>CM036560.1:35649613-45649613 GCA_020745775.1 Theristicus caerulescens
TTTAATGCTTCTGTAAAGTCACTACCCAACTACTACACTAAGCTGCGCAAGAACCAAACCTGGCCTTAATGAGTCTGCACTAAATATGGAACTAATGAATGTTTCTCTGGAAAACACAGTTGTTTGTAGCTCTGTTGCATTTGCTATTACCTAATGGATTTGAGGACTGAGTAATAATTTTACATGATCATTGATTTGAGAGGAAGAAATATTTACTAGATTGCAAAATGTGAACCTACGCATACAGAAAGGAATTGGTTCTAATAGGACATACAGCATGGAATAACGGAATTAAAATAAGAAAGGGAGAAATGAGGTACCAGCTAGTCTTTGGGAGGAAGCTGTAGAAATCCCATTGCTTGGGATTGCCCTCTTAGGAGCGAAGTTATCCGTGTGAGCAGTCTGACGTTGTGAGGATTTCGGACACAGGGAGCTAGGTGGACCTTTCCCTCTCATACAATTTCTATTACAGGCCTTTTAGTGTTCAGAACGACTTACATTTCAAACGTACCCCAGTCTCAAGGCGGCCCAAATGTAATCTTTAGCCATGTATTTTCTGAGTAACAAATGGAGAGCAAAGTATAGATGACATAGTTACAGTCTGTGATGTACAATGGTGATGTGTATTACCGATTCGTGTGCGTATTCATTGTTTTACTGTGAAATATTTACTAGCCGATTGCTCCCGGAGAACATCCCATTTCAGAATATAGTTGCCAAAAAGCAAAAAATGCAGGAGTCATGGAGGTACCTTGGTAACGTAACCGTATCTGTCACGGTGTGATTGCCAGGTCTGACATCTGTATTTTAGCACTTGTTAGTGTAATAGTTATATGTGGGAGTTTAATGCAGACTTGCTGTCACTTAACTCTTCACAGCTCCAAGCTGTTTGTGACAAATCCAATTTTTGAAAGTTCATTGTGGGGGAGAACAACCAGCACTGTGTGTTTCATATTACACATGATACACACCATACTACCATTACAGGTATTTTTGGAGCAGGTAAATGCATAATTTCTGTTACGTGTATTTTCTTCTTTATAAGTAAGTTACTTCAGTGACACCACTGCTCATTACAACCGGTGGAAAACATCCTGTGGTCTCCAGTGAGCATAAAGGATTTCTGTTTTGGCTTGGCTCCACAGCATCTTCTTGAAGAGTACAAACTTCTTGGGGGAAAAAAAAAAACAACAAAACTATATTATACTAATTACAGCTTAGGTATACTTTTAAAATGAGGACGTCTTTTGTATCTACAGTTGAAGTTCTTCCTTTGAAGTGTTTCTCAGTATAGAAAGGATGCTAAAAACACCTCTTGCCAAAGTAAATGTTATTCTTCAATCCTCAGTCTGACTTCTCTAGAGGTCGTTAAGTTACCAGCACAGTAACAGAGGACTGTGTTGGCGTATGGTCTAACCTCCACTGAAAACTATTGCAACAGCCTTGCCTGGAAGGTGAAAAAGCATTACACTTGTTCACCTTTAAATCAGCTCTTTGCCCCATTGATTTACGCTTGGCTTTGCTTGATGATACAGTGCCTGGTGGTTCTTCTGTAGCGCGTGATGGCAGGGCTGGAGTGCGCAGCCATCAGTGTTAATTACTGCCTGCCTACCTACAGTTTGGGGCAAAGCGCATCCTAGATGCAAATAACTTTATTACTACTAAAAATGTTTTGTTTTCAGTTTTTTCTTATTAGTTTCACTTTCCAGCTTTGAAGGGGGGTAGCCCAGAGGGAGAAGCACTGGAGCACGTAGCGAGGTTTGAGTGCACGTAGCGAGGTTTGAGTTCAATTCGCATCACTGCCAAAGATCTCCTTTGTGGCTTGCAGCAAGTCACGGCACGTGGAACTGTGTCTTGTCTGCTGCAACATGGAGATCACGGTACTGCCCTGCCTTGTGGGAGGATAAATCAGCAGTTTATTGTGATACGATGACATGCAACAGCTAGGGATACCTGTAATCATCCCGTCGCGCTCCTTCTCCCTCCTCTGCCTTTTCTACCAGGTAGCTATTAGGCTGTCACTTGTTCCTTGCACGGGTGGCTGCAGAGAGCTTTGTGGCCGGCGTCCTTTCGCTTGCTGGGTAACGCGACGTGTGCGCAGACTGTGGCGGCTGGCGCCGGCAGCGAGGTGAAGGCTGTGGAGCCAAAAGGTTGCTCTGCGTCCTTCTGCATGGGCCTGCGCGCCCAGGGCCGCAGCTCTGCAGGGGCTGAGCTCTGCATAGCTGGATCTGTTGGGCAAGGGGGAGTTCGCACGGAGGGGTTTGAGTTTGAATCGTTTTCAAGTGGCGGAGCATTCAGGGCTGATAGTTAAAGTTATCACAGTTTGTCTGTGGTGAGATGGCAATATGTTCTTAAATTACCGTGACTTCAAAACTATCTTGGGTTGGTTTTACCAGCCTGCTGGTTTTCACATGGTTGTATCACAGTTTGCTGTTTCTCACAGCATCGTTGCCATTTGTGTCTTGGCTTCTCCCTGTCTGTGATAAGCTAAGCAGAGTAATCTGAGCTGATACCTTTAAAAAGGCAGGATAAACTGGTGGCTTTTTACCTTAAGTGAAAAGAAATGCAATATTAGAATAGCAAAAATATCATAAAGATGTGTTCATAGTAAGGTCTATCGTCTGCTCTTTTGTTGGGCAGCTGTTTTAAGGTAGTCTTTGAATACCTTTTAGGTGGATTTGCTGCAAACTGCATTTTGAGAGGGTTTGCTGTTTTTGTTGTTTGGGGTTTTTAAATCCGCTTGCCCACAGGTAACTTGCTGTCCTGGCTAAGAGTGCCTTTTTCTGATACCCAGATGTCTGCGTGTTCCTTATCTTTGGGCAGGGCGCTCTGTTTTTATATTGTTTAGGATGGAGTTATGCGGTGAATCATTAAGTATGAAACGTCCTCCGGGATGGGAGGTTGTACCCTCTTCCCAGTTCTGCTGCTGGCCTTGGTGGGCTCCTTGCTGGCTAACCCCGGGAAGGTTAGCTGGAGCTCAGTTGCTTTGCCAGTCTCCGGTGAAGGGAGGGGTAAGGGAGGAAGAAGGGCCAGTATTTCTTGCTTTTTCCTTCACAACCCGCAGAGGGGCAGCTGCTCTGGGCACCGCGGTGTGCCGGCGGGGCTGCCCCACCTGCGGTCGGTAGGGCCTAGAAGGGTCGCAACTTCAAACCTCTCTTCTCTCATAAGCATCTGTGAAGTCTTGGCCAACTGACCTACACCTAACCCCGTAGTAAAACCCACAGCGCATCAAAAATTTAATCCACTTGCTACAACCCACGTAACACAAGTGCCTACACTGCGTGGCTGTGTGTGTTTTGTATTTCCCCAATACCAAGTATCACTGTATGCCTATTAGAACTCTTTACATTTAAATAATAGTTGAATTCCCCTCTAGGAACTGCCCTGGGACGCCAGGCCGGAGCTTAGGGCTTGACGCAAGGCCATGGAAGTCCATCGCCTTGAGCCCTCTTTGGCTCGATGATGTGGCTGCAGAGCTGCCCTGTGCCAGCGAGAGGGAGGAGGGGGTTGAATCCCCCAGGGAGGAAGGTCTCCCACACCCCCCGTTGGTTATTTAATGCCTCGTATTGCAGGAATGCTGAGGTTATGTAGCAAAGCCACGTGCTTGGCACAGGGAGCAGCAGCTCCATAGTGTATTGGCATTAGTGAAAGACAAATCAGAGGTGGATCTTGTGTCTCCAAGATACGTCACCATATTTTCAGGGGAAATATCTTGGAGTTTATCAGTCCGATACAGTCATTTATCTACCAGGTGCCACGCAGTGGTAAATAATGATGACTGAGCAAGCTGAGCGTGCGACAGCCTTTTCTCTGAGATGCTCTCTAGTGATGGATTTCCTTTTGGGTGCCTGTGTGCCCCGGGGCTGCACACCTGCAGGCAACGCCGGGGGTCCCTGGTCCTCCTGCTGCCCAGCGAGGAGAAGCTCTGCTCTCCTCTTGGCTTTGGGCAGAGCGAGCCAGTGCCGTGCTTTGGCCATTAGCGCTCCTGAGGAACGTCTGCACTGCAAATACCTGCACATCGGATGCCCCCTAACTCGTGGAGAGAAAAAAAGGCAGCAATGTTCCTGTCCTGTGTTAGAGGAGAGTCTACCTGCCACGTGTAAGCTACTTTCCTGGTCCTCGAGAGCCCTGAATTTCTGTAAAAGGCTCTGGAATTTATAGGTAAACTCTGACTTTCAAGGGGGGTTGTTTATTTTCTTTAATCCCACCTGCTATTGCACCGAAGCAGCTAGGAGTCCCTGGCTCTTTTTGGTTGATGCTTGTCATAAAAAATTGTTGTAGGTTTAAAAAAATGGTTGTAGGTTTAATTTCTGCAGCACTTCAGGACTAATTACATGACAACCTGCTGCCAAAATTCCTTGGGTTTGGCTCCTGCAGTAATTTTTCTGTGTCAGCTTCCACTCTGGGTTTGGTTGTTTCCTGTGGGTAATGAGCATCTACTGCTTTGCTGTAATCCCCGGTATTTATTGCACAGTCTATGAAGAGCAGGTTGAAAGCTTACTGCTGGTGTGTGAGTCTCTGCGAGTTGTGAGTGAGTAATATTGGAAAAGTAAGAGTCAATTTTAAGTCAAGTTCCATATCCCAGCCTCTGCCTTCTCACAGGTTCATCTCCTTTTATGCAAGTAGTTAATTGTGCTTTTTTTTTTTTTTATTTAAATCTCTAGGTTAGTGATTTTTTAAAAATCTTCATAGATGCTCCATTCATTATTTTGAAAGCTGCTGCATCTAATAAGTACTCTTTAACAACCAATTTCAGTGATCTACTTTATTATCCTTACTCTTGTCTCTACTTTTTATAAACTATTGATTAATGTGAATATTGCAATACTTCTTAATAATAATGAAAATCTTTGCCAGAGTAGTTTCATCGCCATGATTCAAAAGGTGTAAGTTCACCTTTGGAAACAACATATTTGTTTTACACACTGATCAAGATCTTTGTATGTGCAAAAATCGACTTCTGTGACGCCTGTGTGCAGCTTGCAGCAAACTGCAGGTGAAGGCCGAGGGGAAAGCAGTGGATGTACCTAAGTCGACCTGACGTACTGAAAAGCCCTTTGCAACAAAAGATGAAGTGACGACTTTTGCTGTTAGGATGCTTGAAAAGGTCCATGGCCCCTGCAGGCACATGGAAGTAAGACTGGCTTACAACTTCGGTAATAAATTTCTAATTAATTAACTGCAGTCAGTTGGTTTAAATTACTTTCCTCTTCAAGACCATCTTTTCTTGGAAATAATGTCCTTCAGCGTGCCTTCCCTCAGCCTCCGATGCAGCGATCTTAACTGTGTCTCCATCTCCTTGAGGTACCCTCATACTCACGAGTGACAAAACCCTTCCTGGAGTACCGCAGCAGGAGCTGGTCTCGCTAGCCCAGCTTCACTGGGCGATTACGGCTGCAGGACGTGCCTGGAGTGCTGCTCTTCCTCGGAAGGCTTGGCCTGAGGGGACCGACACCTCCAAGCCGCCCTCTCCCCCGGGAACAGCCTCACCAAGCCACCTGAGCCTTGACCCGAATTTCCGCCCTTGCTCCTCAAAGCAGCGTGCTCTTTCCTAGGCCCGCGTGCCCATCTGTTAGGGCACCTGTAGTAAACGCCGCACCAAGACACCGGGGTGAGCAGCATCAAGGTAAGACCGTCCCTTCCCACCCTGGGTGTTATCACCCAGCCAAACCAACCCAAATCTAACAAAGCTGCTCTGAGTTTCCCAGAGCAGGCAGCCAGCCACCTCGAAGGACGGCAGGCTCTTGCGCAGCTTGCGTCTGCATTACCTATGGAGGCACCTCATGAACACACGGTGGGGTTAATCCTAGAAAGTAAAGTGATGCCTGGAATAGAGCTCCCGAGGAAGGCAGGCTCTCGTGCTCAATCCCCACTGGGCTATTTCAGTGAAGCCCACTGTTTTGATCAGCATTTCTGGTGCGTAGGACATGGCCTGGTGGGTTTGAGTCCTGCCCCCCGTTTGTTCCACGCAGCAGACAATAACCCAGTACTCAGCATCCCCACTGCAGCGCTTGCCGTAAACGGACACTTTGCCACCCACATCTGTTTTTCTTCAGCTTGCAGCATCTGCAGACAGACACGGCAGGGCAAGGACAGACTAACTGAGAACAAGCCAGATGCCAAGGAAGGGGAGCCCAGACAACACAGAAGAAGGTTAAATATGCACGTGGAGAGAAGTAAGAGTACTTACATTGTGTTCTGAATTAAACCACTTGAGCCAGAATCATTTAAGACCAAACACGGACTACTTACAGCTTAGTGAAAAGAATTTATTAGAAACTGTTAAGCACTACACAAAACTAGTTTTTAGAGTATTTTTTCAGTAGACAGCACTCCAACCTTATGCTACAAACACCATATTGTGGACTTTGGACAGTCACTGTGCTCCTAAGATACATCTTTAGGATGAGACGTTCAAGCAGCATGCACAGTGCGACAGGGGAAGGAGTGCAAGGAAAACCCTTTTGATTTGCATAAGTTCACAGAAGGTACACAGTTCAGCAATTGTTTTCCTCAAGGCAACTGGGACCGAATGGATTACCGATGCCCTAGAGGCACCAACGGGGCTCGGCCTCCCCATCATTCAGCACTAGTGCACGTAGGGACTTTCAGTACAAGGAGTTTCAATAAATAGAAATACAGTTTTCATACTATTTTAACAAAAACATGACTACAAGGTTAAAGTACATGCCTTCTCGGGCAGTCGCGCCAACGGAGACCTTACTGCTTTTCAGGAAAAATAGGAGAAGAGTCTACGTATTAAGGCAATGCATTTTTTTTAATTCAACATAGAAATCGTAACGAACTGCATATTTTCTGATAAGTTCTGAAGTCTTTAATTGTAAAAAATAAAGTTACTGATCACATGCTACTCTATCCTTTATTCTTCATCACGTTTTGAAATACAGTGGAGCATCGCTATAGTCACTGCCCAAACAACGTGGCAGCCGGTGAGGGCTGATCTTCCAGCCAGGAGCTGCAGAACAAGGTGGTAACGGCCCCTCCCCTTGCCCGGTGTCAATCCTCCCTTCTTCCTGCCCACCCAATTTCCACCTCTCCTCTGAAAGGGAAAAAAACCCCACAAAACATTTATCTGGCTCCTGAAAGGAGCTTTATAGCAAGGCTCAACTGTATAGAGTAAAAAGATATAAAAAGTCATTAAAATCCAAAAATTCAGAGAAGGAAAATGTAATAAAAATAAGTACGCATGGCGTGATAAACCAGGATAGACATAGCAATTTGCTACAACATTTTTCAAAAAGTGCTAACCAATTTTAGCTTAAAATAGTTCAAGAGACCATACAAATTGCTACCACAGTGTAAAACTGAGTATTTTGAAAAATCTAAAACCTGGCTTGACTGTAGAAAATGTATTAGATCTGTTTCTAATTTACATAGTATTTTTATTTAGGCACACAAAAATAAATATAGACAGTCAAATGCTTCATTAAGTCTGCAGAAAGTTATAGTTAAAACCAAGTGATCAACTGTTGTGATGAACATCACATTTGTTACACATATATATCTCTATATAATCACATGTGTGTACAGGGGTGTGTATATCCCTTACTTCATCCTCAGGCTTCTGCCAAAGTTACTTACAGGGTAAGACTGTGTTTTCTGCCAAAAAAAGCTAATTTGGGAACTACTGGCTACAAAGAGGTAATTTCTCAGAAAACTGGATTGATACTTTCTGTCAAAATGGTTTATATGCAAGCCTTTGAGCCAGGAGACCCTGGGCTGGAGCAGAAGCCAGGCTGAGCCAACACCGAAGGTTGTTACCACACGGCCGGACTGGAGGGGGGGTGCTGAAATTTTAATAGCACTGGGAGAGTAAGGGAACAAAGAGAGTAAAGCTCAGAGCAAGGCTCCTTCTCCACTCAAATCCGAGAGGATCCCAAGCTGTTCTTTCCATAAGGAGCATGGAGTGATGATAGCGTTTCAGCAACTCTCCCTGCTGCTACCTCAGTAAAACCAGTTTTACCCTAGGTGTAAGCATTCCCCAGCACATTCAATGACCCCACATCTGCTTTTAAAATGCTTGCGGTACCTCTACTAACCTCTGTACGTAAAAATGCTCGGGGAAGTAGAAAAGCTGCTGGACCTGACTTCAGAGTGCGCAGATGCAGCAATACCAGTCTGGTGCTCCCTGCTACAGTCCCTAGTTAACAAAGAAAAGCGGTACGCAGCTAAGATTGGCACAACTGGTGGTCTCTGATCAACCGCAAGCCTACTAACAAATTCCAGCTTTCTTGATTTTACTTGAAGAAGAAACTGGTTTCTGTTTCGGAACATCCAGCTCCAGCCTACTAATCCCCTACTAGCTAAGGGCAGGAGGGTTAGGCATGGACTGAGGTTGTCAGCGTGTGGTGATTGAGGGCTTTCAGCACATAAAAATCCTTCAAGTTCATCCCACTATCTTGAAACAAATTGAAAAACATCACAAACAAAACCAAGCAGCATAATTTTTATTTGGTGTTACAACAGATGTGCAGCGCCCGTGGTTTTGGGCACTGTATTTCACTGTTTATGATTTTCCTTTTTAAAATCTAAACAGTTCTTCTGTTCAGACAACTCCATGTGCTTTTTTTATATACACATTGTGACCCCTGCATTTGGCCTGTCCAGTTAACACTAGAAATATTTGTCAAGGCAATACATTATTTTATCTTTGCTATAATTAGGGAGAAATCAAAAGAAAAATTTTACTTTAATCTGACCGATTACATGTACTGTACATACCTGTCCCAAAACCAATGTACTCAGACAGAAGTTTCTAATTTAATGCACTCTGTTATTCAAGTCAAAATGCTGTACATCTAAGTATCCACACAATCGTACATTCCTAATGATTCTTCTTTACACCTTTTTTTTTTTTTTAGACATCTGTTTTTAAAAAGGAATAAAGAAGTTGCCCTGTAGATCTCTATTTCTTTAGAACAAAACATTATATACTACACTGAAAAATAATTTTATCAAAACCAGATTCAAATCACTGTCATGTACAATTTTCAGTTAACGGTTCATCTTGAAATTGCACTTTGCAGATAGAATAAAATTAAAAACTGAAAACAGGTTCTATTTCCTTTCACAGGAGACTGCCTCTTCGGGATTTTTCTTCCGTGAATGTTTGTATTTGTCTACATACGCTTTCACTAGATTTGCCACTTTTGCAGAATTAACTTCTCCGCTCTTGCTATGGCAAACCTACAACAGTTTTAAAGAAAAAAAAGTGTTTGAAACATTTCTGTTGATTTGCCACTGTTCCACATTATTTATTTGTTTTCCCAGCACCCCAGGTTTCTCCATCTCAGGCAGAACAACTTTGGAAACTCCTAATACTTCCCAGTTGCTTCCCAAATACGTCTGAATTCCCATTCAACTCTTTCACACAATAAATGAGTTATGTTCCGAGGAGTTGAGAAAGCTCTGGTGGATGGAGAAAGACAAAAGTATTTTTGCTTTTCCTATTCCCTCTCCCAGCAACTACCAGTTGTTCCCACAAGGTTAAGAAATCCCCCCAAACCCTACCTCAATTGGAATGTACGCATTTCAGATTACTTGATCAACTTACTTTATCTACAGCTTTCCGCACAATTTCTTTATATTCTTCCTTAGTGATGTCTTTATTTTGGTAGAAAGGTTTAATAGCTAGTTTGACCTCCTGTGCCGCTTTTTCTTGAATTAACAATTTCTGATGAAAAAACAAACCTGAGTGTTATTTTTCACTGCCTGCACATGTATCTTTTTATCAACCACAAGTTAAAACTTTACAGGAAAAAAGTTACTAAAGACGACCAGGAAACCATGCCCCCCTCGCTCACATTTCAGCTCTCACGAGAGCTGCCTGTGTTTTACCAAGAACAGACTGTTGTCACACAGCAATTAAAGTAATACTCATAATAGGGCTGCTTTAAAGATGACCACATTAAAAAGAGTCAGCTTGCTCGTTTATGTCCTACAGCCGCCATGAAAGCATCACATACACGATGGTATCACGGATATTACACAGAAGGGGTATTGTCATAGTTTACTATTTTTTAGTATATCAAAATTTTTATATTCATATATAAAAATATATTTTATATACAAATATATAAAATGGTATATATAAATATACTCTGAACTTGGAACTTGCCTGGTCCTTCTTTGAGCTATCTGCACTGGCTTCCACTGTTACGCTTGCTTTGTTTTCTCCCAATTTTACAGCTGCGTTAGAGCTCTTGATGTGACTTGACGATGTTGCGTTACCCAAACTTGGTCCCTGAACTGTTCCCACGTTTCCCAGGACTGCCGCTGGAGCAGGCAAGGCTGGAGCACTCATGTTATTACTTACATGAGCAGCACTTGGAATACCCTGTTGTAAAAAGTTATTGGTAGTTAATACCTTATCCTTCAGTAGGACAACATGCCTTTCTAGAAGTCTCAGCAGCTAGAGAAAGAGCATCAATACTACCTGCTTTGGTTCATTAGCTAATTTCCACGCTATCCATTAGTATGGAAGGTACCTTATATCAGATCTACTCAAAGGAAAAAATAAAAGAAAGCTTGAAAAGTAAGGCACCCTCCACGTCACCACTGTGGTTGCTAGATTCGGGCTCTGATCCCAGTGATAAAGCAAACAAAGTACCCTGCAAACAGGCAGGGAGGGTGTTAGCAGGAGAGGAAGGAAACTTATGGCTGCAGAACCTCTCTATCTGTCACAGGAGTGTATAGGAAGCCCGGTTTTGTAAATCAGATTAGCATTTTTTGAAAAAATCAGCACCTAAACATACGTACAAAAAGTTATCTTAAATCACACTTGCACTCCTGCAGCATAATGATGCTGCTTTGAAAACTTTTATTTTTCTATTTGTTATCGGCTTGAACTTGCGAATGAATTTCAAATATAAACACGCCTACAAGTCTACCCAAGGCCAGAGGTGAAATGCTGGTTGAAGCACCAGGATCCGTTCTTCAGGAAAAGCCATTTTCTGTATGTTGCCAAACATCACCAAAAGACCACGGGCACGATTGACACTTCGGAATTGAGAAATTAAGTAGCTCTCAGACCTCAGACAGAGGTAATTTTTAGCAAAAGCCAAGAATGCATCCTCCCAACACGCTTCTGGCAGGCTACCCTAAATGCTACTTTTTTGCACATAATCACCATTACTTTTTTCACATCTGCATTTATCCAGATGGAAAATAATGAAACGGGAATTGGAGCTCCTTGGAGAGGAGAGAGAGATGGAGCTGTTATAATCAGCATGCTAACACTTGCCAGTGTGCTCTCTTCGTCTTCCTTTCAACAGGCAGGACAGGCAGAGTCCTGCAGTATTCAGTAACTGGCACTGCGCTACCACCAAGGACTTGTTCAAGGAAAGCTCAAAGAACAAGCAGGAGCAACTCCCAAGGGCACTCAGGTTCATGGACACAATTCCACAAAAGCCGGTTAAGAGCAACAAATGTAACAGGGGCTTTACTAACAAATAACTGTAATTTGGAGCAATACACAATCTTTACAGAAACTTAGTTATTGCTGCACTAGGTAGTGTATTTCACAGAGGTGTGTAGCCTGCGGTCTTACATTTTTAGAGGTTAAACCTACTGAATTTCCAATTGTGAAAATATTTTAATTACAGAGACATTAATCAAATCAACAAGCAATCCAGCAGCATTTTAGTTCCAATAGTACCTTACTGTTTCACCTTGCAGAGTATTTAAGTATTCATATGGCCTGTAACTCCACTCAGTATTTCCCACAGTACTTAACTCCTTTTGTTCTAAGTTAATGAATATGAATGGATAACAGCAGTTGGAAGTGAAAAGAATGTAGGCCATTTATCAGTTTGCTTCAAATCTTTAGAGATGATGCATGAAAACAGAGCGTTAAGAAATCATTGTTCTAGAACATCACTTTTGCAACCTGGACGGCAGGGGAAAACCATTTTAGGCTAGAGCAGGCAGCCTGCAACAAAAGAAAAGCACAAACCTCAGTCAAACCCTGAAGAGCCCTTTATACATCACAGATGCAGCGTTACATCTCCTCGCAGGGCCATGCATTCTCCTGGAAGTTGTTCACATTCCTTTCCCTGATATAAAAGCTCTTAATATAAACAGCTGGCTACAGGAGGAGCTCACATACACAAAGGTTGTTTTAAGATATGTTGAAAGGCACAAAAAGATGGTCTGACCTGCCCCAAGCATGACAGAGTCTTTTTGAAACTGGAGAAATTAAGTGGGAGTTAGGTCTCAAACAGGGCATGCAAAACCAGGAGAATCAGGCAAGAAAGGGGAAGTAAAACACACGAAAGCAAGCTTGGAAATTATTAACAAAAAGGCTCAAAAGATTAAACAGAATAGAAAATGCGTGTGTGTGTGTAAGCTGCTGAGATAGTGACAGCTGGAGAATGGAAGTGTGGAACAAATGGGTGCCATGCAGTCCTTGATAATTTTCCTCTGCTGATACACCCCATGGGAGAACTGCAACAAAGAGGTTTAGGTCACTTCCTACAGGCTGCTGAAAGGGGATTCAAGCGTTTCCTAAAGCTTAAAAATTAGGTTTTGAAGGGAAAAATATTAGTTTTGGAAATGGGGCACTTCTAAGAAGAAAAAGGTAATGGACAACACTGATGAAATTTTTCAGTGTTCCATTACCCACTGGAACACCTCGTTACCACAAAACCCCAGTTATGGTGTTGTGCATTACTATTTAAAAGCTATAGCCCCAAAACAACCCCTATCCTCACGGATACTTCAACTTTAAATTTGGTGTGGGGTGGAAGAAGACAGGCAAGAGAGAAAGAAACTGCAAGTATAAATTTATCAAGACTATGGTATTCAATATAAGAAACTCTTAAATGATATTACTTCAATACTGCTCTTGCCATGGCTTCTGATAAAGCATACCTGCAATTGTTTTCCATCTTGCTGTGAAGCAATGTAGTTGACTTGTTGAGATGGTGGGGGTGGAGGTGGAGGCGGAGGTAATCCCTGAGACAAATTTGTGGGAGCAGCTACCTGTATGAGAGGCACTCCGGTAGGGAGATGCATGGGCATTGGAGGGTGGATGTTGAAAGGATTTCGTTGCATATTCATCATGGGAGGAGGGACACCCACTGGATATGGAAAGATATTCATAGGTTGGTGCTGTGCATTCACTTGTGGCATTACATTCATTTGTTGCTGCATCATATTTATTGGTAACTGAGAACCATCACTTTGCTGGTTGCCTTGGTCTTTGAGGTTTGGATCTATCAAAAGGAAAAACAGACAGTATATGAAATAGAAAATCCGCACTTTATAAAGCAAAAGTGGAGCCAGGTGTTTACACTCTTCATGAAGTATGGAGTACCAAAAAGCTTTCTATAATCTGAATATTTTAAAGATATTGCATTACATTATTACACAGCACTCATCACCAGACACATCACGGAGCCAAATGCTAGTTTCTGAGTTTCATAAGTTCAGGTTACTATGGAAGCCTGCATTTTGAATTTCTGTTTTCTCTACTTGTTCCCATAGCACAGCTAATAAATTATTTCATCACAATGAAACAGTAATTCTCCCCCAAAGAGCAGGAAGACAATATAACTTATCCAGCTTCTGCAATCGCAGAAGGTTAGTCATATGCTATCACACATGCAACGCTCTGCTCCCCTTTGCCTGATTCACACACGCTCACTGCAGCCATTTCTGGTAACTACAGAACTACTCTGCTGGTTTTTTCCTCATTAAATAATAAATCATCCTCAACCAAATTCAGAGATGTTCATATTCAGAAAGAGCTGTTTAAAAACCCTGTAATGGTACAACAGGTAAAGCCTAGAAGTAAAAATAACCTCTTGGGGTGGCACTTCTTTAAAAAATTAGTTCTGAGAAATGGTTGATGGGTTATAATTCAGATGTCTTTCCCTTAGAATCCCTTACTTGAGGAACCCTGCCACCTAATTCGCAGGGACTGGGATTTAAACCCTTATGCTTCACCTCAAAGCACCTTTTGTAAAGATCATGGCATAACAGAATCACTGAGGTTGGAAGGGACATATCAAGACCATCCAGTCCAACCCCTCCTGCTCAAGCAGGGTCAGTAAAAGCAGGTTGCCCAGGACCATTTCACCCAGGACCATGTCATGATGCCAACCTAGCCTGTTTAATCCAGTTTTAAGAGATCATTGTACTATTCTCAGCTGAATTCACATTCCAAAAGTGAATATAACAGTGTGATTGTTCTTGAACTATGTGAAATAAAGTCTGCAAATCACATAAGACTTTCAAGTAAAGGTTTGATAAATTTTGCCTGCAGCAGACTGAAGGTTGAAAAAATTGCCTCAAAACTAAGAAGCCACTGATGCAGCTGTCTGAAAAGAGGGAGAAACCTGCTGGCATATAGGATGAAAATGAATAAAAATGAAAGACAAAAGAAGGAGACAATGGGAAAGTGCAAGCGTGGTTGCCTTCAGAACTGGATTTTAGAGTTTTTAAATACAATTCCCATCTATCTTTTACTTCAGAGCATTAATAATCTGTGGATGACTTCTTAGCTATTCAGAATCAATCTCACCCACAGGTAACTCACTTTCTACCAAAAAGCTTATTTCTATCAGGCCAGTTACCTTTTAGATATAAATTACTCAAAAATATTACACTTCTATTGAGGCTTTAGAGGAATTTTAATGCTGAAGTACAGTAAAAGTACTGTTTTTGCATTTATAAATCTCTCTAGATTTTTTTAAGCATATAAAGAGGAAAATGCTTATTTAGAAGCAAGATAAACGTCAACATAATGATTTGTCATCTCTAGAATCTACTGTGTGGTCTGCACAGGCAAATGCAAATCTCCTTGAAAAAAAAAACTACCCTTTTTAAAAGGTGTGCAGGTGTTAAAAGTAACCATGAAGAGGATATGCTTTCTCTTCAACCAAATGGATTTACTGAAGTAGCACTCTTCAGATGCATAGTCCCTAAATTATGTTTAACTTTAAGCAAAACCAAAAAGCCATCAAAAAGCCATCAAAACACAAGAAATCCCCAAACTCCACACTTACAAACTTCCATATTGCATAAAGACTACACATTCACCCTGAATTATTCTGAAGAACTAATCAACTCGAGATAGGTCAATGTGACCAGGATTTTACTCAGCTACTGCAGCTGTGACTAAGCTTTTATATTTCAAAACTATGAATACCTTGTTCAGGTGTCTCCTCTTCTTGTCTCATTCCCCATCCAGACTGTGGGCTTGATGAATTGCGTCCTCTTCTCGAATAATAATTCTGCACATCAGCAGGTAAAGTCTTTCTTACAGCCCAGCTGGATGCAGATGTCCACCCAGATCTGTCAGCAGGCGTATCGAAAGAATAATCTTGTTCATTCTTACGCTTGTATGGCTGATGTTCTGGGAACCTTGAAGTTTCATTCCCAGAACCATTTGAGTTCCCTGAGAGAGGCTTTCTATTTTGCCAGTGATTTTCACTCTGGTCTCCATACATGAAACCACCTCTTCCACGCCCACCTCGGCCACGCTGACCTCTCCCTCGATTCGGAATCCAACCTGAACCAAAGTTTTTATTCCAAGAGTGTCCTGAATTATCATGCCTGCTGTCTTCCCAATGTGGTTTATCTCTCTCTCTGTTCCTGACTTCAGGAACGGAGTTTATCCTTTCCATTACCCAGTCTGGACAATCATTCCTCCGCTTGTCTGAAGGACATTGATCGTCATTGTTTTTTTCTGTATTGTCCTTCTCTTTTTTAAGACTTTCATTCTGTTTCTCTTGATCGCTTCTTCTGTATCGATCGTTTCCTCTGGGACTCCTCCAGCTGTCATTTGCCCACCTGTCTTTCCATCGAGGTGAATGACTGTCCCTCTCATTTCTAGAGAATGAAGAACCTTTATTTCTTGTCCTAGATCGTGATCTTGACCTAGATCGTGACCGTGACCTAGACCACCTCCTATTTCTTCTTTCTCTGTCACGATCTCTTCTTTGACTATCTCTATCACTGCTTCGAGATCTAGATTTTTGTCTCGGAGACGAATCCTTAGTTCTTGACCGAGAAGATGACCTCCTGCTTTCCCTGACAGTTTCCCTTTTGGGAGATCGAGATGATGTTTTTTTCTCATCTTTGAGCATGTCTCTCTTTGGAGAATGAGATAAAGACCTCCTTCCCTCCCTTACAGTTTCTTTCTTGGGTGATCGTGAGCTCCTGTCTCTGGTCATCTCCCTTTTAGGGGATGGTGATTGAGATTTCCTGCCCTCTCTCCTAGAAGGAGACCAAGTTGTTGATGGAGAGTGAAACCTAGACCTTCTAGTTCGAGTCTTTTTATCTTTTTTGAGCTCTGACTGACACTCTCTTTCTTGAGGAACAGTTTCATCTTTTTCATCAGAAAGCCCTGAAACTGATGTAGAGTTTCCTGCATCACACTGTAAGGAGTTCACTTCTGCTTGCTCTGTACTTTCAACTGGTGGTAACTGCTCAATCTGAGGTTCATTCTGGTCACTGCAAAATGAGTCACAATCCATTGGTATCATTTCATCGTTATCTTCACCAAAATGTTTATGTTCAGCATTTACCTGGGGTGACTCTGAAGTTCTACCCTCTTCACTTTCTGGCATGGTGTTCTCTTTTAAGGATTGTTCTGACGTACTGTCCATAGAAGTATTGTGTATTAATGTAGCAGGTTCTTCGTCCTGAACAGTTTTTAAGTTTTGAATATTTGCACTGTCTACTGCTGTTTTTTCTTCAGCCTCAGAATCATCTATTTCTGTGGCTTCTGCATGCTCAGGCAATTCGCTTCTGGGGCTCTCTAATGGCTGATCTTTTCCCAAAGGTTCTGGATATTCCAACAATTCACTGTCTGGACTAGCTACAGGTTGATCTATTTTTGTCAAAGTTTCTGTGTTCTCCATCAATTCATTTTGAGGACTACCTGATGTCTGATCTACTTTTTCCAAAGTTCCATGGTCACATACTTCATCTCTGGGACTAGCTACTGTTTCCATTTGTTCAAGAGTATTTTCACAGATAGCCTGATTCTCAAGATCTGTATTTTTTTCAGTAACACCTTTTACTTCAAATTCCTGACTTTCACCTCCTAAAGTTAGTACTGGAGGTTCTTGGACAGAAAAACTTACATCCACATTGCCTGAAGTATCTTCATCTTTGTCACATTCTCCTGTAGTTCCCTCAGTTTCTGCATGTTCACTACAGCTTTCCAGTCCATTAGCAGATTCTGTTTCTGCGTTATTTTTCTGTGGAAGGCTTGCGTTATTGCTTTCATTATCTGACTGCTGGTCTTTATCTAACGTTAGAACTGCTTCAGACTCAGCAATGTCATCATCTTCCACTGAATCACTGGGCGATTTTTCAAAACGTGCAGAACTTCTCAGTTTCTTTTTAACCACGGGTGTTTGTTGTTTAACTATTCTTTTAGACTTCCGTTTTGGAGGAGCCTTCTCTGATTCTGAAGGAGATTTATTCAGAGATGGGTTATTGCCATCGGGGGCACCACACGCAGAACTGCTTGACCGAGGTGAGCTCCGAGATTGACCTAGAGTCTCATTTTTGCTGTTTCGTGCAGACCTTCTTCTAGGAGTAGTATTAACTGATTTCCTTCTAGTTCCTCTAGTACCAGATGAACCAGAAGCTTGCTTTTTCTCTTCTCCTTCTTGGGTACACGCAACAGCATATCCTTTGCCTAAAGATTCTAATAAAAGCAGAATACATTAAAGCTTGATAATAACCATTTATCCAAACACAGTTAAGAACATAAAAATCCTTTCTCCGGTTTAACAGATATCCTCAAATAATACAATGTAAGATTTACTACAAAATGCTGCTGCAGCTTAAGTAGATAAATTTATATTATTTTTTTTTTCCCGTGCAGACTTTTTCTTTAAAGAACAGAATCAAGCTAACAAAGTGACATCTAAACACACATTTTAGAGGCAGTGCCGGCATTGCTACATGGATGGTAATGGCATTCACAATGAAACTGCTATTGATATTGCCGTTCAAAGATAGTCAGCATTTAAGCTGTTAGAGAAGTAACGAATTAGCCACATGACATTGTTAGCATATAGCAGTTCCTATCATTCTAAAACGCAGGCCTATTGGCCGTGAAGCCTCAATGCACGAGAAGTGAAGCTCAATACTACAGAAGGTGACATTTTTAAATGGCTGTCAGTGGATGATCACATAGGAAGCAGTTGATCAGAAGCAGCAATGACAGCACACCTCTCTACGAAACTGAGTTTCAGACAGTGCAAACTCATTCACCAGTTGTAAAACAGACCCTGCACGCTCCATGGCAAACATACTCTGCCGCAAGGCCCCTGGGGTGCCTGCAGCACCTAACGAACTGAATAAGGGGTGCATGTTTTGGGGCAGCCTATGGTGCATAAAAAACCATAAAGCTGTAAGAAGAATGACCGTAAGTCGCACACAGCAGCACAGGAGTTCTTGTTTTGATACTTTATTAATTTATTTCATGCAATCCACGATTTGGCAAAAGTCTTTGTAGGGAAGCCAAGGGTTATATTCACTGCAAATGGAACAGAATGTACTCTTGATACCTACAAAAGCTTATGAGGGACAGCTCAGGAATTAAAGATTAATGATAATTAAGTAAATATACTTGAACATAATACTCACTTCAAAACTAAATTAATTTCTTGAGATGTCCATTAATTTGTTTCATACTTTGCGTAGACTTCAGAAAGCATAAAGAATTTGGTGTTTAAATTAGTTCTTTTTACAGCTTCATTTTCATACACAAATCATATAAACTTGCTAAGAACATTAATTTCTATGGATTTTGCAATTTATCACATCACACAAAGTCTTGATTCTAACTCTCTGCATAAGGTTGTTATTTCCCATGCTTTTACTGCAGTAAAATATTTGTTTAATGTATTCTTAAACTAATTATATAAGATAGGAATAAGCCAAGTATGTAACAGCACAAAATCCTCTTTCTATCACTTACTACTTTGTTAGCAGAATCAAAAACATATCACTGTCTATTAAATGTAAACTTATCATTTGATAACCTTAGAGCAGTAACTCCGCAAGCACCCCACTAGCCTTTAGAAGGCTAAAGCAGAGCACAGGCTATTAATCACCTCCTCTGACCTCCCTTATAAACACACAATTATTTGCCTGAACATGAAAAAAAATCTAGTTTTGGTCTTTGGATGTCCATTGATCAAATTATCACTGAAGAAAATGAAAACCAATGGTATCAATTGTATAGAAGGTACCATACATTTTTTTAAAAGAAAACAACATGCTTGGTAAAGAACTTCTGAAGGAGTTTTAGGTGACTGTCACTACTTGAGGTATCTACTCTAACAGTCTCCCCAATAATTTTGTTAGAAAGTGACTTCACAGTGGTTAACCAGCAGTTATTCAGCCACATGTGGCTGTCTCAGGCTAACCACGTCTTCAAACCTATTACAATAGCCAGAAAAACAAGTCAGATATTAAAAATCTGTAATGACACATAACATCTGTGATGATTTTCTTCAATGGGGAAGAAATCATCCTGCAATAATAAAAAATTCAAAATACAAATGGAACATGGGAATCCTGACAGAATTAAAAGGCAAGTTATTTTTGTGGCACTTTCAAAGTCTACTTGTGAAACACAAACCTCTTTTTAGCATTCCTTACTACTTGTAAAATTTCAACAAGCTTCACAAGCTTTGGACTTGGACCAAACACAAGGCATTTCAGCTCACTGAATCTTCATTTAAAAATATTTTAATCATGCAAAAGAACTGCATAATGCCAGCCTAAATCATAACAGTATTTGTACATTCACTAATGCATTTTCAGGTCAAATTAGTAAAAACACTATTTAATGGTTAAGAGAATCTAAAAAAGCTGCAGCAGCTACAGGGAAGATTCAGGCAGTACAGTTACATGACCATCATTAATATTTGTATGCCTCCTTGCACAACTCTGGAAGCAACTCTCAACTACTACTCTGATGCAAAACCATACACTTTAGGTATGACCAAGAGGTGGGGTGGGGTGTGTAAAAATTAAAAAAAAAAAAAAAGCTTATGTGACCATCTTTCAGGCACAATTTAGTAAGAAGCACAAGATCCAGTTTCCTTTTTTTTTTGTATGTGCCTGTTTTCAGTATTTGGTTCATTTTCCCCCTGTTCTCCACCTTTGCAGAAAGTCCCAGTGCCTCATTTCCTCCATCCTCTGCCTTTTCCTTCATCTCTCACACTTCCTGTAAGAGAAGGCCTTGCTCCTGTCTCCTTTATATGCATTTGCCAGGCATCTGTAACAGTATTCAGGTTAGGTTTCTCCTTGCTTTTGTCCTTACCTTTTTTTGTGCATGTCTGTCTTTTCCTCAGTTGCTATATAAAAACTGAATGGGGAAGGAACACTTGACAGAATGTGACCAAAATCCCCAAGGGAGATCTTCACTTCCAACATCCCCTAGTTTCACTAGGAAATTCAAAGACTCTGTGTCTTACTTCCTGCATGCTTCTATTCAGTAGGAAGTTTTTAAGTCAAACTTGAAGATGACTTAAAACTTTAGTGTCAACATACTACAAGGTTTTAAGATTCAATCTTGATGACTGTCTTCCACTTATCCACAGTATAAGTAATATATTACATTAAACATCTGAACTTTAGTTCAGGTGTGGCAAGAACATACGGAAACATAAAAAACCCCTAAGAATTTATTTCCTGTGTCTTGTTAGCTTGATAATTTCTCATTTCAAAATCGCACCTTTAAGAGAGGAAGTGGAATGCTTATATAAAAGGTATCAAAGTTCTAATCAAGACAACAAATAAGAAAATTCTGTTCTAAATATAAGTTTTAAAACAAAAATATCTGAAAAAAAAAAAATTATTTTTCTTTTTACTGTCAAGACTCAAATTGAAAATCTCCTGCCTCTCCCAAAAGACAGCATAAGGGATTTAGTTCCATGTTCTGCCTTAGGAGTTGACAATGTTATCAGTATTTGTACACCAGTTGCTGATATTATCAACAGCAATTACTCACATGTTCTAAATAGTCTCATGTTAAAAAATAATTTGGAGCTTATTTAAATATTCTTCATCTTTCTCATGAGAGAAAAAAAATGTTTTTTCCTGACAGTTTTGGGGTGGCTGGTTCATCTTCTATATTCTAATTTCAGAATAAACCAGCCAGTTTCAAAATAGTACCAAACCACATCAAAACAGGTACTCTTTTTTTCTTTCTGTTAACTGTAACTATATATACTCCACTTTGATTTCCAAGAATCATATTTTAACAATACTCCACATGAGCTATAAATAAAACTTACAAAAAAAAAGTTTACCAAAGTTTTCCAAAGGCCTGATATTTGTTGGAAGAATTGTCCCTGCTACTGTAGTAGAAGTGAGAAGAAAGGTCTCAGCCTCAGCTCCGTAAGACATTAGAGGAATTCTGGAAAAGTAAAAGCATTAATATTGGTTGTTTTAGCTGTTTGTAGCAAGTTTTGGAAACAACACACAAAACCAAAACATTAGGCAACCACGACACTTTCAACCCCATCACAGTTGGAGAGAAAGGCAAAGCTGACAGAGAACAAAACTTTCCTTCTCGTATTTAATTTCAGGCTTACATTATTGCCTAATCTAGTAAACCAGTTTGAACAAGGTATGTTATGTTAAAGCAATATATATTTGGCTTTCTTCAAAGCCAAAAATAGAACTGTAACAAACAGTCTACTCCAAATTAGTAGGCTATACTGCTGGAAATAAAATTCTGAATGCTGATTTAGTACTTCAGCAGAAGAATAGCCTTTTCTGCAGAAAAATGAGAAATAGTCTACACAACAATTTAGTAAAGGCTTCTTTTTTTTTTAAAAAAACAAACAAAATAAATATACACTCCTTCAGGCTCCCTCAGCAAACCTTGGGGGAAAACAGACTTTAGCTATAGATCTACCATTTTTAAGTTATCACTGAGTTAGAACGAAACTTTCCATAAGGAAAAGTACAAGTAAAAATTTTTAAATTCAATATTTAAATACTAAGCACAACTTTTAATTATAATTAAAAAATCTCTTTACTTGCTCTTTTGCCTTTAGCCTTTGTTTTATGCCAAAGAGAGTAAAGAGATATGTAGTGAAATTAAGATCATAGACAGAACGAATTTCTTACTGTATTTTTTTAAAATCAGGTTTTTTTATGCTTCTGCTTTATATTCATGAAAACATCCTTAGGGTATGTTTTAACACACATCTGCTCTCTGACAAAAAAAAAAAAATTATTGTATGTTCTCTGTTGCATTTGATAGAGCCCCTCTTAACACTTTCTAGATGCATTTGTTTATAAACATCTAGAGAAAGAAGTGTTAGAACCAACCCATGAAAGGGGGGATAAGGAAGGGGAGGGAAGTCAGAATCAAACTGGCGTTAAAGCAAACGTAGTCTGATTTCTAATGACAGAAATAATTTAAAAAGCACATTGAACACTAGTTTCCAAACAGAAAATATATTTAAACTTGCATTTCTGTGAAAAAGATGCACAATCAGTGGAGTTATTATGCTTGCCATGAGTATCAAAAAAGCATTAATACAGAAAAGAATCTATTGACATAAAATTAGCATGCAGCAAATACACAAAAATTTAACAAGTTACATGCAAACACTATGATCAAACTATATTCTATCTAAAGAGCAATATGAATTAATCAAATTCAAAACCTGAAGTATATTAAGATCTTTTACACTATGAATACAAACCACATACCTTTCAACTCTAGCAAGCACAGACGAACAGGACAATTCCAGTTCTTGTCTCTTCTGTCTGATTGCTGCATTGACTTCTGTGAATTCTGTACTGAAATACAAATTTCATACAAAAAGTTACAAAAAGTAGCTTTGTACTATGACAATTTTGTATTTCAATAATTGCGTCTATCAACGACTTTTTTTTTTTAATTTAACTGTATTAGAACTTTCAACAGTCATGATGAAACTATGCATGATTATTGTTTAGAGGGAAAAAGCAGTAAATGTAACAGAAGTCCTAAATAAATGAGGCAGACAGAATGGAAAACAGGAGATGAAATGTGTCTTCTGGGAAGTTGAAAGATGGAGTAACTTTGCATCCTTGACAAATTAATACTGTTGCAGGCATGACAAAAAGTTTCTCTCATTTACAGACTGCTGAAAACATACAGACACAATAATTTTTTGATTCAGCCATATTATCCAAATAATGTTCCTCTAGACTGTTCTTCTTCTTCCATCTTCTCAACAAAAAAAATATTTTTTACACCCGTTCTTAAGTATTAGGCTCATTAAGAAAAATTGTTTCACGTATGTTTAAAGTATTCCTCTTTGAGTCAAGGAACAACAACAACAAAGATTGTTTCTCATACAAACCAGGATATTTACTGTTAACTGTTTTGTCAACTCCTGTTGTAATAACAGGACTAACCCTTTCCTATCCAAGGCTTCAACTCAGCAAGGAGTTTAAATATGAGCTAAAAATAAAACTTATTAACTCCTATAAAATCAATGAGATTAAAAGCACACACTTAAGTATTTTAATGCTGAACACATGACAGAAATTGGGGTGTGCCCTTAACAATACTAATTTTAAAATGTTTGTGTTTATCCTTTAACTGTCCTTCATCAATGAATATAAAACCTTCAAAATATTTCAAGGCAGTATATAGAAATGGAAGCAGAAGGAACTACAGCATCTACAATACAGTAACCCATCAGTTTATATTAGGCACTAGTATATACTAACCTGTCATTTCTACAGCTAAAAAAGGATTCTTCATTGCTACCACCGGCCGGAAGCGTGTTGAAGAAATTAGTTCTGAAGCACTCATTCCAGCAGGTCTGTCTTCTGGGCTACAAAAAAAATTTATGAATTAAAGACATCCAAAATAAAATAATTAGCATTTGATACATGAAGATGCACTGAAATTAAATCATGTCAGCAAGACCTTAGCTCACAGAAAGCAGGCACCATAGTAGCTCCATAGTTATATGCCAAGATTTGCAGTTACACCAAACAAATTTTCTTTATTCAGTCTCTAAATTTTCAACATCTGATCTCTGCAGATAAACTTTGTATTTTATATAGGCTTTCCACAGTAAAATCTTTAATGCTCCATACAGAAATTATGAATAAACGAGCCTGATCTTTACTATTTCACAATTCCCATTTCTGCTACCTAATGAACCACAGTAAGTACAGCGTTAGCACCTTCGGACAGACCCCTTCACAGCAGTTCACTGAATGTTTGGTTTCAAAGTAACAAGAAAATCTAATGTAAGTATCTGGGATTCTCCTTTGCCTTCAGGTAGGATTACAAAATGGAAGATTGACTGGTGCGTCTGTTTACTGGGCCCTCACACAAAGGCACAATACTCAGAATCCACTTCATATTTCAACAAATACCAGCTTCTATTTCAATTACTAATATCACCTAGCCACCCCACTGTATGCTAACGTATTGCCTTTTGTGTTGTGTGCAGTAAACTCTATTGCTATTGCTGTGTACTGGGCTGGCTGCAGGGGAAAAAAAGCCAACAATAATCCTCCAAACGCTCCTCCCAGACTCCCAGCCTGACACACTTACCTACACTGACCCATTTTTGCCATTTGTGTCTTTTCACCTAAAGGGTTAATGCCACATCGAATCTGACTAAAACATTCCTGTTCATTCCCCATGACTGGTATTTTAAAATGGGAACTCAGAGGGTCTTCCCATCATTTTCTTTCAGAATATATTTACTCTGATGAAAAATATGCTTTGCAATGGTACGTATATAAATGTATGTCTCAAGTATGCAGTCATTATCCACACGCGCCATCAAACTTTGGCACAGAGAGCTGGTTTTGATGGGAACATGCCTTATTTCATCAGTGTGCAAACTGTAAGTTTCTCCTAAAAAGCTGTTGGTTTTAAATTTTGTTTTAAAAATACTAGCATTTTGAACATTAACATTTCTCCCTCCATCTAAAAAAGCTATCCAGATGTTCCACAAATATCCTTATGAAGTGGCTGTTAGTAAACCAGTGCTTTCTTTTACATTATTTTAAATTTTGAGCATTTATTGGCCAATTGAGCCCTGTACCTCCTGAAGATTTTTAATGGCTCTACTTTTGCTTATGCACCTTTTGTGCAACAGGTACCATTTGAGACATTAATGCTATTAAATAGTGCACAATAAATCACTGAAACTAGATATGAAAGCACTCACCAACCTTGAAGTCAAATTAGAGTTTGGCCTACCATTAAGCTTTATCCTTCCAGTTCAAAACCTCTTCAATTCAATGAAAGGTACCTTTAACTTTACATGCTACCAGAACCAAAATTTCCAAATACCTGGCTTAGAAGGGGAAGGCTGGAGCTAAAGATATCCCTGAGAGCTACGGTGTATAAGCATCAAATAAAAGTGACGACTCAGGCCACCAGCTACTGGAAAGACACACGATGCAGTATGTGCCCATATACTACTCAAAGCAAAGCAGCAGGCAAAACAGGAACTTGAAGACAGTTTTCCCTCCAAATTTTTAAACTTCAGGTGAGACAGAATGATGGAGAATGATGACATTGACACTTCAGAATGAAATTTATGGCCTAAAACTGTTTCATGCAAATGCATTTACAGGTACAACTATGAGTAAGAAAGCACTGATCACAAACTTGTGTCCCAGAGACATGAAGTATTTTTGAAAGGAGGGAAGGCAGAAATCAAACAGAGCCTTTATAACTCATTACAAATTCTGCATATTATAAACGTGTGTTACAGGCTAAAATTTATGAACTAAACAAGAAACCTGGAAACACAAACATTCTTGGGAGTAATCTCTCATTAAAAAACCAACTTGATGCAACCTATAACGTCCATGGTTTATTCATATAACAAACTCCTTGGCTGATTACAGCTGTGTATTTTCATGAAAATAATGAAAACCTTCACATCCTTCATATAATGGTACTTGGCTAACAGCTTGTAGCTGATACCACCTTCTTTTGGTGAAGATGAAAACAGAGTAGTTACAGTATCTTATAATGCAACATCCTAATCTAAATGAAAATATTTACCACCACAAAACTAAGTTTAATCTGAGAGAGAAGCTCGTATAAACCTAGCACTATATTCTAATTACTTCCTTCAAGACAAAAAGAGACAAAAATAACAAAGTTTGGATCATATTAAAATTAACAAATAGAACAAGTTAACCTTAAAAAGAAGCAGAAAGGTAGTTTTAAAAATGCTTTAATGAAAAAAATGTTCACAAATGTTTCATTATCAGAACCAACCTTGTTTATCTTCACAGACAAAGCTTTCTTGTTTCGGTTGTCATACAAAATATTACCTGTGTGGAATAAGAAACAAAACTTTGATCTTAACTGTAGCCTATTAGTTTTTAATTGTTTGTCAAAATCATTAATGCAATGAGAGGTTAATGAAAAACGTATCTCAAGTGTATTTACAACGTTTACATACAAACTGAGTAAAATTAAACTGCGTGCACCTTCACTATAGCTTTTTATATATCAAGCAGTTTTCACCTCTTCAGATATTTGTGCTTAGTTTCATAAATTATGAACACGCTTACCGAACAATATCTATTAAACAAGCCTCTCAAAACGGCAGCCCCAAAATACAGCTAAGTGCTTCTTGTGTCTGAACTCTCACCAAAAAACTTCCTGTGAATAAATGCCAGTCATTAGCTGTGCACCGACTGACTGATGCAGAAAATGACTTTAGGCTGAAACCAAATCCATTTCACTTGCAACTGAAATTGAAGAAGCAGTCTTTCCAGTAAAATAAGAACAGCAGTTTCACATACTGCAGTTTTGTTCTCTTAAGTTCCATGCTTCTATTCCTTGGTATTTGGTTTTCAAATGTAAGTAATTAAAGAAAAAAATTAAATTGGCTCATCAAGAAGAAAAATTCTGGAGTTCCTTAATAAAAAACAGCAATTCTAGCAAATAGAGGACAAATACCAACTTACTGCATTTTTTCTTCACAACTTTGCTTAATTTTGCTGTTAATGGCCCTCTGTCTGGACATACAGATCTTCTGCAAGATTAACAAAAGATATTACAAAAGTTATTTCTGGGCATATTTAAGCTAACAGTATATACACCCAAACAAAATCAGCTCCTATTTTAAGAATTTTTATTTCATGCACATAAACCAAGTTCTGACTGCTATTAAAACCTGAACTTGCATCATGTATATCATCTTCCATATATTAAAAGCCACAGTGCTTCACAAAGCTTACAGATGGAAAAAAAGAAAATCCATTTAAACAACAAAAGTTAATATCCTGTATTAAATCTGAATGCTTAATTTTGCTTGATTTCATGGCAACATGTGAAAGATGTTATAACCTGCTTGCATAAATACTTTGAAGAATATCAAAGTCAGTGGTGATTCAGAACGGTGAGGTGCAAAGATCAATCTTATTTATTTTCTAAGAGCCAAAAAAGGTAATTTACTTCTAGTTATCTTTTCTGTAGTGAGGTCTGCTTCAAATTCGATCTCAAGAACTCTGTATATATCATACATTCCATTAAATACTGACTTTAGATTATCACTATTTAGTGAAATTCGTCTCTGTAATCCTGAGCTTCCCCTTACACAATGGAGCAAATGTGACACGATAAATCTTCTCAAAACAACAGGAACGGTATTTCTCTCTCAAACTCACTAGAATAAAATGAGTTCTTGACTCCAACAATGTTTTATAGTAAACGAGGAACACTACCAATGTTTATGATAACATGCAAGAAAGTGGATGTCTGTTTAGATAACCAAAGAAAAAGATTTATATTGTTGAAATACAATCTAGCCATAAAATCTTCATTCAAATTAGTAAGAAATTTGTCAGAACTGCTTGAAAAATGCAACTTTCACAGAGCTCAATGCAAGGAATACGTTGCTCCTTACTTCCCGCTTGCTATTCTAAGTATTCAAGTGGGAATTACACCAGTGATAAAAGTAAAGCTAAACTACCACTGATGGAAAATAGTTTATTTTAAAATAAGCGTAATTTTAAAAAAATTTCCAGGGTGCATATTTTTGAATAGTTGAATTTATATTTTGAATATTCCAATTGGAATGCTTGAAATTAAGTAGACGACCAACCTCACAAAACTTCTCATCTTTGCATGGCTATATTTTCCTTTATTGCAGGCACAGTTTTCCTCTTCTTCCTTCCTCCTTATTTGTTTCTTAACCTGAACCTGTATTGAAAAATAAAGTCAATCCAGTCTAAAATCTCAGTACACATGGGCTTTAAATACATTCAAAGACTCTTAAGGTCTACAGAGAAAATAATCTCAAACAGAAGGACTCCAAATCATTTCAAATCATTACTTCTTTAATCTCACAGTTTGCAAATTTTAAATTTTCTTTCATTTGTTTTTCATGAAATGAAAAAAAAACCCACCTTGATATGTATATTGTCTATGCCAGAGATGCATACTAATTCCACAAGACCAAAAATCCCTGAATACTCAGACTGCCATGGCAAGCATCTCAAAGCTACGCATTATCTTCCATTGAGAATCTGGAAGCTAAATTTTTTAAACTAAGTTGGTTGATCTGAATACACAAGGTTCAGCTTGGAAAATGCTGAACTATCATTCAATTTCAAATGTTTCCTCATAATTAAAAAACACCCGATTTTCCTCTAGAGTAAAATAACTTACACATTTTATAACATTGTTTTTTTTCCACATCTTCAAAATTTTAAGAAAGCAATATGTTTTTTATTACATACTATGAAGTTACTTCAATGGCTACATTGCAATTGTTTGCATTAGATATTCTGTATTTCTTTATTCTGGAATTTTGGCTTCATATGCAACTCCTTAAGCTATTAGCATTCTAATTATGAATATCACAAAGGGAAAGCTGCCAATGTCCTGACAGTGCCCCTGCTAATGTTGACCACCACGTCCGCACTTCTCGGCACACATTCCATCTACCCCTACTGCTCCAGTGGCTCTCCTTCAGAGCAGGACCCTCGTTCTCTGCCCACCTGTTTACACTGCAGTTCTACAAACAAAGATCCTTTCAAACTATATTTTCATACAGCCTTTACACTCTTCTAAGTGAAAACAGTTTATCTTGTTTCAGCTGCTTCCTTGATTCTTTAGAAATAAAGAAGATAAAATATGCTAGCACGGTTTTCTATGAGAACAAGTATCTGTGGCTGTCAGTCTCGTTCCTTTGCAGTTGAGAAGCACAAGAAATAGGTAGTGGGAGCCTGTTCTCTAAACATAGCAAAATGCAAACCCAACAGCTTAGCAATTATTTGTAACCATAATTTCACCGCAGAATTTCAAAACTGTACACAGAATTATCAGCATCTTTCTATATGCGTTTTAAAGATCAACTACCAGAATCAAGTTTTATTTTCCTGATAAACTACTCTCCACAGCAGTATTATTGAGGTGAAAGCTGAAAAAATTCAGAAATCTAGGTTGAACAAGACTCAGCATTAATTGATTCCTCTTGCCTTCATGTGTTTTTGTCTGTGAATTGGAGGCTGTGAACATACAAGATTCACCTCAGCTAAAAAAAAAAAAAGGCAAGATTGCATGCTAATTGATATAGCACTTGTTTACAAAACCTAGTTAAAAAACACTTTGAGACCAATTACTATACTTCTATTCTTGGATATATCAGGAACGCTCAAAAATACTATAAAGTAGCAATAGCAGCTTTGTGATTATTATTACTGTAAACACTTGCTTTGAAAAAATAATTAAGAATAATTCCTAGCTTCAAATATGCAATAGAAACATTAAAGCAATAATTATTTCATTAGGAAAGCTTATTTAACGCAGATGTATGAATAAAAGGCTGCAGCATAACTTGGGTGTTCCTACAACTGAAGTTATTTAAGAGAGTAACTCTGGAACTTACCTTTATTTGCTTTTCTAATGCATCAAGCCTGCATACTGCTTGAAATGGTCTGCGATCAATAGGACATGAAGCCTGTGTCTGAAAAATTATTTTCCTTATTACAAAATTTGTAGTAAGTTAAGAGGAGTCTCAGTTTTCTATACTTTTATTTGCTTTTATAGTAGCTTACAGAAAACCACAAAATTACAACTTGTTCACATTAAGAATGTATTTACACACATTATCCGTACACTCAGCATTTTCTTTCATATAAGTAGATTGCTCCTTAGGGGAAAATCTAAAGGAACCAAGAACATAACTCTGAAGTTTTGTTCAAAAAAGGAAAAGCATTTTACATCAAGTTAGCTACATTTTTTAATCCCTGTTAGGTAACTCTGATTTTATACCAATACACAAATGTCCTTTTTATTTCTTATTGGTTTAATGTTTTATTTCTTAATGTTCTTTTCAAAAGAAAGCGTGTTGGGTCATGTCCCTCCCAAAACATAAAACTGGGAAGACCAACAGCCAACAGGGTAACACCTTCCCTTATCTTGCGTATCTATTTGACATCTCTTTTTTTGCAGTCAGCAGAGAGAACAGATTCCCGCATTTAAGACAATTAAAGTTTTACAAACCACTTCGCAAGCGAATAGAACTGAAGGTTATTTTACCCTACAGTTTCATGGAAATACAGATTTAATTGTTTTTTCCCCAATCACCTAAATGCCCTCTTACTGAGGCTGCATTACATCAGATAACACACACACATGGAGAGAGAACAATAAAATGTTATTAACCATGGAACAGGGAAGCTTCAACTGAAGCTCCACCCAACTGGATCGTGTAGTGAATCAACTTTCAGAGAAATCCATATTTTTGTTGCTAGACAACTGTTTATTCATTTTAATTCCATGGGGGGGGGGGTGCTGGTAGGTTTTCTTTGTTTGTGTGTTTTGGTTTTTTGCCATCGTTCCTCCCCCCTCATTCCATTGGCCTTCACAGGCTCAGTTCAGAACTCTTCTAAAACAAAGAAGAAAAACACCCCCCACCCAGCCTCCAGCCCTAATTCATCCACTGAACAAGGACCAGTAGATGAATTGTATGCCCTTAAGAGGCATGCAATTTCTTCCCTTAAGAGAACTATCAGGGTATTACACTTTTTATTTATGCAAGCAAGATGCAGTATTAGAATTGCATAAGCAGCTATTAGAAACTTGCATATGAACTCTGCCCTGAAATTCAGTGAACTTCATTCTTGTCTTTTCATTGGGGCTTTTCATTTTCCAGTTCGTTCTGTTCTTTTCTCAATTTCAAAGAGTGCTCAGCTTCTTTTTCACCTACACAGCCCCCAAACCTCGAGCATTCAAGCAACTTCTGATTTCAATTGAAGTAGACAGAACAAAGTTAGACTGATTAAAAAAAACCCCACCAAACAAAACAAAAAAACCCCAGGGGTAGTTTCATGAACAAGCTGTTGAACAAGAATGTAAGTCAAAGCCATTACCTCTCCTTTTGATGCTCTGGTGTTTTATCCTAACTAAAAACTTCCCCCTGTTGGGGGATACCATTGTTCCCTGCAGTGTCATGGCCTTGGTTAACAAAAGCATATTGGGCAATCAAGCCAGTTCCCTAAGGACTCGGATCATGAAGACAGGTTTTGTCCTGTAGTCGACATAAAGCTAACCCACAGTAACATAGCTGTGTATTGTTCAATTGGGATATTTGATAGTATGCAATGCACTGTAACTGTTGAATCAGCTGCAAACTTCAAGGTAAATACTTTGATTCTTAGATAGACCAGACTGTCAAAGAGAAGTAGTAGGAAGTTAATTTTCTTAATCATTTTCAGTCTCATTTCAGGATTTACCTTAGCTGAAAATTAAGTTTTTCCAAGAATACAATCTGTTTCTACATTAAATTTACACATGAATATGAAGTTACGTTACCAAGTTTAAATCACAGTAAGTTATGTTTATTTGTTGCAATGAAGTACCACAGAATACCAAGTGTTAATAGCAGCAATCCAAATGACAAGTGTTTTTGCTCCACTAGAAAAATGTTCACTGTTATCCGTTCGGTTCTTCTGGACAAATGTTTACCAATTACATACAGTTATAACAAGTAGTAGAAAAAGAGGAAAACACTCTGGAAGAATCCAAAGCTACTGTTAGGTTCAGATAAGTTCAGAAACAGCAGATGCTCTTTCCACTCTTACTCAGTTGCTTTTCACAGCCCTAGCATTATCTGATAGTTTGCAACAAATCTTGAGAAATTCTAGTAAAGACAGGACGGTCCCATGTGCACCCCCACGCCCCCCAGCACAGTATGATTGTTGGGTAGCCCTGAGGAAAGCTAGAGGTTACTTCATCTATATAACACTTTTGTCTAAACATGCATCAGCTCTCATCTGTCTGCTAATATCTAAGAACAAGCCTTTTAGGTGGAAATGGAAGAAAAAAAAATTTCTCCTGTCCCTTTCCCCAACAGCAAGACTGAATTTGCACTGCTATAGAAAGGAGTGAGGGTAAAAAAAGTTGACTACATTTTTACAAAAAGCAATCATGAGGAGAGGTGGCCTTTTACTCATGTCTTCCATCTTTTTTTGAGAAGATGGTTCAGTAACCAAAGGTGGTGTTGAGTCGTCTTTCATTCAAGGCACGTTAGCAATTCCTCTCTTCTGAGGCGTCTGTTCAGGGAGCATCATAAGTAATAGTGAATGTACGCTGTCCTTTTGGGGAAAAAATATTTAAAACAAGAAAAAAAGCCATTGAGATGGAATGAGTCCAAGCAGCAGCTATCACTTTTATTGTGCACAAGGGAGGAGGGGTGTGGGATGTGTCACAACCTTAGAAGAACCACAGCTTCATACAATATCTTCCTTTAACATAGCTGTTTAAAAATCAGAACATGTAGTATTTAATGTAATCATCAAAATCATTAGAACCTCACAGCTGGTATTTGTGAGCTGCTTTGCTTTTCTTCGAAAAAACACAGAATAGTAACTCAGGACACTTCAAAATGTCTTCGACTGTTTTACTCTCCACACAAAACTACTCATAGTTCTTGTGTTAAAACTGGTAACTCAGCAGTGATTCATTCTTTCACCTATCCTGTGATATCCGGAGAATTCTCTTCATAAAATATGCAAGCATCCACAGAAAAACTATCCATGAGCATGTGTGTGTTTGTTCTTAAGTTTTCCAAACACTCATTTTGTAGTACTTTATTTGGTTTTGATGACCCTCTGGAAAAATCTTGCTTTAGCTACACAGGCATAACTTAATGTTCAATATTCCTGTAACTGCTACAGCACCACAAAACTCACTGAGATGTCTAAACTCAAGGATTAAGTGTCCCTTATTTTAACTGCATCACTTCAAATAGCACTTGAACAAAGTGAGGTAGACAAAAGGCTGAAGCAGTCACTATATTCCAGCTGGGAGTTTTCAAGAAGCTATACAAATAGGTGAAGCTAACCCCAAAACATATTTGGCTGATAAAATAACTTTGGCAGATGTCCCCATCTCATCAAGTTCCATGTTATGAGGCTTCATAACAAGTAGTAACAAGATGGAGTTAAGAGTTGCTGCAGTAAATCCTTTCCCCTATAATTTTTTTTTCTTCCAGTGGCCCATAATAAAAGTCTGTTCTTCAACTACTGTATTGAAAAGCTGATCCAAAAAGAAACATGATCCTGTACTTATTGCTTCTTTATTAGAGAACCTGTTAAGCAACACAAATAATACCAGATTCTCATAACTAAATTCAGGCTTAAAGGTGAGGTTTAGATTGTAAAAAGTAATGTCTGTGTATTTCACTCCACCTAGTAGTAATAGTACACTAAAAAGCCCACAATTCTGCCTCCAACTTCAATGAAAAGGGAGACTGTAACAATACACGTAGTGAGAAACACCTCTACACATTTTGATGAAAGAAAAGGAGGAAGACATCAGGAAATGCACTATTTTCTAGCAGCATCTAAAAAGGCAGGATGACTTCTTTCAGTCTACTTCAAAAAAGCAAGTACATTTAAAATTTTTGTATGCTTTAGGAAAGCACTGTTTCTGACAAGAGTGTTAGGTTTGTTTTTTTTTTTTTAAATATCATTCATGGATAGTAAAGATACAGAGTGCATAAGAACAGAGATTCTAGTCTCAACAGCTAATCAACAGACTACCTAGTTACAATTCTGAACAGCGGTTTTCTCTCTACCTACATCGTGTTTGGCTAGTCCTTAACTTCCAATCCAAAATTGCCATAAAGTGTTGACAAGTTCTATTGGAATGGTGCCTGTCTTTAGGAAAGGCTGAAATGATTAATTATTTGTAAGGATCTGTGAATTCTATGATAAGAAAGATACCGTATGTGTTATTGTACCTCCTTTGAGAAGAATTGAAGTCAAACTCCAAAACACTCACATAGACTTTCGCACTGCACTTTAACAACATTAACATTCATAAGTTGCTGTGTGAATGTACTTGATGAATCACAGAATCACAAAATGGTTAAGGTTGGAAGAGACCTCTGGAGGTCATCTTGTCCAACCGCCCTGCTTAAGTAGGGAAATATGCCAAGAACAACTGCACAACAAAGACAAACATGTAATTTGGAAAATGGTACCTAAAGTCTAGATTTTCTGAAACAATTTGATTAATACAGTTTTCCATGCAGCAGTTCTCAGATACACTGTCTACATATGTGTTACCTTGGACACGCTTAAACAAGGGGTTTTTTATCGTTTTAGTTTAAGTTTAGTGTTTCTTTGAACACATTGCATATTTGGTTCGTGAATGTAATCTTAATCCTGCCCACATTGCTCTGTACTGCAGAAAACTGTGGAGCTTGTTGTCACATAAGCTGATTCCTTCCTATATCCTTTACAACAAAAGAAATCCAGATCACAAAGAATACACATTAAGAATTCCAGTTACCATACAGGTAACTCTCTTTACCCTCAGAAGAATATACACGTGCAGTATACTCTAGGTAATCAATGATCCAAACCTTACACTAGCACAAAGGAAACAACTATTCTAAGAACAGAACATCTGCTAGAAATGTAATGCAAGACAGCTCTTTGTGCCAACTGCTTAGGTTTATTAAGTCAATGACTGATAGTGCACAGGGCCTACCTGAATATGCCCCAATGCCTTGGAGAATTTACAGCTGAATGTACTCCCCTTCCAAATCCACCAGATGAGGAAAAATGAATGAGGGAGACCAGCTGCAGAGACTGAGAGATATAAGCATAGTAGGGGAGGGTCACTGAAATCAACACCCCTTACACAATCATTGTGATAATGCAGACAACAGACTGAATCTTTTCTGTAGCACTCTTCTCATGAGGGTTCATAAGAGGAGTTAATAGAAGAGCAAGGATAGAAAACTCCAGTATATTTATTAGCACTCTGAAGAACAGAAGGGAAGTTAAAAAGCCTACAGTAAAGCAGAGTAAATATTTATCTCCTCTAATTTAAGATTTTTTTTAAATTCTATTCAAAGAAAAAAAAAGTAGAGAGTTTTCCTCTAATGCATGCAGGCAAGATACTATTGCTGCTAAAGCAGTTGTCTTAGCTGAGGTGGCTTTAGCTACTTCGCATAGCTGCTTGCCATAGATACCTAGTTAACCTGCTTCACATTAGCTTTACTTAAATGCTTTCACAACTGATTATTATAAACTAGAATATAATGCTTACCAACTGAAATACAAAATACAAGCATACCAGAAAAACAATGTTAAAAAAAATTTAGTTTTGACCCAACTAGTTTTAATCTACTAGTGGTATTACAGACAAGAGAAACACATAACGTAGTTACTTCCCTTGGTGTAACACAACAGTACCGACGGTGTTTGAAGACTCTAGATAGAATTTTTGGTGTTTTTTGTTGTTGGTTCCCCCCTGCTCCTTTTTTTTTTTTCCCTACACACAGAGCAATAGCCAAAGCTCCCTCTTTGCTACATGAGCAGAATAATATTATCCGGTACATGTTCTTTATACTGAAAGCAACCCTTCACCTGCACTATCCTTCGGCACTCCCATTGAAGGGTGTGCCCGATAACCTCAGCTCCAGATTTAGTGCCTTTTACTTTTTGTGATCTTCCAACATAGCCTCACTGAAATACAAAGTCTCAAGCTTGAAAGGCTCCATTGGTAAATTACACAATGTTGTTTTACAGAAGTGGTTGACAGCTAGCACAGGATGAAGGATTTATGTTAATCTTTGCATGCCTACTGAAAACAGTCCCAACAGTCTGCTTGCCCAGTGCTGCCCAGCAATTCTTGGGAGAGCACTGTTAGCATGGCCAAAGGCACACAAGATGACACTGTAATAGTACAGGAGAGTTTAATAGTGTAGGCAACTGAATTCAGTGCACAGTGATGCTCTCAGATGCTGCAATTAACTACAGTAAACATAGCCAAATTGAGCAGAACAATTTAAGGGACATTTAAAAAAAAGTTAATCCAAAGACTAGTTTCTTAGTGGGGATTCTGGTCTCCCCTCTCATTTTTCTTTTAGGAGTTGGACACCTTTCCTCAAAGGGAAAGAAAATACAGCACTGAGTCAAGTGAAACGCTACTTAATTCTGAAACTAAATGCTCAGATTTAGCCACCAGGGTCTAATATATTAGGTGTTCTGTGGCAAATTTCCTATCCCTTTTTAGCCCTTCATGGAATGAACCAGAAGATACGCAATTAAAAGCAATTTTTATATATTGCTTTTAAGCACACATATATATCTAACTATATTATCTTTCTCTCTTCTTAAAAAGCGAGATCCTCGAAGTGTTATGGCTGCTGCTTGCAGACAGAAAACCTGCTGGTACAGGACACTTAACTGCAGTTGCAACGTTGAAAATCTCCCGTAGATAGAAGAGGGAGCAGAATGGTAAACAAACTCTTACCGTCTGCCTAAACTACCCCGGTTTTAATTAGAATCTACACAGTTATATAGAAAAGCCATAAACTCTCAGAAGAACAATGAATATGTACAATTTGAAAACAACAGTTGAAAGAAGTAGTTGCTCCCGTTATATTTTGAAGTCCAGATGCAACACAGAAAGACAGAGGAAATATCCAACTTGAACACAGAATGCTGGCAAAGCCTTTAAGTGTATGGAGCATAACTGTAGATACATAAAAGAGCACTTCAAGTAATGTGAACATTAGGCTTGCTTTTTTTTTTTTTTTAAAAAAAGATTTTGCTCAATAATCTTATTCTCAATGTTGTTATTCTCCAGTGCTTAAACAGGAAAGCCGTGTTTTTAAAATCTATTTATTTACACCCAATAAGAATACTTAATCTTTAAACAGAATCTGGTAGCATATTTCCTAAAGAGCAGATAATTTTTACATCTTCATTATTCAGAGTGACTTAAATTTGACTACTTGTCAATTATTTAGTTTTCGTTAGTTATGATCAACCAAGAACTAGCAGAGAAAGCTAAATCTTATGCAACACTTCTCAAAAAAGAACAAAAACATTTACTTACTAAATATTAATAGTGGACACAAAACCCATATGGCTCAGCATGCTTCAAATGGCCACGTGCTTATAATATGTTTCTATCATTCCAAGCCATAAACCCTCATCTGCTTCTCACAGCTGAAGCCTCTGAACATCTGTCAGCCAGTGTTCAACACTTTATTTTTTTCCTGTACCTTTAATTAAAACTACTAGATTAGGCAATGGAGTTTCATGAACTCAAGAGGTCCAACTGTCAAGTATCCTCAGAGAAGGAAGGCTCGCTGGTTTTGCCCATCAGATGTCACTAAAGCAAAGAAGCAGCAGAAGCCTTACGTAGCTTTAAAAACACTCCTCCACCATTTTTATGGCATCACATCTACTTCACCTGTAAACTCTTCAGAGCAGAAGTTGCTTTTATTCCATTTGGATAGTATTTTGTACAAAAAAAAAATGGACATGACAAGAACAATGTCATATAATCCATTTGCCTCTTTAAAACAAGAAAATTTCCCTTGCTCATTGGGCTTAAAAGCATCTGTTAGACAGTGTGAACAAGCTCAAATCCAGCAGCAAGCCCTCCATCTACCCTACTGCTTCCCTGTGCATGTCACTATTTATTGCCTTTCAGCTGCCATTATACCAACCAGTTAAGGAAGTCCGGATAAAATTGTGGATGAGAATTTCCTGTTCCCTTATAAATAAAAGCACTGCAATTAATCATTTGCAGAACAGAAAATCTGGCAACAGAAGACAGTTTATTATCTGGTTTGTGAATCTAAAGCAAGTTTCATCTAATAACCTTTTTTTAATACTCTGAAATGCATACAAAATCTTCAGAAAGAAGTGATTTATGTTACTGTCTGCCTTCAGTAATAAGTAACACAAAAATTAAGGTTAAAAATATAGTAAGTAAAAAATACATAAATAAGTATATTGTATATATACATACATGCAAGTGATACCAACCTTCTAAAAGATATACTGAAACCAAAATCATCATTTACTTCAAAAGAAAGTTATTGCAAAGAAACCAAGTAGTGGTCTCTATTACAATGAGCAACTAATTCAAGTGCACAGAAGCAGGACAAAAAGCAGCATTTCACTGAGCATCCCCCTGCCCCAATACAGTATAAAGCAATTCTAATTGGATGTTTTATACTGACAATTGAAAAAGTTACAGGAAAGGTACCAAAGACTTAATGCAATGATTATGGGACATATGTGAGGAAAAAGGTACTAAATAGAACAAGATCATCAAGAATTTGTTCAACAAGTCATTTTTCTTTAAGGTTGCAGAACTATCTACAAAGGTATAGACACAGATCAAATAATAGCCATAATTAAAATGAAATTTTTAAATTCAGAATAGCACTAAACCTTTTAGCTGAATTCTCTTTAGAGTTAGAAAACTAAGGTTTTATCAGACTTATTTTGTAGACTAACATGAAAACATATTGGTCCCAGCCCTAAGAGCTGACAGTATGACAAACAGCATAAGGGATAACAAAATAACATCAAGCTAATGACACTGCAGTACTACGACACGTACATAATACTGTCTGATCTTCCAAACAGCCAACACCATTTTTTTACTGATCCCTAATCTCTAGTAACCACTAGTAAGTCAGGAGGTCTAGTGAAAGACAACACAAAGTACTTTATTTAGAAACTGGTCATCGAAACACATCTGTGCAAAGTCAGAATGCGTAACTTGTTTTCTTGAAAAAAAATCTGTAGGTATAGATACAATAGAAACAACAGAAAAATAAACACACACCTTGGTTCTCAGTCTTACCTCAGCCCATTTAAGAATACAAGTCATGCAGAAGGTATGACTGCAGTTCTCAGGAAAACCAATCTCTTGTTCTAGAAGGCAGTTCAGACAGATGGGGCATGTGTCACCGTCATATAATAAAGTAGAACAGGAACAGCTTTCTTCATTTTCTTCACCTGGCATTATTAACATTGACACTTAGAATTTTTGACAGTTTTTGAAACAAAGGCCTTCTAGATTTGAATAACAAGGCAATAAGAAAAAGTTAAGGTTGCTGGGTTGGTTTTTTTTTTTTTTTGTTTTTTTTTTTTGTTTGTTTTTTGGGTTTTTTTTAGTTTTCTGTAGTTAAAGGCAAATTAATTGAGTTTTCAGGTCTACTGCAGTCAAGACACCAATCAGGAGTAGTTAAAAGAATGTCTTTCAGGTGAAAAACACTATGCAACATATTTCATAGACTACTGTACCAATATTTGCCATTAAAACAAAGGAAAGTTAGCTCTAGAGCTATTTAAATAAGGAAAGCATCACACAGTATTTCCTGTTGGCCATGCAGTCATTTAGACATTGCTCTCCCAAGTTCTTTCTCCGTGATGTTTGCACTCTCTCTCCATGAAATAAATTAGACCAGCATATTCTACCTTCATTATCTTATATACACATGGTCTACTTTTATTTTAGTTTTCCAGTCTTAGAACTATTTTAATCTGAACATCTTCAAATATTTACCTAATCATGTACATTGAATAAAAAATGCTCCCAATTTTGTTAAAGTTAGAAATTGTTTTCAGAATATAAAAATGCAAGAACTTTTCTTCAAGGAATTTTACTCTAAATTAATTATTCTTCTGAATAACAATTGCTATCTCCATGTTTGTTCTGCTACTAGAAGTCAACAAGTAAAAAACAGAAGAGACAGGAAAGGATCTGTGGACCCCACAGGCCAAAGAAAAATATTATGCTCAGACAGTGGTTATGTTTACACAACTTCTTTCAAAACAAGCAGCATACTAATTGAGAGAGCAAATGTAAAATCTGACCTTCACAGCTTGAACCCAAGTAATAAACTTGAATATTTTCACACACACAGCCTTTACCTTCCATGCCTTCATGCTTCTGACCCTCCGTATCCTGAATACATTGCTTTCTGTTCTTCATCTTCTTACAAAAAGTAGTCTGGAAAACAGAAACAGTTTACACAGTTCATTTAGATTGCAACTTGAAAACAAAAATGACCACTATGGATTTAATGAGTGCTCTCCAGTGCTCTCCATTTCATTATACCTTTGTAGAGTAGAAACAAGTGACATTAAGAGTTAGATACAGATCATTTCCAATCTGTTTGCAATTTATGAGCATCATTAATGCTGTCTAGCAACTGATACTTCCAACTTGAAAATTGTTTTTGTTCAACAACTGCAAAGTTTTTGCAGTGTTTTAAGACCACCAACGGTGCTTTTATTTTTAAAAGTCAAATGTGCTACTAAGTTTCTATGCAAACCACCCCACGTAACCCTACAGTAACTAACAACTGCAAATTGCCCTTCACAAATGGTTGAAGCAACAAAATTAAACACACAAGCACCAGAAGAGTTAGTTGCTTAGCAATCACTGTAGTAGTGGCAAGTGAGAAAAATGAAAGCAGCTTATATTTGCTTGCTTCTTGCTTCTGTCATACAATTAGAACTATTGACACTCAAAAAAATGCAGGGGAAGTTACATCATCAAACAGGGAACACGTCACAAGCACAAGTGCAGTGGAATAGCATGAACGGGGAGGATGCACTTTTAAAATGTTCTCTAAAGGAGTGGTATAAAATAAGAATAACATGGATAGAGAATACCCTTGTGATCCACATCATATAGGTTGAAAGAATTTGATCTTGCATAAAAACCAGCAAGTGTATGTTCTTTGGAGGCTTACCTACTACATGCAGAATGAAGCACACTCAAAAAGAAAAAGTATCTACACCAAGGACTGAATCTCCTATATTTCAAACTCCTGTAGCCACAGCAGAGATGGTATAAGCACCTAAAGCTCCAACCCAACAGCCCTAGAAGGACCAGCAGTTTTCTTCAGAACTATATAAAGCTTTAAAAATTATTATTTAAAAGGACAAATTAAAGCTTCACAAAAGACTGAAGAAATCAGAAATTACCAAGATTTGCTACTTAAGCATTCAAACCTGAAACAAACCGACCAAGGGTTCAAATCCCTTACTCTAATGCTTTTGCTAGAAAAGCAGCAGGACAGAGCCGAGAATGCCACAATCGCACTCCTCAACTAAACTTCCTCCTATTTCACTTACAAACTACACTGGTTTCTCTTTACCACCTGGATGTCCAGGAGGGGAAAAGACAAAATTTGCCTCCCAAAACTTATGTTCTGATCAAGTCTTTATTGCTTGATCTCCGCAGCAGCAAGTGTTTTAATGATAATTTCTTTTTACTAAGAAAAGAAACGCTCCCACAGATACCTGTCACATAACACGCTTCTCGCTTTCTTAGGCAATCCAAGAAAGCAGGACTGATCTGTGCATCTCAAATGCAGACAGCTCATTAAAGAAATGGTCAAAACTGTGAAACTAATTAGAAATCTGTAATTAGAATGCTAAATGGCTTCAATGTTCCCATTAGAAGCTACTCTTTAACCCCCCAAAAGGAACATGTGAATCAAGACAACTGAGGGTGGGGGAAAGGGCAGGGAGAAGGAAACAAAAACCTAGCTATAAGGGAATTTCCCCCCTACACTGCTATCCTATTTTGATACAAAAATGACTTAAAAAGATATCATTAGGATAAATGCCATCAACTGTAGAGCACTTACTAGCAGTAATATTAATACAGACTGTGTTGCAGTGAATGCTGTAAGTTGTATACAAGTTCTGTTAGTAGAACAACCGCTGGCCAGACCACCACCTATTATTTTTTGCAGGCTAGGCAAGATGAAACCCAACAAAAGCCAAACTGCCACTTTAAAATTTAATGCCTTAAACAAGCAAAATTTGCATCAAATTAGGACAGGTAAGACCACCAAAAACACATTTGAACTTAAAATATGAGATCAAGGTCTGTTGTTTTCACTCTGATTTGCAAGAGGACTTTTAAGTGGCTTTGGTCCCAAAAAGTTTAAATCATGTGGTGGTGTGTAGTATACATGCTTTGATATATAAAACATAAGAACATTCCTTCTGTTCTACGTCTTAACAAAACCTCAGCAATGCTTTACCAAAGCAGAAAAAACCATAAGCTGTGGTCAAATCTCTCTCAACCCTAAAAGCCCCAGGACACATCACAGCTGAGACCATTTAAAGACAAGATCAAGAATTCTGCACTCTGCATCCATCCACAGAAAAGGTTTTAAATAGACACAATCTAGATACTGTAACTTAAGCAGTAGCTGTAGAGTTCATGCTTATTATAACAGAGGTCTTGAGTTCACTGCAGAAATAGAACCCATAAAAGCTCTTTAGATTTGGTTTTCCCCATAAAAAGTAACCTTTTCTCCACTGTACTCTTTCTAGACACAAAGACATCCCAGAAATTCTTGCACAGTTACAATAATTAGAAAAACAGAGATCCTAAAATTTTCACAGCATCAGTAAATCCAAGATGCACAGCAACCAAAAACATTTATGCAGTGTTACATTGTTCTTCTCACAAACCTATTATTTAAACAGATACTGAGTGCTGCTAATGCATTTCACAGATCACTTTGCACAGCACACCTTTTTTGCCAGTTCGGCACTGCATTTCACACAACACAGCAGAGAAATTTAATATAAATAAAATATATTGCAGTAGTAAATTAAAAGACATAATCAAAATTTACATATTATTTAACAAATTAACATTGGAAAGACTTTTCTCCACTACTTCAAAAGGGGTATCACAGGCATTGAAATAGCAGAAGAGTTAACACTAAAGACTGCCGTTAAATTTATAAAATTGAAACAGAGTTAGGAAAAGAGAACATAGTGGTTTAGGAGGAGCAGACAGCACAGAAAACAGAACTCTTATTTGTCCCCAAATGTGACATATTCCTTTAAACTTCTTTTAAACTTCAAGAAGATTTGGAAGTATTTCTCAGACTTTGTCATTCCAGCTGCATGCCATACAAGTAATTGTAGTCTTGGCTGGGGGGGAGACAGTGAAAGACATGAGAGAAATTTTTTTGTCATTCTCCCAGTTACCAAATTGTATGAGTTCACATGAAGATCATATTATGTCCATATCCATGGCTAATCATGTCCGATCAGGCTAATATGTATTTGAAGAATGCTAATATCCAAAGAGTACTTCTACCAGATTCCACTGACTCATGACCAACACGTTTTAGTTACAATCATTCAGTTGCTGATGTGAAATACTAGAAAATACCCCAAGACCCACACATGCAAGGCACTTGACAAGACAGCAACAAGCACTATACTATGTTAGTGCTGACAAAACCAAGATCACCCCCCCCCAACTCTATAGGTAAAATACTTTCTAAGAATGCCTAAAGACAGCATAGCATTATAGCCAAGATGGTACTTTTCTGGTGATTGTAAGTTTTCAATGGAATTACTTTGTAAGAGAAATACCTTATTTAATTTCATAGTTGAAATAAAGGCAAGAATAGGCCAGTATATTAAACAGAAAATGGTGAACAAAGACATTACCACAAGCACACACCACCACCCCATCCCCCCATTATTTTTACAGGAGCTAAACATTTATGTTTCTAGGTTTTCTTCAAAAGAAATTCCTGTTCTTGTCTTCATGGAAGGCAGATGCCAAAGACATCTGCCAACAAAAGTGCTTAAATAGAGTTAATTGTAGAACATGGGAACAGATTTGTCACTGTCTCTCTGAGGAACGTAGCTTCATGATGTACTTAAACAACTCCATAAAGCAGATTGATACAAGTGCTATGTACAAACTAAACAATTTTCAATATCACAAAAATTAAGTGTGATTTACCTTTTACATTAACACAAACTACTTCATACAATTCATAACCTAAAAATACAGACATATTTCAAAACTAATTCACAGTGCATGCAGAAAGAAAGACTTGGTCTGTTCAAAGTCATGCAATTGAATTTCTTACTGAACTAAAATCTATTACATTAAAATTTTAAAATTAAACAGGCATGGAAAAATCACTGGATGAAAAGTTATAGTAGCCTAATAAGTGACACATGAAATTAGCACATGCCTCCTTTTTGCCTAACTACAAGACAAAGTCTCTACAAGTGTTCTTTATGCCCTATAAATAAAATGCAACAGCTAAACACACTCTTCCTCCAATACAGTAATGATCTAGAGACCTATCTACACAGAAGTACACTTCTTCAGTTGGAAAGGGGGGTGGAAATCAAGAACACATGCCACAAGATCTCTAGTAAGCAAGTGCAAAATGATGTCCAAGACTGCCTTATTCTTGTTCCCTTAACAGACTTAACTTAGGAAACATTTGTAATTAACCTTTCAACTTCTTAGATACATGTTGCATCAAAACTTATTTTGATTTTTCTGTTTCTATTAAATACATCATCTTTTCTTTTAAAAAGGATTTGTGGCACTCTTAGTTGTGTTTTGATTTCTTTACTAACTCAAGAAACAATCAGTTTCAAATATGAAACAAGTCAGCCATACATTCAGTGTACGGAGTTTATTTGCTTAATAAAACAACAACACCCTTTACTCCCATCAAAATTTTGGGCAGCAATAAGTAGGACTCTATTTTGCCCTATGCATTTTGACGGTCTTTAAGAAACCTTGGCAGGAGGTTTACGATTCTTCCTCAGCAATCATGTTTTTAAGGAAAACAGATCTCAATAATTAGCCACATTTACAAAAACAGAGGGTTGTTTTTTTTTTTTTTTTTAGTAATTAATGGCAGAACATGGAGTGTCCTGTGGGATTCCCCATATGGGCTCACCATAACCTCTGGACCATTATTGGGCAAATGTCCAGCTGCTGATGAAAATTTTGAAAACTTTTGCCGGAAGTCTTGTGCCATCTTGGAGATGGGCTCAGGAAACAGTATTTCCAATGGCAGCTGAACATTTGAAAAGCTTTTTGCCTACTCGTGTCGTTAAGTCTAATGCAACACATACTTCAAGAAAAGAAAAAAACAAAAGACTCTATTGGGTATTTTAAAAGTACATCAAGAACCTTTACAGTTCTTTTTCTTTGGAAAAACTTTTAATTTGTCTGAAGAGCCTGGAAGGTAGACTTGTTACAAGTGACAATTCAGTAATGTCATTTGCCCTGCAATAAATGAGGGCTAAACTGAGGATCTGGAAGCACTTATCCTGCATCTGCTCCTTTGTGTAGTAAAATCTCATGGCCCAGAACATTAGTGAGAATAGAACCAACAGGCACACTCAAAAGAGGGCTTTTGAAGAGGATCTTTACTCTTTGTATGCTCAAATTGCACCTTGTCTGCACTCCCAAATGGAATGCCACAGAACCAACAAAGAAAAGACCAGTGCTATGCTTTGGGGAATAGAAAGAGAAACCTTTTTCTATATGTGGCTTAAGCCTATTCATGTAGATCCAGTGTCTTGGAAAGAATCAGTGCTATTCAGGCAAGGAGACACTGCTGATTTAAAGACTCTTTCCAGACCCTTTAAGGATGCAATTACCCAAGAGAGCTAATCTAATCTAACAGCTTGCTGCCACCAAAGGAAGCAGCTCTGCTTCTCACCATTAGAGATGGTAAGCAGACTCAGCTAAGAGCCACTAGCAATGGTGAGCAGACTCAGCTAAGAGCCACACGTGTGCCAAAGAAATTGCAAGTGACAGAACAGGGGAGGGATGACATAAAACAGGATTGCCCCTTTTGCCAGTGGCAAGGTCCTACAATAACTAAGACTTTCTTGTCAAACTGTCCCCCTTCAAGGACATAGCAGTAGCTAGATTACCCGTCAAGCCCATGAAAACGCGAGGTAAAGTCACGGGGGAAAACTGTCAAAGCCAAATGGCTAGAATTATACCATACTAAACAGTATGCTGCCTTCCGCCAACTTTCCCCTTCCCTAAACAGAAGACGAAAAAAAATCCCAAAACAACCCGGTGGGTATGCTCCTCAGGATTTCTTTCTCCACAGTCTAGCAGCAAGACACTGACAAGCACACTTACATTGCAGATGCTGGGGCTACAGCTATGTCCCTGCTAGATTCAGCACTTTCATTTTTGCAGGCACCTCGACAATAACAGACTGAATAGCAGCTGCAGACACTCAACACTCATGTCCAGTCAGCATTCACAGAAGTATACAGGACATCATTGTAACTGCCTCCTAAGCAAGGAAGGCACGCAGAACTCAATGGAAATGTGCAATTACAGCTTGAGGAGCTGCTGCAGTGGCTCAGATGCAGCGATTATCATCTAGTAACCTGTCTGACCACCCCAAGAGCCAAGAGTTTCAAGACGATTTAGAACCTTACAGTGGACACACACACCAAGTAATCACCTTCCTGTATAAAGCTTATAATCATAAATTGGCTTAAAACCTGCCACACAGACTTTTTCACATTAAGTCAAGGGAGTAGGCAGTGTTCCTCACTAAAGTTTAACAAAAGAGCACCTGCAAGACATAGGCAAAACATCAGGGCAGTAAGAAAGATGTAATTTTATAAGACCTCACATATTTGAGAATATTCTATAAACTATGGGGGTCACACTGTCTTTTACAGAATGTTACGTGTTGAAGTGCTGCTACAAATCAGACTGAACTCTAGTGTCTAGCATTTACAACACTTCGGTTCACTGGACAGAAAAAAGAAGGCAGCCAAACAGTGTCAGCAGTACTATTTCATGCATCCATGCCTTGAGAAGTCCACAAGTTTCTTTAGTATTCTACAATTACTAACAGTAACCGAGGAACACTCTATCCATCATATGTTATTTATATGTGTAAGGGTGAATAACCATGTTCTAGCTCCACGTAGAAAAGTCACTATCCAAAAAAGCTTCAGTACAACACAGAACTAAACCAGACAGACTATCAACTTGAAAAAAAAAAAAAGGGCAACATACTTATATCACAAAACTTGTACTTTGCTGTTAGTACCTCTAACAACAGCAGGGCACCGATTTAATGCTCTTAAGTAAGAGTTATTATCAAAGCCAAAAGAAACCCAAACCCCAACAGATTTACACATATGAGAGACTGAAGATAGTAACAAAGTTAGGATCACCAACAGGTATCTATTAAGGAACTTTCCATCTCTCTCTGTACTGGGAAACCAAGCATCCCTTCACCTCAAAATCCCAGTCATTCAGTTGGCCCCCTGATCTACCAGCCTTCATGTTCCTTTCCTTCCCAAAGTAACCAGTTCTCATTGGTTTTTATCTAGTAATAAAGAAAAATAAGGATGTAGGTTACAGAAGAACCATTAGCACTGGGAAAAAAGCAGTGACAAAACGACAAACTCACAAGTCTTGTGCTAAAATTCAACTGATCAAGCTATCGCAGTCTTCAACAAAATTCCAAATCCCATCCTGAGAACCATCCAAAAGAGCAAGCCATTTTATCAGTCTTAAGTAGTAGATAACTTAAGACAACACAAGGCATGAAGGCTTGTGAAATAGTTATATCACGCCCCACCCAAGATGACACACATGCAAGGGCTGATTTGCTCATTAGAATCATGAGCATCCACATAACTACTGGGACAATCCACAAAGACCGACACTTCCACAAGCCAGAAAAGGTATGATGTTTGACCAAAACAGTTAAAGCACCAAAGGGATATTAATTCTCTTTGTCAAAACCACACTGAAGAAAGTTTCCCTGTACACATCGGTTCTCACCATGCTATCACATGAGGCTGAGCCCCATTTTCTGATGGAGCTCGTGAAGAGGTGAAGAAAAGCTGATTACAAGCTTGCACAGCAGTTAGCAGCTTTTAGACATGACAAATTTGAGTTTGGTACTGAACTACAGCTACCTTATTGGCACTGATGGGTAATTATCTATAGAAGGCAAATTTCATTTCTCATCTTTCTGCACTGTCAACTGTAAAACGCTTTGTTCCACTAGGATAGGTGGCAGAAGTTTAGGATGTCTCCTGAACTCATATTAAGGGCTCTTACCCAGTAAGCAGCAATGAGAAACTGTACTTCAGCAGATTTCCTCCAGAATTCAATCTAAATCAATTATCCCTCTAGCATTTTCAGTATCTGCCAGCAGCTCTGAGGTTAACTCATCAGACCACATGAAATTACATACCAAAATATAGCAAAATGACGGCTTTATACTATCAGTACATTCAGGGTGACCACTGACAACCAAGATGGTCTAGTGCTTCAGCAAATTCAGTTTGCAGACCAAGAACCAGATGAAGCTAAACTTGCTACTCAGCAAGGGGAGCAAAGAAAGAAAAAAGAAAAAAAAGAAAAAAAAAGGCAGCACTTTGGGGAGTTAGTTGTCACAGTGCAGTCTCATTTGATTCAAAGTATATGTTCACAGCTGATCAATCTAACCTGTAATTTAAAGCTAAGCTTGTGTCTCTACCAGCTCTTTAGTGACATTTCTCAACTCTGAGAAAACCCCTTTCCACTCTGCCAGAGGACAAACTAGGTTCCTCAAGCCTCTGTCAGCTCTTGACAATGCAAAAGCAACAAGGACAAAGCCGCACAGTTTTCCTACGCGCTGAACTAAGGCAATTTTGCAGGGTAGCTCCTCAGTAAGGCTGCCACTCATAACACTGCTTTCCAAAGACGTTCTGAATTATACAAGACAATCGCAGACCTAATCTTCACAGAAGTCCATGGCTGGGTCCATGACAGCCGTAAGAAGGAATGCTTGTTGGAGCTATGGCCAACTCCCCTAGGAAAAAACAGCTTCATTTATACAGAAGACAGGATGAACAGAACCTTCTAAAGAATGATACAAGATGATGAAATGTATAGCCACAGAAATTAAAAGACCACCCTGTTTTGCTTTCCAAAACAGTATTTTCAATAGAAGGCAATATGCACTGTGCTGCTGTTTCACGTGTGCATGTGTACGATAAAGACTGCCAACAGAAGCAGCACTACACCACAACCACCCCCATAGGGAGAACGTGCATATATGCCAGGGGCTAAGTCATGTTGTTTCATATACTGCTGATAAAACACTGAAGTACTGTAGTGATTAACATAATACAAAGAAATATGAAAGAGAAAATAGTGTACATAACATTCTCTCACAAAATGTACAATTCAGCACTTAGGTGTTTCTTCTAAGTAGTCTGTGACTGAACTGGGTGAAATTGAGATTTACAAATAACAGGAACTAATTACGGATTGGATACTACTGTCATGGTGCATATGGTTCAAGCAACTAAATCAACTCAGCATAAACTCATGACCTTGCCTTCCGCTGCTGAGGGTCCTCAGTCACATGCGTACTTTTGCAGCTGGAAGGCATAGCATTACATACCAAAGTCAGCAAAAATGGCTCAGCCGTTTCTAAGAACAGTTTAAAAAAAAAAAAAGTACTTTTTTCTAGCCACTTGGAAGCACCAGTATTTTCATGCTTTCCACCAAAGAGCAGATATTTGGTAGTGGGTCACTGAGATCAAGAACATGCTTTCCACACAAGCAACCCTTCCAAATCTAGCCATGTCATAGATCTGGGAAAAAAAAAAGTTTGCTTTTACTCAAGAAATCTTTGCTAGTCATTGCATTTAAATTTTTTCTCCATAAACTGGATCTGTGCTTAGCATACACTAATAATTTGAAGTTCCTATCCCATTGCTACACTGCACATGCAACATTCCCACAAGATGAATGAGCATACTTCAGCCAGTGCTATGGCAACACAGCAGGACTTGTTGCAATCATTTCTCTGATGCTAAAGAAACTAGGAAGACCATCGTTATTTTTCTTAATACCATCCTAAACATGCCCAAATAGCTGGACTTAAACACCAGGGATGCAGAAGCTGCACCGAAACACCTTGCAGAGACAGAAGTGGAAAAGCTAAGACCTTTAAACAGTGGAAGGAAAAATGATGGGCAAAACTGATGGAGTAAGACTGAACTCAAATGAAAAGCTCAGGGGCAGTGGCAAGCAGCACATTTAAGACGCAAAAAACTAATGGGGCAAGAAAACCAGAGTGGTAGGTGATTAGAAGAGTATATTGAGCCAAAGAAAGGCTGAATCCAGCAAAGGAAGAAATAGCATGCAATTGTCCAAATACAGACTACCATTATTTTTTCTTTCACCTACATCATGGTAGTCTTATTTCTCAGCTTCTGAATGTTGAACCCCTGCAAACTGAAGGGCAACTCTCTAACAAAATCTATGTAATGTACAGGCTCCCCTATAATTTTATGGATTTACTTAAATGGAAAAAATGCACTACGGAAGATCACATAGAACCATACATACACGCTTGATAAAAATATACTGCATTTGAGTCCTCTGTTAAAAGCATGCTCTTTAATTTTAAGCATCAAATCAAGAGTTTAGTGATATGACATGTTCTTTTGGCATTAAAAAAATGTGTTTCCATAAAAAGTAATTTCAGCTTACATGTGAAGTATACAGACACTGATTCAAAAACAAACAAAAGAAAGAAAATAACACAGCCATTTAAAAGTACATTTTGCCTCTCTGAGGCATACTCTTTTGAAAAAAGCACTAGATGAAAGCTATGGTGTCAAAAACCACGGTCCTCAAGCTCCTTCTGACTTTGAGTAACAGTATTTTACAAGCTCAGGTCAAAGACCTACACTAGCTTCTTACAAATCTCGGCCAAAAAGAGATGCTATATTTTTGGAAAATGGTGGAAGAAGTTTGCAAAGGATTTATGACAACTGAAATAATTTTAAGTGTAATTGTATTCTGCACAAAATCTCCTACAATATTTGTAGAATAACAATGCATTAGACATCATTTCAGAAGTAGTAGATAGATGGGGAGTAAACAGTTTCCGTTACTGTTGATCTTGCTTTCACAGCCCTTACTCAGCGATAACTTTCAAGATAGCTAAAATAGAGCTAGAAAAACATGTCCAGGAAGGGAAGACAGGTACATGAGAGAAGGTTTCCTTAACACCAATAGCAACACACAAAAGGTAACAGAAACCATTAACCACGCAAGAGGGAAAAGCCAGATCTGTGCTTGAGAATACAATCTGAGCTCTATCACCTTTCCTTTCAACTTGTGAAAGGAGTCTACTAATAGAAAAACATGCTAATCACCATTTTGGGTTACTTTCACCATTTAGAGGGCATCAAGAAATCACCTATAACAAAACAGTACTTTACTGTGAATTCTTAAGTAACCAACCTAGTTTTTGTTATAATTGATTATTCTGTTATTGCAAAGCTTCAAAAAGAACTTAAGCTTCCCATATCAACAATACTAGAAGCTCCTTACTACAATGAATCCCATTCTCATTCAAAGTTTCTTGCCAGAATAACAACCACAAAATAACTGGTGGTACCAACTGTCTTATCCAAGAGTTGTATAAGGTGCCTTTCTTGCTCGGGCTGATGGAACTACATCTTAAAAATCACAATTGCATAGGTTTAGAGAAAATATACTTTACCTTCATTGTTATAGGTATCTTTATTTGGTAACATCTCTAAAACAAAACTCCAATGAGCTCAAGATAGTCCTAACAGACTGCTTTTCTCCAACTGTTTCATAGGACTTCTGATTACTTTTCGTTACACCTATCTATCCACAGGGTTCACTACCTTTTACATCACAAGTAACAAACTAAGAATGTTTTAAAAAAGCAAAACTGCATACAAGAAGTGCTTATTCAGTGGCTGTATAGAAAGCAGAGAATTTAATTATCCCTCCTGTGTCAAGAATTGCTGAAGTTATTTGCTCTGGACAGTGAGCAGTCCAACACACACCACTCATCTACCTTCAGATTCTACCTCAAAACTCAAGTTTTGAACATCAGTACAGCTCAGTGTCACCTAAGGGTCTCCATCTCTCCTGCAGCACACCAAGGAAGGCAGATCTGCTGCAGTTTGGCCTGCTGCAGTTTTGGCCTGTGTTGCGATCCAAAGGTACCGACATACATAAGGACTTCTATCCAGACACCGATCCCATGGAATTTCACATTCCTTATTACTGCTGGCAGTCTAACAAAAGCAAGGTAGTAAGTAGAAAGGCAACAAGTGTTAACTCACTTGACTTTTCCGAGCAATTTCATACTAGCTTGGAAAAGTTACAAACATCATTAAATGCATCAGTCAGGTTTACTCATAGATTGTACCTTTGAAGGCAGATTGCAGTTAAGCAGTACTTACACAGACCTAATAACAGAGGAACAAAGATTACATTTTAATGGGAGTTCACCAATCCTTAAATAAAATCTGCATTAAGACAGACATTATTATTAGTGTCTATCAGAAAAAATTATCGGATACTGCAGTTTACCACAATACTAGGCTTTAGAAAACAGCTTCTGGAAGACATACTTATTCTCCTTCCCAATTCTCTCTACATGTCTATTCATATATTTTTTTTATATATTTATATACACACCCAGACACACATGAAATGATCTGAAATAATCTCAGAAAGTTAAGAAGAAATGCCACTGGCCACAGAATCATCAAATTAAAATGTTACTTTTCATGCTTGCTCTGACGGAGTATTTTTGAGTTAAAATTCAAATTTTATGTTCTCATGTAGAAAAAGAGTAAAACTACTGTTTCACCAAGTTAATTTGTGAGACAGCATTGCTTGAAAATAAAAAAATGAATGGCTGAAAATATTCATTTTAGCACAACATACACAAATGTAAGGCATAGATGCACCTACACCTACAGGTGTGTGTATATATGTATATTTGTTACCCGAGTAAATGCATTTTATACAAAGTTTATTTTAATCTGGCCTACTCATACATAATCAGTATTTTGACCATGCTTTGTCAAGTCAGTTAACAATTTGCATAGCCTGGAAGTAACAACTTCCACATTTGGCTAAATTTAAATAGCTTTCCTTAAGACTTTTAGTTGGAGAAACAATCTGATGTGCCACAAAAATAAGCTGTAGGAAAGCAGAATGTTTCTAAAAGCAAAGGGCAACTTCCTTGGCACTATTTTTTTTTTTTTAAATTCCTGACAGAGAAAAACTACTTGTTGAATCTAATATGGGCCACTGAAATACAGAATATGCTTATTCAACCTTTGAGAGCCCCTCCAATGCAGTCACCCTGCCTCTGGCACTCCACCAGACCCAGCTGTACAGAGGCAATGGACAACCGTTCAGGACAGCAGAGCTGCAGCTTTAGGGAACAGAAAGGCAGACACGCATTCACCTTCCATCTTCCAGCAGCTGCAGTCTTCCATTTGTTGTTTCACGACTGCAGCTAACTTCCTACACAAGAGAATCATCTTACTCAACTGGTTCAGGGTACCAAAACCAAGCAACTTTCAAAAAGCAAGATGTTCATGGCTTTCTGTTTGCGAACCATGCCCATATCCCCAACTGTTGGGTAAAAGGAGATTCAACAAGTAGGGAAGAGATGATACAGTGTCACTGCACTCATACTCGCTCAAATCAAGGTCACTGCCCTTCAGGGCAAGGTGGACGAGTACATACAGATGAAACAAAATGTGCCTCCACTGCTGAAAAGCCATGAACTAGCCCTTGTTTTGAAGCACTCTACAGAATATGCACATTAGAGATCTCTGGCATTTATGACTACTGAAGAAGGGTTAGGGTATAAATCTGTTTAACACTATCTCCAACTTGCAAAAAAAAAAGGGGGGGGGGGCAAAAAATTGAGCAATGTTGAGATTTATACAATCTACTTTAATCTTAAATGGTTTAGCAGATTAACAGTAACCATTTCAGAATTGATACAGACAAAATGATAACAAGGGTCGACAGCACCGAATAATCAGGGTAGCTATCAGCAGGAACTGGACTGCATGTTTTTGTTACTATTAACTGGAAGGACAATTTTCCTCCCTCACCTTAGATTGCTGGCAAAGAAAATCCCAACACTGAACAGTGGACTGACAGAAGGCCAGACTTCAAGAATTTTGGTGTAGGCATGGCGAGTCAGTCTATCAAACTTTTTCCAGCAGTGTGTTCCCCCTCTTAATACAATGTATGTTTAAATATAGCATTAATTGAAATAAAAATCACCCTTAAAATAATTACTAAATCAAGCCAACATTAAATAACTGAAGTTTTTACACAGGTTTTTTAGTACTCAGGACAGTGGAAAACTGAGGAGATTCTGAGAAAAATCCCTGTAATGGGGGTGGGGGGACAGAAAAAAACCTAAACCAACAACAGATGTTTGTAACCAGAGCAGAACCATCTACAAGTTTTATAAAACCAGAGGCTAGAAGTCATGCATCAACTGTGTCAAACTACAGTCAGTCCAGAGCACAAAGTAACTGTTTCAAAAGCGACAGCTGAATGACTGGAGAATAAGATAAACTTACATCTCCTTGTTGAGTCAAAGTCAACAACCTTCATGTACTGTATTTGAGCACTATAAATTCACGTTCAAAAAACTCACCAAATTCCTGGAGAAATGCTCCCAATCTTAAAGATAACCTGAATACAAGATAAACTAGTGAACCTGGATTTACTGCTACTAAAGAAGGTCTAAAAAACATTCTCTTTCAAGACCATTTGGATGAGAGAGATTCCCCACCCCACGCAAGGCCACAAAGCTGTTGTCCATTCTGCTTATTCACAAGCAGACTTTAAGGCTAGTGGAACATGAAAGGAAATTGATGCATTTCTTATTTAGGCCATTTATCACTCTGGAAGTTGACACATCAGCAAATGTAAACTACTGAAAGGAAAGCTGCAAAAGATTTAACATTGTGACTCAAAGTCTAAATAGCCTCCTCTCTCCCCAAGTATTTGTCATCTCGTCTAAGGAAAACAGAACAACAAACATTATATTCCTAGAAATTCTAAAGGAAACATTCGAAAAAGTACTTGGGATTATTTCCAAGTCTTTTCCATGTGACTAAAGAGGATGCTACCCATTTTTTTAATCTTGTGAATCTCTAAATACAGCTTTCCAGTTAAAAAAGAGACATGGATTACCATGTATGATCAACCAAATAACAGCGAATTTTAGTCACCCTATAATTTCATTCAAGAAGCCTACTATTTACTTCAGCTGAGACTGAAAGAAACCATGACAAAATGACTGAAGACTTCCCCCATTCCTCTTTTCCCATGTGTAAGAGAGTCTGAATACCCACATAGTAAAACTCTACGTTAGATTACACTTCACTTAAAACTATGATCCACTGAAAGAGAATTAAAAGCCCCCAATACATTAGTGATATACAAACACAGCATCAGACACTAAGCTAGCTACATCTCCCTTTAAGGTTATCGATGCCCTAAAAAGCTATAAAATTACAATCTTAAAATAGCTGTTCAATAATCATGGGCATTCCAACCCATTATGTAATTATTACTTAGATGTGAACAGCCTTAACTGTCTCTTGACATTTTAAATAAATGATTCTTTGCCAACAGTACCTAGTTACTGATACTAAACAAACCAGTAACTACCTGGCCTTTCTCTCTGTTATATCATTCTTCCTAAAAATTTAAAATTAATTAGTAGTCTAAAATAAAAACATTGCGAGAAGAAGGAGGAGCAATTTTAGTCCTACCAAAATTGTTTTGTTTTGAAGTTATAAACGTGGAGATAGGTTGTCGGAGATAAGCTACATTCGGGGCTCAAGCTAATAATATTCTTTAATACTCACCAAAGGGAAAACAAAAATTAGGACGCAATGTACTCTAACACACAAGAGGAACCGGAGTCGCTCACTGGCTCGGTAACTGTACCGCTTCCAGGCTCCAGCGTTACTCGGTGCAACTCTACTGGCGTTTAAGTCCGCCGCGACTCCACCGCAGCACAAAAGCAGAGCCGGGCTTTAAGTTGAGCCTCTCCGTGCAACTTCCTCCGCAACTGCAGAGTCTCCCCGCAACTCCTGCACCTCCGAGGCGCTCCTCCCGCCGCCGCCGGCGGTCCGCACGACCCCGGCAGCCGCCGCTCCCGGGAGGACGAGGGACGCGGTGCCCCCCCCGCCCCGGAGCGGGATCTTTGTCCCGGCCAGCGCCGCGGCGGGCCTGTCCCCGCGCCGGCCCCACTCGCGGACCGACGGGCAGGGCTGCTGCTCCCCTCGCTCTGCCGTTACAAAAGCTCCGGGCGCGGGGGGGGGGGGGCGGAGGTCCCCAGGGAACGGCGGTGCCCCCCCGCCCCGCTTTGTTTCCCCCTCTCGCCCCGAGAGGCGAGGCGGGCGGCCCCGAGCCGCCCCGGAGGCCGCTCGGCGTGCCCGGCCGCCCTCCGCCGCCCCGCCAGGGCCTGTCACAGCGGCCGAGCGGCAGCGGCGGGCCGGGCCAGCCTCCCGGCCGGCGCCACGACGCGGGCGGCGAGGGGAGGGGGCAACACCCCAGGCCGGAGCCGGCAGCAAACCCCGCCCTCTGCCCGGCGGAGCGGAGGGAGGGAGGCAGCACCCGCGCCCGGCGGGCTCCGAGCGGAGGCGAAGGCCCCGGCCAGAGCGGGACGGCAGCACCGTCCGCCCGCCCCCCCCGCTGCCGTCCCACGCCGGGGAGCGGCCCCGAGCTCTTTCCCCTCGCCACACGGGAACTCCCGCGGGAGGCGCCCGCCGCCCCCGGCCCCGGCCACCGCTCTTCACCTGGCGCCGCGGCGTCCCCTGGCGCGGTCACTGCTCCGCGGCCACCCGCATCAAGCGGAGCCTCCGCTTCCCCGCGCCTCCGCCTGCCTCGGGGCTTCCGGCAGCGGCGCCCGCCGCCCCGCTGCGGCCGAGGAGCGTCCGCCCGGGCGGGAGGCGGGCCGGGCTGGGCTCGACTGGGCCGGGCTCGGCGGGGCCCCGCTCAGCGGCCGCCGGGCCACATGTCCGCGCGCGGCCGGGAGTGCGCCGCGCCGGCGGGGGCCGCGGGGGGGCGCTGTTCCGCCGCCTTCCGCCGCGGGGGGGGTGGGGGTGGGGGGCGGTGGCGTGGCGGCGGGCGGGCGGCGCAGGCCGCCAGCGAGACGCCTCCAAACCGCCCCGCGCCGCCGGCGGGGGCATTGTGGGATAGGTCCTCCAGCGCCCTCCTCAAGGGGGGAGGGGCGGGGGAGGGCGCCGGGAGGCGGGAAGGGGGGGCACGTGACCCGCCGCCGCCGCCGGTCGGCGCGGAGCCAATGGGATGAGGGTGGGCGGGCGAGCGCGGGGCCGGGGCGGGGCGGGGCCGCGCGCTGCGGGCGGGGGCGCCCCCTGGTGGCGGCGGGGCGCGGGCGAGGGAGCGCGGGCGGTGACGTCATCTGACGGCGACGTGGCGCAACCCTCCCCCCCGTGCTGAAAACTTTCTTTTTTTAAATTATTATTTTAATAAAATCCCCCAACAGGAGCTGCGGGCGGGGCCTGTGACCGCGGGAGCCCGACCGGCTTGAGAAGGCGGTGGGGGCTCACGAGCCGGCCTAGGCCCAGCCTGGGCCTGCTGGCCGCTGCCCGGGGGCCATGGCGGCGGTGGCGGCGGTGGGGCGAGCGGCCCGGGGCGGGCTGGGGCCCTGGGAGCCGCCTCTGCCGCCGGCCCCAGTGCCCGCAGAGGGACGCAGGGCTTTCAGCTGCGTGCTCCCAAGGCGCTGCCTGACGCCGGCCCCGCCTGCTGCTGGGAGCCGCCAGCACGGCCCGGCGCTGTGCGGGGCGCGGCGGCAGCGTGGGCCCGGCCCTGCGGCCCCAGGAGGCAGGGCTGCTGCTGCCAGCGCCCGGAGAGCCCCTCCAGCCGCCAGCAGCGTCAGTGGCGACTGGTGCTGGCTAGTGCTTCTGGGCTTCACAGAAGCAGCGAGGTTTAATCCTTATGTATTTCTATAACCATTTTTCTCAAAGCAGTTTGCCGTATTGTCATACGTTCTGGTTATGGCAAACAGAAAAGTTGTTCAGTGCAGCAGCTTCTGTTGCATGCCGGTCCTGTTTATACAGCTCCATCACGGCACCACCAGACCGTGTGGGTCTGCCCGTAGCACCTCCACACAGGCTCAGAGGCAGTGGGGCGCTGAGGGGGAGCCGTGAAGCTCCAAATCCTCAGCTGAACCCCCAGGGCAACGCACCTGCCATAGCAACAAACAGGGAAGGGGAAGCAGCTACCCCAAATACGCAGGCTCGGTTGTCTCCTCACATCCAGAATGAAGTTGTTGCAGCCTGAGTGGAGCGAAATATGTGTCAGCGTCAGTCTGTCAAGAATGATGATACCTTATTAGTTGCCATGATTACTGACAGAGTATTAATTTAGATTAATTCAGAAGAACTTGAATTAAGTAAGAGCAGCCTGTGGGGACAGCGTGTGAGAAGAGTCACAGGAAGAAAGGAAAAGACTGGATTTATTAGCAGGCTGCAGGGAAATGTAATAAGAAGCAAGACTATAGCCATAGGTAGGAAAGCACAGATTTACGAATGGAGATGAAATGTTTAAGGTTAGTCTGACTTTAAAGTTATTAAGGTTAATGGACTCCCCAAATCTTCATTGGGATCATCTAAAGAAAGGAATAAGCTGTTTTGAAGCTGGTATTAAAGAAAGCCCTGTTACAAAGTGAGAAAGATGACTTTCAGTGCTGTGTTTTGAGTAGACCGAAATCTTGAATGACCCTAGAACAAGACACTGAAGCAATTAAGAAGGGAGAATGATAGCAGGAAAACAGCCGTGTGTTTGACTAGCCGACCACAGAGGTAAGGTTTTGTTGCAAGGAGGGCATACTATACAGAACTGCTGTATGCTATTTGTTACTGTTCCGTCTTTTAATTAAAATGACTACTAAGTCACTTGGGACTCACGGATGCGGAGAAAGCCTCAGTACTCGCTGTTTCTGTCACAAGTCATGAAGACATTTCTGTCACCTACTCATGCTGGACAGATCATGTTGCACAGAAGAGCCAGGCAAGCTGTGAGAGAGAGGAATGCAAAGAGAGACACTCATCACTTCTGAGGTGCTGTCTGTACTTTCGTTTGATCCTCTGATTGTATATCTTACATCCATTCCAGCACTGGCCTTTATAGCTACTCACACAACATCAAGATATGTAGGAACAGAAGAGTGGCTTTGGCCCTTTCTTGTCCGCCATCGTGAGATGGGCATGTACCATATGCTGCTTATGATGGAGAGAAAAATCTGGGACTTCGCTGCTGTCAGCTCTGGCAAATATGTCCTGAGTTTTCCTGCGTGTACCTGAAGTTCCAGCCCGCAGAGGTTTCCAGTCCAACCAGGGCTGAAGGACAGTGCTGTCCAGTTGGATGTCTGCTCCCAGAACCAGCCCGTCAAGGACGAGCGGTCAGTCAGTTCTGTCAGAGGAGGAGGGCAGCATGAGATGTAGCTCCTTCTGTCTGCTCTGTGCCTGGTGAAAGGAGGAGCAAGGAGTTCAGGTGTTGTACAGGGATATAGAAGTAGGGGGTCACGAACTCCGATTTTCTACTAACCTCTGCAAACCCTATGATATAGGCACATTCATAAATTCATCGGGCTCCACTCATTCATGTACCCATTAGTGTTTTTCTCAAAAATCAAGAAGGGATGGCGGTTTGGCCTGAAGGGATAGATGAAATATCATTGGGAACTGAGGTGAAGATGGCAGGAAAAGAGGTATTAGACTGGGACAAAATTGATACAAATGGTTACAGAAATAATTTGTTACCATTTCTGGATTAGTGGATGAGTTGTGAGCACCAGCCAGTTTCGCTGAAAGGAGAATCTTTCAAAATCTTATGATTTGGGGCCAAGCTTGTGATTTTTGACATTTGTGGTTTTTTTCATGCTTTAGGATGGTAAAAACATAATTTCTTTAGTCTGTTTTTACATGTTCTAAAGTCTTTAGCTTCTTCAAGTATTCTTCAAGTGACTGATGGCAGAGGTTGTCCTTAGTCAAGGTGGATACCACAACCCATAAAACTTTGGAGATGAAGGATAGGACTAGTGAAGACAGTTACTATTGCCTATTGTCTTTTGTAGCTAGGCATGAGTAGGACAGTTTCTTCATTTTCCAGCTAGCTCCAGATTGTTCTACTCAAAGATCACGAGTAAACCCCAAGCTGTAGGAGGCAAGTGATTTTTAGCAGTACTTTAGAGTCCCTTTGTGTGTGCCCTGTGTTTTGTTTGGGGGATGTACTCTGCCCACATTTTCAGAGTTTCCCTACAGCCACAAGAGCTGGAAACTTCCCTGAAGCTGAGCCTCTTGCTGACTTGTGTCTCTCTTGGGAGGACAGTGTTGTGTGAAAGCAGAAGCAGAGCCATACTCGTGGTGCAGCTGTGAGGTCAAGTAGAAGCCAGATGTGCCATAAGGAAACTGGAAGACATGCATGGGAAAACGGTGTGAATGAGGTCATTGTCATTTGGAGAGAGGAGCAAGAGGGAGTGTGATACTTGAAATGAGAGAGATATTAGGGGGAGGGAGGGAAATGATGTTTCAGACCATATTTTGATCATAATATGGTAGACAGAGTGTAGAGGGAGAGGTGGTGGCTAAAGAAAGCAGGGATGAGGCAGGACATGGTAAAGAGTGGGACTCCTGGAGGACAAAATGGTAGTTATCCATGAGTGCAGAAATTAGGATTGGCAGAGAGCACCGAGGGGGAGATGGAGATACGTGCATTTTTGTGCTGTGAGTTTGAACTCTGAACTTTGAAGTACCGTGCACCACTGAATTGATCCTACGCCATTTACCATCTACACAACATTGCAACAAAGGTGCAGGCAAGTGACTTTATTATTATTACTTTCTCAATGTAATAAGCTTGAATGAACCTGAAGTGATATTTTTGGAGTCTTGAAGCTGCCGGTACCATATTCTTTCTCTGGAAGAGATAAGATGAAAAAATTTTAGCATAATGGGTTGTTTTTCCTATTGTGATGCTGTTGGGAGTGATCAATTAAAGCCACCAAAATATCCTATGCCCAGGGAACAAAAGAACTATTGATGATATAATATTTTTGCTGTCTGGTTTCAGATGCTCATTTGAGCAATGAACGATTCATCTATTTGGCTTTTGGATTCTGAGCTTTTTGAAGAATGTAAATATATTCAAATGGCACGAAAAAGTCTGGACTCTGAGAGTTTATTCAGAGCTCATTCACTTTCTCTGCCTCCATGCAGGGTCAGCCATACATATGTTGCTCCTTCGTTCAGTCTGTTCTTCAAGATCTCTGGTGGTGGACTCCCTCTTCCAAAGCCTCCTCAAGCAGGCATTTGTCTGGCTTAAAATTTATACTTCTGGAAAGCTGTTCCTGATCCATAACCGGGATCCCTCCTGCTGCATCAGAAGCCTGTACGTTTGGTCCTGTCCACCATAAGCACCGGGAACAGATTGTCCCCTTTCTCTTTGCAACAGATTTTTATCTGCTTTTAACTTTTTAAATTCCTTCTCAATCTTCTTCTTAGATTAAACAGCACTGAAAGGCCTACTAAAATCTAATATACAGTAAGTGCTTGGTCTGTCCTATCTAAGGGGCTATTACTCTGCTATAAAAAGAAATGGCTGGTTGGTTTGGCATCAGTTGTTCTTGAAAAATTGGTGTTGGTCCTTATCTTCTTCTTATCTTTGAAGTACTTACAAATCAATTGCTTGCTTAGTTTTTCCAGAAATTTTTCTGGGGATCTCTCTCTCCCTCTTTCCAGCAATGAATTTTGATTATTGCTTTAATTTCAAATTCAACTTTGGCTTGTGTTTATATATTATGCAAAAAAAAAAAAATTAATTGGGAATAAACGAGGTGGATTAGCTCATTGTTTTAATAATGTAGCATTCTGAAGTCTCTGTCTTTGGTACTTGCATTCTCATTGCTTTCTGAGGAATTTTAAATTTTGAAGTTCTGCCATATGTATATCTATCCAAGTAAGTAGGTTGTGTGTTTTGTATGTCAAGATGCATCGGATACTTGGCTGCACTGAGAGCATTATTTCAGTGTTAGAGATTTTCATTCTTTCCTTGTTTTAAAAAATTGCTTGGTTGAGATATTACGTTTTTTATTTATATGCAGTGTGTCTTTGCTTGCAAGCTTAATTGTTTGGAAATACAGCATGATATTCTATAAATAAAAGTAAGTGGGATGAGTTAACACACACTAATGAGGAATTCAAGATTTCTGTTTTTTAGCCAAAGGGAATGCAAAAGGTTTGTCTAACACCTAAAAAAATATTTTTTGAGAGTACAGTCAGTCAGAGTATATAGACAACTGTTCTATTTTTTTTTCTTCTTTTTTTTTTTTCCTTGTATTTTTTAAAATAAATGCTAGAGGTCATGTTGGAAACCAAGTTATCAAACCTCCAGTTTGGATTTTTGTTTGTTTATTTGGTTGGTTGGTTGGTTTTTTTTTGGTCTTCTAACTCATTAGAAGAGATTAATCAGCTACTATTGTTTCTACTATTGGTGTTTGAACCAGCCATGTTTACCATTTAGTAAACTAAATACAAAAAGCTCCATTGGCTTAATCTTTGGCAAAACTCAGCTTCAAAAGGATCCAATGGGTGGGATCAGATCAGATAAAATTTGGCAGCACACATTTCAGATTCACAGTATTTCCATATCCAGGAACCATGTGTCAGTCAGTTCCTGAGAGTTTCCTGTTCAATTAAATTATGTTCTGGCTCTGAAGCTGAAGATCTCGGACAAAACCCTAGGAAATCAGACTTTCTCAGTTCTTTGTGGATAGCAGCAACCCTTTTATATAGGATCAGAGGAATTTTGTAATAGTCTTGGCCGGAATTTTCCTCTCGCCATGCCGGGTCGTGGTCACACTTTGACTGTGCTCCGTGGAGATAGACTGGAATCCTCTGGAATACATCCCGCTGTAGAAATGAAAGATGTTATTAACAGCAAGATTGAATATAATGAAGAAAAAAAGGCTTCCTGTGTTTAGGGCTATGAGGAAACAGGATGTGAGATAATTAGCCATAATTTATGATATATAACCATATTGTTTCCTCGGCAAGAAATAGGATGGGTGTTATCCTGTCGTGGAGACGCCATTCTTTACTTATTCTAGGAGTTCCCATGAGTATTTTGCAAATATTCTAGCAGTGAGCTGTGACCAACCACATTTATTCACAGTCTTAAGACAAAAAATGCTTGGAGCTTATAACACCAGCATATAGTAAGTGCATACCTTGCAATTTCTAACAAAAACCCCACAGTGCACTCCTTCACAAAAAATAGCCTGCATTCTTTTCTTGTTCCAAATTATGTTTTCTAATTTGTGGGATGGTGACCTGTCTAACTACGTTGGACTTAAGCTGAACCACATTGTGCAATGGTGCTCTTCGCCATCCTGAACAGGCTTACTGGTTTCACTTAAACTTGCTGTAACAGGGTGTGATAAATATTATTGAAAGTGCTGGGTGCAACTACTGCCATTCGTCTTAGGAGAACTATAGGAGATAGCTAAGTAAAAGCCAAGTTAAGTGCAAATCGAAGGCACACACGGGCTTGGACTCTTTGGGCGGAGAGGTTTTGCTGTGGGAGTGTGTGTGTGACAGAGCGAGAGGAGGATGAGAGGGAGCGGAGTTAACCAGTTACGCCAAGAAAAAACTGAGTACAGCCGAAATATTTAGGGAAGCAGAGTCTTTTACATTTGTGCAAATAACCAGAATAAGCAAAAATATGACAAAAGATTCCTTACTTCTCTATCAACCTCTTCTCACACCGAGCTGTAGGATCTCACACTGCTGGCGTAATGATCTCACACTGGCGTAATGGCGCATAATGTATGTGAGTCAATCACACACGTGCTTCACAAAAGCCTGGGGCAAACCTGGCATGAAACGCACATGCAAGCTGTACATTGTGAAGCTACAGCGTGTGCTAGGAGCTGGTGGCACTATGAGCTACAGCTGGGGATTACATGTTTCAGGCTGTAACTGTGGTTATGATTACTTTCAGATACTGCCCAAGGATGTGCTACATGATTGCAGCTGCATAGGTCACTCCTTCAAAAACCTTGCAGTCTCAAAAGACTGAGGAATGGAAAAAAAAAGGGTATCCATTTCTGCTTTTTCATACTCTTCTTTCTAAAAGTACTAGTTTAGTATTTATGTTTCTCATTTCTTGATTTTTTTGCATTATTCTCTGCATATTATTTGCTTAAATAGTGGCTGATTAGTGTTTTTAAGATGGATCATTGCTCTTAGCTTTATCATTTAATATTATCTAAATGCGCAGCTTGTCAAGACTCAGCTTTTGATACCTCCTTCTCAGCCAACACTGAAAGTGTTTCTGGTTCTCAGTCTCAGCCCGTGCCTGCTGTAGATTCAGCCATCTACTTGGGAAACTCTTTACTGTAATCCTCTTGATATAGAAAGAATATAAATGAAAATAATTTATGCTTTTCCCATGTAGCAGCAGGAAAAAGAACACTTAAATTTATACGCTGGATTTTTAAATTACTGATTCTTAATGTACTTCGTGTAAGGTCTCATCTTTTCTTTTCGACATAGGAATAAACCCATTAATGTTCTGGATTAATGAGGGGATGGGTAAACTGCACCTTTCTGGTGAATTTTACAGTATTTCAGCTAAAGCAATTGTTAACTGCAAATTTATCAGTTTGACTTCTTTAGCTCATGTCTTTATTACAAACAGATAATAAATGAGGCATACCTAGGTGTTACTGAGGAACTGAAGGAACCCTATGAAATTAAACCTTTCTGAGGCCTGTCACATAGTCACATTGATTGGTACTTTGTTACTTGCATGTTGACTCCTAATTTGTACCACACAGCTGGACTCCATAGATGGAGGTACTGCTCCTATCGCATATCAGCACTCTCTTACATCAATAAATGTATAAAACAGCATTCCTTCTCTATCTTTTTTTCTTCTTTTTGTTTACCCTAAGGGATGAAAGCATCTCATCTATCAAGAGCGTATGCAGTCTGAACCATACGGGAGAATACTATAACAGTGCAACTTAATAGCTTTGTTTCACTTGAATCAATATTTTTGTACTCATATGAATATCTAAAAGATTTTGTTTTTTAAACACGTGCAAAAGGTCTGTTAGTTGATTTTTTACATGACAAATAAGGGTGGATTGATTTGTCTGATCTTCCTTATTTAACCTTGAGATGTTAGGAACACTCTTTCGCCTTTGCTGATTTTACTATAGAAGAGCCCCATATATTTCATTTAAAATGCTGAATCTTTAGCACAGACTTACTTTCTCCAAAGTATTGATTAACTACTACAGCTCAGAGATGCTCAGGAAAAAAAAATCTGGCTTGAAATCTTTTTCTTCCTCAGTTGTCCGACATTTTGAGTCTCGCAGTGTCATTTGCCCTTCCTTGAGGTTTTGAATACACCAGACTTCTCAAAATTTCCTGCAGTTGCCGTTCCCCCTGTTGAGGAATTCTGTATCCGTAACTCTGTGGTTTAGGAATGGCAGTAACTGGTGGATGAACAGGAGTCTCTGAGATCCAACATACCATGCCATCTAGACGTGAGCAGTCCAAGAGCATCCAAGAGCAGTTAAAGAACCTGCTGCAGAACAGTGTCTCCAGAAAATGTCTGTCTGTTCATGCCAAGAGAAGTTACTTTCCCCCCTTGTCTAAGCTGTCCCTCTCCTGGAGGTTTCTATTTCAGGGAAAAAAACCAAACAAACAACAAATCCCAGACTGATAGTGCTTTACATTAATGGGCAGGGTCATGAGTTGTGCAGTTTGAAACATTGATTCTGCTGCCTATTACAGGTTGGTAATCATCAGCAAAAGGAAAAAGCGGGTAACTATAGGCGGTAATACCCTCTTTGATTGCTCCACGTGAGTCACCCAAGCTTGTCTGGCAATACTCAGAGAGGGCAGGAGACAATCCCTGTTCACTTTTGGTAGTGCTGGTAGAGTTGGTGAAGTGGTGACAAGGAAAGATGATTCTACTCATTTGTTTCTCTTTTGAGATGGTTCATTTCATCTTTTCAGTAAGCCTGAGTCTGCCGAGTCAGTTTGTTGATCCCCTGTGTTGATTGCATGGATCTTCCTCAGAGAAGGCAGAAAACAGGAATGGAGCTCAGTGTCACACAAGTGGAAAGAGGAGTTGCTCTGAGGCAGCAACTCTCAGGGGCCGGGCACCTTCTCAGGGGACTTTCAGGCCCTTTCTTCTATTAACTTCTATTAAATAGTTTTAGAGTTGCATATGTTTCTTTAAATGCATTCAGCAAATGTCAAGTCCTAAGCACAACAGGCAGTAATCCAAGTGACTAAATTAAGAACAAAACTTGGCCATAACTTTTAAAAAAATCATTTCAGACTTCAGATTATTTGCTGTATAGCTCTCATGAATTGCATCAATGCCAACACCACCATCATCAGCTTTTCCAAACAGTCATTTAGCTTTGTATTATTATCAAATACTTTATGTTGATAACATAATTTGGACATTAGTGATTTACTGCACCCAAACTGGGCTATGTTATTACAGTCCCTAGGCAATAATCCCCAGCTGATCACCCAGAAACAGCAGTAGTCACCCATGAGGTTGCTAGCTAATGGTCCAATACAAACTGAAGTGCTGTTAGCTATCTAATAAACACATTTTTCATAGCAGACTCGCTAATAAGGGCACCACTAAAAAGAACATCCCTTAATCATATATAATACCGCTGGTGTATTTTTAGTGCATAATAAGCAATCCTTTTACCCAAAACAAAAATTAGGCATCCACTCTACTAAAAGTACACCCCACTTAATACACTCTAAGAATAATAGTACAGTATGTTCAAAAGTCTGTTGAAATAAATAATTTCTGGCACTTCCCCCGAAACAACACTTCAACGAGCCTCTGCTTGTCTGCAGCTGCTCGGGTTGACATTATGGAAAAAGGCAGCTAGGTGGAGGAGTTGTTAATGTTATGGTGCTCAAGCTAATGCAGCCACCATCCGGGCTGGACGGGAGGATGTGCTTAGCCTCATGCACTGTGAAGTGTTTTGTCAAATCGCTGAGATTACTCACAGGATATAAAATTAAATACCTATGTAATTATTTCCTAGGTCCATCATCACATGCCTTGGGTTTTTTCTAGGATGTTTTGTTTTATTATGTTCTCCTATGGTTACATTCAAAAATTATTTTCAGCAGTTAAGCAAGGATTTTTTCCAGTGGGGCTTTTTCCACCTGAAGTTTCTTAGTCCTTTGAGTTTAAAATGCTAAAAGGAAATCTAACCAAAGCTGTGAGCACCTTCACACCTGTAAATAATAACTAAAAATAGTGAAGCAACCTTCCCAATAGGAATTCAGTGAGTTGGGCATCTTCTGACACCCCCTCTTGCTGCAGTCTTGGGGTCCCCGAGCTGTGGGGCACACCGTGTGCTGTGGGGTCTCTATCTCTCTATCCCTGCTGCTCTCAGCTCTGCCACAATATGAACCTGTCACCCAAGCAAGGCTGACAGGGCACAGAGGAGAAAGACAAATTTTGGAGTAGCTCTTCAATGGACCCAGGAGATAAAGAGAGTGACTGGGTTGCAACTGTCATGTAATGTAAAAAATCAGAAGGGATCTGAGCTATCAAACCCAATTAGCCAGTTATCAAAGGAACCAACACTTAGTTATCTTCTTCCCCCAGCGCCTTGCTGTTACTGCAGACGTGTTTAGGTGTAGTGCCTGCAGGTAGCTGCCCACAGCAGTTCCTTAGTGAGCCATTGCCCTTCACAGTCTGTGTATGCTCTTCACATGGAATATATCCTTGTGACCCATGCAGGATGGTTGTGTATCCATTTGTTTATCAGACAGAATTCACAGAGTCACAGAATGGCTGAGATTGGAAGGGATCTCTGGAGGTATCTGGCCCGACACTGCCTTGCTCAGGCAGGGCCACCTACAGCCAGTTGCCCAGGACCATGTCCAGATGGCTTTTGAATATCTCCAAGGATGGAGGCTCCACAGTCTCCCTGGGCAACCTGTGCCAGCGCTCGGTCACCCTCACAGCAAAAAGGTGTCTCCTGATGTTCAGAGGGAACCTCCTGTGTTTCGGTTTGTGTCCATTGCCTCTGGTCCTGTCACTGTGCACTACTGAAAAGAGCCTGGCTCCATCCTCTTTGTGCCCTCAATTCAGGTATTTGTACACATTGATGGGATCCCCCCTGAGCCTTCTCTTCTCCAGGCTGAACAGTCCCAGCTCTCTCAGCCTCTCCTCACAGGAGAGATGCTCCAGTCCCTTAATCATCTGTGGCCCTTTGTTGGACTCTCTCCAGTATGTCCCAGTCTCTCTTGTACTGGGGAGCCCAGAACTGGACCCAGCACTCTGGGTGTAGCCTCCCCAGTGCTGAGCAGAGGGGAAGGATCACATCCTGGACCTGCTGGCAACACTCCTCCCATTGCAGCCCAGGATACCATTTGCTGCCTTTGCAGCAAGAGCACTTTGCTGGCTCATGTTCAACTCAGTGTCCACCAGGACCCCCAGGGCTTTTTCTGCCAAGCTGCTTTTGAGCAAGTATGGGGAAAAAAAAAAGAAAATGCTATCAAATTAGATGAGCTGCTTTATAAATTTCCGAATTGGTAGGCAGGAGAGCTAAGTAGATCATATAAATGCCATCCTCCCAGGACAGTGAGAAGGAAATGTTATAAGGTTTTAATAAAACAGAAAGCCACATTTCTACTGAGGGAGCACATTATATATTTTGCAGCTATTAATAACAGTAAGCTGTTATTGGCAGTCAGCAGTGACCTGCTCAATTTGACATTAAAAGTGTGGCTGAGTCCATATCTGAGGTGTGACAAACCTTGTGTTTCAAGTATTGGGGTACACTGCTCAAAAGGAACAATTAAGCACATAGTGTAAGGGTGTTTATTTTTGCCTACCAACCTCTTCCAGCTGCTTTAAAGTCTATAACAGAAGTGCTAAAGAAACTCCAAATAAAATTTTGTATCTTTTTAACAAAAATGAGATCCAGCACTGACTGCACCTCTCTGGCAGAGATGTGATGGATACTCTCTGTTCAGCCCACCTCTCTGGAATAAGTTGGATAGGCTGAACATTTTCTAGCCCTGCAAAGGCAGTGTTTCCTTGATGCCATCTTCCCTATCACAGCATCAACATACCAGCTCACATGGGAGCCTGGTGGTGTGGAGGGCACTGCTGGCCATGAGAGCAATTATTCTGCTCCCCCCTCTTGCCAACCAGCTTTCCAAAAGGACTTCAAGAATGGGTAGGGAACCAGTTTAAGGGTGAGATGAATTTATCAGATGGGAGCTCTCGACTTTTGGATCCTCCCTTTTTTGTGGTGGGAGAGGTGGACAGCTGCTCCTCGAGGCTGTGCAGCTTGCGCCCTGGAGAGGCTGTCCCTGAGGTGGCCCTGGGGCGAGCTGGGCCCTTGGACTTGCATGTGGCAAGTGGACAACTCCTGTCAGTCAGCTTGTCCGCAGCCCCCCATCCCGGCTCCTGGGAACACTGCCTGGGGCAGTAGTTTGTGGGGATTTCTATATTAGTTTTAGTAAAGCAGATTTCTGATTTTAGAGGCGGAAAAGTGGATTTTCAATTGACTATGGACTGGCTAATAATTCTTGAAAATTTTAGATGGAAACAAAACCTGTGTATATGCTAGCTACAAGTGCTCATATTTTCTCGAGCTTTAATTACTTAGATAATTGTGGGGAAAGAGGCAAAATCTTCTTTAAATAGTGCCTCTTCTCCAAATTAAAGTCAGGATGAGCGGTTGGAGAGCCTCTTCAGACAACCTTCCTGGGGCAGCTGCTGCAAAGCAGTCACCAAGCAGCTATTACACATCTCGAGTTGCAGAAGATGCAAAGTCACTGAACTAGCCACATGGTGGGGCTAGGTTTGAGGAGAGGAAGGTTAAAGCATCCCGAGAGATGCTCCTCCTGGCTCTGGGAGAAGAGATGCCGCCTCCCAAACTGCTGGCAGGTATCCTGCTTGGTATCTTCCAGACATAAGCGATCAGTGGGCCTTCAAATCGAGAGCAAACACAGAAAAGCAGTTCTCAACAGGGAGGAGATTTAGCAAGCTGTTCAGCAATGCTAAATAGTGGGGTTGAATGCCAGCAGGCATGGGACCCCAGCTACAGACCCAACTACTGCAACGGAAACATAAGATTAGGGAAAAAGTTTAATTTTCTACATGCTTGAACATCGTGGCTAATTTCCACCTGAGAAAGTATGTCAGCAGGATCTAAAACACAGCCTGTGATTCAGAATAAGCCTGTGTTTATTTCTGTGAACACTACTAGCTGTGAATGAGAAGTATAACTGAGCGGCAGCATCCTATATTTCCATCCAAAAAAAAGGGTTGCTGTAGTGACTCCTTTCAGACAACTTTTCTGTTCACTGTGATGAAATCGATTCAAAATTAATTATCGAGCAAGTATTGATTAGCCACATCATTTGAAGGAGATGCTGGGATTTATTGCTCCTGATGGGCCTTTCCACCAGCCGGGCATGAGAGCCTGGTGATCCACTCCCCGCTCCGCACCAGACCCCGTTGCGGCAGGTGGCAGCTTGTCACCCTTCGAGAGGATGGTTTGGTGGCTGGGATCTCCAATTCATAACTAAGCTGGTTAGGAGAGACTGCGGGCTCTGCAGAGATGCTGCTTTTATGTCACATTGCAATCTCCCTCCCTCCCTCTAGCAGTCCTTCCATCCTCTACAGGCTATAAATTATCTGTCCCCACCTTTCCACACTTAACCACTTATTCACCCCCGTTCCTTCCCTCCCCTCCCAAATACTTCATTGTACAGCAGCCACACCACTTATTTTTGCTGGAGTTTTATCCCAGTTATCCTTTTTTAGAGAGGGCTAAAGGCGGCAAGCTGTGATTGAGCACAATGAGTGTCCCTTAGGGAAAGGGATGGCTAGAGATGTTGTTAGTTCCTATTAAGTGGCGATGCCAAAACTTCACAGGATCAGGCTTTATATGACTGGAAATACTTAGCATTTTAGCCATACTGTAAGTGAGGATGTGCATCATTTCCTGGGATTGTCAAGCCTTTGATGGAACTCTTGGTATGCAATGAATAATATTATTACAATACTGTACTTTCTTAAACATAGCGGGCATAATTAAAGTCCCACCCGCAGAGGTCAGATCCATCTGACTCACTATTGTTAAGAGATTTCCATTTATTTTAACAATGGCTTGTTTAGAATATGAAGTCAATGAATTTCTTGTCTTTGTGGAAGGTGTCATTTTACTATGCCAGGGACAATGGGGAGTTCTGGAAGAAAGCTAAAAATAGAGGGCAGATACCACCGAATCTGTTTGTCACTTAACAAAAATTAAAGCCACTTTGATCAAATCAGTGAAATTATTATTTGCATCAGTGTACTATCTGGTCCTGTAGTTTTAAAAATGGGTTTATACCTTTAAAGGTAGGATTGCTAAACCAATCATATTGTAGATTATATGAAGAAATAACGCTTTTTAAAATTCATTATTTGTAGGTATTTTGCTTGCTCATTTTATCACAGTGAACTAGTTTAGACAAAAAGTTATATTTCTCATTTTTATGTCAGTTTTACTTTCTGGAGCTCTTGCAGAAGCACAGAATTGGTGCACTGTATTTGTATCGAGCATTGCATTGGAACATTTAAGTTCTCCCATTAGGAGAAAAAGAGTTTGAATTATTATCACCAATAACAGCAAAATAATTATTAGTGAAAGCAATTAGCAAAAAGCAATCTCTGGTTTTTTTACCTGATTAGTCTATGCATTTGATAGCTAGCTTTGTATAAGTAGTTTCATGGTTTTACTGATATGCCCACTTACACCCAGATCTTCAGAGGCATTTCAGTTTGGAAACGTAGGGCAAGCCTGGTGCCTGTGTTTATTATTAGGAGCCTAAATAACTTCGTGGAGTCAGACATTAGTCTTGATAATGGAAACACATTAATCTGTACCTAACTCTGTTACTGTGAACAGTCTGGTTGTCAAGCTGGAAAAGAAAAACAATAAAAAACAAAACTCCTTTCTTACTTTTTAAATAAGGAAAGCAGACAGAAAGCTTCCAGCAGTGGGGAAGATACCAGCTCAGTCCCTGGTGGGCAGCTTTCTGCGTGGCAGCTCATGCTGTCGCAGATGCCTTTGCAGAGCGACCTGCCCGAGGTGCGGGGACGGGCAGGACGGCCAGCACTGGGGACAGAGGCAGTGGGCAGCCCTCCTCACCCGCTCAGCAAGAGAACCGTGCTGTAACTGCCTCACGAAGTGGCAAAACAGCAGCAATTCCAGGCAATGCCTCTTCCAGCTTTTTTAAGGCAGACAACTGGAGCACGCCAGAGGCCTGACATCTCTGAAGAAGATGTCTCTGGAACACTGCAAACCCCACGTGCCATCCTCGCAGTGGCTGCTGGAGGGCTTAGGGCTGGCTGTGCGTGTCCCTGTGCTCGGTGGGCAAATCATCACCTTGCCCAAATCCAGATTTACTGATCACTGAGCAGCCCAGGAGCAGACTTAAGAATCGGCTGGGACTGCATGTCTATATTATACTACTTTTCCTTCATCCTTGCGTGAGAGAAAAACATCAGCACACATTGCTGCGTGCAGTACTGATGAACGTGCTGGATAACCAAAAAAAAAGATGCAGGCCAGCATCTGGCAGTGCGAACAGCCAAGCGGGAAAGGAGTAGGAGGGACAGTGCCTGAAATCCACTTCTCAAATCATTGTACAGATCTCTGCAATTTTTCTCCTCAAGCTGAAGGGGAGAGGGCAGGGTTCAACACAACACTGGAATGAGTCTAAATTTCGTTTGTGATTGATTTTGCTGTCTTGCTTACATAACCCACCTAATCCTGCCTCCCAGCTCAGTAAATCACAGCCCGCAGCCCTCTTCTTAGGCATCAACCTGAAGGATCGTGATGAAAAGCAAATCTCATTAACCATCAGCAGTGCAAGCGATAGAGAATGGAAAGTAAAGAGAATTATAATGTTGCCGCCTAGAATGAATCAGTTTTATCTTCATTTTTATCCGGTATTAATTCTTAGACACACAAAAACCATCATGCCGGTGGGTGGGGAATGAGGTAGGAATTGGACTACAGGATTTTCCGTGACCAGAGGAGCCGGGATCTCATGCTGAAGGTGTGGGATTAGGGAGTCAGGGGCCATGTTTATTCCAGTGTCCCCAGTTAAGCCCACAAATGAGTAATCAGGATTTACAAAGGGATATTGAACTCTCCGGAAGAGTGCTCTCACTGACATATCCTGGCCAGTAATAGCAATGTGAGGCACTTCTTAAAAATCTACTCTTATTTATTGACCTAAGCAGGAGCTGAGCTCTCCTGGCAATTTATCCCCAGCGGGGAGACTGAGCATCTGGGACATCTGACCTTGCATACCCTCCCTTGGTATCAGGGAGGTGCGGTTTTGCCTTTGAATGTGCAAAAACGAGGGCAGTGCTGAAAATACTCAGGAGGGGCAGAGGTGGCCCCTAATTCAGTCACTGCCACTTTGGAAAAGGTTAGGGTTTTACCTGAGTAATGTTGGTCTTGTTTCTTCTGACAGTTGTTTTTTTCTTAAGGTAAATTTGCTCTTTGCTGAGGTGAAAATAAGGTATGGTCAACGGGCCCGCGGGGAGGAAGGGGAAGGGCGAGCAGAAGGAGGCACCAGTGTGGTGGTGGCTTGCAGGAGCCTTTACGCCTCAGAGTGTCTGGGGAAGCGGTGCTAGCTAGGTATCTGCTGTCCTCCAACCATCTGCGCCTGGAAAACTGCTCTCCTGGGGGAAGGGCCGAGCTAGCTGTTCAAACCAGCCTCTGCAAACTTCAAGGATGAAGTAAAGAAGGGTCTCCTGGTGAGACAGCACCATCTTTCCTAGGCCATCCTTCACTGAGAGCTTAATGCAGCGCTGGGCAGAGTAGGGACACAGGGTCATTGCTCCAGCCTGCAAATGACCGATGGAGGCGATGCCGCCGGAGTGTGCATGGCCCCGTCTCTCTTCGACCAACTCTGATTAGGAACCTTGCATTTTGCAGCAGTAGCAGAACAAATGCAATCAGGAAGGCCACGTGAAATCAATTTCTGTTTAATTATTCATTGCGTATCTCTGTGCTGTACTGAGGAAATCATTCCAAACCCTATAGTACCCAGCTACTTTCAGCTGCCTTCCTGAAGGTAAGCATGTGACTCTGGTTTCAGTTGCTACTGTAAATATACAATTATTTATAAACTACCTCACAGGGACCATATGGTCCCCTTTTGAATAAAAATGCACAGACGGAGCTGAAAAAAAATCTGTGAACGAGAGGCATAGTAAATTGATACATAGCGTACCATCTGCTTCCATGTGCGAGTGATGTTATAACAAACTGCAGGAGGCACAGCTAAGACAACTGTAGAGAGCCAACTCCTTCATGGTGTTTGCAGATCTTCTGCTGGTCTTCTGCCTAGTATCAATTTTGTGTTGTCATTTGCTGCGGGAATATACCAGGAAAGCCATATTGTCTAACTTCTACACGCTTAGGACTAACAACCCTCTGTGGTTTCCCCTGCATATGACTATCCAGTGAGCACCCCTTAACTGGATTTCAATTGCTTGGAGTTTTGCTAGGTTTATGAAACACATTGAGTATCACCAATCAACTGGGCTAAAGTTAAAATGCTTCTGACAAGGTTTATTCTGTAAAACAGCAAGAAAACTGATGTAGAGCTTCTCATTTATTGAAATATTTTCCATACAAGACCAAAACTTATTACAGATTTGCTTGGATGATGCTAGAGTAATGTTTGTGTTAGTTCTCAGTTATTACAAAGGAGCTGTGAAAGCTGCATAGAACCGTTTTTTTTATTGTTGTTATTGTAATATCAGGATGCCATAGGCACAGGTGACAAGTGGAAGCATCGTTGATGCCACTCGGGTTATGGCGCAGCAGAATGAACCCTTAAATGGGCCGCTGGCTCCGCAGGGAGAGGGGAGCTCAGTACCAGCAAAAGGGCGGTGTAGGTTGTTATGGGTGTGAGCACGTTGTCCCCGTGCTTTGCTCCGTTCAGCGTTACAGGAGCCAGGCTGCTGGAGGTCCCTCGAAAACACAAAGGCAATGACTGAAAAATTATGGGGTTATTATGGCAAGAAAAGAATGGGGTGGATGACGGGCAGGATGGCCAGTCCTAGCACCGACCCCGTGAGTTTGGGAACAGTTCAGAGAGCCCGTCTGGCACACGTGGTGAGTTGCTTTTGCTCTCACGTGGTTTGGGAACTCAACTAGGGGCCAAGAAGCCGGCTCTGCCCTTCCTGCCCAGCCCCCAAGAGCAGGCAGGCAGAAAGCACAGGCCCCCGGGTCGCCCCGGTGCCTGGGGAAGGGGAGCCTCAGGTCTGAGCTGCCCCCATGAAAATCCGGCTGTGGCTACACCACCTGGGGAAGGGGGAGAGGGGAGGCATGGGAAAATGCTCGAGATCTTTGTAAAAGCTCAAGAAAGAGATAATTTTCAATAAAAAGGCAGAGTGAATGCACATTTTAAGAATATAAACAATGCACATTTTCTGAATTATTATAATAATGTAACAATATTATAATATTATTAAAATGCATTCAAATTGCTCAGGTTTTGACGCTGAAATTCCAACCACAGGGCAGCAGCTGAGTCAAACAGAAAAGGACAGAAGTGTTTAAAGGGGAGTCATAAATAAACTGAGTTGCCTTGTTCTCCTCCCCTGTCCTCCTCAAGGCCCTCAAATGCAGGATGGCAGGCGAAGGGGCCTTCTGGCCAACATCTCCTCGCCTGGCCAGCTCCGAGGAGGTGTTGGGTCTCTTGTGGGCACTTTCTTCCTTTGCAGCTTGTTTTGTGCCTCTCTGCAGAATACATTGAACAGTGACTTCACCATCTTGACTGGCTGTGCATTGGGGGCAGTTTGAGACTCTCGCCTGAGAAACAGTGGTATAAAATGCTGAGATGAGAGTAGCACATTACTAAAAATGAAAGCATGGCTCATCAAGGGACCTATATTTTCACACAAAGCTTTCTGACCCTCTGTCAGTCTTCCCTTATTTCAACCAGTATTAAGGTTATGTGTGCAACCTTTTCCTCTTATTCCCCTTCTAGGCTTCCCAGGTGATGTGCAGCTTGCCAGAGCATCTCTTTACAGGGTCTACCAAACTCCTTTGGCTTTAAAGCAGCCGAGATGGAAGACAGTCCTTCTAAAAGCACCATCTGCTGACTTGAAACGGAAAAAGCACCAGGCACGCAGTGTCTTGCAGGTTGGTTAAGGCTGTCACAAGAAATGTGAGCTGGGCTGCTAAATGACACACGCACATCAGTGTTGTGGTATGACTGTTTTTTTTTCGGATGTTGAAGCAAAACAGGAGGTACCTAACCCTATGAAAAATGCTGTGAGTACCAGTGAGGCTTGTGGTTGCCTCTCGTTTCCTTGCTGGGAGAGGTGGATTTGTTCCACAGGTCATCGGGAGCTTGTACACTGGAGTAACACCTCAGTTTCTGCATGTTCAGATATAAAACAGCAGTGCAGGAGGAAATACTTCTGGTGACCCAGTTTCACCAGAGTTGAGAGCAGATGTGTTTTCTATAGCATGCAGCACTGCTGCAAAGCCTATTGCTTTAGTGCTAAACTGCTGGTGTCTGTGCTGATTTACTGCTTGATCTTGGATACGGACGATAAATTTGTGTCAGGGATTAGTCTGCATGTGTAGCCCACAAGGAGAAAATCATATAGCTAATGATATTTTTACTCAACTGACTGAGGAGATGAGGAACAAGAGCAGCAACAGCAAGAGCATCACTAGCCATGTTGGCTACCTCATCACAGCTTGGGCCTCACGCATTAGATGGGGTTTCACTGAGCTTTACAGCTGCATTTGCCTTTAATTTTTTTTTTCTTGGTTGAGATTTGCAATAATGTTGCCCTAAAAGACCAGGAGCTCCTACATCTCCATTGCAGTGGTTTTCATTCCTTAAAATATTTTGCTCAGCAATCCAATGCTGGCATCCTTTGCTATTTATTTTCCTTGTTTTTTGTTGATTCTCCGCATCTTTTACAGAGTTGATTTAGATAATTTTTCATTTCTTACGAAGGTTGGAACCAATAAAATATAAATCCTATCTCAGCAATAAAAGATACAAAGGCTTGAAGCCTACCTAGCATTTCCCCTGTCCCCTTCATCCCCCCAAAGCAGTTCACGTATAACTTAGTATCTTAGTAAAGACCCATTAAGGCAGTTCTTCAGATTATGGAAGTCTAAGACATTTTATCAGATTATATAAATCTAAGGCTAATTCCATTGACCACAGTGCCTTCAACCATTTCACAGCAGGCTGTGACCCTTGGAAAATCTGTGGAAGTGATGCCTGGGAATAGCTCTGTGTATCTAATAGTAAATTAGTCTGGTCCTTTTCAGTAGTAGTCCTACCACTTAGTTGTGGCTGCTAATGACCTTTGTGAAATAAGCTCCTGTGAAATCCAGGATCTTTGTGGCTAAATTTCTTTGCTCATAAAACTCAGCACTCTAAATGGCATTCTCGTTAGCAGTTAATTAGCTCTTAATTCTTCAAAAATGTACAGCATTTGTAGATGGGTGCTATATAGCTTATCTGGTCTGTTGTAACTAGACTGTGGGTTTTCTGCTTTTGGCTCATCCAGGTCTTCCTGGAAGGTCCCTGGGACCAAAAATTTGCTGGGCAGACCTGTGGCAAGGACACGTGAAATCTCTGTTGCAGCTTTGAGTCATAGGACATCCCAAAGTTAGTACTTCCCCAGCAAGGTAGCAGAGGTGCTACCAGTCATCTGCTGGTACAATCCTGCCTTTGGCAGAGCACTTATGGAGGTCCACTGAGACAGCACCCATAAAGTAGTGGGGTTGGAAACATTGCATGTTCTTCTTGTGGATAAATGCCCTCATTATGTCTGTCCTCTTGTGAAAAGTACACCTCTCTTCGATGAATCCTGCTCTTTGTGGGTGTTGTTTTCATTGCTCAGCTGTGCTAACCACAATGTTTTCTCAGAGGTAGATGGGTAGGTAAAGACTGTGTTGCAAGAGGTGTTTTCTAGCAATTAGTTTTGACCTATTTTGTTTACTGGCATTTGGACTGTTTGTAAATACCAAAATAAAAAAAATCTTTCCAATTTTAGACAACTGTACCAAGCCCTCCGAGCGGTGTTCAGATTCTCTCACAGGAAGTATGGGTTATTTCTGCAGTAAACAGGACTAATGGTCTCTTGTGCTTGATAGAGGGATGTAATGTAAATATAGACATGTTCCTACTTGAATGACCTGACTTATAATGGTCCTCTCTTCTAGGATAGTGAGATTGTCCCCAGAGAAGTCAAGGTGTTGGTGATGTGTTGGCCTGGCATGTTGTAGTGCCACCCCACCTTCTCAGTGCTTTAGTTGCCTGCCTGGGGTTTGCAAACTGCATGGGGTGCATCTTCTGCTTGGTGGGCTCATGCTCTGGTCAGCTGCGAGGAGGAACTTCATCCTTACGGCTGACCAGAGCATGAGTCCCACCAAGAGCTGAGTTTGCCCCGGTGTAATCCGGAGCAGGCAGGGACATGCCGGAGCACTGGATGGAGTAAGATAATTAGGTGGCACGCGTGTCTCTGAGCACACTTCCCACTCCCTAGAGAGTACTCTGCATCTTGGTGGGCACTGGCAGCCCCGTACAAAAGGTTTCACGCCATTCTTTATTCCTTAGCCCAGAGCATAGGTGGGAATATTGTCCCCTCTCTGGCTTGGATTGGTCCTAAACAGTACAGTCTGTGATCGCGTCTTACACTAGGAAATCAGCATCCCGTGTGAAGACGACACATCTGCTTTTGCAGTGATACCGAGTGTGTGTTGAAGCCATCAGCACAGCTAGGACTCAGTTATTCAGACTTTTTTTGTCAACTGAGTTTTATTGTTTTCACTACCAGAACTCTTTAAGAAAACAAACAATTTCTGCATCTCTTAGTACCCGCAGTCCTGGGTTTTATTCCGTTAACTGCAGAGACTGCGTATTCTGGTTAAAATAATCTGCCTCTGGAAAGCGGAGAAGTTGACCCTGTTTGTTCTGCCCGGAAAGATGCCAATTAGTGTTCTACTCAAGTCAAAATTTAACAAAGGCTTGAATGTTCCTGTGCCTGTTGCTCAACAAGATTGTTTATCAATTTACAGGGAGGCCACGCTGCCTTTTCAAAGTGCTGCTGGAGGCCTGCCAGCGGTAGTAACAGAGACTGCGCTCATTGTTTAAATGCCACTGGATGCGAGAATGGCAGACTGATGCCTGTTTTCCTTTCATTTTATGATGATCTAATTGCAAGAGATATATGATTCCTCGTTATTTCAGGGAAGTTGTTTCTCCAGCATCTGGTACTTCTCTGATTATCTACAAATGGTATCTGAAAATTAATAGGAGATCCAGCTCTCATGTAAGAAATACTAGTGGGAACCATTGCCTGCACAAAGCCTGAGGAGACTTCAGAGTCTGCAAGAACAGGCTTTGTCAGTGAACATATAATTTTCTTTTTTTTTCTTTTTTTTTTAACATCCTAGTAAATTACAGGCTTTGGTTATGGTTTGAAGAAATGTGTTCTACAAATGTTGTAGCATTTGTATGCTGCTGTTTTTACTGCAGCTGTTGTACAGGTCATTAATCTGATCTCACATCGTAAAAATTTCTCCACCCTCTTCATGAGTTTCTTTGTTATCATAACACTTTCCAATACCTTGGTGCCTAACTCCACTATGCTCCCTTATAATTACCCAGGGTAGAACAACCGCTTTTTTATCCTCAATGCGCTTGGCTCCTGCGGTGGCGTTGCTGAGCCCCACGCTCGCCGCATCCCTGTGGCAGACTGCACATCCAGGAACAGGTAGGGAGCTCCGGAGGGCTGCTCCTGGTGGCTGGGGAGACATTTGGCCAACAGCCCCTCTCGTCTCCTCCTCATCAGCCGCTCACCAGCAGGAGCTCATGGCACGAGCCCAAAGAGGGGAAGTGGCAGCCACAGATGCTCCCGCATCTGATACTTCATTTTCGCCTCTAATCACTGTCAAACACCTCTGGAGGCTCTAGCTCTGCCTGGGCTGCGGGGCAGGTCTGTAACAGGCAGTAACAGGGATGGTCCAGCTGTTGCAAAGCTTATGTGAAGTGAGCACTGCTGGGAAAACAACTGTTTTTGGAAAGAGTCACTTTTGGGAACTTACCTGAGCATGGGTCCCCAGAGGTATCCAGGAAGGAAGAGCTCATGGGAGCATGTCATGTGCACAATCAGCACCTGGTACAAAGGGTGTAGTCTGAAGTAATGATCTCCACCAAAAACTAGGTGAATTTCACCAGCTTTTCATAACTGGGAAGAGGACAGTGCTTAAGGTTTCCTGACTACTGGGCAAACACTCTCCCAAAGGGACGTAGCAGGCAGGAGGAGGGGATCTGGTTACCTGTGGGGAAAGGAGCTGAGGCTTTAAGCCAGGTGGCATATTCCAAGGAGGGGATGTGGTTCTTGGCTCCGGGGTATGTTCTGGCTCCCACTGATAATACGCTTCCCTCTGTTTTTCCAGGGCAGCAGCCTCCATGGGCCCATAGCACAGGGAGCTCAAAGAGGGCAGCAGTCAGCCAGGCACCACCACCAGCCTCACAAGGCGGCTTTGCTCTGCAGATTGGCTCTTAGACAGGGCTGGCCTGTGCCACCCCAGCCCCTCAGTTTACTTTCCTAGCCCTATTGTCTAAGCCTTGGCCAAACTACACCTTTTTCCAAGAATCCCAATAACCTCATGTTTTTCAAGCAGTGAGCCATGGCAAGGTTGAGGCACACTAAGCCAGCAGCACCGTCCCTTGCCAGCGCCATGGCATTTAGCAGTGTAACACCAACAGCTTCAAAAGACTCCAGTTTCTGTAACTGTAAGTTGAAAAAGAAATGCATGGCACTTAATATTTGCAAAATACAGATGCCAGGCTGCCTGAAAACTTCTGTCTAACTGCACTGGGGTCTGTGTTAAGAAGTCTGCATTTCAGCCAGATCACTAACACAACTGACTGCAGAGCAAATGGTGCTGCTGTCCTGCGTGGGTCTGAGGAGAACAGGGTGTAAGTGAAGCCCATGTTCAGTTTCTCAGGGGTCTGTGATTAGAAAGGCTTAGAAATGGACTTACAACTCATCCCCGGTCCTACCATCTCTGCTTTCTCCACACTTCTGAAAGTTGGCGTGCGTGCTTGCTACCTGCTCTTGGCACAGTGGGGAATGAGACATCTTAACAGTGGCCTGAATTTGGGCTTCAGTCTGATGACTAACTGCAATTTCACACAAACTTAAGTCGAACTAAGACCCCGCTTGAACCAAATAGGGGGGCTTTTCCCTCAGGCAGAGCTCGCCCTAAGTAACTTTCCTTTTTTATCCACCCCCAAGTAGGGAATGGTCAGATGAACTCAGAGGTCTGGCTGACCTTGGGGATGCATGAAGATCAAGCCAAACCAAAGGTAGAAGTTTGTGGCTGGAAAGGAGGTTGAAGTTTCTTTCTTTGGCTGTGTGGCCTTAGGTGAGCTTCAGGTGAAGCTGTCAGACTGCCTTGCATAAGGCAACAGATGTTTGTTGTTGTCTCTGCAAGCAAGGAAGAAAAGAAATACAGCTTCTCCTCTTTTTCCTCTGCTCTGTAACCCCTGTTCCTATGTTTTAAGGCATGGCTCTGAGACGATTATTCTTGGCTTGAGTATGCCCAAACAGGAGAGGCTATTAGACCAATTCAGTGCAGAAGCTTGTACCTCTGTGCTCCCAGGATTATGGCTTCAAGACATTTCCCTGGGCTTGGGGACCAGGCAAAGGCTTGCCAAAGATCCTCTGATGCATAAATCCTCCCATTGCTTCTCCTGCAGAGGGGCCTGGGGAACCGTGCCACAGAGATGTTGGCTGTACTCATCCTGTTCAGTCAAGTAAGCTACTCAGTCGTATGGCTAGGCCAAGAGGCCTTTTTGTAAGTAAGTGGTGACTACAACCTGAGCACTAGTAAAATTAGTGGTCAAAAGCAAAAAGTTAGCATTTTCCAGATCCTCTAAGGCTTTGCCAGGGGCACTTTGGCAGGTCTAGCTGGGAATGCTTATGACATTACTGTCCTTGGGTATCCTGCTCATCCATCTGCTAACGGCTTCTGCTTCCCTAGCAGAGAAGGTCTGGCAGGGTTTAGCCACTCCAAGCACCAGTTTGGCATCTGAACTCAAACCCAACTCTAACAGCAGCCCTTAAAGCTAAACCTGACTTGACTCTGAAACTGACAGGTGAGCACTCAGACAGCCTTCAGGGAACAGGCAGAAACAAGCGCTGGGCTTGAGAAATGCTGTCATCTTCAGCAACACCAGTCTGTGGAAACCATAGGCCCCGACTTCAGGTGCCTCTAAAACTGTATCAGAAACTTTACATTAATGCACCATAGCCATGTATTGATGTTTTACTCTATATTCTCCACGGAGTCTAATACCGTTGGCTTTGCAAGAGCTGTGCACCCTGAGTTCAGTGAAAATACCTGTGTAAGCGCAGGGAGCACATGCTGTTTAAGGCATTATAATCATATATAGCCATCCCTTTGAAAGAATGAGTATGTCCTTGACATTAGTTTAGATCACAATTTTAATGTTTAAAAACTATAGAGGTAACAGAGAGATTATAGAACTCAATACATTTTTTTTATTTACACACACAAACTGAAAAACTGCACCGTTTATTTGGATATGGGCAGCACAAAGTATGGTGATGTTAGCAGGAGCAAAATATTACCAATGACTCACTTCAACAATCTATTAGAGACGAGCTCGTATCAAGCGTACACCATTCAAACAGTATTGTTTATACTGGATCTGCGTGAGCCTTAACATACCTTGGGACACTAAAAACAGGTTTCTATAAACAAGTTAAAGTTCAAGTCTCGTGGAAAAATACCTTTACAGTTTATATTTTGTTGGCTATAACACTGAGAACAAAACGTACACTTGTATTAATTTGAAAAGCTCTGTAGAAGTGACTGCATATAGGTTTTTTTCCTCAAATTTGTGCTCACGGTGAAAGCAAATGTTATTTCAAGTTTCATTTTCATCCAAGACCATAAAGTAAACATGGAAAAAAGTACAATTATTTTTAGATGCATTTCTCAACCTCTGTTTTTCAGCAATCCTGAAAACACACATTTCTGTGCTTTACCACTGAGAAAGTCTACACAAGGCTCTTGACAGAGGCACTCTCAAGACATACACAACCCTCCCCTCCCATCATCCTCACCCCTCGACACGCAGCTATCCCACAACCAAAATACTGGCCTCCACCAGCTCGTGGGGTGGGATGTGCAATCAGTCCCTGGCTGGGGATGCTCTCATCAGCCTCAGGTGCTAGTGTTTTGGTCGCATGATAGCAGCGTGCCTGGGTCTGCGGCGGAGGTCTGCACCCCGGGCTTGTAGTACTTTTTTACTGAACTACAGGCATCTCTGGTAGCTGAAAATGGAAATGCAGAAGTCCTGCCCTGACTTCTGTTTGTACTAGTTGGGTAAATACAGGCCTGGATACAACATGGCATAATGCTGGGTCAAATTGCTGGCTGCAGTTTGCTCTGGTTTCTGCATAAAGCCTTTTCAGCACTTTACTACCACCTGACCTCAGCTGAGGAGGTAAGAGGTACCTGGGTACCAAAGGGGCCCTTTACAAGGGAGATATTTTACCCAGCAGGAAGACTGGCTAACTTGCTGTTGAGAAAACAGGGAGTTATGCACTGGAATTAATCCTAGCAATTTGATTGGACCTTTTGTTTCTCTTTTTCATGTTACATTAGCAATGTAATTATAATTTCAAGTTTAGGATTTAACTTGTGAAGTCTTGGGAGAAAGGAAAGGATATACATTTTGCTAAGTCAGAAGCTAAAGTATTTGTATTTCTATTAAAATTATTCTTAATATGCAGAGCCTATCTCAACACTTCTATATCATAATGGATAAACAACTGCAAAAATATACAGCATCCTATTTATTTACAATATATATGTACATAAAAATGAGATTTCCTACAATACAACACAACTGCATAGATTTATCTTCAGAAACATAGGCATGTGTACAATTTGTGATTTCTAGACCTCTCCAGCCCTGTACTTTTTATTAATTAATTATCTTTTTTTCACAGTTTGTTACAGAAATCCTTACATTAGATACAAATAAAACATTCTTTGCGTAAGTTATAGGAAACAAAAATTTTCCTGGTGCCAAGGGCTCTGGGGAATTGTTTAAGAAAGCAGCCTGGCACCAGGCGATAAAGCCCTCGTGGAGCTGCTGATGGAGCTGAGTACATTCTGCTGTGCCTTTCCGCTACAGGCACTGGGGTGGGACGGTAGGACTGGAGGTGGGACACCACCACATGGAAAGTTTTGTTTTGACCAAGATGCGCTTTAGCCTTAATGTAAGGTTCAAGCAAAGAAACGTATTCATTTAAAGATAAGCTAGATTAATTGTTACTGTTAATTTTTACTGTTAATACTCAATATTAGAGAGAGCTGTGGCGCTTATGCACTGTAAGGCAGATGTACAGACACAACCCATATATCATCCAATCCGCATTTGCACGTGTGAGCTATTGCAAGTGGAGCACAAGCTATGGGTCAGTGTGTGGCTCAGCACAGCAGCCCTCGGGAGCGGATGGGCATCCCCACCCCTGACCTCGCAGGGTGAGACCGGCCGTTCTGCCCTGGGCCTGCACACAAGCCGGGCACCACTCGCTCCGTGTCAGCCCTACAAAAGGTCTGTGCTGGTGCACGGATGTGTCATTGGCCCTTTGACCAGGAGCAAGCACCACTCAGAGAGGTTACTGCTCCTGAGATCCTGTTCCCAAATAACAATTTACTGTGTTTTACTTACTAGCCGTGTTTGCCATGGGACAGAGAAGGGCAGCTGTATTCTGCAACCATAAGGGTGCTTTAAGCTCATGACTATTTTCTTTGCAATGTGCTGTGGACTAGGAGAGGCAGCAAGGCCATCTTTTAAGTATAGGATTAACTCCTACAATCTTATTAGGAGTCCCTGCTTCTAATTAGTCCTTCCTTGTCCCTCACCACTCAATTGTTGCTATTACGCAAACGAGAATTTTAAAGTATTTTGTTGCAGTTATTAGGAGCAATTTTGCATCCAGTCTATGACATTTGCAGTTCTTTCTTACAATAGTGATAAACTCTCTATGAAAAGAAAGCATGCTACCACCTACTAAGTAGATACGGTACTCTGGATCCTATTAATTTAACAATAGAGAAACTCCTACAGCATTTCACTGTGCTCTTAAAATCCTAGCTAAAATGTGGGACTCGTACATCGTTGGCTACAAGTTCACTATTTCAAATGAACTGAATAACAGCAGTACATTTTACAGATAACCTTATACAAATATTGTCATCCATCACTGATGTTGACAGTTACAGCAGGGTCTATTGCATTCTGTTAAGAATGTATAAACCTGATGAAAAAACAAAAAGCACGTTATTTCACGTTCATTACCACAGACATCAATAAACACATGATTCCTTTCCATAAATATCTATAAATATGATGCCAGTAAATCAGTCTAAGCAAAATTCCTATTTTTTTTTTCAGAGACCCAGAAACAAAGTCTATTTAAAGACTCAATATTTTGGGTATCTATTTTTCAGTATCTAAGATATGCTTTGATGGTCCAGTACCTTGGGTAATTTCACTCCATGCACACACCCAGCTCATTCTTCTCCCTATTTATCCAGTAAAACTCCAGTATACAAACAAACTGGGAAAAAGAAGGTGGCAGAATAGCAAAGAGGAGACAGAGGGATAGTGATGGAGGAGATTTAGGAAGATGCAAGGAGCAATCAGTCACCCAACAGTCCTTCAAGTCAAAGGAAGCTGGGTGCCGAAACTCAGTGGTTGGTATTTTAAACACAAGACTACAGACTATTTGCGGGGTGGTGGGAGGGAGATGTCACAGTTGTGACCTTGCTGGGACACTGTGCAGCAGATCAGACCTCTGGCTCCTACCTGGGTATTTGAAAGTTACTCCCAGGATCACCTCTCTCACAACCCCCTGATGCACAAAGCTGCACTGCTCATAAATCAGTAGTAGAAGAAGGGTAAAGGGAGGAGGAAAGCAGGAGAGCCCTGGACCATTTTGAGGGTAACGCTGTACAGCATTCTCAGGTCTGAGCTAGGTTTTTTGGGATGAGATCCAGAGAGATTATAAGGCACCTCGAAACCTGAAATGCGACCCCAGCAAGCTGAGTCAGAAAACGGAGTGAGATGCTGGGCTCCTGCTGCAGTGACCAGGGAGGGTTGGGTGCCTGTGAACGGGGAGCCACAAACTTACACCCCAAGCTGGGAAGATGCCTGGAACAAGCTGCAAGGAGATAGGAACTGAGCATGGGTTCTTCTCTCCAGGGCTTGACTAACGCCTGGGCTCGTAGGCTATGGTATGGACTTCTCTGTGACTCAGGGCAGGATCAGTCCCATAAAGAGATATTGCAGAGAAAACTGGTGACCTGCACCATCACATGCAAGAGTTTGAGACCAGCTGCCAGAAAGCATAAGCTGCCTCAGCCCAGGGGTCCCAGGTGGCTCAGCGGTTCGTGTATTAAATGCTGGGCTGGGGGGGTGCTTGGGAGGAAGGATGCTCCACCCGAGACCCTGCTGGGAGCCTGTGCCACAAGGAGTGAAGTCTGAAGGGCCAGGAGGTGCACAGGCCAAGGGAACCCTGCTCTGCAGTCTAGCAGGTCACTTTGTCTGGAGGGAGGAGGCTTCCAGTTTTGTTCTTGCTGCTGGGCTACTCCGAGGACTTGGGCAGCCTGCGAAGTCTACTCTGCCTTATTTCTGGATCACAGTAGAGTATCGGCACAGCCGGGTACCCTACTGCCTAGGCTGAGGTACAGATCTACAAGTCTGGGTTTAGTAGGTTTAGTTTCTGTAGCGTGAATGCTCTGCATCTCAATGCCCAATTTCTAAGGAAGGCCCCAAACTAACCTCTCTGGATGTTACCTTCAGAAATCAGCTTTCAAGGTCCTGAGAAGTGCTCTGTGATCTCAACTCTCAGTGACTTCTAGCCTTGTAGGACAAGGCAATGCCAACTGAGGCAATTCAATAGCTCACAGAAATCCCAAGATCCCAAATTCTCCATCCCTAACCTTAGAAAGAGGAAGCTGCAGTGACAGGTTCCCCACAGCTGATGACAGTCTCCTTCCACAGTTACAATGGGAGTCGGCAATGAACCAGCTACTGGGAACAAGAGGGTGACTGCATACTGACAGGTACGGCTTGAGCACACTGAGGGCATCACTCAGCCCTTGGGTGCGAAGCAGGGCTCCCCTTAGCCATCGGTTCTTTCAGTGGCAGCTGGGTTCATATTTTGAGATGCGTTTTAGCTCACACGGTGAATGACACAAAGTGAACATGTTTATGCTGCTGGCAGTGCACTAATAAAAGATGTCTGCCCAGGATGGTTAACGATCACCTGCTTAGCATTTGAGTCTCTACAAGTAGTTCTCTACACCAGCTATAAGGCATTAGGCAAATGCTTATTTTGTGGACAACAGATGCAAGTTACAGTGTTTCTGCTAGCAGTAATTGAAGGTCTTTTCTGTAATTGTTATGGAGAATTGATGATTTCCATCAGAAATCCAGTAGTTTGGCAGGGTGAGTCAAATCCTGTTCCCACTGCTGTCAAAAACCCCGCTGACTTCAGTGGGAGGAGGGTAAGACACAAGAGAGGAGCCAGTCTCTACAAGGTAAGTACAAATGAATCCCAGAATGGAAAAGGCATGAGGTATGATTAAATGACTAGGTTTTGATAAAACTGGAGCTTGCCATTATTTTTTGGAGAGAAGTGGGGCATTAGTAAACAGTTTAATGCTGAAGAAAACGCAGACTTCCTGTGGAAATCTCCAACCGTCTGCTTCTCTTCAGGCTCAAGTACTCATGGCTTGGGGTCAAGTCTAGTTCTGGTCAGGCTCCAGCTGAAGTGTGCCCAGGGAATGGTGGCTGCTGGTGGTGGCGGCTGCCCTTCTCCTGTGCTCCCTGCACCCCATCACACAGACACACAGGTCTGTTCCCCAAAGCCACAAAATGGCCAAGCCTTGGGGCTGGCTCCCCCACCAGAATATCAGAGAGAAGCAACTGATTTAGGACCTATGCTTATACAACGCTCATTTACGCTCTCGTGGTGCCTTTTCTGCCCGTATCCAGAATGCTACACTTAACCCAGTGAGGCAAATGGTGCACGAAACAGCAACAGAACAAACAAACAAACCAACAAACTGTATGCGTACAATTGGAGAGCAGAGTTTTGGCTAAAAGGTGGAGGAGGAAGGGTGTGAACTGACATCACTCCAGTTGGGATTGATAACAAGAGGCGCTGCTGCCCTAAAGGAGCAGAGCTTATGGTTGAAGGGCTAAGGATAATAACGGAACAATGCAATTCATGGGTGGAAGAGGGGAAACAAATTAATTGTGATGAATTTCTATGAGCAATGCTCTATAAAGTCTCACAGACAATTAACACAGACTTTAGGCTGATCTGATAACTCAGTATCAGGGGACAGAGTGATACGCCTGTTGGAAAAATGGGTCTGTTTTCTGCAAGGAAATACGCCCATAATATTTTCAGTACTGGATAATCATTATTTGGATTTGATTTGAGTAAACTCACAAAAGATGGAATAGATAACAGAACAGATGGTTGCGATTTTGGTGTGTAGCAAACAGGGGTGTCTTCTTTTCAGAAGGAGGTGAACTTCAGTGGCCTTCGGCACTGCCTCCTGATTGTACCCAGTCATAGATGACCAAGGGAATGCTCACTAGGGAAAACATTATCCCCAGTGCCAAGAAAAGAGAAGCCTGGAACAAAAAGAAGAGAAAATTAATGATTAAAAAGAAAAGACAATTAATTCAAGTATGTTAACTTCTCCTCTTAAGGAGATTTACAAGGTGATGTATGAAAGGTATCAGCTAAAATAGGATAGCGCTTCTGGTAAAAACAAGACTCATAGATAATTAAACAGATTAGCGTCATTAATAATTACTCGCCAAACACCAAAACCAGTTTTTTTCTTCTTTCCATTCACTTCTTAAACACCGATCATCCCTAAAGAGGATTAAGCGAGTCTGTTTTTAGGACCAATCGGCTCTGCTCTTTTCAAAGCCTCATGGAAATAAGTATTCTCTTCCCATCAGATACGTGTCCATCAAAGTTCAGCCCTTTCGTCTTGGGGTCTGTGGATGGAGCCACAGGTGAAACACAGGTTTCCTGCCTGTCTGCTCAGAGCAGGAAGGTCTGATCTTATGATACTTCCAGTGCACACCGCATTAGACTGGGACTACACAGGAGTGTTGAGTCTTTTCAGCTGCAGCTCTTTCTGGGGCTCACAGGGAATCTTTCCAAGGCCCATTTCCATCTGCTCATACATGCCAAAGGGCTAACATTTCAGCTGGCTGCTTCTGGTGGAAGCACCCTAAGTCTGAATCAGGTCCATTAAAACCACAAGGAATACTGCAAACAGAGCACGTTGTGTGCTTTCTGGATCAACACGCTGAAACAGAGAAAATTTGCTGGGCTGAAAGGGCTGCCAAAGGGGGCTGGAGGGGTACCCGCACCCTGCCGACAGCTACGGCTGCTACAGAGCTGCTGCTCGCCAGCCAGGGGAAGAGCCCCTCACCCCACAGAGAAGGCCTCCCCAGAACACAAGGGGCCCCTCCACCGGGAGTCCCCCAGGGTAGGCAAAGGAGAAAGGCAAGCATGGCTGCCAGCTGACTGAAGCAAGGATGGAAAGTAACGTAAAGAAGCTCACGTGTATGTTCAGATTAGGTACACTTTGCGTCTATCACATTATAAGGAATGACAAGACAAAAGCGTTGCATTGACGGGAAAGGAATGCATACCCAAATCCTCTGAGTCAACTTTGATCCATCCTGCTGTGTAATTTTTAAATACAACGATGAAGGAAGAATGAAAATCAGCATATTGGCAGAAGTGACCCCTGCAAAATTCAAATAAATGAGTTTTCTTAGTTGTCAGCAGCAGCTAATTATTGGGTTGCTGATTAGCAACAGTCTTTTACTAGTAGTACAAAACCAGGATACTGTACCTACAACTCCAAAAATATCCTTCATGGTTGGGATAAAAATAACTAACAGGTTGATGATAACCAAAAGAACAAAAGTAACCAAAACGTGACGGCATAAGTCAAATTTTGTTTTTCTAGCCATTTCAAATAACGATGAACGGACCTGCAGAAAGAGAGAAAGTTCTCTGTCAGGAAGAGTGTATAAGCCAATTGAAAGCTTCCCATGTTTATTTTAACCCGTTCTTCAAGTGAAAACAAGCGCTGCATAGATCCGTCAGAAACTTTGGGGTGTCTGATGTAATGCCTTTTGAAAGAATCCTTAAAATTTTCAAAACTGTAGGTATACATGCATCTGCAGTAGGATATTCCTCCCTTTCTGACATGCCTTTTGGGGTCCTTCTGCACTTAAAAATGAACTTCACCTCTGAGCCTGCTCCAGTGAAGTCATGTGAAGTAAGAGAGGGAGGGCCCTTGTGGATTCAATTGAAAACACATTTAAGACCAAAAGTATTAATTTATTTCCTGCAGGGAGAACTTCTCCAGAAGTTAGTGGGAATCTGGTGTGGGAAAAGACTGATCCAAGCTCAAGCTCTTTTTGTAGCTGCAACATCACTGCCACGGCAACTGCTGGACTGTGGTTTGAAGAAACATGCCGTGTACAGCCATTACCAACTTCCAAACCTTGTGGAGCTTTTTACTTACAGTGAAAAATAGCACTGGCACTGTGAGTATCACCGCAACGATCACAGCCAAACGCACGGTCAGGATGAGGATGTCATCTTTGCTCTGGTACTTGTGAAGCAGATCTGACTGCACATTGTCTATGGAAAAGACAATAAGATAAGTGTTCTGGCAAACAGGCAATCCATTCACAAAAATCATTGCTTAACAACAGCCTTCTTGAACAACAAGTGATTTATCTGCAAACAAAAGAGTATGGAATGAAACATTCTTGAGTTAAAACAGCACTTTGAACCAAATCCTAATGATCCCATTATTCCAGATCAATCCTTTGGAGGCCTGATTTAGGAATGCATCCTAATTCAAGACAGCACATGCCTAAGTCTAAGGTAATTTTCACTGTAGGAAAGACAACAGTGAGACATACACGAAAGCTTACATATATACATATATAAAAAAATAAGTGAAGTGAAATAAGCTATTTCTAACTGGTTCCGTGGGCTTTTTTTTTTTCTTAAAGTTTCAAAGTGATATAAAAAGCCCACATGCACTGCAATGGCTGAACTTAATACAAACTACAAGGTTTTGAGCTAAATTAGTCTAAACAGCAAATAAACTTCCAGCGAAAAGCAGTGCCTCTGTTCTCAACCAAGAACAAAGCCTATCTTGGGTCAACTCCCAGTGGGACGCTCTGACATTTGCACTCAAATCCCTCGGCAGCTCCTCTGAGGGCTGCCCTGATCGTTTTTTCTCTTGAACCTGTCCCCCCACCCCAGCAGTGCCTGCAGCTCGGCCCTGTGCCGGCTGGTGGCCCCAGCAGCCAAGACAAATCGTGGGGGGGTGCCTAATGGGGAGGCACTGGAGATATTTTAATACAACCTCCTGCAAAAATGTTGCCTTGAAGCGGTGATAAATAGTGCAGAGCGGGTCTGCATGTGCTAACCAACAGGAAAACCAAGTTGCTGAGGGACCTATGTGTTTTCTTTGTAACTTTTAAATATCTAGGAGCAATAACCTAAGGGGGTGTTTTGTTTCTGTCTGCTAATCTTACAAAGCTGGTGGTAAAACCTAACAGCTCTTAAACCAAAGTCCTTAAAGGGAACTCGGCAGCCACGTCTAGTTTAAAATCTTTGGCACTTGGTAAAACCTCATGTATTCCTGGAGGCAGAGGGATGTGTCCTGCGGCGAAATGCCTGCGCTCCCCCCAGGACGCCCTTCTGAGGAGAGACCACAGGTCAACACCACCTACGCAGTGCTTGAATCCCCACCAGGAGAAAGATAAACGCTCTCCCACCTCCCTGCAGATTAGGAGTGGGGTTTTCAAGCCGGGCACATGCACAGCTTCTGCGACACAGAGCTTACTCTGCTCCTGCAAGCACAGACTGCAACTTCTGTACCGCTCACGGACTGCAGCCAGGTAGGAAGTGAAGGGCAAGGCTTACAGTTGAAGGTCTGTTTTCCTTTCAGCTAGATACACCACAGAGCCCAACCACAGTGTGACCTTTTAGGGGAAGAAAAACACCTCTTTTCTGTAATTCTGCAATGTAAATATAGTCATCACTGCAACACTTTCGAGAATACAGCAAACAGACAAGTACTATTGGTGTAAAGAAGAAATGGCCACATTAAAAATGCTGTTCTTATCCAGGTAAGGGTAGAGAAGAGGGTTAGAAAACTGCAAGCGAACATATGAAAGGTAAGGTCTTGTCAGTCTCAAGGGGAAGAAGGATCAAAGTGGAGGAATTTTTATATTCCCTGGGTGTCTTTTTTGCTGCCTGTCATGGCACTGACCCTCGCAGAAGCCCCAGCAGAGCCGCACAGCTTCCACCCGCGGGCTCTCAGCGCTGGGGAACAGGGACGCCTGATGTGGGGAGAGGCACACGAGACACCCCAGGGATTCCTCCGCCGTTCCCCCTCGGGAGGGCCAGAAGGACGCAGCCCCTACCTCCTCCATGGACTCCAGACCCTCGTCCTTGAGGGGCGTGGGAGATTCCCAGAGAGGAGCGCCACGGATCTGCCTCCTCAGATCCCTGGGGCAATCACATCAGAATCTCCTCCCTGCCAAAGCGAAGGGGTCCGTGCTGATTTACACCCACTTGCTCCCTGGGGCTGCTAATTTGATGCATTTCTACAAAAATGTGTTAGACGGGAGCAGTTGGATGAGAACGGCTGTTGCTGTTGTCACTTGCAGCATATTTGCGGTTTTATTGGGAAAATTAGAACAGATGACCTCAAGTTACTTCAACGCATGCAGACTCAAGGCCTCATAATCAGAATGAGAGCCTGAGAAAACAAACATGAGATAGGTACACCTTTGAAAAAAAAAATGCCACATTTCATATTTACTTATTTTCTTTCTCTTGCAATACATGGCTCACAAGGAACGGTACCATGAATGAGGAGATTGTAACAACAATGTCACTTGGAGTAGGGTGGAGAAGACTGATGACCTTTTGGAGACTCTGAGGTAAAAGGCAAACGTCAGTTTTGTCATTTGTCTTGTTACCCCTTAAAGGTCCACGGAAAAAGACACTACTTTTCAACATTCCCATTATACTGGAACATGGGAGTAGCTTCCTGGGCAACATTCATATTTTATCCTGCTTTACTTAATAATTGTGCCTTTAGGGCATACATGTTGTATCCTTTAGCAATACAACATCATTGGTTTGTTTCTTTAAGTGAATTAATGTGTATGAAAAGAGACAGGGTGCAAGTCTCAAACACTGAAATAACCATCCTTTGGCAGCTGAGCTGGGACAACGCTCAAAGCTTCCCCACCTTCACTGCCAATTTGTTTAACCATGACCTGACGGGGTCAGCTCTAGGGACACAGGGAAAACATTTGGTCCTTTGCCTCTATGATGAAAGCGTCAATAAGAAAATGAAAAAGCTGTGATGGCTGATTTGATACCCATTTCCTAGGACCTGCTCTCAAATCTGTCTCATTTTATAGATATGCACGCTTCAGTCACTACCAATGTACACAACATTCAGGTGAGAACCTTGGAACGAAAATCTTAGTGGGGCCCAGCTAATCCCCAATTCTGTTAAACAAATCTCTCCCTCATATTTTGAATATACCTTTTGTAAATACTACTTTCACTTGTGCTTTTCATCCGCGGGGGAAAGGAGGAAAGGATGTGTACCTTCAATATGAAAATGTTAAGGAAAATGATTTGAAAAAGTATTCTAATATAAGTGGATGGGACTTTCCTTTCCAGCTGGGATACGCTATTGATTTCACATGTATTCCCTTTCTACTTTGATCAGTAAAGAACTGCATACTTACCGTAGAAAGTCAAATAGCCAAATATGGCAGTCATAAAGTACATCACAAACATGGCAAAAAATGAGATATTTGAAACCAACTGCATTTTTTTCTGTGAACGGCTGGAGAAAGAAGAAAAGAACACATAAAAATGGTTGGGCTGGATTTTTCAATAGCTGTTTAAAAATATATTAAGTCTTTGCATAAACATAGTAATTCTGGGGAGAATCATAAATGTATTTTCATTTAAAACAGGAATTCATTGACAGCTGCACAAGGAAGAGAAGGACTGGGGAAACAGACCCTACTTGGGGCTTAAGTCAAGAAATGGTGGGACTGCCCTGTGGCTTTGCTCCCCAGCCATACCCCACTAAACAGAGTGAAGGGTGAAGCCAAGTGGAGAGGGACAGCCCTTAAACACTTTAGTAATTAAATTAAAAGGCCAAAATAAAGGAAAAGTAAAATTATACACAGGAAAAAAACAACATTCTGAAAGTTTGCAGGGAAACATTTGTGTCCCCATGGGTAGAAAATAATGAATGTATGCAGACCACTGTAGACCTGTAATATAGGTTAAGTGTAAACATTTCATTTTTAGATATTTGTTCTGAAATATTCACACTCTGGTACCTAAAGTTAGGCTTTTAAATCCATACAGGGATGCCCTATATAGGCACCTGGGAACCTGCTGGAGTCCCTTGACACTCAAAGCACCCAGCAAGTGATTGGGACCTGAGGGCACCCATGGGTCTGACTGACCCCGACCTCTCCCCTGGAGCTCCCCCCATGACCGAGGACCCCACGGCAGCCCCCCGGAGCTGCCAGCAATGCCGCAGCAGAGCTGGTCTCCAGCTCCCCACAGCTCTGCCCAGCCAGAGGTGTCAGCGAGACAGCCGTACCGGCAAAGATCTTTTAGTACGGGCAAGGCTGAAAGTACTTTGTTTTCCTGGTACCGCAACAGATCTTTAGCTGCATTGGAACAAATGCTGTTAGCTGAATACACGCCTCTCTCCTATGCCAAATAACGACCAGCACAACTTGGCTCTCCCCAGGCTGCCGTGTACTTCCAGAGAAAACTCCCTAAGTGTTGCATTATCCTCAGCCTCCCTCACCCCTGCCCCCGCGGCACTCCTGGGAGGCCAGATTTCCTAGCTGACAGCCACACTCGTTGGCTTGTTGGGTGTTATTAAAGCACATCTCCTCCGAATGGCACGAATGACTCAAGAGCACTTCTGCGCTAACATTTTCCATGCAAAGTGGTTCAAAACAATTAACTGAGTGAAAAAAAAAGAGAAAGGCTTACTCTTTAAGTTCACTGTAAATTGGGAGGACTGACGGGTGGCACACAAATGCAAAAGCAATGGTGGGCAAAGCGTACACGGTCTGTTTGGAGAGAATTTCAGAAAAGAAGTTAAGAAGTATTTCCCCCAGTCGTGTGAAGAAATGATCTGTGTTCATCTACCTCAGCTCCCAGCTCTCTGGACTCTTCAAGCAAATGTTGAGAGCCTTCAGAGAAGGCAGAAAACCTGTCATTTAGCACGTATTTAATGAAATATGGAGGGCAGTGCTCTTTCAACGGGAGGACAAAGTCTTCTCATTGGCCATGCGAGCATGGTCCTGACTCTGCTCACAGAGCGCAGCACTGGACGCCACACGGCTGCTGGTTTGCTCCCTGGGATGGGTTTCCCTGCCCAGCTACTGCCAGCGTTACTAGCACACCGTCACGCGTAAAAGGGACGTATGGTGGGTCACCGCTACGCTACCCTGCCTTGGCATGGAGAGGGGTGCGCACCCATGGTGCTAAGGCTGAAGTCCTGAAGAGGAAGCCCATATCCAGACTGTAAGAAAAGAGAAGAGGAATGCAGAACTTACAAATAAATGGATATTTCAAGGTACCAGACTGAGTCCCTTCATTTCCCAGGCCAACAAAAGGGCTAGGAGGGCTGTGGAGGGAGCATGCTTTTCCTTGGGGAAAGAGAGAGACCGTTACGTCACCAGGAAGCGCAAGAGGCCTCTGGGGGGACCTCACCCCCTTCTCCACCAAAAAACTGAGCGGGTTTCAGTCCTCAGCGTACAGCCAAACTTCAGAAATTATCTCAGCGCCCAAGCGCTTACATTCTCCCCAGGGAATGGGTACGAGCAGAGATCACATGAAAAACACGTCCTCCTGTGAGGGCAGAATGAGTTCATCCCTACATGCGGCTCTCCCCAGCCCTCTGAGATCTGCTTGCACTGGCCACAAGCATCCCCTTCCCACAGAAGCTGCCCAGGGGTACGCCCCAGGCCTGACAGATTCAGTAAATACACTGGTTGCTCTCCAGCCGTCCTTCCTCACCCAGGCCTGTGCCGTCTCCTCTCCCTCACTCACAGCACGCCGCTGTTGTGGAGTCTCCATCTGTGGAGATATCCACTCTAGGTGGCTCTGCTTGAGGAGCGGGATTGGACCAGATGACCTCCCAAGGTCCCTTCCAACCTCAGCCATCCTCTGACTCTGTGAAACTGTCTCTCCTCTCACACGCCAAAGTTGCTAAATTGATTGGCAAACTGCTGGCCCCAAGGGCAAATCTCTAGAGTTCAGCTCCAGTGTGCCTAGTTCAGATGGACTGATCCTTCTGATGTGCCTCCATCGACTCTGAGGCAAACACTGACACTTACTGCAGGAGAACAAGACTGCCCTTCAATGCTATCTAAAATATACCTACATCTAAGCTGCTATCGCACACCAAGTTAATTAACTCTTGGTCCGCCACATCAGATCTGGGCTGATGGCTACCCCCAACTAAAGAAAAGTGCTTGGATTAGCTTCTTCAACTGAAGCTGGTAGAATGAATTATTAAAAAAAAAATTAATTTTTGCACGCCTGTGCGCATTCCCTATGAACGCAACTGTGATACCCTGAGGACCCTGCCCTGCTGGACAAGGTGCTGTTTAACGAGCACTGTGCCCCAGCACAGCTGACAGGAGCAATCCTCCTGCTCCCACAGCTACAGCCAGTTGCTCTTTTGCATTCTCTTGGCACAACTTTTCCTGCAGCTGTGTGGCGATGGAGGAAAGCATCCAGCTGAAAGGCATAAAATTTTTGCTGGATTAGCTTTCAACTGTATCCTTTTCCCGGTCCAGTTCACCATATGGCTACAGAAACATGTATCTGTCACAAAGAAGTGGTTTGTGTGCAGAAGGACAGAGGGACTACTTCTGGGCTTTGGATGCAGGAATGGCTTACTCAGCCTCTGCCGAACTACAGCCGAAAGGTGCAGTTGCAGCATGGACAGTAAGAAGTAGTGGAAAGGAAAACTCTGCCAAAGAAAGCGTTTGTTGTCCGGTGGTAGCTCAGGCTCACAGCCTGAGCACATCTACTACCGGGGCAGAGGAAGACCACAAGGAGGTACATTCAACACCGCATCTCCATAAGACTGGGCAAGGAGACCCATTCCGTGTTCACCATTGGAGTGTGAGTGGAAGCATGGAGAATCAGGCCCCATGTGGTGCTGATCGGATTAAGAACACGGGGTGTAGGTGCATATGTTATGTGAATTAAAAATAAGTATTATAAAAAGAAACATACCTTGGAATTAAAGATAACATACTTTGGCTTACACATAAGTTCATGTGCTGAGCTATTTGGTAGGATAGCTGATGTTGTATTTAGCTCCGATCCGCCACAGGGAATTTGAAACTTCTTGTAAATAACCTAGAATGAGAGCAGAAGACAGCTAATTGCTAAAAATAATAATAAAAAGCAAATTAAAATGAAAACATCAGAGATATTGTGAATATTGTATCAAGTGGACCTCATCCAACAAAGAAAGCAAGATGAACTTACCACTATCAGGAAAAATACCATGCAGCTTAATGAAAATCCACTGGTATAGCCAAGATACCCTGAAAGAAATCAAAAGGAAAGCTCATACAAAATTATTTTATTAGTCATATCTTGGTTTTCACTTTCTTTTGCTGCTTCATGAAAAGTTTAAATGCATTATACATTTAATATGTATCGCGAACTTCCGGGCAGGACAAAAGCATGTCCTGTTGGTGTGGGAGTCTCCCACGTTGCAAGCCTCCCAGCTTTCAGACAGACCTGAGCTTGCGCTGACTGGTTTGACTTCACGAGGGTCACCTTTATGGCAGTTTAACTAATTTGACTTTTGAAAGAGGCTGTAATAATTGAAACAAACCTGAAAATGTGCAATTGGAATCAGAACATGACCCAGATTCCCTGATATGAGCCACGTCAGCTGAGTATGGGTTATTTTCTCAAAAGGAAAATCCCAACAGGATTTCAGTGCCAAAACTTGTTACATGTTTTTAAAAAATACATTGTGTACCTATTGGCATCTCTGTGGACTCAAACACATTTGAAAACACAATTGTTACATCTTACTTCGAAGTCCAATACCTCCAATTAACCTCATCACTAAAAATTTTGATGCTGATAGAAAAATAAGTTATTTTTTGTGATCTCACAGTTTGTGAACTTATTTTTACAGGCTACACATAAAATAGAATTGCCTTATGAAATGAAGATCCTTTTAACTATAATTTTTTAAATCAATTTGCACAATAGTGTGGATAAAGCTGGTTTATACTGAGTTCAACCACTGTGACAATTCAGGCCTACTTGTTCCAAGATGCTCAAAACACAGCTTATTCCTGGCCCAGGGAGGCTGCTTAGATTACAATGATGGCACTTTTTTTTTTTTTTTTTTACTATAGTTGAGTTGCCAGCATGGCTGTCATTGGCAAGATGTCTGGGCTCCTTTATTTTAGTCCCACAATGACATTTGCATCTTACCTAAGTTCTTAAGGAGACATAAAGGAAGGATTATACCAAACGTCACTGTGACAACAAGAATCCGCCCATCCACGTACCATGCCCTGTATAAAACATTAAAAAAAACCCACCATGAGTACACCTTAAACCCTCTCTGTTTTCCTCACACTCAGTCATCCTCTTTGATTGCCGCAGTTACAGAACTATCTTTGGTCTCCTTACCCTACAAGCTCCTACAAAAGGAGAGATAGGGGCCACATCTGAACTTTGTAGGCTCATTAAGTATCCAGCCCTTAACACATGGCACTGCTTTGACTCAGATAGGGCAGATTTTCGTAGTCACTAGAGAAAATATCACCCTACTGCTGAGATCAGTGAGTGGGACTGAGAGGCAGAACAACACCCTCCGTAACCTGAAAGAAGCCACCCTGCCAGGACGAGGAAAGATCATGCAAAGGGCCCCACACACCGCACAGTGGGGCAGGGCGGGCACCACTATTCGTTCACTAAACCACCTGGGAACATGCCTGGAGGGGCAAACCAGGCTCCTGTGGGCTGGCATGCACTAGCCAGCCCAAGGCTGTATCTCCTTCTAGCAAAGTGCTTTGAATCCTGCTGGAAAGCAAGAAAGGGGAAAAGGGAGAGCGTTAGTGACGTTCTGTATGACCTATTTCCACTGCTCAGTCCGATTTAGTAGGAAAGCCTGAGGAATGGGATCTCTACCTCTCTCTCGTGCACTACAGCACACCATATAACCCAGTGCAAAGGATATTTACCACTATAAAGAAATACCACCCCTCTATTAAAGAGGTTGGTAAATGTCAAGGAGTGATAAGTAGCAGAAATCTAAGTACAATATTCTGCTGTTGCCATATGCTAGTATCGAAGAATTTCATACTACGGACAGTGCTTCAGGGGCAAAATCCTGTAAGATGCTAAGAATGTCAGGAAATACATAATATCTTAAACTTGCATTGTTCCCAATATTCAAGTGTTGCCTAACACTGTAAAAGACTGGATCCTATGATAGGAGGTTTGCATAAATCACAATTCTGCATGAAAATTCTGGTGTGTGAAGAGAGTAACTGCTGATGACTTAACCTTTCATTTCCTATCCATCTTCTTCTCCTTTCCAAAGTTGTCTTGGCTTTTATTAACCCCCTGAGATATTCCTGTGACAATCTACTTTGACAAACCTAGAGTATCCAATACTTAAGAGCTTTTATAAACATATGCTTAAACTTATCTACACAACATTAAATTCTATAATCAAATCACCAAAATGAATTCAACTTACGAAAAAGATTCTTCTTTTCCCATTAGAAACTTTATGGCAGAAGGCAGCTCATTTTTGACTATAAAGAGATAGCTCAACATTGCTGGAAGAAGAAGAAAGTCAGTTTAGAAAATGGATTAGATATTTTGTGGAATAAGTACAGAGAAGCATCCTGAACCTTTTCCCACATCAGCCTCCAATGATAGAAGACCCCGAACTATAATTGGCTGTAAACTACTGATCCTTCAGTAATACAGCATTTTTAAGGGCTGCATGCAAAGTGTTAGCCACAGCTATATTGAGGAGCATGAATATCCCAAGATCCCACTGAGAGAAGGAGGAACCTGCCTGGTTGGTAGCCCTAACATTATTGAGATGTTCCTGGGTTTAGTTTTTCAATACCCCTCATCTCCTTTACCTCCAACGTTCTGGAGAGATGTAGATCCAAAGACAATCATTTTCCCTGGGGCACCGAAGACCTGCTCACCCAGCTTTTCATACACCATGCAGCCTGTGTGGAAAAAAATGAGGAGAAAGGTAACAAATACACCAGCGAAAGCTTTTGAGTCGAAAAACTTATGATTCCTTTTCAGCTAACCACCCATCGGTGCAGCCATATCTGCCCTTTGCAAGTAAACAGAGAGCTCTCTTGTAATTACTAGGGCTGAAACTTATGTAGGAATGTTTTCTTGACGTCTACAAATGTTATCATTGGCTGCCAGTCACTTTTGAAACTGAAGCTCTTAATGAGGCTATTACACCCCCTTAATGAGTCTGTCTATACCCCTAGTGACATGTTAAGTTCTCGTATCCCGATCCTGGCATATTAGGTTTGTGCCCGCAATGAGAGTGACGTAGAAAGCCTCCTCTCCAGACACAACTCGGTACAGCAGAATCCACAAGTCAGCACTGGCAGCCTGGCCACAGCAGACACAGGACTGCGATTCTGCAATTTTGCTTGCTTTGACTAAACGATCCAAATGAGGGCAGCCACTGTTTTAAAGCATGATTTACAATTTTTAATGATGAAGCCTTAACTTGTGAATTCTGTGTGGTATGTTTTTGGTAAAAGCAAGGAAAGGTGTAAATTATAACTAAAACTTCTTTTTAAATATCTGTCAAGCTTGAGAAACTCCTCTATTAATTGGTTTGTGTTTCTGTTAAATGTTTTTTTCCTTGGCTGTGGTTTAGGCTGAGAAAAAGACTGGACATTGTGAAGATGGTGAGATACGTGAGAACAGAAAGAGAAATATTGCAGATGTTACACTGTACAGATGATGTTTAAAATGCATCCCATTGTTTGGTTTTGTGTATATTTCCTTATAGCTGTCATTTCTGCTTTGAAGCTTGTATAAACAATAAGTTTGAGCTTAAATGTAACAGCAGCATAGAAACCAGGGCTTAGATTTTGGGAACTAACAGGGCACACATGTCCACAATTAAGCATACGTACCTAGTTTAAATAGGCAGTTGCTGCCATTATACATGCTATAACAGTATCTCATGTGTGTCCAAATTACATATTAAAATATTACAGTGTTCTTGTGCACAGATAATTTTTAAAATCTGGCTTCAGAGATTGTTACCCAAGGCAAGAGACTCTTGGACTTCAGACCACAGTGACATTGAACACTGTAGATAACTTATAATTTCTGTGTTTAGAATACATTTTGCTTACAGATACACTTCTCTCTGTGGAGGAACTGTTCCCTTTTATTTTCTTCTAGAAAACCTTCTACTACACCACAAAGGCTATCAGGAATTTTACACTAGCCATTAAGGACAAACTGTATTTCCAGGTAAGCTTCACCATAGGCAAAGATTCACTATATCTCATTTGCAATTGGTTTTGTAATGCAAAGAAACTAAGTGAGCTGTTCCTTCTAGCTCACTGAAGACAGCACTTCACAGTAGCAGAATTCACTCTTTCTTGTAAGTTTTTCTCTTTATAGTGATGGTCAGATGCTGTTCTCCATTGCCACGACATAAATTCTTGTTAATTCTGGGCTTCTGACCCAAAATGTGAAACGGCCTTTCTATTGTGTTAGCAAAGTGATAGAAACGCCGTCTCACACAAAGCACCTGGCCTTATTTGAACACTTTTCACCTCTTGTTCTTTACAATTCTAGTGAAATGGTATAATAACATCTTAAATTACCTGTTTCCTTTGAACACACCAACAGGAGATATATTGAATAAATAGACAGCAGCGTCACTGAAACCAAAAGCAGCCTACAAAAGAATGGAAAATAAAGCTTACGGTAAGAGCTGAGCTCTAACATTGCAATATTTCATGTCAGGTCATATTTCCATTGACTCTAAGATAATTTTTATACTCTTCTGGCAATGCAAAAAGCCCTAAAAATACATGTGATTCACATGCTTTTTGCAGCGCCACCACACCACTGTGCAGGTAGAAAGCCCTGCATGCAGAGGGATTCAACCAAGTAAAACCTAGCAGAGCTGCAGAGCACAGCCTGTTAGTGAGTTACAGCCCCCCAAATCGAAAGAAGCAAGAATAACGATGTTCTTTCAGGTAGGAATTAATATTTTAAAAAGAGCAGGGATGAGCCAGGCATGTCCCTCACCACCCACTCTAAAGCTTTTTCTCTGGAAGCAGAGTAAAAACATCAAAGGGAAGTCCTCTATTTAAAGACTTCCATACCAAATGGAAGCATCTTTTCCCAGGACACGTTTCATACACTACCAAAGGGGTGCCCAAATGGCTTTTTATGTGCCTCTCAGTGTCCAAGGAGGTGGAAGAGGAGAGAAGTTAATGCTTGACTGGCTTCTCTTGGGAATAAAGGCAGAAACCAAATGCTTATACTTTGTCCAGGTGGGGACTGGTATTCCCTCACTGATGTCACTCCTGGTCTGCCGTGATCCATAATTTGACTTCATGTAGAAGAATTGCAGGAAGGAATGACCAAACTGTTTGTGTAGGGAACTTGCTGGCACAAATGATAATTAGTCAGTGCCGGGGGCTAAGTGCATAAAAACACATTTGCTCATTGCTCTATGTCTTTAAGCCAAGCACCATGTGTGCCTTCCCCTCCAACACTCTGACACACAAAGACCTGATGATGTTTTCATGATGTGTGTGAAGAGCATTCAGACACTCTGTTGGCAATTCCTCCCTTTATTATGACAACCACCCTCAGGACACTGAGAAAAACAAGCCTAAAATTTAACAGAAAACAAGCTGCTGCCATAGATAGGCAGCAACACATCTTTTTCATAGGAATACATAGAAAGAACAGGCTGAGAAGCCTCCTCCCCTCACTTTTTTATTATTTTAGACTAGAAATACTTTAGTGCCAAATAATGACCCACAAATTTCTTGGGGCGAGAGAAGCAGGGAGAAACATAACGAGGTGACAGGAGGAACTGCTCTTTTGCCAACAAACTATGATGTCTGACAATAACAACACCCTCTTTGTACAGCCCAAAGGGTGTTTCTCCTCGAGGAGGTGGAGAAGGGAAGGGAGATTGTACTGGCTGAGCTCACTCTGCTCCATTTTTTACAGATTTGCTAAGCCCTGCTCCTGCCCGCGTTCCCTGCAGAGAAGCTACGCCCCTGTCTGCCTGGAGGCATGGTGCTCACAGCCCCCTGCGCTCGGCTGCTGGGCTGACTCACTCCCAGCCCCAAATGGCTCCTGCTCCACATGCCAGCATCAAGTCTATTTTAATATTAAAAGCTCCCGTTTTTCAGGCACTGAGCTCATGGAGTCTTTGCAGCGGTAAAAATAACACTCCCAAGCAGCCAGGTATTTATCTGATCTGTTGTCCTTAGCTCCCCATAGGGTTCTTACAGAGACACTTGGCATTTTCATTAGCGCTGTATGAAAAACTTGTTTGTGTTAGGACTGTGGTATGGACAGGGATATTCACGCCAGAACCACCCCTTGGAAAGGAATGAAAATGTCCATGCCACTCGCTCTGCACAAATTCAAAACAGAAGCAGGGGAGCTTGCGCTGCAGTCCCAAAATCACTCCCCTACTTTTTACTTTGCCTGCTTTTAAAGAAGTGCTGGCAGCTATGCAAGCAACCGGCACATGCAAAAGTCACCTCCCCCCCAACAAAACCAGAATAAACAGTTTAGGGCAGGGGACTGATACAGTGCTTGGAAGAACAAGCTGCTCCTGCAATGCCACTGCTGTTTGGTCCCAGCTGCCACATTAGCAGATCAGCTGAAACGTGCTGTCCCCAGCCCTCTGTGGAGTCCCGGGCTTTGGGGGCAGAAGACCTGTGAGGCTCATGCAGTCACCTGCCTTATTGCACAGAATGGCTCTGAACCCTCACAAGGTATCGGGCACAGAAGAGCACAGCAGAGCATGGGGTTTGCCACCGTACGGCCTCCCAGAGGGCCGGTCTGCCAGCCTGCCCTACACCTCCGGAGGAGTTAGGCTGCGGCTTCGTGACTGCTTCCAGTTTACCCTAGCAGAAGTGGCTGCAGAAAGTAGTGTGAAACTTCAGCTGTAGTCTCATACTATACCTCACCTAAGAAGCCCTGTGCGTCAGCGGGGTTTTTCATATCACGTGCAGTGCCAGGCTAAACGCAGCTGAAGGCACCTTGCATTTGGCTGGCTCCTATGTCTCTGCAATGCAACCCATCACTCCAGTGCTGGGTCTCCAGGATGAAACCACAAGAAGGGTGAGCTAGCAATGAGTGCTCCTGCCTTCCCTAGGTGGCCTGGCCCATCTCTTACGTCCCAAGCCTTTTGTGCCATCTTTCTGTAGCAAGGTTTTCTCCCCTTTTGCATGCAGGAAAGGATGCTCTTCTTTGGTCTAGGCTATGGTTATCAACAATACTGGGATTAAGTTCCTCTGAGTTCCTTCCTCAGTTGTTTTGCCTAAAAATCATGACACTTTGCTACGGCACTAAGTTATGAAAATAGGATGTGAGAGTATATACTCATTGACATGTCTATTTTGCGTGCCTTATGCCAAGAATATAGGATCTGAACTGCTTCAGGTGTGCATGGCAGTGCACACTTCACACTGCAGGAGCATAAAAGTTGTGAGTGGAAATCAGGCTGGGTCTGCTTTGTTAGCGCTGAAAATGCTCCTTTAATTTTTCTGCCTCTGCTTTCTACTTTTCAGAGATGGTGCATGCCAATACTGGATAAAGCAACCTAGAAACTTTCCAGAACTGTGCTACTCAAGAGAAATGAATTTAAGTGCTTTCTCATGTGCAAAAAGCAATGAAAGTATTGCTAGGACTCTATCTTTAATCACTTGTAAAGCAGAAATGGTTCTAAGATCTACCTGTGATAGCAACAGCAGAACTAAACATTTATGGGAAAATGCACTGAATGAGAGTGTCAGAAAAAATCTAACACTAATGGACTAGGTTTAATTCTTGAGATTATTGCATGATGAAAGAACATTTAAAGCAGTTCAACTTTGAGGCATAACTACAGACACCACATTCGGATCCTGTACCTCCAGGCTTCAAAGGGGAAAGGTCTGCTAACCTGGCCAGTTAGGTCCTGCTGGCTTTCTTACCTTTGATCTCAGTGGGCTGGTCTATCTCCAGGCCAACAGATCTAAAGGCATTATAAAGCTAGCAAAAACAATTATCCATTTTTAAATACACACAGTTAATTCTGTAGAGAACAATGCTGTTATTTACTGTATAAAATCTCTACGTTCAGGTTCAGCAGTTTTTCGTACAATGCGGTGGTACAGATCTACACACTCACTACTCGGGCCAAGACGAGCCCTGTCACCATCACACGTTGTTAGAAGTTTCTCTGATGGTCACTGGTCTGATCTACTTCACTTAAAAGAAACTGCCTTTTTACATCCTTTAGAGCAAACACATTTCACATTTCACTTAACTTATGAAAAACTGCTGAAAGAATGAGAAGAGGATGAGATTATAGAAAACTAAAGCAGTAAGGAGAAACTGAGGATGCTCCTTGGCTGAGACACTATTATCACAGAAGAGGTAACAAGGGTGAAGAGAGGTAACTTTTTTCCTGGTTACAGCAGTTTTTGCAACCACCAGTCTGTGCCCTCAGAGGTGTGCTTGTCAGAGGACAGGTGGAGTATCACACACAGCTTAAAGTACTGGGTAAAAAAAGCAGCAAAAATGAAATAAACTCAGTCCCTCTGCATAAAAAAGACCTAGATTAGAGTCCAGCTACTTTATAGCCCAGCTTAGTGACAACACAGTTATGAGACTTTGTACATTCTTAATGTAAATGGATTATTCCTAGATTTTACCCAATCACAGCAAATTGTACGCTAGCAGCATGGATGTAGTTATCCTGGCACAAAACCTCAGAGCAGATGGCTATACGTACCATTTTGGCCATCTACTCTGCCATATACAGGGCTCATATTATATATTTCCCAAAAACCTAAGAAATAACAAAAGTTCTAGATTTTTAGATTTGACATTCAAGAAATGACACCTCTTTACAGTAATCTGTAGACTCAATAACCGTGTTGAACAGTTCTCAAAGATTGTAAATTATTGTATTTCTTCCTTCAATGAACATTTATCACTGAAATCTGCACATAATTCCCAACTGATTCTTAACAATCACTTTTCACAATGAAACGTCTCATACTGCGATCCAGAATAACACAGAATAACACTGTGTCTTACTCATTCACTGGCACTGTTTCATTTTTAAACTATAAAATTCTCCTTTACAAAATGCCTCTTTTTTGCTGGAGTTAAGTACTCTACCTCAACTCTTTTTTTATACTAAAATCTTGGCTATATTTATGTTGGCTCTCAAGGACTCTCACATAAGAAACTGAAGAAACTGTGGGAGTGAGATGAAAATATTATATGTAACATATAAAGGAATATAAATATTCTTTTTCTTGGTTAAAAAAAAAAAGTAGTTATTGCACCATGCTTTGATGAAAGCTCTGGAGATCCTGTGACACAAGTAAGAACCAGGTACTATCCCACAGCAGCTATTACTACTGAATATTTCCGATGTATGTGTAGCTTGTGGACCATAGGAAAAATCTCGGGCTAGGCTCAGGTCAGTAGTAAATAACATGGACTTAATTTGCTCTAGCATAGTGGCTTTTCCCCCCAAAAAAATTTGACTGAAAAAAAATGTCCAAAACTTGTAGCTAACATTTTCAGGCTTGAATGCTGTACTCGATTACAGATGGACTATAAATCCCTCCACTTGCTGGCAGTGCACACGTTCTTTAAACACAGTGAAACTGCACGGGGATCAGCTACTCACCACGTGAATACTTACAGAAAAAGGAGGATTCCTGTGTTGGCCAAGGCAAAAGCGAGACCCAAAATCCCACTGCCCATAATTGCATTGCTGAGGTTGAAGACAGACATCCCCAGCGAAGTAGTTCCTGGGATCTGGAGAAGTAAAGACAGATGTGTCGGCAACAGCTTGGAACAGAGCAGTGAAATGCATCTTTGCTTCAAACTCCACATTTTGCAATACATCAGATGTAAGTAACTACTGCTATGGAAATGACTTAATAAAAATTGGTTTGAAAGAGGAAAAAGCATTGCTGAACCCCATCACAGCTACACTCTGATCACTGTCCTATAGATTTTCTGAACTGATGTAAATGGTACAGGCAACACACAACTCATACTACGCTTTCAATTTTAAACCCCATCTTTCACCATGCCTGTGAAACATCTTATGTGCATGATTTATATATTGTAAGGCCATAAGGAACCACCAGGACTTCCAGCCTAACACAGGCCAGAGGGATTCCCTTGCCTCAACTTGACCAAAATGCTTGGGTTTTTTGTCTTCCTTTTTTTTTAAGTGCTGAGCGCAGGCAGTTCTTAGTGGAACCTGAATTTCAGTTCTAATTGTGTGTGCCCAGCACTTTTGAAGACCATGTCTAAAGGCCCTTCATATGCACAACATATAGTTAATTTTGACAGGGAAAAGAACAGCAAGAGAGACTTACATATTCATCGCATTTCTTCTTCTCCAGGTGGCTGTTTGTGAGACTTCTTCTGCTTTCTCGATCCGAAATAAACTTGCTGAAAGAAGTCAGAGGATTTATTTCCAGCATTTAGAAAATGCGAACACATTAATTCCATGAGCAGCATGTGATTATAAAATACTCAATGTATGAAAACTGTATGTGAAAAGAGCTCAAACTCATAACTATTTAATGAGCCAGATTATGCTTCACTGATACCAGTGTACACTGGGCATCGATAAAGGTAACACTAGCACAAGATCAGAATAAATGTATATATACAGAATGGTCCTTTAGCAGATTTAGTAAAGAAGAAGCACCAATTTTGTGGATGGGCAAGCAATTTGTTTGCACAGACACTAAGAGGAGATATTTCTCCAGGTGTCCTGCAGAGGTGCGTGTGACTGGTACCCCCTGCTCCCGACCCCTGCTAATGTGGGGTAACGCATAACGAACGCCATTTTATGAGGCAAACAGCCATTCTCTGTGACTGAGGGGGTCATATATTCATTCCCTTTCCCTCATTATCAGGCCCTGAAGGTCCTGTGAACCACGTAGACAAGCCAAACAGATTTCTTCTTCCCCTCCCTATCGGCCTCAAGACTCCTGGGCACCAGGCTGATTACTCCCTTCCTTGCCAGCCCTGAAAGGTCCCAGGCACGTGGCCGACCAGGTGGTAGTGATGACCCCACCACAGAGCAGGGAAGCCTAACAGCACCCAGAGCACTGTCCATAAAATCAAGCAGTTACAAGTCCAAAGCGGGGAACTTGGACTGGAGCTGCGGCTGGACAGTGAGACCCAGGACTCCTGGTGGCCAGGGACACCCCCACCGTCCTCTGCTTCCTCCAAGGACTGAGGGAGTGACTCGTCTCCTTTTACATGATTTTCAAATCTAGATTATGATTGTTATATTGATATGGCAAACCACGTATTAAGATTTGACCTGATCTGCAGAGGGCCCAGGTGATTAGAAATTATACATTAAGTTGTATTATAAATTCTATAATATGCTACTTACAGATCATACTACATTGATTCTGCCTGTAGAAATCCTGTGCCATTCTAATCATAAATTCTGCACTATACTAATCATAATATCCTGTTAAGAAAATAAAGCTTTAATTGTAACCACAATCTAGTGCCATCATTGTTCTGTCAAGGATCCCTAAAAGACCCTGTCTGTCCCCTCAATGTCCAGTGACAGTGTGGCACCCTGTGAAACCCTTAATTGCCACTGTAGGGTCAGTATGGCTGGAGTTAAGAGGAGGAAGAGGTGCTGCATGCAGCCAGCACTGCCAGGACCACCCGGAACCAGGCAGCCTGCTCTGTTGGTGCACCGTCTGGGCTACCAGATTTTCATTTAAGTGTCTTTCAAAACTCAATACTGAAATCACCATACTGCAAAATTAAACACTCCTGTGCAGGGAAACATGGAATAAACAGCTTTTCTTTCTCTGCATCCTTTACTTGTTTTGTGTCCTTGATATATCCACATTTAGGAACTTAACCGTCACCAGAATAAGATTTGCCTCCTGCGGCTGTGTCGGTATCCTTGGGATTTACGACACTTCTGATTTGGATGAGCTGTTATTTTCTCCCAGACCTTCTCTTCAGCACACATTTTAGTTTGTGTAGAGCATTCTTTCAGCTTTTCATCTTTTGAAGGTTTATGCACAATTAAGTCCCTGGCATCTTCGTTAATCCACAGATGGATTCTTAGGCTGCACTGGCTAATGCATCAGCCATCCTACATGTTATGTACCTAACCAGGGGCTGTCACCAAGTGTCAGAGACCCTTTTTGCTGTAGGTACGTTAAGGTGGCTCTTCTTAAATTAAAACAGACAAAAAATACGCTGAACACAAAGAGCAGCACCACTGGTCCTTTCCCACAGCTGGGAACGTCTACTGGCTGGGAATATATAGTTCAAACTGTGACTCAAGACTGTGCATCATTTGAGTACATCTAAAGGTATTTAGGCTGGTAATATAACCATGAACTCATAAAGACAGAGCTCTATCAAAGTTCCATGCTACCCCGGTTGTGGCCTAATTACTAGCAATATATGCTAGCACAGCTTCTAAGTGTATGCCAAAATCACATAGTTGTAATGCTGCTGACTTGGCTTCCTCAGCTGACACACTGGGCCCTGGATCTTTAACATTTTGTGTACCACATACACGTTTTGAGTTTGTCCCTTAAATCCGGGCATAGCTGGCAAAATCCATGTAGTATTTTTGCTGGTTTTGTTGCAACTTTGACTCCTACCCATTGGTCTGCTTTGACTTCCTTTATATCGATAAAAAACAACTATATGCTTCTCCTATATTTTTTAAGTTAATGTCAGCAACTAATTTTCTGCAAAATACAGACACCGTGCCAGGTTTAACAGCCCTAACGCAGTTGGAATAGATGGCTGAACCTCCCCCACTGTTTTAAGAAGTGAAAAGCAACCACTTCTAAGACAGACTGATCCAAAATTAACTTTCCTAAGCTCACCGTGTAGGTATTTCATCCTCACGGTATAAAATCTCAACCCGATTCAGAGCGTGTGCTTTTTTTTTTCATGTCTGTTTAAAGCCCATCTCTTGAACACAGGCAGCAGAGTGTGAACGGTTTGAAAAAGACATTCCAGCTCTCTCTCAAAACACCCCGCAGGCAATTTGTACAGGCAGGAGCACAGAGAAGAGTTTTGTCTCTTTTGGATTTGTAAGTGCTGCTGGGAACATCTGTGGACTTTGCCTTCTTCTGTCATTTATGGAGATCATGTGTCATTTTAGATTTTGTCAGAGTTATGATAGAAGTAACTAGTCTGCTCCCCCCACTTCCCCTCATCCCTCTGCAGCCAGTTCCCCCTTAATAATTACAAAAATAACAAATTTGTAGATACTATTATTATTGCCACCTGGTATTAAAGCTCGATGAAAATTATTGTTAAAGAACTAACACATGATAAAGACAACACTTGAGTAATATTGCGTGAATATAAAGCAATTGTGGGACTTTCCATTGGAATACTTTTGACAGAGTAAACAGCTTCTGCAGAACTGGTATCTTCTGTGGCCAACAAACACATTTCCTTCTGTGTGGGACTTTAAGATAACTAGTCTGATTTGATCAATTGATCCAAAGTACTCTCTTTTGAGTTAGTCCTACATTAAAACAGACTGTGCTTGTTGTCCAGTGTCTCATCTCCTGTTAAAAGCTGGGCTCCTCATCCACCCCACATTTACCATCTCACACTGCACGTTTTTCTCCATTTATGCTGTGTGATGTGTACGGGAGGGCAAAATCAGACGTGGGAATGCGGCCACTGGGCTCCCAAACCACACCTTCTTGAGGTACCTCACTACCTTGAGGTACATAGCATTGTGCCCAGCTATTTCATGGGGGGCTTCCCAGCACTTGCCTCCCAGCCCCAGGACGGCTTGCCCAGAAAGCTCAGCAGCGATGCAGTGGTGGGGATGTGGGGTCCGCCTGATCCGGAGGCTGTGCTGCATTTGCTATTGCAGGTAACTTAACCTGCAAGCCCAGACAAGAATGTTGCCTCAGGACCACGCTCGGTAGGTGGTACAGACGTACCATATGACAGCCTAAGTTTTCCATAAATGGAATGTATTACTAAACTTCAAAAAAAAAAAAAAAACCCACCAAAAAACAAAAATGCAAGGGGAAGGTAAATCCAACATATTCAACAGAAACAAATCTTTCCAAGTTTTTGCTTTTTATAAACATTTTTCATTTTAGGGTGATTTTTTTCCCTACAGCATATGAAAGGGAACAAATCTTGGGAATACTGGAATTTCTAGTCAAACTGTGACATGCATCTGCTCTGCTTAATAGAAGTGCTTAGAAAATGAGCTATTCATTGTCACAGAATGTTGTGTATTTGACCCTTATAGATATGACACAAATGAAGTGAAACGCCTGTTTACTCCAGCCTCTCCCAGCCCTCCCAAGGACTAGAGGCCACTGGGGCAGGTGCTGTGGAAATGCGCAGTAGGACCGTCTGTGCCATCAAAGCCTTGTGACTCCCTGACAAGCGTGAAATCCATTTGCGCTGTTTGTTGTCTTCATTTCAAACCCTTTACTCGTAATTAAAAGACATAGCCTATTCTTATATGTTTCTGCTTTCCTGTTGTGCTCCCTACATCACAGATGATTATGAGCAGCTTATACAAAACTTTTCAGATACGTTAATAAAATATCCTGGCCAAAAAATAATCAGCTGATCCTTGCGATGCATGAAGCCTCCTGGTTGACTTGGAAAGAATTTCTTAATCTAATTCTTTTTCTGGTTTGATTTAGTGCAAAGTAGAAACTTAGTCTTATTGATAAAGTGGTTTTAAAAGGACCGTGTTTAACTGTGGTTTCCAAATTTAATTTATTAAAGGACTTAAATGAGAAATGTTTGATTAAGGTGATATCCCCAAGCTAATCATTTTGGCTAAGCAGAGTTAGCCAAAAACCATTTAGCCATCTCAGATATGTTTAAACATAATTAAATTAAAGAGATATTTGACAATGCCTTAAACATTTGTTAGGGAAAGCTAGTTTTGCCAAGATGACAGAACTTTATCCTTAGGCAGCTTCTTAAACTGAGCTCTAGCTTGAGCAACGGCAAAGATTTCCAGGGCAGGCAGGAACAAGAAATGCAGAAGAAACCTTGGTCTGGCTAACACTATGAAATTTGGACCAGATCTGAGTATACCTACTAACAACCTTGTTAACTGAACAAGGGGTGGTGATAACTTACTATAGCTGTAAACCAAGACAGACATTCAGCCAGCAGCTTCCTGAGAGCATCGTCGTAGTTACAGATAAGCAGTAGGTCACCTAAATACTGGTTTACAGTTACGCGCAGAGATGGCACAGTTTTATAGCCAGGATACACGGTTAAAAGACACCAAATCCATGTCTGGATTTGATGCAAGTCTCTTTATCGACATTCCCAGAAGAAATTCAACATCTGCATACAAAGAAAAAGCCCTCCCAATACAGCCCCTTCCAAGCAACATCCCCTCCCTGCATACAACTCCCTACATACAGCCCAGAAAAGGCTGGAAATCCAAAGGAAACTAGAGAATTTTCCAAGATCAAGAAATATCTGGAGTTTACAACCAGACCTGGAATCAGCTTCTCCCTGGTGTACCTTCTCCAAAAGACCCTTAAAAACTCTGCTCTACATTGAACTTGAAAAATTATGCATTGGGAAAAAAAAAGTTTCACATGAAATACAGAGTGCAAAACCACCAGGTTGAAACAACAAAAAAAAAGGTAGTTGAAAATTACAGATCTAATCTAAAGCTCAAGTGAAATCAACAGAAAAAGTCCCACTGGTTTTGATGGATTTTGGAATTTCACAAGGCCTTGCACCATGTGCCAGGCAGCACAAAATTACTTCTTCCGCACACCTGTTAACCTCTTATTCCATGGAGACAGGGCATTTGCAGAAATAGTCATAGAAATGGAATAACCACATCCTTTCAGGATGCGTTTGGCATGGGGTACAGAGCAGGGTCTGCCCACCGCCTCGTCACCCACGTCAGCATGGAGGTGCTTGCACAGAGAAATGGCCACAGGTGGCTCAGCCACAGCCCCAGAGGACAGCGACGGGGCTGTGCCAGTGCCAATGTGCTGCTGCGCTGGAAGCTGCGGTCAGCGCGAGCTGCCTTGAAACTCTTGTTTTAGAAACACGAACATACCAGGATACACAGGGAAAAATACTGATGTATGGGATGCATGAGTAAGTAGCTATCCTGCGAGCACCCCAGCAGAGGGATAAGACAACCATAGTGGGCTACATCCTACAAGCAAATGATGCTCTGCAGAGGAAAAAAGTCTTCCAGAAGGGAATGGAAAATTGTGGAAGATGTTCATCTGCCCTAAGAGCCAGAACAGTAATCAGAAATTCTGTCTCTGAGTTTCTGACGCTCTTTCCTCACCCCACTTTTCTTCTTCCCTTTGCAGGCAGCCTGGATCCGACCCAGACCATGGCACACTTACTACGCCCTAACTCCACAAAGCACATCGTGACCGCTGAGGACCAGGCACATACGGCACACGCTCCTTCCCCACCCTCCATAAACATTCACTGAAAGATGAAGCGCTAACAGGGTTCTTCCCCATAACAGTTACTGGTGGCACCAGCCAAAGCGCTGGGGAGGTGCAGCCAGCCCGGTACAGCCCTTCCCCTCTCAAGGATATAAATCCTCGCAGGCTCCATGCAGCGAATTTACCACTGTCAGCCCCTGAGCTCCTCGCCTTACGAAGTGAGCCAGCAGGAAAGCAAGCAGGTTCATACTGGAACTGTTTTGTTTTGGCAAAGTTGGAGGGGTTTTTTTTCTTGCTCTTGCCTTTTTTTTTCTTCTTTTTTTTTTTTTAATTTTTTTTTACAGAAGTCGTTTGCATTTCGTTTTGGCACTTTCCATCAAAGCAGTTGCATCAGAAAATTCCTGGCCAGCTCTAATCTTCATCAGCACAGCTGCGCTGCGGTCGCACCGCTACACGGTGCAGCTGGTGACCGCCCCAGGACTTCCCCCAGGCAGGCGGCAGGGGGGCCAGGCTAGCACCCTCCTGCGGGGGGGCTCACCCACGCCGCCAGCCAGGGCCCCCTGCTCAGTCCTGGGGTACGGCCGGCTGGCTTTGCTCCATGCATGGTATGGCCAACGCTGGGTGCTTATTCCCGCAGCCGCCGCCAAGCTCCTTGTCCACCCACATGGCCACGAGAGCCACACGACTCTACCCTCACTCGGGAAAAACCAGCTCTTAATTTTGTTTTTATGCTAGAAAGTGAGTTTCTCTGGGTAGCCAGAGAAGCTGCTGACAAAAGGAAGAAAGGGCAAGAGAAGAGGTTTTTAAAGACCTGCAGCCCAGCAGCAGAGGAGCAGGATGGTGTGCCGGCAGAGGCTTCCCAGCACCACCAGTGCCAGGCAGGGCTGGATCCCCGCGCAGGCACCGGCCGGCCGGCGTGCTCCACCTTGCAATATTTGAACAGGAAGTTTGATTGAAAACCAGCTCCTTGTTTTACAGCTCACAAAACCCAAAAAGGGTCCGTCAGCAGGTCTTTGCTGTAAACAGAACAGCTCAGCACCTGTTGGAGGCTGGCAGGAAGGCCTGAAGAACTGCTCTCAGGTGGAATAGGCTGCTCTTTGAAATGACTGTACAGCTTATAGGAAAAGTCTACAGCCTAATTTAAACAAACGTAATGATTTTCGCCAATATTGATAAATAGATGCATTTTTTAAACTTGACATGAGTTAGATATACGTCTCTGTTTCGCTGGCTTCTTGCCATCCTTGCTTCAGGGAGCAACAGCCGCTGCTCAGTTTACCTTGCCGAACTGCGAATGCGGACAGGGACTACATTTGCTGCCCACAGCACCAGCTGCAAATCCCCAGGAGCTTGGGTGCATGGAGGTGGCCAGGCAGGTTAAAACTGTCATATCAGAGATCAAAGGTCAACAAAGCGATTTGACCCAAATTATGCCATTGATCTAATTGTATTAATTATTATTACTTCTTTGCTGTGTGCAAGCAGACATTTCAAAATGTTGGCTTTTTGCTACATTATATGTTTGTGCATTTTATTAGACTAATTTGAAAGATTCAAAACGATGAATATATTGCCACTCTGTTTGCTTTATCTGCTGTTGCAGCCTATGCCCAACAGATGTCACATATGAAATTCAAATTACATCTTCAAATGGAGCATGACTTGGTAATGAATAATTCAAGACATATACTGAAAATTAGAATGCTGTTTTTAAACAGTGTGTTTCTTAGCACAGGCGGCGTCAGTGGAAAAATACTCACCTATTTATCTGGCCATTTTCCACCTCTGTGAAATCGTTTGAATCATTGCTGATGTTATCATCTTCAGGGACAGTCATATTCTGCAATTCAGTCAGTTCTAATCCAGCTTTGAAAGGCATCCTGGGTGAGGAACTGTATGTATCCAAGTGTTTCTCCAAATATTAGTGTTTGGTTGGTATCTCCTGAGTGAACTGCAGCCACAGTAGTGTGAGCAACCTAAATAAAACACAAGAAAAAAACCCCAAATGTATACCACCAACAGCAGGCAATATCACCAGAAGAAACCAGTGAAACCTGGACAAGAGGGATCATCCTTACCAACCAATTTTGTATTGTTAGAAGGACCTCAGGTTATAACCCAAATGCATTGCAGAACAGTAGTAACCTTATATGCTTTAATGAGATCAACTTCACTAACCTTACAAATTTACTTGGTCCCGCAACCAACTGCTGAAGACAGTACTTGTATTTATAAACTAGTGAGCAAATCAATCCTATTTGTTTCAGGAAAAAAGATTAACCGCCTACAAATTAAGGAATAAAAATGATTTGCCTGTCCAAGTCACATTTCGATATTTGGTGTTCATCTTCTGTATGTTCTCCATGTTGCCTCTTACTTAAAAATATAAAATACCTTGTGTTCGTGCTGTTACTAAGTGGATGGAACAGAAGGATAGAATTATCCCAGTACTCTGTTCTACTAATATCTGTATTCCAGGTATTTGAATATGTTAAGGTTTTTTGGTAAAGAGGATGCGCGGAGGATGCTTTGTGTATGGTTAAACTTATTCTGAACAAGGCCAGAAACAGACAAAAACAATCCCTAAGCTCATGTATCATAGGAAGAAAGAGTAATGTATATCTTGTGTCAAGCAGTTATTATCTAGAGATCAGGTGATCTCTCCTCCGATAGATGAGTTGTTTAAAAGCACCAAGAATAACACCAAAGGCAGATCAGACAAGACATGATCTGCTACAGTGACATACTTCCTCATCAGCAATGCAAATCAACTGAAAGACCAATATTTTCCGGAGTGCAACCACTTTCGGCGGAGCTACAACTCCGGCGTAGTGCTGAGGCAACAGGATGTTATTCACAAACAAGCTCCTGCACCACAACTCTCTCAATTCCCATTTTGTGAATGAATTTTCTGCAGTATTGCCAAACAACAATTCACCCTCGGGTACGTGGTGAATGCTCAGATGCCAGATTAATTTGGGGGTATTTTAAAATTCTCAGGGCTACCTCAAAACCATCAAACTGCTCTCATGCAACCAAAGAAGCAGGAGCATCGCCGGCTCTTGCAGGGCGCTATGTCGAGGCAGGAGGACATAGTTCAGTTATGACATTTGCCTGTTTCAAATTAAGTTTACAGGACTCAATACTTCTGGTTTATACCACATCCCCACCATGCAGAAAAAAGCTTTGCAAATGAGCATTTTTTTTTCCCCTGTAAATACTTTCTCAGAAATGTAATTTTATCTTGAAGTTTATGTGTGCTCTTAACATTTCCTCAAAAGCCCAAACTGTCCAAATTTCAGGTGCAAAGTTTAAAGGCAAGCCTCGAGGCTTACAGCAGGGCAGGATCTGCTCTTTTCTACTGAAGGAGCAAGTAAACACGTGGTTACGGTGGCAGACGGGGCCTGGTACAGCCTGGTGTGAGAATGGGGGCGGGATGTGAGCTGGGTCCTTTTCAGCTCCTCTACAGAGGAGATTTCCACTACACATACCAGGAGAGCGACCGCTCGGGTATTAAAATGTTGTACAATAAAAAAAAAAGAAATGGATTTAGGCTGCTGATAAATAAACGCACGCTGGCAAGCAGAGGGTGGTTTTAGCAGTGACATTCTGGAACAGTCTTCCTGGAGGCTGTGGGGATAAAACAGTCTACCTATTTTGGAAGAGAAGCATGATCTTTTTATAAAAGGATAAAGCCACAGGAGATGGCGACTGCTGAGGTGGCAAGGACTGAGCCTGCTGAATCCTGAAGCTTCTTGTGACCATGAGTTCCTAAAATAAACAATTCCTTAAAAGACGTGACAACCTCTGTATCGAGATCTGTATCCCCTGGCATTTAAAAACCTGCGTAAATGTTCGTCTGAGATTCAAGCAGAGCAGCTTTCCCTTTAGGCACCTTTTCGCATCGTGGTCCCCAGGAGGATTTTCAGAACTGCCTTGACATTGCCTGTGCTTTATAAATTCCCCCATTAAGTGTTTCAAAAGCAGGTGCTGAAATTAGCACTCCTGTGAGGTAAACAGTGTGCTGGAGAGCAGACTTCACAGCTCACTGACGTGCAGCTCCTGCTTTGCCGTTCTGCTCCTCTGTAGCTGAAATGCTGCAAGGCCGGACTGGCAGGAAAGCAGCTCACTGGTTTATTCGCAAGGAATCTTTGCAGTGCAAACAGCCTTTTTTTTGTGTCAACCAAAATTCTGATTCTACAAAAAATTGATTGAATGAAGATGCAGCAAAACCCTAGTGCAAGCAGTGCCAGCTGAAGCACCAGCAATCATTTCAGCAGATTCCAGGTTTCGGGCAGACGAGTTGCTCCTGAAGCAGCATCACAGCAGGCACACCTTTGAATCTGCCTCGGGTTCTTGCTAGGTTAAGTGATTTACTAAAAAAACACCCAAACAAACCCCTGAAACCAAAAAAACTGTTGAGTGAAATAATGCATTGCACTTCCAGATATGAGAAAACCTGATCTCAGTGCCAAAACACAAGGAGGGTGAAGAGAGAGCAGTGGGGCTGGGGACTGAAACTTTCCCTGTCATAGCACGAGCTCATCACAAACCTTTGGCAAAGGATAACCACCTCATCCTTAGCACCTCCATCTGTAAAATTAAGATGATAATAGTGACAATAACACTCAGTTCGTACAGTGCTTGCAGATTCAGAGGGAAAGGATGATAGAAGTGTGATACCTGGAAAAAAAACCTATGCAAATTGCGAATTATTTGCAAAGATAACTTTACCTTAGATACATACAGAGCAAACCTTTTGTCATTGCTAATCACTCTAAGCACCCTCCACAGTCAGTGGAGTACAGGCGGTCACATGAATTTCACTCCCAAATTGCCTATTTCAAATTTCAAGTTCACAGAGATGACAAATTGCAGAGCCTAAACAAAATCTACAGTCCCTAAGGGTAGGCTTCACATCAACCAGCTTTATTCCCTACAAGTTGAGTGTCCGCTCCAGGCTCGTCACTTGGCCTCTACAGTGAAGCCTGGGGCTGCCAGAGGACAACCCATCCCGGCCTACAGGATGGGTCTGCAGCCATGCTGAGCTGCTCTCTGCAAATGCCGTAGCTTTGCTCCCAAAGGGAGCTTCGAGACTGGGATAGCCAAGCTAAACAAGTCACCACCTCAGGTATAGGTGCCACTAATGCTGGGGGGGGGAAAAAAAAAAGTAATTGCTTCGACTAATAAAAATTCACCATACGTTGATGCTGAGCTACTGGAAGCAGCATTTTTACTTTTAAGGCCTTTTCATTCAAGAAATGTCATGAAATAAAAGCAAATAAAAATGCTACATTGGCAAAAGTTCCTAGACTGAGCTTTATTCTTAATTCACATTGAAAGGCAGTAAATAGTCACCTGAAGAGTGACTGTAGCAATCCCAATCACTTCCAGTCACTGTGCCTACTACTCTGCCCAGCCTTAAACCTCCCAAAAAGAAAACTGCCAGAGACCTGCCATCAAACCTCTCTCTCCAGACACACACATAGTAAATCAACAAGAAGAAATAAGAATTTTGCTCTTACTTCAAACTTTTCTACTCGGATGGGCAAACACTCCTCCTTGAAGCAGGAATCACCCCGAGGAAAAAAACAGGAAAGAGCTAATGACCCTTCTAAAGGAACCTCGGAGGTCTGTGTTTGGTAGCTGATCCAGCCCCTCCGTTTAGTAGAAAAAGCACTGCTCTGGCCTAGGAGCTTGGCTTTTTTTTAAACATCCCATGACATGTCTTGTAAAACCCATTATGGATAATTTATTCATTGTGTGCTCCTTGCAGAATATGGGAAAGATTACAACTGGTCACAGACTTCAGAAGGAGGACTGTGAGATGACACAAGATAAAATGAGTTTATTTTTCTCAAGGACACTGAGACCTTCACAAGCCATTAAAACACATTCCAAGAACTGGGGTCATTTTCTCTGTTGCCTTCTGAAACATTTAAAAAAACCTAACCAAACAAAAATCCCTGCTACTCCAGTTTTCTGGACTGTTAAAATTCCACAATAGCAGTAATGGGGTCAAAAAGTTTGCATTTGAAAAAATATGGTAATACAGACAATCTAACTTTATTTCTTCTGCTGGCTCAAGCATGAATCGTTTCTGGGCAGTACCTGGAAGAGGTGTAATCTCAGAAAACACTTAGCTAGAAGTTGTGTTTTTAACAGTAACATCATCACTCCTGGTGCTAATGGTGATGGCTTAATTCACAGGACATTTTTTTCATATCCTGTAAATGGCATCATTCAAAAAGTGCCATCTTAAAACACACGGCTGCCCAAAAGCTGACCCCGTATGTGAGAGGCGTTTGGGTAAGTGGTCGGGTTGGACAACATCTCGCCTGTCTCTGGGTATGGTTTTTGTCATGTGCACTCTCACCGGCCACTTCATTCACTGAATGCTACCCACAGTCAAACTGTCTTGGGGATGGCAAATATCCAAGACACGCTAAGCAATTTTAAGTATGGAATTCAAGATAATTTGCTTAAAAGATGAAATATGACTCAACTTTCTTCTTAAAGGGAGTTTTGCCAAGAACTCCTCTTGGTGGGTTATGAGTCATCAGAATCCAGTGCTTGAGTTTCACACAAGCTGGTTTTATTCCTGCAAAGCCCGAGACGTGATACGTCTTTCTTTGCTCATACTTTTAAAAGTTCTTTCAAAGAAGAGCAATATGACGAGTAAGACTCCGTGCATATAAATAATGAAACACTGAGCCTGAAACTCTGTGTACGGATTATTCACTTAAATGACAAAAAGCAATAATAGCCTTTATACGTTACAGTATCACGTTGGGAGGCGGGGAAGCGACTACCTCCTTTTTGTTCAGCATCAGTGACACCTGACATGTGGAACATAAAGCTCCCGATTTACTCCTCATCCACAGGAAGGATAAAATGGAGAGATTAGAGAAGAGCCACGGAGACAACAAAGAGCTTGGAAATTAAAGACTGACTCACATCCACTGAGCAAACATCTGCAGTGCTTGAAATGTCATTGCCTCCAGCTCCCTCGGTACTGCCCCTCTGCAGCAGGCTGCAGCTGTCGGAGCGGCGGAAGGAAGCGGGTTCACCCTGGCCCCACCGGCGGCCCAGCCCTGGTGGCCTGGAGGGCCCCACGGAGAGCCACCGAGGTGCTGGCACGTGTCCGTCCTGCCCACTGGCAACGCCGCCAGGCCGTGGGCAGTGTGGTGGCCAGAAGGCCTTCCAGCTGCTCCAGCTGTTTGCTTGGTGGCTGCACGCCATCCCCTTTCATTTCCAGGCTCCTTCTCTCTCACGCTGCCCCCACGGCGCGAGGGATGGAAACAGTTAAAAGATAAGGTGTTGGTGGCAGGGGAAATAAACAACTGACAGAAGACTTGAGAAGGAAGCTCAGAAAAGGGTGCTATAAAAAAGAAGCGCTGAGCACAAACGTGAATTCTCAACCTTTCTCTCGGTACTGCGTGACCTTGTGCTGCAACAGGAAAATGTTCCTGCTCTGCCCCATTGCTCTCCATGCTGCCACAAAGAAAGGGAAGACAGTCCCAAATTAAGTCTCGACAGGCTACTCAGCTGATCAAAGGCAGGCAAATAAGAAACCATAAAATCCCAGTCTGATTCGCCCAGTGATATATTACTTTAGGCAAAACACTTAAAGATGAGCCATAAAGGAAAATGGTTTCAAGTACATTTTTGTTTTGAGCCCTTCCCAGTCAATTTAGGGAAGGCATTTGGCAGAGGAATATAGTCACATTTTTTCCTAATTATATTTCTCTGTGAAATCCTCTCAACAGTCTTGGTTTTGCTGAAGAGATCCCAGAACGCACTGCCGCAAATAAACGAACTCTTGTCTTCCACAGAAAGTGGAAGAGCTGTACGAGTGGGGCCTTATGGTTACAGCAATGAAACAGACTATCCAGATGAATTCGTGAGGGCTAAATAGCAGCTCTGAAATTCTTATTTAAAATAAATTTCGTACTGCAGAAGGAAGAACTCTTTGCATAAGTTCACATGCAACTCATTTTTCCTTCCTCCCCAGTTTACAAGTAATTTCTTTGCTTCAGTTTTCTTGACTGTAAGAGATATTTACCTGATAAGCTTACACAAATATTATGAGAGCTAACTGGAAAAGGACCATGAAACGCTTTCAACATGAAAAAGCTGTCATTTTTCCTAAGAGTGGCCGCTCAAACTTCTTGGATTGGATTAAGGTCACAGCAATAAATACCTATCAAAAGGAAACTGAATTTAGGCTTAGAATATTTAAATATCCCCACAACATCTAATTTTCCTTGACAATACAAACTTTTAAAGCGGCGGCTATTGTCACGCTATGGGCTAAGCGTGTTTCTACAGAAATGAGCAATTTGAGAAAAACAGAAGGGAGAGCATGGGAGGAAGGAGAGTCCCATTTCTGCTCAGTCACCTCTCTTCCCCTGCTAAAGAACAAACCCCAAAACCAGAAAACCCCGATGAAATGTGGGACAGAGACCCAGGATGAGGAGCCCGCAAACAGTCCGGCTGAGAGAGCCCTGCCTCCCCTTCCATCCTTTAAAACCCTTATAAAAAGCAGGATTTGGACATGGAGGACAATTGCTCCTCCATGTTCTACAGCAATCTGCAGAAAGCCTCAAACAATTTGGAGGATAATCCTCTGCACAGGGGTATGTGGAGCATGGCGCTCGCTGCCAACATATCTCCCGTCCTCACCCAGGCTGGAGAGCCCCGTTGGCCCAACTACAGCATAAATAGTCTCAAGTGACAAGCCAGAGGATGCTGCAGTGTGCTTCAGTGAAGTGTTCTCTCTATGGTGCCTCTTAAAAAGAAAAAAAAAAAACAAACCAACCTTCCAAAAAGGTAAAGTCAAATAGGAGTCATTCAGTACGACAGTGAGGCAGATCCCATTTTAGTCAGTGAATTTCCACTGAGCCACAGCAGAAGGCCTCTGCTCACTGAGAATATGGCAATTCCTAGATTTCTGGCAGGTTTTGCCAGTCGATTTCAGCGCAATTTCGATACGGGCTTCTAGCCTGAAAAGGGCAGTTACTGATACTCTTTATCCTTCAGCAACAGATGGAATTTCCTTTTAGAGGCTTTTTAAACAAAGTCAGTACTTTGGTGGCAAATGAAGTAAAAATTAGATGGAAGGATGCTCTTTCTTTCTCCCCCTCTAGCTGTTTTTACTTCTGATCTAAGACGGTTAGACTCAGAATGTCTTTTTTTTTCCTTCCAGAATGTATTTTATCAATTAACAAGGATCTTTTTCTAATACTTTACTTTTAGAGCAATGGCTGGTATGCGTTATTTTGCCTTTCAAGCACGAGTACATCCCAAACAAACCTAAAGGTGAATGAAGCACCACAAAGCATGGGTTACTACCATTTGGAAGAGAGGTTAGTGGAAGTGCCCCAAAGCAGTCCGTGAGACGCTGAGCAGCCTAAAGCAATGTGGCGGGTTCAGCTGGTGGCACAAGCAGACCATAGCTTCGCCTTCCGTAAAACCAACTGCCAAACACGGGGTTTATTTCGGTCCTTCTAATGTCACATAAACAAAGCCCGGCTTTACACACCTCCTGGTCTCCTCTTTCACAAGGAGATACATCCTAGCTACAGGTTGCATTACAAACTCTGCAAAACAGCGGAACAAACCCTCTGCCATAAGAGCGAGCTGGACGTATATACACGTGAGCAAACGCATACCCAGGCATGCAAACCTGCCCCTTTTTGTTCTCGCCTTCGGCTCATTAAAAGCCAGAGGCTTAGCTGTTACTATGTATTTACGGGCAGGCACACACGCACAGGCACACGCGTGCGCGCCGTGGGCCCAGATGCATTTTCTGAATACCGTGAAACTTCCCCTGCGCCTGCGGCAGGGCCGGGTGCGAGCGGGCGGCAGGGAGGCTGCCCGGCAGGGCAGGACTCCGCCCGCGGCCGCGCGTCCTGCGGGGGCTGCGGCACAGGCGGCCCCGCCGGCAGCCCCGACATCGCGCTTCCCAGGGACAAACCCATTGATTATTATTTTTTTTGGCGCTGCCAGCGAAAGCTCGTGGCTGCTGTCTGCCGGTTGGGTTGGTTTTTTTTTTTAATTTGTTTTCTTTTTATTTTTTTTTTAAAGGCACGCCGCAGCGGCCGGGTACGGCAGCATCCCGGCGGCCAGCCCCCCCGCCGCCCCAGCCGCGGGGAGATGCCGCATGGCCGGCTCCCTGCCCCCCCGCCCCGGCCCCCGCCGCAGCGAAGCCGCTGGGCTCCTCCATCCCCATCCCGACTCGCTGCGCGCATTTTTAGGGCTCGAAACCCCTCGGCGGCCGGGGGCGAGCCGGCACCTTTGGCGGGGCGAGGGGGGGCTGCGCAGGCGGCGGAGACAAAGCGCGGCCGGCGGCGGGCTCCGGCCCGCGCTGCGCGGCCGCGGCGCGGAGACAAAGGCTGCGCGGGGAGCCGCGTCCCCGTCCCCCCCGATTGCATCAGCTGCTGCCTACCTTCCCGAAGAGCCGCGGGGATCCCCCGAGGTATAATCCACCCTCTCCGGCGAGAGCCGGCCCGAGCACCCCGGCAAATAATGACAGTGGTAATAATAAAATTAAAAAAAAAAAAAGAAAAAGGGGCGAGGACCGGGGGGTGAGGTTAAATTGGCGAAACGAAGAGGGCGAGGAAGACGCCGCGCCTCCTCCCGCCGCGGGTGTATGCATGTAGAGGTGGGCGGGCGGGCAAGGCGGGAGCGCGCCAGGCGCGCCGCCGCGGCGGGGCTGGGGCCGGGGCCGAGGCGGGGGCTGGGGCCGGGGCCGGGGCCGGGGCCGCGCCTCCACCTCCAGCTCCTGCGGGACGCGGAGCCCCGCGGATCCCCCGCGGATCCCCCGCGGATCCCCCGCGGCCGCGCCGCCTCCCCCCGGGGCCGCCCGCTCGCACGTGGCCCCGGGCAGGGACCCGCGGGGCTCCCCGGCACCCCCCGCCCCCGGCCGCCTGTAGGTTCAGCCTCTCGCATTTTTTAATAACAATTTTTTATTCTTTTCACAAGAACAAATAATTTTTCTCTCTCCTTTTACAGCACGGCTTGCCCACAGGAGAACCCCTCCTGGCAGGCAGGCCGCGTTTTGGTGGCGTTTTCCCTGAAATGGCCACAGGAGATCTGGCTTCATCGTGTTACTCAGTTTCCTGTTCCGTCATGCAAAAGGTATATGCTGAAAATGCTGCCAGTTGTGTGAGAGGTCAGAGCATTTCAAAGTGGGGCAAGACACGCTTTTCAGATACAAAGGGGGATCTGATGCGCAGATGATTTGCTGTAGCTTGTTATTTCCATCCTAATCTCTAGAAAGCATTGTATGAGCTTTTTGGCTTGGAAAAAAACTTTTTAAGAACAAACCTGAAGCAAGATGGCATTGCAGCTGACAATTTGAGACCACAGTCCTTGGTGTCAGCCCATGCAACGCGTGACTTGCACGGGATATCACAAGGCAAAACATGAAAGGATGCTGGAGCGTGCGGGTTTGGGGGCAGTTTGCCTGGCCGTCCCTGGAGGGGGGATGGCTGCTGGGAAGCTCTCATCGTTGCTCTGCCGGCACCTTCTCGAGGTGTTTGCTCTGGAAGTTCCCCTACCGGGTCTCCTAAATGTCAGGCCAAAAAGGCAGATGACACACACGAAGAACTGTGGTTTTCAAATTACCATCTTTGCATGTACAAGTTGGATTCCTGTTCTGGTGCTTGCGCTGCATTTTTTTTCACTAGGGTAGTTCTTTGAATGTGAACCGCTGTGCAAACAGTAATGTAATTAACACCCATTGCACCCCACTAGGGTGAGAGCCGTACCAGCCCAGTAATGAGAGCAAAGCCAGAAGAAGAGCTAGCTGCCCAAGGTTGTTAAGCCAAGGGCTGCTCTTTCAACACTCCCTGATGTGAATAAACCTCTCTGGGGCTCACGCCAGCACCCTGCGCAGCCCCAGAGAAATTTCAGATTGACAAGGGATGTGGGGTCAGATTCCAAGTCAGGGGCTTCACTCCCCCATCCAGCCCTGTTGTGCAAGGCACCATGCCCCAAAGCAGAGAAGAAAGTGTTTGCAATTCACTCTTACTCAATCAGATTTATTTCTCTTAAACTGACAATCAACCTCCCCCCCAAATTACTAAATAAAAATATATATTATGTAGTGGATGTGGTCAGGTGATATTGTTGTAGGGAATAAGAAGAAACTCTAGTTTGTTTCTTTAAAACAAAACGTGTCAGGCTGACTATCAGGTGAATGGTCATTGATTTGATCTGTTCTGTTGCCACTGTTCATTTTATAGCTGTAGAGGAAGGCATTTTCTACCTTACAGATAATTTGATTCTTGTCATACATAGTCTTAGAACCAAGGTAATAATTTTTCATAGAATTTGGAAAAAATCTTTTTAGCATATCTTAACACAGCTCTACAAAAATAATAGCACTTCTCAGAAATTATAACTATTTTACTTTGCACTTTTAGTATTTCATATTTCTCCAGTCTCAATATCTTTCTGATTTTTTGGCACTGTTAGTTCTATTTGCCTTGATATTCTGTGAAACCTTGATGCTTGTGAGCAGCATCTTCTAGTTCCAGCTTTTATGATTTCTTGTAAGCTTTTTTTCAATAGGTTTTCATGCCATTCACTCCTTATTGACCTTATTCACTCCTCCTGGGCCTTTTTCTTTATCCTTTTCACTTATAATCTCGTTCCTATATCTGGCTTCAGATATACCGAAGATTCAGGAATTTGCTTTTATATTTCAAGCCCATCGTTTTTCTTCCTCTTGTCCGTCTAGAACAGGCAGTTCTCTTCTTGGATGTCTTTCAATGCACTTTTATCTAGTCAAAATGGATCCTCTTCTCTTTCCTCTGAAATAGCCCTGAGCCTTTCTCTCTCTGCGATAACACCACTCCCATCCTTCTTTTGTTCAGACCTGCAACTTCCAAATGTTATTTAGATTATATTTCCCCTGCCTAAAATGCATCCAGAGCCATGTTCATTTTCAGAACTACACTCTGAAGTGCAATGTTCTTCCGGAGTCTGGAAAATTCCCTTCTGCGCTGTCCTTCAAAAATTTATGCTTATTGACTAACTTAAACTGTCTAATGGAAACTGCAGGTATGCAACGAAAAATATACCTATATAATAAAAGTGAACTTATATCAAAAGACACCAAATACTTCTTTGGTTGACTAAATTATCACACGTGTGAGCATTTGGCAAGCTTCTCCATGCACAGATTCTGAATGCTGTTTGATTTGGGGTGTGTTATATTGAAAGTGGGGCTTGGTTGGCTTCTTTGTTGTCTTTTGCTTCCAAATTGCAGTGAAGCCTACAAGAGATTCCAAGCACAATTCTTGCACCTGGCACAAAGCTGATGACAGAGGGTCATTAAATTTGGATGATTACCCATTCAAATATTTTACCCCCGGGCAAATATATGGCTACGGCCCAGGGTAAAGCAGTTGCTGGAGTTGGAGGTAGCTGTGCCTAGGGCAGGGGGATTCGGGGCTGACGTGACAAGCCTGACAGGAGGAGCTGGAGGTGCTTACAGAGTTCTCCTCACCTCTATTTTAGTACATCCGTCATTGGCATGTTTGAACTTACGTGTTAGTGCTTGTGTGAAAGAGAGGGGAATAAAAGAGAACAGATCAGAAGCAGAAAGCCAGCTGAAGGAAAAAAATCCTGTGTTTTGCAGAGAAGCTGCTTGCTGCCAGAAAGTGACCTTGAACATCTTCGAAGTCTCTGACTGGCCTTCAAGGATGGCCGAGAGTGGTGAGGAAGCACAGGGTGTAGGCAATGGCTATTTTTGCACCTCAGTGCTGCATCTACATCTTGTGCTAGTTGAAATAAAAAGCACATAGACTTTGGGGGCTCTTTTTGTCTGGTTTTGTTTTTTTTGGAATGAAGACTTTGTGTCCACTTGCTGCAGAGAGCCCATGAGTTTGGGTCTGATAAGGCAGCGTCTAAGCTGCAGGGCTGCTTACAGGAGGGGGCAGTACTGGTCCTCTTTAGGAAGCAGTTAGAGAGCGAGATCCCCATCCCACCAAGGCTTCACAGAGACCATGAGCTCAAAAAGCATTGCAGATGTGCCGCAAGGAGGAACAGAGTGCTGGTACCTACTTGGGCTGAGAGTAGTTCAAGCCCAAGCATACCATGGGGCCTGCTGAGGTGAGTGAACTCTTCCAGGGTGGTACAGTGAGCTATTGCACTGCCTGGTGCGACTTTCTTCTTGGAAGTAAAGTAAAATTTTCAACAAATATAGTTTCTCTAGTCTGCGGTGCCAGGATTTGCTATCAGACAAAAATAAAGGTTTCTTGGAAATCTACTGCCATGTTAAAAGCCTGCTGGGGCTAGCAGGGTCCCGACGTTCATTCTGTGACATTAGGTGAGAAGGATATTTTGCCTAGCAGCTGAGCAAGTAAAAACATCATTGACTACGATGTGTAATGTACAATCTGTACATGACTGGTCTTGCATGATACTCTGAAAAGAACTGCCCACACTTGTCACAGATTTCGTGAACACTGATAGCATCAACTGTGTTTAAACATGTGTTCAGCCGCCTCCAACTCTGCATGTTGAGACAATCAGTTTTTGAGGGCTGCAAAATCTTGCGTGCATATCTGTGACTCTGTGATCATGAGATGGTAGAATTTGTTAGTTTCCTGGCCAAAGTGTGGCATACAACTACAATGACTAATCCTGGTTTAATAGGAGAGGTTGTCCTCTGCTCTTGCTCTTTAGAGTCAGGAATTGATGCAATGAACCAGGTAGCTGTGCTTTTTCTCCTTACCTTCTGATGATCTGCTCTAACTCTTTTCTTTGGTCAGAACACGTGTTTTACTGGAATACAAAGGTTTCAAACTTCTTGCATGAGGCTAAAGAAATAACAGTGACTAAAACAGATTTGCAAGTATGATAGATGCCTGTAGTGATAGTAAAAGCTTCATTTAAACACACTTTAAAATTACGTGTAACAAAATGCTCTTTTGTTTAAACGCTTTTAAGGTGTTGCTTCTTGCTGTCAATTTTTAGTGCTATAGACCAATTTATATGGTCTGAGTAAACCATAAAACTTTGATCTTTCTGAAATGAGTAAATTCAGACTTTGTCGTAAACATGACGCTGAGTTGTGTTACAACATGAAGAGGAGATCCTCTCTGCTTTTCCCCAGAAAAGGATATTTTTTGCCATTCCATTTGTATAGAGTAACTTTAAAGGTTTGCTTAGCGTTTTGAGGGATAGTACCTGTTATGTCAGGTTGCCAGAAATGGTCCTGGCAACTTGCAACTCCTAGTCCCAGCATAAGGCATAGATATGGAAGATGGGATGTGCCTAGAAACATGAAATAATTGATAACTGTTGTGAATTAAATTATACTAAAGATAATTTATTTAATCTGAGACTGGCCTGCGAGTGCACAGCCCAGTAATTGAATTCTCCTCTGTTAAAAAAGATAGATTAAAAGATACATATATAAAAGAAAAGAATATGAAAGTTTAATTCAGAGTTTGGGTGCCAAAAATTATATATCTAAATCCATATCATTAATTAGAAGCATTCAAAATTGCTGAGCATCTCTCACTGCTGCTTAAATCCATGGGAGCTGAGGGAACTCAGTATCTCTAGAAATCAGAGTGCTCATTTACCTGACTATATATGAAATTAGATGCTAACCTGTAAGTATCCAGGTTGCACATACTGACTTTATTGTAATCCAATAATAATGTATCCTGGAGAAGTTATGGGCTTATGAAACCTCATGAAATGACTGAATTTGAAAAAAAGGAGTGAATTCTTATTTTTGACAATTTCCATCTAATAAGATGACATAAGCTTTATAAGCTTTTCAGGATGGTGGTAAAATGACAAACTCTTTAAATCACCACAGTAAACAACCAATCCATAAAGATTAGCTTTACCCACAAGAAATTCATACTCAAGGAGTAGAGGACTAGGTTAAAATGAAGTCCTTTAAGAACATCTTGATGGCTGATACTTTTTAAAAGAATAAACCAAAATAAAGCTATTGACATGCCCAAGGGCATGTCGGGAAGTACGGCTGAAATACAGCAGAAATAACAAGCTTATTTAAAAGCTGAGGTTGTTAACACATCTGTAAGACTGGGCAGGTGCCTCATGTGGTGCCCAGTGCCCATCCCGTTGTTCCTCTGGTATTTACATTAGCTTTTGCAATTCTTTAAAATGCAAACGAATTCCATTTTCATTAAACCTAAATGAAATTGGTGAAAGTGAAATTTAATCCATAAGTTACAAGGCTTTGGGTATCATGTATTCCGTGAAAGTCCTTCCCTAGAGACTGTGACAGTGCTGTAGGCCAAAGCAATGCTCTGTGCGTGCGTGTTCAGTGGTTATTAAATGCGCATGCATTTAATAATCTGTTTATGGAGGAGTCAAGTTCTGTAGAAAAAACATTAAACTGATAAAATTAAGCTAACTGGAACTTCATGTTGTAAATATAGCAAAACTTCCTGATCTGCTCGAGACAGGGAAGTCTCCAGCACTGCTGATGTGGCTGCTTCCCCCGAGCCTCCCGTGCAGCACGGAGCTGGGCAACGCCAGTCCCACCTCCCTGGCATGCTACTGAGCTCAAGCTGCAAATAAGGAAAAAAAGGCAAATAGCAGACACAAATATCAAAGTATACAGCTCTACTAGCAGTTGTGCTTAAAAACATTCTGAGGTACCTGTGCAGTAACCTATTTCTCTCTCTGGTTTTGGGCTTCATAGAGCAGCTGTCATTACAGTAATGAAGTGATTAGATCTGCTCTGTTGCCTAATTACAGGACTAGAAATGGCATGCATTCCTGCAATCTAGTTAAGTACTCCATATCTGAATCCTCTGATTTCAAGGATAGTCTTTGGGAAATTATCTTTAGAGGACATAATTTTTTTTTTTTAAAGTGCCCTTGATTGAAATGAGGAGTCTATCATATTGTAGAATTATTGATTATGATAAGTACTTTGAACTTACACAGTGTTTTTCATCTCAGAATCTCCTAGTATTTTGCTACAAGGGGCAAGTATTATTAGTCCCATTGCAGATTGAAAACTTGGAGGAAAAATGAGAGAATACATTATTTAGGATTCCTGTCATATGATGGGGCAAGACTAGCTAGTTCAAGACTAGCTACCCTTTCCTTTAATGTCCTTGAAGGGATCCTACAAGCAAAAGACCTTTTGTTGCATTTCTTTAGGATGGAAGAGTCTTCTGTGCAGGTCTTGGTGCTATAGATTTTGGGTACAGAATGAGACTGCTCACAGCCTCCAGTTAATGACAGGAGTACAGTATTACAAGAGAAATGACAGCTTAAAAGACTTTATGTGTCTGCCTTAATTATCAGTGTATGCCTCTACAGAGGTAGGTCTGCCTTCATGCCAGCTCCTGACATCTTTGGAGATGGAAAGCTGAACCTGCTCCCTATCAGCACCTGTTTTATTGTCTTCCAGCAGCTGTATATTTGCCCACCCAAAATGCGTTGCAGAGTTGTGGGCTTACATCCCTCTCCTATCTGGGCTTACATCCCTATAGTGTCCTATCTGGGATGCTCGGTGTGACCAGAAGTTGAACATCCGAGTGAACACCACCTGCCTTGTCCTACAGCCTCCTCTGGTAAACGGGCATTAGTGGAAGATGCTGTTCACTTAGGAATGCATACAACTAATTGTGTACATTCTTACAGCAAACAAGACAGTGATTACCAGTTGAACATACACAACTCAAACATTGGTAAAGGCTCTTCACACCAGAAAAGGGATTCAGCAGTTTTGATGCCCATGGCTTTATCTCATCTACAAGTCCCTCCCGTTTTTCCATCTGTTTCACATTGCTCAGTCAGAAGATGAAGAAAACAGGTAAAATTTTCACAAAGCTGTGTCAGAGGAAAAGTAAAATAAAATTTCTAAGACCCATGTAAAAGTCTAAAAGTTGGTTTAAAAGAAATTATCCTGAGGTAAGGGATAGTAGAAAAAATTCTTACACGATCAGAGTGCAACACATGCTTTACCAGTAGACCTGGTGTATAAAGCTCTGGGTAACCAGAAGGCAGAAGATATATTACAATATGTAGTATATATAAATTTATATATATTACTACTTGATATCTAAAATTTACAGATATATATATTGTGTATGTTATATGTTAGCAGATGTCTACTATATGTCTTATAATAAATAAAATTGAAAAAACCCTGCAAATGTGTTTAGAACTTGCATTTGATGCATGAACTTGAGTTAGAGTGTTCTTAGTCCAGAATGTCCATTAGAAAACACTGTCTTCCTAAAGCCTTGCCTTGGCAGCAAATCATAGCCTGATCCTGCAAATTTTGTGCACTCAAGTACTGAAGTCAGATTGGAAATGTTGTCAGGGACTAGCGTATGCGAAGCTGCCTGACCCAATATGTTTTTACTATTACCATCATGGCCTAATGCAGTTGTAAAAGGAAGGAGTAAGTGCATTTTGTAAATGTGTTCTGAAATATTCGTGTTCATCACAAATGCTACCTGGTTCAGGTGTGGACGCTTTTCTAACAGATTGTAATCTAAAAATGCTATTTTCCTAAGGAGTCGTGGTGCCAGTTCCGCAGAGTCCATCACCCTGCTTCACTCCTGGAGTGCGGGGGGCTGCGGGAAGTCACGTCTTCAGCAACCTCGGGCACCGTTAGGGCTTACTGGAAGCTCGTTGAAGTCAATGAAGACAGACAGGTACATAAAACATAGCCCGTGCTGAAGCACTTTCCCAAATTTGGTCCATAATGGGGAGTCCAGGACATAATGATGTAAATAATTGCTGAGAAGTTACAAGGGTCCAGGGGGAAGGAGCAGCCAGGGGAGGAGCACGCCTCCCTCGTAGGCTGTGGTTGCACAGACTTCTCTTTTGCTTTGAGCCAGGCTGGGGCACACATCCAGGTTAAGAACAACACCCTCCCAAGCCCTGAGCTCAGATCAGTTCACAGAAGAGCCAGTGCAGAGGCAGAAACAAGCAGGCAGCGCACGGGCGGCTTTGCTTCTTTGAAGCCTGAGCTAGCGTTTTTTAACCCACGTGAGTTGTGTACAAGAACTTGTCTGGGACCTGACTTCCCACCTCTGGATAAAGGACTTTGTCTCCCACCCCTTCATGTCCCCTTCCCAGACTGGGTGCTCAAGAGTCCCCAGTGCACTGCTGTTCCCCTTCACCAGAGCAGGTCCCTTTCTGGGACCCAGGCAGCCTCTGGGGACATGCCAACACGAGGTGGCAGGGGCAGAACCGGGGTGATTTGGACCAGAGCAGGGTCACAGACCTGGAGAGGGCTGCCTGAAAATACAGGGGAAGGGGCTGGCAATGCAAACCTCTGGTAAGACTGAAAGAGGATGCTCGATATGCCAGCCCAGAGGGAGCACTGGAGCTGGTTCCAGCTCCCCGCAGCAGGGAACACAGCCTTACAGGAGCTGCATTTATTCCTGCATCCCAAGTAAATGGAACAGTTCTGCAATTTTCCTTGGGTTTTGCACTTTTTGGTTTTTGCACTGAAGTCTGTGATTTGATGCAAAGGTGAGAGGTGTGGAAAACCTGGGTGTCGAGTGGCAGATCCGCTGGCAGCGACAGTCAAAAAGTAGCCGAGCTCAGCCACAGACTCCCTTCCTCTCTTCTTGGCTGAGACAGGACAAATCCAGCCCCACAACTCCCCCCAAACCACCTAATGCTTGGAGCACGCCTGGCATAGGAAATGTCAAGATTTTGATTGTGGTTTTAAGAAACCCGAATCAGGACCCTTAAATGAAAGAGCGATAAGACTTTGGGGCATGCCCACTGCCTGCAGTGAGAAAAATCCAAACAAAACCAGCAGGCTGTGCTACAGGGAACTAGGAAACTAAAAATACAGTATATTGGAACTTGTTTTACTTGCATAATTCCATTTGAAAATGTTCTGAGTTTAACCAGGGGAGTGACTGATAGTGAATTACCGAGAACCTCACCCCACTCACGGTAAATATTCAGCAAGCAGAGAGGCAGCGTCCATAAATGATCAAGAAGCTCTTGAAGCTTACAGCACTATGCAATTATTACAATCTGAGCATTTTTTAAGCAGAGCAAATATTTGCTTTCAATTTCATGGCTAGCTGTTGCCGGCAATGTATGCAGCCTCTATGGGCATAAGCATTCACTTGCTCCTTGTTTGCCTTTTGGTTTTCATGCAGGAGGGTTCAGTGCCAGTGTGTAGTATTACATGTATAAAGCTATTTGCTTTTCTCTGACGTTCAGCTAGTTTGAAATGGCTACTGATGCTTTTAATTTAATTTCTCATGTGGATTAAACAAACATGTGCCACTCACAACAAACACTGCTGCTCATGACTCATTAAGTTGTGTTTCCTAACCAGGTAATCAATTGCCTGAAAACGCTGCGACAACAGAGTTGATGAGGTGTGTAATGCGAAGAGGACGGTAACGCAACCAAAGGCTGCCTTCTTCAGGCCTTTTGCACGCAACACTGCTGCATTAGGACTTCTAAAAATGGAGGGATTTTTCCTCATCATTTTAATCTCATGTTTGGAAAATTTCCGAATTAAAATTCATGTTTTTCCCCCTGCCTTTTTCCTTACCTTTTTTTCCCTTTATTAAGGCTAGGTTATATCATAGATAACATTATATCATGTTACATCATGGAGCGGGTGGAGCGCCAATGTCATTAGTTAAGGACAGACAAAACTTTCTCTTTCCACTAGCTTCAGGGCATAACGCTTTGCTAATTAAAAGACCGCACCGCCAGCTCACCTGCCTTGCCCAGTGCACTGGGGCTGCAGAGCTGATCCAGACCTCACCGCGGTATGCCCGATGGGACACAGGGACAGCGAGCTCACACTGCACCATTCCTCGTCTTGGCGATGATACGCAAAACCTAGGTGGTCCCTTCGGGGCTGTTTGTGTATGGATATTTATTTGCATGCTCTCGTAGAGTTTTGGAGTCCATGCTGCACATTTGGAGAGTGAAATAAAACTTCTAAAAATAACTTTTCAATCTAATCTAGTGTTGAACTTGGAAAATATTCAGCTACTAACAAAAATGACCGCCCTCCCCTGCATTTATCCAGTCTAAAAATACTGTGTCATACAGAAATCACTCATATTTCATTCACAAGCTTATCATTTTCCCTAAGAAATTATTTCTTACTGTGAAAGTGTTTATTTTCTCCTATGCCAGTGACACGAGGCTATTAACGTCATTACATTAATGCTTGAACCGTTCATATCGTTGTCATGCTGCTGCGGTAAAACTTGCCTTCTGCTTTCTAGTCATTTGGATAATTCTGTGTTAGCTCATCACGCGGGATGGCAGTGACCCAGGACACAGTTCGTGCAGATGGAGGGCACTAACAGACGCTGGCAAGCCGAGGTTTGTACACTGAGTAAAGCAAACTTTTGAGCACGCACAGCCTTCTTCAGGTAAGATGTAGAAGCAAACTTCAGAGCTCGGCAGAAGTGGAGGGAAGCTGCTCTAAGCCAAATTAGGTGTGTGTAAGTTAGGCTGCCTGACAGAAAACGTAGCTGGTATGTGCGCAGCAAAGTGAAGAGGTTTGACAAATTTATCCCCTGAAGTGTGGGGAGGGGTAATGCATCGCCTGCCTGACGTGAGGGTGGGAAAGGAGCAGACTGTGATGTGCAATGAAACTTAGTTTCATAGCAAACTTACATTTGCTGCTTCTGTTTCAGGCCTGCACAAGTGCTTCTGCTCCTGCAAGCTTTTTTTTATTATTTTTTTTAATTAAACCAGTTCATCTAATAAAAGATATAATCTCTACCTACAAAACTTGTCTTGTTTATGTTCTTATGCCTTTTTGGCTACAACAATGCTACATCTTTTGATACAAATATACACTGAATACAACTTACTTTGATATATAAGATAGCATATTTTCATTTTACAGCATGTGAAGGAGATAACACGTCCTTGTGACAAAGTCCACAGAGGGAAGTATCAAAATTAAATCACGATTCTTATGGGATACTCCAGGTTTTATAATGGACTTTTCTGAGAATATGCATTCCTCTGCTACACTGCAGTTTTTCCGCAGTTCTGTTTAAGATGTATAGAAAGATTTCAATGTTAGTTCTTTGATGTCCAGATTGAAAATTCTTCAGTTTATTTCCATTTTCCACATCAGTTTTGGTATGTATTTGGTTTGGGATATATAGTTTTGTCTCTTTTCCTTTTTGCTGCTCTGGGAGATAGGTGTACACCTTTCAGACAAGCGGGAAGTGCTTTATTTTTAATAGAAATGTGTAATGACATATAATGCTCTTATTGATCTGTCGTGGTGGTGTCCTCAGATACGCTTTCCTTGCAAAGCTTTTTTCAGAGCCCAGAGTTAAAGAAATGAGCAGCTGAAGTTCTGATAATCCCAAGCTAAATCTAAACCACGCTCGTGAGTCTAAATATAAAACTAATAGCATGATGTGATCAGGGTTTGCATATGTCAGCTTCATTTGCAAAATCAAATTCTGACAGGAAATAGAAAACAAGAAAATCATCCTCAAGAGGATCTTAATAACTCCGAAATTTGAATATTTTTATCTTTTCTCGTTTGATCCTCTTTAAGGATTAATACAGTGCGTCAGGACAGTGCTTCCTACGCAGGAAACTTAACAGACAGAAAATAATGTTAAAAGGTCTTATATCACAGCAGAATGAAAAAATGTTTGTCACAAGAGGAGAACAAAATGTGAATTTAAAGGAAATAGTTGCTTTTTCATAGCTCGACTACTTAACAGCGTCAGGCAGGAATTGTCATAATTTTCTCTGAGGTATGGGATTGGCCTGTAATTAGTCAGCAGGAAGGAAACAGAGCAATATTGTTCTGTGTGCCATCATATGACCTCACGCAATGGGTAGCGGTGGCGTTGCCAGCTCGCACGAGGGGCTTGGGCAAGCCCGGGTGTGTGCAGCATGGCTGCTGCCCTCCCGCTCAGCGGCCATTGTGCGTGCGGGCGCCTGCACAGCGTGGCGGTGGCTGCGGGGTGACACCGGCGTTTAAATAAGATATTCACACAGCAGCCACGCTGAGGCGGTTCTCTTCATCTTCCTAATTCCCCTGCTGAGAAGTCTCCTTCCAAAAGTGGCCGTATCTTCCCTGAAATACCTTCAGGTTCGTTATCTGAGAAGTTCCTCGAAACATTTACCATGAAAGGACATCTGTGAGAAATTCCTTGACTGGTACAGCTGGAGCAATGTCTGGGAATATTTGTAAGAGCCCATAGAACTGAAAAGACAGTTTGTTCAAAGGCCAAATACCTGGTAAACACCTCCCAGAAGCACAGCTTGTTTTACCACCATTGGCCTGCCTGGCCACGCCGATGCCGTGCCCTCTCTCCTGGGTGCCATGTCCGACGCTGTGGAACACAGGCAGGCGTTTTGGCCTTGAAATGGAGTATCATGAGAACAGTTTTGGTAATGATCCAAGCACAATTTGTAATAGGATTAGGTATCGGCAGCAGGCCCAGGAGTTGGGGTAGCTCTTGTCATGCCGCAGGGCTTTTCCCCGTCACCTTCCTCAGCACGTGCCCAAGTTACTTGCTTGTTTCAGTGCAAAGTTTGAGCTCCATGTTCTTTTTTCAGTTTCCAAATTAATCCCGTATAGGAGGACTTGAGTACGAAAAGAACTTATTTTAGGCTCAAGTCCAAAACTACTTTAAAATAAGCATTAAATTTAGTGGGACCATTCAAGCTGCTTAAAGCATATACTTAATTTGGATCCTCAGAGCCCCCAGCGCAGTGCAGTTAATGCAAACTTTGCCTTTAAGTTCTGGTCCTCTTTCAAGTGCTGTTGGTCCTCTCCAGCACCGTCATTGCTCTTGGAGAACAAATGCTTATGCTCCAGCAAAAAAAGCAACCCTGGAACTGTAATAACGGTGCTGTCAGGTTTGAAGATGGTTTTAACAAGCCCCGTCCACTCTTCTGCATAGAAAAGTTGATTAGAAGATGAGCAAGCACCTTCACTGGGTTTTGGAGGGGATCTGCAGCTCTGTTCTGTTTAATTCTTGCCTCAATTAATCCTTGTCAACGTTGTGGTAGGTTTAAAAAAAGTGAGCTGGGGTAAATATGTGACAGCTAGTACCAACATTGTGTGAGACTGCCACTGTTAAGACTGAAATCTCTTCAGAGCAAAGAATTTATCCGTTTTGGGGTCTCTGTGATAAGCAGACAGCTTGACAACAGCAACATAACCCAAGTTAATTATTCAAAATCTAAACATCTTTCAATTTCTGTGTTGCTATGCTCTTAAAAATAATTCACCACTGTCATCTGCCTTTGGTGCAGCCAGCTATAAAGAAAAATGAAAATGCCCTCACATTCAATTAAAATACTTCTTCACCTTATTATTCTTTTCAATAGGCAAAATTATCCTTCCTTGAAACAAAGGCATAGTTCAGGCCATCTATTTTGTTCCACAAAGGCTGTTTTTAAATCCTCAGGAACAAAGATATTTCCTATGAGTCAAGGCAAATTCCTCCCTTCAAATGTGAATATTGTCATCAATCTCTTTGCCAAAAGAAAATAATTACCCTCTTTTCCTTCCTATCTGGTTCCTGGAAAATTGCATCAAACCTACCGTTTTCTGTTGATTTATTTTCAGGAAGTGAAGTTACTAACTCAAGGTCAGAAACTTGTTTGTGACTTTGCAATTTTTACGTGATCCTTGTGTTTCAGAATATTTTAGTTCACTATGAGTAGGAAAGCGTACAGCATCGCTGGTATGTTTTGGTGTAGAGTGACAATCCTGGGGTCCCTCAAGGCTAGGGACCAGGCTGACCATTTCTCTCGGGAATGAGTAAGTTTTACCTCTTATATTTGTAGCACCAAAACTCATCACTGCAAAAGCTTTTCATAAGAAGAGAGAGCCTTTTTCTGGAGAGGGGCACACACATGCCTGTGTATTTGATCTGTGGCTGTTTAGAAGAAGGAGGAATGATCTGCCTGCAGTTTGCCTGTAAAGGCTGTTGCAGGGCTGCGCTGGCTGTTGCATGGGCCATGGCTGCTGCCCCAGCTGTTGCTGCCCACCACTTCTTGGCTGCCCTGAGACTCTTTGCCGTGCTAGGAGCCAGCGCTCCTTTTTTTTCCAGGATGAGTTTGCTCATTGTCAGCTTGAAAACCAGGACAGGAATAGGTTTATGTATCTTTGGCTAAGAGTCAGAAACGTGAAGTCTGAAAAAAGTGAAGTGAAAAAAGTGAAGTCTGAAAAAAACTTACTCATCCCTTTTTGGCTTATTTCTAATGGTTATCCACTCCAAAAATCCATATTCTGATGGTGATCCGGACCTCCATGCTAGGCGGACGAACTATCTCCTTGATTTCACTGAGCATATAAATGCTAGTAATTGCTCACGGTCAGTAGGAAAGGGTTCTGGCTTATAGTGATTTATTTTATTACTTATGCTAATGTGCCGGTGGGATAGAAGATACCCTTGTGGGCACTAAGTAACAAGAGTTAAGTAATGACTCAGGTTTCCCTTGGAGACTGTCAACACATACGGTTTTCTCCAACCTTTTTTCACATGATTTAAAAATATTTTCAAATGATTATAAATATTTATCAATTGAGCTTCTTTATGGGCTGGGCTGGCTGATGTTCAGTTCTTCGCACGTTCTGCTTATGTACCTCATCCAGGATTATTTCCACAAAGTCCTTCCTCCCTTCATGTTCAGGGAAAGGAAGGAGGCAAGCAAATAACCATGAAGTCACTTCGGGATTTCTCATGTTTTGCACGGATGTTTTTCTCATCTCCCTTCTTGTTTATCAGTGGGTCTACTTTCTTTCTTCTTCACAATCATTAAATTATTCTCTTTTTCTGTTCCTCTCCAGGCCTCTTTTTCCTTCTGTGTTTCTTTTGGCTTTCCTCCCTCATGGCTTGCGTCTTCAGCGAGCCCCATTGCCAACTCCAAAAATGCAGTCATTGCCTACATCTCCACTCATGCTTGCGGGAGCCCTCGGTGACACCGACCTGCTTGGGAGCATGCTGGGGAGGGTGAGAAGAAGACCTGAGGGGCCAGCAGCCCCCATCACAATGGGCACTTGGCTGACGGTGGTGCCTCCTTGCCCTGCGCAGGATAACCAGCTGCCAGCAACTCTCACTCCCACCCTTCGGGCGTCTGGGGGAGGCTTGAGGTGGCTGTCCGAGACAGGGACCTTTGGCCATGCCTTCGGCTAAGCATCCCTTTCATTAGCACGCACTCGAGTTTTTGTCTCGGACGCCTTTCTCTTTTGGGCAGTGCAGCCAGCTCGGCGGCCTGCCCCCCTCTTTGCTCCTGCAGCATCCTTCTGCATCCGCCAGCTCCCTGGGAAGCTGCAGGGTGAGTGGACTCGTGGACATAACACTGGCTAATGGAGAAAAAGCACAAACCCTGAAGATTTGCAAGCCAGCTCAGTGTGCAGGGTAGCAGGTAAGCACGGCCAAGCTGCAGCAGGAGGATGCAGAGAAAACCTTGTGCAGTTATGTTTTCACTTACACTCTCCAGTGTCAAAGGTGAACCGTAGTTTAGTAACATTAATGCATCGGTTGGCTGTCATACTCACTGCTACGATTTTGCAATATTTCTCACTGCTTCTTTATCTCTGAGTCTTTCAAAAATTCCCCCTCTTTTATACTTTTATAAAATCCCCCTGTAAGACTATATGGTAGTCTGTTTGCTAGACTGGGTGAAAAGGACCTATGTACTTCCTCTTTGAAATCAGTTCATCTTTACAGTCTATGAGGAGATCATATGGGAAACTCTACGAAGCAAATGAAAAGCAAAGACATTCCTTTGTGGGAAAAAAGAAGTGCTAAGAAGTTTGCAAAACCTTGTGAGAGAAAAGTGAATGGTTTTGGGTGTCTGTGGTGGAGGGGAAAAGGGAAAGCTACAGCGCATTAGTCTGAAGAAGAAATGAAAGCAGGAAGGATTTTGCAGAGGAACTTCTGTAGTTTATCTCTGTGTTATTGGACTATGTGGAATAACTCACTGCGCACAGACAGGGAAAGCACCACGTCTAGTCACTTCAGCCAGGGAAAAGTCTGAATTGCATGGGCAGCTCGACTCCAATAACAGCAGAACTGACAGAAACAAAATAATCTGTAAAAGTACTTTAGGTTCCATGTGTTTAAATTTTCTCAGTATTTATAAAAATAAGAAGGCAATCAAACTAGTTACTCCAAGTAGTTGTTGATGCCTTTTTCAGAAGGATTTCATGGTTCTCCAAAGTTTCTGGATGACAAAGATAGGATCTGATTCTTTCCCACACTTATCCATACACAAGTAAGAAGGGAAATACTTCAGAGGTTTAGTTTTGGTCAAGTTGCTGCTAGAAAATGCAGAAGAGAAGATGACTGCTGTTCCCTGCCAAACTAAAATTTGCAGGGGAGGACAGATGGATATTCTAGCAGTTAGCCATGCTCAGACACAATAACCATCACAGGACTTCTCCACTGGGACTTGGAGATAAGCAGCGTGTTGATCCAAGATACGGATTGTTTAAATGGGTTGAGAAATTTAACCACAAGATGGAAACTGGCTCTGTTAAGTGCAGGAGTAGTGAAGTGCTGCATTTGACCTACCACGGTGGCTGGAAATCTCTGGCAGCAAAAAACCAAACCCATTTGTTTTACGTTAAACTATTGACTCAGTTTTGAAACCCAGCTGGTGTCACCCAGCTGGTGACATGGCCTGTATTTTCTTTGGAGGAGTTCACTGCAGAGCTTAGGGCTGGGTTCTGGGGAAGGAAAGGCTGCTGCATTTACGCCTTATAATCGATTTGGGGTTGAAATCGACTGTTTAAGATCTGAAGGAGCCAGGTATGTGAAATATGGCATACCTGAAATGAATGCTCTTGCAGAACAAATGGAGATTAAAGGCCAGCTTGCTGCAGCTACCAGAGTGAGTACAGGCTTCAAAAAGTACAGTGCGCAAGAGGAATTTGGAGAATCCTGGACCTTTCTGGGACTGAGAAAAATAATGTAAAAATGTGGGAATCAATATTGGTTCTTGTCTACTTTACTAGAGGAGGGACTTGTGGGCTTCACTTCCCCATTTGACTTTTTATTGTCTTTCCAGGTAAGTCCAAGTAGATTAGAAGAGCCCTTGTACCCTCTATTTCCAGTGTGTACACACAGACACGCACGCAGAGTCACCCCAAACCATGATCGTTACATCAAGCATGACTCATTTACTTCAAAATGTTTCTTGGGACACCCATGGTTTTAATAATCTGATTAGAAGAACGAAAGTCTTATTCATGCTCAGAAACATCATCTTTGCAGTAAGGCAAGAGACCCATCTGACCTTTGGGGAAGAGGGCAAGTGCCAAAATCCCACAGAAGCGGGAAGCCTGCAGCCCTTCGAGAGCTGGGTGACGGCAGGAGGCTACAGACGGCCCCCACAGGTGGTCGCTCGGTGTTAGTGCAGATTTCATCATTTCCTGCAGTCAAGACATTTTGGCTCCATCTCTGCAGGCAGGCTGGTGTACGCGGCAGGCCCGCCGCTCCTGGCGCTGCTCCTCGGCAGGAAATACCTGCACCCAGCGCCAGCCTCGGGTAACTCTTGTGACAGCTTCTTGTGACAGCTCAGTTTCCTGTGGCTGGTATTCTTAGGAACTTACACACTTGTTCCCCAGGAAAACACATCCCTCGTGTGCCATTTTCATTTGGAGTCCAGTAATCCTCGCAGAGCAACAGTTTCACAGCTGATGCCTCCCCCATTGTGTCAAAAGAGCAATGCAAATATTTTAGTGGCAGCTATTTCCAAACCTGTCTTCTGACGGTCTCTCTTCTGGATGCTGCCGTTTGCTGATGGACACGGCGTGAAACTGTTCATGCTTTCCGTGGCTGCTCTCCATGTTTCCACAAAGTTGCGGCTCTGCTGCAGCTTTTTTTGACCGCCATCTTGTTTTCCTCAGCGTTTTCCTCAGGCGTGCTGAGGCACGCTGGGGCGTGCTCCCTGTGTCCGGCCCACGGCGGAAGCGCCTGCCAGTTTTATTCATCACCCAAGTCCTCGATGGTCATTTGAGCAGGGCCTCCAGGTGACACCAACGCAGGCAGGGGGAGGTGCCTGGGGGTACCTTCCAGCCCACGCCGCCTCTCATGAGACCTGTCTGTCTGTCTGTTCTGTGTAGTGACCTGGGCTCCAGCCCCGAGGTACGCTCTACCAGCGCATTAAATCATTTTACTGAAGCGGGCAGGAGGGAGCAATATTGGCTGTTCATGAACTGGTATTTATTTTAACAAAAAGTAGATACATGGGTTGACCACATGAGCCCAGCCCAACAACTCCTGAGCATTTGGGAATACTTGCAGCACCTCACTTGGCTCCATTTAATTTTGCTGCAATCTGAGCTGTTGGGAGATGATGTAAAGAAGATTTTTAAAGATCACCAAAAAGCTACTTACATAAGCTACACTTCCTTTCTAAGACCCATAGTAAATTTCTACATTATTGTTAGTACCTATCCAACATATATTACCTTTCAATTTACATTCTGCAATTGGAAAACCTTTCTTTTTCCTTTTAAATATATGTAAATAATAAGGAAAATAAAAAATAGCACTTTTTTTGAAATTTAAATAACATTTTCGAACATGGTTGATGATGCCACCTGTTACTGGGATTACCTGACTGTTCTCTTACTGGAATACATTTCTGTTCTTTTAAACGTTACCTAGCTTCAGATGTTTCTCCTGACATTTTCCATTACAAGTAACTGCAGCACGGTGGTGGTTTTGTGCATCTGTGTGGAAAAACAGTGAGCCTAAATGATTTGGCCCCTTGGGGAACAGAATTGGGGAAAAGAGGATGTTTTCCCTTAGTAAAGTAATGAATCATTTTTCCTGGGAAAAGTTGCCCCTCCTGTTCTCTAGAGCAGGACTTCGCGCTCTGCCAAAGGCTGGAGGGACAGGAGGTGCCTGAACTGAGTGTGGAAAGGGGCTTCTCCGGGCCACCGAAGGGGTCCATGCGGGACTGCTGGAGAGCTGGAGCTGGAGGGACGCCCAGAGAACAAGAAAATAAGGCTTGTAGTTAGAGTGGAGGCCATAAGGAGACCAGCTGGGCAGAGACTAGGAAAATCAAAGGAAGATGTTTCTAGCTGTGCCTGGGCAAAGTGAATGCAGAAGGGAGGGACCTGGACTTGGGCAGGCATGTAGTCAGGAAGGTAGTGAGATGAGGGAAGGTGGCTCGCAGGTGGAGCTGGGAAAGGTGGTGTTGCTGGGGAACTGGCAAACTGGGACTGGGGTCAGGGCAAGAGTGACAGAGCCGACAAGGAGTCACCTTATGACAGCCAAAACCAGCTGTGCAAGAAGACAGAAGGAAATGCATGTGAAGGCAGGTGGGGTTTAGATTGTCACGCTCAAGAGACTGAAACCAGAAAGGCCGAGGAAGTGGGCGCTGGGCACATCTGCACTGGAGATGGGATGGCATGTCCATATTCCCAGAAGGACAGGACTGGGGGGTCCCTCACGGCATCTCAGCTCCTTCTGGCGCTGAAACCTGGGCATGCACCGGCCACCCTCTGCTCTGTTTCTCCAGACAGGAAACCTGGGCACACCGGCTGCATGGGAGCTGTGCTGCCCTCCAAACAGGTCCACGAGCTACGCCGTGGGGGACCTTAGGGCATGACCTGATGCGATCCAGCTGCTGCATGAACACCTGGGGGTGAGGTGCCTAGGCACAACCTTGGGACAGAACAGACCTGGCAAAGCCAGAGCGGGGAAAAGAAGTAAACTTCAGGGGAACCAGAAGAAAGTAAAGATGCCATCTCTCACCTGCAGAGGCCTCAAGAGATTCCCAAATCTCAGCCTTGAATAAACCCTAAGTAACATCTTGTCCCTCTTCTGGGGCAAAGGCCTTGTGGTGGGTAAAGAGGTTCAAGGCATGGGATTTTAGACACTGTCACACAACATCACTTTTGTTTCTCTATTTTTAATCATTGCACTGTCTCATTCATCACACAGGGTGAGCCAGCTCTTGGGAGGAATCAGAAGTGTGTGGAAAAGACTACTTCACATATTAAGTTGATGGAAATATCTGATTGCAGAGAGGTGGGCTTAATTGTTCAGCTAGTCGAGCAGCGTTCTAGGGCAAGGGCTCCTCTGCTGCTATGAAATTCCTGTGTGACGGTAGGCAAGTTGTGAGAACGAGCATTTCCAGGCATGACCACCGTTTCAGGTAGTTGTAGAGAGCGATAAGGTCTCCCCTCAGCCTCCTCTTCTTCAAACTAAACAACCCCAGCTCCCTCAGCCACTCCTCGTAGACTCTTTGTTGTATACGTGACACACTGAGTTACACCTCCAGTGTCCCTCACACCCAATTCTTAATATGTGGGAAAGACAAAGATTCGTGTGAATTGACACAGACTTCTGGAGAACAAAGAACTGATATGCCACACTTGGTTTGCATCCAATTGCTGAAACACAAGTGAAACAGATGCACCAGTTTTGAAAAAGCAGTTATTCTTCTCCTGGAGATTCAGTTGCAGGAAAAGGCACAGGATTTTGGCAAGACTCACTCGTTTAGTACACTTACACAAGATGTAACACATTGAGGCTTGTCTCCAGATAAGCCTGTGCTGCAGAAGAATGATAACGTACAGGTGCCTTGCAGAATTTTATCGCTCATTTTCTCTAATGCCCAGACTTGTTCTGTTTACTCTTCTGGTACCATAAATTGCGGACTCAAGTTGTATGCTACTTTTCCTTTTTTTTTTCCCCTTCCTGAAAAGCGCTCATAAGTAAGTTGGGCATGCATGAAATTAAAGATACACTTTTAGTATTGTCTTTAAAGAAAATCCTTCAAATGCCTCCCCCAAAGAAAACACCACAACATTGCTTAGGATTATCTCTTTATTTATTTCAGTTAAAACAAACATACAAAGTTTCATTGAAACTTGTGTTCCACTCCCTGCCAACAACTGTAGCTAGCCTGTTGGCCTCTAACAATACAGTAGATACATATGTACACAGAGGTACTGTAGGATGCCTGAATTTAGTGGCCTAACAAATACATTAGATCATAAAATTTGTTAAGTTGCTGCATTCAGGAAATCGTAACATCCTTGGTAAATTTTAGAGGAAAAGTATACATGAGCCTGAACAATGCTTTTTATGGACCCAAGTGACTGTGTTTATTGCGACATATACATTTGTAATAAATACAATCTTAGTGTTTTCCTACACACCTTAGGCGTAAGACATTTCTTCCATTTTTGCAGGCATTACATTTTGTTGCAAAAGAATCTTTCCTTTGACAGTTGTTATACAGATGTACAACATGAACAACTCCTTGAAATGATGTAACAATCAGTAATGAGAGGAATATATACATGAGTCCTGGATTCCAAACCTACATTATATACATTATACTTACAGTATATACACACATACAACTATGTACACAGACTAATCATAAATATTGAAAAATAGGTTTAGTTTTAATGGATTAATGTTTTATAAATAACACGTTACATTTATGACTGAAATACCATGGAAGACAGTAACGTCTAACTGAGGTGACAAAACAGTGGTTTAATACTGAAGCTGCTCTTTTAGGTGGTTTGTAACGTAGGTAACTTTAAGCAGACAGGTTTGGAGAAAAAAAAAAAAAAGAGTGTAATTGAATAAATCATATGTTGGAAATGGACCCAGCCAAGTGGAACTCAACTGTTGCAGGTGGAGAGCCAGTCATCAAATAATGTAACACATAATGTACAATCTGGAAATTGCTACATTCAGAGAATTAAGTGACAGGCATGATATATCATGAGGCGTCATCACAAAAATCTTCCTCCCCTCTGGCTGCTGAGGAGGACTGTGTAGCAACTTCTCACTTAGACCTCCTTCCCCTTCTATGGTTACTGAGAGAAACGAGGCCATTTCTCACTTTTTTTTTTTAAATGCTGGCAAGGGAAGCGCATCATCCCTTATGTGCTACAAATTGCTCAAAGGTAGACAACATTTTAATCCTCTTCTACCTTTCTACCTCTGCGGAGAGGAAGAAGAAAAGCTGCCAAAGTACTGAGGAGGCACATGCTCAGCACTTCTGTGGAGATCAGGTAGCACAGGAGAGTTAGCCATGGATGTACAGTACCTGAGGCAGAGAAGTACCTAAGGAGCGTTGGTCAGTGCTGGCTCCAGGATCGTTAATTGCCAGTTGAGTACCACCGAACTAATAATACAGACAACACAGGAGGAATCTAACTTCTCATTACAGTTTTATGCTACAGACTTAGTGACCAGTACTTACAGTCATGCAGAAGTATCAATACAAAATACCTGCAATTTTTTTTTCATAGCTTTTAAATGGCTGGGCAGAGATTGACATTATCTGCCAAACAGTGACTATAATCTAGGTTTGTTCCTGATTAATTCGACAAGAGCAAGAAAGTCTCAGGCACTGTTTAATCAATGGATTACAGGCCCTTACTTGTTCCCTCTGACACCACAACCAAGTGGAACTTTGTAAGTCAGATTTTTAAAGCAACATGTCAGATGAAGACAGTTGACCACACTGCCATGATTATTTCATTAATAATCTCTATCTAGGCTTTTGTACCCAATATTGTTGTGTTTGAGAACCTCTTATAAGCCAAGTATGCTGTTATACAAGTGTTATTTCTCTTCAACCTGGGATAAGAAAGAGTAAACATGCACTAGAAACAAAACAGCTCATCACAACCGTACAGCACCTGTTTCATCAGCTAGCTAGCTAGGGCTCATAAGAAACTTACCTATTTCTGAAGCAAACAAGTATGAGATGACTACCCAGTCTATGAGGTTACCTTTAATACTACTATACAGTATAAATTGGAAGAGGAATCCCAGTTGTGTATGTGAAGAGAGTTTGTACCAAGCATGAAATACTGGTGCAGTTATTTTGTGGATTTGACTCAGATACAGAATAGTCAAGTAAAAATCCAATAATGGATGAGTAATTTGAGAAATACTGTACACTTGTTGAATATTATACAACTAGTAAACTACATTAGGACCTTTTTCTTTTCCTACAGAGTGTTTCAAGATAGATTGGACAGAAAGAAACCCAACAAACATTGCTACAACTGACAATGGACCTTATTAACAGACAGAACTCCAGGAGGGAGTTTTATATTAATGGCATGATATGCTCCAGTGCCATTTAGTTTGTATCTACAACAGAAAAAAAAAAAAGGCAAAAAAAAAAAAAAAAGGCAAAACCCCCCAAACCCTGTTTTACCCAATTGCACTATTGAGTACCTCAAGAAGGGAAACGTCAACACCATCTTTACAATTTCTAGATTAGCTACGTTTTTCTCAAATGTACCCATTCTAATGGGTGGTTTTTTTAAAGCTTGAAAATTTGGGTTTCTGCACGATTTTTGGGAACTAAGGTAACTGTAGTTGCTTAAGTAAGCTGACACAGGATTTTCAGAATTATTTTCACTCTACTTTGAACTAAGTGAATTTCATGGGAAGCATTTATAATTAGAGAATTTTGACTTGAATTGGTTCGTTTTCTGTTTTGGTCATTAGAAGTATTTTTTAAAATAAAATTTCTTCTAATTATGCCTCTACAGAAAGGCACACTAAATTTAATTTATGACACTGATTAAATATTTTTATGAGCTCTTCTATGTTGTTCTTTCATTCTTTTTAGAAAAATGTTTCTTAAAGTCAAAATAGTGCTTTTGAGGTCCATATGAATTTTTTGGTACAAAAAATAATAGTGTTTCTCTCTCTCTCTCATTGGTTATTTAAACACTTTGCTGTAAATTAAAGAGTTATTTCTCACATCAATTGGTTCCATTAGGCACATTCAAGTAAAATAACAAAATATCCAAGTAACAATGACGAAAGCCAAACATGGCTTGATAAAAGTCTACAGAGAGTTCTGTCCATTCTCTGGAATGGAATATAGTTGTCACTTCCTTCAGCCAGACACTCACGTGGTTCGATGTTAATATCCACTTCCACCATGCAGAATAGTTTCTTAAAGACAGAGTTCAGGTATTCTACAATCAGAAGAACCATCAACAAAGAATCTGCATTTTAGAGGAAGCTGAATAGCTCATTTTCGTTCTCAGTAGGTATCTGAGCGAACACTGGCATTTGAAGTGGAGTATTACAGATTAAACCAGGGCAGTTAATGGCCATCAGATGCAACATTCTGGGTCCAGTCTAGAATAATCAGTGTCATACACCCAGTCATCACAATTATACCAATTAGAAAGAAGAACACAGCCTGAAAAATAAAACACAAAAGAAGTATTTCAGTTTCTGCTACTATACCCACAAAAGTCATCCCCATTTATGGCACAAATGCCATTGCTCATGGAGGACAAAGTAAAAAAGACGAGATCACAGTAAACAACAAAGAGCTATGTATTTTCTCATACTTGGGATCCTTTTTCAAATAAAAAGTACATTTATTTTCAGTATAGCAGACCTCAGCCTCAACTGAGGGAAATTAATGCAGCTGCTGATAACCAGTCAGGCTGTGCCACTGCGCTGACTTGATTCTGACTCAGGATGTCTAAGATTTGATTCTGAGTCAGTACGTCTAAAACGAGTAAGAGCACCAAGATCAGTCAGGATGACCCAAATGATCGGTGGAGGGCAGCTTTAAGGGGTAAATTACGTAAATAAGTCTTGAAACTCCCACGTGTTAACTAAGATAACGTTAAATGGCAGTTCACTGACTACCTTCACCGAGACTTCAAAATTGTTAAATTGTGAAGAAGGAAGCTAAAGTTCTTGCTCTGAATTAGTACGCAAGTGTAACTATTACATATTTGTCTGTACATACCCCAATCTTCTGCACTGACTTCATTGGTTCCTTCTTCACTAATTTGATATAGAAGGCAGAAGGAAGTATAAAGATCAGCATGGCAGCTGCAGATGCACCTGTATTTAAAAAGCACAGAAATAAATATTCATAACATAAACAGGTAATTTAATATATAATCTATATTAAATATATATATAACTTAATATAATTTAATTAGATCAGAACTGCATTTTCTGAGATTTGAAAGACTACTTGAACTGACGTGAAAATGCTTACCAATGAATCCAAAGATGTCTCGGATAGTAGGGACAAAGATAACAAGCACGTTGGTAAACGTCAGAAGAGCAACTGTAATGGAACAGTGACGCCACCATGTAAACTCCTTCCCTGCCCACAACAGCTGGGTAATAGAACTGCGGATCTTTTGGGGAGAAACAAAACCAAAACAGTTCAGTCTTCATTGTGGAAGTCAGTGACTGTCACCTAAATTAGACCTTCCTTCTGAAAATATTTTAACATCATTTTCCTGAACCTTTCAAATTTTAATAAAAGTTGAAAGACATGAAAGCAACTTTTTTTTCCTTTAAATATTTACTTCCTGCACTTGAAAGGCAGCTCTGCGTTTCCGGTCTCTTTCTCTTTTCAGTGATTTAGATTTTCAAAGCACAGACAGTAATGGAGAAAACACAAGCAAAAACATCTGTCTTTAACAAAAATAAATCCCAGGGATTTTTGTAACATCTAAGGATGCTGCTCAACAATATATGCCTAAGCGGCCAGAATTCATGTTCACAATGTACTTAAAAAAAACACACTGACTTTTGTAAGCTGATAATACAATAGTGCAAGTACTTTTATAAGGGGGCAATCTGTTCCACTCCCCCAATTAAACTATACCAGTAACACAATATGACTGAACATATTTGTATCTACTGCTTTGTAAATGTTGCCTAATTATTTAATTTATTTGAATTAACAGTATAGAGATACTTCATCAAGCTTATTAGAATAAATTTCCTTTTCCAGTTAAGAAAAAAATTCTATAAATGGCAGTTGCCATATCAGTAAATGACTGCAGCAGGACAGGTGATGAAAATAAAAAATGGTAGTAAGATTAAAAAACTTAGATTACTTACTGGGAAAATAACGACAGGTACAGTAAGTGTTACAGCCATAAGTACAGCGAGACGCACAATAAGAAGAAGAACATCAGCGCCCAGATAAGCAGAGTAGGTATGAAGCAGTTCTGGTTCAACGTTTCCTATAAAGAAACCGGTATTTTAATTAGATGTAGTTGACGTACTTCTCAAACAACCGCTTCTGCTCTAAATCCTAAGCGAATTTTACAGTTACAGCAATATGAATTGAAAGCCTCAACAGCTCCTGTAAGCATGTCTCCATTTTACACAGGAATAACTTGGAGGCACTGAATCTGTTTTAATCCAATTTTAATCCTGTGCCTTGGGCCTAATTCTACCACTGATCTCCTTTTGGGTGTGCACTTATAAAAGTACTTAAAAAAAAGCCAACAAACAGTGCATATTTAGAACCCAGAGTAAATGCTTGCTTGCCCTAACTTAAAAATAATACTGTGGTTTTTCAGAACTTAATTCATTTAAAAGAAAGCAGAGAAGGCAATACTCACCATAAAATGTCAGGTATCCAAAGAGAGCAGCCAATAAATACATGAGGAACATGGCAAAAAAAGATACATAGGACACATTCATCATTCTTTTACGGCTTCGGCTATAAGAAAAAGAAACATTGTTAGCAATGAGAACACACAGTTTTATACTACTTCTGTTTGTTTAGTGAAATTACAGACACAAATCTAACATTTACCTTTTCAGTTCTTCATAGATGGGAAGAATTGCAGGATGGCAGACAAAAGAAAATGTTAGGATTGGGATAGCATACACAGTCTGAAAAAACAAAAGTATGTTTAAGTATCTCAACAGATATTAGAAATTCTGTTTTAAAAAATTCACCAGTAGATTTTTCAGCTTCGACTTAAGCATCAGTTTAGTTTTTGATAAAGACTAGCTGTTTTTTACAACTGACACTTTGGCAAGAATTAAAACAACAGGTTCATATTTTCTTAAACCCAAACCCTGAGGTACCAAACTCTCAAATCTCACTGAAGTCCATGCTGAGCTGAATGTATTTGCATTCAGAATTGTGTTCTGCATCTCATAGGCTTAAGCCATTATAGCCTGATCTTGGTATAGGCTGTCACGCATACTTCCCCATGTGTGGAGATTCACCACTGTTAACTGGGAGCCCACATGAGAGTCAAGACTTTGTGACTGAGAACTTAAAAGTCTATTCCAAACCCTGGTGTGCATTTCCCATTCGCATGCTTTTACTATTACTTCATCTTCTTCTGCAATCTACTTTTTAAAATGCTTTATTAACTTACTTGAGAAAGCTTGAGAAATGCTGTGCTGAAGAATGAGAGATGTGTTTACTGCCACTCATCTCAGGCAGGCACCTCAAGCTCCCCTAATTTCTGTGTATTTGGAGTGTGGAAACACCTGGTCTACAGGAGGTAAACAGTGCCTAACTCTACTGAACAGGAAGTCTTAGCACACCCCAAGTTTACAACTGGGTAATTACCTCAAGGAAAAATGACCTAATTTATCTGCTATGTATTTACAACAGAGAGTCTGATTTTTAGTCAGTTACCTGTGAATTGAAGATGAAATATTTTGGCTTGCACATATCATCACTTGTTATGTTTTCATCTACCAAAGGTGCCAGTGTCACATTTAATGTCATGTTCACGATGTCACTGTCCATAGGACAAGGAATCTGAAACATCTTCCAAATTACCTAGAAATAAAGCCATGTATTTATTGTTACTTTGACTAACGCAATATGTGAAACTTTCCAGAAACTGTGTTTAATTTCCCTTTGAAATGTAGTTTTACAAGCATTATAAGTCTGCAAGATTATACTTACAACAATCAGAAAGAAGACCATGCAAAGTAAGGAAAAGCCACTAGTATAGCCCAAATATCCTGTGTTCAAGAAAGATTAAAAAAAAAAAAATGTAAGGTACAACAGACAGAAACACCATTGAAGTCATAACATTATGACAAAATATATTGTCAGTGATGTCTTTAGATTGTCATTTTCTTAGTGTTACATAGAACAAGTTAATTATTTATGGACTTTCTGCTAATCTCAACCCAGATCTGAAAGTTCTCAAAAACATATTAGGGGCTATACATAGAGAAAGTCTGTAATATTAAATTTTGTAACTTACAAAAACACGCCCCACAACAAAAAACCCACACCAACAACTATGTGCATTGTTTATTAAGAATGACTATAGGGTTAATTCTAATAGAATGCACTATGAGATAACTTAGCCTTTTCCTGTCTGTTTTTATTGATTCACTTAGTTTGAAGAAAGTAGTAACTTGAGAAAGTAATTCACATTGAGGCTCTCAGTTAGTAAGGTTCCACTACAGGATTCTCTGAACAAATGGTGTGTTAACTGAATTATTCATATATATCACTGAATTACAGCCATTTCAGATAAAGCATCTGGTATGAATATTCTGCTACCGCTTGGGATCTAAAATGAAAACGGTGACTTCTGCTTACATTGCAAAGACAATTTCACTGTCCAGGGCTAGCATCCCTATTCTTTTGTTATTAGCTATCCTGCAACAGTCTCAATATTATACTATTTCACTACTGTCCAAAATAGATCAAACTCTGTGATAAGAACACAAACAGAAAATTACTGTTGAGCCTTGTTGTAAAGCTAACCCTTAAGATACTTGTCTTGATCCTTTTTTTTATTAGTTTTTTTAAGTAGACTGACAGCAATTACCTAAACACTGATTAGTCCCAAGAGACAAGTTTGGAGACAGCTGCTAATTCACATAGTACTTCAAGACTCAAACATCCTATCAACCCATTTCCCCACAGTATTTTCAATGCATTTTTATTTTGATTGTACTCTACTGCTTACCTAAATTTTTCAGTAAGGACAACGGAAGAATGAGGATGACAGACACCAGCAGCACTAAATAGTCACCGTTAAGATACCATTCTCTGTAGAAAAAAGTAATATTTGTAAGTAATCAAAGTATTTAAAAATTACAACATTTGCAGTTTAGTCTTCACTCTTATCTTCTCCTACAACATATGGCTTCTCAAAAAAAATGTAGTACCTGAAGTCACAAAGGACTACTATTCAACTTACTATACGGACCTAAAGCCCTACAATACCTTCTTATCTCACCCCAAACCTGCATTGTGCCTTTCCTTTAGTGTCCTTTTCTAAAATTAATATGCATCTGAAAGTCAGAAGACAGGACAGTAAATGACTAGTCAGAAAAGAAGTCAAGTGGGATCAATTGTGGAAAAATAGTAATTTGCGTAAATGTTGGTTCCCAACTCTCCAGATGTATTGGAATACTGCAGGCCCCCAGCAGGGTGGTGATCCACTTTTAATGGAAATAAAATTCTGCTGGGTACCCTGCACGAATTAAAGCAAAACAGGTGAGGGCTGGAGTTAAGGCAGTAGCTCAAGCCCACTGGCTGCAAAAACTCCAACAAGCACTGGGGAGTCTCCTGGAGGCACGTTTAGTCCCTTTCAGTAGGGAAACCATGATAAGAACCTCAGAAGATTTTTTTTCCTTCAGATAATTTTTGCCACTTATTCCTTAAGAAGCAGCAGCTATTTTTTGACAAAACATTGTGGAGTGTTAGCAGATTAACATCTTCCTTTGAAACACAGAAAAACAAAGTTAGATTGGTGTAAATATAATGCAATTTCACTGAACTAACAGAAAAACTTGAGTATTTAATCGTGGCAGGGTAACTGCTTTCTTCATCTGTCCTACAGGAACATCCTATATGCTTTAAGCAATTCAAGTAACACTAAGCATTTATTCCCAAATATTAATACTTTATATCCTGTTATGGTATCAGCCAACAGTATTTATTTTAAAATGGACTGTCTACTATTTAGGTAAACAAAGAAAAATTAATGACCCAATTGGAAATTTGTGCATTCAAACTCAATTGCTGAATTATAAGCCTATATATGCTAGTGGAAATATGGAGTAACTTTAACAGATTTGCTCTGGATTTATGTAGTAAACACAGAAGCGATTTGGTCATCTCTTTCTCCAGTTTCATCTGGGAAAACAATGTAAAAAAGGTATTATAGAAAGTTCAGATGTGCAAGACATTAATGTCATGCACCTTTTGTTCCCATTTTTTAAAATTTAGTAGTCTTGTGGTAAATTTAAAAGAAATCACATTCGTAAGAACATACACTGTTATTGTGCATGCACCACATGAAGGCCATCCCGACTTCCACACCAAGGACTTAGAAGTTTTTCTGTGCTGAAAAGAATGGGATTGCACAGCTTTAAAATACAGCTGAGTATTTTAAAAATTGCTAAATGAATTTTCATAATAGAGCTAGTATTTGTAATATTGTCTCAGAATTCCAGAATATTTTCTTCTACAGTAAGCATTATTTTGGGACATTTAAACAGGTAAGCGCTTACATTTGAGGCACCAGGCTGCCAGAGTGGAATCCATGCCAATGGTAGCCACCCAGACTCCCCTAAGCAATGCATGGAGAGAGTCAGTTAAACGGGGTCCACAATTGCCAGAGCACTGAGAAAAGATTTACTTTAAATCAGTGTACAGCTACCTAGTACCAGCCAACAAGGAAACACTGAAGATACAAATCTCAATTTCTGAATTTTGTCTGCCAGATTTGCAGAGCAGCAGCTGTATCCAGTGAGATTCACAGCCTTTAACTTCCCCTCTTGACCAGCAACCGATTTTGGATTCTTCTCTGAAGACGGGATAGTTGAAAATACTTGCCTCCAAGCCCCCTTGTAAGTACTGGCTACTCCAGGGACTTTCTTAAGAAGCAGAAAATAAGGACTTGAATTCAGCCAAAGGAGGGAAATGAACCTTCCCAGGACAGAATTTGTAAACATTACACTATTAAGTAAATAGGGTGGGTGCATTCTTTGAGTACATTAAGGGGAAGGAAAAAAAAAAGGGGGGGGGGGGGGAAGATGGCTAGCACTGTTGTCATGATAATATCTATCAGCAAGCTGTATGAACACCACCAAATGGCTTGAACCCCTTGGGGAACAGAGGCAGAAAAATGCCTACCTTCTGAATTCAGGCTTAGGTGTAAGTTGGAGTCTTGAGCTGCTCAGCCCTCTCAAGACTGGGACACTTCAGGACAAGGCACAGAAGTACAACTCTGAAGAGTGAGATTTATAGCACTTAACTCTATCCATCTGAAGTCAGGCATCTTGTTTTAGATAGCTGTTTTTACACACCCTCTCAATATAGAGCGACATGATAAATTGCTCTCTGGAGATGCCCAGAACAGGTGTCTAAGCCAGGTGCACTGAACTGACGCCACAGAGGATCACCTTTCTCCACTGATTATACAAACACCAGAGTAATGATGAGCTCAAAATCTATCTTTCAGATGGTATGGTTAGATAAAATGAGCCCTACCCAAGGCACCCACTTTTAAAGCCAAGCAGGAAAGCCACTATGGAGTCAAGGTGTCTCCAGGGCTAAATGGCAGTGTGTCTGCCATTTCAGTCTTGGGCATGTAAACTCTGTTTTAATTCAATATTTAGTCCCCATGTCTTTTTGAGAACTGTTCCTTAAGACATTCATTACATAACTGCACCTTAGTCTTATATTTAATCACTTCCCACAATATTAACACTAGAAAACCAAGATAATCAGTCCAAACCAGTTGGAATGCAATAAGGGAAAAAAAAAAAAAAACAAAACAAAAAACAAACCAGCAACCATAACCACATTTACCTTTCCTTATCGAGAGTATGTACTGACTGGTACATACATTAACACTTACCTGATGTTCTTTAGAGAACAGCTTTCTGTAATATGATGCGATACCTGTATTTTTCTACCCTTTTCCCAGGACAGGCTGGATCTAAATGAAGTGGAGCACTCAGGGGAAGGGCAAACTTACTGTATCTCTGTCTGAGTAAGAAGCTACCCTACGGTGTACCGAACGTGGTCTTCATATAAAAATATGTACAGTCTCCGTACTTGTTTCTCCTAATAGTTTCTCTGATGAGGAGTTCTAACACCTACCCTGTGGTCTCTTCGATGTTCATAAATGTCTTGATGACCAATGGTAACTCATATTTCACTATGAAGAGGTAGCTTGACATAGCTGTAGGTGAATAACATCATAGATCATTACAAATATAGAATATGCCACAAGATGCAAGAATCACATAACATGTTTCATAACTTCACTTGAACACAAGCAGTTAATGAACACATGTTGTGTGAAAAAAAAGTCTCCAAGAATAAGTAGGGAACAATTACTATTGACAGTACAGGTATTTTAAGATCTTGTCCTCACCTCCAATGTTCTGCATTGTAACTGATCCAGAAGCTGCAAGTTTTCCAGCCATACCAAATGCCTTCATTCCCAACTGTTCATACAATAAAGATCCTAAAGGAACACAAAATAATCCATTGGAAGGGTGTGTTTCACAAAGATACCATACGAAACAAACACCATATGTTTGTAAAATAGTAATTTGCCATACCTCCTTCGTTGGCAGTCTTCAAAAGGAGATGAACCGAATACAAAGAAAATATTGAGACAAACAGCAGGAGTATCCTGAAGGGAGAAAAACACGCAAATTTTTAATAGCCATAAATGACTTATTGTAACCTTATTAAAGAAAGGTGTAAAAATGAATCACATTAAAATATTATCTGGGAAAAACCTGTAGATTCTAAGGCCAGCTCAAAGCATTCTGAAAACCCAATTAATGCCTAGGTTAGAAAAGATTTTACACTAAAATGCATCTCACTGGCATACAGAGAAATTCTAGTGTAGGATTAACAATGCTTACATTCAGTGTAAGGTAGCATAAGCACTGGCAAGTGTCAGGGCGTTATAATTGGCTACATTTGATATAAATAACAAAGCAGCAATGGGAATGGTTTTGTATTATTGTAAGAAACTATATTTCTCCTGTCTTCCTATCCTTGTTCAACAGTGTGTGATGAATCTATTGAACATCGAGTTGTGACTAATTGTAGCTGAAGTGAAGATTATCTTTTGGTCTTAAACAAATCAGCTTTTCAGCTTAAACCTGTGTTCAGTCTTTTTTATGTAAAGATGAAACTGCAAAAGCCTTAAAGAACTGACTGAAAATTCACATGTATTGAGAGCTGTGTCCTCAAATGAAATACGTGTTTATTGTCATTAACAAAAAAAAAAAAAAAAAAGATGACTTTCTTCGCTCAAAAGTTATACTTCATGTCTGTTTACATGGGAATCGCTAGTGGCTTGTTTATCTTCCCCACAGGTTTTATGCACAATATACATTATTTCCCGAAGCACATTTGCAATATCTAAAATTCGGATCTCGCAACAACAAATCTCTCCCACAACAAATGCACTTCCTGGAGTGGCACGCTAGGGGGGACTTCTCAGCTGCTGAAGAACACAGTGGAAAATTCCAACATGTTCAAAAAAATCACTGGCCTTTCTTATACCAATACAAGCATTCTGCTTTATAGGAAACCTAAGAATCAGCACATCTGCTCAAAAATGGCAAGCTCCATTTAGAGTTCCCAGGGTACTCTTTATGTTTCCTTTTGCATCATTTTTAACGTTGCTGAAATTAGTAAACACAGCACAAAGAACTGGAAACAAGAACATCTGAGAAAAGCTTCATGGATTTGTACAAGGAATCCAGGCAACTTGTGTTACTGTGCCAATTCAACGCCACCACATGCACACAAATAAACCTCTCTATTTCTGACAGGTAGAGATTAACCAGGATTTAATTCAGCCATCAACTAGAAACAGCACAGTGAGATGCACAAGGGTTACATTTCATGAAAACTGCACAGATCCTGGACCCCTCCGTTCTAACTTTGAATGGCTGCCTACAGTGTTGACAAGATCAGTCAGCAAACTCATCTCGAAGCTCACTCAGTTTCTGGCTTCCAGACTGTATCATTCATTTATTTAGTGCTGACACAAGTGACAAGTCACAGCACTGACACAAGTGACTCCACAGTCTTCAAAGAATTTACTGCCTTGATCAACTGCATCTGGATCTGAATCTGTAACCTAGTCATTAAAGGATGTCTGCAATGCCCTCAGCGTCATCATAAATCCTCAGTATCATCAGTGATTGACTGCTTTCCTGCCTTGGAACTATACAAACTACACTGAGTTTTGAAAGGTAACAACAAGCTAGTTTATCTCTGAATCGGTACTAACGTAAATAGGTGTGAATGCAGTATCTGGAAATGAAAGGTAACTAACTGAACGACCTCAGCACCCAACTGTTAACTTGTCAGCTTTGAACATTTTTTTCTTCAGAAAAAAGGACCCCCATGCTATGCAAATCTGCTCAAATATCTAACCTTAAATGCTTTTTTCTTCCTCTCCTCAGAGATGCTCTAATGTGCATTATGCTGATTATCTTGTATGTGCTGCAGAACATCTTTAGAGCATGAGACTGATGTGCAGAGAGATGGAGTATCTATCTCTTCTGAATTCATGCTGCTAAGTTGTTCGTTCAGTTTAGCATCATCTAAGTAAGTGAAAGTCTTAGCAAAAAATTAACAAATCACCATATATTTAAAATAAAATTCTTCAGATCAAACTTTACACACTGGTAGTTTGCTCAGGAAACTTGACCACCACGCTGATATACTGTGAAATATCTGGAAGTAAATCTGATCTAAAACTTTCTGGAAATCTGGCAACAGAGTAAGGCAAATTTAAAACTAAACATTACTCTTCTCTTGTTCTTGAACATTCAGCACATTTACCTATTTCCAGGATAAAAATACAAAATACAAAGTTCCTTTAAACACATCCCTGGATTCCCATTTGCACTCAAGTCACTGATACTGCACGTTGTGCGAGCTGAACTGCCTCCAAGATATGAAAAATCTACTTTCCTGAGACATTTCGAAGCACTGTACATAATTGTTTCCTCATGCTATTTCCAATTACATTACTATAGTCTTGTCTTATACCTGAAAGCTTTTGTCAATGTAGACATAACAATAAAGATATGCTGGTTATTCCACATCCCTCCTTCGCAGGGAGACAGCAATCTTTATAGGTGTAGCTGAAACCAGTTCCCTGAATTGAGTAAAAGCATAGCAATAAAAAGGATTTGTTTATTGGTGTAAGCACATCGTACCTCTATAGGCTCAAAGGAGACCACGTCCCTGATCGGTAGGACTGGGCCACAGAAATTTGTAAAAGTAGACACGGCCAAACTTGCAAGAGACAAAATAATCCTCTTCCGCCTACATTCTTCTTCTAACTCTCTACAGCCTCATCCTGTACTTTTTGTGCAATTATGACTTCCACTAATTGAAAAGTTTCTGTTGTCATTGATTTCAGTAAGTGAAGTCTGAAGGAAAAAGCTAATGCAGACTTCAGTCTGTTCAGTAGCACCTCTCTTTTCCACTTGGATAACGGAATTTTCAAGGGAAGTCTATCGGTGACTCATGGAGAAACTACAGCTAAGTAAAGGAAAATTCACTGTAAAATGTTGTGTGGGTTGCAGAACTTGCAATGAATCTGTTTAATTTTTGCAAGTCCTTCTGAATGTATCACGATCTCTTTAATTTAAAACAAGACATAAATCCTAAAATGCGATTCAGCACCTATGGCAATGACTGGGTAATCTGTAAAGGTCATATTATTACATCACGTATTTTTCCATTATTAATTACACAGCAGAAAGATTTTTTTTGATGAAACAAAAGATACTTACACAAAAAGAGCAATTCCAGTGTTAGCCATGGCATAAGAAAGACCAAGGATGCCACTACCCACAATAGCATTGCTCAGATTAAATACTGACATTCCAAAGGAAGTAGTACCCGGATGCTGAGAAAAGGGAGATAGGTCATAATTAATAGGAAGTTATTACTTATTTCAAAATTAAAACAAACATAAATTTGTCAAGAAAGCTTTTTTTTTTTTGAAATGTCATTGCTATGTACTTACATACTGAATTTCATATTTCTTCTTTCCAAGATTGGAGTCGAGCAAGAAATTTTGATTTTCTGGATCGATATCCGCATAGTGGCTGTAAGAAACATTGCATCATTAGTGACTCTCACGGGCAACTTGCGCATTCACTTCCCCTTTAGCATTGCCAATCCACTTCAAAGGGAACCAAGAAAACCAACGGAACGACCCCAGAAGACCCACCCCGCCTGCCGTTCTGCCCGGTACGCAAAGCACCGCGCCTGCTTTCGTCCGCGGCCGCTTCCGCGCTTCTGTAACGCCTGTCAGCACGCGGGGCCTCCAGACCCGAGGCGGCGTTTGACACGGGGCCGAAGCGGGGCAGCGGCCGCCCGCCCCCGGGGCGGCGTAGTCCCCTCACCTCTTCATGGCGGCCGGCTTGGTGGGGTAGGGGTAGCTGAAGTCGTTGCTGTTGGAGCTGTAGCTGCTGCTGTCCTCGTCGGGGGAGATGTTGAACTTGCCCATCTCAGCGCTGCTCATGGCGGCGGCGGCGGGGCCGGGGGTCGGCGGCCGCTCTTTTGTCCTTGGCGGCGAGGCTCGCCGCGCCTGCGGAGGTGGGAGGCGACGTCAGTGCCGCAGCCCGTCACGTGGCCAGCGCCCGCCCGCGGCTCGGCGGCCCCCGCCCGCCGCCGAGTGGAAAAGTACCAGCGGGCGCGCGGGGCGGGGGGCGCGCGGGGCGCGGGCAGGCGGCGCCGAGACCCGCGGCCGCACCGGCGGCGGCGCCGGGCCCGGGGAGCGGCACCGCCGCGCCGCACCCCCCGTCACCCCCCCGTCACGGCCGAGACTGATGCAACACCGACGGGCGATTGTCACATTGGCCGCCTCCGTGTTTACCTCCCTCCCTCCCCGCCGGCGACACCGGGCATCCCGGCGTTTTCAATGGGAAAGCGCAAACCGGTCACCGGCGCTGCACCGCGCCGCAGCCGCCTGGGGTTTTTCCACCTTCCCGGGAGGCAGCAGCGGCGCGTCCCTAGGCGGCCCCGCCGCGGGGCAGAGCCCGGCCGGCTGCCTCCCGGGCGGCAAGCCAAGCCGGGGGGCTGCCGCCAGACAAAGGCGCGGAGGACCCGCCGCGCCGCGCCCGAGAGCTCGCCCCGCTCCTGCCGGCGGCCGCGCCGCGCCGTACCTTCTCCGCAAGAGCTCGGAAGCGAGGTTTCCTCCCGAAGCCGCGGAGATGCTCCTCTCCCGGCTGCTGCTTCTGGCAAGGGGGGAAAGCCCTTCCCTATAAAACCTCAGCGAAAACAGAACCCTAAATAAATAAAGGTAGAAAAAAAAAAATCACTTAAAAAAAGCCAGCGGTGTGAAGGGGGAAGACAATATCGCGTCCGCGGCGCTCCGGCGTCGCTCCCGCTCTGACGGCCCCCTCGGGGCGCCGCCGCTCTTCAGGCAGGAACGCGGGCGCGTCATCGCCGAGGGGCGCGGCGCCCGCCCGCCGCCGCGCCGCCCCCCGCCGCCCGCCCTGCGCGGCTGACCCCCTGCCGCCGCCCGGGCCGGGGCGCGCCCGGCGGAGGGGTGGGCGCCGGGGCGCCGGGAGCGGGGCCGGCGGGCGTTGCGCCGTGGTTACGGTGGGGGCAATTGCGTTTCGCAGCGGGGACGGTGCTCGCCGGGAGCGCCCTGGCGGAAAGGCGCGTCCACCGGCGCGGTGCGGCACCTGCGGCGTGACTGCAGCACCGCCCGCAGGCTCACAGGGGCGGCCTCCTCCCCCTGCCACCCCGCGCCGCCGGGCGCCGGCGCTTCCCAGGGGCTCGGTGCGCGGCGGGGGCAGAGGCGCCACCCGCCCATCGCCGCTCGCTGCAGTCACCTGCTGTTTTTAATCGGCGGGCCAGCGGGGGCGCCCGTGCGAGCCCGGACCCCGGGGGCAGCCGAAGGGCTCCCCCGCGCTTCCTCCGGGAAGCTGTGCGGAGCGACGGCCTCTCCCTAGCGATGCGATGGCGGATAAACCCCGCTTGGGGGGAGAGAGGGGGGACCGCAACATCCCCCGTCCCTTTGCTCAGGTAACCGCCGCAGAAACTCTGGAGGGCTTTGCTGCTCGGCCCCCCCGTCGGAGGGGGCGGCGGGGCTGCACTGCTCGCCCCCACGCTGCGGCTCCGGAGGCGGCTGGGCGACGGCGACCAGGCACCGTTTCACCACCCCTTCTTGAGGCGGGGGGTTTCTGAGGCAGGCCCCCACCCTGGTCGCCCTGTCCCCGCCGCAGCGGCACTCTCCCTCCCGCTGCTGGCCTCGAGTGCGAAGGACGCCCGGCCACCGAGCCGTTTCGCCCCTCTGTGATCTCCCTCCCTCCCTGTGGCATCGTGGAGGGTGCGAGGCAGCCGGCAGCGCAGCGGCCCGACGGCCTCGGCGGCCGCAGGTACGCGGCAGCGCCTCGCAGCCTCGAGTGGCAGCGAAGCCCTACGTCCCCACCCGCGCTCCTGGCCTCACTGAAGCGCAGGCGGCCCCGGGCTCTGCGGGGGTCGGGGGGGGGGGAACGAGGTTTCCCTGAGGCGAGACGGCGCGGGACAACCGGACCGGCCCCCGGCCGCGGCCCCGCTGCCGCCGAGGCGGGCGGGAAGGCGGCGGCAGGTGACCGTTCCCGCCACAGAACGTTCTGGAGCGCCCGCGCCCCCGCCGGGGGGAGTGGGGGGGTGGTGAAGGGGCGGGGCGCGGCGAGGGCACGCGCAGGAGATGCGGAGCCCAAAATTTTCCATCCCTGCAGTGCTGCCCCGGCCCCGCCCCGCGCGTGGCGTCGGCGCCCCGCCCCCCCATTCCCGCCCCGCCCCCCCATTCCCCCCCCACCCCGCGACCCGCGCGTGAGGCGGCGGGGCGGCCTCGCACCGGCTCCCGCGGGAGGCCGGGGCCGCGGGGCGCCTGCGGGCGCCGCCCGGCTCGGGGCCGCCCCGGGCCGCCGCCGGGCCCCGCCGCGTTTCTGCCGCGCCGCTCCTGGCCTTGGCCGGGCGCCGTGAGGTCCCGAGCCCCCCGGCCGTGTGTCCTGAGGGCCGGGGGGTAGGCGGGCACCGGCCGCCCCGTAGCGGGGTTTGAAATCGCCTCAGGGCGTCTTGGGGCAGAAGTGGCTCCCGTCCGAACCGGCTGCCGGTTCGGGGCGTCTTGGAGCCGAGTTTCCCCCGCTTGCAGACAAGGCCAAGTACAACTTGGGGTGCTCATCGCCCTGAGGGATTTCGAAGTTGCACCAGGCGTTTTTGGTCCTCCTGAAGATGTGGGGGCATAACAACAGGCAACTGGCAAAGGCTACAGCAATCTGATGGGTTAAGCCGAAGGGCTGCGCGGCTCCGCTTAAAAATGCCATCACAGCGATATGTAAATAAGCATTACGACGAGGGAGCCGGGTCCTGCACCTTTCTGCATGGGAACGGTGAATGCTTTGTGCGTTTTTCAGTCAGTCCCATTCTTCGGGTGTTAGCAGTTGTGTGAAATTATCCTTTACATGAGAGGGGTCAAGGTGACCCGTCCACTGTGAGTTTTGCTAGTATAACAACAAACGCGATGACGTAGCTCTAACGCTTTTAGAACCGTAGCTGTTGGAGGCACTGACGGCAGCAGCATTTTCAAGGCAAGCAGACGGGTTTGGTGCATGGTACAGTGTCCCACGTGCATCCGATAAATACAGAGGCCATCTTCATAGATGTGATCTGCTTGCCATGAAGAGTGCAGTTTTTTAAAAAGCTAAAACCAGATTTTATAGCAAAATAAAAGTTTTACTGTACAAGTGCTAGAATTTTTTTTTTTATTAGAACCGCTCTCATTTTATATGGAAAAAGATGATGCTTTGTTGGTCACTTATGAGAAGAAAAATTGTTAAGATACATTTAGGAAGAAAAATTGCTATTTATCTAATGGCCCCATTATTGGAAGGTTCACTGCGCAACATGCGAGTGCAATCTGCACTGCTCCAGAATATTGAGTCTTTAAAATCTCTGCCCATGCAGCCTGTTTGATGGTTCAAATGGTCTGCTTTTTCAAGTGGTTTTAAGTAATGCCTCACTGATTGAATTATAATTTTCCTGACTTTGTAATTGCCAAGAATGTCCTTGGCAAAACATACATACAATGTTGTTTCGTCCAATTTTGAAATGTATTTTGTAATCAGAATAATAAAAGTTAATATTCATCAGTTCCTCCCACCATAGTTTCAATGATTCATTTGTTTTCATTGTGTTGCTTTTCTTTCTCCCTTCTTTTTTAGTGTTCTTATGTTCTTTTTGCCTTCCCTTTCTTTTCATCCTCCTTATCCTCAGTCACCCGCATCTTTATACCTTCCATTTGTTTGCCTTTTATTTTGTTCTTTGGTGTGTATCTACTCATCGCAGGCTTCCTTACAAAGTCTGAGCCTTTAGGATAATTAAGAATGATTTTTTTTTTTTTTTTTTAAATCTGGAGATTCTGTTTCTACTTTATGTATTCATGAGATAACCCTGCACAATTCTGGAGACTAATGACTGCTAAAGATTTTTTTTTTGAATACTGGAAAACAGATTTCTGTATTTTCTGTAATACAGAGCTGTGGGTGATGTGTTTTGTTCTTAGTCAGGTTTCCCTTCCTGAAAGACCTTATAATCATTTAGGGGGTAGCGCTTTATACTTTCAAAACAAAGCAAAACCAGACAAACAAAAATAAGATGTTATTGTAAGGATGTTGTAAAAGATACTATGAGCTAATCGTTAGTTAAGTGTTGTAAAAATTGAGTTGTCTTCAATTACACAGATAGAAACGAACTAGATTTTTCAATTGATTATACTGGAAGGTAACGGAGTTTTTGTAGCTGAAGAGCTATCTGCTGTGCGCTTCTGAATGTCCGTTTGCAGCTGAGTCTACACTGTAGATTCACCCCTCGCTGTAACGTGGCCTCTACCAGTTCTCAGCTTGCCAACGATTTCTTTTTAAATTGGATTAGTTGGTTTTACTTTTAGAAAAATAAGAAGTAGCTGGCAAGTGCCTGTGTTTTCTCTTTGCTCATGTTTTAGCAAATAGAAGGCCTTTGTAATAGAGGAGGTTCTGTTTTCGTCCTATTTCTTCCTACATATATAAACAAACCTTGTGGAATACTGTAAAACTATCTGTAGCACATGCCCAGTAGAGTCATTTATGTTTATGGTAAAGTTATGTGTACAGTAATACTGTAAAAGTCAAGTCCATCCACATGGTTTTTAGATGATACTTCCTAAATTGCCCGAAGAATACCTAATGAAATATGTAATATGCTATGTCAAAGCACTCTGTACTAATAGCTACGTAATATTCATTTTGCCTGTGCCTAGTATGAATAATATAAAAATCCCAACAGAGTAAGGATCTGCATTGGGTGAAATCCTTGGTCCTGCCAAGAGTCCAGGGAAGGATGGTAATGCAGAGTAGAGACCTGAGAGCTATATGGTGTCCCGAAGGAAGCACCTGCGCAGCGGTCTCCTCGACATGACAGACGCGGTCTGTCGCGAGGAAGAGCTGGAAGTGGGGGGGAGCAGGGAAAATGAGGATTCACCATTTTGCTGCCTGGACTCAGTGGTCCACAAAGACATAGGCGGGGCCGAGGGTTCCACCATCCTTCCCACCAGTTTGGTTCATTATTCGTACCTCACATGGACTGCCCGTGGCGTGCAATTAATGAAATTATAGGTTCTGATTGTATGCTTTCTCAAACAAAACTTCCACTGAAGCCAAGAGGTATTACGAGTGCGTAAGGAATGCAGGATTGCATATCCTGCCCCTTGGGCTTTATGATGGTGAGTTGGAGTTGCATATTAAACTCGGTTTAAGCCTTAATTTTTTCCCTCTGTGTTTATCCTAGTCTAGTTTCAGTTTTGCAATATGAAAACAACAAAATCACTACGTTAAGAACATAAGCAGCAGCATTCTTTTAAAAAATAGTACATTTACTATAATTATAACTTGGATTTAAACCAAAAATAGGCAGAGATTCTGAGTCTGAGTTCTAAAGCCATCTGATTATGCTGTCATACTGCAATAAACTCAAAACAGTGGGTGCTGCGTGAGATATATAGTACTAGTCATCCGCAAGAAATCGTCAGCCTTAAATGGACATTGCCAGCTGCTACAAAAATAATTTTTACTTTATATTTTTAACTCTGTAACATTTTTAGGGGTTTTAAAAATAGCATTTCTCCCTTAATCTTGGTTCAGCTTTTCCACTCAGGAAACACTGATTTTTTTTTTCCTGTGTGAAATTAATGTAAGTTGTTGGTTTTGTTTTTTGTTTTTTTTGGTATAGTACAAATCTAGAAAAGCTTTGGGAATGGTATTTGTTAATTAACTGAAACTCTGTCATTTTCTACAAGCCATCCCACATATTTTTGCTTAGATCCTTACGGGAATAAGAGCTACTATTTTTGTTCTTTTCCCATTTGCTGGTGGCGGAGAGTACGGTTTAAGATACACGTTTGGATTCCCAGAGACGTTACTGCCATAATTACAGCAGTCCATACATCAGCATCACTTTTTATGTCAGCAGATCTTTGAGGATATTGTTTGTCAACTAAATAATGCTTCACATCTTGGAGAAGTCACTTGCATTTTTGTGGCTCCCTTAAAAATAGTGTCAGTTTAAGAACTTAGAGTTCTCTAGGCAAGGCTCTGTGCAAGAGCTGTATGCAGAAGGGAACAAAACTGGAGTAATTGCGTACTTACCAAGACATTTCTGTGCTTTACTGCTTAGAGTAAGTGTGGATGCACTGATGGGGCAAAAAAAGGGCAAACGAGGGCAGGAGATCAACAAGCACTATACTCTGATGGAAAACAAAGCCTCAGTGAACCAGCAAGATCAGTATTTCTTGCCAAAAATATAGTGCAAGTGGATAGCAATAGACACATATTATAATTACATCTCCATTCTGTAAATGTCTGTGTGCAAAATTGTATGTATTATCCTTTTTTTTGGTGAAATTCCTGATATTCCTACGTGTGTCGAGGACTGGATCACTCGAGGACTTTGTGGACGACAACCATTATCTACTCAACTTAAAATTCCACTTTTCATCTACACTACATAAAGCACAAGAGTGGCTGTTTACAGTGTCACAAAAGGTCTGTCAAATCTGATACTTTTTCTCTGGCAGCGGCCAGTAGAGGATTTCTCTGTGACAAAGGGTGGGAAAGAGGATAGGACCACGCAGTTGTATGTTCTAGCAGTCTGATGGTTAGGATTTACTGAGCCAAAGGTTGTATCCACATGTTTGTATTTAGTAGTTTCTGGTACTTATTTGCATGAAATTGCTGAATCACTTTTGAACCCATGTTTAGTTTGATATCTGTCTTAAGCAGTGGCAAAGCTTACTTAGGCATTTACACAAACTTCTTCCATTTGTTAATTTTTTCCCCCAGACTTCTTCCCGATCAGTTCATTTGAGATCCCCATGTTTTGCACAGTAAAAACTGGGTTCCGTGTACCCTTATTATACTTTGCATGGTCATCTTTCTTGAAGTCGAGGAGTCCTAGACAATCTAATAGGTAGAAACTGTTTTGTGTCTTCAATTCACCTGGATTCCTGTACTAGAGAAAATGAGGATTGTTCGAGATCTTATAGGTGTCTTCTCATTTGTTAGAGAATAAAATTTAGACCTGGAGTCTCCTATAAAGTGGCAGTAAGCAGATTTTACCTTTACATTTTTTGCTGTTGTTCTGTGTTCAGGCTGATGTACGTGCATCTGTACGTTCTGAGGAAGGACTTTTCCCCCGGCTTTTTAGATTGAGTGTTTGCTGTAGGTCTGCCTGTTCTAAGTTGGCTGGAGTCCACATGTAGAATACTTGTAGCCATTTATTTTTTATTTTGGAAAGATGGTTTTTAGTTTTAAATAATTGTAAGCAACATTTGTAAACATTTTGCATGTGGGAAGAAAAATCACTCAGCTACTTGAGTGTGCACAGTTTTTCAGTGGGCAAAATGGGCATCTTTAATTTAGTCAGAGAAATCTGCATGGATCAATTCCTGGCAAAAATTAGGAATGGTTAAATAAACCAGTTTATACAGTTTCCCTTATATGCAATGAGAAGATCTGAAATGAGTGAGTGAAAAAATTATTACATACATTCAGTATGGTGGGAAGGACATTTTTGTTTATATACGTACCAGAGAATTTCTTTGCTTGTAAAGACATTGCCCCTCCTGTTTATGTCCTGTGTGCAGAGTATTTCTACAGAGTAAGCAGCTGCTGAGTCACTGAATGACTGACAACCCCTGTTTCTACTAAGAATTGGTTGACTTTCTCTCCTGTGTATCAGGCGAGCAGTGTTACGCCCCTTACTTAGGAAATGAAAACATGACACAGCATTATAGCTGGCTTCACTGAAAATGCTATAAGCAGGAGAATGGAAATGTGTTTATGCAGCCATGTAAAGCAAATCAAAATCTATCCACATTAAATTATTTACTGGCAGTAATGATTTGTTATTAAAGAAAATAATATAATAGTGTTCATTTCAATGTGCTGAGCTAAGCAGTTTTGCAGTGCAGTTATTCAGAGGGAGTTTCGCCTGAATATATGAGTAGTAATAGATCTGAGAGAGACATGGTGCTCTCTCTTGGCAGTGTTTCCTGAACAAAGAAAAATATGTACATAACTAGAGTGGTTAAGTCTAAACCTAGATAATCTACACTTTATGATACCAATATATAACCTATATTGAATAGTTTGTGAGGTCAAAATAAATTATGAGAAGCTGTAAACAATGCCTTCCTCTTCATAAATGTAGGAAGGTTTTATTATGGAACCATAAATATGTCCAATGCATTTATTTCCCCTTCCTATATGATGTTTTAAATTCTCTTTTCCTTGAATGTGTAAGTATGTGTAAGATTGTGACAAGCAGAATCCAGTTTACATTTATAGAAATATCTGCAGCTATTACTTACTTTAAAATCCTTTAAGTAGTTAGTTTATGTTGCTGCTAAAAGCATAATTATTCTATAAACAGCGCAGTACTTATGTTTCGTTTAGCCGTTGCTTTTTTTTGTTAAATATATAGGTATAATCTTTTGATGGAGACTGAAATTTACCTTTGACCATTAAAGATTTTACTGTCATTTGTCATGTAAACAGACATCTTTTTGAGATTTATTGGACTCCCGTGCTCTTCCATAAAAAGGTTTGTCAGTGTGTTCAGCAGGGAAAGAGCGAGTCCATTTATTTGGTTGTTGCCGTGGAAGTGCTTATTACACCATTCTTCTGATGGCCTTCTTTGGATTGAAAACAGATTATGGTATGAACTTCAGGTTGTTTGGATTTTCTATGGCCTGTGAGTACCTCAGTTGCCATAATACTGAGGCTTCACTGTGTAGGGAAGTTCATAATCTGAATAGAGTCATAGAGTCTTCACGTGCATGATTTTGCACATGTACTGAAGCTTTTGCACGACTGGACGTGATGGATTTCATGTTGCTGTATTTCTGATGGAGTATACTTTATTGAAATAACGGCACTGGAATTTGATATGGGATTTTGTCTTGTCATACTGAGAAATCTTAAGCTTTCTTTGGGGTGTGACATGAAGAAGTAACTATAAATTGCACAAATTATCTGAAGAATTTTAAAATAGCAGACAGTTCTAACTAATGTGTATAGAATACATAATGATGTTTTACTCTCGATTAACACACATGTGGAACAATCTACATAACTCGCAACCACCCTAAATGAAGAAACGCAGAAAGTCTAGATCACAAACTCTCCTTTTTATTCCACATACAGTACACTTGCACGCACAGGTAAGCACATGCAGACAAACTTAACGAACAGGTGACCTTGGCTGCTGTTAATGAACAAGGAGGCTACGGGAAGGTATGGAATCCCTTCACCAGGAATTTAAGATCACTTAAAATATGATCTTGTAAGATATTGTTAAGTAGAGTCACTAATTAATGTCGAAATAGGTAATATATTTAAAAAGAGAAACGTGGTTTTAATAAGACTTTAGAGTTAATCATGGCTAGTGAATGCTATTATTAAACACAATTTGTTCCTTTCTGTTCTGATTGCTAAGTTGTTTTTAACATCATGTTAGTTTACAGAACTCCTCAAGGTTGTGATCTAATTTGATATAATTTTCTAGTAAACAGTCTGAAATGGAAAAGTTTTACAGAAAAATAAAATCGTTGAGATAATAATATAAATTAAAATTTTGCTACAGGATGAAGGGAATGTAGGTTAGTTATTATATCAGTGTACTAGACATGCCTATCATTTATTATTTTTTCCTCAAACTTTACAAATATTCTTTATTTTAATATTGTTCGGATTGTATGTAACAAATATTTGTATGTAACAAATATTTGTATGTAACAAATACCATGTAACAAATACCACAGACCTTCACTGTTGCCCAAACAGACTCAGAACACATACAAATTTAGAAGATTTTTTTCCTCTGATGGGAGATATATGGGACAATATCACAGCAGAGAGAATAACTGACCTAGACAAAAATCTTAGAAACACGTAGAAAATGAAACAAAACTAACAGTGTTGCCTTTCCACACCTATCCTTCCAGTTCCCCTAAGTGCCGGCGAGACATCTTTTGTTCCGTTGTTCTTTGTCTGCTTCGCTTCTTGCTGTCTCCCTCACATCCAGGATCCTTACTCCTCAGATCAGACTGGCACCTTGTAAAACTGTAATGACACAAAAAAACTTCTCTACAGTTTTTGTTGTTATGCAAAGTTTTGAAATGAACCTATAGTAAGGCTTTATAAGAAAAAAATGAGACTAGAGGCAGAGGAGGGCTCCTTAGGAGGAGTTACGAAGAGGCAAGAATGTCGTCAAGAGGCCACTTTATCACTTTATTCGCTAAAATGCCATTGAGATCTTGTCATGGACCCCTTATCACAGTACTCCCTAGGCTGGGTTCTCGCCTGCATGAGTATAGTTTTGTTGACAGTCACTGGCACAAAATGGTCATACACCATCTTCCCAAAAATTGAAGGACCATAAGGCTGTCTATGACTAGCACAGAGCTGCTTTGGCAACTCATTTTTCATTTATTCCCGATGTCCCTAAAGGTCTGGGACAACCCAGAATGGGCTGTGTGCCTCTGCATACCCTGTTTCCTCTGTGAGCTTCATGCCGTGGGCAATGGCGGGGCCTTGCTTTCGGCTCCCCCAGGCCCCTGAAGGCACTAACAGGCTGTAGCTGCCCTGAGCAGCCTCCCTGGGACCCCCACCCACACCCTGCCCATTTAAGCTCAGGTCTGGGCATCCCATTCTTGCATGGTGGTGTAGGTGTAGCTGTGTCCAGCTCTGTCTCTTGCAGTCCGGGTTCGCTGGCTGCCTTCCTGGCTGGACCTTGGACCTATGTTACAGGCGGCCTTGTCCCTGGCGCTCTCCTGCAGGAACACCTGGCTGCACCCCCGGGACGGAACATGGACCTGGTTCAATACCCATGTCTGGGACTGTTGGTGGACTGTGACCTGACCACCACCCTGGCCTTACCTGGTGTGGGACTGCCCTGTTGCTGGGGGTGCTGGTGCTCTCTGCCTGCCTGTCCTGGGGTTCCCGTAGGCTCCTAGCTCATCCTCCCTTGTGGCGTGCACGGGGTTCAAACTGAAATAAACATCATGTGTCTGGGCAGCGGAGGGATGCAACTAATTCTGACAGCGCTAAGGACCGACAAAGCTTTCTTTCTTTTTTGTATCCTGGTATCTAGTTTCATCCTTCTTTCAGGTGCATGCAAAGCCTTTCAGCTGCTTTTACATTTACAAACTGCTGTAAAGTGTTTAAAAAGAAAAATGTGTCCGTCTCTTTTCTCGATACGGCCTAACTTCACTGCACAGCTTGGTAACAGCACACCCTCAGATGGGCCCAGCTTCAATGTACACCTCCATAGTCTACTAACCTTTGTGACTCCTGGAAAGATGGTACAGCTTCATGCTAGCTAGCTATATCTTTCATGATGACTTTCAGCAGAAATAAATGTTTTTCCAAAATGTTACAGCACTTCAAGGCATCTTTTACTACTGTGGGGATTTTGTATTTACATAATATTATGTTGCTTACAGCCGGAGACCTTCAGTAGGATTTTGGCCCCAAATCCTGCAGTTAATAAAAGGAAGGTGTGGGAGTCTCTTTGTGTAGAGTCACTACAAGCTTTCGTGGGTAAACAAAATACTTTCTTACTGAGTGCTACACTTTAAAAAAAATTAGTTCAATTCTGAAGCTCCAGCTGCTTATACATCATGAGGAAGACAGTATTAGATTATGATGATCTATTTTTGAATGCATACCTTAGTTAATAGGTTTCTATGTGAGCATCTAAACCCAGCATTCAGGGAACAGCCTTTGCATTTTAAAGTACAGCTGATCTTCTTTCCTAACCAGTATAAATCTGCAAGCTAAAAGTATTGAAGAACAGTAAGGTCTTATATTAGTTTATAGAGTGCAAAACATGCCAGTACATTTATTGTAACATCTTCTCTCAAGGTTTTGTATTCCTTATTATTGAATTAATTAAACCAGGAGAATTCTACTTATATAAGTTAACAGGACTATGCAAATGCTCGTATTTTTAAAGCACATAGGATTGTTGTACTTTACAATATTGTCTTATCAGGTTTCATGCTTCTGTACACACAAACACGTGCATACGCACTACCATATGTAGATGATCATTGCTGTATGAGACCACATAATTATTTAAAAAAATATTCCAGTGGTAGAAGTTACAAATATTCTTGTTATTATGTGCCCGTAAAATGTATGCAGTTGCAATAATCAATCTGTGATTCTTTTAAACGTTATCAAAACTTGTATGACTAATTCAGCCTTTTATCTATCTTTGGATGATCATGTAGAAGCTAGGCACATAGGAATGCCGAACAGATAATATAATTGGTAGTCTAAATCTGAGTGGGTAGGGAGTTGGATTTTCTTCAGTCAATTCTTCCTAGCCACTGTCTTTGAAGCTGTAATCCTTCTGAGCCAAGCATGGTCTCAGGTTCCAAACACACATTAATGCCACGATAAGAAACTTGCTGCAGAAAGGTTGTGCTGCGGTGGGGTGTCACTGCTCCTACAGCCAAGCTGGCTGTGAAGTTTCCTCACTTGTTTCAGTGCAGAGTCCATAGCTTTCCAGGAGAACTTTAAACAACCCAAGCTATTTTGCATGAAATGCATGAAGAAAGCTCACGTCTTTCATCAGCTCAGCTCTGGACATAATATCTTTCACTAAATTTGTGGTCACAAACATCTGGTGACTGGTAACTGTTCTTGCAGCTGGGCTGAGTTGGGAGACACGGTGTGTTCTGGGGTGCAAATGGAGGGAAGAGGAGAAGAGAGAGGAGAAGTGTGATCTGCTCCACTTTTGTTAATGGTTTAATTTCATTTCATTCAGCGGGGCATGTACGTCCTGGAGATCAGTGGAGTCACCAGGTCCCTCACAGGCATGCAGACATTAGGATCGGGACCCATGTTTGTAGTCTCTTATGCCCAGTGCTGGGTAGAACATTTAAAACTTTTCTTTCTGTTTAAATACTCAAATACAAATATTACCTTCTTTATAACTAGCGAAGCTGCAAGAGAGTGAAGGCTAGTAAAACTCTTAGTTTTCTTCTGATATTTGAACAAGTGCTGCTTATGCCAGGTAAGTTAAAGAGATATAGGAAAAGAAATATCAAACTTAAAAATGTTTGTTTGTACTTCTCATTTTCATTCATTTCTACAACCAGATATCTTTAATACCATGCCTAAATATACAGGCAAAATAGCCTCAAAAGTTTCCGGAGAGGAGCTGACATAGAGTTTCATAACAACATACGCATTCTTAAGTATAGTATTTCACCATTCTCCAGGTCTATAAATAAAAAATTATGTGAGTAATAAGTGATATTCTTGCCTTTCTATTTTTATAAATCTCCCATTTCCAGTGGAATTGAAACATAAAATAACTAAACTTTGGTCTTCCTGTGCTGCTTCTGATCTTTATGATAGTATATTGTTGAGGAAGATATTCCATATTTTGGATGGAATAAATACTTACTGTGAAATTTTAAATTTATTTACATGCTTAAAGTTGCACAGAGGCTTGTTCAACCAATTAGTTGTATATTCACTTTTGGTTTCTGTATATACAAAATCTGAAATTCTAACTGGTAACTCTGGTGTGGTTGTTCTTTCTTTTCCTTCCTTCCCTCCGTCCTTCCGTCTTTCCATCCTTCTTCCTTTCTGCCTGTCTCTCAAATGTAATATTCTTTGTTGTATGTCTCACAGACTTTTGTTTCAATGCCCAGCTGTCTTACTTTGGTGCAAAGATAGCTACACTTGAATGTTTAGCAAAATGATATTGTAAAATTTATCCTCTCACAGTTGTAAAGCATGAAATTACTCTGATGGTATTGTACTCCTGTAGGTGTAAGACAACAATCATATAAATGAGATGCAGGCATTGACTAACATCAAATACTACCATACAAGCAGTGCAAGACAGAGTCCCTATTGAGGCAGATTCTCTGCTAATATAATATTATTGCCTTTAGCTGATCAGAGAATTTATTCTAGACCATCTGTGCAATCCTTCCTCTAAGTGTAAAAAGCCAGATTATGCCTTTCTGTGCACATGCACTTGTGAATGAAATCAATGACAGAGACATGCTCCTTTCTGTACAGGAGAAGTATTTGACACAAAGCATTACCTTCTTTTCTCCTGCCAACTTAGACCATACCAGGAAATATGTTCCCAAGCAAAGGGATAATTCAATTAAAACCCCAGTTAGAATTTATCTAGATTAAAAAAAAAAAAAGGAACACTGAGCCCACCCTGGAGTCCAAAGAGCAGGTTCTGGTTAATTGGAAGCCTAAGGAGCCAGTCTCCTTCCTTTTGTGGGTGGTGGTAAAATAGTTACAATAATTAATCTGTTCTAACTCTGCAGCTAAAATTCTCCTGTGGGAAAAAAACATTCCAAGAAAAAAATGACTTTGAAGAACGAGGTGAATACTTTATTCTAAAATGTTGTGTCTGCTCAAGAAATAGTTATTTTCCTAAAGCTTGTTGATTCATTTTGTCATGAAGCAAGTTGTTATAAAAGTCCTCAGCATTCATATAAAGTTGCCAGGCATTAACACAGTCATGAATTTTTTGAGTAATCATCTTGTTACTGTGGTTTTTTTTCTTTTTTGGAAAATACTTCTATTCATTCCCAAGAAGCTATTTTTCTGCTTTCTACCTTTTCTCACAGTTGGTGTAGAGATGTTGGTCTTTTTGACTTTTATTCTTAAATTTAGAGGTAGTAATTTTTAGTTGGGGGGTAGTACATTAACTTAAACATACACTGAAAAAAAGTCTCCAAAGCTGCTGGCTTGTTTGTATTTTGCTTCTGGAGCAATCAAAGGTTTTATTGAATGTTGCATTAAAGAAGTCATGGAAAACAGATAAAGAAAGCAGCCCTTGAAAGTCAGCTAGTCCATCCTCTCTTCTCAAGGCATATCTAAGGATGCCTAAACCATTCTTGGCAGAGATTTGTCCAATTCTGCCTTGTCGCAATTTAAGTCCGCTACTGTCTCTTCTCTCCTCAGTAGCCTTTTGCACATCTGAAGACCATTATTGTGTCTCCCCACAGTCTTCTCATTTGTAGATGATGAAGAGCCTGGTCCTTTCAATGTTCCCCAGACTTGGAGAGCTCTACCTGCTTTCCTTTGTATTCTCTCCATTTGATTCCTGGCATTGCTGGAAATGATGCTTCAGACCGAAGATAGTACTCCATCTGAACAAAGCCTTCCTATTGACACTTTTCCAGGACGATATTTGCTTTTCTTGCAACCTTGTGGCTTCGCTGACGCATGTTCAGTCTCTGACCCAGTGTGACCTCTGATCCAGTTTGTGGAATTGCTGTCCGGTCATCTCCATCTTCATCTTATATTTGTTCAGTCGATTATTCCCAAGTGCTGTGCTTTGGATTTGTCCTTAGTAAAATGCATTCAGTTTGTTTAATGACCACATGCATCTTATTTCAGTAATGCATCCTCTCTATTTCTTCAGTTCATCCTTCTGAATTCAAATCCTGCTGCCTGTGTAGGGCTTACAGCTTTTCCAAACATTGCATCCTTTGCAAAGCTGATATGAGTCCTATTGATTCTATTATACAAATCATTAATGAAAATACTGAAAAGTGCCAGATCTGGGATAAGTATTGTACAATGTAATGCATATGGAATGTCCTGGTCAGTGACTCTTCATTACTGAAGATCACAGGACAGGCATGCTGTGAACAGAGAATTATTCTGCCGATATGCCATGACTTGAGAGAGGTGAAGAAAAATTGTGTCAAATTGTCCAGGCTTGGGGAGCGCTGAGCATCTTTTGCAACAGTGCTGATGAGGGTCCTCATGAGGTCCAAAGCTGAAAAGACAATAGCCTGAAGCATCAGTGCCTCTTCCACACAACCAGGGGAGTTATTGTTTGTGGATGCAGAAATCAGCCCTACATAATCGTACTAGAACTTTGTTTTAATATTTTCATAATTTAAACTGTTTCATGAAAAATTAAATTGAGTTTAGCCTAGTTTCTCTTAAAAAAGGGTGTTCTTAAGTAGGGGGAGAAGGAAAGAGTTAGGAATACGAGCAGGAACTAGAAGTATTTTTGGAACCAACATTCAGGAGCCAGAGCTGTTGTAGTGCTCTGACTAAGCCACGGTGTATATGTTTTCCTATTCATGGAAAAACTTGTTAATTTTCACTTTTAAAAGTATATTGTTTTTTCCTGACTTAAGTGCTATAAATGGCATGTTTCATTAGGAAATTGTATTTTTCTCAAAAAAATGCTGAGAAGGATTTTTTTCATTTTCATCAATGCTTCTCCATGAAAATGAGCCACCCAATATATTTGGGTTTCACACAAGTTTTTCAAAATTTCATGTGTTTTAAAGTAAGGTTTCTATTACAGTTATATCTTTTCAATAACTTCCAATAAACAGATACTTTACAAGAATAGTAATTTGACAATATATTTTGCTGTGGAAAGTGCTTTTCTTTCTTACAACTTCCTGTAAAATCTTTTCTTATCTAAACTCATGATGAAGATGAACTTGCTGTTCTTGCTAACAATGATTGCACTCTTTTCCAAGGCCAGTTACAAGAAAATAAATAGTTTGAGCTGTACTGGCACTTACACTTTCTGTCATTTAGCTCAGCATACGAAAAAGTAGAGATCCACGAACAAACATTTTAAAATGTTTTGCCTGCCCATCAACCTTGAAATTAGCTGCAAAAATAATGTACACTTATACATAACTCCTTTGTTTTAGGTATGGTAAGGCAGGATTCCTGAGACCAAAGTTACATTTTTGTAAGGGCTCTTTAGGAGTACTTGCTTATTTAATGCAAGTAAAATTACCAAATACCACACCTGTTATGTATTACATGGTTTCTAAACTATAGTCCTGCATTTCCTTTCAAAGGAGTAAGACATGGAAAAATTACATTAAAGAATGATGTATCAGCCAGGTAATTTTCCCTTAAGATATAAATGATTCAGAGAGGCTGATTCTTGCTGCTGTGTTACTCAGTGAACAACAATACAGCCTGATGTAAAGCAATGTTTTGCTTTATATTACTTTATATTGCTCTTGACTGAGTGACACTGCATTGTATCAGGATAAAAAAACCAGAATCACATCTATAGTATCTCAAACGTTAGAATAACTAATAAGTGATTTTTGCCATCGAAAAGGTCCAGTTCTGGCACAGCCAAATTTTGAATGAATTGATGTGGATTTAACTCAAGGTTTTCTTCAGTACAAGACTAGTCCCAAAGGGAGCAAATGTAGGTACCAAATCAAGGACATATAACCACAACTGGAACATAATTGACAGAAAAAAGGAACTTGACAAATCCAAGACAATAAGATGACCATGCAGTGGTCTCTCCATGGTTTATTAAAGTTTGGAAATGCACAACCTAAGTGACTAACTTTACCCATAATTTTGCAACTCTCATTCAAAGCTGGTATTTTGCATTTCAAGAAGTATTGTTACTTGAAATGAAACATTGAAACTTAAATGGATATTTTTATTTTTTTATACTTTATGATGTGTAAACAAAAGCTCAAACTTTATATTTTTTAAATTTGGTATTTTTTTGTTATTACTTTTTCATCTTTTACCCCCAAATCCAGATACTCTCTGGACTAGGGCACTCTTGAGTTGTCTACTTGTTCTTGAGTAACAGGTGCTGTTGACTGACTGAAAAGCATCAGTTAGGAGTAACTGAAGGGTTAGGTCTGACTTTGTTAGCCAGTATGAGACTAGCCTACATATGGCGGCTGGCAACAGGGTGAGGGATGACTTACCCAGATTGCCGTCACCTGCCTCCCACTTTCTTCCAACTGGAAATTTTTGTCCCTGTCCCTACCCCCAGCCTCCGGCAGAATTGAATGTCTGGTTACTGATTAACATTATGCTGTCAAAATGATTTGAGTAAGTTTAAATACTTCCTAGTGAGGGATTTTTTTAAAAAAAAAACCAAACTGGATCAATTTTGACAGAACTGGGTTAGAGGAGACTGTGCATGCAGTGACGCCAGCAGATGGGAAGGTGCAGCCATCTCACCCGGCATAGGTGGTGAGGCCTGAATAAGCAGCTTGGGGAAGTCTGCATGGGTAACCACTGACACTGGATCTGCCACAACCAGCGAAATTTGTCCGACCGGGCTTTCTTTAAATCTAGCCTCACCTTCAGTGCATTTTTCAGTTAAGAAGAATATGTAAGGTGACAGCAGCATCGGTGAAATAGCAACATCACAACATCTGAAGGAACAAGCAATCCCAAGAAAACAAGGAATTTTATAGCTGTAGTTTGTAGACTTTGGGGTGGCAGGATGAGTTTGTAACCTCTTTAATGCCTGTAATTAATATGCCTTTGGAAGTCACAGCTGCTGCTAAAGCCTCGGCGCCTTCTCCCCTTCACTGAAGGCATTAGGAACTTCCAGCAGAGTTCTTCACACCTCCTCATAGCTGCCTCCCAGCCACAAGAGGATATTTCTCAGGATATCAGTCTGTGTTACAAAGACAATGTTAGTTCAAAGAGTCCTGCCTTCTCCCATGTACTGCTTCTGCTCATCTCTCATTCCTACCCCTACACCACATATCAGCCTCTCCAGGGTTACTTGTAACCTAGATTCTTTCAGCCATCCATCTTCTTGCAGAGCCCCACCAACAGCTCTATGAGTATTGCTGGGGAGGAAGCAAACTGGTGTGGTGAAAGAGGAGAAGCCCAGGCTTCTTAAACTGGTTTTGCCACTGAAGCCGTAACAAGTGAAGCAACCACTGAGACAATAATTTCCCAAATTATTTTAGGATAAATATGTTAAAATATTCTGTAAATTATATGGAAGACTGTGCAGATGACTGTGCACGGGTAGGACATTTTGTTCAACTTCTTTAGGACAAATAGTCTGAGCATATGCACAGTTATTATGCTTTTCACCATGACAAAATAAGAGCATCCAAATTTTGTCTTTGGCTTTAAGATCAAGAGTACTTTGCAGTATGATGTATTAAATCTAATTGTAGCCACTTGCATTTGAAAGTTTCTATTTATAAGCATAAGAACTAAAGCACTGACTTAACGTTTTAGCTTCTGTAAAAAAATTGCTCTTAAAACCCAGCTGTTTTGACCCCAGCCAGGAGTGTGAGAACCATTACAACATTGTTCATTGATGGAAGTCATGTGTCATTTTGGTTAAACAGTTTAAAAACCTGTATCATCTGGGCAACAGTAAGTTCTTTTGTACTGTTTCTTCCTGTATTTGTGAAGCTGCTGTTGCAACAGAATCCCAGTCATCTGAGAACACCAATAACACGAGCAACAATCATAGTTCAACTGGCCAAGCACTGATTTACAGTATTCTTTGTAGGAAGATTACTAACAGGCAACAGTCCAAAATACTTCAATGACCTTAAAAATGTTTCCAAGAAAATGTTACTGATTTTAATAATGGCTATGCAATACGTAGTAAACATAAATGCAAGAGGTTAAGAGATCAGCAAAGAGTTCTCAGCAGCACGGATTTAGCACAGGAAGCAACAGGGAAAGTCTAAGGTTGAACTGTTCAGTTAAAGCCAGAACGGAAATTGGGGCAAGAAAAGGAAAACATGGTGTCATAAACATGATGACATCTCTGTGCTAGGAAGATGACTCACAACACAGTTGTAAAACCTAGGTACAAAAAGTTCTTACAAATTCTAGAAAGTAAGGCGGAGTTGCTAATCGTGTTGTGTTTTCACCACAGAAAAATCTATTTCCCCTTTTGATTAAAAGGTCAGGCAGATCAAATGCAATCAGATAAAGCACATGGTAAATCACATACTTGAAGTACTCACTTTAATTAGTTATGAAATATAATAATGTGTCAATGAGTTCTTTTCACGTTAGGCAGAGGAGGAGTTTTCTTAAAGTATTTAGGCACACAGTAAAAATGCAGTTTTAAGTGAAAAGGAAAGCACCTTGTTCTAACTCGCTTACTTCTAGAATATATCAACCAATTAAAACAGCTGAGGAAAGTGTCGAGAACATCTTTATAGTTTCAAATGGGGAGAAATACAAATGCTGTGCGAAGTTGAGTTCTCTGGCTTTGACTCAGCAAAGCTTTTAAGCACATTCTTAACTTTAAGCACAAACATTCCCATGGAAATTGTTCATGGTGACTCAACAACTTGCAAGATCAGGTCCTTAAAAATGTTTATTTTCTTTCATTATTTTGCCTATGTGTTGCAGGTTCTCCTACAGCAAAGCAGCAAGCTGCTACATGCCCCTGTGGGTACAGAGGAATTTACAATATAAGCATTTTGTAATATATTTTGGGAAATCTGTGCCATCGCCTCAAGTCTTTTCTGTAGATTCATTGTAGCACAGACATGCTGCAGAACTAACACATATTCACTCAAGGGGGATGGAAGATATGGCTTCTTTATTGTCAAAAGACATTTATTTGTGGGAGAGTTTATGGAGCAAGAGTAACGTATCACAAGGTTTATTACTTTGCATGTGAGGTTGGGTAACTACTTAATGAAACTGTATTGTTTGCTGACTGGAGTCATGGCATTTTGTAAAGGAAAGGAACCTCCTATGAAGTAATACAGAAATATTCTGGCTGTCACATTTGTAAAGGAAATAATCTGTGTTCATTTCTCAATAATAAAGTGTTTTGAGATTATGCAAGTACACCAATGCAAGATGGTCATTAACTATTTAAGAGACAGAGTCTAACTACTCCATGATGTCTTCTTTTTTAGTTCTTTCTGTTTTGTTCATATTAGTTTTACCATTTGTTCACACTTATAGCCTCCTTTTTGCTTCTAGAGAAGAAGAAAGAACCTTTCAGATGTAGGCAGTTTACTCCCTGCAATATATAAAACTGCAGTTTCCTTGCATTTCGGTGCAGCCTCTATCCTTATTCTGTGTTCAGTTAATACTTTGTGGAGTAGAATAACATCCTCTTCTCCTCCATTGTTTCTGTTGATTCTGTGTCTTGGGATTTTGACAGGAAAAGGCGCTCCAGTTTAAAGCCAGTCAGAGTTAGCAACTAAGGGTTTCAAGAATGCAGACTAAGCAATTACCACAGAAGTGGCCAGAGTAGCTAGTTTGAATGTGGGTCTAAGATTTCCCAAAATTTTCCTTTGAGCAGTGGTTCTGGTTACAGCTAACTCTAATAATCACAGTTAATACTGACCTGTTTGCAGCATCTAGACAGGGAGAATCCTAATTTCTGCCAAGGACTTCCAGGCAACACAGTAACAGGCAAATGCTAATGCTAATGCTGCTGCTGCTGTCAGTAATAGGGAGTTTATCACTGTATTTAAAAGGCTGTAAACTGAGAATAGATTGACTTGTGTTGTTGGACTTTTCCTTAAAAATGCAACAAAAAGGTAAATTCAGATCCAAAATCTACTTACTTGGTTTCTGGCAGTAGCTCTGATGCAATAAATGTTTCTAAATGTATACATGTGTGAAATAAAGTATTTCCCAAATCAATGAACACCTCCTCTTTTTTTGCGTGAACATTTAAGGCAGTGCAGAGTGGCCAGCACTGCAACCCTTCTGACCTTCTGCTGGTCAGGTAGGCATGAGGCTCTGCACTGGAACACAAGAAAAGGATTTTGCTTTACAGACTGGAGAAGCAGTTGCAGTTTTTCAAAATATGGAAATTTGAATCAGTGTAGCCTGTGAACTACTATACATTTTGTGACACAAGAAAGAACCAATAAACTGCGTCCTCTGTGCAAACGAGGCTCAGGAACAACAGCGTTTGCTGGCATGAGAATGCACCTCTTTCTTTGCCTAAAAAATGTGACTTGTGAAACTTATGCCTTTAATAGCACATTATTTACTATTCTTTGGAAGTTATCTTGCTTTTTAAATGTTCAATTTTTCTGTCTTTGAACATTTCCCCTTCAAGAATTAGCTTTTAATTTCTTCAAACTGGCCTGTATCTGCAATGATTTTAAGTGACCTGGAGAAGGTCTGATAAGGGAACTAGACTGAGGAGGTTGTCTAGTATATTTTGGGAGCTATTTGATAAACTCTGTTTTATAAAATAACTCTTCTCTGCAAGAAATAATATAATTTTACAGATTAGGTACATTAAGCTGATTTCTACATTTCTTTTTCATTGTAGTTGTCTCTGACTCTCAAGTAGCAGAAAGCAGAGGCTGCTTGGAAGATGCTGTTGTACTTTGAATTATCTGTGTCTGAGGAAGGAAGCTGGTTAGAAACCAGTGTTTTAGGCATTTTGCAGGATAGGTAAGGATAGGTAAGATTTGAGGTGTGGTGCTGGTGGTTGGTGGCCCTGGAGGTTGGACTGTTGCTTTGGAGTAGCTGAATGAACCATTAATTCAACTCTGCCTCTGATAAAGAGTATGCTCAATATTTGTGCTGAGTATTTTACTGATACATACCTGTGTAAATTGGATTTTTTTCTTAAAAAGAAATCCCCATTGACTGTTTACAGCTATCTCAAATTTATTCAAAAACTTTTCCTGATAAATTCTAGGAATTCTTTTTAATCTTGGGGTCCTTCCCAACTGTTGAATTTTTTATGTATTTAGTTAAAATTAACTATGCTAACCAGTTCTGGCATCATTGCATGTATTGGCATGTTCATGATGAGTGAATGCAAAAGGGAGCATGAACACATCCAAAAAAATTCAAATTTTAATTTGAGTGAATACTTCTTGAAGGTTTGGCCTGGTGCTATTCAAAATGCAGTGCTTCTGAATCAGAAGCGATAAACGCACAAGAGAGAGTGCTGGAAATAATCCATGGACATCCTGTTCTTATTAGACGTGGGCTAAAACATTCTGACAGATTTCAAACCTGCTGAAATATTATTCATTAAAAATGTTGACATTGACTCCAGCATTACTGGGAGCACATCTTACTTACCTCTTTAAGGGTGACTATGAAAAAGGGAGAAGACAGAAGTATATGTGGTGAAAAACAGGGTGAGAAAAGAAGCAGAGAGCTGACTGTGTGAAAAAGAAAGAGACACCCTGGGAAAGCAGCAGAGAAAAGGAAAAGAAAAAAAATCCCAATTTTTGTAAGTATGTCTCTTTAGGACTGAGACTGTGCCAAACCTTGGACTTGGAGGCTGTTCTGTCCTTAATACATTGCACATGATTGTCTGTAGCTAGAAAAACATTTTTTGTGGTTTTTAAAAAATTGAATTATCCTTATATAAAATAAAACAAACTATGAGTTTAAATGACAGAGTAAAAAGAGACCAAATTCATTTTGCAAGCCCTTAGAGAGTTTAAAAATCCCTTAGGTTCACAAAAACTCAAACTCCATAAGGTTCATATATTCCTAGAGTAGGATGTACAATGGAGTTAATTCCATCTGCTTTAATTAAGTTTTCATCAGAGTCTTTCTGTTTAGCTAACTGATTCTCCTCTCAAGACATATTTGTATTAAAAGCAAGATCCAAAATACCCCGTTGACACTTCTGTGCAATCTAAATAGGAGTTAGGTAAAGAAAGAGGTTATAAAACCTGTGTAACTTTTAAAGCTACAAAACCATAGGCGGTTGAGTATGATGATGAATGTTTATTTCAGCACCTATGCCTTGTTCCAGATAGGCTCAGTTGCCTTTTAAGATCTTTCTTGACCCATTGGAAGTATTTAGTGTGTCTAAACCCCGGAGAGGGTGGCCCTTGGTGTATTCCTGAAAAAATGTATTTCCTATTGGCTACCTATAGGTAGCTCCCCACTCAGCAGGGGTTTTTAGCTTGTTCCTCAGGAATGCCTTTCCCCACCCTATATGATGTTTAGGCTCCCAGCTTAGTGTCTTAACAGACTAAGAGGGTCCATTTTTCAGGTGTTGGACTGCCTACTAAGCAATGTGAAGCTGGCTTTAAGTATTAGCTCTGATTAGAAGAAAAGGCTTGCAATGCTCAAACCTGCAATGCCAACGTACCTTCTAGGTAAGTAATACCTATCGAGTGGATGCCAAAGCAGGGGTGTGCATGGAGTTAGACACTGATAGTCAATATCAGTTGACTCTGATAATCAATAGTGATACCATGGGGCTGGGTGAACAGAAGAATGGCTGTGCTGGGTCAGAACGTGGATTCACCCAGCCAGCATGCTGTCTATGATATTTGTCTGACATGGAGGCATTCTGATCATGAAAGTGGTTTCCGAGAGGGAACCTCATCACTAGCACTTCAGGTAGGCTGACTCCTGCAGTTTCCCCAGATGCAGGGAACTTGACTGTAAAATTTGTGATGTGAGAGACTGTTTTTGTTCTTTTTCCTGAATTAAAACATATTCCTACCTCCAAAATACCAGTAATCTTAAGTGGATGCTTAGGGAAGAACATAGGAAAAGGTGATCTGATAGCTGCTTAAGCCCATGTAAACTTTTAGCATCTTCGATGTTCCTTGCAAGGAATTCCACCCATTTCATGAGAACTACACCTTTTAGTTCAGTTTGAATTCTTATTTGGACCTTTATTTGATATCCCTCACTCTTAAATTGGTATATGCAGTACAAAATTGGTGCCAGACTACCCGCTGTATAACACTTACCATTTCACACACTTCTGCCCCATCCCTTGGTCATCTGTTTCCCAGACTGTGGAGTCCTGAATTATTTGATTGTTTCCTTACATGGAAGCTGTTGCAGACCTCTGACCATCAGTCCTTGCTCTTTCCCAGCTTTTCTTTATTATGAAGTATGTTCTGAGCCCCATTTCTTTACTTACCTTTGGAGCTAACTCTAGATTGTAGGTGGAGCCTTCCTCCAGTCAGGAGTCTTTCTTAGAGTTAGGTACCTCCACTATTAGTCTAAAAAATGATGTGTAGTGACTCCTTTTTCTTAGGACACATTTATATACATGCATGTATGTGAGTAGGTGTGAGTACTTGAGATTTCCTTGACCTTCTCTTCTACCACGGATGACACAAAGCTGGTTTTCCTTATTATTTTACCTGGAGCAGGTTTGGAAACTCAGGTGTCCTACCTTCTCAGCCAGTATGTGACTCCTTGACTGGAGAGTCACACAGGCTCTTTCTTGCACTCAAATTATAGGATCATCACTTATGCCATGTGCAGTGTGACTGCTTCAGGGACACCCTTGCTGCAGCACAGCCTCTGCTCCCGCTTCAGGCCATCTCTGAGAGACAGCAGAGGTGGGTTTGCACTCGCTTGGGATCTGGGAGCAGGTTTTACTTATCTGCTGTAATTGCTAAGCTGTTGTGCAACAGGACTTTTTTCTTCCTCCTTTAAGTGAAATAGCAGCTGCTGTGATACTTCCTCCAGTGCTTGCTCCTATAGGTGTAGGGAGTGTGTTCACGTGCCACACAGCACTAGGAAGCATGCACAGTGGTACCGTAGACATCATAGGAAGTGGTTCACAGAGCAGTTGCTGGTGACTTTGGGTCATGTGCAGACAACTGAAGAACTCTGCTGGTGAAGATGTAGGTGCATACAGGATTAGGCAGCAGGAAAGATAGAATCATAGAATCACAGAATGGTTTGGGTTGGAAGGGACCTTTAAAGGTCATCTAGTCCAACCTCCCCTGCCATGAGCAGGGACATCTTCAACTACATCAGGTTGTTCAGAGCCCCCTCCAACCTGACCTTGAATATTTCCAGGGATGGGGCATCTACCACCTCTCTGGGCAACCTGTTCCAGTGTTTCACCACCCTCATCATAAAAAATTTCTTCCTTACATCTAGTCTGAATCTACCCTCCTTTAGTTTAAAACCATTACCCCTTGTCCTATCGCAACAGGCCCTACTAAAAAGTTTGTCCCCGTCTTTCTTATAAGCCCCCTTTAAGTACTGAAAGGCTGCAATAAGGTCTCCCTGGATTCTTCTCTTCTCCAGGCTAAAAAACCCCAATTCTCTCAGCCTGTCCTCATAGCAGAGGTGTTCCAGCACTCTGATCATTTTTGTGGCCCTCCTCTGGACCCGCCACAACAGGTCCATGTCTTTCCTGCGCTGAGGACTCCAGAGCTGGACGCAGTACTCCGGGTGGAGTCTCACTGGAGCGGAGTAGAGGGGCAGAATTGCTTTCCTTGACCTGCTGGCCATGCTTCTTTTGATGCAGCCCAGGATATGGTTGGCTTTCTGCGCTGCAAGTGCACATTGCCGTCTCATGTCCAGTTTTTCATCCACCAGTACCCCCAACTCATTCTCCTCAGGGCTGCTCTCAATCCCTTCATCCCCCAGCCTGTATTGATACCGGGGGTTGCCCTGACCCATGTGCAGGACCTTGCACTTGGCTTTGTTGAACCTCATGAGGTTCACATGGGCCCACTTCTTGAGCTTGTCCAGGTCCCTCTGGATGACATCCTGTCCCTCAGGCATGTCAACCGCAACACTCAGCTTGGTGTCATCTGCAAACTCGCTGAGGGTGCACTCAATCCCGCAGTCTATGTCATTGATGAAGATGTTAAACAGTACTGGTCCCAATAGAGACCCCTGAGGGACACTACTTATCACTGATGGTGTTTCAAGACTTGCAGTTTGGGCTTAGGCATTTAATAACAGCTTACATCTAACTTAGATGCCTAAGATCTCATGAGAAACTATTTCTTACCCTCCTTATACATCAATATTTCTTTCTTCCACAAGCAGTTGCCCACCTGAAGTGGGTACGTGAACACAGGCAGGTTAGATATGCTCAGACACTATTTTATTTGGGACTGAATAAGTGCACAAGGTTAAATGGATCGTCATTAGATGTTATGATATTGCGCAGAAAGTATTTGAGCAACTATTGCATCATCATAGTTACCTACGTCATACAGCAGCGTCAACCCAGAGAAGAGGTCAATAATGTCCTAGGTGCCTGACATGGACTTACTAGGAGACAGCTATTACACTAAGGAACTATCTCTACAAAGATGGTATTACTGTTATTCCTGCTTAACGTATGGACTTGGGGCCCAGAGGGATTTTGACTTACCTAAGCCAAGGTCACTCACAAAGTCTTTGACAGAACCCAGAAGTGCCATCTGTTGTCTAGCATCCCAGTATCATAACTGGCCACCAAAGCTTTTTTTTTTCTTTTTTCTTTTCATTATTCAAATATTTTGGAAAAGTTGTGAAGCCTGTTCTTATGGTTTCTACTCTCCTCCTGAGAAAGAAAAAAATCCCTTGTAGGGAGCACAGAGGAAGGTATTGATGGTTCATGGAGCTGGTGAGAATGATCTTTCTTTCAGTGACTTCTCTTTCCTTCTAAGCATCTCCAAATCTTATTGCTTTCCATAGAGTAGTTCTAAAAAATAATGGGTGAGTCATATTATTTCTCTGTGAACAGAAAGGGCTGTCTGGTTTTCATTTGAAGAGGAAGTAAGTCAGCTTTCACATCCTTACTTGGGGACAGCTGATTTAAAATCTGGATGCTTAAAATGGGAAATTAACTGGAAAAGAGATATTCAGTTTAGAAATGTATTAATAGAACACTACATTTGGGATTTACACCCGCAGCTAACAGAAGATTCAGCTGTGTGTTTGTTGTGAAATTTCTACTCATTGTTATCTAGTGAGGCAAGACAAGTTTCCAGACAAGTGTCTGTAATGTAACTATGAGCTAATTAGGGTAAAATAGTGTACTGAAGTGATATTAGTGAAAGGATGTGTCAGGTTTTCTTGGTTTGGGGCTTTGCTCAGCTGTTGTTATGGGTAAAAGCAAAGAAAGGTTAGAGAGAGAAGAATTCACCTTCACCTTTTTCAGAAGAGGAGATGTAATGATTTAATGTGATTAATGATTTAACGGTTTCATGATCCAGAGCTGTCCCAGCCAGAGCGAGTCGCTTGACATCTGGCCAGGAGAGTCCTCAGCAGGATCAAGACAGAGGCTGGAGCTGCATGGGTGCTGGTCCCCTTGACCACTGAGGTCCCATGTGGTGGCTGTCAAAGGAAACTTTTCAGATAGGACTCATCTTTAGATCTGTGTAATCAAGTGCATTACATTAATGTAATGTTGCTAATTTCTCTGAGGAAGCTGCAGTACATGTGGAAGGATACTGTGTCCCTTCACTGGTGTGTCGCTTCTCTGCCCACCTGGGATCAGGAGTGAGAGTGGCAATGGTGATGGCAGGGAGACAGTTCAAGGAGTGTAATCCCACATGGGAGCTCCCCCTTCTGCATATGCAAAGGAATAGGGGCTAAAATTAATGGCAAGACAGAAAAGAAGGGGCTCATTTCTCACTGGGGTAAACTAAGAAGGGAGGAGCACGAGAGTTTGCCTCTGAATTTGCCTATTTCAGTTTGCAAACATAATGAGTTGTAAATAAGAATGTTTGGATGAGGTTTTCTTTACAATTGAAGAACAACTCTTCTGTAACCATGCACTATTACCTGTACGATAACAACAACCTGTTCTGTACAGCTGTTTGAAATGAGTAGAACCGATGTTGAAAAACGAAATAAAAACATCACCAAATTAACTGCATAACATCCAGATCAATATACCTTTCTATAGCAGAATAGCAGGTGCCACTCTGGTTCATAGCAACCAGTTGACCAATGGCTACTGATATGTTATAGCACCAGATAGAGCTGTGAAAATGCCAAGGAAATATTTTCTTTTTTTGAAATATCATCATGAAATTCCATCTAGAATGGATTCCCCACAGGGGATCTTAAGCTAGAAATCCAGAGATACCTAGAAGTAGCTTTAAACAATGAGCAAAAAATAATAATAAAAAACTCTTTGTATTTCGTGTAGGGGAAAATAAGTGTTTTTCCAAATATGCATCATTTGCAGTAACATCCATCTCAGGAAGGTAAATACTGTAAGCACTTCACTGCATGAAAGTGCTTGTTTATTATGGTCTGTGTGAGCCTTTTTTTGACCATGCGTACAGAATAAGGAATTCTGCTCTCAAAGCCTTAAAAGCTCTGGTGCAGGTGAATACATGAGGATAATGCTGCTAACAAAAATAACTTCCTTTTTTTTGACCCATTGCCTCTTTATCCCTTTTTGAGTGACTAGTGTTAACATCATTGTCCACATGTATTCATGCACAGGAGCTTTTAATCTCAGCTTTCCTGCACTGAGTAGCTGTGCCTATGTGAACACACAGTAGCTGTCATGTTAGAAGATGGTGAAATGACTTCTGCCCCAAGTATTCTCCTGCCATTTACTCTTTTCTGGAGTGTTTTCACATAAATGTTCTTTCCAACTTCCTTTATTTAATAATGTATAAGCAGTTACATCCTGCTATTGAAATTATTTTTTGCTTAATATTGAATGAATATAATATACATTATACACATGGATATAATATGCATTATACAGAGGTGCTCATGCTTGTTGTTAGCTACTGTTTTACAAACAGCAAAAAATTAATAGGAGCTTAGCAAGTTATACAATTCTTGATGTCTGCCTTGAGCATTGTAACCTGCTGGTGTCAAAATAGACCTGCGTGGTTATGTTTGAAAAATAAGGATAAAGGAGTAGAACTACCAAAAATGCACTGGAACACAGGGAAAGATATATAATCAAAACATATTCTCAGCTATATTAAAAAAAAAATGGATTGAACTTAATGTTATGTTCATGTATGAAGTGAGAAATACATTAGTTCTGAAGAAATTTAGCAAATTCTATTTTATAGAACAGAGAGTTTTCAGAACGTAAATTGTACAGCTCAATGGTCAGATTGATTTCTTTGCATTACGGTCAAAACTATCTTTTGGGTGGTTTGTGAGTAACATCCTGCTGAATATATTTTTCATTCTTGTGTCTGCAAAATAAGAGTTGTTTATTATTTATGCAAGAAGCCTAATCAAAATAGTGTGTAATGTAGCTCTGAACCAGATAAGAATGTAATATTTTTGGAAGCAATTGTATGTTTATTAGACAACAATGATTTGCCTTTAGTTTTGTGTCGAAGCATTTATTATTTTCATCTTGTTTTCCGGAGACACTTCATTACAATGCTGTTTATTTTATTGCTACTGGAGCATTAAAAAAAATCTGTTACTTATAAATAGACAATTAATATGGGTTATAGTTCTGACCAAAATTGGAAATAAACTCTCATTAGGTTATGGCATCTCATATAAGAAATTATTAAGATCACTTATGATCTTATGAATGAACTACCTTTTCATCTAAAAGAACTGGGAAAGGGCAAAGGCAACACAGTTTGTTTTTCTACTGCACCCCATTTGCAGGCAACAGTACTGCAGACGAATATGCAGTAAAAAGAAACAAAGTCTGAAAGTTAATACCCCAGGCGCCAAACACATGTCTGTGAAAGAGGAATGCAGGCAGACATTTCTATCTGCAGTACGTTAATTCCTAATAGGCTCTTTCTTTTTTACAAAGGTCAGATTATTGGACGGAACAGAATCCAGTCTCATGCAATGTATTACCTGCCTTGGTGTGCGTAGAGTAATGGCATAGCTGTGTTTCCTTGCTATGGGGTTAACACCCCCCAGTAAGTGATTAATACTTCTGCTGGTAAGACATGGACAACTCAACAGGTCAAGCCTATCAGAGCTGTCTGCGTACAAATCTGGCTTTTCAGTCTGCCAAAATATTCTCAGCTGCAAAGCGCTGGGTTTCCCCGTAACAACAGAGGGACGGGATGCTGAGGAGGGTACATGCACAGAGGATCAGACTCCTCATGGTGTTTTGTTCCATATGGCACTTCATTTTTCAGTCTCCTGCTTCCCTTTTTAACTGCTGATGATGTGATGGAAAACATCAGGTTGATAATTCTGCTGTCTGAAAGCAGGGTGTGACATAGTCATAGAGTATGAAATCAGTGCAAGCCTTGCCATAGCCTCCAGTGAATTCAGGCTCACACCCTTGACGTTTTGCTATGGGAGAAGCTGAGCCTGGGCAGAGGCAGTGGGAGGGTCACCAGCATGTGCCCAGGCCCCAGCAGAGACGAGAGTCACTTTGTAGATGGCTTCCCATCTCCTGAACAAGTGCACAAATCGCTGCCAGCTGCAGGGGCAGTTTCTGGTTGTGGCTGGCTCTCCAACAGAGACCACCAACCTGCATCACTTACAGCCACCAAACAACTGAGAAAATGCAGCAGCTTTTCTGTATTGTCACCCACAGCTGAACTTATAAAAGAATCTGAGAGGTTAAAAATAATAAGCAAGTCATTGAGTCTTTGACTCTTTTGGGACACATTTTCTTTCTAAATCAGTGCTCTTAATTTAGATTTTGGACTAATTTATATTGCTGTTTTCATATACAAACAAACAACTGCACAGCTTATAACTGTGCAGGACTGCAGGTTGTGGTTCTGATTTGTCAACATTCCTCTTGGTTTCAAACGTAATTTTTCTCAACTAAGAACTACAAAATTTGGTCATAAAGCCAAGCTTATGCAGGATTTAAACTATAATTAACAGGTAGTGTAATAGTATTAGATTAACTTTTGTCAAGGGAAGCTATGTAGAAGAGTAATTGAGCCTGGAATTTCTCACTGCCTTTGTTATCCAGATATTTGACAAAAATAAAAATTGATCTTTAGATAAGTAAGTTATATTTTCCAAGAAGGAAATTGGTAGCATACAGTGTGAATTTGTGCTTCAATGATCCTTTATGACTAGATTTCTGTACAAATATATAATCAGTATATACAGCTTGTGATTAGCATGCTTTGAATATTATAGATTTCACATAACTGTGATTATTATTTTTCTTCCAATTTTTCCTCTAACCTTTTCAGAACTAACTGAGAATCCTAAATGATGAATGTCACATTTTATGCAGGTGGTTCTTGTTGAAAATGCAGTGTTTTGTACCATGTAGTGAGAATAAAAGTTGTGAAGAGCGTCTAATAAAAATATGATTATACTAGAGAGTTTGAATCAGCTGAATTTTGTTGACTCAGACTGTACCGTTGACTGTGAAAATTTTAAGGGAGGAGGAGAAAAGCAGGTTCTGGAATTTATACCTGATATCTTTTTCTCACCCATCATCCCTTTGGGAAAGAGTGAAGTTTGCACTTTACAAAGGTGCAGGATGTGAAATCTCCAGATGCTCAGAAAGATGTATTTTAGTGTTGCATAATGAAATCCGATGGGTGGAAATGCCCTTCAAAGGCTATTTCCTTCCCTTGAAAAACAAATGCTGTCATCAGCTATTTTTGATTAGCCTGTCAATTATGATCCTGTCAAGGCAATGGGGCTCTGGTTACAAATGTACCTTCAAGCCTAGCAAGAGAAATGTAATCATGAGAAAAACTTGGCCACTTGCAATGGCATAGAGTTGTTCACATAGTCCATGATGAAATGTTCCATCAAGACTTATGTCTGTAGGACATGCCTGAGTCTTAAGCACCCGTGACATTGGCTGTGGTTGTAATGCATTTGTTGCTGAGAGGAAGCACTGGAAATGTGGGGAGAGTGGAAATGAGAGATGCTCAATCAGCAGTAAAAAAAATCCACTCTTGTATCTTGGTTATCGTATAAGTATATTTAGAGAGAGAGAGAGCAAAATCTTTTGGGGAAGCAATTCAGTATACTATGGTGATGTTATTCTAGAGAAAAAATTACACTAGCGTGTAAAGAAGTGGAAAACAAACATAGGAACAACAGATTTGAAACAAATCTGGTTCCTAATTTCCTTCTCCATATGAGACTACTCAGTACATGATGTTTATATTTCTTTAGTAATACAATGGGTAGGATAAGGTACTACTCTTACTTCCACTATTCTTACTTCTTAGTGTAGCAATCTAAACAGCTTAATTCCTTGCTGTTCACACTTTTCAAATATTTTGTAAGAGTTACCATTTTTTTCTTTTACCCTCAGGCTATGTGTTAACCTCTTTACTCTCTCAACATACATTAGTCTCTGTAGCTCTTTTATCTCCTCTGTTGCTCTTTGCTGAATTCCTTCCAATTTGTGGCTGTCATTCCGGTATTGAGGTATCCAGATCTGTATATAGAGTCATACAAGAAAGATCAGCATATCCTAGTTCTGTACCAACAGGCTTATAAACATTTTGACATTCAGTCTCAACTCAGTCTTTTCTGGTAGGGCTGCTCTTTCTCAGAGGGTTTATGGCTATTATTTCTTATATGCATTTTTTTCTAAACTAAATCTCACTTGCTTGTTTTCCACCAGAATTTTTTATCTCATGGCTTTATTTATGAACGCTGATCCAGTTTTGATGTTTATATTGCATCTCACCCATCACCAGAAGCAACCTCCTTTGCTGAGCACAATTGCAAGATCTCGACTTCACACCATTTCCAAAGAGAAATCCTGTGCTGTTTACTCCTTTCTTCCATGTTTTAAATTAGCAAACTAGATAGCAAATGTTTTAAATTAGCAAATGAGCTTTCCACTGATCCATGGGACGTTCACAAATCACCCCCAAATTCGGTATACAACTTTGTAGTGCTTCCTGGTCTTTCAGTAGTTTTGCTCTCTGTAGTCAAACCAAAGCAAAGACCAATACACAAATTAGAAAAGAAAGAAAAGGGACAACTGCTCTCAGCTCTGCATGGGCTCTTCTTCAAGGAGCCGGAGGTGACAGACCCTGATAGCAGTCAGAGCCACCACCTTCAGACTGACCCTGCCCTTCCAAGCTGATGGAAAGCAACCCAAAAATCCCACCTGGATACCTATGAGCAGTTGTGCCCACACTGCCTTTGATGAAGCGCTCCTCTGCTGTCAGTCCCCCTACAATACTAAAGCTGTTAACTGACGCAGGGAAGCCACGAGCATGGGAGACGTCTTTCCCCAGAGTTACAGCTGCGCGGTGAAATGTGCTCCCACAAGATGTGCGGGTGGCCACGAACCTCCTTACTCTCAGGGCTAAATGCAAAACTCCTTCCTTTGATTTAGTACTTGCCTAAGACTCTCTCATATGCAACAAACAAGTTATTTATTCTAGTAGCTGGAAGGGGAGAAAGAGGATTTGTGTTTGTTTAAGTATTCTGGTTGTACTTTGTTATTATGGTTGTGTGGGCTTCATGCTTACCTAAACAAAAATATTCCAAAATACCCTGGTTAACCAAGTAATTTAGTTAACACTTCAATGAAGGTTTGATATAATTCACCCTTTTTGAGCAAACATCTTTTTCTACAAATGAAATGACCCAGTTGAGTTCCTCAGGTGACAGGAAAGAGTGCACAGGGCCTAAATCTCACGGCTGCCTGAATCATGTCATCCACAAGGAAGCGTGGAGCATGAGGCTGCTGGGTTAATCACCCATCGCTTCTCTGCTCCCTGCCATCGGTGCCCACTAGGGACTTTGCCCTGGGTGCAGGCTATGGCATGCACCCAGGTGCGGAGGGCTCCAGCCTTACGTGGGGAGAGGGGAGAGCAGATGTCAGGGCAGAGCCGTGACTCTCATCCATAGGGCTGTTTCCTAATGCGCTGATTTTGACTTTGTTGTCAGGAGTAAGAATGATGCAACCGCTCAGAAATGTTGAAGCAAAAATCCCTGTCTTTAAAAGTAATTGCTTCCTCCCTTTGTAAACTGCCTACTCTTTAAGCACTACGAATCATTGTAATTAATCCTTAATTCAAGTTGCTGTGTCTATGTTACATTGTTATGTTTACTTAGACATAAAATGCATTATTCTTTACAAGATAATGGCATCAGTCCACACAGTCTCTGTGACAGGCACAGGCAGCTCTAAACTAAAACATTAGGTGGAGTGTTAAAAAGCTAGTTAGGTGCCAATATGTTAATTAATTAATCACAGGCATGTTTCAAAGCATTCTTCATACCTCAGGTGGGGCTCCTGGGCTATTATGAAATGCCAAACTTCCCTTGGGGCTTTGCGGATGCGCTTCTAAATGCCTCAGAAGTTCAGGGAAGTAAAAGGGTATGTTTTTGGTGTGAGTCACTGAAGTGAGGTTGGAGATAAAGTTTTCTTATTTTGTTTTATATTGAGGGAGGAGGGCAGTAATCAGCCAGCAAGCAAGCGTTTCAGGAAGGAACTAGGTGGAGGGCAAAGATGTATTTTTCTAACCCTATGAGCCTATTTTTCTAAATGCATTCAACTTTTAATTTAAATTTTTTAGTTTAATTTTTCTGAACTTGCTTCATTTTAAGTTCAAGTCTCTGGTATATATCAGCCAGCCTTCTTTCAAGTTCTGGGGAGAAACCTGTGGTTGCCCTTTGTGCCAGTTCCTTGTGCAGTAAAGGATAAGTGAATATAGGCAACTTTTACTGTTCAGTACCAAGAACTTGAAAACAATGCGTTTTCTCCCTTGTTTTTGCAAACAAAACATTCTTGTTTTCTTTCAGCTTTTTGTATGTGAGGTACCTGCATGGCTGTATCTGTAGATCCCCCACAGCTCTTTTTTTTGCAGTAAAAGAGGAGATGCCTTTCAAATAACTTCATTACGTTTCAGTGGAGGTCTGGGGCGGGCAGGAAATACCATGAGACTTGGAAAAAATAAAAAAAAAAAAAGAGAAAAAAAAAGTAGACTTGATGATTCTAGGAAAATCCTATTATTTTGTAAGCCACACAGCTCTAGCATGGGTATGTGTTGGAGAAGTGTAATCCACCAAGGAAGCTCCTGAGCTCTGTAGCTGTCTGGTGAGCCCTGCGCCATGAGTGCAAGGCACAAGATGACACCTGAAAGGCACCCTTGGTGAGGCTCGGTGAGACTGACACCTGAAAAGAACTATGCCGACCAGAGACTGGAGTGTGTCAGAGACCTGAAAAGAGCTCTCAGCAGGACTGAGCTGAGAAAACGTGGCTGGTGGTGTCTGCACGCAGACAGTGATCCGCACTGTCACCCGCTGTCTCACCCCAGCCTCTCACGCCAGAGGAAAAAAGCTAGCGAGCTGTGGGCCACCTGCTCTGCCTACAACTTTCACTTGACTTGGCAGGAAGAGTAAGTGTAATGGAATTTTTTAAAGGGTTGGGCAACTCTGTTTATATCTGACTCACGTTGCGTGTAGATTCATGAAATGTAAAGCGATTTCTGGATTAGATACAGAAGAGAAGTGCCTCGCATGTCAGGACAAAGCTAGTACTATGTGGCATGTTAGCGCTGAGGGAAGGTCACTCAGTTTCGAATTTTTTCTAATTACCATTCCCACTCGGTATCTCGTGCTTTACCTGCGGCAAAGTTGTGCAACGCCCTGGGAATGCATTTTTGCTTTCCCAGCGAAGGTGCAGAGGAGAGACGGCGTTCAGAGAACCCCTCCTAAGTCCTGCACAACTCAGCCTGGAATATGTTCAGGCAAGACTTTGGGAGTGCATCCAGCACTGCGCAGATATCACTGATGAAGCGAAAAGGTATCCAAATAGTTGGTCTCTTTACTCTGATTCAAAGAGTTCTCAGTCCACTGGAGAAGTGAGAAAAACTGGAGAAGTTTTTCCTTCTTTGGAAACTTCACAAAAGCTCCTTAGAATGAGGTCTTTGAGACCCACTGTGCAGTTAAAGTGCTTTGTGAAAGGTGCCCTGTTTCTGAAGAAAAAAAAAAAACTTCAACAGAACTTTAAATATTTTGGTTGAATTCTTCTAAGATTTCAGTTGATGGTTTAAAATTATATTGTCAGGAAAGGGGGAAAAATTCAGACAAATGTTATTGTGAAACAAGAACAACCTTTCACTTGGATTTGTTCTGCAATAATCATGGGAATATGGGCATAAACTCAAAACAAATATGGAAAGGGAGTGGCTTACTCAAAGCCTTATAAATAAAGTACAAAGGTATCACAGTGGGATCTTTAAACTTGCTAGAGCATTTGGTAACCAGGAAAGATTTGGCAAGGATCTCTTATTTACATTCTACTGGATTCAGCTGTTTTTAGCTATTTGTTTGTTGCTTTCAGCTGAAATGGCTAAATGCAAGCCCACAAGACAACTCTTCTTTTATCGATTTTAAAATCGTTGGGTATTACTCCGTATTCTTCTTGAGTGTGGTAGGAGAATATCCTGGATTAAAATGTTAAACAAACAGTCTAATAAAGAAATTGACCTTTTTTTTTTTTTTTTTTTCTTTTTTCTCTCCCTGTTATGGTGGTTGCAAAAGAAGTGTACAACAAATGCAGGTCTGTCAAAAACTCAGGAGTTAAATAATGTAGAAGGAAGAGATGAAAAAAAAAAGCTGCTTTATGTAGGCAAGTTTTGACTTTTAATAATGTATTTTATTTAACTTTTCTGGAACTGTGCTGCCAAGTGGCCCTGAATTTACAGAGCTGTCATGCACTTGAATGCTGTGGAACAGCTTGTTTTGAAAGAAACTACAGAACAAAACTTGGTTTTATGTTACGGGAAAGATGTGTGCTTTCTTTCAGTATCAGCAGGCAATCAGAGTTTCTGTGAACCTGGTGTTAACAGAGTTATAACAGCATGAAACTGGAATAATACAGTGATGAATGAGCCTGCAGGTTGGGGGGAAAAAAATCATGTGCTTTGGAACAGAACGGTGTTTGGTAGCCAAGGAAGATCCTGCCGCTATTATATGGACACTTCTTTGTTCGTGTTCATTCAGGAAGAGCCACACCTTAGACGCTTCATGGCTTGACACCGCAGGGTGATAACTGACTGTCACTTTTCCGTGTATGTGGGACGAGCACTCTAATATAATAGTCTGAGTTGGACATGCCTGTCTGCGTGTTGCAGCTTGTGTTATTTTGGTTTCAAGCTTGTGATCACAAATATGAACTGAATTTCTGCACCTCTGCCCATGGGCATTGATGGAGTGGGGTTTCTCAGAAACCATCTCTGAATAATTCTGGAAGGATTTGTATGTGCAGCACAACAACTTATTTACATTAGTAAATAGTCTGGCTTTATGACTAATTCATATCTTTGCCTGTTACTTAAATCTCTGTGCTTTCTTTCCATTGATAAAGACAGGGAGATGGGAAGTTCCGTGAAAGCCAATGGGAAATACCCATTGATATAGTGGAGTCGAGGACTAACCGACTGTTGCTAAGCACAGGCAGAAAAGCAGATGGACAAATTAATTAAGTGGGAATGAGGAACAGAGGCTACATCTCTTTCAGGAAATGAATTATTATGTAGTAATTTATTCTTAAAGCTTAATTATATTATTTAGATATTACATAGATATCTACATTGCTCTTCAAAAGTGGCCTTGAGGACATAAGTTGCTGCCATTTTGGTCTCTCTTGAGCATTTGGCTGTGCGTGACTCTGAGCCTGGCAGACACATGGCGTCCTGCCCACCCCAGCAGGCACTCTCTGGCTGCTCCTGAGCTGGGGCTTTACTATTCACATGGGCCATGAGTGTGGCATTCATGATGGCCTCCAAAGACAGCCTGTATTCACCTGTCATACTTCCCACACTGATTATAGGATGAATGCAGGGAGGAAGCAGGGGGCTTATCTTCCATTTTGCAGCTCCCTCCTTACTGCCTGATATTCCCACTTGCCCTTGGTCTTACAGAAATCTGGCAATGGTGCTCTGTCACTGAGATGGACCCTGACTCAATCTACCCAGCGTGCGGCGAAGGGGCACGTAGAGCAAGCCTTGGAAATAGCTGGCTTCTGCCTCTGACGTCAGGGGTCGGAAAGTCCGTTTTTTAAAAAGATGGGTGAAACATTTCAGCAAAACTTGATTTTACTGCGGTGCCAGCCCCGCAGAGAGCCGCATAAGAAGATGGACTACTTCTCCAGGTAATATTTCAAGTAACTTCTTGCAGTAGTTTAACTGACAACACACAGGATCAGCTCAGTGATTTTTTTCCTGCCTAAATGGGTATTTCTGGGGAAATGTGACAACTATATGTCTCCCAAGTTGGATCAGAGCCTGTATCCAATGCATCTCACAAGCATACAAAAAAACTGTTCAGCGCTAAGACTCAACCCTAGAGGCTTATGTAGTCCCTGCACTGAAGACTTGCACCTTTATTTGGGTTGGAAGTGCATCTAAAGAGCTGTGACATAAGGTATGAGAGACCAAAGCAAAAACATATGCATGTAGCCATGGTACCCTTCAGAAGTTCCCTCACGTCAAGAGAGTACGGGGGTATAGGAATAGTGAGAGGATGGGCTGCATACCTAATGGTGGGACATGGCCTGGCAGGGTTGTGATTTTGCTCCTGGTTGGTAGGAGAGTACAGAAACCCACCCTTCCGTGGTCTCAGTTTTGTAGTGTGGCTGGTTAGAATAAACTGCTACTTCTGAATTAATTAATTGCATGGTCTGCACGAGTTCCTCATTTATACCCATATGGAGTTCAAAGGCGTCTTCCCAGTTCAAAATTCCAGCAGAGCTCTTTTTGCCTGGTTACCTTGCCTTGGCTATGTCACATGTCCCAAGGTGTGTCTACCCAGCTTGGATCAGGAATGCTTTTTGAAGAAAACCTTCCCATCATCACCATTTGCTGTGCTTTGAATTGAGCTGCAAGTCTTGGAGTACACAGCTTGACTGAATTCCTTTTGCATGAAGTTAGTCCTATCAATGTTCTCCAGGAGCACACCGAATGGGACACAGGGTTAGGCTAGAGCTCATCCAAAGTAAACCCTGAAATGCATATGGTGTGGTTGCTGGGTCCTCAAGCAGCAACTCTCTTGCTCTACAAATCTGCCTCTGTTGGGACACAGGGCTTGCAGGCAGAGATCTTTCCACTGTTGTGTCTCTTTCCACTTTCTGCAGCTCCCTTCCAGTCGTTCCAGATTGCTCCTTGCATTCTTCAAATCCTTCTTCAAAATCTGGCTTCTTTACAGTTTTCTTCCACTATCGCTTTCTAGTCATGAGCAAGCTAGCTCTGAACATAGGGGAAACATGAAGCAGACCACAGGGTGGCCGTAAGCCACAGTCCTGGTGTCTGCATTGTCTGGGAAGAATTAACAAGCAAGACAAAGGTGAATGCTGCACTCTTAAGAACTTTTCTGTCTATCTCCTGTTCCCAGTTCTCACCAGCCATGAGATCTGCTCTCTCGGCTGGATGGATGTTTTCATAATTTTTTTCAAATATGTGTATTTTATTAAATTTAAAAGGAGCTAGTTTAAAAATAGGATACAGCACTCTGGGCTGAGGTCTCTGTTAGCCAATATACACACAGAAGGGTGTGTATGCGATTCCTACTGTCCTGTGTGACCAAAGTGTACGTATTTTTACTGATGGAAAAGCAGCCAATCCAGTGATGTTGAAGGTGGTTGGAACTCGGTTTCTGCTCCTGAAAATGCTGGGGTGTATTTAACCTTGTGCATGGGAGTGGTATGGGTATATGTTGCCTACATATATGCTTTGGGACTTTCAGGGGAACAAGGTACTTAGCTAGTTAAGGACAAGCATGTGCACATAGAGCATGAATGATTAAACTTGGCTGCACGAAGGCCTCCTCCCTCTCCTGGTCCTTCTCCCCCCACGTCTTCTCTCCAAAAGTGCATTAAACAACTTCCAAACCGACTGATGTGCTCTGGGGATTGTAATTATTTGAGATCTCTCTATTTCCCAAGTTCTGGAGGTAATTATCATTTGGCCTTATCCTTCAAAGTGTGCTTGCTGAGTGTGGAGCTCTTATAACTGTGTGCCTCTGAGATATTCCTTACATAACTCCCAAGTTATGAAAATAGAGTGTTTAATTTTTACAGGCGATTAGATTGTTTGGTCTGTTGTTTCCTGTTAAATTCACTGCACAAAATTCCATCCCATGGGAACTGAAGCCAGTCAGTAACTGAGATGAGGATTTAGCCCATTCTTTTCTGACAAAATTGGGATATTTCACATATTTGATAGTGCATCTGTTGAAGGGACAAATTCCTGTGCAGTGTGTCGGCCACTCCTTCTGTATTAAAATCTTACCTTAGATGTGTTAGGATTCCCATTCAAACTTGTCAAGTGATTTAACTTATCAAAAAAAAAAAAAAAGAAATATATGTTTTTTTCTGTACTCATTGATCTTGTCTTTTGATGCCATGCCCATTGTGTTACAACGCATCTGGAAAATAGCCCATGATTTTTCTTAAGGCAGGAAATAGTATTTATGGCTGTACAATAATGTTTTACAGTGTATATGATCTGATCAAAAGATTACCAACTTCATTTTCAGATCAAGTCCAAACAATAACAGAAGCTATCAAGGTACTGTGCTTTGTTTCACAGTTTCTCAGGAATATGCCTGAAATTCTGCCTTCGTTAGATATACTTTCCGCGCTGCATGCTTTGCGGTCTGAACAGATATGCTACAGTGTGAGAAAGCTCAAAACAAAGTGTAAAATGAAACAAATACAGCAGTGAAATGTATCTGTAATGAACAGCTTTAATTGATGAAAATCTGCCTGTATGTTGCCCTAAAAGAAGCAATATGTTGAGCAAGAGTGAGCAGGAATACTTGTACTTTCTTTAATCATGTTATATAGTTTCCAGGTAGCTGAATTCAGGATGGATAGTCAAACAGCAACTTTTTTTTACATTATGTGATCAAAGAGTAGAGCTCGTTGCCACTATGTGCTTTAGAAAATAATGGATAGCAAGATTCAACAATTCACATGAAAGTTCAGGTAGGCAGCTGCCATATAGCAGTATCCTCAGAAATGGTAGCAACGAGTGCTAAAAAAACCTCAGGCTGTGAAGTAACCTACAATTCTTAATGGTTAGGATAACTTCAACGGGAAGCAGAATCTTTACATCAGTCTTGTGTATCTTTTTTCCTTAACATATTTATTGGTGGTACTACTTGGGGATAATGAACTAGCTGGAGTAGAGATCTGGTTGCGTACTGACAAATCCGGTGTTTTCTTTTCACCTTCCTTTCCCTTCCATCTCTAAAAATGTGTCATTTTGATTCTGCTGAGAGGAGGGTTTTGTGCAGGCTTCATAAGAAGCATAATTTATTGGTGTAGCTTCTGAGGGGTGAAGTTGAATGAATATCTCTCTTCAGGATGCAAGAAAACCAGTGTTAACTCTCACCTCTCAGGCTTTCTTACTGGCAGTAAAGATCTACAACTGAACTGCATGCCATATGGGTTTGATTAAAGCCCTTTGAAACACAGTCTAGCTGTTCTAAAAGGAATTTGGTTTCTTATCCCTTATTTTCATGATAATGTAGTCTTTGCAGTCTTGGAGCAGTCTTAAAGTAAGATATTGATATTGTCTAACATCAGTAGCGGACTGATGATGCCACAGAGAGCCCATTCCAGTTATGGGACCTTTGGGAAGCCAAGGGACCAAAGTACCCAAGAGTCCCCTTCTTCCAGAGGTGCCGCAGGGGCAGGAGCATGCTTTGCAAGTGCTGTGGCTTCTCTTTTCCCTTGTAGCAGGAGGGAAGATGAAACAGCACACAGCAACTAGGAGTCATGCTGTCCCTGGCTTCAGCTGGCCACAGCCACCACTCATATTGTGTGACTGTCACGCAGTATCTGCCGGCACAGGTAGGAGCTTCCCTCTGTACCTGGCAGAAGGGAATGGGCAACCACACAGCTTTTTTGCTCGCTCCTTCTGTGCCTTATTTACATCTCTGGGAATTGGGCTTTAGAGTAAAAATGGTGGAAACAGATGTTTTCCATATGGGACTATGGGGCTTACCAGCTGCGCTGTGCAGGGAGACTGACTCCGTCTGATTGTTGCAGTGACCTGGCATGTCCAGAGCTCTCCAGAGTCCTTGCAGAAATGAGCATGTCATTGGGGTGGAAGCTGTCTGAAGTCTCCTGGAAGCTGATGATCGTAAAAGTCACCTTTGCCTTAGAATAAATGTAAAAAACCTGAAATGGTAGAGGCTGATGGCCATGACACGATACATCGAAGGCCATCTGGGACATGAGCTGTATCATTGCAAGGGTTTCAGAAGGGGCTAGAAGTGAGGAATAGGGTATGTCTGGGTGTGGGCTGGATAAAACAGTGTGTAGGCAATGCAGCCGGGTTACCACAAAAGCAGGCAGAGACCACTGGAGAAAGCCAAGAATGGTCAAATGAGCTTCAGTAATGGGGCCCTGGGAGGAGGAAAAAAAAAATAACAAGAAAAAGGGTCATACTTTTTGGGTGAGGTGCTGGCTGGTGAATAAAAGGCTTGGAATAGAGAGCAAAGAAATTCCTTCTTAGTTTGATGATTGTATTAAGAGAAATACAATTTAATGCCCATTTTCAGTAAATAAACAGGGTTGCTACCCTGTTTATACACAAGTCAATCTTCAGTTTCCTCAACAAAAACAATCTGAACATTAGCTAAAGGCTCTGGCCCAAAGGGGTAATAGTAGTCTCTAACGGGAATAAATAGAGGGTAGGCAGTGCTCTTTCAACCCGCTCTTTGAAGAGCGAGCTGAATATAGCCTTTAAGAAAGGTACAGGTACACAAATATTTACCTATTAGGTCTCTATTCACGAGGAGTTCAACCCTATTGTACTCGGTTGTTGCTTTCGCTCCTCCAGAGATTTGTGTCCTGACATGTGACCTGCATTTGCAAGCAGTAATTAGTGAACTGGGTGGCTGTGCACCCTCACTGGGCATTTTGAATGGGTGGCAATGGCAGGCTGCCTGTGCCACGCTGGCAAAACTCCGTGTGTTGTCTCCAGCTTCAGGGGCAGTGAAAAATTTGGCCCTGGATCAACCCGGGGCTCCTGTTATTGATTCACATCCCGGGAGCCTGTGGTAATGCTAATAGAGCATTAGGGTATCGTTACAGTAATTGCTGGGTAGAAAGTGTCATCTTTTGAAGATGCCTGTTGGCAGAGCTGCCTTTCTTATTTACCTGCCCTGTAATTAAGATACAACTGGGAAAGCTCTTAAGAAATAACTGTCCCTTTCACATTGTGCCTGTCATGTAGTTTGATTGCAGTAAACCATTTAACGGGATTAATTAGTGTAATCTTGGATTTGCAGTTTTGTAAGATTAACCAAAATGGCATATTTTTTTTAACCGAAGTGGGCAGATGGTCTAGGATTAAAGTGAAGAATAGGAATTCTGCTCCAGCTAGACCAGCCTGAAGGAATGAGCTGCATTGTTCCAGTGGATTAATTTCCTCCTGGGAATGTGCAAGACAGGCGAAAACACACCATAGGTGAAGAAAGGAGTCGGGGCTTTGCTTCGCTGGCCTTGTGCGATGTCTCATGATTTGTTTTTCCTATCACCGAGGGTCCTGTGTGGAGCAGATGAGGGCTGGTGGCTCTGGAAGGAGGGCCCGGGGAGGCAGGCAGCAGGTCTGCGGGCAGGAGCTGCTCCCAGGTGCCACTGCTGACCCCCGCGTGGCAGGCAACAAAGGCCCTATTGAGAGGGGACAGGGAGGCAGGGCTGCGGCCGGGGTGGAGGAACATGATAGCAGCCTCTTGAGGCCAGGGAATCTGTAAAATAAACTGCTGGGCAGCGCGAATGTGGAGGTGAGGAATGTGAAACTGGAGTAGAGTTATTTGGGAGCAGCACCCGTCCAGCGCTGCACTAGATGTTACTGGCCAAGAGAAGCGGCATAGCTGGTTATAAAATATAGCGTCAATGAGACAAACTCTTTGTTGGTAAAAATAACTTAAACTCTAGTCAGATCAACTGCCCACTTTTACCCGAGAATGTGGGCAGCTTATGTGGCTTGCTGGCCATTGGCCGGCCACCTTCCCCGCCTGGGGTCCGGCCAGGCTGATAGAGTCTGGCAGCTGGAGCCGGTGCAGTCTCTGCAACCCGCTTATGGAGGCATGAGGCAAAATCGCTGCTGCATCCTGGCCAAGGCTGTGCTTTCTCCTGCTTGTGGTTATGTCCCAGACGCATTCTTGGGCTATTCTGCCCAAGGATGAGGTTTAAGGCAGAATCAAGGCTGCGCTCACCGAGAGCTGTCATCCTGCATTCTGCCCTCGCGCTTTGTTTTGGCTCTTGTTTTCAGCCTTTCTGTACTGATAATAGTTACATCTCCTGGGTTTTCCTTCTGCCAGCTCAGGTCTGGCCCACCACAAGTACTGGTGCTGGCATAAAGGGAGCTTATGGGCCCACGCAGGCAGAGGGGAGAGGGGCAGGAGAAGGGCACTGCCCCTTTCTGGGGAAGCACGTTCCCAAACCTGCCCCTGATGCTCCCCAGGAGAGGTGTCTGGGCCTCTCTAACCCGCCTTGTGGCTATACTCTGCAGATGTCTTCAAGAAAGAGAGTGTACCAATAGTTTGTGCAGAAAAAACTGCTGATCAGAAAGCAGGAAAAGGGTTAAAATCCAGAAATGGCTTTGCAAGTGCTTTCCTGTGGAGCAGGCAGTGGGTCCACTCTCCTCACAATCCTTATTTCTGCTCTTTCTCTACTAGATCAGCTGCTGGCAGAACAGCCCAAACGAGCTGAAAATAGTGACTGGTGCATTTCAGTTGAGGATAATTAGAGAAAGAAATGAAAATTAAACTTGAATTGGGCAGTCAGTCTTCCCATCCATCCCCATGTTGTACTATTTCACTCTTAAAAATCTTGCAATGCTAAGTGTTAAGGAATGTTAAAATAAGGACTGAAAAGAACCAATTCCTTTTGATGCAAACAAGCAAATCATATGGTAGTCAAAGCCTGTTGTAACAACCAAGTCTTCCTATCTGACAAACTTTGTGTAGCATCAACTTTTGTTTATGGTTCATAACATTACTAAGAGGAGTGCTCTGAACCGAGACTTGAGTGTTTACTATCATAGCAAAGGAACAAACAAATAGAAAATGGAATAAGATCTGTTTTAAAAGAAAAAAGCCTGATTAATATTAAGACAACTGAGCTATTGTCTAAACAGTGGTTTTAAACTTGATTTAGCTTGTAACAAAATGTAACAGTACCCACCACAACATGCATTATGTCTAATGCTTTCCCTTGGGCTGGAATGGAGGAATAGTTTGTTCTTCTAACTTGTTCCAGGTATAAGAATAATGGTGGTTTTTGTTACTTTAAAAATATCCCCAGAAGCTGATGGCATTATTTAACAAGAAGTGTCAGTATCCTGTTCTGTGTCCCTGAAGAACATCTGCACCTCTGCGGACCATGACCAACAGTTCATTAAACAGGAGGGGCAGAGAATATAGCAATAAAAATCTGTTATTTGTGACTTTTGATTATCTCATTTAGTTTACATGTTACTTACCTGTATGCATTTCATCAACCTAAATTATAATTAAACTGAACAATAAACTCTAACTTTTCAGTCATAATGTTCCTGCATCCTTTCTTTAACAGCAATATTTTAAGGAACCTGAAACATATTTGTACCTTCTCCAAGCTCTGGATCCGTTTTCCTTGTTTAAGAATTGGAATGGAACTGACTAAATATTTGTAACCAATAAAGAGCATTTGGCCTATTTTTTTATTCGTTCTTTGTGTATATTGGGATGACTTAATTTATACTGAGGTTCTTGAACAGATGTTTTCACGTTTCAGAAATCGCCTGAATTTTTATTTCAAATAATTATTCCTAAAATGGAAACACTAAGTTGCTATTGGATGATGTTAACTCTTTGCTGTTCTTAAGTTTAGTTCTGCCTGGACTTTACAGCCATGCTGTCTGGCTTCAATTACCTGGATGCTATTATCTGGGAAAAGGCAAAATGAATACTTTGCAAATTAGCTGTACATTGTGTTCTTTGCCTAATCTCTGAGATTTAAAGATAATCTAGCAACCTAGTCATCATTTCATGAATGTTTAAAAAATGCAAGTAAAAGAAAGGAAAAGGAGCTTATAATATGGAGCATCTCATTCCTCCATAGACTTTTCTTGTTTTTAGGATTCATGGTATTAGCTGCCAGTGAGACCTGTTGCTTTTAGTTGTGTATCACCATGCCCTCCTGTATGTGTGTGCATTACTTTATTTTCAGCGAAGCCTGCAAGTGTTCATCCACATTCCCAGGAAAGAGGCTCTCTGAAGAAGCACTTATTAATTCTGACTTGCTCGAGGAGTATCTGTCTTCCCCAGCATGTCACATGTCTTTCGTTCTTGCCTGTAGCTCGCTGGCCTAGCAATGAAAGTTGAAATCTGGCTCTCACCTAAGTCATGCCTATTTATGGTAGAGCCCAGATTTAGAGAACAAAATCCTTCCTTTCCCCCTTTAAATGTAAATCAGTGCCATGATATGTGATGACAGTCCCAATGAAGTATCTGAAAGCCTGTCTTCTGGTGAAACAACATGTGCACTTAAACAGAATAATTTCTAGCTTCCTTCTAATATAGGAAAGCTATTTATTATGTAACTTTCAAATCCTTTCTAAAGATAGACTTGCTTGTAAAAAAATGCTTAAAGCATTGGAGACTGAAATTCCCAGTAAAGTGCCGCTGTCATTCCTGTGGTATTTTGCCTGTCCACTTCTGGTGGGGCCGCTAAGGATCAAGAGATGTGGCAGTGCTAGGCTCCTCTCAGAGAGGCTGGAAGGTTTCTGGCTGTATGCATTTTCTGGTGTTTCCCCTGCCACTTCTCTTCCTCACCTCTCCTCTGTCCCAATTTATCTGTGTCCAGAAAAAGCAGGATTGAGATCAGCTCAGATGTCTGCTGCTAGTGACTTTTTTGTTCTATACTTGCTCGGACTGTATGTAAAACAGTAAACTAGAGATGAAATGACCCATATGATGTTTGTAATCTCCTGTGCCATCTGATCTCCATTTAGGAATTTAGATTTAATTGTTCTTGTGTAGGCTGGTAGATATTCATCTGTGATGTGGGATAGTCAGTCCTTAATATTGTTTTGGATTGTGTATTTCAATTTTTGCTCTCTTGTGCCCAGAGCATAGGATGTACATCAAATACTAGGTCTGACTTCCATTGAAGTCAGAGCAGCAAGGGCAGGATTTGCCTCTTGTATAAGATTTTATTAATCTAAAGAAATAGTTGTTCATCCTTGTTGTGTTTTGCCAGCTTTTAATATTATCTCATAAAAAAAAGAAAGAAAAAACAAAGAAATGCCTCATATAGAAATGCTTGTATTGAAGCTGTATCACAAATTGAAATTAAGTGTTGCCTTTTGGAGTATCATTCTTGCTGGGACTCTTTGTTCCCAAACATTTATGATTTAAACCAAACTATGAACACATTGTATAATAATATGAACATTCTTTTGAAGTACAAGCCGAAGAGATGAGGGTAAAGGGGAAAATGTGTATGTGTGTTTTCTTAAAGCAGGGTACTGTATTGTGAGAAGACTACTGTACTCGTTCTCTTCATTCAGTTGGAAAAGTATCACAAGTCTTTCATGTCAAAATGAAGTGCATTTCCAACTCAACTATTTTTCTTCAGAGTTGCTTCCCAGGAAACTGAATAGGAGATTAACAAAGTATCCGGCTAGAAGGCTGTCATTTAAGAACCGTACCGCTGTGTTTATAGTTGTGCAAGACCAGCCAATAGATCACTTCAAAGTGCGGAAATTGGAAAATGGCACTCCGCAGTTGTGGAAAATCCCATTGCTCAGAATTCAGATGTTTTGTAAAGGAGAGAATTTTCTTCAGCAGATTTGGCTGAATTTTTGACATTCTTGTATTATCTCATTCTGCTGGAGGAATATAAACAGTGCTCATCTGTCAGTATAGCTGTTGCAGCTGGATGGCCTTTGGGACTGGGATTTTTTAAAAAATGAAGACGTATCCTGAATGTGGTACTTACAAACTGGCAGCTCTAAACAATAGAATTTCCACTGTGATGGGTGAGGTATGACAGACAATTTGCTTTGTGTTGCCCCATTGGTCTGTCTATTGTGACTTGCAGAGGAATTAATTCCAGGCTGGATATGTAATCAGATTTGATGCCTGACTTCGTGCTCCGCTAAAGTGACCAATAGAGATGCCATTAATTAATAGTGAACAAGTGTGAAAGCCCAAATCCCCTTTTTGTCCATTTCTAGTACTATTTTTAGAAGATTGAAAAGTTTTGCCTGTAATGATTAGAAAACATTCACTTTTCCTTGTCAGCATTGTCTACAAAACAGTAAAATTAATTGTGGCCCTGCAGTACCCTGCATCTCCAGCTGCCTTGAAGAATATGATTTTCTCAACAGCTATGAACTTCAGACTGGGAATTGCATAGATGTTAGCCACCCTTCTGTTTTCTTCCCTCTACTTCACCAGCGCTACCCTTAGCCATGCATTCCCATTTGTTCCTTTCCTAAATGTTATGACTGTGCTGCAAGAAGTTGGTGTAGCTACCTGAGCTCAGCTTAAACAAGCTAGCTCTAGAGAACAGTCCAGAGCAGTGGAGCTAACTGTTCATCTCAGATACCGCTTCTTAAATTTATCATTTATACATCTTGTATTAACCAGAACAGGGCACAGGAGCATGAACCCAGGACTCAGTACCAGGCTGCTGTCCTCTTCTTTGGCCTTACACTTGCTCTGAATATTGTATTCCTCCTTTCTATACACCAGTCCAGCTCCAAAGTGAGAATTCATCTCCATCTTTCTCTTCCCAGTAGTCCAATTTTTAAGGCAGGAGGTGATAGGTCAGAGCTCTGGGTCTGTACCTGGCAAGAATGGGGAAGGTGGTTGAACTTGCTGTCCTGTTCTGTGCTCACAACTGCCATGTTTTGGGCTAGGCTTAACCCAGTCTACAAGCAGAGTTTGGAGGTGCTCAGAAAATGCACGAGCCTGAGCCACATTTGACTGATGAGAACTTGGACACCCCACAGCTTAGGCAGCTGGGTGGAGATCTTATGGATCACTTGCTTGAACTTGCATACCCAAATTTCTCCTAAATTGCTCTAAGTGCCTATTTATTTATTTATTCATTCAGATTAGGCCCTTTCTTTTGCTCTGCTTCAGTCTCCATCCAGAAAAGAATAATAACAACAATTGCTGCTTCTGCAAGATGTTGTGTGATGAATATTCAAAGGCTTGGAAAACACCCATCTATGATGACAGCAAGGGTTACTATGTACTGAGCACAACTAAGTTACCTAGTCACTGTAGCTTTTGGGCCAGGAGAAGCAGACTGAAGGGATAGTTATTTTTCCCCCCTTCTCTAGGTGTATCTTTGTATTGATGAGAATTTATGGAAGGATACCTTTTCTTCATGCATCTCCCTCTTTGTTTTCTCTCTCATACGCACACAATATAAGCCACTCTCTGCAAATTTGCCTGGTCCAGCCATGGTGGATGAAATTCCTTTTTGATACGTGCTGTCATTTCCAAGTAAAGTGGGATTTTCGCCTCCTGTAAACATAGAGCCTTATGTAAAAGTAGAAGTACGCTTATGTGTCAAAACTTAAAATGTGCGTGTATACGCACCCCTGTACACACGGGTGAGGGTCATAGTTGTGGATAGATTTAACACTTACATATAACATCAACTCAGTCATATACTTGTAATTTAAAAGATTTGTATGTAAAACGTTTTTAAAAAGCATAATCCAATTGTATGTTTCATTAACAAAATGACTAATCTCACTAAATATTATGACAAAAGTGCTGACGGAACTTAAGCTCTAATCTGTGAATGCAGCATTATAATTTTACAAGAGTAGCTGCTCTTAATAAACATCAAAGTGCATGTAATTATTATGTGACTTTAGCCCTTTTTTCCCACGATACTATAGTTAATCTTGACAACAGCTAGCATTTAAGTACAGTGTTTTAACTCCCCTGATGATAAAGTTTAAAAATACCTTTGGTTCAGATTGTTCCACTCTGCCATTATCCTCCTTCAGTTGGCTCAGGGGATGACCTTCATTTACTCTTTTGTCTGGAGGCAGCGTTTGGATGTGCTGGATGCTGTCTTTTGGAGGCTGTTTTGTGTGCATTTTGGGAAATGGAGCCGGGGACAGCAGACAGTGTGAAACATCCCATTTTCTTACGGAAGAGCACCCCCATTTTGAATAAACTTAGGCTGTGTTAGTATTTGGAGGTTGCCTTTATATTTCTCTGAAGTTCATTGAGCTCAAAAGCAAAGCAAAACAAAAACAGAGCAACTGTAGGATTGGGAGCAGAGATTGCCTTTCTAAAAAAGCAGATGTGGAGCAATGGAGGGTGCTTTATCATGGTCGGACCTGAGTGATATTCTGTCCTGCTGATGAGGAACACGCAGCGTGGCTGTGAAGCCTGCAGCCTGCAAGAGGCCCTGTGGCCAGGCTTCTGCAAAGGCGTTATTCTTTTGTCTAAGTATTCTTGATGGAGGTTTTGATAATAACTTGGGAGAGTGGGGAGAATTTAACTTAAATCTTCCATAGTTGATAAGTGCAATACACAAGGGTCTGCTTTAGGGGATTTGAGGGACAATTATGTTTCAGGCAAAGGAAACAGAATCAAAGCTGGAACAGGATTGGGGCTCATCACTTACCTCTGTAGGTCTTCGCCATCTTTTATCTCCTCCTTTCCACTAAGTGTCATCTGCCAAGCCCAAATCTGAAATATTTCTTTGAGAAATTCCCCTAAAATACAGACAAGTATGTTGCGTACAAAGATTTCAGCACATTTGCTGGCACTTGCAGTCTTTCCTTCTGTTCTCTTTTCCACCCTATCCTTGACTTCTGGTTTGAACAGGTCATTTTCTGATAAAACAGATTACAGTGAGTCCTAGTAAGTTACATTCTAGGGAGAAGAAAATACAGAGCTGAATCATGAATCTAATGAAAGAAATACTTATCATAGTCTACAGACATAGAAATATATTAGTAGAGACAGCACTGTTGTTGCATTTACTAGTATCTTTAGTTTATTTTCTGTCTTAATGGGCAGAAACATTTGCTCTTTCTGCAAACAAAAGAGTATTCAAAACCCTTTACTAAAAACAAATGATCACACATTGTACCTGTATTTCTTGAACTGAGAACAGAACAAAATCAAACATTTTTGTCAGGCATGCTTTATAGCTGTGCATTCCTGCACATAAAGGCCCAAGCAGGATCCTTCTCGAATGACACAGATGATTATTATTTTGTTCCCAAGGGAAAGTGGTATTACAGCATCAGTATTATCCACTGGTAATGAGGTGCTTACAGATGAAAAGAGGAGGGGTAAGACAGATATAACATGAGTGACTACCCTGTGGCAAATATTGCTTTAAAAATGTTTTCATAACACTTCAAAGAGTCTGAGTGAGGGGATCATGTGGTAATACTGTCTAACTCTTGCTTTAAACAACGGGGACTTCCACCCCCAATCCTGGATAACCCTGTTAATATTGCTGGTAGTTCCTTTGCTTGATGCCAAGTACATGATTAAGATTCTGATTCAACAAATCAGAGATGATCACTTAACCAGAAAGTATCATATGATAGATGAAAGGCTTCTCTCCTCACTTCTGTGGATCTGCTTTGTGTTTCTTCCTTACCGCAGTCTCTGCCACCATTGCTAATATCTGTAAAGGGCTCTGGAAATAAAAACTCCGTGACAGTGTCTAAACGTTTTAACAGCGATGAGTGTTAGATGAAAGGATGGGGGAATACTGTCAGTGAAATACATTTGCTTTTGGTTCTCAAATGTTATGTGGTGAGGTTACCTTTTTGTAATGGCTGAGATAATGGGTGCAGCAGAGACCCAGACCTTACCGTCTCTATGAGATGGCTTCCTTGGAGGCTTTGCATGTCTGAAGACTGACAGGGTTTACTGATTTGCACAACAGTAGGAGCAGTTCTTTCTTCTGGTTTCACTAGGGATCTAATATGGAAAGTATTTCTGAACTGGTCCCTTTGCATGTGACAAAAGCAGAAACACAATTCAACTACTCCTAGAGAGATGCAGTAAAGAGTCATTAGCCAGCTTTTTTAATGTGAAACCTTCAACGTGCATAAAAGAATCAGCTCTCCACACCCAAGTAATACAGCAAGTGCTGATAAGCTGTTCCTCCACAGTTACAGGGATGGGTTGTCAATTTGCCTTGTATTTGAAAGACCTTTTTTCCTTTCCGTTTTTTTTTTTTTACATTTTTTGTGGATGGTCACTTAATTTCAGTGACACAGGTGCTTCTTACACTGTGCGTGCATGTTAGTGACACTTTTCCTTGGTTAACTGGGCAGCCGAAGGGAGTGCAGAAAAGGGAGAACTGCACGGACAAAACCCAGAGAAGCAGGAGATGTATGTGTGCTGTACCACCGGCAAGGCTGAGCAACCTGGTCTGCAGAGCGTGGCTGGCAGCCCAGCATGGGATCTGTATGTGGTGCAGCCCCTGGCCCTGCCTGGAGCAGTTCAGCTGCCCTGCCCCGTGCTGCAGCTTGCAGGCTGCACCCTTAGTGTTTTTAGGCAGAAGACCATCAGCCAGCTCTGAATGTGTTTATATCCCCGGCAATTCTGGCACATGAAAACTCCCCAGTCAAAGCTTAAAATCTGTCTCCTGCACTGACAGCGTGTGGGGAGTTAGTGATTTAGTGAATGAGCTTCTGCACTGGTAAAGCCTTCAAATCTCTCTGATACTGCTGTAGTGCAGGATGACCACAACCATTAATCCTTTCTTGGAAGCAGCGATCAGCAGCAGGGGGAGGTGGTCTTTTTCATTGGAAAGGCTCTCTTGTTGGGCGAGTTAAAAGGTAAGATGCCCGGTAAGAGCCGGTGCCCAGCTTCTGAGGGAAAAGCAGCGTTGTAACAGGAGCAGGGCCAAGGAGGAGCATACGTCGGAGGTGAGACGATGCTTCCCTTGAACTCTCTGCTGGAGCAGTGTGTGCAATGTTAAACACTTGAAGAAATACAGAGATCAATTGGAGATCACTGTTTCCTAGGCCATGGGAATGATCAGAGGTGTACTTAAAATATAAGGAAAGACACAGAAAGCAAACTGTTCACTTTTCTCTGAGGAGTGAAGGAAAACATGGTGATAATCTTCAAACAAGTAAAAGGTTACTGCAGAATCAAAGGCAATGTGGTATTGTTATACATCCACTGTTGCTAGGACAAGAATTAATGGGTTTATGTTTAAAAAAAAAGTTTAGGCAACAAGTTTCAGTGGAAAAAGGTATTAGGAAATACTTTCTTAGGAAAAGGATAGTGAAATGTGGAAGGTGGTTGCCTGAAGATGGTGAAGATTGATGCTAAAGCTTTTAAAAACAAGTTTGAGAAATATCTGTTGGAAATGATGTGTAGTCAGTCCTTAAAGCACAAGGATGTACTACCTGAGTACTCAGGCCTCTTCTGGACTGTTTTTATGATTTATATGCTGTATTTTTTTTACCCTTTCATGTAAAGGCTTTATCCTTCAAATTGATTTTTTTCTCTTCCCCTATTTTTTCTTAAATTCAGCCTTGTTCTTAGTATTGTGATTTTTTAAAATGTCATTTCACTTCCTGTTTATCTCTATAAAATGATAAGCCATTTTCATAAAGTGCTTTATCAAACAAAATTATCTCTGCTGTTTGAGGGTATAAAATTGGTTCTTATTGTGAAGAAAATGCAGATGCTCTTCAACCACCCATGTTAAAGATTTCCTTAAGCTACTGTAAACTGGCCAGAAACATTAAGAATACAAGTGGACCCCTCCTGGATTTATATAGGGTGCTTGTGGGAGCAGAGTGGGGCCATTTCAGTGTACAGGTATCCAGAGGATGGCTTGTGCTGCAGTGTTCATAGTGAGTGGTAACTTCCCTCTACCAGCAGTGAGCACTTAGCAACTGATGATATTACAGGTGTAAGTGACGAAGCCAGCTTTGCAGTTTATTTTTGGGATGATAATGAATTGTGGGATCTATCACATTATCCAGACGACTTACCTTAATCATGTCTCGCATCAGTGTTTATTACTCGTTACCTTTCAGTGTGCCAAGCTGCTTGATGCATTTTGCATTGGTGATGTTTTTGAAGTTGGATAATTAAATCACACATTACACTCAGTTTTAATGGAAAGGATTTTCTTGTCCCTCTCTTATTCCTCAGAATTCAGCAAGTAGCCACCAATCCAAAGCTTTTTTCCTTAGAAATGATGAATGCCTGACTTCTAAACTTGGCTCTGCCACAGATTTGGCTTGCAACTCACAAATAATTTCTTCCTTCTGCTCAGTGACTCTTTCACCCAAGTGGAACAGATGCTACTCAACTATATTTCAGCTTTGCCAGGTAGCATGTTTGCATGTTAGATTTTGCAGACAGCCTAGTAGAGCAACTGTAATTAAATCCTGGCAGAAGTCAATGGAAAGGCCAAATGATCCAGGGGTGCTGCTAATAGTAAAGCCAAAATACATTTCTCAGAGAAGTAACCCAAGTCCTTCAGTGCGCTCTAAAACTAGGGTGACCTCCTTTCTGAAGGCCAGGTTTTGCTTCTGCACGTTTGCTAGGCATTTCATCACTTGCTTCAGAGACCTCAGTTGAAACAGTATCTTGAGTGCTCTTTTCTTTTCCCTTTTCCTTTCCACTTTCTTAGATGTTCTTGGACCTTGTTTCTTCTTAGTGCTGTCTGCTACACAGAAGACCGGCACTGCTTGAGGATAGAGGCAGCACATTTGTTTAAATAATGCTCTAATATTATTTATCAAAGTAGAATTTTCAACTATATGAAAGGGGAATGCCCAGATAAAGTGATAAGCACTGTAGCTGTTAGTGAAAACACTTTGTGTTACTTTATATTTTTAAATGGTCTCTGCTCTATCAGCCAAGTTTACTTCATTTATTTATTCAGAAGATCCTCTTTGATCCAATGTAGAGATTTCACACAACTCGGTGTGACTTGTAGGGGGATATATTGAAATATGGCTACACTGCCTGTGTTCTTCTGTATCTTTCATGGTCTCTCCAGTTCCAGAGAAGTCAGGTTCTTTAAAGATGCCAGAAATGTCCCCACAGTGCATCAGAGTGTATGACTGAAGAAATCTCCCTGTTGTAATACTATCTGTGAGATTCTCAGAAACTGAGAGTGCTGGCCAAAATAACTCCAGAGGGACCACAGACAGGCCAATACTAACATGGTTTTAAAATCTAGCTCTATAAGCTTACACGCAGCTTTTCTAGGAGCTGTTTCTTCAGTGAGCATGCTGATGGGATTTCTGAAACTGAAATAAAATGAGGGTCTGTCCCTCAAGTATTTGTCCATACCACAGTCTGAAGTCACTTGATAAGAGAGAATGGATAGTAGTATATAATATGTACAAATAGCAGCTGGGTCCTCTTCCCTCTCATGAGCAACTCATGCCAGACTGCTGCATTCCCAGTCTGCGTGTTTGGGATGCAGAGTGAGTTAGATTAGAAGAAATTGCATGGAAACAGTCTGCATAGTTTTGAAAATATCCACAAATATGAAAAAATACTCCCACATAACTTACGGTCACTTGCTGTGATGACATCTGGCCTCTTGGTGACTCCCTGGGTTGATTTCCCAGGTGTCTGTCAGGCACTTCTGGACCTTGGGGATAAGCACCGATCTGATGTTGCCTCCAGTGATATTTGGGAATTGCACTGCCCTCCCTCCTACATTTAATTTCTTTAGGAGTTTTTTTTGAGAAGCACTATCAAACCCTTACAGATACCAAAAGCTTTGCACAGGTGGTTTTTATCCCACAGTTGCTTTGCTCAGTGTTTAAGCACAGGCCTTTGCAGGCAGAGCACAAAGCAGACTTGCTAAGGCATCTCCTGTCTCTGGAGGTCTGCACGTCCTTGGGACTCCCTGGGAGTCTGTCTGAGCTGGATAAACTACAATTTTCCCTTTTCCTTCACTGAGCCCCTGATTTGGGAGGATATTGAAAATCTCTGACAGGAGAAAAAAGGAGTTGCTGCTCCTTTCATAACTTCTTGCTTCCTCTGTTATCTCCTTGCTTCCCCTCTTGCCCCTCCTTTGGGGAATCCTGCCATGTGATTTGGTCCAGGGGCATCATGCCCCTGAAAAAAATTATTTTCCCTCTGTGGGAACCATCCTGTTGTTTAGGATTATCCCATTACGGTGGAATTGTACTGAACTGGGAGGATCTGTCTTGTTACCTCCGTCCTACTGCTCCCTGCGGTGTTAGCCCAACAGGGAGGTGGAGAGAAGGCACAAGTGTGCATATTCAAAATGGTGTTGGCAGCTTGTTAAAATAGACAAAAGGGACCATTAACTGTCATCACACTGCATCTATGTAATTTTTCTGAGAAGTTCAACTTGGTGGCAAACCCCCACCTTTTATTTGATCATAAATATGTCAGTGGAGGACTCTCTATTTCTTGGTTGTTTAAAATTGCCCAATTTTTTTTTACCAGTTCATGTTGTATTTTTAGTTACCCACCCTCCATATTATCAAACACTGCCAACACTGATGTTCTTACAGTTTCTTTAACCATCCGGAAAATAAGAAGCTGTTCTTTTTTTTAATTCTCTCCTCTCACCAGCTAAAAGCAAACCAAAACTTTGTAGCTGCTTTAAAGACCTTCATACTATTGACCACAATATTCTTACTTCTGTGAGAAAGTACAAAATACCCTAAATTGAGTTTTCTAGTAGACTTTGCGATGGTTTTACGGTGATAGACTTGGGACTGAAGTGCCACTGCTCTGTTATAGATAAACCATCGCCCAGTGAGAAACAGAGGAGGGGTCCAGAGCTGGGTAGGGGCCCCGGGAAGCTTTCTGTCAGCATCTCTTAGCAAGCAAGTGAAAATACTGACCTTCAAATAACACCTAGTTCTGTTATTGTGTGACAGGCTAGGCTAAATACGGTTAAAAAAAAAGAGTAGCCTTTCAAATTCGGAAATAATAAAATGCAGTTGTCTGTCCTAGGAAGGAAAAGACAGAAGATCAGTACCTAATCTATGTGGGAGAGGGGGCGCTGCTTGGCCCAAATACAGTCTGGTGTATTTGGGCAAGAGAGACTGGGAAGAGAAAGGAGGAAGGAACTTTGATGCAATAGGAAACTTCTGAATTTATCAAGGCAGGTCCTCTGCACAGCCCTGGAGCTGAGTCCTTATATATAGTCTATGCTATTCTTAGAGCGTGCAGCAGAACAATGGTTCCATTCGAAGAAGCTCTTTTATAGCTTGCCAATATAAAGAAGGCTGTGCAAAATGATATGATCATGTAATTGAACACTGTAAATAGCTATGCTGACCTAAACGATAACTTTAAATTAGCTCATTTTCCTGCCACATCTAAACTTTGTAGACTTAACAGAATGAGAAAGACTTGATTAATTTTTCTGGATTTATAAATGTTCATCTTACTTGTATGTGATTTATAAAATCAAGTGATTTGGTGGGACAATGATGGGAGCCTTTTTTGTGTTCATTGAAGTAGAAGCTACATTAACTTAATCCCTTTGCTGGTTTGACCTTCATGTATAGTTATGAAACTAAGATATGTGAATTTTGTGAAATCCAAACCTCAAATGTGAAGAAGGCCTTTTACTTGTTATGATGCTGCCACAGCTTCCCCTATTAATTAGGATTTATTGGGGTTATTAAAATTGGTTCTGTGCAATGCAATAGAACTGGTGGTACAGGCTTGAGTCAGGCAGGTATAGTCTACAGTTGCATTTTGAATGGCCAGTGCCAAGACAGCAAGCTAATGTGACAACCATCGCTGGCTGGTGCAAGCCACGAAGTGTCCCAGCTTGCATGGCATCAAGGCAGCTGCTTCGTGCCCTGTATGCCATGGGATATGAGCAGTACTGCACTATGGAGGTGATTTTTGGTAGCTCCCTTCCTTACAGAGCCAGCTGTCGCCCAGTGCAACAGCCTCTTGAAGGGATCCCCAGCTGTCTCAGAGTAGACATCTCACGCAGCTCCTTTTCACTTTCATCCTGAGCAGTGCAACAACGGCCTGATATGGACCTAATCACACCCTTATCAGTGGCTGTGTAGTTATACCAAGGTGCTTGGCACTGCAGGCAGGCTTTGCTCTTCACAGTGGACAATGCACAGCAGCATGCGGCAGATGCAGAGAGGGAGCTGAGGGGTGCGGAGGTGGCAAGGCCAGGGGTGGTGCCTGGAGCAGCAGGTTCCTGCTGCAAGGGATAGCGCGAAGCCTCCTGGTAGTCAAGGTGGTCAAGGTGGGACAAACCCAGTGTTTTGGGTTGCAGAGTGAGAGTTTGGGCTGGCCAAGGGCCCAGCATTCAGCTGTATGCCCAGAAAGTAAGATCCTGAAAGGAAAAACAAAACCAGAGTATGCCAGAAGTAGCAAATGGTCTGCAAAGCAGGTGTTTTTATTTGATTGATTGCCTGATGCTGGGATTGTCGCGGGAGCAGGTAGGAGCGGAGCAGGGCCTTGCACCCGCTGCTGGCCTTGGGTGAAGGGCAGTCCTCACTGGGGAATCCCAGGCACTGCGTTCCCCTTTGGGATGCTGTGGTACAAAGTTTTGGATCATCCCCTGAGTGCCCTACTCAGAGGTCCAGCCTGACTTGTGGCACATAGTTAACCCAGCAGAATCCTCTCTGGAGTGGTTTTGATCCAGCGTCATGAACTCACACCAGATGAATGTGTTGTGTCATGGGGTCATGACACTTTTCTTACAGCCTTTAGATATTGCATGTCTCAAAAAGAAATCAAGAATGTTTGAGTAAAGTGTTTCTAAAGCATTACCATACTGAATTTTAAGTGCACGGCACCTGGGAAATTATTAGCAGGACTGACCTACAGCCATTTAATCTTGGCTGCTTTTTCCATGTAGTGCCATATACCTTTGCTTAGTAGCTGGGACTTCTGCTGAATTTCATTTTGTTTGCCTGCTGTAGCCTTAAGCTGTGGGGCAAGTGGCAGGTTGATATTAAACCAAGCTGCGTGGTAAAGGTGTCGCTGTGGAAAAGGGGTGCCCCGGTATTCACTAACGAGCTATAAGTAACTCCTTCCCGAGGTGATCACTCTGGGCGGCTTCTGGAGGGAGATCCTTTTTTCCTGTGTTCACTTTTGCTGTGGTGTTGGAATTCATGATAAATGTGGTGGTGGTTTCTCTCCTCTCTCTGGTGATTTAAACCATGCATTTTTAGCATTGCGGCTAGAAAGAGAAAATGTGAGTGTCGAGGGCTGAGCTGGGAATGGGACCCAGAAGTTGGAGCTGCCCGACTTCTGTGTGTCTGGAGCCTCAGCTGGAAAGCTGCTTTGCGTTTGTTTGATTTGCATTGATATACTGTTACATCATATATGTGATACAATAGATTAAAAAAAGCCATGTGGCTCTTGTCAAGAATAAGTGAACTATGCACTTCTAGTAATTATTACCATATGGTTCTTGCACTGATTCTACATATATAGTTAAGTCACTCATATCCCACTGAAATGCTGGCTTTTTTGATCTGAGAGAACAGTTGAAACAACATGTTTATTGCTATAACAGTGACCTTTTCTCATTTCAGTTCCTTACATCTGTTCCGTAGCCACATCTTATGTGCACAGAGAATCTTTAGGCAAGAAAGTGAGCTTCAGATGTGTTTGCTTAATGTAATATAGACAAATTTTAAGCAAATGGATTAAGCAAATAATTTTCCTTTTAAATGATTTAAAAACTGGTGGTGATAATGCAAAACAGAGGCAGGAACGGTCTTACACGTGCGGTAATTTAACTTAGCAAGTTGAACTAGTTGTCACTTCACACGCAGCTCTTACGTACCAAATCTTTTCTGAGTGAATTCACGTAGCGCCCGAGTGTGAATGGTCATATTTAATCTTGTCAGTGACATTTTAAATGCTGTACAGTTTGAACTAACCTGCTTTAAAGCTCTGCTCCTTTAACTCGTGCTGTTATTGTCTGCTGCAGTTGTTGACTCAGTAGATTTTCTGATGTGGTCTGGGAATGAGTTCTTTTGGACTTTCACATTATCATATTACAATATACACCACAGATTATTTATACTGGGGGTTAATTGCATCATCTGAATGGAATTCATTTTCCCTTGTGTCTACAAGTTTGCATTTTAAAATGGTATTTTTTCTTATGGAAATTTGGAATAAAATGACATTGATTCTTAAGGAAATGGGCTCTGCATCATGATTTTTGGTATATGCTTGGCTTTAAAGAGATGTGTTTGATTGTAATAATTAACTGGGAATTATTATTACAGGATGAAATATATCACTTCTGAACTGTAATGGAATATGGCATCTGTCCAGCTAAATGTAGCAGATAAATAAAATAAATAGTATTAAGCCTTTTCCAAGGGACAGAGTTGCTAAGTAAAACTTATCCATGCTTAGTATAATCTTAACTCTTCTCTTCTCCCAAGCATTTCTATTTAAATTTATAATAAAATCTGGAAAAGTTTCCTGGGACCAGTAACTAGAAATATGTAATATCTCATTCATGTGAAAAACAAGTGGAAGACAGAACTTCATTGTGTGAATACTTATTTTTTGTTTGGCTGTCAACACATAAATGTGAAAATAAATTGGAGGCATTTACTCAAAAAAACATTTTTTGTCATGGCTTATTGGTGAATTTAAAACCTTGAAGTTCATTTTGGGTCAAGCAAACATTTCGTTTTTCCCCTGAAACAAAGCGCCTCATTGAATTGCATGAGATGCCACAGAAAGGAAGGGCAGATTCACAAGATGGAGGACGCGGGGCCTCCCCCGCCACCATGCTGCCTTCGCCCGACGGCCCCAGGGTTACGGCAGGCTGTGGGACGTGGGAGCCCCTGCTCCGACCGCCACATTTCACTGTCGGATGAGGGTCGCCCACCTCCGGGAGAAGGCCCTGCCCGAAACTCGGGCGCGACTGGCGCCCAGCCTCCACGCTTCCTTTTCTCCCTTTGAAAGCAGTGTGCGGTGAACAGGCTTTAGCTACCAAAAATAAGAGAACTCTCTTCCTCCTCTTCATCCCGACTGAAAAACAACACGGGAGCTTTATTTTTTCCTCCCATCTCATAAATAAAACAATCCTTTCCCTCAGATGGCCTTGCAGGGGGAGTCTCGCCGGGGCCCCGTCTGGGCCACACAATGGCCACGGGCGGCCTCTGAAGCAGCGCCAGCCCGACCAGCGGCAGGAAAAGCGGGGCCAGCGTCCCCGAATGGCATGGCGCTGGGTGGCCAGGATGAGCCCGGCCTGGTCTCGCTCCCGTATTGGGGCGCTCGGTGTCGCTTCTGCGAGGCGGGGAGGCGGCTGCCGCTTCGGTGGCTTGGGGAAAGAGCCTGTCCTTACACGGAGGTCTTTCCAGAAAGCAGCCATGCTCTCTGGAGCACCCAGACTGGTGTACACATGGTTGTAAATGCCCAGATTTTGGGCACATTTTCACCTGACAATAGCGGCCTAGAGGTCTTGCAGAAAAAAAATGTTGTTTGCCACGGCTGTTGTGTATTTCCTCACAAGGATCTGGACTGAACTGGAAAAAATTTAAACAAATCTCTTTGACAGGGCTCACGAAGCTTTCCTGGTTGATCCCCCGTTGTGCTGTTGAAAACTGGGGCGAGCAGGAGGAAGGATTTGTCAAGATGAAAAAAGACTGAGTCGCCAGGCATGCATGCATGTGTGCGTGTCTGCGCACACTGAACAAAAGAAAAGGGGGAATTACGAAGCTGTTAATTTGTTAATAATGAATGGATAGTTGCCAAGGCCCAGTCTGTATTCGTGTGCTGTGGTTAGTTGCAAAGCAGAAAGGACCAAAACAGGGGCTTGTTAAGTCCTTTGCATTTCTGTTTTCTCTGGAGGTACCAAGGCTGGCTCAGCAGTTCTAGCCCCATACGATGCAGCATATCAAACTAGCATTAAAAAAAAAAAAAATCACCCGAAACCTACTAGCATGCAAGAGCGGATTCAGTATGAGTAACCAGAGGTATGGTGATGCAAAATGCGCAGAGAAACTGAAAACCAAAGTGTGCTTTTGGTCAAGTTGAAAGTTGATGAGTGAGAGGACTTTAATTTAATACAAAAAGATTGCATTCAACTCAGTAAGAAACATTTTTTCCTTGTGCCAGTCTCTCTAGAGGTACTTTCTACTATTCAAACAGCAAATAGTGCAATAGCGTGGGGAGCCCAGAGTCCCTTTTTCTCTATGCATGAGACTTTCTTGACTCCTTATATAAGGGAGCATCAGAAAACACCCTCCTGGGCTGGGGTTAATGTGGGCTAGGAAAGTGAGCACTCAACATACTCTACTGCAGCAAAAGCTATCTTTTGGGTCTGTTTTTTATTTTCAATCTAGGAATGAGGGGGAAGTTCCTGGAGAGTTACCAAACCATTACAGGTGGTTGAAAATATTTAACTCTTCTTTTTTAATAACAAACATTTACACTTTAAAAAAATTGTTTCTAAAATCTAGCTGACTCCCTAGAGCCATTCAACGAGTTACTGACAAGATCAGTCTGGGATGTGGGAATTACTTCATGAAAACAACCTTTTCCCTTCTTCCCGGGCAGAAATTCCCTGCAGGTGCCAGTGGCCCCGTTTGCATCAGCCAAGATTAAGGTGAAGCTTTCTAGCTAAAATTAACACCTACCTTGCCCGTAAGGGGTCTTTTTCCTGATAAGTTATGAGAACTTAAAGACTGCTTTTTAACTTTGGAGAGGAAGCCACGTCTGTTGGAGGGTGGCAGCGCTTAGGTGGAAGGTTTCTCTCCTGCTGCCGTAGCTGGCCAGCCCGCGTTTCATGGCAATCCAGCTCCCAGATGTGTGCGAGTTCTGAGAGCCCGCGTGGGTGTCCAGGGAATGCGCATTTGCGGTTCAGTCGGTACAATGCTGATGGTTAACGAGGTTAGCATCCTCCAAGGTTGCTAATAAAGGATGTCCTGCCCCCTCCCTCTCTTTGGCTGGTGCTGTCAAGACCTGCCTGGGCGATTCAGCTGCTCCTCTATTGGTGAGGTGCTCTAGCTTCTTGGCTCAGACTCCTGTAAGCTCTCCAGGCCCAAAACTTGGGCCTAATATGTTTGGCTGGACATAAATCAAAGGAGAATTAAAAAAAAAAAAGTTGTTTATGTTTGAGAGATATCATATCATTCAGACTTCAAAATATGAATTCTGTTTAGAGTCTTTTTCCCTCCCCTGTGGTTCAGATTCATTAGTTGCTAGACTTCCTTAGTCTCAGCTACAGTTTTAGTATAGATTAAGAAGAAAAACAGGATCTTTGTTTGCATTATAAATAAGTCTAGATTGTGCAGTGATTGCCAGTATATTTTTCTTATTCCAACTGTACGTCAGCTTGGGATGAACACTTCGTCATTGTCAAGCCACCTGTGCAACTGCGAAGTACCAGCTGAATCTGTCAGTGGTGCAAAGATGAAATGAAGAGACTTCAATCCTCTGAACAGAGTTCCTTATCACCTAAAGATGTTGATTCAGATTAGCTTTTGCTATGACCTTCAATATGAGAAATTTCCAAGCTTTTTATCTACCGCAGTATTGATCCGCCAAGGCTATTGTGAGATTGTGTGAAAATGAGCTGCAGTGATTTTACCCTGCTCTTGCGTGCTGCAGAGCTCGTGTGGCCCACACAACACCGCGTGAGTGCCTGGTGGGTTTGTGCTCCCCAGGCCCCTGTGCAGAACACGGGCACGGCTGTCGCCTCAAGCTCGGCCGCAGGGCTCCCCGCTCAGCCTGTGCTTCCTTGCCTTGGTTCACCTCTGACATTTCAGTGGCCACTGACACGTGAAGAGCTGCACTGTTGTCAGTGCTGGCCGCTCCTGGGTTCCTAAAGGAAGTATTGTAGGGAATAGTTCCCCAGTGTAAGCAGGAGTAAACATTCTTTTTTGTTTTGTTTTTTTCCTTTCTGGAGAAGCTTGGATTTCCTCACCTCCCAAGCTACTGACCGAGGTCACCTTAGGGATTGCTATGTGGCTGCAGCCTCACGGTCTGGTGTAAGTGCTATTTTTCCCCAAAGACTGTGGTTCTGTTCCCTGCTCCCACCTGTAATTTTCCCAGTCTCCCCTGTACTGGCATTAGTGCTTATGTGGCCAGCTATATTGGTAACCCTTCTTTTTGCTGCATTAGGTAACCAACCAACAGAAAACTGATCATGAGACTGCATTGAGAGGGTGGCTTTTCTCCTGGCTGCGTGTTCCTGCTGCTTCCCTTTCTCATTTGGACATCTTCAGGGAGCTGAATGCTCAGAAAACTAGCAGAACCACAACAACAAAACCTAAGTGATTTCAATTTTCTTAGGGTTTAGCTCTCCCATCTTTGCAAGCTGTATGAGTAACTGAGCCAGTTTAAGAGGTAGGACAGGGACTTTCACTTCTGGCAACCGCTCAGCTCTACTTGGCTCAACTCTGATGAAAAGCAGAAGTCCCAGTCTCTAGCAGGCTCTGGCTGCCATTTAATATCTGTTGGTATGTTAGGGATCTGACTCATGTTTGCCTGACAAGCAGCTAAAATGGGTTAAAGTATGCTTCTCCCTCAGGCACACATCAGCTCCTTTGCAGCTGGGGTCAGGACGCCACGTTTTGGGCTGGCACGGCTGCAGCGCTCTGCTCCTGGGCAACCACCTGCGGCTGCAGGGTGGAGCGGAGGGCTGGAGGGAAACATCTCCTGGTGTTGTGGCTGGATTCGTGAGAGCTCATCTCCCAAAACCCATCCTGCCTAACGGGGGCTAGGGACTCTGCGTGGCGCACTGAGGCTAGTGGCCCGGGCTGTAAGCACCAGCCTTGCTGCCAGCAACTGCCTGATGGCAGCTCCAGTGGCACTGGAAGGACCCTGCACTGGCTTTGAGGAGAGGTGGTTAACTGCTGTATTTCATCGGGAGTGATATTTTTGCCCAGGAGTGTAATGTGAATGGTTTGTAAACAATGCGTTGGGTCCCTTTCAGGCTCACAATGCAAGAATGGTGTTTTTGGGTTTTTTTTTGTTGCCTCTTCTATCTCCTCCCCAGCAGCCATTTCTTCTCCAAGCAGTAATAACTCAGATCCTTTGGCTTCTTATCCTAGCCGAACCCTTTGATCAATCTAGTATCTCTCTGGACTTTTTCCAACATGTTTCTAGTCTTTCCACCTTGAATGAGCCTCACGGAAAAATTTAAATCCTTTTTTTCAGGCAGAATATTTCTTGTTCTTCTGCTCTTCTGTGTTTTTTCTTAAAGAATACTCACAACACTTTACATAAAACCTAGACTGACATGTTTTAGGAATTTATTGAGTATTTCTGCTTATTCCTGGCATAGGGCCCAACCAAAGGCCCATTGAACTCTTTGGCGGGTTTAGAGCAATAACCTCTGTTCGAAAACTTCTGTTGCTCCTTACTCTGGATAAGGGCTATATCTCAGGTTTTCTATCTTAAGACATACACTCTCCCTCACTGCTTCTCTTGTCATTTGTGGATGACAGAGCACGGGACCATTTTGCCTACCTGAGCTGTGGAGCAGCACTGTGAGTCTGGAAAGAAAAGTGACGGTGCTGTAACTGCCAGTCAGTATTTGCTCCTGCCTGTGTCCGCTTCTGAATTTGGGCCCCAGCAGCTATCATACTGGTTGATATTAATGCTACAGTCTGTTCTCAGACCTGGTTCTGTTGCAAAAAACATATAAGGAGGAACGTTCAGGGGCCTTTTAGCTCTGTTAAAACAGACCTGCTGGATTTCTTTTTCTTCTCCACTGCTTCTCTCTCCTTCGTCCTCTTAGTGTGGCAAGAATGTGGGTTCATATAGTTGTGCAATGCAAAATACACTAGATTTAAAAACAATACAAAGCAAAAAACCCTGAACTGAAATTGCCCCTTTAAAGCTGCGGCATTAAGTTTGGCTGTGATCCAGCCTGGAGACTTTCCTTGGCAGTGACTGTGACGCAGAAATCTCAGTTTGGAATTGCTCTTTCGGACCCAGATTCCCACAAGAGTAACAGGAACATGATAAGCCAAGTTATGCCAGGCAGCAAAGCCCACTGCAGGCCAGTGAAGACAATCTGTCCGTTCACCTCCTATGGACTTCTCTGGGGCTGCTCGCATGTAAGAGGCGGGTAAGGGAAGGGGATGAGAGGACAGAAATGTAGCTGTGGTTTTAAGTCCTCCTGTTTCTGAAGGATTTAAGTCACATAGGTGAAATAGGTCAAGCTTCCATTATGGAAAATTATTATCTTTGTTTCACATGTTCTTTCTGCTTTGCCTCATTAAAAGCTTGTTTCATTGTTGGACTGTGCTGAACTCTTACTGGGAAAATTACTGGTCTTTGTTTTCTGGCCTGATCCAGCTGCCTTTAAAGCTAAAGGAAATCTGTTAGATTCAGTAAGTAAGTGGGGAGGTGAGAACAAGTGATGCAAAACCAAGTACTCAGTGCTCTGAGTGACCCTGAATGGTAGGAGAGAGATACAAAGACTGAAGTCCCTTGTAGGAGCAATGGTATAATTGAGGGCAAAAAGCACGTAAATGTAGCCCATTCATTTCTAATTTGGGCAAGGAGGAGTCTACCCACTTCTTACTGTCTGGCTTGGAATGACAAATAGGTGAGCCTGCCCATTTTGCTTTCCACGAGGGCATTGGTGGTTTGCAGGACCACCTCAAAACCAATGTGTATTTGTGTTGCTCCTCACAGCAAGCACTATGTAGGGGCATATACACTCTGCTGCTATTTAAAGCATCAATACTAAATTAGTGTCTGAAATGCTACCTCTGACCTGGTTGGCAAAACTGATCCAGTGCAGTATGGATGGATTAACATCTCCTTGCTCTGTGTTGACTCAGAGGCAAGCTCTCGGAGGCAAGAGTTAACTCAGGGCAAGGTCTTGTCCCAAATGTCTTGATCCTGCTCAATTTCTATGAATTTGTCATTACGTTTTGCTAACAAGAATGAAGTGGCCTCAAATGCTAGTGTAATCTCTGCTTTTTTTTTTTTTTTTCCTTTTTTCTTTTTCTTCTGCTGGGAATGAAGTATTTCTTTCTGTTGCTTAGAAAGCCCAGCCAAAGCTCATCCATATTTCTGATGCTGGATGCAGTCCATGAGCGAATCATGATTTAGTTCTGCATGACACAGAGGGTTTTTCTTGATTTAAATAATATAGTTTATAGAATTGCATATGCTAGTTCTTTAAAAGCCCATCCACTGAGCTCTTTCTTCATAGTACTCAAATGAGAACACAGTGTTTTCTGTATTGTTTGGAATAGCCTGGGAAACAATGCCTCCCAGTGTGAACAGATCTCCTTCAGTGCGCTGGCAAACTCATCTCGGAGGAATGCGTTTATCGACTAACCCATGATTTCTGATAGCAATAGCTAAAAAGAGTGGAAAAGTACTCAGCTGCCTGCAGTCCAATAGCACAGCAGTTTACCGACGTGCATGATAAAGTTGCTTCTATTTAAAATGGTCATAAATCCTATTGGCCCAAACACAGCATCCTTGCTGCCTGGGAACAGCTGTGGACCAAGGCCTCTGGTGGTATAAACTGGTGTGGCTGTCTTGGTTCCTGTGAAGCAGTTTCATCTGCACCAGTTAAATATTTCATCTTACTATAAGTTACAACACTATTACTTGCAAAGAGAGTACTTTGAATTAATGCTTGTGCTTGTGGGAAAACATTCGGATGGAAAATGTAATCATCCATTGTTAACATGGGTGTCTGGATTCAATGACTGAAAGTTGGCATCGATTTGTAAAATATAAAATAAGGAACACGCAGAACAAATACACTTGCGTAGAGATTGATGCTTTTTCCCCCTGGGGGGAGACTGGGAAGAGAGCAGGTTTTGAGCTATTTCTCCAGTGAGCAGAAGAGAGCTGGGGGATTTCAGTTCTTGGAATCCTGTAAAGGTCAGTGACATCTGTCCTCGCCTCAACTTGGACACTGCCCAGGTTTTGTGAGCAAGCTCTTCTACTTCCACCCCATGTTCTGCGTGGACAGTGTTCCGGCAAATTTCCGATCACAGATGAGCCATGCGTGGGCAGAGGGGACACGTGCTCCTGTGTCTCTGTCTCCCCTTCCTTGCAGTGGCCCAGGGTTTCCTTCCTCCAGCAGCTGCTGCGGGCTGAGCTCCCCAGGGTTTGCCAGGCTTTGGGGGCTGAGTGTGAGGGGGAGTGTGGCAGGAACGTGATGGTAGAGCAGAACTTGGTTGTGCTTTCACCATTCTTACCGGATTTCAGAGTTTTGCTTTATGAGGAATACCCGAAGGAGAGCAAAGTCTTGCAAACCTGAAGGAAAGCACTTCCAGCCACGGCCTGCCTTTGTTAGAACAGTTGGCCGAGCTGGGGCTGGCAGCTCTCTGCATCGCACAGTTTGAGCTAAAGGAATGAAATTGTAACGATGGCTGACAAGGAACAGGGAAATGGCCCTAAAGCCAAGGAGAGCGAAGGGGAGGATGTGCCTGCACTCCCTGCCCCAGCTGATCCCTCTGCCACCATGTGCTCAAGAGATGAGCCGCTCTTGCTCCTACTGCTCTTCTTCAAGAGCATCCAGAACCCCCCCAAGTCCCTCGGGTCTGCCCTGTGAAGCTGGATGACTCTATAAGCAGACTCATCTGCAGCACTTGCTTTGGTGATTTTGCTTAGCACTCTCATTTCTTTTGTTTTTACATAAATGACTTTCTTAAGAAACATTTTTAACTGGCAGGAAAAACAACAAAAGAAAAATCAGCATCAACACAACAGCTGTGTAGTTCATCAGAAAGATTTCCCAGGTCTGGCACCGCCGTGGGCCCCCTCCTTCATCCTGCCACCGCCATCTCCGCTAGCTCAGATGTTAACACTTTAACCTCATACACAGTAGGGGTAGGGAGGGAAAAAGTTCAGCTCCCTCGTACTATCAGGAACGTGGATTTCCTGGGTCCCAGGCTGCAGCCTGCGTTTCGGAAGCTTTTTGTTTTGGAACAAAAGGGTTTGAATTCCTCTTTCTGAGCAAGGAATAGATGAAATGTAGTTACTGCAAGCAGCCACACCATGGCACTAACAGTGAAAAACGGCTCTTGGCCAAAACCTAGAGCTCATGTCAAAACATGCTATAATAGCACATTTTACTACAGCACAGGAATGTTAATGTGATACAATTAAATATTATGTTGCAAGGAAATTACATGTCCCAAACCATTGCAATATGTATCTGTGACCCTGGGGAAGCTCTTTCTCTCAGTGGTGTGCTTATACTCGTGCCAATTTGCTTTTCCCATAACTCCCCTTTTGCCATCACCCTGCAAATGTAATTCATGCTCCGAACCGGTCCGTGAGGCCATGGCTGCCTCTGACATCCAGCGTCTTGCGCAAGGAGGAGCAGGGCCAGCTGACCGGGCAGATTCAGGGAAGTCAGACACAGTTGCCGCCAACTTGTTTCGCAATGAGAGACCCTGAGAAAATGCTTTGCAGGGAGCACCTATGAGAAACCATGAGCTGCGTTGCCTCTTGCTGCTCAAGCAGTTTGTGTCCCAGCCTGGGGTAGGGGCTTTCAGAGGCTGAGACTCCTGCATTTTGCCCCTGCCATGGCTTGTGTGGAGGGATATTATGAACAGGTGCAGATTTAGTGGGGAATTTGCTCTCCCACAAGGGCTGACTGGTGCAATATATCCTGCTGTGCCAGGCGATGTGGTTGTGGTCCATCATAGCCCTCCCTTTTCTCCAGCTTAGACAAGACTGGGTCTCCCTGGTCCAAGTCCTCCCTGCTGACACAAAGCTTAGTGCCTTGCTTTGAGAGCAAAGGATCACTTGCTCAGACTCCGTTTGTTGAAACCTCGGATTAAAAAACCCAGCTGTGAAGTGACTGGAGTGAAAGGCCATCTGTAGCAGGAAAAGGTAGTGCCTGGCTTGTCCTTTCACCTTGTCCTTTGCTCTTCCTCGGTACTGTCAGTGCCTGGGTGCTCTGCTGGCCACGTGCACTTTGAGAGGCCTTTAGAGATGTGGGGGTAATAACCAGCACCATTGGAGCAGGCACAAGGGCTTCCCAGAGAGGGGCTGCTGGCACAGGGGTGTTCTCATGTGAGGGTAAAAATAGAGGCATGTAATTATATTTTTCACACAGGACTGATGTCTCAGATATTATTTCACTGACTCATTTGTGTTGAGTGAGGGGAAAACAGCTCAATTAATGTGTGTCAGTGCTGTGTGATATCAAAATGTCTTTAAAAGTTGAAACTGCTTTCCTATATTCTGCAGACTGGTGAGAGCTATTGCATGGGGAGATGATAGATTTGCAAGTGAAAGCCTTACATTAATCATTACCTGTCTCATTTTGCTAGTTCTAAGTTAGAGGACCAAAGCAGACTATGACATGAAGAACATTTAAGGAAGTCATTAATGTTATTTCACTCTGGAGGCTGGTAGGCCTGCATTTTCTTGGGTTTTAGGGTTTGCTTTTTTTTTTTTTTTTTTTTTGTCAAGTCCCAGTCCTCTGTTCTGAAAAACTCCTGTTTTCCCCTTACTCTGCAGGTGAGAGGAGAGGACCAAGGTGGAGCTGCATGGAGAATCTGGCTCCTCAGCCAGAAAAAAACACCACAGCAGCGCAGTGACCAGCCCTGGAATTAACTCTCGCAACATACAACTGAATTAAATCATGCTCTGACTCCTGTGCCTGACAGGACCCTTCCAAGGGCTCCTGGATACACTGGAGGAGGCTGGGAGCTCATCGTGCAGGCTGCCACCAATCTGCCCCAGGGAAGCAGCAAGGGGAGCCAGGCTGGGGCTGTGCTTCCTTCAAGGGTGCACACAGGGCCTGGCTGTGGCCCTGTCCCCTGGAAAGCTGATTCAGCCATGTTGGCCTCGCACAGGCAGCGATGCAAACCTCAGGATGTGTTTGTTGCCACAGCCTGTGTGATTTTCATAAGCTGTTCAAATCGGAGCCAGTAATTTCCATTGTTGGTGGGAGAGGTGGTGAGGAAGAGGGGAAGAAGGCTGTGTTAAGGAAAAATTTGGAATTTTTTGTCCTTTTTCTGTCAACTGACAATTTTTTCTGTGGTCAAACCTACTGAATGTTTATTTTTTGGATTTTTCTAAGGATGAACTGCTGCTATGGGGAAGCAAAGCAGCTATGAAAGCTATAACACCAGTATCATATTTTCTGTCAAAAAAGGAGAAAAAACAGTCATTTTGCCTAATCACTGTTTTCAAAAGCCATTACCACGCTAACGCTTTAGTATGGGCTGTCTGTATCCTTGATACCGTCACCCCAGGGAGTGAGCCTGCCCACTGGCAGCCCAGGGAAGCACAGGCCCAAGGATCTCCAAAACCTAAATCTTCCTCACAGTCCTCTCCAGGGCACCGTTCCATGCTGCCTGCTTCACCTGCTCATGGACATCTACCTGGCCAGCTCCTCAGACGCTGCCGCTTCTGTTCAGACAGAATTGCATCTTTTTTTTCTGGGCTGATTTGAATCAGGTCCCAAGTGTTAACAATCAGTGCATTCAGGACTTTTTTTGGTGACACCTTGAACATCAGCTGTGCTCTTCCAGGAAGGGCCCTGGCGCAGTGGTGCCCCTGCGTGTGGCTGGGAATGAGCGTGAAGCCTTCCTGAGAGCAGAGAGCTGTGCCCCAGCCTGATGAAATACTTTTTTTATCTATTGTAAGCTCAATGGGCAGGAGACCCAACAGTGTGCTCCTTGGCTCTCCCCTAAAACAGACTGGGGAGGCCCAGGCACCTCTCCAGATAACGGGGGATTCAATCTTACCTTGCAACTTGCTAAGTTATCAAGACTTCTACTGTTTAAGGCTGCATGTCTGTTCTCCACTCCACAAAGTACAGATACTCTTTTTCTTTTCCACACAGAACAATTCAAAGGTTGAATGGCAGGATGAGCGTAAATAATCCCTTCTGGTGAGCTCTCTAGACAAAAGATTGCTAATTGAGCTAATACCATGAGGGCAGTTCCTCCATCTGTAATCCAAGAAAACCACCTGAAATTCTAAACAATGAGGGAGAAACTTTTTAAAGTTAAGCAGAAAAAAATAACAGTTGCTCAAGTTGCAGAGATGACCAACCAGTAGTGTTTGCACTACTGGTTCTTTAGTGGTACTCATACCCAAGTCTGTTCTGGATGTACCCCACTTCTGACAACACGCATAATTAGATGTAGCAACTTCATGGGCTTTTTTATCTCTTAAAGACTCCTTGACTAATATTTGTGTTAGTTAAAGTTGTAATCTAATCACATCTTCTGCAAGTCCACGCACATTTTTATGCACACAGTGGGTCAAGTTCTTTTCCGTAGGCAAGGTCTTTTTGGTGACAGATATTTGGAGAGCTGGTTATAACTCAGTGTAACACAGCATCCTCCATTCTGTCCTTCCTTGCAGTGTCTGGACAATGTGGACACCAGTTAAAAACTGCTGTGATGTGACCACATCTTAGTCCATCCCTTTGGCTCCTGTCCAGCTCATTGCACCCAAAGCTCAAAGGGAGGGTGGTACAGAAGGCACTGATGCACATTTCTGCAGACTGGTCACTCATGCTGCAATAATGAAATTCCCAGTTGGGGTGGAAAAGGAATTCCACTCCACTGGCACTGCTGACTAGCTGAAAAGGGAGAAAGGGAGAATTTGGTGCAGGCATCTCGATTCTGCAGAGTTTCTTGGCCATCACACTGAGGAAGATTCCTGAAGGCTGATGGCCCTCCACCCAGCTGGGGGCCATCTCCCCACTGCAGTCACAGCTGCATGACTCCAGGGGCAGGAATTTTCTCCCTTATTAAAGAGAAGGGGCAGGAAAGGCTAACCTAAGTCTAGCTGGCAATTTTGCAAGTTGATTTTTGTACTTCAGGTAGATTAACAGCAACATATGTGAGTTCTTCTATGTTATGTAGCTTATTTCACCCTCCGATTAGGTTACATCGTGTGCACAATCCCTTCCTTGACACTTGACACAACAGCTGCCAAGGTTGGTTTGTGGACAGGCCTGTCTTGGGAACAGTGTGTGCTGTGATCTGGATAAAGGGTGCTCAGATTGGATGTGTGTCTCTGCTTGCCCCTTCCATTGCAACTTTGTTGTGGTAACCTTTATGAAACCCAAACCAGCTGCTTCCTAGTTTTACACAAAACACATTAATTGAGACCTCTGGCTTTGGTGAAACAGCCAACTCCTACTTGTAGGAGTTGTCTACATATGATGCTTGTCTCCACAAATTGCAGAAGGTTACCTCGCCCCAGAATTTGATACAGGGAATATTAAGTATTGGTAAGTGAAAGCGTTTAAAAACTTTGTAGTGAGTCCTTCACGGCCATGTACCTATTAAAAATAGCTGCTGACAGATCTGATTTCCACTCATCAGAGTAAAAAAGACTGCCAGGCGATTCATCTGTGTCTGTCACTGACTATATTTTCTGGTTGCCCTTTTAGTCAGCTCCTTGCACAAGTTCTCCCTGAAAAGTGTGTAGTGAAGCTTCCTTCCTGAAACAGCTCCTCTGAAAGCTTATCAGCTACTAAAACCAAAACAGTCCCCCAACTACCAATGTAGCAGCAGGAGTGGAAATCTTTGCATCCCCTTGATATGTTTGACTTAATCATATTTCTATCAATGTATTTAACGTATTTATATATGATTCTTAGTGCACTTTTAACAAGTACTTATAAATCTACAAATTCTGTGCCTCTTTTAAAACATGTTAACTTTTCAGAATTATTTAAGGCATGCTGGAAGATGGAGTCTATATCTCTTGTTATGATGTCTTTTAAGCACTAACCACGTGAGCACCATTGATTTTGTGCTGAGGGTCACAGTCCGAACCTTCCCAGCCTGTCCTTGGCCTGGCGCAACCTCCCAAGCCCCTGAAGTCAAGGGCAGAGCTTGTCTGACTTTAACAACAGGAATGAAGTCCTAATCCCTGTAAGCACCTTTTCTAGATAAGTCCTTGGTGCATGGAAGAGTGTGTTGCTCTGACTGTGTCAGCACAATCAGAGCAGTGTAACTCTCCCAGTGCAGTCGGATGCTGCGGCAGCTGCTCCGGCTTGCTTGTATCGGTAAGGCTCTGTTTATGATGGAGCTTTTACAAAGGCACGTGCAACAGTTTTTTTAAATAGCCACCCAGCAAAGCTTTGCTGCCCTTGCCCTTGGCTGTAGCAGCTGGGAGCATGTGCTGGCTCCCAGGCGCAGCTGACCCAGTTTGGGTCCATCAGATGCAGGGTGATGACGGTGAGCGGTGCAGGGGGACCAAGGCTGAGGGCGAGACCTGCATTTGAACTGGCAGTCGGAGGGGTGGTCCAGCTGTGCATCAGCTGGGTGTGCCGTTCAGCAAACACTCATGGCTAAAGCAAAAAAGCTTGATGCTTACAGACCACAGATACCTAGGGTATCTAATACGGCAGGCTTAAGTGCCGCTGCCCAGTGGCTGGGTCACACTGGTTTTGGCAGTCAAGCAGTTGATTTCACTGCCAACTATTTTAGCTCATTGACCTTCTGGAGAAACGAAATAGGAACAAAGTGGTTTTGTGGTTCAGAAGCATCAGTTTGTTTCCTAGCATGACAACCCTGCTGCTCTTCCCCAGGAAAGTTGCTTTCTTGGCTCGTACCCTTGCAACAGCAGCCAGAACAGTATCAGCAGCCTCATGCCTCAGTTAACTCAGCTTTACATGACATTAAAGAGCATGCCAAGCCAATGAAAATGGGAACCTGAGCAGTGGTAGGCGGTAGCCATTCATCTGCTCCTTGATGTTTTGGCTTGTTTTCACTGCAGTAGAACCCCCTGTCCTAGTCTGGTTGCCTCTGGCAATGGCAGGGTAGATAGGGCCATGCAGACACAGTATGTGAGAAAGAGCGACCTATTGTAGCAAGAGTTTTGTGTTTGTGGCTTGTGCTGTCATGCAATGGAATCATCCGTGTTTGGACAGGGAAGGGAGTGACTCTGCTGTGAGCTGGTAGCTGCATGGAGTAGCTGGGGTTGCAGTGAGGCTCTGCTTCCCCAGATGAAAGCACCATTTCACCTCAGCTTATGCCTGGTCGATGTTGATCATGGCATAGCCATGTTACAAACACTGGACTTAGCCACATCTTGGGGAATGATTCGAAATGAAAAGGAGAAAACACCGATTACTGTGCCTGCCCATATGCTCTGGTCTGTTCCCCTTCAACAGGCTGTGAATCACATTTCTGTGGGGTATGAAGAGGACTGGGGGATGGGGAGAGCTCCTGAGCACTGTATAGAGCTGCAGAGCCACAGGAGAGAACGCAGGGAGTGGCCGCTGTGCCACCGGTGGAGGGGCGAGCAGCCAGGGAGCTGGGACAGGTGCTGCTCCCCGGGATGGCTGGCTGCGAGCCGGCTTCGTGCTGGGGCTGCCTTAGCGTGGTACCATGCCGGTGCAGACATGCTCTACTGCTCAGAAAGGTTTCTGAGCTCAAGCACAGCATCATGCTATGCAGTTCTCACTTTTCTGCACTTTGAGTCTACAGCTTCTAGATAATGACACCCAGAGCCGCAAAGGTACCTAAATCCTACCTGAACAGCGTGTTTCACTGAAAACTGCCACCATACCTGTGGGTCTAGAGGCACTCTAGTTTTTACTAGCAATTTGCCAGAGGTGTTTTAAGTTTGGTGGCAGCACAGCACATCCTGGCGATGCCGTACTGGCTGAGTGGCTCACTGCAAGGTGCTTCTCCTAGCCAAGACTGTGCATGGTTCAGCATCAAATGCTGAGACTTATCTCCCCAGCTGTGGGGGCCAACATCTCGGCTAGTCACGCTGGGCTCCCTTCCTCGGCCAGGAAGAGAATTGATTGTTTGTGGAAAGAGGTTTGTCTTATATTAAAATGGCTGGTTGTAATTGTTCTTGTCCAGTAGCTCCGTGCCTGGAGACCTGCTCGTGGGGCGTGAGGCAGGGATGTCTCTGTCTGAGAGGATCCTCAAGCCCACTCCTTCCTCTGAGTCCTGAACCACCGGGCTATAAACCACCCTGTGGGGACAGGAGCAAAGAGGGAAAGCATCATCCTTCACTGCACCCGAGGGACTGGGTGGATGAGAAGACCGCTGCCTTTACAAAACTCGTGCAAAACTGACGAGCAGCAATGGGAGGAGTGGCATGCCTCTCCTCAACCAGCACGTATCTCTGAAGAAAAATGGTTATAGCTGAAAGACGTGGCCTCAGGCAGAAATTTCCCTCCACCTGAAGAGAGCGGTGCTCTAACTACTGGGCTATTATGTGAAAGGTTGGAGTGTGGCTCCATCCTCCACTTGCGTTTTAATTGAGAGGCAAGTGCCTGAGTAGCTGAGTCAAACCCAAGCTGCTCAGTGCAGTTGTGTGTTAGGAGAGGCACGTGGAAGAGACAAACTGTGGTGGGCACAGCACGGCACAGCACGCCACAGCCGAGCCTCCGGGGGCCAGGGTGGGCTGGGAGGAATGTGCAAAACTGAATTTTGGATGCAGGCGCAGGGAGTGGTTGGCACGTCCCCTGGCCACGAAGGCAGCGCCTTGGCTGGCAGCTCGTGATGTGCAGCTGAATGTATCCCCAGAGGTGCTGGCAGCATCTGTGGAGCCTAGGGCGCTTTTGGAATCACAGGACGAGGGACTGCGGCAGGGGCTGGAGCACCGCTCTGTCTCCTTTGCAACAGGAGGAGCGATCTGCCCAGTCCCAAGTGAATCCTTTGATCTGCCAAGGACTGATAGGCGTGGGGCCCTGCTCCCCTTCCTTTTGACGGAGGAAGTTTTGGCTGCAGGAGAGGTTTCACAGCAATGCCTTCTTGCCTTGCAATGGATATAGGCTTTTTTTAAAAGGCTCCAGGTTTAGGCATTTTTCCCTAGGCCAGTGCTTCTGTCACTCCTATAACCCGAATGCCTGCACTGCGTCCATGGGGCACCTCTCCCATGGGGCTGGGCACCCTGCTGCGTGGTGGAGCCCCCCAAGCCCTGAGGCAGTGCCTGGCCCTGTGTGGGATCTCCCTGAGCGGCTGCCCAGAGCCACGTGTGGGCTCCACCTTGCGAGCCACTCGCTCCTCCAAAGACATCACCTTGGCTGTTACTAGCACTGGAAAAAGTGGTTGGCAATGGCTGGACTTGCCCATTTTCTTGTCTCCATGCGAAATATCTGCAGCTGGTCGCACCTGGCTGTGCTGCCGATGGGGCTGCCCGGGGCTGCAGGTGATGTGCCGAGGCAGCATGGTGCTTACCCGCTTGGCTCCAGGGACCAGCCTTTCCTGGCACGTTCGAGTGTGCTGGCAGAGTAGTAACTTGCAGTGCCATATCTTGAGCCATATTTTACCGGGATAATAATATTCACCCTTAAGTTTTCCTTATTGTGTTTTTCGTTAGTAGGTTGTCGAGGATGGCCTTTGCCTCACATGTGAGGCATGCCGTGCCAGAGCCAGGGAGGGAGCTCCCCGGATGGAGGTGGCTGCGGTCTACCTCCATCAGCCAGCAGCAGGGCTGGGCAGCGAGGAGCCTCCCAGAGCCTGGTGTGGTTTCTGGGAGGCAGTCTCTTGCTTCCCAGGACCCAGCCTGTGCCTTCAGCTTGTGCACTGAAATGAAAACCCAACATGGAGATGAGGAAAAGCAACAGCAAACCAGGTGACTGAAAGCACATCTGAGCATTGGAGATACATTTTGATAAACACGATGCCGCTTTTTCATCACATCCCTCCCCTCTCCCTCTACTATCCCAGGATACTTTTAAAGCCTGCAGTGAGATGCCAAATTGCAGTTCATGCATTTCAGGGACCTAAATGAAAACAGATGCCGTGTTCCTGTGAGCCGCCTCCCCACGCTGGCCGCAGCAGCCCTGGCGTCGCGGGGGCTGCCAGCATGTGGGGTACACCGGGGGGGCATGGCCCCCGCACAGGGTGCTGCTGAGCAGATCACCCTGCCCTTCACCTCTCCCCAGGGCCCTAGTACTACTTTTTTGTAGTTTTTTAGTTTTAGTCACTTTCCTCATAAGGAGGCCAAGACCCCAAAAGGGAAACTGAGAGCAGCCTCCAAATTTCTTTATTCCCAACCCCATTATTGTTTGGGGAAAACAGAACTGAAACAGACTGTAATGTTTGGGAATGGGCTAAAATTAATATTCTGCATGAATGATGATACTCTCACCAGGGAGGAAATTAGTTAATTCCCCCCCCTCCCCCATAGGACCTGGTTCTTCCTCGTGGTGGAGAGTGCTTTGCTGTGCAGCTGGGAAAAAGGTGTCCAAATCCCCTGCTTGCACCCACAGCAGAGAGCTGGCTGCTGCTTTATTACAGGAGTTAAAAAGGGAATCAGTAACACGATAAAGACAATCATCAAGTGAGTTTGCTCTTTACTTCCTTGGACTTTTTCTGCGAACACTGTGCTGGCACGAGATCCCGGCGAGGCCATGGGAACCTGCATCGCGGTCCCTGCAGGATTTAGCTGGAGGGACTGGAGACGTCATGGTCCCCCACGGGCTCACCAGCAACAGCTCTGCTGTGCTGCAGCGAGGTTGGTGCCCACGAGGGACATGGGGACAACCCATCCCCCTGACTGCAAATAAAACCTTAGCCAGGGAGGGCTGCTTGTGGCAAGCCGTGCCGTTGTTTCAAGGTTACATGAGCCTAAAGAAAAAGGGTGGCTGAAGGGAGAGAAGTGCCCTTTATGTATCTATTAAATAAATTCAGTTTGAGGGAGCTCTGCTATTGTGTTCTGAAGAAAAGAGGGCTGTTACAGAGCAAAGGAGCTGAAGTGTCTGCCAAAGTGTCTAATACGATGCAAAGTCTTTAGTCCTTACATAAAGAAACTATGTGGCTCAACTAAATAGGCTGGTTAAAGCTGAGCAGCCTCTTACACTTTAAACAAAAACTAGATAAAAGCATCTCCCTGCCACGTGGCTGGGAATAATGGTGCTGCCTCCAGACTCTTTGAACCTGACCTGGGATGCACTAATTTATCTCCCTTGACTGGGCTGAACTGAAGAGCCTTTCCCGACTTCAGGGAAGCCATAAATATGCACATTGTGAAAAATGCAGCTCTTGCGCTACAGTAGAAAACGTCAACTTGCTTAAAGAATACCTGGCTCTGAGTTGACAAGTTTTAGAGAGCATCAACACTGATCAAATCTTAAAAATCAATACAAATGTGCCGTGGAAGAAAAAATGCTCCGGTGTGTAAAGTGTCTAGGTGTTTTTAAAGTGGTGATTACTATAGTGACAGTGGAAGAAATCATGATACGGGCTGCATTTCTCCACTTTAGCATATTTTAACAACAGAAGAAATATTTTCAGATCTGGAATTCAGACACTGAGGTGGGTCTGTGTGGCCAGGGCCTGATTCCCTGAAAGTGGGGCCAAGCCTGGCACACGGGGTGGCCCATCGTGTGGCTCTGTAAGAAATCATTCAGATGCTCTTTTCCATCAAAATGTTAAAAATGAAAAGCCCACTCCATTAAAATAGGCTCTTTAGTTCATAGATGAGAATTTGTGTGTGTGGAGGGCTGAGTGCATCATTTCCTCCAGTCAATTGTGTGTCAGGTAAAGTCGAGATGTTCAAAACGTGCCCGCTACAGAAGGTGAAGCTCCACTGAAGCAGTGGCTGGACAGAGAATGGCTCCTCCTGAGACAGCTGCTGGCATTAAAGCTGCCCTTTGCATTTACGTCAGACAGTATCCTGGGCAGAACTGTTGATGGGCTGCAAAATACATTTGCGCTTCTTTCATGACCCCACTTCTACATACATACCCTGCTTTCTCTGGTTTTTTCCAGGATGTTTTCCAAGCAATAAGTCTTGTTTCTATTGTGATACATCTACCGAGGATGGGACAATTTCCCACTGGCATTTGTCAAATTAATGTAAAATTTCACTTTAAGCACGTATTTGTTTAATACAGTTACAGAGTCTTATTTTAAAACATGCCTGTTTTTGTTTAGGTAAGCATAGCAAACTTAGTGGTTAGGAAGTAATGCTCATTACTGCTATTATTGTTAGTTAAGCCAAAGCTTTTGAGCGTGAGTGGATGAAAATAGAAAAAAAGTCACGTCCTAGCATGTGTTCATCCCATGACAGGGATTTTTTTTTTTACATTGTGCTTGGAAAGTGTGTGTTTGTTTATGTGTACTGCATTGGTGTATTTTGAAAAGCTGGTTTTATTGCCTTCGTTATTGGCTTTATCTCAGAAGTGAATACCATGAGTGTGAGTAAAAGATGTGTGTGCGTGCTCTAGATATAGCTTGGGGTGAAGGCATTTTTGCAAGCATCTATAGGCATTTCTCCATTTTTCTAACTACCAAAATCTGTCTGCCTGAGAGTAGAGGACCTGGTGTGGGAGATGCAGCGGGGCAGCGTCCTGCAGACCTGCCTGCCAATGTGGTGGGGGGCCTGATCCTGCCTGTGTGAGGGGTATGGACCCTGCGGGAAGCATAACACTGGGACTGAGAGACCTTCTTGCTCTGCTTGCTTTGTTTTCCCACCGGGTCAAGAGCTTGGTGCCCATGGCTTGCAGAGATGCACGCACATAAAATAAGACAGGGGTTTCCCCTCTGTGCTGGGGACAGGGAAAGGAAGAAGCCCTTGGTTTAGGATCAGCAGGGATTTTGTAACTGTGAGTCTGGTCATTGTGAATTTACAAATTGAAGTATGTTTTTGGAAAGCTTTTTATATGGTCTGAAGCCTTTCTCCAAAGTAATTATAGGATTTATTAAAAAATTTTACAAGACTACTTGATATGAAGGGAATCTCATCCATAGCAGGGACAAAACAGGAGAGGTTTATTGGCAGGAGTCATTAATAAGCTCAAAGGGGAAGAGACTGTCAGAAAAAGGAAATTCTCTGGCACGGCAGAATGGCAGGTAATTAATAATTACTGCAATTACAGTGGGTAATAACTAGCGTACATTCTCACTCTTCATCAGTGGCTTGCTAGGCTTCATTACTTGCAGATTCTTTCTGGTGAAAAAAAAAAAACCAACAAGCAAATCTCATCATGTTTTGGTGCAAGTTCAGCTCTTCATGAAATCTACAGGGTGACGTTTGATATTGAGCCAGAACAACTCTGTTTTCTTAATTAAGGGAGAGGAGTCCTTCTGAAGGCTTTGACACAGCTTCACAGGGCTGTCACCAGGACTGCCAAAACCCAGGCTCCTGCTGCTGAACCCGCAGGCAGCGCTTCCAGGGGTGAGGAAGTGTGACTTCTCCTTGGACCCACCAAGCCTGGAAACGCTGAATGCATTTGCTTTCCTAAAAGACAACATGGCTCAGTTCTTCAGAGTCCGACACAACACGATGGCCTCAGAAAATGGAGCCTGTGATTTGCACTTCTAAAACATTAGGATAAAGAAAAATATGGGAGCTGAAGTCTGCCGTTGGAGGAGAGTCCTGTCTTGCAGCAAAAAGTAGATGCCTGGTATGCCTTATGGGGCAATGAGGTGTTGTGTTAGTACTGCTGTTAAAAATGGTTAGGCTTTCAGGAGCATTTGCATCATATACAGGTTGCACAAGTGGTTCTCGGGATAACTGTCTTCAGGAAGCCAATAAGTCTGTGAAGACATTGCTTACATTGGGGAGTCAAAGCTCTTCAGAGGAAATAACATAAAGGGAAGTGAATTTGTGTACTCTAAGAGGCATAAGAGCAGGAGAACAACTCTGCAGCAAGACCTCAGATTTTAAAAAATTGTGGAAGAAAGGTGTAGTGACTAAAAAATTAGAGCTTTGGGTAATGTTAAAAATGGGAAGCTGAAGTAATTGTGAGCAAAATAAATGCTATCTTAGAATGGTGATCTCTGATAGCCATTAAAACTGTGTGGGGAGAATGATTTATTTATTTACATTCATGAAAAACACAGCTTCTGCATGTTGTGATCTAATGGTATGGGTGAGAACCGATAAATCAGTTGGCTTTTGTGGGAGTCCAATGAAAAAGTGCCTGAAGACTTCCTAGCTAGGACGGGAGATGCCTTGAAGAAATTAAGATGTTTCTTGACCAGGGAAAGGTCAGCTACATTACCATAGCCATGGTGAAATGAGCTTGGAGGCTGCTATTGGGACAGTGTGCGCTAATAAGGAGGAATATGCAGCTCTAGCAAATTAAATGTTTTGGGTGGGTACCTTAGAATAATTTATTTGACTGACTGACAATATCCACAGTGCCCTGAATTATGTGCCTTTTATTCTGCTGTGTATAACTACTGGAGCCTTGAAAAAGATGCCACTTTCAGTCACAGTCCTGTTTGAGCCAAGGCTGTGTGAGTGTGTGATTGATGTTGTGACATGTGCTGTTTTCAGGTAACTGAGCCCCAGTGACCCAGGATAGAAATGATTACCTTATTTATTGTACAATGGATGTTGATTCTCTTTGTAAAAAAGCCTTGATGATCAAGGATGGCTTCCAAATACATGAAGAAATGTAGCATGTCTAGGGGACAATTTAAAGCTGAAAAAGTGCTTTAGACTATGAGACCAGTGTAGCTACCTTTAGTTCATAGCACAGGCAGCAGTGATGCAAATCATAGAATCATAGAATTGTTAAGATTGGAAAAGACCCTTCAGATCATCAGGTCCAACCGTTAACCTAACACTGCCAAGTCCACCAATAGACCATGTCCTTAAGCACCACATCTACCGATCTTTTAAATACCTCCAGGGATGGAGACTCAACAACTTCCCTGGGCAGCCTGTTCCAGTGCCTGACTATCCTTTTGGTGAAGAATGTTATTATTCACTAACGGGTGTTGGGAAGGAAGAAGAGGATGCAGAATTAACAGGTGAGGTGGTGAACTTCAGAGGAGGATGTGAAGTTTTAAGCAGAACTCGTTGCCTCGCTTAGCACTGCCTCTGGAGGTGTGCGGACGTGAGGGAGGCCAGTGGGACTCAGCAACCTCCTAAGTAGGAGTTTCGAGAGCGATGCTACTGTGTAAACAATTGTACAGCTGTTGATGATAAGCCCAGAGCTTTTGGATGTGAGGGATGCCATTCCCATGAGCTTGGCAGGGTGAAAGGGTGCGCAACCCCATTGAAAAGCCTCTGTTCATTGCTGTTACCAGAATTTTCTCAGAAAAGTCTATAATTAGACCAATGTGGGGTCATGAATATAGCAAAGCAGATGAAGATCCCTAGACTTTCATCAAAACAGAGATGACTCAGAAAGGGTGTCAAATACTCTGGCAGGACTCTCGCATTGAGCGACCAAAGGCAGAGGAACAGTAAAAGTTTGTCATATTTGCCATTACTTTTTTTTGACATTAAGTAGGAGATTTTATTTCTTTTTTTTTTTTCTTCTGCTCTTTCTGGTAAAAACCCCACAGTAATTCTCTCCCCCATCACCCTTTAAGTTGCATGCAAGCATCTGCCTCTTGATGATGGTTATATCCAGAAAGTTTATACTGTTTTAAGAAATAGTTTAAAAGCTTGCTTAAAATTCTTTCCTCTGTTTAATCTGTAATTTTTCAAAATAGTTTAAAAGACCTTAGGGATTTCACTGCCCATCTTGTCTTTTTAGGCTTAAGGCCCAGGCATTTTTTGATAGACTGCCTGTATCACTGCAGATGTACTTTGAACCACAGTTTTTTTTGGAGAGGTGCTGCATACCTTCATCCTGGAATCTCCCAGTGTGCATCTGCAATTGACCCCCTCACTGCTGCTTATAAAACTTAATTTTGCTCATTTAGGGAAAATATAAACAGTCTACAGTTGGAGAGCTGTGTTTTTACCTGCCTCTGAATTGTGATTTCTGACTGCTGCAGAGCGTTTAAGCCCTTTCAAGCCCAAAACCTCATTGGTGCTGCAATAAATCTTGAAGAGATCCTTCAGTGTAGACATGTCTGGCAGCTGCACTGTCACCTGCTAATGTCAGGATGGAGGACTTGCTCACACCACAAACATTAACATCAAGATAAAGCACATTTATTAAGCACTTGGTGAAAGATAACATTTCACAGCACTCTGAGGAGACACCTGTGCTGTTAGAAAGTTAAAGGTAGAGTCACTTGAAGCTGCACTTATTTAGCATGCTCTCTTAAACAGCCATGCCACAGACAGGGACAAAAATAGCTGCTAATGAGAAAATATATGTATGGATTTGAAACACCTCCAATCAAGTTTCACATTCAATGTGAAGAGATTTCAAAAAAAAAAGTGAGGCTGGTGAGCCACAGTGTTGGGTTTGGGCATTGCCAGGATCATTTCCCAGCCATCCACATCTGCTCCTGGATGCCTTTTTCTGCAGAGCCCTTTGTTTCAAACCACACCCTGAGCAGCCCCAGTATGGGCTGCCAGCCTGTCCTCTGTGCTCATTTGTTGTTAGTTCATTAGCTAATGAGCCACTGCCCTCTCCTTCCCCTGCTCAGATCCTTGCTGCTGCTGCTCTCCTGCAGCCAGACCCGGCTCCCTTTGGTCCAGGGTGCCCCCGGACAGCTGCTGTCTGTCTCACAGCTCAGTGCTGGAGGGTGGGCTTGTGTCCTGCTGGAGACCTTCTGCAGAAGATCAGCACCAGGAGGCCCTGCTTTCTGCAGCTGCCCCTGAATCATAGAATCATAGAATCATAGAATCATAGAATCATAGAATCGTTTAGGTTGGAAAAGACCCTTCAGATCATCAAGTCCAACCGTTAACCTACCACCGCCAAGTCCCCCACTAAACCATGTCCTCAAGCACCACATCTACCTGTCTTTTAAATACCTCCAGGGATGGAGACTCAACCACTTCCCTGGGCAGCCTGTTCCAGTGCCTGACTACTCTTTCAGTGAAGAAGTTTTTCCTAATATCCAACCTAAACTTGCCCTGGCGCAGCTTGAGCCATTTCCTCTTGTCCTATTGCTTGTTACTGGGGTGAAGAGACCGACCCCCACCTCACTACAACCTCCTTTCAGGTAGTTGTAGAGAGCGATAAGGTCTCCCCCTCAGCCTCCTCTTCTCCAAACTAAACAACCCCAGCTCCCTCAGCCGCTCCTCATATGACTTATTCTCTAGACCCTTCACCAGCTTCGTTGCCCTTCTCTGGACACGCTCCAGCACCTCGATGTCCTTCTGGAAGTGAGGGGCCCAAAACTGGACACAGTATTCGAGGTGCGGCCTCACCAGTGCTGAATACAGGGGCACTATCACCTCCCTAACCTGAACTTACTTCATGAAGGAAAAAGGCTTGTGGCAGAGGCCTCAAAGGCAGGATATTGGATGTACATGGCCTGTACTGTATTTAAGAGCAAATTGGTTAGGAGGTGTATAATCTGCTCAGATGTTTTTATATATCAGATCAGACATACTCTGCTATTCCACAGTAAGTTGGGCTCCAGCCTTGACCTCTTGCAGCTACACTGAGTTCAGCTGCAAGCTGATACACATCTGTGGACCCCCTTAGTAGATACTGCTAGGATTGAGACTGTCTCCAGATGAGTGAGGCTATCTTGGACATCAGAAGGGCTGTAACCTTGGAGTTATTGATCCCTGTCAGAAAAAGTTTGCAAAATGATTTGAGAAGGAAAGCGGGGCTGAATTCAGTAGTACAACGGCACAGTCACAGACAGCTTTTATTTCTACAGGTGAGTTCCCCTTGGAATGAAAAAAATATCCAAATGTGTATTTCGTGCATTTAAATCCTTTGGCATGTTTGAGAAGGTATTAAACACCTAAAGCTCAGGTCTTCCAGATTGTTCTCTCTTTCTTCACCTTTGGAGCTATGAGAGGTGACACCAGCCGGAGCCCGTTACACTCCAGCCCACCGGTGTTTCCAAATGGTGCAGCCCAGTTAGAGAGGCAGCCTACTGCAAGGAGTTCGGTACTAAAAGGTTGGATTACTTATTTGTAACCAGAGCCATTGTTCAAACCTATTCTCCACAATGTACTTCCACAAAAAGTAATTAAAAAAATACTTTGAGACTTTTATATTATCTTTAACATATACACAAATAATATGTCTGATGTTCCTGTCTGAAAGCTCAGCTATAAATCAGCTGGGACCATGATTTTCACAGCTCTTTTCATTAATATTAATTCTGGAACAAGCAGTGAACGAATAAGCCTCATAATTTCAAGCTGGTGTTTTTGATTACAAAAGCTCATCCCATAACTGGAGTGTACACTTCTGAATATCTTTTGAAATCTGCTGCTTGTTTCTTCTGAATATGCATGTATCTGAGATCATAATTGTGCTGCAGCGTTGTAAAACTGTTCAATTTGGGAGTCTTTGAAGTCTTGTACATCTCTATCTTCTGCAACAAAAATGAAATCAGAACATAAAATTAACTTTTTTCCATCAAAATAGCCTATTTCAGTTAGCATACTTTTAAACAAGAGTTGGAGTATGATAGCAAATGCTAGTGCTATTTGAAACTGCCTGTATTTGCTTTTCTATTATGTGCTTGCAATAATTGAAATTAGGTAGAGGGTGAATACCAGCAGGTGTCCTAATTTCAAATCTCTTTTTTTTTTTTAAATAAGCCAGAAATGAATACTAAGTTGTGAAACTTATTTTTGGCTGAGAATTATCCCTATTTCAGGTATGTGAATAACAGCAGAAAATTAAGAAGTGTTTTGATAGAGCAAAATGTCCTTTATATGTTAATGTAAATTCCAGAAGGTTTGTGCAGTTTAAATGTAATGCTTACTGGGCAACTGCTCTTACTGAAATGGGCTGCAATAACAAGAGCGTAATAGTTAGCTTTGGTACAGGGAGACTTGAAGGAGCCAGGAACTTCCTGAAAGCACAAGTCAAAGGGGCAACTTTTTAGATTTTTATCCTAAATATAGCTCTTTTGGGCAATCCCAGAAGTTAAACAAGCATTAGATGTTGTCATTACAGTTGCTGGAGTGAGACTCGAGGTATGCGAGGGGCTCCACCTTGAGCTCCCCTGGACATCAGGGGCCAGAGAGCAGAGGTGAGGGGTGGGTGAGGCAAGCGGTGCAGCCACATAGAATTGAGTAATGCAGAGTTTGGATAACCTAGCGGGAATCTATCTTGATACAATCCTGAGGGATGGGGCTGGAGAGGTGAAAGAAAGTATGAGTTACGTCAATACGGGATTTATCTAGACTCCTTCCAGGCTCTTGATTTTGGCTGTGCATGACAAGGATGTGTAGCCCCTCCTGTCTCATGCTGTGATTTAGAGCTGTATTCTTGCCTCTTGGTGGCTGTGAGGATTTTGACATGGGCAAGTTTTCCAGAAACTTATTTCTTAAAGTTTCCCTCTTTGTCTGTGTTTGAAAAAATAAATCACTGTTGCTTGTCTTAAAATCCATTTGGATATTAAAACAGCCTGGTTTTTTTTTTGTTTGGTTTTTTTTTTGGTCTCATCACATAGTTTGTGCTCTGCAAATGCAATTTCGGCTTAGCAGTGGGTGCCTGTGGATTGGGGACAAGCTTGGCAACAGTATGAATGAACAGAACAGGGAACAACAACTCAGAATTGTCTGAATGGTTTAGTTTGCTGTTTCAGAAATAAACCAAATCTGCTACATAGACAGATTCAAAAAAGAAACCAAGGGCTTAGGGGGTAACTGATGGAGTCAATCTTCTTTCTTCCCTCTCCCATCAAATGTCCTATAGTCTTCTGGCTGGGATGCTTCCTGAGATGCTGGTTTGCAACCCTCCTCTGAATTGGACCTGTTCCCCCTCTGTAAACTTGTCCTACCTGCCAGGAAATAGGGAATTTGGAGAAAGGTCTCCTTCAGCCTCTGCACTGACAGAGTGTTGTCTAGTGGCATGGAAAATACAGTAACTGAATAAAGGTTAATGTTTGTCAGCAATTAAAAAAAATCAATATATATTTTAAATTAATTTCTTCTTCCATTCTCCTGTTCTCAGTGTACCTCAAATCCTGCCCATCATGAGAGAAGCTGTGGGTAACAGCTGGGAAGAACAGTCCTGTTCCCATGCTCCTACTGCCCTTCCCTTCCCTACTGCAGGTTTTAGTAGCTGGAGATGTTTACCAGTAGCAATATTTGGTGCAAAGACTGCTGTACTGTGCTTAATGGTGAAGAACAGGAATTGGCTCTGTCCTGATGTATTTGTTCAAAGAAGAAAAAGGCACAGAAGTGTCATAAAGGACCTTCTGTTTCCAAAATCATCTCTGAGGCACTCTGTGCCCACCACGGTGCTATGAATCCTCCCACAAACTCAGCATGGGTTTCCAAATGCGAGGGTGTGAAAGGTGCCAAGGGGACAATCCTCCCTCCCATCGGTAGCATTGCCATCATAGCTGTACCATGGTGTGGTGGCTGTCCCCTCCTACATGCACACGTACTTGTTCCTCTGCGCTGGCACAGGGCCCGTGTCATGCTTTTGATGAACCTTTTTATTCTCCTCTTCCAGAGGTGGTGGTGGTGCCTTGGTGTCATTCGCACAGTGACTTAATTTTGGTGATGGGTCTCAGCAGGCTCCTCCTCAGATGCCTTGCCACGGCTTTGCTTGGAGCTGGCTTCAGGCCACCCTTGAGGGCATCCATCCCTTGCAGACCAGAGCTAGGTTGTGTCTGTGTTGGGAAGGGAGGGCGATTGGGAAAGGTGTGGCAGGGTGGCAACTTCATGAAGAGGATCTTGGAAAGCGACAGATCCCCCTTGCAAGGGGATCTGTGAGAAGTGCAGTGGGGGAAAGCAGGGGTCTCTCCTGTGAGAGGGTCATGGCTTGTTGTGATAGCTACTAAGTCACCTGCCTGACTTACCTTCACTTGGCGTCAGCAACTACACTAACTATCCTGAGAGAGGCCAAGCAACAAGGGAGCCTGGTCCATTTTGCTCTCCCTAAGTAGTCTTCTGCCTGTTCTGCCTATACCAGGAACCAGCCCTGCTTCTGATACATGCTAGTACTGGTGCTGTCATTTGGTGCAGCCCCTTCCAGCTAGCCACCCCCAAGAAGGTCCCTGGATCCAGCTCCTCACTCATGAAGGGCGATACCCATCACAGTCCAACAGCTGTGGTGAGGTAGCTAGTCCCTCCTGGGAGCATGCATGGACAGTTATGGGTTGCTGCCTACCAATAAAGAACTTCATAACAAAGAATGACTTACATGTCCGAAGTACTTGGACTTCTGAGACATTGATTTAAAACATTAGAAACATATTTACATGCTGCCATCCTGTACTCAGCACTCCTCTCATGCCCATGAGTAGATGAGACTGTACAAGTCGATGAGACTTTGTTCTCTTGCAGACCAAGCCGCAACTTGCCTAGGGCAGACTTCATGCCTCTGTCAGCCTCATGAGCCTAAAAGAGCTTTTGCAGCCCTTTCTCCCCTGGTTCTTCTGCAGGCTTGATCTTTACCCTTTGATCTCTGGATCTACAGCCTTAGAAAAACAACAGTTTCACTGGGGTTGGGGCAGAGCCTTCACATCTTCCAGGCTGTAAATCTAACTATTGTGTTTGAGCATTGTCTGCGATGCCTCTTATCGAGATCATTGTTCCACCCTTTCCTGTTTGGTTTCTTTCACAATTCCTTTTGAATGGGCTCCCTAGTAAAGAGCCCATCATAAACAAACACATTGAGCTTTGCACAATGCAAAATAACATTGATTTCCCAGTTTTCCTCCCCCGCGGCATAAAAAATGCACCCCAAATATAAAATGAAAGAATCCCAAAGGGATGGAAAACATCTAAGAAAGTCATAGCCTCGAGTGGCAAACCACCGCTGGTGCAGCTGAGAACCCCCCATCCAATTTCCAGCTTTCCCAGGGTTTTCATAAGTGGGAGAAGGCGGTGGTGTGGGCCCACAGAGCCGTCCCAGCAGCACCCGCGGACCAGCCCTCCAGCAAGGTCTCATGTTGATTCAGTGTCCTCTAGTGGCAAACCTGCGGCAGAGGCATGATAGCAGTGGGAAATGGGGACCCCTTTCTGCCTGGCTTCAGGAGACTCAGCAGAATGTGGCCTTGGAGTAAATATCTTGGGGGAAGGAGGGCTATTGCACGGGTCATCCAAGCCATGGGTATAACGTGTAGCATCTATATGTGTTGGCCAAGTCACAGTGTCACTACCATCTGCTTCGGCCTTTGGTGTTAGACGTGCCAAAGAGGCTTCTGGGGAGTGCTGTTACTGCAGTCCTTCAGGATACTCTTACAGCTGAGCAAACAGTCCAAAATTTTTCAGGGCTGTTCACTGTGAATGACTGAGATATACTTTCTTAAGAGAAAATTTTACTGTTTCACCTCGGTGAGAGAGAAAAAAGTTAAGCTGCAATAGTGAGATGGAGCCCTCTCCATCCCTGCAGCTGGCCGGGAGCCAGGCGCATTGCGCAGCAGCAGCAGTGCTCAGGAGGGCTAACGGGCCGGCCCTAAAATCTCTCCCCCACAAGCACTGGGAATAACATGCTCATTCTTGATGTTTTCAGCATATTGGCACAAATTCTTCTCCTCACATTGAGTAGCCTTTGATTGCTTAAAGTATCATAACCAAACTGCATTTAAAGTGCTTTCATTGATCTCCTTTTCTAAGTCCTGTTGTGATTTCTTGCTCTCCCCCCCCCCCCCCGAATTCCCATCATCCCAAATTCTTCCGAACTCTGCTGTTGGATGCTGTTTCCCGACCTATGATTTAGTGATTTCAAATCCCTTCAGACTCTGGCTATGTTTTCTGTCTGGAGATGAACTCTGGCTAAGCTCATTTCCAGCGGTGACATGAAGGCATGACTTCTTATTTTGGCACACAGCACAAAGTCGATAGAGAAATCAGAAGATCAAATGGATCTCTGCATTAGGCTAGCTTCCTGGAAAAGATGATGCACTTTCAGTTGTTATCAACACAAGCTCCCAATTAAAAACATGTCATAACACTACCATTGAGGAATAATGATTCAGCTTTTCAGATAATGGAAGATGGTTTATCCACACCAGAAACACTTCATTTCAGTGGCTGCAACCCCCCCCGAATATCTTTCTGTGTTGCAAAACCACATATCAAACCTTTGGCTCTAATCATTCTCCCACAAATGTGAAGTCAAGCACTATCTAGTGTTTTCCTTAAAGAGATGTAGAAAAGCTTTTTTTTTTCTTTGGCCTACTTTTGCTGTTCCTGAAGGAGGCAAGGAAAACTCTTCAAAATGTCTGAGGTTTTTCAGATGACACTGGTTGGCTGACTTTATTCACTGTATTGGGGGAAATCGAGACTGCAAAATTACTTTATTTCTACTTCTGTTTGCACAACGTTTTTGCATCAGACAAACTGGTTTTGAACATCTCCAACAGATTTTTTTCTTTAACAATCCACACTGTTTCAATAAAATGCAGAGCTGGTTCTTGGAGGTCGTACAGGAGCCCAGGCCTTCCCCCTGCCTTGCTAAGTGTTGAGAAGCTACAAAGTTCACCGAGGACATCTTCCCTCTCTGGTCTCAGTGAAGTTTTCTTGCAAAGTGGAACCACTTCAGAAAACAGGGTTAAAGACTTCAAAGTTAAAGTCTGCTCTCGGGATCCAGCTAGAAGGGAAGCAGCAGCTGCTGTCTTCTCGGAGAAACTCAGACCTGGCTCTACACCCGGACAAGGCAGGCACTGGCTGAGGATGGCAGATCCCTAGGATGGTAAAACAGTTCTGGTCTTACCACCTGCTTGGACCAAGCCACAGCTCTGGAAAGCCAGGTTTGCTGCTTTCTGTGGCTTAGGAATGCATTTGGGTAGATGCTGAGCTCATGTCTGGCCATTGCCAGTGGCAGCAGTCACCCCATCACTGCCCCATCACAGTGGGCTGTAGAAGTGGACGGCCTGGCTCTTCTGCCCCACACCATCCCTTCCTCTTCCTCCCCTGGCAGGAACAGCCACTTCCCAACCCCTCAAACACAGTGTGGCAAAACCCAACTTTGCCCTTGTGGCTAAAAGCCTGGAGCTGGTTCAGATGGCATCCACCACATTGCTCATGCTCAAGGAATGGGTGGAAAAGGTAGGGCTCACACTGGGGGAAGGAAGTGAGGTTGGTTTAGGGCTCAGCTGGAGGTTTTGTTGATCAGAAGTATTTTGCCTCAGATGATCCTAGTTCCTGCTGGACGTGGAAGCCCAGGGGAGCTGGGAGCAGCTGCCTCTCTGCTAAATAAGCTGTGCTGCTTCTTTATGTCTACAGAAATAATGTTCCTTGTAGCTCTTGGCAATCTTTCCTTTTTCCCACCATGTGCCTTAAACCTATCTATAGCACCCTGCCCTTTCCCGCAACTGCTGGCTGGGCAAGAGGCAAGACATTTTGTGTCTGGCTGGAGATATGGCCAAATGGCCAAACAGGCCAGAGGAATAAGGCCCAATTTGCAACCTTTCCCCTGGCAAAGGCCCTGATTTGGATATCTTCTCTCTCTAGATGCTGATTTTCATGCAACTCTTAGAAACATTAATTTCTTGATGGCTGCGAGGTTCTGTCAGATTGCACCAAATTGGGCCAAAAATTGGTCCAGAAAACAGCAGGAAGAGCTGACAGAAAGAGAGAGAAAAAGAAATTGCACAATCTTCATTTCTATGGGAACGCAGGCTAATGTGAAGATCTTTATCCTCTCAGTCCACTCTGAGCAGTGAGAATAGATAAAAGATAATATGATTTGTAGAACTGCAGGCTGTGACTTCCAGCATGTCTTTATGCCCTCATGCTTCTCCACCATCTGCTGTTCATTACCACCCCTCCCGACCCTCGCCTCCATGCCAGCAAAGCTGTCCCCGTGGTCTTGCAGGGGACCAGCCTGCAGAACAACAGTTCTCTGACCAGCTCTCACTCCCATTCGCTTTGTGTATGGCAGGATAGGTGGAAACTGAACAGAGATGTGAAGAAATGTGTTATTTGACTGAGGTGTCTAGATCCTCCCTTTATGCACCCAAATCCTTTTGTTGTTGGACTGGAGCACCTTGAAATGAGGCAAAAGCTGCTGAGCAGCTTTCCAGTCAATCTTATGTGAGAAATTCATAGAATCATAGAATGGCTTGGCTTGGAAGGGACCTTAAAAATCATCTAGTTCCAACCCCCCTGACATGGGCAGAGACATCTTCCACCAGATCAGGTTGCTCAAAGCCCCATCCAACGTGGCCTTGAACACTTCCAGGGATGGGGCATCCACAGCTTCTCTGGGCAACATCTTCCAGTGTCTCACCACCCTCACAGTAAGGAATTTCTTCCTAATATCTAATCTAAATCTACCCTCTTTCAGTTAAAAACCATTACCCCTCATCCTAGGCATACATAGTCAGTTCTTACTGAGTTGAGGCACCCTCCCACAAACAGTATTGATGGACCATGGTTTTCATTTGGTGTGATCTTTTGCTTCAGACTATGTAAAAAGTTTATGAGTATGTTCTAAATAGTTATGTAAGACATCCTAAATAATCCTTTCTAGGTTTATCCTTCCAACCACCTCTTTGTTCTGTACTGTAGAGGAGATGAACAACAATTTGATACCCAGGAAGAAATGGGAAGTTTCTACAGTATTCTACTCGTGTGGTATCACCTTTCTTCCTAGAGAGCCAAGGTGAAGTTGTGATAGTGCATATGCCTTCCTCTGAATAGGGGTTTTGACAAAAATCCCCACAATTAGCTATTCAGTAAGCAAGTGGATAAAGGTCAGACCTGATCATGTAACTGGTTAGAAAACAGGAGGAGCTGACTTGATAACACATAGATCTGTCTTGACTGATGTTTTAAAAAATATGTCTTCCTCTTAAGCTGGTGGAAGAGGGAGTGAAGAAGATCAGACATAAATCTTGCAGATAATGGTTTATCTAGGTTAATAAAAATACTGTGTGACTCACTGGTGAGAGGTACCAAACTAAGCCATCCAACACAATGATACAATAGCATATTAAATACTGCATATGCATGTGGGAAGAGTAATTTGAGTTGAAAATGATTTGTAGTCACTCAGGAAATCAGATGTCATTGTGGATAGCTCAGTGAAAACATCTGGTACACAGGATCAAAGGCAAATGCTATTTTGGGTTGGAGTAGAGTGCTGTTGAAAGTAATATGATAACATAATGTTTCGATCAATAGTGTTTGGTAGGTTGTGTTCAGTTTCAAATGTAGAGGTATAGCCAAGGAGGCACAGTGGAAAGGACTAGATTTTCAGAGGTGGTGGTGTTGAAGAGAGAGGTGGATGCTGGGGCCACAAGGCAGCTGGGCTTTCCTCCTGGTACTGCTGTTGGATTGTGGGACACTTACATCAAGGCACCATTTACTTATCTGCCATAAGGCAAGCATTGGAATTGTTTGCTTATGGCAGTGGTAGATACTCCAGCACTAGAACTCTTTACCTCAGGGCCTGATTTTTTTTCCCCGCAAGAATTCAGGGAGTCTTCTGGTCTGTGCTCTCATAAAGTGAGTCTGAAAACTTTTCCTTGCACTAGGATGAAATACTTCCCATGTGCCAAAACAGTACCTGAATTTTTTCCTTTGATCAGTCTGTAAAGGACAAGAAGAGGCTGAAATATTCACTATGTTGTTTTTTTTCCAGACTTCTGATTCTGACACAATTTTACCCCTGAGGGGCTCAGAGCATGGTCTAGAACAGCAAATTTCGGTAAATTATTTGTCTTAACAGGGGCTGATGAACTTTATCATGCGCTAGTGGAGAAACACAAGGCCTAAGCAATCTAAGAGTGATGGGGATTACTGTGGAGAGCAGGAGAATTCCAAATTAAATCAACTGGGGAAATGTCATTATTAAACTTCATCTGATTGATTTAATGACAAGGAAAAAGTTCTGTGTCTAGTGAGGCAAAATCAAATGCAGAATTACCAATAACATGAAAGTGTTTATGCAGCAGCAAAGCAAAAAAGGGGATCTGGGAGTTACAATGGAGCACAAACCAAATAGCAGTCAGCCATACGCAGAGACAGAGTATGAAGCATGGGGAGGCATTGTCCTGCCTCTCTGCATGCTGTAAACTAACTTGAGCATTGAGACAGGCTGCTTACCTATTCTCCCATTCTGTGGAGTTGCTGTATAAAGCTTATTCTGCCATTTTAAAGGTTGCACATGTGATTCTGGAGCATATGAGCAAGATCTGGAATAGAAAATGCAGACAAATTAGATGGAGACTGGAGGTGGGCAAAAGAGAAACTCCTGAAGATTTAGAAAACAGCCTCTGTGAAAAAGGCTGAGGTGAATATGTGATTCTTTGGGTTGAATGTTCTGTTTAAGACAGCTGAGAGAGGAAAAAAGGTAACATGGAGAGTGGCCATTTTAATGAGCTCTGCTGCATATTTAGCTTGGGTACCACATGTTTTAGAAGGGCATACTACCTTGAAATAAAATCTTGGAAGGAGGACAGCTCTGCTGCTGTTAGTTGACATGACCCCTGTGTTTACTCCCAGAGAACTGCTCTGCGGTTCTGGGTTTCAGACCTTGGATGGGGATGGGCAGGGCAGGTCCTGTGGCCCCTGTCAGTATGTGGCATCTAGTGCCCATGACAAGGAGATAAAAAAGTGGATTTCATAGTGTTGTGCCATATTTCTGCATCAGGAAATGGAGACTCTTTGGCAAGGGATTCCTCCTGAGGCGCTGTTGTTAGAGACTTGGCAAACAGAGGCATGGCTAACCTGTGGGATATTATCTTCAAAGGCTCTTCTTAGGCTCCTTTGTGCGGTGAAGTCTAATAATTCACAAGGACATGTAAAATCTAAGGGGGTTGTCTTGGCAATTACATTCTGTTTGAAGACTGTTTAGCAATAGCCTGCTCTGGAGTGGCCAACCTTTTGTGGCCTGGGAGCCAGGAAACAGAAAAAATGGGTGGCACTAAAGGGCAACAGGTCTTAAAGTGCTCAATTTATGATTTCATGGATGTTATGAATATACCACATGCTATTCGCTTGATCTTTGCTTTCTTTGCTTCTTTTTTAAACATACTTACTGTTTGTACATATCCACAAAATCCCGTTCATACAGGGAACTCGTCAGTTGTAGTTATCCAGAGGCAGAACTACAAAATGAAGCCATCTAGGATTAGTCTCTCTGTGACTCTTTCATGCTGCCCTGCAGTACTTGTAAGGCCAAAGCTCGGCACCCCTGACACATACTGCTAACTAACCCCCAGGTGCTGCAGCCTCTTCTTGAAGTCCTGGCACCCTACATCTTTGCTTTCAAGTACACAAACAGAAGTCTTATTTTAGCAGTTCCCAGCTGCTGTAAGCCATGGTTTCCACTGCTCTCCAGCCTGAAAGAATAATCCCCAGCTGCCCAGCCAAATACAAATGCAGTGGGGAACAGCGTGCACTCAGATGGCTTTCTGCGAGGCTGACCGCTGCCAAGGTGCAGCACAATTGCAGGGTGCAGCAGAGGCGACAGGAGTCATGAGGCAGCAGGAACATGCTTTCCCTCAGGACTCTGCCAGGTATTTGCAGTCAGAGGGACCAAGTGGCCAAGCAAAGCCAGCTCTAGGACTTTATTGCCTCAGATTGTGCCTTTGGGGGGGGGGGATATAAAACATGGCCAAAACAGGCAGGCTAGTCATAGGTGGTACCGTGGAGGGGATACACAACTTTTTTCCAGTCACACTGGGAATGTGTCAGTCCAAGCATCTGAGGAACATGATTCAACAAGTCCAATATGGGGGCAATGGTCACCAAATTAAAAAAAATGCCCCATATGTTGCAATGGTTGAATTTGCAACTTTGTTACCCACAGAGAGCAAAGGCAGTGTGAGACCAATGCCACAGATCAGGCATTTTAAAAGCAGTTGCTGGTGCATTCAGGAGTATCTCATAAAGCTGGGTGAAATTTCTGCAAATGCCCATTTATACATGGAGAATGATGGACCCCTGTATTCAGCAGCAAGGCATACAGCTCTGAACAGCCAGATGTGAAAGTCTGGAGGGACTGAGGCTTTCACTTTTTTTCCTCAAATTTGGTCCCAGTTCCAGAATGAAAGGTGTTGAGCTAGCAGTGACCACGCTATCTGTACGGACAGCCCTCACCTGGGAACCTCTCCTTCTCTGCCCCAGTTTCCTGGCTTAAAGGATCAGCAGGTCACCTCTCAGCTGGGCAAAGTATCAGTGATGTAGGGCTTTGGGCTACAGGCTGAACTTGAGCCCCGAGGTGCAGATAAAGTCATTGGTGTGGCACTTAGCCTAGTGGAGCCCAAGCTAGCCAGAGCCCTTTAGCACAGCAGCAGTACTAATGTTAACAATAAATCAGTGAATAACTGAGAGATTTGCCCTAAAAGGAAATCTCTCCAGCTCTATTCTTTCCAGCTATGTTGTTCCTGGGAGGTTGGTGTGCTGTTTTCCTATAAAAAAAGGCCCTTTTTTTCTACTCGATGCAAGATGCCAAGTCTTGCGGTCCCACCACTGAATAATTAAGAACACAAAGTCCTTTCCTACAATGTGACTTAGGCCTTGTGATCTGCTATGGTCTTCTCATTCCTTGTTCTGACTTTAAATGACCAGATTTTGAATTCTATATGAGGCTGAATAAGTAGTTACTCATACATGCAACCTGATTTCATTGAATGGAGCTAGCTGAGCATGACTGCTTAGCTGCTGGCGTAAAGAACTCATGACCTGCCTGAAGTGACGGTATGGTCATTTTTAGCGACAGTACATTTTCCTTCCTTTTCAGACTTGGGGCGAGTATGTTCCTGGATGCAGGAAAGAAACACGGTATCTGAGGTCTCTTGTGAAACAGAGGAACTGACTAACCAAACAAAAAGGGGGGGGGAAGAGTCCTCAGCTGAGCATGTCAAACCCATGAATCAACTTGTGTTATTACCTTTTGTTGTTTTTTTAGCCAGCTTGCTAACCCAGTGATTCAAGCGGATCTTAGGAGACAGGGGAGGGCATTCTGACCTCTTTTAGCCCCCAAGGGATGCCACGGCACTGTTTCCAAAGCAGCAGGTGTTAATTCCAGAGCCCTGGCAAAATGTGAGCCCTGGATTAGAGCCGCTGTCCTTCAGCAGCTACCACTGAATCGGTAAAAACTTTCCTTCAGTATGAGCTGAATGCCTACCAAAGATGGTCTCAGGATCTGACCACGGAGATCCTACCTATAATTCTTTTTGTTTTCAGTTGAAAAATCTATTTTGTGGCTGTTTTCCTGCCTGTAGTTTTGCTGTTATGTAGTTCTGCGTTTCAGCCCAGAAATGGTAACATTTACTAACAGCTGAATACCTCATCTGTTACCTCATCGGTTAAAGAGGTGTTAGATAATGATACTTTGTCAGTTAAAGAGCAATTCAGGACACTTTGGATTTCATATGAAGATATATTTGTAGATGTTAAGCCTGTTGATCAGACTTGCTTTTGTGGGCCTAATTTGATTATAGAAGTAAGTTATGCACGATCAGAAGGTAAGGAAGGTGGTGTAATTATTGTACAGAACCCCGTGAGAGACTGGGAGACAACCTGACAGAGACAAAACTGGGAAGAGAGGTATCTGGGAATTACTTGGTACAAATTTCCCCTATTATCAAATTTCCCTGTGGCCTCCACAACCAGTAGAAATCTCTCTATCTATAGAAAAGCTTATGGACAGCTGCCAGTAGATGATGCCTGGAAATCAGGAATGGGACAGCTGGCGCTTGACCTTGCTTTACATGATCCTGTTTTATAAAAAAAGCTGGAAATCTCAGGGCTCCCATGACTCCGGTGGGAATCACCCTTTCCAGCCCTGTGGAACAGCCTTCTCAACAAGATCTGTAAGCCACAAGTGAAATTTTCCATGTCCCCTGGAGCATTCCCCTGGCTAGCCATTGATTCACACCCCCAATGGGAGTTTCAAAGATGTTAGTTGGTGGTGGTTGATTTTTTTCCAAACCTCTCATTGGAGTCTTGGGATAAGACATGTAATTGCACTTGAGAAAAATCTACCTAACAACCATGCAACAGATTCAGAAAATTGCACACACAGTGAGACAAAAAATCTCAGCATATAGCCTGAGTGGCATAAGGGTTTTCAGAGGTGCATTGATAATTAAAATAATAAACATGGCACATCATTGAATAAAACTTGGAGAAAAAAAGAGTGAGTTATATAGGAGTTTTCCAATGCTTTAATCCAGGGCTAAGAACTGAACAAAAAAATTCTAACTCCCCTCTGTCTTCTTCTTGGTCCCCTGCTGCTGTGGTCTGTCTTCTCAACCTAGCCAAAGTAGCTCAGAAAAATTTAACACTTCACATTAATTTCCAGAATTCCGGGGTCTTCCAGTAGAGGGAAGTATTGTTTCATTTCCTTTGGCTTTGAAAGGTTTTGCCAGGGAAATAAGGCAAAACTACAAAAGTACAAAGAGATGATCAATATTATGCAAATAAGGAGATGAAAATGGTCACTTAGTCCTACAGGCAGATGTACGCCACACCTTGCAGGAGCAGACACTCAAAATAAGTGAACACATAAAAGCTTCAGGATCAGGCCCTACATCATTTAATATGCATATGAAAGGCAAAGAAACTGTACCACACAAAAGTCCTGCCATGGAAGCTGAAAGTGCAAATTTATACTATTGTAAGTGCTTTCCTGGATGACAGTCTGTAGCCTAAGCTTTTGCTTGTTTCCTTACTGCTGTTGTATCCTGTCAGCTTTCTGTTGCCGAAGGGAAAGTGGGGCTGGAAGACCTGTGTAATACAGGTACTACGGCTTCCCAAGGTGGCTCCACGTAAAGCCAGCTTGAATTTCTGCATCATGCTGCCAGGCACTCCTTCATTCAAGTAGGGCTTCCCAGCTCACGTGTGCTGTTGCATGGGTGCTGGAAGCCAGCTCAGGCGGGATCAGAAGCATCGATCCTGAGCTTCTGGAGCAGGGAGCAGGAGGGAGCTGGGTGCAGAGTTACAGAGCCAGCTCAGGTTTACCAGCTCCTGGTGCTGCACTCCAGGGCTGCTGACATGCTGCTTTTAGCTGGCTCAGCGGGAGCAGAGCCGTGCCTGACCCAGATGAACCTGATTCAGTACCTTGGCTGTAGTAAAAATATTAGGGCCAGACTATAGACTTGGACAGTGGCCCTTAATTGTTCATACAGTCCTTGGTATGATTTTCCCCAGTGCCAAGTAACTCTCCTGCAGACCAAGGTAAGCAGGGACAGTTTGGAGAGTGTGGGCTGGAGGCAACATGGACACGGCTATCTCTCCTGGAGGGGGAAGCAAATTTGTCATGTGGACATGAACTATATGGTACTGCTCAGACGCATTTTCTGGGCTAGCGTCAGAAAGATAGACGCACCTGCTCCCTCCCAGTTCAATGGTATATTAGCCTAGAGACTGGCCTGGCATTTCCTCAATTATAGTTGGGGAAACCTCTTTTTTTTCCCTTCTAACATCTATTGTGGGAAATTTGTCATTTTAGTCAACTTTGTTTCTGCCACCCCACCTGTGCTGACTGCCTGATGCCTCAGGAACTATGTGAAATTACCCTGGATGCAGCAGCTTATGGCGTCTTCCTCAAAACATGAGTCAAAGGGTTGGACAGACGGCACCCAGTGCTCTCTGCAAGGTGGCATAGAGCAGCAATGACTGTTTAGGATCTGTTGCCATACCAGGCTCTTATTCAATCAGTCTGAAGGTGATGCTTTAAAGGACAGGAGTGGGTACGGCAGAAATTCCTCCTCAGTTTGTTTGTGGTAGTTTTGAGGATTAATATTTCACGCTCTGCAGGAACTCAAGAACTTGTTACACTCTTTACACAGGCATGAGCAATCAGGAAACAGCAATGTGGAGATTATTCCAAAATGCTCATTTCTCATGTGCGCATTGTGTGTTACTGACTGCAGAGCTGTTTGACCTTGCCAGAAATGTCAAAGAGAAATTTTCTGTCCTCATACAGAGAATCAAATGCAAGCGGAAGCAGTTTTGTTGGTTACAATAGACAGATTAGCTCAGAGAACAAGTATCGGTTGATTTGTTTTAGCATTGACTTTACTCATAACTTAAAAGTTAAAGGGTATCAGGCAGCTGCCTTCAGTGACCCTGCATATGATGATGGACAGGCATGCATTCACTGAAGAAAGGGCTTCAGCATCTGAAATATCACTTGCCCTCTGCAGCTTGTTACTGCCCTTTGTTGGAAATGCAGTCCCCACGGCAGAGTGACTGGAAGGGACACGTGAGCGCTCGTCCGCAGTTTCAGAGCACAATCAGCCTGCTGGGTTCAGCCCGCTCTGGCGAGCTCTGGAAAGGATGCCTGGGCATGGTTGGGTGCAACGCCGGGGTGGGTGATCCTGACGGCCAGCGAGTAGCCGTGCCTGCTGTGGCTAGGGCCACTTCTTTCCCCTCTTGTGGAAAGATTTAATGTCTGACTGTTAGCAGTTTATATTTTTTTTGCTAATGCTGAAAACTCTTGTCAGAGATATGTGGATGGATGCTTTCTCCAGGCAGAAGTGCCAGTGGGATTGTCCAAAGGCACCAGTCAGGGCAAGTGTCTGGCTGTTTCTGATTCCTTTGCCTAAAGGCTGGTGCTGGGGCTAACAGTTCACATGGAGGCATGCTGGTGAGCAGTGCCAAATAGGAAAGAGCATTTAACACAAAAAAGATCTAATCAGTGCCTAATAAACAAAGACATCTTGCCTTGTGTCAGCAAAACACTGTGCACGTGGCTACAGCTTCCTCCAACCCTGTGACCTCTATGATATGTAGCTTTGTCCAACAATGTTTAAAATAGCCACCCACATAGGCTTAAAAATGACATTGTTGTAGGCTGAGGGTCATCAGTGCGATGAGAGACACTGAAAAAGAAAATGCAAAATACAATTTCTTATATTGCATAAACTTCAGGACTGGATTCATGAGTGTCCTGCTGTCAGATTGCACCCCTGCCTTCCTTCTGCCTATCCTTTGACACGGATATAACTAGGAACAGATGTGACAGAGGATAGCTGTCAAACATGCTTTCTGAAGATGGGACAAAATTTCTACTACTACTACTACTACTACTACTACTACTACTACTACTACTACTACTACTTTTACTATTACTGCCTTATATTTTTGGTTTCTGATTGGGGTTTTATTACCTCACTGAGATTAAAATCTATTTGAACTTTGGATGTAACTGAGCTGAAAGCTTTCAAAGGACACATTAATGTTATCAGTAGATCAGTGGAAACGAAATCCAAATGTAATGTTTGACATTCAACTGAATTCTCTGTATGCAGGATAAATGTAAATATAAGGTGATTTTAACTAAGAAGTTAGAAATATTGCACATTTTGTTCAATATGTCAGGTGCGTGACACATCATATTTTGTGTTCCTGATTTCAATGAATATCAGAAAACAATGACAGCCCAGAAAAGAGCCCAGAGGGTTATGCTGAAACTGATATTTTACACAGGAGTGACAGACATGATGGAATAAAGCACATGCTTAAAGTTAATCTATATTAATGGTTGCATGATTTCCTTCCATTAAAAGATAATATATGGGGATCCTCAAAGCAGAAGAAGGGAATTTTTTTCAGGAACATGTTCAATGTGTTCCTTCTTGTGATTTGGTTACCACTTGTCTTTGGGTCCATGTGAATTTTTCTACTTGCTTTTATTGGAATAACTTCATGCCAGCCGGTACTAGATAGATGGTATATCAAGTCTGCATACCTTAGCAGAGATGATCTAACTCTTCAGGGCAAGCAGTTAACTCCATATTTACTGATTTCTGTACATTGTCATGGGAAGACTTGGATTTTTATGAATCTGTTTGTTATTTAGGTAGTTCTGGATGGTTTTAGTCAGATGCTGCATTTCTCACAAACTATTTCCCGTCACTTGTTTCAGCCCCAAGTGACCAGTAATTCACACAACATATGGTGCATTGGCCGTCTCCATCTCATGGGATTGCGCCTGCTCTCTCATTGGCAAGCTGAAACTTTTCATGAAGGCTTGAACGAGTCCCTTGAGGCTTGGACCTTTGTGCAAACATATATTAGTGTGAGTGTTGCTATAACGACATGTGTTTGTGTATTATCCATCACAGATTGCATGTCTCCCCAAAGTGGCAGCAGTCATTCTGGTGAATTCATTTGCACATCGGTGCTCTCCAGGCCACCTCCTTGCACAAGAATTGTCATGAGCGAAGTATTTTTGTGTTCAGGAATGAGGAGAGCAGAGCACATGGGTGATATTCAAGCAAATGTTGGAGAAAAGTTAGTATTTTCCTAGTTCCCCACCTTCTGCACTCCGGTTGAAAGAGAAAGGTTTTCATGTCTCCCCTCCAAAGTGAGGGTCAGATGGTGGAACCTGTCATTCTGGCGAATCTTCATCCCTTGTCTTCTGTTCACCACCTTCAACATGGCTATATACCAATGCGAATCTGCTGGTAAATTTACCAGAGCAAATAAAAAAGTTTTTCTTCATTGTTCCTTAAGGGGACAGATATAACTAGTGTTTTGGTTTTTTTTTTTAATTCCTGGTGATTTTTACAATACATACAATACAATAGATGCTAAAATACACTGTTTAGATAGCTGTAGTAACCAGCATAGACCTCCAGTGTGGACACTAGCAAATATCAAAGGATTAAGATAGCCAGAATATAAGAATCAAAGAAGATGATGGAGTAGTTCCCAGTGCTTAGATGAAATCTCAGCACATGAAAACTGGGAGCACAAACACCACAGGTCTTCACAGGTGCTGAACACTGCATTGCAGAAGCTAAAAGTGTCTGTCTCCCCTGTCCTCCCCAATCACTCAGTAATAATGCTTAAAAACTCTGAAGTTCTCTTCATTTCACTGTCTTTTGCTGTTTTTTATCCCAAGCAGGTTTGCAGGAAAGCTATTTTTAGCTTTTGGGAGGGGAATCTGGACTACAATGAGCAATTTCTAGTTGGAGCTCCCAGAGAGAGAAAGGTGTTCCTGGCAGCTGCCGCTGAGGCTGAAGCGTGTGGCACAGCCTTCTGTGACAGGCAGGGTGGGCTTGGACATTTGGGGTGACCTACAACTGGTTTCAAATGGTTTCTTGTGCAACTCGTCATTTGCTGCGTCCAACAGGGCAAAAAAGTTGCCTGCCTCACTTGTTGCTGATTAAAAAAGAGAAAATGCTGTGTCTGGTTCCATGGTGCCAGAAGGCAATGCTCGGCACACGCTGCAGGCCCTCTTCTCCTAGGATTCACATTTTATTGCTAGTACCCATACACTGCTTAGTCCATATTATTCACTGACTATGGGGCATAAGGTTAATAGAAAAACTGAAAGTGGAACCAAAAAAAATCTCCTTTGGCATGGAAACAATCCCGTTTGACTGTAGGAGAGTTTTCTTATTCTAGTAGTTTGCTTCCTGGTATTTACCATGATAACCAATCAAAATATTCTATCAGGCTGTACTAAGTATTGTAAAAAACTTTTTCACACAGGCACACAGCTGTGAGGCCTTTCTCTGATTTGGCATTGAATCTGGAAGATGCTGGGTAAAGACTTCGGCACTTTAGACGACTCCAGTGTTTTAACAAAACTTCCCCTGTACTGAATAAGTAACCCAGCCCTCATGGTAGCTCTTGTGTTTCAAAGCATCTGGAGCACAGACTGAACTGGTATTAACTGCACGCTTCCAACTTCTGAAGTTAAGGATCCCTTTGCTGCTGGTGGCACAGTGTCTAAGGCAGGGAAATGATTTTGGTCCCATCTGGAGGATGCCGGTGATACCCTCTTTTTTTTACAGAAATACTGAGCTTGTCTTTGTCTTTCTTTTGTACCTGAAGCCAGGTAAGATACTCCCATTTAATCAAAATGTCTGTTCATGGCTCTGGCATGGTATATAAGAAAATGAGTTATCCCTGACTAGGTTGCCTGACTCACCCCACCATGAATGCAATTTCATGCATTTCACATAGTAGTATGAGATCTCGGGTACTGGAGACAATTTCAGGGGAACTTGCTTTCTGAGTAATCTTGTCTTGATTTCCCAATAGCTTCTAGGAGCATAGTTGCTTTAATTGCCTACTGTTGCTTTAGCTGCATGTTGTGCAGATGTTTGCACAGCTCGCTATGGGTGAGGTTAGTAGCAGGATTCAGTGTCTCGCAGACCCTTAATGAGCAATATAAGGAACCACATTCCCTGTGGCAGCCTAGGGTTTGACATAAGATTTCCCGAAGAAAATCATGGGGAATATAATTTTCTACTGTATCTGCCCAGTTACTCACAGGTGTAAAAACAGGCGTAATTCAAATGTTTGTTTTCTTTGAGGTTGCGTTAAAAAAAGGTCTGAATTGCATTTTGCAGAAGGTTTGTAAAATGAACTGTAGAGTGCAAAAGCATTATTAATAGCAAAGGGGTGTATTAAGACAGCCCAGGCCCCATCAGAAGATTTATATCAGTTCATTGCAGGTTCCAGATATACGTAACTTATGTCACCCTGTAGCTGAAGGAGGGAAACAGGTGGCTCCTAGTCCCTGCAACAGGGCTTTGAGGACATAAATAGGCACTTTATTTCTGTCCACTAGTGATATATTAGGCTGAAGTGCCTCTGATTGGTGGGGAGGTGGTGTTGCAAGCCAAAGGGAGAACATCAAGCAACCTGTAGGAAATGGTAAATAATGTGGAGTATGTGAAAAGGTGTCTGCCTCAGCAGCTGCTTCTTCCTGGGGAAGTTCAGAAATGTTTTGTGCTAAGCCCTCTAAGTTTCCACGGGATGACCAAGTTCAAGGTGGGGATTCAAAGGAGAAGTGTCAATCTTAGTGTGAGCACGTGTATTAACTCATGCCCGTGAAGCTGTTTGTTGGGTTAGTTTGACCATGGCAATCTGGAAACTGGGCCAATTGCTTGAGCTGCTTGTGTAAAAGCTAAACCCAGCCATCTCTGAAAGAAAGGGTGGGATGAGTCGGGTGCTCTGTGGTGGAAGAGGCAGAAGTTTCACCCTGGTCAGAGAGGGAAAAGGAGGCTGACACTGATGGCATGCAGCCGTTGCTTCTTACCATCAGCAAGCTTCCCCCTAAGAGGAGGTATGGACTCTCCTTTTGGGAATAAACAGCTAGGTAATAAATTGTGTGTAGGCAATCTGTTACTTAGGACAGGGTAACTTTCCCAAGCCTTAAGATAAACGTGCCAGGAGAGGCACGTGCTGCATGTAAAGATGAATGAATGCTGTGAACACTTTCCATTTGAGCACGTGGAACTTGAAACATCCACTTCAATGTGTCCGGGAGAGCTGTGGCCAAGTGAGTGTCCTTTTATATTTAGTTTTGCTTCTGCTGGGAGATAAACACCTTCTGTTTTATTGTTAGCAACAGAACAAGGTATCCATCTCGTTTTATGTAGCAAAATTAAGACAGTGTATTGATTTCCAAAGCTATATATCATTATACAATGCCAATTTTTAAAAAAAAAACATTACCCAAGGGTTTAGAACTTGGCTCACCAGGTGGTACTAAGGCTCCACATGACGTGAGCCTTTCAGCATTACACTCTGCTGACGAAGGCAGCAGCTCTGCAAATGCCACCTAGGCCATCCCAGCTTCAGGGGAGCTTGGGGGCCCCCCAGCACCTCAGCAGCCAGAGGGTACTGGGGTGTCAGCGGTGTCTCCTGTGTAGCTGGAAACAGTAGCTCTTCACAGGCATCAGTGGTTGTGAGACCAGCTAGCACAGCAATTTTTTTTTCCCATGTAGTTTACTAAATCTCTGAAATGAGCAGCTGAAGCCAATGTTGTTGCCTGCAAACACTAACTTGAGACTGTTATCTAACCCAGGTGTGGAATGGGAAGTTACTTGAGATCCCTTCCAGCTTCATATCTCCCATGCTCTTATGAAAACAGTCTTTATCACCTAGGTTCAGCACAAGCTTTTATGTGTTTGCAAGTAAGGGATAATTTAATTAACTAAAGATATTCTCCAGGTGTTTTTTTTTTTTTCCAGGATGCTACTAGACATCACAATATACCATGGAAATGTTGATGGGATTGTCACTGCAGCACTGAGGCCAAGCTCCATGGGAGGAAACTCTGCAACCCTGAGCTCACTCTGGTCCTCCAGCCAAAGCACCTGGGCTACCCAGGCTGGGTGTCAGCAGGATGGCCCCACAGCAGGTTCCCCAGCCTGGGGGCACTCAGCTGCCAGGGGAGGTGGAGGCCGGGAGGTGGAGGCCAGGAGCTGTAATCCCCAGGAACCCCCAGCACCTTGCCAGGCGGGTTAATGGAAAACCAGGCAGGTTTCCACTCGGGTCTGCCTGGGCTCCATCAGAATTTAGTTGCAATAACACATTTTCAGTAAAACTTCTGTTGAAATTTAAAGTCAAATGAATGGAAATTTTCCACCTATAGCACAAACTAGACCTCTCAGTGAGTAATTGCTGACTAGCTCTAATTACTATTATGTCAGCCATTGAGAACTAGCCAAGCATGCCAGGGTTTACTAAAAATTAACACCAGAGCCAGCTGCTTTGTGGCTTATCTAGGCCTGCTGCCCTTCTTTCAGATAGATGTTGTTTAACATCATCTTTGATTATTTATGGACTAGAGAGGACTTTGCCCTCTAATGAGTGTCCCTTGTTCTGCCTCTTTCCAAATCCAGAGCTGAAATAGTTATTGAGTACTTCTGTTTTTTTTTTTTCTATATCACTTCTGGCATTCTTGACACGTCCATTTAATGACACACCTCTATGACCACTAACATTTCTAATACATTTTCATTGCTTTCTTTTTTGTCCTTGAAGACATGCCTTTTCCTTTTCTTTAACTCCTCTCATTCACTTGGCACAATTTTAATTGTTTAGTTAAAAAAACCCTCCTGCTACAAGAAGTTTACAGCTCAAGAACCACCAAGACAGAGCAAAGGAGATGCTGTAGGGAATTAAGGATACCTAACCTCAAGGGGAGGAGAAAATCGGGGAGGATGTTCATGTTGCAGGTGTTGAGCAAGCGTCTGGGTCTGCAGTGCCTCCCGCATTAGTGGGCAGGTTGCAAATGCTGGCTGGCCGGGTCTGCGAGCATGGTTCTCACATGAGCTCATCGGTGCTGGAGTGGTGCGTAGACCAGTATATTTTGGGCTACGATTATACACCAGACAAATATGTAACAGCAGGAAAACCTACAGCTGCAATGATAGGCAGTATTTATACAGAGCGGTACCATCTGGTGCGCGCTCCTAATAGTGACTATACTTAGCTGCTATACTGTGTATCCTGGCTAATCCCACGCTCCAGAGTGAGGCATTCAGTATCTTGCAGATAACCCCACTTTTAACGCCAGCCATTCTCTACCCGGTGATGTATATGCAGGTCCATGAATAGATATAAAACAGGGTATGCAAAAGAGTAGTTATATGAAGTGGCTGTCCTGTCTGCTGTCTTGCTCGTCTGCAGATACATGGACACACAAATTTCTCTCTTAAAAGGGAATGCATTTTTAGTGATGCTTGTTAGGGCTACCAGTTTGAGTCTGCTTGATTTTAAAAAAATTCCTTCTCTGCTGGCCTAAAACAGAAGAAAAAAGTTCTGCAGTCTTTGAAAAATTAATTTATTGTACATTAATGGATGGTTTTTGTAATAAAAATACTCACAAGGCCTATCGTCAGCATTACAAAATGAACAAGAAACTCCAACATCCACCATTCCCAGCAGTGCTAATAAGTTAGTGTGCAATACTACCCTTACTCCCAGCATGTGCAGAAGCTGCATATTGCTGTGACCAATGTATTTTATTTTAACTTGAAAAATAGACATTTTACAGACTCTCTACCTCTATTTTGGACACTGATAGTTTTGTGCCATGAAAAGGCGGTGACTTCTGCCATTGTTCCATAGTTTTCTGTTACTTTTCTTGCAGTCATCTATATTTGAGGTGGGCTACATGAATTCCTAAATCTCTACATGCAGGTGCAGTCACTATATGTGCTTTTTGCTCTGAAGCAAAGATGCAGTTACAGTTCAGTTCTTCCATACACGTAACTCTCAGGAATGGCAACAGGAAGAGAGATGTGTAGGTGTGTTACTGTTAACTCTAGTCCATGTTAAAGGTCTCTTCAGTAATAATGCAGCATTATTTGTATTAGTCTGCTTAAAATAGAGCAAAAGATTATTGGCACATTTTTCTTTAAAAAGTGCAAACCCAGACTTAGCATTCGCAAGGAAGTGTGCGCCAGTATATTAAGGATACAGTACTCAAGTGAGCATGAAATACTGCTCAGAAATATAGCAGTTGGCATCGAATATATATTTGATATGCTTTTCCAGTTAACCTGTAAGTAGACACACATTTACACACACACACATTTATACACACACACACTTATACACGCACACACTTATACACACACACACACACACACACACTGAATTTTGTGCAAAGCTGATGAGTGAGCAGAGTCAACTTTTGTGTGCTTTATGGCTTTCTGAGTTCACAGGTGTGTAGTCAACAGATTTCTAAGTTGGAAAATGAATACTCCAATTACATGAGCCTGGATTTGTGGAAGCGTGTAAAACCAACAGTCGTACCTTCCCACTCATTCCTTCTGCTATGGAGTTAACCTGCCTTCTCTGACTATTTTTCCCTGGTGTGTACAGAGAGCATATGTAGTGGGTACTCCACAGCATAGACAAAATCACAGTCTGGAGGGTACTGAGTGTTAATTAAGCATCCATATAACACAGAACTTCTTAACCTTTTTTTTTTCTGTCTTGCACAGCTGCATAGCATGATACACTTGAGCTTGTCAGTAATGTCTTTTTCTTTGCATAGCTTGATTATGTATGTTGTTGAATGCTAGCATATGCATAGACAAGCTAAGGTACAGCAACAGAGCAAGTTACCCAAATTTGTGGTTTACAATGGTAATACAGAACTTTGAGGCATATATTATAAATTCTCAAGAGGAAAACATCTTGCAATTTATTGTAACGTAAGTAGTAAACATCTGAATGTGTTTTTACACAGGTAACAGTCAGGGCTTGCTACAGGTGTATTTCAAACACTGCTGAATAAAAATGAACCTTTTACAAACCCACCAATCCAATATGTTTTCTTCAAAACAATATTAAGTGTGTGGCTATGAAAACAGAGTGACACATACATAAAAAAATTTTCAAAAATCATTTACCACAGAGTAACATTTTTATAACTAGAGGAAAACAAAAAAATATGTACATAAATACATATATTTTTATATATAGCAAATTACAGTTTCCTGCACTGAACTTTTATCAAATACACAAGTACTGAACAATACTGGATAGGGTGCTTTGCCACACCTTGTGGTCTCCTTAAATTCCCATGAGAATGGAAGACAAGTTTCTATGGAGGATACAACTTGTTCAGTGATGCAAGCTCACACAAGAATTAAAAAAGTAAAGAAAACCAAAAAAAGCCACAGTAGAAATGCCTGACATTTCCAGCAGAGGCATCTTTAACAACAAAAAGCAAATGCTCAACTGTTCTTTAAGCACATGCCCCAGCACAGAGTCTGTGCCAGAGAGCTTTATTCTGTACAACAGCAGTCACCTGCCAAGGGTGACGAATTTGGGCAACAAATCTGATGCTCAGCTTTGTCCACTGACTTGTCAAAGCTGTCACCTTTCTGATAGACAGATTGGTGGGAGCAGTCACCTTTCAGTATCCCTACAGAAACTGTACCCTTTCTCTTGGAGCTGGGCAGCCACTCCCACGAGCTTCAGAGAGAAAACAAGGCACTAGCTGGTTTTCTGGCCATTACCTTTCCAGGGCTCTAGGAACTGTGGTTATTAGCATGATGGGAGAGGTTGACACCAAGCTATTTTTGAGGACTATGTACACAGTTATTTTGGTTTTGATGATAGAAAGCATCCACACCACACATTTCATTTAACCTGGCCAGAAATGCTAAGCTCAGGTTCCTAATGCATAAATAACGATCCTTAGTGAAAAGGATGACATAGACTCCATTGGGTTCTAGTGACCTTACCAGAAACTGTCTTCAAAATACTGCAGTTACTAGCTAGGAATAACAGTCCCGTTTTGGTGTCCTTTGGAGAACACAATACAAATATTTATGGTATAAAAAGCACTTGGTTGGCTCCACAGGTTAGTGATGTCTAGAACTTGGGGAATTGTAAATCCAGTCCATTACAATAAGAGTCATACTCACAAACATGAAGATTATGCCAAGTATGAGAAAAATTAGAGCCTGCAATTGGAAAATGAAATTGTATTAATAAAGCAAGTGACTGAGCAGACTGTAGTTCACAGACTGTCCCACTGGAACCCCATGTATGTAACACCCAGGGCCTGAGTTTGGGTCATTCTCTGTGGCCCAAGTAATGTCATACAGGGCTACGTGAATCAAAGTTAGTCTTGTGCGAATTTCAGTCCGAGAGAGCCAGGCTTTACAAGACTAGACCTGAAAAACCCCCACTTTGTTATGAACAATAATACAAAATATAACAGAGGAACAGTTTTTTTCTTTAAACCTGACCAATTTTCAATGAATGATCATTGTCTCTGATATCAAGAACAGCTTCAGAGTTAATCCTTTTCATCATTATTAGACAAACAAGTAAGCCAATCTGTCTTCTCTGAAGGCATTTCTGTATATATTCGAGTGATTCAGCTGCTTACATTCCTCCTTTGCTTTATCAGGGCTTTAGTTTACTGTAGTCTGTCCACAGTTAACAATATTCTGCCTCGCAACACAAAGATGAATATTGTATGTGATCGCAGTGCAGGGTGTGAAATTCTAGATGTGCCTAACACACAGCAACATGAAGAATGAACAGAGGGACATGAACAAATATTCACAGTCTCTCTATAATAACACCTCCAAAAGTCATCCTCAGAAATCATTTTACGGTAACAAACCTTTTCTTTTATACTTGCAGTATGTATCGATTGAACTTCCACTTCCATGTTTTTTGTGAACGTATATAAATGTGTATATGTACATGTGTTTACATTATGTGGCTGCATATATATTTCATCAATAACTTTTCTGATTAAATTTTCAAAGGACATCTCTGGTGATATTGTTAAATGTGCAGATAGCTATTGATGTTCAGGATGAAAGGTACTGCTGCAGCCATCCAGCACGACTTATAAACACATGCTGTGTATAAATGATAGACCTTCATATATGTCTCCTGTAGGTGTATGGATCTATCTCAGTGGGGTACTCACCATTACTTAATTATCTCTGCAGTACAACTCCCTTCTTAACCTCGGCCTCAAATCTTCCTGTTAATCCACAGCTGGCCCTTCTAGCATGAACCAACAGCTCCTTATACACTGTCTAGGTGTTATTTATACAAGTGCAGGTGTTAACTAGAGCTTAGATTGGATTAAATAAATGCCTTTTTCTAGTGATTTAAGACACACTTTAACCTAGACACTTATTGTTGTGTATCAGTAGCAGTAGGGTGCTAAAGGCTTTGGCTTGTGAAGCCTGGCTCTCCATGCTAAGGTGAATCATGCTGCCCAACCTATATTTTGAGTGAGGCACTACCATTTGTGATCAACTGCCAGGTGTTGCAAGTCAAAGGGCCGAGCATTTGTGACCAGTGGAAAGCACACACCCTCCCATCCTTCCTTTTGCAATTGCTGCCAGTTCCCTTACCCCGATCTTCTGGGGAGACCTCAGGGGCTCCTTCTCCACGAGCCGCAGGTAGAAGGCAGCAGGGAGGATGAAAATCAGCATGGTAGCAGAAGAGGCACCTGGAAGAGAAAGCAGAGCTGAGTACTGTGTGGTCTGACACGTAAGCAACGTAGCGCACCTGTAGAAGAGAGCATGTGGGGAGGCAACTGCTCTTCCGAGCCCAGCTGCACAAAGGGGTCTCTCTGTAGACAGCATTCATGCCAAGATGTAGATGTCCAGACACTTATTTGAGTGCTCAGGGCCCGAAGAGGCACTCGTTGCTGAGAGGATTTTTTCAAACCGGTATGGCTGCCTGTGATACGGATGTGAGCTGGCCAAGTGGGGACAAACGGGCACTCCCAGGGCATGATGACCTTGGAAAGCAGGTGTTGAAAACAGGACGGATGAGCTGTGCCCTGGAAGTGCCTATTCCTCTCCTCTCGGCAGAGCCCAGCAGAGTGGCCCAGCTGTAAAAACCAGGGAGGTGCAAACTGACTGCTTGCGTGGAGTATAAAATAGGAAAAAGGCAGAAACCCCATGGAGGTATCTTTATCAAGGGCATCTGCATCCCTGAGTCCTCAAGCAGCTCAGAGCATGGAGGCTCTTCGTGGACCTCTTTGGTCAGAGGCCAAAACTGACCAAAAGAAAGAGGTAGGGAGAGAACTGTGAATGTCAAAAGAAATGCGTCACTTTTCTCCTTTTTCTAACATCACAGTTTGGAAGTCAATACATTTTGTCCAGGCTACAGATGCTTTAAACCAAAGGTGATTTCCCTCTCCCCCACAAGCACTAAATTCCCTTTTTGTCAAAATGGGAATTTCTTACCAGTTTTTATACTGGGATTATTGGATTCCTTGTGCCCCATGCAAGGCAGCAACGAAGTTGGGTAGCATTTAGCTTTGTCTGTCAGCTGTTTGAGAATTTTTATTTCCCTTTTAACTTTAATCTGTGTTTCTATTACTCTACTGTAAGACTCACACTGAGACTGTCATTCAGTCCATGAAGGTAAATATGTTGTGGAAAGGATTAACAGAGTAAACAAAAACATTTATGAAACCTACCAATAAATCCAAAGATGTCTTTAATAGTTGGGACAAAAATTACAAGCAGGTTAGTGAAAGCCAGAATTACTGCTGCAATCAGGAAATGTCTTATCCAGCTGAATGGCCTTTTGGGAAACAGCAGTGCACTGATAGATGAACGGATCTGTAAGATGAAAGCCAGCAGGGAAAGTAAAACAGCAATTAATTTATCTTTGCTTTTCACTTTTTAAAATGATCTATGCTAGTTACTTTTGCTGTGAGAAATTCTGACTGAAGAAATGTGTTTTCAGTCTTTGATTCCCTTAATGTAATCTCACTCTGATGTAGGTTTTTGAGAACTAGGTTCACAGTTTAATGCAGAAACTCAAATATTTGCAGTGTAGAAGAAAGTCAAGTAAACAGGGTGTAAAATCAGGGACATGAAATCTGTTCAACTGAAAGATGCTAATATCAGCAAAAAAAACCCCCAAGAAACCCCCACTACGAATACTAATCAGCAGGCAAAAAATGCATGGGTGAAATATGAGTTGCTGTATTCCTGAACCTGATCCCTCTGAAAATCCCACAGGAGTTCTGTCATTTACTTTTGTGAGAGAATGAGCAAGCTGTTGTTGTACTTCCATTAAATATATACATATACATATATATCTCTCTCAAAATAGAAGCATATTTTTCAATGCCACTTGGAAATTATAAACCTAAAAGCTATTGCAGAGGATCCTTTTTGCTCCGCTGACTTTCTCACACAACACAGAGAGAGTTTTCTTGGTTTTTCGTCAGCAAAGATGGTAAGTAGGAAAAAGGTCAACCGCAAATCCCTTTGGTGGCAGGAGATAGTGTTATTCTGAAGTATCGGGATTAACTTAAAAGATTTGAAATGTAGAAGTTGAACAAAAATGTTTTTACACTGAAAAAAGCTCAACAACCACCTCTGTCTTATTGTTTTAAAATAACAGACAACTGTTTCTGGATGAACTTGGCAATTCAATAAATGGATAGAGTGCTCTCAGACTTGGAGCCCATCATTTGAAAACACAGCATGAATTTTGCATTTTATGTTTTTCAGATTCATGTGAGGCAATATTACGAAGAGGGAGACAGATTGCAAAAATTTTGGCCAGTCCCTGAGTTGGTGTAAAACAGCTTTATTCCACCAAAGAACTGCTGCCTGCATTCCTCTTCACTTACTCTCAGCACCTTGTGCATTATTCCTGCTTTGACATTGTCCTTAAAATGAAGCTATCAAACTGAAGTTTTACAGTGACTAATGGTTCATAGATCTGTATTTAATTTTATTTTTTAGCATTGCAATGATTTCTTTTTTTTTTTGAAAAGAATAAACTCTGACTACTTTAAGAAAATACAAATGTGCTAGTTCATAAAAAAAGTAGTTGATACAACTATACTGCTTATTTGGAGTAATTAGATCTGCTGAGCTGGCTGTCCTGATAGGCCATATAAAATTGTTTGATATGCTGGCTTGCAAGCAAACGATATTTTCTTGGGAGTTCTTTTAATAGAGCAATTAGTGCTGTGGTATGTAACTGCTAAGCCTTTGCACGCTATTCAGATATAAAAATGATTATACAGAAAGCTAAAAATGCAAAATGCTACATCTGACAGATAGAGCCTTTTGCAATGCCCTTAGCTTGTTTTCCCATGAATAGTGATCAGTTAGTTAAGACTAATTTAAGCATTTAGTCACTGGTTTAAACACGACATTTAAGGCAGAGCACTGGAGCACTCTGTAAGCTAGATGGACTGATCACTCTGGGTGCTTTATACCAGAACATTTTTTTTTTTAGACAACCTTGAATGGCGATCCCTGCTCTTAGATATTCGTCAGCAAGCCTGGAAACAGTACCTACACAGAGCTCGTGTTTTCATCCTGGACAACAGAGCAACAGGACCCCAGAATTACTGCTCTCATCAGATGGAAACACTATGGTGTGATGCAGATTGCTGGGAAGCCACTGGCAGCATGGTGCTGGGCTTGTATGTGCTGTACAAATGGCACACCAGCCTCCCAAAACTTACTGACCAGGATGAATTATTTTCTCCCCTGCTGCGTAGCAGCTCAGAGAAGGCATGAGGGACAGTTCTGTACATTCAGGAGCCCGGAGGTCTACTCTTCAGGTGGGGATTGGTCCCTGAGGAGGGTCAGTCCCTCTGCAGAGCGGTTTTGTTTAGCTGTGTCTTTCTGACCCTGCTACTGTGGATAGTGCATTTTGCCCTGTGAACAGTACCTAGAAGCTCCAAACTTTGCTCAGACATCTGACTATGTGGCTGGGTCTTGACTGCATCTTTTTTCCTGGCTTCCTCCCCTGTCCACAGACTCAAGTATGTAAGATGTGCCCGGGGCCTCTGCCTCTCTACCTTAGCAGCCAGGTCTGGCAGTCCTGCACAGCGCGTGGCTTGAGCTGCACGTGTCTTTCTTGAGTTTGGATGCTATAGTAGGTGCTTATGTCTGTATTAGGAAATCTCATAAGTGGTTTCAGCACATCCCCAAGTCTTCAGCACTTACACTGCTGCTCTGTTAAATATAGTACAGAGAGAGACAGGGCAGTTGTTCCTGATTTATTTCTGATTTATTTATAAAGACTGATTTATTTCAGTCTTTCAAAATTTGCAACCCCAACTACCTAAGGTCCTTGCTTTGGTCAAACTGCATATGAGAAAACAGACCCTCCCAAATAAAAACTCAGCCTTACTTTTCTTCAATGTTTAAGTGTGTCTGTGCTAAGTACATACAGTCAGCGTATACAAGCTAGACCTGATTTCAGCTTCAGCAGCTGTGTTACTTACAGGGAAAAGGACGAGGGGCACAGTCAGGGTTACAGCCACCAGCACTGCCAGGCGAACTGACAGCAAAAGGGTGTCGAAGGTGTACACTTTGGTGTATGTATGGAGTAGCTCGTCTTCAACTTCTCCTACGAAAAGGAAAGAGAAAGGAGTCAAATCACTTAAGCAATATCTGCACATGTGAAAGGATCTTTGTACTGCAGCCAGATAAGATTAGCTCTGGCCCAGCTGCTGTCATCAGATACATGTTATGGTCTAGGCACGAAAGAGGAATTTTCCCAGCATGACCAATACAAGTCCATCATTCAGAGACTATGAGGGTAATACAGCTCTGAGGTGATGCTTTGTACTCCAGTATCTCAAATGACTTTCTCAAAGTCATTAAGTGGATGTGGAACCCAAGGTAAAAATAATTTCTCTCTTACGAAATAGGAAACAACTGACCAAACTGGGAATAGATCCCTCAACCTCCACCCAGGTGTCCCAGCTCTCGGACAGAGCCCTCTCACCCCAGCAATAGAGAGCAGATTGTGCTGTGTCATTCACTTCTCTGCTGTAATGGAGGAACTAACGAGGTAAAAAGAGGTGGCGTTTGCATAAAACGGTGTGCTAATACAGGGGCTACTCTGTTTACCTACCGGTTAGTCTAGCTCATCCATATGTTTTTTACACTAGAATGATTTGCACCTGTTTTTCAGCATAGGTGAAGCTGAATTAGTGGTGTCAGAGCCAGGGTGAGCAGCACTTAATAGTGTCATGTAAAACTGTTGAGCACTAGAGTATTTTTAGTACGGTCACTCTTGGCCTTTGCCAAGAGCCAAGTTTACAGCTGCTTGTTGTCTGAGTTCACAAACGCAAGAGATATACACCTTGTAGGTGCCCCTGAGTCTCTCACAGGTGGGGAACTTGTGGCCTGACAGCTGGGTAAGTCCCACCGCTTATTCAGGAGGTTACACACTACATATTATGTTTGAATAATGCTTACACCTGGATTCAGATCCACAGAAAATACATGACCACTGGAGCCTCAGTGTAATAGATCCATCTCACATGCTTTAAAATGAGAGGGAAAACTCTTCAGAGAACAGGGCTTTGACCTACCGTAGAAGGTAAGATATCCAAAGAGGGCAGCCAGAAGATACATGATCAGCATGCCAGTGATGGAGATATTTGAGACATTCTGCATCCGCTTTCGGGAACGACTGAGGTAGGAGAGAAAGAGAGTAACAGTGCTATTCTTATAAAGCCTCTGTTTGTACAAGAAGTAGTCTGAAGAGTCATAGCTCTACTGACATCCCCTCACTGGCTAGTAAGTTCATAACAACTATATTAGTTATACAGAACTCTTTACTTGAAGCTTCACTGCTCTATGCAGAACAGCAGAGACTTATAAAAGTGTGTTGAAGCTCCATTTCTACTGCTTACTTAGTGACAACATGTAAATGTACCACGTCATTTTGTATATCATTATTTATAAACTATCAATCTCAAATGGTGTATTTTAAATAAAAAATGGAGTGGGTAAAATTACAGGGCTGGCAATAATAACAGACAAGAGCTTTCAGTCAGCTCTTTGTGAACATACCCTTATATCTACATAGGGCTGTTCTGCAGGTTCAAGAACCTCCTCCAGGTCAAATCCCTTCTTTAGAAATTCTTTGGTTGAAGATTTTGTGTAAGAAAATCTTCAGCATATAGGACCTGGAAGCAGGTTTCCAAGTCATCTGAGAATTTTTATTTCTTCTGAGGTTACACTTGCTGAAATAGGGGGTGATGGGTCTTGGCCTCCTTGAGTTTTGCAGCAAAACCTCCTGTAATGTAATTCTTGCTGTTGAACAAATGCTTTTTTTTAGCCCCTCCCAACTGTCAACTCTGTGCTGATTTAAGCAAGTATATTTGATTTTTGATATTTGATAAGCAAAATAGTCTGCGTTAAGAGCCTATGTAAGACACTCAAAACAATGGCATCCCAAGAAACTTTAAGTAGCAGCTGACCCAGACACAGAACTCATTAAGATATTCTTAGAAACCAGAATTATCTGTTTCAGTGCAACCAAGTTCCCCAGTATATTTCACGTCATTTGAAGGACTATCCAGATTTCTCCTTTCCTAAGTAAATATCAGTCAATGAGGCTATCTGAACAATGGTTCTTTGTCACCAGTATCTGACTATTAGGTCAAAGCAAAGCCAATATCTGCTTACTATGGAATGCAATAAATCATTAGCAGGTGAGTGTCTACACACCACCAATCAAGGCAGAAGACATAGAAAGTGATTTCTAGCTATGGTTAACTGGAAGTATGGGACAAAATTTAAGAACCTTACTCTTTCAGTTCACTGTATATTGGTAGCACCTCAGGGTGGCATACGAATGCAAATGCCAGGATGGGTATTGCATAGGCAGTCTGTAAAATAAAGCTCCCATTAGTAAGAATGGTCACTGCTGTACCTCTGACTTTTGGCAGGCAGCAGTTTAGCTGTGGTATGAATGGCTAAAGTCAAATTCTACAGAATCTCCCTTACCCGTGAGTTGAACACAAAGTACTTTGGCTGACACATGTCACTACTGTCGCTGTGTGCTTCATATTCTACACCACTTTTGGGTGAGATATCTTTTGGTTCCTCAAGGCCCGGCAAGTGCCCAGCTGTGTTGTCCATCATGAAATTCACACCAGAACTGAGAGACTCATTTGGTAACATGACCAGGTGCATTGGCACTGTGTTGTTGGTGGCGGTCCAGTTTTCAACCCCGTGGTCCATGATGGGGAGAGGACAGGGTATTTGGGATTTCTTGAAGATTACCTACAAAAGAGTAAACAATGTCATCAGAAGAATACCACCATAGGAGATTACGCTTACACCCATGATATGCCAACAGAAATATAAACAGGCACACAGACAAGAGAGGGGAAAGAGTGGGAGCAAGAAACCAAGTGCTATCACTTCTGCTTCTCCTGCAAGTATTTGTTGTTACTCTGCCTCTGCTGTTGTCCTGCTTTATTTTTTATTCTCAAGTGTTGTTTTTTAGGCTGATGTTTTTTATTCTGGCTTTGTTCAGCAATAGGCTTGTCGCTTTGATTCACTTGCAGGTGCTATTCTAACATCCACATTAAATTGCCATGGTAAGAAACAGAACAGCATTGCACAGTTTACAGGCTCTATATTTGCTTAGAGACAATACCCAAACAGTGACCTACCACACTGACAAAGAAAACCATACAGGTCAGCGAAAAACCACTTGTATATCCAAGATAACCTGTGATGCAAGAAAAAAAATATACAGTTCAGCTACATATAAATTCACTATCCTAATAGAAATAACAAATTATATTAAGTGGAGCATTAATCTTACCTAAACTCTTTAGAAGGGAGAGGGGAAGAATAATCCCAACTGTTACGAGTATGACGAGGTAGTTCCCATTTAGGTACCATTCTCTAGAGAGGAGGAATAAAAAATAACAATCATTATCATAGAGTCATAGAATTGTTAAGGTTGGAAAAGACCCTTCAGATCATCAAGTCCAACCGTTAACCTACCACCGCCAAGTCCCCCACTAAACCGTGTCCTCAGCACCACATCTACCTGTCTTTTAAATACCTCCAGGGATGGGGACTCAACCACTTCCCTGGGCAGCCTGTTCCAGTGCCTGACTACCCTTTCAGTGAAGAAGTTTTTCCTAATATCCAACCTAAACTTGCCCTGGCGCAGCTTGAGGCCATTTCCTCTTGTCCTATCACTTGTTACTGGGGTGAAGAGACCGACCCCCACCTCACTACAGCCTCCTTTCAGGTAGTTGTAGAGAGCAAGAAGGTCTCCCCTCAGCCTCCTCTTCTCCAAACTAAACAACCCCAGCTCCCTCAGCCGCTCCTCATATGACTTATTCTCTAGACCCTTCACCAGCTTCGTTGCCCTTCTCTGGACACGCTCCAGCACCTCGATGTCCTTCTGGAATTGAGGGGCCCAAAACTGGACACAGTATTCGAGGTGTGGAAATCGTTCACATCAAAGTGAAAAAATTTCATCTGAGGTTCAGGTTGGGCAAAGGTACCTACCCAGAAGTCTCCTCAAGTTTCATAAATGCTCTGATCACTTCAGGAAGTTCATATTTAATAATAAAGAGGTAGCTTGACATTGCTGAAAAAAACAAACACACACTTTCAGAGAAAACAGTGTAGTTCCAATAAAAATAATTTGTTTTCAAAAACATTAATGCTGCATGAAAAACATATTATTTTGGGAAACCAGTTTTTGCTAAAATAGAGAAATAAGTTTTGTTCAAATAACAGTGTGACTAAATAGATCATATGTTCCCTTGATATTGTTATGATCATGTCCTGAATGGCATCTAGCATTCAGTATTAGAATACAATACAGTTATTACTGAATTAACAACATGCTCAAATCACTGTTCTGATGAAATTTACACTCTTTAACTTTTCCTTTTGCTTTTCTATTGTAATTGTTGGTTTTCTAGTGGACACTCTCCATCCACATTCTGTAGTAACTTTAGTTGTTACTGCCTGTAAATCTCTTCTCTAGCATATCCCTTCTATTTTCAGCTTCTTTCTTCTAATACGCTACTCCATATATATATATATATATATTTTTAAAAGATATCAAGTTATCAAGATTCCTGATGGAAGGGTGGACTTCTATACATCTCATTTAAATGTACTGCCAGAGGGCATGCTTTTTTCAGTTATTTTATGTTGGCCACAGAGAGGTCTCTGGAGACCTACGGATCAATCTAGACGGGTTGAAAATCACTGGACTAGAGGAACAACTATTCTCTAACAGGGAAGCACACTTCCTTCCTGAATTCAACCACATTTGATATCCAGGCTTGAGAAAGGAAAGGAAGACCATGGAATAGGATCTTTTATGAACAAAATCAAAAAGTCTCTTGCAGTAGAGATATGTGAACCACCTCTGCCTGGCTAGAAAAGTTGACGATAGAGATTTGCAAAACATACCAAGTTCCAAGAGAGAGATCACAAAAAAATCTACATACATTAATGGACCAATGATGCATTTAATTTATATTTCAACTACCTCTCCTTAAGAAACCTGGGAAAAATTACAAAATCCCATGAGCTTTCTGATATGATGTTCTCCAGTGTCCTAAAAGGCTTCTCCCAGGGTAGTAAAAGGAAATAAGCTTTGTTGCATGAAGGCACAGTACTACCCCTACTGCTTATGTCAGTAAGTAAAGAGTCTCCTGTTCTGAGAGGATGGAGGTTACTTGATAGATATTTCACAGGAAGTATCTGTGTGGATCAACGCTTTCAACAATCACAAACACTCAACATCTTAGACAGATCACAACCCAACTGTCATTTCAAGGAGAGAATTCAGCTGGAAAATGAACTACTGAAGAGCCTTTCTTTTATGGAGAAGTCAGAACCATGTGCTTTTCCTTTTAGGTGGGATTCATCTTTTCTAAGTTGAAGCAAATGATCCCAAGTCTAAGCTGTACTCAATGAAGAGAAATGGCCACTCCTTGAGGATGGTCAGCCAAGCCATTTTAGCCATCACTGAAGGCTCTTCACTGGTCATGGAGAGATCCCAGGCAACTAGCTTTCACCAGACACTGAAGTGTCAGATAGCTGAAACAAGGCAAGATGGATTCCTCCTGCCCTTTCTTATTACAATATACTGTATACTGTACCTGGCTCATCTCTGACGCCTTTTACCCCCTAGGGGAGAGAAAGCACTTATGTTCTGTAGAAAAGCATTGGAAGTTGGAAAACATTTTTCTAAAAACTTTTGCCCCTTACCTCCAATGTTCTGCATTGTAACCGCAATGAAAACACCACACTTCCCAGGCCAGCCAAATGCCTTTTCTCCCAGTTTTTCATATATTAGTGATCCTGGAGGGAAAAAACCAAACCAAAACAAAACAGAAACATGGGGCACTCAATTGGACACACTTGATGAATTGCATTCCAAGGTAAAATACATGCATGCAATAGGGATTCTGTCAGTCACAGCCTGATCCTCATACCGCCTTCTTTTGCTGTCTTCAGTAAGAGGTGGACTGAGTAGAGCGACAGTATTGCTACACTGAGCAGCAGAACTCTGCAAGGCAAAACAGAAATCATGAGTCAGGACATCAGAGACACTCAGTTAATTTGAATGTATGCTTGCTCACTCTCATGAAGTTCAATGTGTAAATAGTTTTCAGCACGTTTGTGCTTTGGACTCCCAGTGCTAAATGCAGACATAAGTGTCAACTGTAGCTTACCTGTGAGTGCAATTGCACCTTACACACTCCAGAAGCCCCTCAGGGCTTGTTTAAGTCCAGGTAGGTGCAAATTTTGTGTTATTCCACAAGGACAGAATCTTGCATCTTAACAAGACCCTACTAAAGTAAACAGATTTCCATGCAAGAGTCATGTCTTTGGTCTCTTACCTGCTCACTGACCTCTCATTTTAATCTCTCTCCTTATTCAGAGCTATCCAAAAAAACCCCCAAACCATGATTGTGACAACTTCACTGCCAGCCCCTGACTAGTCACTACTTTTGACTTCTGCCATGTCATCGTGAAGTTGTAGAGTTTAGCTTGAAATGCTCACTTTGCAAAGTACATTGGAAATCTTGCATAATGCTAAAGCATGGCATGACACTGGAAAACCTGTTCTTGGAGTACTTGCAGCATACTCTTCTAGCCTAGTCTGCTTGAAGGTACTGGTGCCTGAATTCGTTAATTCTAATTACTGTCATGTTCCTTCCACACTTTGCATCCTGTGAACTGCTGGTGAAAAATGTAGCTTTGTATGACATTTTCAGGGCACAACACCATGGGCAGCATGTCTTATTACCATAACCGTCTTGTCATCAGCCTGCACAATTGTTGGTGCAGAAGGGTGCACAATTGTTGGTGCAGAAGGGTACACAATGATAACATGACAGAGCGAGGAAATACCGATGTGCCTTATTCCATGGCTGAACAGGAGGTTGTGCCCACACCTTCCACTCCACTGAACACTCAGTTTCGTATAGATATGGGAGACACTGACAGCCAAGTTCATAAATGAGTTACAATCTAAGAGCAGACATAGGCCCTGGGGCCAGGTGATGGCCACCAGACCATCACTTTTCTCTCAAGTTTATTTCTCCAAGAGAGACAGCAATACAGACTTCATGTGAGCAGAGTCGTCTCTCATGCTGTGGGCTCATGCAATATGGTAAGGGGGGATTGTGTCTGAGCTTGCAGTGTATCCTGCCAAGATAGCATCCTTCTTGATCAGGGAAACCCATGCAGCTGCCATTCAGAGCTATGGTCTCCATTCCTGACACATGAGGTGTAGTAAACCAAAGCCATCCTGGTTGCACTTGCTAGATCACGCCAGGCAGCAGAAGAGATGCTCTAGCATGTGCTCCGTGCCATTGCAAACCTTCCCCATGGGAAAGGAGGATGTAATGGGAGCTTCTAGAGAGCTTCTGAGTTTTAGGAGCCCTCCTTCTGCCTTTGTCCTGTAGAACATCTTCCAGCAAGAGAGCACTTGGGCAACATGAGAACAGTAAATTACAAAAAATTTAGCTGATGATGCCAGCATCATCTAAATTAGAATTAGTGTCCAGCAGTTTCCATTTAGTAGATGGGATTTTTCTGTCCTGCTAATGCTAACATCATGATCTGTGAAAACAGAGGAACCTTTGGCAAGTGGGTGCATGCCATGAGGGTAACAATATCCCTACACAGTTTTGTACTTTTAAATAAAACTCCTTCCTCTACCAGAAGGGAGAATGTTCTCATGCAGAAAGTATGGAAGTATGACAGAAAAGAAAATGAGCTGTGGGGTGGAGATGTCCTTTGTTTTTGCCGTATAAGACTCCATAGGATTGCTTTAGCATTACTCCTTGCTTTAGCACTGCCAACAGAGCTAATGTCATTAGGCTCATATCAGATTTTTTTAGCCACCTGTGTGAATGAACAGAGCCTTGAAAATAAAGATATTACAAAGGTAATTTTTTTCCCCTAGTAAGCCTTGATTTATGGCAATACTAGTTAGTACAAGTGCTCAGAGAAAGTTGGAGAAAAAAAAATCCTACATTTTTCAGACTCTAATGCAGTCAATTTTAGAACTGGCTTCCATTTTTGTATCTGCAAATACTATATCTAAACCATTTGAGCACAGGTGCTGGGAAGTATTTATCCAGGACAGCATTTGCATCTACAATTAATTTTCAGTTAAAAATTCTACTGACAAAACAGGAGGTGTTTCTTAGCAACTGGAAGCTACATGTAGCATTTCAAATGCTGTTGCTGTCGTAATTACACAATCTCCAGAAGAAAGAATCCATACAAAGATAGCCGTGCAACCTGATTTAAAGGCTTGTTAGATTTCAGTAATGTAAAACAATGGCCTATTGTCTTACAGTACTGTCACGCTTTATTCCAGCCTAATGCGGGATTAAAATTAAAGCTTCAGTTAAAATGAAAACCAGTTATTAAAAAAAGAAAATAAACTTTTTTTTTGTACAGTCTCTCTCATTTTACAAGGTTAGCCATAGATTAAAAAACTTCACATGGCTATCTGTTGCTGTCTATCAAAACTCATTTTGTATAGATACTGTATGTCAGCCACATACCATTGCTGTCATCTGTGCACACTGAGTACAAACAGCCTTGAGGGAGCAACATTAAATCTGAATAAATCTGTGAATGTCTTTGCATTCAAAGCATGCTGCTGTTTCAGACTTATATCGAATATTCTTCTTCCATTTCTACATAGTGATTAGATAGTTGGGATGATGTAAATATATACTTTATGGGTGATTTATTTCCCTTGTTGAATTCACATACTCAACCAGCAAGATTGCTGTTGTTATTTTAGGATCAGTATACTGTTCTTCCCCTCTGGTTTTTGACTGCATAGTATCAATTCACAGTTGTGTTCCTGATACAAAACTGGGCTAAAATTAAAAAAAAAAATGGTTTGTCAGCAGTGGACGGTTCCTTGCGGTGCAGCTAAAATGTTTTCATTACAGATGATCTTACAAAATTTTTCAGCTAACAAAACAACCTTAATGTACCTCTCTAACCACAAAAACTTTAGCTCCAGCTCACTGCTTATATTCTATTTGCTTTTCTTTCTATGTACTTACACGAAAATGATAATTCCCGTGTTGGCCATGGCATAGGAGAGCCCTAAGATGCCGCTGCCCATAATGGCATTGCTGAGATTGAATGAGGACATTCCAAAGGAAGCTCTGCCTCGGTGCTGTTGGGAGCAAGAACAGAAACTGGCAATTAATTTGCATTTTACTGAGCACAACAGACTAATTATCTTCATTGCTGGTGTTCCCTGTATTTCTCTCTCGATCCTTAGAGGTGGAGCCTTATCAAGGTTCCTGAGCACACAGGTGCTTGCCACCATAAAATGTCTCTTTTACCCCCAAAGCCAGCTGTGCTGGTAGGCATTTGCCTCTTCCCACTCTCCCCTTGTCTTGGTGGGAAGAAGGGCTACATCCCCGACAGCCGACTTAAGTGACATAGCCACAACTGGCTGTGTTGGCTAGCGTCTATAGAAATACATGCTGTTATCTAGCAGATTTCCCAATTAATGATTTAAAAAATCAGATTATTTTTAAAAAATAATCCAACTGATATTATTGAATTTTTCTCCAAGTAGGATGTGCTGCTTTTGCTGGGGAACTAAAAGTGCGTCTGGGGGAGAAAAGAAGGAAGCGCTGTGTGGCTTGGGATGGAGGCAGGAGAGTGGGAGAGGGCAAAAAAACTAGGCGAGGAGAGATGGTGTGTGAGGGAGTCACATCTGCCACAAATGGAAAGGGAAGGGGTGGGTATTTGGCTTTTAATTTTAGCTTGCAATCACAAATAATATTTTTTGTTTTTATTTGAACAATCCTAATAAAACCTCTAACATGACCAATGAAACAATGCCTTTCTTTGCATCAAATTCAGGAAAACTTTGAACAAAGTTAAATCCTGAGGAGAGAGATACCCACATGCACACTCCAGGAACCGGTGCTGTGCTTCCATTTGCATGTGGAGTTGCCTAATAGTTGTGCTGAGCGTGTAATGTTCAGCACTGTAAAGCCAAACATGAATGTCCCTTCTTTAAAGGGATGTGGATTCATTTACACTGATGCTGGAAACAAACAACACAATCACTCACGCACTGAGGCCCAGCTCTACCTTGATATAGGAGTAAAAAAGTTTCTCTGCACCAAATCTCCTGTCAGAAATATGGGTGCAGACCCACCCCTGACTGAACACCTTGAGTGAGATGACAAGGGTGCTACTGAAGACCAAGTATGATCTGAGGAGTTTTTCTGATTACTTGTGAAGGAAAGACCCAGTTTTACTTGCAAGACAACAGAAAGGGTTTGCTGCACTAACTGTTAGAAAATGTGTTTATTCTTCCAAAGCCAAGATTATGCTGCTCAAGCTCTGGAGTAACTTTGTTTACTGAAACTTTTGGAAAAAGATTCAGTTCAATAAGATTTACTTTGCAATTACCCTTGAAAATGAATAAAACTTACATATTCTTCATTGTATTCTTCCAATTTCTTTTCACCCAGATATCCATTTGTAAGGAACTTCTGACTTTCTGCATCATCACTAGCAAATGGACTGAACACAAAGAAAAATAAGAAAATATTAGATAAGGCTTATGGCACACATTATATTCCAGCAGTGCCTTTTGTCATTCGTGGAAACTTTCCTTTGACACTGCAATGAATATTTAAAAATCCTTCAGAAAAAAACCCTCTTTTCTCCTGTAAGATTCTCATGTCCAATGGCATGTTTAATAGATCTTTGCTTTGCCTTGGAATTCAGTTTTAAAACCAGTAATCTTCAAATTATATCTGATTGCAGATGTTGGAAAGTAACAATTCCTTACTGCCAGCAATGTGCTAAAGCTGAGCACGTACTTCACATCCGAGGAACAAAGCGCCTTGCAACTGCCCTGTTGGAGATATGTGCTGGGGGGTTCAGGAAGCTGAGAGCTGGAGGCTGATGGCTGGTTTTGAGATGTCTGTCTCAGGCCACCCAGGTGCTGGTACTATGGTGGGTCCTGCTGGAGATGCCTGAGGGTGGGCTGTCCCCACGGGAGCGCTTAGCTGCTGAACTCCGTACCCTGCCCAGGAAAGCATTCCCCCTCTCAGCGTGCTCAGGTTGCACTGCCTTGAGAGCGTATTAAGTTACATGTGTACTATCTGACTGGAGTGGTTGGAAGTTGCCAAGTGGGTGCTCGGGGCTGGAAGCCTGCAAAGGTCATCCAGGTGGTGGCTGGCAAGGGGGACCTGGGCTGCCCCTGCTGTGCTGGGCACGCCAACCTCCAGGGCACAGAGCGGGGAGGGTCAGTGCTGTGGGAAAACACTAGCTAAACAATCACACTAATTTATTTCAATGTATTGCCTAGGAAATGTTTTGAGTCCCAGATGCCATTAGTGAAGCTTGTTTTTTGATTACTGCTTTCTAGCCTTAACAGAACAGCCTTCCCATTTAAATGCTTACCTCCTAATTGCAGCCTTTTCCGAATCAACCAGCTCCGTGTAGTTGTCTTCGAGGCTTTCCCCGCTGTTGCTCTGATCATCAAGTTCGATGTTGACTTTTTGCAGCTCCATGCGATCCATTAGAGCGGTCAGCGCTTTCCAGCACACACACTCGCTTCTTCAGGGTAAACAGCACCACGCCGTCTGCTTGCGGGTCCTCTCTACCATGCGGGGGCTGCCAGAACACTCTGTTCTGCAAACAAAACACAACAAAACTCATTAGAGTTTTCCTCAAATTAGATAAACCAGTATGAATTGTTGGGTTTGTGTTTGTTCTTTGTAACAGCATTAAGAGGAGAAACCATTGCAGACTGGGAAAATTCTGGGCAAGCATAATGTCCTTTTATATGCCAGCAGTTGGCCCTTCTGTCTCCCTTCAAATGGTAAAGAGTGCAGGGGCCAATGAATGCACAGTGGATATCCAGCATTTGGCAAAATTAGAAAGCCAGCAGAAAATAATTTCTTGAACTGCTGCTTTTGAATTTCTAGGGGATGGTGATGCAGAAGTGCTTGCTGTTAGAAATGAAGGGAGTATATCAGGGTTTTCCTACCGCTGCTTCAAAACATACATACTCTTAAGGGTAGTGCTCAGTGTTTTGAATCATTTGTTGTAAGATTAATGTTGTCACAGATTTAAATGTTTTTAGGATTTCTCCCTTTCACCAGGATCTGACAGAGGCGAGCACCTCTGTATGATCACTTCTTTGGTAATTAAGAGGTGCAATTCTGATATAGCAGTTTCTGGTTTTCAGCATATCTGTGTTTAATTCTTACTTGTCCCACGACTAGAAGCTCTTCTCAGACAGGATTATTACATGGATGTAAGACTGACTATCTTTACCTTTGTTAGAAAAATTCCTGCCTTTTAAAAATCACATGAATAAATGCTCAACTCTCAGTGCAGACCAAAGGAAACTGTACAAACCAAAGTTACAAAGAGGACTTCACCTCTGGGATTTCAGCAGCTTTATGTTACAGTCTCATCTGCAGATACACATTTACATTCATTTGCTCATTCCCAGATTCAAGAGGAAAACACTGTGCAAGAAATGTTGCAGTTTTACAATACATTTCCCTTCCCAAAGATATTCCTTGAGGCATCTTATATCTCCATTTCACAGCTGAGGAGACAAAGGGGCACACCAGTGAAGGCAGTGAGCACAGACCAGGTAGCACATTGCTGGCACACCTGGGGCCAGAATCGCAGACCCCTGGCTCTTTACCTGCTACCTTGCAATCAGGCGCACTGGCTGGATCCATTACATTTTGCATAAATATCACATGCTAAATGCAGCCCAGCACTGTGTGATAACAGTATCAGAAAACAACACAAAAAATAATTTTTATGTCTGGCCTTTTGTAACACTAAACCTGCAATTATTTAACAACCTTTTTCCTGGTTTTGCATTTATGGGTGTATAGGTCCTTGCTCAATCACCAGACTTTTACTATCCTCTGCTACTGATCACATGCTGTTCTTAAGAACATCTACATACATATTTCTAGTGGCAAAATGTTAGAGTGCATGTGCTTAAAATGTAAATGTAAACTTTAAATACCAGTCCTGGAGGCTAAAACTGACCCCGGGCCAGAAACTAAAGTCAGCTTCCTTGCTTCTTACTAAAAACATTCACCCAGACCAGACAACTGAAAAGGAAAAGCAATATCACCGTGCATTAGGAGATTTCCTACCAGAGAGACCGGCTGTGTTTACTCCTTTCAGCTGCCACGCAGGGAGTGTGCGTGAGGGGACGAGTGACTCGGGCATTGGGGCAGAGCCGCCGGCTCTCGCATTCCAGTGGCCGGGGGGTTCTGCCTGCTCGGGATATGAATAACTCCGGGAGACAAAAAAATAATAAAAAACCCCCGATGGAGCCGTCCCATCTGTGGTTTCATTCACAGAACCGTCTTCAAACGCAGACGCTGCCCTGTCAGAGGAACAGAGTCCTTCCAATTCCTGATACTTATTTTTAAACATCTGTGGTGTAAAAGTCAGGCAGACAAATCTGACTGTGCTTAGCCTTGTTCTTGTAAAGGGTAAAATCTCTGCTGTGTGCACTGCCTAACGCTTGTCAGAGAAACAGCTTTTCCAGAAGCGGCAGTCTAAAAAATACAGATCTTCAAAGAGTTGGGAAACAGAGGAAAAGTAAGCAAAAAAGCTGCCAGGAGCTAAGTTACACAAAGATTAGGCTGAGGAAGAAAGTCTGTGCAGCACAGCAAACACAATTGGGAAAGGGGAGGAAAAATTGACTGGAAATACATGTTACAGCATAAAAGTTATCTGGACATTGTCCTGTCAAACATTTACACAAGTAATCTGATTTATGGGTGTCATCTCAAGAGGCTGTGGAATTACTGCATAAAGCAGTAATTTTATTTTATTTTATTTTATTTTTTAATTTGGAAATTCCTAAATGTCTTCTGTTGAAGGTGCAAAGCCTCAGGTGGTGAAATTAAATCTGTCGAGAAACTGCTTTCTTGCAGCTATCACTTTTAAGGAAGTGGTTTGTAGAGCTCAAAGGGTCTGCAAACCATGAGATGAAAGCCAATGGCATAAATGTGGGCAAGATGAGACCCATGAAAAAGTCTCGGTGTTAGATTTGAATCCTGCAATCACTAATAGCTGTAATTAGAACCAATGGTGCCTTTGAACTTCAGCAGAAATTGGCAGAGGTGGTCCTTAGCTGGTGGAAATCCATTTCTTCAGGTTCCTGACGCTGCAGGTACTGAAGGGTTTGGGAGGATGCTGAGGTACCGGTCGCGTGTGCTCCCCATGCGTAACATAGAAGGGGCAGAGCTGCCACCCCTTCACCTGAGGAGGAAATGGGGTAGCCCTGCGCCTCTTGGGTTGCTGCTTGACCTGCGAGGTATTGTTTAGAAAAAGGAGGATGCACTAGCTGGTTCTGTTTCAAATCAAATGCTGGCTACCGCTGCACACTGTACCATGCCGAAGCCCACTGCCAGTTTGCACCCCTGCAGCGGTTTGTGCTGGCTGGACCGCTGCTCCTGGGTGATGGCCAGGCACCAAGGCAGTGATGGCGTGACAGAGCACGGCCACCAAGGTCGGGCAGGCCCGGGTGCTGCCAGAAGCTTAGCACATGATATTGGAGGAGAAACACCAAAGTTCATCTGCTTTAGCTTCCCTGGGATGTAATGTTTTCTGCTTCAGAATTCTGAATTTAGTGGCTGAACTCTGTTTTAGGCATCCAAACCCTTTATGACTTGCCTGGCTTCCTTTCCATACAGAGGAATTTTGTAAGTTCAGAAGTAACCAAAAAGCTCTCCACTTCTTTTTCATACCCTTTAGTTAAAATCAATACATTTTCCCCTTATGTTTACATACAAGAAAAATCTCTTAGATCTAGTGTGTTCCTTAAACTCGGCTTCAATACAGTGATGATTTTGTTGCCTCCTGTGGCATTTAGCTGAACAGAAAAGATTTTTCTTGAAGTATGGCATTAAAATGGAAATACTGGTTGCAAAAGAGATTCACCTATTATTAGAGGGAAGTTATTTATCCCTATAAAACCATTTTTCTCTTCAAGTATAGGGTACTATTTTGCATCATTTATTAAGTAACGGTTTTCAGCAATGATTCAGAAAATGATGAAATTTTTGGCATCTGATTTCACAACATTATTGATTTCTGTCCAGTCTGCAGTTAGGACATTAAGAGAATGGATAACCATCAGGCAAATAATGCCAGGCCGCAGATATGACTAACATTTTCATGGGTTTTGCAGTATCAAGATTTGTAAGCTCTGCCACGGTATCTGATTTAGCAGATTTTGCCAGATTCTTCATCTTCATGACAGTGACTTTATAATATTATTTTCTGTGCAGATATTTCAAAATGAAATAAGTGTTGTCACTGTGAAATAAACAATTAAAATGCAAAGCCTGCTTTCACAAATTCATTTATTTATAGAAATGTTAGCCAAGTAAATCAAGAGCCTTGAAAAAAATTCTCAGAAGTTAGCCAAGGGCTGCAAAGGAAAACAAGCATTCATTTCTTAATTGCGTGGTCAATTTAAACACCTTTTGATGCTTCTCTGCTTGCTTAGGTTTCAATTTGCTGTATAAAAAAAAGACTAAATTTAATTCCTGAAGAAATACCAAAGATATTTGCCAACATAAATTACCATGTCAGTAAATCTTAAGAAGCCCATCTTTCACATTGAACTTATATTTACAGATTAATTAAATTTCTAATTCTCAATTTTTAAAGATGTGGCCAGTGTCTAAAACACACTGATCAAACATTGTAAAGAAAAGAAGTTTTAGGTTTACCTCTGAGTCAAGCAGGTTCTCTTGCTTGCTTTCTAAGCAGGTTAAATCTTTTAGGAATTGCACCTGTGATGAAAAGTTTGCTCATGTGCCACCTAGAGCAGTTGGACAGTGATTTAAAGACAAATGGGAGTGTATCAGATGAACCAATCAACAGCTGCTAAACCCCACCAACTCCCTTTGATAAACTTGCGTCAGCTCTTTTTAAAAAAAAGGGGAAAAAAAAAGAAGAAAGGTAAATCAGTTTATTGGAGCACACTGAGGGCAAACATCTCAGTTACCAGAGCTATTTGCTCTCTGAGCTTAGCACTATTACAAAATGCATATCCACAGACTGCTTCACCCAGGCTTGATCATGCTTTCATTTGATAGTCTTGGTTTTTGAATGATGTGTGTGCATTAAACTTGCAGTAGCACAACAGTAATAAGCCTGGAGAATAGGATCTGGGAGAAATAACTAAGGGCTCCCACACTGCTCTTATCTCTGTGACTACAGAGCTGCATCTTGCAATTGCAGTGAGGTGTGCAGGACTTGGTCGGAAGTGCGTGCTTTCAAATAGGCTGGTTGACCTGTGCCTTAGTTTTCCAGTTGAAATATTTACTGTAATTGCAATTGTGGAGGTATATGTCAAGTGACAAATGTTATTCATTTAACCGCAACATAGACCTGTGGAGAAGTATTTCATTACCTGTGATGTGCCTGTAATACTGTAGAATTTACAACCTTTTATCCAATTACATGACCATAAAAATACCAAACAATCCTCCAGCCCTTGCTCCCATGTAGGTTTGTGATTAAAGCCCACAGACAGCCCTGGCTGCGAAGGCAGGAAGGCAAGTGAGGGGATGTAATTTTTAATTCTTAATTCTTAGGGTTTCCTGCGGAGCACTTCAGACTGCTTTAGCTCAGGCTGGGTGACAACCTGTGGGAACCCAACCCTGCTCCTCCATGAGCAGGGCTTGCTGCTGGCACTGGCTGTGATGTGCCATTTCATGGTTCCCCCCCTCCAAAAACATCCTAGTTCCAATATAGACTCAGACAAATAGTTTAACAGAAATAAGCTCTGTCTCCCTCAGTTCTGCATTCCCATGAAAATGCAACTGATCATAAGGCCTGTCATGCCTTATGATGCCAAAAGCAGTGCAGTCCAAAGATTAAGAGGTGCAAGGTTCAGAGCTAGAGGTCCTATCTTGCTTTAAACCTGTCACATATTGGAAAAATGAACAAATTTTTGGGCTTAGACTGGTTGAAGGGACTTTGAGTCTGAAAGCTGCCCATATTTTCTGTTGCATAAGCTGGTCTAATGAGGGAAGCAGGCTCTCCCTCTAAAGCATATGACAAAGTATAGGTGTTCTTAATGAATTAAAACAGTTCTCAGCTGCAGTTTGACACCAAACTGTTCTATGCCATTGCTAGGGTGAGAGGAGCAGAGCTGCAGGAGGGGCTGGGGAAGGCAGTCCTGCTCTGTTTGCGCCTGTTTGCTTTGCACACTTGACAGGACTGTGGGTATAGGCAGTTTCCTTGTTGCACTCTTGTTCATGTGGATGTCTCATGTAATGACAGGGGAGAGAAAAACATTTCTTTAAACAAATGAAAATAAGATTATAAACCATAAAGCAAACAGCAGGGAGATTTGGGGACAGATGTACTAACAAATCAGAAACAGCTGTGAAAATTACTGCTGATACATTTTTTGAACCTGATTAAAAAAATAGTAATCAAGATTAGAGTTCATTTCCTTTTCAAATACCACAGATATCGATGTCTATGTCTGATATGAATCGAGCCTAAGCAGTGTGGCACAATTCTCTCTGTAGCAACATCAGGGTACTTGGGTGGGTCTTTCCTCAGTGCGTGGAGGGACGGAGTCATCAGGACTGATGATGCTCAGCGGTGCCGCTGTCCCAGCACTTGATGCCCTGAAGATGCCAGGTAGCATAAGGTATATGGGCAGGTGAGGCTGGCAGAAACCATTCACATGTTTGTAGGCAATTTTGTCTGCAGAGGAGGAGCCAGCTGTATTAACATGGGGTTTCTTCACACTGCCAGTTCTTTCTGCATATCCCTAGCTAGAAAAACATTGCTTAATTTTCACCAGGAAAGACTTCTCTCAGCAGAGCAAATGTCAGTGTCCAGTCTTCAGAATGAAGGGAGACACATCGACTGCAGACTCCTTTCTATCTTATTTTCAGCATGGCTGTATTTGATTTCACTATTTCTAAAGAAAACTTTGTATTTGCTAGGATTACTTGATATTGTGCAAGAGTTTAAAGAAGAAAATACATTTTCTTGTTTTCTGGCAAAGAATAGGATTAAATTCTTGATTATAATGTTGGAAACAGTGAACAAAAGAAAGCACAACCTTTTGATATTCATCACACCCATGTCTGTTTGTAGCTGGCGCTAGCTTTCCGTGAGACATGTCTCTGCCACAGATACTTTGCAGCCAAAGTAGCTTCTCTTGCATTCACAGAAGGGCCAAGTGTACTACTTTTGACCAACTCCCCCCCGCCCAGGGTTGCTAAACAAATCTCTTCTTTCTCCGTTAATTTGTGGGATCGTACTACAAGCTCCAGTAGTCACCTCAGTGCCTATGGAGCACCCTGCAGCTCACCAGGGAGTGTTTCCCCCACAGTGCCCAGACACCTGTTTACCCTTTCTCTGAGGAAGCCAGGTCAACTGCAGCTAGAACTATGATATTTGGTAGATGTTATATTATACTTTCCTCCTGGTGCCTTTTGGCTAGCTACCGTCTCATAGAGACAACACATGATGCAGTAATACCTGCCATTGTTTACCAGAGAGAAATTTCCAGACATGGCAGATGTGAGGACTGAGGGCACATTTCCTGCACAGAGAAGGCGTCCCCTGAGCAATCTTCTATAGCTAGAAGGGTGTTTCCAGAGCAGAGGTTTTCAGCAAGGAGTGGAGCTAGCGGTGGTGGCCATGCCATTAGATAGGGCTCAGCGGTCCCTGTGCTCCAGGTACAACCTCCCACATTCTCCATGTCAGCAGGTTCCATTTTCTGAACACTATAATGCTCTTTATGGAGCAAAACCTACCAGCCATTGCTCAAAGCCCTCATGTGGGGCAAAGAGCAATCAACAGCTAGTCTGGTTGTGTGAACTGGAGGTGCTGGCTCAAAGCTCGGTACTTCAGGTCCCCCATGGGGAGCACTGCGGCACTGATGGGGGAGGGTCCAGTGCGCTCTGCTGCCTGCCTCTGCCCCAGCTGCTGTCCCACACACTTGGGCTGCAGCGGTCAGCCTGTGGGATTTGGGCTTAGGCAAAGCAGGTCAGGGCTGCACTGCTGTCCCTGTAGCTGCTTACTTTGCTATGCCTGCAGCCTAGGTTGGCAAAAAGACTCTATAGGGTGAAAAAAGATTGGTACTGAAGGTGCAGGAGATGCTTTTACCAAAATGCTAAGCACATTTTTCCTGCATTTTGGCCTTGTTTTTTAGAATGTGAGGTTGTGTTAAATGTTTCATTAACATTTTCCTGTTTTCTACAAGCAAGAAATCCCACTTTCACCTATAAACTAAAAAAAATAATGATAATATGCCTGTTTTGAAGTAACTGCTGCTCTCTGACTCATACTACCTTCCTCTTGGTACAAGAGCCTTATGTCTGTCTGTGTTTGCTTCTTGCTCAAATACTATCTTCTGAAGTTGCAGGAGATTTTGTTGGAGCTCTGAGTTTCGTTTTCACTCTGTACTCATTGTCATTGTCTTTGAGGCAGCCAGTCTGTAGAGGAAAGCAAAGTGTATTTTTCTATTTTGTTGTGGCTACCTGTTCTTCACCGGTACACTAGAAGACAAAGTAATCCTAGTCATGATAAACAAGCTGCATTCAAGGCACCTGCCCCTACACACACATCTACACGCAGGTCCAAATCCACACTTTAAAAGGGTTAGAAAGCTTTTTGCAGGGATCATTTCAGTATTAGCTGTCTCTTGCTATGCTTTATCCTTAGATATACACATTAAAAAAATTAGTTTTTATTTCACAGTTTTTTAAAGTTTAAGGCCAAGAGGAGTAATGTCATCTGTATTGGAAACACACTGAATTCTCACCCAGATCCTGTCAGTCCAAGGAGCCACATGACTTCAGCTGGACTAAAACATTCGGATTTTCAGAACAGAAAAGTTTGGGAAGGCAGGGATCATTTAAGCTGGCAAAGGGGAGGCTAAGGGGAGGCATGAGAGCAAGCTATAGTTACTTGAAGGGTAGTTACAAAGATGACAGAGCCAGATTCTTCTCCATAGTGCCAGACAGCCCAGACATGGGGCAGGAGCCACGTAACAGAGTGTGGGAGGTTCAGGTTGGACATTAGGAGAATGGTAGTGCAATTTGGGAACATGTTGCTCAGGGGGGCTGCAGAGTCACCGTCCTTGAAGATTTTTGAGACTTTGCAAGGCAAAGCCATGTCTGAGCTGACCTGGTGTTCGTGGCATCCCTGCTTTGTGGAGGTGGCTGGACCAGCTGTCCTCCACAGATCCCTTCCAACCAGTCTTCTAATGAGTCTGTGAAACTGCTTAGTGCCACAAGCAGGAACACAAAGATATTAAGGATGGCCTCAAACCTACTGATGACAGGAATACTGTTAGGTGAGACATGGCCAGACGTTAGGCAAACAACACTCAGCAAGTTAAAAAAAAGACTTAGTGTGGAATTCAATAGTCCATTGATTTCTTGAGGAGATTTGCTGGAGAAAGAGCAGCAGGTTTTGGCTTAAGAAATCTTTTAGTCTTCACACACAACCATGAATACATAACTACGCACAAAAGAGCTCAAAGTGCTCTTTTAAAATATTAATATTCACAAATTTTGCAAAACAAAACTAAGGATAGTTGGTAAAGGTATTAAATTCTCTGTAGCAGAATAACTGGTATGTTCTGAAAAAAGGCTGCAACATCCTGTTTTTTCCTTTCCAAAACTATAATTTCTTCTTATCCCCAAGTTTATTCCAGTCTCTCTGGCAATAATGAGCTTCACAGGGCTAGTATGAAAAGATGCATTTATAATTGTCTACAGTGAACTGAGGGAGAGCTAAAATAGAATATTAAATAAAACTCAAGTGATTAATTTTAAGAAATAGGATTCCTTATAATAAACACATGTTTCATAATCATGGCTATAATCTACAATATATTGATTGCTTTACTACTGTGCTTTTTTGACTTAGTGTGCTTATAACATTAAGTATGACTACAGATGGCACAGGATATTTTCTTTGCAACATTACTACATCTCCCTATTGTAATGATTCCTGCCAGTGCAGAGTGTATTTATTGTTGCTCAATATGTTTAAGAAGGGAAAGACAGAGAGTTTCAGGTTCATAACACCTAACAAAAGGCACTTCACTGCAATGTCTAAGAAAGGAGATCGTTTGCCTTAGAGACTATATAATCTCAATGGAGGGAGACAGGAACATCTCAGAAAGTGATTCAGACCACCTAGAAGGGACTTATTGTCACCAACCAGCTTCTTTAGTACACTTCAGTCAGGTGCTTAAAGGTTGATGGTAGGGTATATGTGTTATTTATACTATTTAGAAGAAGGACTTACCATCCAAAATTTGTTTTGCCTTCTTTCTATTTGAATGATGTCAGGAACCGACAAAAACACCCTCTCTAGATTTTTACCCCAGGCCTTCTGTTGTTCCACACCCTTACATAAAAAAGATCACTTCAGTGGTGCCAATCCCCCCTCCATTATTTTCAGAACACATTTGGGAACATTGTGCACTATCAGGACAATTATTCCTGGCTTCAAGCCATGCCTGAGCAAAGGCAGGGACTACCTGGAGATTTTCACTGCAAGCCTGTGTCTACTGTTTGCTCTGAAACTACCCACATGTGCTAGAAAGAACATGTTGTCCATGCTCTACATGGAACGAGACTGAGCAAACAAAGCTGCAGGGCAGAGGAATGATGAAGTCACTAGGTAGTGAGTAGCCACTGCTGGATAACATGCAATATAATACCATGGTTTTATATGTTTTTAAATATAACAGCTCACTGAGGAATATTGAGGTGTTAGATCACTTTAGCCTAGCCCCTTTCTATACTGATATATATGAGACGTCTTAACATCCCTGATTGTTTGGAGCTATATATTGCAATTTATCCAATCTCTTTACATTGTGCCATTTGCTAAGTGTAGAGAAGTGCCCTTTCAGGTGACTAACAGAGTGCCTGTGTTTTCTCATAGCTGCTGCCATGTTCTGCCCAAATGTGAGCGAGTGATTTCAGGCTCTTAAATGTACCACTGGTTTGACACCTGTGACTTGGGCAGTGAGTGGTGCTGAGACTCAAGGGCCCTGGGAGCATCCAGAGCTGCACATTAGGCATGTCTTTAGGACCTCTGCTTCGTTTAAGTTCTGGAGAAGTTGCAGGTCCAGACCTTCTGGGTAAAAAGGAGTTAAACCTAGTTTGATATTTTGGTCTCCATTCTCATTTGAGGAGGCTAATTTTTGCAGCAGCTGCAATGACCCCTGTATCCTGAGCAATTCATCAGAATCAGTCCAGCTCAGATCCAACCTGCCAGAACATTTCATCCAGGTGGTCGCCATCTCGGCTGTCACCTCTTGTGGAGGCCCTTCAGATGTGGGTAAGGAAAGGTTTCCAGCAGGATTACTCGCTAGGCTAGCCTGCTTGGGGCTCCCTCTTCCCTGGGGCCCAATGCCTGCCCCATCCATGACCAGACATGTGTCCACCATGGCATGTCCATGGTTATCTACCATGAGATAAATACAATTCTAGTCACACAGGTTTGGGAGAGCTCACCATTCATCATTTAATAGGGAACACATACATACATTTTTGTTCATGTCTAGTCATCCAGAGAAGCCTATATTTGTTTCGTAGTGTACAGGTCTCAAATGCCTCCATATGTGCCGGCATGACGTGCTGGGACGGAAGAGCTGGCCACCACTACTCCTCACTTCAGGGTCACAGAGTGAAGGCCTGGAAGAGCTCTCATGAAACCATCTGGATTGTCTTAGCTAGAGTGCAGCCAGCAGGTCAAAGGCAGGGAAGGGATTATTCCCATCCATCAGGCACTTTTGAGTTCGTGTCCTCCCCCACCCCAAGGAGTACAGCAACATGGTGGTGGAGTGCAAGGCATGCAAAGAGAGGTTAAGGGAGCTCGGCTTGGTCAGCCTGCAGAAAAGAAGGCTAAGGAGAGATATTATTGCTGTCTACAACAACCTAATGGGGATATGCAGAAGAGAGAGCCAGGCTGTCCTTGGAGGCAGAGAGACACTGAACACAGTTGACCCACAGTAGGGTTAGCAACACCTGGGTCCTTCCTGACTGAGACAACAAGCATAGTTGTAGCTCACACAGTGAGCTAAGGAAAAGAAGCGGGCAAGGGGATAGGGCCCCACTTTTATCAGACCATTGACCTAGCTGGAAAAAGTGGGCAAGCTCTTCCTAACAGGCATTTGTCTAGTCTGTCCTTGACTGTGTTTGTGTTAACCACGATTTGGCCATTTGTATTTCGGTCATTTTTACATTAGGAGTCAACAAGTTTCTCTAAAACTTGTGAAAAAAGCCACTGATAACTTAGTTTCACCAGTAATATTTAGGATCCTGTGACTACATTTCTGTTTATAAAAATAACAATGTGTTCATATAAACTAGATGCGATTAAAATCAGCCCATGAAAACAATCAGATTTCCCTTTCATTATCAGACTCTGCAGGAGAGCAATACTATTATTTTGGCTGTCTGAGCAGTGTATAACACTTTGCAGCACTTAACAACGTTACTTAGATCCTGAGAGCAGAGTCAGCTCTTTAGAAGAAATCAGGATGCGGTACCACTCTTAAAAAAGGTTTATATTTACATGAGGAGAAAAGCATGCCTTTGGACACCTGTGGGTGTTGACAGCTTACAAGGATTTCCCATTTATTAAAATGAATGAAAAAGAGGTGAAACCAATACATTCCTGGTCCGGTAGAGTGTGAGCCCGTTACTCTCTTCTGGCAGTGAGAGGGAGATGCCATATACCTAGTCCTGATCTCCTCAGGTGCCCTGCAGTTAGTCCAGGGCATAAAACTGAATTCCTGGTTCTGCTGCAGACTTTTTCTGCCATCTTGAACACACCTCTAAGGAAACATTTGTGGAGAGCTTAGGCTCCAGAGTGGCAGTTAGAGCTCACACCAGTGTTAGGCACTGACACTTTCCCTGGGGAGGTCCCCAAGGTGCACAGAGCCCTGTCTGGTGCGGCACCACCCAGGCAGGGCTGAGCAGCTCAGGACCTGGGCAACTCAGGTTCTACAAAGTCAAAATTTCTTCACTGTTCAGTCTGCCCAATCTGAAATACACCAAATACACACCTGCTGGTATGAGATGTGGCAGCCTAACAAAGCTTCAGTTCTCCTCCGCTGCACTCCTAAGGGCTCCATGGGTTGGACTGACTTTGAGCATGGGAAGTGTCAGTGCATGTTTGCCCAAAATACACCTTGGAAGCAAACTCACAGTAGCTCAGAATAAGATGTTGCAATGTCCTTAATGGATCTAATCCACTCTCTGCTCCCCAGTCCTCCATCTGCAAAACTGGGGATATAGTACATCCCTATTTCACTTGGACATCACAGGGATAAGTATATTCAAGGCTAAGCAGCAAAGGAGGATGTAGGCCCTCAGAGAAAACTGGCTGCCATTTATCAGCTAGTTAATGAATTAATGATATAGTAAAGCCACATAAAAAAGACAAGATGTAAAAGGGGTTAAAAAAAGATCAAAACAATACTCTATGTAAAACATTCTTGTTCTTACTTGTTGAAACTTCATATCTAGAAAAGCTTTGTCTCTGTCAGTTCCACATACTTCTCTTGATAGTGTTCCTCACCCCATGGTAATGACTTTTTGTAATGCTTTATTAGTTTCTAAAAAAAATAAAAAAATCACCAGATGACTTAAAACAATGATTCATGTTATTGTTATTGCTCATTATTATCATTTGTCATATGAGACAATGCCTGGCTGTGCATTTTTCCTCTTTTAAAAAGAGAAATCTGGCTCAGCTCTGAAGGCTCCAAATTCTGTTTATTATACTAGCTGAAACATGTTTATTACACTGTCATGTTTTTATATCCCTCCTGCTACCTTGTGCAAAACATACTTTTGCTCTGACCGAACTGTGAAAATTCTGCAAGGTTTTGCCCTCTCTGATCAAGCCATTGATCCACCAAGTTCAACAGCCTCACGTGATGGTAGCCAGTATCTGACCCAGCAGATTGTCCTCCACCTCTTAGTACCACACCTAATCCTGGGAGGCCCTCCATGGGGAAGATGTCTTTATGAATTCCAGTCCTAATTTGTGAGATTTCCTGAGTTTTAAGCTCCACTCTTTACTGAAAAATGTGAGTGAGAAACAGCCATGTACTGCCTGTATATATGGTTGTTAGTATAACGGCATTTGATCAAAAGAAGCCGCAGGAGACCTATGTAATAGCTAAAAATAACAGTGATAAAGCAACAGTAATGACAACCCTATTTTCATATTGCAGCTGAAATTAATTTTTGCAGAACCTTGGCTGAGAGGCTTTCCAGGCACTTAACTGAGCCTTTTGGACCCCTGAGCCACACTGACTCCCACAGCTTGATGGCAAGAACTCTTCCAAGCGACTTTCTGAACACAAATATCAGTCAAAGAAAGTCACCGTATGGGAACTCAGTCCTTGTTGATAACTCCTTGATTGTGGACCATATCTGAAAGACTAACAAGCTCTGGCTTTTGGACCTGGTGTCTGTAAATGTGAATGTTCCCTCCTGAATTCTGCCATTGGGTCTAATGAATTACATTACCTTCTTCTACAGATCTTGCGCTGTCAGGATTGTCTGTGATTCGATAACCAATGGGATGCTGCTAGAAACACACTAAAGGTTCATTGTGGCATGAAAACCTCCCAAAGAGTTTGCTTGGCTTTGCAGTGATGTCAATATTTATTGTCGCTGTCACAGACCCAGAAAGATTACACAGACATGGCCAGCACGCTGCACTTGCAGTTCATATAGGGTTACATAAAGCACTCTCCCTCTGCTTTTGAGTTTAAGGGATATTGCAGCAGAACTCGTGCCAATGACGTGAGTTTTTCAATCAGTCCAAACACTGTTGGGAAAGGAAGGGAACCAGTGACCGACGTATCTGGGCTCTTGCTTCTTGCTCCACAGACCCCGGCTGGGTTTAAACCCCGGAGGAGCGATCCTAACACTATAGTCCCACAACTCCCTTAAGTCAACATAAGCAAATGCTGATTCTAAAAGAGGCAGTGCCAGCTTCCCACTGACCCAATCGCTGTTTTCACTCTCTCTGCTTCCCCAGTGACCGCAAATAGTCATAAATACCTATGGGAGGAAAAAAAAAAAAGAGGCTAGTTTTAACCCAGAGTGTTGCCCTGTTTCCACTCATCATGTGGCTGCATGAACATCTGGCAGAAGGGAGAGAGAAATGCAAGTGGCAATAAGCAGGCAGAGGACTGGAAGGTAAGCCAGGACTGCTTATTCCAGTTTAAACTGATTGTGGAGCTAGAGAGTAACCTACAGCACTTATACAATGTTCCCTCAGGGCTAAAGAGGAGTGGAGGGTGGGTGTGCAAAAGCGGAAGGCAGACTTCCCTGGTCCCTTATATCTGGATTAGGCAGATAGATGAAACCCATTTTCTGACTCCAAAAAAATGCTGTCAGAAATGTTTAAGCTTGTCTAAACATAGCTAAAGTACCCTTTGCTCACAAAGTGCTTCACATTATCCATGATGACATCCAAAATCAAGTACTGATAATTACTAATGAAACATAACCTAGTCAAGTTGCTCTTTTAAATCAAAACCGTTGTCTCATCTTTTTTCTGAAATGAAAATCACTTGCATCATAAAAATTTTTTATGTTTCAGAAAATTATATTGAGAATAATGTTTCTTAATGATGACTCTTATAACAGCATTACTTAAAACAATTAAATCAATTAGTTCAATAAAATTCTTCAACTGAACTGCAATATTTTGGCACTGTGACTGATTGAGTTTATTGCCTTTCCAATTAATGAAAGATTCGTTCCTTTAGCAATTACACTCTGATTAGTCCGCAGCAAGAACATTTTCCATTACTCATCCCTCTCTGCTATCAAAGGGCCTTTATTGCTGGATTTTCATTCTCTCTTTAATCTTAAATTAACAGAGTTTATCACAATCCTTGCTCAGTAGAACTCTTGGAGAAAAATTGATTTTGAATTTTATCCATGCTAAAACATTACCAACAGGAAAATCCAAGAAGTAACATTACTAGACATTGAAGCGTCATGCCAGCCACAACCACCTAATGTTTTTGACTTATTTTTAAAAATTGTAACCATGGCTGTTCTGGAACAAGTAAGAGTTAATGTCAAAAAGTGGAATAAAAAAGTAACTGTTTATCACAAAATAGCGTAAAGAATCTTTTCATAGCCCAAGTAATCAAGCTTCTGTCAAGGTGAGATAATTGTCAATCAAGCTCTCAATTCAAACACAGCTGCTAAAAATCAGATACAAATGAAGCCAAACACTTCACTGCAGTTTGAGCACCAAACTCAGAAGCGAGTACAGTCTTGGCAGTAGCTGAGCCCCTGTTGTAACTCCATACAGTTGTAAATGCACTCAGAAAAGAAGTCCAAATTGGAGACTTTTGTCTTTCTGAAGCTGAAAACAAACGTATTGACCACGCTGGTTAAAATGGTACTTAATGAGAAAAATCTGTTAGTATATCAGCTTTTTAAAAATTTTTTTAAAGTATTAAAAAATAGTGGTTCTTGACTTCCAATAGGCGATTAGTATTTCTTTTAATCAAATCCTATTAGTAAAAGCTTTTTCCTGGCTCAGCAGACTGAATGAACATGCCAGAGAAGACCGTGAGCACACTGCAATGAGCCATCACCATTCCTGCAAAGACTCAGACTTCTTTACTTTGCTCTTGCCTGTTGAAAGTAGTCGGAAATTACATATAAAGGTATTGCTAAAACCAACCTATATTTATATTTATATTTATATTTATATTTATATTTATATTTATTTATATTTATATTTAGTCAGTGTTAGTTTCCATGTCTCTCTTTTTTTCTCAAATTTTAAAAATTATTTAACATAAGTTTTGTCACTTACTTGACTCTGTTAAGTACAGTTTAAAGTAAAATCTGGAAATCAACAATTCTCACAGGAAATTAACTTTTTTCTTTTATGTGCTGCACATTCATACACCGCTATTGTTTATTATATTATTGTGTAATTTTGCACAAATATTGATTAGTAATTTCGTCAATCTGAAAACCACAATTGCCAGGTGATGACCATGACCCTAGAAAAAGTCTAGAGAAAACAACCTCATTACGAGACATACCTTGCAATAGATGTTTGTTTAACTGGAAATCCACAAGAGCAGCTGCCCAGTGCAATGGTACATATTTGCTTCTGAATCCTTTCTCAAAGGCACTATTTAAACATGTTGATGAATTGAGCTGGATTTCTCCCCACTTCCATTCCAGCAAAACAAGGAGACTCAGAAGATAATTTTTTTTTTTTTTTTGTTATTACAAGTAGTGCTATGTGGTAAGTGAGAAATTTACTTTCTGTAGTCCTATTTAAATATGAAGGTGGGAAACTTCCATATTCCTGTACAGATGCAATGTCTGTGTGTACTGCTCAGTGACATTTCTATTTGAAAATGAATATACTTCTGTTTCTAGAAGTGTTTGTATATAGAGCTCCTTCTTGTCCATATTTGGCTTGCTATTTAAGCTCTGGCCACTTTAGCTTCACAACTTTGGCAAGAGGGAAACAAGAATTACTGTAGAGAGAATGTCAGTCCAATTCAAGATATAAGACTTGTTTCAGATCTGGTTCTGATTTACATTAAACTGTAAACAGCTGAGAATGATAACAAGGGTTTTAGGACGTGTGCAGCTGGACTAGCTATCACTAAATTTCACACAGCATCCTGAATAGCAACAGTGATAACAGAGATTTTTTAATCGCCCTTGTTCTGGGCTAAGTTTGATGCTTTGACCTAGAGGGGAAAGTTTGTGTTTCCTGAGCCAGTCACACTTTACACTTTCTTTCTGGGCTATGTTTTAACCTTTCTTCTGCCAATGTCTGGATGGGAATCCCTTCAGCTTGTCAACACCCAACTTTAATTAGCTGAAGAAATTTTTCAAAGTGCTCCTTCTCTCTTGGAGCTGCTTTCTGCAACCATTTTAGGTCCAAATAAAAAAAAAATCAGGAGTGACAAAAGACAGGTCATTAATGGACCATGGCTGAGGTGGTGTCACTCATCTTCTTCTCCACCACTGTCCAACGATGTAAATTGTCAGAAAGGGCTTGATCCAATGTCCCTTCTACTCCTGTGGGCAGCATTTATGCATGTGACCCACTCTTGCATGGAGGAAGATCTGAGCTAACAGTACACTAAGTGCTACAAACCCAGACTTGCTCAGAGCAGGAATGATGTTTTCCATAGTAAAATAGAAACAAAAAAGTACAAGATGATGAGTCACACTTTGAAGATGTGTGTGAGTCCTGTATCACCTATTTCAAACAAAAGTAAAAGTGTCCATCATACACTTACTCTTTTGTTTGCTTTGTGTCTTCACCTGCATTGGTGTCTGTAGGCAATAAACCATAAAGTAGAAACATGGACTGAATCCTGAGACACTCATTCAGGCTAAACTCTTATTACTGGCAAAGGCAGATCTGTCTGAGTAACCTTATCATCCCCTAATTTTTTCACCGTAAAAAGGAAAAATACTAAAAAATCATATTCCTGCAGCATCCAGCAACTTTGCTCCACTCAGTTTCAATAATCAGAACATTATCCACTAATCTGGTTTTAAAACAGAAGGGTGAACCCATGCCTCCTAACAGGACTTGTGGTGGGCTTGAGAAGCAAAGGTTTGTTCCTTAAATTTCAATGTTTGGTTTCACAGTGGAATTTTCTGACTTTTGTTAACTTACCTTGTCTTTTCTTCTCCTGTGCAATGTCTTTACCATTAATTTCTGAAATATGACTTTTAAATTTTCAGATCTAATTGCTGGATAAATTAAAGAAAAAAGCAGAAAATGAGCTATTTTAGGAATCAGAAGTTTCTGTAAATTAAGGTCATGAATTGCTAGAAAAACAGGAAGATGTTATATTTTTGTTGCAATGTTATGAAATTTGCTTTTTACTCTGCAGCAAACTCTACTTTACTTTGAAGCAAAAGGGGCTAGCTCAGCCATTTTTCATAGTGGATAGAGAAACTGTCCATGGTGATTATGAACTCCAAATCATCAAATGAATTGTCAAGACTAGATGGCAATCTTGACTACTACTTCTTGCAAAACTAATCAGTGGTAGTCACACATGATACATTTTTCAAGTCCTAATATTCAGTTCTGATGATAGGAAAAGTGAGATAATAATTTCCTCCCTATTTTATAATGATTTTGTGAAAACCAGTTAGTGCTTGTAGAATGTTTTGATTGGCTAAAATGCTGCATGAGTGCTCATCTTTTAGTTGGACGTCTGACCTTGATGCAATATACTTAAATATTCTTAATGATGTATTTTTTAATAAAATAATTCTTAAAATTTTGTTTATTTTTAAGCTGATAACTTACACAAGGCTGTATTTGCATGATTTGAAAGTGAAATTTAAAGTATTGACAAGATGATGAATCTTCCCCTTCTCTGAACTTTACACACTCGAATAATACTGTTGTTTTTTTTAGTGATGAAAATTATCACACTGTGGTTCTGAATTTTTGCTTTCTGCTGCTAATGGTTTACAGCAACAGACTAAAATAATGTCAAATTATGTACCAAAGGTCTCTGTCTCATGACTTTCAAGATTTAGAGCCTGTGGCTCACTGGTTGCCCATAAGACTTTTGGCAAAGATGTAACACACAAGGTCATATTTCCAGATTTACGTGATAGATTTTCTATCATAAGGTAACCACAAGAAGTCTTAGCCACCAGTGAAGTTCACTAAGAAGTGCTAGATTTATCACAAAACAAAAGCAATGAAAATTTATAATTAACTTTGAAACAATCCATTGTGCCTCAGAAAAGTGGTACATACAATAAATGGTATCATACTGGTACAACTTTTTAAGCATGGACCAAGATTTTTTCCATCTCTTGAAGGTCTTTTAATCCATACCTTTGTCATCTCAAGGTTATACTTTGAATGTATTCTGCTTGGTACCATCCATAAGGAAACCAGAGAAGTGTCAACTGTTCTAACATGTAGACACTGACCTCCTAAGAGATGGTTGGAGGTTGCTCTTAACACATTGCCCTGGTGCATCACACTGTTTTCTGCTGCTTTTTTCAAGATAGCTCAAGTGCTACTTTCTTGGATCCACTTACTTGAAAAACTCATTTGTGTCTTACCATGAATAAAATCTACAGAGCTTCTGTGGTTTACCCTGCTGATACTGTACGGATATTCACCCTTGGGGTCTGAAAACTGTTTTCCGATGAAGAACCTTAAATGTGGAATTTAGCCCTCTCCTTCCAGTCTTCCTTGCTCCAGTTTTATATACACAAGTGAAGGAAAGAGATAGAAAGAGAAAGAAAGAATATGCTGACTTGCTGTCTTAGAAGGATTTCTTTGCACGTTGATGAATAAGACTGAAGATAACTGGTATGAAAAATATGAATACAGGATCTTAATGGAAAAAAAAAGATGAATTACTAGTGCTTCATGGTGATAATGGTCTTTTGAAAAGTGGATAGACTGGTATTTTAGTCATATTCTGTTCATAGGTAGGTACCATAAGATGTGTAGAATTCATTATGTTCTGTTGTTCCTTTATTTATATTACTGGAACGTAGTTTCTAAATTTTTAGTGTTGCAGCTTTTGGCCATGAATACTGCAATGTTTGATACTGGCTTGTATTTGGAAAGAATGCCTTGCAACAGAAGGTTGAAAGTGTATGATCTATTTCTCATCTTCTAGTGCTGTAATGCTTGACTTTGTGGAGCCTGAGATCTGTCCTGTTATATGGTGCTGCAGAAACCAAACAATGTTAGGCAGTAACATCCAAATACTGTAGGACTTCAAAAGAGTCACCCACCAAAACACCATCAAAATTATTTCAAGGATCTCTATGATTCAACTTAACATGAAGGGCTTTGATTTATGCTGTGTAAAAACCCAGCTTCTCTAGTTTATATCAGGGCAACATCTGAAACATATCACATCATTCGTTTTCTGACTATGGGAGTAAATCCTCAAAAAATAGCCTTCCCTTCTCATTACCAGCTAATGATGTACATTTATGATCTGTTTGAGTTTCTCCATTCAACCGTGTTCTTCCTGACTTACGGGAAAGATGTGTTTGTTCAGCCTCACTGTTCAGCCAATTCAGTAATGAGTATCCACTCCTACTGGCTGACATGAAGCACAGAAGAAACTGTTCCACTTAAATGTATAGGCTTCATAAGGTCAACATACAAGCACATATGCAAGTCCCAGTATAATAATCACACCTTATGGGCAAGTTGGAAAAAGTTTGGGTTTGTTTTTTTTTTTTTCTGTAAATTTTGACTTTTCCACCCAGGTCCTTAAAGCCCACAATTTTGAGCAAAAGTATGTGTATTTAGGAATAATTTTGTAGCAGTTTTGATTCCCAAATATTATTGTTTGGTATAAGGGATTTTGCCTAATACAGACATTTCCTACAAAAGTTATTTTAGTTAAAAAAAACCCTCACAAAAGGAAAACATTTAATCAGGTCAACCTACAAATTTATACAAATGCATAATGCAAGAGTTATCCTGACATACACAGGGGAGCTCAGAGAAAAATATTCTCAGAAAGTTACTTACTCTTTTTCAAAGTAAATTATTAGAAAAATAAATAGGTGCCAAAAAGATAAACGTACTCAATTACTTCCAGCAATGCACTCCTTTCTTATGTGTTATCCTGGAGAGTGACTTAAATAACTGCTCAAAAAGAATGCACTGGGGTCTACAAGTTAAATTTCTAATGCCATTTAGTTAAATTGAGCCATTAAATACAAGAACTAAGGACCTGGTTCTCCTTTACACAAAAGTGTCTTTATGCCACTCTGGCAGTACAGAAAGGCTGTAAAACAAATAATGCAATTAATGCCTGACTGAATGCCCACTGGCACCGACTGGAACAGTGAAATGAAAACTAACCCCCAAATTTTTCTAAAGATTTTTCTAAATGAAAAGTGCCATAACTGTCATCAAAATCACTAGCTACTAACGAAGAGAAAAAAATCCACTGATTTTTCGTTTGATTTTTATGACAGAGGACTTCAGAAAGGGATTGAAGCTGTTAAAAAAATACACTAGAAGAGTGCAAAGACTTCTGTGGATTTGGTCTAGGAATAGTTTTCTTTGTCTTTTGGCCAAGTTGCAACAGGAAAACAAGTATTTTTGATAGAAATGCTGACTTTACTAATAGCACCTCTAACTGAGATTGTTACAATGTGTATTTACTCAGGTACAGCATTAAATAAGAGATGTGAACTCACCATAGCAACCCCTGCATCACATTGCAGATATGCTGCTTCTAAGATACGGCAAATGTTTCTAAAGAAATACATATGACTATTAGGTAAACATCTATCAATTCCAAATCGTGTTTCAAAAATACTTTGCCATACAGTATAACGAAAAGCAGCATAACCTGATGCTATGTAAATTATTAATTTATTACTGGACTTTATTTTCATTGTCTCATGATTATTGCCTCACAATGTAAGTTTAGATAACTCCCCAACTCACTATGGCACAAATAGTGACAAATACATTATTGACCTCCTCCAAAATGTCTCTGTGAATCCTTAGACTCCCTACTAATCCAGGAGACTCACCTGTCCTTTTTGGGCCTCCTCCTGCTGATGGCCTGAGATCTTGCAAAAATACTACTGTTCACCATAAAATATTCAGTAGAATTATGTGAATACAGTTAAGGCTGAAAGTAAGTCTTGTAGCCCACTTCTAGGTGTATGACTGTTTCCTCTTCATTATCCCTCTGCTTTTAGTTTTCATCTTGAATTTTATCAGCTAATACCTGTCCCTTCAATTTGTCTTTATTTAGGTTGGCTTTCCTTCTTTTGCATGAAAAAAATTTCATTGTATTTCCAAAGTTATGGCTTGTTTTTTTACTTAAGTGTTTTCATCCTTTCAGTCCTTTCAGTCCTTCTCCTATGATTCATTTTCTGTGTTGAATTTAATTTTAGCATTTTTCCTTTGGAGGCCTGATCCTTAATATAACCAGTATTACTTACATCTTAATAAAAAGCTTTTGGGTTGATGTACCATTGACTCCAACATGACCAAAATCCTTGGCAGGTTGCCTGTTCATATGCATCAACTTTAAATCCCTTATGCAGTGCCTAAAGCAAGTTTCTGATGATATCCAGTGGTGCCTGCTGCAATCAAGCTTTTGCTGCTGGATCTTTCTTATACTTTACCCAACAATTCATGTCAGAATTTACTCCTGGAAGAAGTAAGTGATCACATCTGCTTTTGTCTTTTGTTGATATTAAGCAACTCTGTTGCCTCTTCCCAGATCTCACTTGTAGAGGAGGAACACTGATTTTCTCACATTACCTGAGAAGACTGATAAAGATGACTACCAGTATTCTGTTTTGCCATATAAAGTTATCTTTGTAGATTCTTTCATCACTGCTGACCAGCTTTCTTAGAAGACACATGCCAAAGTCTTTAATCTGTTTGTTATGTGCTGCAGCTTGAGCACAGGAGCATCATGTGAGCAGCTCGGAAACTGTGCACAGCTCCAGGGCTACAAGCTGCCCTCCTCTCCATATCTAGTCCATTGGGACCACCTGGAGGAGGAAGAGATGGAGACAATGCTGCTAGTTCTACTAAATTGCTAGTATGCAATATGGTTGTCTTTTTTTGCTCCTTTTCCCAAGTCTACTTTAGCCTACATGGACTGAGCAACTACCTGATTCATCAGTGAACTGAATATTTTAAGATCTCCACTATTTTCTGAAGAAAGAAAGAGTTTACACTGGATGTTGTTCAATGTAGTGGCTCACCTGGATGCAAACTGATATATACATTTGTGATTGTCTAGATCTGGTATACTAAGATGAACCGTAATGCACCTGGATGCTCACTGTCTATGGAAAGAGTAGGGATTTACACCTACAGATTTCTTATACAGAATATCACAAAAATAACGAAACTTAATATCATTATGTGATCATCACATCAACTGCCTGCTAAACCTCTGAAGTTTTATCTGGTTTAATGATCAATAGCAATTACTTTCCACACTTCACAGCAGAAAGCTCTGCACTTTGCAGAAAACATGAGCAACACTTGATAGTTCTTTTATACCTCAGCAGCGCCTCTCCTGCAACACCAGTGTCAGGCCAACAGAGAGGTGCTTCCCTTATGAAGACTTTGCCACCTTCTAACACCTATCTGTTTTTATGAGAGAATAGACACTGAATCTTGGGCCAGCCCAATAGACCTATGTCCACAACTATGTTAAAATAATGTAATTTAATATTGGTATATTTCTAAAAACAATGCCACACATTATTTTTAATCTTAGGGGAACTGTAGGGGTTCATCTACCACTCTAATTTGCATTTTAGTCATATTTCAAGCTTTCCAAACTTCAGCAGAATAAATCACATGAAGAATGCAGCCACTTGAACAAAATAATAAATGAATAAAATCCATGTTCTTGGGACAAATAAGGAGAGAAAAGAAGACGTTACTGCAAAATATTCAGGTATCTTCAATATATGAAATTTCTCTGAAATGCTGAAATCCAGCAGAGCAGGAGAAATGATAAGATCCAACAGTTATTGCCCAGATGTATTCTAGATTGATATCCTTCCATTCAGTATTCTGAATGGTGTGTTAGAAATGTTGTACATGTCTCAGGTATGAAGAGTAAAAAATACTGAGCTATATGAAAACAAATTAATATGCTCAAATGAGAATTAAGAAAATGCCTGTGTTTTTGCCAGAAAAAGAACGTGAAATCAAGCAACTATTGTAGTGCTCAGAATGAGCTCCAATAGCATATATCTAAATAAAGAAATATCAGAAGAATTAATACAGTTATTAAAATGAAAAAATTCTATGTTCTATAATAATTATTAGAATGAGTCCTAGTAAGCAGTATAACCTATTTTTTTGTAATATCTTCAAAATATATGGGTGCGCTTTAAAGAAATCAGGATCTTCCTAAATAGAGAAGACATGAAAAGATTTGTTTGGTACAGGCTGAGACAAATTATTCTCTAAAGCTTCTGCTTTGTCAGGGGTGAGGTGGAGTGAATTAGCAGGAGTAAGACTAGCAGTATGTCCCTGATTACACTGTCCTCACTTTTACTGAGAAATACGTGCCAACAGACACAGATCACGACTAAAATGGTACTGTCATCAAATTGCTGAAATTTCTGTCTTGGAATGTACATTGTCTTTCATGCCCAAATAATGCAATTTCTCCTTTGACACACAAAAAAGATGTTCTTTCAACCCTGAAAACTCACAGACTTGTGTGCATTTTCAGACCTACATGGCTGAATTTGGTGAACAAAAAAGCATAATGTCAAGAAATATAGCTTCAATAACTTCTGCATAGCTAAAACTTATTTTCACCTTGTTGATGGGGGATGCCAACGTACCAAAGTCCTGAGCAGATTCCAACACTTCCTTTCCCTTTTCCCTCCACCCCCAAACTTGTCCCACCTGTTGTTGTGGTAGCAATCCCATTCACTTTGTGGCTTTAACAGGACCCAAACTGTTATCACTCATTTTTTGATAAATACATGTTATGTAGTCTGCAGTTAATACCAAAAGACAGAGGGAAATATGCCAAAGCAGTATAAAATAGGTGCTGTTTAATGAAATGCTATTCTTTAAGTGCACAAATTCCTCTGTTGTAGTAAGTTTGTTCTTTGTTGTTTTTTGACCTGCAAAGAGTGATGTCCATTCTGCCGCACCGTTTCAGGCCACAGGTGGCTCATGTTGGAGTCAACCAACAGGGTTTGGGTATAAATCTTTCAAAGAGTATTCTTACACTATAAACACAATATACCTCCCCAAACATATGGCCACATGGACGTATTCAGTGTTGTTCAGCACATTCATTCACTGAAGATCTAAACTTACTTGATTAGTGATTAGTTTGTCATAATGTATACCTTAGAGGTCTTCAGCGTTAAACTGGTCAATCTGGGGGTGTGTCATATTGTTCATACAGGTTTTCATAGCAATTTTGCTGAACCAACTGATTTTAAAATGTGTATATAGACCCTAAAGACTTGTCAAAAATACAGAAGTTTATGTTTAGAATGACTGTGGAAATCTAATCTACTAGGATGCTGAATCCAAAAGATCAATTAGTGCAGACTGGAGCAATATCATGTGTACCATTTTTGCATTCATCATTCAGGACAAGTGAGGTTTTGCATATTTTGTAGTAGAAATAATCAGCAACTTTTAGAATATAAATAAATATGTGTTGACCATCCCTACTACTGTTGTAATCTTTATGTTATGCTTTGATTTTACTTGTTTTAAGCTGCATTGTTTCTTCTAGAAGTTACATTAGTGAGTTTTATTTCTTCTGCTTTATCTGATTTGGTCACATTTATTACTGGCTTTCAACAGCTCTCAACTATTTTAAATTTACAGACTTCTAATGAATTTTGAATGAGTAAGGATTCTCTGCAGTGAATTTGATCCTACTGACAAAAGCCTTGTTTTTCTTAGGTACCTCTCACGGGGTCTCAGAAATTGCCAACTCCAGTCAAGTTAAAAGGTTAAAACTCCTGCTGTATTCTATAAAGTCTCTGCCGCCATGCTGGAGTCCCCAAGTTCTTCCTCTTTGCTAAGCAGTGAACGATTTATTACCTTGGCATGCTCCCTTCATTGGTCCGGAGAATTCATGCTATTCCAAAATTAGATGGTTCAAGAAGGTCTTCTCTCTGTGGTACAGAAATGCAAAAACCTCAAATATATTGTGAATATTTTTGGTAGCAGAGGCAGAGATTCAGTTAAAGCCTCAGAGTATTTTAATAAGCCCAAAAGCCTCATTGCATGTCTCCATTTCATCAGAAGGAAGTGTGTTTTTTCTTATAAGTGAACATGTTTCTTCACTGAAGATGTTTAAAAATCTGATGTAGAATTCTACTGATGAAGTGCATTCACCTCAGGTGTAATTTATTTCTATTACAGCACTGTTTCCCCACTGGTTTTCTATTTCCTTGCTTTCATGGAGGGTTATTTATATTTGGGGTAAGGATTTATATTTGGGGTAAGGATGATGCACAGCAACAGAAGGGATGGTCCCCAGCGTTGCTGTCCATTGGTGACATGCCCTGGTCCCAGGTAACCCTGGCTGCGCTGGGGCTCATGGGCACACCTTTCCCCTGCCTTGGGGTCTGAGTGCTGCTGGGGGAAGCCACCATCCTGGCTCCGTGCCCTTCAGGATGGGTGCCTTCTCCCTCGTGGGGGCCGAGGCTGAGTGCCCCAGCAGCTGGGGGGGGTTCAGCCCAGACCCCCACCAGGACGGGTGGCCTCCCTCCCAGACATGCTGTGCCAGGAGCTGTATTTAATCTCTGATGTCTATTCCCTTGCCATGACTGCCCATCAGTGCAAAACGTGCTGCTGCTCCAGTGAGAAGGGATGGTTCAGCTGGCACTGGTGAAACCCCGCTGAAGAGTGCCTGCCTCAGAAGTTGTGTGACAATTTACACCTTCATTATCATTCAAAAGTTTCTTTAAGCTGCTCACTGTGCTCAGTTTCGACTGCCCCTTTGCTCAGCGTAGGGATAATGTAAATTGTGACCCGGTGGCGGCACAGTTTGTCATAGGGTACATGAGCTGTGCTGTGGTTTCCCGACATCTCTAGCCCTCCTTCCCAGGCAATGATGTCTCTGTAGTTCTGTTTTTTTGTGGAGAGGGTGCCCTTTGGTTTTTTTTTCAGTTTCAGTGCCAGTTGGACTTGGTTTTTACCTGGCTGATTGATCCAACGTACACCCACTGCAAGTTTGACAGCTCCCCAAACTAGGAATTGCTGGTTGTGGTCCTCAGATGACTGAAATAATAATATGGCCAAAACTTATTATAAACCAGTAACAATCCAGTTTACTTTTCAAGACCTAGGTTTATACATTTACTTTAGTTTGAGTGATGGAAGTAGCCTAGCCACATTGGCTTTGATTTTCTTATATTAGCTTGAGACCCTTGTGATTAACTATCACAGGGATATATCTGTAACATCACTTGTCCCTGCTAATGTAAATCCAGGTCCCTAAGCCCTCCACAACATGTATTGAAGTGAGTCAAAGGTCTGCCTATGTGGCTCTCCAAACAAGCATGACCGAAGTATACCATTTTCTGTAACTAGTGACAGCCAGGGGTATGATGTGGCCAGCATCACTTTCAGCTGCCTTTGAGTCCCTGGCTTCCCCAGACGAGTTTCTATTTATAACTGGATTTGTTGAAAATGGCCTTTGGCACCAGTACAGACCAGAGCTTGGACTTTGGTCTCTGGATCTGAGGGGGGAGAGCCCTGTTAGTCTCCCACCCCCTGCCTCTTCCCTGGTAAAAACGGCAGCCACATTAGGGAGCCATGGAAATAGCTCGTGACATCCTGCTATATATGTTGCTGTAGATATTCACTGGGTGGATCCATTCGTTAAAAATCAAGTCACATCCCCTTGTCCCATTAACCTTGCCTCACAAGAATGTATTTCTTCTTTACTTTTCCTCCACTTGCCTTACTCCTCATGGAAACAATCTGTTCCATGTATTGCAACCTGATGTTATAAATGGTTGTTTTATAGTGCTTAATGTTTTATTTTTCTTAAAACTTCATTTCTTATTTTCTTTCTGGGAAAAAAAAAAAGTTCACATCAGCTTTGTAAAAATTAAATGTCAGCATTTACATGGCTCAGAGAAGTACCACAAATCTTCCACTGTTGCCATCTCAGATTTCTGGACAGCGTGGCATATTTTTTACTATATCTGTGTTTTTGTGTGGTGTTTTCATTTACAACATTTGAAAAAAAATGTTTCTTTCTCTTTTGCAGTGAACATTTCTGTTTGACATCACATAGTAATTCGTCATCAATGGTGCTTGAAATAAGTGAGCATTAAAGATTGGTATAATATTGTATGGCTTAATGCTGAGTATGCACTGCACACCAGCCAAGGGAATGGGACACCCTGAGTGTTGAACAGATTTAGAAAATGACTAAACCTCTCTCCCAGACTTATTGGTACAAATGGTCCCTTTTCAACATTGCACTCCAAAGTCAAATCTGTCAATTCACATTTCTTCCCTTATTCCTTTTTCTTTAAAATTTGATTTTAGAGCTGTTTGATTTAAAAGAACAAAAAGATCTGATAATCCTCAGGTTTTTTTCTTACCAGAAATACTTTTACAATCCTTTTCTGTGTCACTGCAGTACCTTTTCCATAGATTATCCTTACAGATATATTTTGCAATAAAGTAACGAGTAACACAACACTAACACATCCATTCTCTTAATTAAATGAGCTACAGCTTTTTGGCTGAAACAAACAATAATATTATTTATAACTCAAATTACATTACATAAACTGTGCTCTCATCTATAAAGAGACTATAAATGGCATGGTAGGGTTCCATATTTGCTTTTTTCTTTTTTTTTTTCCCAATGACTTTCCTGTTGACCTCTCTTTTAATTTACAAATAAAACCATGACTTTCTTGACTGCCAGCACTGAAAATTCACCCTGGGATCTGAGATCAAGCTGTGTTCTTTCTGCTTTATGCCAAAATAGACTCCGGTTCACCTCCCCAGTGCTGAGGTGGCTCTGCAGGGCTGGCAGGAATGAAAAGCAATAATAGTACTTTTGCCAGTAAAAAGATGAAGTGAACAAATTCTCTCAGAAGTAGGAAGATACCAATTTTCAAGTCAGCTTGATAGAAAGCAGCTGTTGTTTGAAACAAATGCTTGTAGCAGAACTGGGGTGGGATGTCTCGTTGCTTGATGTTCCTCCACCACCTTCCTTCACTTCTCCCCTTTGCTCTTCCCAGCTCAGCTTGTAGATCAAGCTGAGGTGCTTGCAGCTGTGGTTGCACAGCCTTTTTCCCTGGTGGCAGTGCTGGACTCAGGTGTTTCTGCCCTCTTCTAATTGCTTGCACCCCTATGCTTGTGTTGATACTGGGGCTGCTCTGTGCATTGGGTGGAGTGGATTTTTGTGGAGGTGTCCAGGCTCATCTCGTTGGAGCCAGGTCTGAACACAGTTCTGCAAACAGGTGCTCTGTCAGGGATATATGCTGACCCTTCTGCTTCCGTATTTGTGGGGCATCAGATGAAATCTAAGGAAGGCTGTTTCCTAATTATTTTTTCCCAGTCCTGGTCAAAGGTGAACATTTAGCCAGTTCTTTGCACTTATCTATAAAACCTTCCAAAATTTCTGTTTTTGGAAGTCAATCTTCCATATCATATTTGGCAAATAGATCTTTGCAGTGAGAATGTGATGGATAACAATCCTTTGGGACACAGCATGAAGACTTAACTCTGGAGTGCCCAGGTTCCTTTGGGAACTGGGCATCTCTGTGGGGCTCAGGCACCCACATGCACTTAAACACGGGGATCTAGTGTTCTCCTGCCATGGAGGCCATCATGGGAGAAGGGCTCCCTCCTTGCAAGGACAGGAGTTTACACAGAGAACAGAAATGTGGGCAGAGCCAAGAGGGTGCAATGCCTGAGAGCAGTCAAAAAACATGCAAACAGGGACTGCTCTAGCGGTTTTCAGAAGCTGCAATTATTTCTGCTGCCGACCAGGAGGACTGGGACACTTGACAGGTGAGAGATACTCTCTTAGCAAAATGGCAACATGCGAGGCCAGGGAAAGACAGGATTGTATGTACCCAAAGGCACATGTGAAACCCCCTTCCTGGGCTGCAGTGGGTCTCAGCACTCTTGGCAGAACCCATGTTCAGCTGCTTAAATCCTGTAATTCACTGTGGTTTATTTTTCATTTATTAAAGAGGACAGAGAAAAGGTAATAATGTATAACAAAGACTGCTGCCCCTGAAGATCTTTCAGGCTGTGGACCACAAAATCCCAAACTCAAACTCTGGGAAATATTTGGCTAAGGTTCTGTTGATTCTTAGGGAAATGCATAGAAGGTAGGAAAATGACCACGTAACGTTCATGGTCAGCTGCTGATGCCTGGATTGTCAGCTGCCCAGCACTGCCCTCCTCTCCCAGTGGCTGTCCCCTGCAAACCCACATGCCACCAGCCCCTCTGAGAGCACTGAGCTCATCACCCAGTGCTGCAGCAATCTTTCTGGAGAGCCTGACGAGCACTGAGAAGCAAAGCTGAACAATTATTTGCAATTTCTAACAGGACAGATTTAACAGGAGAAGAAACACTGACCCACAGGCAATGTGCACTGGCATTTACAGTTCCTTCTGCTGACATGTCCCCTGTGAAATGTGATTCTCTGCACTGTCTCCTTGGGTTTAAGGAAACAGAAATTTAGTGGAACCTGATTTTTGATCGTATATGTAATTGGGCCCACCGGATATGCACTGACATGCAGACTAAGAGAAAAGGCAGATAATTGCAAAAGCAGATTAAAATAGCTTCCAAACAAACCAGAGATTTTTGCAGAATTTCTTCTAGAAAAAGCAAGTCTTGTGCTTGCTTTGGCTGGTATGATGTACTTAATTTTTTTTTTAAATGCAATTTTGTAGATTACTTCTGCAAATACGTAGTTGAGACTTCATTTTAATAATCACAGCAATTTAAATATGCATTTGTTTCTGCCTGAGGGGTAAACATCTGCACATGGTAGAAAATGTATCTGTGACACTGAACTCCTGTGAAGCTCTACTTTCCCACCAGCCACCACCAAAAAGATAATTCTTTTTTAAGAGTAAAACCAAATCCACGGAAGTAAAGACATTCACAGTTAGTTAAGACATCAACTATTTTTTCCTCTTGGCTCAATACAATTTGTTTATGTATTACAGCATCTGCTGCAGGTTATGTAAGATCTGTTGCAAGAACTTGTGATAGCTGATGAATAAAGGACAAAGTCTCAAAGTTTAGTTTTGAATTTTCAGGGTTTAGTGAATCCTGCTGTAACCCTGTCCCAGGTCTTACTGCTCCAGTTGGTTCAATTGCAAATTATCTCTTTCTATGATAAATGGCAAAACTACTGCCACTGAGTGCCTTGAGGTTGCAACCCTGCATGTTAGGTGCTGTACAAGTGTAATCAAAGGACATTCCTTGGGTCAAAGTGCTAAAATTCACATACTAGTTAACAGACAAATGTCTTTTTGAATTGGATGAACTGCTAGATTACATTATCAGAAGCAACCTTTGCATTTTATGAGTTGTCAGTCATTTAAATTAGAAGAATGATCCTCAGAATCAAAATTCTGTCCTTAGCTCAATTTTTAATATTCAGACTACATAGACATCCATTTTGACATAGCACAAACTAGTTAGTGATCAGAAAGCTTAATCCTGTTCATGTGATTCAGATGAGTAGTCTCACTGGGGTTAACTGAAGTGCTCGTAAGAGTAATATGAACATGGTTACTTAATTCTTGCTTAGATAATGTTAAATCATTTGATTAAATCCCCTTCCCCCCTGCTCCCCCCAGGCCACCAACAAGACAAATTAACTGAGATTCACAAATATCCAGTTGTGATCTAGTACAAACCACATGCATTCCCAAGGAGAAAAATAAAAATAAGTTTCTTTTAACATGAGGAGCTTGTTGCTTTTAATATCAGAGTGAAGACAGAGTAATACTACTGGATTACCATAATTATCTAGGCCAACTTTAAAAAAAACCAACAACTCTGCAGACAAATTGCATTCAGAAATTAATTGGATTCTGCATAAGAATTAAATATTTTGCATTCATTAGTTGCAAATGTACACTTTTCCTGAGGACAAATGAGTGTGTGCTCATTTAATTAAATAATGCATAATATTACATACCTGAGAATATGCAGAACAACAGATTAAAGGACACATGGGCAAACCGATGATGGCACTTCTTGACTTCTTAGCTCTTGAGTTGGCAATTAAAACACTATGTCTGTCACATAGGTGAAATGCACATGGGAAGACAGGCTATATATAATCAATTACTGCTTTTTATTTCATAGATATGTAAGCTAGAGGAGATCAGTGTTTTTAATCAGTATGAATACATATTGCATACAGAAAACTGCATCAAACAAATACTGAGATTTGTGAAGTGATCTCTCCATGCTGAAGAACATTTTTAGCAAGGATTGCACCTGCAAGCGTGAATGTTGTGACAATGCCTCCTAACAATCACATTGTGATGGTTAACAGGCAACGAAGAGTAAATAAAGTCCTATATTCTGTATTCAATTCTAAATTTTATATATATATATATATATAAAATTCCATAAAGTCCTATATTCTGTTGCTTCAGTAAGAGACTGGCACATTAGTACATAAAATGTTAACCTGTCACATGCATAAAGCTGGGCTATTGCTCCAGGCAGTGCAATGGGAGGGGACCATCTCTGAACAGCTGTCCCATGTGGCTTCTGCTTGAGCTGCGCAGTTAGCTCAGTAAACATGGGGTGGGGAACAGCATCGTTTATTTTGACCAAATAGCCAATAGCTATGGCTAGAAAAAAGATTCACTGAATTAGGGTTATGCTTGCAACCTTTGGCATTTTCTGCCTCTTGATTTCTTAATTGGGTAAATAGCTATTACACTTTGTTCATTTGATTAAGTAGTATTTCCAGGTTTACTTTTGTGTGTATTTCTCCCTTTAAAATACAAAATCACAGAAAAATAAGACAATAGGAAGAGTTTAAGTCTTTTGGCCCTTTAAAATTGATTTATTTTTGGGAAAGCATGGCTTTGTTACACTCAATCCACATAAAAAGCTACCACTTTCTTTTGCTCAAACCTTCCAGGACAATTTACGTTTGGTCAGAGCCCAGATAGAAATTTTTAGAAAGAGAAAAAATTTTTGAGGTTACTGATGTGTGGTAATACAGCAGAACTGGATAGGAAACCATTGCAGTGTTCTGAGCCAATGTGTTCCAGCAGCTATGTCATCACCCTTGCACATGGAAAGTCAGTGTGTCTTTTTCTTCAGGAGTCTCTTAGCTCCCTCTTCTTTCATTCCTCAGCCCTTTCTTTCAGCCCACTTGTGTTTTTCTCTGTGAAAATATGTTACCTACAGGACAAGTGAGAGGGTAGCATGACTTAGTGGGCACAGGAAGAGAGATGGGTAGACACAACAAGAAAAAACATGCAATAAGAAAATGGTGGAGCAGATTGTGGAAGACAGTCAGTCTGCGTGTAAGTTCAGGCTGATGAGACAAAAATAGAGTATTTAATGTATGCCTGTGGCAATTATCAATATTAATAGGACTATGTAATGGCTGTTAGAAGCATAAAACTAGGCGAATAAAAATTGATCATAGAATTTATACAAACCATTATGATAATTTAAATCCTTATTATCAGTGTTTACTTATGTCTTATGGTAGAATAATGAACCTTTAATTGCAGGCAAGCAATTTTATGTCAGAATAAATCAGAACTTGGGCGCAGTGATACCATTTATCCAACAATGCAGTTGATTTTGGCACTCATTTAGCATTCTTTATATTAAGTTTTAATGCAAAGCATCTGAAGCACACTGTTAATAAAGCTGTTAGATACAACCCATATACAATGAAATGTTGCCCATCCTCTCCCCTTTTTTTTCCTTTCGACCCACACAGGCCTTATTTTTACAGTACAGATTCACTTTTTGATCTCTAAACTAAGGGAAACAACGAGCCAAACAAAATAAAACACACATGCAACAAGCACAGTTGATTTCTGAGGCTGGAAGGATGAAATGCAGAATGACTTCTTGTTCCAGGAATGTTTTGTTAGGCATTCAGAAATATTGTTTTCTGAAGGAACTATACAGATTAAATGGTCTAGAACAATATAATATAAAAAATATCATTTTAAAAGCAGGAGATCTTAATCTTAGTCTAGAATGGAGTAAGAAGTATCTGTGTTAATTTATTCTAATTTCAGTGTGTATTAAACAAGATGTGACCTGTCCTGAACTTGAGACTCATTTGAGAAGTAATATAAAATGTTATTAAAGGACAGACATGCTAATAGGATAGCAAAAAACCCATCCTGTGTCAACACTCAGACTCCTGAATGTCTCAGACAGCCTTTGCCAAAGGCCCATAGCCAGCAAACTCCCCTTCATATATTACCAGAAGGCTGGGTCAAGCACCTAAAGTGGTCTGAGCTATAGGCCTGAGAAGCTTTTTTACCATTTAAAGGCAGATTTTGTGGCCTTTGCAATGTGCTAGTGTGTTCATGGGAGATGTGCTAGCCGATGAGCGAGATGCTGCTGGGGGGACCCTGGCATAGGGAGGCAGGTTTACTGTCCCTCTGTTAAAATCTCTACCATAACTACTAATACTTGCTTGAGTAGAAGGTGGAAAACCGTAAGATAAATGACAAGGTTATTGGTGTTACAAATCAAGGGAGGGCAGTTATAGTGACCTTCCAGGAAATATCAATCTAAAGAGAATGAAGTAGTTCTAACTTTCTGTATGAGCACAGGAAATAAATCAGAGGAAAATTAGGCAATGTTACCTAAAAAAAATTCTCAGATTCTGGTGGCCAATATTTTATAATGGCCAAAACCCCATGCTCAACCACCTAGCCCCCACCCCAGCCCCTAAAAGTTATGCAGACTTTGCAAATAAATTGCAAATCCTCTGACAAGACTTGAGTACCAAAGGCATAAACAGGATATGTCTACTTTTCTCATCTGCCTCAGCTGCTTATCTTGCTGTCTACAATGCCTTATTACATATATATATATTTTTAAATTAGACTTTGAAAACAGGTAGAAACTCAGAAAGAAATCACGAAGTAAAATCAAGACTGTAACATTCCTGTTTCAGGTTAAACAAAGATTCACTGTATCACCAGCATCCTGGCACTGACAGGAACTGGAGGTGAGTAGAGAAAGAATCGGAATGAACTGCAGGAAGTTCAGAACATTATCAGAGCATTATCCTTCTTTAAATATATATATACACACACATATATCAAAGTATATAGAAATGTTATTCTAAAATTTCAAATGCCAATAGTAACATCCTCTAGTTCATATTTTAACTGTTAATAAGCTAGCTCTAATTCAAACAGAGTATTACAAAGTCTAAGCAAGAACTAAATTTGAGTTGAGTTATATTTAGGGTAAATGCAGTATTAAACACTTCAAGTTAAAAATGTTTCTTCAGGAAGTAAAATGGAGTCTCTGCAGGACTTCATGATTAAAAGTGAAATTATTTGTTGTGCTTTGCATATAATTGGGCTAATTAATGGCTGGACTCAGCATAAGACGATTTTTTCTAGGTGTGCTGTGGGATAGAGTTAATTTTCTTCAGAGTACCTAGTATGGGGCTATGTTTTGGATTTCTGCTGAAAACAGTGTTGATAATACAGGGATGTTTTCATTATTGCTGAGCAGTGCTTACACAGAGTCAAGGCCTTTTCTGCTTCTCACACCACCCCACCAGTGAGTAGGCTGGGGGTGCACAAGAAGCTGGGTGTGGACACAGCCGGGACAGCTGACCCCAACTGACCAAAGGGCTATTCCATACCATATGATGTCATGCTCAGCATATAAAGCTGGGGGAAGAAGAACGAAAGGGGGGACGTTCAAAGTGATGGCGTTTGTCTTCCCAAGTAACCGTTACGCGTGATGGAGACCTGCTTTCCTGAAGATGGCTGAACACCTGCCTGCCGATGGGAAGTAATGAATGAATTCCTTGTTTTGCTTTGCTTGTGCGTGTGGCTTTTGCTTTACTTATTAATCTGTCTTTATCTCAACCCATGAGTTTTCTCACTTTTACTCTTCTGATTCTCTTCCCCATCCCACTCAGGGGGAGTGAGCAAGTTGCTGTGTGGTGCTTAGTTGCCTGCTGGGGTTAAACCATGACACTAGGAAAGGACTTGGTGTACCATATTTTACCTAAGCTATATTATTTTGTATGTGTTTAATAGTAATTTCTAGTGAAAAATTTGCAAGATTAAGAGAGAATCTTATTTTGCACAACCTATTTCACAATTAGGCCTCTCTGAAACTAAGGTGATTAAATGAGCAGAACCATCTGGCTTGTTTTGCTTGTATCACTTTTATATAATCCACTTACTGTTAATATTTCCTGAGTTCATGCAGCCTTATATTCTTGATCTCTCTTTAAAGATGATTTTCTAATTAATACTGAAATACACATACCAACGTACACACACAGGCCTCCTTTAACAGAATTTTAAGGCTGTGAGTTCAAGCACTCAAAAGATATAGAAATGCAAGAATCAAGACTGCCACTGAATTCTCAGGTCGTGTCCCTTTTACAAGCATGCATAATCTTTAATGATCTTTCCCTCTTCTCTGTTGCTGTGCCCACTAAGATTTTTTCAGAAGTTTTTGTTTGGCCAGCTCTGGAAAGCAGGTCCAGAGAAGAAGCAGTGCACAACCAAAGCTCAAGATTTTATTTCAAAACCTGAAGAGATTTACCAGGTGATATTTTTTCTTAATATTGATCGTTCATTAGCAGTTGAAGCATGAAAATTATATATAGGCATATAAAGTGTTTGCCTTAGCTTGTTATCCATCATGGAAAAATCCAGCCCAAATAAAACTGGACAAAGTTATAAGGCACTTACATCACAGGTCAATAGTGGGAAGTATTGAACAGCCTGATGTTAGTGGGAGGTTGGGACTGACTAGTTCTGCCTGAACTGCAATCCATAAGGAATATAAGCAAATAGAGAGCCCAAATTCATTATTGGTTTGGCAGGCTTTTCATTTTTTTTTTTCCCAAAGCTCAATTTTCAACAGCATGGCATGTCCATGCTCTTCCCTATCATGGACAGCTCTGGAAATATGACACAAAGGATAAAGCACAGGAGAGGAAAAGGTTAGATGTACCCACTGGAGTGGCATTCTTAGCTGTTTTCATTTCTGGGAAGCAGCCTATAGCTCTTAAGGAGGTTGTAGTCCTTCTCTGAGCCCACAGCCAAATCAGTATTTGATCCAGCATGATTGGAAAATGCCATATGAGATTGGCTAAAATTAATCATAAGTTGAGGTCCAGTTTGGCAAACATTTTGAGGCTAAAAATAACCTGAGAATTGCAGTATTTATTTAGAAAATTTCAAAAGCAAAATATTGCAACTTTTTATTTTGAAACAATTACTTAGTTTCAAAATTGACCAAAGTGTTACAGCAATGTCAAGGAAGGGTTAAATAACCTCAGAATGAAACGCTACAACAGAATTCAAACATCTAGTCTGGCTGAATTGCCACAGACTATGCTGGGCCAATATGCGGAAAGCACTAACATGTTAGAGTCTCCATCTACCAGGCAGGGAAAAAAGGAGTCTATTTAGCGATAATTTAACACTGTTTCTAGTTATGCTTTCTCTGAATTGAGCCTGGTACAACACTTCATTACAATCAATCTGCCTTGGCTTGCTAAAGAACAAAATGCAAACAGGTTCAGAAGTAAAGGACATGACCTCATGGACTTGAATACCTGCCCTACCTTGTGGATGTCATTAACTCATAGTTGTTGACCAAAGGGATCATAAAAGTTTTGTTAAAATTAATGACTGATTCTGAATTTTAAAATCCAGAGACACATCTGTTAAATTAATCAGCAACAGTTACCTTGACCATGGTTATTCAGGCTCTATTTTATTGTGAAATATGAGATGACCTATTTTACTTGTCAATGTTGAAATAATGATATTCAGAGTGGGAAGAAATTAAAATACTTAAAGCATAATTATAATTATTCCTAATTATTGCAGTTAAAGAAACCTTCAGGATTTTGGAGCCGAAAAAGCCAATTCAGGCACTGAGTCTGAAAAAAAAATTAAACATTCAATTTATATGTGGTGCTCAGATTTTAGTTTGCAGTTCAAAAATATCTCTCTGTTTGGGAAGGCATGTAAATACATACTTGATTAGCACTTTCTTCGATCAGGGGCATGGTACAGTACAAATAATACCAACCTTAAAAATATATTACAATAGCATTAAAAATATACACTATAAGTAAAGGAAATTACAAGCTGACATAAAAGGAACTGAGGATATTTCAAGGAAGTTCCAATTTCTCATTATACTAAGGTGTTACATTATCAGTTGCATAAGAAAAAGAGAAGTTACCTAAAACCTGACTCTATATGTCCAAAATTTTACCTGAGGTAGATTTATTTCTTTGTAGAGCTATTCAAACTCTTTATTGTTTGCAATGTATTTGGTGAAATTAGTTTATTTGCAGTTTATGAGTTTCCTATAACTTACTATATTTATTGTTTAAAAATTATTTTCTCACCACTGTTTTTAAGATCTTATTTTATCAGTGATTATTTGAAGAACTGCATTTTGTTGAAACCTGAAAGTGCAGAGAAAAATATCAGTTGCAATCACTTCAAAGAGTTTTCAATTAGGTATAAGCAGATTCCTAATACTGATTAAAGAGTTGAAACTTATAAAGTGTTTCTACAAAAAACAAATTTTTTGTTCCATTAGAAACAAAATTATTTATTTATTCCTTACCATAAAATGTGTCCAAAATTTTCTGTGTGTGGATGTTGTTATGAATAAATCATAGAATCATAGAATCGTAGAATGGTTTGTGTTGGAAAGGACCTTTAAAAGACCTTAAACTTTAGCCACCTGATCATGTTGCAAAAGGAAAGAAACTTGAGTGAGAAAATGCAAGCTATCAACTTCACAACAGATAAGGCAGCACAGACAGCATTTCAAGACCCAATATTGTAAAGTGCCAGAAAAATACAAATATGAAGGCCTCATGGAAATCAAGACGGAGACCTGGTAACCTGGTTCCTCAGGGAACTAATGGCTGTGACTTAACTGCTGCAAAACATTGGTGTGTGTTATAAAGCCACTTATTTCAAAGTTATATAAAAGAGGAATGTACTTCCTTCAGTACCTGTATAATAGATTCATCCTTTCAGGTTCGAAAGTGCCAGGTACCAAACATTTTCTGCTGAGGAAATATTGTGTTGTTTTTTCAAAATCTTCCCCCATGTTCACTAACATATACATAGATGAGCATTAGTTTTCTTGTCTTTTATCTTTTGGACTCCTGTGCCCTGATGTAAGGAGTGTGGACATCGGGATACCCACAGGAAGAGGAAGAAGGAGCTTTAGCAAATGGAGATACATATTGCCATTGGGGGGTTATGCATGTTGCTTGCATTTTAAGTACTTGAAATCACTTAACGTCTTATCTAGACCCTGCTTTGTAACCAGTTAGTGTTTAAGATACAAGTATGATTTTAATCATCAGTTAAACCCCATCATTCATCCTTAATTTCTATTCAGTTCAAAGTTAATCAAAATTTCTTGATGTGTCAAGGAACAAAACAAGGCTGACTTGCTTCTTAGGAGAACTGAGGATCTCAGAGAGTAAACCAGAAAAGTATATGCTCAGCAATTCTTTCATTCAAATTCCATGCTCATGAATAACCTCTCTTTGTCTCTCTCTGTATATATGTATGTATATATGTATAAAAGGAGAGAGCAAGTGAAAATACCCATTATTACTTTGGCTGCCATCTACTTATTCAATTTGGCAGCACCTTGGAATCATGAGGTAGAAAGAGCAAAATATGATTTTAATGCTTCATGTCCCATCTGTTTTTAAATTATATCAGCTATTTCATATTTTCTGTTTGTATTCCTCAAAAAGTGACTTGCTTTTTGGCGAAGCTGTCTTTCATTATGGTCCTTTTTCCTTTAGCTAGTTAAATCCACTACTTTTTGTGGCTCAAATAAATTCTTAAACATACAGAATTTCCAATGGACCTGTTTTTAGAAAATCCGTATAACCTGATGGAGAAGATAATAATTCAGTAAGTATGTTTAGCCCTCTGGCCAGATGAGCTTATAGAGTTTCCTTTGTTCATATAAAGGATTCATTTTTCAAATTTCTATTAATGTAAGTTATGAAGCCAATGCCTTCTTCACAGTCAGAGCAATAAATGTAAGTGTATGTCTAAATGGTCTTCTTCAGGCAGATGTTCCCTTGCTCTGCTCATGCCATGAGTCCAGCAGGAGCTGTGTGGCCCAAGCTAATAGACTATCAAGCTTGAGAAATGTCCATTAAATGCACCCACACAGCTTTCATTTTGTTCAAAACATGCGAAGAGCAAACTGAGGTCTGCCTCCAGAAGACCTTGTAAATATTGCCAAAGATATTATCTTGAGTCTATGTCTGTGTTAAGTAATTAATTGAACAAATAGTACAGTACTGTGTTGCCACATACAGACAGTCTTGAAATACTATAGTCTCTCTATATAGATCCTGGGAGGGAGTGAGTCAAACCTGGATTGTCCTGAAAGATGTCTGCTTTTGCCATGAAGTCTACTTAGAAACGTTTAAAGCAAATGGCAGTTTTTGGAAAACCTCTGTGTCATCATATTTGGCCTTTAGCTATCATGGGCTGAGTGTTGACAGCTACTCCTTTTCTTGGTCTTTCACTTGTCTCCTTGAGTGGAGTCATATTGCCAGTTAGACTCATAGGCTTCCCAGAAAGCAGAGGGGAGAGCAAGGATGCAGAGGAGAGCTTCCCTGCCCTGGGTGACAGAGGACCTGCCTTGACTCAAGCTTCCCTTCCCATGACTTGTTTATTTTAGCTGGGAGTCAGAACAGGAATTCAAAGTCTGCTCCTGTCATACTGAGTGCTGAACTACACAGTCATGTGTCCTTTTTGCCCCTTGTTTGCCATGGCAAATCACAGCTTTAGAGGGAGGCATCAGCTCCTCACATGTCGCTAATGCTTGGCTAAATATCACCTTGCCCCTGCGTCAAGCAGTCCTGTATCACCAAGATACTGAAGCATGCATCTATCTTATGCACACATTTAAGAGGACAATTTAACATAATTTTGCAAACAAACACTAGACCAAGAAAAGCTCTTTAGTCTTGGGAGATTAGACAGAAAATTAATTTCAGATGTGTCTGGTTTATTCCAATGGCTTGTTTCCTTGATCTAGGAAGAAACTGAACATGGACTTCTGCACTGTCTCACATGCAGTTTCATCCAGCTTGCTTACACAGGAACAGTTATAATTCCAGAGGTGCAAAAAAGGCATGTAGTGAACTCAGATGATTTAATGAGAGCCTCCTGGGTAAACCATATAAAAAACCAAAAGTCAGTTTGGTGTAAATAGTGTAGGTCAACATGGATGTCCAGTGTTCCTACCATGTTTTTATAACAAAGAGGTTCTAACACTTCCTAGTTTAAACTATCAGATAATATTCAGCACTGAATATTTTTCTTCCAAAATGTTGTTATCCCACTCCAATGGTGAGGTAAAAAGGTGTTAGTTTAAACAGCTCAAAGGCAGCAAGAAAGAGGACAGATTCATATTCAGGAACAGTTCCTGCAGTGGGAAGGCAGCCCCTTGCTGCAGATGGCAGCCTCCCAGAAACACTGCCCAGCACAGCTCTGGGGCTCTGGCTCACTGGGAGGGGATGTTGTATCTCTCTGCCGGTTCCCCATCGCTTCAATTGGTGATCCTACTCTCACTTCTAATTCCTGCAAGATACATCTTTTAAAGACCAAGGTATTTTGTAATTCTTCTGCAACACCAGTGATATTCCCAAAGAGAATAGGTTCTCTTCCTTTTATAGACATGCTTACATCCCATTTTTTAAAAATACTAAAAACATTGGATTGGTAAGACAATTAGAAAATAAGCTATTTTTTTAGATAAAAGAAATCTCATATGCAGCCAGCAGGGCAGCTAGCAGGAAATTTGGACCCTGATGGTAAATTTTAAAGCTAAAAAACCCAGTTGCTAGGTGGAGATTCGGTTTCTTCCTCTTAGGGTCCAGCTACAGTAGAAGGATAACCTTTTACAAAATAAGAAAATCTCATGTGTGTTAAGATGGTCCCACAGGCATCACCTCCTTTGCCCAAAGGTGAGGGAAGAAGTGGAAGCTTCTAAGTGGAATAGAAACTCTTGTAAACAGTGGGCAGGTGCTTCTGGTGAACGTACTGAAGATGGGGGATGGCAGTAAGAGGTGTCACAAAACAATGGAAAAGGAGCCAGGAATTTCACATTAGAAATAGTCTTCATTTAGCACAGAGACAGCTTTGCATCTGACCAAAACACACTTTGCATGTTTGATGCAGAAATAGACATTTTTACATTGCTTAATCAAACATAGGGTTTGGCATGTGTTTATCATTCAAACTGTAGTTTTTGTTGCTGAAAATCTTTGGAATTTGGTACAACTCTAGAAAATGGTTCCATACATTCAAGTCATCTTTTCTAAAGGCAAAACCATTCCTAGTATTTCTTTGCCACTGGGTTTAATACATGACCATGTTGGAGAGGTTATGCGCATGCCATGTACAGGAACCGGTGGTGCTGGGCTAAACTAGCTTGGCATAGGCAAGTGTGATCTGGCAAAGAACAGGCATTTCTTTTGCTAATGAATCAGCTCGAGCAGTTTAGTTTGGACAGAAACAAATTGTAAAATGCCAGCTCAGCAGGGGCACTTCCTCGAATACATCAAAGCTGTTCCTTTCTACATGGCACAGCTGAGTTCTTTCCAAGAATTTCTAGGCCAGTATTCTTGCTTTTCAAAATGTTTTTAAATGGGTACAAATCCCCCCTCGTGAATACCCCAAAACAAACACAAAGGGATGTAAAAATTAGAAGCATCAAAATATTACAATCATCAGTCATGCAAAGCATAAGCGCAGCTGGAAACAGTGTCCCCTTGAGATCTTGCTTATATCCTGACTATATTTAAAATATACATGTTGCTGTTATTTCTGGGGAAGCAGATATGCTAAACATTCTTGTTTTCTCTCTCTGGGTACTTACAATAATTTTTTTTTCATAATGTTTAATTTCCTCTATAACTAAGCACTAAAGTACAACCTACATTATTGGCGTGGGATAGATTTCAGCTACATCAGTAACTGGGGGGTAGTTTTGCCTATGTCAACAGAATGTGATAGAAGAATCAGAAGTAATATCAGAAATAACATGATAGCCAGGTTATAACATCTTACAGCATTTCTGAGGCTATGGACCAATTCTGTGGCCATCATGTGTAAAACAATAGTAAAACAACAAGTCAATATGTTATTAATCATAAAAGAGTAGTTGTGGTGGTGTGGCTGTCCCCCATGTCCCCAGGCAGGGAAGTGGCAATGAGTTGAGAGTTGTGAGAGCCCATCTCCACCCTTGTGAGGGACAGCCCCAGCACACACTCAGGGGCATGGGAACACCGAGCATGTGCATCAGCCCTATGGCCTCAGCTGGTTGCAGGGCAGGAGCAGGGGAGTGCTCTCAGCCACAAACTGTTCCCCAGCTTGGTCAGTAGATAGAGGAGACCTGGAGGTAACACCCTTCCGTAGGTCTTTGTGGTTTTTTTCACACTTTTTGGACAGCTGGTGGCACTGGCTACCTGTTGTGAAAAAGACAAGGATGGTGTGTTGTGATGGGGACATCAGGCTCATGGGTAGGGCTCGCAGGCTGTTGGTCTCTCACTGCATGTGTTGGTGCAGAAGCAGGAGATGGCAGAGATGAGCAGGGTTTCTGGCCAAGCCAGGCTAGATTTTAATCTAAATCCCTCAGCAGTGTTGGCCCTGTGTCTTAACTTCAGCAGAATTTAGGTGTACTGGATCAGACCCAGGCATAGTATGGATTAGTGATCTTCTGCAAAGAAAAATATTGTATTTTTGTAAGAACCAGGAGTATGCATTTGTAAGAAGTAGGAAGGAAAACTTGGACATGTTAAAAACTGGGATGAGGTAGGTCCATCTGATAACCATGATTTTCTGGTTTTGCTGTTGATGTATAACAGTACAGGGACAGTGGTCCCGTCAGAGCTAGGGGAGGGGGATGCCATAACCAGGGTCCCTGCAGATTGCTCAGTGAAAAAGGAGGAGCTCTTTGGCATGTTTCAGGAGTGGTCAAGCATCCAAGACTGCAGCTATTGCTGCTGACTGCCTCTGAGATCTGCTGTCAGAGCACCACCTGTGGCTTCGGATTGAATTTTACAGGGGACACATCACTCCTACGTGAAAGGGGGATCCTCTGACAGCTCCTGGGAATAAACCAGCTACTGCTATTTCTGGGTAAGCAAAGCAAGCAGTTTGCGAGATGTGAAGGGCTTGTCTTGGCATCACAACTAGCTCTGCTGAGACCATCTCAGCTAATCTTGCTGTGCCAGAAAGATCCAAAAAGATGGCCTGGAAGATGGCCTGCACAAAGATGTCCTGGAGTATATATGAATATATGGAGCAACACAGGGAATAGCAGGATGGAGGGGAAAATGAGGGGCTGGGAGGAAGAGAGCTCTGTGAGGTACTGAGAAGGGGACACTCGAGGAGAGGATTATTAAAAAAAAAAAGGTACATAAAATATGCAGCAGTAGGGCAGAGATGCAGCTGAGAGGATCAGAGCAAGACTGAAGTAGGGGGATTAAAGAACAGAGAAGTCAGCAGGAAATGAGGTAAATAATGAGCACATTAAAATGCACAGGGTAGGAAGTACATCGGAAATACTTAGACAAAGGGAAGACGAGTAATCTTGGGAGCAAGGTACTCTGCTCTAACCCTGACTTATTACATGACTCTTATCAAGAGTCCCACTCCTCAATTTCTCTGTGTGGAAAATATGAAAAATTTTATTGATGTTTGTAAAGTGGTTACTAAGACCATAAGAAATTGTTAGCAGGTTACTAAGTGTGTGATAAATTCACCATCACTTATGCTCAGTTTTACTACTCCTAACTCTGATTACTCAGCTGAGGTGTGAAAGTTGGTGGCCAAGGGCTTCTTCTGTGGTCAATAAGGTGGATATTTCCACAGGGTGTTTCAGGTCTAAGGTCCCTCTCCTTAGAGAGAGCACATAGGCCACCTTTGCTCACAAGGCAGGAGCTCGAGGCTAATGCAAGCTGGGTTGGACTGAGGACATCCTGCGTTCAGAACAGTGCTGTACGCTTCCTAAACCACTCACTCCAGCTGCCTACAAATTTCTGATCTCAAGGCAGGAATTACTGGATGATTTGCTCATGTATCAGAGGTCAAGATAATGAGCATAACAGTGTCTTCTAATCACAAAACTTTTGACTCGTGTGGAGTTCACCGATGCTCATAATTAGAAGTGTCTGCAATTTTTTTGTCAAAATGATTTCTTAGCAAAACATGTGTTCTTTTCCCACTGATTTTTTTCTCACTCAACATAAAAGTTACCTAAAGAGTTTCCACTGATAAACCTGAGACAGAATATTTCTACTTATTATACTAGTGCTGGGAGTTTTCTTTGATGATTTTAATGGTGTGTGGCAGCTGCAGCTCAAACTCCTGATCTGAAGCTCAGGTCCTTTTCAAAAGAAGCAGGAGGTGTTCTGCTCCGACCAAGCTGCACAGAGCATTGCACGAGTCACATGGCTGTAGGAGAACTGCAAAACATATGAACTGGCCAGGAAAGGGGAGCATCAGGCTTTCAAACTAATTTCCAAGGTGGTGGTTTTTTGTGTTTTATGATTAATTTCTGAGTCAATCCAACAAAACTTTTTTTTGTTTCTGAACCGAATCAATGCTCATTTTTAATACTTTTACAGCTCATTTTATTTGGAACAAAAATAATTCTGGAATTCCCCATGAGAGCGATTCTGTAGTTTCCATTCACGGCACTTGCGTTGAAGATGCTGTTAAAGTTCAAGGTATTGCTTAATAAAAGAATGACAAGGAAGATATCTTTAAATATTTTCTGATATCTTAAATAAACAAAGAAACATTTCCAAATTTAGGCAGAACAGAATTATAGATAACCCTTTAATTAAAAGCACTGTGAATATCCTTCATGCTGTATGATTAAGACCAATCAAGGATGTAAGAGAGGAAAGTGGGACTCTGTCTACATGCAGAACATGGTTCAGATTCTTCACCCAGCCTTAGGGGCACTCAGCTTCAGTAGAAGCCTCGTGTGTGGTTTGGATCTCGGGATGTCCATAGTCCTCTTCCTGGGTGTGCTCATAATTTTCTGCACAGAGCAATCCAGCACCTACCCCTTTTCTGAGAGCATTTGGGGTCCAGAAATGAAGTGAGTCTCCATGTAAGTAACTTCTCAAACTTATTCTGCCTGACAAAACCAAGATTCCTTTGAAAATAAGTAAGTCCGAGTATTGATGGAGATGGCGGTTGCTTTTCTTACTATAATGACTTTACAAGGAGTGAGAAGTTGAGTTCAGATCCCTACTTAGCTGGCTCTCTACCGAGCTGTGATCAGTCCAAATCCCAGTGCCTTACTGCCCGAAGGCTATTGTGATGGCTGGGTATAAATCATTGCAAAAGGAGTGGAAGGGCAGACAGGATCTGAACAAGATTTGTTGAAGCAGTGACATCTTGCAGCAAAGGATGGCTCTTCATGGGCCCAGGAGGAGAGGAATAAATAAAGAGGACACAAGAGGGACCTGGAAGCCATATCACAAGTGCTTGACTTGGGATTATTGCAAAAGCAGTGCTTAGAGCTGGAGCTGTAACATTCACACCCTCATTTTCTTAAAATAGGCACCTAAATAGGCATTTAGAGTAAATCTGATTTCAGTCCTTCAATGCATTAATTCTCCAAGTACAAAGACAGGGACAATAATAGCTGCCTTCTCACAGGGAGGATGTGAAAATAAATTATTGAATGTGTATGAAGCTCTCAGGTACTATTCTGAATTTTGCTATACCGGTAGTTGGGAGGAAATGAATCAATCTGTCTTTAGATAAGACATTGAGCAAGTGGGCAGCTAGTAAGGATAAAACAAAACATTAAAGAACTGCTCATGGCTTTGCAGCAACCTGTTATTAAAAAAAAGTATAAGTGACAATACTTATATGATAGTGATAAAAGTCTGTACTAGATTGAAAACACTATTCTCTTTAGCACTTCATGTCTCTGAACGGATGAATGAGCTAAATTCTGCTTTTCTGAGAGGGCTGCTGAAGGACTCCTCTGTTAGAGTATGTTCCACTGTTGATATTTAAAACCAGACAAATGTCCTGAAAATCCAAAAATATGTCTGTGTTCATATCCAAAAAGGCTGGTTGGCACAATCCTGTCCATGTGTTTTTCTGATAAACTACTCACATAAAGTGACAAGCAAGAAATTATAGTATCTCTGCAAGTGGATGGAGGTTGCATCTTTTTCAGTATGAAGTCATGTCTTTATGTGACTGCACATGCCTGCATTCTCATATTCACTCTCACTCTGCCATGTGGCATATATTTGTGTGACACATAAATATTGTATCTGCTTTTAGACTAGAGTGGTCAGATAAGAGGTAATATTTAAGGAGGTGGAGGGTCTTGTGACAGATGGGTTCGCAGATAGGAATAAAAGGCACACAAAGGAGCTACTGAATGGTCAGAAGCTCCTTTTAAGAAAGGGTATAACAGCGTTGCTGAGAGAACCACCCACTTCTAATTTACTCAGCATTTCATGAATGGCCTTGTTTATAGAAGTGCTTGAAAATTTTTGACCAGTCTCACTTGTTTGCACACAAATTATGGCTCTACATACATAAATTCTCTGTGTTTTGAAAGTTCCATTTAGACGTTAACCAGAACACTTGTGAATATCTGTATTTACTGTATATCAGTAAGTGCTTTTTAGTAGCCCAAAACAATTTCAGGAACCAAGCAGTAAACTGAGATTTAATAAAAGTTTGCATTCAATAAATTAGGTGATTCCCTTGTTATATTCCATCGGGTAATGTTTTCATTGGCGTATTTATATTCATTTATATTCATTCTTTGAGAACTATCAGCAACATCTGATAGACTTTGGGGTCCCTTCTTCTGAAGGTCCCTGTGTGCACTAGTTGCCCAGGAACATCTGTCCTCTCCTCCCTGGGAGGTCTCAGAGGAAGGGGCATCAGGAGGGAATGCTCTGCAGGCCCTAGCTTCCGGCTACTGATTGCCCTCATGTGAAATGACTGGCGGGGCCAAACTGCCTTGAGTCACAAAGCCATCACTACTTTGATAATAAGCAGCTCTGCCCCTTTTTTAATGCCCCCCCCAGCTGACAGATGATGCAGTTTATTTGTTCCCCCAGTGTCTGAATGAGGTAAATCTCTGATGAGAAAGGGCTGATTGAATTCTTGTCCAGTTAGGACAGGAAAGATATTGATGGATGGGGAAAAGAAATGGCTTGTGGATATCAAGATATGCTACAAGACAGTACCTTCTACATACTATGCATTTGTTTTGTTGTCCTCAATGGCGCTCAGATTCCTAGACATCTTCAGTGGCTAAAATCCCTTTTTTTTACTCACCTGTTAGTATTTACAAAAGTTTCAATCTGAAATAAATCTCACCTTTGTGTATGTGTTGTCAGGTTGTTATGTTGTGTTCAGGTTGGAACTAACCTTGCCTGCCACTGAGCTAAGTGAAAGGTCACCCATCAGCTATTGAAAGTTTCTTCTGGCTGGCAGGGATTTCAAAGAGCAGAGAATTGCACCAGTTACAGAGCCAATATACTTCAGTTCCGCTCTCATTCCGTCATTGCTGGAGCGGTAATACAGAACAGCTGAAGTGTTTTTGTTAATACTTTTTATATCTAAAGTCTACATGTGGGATATTTATGGTAGACAGATCGTGTGATTTCACTTTACTTGTGGATCCACCAGAATTTCCTCATCTTCAGAGTGTGATATAGAGCTCATCCTATCCCTTGGGGTTATGCATAAGAGCATCTGGTGTGCATGAAGAAAGTGCTGAAATGGGTAGAAAATTCAGTCTTCTGTGCTTCTGTTTGGAAAAGACCCAGTCACCACTTAGGATGAGAGAAGACACCTTGGGGAGAGCAGTTCACAGGTGAAGGCACGAGAGGACTGTGAACCTGCACTGGAGTATCCTGCAAAGAAAAGATGATGCAACTAATTTCAGGTGTATGGTGCAAAGGGCAATTTTCTTTGTTATTATAAAAAGTGGAGATCCAAGCACTGTTAATTCACAGGAGAATTTTTTACATTTCTAATTTTTCTCTGAATTTATGAAAAGCCTGCAGCTCTTCTCAGGTATCATAATGTCTCTGATTCGGCATGAAAAATGGAGTTTCTAACCTGACAGAGCATCATCTAGTAGCAGCAAGGTAGCTCAGCAGTATTTCTTTTCCCCTCTCTTGAGAAAGGGGGTTCACTATCTTTCATTCTGTTTGTCTTGTTTTTTCCACTTTCTCCCTCAACAATTTTTCCACCACTTAATTCTGGTCTGACATCTCTTGTGCTGACAGAGAAGTTAAGATTGATGACCTCTTATGTTCTTCTGGTCAGAGAAGATGAATCAAAGTAAATTGTTTTAGTAGTTAATAAAAACAGCCTACTTATTTTTTTGCAAAAATAGCATAGAGCAAAGAAGTTCATGGAGCAAAGATCGCGGAATGACAGGGGAAGAAGTTGGATGTAATCTGGTGGTGGTGTTTGCTAAAAACTGAAGGTGGCTCTGGGCATCTTGCCAGTTTGTTCAGGCTGAGACTTAGCTCTCAGCTCAGGAGGAACTATCTGAGTCTTTTAAGTTCATAATGTAAACGGATGTCAGTTTGGTTTTGTAACCAGAACTAATAAGATTTTAAATAGCCAAGCTATTTTTACTTTTATAATTGACCCTGGATATACTTCTTGTCCTCTTCCATTCAATGACAGTTAAGGAACATGTGATCCTTGGAGACCAAGCTATAGTTGTAGATAATAAAGCCATTAAGCCTGACATTTTTTGGTTTTGATGGAAAATGCTTCAGAAAACTAGAAAAAAAAATCCCAAGAGAATAAAACCACCCATTCCTATGTATTGAAATTGCTCCTATTTTGGGAGAAATCCTGGCTGAAAGATTCCTGTTTGGAGCAGTCTTATCAGGGATGATTTGCTGCAGACATCAGATTGCTGCAGGATTTGAGAGATCCCACCACAGCTATTGAAAAGAGCAACCTTGGGCTCTGTCATAGGTAGTATGTTCTTGTATCTCTAGTAGCCATGACAGTGGCCAAAACCCTGAGGAATTTCACCATGCTTCATACTGGCAGGCAATGTCCATGCAATCTGTGGCACATTTTAAATTTTCTTTTTGGCCTTCTTTTTCAACAGCTGAAAAAGTTTTCAGGGCTTGGGAGGCAGCATGTTAATGTATGCTGCATGTCCTCCAGCTCACTTGCCCCATCCTGTTCTACCCCAAAACAAGGTTGAACTGCAGACCCCACCTGCCGGCAGCACCAAGAGCCCTCTGATTCTCCTCTGTCCTTCAGCTTCAGCCCTACTTGTTGCTCATCAGGTCTCTCTTGAACCTTTGCACTTGCCCTTTTCCAAACTACTATCTCTTCTGAAGCCAGTTTTTAAAAATAATTTTCAGTTTTAGGGAAGTGCATGGATCTGGTGATCTTTTAGTGCAAGTATAAGGCAAAAACCTATCCATACAGATGTGCTGCCTTGCTAGCTAGGAGTACTCATGTAGAAGTGATACTTAAAATTTGCTAACATTCTTTAAATAGAACTATATTTGTGTTTCCAAGCAGAGATCTTGATGAGTTTCTTCACAGTCTGAGCATATGCATTTTGAGGACAGTAAAGTGGGGTCTGATTAAGTTCCACGTGAACATTTCAAGTTCTGGATTAGTGCTGACATCTGCTGTTTATTCTTATCATATACATGAAACACAGGATAGGGAATTGCTGCCTGTGTGCTTTTTGCTGTCTCAATTCCATGTTCTATTTCACACAAGGTAACATTAATGGAAATCACAAGACACAGTAAAACCTCCACGGGTCAATAACTATTCCTATGGGATTTTGAGACATGAAATAAGGAGCTGACAACAAAGATAACACTGAATTTTTATCCTTTTAAATGACTGTTGATGCTTTTAATTGGGGAAAGGGCTTGAGATAGGTGGCCTAAGGAATGAAGCTGTTTATGTACAGGGTGGATATTTAGCCTGGAAGCTCCTTAGTGCAGGGATCACTTTTCTGTTACCATTTCTACAGGAGCCCTTAAAATGCTGGGGTCCTAATCCACAGCTGGCATAGCTGGCTGCTATCGCAAGGGTTATGGCAACAGTGCAAGACCACTATGTCCTCATCCTCCTTGCCTGCTCTGAGTCAGACACAGCAGCACCAGTCCAAGGAGCATCAGCTGCCAGCCTGGCCGCAAGCATGGGTATCACACAGAGTCACCTCGGCAGGTGTCACCACTCAGTGACACTGGGATCTGCAAGAAAGAACTGCTGGGAGACACCAGCTCCTTTCATACAGGTTATTAAACAGCTGTCATGGCCATGTAGCCACTGCTGGGCTGGATCAACAGTATGTAATGTGCTTTGTACTGCCAGGGTGCCTTGACTCTTCCTGCTCTTGCCAGTCATCCTCCCTTCTAACCTCACCCCAAAGAATTGTGTGGGATAAAACAGTTTTAGATAATGAGATTCTCTTTGTGATGAGGTCATGATTATAACAGACATCAGGGAGAAGATAAGCATGGGAGGTTCTGTGGAAATCCCAGATTTATCCCATTAGCGCAGCACATGACAACAATTTATGCTTCTGCTCTCAAATGAAAGCAAATCCTTCATTTAAATGAAGTGACCACATGTACTGATTCAAATACAACTGTGGCAGCTGTCAATTGCATTCCATTTACAAGGCATTGCAATTAAGCACACAAATATTCCCAGTTTTAGGATTTGCTCCCTGTGTTAAGTGTCATGAGTCAGAGAGATGCAAAATTTTCAGATTGGTTATAAAATCAGAAAGGCTTTAAAATAACATTTGAATAATTTTTATCTGTTCTGTGGTGTTTCAGGCCACTATAGTTTCCCTTTTCCAAATTTTTCTCCACAACCATTAATCCTGTATTTTTTCTTTCCTTCTAAGATGCTTCACTCTCTGTCCCATGAATCCAGGATCTGGGCTTTTCAGAGATTTGCAATTAAACTGTGAGAGTTGGCAAAACAGTGCTCCAGCCTTCCTGAAGGATAATGCTAACTAACAATGTCATTGCTAAGGGTCAGGTTTCTGGAGTCTCTGGCTTTGATTCTATTAATGGTTTTAAACTAAAATTAGATTTATGTTAGATATAAGGAGGGAATTCTATACTATAAGGGTGAGGAGACACTGGAACATGCTGCTCAGATGGGGCTTTGAGCAACCTGGTCTGGTGAAAGATGTCCCTGCCCGTGATGGGGGGTTGGACTAGATGATATTTAAAAGTCTCTTCCAACCCAAACCATTCCATGATTCTATGAATCTTCAGTGACTTCCAGTGACTCTGGCTGAAGTCAGTAGGATTCCCTCAGGAGAAAGGATATCAGCAGGGTACAACATTGAAAAAAGTTTAGGTCATAAATGCAAGGTAAAGCCAAAATATTAATCCCAGAAAAACCTGTGAATTCTAACGTGCTTTGCACTATAAGAGTAGGATTTGTATTCAATTTCTCAAGGGACTGTAGCCATTAACTTAGTGTGATAAAAAGACAATAATATGCCTGACACTGAAAATATTTAACTTTTTGCATGTGAATTAGGTTAACAAGTACAGACAGTCTCAAAATTGTTATTATTATGTAAAAATAGTAATAGCGAAATTTAGAAAACTCAAGTTCTATGAGAGGTGACTTTACTACTATAAATTAGAAATAAGTAGGTGACAGATGACGCTAATTGTTTTGAACTGGAAGAGATCTGGGCCTTTAAATTACAATCCCAGTGAGTGCAAATAATCTCTCAGAAGTCACTGAGGTTTTCATTAACCCAAAGCTGGGGCTGGCACAATGCCTACTTCCCAGGCCCACGCTGGGACCTGGCCCAGGCTCTCTACACCCCTGAGAGCATGGGAGGGTTGGACAGATTTCCAGCTGTCCATGAGCCCTCTTGAGAGGTTTGTATGTACCCAGTGTGCTGCAGGGCATGGAGTTACCAGCTTTGCTTATGCAGCTGAAGGTTCCTCTGAGTGCGCATGACCATCGTGCACTCAGGCTCCTTTCCTGTGGCACCCCAGGGGTGGTGTGAGTAATGGGAAGAAGCAGGTCCTTGCCTTGCTCTCAGTCCCTGCTCCACCAGCAGCACTCCCTGTGTGCAGGAGGTGATTGCTTCTCTGTGTCAGTACATGAACATACTCTTCTCTTCCGAAGGGGGGATGACAATAAGTAAGTTCCTGCATGAAGGCATTTCCATTGCATTTTAATTATGTGCAGCTTCAGCAAGTTGCATGAGTTGCTTTAGTTTTAATGACATCATATAATTCACTTTATAGAACTGAGAAAGCTACTGAGAGCATGAGCGCAATTACAAATCATACCTAGGGGGTCAGATATATTTTGGGTCTTCAGTGATAGAGAGTCTTTGCTATATTAAAAAACAGTGATTTTTTTTTTCTGACTCCTTTTGGTTAAACAACCCCGCCATATCCCCAAACATGTTTCTCATTTAGCACTCAGAAAAGTTATATCTTCTGCCAATTAAAATTTTTGAGGTCAAATTCACCTTTGGCTGAATTACCAGTTCTCCACAAGGTGCTTGGATGTGACTACATTATTTTGACATGGTTGTGGGGGATGGTGCTCTCTAAGTGCTACCTTTGTTGTGACTCTGATCCTTGAAATGGAACTTGACATTTGTGGTCAATTAGAGAATTTGGTGGAGACCTGGAAAAGATGCAAAGTATTACAGAGATGGTCAATGACATTAACCTGCTCTGATGCCTCTGCATTATTCAAAAGAAGTCAGGGGTAGGAAAAATAGAGCGGAGGCTTCAATGGTGTGATTATATCTGATGCAATCTTATTGTAATCTGAGTTGGTCACAGTACTAAACTGTAAACCAATAAATAAAATAATTTTCATCACCTATTTTAAACATAAGTTTGCCTTAAACTCCCATTAGTTTAACAAGCTTTGATTGAGAGAGATCTTCCTAAAAGTGTTCACTTGCAAGTGCTTGTAACAAATCTGGCCTGCATAAATGCCTTCCCTAAAGCTGAGCCTCAGAAGGGTCTCCTATAATCATGTTCCCAATGCTCAGGAGTGCTCAAGGACTGTTTCTTTGTGCAAATCCTCATGAGTTGCAACATCCTCATGGGAGCAAGGATTAAACTTAGCTCTACTTCTACATGTCCCAGTATGTTGACTGCTGTGCAATTTATCAGGGGCAGATTGCCATTACCCTGATTTAGACAGCTGGTTAGTTCTTCTCTCTTTCTTTGTCTCCCATTTTTCCTGACAGAGCCTCACATGCAATCTCCTCTTCTTGCCATTGCATAGATTAAGGAGTTGATTCTTATTAATACTAACGAGGGGGAACTGTGAGGAGTAATGTGCAGAGGCAATATTGCAGTGAGGAAGGGAACAATCTGTTCTCTGTTTCTGGTGCTTTAGGACAAGTGGTGATGGGCATGTGCCGCAGCAAGAAAGATTCAAGTTAGACATTAGGAGTAAAAAAGCACTTTATAAGGGCAAGGACAGGGGAGTGCTGGAACAGATGGCCTTGAGAGATGGTGGTGCCTATGGAAGACCATGAAACAAAGCTGCTCCAGCATGGGTCCCTTCCATGGGGTGCAGTCCTTCAGGAACAGACTGCTCCAGCCTGGGTCCCCCCTGGGGTCACAAGCCCTGCCAGCAAACCTGCTCCAGCATTGGCTCCTCTCTCCACGGGTCCACAGGTCCTGCCAGGACCCTGCTCCGGTGCGGGCTTCCCACGCAGTCACAGCCTCCTTTGGGCATCCACCTGCTCCAGCGTGGGGTCATCCACGGGCTGCAGGTGGATATCTGCTCCACCATTAACCTCCATGGGCTGCAGGGGGACAGCCTGCCTCACCATGGTCTGGTCTTCACCACAGGCTGCAGGGGAATCTCTGGTCCAGCGCTGGGAGCACCTCCTCCCCCTCCTCCTTCACTGACCTGGGTGTCTGCAGGGTTGTTCCTCTCACATATTCTCCCTCCTCTGTTCTGACTGCTGCTGGTGTTGCCCAAGTTTTTTTTCCCCCTTCTTAAATCTGTTATCCCAGAGGTGTTACCACCATCACTGATGGGCTTGGCCTTGGCCAGCAGCGTGTCTGTCTTGGAGCTGGCTGGTATTGGCTCTGTCAGACATAGGGGAAGCTTCTAGCAGTTTCTTACAGAAGCCACCCCTGTAGCCCTCCCCCTACCAAAACCTCGCCATGCAAACCCAATACACCCCTCCACAGAGAAATTACTTTGTCACACAGAGATTGGCTTTAGGTAGGTAAACTGCCATTACTTCTACACGAAGTTTAATATCTCTGTGTTGCTGAGGTTGGGCCTGGCACTCATGAACACCTAGGTGGATGTCAGCTAACGCTTCCTCTCCTTCCCTGCCCCTTTACACAGCCGGTGCAGTACTACAGCAGCAGGTTGTCCATGGCAGCTGGGTGCACCACATCAAGCACTTTTCTCCTCTCCACAGCAAAGAGTCTTTCAACATGTTCCAACGGCATAAAAGCAAGAGGAACCAAACTATAAGTAGGAGGCAGGAAGAATCATTAGTTAGGAAGCCAGCCTGCAGCTTGTGTAATCTTGATTAAACTATGCTTTTTCAAACATAATGCTTTGCAAACTTTCTCTTTTGCTCTTATAAACATTCTTATTTGTTGTTTCTGCAGTTCGTACTACAATGATGATGTGCGGTTTTAGTGTACTCCTGTAGTAAGTTAGAGTGAAAGGGAGCATCCATGGATATATTACAACTCTGCTCCATCCACTATAATAAGAAACCTCCTAAAAGTGTGAAGAGCTGCTCCCTCTCTTTTTGTGTTTGCTCAGCTAGGTAGTAGCTTTTAGCATGTATATCAAACTAAGCAAATAAAAGCACACAGCAAGCGTGGTCTACATATGATATAGTTTCTTCCTGCATTTTGAAGTTCGAACATTAACTGCATACAGCCAGGAAGGAGTATGAATATACAGACAGGAAAAACTACTGCTGAATTATTATGCAAGCTACTTAGTGCCTAGAGTCATTGCATTTTTCAAAGGGACTTTTAAAATACTGCATCGATACAAGTGACAGAATACACCCAGGATGGGAGAGGGGCTTCATATGTATCATTTGGCAATGGTGTATAACGGGTATAATATTTGTAACAGCTGTTAGGTGCTCTGAAGCTACACGACATTTATGGAATTTTCCATTGAGCTCTAAATATTCAGGTCACATACACAGTTAAATTTCCAGCAGTGGCAGTACAGATAAAAGCACTCCAACCGTATGCCATAATTGTGCTCTATTTAGAGAGTGCAGCAACTCAGGCATTTTCACAGCAGTTGTCTTAGATACGGTATACATTCTGCTTTATAAATGCCAATTCATTAGCGCATGTAACACGTAGCATGCTGCTCTTAAAAAAAAAGAGGGAGAGTGCTAAGTTTCAGTGAGGAATAAACATACAGACAAAAAATATTACTTAGAAGAAGGAAAAGAAAAATAGAGAGAAATGCCAAATTCAGTTTCATCTTTTATACAAAGATCTGTAGAACATCAAAGTCCATTTTGTAAGAGGTTTCAAATAAGTGGCAGTAATTTGAGTATCCATAAATTAATATTAAAAGGACTTAATTGACTGGAAATTTCCACTTCAGGATATTGAATTGCAATATATAAAATCTTCAACAGAAAGAGTATTCAATTTTAAAATTCATACAATTTTGTAAATTGTTTGTAGTGATGCTAATCTAGCTACAATTCCAGGATGCAAGAAAGACAACATTATTTTAATGCTTCATGCTAAAGGTTTTTTACATTCAGCGAGTACTAAGCCAGCAAGTCTGACCAAAACCAGACACTAAAAATAAAGGAAAAATCATTCTATCATTGCAATGATTTCAAATAAAACACAAAGAAGAAAACTCTGGAGCTAAAAATCATGCTTTAACTCGTTACTCTGAAGTGGCCAGGAAGGCATGTTCACCTGTTGTACTATCAGTTTTGAGACAGCCAACACGGCTGTGTGAGATCAGGTATTCATGAAAAGTAGGTCAGTGCAGAGAATCAGATGGAGTTCCCAGCCTTGCTAGACTTATGAATAAAATATTTTGTACCTTTTTCTACAACTGTGCTCCATCTTGAACAGCAGATATATTAGTCTGTTTTAAGATTTATTATGATTGCAAAATCTGTCCATGACCAAAATGAGGATCATTAAACTCTATTTGTAAGTCACCTTTTTGTGGCCTTTCTTCTGTAAATTCAGTACATATTAGAGGAAGGTGGTGAAATACATTGACCTTGCACCTTCTCTGCACTAGAAACCCAAAGGAAACAGAGAGACCTTTTGCTCTGTCCTTTGCCCTTGTCCTGTCCTTTGTCCCATCATAGCTGGGTAATTTGTCCCATCCAGAAGTTTAGTCATGCCTCACCTAAGGAAACCTCAAGGAGCTCTGTGCAGAGGTGAGACCTGGGATCAAGGCCACAGTTGGAACATACTCACAACCCTTGGTTACTGAATATGTTTTCTGGAGAGAGGAAAGCTAGTTATAAAATAATATTGATGGCTCTGACAGGTCTGGTAAAGGAGCTTTACAACATTACCGCCCCGTTGGCCACATTTTTTTCTCTCTTGTGGGAGTTTATAGCCCCTTTGCCACAGCTGGGAGAAGGGAACGCCAGATTCACATCACCCAGTGCAGCTCCCACCAGGATGTACAGATACACATTCCCTCCAGTCTGCTTGGCTTTGGGTCCAGCCAGCTGGGCACAGAAAAGGTAGCTAATGTGCTAAGCTTGCCCTGCTTTGCTCGGTGAGAACTAGGCTGTGCGATGGCGGTGAGTCCTGGGCTGGGTCATGCCAGGACATGGGGCTGGCAGAAAGGGCCAGGGCTCTCTGAGGTCCTGGAGGGAAAACACAGCTGCTGAGTGGGCTCCTTTCCACACCTCCACACCTCAGGCAGTTGACTGCAGAAGTTCAGGTTTCTTCTCCTTCCCGCACACACCTGGCTCATCTGTTTGGCAGGGGAAGGGGCAGGAACATTATGCAGCATATGAAAGGGGGAAGAGACTGATTATCCAGCAGCTCCCAGAACTCTTGACTCTTTTCTCCTCTGCCCTTGACATCCAGATTTACTGAATTGCCAGCCACATTAGAAGGAGATGTTTCTGCTGGGTGATACCTACTTGAAGCATTGCTCTAATTAGAGCCAAGAAAGGGCAGGAGAAAGTGAAAGGCAGGGAACCTAGTCCTCTTTCTGCAAGATAACAATGTCTTAAAAGCAATTACAGTAACTTACTCCTAGTTTCAAGACACAGAGCTGATTCTTGCCATCCTAACAAGATTTTGATTGTTGAAGGGAAGTATTGGTTTTCTTTCATACCGTGCAGAGCATGAAGCTTTCATGGAATAGCATTCAGCCTCTGTTGGAGGTCTCCTTCCAGCCATCTGCCCACAGAGGGCCCCAAAACAGACATGAATTTCCAGGCTTATTTAACTGGCTCGGGTTGTTAGAAGAGTAAACTAAAATCTTCACCTTAGGAAATATCTGGAGAGCAAATGCCATGATGCAATGGCTTTCCACAATTTCTATCCCCAAACCTTTGACTAAAAAGGTCTGATCCACCTCAGCTATATGTCTGGATGTACTGGACCAATAGTTCTGGTTCTTTGCTTTCATGCCTTGCTTTGGGTTTATTACAGAAATGTTTAACCTGTGTGCCACAGGTGCAGAGAAAAACTGCAGGCATATAAAGATGCAATCATGGAATAACAGCAAGATATTTTTAATAAGGTGCATGCAATGCCTTATAGTAGTGTGGCTCAAAACAAATAAACACAAAAAGTGATTTTTTTCTGTCTTAACAACATTTAAGGTACATTTGAATTTGCCAAGACTTTTTGATTTATGAATGATAAATATGAAGCAGACATTAGAAGCTGAAAACAGGGCTTGATCATCTGTCAAACAGACAAACCTGATAGCCTGAGAAGGCTGCTGATTGCATCAGGGTTGCGTTTGTCTGCTTTTCTTAGTTACTTCTTTCTGTGGGCAGTCGCTTAAATTTCCAACCATTTGTGCAGTCTGTCTTGCAGTTAAAGCAGGTAGAAACAGTTTCTGCAAAACCCATGAAAGAAGCAACAAGGCGGCTCTCACTGACCCCTTTGATTTAATTTTGCCACGTTCCTAAGTCTATAGTCTGCAGCATAAAATAAAAACTTTTAAAGTTGAGCAGTCTGAATACACTCTCACAGCATGTAGGTCACCTGCTCAGTTATCTGGCAAGCCCTGACACATAAGCTTCTGAGCTAATAAACCTTGGGACTGTGTGGATCAATTTCAGCATCCAAAGCTAATGGAAATAAATCATCAGCTATTTTTATTTAATTTTTAATTTTGGCACCCTTTTCCCCACAGAAGAAGATTATAGAAAGAGTTCATCACAAAAGTACAGACAAAAATTCAAATACTGGCTCTCTTTAAACATCTGAAAAACTGTATGGAACTAACCTTTATGTCCTTCTAAGTCAAGTCTCTCTAATCTTTCAAATCCAGTTAAATCTTATTATCAACTCACTTGGCAGAATTAATATACTAAAATGGGCACTTTGCCAAGTCTTTTTAACACTTGGTTTCTGTTATGCCAATTCAATTACAAATAATTTCATTACAAAGGTTAGTCATATATAATGAATTAATATAAGCAAAAAGACCGAAGAAGATACAATTGACCATGTTGAAGCCTAAAGAGGTAAGAAGTCTTGTAAACTTGAGAAAACAATATTAGACACCTGTATTTATGCTGTGATAGATTCAAATCTACATGGCACATAGAAAATGAAACAACCAAACTCATCCAAATCTATTGGAAATGAAGATTGTTTCATTTTCACATTGAAATACCAAAAGTAAATGGTGCTAAATGGAAATCTCTTAGTAATGGTTTGGATAATAGAACATTTAACCACTTTGCCTGCTCAGGCTGGAACACCAAATGGGTTATAACTTCCATATTTAGCACCAAACTAAAAATAACTTGTGATTGCCTAAATCACTGCTATTCTCAGCATGGCTTCTAATAGAATCGCTTTGGCCACATGGGAAGGGGTAACATTTGTAAACTGTTGTGCTAGTAATGTCTTAATGATCTGAGTTCAGAGCAAAGACATGAGTACAATTTGTACTTTTCTGTTGTCCAGGAACCTGTTTACACCAAAAATATTGTTACCATACATAGAGATGTGAAGAATACTCTGATTACTTGTGTGATGGTAATAGGACTTCTGTCGGCTTTTCAAAATCTAGGATGTGACCATTACAATCAGTTATTTGAAAACTACCAGTAGACTTACTTCTTCAGACTAGGACATGGCCATTACAAGTTGAGCTATTACCTGAGCACAGACAACATTTTTAAAAACCTTTTTCACAAAAGATGAAAAGGTGTTTTTAATACCAGCTGAATGGAGAATTCCAGATTTACCTAAACACTTATTAAAACTAAACCATACTGCACATAAGCCAAGACTAAGGGACTCATGTTATAAAAGGATGCAATAAATCACTGCACTGAATGCAGAAGAAAATTTTATTGATAAAACTGGCCTTGAGATTTGACATCATTTACCACAAAAAAAAATTAATGCTATTATTTCATCAGGAAACTAGTGATGTTTCTGCCCTACTTGCTTTTATGTAAAAAGGTTATTGAAAAGTACCCACATTTATTACTAGACTTTTCACAAGCTCTCAGTGATCTCATGAGGAACCCTGTCTTGTCTAGAGATAAGCTATGCTTGATCAGCAGAGATAAGTTGGACTTCTAGTTTCCTACTGAGGTATCCTCAGTTCTTTCCTGCTCCCTGGCACTACTTATGAGAGAAACCAAATAGGCTTGTGGTTTCCATTGGATCAGTTCCGCAATCCTTAAAACAAAAAAAATTATTACTTACAGATAGGTAGACTCGTAGGACAACTATCATTGCTATGTCCTGTGGAATGGTGATGGTCTGGGATGGTGACCAAGCATGCTGAGGAAACACAGCCTAAGTGGATCTACATCCACTTATTTCCATTGCGGTTCACAAACCCTGGCATGCGCCTCTATGATGCAGCAGTCACTTTGCTGAATAATGCATCTGTGTCTGGTGCTTTCATTATCTTTCCTCCCATCCAAAGACATAAAGAATATGAAAATCCAGAAGATTATTCTAAAAATTTTCCTTCTGGTGTTGCAATTTTAATAATAAGCTGTAAGACCCAAGTAGTGAGGGAAGAAAGACAGCCTGGCAAGTCAAGCCCAGAGCTGCCCTCAGAGCTGAAAATGTCTCTGAAACCATGAAAAGGGACACTACTCCTGCAGAAAATCCCTGTTCTGATCTTATCTCAGCTACCAGCTTCCCCTCAACCAAAGCCCATCCCTTGCCTCTATGCTTTACTCCTGAAATGGTGGAAATGGTGGTAATATTCAGCTATGTCAAGGACAAGCTCTGAAGCTTTTATCAATTAAAGACCACAAGACATCAGGATGTGCCCAGGCTGTATAACACTGACAATGAGCTGGTTTGAGTACCAAACTCCTATGCCTACCTCTGCTGAGTCCCCAGATGAAGTGCTGAGCCATCTTCCAGACCTGTGCCAGGTAATTAAACACTTTTGCATGCATGACACAGCACTCTGCTGCCTGTGGGGACTACCAACATCAGGACAATGAGAGGGGAACATAGATTGATGAACACAGGAACATGCCCAGACCCTTGGTGCACTTGGCTCTTTTGGGCCATCCCTAAGAAAAATCAACTTGTTTTCTTTAATTGATACAGAAGTCTGTGGTCTCAAATAAGAACGGTTGCTGAATTGAAGTTATGATCACTTTCTTTTCATGTGAATGTTTAACAGAAGGAATCTAGAAAATAACAATGGTAACCAGCCGCTGGTTCTTCTGATCAGTTCTTCTTGGCTTGCTTTTCATTCTAATTAGTGCAATAATTTAATTAGCATAACTGTTCATGAATTTTTTGTGTATGTATTTTGCACACTACTACTGCACCCCTACTTCTGTCACTGACCTCATTTGGATTGCTCGCAATACGTACACATTCCTTTTAGCAGATTTAACCACTATGTGTCATGTGCCAGTGGGAAGAAAATTCTGTCTCAGTATTCTCAAGATTTAACAAAAAACATTTGAAATAACAATAAACTACACATGCTGCAAGAACAGAAAAGAGCAGGGCTCAGCAAACTAGGAGTTCTGTCTGCAGTCTGGATTGAGTGAGATCGAGAAATCTTCACAGAGTGTGCTTGAGTCAGTGCCTGAACTAAAAATTGGCTGTTCTGTTCCATTGGTTTATCTTACAAACTGGTATTCTGCTTATTCCGAGCAAATTATAGGTCTTCCAAAGACAAGTTTTTCACTGTCACAACTTAGAAATATGTTAAATGATACAATCTCATGTGCACAAAGCAAAAACTACCAGAAATGGCCATTTTACAGTCTTATTATTTCTGAAACATATTTTCTTCAGATTTGCCTTGATTCTTCAGGTCAAGTTGAGTCTACAGAACAAGCCAAAGCCCACACCAGAAGTCAGTAGCAGAAGGCCCAAGCACTAAGATTAAAATTTCTGTCTTCAGCTCTTTTCAAATGGTTTGAACGTGACCTTTCTGATGGTAGCATATACAGCCAGCTACTTGCTGCGTGGGGAATGGGCATCTCCTGCTTAATGGAAATGCTTAAATCCAGCCTGTACGTGTGTCGGGAGATGCTTGAGTGTTTCCAAGGAGCCAGCCCAGATGGGGCAAGTGGGCACTGCCCTGCAGCAGGCAGCAGCAGCTCAGCTGGAGCCATGGGGTGTCCCTGCACAGCGGTGCCCCACACCATGGGCTGCAAGGGGTCAGTGCTGTGGGCAGCCCAGGGTGCCGGGAGTCACCCATATGGGATCATGCAGATATGCCCACCCTGCACTGAATCACCTGGCACTGGGTTGTCCCAGGCCTGAGCATCCCTGTGAGCCACATCAGCTGCTTGGAGTGGAAAATATAAGGAACTGGTGAGACATCACTGGTAAGCCCATGGGGTGGGGAAGTGGGATCTGGCTGAGCTTCTGCAGGATGTTTACCAGAGTCTGTGACACATAAAATTGCTTCCAGATATAAGCCAGGTATGGAAACAAGTCAGGTGCTTTTGAGCTGTGCTGCATTTATAGAAGCAATCCAGCAGCTTCAGCTTGGTGCTGCATCTGCAGTGGGTGATGACCTGCCAGGGTCTTTGCTGCTTTTGCAGCAGGTTACTCCCCTGCTTGGCCATCAGCTGCCCACAGCCACCAGTGAGCTGACTACAAGCCCCTTTCCATCTGGACGCCTCTTGCAGAGTGTTTTCCAACTAGAAAGATACAAACATGCTAGTGTGCTGTATCATGCTAAGCATTTTCCTAAACTCAAAACTACTAGAAAGGGAGGTATTCTTGTGACAGAAACATTGTATAACTGCTTTACTTTTAGTTAGCTTTTCTTAAGATGACATCTCTGATACCAGACCAGATGAAGCCTTGTTCTGAGTGCATAGAATTTTAAATGTTTGACCTTTCTCTTGTGTAATGACTTTACTTTTTCCAAATGGAGATCTTGTCATATAAGACATACTTGCTAGCAATGTTCAGTGTGTGCTTCCAAGTGATGCCAAGCAGCATTTGCTGAAGAGACATCTTTGCCCATGTCACACTTTCAAAGGGATTTTAGTGAGAGGTCTGTGGGGACTGAGTTTGGTTAGCATTGCTCAAAAGTTTGGTCAGTGGCTTTTTTTCTCATTTGTCGAGGAAAAAGACTGAACTCATGCCAGCTAAGATCACTACCATTCAGAAAGTGGTGCCTGAGACCTTATTGTGCTACGAAGAGATACAGAGACCACATCACCTAGCTCTGGAAAAGCATAGCTGGGTTTTGAGAAGATCTTGCAGGGGTTAGTAGAAGACAATGGAAAACAGACTTCAATTTCTCTAAAACTGTGCTATGCTCTTACATGGAAAATAAGACTGCAATGACAAAGTCCTGGAGAACGGCTCTTCCTGCACCACCTTTGGGAGGCTGAGGGGCTCTTCTGCCACTGATACATTTGTTAGGTATGACAAAGGGAAAAGTGACACACTCTGGCATGCCAGTTGTATTGCTTAAGTGCTGCTTCAAAGAAACTGACAGATGTTATGAAGGTATATGTTTGTATAGAGAAATTAATCAGTGTTTGTAAACATAGAAATAGATTTCTGCTAGGTATTTCTAATAAATCTGGAATTATTTTAACAGATTTATGTTGTTATTCATAAATAATATAAGGGAAAAAGGACGTTGATGTGAAGCAATTTAGACAAAACTATCAAACTGGTCCTGTCGTTCATGGTGCTATGGTTCAACCATTTATCTAACAGTTACAATGGAAACTATGCCAAAGGAAAAATGCCCAGTACTGCCCCTGGGAAGGAAGCAACCCTGCAGCAGCCCAGGCTGGGGGTACTGGCTGGGGAGCAGCTCTCTGGGGCCCTGGTGGGCAGCTGAGCATGGGGCAGCCATGTGTCCTGGCAGCAGAGATGGCCAGCAGCCTCCTGGGCTGCACAAACAGGGGCACAGCCAGTAGATTTAGAGATGCGACTTATCAGACCACATTCAGAATACTGGATCCAGTTCTCCCCCACTCTAACCCAGCACAAGAAGGACCTTAATAAGCTGGAGTGAGTTAAGTGGAGGAGCCCCAGACTGGCTAGGGGCTGGAGCACTTGCACCGTGAGGAAATGATGATCATGCACAAGTGGAGAAATATCCAGAGATGAGATGTTCTCACCTCAGCCCATGTTCACATTATGCAGTTTTATTGGCTTAACCTACGGAGGAAGTCCCTCTACCCGCTCTCCCTGTTGTCATGCCTGTTTGGTCTAGTGATGAGAGAAGATATTTCTGCTTAGCTGAGTTGCAGGTTATCCGCTGGTTATCTAATTAATAATGAGTTGTGAAGGCCACAAAGAGTTTATTTTTGATTAAAAGAAAACTAGACTTTTAACAGAAAACTGCTTTTCTGAATGTCATGGTTTAACCCCAGTCGGCAACTAAGCACCACGCAGCCTCTCGCTCACTCCCCCCCGGTGGGATGGGGGAGAGAATCGGAGGACTAAACGTGAGAAAACTCATGGGTTGAGATAAAGGCAGTTTAATAGGGAAAGCAAAAGCCGCGTGCACAAGCAAAGCAAAGCAAGGAATTAATTCGCTACTTCCCATCGGCAGGCAGGTGTTCAGTCATCTCCAGGAAAGCAGGGCTCCATCACGCGTAACGGTTACTTGGGAAGCCAAACACCATCATGCTGAATGTCCCCCACTTCCTTCTTCTTCCCCCAGCTTATATACTGAGCATGACGTCATATGGTATGGAATAGCCCTTTGGCCAGTCTGGGTCAGCTGTCCTGGCTGTGCCCCCTCCCAGCTTCTCATGCACCTGGCAAAGCACGGGAAGCTGAAAAGTCCTTGACCAGTGTAAACTCTATTCAGCAAGAACCAAAACATCACTGTGTTATCAACATTATTCTCATCCTAAATCCAAAACACAGCACTCTACTAGCTACTAAGAAGAAAATTAACTCTATCCCAGCTGAAACCAGGACACTGAAGCAACACAATTTTACTCTGAGCTGTTTTCCTTCCAGAGGCTGGGATCAGCTTACAGACTGACAGGTCCTGTGACTGGGACTGCCAGCTCCTGCTGGCTTCAAGCAAAATCAGCCCTTAACCTGTCCACGTTGCATTCTCATTTTAAAAACAATGAAAACGTATATACCTAAGCCTTCAAGTTTTGCAGCCTCTGTGAAAGTGGCACAGAGGAGGCTAAAATCCTTCAAAAGGGAGAAGACAACTGAAAGAGGTCTTGTATATCTTAGCTGCACAGTCTAATTACTGAATTCTTACATCATCTGCTCAGTTTTGGAAAGAAATGTCTGGGAGCTGTGCTGGGAGCCCTGACCTCCATGGGAAGTTCCCCAGGCCTGGTGGCTCCCTGCTACCACTTTTCCTTCTGTAAAGAGGTAATATATAAAAGACAAGGTAGTCCTGTCCAGCAGTCCAAAGAGGTTGCATTTGATACCTCCCATATCTTCAGTCTGCTAGCTTGGTGACTGCAAGGCAGGTTTGATGACTTGGCCTTGCTTTCTGTCCCAGGGGACAGTTCTTTTGAACTGCTGCATGCAGAGGTACCCACCTGCATCCAGCCCTTCTGGCCTGAGTGTCTCAAGGAAAGCACCATTACCACCACAATGTGTAATCTGCTGGGAGTTGTGTCCTCTTCTGGTTATAGACCAAAGCCATTCTAGTCCTGAAAGACAGTGGCTTTCAGCATTTTGTGGGCACAGATCCTAAAGTTTGTAACGGAAGGACCAACTAGAAAAATTACTAAAGGTGGAAGAACACACCTATGTCTAATCATTAATGAACCTTACTGAATTTTTACATAACTAGGCACTTTTTGGTTATTAGGAGTCCATATTCTACAGATATTCAGAGGCTGTGGTTTGCCTATTAATATTTTTCTGCTGTCAAGCCAGCAATAAAAGCTGTTAGTTTCATGTTATGATATATTTTTATAAAGTCTGTATTGAAGCTGAATGATCTTGTAATGAGCTGGTACTGCTGCAACCTTTGGTGAAGCTTTGTGCATTACCTACATCACTTAAATCTAATGTGCCTCATAGTCTCAGCAGCCTTGATCAGACTGTGAGATGATACAGCTGACAGACTTGCATTCTGAATGGTTATTTAAGCAATGAAATTGCCACCAAATATAACTTTGGAGAATTAGAGTTTCTGAAAGAAAATGTAAGGGACAGACAGCTGGATGCCATTTTATAAGTGCTCTCTTTCTAATATTAAGCACTTACTGTGCAGGCCAGTATGAAAATTTAGTCTTTTACTTTTCAGGCTCCAGGTTGAGAAAAGAATTGTTAAGTTTCTTAGCAATGCTGTCAGGGACTGGTGGAAGACAGCACACATTGCACTTTGATTTCACTAAGCCTACAACAAACTCTTACACATGACAGGGCTTAAAAAACCAAGTGCTATGAAGGAGCCCTCTGGAGATCATCTCTTTAGTTACTAGCATGTGAAAGACAAGGTCAAGTTTATTCTTGTGGCTCTAAAACTGACTGTTTTACTAGAGGGAAAGGCAACATTAAAATGGTTCAACCTTTTATAATGCTAGTCAGATGAATGTATGCAACCTTCTGTGGTACTGCGGGTGGGCAAAGGTCATTGAGGTGCTGGTTTAAAGGAGCTGCATCTCCATACTCAAGCATTTGTGGCTGGCTCACAAGCTGCTGTCCATCAGCTCACAGGAATGTATAACTAACACGGTAATTCACTCTGTGTCCAAAAGGACTAACATCTGAATGATGCATTATTTTATTTAAGTTAATTTCTTCCAGTTTTTAATTATACTTTACATATCATGTCATAGCCATAGTTTTCTGTCTCATTTTACTTGAGAGACCGCAACACCATAGACCTGGAGGAAGCTTGAGTCTGACCTGGCAAGCAAGTGGTCTGTCCCTTTCCTCAGCGGTTCTGCCAAGCCCTGTTCTGCCCTCTGTGCAAGCCCAAGGGGATGCTTTTGGGGAAGATCCAAGCCCTCCTCGTGTCTTAAATTTATTTTGTCAATGATGCAGTGGGAAGCTCAAAACTCCTTGGATCCCCTTCCCATCAATAGCTGAAACTAGAAAGCCTGCTAAAAATCCCATCTCATTTTCCTCAGTTGTGAGCTGAGGTGCTCCACAGTGACTTGATGCAAACAGGTTAATGCTTGCATGCCAGTTAATTTATCCTGGGTGGAAACACTGCCTTTGCTGTGTGCTGTGCTCTGGTACCCATTTGCATGTGCAGCTAAGACTGCTAAGGCTGCATCCTATATTTCTGAGCATGCAGAACTACTCCTCTGTGGTGAGGTTTTCTGGGGCAGAATTTTTCTGTCCCTCTGAAAATGCAAAAGGAATTGCAATACTTATGGGGCTAAGAGCATCTTTCTTTATGCATTTTCTACTTCATAATTCTTGCATGAAGTGCCTTCAGATTTTGCTATTTGAATTTTAGCTTGTAATCTCTACTGGATTAGTCAATGTAGTTAAAGCATCACTGTAGCTGAGTTAAGGGTTGTTGTATAATGGCAACATATGACCAAGAGGCAGTACTTTAGTTATATGTCAATTAAATTTTACAGTGATTACAGGGTCACAGAGACAAGTTTTCTTTTAAAAATGAAGCCAAGACTAGAATAGCATGGGTAACATACATTCATCTTTTATATCCATAGTTTAATACAAAGTTAGTAAAAATTAAAGAAACTGAATGAATTTCGTAATGATACAAGAAACAAAAATGACACTGTCAGGGGTTTTCCCTCCTGACACCCCTTTGTGTTTTGTTTTACATTGGTATTTCATAGCAAATGTCTTACAAGTGGAAAAGATGCAGATATTGTGTTAGAGGAATGACCCCTTAGTTCTGTGTTCTGTCCCAGAAGGATGGAGGAGTTTCTGACACCATGTGAGGTTTCCAAAGAAAGATAATAGCACTAACTCACCTAACAGTGTTATCAGTGGAGCTATCTGGTTTCATAGCACTGCTGAATCTGGGATCAGCAATTGCTCTGCCTTTGATTCTTATGGGTACAACTAAGCAAACAAACAAACAAACAAACAAACAAAGAAGGGAATTACAGCTTTGATTCTTCTTCCCCCCCCCCCCTCCTTGAATGACACAGTGTCAAAGAGTGATCTGGTTCTGCAGCTTTGCTGAGATTCCCTCATTTCTTTTTTCAGGAGAAATAGGACTTGGTAATAGCAATAGGTAGACAAAAAAGGAGGTAAGTGAGCAGATGTGCACAGAAAATCACTGGGCAGAAATCTCCCCTTTGGGCTACTAAACATATTGTATATGAATTCTGCATAAAAGCTCTGTATCCCTTGGCTCTCTGATAGCAATTATTATCAACCTGCAACTAAGCAGCTTAAAAGACTGCTCAGCAGCTGCATTTGCTCAGAGTTCCCAGAGGCAGCCATGAGTCAGTAGAAACAAACCCAGACTGTCTGACTTTGCACAGCCTTCTGCTCACAATTACAATCAAGATGGATGGGAGACACTTCTGTGATTTTTTTTTCCCCACAGGAGGACTCTCTGGAGACCACACATGCACCACTGCAATTACACTATAGCAGGTCAATAGTAGGAGAGAAAACTGTAGTTAATGAGTGATCCAAGATTACCACCAGTCAATGCAATGCCACTAAAAAAGGGATGCAGAACTATGTGTAGAATTGTCTGAAAAATATTGTCCAGAAGGCTCTATTTCCATAGAAATGTCCCTTTTCACCCCTTTTCCCCCATGTCCCAGACAAAATCTATACTGCAAGTGTCTACACGTCTCCATATTTAACTCCAACACCAAACACAATAACCATAAAAGAAGGATGATACCAAGCCTAACATAATGCCTTTAGACTGTACTGCTACTACATCTAAACAGCAGCCACAGGACTGACTGCAGTACCATAGCATAGGTATAACGCTAGTTTGAACCAGGCTGAGTAGCAGTAACAGGCTGGCAGGACTTGTTTAGTCAGCTTATGTTGTGGTGTTTTCTTCTGAGTTTTGGGCTGCTGCAGCTGGGCTGGCACCATGACCAGGAACTAGGTAGGTAAAAGCCAATGTGGATCAAGATTGACATATCTGCAATGCTGTTTTAGGGCAAGTGAGATTCTGATCCCTAAGTGTCATTGCCTTGTCACACTGATACAAGTGAAAATTAAGATATATTTTTCCAAATTAGCATCCACAATAGAAGAACTGGATTCACAGTGTCCAAATCTCATCACACTGTGCTCTTGAACAAGAGTTCAGCAGGCAGCTGAACCAGTTTCCAGTGGAAATCAAGTCCAGCATCAACTACCATTGCTTCATCCTGTCTTTTTCCCTCTTCCTAGCTCAGCCCTGGGACCGTCTGTCCAAGGACTGCAGTGCAGTGTACTTCTGACAGCTCCACCACCCACTGTGCCCAGTTAAGGTCCACTCTCCATCCTGGTGTGTGTGCTTTCCTGTCATGAAGTAAATACAGCCAGACTCAGCCAGTCTCAGCTGTTACTGGGGACTGGAAAGCAACAGAAGTGGTCCAGCTTTTATAGATGTTGCCCTGGATGTACTGCATGACATTAAGGATGAGGAAGGCCTGTTTGTGCTGCAGTCACATATCAATCTGACTGCAGAGGAGACTTACCCTAAATCTGCCTGTGCTCCGAATCATAAATGCATCTTTTCTTTCCTGGTCTTTTGGTGTCAGAGTCAGGAGAAATCAGGCTGCTTGGACATTAAATTCTTTGAGGCACCCAGAAGAGTACCGTGTTTATAGTATACCTGCTCATTAAGTACCCAGCAGCAACCTGTTTTAGTTGAGAGCTTTAGATATTAGACAGCAGCATCCCTAAACAGCTGCCAAAGGGGAGGCTGGTCTCCCAGCCCCTGCAGTGTGTCTGAAGTCAGCTTTCATCTGGTTTACTCTCCTGCTGGCTTTGCTGCTTTTGCAGTCTCAGCTGGGCAGTGGCCTGGTTTCCATGGTAGGAACAGAGAGAGCCCATCTGCAGTCTAGCCTGGAAAATCTAGTCTGGAAATTCAGATGGATGGGTTGTATAAACTGCTGTCCTAATATTACTGCATTGGATAATTACTGCTAATGCATATCTTCCTATAGCACAGTGACATCTACAGTCCATGTTTAAAATGAGGATAATATTCTACTAATGTCATATTGTTACGCACTTTACGTCTGTTCTGCTTAAAAAGAAATGCTGGCATTGCCTGCGATATCTAAGTGCTGTATTGCAGGATGCTGCCAACACAGTGTGCTCAAGTTCTGGACCAGCAGGACATGAGCCAGCTCCAGCCTAAAAGCTGTATGATTTGTTACTGTCATCCTGAGCCTATCTTGTGATTATGCTTCCCATAATAAATACACAAGGCCTCTATAGGCCTGACTCAAGCATGCCCTCCTTTTCTTTGTGAATGCATTGATGCTAAGCTCTTGTTAGTGTGTCTCAGGCGTTTGGCCATCACTTCCAGCCCCTGCTCTTCGGACATTTTTGTCCTGTAGCACTTGCAGGTTGTTGACTGAGGCAGCCCAACTAGATGTATTTTCCTGTGGTACTTTATCATTCCAAGGAAACTTTTTTCCTTCCAGTGCTCTGGCGACAGGCAGCCCCTCTTTGCATATCTTCTTGTATCAACTTTTCCTCCCCTCTTTCATCTGTCTAAACTTAACTTCTTGGCTTGTTTATTTAGCATTAACCCATCAGGCTGGGCTTTTTCCCAAGTTATTCTGAGCCATCTGTCATGCTTTTTGCTATATAAATACATAGTCAGATCAAAATGTCATCTATGTAAACTTTAGCACATTGAGCTGGTTAAAATATGAATACAGAGAAATCTTGTGGTTTTTGGTGAAACACCTGGAGCTGAACCAATTCAGATCATGGTCTGAGACACAGACAGTGACTGTGTTGAAACAGTTGGATGTGGAAGATCTTTGAAGACCTTAGATGTGGGTGCACTTTCCAGCTCTGTTCTGACCTCATATCAAATTGAGGACAGGAAGATCAACATTTTCCTCTCTCCCTTCCATAGTTTGGTTTCTCACAGGTCTCCAGTCTTAACAGCAGGGAAATAGATACAGGGCACAGGAATTTCCACAGACTGCATTTGCTATTTGAGATGCAGACAGTGTCTCCCAAAGGAGGTGTTGAATGAAAACAAATATGATCTATTATTTTCTTAACCCACCCATCAGACCCATGCTGATGCATCAGTCATGGAAAAAACATGGATGTTGACCATCTGTACTGGCATTTCTGTCTTTGTTGAAAGCTGAAAATGTTCCCTTTCTGTGTATTTGATCAGGCCTAATGCCAGTAATTGACTAGGCAGAATTTAGGTGCTTTTGTCCAAAATGTGTGATGACACTGCTCAGCTGCTGCCTGACTTCTTGGGGTGAGTAATTTCCAAGAATACCTCACATTTTGTCTGGACAGCCTAGAATAATACCTTTGCACATTTCTGAATCATCTTCCTAAATGGTCTGAACAATCTGACATCTAAGTCAAATCTAAGCTCAATCAGGAGCCAGAAAGTAGGCACTCCTCTGCCTCCGTTTTTGACGTGATCACACCTGCTGCGGTTCTCAAAATGCATCAAAAGAAGTTGCCGAGAATGGGCTCAATGCTCCATGAAGCTGTAGATGCCTTCTTTTAAAATGATGATGGAGCTGCCTTTGCCATACCATCTAATTAGCCTGGATGTCCATGGCAGATGGCGGGAGAGACTGTGGGCATTCAACTTTTTGGGCTACCTGAGGTAGCTACCTTAGCTATAAAGCAGAGTACTCAGGGGCCTTATGTTCTTTATCTGGTCAGCGAAGGAGTTTCCTTTGGATGGCAATTCACTTAAGACAGTACAAATCTCCCTCCTCTTTTCCTCCATGCTGTGATATCCCAAAGCAAGAATCTCTGCAGCCTGCCTTGTAGCTTCAGGGTGAGGCTCACTTTCTTGGCGACATAGACAGTCTTTTCCAGATCTATTCTAGTGAGAGCTTTGCTGCCCTCTACAAGACATTACAAACTCTTTCTTAGCCTGGTTAATCTCCTCCTGTTCTCCAGCTCTTGCCTTTGGTGGAAATGAGACTTTCTGATCCATTCTAAGCCAATTACAGGGTGCTTTCTTTTTCTATGGCATTCCAACGAAACATGCTTCTTAAGATCTGAATGTTTCACTGATTTTTTGGTGTTAAAATGACTGGTCCTTGTGCTATGCTGCCTTGGACATGTTAAATGAATACATAGTTCATTTGCTTTCAGTGCATTTACACATTTCTTTGCTATTTCTGCTTTCAGCTTTTGTTTGTTAGGCTCCAATCTTAGGGAAACTTCAGCAGTCTTATTGTTCCCATCTTCCTTTCCATGCTCTGCATGTTGAAATGGTATCTTCAATCTCTTGCAAAGCTGATAATTCATTCCAATTCTTGCATCATCTTCCAACATCTCTTTGTCTTGACTTGCAGAGTTTATTGTGGAATGTCTGCTCTTGCAGACTGTGATTTTGAGATTAAGATTTTTTTTTTTTTTTTTTTTTTGCTTTGGGCCTATTTTTGATGTTCTCTTGGATGGCAAATAAGAAATTTTTGACAAGTCCAGATGTTAGCTTTTTAGAGCCTGAGGATTTTATCGCTGGGACTTAGTCCCCTCCAAAAGGCAAAGTTGGCTCTTTCATCTTGGAGCATTCCCAAACCGTGGTTTCAATTTCTTTTTGTGTTTGAGTTTTACATACATAAATGCTTTGTTCTCTTGTGGGAGACACAGCTTCTCCCTCTGCCTTCTGCCACCACATTCCCACGCAGCACAGCAGGGACACCTCTTCAATGCTGCCTGCAGCCTCCTGGTGCTGCACGACTTTAACATGGGAGCTCTTCCTCACCTCCCACATCCAGTCCTTCCTCCCAGAGTGCCGGGGCTGCTGCTGCTGCTACTGCAGCACAACCTCCTCTGCTTTTCTGTGTATTCTCCTCTCTTCTGCCTATAAATGCTATTTGTAGCTGGGCCAGGGCAAATTATCACACTAATGATTTTGGACAGTGCCAACATTTTCACTGTGCTGTTCTCTTACTTCAAGAAATTAATCTCTGAGAAAAAATGTAGAATATGTTAAGAAGCTTTTAGAGACTTGATATTTGAGGGGTTTCATTACCTCCTAGAGCATTAAAATAAGGTTCCCCCTTGAAAGGGAGGTTGTTTTTTTAAGTTCTTTCCTTTGAAGGTTTTTGTTCTGCTGTATCAACTGAAACAGCCGTGTCCTGTTGGTCACATCATAAACCACCACTGTACAACTCTCCTTATGGCTGCTCAGAAAGGCATTCAGAATATCTCCAGCATGACTTAAGGGATGTGGAAATAGTGTAAAAATTGTAAGTGATAATACTTATATTTTTGGCAAAAATCTTCAATAATAATTATAATAAACACAAATATGGTGGGCAGGGAAAAAGTAAATTTAATCACAAGAAATATTTACAGAGCTGTGTCACTGGACTGCTTCTACAAGATTGTTATAAAGTGCAGTGGATCTTAAATATTTCCAAGAAATCACCTTGTCCAGTCTTTCTTATTATCTGAGTAGTTAAGAATCTGGAGGGAGATGGCTTGAGGACAGTCATTCATAAAGCTCAATACATTGCAGAAATTTGAAAGTCCTGAGAAGATTCATCAAATGCTATGGCTGTTGCAATTGGTCCGTTTAATTACAAAACATACAACAATCAAAGACATGACAAAATAAAGCAGAATGAAGGAAAACTTTGCTTCATCTCCTATAAAGGAGACAAAACTTTAAAGCCAAAAAGCCAGAAGCCTCTTTAAGCAGGGTAAATATGTTGCTGGAATCAAGGAGACCTGAAAGTCCTGGAGGCTATACTCATGCCCTCCGCACTCATTTTCATGCATGTTTACCAGATGTGGGGTTGGGTGTGATTTGAACCTTGGAGGATAAAATTATAAAAACCTTGGAGGCCACAGGCCTCTAAAGAGTGTATGCATAAGCCATACGACAGAGTTACTAAAAATTTAGTAAGACAACCTGCACCTCCCTCTCTGTTGGCCTAGCTGTGCGAAACCTCATTGAGGTTAATGTGTGGCGTTTGCCTTAGCAGAGAAGTTGTCCCTCTATCTATGTGATTTTATTACACTTTAGTTTAAGGATTTGGCAGTAGGAAATCTTAGACTATTTCTAGACAGTGCTATAAATAAGTTAATCTCTTATCGCCAGTGGTATCAGAATAAAACTCATTTTTTGCAGATTCCCCAGCTGAAGCCAGCGGCTTGTGTTCTGGCCCTTATTAGTTTGTACCAGTTACTATAATTTCTGTTACTTCCCCAAGGAAATTTTATAGTGAAGGACAGCTATTAAAATGTCAATCACATCCTGTTCTTCCTAGAAATCTTCTCAGAGGCAAGAGTGGCAAAGAAGCAGAGAAAAGCTGAAGATATGCCAGCTTGAGTTTGAAATTGTGGCTTTCTCTCTACTGACAGTAGACAACGAATTTTGCAAACTCTGAATTACATGGGAGAACATTACAGAGAAGAGCCTTGCTCCTAGGACTCTTAGGCCTGAAGCTTGTCTTGTCTGATTTCATGTGTGGCAGGCCAGAGAGTGAAAGTGCTCCTATTCCAAAGCCCTTGTAAGGCAAGGAGGAGACTACAGAGGTTAAGAAACCTGACCTAAGGAAGACTGAAGAAAGACAGGTTCAAATTCTGCATGAAAAATGTTAAGGGAAGGTTTTCAAGATCCTTAGCAGACGTTGAGGCAAAGCTTACTAAAGGACTGCATGCAATTACATCATTTCAGAAGTCCTTCTTGAGAAAATAACTTGAACAGCATGCACATTTTCTTTTTCTTGAAGATAGATATTAACTTTATATTAACTCATCCTTTGAAACACTTTGATTTTAAAACAGTTACAAACTGTACACTAATATTAAATATATCTTCCATCCCTAAATTCAATATGACACGATATTTTAATATTGTTAAGTTTTGTGTGTTTCCTTTTCTATTGCCCTTCTGGAACAACTAACCAGACAGATGGGGAGAAGGTGAATGTATAGAACAAGTCAGACTGGCAGGAGAGGTCAGAAATCTCTGGTTTTATCCAAATGAAATATGATGCACTGATCTTGTTCTACAAAATTTTCCATGACAAAACAGCAGCACTCATCATGGTTTTTCTCAGAATTTGCTTTATCTACTGTTCTAAACTGGACATAGAATCAGCAGGTTGGTTTATGTTTACTTCATGATAGGTCTTTTTTGGTGTATGTAGTTTTTTAACTTTTTGTTTCTGCTGTCCTGTAAGTTCATGAACTTCTCTCTTTGAACACTCTCACTGGAATGCTGACAAACTTGATTGTTTTCTTTGGGGAGCTGTAATGAAATGGGAACCTGGGCTGTTAGGTAACATACAATTTAACCATCAAGTTTTGCTTTGTAAATGACAATTTACTCTTGGAAGAAGACCTACTGGCTCTGCATGCAACAAGCCAATACGAGCAAGAAGTTAGTTACTTTGTTCTCTGTGAGAATTATTTAAGATTGCACAATGTTTTTTGCATTTGTGCTCCTGTTCTCACTTTCCCTTTAAAATACATATTTTTGTGAGACATAATTTCTCTTCTGGAGTTAGGGAATACCTAAATATCATGAAATGTTCTGATAGCAGAAAATTATCTGAGTTTGTTTTCTTTTCCTTTGTCCTTTTAACCTATGTAATTTTAAAACTATGGTTTATTTTCTTTTTAGAGTGGTTGAAAAGGTTCATGGAATCTGAAAATAGGTATCTGAAAGGAACAAGCTGAATTTCAGAAACAAAACTTTCTATAAACTTTTAATAAAGGTTTTTGCTTTCTGTTTTTCATAAATAAGTCTTAAATCAAATAGAAATACTTGAACAAGTGCTGAGTTTTTAATTTGCTGAGTTTTTAATTTCAAAAGTTTCAAAAATACAAGCAAATTTTTATCTAATTCTTAATTAAGGCTAAGTCTGCAGTTTGGTTTTAGCTTAGTTGAAAGATTGGTGCCCCTGATAACGCAGCATTGCCAGCCTAATCTGCAAAGTTATGACAGCTTACAGATAAAGGATAACCATATTCATAAATCATTTTAAATAAAGAAACCAAGTTAGCTGTCTCTCATGGTTATTTAAGGTAGGGTGGGATGTATTATCATATTACATTTCAGACTTAAATTTTGCATTGAGAAAAATTTCTAGTTGTGAACAAAAATGTATAAGAAGCAAGTAATCAAACTTTTTATAAGTCATGGCAATTGCAAGGAAGGAGAAATTAGCAAGAGATTCATTCAAGAGATCTTCTGCAAACATGACTAATCACTAATTAATGATTACTTTAAAAAGAATTTATTAATAAAGATGATATATGAAGAATGTAAAGCAGAACACTGTCTTATTGATAGGAAGACAGGAGTGGAGCAGAAGTTACACAACACAAAGTGAAGCAATTTCCACTGACACGAATTTTCATTTCTGACATGATCTATGATTTCTTCTTCTCTTTCCCATCATGCTGGTGCTCTGGATTTTCTTTGCCTTCTTTGGCAGACGTGGCTTGTGACAGCAGTGTTGCTTTCCAGCTTTAATCTTCCCAACAATAACAAGACAAGGAGGCTCCTTTTCCTTTGGAGGTGTCATTAGACTTTGCCCTCTTCAGAACTAAAGACTATCTATAATATTTGTTAATCTTTCTAAGAAGTGCTTAATATTTTGTAGTTTTAGGTCTGATAATCTAATACTTTTAGTTTCCTTATTAATTAAAGTCACAAATACAAAGTACTAGGTTTCTTTTAGCATGACAAGAGGAAAGATTTTGGCAGGTCAAAGGAAGCATCTGTTGAACCATATGTAGTCAATTGGCTGACCTTTTCTTGGTCCTACACACCCAGTAAAACCTTAAGGATTTACCTGTTGCATAAGAGATTTTAAGTGCAATTTTTCAGAGCATGTCTGTATTTGTTCTAAGCTAACATTTGACCCACTGTTGAAGTGTTTTCTTTTTCTCGGCTGACATGAACGTGCACCAAACAAATTTAGCCAGAATATTTTGCCAAAGAATTATTTACCTTGAGTCATGCCGCTGAAAATTTTGCTTCAGAGTAGCTGTAAAGACTTTTGAATATCATGGTGCTGTGATACCATGACTCTCCAACTCTTTGCTTTCGTGAAATGAGACAGCAGAATTGCTCACCAGCCTGGGTTATTACCCAAGACTGCCACAGTTTTTTAGGGCAAAAGTGCAAAATTCCAAGGTCAAACAGCTATTACTTCTAGCAAGCCATTTGGTACCAGCTGTGAAAACTGTCTTGACTTTGATTTTCTCCTGATTAGTTCAGAGAAAAAAGGTAATGCAGAACTAAAATTGTAGGACACTTTTGGAACCATAGATGCAAACTGAACACTTGCAAAATTTCCCTATCTGAACAAATATTCTAAACATCTTGAGAAATCGATTAGGTCTAGCAGGAGTGAAGATGCTTTATAACTAAAAAAGGAAAACTCTTCCAAAAATAGTTCAGTAAAAGGAGTGACGTTTGACAAAAATTTGGCCCAATATTGAAAATTCTTTTACCAGTAAAAATGACAGTGTGATGAATTTTCTTTCTAATAAATGGGTGGAAAAATGAAAGTGGGCAATCTGAAAGACAAAAATCAAGAACTATAGGTTTGCTGCTGGATGAATTTCTTTGCTGAGGTTGGGCACTTAATCAGTAAATTCAAGATATCCTGCAAAATATGCTGAGTAAGACGTAAATGGCAGAAGTGCATTATGGTCTTGGGAGCTCAGTGAAAATTTTAGTGTTAAGATACATGTGTGTTTGGGCACAAGTCCTGGGATTAAAACATAGAAGGTTTGGGGCAACTATAAGGTCAACCTTAACTGCAAGTATAGATATAGCCTAGATGACTACAATGAACTTGTTATTGAAACATATGTAAAAGTATAGTACCAACGCCTTATCTCCCCAGCTCTTTCAATCCAAGAAGAGGCTTACAATGCACCCACTAAAGATACATAGGCACTTGTTCTCTTGTCTTTGAAATTTCTAAAGGTCATTTCTAGGTAATGAACATGACTCTTTCTCATGTTTCAGAGCCTGAAATAGATTTTTTTTTTTAATTTAGACCACACAATTTTAAATAATGTGTTTTCCCTAATTCCGTGCTTTTTAGACAAACCCTTTAGCATCTTCAACATTCATATTGAAAACACATGCCATCTAGATGAAGATCTTTGTATCCGTGGACTTCATTTTGAGCTTGAACTCTGAAGCAATGTTTAAAGGGTAGGTATGACACAACTGGAAAACATCTGTAAAAACAGAAATGAATTGACGGTCTTGTTGATACATGATGAGACCCAGCCTAATGACTTAGTTTCACACAAGAATTTTCCATGCATGGCCAGTTTTAGAAACCTTAGTTGACACAGAGGTTTCTTCTCGAAGGCTCACTGAAATAGGTATGACTATTTAAGGCCATTCAGAATGAATAAAAGTACCAGAGTTTAAGCTCTGAGTTGGGAAAATGGGGGTGTGGAAGGATAAAATAAATCTGTTGGAGATAACTGTGTTTGGGTCAGTAAGGGTGGTTAAAGTAAGGTTTTTTTCTGTTAACTAAAGTTAGGGTTTTCAAGAGCAGGGTTGCTAAAGAAAAGATAGTTGGAGTCTCCTTCCTTCATCATTATTTTTCACAGTAAGACTTATGTGTGAGTAGATTTAGGTAATTTAGCCATGAAACTTATCTTTTCCATTCAAATTTGAAGAACAAGCCCTTTCCATCAATTATTTTCAACTGCCCTTCTTCCCCCTCCTTTCCCAGCAGCTATTTTTGCAGTGGTGTGCCGAAGGGACAAGTAGAAAAAAAAAGTCTGAATGCTGTAAGAAAGCATGACTCACATGAGCTGAGAATTAGCATTTCAATTTTATTCCTGCTCACATGGTTGGTGAGAGTAAGGAGAGTAAATAACAGTCATTAGGACTAAGCATTTTATTCATCACTCTAATGCAGACATTCCTCAAATCTGAGTAATGAGTCAGTCTATCTGTGCTTGTCTACTCTCTTGTTTGAGCCCTGCCAGTGTTGTAACACTGGTTTCAGAGAATTCATATGATTTAAATACAAGGAGGTAGAACTTAGTTCATACAGCTGGGCAAGAAAGGTGTTTCTGCACTGGCTGTAATAATGTGAAGTATGAGATCATATACCTATATCCTGTACCCTGAATGGGTTGACTTACTATAGCCTTAATTTTGCTGGAAGCAGCATCACACAACATTTTGAGGAGGAAATGGCTGCAGATGCTCACTGAGAGCCACTGGTCTGCTGTGTTCCTTCAGGCACTCCTGAATCAATGAAAAGAGACCATCCTGACCCTGCCTTGTCCTCTGCCTGGGTCCCAGTTTGGAGGAAGGTAATGCTGAGGACTGTACAAGAGCTTAGTACCCATGCAGCCTTTGCACTGATCATCACAATGCCTGAGAACCTGGAGTCACTAGGAAGAGTAGAACCATGTGAAAGTTTGTTCATCGGTGCTGCTAGCCTGCTGGGTTGTTGTTTTAAGTTATAGAAAAAATGATCTCTGCCATCTTAATTCCCTCATAGCTCTAATGTCTTATTATCAGTGTTAACCAGTCCCTTTGTGTTGGGGCACAAGCTCCTTGAATACCAGTTCTTACACCCGATTTGTGCAACATTCTTTTTTGCCACATAAACCCTGTGCTGAATTTCAACTTCAAATTTTTTTACCCTTTTACTTTGCACAGCTTTGATTTCCCCATGCATAAAACTACAGACATTGTGTAAAACAAAACAAATCAAAACAAGCGATGATTTTTGGGAACATCCTTCATACCTTTCATGTTCTGTGAATGCTCCTTAGTTTCATCCAGAGATCTCAAAATGTACCAGCCAGAAAATTTCTCTTGAAGTTTTGATTAGTTTAAGTAGGCACCTTTGCAGGTGAATTTTCAGTTCCTGGCTTTTTGCTCAGCACTCTGGAAGCCTGTGGTCTGCACTTGAAAACATTGGCCATGGCACAGTGTTGGAACTGATGCTGAAATTGTTCCCGGACTTTTGCTGAGCTCTTGGTTTTGTTTCTCTGTGACCTGTAAAATTTTTCTGTCCCTTTGTGATAGTGATGGGAGGAAGGGGAGGTCAAAGTTGGGTTTGGGGTCTTTAGTGGTTCTTGTGACCATAACTGTGGAGCTTTGTACAGATTTTCAGATGAAGCAGTCATGCCTGAATAAAAGGGGATGTGTTCCAGATCAGCACTTAATATGAACTTCACAAAAATTATAAAATCTGAATGCCATGATGAGACTCCATATGATGCAGGTAAGATGCTGCCTCCTACCTGTCACCCTACTTATTGTATGTACTTTGCCATGTGTGATACTCTGCAAGCCTCCACAGTAAATCCACTACAGGGCAACATTTACTGGCTTTTAAAAGGAGTCTTCTTAATGGCAAAGCCTTGTGTATAAAACTTTATTGATGTCTCTTCTGTCTTGTTTATTAAGATTGCTGTCAAAGCCATCTCTCCTGTCCTGACAATACTGATGAGATAGACTGCAGAAGTAAGATTTTAAATGACCACAGTGAAAACTCTTTGATAAGTAAGTCAATCAATGAAAAAGCATTATTCACAAGCCAGGAGAAAGTCAGCAAAAAGAATTCAAGATGCTGTAGCCTTCAGTTTTGGAAAACGAGGAAATGATTAAGTTCCAAACAAAAATATAAAAGGAGGAGAAATGAGACATACCATTCTTGTTCCTGTTTTAATAAGCTTTTTGTGTTTTATATTTTATCTAGAAGTCCAACCCATCAGGAATTAACATGTGGACAAAACGTGCTCTGATTCACTACATAGTGAAGATTATTTTCCTGTTTTCAACAGTGATCTTTTAAATTTACCGTTCAGGGGCAAAATATTGATTTGGTAGTTGTTTGGTTTTTTTGTTTGTTTGTTTTTTTGCGGGGGTGGGGTGGGTAGGGTTTGGTGGCTGGATGGCATCCCCACAGTACCTACTCTTTCTTCTGTTATCATTTACTATTTGCCTTGCGTTGTCAGTGGTGTAGTATATGTAGCCCTGCATGAAGCACAAAGCTCTTCAGGGATACCCATGGTAACTCACTGGCTAAAAGCAAAAGGGGGTATATTTTCTGTCTGGTTTAAGGTGAATCAGCGTTTTCTATATGAAATCCAGTTTGCCTGCTGTATCCTGCAAAGCATTTGAAGAGATGATAAAAGACTAAGAGCAGAACCTTGTCCCCATATGATAGCCATATTCCAGCTCTTCTCCATCAAATCTTTTTCATGTCGTATTTTGAGATGCATCTTGTAAACCTACAAGTGAAGAACAGGAAGAAGAATTATCATTCTGGCCTAGAAAACACTGCTTTTTGAAAGATCCAATCAGGTAAGCACTGTGTTGTCATCTGGGACTATGATCTTGAGCCTAAAATCTCACTGAGAGGTCACAAAATTTCCAAAATAATGGTGGTGCTTCTTTTGAAATGATGGATCAAAACACTGAAATGGGGTGGGAAGAAGTAGATTAATGAATCCTAATTCATATTTACTTAGATCAGGGTTTTTCCTGCTCAGATTTTGATCGATATCTTCTGGCAAAGATATATCAGCTTCCTGTTTCTGTGACACTTCTGATCTCATCCAGGATGATGTACAGCAGCTTCTACTTCTTGCTTCTCCATGACTGAAATGTAAAAATTTATAATGAAAATCTGTGCCTTGTAATAGCTGCATGGAATGCTCTACCAAAGTGTCAGCAGGAAATGCTGAAATTAACACAGTAGTAACCAAAGTAGTGCGAAGCATTGACTACAGTATGTATTTTAAGTGTAATCGGATTTTTCTCCCATTTCCTGAGTGGAGTTTCCTGACTATCTCGGGAGAATGTCCAAGCCTAAAAAGAATCTGCAGAAAAAATGGGAACTGGGACACTTTCTCTCTTCAAACTAATTTCAATGCATTAAACACACTTTCATTATGAGAGGGACTATTATATACCCCAAAGTTCAAACAACTGAGTTCTTTCATTCAGTGATGCTCTGTATCACACTACAATGATTACAGAGCTTGGTCACCGCAAGTCACATCCTTCATAGGCATGAATAACCACATTAAACAGGGATATTTTGTCTAGACTTACTTCTTTATCTCTTTCCAGTCTTCCTGACTTCTTAAAAATCTTATTAAACACTTGATTTAATTTACTTAGACTAATTGCTGTCTCCAAAACAGTAAAGAATGTCTGTTACATATAAAAGAGAACATATTAACTTTTCTCATATTTTTTCCCCTTTTCCTACTATGATTTTTTCTAGCTTCCTAATTGAAAAAAATCCCTCATTTTGATTTCTGTTGTAATTCTTAACAAAATGGTCTGAAATATATATTATTTTATTCCACGTGGGAAACAACTCTATCATCCCAATTTCAAAACTTACTCACTATTTCTATTATAATAGGAAAGCACATCATGTATTAGCATGATTGTCTATCATGTCTTGAAGAGTCCCTTATTCTTAATTCTGTGTCTGAGTTAGCTTTGATATCTGGTCTTCTTTTATAATAAAACAATATAATCAAATATTTTTGTAATTAGTTGCTTGCAGTTGGGTATAGGGGCAGCCTGGAAATTGTGGTGTGTTTTTCCAGTCAAAAGTATTTCTGCTAGTCTGCCTGGTGGGGAATGAAGAAAGGCCAAGGTCTGTGGCTCTGAGCTGTTCTGTGATGCAGATGAGAGCTTTTCCCAAGGCTCACCAACAGGCAGCTTGGGAGCCTGGAGATCTCCTGCTGCAGAGCTAGGAGTGGGAAACTCCTTGGAGGCTGGATTTGCCAGAGCCTCTTGCCTCAGTTTCACAGCAGGGAGACTAAGCGCTCAGTCACATCTTGCTTTCTGGTTCCTTGGTGGCCAGGGGGTGAGTGCTCCAAGGAGATATAATTCAGCAGAGCTAAGCCTGGTAGCCCACAAAGACCTAATTAAGACTAGTGCCTGGAAACTGGAGACAGGCAAATTAATGTTGGGATTATAGTGTCATAAGATCACAGGATAATTCAGACTGGGAGGGTCCTCAGCAGGTCACTAGTCCAACCTCCTACTCAAAGCAGCATCAACTCTGAGCTCAGACCAGGTTACTCAGGGCTTTATCCAGTCAGATCTTAACACCCTGCAAGGATGGAGAGCACAACTGCCCTGGGAAACCTGCTCCAATTCTGTCCTCGTAGGGAAAAAGTTTCTCCCTGTATCCAGTAAGAACCTTAAAATGGCAGACACATACTTATATTGTTGATGACTGTTGGGATCGATCTGCCATAGGAAGTGGTGGATTCCTCATCTATTGTTACCTTCATGACTGGATGGTTTTCTGGGAAACATGGCTTTTATCAAAGATACGTTGTTATTTTCTGTATATCTAACAGTTCCTTGTGGCCTTAATTTAACAACTACATGAAGAGACATGCTGTCACCTAGTTGAAGGAGCTGAATGAGGTGTTTTTGACAATAAAGGAGATGTTATTTTTTCAAAGTGTCTTTTAATTTAAATTGCTAAAATTATAGTAATGGAGTTTACATGAACTGAAAACTCGGTTTGAGGACCTGTTGCTTTTTCTAATCTTTCTATGTCTTTTGAACTTCAATGCTTCTGAGACATTCCTATGTCATTTAATAAACAAATGACTTACTTAGAAAAGAACAAGAATATTCTCAGTTTATACTTATGCAAAGCCATTAGAAAACCCGTTGCTTTAAAAAAACAAAACCAAAAAGAGCAGCAGACTGCTGTCTTTCATGTGATAGTAAAATATATGGTTTCCTGTCTGCAAAAAAAAAAAAAAGTGATGTTTCAAAAACGTGATTTGCTGAGTGCTACACTTCACTGATATATTTGTTATTAGGCTGGTGTTGCATGCTGAGCACCAGAACAGCAGCCCCATACCAGGGGGTCACACAGGGGCGCAGAGGTGGTTTTTGGGCTCTTCTGATATTTTTCTTTCCTGCTGCTGCCATCAGGGAAAGGGCCTATTGCTGGGACACATCATTGTTATAAGGATGCATTTTACGCCTTTTAGTACCCCTTGTTACCTTCAGGTATCTGAGAGGTTCCATCTCAAAAGAGAAAATGCAGCAAGATTAAGTAAATTCAATGAGGATGTTTACTAGTCCATTCTGTTCCACAACCCAAACCAGGAATGTAATGACATATGATGAACTGAACTCAGTTTCCCACTATAGAGAGGTGGGCAGTGAAAATGTGCAAACTTTGGATGATCCAAACTAGAAATGGTTAATCTCTGCTTATCTTCTTTTACCTGGGACTGCACATCTTACTCTGCAGATCCAGGCCAATGTTAATTATTTATCTAAAGCTATTTATCTAATTCAGCTGGCATATGCATTCAAGACCTAAGGTATAATTGTGGTCTGATTCTCCATAAGTGATGGTAGCACCCTGCTCTCACTTTTGAGTGCTAGGTAGTTATACTCTCAGGGTTTGTCTGAAGTGGAAATGCTACCTAATTATACAATACAAAGAGATTTGACTTAAGTGAAAATTTAGAAAAAAGGAATCTTGTGTAATGCCTGCACAATTATAAAAAGGCTTTGTCTGGAGAAAAAAAAAGCTTGAATCTGAATCCTATCCAAGGATTGTCTTTGTAAAAGAGCTGAATGAGTCCTAGGGTGGAGATAAAAATACAGATAAAGATAAAACAAATAATTGTTCATGGTAGAATGGAGAGATAAGGATCCATTTAGCATGTGCTTGTGTGGGCAGCTACAACTTGGCAGCTGCGCTGGTGGTGCTTCCAACACTGTGAGTCTACACAGAAGCTCTGCAGCCCTTCTTCCCATGGCCACATTTCTTGCTCTGCTGCCTCTGAGGTCCTAACAATTCCTTCCTACTTCTGTAATCCATCAGGACGTGTGCAATACCTGCCATAAGGTGTGTCAAGAAAGACCATACACTTAAACATGTGATAGGTAGCAAATGTGGACAAAACTGGGAGAACTTTGGTATTTCCTAGTGAGGACTGGGTTGTAAATAAGGTTCAGTATGAATCAGGAAAATGACTGTTTTAACTAATTTCTTAGTCAGTGGTACCTAAGGACATTCAAAGTTGATTCCCACTCATTTTTTGCTATGTTTCCTGGATTTTCATCATTCTTTTAATGAAGATCACCACAATTATGATTTTCTTCTGTTGAAAAAAATACCTGTCTTTCTTTCTTAAAACTGTAAAAAAATCTTCCAAAATATATAAAAAAATATTTTTTCACTAACATTTTCAGTGCTAAGTTTTGACTTTGTTGAAAAACTATGCTATTGGGAAAGATACTAATATTAAACATCTAACTAGCCACATCAAAATTTAATCTTTGTTTTTAGTAAACATTGAAGAAAATAATGCTGAATAAGAAATATCCTGGGGAAAAAATCATTCAAGTTTTGCTTTTAACAGATAGTTTTTGATAAATATGTTTTCCATATGAATTTCTTTTTGGAAGCCCTGCTACAGATGAGGCTACAGCTACATTGGTGTGAGCAGGCAGAGGCAGTTGGGGTTTTGGCTTCCCCATGCTCCAAGGCAGCCAGGAAGCTTTGGCACTGGAACTGCAGTGAGCTGCAAGACCGAGTTGAGGGCTCTGACCTTGGAGCCAACAAGGAGACGACACAGAGCCAGAGCCGTCTGAGCAGGCTCTTGCCCAAATGCAGAGTCAGGTGTGTTTGCACATGGACACCATAGTACCAAACAAAAAGGTGGAGAGCCACCACAAGTATATGAGGGTTGTGTGATGTGTTAAAGAGGATGTCAGTAACTGTGTTTAAAAATCTTCTGACAATCAAATAAGCATTTCTTTCCACGGGTAGCAAGAGTTCCCATGATCTATTTCAAAGCATCTATTTTAGCAGAGAAGTTCAATATTTTGGCAACAGAAGCAAATTTACCACCTAATGCTGATCTGTTAGAAGGTTTGGAAAAATTTTAAAGAATACTTTTACTGTGACTTTTGTAGTCGTATCAGATGGTGATTAGATTTTGAATATTAACCAGAAAGAGTAGTGATGCTGTATTTTAAATAGGGCTGTAAAATTTTAGTGCTCCCTGGTATGGCTTGAACAATTAGGACCTATAGGAAAAGGTTTTTAATCTTTTTGGCTAGAAGTAAAACACATCATTGGAGAAGATGAAGTTTGTATCCTTGTTAAGTGGAATAATGACATTTATTTTATGATCTCGATGCAAATTTCCTGAGTGATAAACTGACTAGAAAGGTTTTTTATGTAAACAACATTAGGTGAAGCTATGGTGCTGTGGGACTCCTTCCACACTATTTTGAAGTATAAAGAAAAACAAAAATTGAGCACGGAAAAGAGCTAGGCATTTATGTTAGAACTCCATTTAACCCAGGAAGTGTTAGGAGAGTTAGAACATGATATTTTCTTGCTTCTAGAAAAGATGAAGGGAAAGACAAGAAAAAGCCTCATATGAACCTTAGGTGAAGATTTATTATTGTCAGTCAGGCTTATCTGAAATGGACTTTCCTGTTGTCCTGTCAAGCCCAAATTTATCCCATGGCTGCCCTTTTCTAGCCTTGATGTTATTTATGCATGGTATTATATATAAACTGTGAAGTCCAATGCCCTTTACAGTCACAGTAAAACTTTTGTAGAGATGGAAAATAAAGGATACCACTACACCATGTCTCCAGCCTTGCAATGGATGTGGATGGAACAGTGTGTATCCTAAAGTATTGTATAGAAATTCTGCAAACATCATGGTCTTTTGAAGGCTTTCTGTGATGTAGCTTTGGGTGAAGATTTACCATTTTCATATAAAGAAAGAAACTAAAGATAAACTGCTCTACAAAATTCTGTAAGAACATTAAATAGATAATTTGGGGCAGTCGGATGTTCTGTGGAAGCTCAGTCACACCACAGACTAATTTGTATTATTTGCTTTAGAAGCTTCCAGATTTTAATCTAAGTGCTGCGGATTCAAGTTTGTTCTTCTTCTGAGAAAGCATTCATGAGAAATGAAGGTACTTTATCTAGCTATCTTATCTAATCTTCAGCTGATTTGGTGTCTTTTTAATTTTTAAAAAGAATCTGATTAAGTACAGTGGTGAGAAATATACAATGTTCACCAAAACCCTTCCGAAATGGTTCAGCCTTCTGGAAATGCAAGAAGAGGTCCCCTATGGTTCACCATAGTGGATACCATTTCCTTAGCAATGGAAGATTTAGGGAAGAAATTACTGCTCATACTAATTCTGCTCACAACTATTGATGACAGCTCACTCTGCTGCTCTTTTGCCCTAGGCAACAGCTGAGTTCAGAGCTACAGAGGTCTGGGGCTCTGATTTAGAAGACACAGTGCTGATGATAAACTGAAAAAAGACTAGTCCTGTTTCAAAGACCTTTTTCCACAGAGTTGAGAAACCACCTTCAGCCTCATGACGCCATTCTCCTTTACCCTCCATCCATGGTCTAGGCAAACCCAATTCAGGGCCCCAGAAGGAACTGTAATTTGGACATTTTGACTTGGTCTCTGTAGAAGTCTACCTCCTTCTGTTGGCTCTGGAAGGAGTTTCCTCTGGAGCTAAAATTAACCTCAGAGAACACCCTTGTACATACCCAGTCTGGTGGAGAAAACAGTTTGCAGAAAGGTAGGATATGAGAAGTGCTCCATATGGAAGCTGTCATCCCATGCCCCAGGCATACCACAGCATGGGAAACTCCCAGAGCTTTCTACTCCTGTACTGGGTAGTCATCATAGCACAGAACAGCCTTTTTGGCTTAGAAAGTGAGGCAGTATGAGGTCCTTTCCATCTCAAGGAGTGTGACTACACAGGAGGAATGAGAACTGCCATACTTCAGCTTTCAAGTGTTGAGCTCATCACAAATTTGAAGCAGAATATGAGTTTGTGACTTGTTAATAACAGAAGTATTTTGAAAAGCTGCTGAATAAGCTGAGATTTTTGTATTGGATTGTAACTCCTACAGGAGTAGGTGGGTTCCTGAAGTTTCTGGAAGTTAGGACATTCAGCATGGGATTCATGTAAATCAGCTTTGGATGCCCATGATGAAGATGGCTGTAAGGCGAGGTACTCATCCAGACTCCTTTTATAGTAATTAAAACATGAATAAGTACTTCTATGGTGCAATTCATCTAATCTTAGTGTAGAGGTTCAATATAGGACAGTCGAGTCATCCTCCAGAAGTGCCCAGTTCTCCCCAGTAAGTATAACATGAATTTAGACACCTGACTTCAAGGTCAGATATTAGGTGATATAATTTCCACTCAAAAGTTATCAGGTTCTCTTTTAACTTCAGCATACCTTGCTATGGGAGATGGAGATATTACTCCCTTCATTACCCTGTTTCTGCCAGTTTGAAAGATGCTAGGCATTGAATGGAGAAAACAGGAATGATTTATAATGCAAACTCATCCAGGAGGCCTTCACATTACAGGGTAAAAAATAGATGAAGAATATTCCTGAAAGAGGGAAATATAATTAACGTATCTGCTCAGTTAAAGAAAGAGTTGATGTATGCCAAAGAATGAATTGGTGGAAAAACAAAAATTTGTAGAGAAGGAATACTATTGCTACTGAAATCCGTTCACTGAAAGTGGTGCTTGTGACTGTATGACAAAAGTCCTTCGGTTGTGCTGAGAAATGAAGTAGGTAAGTGACCAAGCTTTGCACAGTCCCTGTATCCTAGTTTTCAGAGGAAACCCCAACTTGGAGGGCAGCTGCCCATCGTCCCTCCCTTGACAACATTTGAACCCATATATTCAGCTCTGGGTGCCTAGACAGGGCCACCGGGGCTTGAAGCAGGGCCATGTTACACACCTAGAGTCAGAGACTTCACAAATGTGTACATTTGTAAAAGAAAGAGAAAACAGCAACAGAATAATGCTGGTATGAATATTATGGAGAAACTCCCTTTGTACTTTGACACAGCTATCACAGGGGTATCGTGGTACCTGGAAGTCCTGCCAAGACCCCAACCCTAACCTGCTGCCCCAAGAACATTTTGGTCTGAACACAAAAGTAGGCTGGGGGAAAGGAAGGCATATGCCCATTTAGCTGGTAGGGAACTGAGGCCAAGATAAATCAGAGAATGTCCCCAAAGCTTGGTGAACTGAGTCACCAAGGGTTACTTCCACTCAGCAGCTTACAGGACTGTTTCATCTAATATTTCTTTCTCTTACTCATGGATCTGCATCAGGTTCATAACTTTAAGAGTTCTGAAAGAAAACTAGGCAAAACTGTACAAAGCTTTATTTCTTATAATTTTATTTTTAATAAAGATAACTTTTCTCATGCCTTATCCACTCAGCTTGTTCTGAGGTCTTATTCTGTTGTCTTAACTTCACTCATGAAATTTTTACTAGTACTTGAACTAAGCTAAGTTACAGTGGTACTTTTACTGCATTGTAGACTACTGTCATATAGAATGTACTTAATCAGATTAAATGAGCAAAGGAAGAATCTGTGGTGCCAGACCACCTTTCATGAACTTTTGTGTATTTGTGCAACTAATCTCTTAATTGGATTTTTATGAGGAATGTTTGCATATTTATCCAGCTTAATTGTTTTCTGTTATAGTCATGGTCCCTCTTTTCTCTGTACATGTCTAGAGCTCTGCTGAACCCTATATACAGTTCTGTGCTTGGAAAACATGGAGACAAACAAACCCTATGGAAAACAACAATATACAGAACATATCGTGTGACAAACTGTGTTACATTAGTACTCAGGTCATTCTATGTGACAAAACTGCTTCTGTGAATAGCTGCATTTTTCATTCTTCATTCATTGCACAGGGAAAGAATGACTGAAAACGCTACTAGCGGGGCTGGATTCCCTCCAGCCAGCGAGGCCATTGTTTGCAAAACCTTACCAGGCATGGTGCAGGGTGGCACTCAACCAAAGCAAGGCACTTGTAGGATTTATGCGAGGATGTGGAATTTTCCACTGACCAAGACAGGTTTGCAATCCTACAGTGGCATACTTTGGTAGGGGACCATAAAAATAACATCATGATGGGTTGAGTAACATTCAACTAAAGGTTAATGTAATTACCAGGAAAAACCCTCTGCTAATTACAGACTGTCCTGCCTTTTAAAGCTGTTATAATCACATTGCTTTCAGAAGCGCAGTTGAAGCTCAGTTAATGTAGTCTGCGATTTGTGTGTATGTGACAACTTGAGTCAGCTTGAATGCCCTCTGAAAAATATGTGAAACAATGATTTTACTGCCTCAGAGGTGAAGGATGGGAGCCTGGAAGGGCCTAAGGTGCTTCTGTTACTGAAAAGAAAGGGACAGGAGCAAAACAGAGGGCTGAGAATGAATGCAAAACGGAGAGAGCAAAGATTGCTGCAACCACTGTTTCTGCCGGCTGGAGGTGGAGGTGGAACACAGCATTGTCTCCCTGACCTCTGCCCATCACCCCATGTACCCCCAGCCCTCTCAGCTTTCCAGAGCTCAGGCTTAGGTAAAATAGGCAGGGGAAGCTGCCCTCAACTGCCTTCGATACCTGTCTAGTTCAACTCTTTAGGTACTTATTAAACACAGTGGAGGGCCTAGTTCATAAAAAAGCATTTATTCTGCAGTGTAAGACCTAGTATCAATGAATTAAGACTTAAATACGCAGGCTAAGCAGAAAAAATGCATCACAAGCTAATACTGTGGCTTACTTCTGAGCAGTTTTCTTTCAGTCCAAACACTGCAATACATTAAAAAAAAAGCGCATACCGAAAAACTTGTGTATGTCTATTGCTTTTGCCTTGATCCTCCAGATGTGAATAAAAAGAAAACAGAAATAAGCACTTCCACGATTACTAATATTAATATCAACAATGATAATATAATATTTTATACTTTTGCTGTTATGAAGAGAGCCATAGGGCAATTTCCACATGCTGGGGGTAGGTGTCTTTTGTCCAAGACAAACAGGAAGCCTGCTGAAGCCCTGTTCTGCAGAAGGAGGTCTTGATTCAATGTGTGTTTGGTGACAGCTGAAATAATGGAAATTAGTCCCTAAAACCAGCACTGTATGGAAGTCCAGACAGATGCTGCGACATGTGGGCACTGGGGTTCCTGTGGGAGCTTGTAACTAAAATAAGAGTTGAGGATTAACTGCTGTGTCTTTGAACTGGCATCAGGCAGAGAACCCAAAAGAGATCTGTTTGCAGCTATGGCCCTCAGAGAGCTCAGGAAGTGTTTGGGCCTGGTGGGTGTGGAAAAAACAGGCTGGGGGCTGTGACAAGAGGAGTGATCTCTGGGTTTTGACTCTGGTGCACAGGAAAGCAAAGCTTCTCTGTTCATAGTTTGAAGATCCTCATTTGTGTCCAAGGAAATACCTGCTTCCATCGTCATCTTCTCCTCCTGATATAAACCAAATGAAAGGGACTAAATATGTACGAACAAGTCAAGTGACTTGCTTTACTCCCACCGTCCATTTCTGTTTGGTCCACTATGGGGTTGCATTTTGGCTTGAGCAGGCACATTCTCTCTTCCCAATTTTCCATACATTTTAGTAGGGTTATGAGGCATTCTGCATTTCCAGTGCTTATTCTGTAACTTAGAGGTTTTCTGAGCTGGAAAACCAACTGTTAGCAATTACACCCTTAGCTGACTTCATTTTAGCAATGGGGAAAACGACTGGGAGCTCTTGGGAGACTTTTTCCAGCCTTTCCCCTCTCTTTAGTGGACTTTTTCTAATTGCTCTGCGCCTGCAGACCTCCCCAGGAAGCAACAGCAGCAGCAGCAGCTTTAACAGCCATGGCTGTGAAACCTGCCATGCCTGTCCCCATAGCTGCCCCTGGTCCCAAGGGCATGTGGGGCAGCTGCCCCTCCAGCACTGCCATGTCATGGTCCTGGCCAGAGGGGCAGAGAAGACGACTTCCTGCATTTATTGTAAAAAACCCTTTGCAGGGATAAAAAAGGCCAATTTAAATAACTCTGCAGCAGCTTTGATTGCAAGTGGTTGCTGGTGTATGGTGGAGAGGAAATGAAATGTTAAATAATGGCTTTTCCCTTGGAGCTTCCTCACAGTTTCACTGCTCCCAGAGCTGTTAGATTTGAAATAAATGTTTGTATGTTCATAGTGTTATCTAAGGGATGAAAGTTTATTCTGATTGAGTGCTGTGCTGGCTGCTAAAATCCTGTGAAGATCTTTGTGCTTATATTAATGATGAGGGCCCTACAAAACGTGTACACTGGAAAGAGCCTGACTGTACTCCTCAATCGCTTCCACACATCTCAGCCTGGTGTTACAGCCCCTCTTCAAGGGCCTTGTGATAGTCTTGTTCAAATCCCCCACTTATTTCCAGATGAAGCTACTACAGCATTGTCTGACATTCAGCCCCAGGCGAGGAAGCTGTAGATGCGTGGCTGTGGGCAATCAAAAGGGAAATCTTTTGTGATTCCAACAAGATCCATATTGTCCAGCCTTAAAACATCACAAATTAATTTGAAACATGAAAGTTGAACTATTCTTTGTTCTCTATCAGCATGCACCACATCAAGCTTCTGTTTATTTGCATACAGATAGCCTGCATTTTTTACATTATGCCTAATCAGACATTTCCGTGATAGGAAGTCTGATGTGTATCACACTGCTAGTTTGCCATCTAGTGGTATATCAAAATCCTAATTTTACATCATATTTCATATTTTCAGTGGAAAGATGCCTCAGAGATGTCCAGAACACAAACATGAGCTAATTTTTCTGCTAATTGATTTTACTAATCTATTAGCAGAAGACAGTCCATTACCCTCTGCTCAATAATCATTAATTGACATTTATTCCTAGACTTTGCACTTGGTTCTCCAGGAGCAGATATTGGCTCAGGGTGTGGACAACTTTTGGACTCCACAGGAGAACTGCTGTATAGATCCACTTGCTGCTCACCACCTTAGGCCTTACTGCTTTCAGTGTTACCCTGGTCTTTTTGAGGCTATGAGAACAAAACTATTTATTTTTGTACAAGTATTAGGGAATCTCAAAAAGTGGAACTTGAATGGCACTTCAGAAGGCATTGTCTGTATGACAATGGGCCTTCAGTGAGCAGGCATGTCACGGGAGGATCAGTGAAGCCTCAAGAGCTCCTGGCAGATGTTTGTTCACTCTGTTCCACAAAACTTTCTGGTTCTCATGAGTTCACAAACCTCTTTGGGCAGCACAGGTGGGCTGTTGGGGTCATGGCAGTCACCCTGTAACGCACTGATCCATAGACTGCTGGAGGCAATGCTGCCGAGGGAAAATATCACTTCTCTGCAAAGCCTGAGAGTGCTGCTGAGGGACAGCTTATCACCTCCCCACTGAGCTGCTGTGGGACAGGAACCTCATCCCAGCCAAGGGCTTCAACTGATCAGTCTGAAGAAAGTTAAAATGTCCAGGGAGGAAGGCTGGGTTGGGCCATAACCAGCAATCCATCACCTGCAGTTCGAGGAGTTGAGAAAGTGGTAAAAAAACATTTCAGGGCGTGGGTGACGCTTGTACATAATGCCTGGGTTTTGTTTCAATCTAGCATAAGAGTATATATAGAGCTAAGAATATTTTTCCCTTTATTCCTTTAAATACAATAGGAACATGGACTATTGCTGCAGATAGTAATCACTTGGGTACTATTTATTGGTTGTTGGGAAGAGACAAACCACTGTTACATGGAGCCCGGAGTCCCAGCACAGCGAGCCAGTCACTGTCTGAAGCTTTTGTCATCAGTTAATTTAAAGTCCCCGGAGTTTCAATGGCAGCATGCTCAGCCATGCAGGCCACTAAGGACTTCAAGCAATTTTGATCAGACAGTCATTTATGATTTAAATAAAGAAAGAACAAATAACAAGCAAGAAGAAAAGAACCTTGCTTTGGGAAAATCTGGCTTTGAAAAAAGTCTCAGAAGTGAAACTCACAGGGAAAGAAAAACTGGGGAGAGACACTTGTTTTTTATCTCTTTGTGCTCAAAAGGGCAAACAACCATTTCCATCGGCTGCAGAACTTAATTTTCTCACCCTGACTGCAGCAGTGGCTGGAACAGGAGACTGGCTTCACAAGTAGTAGAACTGAGCCTGTCAATGGAAAGGGATGCTAAATACCTGTGATCTGTTGTATGAAGCTACTTCTATCATGCCAAGCACTCGCTAAGGAGCAGGATGGGAAAGAGAGAAGCTGGAAGAGCCATTTTGGGAAAGAAGTACTGTAACGTGGTGGGGAAAATTTCAGTTCTGTGACAAACTCAGTTCATAGAGGCAGTTCATTTACTCTGCAGGTTTTTATGCAAAAATGACTGCCTTGCTAGTTTTAGTGTGCTTTTAAAAAGGGCAATTAAATGGTAGTGAGAAAGGCCCGAACAGCAAGTGACAGTGTCAACAGCAGAATGAGGACGATTTTTGAGGCGCCTGAACCATCCTGAAGTACAAGAATCTTTCAGAAATACTGCTGACAGTTTAAATTTATTTGGTAGGCATATAGGCAAAGTAGATACAACTTTGGTTGACGTGTACTATAGTAAGTATACTTAGTTGCAGAGCTGACAGCAGTGGGTTGCAGACCTTGTCTTAACAGAAGAGTAGCTGTGGTATGATCCCCCTTGGTCCTTTTCAGTCCAAATAATTTTTTGGGTACTGGGAAGGTCCTGTAGGGAAAAAAGCCAGGATAAGTACAATACACAAAATATTATATAGGGAAAAAATGGTTTCAACACAGGCATGATTTCTTCCTGGAAGAAACAGAGGGACCATGTTGATGGATGGAGAATAAAGTCTTTGCTTGTGGCACTGATGTAGCACCATCAGAAATATCTTAATTTACAAAAGACAGTGCTAATAAGACAGTATGTTATGTTAAAATCTAAGGTAGATCCCTTAGGCAAGATCCTGGCAAAGCACAGCTAGAAAAGTCAGCGACACCAAGAAGTGGTAGCAAATGCAGCTGCTGTATGTGGCATAAATATCTCTCCCAACAAATAGGAATCAATACATTGGCCTCCTTGTATAGTAAATACGTAGAAATATGTATGCAGTGATATTCGAGGAAGTCATCAAGCTCCTTATTAAAATGAGAATGGGTCAATGGCGTTTTCCTTTTTGTTTTCTTTGGAGATGTGCGGGCTTGTATTGCTCGGCCTTGGAGTAGGAATATGGAATTCTGTTCTTCCAGCTCTGCTCTGAAAGCTTCATTTGGCAAGGAGTTTAAATGTGGGTTTAGATATAGCAGCAGACATTGATAAAATGGGACTGGTCTCATCCTATCAAACTCAGAAGCAGCATGAATAGTCCCTCTTCATGGACTGATTTGACACTGCTGTCTTGGATTTGTGCAAATTCAAGCCAGTAGAGAGGAAGACTTAAAATTTTTAGAAATCAAATAATCATGTTTAATTTTGCATTGAACTGTTAGTAACTGCCTACTATACTCTTTGTAAAATGCTTCTGATATTGCAAATCATAACACATTCACAGAGGATGGAAATTGAAAGGTAACAAGTGAAAGTCTGGCCTTTGTTAATTTTATTTTAGTTGTATTCTGCCTGATAAAGAATTGTTGTATGGAAATGAGAATAAAAAGAAAATATTTCCTTTGAGTCATATAATTTATTTTTGTACATTTTAAGATTATTGCTTAGGTTGAAGTTTATTAAATTTTAAAGATATTTCCAGTATATGACTAAGCTGACCTATCAATGCTGACACTTCAAAACCAGCCATGTAGAAAAAGCTACTAAGTATATTCATTACTTTCAAGCACACTTTTAAAAAAAAAATAATGCCAATAATGGCAACATATTAAATAACCAAAGCACATTTTTTAAACTAAAAAGTATTTCTAAACCAGAAAGGGTTTTCAATGTTTAAGGTTGACACATATCTATGAGCTTTTATTTGATATGTTGATTAGTCACTGTTAAGATGCTTCCTTTACTATTGCTCCTTTGCATTATGTTCCTCCATTTTGCCACTAGCATTCTTCGTTTGCTTCTGAAAAACCTGCTGTGTTGCATAATAATTTTTGGATCACATATATTTTACAGAGTATTTGATTAATGAATGAACCTTTATCTAGCCCTGGGTAGTGAAGATGTCTCAGACAGCTGTCCATGCCACTGAAACTGCAAAAGATGGAAGAACAAGACACTTTATACTTCCAAGATATCTTGCCCATATCTGCATTCAGGTTGGTGACTGAGAGCTCAGTGTCCCCAGAAGTTATTGAGGTAACAGCCATGGTTTGGTGAAGACAAAACAGTAAAACAGAACTGCTGTACCCATTACCTGCAGGGAACAGTCACACAATCACAGCTAGAGCCAGGGACCACTTTTGTGGTACTAAATACCTGTTTGTTGGTTTGGTAACTGAGTGAACCTGCATGGCCTGGGCTGTCCTGCATTACCCACAGGCAGAAAACAAAGTTCCCACCAGCTACAACAACCACCAAACCTACTACCATTTTCAGTTTATCAGGGTGAGAGGCAAAAATTTAAATGCAGAATAAGGTAGAAAATTGCATAACCTTTGAAGTCTGTAGGGTATGAATCTTGGAAGACTGGAAATATATTCAATGTGAAGCTCGTGTATGCTAGCCAAAAGACTACAAGAGAGAAGAATTGTCTTTATAATATAACTTAGTCCTCGTTACCTTATCTCAGTTAAAAATGGCCAGGGAGCCATCAAATTCAGTATGTCTATCCTGAATTATGTCTGTCATTGTCTTCTTACGTTCTTTCTCATCTTCCAGCAGAAGAACGTGGTGCATCAGTTCTGGAGGATCTTTCCAAGCTGTTTGCATTACTCTGCAAGTATTATTCAGTGAGCTGACTGAATACAAGTCAAATACTGTAAGTTTTGACAGAGCACATCCCCTCCCAACTGCTTATGTTATGACACCAAAACTCTGGAATCACTACAAAAATATTGACTACATCTCTGTCTCTCTTACAGAGGAAGAAAAGCAGGAGGACAGAAAGGAAAGAAGTCATATGGTCTGGTACATCCTTGAGCTGTGTCTTCTAACCTTGTAGTGGCTCAGAGCTAAGTACTGTTATTGGCAGGAGAAAAAAGCTGTAATCACACAGATGGTCAGAGTCACCTGGCTGACGGGAGAGATGGTGGAAGAAAACAGAAACTACATCAGTTCCTTTATTTGAGAGGAGCCTTGGAAATCCTCCACTAATTTTGTCAGATTTTTCCCATTATATTTCAGTTGCTTTAGGTAGTTTGGAAATCTGAGTTACTCTTCCCAAGAAGAGAGGTAGACAAAAAACTTGAGCTATGTATTTTCAGTGCCTCTATGAGATCCTTTTACCCCTGGGCAACAAACACCAGAACTCACCCAGCTTAAGTTGTTGGCCTTAGCTCAAAGGGGTTTTTGCATCAATTTAAGACAAAACAAATCTGTGCTCTTCATTCTGCTATAGCTTGGTTTCTTTCAGAGCTTGTTATAAAATCTTCAGAGGGTTCAAATAGTTCCACAGCAGTCTACGCTGAAGCTCAGTTTGAAATTGCAGCTGCTGAATCACAGAAATTAGAGGGAGCAGTAACTTATTGCATCATTTAGTTCTTAGCCTCATGACAAATTAGTCCCAAGAGATGCTGTTCCCACTTCGTCCAATGAGGAATTATTTTATAATTGACAAAGAGTTCATTATCAGGAAGTTTTTCCTGACATTCGGCCAAATAATTATTTGTGATTTTTTTCCATCTTAATGTAATCATATCAGTCTGAGTGCCCTAAAATCACCCTGTAATGCTGATAAGAAAGCTCTGAGTTGGGGAACAGTGGTTTTGAAAGGAAAAAGTAGATTAGACTGTCTTATTAATTACAAGGAGTGAACTGGTGATTAAGATCCTTATTTTGCCAAAGCTTAAGCACCTGTGAGAAAGCAACAGAACTATTTATGTGTTTCAGTTTTTTTTTTAAACACATTGCCTCTAAAAGCATCTGATTACTGACACAAAAAATACTGCCTGCTTTGTTGTACTTACACTTTAATTTGGGAGTTGCACAGCTTAGTATTTTCCCAAAATATTAGTTGTAATACAACATAGTCTCCATCTGTTCTAAAATAAGCAACATGGATTTTAATGATTTCCCATCTGTACGTATATTTTTAGTCATGCATTCAGATTTGTAATCTCTCTGCTCCAGTCTACATTCCTGGCATAAAACATAGAACTTGTTGTTTGTTCAAAAATTTTAAATTATGCTTGCGTGTGCATGTGACTGTATTTTGAATTCTTTTCTTAACTTGGGGGAAATGATTTAAAATCTGTGTGTCTTCAATAAGACATTTCCTATTTCTCTTAAATCTTCAAAAGTTTCTATTCTTGAATTGTGAGTCATATAGTTCCTAGATAGCTGTCATGAAAACGCCATAGGATTGAGACATGAGAGGAAAGAGAAACCTGAGCTGAAACACCACTGGGCAAGGTATATTGGCAAGTATTTTTTAAACACAGACCAATTTATTTTCTTTTCACCTTACCATGCTCGTGACTTATTTATGAGGGTTTGGAGGACAAGCCTAAGTCTCAGAGTGATTGACAGATGACCAACGGGAGAAAAAAAATCCCAGGTAAGGTTCTTAGTTGTGTTTTTTCTGGAAGTGGTGCAGAATAAGGAAACAGTAAACCAAATTAGGTAACTACACATGGAGTGAAAGAAAACAAATATTTTCACTGGGTAAAGAAAATGTAATCACAGGAGAAACACAGCTTGCATTCAGAGTTCTTAAGTGTTTGCATTGCCCCACACTCATTTTGGTGAAACTATTTCCATGCTGAGAACAACCAACTGTTTAAGAAACAGTGGGAAACAGACATTCCAACAACAGAGATATTAACAGAGCAATTCAGAAGTCCAGGCCAGATTCCTGCTTCAGGACTGCTTTAAAGAAGCTGGAAGGTCCTGGTCCCTTGTATTCCAAATTCACAATGTAGATCCAGTGTATCAGCTGTATTGTGCATGTGCAAACAACTCTATGTTGCAAATGATACAGACCTGTTTCTCAGGGCATGTGCCTGAGCTTCCCAGTTCCTGGGTGCAGGTGCACTTGCTACACTTACCCTGAGAGTGCAGACAGGAAACATGGATGCTCAGACAGAGAAGTGATACAGAGGTCCCCAGTTTGGATGACTAGGGGAGCGTAAGGCCTCCTGTGGAGGACACTGATGTTCAGCTTGGGTGTAGCTACCACCTCAGTTCAGTGCAGTAGATACATATGAACCAGAAGGCTGGGCTCTGAGGACCAGAGCTGTAAGACAGCCTTTCAGCACTCTGCAGAAGATATTTTGGTGGTTTTGGACAAGTCTTCGTGTTTCAGGTTCCCATCTCCTATTTTAGAGAGGCAATGTGAAGCTACACACTCAGGGTTACCTTGCACTTGTGTGAGGACCTCAGTTTCTGATGTTGTAGGGGTCATTGTTCCCTAGTAGAAGATCCCAGTGTGGTCATCTCCACCAGAATTCTGGCCCTGGTGCCGGCTCGTGCCACACCCTTTATAGGATGGAGCATGACACTGGGTAATAAACAAAAAACTTCCCATTAAGGTAGCTGTTCTTTCCACACAAATTAGCAATTGCTTTATGTCCTGAGACATAAGCCCTTCTATCCCCTTATTAACAACCTTTCACAAGTACCTTGGAAAGTTCTCATTACCAGAACTGTTAGCTAATCCTTTCCCCGCGCCCCTGCCTTAATCTGCTAAGGCAGCTATGGTCCTTTGACAAAGAATTCTAGCACTAAATAATGCATAAATAAATAAAAATGTTTCTCTTTGTCCATTGTAAATTGTAGCATTCCACTGGAGTTCCCCAAGTCTTTATATTATAAATAAGAGCAAGCAGGAAAGTCTGGTTCACTTTTTGTCTGACTATTGCTTATTTTTAATGCCTCTGTTAAATTCTTTCTGAAGAAAGCTCTCACAATTGCTTCATTTTACCCTCCTGCAGAGCTCTTTTTTCATCTTTGATTCCTCTTATAGTCCCTCTCACACTTCATGTATAATCAGTACCATCCTACTGAGGTGAGGTTGACAGGTGTTCGCCCAGTGTGGCAGATATGTTAGTCCAATGACTGCATAGTGGCATGTAAATATATTTTTGTGCTTTTTTCCATTTCATTCCCTTAACATTCTTATGTTTCCATTGTAACTACACTTTGGGCTAAGGTTTCCAGCAGAGCATTGCAGATGTGCTGAAGCTCAGAAACTACCAGGAAATGACATCCAAAGAAGCTGTGTAGGTAGCTTAACAGAATACAAATGATTTTACTTTTAGAAACAAAGGAATTTTCAAAAACACCAGACCATTGACCAGATATTTTCTCTCTGACAACAGATATTACTAGATATTTTGGACAAGAACTCTTGAAGAAGAGAAAAGAAACAGAAAGTCAAAGGGAGAATTTCCATTTACTTCAATGGGCTCTGAACCAGAAATTCAAACACAGAGTGGACATTATTAAAAAATATACCAATTATCTAGTACTCAGTTCTCCTACTTATTAAGTTTTCTCTTTTCTTTGATTTAGTACTTGAATAGATTTAGTTTTAAATGCCACGATCAGCTCTGAAAAGTGCAAAATAAAAGCATAGCATTTGTAGGTCTCCAATTAGAATAATTACCACAGCATCTTTTTGCAAAACTAAGGAAACTACGGTCTTAGAAAAAATATGAAACAATACAGAATAAGATTTTAAGCAGATGGAGTAATTTTACTTGTAGCATACTCCGGATGAAGTGCTTGAAGTGCTGTGACAATAACAATACATTGCTACATGTACTGACCAGGCATGTTGTGATTTAATGGATGACTTCAAAAGAAAATGTCACAGGCAGGTTGAAATGTCAATTAGTGCAACATTTCCTAATATTCCACAGATTCATTTCTTCCCCTGTGAGTGTTAGATAAATGGAAAATGTTGCACATTTAATCCACTCTCCACTAATTTGATCCTTTTGGGCTCTTCATGGTACATTTTATTCCATCTTGGTCATTTAGAAACAACGTTCTACCAGAGTACAAGGGAAAAAAGACTTATGGATGAACTGTTAATTCAGTATGACAGCATGTGGGAGGAAAAATGCATTCAGATTGTAGGCCAAATATAAGATACATCAGGTTACATCTTCTGCTTTGTTCAGGTTTTGCTCAGGAGAGGAGTGGAGTGTGATGGGAGGTGGAGAACAGCTGCCACCATTGGTGCTGAAGGCACTGGGGAGCCACAGCCCTGAGACCTCCACCCAATATTTCAGGCATTTTCAGTAGTCTGGCTACTGCCCTTTTTTCTCAGCCATGTCTCATTCAAGAAAGGAGGCTGGGGCACTTGGAGACTCCTTCCCCGAGTGTCCACAAGAAGTTAGCTGAGTTGGTTTAACTGTGGTCTGAGGCGATGCTCAAAAGAGACTTAGGGATTGCTTCCTGTACTCTATAATAGCAGTGGGACTGTCTATACAGGAAATTATTCAGCAAAGGTGTCGTGGTGGTGCAAATTCACACTCAGCAAAAATCTGCTTTAACTTTCAAGTCTGGACGAGCCCTTGTGCTTTATTATCTATGTAAAGGCGATAATTGGTGTGAAATCAGCAAAGAGAAGTAAAAAAAAAAAAAAACAAACAAGACAAAAAGGAAACTAGGCTTTGAACAGGAGATACATTTAAAGAAACAGTTGTTTTATTTCAGTGGGAGACCTGAGCTGCTGATTCACACTTCAGGTGTGAGGACCAGCATGATGCCATGTTTGCCATAGGTGTTACCAGAGGCAGTATTGCTCTCCTACTGCAGTGCTGGCCTCCTCTTGGCTATTTAACACAACAAAACACTGTGCTCATGCAGCTAGACTGCTTCCAGGGGTGAGGTATCTTTGCTTGACATGCTGTTGTGTTGTATAGATATAATGTCTGCTGTCATCTGCAGCTTGCTAAAGTCAGCATCCTCTCTGCAGCATTGCCAAGTCATGAAATCAGGCTTTCACGAGAGAGGAGAGAGGGCACCAACTTTAAATGGGGTCATGTCTACCAAATCTTTGGGTCTTAAGAGTCTATACTGATTACTGAACAGTCACAACATTGGTCAGCTGAAGATACTTCTGTGTTCATACCTAACCCTTCCCCTTTCCAGTGACCACAACAGGGCTTTTGGTGTCTCCTCAAGTACCTGCCCCTCGGGTCCTGGCACACTTGCTGAAAGCAGCCTGGGAACAGCCCATAAACTAAGCTGTAGCAGAAACATGACCTCTTTTTTGTATCTTGGCCTGTGTGTGCTCAAAAATCTCTTCTGAAACTGGACAATGATATGGCATGAAATTTTCCTTGATTAAAAAAAGACCTGAGATTATCCATGCTAGATGTTTATAAGCAAGACAACAGCAGTAAATTGCTCTGCTGCCAATTGTGATTTTATTGTGAGTCTTGCCTAGAAGCTGCTTTTCTCAGGACTCTAACAGGTCTGTGGAAATCTCCAACTGTACATAAATATAGGTTTCTCACTGGGATCTAAAGAAAATTTTATACAGAAAGTGCTATATGGAAGGTTGAAGACCAGAATTTAGGCAAAAAGAAACCCATACTGCCTTTCCTACAGTGTCAAGTTTTTAGCAAGAATCTTATGAATATGCAGCAGAAGACATTTAACCAGAATTTCAAATGTTCTGGGTTAGCAACATTGGAATTGCCTCTATGGGAATGACCTCAGGCTCATTGAGTATTTTTAAGTCTTCTTCCTACTGTTTTACAACAGTTTCAGGTCTTTAAAGAGATTTCAGAAATCTTCAATGTGTCTTCCAAAATTTTTGAAAGAACAGTCAGCTATCCAAATTTCTCACAAAACAGCATGGCATTTTTAAGAGAAAACACTTGAGTGACCTCTGACTTTACTGCTGAATATGGTTTTGGGGTTCAGCTGCAGCCTTTTTTGCAAAGCCTGAGACGGCCCTCAGGCTATGTGACATTTGAGGAGGCACAGTGTTGGCCTGCTGCAGCATCACTCCAGGGCTGAGGTGATAAAGAGTGCTGCTTCCCTGGCTGTGGTGCAGCCTTATGGCTCCATTCACATGCTGGGACATCTTCATGACCTGTTTCCCAGGTATTGGAGTTGTAGAATAAGACAGGAACTAGAAAAGCTGTGCTGTAAATGAGTACCCTGCAAAAAAGTCACTGCACTTAAGCAGAATAAGATGGAAGCCAATTTTGTGTCCCACTCTTGGTGCACAAGCTTTGACAGGTCGTACAATTTACAGACTTGCCATATCTGTGACAGCCTGGGAATGCCTTTCCCCTTGACGGGAGGAGTTCAGGATTTATGTTGGGACCACAATTGGCCTTTGGCTTTAGAAAAATGATGGCAATGTGCAATTTCCAGTTTAGTCCTACTTCAAAGAAGAAAAGTTGAGTGGAAGAGCAAAGTAGGGACATGGGCTAAAGAAGACTTTTGATTCTACTGGAAGTGGTGGAGGAACTGTGTTTATGCTTTGTGTTTTGGTTTGAAAGTGATAGGAAATGCTACTGAGTTTTTGAAAGATTTGTCATTCCTCTTTCATAATTTCCCCTCTCCCAAGCCACTAGAGGGCCCTGAAGTCCACCTTAACAGATTGGCTTGGCAAGTTGGCATTTTTGAAAAGACTGTAAACAAAAGTGAACGTGTTTTCCAGAATTCTTGCACTTTCTGGGTTTGCTATTACCAATGAAATGTGTAAGATGAATACAATCACAGGCAAATGAGGATGTGGGGAAGAAGATACCTTGAAGGAGAGTGTCACCAAGTGACTTCTACCCTCTAGGGAAGAGCGTGGCTTTCTGAAGTTTGGTGAGGGTGGTATCTCCTCAGCAGCACCTGGATTTCACCCATGTCCTTTCTATTTTACGAGTCAGATATAGATGTAGTAGACTCCCTGTGTGTGCACAAGAGGCTTGTGATTTCATACCACTCCCTGTGAAGACGTTCGCCTTATATTAAGCCTTACCTCAAGCCTTACTTCCATAGCTTGTCTTTTGGTTGTGAAGGAATGAAGTAGCTCGGTTCCCCTTGCTGTTGAGTGTGAGGTATGGGCAGGGTGAATACTTTAAGAAACAAGAAAAGGCTCCTTTAGAGCAATGTTTCTTTCTCCTTGCAAAGTTGAATGCGGCAGGTGGGCATGCTGTTCTGCTCTGTATTTGTGGATGTGTCCGTGCAGAGAACTTCTGTGCCTTTGGTTATCCTGCCAGAAGAGCACTTCCTTGTGCTCTATCTCCTTGCAGTCCAGAGTAACACACAGACCTTTGAACATGTTCAGAAACATGCAAAGTTTAAAAATAACTCCAGAAACTTTTCCTTTTTGTTCCTCTCCCCATTTGCTTTTCCACAACCCCTTTATTAAATAGGCCTGCCATGTCCCATGCTGTAGTCTCTGAGACATTTAGATAGAGAGGTGTAAAATGATGTTAAATTTTTGGCAGCCCTTTCAGGACTGAAACTGAAAGCTGGATCATATGAAGAGAGAATATGTCATTAGGACTAACCATTCACTCACTCCTAGCCTGGAAGAGTCTGAAGTGTTGGGCACCGAAATACAAAAATGTCACTGTGAGTTTTATGGCTTTTGCTGAAACCTATATAATTTGATGGATGATAGCTAGAGCAGCTGACTCCACAATCCAAAGAGGGCAAAATGGGTTCCAATAATAAAATGCTAAAATTGCCAGAAACCTTCCTAAAATACTTTGCCTGTGACATATAAGGAAACATACTGCAGTGTAGACTGGCTCTACTGGCATTTGCTTGAAACGACCTGCATAATACCAGTGGCCCTTTCATCCCAGAGTAATGAGTAGCTGTTCAAAGTGACCTCTGTTATCCACTTAACGCACTGTGCTTACACAGCCCCATCTTTTGGAGGGCTGTCACTGGATACAAATGAGGCATAAGCTATGTATTTTCCCTCAGGGTTAATTTTGCCTTTCCAGAAACTAATTACACATTTGCGTAAGAAATAATGTTTCAGACAAATGTATGGCTGCCAGGCTAGTGATTGTGATTAGTAATAATGGATGAATGAATGCTAAAGAATGAATGTCCCCTCCTGTTCTTTTTAAGCAAATCTTTCCCTCGTTAGCAGTGATATGGAAGATAATAATGTATATGTGAGTAGTCACCCTGTTTATTTTATACAGAGACTTGTTAGCTCTCCAGCGAGATAGAATGGATGGGATTAATCTCAGATAACTTTTTAGTATCTGACTTTTAGTCACCTGGACTCCTTCTATAGTAAGTAAAGGAAAAAAAGGCACTTCTAAGAAGTTATTCACTTCATCTTAACGTAGATGACTAAAATACATCGTGTAGCTCATACCTGAGAAGTATACATTCCCCTCCTTTAATTACAAAGGAAGTCTAGATGACTACATGGGTTGTGTATTATATATATCTAGCTTTTGGCAAGATGAATCCCACCTGCCCTGTTGGTGTGGTCATGCAAACCTCACATTCATTTGTGCGAAATTGCCAGGTACAGTCTCTGTGCTGCCTATGTGGTAGCTGCAGCACTTGAGAGAGAACAGCATACACAGCAGGCAGCTGCCAACGCAAACGGGCTTGAGAGAGACTGCAGCTCTCAGGAACAATCGAGTAGAGTTCAGTTATTCCAAAGGAGGTCCATTTCCCAGCTTGGGACTCTTTGGAGATGCAGGAGCACATTACACTTCTGCAGCTATGGGATCTCTGGAGGAACTGTGTGGGCAGGCGTAGCCAAGATGCTGCCTGAGGAAAGCCTGTCTAGAGGGCTTTGGGTCAAGGGTAACACACTTCCATGTCCTGAGCACATTTGCAGGTTGCCTCCTGGGGCCCTTCTGTATCCCTTCTGCCAGCATCCCTCCAGGAGGGATGAGTGTGCTCTGCCCAGCTGCCTGAGCTGGGACACAGGGCATGCAAGGAGGGTGACACAAGAAGAGAGTGGAAGGATGGAGAAAGAGGGCTCTGGTAAATAATTTAAAATATACTATCACTCTTCAGGGAGTAGCTTAATCCACTGTCTGCTTTCTTGGTTAGTCTCCTACTGCAGATGTTTTATTTGTTTTATGGGTGAATGTTCTTTTCTCAAAATAATAAAGATTTCCTGTTAAGGAGTAGTTTGAATTAGCAGTAATTCAGAACAATTTTTTTTTTTTTAGAGGGCATAAATGGAATTATAAAATGCTCTATAGTATTTTAATTCCTTCTGGATTTCTTTTGTAAGCATACTTTGGGTCTTGAGGGATGTTCATACCAAACATGTGGCTTAGTTCCAAGTACCTTTCTTCTTAAACCCTTGTGTTTTGGGGCATAGCCAGAGAGGATGACAGAATATCTATTATTTTTATAGCTCATATGTTGGGTTGACAGCATAAAAAATGTTTTATCCTTGTGAGAAAATTAAACATTTCTGACTAATTTAAAAAAGGGATTGTCTAAAGGACTTGCTTGCTGTAAGCTTCTATATGCTTTTGGGATCCTCTTCCTGTTCTTTAGGAACTGTTTTGTATTCTTTTGCAACCAGCTCTCATCATTTAGGAACTAATTTTTCCATTTCAATTGTAAGTGGTTTACAAACTCCTAAAAAGTCTCTGTGGACATCTAGTGCATTAATGGGATGGGGAACAGGAAGGTGTTCTTGCAACAAAGCATTATATACAATATAAAATATCCCTAGGAAAGATACTGCAGTTTAGTGGCTGATTGCGTGGTTCATTCAATACTGAATGAGGAGCAAGATTTCCTTTCAAGTAATGGGTGTCTGTTAAGTTTTTTTTTATATATATAATGCCCCTGTCAAGTTTAGATAAAATAGGAAGTTCATTTAATAAAAAAAAAAAATAAAAAATTGCATTCTCAGAAAAGAGAAAGTTTTATGAAATAGCAGTGAAGTTTATCTCGCTCTCCTTCAGGCTAATGAACAATAACATATTCAGCTGGAGAAAGGTATCTTTAGAAACATGATATCATCACAGCTAAATCTTGTTGATTGATCCCATGCAGTAAGCAAGACACTTGTGGCAGCTTCATACAAATTAGTCTCTCCTTGAACTTCAGCTCCACTTTACATTTCTTTTGATGATTTCTCTCATTGTCACTGTCTCCAGAACTGGTGAGACATACCTGGAGTACTGGGTCCAGTGCTGGGCTCCCAAGTGCAAGAGAGACAGGGACATACTGGAGTGAAGTCCAGCAAAGGAGCGTGCAGGGATGGGAGCAGCTGACACAGGAGGAGAGGCTGAGAGAGCTGAGACTGTTAAGCCTCAAGATCAGATGGCTCCAAGGGGATCTTATCAATGTGTATGAATGTGATGGGTGAGAGTAAAGAAGAGGGAGCCAGACTAATCTCAGAGGTGCCCAGTGATAGGACCAGAGGCAATGGGCACAAACTGAAACACAGGAGATTCCCTCTGAACACAAGAAAACACCTTTCTATTGGGAGGCTGGTTGAGCTCTGGCACAGGTTGCCCAGAGAGGCTGTGGAGTCTCCATCTTTGGAAATATTCAAAAACTGTATGGACGCAGTCCTGGGCAGCCTGCTCTAGGTGGTCCTGTCTGAGCAGGGGGGTTGCACTGCATCATCTCCAGCCTCTGCCCTTCTGTGCTTCTGCCACTGTTTCTGCATTTCGACAAGCGCCAGGACAGGCTCTGGCTGAGCAGCCTTGGTGCTGCTGTCGTTTATGCGCAGGCATGAGGGTTTGAAATAGTTTTATGTCAAATTACAGACTGAGAAACAGATTTCTTCATTTCCACAGTTAAATAGAGCCAAAGACCAGAACAGACAGAAGAGACATCCAGTCTGAACCCCTCTACATTAAAAGCCATAATGACCAGTCCAAATGAATTAATAGTAAAATAGGATCTTCAGAGGTTGTGTAGTCTGTCCCTTTGCCCCTAGACAGAGTTAACTGTACCTAAATCATTCCTGGCAATGTTTCCAGTGGCTAATGATCCTTACTATTAGAAAGAGTTTCTTGATATCTAAGTGAAACTTCAGCGACAGTTGGCCCTAGAATCCCATTAACGTGTCTTCTCGCCACAGTGGTCACTGAGTAGAGTTTATTCACTTTCCCTCTCAAGGGTCTTGCACACTTTGCAAGACTGCTGCTCTTCCCTCCTCAGTCTTGTCTTCTCCAGGCTGAACAACCCCTCCAACTCCTTCAACCTTTTCTCGCTAAAGACACAGAAAAAAAATCACTGGGGACTTTGCATCTAAAGAGTGAAACATGCCGGTAGGTTATCTGCCTAGTCTAAGTGTTACCAAATGACCTACCCAGTACTCTCAGACTGACACTTAAAAACAGCCCCTGGTGTTATGTGTGGCATGTATTGAAGCAAATGAGCTGGCAAACACACTTAGAGGCTTTTGGAACATTATATCAAGAGAAAAAGCAATGGTTAGGTCAAAATGTATGTACTCAAATGAAAGTGTTTCCCACAAGGGAAGACTGGCAACGAATGTCCAGTCCCTGGTGTCCCTGGGCTTCCCGCCTCATCAGGTGGTACCTGAGCCTTGGGACAGCAGTTCACTGCAGGTTTCCAACTGAGATGCTTTGACACCTTCCGGTGTGGAGAAGCCTGTCTCCCTCCCTCAGTTACAATGGGAGCACGGGGAGAGCTGCCTCCTGCTCCAGGCACTCAGCCACGTTCCCAGAGCTCAGGGGAGATCTCTTCCCTGGGGTCAGCATCGGCCCCTGCGGCATGGCTGAAATACACTTGCCCAGAGGATGTGATGAGGTGAACCAAGGCCACAGAGCACTGTAAGGCCTCAAAATCACCAAAGTCATGCCCTTCTCTGCTCTGACGGGAGAAGAAACTGCACTAGCCAAGCACTGAGGAATTTTCTTTGCTACCTCAGAGCACCAGGTGAAGCTTTGCCTCCAACCACCACCAGCTGCCTGAAGAAAGTGGGAGAAAGCAAACAGACAAATACAAGAAAAAAGGAAAAGAGAGAAGAGGAAAAATTATGTGAGGAGGATCCCCCCCACCCCATACCCTCTTCTCCCAGCCCGGTCCGGCAGTAAAGGCCTTGAAAGATGAATTTTATTTCTGTATTTGTTCCAATACAAAGCTGAAGGAGTTATGGTTGCACTAAATTCAACACAAGCAATTTCACTCTCCCCCAGGGACAGTAATATTTACACACAGACAACTTAAAAAAATAAGAAGAGATAAATCTTATATGCTGAGTTAATGAAATCTGTAGCTTCTGTAAAGATAATAGGGCTACAGACAATAAACCAAGAAAACCGGTAAGAATTTGCAATCACAAAAAAGTTGCTGCTATGGGGAGTAACAAGGAATGAGAGTCTGCTCTTATTAAAGTCTTAGCAAGGGTTTTTTCTCAGTCATTTCACTTTGAAAACACCTTGAGAAATAAGCCAAGGCATGTTCTGACATCAAATTCTGCAAAATGAATAGAAATTCACAATACTTTTCAGTGTCACCAAATCTGTATTTTTATTCAAGTGATCTCATTGAATAAAAACAGACAAAAGAGGAACCAGGCCCAAAGTACTGAAGTGGATAAAATAATTTAAATGCAAAATGTAGTTTGTTGAAAGTAGAGAGCACATTTATATGTTCAGAAATGTACTGATGTTTTCAATCTCTCTCACATATTGCTGAAATATGCACTATTTTATCCAAAATGCTGTAGTCTAATTCTTTTGTTAAACTCCATTGATTTTAATAGGATATCACTATTGTAACCAAGTGCAGAATTAGGAAAAAAAAAATGTTCTAATGCAGACATTTGCTTTTACAGACCTCTTTCAGATGTCCTTGGTTATGCTTTGCTGTGATCTTTGAAATCACCTTCCAAGCCTGCTCTGTGGAGCCTACAGGGTTGTTCCCAAGCTCCTTAGAAAAAACTGCTTCTGGGTGTTTCTTGAAACAGGCTCCTACGGCGGTTTGCAAAGTTTGCATTTCTCAGGATAGCAAGCAGATAGGCTGCACCTGTAGATATTTGTGAGTACAACAGCAGGACACGCTTCATGGCAGAAAGTCTAAGTTTTAAGTAGAACTTAGTTTCTGCTCTGACCCCTCATTATGAGACCTGACAATATAGATGCAAGATCACCTAGGAAAGCAAAAGACAAATAGACTTCATAGTCCAACAGAGTGAAAATTATTTGAGAAAGGTAAAGGGTTTGAGTTATATTTAAGATGTATGGGGTTTAAAGTTCTCTCTGGCAGAATGTCAATTGTAATACATTTATAACTTGACAAAAAAAAAGCATAATATAATTTTTCAGTAGTTTGAAGAATGAGGCGTTGGGGAAAAATGTTTCTTCTAGAACAGAAAAAACAAAAAGCTTCTGTCACAGACCATGGGCTTTTCAAACCATAGTCACCTCACTTGCAGGAACTGATGATATCAGTGCTCTAGCATAAAAACATATTTGAGACTAGCATCAGTTTAACTTTGCTTTCTTTTATCACTGTCTCACAAAAAACAGTGCTGGGTGAAGGTTAGAAAACAATTTTAATTAGTTATTTCAATAAAGGTATTGAGCCCATGCTTTTTATTTGGCATCCATATCTACTCTCTGCTTCTCTCAACAGGCAGGAGCTAAAAGAAATCAGCAAAGGATAGGTCTGGAAAAATAAGTGTTCGTATGGATAAGAATATAGAAACAGAGTTATAGGTCATGTTTTGAGTGAAAAATGTAGAAAAATGGCTTGGGAAAAAAAGTGAAACTGAAAAGATACTGAGATATTTTGTGAGCTTTTGTTATTTTGCAGATTTGAAACAATAATCAAAACTATGTGTCACAATGGTTAATTTCAACATTTTTCAAAGTAAAATGCTTCACTTTCCAAACGGAAATGATTTTTTTCTCCTTTGATTTCATCAAAATCACTGCATTGTTTTAAATGGACAGCACTGAAAGCACATTGACTTATGATGTTTCTGTAAAAAATAGAAAATATCCTGTTCAGCTAGAAATAATTTGACCCCTTGATTCTGCAACATTTTCAAAAGTTTCAGTTTTTAATCTGTCCAGAAAATACTACATTTTGTAGTTGCTAATGAATTAAAAAAAGTAAAATATGCTATTTTCTTAGCTGCTCATGTTAGGTGGTAGCACTTCATATCATCATGAAGAATAAAACAGGCTACACTCAGACTTATAACTGGGAAGGTGAAAAGGCACAGAAAATTCCAGCATAAACCCTGCTAGTAATCAAACGTGTGGTAGAAAAAACAGTTGCACTGATTTTGAAGGTAACACAAACAAAGGAGAAGTAGTGATTCACTGATACAGCTGTAACATAAGCAGTCCTGTCTTCTTTGAGGCGAAAAAAAAGAGAGGTTTTTACCAGTAATTGCTAACTTTCTCTAACAACGTGGTTAGCAATTTTATCTTGAAGTTTTGGCTTAATTCGATTTGTTTGTTTTAGTAGTGGTAAAAAAAATAATAGAAGGAAACCTCTGAGATAAGGAAAGCATCACTGGGAGAGGAAGGACAGTGAGTCATCTTTTCCAGCTTTTGCAGGATTTGGGGTAGCACTGGGAGGGAAAAAACCCACAAAATTTCATGAAAAAGAACCACAAACCCAATTTTATGTATTTTTTCCCAACAGTTTTCCTGTCATCCTGGTTTGAGGAATTGCACTAGTACCTCTTGGTGTAGTGGGAACTTGCAGGCACTCCTGCCCTTTATTTAACTATGGAACAGAAAGTCAACCAGCAGAGACCCCGTTTCAGTAAATAGTGGCATTGACCCTGCTCTGATGTTCCCCAAGTTGAGTCCTCGAGACAACCGGTAGCTGCAAGGCATAGCACGCAGTTTGCAGGTGGTCTGGGGGTCTATGTCACCTGAGTAGATTTTAATGAAAGAGTGATGGTAAGAATGTATAGTGCTTTGTGAGAAATGAGCAGTTTTCTGTAACTTTTTTTTTTTTTTTTTACTTTTCACAATATGGGTCTTGTCTTTTTCGTACACCTAATTATCTGCTTTGCATTCTCATTCATTCATTCATTGTTTTATCTTTATCATTGATTTTTTATCATTGACATACAAACATACCACTTGCCACAAATTTGTGGCTCATCTCTTGACAATAAATCCTCATCTTGCCCCATCCTTTTCCATGGTGGGGAGGGGTCTGAAGCTAGAAGTGGGTTGTGAAGTTCCCTGCCACAGGGCTTGATGGCATCCCCACGGGGTGCCACCTCTGTGAGTGGCACTGCACAGGTGTCAGACAGCAGTGGTGCAAGGAGGGTCCCTCTAAGCTTGTTCTGTTCTCATAAAAATATAGGGCAGTGGAGTAACTAGGATATTTTGATGGGACTTCTCCCCCACCAAAGCTGGGAGGGGTGATGAAGAGGGAAATGAAGCAGCAGTACTCCTAGGTCTCCTCTTGTGCTTTTCCTCTCCTCAGTGCTGGAAGCTGGAGTTTTAGGAAGAAAACTTGCTCTAAGAGATCAATATCTAAAAACTTGTTTGACAGATGCAATTAAAGCTGAAAACGCAAGTAGTAGATTCTGAAAAGAGTAGGACCAATCTAGTTTAAAGAAGAGATTTGACAAAATTGTGTAATGCATAATACAAGAATAGCACTTCTATTCAACTCTATAGTAGAAGAACAAGGCAACTTACTGTGAAATTGAAAAAAAGCCATTTTAAAACCGATAAAAGAAAATGTGTTGTTACATAGCATGCTGTTAGTCTGGAACTCCTGACAATTCCTATAACAGGCAGCTTTTGGCTGGGCTGACCATGACTTGCTGGAATACTGAGACAGCTGATGGTAAAATGCTGAAATAAAACCAGCACTTAAATGTGCATAGACACACACATGAATATTAAATCATATATTCTTGTCTTTTATGATCTCCTTATTAACAAAGGTAAGTGGATTTTGCTTTCAATGAAATATAAAATAAATCAATAAGAGATGCTGGCCTTCAATGCAAATAGTCTTTGTTTGTGTGAAATGCTTGCAAAAATAGTTATTTTTCCATTCTGCTCTAATTTCAGGCCTGTTGCTTAAAATATATGTCCAAACAATTGGACAAGATGACTCAAAAACACAAGCCTAGTGTTTCAGATGACAATAATAAACTCTTACAATAACAATAGACTTTTCTCTATTATTTCCTTTTCTGTGCAGGAGGCATATTATGTTATACTTCTGTTTCATGTTTCTAGACTTCTATATTCAAATTTTTTACTTTATTTAAAGTTTTTATTTTGTATGTAAAGGTTGTAGTATACATGTAAACAAAATTTTTAGAGTGGAGGAAGCAGAAAGGTATAAATTTCCAACTACCTTGGCTTTCCCATGATTAAAGCAGTCTATAAGAGAGTGGCAAATCCACAATGTTCATTTCCACCAATTTTTGTTCTACACTTGTTGTGTCTCTCTGCCATTCCCTATGTTTATCTGAAGTGTCTGAACAAGACACATTGGCAACCATCTGCCATCGATTTTATTTTCATTGCACTGCACTAATAGCAAAGTTGTTTATCTTTGAGGGCTTTATTCAATAAAAAATTTGCCTAGCTGTGATTGCATGTGGGGTGGCTGTCTCTGCTGCTGAAAAGAGCTCATAGAAATAGCTTGCGTTCCCATCTAGTGTAATGAAATTAAAATCCATGTCCAGCTGACTTGTGAGCCACGTGTGGTAGCTGCATGTTTGTTGGCTGAGTGTGGAACATAAGGACAAATGGCTCTTCTGCCATTGGTGGGCAATGGGATGAAACTGAGGCGCAGAGCCATGGCACAGGTCCACCCCTGGTGCTCACCACCACTTCTGTGCATGCAGCTGAAGGTGCAGGGGCAGGAACAGCACAGTGGAGGCACTGGGAGATTGCTGGGAGGGAACCTCCAGTTCAGCTGCCTTCTGCCCAACCTCTGGGCTTGGAGGAGGCTAGAAATGCTCTGCTATATCCTCAGAGAAAAAAAAGCCTTTTCCTTCCAGTCTCTCAAGTGCCCTGCCTTAGGGAATAGTTCAACAGCTGGATGTGGCTTTTTGCCTTCTTGGTTTGTTGGTGATGTTCTTTAATTAACAGGGTGGGGCTGATTTTTTGTCCATTTCTATAACTTTCTGTGATTCAATGTAACCATTCTAGCTTATTCTATATATACTATTGTTCAATATATACCTAGATATTTTATTTAATTCTGTTTACCTTAAAAAGGAAGTCAGTTCACAATTATTCATATAGAGCTTAATCTTCTAATAGGTGCACAAACAATTGGCTCAGTAGAAAGGGTACTTACAGAGCACTGAGCGGGATTAAATAGACCAGAATGCTTTTAAAGGTATTTTCTCTCACCAAGTATTTCCAGTAAAACAAACATGAAAGATGCTTTGCAAAGAGTGCTCTCAGTAACAGAAGACCTTCCTAGATGTTACCGTTTCCCACTCTGGGCTTTTGATGGGCTCTTCCATCAGCCCAGATCTGTGTCATTTGGCAATGCAGATGCCTGACCTGCTCGTTCGGTTTGCATGGGTGTTCCCTGCTCTGCTTCGCTGAGCTTCAGCATTTCTAAAGTGTGGTTTGACCTGGCCTGACAGACCTCTCCTGGAGCAAAGAAATGGATTAAGAAATGCCTGGAATAAGAAGTGCTTCACATGAACTGCTCTGGCAGAGCTCAGGAGGTGGTAATCGCCAGGCAGGAGGGACAATAAATTTGCCGCAGTGAGTGGTCTTTTCACCAGGCAGAACAGGAGGCAGGAGGTGATGTCTGACTGTAGGTTTTGAATGGCTTTGCTGGGAGAATGTCCTGGGGAGAGCAGCCCCAAGCCATGGCTGTGCTGAGATGGTGCATCTGGCCACGCCCAGGGACCAGCTGGGACTGCGGCGCATGGTGCCTGTGTCACCCGACCATACAGACATCTAGGCTCAGCTCTGGTTTAGCAGGTGTTTACACCATGTAAACTGTTTGGCTTGATGGTTTGTCATTAATTCCAGGTACATTTACTTAAATAGAGTGAAAGGTCTGACTTCAGTAGCCTGTTGGCGAGGGAATCCTACAGTTCCCATCCTAAAGCACTCAGTTGTTAAAAATAATAAGCAGATTTAAAAGGTATGGTACTGAACTCTAACAGCATAGTGAAATTTCTGGGAAATCACCAACTGAAATAATATTTTGAAAAATATTTTTTAATTTATTTTGATTTTATCATTTTATTATTTATACACTGATATACAGTGCTGGGGTGCATTCCTGCATGTTTGAAAAAATATGATCAATGGACAGCAATGAGCTGGGTCTCAATCCTGAAGTAATTACCTCTGTGTCTATTATTGCTACTCTTAAACTCATGTGTTAGATTTTAGGGGGTTTAATCTGAGGCATGATTAACTGCAAAGGATGAGGTAAAGTACAGTAAGTGGAAACCCCCTATCTTTCTATATTAATGTGTATGAATGTATTTGTCTTTCAAAGTCTCGGTGAATGTAGGTAGCATGCACATTTTGAATAAAAAAGTATGCAGAAGAAATATCTAAAAACCAGAAAAGGATTAAGGAAGATAGACTGGCTACTCCTGTAATGTGTTTGTGGACCCAATGTGACCCAGCTGTGCTGTAGTACCCTCCTCACAGCCTGTACTGGCAGGAGACACCTCTTAGAGCACTGCCCTGTGGGGACAGCCACCAGTGAAGTGCACTGACCTCTCATCCTGCTCTCTCTGCACTCAGGGAGGAGGAGGAGGAGAGGTTTGGCCAGAGGGACTTAGTGCACATTTTCCAAAGGGAGAAATGGTGCAGACCACGTTAAAGGTGATTCATATTTGCATCTCTTGTGACCTTTCAGTAAGACCCAGTGCACACATGCTTGACCTTTCCATGGTCCAGTTGCTGCAGGGTTTGCAAAGAACGTGTTTAACAACTCTGCTATTTGCTACAGGAGTTGTGTATTTATAATACAGGGTAAGGTCTTGCACAAAGACCAGAGGGCCAAGTCATCCCACGCCTTCTAGACCTAGGATTGCCTTAATCTGCTTTTATAGCTATGTCTCTTAAAGTAATGTAACAATTATTTTAAAAAAATGGTTGTATTAGTGCCTAGTTTGAGCCAAGATAGTTGTAAAGTTGTCCTGGGTAGAACTATCCAGGCATGCAAAAATCTCCACTGAGTAATCTTTCCTGTACTATTTGCATTAAATAGGAATGCCAATAAAGTTTAATTATTAATACAGTTGATTATTAGAATGGCAATATCATGTTATATATATTACTAATTATTGCTTATTAATTACTTGGAGGAAGTATTGGTTGAGCATAACAATGATGCTGTAGTGTCTCAGGGGACCCCTTCTCAGCAGGCTCTTTCCTTGTATTATTGAGTGTATCTCCATCTCCATCCCAGCCGTCCCCAACATGACCCAGACCCTCCTGACACAGAAGCCGCCTGGGCACAGGACATCATAGCACATTTTCTGCTGTTACAGGGAGCAGTGATGACATCAATCTCTCTTACTTTCCTCTTGTGCCACATTATTATTGTGGCTTTTAGGAACCCAGTGTGTGGCAACCTTTTTGCTAGATGTGCTGTGTTCACAGGTCACCTATGCATGTTGCTTGATGACTCAAGTCTCCCCTTAGCTCTCTGGAGAGAAGTCTGTGGCTGGATAAGCGAACTGAGCTTTGGCCAGTTGCTGGTTTGGTGTCCTCTTCATCCTTTTTATGTTGAAGGGTTAGTACATAGAGGGATCTAGCAGGGATCCTTGCTATCTACATAGCTACAAATACCCTGTGTCATACTTAATGGTGAAACTGGGAGCACTAGCCAAAAGAAAAGAAATCCTTGTAATAAATGGACTCTGGAAATAAATATACTATGAAACCTTTTCTTACATAATCGTAGTCTGAATTCATGTTATTAGCAAAAGGAGCTGAATAAGGAAGAATGTGGCTAATTAGGCTGATGGTGGTCCATTTTGGAGCCATTTTTCTGAACAGCTGTTTGCTCTGTATTTTCACTTGGCCTTCCTGTGAAAAGCTGGATAATGCATATTTTTGCTGTCTCTGTCTTAAAATCACAGAATATGCCTCTGGACCTGACATGATTCTTTGTTTGTATCATTTCACTAAAGTGGCAGAGCTTTGAAACACCAATGTCAAGGTATGAATTACCCAAGCAACTCATGGCTTAGAATAATTAGGTTTAGAAGAAAATTGGAAAGAACTTATGTTACATGTGCTAATTATAACAGGTCACTGAATATAAGACCAAAAGGCAATTTAATGTTTTAGTATGGAATCTGTCTTGCCTAACTCTAGCTGTCAAAGCTAAATTAGGAACACACAGGGGAACTAGACTAACAAAGATAGTCATCTAGCTTCTTTCATATAAGGGGTGAGAAACCGACACCTTCACAGAGCAAGTTTTTCAAAGATACTTAGATACATATTTTAGATATACTTCACTAGTTATGGAAAAGCCTACCTGAGTAGCTTAGACTAGATAGATGATGAACATTTAAATTAGATGTGGCAAATCTTTGTCTCACTACTGTAGCAAAGCAGATCATGTGGTAAGACAACAGCAAGTTAGTAACAACCATTGCTAGCAGTAATGACATTGAATCATTGAGATAAGAATAATATTAAATAATGAAAGAATCAACCCTGAGAAATCAGCACAAGTGTGTCATTAACTTACCTGTTTACAGTATCTCATCCTGCATCAATATTTACAGCGGGGTTCACATTCACAAAGCCTAAATGTCTCCTGTCCCTTGCACAGATGTTGTTCTTTGCCCTTCTTGTCTGGTGAGTAGGATACAGTAGACACAGGGTGGAGATGTGTGGAAATTAGGTTATTTGAATCTGGCCATGGTGTCTAAATTCACAGAGTTATACCTTAAACACATTTAATGTGAAAAGGGGGGATCAATGTAAGTGAAGAGACATGGGCTTTTCTTGAGAACTGAGGAATGGTCAATTAGCAGTGACTGGAGGAAACATGAAAATGCTGATGTGGAACCCAAGAAGACTTTCAAATATTTGCTGTTTTCCTGCTTTTTATTTCAGTTCTGAATATTAGGTACTGCAAATGAGGCACAGTAGTCAAAGCATATTACTACATATGACACAACAGCAGACGTTTCTAGCTGCAGTGAAATTAGAAATGCTTGTTTAAAAACCTTCTCCTAACATAAGATCTAGTACTACATAGATAAAATACTCATTTTCTGGTTTCAGAATCTGAGAGCTTGATTGAGTGAATATTTGTGATAAGAGTTATTCAAGAGCTATTAAAAAATGACACTTAGAAAATTCTGGTGTAACAACGGGGTTGCTCAGCTCCTAGGAAACAACATTTCACCAGCACTAGATCAGCAATATGCTCTGAGCATCAAGAAGGTATATCGCTGATTACTTTTGCTTAGTGACTGTTTTTTTGGTTGAGAGTTGGAAAGAGAATTAATGAGCCCAATGTTATTCCTTCCTGTCTTTGTAGCTGGACAAGCAGAAGGTCCTGAGACTATGGGAAAGGTGACATTTCTGTGACTTCAGTTCATGGCATGGGAAGGGTGAAAATCTTTGCTTTGAGAATGGGGAGCCTATTTAAAAGCAGTGCAGCTGGAGTATTAAACAGATCTTGGAGATTATTGAGGGGAAAAGAAAGAAATGACAAGAAATTCTTGTGGCATGATTCTAACTTGCCTATGTGTCAGAGATGTCATTGAATTAGATGTGAATCATACGAACTCGGCACTGCACCGCACCATGACTTTTGGCCTCTATCAAATTGCAGTGTGTGCCTTTGCATTTGGTGGCTGTATTTTCATGTTCCTTCTAATCAGTTCTTGTATGTCAGTCATTTTGTTATTCTATTAGAGGCTAAGCCTGAAGAGCAAGCCATATGCAAATCCTGTGACATTGCTGACTTTCCATCTGTGCTAGAACTAACCGACAAAGCAAGTATAATGAGTGGGGTAACCCTGCCTACTGACAGTATCGCATAGCCGGAAAACATTCCTATAGCGGACATGAGATGCAGAAATAACTAGAAAAGAAGATAATATATCCTCAGAATAAACACAGAGTAGAAGTCAGTGTTTCCTCCCAGGTGCTAACCTGTGGCCATTTTTAAATCCAGATTTGTAGTCCATGTAGATGGCAACCCCAACCATTGGTAAGAGTGCCTCCAGGAGAGCATGTGAGGAGGCTGCTGGACAGCTCAGCATGCTGTCTCCCAGCTGCAACTCTGCCAGTCTGTGGGGGTGCTGGAGATGCAACTGCTGTTTCCTCCAGAGCAGCACTTGAAAGAAGGGCTGACTACTTCCCTCCAGCAATTAGGAGTCTTTCTCCTGAAATCAGAGGGAACTGCACTATGTCAAAAAGGAAGATACACTGGCTTTCTTCAGTGGGTGTGCTGGGCCCCCCATACTCCTTTGCTATGGTCCCCTGAGGGTGGTGGTCTTGTAGTTAATGAAGATATTTGCTGCATTTCCCACCTTTCTGCGGCTGTTTATCTCTGCCTATAGACACTCCTGGTCCATTTTGTTAACTTTTCTGTTTTCAAGGAACTTTTTCTTTTTTAAATTAACAGAATACCCAGAAGCTGGGTTCTAGGAACTATGCGCTTCTAAAAACAGATTGCAGCCCAAGAGGGTCACCTATGCAAGTGGATGGGACTTGGGAATATGAACGGAGTGGCAGACTTCCAGTACCTGCCTACTTCATCCTTTGCCTATTCTGCTTCTCTGCCAAATCCAATGCTGGCAGAGAATGCATGTATGACATTTGATGCAAAGGCTAGCCAAAGCTATAGTACATGTTATGCTAATGTAGCCAATATCAATAGTTTACAGTGGAAAACTGATTAGTCTTTTATTATTTGAAGCTAAGACAAAGAATAGAAGTCAAATGCCTAACATATGAATTTCACTTAAAAGCATGAAATAGTTTTCTGGCTGTTAATTTCCTTGAAAGCATGACACCACAAATTTTTTAGTACTTGTTTAAGAGCAAGTTACATATTGCTCATGGAAATGACCTCTAGCGGCAATTAGCCTTTATTCCTCCTCATTTAATTCTATTCTTCTGGAGGATTGTTTCAGATATATTTGGCTTGGAGAAAACCCAAACTTGGGATTTCTTGTTCCATTTTGTCTCTTCAGATCTTGCTCTTGATGGATGTGAAATAAAACAGGTTTTCCTCTTAAATTTTTTTTTCACAAATAAAAAAAAAGAAATTATAATTGTTATTGTTGTAATTTAGAGGGTGGTAAAGCATTTCCACACAGCATGTATTTTCCCAGACTCTGGCAGCAAGTGAAAGGAACTGACATTTTTGTCAGCTGCCTGCTTTGAGCAAAACAGATGAAAAGAGAAGTAGCAGAAATGTCAAGTTTAGGCAACAACTGAGGCTTTCAGGGCTCTACAGTTTGGAATATCCTCTACCATGAGAACTGCCCTTCAGCAGCTCTAAGATACTGAGGTTTCTCTGCAATCTAATGACCTTGTGTATTTCTGCAATATGGTGTGATTGGTGAAACCATATTTTGTGATGAACATCTGTGGTTTTTAGTGTGAACACTTCCCTCTAGTATTATGCAATTATGAGTGAATATACCCCATAAAAGTTCAATGCCAAAGTCTAATCCTGTGGACAAGCCTCAAATCAAGGAGCTATATCTGTTACAGCATGATTAAGCCTTCTCTTCCATCTGTGAAGAGGCCACACAGCCGATTTTGCCATAACACTGCACACAGGATAAAAGAGGGACCAGATGCTTCTCACATAGGTAGTTTTGCCCCTGGTGTCTTTGCACTGTCAGACATTTTCTCTGGGATAGGTTTCACTGAAGGGTAGATCTCTGTAGTACAGATGTCTGCATACGAGCTAGTCATACGGATGCTCTTCGTAGTCAGCAGAACTATCTAGGGCACATAGCATATGACCTGTATTGGACAAGTGCTTCTGTTCACTAGCTATAAAGGAAATCTAGATAACCAGCTCAGATGTAGACATCAGCCAAAGAGAGAGCTATGGTTATCTGCTGAATCTCACTGTGGGTATGCTTCCCCGCTTCTGTGTTGCTCGGTTTCTGCAACTGGGACCCCGCCACATGCCCCCCTCAGGGACTGAGGCTAGTAGGGTCACTTTCCACAGCCTCGTTGCTGTCAGTTGTCCCATAGAGCACAAGCACGCCCTGTCCCTGAAGACATAGTGCCCTCGGCTCTTGTGTTGATCTCCTCACAGGCTGACTTCTTTGATGGTTTGCTCAGGATACATTTGACTATGTACTTACAGTAAAAGTTTGACTATACTTACAGTGAAAGTTTCTCTGTAAAGAGTTGTGCGCATCAGTAGCACTTTAACAGAGCTCATAACAGAGTGGATTTTACACAGTTCTCCCCATATTTAGGGTTTCTTGTCTCATGGTGGAGAGATGTTATAATTTGTCACAAAAGTTTTTGTGAAGTGGGATTTTTTTTAAGGTTTATGTCCAGGCCCAGTACAGATGGAAGTGTATCTGATCTGCTTGTCTGACTGATTTGCTGAAACATATTCCACCACTAATCCGGAAAGCTGAGGCTTTTCTTTTGAAAAATTGGCATGCAGAGGCAAATCTGGCCCCATCACTGCAGATGCATAAAGCACTTTGGCAGAGGGATAAATGTGGTTCTGCTGCACAGACTGTGCTGCTTCTCTCTGCAAAACACAATCCTTCTCTCTGAGGATCTCTGCAGGAAAGACGGAGTGGTGCTGATGGTGGGGGGGGAATTTGCAGCTTTTCACATTCACCTCTGGGACTGATTCATTGCATGAGCCCAAAGCCTGCAAGAAGGAAAACTCTCAAACCACTTTTGCATTTAATGAAGATGAAGGGCTATTTGGAGACTTCAGAAAGAGTTGTATTGTTATTAGTCAAGGGTTGGAAGAAACATCTGCTGTCAATGCCTTTTCTGTACAAGACAGCATTTTGAGTTTTTTTTCATGCCTCTAAAACATGTCTCTGAAACATACCTTTAAACACATGGAGAGTGGAGAGGGAAATTTTGTCTGAATGCATTAACATGAAATATAACTGAGCAATGGCATTTCAAATTCCTTCTGAACAAAGGGCTGAACAATAGAGGACAAGGCCTAGGACAGGGACAGCATTGTCTCTAAGTGTCTTCTCAAATTATTCAGGGTAGAAGTGGAACAAATGCTTTTCTAATGGTGGGCTGGGAATACATAACCATTATTTTGTCCTTATGCTATTATGACCGAGGCTTAATGATTCTTCAGATGAACTCCCTCAGCTGAGAATACATTAATAAAAATGTTCTGCTTATCCTGCTTTGCTGGACTTTCTAGAGCAGAAAACTGGGAATAGCTTAGTTTTTCTATTTTCCATAAAAATAAGTGGAAATAAGTTAATGTTGCTTAGAATGGGCATTGAAATCAAATCAATGAATAAAACATTGCTGTTCCTACATGGTCACGTAACTGAGCAGAATTGTATTTTGATAGTTAACATATAAATATAAAAACACTGTAAGACAGTGATATGCTCAGGGAAACTGAGGGAATTTGGTGTTTTATGTCAAGACCTGCATTAGTGAAAAGAAATATACACAAATTTGGACTGGATGTGAAAGCACTGCCCATCACTTTGGTCAGAGCTTCAAGAGTTGTCAGTCGAGGAGAAACCATCTAGCACAAGAACCATCTCACTTGGATAGGATGGCAAGAAGTTAAATGTCCTATGCCAGTGTGAATTGCCCAGTGTGCACTTCAGAAACAATGGAAAGAAGCAGGTGTCTCCAGTAAAAAATTTCTCTGCCCTGTTTCTAGGATTAAATGTATCCCCCTCTGGAGGTGCCTATTGTTTGTGAGTAAGGAAAGCACCTCAGCCTGAGGTGCTGAGTTTCATTGTAAATTATATTTTTTTAGGTCCCCAACTTAGGACAGCTGAATCCCACTACTAAACTAATATGAGACATAGGACTTATCTGAAATTAATTTTTTGAGCTAAAGCATGTTATGGAAAAACCCAACAAATCTTGGTTTTAAAATGATCAGTCATGAAGGATCGACTGCATTTTCTAGTAAATCAATCCAGCTGTTAATTATGTTTATAGTGTTTTTAAAGCTCTTTGCTTTATTTATAGCCTGAATTAGTCTAGCTTCAACTTTTAGCTGATCTCGTTAAACCCTGGCCTGCTCCAGTGAGCTATTGCATAGCTTTGTTCCCATGCAGTGCATGTGGGGATTAATCTCTTCTTAATTCACTTGTCTCAGAATCAGGTGCCTAGTCTGAACGAATCATTTAGTTTCCCCCAGTAGCCTGTGGAGACAGATAATGATTTATCCAAGCTGTTTGGGACTTCTATTTTATGCTGGAGCAAAAGCACCCTGGGGTGATGATACCTTCTCTTTCCATCAGTTACAGAGGGGGCCTGGAAGAGGTGGCTTACACTAGATGACATTAGATCAGCTAAGATCAGGTGGAATAAATTCTTCTCTGACATGTGCTCATGACATTCCTGACCTTTGCTTCATTAAATTAAACATACTAAGCTGCTGGAATCATCCTTTAAAGATTGTTTTCCATTCCTTCCCCCTCTTCCCTAGTCTGTTATGTTATTCTTCATTAAACTCCCCTGAGTTTCTTAACACTGCTCTCAAAGAATGGACACCAGAAGTGGACACTCTTCCCACAAAATAACATACTCTCCTGCCCCTACTTGGGATTCCCATTTGAAAATGTAAGGATCACGTTAGCACATTGCTTTGGGACCTCAGCATGAGTAATTTTCTCCGCTGACCCTCAAATGCTTTCCAAATAACCACATTCCAGAGCATGGTTCTCCATCCTGTGCACATGGCCTACATTCTTTGAAAAGATAAATCTTTTGAGGGACTAAGCTAAGCTGATTTCTTTTTAAATTCCAGATCTCAAGACACATATGGCAGACACTTTTCACAAGGGTAATACTTCATCTGTAAAATCTGACCTTAGCTGAAATTACAGGGATGTGGCTCAGAGAGGAGACAGTATTTTGCAAACCATATAATCTCCTCTCATCTCTCACATGTGTTTTTTTCCCTCCAGATTTTCAAAGAAAATGATTGATTTTTGCTTTAGAAGTCACAGTGCAGCCACAGAAAATAGTCATAAATTAACTGTTTGAATGCCTGACACTCTGTGCCGCAGAGGAATCTTGCAGAATTAGCCTCACGTTCACACATTCTTCATATGTGCAGTGGCAGCTCTTTGGAAGGAGACCTACATTTTCTGTGCACGTAGACATCGATTTGGCTGGAATTTGATCTCAGCTGAACCAGCCTGAATCTAAAGCAACATCACTGACTGTGCAACTGTTACTCTAGGTTTACACACTTGTGGCTCAGCCCATCCTGAAATCTCAGTCAGTCTGCATCTTCATGAACAGAGTGTATCGTTTACTGGAAGTTTGTTTGCAGAAAGAGAAAATAATATACAGGGAACACTGAAAAGTTTCTCCATTTCAGGGATGTCTTCAGAATCTTAGAAAAAACGTGTAATGTTTTTAAAGAAAGGATAAAGAGAGTAATTTGGCATGCTTTATCCCAGATTCTCTTACTAAAAGTGCATGGGTATTGCTGGGGAATGCCTATGTACCTGGTGGCAGACAGATGCAACCTTACTGTTCTTCAGCTCTGGGCCAGAAGCCAGTTGTCCATTACTGTTGCTTGTGCTCGAAATATCAGGTCTTGCCAAGTATTTTTATTATCTGGAATGGGGTATAAGAATAAGCAGCCCACGCTGTGAGGAAGAGATTTCAATATTTTAAAACCACATTTTTTTAAGGAGGTCTCAAATACTCACATGTCACAGCTATTCAAGTGGAAATATATAGCTAACATCAGTCCTTGAGACTAAAACTTGTTACACATGAAATTGATTATTCAAACTCTGGGCACCTGTTCCCATATCTGTTACATACTAGTGCTCCTGGAGATCTTTTCTTTTTATGTCCTTTTTCTATTATATTCACTAGAGCGTTCTGACTATGAACAACAAAAATGTTCATATAATTCAATATGGTAATTCAAATACCTGCTTTGTATGAAATAACTGTCCTAAAATTTTTCTTTTGGTTTATTTATTCACCTTCCCTCCTCTGCTTCCCATACATGGGTCTTTTGTTCAGCTTTACCTCTCATGGTGGAGACAGATCAGTTAGAGATGAAATCAATATTAAGCATTTCATTTCTAATCCATATCCTTCACAGCTTCAGACTTACTCATTTGAGAATGTATTTTATTTTAGCCATTAAGTTTTGACTGCAGTTACAGGAGGCTAACCTTAATAAAGGTGGCTGAAGAATTTTCTAAAGAATAATTTTCTTTTGGAAATGCTCCAAAGAACAGATCTTTCCCAAGAATATATCAAAAGGTGAATAAATTGTAAGAGGAGGAAAAAACCCCACATTAAAACTGTCATGATAGTATCCAAATGTTTTCTGCTGGCTGTACAGAAATACAGATTCTGGGGTTTGTTTATTTTCATTTCAATTTGCTGTATGTTCAAAGCTTGTGTATAACAATGTAGCATGAAATCTGTGTTTCCTATTATGTAGTATTATATATTTTCAAAAGTATTTTGGAATTATCACAATAAAGTGATCTTAGATCAAAATAAATTATAATTATTTAAATTCCTGCAGAGTGCATCCAGACAACACAAGAATGGCTCTTTTTGGACACTAGTGTGATGAGTGAGCCAGTGCAGCAGAACAAGACCCCAGCTCCAGCAGACTTTCAGGTATCTTGAACAGTTTCTCTGGAGTTTCCTGTGGCCCGGAGACAGCCTAGCTCAGACCTGAGCAATGCCCTTGCTAAGCACCTTTTCTGACCTCGCAGACTTGTGTTTATACATTTCCTCTCCTTGTCTCATGGTAGCTTTATTCTTGATTTCTTCATTTATTGCTCTCATTCCTTTTCCCATTCCTACCTCTTCCTCCCAACCTGTTTCTCTCCCCCTCCTCCTGGTCCCTCCTCCATGTCTGCTCCAATGGCTGTTGGGAGAGTGACGTGCTCGGTCTTTTTCTGAGCACTGAAGAGCCGCAGGCTGCCCCGTTTCTTGTGCAGGAAGCTGGGGATCCCAGCTTCCAGCTCACAGCAAGAACTCTGGCAGTCACTTGACAGAGCAGAGAATTGAGACTGGCTCTGAAACACGTTTTCTTATTATATAAGGATTACGGCTTGAGGAAATACAATGATAGCAGGTGGCTTTAATGAAAATTGGTTTGGCATGATATGACTTAAAAGCCCTAGCTCTAGCCACCATTTGCCCTCGGTTATTAATATGCTAGTACCTAAACCAGGCAGATTTGAGTCAATTAGCAAGTATAACTCACAACTGACTTGGGGAGGAACAGCTTATCCACTTGAGACTCTTCCAATGTGTAACTAATAAGAAGTTGTCAGCTTACATTAATTTTTACACATCTTGGCTACATCAGAGATGTAAAGGCAAAATCTAGTGCTCAGAAAGATGACATGGAGTTGAGGACTCCACAGGGAACTTAATCAATGCACACATTACATTGATCGCAAATAGTTTTTCATTGTGGCAGGCTACTGATGAGATTTTTCTCCTTGTGTAACTCTTTCAGAATAATGTGTAGGAGAAAAGATAATAGAACAGAAATTGCATCTGCAAAATACAAGGGGCAGTTGTAATATTTTGTGAAATGCTGCTCAGTGAACCGAAACCTCCCTCACAGGATGAGTTCTCTGCTTGAAAGATGCATCCAATGTGCATAAACGTAGGTGACTTTCAGCCATAGGAACATGGATTATTTACGAAAGGCTGGAGTCTGATCTCAGTTACACCTGCGTGCCCTGAAATGAATTTATTTGACTCTATCGATGCAAATGGGATCTGAGTCTGGCATCATATTTAACCTGAGGAAATTGTTGCCCTTTTCTGCAAGTGTCATATTCTCAAGAGAAACTGGTAAAACTGAGTACTTCAAAAATATTTTTATTTCTTTACAAAATGTACAGAAAATGCAAAACTTATCCCTAGCAAAAATTTCCAGCCATCTACCTGACACCAGGAAGCAGCTCTTCCGGATCTCTTTTTTGCACTTGGATTAGGAAGACAAGCAGCAGGGGGTACACACTTCCAGGGGTTGGCAGAAAACACTGAGGTTGAGTCCCACTTTGGCCCTGGATGAGTCATGATGAATCAAGCTGAGGGCATATGTACACTTTCAGAGCTGGTGCTCCCAGACCAGCCACAGTTCCCAGGCTTCTGACTGTCCTGAGTAATTTTTTATATCCACGGTGCCACTGTGAATCAGCTCATTTACATTTTCCATGTTTTATCTGTGGGAAATCAAGGCACAGATGAACCCAGTAACTTTGCCTGAAGACACACAGATAATCTCAAGATTTAGGATAGTCTCAGGACAAAGGCTCATTCTTTGCTTAAAATACAGGTGCAATTCTAGTAAGGTACAAAAGAGAAGCCTAGACCAAAATACAGTCCATTTAGTTGGCACTGTTTTGTGCTCTCCAGAGTTGACTTTATGATCTACCATTCTCCCGTACAGCTTTCTGCATCACAAACGTAAAGGATGAAAAATATCATGTTACATAAAAAAAAATTGTTCGGCTGAGTGCTGATAACTGTGTCTTTTTTTTTTTATTCCATCAAGTACATAAAATAAATTGTTTAGGAGCCCAGTCTCATGCTTCTGATGACTGAACGTGTCCTGAACACTTCAGTACAATAGAATGTAAATACTGTGAGAAATCCAAAATTTCTCAGCCAGAGTTCATACTTGGGGTAAAAATTAAGAAGTATATTACTAGTTTTGCAAAGCTCCCTCTCATTGTTGCTTTGCTGTCAGGATCTCAAAAGGTTACTGATTGCACTGCAGGCCCTAATTCTACTCTCAATCTAATCTAGTTTATTGTCATTTTATTATGTTTAATAGTTTCTTCTGATGCAACCAGCTGAAAGAGAACAATCAAGCCCTAAGTCTGTATGAGGCTAATATATATCTTGTATTCTTTAAGAGCTCCCACTTTAAAATGAAATGTGGCAATTAGCTTTTAATAAGGTCTCATTATTTTAATAAAATACTACAGACAGATTGAGTTTTAAGATGTGTTTAACATCACAAGCTTGTTTAGAATATAATTCTCTTTTCTTAAATGATAACCGGCAAAACATACTTTCAATAGGTCTGAATGCTTATATATGCCACTTATTAAGGATATTTTAGTATCTTCCATTTTTCCTAAAGAGGTTGGATCCCCAAAAATGCCAGGTAGAAAAGTGGTAAGGAGATAACTGTAGTGAGGTGGCTCTGCCTTGCTCACCCAGCAGATTAATGTTTCCTTTTAGCTGAAATGCTATTGGAAATGTGAAAGGATTGCCTACCATTTGAGGATGAAGTATTTTAGTACCTGAAAAAAATATCTACTAGTTTCACTGCTAAATAGCAGACAGACAACATTGTCTTTGAAAACTTGTTGCAATCACATAAATTTGGGGTGGGTGGGGAGAAGGAATAATTCAGCCCCCATTTTGTGACAGTCTGTGGTGACAGACCTACGTTTTGAGTGGGGAAACGGACCTCACTCGTTTTCAGAAGTTCAGCCCAGACTGTACAATTTCCTTCTGCTGAGTAATACTAAATCATGCCAGCAATCGCACTGACCATACCTCGCACTCTTTCATGCTGGGCTGCATTCATAGCAAAGCAAACTTCAGCCTTACTGGAGGTCCCAAGAGTATTTAAGAAGTTTTCCCATCTTTGTACCCCAAGGCCAAGTTAAACCTGCCTGCACTGATAGAAACTATGAATCAGAGGAAGATTCATCTTGAATGATCAGCACTCACAGCTAAGACAATATCTTGGTCCAGTGACTTGGAAATATTTGAAAAGTGAACCCAAATGACACTTTGTTTGTGGAGCTGCTTCACAAGTAATAGTATGGCCCAAGATTTTCCCAACACGCTAGCGTTCAGTGTGAGACGGTTTCAGGACAAAATTGCATTCACTTCTACAATGGAGTGACCACAGTTTGTCCCCCAACTAATTCATACTCCTATCTATTTCAGAGGAATGGTTGGGATAGGGCAGATTTCAGAAGTACCATTTATATGAACCTAAGGAGCAAAACCAAACCAAACTTCTGGGGAAAAAGGTTGCGTGCTTTCTGCTAAAATGAAGCACACATGAACTATTTCTATTTCAGGTCACTTTTGAATAAAAGAGTTTGTATGTAATCCCACACAATCTTCAGTAACCTGCATCCAGGGCAGGAAACATGCACCCCAAGTAATGGGGCAAGGGGGACCTAAACAAACGTTGCCTACATAATACTATAGGGCTGGAAAAAATCTTGCAGCTCCTCTAGTCCAACACCCTACACTGAAGAAAGATCAAAGATACCTACATCATTCCTAGAAGGTGTGTGCCTAACTTGTTTTTAAAAATCCTCTAGAAAAAAAAAGATGCAACAGCATCAGTCAATAGTCTCTCCCATTGTTTCACTGTCCAGGTGGCCAAAAAGCTGCTCCTATTATCTAGCCAAGGCCAGTTAACTTGTCAACAGTGAACAGGGTCAATACAATTTGTTCTTGTCAAATCTGTCAGCTGCTTTTACCATTGTAGTATGCTCCAGGCACTTATAAATTGGTTACCTAACCCCTTGTTCCAGAATCATTCCAGGAATTGGCGTTTCACTGAAAAATCTATAATTCCCTGCTTGTTTTTTAAAAGGTAGGTACTGTATTTACTTTTCTTGCATTATCTGGGACCTGCTCATGTTCTGTGAGTTTTCAAAGATAACAGTGAATATTTCAGAGATTTCTTCCTATTCCTTTAAACAAGTGAAGTTGAATGTCATCAGGCCCTGATGGCTTCAATTACACTTAGCTTATCCAGACATTTTTTAACTTAATTTCTCCCTATTCTGGCTATGCTCCTATTTTCACATTAAATTTAATGTGGTTAAGTATCTGATCAGAAATTAATCTTTTTGTGTGAAGACAGTGAACACTTCAGTACTCTGTGCATTGCCTGTTAAGCAATGAACCTTTACTTTGCCCTTCTTTTGCTTCTCATGTACTTATTGTACCTTGCATATTTTTGCTGCCTTTACATTCCAAAATAATGTTAACACCTTAACCATCTGAACTTTCTGAATTCCTTTTAAACTCATATCTAATTATGTTCCTTATTTATACTTTTTGTATGACTCGTTTTGATTTTAGGTTCTTAGAAAGGTCTTGGTGCGGTTGTAATGCACTTTGCTCCCAGGTTTTTTTAAGTTATCTCCTGTAAGTTTATCATTTTGCATTTGATGTAGCTCATATCACCAGTTGCTACCTTTCCTGATGTGCTCTATCCCTTAAATTATCTACTTCAGAGTCTCAAGTCACACTTCTTTTTACTGATCTCTAGGCTTCTCTCATTGTCCCTTCTTCTAAAACTTATCTCAATTCTCTTCTAGCTTTAACAGCCTCATTGATGTTGTGATTGCTAGTTTGTGGGTGACTAAATTGGAGGGGTTTGTTACTGATATTCTTAAACTGGAAAAAATGATTGAAAACTGCAGTGGCTTTGTGCTTCAGCTGCCAAAATTAAAATTGCTCACAGACACAGTATATTTATATATATTTTCATGTAAAGATTACTGACAGTCTCAGAGGATTTTTGAAACATTCAAGGGACCCTGCTTTGAATATCAAAAGACAATTTTAGACTTTGGCATAGATCAAGAGTGATGTTGTCAGACCTTACCTGGGTATTTCCAAACTATTCACCTTTGCAGGGACTCCTCAGGGATAAAAAGGCCTCCTTGGACCTCTTGGATCCTCCTTGGACCTCAGCCAGGCCATGAGCAATGCCCATGAGCAATGCCCACAAGATACAGAGAAGAGGAGATAAAGGTTGCACAGGGACAGTGCAGTTAAGTCTGGCTTAAAGTTCATGAATTCCTGTAGAAACTAAATAAAAACAAGATCTAAAAAAAAAAAAAACCACCCACAAAAACTTCCAGATTCTGCTATTATTCACAGAAGGAAGTAGAGCTGGCAGAAAGTAAAGCCTGAACTCAAGTTGTGTCAGCAGATTAATGTCAGTAATATGCTAGTGCTACTCCATGGAGCAGTCAGTGATGACAACTCTTTCTCAGTAACAAGAGGCTTTGAATCCTTACAGCCAAAATCAGCATTTCTGGCAGCCTGGAAAAGTCAGCTGGCATCAAATCTTCACGACCAGCGAGGCTCCTTTCTGGCTACTACAGCATGCAGCTTGACTTCAAGGATTGGCTTCATATGTCAGTTTTTGGAGAGTCTTTCAGTGTAGATGTTAGAGAAAAACACTTGCCATTGCTGGGAGCACGGCCTTTTGAAAGGATTCAGAGAGTTAGACTCAAATGGTCCATTATGGCAGCATTCCCACAGGCTAATGTACGTTCAATGACATTAGTCTCCCTAGTTTTCTTCTGTGGTCAGTGCAGAGAGAAAGGTTTTCTGAAGATCTAAACCATCCTCTGGAGGAAAACATTTCTCTTCAACCTAAGCAGATGGCAGCAGGTTACATTCCGGGAGTACTTGCATGAAATATGGTCATAGCAAGTAATGTCATCATATATTTGAAAACACAGACATTGTATATTGATAAGTACCTACCTGTAAAAGTATTTTCTCCTTGAAGTACAATGCACACTTACTGTGCTGCAGAAAGACATTCAAAAAGCATCCATGGTGTGGAAACATCCTAATATAATATGGGCTACTATAATGCTTCCTGTCACAAGAAATCAAAATGTTTTGCAGCTATTGATGAATCAAGCTCCACAAAGATGCTCAAAGTCAGATTTTAACGTAGGCATTATCAAAATACCATTACACAGTGTTTCCACAGTGGTTATCAATAGTCACAAATTGTAGCTTACAGCTTCCTACACATACATGGAGCTCCTTTTTCGGGTCCTATAAGTCTGGTCAAATTCCTCTCACAAGCTTTGGGAAAGAGAAACATTCCTTATCAGAAACATAAGGCTAATCCTACTTTGTATCACCATATTGGAACACCTGAAATTTGTGGCATCCGTCCATTCCGGTGACAGCTGCAGTTGGTCTGTCTGAGTGCAGTTAGCAGCCAGAAGAGTTGTGTTTCTTCTGGCCTCCATGAGAACATGAGTTCCCACACTGGCTGTTCGGGGAACCGTATAGAGCCATCCTCATCTTTTATATTTAGACTCTAGAGATGTACACACATTTCCCCCTCTTACTGTGTCAGTTCTTCTCCTCCCACTACAAGGGTGCAATATTAATTGGCAAAGCTGACAGAAGCACACATACGCTGTTGCAATGTCACACCCTTTAGCGAATACATCTCTAAAGCAGAAAATGTTACATTCTGTCTTTAGGGCACAGTTAAGTTAGTCACCTCATTTTCTATAGAGGAAAAATAAAAATCCTAAACAAGCCTACTTCAATGACAAGATTTCAGGGTCTCTCCTGAAAGTTATTTATCTTTACAAGTGATGGCTTGAAGATAGTAAGAGATCTACTCAAAAGCACAAAAACTTAAGGGAATACCAGGTCACTAGTCCTGTGCCACCCTTACAAATCAGTCCAGTTAGCCACTGCCTCTTAGGGAGATCATGGATTAATATTACCATCGTTTACCTACTGTGAGCAAAGTGGCCTGAACTCATGACATGATGACAGTTAAAGATAACCAGAAAGTACTTCTTTTCTGTCCGTGGTAAGGTCTTCTAATTTCTGGGATGCATGATCTGCACCTGCATTATTGAGACAACAGTTCTCTACACAGGAGGAAATCATTAAGACAGTATGAAGATTTAATATATTTTCAAAGGCCTGAGCCCCTACCAAGGTTCAGGTACTGCTTTTGTTTTCATTTGACTCCTGTATGTTATTTTCTCACCTTTAACTCAAAGGGTAGTATCTTTCACCTGGCAAAAATTTCCATCTACAGCATTTCTATTTTTAATAAATTGCATGGCCAGTGCAGGGAGCAGCCTGTGCTCTCTACAAGAGAAGCTTGTTGCCTCTGGGCAGCAAGAAAACAGCACGGCCTCTGAGCCCCAGACCTTGCTCTGCCTTTTGAATGCCATTTTGATAAGAAAAAGGGCCTCCCTCACACATGTCATCACTATGAAATGCACCCTGCATAATACAGCAGGGGACACATCCGCACTGATAATGAGAACTAGCGTAGTCCATGACTCTTTGTAGTAGATGAACATAAATTTTGCAAGTTATGCCTTACTGAGCAAGACCTGTAGGAGAGCTACAGGTAATATACCCATAACTCTGAGTTATTCCCAGGGAGTGTGGTATTTTGTATAGGCCTAATTTGATACTATCATATATACTGGAGAGGGAGAGATTTACTTATACTTTTGAAGAACATGAAAATGGCACAGTAATGACAGAGTAGCATTATAACCTTTCTATGCATCATGATGATGAGAATTTTAAAACTTCCTTCTATCACATTTCTTTATGATGAAGCAATTATAAATCACCACGAATGCGCCAAGTAAACAGCACGTTGATTCTTCTGGCGTGCTTTCCAACAATTTCTCCCCGCTGACTATAAAAGGAGCAGGGTCTGGCCGTGCTGGAGAGCTGGCCATGTGCATTCTTATCACTCTCAGACACTTACACAAGACGACAGGCACATGATTGAGTTGCGAATTCATCACAAGCAATCTGAATACAGCAAACAGCAGTTTGCAATGGCAGTTTTGCAGATGGAGCACCAATGAAAATTCATTTTCTTTAGTAGAAAATGATAATGCCAACAGCCACAATGCTAACCCTATAATAAAATTCTTGGGGAATAAATGATGAGAATATAGCTTCTACATACCTGTAACATTTCTTAAACCAGACACAGACTCTGTCTAGGATCAAATTTTATGACAGACCTTGTGGATATGGGATAAAGTAATGTTATTCATAAAAAAAGTGTTTTCCTTGCTAGGTGAAGGGAATAAGCCTGTTTTCACAACCAATACGAAGCAGGTGCTGTTGAAAGCCATACTGACTCTGTATTAGCTGTGAATTAATAGGTGGGACTGCTAAAAGACAAAAACATTACAGCGTTAAAGGACAAAAATGACTGTTTTTAGTAAATGCAATGATTTCTGACACTTTACTGTATTTTTTTTTCTGTAATGGGAAGGAAATTTTAAGAAAATTATATACCACAAATGTAGCAACAATAATAGCAGCATGTCTAAATGTATTTTTAAAATGTGAAATGATATACAGGATGGCATACTCAACCAATCGGCTTATCTCTACAGAACATATGGATCATAGAGACCATTTACTGCAACATGATCATTTTGCTTAAATTGTATGCAGTGATTATCCATGCTTGAAAATAAACAGGGGAGTGGAGGCACATACATTGAAAAATAGATCAACTGTCTTTTTAGTATATGGATAAAAAGAGAAGGAGAGGAGGTAAAATCAAGGGAAAGTTCTGTCATCCCCAAATTACAAAATTACTGATTGGATTGCAATTACAAATGTCATTCACTTGCCCTCATGAATGTTAGTTTAAAAAATAGGGTTTGAAATTATTTTAGGCAATAGCTCAAGTATATTAATTTCTGCTTTAAAAAACAAGGTCAGAGCAGCAAGTATACCCTCTGCTCTTTTGCAAAACATCTCCTTCAGGAGGATCCAGCCTTGACTGACATATCTGAGCGTGTTAGTAGCAGTAGTAACACCATACCAACACTGTTCCCTCCGTGGCTTAAATCAGAAAGAATCTTGCTTCTGGCACTAAAACCAAGGAGAAAAGCTTTGTTTCCCTTCCACCAATGTTTAGGCAACAGTGGACTGCCTGGGGAAAGGCTCAAGATTTTGTTTGTTCTAAATATTCAGGTAAAAAATATAACAAACCCAGTGTTTTTCAGTGATTCTGGTGCCAGGTAAAAAGAGCAAAGAGGACAAAAGTCAGATGTAGCCTGGTCTGAGGCTCTATCTAGTGCTATAAAACCCTCTGCTCCAAGTGCAAAAGGCTAATTGAGCTGCTCCAGGCAACAGCAGTGCTTATCTGAGCTAATTTATTTTGTGCTATACTATTGCTGACAGCACCTCAGCTACAAGGGAAAGTGCTAGAAATCCTTTCATTTCTGTGAAAGGACATTTTGTCTTATGCAAAGGACAGCATTTGCACTTGCTGAGGCTTTGTGCTCTGCAGAAGGAGCAGATATCAGAGCCTCCACCCCATTCTGGAGAGGGTGTCTAAGGTTTGCTTGGTCCTGGTGAGCATTTTGGTTTTAGGGCCAATAACCCTTGAGGAGAGAAATTGGCAGTGTACAATATTAGGCAGCTCTTGAGCAAATATGTTCACTCCCTCCCCACCACTCTTCCCTTCTGACATCCCTATCAGGGATATATGCTGTAGCAGCCTGTGATGCTCCATACATAGTTCAAAAGTGCAAATAAAGTCACTGAATTCAAAAGGTGATCTGTGGTAAGGGCTAAATGAGGATTTCAATTGAGTTTGTTGATTGAGCTAATCTGATTGAAGAAAACATCTTCCCGCTTATCTAGGAAAGGTCTGCATGATGCAATTTGGCTCTAGCTTGCCAAGGAAATACTTACAGTTGATCCTGGACTGTCATCAGAAATATTCATACAGACTGGACAGCCTCTTTCTATACCAGAGTTGCTTTATGCTAACAGTGATGGTTTCCAAATCAATTTAGTTAAGTTGATGCAAGAAGTTGCATGAATAGTCTTTCTCCTTTAAAAAAATAAAAGGCTTAAAATATGTCAAATGAGACAGAAAACTTGAGTTAAATTAAAACAACCTACAGGTCTATGCCTGGATAATCTCATGTTGGATTCAGTTGGATATGGTTGGACTTGATGATCTTAAAGGTCTTTTCCAAGCCTAAATGGTTCTATGATTCTATGATTCCATGTTTTACCAAAGAAAACACTTGCTCCACAACTAACTTTTCCTGATATCTAGGTGTCATCAAACTGATTGTATCATTCTAGACTTTCCCCTCCTCCCCTACCAAATGTAGACTTCATTAGGAGAACTAAATGAGAAGATATTCCAGTTAATTAAGTTATTCTGCAAAGGAAAGGAAAACAGACTTATATAAGGAAAAAAAAAATCCACCTAACATAAGGGCATAAACCAGTAATTCACAAGAAAAATATTTTCTCCACTGCATCTCTTCAGTTATTTAATATTAAATTCAGTTATTTAATATTATTTCTATTAAGTAAGGCAGAGAGGCATGATCCTTTTACTTATGACATGACCTCTTCAGCAAGTTTGAGATACCTCTTCTTCAAAAACAAGTACTAATACTCTTACACTTTGATTTTATATGGATTGCTTTCACACCTGTATTATTGTCAGAACTCTGTTAACACCCAGACCCTCCAAAATACCCATGAATTCCGTATTTAGGTAAATGTATAAAGTGTTTCATTTTTTAATTTTTATCGTGTACCCACTGAAGGCAAGAGCTCAGATACTAGCCTGTTTTTAAAATATTCGGTGAACTTTGGCCAAAATTATTTCTTGCCCTTATCCTCTTCATCCTCAAATTTCTACTCTTATCCACATCTGAGCCCTGCTGGACAAACAGAAAGACATAAAAGAAACACAGGAAAAATTCCTTAAATATGCACTCTTTCTCTCTGCATATAATGATTCAAGTATTGTTTACCAGAAAGAGCAGAAAGTCAGTAAAATCTAAATTGCTCAAACTGTAAATGAAACATGTATCCTGTCTTCTCAAAAGCTACTACTTACCAATGCCAGTTCTTACCATTTAGAAGCTACTTGGAAGTAGCTGTTTTAATTAATCAATTAAAATTATCCCTTCCAGCAACTTTGCAGTACATCCAGAAACCGTCTTCAGGAAGCCAGTCTTGACACAGATAAAGAACTACAAAGGAAGAGGCTGGAAATGGACCCTGCACCTCCCATGGCCAAATGGTGATGGCTCAGCCTCGATGAAGAGAGCAGAAGTGTGTGTTGGGCGGGATGGCTATCGGCTGTAGTCCACAGGGGACTGTCACTTCTGCATTACTTTAGAGATGACCACAATAGCATGTTTTGGCCCATTAAAGGCTGGTGTATTCTCACCCAGTTCAGAGACATGAGAGGTCATTAGGAATATGCTGCAGTTGAGGTATAAAAGCACTCTGAAGGAGGTTGATTTACTCTAGTAGGAAGAAATAATCTTGTGCTACCCTAAATGAAAGTTTATAGTTTAATCACAACTTGACCCTACGGTTTTGCTTGTTCAGAAGAACGAGCTATATAATCCTAGTCCTTTGACACTGTCATTAGCAGTCCTCAGAAATCTGACTCTTCAAAGACACAATGCTAAGGAATCATAGAATCATAGAACACCAGGTTGGAAGGGACCTCAAGGATCATCTGTTCCAAGACAGATACATTACTAACCCAGAGCACTATTTGCCTAACAAGCTGGGGGTGAACATCTGGGCTAAAAGGACATGGCGCTGTTGTCATAACCAACTGCAGATTAAGGGCTGGTATCAGGAAAGCACTTTAGTTCACCATCAGCTTCCAGCTTGGTTGGCAGCTGCTCAGCATATTTGAGGGGCAGTCAGCCATTGCATGTGTTCATCATTAGTGAGGTGGCTGCAGTCAGATACTTAACCTTATTGAGGTCAGAAGAGATGACTAGCAGCCTTCCCTCTCACCTGCCACTACAGGTGGGTAATATGGGGACAATGCAGCTGTGCAGTTGCTGTTGCTACACTCAGGACTGGCCTGAGAGGTTTCATGCTGGCCTCACATAACCAGTTTCTAATGCACTCCACAAAAGCTTATGCCTTGCAGGCATGTGCAGTACTGGAAATGCACAGACACAAGGACATGACCTCCCAGAGCTGTCTGTGGCCATTACCCTTATTTTTGATCTGTGAGAAAGCAGGAACTGATGCAATAGGCCCTTGAGTAACAAAAAAGCTGCTCACCACTGTTAAAGTGGTGAAGGACCTAGGTTCAATTGAGCACCACAAAAAGACACAGAATTCAGCTATAGCTTAGAGTCCTGCCTATGACTTTGTGTGGCACGATCTCAGGCACTGGGAAGAAGACAAGGGAGAGTAAAACTCACCTGGGGTTATCTGAGCTGCATGGGGAATATCTCATTCTGGGCATCTTGCAGAGGCAGTGAGTGACCCCATACCCAACCAGAGACTTCTTGCCAGTGGGTTGGTACCTCTGCCTTACTGCAAACCCATTTTAAGAGCGTGGCTGGACTGGCGCCAGAGCACTCAACACCTTGCAGAACTGAGCTCGCTCTGTATTAAAAATATCATTCAGCTCTTCGGTAGTTGCTGGAAACAGCAACGTGAAATCCAGGACATAGACCAATGGGGATGACACGGTGGTAGGACAGGCCTGCCCAACGAAGGCTCACTGGGAGGGTGGACTGCACTGGAGCTGCTGGTGAGGCATCTGGGCAGTCTCTTGTGACCGCTCGGGGTGCCCTGTGGCTGTGGAGCAGGACGGCAGTGTTGGCACACCGCTCAGAGCCCCTGGGGGGCTTGTGTTGTGGTGGGAAGGCAGGAACAGCTGAGCTGCATTGGCTTTCCAAGGAGAGGACTGGGATTGTAGATTTGTGGTGTTGGAGCTACAAATATTCAGTAAAGAGTTTAGCAATCTTTATTAAAGCTGCACCTACTGAACTCACGAGACTGTGATAAAGAAGCAGCAAACAAGCCAATGGTTCCTTCAAAAGCTCCTTTACCACCTTGTTCATAATCACAGTTACAACTCTGAGTACTTTGAAGCAGTCACTAAAATACAGCCAGTTAATAATCACAGTAAATATCTGCTGTTTAGAGCAACGCTCAGCTTCTCTAGTCATCTGGCAGGGTTATTCTGATCCCACAAATCCCTACGCTCTTGCCGCAGGACAGCAGCCCTGTGGAAGGCAGGCTGTGTGGGATCTCTACCTGTTTTATTTAGGACTACGATGCAGTTTTAAAATGCATGCTCAGTTTGATACACAGTGTCACTGGCTTGCACCTGCTTGATAGCAGAAGCTATTTTTATATTTACACAGATAAATGTACAAATAAAAGACCCAAGCCCCTGGTGATCCTTCTCTCCTAAATATTTATTATCCTCTGCCTAGAAAAAGAATTTCCATCTTCTGTTTCCCTGAATATCTGAATGGAAATCTCCAGCAGTTTTCTAATTCCACATAATTTGTGCACATCACAGCAACACTGTTTCCTGATCTAATCTGTTTTCCAGATAGCTTGCTTTCAAACAATTAGCTACATCAGGATTTTTCCATAGCAAATCAATTGTTGATAGCTTTGGCTCAGCCAGATACAAGCTTTAGCATGATGACATGCCTCTCAAAATAAATCACAAAAAATGGCAAGTGGCTGTTACAGTAAGCCTCTCAAAAATAAATTACAGTTGCCATACCATATCACTCTTTGATTCTGATTTTGTTTATCCTTTATCCTTTCAGTATATTCCCCAAAGATAGAATGAGACAGACATGCTCCAATTACTCTTCTTCGGTAAGCTGTAATTCCTTGCAAAACTGCTTTGAAGTTGGTACTAATCAATGTGAGGAAGACTGGCAAAGTCCAGCCCAGTCCCAGTGTAAGTAAGCTTAAAAAAAAAAAAAGGCATATATAACAGAAAAAGAAATAGCAAATATAACAGTATGCTCATTAAAACAGTACAACACTTCATGCAACCTATGTTGAATGACCAGTTCAGGCCAGTCTTAGCAGGTTCATAAACTTTGACAATGATATATTTGGGCAAGGAAGGAAGCAGCACATACAAGACAAGGGCCAAGTCTAGAGAAAAGCTGTGCTTTCTGAATTCACAGTTCGTAAAGTCTTCTATGTTTTTCATGGATTTGTCCAAATACTCTATTCCTTCTTTTAAGAAAAATCTTTAGGAAGCAGATTTTATAAGACTGCTGGAACCATGTGCCACTGAAAGGATTAATTGGAATATTCCCCCTATTTTGTGAAGTTTCCTCTGAAGAGAAGCTACCCACCCCTAAGACGAAGCTCGAGCCCATCACCACGTGTGATGCCAAGCGTACAGTGAGCAGCGGAGGTTAAGACAACCGATTGCAATCAATCCAGTTATTGCAGCTTAATGAGTTACTGCTGATTAGCTTGAGTCCTCATGACTGACAACTTTCATTCCTCGACTAAGGCAATTGCAAAGGTAATGTGTTAACTTTTACCTGTTTTCATTATGTGACAATATTTATAAACAAATACAACCACTTTACTTCTCATGAGTAATCTCATGACTAAGTTTTGAATGCAATGAGTACAATGCCCCCCCATTTAAAGTTTTCAAGCAGTTACTGGCAAGCACATTATCAGCTGAAGGCCATAAACATTTATCCAGTGCTGCTAGGCATCCTGGTGGCAAATTGAATCTTTTTGTTCTGATCAGTCCAGGAAAACTCATGACTTTCTTCCCCTAGTGATATTAATGCAAAGGTTTTATGAGCCTGTGAAAGGAACTGAAGGAAGACTGGGCATTTTTCTCAGTAGCCATCTGAGTTTTCTTCTATGCTCACTGCAGAGGAGCTGAGTTATCAGCATGACTGAGAGTGTTTTATAGGGGTCAGCCTCTGCCTCTCAGTTGGCTGTGTGCACTGAAAGACTCTCTAAACATGTATGAGAGATTGCTGTGTATGGATCAGAGAGTAAAAGCCAAGGCTAAGCTTGCGTTGAAGACATTCACATTAATGCCACACTGTTTGCTTTTCCCAAACAAGATATCACTGTCGCATGGCCCTGCACTCACAAAGAGAGGAGACGCAGTTCAAGGACTGACAATAGATACTTTTTTTTAAAACATTTTCTCTCTTTTTATTTGTTTTTCCTGATGGTTGCTACAAGCAAAGGAGGTATTCAGAAATGTAACAGCACGATACAAACACAGGCAGCAAACTAAGTTGATGGCATGAAAGGTGTATCAGAGAACACAGAGTTGACAGAATCGGAGTCAGATTTTGTTCGAGTAGTTTTTAAGATACTCTCAGCAATGATATTGTCATTAGGAAACAGTTTTACTTTCCCGTTCTGACTGTGTTTTGGTTCATGCACAGGTTCCAGGAAAACCACCCGTTTACCAGTGCTAGCCTTCTTCTCGTCGGCTGGCAGCTCTTGTGGCGGTGTGGAATTCAGTATGGATGAGTGGGCACTGCTTTGGTTCAGCTTCCTCTTCCTCCTTTTTGCCTTACATTGACATGGACAGGGGGTCAGATAGAGATACAGCAGTACCAAAACAATACTGGCTACACAGGCAGCAAGGGTGGTAAAAGCTGTATTAAATGCTTCATGAGCGTGGGACCTGTTCACTGTGAAATTGCTAACATTTATTCTAACCTCTATGGTTTCATTTAATAGTCTTTTCTTATTTATTGCAATGCAGGAATACAGCCCTGAGTCCTCTAGCTGGGCATCTGTTATCTCCAGGCTGCCATTACGAAACACCTTAAAGTTGTCAGTCTCCCTGTCTGGCTCCAGCAATCTGTTGTCCGGACTAACCCAAACAAAGTGTGTGCCCGCATCGCTGATTCTGCTGTCACAGTGTACAATCAGCCTGTCACCAACCTGGGCATCGTGAATAAACCCAAAGGCTTGGAAAGAGCTGTTGACGGTGCTTTCAGAGCAATTCAGAAAGTTGTCGTGCAGTAAAGGCAGTTTATTGTAACCTCTTGGGTCTGATCGCAACAAACACGTGTACTCATTTTTGAAGTCCACCACTGAGCTGAAGTGCCTTTGATACCAGAAGATGAGCATGGAGTACAGCATACAGTCACAATAAAATGGGTTGCCATGAAGATAAATTCCACTAAGATGTTTGGCCGGCACTGAACTCAGGCGCTGAATAGGCATCGACTGGATGCGATTAAAGGAAATGTCCAGCAACACAAGGTCTGTCAGTTTATGTTTTCCAGTGTACAAGTCCAGTGGGAAATGAGAGAGCAAGTTATAGCTCAAGTACAGTTTCTGCAATTTGTACAATCCTCCGAAGGCTGAAGACTCTATCTGTGTTATCTGATTGTTGTACAGCAGGAGAACCTCCAGTGCCCTTAGCTCCTGAAACACAGGGCTGCCCAGCGTCTTCAGGCTGTTGGATGACAAGTCTAGGTACTTCAAATTTGGGGTTGTGGAAAAGCTTCCAGTGATAATGCTGCTAATGCTATTATGATTGATTATTAAAGTGTTCAGTTTCTCAAACAGTGCTGGGACCCATTCAGGCTCCAAAAACCCAATTCTGTTGTAACTCAGATCCAGCCTTTTCATACATTTATAAAGATTTCCTGGCACCCGAGAGAGGTTCTTATTGGTGCAGCTTACGATATCGCTGGAACAGATGCAGGCTGTTGGACACATCCCCGGGGCACTGCCACAAACGCTCACTGTGAAGACCAAGAGGCATGCCAGTCCTTTGCAGTTCACTTTAAAAACTCCAAGTCGAGTAGGAATTGTCCACCAGTTTAAAGACATTGTCACTGTCTCTTAGCTGTCTCCCAGTGCTCCTTGCCACAGATTATATGTGCAGTTAGCTTTGCACTAATCGCTGTCAAGAGAGGGATACAGAGGTACAGCACGTTAACATTTACGACTCATACCCTGCCTGATTTCTTATGCATGCCTTTTGAAAAATACAGGGAATTAATCCTTAACGTTTCATATGGTTAATTATAAAATCTATTTGTTCTTAGGGGATGTAAGCTTAACATTGGGTTTATGTAAACATGAAATTCTGCACCCATGTGTAAATATTCACACTACAGATATGATATTTTGTCTCTTCAAAAACAATGCGACTGTTCTTCAGTCTTGGATCAAGGAATGCAATTTCTGACAGTGCATAAAAAAAAAAAAAATCAGAAATGTTCCTCTGTGGAACATGACTGGGCAATAGCATCCCCTACCTGTTTCCAAACCAACCCAGACAGAAAACTCCTGGTACAGGAAAGAAAAAGCCTCATACAAAAATGCTATTTTCTTGTCTAGTGGGGAGCAGTTACAACATGTGTTTCTTCCCAATCAGAAAATGTCACACATTTTCAAGCAAAGAATTTTCTCAGACTACTTAGCTTTAAATGTCATACGAATTTCTTTCTTTTTTTTTTTTTAAAAATTCAGTAACTGATAGTTCAGGTAGCAACAGCCTATTTTTAAAGTTATTCAAGATGCCCAATTGGAATATTTTGCATTCTGCTACTGCCACCTTTGCCAAAATAACTGTTGAGGAGGAAATTTTCTATGCCTGGTGCCTACCTCAGGCACAAGTTTTGGGAACTTTCAGTAAGAATGAGTCAGCCATTTCTCAAAACTTAGTAGAGGTAAAAAATATTTTGCTCATACTTAAATAGTAAGAACAAAACCAACTGTACTCTTTTCTAAGAATATTTTAGTGTCACTGTGGTTTGAAGCAGGGATGTAACATTTGGCAGGGGTGATTCTGTGCCAAGGGGTATGCTTTTTGCCATCTCCTAAGAAAAGGTACACATACTTAGCAGAGTAACGAACATTTCTGTTCACTCTTGCTCTCCCTCGAGTTTGCCAGTAAATTCCCAGGTGAATCCATATGCATTGATTATCCCCACCCTTCACAGCTGAAAGGCAGTATTCAGCTCCCACACATTAACCTCATACTCATTTCTGCAGCCTCACCCACCTGTTGGTACAGTATCTGAGCAGGACAAACCCCGCAGTGTCTGCTCTGTGCTGCTGATAGCGGCTATGGCCAGGAGCTGGGAGACTGCCTGTGGGCAGTGGGGAGGAGGAGAAAGAAGCAACCTCAGATGGAAAGAAGCAGAATAAAAGGAGAAGTTGTATTCTCTGATGAGGCAAGATGGATGAAGAAAGGATGAGTCTTGAGTACAAAAACATTAAAATCAAGACCTAAAGGGAGGAGACAGTGGGGCAGAGATGCAGCCAAAGAAGGGGAGAGAGGGAAAAGGAAGATAGATGCATAGGGAAAGAAGGGCAAAACTAGGGGAGGAGGATGCTAATGGAGCATCATCATTGTTACTAATGAAGCAACTGAGGAGGAGGTAGTTTGAGGATGCAGAAGTCAGTTAAGGCATACGAGACTGGAAAAGCAGATGGGGATGGTGTAAAGGCCAAGAAGAGGGTTAAGCAGAAGAGAGAGGAGTTTCCGGAGGTAAACCTTAGAACACACTTCCCTGGAGAATTTGCATCTGCTACTTACGGATTTAAGATTATCTATGCAATTAATTAATATATGTGAAATGCACTAATTTCCACTCCCCCTCAGTTCCTTATTCCCCTCCTCTCCAACCCTCTGCCAATCTGGCAGGCTGCTGTCTTCTGCTGACAAATCTTCTACTCTTAAGTCAAGTGGTAGAGGATATGCTATGAATCTAAAGAGCTGAACCTTCTAAAGACCCATTAAAAGAAGAAATATGAAGGCAGCAGGATGGGAGAATTCACCTTCACAAGAATTTATATATATACATTGGCTTTAAATGTTTGCATTCCCAAAAACTATATTAAGAGAGTGGCAAGACTGCCAAGTCAAGTGCTCAAAAATTAAAGTGTCAGAATTGAGGTTTTCTGTGTCATTTTACATACAGTCCTTAGTTACACGATTGCTTAATTTTTTTCCCCAAAACCTCTCCTCGCACTGTGCACAGGATCCGAGGAAGAACAGGGAAATTAAAGGGCGATTACATCAAGAGCTCAGTAAATGCCTATACCTGAGAACTGGAGCCTATCCTAGCCTCTGCCACAGAATTCCTGTGAGATCATGCAAATTATGTGAACTGGTGACTGCTAGAAAAAAAAGAACATATTACAGTCACCAGCTTGACACTTAGAAAATAAGGAACCTCTGTGTATTAAGTTTGGGAAGGTCTGATCTCAAGAAGTGCTGAGATGAGAGTCAAAATGCTATGACCCTAGCTGGCACTTCTGACTATAAAGGCTTCTCCTTGCTTCCCTGTCTATAAAAGGGATATAGCAACATGATCTTAACTATAGGAATATTGTAAAAATAAATGACTTGATTAGAAAAAAAAACTTGCTATCAAGATTCATAAAGTTTTCCAGGCTTTTAAGATCTTATTGAAGTATGTAACTGCATGGAATTTTCAGTGGGAAGTTAGAAATCCAGAGGAATTATTTTTTTAACCAGTCCTAAGCACCTAACTTAGTTGGTTTTGCTAGCTAGCTAGTCTTTTATGGCAACAATTAATAGATACAAGTTCTTCTAGAGGGTGAGACATACGAAAGCATTATAGAAATGACCATCAGGAACTAATTCTGTACCGCAGTGTGGATTTGTATGGCATGCAGTACATAAGGCACAATGGAAACACATTGACAGATGAAAAAAGAATTTAATAACTGCTCATTTAGTTGGTATATTGCATGAAGCAAGGTATCTGAAAACTGCATACCATAAAACCATGCGTGTGACGACTGAATTACAAGGTATCCACAAAATGGGAGACATACTGCTGTTGCACAGGTTGCCTTTGCCACTAATATTTGAATGCTTGATTTTCAACCTATGCAGCCTAATTTTTAATGTAACTACACTTGCAAAAAGATGAATGGCACTTTCAAAAATCAGGTCCCATGTCGAATACAACTGCGATCCTGGAGATACTCCAAATGGGACATACTAGGTCAATGCTCAGTTTTGGAAGGGTTACCAAGTTTAATACACTAAATAGCCTTGCACGTTTATTTCTGTCCATACCTACAATTATCTCACCGATACTCTGAGCTAGTCTGCGATCAAATCCCAAGGGCAGATCAGTGGCTGGTATAAATCAGCATAACACCTTTGAGTTCTAAGGAGCAAAAACACTCTGCAAGGGCTGCAAACTGGGTTGTACATTTCCAAAGCTTGTTGAAGTTGCCAAATGTTTCAGGTAACTTCAGGTAACTTGCCTTGCCTGGGGAGGCAATCTAATTACAGACATCATAAATGTACTATGGGCCACACGAGGCTGTTTTGAGAGTACCCATGCGCAACTCACAGTGCAGTGCTTACATTCCCAACAGGTTCTTTGCCCTTTTGGGGAGTAGGACTGTTGAGCTGCAGCTTGCCCCTCAACCTGTGTTCCCCAAAACTTCTGCATCAATTACACAAGATGGTCTGCAAAGCCAAGCACGCTCAACATAAATATTTATAACCTATGTGATCGTTTGAACTTCCTCAAAATGACTTCATAAACACTTCTAGGTTAGTAACGTGTCCGTGTTAAGTGGCAAGGAAGAACAAAGCCTACAATCAGCCTTATATTAAAAAGTGGCATTTTGTTTCATCCCAATAACATTACTTCAGGTCTTAGAAACGTACTACTTTACAAACTTCAATATTATGTATTTTCTCAAGACAGATATTGCGATTAAATACTATCAGCTAACATGTGCCAACTGACTCTGGCTAAGTACTTCACCATTATTTCTGAATGAGCTGGGTAAATAGCTTTTTTGATTTATAGTAAAGTGAAGGGCATGGTTGGGAGTTTTGTACTTGAATTCTTTTCAAAGAAATCATTTCTTTGTGGTGTTAAAGTGTGATATTTTAAGTTCACTGCCAAAAACACAGTACTCCTTGAGATGAATCATCTGTGCAGTAATGGTGCACATGCTTCTTAACTGTTGAGAAGAAACGCAGGACGTCCTCATATCATAGGGAATATCCTCTGTTGTCAGGAACAGCTCAATTGACTGCAACAGATCAACTCCTAGAGAAGTTGAGGATTTGGCTCTTGGCTTTGATCTTTTTAATGTGTGTGTTTGGGGTTTTTTTTTGGTTTGTTTTTTTTGTTTTTTTAAGTAATGAGCACCTAGAGCTGCTTATGGCAAAGGGGAATGCCGGGCAACAGTAAACATCATCACCATCAGTTATCACTGCAAGATCAACTAATGTCCTAAACACTTATTTCCACTTTCTCTGGGCTCTCTCTCCCACTAATGCTACATTAATAATCTCTACACCAGCTTTCTCTTCTCCTGTAAGTACCTTCAGGCTTATTGCCGTTTCTTCTGGTGAAACCTGTACACCAAGCTATCTCTCCCAGTTCATTTGAGACTTTGCTAAAAAATTCTTATGTGGCACATCTCTTAATTTAAGCAGTGAAATGGACTGGGGATCACAAGTCACCTGAATGCTTTTGCAAACACTACCATTAGTCTTTTCAACGTTAAACAAACTGGATTGATAAATGCGTTACAGTAGGAATAACATTTTCCTGTACATTGGTGATGCAAATAGTCCCACACCTGGCTGGCACTTTCTGCACAGTGAAAATGCAAATATTTGCTCACAACCCCCCTGTACTAGTGCAGGAATACTTTCGAGCCTCTAGAGAGCTCAAACACTAGAAAATAACTAAAGATCTCAGTCCACCCTCCAGAAGGTCCACACCATTTCTACATCTCTTAGCTTTTTCCCTTGTGCCACGTCTCCTGTGACTGTCTCCTCTGACTCCTCTGTTCCTCAGTCTTTCCAGCCCAGAAGTCACTCACGCACCTTTGCACTTTCCCATTCACTTCCAATGCCCACACAGTTGCTCTCCCCCTCTTACCAGTCTACATATCTGATCAATCAGGGCTGTATTAGTTAAATATAATAATACATGAAATGAAACAGTGATGGCTCAGGTGTTAATAATGTTTCCTCATAGCCCTACTTTTTTTTTTTGGCATGGCATTTGACAAAGCTTTCCTCATGAACTTGGAAGAAAAAGTGACTGTTAGAATGGGGTTTTATTAATTTATAACAACAATATTATACAAGTACAATTATTCATGCTTTTAATCCTAACTTTATGAATCCTGCTTAAGTACATGATAGAGCCATTAATTACAAACAGACTAGAGGCATCTTACATAATTAATCTTTTAAAATGTTACACTTATAAGGAAGGCCTGCATAAACTTCCATTCCTTGTGTGTGTGTGTTTGGGATGCTGTCGGAGAAAATATCCCCAAAGTGGCCACCTCACTCCAATCTCCAGGCTCTACTCTGCTTTCAGCACTCCTGAGTGGGAAAGGCACTCTCTGCATCAAATCTGCCTGACAGCTGTGCTCAGCATTGCTGACTGAGCAGATCTGGATTACCCAGCCATCGTAATCCATGAGATTTAGTGACATGATGGATGGGAGAGCAGAGACTGTTGGTGAGCTACATCTGGGTGATGTCTTGATACACTGGACTAAATCCCTGAACTGGGGCTAAGCTGCGCTTGATGCAGGACCTAACAGTGATGAAAAAATGGCTTTACATCACCTTTGCAGCAAGCTGATCCTGAGGTCAGTCTGGCAAATGGAGTGGTCTCTCTGGCTGGCACCTGGCCAGCCCTCAATAGTGCTGAATTAGAGATTAATTTGTCCTAGTAACCTTAGCCAGCTAAAACTATCTTCTCCCACTTATCCCTCACTAAAGACTGAATTTCTCTGAAGACAAATTTTTTTTTTTTTTTGCACCCATGATAACTCACTTGGCTTAAAGAAAACTGAGACACAGATGAGCAACTGGGTGACGTACCACAGTGCCTGAGTTGGACTAATCATCAGCAGTCTGTCTACGGCAGTACCAGCTACATGAAGTCAACACTCTGCAGCTCTTATCCCTCTTGAGAGAGTACAAGGGAAATACACATCAGTGAAACAACAATGCATTCTTTTTGCCATGTTACTTTGTAAATCAAGCTGCACCCTAGCTTAAACCTTGCAAATGACTTCAGTTGCTAAGGAGATCAGCAAATAATTAAGAAAAAATGCAATGATAAGCGGCAGTGCCTGTTACAGTACCAGCAACCAGTCTCCAAGCAATGCCAGATCTTACGAAAGTTTAGTTGCCCAGCGTAGGATCCTCACCGCCTCCAAAAGCTTCTCTGACGGGCTAAACTTCAGAGAAACCCCCTTGCCTAAGATAAGGGGGTGCTCCTAGCAGCCTCCCGATGGGGACTGCCCGCTGCAGCCCCTCGATCCCTACCTGCGGTCGGCGGAGGGCAAAGTTTCGGCGAGTCCGGCGGCCGGGCGGGCTAAGCCGGCATCGGTCCGGGGGCACCCACGGGCACCGTGCCGTCCTCTCGCCTCGCCCACCCACTCCCCCGAGAGGCCTCTGACTGCCTTCCCCGGGCGGGCCCGGCCACAGCCGCTCCACTCCGCGGCGGAGGAAGGGACCGGGTCTTCCCCGCCCGCCGCCGGGCTGCGCTGACCGCCGGAGCCGGGGGCTTCGCTTGGGCGGGCTCGGGGCGGACTTAGTCCGCCCCGAGCCCGCCCAAGCGAAGCCCCCGGCTCCGGCGGCCCCTCTCAGCCCCGGCTCCTGCCCCTCCGGACCCTATCCGCCCGCCATACCCTGGCTACCGGGTGGATGTCTGCTCCGTTACCCCGCCGGGCAGCGTTACCTGGAGCTCCCGGTGGCCGCTTCATGTCCGGGGAGCGCGATGCCGGCCCCGCCGCCGCCTCCAGCCCCGGCCCCGCATGCTCCGCTCCGCTGCCGCCGCCGGGGGAAGTTGGGGGCCGCCGAGAGCGCGGCAGCGGCTCCGCTGCGCTCCCCCGCGGGCGCAGGCAGCGCTGGCCCGCTGCCTCCGGGGATGGAGCGGAGACCCGGAGCCCGGTACCGGCGGCGGGTGAGGAGGGAAGGCGGGAGGTTCCCGGTAACAGCGGCGCCGGGGTTTTTATCCCCTCCTGCCTCCGCCCTCCCGGTCCCCCCCCGCCGCGCAGCGCCGGACCCAATGCCGCTTCCTCCCCCGACGCTCTCCCGGGGGTTTCCGCGGCAGCGGGACGGAGCCGTCGGTGCCCCGGGGGAGGAGCGCACCGCCTGCCCCCGCTCCGCCCCTCGCCTCCCCGGGGGGCCGCGGCCCCGCGCCGGGGAGCGCCCGCTGCTCCGCTCCACCCCGCCCCGCTCCGCTCCTCACCGCGCCGCTGCCCCCGCCAAGCGAGGGCAAGCTCCCCAGCGCCGGTGGGCTCAGCCCCTCCGGTGCAAACCAGCCCCGAGCCCGCCCGGCAGCTCCTCAGCGCCCGGGCTGGGGGCAGGCAGCCCGGCTTTGCAGCCGCCAGCGGGGAGGCAGGGTTTTGAGGAGGGCGCAGCAGAAGATGCGGTCCCCGTTAAATGCATCGAAACTCCCCGGGCGCGGAGATGGAGCCTCAGGGTGTTCGTAAGGGGCAGATAAATTTAAACGGCGTTGTGTTAGCTCTGGTAAACAATCCTCCAGTTAATTAAATGATCAAAACCTACGGAGGCTCCGTAGTAAACTGGGCTTTGATGAAAACAAAAGAGTCTATGAAATGATACAAGGGGTTATCTAAAATTAATTGCCAGGCACCCGGCTTGCCTTGACCGTGGGATCTGTGGGAGAGCTGCTGTAAGTGGGGAAGCACGACCAGGTCTGGAAGAGGCAAAGCTGCATCTGAAAGCCCAAGAACACCCTTCCCTCTGTTACACACTGATGTCAGCCTCCCCCAGAAAACTTTCTCACCACATTTCCACCATAATTTAGAGTGCCCTACATTTAGAGGCTGAAACTGAACAGGAGCTAGTTTAGCAAATAACAGAGATTGTGGATTTATTGTTATCCAGATGTACAGTTTATAGCATAATTCTCAGCAAACGGGCTTGTGTATTAAAGCTGCTCTAAACCACACTTTTCTTCCAAGGGCACATAGAGAAGTGCTTTTTAATGTGCGGGTTCGTAACTACATATAATGCTCAGGGGTTCCTTCTTGTCCTAAAATTCATGCTACAGGCAAACCAAAATTCTTTAGTATGGTACAAGGTATCTGTTAAAGATGTGATTCAATATAGATTGAAGCCCAGTGAGCCATGGGTGATACTGTTATTGATTTCAAAGACTTTTTGAGCACTACCTTATCATAAAAATCCAGGTTTTTATTCATCATTGTTATTTTGTGTTGAATTTCTGCATTTCTGTGCATTTGGATGATACACCAGTGAAGTAATTTTAATCTCCAGGTTATGGATTCACCGTTGATTGGTTTCAGACCCTCCACTGGAACATTAATTCGTTTAAAGAAGCTTATTGTCTTCATTTAGGCTATCCATTAAACTTTTCTAGTTGCCTCGATGTATCAAAATATTGAGTGAAGTTTAAGTTGATCAGATTGCCAATACAGTCTGAGGAAGACGATAATAACTTTTTTAGTGTCCTTCCCCTGCTATCAAAACTAAAAATGTTGAGCCTGAATTCTTCTTAAAGACCTGCTTATGAAATGAAAATTCTGTCTGTAATAGTATATGGAGTAGCTGTCCATTTGTGAATATTTTGCACACTTTCTTTAAACTAAACTGGTTTTAAAATAGTAACAATTTTAATTGCAGTTTTTTCAGACCTCGGTAAGTGTGGAGCACTGGTACGTGCAAAGTGACAGTAGTGCTTGTAGCCAAGTTATTTAGCCATGAGATCTGGACATAGTGACAATTACTTGGGGAAAGCAGGACCCAAATCACAGTGAAGTGTCTAATACTTAAGGCAATAAGAATTTTGTTTTCCAATTTTATTTTTCTCTTTAATGCTGACTGGGATTTGCTTTTTATGTTGGAGATCTCAGGGCCCAGATGCTCAACAAATTGATGGGAGTTGTGATGATCCTTAGATGAGCTGCTCAGCTTACAGATAGAGGCCATCTGCCAATAAGCAGACTTTGCAGAGAAATCATGATCAAGGGATGCATTGAACGGTCTGAAAGGAGTTCAGAACTGCAGGATTCTTCTAAGTCTGGAAACAGCTGGTCGTAAGCCCAGCAATTCTTTGTTCCAACTGAATGTTGACAAGTTTGCTCATGGCATGATGCAACCTAATTCATTGTGCTATTTCACAACATAAAAGTGCTTTTGCACTTGTTACATACTAAATTACAAGGAATATTGTTTTTTAAAATCTAATTTGGATGGGAACAATCGGTAATTAGCTTTCTTCTACCAAAGAGTACTGATGTGAAAACAGTACCTATCCAAAATCTTTGCTGATCATACATGGGCACAAGCTGTGTGAAGCTGACAGTGCATTAATTAGGATGTGAAACCTTTCTCTTGATAATCTGTACAAATGTAAGGTTTCTGGCATCACCAGTAGAGATTTTTATTACAGAGAATTGCTGATAGCTGTCTCCTTCTTCCAAAACCATCAGGATCCTGCCTGTGTTTCCCTGCCCCTGTACCAAACTATCTATTAGAGCAAAAGCTTTTCAGTTCTTGTTTTCATGTCCTGTGCAGCACCGGACTGATGGGGCTTGAGAAGGGATTTTAATAACAATATTTGTCTTGTGCTCTTGAAACCCCCCACAAATACAGAAATGCCTCTAGTATCTTCAAAAAGAACTCTTTTTAGTAAAACACCGATTTTGTTACAGTTATATCATTAAAGTGATCATTAAAGGACCTTTCTTTCAAAAGCAGGTTATTCACCTTGGCTTCAGGGAGTTTACAGGCCCTTCATGAGCAAGCAATGTAACTGTTGGGCTAGGATCTAATTAGGAGGAGTCAAGGAGGCTGAAAGGTGTATTCTCCACCTCTCCTCTTACACTCCGCTTCTGGCAAGGGCAAGGGGTTTCTGCCATAGTGCTCACACAGGAAGAAGGATTTCCAGTCTCCAGTTTAAGGTCTGGTTATATACATTACAGCCATTAGATAGCATGAATTAGCAAGGGTTAGAGAGCCATCTTCCTTTTTATGATTCTTCTCTCTCAGTTCTGGATTAATTCTGTTTCAGTGCAAGTCCAGTCTGGCCATTAGGGTACTTCAGTGAGCTGGGAGATGCGGGCTGCAGTCTCATGTGCACGAACACTGAACCCTCAGAGGAAGGCAAGGAAGCAAGCTGTAGAAGGACTTAAACACTAATTTGTGAGTACCTAGGGGGAAGAGTATCTCCTCCTTCCCTAATCATTTTTTAGAAGAAAGTGGTAGCTGACCCTGTATTTTGAATAAAGTCTGCACCAAACAGCTTGACAACACCTAGTGGACCAAGCTCTGTAGCAGAGAACCCTGGGTCCATGGATCCTGTCTGGGCTTCAGTGTGAGAAACAAGCAGGAATGCTTGGTCCTGTCAAGGCTCTAATGATTTCTGCATGCCCTGAAGCAGAACATGACTGCTGTTCTGTCTGGGGAACTCGAGGGTCAAATCCTGCAGTGCCTCAGGGGATGAAGAGAACAAAAGGCAGGTCTGGCAGGGGTGGCAGTGGCAGGCTTGGGATTTAAAACTCTTAGTGTATATCAGATGATGAGCAGGACTGTCACCTGAGAGTTGTAATCACTCTTTTCAACTCTGTTTTCTGAGCAGTTTCAAGCTGGGCCCTAAGTCCAGCTCTTCTGTTCCACCAGGACACTGCTCACCAAGCTGCTCAGTCTCCAAGGGCTCAGCCTCTTTTCTTCTTCTTTTTTTTTTTTTTCCTGCTGAAAAGCTCCTTTTTACTCCCACATGGGAATGAATACTATTCATTAGACAAAGGAGAAATAAAATGAGAGTGATTCTTTAGCCCAGGGTGTGAAATGTGGGAGGATTGTACTCACTCCCTACCTGGGCAAGTTGTTCCTCGCTCCCCATCCTTAGACATTCAGAACTGCCTTTTCTTCCTCTCTGTCACTCAAACCTATTTTATTGCTCCCTATTTTCAGTTTTATAGATCTGCAGGTCTGAAGGGGATGTTCAAAGAGTCGTGGAGTACCACCTGTCTGCCAGTGCCATCTTTCCCCATTCTGTCCTCAGAACTGCCCCCAGCTGGTGAGTACTATTGAACAGGGAGTCAGAGTGGCTAACTTTAAGTTGAGGTTCTCATTAAGGGTGAGTATACTCCAGGATAAAAGCTTTTTACTACTTATATTTATTGATTTAGCCCTGACTTCTTGCCCTTTCTCCATTCAAATGCCTCTTTAGTACCTAAAATGTAAGTTCCTCAGTTTGGCAGATTTGCTGTCACTTGCAGTCCTCTCTGATGTCTTTGCTATCTATCTCAAGGATTTCATAAGACCGAAGATGGGAAAAAGACCAGCAGATACATCTTAAGTGTCTTTGTTAATCAAATTGATTTGCTTTAAGGGTCTCCTTGCTGTCTGCTGATGCCATGAAGTTTGTGTATAACTTACAGAACATAAGTCCTGGATGATTTCTAAAACAGTGAAAGAGCTTGAACCAAAGTATTCACCATCCACAGGTGTGTTTCATATGTGTTATGAAACGTAAATGAACATTCTGAGATGCATTCTTATTTTGAGCTAGATTGGCCATTGAAATCTAAAAGTTTGCATACAACAGGGGTAAGTGTCGCTGGCTTGTGTGTCCTTGTGGATTTTTAGGGTCCTTAAGTCTTAGAGTTTGCAGATCTCAAATACACTCAGAGACATTGTTAAGCAGTCTTCAAGTCTTTGGAACACATTTATATGCGAGGAAGGCATTGTTAAGCACTGGAGGATAATTTATTTTCATTTTCTATTCCAAAGGCAGCACTTGAGAAAATGTTACAAATTAACAGAAAGTTATTGGTTCAGTGAATTTAGCCTCTAATAGTAAGAACATTTGGGAAAGTAATTTGTCATGGCCTCAAGCAGTCTCTTTTAAAGCAGTACGGTAGCTTTTCTGTGATAACAGGTAGGTAACCTAACCTTTAAAATGCAGTTCTTCATGCAAATAAACCTTGCTGATGGACTTAAAAAGGTGATTTTGAATGCAGTCAGGCATTACTTATTTCTTGAGACACCATATGTCTCTCATATAGCCAAAATAAAAGCAGGAAAGCTTTTTAGAACACCAGATTCATTTTGCAGTATAATGGGCTGTAGTGAGTTCCTGCAGTAACTCTAAAATAACATCTAAAGAGAGAACATGCAAGTGGATTTTCTATTAAAACTTGAATACTATCCCATGGCAATATATGAAGTATTTGTGAATAATCTCTAGATTTGCAATGTCACATATAAAGAAAAGGAAGATGGGCGATCTCACCTTCTTGACTTTCATTGATCACAGATACAGCACTAGAGTGGCTATACTTCTCAGGAGGTATAGTGAAAACCCATTTTGTGGATATACCACACTGGTAGGAGACTGGGGAGGTTCTGTGAGGTGTCTTGTATTGAGTGTGTGACTCATTTAATTGGCTCCTACCTCCTGCTCCCCCTCATACTTTTCATGGAGCTTCTGCACATTTTCTCTCCCACTCCAAGACCCCACATGCTGGATATGGCAGAACATGAATGGTCAGTCTTAAACATTATCTGTCATGTGAGTGCTCCTGATGCCTGGACTCATAGAGTGGGAGAGAGCACAGGAGGTGGTGCATTGCACAGAAAAAAGAAGAAAAAATAAAAGTAATAAAAAAACCTGTCTAGAAGATCCGTCCCCACCTGCAGCCTTCCTCTGCATCTCTTTCTCCTCGTATGACCCAAGGTGCCAGACGTGGGTCCTTGTTCTGTGACCAGCGCGTGGAACCCCAGAGCATGGAGTTGCAGGATCCTCCAGGCTGATATGAAGACACTCGGTCTAGTACAGCAGTGCTCTGAGTTTGCCTGGGGATGGGGGGCAGGTGTAGTTTACACAGATGTAAAGGACAGACTATTTTCTGCACACAAATTCCTGCAAAAGGTGGTAACAGATCTATAACTCCTCACGATAATGTGTTATGGCTACAAGGCAACCAAAATACTCTTTGGGAGATGTGAACCAATGTTATGGCTTTACCTTTTATAAAACAACAAACTGAAGCTCCGAACAATTACTATGACACCTTCCCCCCAACCAGTGGGTATCCTTTTTAAAGCAGATATTTTACTACTAACATTTAGCAAGCAGTTGCCAAATAACATAGGAAAACTATGTAGGAAAGAAAGAAAATTGTATATTACTTTGGTGAACAACACTTTGCAAAGGCTTTTATGATCCATATTAATCCAGGCTGAAACTGCTCTGACTGCTTCAACTAATAACAGGAATGAGCACAACCATCCATTATCATTAGTGACTTTTGGGGGGAAAAAAAAAAAGAATATAAGGAAAAATTCTGTCGGGAACAGGCACTGTGATCCTGGACATGAATGCAGCTTCCCTGCTTCTTTCTTTTGGCAATATATGGACTGGAAATAAAAGGACACATTGCCTATTATTTATAACCATGCATCCTGAAATCAGCAAGGGTTACCGTAAGGGTAGAATTTCATTTACATGCAGAATCGTGTTCAGTATGCTGCTCATTCTTTCTATTACAGCCATAAACCAGCACGGTCCAATGCAGCAACGTGTCTCCATAATGACCATGTATTGCCTTCTCATTTGCAGTGCCTGCGGGAGTGCTGGGGTGGCCTCTCACACTGAGCATGCCTCTGACCCATCTCAGATTTTGTAGAGAACCTTCCTCTTCTTCCTGATCCTTAGATTTCAGGACTGAAATGATCGCAATAGTGTTCAGCGCAGTTTGCTCTGAAGTTTATTTGTTTTTGCAGAAACTGGAATTCCCTGTCCTGCTCTCTCGGTCTGACTTGTGTCTTGTCTGAATGCTTGGGTTTTGAAAAATGGACAACTGAGAAAAATTAACATACTCAGAATAATCTCAAAATATTTCAAAACAGCTTGTCCTTTGAACTTCAAATATAGCTGGAAAAAACTTGACAAGTCTAGAACATGACACCAATTTTTAAAGTGGAGGAAAAATGATTACCCAGCAAATAAAGCAGAGAAGCATCTTTTGATCTTGTGCAAAAAAAAAAAAATTGCTGCAATTGGAAGCTTCCACAAGCCATTGCTGTAGTCACCACCTGCAGTAACATTAAGTAAAGCAGAAATGTTTGGGAGCATGGAAGAGCATATGGTAGAGACTGACCCTCTCTGTCTCCTGGTTCATTTCTATTCTCATTTCAATGTCCTGAAAAAGCAATTAGTTCTTTCAAATCCTGAAACAAGAAAACTTTTTTTTTATCTTTGTGTCTTGCACTTGATTACAAGCTCCAATTGAAGATTTTCATATGACTGGAGCATCTGCTAGGTATCCTGTCCAGATGGAATTTCTAGTAATGCTAAAAAGCTCATGTTCACTTGCTTGGTTCTTCTTCCCACAGTCAGAGCATTTGTTTGTTACTTCTCCTTTACCCAGGTGATCATTTTTATGAAGCTTGTAGGTCTACCATTATGTCTGAGACTTCCACTCTGTAAGTTTGGCTGAAACCTCAAAGTCACTGGGGAGACAGACATGTCTGTCTGCATAAGCCTCTTTTACTTGAGGCACCATGTTAGAAACAGAACAGCTGAGCATAGGATTATAATGCCTAGGCCCTGAAGAAGGAAAAGTAGGAAATCCTGTGCATTGTCTCTGCCATTTGTGCCTTTAAGCATGGAGGACTGTAGTCAGCTGTGTTAATGATTATGTGCATATGGTATAATTGATTTCAGCAGGTACTTTCACTTAGGAGCCAGTATAGCCTCATTTACAGCTGATCTAATTGATAAGAGGCTGAACAGAGTTACATTGGTAGGTATTACTGAAGTTAAAAAGGTATTGGATAACTCTGGTAAATGACACTTTAGAGTCTTCTGACCTGCTTGATTCAAAAAGCTTTAAAAATGCAAGGCAGAATGGATGTCCCTCCATCCATTATTCATTCAGGTAAACTCATCCCATCATTATCACTGTTCCCTGAGCTGATATTATTTTTTCCTTTCTTGGACTATATTTTTGGCTCTAAGGCTTTTCAGATCTACCGCAAATTTAAAATGCAAAATCTGAGGCTGCCTAAGATCATGATAGTATCTAAGTAACGATTTTTTTGCCCAGGACAAACACATCTCTATCATCCATGTCAGTAAGTAACCTGAGGGAAGAGATTTATAAAGCCGCAAATTTTGATGTCAGAAGAATGTCAGATCTCCCTTCAGCTGATTGTTTGTAAGTTTATTCTTGTATGAACTACTGTGTTCAAGGAAACAGCAAAAAAATTAGTGCACTGTTTTATTTGTATTAAGTAAAATACTTTAAATAGGAAGCCTACATTCCAAGCAGTGGAAATAAAATGCCATTTTAACCTGTGGAAGGAGTTTTGCTCTTCTGCCCCTAGAACTAGATCAGTTTTTATCAGACAAAGCCTTTATTATTTGATCAACTCCCTGTGCCCTTGCAGACGGCCGTGTTTTTCCGGCAGACATCTGACTGCTAGAAGCTTGAAAAACAACACATGGTGAGGTAAAATAACTGCTGTGCTTTAACCAGCCAAGTCTGCTTTTCTGTTGCTGTAAGCTCCTGTTCTTTTGGCTACAGAGAGCATCTGCTTTTAATGAACACAAATAAGCCAATAAAATTCATATGTATGTTATTACGAGGTTTCCTTCCCTTTCTACGTAAATATGATGAGCATTTTGAACTCCAAATACCTTCTTTGGAGTTTAAATATAGCTCCCTGTTTTTCTGGCATTGCTACAATAATTAAGATCATACACATTGGGAGAAGCTGCAAGGGGATGACAATTTGGGCACCTTTTCTGGTTATTCTTGGCCTCACATAAATCCATTAATACCTCTCTCTCTGGATTTGCTAGTGCTGATTTCTGTATTGATGTTTGTATTCAGTAGGATGTCACGAAGGCTGGTGTGAGTGGAGACAATGGTAAGATGAAGATCCAAGTAACAATCTGAGTCTGTTTTTACCAGTAGTTCCTTTTTTGGCAATTGAAATGCAGAGGGGAATTTTCCTAAGTCATAGAACTAAATTTTGAGAGTCAGTTGTTTTTTTATATTGGAACAACTTTGTCTTTTTCATCTTTGGCCATTGCTACCTTTCTCATCTTGAACAGTCAGTACCAGCACATTTTCTTTTATCCTTTTGTTGCTTATGAGTTTTGTGATGTGATCCATGGCTTGGACCCAGCCAAACATCAAAGCATGTCCTCAGGTAGTATGTATGAGTAGTTTTACTGAGGCTATCAGGTCATCTATGCTTTTTATTCCTTAGCTTGGTTAGTGCCATCAGTAGCTGCAGGATGATTTCATCTTTGCATTTCTACAGATCTTTTGGGTGGGAAACTGGGAAGATACAGTCAGTACTCACCCTATTTTCAAACCTTGCCTATTCACCTCTGGTGGTGAGTTTCTAGTGGTCATCTACTTCTCTCACACTCTTCTGAATCCTGTCATAACTGTGGAGGAATAGTCCAGTTGTTCCTGAAAGAAATATAATTTGCTATGTTAGATAAAAATATGTATGGTATGTTTGGCAAAACTCCTGTAATGGCTAACATCAGCTGAGCCGAGCCAGTGCTTGTGAGACATGCACATTCCCATTCAGAGCTTTTATATAGATGAAGGCATATCAAAAATTTATTTTAACCAGATTTGATTTTCAGTTTGATTTGGGTTGACAGTACATGGCTGGTGGGTACTTGATGTTAGAGAGCAAGTATGTTCTCATGTAAACTTGTGGTCCAGATTATTAGCTTGTCATATCAATTCTCAAGCAGCAACCAAGGGATTAATTTTAGAAGGGCTGGTAACACCGTATTTTGTTGAGGTCACTGAATACTTTCCATTGTAAGTCCCTGGTTTTGGTTGCTTATAACCTTGTGAAAATTTCACAGTTGGAGCAAAAATATTCCACACTGGCTATCTGCCTCAGCTGATGTTTGATTAAGAAGTGTCAGGCATTTCTGAAATATGTCTAGAAAAAAAGGAAAAGTGAACAACTGGTATTGCCTGTGTTAGCAGAAGTTAACAGAGGTGGGTGTGAGAGGAAAAAGATAATGGAAAAAATAGTAGGCAATACTGTGACTGATGATTATCGTAAACAGGCACAAAGAAAGGTTATAAACTAAAGTAAACATAGATAAGCTTATTTCTGGTTGACATTGTGTCTCAACTCGTGTGAATCAGAAACTCTGCTGAAACACATTTATAAAAAAAGTCAGGGAATCATGGAATACTTAAGATAGGAGGGAACTGCTGGAGGTCATCTGGTCCGACCTCCCTGCTCAAAGCAGAGGTAGCTTTGAAGTTAGATCGTGTTTCTCAGGGTCTTGCCTAGTTCTAGCCTCTCTGAGCAACCCTTTCCCATGTCCCACTTCAGCTTGTCCAAGTTGAGAAAATCTAGATCCCCATTCCCCGGCAGATATGATTGACAAGTTTCCTCCTGAGTGGAAAACCTCTGAATCACTCAAAGCTGCTTAGTAACATTGGGTAAAATTGTTAATTTCAGTGTAGATATTGGCAGTGGATGGCAGCTTTCTGTGAGCTTTCTGACAGTGATTTTCTGTGAGACAGTCACTTGTATAAAATGAAGTGTACAGGTAGCCTACAGCATCTGCCTGGAGTTACAGAGCTTTCTTCTGTATTTCCCTTATTTTTGCTGCAGCCAAAAATGTACTTTTTCTTCTGTCTTCTCTCCCTTCCCCCAGTTTGTGTGTTTCTAATCTAACGGGAAGGAGATCTTACTGAAAACTAAGCTTTTGTTCAGCTAAGCCTGGCTCTGTGTAAAAGAGCCACCTCCTGCTCCTAATAGCCGCCCCACTCAGCCTGAGGATTTAATCTGGCAGAACTCAAGGTTCTTAGGGAAATCAGCTTTACAATTTATCTTCACATCCACCCAAGCATATCACAAAGCACAGCAAGTTATCAAAGATTTTTTAAAAGTAAAAATCACCCCGCATTGCAAAAAGGAAAAAAAAAAGTTGGAAAAACTAGTTTTGTCCCTATCCCAGTTATACAAACTAATTAAGAATATTTGAAAATCTAGAGCAATATTTTGATTAGAGGTATTTGCTTGTTTCAAAGTTGTATGACAAAGCCTCCTAGATAAAAAAGAATGTGTATGTGTCTTGCATCCAAAAATAATTAAAATTTGCAAGTATGGGCAATATTTATGTCAGCACCAGTTTTGGTTATGGCAGTATACCATCTGGTGTGTGGGTTCAGCAGCACAAAGTCATTTGTCAGATATTGTACAAAATAGCAGGCTTCTTTTGTATTTGTGATTTTTGCCTATTTGCCCATGCTTCCACATAGAGTAGAGTCTAAATGGACAAAAACAAATCAGGAAAAACAGCCTTGCTAAGCTTCTCTTTGAAAGTGTAAGGTGATGAATACAGATTTCCTTGTGTGGGTTTCATTAACACAGATTCTTTAAGCAAGTTTTCTAAGGCAATAAGGGCTATGCAATCACTCTGTCCGTGTGTCTGTGTACCTCCATTCCATGAGAACAAAGTTTTACTCCGCTGTCCAATCTTAATCACATTTCTCAGATGAATAGAACTTTTGTTATTAAGTTACTAAAATTAGGCTTGGAGGACGCAGATAGTGAGGGGTTGTGGGGGGAGATGGGTGGCACTGTGGCAGGCGAAGGGGGCTCATCACAAGGAGAGAAGCTGGAGTTATTACAACAGGGGGAAATACAGCATTGCAAGATCCATGAGAAACAAAACCTCACAAATTCTTCTGTTGAAAGAACTTGACACTTTGTAATTTAAAAGTGATATATCAAATTGAAGCCATGGTGATATTTTATAGTGAGCTACCCATTATGGTTAAATACCATCCTAGCAGCCTCCTTGCAGTTTTGAACTCTGAACTCTGATCTGAAGCTCTGCTGGACTTTGTGTGAACGCACAGTTCTGCTTTTAAGGAGTTTGTGTTTGGCCTGGGAGCAGTACACTCATTCCAAACTGTTTAGTATGCTGTGTGGCAGTAAATTGTTGCTCTGAAACACTTAATTCACAATGACATTTATGCGCTTTATAAGCACTTATAACCTAAAAAAGCCTTTTCCTCTATGGTCACAAAAAAATTGCAGATATGACTGATGGATCATTTCTGGTAGTGAAATGGTTGTTGTGGCATTAGATTGTCTTGTTTCATCTTTGAAGTCCTTTTCTTCTAGCTTTGAGAGTTCTCCAATGAATTTTCAGAATAGTTATGTGAAGCCAGGAAAGTCCCTCTGGAGCCATCCAAGGTTCAAGTAAGGTGGGAGGATCTACCTTCCCTTTAGGCAAAAGATCCACTTTCAGGTAATGACACTTTTAGGGCCAGCTACCCTCGGAGAAAGGAAAACAACACAGAAAAAGCTGAAGTGAACAAAGTTGAAAACCCTTGACTGCGGAAATGCCATCAACTCTTCACAGTCGAGTCATAAAGAAAATACTGCAAATGAATTGCTTTTGTGACAAACCTGGGTTACTTTCTCATGGGCAATCAGAGAGGGGAAAAGTGCTTTGCAAGTAGTGTATTTTGTGCCAGACACCTTGGGACCATTCAGTGTAGTTTTGGAACTTTTCAGGATGAAAGGACGAGAAAAGAATCGATTGTTTAATTTTTCTTAAATGCTGTTTGATTTGCATAGCTCAGCATTTGTTCCTATCAAGATAGTGGAAGAGCAGTATAATAGTGATATTGCTCAGCTCTTATATATCGATATCTATGCATGGATTTGCAAGAACTTTATGCAGATGGGTCCTATGACTGTTGTCATTTCACAGATGAAAAGTATGACGAACAGAGACAGATAACGACAGACCTTCTAAATGACCTTAGGCAAATGGGAAAAGCAGAAGTATATATATATTTATTGTCTTTTTCCTCACTATTTCCCCCCTAGATTTATGTAATAGTTGCTTCTACTTTGAGGTGAGAAATGTAACTTCTAAAGGGCTTTTTGAACCATGTGTTCTATGTTGCAGTGCCAATTCTTTCCTTGAAGGTTAATAAAGTGATCTAATTCATTTTACACGTATTAAGAGGTGAAGACTCTGGAAAATGAGGGCTGAACGCAGCACAAAAACTAACACCATCTCCTTCCTGAGTCGGTTTTGCTTTGGTGTCTCTGTTCTGGAGTGAAATGAGTATGTAACTAAATGTCTTAAATGAGCTTTGCACAGAAATGAAAACAGCAGACCTCCTCTGTAATGCAAGGTAAACATTTTTTTTAGAAAGACTTGATTTCCTTTTAAATATCTACAAATTAAATGTTAATTTCCCAAATTTAAAACTAATATTTACTATCATCAAAATTATCATCAATCAGTACTAAATTTCCAAGACCACAGACATGCACATAATGCCTGATCAAATATGGTGACATAAATGAAAATCATTTGGCTCAAAAGGGGCAGAACCAGTGGCAGGATCATTTATGTGACACTCAACAATTAACTGTTTCTTTACTACGTACACTTCAGGGAAAGAAGGGACTGCAGTGCCTTCTTGTGTTGTCTATGCAAACAAGCAGACAGATTCACATGAGTACCCCTGCAACAACAGTTACTTGTATCAGGCATGATTTATCAATAGTAAGAAATGGAGTGTCCACCACTTCCCATGATAGTTTGTTTCAATATTTACTCATCCTACCCATAGTAACCACTGGGTTTTTTCACCTTGATTTGCTATGGTTTCTTTTTGAGTCATTGGCTCTGGTTATGCCTTTGACATATGCATTTTACAGATAGGTGTGGAAGATGAAGACCTTCCAAGATGCTAAGAATTCAGCATGACCCTGACGAAAACCCATGTCAAAATCCATTATTATGCTTTTCTGCTGCATCATGCCAACACATGACTCAGTAAGCCATCTCTGGTTAGATATTTAGCTTCAAGGTTGAGTATGTCTGAGCAGGAACAAAAAGCCCTTCTGCATGTAATAAATAAAAAAGCTATTTCTATTTTACGATTAATTAAAAATTGATCTAGCTTTGCTTAGGAGTAATAAACATTCCTGAGATGGAGTCTTTCTGAAAAAGAGTGGAACATGCAATTGTGAGAAATTCTTTTGATTCTGAAATTGTGTGTTTATCCTGGATATGTCTAACATGCATGTAATTTGATTCAAGCTTAGTGCAAGCCAGAATTAGAACAGCAGATTGCTTACTTTTAGGAAGAAGTGTAATCCAAGGCTTTACTGCTTACATTATTTGTGTAATTAGAAAAAGGCTATGGTTGATGTCACTGGTTTAATCTCCAACAAACTGGAGCATTTGATAACCTACTGACATTGAAGTCCAGAAGATTGTAGGGCACGCTTTAACTAATCCACGGCCAAAAGAATAATTAATTTGTCTTTTTACAGTGTTATCATAACATTGCAATTGGAAATGAAAACACAGTTTCTTAATTATTTAATTTATTTGATTACTTGTTTGGAAAGTCAATATTTTTATTCAAAGACAAAGAAAAGGATATTTTTATTCAATGTGAGGATTGTGTCTAATATTTACAGAACAGCAGTTCAATATTTGGATTCACAGAGAAAAGTCTGCTTATTTCACTTTCAGATCTGGTCTAGTGATAAGTTCTCAGTTATCACAATACATGCTTCAGCCTTTGTTGGCCCTATGCCTGTTAATCAAATTTAATCTAAATGATTTAATTCACTGATAATAAATAATGATTTAAATCAGTGATCAGGAAAACTTAAATTAAGTATTTGTTTTTAACATTTTTTGCATATTTACATTTCAATTAAGGTTCTGTATAATAGCATTCCCAATATAAATAATTTGAATCCCGACTTCAGTTAAATTTAGCCTTTACTCTTGAAGATTCACCTTGACACATAAAAGATAAAATCTCTTCAAGGTGAACAACTTTTACAGTGTTACACATATTTATAAATGCTTTTTAAGTGTTTTCAACATAGAAAAAGGTAAGTAATATATTTCTTGATTACTAAGTAACAAATATATATATTGGAAGTTGTGGCAAGATGCATTTGATTGATTGGAAATTAGGATCCACTTATACGCAAACCAGATTTCCTTTCTATTGAATTAGAAACCCTTCTTCACTTCTTTAATAAAAGCAATAAAAATATCAGGTGCTTAAATTGCTCTGTCATATAGAAGAAATACTAGCTGTGCTTAATGGTTTAACTGAATCAGGAGATGACCAAGTTTTTTGAAGATGTAGAATTAATAGATCCTCTCCATCTCATTTTTATTTCTGAACTGTAAGAAGAATACAAGATTTATCACTTTCTTGACTTTTGGTTTTTCAGCCAAATAATCTGATTCATGGGCAAAAAGACAATGTCCTGAAAAAATGTTTTAACTTTTTAGTCACTTCCTGTTCTAGACAATTAGCCAACATTTTCTATGATTTTCAACTTTCTTTAAAATTCCTGCAAACTTATACTACTTCAATGACTAATATTTGTTATGGTTGGTATGACTGATGAGTAGTAACTTGGGGCATAGCAGTGTTTTCCTCTTCTGTTTTTAGGCATTAAATTTAGTACTTTATTTTTGGAGCAGTGGCAAGCACTTTCTTGATCTACCTCTTTGCAAACTGCTATATAACTTCGAACTTTGGCAGTTCCTCCTGTGCAACTTTTTTCGGAGGTGTTTCCACATCTTTGCAGTGTTCTCAGTAGATTGAATCCAGCCATCACCTCAAGTTCATTTGATAGTAAGTAAAATATAAGAGCATTGATAGAGAATAGCTAGCAAGTATTTTCCAAGTAACACATGCAGTCAATAATCTTTCCAATATACATATTAATAACACAAAGATAGATTCATGACAATTATTAAGTTTCAATTAGTGCTATATTTTATGATAAGAGCTGAGAGGAATTCTATGAATGTGTTTCAGAACGAAGAATAAGCAGTTGATTCAATTCATTCACCTATGCCAACTCTGTTTCCTAACCATTGCTTTCAAAAGAATAATTCTTCTAATGTAACTTCATTTTTCTTGCATGTTTTTTGAACATTTGCATTTGCCATAGAATGAAATGCACATTTCATTTTTTTTAACCTAATTACACTGGAACTGCTTGAGAATTCTCCATTGGGATCTTTTTGGATGTTTGTCTGTGCTATAGAAACACCTTCTGAATAATGACAAAAGACTGTGATAAACAAAAACCAGAAATGAAACCAAATGTGAGCTTGTTAAGCAGAGAAAAGGAAATTGATGCTGGTTGGAAAAAATGAGAAATATTAGTGTTTTGTCCATTACTGTGATTCAGCTTCTCAATCAGTTACATGGAACTGTATTATTGTTATGAAGCTAGAGTTGACAGAAAAGATGAAAGGTATTTTGCCACTGAGTCTGTACCAAGTTCAAAAAGCACCCTACATCCAGGAAATGGGGAATGGCTCTTTGATGCTATAAACATGGCTATTTATTAATTAATGTATTTTAGTTTTTATTGCATCTTAATAAAGGTCATAATAATTTTAATTTTTTTTAAACACATTCATGAAAGAAACTATAATTAACCTAAAATGTATTTAAATAAAAGTAGAGGAACATTACAATTTATTAGTAACACTGACAATTTTAATCTATTAGGAGTCTAACAAAATAATGATTGAGCAACTTGGGCCAGGCAGTGTAGTTTTGTATTCTGCAAGATGCATGGGGGCTCTTGAAAGTTCATCTCTTGGTATGTGCTCTGTGAGGGACCATTACTAATTTCAAATATTAATCTAAAAATGGGGGAATGGATTTTGTAGATTGAATTATGGATTGAATTCAGTTGCTGGTAAAATACTGGCATACATTCATTTGACTAGAAATGCGCATTTCTGCTTAAATTCTAGTATACAGAAGACATAAATTCTAGTATACAGGTGATTTTTTCCCAAAGGCCAGTAGAAGATCATTTGTATCTTAGATATACACAAAATATTGTAATGCAGATAGCAAGGTGAACAATCTTCTCTGGAAAAAAACAAACAAACAAACAACTTTGTTCCTATGTCGCTTTTATATGAAGATAAAATATTCTGGGGAATAAGCCTTTGTTAAAACCTCTCCCTTACTTCCAAAAGAAGTGAAAGTTGCAAGAGGAGAATGAGAAGCCCCTTAAGGTATGGCATTTTATCACCAACTTACCTGTTATCTGCTTTTACAAAGACAGTGGTGTCCCTCCTTCCTCACGCATCTGGCTGTACATCCCTGCTGCTTCCCTCCAGCTGGGTCTAGTGCTTGTCCAGCCCTCTGAAGGCTGGGTTAGCTTCCCAAACCATCAGCAAACTAATCCAGGGGAAAAAAAGTCTTTTGCTTCCAAAGGCTGCTGTTTCAGTGAGCTGAATTGAATTACTGAGGAGTCAGACAAGTGCCAATGCACTGGGAAAATGAGAAGGAGGTGTACACAGTAAAAGTAGGCTGTGAGATTGGATTGAATATCACAAAACTTCATTCTCTGAGCCCTGAAGTAGAGCCTGCAGCAAGGGATGTGTGCTCTAGAGTGTGGACAAGTGCCTCTCCAGCACCTATGGGCTGTGGGCTGCTGCTGAAGAAGTTAGTTACTTACAGAGGGAAACCTGTGCTTGTACGACAGAGAATATTTGTTACTTGTTCTCAGTCTCTTTCTTTTCTAGCTTATGCAGCCAACCATAACCCAGAAGTAGGCTGGTGGTAGAGTGGAAATAATAAAGCTAAAATATGTTAGAAGACAGGAACCAATCTGCAGGGTGTTGTGGCCAGGTGTCTCTTTGGACATGTGGGTATTTGGGAAAGTGAATTCAGACCAAAATATCTACAACCCTAAAGCTCAGAGACAGACAGGTTGTGTTGACTAAGGCTGGAGTTGGCTGAATCAGGAGAAACACTTCATGATAGCCTGCTTTTTGAGTGAGCATGTGTTCAGCTGTATGGAAAAAATACAGACAAGGCAAGGATATAATTGTCAGGGAGCTCGAAAGGGAGATTGCACAAAGGAGTATTTCAAAGGCAGTACAAGAAAATCCAACTGTATATGTACACAGCTTGACTTCTTGCCACCTCTGCATCTGGAGCATCCCTGTAAATAATTCCTGAGTAGAGACCTTGGCATTCTTTTGTGTTATTTTTTATACAGTATGCAGTTCATGAACCACTGGGGAGAACGAGTTTGGTGCTGCATCAGAGGGACTAGACTGAACATCAAGTAGGAAGACTGTATAGTTCAATATGTTTGTCATGGATAAATATCAGCATTCACAATTCCACTGAACTTGTGATTAAAATGCTATTTGCAACTGGGCAATAATAGAATCATAGGACCATAGAATTGTTTAGATTGGAAAAGACCTTTAAGATCATCAAGTCCAACCGTTAACCTAGCACTGCCAAATCCACCACTAAACCATGTCCCTAAGAACCACATCTACATGTCTTTTAAATACCTCCAGGGATGGGGACTCAACCACTTCCCTGGGAAGCCTGTTCCAATGCCTTGCAACCCTTTCGGTGAAGAAATTTTTCCTAATATCCAATCTAAACCTCCCCTGGGGCAGCTTGAGGCCATTTCCTCTTGGCCTATCACTTGTTACTTAGGGGAAAAGACCGACACCCACCTGGCTACAACCTCCTTTCAGGTAGTTGTAGAGAGTGATAAGGTCTCCCCTCAGCCTCCTTTTCTCCAGGCTAAACAACTCCAGCTCCCTCAGCTGCTCCTCATAAGACTTGTTCTCTAGACCCTTCACCAGCTTCGTTGCCCTTCTTTGGACATGCTCCAGCACCTCAATGTCCTTCTTCTAGTGAGGGGCCCAAAACTGGACACAGTATTCAAGGTGTGGCCTCACCAGTGCCGAGTACAGGGGGGCAATCACTTCCCTGGTCCTGCTGGCCACACTATTCCTGATGCAAGCCAGGATGCTCTTGGCCTTCTTGGCCACCTGGGCACACTGCTGGCTCATATTCAGCTGCCAGTCGACCAATGCCCCCACGTCCTTTTCTTCCAGGCAGCTTTCCAGCCACTCCTCCCCAAGCCTGTAGCGTTGCATGGGATTGTTGTGCCCCAAGTGCAGGACGTGGCACTTGGCCTTGTTGAATCTCATACAGCTGGCCTTGGCCCATCGATCCAGCCTGTCCAGACCCCTCCGTAGAGCCTTCTTACCCTCCAGGAGATCAACACTCCTGCTCAACTTGGTGTCATCTGCAAACTTACTGAGGGTGCACTCGATCCCCTCGTCCATAACATTGATAAAGATCAATATCTGGTCCCAATACTGAGCCCTGGGGAACACCACTTGTGACCAGCTGCCAACTGGATTTAACTCCGTTCACCCCAACTCTTTGGGCTCAGCCATCCAGCCAGTTTTTTACCCAGCAAAGAGTCTGCCCATCCAAGCCATGAAGAGCCAGTTTCTCCAGGAGAATGCTATATGGTATGTATAGATTACATACCAAAAAAGTAAGCAGTTTTTGGTTGGCTAAAGCTACATGCTGACAGCAGCATGAATTGCAGTAGCTCTATATGAAGAGAATGAAAGTATTAAAAAGATTGTTACCTCTTTCTGGAGAAATGTTTACATTGTTTACAATTGTAAACATTCAAGCTTTCAAATAAAACATTTTGATCAACAAAAAAGTATTTTAGATTGTCCATTAAACCAAACCCAAAATGCTTGGACATCTGCAACGTTCTTGCCAATGGAGCATTTCTGTGCTGGGAACTCTGTAGTATATGAGATTTTGAAATGTTTCTGTCTTTTTCTCTGAGTTTCTCAAAGCTTCTGTTTTTTCCTCCTGGAAACACTCTACATGTGGCAGAGGTGTGGAGATCCAGAGAAGGAAGCTACTGCAGAGCTATCTACAGGGGTTCCATCAACCGGAAGCTGAAAGTAGCCCTCCACCAGTTAGGCTTTTCTGTACATATGTGCTGTAGGACAAGCTGAGCAAGACTCTGCGGCATACAGTGAATGCTGCAGGGTTTCTTCTGCCCTGGTGTCTGCCCTTTGTACAAGCTGTGGAATGATAACTCTGACCTGGAGCAAAATGGTTTGGGCTGGAGTCCAAGCTATGAGCCTGGGAATGAGGAATGAGAGAGGGATTGAGGAAGAAGAGAAAGCACGGGAAGTGAGATACGTTATGAGAAAGCTGGTAACTATCAGTCTATAGTTATTAAAGGTAGGATTGTAAAGCCTCTTTTGAGGGAAAATACAGAGCTGAGCAGAAAATGAAAGCTGTTCTAGCTAAAGCCCTATGAGGTAAAAGCAGGAGCCAAAACCTGAGCTTTTATCCATCTGCAAGCTGAAAGCTTGCTTCCCCTGTCTTTGTAATACTAAGACGGGTTGGAAAATCTGCTAAACATCTTGTCAGCAAAATATTCTAACATATTATTTATCATAGGTAAAGTAGTCCTTGTATTGAGAGTGTCTTTGTATCAGGAGAAACATTTTTTTTTCCTTTTTAGGGGAAAAGGAAGACAATGGGCCTCTCAAAAGAGTTCAATGCCCTAAGCTTTAGGAAAACAGGAGGGGAATACTGACAGAATTCTATCACATTTGCAATAGAAAATGCTATTAAGGGTGGAAAGACAGGTAAATTAAAAGTTTCAGAAGAGCTGTTCAAATTGAATGAGATATTTAGCTAAAACACAAATCCTCTCCCTTAAGAAAAACAGCTTGCTTCGTTTTATAATCTTTCCTGGGAAAATTAGTCAAGTCTTGTCACCTGATACCTTTCTATTTTTACTGCTTAACAGAGCCACAGTTAAGAGCAGGAATGGTGACGTTTAATCTTTAAAACCAAATTCTTGTCTTAATTGTACACTAATGCACCATCTGCATTGATGTAGACTGAATACATGCTAGTGTAGACTCTCATTTATTTGTTTTAGAATTTGGAAAGTTGTTAGGCAATGTCTGTCAGTTTTTACATACATTGCTATGTATGTAATAAATATTTAGGCTGTATTGTCTACTGGTAATGGCAATAAATTAGAAATATTTTGCTCAGTTCTATTAATAGCAATGGAAGACTTCAATGAGCTGGCAGTAAAAATAGCATACGTTTCAACACTGTTCATCTTCCAATGCTTTAGACTACCTGCATTGCATGCACAGTGTCTCAGCTTCCGATACAGGTGCTGTGAATGTTGGTTTTGATCAAAAGGACTTTTTTCCCTTGAAATTTGGTGCAGTTTATCATCCTATGTCCTGAAGGTCTCTAAAATACCTTATATTTCTGTTTGCCTAGGAAAACACCTTGGGAGGTGAATCAGGTGGAACAATAGGTTATAATTTCATCTCACAGAACATTTTCCAGAAACATTTATCTCATTAGAAAGCTTTAAAGTTGTCAGAAAGGGAGACCACCATTAACAGGAGAGCAAGAGCCATCAAATTCTGTACGGTTATAGGAGCTTTTGCATTCTTAATCTCCAGCATTGTGACAAAGATGTAGTCCAGTCCTGAAGGCTTGCAGTCTGAAAACCACTGTGTGTTGTACTTTAATGGCATGGCTCAATCCTAGATTGGGCCATCTCTTTTAATCTGTTTCTGGGAATGGTCCAAAAGACTTTCCTTATAATATCTACCATCTGTGATGAGCTTAGAGGTTGGAAATCTTTCAATTAAACTGGGAAGGAACTAGCCGACATGTTGTGGGTAGTAACTTAGAAGTGGGTTATTGCTTTGTTTTGGGATATTTGTACTTGGGAAAGACTGAATGTAGTTTTGGGTACTTCATACATTTTTAGAAGTATCTTAAATAGTAAAATTAGTATATGTTGAAATAATGTGGTTTACCTTGCCATTGGATCAACTAAGAACATGCACATACTCATTTATGGATCAGTGATCAGCTGATCAGCAGGTACATGTTCAGTGCCTTAATGTAATGTATACATATGCTTAATCACCTTTAAAATAGTTTAACTCCATCAGAGAGTGCTGCAGAACTGTAATTGCCAGGCAGTTTCTGAGCCTTTGGCCACCACTGTGAAATACAATCTTCCATACAGATAATATTCTGCAAGAATATTTCCAGCAATGGGTCCTATTTGTAAATGTAACAGATTAAAGTAAAACATGCTTATCTGGATCAAAAGCCAATCAAAATCCCTTCTGCTAATGAGAGACGAGACCAGAATAGTAGAAAACATATTGTGAACAGTCATCAATTAATTAAGAAAAAATGTCTGATTTGGGGATTGAGCCAGACATGCTGTGAATGGGGTTGTCAGGCACAAGTGGTGCTGAGTAATGCTAGCAGGAGAGAAAGGGGAAGCTATAATCATCCTAGTCTCTGATATGTCTTCTAGTGGTCTGATCACAACTAGTTGGCTAAAGATCTGTCTGGCTCTGGAAGAAGCTACATAGTGTAGACTCACCCTTACAGAAAACAGGTAAAAAGACAGGTTATGCAATGTTTTGACCACATTCATTCAGCTTGAGAGGGACTGTAACACTGTAAAAAAGAAATAGAAATCAGTGCAACAGAAATCGGTTGAGATATCAACTTTAGGAGCATTTTTCTTTCTAGAATATGAACCTGATAATGAAGTATTAGAACACTTGTATCACAACACTGTGTCCCAGACCTGATTGCCTGCTAAAGAAACTAGGCCTTCTCTACGGTAATTAAAGCCCCTGGTAGACATAAACTTGACAGTACTGCTAATTACCCAACTTTGTTCACTGAAAGGGAGCTAGTTGCCTATAAAACATAATAAGTGTAATATAATAGAAATGACAAAGACTCAGAGTCCAAGAGAAAAAGAATATATTTGGGATTAGGAGCGCAAACGTCTTTATATAGTTTCTCCTTGTATTTATGTAGACCTGAAATTTGTTCAGCAGACAATTGTGGGGAGCAAAGAGCTAATGTGACTCATGAACACTAGCCCTCCTTGGCTTGATTTTGTTTTTCTCTTGGAGTACTTCCTTTTCATTAGTGATACCAGTGAACCAGTATCGTGTGCTTAGCTCTGCTGCTCCTCATCATGCCCAAATGATGAGTCAGGCTGCAAGAATCAGGCTGGCCTTGCTTAATAAAACATGATTTTTTTGTAAATCTTTCTGCCTGTTTTGTCTTTTATTAATAATGAAGTATTCATATCAAGTAACAATTTTTTCTGTTCCTTTTTTTTTTTTTTTAATTACCGTAAGTCAAGAGCAGGAAGACTTAATAATTGGATAAGGGATTCACATGTCAGGCTTGAATGTCTTCAAGCATTCTGTAAGTGACTGATTGTGCCCACACACCCATCTGCATTTTTAAACATTTTTATTTCATGTTCGGTAGAAACAGTATTGTTTATTTCCTAAAGGATGAGCAATTAGGAATGAGTATAATTAATACACATGACTTTTTTTCCTGGCTCTTATCGCAGTTCCAACAAGCCATCCACATCTATGCTTCAGTAGGTTTTATGAAACGCTTGCAAATGACAGGCAGATGGCCTCTTTGGGTTGCTGTATTAAACAGGGAAGATTAATATTGCCACTCTTCGTGCAGTGTGTTCAGTCACATCTTGTCTGCCAGAAACTGGTTGTTTTCAGTGCCTGTCTATAAATACTTATGGTCTGCTCTATAATTGAACAAATAAACAAACAAACAACCTTGAATAATATTCTAAAGAAATCTTTTAACGTCCTTAAGAAATCTATTTATAAATAAACAACCTTTCTCATAAAGTAGCAAGAACCTATCCATTCTTACTGAATTTATACATAATCCATATTTTTTTTAAGAAACCACAGTACATTTGTATGGTTTTACTGTCTGGTTCCTATTGAGGAAGACAATGTTTATTGTGAGAGCTTATGAACTTAGGGAAAATAGCATATGGCCATATGCTAAAGGTATCAACTGACAGCCATAAGAATTACTTCATATCAGCTCCCTATGTAGCAGCATTTTTATAAAAGGTAGCTCTTTCACCTAAAATTTGACTTCCCAGCACCAAAGAAAGCAAACCTACATTGTCCTTAGACTGGAAATAGGATGGAATTGGATATTTCTAGATTTTCAACACTTTGGAGCATGGCTCCTGGCTAAGGAGGTCAGTGGTAAGGTGTGGATTTATACCTAACTACTGTCTTGTCTTGACTTCCCAAAGTGGAAGAGCTCCAGATGATTCCCATTTAGAAACAGGAATTTCTAAAGAATAAAACTGTCCATGGAGGATGTTTAGTGTATCTTATTTAGTGGCATATCCTAATCTCTGTTAATCATTGATTAGAAAACTAGCTGGAAGTGTCATCTTTTCTCCCACTTCTGTATAGAACTATATACACTTAACATAGATTAAGTGACAATCATTTAATCTCTTCTGCATCCCTGAGGAAAAACTGGCTGGCTGAATTATTTTGATACAGTCACTGACATAATTTTTATCCACTTAATTTCATTTTTCTGTTTTAAATGACAACAAAGAAATAATTTTTATGTCTTATTACTTTGAAGGTATTGTATTTCTGTCATTCAGTAAACATCTACCATGCTGAACTGTCCCTTTAGAGATAATAAAAGTATCTGAAAAGCTGCCTCATGCTGTATTCTGCAGCTCATTGCTTTTCTCTTTTATATATAGTCTTGCTCATGCTGATCAGTGGGTTCATTGTCTGTGATACTACAAACACCTTCATCTTTCAGCCTCTCTACAGCTAGTCACAAGCCTTCCTCGAGCAATATTTGATTATAAAGACTTCATGAATAAATAGCTGAATTGGCCAAATAAAGTTGTTTGTGAAAACTATATGTTGGAAAGTGCCAGACATTTTATTTACTTTGGCATTTTATCATAGGTTATTTTTCCTGAGGAGTTCATTAATTGGCTCTGACTGGATAATATGAAGATTCTTGGCATTGTTATTAGTACTCAAGATATGAAAATTGGGTCTAACCTCAAAGAAGTAAATTAAAAGGAAAAAAAAGACAATTACAGTGTTATAAGATGTGTGCTACTGTTTATAATACTGTGGCAAATCTTGCTACTTTGTTCAGTTTATTGTTCTGAACTGGAAGAGCAAGATCAGGAAGCGTGTGTTTTAAGAATATGGAATAGTTTATATTGCACGGTGGACATCCCCAAAACACTACGCACAGCATGAGGTCCACTGATATCACTGAGCCTATGTAATGGCCAATGACCCCCTCCTTGCAGTCATTTGTATGTTATTGAACTTCTGGAGGGAGCTGGTGCTTAAGATATGAAAGGGAACCACATTCTAAGTGGCTGAGTAAGAAGAAAATGGCCAAATGTCTAAGAAAATGAAAACTTGGCTTTGGCAGATGTAAACTACTTCATTTTTTACGCAGGCGTTTGCAGATTGCAGGACCTTGGTTATTGATGTTATGGCCCAGGATTGCACAGTGGCTTTGTTTGAAAGTAACAATCATTTCTTCAGAAGATGGAAGATGAATCTCCTTCTGAAGGTGATGCTAACTATAAAGGGAGCCTGAGAAATGACACTAGACTAGACTTCTAGCTTGCAGGCAGCTGAAATTAGATGAGATGATCCTTTTTTTTTCAGTCATCTTAAAAACAAAAGAATAAAAAATAGAGAATAAAAAAATGTCATGATCCCTGTGTTTTTCTTTTAAAATAGTACCTTATTTAATCTTATCACCCTGAAATAAAAGAATGCAAAACCTTCACACATATTATAATTATTTCGTTTCATTACTCTCACTATTAAGAATGCCTTTATTTTAAAACTGAATGTAGCTTACATCAGCTTTCAGATCTGCTCAGATCTCATCTGTTAAAGGGCTCTTTGCTTCAACAGACAACTTTCTGTCACATGTATATGTATCTGATGTTTTATAAGCTTATGCAGTTTATACATTACAATCCTTACATCAGGGGCACCACCCTTAGGCCATTTTGGTATGCCCATAGGTCCTGTAGCTGTAACTTTCTGGATTTTTTAAACAGAAGTTCTGGGAAAGTCTTTTAAGTCTAAACTGTTTGTTCTACTGATGCCTAAAAAATTAATCTTTCTTCTACTAAAATAAACATGACATAAACACAGTTAAGTACAAAGCTGGGAAAACAACTTTGAACGGAAGAAGGTAAATCATTCTAATTTTTTCTGTGGTTAAAAACAAATATTTCAGTGTTGCTGATTTTAATGACATTTATTTTTTATGATTAGAAAGTAGTTCTTCCTAAAGATAGATGGTTTCATTACATTTGCTTGAATAGCCTGACTAATTTGATTTCATGCCATATTTAGCAACATATGTTGCTAAAAATAATAATGATCAGGCTATGACAATTTAGCTCTATTTTGGCAGCCTTAAAGTCATATATATACATACATACATATATATAATGATCTGCATAGTATTTTTAAGTCCTAAATGGAGTTCAGTGTCCTTAGTGTGCATCAAGTCATTCACCATGAATGAGATTCAATGTTCACTGTGATGTGTGCATTTCCTTTAGTGAGATTTGGATTGTGCACTCGTGTGAAATCCATTTAATTTTCACAACTTGATCTTGCATTAGGCTTTTATTCATATGGATATAAATGCCTGTGATGATAAATATTGAAGAAGGACTGATACTTCAAGCAATAAAATAAAATTTAAAAACCCCATACTAGTTATACTGTACCCAAATAAGAATAAAAGCAACTGAGATATTCTGTTGGTTTGATTTATCAAGAAAAAGGTATAAGAAAGAGAAAGTATTTTCACTCGCATCTGATTGATAGCCAATTAATACATTTTCTTATGTATATTTGTTGGATTATCTTTTTGTCTTTTTAAATCATTCCATGACTGTTGTGTATGTGGCTTACTTATAGCGAATTTTATTATAGAGCCTCAACTTCCCAGTAGTTCTTCTGACTGTTATTTCTGGGTGTTATCTGAGAGTGTAGATAAATTAAAGACTCACATTCAAGGAACAGTATAGTAAAGGGGGCATGCTTATCCAATGTGCATGTTGTGTATCTGAAAGCAAAAAACAGCTCTCATAAAGCATCAGATTTCTCAGTGTTGCTGCAGTCGGTTCACCTTTAGAGCTACAGAAGCTTGATTGCTTGATTATGGCTCACTGCAGTGATTACGACGACTCTGGGGCAAATAGGATTTCCTTTTTAAAAAGGAAAAAAAGAGCTGAAAGGAAGAAGAAAATCAAAGAATCCAAAATTGTTCTGAATTTAAGGGTGGTTTCTTTAGCAAAATGGGCTGTTCTTGGAAAAGTAGTGTTCAAACAAATGTACACTGTGAAGCCTATTTGCAGAGGAGTGGGTATCTCTGTATCCAGCACACTGAAAGTTCCCACCTATGCTTTCTGTCTAACTACTCCTTTTTTCTCATCTGCATAATATGTCACATAATTTCCAGCCTGTTTATATCCATAATCAGAAAGTGCATAACATAGTCATCCCTTGATTGAGTGTGTGTGCAAAAATGCTTCAATCTGTATTAAACAACAATGCAACCAATTTTATTTTGTATTTTTATAAACATCTAAATCAGGTTACGAAGCTATATAGTCTAAAAAGTACTTTATAAATAAGAAAGGAAATCTAAAAAAAAACCCAAAAAACAAACCAAAACCAGTCTAAATACCGTTATGTCTTATAATATTTAGTTAATATTAAAGTTAAAAAGGCCTATTGTACTTTTTCAATTTAGTGTCCTGATTTAAGAAACATCAACATACTTCCTTAGATGACCTGGGCATTACTCCTAAGATGCTGTGAAGTGAATCTGTGCGTTCGTAGAATGTGAAAAACACATGGATTACTGTGATTTTAGAAGTATTCTTAAGTGCTGAAACTTTAATTAAAGAAAAGTCTACATAAGTTTTGTATGGAATGTAAAATATGTGGTAGCAAAATGCTCTTTGAAATGCATATTAACTCACTTGCAAGCAAAGTAGGCTCATTACAAAGCCACCTCTCTTTCAGCAGCTCCTCAATTGTGTTCTGTGGGCCACCAGTCATCTGCAGAATGTTCTGTGGGATGCTCTCTGGAGAGAGCAGGGGATTGTGTGGTGTTCATTCACTTTGTTTCCATTTTTTTAATTGCACGAAAAGAGGTAAAAAATCTGTCAGTACTTTCCCAGTGCAGTCTAGCTTCACTGTAACAAACCCCAGGGAGTCATGGAGAACTGTTCATCCTAACAGGGCTGGTTTGGCAATTTGCTGCACTGAAATAGTGAAGAAACATCCGATTTCAACTACCCAGTAATAAGTTGTGCTTTTATGGTAATTACTTCACGCTGCTCAATATTTAAAAGGTGCTTTAAAAAGAAAACAATGAGGAAATGAAAAAGGAAAAAATGTGCATTTAGAGGCTAAATCTGGCATGCTGTGATAAAGACAAGGAAAATCAGACTTGTATCTAGATCAACCTTCTGTAAGCATACACTCCAATATGGCTGATGACCACGAAGAGCATGCCTTCTTGCTGTTGAGATTATTAAAAATAGGGGGAGGGTGTGACTTCCTTTAAATGAAGTTAGTCAATGTTTCATTTCCTTGTAAACATATAACATAGCTGTGAATGGGGTGGAATTCATTTTCTTTTAAAAGAACAGATGACTGTGGTTGCCTTGATCTGTAGAGAAGGGGGTCCGCAGACAATGTTTTTCTTCTGATGTCATCTATGTTATGAAGCTTATGATTCCCTGTTTTACTCCCCATTGCATCATCCTATAGTATATACTAACAGGGTAAATTCATGGCCCCCATCTAAAGTCAGCAGAGACAATATTTATGCCAGAGATCTGTTTAGTTGCTCTTAATCTCAATAGGCTGCTCTAATTGGTTTATTCAGGCAAAACCAACAAGCATAACTCTTTTTTTTATACTGTCTAGTGATTGTTGCTTCACTTTAATGTAATTTTAGTTAAATTTAATTTCAAGCCATCTCAGCTGAATTACTAAATAATAACATTAAAAGCAAAACAAACCTGGAAAAAGAGATACACACTCAGATCTTGTTCTGATTGCAAATCAAGAAAGCTAAAACAAGACAATAAAAGAGCTTGTAATTATTTGAAACAAAGATATCTCTTTGAATATACTAGATGTAGGTATTAAAGCCTGGGTACATATTGGACACATGCAGACGGGCATCTGCTTCCATTTGCTCCAATCACTTTAACAACATCTAATAGTGGGCGTTAGCAACTTTATACAAACTCATTATTTTGGATGTCTTTTTAATATCAATATTTATTATCAAAATATCTGTTAAAGTAGGCATGCCATAGTTCTATTATCTGGCATATTCTAGTTGAGCAGGGTAACTTTTACTCCTTCATAGTATAATAACGGTAAATATTTACTATTTCCATTTACTAGTTCCAGACTTTATGGTTTGTTCAGCATTCCAGCCATGATTCACTGAATTCTTTGGTAGGGAGCTTAGTAGCAGCTTGATAGACAGAGGAATTAAAGACAGTTTTCTACTTCAATCTTTGATGGAGCCATGGTGTCGCTGGCTTTCCCTCTTTCTCTGGACACAAAAGAGAACTGGCTTAACACTGAGATATACTGTGAAGATATGTATGGGGGACTGACATTTCTAGAAAGCACACAATGCAGATCTCCTCCTCCTGCCATCAGGCATGGGAGGCATTCCTGGGGGAAACGAGGCGGGAGTGCATTAGTGGGAGCAGCCTCCTGGGGTCATGGCAAAGAGACACCAGTCAAAGCAAGTCAATGGCGACTCTAACGTGTTAGGATCTGTCTGGTGTTTGCTCAGGAGAAAGTGCTAGTTAAATAAAAGGTGTTTGGGTAGAAATGACACAGGTACTGTCCATTCTGGATCTATTCTCATTGGGTGCTAAGCCCTAGTTAGAAGCCTTTGGTCCAACTGTAATTTGCTCTCTCTTGACATTGTTTAAAGCTTAAACTTTAGATCTGTGGTGCCTCTCTTAGACCCCTGAAACCCACCATCAGCATGAAAGGGCAAGTCCTATGCAAAGTTCTGGTTTGACTGGATTTAAATATTAGCACATAGCAGAAAATTAGCAGTAATGTGACTGCCCTGGCTATGCAAAGGGCAAGAAGAATTAACACTTCTTGCTAATGAGGTCTGACTAAAAATGTTTATGATTTCTTTTTCTCACCCTAACTACTCCTTAGCCCTGCTTGGCTCCATAACTGCTGTCCTTTTGGTTTAGAACATTTTGCTAATGTAGCAATCAGCTGATGAGCAAGGGATCTGTGCTTACAATACAGAACATACCTATCAGGTACTTGGAGCTAAATCCTTCTCAGTGATGAGCTCTATCCAGATACCTACACATCTTGCTTTGAAAGCAGGCAAAAGGAACTGCATTGGACAAAGAGAGACCTGTGTGACCTACTGTGGTGGACCACACATAGATGTGTGCACACTTTGAGTGTCACTTCTTTGACCAATCTGTAGTATTACAGTTCTTGTTCTGCATGTCTCTACACAAAAATAAAATAAAAAAATTGTTCTATCCTTATTGCTTGCAGGCAGGAACAGACATAAGGAAAGATTGTAGAGGATGCAGAAGCTTTAGAGTTCATGAAGTGCCATGTGATAAATCTAAAGGTAATAATCTGTGGTGGTAAAGACAATATACCTCACAGAAGTACATTGAGCTAGTTGGCAGCAGCTGGCGTAGACATACAACGTTCACAACATTATAGCATTCACATTTATTTTGGTAGCTCTGCTGGTATTTGTAATGATTTCTTGTCTTGGATCTCATGAGGGAACTTGCAATAGTGCAGGTATAGCTGTGTAACTTTTAAAAATTGATTGGTGACTGACAGAGTCATTCCAGCATTGCCCTAGCTGCGGCCCAGCAAGAGGTCAGGCACGTGCCCCAGCATGTCCTGCTTGGGAGGAGTGCTCCGTAACGGTCATGAGACGGTGCCTCGTTATTGGCAAACACAAATTTCAATGCAATGACTTGAGATGTGCTTCTGTTATTTACTCACTGATGATGATAATAGCATCCAGAGTAAAAATACTTTAGATCTGTTATATTTTTAAGTTGTAGTTGTTCTCCAACAGCTGAAATTTTGTAGCAAACATCTTATTTTTTCCTGAAGATCTTGTTTTCTTTTTTTTTTTGCCTTGTACATCTGTTTGCATACTAAGACATTATTTCTCCGTGGCTTTGCAAACAAGTACTGATTTGTAGAGACAGAAGTGTGTCAGATGTATAATACATATGCTACTCTAGCTAAAACATCTGTTATGTAACTTGTTCTAGGTCATTCTGCTTAATCATGACTTTTTTTATGCATCATTCTACTCTGCAATTGTCAGAGAAATTCTATAAACTTTGCTGAGGTAAAAATTTATATCCAACCATCCTTTCCACGTAAATTTCTTCTGTGAACTTAAAAGAAGGCAAAGAATAAGAAATGATAATTTCTGACGTCTGTTTAACATGGAAAAAGAAATGTTCATGTTCAGTGTGTCCCACTTAATGCTTAAAATTAATGATTTCTACTATTGATGCAGTGAATCTAAAATAATCTTGCACCATACTTAGATTTTACTTACTTAATGTCCCTTTAAACATGCTTCTTTCTAAGAAGCAATATAATAAGTTTTCATAGTAGTAATTACTTTTTCTACATCTTGAAAATCATTGATCCTGCTTCTCCTTAAATCAATTGTAAAAATGTCAATGATTTAAAGAGGAGATTCATATTGCAGGTTTGTATATTACTGATCTCATGTAGTCAACCAGCGTTCAAGATGAAATCCATCTGATCAAATGTAGGCATCTGCTTAGGGGGAGGACGAATCATTCCCCAGGCTCCACTGACTGAACTCTCCGTGAACATAACAGGTGAGAACTAGCTCTGATGAAGACATAAATTGTAGACAGCTAAAATAAAGCAAGATAAGTCTTACCTTTCATCCTTCACCCCCTCCCCCTTCAGAGGTCTTCTGTTCTAGCAGGCTGAAAATTAAAATCTGTTGTTGTAATAATCATCGGTCAGCATCGGCCATCCACCAAGGACTGCACATTTTACCAGTGTTGTTGCAGTATAAACAGCTCATATTTCAGAGGATGAAAATACTCTCTCAAAAATGCATCTTTGTAAGAATGTGCAGTTAAAAATTTTTGGTTTGTATTTTCACAGTTCATCATACTGGATTTCAAAACATCCAGCTGTATTTGGGAAGGTTCTGTTACTGATTGTAAGGAGACACTTTGAAGATGCTTGTTTAAATGTTTATGTGAGTTTATAACAGATAGGAAGATATTTAAACAGGATAATCATTCTCAAAATGACTTAGACATACAATAAACTTAGAAGGAAGAAATAACTGATGTCCCTCTAAAGTTAGAACTGTGTTGTCAGCTAGTTAGTCTCTGGTCATGTACAGGAACTACAACAGCCCAAACCAAAAAAGCAGAAGTTGTTAACAAACTTGTGTCATGAATCTTTCTCTCTTCCAAACATAAATTTAGGGTAAGGACTTTTGGAGCTGCTTCATCTGCTGAGAGACCAAAGTCTTTTAATGGGGTACCTAGAAGGACAGAAGTATTGTCTCAGTCTTTCTGTGTAAAGGTCTTTTTTTGTTTGTTGAGAGGGTCATACATTGTGAACAGTTAGGTCTTTCACTGTGACTATGGAATATTTCTTCTAAGGTGAAAACCTGTTCTGTAGTGATTAGGCCAAGTGCATCAACTCTTACTATGTGGCAGCTTCTGCCAGATGTTTCTGAGAAGTCTACTGCTTTATGGGACCTTCAAGCAGAATTTGTTACTAGCATCAACACAGTCACAGGCACCTGGGTCACCTTGGCTGAGAGGGGAGCTCAGGTCACTGACTGCATGTACTCCAGGAACACTGTGAATGTGCTATGGAAGCATAAACCACAGTGGAGGTGGCTTCAATGAATGTGTTTTACTTCATGAGAAGAACATGCTAGAGGAAAGTGAAGGTGTCAGTGAGGCACCATGCTCAGTTTCTTGGGGCAGCCCGGCAGTTTAGCCTAAAATAGGAAAGCCGTGAGGCCCTCTGCCTTTTTAAAGTGGGTCAATCATCTACCAGCTTAACAAATGGTCTTCCAGATCACTCCATACTTCTTTGAAAAATAATCATAAGAAGTCTATGTTGAGTAGGAATAACTGGAAATATGACGGCATCAAAGTGTCTCAACTGATCTTGTGCCTGGTGGCAGTGAAGTGAAAAGGTGCTGGGCAAAGCAAGCAAATAAGGACTTAAATGGTATTCGGGCCTTTGCAAGAGTTCAGGGTTCACCAGAAATGAAAAATTAAAATCTAACTGGAAAACTTTAAATTATAAACTGACAAAAATGATGTGATTTTGAAAGTTGTTTTGCTACTGTGTAAACACCATAAGACTTGCATATGAATGGACTTGCTTGCTAGCAGCAGGACAAAGCCGTGAGCCGTGCGTAGCAGAGAGACTGGGCAGAAGTGTACTATTATGCAACCTGAATGGTATAAAGACAGAAGTAAAATGTCAGTGTTCTCCTATGGTAATGTACTCTGTAGCTTAGGCTTTCTGAACTGGCACAATTAGATCTCAACAAGTTGCAGCTCAACAAGACAATGGCTAACCTGTCGTTGACAGCAATGGGAATGGAAAAAATGATGTTACCTAATATTGTCATGTCGTCTCTTTTCCTCTCCTTGGGCAATTTCTTAAGAGAGTCATGTGGCAGAAGAAAGGAGGTTAATTTGGCAATCAGGCAGAGCTGAGGCTACATCCAGAAGCCAGGGCAGGGTGAGAGGGTTTTTCACAGGGGGAAGGGTCTGTAGAGCAACACCCAGCAACTGCTCTATAAGCAAAGATCAGAAAGGTATCATTGTTGTTCGTTATCACAAACACAACAATCATCAAGGTCACATGTGATAAGAACACATGTGCTGCCCTTGAGACTTACAGACTAACACAGGAGGTTTATGGCCTCTTTGAGTGAGTGACCATCTAATTTGGTAAGAGTCACACTGAGCTCAGGTTGACATAAGATTTGATAAGAGTTGGCATATGGCCCCATGGGTTTGGTGCCACACAGATGTGGTCAGAGCACTGGAACAGGAAGCTCAGCACCAGGCTATTGGTCTCCGAGGAATACAATGACATGGCTGAAAACCTGTATTTATGTTTGGAAAATCGTGAGAAAAAAGAGAAATAATGAAAAGCATCATCATTTTGTGAAATCTGAAATGGATTTCTTCTTCCTTCCTAAACATTTTTAGTCCACTCAAACTAGAGCTTTGTAGCACGAAAAAAAAAGACAATGTATTTTGATTTTTTAAAGAACTTATGAAAGTCAGCACCTTTTATGAATTTAGAGGAAAAAATAATTTTGGGGAAGGTTTGAATTCTTTTTTGTTGTTTGTTTTACTGGCTTTGGTTTTGCCTTTGTACTAGATAGTCTGCAAAAATGCATTAAGAATTGCTGTGTGGGCTTTTTTATTGGTATTGTCTAAAAGGTCTGTATCTACTTATCGTATCTATTTCTTTCTGCCGGTCCAAGTAAATCTCTTCCTGCTAACTAAAATAATGTACTCATTAAAATAGAAATGCAAGAAAAGAGAGATTCTCAAAAAAAATCAGTGTTAATTCAAATCAAAATTGTTTTCTTTGAAATGAGTTCAATAACAAAACAATCCCATACTGTTGCAAAGGTGAGTTTAAGAAGCATAAGTTAGTTAAAACCTCAGCAGCCTCTGAAAAGAATTCTTACTGGTCACGTACTTACAGAGCTTCATAAGAAATATCAGTCCACAAAACCTACAGAGCCAATCGTGTAATCATTATGAAGAGGCAACATAACTTGCTAGTGATACAAGGTATGCCTGCATGCATGATGAGGTATTCCTACAAGTTAGTTCTTACTGAGAAGCCCTGTAATTCTGTTAAAGTACTACGAAATCCAAAGCAGGTGATCTGAACAGTCAAAGTGTGCTAGTATGGGCTTGTCATCTCATGGATATGACCACACGCCTCTTGATCTCCTTGGAAGATGGTCATATCCACTTGCTTTATATTATATGGGTCCACCTGTCGTGAAACACAGCTTTTGCAAAATGCATATGTAATTAGTTCAGGGTAAAATAGACCAAACACAGTCTTTGAGTAGGTCTAGAGTCCTTTGGGGTTATTCCCTTTAATGACAAAGTCAAATTTAATTCTCTATCATTTTAGTAACTTGGCAAAACTCCCTGCAAACAATCATGGCATATCATCCAAGACTTAGGTAAAACAAGGATAATAGCCTTTCTTCTGCATAGCTGTTGCTATCACTGCACATGCTCAGATTGTACTCTTTGTGCACAAGAACTGGATTGAAACCTCAAAGAAACTGTCAGGGCTGTGCTTGTGTGTGGATTGTAGTCATTGTTTTCAGCAGGTCTGGAGAAGAAGGTGAAACAATGAAACAGACTTTATAAACCCTGTAAGAGACAGCATCACTAATGCTGCCATTGAGCTTTCTATTTTAGAATTGCTGCAACTAGTTTCTGAGGGGAAGAAATGTAAGAGGCACTATAAATACTGGATTAGCAGGAAAGCAAAAGCAAATAGGGACTAAAACTTGCAGAATCATAGTCCTCTTGATATTCTAGAAGGCTAAAGGGCTGGTTCAAATACACGGGGCTGTGCTCTATGCAGGAAAAGAAGAATTGCTTTCTCAAAAGGGTGAAAACTCATAGTATAAACTCAGTGCATGGTGTATATCTACATCAAGCTTTTTATTGTGGTGCCAGAATTTCCCCCCTCCCTAAGCTACAGAAGATAGTGCAGAAGCAGGCCCATAGACGAGATGGCAAATTAGAGTTAATTTGGATATCTCTGCACTGTACTGCTATGGTCACATTTACATTAGGAAATAAAAGAAGAAAAGGCACACTCTCTGGCCATGAGGACAAGTGTCATGGCATAACCCATGTCTATATGGTGAACTTTCTTTTGCCTTGCCCTTTCTGCCTGTTGGGAGTGGTTCTGGTCTAATGCAAAATCCCTGAGCTCTATGGCCAGTGCTGTGTGCAGGATTGCTGCTGAGCCCTGCTAGTACAGACTTAACGACTAACTGCCGTCTTTATGCTTTAAACTGAGGTAAATGACACCGAGGTAAAATTGAAATGTAAATACAACTACCTGTCCAGATGGGGGTCTGTGCTGCTGCCGTTATAGTGGTGGCTGCATATAGCTCAAACCTGGAAAACTGCCTGCTGGAGACATTGGCTCATTGGCTTCGGTGACACTCTCTGTGTCCTTCAAGCCAAGCATGTGGCTACATGTTTTGCTGGAAAGAGGCTTCTTTTATACTGATTTGAAATGTTATCTTCAAGGCAATGTGACAGTCATTTTCTCATCTCTCCTTTAACTCTTCTTTTCTGCTGTTGCCTATAAAGGATACACAGTCCTATATCTCTTTCTTTATTACTGCAATTGTCATCTCCATCTTACCTCTCTCAACATATTCTCATATTTCTTTTTCCATTTTTAAACTTAAGCCTTTCCTATGCATTCAAATGCACCCTACATCAGATTTTTTTTCAGACTAGCCTGTGAGAGACTCACTGTATCCATCCTACATTGCTCTCATCGTTTTGCATATTTCTACAAAGTGTTTTGCAATAACTGCTGTTCATTGTGTAGGCTGCTTCTTTGTACTAAACCCTGAAAGATAAAGAAGATTTTAAATAGAAGAAATCCTATGTTCAATCCATCCTTCTTTTTTGTGAGAGCTGATAAGGAAGAAGATTTGGAAAATTTTATTTTTTACAATTTTTAATGTTAGTTAACTGTTATGTACCTGAACTTAGAGACAGTAGAATAAGGAAACTTCATTAATACTGTGGTACATGGTTGAGCTGATCCCAAGAGCCACACTTTATAATAGAGTTTTTTGATAATTGATAATTCAGGCCATTCTATTATTTTCTACACATCTGATGGTATCTGATTAGGCATGCATTTGAAAAAAATGCACTTCTGATACTATGGGGTCTAAACAGAGCACCTGTAGATTTTCTTCAAATTTGTGTGTGACGAGAAATAGATGGAAGTGGACAAAGCCTCTACCCCCACACAAATATGTCACATAAGCTTGAAAATGCATCCGCCAAATTATTCTGTGGATAAGTAGAAAACAACTGGCAGTCATCAGCAAAATACAATACTTTGCAAAATACTGGCTAATATTTTACTAAAGGTACAATTGCAAGAAATGCAATGACTAGCAGTAGAAAATGTCTAGCCTTTTAATGCTCTGTTAAACACAAATATTATTAAATGACACTGTAGGCATCTAGATGATTTAGTGTCTGGTTTAGATGGCAATAGGACAATTTAAGCTAATTAAGACTCACAAAAGTCCTGCTTTTGCTGTTGTCTGGAAAAACTACCATTGAATTTATGGGAAAAAGGCAAGACCTTATTTAGGTTATAAAAAGCCATGAATGATTTCTGACATTGCGCTTTCCAGTAAAAGAATAATAAGAAGTGTGGCTAATCTTCACTGCTTAATGAATTGATTTATTTCTTAACATTGTTAGAAAGTGCATGGGAATCATTTTATTACTTTGCTTTTTAAATGAAACATGTAGATCCTTAGGGCAGGGTCTGTCTTCCAGTGACATATATTTAAAGCTTGGTCCTTGACTGAGATTTCTAGGCACTGCCACACTGCAAATTATAAACTTCTACAATAAAATGCTTCTTATAGAATCTGTTTGGATCTGATTCAAGAATGAATAAGTCACTTCTAAAGATTCTGGCAAATAAACTCCAGTCACCTCTTGTACACATGCTGAGCTTCCAGTAATCTGCTAATTACTCTTAAAATTAAAGCAATCTGCAGCCTGAAGGAAAATATGCAGCAAGTCTTCAGTCATATGAACTTTTGAACCCAGACCTTTAATAAATATAATGAGATGGTCACTTAATAAAGGTTTTTATCAGAGTTTTAGTGCACTTTGTTCTGCACTAAACTGCAGAAAGAATTTACAAATAAGGAAACTAAATTGCATACGATGCTTTGGGAATAAAATGTGGCTGATATTACTCCAGCTTCAAATGTCTGGAATAGGTGTGTGAGAGAATATCCTTTGCCAAAGAGCTTTATACCCCATTATATGCTTCCTTGAAAAAGCTGAACCTCTGTTTCTGAAGAGATTTTATTAGGAACCTCTGTCTTATTCCAGAAATTAACTCCAAGAAAACTGCTGATGAGACCACAGATCATCCTCTGCTTAGAATGAAACAAACACACATTTTCAAGAGGGAAAAATAAAGAGGAGCTTTTTTTCATGAGCTAGGGGAAATGGGAGGCGTCAGGACTGCAAAGTGGTTTTTATGATGTCCTGGGCTACAGCATGGAGCGAAGCGTCTGAAAGGAGTATAACACATTAGAACTGTATGAACTGACACACCACAATCTCAGTGATTTTGTTCTTGTAGTACTTGAATGGGCCAATCCAGTTTTGAAGAGCTTTGGTATGACACTTCAGGTCATACTGACAGTCTTGTTGGGATACACCAGTGGTATCCCCCGCACCACAGCTCCCTTCCCTCTTCCCTTATTCTCACTTCAAAATATGTTCCTACTTAGTTTGGGGCTGCAGGACCACACCGAGGGCAAGAGGCATCTGGTGCTGAAGTTCTGCTGATGCTGATCTAAACCTGGCCGAGACCTTTTGTACATGGTTTTAAAAAATCAGGCTGATTCACTGGGCATTCATACTGTCAGCGGTTTAGCCTGTTAACCTTTTCTCTTTGTGATGTTTGGTATTTTAAAGGAAAAACAGTAGTAAGTATTTTAAATATTAGGAATTCAAAAACTTGTGCATGGTAACTGCCATGTTTGGATCTTGGGTCTGTCTCAACCAGTAGGCACTGTTTCAATTAAAACAATTTGTGAGCAAAGTCAACTTTTGGCACAGCTTCAACTATGTAACTAGCTGGAACTTAAATACTCTATTTTTACAGCTATTTCCTCACGAATTTGTGGATTTGAAGTAAGCCCCTTTTTGCTGTATTAACACTGTTTGAGAAGGAATCTTTTGAATCCAAGGTCAAAGTTTCAGCTGGTCATGAACAATGCAGTATTTTCAACCCTGTGTTATTACTATGTATAATTTTACAGGAGCAGCAGTCTAAAACATAAACCATGGCTGTGTTATCATGGCAGTAACCATCTGACCAACATTGCTCTTTTGGAGGCCTTACAATCTTTTTTTCTCAAGCTATCAGTACCTAGAGGATTCCTGGTTTTTCTTTTTCTAAAGTACAGTTTTAAAATTATTATGTTGGATTCTTTTCCTCTATCCAGCCACAAATCAAAAATATTTTTCATCAGTTTTGCTAGTGTTCACTATAGAATTAAACCTGACATTATAAACATTAAATGTACTTGTGTTAGAGGAAATAGGCCTTTTAAGCTTTCATTCTTCAAATTGTCCGCTTGTCAAAATCAAAAAGAAGAGGGGAGGGAAACCACATATTGTATGGTAACAAACAAACAAATAAAACACAAAGGATTTTTCTTTTCAAACCCGGCATGGACTCCAGAATAGTTCTTGCCATGGGAACACTTGATTAATCTCAGCAGCTTCCACTTTTCCCAGTTGGGTACTGTCCTGTCACTTCTCCTGGTAATTGCAAATAATACAAAGCTGTTTTACATACAATAATGGGTGAGTGAGTTGGTGTTCCTGCTCATTTTGCCAAGCTGCAGAATGGTATTCTCAAGTATACAGCACATTACTGGAGAGCGCATTTACCCAAGGGAAAATGTGCCCCAAAATAATTTACGATCAGCCCTGTTCTAGCAAAATACAAGGAACATGTTGTCCTCTCTGGAGCACTGTGACGCAGTTTGACTGATATAAAATTAGACAAGGCTGAGACTGGTTCCACTGAATGGTTGTATGATGGATGCCTGGTCCTGCACTGGGTTTGTGGTTTCATTTGGGTGCATTGAGCACTGCTAAAGGACCCAAGCCGGTCACACACACACACGTGGATTAGTAAGGCCAGGTTCTGCAGATTTCTCCCCTAAAGCAATGGGAGATTCATGGCTTCAGTGTATGCTCTATTAGACCCAGGGTTCACTTGATTGAATTGGGATACAATCTGCTAATATTTTTTTTTCTCTCTTTCTTTTTCTGTTTGTGGTGTTGGGTGTTATTTTTTTTTTTTTTTAATTGAGAGGGAAGGAGAGACGTAAGGGGAAAAAAGAGAGAGAGAAAGAGAGAGGGGAAGAATGACAGAGAAAAATTCCTCTGATACCTTCAGCCTTCAGCAAGGAAGATGGTGATCCCTATGGGCAGTCTTCCAACACTATACAACTCATCTCTCTGAATTCTTATATACAGTGAGGCCCTGGATGGGAAACAAAACTATAAAGAGATAATTATATGGAGAACAGTGTGTGTATGCATATATAACATTTTTAATGTATACTTGTATATAAACTATCTATATAAAATTTGTATATACACTTACGAAATATAAGCCAGCCTTATGTAAGAGAACTGTCAGATATTTCCAGGATTCTTCCACTACTGAAGCTACTGCAAATCAGTGGAATGCTACAGAACAGCAGGATAATTAAAGTGCTAATCATAGGGCTAATCTCCCCCCCTTTGCCTATTGGAGAGCAGGGTTGAGGCTTGACCATGGATAACAGCTTGGAAAACGCATGTGGAGCATGAGAGCTGGCCTTGTTCCCTCAATCTTAGGCCTTTAGTTGCAATGAAAAGGTTTATTGAATAGCAAAATGTACAGGGAGCCCTCAAGTATGCTTACTCACACTTTTGTATAATGCAAGAACCAGGGGGCTTTCAGTTCTTATAATTAAGAGATACTTAAGAAGGCAGAAGGAAATGATGTTATTCATGTGCTGGGACTGGCCTTGGAAACTGGAGCTATCAGCTGCCCACTGTGAAGAGATCCCTAATTGGTGATGCTTTCCAAACTTTCATTGTGCAGGCTGAACTTTCTGAGGCAGGTGCTTGCCTCAGGCTTTAATTATTTTTTTTTTTTTTTTACTCTAGCATCCCCAGTCATGTTTGTACACATTGCAATGTGATCTTTACTGGGGCAGTTACACACTCTTCTCTTCAACTCACATCTTTGGAGCATGGGATTTCAGGGGTAGGGAGTAGGAAGAGAAAGGGTACAGTGCACTGATGTCCTTCACCCGCTACTGCACTGGCGTTGGCGGTGCTCCCAGCCTTGTCCTGTGTCCTCAGAGCCAGGAAGACAAGATTGCTCTGCAAGGGATTGCCAGCGGTGCCGGTAGTGCAGCCTGCAGCCCAGCTCGGGAACGCAGTTTCTTTCCAATGGTCATAAAGTCTTTGGGTCAAACGCTCTTGTTCCTGAGCAAACTGATGCGGTAACCCAAAGAATGAAGATCCACTGCTGAAGGGCAGCAAGGGGAGAGAGTATCTGGCATAAAGAAATATATAATTGTGGTTTGCTTATACTTACTACAAAGAAGTTGTACAATAACGCATGGTCAACACTGACCAGCAGAACTCATTATCACCCTGACTTCCAAAGGCATAGTAGTCCTTGAAAACCATGCATTGACTGTTACTATGTTGTAAAATACTGTGTGCAAAGTATAAGGCATAAAAAAATCACCATTTGTGATAAAATACAGTAGAAAATAAAACATGAATATAGAACTAAATGCATTTTTTAAAAATTAGAAAAATGTTTTTATTGTTCTTAATGTTTTTTCCCCTTCAGTTTTTTCACCTACTCATTTTCCACCAGCACAATGATGTTTTGGGGCAAAATGCTTGTTTCGCAGAGACCAGCTTTGCATTTATAAACTTCAACCCACAAACACATCTCTGAGACTTTGCATTTTTGCCTTGTAGAAAAACAGGTTTTACTTTTTTTTGCCTTTTAACAAACAATGATAAATGTTAAAATGAAGCTGCTTTTCAGAAGATGTTCCTTCAAGACAAATGTTTGAGGCCAGTACAGGAGTAAAAATGAAATTCTGTAGCCTGGTTTGGGGAGGGCTGGTCTTCATGATGCAAGAGCTCTTCCTGATTTTATCTGCAAAATGTTCTAATTGTGGTGAAATCATTGCTAGTCTGAAGTTCATTTGAATGGATTAGTAGAGCTGGATTCTGACTCTCCTGATGGAAAAGTCCACTAAAACTTTATCATGGCTTTTGAATGAAATATGTGCTGATCCAGTGCATGAAAAAAAACAAAAGAGAAACTGATTGAGGAAAAGCAAGACCAGCTACACTGTTCTGTCTGCAGGGATGGGAATAGTTGTGGAGAGGACTAACACAGCTTCACCTTCTGCCTCCCTGTTGTCCTGCAGGGTCTCTGTGGCCACTCCACCTCTGAAAAGCAAACATAAATAAGGTAAGTGCTAACCTGGTGGGGAAGGGGGAATTAAAAACCAAACCTAAAGCTGTAGGTCTGATAATCTATGAAGAGCTTGCTTTTCATTAAAAAAAATATTGTTTTATTTTAATAAAAAACAAACTGATGCCCGATTTGCCACTGCTGGTGCAGGCCACTGCAAATGCCAGTTTTGGGATCCAGCTGGGATTAACCCCGTCCTTGGAGAGTGCCAACAGTTCTGCCAAGAAAAACAGTTTTCAATAACAGACTGGCCTCTGTGGGAACCTCACAGGCAGGGGCTGTCTGGAAGATATTTTGCTGCCATGCATTTCCTCCCCATCTTGCTCATGACTCCCTTGCTGATTTGGCTGGGGCAGATTTGCCTCTTCTAAAGAGCACCTCTTTTCCTTCATTTCAGTGCTTTCCAATTTGTTTTTGTTTGAAAATGCTAGTCTATAGTTTAGAGCAAAGTGAATAGCTAAAATAGTTTTAGTTCTGCTGGAAGAACAGCATTTTTTTTTGTTTGGCTTGTGCTTGACTTAAAATAACCCACTTCATTTACTTTGGAAATATATGTTTTTAAGTGTAGCCTTTTTTAAAACAACAACTGGAAAATAAATTTTGAAAGTTTAAAAAAGTGAGAGTGAATTTTTTGATCACAGTGGGTTTTTTTCACATTTTAAAATCAAAGCTATTCAGTACATTCAACATGAACTTGCACAGACTTTAATTGACTAAAGTCTTCATTTTTGATGAGTAAATTATCTGTCTAAAGAATCTGACATCCTTCCGTATGAAGATTTTGTGTTACAGAACCTGATGCTGTTCATTTTGATTGCCACGGTGTCTGATCACTTTGCCTAAGGTTCCCTCTGTTTGATTGAAGGGAAGTAAAATGTCATGTGTTTCCAAAGTGGGGTTTAGGACCTAGACTTACTTCAGACAGCAGACCTTCTGGTGTGACCACATGCCACGCTGCAGAACACATGCTTATTCTTTATTGATTTTCTTAGCGTGAGGATTGTCTAACAGGAAAATCCTTTTGACTTGGGAGGTTTACAACTTTAGACACTGCTCTTAATTTCTTTGTTTATTTTCTATGTATCTTATGTTCTGTAGATTTTCTGGATACTCAGACTTTCTCAGAACTTTGGGTATCTTCAGAAAAAAACCAAGCACAACTCTAAAGGATTTGTTTGTGTTTCTCTGCTTTTTCTGCCAAACCACAGCTGCACATGAACTTGGGGACTGCCCTATTCTTCAAGCAGCCATGCCCTGGGGAGTATTTAGCAAGTACGGATTACAGGACAGGTTTAAATTAGTTCCTTGTGTATCACGATCTGTGTCTAGAGTTGCAATGCCCCATAACTAAGCGGGACCATATTCTATTCACATTTGATGTTGACCTTTAGAACTATGTGAATAACAAGGATAGTGTGGATTTAACAAATTATTATTCCAGTATTATTATGCAATGTACTATAATGTAACGAGTTGCGATCCTCAAAATTTTGCTGAGGTGACACCACATGGATATTTACAGCGACACTCAAAGGCAGTCTACCCTTCTTTGCACTTTCACATACCCAGAAGCCATGGATGTCATGAGCAAAATGTTGCTTATCACCTGATGGACATTTATCCAGCTTTGTGTTACACAGGGAGCCCAAACATATACTGCAGACCCATCATGTAAGAGGGATGCCTGTGTTACCGTTATTCGGTGGATACTCTTCTGTCCACATGACAGGAAAAGGAGTATCAGAAAAAAGGACAGTAGAGAGGGTGCTGTAGGCTGAAGCTCAGTCCATTCGGTAAGAAGCAATTTGGGCACTTGTGATGTGAAGTCATTTCAATTCATCAGGCTATTTCTTATCCATTATATTATCTGTATCAGATTTGATTAGAACTACTATGCCAGATTCAATAGCTGAGCATCGTAAGTGTAAACATAGTTTATATTTGAGATAATATTGCATTTCAGCTGATCAAATCCAAGTATATTCACAACATTAATTTTTATGCTTACAGGAATTCTACCTAGCCTATTTAATATGTCACATGGAGTTTAATTCTACTAAGATCAAAGACATAATCAAACCATCTTGCAAGCTCAATATCAGTTATTAGTTATTACAGTTACCCATAAGCAGAGTAAAATATTTTTCTGTTCCTTACCTGAACTGTAATAGTCTAATGTATAATCAATTTTTAATTTAAGATCTGTTACCTAATTTAAACTTACTTTGAGTTTTAGTTGCTGTGCTTGGAGATGGTGTATAAAGGTGTCACTTGCACGTACTGACTGATCTGGAGGAGTTGCCATTATAATACCTTTAACACTTCTAAAGTTTAAGAGTATTTGTACTTAGGGGCCTCGTTCAGTCTGTTACTATAAAGGATGCAAACGATTGACGCTGAGGCATGGAGCGGAGGCCTGGTTATGAGGGCATGGCGACAAGATGGAGGGGCTGCTCCTGGGTAAAGCTTGGGGCACAGCTCTAGGGAGAGCGAGCAACAGCTGATGATGAGCTTAATGCAATAGTTTTTAGCAGTTGGTTTGGAAATTTGCACTGCTTTTAATAACCACCTCTACTGAATCAGCTTGGACTAACACTAACACAAGCCCTTTCAGTAGTCCTGCAGGCAACAAATCCTCCGTGGGACAGAACCTCTTTGAGGTCATGGCACATCAAGTGAATTCACTGTCTGCTCTCATACAGTTTACTGCAGTTTCAAGCTGGTTTAACTCTGGAACTGCGCTTTTCTTAGTCTGGTCTTTGCTGAGCAACATTTATTGATATTTTAAACACAGGATCCTTGAATAAGCATATTAAAACTTTGCATAATAGAAACTTAACTGGAGCTAATTAAACCTGACTGACATGAAAGATTAGGAATACAAAAGATGTATTCTCCAAGTGATGCCTCATTCTTCAACAGTTATTGTATTTATTTGCTTGTAGTAATGATGCAGGTCTGCCTATACAGAGAGAAGTGAGGTTTTTTTAAGGGTTTCTAAGTATCACATATGGCTCAAAAAAGCTCAGGCAGAAATGCATCCACTGATTTCCTATATCTATTTCTCTGTTAAAGTGAGCAACTAAATATATTTGAAAATAACTGTTTTTTTAAATTAATGCATTCATATATGTATCATTTGGTTATTGCTTTCTGAATGCTACAGCTGTTTTGCACAGTAATCATTCAGCAAATGTTTTCACTTGCCAAAAACCCTGCAGAATTGTTTACCCGATAGCTATTGTTTAGATAGAGATGATGCTATCTGTAGCTGAAAATATTCAATGCACTTCCCTTATTTTGATCCAAATACAGATATAATATGGTGAAAATATATGGCTGAAAACATGTGTGTAGTGGGGAGGAGAGCTGAACCTTGTTATGTCTCCTTCCATGTCCAGACCTCTCAGAGTTTGATGTGTGCAGGGCAGACACAGCATGGCCCAGGGAGGGAAAATCAAGAAGTCATGTGGAGCTGTGGGTGGATAAATAATATAACTCTTCTGCAGAAAGGATTAATGCAATCACAGACTAATTTAGCCTGGAAGGGACCTCTGGAGCCACTCTGCCCAAAACAATACAAACTCCAAAGTTACATTAAGTTGCTCGGGGCTTTGTTCAATTGTTTTTGGATGTCTCCAAGGGTGGAGATTGCACAGTATTTCTGGGCATCTGTTCCAATATGCGACCACCCTTATAGTGAAGATTTTTTTATCTAGTATCTAACTGGATTTTCTCTTGCTGCAAATCTTGCCTAAATATATCCATCTTAATGAGAATTGTCTAGCTTCCCTCTGTAGTGAATAGAAAACAAAGAAAGAACCACATCCTGAGTTCTTTTTTGGATGGGACTGAACATCTTCAGGATGTGCCTCAGACACAGAAGGAGCCCATATAACACAGAGAAATGGTCATAGGGCACTTCTAGATAGTCAAAGTCAGGTGAGGAGGATCCTGTCTGGTCTGAAAAAGACACCTCTGCATGTGCTCTAAGTGCACTCTCATAATTGAGTGAGAGTATTACTGAAGAAGCTTCTCACTGGGTCTAAAGGACTCTAGCTAGTATTCTAGCTAAATGCAGCATTTTTTGCTGTTTGGGATTGTTTTAGTACATTGCCTTGTATTCCTCAGCTTAGTTAGCTCCACTGCCTGACCCCTGAGGCCTCAAGAAAGAAGATGGCTTCTCTTCTTGGCTGTCTGCCTCTGAAACCTTTAACTCTCATAGAAGTGAGCAGTTAGTGGGTTTCCCCCACAGAACAAGTCTGTAATTTAGAAGTCTCAATCTTTTTTAACTAGGCAATTTTTAATGAGATAATTATTTCATTATGCAGTCCATTCGTTACTCACTGATGCTATAAATGGCTCATTCTGTGGGTAGGTACCATATATATTAGTATTCTCTTGGAATACTTTTAATGCTATTTTTTGCTATTTCTTAGTGCTTAATTATATATTATAGTCCATACTGCATGCATGCTGCAAATGGGATTTTTTTGCTTACCATTTGTTGATTCCTTAGACTTTATTCATGTCTGTTTCACCTCAGTGTGAAATTCTCAAGTACTGGCATATGAGCAGGACAATTCACATCATGGGTCTGGAAGAACTAGGCTGAGCTTAGTATTCTTTCCTCTAATAGTAGAACACTTAGTTTTAGCCCAAATAGTCTTTCTTTTTAAAAAAAAATTACTTGCTTATTTTTTCACAGTAGGAATTTTACTTAGTGAGAAAAAAGGTTGTTTTTTATGCAGTGAAGTATTCAAGGAAAAGCAGAAAACAGCCTCAGAAAAGCAGAGAGGGAAAGAGGCAGTAGAGTAGCTGTTGAGAAAGAACTGGAAGGAGAGGAATGATTTCAGCCAGGGGCTCAAAGCCCTTGCAGGAGCACAGCAGCCTTGATGGAGGAGCAGTGATGGCACTGCCTACATTGTCAGGGGAGCATCCCTCTGTGAGAAACTTGCTTTAGCTATAGGAGATGAGTATCATTGGTTCTCCTTTCCAAGTAGAAAGGATAGACTCAGACTGCTAAACCTGGTTTCACACTGAAGGAGTCTGGGAGCCACTTGTTCATGCCTATTATTAGTAGTAATCATCATCATCATCATCATCATCAGCATGACAATAACAATAGCAGCCTTATCCAAATATCTCCAGAAATCAAGATAGCCAAGATCTGTGTGGGACTGAATCATGAAGTTCAGGCTGGTTCATATTCAAGGGCAGTAATACCTGTTTGACTCTTTTATATATGTTGTAGAGTTGAGAAGGCTGTTTGTAAACTTATTTCAGAAAAAAACCTCATGCAAGAAAATACAGAAAATATTGTTACGTTTATTTCTTTGGTGATCTGAATCTATTTATGTAATGACAGAGGTAGTCTAGATGAAAGCTTTGACACTGCAAATTTTAAGGAAAAGATGTTTGTCTGGCTTTCACTTCTGGGTTAATGTGCTGGCTTATAAGGCTTTGCTTAAGAAGTTACTTGGAATTGTTTTGTTTTATGGTTATATGGATTAGAATAATATTTTTTTTATTATCCTCTTAGGTACCAGGAAACTTAATTAAACAGAAACAAAGAAAATTAAAATAAAGCAAGTCTGGACTTGATAGGCCAGACACACTTGTGCTGGGAAGAGAAGGATAAATTGCAGCTCTTTTCCAGCACAGGGCTCTGAGGAAGGCTACATAGTGTTTCCCCAAACAGCTCTCATTAAAGCTTTCCCTTCTGGAGGCAGCGTCTGTTCCCAGACTGTGTTCTGTGTTCAGCCTGCCAAATTAATACAACAAACACATCCACTGCTCACAGCTGTTATCGTCCTGGCACCGAGTGGGGCAGGCAAGTGGAGGGAGTACAGCTGAAGTCCTATGCATGCTTCATCTCCTCCAGGCATAAGTCTTCGTTGCAAGGGGATGGGGAGAGAGCAGATGTCCAGCTCTCTCTGTCCTTCCTGCTTAGCATCTTCAGTCTCAGGCTTCCCCCCAGCCTGGACATACCTGTCCTCAACCACATGCCCAGAGTCCTTCCATTTACTCCAGGTCCTTTCCCCAGTCATGCAATATTACCATTGTCCAAGCCCTTTCCGTCTTTCCTGAGCCTTCCCAGTTGAATTCCCCATCCTTTTTACCAAAGTCCAACAATTCAATTTTTTGTTCCTCCATGAGCAATTTTCACCACACTTATGGCAGTACCCAAACTAGTACTTAGAAATTACAGTGAGGGCAAAACAGGAACTGGCAAAAGCAAAGGCCTTTGGTAATTTTAAATTATCCTTGCAGACAAGCAGGTTATTAACTGCTCTCTCAGACTGCTCTGTTGAAACATAAAACCAGTAGGAACTCCTGTAGGAGAAACTTCTCTTTTGTGTTTTTTTTATGTTATTTTATCTGCCCTGGAAAGGTCCAATGTATTGTAGATATAGATCTACCCCAGGCTTTCATGTCATCAGATTTTTCACAGAGAACAGTCAGGTTTCATCAGCATCACAGTGCAAAACTTCTGAAGGAAAAGCCTGGCACTGTGGGTTGTTGTGTGGCCTTTCCATATGTGCCAGTTGTAAATAGCCAGGCTCATGGACCCAGGAGGCAGCAAAGAAACAAATAAAAAACCCAAATAAAACCAATCCTTCATCAGGAGGTACACATAAACCAATCTATTGGGTCTGTGCCCTATTTGGAGCAGTAGACAAAATGCATTCTGATAAAATTTGCCATTAATATTGTTTTTTTATCATAAGGATTATGGAGAATATAATCAAGACTTCTGATTTTACTGACTTTTCCCTTCTGTAACATTCAGCTTTGCATGAAGTTTTACCTCATTCCCCCCAACTGTTCAGCTGTTACAGGGCGGCAATAGAAAAAGGATAATAGGATACATAATACGTTTCTCTCAGGAAAAGATAGTCATAACCATGATTGAAAGTCATGAAATGTTGCACATAGATGCACATGAGGCATTTAATATTCAAGCTTTCAAATTAATTGTATATTTTAAAAATGAGGCTAATTTAAATAATAGCTTGACTTGAATATTAAAGCAATATCCAATACTTTTCTTCAAGTAAAAAAATGACCTAAAAAGACCCAGAGAAATTTCAAAATCCTTTATTTTTCTCAGGGAACAGTTTTGAAGATGCTAAAGCCTACCTACTTCTTTCACATTCAAAGAGATATGTGTGTCAACATTTCTCAGGCTTTTGAAGATCTTACTTTAAAGCTACATAGGCAGGAACTAATGAGCTATCCTCCAACCTGCTCTGCTGGTAGAGACAGTGTTGAAGTATGGCATCCCTGTACCAAAACACCTCAGCGGAGGGCAGGTGTTTAAAACTCTTTGGCTTAACTCCATTCCTTGTCCCCAAAACCTTGGAGTAGGAGCAGTTAAATTTTTTCATTATATGGCCTGTAGTTTCAGAGATCAGGCTGGACTTCCATAAAGATTTTGTTGGACCTTAGTGTCTGTTAATCCTGTCAGAAGCCCTCTGGTGCTTGACATTTTCTTATGAGGCTCTTCACTTATGTAATGGTGTGTGCTATCAGCAGAGACAGAGCTGTAGTGCTGCTCTTTAAATAGAAGCACTTGCTTGCTTTGGTGTGGAGCTGGTGGCTCAGGTTTTCTTTCATCAGTCATTTTGCCACTCTCAACTTTAAGGCAGTTTTATGCATAAAACAATGATATGTGCTTGATATTTTAATTACTTCATTGGCCATGGAATTATTCTTGGGCAGAAACAAAACTAATAGCAACTGCTAGAAAGTGATCAGGGCAGGATGAGATTAGCTAGGTAGTCCTTAGGAGTCTGGGTAAAATCCCTGTCAGTCCAATGCTAACAACATTCAGAGATAAGGTTTGTAGGCTGCTGGCTATGGCTCTATGGCAGCCTACCAACAAACTTAACAGTGAACTGAGGGGAGAAAAAAGATGTACCCATCAATAATGAGGGAAATTCTTGGTGCAAATGACCATTTTATACTTACCAGCGAGGTTTCTGACTTCCAACACAAAAGCATGCACAATGCCTATTGTCAAATCCTTACATGGCCGTGGTATGGCTGATGCAGATGGTATTCTAAGATTTGTGATGACCAAGTCTTAGTAGTCCCTTCATCAAGCTCTAAATACTTTTGCTATCAGGCCAATAAGCAAATCTTGACTACAGAAAACCATCTTGGGTCATATAAAACTAAGTGAGGATGAACTGTGTATAAACACTGAGTTTGTATGTATAAATTCCAGGTGGCTACCAGCAATTTTTCCATAAAATATTTACATTATGTAAAGTTATGTATTTGTCACTTTATTCCATTTCCAATTCCATGCTCTTTTTTTTTTTCCCCTGCTGTATTCTATAAAATCTTTTGAATATTGCTTGGTCAATTAAATAAACAATGTACAAAAATGTACAAAATAATAAAGGGTTTGTGCCTGGCCTAACTTTTTAAGGACTTGTGCCTTTTGCCATATGTAATTTTTTATTTTATATCTGTCTTCAAATCGCTCTCTTCAGAGCTGAACCTCTCAGAAAATGAGTAATCATTTAAAGAGGAAATTTACTGGAAATATTTAATAGCTATTGGGGCTCTGTGCAAAAGCATCCCACTGACAGCGCTGTCTGTGCATTTCTCTGTAATGATACTCCTCCTCCTTCCACTCTTCCTACTTGTTTGTTACAAGTAGTAACTTTGACAGAAAAAAAAAGAAAAATCTGTGCTTTAAAAATCCTGTGCCATCAGAGGATTTCCCCTTACTAGAATTTTTCTTGATGATCTGTTATAAGCAGCTCTAACAAGCCAGCTTCTTGCTGGAAAACATCTAAAAAACTGTAAATTTCATGATATCACTATATTACTGGGGCAAATGACCAACATGGCATTATTGCTTCAGGGAAGAAATAAATTACCCTGCACCTGAGGAGTGGCTGCCACTGGAAAACCCTGGCACCCCTGTCCCTGGGCAGCCGCTGCTGCATCTCCCTTTGTGCCTGTTTACAAACTTGAGACCCTATAACTGTCATCAGCCCCTTGCAGCTCCTAAGGAAATTACTGTTGCATCAGTCAGTGGTGTCTGAGCTGTGGCCCCTTGTGGATTTTGTGCACAAGTATCAGGACTTCCACAGAGTGCTCCCACATGGATATAATCCCAAATTCATAATCCAGAGACAGAAAACAGCTCCTGGCTTAAGTGTAGAAGCTCAAAATTTCAGACAGACAAAAAAGAAGAGGGGGACCGAGGGGAGAGGTGTCTCTGGCCTCAAATTGTGATTCCACTTGGAAGCCTCTCAGGAGAGTTGAACCTTTCACCCCAGCCCCCTTGCCCTTCCAGAGGCCACCCTCCCATCACTGCCTACCTTTCCCACTCCATGGCTCTGTCCTGTGGTACCCTCTGCACAGGATCCTTCAGCTCCTAACCTCTCCTCCTGCAGAGTCCCTGCTCGGCTCATGCCAGAGTGTGCCATCCCACAGCAATAGGCTCCTTCCTATCCTAAATCCCTTCTTTCCCAAGGGTATTCTGCCCCTCTGAACCTCTTCTCCAGCCTTTCCTCTTGTCTCTTTTGCTGCACCTGGGTCTTGCATCTCCATCAGGCAGGCTCCAGCAGTGAAGGAGAGTGGAGACATCTAAGGTGAGCGCTGTGGGTAGCTGTGGCAGTACCAACACACTAATTAGGCTGAGCATTTCTAGTGCTGCCGACCGGGCTGTGGCTTGTTTGTTGTTCCCTACACAACAGCCATGGGTTAGGTACTATACTGGCAATAGGCTGGGCTAAATCTCACAAAAAGCTTTTAAATCTGCCCTTGTCTATTTTCACATGGTGTAACTATGGGTAGAGTATTAAAGTATAAAAGGAAGGAAGGAAGGAAGGAAGGAAGGAAGGAAGGAGCTCCCTTTGCTTACCTATGTGGTAGTAGGTGTGTCCTTCAGGTCATGTTACCTGCTCCAGCACAGGGCTGAGGAAAGTCATCTACTCCTTTTTTTCTGATGTGATTCCAAGGATGCAGAATACATGGGTAAATCTCAAGTCCCAGGAAACAACACAAATGCAAGAAAATTACTAGTTCCATCTGTTGTTTCTAAAGTCCTGAAGAAAATCCCAAGTGGTCCTTAATTCAGGATTATTTTGACCAGACTATATTGGTTGGTTACACTGATGCGGATGATCTGTGCAAAGTTCATTTTAATGGGAAAACTTTTCTTTTGGTTTCTGTGTATAGTTTCTCTTCCCCTCCTATTTTTTCAAGATACTCTGTTCTTCTACTTCCTTTGTAATGTTTTTATTTGCAAAGCATATTCAATCTGATTGTTGGTCTCAGTTATTTAATATCCTTGTACAGCTTGCCAGCAATGGAAAATAAATGATTCCTTCTTTAAACTTATTTTTGTTTCTTAACTATTGGAAATGTAAACGCTTGTAGCTGTAGCAATGCAACTTCAGTATATAAATCAAAGTGTCTCAGGGGGAATCCACCCCACCCCATGGGCTTCCACATGCCATAGAGAAACTGGAGAAACTAATAGTTGTTGAACCATCCTCAGAAGTAGTGCAAACACTAGACAAACACTTCATGACAAGAAACTGCCCATTGCCAATTGAGATTTTCAGACAGTCATCCTAGGTAGGACTTGGTAGTTGTCAGATTGCAATTTTCCAGTCTGGATTATTCTGCCATTAAATAAGTGGTGGGAACCTCCCTGTTCCTCTTCCTTTTTAACAGAAAGGCATGTCTTGATTTAAGCAGGAGGTCTTTTTCTGGCTTGAGCAGAACACATCACTATTTCTTTAGTGTAATTGCATCCATCACTATTCTCCTGTTGACACTGTGCTTGAGAAAATGAAGTTGTTGCTCAGACTGAGTCATCACTGAGCAAATGAATGAAAAATGCTCTTAAACATGGGACATAAGACCTAGTTTGAGCACAGTGATTATAAATACTATATATTGTTTAAGGTCACCTTACCTTGTTAAGAATAATTTCCCTACAGTGTTCTCTGCAGTTATATTGCAAATCTAAGTCATTTGTATGTTTTAATTTTTTTTTCTTTTATGTTTCATGGGAAATAACATTGCATTTCTTATTCCTATTTGATTGCTGGAGAATAAAAATCTGAGAGACTTACAGTTAGATGCAGTCTAAATGACTGATTTTTTCTCAATTTGATGGCCACAGTTATAATTACCCTGTCCTGAACTCATTTCCATTTGCTTCTTTACTTCCCCACATTAAATAAGATAATGGAAGTTTCAGAGTGTTTATGATTAGAGAGATGAAGTTAGCCAGACATGAAGCTCATACTTGTCTCCTGCAAATTTGATGGGGAAGACGCAAGAGGCTTGTTTAACTAATTATCAATATTTCCTCTTTGCAATTAAACAGTATATAAGTTATTAGTGACCTTTCAGGCAATTTGAAACTGTTGCTTCATAAACCTCTTGGAGGAATAGACATGTGAGTGATATGATGACTTTACACAGCTGAGGATCAATAAGGGAAATCACTCAGAATCTTAATTACTAATTGATTAATGACATAAAATATTATAGACTCATTAAACTGTTGAGATTGGGATTATATGCTAGCACTGTTAAAGGATATTGCACTCAATGATTCACAAGGTCTTCTGCTATCTTCTGTTCTAAATGATGAACCCAGAAGTCAGTGACTGAGAAATCTCTTCTTACAATGCTGTTATTAAAAGCCCAGAAGCATGGATATCTAAGCAAATCTTTCAGCTGTTTATGATAATACTTCCAAGTATGAAAGGATGTCTAAAACATATCCTTATATGTCAAAAATATCCTCTCTGTGACTTTGTCATTCTTGGCTCTCTATGAGAAAACATGCTCTTATTCCTCAGCACGATTTAATATTTTCAGTACCTAGAATGTTTCTGAAGTGTAGTGAGTGTAACAGATTTGAAAAATTAAACTGCTTGTAGGCAGGGCAAGAGGTATCTAGATTGTGTATTGTCTCCCACAGCATGTTATTTTGAGCACCATCAAGCAGTACTAACGGAAGGTTGCAGCCCTTCTTCTCCCATTTCTGAATTATATGCAAAACCCCAAATTCAAGGAAAAAAATAGCAGTCACAGGAAGCGTAAGTTATCATTTGGAAGAGTAGACTGCAGGGAAGAACAGCAGGAACATAGACATGGTCTGGAAAAGGTGGTTTAGTTGTCATCCTTCAGACCTTCATCTGTGCCATGCAATACAAGAGGTGTTTACACTGTGGGGTTGCTTAGCTTCTGGACACTGCTGTTCCCCAGAGCCTTCTTCAGTGCATGCTTAACAATGCTGCAGTTAAGCAATGCTGAGCTACTTGGTTTCTATCTTTTGAGCAAATTTGATTGAGATTCAGAATGAAGTCATCATTCTGCCTCTTTTCCCCTCCCTCTGCTGATAGCTTCAAAGTTTCTCAGGATTGTCTAGTGCATCAAGCTCCACACAAAATGCAAGAGCAGTCATTGCAATGTTTCAATAGTGGGAAGGATGTCTGCCTCCTAAATATGTACTCTGAGCATGTCTGCAAGAAGAAGGAGACCTAGCTTTGGCACTCTGGTCTGGTCAAAGCCATTTTTGCAGGAAGGTGCCACAACACCAGATTGTAGATGAGCTGGGAGGTAAAATCTAGTTTCATTGAATGAAATAAATGGTCAGGAAAGTCTAGGGACTGTAATGTTAAGTTGCTGGTGAGACAGATGTCTTAAGAACTCTCCACCCATAACTACCTAGGTTATGGGGCTTGTGTTAGTGATTATTAGGTTACAGAGGTGCATGCTCTTATGAAGTGTCTAAAGCCTTTGAGAAATCCAGGCAAGGAAAAAAGACCTCTAAGCACAAGTGGAGAGTGTATGTTTTCTAGTCCTAGAATAACCTGTACAACTGGGAATTCTCCTGCACAGACGCAGGATTGGACCTTCCCCAGGAACAAAATGAAATCAGGGGCTCCCAGATTCTGGGTGAGTACCAAACTCCTTTTTGCTGCTGCACACAGCATGCTATCAAGTTTCCTACCGCTGGGGGCACTGGAGGGGTCAGCCCACGGACAGCGTAAGGGACGCGCCTCATCCTGGGGAAACCACCTTCCTGACCACAGTGCCTCCCAGACAGATTCCACCTCGAGTTTAGGCCAGTTTTTGAGAAGGCTTTAGAAAACCCGATTAGTTATGTTGGTCACATTGTCACATATAGGTCGGAATTGTCTACTTTCAAAACAGGGTTTGCATTATGAATTCCTAAGCTCCCTTCTTTTTCAGGGGGATTTCTCTGTTGATTAGGTATCCAGCTCCCTCTACAGCACAGTGCCTTGTGTATCCCTTCTGAGACACCCACTTGTCTTTGTCTTTGGAAGACAGGAAGTCTGTGGCCCTTCCACCAAGGGTGGAGGGCTGAAAGTCAGGTGCTACAGAAACTGACCTTTGATCTCGGGACTTGTTGCTTTGGAGAGGTACTAAGGGAGATCACCAACACAGTGAGGGGTCTGGGTGAGAATGTTTACCCTTGGCTTGAGCAAACTCAGGGTGAAGGTTTGCTTCCCTTTTGAAAATCACTCAACTCCTGTCATTAGTATTAGCTGGAGAGTGTACATTAGAACATCCCAGTGGAGCATTCAAAGAATTAGCAGGGTTATCCTTGGCAATCTTCATCTTCAAAGTGCTTTACAAGCATTAAGGTCTAGCTTTTGACTGAAGCATTTAGAAAGAGAGGTGGTGCAAGGGGTTGTGTCTACCCAGTACTCTTGCTGCCCATGCCCAGGTGGGCAGTTTGAGCCCTCTGAGCTCCTCTGATGAGCAAAATGAAAGCCTCCATCCCAGACATCAGAGTGAAGGGAGGAGGAATATCCCTATCCTTTCCTCTGTGGTGGAAACAGTGGTCTCCAACCATGGGCAGTTCTGAGTTATTCAACACACATGGCTGGTACAGCTTCTCATTTTTGTAACTGAACCTTATCTAGTCTTCTGTGTGTGCTTTTAGTAACTGGCAATCATCCACAACTGGAATGAAATAATACAAAAATTTCCTTGAAACTGATAATTCTAAGTGTTGACTGCTGCTACAATCCAGGGGTGCATGCTTCAACTGTTATGGTCATATCACATAAACTTTGTTTTTGAGGGGGTGTAAGTCCTGAAATCTCAGAACAGGGTTTACAGGATAGATGTATATATGCCTCTCTAAGTTACCCATTATATCCTTATGCTTTGCCCTTCTCAAGATTTACTGATTTGTACTGTACAAAAACACTTGAAACCAGGCAACAGGCTTGATGACATGGTCCATGAATATGCTGCTCTCAAGAAAATATATTCACGAGCTCCCTGTGTTTATAAAAATGATCATAAAGTAGTAATGTTTCCTCCAGACTGGCAAATCCTTTTGAGTCACACTATTTTTCCTGCTGAGAGCCTGATGTGGTTTATCAGTGCTTTGTTGACCCAGCTCTCTCACAGTGTACTGGGCAAAGATAATATTCTCTGTATACTGATTTTTACACCTTTTTTTTTTAATATTTCATTTTTCATTATGTTGCTTTAACAAATTCTTAAAGTGGCCCCAGAGAACTTTTTTGTTGTGCCTTGTTCACACTTCTGGTATGATGAAATTATTTGGATTTCTTATCAGTGCACTTGTGCAAATGCATGGTGAGAAATGATAAAACACCGAAAGAAATTTTCTATGTTAACAGGTAAGCTGTGAAGGATCAAAAAGGATGACCCTTACCCAGGTGTAAAATAACATAAATTCCATGAATTGAAAAGCCCTTTAGTATTATCCAAAGTCTTATCCCAGGAGAAAGTTAGTGGCAGAGGTACTTGACAAAATGCCATGTTTTGAAAACAGATTTGAGAAAAATGCAAAACTGACAAATGTTCTCCTTTGAGATTTTCCAAGTTCAAAGTTTTTTGATGTCAGAAAGATTTTTTCATTATAAAATCTAAGCTAGCCAACCATAAAACATGTTAACATTTCAGTGAAAGCAAATTGCTGAATCCAAAGCACATTTTTGAGGTGAAGGGTTCAGTCATAAACTTTAGGTGGATTTCACCATTTTATTCCAGTTTGGGATAGGAGAAATGTTTGAAATCTATAGAAGTTTTCTGGGATAGATAAGCCTTTTCCTCTCCAGCTCAGCTGACCTGCCATGGTTTGTGAGCCTCATTGGTGTCTCTAAGCTATCCTTCAATCCTACGGAAGATAGAAGAGTCAAATCTTAAAGATTTTTTGGGAAAACTTTTAAAATATCTTTGCAAAAATTAAGAAGCTAAAAAAAGATATGTGATATTATAGATTTTTATAGAACCTAACATTTTAAAATGTATTTGAATGTATTGAAATAACCTTTATGTTCTCAGGGAAACTGAATTTATGTAAAATCCTACTTTAACAAATTGGCATTTGAGTTGCAAGTCAGTGCAGAATATGGTCCATTTACCGTGTATGATATTGACTTTTCAGAGTTTTTTCACTGTGTTGTTTTCTATTACTTTGCTAATGGATCTTACAGGTATTCTGCAAATGTTAATGTCCTTAATCATGTAAACATCTCAAAACCTTGTACTTTTTTTTTTCTCTTAATTTCCATGATATTCTTTTCTTTCACTCTTTGAATTCCTGAAAAATCTGAGGTGGGTTTTGTTGGAAGTGTTGGGTCTTGATTAGTTATATGGAGGGTAGGAAGGCTCTACAGAGGGATCTGGACAGGCTGGATCGATGGTCGACGATCTGGATGAGGGGATCGAGTGCACCCTCAGTAAGTTTGCAGATGACACCAAGTTGGGCAGGAGTGTTGATCTGCTGGAGGGTAGGAAGGCCCTGCAGAGGGATCTGGCCAAGGCCAACTGTATGAGGTTCAACAAGGCTAAGTGCCAAGTCTTGCACTTGGGTCACATGCAATGCTACAGGCTTGGGCAAGAGTGGCTGGAAAGCTGCCTGGCAAAGGACCTGGGAGTGGTGTCGACAGGCGGCTGAATATGAGCCAGCAGTGTGCCCAGGTGGCCACGAAAGCCAATAGCATCCTGGCTTGTATCAGAAATAGTGTGGCCAGCAGGACCAAGGAAGTGATGTTCCCCTGTACTCGGCACTGGTGTGAAGATTGCTCAGGCAGGAAGGGATGGCACGGCATAAAATGAAAGCTGAGTAAATATTTGTGCTTTTCTCAGTTTGGCAACCAAACTACACAAAGGCAGGGGTGAAAGGGTTAAAAACCACAAGAGCAAGAAAGATGTTGTAAATACCTTAGTCACTTAATTAGATCAGAAGACACCCTGTTGTGATCTAAGGACGTTGTGAATACCTTGTTAGACTTGAGGGCGGTCTGATGTGATTTAGGGAGTAGCTAGAAGAACAGTTATAAGATAAGGGGGGCTCCGGGATAATTTTGTTACAGATAACTTGGCCTTGGGAGAACAGATGCATGGAACCATGAAGATAGGAAGAAACAGAAGAATGGCAACAATAGTCTTGAAGGACAACACTTACATGATCCTAGGACTGAGTTTGCGCAGAAGCAAAGGTCAATCAGCGAACACAGTGAGGAATACTACGAGCCTTCATCTGAAGACCCCCAAAGACCACCACAAGAGATGACTGTGCATACGAGTCAGATATTTACATATGTTAATAAGTTCATGGAAATCTCATGTTTATGCATAGCAATTCTCGGAAATCCTATGAATATGTATGATTGTGTAGTATATATTCTCTAAAAGTTCATTGACTCGTTGGAGCACTTATGGTGGAGAATCCCCAGTGCTGCTGTAATAAAGGATACCTGCTTAATAGTAACTTTGTTGCTATTGAGTTTCATTTCAGGGACTCTCTGAATATTCTGTTTCTCCCTCAGGGAGATTCGGACTGTGAGGAGAAGCATCCGTGAATTTTTGTATCAGAGGGAAGGGAAGATGAGAGATTTGGCTCAAACCACATGTTTGAACTTCTTCAGGATTTCTGTCCAGAGGGAGAGACTGGAAAGGAAAAAAGGTTTTGTGTTTACCAATGTGATGTCTGGAGAGGGCTGGAGGAAAGCATCAGCAGCTGCTGCCTCCCCTTGCATCTCACAGCCAGGGTGCCCACTCTGGGGACAGTGGGCTGAGGGACAGGGACTGCATCCTTCTCAGCTGCGATTCAGGGGCTTGGTGGCTCTCACTCTCTGAAGAGCATTCAATCCTTCATAGTCCTTCATCTGAAGTCAGGTTGCAGTCTTTCAGTTCATTTATTCTCTTTGCATTGTTCAGCTGGGTGTAACTATGCAAAAGCTCCCTGTATCGAAGATTAAGATGCTGTGTCCTACCTGCACCCCCCACCAGGCTGGAAAGGGAGCATCGCTGTGTGGGTGAAGATGACACTATCTAGTACAGAACAAGTAACAATCTAGAAGACACTGGAAGCACCCAGACCCAGAATTATCTTAATTTAAACCACTCTCCTCAGAGGTGCAAGATGTAGTTTCCAGGTCCTCAAGCAGACACTCAGTCCGTAAACACTGAACAAGTGGCCTAAATACTTGGCTATTGAGACAATCTTTGGATCTGTCTGAAAAAGTTTTTGAGCTAAAGCTACTTGATGAATTTGACCCTCTCTTGTAAATGGCTGCAACATCATCAGAATAGCTCTTTAGTGTATGTGCTAAAAATAAAGAAATCACTTGGCTTTAGTCTCACGCCTTTTGTTCTTTACTGCCTTCAGCAGTGGGATTGTTCTGGGGCAATATGTGCACCACTTCACCTAGCCATGAGACAAAGTGCTCTGTGTACCTTGTGCTGACACAGATAATAATGTTGTCTTTATAAAATATCCTGTGATAGGGCAGAGAGCTGCACACTACATAAAAGTGCAGCTCCAGAGGAGGAGCAAAAGTTGGTTTCCCTTCTAATATATATTGGTGATGGTCTTTGTAAAATCTACCTCATCACTTCTCTTCCAGACCACAGGTAAGGGTTCAAATGAGTCCTGAACAGAGATGAAAGCTACTTTCTTCCTCTGAGTTCCCAAGCTCTCCAGAGGGGATGAGTAATGTTTTTGTTCCAGTAAGATACTGTGCATATCATCTCTCATATATTCTGTTCTTTTGTTTCTGCATCATACAGGCAGAGCAAAGAGCAGTGAGAGTGGGAGGACAACTTAAATGAATGGTTTGGAGACACTAGTCATCATGTCTGAAGTAATGGTAAAATTATCATATTTGCTGCACCAAACTTAAATATTGAGGTCAGGAAAGGATGGGAAACTTCCTTGTTCCTTCTCGTGGTTAGCTTCTTTCCTATGGGTATATCTGAGGTGTGTGTGATGAGGCACAGAAAACCATCGCAATATAGCAAAACCATCAGCTAAACTACTGATTTCAGACCATGCATTAACCCTTGGTAGCCTGGACAGACTCCCAGACCTGTTAAAGCATTTCTGTTAGAGACAGTAGTACCTCAAAGGTGTCAGTAAAATCCTGCATAATTGGTGTCCTACCTCCCTATAAGGAAATTACTACATCAGTCAATATTACTCAATATCTAGATACAGCAGTGTAAACAAGAAACATTTATTTTCCTTAAAATGTGAACTTTCCAAGTCGGTTGTATCTTTTTAAAAAACCTGAAACGTTTGGCTAAATTACAAGAACTCATCAGTTTATTGTGAAATGAAAACTGCCTATTAATATAAAAAAGAACTTGCTCCTGTATGTTTAATAAACTCTTGTCATAGGCAGTGAAAGTCAGTGGAAAAAACCAAAACCGATACATGGAAAAGAAAAAACCTCTGGCAAACTCCAGGATAAGCCAGGCTAGCTGTATGTGTATAAACGCATTAGGTTATTTTTTCTGTTTGCCTCAGATTATAAATATTATTATAGGGCATGATTTGTTCTCCCAGCCTTTGTCTGCAGCTAAGAAGATAGAAGCTCTGTATCTACTATGGCAACAGAAAGCTGTGTTTGTACTGGATGATTTCCATGAAAACTCCTGCTGTTGTCTCCAAGGGTTCAAGCCCAGCGTGTGAAAAGGCCATTGGCTAATCGTAGCCCTGTCATGTCTTGTTCTGCTTAGAGCAAAGCTGGTCTGTGTGTGATGCAGTGGTTTAAACCCTGGCAGCTGCTGTCATCTTATGTGTGAGAGCTCCTGCCATAGCTGCAGGAAATTCTAGGGCTTTCTTGAGGAAAATGTAATTCTTGTAATGTTTTTTGAAATAATTTTCAAATATAGTCTTACACTGCTAAGGGCCACATTTTGATCATATTTAGTCTCATTTAATCCAGTGAAGTAAATAGTCTCCATATTCCTAAGCAGTTTATTAATTAAATGATAGATAGCCACATGAGCAACTTAGACGTGAGCCTTACCTGCTCCTGCCTCTCCATCCTCCTGGCTGGCTCCAGTCCTGCAAATGTGAACTTCCTAGAAGCTTCTCCACATATTGTATAACCTATTCCTTCATTTGATGCTTTCAGAAACTTGATTCAAACCTAAAAGCAAGAAGTGAAGATTTTCTTGCTATTTAAACAACAGAACTCTCTTTCTCCCATTGTGGTTCCCTTTCCTTCCTTATATTTTCCTTTGTGACAAGTGGACAAAGCAGTTTCATTGCTTTTGTATTATTTAATACTCTCATTCATGGAAATACTGCAATATTTATAGGATATATAAAAAACCACTGTCATGGAAAAGACAAATGATCCTTGTGACTTTCTTGAATTTGGAAAATGATAGTTTGGGGCAAGTGAATGTCTTTGTTCAAGGCTTTCCTGAGGGAAAAAAAGAAATAACAAAAAGCTATCATAAATTCTGCCTGTCCTTTAGGCTTAGGCACTGAAGTTAGCCCTTCTCCTTTATTAGGCTTGCCATCCAGGATCTTTGTCTTTTAGAGAGATGCTACAAATGGAAGAAGTGGATTTAAATTAATTTTTAATTTTAAGAAATGGTGGAGGTAGACAGTACCTTTCCTACCTCTTATGTTGCCTATCTTCTAGTTACAGCTCTCATGCAGGAAACTGAAGGCACTGACCCACTGCCCTTAGTCTATACCTACATGAGAATTCCCTTATGACCAGATTTAGTCTGGTTTGACCTGGGGACACTCTTCCTCCTCTCCTCTTGTTTCCCCACTCCCTGTGTGCTGAATTTGTGCTCCTATGCAGAAACAATTTGTTATTCCTGAAAAGCAAGAGAGAGACTTTAATAGTTAGAAGACCCAGTTGGGAGAAGTAAATGCTTGGGTTTAGTCTTGGCTTCTGGTATTGTTTCTGTAGTTTATTGACTGAAAAATATGTAGATTAGCCTGAGAAAAAAAAAGGAACTACATTTTTCAGTTTGAATTTCGTCTTAGTCTTGTACCTAATGTACTTTCATTCAAGGGCTTGAAGAGAATTTGTTTGGGTTAATCTGAGCAGAAGGAAAAAATTGGTTCTCTTCGTTTAGCTCCCCCCGACATCAGAAAACATATATTCCCTGCTCTCCCAGCCCACAGCTTTAACAGAAAGGCTGGAAAGCTAATATTAGAGCAGAGAGATGAAAACATTTTACAAGGGGATTGTTTTGACCTAATTTAGGCTGAAAAATATATTAAATGAAAAATATATTAAATATTAAATATATAAAAAGTCATTTTCTTACAGCAGGCTTGATGACTTCAAAATCATTCTTGTCAGATGTTTACTGGGTCCTGACAACATGTCTAGGAAGTGCAATGACCACCTTAGTTGATCAACTTCAGGTCCTAACTGTCCCTGCTTTTTCTCTGATGTTTAATATGTCTGCTACATTGCAATTTCAGACCATTACCTCCTCTTCTATGCAAGATGTATATGGAGAACAAATTGCTCTATTCTTCTTTGGAGCAGCCTTTTATGTATTTTAAGGTTTTTTGAAGTATTCATGCATTTGAAGCCAGTCAGATTTTTATTGCTGTAATACATAACCCCAACTCTTTCATTCTTTCCCGCTTTTCTAGACTTTGATTTCTACTGTGACACTTCTCTGGACTCTCCTGTTTATTCACATTTTTCTTTGAAAGTGTGGTTCCCAAAATTTGTTACTTTTCTGGTCTTGTCTTACTAACATTGAGCAAAGCAAAATGGTTATTTAATCTCTCTTTTACAGTGAAAAAAAATTCGTGAGTGTAAAACTGAAAGGGCAATATTTAATAATGTGTTCAGCAGAACATAACACTTAAATTAATATGCTGTATTTATTTACTTCCTAAGAATGGAAACCTGATTAAATGTATCATTTTCCCCATTGTGCTAAGTAAGGCATTTATCTCCAAACATTACTAAATTATGTAACTTTTTTTGTTATAAATTAGTTATGAGAGAATGGAATAAGCTTTTTGTCCAAACAACTCTAAACAATTTATCTTGTTCAGCATATTCTACTAAGTATTCAAAGCAAGCTGTAATTGTGACTGTTGCTCTCAAAAAAGATTAACAGTGGACTAATACAATGAGAAAATTGCATGCTGACTCTAAACAAGGCATATTTATGTGTTTCCTTTGAAAGGATAACAGCCTTTATAGCTCCAATTTATAATGTTATGGTTGAAAATTTGAAACTTGCTGAAGTTTTCTACTTCTATGAAGTTGGACACCCAAATTTGATTACCTGAATTTTTCTTTTTCATATTGAATATACTAGAAAATTACTAATGTGATTTATTACCATCACATATTAGGCAAAAAGGAAACAAAGTATTGCTCAAGGTAAGAAAACATAACTGCTGCTTTCATGTGAAGCAGACCAACTACTGTTGAATTTCCACACTTGCCTGATTTTAAAAACAAACAAGTTCCAAAACAGTACTGTGAAAATCTAAAAATTAATCCAAGTACAAGGCATTGTGACATAGCAACTAATAATGAGGTTACAAACTCCTTTAATTCTGTCCATTATAAAGCACAGGACCAGCAGGCACTGTTACAGGTAACACTAAGCTTTCCATTTAGTAGACTAGATAAGAAAGCAGTGATGTAGTGTTTTAGTTTCTCTGCAGCAGGATTGCTTTGACTCCTCTCTGACACCTGTGGGAGTAGGTAGCTATTCTGTTAACAAAACCCAAACAAACCAATATTCAGCCATTGCCCAAGGCCAAAATTAATAAATCCTTAGTGGGGTAATATATAAATAAAACCTATACATGCATATAAAACTGTACTCTTTATGTACATATATAACTTTAAAAGTTTATACTTATCAATGCATAGTGCACTAAGCAAAGATAAAATGGTGAAATAATCTTTGAAGGAGACTGATGGGGTTCTTAGTGACTTAATGCAGGTTCTTCCTGCAACCAGCTCTTTGGTTTAAATACAAAATCACTGAAGTCTGAGGAGTATGATAGCCTCATAGTCTCAGAGTGGAAGATCCTTTGTTTGGTGAGGATTTGTTTTAAGGGAATTGCTTCACAGGTCTGTTCTACGGCATGGCCTCAAAACCAGGGTAAGCTCAGGAAAGAGAGTTGGCAAACTCCAGAAGATGTAGCTAGGGTTAAGAGATCACTTCAGTTGGCTTTGTTGCTGAAGAAAATGTGATGTGGACCTCCATCCTTCCATCAACGTTCCTCAGGAGGGAGTACAGAGGCAGCTGTGCCAACTGAAAAGGGTTCAGAGTGGGATGTCATTTATTGTTTTCTCAGAGTGTAAGTTCAAATCTCAGGAAATTATCCTGGAAACAGTGATATGCACCACCACTAGTAATCACATGTAGCCCAGACTCCATTGTGGCATTTGTGGATAAAGGTTGTGTGCAGGAGTAAGTGTAGATAAGTGTGTGAGTATATGAAATCTGTAGCAAGTTCAGCTGAGAGACTCAGTCCTTAGCTGGGGATCTAGCTAACGCCTCTTAGTTTAAATCGGGCAGAAAAGAGATGTAAGCATCAATCACTTGTGGCCCAGGTAAGTGCTCTGATTATTCAGGAGTGAACTTCTCTTCATTGATATTCTCCTCACTGGGTGAAAGTCCGCCTTTGTCTCAGATTGAGAAATCTTGTGCATTAACAGAAGAAATTTCACGTTTGATCCATCAGCATTTTCTGACTTAATATTTTATTGAAAAGTTCTTAATCAGGCCTAAAGAGTTTTCCATTTCTCTAACCCAATTACATGCTCAGCTCCCAACTCTGCAAGCCTGCAGTCTACTTGTGCCTGTTTGCATCAGAGTAGACCAATTGAAGTCAGTCAGAATTTGGCTTAAAATTATTCATGATTTATAATGTTTGCAGTGCTTGCAATAAGAAAAAAAAAGAAGATAAGATAATGCATTAACCTCAAACTTATATATGAGCATAATTTAGATGAGTACTCTTTTGTTAAAGATAAATGAATGATAAATAACAGTTTAAAGCCCTTAGAGGACTTCATTTTTTAATCTGTTTTCCTTCTGCCCATTCAAGCATCATACTCCCTTGTATCAAATAGCAGATACAATTAAAAAGCCTTGGTAACCAGATGATAGAGGAACAAGGAAACACCACTTCATGTGAAACAATAGGGGCTGTCTGTGTGGATGATATAATATGGCTATAGGATTTCTCTACTGAAACCACCTTTGGAATCTGTACTGCCAATTCTTAACACAGCAGCAGTAATTTAATGCTAATTGAATTATTTTACATTTTACCTATTTGCTTATTTGTCTTTACAGATAAATATACTAGGAGTGTAGCATCAAGAAGGAAATAAAAGAAAAATATGTAGAAAAAGTTAAATGGAAATAAATAATAAATCCTATAACCTAAAGTTATATGTTTTCCCCTCTCACCCAGCAAGCATATTCTCCCAAGAAAAACCTCAGCCAATTTTCAGCCCCCTTGGAAGCTCAGTGTGCTCCAGCTCTGCCATACATCCAGCAGGCAAGAGTTCCCTGCATCTTTAGATGATGTTTGCTGGTGCTTATACCACTTCACCTGGACTCACTGCTCCAAAAGGATGGAGTCTGCTTTTTGTGTTTCATGTGAAATCATGTATAACTCCAGAAAGAGCTAAACGAGGTGGAGTTCTATTTCAGCAAGATCTTTGATTAGGTTTCAGTTATAAGATTGTAAATGAGGACTTGAGAAGAACAGCATATGAATGTGTCTACCACCAATATTTAAGAGTAAGTACCTTTCTACTACTCAGAATAGCTTAGCTGAGATCCTCAGTGCTTGTCTTACCATTAAAGGAAAAAATTCAACCCAAACAGCAGTGCCTATTTTCTGAATGCTGGCTTCTGATTGTATCATCTTTTGTCCTGCTTTCCTTGAAAATGGGGTGCAGAAACAGCATTTTGTTTCTTCTTGTATTCATAATATTTTCTGGAGTACTCACTCGCTTCCTCAGACTCACCTTATCAGTAGGATATCCTTTGCATTTCAACTTTAGCCAGTTCCTCTAGCTTCAGATAGCATCATACAAAGAGTAAAATATTCCTTTTACATTTCACATACCACAAATCACAAAAATTAGTGAGTGCTGGGCAACAGTTCTGCTAAGCAAATGGTATGTTGCTGGCTTTTGATCAAGACCACATATAACACATTAAGCAGACACAACATAGGCTGAATAAGTAGGCACTTAGAGCAAGCCACCTTCCCTCAAGCTATCAGTTTGCTGGATTGTTTTTGTTTTCCAATGTTTTCATGCTAGCAGCAGGGCAGGTGGTCACAGTTTGACATTTGTAATCTAGAGGTTATCAGAGCCTCACCTCAGTCCTTGGTCAGCTACTGTGTGAGCTGCTGTTTACTGCTGCCACTGACTGGTAGTAGTGAATAATTAGGTCACCCATGAATTTAAGCCAGGAGCACGACTAGGCACCTTGCTGAACCAAGGACCTGCGTAGACTGGCTCTTTGAAGATAGGGTTCTTCTATAAGGTAATACTCTTTCAATATTAACAGACCATCTGCAAATTACTGAGATAAGAGCGGTATTTCCACAGTGGAGGAGATGGAAGAAACTTCCTTTGCTTCTAGCACTGGCAGAGCACCAGCCTCTGGACATTATTTATATCACAATGAGCCAGAAACAGGAGTAGCTTCTCTCCCAGCTTCTTCCTTTCTGATTCCTCTCTCACATATCTGCAGCCAGTACAGAAGCTTTGAGCAGAAATAGAAGAAGAGAATGTTTAATACCTAGTCTTCTAAAAATGATGGACAAAGAGAATTACACGCAGTCCCTGGTGAGATCATTAACGTCTGTCTGATGGAACATCTCAGGATCATATGAAACCGAGTAACTTTAATTGTCCTCTCAGGATGGACTTTTTACCTCTTCCACAAAAATTTTGAACTTTGGTATTTAGCTTTTATAAAGGAAGAATACATTTTACTTTTATTAATATGCATTTAATACGAAACTGCTTCTAAAAATACTTTTAATAATCCCCTTAAAAATTTTGCCTTCAGCTCTCTGTGACATTGGAAATTGGAAGTATTTTCTTCAGAGTGCCTTTTTTTAATTTGGAAAATAGTTTGAGAATATGCCTCCTATTTTTTTCAGAGCTTTTTTTTACCTGAGCAGAAGTACTGTTCATTGAAATAGAGCTTATTATCATGACAATGCTTCTGCAAATCTGTAGTCCCTATTATTATGGGAAACTGCCATCAGGAAACTGAAAGGATTCAGTACAGATTTCTGGAGATCATAGGCTTGCAAAATGGATCTAGTACTATCTATGCAATTTTGTATGAAATATGTGACAGTGTTTCTCATAAACAAAGCTAATCTTGCTAATTCATTTAGTCCTTCTAATATATCTTATTTATCTAGGAGTACATCACAAATCCCACATTATTGTGCAGCTGCAATATGTGAGCATATCTAGGCTTGTGCATTTTTATGATTCTGCCTTTATATTCATTGAATCCATATGAAATGAAATAAACCAATATGAAGAAGGATAAGGAATCTGGTTGAGGATTATCTGGCTTTTATTAAATACAAGGTGAATGGTAAGTTTTCTGTTCCCTAGTCAGAGGAGTGTAATTTTAGGCTTAGGTTTCTGGTGCAAATGTGTAATATTAGTTTTCCTTCAGCAATGTTCATTTTATGTTAGCTCTTTTGATGATGATCTCACTGTTTAGCCCTTTTAGTCAGAAGTGCATTTCTATCTGTGCTGTGTGCGAAGGGGCATTGGGATAGAAGGCAGACCTGTGAAAACATGGGAAACAGATCTGTTCGGGACATTTGAGAGGATTCTTGCAATATTTTTCCTCCTGGTTTTAATCCAGCTTTAATGGAAACATTAAAGAGAAAAAATGGAGAAAAAATGGAGAAAAAAAAAAAAGGCTCGCTACATTCAAAGTATCAATTCATGAGGCCCTCATCCTCTCAAAGTGAAGTTGCGTGTTTAGTTTCTCTGAAGAACAGAATTTCCAAATACCAAAGTTGCTCCAAAAGGTGTTTTATGAAGAAATCTATTTTATGAATATTTATGAGGAAAATCTCTGCCTACTTTTGCTTCTTCATGACACACAGAGTCTGACTCCGCTGCTTCTCTTTGTATAATTTCTTCCAGAATTGTTAGTATTACTAATAATAAATTTATCTATTAGGATTTTGTCTGACATGCTGGAGGACTCTCAGATGTTTATGTGTATTAATCCTTCAATAAAAACAGTCACTGAATATGTATTAGATTTGTCCTTTCTTCTTATTTGTCTGGCTTTGGAATTGAAATAGTAATTTTAATGACGAACAGATACACCCTCAAGTTTCTTGAATTTTATGTGGAAGCTATGTGACTACAGGGGAGTCATCTTAATCCTATGAGTTCTTGTAATTTCCCTTCTCAAGTCAACATTGGCTGGGTCTAAACTGTGGAACAGCAATGCCTCAGGAATATTTCCCATCATCTTGATCTGCACAAATATCTTGGTTAAATTTGGACTCACTTTTTTTCTTCTCTGCTCCACTCTTCTTCCTTGATAAGCTTTAATTTACTTAGGCAGCAAATACAGTTATTTTGCATAAAATGAAGCCAAGCTGTGCTCTAGCTAAGCTGAGACTTCAGGACAAACTGTGGAGTTTATCGGTTCAATATTCTAATGGCTAAATGTAGACATAACCTTCCAGGACAACGAAGACCTTGAGCTTGTAATACCAAAAAAAATCAATAAACCAAAACAAAACCAACTTGAATTCTATATTTTGTTGTTCAAAAATCTGCTAGATTCTCTTAGCAAAGACAATAAAATCCATAAAAATCACCCTCTCCTTTAATTCTCCCTTTTCTTCCCCGTACCCTTAAGTCTGGCTGGGAGTTACAGTTGTATTGTATTCTTGGATACAATTTCAGGTTGTTCGCAGAAGCTGTGTTAAGGTTGTCACAGCAACCCAAGGCAAGAATTACCTTGCCTTTGCAGATTCTAGCTTCAAACCAAGTATTACTGCCAAATGAGGGGAGGCTAAACTTTGTGGAACTTTATAAAAGCCACATGCCTATTAATTCTTCCTGTTGCTATTGACCTTCTCCACTCTAAGTGCTCAAAATCAGCAATTTCGCTATAGCTAATATAACAGCTTACTCAGTTGGCTGCAAATAATATTTACTCAGCTGGATGAAATGCACAGCTCAAAGACCAAATTAGTTTGTGAAATGTTATCCAGAGATACTTTCCTGTTCCCTAGATGTTCGATACAGAAGCAGAGACTAATGAGTCCCAGAGGCCAGACTCCCAGTCTCTTATTCTTCTCTCCTAGCTCAATTAATCACTTTTTTCTTCCAGTTTTTTTTAGGGCTTATAAAATCCAGCAATGCACATGTTTGTTCACATTCCACAGAGACCAGAAGAATAAAAAAATATTACACCTCTGTGTATTTCTTTACCAAGAAAACAAACCAAACCAAACCAAACCAAACCAAAAAATCCATTGAATTGAAGTTCTCCATTCAGCAATCAGAGAGTTAACACCTTTGGGTGTAGCTCTTGCTTTTTCTTAGTTATCTTTCCTTCAATCCACATGTCTGGGTTTCCTCCATATAGCTCTGTTCCCTATGGATATACTGAGCCTGATTCTCATCCAGTTTCAGCTAGATTTGTTTACACATCTATGGCAGCATAGAAAGATCTTAAAGTGAATGGGAAATGTTCTTTAAGCAGTGTAAAGGAGCATAGTTGTAAATGAGAACATGATCTTCTGTTATGGTACAGATGACTTTATCTCACAAAGATAATCCATGTAAAGAAATCCCAAATAGTACAGATGGCAGATTTTTCAAATGAAATCTAATTTCCTCTCAGAAAGAGGTCATAGTCTTTGTGGTTCTATTAGTTTAAAAGCAGAAACTGATTCCACCACATTTCTTTCCCCTGAATAACACTTGAATATCCTTTTTCATTTAGTTGGGGTTTTTTTTTGTTTTTTGGGTTTTTTTTTTTGACAGGGTACACTGACATTCTGCTAGGCAGTGATTGAGTCACTAACACATATGCAAGAGGGAAATGTTACATCTATACTCATGCATATACATATATGCTTGCCTTACCTCAAAGCTGGCACTTTGACATTTATTTCAGTTTTAGTAAGGTTGGCCTATTGCCCGTATTGATCTCTTCCCTGTGATATGCTCCAAGGATTTCATTGTGTCCTCCACTATTCCACTGTTCAGAGCAACAGTCACTTGATAATTTGAAAGAACTTGAAGTCCTTCATCTTGTAGACACTGTAGCAGAAAAGAGCTATTAGATGACAGATGGTACATCTTTACATAAAAAAGTAGATTTTTTTTCTTTTTTGTTAATTCTAGAATTTTCCTCTGCAGTTTGTAGTGGGGAACAAGAAATTTAATTTTCTTCTGGAAGTATGAACGTTGTTACACAAATAAATAAATAAAAAGTGCAGTTTGCACATAAGGTCTGTTTTCTGTACATCTGTGTTCTGCAGGTGCTTTCCCACACTAAGAGAGACTCGACAGTTTTCTGTTTCTTGATCAATGATACTTATACTACAATAAGGTCACAATGGTATCTGAAGAGATGCTGAACAGGGATCCTAATGAGATATCTGAATTTGCAGTAAATAAGAAGGAATTATTCTGTTTTATTCTCCTTAGAACAGCAGAATATTTTTAAAATAAAGTGTTTATGCACAGACTGGAAGGGAAGGAATACAAATCTGCATTCTTTAATCCTTTGAATTTGAATGAGAAGTTATAATTGTCAGAAAATTTCACTTGTACCATGTAATTTACAAAATTTTACAGGGAAAATGAATTGTACAGGCACTCAAAATCTTGATCATGAGGACTCAAGAGTTTGAGCTCATGAAAGGAACAGACTAGCAACGAGGCAGTGGGTTCATCTCACCCTTGATGTAAAAGAGAGAGAAATGTTTTCACATTTAAAGAAAGATAAAGTAAGTACTACACAGTAATGCAATCTATACATGTTTTCAGTCATAACAGTATATGAAACTTCGTTGATTACGGTCATTGCAAGCAATCTCTACATTAAATCCTATTCTTAATCTAATCAAGTTCTGTATTAAAAATAGTTAGGTTTTAGACCGACAGTTCTGATTGAAAGCCTGTTCTAGCATCTTACTGGTTGGTTAATTAGAAACCTTTTCTAATTTCCTAGTTAAATATATTCATGGACACTAAATATCTATTTGTTTTCCTGAGATAGTCTAGTAGATTAAATAGCTCCTAGTGGTAAGCTCTCCTCCTGATTCTTGCCTTGTATTTCTTGAGAGCAATGATCTCTCCTCCCACTTTTATTTTTATTTGTATTTTTTTACTAAGCTAACAAACTAGGCTGCTTTAGGTTGTCACTATAAATGACACCCTTATGGAAAACCTGCTATCTGTCCTTGTTGTTGCTGTTGTGACCAGGGTGAAGAGCAGAGATATGTGAGCAACTTTTAATTAGATAGCTTGAGTGTGGGTAGCAGTCTTGACAGTAATTTAGCCCACACTGAACTATTTATTGTTGCAATTGGACTGTTGACAGTACCCAAGCTTGCTAGGTTAAAGCTAGTATTCCCACACAGCACTCTATCATCTTATGTGACTGCAGTTTAGAGATAATTTTGCCCTCTTCTCATAAGATCAGCATGCTGTTCCTCTGAGCATCCTAATAGCCCTTGCCTGAAATCTGTACAACCTGGGTGAATCTTTCTTGAACATAAGTGCCTGGAGTTTCAAAAAATATTCCTGAGAAGTACAGCTAAGGTGGTATTAATATGTTGCCACTTCCATTGAAGATGCTTCTGCTATAATAACATCTACATTTTCATGGCTGCATCCTTTTAAGTCTCTATATTACTTTGTCATTTCCCAGTATCGAGCTATTGTTTAAAGCAAAAATCTTTACCAAAATATTAATGAGTTTTCATTCTTATGTTAATAAGTTTCATGATGCTTCTGTTGCTGCCATCCTTGAGGTTACTCAGATCTTTCTTGTTTGTTAGTCAATTCTTACTCTGCATTGGCAGACAGCTTTGTTTTACTGGCAGATTTCATTAGCACTTTTCCAAATTTCATGTTGCAGTCAGTAATGAAAAATTAAGCAGTTGTAAGAACAGAAAAAATACCTTACTGAGTCAACCCAGTGGTCTGTCTAACCCAGTGTTATGTCTCCAGCAGTGGCAGTAGCAGATAGCATTTAAGAAGCGCATGTGCATCTCAACACTGCCCGTGGTCCATGCCAGAATCAAAACTAATTCCTCCTTCCAGGCTCATCTTATTCCTGTCTAATGCAGATTATATCTTCCAAACTTTTAATTCTTTTGTTCATTCCTACTTTTTTGTCTCTAACTAATAATTTCCCATGTGAGGAAATTATTAAAACTAAGAGCCATCAGCACAATTTGAATACATGCTTCCATATTCCCGTTCATTTGCATGCGCTAACATATGTGCTTCTAATCTCACACAGCACATTTAAGTGTCCAAATTCTGTGAGCAGTTTTACAAATGAACACCTTGTTTTTACTCACCACTTTAGGCAAACATCATATGACTTCCTCCCTCTTCAACTCATTTAATAAGAAGGAAGTCCCCCTTTCTCTAAGAGAGCTGTAATGGTAAAGATGCAGTAAGATCTGAGAGCAGCACCCTGGGGTAACACCATACATGTCTTGAGGGCTTAAACCCAGATTTTTAGGTGCTTAAACTGGAACTGTAGCTTGTTTTCTTGTATCTCTGTTTCTCCTGAGTACTCTTTCCTGTTGCAGGATCTTTTAATCAATTTCAATTTATAGGAAATTAACTGAGGATCTGATGTGTGTTTGAAAATCACAGCTAGTCTTTAGAAAGATGACAAAACAATCTAGCCCCTCTGGAGAAGACTTTCCCTGTCATGGGGGAAATCTGTGATTGTAGAAGAGTCACAGTGATCACTGAAAGAAGTTTGTTTCTGCTTGCTTCAGGCTTTGCCCTAGTTTATTTGAGTTCAACCCAAAAAGCCTTAGAAAATTGTAAGACATCATTACAGGTAATCAAAAATATTTTCTACTTTATTCACAATATTTTATGATAAAAATTGAATAGAAGTTTACTATAGCAGTATAGTTTTTAGGCTTCTGCAAGACCAGGCCAAATGCCTGTGTGTCATGAGTGGGGCTGGTCAGCACACAGGCCAATAGAAGGCATTCCTGCTGGTGTGGCTCGAGTTCATTAACACAGTAAATTTACCCTCATCATTTTTTCTTCCATCAGCTTTACTGTCATGCACAATCCTCCTACTCCAAAATATATTAAAAACTCAATAAACTGAATCCATTTATGGTACATTTCATCTAGACTGTTACATAAACTTTTAGTTCCAAAAGACTTTTCATTTATCAAGCATTGTTTTGTTAATTTTTATCAAAGTAAACCTTTGCTTTGGCTTTCTTAGCTTGGCTGCAATTCACAGGTGGACTCGATTCAAACTGTTTTGTAACAAATAGTTGCCTAATTCCCCCAGCCAAGTGTCATTATGCAGAAGATAACCTTTTTTTTCTTTTTTTTAAATTATATAATTTGTTGAAAATTTGAACTGATTGCAAATATTCAATTTCCAGCTGCCTTTGCCCAGCCCTGAAAAAAACGAGACAGACCTTAATTCTCCCATGCTGTGGGCATGACTGTTACCTGATTTGAGACCACCTGAGGAGCCTGAACATGCACAAGTCCATGGGGCCCAACAAGATGCACCCCAGGGTCCTGAGGGAATTGGCTGATGTAGTTACCAAGATATTCTCCATCATATTTGAAAAGTTGTGGCTGTCAAGCAAAGTCCCCAGTGTCTAGGAAAAAGGGTAACATCATGCCCATTTTTAAAAAGGGTAAAAAGGAGGACCCTGGAGATCTACCAACTAGTCAGCCTCACCTCCAAGCCCGGTAAGATCATGGAGCAGATCCTCCTTGAAGACATGGAAGTCAGGGAAATGATTAGAGACAACCAACATGGTTTCACCAAGGGCAAATCATGCCTGACTAATCTAGTGGTCTTCTACAATACAGAGTCTGCATCAGGGGACAATGGAAGAGCTACGATATCATCTACCTAGACTTCTGTAAGACCTTTGATACAGTCACCTACAACATTCTTGCTGGAGAGAGATGGGCTTGATGGATGGGCTGTTAGATGGACAAGGGACTGGATAGATTGCTGTGTCCAAAGAGTTAATGGCTTAATATCCAAGTGGAAACCAATAAGGAGTGGTGTCTCTCAAGGATCCATACTGGGACCAATACTATTTACTATCTTTGTCAGTGACATAGACAGTGGGATTGAGTGCACTGTCAGCAAGTTTGCAGATGACACCAAGCTGTGCGGTGTCGTTGATTCACTGGAGGGAAGGGATGCCATTCAGAGGGACCTTGACAAGCCTGGGGAGCGGGCCTGTGTGAACCTTATGAAGTTCAAGAAGGTCAAATGCAAGGTCCTGCAACTGGGTCATTCATATGAATTCACGCTGGTGATGTGCTGTCATCTGCCTAGACTGAGACACTTACATGGAGACCATCAATGTTATGCTCTTCATTGCTCATAACATTCATCATGTTCACTTTAAGAGCAGGATAAAAAGTGGTGGTTTGTCCTTGACTTGACCCACTTACTTGTTTTTCCAGTAGTTCTTAATGTACTGCAGGGAATTTGTACATAGTGTTTACATATGCGGTAAACTTGTCCGGAACTCCATATAATTCTTCAGCTTTGCACAGTACCTCCTGAAACAACTGGCTTCAAAAATTCAATGAATATCAAGAAATTGCTTGATTCTATTCTTGCTTTTACCCCATTAGCTGTCAGCTTGTATACTTTAGACCAGTGCAGCTTTAGCATATTCTGAAAGCATGTTTTCCTTTACCCTCTGTTTCCTTTAAAACTACCTTTAATCTGATGACTAGTATTTCCATCATGTTTTTACTTGTTACAAACAATAAACTTCTGTCTCTATACTTATTTGGTCAGCAGGGCTTCTTTGTTCCAGTATTGTCTCAAAGGCCATATTTACTTGTCATCAGATAATTCTTGTGATTTTTTTTCTAATGCTTTGGTAGAATTTGTCTTTCTGGTTTCAGTAGCTCTACTGACCTGATGTCTTTCCTTTCAGGTTTCATACTTAGAATAGCTTCTGTTCTCTATTTTTTTTCTGATGATGGTCCAAAACCGACTTCCATTTTGAGGGCCAATGGCATCCTGGCTTGTATCAAAAATAGTGTGGCCAGCAGGACCAGGGAGGTGATAGTGCCCCTGTATTTGGCACTGGTGAGGCCGCACCTCGAATACTGTGTCCAGTTTTGGGTCCCTCACTTCAAGAAAGACATTGAGGTGCTGGAGCATGTCCAGAGAAGGGCAACGAGGTTGGTGAAGGGTCTAGAGAATAAGTCTTACAAGGAGTGGCTGAGGGAGCTGGGGTTGTTTAGTTTAGAGAAGAGGAGGCTGAGGGAAGACCTTATTGCCCTCTACAATTATCTGAAAGGAGGTTGTAGCGAGGTGGGGGTCGGTCTCTTCACCCCAGTAACAAGCGATAGGACGAGAGGAAATGGCCTCAAGCTGCGCCAGGGCAAGTTTAGGTTGGATATTAGGAAAAACTTCTTTACTGAAAGAGTAGTCAGGCACTGGAACAGGCTGCCCAGGGAAGTGGTTGAGTCCCCATCCCTGGAGGTATTTAAAAGACGGGTAGATGCAGTGCTTGAGGACATGGTTTAGTGGCAGACTTGGCGGTGGTAGGTTAATGGTTGGACCTGATGATCTTAAGGGTCTTTTCCAACCTTAACAATTCTATGATTCTATGATTCTATGATCTCATCCTACTCATCCAGTGTCTAGAATATTCACATCAGGACAGACTGTGGACCTCAGTGCTTTCTCAAAATGCTGCATCTGTATTCGAAACACCTTTTAGATACTTAAATTCACATCAGTGATCCTTTTTCCTCTAATTAACTTAAAATTTCTGTGCACTGTTTCCATGGAACAACCTCGTATTGGAATGTGAAGAAATTGGGATGCTCTGCTTCCAGACTGATGCCAGGATCTTATATTCAGGATATTGGAAAGACTGAAACCAGTCCTATGAAATACAGTGCTATGACTCAGTAGCATCTGGGAGAAGGAATACATTAACTGCAAGAAAAGATAGTCAGAGTTTGCAATGTAGTTTCAGTGATGTATGCTAAGAAAGGAAATGCTTGATTTCAAACCTGAGAAGCCCTAGCTTGTGAGCCTTAAAAAGGAGGTGGGTGGGAGCCAGGACTGATGCTTTTATGTTCTGTGTATTTGATTGAGCTGGTCACCTGGGCAAGTCTCCTTCATCCTATAGGCTTGGCACAGAAACAGTTAATCAAATCAAAGTGGCCCTTAATCTCATTCTTACTTCAGAGTAGTCCTGTGTAGTCCTCTTTTTTCTTTTATTGTTTGCTTATTATGTAAATGTCTGGACACATTAGACAATATTATTCCTAAAATTGTTGTGATCTGTTCCCACGGCTCCAGGTGGAAAGTTGTAACTGTTGAACTCACTGCTCAGATGGTTAGAAACCATTCTTAAAGACAGACACTGAGGATTTATAATCTTTAATTTTTTAATATTTTTTAACTGTCATTGCCCTTTAAATCACATAGCTCTTTTCTCCTATTTTATGTCTTGCTACCGTATTTATAAAAAAACCCCATATTTTTTCTGGTCTTTGTTCTGTTAAACAGAACAAGTCAAATTCTTTTGACGTCCTGCTAAGATCCTCTTTTGATTCCTCAGTTAGTCTCATAACCCTGCTCTGTTTTTGTTCTAGCTTAAATTAACCTTTTTTTTTGACAATGGGCAATCAGAAACATACACAGTTTTCCAGATCAGTTTTTCTGCAAAATGCTAACAGCAGTTGCTTGTCTCTGGTAGAAATTCCAAACTGTATGTATTGTAGGAATGAATTTGCTTCATGATATGGGTGGTTCAGTGTTATTTCACAATCAGCTCCTACATTCAGGTCTCAATCTTCTGTCATTTCCAGCAGAATGGAAGAAACTTCAGTTCAGTTAAAGTTTTGCAGATCTGTACTAATATGTACTTAATACTACCCTAAACATTGAAGTCAGAGAGTTCTTCCTGTAAAATATTCTGTGTCTCTGAAATCAGGATGATGATTGATTACTCCGATTTTGGCTCTGCCAGTGTGACACAGAGTGCTGTCCAGAGAGTCCCAAGGTACATAGCTTTTTTTTTTAAGAAATTCAGCAAAACATTTCATTCAGCCTGTTAGTTGCCCATCATCATTACCTATTTTCATCTTCTTTTGAACCAGTTCCTTATTGACCTCACAATTTTCCTTATCTTCTCTAGTATAAGTGATAATTCCTTATACGAAATTATATGCTATACCTGGCCAAAGGCCAATTGGGTGCAATTTTCCATCTTTCACTTTCTAGATATTCAGCTACCTCTTTAAAGACAGATAGCAGACTGTTTTGGGGTGAATGATCTCTGGTAAACCCACGCTGCATTTAGAGATTCCAGATTTGATGTTCAGATTTCTGACTGTGAAAGAAAAGATTTTTGTGCGTCAAATGATAGTGATAAATCACAGCGCACATACAGCAGATTTACATGACATCATGGTAGTGGTGTTATCCCTACACTTGCAAAAACTTAATTCTGTGAGGATTACTTGATGAACAGGCAACAATTACTCTCTCCCATTTGCCTCTGAGTATAGCTTTTGTCACAGAGATAACATGGTAGATACTGGGATAACAGATTTAGATGGGCCTAAAAATATATTTAAATGGGTTTATACCTGCAAATTTTTGCCCTGAATATCAGTGGCTATATATATATAAATTAATGTATATTCATATATATTCATATATATGATTATATGTATATATTACATCTTCATATTATACATATATGTTAATATGTATCAATATATATCTATTAATGATATGTATATTCATATATATGAATATAAATTCATATACATTAATACACAGTGATGGGGTAGAGCTGACTCAGTGTTACCTGAGAGAAGTTACACAACCTCCAGAGTCCTCATTAGTTGACACATTTCTTTGTAGGGGCAAGTTCTAGCAGCTGGCTGAATATTTCTGAGGTTTGGTTTATACCATAACTGGTATGCAACTGTTTCATACTTTTTCTGAAAACAACTTCTTCAATATATCCACGGAAAAACGTGTCTCTTTTCCTCTCTAGTCTCTCCGAATTTCAGAATTTGAACCTTATAAATCTGGATGTGGAGTAAAATAGATCTGTAACAGTTTCTTTAAATCTCAATTAATGTCTTTTTTCTCTGTTCTTCCTTCATTTGATTTCACTTAGCTCAGATTATCCAGCAGTTTCATACCATTTTTATTACTAATAACCTTATTTAAAGTAAGAGTTAAAACTGGCATTTGATTAATTTATCTGATCTGCTGGGAAAGAGATAAGATTCATCAGTTCATATTACAGTTAGTTGTTGTATATGACTTTCTTCAATGGAATGGCATTTTGTGGTAGTTACTAGAGTTATCTTTACACAAAAGCAACTCTTTTTTTTTTTTTTTTTCTTGTGGAGGCTTATTTTCCTTAATTAGTCTTCATTAATTTTAAAAAGGAGATTAACGCTGTGTATGTGAGGGCTCAGCTGTGGCTATATGAGACAGTTAGAAAAGGGTATGGTAATTGCCTGCTCTTTCTATCTTACTGCTGGGGAAAAGAAATGAAACCATAACTTCTAATATCTGATTACAGGAAGTTCTTGATGCATACATTTGATTTTGCTGCATGAATCTTCATTAATCTAGTATCTGCTCAAATATGGTGAGTCTGGCATAGAAAAATTTGAATATACTTCCTTATCAGGCAACTTCTGTAGTGCTTAAAATCCTTCCAGAGACAGACTGAATCTTTCCTGCCTCTGTTAGCTTCCATTTGGATTCAATTCCTAGAAGAACCTACCCAGGCAAGGCATTTACAGTGTCTATACATATTTGCAAGAGTTGAAGTGTGGGTTAGGGGAATATATGTGTAGATTTAGGGTAAACTGAAATTAATTCCAAGTACATCTCGTGAACTAACAATTTTAGGACAAATGCTACAATTCTAGCTAGAACACTCAGTGCTTATCATCTTGATTCTCCACAATATTGCACCTATATATACTTTATTAAATGCTGAAATATCAGGTTAGCCTTGTGCTTTTCACTAAATGCCTCTATTTCATCTGTATCATAGTGTAATTACATCTATGTAAGATTTGCCATATACATCTCTGTCACTATGTGGTTTCTTCTTATGTCATGGTAGGTTTTCTGTCTCTGTTGCATGCAAATTCTGCAATGCATAACAAGGAACACCCAATATCAGTTTACAAATTAACTGTCAGCTGAACAACCATGCAATAAAAGGGATTGAATTCTAAATTGTGACACAGTCTCTCTCTGTTTTCTAGACCAGAATTCTTTGTTAGAAACTTCTTAATTCTCTTTAATTTTCTTTCGGAAGGGGGAGGGAAGTGGGAGGTTGCACTTCAGTTTCTGTTTTGCCATGGGTCTCATCATACTAAAATCAAGTGGGTGACTTCAGTACAAAGCTCTTTGCTTATGCAACATGAAATCATGTAACAGCACAATTGCTTCAAATTCGTGGAATTATTTTAATTAACTCACAGTAATGCTTGCTTTTAATGTATCCAAAAAAACAGAGAAGAATTTATGCAAATTAGGAAAATGACACTGAAAATGTTCTTATATAGTATCTGATTTTTTTCCCTAGGCACTCTGGAGTCCATTGTTGCCTGAAATGGCTGTGGCTACGGCATTAGCATCAACAAGAAATGAGGTTCAGGGTATTCATAAGGCTCAGCCAAGGAATACAAAAGAGATGGTATTGTGATCAAACTAAGAACAAGTCACAAAGTGTGAAAGGAAAAAGGCTGTACAGAAACCAGTAGCAGCTAGTAGAGGTTTATAGATACTTTCTCTGATGATTCGTTAACTGGAGTGAAGTTGCAGATACAGCCACTCTATGGAAAGGTGAAACTTCCTGGTGAAAAAATAAGATCCATATTTTTCTGGGAAAACAATAAAAAGACAAGGAGATCTCAGTAGATTAAATAAACCAGCTGTGATACACAACCCAGGGCAAGAGAGAGCCAATTCAGAATGCAGACAGTTGTATTTCTTTGATTTCTGTGGGAAATTGCACTCTGATGTGGAGAAACATTTCACAGAGGGAACTTATATTCAAACAGGCATGTTCCTGTGAAAAGCTTTGATTTCAAGGAGTCATTTTTTTTCCATCAACTGTTTAACTCCTAAGAAAACCCACTCCTTTAAAAAACATCCTTCAACATCTTGTCAGCAGTCCTGGCTAACTGGGGAGGTCCCAGATGACTGGAGGTTAGCAAATGTGACGCTCATTACAAGAACATCCAGAAGGAGGATCTGGGGAACTACAGGCCTGTCAGCCTGATCTTGGTGCTGGGGAAGGTTATGGAGAAGATCATCCTGAGTGCCATCATGCAGCACATACAGGACAACCAGGTGATCAGGCCCAGTCAGCATGGGTTTATGAAAAGCAGGTCCTGCTTCACTAAGCTGGCCTCCTTCTATGACAAGGTGACCCACTTAGTGGATGAGGGAAAGGCTGTGGATGTTGTCTACTTGGACTTCAGTAAGGCCTTTGACACTGTCTCCCAAGCATTCTCCTGGAGAAACTGGCTCTTCATGGCTTGGACAGCCGTACTCTTCTCTGGGTAAAGAACTGGCTGGATGGCCGAGCCCAAAGAGTGGTGGTGAATGGAGTCAAATCCGGTTGATGGCCAGTCACAAGTGGTGTTCCCCAGGGCTTAGTACTGGGGCCGGTCCTGTTTCATATCTTTATCGACGATCTGGATGAGGGGATCGAGTGCACCCTCAGTAAGTTTGCAGATGACACCAAGTTGGGCAGGAGTGTTGATCTGCTGGAGGGTAGGAAGGCCCTGCAGAGGGATCTGGCCAAGGCCAACTGTATGAGGTTCAACAAGGCTAAGTGCCAGGTCCTGCACTTGGGTCACAACCCCATGCAACGCTACAGGCTTGGGGAGGAGTGGCTGGAAAGCTGCCTGGAAGAAAAGGATGTGGGGGCATTGGTCGACTGGCAGCTGAATATGAGCCAGCAGTGTGCCCAGGTGGCCAGGAAGGCCAATGGCATCCTGGCTTGCATCAGGAATAGTGTGGCCAGCAGGACCAGGGAAGTGATTGCCCCCCTGTACTCGGCACTGGTGAGGCCACACCTTGAATACTGTGTCCAGTTTTGGGCCCCTCACTAGAAGAAGGACATTGAGGTGCTGGAGCATGTCCAAAGAAGGGCAACGAAGCTGGTGAAGGGTCTAGAGAATAAGTCTTATGAGGAGCGGCTGAGGGAGCTGGGGTTGTTTAGCCTGGAGAAAAGGAGGCTGAGGGGAGACCTTATCACTCTCTACAACTACCTGAAAGGAGGTTGTAGCCAGGTGGGTGTTGGTCTCTTCTCCCAAGTAACAAGTGATAGGCCAAGAGGAAATGGCCTCAAGCTGCCCCAGGGGAGGTTTAGATTGAATATTAGGAAAAATTTCTTCACTGAAAGGGTTGTAAGGCATTGGAACAGGCTGCCTAGGGAAGTGGTTGAGTCCCCATCCCTGGAGGTATTTAAAAGACGGGTAGATGTGGTTCTTAGGGACGTGGTTTAGTGGTGGACTTGGCAGTGCTAGGGTAATGGTTGGACTTGATGATCTTAAAGGTCTTTTCCATTCTAAACGGTTCTATGATTCTGTGATCTTCAGCTGCAATCAGGTTTATCAGAAAGTGTAGGAGACAGACCCAAGGAGATCTGTTCCTTTCTGGAAAGCAAGTGGTGCTACTACTTGAGCTCACAGAGTGTCATGGGCATTTGTTTTTAGAGCTCTTTGGAGCAGCTGCATTAAAATTCGGTATATAGGCAATGTTACTTCTATGTCAGTGGTGCTATATTATACAGCTGAACATCCTGATGTGTTGTATAAGAGACCTTTATGCACAGCCATGTACACAGTGAAAACTGCCAGCCATTTCTAATTCGTGTTAATATCATAAAGCCAGAATATGACAGAAAAGAAGCCGACTGAAACTACCCCATACCCATGAGCACCACTGTTTATTAAACTGACACTTTTCTCATTCACTACCACGTGTAAAAAAATGCATATTTTAATGTCAAAAAACATTCCATCTGTTATCAGGGATTTTTTTCCAAGTATTTGAAAGCCTGCGACATTACAAAAATGTATCATATTTTATCAACGCTATTACTGTTTCTTGCAGATGACTGTGAAAAGGCCACTGTTTTGCTAGAGGCTACCAAATATTGCTTTCTGTATCATAAGTCACAGTAATGCGAAGTAATGATGACATTTAGCTTTGAAATATGTTTTTCTTTAGGTGACCAGAATTTTTATGCTGTACTTGGCAGATGCTAATTTAAGAAAAGCAAAAGCAATGATCACCATCTGATTTATTTTTGCTACAGGTGAACCCTGCAATTTAGCTCTTGTCAGCATGCAAATTAAAATTGTCTTATGCTATTTAGCTTGGTTAGATAGCATTAATGTGATTGCTTATGCACCTTCTGTCTCATGGACTTGAAGTGCTCATTTGAGGCTCATCAGCAATGAGCTATCTTTGGTGACAGCTACTGTAAACGTACTCTGGGGAAACTGATTTAAGAAACTAGAGCTTTTCAAGGTAAACGTTTTGTGGTGTTTCATTCCAATCCTCTGTGAATTCATCAGAATGTTATTTAAAGATCACTATCTGCAAAGTTTGTGGGCTGCTACTTTGCAAGTTAATTCTCATCTTACTGCAAACAAATATGGCCTTGGGAAGAATGAAACAAAGCACCTGCCAGAGATTCAACCTCTAGTGAAAAAAAAAGGAAGCCTGTGTTAGAGGAGCTTGTTTAGAGCACAGCAGAAAGAATAACTTTGCATTGTGAAATCCATGACATTCAGAAGTGTTTTTTTTTAAAAAAAAAAAAAGTTTGATTTTGGAGATTGTTATGGTTTTCTTACTGAAAGGCAATGAGCTTCACTCAAGTAAAAATCTTTTTTTACCCATGAGGCTTGTTCCCTCTCTCTTCTTCTCTTTTTCTTTATTTGTAGTTTTATGACAGAGGCTATGGAAGGGCCAGGATATCTGTTGGCTTAGCCCTGGTCTCTGTGAGGGATGGTGCTCCCCTTCTTCCTCTACATGTTGCTGGTGGAATGAATGGTTCATTTGGTCCAATGTTAGTCAGTAATCAGAAGATCATGTTCTTCAGAAAATTCTAAAATTCTGAATATTTCCTAGTTTTGGGGAAAAAAAAGTGTATTTTGAAGGTTTTTCTAAATTAATGACAATATTTAATTCAAATTCAAAGTGTAAAATCAAATCTTTGAGCTTGCTGTGTGGAGTTTCAAGGCCAGTCATGGCACCCTATTGGTGCTGTCAGGAGCTGGGATACCTGAAGCCATGAGGAGCAACAAATGAGTGAGGAGCTTTGCAGCCCACCAGCTCAACCCCAAAGGTGTCCAGCCTTCTGCTGCTTCCTCCACATGGGAGGGGAAGCCAGCTTGGTCTGGGATTTGTGGGTCTCCCAGACACCTTGCTACAGAGCTCTTCTAATATCAGGGCTTCCAAACCCTGTGGCAGATGGGGTTTTGGCACAAAACCAGCAAAAACTTGTGTTTTCCCACACAAGGGCATGGCACATGGTGAGACTGCCCTGGAACCAGGGAAAGCCAGGCCAGCCAGCATCTGTGAGATGATACACTGGCAGAAGCTGTAACAGATTTCCAGCCAAACTCTGCGTGTAGTTCAGTGAGAGTTTTTGGGAAACACTGGTTTCAACAAATTAGCCTCTTCCATGCATCTCAGAAGTAGTCAGGAAATTCTCCACCAGCTGTAGATCAGAGGCCTCTGTGGGGTCCTACAGGCTTGCGCTTGTCATCACTTTTGCTTGAGGTTCACATGATACTCCAGGGTGCATGCATGTGGGAGAAGCATTATCAGTCTGTGGAAAATAAGTGGTTTTATGGGGAAAAAAAAATTCAACTTCACCAAAGTGAGACTGGAAAAGGTGCAAGTGATTGAGCACTTGGAAGGCTGTGACTCTGGCATTTTGAAAATGCTGCCTTCTGCTTCATTCGTATCAGATCTGGATGGTGTGGCTAATGTTTTCCAGTTTCTAGCCAAGTCAGGGGCTTAGACAGTAGCAAAGTGCCTGACGTTTCAGCTGTAAGGAGAGCAAATGATAAATCATGTGTCGGGAGCAGCACACTGAACACTTGGCAGGTATTCCTCTGTCTCTTTTATTGTGGAATTTGCCCACATTGTTTTCCAAGAAAATCATAGCTTGGGGCAAAGTCAGGCTTTTCTGTTCTTGGAGCTGCAGAAGCTCAGGAGCCAAGAGCGCCTCTTAGTTGAGGCACATACCCAAGTATGTGCTTGACCTCTCCTTTGGATGCAGCCAAAACCAGAGTGATGCTTATTTTGGATGTTCTACTGTGTTATGGCAGCAGACAAGCATGTTTGCAGAGTATCTGAAAACTGTGGCTTTTTTATTTATCTAGATTTCTTAAAGGAGTATATATTATATTTATTTCCTCCCTTATATATAGGAAAGTTCATATAACATCCTTCATATCTTAATTTCTCCTGGTGGTAGAGCCTATCTCACTCCCTATTCATCACAAGGTCAAAGGTAGTGCACAAGGTAGAGCTCATCATCAAATTAATTGATCACTAGGTTTGGGACACATAATACCCACATGTACTTTTAAAATGCAGGGATAAGATAAGGTTTATGACATTAAATGATAAAAACTGTCTTTCCTGTGTGGTTGGGGATGTTTCTCACAGATTGTGGAGCTTGTTAGCTTGGCTCCAACAGTTAATGCCAGCTTTATGTCTTTATGAAAGCTGTGGGACTGAAGGCAATATTTGGTCTGAAATAATTTGTATATGGATTGTAACTAAGAAAAATGTGGTTCTTTGCCTCTATTTAATCCAAAGCACGTTTTTCTTTCTAAGTGAGTTGGTAGCAGACAAATCCCATATCAACGATCATGGGACCTTGGCTTCAGTTTAAGTAGTAAGAAAATCTGGTTCTTTTAATTTAGCCAGTCCAGTGATCAACAATGTTTCAGATATTTCATGTTTCTCCAGGGAGGAATCCTGATCAAAATCTTGCCGCTTTTATTCAATTAAACAATCAATTTCTACGTGGTTAACTTCAGATTAGCTGCTTCGAAACATCCAGACAAAGAGGTTTCCAAACAAATCACCATTCTTCAAATGGTGAGTGCAGTGAAAACATTATGTAAATTCTAACCAGAGTAATTTAGCATGCTTTCTTTATTTTTTAATAGGAGGCTGTGACAATCATACAGCTTAATAAATAATTAATAAAATACATAATTAATAAAAAAATTTCTTAAATTTTAGCTTTAGCAAATGGCAGTTAACATGAAACAAATAGAACTGAAAAACTTAAAGACATTCATGGAATAATTTAAGGTCAGAAATACCAGCAGTGGAAGTGACCATCTGAATGTGTATTAAAGAGTCATAAACAGCACTTCAAATTTAGTTTGCCTTCAGTATTAAATTTTTCTTCAAATTTTATTAAAAACTGTCTAAAATAATACTAAAAAAATCTTTTGACATGCTCTTTGCCTCTGGTTGTATACATTTGTAGCACTAGTGAAAAATCAATTTTTAAGAAAAATCAATTTTTAAAAAAAATCAAGTCTACTATCAATCAAGGACTCAAACCTATTAACCGTTGAGAGCTACTGGGAAGATTTCCCTCTGTCGTGTTTTTTTTGTGTTTTTTTTTTTTAGGAGGAGCTATACTTTAAGAGACTTTAAAAAATATTGAGATTGCTGTGAGTGTTAAAAGACTGACCTATATTGGCAGTGACTGTTCCCCATTAATCAAGTTGAGGAACACGATGTTTATTCAGTCCCCGAAGGCTTGCACTCTGCCAAGAGCCCAGCAGAGATGCCTTGTTAGGGGAAGACCCTGCTTTCTGACCACAGGATGAGGGCAGTGAGGTTACAGCACGTCACATGCCATTCCTTTTTGTGTCAACACTGGGGGAAACAGGCGATAACTATAAAGATGTATATATTTTAAAAATGTATTTCAAACAAGGTCAGGCAGACAATAACCAGCAACCCTGCCTAAGATTTGTGGAGTCTGAAGTACCTGCAATTCTGAAGCAAAGGGCCACCCTGTAACAACTGTAACTCCTAAAGAGTATAAAAGAAAACTGGTTTGTCATCACCAGTCAAGAGGAACTGAAAAGACATGAAGCCTCAACAGGCAGAGCCTTTTGTCCTCTCTGTTGCATGCAACTGATTGTAGCCAGACCACTTGGGCACCCATTTGGGGGCTTGTAAGTATACAGACATGAAAACATGAGTGAAAGAAGGCTGTGAGAAAATGAGCCTGAGTGGGTAAAATTAACCTGCCTAGAGATTTCATAAAATGAAACTGCTCCTCATTTCCCTAATCTTGTCCTGGAGCTTTGTTACACTAATTTCCTCCAGATCAGCTAAGCTGTATGATGCTGATGAAAAGTGAAGCCAGTACAGGTGAGAGAGAGCACTGAATGCTCCCACTTTTTCTGCAGCAGCTTCTCTTCTCTGAGGAGATGAGGATGCCCTACGAAAGCACCCTCTGAAGCTCTCCTTTGGTTGCAGAGTGTGCTGTGGAGCAGAGGTGAGTACAATCAGAAAGTTGATGGCTCTCACTGAAGAGCCCCTTTAAAGCACCCTCCCACACACATATTCCTGGTTATATCACAGTCAATTTAGCTTGTGACTCCATATAAGCAACTAAGAATAATAGCATCTGATTTACTGCTGTATTGCTCTAACTCTGGACTCAATTGAGTTACACAGGCATAAAATTCAATAGTGAATAAATCCATAATATGTGCCTACCCATATAAGTCATTTCCCAAGAAAATGTAAGCATCCTCAGTATGATCTCCTCCATAAACAACAAAACCAGAAAAATGAGTTCTGCTTATGACCATTGTTATACACCCAGAGACACATTTTAAACTGTTTCTTCCCTGGTACATGGATCCTACTACATACAATCCATCCAGTAACTCCTGCACATGGACATTGTCTCAAAAAGAGTGATTGTAGAACTATTTCCAATACTTATCTGTTTAAAGATTTCCACCCAAGATAAAGCAAATGTAGCCCAGCTGCTTCTCCTGGCTGTACTCATCATACTGACTGTAAGCAGATTATGGTAATTATGATGGAAATTGCAGGAACTTGCCTTCTAATTAAAATGGAAATGGAATTTGCAAAACAAATATGTAACAAACTGTGCTTTCTCCTATAGTAAAATAAACTAAAATAAAATCTGTACAGTGCTGCCAGATGTTATTTTGTGCTGACATCAGGAGCAGGAAGGGTAGGCTCATTCCCGCTGTTTACCAGCAATGGACAGGCTGAAGAGCAACAGGCAGCTCTCCACCTGGAATACAGCTTAGCCAGCTGAGTAACGGCTTTTGCCTTTCTTTGAAATTCAGGTTGTGCAGCATTTCTATTGTAAATGTACTAAGGCTGTCTGGTTGATAGGAATTGAATGGAGAGAAAGCAACTGGCATTTATCCTGAACGGGCATATTAAGCAATTGGAGCAGTATGGGAGGAATCAAGATGACTGGAAGAAAGGGACACTGGAGCGGTAGGAAATGGCACAGAAAAGAAATCAAGGAATGAGCTGGAGCAAAGCTGTGAGCTAGGAAGGATACTGGGTATCCTGACAAATTATGTGTGATAACAGAAAACTCACTTTTTGTGGAGATAGTGAATTCTATTACAAAATGGGGTAAAACTGTTCTGACAAACAAGTGGCAAAACAAGGGTTTCACCAACAGTTTCAAACAGGAGTTTCACTGAAAAAAAAGGAACAAAACAAACACAATAATGGATGATACCTGCAGCTTATATTCAGTGGTGCAGGGAAAGGAGCTTCCTCAGTCACAAACTTTGAGGCTCACAACAGGAATGCCATATAGCTGTGGAGTTCACTCTTCCGGCATATCTCCTGCTGCTGCAGGTGCCGTACCTTGTCCTTGCCTTCCTTTGTTGCTTGAAAGCGCCTATATTACTGGGCTGTGAACAAAGTGTATCTTTTCTTTATGTTTCCTGCTACAAGAGGAGCAGATACCTGGCTCTGACCCATCTGGGTGATAATCAGAACTGCTTGCCAAGTGTATGGGACACATACTGATAAAAGGAGGAATAACTGTATGTTTTCTTCGGGAAAGCAGGAAGAGGAAGGAAAATTGAAAAACAGGGCAAATGCTAACAAATGAGCACACACCTGCCTCTGGGCCAGGTGTATTATCAGGCATTATATTGATTCAAACTGCCATCTCTCAGGCAACCTAAGCCTTTTCTATTTGTTCCACTAAAGAAGACATGTAAAAGGACTCAGAGCGCACCACAATGAAACTTTCTTTCAATTTGGAATTAAACTGAGGAGCCTGTACCAGATCCATGTCTGGCTTGGATTCAGAGACCTTGGATCACACTGTGTGAGAGCCTGGTTCATCCACCCACAGATCTATTTACCAGCCTTTGCCTCAGGCAAGCCTTCTGTACCAGTGTGAACTCCTTTCTAAGATATTACACAAAACAGGTGGCAAAGGGTTGTTGATTTTATTTGAACTACCTGAAGTGTGAACTCACTGGAAATTTTTTTCTGACAGAATATTTTTTCTACATGAACTCCAGATGCCTCTGAAACCACCCTGACTTAGCTCACCTTCTACACTTGTTTTCTGTCCTGTGACACAACTTCAATAGCAATAAGGATGTCTCCAGTTGGGGTAGATTACCCTCCTCCTGGCCAGAGAGATGAGAGAGGGGTTTGAATTCTCTCAGTGGTGAGAGGAGCTTTTTCAGAAGTACTCTAACCTGAAGGCTAATACAGAAAAACAGAGCACACTATCACATCCAGAAAAGACCTCCATTTCTGTAAAGACTGACAGTTTGTGCCCCAGATACAACCAAAGAACTGATTTTTTAGAAAACCGTGTGAATATTTTGAATCACTCCTTCATAAAAGGCTCATAAAGGGTACAGTCTACCCTATTTGCCAGCCAACAGCATTGCCACTTCCTCTGTTACTGAAGCTCAGAATTAGTGTTAGCAATGAAAAATTGCTTTCTGTCTTGAAAGCAAGCACAGTGACGTGCTGTTTGCATTCATAGATGGCCTCAATTTGTAACAAATCAAGACAACTTTGATTGTACTAAACTGTGGTCTTTTTGGCTGACTACCATGCACCACAATTCGCCTAAGCTCACTGTGACACAAATCAAATTATAATTTAAAACTTATTTTTTATGAACATATATTACTTAGCAACGTAAATTCAGATCCATACTGATTCCACCAGCTTCTCACTAGACACAAGTGTTTGACTCTCTAAAGCTTGTAATTTTTAGGACAAACCAGCTTGATTATATTAAATGTATGAATCCAGACTTTTTAGATCCAACTATTTTATTGATTATAGCTCTGAAACTCCCTTGAAATGCTTACAAAAATTAGGCTTCATTCAGAAACTCTGTGGTCAAAATTAAAGACCAATGGACCAATTGAGTATTGTTTGTTTTAGGGTTCCCACATTACCTGGAAAATTACTTGTGTTGCTGAGGAAAGGTGAAAAACTATGCTACTTTTAATTATGCTAATAATAGTAATTAGTAGCTGGTTAACAGTGGACCTTTTTAGCCTTGGTAAAAAGTCTCTCTCCATCTTTCTTGTAAGCCCCTTTTATATATTGAAAGGCCAAAATAAGGTGTCCCCAGAGACTTCTCCAGGCTGAACAACTCCAACTCTCTCAGCCTTTCTTCATAGGATAGGTGTTCCAGCCCTCTGATCGTTTTCACGGCCCTCTGGACCTGCTCCAACAGGTCCATGTCTTTCTTGTACCGGGGATCCCAGAACTGGATGCAGTCACTCCATTGTAGAAGTCCACTAGATTAGTCAGGCACTATGGTCTGCTCAAACATGATGCCTCAAGCTGAATGCTTTTGTGATGGGTTGAGCTTGGCTGGCTGCCAGGTGCTCACCAAGCCACTCTGTCACTCCCTCTCCTCAGCAGGACAGGGGGAGAAAATACATGGGGTGGTTAGATAAAAGCTTTTGTAGAGCAGTTATTAGTTTCTTAGGTTTTTTTTTTTCTACATACCACAGAGTTATGTCAGAGTCTTTTTGTAGCTAGCTGCCATTGCATGGCAAACTTCATCAACCCAAGATCACTTTATATGTAATTATTTTTTAGTGGTGGATATATTATTTCAGATAGCACTTCAGATTTTGCCTGGAAGACCTAATCAAAGTCAGATTATTATAATCATTAAAATAAGAAATCTTAAGATTGTTTCTCAATATTTTGAACTATCCATTATTAAACAGACCATTTTTTACGGTAGTAATGCCTAGGATATTCAGCTGTAGTCCAAAACTGGATTGTGCATGATACAGTGTTGGACATTATCAGCTTTTAGAAATAGAAAAGAATAAAATAAAAGTAATTATTAGGAACTTATATTTGCACTCAGCAAACGGATAATGGGCAATGTCTTTAAATATGAATTATTGGCTATCAGAAGAACTACAGCCTCAGGAGAAAGAGCAGTTAAATGCCCTTCTGGGAAATCTGGGACAAAGAGACAGTTCCCCAAGGCATGGGTCTTCCTGAGAGCCCTAAAAGCTTTCCAGAAACTTTTTGCTGTGAGAATTTGATGAGGCTCCCGCTAATCACACTAGTTAAATCTAGGCATCTCCACAGCTATCCAGAGCTGGCTGCAACTGCTGAAGATGTACCAGGGAAAATTCAGGTACAATAGCAGTGAAGCTCTGGCCCCCTAGACATTTAGGTGTAAGCCTCAGCTCCACTGCTCCTGCTATGCACTTAGGCAGCCAGAATGTTCTTGCTCATCCACAAGCTGGATAGTTTCTGTCTATACTGCCTATGGCTACGTGAATGGCAACCTGAATTGCGATAGGAAGATATTTGGAATGAAGAATGTAAGGGCAAAGTCCTCACTTTGTTAACGCTATTGGGATTTTTCTATGTATCTCTTGGGAACTAAGGAATTACTCTGCCTTCATATTGCCTGTACTGCCATCATATTCTGACCTTAGCTTTCTAAAGTCTGTGAAAGCAATGGCTTATGGCCTGAATGTTTACTGTCATTCACATGAGGAAGCATGCGTCCTATATCTTGTCAGCTGCTTCTCCCATGGAGTTAGGCACACAGCAGTGTTTTTGTACCTCAGTGTTTTTGTACCTGCACCAAGCCCCCGATAGAAAATGAAGACGCTCACAGCATCCTGTAGTGCACAGAAAGGGAACGAAGAGGGATGACATGCAGATGCCATACATTCAGCATCTTAAGTACAAAAGATTGTACTTGCAAGAAATACTGTTTCTGGGGATGTCAGGACGTGCCTGTTGAAATGCTAGCCTTCTCTGTTTTACCTTATTGCTTCAACCCCATCACTGCAAGCACAAACATGCAGCCTTGGCCCGGGTTCCCCAGTATATACAAAAGGATTTCTTTCAGCCTTGGTTCTAAAAATAGAAGCTGGGAATCCACCTGGGCTCTGGGAAATTGTTTGGTTGGGTTTTTTTCTTTCCCCTTGGATTTTTTTTTAATGTAAGACAGGAATAGCAGCAGATGATGTGAAAAAAAGACATTAAATGTCAATGGCAAGTCCTGCATCAAAGCAGCATCAGGAACACAGGGAGGTCTGGAAATGCCCCTCACAAAATCTCTTCCCAGAAGTGCCTTCCCGTAGACATTTTTTAAGGAAAAAACTCACTTTGGCAAATAAGCTGCTGAAATGGCTGTGGTCTTGCCAGCTTAAATGATTGAACAGTTGTGTTTGTGTAGAGCAAATGTGAAAAAATATTCTTTTTCATTCTGCAAATACACCAGAATTCTTTCATGAGGAAATATTAATGATGCTTTTTGCTTTTTTGTGGTTGTTGAATGCTGGATTTACAGCCATCCAATCTTGTGAATTCATGTTCCTCCCGCTGCAGTGATAATACAGTCTGTAGATACCGTTAGCATATCATTTAATTTTAATCATTCACTCAAGGATAATTTCTGCTTTCATTAGAGTCAAAGTCTATCATTTAAATAACTACAGTTATTGCAGCATCAGGCTCCCAGTGTAGTCTTTTAAAGATACATTTTTGTTTTGGTCATTGAAAAAAAAGAGTGTGAACTATCATTCAAAAATTAAGTCCCTCATGACTTTCCTGAAAAATCCTCACAGTTGAAACACATGCCTTTTAGCTGAATTAGAGTCATGCATATGTGAAAATACCGTGTGACATAAATGCGTACAATGGGGAGGGATCCAGCTTCTTTGCCTTGCCTTTATTTTTAGCTTGTGTCACAATGTTTAAAGGCACAATTACTCTAACAAGCAGACATTTTTATTTAGCCTATCTTGGAGCTAGGTCTTCATTGAGACTTCTGTGGAGCCTCCCAGCTCTGTTTTCTCTCCCTTCTTATATCAGAGAAGGTTCTAAACTTTCATACTGCCACTGCTGGCTGACTGAGACTTGCTTCCACTCATTGTCAAGGTGGCTCTGCAGAAAAGCTCCTCCCTCACTGCTGCCTTCTAGGAGCAGAGTCAGCTGAAGCTGTCCTCTTTTGTGTTTCGACCAAATGAAGAAAAATTGAGTTCACTGGAATATTTTCAGAGAAATGTATTCTTGCTGGAACACACTGCTTAGCTAAAGCTTTTCATGAGGACACAATAAATTCACCTTTTTTTTTTTGTTGGAATTCTCAGAGCAGTGTTCTGTTATCAATTTTTATTTGAAAGTAGGAGAGAGAGAGGCAAAGGCTGGGAGAGAGAAGGAGAATAATACAAAATCCTCACCTTTTCAGTCCAAAGATGGATATTTCACAAAAGCACTGGAAAGTATCTGGGTTTGGTTTTGGTTTTTTTTTTTTTCCTGATGTAGAAAGTACCCAGGAAATGAAATGGCGTTGTGCCTGGTTCTGCCCGGTTGTGAGGAATACAGCTGATTGATTAAGAAAATAGCCAAGTTCCTCTCAGGGCATTTCTTTTGCTACTGTTAATCTCAGAACTGTTTTAATTCAGCTCCTTACCTTTGCGTCCCTGCTTGTGCATCTGTCTACAGGCCCTTGCTACGGTGTGGTTTTTCCCTTTAGAGTACACTAAAATTGGTCATTTAATGAAGCTCATCAATCTCTACTTTGCCTACCAGATAGAGTGCCTAAAGGCTTTGTGCTTGGCCATTACTTGTGTTTCCCATTCTCCAATTTATCACTCATTACTGGGAGAATTTACTCACAACTGGAACCTGCTAGTTGTTTATCAGCTATGCAAACAGCAAGACCCCACTCACCGCTGTGCGGGGTGCCCTGTGCTGAGACCCCCACCAGCACTGCCTGCAGTCCTCAAATGACTTTTTCCCTTCCATCACAAACTACATTTTACTGTATTTTTCTGATCCTAACAGACAGAGAGAGCTGAATTTATCTTCTGTTTCTTTTGCTTTGTTCCAGTACATTTTCAGGCCCTCATTTTACAAGTACATTTTCTCTACTAAAAAGAAAACCCTAGATTTGTATTTACATGGATTAGCAGCCAGGAAAGGATCTGCTTTCACAGTTTTATGACATCTCCCTTTCACTATTACAATGCAGTTTTTGCAAGGCCTTCTCTAATGACCTGCTGTATAGGCAATGGCAGATACCATGCAAAATGCTCCTGCCAACTGCTCCATGGACTCCATAGAGCTGTAAAACAATGTGAAAGAGATGAATGAAAGCAGCCCTGAGTGATTTGGTGGAAGTGTTTGCCTTCTGCTCAAAAAGTCGAAGAGGAAAAGTCTAAAAATGGTATGTCTATTTTTTATCTGTCTTATCTCCTATTATTTTGGGATTTTATGAAAAAACTTAGGTTTTATGTGGTAGGAGGTGATTAAATGAGCACTGGGATAGGTAAATGAATAACGACGCTTCACCTTGGTTGCAGAGCTGTTGTACCTGTTGAACAAATATTGACATGAAAAGAAACTCAAAGGTTTGTGTGCAACTGGGTTCTATTTGTAGTCTGGTTTCCTAAGAAAATGAGACTAAAGTAGAGTCTATTTATGTGTCTAGTCATCCATCTGTCTGTCAGTCCTTCCCCTAATGGTTTCTGAATCAGTTAATGAAATGTTTGCAGTGTTGCTTGAAAAGAGGATTAGAATATTGAAGGTCCTTTAAGTTTTAGTTGAAAATCAGTATCTGGGTAAGGACTGAGAGAGAAGTCCCTGCCTCCCTGAGGAAAGGCAGGCAGAAATGCTGCCTTTACACATTGTGGGCAGCAGTGTATCCCAGCCAGTCGGTCACTGTGAATGAATTCCTGCGTCAGCCTCAACATGGCGGCTTCCAGTAGCATAAGGCACTTGTCCACATGCTGGCAGGTGAATGGGTGGCGGTGTTTGTTTGAGACATGGTAGTAGGAGGCAGGAGAAATGCTGATTCGGTTCTGGCACAGTGCTGCTTTGTGGACATCCTAAATCAGAATATGGGGCATTTGGACAGTTGATCTAAAGCTTTTGCCCATGTTTTTCTCTCCCAGGGATGAAGTCTAAATCATGAACTCTGAGCTTTTCCTCTAAGATTTTCCCTGAACATCTATTTCCCTCAAACAGGTACTGCCCCACAGAAGCGTAGTGTGATATATTTAGTGTGTGGGTTTTGTAGTCTTTGTTGTCTTGAAGGCATAGAATTTACCAGAAAATTGTCCTGGTGTCATTAAGTAGCTTTCTAAACTTAATGATTACATTTAAAATAATTATGCTGCTAGTCCTTCAGGGCTCTACAGGATTTCCATAACACTGCAATGCTGCCATCATTTTGAAACAGTCATCCTTAGGAAATGCAACTGCTGTATTTCCATCAGTGGCATACCACATAGCCAAATATTTGCAATACTTTGATGTCTGTTAACTTGTTAATTGCTGATCACTTCGGCATGAACATTCTGGCAACACATTTATTTGATGATTTGTGGCTCCTGAAGCTTCCACATGGCTTCTTTGGGGTTGCAAAATTATATACCCTACCATACATACTCCTTGACAGTGTGCATGCTTCAGTTACCCACTTTCAACAAAGAGTGCAGTACACTCCCCCCAAAAAAAAGCCCAAACCAAGCAGAAAATATATTACACAATTAATTTACTTGTAAGTTAAGTAACAAGAGAAATATCCCAGATTTTATTTACCAGTTGGACTGTCACAGAGTTCTGGGTACTTGACTTGGAGCTTCAGTAATGCCTTCTTAGCCATATCATGACCCAGAACTCAACTGCAGTAGACATTCAGCAATTCCCTCTAAGTATCATGATGAGATATATAAAATTGTGTAAAGGAAATATATTTAGTCAAGAAATAGAAAAGGTATCAGAGTTGGATCCTAAATCTTTTTTTTCAAATCCTTTTGCTCTTATGTTTTGCTTCAATCCTGAACTGGCACTTGCAATGTCACTAAGGTAATTACTATAGCAATCTGGAAACAGTGATATGTAGCAAATTGATATATAAAAATGTCAATTTTGTGGAACCACACTGCTTTTCTTTTTTCAGGAACATTGGAAATGGATCTGAAAAGAGGTGTTAAAAATAAAGAAACATAATCTTCGTCTTTATAATCATATCAAAATAACCCTCCAAATATTACTACCACCCTCACTGGATCCTGTAGCAGAGTGGAACTGAGCTTCCCATTTAAAAAAAACAAAACAAAACAAAACAAAACAAAACAGATGATAGCACTTAGGGATAAAAACATCAGATTTTCCTACAAAATGTTTTTCCTATAACAAGAAACTTGAAGAAAGTACCAGAGCAATAACAATAAAAATGATTGATTAAAACACTCATTTACTGCCCAAGCTATTGAGAAGAAGAAATTGTCATATTTTGAAGGTATAATTACATTTTAGAAAAGGTATAAATAAAACAGCAACACTGATCTCTCAGTCACGGAGTGAGCATGTGCCCATATTGAGTGAAGAATATTGATCAGTGGGGAAGCCAAGGATGTTCAGTGCTTTTAAGATGTGTATTCTCCCAGCCAGCCTCTCCGTGCATTCAGGAAGTTCACACACTGTGTTAAATACAGAAAACTCGCAGTTACTGACAAGTATTTATGAAAATCAGGCCATTAATCTCAACTACACATCATTATCAGAGACGAAAGAACTCATGCTAATTTATATAAAAGCATATGAAGTTAACAAAAGGGTTAGCTTAACCTTTGGTGTATGAATGCAGTCAACACTGACAGCTAGGATGCCTAGCTAGGATGGATAAAACTGTTTACACAGGTACTGAGTGTGGTGGAGAGACACTCAGGCTGGTTGTCTGAAGATCCCTGGCTACACCACGGTCCCTAATTTTTGTGATATGAGAGTTGGGATGCAGTGTCATTGGAGGCAGCCTTGTGTGCTATGTTTTCCAATATGATTCACTCAGGCTTTTGTGCTACCCCCAAAGCAGCCAACATGCTCTTAGCTCCAATCCGGCTCAGGAAGCTCAGCAGCAATTTTGATGCCCTCCAGAGTGTGATGCAAAAAGCCGAGGGCACTCAGAGCCCCAGGGCAGAATCCCTGCCTGCTCCTGCTTACAATAAATTCTTCAGAGGTTATTGAGAGCTAGCCGCGAGCATCAGGTTATTACTGAGTCTACCAGATCAGTAACTGCATTTTAGAGTGGTAGTGCTTGAATTCACTGTTCTACGAAATTACAAAGAGGGAAGCAGAAAACAATGGAAATCCTGTTGCAAAGGATGAAAGTTTTGCTAATTTAAGCTAATGCTATGCCATTGCCTCCTACACAGACCATCATGGGCCGCATTCTCTTGGGAAGGGGCATAACGTTTCAGGAGTGTTCCAAGCACCCTGGACATCCACGTGTCAGAGGATCCTTCAGGGACAGCTGAGGCTTGCTTAACTTTCCTAGCAAACTGAAATGTCTCTGTCTGTTCTCAGGGCTGGCAGACAACTAAATAACTTCTGAAGTCCCTGTCCTGGAGGGGCCGTGCTGAAAGCTAGAAGATACCTCGTAGTGAGCTTGTGTGGAAATCAAGGACAGTGAAGTGGGTGTTTGAGAGCGAAGCATTAGTTTTGTTTTATAGCTGGGGACTAGAGTCTAATGAATTTCATAACACGTGGGGGAGACTGTGGTGACTCACACTAGGATTGTGTATTTGTGCCTAAATTACATAAACACAGTAAGATGTCCATATGGCTGAGTTGAAAGAGCTATTTAGTTACTGAATGCACACACAAGGTGCCCCTGATGGCAATCTTTACAGATTATTGTACTGATCTGCTGCCTAATGCCTTGGCCAGATCTCCACTACTGCAGCAAGACCAAAAGGGAAAAGTTACATTCAGTCTTCTCTTTCTTACTTCTGTCTCCAAGATGAAGCCCTAACAATGTTAACAATTTTTTTAGGAACAGCACTGTTTTCCAGGGGCTTGTCCTTTCTGCAACATATCCCCTAGCCAGTGGACGGGCTTTTCATTTATTACAGTGTCTGAGGCTGGGATCAGAAGGTATTGAGAGGGCTAACTTTGGCAGGGAAATCAGTGCTGGGCACCTGTGAAACTTCCAGGTCTTGGGAAAAGGTTGTCTGATGACCATTGAACTGAGTCCCTTGCACGCTTCAGTTTTCTAGTTTGATTTGTGATGCATGCAAATCTTTACATACTAATGGTTATCAACATAATGAACACAAGACTATTGTTAGGACCATTACAGCTGATGCTTGAGGGCATTACCTCCTCACCTTCCTGTCTCATGCACTGTTGAGCATTAGTGTTTACATAGCACTAAGGTATCATATTTATGTGGCATGTGGTTAGTAATTTATTCTAATGATCTCTTTATTCTTTAGAAGGTCTGTTTAAAGTAGATTACCTTTTACTTTTGCCATTAAAAAATAATATTGAACTCAGTATAAAAGTATCATGAGAATTTCAAGCTCCAAATAGTTCACCTTTCTTTTCCAAATGAGTAATCTTGACCTGGTGAGTCTGCCCACATGCTAATTTTTACAGGTGTAAGTGCATATCCGCATGTGGAAGACCGACATTTCGTATGTTTGCTTCAGGGTAAGCCATTTTTTTAAATAGAAATATAACTTCATCTCTGACTTTAATCTTCACTTTCTTAAAAAACAGTGTTTGTATTGGCTTTTTTTTTTCCCAATGAAGTTTGAATTTCAAGGGGAATTTACTTTCAGTACGTTGATAGTTGGGGAATGGGGAGAGAGCTGCCTGCAGGGTTGTTTTGGTGTTGCCTCTCTGTAGTAAATGAATGCCCAGGATTCAACTACCATAGTACCTTTAGCATATATCAGCTGTTGGAAGACAATGCAGCCCTTTCAGCTTATCAAAGGTGTCATAATCAACTAATACTTTACTGGTGAAAACATGGTCTTCTACTTGACGGGGTGGATTTCTGCCCTGAATAGTAGGATTGGTAGTAAAGCACACTCAGAAAAGACTTTGAAAAGTAAAGAATGTACTTGTACTTCCTGACTTTTCAACTACAAAAATGCTTTTAAAATGCAATTTTTCCAGATTTTGCCACATCACTTTCTTGACTCCTCTAAAGTCACTGCAGCAAATGCTTATGTGGAAAAGTGTCCTTGAAGGCAATTTAACAGCTGGAAACATAGAGGAAGAACCAGTCCCTCATGAGCAATAAGCTCTCAGCAAAGAAAATTTAAAGCAATTTGCCAGTTACTCAGTAGTTCAGCTATGAGCATGTTCTGGGGGAGTAATGGGATAGTTATATTTGTGTTATCTAAATGACACTCATAATGCAAGAGAAAATAGCTGCTGCAGCTGCAGGGAGACTTGCTGGTCACTTCATGCTGCCACTCAGCTCTCCCCGTGGAGCACAACGCCCATCATGGGCTGGTCTTTCTCTTTGGGTACAGGGCAGCTGTGCACTACCTCTCCTTTTGGAAACCTATCAGCTCCCAAATCAGCACCATGTATTTACTGCATAAGGTGAGGAGTCTGAAATCATTTTAGCTGTTAATCTGGGCTCCATTTTACTTTTCTTGAAAAGGCCTGTTGAATATTGATGAATAACATTCCCTTTTCAATGTTTGTAAGAGTGTTTGTAACCTGGCCATTGATCTAGCAATTTCCAACTAGCAAAATGCTTTTTTTTTTTTTTCTGTTTTGGACTAGAAGAACTTGCATTTTCTGTCAATAAAGTATTTCTATTTCCATAAATAATAGGCTTTGTATTTTTAAAGACTGAACATGAAACCACTTCCAGGTAGGTATAAGCCTATGTTTCATTTCCCTATACGTAACTAAAGTGTTGAGGTTGGCTGTATAACACAGACAGAAAAGGAGTTTAGCTGTCAAAATTAGAAGCATGGCAGAATCATAATGTAGGAAGTCTTGCTAGGCATGATATTTTTTCTGTTGAATATGAGGAGTCACTGATAAAATATCTTGACTAACCCAGAAATTCATGAAATCTTTCAGAGTTGCCTTTTTTTGATGGGGGGCAGATCTGCACACCCCACCCATATCCTGGTTAATTGCTGTCTGTGACAGAAGTTGACCATACTGCTCCAAAGGGGTCGCATTGCTGGTATGAAGCCTTAGACACTAGAAATCTTTATAGCTATACTCCACGGAACAACAACAATTTATATAATTTGAAGATTAGACATATAATTATACTGGTTTGTGTATTGTCTGCAGTTCAGAAAGTTTGAATAAAGGAACAGGACTAAAAGAAAGACTTCATGCTCTGCAGTAGAATTTACAATATTTTCTGAGTCTAATGAGTTTCAGGCAGGACAATGACAAGACCTGTGCCAAATTAAGGGAAGGACCAAAGAGAATGGTGCAACTGAAGCCCCTTCACTGAGAGGATTTACTGCTTGACTTGGTCTTCTGGTTAAGTAAACTAGCAACAGCGGGTTGTCACCTGATTAAAGTCAACGAGGAAACCATGTGCTGACAGCCAGATTACCTTTTCTACCTAGAACATGGATGAAGGAGGTCACGCTGGCACTTTTTCTCTTTCTGAGGTGCTGGGGACACTTGACCGCTTAGTGGATGAGGGGAAGGCTGTGGATGTTGTCTACTTGGACTTCAGTAAGGCCTTTGACACCGTCTCCCACAGCATTCTCCTGCAGAAGCTGGCTGCTCACGGCTTGGACAAGTGCACTCTGCGCTGGGTTAAAAACTGGCTGGACGGCCGAGCCCAGAGAGTGGTGGTGAATGGAGCCAAATCCAGTTGGCGACCGGTCACGAGTGGTGTTCCCCAGGGCTCAGTGTTGGGGCCGGTCCTGTTCAATATCTTTATCGATGATCTGGATGAGGGGATCGAGTGCACCCTCAGTAAGTTTGCAGATGACACCAAGTTGGGTGGGAGTGTCGATCTGCTGGAGGGTAGGAAGGCCCTGCAGAGGGACCTGGACAGGCTGGATTGTTGGGCTGGGGCCAACTGTATGAGGTTCAACAAGGCTAAGTGCCGGGTCCTGCACTTCGGTCACAACAACCCCAGGCAACGCTACAGGCTTGGGGAGGAGTGGCTGAAAAGCAGCCTGGCTGAAAAGGACCTGGGGGTGTTGGTTGACAGCCGGCTGCACATGAGCCATCAGTGTGCCCAGGTGGCCAAGAGGGCCAATGGCATCCTGGCTTGTATCAGGAATAGCGTGGCCAGCAGGACCAGGGAGGTGATAGTGCCCCTGTATTTGGCACTGGTGAGGCCACACCTCGAGTACTGTGTTCAGTTTTGGGCCCCTCACTTCAAGAAGGACATCGAGGTGCTGGAGCGTGTCCAGAGAAGGGCAACGAGGTTGGTGAAGGGTCTAGAGCACAAGTCTTATGAGGAGCGGCTGAGGGAGCTGAGGTTGTTTAGTTTAGAGAAGAGGAGGCTGAGGGAAGACCTTATTGCCCTCTACAATTATCTGAAAGGAGGTTGTAGCGAGGTGGGGGTCGGTCTCTTCACCCCAGTAACAAGCGATAGGACGAGAGGAAATGGCCTCAAGCTGCGCCAGGGCAAGTTTAGGTTGGATATTAGGAAAAACTTCTTTACTGAAAGAGTAGTCAGGCATTGGAACAGGCTGCCCAGGGAAGTGGTTGAGTCCCCATCCCTGGAGGTATTTAAAAGACGGGTAGATGCAGTGCTTGAGGACATGGTTTAGTGGCAGACTTGGCGGTGGTAGGTTAATGGTTGGACCTGATGATCCTAAGGGTCTTTTCCAACCTTAACAATTCTATGATTCTATGATTCTATGATTCTATGACTGAGAAGCAAGAAATTAGATCCCAGTTCAGTCCTAGAAGGAAGGAGAAGAGAAAAATGATGAACCTATAGGTCCCACCATGAGCTGAAGCAGGGGGTTCTTGCAGTGTTCTGGCAGGAGGCACCTTCTGCCCCTCTGTGCAAAGCTTGCTCAGTGTAAACAGGAACAGGAGTCCTGGGGAGAGAGAAAGACAAGGGCTGGGGAATGAGGGACTCTACTACCTGTCCTGTGGGGTTTTCTGTTTAGATAACCAGTGGGAAAACCACAGAAGCACCAGGGAGGGAAGGAGCCATTCCTGTGTGAGAGCCTATTTGCCAAGGTATGAAATTACACTTCTGCTGAGACCTTCTCTCTGGTTTTGGATTCCTCTGCATTCCTGTGTGGAGAGTGATGCAGCTGCCACAAAGAGCATTAGAAAGGTCTCCCTCTGTCTAATGTGTCACTGGGCAATTAGGACAGTCTCCTGCAAACTGACTGGGGGCGGAGGAACTAAGTCCCACTTTATGTCTGGGCCCATTAAACATCACACCTCACCTTCTGTTTCCTTTAAAAAATGGTGATCAGGACTGCTGAATTCTGTGTTTCAGCATCAGCACTCAGAATACAACAAATAATTCAGGATGTTCGAGGGACATAGCTGTAAGAATCACCTAGTTCACGAATCACAAAACTTTAAGTGGGAGATAGGTTTCATCAGCCTAGAGCACCACATTCTTTTGGCATGTGCAAAAGCATGGCTATACAGACAGAAAGCAGTTTTCACTAAAAAATGCAGATACATGTATTGATTCAAGCATCTGAAAGAGCAAAGTAGGGATTTTCTAGTTTGTTTCTCTGAATTTAGATATCTAGCTGGAGATTAGGCACATAAGCAGTATTTTGGATCCTGTAATGTGGCTTTGGGTTCTTTTTATTAAAAAAAAAATTACATGATTTAAAAAGGTTATCCACCTGTTGTGAATCACTTTTGCTATTCAATTCTTAAGCTGCCCACAAGATGAACAAGCAGTTGACAGCTTTCTATTGTCAATAAATAAGCATTGCATATTATTGTTTGATGTAAATGCAAATAGCAAGGAAATCGGTTATTGTAAAACCACTAGGAAACACAGCAGTACAGACAATCTAAGATGGGTTTCTGGCATCCACAATTGCATGTTTTAAAATTATGTCCAAACAGGTAACAGCTCAGAGAACAATTCACAGTACAGAGTGTACTTTGTGAAGTACACTCATTTCTTACTTGCTCTGAGATCTTAATAGTTAGAACTAGATAAGAAATGGTACTGCCATTCATTTAATGTACTTTTATTAAGGGACAGGCATGAGAAAGCATTATAAAATTCTAGATTAAAAATAGTCAAGGGCATTTTTGAATAATGTATCTTTTATAAGTAGAAACCATAATGAAGTGACAGAAATACCTTGATTTTGATTAGATAATCATAACAAATTCATATTTAATTTGGCATGTACTTTAGACACCCAAAGCCTTTTTCTGGGAACAAAACATTTTTTTATAGTTTTGTACTAATTTTAGCGTTTTAAAGGTGACAAAGTACTTTAAAAATAAACATTCATTGTTACTAAGCAGCAGCTGAGAAAAAATAATTGGTGTCATAGTTGTGTGCTTTGCTCTCCTGGTTTGCGTTGGTGTGATGTGACTTGAAAGAAAAGTCATAGATTGGTTGGAAATGGACAGATACAAAGGGCAAAAAATATTTTAGGTACCATACTTACAAAATTTACCTTATAAGAAAGAACTCTACATGTAGGATGTGATAGTTTACTAAGTGCAAATTCCTCTGTAAATCCACAATTTGTTTAGTGGTCGTATAGAAATGGTAGTATTTAGACCTGTCACCATTGTTGAAATTTCAGTTGATATTTTAGCATTCAATAATTTCAATAACAAATCTAGTGATATCTTTTACAAGTTATGAAAAATGTTCATTTTTAACTAAGCAGAACATGGTGGTCTAAGTCTAGAGAATGAATTCAGCAATTCTTATGTTTTACTAGGATTTATGATTTTGTGGCTCATAAAACTGTAAAGGAAATAAAAAAATACAAAAATAATAGCCATAAAAGTCTTTGTAACTTCCAATAAACAAGTGAGATGCAGCTAAGCCCTGGATTTTAGACAGCTAGGCTATCTTCCTTTCATGGTTACTTTAGGGTTTTGGAATTTTTTTCCATGACAGTTAAGCAATGAAAAATTAGTGTTATATAAAATTAAGACACTTTTGGTATTATCATAAAATAGTATTTTTGGAAACACTTATGAATTCCCTGGCACAGAAAAGAGCTGTTCTCACTTCTCATGTGATCCTAGAATAGAGAAAAAAGTGACCAAAATGGAATAAAAGAATAACTGCACAGGAAAAGCCCCACAAAAAGAAAATATTAGTATTCCCTTTAAGCATTGGGATATATACGTCATATGTAGATTAAAAATAAACCATAATTGATATATAAGCAAAGAGAGCTTCTCTTAAAATATACAGCTAAAGAACAAACCAGAATAAAGTCAAATGGTACTGAAGAGAAAAACACAAAGAAAGCAAACAACCTGTCTTTCATTTTCCTTTTTCCTTCTCTTGTGGATATACACTGTCGATCCTTTACACTTCTCTCTTAGTTTCTCAGCTTCCTAGTGTTGAAGCTGAATGTGGAAATAGAGCTAGAAAGCTGTATTTCAGCTTTCTTTCAAGAGCCTGGCAGAGCCCATGTTTGTCATTTAAATATCTCCAATGCATGCTGCCGGTGGGAAGAAATTAATCTTTTAGATAGCATTGTGCAGCTCAACTAGGCACTGGAGGGAGAGGCAAGGACTTCACTTGGAAGAAGTTTATTATTTATATAGCACTGCAGGTGCACATGGTCTTATGCACTACATCAGCAGCACTTGCCAAATGTGTGTCTTGCTTCAAAGGGCTGCTAAGGCCATGCGCGTCTCCCAACAAGGGCTGGTTCAGGTAAGGAGAAATTCATCACTGCCTGGAGGCGGGGCAGGAAATCTATTGGGGTGACAGAAGGCGGCAGGATGGAGAGCACAGGAGGTGCTGATTGGTGAAATATACCCAAACACAAACTCCTGCTGCTGCTTTTAAGGTACGGGATTACACATCTCTCGTGAAATCTGGAGGAAGCTCGAGAGGGAGAGGATTTCTACTGGCATCAAATTGTCCCCCTGCAGCTATTGCTAGTTTGGTATTAATTCACTTAAACCATGACAGCAACCCGGCTTAAAGTGTAGGTTAAAAATGTTCATCCACAGTGAGGTAAGGGAGCAGCTAAGAGATAAATAACAAACTAGTCATGCTGTGGCCTTCTGAATAGCAAGGGTAAGGTCAATGTGGCTGTGCTCAAGGGATTAGTTGGGCTACCCATGTGCTTCCAGAAAATCCCCAGCCTCTGTGAATGGTGATACCTTCTTGATCCTTCATCCTTTGCACAGGTTCTCCTCATTTAGCAGATGTTGATGTGACATAGATTTGCTTCTTGCAGTGAATTTGGAAAATATGTCCTCCACCTGCAAATTTTCACTAGGCCAAATGATACTAAGTGATGATGGGTGTAAGTAGGTAGACATAACTGGTGAAGATTTAGTGTTAGATGTGTTAGTGTGCTGGTCTGTACTGTTTAGCTGTGTTGTAGTCCACCTGTAGTCATCTGAGTCAATCTTCCAAGTTAGTAATTTAGAATAGTCAATAACCTGTGAAATCAGGAATATCTGACTGTTAAACCCGACTTGGTGGCTGATTTTCTGTGAGGTACCTGGAAAATCACTACAGGCTGGCTTTTTAGAGGTGTTTAGCTGCCTAAAATCCCCAAAAGTCTGACTGCATGGTATTGAATTTGTTAAAGTGGTCACTTTCTTCCAAATGCTGTTATCTGTATACAGTGACTGAAATAGGCCAGTGTGCAGCAGGATGCTGTACGGGTGTTCCTCAGACCATGATAAGAGAACAAATGGATTCCCTATCAGGAACTAAAAGTTCTTTATATTTCATCCATCATTTAAAGTCATAAGTATAGGTGTGTGCACCTGATTTTAGAAGGGCTGATGACCAACACCTCCACTGGATTCAGGAGCGACTACAGATTCTTGTACCTTTTGAAACAGGCTTGAGCTATTGCATATCGGGCAAGAAAACTCAGCCACTCTGAAAACACAGCTTTTTTCTTCTCCATAAATAAACATATCTTAATTATCTCATACATGTGCTGCAGGGATTAGTTATCTACTGCACAGAAATCTCTCTGAAAACCTCATACCCATCTTAATATTAGTATTGGAAGTGTTGTTATACAGTGACTGCATTGGTTGTTTAATTGGTTATAAATATCTGTAATCTGTGACAATTTATCAGCGTGATGATAACCCTCTCCATTACTTACCGTCCTGAGCATCACTTGCCACTCAGTACATGCTCAGTAACTGTGGCATCTTCCGCACTGCTCATAGGTGTTTCATCACCTTCCCCTGTGCTGACTGCTGAATTTTTCATGACACCCCCTGTACTTAGTTGCAAAGTTATAGTTATACTTAGTTATAAAGTTACTTCAATTTTCTGCAGTTACTGCTACTGTAACTGCTCTGTTTTCAAGTTTCATAAAGTAATTTATTTGGGACTAATTCAAAGACTCTTAAATTATCAATCCCTGTATGAAGCTCAATTTTCATTTCCTTCACGTGACAAAAACAGCAGAAAGTATATCATTATTTTCCTTCAAGTATACCTTTGAAAAGCCAAGCAGCTTGAGATCTCTGTAGTATTGTACCACAGTGTGGGCAAATGAGCAAGCATTTTGTTTCTCTCTCAATGAAGAAAGCATTTTTGTAACAGTCAGGTTTTACAGACGAAATGTAATTAGAGACTTGCTATCCATTGTATAGTGCAGAAAGCTGTCATTACTTGAATATTTACAATTCTGTAAATGAGTTGCAAAAATCTGCTGGAAAACAGAGTATAGTAAATGTATTATCCTGTTACACGCACTTCAGAGGACAATTACTTTGACTCCATAGCGAATCCTTAATAATCCAGGATTTTGTTCACAATCAGAATTAATTGGAGGACAGATAGAAGCAGTGTACAGGCAGGGATCTTGGCCTTGAATCCTTTGCTGGTGCTTCACCTTTCCAATATGGTCTACTATACTCCACTTGATCAAGTCCTTGTCAACTCTTTCTGTGGTTCAGTTATTTATGTCCAAAACAGCAGTATGGGTATACTTTGCTACATTACCATGATGGATTTGCAACTCTTTGGGGTCAGTGGAATGATTTCCATATCATATATTATGGAAATGAGGCTAGAGACAGCGTCAAGATTTGCCAGCAACCTGTATTTTAATAATACTTTTACATTTACCAGCTACTAGGAAAACATAAAATCTTGAAGGTTAGAGGGCATTAGAATCATAGAATGATAGAATTATTTAGGTTGGAAAAGACCTTTAAGATCATCAAGTCCAACCATTACCCTAGCACTGCCAAGTCCACCACTAAACCATGTCCCTAAGAACCACATCTACACGTCTTTTAAATACCTCCAGGGATGGGGACTCAACCACTTCCCTAGGCAACCTGTTCCAATGCCTTGCAACCCTTTCAGTGAAGAAATTTTTTCCTAGTATCCAATCTAAACCTCCCCTGGGGCAGCTTGAGGCCATTTCCTCTTGGCCTATCACTTGTTACTTGGCAGAAGAGACCGACCCCCACCTGGCTACAACCTCCTTTCAGGTAGTTGTAGAGAGTGATAAGGTCTCCCCTCAGCCTCCTTTTCTCCAGGCTAAACAACCTCAGCTCCCTCAGCTGCTCCTTGTAAGATTTGTGCTCTAGACCCTTCACCAGCTTCGTTGCTCTTCTTTGGATGTGAGTTGAAGGGTATTTGAAGCTTGAGTTGCATCTGTTGCTTAAACCAGAATGAAGACACACTGACTAGCGCTACCATGGTTCTGTGCAAAGCACCACTTCCAGCTCCTGTTGCATTTCTGGTAAGGCAGGAACCTGTTGCCCAAGCAGAGAGAATGTATAGCCAGCAAGCTGCTCTCTGAACTCCTATAGGAAATAGCATTTTGCCTTTGTGCAGGAGAGTAGCACACTTTGAGTTGCTGCAAGAGTGGTAATTTGGATGTCAACTTTCATATGTTTCCTCTTCGCCAGAGGCTGAATGGGTACAATGCAAGGACTCCTGAACACATGCCAACAAGGCAAGTGTACCTTATAAGAGGTCTGTTTATTTGTTTGAACTTGGTTTTAGCCATGTGCTTGCATTCCGAAAGTAATACAGTAAAGAAAGTAAAATCCTTGCAGTATCAAAGAGGAAAGACACGTGTCACATTTGGGATTTTGGAAAAAGAACTATGGCATTTGTAAGACCGTGTTCTCAAGAGGGGATTTGTTACTCAGGGGTCTGCTACTACATGTAGTGGCCATTAGAGACTACAGCCTTAATGGCAGACCAGAGTTTAGAGAACCAGGAAGGGTTGAAGGGCAGCAAATCAACATCTGCTCTATGATTAGTTCGGTATTACTAGAAGAGAGCCCTGGTGCTATCTGTCTTCCAACTGTCAAGAGCACATTTACACTTCTGGGACGGAATTTCCAAGCTGCACAAATATGCTCATCAAAGGCTGGGGCAAAATTGTTTTCCATCCCCATCAATCTGAAATCAGTTAGATGTGTTTTTGTAAAGTGAAGCTGCTCATTATCATTTCTACTGGTGGAGACTGACAATGTGTGACAGTTTGTTGTGATTAAGAGATACAATTTGGAGACAAACCAAGGCTGTAAAATATTTCAAGTCAGCACTAGAAATCTGAAAAAGCCTTTAAGCAATTGTCAAGAAATAACATTGGAGAGTCTCAAACTTTCTTCTGGATTTCAGCATCTGGAGGGCATATCACTGTTTGTATTTCTAGGGGAGAATACAATCTTGGGCTTTCTGTTACTGTGCTTAAGATTTATGCTAAATAGTTCAAGACATTTAGCAGTTTTTTAGAGTTTACATTTTGGTGCTAGCATAGGTTGTGTTCCTCTTTTGCCTCTGCTTTCCTTAAAATTGTCCTTTGAAGAAAAATATCAGCAAGATCTAATGCTTTGTGCTGTAAAAGGACAGTTTCCAAGGCTCCCAGGTTGTGCCAAATATGCTACAGAAAAGACTGAGAAAATTTTGTGTGTGAACTTGAGAGTGCAGAGCTGTGTGCTGTCTTGACACTGTGTGTCAGGATCATACCAATTTATAAAACCAACTTATATGACACTATATTAATATCTTCTTAAAAATATTGTCTCTTGGCTGTTTGTGATCAAGCACATGGGTTTTCCTGCTGCTTGTCATACAATATCTACAATTTTATTAGAATTTTTATTTACAAGCTAATATTTTTATTTTATATCAGATTGCTTTTCTTTATCTACCTGTTTCTTCCACTGAAATGCTGGAAACCATCCCTTTCACTGTTTCCTGAAGGTAAAGGACAGTTCAAGTCTTTGACCCTGTCTTCAGAGCTCTCCATTGCCCTGATGCTGTGCTATCTGACCTGCCATTTCATTGAAATAAAGTCAGTCTTCGGTGTCTTTGACTTCATGAATCTGTAATACAGCCCTGGAAGAAGTCAGAACTGCATTATACCTCAGAGCTCTCAGTCATTTGGGTTGACAGGAGAAGAGACAAAGCTGGGTGCAGTCCTGAGACTCAATTTTAAGCAAATCAGGTTTTCTTTTTTAAGTGATGTAATCTTAAATTTCCCCCAGTTCCCCTCTTTCTGGCAAGTTATGTCAGGCCCCTTTAGGAAGGTTTCCAGGCAATTTTGTCTGCTGGATGTTGGCCATGTGTCATCATCGCAGTGCGAATGGGCTACTTGGGGCAGCCAGTGTTGGCAAGGAAAAACCTAGTTTCATCTACATTGGCATAAAAATATATTTAAATGAATGCTAAAGCTAACAAAATTCAAGAAGGGATTCTCCTTGACATTCAGCTCTTTGCCCTAGACTGGGCCCTGAATTAACTCCTGAGGGTGATAAGTGTGATTGAGTTTAGACCTAAAGCCAAAGTGTAATTGAGTTTAGACTCAAAGCCATTGATCCTAAGGATTTTATGGTAATCACGGTGGTGCTAATAACGCTTCCGTCTGTTGAATCAGGACCTGTGAAATGAATTGATAGACTTGAACCCAGTTCCTTCAGGAGTGTTTGCATTATCTCTCCGACACTTTGTCAGCCCTCAATATTAAAATCTATATGAAACTGAGAAATGGTGTGAAGAAAAGCGGATGGAAACACTAGATAGAAAAACCTATGTTTTTGAAAGGACATGCCATTAGGGTTTGGAATAAACTATTTAGGATCCTGCAGCTGAATCATGATCCCTGGAGAGTTTCAAACACAGCTGATGTCTCAGTCCCCAATTTATCCCACCTAATTAATGCCACTCCATTTAACCCAGGTGGGAGCTTAGTCATCCTAAGTTTTCTGCAAAGTCAATGGAGAGAGACAGATTTTCTGAAGGTGATTCAACCTACCTAAACAGAACTTTGTAAATTCAGGGGACAAGGTCTTTTTGAAATAGAAATTTTTAGCTATAATGTATAATTATTATGCCATTAAAAATAGCTCACACTACTGATGATTTGATACAAGAACAGGTCATCTTAGTATTCTGTTGACACACCTGGTTTTATATTTTCATATCAATCAATGGGTGCTCTACTTAAGTATGAATTAAAGACATCATCCCACATTAATTTAAGACCAGATGTTCAGAGGTGTTTAAATGGCTCATTCCTGTTGAAATCAATAACTTCTGAAGTTCTGGACCTTTGTGATTAACGAGTTCTATAAAAATCAACCTTTATTTGATGGCCTATTACACATTATGCTCATATAGGATATTGTATGAATAATAAAGTCTTAGTCATATCATTTGTATCCTTCCTCTGTGACCGTAAATCAAATATAATCAGCACAAACATGTTTCTTACCCTTCCATATCCTATTAGAGAAAGGGTTATTGCTCTGAATGATGCCAGCTGGACAGTCAAGTTATCATCATACAATATATTTCACCTTGAGAAGACTCTTGTGAAAGCCTCAGCAGGTCATTTGGATGTAGGCAGACTACTATATTCAGTTCTAGCTAGACAGGCTGTATGGCATCTCTTTGATTTTGGCTTGCTTTATTCAGCATCAGTGTAATTTCTTTATTTTTTTGATTAATATCTCCCCACTTTTCTGATTGAAGAGATCACCAGCAAACCCTGTGCCTGTCAGCTGCCTTACACTTGAACATCTTGAGAAAGAAGTGACACTCGGAATTTGCCAGTGTGTAGAGCTTTTCTCTTAAGAAATTTAACAGGAAAGGAGAAAGAACAATGCTTGTAATCTGGAGACAAAACTGCTTGCTATATACTTCCTTGCAAGGCAAAACCAGTTCTCATCATGTCTAGTTATAAGCAAAAGAACAAGAAAAAGAAAAAAAATCCCAGAAGAAAAGTCATCCTAATGAATCAAATAACTATTTCTCTCTTATGTCTTTCCTGTACAAGGTCAATAACACTCCTCAAGAAGCAAAGCACTCTACAGAACTGGTGTTTTACTGCCACAGTGCATAGCTTTATTTTCAAGCTTCAGAGCAGTCTTGCTCATATCATTCCTTTAAATTGCCTTACTCATATCTTCATTGCTTTACTTCAAAGCCACTACAATAAAACTCCTGAGCTGCAGTTGGGAGAGATGTAAAGAAGAGCAGAAAAAACATTACTTTTTTCAGTTTACCATTTTACCGGTGCCAGAATTTGCCAAAAAAACCCTGAGAATGGACAAGATTCATTGGGTTTTATTAGAAAGTTAAAAAAGGGCTTTACATGTATACCTGTCTATGCTACAAAATGAGGAGGGATGCCATGGAGCCAGCTGCACCACTTCTCTAGTTTTGTCTCCACAGCTTTCATTCAAGCTTTTTCTCCACCATAAATCTGCAAAATTCTTAGACAAGAAGGCATCCTACTAATTCTGGACTTAAACTTGAGGTTATTCAAGTATCTACCAAAAGACCAGTCTCCCTTTCAATCACTTATTCAACTGTAATTTAGTGTTTCTTACCTATTCATTATGTTTATTGTGGTCATAGTGGTCAGTTTTTATGTGTGTTCCCACCACATATTAAGAACTGCTTTTATTATACCAGTTCAATACTCATGCAAGTAATTCCTATATACTGTATTTTCTTTGCACACTTTGCCCCTATCCATGAATGATGGCTATTTGAGAAATAACTTTAAGAGGAAATAATTTTCTTTTTGCTTTATTGATTTGTGTGTCCTTCCACAAGATTAATTTCCTATTAGGTTCTGGGCTGCCTATGTGTTATTCAGATTCTTAGACCTATCAGTAAATCTACACTCCACAGTGACTGTATACCTCATTTTGCCTTGGCTGAGTTGTTAACCTACAGTCCAGTCATATATATTCTGCAGCTTCACCAACTTAATCAAAGGCAGCTTGACTACTCAGTAGGAACTGTTGTAAATGTGTCTCATCTGAAAATCACTTCCTCTGACAACAGAAAACGTCTGAGCTGTAATATCAAAGTTTAGTAAAGCTGAATAATTTAGTTTGCATCTGGTTTGACTGCAAAAGCTGTCTTCACTTTTCAGAAGTCTTCTGTAAAGGAGCTTCATGTTTTGTAAAATTGTAACCTAAATACACTCTGGGAATGTGAAAAATGTATGTCACACAGATGTGTTCATTTTTTTGTATGCTCTAGCCTTTCTGAAGCTGTTTTGTATTAGAAGTGACCTTATGTAAAAGGAGTGAATGTAATTAGCAACTGAAATCCCCTGTGCATTATCCAAGTGGTATAAAATGGCCTCAGAATATTTAAGATTCAAACACAATATTTTTTGTGAAAACTGAAGCAGTTTTTCTTTACTCTTTTAGCTTTCATATAAGGTTGTATTTCAGCAGTTGATGCTATTTGTAGTGATTATTATTCTAAATGAGAGCAGCTAATTTGTCTGTTAAAGTAATCCCTTGTTGGGATATGACTGCACAGATGAGGCTGTAGGGTGTAGCTTTCATCTGTTTTATTACTTTGTTTACATTTTGATTTAACACCTTCCCAAGACACTTAAAGAACTGGACACATGGTAAGTCTTCAGTGGAGTGGAAAACTGCAACCATTTGAATGTCCTCTGTTTCAAAACAGAAAGAAAAATTAATTTTCAAAACTTCTCATGATCAGAAATCCGATAGACTTACAAAATCTCAATTTCACAGTTGAAGAGCTGTTGCAACTTTTAGATTATTATCTAATATGAAATATGTTCTTTTTTATTAGAATTTCTTCAATAAAACATTTTTTTTCTTCCTGACTCACATTCATAAGAGCTTATCCTGCTCCTGTCTGAGTATAATGTTTAAATAATATTCACATGGATTGAAAGTCATGCTCTACTTCAAAAGAAAAGATGAACAAGATTGAAGACTGAAATGAGTTAATATAAAAGCAAAATATTTGCAGGGAAGTTGCAATACCTGTCATGAACAGCATGTGATTTTTGTTTCCTTTTTTCCGGAGACCTACCACATAAAATGAAGATTAACAAAGTGCTTGTTTTTTGATAAAAGAAAATGACTTCTCTGTGGCTGAGATGAATGTGAACTGCCAGCTTCAGAAGCAAACTTTTAGCAAATTTTTTAGATTCAGCCAATTAGATCTCATTTCATCTCCAGAAGTGCCTGTAATATGCATATGCAGAACCACAGATGGAAAAATACATTTTAGACTAACAGAGACTGGAGACAGAGCCACCTGCCTTAGATCATGGCCCTCTCTCTCTCTCATCAGGCAAAGTCTTGTTAAGCTGAGGTTTGACCAAATATGTCTAGCAGTAGTTCTATGCTGTCATTGGTTATATTCACATTATCCTCATTGTGAAAAGTTTTAATGCAAGAAAATGGGAAGAGAATCATTTGGAAAAAAATGAAGTGAATACACCAATTGTTTCTTTACAACATATCCTACAAACAGAGGTTTTGTGTTGTAGAAAATTGGATTATCTCCCATAACAGAAACTCTTAACAGAAATGTGAAGGTGTCCTCAGTTTGCATTTTGTTATTGTGAAGGCTGTATCCTGTATCAAGAGGTTTCCTCTCATCTGTGTCGACTGCTGAAGTACCCAGGATTTGAAGTACTCTCTGTATAGTACTAATAGGATCCTTAGATAGGAGGGGTTTTCCACGTACTCCTTGTCAGGAAATGTATTTCAGCAGACCCAGATCTCATACCTACCTAGGGGACACTCAAGAAAGTGAGTTCAAGTGGACTCTTCTCTTCATTGTCTCACAAATGTAACCCAAAGAGGAAAAACGTATCTGAATACACACACATTTGCACACTTTCATCGCTTGATGTAAAAAACTTACTCAATCTTAAGCAAAGACAAACTGAAACACTGAGCAAGGTAAAGGCTGTGTCTATCTGAACAAGCCACACAGCACTGGAGGAGCAGAGGTGCTGGGGAGACAGCTGGGCCTGAACCTCTGGGGACAACCTTACAGAGTCACAGGGCTTCTCCTTCAGGCTGGCCCCACTCTGGCCCCATGTACTGTGCTCCTATCATTAGCCAGAGCACAGAGGGTGATAACTCTTGGTTCACGTCCCCCCATCTTGTCCAGGAGGAGTCCCACTCCTGCGCTCTCAGAGCACCCTGCACCATGAATCCAAGCACAGTAAGTGGGGACAAACGGAGGGTTTCCTGAAAAGCAATTTCTAACACTGCTATAGGGACTCCCAAAGTCTACCACAGCAATAGATGGGGCTTACTTATCAAACTAGCAGCCAGAAACCATACATGGAAAATGTGATACTTTTGCTATGAGCCTTTTGTACCCAACAGTAACCACAATATTTCATTTCAAAAGAGATCTGCATTTTTACTCTGGCTATAGCACAGCTTAAGCAGCTCTAACTTGAGTTGACAACCCTGCTTTAAATTGCTGTACATGCTTGTACCAAACCCTTGAATACATTATATTATTCTCCTGACATTTTGGCACTGGGGAGGAGGCTTCCATTGATTCTACCTGCTTAACTGCAAGCAGAGCAAATATTTCCTCTTACAGAGCTTAACAGAAAAATAAACTACAGTTTCATGAAGTTGCAGGAGTCAAATAATTATTTCCAATTTCCAGAGCCTTTCAAGAATTTTTTTCACATCCTCTCTTGGAGTTATTCCTTTCTTTAAAATGTAAAGTATCACAATCTGGCCAATGCTGTCTCTGCTAGGGATGGATAAACAGGAATGACAATTATTTTCTTTGTAAAATGCAGAATCTGTAAAGTGTTCTTTATCTTCTCTTTGGTTTGCTGGAATATTTTCTGGTGCATGCCAACATGAGTCTAATCAGAATACCAAAGAAGTCAAGTCCTACTGATTTCAATGGGAAAAGTTTCAGTTGTGGTTTTGAGTATTTAGGAAAGAAATAAAATTTCCCTTCTTGATATAAAGCCTCAGGGATTCCTTGCCTACTTCCCTCTCTCCCTCCCTTTCTGTCTTTCTCCTTGAACTAGGCAGATTTCCTGTAGTCCATATCTTTTCTTCAAACCCCCAGTGCATCATATCTAATGAGGGAGGAGGATCTTTTTATAGACTTCAGTATTTGTAGGGTTCTAGTTATAAATTCTGTGGATATCCTACTAAATTATACAGTTCAATCCTTTTTCTTACTCATTTTATTAACATTCTGACTTTTAACTACCGTATATTTTACACTAACGACAAAATGCCTGAAAAAAGATAGAGAAGTCTAAGCATGTTTCATGATAGCCAGACACAGAGAATATTGCAGTAAGTAGTTACAGAAGGAATTCTGAAATTAAAAAAGAACATTTTCGTTTTTACAGCAGGTTTTAGTTTTTCAGCAAAACATATTTTTCAGTCAGTCCTTCATAAACCAATACTTTTATCAGAACTCCAAAGAAAATTTTTATTGAAATTTCATTTATGCGATTTTTTAAGATTTCACCCATTACAAAAATTGTTTTCTGCAGGGTCTAATAATCCGCTTACTATGTATGATCTATAAAAATTCAATTCTACTGATGACTTTAGTTTGAAACAGCCATAAGTCTTTTCTAAGTTATTTCCTAAGCAACCATAATTCTTTTTTACGTAATTTCTTATCATCCTAATTTAGGAAGATTTTCCTTGAATTGAATGTCTATGATCTTTCTGGATCTTTGTGTCTAATCACTTATTTCTTATTTTAAATCTTCTTTCCTCCTTTAAGAAGCTTGACACTTTTAAGACTTTGTATTGTCCCTTAGCCTTTAATGCTTTTCTTTTTTCCATTGTACTCATGTACTCATGTTTCCTGTTTTATAATCTCTCTTTCAGTCCAAAACACAGCTGGAGGAATTCACCCCTAGGTCAATCTCTATATATAGGTTAAAATGACAGACAACAAACCTTAACCAGTGAAGAATGATACTCACTTCTTGCTTTGGACAAATAATATTCTTGTATGTCTTCAGTCATGTTCTATTACTTCAGTGTTTAGTAAGCACACCCAAACTAGATGTAAATTACCTAATTTGAGCATGAATAACAGAACATCAGTGGTTCCCAATACATTCTGATTTTTAGAATCTTTTCAGTTCTTCAGCTGAGACGCTGGCCCCTTTGTAGTGCATTTAGCCTACTGACAACAGGTTTCCTGTTTCTAGATGCCTTTTACTGAACATCCACAGATTTTCCATTGCTCATGGATTACATTTTGCAAATCACGGGTTGTGACAGCAATAATCTTCACTTCTGTCGTGGTTTAACCCCAGCCAGCAACTAAGCACCACGCAGCCGCTCGCTCACCCCCCCCACTGGTGGGATGGGGGAGAGGATCGGAAGGGCAAAAGGGGAAAACTCATGGGTTGAGATAAAAACAGTTTAATAACTAAAGTAAAATAAAAAATAGAACAGTAGTAATACAAAGCAAGCGGTACACTGTACAATTGCTCACCACCCGCCGACCAATGCCCAGCACGTCCCCCAAGCAGCGACCGAACCCCTCCCCCGCCAACTCCCCTGCTTATATACTGAGCATGACGTCACATGGTATGGAATAGCCCCCGCCCAGTCTGAGTCAGCTGCCCCGGCTGTGCCCCCTCCCAGCCTCCCGTGCCCCTGGCAGAGCATGGGAAGCTGAAAAGTCCTTGACCAGTGTGAGCACCACTTAGCAAGTACTTAGCACTACTTAACAAGAACCAAAACGTCAGTGTATCATCGACATTGTTCTCAACCTAAACCCAAAACACAGCCCCATACCGGCTACCAGGAAGAAAACCAACTCCATCCCAGCCGAAACCAGGACAACTTCTTTAAATAGTGAGCTCTGGGCTGCACATATATATGGTTTCATTTTTTCTATAAATGCAACAACGCTGATTTAGAAACGGATTTTGATAAATTGCAGTTGATGACAGATCTGATAAAGACTTCAATATTCCAAAGCTACTCTAAAGGGGGAAAAAGCTACTCATCTTCTCCAGTGTCATTAGGTTGAGAAGTAATGGACTTTAATAAGAGACCTGTTGGTTAGATATTAGGAAAAGCTTTCTAATAGGGGAGACTGTGAAGCACTGGCAGTAGGTTGATTGCAAAAACAACAGAATATCATCACAGGACACTTGAAGAATAATCCAGGCAGATGTCTGTTAGAAATGGTAAGGGTACTGTTGATCCTGCCTTGCAATAAGAATGTAGACTTGATGATCTACATCTTTGTTCAGTGATTTATGTTGTTGCAACTTTCTCTCTAGGTAGGAGACATGGATATGAAGAGCTTTATGATGATAGCAGTTCTTTTCACAAGTAGAAGAGTGTCCTCACTAAGGAGCTATAAAGGTAGAGCTCTATTTTTTTTTTCTAAGTAATATTTATCTCTCTGCACCTAAGAGAGCTTGCTGACATTGATATATCCTAGTAGAGATATAGTTTAGAGTATCACAGAATCATTCAAATATTGGTTGGAAAAGTACCACTGGATGTCAATATGGTACTTCTCTATAGTTTAGAGCAATTCTCCTAGTGAAATTAGATAGTATACTGGAGTAATTATGTAAGGCGAAGTAATCTTTTGCTAGTAACCTTTGTCTATGAGACATTTTTTGCTCATACATGTCTTTTTGGGGCTTGGGTTGTTTTTAATACCTAAGTGACGCAGACATGCCAGCAAGATGTGTAAATACAGGCCCAGACTGTCATATCTATACAAAATTCTGTGTGTAGAGAAACTCTCCAACTGGCAAAGACCACGCATAGGCCCTTTAAGGTTACTGGTGTAACTAAAACAATCCAGGCATTATTGCTGAACTTGTTTGAAAAGTCAGATTTCTCAAAGAAGAACTCTTGTGGCACCTGGACAGAGTGCAATGTAGGAATCCCTGGTCTCACCCCTAAGAGCATCACTACATCCTTCCTCATTAGTCCTCCTGAGAGCCTTGGCAGGCAGAAGCTAATGAGCTTGATGTTGTGCCACCTGCAGAGCTCAACTTTCCCTGAACCCATCCCACTGTCTTCGCAGGGTGCTGCTTTGAAGCTGTACCCTGAGATCTGACTTGACTATATCCCACCATGTACCCTGCAGACATGCCCTTGGGTAATCCATTCACCATTCTTCACAGGAGCTTTCCCAGCCACAAATGATGAGAGAAGTAAGTGCAATCACACAATTTTATGGATTAATCTTTGCAAAGTGTCACACACAGCAGACAGTTGCTATTTTCTGCCATGTTTGTAAAGTGAGAGCAGTAAACCTAGCAAAAATATGTCAAACATAAGTATAAGGAATTTTTGGTACATTCCTTTGTGCTAAACACAAATAAATTGCAAAACTATTTACAAATTAATACTTCAGAACTTTACAGCTCGATGTTTTGTTTTCTGCTGGCCTGGAAAAGAAAGTTAATAGAACTATTCATGGTCTTAATTAATATATACCTACGCATATATGTTTAATGTGTATGCATATATTTATATATATGCACATACATGTCCGTGCATGTATATACATATACGCATATATGTACATGGGGAATTTTAAATATGTAAATTGGTTCATTTAGGGAAGGAGCATCTGAAGTGTCAGTGCCCGAAGGACATACTGATAATGTTTGCAAAGCTAAGAAACTAGGTGGCCTGGAAGCAGGTAAAACCAAGTCATAAGCAAATAAAACAAGTAATGCAGATTGGAAGGAATATTCATGAGCCACTATTTGTGCTTGATCCTGTGCTAAATGTAACCCATCAGGTAAAAAGCCTTGAAATGGTTCTGAAAATCTCTGCTTTACTGACAAAAGCAAAACTCTTCGATTTTCTAATGTTTCCTTGTAGCAGATACAGATGACCTTTTTTATTCTTCTTTCTGAGAAGCTCTAATGTCTCCACTGTTTGCAACAAAGCTTTGAAATTTTGCAGAAAGGAAAAAAAAAGGAGTGTCTTTTCTTTGTCCCAGGAAATTCCATTTCAATTTAGTGGAGCTATCACTTGTTAAACCAAATCACTGGCCCCTGTAGAACAGCCTGCACTAAGAACCTCTCAGAAGTGTGAGATCAGCCATAGCAAAGGAAAAGAGTCAACCCTGTTATTGAGTGTATACCCTTGGCTCACGCAATGAGCCACTGCTTCCCTCCTTATTCCTGCCCCCATTGTGCCTACATATTATGGTACAGACTTCAGCTGCAGGATTACCAGGGTTTTTTTCCAAGTAACTTGAACCCATTCATAAAGCAAGATGCGCACAAGCTGGAGTCAAATTAATGTAGCTCCTACGTGTTTTATATAACTTTGGCTTACCCTAACTTCTGAATGCCTGGCTTCACAATATACATAACTTTTAATTCTGTTTGCTTGCAGACCTATGTAAATAAGGGGATGTAATAAAATGTGAAAAAAAATTTTCTGGTATCTTTATAGACTTTGCTGAAGTGACTGTATAAGGCCTCAAGGATGTTCAGTTCTCATTATTCTGTTTCAAAAACAATGAAAAAACTGCAGGAGCAGAAGTTCTGAAGGGCAGCTTGTTAAAGTCTGATACTTTCCTTCTGCTCTCAAGTCTCTAAACTAGCAGCAGGTTATTTTATATTTATATTTATATGCTCTGGAAATGCTTTTGACTTTCTCTGAATCGTGAGCAGTTGGCAAGGCTGGTCTCAGGACTGGAGGAACAATTGCACTTTCTAGGTTTCTTTTATCTCTGTTTAAAAAAGTTATTTACCATTCAAGTGGATTTAATAAAACACACTGACATGGCTGATTATAAAGGTACAGTTTAATAGGATCATTTTCAATAATATAACTAAAACCTTTATGATAGTTAATCACATAAATCTGCTGTAAAAGTTTAATCAGTTTAGACTTTCTGCTGTTGGCTGATTCAGAGGTCCTTGGCCATCTGCACAGTTCACTGTAATGCAGTAGGTTAGAAATTGCATACACATACTGCAGTTATCCAAGGACTTACATTCATTACTTTTCTCCTAGATATTTGAGTGCTTGGGTAATCCTTCTTGTGGAATGGGGTTCAGAGGTTTTCCTTCAGAAGAGAGATGCACACAACTTACAGAGACATTCAGAGAACTAGGATGATACCCCAGAGGATTATAAAAGCCCATAAAGCAAACTCTACTAATTGACACAAAGGTAAAGATATCCGGGGTGAAAACTGGTAAGCTCTCCTTCACTGCCTCTTGAGTCTAAAAGAGCCGGCACAGGCATTTGAAGACTTTGTGCAGAATAACGATGCATAGCATCCTCTTGCGGTTACTGGCTAGATTTATGACAGGTGTAAAGCAAGGTGTAGGTAAACTGTAGACACCTAAATCCTGAGCTGGAAGCCAAACACACTCCAGCCTTCCTTCCAGCTGCAGTCCTATGAGGGAAACATCTGAGTACCTTATGTGCTGAGCATCCCACTTCTCACATGCTGCCCCAGCCTGAATGCCTTGGGGACACCTCTGAAAGTGTTATTTGATATACTCGACCACAAGGAGTGCAACAGATCCTGCTCTGCTGAAAGCAGAAATTCCCTGAACGTTAGATCCTTCAGAAAGGGGTTTATAACAGCAACCGGATGATGGGGGACACCATGTGTCCATCACTAGAGAAAGCTAGTGACCCTTATCTGTTTTCTAGGTATAGACTTAAATGCATAAGTATATTCCGGACTTAAGTACAAAGTCAAGTATTTCAGGAAAAGCAGAGCTGGTGCAGAAAATCTACAGTGCCTGTATTTGGCTTTCATGCATGAGCAGCTAGCCATACTTGTGCTACTGAAAATTTTCAATTCCTTTTTCTCCCTGAAATTCAACTTGAGAAGATCCAGATCTGACAGGTTATTTGCAATGCATCTTTAAGAACAGATCAGGAACCCAGTTTGCATTTGGCAGTGCTGAATCTGCTGTGCTGATGTCTAACCACGTCTGTGGGGCTTATATCTGCCTCATCCATAGTCCTCAGTGGTTTTGTACCATCACAACTAAAAGAAAAACTTGAGATTTGGGGGTCAGGATTTCCAGTCTGGCCTTAGCATTCTTGGCCTCCTTTCATAAGAGCTTTTGGCATGTTAATGTTTTGGCATATGCTTGATCTCATTGGCTTTAACAGGTTTAAACACTGACACATTTAATTTATCACTTTGCAAAATTGGGGTTGCAGTTAGGAGCATTTATATTGATTTCCACTGGCTTCCTTCTATCCAGTGCTACAGAAGTACATGGGTTTTCTTCACGAAGTCTTGCCTTTCCTTCACTACCTTCTGCTGAAGCAAATTACCTCAATCCATATAATGACTGGCACATTTTTGTCCTAAGCCTAGTAGGAGAGAAGGCAGAAATTCTCATTTCAAGAGAGCTGGGGTCAGCTGGTTTGCCAGCCTTCAGATCTCTGGGAAACAGATTGTTACTGCAGATTCTCTGCAAGAGGATTATTCTTTAGAAACATTTCTCATCCAACTGCAAAAGCATTCACTTTTGGTTTCTTGAGATAAGAAAGTGGTTATCTGAGGTTAACAAATAACAGTGTAATAAAATAAACCATACAGGGTACATAAATTCCTTCCCTCCTGGGGAAAAAGGGAGATTGCAGAATGTGTGCACCCAAGTCTGAGCACCTAGGAACCACCTAGACTCATCTAGCACTTTCCACTGTGTTTGCAGTAGGTTTGCAAAAATTGGGCAGATATAACAGAAAGTTTTAAGGCTGATTTTTAAGAAATGATGAGCATTTGGAAGTCCAGGTGATGTCAGTGGAAAGTGATTAGTTCTCAACATACTGAAAATCAGTCCTGTAATGAACAAATTGTTTCCTGCTAATTTGCCCTATTATCAACATGTCTGTGTGCTGTTTTGTGAATGTGAATGGATTTCTGGGCCTACTTTCTCATTTATGTCAGTCTTGCACTAGTGCAAATCCCTTGACTCTCACTGGGTTACTCTTGACTTAAATCAGTTTGATGGAAGAATAAAATTCGGAATATGTCTGTTACCTGCACAAGGCCTTCAAAAATTACAGTTGTCTCTGCTGCTATCTTACTTGATATGCAGGAGGCAAATGAAAAAAAAAGACCATTTTTTGCATTATCAGTTATTCTGTGGTAATTGTCTTTGTGTCAATTCATGGCTAACATGATGGAGTTAACTTAATTCTCCTCCACCACAACCTTTCTTACAGGTGAAGATGACTTGAATAGGGTGAGGGACATGGTCACTCCCCCACAGCAACTTCTCGTGTCTCTGTGCTCTCAGATACTTACACTTGCTTCTCAAGGAGAAAAAATCCAAATATTTTGTGTCAGAGCTGTCAGAACATTTCAACAAAATAAAAACATTCCATTGCAATGTTGACACTGGTGATTCTTAAACAGACATACTTTTAAAGCAGCAGAATGAAAAGTTATTTCTAGCTGAGAAGTTGAAGCAGGCTGAAAAAAATAGGGTTTTGCTTTGTTTTTCACAAAGAAGAATATTGCCGTAATTTCTGGATGTTATCTGATTTTGAATGAGCTGCGTCTTCTGATAGAGGAAGGTTCTGCATTTCTTTTTCTCTCTCTTGCTCTGACTTTTTTCTCTTTTTTGGCAAGCACTGATAGTCTGTTTGTTTGTAGTATTAAATTGGTCTAAGTGCAATCTTGAAATTGTATTTATTTCACTATATTTTCCATTACAAGTCTGAAATAAATATTTATTAGTATTTAATCTTGATCAGGATTGTATTCATGCTATAAAGGGAAAAAACTAGTTTTAAAGAGATCCTGCAAAATCACATACTGGTGTTATATTGACAAAGAGCAAAGTCCATGGCAGTCATAAATGAATATAGGTCTGATTCTTTAGATGCCTTCTACAATGATGTAAATTAAGTACAGAGTGTATAGAGGCAGTTCCTCAATAGGCAACAAATACATACACTTTCTACCTAGCTACATTAACCAGAAAAACAATATGGAGTTTTACGCTATTTCTCTTCTTTCACTAACTAGTCAAAGTACACCTATAACCTGGAATGCTCGTTTTATTTATTTCAAAGAGGTAGACAAAAGTTAACATTAACATTGCAATTTGAGTACTTATTGTATGGTACCACAAGCATAATGAATTTACGGTATTACAATCAAATGGAGAAAAAGTAACATATCCCAAAAGCTCTCAGACACTGAACTATTTGCAACTTAGATTCTTCCAGCCAGAAAGAATGAAAGAGGGAAAATCTGGGGAAGTCAAAAGATGAGACAGTCTTCTGGGGATCTCCCAAATAGATGGAGAAAAATAGGCTTACTAGCACTGAGTGGTGAGCCAGGATGAACTTGCTCATAGTGCCATCACACAGCAGTGTACCAGTACTTCCCCTGGTTGACCTTAAAAGTGTTGCTGGGACATAAAACATTTCATTATCTTTAAGCTCCCGTTCCTTGCAATGAAACTCAGGGGGGGATGATGTCACAATCATCTGTCACAAAGATTTATATTCTAAATTAGAGTTAACTACAATATATGTATGATTTAACAGATTGTCTTTACTATATTATAATGTCAATGCTGGACATTCCATGCTTCATTTGTCTCTAGCTGGAAGATTTAAGGGGTAATAATCAGTGGCTGGAGAGGACAGTAAATCATCCACTTTTTTAATCAGTAGTTTTTTCAAACCAGAGGTAAAATGGAGTTTGAAAATGTACTGTGGCTGACCTGGCCTGACTGCATTCCCGTGTCAAAGAATAAATACTCCTCTCCCTTTAATATGGTCTAATGTAAGTGAAAAATGTAGTTGTACATTATAAATTGAATATATTTGGGTAATCGCGGGACTGAAATCTTTCATGGCAGATTTTCACTCATTTCTTAGTGTCATTTATAAAGAGAGTACATCAATAAGTGTTATTGATGGTTATTGAACAAATACATCAATAACCCAAGTAACCATTAGATTCTGGTAAATATAATTTTGTTTGGAAGGTGCTCAAAAACCGTATAAAGTCTGGCACAAAATAGGCTGCCTTACTAAGGAACTTAAAATTATCTCCCACCTCTATGTGACACACAGATCACATCAGTCTTGCTCTTTGCTTGGCTGGTTTTCATTGCTTCCATCTGAGCCATTACATGAAAAACAGATATCCTAAGTCAGCACTTTTCCATCCAGAAAACAGACTAACTCTCCGGAGGCTGAGAGAGAGAGAGGTGTTACTGAAAATGTTTTATGTTATGAAGCAGTATACAGTGTCTATAAAGAATGAAAAATCTGCAGTGTATCTGTACACCAGAAAAATCTTCACTGAAAAATTAATTTGAACTGGGTTTGATAGAAACATTGACACACAGGCAGAGAAGTTTCTTTTTGGAATATAAATGGCAGTTAAAGATTGGCACTTTGAGGTGTGGAGGGACATGTGAAAGAGATTGGGTTATGCCTGGGTTCATTTAAACTTTTTTGTAAGTGATCTGGCACAGTCAATTACTCCATAAATTATATCAACCTTACAGGGGCTGTCATGTCCATAAAACTGTCTAGTGGTACATACACAAGTCACTGCTATAAGACGTCAGTGAATTTCCAAGATTTCAGGAAGAATGGAGGCAGGGAAGTGTCCAAAAGTTTTGGGACACTGCCCAGTTATTTTAGAATGAACTTTCCTCCAGGGGAAGTGTCGTGGTTTAACCCCAGTCGGCAACTAAGCACCACCCAGCCGCTCGCTCACTCCCCCCCCCACGGTGGGATGGGGGAGAGAATCAGAAGAGTAAAAGTGAGAAAACTCATGGGTTGAGATAAAGACAGTTTAATAGGGAAAGCAAAAGCCACGTGCACAAGCAAAGCAAAGCAAGGAATTCATTCACTACTTCCCATCGGCAGGCAGGTGTTCAGCCATCTCCAGGAAAGCAGGGCTCCATCACGCGTAACGGTTACTTGGGAAGCCAAACGCCATCATGCCAAATGTCCCCCACTTCCTTCTTCTTCCCCCAGTTTATATACTGAGCATGACGTCATATGGTATGGAATAGCCCTTTGGCCAGTCTGGGTCAGCTGTCCTGGCTGTGCCCCCCTCCCAGCTTCTCATGCACCTGGCAGAGCATGGGAAGCTGAAAAGTCCTCGACCAGTGTAAACTCTACTCAGCAAGAACCAAAACATCACTGTGTTATCAACATTATTCTCATCCTAAATCCAAAACACAGCACTCTACTAGCTACTAAGAAGAAAATTAACTCTATCCCAGCTGAAACCAGGACAGGAAGTTTTCTCCATCATTGTTCATGCTGGAGTTTTTCATACTCACCCTGGAGGCTTCCATCTGTGTGCTGGAGATAGGAAAATATCCAAGACAAGCCACTGGTCTTCTCACTAATTTGGACTATGGGCAGAGAATAAAAAAAGAAAATCTATTTTGCTTGGGGGAAAGTTTTCACAAAGTAGTTATTCTACAGTAGAAAATCATTTGACAAAGCACGAAGGTATGGATATTATAAACATCTAGAATTCTGTTTTCTACAAGAAGGTCATGTCATCCAGAATAGACACATTACATTGCAATGCCCTTCAGATATTCAAATCCTCAATTATCCACAGGTTTTCAAGGTCCCCTGTGACATTTAGAAAGGCAGGTTGTGCAGTAACTCCAAAACTTGAACACTCAGGGCGAAAAAAAATTATTCAATACTTAAGGAGGTATAATAGCACATATTTCATAGTGAATGAAGTGAAAACATTGGGCTCAGTCTCACCACAAAATGCTTAGTTGAATCTAGTTAGCCAGTGGAAATAAACAGCCTTCCTTAAAAGTTCCCATTTCTACCATGGAAAAATATAGCTCACTGGACACTTCCTAAGCTTTCACAGTAAAGAACATAGTACATAACCCCCCAGTAAACTCAACTCAATTATCATAAGGCAATAGCATTTTTAAGTGCTATTTCACTCTTAAAATAACTAGTGTTAAAATCTCTAACCTGCAGCACATAGATAAGGTGCAGTGTAGATTAATAAAAGCCCTCACAAGGCTGTAATAGATGATAACTATCTAGGTGCAGGTGTTCATAAATGAAAATTTGCTCCCAGTTAATTCCCATACCAGTGACTAGGATAGGACAATGACGTGTCATATTAGTTCAGCTGGTCCTTTGCCACAGCTTGGCACTGATATCTGATCTCTGTATTCATTTCCATAGGGTGAGGTTTCTAATTATAATCTGTAATGATAAGAAACTTGTCATTGACAGTGTTTCCAGAGAAGTACTTTGATTTTTATAGTCAGGGAGGTATAATGACAGTCTACGTTTATAAAGAAATAAGACATACAGAAGTCTAAGAAGATATGCTACTTTCTGCAGTCCTGCCTGTATTGCTTCAGCAAAGAGCAACTGCAGCATTCAGATGGCAAATAAATCATCTTTTGGTCTAATGGATGTGTGACAGATAGATTCAACTTCACAACTTAATTAATAGCTAGGAAGCAGAAAAATATAATTAATTCACTAAGTTCTTTAGAATGAAGGATTCCTAATTATTTTTTGTTTAGTCAAAGTATTGAGCTATGCTGCTTCCAGTACTCACTGATATGTCCAGTTGTTTTGTACAGATGAAGTCTGAACAGCAACAGTAACTCTAACTGCTAACATGAAACCCCCAAGTGGAGGGATTTACTCAAGTGAAACAAAATTCCACTGGCTTTGGTAGGAATGAGGTGATGACTCTAGATGGATACCCTACAATATATACAGTTTCTTTGTCTGTGTAATCCATTATTTTTCTCTCAGGACCCTGCTTTTCAGTTCAAAAATACCTTTGAAATAGAGATTACACTGGAATGTGCCAACAGCTGTTCCCACAAAAGTGCAGCTGAGGCCTGGAGGCAGGGAAAGCCCATGTGATGGTGAGGAGCAGGCACTTGCCTACCTTGAGATCTGCTAGATTCACCCCTATGAAATCTACTATGGGTAGTTTAAAAAATAAAACAACACACAGACCCCCAAAACTGATGTTTTGCTGGGCTCACAAAGGACTGTGCCTTTTCTCTGCTGTAACAGGCTCTGTCCCTCCATTCACAATATGCTGGAATGAATTTGCTTCTCTCAAAAAGCCTGAGAGACTCTCCTGAGGTCATCGAAGGCTGGGTGGTAGCTGGAGAGTGATGCCGCAGCTTGGGTTTAGGTGTTTAAAAAAAGACTAGGTACATATGAGCGCATGTGGTAAATGAAGCTGGGAAATAAGTCTGATCTTGTTAAAGGGATTCAGCCTGAATCTTAACAATGAGGTAGTGGTACCTTAATTTCCAGACTGCCACTGCAGGGGTCCTTTTCCCACCAGTTCTATCAGCTTTCTCTGCCAGATCCTATTCCTCATGCCCCCTGTTCCTGTGCTGAAAACTGGTGCAGTGCTCACACTACACAACTGCTGGAGGGAATTGCATTACAATATAGTGTGATCTGGAAGCCAAGTTTACCCGGGTGTTTGAAACAGGGTGAGAAATTAACAGAGTAGTTTTACTTCTCCAGAACTGCCATTAAGCACACTTCTGAGAGCAGAGATCATTAGTTTTAATAAAAAATCAGACAAGTGAACACTGCAAGTCTTGAGTATTATTGGCGTAGAACTCCTCGCAGCATCTAACATCCTTATTTTTCTCCCCAGAGAACAACACAGATATTTTATTTCTAAAATATGCAACACTGACTTCAGCTTTTCACTATTTTACCATATACATCTTTTTTAATGTGAATACCAGATACTGAGGAAGGCCAGTGGAAACACACTGGTTATGATTTTAGTCTACAATGAAGTTACTCAACTTTCTTTCAAATTGGTTTGTATAATGGAGCAAAGTTTTAACACATAGGTTAGACTTGAAGTCTGGATAACCAGCTGCTGCTGGTTAGTCAAGAATTAATGGGGACAGAAGCAAAGAAGCACCTGCCATTTGGGTAAAAGTATTTACTGGCTATTTCCCTACTTCCACACTGTTAGTACCTGCTCTGCTGTTGGAGAATGTTTTGGGTCTTTGGGCATATTGGATTTTTTTTTTTTTTTTCCAAAATAGTCCTTTCTGTCTCTGGAAAATAATCCTATCTGCTGTGCATGAAGCTATAACTTAAAAATATTCAGAATACCAAGCAGGTGCAAAATATAATGGCTTATTGAGTTAATTTCCAGAAACAATTCAAGAGTTCAGTTTCAACCTATAAATTTTTATGGCTAGCTGCTAACTGTTGGGATCTCGCTGTGTTTGCTTTTGTGTGATGCCAAGTAAACTCTCAATGGTGCCAGAATCTGAGTTAATAGTCACCCTCTTTAACATAGGTAATATTTGTTCTAAGTATTTCCCTCAGTTTTTTGTTCCAGACCTTGCTCTCACTGTGGCTACATGCACATGTTCACTGATGTGAAGTTAAATCACAAGGCTTCTTTTTTCAAGGTGATATTTTTTCAGAGGAACATCAATATAGCCACATTTTAAAATGGGCCAGCAGGGATTTAGGAATTAAACCTCCATTGCCTTTAAATACACTTCTGAAAATAAGAGTGAAGTTTCTAGTTAATTTTAGTGATTTGAGAAATCTTACCTTAATTTTGTGTTTGTGCATATCATTTATCAGCTTTGAAAGACCTGAACAGACTGTTCAATGCAGTGGCACTTGCTTTAACTTAGGTGAGGTGGTTTTCTGAGGTTCCTCTTCCCTGTGAATAAAGAAAAATACCTGCAGAGAGTGATTCAGAGCAGCAGCCTAACTGTAAGTGCTCTGATTCATCTGCTGGAGGAGTGCATCTCTCTCCGGTGACTCCAGATGGAATTTACCAACCTGCCTCCCCAGTCTAAAGTTAGCCTGCGTGGATCTTTCTTACCTGCTTATTTTTCTTGTGAGTTCAGTTCTTCTGGCTTCATAAAATTTTTCATACTGATGAGATAATTTCATCATTGCCCCCCATTGCCAGGTTTTTGCTAGTCAAACTGAGTCTTGCACTTGAGATTTTTGGGGTGCAGTTTTCATAAATAGGGGTTATCACCACTTCAGATTGGAAGTCCTCTGGGGAGGCAAATAAATGATGCTACTTTTTATTATAGCTTTGGAAATAGCTCTATACATGCTGTAGCCATTGGTGTGGTGTGTTTAATATGCTTGTTGTCAGTTTGTAAGTGATGTTTGTGATGTGGCTTGCTGGGATGGTGGGAACCTCTTGGAGGGGAGAGGTTTACTCCTGCCCTTAGGAGCTTCTCACCAGCTGAGGAGGGAGAAAGTTCCCCTCTAAAGGACTGCAGGGAAGGGATGGGAGAGAAGAGTCATGGGGAAAAGCAAGAACCTCACACTGAAATGTGTGGGGAAGAGCGAGCTGGGTCTAAGGGGAGGAGAAGGGAAGCATGTCCTTAGTGTAATGCAAAAGCTTAGGCAGATCTCACTCAAAACTTTGCCTGCTTTGTGGTCCCAGCACATAGGTACATGCAGATCTCATTGGATTATTCAGCAGTGAACCTGAACATGCTCAGCTATTCCAGTTAAAGTCCTCACAAAATAAAATTCCAGAAAAGCCGTGTAAGAAAATTAAAGTCATGTATTTCTGGTAAATTAAGTTATGTGATGGTTTCCTTCTATTGCAGAAAACTCAGCAGTCACCTCGCAGACTTGGGGATGCAAAGGAGAAAGTGAAGATCACTGTGTGGAGGCATGAAACTGTCATACCCAGCTCTATGAGAAACTAAAATATTATCTAGACCTGACAAGAAAAAATACCTCTGTTTTCCAATAAGTTATAATTTTGAAGGAAGATGATAAAATAGTATTAGAGAAAGAAGGGAAAACCAACCCTACACATTATCAAAATAGGATTTAGCTCTTCAGATTCCTTAATTAGCATGCCCTGCCTGTTTTGTTTTCAGATCTCTTGTTTCTTGTTCCATGATATATTATCACTACTGGTAGCAAGGAAATTAATTGCTCCTGAAGCTTTTACAGCAGAAGTTAGAGACAATGTATTCAAATTTAATGAAGTTGTCACTCAGGTGCTTCTTCTTTCACTTAAAGGTATAAATGAATATTTGCTCTCACCATGGTTATATCTGTGCTTTTTGGTATGCAGTCTTCACTGATATACTGAACTGTTCAAAAATAAAATTTAGTCTAAAATTCTCAGCTTACTAATTGGTATCTTTTAATGTGTCTTGTCTAAGGTCTTTATTGTTCTCAGTGAACCACTCTGAACTGTTTTGAAGTGTGCACTGTGAAGAACAAGCTTCATTTAGAAAAAAATGAGTGTTAAAGTTATGTGAGAAATGATTGTGGCTTGTCTAAAAGGATCTCTCTAATCACATGTTCTCCAGATAAATGGAAGTTCTAGGAAATTATGGTACAAAGAAAAATAAAGGTCAGAGCAACAAGTGAAACTGTCACATTCCATCGCCTGCAGTACTAAAATATTAACTATGCCTGCCAGGGGTACCTCTTGTGTGTTAATAAATCATTATGTTTGACTCTGGTGAAGTATTGCTGTAAAACAAAACAGACCATATCCTCAGAGAATGATGTCATTTCTCTTTCAGATCAGTGTATTATCACTTTCCTTGTTTTGTCTTAAACCTATTTTATACAGGACACTTTGCTATTGTCAGGTATTGGATGGAAATTAATTGCTCTGATAGTTCAGTCACAGAAGCCACTGCTACTTTATGTTACTGAATTCAATTGACTTTCCACAGGATAAGTTCTGTTTTGTGCATTGTTCCTCTAAGCACCACATGTCCCAAAGATCAAATTGCCATCTAAAATTCCCAGTTTACTAATTTGATTTTTTTTTCTTTTGCTGCTAAGATAATTGATCTCTTCATTGTTAGATCATTTCCTTCCTGAGCTGAAATTGATGATAATTAGATGTAGGAAGTAAGGAGAAAAGACTGGCTTTAGAGAAAAGTCAATTGCAAGTGTATGGGTGGATGATATATTTAGTTACATTATCACTATAATATGTATCTATTCAAAAGCTTTTTCTATATGCAGAAATAGCTTGAGAAAAGGACATTCTAGAGAAAACCCAGGTACTGGGATTTTGTAGGGGATCTGAGAGAAGAGAACAAACTGAATAGAGAGCAACTTTATTCAGAAACTCTGCTTCATTTCAAAGGTAAGTAGAAACATTTTTGCTTAGCATCCATATAGTTTTTTCCTATATGACCATTAAAATTTTGACTACTACCCCTGGTTCCATGCAGCTGTTAGGGTTATACCCCATCTGTGTGCTTACAGAGCACTTCTGCCAGCAGATTCACAGAGCTGTCAAGCCTTGCATGCTGAACTCAATACAATCTACTCCCTTTCACAGCCCCCTGTAGCAGTGCATAGATCAAGCATGTTCACCATGTAGAACCCCAGTCTCTGTCCCTCCTCAGGACCCCACAGACCAGATGTGCGTATTCAGCATGTCCCTGTCTGCCAGACCTTGGTGCTGAGAGCCCCAAATGTGAGTGATTGAACAGGGCTGTGCTATAACTGGGACAAGGTACTGGTAGAAAGCACCTACCCACCAGAAGTTAAGTGCTGCAGAACCATTCCCTGCCCTGCGCTGTGATACACATGGGGCTCAAGCCCATCCCATGATTTGGAGTGTATCATGCTATGTTGGTGCCATCCAATAGCTGATGAGATGCCCTTCCCATGACCTCATGGCAAGTGAGTCTCATACATTGGGATCTTATTCTGCTGAGAGGTCTGAATTCACAGTGTTTAGCTGCTTGAAACCTCTTTTACTTGTAAGAGCTGACTAGAAAGAGCCAGGGCTAAACTGAGGTTAAGAAGAAAATCAACACTACTTCATATTTCACTTTGTGGAGCTGGGGAAAGAGTTCCTATAGATCACTATCATGTGATATTGTGAAGAGCTAGAAATAGTTTTAATCATATTTCTGAAGGATAGATCTATTTTAGGATATTCAAAAATAGTCCAAACTAGCTTCAGATTGAGAGCCTGGTTTCTAAGAAGAGACTGGGGAAAGACCCTCTTTTCTTAGTACCTTTTCATAACTATTTGTGCCTAGCTGATGTCAGGAAAAGGATGTGGGCCTAGATCGTTCCTTTATCTGACACAATATAGCAGTTCTTGTGCACCCAAGTGGCTGATGGAATGGGATTCACTGTACTTAGCAAAAATTCTCTTCTTCTCCCTACGTTCCCTGGCTGAACTTTTAGAAATGACATTGTGCCCCAAAATCTTGAAACAAACAAATAATAACCCTAACAAAGGTGCCACAGAGAGACAGCTATTTTCATACACACAATAAAACATTTCCTTTCTTCTAGGTTCTTGGAATGGGAATGACTCAAGGAGTTACAGAAATGTCACATTCTGTCTTTCCGCAGATAACGTTCATTTCAGCCAATGGCCTTATGTTCCACAGCTCTTTCCCATTAATTTTAACGACAGATCCTCAAAAGAAGAACAGCTTTTTAATTGCCTCCAGAGTTACACCAATTACAATGAAAAGGTATATCAAACTAGCAATACAGTACATTAAGAAGGGGGTTCCAAAATGCTGAGTTTTAGTAGCCTCCATTGTTAGTGATAACCAATTCCAAAGCCAAAGTGAAATTTCTCCCCCTTGCTGCATGAGTCCTTTTTTTTCCCTCTGATAAACAGCAGAGTTTCTCCTTCTCTTCATGAAGAAAAAATTCTAATATGGATCTAATTTGGAGGCATCTCCTTTGCCTCCATTTATCACCAGTGCCCTCAACATTGTCAGCACAACACTGCACATCAGGGCTGATAAACTGCATTCCCTCTTCTGGCTGACATACTGTGTCCTGAAAATGGAATGAAATATGTCATAAATAAATAGTGGCTATCTTTTTCCACTCAAATTTTTATTATAATGTGTATGTATACAACTAAGGATGCATGATTTAGGCTAGTTCTGAGTATCTTTGTTGTGCTTTCTGTCCATGAAAGATATCAGAGTATGGTATTTTGACATGAAGTATTGTCTTTTCCTCCGCATAGGCAGAGAATATCACATTAAATTACTGCCACATCCTTTTTACAGTAGAACTATCATGATCTCCTGTAATTTCAGCTTTGATTTTATAATTTTTTTTTCATTAACAAAGCACCTTGGTTTTGAAAAATATCCCAAAGTGTTCTAAAAACTGTAACAGATTAAAACACAAAATAGGCATAAAGATTTCAACTGTCATGTGCAAACACCATTCTGTGCGTGAGGAGATGGGGGGAATTAGAAATCACTTGTTTGGTTTTAAAAGAAGATTGCAAAAAGAAAGGATATGGTGATTTTAGAGAGCTTTCAGTAGCAATTTGGAATCTCACATAATTGTGTTTGGCACTTTACCAATGAGGATTGGTTTTTTTACATTTTAGGAAGAATTGGAGTGAACAGCTGTCAGCAGGCTCTTACCTGAAAAGGTAAGCCGAAGCTGCATATCTTCTAGGTAGCTCTCAAACCCTACCTTGAAATTACTCTGTCACCATAGTAACCTTCTAATGGCTAAACATGGCACATAAGTGTCCCACATTACCAGAGCTTCATCCTGATTCAAAAACTTAGATTCTCTCTCAGTTGTGGAGTTTCCTGGCTGAGAGGGAATTTGATTGCTCTCTGAAATGAACATATATGGGTAAACACTAGAAAAGGGAAAGAAACAATTAAACTAAAGTACAAGGTTTTACATAACGAATTAGAATAAAGGTCAGAAAGGTACTGGGATGGGGAGGTCTACAACACTCAGGCAATTTTTTTTCAGAACAATTTCTAATAAGTATTGTGGAGCCAAAGGGTTTTGTGGTGAAGTATGTGATGTGGTTACCTGCCAAAACTGTAATTTCCCTCCTCTTTCCCCAAGGTTACCAAGCACAATCTACACACTGCAAACTGGAGACTGGCAGCAGAAAAAAACAAATTCAAGTCATTCTGTACTTTATTTCTCAGAGATATCTCGGGGACAGTCAGACTACAAGCCTTACAAACCTGGCAGACAAATTTCTGGTGCCAGTTTTTCCCAAGGACCTCACAGTCACTGCTACCTTACTGGACATGACTGGGCAACACACCAGCAATATGCAAGCATTCTCTATATGGGTGCATGACCCTGGTCCTGCACACAGGTACACACACATGCATGCACACACTCACACAACAGGTCATACAAGGAGACATCACAACCAAAGCTCCAGCATGTGCACACATATGCAGCTTTAGGTGGAAATCACAGAGCTATCGGGTGACACAGCCTGATACACACATACACCCCATCAAGGGATTGCATGTGTTCCAGGTCACATGCCGGTGCTCAGTTCATAATGTTCATAGAATCATAAAATCATAGAATGCTTTGGGATGGAAGAGACCTTTAAAGGTCATCTAGTCCAGCCCCCCTGCAATTGGCAGGGACATCTACAACTAGATCAGGTTGCTCAGAGCCCCATCCAGCCTGGCCTTGAATGTTTCCAAGGATGGGGCATCTACCACCTCTCTGGGCAACCCATTCCAGTGTTTCACTACCCTCATTGTAAAAAATTTCTTCCTTATATCCAGTCTGAATCTACCCTCTTTTAGTTTAAAACCATTACCCTTTGTCCTATCGCTGTTGGCCCTACTAAAAAGTCTGTCTCCATCTTTCTTATAAGCCCCCTTTAAGTACTGAAAGGCTGAAATAAGGTCACCCCGCAGCCTTCTCTTCTCCAGGCTGAACAACCCCAGCTCTTTCAGCCTTTCCTCATAGGAGAGGTATTCCATTCCTCTGATCATTTTTGTGGCCCTCCTCTGGACTCTCTCCAACAAGTCTATGTCCTATGTTCATGTGGTTCGTTCACATTCAGTGAAGAGGTGGGAAAAGGAGGTAGACAATACACTTTGAGTGTTTCTGTCATACACCATATAGCTTTGCTGCCACATATCTTGCTTTAGTATTTCTCTCTTGTGGAACTCCAGCGAATGAACACTCAAAAGGAAAATGTTTAAAGATTTAGCATCTTTTCTCAGTCCCCTTCAATCAATGTAAGGAAATGTTTCAACTACACTTTTGAGAGCCTCATCAAGCCTTTGAATAAAATCAAGCCTAGACTTGATGGTACTTCTAAATTTAAAATGCAGAAGAAGGCCCTTGGAAATTTTGCTGATCATAAAAGCATAAAAAGGGCACAAAACTGCTTAAAATTTTTATTTACAGTTCACATTTAATTCAGGGTATTAGGAGAAGTTATGGATTAGTATACCCTGCTGTTATAAAATACATATTTATGAGGTTTGGATGAATAATTCACAGAACCAATGTACTGCTTTCCTACTGAAAGGATATTTGCAAGCAGATCATGTTTTTCAGGATTTCTTTGTTATTTGAAATTACTAAATCAATGCATTTGTGATTAGAATTTTTAATCTGTGGCTTGACTGGTTCTCAGAATATTTGTTATTCTAGTTGTATTGCCTGCTAGCGATAGGTCAGCTAAATCATGTGATGCCATTGTCTTGCTCTGATTTGATTGATAAATGAACCTTTCTAAAATAAATTGTCTTGTGGGAGGACAGAATGTTCAGTTTCTGTGAATGCTTGTGCATGTGACTTTGAAATCTGTTTTCCACAAACACTTGTGCCAGTGTGATTTGATCATACAAATATTTGAACAAAAGAAATATAAGCTGATAGCAATCATGCCAAAGCAAAATTTGAACAAATATTTAGAGAAAGATTTCCCCCCCCCCCCTATATTGTCTCAGCTTGAAATAATTAGAGAGAAACTAGGGAATTTTTGAAATTCTTTTCTATGTAATGAGACAAGAAGCCAGCTTCTGTTCTGCTCTGCCAGAACTATCTGCTCAGTGTTTTTCAAAGAAATAAAATGTTTGCATGCATATGTGCCTCACTTCACAAAAATGAATAAATTTTTTTATTATACTTAGGATGGGTCCAAGAGTATGACTTACTACGTGCATTTCACAAGGAGGAAAAGGGCCATTAATAGCGTCCCTTCCAAATAAATAATTAAGCTAGGACTACAAATGATTCTTTTCTCTCACTGCTGAAACTGAGAGAACCAACTTTTGTTGGTGATAACTGGCAAGTTTAACAACGCTACTTCAATTTTATTGCCCAAAGGATGATATAACATGGGACGGTGAACTGAAGAATTATTTTCTGGGTTTGAGTAGTAGTGCTGTGCAGGTCCTGCTTTACCTCTTTTGTTTGTGGACCTTTTTCTTTCCCTTGGCTGTGAGTTCCAGTGGCTGGTTACAGACCTTTGGAAGCTGGGATATTCAGCTTTCCAAAGAGTGGGACATCACTCTAAGATGGAGAATGGGTGGCTGGCAGATGAGACACTCAGCTAGGGCTCAGCTCCTCTGGTTTCTGCACATAGCCCTGCCTTGATTTTCTATGCTAACTTGGGCATATCACTTGCAATTTTCTTTACTTCTGTTTCCTATCTATAAAACAATGATAATAGTGCTTACCTATCTTTTGTGAGGACAACCTAATGTTAATGAGGTGGTTAGCTAAGTGATATAGAAGGGACTGAACAATGGATCCAGATGATAAACACAAATGAAAACTTCTGCACAGATGTCATTACCTGACTCAGAGACAGACAAGTGTTATATTGTCTGAGTGTCGTACCATCAATCTCTGAATGTCAAACTGTCAATATTGCACAGAAACAGAATCTCACAGAGTGTTTTAGAGTGAAATGCATTTTTCCAGCAGCTTAGCAATATTGTTATGAAATCTCCCTTTTTATTAGCTGAAATCCTAATAAAAGCCACTTAAACATTAAGGCTTGTGCTCTAGTTGTGTAACAAAGGCAGATGGTACAAAGAGCCATTTCTCTCCTTTGTGCATCTTTGTTATGAATCGTTCTTCTGTCTTTGAGTGACAAACATCTATTAGGAGCTTCCAGGAGGAAGAGTGGCCTCCCTCAGGTGACCCTGGCTTGGAGCACTGCAGAGAACTTTCTCTCTCTACAGGTGGGAGAACACACTGAAAACCTTTGCAAAGGGCAGTAGAGTGGTTGTCCTCCCCAAGGCTCTGCAAATTGCTGTGGCAAGGACAAGAAAAAGGCTCCTTTGGACACCCCCTGGGGACAATGCCCTTCTCTGCCACGGTCACCTAGCTAAGAAAATGAAATGGAACATAATGAGCTGGTGCTGTCACGTGAAAGAGCATAAAGCACCAGGCTATTTTAATGAAAACTGGCTTCAGCAATATACCTGAAAGAAAGGTATTTGACAGAAAGAGAGCATTTAAAATGTTTTAAAAAAAGACAATGATGGTAAGAGCTTCGTATTTTATATTGGACTATGAAGGCTGAAATATTATTAACTGACAGCAGGTTACCTTTTTCATTACAGAGTCATAAGATAGTTTGCTACTGGAAAGTGATACTATGTTCAGAATCAAGTGTATGCATGTCTTTCCCCTTATAACTGATCACTTTACATAAATACATACATATATGTATATATGTGATGTGCATATATGTCTATGTATGTGAAGGTGATAGGCATATTTGGTGATTAAAATAGAAATGTAGAAGCTCTCATGTGGGCTGGTCTTCATCCATTTCCTCTTTGGAAAAGAGCCAGTGTGTTATCTTGGATGTCAATATAGTATATTGGTCTATTTTAGCATGTGTGTGTGCACATGTATGTGGAATATATAAAAATAATCATCCTCAGATTAATTCATATATGTGTATGTGAACATACCCCAGATGTTCACCTCCTAAGCCCTTAGCCTGACTTACCCACCCATGCCTGTTGGAGAAAGGATGATGGAATGTGTATGAGCTTTTTCCTTGATTATGTTTGTCACAATGTCAAAGTATTGGCAGCTGTCCTAGTGGAGATATGAGTAAATCTGGCAGACCATAGTCTAAAATTAGTTCTCTCTATATGTAATTGCCCTACTTTTGTTTGCAACAATCCCAGCCATGCTGAGCTTGTACGTATATCATGTAACTGCCACAGTTTTGCAGGCTTCTGAACATGTTTTCTTTGGTAAGGTGGACAATTAGCAGTCCGCTATTTTTTTACTTTCATAGATGTTACGAGGCAAATGCTTCTATTTTTGAATAAATTTAAGGATGTTTACTATATTAGCACCAAAAATGCATTGCCCTCAATGAACTCTGAAATTTTGCTTCTGTATTTAGTGACTTACTTAAAACAGAATGAAGGCTGTGAGGGAGGATGGCTGTCAGTCCATCAGTGGTACAACAGAATGATTCATGTCAGACCCTTGGAGGGAATTACATAATTCTTGGCCATCCGTACTCCTCAGTTTATGTTTGCCATTCTACTTGAAAAAGCTGCCTTCAAATTGAAATTATTGCTTCTTCCAGTAACTGCAGACCTTGCTGTTTTCAGAATGTTTGGAACATGAAAAAAGTCTGTTTCTTGGTCTGTATATTCTCTACTAATCCGCAGAGACTATCCTTGCTCAAAAATCATGGATCAGACTTAAAAATTATTATACTTAAGACAGGGATAAAAAAAGAAAGATCATATTGGTTTTCATTTGCCTTGACTTTATTTTATTTCTAAGGGAAAACTACCTATTTGCAAGAACTTCAAGCCCATCATTAGATGCATGTGCATACACCCACACCTACAGATATATGCAAGCCTACCTCTTTCCTAGTTGGTGGAGATTCCTGCTAGACAGCAGTAAGGCTGCCTACAGTCTTGCACAATTAAGGCCTAAATCTACATAATTAAATTTGGTCTTGTAACTGAAACAAAACTGAGGAATAAAGTAAATAGCTTTCCTAGTGCCCATATAACAAGAAGTTAGTACCTCCCATCTAGTAGTTAAGTTTGTAGTCTCAATACCCCCAAAAGAACTCTTGAGACTCTCTATTTCTGCAGAATGCTGCTTACCAGACACATGACCATGGCTCTTTGGCTTCTGTTTGCAGTATCTAGGTATCCTCAAGACAGTCCACATGTGTAGTGGGTTGCAGACTACTGCACTTCAAGAGCAGCTTGGTTTATCTTTGCTCATATGATACAGAAAAAAGCTAGTATAGAACTTCTACTAGTATGTTTCACTGTTTCCTTTCAGAGTCAATGAAGTATGCTGAAGTCCTGTAAAGTTGATGGAATAATCTAGAGCAAAATGAGACAGAGAATTCTCTGCCCCAGGCAGATTTGCAGGGAAAAGCATTACAATCTAATGAATATCATTTACATACCATTACAATAATGAAAAAATAATAGAGAGAAGCAAAGTGCTTTCATTAATGATAACTTTTAGAGTCAATTGGAAAGCCAGATCATCTGGATTTATGGTCAGCTTGTTTTAATAAATAACATGAAAACAAATTAACAAGGAAATGTATAGCTAAGAAAATCGGTGGATCATATTTGCACATGCATTATTTCCATGTGTTGCCTAACTGAAGTTTTTTTGCAGAGGACCTATGAGTTCTCTGCCATTTATGGATTTATTCATTTGCTCAGTGTAAACTTGATTATTATAAGCAGCTACTTCAATACATCCTTATTCTCCAAACAATTTAAGTGTGTGCCAGTTTAATGAGATTCAAAATGTACTTAATTACTTTGGTATATAGCAAGGGTTGTACCTTGTGGAAATATTTAAAGCTATGCAAATTTTTCATTGCATTAAGGAATTTGGTACCAAAAGGCCATCTGTGTTTATGGTGCTTTCTTTCCTTAACACCAGATTTCTGTTGTTACTGATTTGTTCATTACAAATAATAAATCATTACTGTGAGAAGGTAAACAGCCTCATTTTTTCTACAATTAGAAAAGAATAACTGTGTAGGCTGGCTTAATTTGCAGGAAGGTGAATTAATAATAGAATGATACTCATGTTTTTGTCTTTATGTTTCCCATACTCAGAAATTGAGTGTCTCTAGTCTGTTCATTTCTACTTCTGAGTAGCTCTCATTCTAGTATTTGACACAAGCTCTTCCCACAACTTTAAAGTCACATTTTGTGTTAGGATTTAATGTCCAAAAGATTGCAGAATGTCAGCAAATAAGAAGATTGCTATATGTCTGTTTGATATAAATGCAACAAATTTCACAAGGAGAAGTTGCCACTGTCTATCCAGGTAAAAGTTTTGACCTCTGTTTCATTTTATCTGGGCACTAACTAGAAAGTTATACCATACATGACTGATTCAGAAGATCAGTTTTGAGCAACAATTCAAAATGTTTAGTTGTATGATAATATAACAATACAGGCTGAGTTTTTCTTACATGTGCACAGAGGTGCCTTAAGATTCTTCCTACCCTAGACCTAGTGGTACTAAAAGATTACAAAATGGTTTTAGCTTTCAAACATTTAAAGGTGGTCTTATTCATGAACATGAATACATGGAGTGCCGTTTCTTTATATTAAAATGCATTTCTACCTTTGCAGAGGCATGATACTGCTGAACTGGTCATAATTTATCTCTGTGTGAAGTCTCTATCCAGGCTACTTTTGAGTTCAGAGGCACAAACAGTTGCATACATATTTTCCTTTTTTCTTTTTCCTCCCAGTGGGTGGCAGTAGAGCTGTTTTTGACTCTTTTTTTTTTTTTTTTAAATGTCCTCTGTGGCCTATTACGTATATGCCGTTGTGCACAGCCTGCTTAGCTGAGCAGTCAGTCCAATGGCTGACAGATGCTTGGGTTGTTTGGTTAAAGCAAAAACAGGAATGGGGACTGATTACCAGCTAAGCAAAACTAACCTGCTTGCCTCACACTGTGCGGTTCATCCCAGATGCTCGCCCTCGGTGTACATTGCTCAGCGCTGATGAGGGGCGTGTGACGAGGGGGCTGATTTTGGGGGCCGCTGGAGCCGGTGGTGCTCCTCGGAGGGCCGAGGCGCCTCAGCACCACGGACAGCGACCCCTCCCGCCCAGCCGGGCCGCAGCTGGCCAGCTGTGACGGACGGGATCCTATCCTGAAGAGGTATTTTTTCCTCCACTACCAGCTGTGATCATCACTGTCGGCTCTAATTCTAATTGGCTTAGACCAATAAAACCCATTTGGAGGACTGAGGAGAAGCTCCCGTCTCTCTGACTGTCTGATCAAGGCTTCACGTTTGTTTTCAAAATTAAAAGGTTGGAAACTTGGTGTTCAAGGACGTTGGACCTGCTGAACATTAAGTTTGCATAAAGATTCTATTTATCGAGGAAAGACCAGGCTTTTACAAGTCTGATGGCACTGACAGCAAGGAGTGTTCCTCCTTGTGACAGTAGGAAGATACTTAGGCATTGAAGTGGGCTATACACTTGCATCTCAGAATAACAGGGAGTACATGGAGAAATTCATCCTTCCAGTGTTTCTCCTGAGATACTGTCTCTAAATTATCCCAGTGCAGAGTTCATAGCTCAAAATAATTAGCCTGTGGTCTCACAGCATTTTAAAAATGAGATCTGAGTATGTTTTATGTAGACTGCAAAGCTACAGGCTATACAGGCTATCTAGCTTTTTTTCCTTTTTTTTTTTTTTTTTTTTTTAAATCCTCCTATCCCATTAACCCTATCTAGTAACCATAGATGTGTACCAGACTGGATGCAGTACCATTTGAAAAGGATAAACATATTTCTTATGTAAGGGCAGCTCTCCTTTGGTAGTTCTAGAATCCACGTTTCACTTTTGCATCCTCCACTTCCACCCCTGCAGGCTTTGATGCTGCCAATAGCAGACTCTGTTCCTGGGCACTTCTAACAGGAGAAGGAGGAGGAGGAGGAATGTTTCCAGCACACTCTTTCGTCTCATGGCAGGAGAATCTTCTCATTGATTTAGCTGTTAAATAATTCAGAGGCAACAACCATCTGTTTAAGTCAATGTCCTGTTTCATGTCTCCCCAGGGAAAAGGCAGCAGTCCAGAAAGAAACATCAAGTGAGACTCGCTGACTTTCTTACATAAAGACTATCTAGCAACTAAGAGATTTTGCTCCTACACTTTCTTTCCCTTGAGCTGGAACAGGCTCAGACTTTGGTACACTAGAGACTAATTATAAATGGAGGACAATGGCCTTCCCCTGAACCAACTTCAAGGAAAGAGGAGAACTGTAAAGATCAAAAAGGTTCAGTTCTATAAACATTCTTGAGAGCTTGAAGAAAAACAGCAGATGTGGGAGATTTGGTTTCAGGGACTTTCAGGTACTCACTGCATATGTGCACATTGGATGCAATAATTTTTCCATGTGCCTACTGGCTTAGTTCTTCTGAATCTGAGTCAAATTTAAACCACTTTGACATCTGATTCACTCTATGACAATCAGAAAGCAGTCTTTTAAAGCTAACATGTAATTAATGATCTAAAGTTTCATAGAATAACAGCAATCTGAGTCCACACTGCTGAAAATTCAGTAATTCTGCATTCTTTAAAACTGATGAGTGAGTGAAAGAATGATTTAGTGTGTCCTTTAAGGCTGATAATAGAGCCTGTAAAACATGATATGCAAACATGTGAAAAGTGTCTGCACCTCTGATATTCAAGTTATTTTCTATTTGGTTTTGGCAGGACCATTACTTCATCATGTGATGGACCCATGCCAGGACTCTTGTCTCTTTCTGCCACTCCAAATCTGAATAGATAGTTCAGGTAATTTTGCCCATTCTTGTGTAAGTAGTTTCTCTGTGTGAAATCAATTTTGAAAGACTGAAAGAGAGCAGAAACTTTGCCTGTGTTCAAATACATTTTTCAGTAATGAGTAGAGAGAGACAAGGAGAATCATGTGTGAGAAATATAATCAGAAGACAAGTAAGAAAACATTTCCACCATTGTGATAACATTTTATAGTCTATAGTTTAGGTAATGCATTGGTTGCACACTAGACTGTCAGTCACAGAGTAGTTTGGGTCACACATGGGGAAACACTGTTTTTTCAAATTTTCCAAGTCTCAGCTATTCCAAATACTGCCTGTCAGTCTAAGATTCATCTCACCTAAATTAACTTGTTTAATGGGTAGGTATCTAATCCTACCTAGTTTCTTGCCTTCTGTAGTTAATGGGGAGAGACAGTCACTTCCAGAAGGCAACTCATCGCATCCTAACCCAGGGGGCCAGTGTAGAGGGGCTGAGTTTCATCAGAGATGCCTGTCTCTATATTGGTGACTGTCCAGAACCTATATGACTGCCTTAGCCTAGAAAACTCAATTTTAGAAGTATAGCATTATGCAGGATAATCCTACTTGTTTCCACATCCATGATTCGTGTGAAAGTCAACAGACTGAAAAGGGCATCACCAGAACTGTTGAGGCACTAAACTTCAAACTGATTCCTTCAGTCTTCCTTGTAACTGAAATCCAGCTTTTTCAGAATGTCAATGTTATGGGGTATACATAGTTAAATAAAGAGATGCAAGCAAATTCACATGTCAGCACCTACTGCTTTCTTTACTGTCGTGGACTGCTCCTCCTGGCATGTGCTGATGTCCATTCAGGTTTCTAAACCATTTCTTTTGGGTCTCTTCCTTCATGGCAAATCATCTGAAAGCTGAGGTGTTATCACCTTATCTTTCAACCAGCTTGCTTTGACCTTTGTCCCATGATCCAATAGAGTTTCTCTATTTCAAAAAGTTTGCATACTTGTTTCCCACTTTTCTCTCAAGCTCCCTTTTTTATTGTCAACTTGATCCAAACATTTCCATTTTGCATTTTTCTTAGTTTGTGTTGACTTGTCTTTGCAGATGAAGTTGGTGAAATTGTTTTCTTTTATTTTTTTGTTAGATCAGGAATTTCTGTCCAATATTCCAAAAGGTCTGGCACAGCTCTGTTGTCAATGATAATGATTTCTTTTCTTTTTTGCTCATTTTTTTTTCAGCCTGGGGGCTGACTCACTGCATATTGAATCCATCAATGATATTGCAATTTCATAAAACAAACATTCATGCATTATAGATAACTGGTTTCCCCAAATCAGCCCATTGAATCGAAATGAATGACAGGTGATCTTATAAATCTGAAAGAACAGTTACAAGCATTGGAAAAATGTTGGAAAGTATTGATGTAGTTACTCAGTAAGTGTGAGATTTTTTAAATGAGAAAAAATATCTCAAAATACTGCAAATTTCATACAATTTTTGGTTTCATCCTGAGCAATTCTCAAAATAACAATGGTGTTTGTCTTACTACTTGAAAAGTACTAAGTCGTTTCATCACAAGATTTAAATACCCCTTTGGCAGATACAGGTAATTATGGTATTTCCTAGCCTGATAAAAAAAGACATTTATTTACCTGGAATGCAGAAGAATCTAAGTAACCTTTCTGGTTATTTATCTCATTGCTAACTGCTTTCCTGGACATGTATGAGTTTGTTTACAGATACGTAGAACTCTAGATGGAAAAGTATTAGAAATGACTAGCTTTTTAGTGATAGTTTAGGAAAAAATAAGATAAGGACTGATTGTCACAGTGCTTCTTATCTAGTTACTATTGTCAAGACAATGAGGTTAATATGGAGTCTCACTAAAACTGAGGTTTATTTTTCATGTGCTTTTTCAGTCTAATGTTATGGTCTTTCAACCTATAATGAGATAAATGGGGCTTCATATTTGAAAGAAGTATCTACTTACAGATGGAGTCAAACAGCTCCAGCTTGTTTTGAATAGCTAGTTATCCCCAAAGAACTACCTACTGATTTACCTCTATTTTCTATTTGAAGTATACATTTTCTTCTATTGTGTGCACCACACAGTCAAAATGCTAAGAAACCATTTTGAAACAGAGAAATAATCTATTTCCTTCCAGTCTTGCGACAGATAATTTAATTTCCTCTGTAGCCATGTATCATTAAGACATGGTTCATGAGAAGCCCTAAAATCCCTTGAATCAGCTTCCCTTTTGATCTCTTGGGAAGATCTTCATCTAAGGCCTCTGACAGCAGCTTTGCAGCATTCATTTTGGATTATTTTTGTAGTAGGAAAATCAAGATGAGCAAAAGTATTCCACTTGCAGGTGCAGGCATTTTTACAGCTATCCGAGCTAAATCTGTCTAGATTAGACACCAACACCAGCGAAGTCACTGCAACATTGCTGGGTAGCGACTGAAAAGGTGCCTTTATCAGCATGTTGGCTATTGCTGGAATAGGAGCCATGGCATTCTTGCCATGGAAGCAAAGTCAGCAAAACAGCTTTATGGTTGGGTTATCGCTTCACAGCAAAGCTAACTGTGATGCTTAGTGAACAAGCACATCTCTCCTCAGTTCTACTTTTCCCCATCCTGATGTTGAAGAAAAATTTCATACAGTTATAATCTTTAGGATATAAGCCCGGAAGAGTGGGGGGTCAGATTGTTTCCATGCAGCCAGTCTCCCTTGCAAGACTGTCACAGGTTCTGGGAGCCTTTTTAGGAGGAAGACTGTGGAGAAGTGTAAGGATTATGGTGTTTCAGCTTCTCCTGCTCTAGTCCATTGGTCCCACACTGAAACATCCAACATGTTCCAAAGCAGTGTAATTCCCATGGTGAAGGGTCCTGTCCATCAGGGTGCTGAGCAATAACCCCCAGACCCAGAGCATCTTCTTAGTCTTTTGATTTCTGAATCTGATTTAAAAGTTCCCATCACTTTCAATGGGTTTTTGAACAGGTTTAGAAGATCAGTAGACCTAATCATACTTTTTTATCACAATAGTGGCTTAGCATAATAGAATCATAGAATGGTTTGAGTTGGAAGGGACCTCAAAGATCATCTAGTTCCAACCTCCCTGCCATGGGCAGGAATACCTTCCACTAGATCAGGTTGATTAAAACATCATCTAACTTGGCCTTGAACACTTCCAAGGAGGGGACATCTACAACTTCTCTGGGAAACCTGTTCCAGTGTCTCACCACCCTCACAGTAAAGAATTTCTTCCTCATAGCTAATCTACCTTCTTTCAGTTTAAAACTGTTACTCCTCATCCTATCACTACACTCCATGATAAAGAGTCCCTCCCCATCTTTCCTGTAGGCCCACTTTAAGTACTGGAAGGCTGCTATAAGGTCTCCTTGGAGCCTTCTCTTCTCTAGGCTAAACAACCCCAACACTCTCAGCCTGTCCTCATATGGAAGGTGCTCCAGCCCCCGATCATCTTTGTGGCCCTCCTCTGGAGCTGCTCGAGCAGGTGACCATTCCTTCAGAATAATTCTTTCAGTTACATGAATTCAGTGATTAATGAAAGCCTGATTTCCTATTTGGCAATCACTGGGAAGAGTTCATTTAAGTTCTGTCATTTTCCCATTTTTTTTCCTTTTAAAATGGCTTTATTTTTCTTGACAATATCAAACTGAATAAAAAGGGATTCTTATGTGAACTCCCTATCTTTTGGAAAGTGTGCACTCTGGGAAACATCCACCTAAACTCAGCAACCAAGTTAAATTACACAGACAGCTCAGATGAAGGATCCTACTTTTTCTTTTCTAGTGTCCTGCATTAAAAGCCTGTGTTTATTTTTCAGAAAGATGAAAGAGGTGTTCAATAGCAAAATAGATTTTGGACTACTGAAACCCTTTAATCAGCTGCTTATACTAGTATCATTAGCTTTCTTTTCTAGGAAAACCCATAATAAGCATTTTGAAAAGCAGGGTTCACATTTACACAGAATGTAATAAATCTGTATCAGAGTACTTCTGGGCACCAGAGTTGCTTGGAAACAAATGGACATGATTCATTGCCATTTATTAACACCCAAGACAGAGTTGTCTACAAGAAGTTTAGTCAAGTTTGAGAAAAAAATGCGTATGAGCCTGTTCCTGTTCAGGAAGTGGTGATATATTAAATCTGTCCTTTAGAATTTACTTTAATATATGCTTGCTCCCATTGTTTCCCTGTGAAAACTACATCTTTCTCAAATTATATTTTTGGCTCAGGTTTTTCAAAAGAAGGCTATTTTTCTCCTCTGCCTACAAGAATCTAGTTCCTTTCTGTTGCCACCTGCAGTCAGAGGTAAACGAAGGAAACAGAAGTGATTTAGCAATTTCAATATGATTTAAAAAACATTAAAAAAACCCCTCTACTTTTGAGTTCTAATTTGCTGCTTCTCTGGCCAGTTTTAGCAAAACTTCAGTTATCCTGCTTTGTACTCAAAGGGCTAAGCTAAACCTAAGCATATTGGTACCTAGTGGTAATTTGAAAGCAGAAAAAATTCTCACATTTCATTTATTTAAATGAGATTCAAGATTTAAAACTAAGTTCAGGGTTCATCACACCTAACTTTGTTCATCTTAAAGTTCAGTACCTATCTGATGCTTGTTGTCTAGACTCCTCCTAATGGGCAAGGCCCTCCTTATAATGTGTAATCCCATTTGGGATGGTAGAATGAGTAAGTCCCTAGAGGTACATATGATGGGATTTGAACTTAAGTTACTGCAGTTGAACAGAACAGTTGCACTCTTTGTTTCTTTTGATATGAATGTGTAATTCCCATTAATAACAGTAGGAATACAATGCAGGAACTGAATATATTGTTAATTTGATTTATACAGCTATTTTATTAATTCCCTGTAATTTAATATTGCCTGCCAAAACAATTAAAATTATATATGATAGTGTGGTGGGTTGACCTTGGCTAGTTGCCAGGTGCCCACCAAGCCACTCCATCACTCCCCTCCTCAGCTGGACAGCGGGGAAGAAAATAAGATGGAAAAAAACTTGTGGGTCAAGATAAAGGCAGTTTAATAAAGTAAAAGCAAAGGCCGTGCATGAAAACAAAGGATTTATTCTCTACTTCCCATCAGCAGGTGATGTCCAGTGACTTCCCAGGAAGCTGTGTTTCAATACACGTAGCGGTTGCTCTGGAAGACAATCGTCATAAAAAAAATTAACTCCATCTCAGCCAGACCTAATACAGATAGATATGAAGTATGGAGACTCTAGAAAAGCTCAATCCTATAAAAAGGATGTGAGAATTCAGAGAGTTTTTAATCTCAATAGTTTCTCACAATAAAGGGTTGAGTCACTGAAATTATTCTTAGCAGGAAATGGTCAGCATCATTGTTTACTCTTTTCTTTATCTTCTTTACCTTTCTCCCTTCTTAGGGAGACAACCTGCATCACCATGGTCTTCATCACAGGCTGCAGGGGAATCTCTGCTCTGGCACCTGAAGCACCTCCTCCCCCTCCTTCTTCTCTGACCTTGGTGTCTGCAGGGTTGTTTCTCTCACATTTTCTCACTCCTCTCTCTTGCAGCTGCTGCGTATCACTTTTACCCTTTCTTAAACATGTTATCACAGAGGTGCCACCAACGTTGTTCACGGGCTCAGCTTTGGCCAGCAGCTGGTCTGTCTTGGAGGCGCCTGGAAATGGTACTGTCCAACATGGGGGCAGCTAGTCTCTTCTCACAGAAGCCACTCCTGCATCCTCCCCACTGCCAACACCTGAACACATAAACCCAATACACCTTCTAGTATTATAAGGCTCTTGTGCTGGCTTGCCTGGAAGATGACAACAGCAGCTGAATATTTCTAAGCTGTTAGAATGAAGAATTTTTCTGTATTAGAAAGACAGAAGGATTGATTGTATCAGTTCTCCCATTGTATGCTGAAGAATATAGGAGAGGATTTGGCATCTGCTTTGAGAAACTTAAAGGTTAACATTGCCTACTGGTTAGTTTGAGTGTACAAAATCATTTTAAACAGCTCTGAATGAGTATTGTAAAATGATTTATTGCCTTCTGTCTGCACAAAAAATATCTCTCTTCTCTGGAGATCATCACATTCTTTTTGAATGTCAGGAAGTTCCACAAATAAACTTTGAGAAGGTGATAAGTGTTATTCTTCAGCAGGTAATGTTCTGGACTGCCATACTGTAGTACTGGTAGACATGAGCCGATGTCCATCTGTAACCTCACCTTTACCTTCTCTCAGTGATGGGGACTTGCAGTTCAGCTGTAACAGATCTTAGAGTTCAAAGTAGGTGCCATCAGCTTATTTCTATAGTATATCTACGCATGAGCTTAAACAAAGAAGCCATTTGTGTTAAACCAATCCTAATATCTTTTACAAATCTATCTTTCACATTTTTTTGTTTGATCTTCTAAAAGAATACACATTTGAAATGCATGCTGCATTATAACATAGCTAATAAGCATCAGTGCTCGTGCTGATCTCACTTAGCATCACCTGTCTTCCTCATAATTTTGGTATTCCTTGTCTGTCTGCAAAGATACCAATTACTTTCTTGCTGTAGTCTCTGTTATCTTGGCAATTATGTGAACGTTGCAGATTAGTGATTTGAATGTAATGAAAAGTTAAGTGTCTCTGGTTTCTATGAGAATGTTTTTAGTCAAACTTATCATCTGGCGGCTAAAAGAACATCTCATTCTCATCTTGTATAGTTAAAAAGTGCTGTCTTCCTGGAATGATACCATAACATTTGACAGCCAAAAATCAACAAACAAAAATTAATAAATAAAAAAAAATCAGCAATTCTTTTTTTTTCCCCCCCTTGGATAAGGCTACCTTCGTCCTTATTATCCCATAAAGTCCCATCTGCTAAGTACTATCTTACATAACGTGAAATAAATATTTACTACTTCCTCAAATTTGCAGCCTAGCAGTGTTTTCTTGTAAACAAAATTACACATTTTGAAGCATGATGCTTTGCAAACTCATTGAAAGAAAGTGCATTTCGGGCTATCACAGAATTTTGATTATCTTCCTTCTGCAGTATGCTGCATGATTCCCATGTTTGCAAATGTTTTCATTAGTAATAAGATCATCAGAGCTTCTTTTACACAACTCATTCCTATTAATCCAAGTCTTTTGTTACATCTTAAACTCTCATTACAATTTATGACTAAATCTAACTATATAAAATTATCTTTACTCCCACTGTTTCTTGCTGTGTGAGTTTTGATGTGTTATATAGCCTAATCTCCTTCTGGGAAGATTTTGCTAACTGTAGGCATGTTAGAGGTAGAAAGATCCATGAGTCAGTGTAAGACACCTATATACAGAGAATGAGGGTTCAGTATGAGAAAGGGTATCAAAACTTGATTTGTTATTAAAAAGTGATGTATCCAGTAGCATCACAAGGTGTTTTAAGCATGGCATATGTGTTTAAGATCTTCAAGCAGATGTTCCGTTGCAGTGATACTGATATATATACACATCATCCAATTATTTGATCTTGTCTTATGCTTTATGTACATAAAATAAACATATACTTACTTTCATTTGTACAATTCATAGTATAATCTAAAATACTGAAAGGATGCCTGTCCCATCCTTGATCGAATCCTGTAAGCCCATAAATAGGAGCAATACCAGTGACAAGAACAATGGGCTTGAGACATTCTTAATCATATAGATCTTACAGATATGCTTATTTTGGACTATTATTCAAATGTTCAAAATGAACATCACATTTCAAGCGCAGGAAACTATTAAGTCAGCCATGCTAATACATGTGATATAAACTGTGGGACCATGCAGTACCTGCAATTTTTACACAATGTGCTATATAAACAAGAGTGATAAAACTGGGCAGAACTGAATAGACAATGAGTATGAATAAACCTTGGAAAAAACAGTATTCCTGATAAGTGAGTAGAAAGATTCAGCAGGGGAATAAATTACACAATCACTTATGGACCATTCTCCACTTCCTCCCAGTCTCTATAGCTATGGAGATTGTTGTACTCCTTTTTTAAAAAAAACATATAAGCTTGTGCATAGCTTCCATATTTCCTCCTTCTCTTTTTGCCAATGTAACTGATTGTGCTGAAGTGGAATTTGCCAGTAAAGCCTTCAACTTTTGAAGTTTCAAAATTTTGATTTTCTCTGTTGAAAACCTTGAAAGAATTTCTGATTAATTCCTCCAGTAGAATTCCAGCAGGAAGAAAATTTTACTCCCACCTGATTCATAGTAAACTGTATTCAAGGTCAAGAGCTGCATTAGAAGTTTAGACATATCAGCAGAAGATAGAGAACAGGAATAAAAAACCCCCAAATACTTGGAGTTTCATTCCTACAAAATGGGACATAGAAAAGAGAAATCTGTGTTTAAAGGAAAGCTAGGAAAGGCCAAATTTTCTATTGTAGCACTAACAAATCCTGGGATAGGATGGGGAGATCATTGAAGACTGGTTTTATGGGAAAGCACAAGTGGGTGTCTTACAATATCACCTAAGGCCCTTTGGGTAGAGCCATGGCTACAACCACAGAATACTGCAAGAACAGGGAGGAGCTAATCAATGTATCATATCAAAGACCATCAATTTAAAAACCAACTGATTGACCTCAGGAATCTCATAGTTGTCCAGATGAGAATATAAAGATATAAAAGTGCATTGTAAGAAAATTACTGAAAAATAGAAAAGATTTCCAAAGAATTAGTATTAATTAAACCACACAAAGTAATTTCTAGGAGGTGTTGCGTAGTAAATAATTGCCTTAGGTGGGATTCATTCCCATGTCTACAGTGGACTAGCTACATTCGAAGTATGCATCTCATAATCCATTAATAGTCAGTGGAAAGAAATAGGTACTTTTGAGGCACATGCTTACAGTAGACGAGTATGTCAGGGACCAGCAAAAGCAAGGCTGCTCCAGGAAGGAGGATGAGGCAGGAGGAGAGGGTGACCCCGGCACAGGCAGGCAGAGACACCCTTTAAGGGCAGTCCCACAGCACCCAGCCAAGACCATGGTGGTGATAGGGACAAAGTCCATCAACAATTCAGTGATCATCAGACAAGGTGAGGTAACAAGTCAGGTCCAGGCCCATCTAGGAAATCCAGTCAGCATGTCAGGACAGCAGGAGACAGGGCCAGATAAAGCAGTGACAGAAAACTATGAGGGTCATTCTCTTCCACCAGTCATTATTTACACTGTGTGACCTGCGAGGCTAACAGGCTCAGGCTGCACCTAGCTTTGATAGGTTTGTCCTGCTAAAATTCAGATGCAAGGGACAGGAATAGATCTGAGCCATTTCCTTAAGCCCTAATTAATTGTTAACTATTTTCACATAAGCATGACTTTAGAGTAATTTTATCCTCAACCTTGAAATATGCATATTCCTCATTAGTAGAAGCATAGTTGTTTTCTGAATGTACAAGGTATGTTGGATGAGTTTGGCAAAGTGGTATTTAAACTGACTATTGTTTCAAGACAAGACGAGTTTAGGTGGCAGGAGCCGAATAAGAAATATCTTTAAAATGTTTGTTTTACCCTGTTAGATGGAAAAATGTATTTCATTTTTTTTTTCAATAAATGTGCTTGTCCCTACTTTATGACCAAAGATAGGATTATGGAAGGAGGACAACCCCAAGAAAAGGGCAGATGGCAGATCACCCATTCCTGGACTGATATGCTTATATCTCCCAGCGGTGAAGAAAGGCCACCAAGTTCTCTGCACAAGCTGCAGGGTGCAGGAGAATGGGTGCCAGTGCAGGAATGGGAAGGAGTGCACCTGAGGTGCCCCGTGCTCTTAACATACCTCAGGGCAGGGAGTTGGAAGGGGAAGGACCGTCCCTGGTGGGAGCTGTTGCAGTTGTCACAAGGGGGAGCATCACTGGTGCTGTTTTAAACCTCATTTTTCTCTTTCCTACTTTGGCTTCTATTTAGACCCACCCAAACAACTCATCCATCTTTGTTTCTGCCATAAAGTAACGTGAGTCAAGCTTCCCATATTAAGAATTCAGCCAATATTATATCTTATTTAGACAGCATTAGAGGCAGAGAAGCCCAGTAGCATTGGCTAAAAAAGGCTTCTCAGCTTCTGTGGAAATGAAATAAGATTCTACTAGAAATGACTCTGAAATATAAAGACTTGTGGAGAGAACATTTTCTTTGTGTGGGATTTATAACCACTTCAGAGAATGCTGCAATAGAAACCTGTTATCATCTGTTATAGTTCACTAGGTCCAAACTAGCTCTGGTATCAACGTAGTTTTTAAAGAAAATAAATCTAGAAGACATAGTGGATGAATGGAAGTCGATATTTGCTGGCTATAATAATAAAAACAAAATACTGGGAGAAAGGAGAGGGGGTTCCCAAATACTTCTGGTAGAGAATATGCAGCTTAAAATTTAATGAGAATCAAGGATAATCTGAAAGCCATTCATTTTAGTCTCTACTGTCTATAGAGTTTGAAGAATATTATTGGAAAATACTGACTGCAAGAGTCACATATTAGGCTACTCTGAATGAAGACATGGAATGTGGTCGAAGGTGCAAGGGTGTCTCAGGAGACCTTGGGTGATTACAAATGATTACAAGGGCTCAAGAAGAAAAAAAAAAAAACTACAAGAAGGTAAGAGTTGGATAAAAGTCGAAGAAATGCACCATTAATTTTATTCTTTCACCTTCTAAAACCTGAAATTGAAGGTTATCCTATCAACCCTGCAAAGCATCTGCTTCCCTACTCTTCACACTGCAGAAAGTTTTCTGCCAGAACTGAATTATTTCAGCTGCACTGACCTGAAACTTCCATTCCTAATCAAATGTTTTTGTGGAGAGGTGAAGCTTCGTTACTAGATTTGGACCTTTCCTGCAAGATTTGTCCCACACCAACTGTGTAAAGGAAATCCCACCATCCCCCATATCCTGAAAGGTGGAACACTTCTCCCTTGATTAATGAATATAGGAGAAAACTCTGAAGAACCTTTCAGAAGGTCCTCTGGTTGTTCATGGCATGACACTTTCTATGTCACAGCTACTTTCTGTGTCTGAAGGCAATCAGTATTTAGTTATTGGTACTGGTGCTAGAGAAGGCTATAGAATTAGATAAACAAATTGATTTGCACTTGTGAAACTACAGTTGAGGTACATGAAAATTGCTTTAAAATTATGGAATTAAACCAAGACTGTTATGGGATATTTTACCTCCTTATGGGATTCCATTAGAAAGACATCGTTTTTGTTGAATTTGAAGGTATAGCTCAAGAACTATTTTCTAATGTAAAGCTGTATAGGATATTTTCATAATCTTCAGTGACAAATGAAGTGCATATTCCAGGTCGATCCAGGCATGCTACTGTGTAAAAATCACAACATATTATCTTTTATTATTGCTTGTCTGGATAAATCATGTATTCAAAGATACCCAATATATACTGAGACTGTGCTCCTCTGTCACTTAAGATATAAGTGAAAAAGATGCATGCAATTTTGTTTTGTCATGCCATCTCTTTGTAATTACTAATAAAGTGTTTATTTTTTCTGAGTTGAATGAATAAACACTTCTGTTCAGATTTCTGTATTTCACTGACATACCACTGATATGTATAATGCATATGCAGCATGCATTATAATCTGTATTTGAGTGGTAGATGTTTCATGATATTAATCTACTTCCTTTGAATAAGAAACCTTGCAATGTATACTGTACATAATCAGGCAACTGTTTATCCTGCTGCTCATATGAACAGTAGTTTAAAAAGTTGCCAGGCAGGAGGGTTCCCATGTGCCTCAAATATTTTACCTATCCGTGTAGTCAGGAAACAAAAGGAAAGGAATATTTTGTGCATCTCCCTGTGTCTCAACTGCTTCAGTCTTCTCGCCCCACTTTGCAGTAATGGGACCGTTCTTTGTCTAGTTACATCATAGAAAAAGGCAGGAGAGATTTGTGACCGGGCTAATGGAGCTATGACCTTGCTAGCATTGTGCTTGTGAATTGGTTACAGTGGCAGCGAATAGGAAAATGTTTGCATTCCCACCCTTCATCTTTTATTGACAAAGGGATGGTTGACAGCTCTCAAAACTGTTCACAACATGTTGAGGCTTGCAACTCCAGGTTGAAAACATTAGTTATTTTTTTACATTTAGATGATTCCCTAAATCTTGATGGGTTTTCACCTGCATAAAAATTCTGAAGAATAATCTAAATAATTTGTTTTCAAATATATCCGGTTGTACACTGACAACTTGAATTTTGTGCCACCACTCCAAGGTGAAGTCACTAGCCCTGGCACCTCTGCAGTCAGTCATCCATGCAAAGATCACAAGCTACCATTTTCTACCAGCAGGCCAAGAACGCACATGGGCACAGCACACCATTGAGGCATTGTCTCATATGATAACCCTGTCAGTGAGTGTTTAGTCAGATAATGCCACAGTAATTGTACCAAAAGACAAGAGCAGTTTATGCTTCAGAATTCAGAGGCTCAACAGGTGGCTGGATGAGGTTTCTGTCCTGGATATCCAAGTACTGATGCTGTAAGTAAGCATTTCAGTATTTTTGTTTTGTTTTCGCTTAGTGCATATTTATCATCCTTAAAAATACCATAAATAAGTGATTTGACTTTAAATAGAAATGAATGTTGGAGCTGAGATCTGACATTTAGGAGCTCTGGGAAATACTGTTAGGAGTGTAGCTGGGTGGAAAACGTTTTTCTATCCTGTAACTTTTTGATAATTTGTATTTATTAGACCTCTCCAAAAAGTATGTAAATTAATTTTGACTTTTTTTTATAACTCAAAATCCTGGGGAAATAGGATTTAATTTAACTTAGATATTTTGTGTCAAACACTTATTTTAGAATTAAATTTTTTTCATATTTAAAAAATATGTTATCATAATTAACTTATAGTTATGCTCCTACAGTCTTACGTCATGTAATTCTAAATAGAAAGTTCTGAAAATTCTGAACTGCAAGATTGTTAGTTTAAATTTCACCCATTTCCAAATCTTTCTTAAAAAGAAAAAAAAATCTCCCCCATGGGAAAACTGTGAATTTCTGCAGATGTAAAATGTTTCACCGAAATAAATCCCCAACTCCTTATAACAGTAAGTCTTTATTTTATACTCCTTAAGAACAGCAGCACTTTGTGGGACCTTTAAAAGTTAATGTTTCAAATGGTACCAAATGTTCTTTTCTACCCATTTCTTTTTCAGCCAGGGTGTAGATAAATAGCATGTGCAATATCTTCTTAATCAGTACTCTCATATCCCAGTGGATTCAACCCTTCTGTCAAGTTGGTTCCCTGCTGTAGAAAATTCTGTTTATTTGTACCATTACAATAGCCAGGAAATTAATGGAATTCAGATCTCCTATGTTCATCATCTAAGCCTACAATACTAACTTTACCATACTCAATAAAAGAAGACAACAACCTATTTGTCATCTCCTGAGATCTCTTTCTGGCAACCAAGTTCTTATATTAATAAATACAGCAAAATGCATTTGTTTCATGTCAGTGCTTTCAATTGTTTTGCTGAGTATGTTGTGCAGCTTGCATACCGGACCTGTGGTTCCTATTGCATTCCTTGCCTGTCTTTATTGTTATCTAGTGCTGAGCTCCATAGACAAATGTGCCCCTTCCTCCAAAGAAAAAGACTTTTAAGGACTTGAATGGCAAGTCAAAGTCTGCTGTCAAAATATTTTTTCCTCATGCTCCATCCTTATTATAGATGTACAAGGTGTGGATTCAGTCTTAGCTCTGGATTGCCCTTGGAGTCCCAGTGTAGGTCCAAGTACCTGTTCATGGAGCAGGTCATTCTGAGCAGGTCACGTACAAATGGGGCAAAGCATGCACAGATTTATCCTGGAGCACCTATCCTGTCCTGGGTTTTTCCTAAGGCCGATATACATCTTTTGAGCTGAAAATCAATTCAAGCAAACAGGTAATAATCCAGATGGATGGAAAATGACTGGAAGATAGTGGTTCTCTCTCATCCTGCTTTTAATTTTGTGCAGACAAGGCCAATTTGTGAGTACAGTCAGTGCTTCAAAACATGTCTGAATATAAAGGTCTTCATATTCAACACTTCTCCCTCTATTGTGATAGGGCCAAAGAAAGGAATTTTGCTCTTCAGTCCTTAGATTCAGAGATTGATTGTCATTCTTCATAAAGCACTCCAGGTTCGATTCAGCTGCTTGGAAAGGTCTCATGAGCTCTCGTGGTAATTTCAGTGATCCCATGGAAGGTAAATAGTCCACGAGGACTGTTAAACTGACATTTCCTATTAAGAAGAGGTATGCTGGGGAGTGCACACTGCCTGCTGGGTAGTGTTACCCTGAGGCTGTGTTTGAGAAGGTGGTTACATTTTGGACTGGCTGAAGTTTTTGGAAGGTTAGAATACATAATCTCAAAGTCAATAAACTTTAGTAATTCAGTTGTCTATCATAGTATGCCAATTTGGCAAACATTATACCCAGCCCATTATGCAAACAAAAATCATTTTTTTTGAAAGATGAAAAGACATTCATGATTAATACCTTACAAAATGAGCTGTTGAGAAGCTGTCATGACAAAAAGTAGCCTGCCCTTTTTTTTTACCAGCTACTCTAGCAAGGGGGAAAGGCTGTGGTTAATGATGTGGAAAGTAGTTCTTAGTATCTCAGCATCACTGCCCTGGCTGTCAAAATAACTATTCATTTCCGTGGCTTGAAATGGACTTTGTACAGCTGTTTTATGAAAGTGCTTTGAAAGCCAAGCGTTGCCGTGTGAATTTATGGAACTCACATGGTAGCTTCAAAGAACAATTATATGAATTTGAACTACATGAAGCCATAACTAGAGTGAACACGATGATTTAGATAATTCCTGATGATCTCCTACAGAAAATCAGGCACTGCATACACTATTGTACAATAAAATCATCCAGCTACTTCTATTCTTTAAGCATTTGTCTGCAACAGAGCAGTTTTCTCTTCAAGCACTGCTCCACACTAAGGCTGACAATTTGGTTGTGATTCCAACGTACTGATCTCTAATGCTATAATTATCATATGGTACTTTGGGTTCCTGTAATAGGCCTGCATGATACTGGAAGTGAATAGTGACAATGGATATCCCATGGAAACTCAGTAACCCACCTATGCTATGCTGGATGCTGCTCCTATCGAAATCAATGGCAGTGTTTCCAATTATATCGATATGAGCAGTATTCTGTCTGTCTGTGTGGGAATAAAAATTAGAGGCAAAGAAGAAAGGATCTGCATGAATCACATACGAATTAGCTTCTCGGTGTTTGATTTTAATAAAAGGTTGTTGGAAAAAGGGAAGAAAGGTAAGATTAGCAATGTAGTTTAACCTTGGTTAAACTGTTCTTGTCAATATAATTTCATCATGTGAACTTCCTTTTGTAATAAAACAATAGAAACATTAACAATTTTCCTGCCTGGGGTATGCCTTCCTCTCCCTCCAGTGTGTCTGGCTCATCAGCTTAGGGATTGTGGGCTTTAGTGTCTGACTTTTTGTGAAAAGCTACCTTGTGCATCTACATTCATTGCTGCTGCTGTGTGAGTTGGACCTGTGATCAGCTTCCACCCTGTCCTGACAAACGCCATCGTCTGCCTGCAGTGGCTCCACCTGTGGTCCTCATTACCAGAGATCTGCCTGGTCTGCCTTGTGGATGGCCTTTCCTCATCAAGATACTTCCCTTTCTTTCCTGCTCTCTCCAAACTCTCCTCTTCTCAGACTCACAAATCCAGGTACTCTCTCACATAGACAATTATTCTATGTTTTCATACTTCAGTTCATATTCTTTTACTGCAGTGATCTGCTGTCTGCTCTTGGCATCTACCTCCCATCTGAATGGACTGTCATTTTTAATGGAGCACCTTTCAGGAGTACAGAAGAACTTACATGTGGGACAGTCCATCTGCAAACCTACAGGTTTCCAAACTTATGCTAAGCTGGTGTCTATAATCTGTGTCAAATTCTCATCTTGTGCTTAATTCCTGCAAAATTAAATTAAAAAGTAAAAATCAAGCCAGTGTTAGGATTCAAGCCACACTCATGTTTTTGCAACTTTACTTTCAGAATTCCTTAAAAGCAACTTTCAAACTAAAGCTTTGTGTCAAAATTTTGTAGATCCTATTTGTGCAAAATATCATGATGGGAAATTAAAAAATGGGAGATAGCAGATGTGCATGAATGCAAGAACTCAGAACAGATGAGATTTTCATGAAGGACAAGACACAATTCAAATGTAATTCTAGTGCATCGAACTGAAAATTGTAACACAAAATGAATAGGCCAAAAGATCAGAACTTCTTAGGTTTTACTTTCTTACTTTGTTAGCTGTTGAAGTGTAGCACTTTAGAAAGTTCTAGTGCTATCAGACATGAAGTATTGTTAAAGCACAAAGCAACAGGTTAATCTTAAGTTTGAAGTGCTTACAAGGTACTGTAGACTTAAGAACATACTAGATATGAAATATGGGATAATATTTTTAAAAGACAAAGTAATAATAGGTGTAATTCTTTTTTATTTATTTCATAATAGATTCCTAAATTATGTTATAAATTTTATGTATTTTGCCTTGAGAGTAATTCAAATATTTGACTATCAAATGAAAAAAAAGGAAGAAGAAAAAAAAGGAGACATAGGAATGATAAATTTTTATCTGAGCTGTGTGAAGCCTCCATTTTAAAATAATAATGTGACTTCAGGGCTTTTTTTGTACTTATTAAGAAACTACAGATTAAAGTAAACTCAGTAAAGTCACTATGTTAAACATCATTTATGCAACATTGTGTTACATTAAAACCAGTTATGTTTCTTTATGAAATTAAATATAGAGAAACATTCATCTGAAACACAGAGGTGTATGTTGTTGTTCAAACCAAAGGCATGCACAGACAAAGGACTTTCCTGCATATTTGTTTGTGGAGGGTTTTGTCTTGTTTTGCAGTTGCAATTTTGTCTATTATTGCAGTTACAGAATTTTGCTCTGGGATTAAATTATTTCTCATATTTTTCCTGAATGCACTGTCATAGCCTTTCCTGTTGAACACAAGCAGAAATGCCAACAAAGGGTTGGTTGTAGTAGTAGGAAAAGTAAAGGGGCATTTGGAGCATGGTGAACAGTAGTGGACAAAGAGCTGTGTAAGTCCTGTAGGTGATGCTCTGCCTTGTGCATGAGAGGGAGAGAACAATGAAAAATTAAACACAAGGAGGACAGATAGCTGGTGATGGGGGACAATGAATGAAAGAAGAGGAGGAGTGTGAGGGTCGGGGGCTCAGACATGGATGGCAGAGGAGCTAGTGAGTGACACTCAGCAGAACACTTCTGAGACACTGGGGACACTGTCTGGGGACACTGTACTGGCCTGTAGTGTCGACACTGTACAGTCTACACTGTACTGTATTGGAGGCATGACTGATGAGGGAGCAGAAGTCATTAGGAAGCCCCCTTCTCCATTGAGTTTCCTCCTCCAGGTGGTGGGAATGGACAGCATGGACAGGGCCAAGATGAGAAGGTGGAGTGAGTTGGTTGGGCCTCAGACAGAGGAAGAAGTGAGGAGACGTGCAGCCAAAGCCTCAGCAAGAGGATCTGGAGGAGCTGGCAGTGTGACAATGACCTGAAGCACTTGTGGTACATGTGTGCCAGGGTCTACCTTTTGCCACAGAAAGGTCATGAACCAGGGTACTCATGGTGAGGGGGACGTGCCCATGCCCACCAACCTATGAAGGAAATTCCTGCATGTGCCACCCATGGCCTGACACCTAAGTAGAGGCTGTCCCTGAGGGGTTCTTCACACATACCACCACTCTCCGCTCCCCAGGTAACAGGATGTCCCATGTCTTGGTGTCTGGCATGATGTAAGGGTGAGAAAATGGAGTGACTGGAGGACAGACATGTAGAGGTGATTGTGGAGCCCAGTTTTGGGGTGGATGTGACACTGACAGTTTGTGGGGCATTTACGAGCAGCTGAGGGGCATGCAGGGGCAGTGGGCTGCGGAGAAGATCTGGAGAACTGGGGCTGGGTGGGCAGGGGCTGCCCTCTGGCAGGGCACTCAGGACAGGGGGGATGCACAGGAGGGCCCTACAGTGGTGAACGAGGTGGGTGGGCTACCCCAGGCACCAGTGGGAGGGAAAGGGAGTGAGAAAATGCACTTTTTACCAAGATGAAAGAAGAGATGAAGGCATTAAGAAGATAAGGCTGCCAAAGGTATCAAAATACCTAAGATGGATAGAAAGAAATTGAAATTCCAGACAGATCTAGTGAGGGTCTGTCAAGACCCACAACTCTCATCCTGACCAAGGGTTGTGACTGAGCTGCACTTGGCTGTTTTTTGTTGCGAGGGAAAACCAAGTGAGCCCAGTGGTGTAATCTGAGATCAAAACAGGCAGATGAGCCTTCAGCTCTTTCAAATGAGTTGCCTTTGTTCCAGTGTTTCATCTGAACATGAAACACAACCAAAATTCAAAGTAAGCAGAGTCCCACAAACCTGCAAGGCTAATCCCATGCTTTGACAACGCTCAGAGCAAATCCCCCTAAGACTATTCACATATATTGCCTCGCTGACTTAGTTACATGACATGTTCAGCAGGATCCTCTCTGCTCCAAAATTAAACCCAAACAGTGCAGAGATCATTCCTCCATGCCCTCCAAGGATCAGAGGAATTGGCTGATGGCTAAATCCCTTTGAAGCAGGAGTTGGATGCAGCCACACTGTGGACAGGGGAAGGGATATTGCAGTGATATAGGAGTTGTATTAGCTTGTGAAACAAAATGTAGGTCTGAAACACTGCAGTGAAGTCCAAGCATTCTCTACTATAGGGGTTTCAAATTTTAAAACCTCCTCATGCTTCACTGATGTAGCACTGCCAGGTAGATGACTTCTAGAAAGAGGCCACATCTGCATCTTTCCTCTCTCCCATGAATATGTCTAGCTGCCAGCACACACTTCCTGCATTAACTTTCCCTTTCTACGTTTTGATTATCCTGAGAACATAAAATAATACAGAGCATATTCTGTCACTGACAAGTGCTTTTCAGTCTTCAATTGGCAAAGGCAAACCTGACATTTATTTCCCATTAAAAAAACACTCTGTTACAGCTGTAAGTGGACTGGGAAACCATGGCATCCTTTCCATGGCTAGCTGATTTTCTTTCAAAGTGCCGTAATTTTTGTTGTGATTATTGGTGGAACTGCAGTATTTCTGAAGCAGAGATACTGTAACATGAGGTATGGTTATGGCACTTACTATTGTGCACTGCCCTGGACCTTTCATGTGGATCAGTTTCAGCTGATGTGTAAAGCTGGGTGGCAACTGGGTGCCTTATTTGCTCCATGGGAGCAGTCATAGCTTTGAGATGATGAGGGAACTTCTGGGTGCAAGGGGAGGTTCCCAGTGCCTTTAGGTACATGCTGACACTGAGGACTGTAATTTTGGATCTTGTATCTAAGCTAGGATTGTAATTTTTAATACCCAAGTTGGGATGAATTCTCCCTGAACTTTAGCCATCTAAAAGTTAGCTGTCTAGTCTAATATTTCTTAAGACTCACTTTTACGAGTCCTAGTTCTTCATGCGTGGCACACACTATGTAATGCAGTTTAACTGCTCAGCTACAGCACCCTGCTATGGCAGCTCTGCTACTTCTAGATCTAGATTACTCTACATTTTTCTGGCTGTTATTTCTTTGCGTCCAGAAATGTGAAATAACAGTCTGACTAAAGATCCGACTAAAGATCTTTATTCCAGATCCTGCAAAATCTGGAATAAAAATGCTCTGGAGAGAAGGATCAAGCTAACATCAAAAAATATCCTGAAGAGACTCACATACAAACTAGACAGGGCTCTTCCAATGCTTTGTAAAGAATATATTGACAGACATTCTTAGGCCCCTGATTTTCTCTATGTGATAGCTCAGGGAGCCTAGGAACCTCACTTCAGGCTCCAGATGATGAAAGACCAGCAGCTGTATCCAGAGTTTTTCTGGAATTAATTTAATATTTGGTTTGCACATACACTCTTTCAGTAAATTAGTGATATCATGATGAACGATACAGTGATGTTATATTCCAGTTCATGTGGACTCATTTCCTTGATTTACAGCCTGATCTTTTTATCTCTAAGTTACAGTTGAAACAATTCCTCCTGCCCCCTTAATATCTAGACTCTTTATTCTCTGTAAGGTTTTGCTGGGGGGAAAAAAAATCCTTTCCTCTGAGAACAGCAGTAATGCAAGAGTTTGATAGGGTCTTAATGACCTAAATTGACCAAAGTTGCTTCTTGATGAGACAGCTCTGCAACCCATTTTATCTTCAGTTTGCAGGAGCTAATTAAACTAATTTGAAGACAGAGACGACAGCTCCAAAGTGCAAAGACAGGCATGATTGTTCCCAGAGGAGAAGAGATAATATTCACAATGTCTTCAGCCAAACTTTGGTAATATTCAGAGTTAGGCTTTGATTCAGACCCACCTAGAAATAACTAATTATTTCCAGAAAGTCTCTGCTTGAGTACTGATGAAGGTGTCACTTTGTAAAAAGCGTAATGTTTTCCATTTAATTTCTTAACAATTGAATAGTATTGTAGAAACTGTACACATAATAACAATTGATTCACAGAAGGGTAATTTTTTTTATTGTATATTGCTTCCTTGAATCAAATGTTCCAGTTGTGTGGGCCACGTCAGGCTAACATCATCTCCATTTTCTGAACTCAGTATTTTTTATTTACCATAATTGATATACAAGTAATTGATTTCTGCCAAGAACAGATGTCAGCTTCAGAAATCCTCCAGTTGTCATTGGTAGCCATTGCCTCAAAGTAGTCATTAGCTTAGTAATATTGATGCTTAGCACTTGAAGACAACAGGAATCTTTCTATTCATGTCAGTAAACTCTTCATCAGACCCCTTTGTGACTGATGATTACCGGTGATATTAAATCAACATTTTTGCATAATGTTGCAGCTTTTACATTTCCACATAACAATGAACGACTTCTCCTAAAAAATACTTTTGAAGAAATTACCTCAGCACATTCAGTTGCACAAAAAGGAAAGGACATTTTGGTGAACCCTATCACACACCCTCCAGAATGTTTCTGTTCAACATATATGTGACACCACGTGCAAAGGCAGTGAGGGATTCCTTTGCTTTCTGTGCCTGTTAGAGATCCCAGAGTCATTAAAACGCTAACTTAATACCCGTTTATTTTGTACTCCCATGCACAGCACACAGTAAACTTACATGCTGAGTAGGTGGGCAGGTGGCATTTTGAATCCACCACAAGCAGTCTTCCATGACTGACACAAAGTGCTGTGATTAGACTCTGAATGAGAAAATGCATATGTCACCCCAGGCACCTGTATGGTTATAAAACAAGCAGCCGCTATTTCTCCAGGGTCATTTTTTTTCCCCCTAGAGATTTCAATAACACGTGTTTTAATGTATTTGCAGGGAAGCCTCTGTAAAAGCTGTCACACGACAGGGTCACAGTGTCAGTTTGGAACAAAAAGATTGGGGCACTGTCTTGAAATATATCAGGAACTGGAAAATGGGAAACCAGTCAAAAGCATAGTACAACTGTGAGACCGTTTCCCAAATTCTAGGGTGAGGGTGATAGCAGAAGCACATCTATCTAGGTATCTGCTGTATAGTTAGGGCCAAACTGCACCATGAATTTTATAGATAAATATTTATTCTCAGTTACACTCAGAAACAAAAAAAAAGAGCACAGATGTAATCTTCCTGCAAGACACTTGCTAATAAGGCAAGATATCTTGCTCAGCAGAGGAGCAGCTTCTAAATCCTCTATGAGCTTTACACACTGAAAAAGAAACATAACCCTCCTGCCCCCACCATGGGTTCAGCTGTCTGTCTTCCTATGGCTCAGGCCTATTTCTGACATGTGCCTGTTGTATAAACTTCTGAGCAAGTAACTAAGCTCTGAAAATGCCATAGGAAAGCCTGTAGAGAGAACCATCCAAAATAAGAAGGGTAACATTGCAGCTAGAGATAGGGGAGATGGTGTTTGTTGGCAGCTGACAAATTCAAAAGGAAAAATACCAACAAAGAAAGGAATAAAACCCTAAACGGAGAAAGGTGGAGTCAGCAGATGACAACTCATCAGCATGGAGGACCCAATCCAGGGGCAGAGGGCAGCTCTTTCCTTCCTGACTGGCACCTTCTGACCAGCAAAACCTCTTCAGGTGTCTCTTCAGGATGGTGAGCACACTAAAGCATAGACTTGTAGCATTTGGGAGTGATAGCCAACAATTGTTTTACATTATAAATTTGTGCATATCTTGCTTGCAGAGTCTCTTTGCACAAGCTCTTTAGCTGGCTCCTTCAGGCTCCTTTGAGCCTGAGCAAAGTGACCCAAGAGAGGGTTGCAGAGGTGCAAAGTGAAACCTTCCGATAAGTCCATCAAAGTTAGCTCACCACTAGGAAGGATGTATAGGAAGAGGAGGCATTTTTTGAAGAATAGGTTGCTTCAGGTTTCTGCCATTAATCCTTGCCTCTTCTTTATCATGATTCACCCCTTTTCATTGACTGCCCCTAACAAATGCTTGGGTCAAACCTTTTTCTCACCCCAGAGGTCCTTAAGGAGGAGTTAAGCTATGACAGCCAGTAACAGGGTAATGTAGGTTGGAGAACTAGAACCTCTTGTGACTGTGGTTCAGGTGTAAAAATACTCCAGGCCGAACTGTCAAGTATGAGTCTGCTACTGCTTTGACTGGGTCTGTAGGTAGTTTAGTCTCCTGCTTATCATGAAGCTAGTCCTTACCCAGGAGACAGCTGGCAGTATGAGCCTGATGGAGAATAAAAATCCTTATATACTAAGATGTGACAAAATGGATATCAGAAGCACAGAGCCACTAAAAGAGCAGTCTTCCCCTCTCTTTCTCTTCAGGAGTGCTCCTAGGTATTTGCACAGCACTAACACAGATGACAAACGAAAATCTGCAACCAAAGTCATGCTGTTTTCTAAATGTTGGCAATATTAATGACTTTTATTTTTTTTAGTACCATTAAGAAAATGACAACCATGTCCAATAAGTCTCTTGATAGTTATTTATATTTTCTTTTCTGTTCCAATTACATGAATTAAAATGCATGACATGCCAAAGATATATATTTGGAAGGTCTTTTGAACTAAATATTGTTAAGCAATGGGAGATTGTTGATTATATTCACACAGATCAGCTAGGTCTTTATTAGAGGGTTTTTTTGTTATATTTGGTCATATGCCATTTTGTGAATCTCTGCTACATCTTGAACATTTCATGACTTCCACTAGCTGAAGAGCTTCTGATTTTTCAGGCTTATTATTTACAAAGCCCTATGAGATTGCGAATGACATTCAGTGGCAATTAGAAGAAAGCTCATGTATCAAAAATTATGACTAATGGAGACAAATTAGACATCGTGTAGAGCTTTAAAATTAAAACCCACCAATGTTAGTCTAATCAATATTGTTTATAGAAAAATGACTTGCATACTACAAAAATGCTAACTTTTAGAGACATTTTCCTGGGGCAAATGAGCTGTATATCAATAGACAAAATAATTGCATATAAAATATGCCACCGAAACAGCACTTTCACCATGGAAGAATAATTCAAGAACAAACAATTTTCACAAAACTCCCACTAACAGCAGTGGTTCATTATAATCAGTAAGTCAAACATTTACTTAGCATCACTGATGCTGACAATTAGTCTTTTGTCTTTTTCGCATCTGGTGCTTTTAGCAAGATTCATTTAATCAAGAAGTTTATCCAGATAGTAATTTATTTACTGATACCCTCTTGGTTTATTTTGCAACTTCCATTCATGATCAGAAGATGCTAATTCTTTGTTTTTTAAGAGACTCTAATAATGACTGTATGATTTAAATAAGTAAGAACATGGATATACTAAATGCATACATAAATAAAAATTAAAGGTTTGTTTATGCTTACTTTAAAATAAGTGCTATTAGGAATATATCTCAGGATATCATTTTTAATTATTTTTGTCACAGATCAGAGCAAAACTCAGCACAGATTTGCAGGAACAAAACAAGGTATGTCTTGATTAAGGGCCAGATGTTGCTCTCCTTCATTAATCTGGAAAATAGCATGACTATGGGTGACAGACTTAGGCTCATTATCATTGCTAGTGTTGTGAAAATATTTTTTTTTTAATCAATGACAAAACAGAAGAAAGAAAAATCCTTTAACATAAAGAGATTTCTTCTCTTTTTCTTATAAAACATCTTCACTCTTCCCCCTGCCCCCTGGAAAATAATGATCAGGTTGAAAATTAATTGTCCATGGTGGAATAATTGAAATATATTTTGAATTTTTCATAGTTGTACTTAATTAGATTAAATTAAACATGTTTTTAAAATGCAGCATCAAGAATATTGAATAGAATCTTTTGACTTTAAAACAATAATTCACTTTTTTTTCTACCCATTAATAGAACTCAACTCAATTCTATGAAATTTTGATGTAGACTATATTGTACCTAGCAAGCTGTTTGTCTGGTGCATATTGCCAGTTCATAATCTGCAACACTTTTCAGAATAGCTAATTCTCACATCTGTCATTCTCCTAGAAGCGCCCCTTCAGAACGCTATGCAGCATCACCTCTCCAGTAAGCACGTAGAAACATTTTCTGCACTTACTTACCCAGATTGCTTACAGCAGACTCCCAATAATGGTCATAACCTGGACATCTAAAATGTAACCTTTGAGTTTATACAGATCTTCACACAAATAACCACCTTTCATGATAAATAGTGCTGTGGTTTCCTTTATAAGAAAGCAATTTATGTAATTCAAAAAACTCAAGTGAAAATAAGCTTCCTTTAAAAGAAGCACATTGTTTGTAAGCCACAAAAGGAATAGAAATTGAAAGTCAATCTTCTTTTTTTGGTGCAATATCGTTGATGCAGCTTTTGCTAGCAACTGGAATTACGGACTGAGATAAGCAATAAAAAAAGACGAAAAAACTAAGCTTCTGAATAAGCCAGCCCTTTCCAAATCCTAATGGTTCAAAGGCAGAAATAACTTTTCCAGACACACCCCATCCTTCTTTTGCTGAGTGATTCTTATGCATTTTCGGCAGGATAGGTGATTTTTTGTTGATAACAATCAATAAAATAAGTGAGGTTTTTTAATAAGAATTTTAGTTGAAAGAGAAATTAAAAGAAAACAAACCAAAAAGGTCTGACAACCACCCTGGTTACTTGACATTTACCCATCCTATCACCTAGTAAAATTCCCAGTAAGATGTCATGTTCAATTATGGCAGTGGGATTTACATTACCATGAGAAGAGTTTAGGGCCTGTCCTGTAACTTGGGTCTGTAGGACTACGTCTATAAATCTGCTTTAGTAAAATAGCAGCAAGGAGTAGGTGCTGTTAGACAGCAAGCATTGCTCCTGGCATGGTTTTGGTGCAGACATGGTAACTTACATTGTCCCAAGACAGCACCAAATAGAGCTGGCAATGGCAGCCTGTGTGTAGCCAGGCTATTGGGGAGAGGAAGTGAATTTAGCTGTCAGGTTCCAGTATCACCTGGCTGCATTGCAGAGAACAGTCCCCAGCCTATATTATTTAGTAACATAGCTGTAACTTTCATCTCCGGCATGTGCCTAGAGTTTTAAACCGATAAGCTCTGCCCAGCTCCCATTCAGGCTTCTGAATCCTACTCAACATAAACAGACTTTTCCTGTACTTCACCGCCCCTCAGGCACAGCAAGTGAATTTTGTTTTATCTTCACCTGAAGAGGTATCCAATTCTTAAAGGGCAAAGCAAAATCTGTAAAGGAAAAAGAAACAACTTTGGAAATGCTGTACTTGATTACCCTCCCTGGACATGCAGGAAGGGAGACGGAAGGTAGGTTGCTTTCCCTTTGAGTGCTAGAAGTCCCTAGTGGGAGCTCTAACAACAGAAGTATTATTGTGAAGGCAGCTCATATAACAGCTGCTATTTCTAAGGGTCCAGAGAGCAAAATTCTCTTTTCTTGAAAAAAAAAAAATAAGGAACATAATGTTAGTTTTGTACTGACTTGCAGCTGTCAGCACAAGGGTAACTTTTCATTGCTGGCTAACTTAACTTACTCTTTCAAAACAGTAATGTAGCCATCTAATTTTTGGGTCTGTAAGTTTGTATTTAGCATTTCATGGCAAATCTTTCTCAGGCATATTTCTTGTGTCAAAGAGGAAATGCCTTATGTATCTTGTGGCTATGTAAATGTGTGCCATTTCTTAGTCATGTTTAGACTAGACACATATTCATATGTTAAAAATTTAATTCCCCCAACATTGGCATAAACAAATGTAGGAAATGTATTCCGGGTGTTATAATGAGATATTCTTATCAGGATGATTCTCTTAAGAAACGAATAGATGTTACATGACACAGAATAGGGTGTATGAAATGACTCATTCTCAGAGTTTGAAGGTTTAAAAAATAAAATCACTTAGGTATCCACAGGCTTCATGAATAAAGACAAATAACTTGCAAATTAGCAAAGTTTCAGAAAAGTGACTCCATTAATTTAAAGTTTCAGTGAAGTGTAATGAATTGACTTTCTTCACAGTAAATAGAATTTGTAAATTGTAACCTGACAGATGCCCTTATAAAAGCTAGAGGAAGATTTAAAAATCACATAGCGAAATAATGTCTATATTGCAGTATGTTAAATTGTATGAAAGCAATAGCACAACATTTACAGTTATTTAGGTAATGACAGCTTATTAGGGGAAAACTGCCATTCTCTTTATCACATCTTCACTTGCTCCAAAAGTGTTAAGGAGCTTGTTTAATATTGACACAAAGCAGTAAAAATAAATCACAGCAGAAAAGATGAGCATATCTCTGGTTGGACAGGGCTGGGATTTTGAATGAAGACACATCTTGCAGAGCTGATACATATAGTACAAGTACAAGAATGAATAATCACAATTTTAGGCAAAAAGTCTTCCATTAGATCAATCCCTCTATTTAATAATGGCTCTCGATTGCTTTTTTCAGTGAGTTTATGTCATGACATACCAGAATAGCTGCAATCCAGCCCATGTGCTGATTTAACTCACTGTAAGAGCAACCAGCAAGTTGCACAGGAGTGATGGAGGGCTTCCTCCTCCTCTGTTGCCATCAGGTCTTGCATGGTGCTAGGCATGTCATACCAGATGGGAAATAACTAAGGATCTCACTCTAAAAGTGCAATTTTTCTTCTTCTTTTTCCCTTCACTATGTGGCTGTCGGTGGCGATTTACACACACACAAGAAGATTAAAATGAGATGGCTGTGTACTGTGCCTGTTTACCCACCACCCCCTCTCATGGTCAAGCCGCCCCCTCTGTGGCAACAAGTGAACCATGTGTGTGGCTCCTGACTGTCAGCCCACACAATTAAATCAAAGCTTCTTCTGGGCTGTCTGAACATGCCATGCTGTAGGCTGAAGAGGTTCAGGAGCTGCTTCATGTATGATGAAATGCTTCTGCTGCAAGACAACTTAGTCTAATAGCTTCTGGATACATTCAAGCCTCCCATCATTATCTGAAGGCCTTTAGAAATAAGTTCTCCATCCTATCATTACTGATAGTCACAAAGGTATCACAAATGTTGTCTGCATTCATAGAATCATAGAATAGTTTGGGTTGGAAGGGACCTTAAAGATCATTTGGTTCCAACGCCCCTGCAATGAGCAGGGACACCTTCCACTAGATCAGGTTGCTCAAAGTCCCATTGAACCTGGCCTTGAACACTTCCAGGGATGTGGCATCCACAGCTTCTCTGGGCAACCTGTTCCAGTGCCTCACTACCCTCACAGTGAAGAATTTCTTCCTTATAGCTAATCTAAATCCACCCTCTTTCAGTTTAAAGCCATTACCCCTTGTCCTATCACTACATACCCTTGTAAAAAGTCCCTCTCCAGCTTTCTTGTTGGCTCCCTTCAGGTACTGGAAGGCAGCAGCCTGGAGCCTTCTCTTCATTTAAACCAAGATTTTAGTAGTTTGACAGGTCTGGTGATCCAACTGGAAGAAGTTTGGTATCTCATATGAAGTTTTCCAGTCTCATTTCTCACACTTTACAGGAGTGATATCCAAATAGTTTTGTGTTGGCATAGCTATACATTATTTGCGAGCAAACCTGTTCCCCCCGAGACCATTAAAAATTCTGAGGTGTGGGGAATAACTCAGGAATGCCATTTACTCCTTCAATAATAGGTTAAAGAAATTGCAATAAGCGGGATGAAAATAACTTTTACAAAGTCAAAGAAACAGCTATGGCATTGCTCCGGTGGTTTTGGCCAGTGTTGCAGATTCTCCACCTAGAAAACATATGGATTTTTTAAAAAAACTTGCAGATAGCTTAAGGGATTATATAACAAGATTTCAGTTTTCACAGCACAATATTTCAGAAAAATTTCTGTAAGGTTCCCTTCACAATTTATTTTTGCAAGAATTAATTTTGCCATGAAAATATTATACAGAGGAGGTGTCTCTCTGATACATTTTGGGAGCTGTTTGTTCCACTGTGCAATGTGAAAATTGCTCATGAAGTGATCTAGATATCGCCACATATAACAGCAATGCAAAAACACTTAAAATGGGTGAACTACATGTCATTGGTGAAGGGAAAGAGGTAAGAATCAGATTTGGTGATGAATATGAGCCTGTTCTCTTGTTTTGTGATCTGGTTTATTTTTATACCATTTATTGCTTGATCTGTGTCTGCTGTTCCAAATTATGCTATTTTAATTAAGCAGAGCTCTTCTGCCAGAAAGCAGAGGGTCCTCAGCCTCTCTCACAAACATCAGACCTAAAATAATTGAGAATAGCAGGATGTTTTTTGAAAATACTCTCATGAATGGTTTTCCGTTAGTGAGATTTTTTGGTCATTACTATATTATAGCACTAACCATATGGAGATGTCTTAGTGAGAAATTTGCTCTTGTAAAGAAGACTTGAGCAAATCTATTCAGTGTTCACATCTGGTCAAGGTGTAGTGGAACATCTGACTGGAGAAATGCTCCAATCAGGTTGGGAACTATGCAAAAATGCACCTTATCTTTTTTTTATTCAATAGCTCTGTAATGAGAGGAGTCACCCAGCACATGAAATCTCTAGACTACTCCCTCTTTTCTCTGTGGAAATTCAGTCTCCATATCTCACCTGATCACTAAACTATGAGCCACCCTGACAAACCGGGCAGAGAAGGAGGCTCCTAGTCTCTTTTGTTAACTGCATCCCATTTCAAACAGACCAATTGAAGCTTTATTAAATGAAAGGAAGAGAGAACAGTTAGACAACAACTAGGACACTGGCCTGGGAAGTATGAGATATGACTTTGAATCCCTGCCTCCCAGACCAAAGGAAAGATTTGAACTTCTCTACTCCTTGTTAAGCTGCTCCAGCCATTAAAAGATTGTGTGTTTGCCTTTGGCATGTCTTGTGGGGAAACTGCCATAGGCATCTGGGTCTGAAAGAGGCTTAGGGTGATGAATCCAAACCTTTGAATGGAGGAGAGGGGTTCAGAAGTGAAAACTCTTCTTGGTCTTTTCTGTGGTTTGTGAGGCTCCCTACCAACCCTGTTTGTCCCATCCATCCTTTTTCAGGCACTGCACAATAAGCCCTGATTAGAAATAGGCTGTGGGTTTTTCTGATGCTAGCACAGATCCCAGTAAAGCGCTGTCTTTTTCTGGGTTGGTTCATGGCATCCCTATGTTTAATTGGTACAGAAAATGTGTGCCTTTCCAGTACTATTTTCAAAAAGAGAGGCTGAAGGCAAAACTGCCACTTGTTATACTGCTTGTTTTATGGATAGGCAAAGTTAGGGTTACTAGAAATGTGCCTGCAGCGTGCAGTTTTTGTGCTTCAGTTAGTTTCCAAAAGGATAAGGATATTGCCAAGGAGCAACAGAGCTATGTAAACACAACTTTGGCTTTTGCAGTGCTCCCAAGGAAGATACAGAAAGAAGCCAAACAAGTCAAGGATGATAATGGATTACTTGTAGCAACTTACGCTTCCACTTGTCAAGAGCACTCCAAACTGAGCTCTTGACTGAGCACAGCTGCTCCTTCTTGGACCATCTCCTAAACCCAGGAGCATCAATTCAGAAACACCCCAGCCAGCACCAGCCCAGCTCAACACATCCACGTGGCACTGTGTAGTCAGATTTCAGTCGGAAAGTTGTGTCCATGCCAGCTGGCCGTTCTTGCCAGTGAAGAGGATGGGTCAGGATGCAGAGCCAGCGCTACACAGTTCTGGTGTTTTGTCAGTCTCTGCTAACACAGGACTCACTGTCCTGCCCTGCAACTTAGTGTGGGCACTTGCCAGAGGGGGTGCTGGGAGCTAACCCCACCTGATGAAACACAGTGATGGTTCTTGGTGTGGGAGACAAGCTCAACACCAGCTTAGATGAAAGGCACGCTGTCCCATGATCTCTGCCAGCCCAAGCATTACACTGATGGGCATGTTGTCTGGACAGAAAGGGGCATTTAAAAGATAAGATTCACACTAATCCGGAGGCTTTTAAGACTGAATGCAATGGAAGATGCTTTAAACTTTACACTTTAATTCTCATATTATATTCTCATTTATTGTTTATGGTTGGACTCTATGATCTTAAAGGTCTTTTCCAACTTAGATGATTCTCTGATTCTATGTTCCCTGATAATTAAATCTATATGTTAAATATCAGAAGGTTGTGGTGGAAAAGATGTTGTACTGGGAGACACTACAGAAGTCTGTCAAGCTCATTGAACTTGCCAAGACAGTTTAAACATTACCAATGAGCATTTTGGGGAGAAGAAAATCAGAGGTACTGAAGAACTCATTAACCTACCAGAACAAAACCTAATGTCTGGAAGTTAAGCCCAAATCCAGCTAGAACTTAGGTACTGCCCCTTTCAGTGATGAACTGGAATTTAGAAACCACGACAAAAGACCAGGCAGTTCTCCTTCTCCTGCCATCTCCAGATCACATCCAGATGCCTTCCTGTGATCTGCTCTGTCTGAATACAATTATTGCTCTTGATACAGGGACAGGTAAGAGAAATCTAGCTTGTTGTATATGGCATATCTCAAGGGGCGATGAAAAAAAACAGTGGTCCTGAGCCACACAGCTGCAGCATCGGTGGCTTCAGGTGTCTGGAGTGAGGTGCAACCTTGGGAGGAAACCATGACAACCCAGCTCCAGTCAGGTGTGATGATGGGCATGGCTATGTAAGGGTGCACAATGCAGAGAGAGATACTTGAGCCAACACTCAGCCTTGCTGAGAGAAAGTTGGCAGCTGCTTCTGGCTGCCTGGTCATGGTGCCATACTGACATTGCTTCAGGGGTCAAGGTAGTACTTTTGGGCTGTGCGGTACTCATGAGCCTGGTGATTGGCTTCTTGAGAAGGGTCTTCAAATTCCCCCTATACTTTAAAAAATAGGGGTAAAACTAAGCTTGAATTTATATTGTTTATGACACGTAAATAGAGACTGGAAAACCAATTCATGCAGCAGTAAGTGAAAGTCCTCTGAGTATTTTTCATATTCAGTTGACAGACTTTCACCCACAACTGCATATGCATTTTAGAGGTGGGACAAGTAATGATGGGCAAGGGGAGAAAGAGGCTGGAGGCTTTTGCTACCAGTGCAGTTCAGAACCATTCTCCTTTCTTCACAATGTGATACAGGCAATGGATGTACACAGAGCATGCATTTTAATTAAGAGAGGGCTGTATTCTTGGCTCAGTAAATTCATATCTGATTTTCTTTTCAATGCAAACTGCAGTGTATGCCTAAGAGATTAATCAAAAAGACGAAGTAGTTTTAGTATCCATTCAGGAAATGCTACATTAATCATTGATTTTCATTTACATTACAAAAAGAAATTATCTGAGAGGCCTGACTTTAGGCACTCAGTTAGAATTCCATATACTTGTTGCTAACAGTCTAATAAAAAGATAAAAATTGCTTCTTTTGTTTTGCTGCTGTCCCACACCAGTCTATTTCTTCAAGGCAGTACCTGGTTGATATACTTACCACTTTATGTTTAAGTCAATATTTTCAGTTCTACTTAGCTTTTCGAATCAAATATTCAGAGAGCTGACCTGTTGTTCTGGGCAAAATGACTACTTCAGATGCCTCTATTAAAATATTAATGCAAATTTAAGATTTTCTTATAACTATGACTTTAGTCTGCACTTTTGATTCTGATTAAAAACAGTAAATCTGTCAGAAAAATCTAATTCTATATCTTCAGAATCATCATAAAACAGGAACACCTCATACCTCAATATTGTTTTCCAGTAATTCAGCTTTAAAACATGAAGGAGAGTTGTTTTTAATCACAACATCCCAATAAAGAATTTATGTTAATGTCCTGTTCTTAAGAGTTCATTAATAGTAGCTTCTCATATTAAATCATAGAATGCTTTGGGACGGAAGGGACCTTTAAAGGTCATCTAGTCCAGCCCCCCTGCAATTGGCAGGGACATCTTCAACTAGATCAGGTTGCTCAGAGCCCCATCCAGCCTGGCCTTGAATGTTTCCAAGGATGGGGCATCTACCACCTCTCTGGGCAACCTGTTCCAGTGTTTCACCACCCTCATCGTGAAAAATTTTTTCCTTGTGTTCAGTCTAAATCTACCCTCCTTTAGTTTAAAACCATTACGCCTTGTCCTGTTGCAGAAGACCTTGCTAAAAAGACTATCCCCATCTTTCTTGTTTAGAGCTGAACCCCAGCCAGCTCTTTCAGCCTTTCATCATAGCAGAAGTGTTCCATCCCTCTGATCATTTTTGTGACCCTCCTCTGGACCAGCTCCAACAGGTCCATGTCCTTCCTGTGCTGAGGACTCCAGAGTTGGATGCAGTACTCTAGGTGGGGTCTCACCAGAGCAGAGTAGAGGGGCAGAATCACCTTCCTCAACTGCTGGCCATGCTTCTTTTGATGCAGCCCAGGATACAGTTGGCTTTCTGGGCTGCGAGAGCACATTGCTGGCTCATGTCCAGCTTTTCATCTATCAGTACCCCCAAGTCCTTCTCCTCAGGGCTGCTCTCAATCCCTTCATCCCTCAGCCTGTATTGATACTGGGGACTGCTCCGACCCAAGTGCAGGACCTTGCACTTGGCCTTATTGAACCTCATGAGGTTCACACAGGCCCACTTCTCAAGCTTGTCCAGGTCCCTCTGGCTGTCATCCCATCCCTCAGGTGTGTCAACTGCACCACTCAGCTTGGTGTCATCTGCAAACATGTTGAGGGTGCACTCAATCCCGCAGTCTATGTCATTGATGAAGATATTGAACAGCACTGGCCCCAGAACAGACCCCTGAGGGACACCATTTGTCACTGATCTCCATGTGAACATCAAGCCATTGACCGCTACCCTCTAGATGTGACCGTCCAGCCAGTTTGCTATCCACTGAACAGTCTGCCCATCAAATCCATATCCTTCCAATTCAGAGAGAAGGGTATTGTGGGGGACCATGTCAAAGGCCTTACAGAAGTCCAGATAGATGACATCCATAGCTCTTCCCTCGTTCACTGATGCTGTCACTCCATCATAGAAGGCCACTAGGTTGGTCAGGCAGGACTTAGAGAATCGTAGAATCATAGAACTGTTAAGGTTGGAAAAGACCCTTAAGATCATCAAGTCCAACCGTTAACCTAGCACTGCCAAGTCCACCACTAAACCATGTCCTTAAGTATGTCTACCCATCTTTTAAATACCTCCAGGGATCGAGACTCAACCACTTCCCTGGGCAGCCTGTTCCAATGCCTGACCACTCTTTCAGTAAACAAGTTTTTCCTAATATCCAACCTAAACCTCCCCTGGGGCAGCTTGAGGCCATTTCCTCTTGTCCTATCGCTTGTTAATTGGGAGAAGAGACCGACCCCCACCTCACTACAACCTCCTTTCAGGTAGTTGTAGAGAGCAATAAGGTCTCCCCTCAGCCTCCTCTTCTCCAAACTAAACAACCCCAGCTCCCTCAACCGCTCCTCATAAGACTTATTCTCTAGACCCTTCACCAGCTTCTTTGCCCTTCTTTGGACATGCTCTAGTACCTTGATGCCCTTCTTGCAGTGAGGGGCTCAAAACTGAACACAGTACTCAAGGTGTGGCCTCACCAGTGCTGAGTACAGGTGAACTATCACCTCCCTGGTCCTGCTGGCCACACTATTCCTTATAGAAGCCAGGATGCCATTGGCCCTCTTGGCCACTTGAGCACACTGCTGGCACATGTTCAGGTGGCTGTCAACCAACACCCCCAGGTCCTTTTCAGCCAGGCTGCTTTCCAGCCACTCCTCCCCAAGCCTGTAGCGTTGCATGGGGTTGTTGTGACCAAAGCGGTCATCTGCAAACTTACTGAGGGTGCACTCAGTCCCCTCATCCAGATCATCGATAAAGATATTGAACAGGACCAGCCCCAGTACTGAGCCCTGGGGAACACCACTTGTGACCAGCTGCCAACTGGATTTGACTCCATTCACCGCCACTCTCTGGGGTCAGCCATGTGGCCAGTTTTTAACCAGCGGAGAGTGCACTTATCCAAGCCGTGAGCCGTCAGTTTCTCCAGGAAAATACTGTGGGAGACAGCATCAAAGGCCTTACTAAAGTCCAGGTAGACAACATCCACAGCCTTCCCCTCATCCACCAAGCAGGTCACAGAAGGAGATAGAAGGAGATCGGGTTAGTGAAGCAGGACCCGCCTTTCATAAACCCATGCTGGCTGGACCTGATCCCCCAGTTGTCCTGCACGTGCCGCATAATGGCACTCAAAATGACTTGCCCTTGGTGAAGCCATGCTGCCTGTCTCGAATCACCTCCCTGTCCTCCATGTGCCTTAGCAAAGCTTCTAGGAGGATCTGTTCCATGATCTTCCCAGGCACAGAAGTGAGGCTGACAGGTTGATAGTTCCCAGAGTCCTCCTTTTTACCCTTTTTAAAAATGGGTGCAATATTTCCCTTTTTTCAGTCCCCAGGGACTTCACCTGACTAAATCATCAATGGGTGTTATTTGAAATTAAGTTTTCCATTAAGGTTGTCTATCCCGTATTCCACTGAACTGAGGCAAAGTGAAAAAACCCCAATGTGACCACAGTAGCCATACTCAGTGAGGTTTTATATACTATTTTCAACAGAACTTGATGTCAACCACTAGTTGTAAACAACTTCTCCTACAATGTCTATGAGAGGAAGGGTGCTAGGAGGGATTAAACTTGGTAGTTACTTCTCCTGCTGCCTTGTTTTGTATTCATAGTAATTGTTGTTGCTATGCATTTAATAATTCCTTTACCTACCAATTTTATGTGACTCTCTGGGGAGCTGTTTCAAAGCCAGAGGGGTAGGTGTGGAGCAACATCTTCCAGAAACTTGGCATGATGTTTGTAGTTCATAGCTTAAAGAAACAAACATTGTGAAATGGGCTGTGAAAATATCTCCAGTAAAAAGGGAGCAAGAATTATAATATATCCTTATATATATCTGATAAGGTGGGGATAACAGTCAGTCACCCTCATACATACCCAAAGCTTTTCCTAATAGCTATTCACAGAAACAACATCCACAATTGTGAGTTTTTTATGGGCAGGAGACTATCACTCAAAGGCTGGGAACAGGAATTATCTCTGAATATGTAGGGTTGGTATTAAACTCGTGAGGTTCAGGCACAGACCCTTCTGCAGTCAAGTGTGGAAACAGACACCAGGGCTCTCTGCTTCCCAGAAACTGCCTCTCTCAGGGAAAGTTTTGAGCATTACATTAAGAATTCAGATTTTCTGTTGCTTACTTTCTTTCTTGGGTTCTATGAATCACAAAAGTATAGAAAAAAAATCAGGTTTTAAGGGACCTCTGAAGGTCTCAAAGCCAGGGCAGCTTTTAAGCTAGGTCAGGTTGCTTAAGGCAGTGTCTGGTCAGCCTTTGAGTGTCTCTTAGGATGGAGCTTTCACAGCCTCCCTGGGCAACTGGCTTTGGTGTTTAACCACCTTCATTGTGAACATGTTTTTCAATATATGCAGTTGAAATTTCTCTTGTTACAACTTGTGTCCATGCCTCTTATCCTATTAGGGAAGAGACCTTCTCTGTGCAGCTATGAGAAGAATATGGCTCTACCTTTTCTACAACTACCTTTTAGGCAGCTGAAGGCAGCAGTTAGGTGCCCCTGAAGCTGCCTCTCCTCCAGGATGAACCAGTCCAGGTCCCTCAGCCTCTCCTCACAGGTCAAGTGTTCCAGCCCCAACCAGCCTGGGGGCCTTCTGTTGAGCTTGCTCCAGTTTGTTATGTTTCTTGTACTTTTCAGCCCACAAATGAACCCAGTAGGACAGATGCAACCCCATAACTGCTAAACAGAGATGAAGAGTCACTCCCTTGACCTGCTTGCTGCATGCTTGCTAATACCTTATGAGGTCAGCCTTCTTCACCACAAGGGCACACTGCTGACTCAAGGTTTAACTTGTTGTCCATCAGGACAACAATTCACAAGTCCTTTTCTGCAAAGTGCTTTCTAGCCAGCCAATGCAGAGTCTATGCTGTTGCATAGGCTTATTCCATTCCAGGGGCTTTACATTTGTCATTGCTGAACTTCATGAGGTTCCTGCCAGTTTGTTGAGGTGTCTTCAAATAGCAGCTTTGCCCTTCAGTGTGCCAGCTGCTATCCCCATTTTGTGCCATTCACTGTCATCTTGTTGATTGTGCATTCCACCACATTGTCCAGGTGAAGACACTGAATAGTATTGGCCCCAGTATCGGCCACTGAGGAACATCAGCCATTAGCAGCCACTCAGTAGACTTCAAGTGATTCATCACTACTTTTGAAACCTGAAGGCCCATCCAGTTATTCACCCATCTTGTAGCCTCCCCATCCAGTCTACACCTCCTTAGTTTGGCTACAAGGAATTTTGTATCCTTCCATGTAAGGAAGCCTGGCTTAAAGAGGAAGAATGGAAATTGCTTCCTTCCTCCTTTAATTCCTCCTGTTCCTTTCTGTCTTTACAGAGATCTCTCACTGTGGGTGAATGTTGTAGCCTCCCATGCTTATATAAAAGGTGAGTGGCAACACAGATTTTTGCTATAATTTTTGAATGAAAGAGAATGTAATTCTATGTTGTTGCTGTGAATCCAGGGAGGTCTAAGTATGCCTACTGTAGTAAAGACATCTGCTCACTGTGCTATATTTGAGCTGGCATTGAGGCTCTCCCACGCATTGAACGTGGCTTTGATGCCGAGGCATTTTCTCTCTTTGATAATTTATGTCTGTGCATGGATTCCTACTGTGCCTAAAAACACATTGGGCAACACATATGGTTGTCCCCAGCACATTGTCAGTTTTCCAACACTCTTCCCTCTCTGTTATCAGAGATAGATGTGGGAATCTACCCTGGGAATGTGGACTTTGTGCTACAACACAAGTGGAGACCTCAGTGACCTCTCACCCTAAGAAAATTATTTAACAGGCTCTCCAGCAGAGGACCACCACAACCTGGTAGTTTGGGATTTGACCATCCAGATTGGAGATCTGCCTGGAAGCTGCTGTATGTTCCTTTGCCCCTGAATCTGGGGTTTATTTCCACAGGAGGAAGAAGGAGTGAGATGGGAGGAAAGGAGAGTGTGATACAAACCCAAGCCAGGCGGCCAGCATGTACACCAAGATCAGTTGCTGCAGGTACAGTTAGTATTGGGCAAGGGGATGTTCTGCAGATAACATCATGGTTTGTTTTCCATCAGGAGCCTCAGTTTTAGCACAGGACTTTACACATGATATGTGGTCCACATGCTGGAGACTGCTGCTGTAGCAATCAATACAGTATTTATGCAGTTATGAACTAGTTATGAAAATTGTTCTCAGTGGCTGGAGAGGGATCAAGTTTTGTATCTTTGTACTCTACCACGTTCTTCCACATCTTTTCAAAATAGACAAAGATCCATGCCCCGCAAGTACTTGAGGTGACTGGTAGTCCTGTCTTCTTGTAAATCTTAATTGTAATGCACAATTTCCCCATGCAGACAGTATTTTCTGTGTTGTCTATTAGATATGTGTCTGTGTCCTGTCTGGGCAGCAAGAGAAGAGAAACTTCTCAAACAATTATTAAAAAGTGTAGAAAGAGACACATCTTAAGCTCCACTTCCTTGAAGACAGCACCACCTAACACTTCACTTGGTTGAGATTCCTGTCTCTGCCTGGGATTTACAATCATTAGTTTTCTGCTAACGCTCAGTGCCTTTAAAAAACCTTCATAGGGGTTCTTTCTCATTCTAAAAAGATGTCAGGGCAGGACATCTTCTGTTTGACATAGAAAATAAGCCAAGTCAGGGCAAACATACCGGGGATGGTATAAAGCTGAATTCAGGTTTTCCATCTGTCCAAGTTTACACTTTCTGCTGTACCCCACCAGACTGTATAGTAATCTTCAGGTGGCAGGAGGAGAAACGTGTCTCCAACAGTATTGCCTATTGAAGGTGCTGCCCTTTGCATGCAAAAATGCGAGTAAGAGAAATTCCTTTTACCAAATGCTAAAGAGCAGATTTGGGGCATTTCATTTCCTATTTTAATATAACCCAGGAATTTTATTGTAAAACATGACCTCTAATTAGGTAATGCAAAGTGGATTTTTGAGAGGGATTTAGGACCCACTCTCCCAGGATGTTCTAGGGCACTGGCTTGTGCTATAAAGGAAGGAGAAAGGAACTTGAACCAGGATTTCCCATTTCGATGCCATCCACTGTGATCTTAGGGAGTGCATAGGGGCATCAAGTTTTCCCTTGAGGTATGGTTAAACTAAAGGATCAGGCCCTGTTGGTAGGGGAGATAAATACCCCAAACTGGTTTCAGCATCACATAGGTGTTGTGCAACTCTATCCTGCCCAGGTTTTGGTGGTCTGAATGTACGCACTGTGAGGAACTTCAGATGATTGTGAAAATTCAGTAGTGGAAATTGATGTGCTGAAGAAATCTTACCTCATATGGGGGAAGAGAAGAAGAGGATCTGATACAGTAATTTGGGTCCCAAATCCTCTTTGAGTTGTTAGACCTCCAAAACACCTCTCTCACCATCAGTTTTATGTGGAAGAGCCAACATGACAGATGACTGTTTATGTTTCCTCTACTGCTGAGAATACACATGTATCACACCCTTCAAATCACCAACATGCTGCTGCACTTACTGAATGTAGAATACAATCATTTCAATAATTAAACCACAGAACTATTAAATGACTTGAGAGATTCCAGGAGGAATATTGGAATTTTAATGCCTTAGGATAAAAAGCCCTCTTAAATAAGAAGGTAAAATAGTAATAACTGTGCTCACAAGTGCAAGTTGTACAAGTCAAGAAGGCTGAGTGTAGAACAGTTTGAAAAGGAAAAAGCCAGACTTTGTTTTTATCCTAATTTACTTTCAAAGCCTGGGCTTTTGGACAAACTGCATTGTGCCCAGTCTAATTTACTTTTATTATTTTTGTTGCTGTTTTCATTATGCCAGTTTTTATGTGGGTGCTTTTTTTCTTTTTTTTTTTTAATAATACTTTTTGTATATTTCTTGTTCTTAAAGATGATTTAGAAAAAAAATTACAGGCTACAAATGTAATCATGAAGCTGGCAGTCAGGTTATTCTGACTAGATATTGCCCCCTGTGTGTTTCTTTTCTAAATCAGGTTTAACGCTGGCTTTGTAGCAAAGCCTATCAATCAAACAGAAAGTCAGAGTGTGCTTTTTTGGTGTGACCACACACTCTTAACATCATCTTTCTTTTTTTCTTTGGCATAAAGACCCCTTTGGTGGAAGCTATTCTATAAAGCTATTTATTGCTTTGCTTTTCTTCTATTTATGTTCACAGATAAAAGAGCACTATGGGAAAAATCAGTGTTGCTCTAACCTTGTTTTGCTTCATGTCGTGAACAGGACTGTAGTGTAAAGTCCAAAGAAGCTTCGAAGAATCATAAAAGATTCACATCTGTCATGTTTTCACAAGGTGAATTTAACTGAAGAAAACCGATCTTGAAACCACAGAAGGGAAATGTGTGTGTTGCATATGTTATTGGATACTCTCAGCTGGTGAGGGGAATGTGTGGCATACAGCTCTCTGCCTGAAAGCAGTGTTTTTCATTCATTCTTTGTGTTTAGCAAACTTGCCTTTCCAGAGGAAGAATTGCTGTGATTTCAACAAGCAGGGGTACAAAAAGTCAGACACCAGTCTGACAGCCAAAGAGAGGGTCCTGGTCTCCTTTATACCCCACCAGCTCTCCCCTTCCCTCCTTGCTGCTGCACAGTACAGCTGCTGCATGGTACAGCTGCTGCTCTCCATACAGAAGAGCGAGCTCAGCCTGAGAGATGCTGTTTCTGGGTTTCTTCCAGGTCCTGTTCTGTGGGCAAAGTAGAAGAAATGGAGAAATTTAGGAAAGGCATTTTTCAGCCCCATGCAGCTTCATTCTTGCAGTTTTCACTCAACCCATGCCTATTTTACATAACATTCATTCTTGCTGCATGTCTCATTTAGCCTCTGGGCTAAATGGAGTGCATAATACTTCAAGCCAGTTGAAGATTGTTCCTTCATGCAATAAAACTGCATTTGCTTCATTTGCCATGAATGATAAGCAGGAACTTCTGCAAATCAAACATCCTTTCTTTTTTCTCTGTTACACAATGATTCATAACAACAATTTCATTTGGTATTACATTAAAAAATTTTAATTTCTCCAAATGGAAGTCCATTTCTATTCTCTCTTTCCCATTACTTGTATTTATGCTAACACTGTAAAGACAGTCCAACATGGGACCTTTCATCAAAAATGCATAAAAAATAAGGAAACAGGGTGAATTAGATGATTTCTTCCCAGTGCCATTTTTTGGCTATTATGTTGCAGAATGTAAAAGCTCTGAAGAGCTATTTTGTTTTTGACTCTGCCTGCAAAAGAAGGGATGGAAATACAGACTCATCTCACTTGCTGTTAGTGTGAAGGCAGTAAATCAACCCATTTCTCCCATTTTGCCTTTTCCCAGAAAGGACTAATCCTTCCTCTCCATTTAAGGTCTCCTTCATCTGAAGGCATTCCCATGCACCTCCAATTATACTAACTCCACATATTCCTGTTGAGCTGGCTCTTTCCTGCAACATTTTCCTTTCACTTTGTCCTCAGACGTTTTTCTTTTTTCTTGAATGTGGTGTATTTTCAGGCGCGGTCAGAGGACGAGGTCGTGAGTTGGAGCTGGCGCAGTGCCAGCAGACTCCTGGGAAGTGCTTCTCCTCCTGGCACGCTCTCACCTGCGTAGCTCGCAGCAAGGCACTCGCCCCCTCGCTGCTGCCACGGCTGAGCACCGATGCTCTTGCTGCTTGCAGGCTTTCTTTTAATTGCGCGGCATCGACAGCTCTCCAAAAGGCTGTTAAACGGAGCTGCTCTCTCCCTGTCTGGCCGACATGATGAGATGTGCTGGGTTTGGCTCAGCTGGAAGCGGTTCTTTCCATGTCTTTTGAGGTACTTTCACAAAGCCTATGGCTTGTTCATTAGGAAAGTGTTACAGCTCGTAGGCACAGTTAATTAGCACTTATGAATAAAAGAAAACTAGGAAGGAAAATTAGAGGAGTAGGAACAACAAAAATGAACTGGAAGAAAAACAATATAAGTCTATAAGAGCAAAGCACTCAAAAAATTAATAAAGAATACATTGATGCTGTAGGTTTTATAGTGATTTTTCATTCCCAGTCTGTCCAACATAAGCAAATACTATGAGGCATGAAGTCCAGCTGAACCAGCACACACACAGATATGTCTGTCTGTCATATAGGTGCCTCTGGTGCCAAACAGCCAGGAAACAGAAGAGTACTTCAATAGGGAGAACAGAGTAACTGTGTGTGTGGGTGTCATCAATGCTATCATGAAATTTTCAACAACCAGCTGAACAAGAGCCACTAGTCTCATTTCACTTTCCTCCCTGTGGCTGCAACTCATTGTTAGATTTTTTTGCAAAACTGTATTATGAAAAGCTTAAAAGCATGAACTGTGCTGCAGAAGTGACAGGTTGCCCTCTCGACAGCTAAATACAGGCACCAAAAGTCTTCCTGGAAAAAAGCTATAGTTTTTCAAAGAATCCACTGACTACAGGAGGATAAATACATTTCGAGCCTTGCTGCTAGAAGGTAAGAAATTGGGTGTAGCATGCAATTAAAGATTATACTATGGTATGAAAAATACACAAATGGGCAGAATAAAGGCTAAATACCACTTTGGGCATAATTGCCATTTTGGGCCTTTTGAGTGCTTGACTTTGCAATTCTACTCATACCCTGTTAAGAAAGAGCGTTGCTTCCATGATTGTATATGATGACCCAGTAGGCTCAGGACAGACAATGCATCCTGTTTATCCATTAATCAACACATACGCTTTACATTTTATGAGAATGAATCAGTAATCAGAAGAAATCTCTGCATCAGCTGTTGTGGCATCTCAATGATTCTGTGATAAATCAGGGCAGAAACAGCAAGGACTTGTGGCAAACTTTGCTGTTCCTGTCGGAGCAGAAGGCTGTGGCTTTTGTCTAACTTACTTTATTTCCTTGGACTTGCTGAATAGTGCCAGTGAGTCATTTCAGGGAAGAAAAGCTGCCCATAAGCCAAGGGTTGGCCACTACTGTCTCTTCCTATCTATCTCTTTATGCTGGCGTTTACTGTCCCCCTGTGTGCCCACCCATCTTGTGCTACTCTTTAATAGCAGCAGTGATGTCCCAAGACATGTTAGCCTGGAAGACCTATTTCCAGTTTGTGCCCTAGCTGTCAGGGGTGATCATCTCCCCCCGATATTGGATTTTATGGCAATTCTGTGCAGTTCCAAAATTTCTTGTCAAAACATACCTTGTCGGTAGGTTGTCAGATACAGAGGGGAATTAAGGTTCTCATTTTTAGCATTAGGTTGAAGAGGAAAAAGCAACCATGATCCTGTATGACAAGTCAGATGATCCAGGACTGGGTGATAGGAAACAAACATCAGGCTGGGACTGAAATAATTGAAGAGCCAAAGGTTTTCTTTGCTAGCAGAAATAATTCAGTGAAGATAAAGGCCTTGTGCTCTCTTTCCCTGCCAGCATTTCTTTGCCCCCAAGCTGGGTCAGGCTCAAAGCCTGTCAAATAAATTAAACAAATCAAATAGAGTTCATAGCTTTCCCTTCACAAAATTCACTTCATAAATAGTCTGTGGATATTCTTGAATCATTATGCCAGCTCTATAATCAGAAAGGGAAAAGGATATTTCATGCAAATTTAATCAAATACAATCTTCAATGAGTAGCACTCTTAGCTGTAACATGAGCCCAAAAGTTGCTCTGAGGTTTTTCCCTCCTAATTCTCAGTTTTCATCTGGCTCCTAGGAGAACCTCCTGCCCCACTGAGAGGTTCAGCACACACCTCCCTCTGCCCCGCCTCTCCCACAGACCTACAGCTGCTCTTCCCCATCAGGAGAAAATATTTTTACCTTCTCCTGCCAATGAAGAGAATCTCACCTTTACACTCGGGCAACAGTCCTCCTAATTATCACTGAAAGCCTCAGATACTCCACCTCCCATGTACAGCAGAGACTCCAGCTCTACCACTCTACTGCAATTTCACACGCTGACTATTTGTTTCTTAGGCAGCAGTGACAGGACATGAGTGAGGGGTACAGGCACAGTGACATGACAGAAGCTTCACATCAGCTTGACACCCTGCCCTAGTCCTCGCTTTGGGAAAGTTTTGATCATGTTTTATCTTTCCGAGTGCCAGCAGCCTAGGCAAGGAACGTAACCTGGAGAAAGACTTAAATTTGGGCTTGTACCTAAACAAACGCTTGAGGTCTGTATAAGGAAACTAATTTTATATTTTTTTTAAAACCAAGCCCAGTGTCAGATTTGACATGCTTAAGAAAGATAAGTGTGTAGGCTAGTGAGAACAAGAGACATCAGGAAGAGGGGGAAAGGAAGCATCCCCCATCTAGCATGCAAGTGCACACATGTGCACAGCCTGGGAAATAACCAGGAGGGATGAGCACTCTTGTGGGGTCACAGGGCTGCGGTGTCACTGCAGGACGGGAGAGCTGTGCGACCACCTGCATGGGTGGATACCAGCTCTGCAAGTAAGACAGGCAGTGAAGAGGACGAAGGGAGATGCCCTCTGTGTGAAGCAGCAGCTCAGAGGTGCAGAGCATTTCCATGGGACAGGTGATGGGCTGGGTGTGGGCTCATGAGTCAGGATCAAGAGAGATTGGTGAGGGTGGCATCACAGTGGGAGGGTGCCGCCTCACCTGACCAGGGTGAGGGCAAACACAAAGACTTTTTTAAACAGCTCAAGCCTCTGTATCAGATCCTTGTTCTTTGGGGCACTTTAACCTCCTTTCATCTGCTGGAAGGGCAACACAGCAGGACACAAGTGTTGAAGAAGATTTCTGGAGGTGTCAGGGAGAACTTTTTTAGGGACATGGCTTAGAGGTAGACCAGGCAGTTAGGTTAACAGGTTGGACTCAATGATCTCAGAGGTCCTTTCCAACCTTAACGATTCTGTGATTCTATACAGTTACCGGGTGGGCCAAGCAGGGGCAACGCTCTCCAGCATCTGCTATTCACCGACAAGGAAGAGCTGCCTGGGGTTGTGATAGTGGCAGCCATGGCTGTAATGACCATGCAACAGTGGGGTCCAAGGTCCTGTGGGGAAAGGGGAAGGACCGCAGCACAGACCCTGGACTCCAGGTGAGCAGACTGCTGCTTGTTCAGGGAATTGGTAGGTGGGATCCCATGAGGCAGCTCTGAAAGATGCTCAGGAGAGCTGGCAAGCCTTGAAGGATAGCACCCTCCAAACACAGGTGAGGCCCACTTTGTTATTCTGGAAGACAGGTGGGTCTATCAGGAAATGGCTTGGCTAAGCAGGAGACTCATGGCAGAGGTCCAGTGCAGAAAGGCAGCATACAGGTGATGGAAGAAGGGATAGGCTAAAAAAGAAGAGAGTGATTCTGGGAAAAAGAGTATGTATTGGAAGTATAATTTCTCTTTTCTCCAGGGAAGAGAGTAATTATAAGAATCTAGAAAGAAACACAAAGTTGTCACATACCAGCCTATCCTCAGTCAGAATTATCTGAAAAATATTTCCTGAGGGAAAGCAAGTTCTAACTGTCTCAAGTCATAGATGGCATATGGAAGCGCTTCTAATAATTTTTGGCCTGAGACACTGGGGTGGCAAATGCAGAATGCTTTCAATAAAGAAGAAAACCAACAAACCAAAGAAAACCAAATCAACATTTGCAGATTAACTCTTTGAGAACGGTTTTATAATTAGCAGGGCGACACAGTCAATTTGTGTTGAGAGAGAGACCTTCTGTCTTCATTTTCCATGACTTTCAAACTAATTAAACCTGCTTTGCTCCTTCATTAACCTAACAGATAAAGGAGCAAAAGGCTAAGCAGAAGGATAAAACAGCACAGCTATATCTTACCAATAAAGTTGAAAAAAAAAAATTCCAAATCTTGAACTTACGGGATGACAAGTCATTTCTAGGAAGGAACTTGCCTGAGGCATGGGGCTATGCACAAAAGTGGGACAATTCTTAACACCAGACAATTCATTATAATCATGGGAGATTAACGATGGCAGTGCTTGGTCTTGTCACTCACTTCATTGCCTGGCTTCCCTTCTTTTCCCAAGCACTGATTAACCCAAGTGTCCCTGTGGTCTGTAATAAAGCTGGACCTAGCACTGCTCCTGTAGGCTGTATAATGCAGCTGTTTTTTTTCCTGAGATTCAGAGGCATAGGGGCATCTAATTGTCACTTGTGTCTTTGGCAACCTCCCAACAGATGTTGATCAGTTTGGAAATAGCCACCTTGTTAGGTTTCAAAATTTGTCAGTGTGCAGTACTGTACCTTCGGAAATCCTGCGCACAGGGAGGTCAAATACATTGAGGCACCTGAAAATGTTGCTTTGGTCTATTGTTCTGATTTAACTCAAGCCATTCAAAATGTCCCTCCTGCTCTGACAAACACATAGGCTATATTCAGCCAGAAACTGGCAATGACAGAGAGCACAGGCAGGCTGAAAGATGGCAAGTATCAGTCGGGGGGGGGGGGGGGGGAAGGGGGAGGGGAGAGGGAATGAAGATTAGAACAAGCTCTGTTTTATGCATTAGGCAACTGGGAATGATAAACAAACTTCCTTTATCAAGCTCTAAGGTTTGAAAGTCTTAAGAGCCCTATATTGTTACCCCAGGTAGCTGAACAGGAACAAACAAGACCCCTAGTCAGTCTCTGAACACAGCAGCTGATCCCTATAATGTTATTTTGCATTGATATTACTGTAGCTGGAGAAAGAAGCCTTATGAAATTACTTGAGACTGGAGCTCTGGCAGTGTGGTGCAGTGGCGTCCTGTTTCTAACAGCGCAAACCAGGTAGGAATAGAGCTGAAGGCTCTCTGAGTGTTTTATATGCAGCACATGGGTATCCTGATCAAGCCAAATTTCTTCTTTGCTTCTGAACCAGCAGAGCTGTTCTGACAAAATCTGATAATGGGAACATTGACCACAGGAATCTGTCCTTAGTACAGCTGGCTTCACATAAACCTGGTATGTGACAGACAAAAGCATGAAAGGACAAGGACAAAGACAAGGACACAATGTAATTCTGAGAAAGGGAACCTAGCTGAAGTTACTAAAACAACCTAGGGCTCAAAAAGGGATAGTCAGGTTTGTTCCGTTCCTAGCTTCTCCAAATCTCATGTTAAAAATATTCATTAATGTTTAGATTTTACTGAGAGAAATATTGAAAACACTTGAATATTGAAATTGAGATTGAAATATTGATAGTCTTAAAAAATACACTCATTTTGAGTCCTTCGAAAAGGAAATTCACGTCTCCTATTCTTCACCTGCCAGTCACTGAGTTCCTGCATTATACTGGGAATGAGCTGGCACTCACACTGATAAAAGACATCCTCTTCTGCATCCCAGATGACATGATGTGTCAGCTGATGGCCCTGTCTCCATCACAGCCCAGAGAGATGTACCATACTTTGTCCCTCTCAGCTGGGCAGCCGAGTCCTTCCCACTCCCCTTCAGGGAAAATCATCGAGTCAGCTCAGACCCCCCACAGAAAGGGTTTTACTGCAAAAAGGGAAGTCTCTCCTCAGCCTCTCCAGGCATTCAGTCCCACATCTCCAACAGTGGGAAGATTGTGCTACACATTGTCTATTTAGACTGCAAACCCCTGGAGGAATGACTTTGTGCCAGCATAAACGAGTGACCCCAAGTCGCTGGTACAAGTCCCTGTACAAGACCCACAGGGTGTCTGCCTCACCTGGGGCTCTGTGAAAGCCAGGAAGACAACCAGAAAGTGGAGCCCCAGGGACTTCCAAAACACACAACACAGTTACAGTTTGAACAAAGCAGGCAAACACTTAATCAAGCTGCAAAGCATTTGTTTTATCCAGATACCATCTTTGAAATTTAAGACAGAAAAAGTAGAGGTTGCTCCTCAGCTCCTCAAAAAGGCTCCAGCCATGGAAGACCCTACTTGCTGTGGTCTGTACCCATATTCAGGCAGCACTGAGTCACTCACAGCAGTATTTCAAGTGCAACTGAGAGTGGGATGCAGGACAAGGGCTCTCTCAAGGTCAGAACATCAAGCCAAAGCTTGACAGTTGCAAACCAGTGCAAGGAATGAATCTACTTCTCTCTCAATTTTAAAGTCTTGGGATAATAAAAATTTAAACAAAGATGATGTTGTTCTTAAGCTCAATTAATGCTTGTAGATTTTGGGGTGAGAGATGCCAGCTTTACCAATCAACCAGACAAGCTTTTCCACAGAAGAATGAAACATGAAGCAGAAGAAAATCTCAGAGATCTGGCAAATTCTTAGTATGTATTTCATGTCCTTTCTTTGTTACAGATTGTACAGAAAATATTCCCTAAAATGTTTTTACCCATCTGTTGAGCACACACACACACACATATTTTCACTTAAATACTGCATTTAATAAGATGTAATCCTGTAATAGCCTTGCTAATTTTCACAACCACCAGAATCCAATCACAAAATGCAAAGAAATCTTAACACCAAGGACAGAATTGGAGTCCTCAAGGCTTATGCACTACATGATGTTACATACAAGCTTCAGCGTACAGCAGTAGCTCATTACTTCTTATTTCAACAATCTGAACTTCAGGCTATTTTAGAAAAAGTTGGCAGCATTTCCACTTCCCATCGAAGACTCTGGAGTACGCTTTTCTGAAGTCAGCAAAGCGTTCCAGATTTTTCCAAAAGTGATAGCAATTCATTATAAACCAAGTTCAAGCACCACTTGTCTGAGTACTCAGCCTAGTGTAGCCAGAAAGTCACCAGATTTAGACTTAAGGAGTCAGATACTATTCTCCCATCACAATCACAGCCAGGCAAATCAACCATTTAATCCCTTTCTGCTTTTTGGTGATACTTGTTCAGACTGCTTATTCTTTAGGTAGGAAGCTGCCTCTGAGTACATGCCCTTGCAACCTGAAGTACAAGCAGTCATTCCTGTAATACATATAAAAGCAAAAAATCTGGGTTTTTTTTTTTGTTTGGTTTTTGTTTATTTGGGGTTTTTTTGTGGGTTTCCTTACTTAAGACTGTGATCTGCTGCTCATCTCATTGTGGCAGACCTGTCCAAGTATGTAGCCACGAAACAGGACTTTAATAGTTTATACAGAACATTAATCTGTCCTATCTCATCAGGCATCAGGACAAGGAAGACTTTCGTATACTCAGTTGCTAGATAACATAATCAGTATTTGTGCCTAATGGTACATTTCTTGCTTTAAAACCCAGGTAGACTTATTTGGTGTGAAGGAACAAGGAATCAAATTTATCTTTTACCCTGTCACCTTAAACTTTATTAATGTAACAACTGTCAGAAGAGAGACTGGAAAGTCTGAAGTTTGAAGATGAAGTCTGGAAAGCAAACACTACTTTCTGCTACTATTAAGAAAGCAAAAGATTCCAGTGTATCCAACCACAACTGAACTCAGCAACCACTTGAATAGGAAGCATGGAGAAAAAAGAAGAAGAAAAAAAGAAAAAAAAAAAAGGAATTCCCTTGGTTTCTGTGCTGTACTTCCTTCAGTTTATAAAGCCAGACATTGGAGTGGAATATTCCTACAAAATGGAGCCTGAAGGATCAGAGGTGTTGGAAGGAGCTTTCAGAAACAAAGAGCCTTGAGCAGAAATTTTTTGAAAACTAAAAGGAGCCTTCAAATGACACTTTTAGAGGCTGAGCTGCTTGCAACTAATGACAGGAGATGGAAGGCAGTGGAGAATATAATGTTTTGAACCTGACGGAAAACAGAAAGGGCACAGTGAAAAGGAAGACTGAAATTCAGAGAGAGGGAATTGGCACATGGTGACAGATGTAATGAGAACGATCTGATACAAATGGTTCATGTGAAACAGTACAAAGAAAAAGGAAGAGACAGATGCATAAAACCCACACAACTTCACTGCTGCAATCAGGCTGAACTGCATACTTAAGAGATGTGACAACAGTGAAAAATACAATTTCACCTTTTATTCCAAAAGTTATATTTTCCCTAAGCCTAACCAGCAAAGCAGATAAGGTCAGATTAATCGCTAATGCAATTCCAGGTCATTTGGCAGACTTGCACCTGCCAATACTACATGAAGACTAGATTCAAACTTAGGATGTGTTCCCGAGAGGTCAGGAGCTTCCTGCTCTCTCAAGGATAATCAATAACAAAGGATTTTGCAGGGTAATTTTGTCCTCCGAATAACACAACACTTAGAAATATACCTTAAGGAAATCACTAAAGCGTCATGCAAAGGCAGCTGATACAATGCAGTTCAGAACACCGCTGGCTCTGTAAGATCTGAGAAACAAAAATATAGTGCGACTGATGGCTGCTACGAAAGAAAAGCTACAGGGTGAATCTTACCTGGGGAGAAGTGAAAGTCAGCAAAAGTGCAGCCCTATGCTTTTATTAAAGCCTTTCTTGCTATTCCTAGAAAGGCACTAATTTACTGAAAGAAAAAAAAAAAAACAACAACAAACACCCTAGTGGCAGAAGACTGGCACAGCCTCCTTGACTTACAGTTGCCATCAGATGGGACATAGGTGGAGGAGAGAAAAGAGGACGTATATTTAATGCCCCAAATTCTTCGTTTTTAATACTGACAGTAGAGCAATCTCAAGCTGCCTAGACATCACATCACTTAAACACAACTTTGAAAGCTTTATGCACTTAGTCTTCTCTCTATTTCTTCCTCTGTTCTAACACTGCTCAGTAATGTTTAATGGGAGAAAAATCTAAGGGTGGAAAAGGGTACAGGAGATCTGTTCCCTTATTATATAATAGAAACAAGGACAGATTATTTAAGAATTGACAGGAAGAAGAGAAGCAGCAAAAACTTCTTGACCAGAGTCAAGACCATTAATTTTTAATTCTAAAAATATTTTGGAACAAGTACTCAAACTATACTCATTTATGCCTTCCACAGTAACTGACACAAGTTGGCCAAAACCAAGTTATGTTAAAATCCTTTCTTCCACAGTAGTGTAATGAAAAAGCAGTAGGTGAAGTATCTTTATCTTGACATCTGACTATCACAGGACATTCTTATAAGCACGACAAACACAGCTCAGACGAAACTATTAGTGTATGAATGCAGAGCTAGCTAGAGTTATCAGAAAGGAAAAAAATAAAATCACAGCCTACTGTCAAAACAGAAAGCTGTAAGGATGTTCTGCAGAAGTATGTCCTAGGATCAGTTCCATCGATAGTCTAACAACCTAGATGATGAAGTCAATAGACAATATGGAATTTGAGTGTCTCCCAGATCTACTGGAGGACAATATTCAAATTAAAAAATGATCTTGACTAGTTAAAGTTGCCTAGAAAAATAAAATATTTAATACTGAAAAGTAAAGGCATCATTCAAAACTCAAGTCTGAATCAGTCACTGCAGCAAACATGACCTCAGATTTTTGACACCGTGAATGCCATAACATAGCAAAGGGCTATAAAGTACTCCACACTGTTTAACTGCCTCACACTATTTACCTTAGATTTTTTTTCCCGTGACACTATAGTGATAGAACCATTGAGAGGGTGTTGGATTAAAAAAAAAAAAAAAAATTCCCCTTCTTTCCCCAAAAAGAATTCCTGACTTACTTCAGATCTATGAATCTTCTCCATGTTTCATTAAACTCTTCTATTCAGAGATTTGGCAATCTTTAACAATTTAGAAGGGAAAAAGCACTGCCATCTCCTGGAGCAAGTGAAGCTTGCAGTTCTCTGAATGCCTGCATTCTGCTCTCCATCTTGCATTGTTTTCTATGCACTGAAAAGTAACCTCAGGGACTTAGCAAGGCATCATCAGATATTGCATTTAGAAATACCAGCAAAAGGCTACAGTAGCGTACCACCTGCAAATCTTGGTGGCCTATGTTCAGTAGCAACGTGAATCAGGTCCACCCACCCCACTGAATTCTACAAGCTTGAGCAGCTTCCTTTCAATCAGTCCTCCTTACCACATACAAATCCTGAACAGAAATCTCTGTAGAAGCAGGAGTGGGACCAGAACCCAAATATAGCAGCTTATTCTCATTAAAAGCATAGTAGACTGGATGAAGCAGAGTTGTAGATGCCTCCTGGCCTACAGTTTTCAAATTCTTCTGCCATCGTCTTGCCTTTACTGCCAAGGATCCATATTACAATCACCTGTTTTCATCCAACAGCCTTCAATAAGCAGCTTCTGAGAATGTACCAAATGCTCTGTTAGTATAACCTCGTCAGGCATACACCCCTGTTCTACACTGAACAACTCGTAACAGTCCCTAAGATGGTATGCTGTATCTACAAAAGGTGTATAAAATTACTTTGGTAACTACTCCCCCCCCAGCTTCTATTAGTTACAGCAGTATCCCTGATACGCTATCAGAAGTGCTTTACAACAAGGGGAAGAAATAGCCAGTTATCAAGTAACTTGGGACACATCTAGTAATAACAGTTCATGTTGAAAGTAAGCTGCAAGCAGTGTTATATAAAGGCTCTTCCATTTCCTCAATAACACTGGCTATTCTCCTAGCGCTCAGTTCCAGGGCTAATTGGAAGGTACCTTAGGGATCTAGTGCTCCATTCATGTCAGTTGCTACCCAGCCCAAGGATGTAGCTCAGTTACATTTTTTTATTTTAACCGGATTATATCTGAACTAGGACGTTACACAGCTGCAAATGTTTTAAAATTAGTTTTCTAATACTGACTACATAGAAGATAACATTCATACCTTTTCCTATTAATCCATCTTGGAAGTTTGAAGTCTTTTTGAATGCTATAGCTGTTTAATCATTCATCTGAAAAAGAGAATAACTACCAAAACAAAAGCATTATAGAAGCCTTCTGACATTAGTCAGAGAAGCATCAGTAAAGCACAAGGGCTGAATCAGGATGAAAGGAAACTGACAGAATATTAGTATCAGCAGGATGAAAGATAGCAATCAAGCCTAGAGAAACAGCCAAATTTTTAGATGCCACTACTTAGATACTACACTTAAATCTTACAGTATACTTGACAAGTGTTGTTATTTCCTTCTTCTGGTCATGTGAACAGTCTTAACAGTTTATTATGCCTAATGCTATTCCGTATCTCATCTAAGAATTTCAGGTGATTTCATGCCTTTGTCTTGTTCATACTGGAAAGGTATTCTGCTTGGCTTCCTGAGGCTTCGTAAGGGCTTTACCTGGTTAAGGAACAACTGACCCAAAAGATAAGTTTCATCAGATTATTTTAAAAGTACTCTCCAAAGAAGACAAAAAGTATTTTTCCCTACACTTTTAGTTTAATTCTATAGTATTTGGCTTTCTTCTATTCTGCAATTACAGTTGAGGTTCACAAGAATATCTCAGCTGTCAATGCTAAAACTCACTTTTGGGTAAACTCAAGTAAAACAACTCTGGAATTTTCTGGCCATCGTACCTCAGGTTCGCTTTGCACATTACATGTTCTGATGTGGTGTATCATTAGAGAAGAATGATTTACGAGTCTTAATAAAAAAAATTCCCTAAAAATTATCATCTTCAATTCAACATTGTTTATTTTCTAAAATAAAAAACATGCACATTTGTAATATACACCATTTGATTCTTACCAAAGACATGTTTATAAATATTTTTTTTTCCTTTTAATAAAGATCTCTATCTACAGTCCAAATCCTGAATGCCAATCTGCCCAATTGGTTTTTAGGCAGATTCCACTGAAGACAATGTAGATCTGTATTGTTTCAGGTGCTGGAAAGCAAAGGTACCTGCAGAACTAGATAATTTTCTCTTCAGGCACTTGCCATTCGGCTAAACCAAGTTTAAGACTTTCATTACTTATACAAAAGCAACAAAATTCCAGTCTTTATAGGCTTCTTCAGCTGATTTCCATATGAAAGAAATGCGGAAACAGAAGTTTACACATCAGTCATCTCACTAAGAGAAAATGCCGTATTTCTTCTCCAATTCTTCAACAGAACTATCTTTCAATCCCATGTGGTTCACATGATTGAACAATACCTGCGTAACTGTAAAAGAAAATCCCAACATAAACTGTTATTTTTGTGATTCACACTCTTAAGGTAAATTAGTCCAACTCGTTCCTCAGTGAGAATAAGGGTTGGATTATATAGCTGAAATACAAGTAAATTTTAAAACTACTGAGAGGATGGAAAAAAGTGGCGAAGGGAAGCTCTCACTTGGTTTTGATGCCCAGGAGCTGCCTAACAACATTTCCTCAAACAGGTATATAATCCTGACAACATAAACATACAGCTTTTATTTTGTTTACTATCTTGGCACTATGCCATTAAATGCAGAAGATAAAAGTTAATGCCAGATGGCAGATAAAGCTTACATCAGGTTAAAGGCGTGAATGCAATTCGTAAGTGGAATTTACTTGCACTTCAGTAAACCAAACACGGAATTTTATTTTAAGGAGATTCACATACCAAAATTTTGAAAGTATGATAGTTATTAGTGAAACTCGCTGTGATAGTGAATTTGACATTATATGATCCCAGGAAAATGTTCTGCTTCTAAGTGTCTCACTGTCACATAGTCTGTCTGGTGTGCTAAATAAAGAAAATGTCTGAGACAAAAAACACTTTTATAAACCATGAACTCAAGCCAATGTCAAGTGCAAACTAATCTAAGTGATGCCTCAAGAACAGGACAGAGACAAACAGGCTGAATACTTTAGAGACATTTGCATTCTTTTTTCCAACAGTAAAGTCAGGATTGCCAAGCAATGGTTGTAAATTGCAGCAAATGTGTAATTTGGATACCTTGCATGTCAGATATAAGATTTCATACAAATTCACAACTTTGTAACATTACCAGCTGCAAACTGAAATTCTAGTGAAGCTTACTTTATCACACTAAAATGCAGTGGTATTACTGATTAAAAAAAAAGGATTTAGCTGTAGTTTTCAAGCCTTAACAATTAATAAGGAATCAAAAGACTAAGAAAAGTTACATGGCATTCTTATTAACTTCTAAAACAATCAAAAAGCTAGAAAACTAACTAACCTTAACTGATTATTACACAGAATAAACAACAATAGCACTAAATTTTATGTATTTCTTGCTAGATTCTACTGTATCACAAATTAAGTTTAAAAAGATGCTACTGAATTACTTACTTTTTTTCTCTGAGCCTGACATAAACATTACTGCCATATCAAATCTTTTTAATTCAGACAGCCTCTGGAGGATTTCAAGGATGAGCGATGGCTCCTCTTTCCTGAAGAAGATTATTAGAAATAGAAAAATAACTACTGTTGATTAGAAAGATTCAGTAGCTGCAAGCAATACGAAAGACTTCAGGAACAAGACATTAAAGGACAAATGGAACTCCCTTCTCTGTCTCACATTCCCTGCCTTTCTCATCTTTCCTGCTCATTCTTCCACCCACGAAGCAAAAAGTCAACATGCAGAAATCTTTATGCAAGTATTCTGATACAGAGCAAGAGTGAAGAAACATAACCTAGACCAATGCAAACTGACTACTGTTCATGTACAGAATAGCTGTTGTATGATTTAACACTTAAACCTTGCCATTAACTTCACCATTTTTATACATATTGGGGTGTGTGAGGGGAAGTAGCACCTGTGGTCACAGGAAGCTCAGCAAAAAGCACTACATTACAGTTACCATCATTTCTATCCATACAGAAAATTCCTGGATTGTGTTCATTTTACATTCTTCTGGTCAACAGTAAACAGGCACTGTCTTTGTTACAAAAACTAACAATAAATAGTATTTTTCTTTCATAACTTGCCCTGTCTCCCTCCAGAAGAAATATCTTTTACCTCAACTACAAACAATTTCAACTTGCTAGTCTTTATATGCCATACTACCAAATGTAGGACCATATCTCTTAAGATGTCATATTTCACCCACATGATGGATATTTTCTTTTAAAGAAACCAAGGGAAAGGCTAACATTCATTTAAGTTTGCTTTTCTCCATAAAACAACACCCTAAAAACATTCTGAGTGTGTGCTCTCAGGCAGAGTAATTCAGAGAAGCAGCACACTGCCTCTGACCGGCAAAATGAACTTTAAGACTCAAATGGCAGCATGGATAGAAATTTCAAAAATAATTGTCAGGTCCTGTCTTATCCGAACTTCTAGCTCCAATACACATTTACTACAGGCTACTGTAAAATGCTAGCAGATAATTAAAAATAAAAGTTGGAGTGCATCACAATAAGCATTGCACAAAAATGAAACCCTTTGTATTTCTCAGCTTTAGAAAGTTAATATAGAAAGCTAATATCGTGCAATTATATGTGATAACAGAATACACAAAGTAGTATGAACAAAAATTATTTCATGCAGTCTAATATTCAGTTTCTGATGCTATTTAGCAGAACTGAATTCAACAACATACAGTAAAGGCTGTTTATTTCTTTACCTCTTTTCCATCTGATTTTTCGAGATATGTTTAGATTTCTTAAAGAACAATTGAATCATTCCAGTTATTGCATCATACTCATGTAATGCTGCATGCTGGAAATAATTTTGTAAGCCCGAGGATGGGGCTAGGGAGAAAAAAAACAAAACAAAACAAAAAAACCCCAAAAAACCAAAACAACAGAATAGCAATAAGCAATGTAAAACAGAGGAGTTAAACTTACTCAATGTAGAAATCATGTAGAATTTTCAGTATCTGGTTAAACAAGTCTGGATCTAAGGATTTCTGGAACAGTTTCGGATAAAGTGAAGGCTCTATTTGCTTTGGAAAAATTTAAAAAGTGTTATTTTTAGGAAAAAAAAATAAAGTCATGAAATTAGAAATTTTTAGGATGTCTTGGACAATGCTGAAGTGCATGAAAACAAAACAAAAAAACCAACCAAACAAATCACTTGCCCTATTTGATGTTGAACATTAATTTTGGGGTGTTTTGTTTTTTTTGTGATTGCTAACATTTTAAAAAGCATTCTAAGCAATTTTTGTTGCAAAATATATATAAACAGAAGTACACGTTAAGTAGACTGACAAGTTTCAAGAATTTCTTCAGTTTAAAGAGGTAAGAATGCTGCTATGCCTAATTACCCTAGAAGCATTCACTTGAAAAATTAGAATTTAACACTGTTACTAATGTATTTAAGTGTTTACAGAATCAGGGCCTATGTTTGACAGAAGAGACCAATGATGCAGAGGCTGCACTCAAAGTGAGGTAAGTGAAAAGTCAGGAACAAGAGGACAAATACTCAAATGCAGATCAAACTACTTAGTATTACGTTAAGGCAATTAAAGAAAAGGACTATTGTACACGGTTAAGACACAACATAGATGAAGAAACTGTACAAACACCGTCAATCAATATTATGTTTCATACCTTCAGGTACAAGTACATATTTTCCGGGCAGTCTTTCAACTTCCTGAAGTCAGACTCAAGCTGGAAAGAATTTGCAGGAATGGCGGGGACTGGAGAAGCAGATCCAAGTGACCTTTTGATTTCTTTTTCTCTGTGTTTGCTCACAGGCAAAGATGGATGCAACGTTGATGAAATTCCTTTCACACTAGCAGGAAGCCTGCAGACATTTTGAAACACATAATCAAGAAAACATTTAAGGAAATCCCACACTGAGACCTAACTGGCGATCTTTTAATTCCTTAAAAATCTAAAATACTATCAAGATTTTTTAAAAATAATGTATTTTAGTTCAAGCAGGTATCTAAAAAAACCCCTTCAAATTATGGAAGCTTTATACTTGATTCACCTTTCCTAAAAAAACAAAAAAAAAACCACCAAAAAACCCCATCTGCAAATACTTACAAATACACTCGGTCTTTCTCTATTTTGTTTCTGGAAATAACTGCATTTTATGGTACAGATTTCTACCATACACAACTGCAAAAAAAATATTACATTTTCTGCAATTTCATGATGCAAAACAATAACCATGTCAAATGAACAAACTGTTTTCAACACTGATTACAGTGGAGCTATTTTTTGTCCTATAATTTGTCAGTTAAGTCCATTTATTTTTCAGAAGTTATAAAATGACTCAGAAATATACTTTTTTTCTTCAACACTTCCCACTAAATCCATCTGACTGAGCTGGAAAAGGTGGGTGTGGGATGGTGTTTCTCATAGAAATTCTTCGATCAGAATTCCATATCAAGTATTTACTGTTAACACAATGAGATGATGCCGATGCATACAGAGCTTTCCTAAGCAGACAACAGAGTTCCAACACTTAGCAGGGATAGTGGCTTCTATACTTCAGCATAGTTTCAGCCAGCCAGACTTGAGTTTGCCTAGCTAACACAATGGAACTTGGTAATTTTGAGCAAGCCTGAAGCTATCGGCTGCCTGCTATGTGTGAATGACATCCTCATCTGCTGCTTTTCTCTCACACAACTGGTGTGCAAAGAATGTTTGAACTTCGCTCAGCATCTTCTCTAAAACATTACAAATAAAAATCACAGCTAGGGAAGATGAAGTGCACAAGGAAGAGAGTATGGCATACAGGAAAATATTTTGAATTTCTTAATATTTGCAATGTAAGAGCAAGAATAGTTTTCCATCTGACACTAAATAATCATACTTGTCTCAACCACTACATGATCAAAGAGGCAGACATATAAGAACTGCAGTTTCTTTCAATATTTTGTTTTTAATTCAAATTCTCCAGAATATGTGTGATATCTCATCACACAGAAATATGAAAATGAAGATTACATTTCAACTACATTTACCTTTTAAGAAGAGTTGTTATAAGAGTTATACTTACTGTAATGGTGACTTATCACTGATTTCTTCTATTTTCAAGTGCTTTGCTTTTGGAATGTCCATTGTAGTCAACTGATCATCCTGATCTAGATTCTCTGTTGTTTCAACACTCATTGAATTCCTCCAGTTATTGACTAAAGAAGTAGTGCTGGGCAAATCACTATTTGGTGTGTCATCATCAATTTCTTCAATGGCTATTCTTCGCAAAGGCTTCTAAATAGAACACATACCTCATGTCGTGTGTAGCCTCAACATCACCATATATACAGGCCCCAGATAAACAGCTGTGTTCAATTTTAAATAATCTCATGATAACCAGTTTTACCTCTGGTGGTGCACATGGAAGATATTTTCGATAAAGATAAATGGCAAAAAAGGAAACTTCATGATATTCTATGGGAAGCCTTATATGATCATTTTATTGCTTCACCCTCATAAACCAGTGTATCCTTACTCTAGAGGATCACAGAATCTGCATTCTGTTTTCCCAGTAACAATAAAAAAAAAAAAAGTTTTTTTTTTTTGCCCCTTCTAAGGTTGAATGGGCAACGACTACCATATATTTTGACCAATGACCTGGTCAAGCTTTGTAATTTAGCTAAACAAGTTAACTATCCAGCAACATAGGCCTTGACCCTCAACAAAATTTTGAGATGATAAATATTCATAACTCAGCCCTGCTAGTTGGCAAGTTACATACATCATACATATACCGTAAGGTATAACCAGAGGACATGCTAACCAAAATACTTCAGCTTGTTTAATCTCTGCATGATCACCATTATTTTTGGCCATCACCTAGCACCACCTTCACAGGTCTTACAGGGAAGAACCATTTAGTGGGGGGAAAATAAAAAAAGAAAAAATTCATCACCTTTTACTTTTGAATTTAATTTGCTGAACATGAACATAGTGTACACTGCTCTAGCAATACAGGTGCAAATACACATGATTAAACACTCAACAATTTAGACTTCTAGAAATGGCAGATTTCTCTGTCGAACTCTAACACGATCCCATCATAAGTCTTCACAGCAGTTTGTAACTCATTAATCTGACTATAACCACTGATAATTCGTAGTCCAAAACTATTGCTTCTTGAAAACCAATACCCAGCTATTCTACAGTTTATATGGATAAAAATGCAGGCCCAAGGGTCTTGCAGTAGCCCTAGGCGACAGCGGCATATGACATGGGTAGGCAACATGTATTGTTACCACTACAGCTGCTATAAAAACTGTGAACAGCAGATTAAAAGAAGGGAAGTTTACCTAGAGCTTTCTCAAGTCTGCAGTCAAACGTGGACACTCAACTGCCTCCCCTTTACTCTCAATTGCAATATTAACTATGGACCCAGGAGAGGGTTGTCTCCCCATTTAATATTATAGATACACGCATACACCATGTTTCCTGTATGCGGTACTGTAGGCTGAATGCTAACACCAATGGCTACTGTTACACACACATGGGAATGCTGAAGTTATGTCCTTGAAAAATATCAAAAGAGTAAATCTGTAAATTTTGGGCTTTCCACAGGCAGGATGTATCTATCAGGAGTTAGTCTACATAAATAACCAAGAAGTGCATTTTAACTTCAAGCTCTATTTTCCCCATCATTATAGAAAGCAATTCACAAAAAACAACTTACTGTTGATTTCAGGTGTAATGGATTATCAATCAGTTTCACTATATTTTTTATTTCCGTTTCTTTTATCAATACTGCAGGATATTCTTGATGAGTCCACTGTTCTTTCTCAGCTAATTCCTGAAAAAAAATTGTAAATTGTCCAAAAGATAAAAAGTTTGAGAAATAATTATGACATGTTAAAAATTACATAATAAAGAATGAAAACATTCTATTACTATAGGTTTACAAAAAAAAAAAAAAATCACAATTATACATACATTCCTTATTTTAGTGAGCTCATTTATTGCTTGTTTATTTCCAGGTTCCAACTTCAGAACAGCTTCAAAATCTGAGTGAAAAACAACATACATAAAAACTGCAGACATTACAAGTTACAAAGTACTCCTGGCAAATTTTTAAACCTTCTGTTTTCCTTTCATAGCTCTAAAATAATTAAAGGCAGGTAAGTCATCATAATGCTTCTATCATGACCTAGTTTTAAACACATTTTTCAAACTATTTCTTACTACTTATTGTAAGCAACAATAGCTGTAATTTCACACAAAACTGTTTTCCCATCATGTGGATACCAACACAAAGTTTTATACATGTTCAATGAAACACAACAAAACCTCACCATTCTTAACTTTTGCACTGATAACCTCAATTAGTCAGCAATTGATTTAATTGCTATGAGAAGAGAAAAAAATCAGGAAGTCCTTATACTCATCTCTTACCTATTACACTTAGACCAATTCAAAGTCCTACCTTGCATAGCTTCTTTTAGCTTTCCAAGACCAACTCTGGCAGCTCCTCTTCTGGCAAAGGCTTTAGAATAGGAGGCATCCAAGAGCAGAGCTTGTGTACAGTCATTTTCTGCCTCTTCATACCTCAGGAAAAGAGCAGTACAAAATTAATAATCAGTTTCAAAAGAGGCAGTTTCAACTAAAAAGACAGAGCTACCCAAAACAAACACAGACCTTAATTACCTATATACATATAAATACACACCACTGATCTAAAACATAAAATAAACATATAAAATATGATTTCTCAGCACCTTGAAATTTCAGCCAAATCTTTCGGTATCTCATGACACACTGCTAACTCTCTTTTTATCATCACAGAGAACATCACTTCCTCTGTGAAAATAAATGCTTAAAGCCTGTTAGACCAGAGTCCACTTTAAACATTAAATAGCCTTAAAATGAAAATCAGCATCATAGCTTTGGACTTCTGAAAAACAGAAATACCATTACAAACAAACAAACAAAACAGTACAAGAAAGGAGAAGCAAGCATATAATGAGAACAAATTTCTCTACGTCTGAACTTCTGTGACTGGTCCTTAACTATTTCAGAATGAGAAGTCAGTATATGCCTGCATTAAAGTTATTTGCTTCATTGCAAGATCAAATTTCCTCATCCTAGTTGTATTTAGTTGTATTAGATCATGATTCCACTATGTGCATATTAGGCACCGAGGTCAGATTGACGGGCCTGTACTTGCCCGGATTATTAAAGTATTTTCATTCATTCCTCTCCTCCTTCAATCTATCATTAAATTTATGGAAACAGCTTTTTTTTTTTTTTTTGCAGTTCTTATCAGTTCTACAGGTTTATAAGAATACCAATGAGCTTCTGTTGCATTGGGTCCTCTTTGAAATGTAAAGACCCATGATACACTGATTTATCATACAGAATCAATTTTCTGGCTTGGTCATTCAATTAAAGTATCACTTCCTCTGATTCTCTGAGAAAATTATTTGCATTATGATGTCCTCTACAGCTTCAGTACTAAATTACAAATGCTGTGTCAGAAATACTACCCATACAACCTAGTTTACAATATCATAATTTGAGATCAATTTATTGTCTCTACAGATTCCCAGCCACATCATGTTAGAACAGATGACTCTCTGCTTCTCATGCTACCAGTTTAAAAGGCTTAAACTACCATACCATCAGGGACTCAAAAAAAATTCAGACTTCCAAAATGGTCATATGGAATTTCTCTCATTTGCTAGAAAGCATACATTTCCTACTGTTACTGGATTATCTGAATAAAGCTTAATTAGACTAACTATGCATACATGTCTCCCTTAGTGGAGTCAAAGAAAAATATTTTAAAAGATGACAATTTCCAGAAAAAGCTCCTACCCAACCCCTTTGAAGTCACAAGTTATAATCCACTTCTTTTTATAATGCAACATTTAGTAGCTGAGTGGGTTTTATAGTCAAAAAAGGCATAAAGCTTTGGGCACGTCCTTTGAGAAAGGTGAGTATCTAGAATTTTACACACATGAAAGAATGAAAATCAAACTTTAGAAACTATAATTTCATACTGATGCCATTTTATTCTCTCAGAACTACTTTCCTATGAAATGCATTGTGTTGTTTTCTCTCCCTTACTGTTTTCAATACAATTTATTCTATACTGAATGCTAGAAAGAATTAGAAGGAGTGACAGTAACCAAGCTTGAGTGAAAATCTACTGGATCATTCTTCTGTCTAGATCACAACAGAGAAAAAAAAACAGTATAGCACATGCAATCCTACTTACTTTTCAATCTTTAGATAGGCCATGGCTCTGTTAGCTGGCAGAAGCGCATTGGTGCCATCTGCTGCTATACCACGGGTATAACATTCTATTGCAGCCTCATATTTTCCTTCTTTGAAATAACCATTACCCTGTAATATTTAGGTTAGAAAAAAAATAGCGCTGAGAAAGACCTAGTGCAATAAGTTTTTCTTATATTTTTTAGTAGAGAGGGTCACAATATCAAGAAGATGGATCACAAAGAACACCCACATCAGAGCAGACATTTATGGCATATTTCTTCATATCTAAGCTTGGAGGCAGACCACAAAAAAATCTTAATTTTTTCTAGTAGTTCAAGGATAAAAAAAAATTGCTACATGCATAGTTTAAGTGAAGACTTATAAGTCTATAACTTGTGATTTTTCTTTACTCTTGATGTGCAGGATAAGCCACCCTGTACCTCCTGAATTTAAACACAAGCTAAACCTTTACAATTCCCCTTGCAAGATGACTTTCTATGCTGCACAAATCTGTCTTTATCCTGCTACATCCATGAAACTGTTATCCTCAAATATTACTTGGGCCCAAATGTTGCCGTTATTTTTTAATTAATGCTCCATAAAACAAAGTTACATTACTTTTTTTGTTTGTTTCCAAGAGACTAAAATTAACTTTTGCTTCTCAGTACTAACATAAAGTCATGTGTTATCTTCGCTGCTACTACTCTACTCACTGGCAAAAAAGCAAAGGCCACAGTTCAGACTTGACAGGATCCATGTTACCAGGATCAGGCCCACAGTGAGTCAACTCTGCTGCCAATAAAGTATTGCACTAGACTGAAATTTCTTTTCTGTGGCCTCTTCAAATTTTTGTTCCTATTACCTACTTAATGTATGCTTTCTTTCTTTTCCTACTAATTACCTCCTACAACCAGTATAGGAACCCTGAATATTGATTAAAAGTCAGAAGTTAAATAGCTAGGTAGGAGAACAGAAAGAAAATTATGTTTTAGTTGATAATGTTATTTCTTAATTGCAATAGTGGGGAGAGGGAGAAATCAATAAGCCAACTGTGAGTCAAGACCATGTATCCAGAAATACATTTTTATTGTCATTGTTGCCTGCACTCCTTGAAGTCCTTTTTATAACTACTTTCCACCATATAATCAGAGGTTTGGAAACACAAGAAATAGTCCACAACTCTACTTGGACAAGCAGGGATCAAGTTGCATATCATACTGTAGAAATGGGATCTTTGTAAAATACAGTTTGAGTTTTTCTTATCTTACTACATATTTGAAATTTATCACATACAATTTGGGCTGTAAATGCTACCTTGTATAATTATTCCTCCAGAAGAGTCCAAACAGAACTCCCTGTCCCCCTTCCCTCCCTAGAGGGGCCAAAATGGGAAACAATTAAGGTTATATCAAGGACATTGTATTTACGAAGTTCAAGACAGCATCAAGTTTAATTTACACATTTGCATAGCTAATAGCACAACACAACACTTTCCTTTGCTAGTTCTCTCCTGTTCCATCAGAACCTGTGACTTACCAGATCTTTTTCTGTAATAGCTTTCTGCTTGAGCTGCTGGTCTTCAATGCACTTCTTCTCTTCATCTGTTAATTCTGGTCTGACTCTATCTTCAAACTCTTTCTGTTCTGAACTTTCTTTTGATGACAAAGCCTGCGAAGATGTCATTTTTTCCTCAATAACTATTTCCCCCCCTTACACATTTTCATAAAATAAATGATGCAAAAACCTGCCAAGCATTTTAACAGAAGCGCCTGTGTTGTAAGTCAAAAGCAAATGGAAGAGATCATCCTAAACTGTTCTCAAAAATGTATTTCTATGAGGGACTGCGAATCAGGATATTACTTGGTAAATAAAAGGTATGTAATTTCTGAAGCACAATGTAAAATGACCCATGGAACCTGTCTATATATATTCCAAAATTCACAAATCATTTATTTCTTCAATTACTGGAGACTTTGGGTCTTCATTCTGAAAACAAATTTTTCAAGCACTTTCAAAACTACAGTTGAAGAGGTACAAGCATATTCACACAGCAACGACAGGTGAGCTTATATGTATTAAGAGCATCATAATCAACATTCTCTCCCTGTCATGAAAGGGATCAGACTTGCAGTAGAGTATTATGTTCTGCTAGGCTTAAACCTACTTTCTGCTTTGGCAGACCACAGCAATCAGTGGGACTACAAGGAGGCTAGCAGTTCAGCTTTACAGCCAAGAAAACACACAGGTTCTCTCATATGCTGTGCTACCTTGTGCCAAAATACTAAGCATGACTGAAACAACCATTAACACAGGAGGTAGAAAAAAAATCTGAGGGAAGATTTTTAAAAAAAAAACAGATGTTGGTGCACACGTCCAGTCTTAGCCTGCCGATCCACTACTGATGTTTGCATACATGCTAGTTAATCCAGAAGAAACTCAATTACAGATTTTGACCTCAGTGAATTTCAAATGACAGAAAAAGCAAATGAGGTTTTGCTGAATTCATTTCTTGTTATAAATATCAGTTGATACAGATATAAATTGAACCAGGAGTACTAATTTATGTTCGGGCCTATTAATCTTATTACCTGATCAATTTTCTTCAGTTCATTTTTTGCTTCAAAGTTGTTTGCATCCAGCTCTAAAACTTTTTCATAATCTGTCAGAAGATCAGAAAACAATGTTTCAGGTAGGAACTACAGGCTAGTAACCAGAGTATAAAATAAGAGCATTCTTTTGAAATAAACCTTTTTTGTAGTTACCTAAGAAGCCCAAGATATTTCAAGGAACACATCATCCTAAGACATTTAAAGCTGAATTATTCTAGAACTACTAATACCTACAGCAATCATTTGGACTTGCTGCTTGAATTTTACCTTGCTAGAAGAACATGCAATATGGTATTTCATTTCTTTGTTTACAGGAAATGAAATTCCTACACCAAATAAGCAAATCACACAAGCTTGAATCAAGCAGATAGACGAACAGCTTGTATGTATTTTAAGGAAAGAATTCTAAAAAGACTCACCTTCTTTAGCACCTTGAAGATTTTTCAAAGCAAAGCGAGCAGCCCCTCTTCTGGCATAAGCCTTTGTGTAATTTTTATCTAAAGCAAGTGCTAAATTGCAGTCAGATTCTGCAACAGAAAACCTATCAAAAATATGAATGAGTCAGTTTGGACAGACGTAGGTAACAAAACCCAAAACTTAGCGATTTAGCTTACTCTGCAGCTTTACAGGTTCTCTCTAAAGCAAAAATCTGACATGCTGCAGAAGGGGCATAGAACAAGTATTTAAACATCTCTCAATTCAGAATACATCAAAACAGGAAAGGAAAACAGAGGTCAACAATCTGTACTGCAACAGAAAGAATAACCAACTCCCCTGGACCCTTTCTTCCCTCAAAACAAATTAAAGCCTTAGAAATAGAGCTCACTGAATCTGAAAGGCAAAATAGTAAACTTTCTCCTTCTTTCTTTTTTTGAAGTCTTACACTGTTACACAGAAGATGGCGAACTTCTAGCATGAAAGCAGAGGGGAAAAAAAGATGAGAGATACCACCAGATTCCTTATCCTGGCAATTCCTATTTTACTTTGAAACTGCAAAGCAGGTTGCAACAGCAGTCTTACATAGACTGTATCACAGCATGATAAATAATACAATCAAGACTTAAAACCAGACAAAAAATCCGAAGGTAGCATTTCAAAGAAGAAAATATTACGGATTTAACAATACAAGTCTTACTTTTTCATTCTATAAAAAGCTGATGCTCTGTTTGTGGGCAATACTGGATTGTATGGATCAGAATGCATCCCTCTCGTGTAGCATTTTATAGCTTCATCAAAGTTCCCTTGTTTAAAGTAGTTATTACCCTGTGAATAGCAAAAAAAAGTCTTTTTAGCAAATTACTGTACATTGACAGACACATTATTCACTTTTGGTGAAAAAATTCAACATTTGTATTTTAGAATGCTCGAACATTTTTCTTTAACATTTCTCACAAAGTACAGCTTTACTGTGAAACATTTCTTTTAACTAAAATATTCTAAGTATCCCATATTAAATACTTCTCATGATTTATGCAATAACATGGTTTTATTATATACTGATTTTCAATATCTGTAGGTCATTTCCAGAAACCTATAACAAGCACATACATAGTTACTTAAATTGCCATAGAGAATTAATGAAGTTTTTTTGAGTTTTTAGTAACTAGATTTGGCATCTTTACTTTCCAAGGTAAATATTCTCGGTTTTGCCTCCTCCAGGATGTAACTTTTATCTTGTGTGCCCTCAACTGCTTCACTGCAGCCAAGATGATAATGGTCAAAGACATCTCAATTTCTCGGTGTGGACTGCAGACTATACATCAAGGAATTTCCACAGTAGCAGGGAAAGAACACAGATGTCACCCATGCAGACAATAAAAAAAAAAAACAACTAAGAAACTCTACTGAAGAAAAGTATGGACTGACAAATGGCATTAGGTGATTGATTGTAAACAAAGATGTTTCTCAGAACCACAGAAGTTGTTACACAACTTAACCTATCTCACATGGCAATGAAGCATGAGATAGGTCTCGCTGTATTCTACTTGCAAAATATGATAAAACTGAACTGGTACCAGCTTGCCATTACCGAGGCAAGGAGGACATACAAGTTCACCCATCATTCCCAGATGTACTGGCCTCATAAAGGGACTGATCTTAAATTCTCAGGGATTTAGTTTGGGGCATTCGGACCTTGTGTTCAGGTAAACACCAGTTTGATCCATATGGCAGTTCTATACAGCAATCCAACTTCTCAAAGCAAAAAACCACCAAGACACTAATCATCGTACGCATACATTAAGCAGGGTCTGACAGGCTTTGCTTCAATCAGTGATGAAAAGAAACAGAAATGCAGTGACAATTTTCTATTTTGGAATAACGGGCAGGAAAATAGACATAAAAAATTCCAAGCAGGCAATTCTTCCACCAGAAGTGTGGTCTCAGCGGACAATCTTTTAAAAGAAACTACAAATGCTCCTATGTCGAAATTGCTACTTTACAAATAACAAACATTTATAATGCTATAACCTTTTCCTTCTCTGCAAGAGCCTTTTCTGCATCTATACGAATTCCATCTTCTTCAGAGTCTGATTCTGGAGATACCGAATCATGAGTACTATCTTCTTTATCAAGTTCTTCAAGTATTTTATCCTGAAATCAGACAAAATAAACTATTACCTTCATTATAATTTAACAATGCCAAATAATACAAGTAAGACTTCAGGTGCATTAGTAGTGTGTTTTTAAAAATCTGTACTTCTTAAGTTCTCTTTACTAAGGAGTATTCCACACTTGAAAAGTGAGAGATCCATCTTCTAATACTGCCATCTGTATTTAGTCTTATATTCTACTAGAATTATGACCTTATAATAGACCTATTGTTAAACCATTTTTTTTTTCCTTAAACTCAAATTCAATCTGCTGGATAAGAGCACAGTCAATAGAAAACTCAAGTACTTCTCAATATTCCAAATTTTAAACATGTAACCTTTTTGGGCGAAAGCTACTTTTTATGTTCATACAGTACCCACCACAGTAAGATGTTGACTTGTGGACTGAACTTGCAGCACTATAACAAAATCTTATTTAAAACAATCAACTGGGGAAAGACTCAGTTAACAAGCAAATATTCTGACTCACCACATCAAGTTTTCCCCATGCTTCATAATCATAAGACTTGATCTTGTTTTTCTTGTTTTCCTCAGTGGTTATCTTTGAAGGGACTTTACTTTTGCTTTTCTTCTTTTTCTTAAAAGCCTTGTTTCGAATTGGTGGCAAATTCTAAATTGAAATAAGTAATTTATAATAAAACAGATGTGTGAAAGTCACTTGCATTGAAGAATCTATAGTACCTATATCTAGATATAGTATCTACGTACTGGCTAGTTTTATTTTAGAAATCCATCCAGCAAGCTACAAAACCACTAAGGACAGGAAGTATAAATCTTTCAATACATAATAATAGCAAATATTACATGTATGATACAAAGTTAAGCTTTAGAAGACAACTCTCTGCAGAGTACCACTGAAGAATAACTTCCATACATTAGAAGTCAGCAATAAATCAGTAATATTGATACTGCAGACAGTATTGATCTACTGGATCTACCTAGATCTACCTGGAACTAATTAAAAATTTACTGGCCCCAACACCTCCAGATGCTACTGCCCCACAGCTCTGTTGGTGGAACGTTTACAGAGTAATCTTTGGTCTGCTTCAGATGAGGAATAAGTCAGCTGGGTTAGCTCATACCTTCTATTCAGATATTTTAAGTCAACACATGTAATTTTGCTGAAGCAAAAAGCAATTATTATAAACACTATCACATTATGAATAGCTGAATTAATATTGACACTGGACTTGTCATTTTTACCTCTTCTGGGACACCACTCTGTTTCCTTAGTTCAGAATCCACTTCTTTAATATCTTTTTCCCAGCTCTCCAATTCTCTCATAAAATCCTGCAGCTCTTCAGCATTTTGCTTCATTTGCAGTTGTAGTTCTAGTGCTTTATTTGGTGCACTCATTGTAATCTGCCGAATTTCAAGGAAAAAACTTTCTAAAGAGAAGTTGGAAGTATGTACTGAAGGAAGCTAGCTATTTCAAAATGAAGAAGTTTGACTTACACACAAGACAGGCTTCCCAATAGCATAGTAGGAACATTAAATACTAATAGACTAAGAAAAAACACAATTTAAATGTCTTTGAAAAAATGAAGGGAAGCCATGTCATTCAGATAAAACGAAGTGTATCATAACAAACAAGTCATGCTTTTCTAACTAAGTGTAAGGTAAAGGGCCCAACAAGTCAATGAAAATCCTGAAAGCAATAACAAGGTGATCTTAGTTTAAAGCAATTTCTGCAGTGTTTCCCAGATGACAGAATGTAGAAAACTTTAACGCATTAACATTTAAGTTTTAACTAAAGAAAAAAACAATTAAGATATACATGCTGCCTTGTATCTGAACAGATACAAGACATCTGACAAACCAACCGCCAAAAGCACTTTTGGCCCCTACAAGTAAGTACACTTAAATACGCACACATTTTTAGTACAGGAATGAGTAAACACGTGAGGTGTTTTATTATGAAGTCTAGTGAATTACAAGTCCAGAATATTCTTTGAATGTGCTCTTTGTACACATCTGTAGCCCTCCAAGTCCCTAAAATACTGTTTAATAATTATTAATACTTAATAGTCTTCATAAATTTCATCCTAATTTTAGTATCCTAAGTGAAAGACATTTTATTATCACATAAATATCAAGCCATGAGTAAAAAGTAACCTTAAGAAAATTCTTGGTTACAATTCAGAAAAAAACCCACACATTTGTACAGTCCATAGCACAAAAAGCTGAAAGGATGAAGCAAACATATTTTGAAAACAATCATGATTAAGTAATTCATGATGAACTAAATACAAACTTAGACAAAGGTGGCTATGAATGGTTGATAACTGTAACCTCTTGACTGAAAGCTTCAGGATCCGGTACAATCCTCACATAAGGATAAATAAGCTATTTATAGAAATAGTACACACAAAAATTTTAAGGGAGAAAAAGGACTAGATTTTTTATTTATTTTTAACATCCAGTAAGACAATAACCTAATAACACAGAAATATAAAAATTTATGGGCCAAATGAAACTAATGACTTCTGCAATACAACGTGCTGTCCATAACTATGGACAAGAGTCTCATAAAAGATGGAAAAACACACTGCATGATTACTAGTGAACTAATGCTACCAAAGCAGAAGTGTTTTTCATCCTCAGGAGTAAGCAGCTGTGTAGATGCCCTGATGCACTACATGTGCTTCTTCCTAGTTACCTCCTATACACAGGTGGTAACATGCTTACCCTTAGCAATATATTTTCTTAAAATCTTCTAAATATTTGGTCTATTTGAAACTAATTGGAAAGAAACTTTAGGTAAAGCCAACAAATGGGTATTTTTCATCATATTTCCAATTCAGGTGTTTTTTATATTCACCCACCACCACCACTGTTGCCCCATACTGAACTGTCTCTGCAACATTCAGCCAGTTAATTTCATGAAACCTGGGCACGGCCACACCAAATATTTCATACATGCTAGTACACTCTGGCCAATGGTAACTAGAACAAGATGCTTCAAAAGAGGCAAGAAACTACACTGTGAGCTGTTGAACTTTTCTTCTTGCTATCGCTGACTAGAATAATATTCTTATACACATGAAAATCTAACGTTAATATCTATCATTCTAAAGCGTCTTGCACCAGCACGTAACATAAGTCTGCTCCTGTTACCCTCTAGCCTAACAGTGCTTGCTGCATACAGCTTAGCAGCGACCTTAATCCAGGCGTTGACAGCAGACTCCTTTGCAGCACGGCTCTCACACCCTGTGAGGCGGTTTTATTTGAGTCCCAACGCCAGGGCCTTCCTTTGTTTTACCCAGCACCCGAGGGCTGCCTTGTCCCAGCCGCTCCACGGGGGAGCGGCCGCATTACCCCAGAGACTTGGCCGGCAGCCGGCGGAGCAGGCTGGCACCCAGCGGCACGGCGGGCCAGGCCCGCCCCGGGAGCGAGCCCCACGCTGACCCCGAGGCCGCGCCGCAGGGCGCCCGGGCTCACGCCGAAGAGGCCCCGGAGGCACAGCCGGACCATTTAAGTTTCGACACCCGCCTCTCCGCCGCCTCGGAGTTACAAACGAGGCCCTTCGGGGTGGGCTCCCCCTCGCCTGCCCACCGCGTGCGGCCGGGCCGCGGGAGGCGGCACTGGGCCGGCTGCGCAGCGGCCCGGGTACTGCACTGCACTGCACTGCACACCCGACCCGACCCGACCCGACCCGACCCGGTCTCACCTGTGCCGGGTCCCGCCTCTTTCTGCCGCCGCCGGACGCCCTCCCCGCGCGGCCGAGCCTCCTCCCAGAATGCAGTGCGGCCCCGCGGCCCCCGCAGCGGGACGGGCCCCGCGCCCCGGCGGCCCCGCGGCGGCAGGGGGAGAGGCGGCGGCAGGGGGAGAGGCGGCGGCAGCGGCAGGGGCAAACTGCGCATGCGCCCGCGCACCGCTGCGCCTCGGCTCACGGCCCGCGGTCCGCTGCCCTCCGCGCTGCCTGGCCACGCCCCCCCGCCTCACGTGGCGGGGAGCTGACCCGGTGATTGGCGCTGCCGCGCCTCTTCCCCTTTGCCCCGCCGCGGGGGACGGTGGCCGGCGGGTGCCGGGGAGGGCGGGGGTCGGCCATGGAGCAGGGGGAGGCTGCCTCGTCGCCGGCGGCCGAGGTGAAGGCGGGGGGCGAGGAGGAGGATGACTTCGGCTACCGGCTCTTCCCGGACCGGAACAAGAAGCCACAGAGCTTCTTGGTCCGCAGCCTCTTCACCTTCCACAACAGGTGCCAGCTGATGCTGAGGATGACACTGGAGACGAGTAAGCGCTTCCCCGTCCCCCGGCGGGCCCGGGCCTGGCCATGGCCCTGGCGCAGTGCAGGGCGCCCCGGGTGGAGCCGGGGTCGTCCGTGCCCCCCGGTGGTACGGCCTGCCGCGGCTTGCGGTGGTGACCTTGGGCCGCGGGGTCTCGGGGCGGGAGCTGCTCACTTTCGGCTGCCGCTGCCCCCCCCCCCCCCCCCCCCCCCCGCCCCGGGGCGGCTGGACGGGGCCCGAGCAGCCGGCGGGATGGGGCTGCTGCTTCTTGATGAACTCGCTGGTTTCGGTTAAGACAAAATACGACTTCAGAAGTGGCTGTGCGCTTTTTCTCCTGTCAAAAGGTCCTTCTCTACTTCTTTCTCTTGAAAATTTGAGAGGATTTGTCGATTTCTGGTTCATTTGTGCCCTTTTCACTGTGTAATGTTGACTGTGAATGTTACTGAAAACGATGGTCACTACAGGCTGCTCTCTTGTCTGCTACTAATAAAATAATGTCAGAAGTGACTTGATTCCTGAATTGTATATATATATTTGTGTATGTCATGAACCTATATCACTTTACATAGCTTGAGCTGTAACTGGTGCCAGTTTCATTGCATTACGATTAAATACTGCAAAGTATGACTTTGCATAGGTAGTGCTTTTTCTTTTTTTTTTTCTTGACTGTCTTTATATTTTGATTATAGATGACTTTCAAAACTTTTGTCTAGAGAAATTGATTGCAGCAATGTTTTTCTAGATCCATATGCTCAACTTCTTCTTGAGGCTATGAAGCAGTCTGGTTGGTATGTAAACCAATTCATCTTGTTCTGTCTAGTAATGTTACTATTATATGGAGTTACTGGTCTTTTTCAAATTCTTCCCTATAACTTTGCTTGTTTGGGCCTTTCAGCACTGTCTTCAATGACCGGCACTTTTCTTGTGAAAACTGTGATGGCTGTGTCAGTGGAGGTTTTGATTCTGCCACATCTCAGGTAGGCACTGGACATTGTCCTCTTTCAAAGGACTACAATTTTTTTTTAGTGTTTCTTACTAGGATTAAAACTACTAATGCTGATATCTGAGTTAAAGTCATGAAAACAAGAGAAATTAAACATGTTCCAAGGTATTGGAACTAATACACTGCAGAATGATGAGGCTATTAATGCTGAAAAACACTGATCTAAAGAGTAAATTCTGTAGGTGGTGTGTGCTGGGTGTCTGAGAAGTAAGGGAGATGTTGAAACTTGGTGAAAGGATTACCTCTATTTTTTTCTTCTACAGATTGTTCTGTGTCAGAACAACATTCGCCACCAATCCCATATGAACCGGGTGGTCACACATGAATTGATTCATGCTTTTGATCACTGCCGTGCACATGTTGACTGGTTTAAAAATGTTAAACACTTAGCATGTTCAGAGGTAAGTTACAATGCTTCTAACATTGTCATTATATTAATTACTGTATATTAATTACTGGTTTATGTTTAAATAGGCATGCTGTTACACAAACTTCACTTGGTTTAATCTTGTTAATACGTTTTGTCCTTTCTGTCAAGTCAGCCTAAACAGTTTCATTTAGAAAACAGAATTTAGTTTTCACGAATATTAATAAGTCAGTGTCGTACTAAGTAGAATGTGATCACTGTGAGTGTGACCATAACAAGAAGTGTTTATTAACAAATAAGAGTAGTTAGAGATGAAAACACATTCACACGTTAATCAAATGTTTATAGGGTTCTTTTTCTCCCCTGCAAATCTTGGTATGTTGGGTAGTTATCACAGTAGTATGGTAACCTTAATTTTGTTTAGATTTTTTTGGTTAACAACAAACTTGTCTTTTCCTGTAACATACGTTTTTTGATTAATTGTGATGTTACTAATAGTACACTTTAGTTATGACTCCATGTCCTTTTCAGAGGACGTAGGAATTTGCTGCTTGAAAGGCCTTAAAAATTGATGTATTAGGAGGTGAAATTAAACTGAGCACAGGATAGTAAAGATTCCTCTTGTGTACATGACTCGTGTATTCACATGCTTTTAGTTGATTTCTGATGTAATCCATATCATTTGACCACAGAAAAACTTACCCTTATGATTAATATTATGAAAATACATTCTTGTGACTATGTGAATTAGGTGGCTTTTTAACTGTTCTTTTTTTTTAAATATATAAAATGATATAAAAATGTTATAGTGGCTTTGTGGGTTTTTTTTTTGTTGTGGGTTGGTTGGTTTGTTTGTTTTTAATGAGAATGTATTTGATTCCAGACTTAAGATGTGCACAGGTTTCACCTATAGACAGTATGTGAGAGAGCCAAAATGATGAGTTTGGTACAGAATAAATCCGATTTCATAAAAGTGAATTTTAATTCATTAATAGAATTCGTATTTGCTGTGGAAGACACTCACAGTTGCATATTATCTTTATCTTTTTATAGATCAAACTTAATGAAGTAACCTATGTGGTTTCAGTAAAGCCATTGTCTATAACTGTGGGGGGTTGACCCTGGCTGGCTGCCAGGCACCCACCAAGCCATTCTCTGACTCCCCTTCCTCAGTAGGACAGGGGAGAAAAATAAGATTAAAAAACTCATGGATCAAGATAAGGACACGGAGATCACTCAACAGTTACCGTCATGGGCAAAATACACTTGACTTGGGGAACATTAATTTAATTTATTGCCTGTTAATGGCAGAGTAGGTTAGTGAGAAATAAAACTAAAAATACCTTCCCCCAACTTCTCCTTCTTCCCAGGCTCAACTTCGCTCCTTCATTCCTGACTCTTCTATCTCCTTCCCCCCAGAGCAGCACAGAGGGATGGGGAATGGGGGCTGTGATCAGTTCATAACCCTTTGTCTCTGCTGCTCCTTCCTCCTCACGCTGTTCCCCTGCTCCAGTGTGAGGTCCCTCCCATGGGATACAGTCCTTCATGAACTGCTCCAATATGGATCTTTCCCATGGGCTGCTGTTCTTTAAGACCTGCTGCAGCTTGGGTCCTTTCCACAGCATACAGTCTTTCAGGAATGGACTGCTCCAGCACTACTCCCCCATGGGCCGCAGTTCCTGCCAGAAAACCTGCTCCTATGTGGGCTCTCCAAGGGCAGCAACTTCTTTCAGGGCATGCCCATCTGTTTTGATGTAGGGTCTTCGTCGCACTGCAGTGTGGATATCTCCTCCACTGTGTTCCTTCACAGGCTGCAGGGAAACAACCCGTGTCACCATGGTCTTCTCCACAGGTGGTAGGGGAATCTCTGCTCTGGTGCCTGGAGCACCCCCTCCCCTTCCTTCTTCGCTGATCTTGGTGCCTGTGGGACTGTTTCTTTCACATTTTTCTCCCTCCTTTCTCTCACAGATGCCATGTAGTGTTTCTTGTCCTTTCTTAAATGTGTCATCGCAGAGGTACCACCAGCACCGCTGATGGGCTCAGCTTTGACCAGTGGCAGGTCTGTTTTAGAGCCAGCTGAAACTGGCTCTGTCTGACATGGGGGCAGCCCCTTCTCTCATCTCACAGAAGCCACCCTGGCAGGCCCCCACTGCCAACATCTTGCCATGTAAACCCAATATGATAATTCAGAATTATTAACTATCATCTACATTTTTTTTTTGTCTAAGCATTTACACAGTTCAGAATAAAGCATGTAAGCCTCAAACATAAGATTAGAGAACATATATAAAACAAGATTGTGCTTGTTCTCGCTCTTGTTGAGATTATTTGTTTGCTTCAGGTCTTTTGATGCTTATTTTATTGTATGGTGTTTACAATTTTTATTGCCAGCTTTTTAATTCTTACATTTAATATTTTCTATGCATTTATTCTTACTCTGGTACTTAATGATAGGAAATCTAGTTTTAGTTATATTTCGTAACTGAGGGGGTAGGGTGTGGAATAGTTGGCAGACAAAAGAAATTACAATGCACAGGACAAGACAGTTAACAAGCTTAAAATATACGTACTCATTTAAATGTGGCTTTTCCTAAAGTGGGTGGGTTACTGCTCTTCCGGATATTGCAGCTGTAGTCTTTGAAAGGTATCTGCCTTTCTTCCTGACTCTTGTATCAGCTTCTGATATAGATTGGGGAGAGTATTACTTTCCACGTTCTTTTAGCAGGTTATATATATATACACATATACATATATACGCATACATACATATACATATGATCTCTTCTGCTTATTTATTTAAGCTTTGGAAATATGTGAGACTTAGTCCCTGGAGAAACTTACAGGTTCTATAGCAATACTTTGCAGTTCATTGAGGCTAAGAGGGTGGATATAAAGGGTAATATGCACTTAATAAGTAGAAGTGGCCCTGGGAATATTCTCTACCAGCAGTCACCGGAAAGATATTGAAGAAGAAAAAAAATTATTACAGCTTTTTTGACTTTCTATTTCCATATGTTTCTCTGATTGTGTGGCTTTTTTTTTTTTCCCCTCAATAGATTCGAGCTGCTAATCTCAGTGGAGACTGTACACTGATGAATGAAATAGCCAGGTTTAAATTTGGATTAAAAGGACACCATCAGGTAAAAACTGTAGATGTTAAAGTCTACTGATTTGTTATGAGTTATCTTTACCTACTTGAGCTCAGCCTTCATAGCTGAAAACGTCAGAGGAAGAAGTAGATGCCATGGACTTGCTGCTTTCTCTTAATTAACCTTTAATAACCTTTAATGATTCATGATAAATTTGTTTTCCACCTTGTTATTTTTGTTGGAGTGAAATTCCTGAATACTTAGTCATATCGTAGATCATTACCACTGACAATGAATGGTTAATAAGAACCAAACAAAAACCAGGATTTGCAGGAAATGTAGTGGGAATACTTTACCCACTAAAAAGTCTTTGAAAACTGTAGGAAGGAGAATGACAAGGGTTCTAAATAACCACGTGTTTTAAGTCTTACAGGAATTAATTTCTTTTTAATAGTAATGAAGACTACAGGTTGAGTCCCAAGTAGTTGCTCATGTTAAAGTGGTAATTAGCTTGTAGCTGGGGATGTTTACACCTCTTTTTTTTATCTTTTAGTAGACAAAATGTATAAGCAAAAGTTGTGATAAAGAGAGGCATTGAAACAAAGGCCAGTAGAGGAGTCATTCCTTCATGTTTAATGGCATTTCAACTGGAAAAGTACTAACTGGTATTTATGTCTATTGCTTTGTGACATATTTTCTCTTGTGTCCAAGTCAAGTTGTAAAATACTTGATACCTACAACAAATGCCAAATTGTATTTTAATTCCTGTTCTAAGGAATGTCTTTTACTTATCAGATAGTTTATTTGCACATGGAAAACTTAAACACATAGTTAACACAGGGTGGAACAAAAATGTACTCGAATGCTTATTACAGGCATTGTTTGACTCTTCTGTGATACAAAATTATTGTGTATGTAGCAGGAGTTAATACTTGACAAAATCTGGAAAAAATTATTTGTACTGATAATGACAGATTTTTCTTTATCTAATTCCCACTTTAGACTTGTGTACGAGACAGAGCAATTCGTTCCATTCTGGCTGTTAGAAAAGTTAGCAAAGAAACGGCAGAAAAAGCTGTGGATGAAGTTTTTGATGCCTGCTTCAATGATCTGGAACCTTTTGGAAGAATCCCGCACAGTAAAGCAGATGCAAAACGTGCTTATAGAGACTTTCAGAACAGAGATCGCTATAATGCTAATTTGTGAAGGAAAAAAAATTGAAAAATTATGTTAATACCTGATTGTTCTGTAACATCTAGAGTTACAGTCTACACACACAGTGCTGGTGGAGAGGGCAATTCTATCAAATGTATCAATTAATTTTGTAAACTTTTTCCAGGAGCCAGCTTCCATGGAAGTGAACAAAGTAAATGAACAAGATTAAAACCCATGTTTCCTCACCTGTTATTCCAGCAAGATAATTTAGTACACCAAATGACTTGTCAAATAATGATCTGCACATTCCAATGCACATTTAATTCTGCTCAGTCTGACTAGGACTTGGTTTCTAAAAGTTTTGTTGTTACTGAATAAATATTTTCATACAATCTCTTTACATTTCCACCATCTTTGATACACAGTCATAAACTTGATGATCTTCATCACTCCATTTTAAAAGATGGGCACCTGAACTACAGCTCTTGGGTCTAGATTTAGTAACTATGGCTAAACCCAAAATTTAGTAAACTGCCACATTTGTTTTTGAGCACCTCCTGAAATTTTTGGAATTCCAGCTCATGTAATGTTAACTTTAGAAGTACATAAAACCCTTTGGCTTTTTAGGAATTTGACTGACAATTCTGCTTACCAAATCAAACCTACAAGCTGGATAAGCATTGGTAAGAGTCTGTCCACCAGTTGAGCTTTGCTCAAAATGTTGGTGTAGCTTACGGTCTGCGTCCTATACTTTAGATGGGTAAGTCCGTCTGAGGAAAGCAAGAAGCTGCTAGCTTCATCCTAAGTCTGAGAGAAGCTGTGTCATTCCTCCATTATTTCCAAATACAAGGTATTATAATCATTGTCATGGATGTAAGAGAGGCATGTTTTCTTCTCTTTCTTGAAATTAAAGGTATGATTCAACCACAGGTACGGTTCACTGATGTAATGAAGATGTGAGTCCCCAGTCAGAGGTTTGTAAGCATAGCTGCTGTAACAGTTACTGGATCCAGACTCAGGTGGGAAATTTAGTTCCACAAAAGATGAAATGGTGCCCCGATTGTTACGGTTTCATATGAAGTGCAAAAGCTTTTAGATGGGCTTTCAACTTCATAGGATATCAAGGTCTGAGTAGTGGTGGTGGTGGTGTCAGTTTTCCTGTGTGAAGTTGTTCACAACTGCAGAAGCATAGCATTGCTGAGGTTGGAAGGGACCTCTGGAGACACTACTCTTTCAACCACTGCACAGAGCAAGGTCAACTAAAGTATGTTGCTGAGGAACATGTCTAGTTGGGTTTTGAATATCTCCAAGTGCCGAGACTCTGCAGCCTCTCAGGATAACCTGTTCCAGCATTTGATCGCCCTTGCAGGTTGTGGGTTTTTTTGGTTTTTTTTTTTTCCTCCTTGTGTGTAAATGGAGTTTCCTGTATTTCACTTTGTGCCAATTTCCTCTGGCTCAGTCTCCTCTACTTCCACCCTTGCCCCATCAGGTATTTATGCACATTGATAAGGTCTACCTGAACTTTCTCTTCTCCAGGCTGAAGAGTCCCAGCTGTTGGTCTCTCTTTGTAGGCCAGATGTTCTGATCCATTTATCTTCATGGCAGTTTGCTGGACTCACTCTACTATGTCCATTTCTCTCTTGTACTGGGAAGCCCAGAACTGGACCCAGCACTCCAGATATCTCACCAGTGCTGAGCAGAGTGGAAGATCACCTCCCTCAACCTTCTGGCAACACTCTTTCTAATGCAGCTCAGGATGCTGTCGGCCTTGTCTGCTGCAGGGCTGTGGTTCTTGCATACAAATTGGTGTCCACCAGCATTGCCAAGGCCTTTTCTGCAAAGCTTCCTTCCAGCTAACTGATCAGTCCATGTGGTGTCCTGGTACCTGTGGTTATTCCTCCCCAGGGACAGGAGTTGGCATATCCCTTTGAACTTGATGGGGTTCCTCTCTGCCGTGTCGAGGCCTCTCTGAATGGCAGCACAAACCTCTCGAATATCAACCACTCCCCCCCAGTGTTGTACTGTCTGTAAACTTGCAGAAATTGCACTACTTCTATCTTCCAGGTTGTTAATGAAGAGGTTAAATAGCATTGGCCCTGATACCAATACCTGGGGCACATCACTAATGTCTGGCCTTATTGTGTGTAAGCCCCAGGCATGGTTAAAGAATCAACATGAACTTGGGAACATCTCAGCTAGATAGATATGTGCACTCCAGAGATTTAAAAAGTTTGAAAATATCAATGTGAATCATTCTGTTCACTTACATTAAGTGTCAGAAAACCATTCCAGGCATGTTTAATTTATTGCTGTAGGTGTAATGATAGGTCAAGTACCTGGAACTTGGGTCCTAAGCACAAGAATCTGCCAATCATGTTTTGTTCACACTGAATTCAGTCAGGCAAAAAATGTTCTGCTCTGCTACTTGTTGAGTTAAAACTATCTGGAAATAGCAGTAGAATGCCACCCGCTACCTGGACAGGCTTAGACAGCGTGTAAGGTCACCATGCAAACCAAGTTTGAACCCAAACCTCAGGCTTAATCACTTGGAATAATCTGCATATGTACAGGCGTTTTATTTGTTCTCTGTTTATTGTAAAATGCTAAAGCAGTCCTGGGAGACCTGGAGATCCAGGTCCTGCAGCCCAGGTTCTCACTCACCCGCTCCCAAGAGAGTGTTCCTATCACAGGACAACAATTTTGTGGTTCTGCTCTTGCTTTCCTTGGTGCTGTGCATTTTGCTTTCTTCAGTTCTCTTTCTCAACAAGATTTGGAAAGAAAGCAAGAAAAACTGGATGAGAGTGGAAGTGATGACTCCATAAATATATTGGGAGAGGGAATTTAAGTCATGGTACAAGGTTGAACAGTTATAAAATGGTCATGGTTAATTTAAATAGGAAATTAGAAGATGGTATATAAGCATCTGAAGAGTAAAGGTATTCTAAATAAGACAGAGAACAAGGAATATGCATTGTTTATACTGAGGATGAAAAGTTTAGGGAAAAGGTTAATCCCAGAATGAGAAATATTAAGTCCTTTAGTGTTCCAAAAGGGATGAACAGAAACTAGATTGTTGTGTGTTCACATTTATTTGCATTTTATTTCTGTTGTATTAATCCTTATTTCAGAATTTCTCCTGGTCATCGGCAAAGTTTGTAAAGGAAAGGGCTGTCCTGCCTCTTTCATCCTCTCCACCCCAAAGATGTGTAACTTTGGTTCCCGGTTCTTCACTGCCCTCCCCTACAGCACTGGGGAGGCCACAGTGATAGACCGAGTAAGGTTGAGTTAGGACGAGCAGGTGGATTTGAGATCTTGAACCCTTTTAGTGCCACCTTGGTGTATTTTATTCACATGCTCAAGGTTAAACTAATCACCAAATTTGAGGTCAGAAAGGAAATTTTCCTTGATTAATTTGATAGGGGTGACTGGTATTTCTGTTGTGCAGCTGGACACTATGTCGTGCTGTTCAGCCACTGGCGCACAGCTTTATGTTTGCAGCTTGCTATTACTGCTCTGAATGAAGAGTCCTGCGTGACAAGTCCAGTGCTGAGCTGAGCTGTGACAGTGGCAAGTCTGGGTGAGTCTGGTCCTCAGAAATGAGATCTGAAGCAGGCAATTATGCCTGTTTAGTACAAGCTGCCCTGCACACTGGGGTGTTAGTAGGGAGTTAGGCTTCCTGAGCCTGTAGTGACCACTGGGACAGAGTGGCCAGTGAGAAAGGCAGACCTGGAAGGATCAGCCATCTGAATCGCCCAAGAATTTCATGTTAAGTGATGGTCCTTGTTGCAGGGATGAAGCTCATTGGCGTGAGCCTGAATGCTTTCTCTTCCCCACTTGTGGCACATTTGTCAGCAATGGGAAAGCTTTTATGATTTGAGTCCTTTATGCCCCAAATTGCTGCTCATGTTCTGGTTGTCTCTGGTGGTGGAGGACTGGACATGATGGTCAGTGTTGCCACCTTCTGTTCTGTGTCCCTATATATTTTGTGACGACGAGGTTGTCAGTGTATGAAGCTTTTTCAGGCAATACATAACTGCGAGATTTGGCTGCTGTGGGGGAGCAGGTGAGACTTGAGCAGGAGTGAAGTGCCTGCCAGACTAAGGCTGGAAGGGGAAGGTCCTCCCAAGTACCTCCAGAATTAGGCAGCCTCTGAGGGATTCTTGTCTGACTACAGCTTTGGGCTCCTGCAATCCACCTATTTATTGCACATGCCTACATCCTTCGGATCTGACCGTCATTTTGTAATGTCCTCCTGAGAAGTATTCAGTCATGTAATTAGTCTCCAGTCCAATGGGCGTGCTTCTAAGGTGTCACTCAAGAACAAGCTGCATGAAGAAGGTCATAGCAAAGACAGCCGCTTCCCCTGTCCCCTGAGCAGAGCCAGCAGTGCGTCACCATTTCCTGAACAGCAGCGAACACTTTGAAAAGATTCAAATGTAAGCACTGTCCTCACAAAGGACAAAGCAACACATCCAAACAGTGCCTGAGAGATCTGATCAAGCCTGAGTTGTCTGAGTTGTTCTGTTCATGTTGGACTACAGGTGGATTTCATTTATTCCCGGGTGTAGCATAGTACATACCCACAGGTACCATTGCTTCTGGGGCTGAGCATTAATGCAGATCCCTCGGAAAGTCATCCTGGTGGTCCTGGAGGAAGTAATGTCTTGGCCAAGATTCCCCAAGCCTGCACTTTCAATAGTTTTGCAGAATTTCAAGTGGAGATTTCATAATCTTATTTTCTTGGGGTAATTCCATCAGTGACTGACATAATCCCATGGCTGAATATCCAAACAGAAGAAAATGGATATAATACACTACATACCTATGGAGAAAATTATGGATAAAATTACACATTGAATTATAAGCTTCTCATCTTTGATGTAATCTACATAGACCTTCTGGGTTTTCTAAAATCCCCTGAGGATCAGAGATGCCTTGGAACAGCATAATCTTGTGTGTTAATATTCCCTTAACCTTTACTGCTTATCAAATCCCCATTTTAGTCGGTATGATGTATGTTTTTTATAATACTTCTCACACGTATTCTGGCAGATCATTCCTTCCCTTCATTATAGCTTATTAACCAAAGTTCTACTTTAACGAGTGTGTGTGTGTTTGTGTGGTTTGCATTTATATTGCATTTTGACCAACATATTGTTTGAATGTATACTGTTGTTTGCTACCTGCGTGTCCTGGTTTCAGCTGGGATAGAGTTAATTTTCTTCTTAGTAGCTGGTAGAGTGCTGTGTTTTGGATTTAGTATGAGAATAATGTTGATAACACACTGATGGTTTAGTTGTTGCGAAGTAGTGCTTACACTAGTCAAGGACTTTTCAGCTTCCCATGCTCTGCCTGGTGCACAGGAAGCTGGGAGGGGGCACAGCCAGGACAGCTGACCCCGACTGACCAAAGGGATATTCCACACTGTATGATGCCATGCTCAGCATATAAAGCTGGGAGAAGAAGAAGGAAGGGGGGGATGTTTGAAGTGATGGTGTTTGTCTTCCCAAGTAACCGTTACATATGATGGAGCCCTGCTTTCCTGGAGATGGCTGAATACCTGCCTGCTGATGGGAAATAGTGAATGAATTCCTTGCTTTGCTTTGCTTGCGTGCGCAGCTTTTGCTTTACCTATTAAACTGCCTTTATCTCAACCCACGAGTTTTCTCACTTTTACTCTTCTGATTCTCTCCCCCATCCCACCGTGGGGGAGTGAGAAAGCGGCTGGGTGGTGCTTAGTTGCCAGCTGGCGTTAAACCACAACACTGGGATAAGCTTTGTCAAGTCTGTTTAGAAATGGAAAATATAGCAATAAAGCCTAGAATATACAAGCATACAAGCTGCTGCGTCTTTTCTTTAGCATTGTTGATAGATGAACACCATCAAAATCTGGGAAAGAAAGTATTCCAGAGACATCTGAAAGAGACATTTGTAATAAAGAGTACACTGAGCTATATAAAGACATAATTATTTAAAAAAAAAAAATCTGTATGAAATAAAATTGCATAACCAGGAAATGTCAGCTTAAGCAACAGATACATTCCAGTTACACCAAGTCAAATTGTAATGGCAGAATATATGCACAACAGGTCACCAGAAAGCAATCAGAAGAATCCCATGGGCTTTTTGTCATTCCCTAAGAAAAGGAGGAACACAATAATTACATGAAACTTTGCACACACTGTTTATCAACTCAAGAAATCATTTCATTGCTTTAGGTGCAATTTTAAGCTGCATCATTTTTTCTCATCAAAACGGAGGTTAAAAAAATGAGTAAAAGTGAAAAATATGGGAATCGATTAAGCAGCAGAGGGAGCTGAAGGACCGTGGAAGAGTGCGCTGCTGTGGGAAGCCACCTGCAGATCACACACAGCTGTTGCTCAGTGAGCAGTTCAGTTTTGGTTTAAATCTCTGTTTTAATCAAATTTGCATAACTCTAATGTTAAAATAGGTTAAAAATTAAACATATTTCAGTCGCACTATTCTGCTTCTGCAGAATATTTGTTTCCTTTAGAAGACCACCTCAAAACGTTTATGGAAATACTTTTGCCATCTGTGCTGTTTTTGGAGTGTGACTGTGTCTGCAGGGGCAGTTAGATAAATGCTGGGGTGCACGTGGCGGACCAAAATGTCAAGCTGTAAAAACCCATCATCAGTAATCAGAATCATGCAAATAACATTAGCTCAATTCCTTATTCTTCATGCCTCAATTTTCTCTTATATCTGAAAGATTTTGAAGTTTCGACAAAATCAAAAAGAAGGAAAAAAGAGCATCATTGTCTAAATAGTAAAGAGAGATAATTTTACAAAGAAGAGTAATTTATTAAAGAGTCTTTAGGTGCTTTCTTTTTCCCAGGGAAGAAGTGCTAGCCATGACATACCTCACTGAATAGTTCCCTGATAGAAGTATTTTTAAAGTTTGTAGTCCCTAGCTCTCAGTTGCATGGATGTGTGCCAGTTATCACAGGAGCCTTCATGTGTTGTTTGTAGTTTTTCAAAACTGTTTTAGAGAACACTAGCAATTAAAGTGAAAACAACAAAAATCATCAGTAAGCTGAAAAATCCAATTCTGATACAATGAAAAGTTCAGAAGTTTTCAGGGTATGTGCAGGGAGTCTTCCCTCTTGCTAGAACTGAAGAGTTCAGCACCAAGAGGTTATTATCCACCAGAATTCCACCCAAATTCACTAACAAGCATTCCTCCTCTAGCTTGCTTGTAGGCCTGATCACAAAGAAAACTAGAAAACAAACATTTACATCAACTTTTTATTCAATAGGGGTTTTTTGTTGTAGCTCCTTAATGGGACATGGGAAATTCATTCAGAGATTGGCAGAGAGTGAAACCATTACTCTCAATTTCATTGAAAAGAAGATGGAAAGAAGAAAAAGGAGAAGAAGGGCATGCACAAAAGGCTCTACGTGCTGGTGGGTAAGGAACCAATGTATGAAGGGAGATCTTGGTTTCAGCTCCTGCTCTACTGAATGCTAAGAAAAAAGTATTGAAGCACTTGCTGGATTTACGCCCATGCTCCCTGCTCACAGGCGTCAGCTGGGGAAAAGGCTGTAAACAAAGCAGGGCTGGGTGAGAAGCTGGGCAGAACGATGGCTGCAGAGGGAGCAGGAGGCTTTTGGTACCCAGTGACTTTGGTTAGTTCCCTTCCCTCCTTCCCAGTGCAAAGTGGAGCAGCCTCAGGGACACCTTTCCCTCTCCCCAAAATGCTTCACAGTTGAATGGTTTTCCTTCATTTCCATTTTCATCCTGCTGTTTCCTCCTTGTTTGAGGGAGTTTCTTCTCAATGAACACATTGCGCTTGTCCCTCTTTCCTCCTCAACTTCCTCCCGTGTGTGTGTGTGTGTGCAAGTAAAGGATACCCTTTCTTCTTTTCCTTTCATTACTAGTTATCTCCTTCTCCTCCCACTGTGCATCTCCAACTCACACAAGGGAGACGGAAATGAAATTATATCTGGGGAACCGGTCTGCTATATTACATGCGTGAGAATGAGGGGTATTTCATCGTAGTGCCCTCTTTCAATTTCTACCTCCTAATCCCACAGCAGTGGATTTTACTCTGATTACTTCAATCTGGTCTGGTGGGAGCAAGCTGGGAGTTCCCAGGAGCAGGCTGTGAATGAGGAGGTGAATCCCCCTCCCCCAGTGCTAGTTTTACAGAGCTTCCTTCTCACCTCTGATCATATGCCCGTGAATAAACCTAGGCATGTGTATGCGTCTTGACTGTGTCTCCCCTACGCCTCCCACACGCCAGCTCCTGCAACTGTCCTCCTTCATTCCTCAGCTACCCTCACGCTCCCTGCATCCATGCTGAATTGTTGATGGTACCAGCTGATGGTCCACCAGGCTTTAGTCTCTTCATTTGACACTTTACTGGAATCCATTTGGGAAATCATTTGAGAATATGTTTCTTTGCCCTAGAAACAATGGCAGGGAATGGGGATTACCAGTGAGACCTTGTGCTGATACCTAGTTGAACTTCTGGCAGGGCTGAATATTCATTCACAGGATCTGAGAAGCATTCCTGAGTATCACAGAATATATATTACCCTCAGGTTTTACGCCTGCTGCCTTAGATCTGGTATGAGGAGTAGGAGACTAATTACCTGTAGGACTGGGAATACAAGAAAAGAAGGTCACAGGTACACATTTCCATCTTGATGCCTTTTTCTGACTGCTGGGTAAAAGCAGAGTTAAAAAGCCAGCTCTAGCGTAACAGCCCTCTCCTTCTGCTCTTTGGATGCCTCCAATAGAGTGAATTTGTCTGCCAGCCACTAGCTGAAGAGGACTGGATATTATTTCAACTCTTTTTGGTTCCCATACACTTTTACTTACTCCATGCAAAAAAAAAGATACCAAGGGTGTCCCTTTCCTTCTCTTCAGAGTACCAATAGTCTGATAGGACATTCCCCAAGAGGTGGGAAATTTAGGTTCAAACCCCCTCAGACTTTTGCTTAGAAAGGAGGAAATGCTCTGTATTTCAGACACAGGGGCTGAGGAAGCCTTCCTGGGTTCATTCAATGAATCCTGGGTAGCTGAGTCCTTGATGCAGTTAGGTTTTTAGAAATCATACTGTTCACAGTCCTTTTTGATTGCCTATCTTGGGTAGAAAATGGGCTTTTCTGAAGACATTTTCTAGAAATCCACTAATCCCTCCCAGAGAGGCCAGGCATGTAACTTTTACACTGCATATATCACCATGAAGTAAGGCATCTACTGCATGTGCAGTGCTACAGTCTTAAAGAGTGTGACTTAACCTGGGTAAAAAGTAAATGTCAACACTTTCTTTAACATTTCTTTTAGATTTGACTTCAGGAGGTATCATGAGTTTAGGTTGCTTTTGTCTTGCCATGCTGGCCTTTATAGATGCTTTTTGAGATACATAACTGTCACCTTTCATGACATATTTAACATAAGCAACCTAACTCCAATCCAGATGCTGACATTAAAGGCAGCAGATGTGGTTCCAGAAGTTGGGTGTCTGAGGACAGATGGTCCGAGGTTGTCCAAGGATGACTGAGGCACCTGTGGGTAAACTTTAGGAAAACACTAGAGTAATAGATTTTCCTATTCAAAATCACCCTTCCCTGTGGTGACCCTCCCTCTTGCCTCCTCAAGACTCTTGGACATGCTCCTTATTTCCTGAGAGTCTCATCAGACTGTTGCCTGCTCTCTCCATCCCCATGCACCTTCAGCAGCCTTGGATGCAGCAGCTCTCAGTCCTCAGGCACATTTGCCTCCATCTCAGAAACTCTCAAATTAGTGCTTAGGGTAGACCTCCCTTTTGTACAATCTTCACTGCAGCACTGGAGTTGTCTATAGAAATAGGCATCTCTACAGTAAGGTTAATAATTGTATAGAAGTTTTTGCGACCTAGGTTTTGTCTAAATTTCTTCTGAGATGTTTTAGTCCTTTTTTTTTTTTTTTAACCAGAACCCTTGTCCTCTTCAGCTGTAGCCTTATAAAGCAAATTCTCAAGGAAAGGGTGAGAGAAAGGATTTTGAGGGGGAATTACCTATTTCTGTCCTTGTAAACTGTGCCAGTGAAAAATACCAACCCCTCTCACTACTACTGCTTCTCTCCTTCAAGAATCCTGCTTTCAAGATGTGAACGTCAGGCTCTCAGGAATGCAGACTCTTTCATACAGCTCTGGAAGTTCCAATCAGTAAAGCACTTAAGCACTTACTTACATTTGATCATGTCATTTTTACAGACTTACCAATTGTTGTCTTGTGAACCACAGTACTCAGCACCTTGAAGAACTGTGCTCTAAGTGCATCAAGTGCACTTGGACTTGCTCAATGAGTTATTGGATGAATGGTCCTCTCAAAACACAAAAGGAAGGTCATTAAATTGATGTGCCACACTTCCTAAGCAGTATGTTAACTTCAGTGGTCTCTTTGCATTTCCATTTGAAGTGTCTGCCTGCTGAGACTCTTCCTGCTTTATAGTAGTCATATCTTGTCCTAAAATGAACGAGACTTTACTGTGCATTGTTAAAAATCTTTCACAACAGAGGCTGCTGAAATTCAGTCGTGAATGGTAAGATTCATGTATGTAATTTGTCAAGTTTTTAAAGCATTTCGGCGTCCTTTGGCATGAAAACCACTCTACAAATGTAAGATCATTATGATTGCGACTTGTCTCCTTGGAAAGAGAAAAACATGACTGCTCTAACAAATCTTAGCAGCATCCTCATCCCGTTAATCCTTAGGTTTTGTTCATTCAAGTCACAAACTTCTGAGCAGAAGTGGAAATAATAGGATACTGATAGCAAATTGTTTTTTTCCACATCATGACTATAAATAAGTTACCTAAGCCAACTTTTCTAATCCAATTTCAGTATAAAAGTTTACATCTAAGTTCAATGGAAGGAATGATGCAGACATCATGCAGAGAAAGAGTGGCTATTTTTCCTTAATGCTGTTCTTTGATTAATACTTACATCCCATATCTTAAAATAACAAATATTTCACACAGATTCAGAGTTACAAAGAAGGCAGATACATAAAATTTAGATTGTAAAACCTACATCAAGGGGGGAAAAAAATCACTAATAGGATAAGAGCCATGCTAATAGTAAGACAATATATCTGTAGAAATTCTTTTGTCTTCTGTACGAGTTTTTGCTTCTGGTATATTCATACCCCTTCTTATATTCTCCTTTCTTTTATTTTTTGTCCATAAAATTAATATTTACAATGCTATGTTTGTGAAGATATAACTTTATGAAGCAAGAGAGACTTTAGGTGAGGTGGCTGTGGAAGATTAGGTCAGCTACTGAAAGAACTGAAGTAACAAAATGTGCTTTAGGTGACCAGTCACACAAGTTCAGGCACTGAAACATGCACATGAAACACATGGAGAAAATGTTGATGAGCATTCCAGAAGCCAAAGCTTTTTTGCACAAAGCATTTCTTGAAGAATTTCAAGCAGAAAACATTTTTCTTAAACACTGCTGTCTGTTTGCCAAAGTACATCTTTTATCACTTGTGAATGTAGAACGCTTTTTACTTACATGCAAGTATTGATGGGGTGCTGTAGTCTCTGGTCTTGCAATGAAATGCTCACAGTGAGAGCCTGCTTATTGCCATGGACCAAAGATATGGTGGAACTTCAGGAGCTGCTCACCACACTTGTCAGTCTTGTCTTCTGTCGTGGATAGAGTGAGAGAGAAGCAAAAATATACTTTATTGACATAAACCAGTGAGTTAACAAGGTTCAATGGTAAATGCCACAGTGGTTTAACAAGATTTGATAACAAGGTACACTTGATTATTTTCTGCATAGAGGACAGGGTCAGACAAAAACTGTCAGGGAGACCCTCCCTTTGAGTCACGAGATTCAGAAAGGACCCCCTTGCTTTCTAAACTGCTTCCTCAGAGAGGAGTCTAGGTGCAGCTGGATCCAATCCTAGTGCCAGACTTGGACAACGGTTCATGTCTAAAGCATTATATATGCACAATCAGTCCTTTATATCACTTAGCTAAGATTCCAAAGTTTAGCATGCTATTAGTCACTTACCAAGGATTTGTTGCAGCAAGGAATCTCTCAACCTCGAGGAGTAACCTTGAGAGGCGTCCCTACTCAAGGGGAGATCCTGGCATGCAGCCCCACTGCCGTGCAGGAGAGCTCAAAGGGCTCTTGGGCTGCTCACTATGGGGATAAGATGATTGACTCATGGTCATATTTACATACTGACTGCAAATGTTAGTTTCTTCCAAATTTGGCTTGAGTTGGACATTGATCAGCATGGGGATTGGGTGGATGCATTGCCATAAATTAGCCCTTGGCTATTCTGTTGTTATCTGTCTCCCCCGAATCCGCTTTGAGCTGGATGCATCCATCACGACCAGATGCATCCATCATGACCGCCACCGGTGGTTATCACTTGAGCAGGGTTAAGGGAAAAGGTCAGGTGGGGGAATGGGGGGGAGAACGCTGCCACATCCTCTCCCTGTTATTTCACATTCCTTCCATAAAGGGAATAATGGGTGACACAGATTTGATTCTTCACCTGAATATTTTCCTATTTGTAGCTGTTTTGTGAGACTGAGGCAAATAGATTAGCTGGGGATTTGGCCTAGAATATGATATAATATGTGTAACTACTGTCAGAATTCCCTTTTGGAAAGCATGTTACGTATTTGTTAATATGTAGTAGAGTTTATAACACACATGAACTTTGCCTGGAAATCTATTTTTCTTCTCTTTAAGACAACTACATATTTCAAATGCATAATTTTTCCTTTTTGTTTATCCATCCTACAGTTGAATGGTTAAAAACTCATAGCTGTTAAATTTCTTGCGACTCCTATACATTAGTCAGATCAAAGCATTTAGCATGATGAAACCCAAATTGAGAACCAAAACTTCATGGACTAATGAAAATTATACCTTATGTTTGTATATTTTCTAAAATCAAAATTATACAGCAGTGATGTATCTAATTGAATGTCACAATATCAGTAATTGTGCTGTCTATGAAAGAAATTTGTTCCGAAGTCAAAGTGTCACCTTGCTGTCAAATAATCCCATAGATTACCATAAACAGAGCTAGCGAAATTGTACTGTGACTGAAAAGATATGTGATGTGAATCCTAGTCATTACCAAAGACATGACTTCCATTGTAATTATCTGCCTATCACAATAGTTTCCTTCTACCAGCTCTTGCTTACCGGCTGCCACACAAACTCATTAACATTTTTGTCGATGCAGTACCATTTGTACAGTTAACCTTTGTGCAAAGTGGGTCATTTCTTCATTATGATGGATTCTGTAATACCACAACAACTTGCATTGAGGATTAATATTTCTCTTTTCTTCATTTATGGTTAAATTGGAAATTAGTCTAACACCTGGGTTCCATTATACTGAATTGCCTTGTCATCTGTGGAAAATGCAATTTGGTTTACAGGTAGCTTCAGTGTTCTCCATCTAAGAAGGGATTACTGCTGTTGCTCAAAGCTGCTTTTAAAGGCAGATAAATCCTTGCATATGTAAACTGGTTTTTGATGGAAAATAAAAATATTTTTAAAGTAAATTAAAGAATTATGTTTTTCACTTTTAGATATCAAACTTTAGAAACTGCAAAACTCTTATTATCTCTAGTTTTTATAACAAAAATGTTACAATCACTTTTCTAGATGATGCTAGGCTAAGGATTGGTTTTATATTAATATTTGAAATTCATAATAGCAATCTTAAGTTTTTACTTCATTTTTATGGTCTGCAAGCATAGCCTCTTCTTGCATTTGTTGGACCATTGTAAACTATGAACAGTTTCTGGAATACCTATAGAACACTTTCCATAAGTAGTTACTTGATCCTTGTAAATTTAGATTAGAATTATTACTGCCTGACAGTTTTAAGATTAAAAGTAAATACATTTTTTAAATTCACCAGTGCTGAGAAATATAAAGAGAGGGTTAGTGCTAGCCAGAGGAAATCTATTATGTTTCAGGTGTTGGGTGGATCTGTAGAGCTTGTTGCAGTTAGTTTAGACAATAAATCTGACATTTCATCTAGCCATTTAATGAAGATTATTAAGTATCTGGTATTTGAATTAACCCTGTACTTCTCACAGTCATGTGATTTGTGAAAGTGAAGGTGAACATGCTGCTAATTCTACATTTATGAATTCTCACCCTCACATGTAACAAATACTGAGCTGCTTTCTTGCAGACCATGTTTCTTCTCCTGAGAGCTCAGACTCTTCGCCACCTCCTGTTCTTCCCACTATCCCATTCCTAAAACCTTCTTAATCCCTTTTTCTATCCTATTTCTGCCTCGCATCAGTTCCTTTTTAATTCTTTGCTAAGGTTGCCTGGAGTATCTGTCTTCACTTTAGTGTGCAAATTTCTAGTCCCAGTTGATGCACGGCAGAGAGGCAGGTCTCTTACAGACTGCATATTGGAGATAGAAGAGGACTCTAGGCAGCAACAGGGTGCGTTAGGTCAGGATGCATTTTGCACACTGACTACAAGAGCTCTGTTAAAATCCAGGGTGTGGAAGTTTGCCAGATGATAATTCAGAAGGGGAATTTGATACAATGCAGAGTGATCTGAGGCAACTGCGATGACACAAAATGAAAATAAGCTCTGGTGGGTTTTCATGAGATATGGTTATAGTTAGAAAACATGCACTTAACTCTGTGACCTTGTAGACTTGCAATACAGTATTGACATTGCTAGTATCTGGCCACAGGCTTTGAACTGAATTTGCAAGGCCCAGGACAGAGGTGTGTCAGGCTTGCCCTGTCTGAACTGTTTTTGTTTTACTTGGGTTGGCTTTAACAGCAATTTTCCTAACAACTAGGTGGTTGTCGCTAATTTGTTCTACTTTCCTTTGTCTTTGTAGAGTATGATCATAGTTTTATTGAGATAACAATAACAAGCAGTTGTTCTATGCAGAATGAGGTATGTAAGACTGCCATAAAGACGTAGTGTACAGAAATGCTGGCCTGGTAGGATAGCAGCAGCATTGAGAAGTGGAGACAGGATGCGGCACAGAGAAGGGCAGACATGGGATAGTAAGAGATGGGCACAGGCTGGCACTGGGGACCCCACGGCTATAAACAACTCACTAGTGGTCAGCTAAAGAAAGAAAGGCCTGGAGCTAGACATAACTGCTTTTAGGGATAACAAAGAGAACAAATAAAGAGTATCTAACATAGGTAAAAGGCACTGTATATAGTAAATTTTGGGTGTAACGTGGAGCTTCAGATTGGTGGAGAAAGAATAAAGCATAAAAATGTGTTATCAAACATATAAAAATGTCCCCAAGCATATCGTAGAGTGAGGAAGACTGTAGAGTGAGGAAGAAGACAACACCAACATGAACATCATATTCCTCCTGGTGAAGGACTCCAGATACTGATACTTATCATAAAACCCACCACTGCCACCAGGCTGAAACCACTGACCTCAGGACCTGCTGGAGCAGGGAGAGGGTGTATAACACTAGGAAAAAGGGTAGAAACTAAGTGTATAAAAATGTTAACGTTATTATTATTATTATTACTACTACTACTACTACTGCTACTACTACTACTACTACTACTATAGACTTTTCCCAATAGAAAAGTAGTCTTTCTGTTTCTGCAATAATTAGATCTAAACCCAATAATGTTTCTTGGATTACACTGCTATGGTTTTGAGCAAATTCTTGGCTTTATATGTAAGATGTATTTTCCCTTTGCTTGTAGACAAACTTCTGAGCATAGCAACACTAATTACTGGAAATGAAAAAAGATCATAGGCAGAATTCAAGGAACTAAAGAGGTTTTGTCCCCTTATTCCTGTAGCTTGCTCAACTTTCAGAAATCCTTCCACAGACCAGCTTCAAGTGGAGGACAGAGACTTTTTCCATGGGCTGGTCCATTTGCTGGGGCACACTACATTTTCGTTAACCTGTAGTGCATTGATCAGCCATAACCTATGGGGCCGTACATCCTCATTCAAAACCATACTCACATGAGCACCTGAAACCCAAGGAAATCACCTGGATTTAGGTATGTGCTTTCTTAAAATTGGGCCTATTGTCTTACACAGGTTATTCATACTCCTAGGAAAGGAGCATTTTGTCTTTTGTGTAATAGAGTGAATGTCAAAAAGTGTATGGTCACTCTCAGCCAGAAAATGACCATAGACCAACACCACTACTGGTCATTTTTCAATATGGGCCTTAGTGTATCTTTGAAATGCTGTATAATGGATGCGTTCACTTTGGTATTTTGAAATAAATGAGACAGAAACAGAAGAAGGAATATTTTATGAGCTATGTGTATATAAAAACAAGAAATGTATCCTATTTCTTGTATAACAAGGTTCCTAGTATGGAAGGCTTTCAAGATCTTCTTGAGCATTTGCACCTAGGGTGGGAAGCAGACATTCAGTGCCTGGAAAATTCAGCCCTAGGAGTACAGTAGTAACTTTTCACAGTGAAATGAAGCAAAAATACTCATAATTACAGGTGAAAAGAAATCTTAATTGCTTCTGATTAAGGGAAAAAAAGTAAAAAGTAGATTAATCAAGAGAAAGACATAAAAAACATTTTATTGCATAGACAGTTTGAAACACTATAATTATGGGTGCAAGGGTTAAACCAGATAGCATACATTTTAAATAGGTGCTACAGCAACATGTCAAATATGTCCATATTTGCATATAGTTTATTTTAAAAACATGCCAGCACTGCCTCATATATTCAGAGCCTGGCAAGTGGAAGTCAAAGAGGTCACCTGTACAGCTGGTGCAGGTAATGGAATTCCCATCAGGCAGATTCAGAAACTCTGAAGAAATGTGCTGAACACAACACTCCATCTGTTTGTAACCTATTGAGACAAACATGCACTTTGCATGCTTTAAAAAACTATATCTTTTAGTATGTTACCATATTTTGTGTGTGCTCTAATACATTTCAATATATGTAATTTATTTGGAGAACATATTAATATGCACATAAATACCTAAATCGTGTATACTAGTGTGTTATGGGGTTTGCCATCCCAGTTCTGCTTCCGATAAAGTAAACAGGAAGTGTCATAATGATCTTAATGGTTAACCTAACAAAACAAATACTGAGAAATATTTTATGGCCATACTGTGCCAGGTGGTTGTTACTAAGACCTAAGAGTCAACACTAAATAAAATGATAAAATCAGTCTGAAAAGGTGAAACAGTAAGCATGGAGAGCGTAAGACAAATACTTGTGAGAGTCATAATAGGCCAAATTCTTCTCTTAGACAGCCATGAAGAGCTTTAGCTAGATGCTATGTAGTAATTTTGGCACAGAACAAAATTGATGGCAGTGTTTCTAGTACCTACTTTAACTTTTAACTACTTTTTTACTCTATAGTGAGAACCACAGGAACTTGAGACAGTGACTGAATACAAGATTTTGTATTGTACAGTAATTACTGTGCTGCAGCTTCATAGTGTGTCCTGCCTGTAACTTTACAGCAATCCTATCCAGGTTGCCTCAGGAGCAGATGAGGGAATACGCACCTGCTAATGTTACTGCTTTTGGCAGTAGCTGATTGCTTTTATGTCTCACCTCCTGCTCTCCTACCAGATTTAGCCATTTTCTCTGGGATTTCTGGGTGCCCAGCAGTCCACTCAAAACAGTAGCAGGACAAATGACAGCTGTCTGTGTTCAGGTCATCTATATTTTGCATGCTTGGTTAGCCCAATCGACTGCCCTTGGGTACGCACTTGCATTGTGAACGTGTTGACCACTGCGTAGGTGTTGCAGAGCCCGTCTGCTCACACATTGTGGATCTGCTAACACTGTCCTTAACTAGACTTGTTAGACATGTGCTGATTGGCTGCACAGAGCACCCATACAGCACTCAGGATGTCCCAGCACATCCATACTTTAACTTGTGTAGCAAATCAGAGAGGAAGTGGACAGATTCATGCCATAATGATATGGTGCAACTTAGTCCCCTTTTCTACTGCAGTCTTTTTCCCAGGTGATGTGTTGAATAACGAGATATTGCAGGTAACATCAGATTTTATTGCGATACACTTATTTGAGAGATACTTATGGGTCTATGGACAAGAGAAGGGATGTGCCATCGGGTCTGCAAGATGCACACACTGAACTTTGAACCCTGAGTTTTCAGGAGGTGTGTTGTCTGGTGTGGCTGAACTGAGAGCTTGGGCATGTTAAGGAGGCTGCTGGAGGAACTGGATCTGTGACTGGACTCTGAGGTACAGCTGGCAACCTCTGTTCTGTGGTAGTGAATGCCTCTAATATATTGAGTGAGCAGTCCCATCCAGTGTGATTCACTAAGGAAATATGACTTACGGGTTGTAAGAGACTGAAGTGTTAAGAACAATTGTCTCAAAGCTTGCTTGTGTGTGTTTATCTGATAAGACCAGACAGCAGACCACTCTTTTGTTTGAGAAGACCCGAGGGCAGACCATTCTTTGACTTAACAAATGCCACCAGCTTGCAAGGAAATTTGTGCAAACTTGCTGAAGCAGCAGGCCATTCTTTGGCTTATCAGACACCACCAAAAACAGGACACCAACTGGTATCCGGACCAGGCCACTTGTCCACCAACAATACATATTGTGTGGTTAGGTGTGCATGCGTGGCATACGTGATGTTGCCCTGGGTAATCAAACCGAACCGAGAAGGCAAACTCCCTCTCCAACACCAGATAAAAGACGGCACAATGAAGCCTGAGTGTGGCCACCCACCACCGAAGAACTGAGGACTGAGGACCAACGGGACGCCGGTGGATCCATGGTGGTGACTATCCTTTGCTTATCTCTCTGAACGCTTGCTTAATTTCCTCCTAATATTTCCTGCCTTTCCTATCGCTTTACTCTTTTATATTTACCCAATAAAACATCTGATTGGTGGCATAAGACCTCGTTTGTGTCTTAATTTTGCCCTTGGGATGATTAAGAACCTTCCCCGAGCCTGACAATCAGACTGGGACTTAACATGGGTCCATGCTGCTAATGTGACCATCAATCCATCCTATCCATTTCCCTTGTTCCCAAAAAGTGCAGGAGAGAGAGAGAACTGAGAACACTAGAAGTGTCTGGGAATAAATTTGGATGGGTGACAGAAAAGCGGAGGTATTACACTGAAGGCTTGAGGGTGCTGTAGTGGTGCTGATGGTAGAAGATGAAGAAGCTGAGAGTATTGTGATGAAGGGAGAACAGAGTAAAAGGTTCATGGAAAATGTGGGGAGATGTAGATCTGTTGTTGTATATTGTAAAGGACGTGACAAATTCTTTGGAAACCAGGCTTCATCTACTGTCTGCTTTGTATTAGTTATTTTCTTGCTTTACAGACCTTTCAGCTTTACTGTTTATGCATATGATGTCTTAATTAAATGAATGTTTGGTGTCATGTGGATATAAAAAGTGGCTAGGACTTCAGTCCTTCTGATCATGCTTTGTTCATTTAATAACTGGAGGAGTAAATTTCTGGTCACCATTGAGTTAAAAACTCCCAACCAATTTGTCTTTCTTCATGGGATCGAGAAAGTTATGGATAAAAGAAATACTCTCAAGGCCAAACACTTGCAATTTGTGTTTGTTCATGCATATTAAATCTCTTCTTTTAAGAGTATCTTTTTAAGACTATCTGAAAGATTTTCCAGTAATTTACTGGTGAGATAAAAAGCATAAATGAAGAAGATGATTGTTAAGAATTCAGTATTACCTGCCATGTACAGCGGTTTAAGACATTAAGGTGGAGTACAAATAATTTAGATATGAACCATGTTACTTGATCCCAAAAGTCTTAGCTCAACACACATAACAGCACAGCTTGTGTTGTGTTTAGCCTGTACTGTTTAGCACATTTCTGACACAAAATTTACATCTGTTTTTGTACCCTTAATAAAAGTGGATGATAAGTGTTACTTCATTGAATTTATTAGGTAAGTTAGGAAGTGTTTCTGAGATCTTCCTTACCTTAGAGTGCCTCTCAAAGACGATCCACTGGGCACTCACTGACTGTAATTGTTTCCTCTTTTTTTTCTTAAAGCAAAATTGTGTCACAAGAAAGATCAATAAAAACAATCTTCTCATATACTGATACGCACAGTATATATTTCACCCTTCAAAAATTGATTCTTGGGAGGTGGAATGCTTTAGTAACCAAGGGGTGAGGATGTGGGCTCCAGTTGCACTGCTACCATGGCCTGGCTCTGCAGATGGGGGAAAGGTGGTGGCATCCTCTCAGCTTCTATTTCCCCAGCAAAGGGAGAGCATAATGATGCATAACTACCTTTCAAACTATAGATGAAAGGTGCTGTGAAAATGTCCATTATTAGTAAAAAGAAAATCATACCTTTAAAAGTGGGTCTTCTTTCCTAAACCTGAAGTTTAATTAGTGAAAGAAAGAAACATGGGCATATTACTTTATTTGGAAAATTTTTGAAGAAATAAGACATGTTTTATATAATTGATGTAATATGGCAAATTATTCCTAATATTCAGCTAAAAAATCTGTAAATCCCAGTTTATAAAAACTGGTTATGAGGAAAATACATCCCAAGATATTTTAAAACCCACTCGTGGCATGAAAAATTCATTTAACAGCACTACTGAGTTATTGTGTGATAAATAGGTAAGTGGACTTGGAGAGTGGAAATGTTTTTATTTATGTTACAAGAGGAATTTGTTTATAGACAAATGAATATGTGTGTATATATGTGTATATAAATACACTTATGTATGTATGTTGCAATTTGCAACATAATCAAAGAGCAAGCTGATCCTTTTCTGCTACCAGGCAAGCATGTTGGGGCTCTTAGGCTCAGTCATTCACAGGAAATGTGGAACCTTTGTAAAGACAGCTTCACTGAGTGTGAGATTTGAACAACAGTGTGGTAACAAAATGCTTCAAGCTGAGGTGTCTTTAGGGATAAAAGTGAAATGATAAACACATGCTCACCATTTTCAAAAGCTTTTACTATTACTATTGGGAATATGCTAATATTCCTACTTCATGCAAACATTGGGTAACTAGTGAATCTCAACTCTACATTCATTGTTGTGGTGGTATGTCAAGAGTTTATTGTCATCTTATCCTCTCTTAGGTCCAAGAAATATATAAAACTCAGGGGTGTCAGTTGAGCATAGTAAGACAGAAGAAAGTTACTCATGTGCTTCATTAAGTGTAGAATGATGAACTAAAATTTTTTGAATGTCATAGAAGAGATTAGGGAAAGAGAACAATACTACTCTCATATTCAATTCATTATTGGCTTATTAACATACACGCTAATTGAAAAGAGTACTACTTGTAATAATTCTGTAGATCAGATGTATCTTAGTTAGAAAAGTCAAAGGTGAAGAGACAACCTTATTCAAGTTAGAAATAAAAATTCTCAAGGACTTTAGTGAAGCCCAATAATTCACTTTAAATAGGAATAACAGTATACCAATTTCATGTTAGAAAATAATCACAGTTCTCATACATTAGAGTAATATGTAAGATAGCAAAAAAAGTAATTTAAGATAGATATATATCCAACAGTCATACTTACTTCACATTTTCTCACCAAATTGATTTTTATATCCTTTATAAATCCATACCTTAATCTGAGGATAATTAATGTCTTTAATACCTTTCACTCTCACTGTGAAAAACTCTTCTAAGATACCATTTGCAAACTGTGTTCCTACTACTATCTTCAAATATTTTCCTTAGTAAAAAAAAAAAAAAATTAACAAAATTAGATAATTCTCTTGGGGGAGAGAGGGAATATAATTCACATTTAGATGAAATGTCTTGTTACTGGCATTGCCTTGTGTGTGTTTTTGGGCAGTGTTTTTGGCACTCCTCTGGTATCAAAGAGATATTTGTATGCAAGACTTTATTTCAGAGTTTCAAATCAATAGCACAATGTCACCATTTTTTAAACTTTCCTTTACTATATTATACGTACCTTTTATTTCATATGCAGGCATGTGCATGCACACGCACACACTCTCTCCTCCTCCCACACACAGATACGTAAGTACACATAGCCACATAAAATCTTTATAATATCGAATTAGGAGCTGGACTGAAGCTTTAATTTGTAATACTAACGCTGTAAGATTTTGAGCAAGTGTTTTTGAATTTTGTAATTTTGATATGAAACAGAAGTTTTTCTTTATAGTTTTAATAGGAAAAAAAAAGGATACTATTTCTGTGTCTGCTCTGCAGGACTCTGGTCTGAGTAAATTGTTAACATATTATAAGCATCTGACTAAATACTCAGTGAAGTTGACACCACCTCCTTGAAATCTGAATATATCCAGGCAATATGCCTAGAACATTTGCCTTGGCTCCATCCCAGTTGTCATACACTACATCTAACTTCTTGATGTTAATTTTGTCTTTGGAAGGGAGTAATATGGGGAAATCGGCCAAATGCTCTTCAGGACTCTGCTACTCTTCTTGGATTTGACTTCCTACTGCGTGGAGAGAAAAAAAGAAATTATCAACCACCAACACCCCTTATCCATGGTAATAAAATGAATTATTAGATACAAACTATTTCCATAATTTCATTCCATTCATCCCTTTATGATCAGAGCACCAAAATACTTAATATCGTTGACTTAATTCTTAGCCACCTAATTTATTCACACTGGAATAAATAGCTAAATTAGAAATACTAAGGTGGATAATATTGTATTGATTAGAAATTGGATGGGATGGAGCTCAACAATCAATTATAGTAGAGGCATTAAAACAAAAAGTTTCAGTGTTTGTTTTTTTTTTTTTCTGGGAAACAAACAGGCTTTGTGATACATATTAGCTTGATCTGCCACTGATACAAGAAAGCAAATGTAAGGTCTACATTCCAGGTAGTGGTGATTTTTGCTTTTGGATCTTAAAACCTCTGTTATGTGCAGAGGTGACACATAACTTGCACACCTATTTATAATCCTTTAATCCTCAGATATTTCTCTCATCCTAGGAAACTGAATGTTAGATCAACCTCTAGTCTATACTTGCTTAAATATTGTTTAGTTGACCTTTCTTTCACACATTAATTATCTGAAGATTCTTCCGAATGTATGTTCTTGACAAGGAGTTGCAACAGATACACTTATGATGGCTAGATATCCCAGATATCTTTTCATTTTCCACATAAAATTCAAAAATCAACAAGCATTGAGGCAGAACTACTCCTTTTTTCTTCAGTGTGATATTTCAAGGTCAGAAAAAGTCATGTTAATGGAGCAATTTAGCACATAATAAATAGTGCATTGCTATTGCATGTGTTATATTTCTTCTACTATCTGGATTTCGGTTTGCTGTATTTTCAATCCCACCCTTCCATGAATAGTAATGTTCAGGTTTTTAAAATGAAGTAAGATGACTGTATAGCTGTTTTTCACTTCAATACTACCAATCATGTAAAGTATAATGTTATACTTCTCATACTGTTTTTTTCATTTTTTGTTATAACATCTGAAAACAGAATATATCAAGGCAGCTTTTCAAACATTGAAAAGAATGTATGTATTGACAATATTTTCAGATGTACAAATTTTGTGAGGCAGTTACACAGCATTTGATGGCAAAAATGTTGCTGACTGAAACACAGAGGACTAAACTTTGCAACCCTTACATGAGATTTATTTAAACTCGTAGGCTTTCTCTTGAGAAAATTCAGTGATATTTGGCCATAGAACTGAGCTGAAGGATGGCACCCTTTGGCATTTCATTACTTGCCAAGTTAGCTAATTGCAGATGTGGTCTAAGTCCTACGTACAAATACTGGTAAGAACTGCTTATTCTTTAGGACGTATCTCCTAAATGTGATAACCCTGTTTGCAATTAGTTAAACTGTGAATGGCAAGCAGGACCTGTTCTGCAAAGATGAGTGCCTTCTCCCTGCTTAAAGAACTGCTGTTACTCTCTCAGTGGACACTTTACCAGTTGCCAGAGAAGCTCAAAAGTTCAACATTGACAGTAACAGTGTCATTATGTCACTGTTTGCACAGTAACTCATAGGTTAGATTATTCGCCCAACACTGACAGCCCACCCCCCAAAGCTAACAAAATCACAGAATCATAGAGTGGTTGAGGTTGGAAGGGACCTCTGGAGGTATCTGGTCCAACCCCCCTGCTCAAGCAGGGCCACCTGCTTCCAGTTGCCCAGGACCATGTCCAGATGGCTTTTGAATATCTCCAAGGATGGAGGCTCCACAAACTCTCTGGGCAACCTGTGTCAGTGCTCAGTCACTCTCACAACAAAAAAGTGTTCCCTGATGTTCAGATGGAACCTCCTGTGTTTCTGTTTTTGCCCATTGCCTCTAGTCTTGTCACTAGGCACCACTGAAAAGGACTTGGCTCTGTCCTGTTTGCTCCCTCCACTCAGGTATTTATGTACATTAATAAGATCCCCCTGAGCCTCCTCTTCTCCAGTCCCAGCTCTCTCAGCCTTTCTTCAAATGTGAGGTGCTCTGGTCCCTTACTTATCCTTGTGAACTTTTGTTGAACTCTCTCCAGTATGTCCCTGTCTCTCTTGCACTAAGGAGCCCAGAACTGGACACAGCACTCCAGTTGTGGCCTCACCAGCACTGAATAAAGGTGAAGGATCACCTACCTTGACCTGCTGGCAAGGTAATGCAGCTGAGGATACCATTAGCCTCCTTTGCCACAAGGGCACATTGATAGCTCACATTCAGCTTGGTGTCTACCAGGGGCCCCCAGTCCCTTTTCTGCCAAGCTGCTTTGCAGCTGAGTAGCCCCCAGCAATACTGGTGCAGGCGTTGTTTTTCCCCAGGTGCAGGACTTTGTACTTTTCCCTGTTGAACTTCATGAGGTTCCTGTCAGCCCATTTCTCTAGCCTGCTGAGGTCCCTCTGGATGGCAAGATGATGCTCTGGCATACCAGCCACTCTTCCCAGTTTGGTGCTGTCTGCAAATTTGCTGAGGGTACACTCTGCCTCATCATGTTAAACAGGAGTGGACCCAGTATTGACTGCTGGGGTACACCGCTAGTGACTGGCCTCCAACTGGACTTTGCACTGCTGATCACCACTCTCTGGACCTGGCCACTCAGCCAGTTTACAGTCCACCTCACTGTCTGCTTATGCAGCATGTGCATCAATAGCTTCTCTATGAGGATCTTCTGGGAGACAGTGTGAAAGGCCTTACTGAAGTCCAGATTGGCAATATCCACTGCTCTCACTTCATCTACCAGGCCATCCATTTCATCTTAGAAGTTTAGCAAGTTGGTCAAGTATGATTTCTCCTTGGTGAAGCCATGCTGACTACTGCTGATAATTTTCTCATCCTTAATGGGCCTGGAAATGGTTTCCAGGATTAGCTGCTTCATCAAGCCCCATAATTATGGCCCAATAACAAAACCTACTATATCCAAAGCAAAAATAGGCTTCATTCTGCCTCTTGAAACTAAACTTCTGAGTAGTCACAAGTGAAAAAATAACAGGCCTAGAAACAGGTGAAAGAGGGCATATTTCTCTGCAAGTGGTTTACAAATTCACTAGGGGTAGAGCAGAACTGGGGTTCTGTTCCCTCTACCTCAAAATGGGCTTATTTTCTTCCTGTAGTTTATTGTAAAAATCACTTCTCTTCCAGGAAGCCCGGCAGTGGCAGATTAAGGTGTGCTGAATTGCTCCATGGAGGTGATTAGCTTTAGATATCGATCATAAGGGAGCATTTGGAATGCTTATTTCCTGAGCTAGTTCCATTGAGTTATATGCCTGAGTTAAGTGGGATGACTCTGGGTTCAGGAATTTTGTTAGCAGTTTTGAAACCTTAGGAATCTGTTTCTGATGTGATAACTTCCCCTGTTTTGAGTAGATAATTACTAACAGCATCTCTAAGGTGCTTTTGGTGGGTCTCATCTATTATTTGCAAAGTTACATTTGTTGTTCTTTGTTCAGTTTTAGGAATCAAGCTTGTTCCCACTGACTTCAGAAAGCGTGGGGACAAGCCTCCAGTCCCCAGCACTGCTGATCTGTGTCTGGATAACATCAAAGGAAAGGTGATGTACTCTGCATAGCAGATGTGTGAGAGACAGGCAGAGGGCAGTGTGCTCTTGCAGGCCCAGATGCCTTGTGGATTCTGAGACTTTAATGGACTATAGACTGCTCTCATCTGCACTGAACATACCAACTAACCCCTGCTTCTTCTCAGTGACTTCTGCTATCTTTCACTCTGTGTTTAGTAGATCTTCGTTCAGGACAGCAACACTCTCTGTTGCATCCATCTGCACAGCAGCTGATAGTCAGTTCCCAGAGGCTCTCCTAGTCAATTCAAGGATAGATACACTTCTTTTTCCTTTAGCAAATACTTTGTGAGTAGTATATGATGTTTGGACATTTTTTTTCCAACATAGTGTGCAATTTTATACCTGGTGATCACTCTGTTACGTTCCAGAATAATACTGAGGCTATCTACATAAAAAAATACTTGGTCCAAAATTTGAACTGCAAAATGAAAAGAATAGTTACTCTTAACCACACTGACACATTACTTCCCATCTTGCCTGAGATTTGTTGCATTTACTATTGCAAAGACTTTCCAAAACACATTAGTTAAATGGAGCTGAAAATCATTCATGCATATTTTATGGAAAAAAATTACAGATATATCTCCAGTTGTAAGTTATAAAATATGTCTTTTCTTGGACTATTAAAATATTCTGCCCCATTTAAAATAAGCTACATAATGAAACTGATGTGCAGTAATAATTTTACAATTCTTAGTAACATAAAGCACTTTATCACAAAATGTGTTTTGAGAAGTTTTATACATAAATTCAAACACTTTTGTTCAATTCTGATAGCAAATACAGTAAGAAAGTGATATGCAGGTACTATCAAAAACTGGGAAAAAGCAGAGAGAAATTTAATGCTTTTTAACAGCCATGAAGTTTTTTGCCACATTTGCAAAAATTAAAGAGGATAAGTTAAAGACAGTTGGGCTGCTTGAAGTTGAGGGAAGCAAGACAGAATCATACAATGAAAAATAACATGCTCAAAGTCTACCTAACAGAGATTTTTCAAATTACAGAGAGAAGGAAGATTTTAGTATATTTATGTGGCTTAGATTGCCAGCTTATGTGATTCAGAAAAGTTTGCTGACACTAAAGAGGAGCTTTTTGATCATCAGCAAGACTTGTATCAGTACTGTGCTTTAACATGCAAATTCCCCAAGAGATATAGTGTGCCCTATCATCATCATCATCAAAGCCAAGGCACCTGACAACAGATTACATGCATTCTGATGGTGTTGGCCCTAAGTTGTTAATAATTAAGAGAAAAGAAAATGGAGTTGGAAACTCATAATATCTTTGCTGATGAAAAGTGAGTTATAAATCAGTGGTTTAGACTATAAAAGGTAAGGTCTTAGCATGAGTTAAAAATAAAATAATAACATGGAAAATCAAATTTAAATAAACAAGATATTTGTTAAATTAAATTTGAACTGAAAAGCAGGCTCCAGTAAGATATAAAATAAATAAAATAAAATAGGTAGACTTATTGCAAGACAGGTAGAATAAGAAATGTTCTTCTAATCATCAACAAACTCCTGGTTTTAGATGTTGGCCAGCATTTCAAAGGACTTAAGTCCATGGAAAGCCTCTTTGTATTATAAGTCATATTTTTCAACTTCTGTAAAGCTGCAGAGATTTCTAAGACAAATGTTAAGATTAACATGAATGAAGTATGAATGGAATTAGGAAAGTGTGGGCAAGCACCGGAAGAAAAGCAGTAGAAAGGTTGAAAGAATGGCCTGTGTTGACACTGAGGCACTCTGACCCCAGGACACTGTTCCCAGCACCCCATTCCCAGCAGCAAGATTGAGGACAGTGATGTTTATGTTGAGGTCACACAGCTTGCACTCTGATAAAATCCCAGCACAGATGTCTTGCCAACAGGAGTCCCTGCACCCTCACACCAGGAGGATGGTGACAAGGTTGCAGCATGTCCCATTTATTGTTTTTTTTTCCCTCTAACCCAACACAAAAATTAACTATGGGCCAATACTTCAAACATATATTCCAAAAAAGGGAAAGCAGACAATGTGCTGCAACATGGTCTAAGATTTATGGACTATGCAAAACTTTTAAGTAAGTGAGACCCCATCACAGCCAACTCCTGAAAAAATGAAAGACCTGTCCAAATACTAGTTCTTCATTGTCAATCAAGAAGAGCCCCAGAGACGTCTTGACACCCATTGTCTCCCATTCTCTGCGGGTAAACCACCTGGGAGTACATGCATGGTGCTTGTGAGTTAGTAGTGGGTGTGAGTATGTGAGTATGTGAGTGAATAAAGCCTATGAGCGAATGAGTGAGTGCATAAAATCAACTTGCTTAAAAATTTTGGAAGTAAATAACACTTTTCCTATGTAGTGGACTCAGAAATATTACAGCTGAGTAGTATGGGCATGGATGGAAATCATGCATTCATAGGCAGAATTCTGCTCAACTTTCAATTTGTGTGTGCTCCACATGAATCAGCTGAATTTACCAGGCTTTTGATCAGGATACATCTCTGTCCACATATCGCTTATTGAAAATACACAGTTTTCCTCAAAAATTTAATTGTTTACATCAAAAGGTATTTATGATGGTATTTTTACAAATTTGATTAATGAGTATGTATCAAAACCAGTGCTTTCTTCCTATGCAAGGAATTGGGGTCTCCCTTTACATTCTTCAAGTATTGAAAACCTCACAGAGTAGGTTGAGCAGTTCTGCTCCAGATCCAGAGTAGTTGCTTTCTTTGGGTTGTTTAAAATGAATACTGCTGGCTGACATCAAAGTTTTTCTCTCAATACATCAAGTTTCTCTTGCATAGGAGAAATAATAGCCTCTCTGAATGTTGTCTTTGAATGAGCCAAAGGAAAGGTTTGTTATCTGTACATCGTGAAGGAACACTTGAGGAGTTGCTCACTTATAACCAAAAGTTCAGTCCTGGGTTTTTAATATTTCCCCAAAAATAGATGCTATTCATGTAAATAATAAAAAAAAAAGTTGTTGTTGTTTTTTTTTTTAAAATTTATTTAGCTGGGGGAAACCAAAGCTGAGGCGCAATAAGAAGTTTAAGAGCAATAAGCATTGATAAAGTAGGTGTGTGCAATAAATATAAGGGAGCTCTCTTTAGCTGAGAAAGGTATTCTAACACACTCTTCAAGGCAGGACATGAAATGTAATAAATCTTGGTTTTGTTGACATCTGCTGAATTCAGCCAACTTTTTCAAAGTAGCCTTCGCTAACCCACTGGTTACAATGCCTTGCTTTGCTGAGTCCCTCATATTGCTGCACTGGAGCTGAAGCCTTTTAAACCTCCTCATACTGTGTCCATAGAGCAGATGGTCCATGAAAGATCTGGTCTAGACATTATTTGCTAGATTCTGTTTCATTTTAATCCTGTGCTGACTAGCCTTCACAGATTTAACACTGAAATAACTGCATAGAAAATTATCTATTAAAACAGGAGTTGAACAGAGTTTGGAAAATAAGATTTTTTTAATCATAAAAAGTTAAACTGTGTCTTTGGCTTCTTTCCCAGCCTTGCTGGTTAATATGGCATGGAATTTTTATAGCCTGAGTTAAAAATAATTACTGGAATCCAGGAAATCATATGGTTTCAAGTCACATGTCTTGCAAATCAAAGCCTAACTAATTATGTTATTAAACAATTGTTATTGTCTAGTGACTAGCAAATGTATGTTTTGAAAACTAAAAGAAAATGTGCTGTAAAATGAGCTTAAATTCCATTAATTGAATCAAACAATGAATGATAAACTGAAAACTGACTTTTTAGCTAGTTGCTGTGAATAGTACACTAAAACTGGAATTATAAGCCAGCAAGCTTATAATTCCGGGGATGGCTGCATAAAAACAGCATTCAGGACTAATTTTGTTTTGAAACAAGAATTTCAAACAGATGTAAATAATCTCCAAACACTGAAGACCACCTGTTAAGGGCTGACAGGAAAAGCTACAGCAAGAAGGAATTTACAGTGCCTATCTACTGGCTTAGTATTTATTTTATACACACACACACTTCAGGAAACCTTTGTCAACATTAGATGTTTCTCAGTGCCCACCCTTCTAAAAACAGACTTTACCAGTTCATCCTGACCACAGTGAAGAGACCCCCCATGAGGACTTACCTAAACCTGCATCTCTTTTATCAGGCAGGAGTTTGCATGACTAGTTTCCTACAAATGATAAAAGATTTCCTAAGCCTATGGTTTGTGAACCTGAACCTTCATTTCAAAGGACTCTGACACACATATAGACATAGAGAAAGGCAGCATGGCACATTATGACAAAACATTTTTGTACAAAAATGTACAGACTGGTAAGCCTGAGCCAAGGTTTTTCTAAGTCCGTGTAACATTTTTTGTACAAAAACAACCCCTGGCTCAGGCTTACCAGTCTGAAGAAACTGTTGAAAGACAGATCATTAACATGACAACTTAATATGATTTTTTTTTTTTAAATAAGATTTGGCTGACCTTCTATATGACTTTCTTCTTCTGCCCAGTTGTCTGGACAGTTAATATATGCCTATGATTGCTGGCTAGGAAAGACATATTAATTCCTTTCAATGTTGCCTTCAGAAATTCCATCTTTTATTTTTTTCCTTATTATTAATTAGAGTGGTTGGTAAAGAAGCCGGGACTGTAGCTTAAGTTCTGATTGGAAATCCCCTTCCTTCTCCTCCAGGTATTATTAAGAAGTTTTGAAATGTTTGCTTTGGATAGAGAGACTGAGGGTGGAGGAGCTCTGACATGGCATAGAAATCAAGCAGTCTGGTGAGCAGTGTCCTGTGTTGGACTGTTACCAGACGGGAAGAAATGAGGAAGGAGAAGGGTCTTTAGGAACACAAGCACTACACAAAGGTTGTGGTACCCTATAGAAAAGAGAGATTCTTTCTGCAGAAAGATATATTGTACCTATGAATGAAGTGCCCTTTGCTGATCTTCCCTTAAGTTTCTCTTACCTATATAAATTTTTGTGTTTTCCAGAACTCTGTCTGAAATAGCAGCACTGCATGATTCCTGATTCTAACCCCTGCTGTAAAAACACAGTCCCTGAATACTTAACACTATACTACAATTTCTGATGAGTGGTGTTTAAGCTTGAGAAGGAGACAGATAAAAAAATATTACTACCTGGATTGAAGGTCCCTTAGTGCCACCGGTCATTCTATGTCCTCAAGAAGAAACATATCTGTCTGCAGGCCACTGCCCTGACTTCTTGCATATCAATTGGAAGTGCAGAATTCAGTGAAGTGGGGCATAGAAGTAGTTTTCTGGAGATGTGGCCATCGTGGGACAGCTTTCTTAGCACTTCAGAGGCAACATGACCTCCATAAGTGTTCTCAACACTTGTCAGGTCACAATCATCCACATTTTTGTATATCACTTACTCTTTATGCCTGAACTTGTTTTTTAAATGCAGAGTTGCCACCTGCTTGGCAAGTGGTGTGCTGGTGGGATGATGAAGGTGTCTCAGTGTGATGCCCCAGTCACCTGTAGGAGACTTTGTCTTAGAATCACTCCCTTCTGTTAACCCAATAGGTGCCTGATCGCTTGGGATGAGGAATTAAAAGTATCCCAAACTGTTTGCTGGTAAGATGTCTTAGCCAGGTGGAACAAGGCATCTAGATAAAATAATTAAAATAATAACCCATGCTTTCCTTCACAACCTCTGTCCACAGCCCCAGTAGATCCAGATGAGTTCCATGCATGAGCTGAGAGAGAAAACCTGCCAGGTGCAGCTGCTGCCTTTCCTCCTCTGTCTGCCAGACATTTGTCTTGAACAGTTAAGCTAGAGCTTGATGCTCCCTTCCCACATTCTCCAAACCAGCATGTTAAAGAATGTCTCTGATACAGCTGGGTATTAGGCCAGTAACTTCACAGGGAATAACCTGGTTGCTGTGTTGAGTGATTTACTGGGGGGCTCCACAGGGAGGTCACCGTTCAGCTGCTCCTCTAGCAGAGTTCTCTGATTTCCTTCTTTGCCTCTGGGCAAGATAATATCTCACAGGCAAACTGAAGTGCAGAAAATATTTTATTCTTCACATCAGGATAATATGCACATACATATATATAAATATGCCATCTTAGTGCCCAAACCATCTGTACAAGTGTCACCACAAGAGCTATTGGTGGCTTTTCTGCATGTCTCTTTACTTATTTACAGTCTGATTAAAGCATTAAACTCCAACTTGACTTCTAATTAGCAGAGCAGCAGTTACTCATTATTGCTTTGCTATGGCCTGCTATCTATTTAGTTCTAAGACAGCAAAGCTGTCTGTAGACCTACTGACTTGCCAAGGTATTTCAGCTCAACTTTAAGGAGCCTGCTCAAACTTAGCCCATCTTTGTTCGTCTTCAATTTACAAGCAACATTGACAGTGGGGAGTTTATAATGGGAAGACTTGATAGAAAGCAGGAGACCACACACTGTTCCCAGAAGCATTTATAAGCTTTGATCTGGCACAATTTGTGTTGATTGTTCATTGTATTAAGACTGTCTCATTTCGTTTTAAGTCATCTACTGAAACTATCACTCACATATGAAATTTACTTCTGTCACAGACTGCGTTTTGCTTAATCACATTTTAAACTTTACACACTTAAACTAATCACATTTAAACTTTATTCATTTATTGTTTCTTTTTCATCATCTGTTGCACTTACAGATTTTTTTTTTTAAATTTATATTTTTCCCCCTCAAGTTGCTTATTTGAAGAGCAGGACATCAGCAATGATGGAATAACTGGCTGATTGACAAAGATCTCCACGTTGACTCATCCATAAGTGAGGGGCTAAATAAAATCAAGGATTGCAAAAGAAATAGTGAATATATAGCAAGAGTTTATTTGACAGGAAAAAGACCACATCCATTTGAAGCTCTACCATGTGGGATGTCTGCATGCTTCCAAATGACTTTTGCAATTTCTTATCTTTATAAATTACTAGAATGGACTATAAACAAGTCAGATAGGCTAACAATGCAATAATGAGAAGAGGAATGACTGCACATCAAGTGACAAGAAAGATTCAGTATCAGCTTTGTAATGTGTCTGACACCTAGGAAATACAAATTATTTTTGATAAACATTCAGCTTTACTCAAAAGAAAAAAAGTAACAAGAACAAGAAAAAAGTAACAGAACAAAACTAACTAAGGAAATAAGACTTTCAAAAGAGGACCTTGGAGAATGGAATGGTGATTTTCTTGTAAGTAGTACTTTGATTATCTGGAAAGATAATTCACTGATATGGCAATATATTGTATCTTCCGTTATATTAAACATCATGCATTCAGGTCAGTCGCATTTCACTTAAAATACACATTTAGGCTTTCTTTCCCCAAAATTACGTATTTTAATACAATGTCACTGGAAATTAAAATTGTGCAAACACACATACACCTGTGCTGTTTCAAAACCAGTGCCTCTTTTGTCATTCAGCAGCACCGTTCCACAGAATTCCTGCCAGTAAAACTGACATTGGCACATCAACTTTTGCAGCTATTTCAGACATACAGAAATGAATTCCTGGTAACTCCCTGTGTGGAAAAAAACAGGGAAGCTCAGGCAAATGCTGAAAAAAACACCCCAATTCGTCAAATACGCAATACCTATAACCTAAACTCTATCTACATAGTATGTTTTTCAAGTTAAATGGTTTAAAGTGCAGCCTTTCCTGCAGGAATTTCAAATAGAATAGAAAAAAAATTAAAATCACTCTGATATGGAAAAGGAGACAAGATCCACAAAAGTATGCAGTATTTTTTAAAAAAAAATTGTGTGGAGTCAGTTGTGAGATTCCCCTTTGTCAATAGCAGAACTCCTGCTAGCATCTAAAGGATCAGGATTTCATAAATAAACAAATATATTCTCATGCTAAAAATAGCTTAACAGTCTACTAAGAGAAAACAATGCTTACGTCAATGAAACAAACACACAGATATTTCTTTCTCCTACATTGGCACATGATATTTTACAGGTTCAGGCATGAAAACCAGCTTTGAGATGTACTTGTTTGCTCTCCCTTTTTCCTAATATTTTACAGAAAAAATAATCCAGTAATATCTGAAGAATTTATGAAAAGCAGATGTTTCATTATGATGCTGATGGAATTAATAAAACTTCTTTTCTATTAGGTAGCTGATGTCAAACATCTGTTAGGAGAGTTACTGAACATGAGGACTCATGAAAACTGAAGAAGAGAAGGCTGGGAGGGTTGTAAACAGTTTTCCAACAACTAAGAGGAGTTTTTTGAGAAGATGGAACCAATCTCTTCATATGGAAGGAGGATGAGAGGTAGGGATCATAAATTGAAACAAGGGACATTTTGACTTGACATAGTGGGGTGGAAATCACCACAGATTGGATAAGTGCACTCTCCGCTGGGTTAAAAACTGGCTGGACGGCCGAGCCCAGAGAGTGGTGGTGAATGGAGTCAAATCCAGTCGGCGGCCGGTCACAAGTGGTATTCCCCAGGGCTCAGTGTTGGGACTAGTCCTGTTTAATATCTTCATTGATGATCTGGATGAGGGGATTGAGTGCACCCTCAGTAAGTTTGCAGATGACACCAAGTTGGGTGGAAGTATTGATCTGCTGGAGGGTAGGAAGGCCCTACAGGGGACCTGGACAGGCTGGATCAATGGGCCAAGGCCAACTGTGTGAGATTCAACAAGGCTAAGTGCTGGGTCCTGCACTTTGCTCACAACAACCCCATGCAATGCTACAGGCTTGGGGAGGAGTGGCCGGAGAGCTGCCTGGCAGAAAAGGACCTGGGGGTGTTGGTTGACAGCCACCTGAACATGCGCCAGCAGTGTGCTCAGGTGGCCAAGAGGGCCAATGGCATCCTGGCTTGTATCAGGAAGAGTGTGGCCAGCAGGACCAGGGAGGTGATAGTGCCCCTGTATTTGGCACTGGTGAGGCCGCACCTTGAGTACTGTGTTCAGTTTTGGGCCCCTCACTTCAAGAAGGACATCGAGGTGCTGGAGCATGTCCAAAGAAGGGCAACGAAGTTGGTGAAGGGTCTAGAGTACAAGTCTTATGAGGAGCGGCTGAGGGAGCTGGGGTTGTTTAGTTTGGAGAAGAGGAGGCTGAGGGGAGACCTTATTGCTCTCTAGAACTTCCTGAAAGGAGGTTGTAGTGAGGTGGGGGTCAGTCTCTTCTCCCAAGTAACAAGTGATAGGACAAGAGGAAATGGCCTCAAGCTCTGCCAGGGGAGGTTTAGGTTGGATATTAGGAAAAACTTCTTCACCGAAAGGGTAGTCAGGCACTGGAACAGGCTTCCCAGGGAAGTGGTTGAGTCCCCATCCCTGGAGGTATTTAAAAGACGGGTAGATGTGGTGCTTGAGGACATGGTTTAGTGGCGGACTTGGCAGTGATAGGTTAGCAGTTGGACTCAATGATCTTAAGGGTCTTTTCCAACCTTAACAATTTTTTGATTCTATGATCCTATGATAAGGACAGTTAGGGATGGGGACAGGCTGCCCAGGGTGGCTGTGCAGTCTCTTTCCCTGGAGGTTTTCAAGACCCTACTGGAAAAGCCCTGAGCAACCTGGTCTGAGCTCAGAGGTGACTGCTTTGAGCAAGAGGTTGCACTAGAGACCTCCTGAGGTGGTGTGAATTTCAGGAGGTAGACAGTTTGGGTTTTGCAAAGAAAACAAGAAATATTGGAAGATACAGGAAATTCAAGATTATATATGTGCTGAATGTCAAGGTGATTTAAAGAACACAATAAATATTTCCTTAACCTCTCAGTGCTTGGAAGCATTATGTAACACTGAAATAATGTAAATGCTGTTGCAATGCACTCAGCAGCTAGAATTTATGTTCACATTTATTCCTGAATCTATGCTAGATCTCAGTAGTTATGGTAGTTATGTAGTTTAAATTTGGATCGGGCATTTTAAGATGTGTGTTTTCATAACAGGTCCTATCTACCTTGACCACAGTGAGAACAGCGTTTTTAAACTCTCCCAGGCTATATAAGGGACACAATAAGGGTTAGTTTATGTGATGAGAAATGTGTCCTGTTAGGAAGGGAGCAGTGTCATCATCCTGAATCCTCGGTAGAAGGAGCTGAAACTAATCTTTTGAAGTAAATCATGAACAGAGATCATGAGAGCTTTAAGTAAGAGTGACCTGGCATTGGAAATTTCATTTTGTGCCCATTGGAAAAAATTAACTAAAAGATTCCTTTTTCCCCCAGAAAATGTTTTTCAGTCAGATAGCTCTTCTCAAATCCCTAGCTGCTGTGCTTCCTGGAGACTGGCTCTCAGGGCTGACTGATCCCAGGGTATTCTGCAATAAAGCACCCAGAGCCAGGGTCCACAAGACCACCAGTTTGCTGCTAGTTCTAGAAAAACCTTATTCCAACCTTCAACCTTTGTGGCCTATTATGGCTTTTGAACAGTTAGGAAAATCTTAAGTAAAACTTTTTTTTTTTTTACTTTTTTTCTAAAGACAATTCAAAATCCTCACACCATAGAGGAAAGGAAAAGAAAAGATTTTGTTTTTTCTTTTTGTTTCAGGACAAATTTTTAAAAATTAGTTGGAATTTCCAGTCAAGGACAATTTCCAGTCTCCAGCCAGATCCCAGCAGGAGCTGGTTATTAGCTTCCATTAGGCCTGTGTGCCTTCACATCCTTGGAGAAACTTTTTCCTCTCACACACCCATCTGTCAGAAAAGTTGTCATTTAGCCTTGGGCAATGATATGTTTTTTTCCACTGTGATAATCTGCATTGGTTTGGTGAACATTAAAGAGCTCTGCTACCATTTTGATAAAGAATTATCACATTTGTCATGTTTCTATGCAACTTCTATGGAATTCTCTGTGTGTTTTCATGCAAACTGCAATATGCTATTATGACTATAAAGTCCAGACTTCATCCTTTGCCACAGTTGGAAAAATATATTTGATGTTTGTTTGTATTCTATGTCTTCTGCACTTCAGCTCTGTGCTCTTTGTAATATTGGATCCTACCAGTTAAACAATTATTGGGGATTTTTTTGCATTTACTTGTTTCCCATTAAATGAAAAAATGAAGTCATTGTCTTGGATTGTGTCATTTGAGTACATCACAGCAAGTGTAAAAGGTACAAAAATTTCCACAGGATAAGTGCTCAGACTTTGATTTCATTCTCCTTGTTGAGTGCTTTGACGATTAATGATAGGATACCCCATCTGCTGAAATCTGTGTTGGCTCAGGCTCTAATTTAAAATCTATCCATTATTTTAAGGATAGATTTGCTGTATAACTATAGTACATTAAGTTAGTAGCATATAAACTATTCAATTAATTGGAACCTAATTTGCTAAATGAAAGATATTTATAAATTGGAAAATAAGTAACACAGTTTTATTTTTCATTCCAGTTTGAATTCAGCCAAATAATAAATTTTTCATTTTCCCTTCTCATTACAACTTGATAAAGTTTTGTTTCTTTCTTGTTTGTTTGTTTTAAACTCATTTAAACTGAAGTTTCCTTTTCATAAAAGCATGTAGTATAAAAGATTTTCTCTTTTCACCTTCTTTGTCTGTCACTCCCATCCAGATTCTTATCATACTTTTATATCTATTCCTTTATTTTATTGCAGCCACCTTTTCCTTCTTCTTCATGAAGCACATGTCATAGCTTAGGAAAACCTGAACCTTTCTACTAGGATGGAAATAAACTAAATGTGGTCTTTTCCTTGTGTTGAACAGCCATTAGTCCAAAAAGGACACCAAGGAACTACAGAATTCTTCTGAAGCAAAGTGCTTCAGAACATACATAAGGGATTACAATCCCACCCCAAACAATAGAAAATTAAAGTAACACAGCATGTAAAAGTCATTATCATGGTAACTGCTTGCATGTTATACAGCTTCCTGAAACCTTTGTGTTTGTTTTTTGTTTTTTTGAGGGTGTAAGATCTTGATTATAGGTATTGTGGTTTTGTGTATGTTTCTGCAGTGTCTGACCCACAGGAGACAAATCCCTATTTCAGCCTCAGACTTCTATTAAAATAAAAATACGTGATAAAACAAATGCTGGGAAGATTAGTGTGCTATTGACTCTCAGTAGGGACCACTAACACTATCCAGTGCTACAACTATTTGAAGAGATTTATGTGATACATTATTGTGAATTTACCACAAAACTAGCTTTTCAGCCCAGTTTCCCTATAAATACTGAATGTAAGGTGGAACTGAAAGCTGAATAGGTATTTCATGGAAGAGTGTTCATAGCATGTAGCTGAAGGCACCTATGCTGGAGCATGAATGGTTTGCCTGTTGGTAAATTTACAAGGGTAAATTTCTACACTTTAATTTCCTCAACATGAGCTGTCTGAAGATTCAGGCATTGTAAATTAGAGACTTAATGGAAATGTTCACCATCAAGGATACAATAAGATGAAAAGGAAATCAAAGTATTAGATGGATAAAGCATTATACATTCAGTTTCCAGTATTTCCCTCATTGTGGGTTACCAACTTAACATCAGTGAGAAGAAATACTCTGTCAGAGCAGCCATGAAAGTGACCTGGTTATAACAGGGAAAAATACTGACAGAAGATGTCTGCTAAAATACTGATAGAGAAAATCTCTGCCAACCTGCGAACTGCTGGCCTGGGAACTTGGCCTGAGAAGCCAGAGCATCCTTGACAAGCATGGGTGAGAGCCTGGGCTGGCCTCGATAAGTGCAGCTGGGAGCCCGGAGCATCCTTGATAAGTACAAAACAAAGAAACTGCTATAACCTGCAGAACAAAGAAACTACTATAACCTACAAACTGACCTCCTAAGAAACCAGAAGTCAGCAACAGCTGTTCCAGGAACTAGTGTCATACACCCACTTATATATCCACATTAAAGACATAAAAGAAAATCATGATCTTCCCCAAACGAGCTTCTCTGAGAACTCCCCTTGTGTGAACTTACCTACATGCTCCTTTGGACCTGCCAGGGACACTTGGTCAAATCCAGACTCCATGGAGCAGATCATCTCCACAGTGAGACTTCATCTGTCGTTGATTGGCCCCACTCCTGGGAGCAGTTTAATGCACTGTATGGGTAATACTTTGAATGAAAAATACATATGTGTAGGCACGCATATATACAGTATTTTACTATGATATTATTTTCATTATCCAAAGGTCTTCTAGTCCCTGTGAAAGACATTTAGATTTATGTTTACATTTAGCTTAAAATATATTCCAGCCTATGTACTTCTTTGATCTTCATTTTATCTGACATACTTAAAATGCTTAAAAAAAATCTGGTTTATATACTCATAAAGACTTTTAACAAAGATATTAAGATCAGTATGAATGAAGTATAAATTGAAAGGAGTGTGTGTGCCTATTTGTGTGAAATCACCAGAAAAAGGATGAAAAGAATGGCTCTTATCTGGAATGGAGGACATTTCCATTCTGTGAAGTTTACAAGTGCACAGTTTTTGTTGCAGAGTTTGGGAAAGCTTGTACTTTGATTAGACCAGCACAGACAACTTGTTAGGGGAAGACCCTGCTTTTTAACAATAGGAGGATAGCAACTGGGTCATCCTCTGGATGTGGCCAAAACTAAATTGTGGAGACCTTCTACCCTCTTAAAGGACAAAATTTAGGTTCACCTGAAAAAACTCTCCTCTGAGAACACAGAGTGTTGTAACAGGAGCTCCAAGTAAAGTCATAACTTTCTTAAGCTGTCTTGATCAAAAAAAAAAAAAGATATTTTTTTTCTTCTGAAACTCAGGAATGGTGTTCGGATTGACGACTTCAGGCACTGCTTTACTTAATTTGGAGAAGACCCTTGAAAGAAACAGAGATTGGTGTTTATTGCTAGAAAAAACACTTTGAAGAAGAATTACACAGATTTTGTGCAATTACAGAAACCTTCATGTAGCACCTGCTGAAATTAAACTAAAATCTTCCATACCTTTTAGGGTGAATTAGACTAGGACACTAATAAAAGATCCTAGTGGTAAAATAAATGAGAATCATAAAATAGGTTTAGTTTGTAGAAGTCTGTAAACTACATGGTAGAAGTTCCTTATTTTTTTCCATTCACAGTCTTTTAAAAGAAGTAATATCGGATTTTTCTTTGATTTGTTTCTGCATTTTTTTGGCAGGAAGGAGGAATAATGGGGCCTTATGTTATATTTGTATTGCATTTGCTATGGGGAGGAGAGTGTACATCTTATGACAAAACAAAATTTATTCAAGAAAACCAAAACAATTTAGTGGACTTATTTGTTTATCTATGTGGTTTTGGAACACCATAATTAAATTTATTTTATTGAAACTTAAAAAAATATCCAGCCTTGAAAAGTCTATTTGTTCTGGAAATTTTGAATATACTGAAATTAGGAGTTGCCTGTAGAAATATCACTTCAGCCATAACTGTAATTAAGAGCTAATAATAAAGGTGCTCTGACAAAATTATGAAGTCTGATATAGTCAAAGCATCAAAGAGAAGAATATCTAAATCAAAAAGCATTAAAAGAAGAATTCTTTTATACATATCTAATCCATTCTGACTAGAAATCAAACCAAAGACCTTTGGATCAAAGAAGCTAATATGAGAGGCCTATGCTTCCTTTCAAAAACTGTCTCACAAAAGAAGATGTATAATTTATTTTTTTGATTCTGTGTCCTTTCCTTGTTTCAATGAATATATATAGTTTTTCTGTTGTCACATTTACATGTGACTGCCAGGAGAGCAGTGGCCAGGAGAAGGACTTTTCCACATTCTCCCAGTACCCTTCCATCAGACCTGTAGGCAATCTTGCACCCATCACCTTTCTCACTTTCAGTATTACCTCTGTTCACCCCTAGCATCATTCACTGTTTCTATCTCACAGCTACCCCAGTGTGCCTCAATCCTAGTCCAGAAATCATTCACACTTTCCAGTTAAAACTACCCTGAGTCTTATGTAGCAGTTCGTTTTGATCTCACTCATCCTGCCCTGAGTTGCCTCGAGCAGAGTCTTTCATTACGATCCAGAGGAAAGGAGAAATATGGTGGCAATAGCAGTGGTCTGCAGTGATGGGGACAAGGAGGCAAGAGTCTTATGGGAGACAAGTCTCCATTGAGGCACAGGTTGAAAAAGGGAAAATGAAGTCAAAAGCTTTCTGGATCAAAAGGTCTGGAAAACAGACCCTTAAAACTACAGGATCTATAAAAAAGGGAAGGGAAGGGAAGGGAAGGGAAGGGAAGGGAAGGGAAGGGAAGGGAAGGGAAGGGAAGGGAAGGGAAGGGAAGGGAAGGGAAGGGAAGGGAAGGGAAGGGAAGGGAAGGGAAGGGAAGGGAAGGGAAGGGAAGGGAAGGGAAGGGAAGGGAAGGGAAGGGAAGGGAAGGGAAGGGAAGGGAAGGGAAGGGAAGGGAAGGGAAGGGAAGGGAAGGGAAGGGAAGGGAAGGGAAGAGGAGAGGAGAGGAGAGGAGAGGAGAGGAGAGGAGAGGAGAGGAGAGGAGAGGAGAGGAGAGGAGAGGAGAGGAGAAGAGAAGAGAAGAGAAAAGAGGAGAAGAGAAGAGAAGAGAAAAGAGGAGAAGAGAAGAGAAGAGAAGAGAAGAGAAGAGAAGAGAAGAGAAGAGAAGAGAAGAGAAGAGAAGAGTTGAGTTGGAAGGGATCTACAATGATCATCTAGTACAACTGCCTGACCATTGGATGGGCTGACCAATAGTTAACGCATATTAAGGGCACTGTCCAAATGCCTCGTAAATACTGACAGGCATGGGTCATTGACCACCTCTCTAAGAAGCCTGTTACAGTGTTTGACCACCCTCTCGGTAAAGAAATGGTTGTTAATATCTAGTGTGAACCTCCCCTGATGCAGCTTTGAGCCATTCCCACGTTTTCTGTTAGACTATACTGTGGAAGACCAGTTTGTAGACCATGTCTCCAAATGGAAGTACATCACTAGTGGATTAATCTTATGCTGGTTTTGGTGGCTTTTGATGTGCCATGTTAGACTTGCCTTAAGTGTTCTGTAACCCACCTCTTCATGGTGGATCGCCCATGTCATGTAATAACTGTTGTCACTGAAGGTGCTCAAACCTATAGCCTCATCTTAAGAAAAATTAAGGTTGTCAGTAGAGCCTCCAAGGAGCCTAATATAATCTACTGCTCCTCACTCTGTCTTCGAAACAGACCAAGGTCATGACCTTCACAGCAGTCTACATATGTTGTCATTCAGTTAGGGGACATTGTCATCCCTGCTTGCCTTGTTCTGTGGACAAGGTAAAGATCTGACTTTCCAGTGCTTTCCATAGCCTTTCAGGGATATTAGAGAAGAAAAAAAAATCAGTTACAACAACTCTATAGCAGACTTTCATTAATCACATAAGCAGCTTGCTTTTATTTCAGTGGGATTTCTCCATGTGAATTTGGGAGCAAGATTTGGCCTTTGATGTGACTTGTATAAATCGTAGCTCATTAATGCTTTGTTTGACAGAAAGTTAAATATGTTTAAGGAACAATAAAATACAAGAGTATTAGCAAGCTCTCCTGTAACTACTACAGTCACAGCTCCTTAGAAGATGACAATCATATGCCTAACAAAATAGTTAAGAGTGCAAAAATCTGAGGCAGATTGAAGAAGTGATTAACAAGAATATCCTGTGAAATCACACTTGTTGAAACTCTTTTTGTCAAGCAGAAACAGTCTTTCTCATGGTAATTCCTGATTTCAACAAGAATTCTACCTCAGACTGAATTTAATTTTAAACTCAGATTCAGGATTAAAGTTAATTACATTTGTAATTCCTCTGGTATCACTTTTGAAGAGATACCTGTCTGAAAAGAGCTGAGGCACACAATTGATCTGACACAGGTGACATTAAAGTGTGTCTAAATGATGGTGAGGAACATCAAGGAGGTGTGTGTTTTCCCCATATGAATCAGGGAAGGTAAATTTAGGTGACATTCTGGATGAACTCTGTGGAAGCTTGTGCCCTTTCAGTTGCAAATTATTAAGGTCATATTTTATTGCACCAATCCCAATGAGTTATGAACAATTTGTGTAAGAAAAGCAGACCAGAGAAGGAAGGAAGTTCACCACAGAACTGGCACAAGTAAGCAAGTTGTAATGTAAAATACCACAGATAATCACGCAGGAGGCAATTCAGAAGATCTGCTTCTGCTATGATTTTATATTTTAGTTGGATTTAGATGAACCAAGTTTATTTTGACTGAACTAAGTGATACAATTATTGAACTCAGTGAGTCCGGTATCAGACCTTATCACAGGTGAAGTATTTGTTTTATACAAAGGAAAGAAGTTATTTTTAAGGGCAAGACCAGATTTAATTTCCACATGACACTACTATGAACCTTATATCTGTTCCACAGGAACTTATTCTGAAGTGTGAGTGGGTGGACAAATCTTCAAAGCCTTTAGAAAAGATTTTTCTTTGTGACTGAAGTTATTTTCTGTGTTATCATTTTTAAGAGGTCAAAACAGAGCAGAAGAGGTTAAAGCACTTCTTTTGCACAGAGCAAAAAATCTTACATTCTCGCTTTTTCATGTCATGAAGGGATTCAGAACCTGTCTCTTCATACCCTGGAAGAGTCCATATACATAAAGCTGTATCTACAAGGAAGAGTCCTATGTACAGCTGTGCAGGATTTAATTCAAGATCCGTAGAGACAGGGAAGCAGAGCAAAAAGGAGTGGCACTGCAGTTTAGCGGTGAGGAGCTAGTTCTGCTCCTGCCTTCAAGACTGCATCTCTCTTTTACAGGAAACAATCATTGTATAACATGCACTGCCACTTGTTCTTTGCAACAGACCCAAACAGCCTCTTTCTACTTATGGGTGCGTTAGCAACCACACTAAAGCCTTGAGGAGATACAAAAAAAAGGGAATCCTTACTTCTGGATCCTGTGAAGGTGCTTTTTTAGACAAAGAACTGTTAATGTAAAAAGCACATCCCAAAATGCCCAGGAGCATCTCACAGTTTTGAGTGCCTGTGGAGTTAGGATGCAAGAAAAGAGGTAGAAGAGTCACTTTCTTGGATTTCAGTGTTTCTGCTTGATCAGTTCTTTCCTGCTTTCCAGACCAAAATTGTTTTGTGGATCTGGTCTTAAATTCAAAATGGAGCTAGTCCCTGATGTTTGCAGGAAGCCTTGATAGGTTTTTTGTTTTAACCCATGAATGATAATAAGCAGCATAAAAATGATTATTGTTTTCTTGTTGAAACAGAAATGATGGATAAAAATCTGATGCTTGATCACAAAAATAAAAAGTTTTATTTCATTTTTAGTGAATATTTATCTTTCTAAATCTTTTTTCATCAGGTAATATCTGACAATATTTTATTTTGCAATAGGTTAACAGGATGCAAAATTATTTGAGGTATGGGCAGAAAGTGACAGGCTATCAAAAGCAAGGTGTCAGTTTATGAAGACAGGTTGTAAAAGAGAGATACAAGAAAAATGATACATAGAGCAGGTAGAAAAACCATGAAGAAACATGGTAATGATAGGGGCACTAACATTTCAAGTTGCAAATATTGCGGCAGTTAAGCAAGCAGATTTTCAGTATTGTTGAACTCTTTTAAGCCACATCAAATGAAGTGTCAGTAGAAAAACTCTGTTGTAAATGCTAGAAATATTCTTAGGCCGCATATGACAGAAAATTTTGTAGCATACTGACTGCAGTGTTCAGTTTGTTATAAAGAGGATTCCACTTAATTTCATTCAAAAATTTACTAAAATTTTTGTATCTCCTAAATGAATGTGCACCTATGTCATACATTTTTCACAAACTATGATGTTAGACAAAGAAATGTCATAGAATCATAGAATGGTTTGGCTTTGAAGGGACCTTAAAGATCATCTATTTCCAACTCCCCTGCCATGGGCAGGGACACCTTCCACTAGACCAGGTTGCTCAGAGTCCCATCCAACGTGGCCTTGAACACTTCCAGGGATGGGGCATCCACAGCTTCTCTGGGCAACCTGTTCCAGTGCCTCACCACCCTCATAGTGAAGAATATCTTCCTTATATCTAGTCTAAATCTACCCTCTTTCAGTTTAAAGCCATTACTCCTTGTCCTATCACTATGTGCCCTTGTAAAATGTCCCCCTCCAGCTTTCTTGTAGGCATTTGTAAATGCTTGCTAACTCCGCTCTGTCTTACTGCTCGCAGCCCCTTATCACTGCTCCTTGAAACTCTGTCGATTCCTCACAGCTCCTCAAATCTCCCTGATGTCTCTTCTTCTTGAATTCACTTTTCACTGTCACAAAATTAAAAATTGTTGACAGTAGTGTTAAAGAAAAATAAAATTATTGTATATCTCCTACTAGACGCAGGAAAAATCAGTTCTGCCTACATAGCTCATGTTGAATGAGCTCTGATATTCACACACTCTGCACTAGAGTGGTTTTAAAGCATTGGCCAGTGTCCACACAGAGTGAGAGTTTCAAGCTGTTTTCTACTTTAACACCTAGATATGAAATTATAAGGAAGTTTGTTCAGTGTCATCCAGGACAATCAAGAGTCCTTATCCTTGCTGATAATCCTTTGAGCCATCTGATCCTCCAACTGTTTCTTTCTTAATACAAGGCTCAAAATAACATTTCTGCATTATATATGGCAGTATTTTTCTTTAAATTGAAATAGAATCTCACAGTCCATCGGTACATTAGTTTGACTGTAAATCATAGTCTGAATTATACTGTTCCCATAAATTTTTTAGACCTTAGGGTTGAATTCAAATCTCTGAGATGTCTCTTACTACATATAATCAGTTGCTGTGTTTTTTAGTTCAGTGTCGAACTAATCACCTGTTTGTAGAATTGCAGAATTGTGACTTTAATCTTTCAAAATAACACTTGCTCCTAAAGAAAGAGCTGCAACCATTCAGATTTTCAGTATAGCCATTTTTACAGGATGGCAGAATTGCTGAGGTTGGAAGACACCTCTCGATGTCCCTAATCCAACCCCCTGCTCAGAGATGGGGCAGCTAGAGCAGGTTGCTCAGGGATTTTGAGCAGGTGGGGTTTTGAATATCTCCATGGGTGGAGCCTCCACAGCCTCTCTGGGCAACCTGTTCCAGTGTTTGACCCACTTCACAGTAAAAAAAAAGTTTTCTTTTATTCAGATGGAATTTCAGGGTTTTTAATTTGTACCTATTGCCTCTTGTTCTGTCAGTGGGCACCACTGAGCAGAGTTTGACTCCATCTTCTTTCCTCTGCTCCACCAGGGATTTATATAAAGTGATAAGATCCCCCTGGAGCCTTCTCCTCTCTAGGCTGAACAATCCCAGCTCTCTCAGCCTTTTCTCATATAACAAATGCTCCAATCCTGTCCCTGTCTGTCTTGTACTGGGAGCCCAGAACTGAACACAGCACTCCAGGAGTGACTCACCAGTGTTGAGTTGAAGGATCACATCCCTCGACCTGCTAGCAATGCTTTTCCTAACAGACCTGAGGAGGCTGTTGGCCTTGTTTGCTGCAAGGGTACTATGCTGGCTCATGTACAACTTGGTGTCCACTAGGATCACCAGGGTTTTTGCTGCCAAGCAGTTTTCCAGCTGGTTGGAGCCAGCCTGCACTGGTACCTGAGGTTACTCCTCCCCAGATGCAGGAGTCAACATTTCCCTTTGTTGAACTTGATGGGGTTCCTCTGCCCATTTCTCCAGCCTGTCAAGGTCCTTCTGAAAGGCAGCATGACCTTCTGGTGTATCAGCCCCTTCTCCCAGTGTTGCATAATCTGCAAACTCTTTGAGCATTTACTTGGTCCCATCTTCCAGGTTGTTAATGAAGAAGTTAAAGTTTTGTCCCTGATACCCCTGTCATTGGTACCCCTGGGGCACGCCGTTAGCGCGTGGCTTCCAGCTCGACTTTGTGCCACTGATTACAACCCTCTGGGCCTGTGAAGTCAGTAGGTTTCATTCTTTTTATTTTCCCCTTGCCTTCTTACACCACTGGGGCCTTCTTTCTTCCTCTTCCTTCTTCCTTTCTTTCAATTACAGTATAAGCTTATGAAATAGCAAAACTAAAAATTTTCTTTATATATCTTTTTAATGTTAGGAATTACAATTCTAAATGAAAAAAACATTGTTCTTCCAGTTAGAGAACAAAAGCGAAAGAAGTCTGGTAGCTTATTGGTCCTAGGGCCAAAATATAGATCCAGCATCGAATTGGATTATCTGGAATGGTCATTAAGTTCATGAGCAGAAGTCATGCTTTCTATTCCTCCAGACAGGACCTAATTAGAGGTGGGTATGCTCATTAAACCCTTCCAACAGATGGCAGTCTACACTTACACTTTGAGATTCCCTCTGTCTTTTCGAGAGCAAAACAAGATGATGCATTCTGCATAAAGTTGTAGTTCAGTGTATAAATAAGTAGGCCCACTGCTGTGCACACCAGGATAACTCTCATGATACATGGAGGTAACACAATGGAAATTGCAGTTTAGAAATCCAATTTATCTTGCTGTGAATAGAATTGCATCCACTACAGACAGCAATTAGTTTTGTTCTATAACACTGTTATAGAAATGTGACATTGAAAAACTATTTGCAAACTACTAAGCATTCACATAGCTTGAGTTCATGGAGTTTAGAAAAATGTTAATTCCTGGTATGCGAAGGAGAACAAAGGATTTTTTACCAACTGCAGCCAAAAGGTCAGATCACAACTGCTGAGGTAATGAAGCAAAAGCTTCCTTCAACTTTAGTCACTTATACAGTTTCTAAAAGCATAATATTCAGTGGATACCTCTTTCTTGCAGCACTGAGTTTCTGTCACAGCTGAATTATGGCTAGCTCTATTTTAGCTCTATACCTTCATACCAGTGTCTATAGCCCCAAGACTGATAAACAAATGATGCTTGGTATTAAAGTACTTGAACACTGATTTTTATCCCTGTGCTTTTGCAAATGACATATAGAAAGTTCATTCATAAAGCAAATATATACCACCAGTCCTGTAGCAGCTTTAGCATGTTAATGCTTAGGTAGATATTTCCTGCTTACATTTAAGACAGTGACTGATGGATTTATGTATCAGGTCTTATGAGCTGATTACCTACGATAGAAGGAAATGGGGCTTAATACTGTAAGAAGTTCCTCATACTCTAATATTTTGTCTGTAGCAGAGATTAACTTATACATCCTTGTAGCAGAGATTAACTTCTTTTTTAAAGAATGCGTTTATACATTTGTCGTTGCTTTCCCTCTTCTTAAATTCATGCTCAGTGTTATTCCTCAAGGCAGCCAGAAACATATAACAGACATCATAGAGCTCAGCAGACCTAGCTGCTGAGAAGTATAGGAGCTTATGTATTCTGCTCATAAAAATTAGAAACTGTGTCATTCGTTTTCCCTGGGAAAATTCATTACCAGAAGATGGTGTTAGTCAGGGTTCCTCTACACTTTTACCTTAGAATTACCTCTCATTTGAGAATAATTTATTTTTAATTGATAAGTTTTAATTAGATTCGTAACTCATTTGTTTCTCCATGAGAACTTCTCTCCACAGAGAAATTTTCAGAACCAATGTTTCGAGGAATGCATCTTTTAATTTTCATCTGAATGATGGATGGAAGGAACTATATAGATATTTGCTTGTATCCATGCCACATGACTCAGGAGTATGCACTTAACCAGCCAATGCTAACGCAGGAGTCCTTTTGCTCCTCCCCACTTCCCTTCGATTTAAACCTGCCAACAGTCTCTGCTGCACAAAAGCACCCTATTCTAGAATAGAAGGCATTGTAACACAGACGGCAGCATTCGCCCATGAAATTGTACCAAAATATTTAATCCGGGTCAATTTCTTTGTACAGAGACAGATGATTGCATGTTGTTTTAGTGTGGTTTAATGAGTTACTGCTTATAGTAAGTCTGAGAAAGCCTGAACTGATACTAATACTTAGCTCCTACATGTATTTTTCTAGTCATAAGTCTTAAAGGGGGCTGTTGGTTCCTCGTTTTGCAAGTAGAGGAACTCTTAGTGGAGAAATTAAGAAAGGGTGAGGAAGATGGACTGCATCATAATTCCCTCTGCGTCCTAAGGTCGTGTTCCCACTGGTTTAAGAGCTTATGGTCTTTTCTCCCAAGTTCCAAGTGCATAATCTAAAAGCAAGATGACTTGTAAATATTTAGAAAAAAACAGGTTTTTACAAACCTCATCCTAGAAACATTGAGAGGAATCACCTTATCTTTTTAAGCAGTCTGAATGTCACCTAGAAAAAGAAAAGCAGCTGCAGTCAATAAGAAAAAACAGTCACCTCAGAAGATGATTTATTTATTCTATTACAGGTAAAGAAAGACATGGCATGAATTCCCTAGTGGGCAGGTCTGATCCAGTCATTTAAAAATAAGGATTTAGTACCTTTTGAGGTAGATACCTTATTGTGTCTGAGAGACATCCATATAAGGTTGGCAGACCCAAACCCAAAAGTTATTCATACTTTTGGCTATCCAAGTGGGATAGCCTAAGACATCTAGAGTGACATTAGAGACCTGTGCATGGGCAACCAAATAAAGCCTAAAATATTTGTTATTCTTTCCTATCTTGTAAAAGCCTTAAAAGTAATTCTTGGGTGACTAAAGATGGATCCAGTCCACTCAGAGCTGTCACACATCACACAGGTTTACAATGTGCCAGAGCCCCTATTCTGCAGTGCATCATTGCCATGGAGAAAGTATTTGCATACCTGGCTTAACCACTTTCAAAAAATGTTGCCTGTCTTGCATCCGCAGTGCTACAGAGTAAGATGAGTTTGTTGAGAAGTCTAATCCAATACCGTTCCCAAGCCAGTCAAAAATGTGCCCATAATTCAACACAAAACAGCTGCAATGGCTGAGGCATTGGAGGAAGCTTTAAAACAGATGCAGTACAGGAGTGTCCTGGTTTCACCTGGGATAGTGTTGATTTTTCTTCCTAGTAGCTGGTATAGTGCTGTGTTTTGGATTTAGTATGGGAATAATGTTGATAACATGCTGATGTTTTAATTGTTGCTAAGTAGTGCTTACACTAGTCAAGGACTTTTCAGCTTCCCATGCTCTGCCAGGTGCACAAGAAGCTGGGAGGGGGCACAGCCAGGACAGCTGACCCAGACTGGCCACAGGACTATTCCATACCGTATGACATCATGCTCAGTATATAAACTGGGGGGAGTTGGCCAGGGGGCAGCGATCACTGCTCGGGGACGAGCTGGGCATCAGTCAGCAGGTGGTGAGCCAATTGTATAGTGTATCACTTGCTCTGTAAATTATTATTGTATTATTATATTATTATTATTACTATGACTACTATTCTATTTCTTTTTACTTCAATTATTAAACTGTTCTTATCTCAATCCACGAGTTTTCTGACTGTAACCCTTCCAATTCTCTTCCCCATCCCACTGGGTTGGGGGGAGTGAGTGAGTGGCTGTGTGGTGCTTAGCTGCTGGCTGGGGTTAAACAACGACAAGGAGCTTGAGTGATATCATTTTACTTCAGTTGGCTGTTTACTGAATCTCTCTCTGGACTGAAGCTTTAATTGGATAATGAGGTGAGTTAATGGTCTGATATGTGCTACTTTGGCCATAGTTCACAATGCTGAGCTCAACATTAGCCATATTTCACTTGCTGCCAAAGTAAAAAAATCCAGAAAGCCAAGACCAGCAGAGAGCATTTCAAGACTATGTCTGCAGAAAAATTGTTTCCCATCCATACCTCACAGATTGTCTACTGAGAAATCAATGGAGTTAAATAACTTGTGTCAATTTTGGACACCGTTTACATTTTATAGGCTTGGGTTTTGATTCTTATATTGATTTTATGCTGATATAAATCCTTCACTTCAAAGGAGCTACTTGATTTAAATCTGTAACAGAACATAACAGGACCTGTTTGCTTTCATTAAATGTCTTTTGACTTCAGTGGTACCAGTATTAAACAGGAATGGTCAGAGCACTCCACTATAAATTTTAAGAGTACTTAATTTCATTTTAAGTACATGCCATATAATTACACTGCTAAGACAAATTCATTCTGCAGACTATGTTGATGCTAATTGCAAATAAAAAGAAGACAAAGAGAAGAAAGCTCAAAAAAGATGTAAATCTTGAAAGTGAGAAAAAACCTAATTTGGATAACTCAGTACATATATAGAAGAGAAAAAAATAAGTAAATTGAATCAGATATTCCAACCTTTCCTTTTAAGTGCCTTAGAGCGATGACTGTGTGTATGTGTGTGTGTCTGTGTGCATATAGAAATAAAGATGTATGTGCTTATATATGTATGTAGACACATTGGATATTTATATATTAAAGTTGATGAGGAGCATCAGTGCATCTAGGTAGGAAAAAAAAACTGCATCAGAGCTCAACTCCTTAAGTCTTTGCTCCGTCTGAACACAAGAGTATGAATGAAGCTCAGTCAGTTTACCATTTGGCAATGGCATCGGTGCTTCTCTTAAGGGAAAAGGCCATTTTGCCTTGAGGGACTGAGAATAAGAAATAGCAGTGTAAAATTTTGAAAAGTGTTAACGAAGAATTTTTCAGTTTAAGTCCTTTGAAAGTAAGTTCCAGTTTTGTGACTTCAGAAGTATTGATAATATTTTTTTTTAGGTTCAGAGACCATTTCTTGTGCCATAAGAAAGTTTTGCACAGGAACCCACTGGGTTTTGGGACATGCAGCTGTTTGACAGCTTTGCTGTGCATACTTGGCAGGAGCTGCCCTCTCCTCAGTGACTCCTCAGCTCTGGAGTGAGGAGAGGACTCTGTTATCAGCAGCTGCTTGTTCTTCAAGGATTTCACAATCTATTCCTTTCTTCCATACTCCCAGCACTTGGGAAATTTTGGACAATGTGCTTTGTTTGTAATTAGAATAAAACCACATGTAAAACTGTAGAAAACTCCAGTGAACTGGTACATTTCATCTTTTTCTGTCAACTTTGATGATTCTGCTGTTCCCTTTCCTTTCACCAAGACTTGCCTTTTTTCCATGTTGCATGGCCAAAAAGTTTTTTCCAATTCTGTTCTTTAACAAGCTTATTTTCTTTTCCAGCTAACACCTGTCCATTTTTTTGTCTTTTTCTGTCACACAACACAGCTTTATACTTGCTGCTTTCTCTGAATGACGGGCCTTGGGTAAGGACATAAAGGCCTCATGAGGGCAATTAGTAGTAGTCTGTAAAACTCCACTTCAAAACCTCTTTTCACAAGTCACCCCATCTGGCTGTGTCTGCTTTTGGTTAGATGGCTTGTGAAAAAACCCTGAATAGTTTTGTCTTGCAGAAAAAAATCATAAGTTTATAGCCTTGCCCTTAAGGTGGAAACAAAGAGAAAAAGGAGAAAGTATAACAGACATTGAAAATGATTTTAGACATCTCTTGTGCTGCCAATATCGTTCTGTGTAACTTCCATTTTGCAATTCATTCCACAAGTTTATGAATTCACAGTTGTTTACAATACTAAAAATATGCTAGCACCTGCCTTGATATGCACTGACAGAGCTTTAGGGCTGTACAGAAGGAATATCCTTTGCTCTATAGATTTGTTTCAGTAGGATCTCAGCAAATGCTGGAAGAAGGACTGATGGCCCCACATTAAAGGTTTGTAAGTGCTACTACTCAGCTGTGTTACACTGTGGACTTACATTCATTAGTCACCTTGTTTGTTGTGTTTCAGAAGATAAAATTAATTGCCAAATAATTAACCCCCTGTATATCCTGCTATTGTGTCCTCATCTTGGAAATAGTGACTATTGCTTATTGTAAGGAAGCATAGAAATTAAAAAGGTCTCAGACCCATCTGTGATAATAGGAATGACACAGCTGAAGCCTTGCCGCACAGGACCTCCTACTCTCAACAATTTGTGTGTTTGCTGGAGGACATAGTATCACCGTTCATGGCAATCCTCTCAGTGACTGGCACATAAAAGATAATGTAGTTTTCTAATACCAATGAACATTCATTAGAGTCTTGAAAGATAATGATGATCAGAACCTCAAAGGATAGCCACACCCCAAAGGGGAGATAATGACCGAATGGGACCCTGGGCTGTGAAATTTTTGTCGGTCTTTCTAGGAAGCAAGGTGCTGTATAAAACCAGAAAAAAACTTCACAGAAAAAAAATATAGTGTTCTGGAGAGGAAGAGAAAACTAATTAAATAATTACTCATGGGTCGTGTGCTAGTTATTCCTTTAATATGATTCTTGGAACTACAGTCATGTCGTTAGGCTTTTAAGCTATGTCTCTATTGCTAAAAAAGGAATGAGGAATGAGCTAGAGTACTGGACTGTGATTATGCATGGTGCTGAGTAGCTATCATACAACTGGCATGATAATGACCTGGGCCACTTAGCACTTTCTGAGAGATGGCTGGGCAAGGGTTGAGGGTGGATTTTATGCACCAGGAACCATTTCCAAAATCAATATGTATGAGCCTGAATGAGGTTTTTCTTCCCTCCCTCTCAGGACAGGTCTCCAAACTGTTCCAGCAGTTTCTCAAACACCTCTATATTCTCTTAATCCATAATTTAGTGGAGTAAAAGCACACCAAACCCCAAATGCAAGGACCAGCAGTTTCACACTGTTAAAACACCACTATGAGGGGCTGTAATGTAACTCTTAAAATATTTCAGACCTTTAAACTTAAGAAAATGGGAGGAATCAGAACCATGATTCAGAAGCAGAAGGTTCTAGCATGGACTCAGAGGGTGCCCAGGAGCCAGTACTGTGCAGCATGAATGTAGCTTTCTGGGCTACTTGACATCTCTTTTATTTAGAAGTGGGCAGATAGTCTTAGAGGCTTTACATATTTCTATGCTAAAATGTTTATTGAAATGCTTAACTGTTTGGTAGATTTCTTTCTCCTCTCTTTCCCTTCAGCACCTTTTATTATTATTCTTTTAATTTCAGTTGCCACATGCCTATTTATGTAACTTTAGGTAATCTTTAGGTGTAAGCATCCTTGAAAATTGCATTTCACTAGCAAGAGATATAAGAACAGGTTTTTATATTCCTCTTTTTCCCACCTACACATTCCTTACTCTATTCTCAGTGAACGTAGTGCTGACATTTTAACTATAGCACCCTCTTTATCCCTTTCTTCTTTCTATGTTGGCAGTCCTTTGTATACCATTGTCACATATCCTAGAGGTTCCTTCTCTGTTTCTGGAGAAAAGACATTGTGATACTTCAAATCTTGGCACTCTCTACACTTGATTGTCTTTAGTCTTTGCAGAGACAACATATAGCAGTTCTCCTCAACAGCACTTTTCTTTCTAGGATGAGAGCTCTAACTATACACTGATTGGACTGGTTGCTTCTCCTAGACTTGGCCTTTCAGCTCAGAAAATGTCATTACCAGTGCTTTAAGATACCAAAAAAAAAAAAAAAGTCTTTTCATGTGGAAGAATATTTCCTGACTACTATGCCCTCATTTGCCAACATGTGATACTTAGGAAGTAAGCTGCATTACCATGCCTATAAAAAGAGCAATCATAGCAGTGCAAGCAGCCTTGACTGCCAATATGTCTTAGTAACCTTTTATATTATAGCAGCGTTGTTACTGCCACAATAGGTTAGAGTATGTCACCATTTCTATTATATTTGAAACCACATTTTTCAGGGCTTTATAACTTTCGTACTGTGATAAACACTGAACTGAATCTTTATATATGGCTTGTCAGATAAAATAGATGAAGACATAGTAGCTGGAACTTGGGTGGTATATTACAATAAAATGGCAAAAAAAAAAGACAAGAGCAAGTGGATTTCTCTCATTTTTGATACTACAAAAGTTAAACATTCTTAAAAGGGAACATAAACTCTACTCTGAAATTAAGCTTCCTATTTTTGATCCTCAAAAGAAGATTCCCCAATTATCTGAGTGAAGTGGAACTAACATCCAAGAGCTCTCAAGACCCAGGATGGCATTACATTTTACCACTTCTGTAGATTAAACAAGGAAGATACTTTTTACTGGCGAATACTCCTTGCAAGAACTGGTAGAACAACACTTTCAGAGTATGGGAGGGTGTTTCTGAGGGCCGTCTGGCAATACCGACAGGAATGCTAACAGGCAGACTGCCAAAGAAACAGAAAAACTGCATATCTGATGAAATAATCTGAATATGCTCTTGTAAGGGGGTCATGGCATTCCTCCTTCCCATGAATACCTTTCTGCAGACTTTTGTGTGTGGTGCATGAACTGAAGCCAAGATTACAGATATGTAGCCCTCCTCATCAAAGATGGCAAAGCAAGTGCTTCCAGGTAAGGTATTAATTTTAATTCATAAATCCAGCCAATAAGTGAAGTGGAAAAGAAAAAGACACTTAAACAGAATTATCAGTTTGCAGCAGAATATCTGGATAGCAACATTATGTCACCAAGGTAGTTATCCATGTCAAGTCATTAAGAAGGCCAATCCTGCAATCAACAGGCTGATAGACAGATGCTTCCTCCTGCCAGAAACTCCTGCCATCATTAGCATCATGTAGCTGTGTATCCACAGACCCTTATGCCAATTCCCAGCTGAGAGGAAGAGCACCCAGCTTGTACTCCCTGTGTTTGGGTGAAACAAGGATGTGCTCATACCCACACCCTGAGTATCCATCAGTATATCTGACTATGTTGAGAGCAGCAAATTAGTTCCAGCATTAAATCAAAGTGAAAAAATAGCTGTCTGCTCACAAGACCTGCACAATGCAAACCTTAAAATGACACTTCTTTCTTTTTCGAAGATTTGTTTTGGGTTTTTTTATTATTAAAGTTGGATAGACAACAGCAAGACACAGGTGGTTACGTGGATCATTCCTTAAACTGCAACAGTGTCCCAAACACACTGACAAGATTATAATGGAACAAACTTTGCAAGGGTCTATGGGGACACATCCTTCCCAACTGAGATGAAAATCCTCACTCAATATTAGAGGATTTCCTGAGATTCACAGGCATTATCATGCAACAATAAACAGCAAATATTAGTAATAAACTTTTAAAATGTATTTGTTTTATCTGTACTCATCCTTCACTTTATTTGCTTGCCCTGAATATTTAACTATTTGAATTTATTCCTGCAAGTCATTGTGTAAATTTAACTTTACATTTATGAAGTGCACACTGTTTTTAAAACATGAGTACTTACACCAGAAGTATTGTATGCTTATGCAAGAAAAGAAAAAAAACAGTGTTACCTTGAGCAATTACAACTAAGCAGTATAGATCACGTCTAACCTAGCAGTCTTTTCTAACTCTTGAATTTTCATGCACAGTCCAGCCCTGAGTCCATGCTGGGGCATACACTGTCCATTCTCTTCCATATCTTGGTTTCAATAGGAAAGGCACTTTTGTGGATGAACCAGGTGAAAATTTAAAATAAGCTCCAGGACTACATGGTGTGCTGGAAAGCACATCTACTTTGCTGGTCAATTGACACACATTTTTCTATTTGCTATTTAAACAATGACAGGGAAAGCTCTACAAGAAACCCATAGATTTATAAGTCATCAAAATTAGGTTTTTTTCAATAATGAATAAAATTTAAGAAATGTAATCTGCTCATGGATATTTTACAACACAATTAGGCCAAATGCATTACATATATATATATACACATTGTTCAATAAAAGTTTATTCCAATTTAGTGGAAGTGACTTATAGAAAATAATTTTTGAATGAAAAAAAATGTGAATTTGCATTGGAAAACCAAATGCAGAAGTAAAATTAATCAAATCAAATAACAGAAATATGCCATGTGGGTGGTACCAATCAAAATTGCCTGGTTTTAAAATATTTTTAACAAGCTATTTACAAATGAATCACATACAAAAATCATTCAGAGAAAGTGGGTTTATATTTTAAAATAAATGTGTGTGTTACATACATTTACATACATTTTGCAGCCTGCTGCAGACAGTGTTTGAACTGAAAGAGAGGCAAACTTTAATTAATATAGCTATTGAACATTATTCACCTATTCTAGCAGGCATCTGAATTTGGAGTTATCTTCGTGTAAAAAGTTTAATCTATCTATGCAGGAAGAAAACAGTGTAATAAAAACATCAAAGAAAAAAAACCCTGATGTGTTCAAAACATAATTTTGTATAACACATTAATGAGAAAGGATAGTTAATAAAAATCTAATCATTAAAGAAACAACTCAACAGAGAAACAAAGAGAAGATAAAGCATCTGAGAAAATCAGTAATGTGGGTTTATAAGATTTGTACAATTATGTTTGTTTCTTTAGTTTAATTACAAGGTAAGATATTGGTATACATCATTTTTATTGAGCTGGAAGGGAAGTTTTTCTCAATATATTTTACAAAAGAATAAATTGTTCTTGAATTTCTGTGTGCTTGTCGCTAAGAAAATATACCCCTGAGGTTACTACTGTGATTTACAGCAAACAAATGTGATCAGATTATTTCTTGAAAAGTTATATTGTGTCCGTTAATATTTATAAAAGAAATAAAGCATGCTCTGCATTTTTGCGGTGAAGAGGAACAGAATGTTGATGACCATAACAGAATCACAGTAAAAGCTGGATTGATCACAATAAAGAAGGTACAAAATGCTTATATATACTTACTAAATGAGATGACAGCATACTAAAATATTAAAACTGTATTACTGTTTCTCATTTCCTGAACCCTTTCCACTATTAGTTTAGCATCAAAGATGGTGGTATTCTGTACTCTTAGTGCCTCGTTTTAAATTTCCAGGCTAATGGCGTATTTGTTCTGAACCTATTAAAGAGCCTTTAATTCCAAAACCACAGATCTTATTGCAATGTTATTAGTAATTCTTGTAATTGAAGCCTGAAACAATATCTGAATAGTGCAGCCTTGGATATTTCTTGGATTTTTTTTTTCTGAACACCAAGCACCAGAAAAATTAAAAGATGAAAATTTTTAAAGAAAAAGGTTTCTCAACTATATGTTCTCTTTGATTAGAACAGTGTTTATTGAGACATGCGGATCCTGAATCCGAGCAATGAAAGATCTAAAATGACATTTTATCACACTTCCATTCAGCATCAGCTATAGTGCACTTACATATTCTAGGCACAAAAAAACATATGAATTACAAAATATTAGACAAAATGGATTAATACATTTGATGAAATATTGGCCTAAATTTCACAAAGTATTTTCCCTCCACTTTTATTTAGCAAAAAAAATGGAAGACCCAATGGTTTTTTCTACATTGCATCTTCTGAACATCACTTTTGCCTTGAAGTTTCATTGTTGGGCATCAATGCTTGAACATTTAAAATGAATTCATATGTAAAATGAGAAATCACCCCAGTGTTATATGTAGATCAGAAGACAACATTTGTACCATGCAACACTTGATTTTATCCTCAGAAATCTGTTCCCAAGATCCCAATTTTTTGTCCCAACCTAGGTATTTATTTATTTCAGTACACACATGGGTATGCAATTGTTAATTTGCAAAGGCTTGTACTAGTCCTTTTGTATCTGCAGGCTCTACTCACTTTGCAAGCTCAACACGTTACTTAATGTGACCCATGAAAATAAGTCATTATACGTGTGCCAGGGGGCTGGCACATTATATGTGCTGCTCTGTGCCAGGGGACCCTGGGGGTGATGCCAGCTGTGTGCTTCATCATTATTGGGCACCTCTAACCTTGCCAGTGCTAAGATTAGGCTCTTCCAATCAATTTCTTCAATAAAAAAATGCAGTTTAGTATAAAACTGCTAAATGTCAAACATTTTTATATCAGCTATACAGAAAGTCATGTATTCAGTTTAAACAGGTGTTGGTGATGCATTCTATCCCAGTAGCAATTAGAAGTCAAGTCCTGAAGGTGTTCAAAGGACTCAGTTGCTGATAATGGCAATTATCAGAGTTTTTTACCTGACATGCAGGCTTTCATAAAATGGCAGTGACGTTCTCTGAAGTTCTGATTTTAGCTGTAAGAACTAGACCTGTACAATGTTGATCTTAATAAATATTTTATTAAATATAGATATAAAAATGTCAGAATCTAGTAGACTACAGAAACACAGTGTTGATATAGTTGTTTGACCACTAAAGGTTCAGAGCTGTATTGAGTCCTATAGCTGCTATCCCTCTTTGTGAATTTTCTGTTCAATAAACCTTTGGGTTTGTTTCACAGTGTGAACTACCCCTGGGAGCAAAGGGTGACCTGCTACTCCCTGGCATACCAGTGGCCAGGAGGCAGGTAGTGTTGTGTTGGATACATTCGTGAGCACTCGTTTTACCTGATCACAAACACTCAGCCTTTGTGCGCTTGTTGGTGTAGGCAGAGTCTGAGTGGAGGCTTTTTGGAGGAAGCCTACCATGCCCATCTCCTTATCTGAGAGCTGAGAGAGAGACTTGTCGCTGTGCTTATCTTCTGCACAACAGCACAGTACTACCAGTGGATAAGGAACTCTTTCTAGTTCTAGGAAACAGTATGGTTGGATAATTCTTGAAGAAAATTTTCTTCTTTTGTGTCACAAGCAATTTTTGAAGGAAAGTTTAAGGAAAGGTGCGCTTAAGTTGGGAAAACTGGTACCTTTGGAAAATAAAAATTCAACCTACCCCAGGATGTTAACACTTTATTGAAGTAATGGACAGTTCCTGTACTTCTATCTGACGGGAAATTTTGTGCAAAGGTATTTTTAATGATTTATTTCAGAAAGGCTAAATTATTTTTTCAGCATGTATAGTCCAAGCAAGGCTGCAAGTGTTTAATAAGTAATTAAAACCTACATAAAAGATGAGAACTTGGAGGTACAACAGATTCTTCATAAAATGTTTTATTAATTGAAATGCTAACTGAATTGTCAGACTGTATGAATATCTGCATGAAGACCAGAACAGCTGCTTAAGATGCTGTGTGGGCGATTAAACGCTTGCTTTTCCTGTTCCACCGCATCAAGGTCAAAGCCCTTGTCCTCACCCTCAAGGCCCATTGCAACTGTTTTAGGATTTTGTTCCTTTTATTTTTTATTAGTTAACCTGGTTTGCCTGCCTTGCCCCTCCCAATTTAGTTACTTGTGCCTCTGAGGTATCATCTGCTGCCTCCTTCTTGCATTGTCAGCAGTAACACTGGTAAGACATCCGTTGCCCTGTAAAGCTGCCCTGACAGCTGCCAGCTGGCCAATACTTAAAAAGTGGGGAAGAAAGGGATTATTAGCATATGCTTGACTTCTAGTTTTGTGATACAGTACATGACTATATCCTTGTACCAGCAGTTGTCCTTTTATGTTGTAAACACTTCGGGGCTTCTGGGGTAACACATACATTTAACTTCAGACAAGAAACCTCCCAACAAGAAAATAAATTATTAAGGTTGCAAAGTGAAGGATTCAAAAGATATGAAACTCCTCAGTTAGCTTTTCTCAGCAGATTATACACATCAGGATGCAGCCTTTTATTACATGATTGAAAATTATTTTTTGCACTGTTGCTCCTTTAACTAGTGTGCTGGATGGCTGGAACTCTGAGGATTATGTACCTATTCTCTAAAATGTCCTTGTTTCATCTTTAGAAAAAGTTGGAAGACATGTACAGAATAAAGCAAGAGTTTTGGAAGGAGTAGCCAGAGGAGGGCAGATGAATACTGCCTTGCAGACCTGGATTTTTTTCCACCAGCAACTACAGGGTTCCTGTATTATATGAAGCAAATAACTGAAGGATCAGATTAAATACTCTGATATTTTTCTTTATTTTCTGGGTTTCTTGCTTGAGATTAGTATCTTCATTTGCATGCAGTCAATGCTCATAACTTTTTGCTACTTCAGAGCTTCGGCTACCCAGTGACTGTCATTCCCCCTTTCTCTTGTGCTCCTTGTTTCATTTTTGCCCCACTTTCAGTTCCCAGTTCTTGTCTCCTTAAAAAAGCCCTGTTCCAGCCTCCCATTTCTCCTGTCTGCTCAGTTCCTCTTCCAGGCCCAGATCCCATTTCCTTCCCTCCTCTAATTCTCTCTCCAATCCCTCCTGTCTCTCTGCTCCTTTGCCTGCTCTTATTTTCCCTCTCTGCTGTCAGCTCGGCGGCTTCATTGTCCTCACTGCCTGGGCACTCAGCAGGGACTTGCAGCTAGAACAGCAGAGCTGCAGGTTTGGGACCTTGTCCTGACCTGGCCTTTCTCAGCAACTCTTCTAAAAGTTATGAACAAATGAAAAGATTTCATGCTGCAGGGGAATACTGAACATGACAGGTGAAACTTGGTTAATACATTAGTTTAGGTACAACTGTCATTCAGGAGGGAGATCACCCAAAAGAATGAAAAAGGGGCCACTTGGCTATGGCTTCATTTTGTTTTGTTAAAGTCAGGATAATCTGGACAGAGGAGCAGAGAGAAAAAACATGCCTGGCTACCTGAGGAGTCACCCTATTGAAAATATCAAAGACCTATCAAAGGCCTGTGCTTATTAACTACTGCTTTCTTTCAATATGCCAGAAAACACTATCATTCATGACATTCAGCAGAGAGCCTAGAATTATATATATGTTATATATATTAAAAAAATTATTTTTTGGATAACAGCCAAGTACACTATAAAGGGAAGAAAACTTTCTGTCTGAATTAACACAGAAATGTTATCTCGAAGTTAAATACACATATGTGTATTACATAGGATATCAGGATATGACTTGATTTGACCTCATTACTTTCCTGAAAGTGTCTTCCTCTGTGTAAAAGCATGTAATGACCCCAAAATTATGTTTATTCAGCTTCATAGCCTGCACTTGTGCTTAACTCATTTCTCCTCTGGGTGTAGAAGAGCAACAATGAATTCACAGTGATTACTAATGAGTCAGCAGTTTTCCAAACTCTTATAGTAGTGAATAGTTTAAATGAGAACTGAGCAGAAAGCTGTATCAGAGAGTCCAGCTCCTGCCCTATCTGGGAACCATTTGTTTTTTTAAAATAAGTAAGGAGTAGGATGCAGCTGGCCTGCTAATCGCAAACACCAGATGGCTGTCTCAGACAAAAACTGCTCTGTTCACATAGTTTAAACAAAATCAGAATCGAAGAGGTTTATTGATTTATTAACAACATGTAATTAACCGGCAATCAGTGAATCATGTAAGCAAGATCAATATTTACAGATAAACAGATAAACCACAATACAAGAGGTAAAACAAAATAGTAGATGCTTAAAAAGGTTAATATGCATCTATGACTTTCTAAATACCCTCGTATAATGCATCTCAGAATGTTCTAATCCCAATGAATAGTCGCAGTTACCCCTCCCAGCATTGTGGGTTACACGCACACCCCTTCCCTCTTCTGGGGGAGAGGTGGGCGCTCCAGGTCTGAGTGTGCCCCAGTGTTCCCAGCAATCCGCAAGTAGTGTGAATGCACCCCCCCAAGTCACATACATATCCCTCAGGTGTGGGTCCCTACGTCCTGCTCCTAGCTGGATGCAGGCTCCTCGTGGTGTCCATCTAGCCTGAGCAGAGGCTGTCATGCTGGCAAGGAGACTTCTGGCAGGTTCAGACCAGGGGATTTGATCATTCACGCTGATGGGAAGACAGGAACACTCTTTGCAGACCAAAAAAACAAAAATAAAATAAACAGCCAAAATCCCAGTTTGTTTGCTGTGTAATGAAATTGTGGAAATGTCTGCTGACATTTTTCATGTCCTGAATCCAAATGATTTTGCCTCCCATGCATATTTTAACATTTTTAATCAAACAAAAAAAAAATCAGTTTTCAGTCAAGGTCTCAAATATGTAGCTAGGAATGGCATAAGAGTACCAGTTAATGTGGCTATATAGAGATTGTCTAGATAGGGAAGTTAGGATGCAATAAGCTTGAGAGTGAATTTACAATGCAATAATGACTTTCATTAGTAGGTACAAGGAGAGGTGCTGTGTGGCTCCATAAAGCACAATGGCAAGTGCACTTCACGTTCACACCTCAGCTTACTGCTGTGAAGGTTTCTGTAGTTTCTTAAATGCCACTGACAACATATGATTCCTTCATATCTTATTTATTGCGGAGGAGAGGAAAGCAACAACTGTGATGAGATTTTAATTTAGAAATACTGAGGAAAATGTATGAATCCACAAGCTCCAGGCTGAACAGTACGAGTAAAAATAAATCTTTGATAGCTCAGTTAAAGCACAGGATTTTCCACGACTGGAGCCTACAACAGCATGTAACAGTTATTAATGTAACTAGTGAGCAAAAAGCTGTGATTTTATGACATCCAAGAGGAGACAAAACTCACACTCAGTTTGGTGATTTCATAGTCCTTATTAGGTACCTAGAGAAAGGAATAACTGATGTGGAGGCATCTTACAGAATAACTTGTTCCCAAAGCAACTGGTGATTACAATTTTTTTAAAATGAAAATGTGAAACTGTTTCTAAGGATGTAGCTAAAATATATAAATCAAAGCACTGTTAGTTTACAGAATACTTAAACGGTGTATTAAGAGGCTGAGTGTACTTTATTTGCAAAACAAAGTAATTTAAAGACTACTGCTGACAGACTGAATAGACTCTATTATTTTAATGATGATGACTACTGTTGGTAATAGCAGGTGGAACCATCATCCTCATATAACCTAAACTACATATATAAAACATGTACAGATGATATATGTCATAACCTAGACAACAGATTAGCTTCAATCAGGCACAGCAGTCAACAATGCCTGCATGCTTTCATCGTGAGAAACAATCTTTCATGCAAAGGTAGTTGCCTTGAAGATCAATCTTTTAAGAAGCTGCAGCAAACTGGGGGAAGAGGGAAGTAAAAATAAGTGCAGAAGCCACAGTGAATAAATTATGAACTTGGTTGAAACTGTAGATTACAGCATAGAGTTTGCTAACAATCTAGAAATGCTTCATTGACCAGGCAATAAATTAAGTGTTAAAACTGAATTTCCTAGTAAGTGGGGAAAAAAACTTTAAGCAACAGCATTGTATGGGTTCTGCTGTTCCTGACATAACTACTAGAAATGAAGAGGGAGATTCCAGAAAGCTTCACTGATATGAGAAATGCAATCCTCAACTTAGAATATGATTAGATGGGAAGATGTAAGAGTGCAAATGGCATATGCTAAACTTCTACATGACAAAACAGAAAGATCCTCTGTTATCTGAGAAACAGAGTGAGAGAGAGATTCAGAAGGAATAGCAAAGTACAAAGTGCCTACTGGTTAAAATGATAATATTAATATTATTTACAATGTAATTATTATTAATACAAACCCAAAGGTACCCAAAACTGCACAGAGCACTCCCAATACAGTCTCCCAAGTGACAAAAAGACTCATGTTCCTCAACCTGATGGCTACACTCTTGCCAATGCAAGTGTGTTAGGGAATGTAGGTACCTTTTAAGGACAAAGAAGATACAGGAATATCAGCAATGAAGAAAACATCCTGTACAACTAATCAGAATGATAGGCTTATAAACCTCCTTTGGTGAGGAAAGCATCTGTATTTTCTTTATGATTGGGTGGGAAAAGGATTCTGCAAGAACACTTGACCCCATTTTGAGCTCTGCAAACAGCTGTAGCATGCCTTGCATTCATGCATAGGAAAAGTCCATCACTGATTGAAACCTTGGATTACAGAGCTTGAGTTCTGCCCTCTGGGAGTATTTGACATCCAGCAACATGTGTGTGGAGAGGGAAAAAGGGAACCAGAGCCCATGTCCTGGGTAACAGTGTCTCCAAATCATCTGTCCTGACATAGCAATAAGTCACAGAGGACAAATTTCTGTAAGTAATCTATTTCATCAGTTTTCCTCCCTGCTCATCATGCCTAATCTTATAAACCAAATAAATTCCCAGCTCTACTTTACTTTCAAGATGTCTGTTGGTTTCTTTTCACTCAACTTGTCCCTAGCTTTATGACTATGGACAACTCTTTTCATTCACCTATATAGGATGGGAACTAAGTTTGTTGAATTCCAAAATGTCTCTTCACGGGTGGACCTGGCAGCTCATTGTTCATTTTCATTGCACTGGCATGTAAAAAACACAAGGGAAATGGGAGTCTTATGCCTTCATAAACTGTCCAAAATGCCTGCTGAAGACATATAATCTTCTCTAATGTGTTGCTAGTGATCTTCAAGAATGCAGTAAAGAAGTGATTTTACATGTAACTGTGGTGCCCACCAAGCCACTCTCTCGCTCCCCTCCTCAGCAGTACAGGGGAAGAAAATAAGATGAAAAACTTGTGGGTCGAAATAAAGGCAGTTTAGTAAAGAAAAGCAAAAGCTGCGCATGGAAGCAAAGGAAAACAAAAAGATTTATTCTCTACTTTCCATTAGCAGGTGATGTCCAGCCACTCCCTGGGAAGGAAGGCCTCTGTATGTGTAGTGGTTGCTTTGGAAGACAAATGCCCCCCTGCTCCTTTCTCTTAGCTTTTGTTGCTAAGCACGATGTCATATGATATGAAATATCACTTTGGTTTGTTTGGGTCAGCTGTCCTGGTTGTGTCCCCTCCCAACCTCTCACCCACCCCCAACCTACTGGCCTTTGGGGATGGGGGTTAGAGAGACAGCCTTGATGCTGTGCAAGCACTGCCCAGTAGTAGCCAAAACATTGGTGTGTTATCAACACCGTTCTAGCTGCAAATACAAAGCACAGCACTATAAGAATGGATGAACTGTGGGGTACACATGGAGACAGTGCATGTCTGAAAATCAAAGCCGAGCTTAAGATGTACTTGGCATGCTTATGTGGAAACCACATAATGCACAATGACATTCCAGTGAAGTGGGCTAGCGGTTAGAATAGCACCCACACCTGTTCTTTGGTAGAGAGCTCTAGATGGGATATTATTGGAAGTCATTGCTGTTTCTTGGATAAAACACTGCCTGCAGGAACTGGTGACAGGAACACTTGAAGGTCTCCTAAAAGATATTAATGGAGGTGGTCTTAGAATATTGGTTTCACAGAGCATCTGCAGACAATGACAAGGCACGTTTGCCTGGGGGGATGGAGATGTTCTGGACTAAACTAGATCCCAAGGGATCCTGCAACTTCTACCAACATCCAATCTGTGTGGACTTTAAAGGAATCCTAGGCAGTTGCCTGATATCCTCCCTCGGGCTGTGGTAAAGCTTGTGTAACCAATTTCGTTTTGAGTGAGACATTTCAGAAGGCCTGAATAACTGACATTTTTCAGTGAAACTTTGTTTTGCTGAAAAACTTTTGACATCCAAAAAGGATAAAAGCTGCAGTTGCTCAGATACAACTTCTTAATATAAAAGTTTTGTGCAAACTTCCAGCCAGCATTTCAGATATGTAACCAAGGCATGTAGGGCACAATGGGCTATCACTCTTTCGAGATCAGCTATCCAGCTGTGTGTTACATCTCATCCATCTCTAAGCTGCATGTACTGAGACAGATGAAACACCACTAATCACTCCAGTCAATTGAAACAAACAGCAGCTTTTCTATTTTGCACGCTCATCTTAAATTCATATCTCTGCTGAGTTTGTAAACACTACCTGGAAATCAAGCCAAAGGCGTCCCACCCGGAGAAAAAAATCTATTATCAATTAAAAGCTTTTGGTCTACTGGGGCAGTTGACCTTTTGAACTACTGTAAAGGTACTAAAAATAAGTTTTAGGGGAATTAGGTTGTTTTTACTGTCTGGGAATTCAACTAATTTAACAGTTTGTAAGACATTTAACAAGGAGCATATGAGAAACCACATTGGAATAAGTAATCTGGTATGCAGAAAAGAAATTCATTTTACTTTGACACCTCTTCTTTAGCTCAGAAATTATGATCTGTGCCCTAGGCTATCAAACATCAATGCAGAAAATTATTCACAAAGGGTTTATGGTTCAAGTGGTAAATCCAGTCATTTGCAAAATGTTGACCCAAGTGAGTCAGCACAGAAGCTTGATCTTTCAGTTTGATGAAAATGTAATTTTATGGATGTCAAGTCAAAGTTCAAAAGTGACATATAGTGTCATACAGATAAATAGTTTTGCCGACAGCAATGCCATACTTCATAAGTACTTGTCTGGCCAATAGTAACTACTATGATGATTAAGAAGGCTGCTTGCTAGTAAATGCACATTTTATCTCATTTTACATATCGTGTAAGTCTCTAGAATTAAAAATTAAGACAGGCCTGTTTAAGAACTGCATTTAACACTTCAACTCCATATTTCATTTATATGTAATGAAGATCTATGGAGATGTTTTTTAAGTTATTATTTTCATTACTATTATTTTATATGTATCACTTTCACAAGATTAAATATAATTTACAGTCAGTTCAATTTTGAACCAATGTCAAATTGAAGTGAAAATGCTGTGTGGAATTATGGCATTAGTTATATTGTAATTGCTAACAATCAAAAATTGAAATGAGAAATCATTGTTATTACAGAAAAACTTTTCCATTTTTCTTCTAACTTGTGAGAACATTACTACTCCTTATATATGTTTCCTTTCTTCTCCCTCAAATAATTTCATATATAATGAAAAAGTATATGAAAAATAGTATGTAGATCTTTGTGGAAAGTGCAGAAGACTGTAACTGCCCCACCACTATTTTATTTATGATGAAGAAGCAATGTACAGCAATTAGCTTCTTTAATTATCTGTTCCTATTCAAAGCAACTAGGTAAAGCCAGTCTTTCAGTTCAAATGTAAGTGTTCTATACCATTTCTTAAATATCTTGATTCCACACAGAGAACAGGAAGAATGCAGGGGTCCAACTAATATTTAGGACTGAGTTCTGTTTTTACTGAAAGATGTTGCATACCCCAAATAAGTCTTACCCTTCTGAATAAGTGAACCTAGTGAAGGGGTTTGTGCCCAAATGCCTCCAGCTCATACTAAGTCTCCACATACTTTAAACACAAAGACACACAGACCTGTTATCTAGTCTTGTCCTTTCTGTACACCTTTCATAAATGCCTTGAAATGGGAATATAGGTGACAAAATGTTAATTACTCTTAACTGGGTTTATTATAAGTTGCACTTATGCTGAAGCCCAATAGTTGTGGTTCCTGCTGTAGAGAATGCAGGATCAGTCCCCAAAGGTAACATTCAACGTCAGGCACTCCAGGGCTGAGCAAGTCTATGTTACCATGTACTAAAAATGTTTTGAAAATTAGAAAATATGCATAAATCTTATTTTATGTTCTTTTGTTTGATTCTCTTATTTGGACGGTAGGAAAGGAGACTTGGAACTGTTTCAGTAAGGAGACTAGATCAGAGAAAGTCTCTTGGGCTATATGCTCAAAATGCACCAGTGTAAGAAGATCCAGTATGAATTCTGTCCCAGGTACAGCTTTGGGGAACTTTGGAGTGTGTAGGGTTTGGCCCCACCTTTTCCATGGAGCTTCTGCCTTTGGTCCATCCTAAACACACTGGACTTCATAAGCCAAGATATGGGACTTCAGGTTGCACCTTGCACAATCATTTAGAGGGAAGGGTTGCTATTGTCTCTCTATCCATGATCACAACTTGCATGCTGTCCACGCAGAGCAGAGAGAGCTTTTCTGTCTCTTTCTTTGTTCCTTCCCCCAAAATATCAGTCTTGTTCTTTCTTTCTCCAGATTCCATTGATCTGTGACATTTAAAAATATAGGAAAACAAAGAAAAACAAAACAGAGAAAAAAAAAAAAGCCTTTCTTGCATCGGGGCAAAACTGAGTTTAAGCCTGGTGTGTATGCTAAAAGAAACTTAATCATTATAACTATGAAAGTAGATAATGAAATATTGCCAACAACGTTCATCAGTTTCCTTATTCTCATGCCTTTGGTATTAACAACTGTCCTCAGTGATAATCCTGTCCAGGACTATGTTATCCCAGTGTAAAATTAATGACTTTTAAGAACCGTGAAATGTGAACTCCTGCGTTCTGTACTGCCCTCGTCTCCATTTCTCCACCAAAGTTTTCAGCCTATGGCTGGCAGAAACTGCACAAACTTTTTGAGTTATTCCTTCCCAGTTCTTGGAGAAAGTAATTTTAATTTCTTGGGAGGTAAATGCTTTTTCTATGTAAGCAAAGTAAGATGAGCAGAATGCAAATGCCACTGGGGAATTTTCTCCAGGCCGGCATTCACACTCTGGAGATAGCTGATTATTCACAAACATCTCCCACTTCTGCAGTAAAGATTTTTTGAAAGTTTGTTTCCCAACTTACCATAAATACTTCCACTAATATTTCAGCAATGTCTTTACTTCATTCATCATTTTAGTTTGCTATCTTTCATCCCTGTCCTCACAACTATAACAGCAAATTTGGACATGTTTGTGAGCATGTAAGATATTCCATTTTGGCATAGTTCCCTTTCCTCTTCTTGCCTCTTCCATATTAAGCACTTGAGTCAATAAGAGTTCCTTCCTACATGTTTGGTTCTTTCATGCTTGTCCTATGAACTTCTTGTGAAGCTGTAAAGATAACAATCTGTGAAGTAATCCTACAAAATGTTCAGCTAACTGCAAGATTAAACTAAAGAGCAGAAACTGCAGTGGGATGCAAACGTTGCAACTTATATAACCTTGCAAAGTTTACAGACTTAGATATGTCCTTTAGGTACCTCTGATTCTCTAAATCCCATCAGTCCTGCACCAAGCATCCTCTGAAATGTTCAGAGCACTCCAAAACAGCTGATTTAATATTTCTGAGTGCAATGCACTTAGCTAACTTATTCTTTGGATGTTCCATGTGTGAGTAAAATTTTCTCACTAAACTATATTTTTAATAAAAAAAAAAAAAATTTCTCTAAATAACTCTGGTACACTGTGCTAGACAGTTATTCCACATGACCCCAAAACGTCAGTGTCAGTTGGGAAGCAATGGATTTCCTGAGCCAGTTTTTCGTTCTTTCATACCAGTTAAAAATGTTTTTTTCTGTAATTTAGAATGAGCCCTTTTGTGTTTCTGAGAAAACATCAACAGGAAACAAACATAAAGCGACACTCATAAGAAGTCTTAATAAATCCAATTATTGTTTCATGTATTCAGTTTGCAAAAGAATTAGAGGTTTAAATTAGAAGCTGTTACAGATTCTTGGCATTGAAGAGCATTATTTTTATCACTTTTTAAATATATTTTAGCAGTAAAATATATTCTTAACTATTTTTCCAGCACTGAGTTTGCTAACAGCAATCTCCTGTTTTTCAGCCTATGAAAAGCATCAGTCTCAAGGGAGTTCATTAGCTAGATGCTCTGCTGGCTCTGTCTCTCAGGTTATCTGCCTGTAGCATGAAGCAACAACAGCAGATGCAGTAGAATTGACCTTGCCTTTGTTATTAATATCTATAGTACTATTAAAGGCTAAGGCTAAGGACATATATATCATGAACTGACTTGTATGTCACTAAAACTGATTCACCACTATAACATCAAATATTTACCTTACCTAGAGCTACAAGTAATTATAAGCTTATTTTGTTGAGGCTCAAGCAACATGGACTAAGAATTTCTGTTAATTATTGGGCCATTATAAAAAATATGATTTGCCCACTCACAGAGATATCATATGCATATGATCTCTCTGTACCAAGGAAAACTTCATTTGGTGTGAATATATTCAATTGCTGCAAGGAATCACTTCAAATGTATCAACTAGAAGTAATTACCAGTCCAGGAAAGTGATTAAAATGGCTTAAAATTAAGATTTCAGCTTGCCATGGTTATTTCTATGCAAATATGCTATATTTTTTCAACCAACATGCAGGTCTTAATTAAAAGCAGGCTAAAGTTTTGAATAACAAGAAAATTTTAAAATTCATGCTGTAAACATAATTACTTGAGCCTCAGTTGCAAATGAAAGTCATATTTTTTGCTTGCTGTACTTGTTTTCCCTCCTCTTTTCTAATGAAGAAAGACATTGCACAATGCCCTAGCAAATTGTATGCTGAATGAGTGCTTGGAAGTATCAGTCAATTTCCTTTATACTGACTAGCTATAATAGCTCAGAGTGGTATGCTATATTGCAGATTTATTTTTATATCTAATATATATGTCTTTCAATATAGGAGTTGAGTGATTCAATCCTCAGAATATGACATGAAATTTTTTCTGCAATTTGCAACAAGAAATGGAAATCACGGGAAATACTTTTGTTGACGGTATCTACTCAGGCATATTTGATTGACAATTTGAGCTCTTCTGAAAGCTGGGTTAATACCCTTAGAACTCCCTGGAGGTCAGTCTGCTGAGTGTGTATAGTCCTCTCTAGTCACACATGCCATATATGATAGGCCAAGCTCATCAAAACAGGCACAATACCTGCAAAACCCTCATTGGATGTAGGTCATCCTTGCCCCATAAGAGTGGGGCAGTCAAAAACCTAAGGCTCTGCATGGGTTAGCACTCCTCTGACCTTGAGGTATGGGAAAATTAAAAAAGCAGCAGGAAAAACACTCAGAGTGTTGATAAATTTTAATATTTTCCTCCCACAGTTTTCATTATCTGAAATGGTACATCGCTACATTTGACTTGATTTTGTGAACAATTTCAAATGTTCCAAACCTTCATTGTTTGGTGAACTTTTTGTTTGAGAAACTCTCTTTCCCTACTTTCCTATTCCCAAAGTATATTAACTTCAAGACAGCATCAGTGCATTACTAGTTCATGCGTTGGACCGTGAGAAATCTGCAGGAACTTTTGCAGAATTCTAGGTGTGGATGGCATTTTGAAACAAATCTATAAAGCTCTGTCAGTTCAGTATTTAATTCAAAACATAAAGAAGCACTTAATGAGTTAAAGAACTCTGGTACCATCAATCTCAAAGTCTTTTTTTTTTCTAGTGTACAGTTCTCCTCAAGTTTGAAGTAATATAGTTTGATAGGTAACATTTTCTGAATGAGTTAAATGAAACTATTAAAGGCTAACTATCAAGTGCTAAAGAACCAGCTACTGCCAGAAAGCAAGCTGTTTTCTGGTTGTTTTCCTTTTTACTGTCACTTATGGCTTGGAGATATGGAATGAAGCTTTGAACCTCCTTCAGTTGTTTTCAGAGAGTTCTGGTTCTGGTAGAGCTTCTAAAGTCTCCATTCCTCTTCTTGAGATATTTTTGTAATGTCTTCAGAAATTATGAAGGGTAAAGCAATCACAGAACCATCTGTTTCATTCAGAATAAACCTATATAATAAATTATAAGCGCTTGTAAGTATTATCTAGCTTTGAAGCCAGCTGGTGCAGAGCGGTCTGCGTTCATGTAACTAAATATTCTTGCTTTCTAAATCTGAGTGGCTAGATGCAAACTGACTGTTGGAAATAGTCTCTCACCTCTGCTTACTCATACACACACACAGAGATATTATTTGAGAGAGTGCTAGTTGATCCAGAAAAAAAAAAAAACAAAACCATGCCATGGACTATTTCAGCAATTCACAGTATAGACAATCAGGTTCCTCATTAATTCGCTATGATAGGCATAGACTTAGTGCCTGAGCTATACTGATTTTCATTGCAATGCAACTTATTGCTACCCAACAACCAATCCCAACAAGCTCTAGATAAGGATACTTACAGCTACCACTGTTTACACACTGATCCATTAAAAGCTCTCATTCAGTGAGAAGAAAGAGCTCACCTGGTATCCAGAGAGTTCATCTTGAGAGCACTTCTTTGAAAAGATAGGTGACTTTATTCTTCCCTGCTGCCTCTCCGTGACACCCCATTACAGCTGTTTTTTCATGAACAAAAGCAATCAGTGACAGAGATGGTTTACCAAAGAGTAGGTGCTGGAATTGGTTGGCAGCTGGTCCCCAGAGATGAAATTTACCCTCTGGAAACGTTTTGCCATCCTGTACTAACAATACAATATTCAGTTTCAGCAATAGTTTTCCTCAGTAACTCCAAAGCTATTGTATGAAAGCAAGAGATGTTCAGATGCTGTCACTAGTGTCATTCTCCACTCCATCCTTGTACCTTATAGAATTTCAGCTTGTCAATGATGGAAGTAGTAAACATATAAAACAGAATATAAAGCATATTTTTAAGATTTTAATATTTACTATACTTCTACCCATGATGAAACTGCAAAGAGGAGCAAAAGGAGCCTTGTCTCCTTTTGCTGTCCAAGAATAAGATTTCTTTCCTGTCCATCAGCTCATGATATCCGCAGACCTATTAATGAGGAGTCTTTTTGTCATTTCATTTCAGAAGACCACAACTTCTTTAAAAACAGGAGGATACACATACTTTCTTGCTGCATGGATCAGCTGAAAAATATTGACTGTACCTTTAGATATGAGGATAGTTAATTAAAAAAAATAAAAAAGGCTGGTGTTTGGGTTAGGGAATTTTAACATCTCGTATTTTTTAATTCTCCCTTACTACATGGGATTTCTCACCTTTTTTGTGTGCCTGTGCAGTACACTGACGACAAGGACTTGTCAATACTCTTAGTTTCCCTATATTGCTATCACCAGACCAAACTGGGAAATATGACAAGGATGAGAGACTACGGATTCTACTGTCCGAAAATGTCTAGCTGGCCAGTGCTATGGGTGTTCAGCAAATACATTCTTTCACTCATCCGCATAGACCCTACTGTTGCTGCTCAAAATCTCTCCTGGGATTAGAGTTTGCAAAAGAGAGACCTCTCGTGGTTTAACCCCTGCTGGCTACTAAGCACCACACAGCTGCTCGCTCACTTCCCCACCCGGTGGGATGGGGGAGAGGATTGGAAGGGTAAAAGTAGGAACACTCATGGGTTGAGATAAAGACAGGTTAATAGGTAAAGCAAAAGCTGCACACACAAACAAAGCAAAACAAGGAATTCTTTCTCTGCTTCCCATCGGCAGGCAGGTGTTCAGCCATCTCCAGGAAAGCAGGGCTCTATCGTATGTAACAGTTACTTGAGAAGACAAACGTCATCACTCCGAACGTCCCCTCTTCCTTCTTTCCCCAGCTTTTATTGCTGAGCATGACATCATATGGTATGGAACAGCCCTTTGGTCAGTTGAGGTCAGCTGTCCCAGCTGTGTCCCCTCCCAACTTCTTGTGCACCCCCAGCCTAGTCGCTGGTGGGTGGTGTGAGAAACAGAAAAAGCCTTGACTTTGTGTAAGCACTGCTCAGCAATAATGAAAATACCAGCACTGTTTTCAGCACAAATCCAAAACAAAGCCCCATAGTAGCTACTATGAAGAAAATTAACTCTATCCCAGACAAAACCAGCACAAGACCATAGGGAAAAACATTTCCTCAGCTGCCATTTACAGATGTGCCCACATTCAGTGATAGAGACCACATCCTTTCTTAGTATGCACTGACTATAACAAAGATTGACAATTTTAAACCTATATACAAATTCCTGAGACAGGAATGCAAAAATAAATTGGAACTTTTACTTAATTAAAGTCATTTTTTCCCATACTCATAAAAAAAATTATTTGAGCAGGCAATGTTCAAATATGTCAAAAATATCTCTTCTTCCCCAAGAGTAGATGTGACATATTTCAGCAAAGATTTTTGAACTACTGCAGTACTGAGTGAGGGAATGGAGAAGGGAAAGGCACTCAGCACTAACTTTTACGCTGTCACTTCACAGTGCTTGCAAGGCTGTTCGGACTATGAGAAATAACAGCTAAGGAAAATGAGAAGTAAAACTTTATGTAATTTATAGTGAACGCAGTGAATGCTTTTTACTATTACATAAAACAAAGTGCATGTGGATTTTTGTAGGAAAATATATAAATAAAATCTATTCCTAGTCAACTGATTTGCTTAGTCCTTTTTGTTCTTGAAATTCAGCTACAAAAATGAAAACTTCTTCCTTAATATGTTAGACTTTATAATGGGGTCCTGACAAGTATACTGTTCTTTAAGTAGTTCAAACTTATTCAGTGCTGTTGTCTTGTTAATATAGTAGATGGCTTGTAGGATTTTTTCCAGATTTAAAATTAAGAATTTATATTGTCCAGGCTAAACTAAAGAGCTTACACTATGCAATATTTATCTTTGTAGTTGTATGAAACAGTAATAATACAGAAAGCATAAAATGCATGTTAATACATGGCTCTAGATTTGATTAGCCTATTAAAAATAGTAATACAGATAATTGCCTGTGAGAAAAACAAATTATCTTGGATATATATATATATAGAGAGAGAAAATACTACCAGCACAATTTAATATACTTTTCTGCAAAGCTAAGATAATATGGAAGAGGTTGTGAAGTCTTGGCAATGCACTCTCACACACACACATACAGACAGTTTCTGTTTATTTTTATGATCCTTTAATTACTGGGGCTATTGTACAGTCTCATCTTTGTCAAGTTCCTGTTCTATATTCCTGGTTGTGTAAAAGTCACCCTAACAAATCACAGCCTCCAGAGTTGGAATAATTTAAAAATAGAAAATAAATTTTTCTGAAGTGCCTAGTTAAAATTGTTTCTTGTCTCTGAGTTTATTCCTCTGCCAATTAAACATATAAATAACCTGTGAAGGACGAAATTAAAAAAAAGAAAAGTTGTGTCTGAAACTTTCTAAGTAAATCTGTTTGGGAAAAATACTTGAAAAGTAATGTAGCCGGAGTTTATTGCATAAAATTTATTGTCACCTTTCCTATGAAGACATTCTGATTGCAACAAGGTTTCAAAGGTGCTCCCCTTGTTAAACATGCAGAATGTAATAGTAATTAAGTTTATTTTTCCATAAGAAAAGTGCCAGTGTGAACTATTCTGTCAAAAAGAATATTGTAATTTTGGCATTAATAAACTGTATGTTGTGGCAGATAATAAAAAAGTTTTTTGACAATGTAGAAGAAGAAAAGAGAAATATATCTACTATTTATAGAAGGCACATTTCTTCAGCCAGTGACACCTTTTACTGCTGCAGTTGTAGATGGTATGTGGATCAGACAAATTTGTCGAGACATGCAGTAAAGAGTATCAGTGGAATTGTGAAAGTGATGAACACCATCAAACATGTCAAGTATAATAAAGAAAGGTGAAAAACCAGACTTACGGATTCTGTGCATTCAGAAACTTGCCTTGGTAAAGACACAACAGTTATATATTAATACAGTCCCAAGAGGAGAATATACCCTCAAAGTATTGCAAGCAAATGATGAGTATCTTCTATTCTGTATTTCTCCTTCATATGACAATACCTTCTTACATGCCACTCCTCACGTTTAGAAGTGATGCTGTTTGCATTTCGTTTAGTAACACCTGGCAATCCTCATTGCATTGAGGTATTTACCTAGAGGGGTCCAGAGAACATTACTGCCAGGAACACATTATCAAGGAATCAGAGATATTTCTTGTAAAGTCAGGCGATGAATGGTAAAAAAATTGGGCAGGCTTTTTGACCAGCAGATCAAACAATTTATTCTGATATATTCTTATATAATGATTATTTAGGTACAGCTGCTTGTTTTTTTCTTTTCTTGACATACTCTTTCATTTATTTGAGTTACTTTTTGCTTATACATGATTTTAGATCCTAATGCTCTCTATTTTTGTGCAAGGGTTGGGACTACAGCTGAAAGACAGATGTAGTTAGCACATTGCACACACTGAAATGGATACATTTGCCTGTAGATTTCTTTGTTTGCTGGTTGAGAACTTATGTATTACAGGTTATTTCAAGTTATATAATAAAGAAATATTTTTTCAATTATGTGTCATAATATTTCAGACAGATGTACACAGCATCAAGTTTTTATGACATACAATCAAATGAGTTTGCAACACCACTTACAAATTGTGACAGAAACATCAAGCAGGCTTAAGGGACACAAAAGATTCATTGTTAGAATATCTTTTTTTACTTTATATACTTATAGTCAACTTCTGGATAGCTTGTCAAACCAAAGAATTTTGAATTTTCGAATAAGCTAAAAGGAGTTTTTGATTAGGAGACTGCAGCAGAAGAAACAGTGTGATAAGACTTCCAAGCAGCTGACCCTTGTTAAATGGCAGAGGATGTTCCATTTCATGAATAAGCCAGATAAAAGCATGTAAGGGTAGGAAATCTGCCCACCAAAGATGACAAATAATAAATGCTTCTAAGAATCAGCTCCACAAAAAAAAGGCAGGTATTTCGAACAAAAACAATGGAGGACATGGGGTTGCTCTGGGAATATCTGAAATACCTCCAGAAATGTTTATCTCCTAAGGAGTCACTAAATATTAAAGAAGGACCATGCATTATAAATAAAAATATGACATTGACATTAAGCCAGTTGATAACCTGCTAGGAAACAGAAATGTAAGATTACAGGAATGGAAGACATCTTTTGGGGGAAGTGGCAGGTGCCATATCAGATAATCCCTCCTACAAATTTACCAAGCTTTACATTAAAAGCAAGAGACTGTTCTTTGAAGAGTGCTCTAGACTCCGCTTCTTTCATAGTTAGGAGTCTTTTTACTAACAAGACTGTATTTATTCTGACTTTTTTTTTTATGCCTGCTGGTCTTATATCAGTTCCATTCTTCACTTTTAATTACTCTCCTTCCCTAATGGATAACTGACATAAATATCTGTAGGGTACACTCATATCCCTCCTTTGCTTATTTTATGAAACAAAACAGGCCTCCCTATCTGGTCTGCTCTTGGCAAAATAGGCACTTTCTTCTTCTGACCATCTTAGCACTCCTTCCCACTACCTGTGGCAGCTAAAGGATTTTTTTTTTTGAGCTTGCACATCTAGGAGTGTACATGCTGTGCTAGGCTAATTTTTACCAATGCCTGCTACAACAGTCTTCCATACTTCCATACCTCTGCTAGAAGAATACCCTTATTTAGGATGCCTCTTGCTGCAAATCACATCCTTATTACAAAAAGAAAAAGAGAAGCAAACCAAACCCATATAGAACGCCTGAATGACACCTTGCTCAATCTAAGAAATATGGGATGGAAAAGTAAGAAACTTGTGTTTCATCACAGCTGTAACAGTATATTTTCTAATTATTTGGTCAAATTTTGGGCTTCAATAGAAACTGTCTAGCCATTGAAGAATATGCTTGAAGAGATTAAACAACCAGAAGTATATAATCTACACAGTATATGACAAGTAGTTTTAAAAGGCAGAATTCTACCTGAGCTTGGTTACATTTTCTTGTCTCACAGTTTAAGCTCTTGAATTTCATCCTGAAAGGCAAATAAGACTGCTGAATCATACTCAGACAATGTTTAATATAAGTACCAGAAAATGAAATACATACAATGTGAATTTGCATACAGTGTCATGCTTGTCTTAAAATTATGTTAAATTTTATTTTTAGTCAAAGAAAAAATATTGTAAATTTCATTAATTCTTACTTCAAATTAAAATAATCACTTCACATTCAACAACACGCTTAGCTCTAACAAAATTAGTTACAATGGCTGGAATATTATGAACATCACAACGCAGATAAAAAGAGTTTAGCTCATCTAAAAGACAAATTTCATTAATGATTGCAAAGATCTCTGCGAAAAGCTTGGAAGATATTAACAGAATATATTGCTTTCAAGCAAAGCATTAATGTCTTTAAAAACACAGCTGAGGAACGTTTTATGCTCACAGAGTAGCACAGAGAGCTAGCAGAGTAGTAACAGAGAGCATGAACTGAATACTGTAAGTAGGCATGGATTCAGTTGCTTGAAAAAATGACATTTTTACACACAATATATGGCCAAGTTTTTATAAATGTACACCAAATAGTTTGGATGGATTTTGAAAGTTTTCTTTAGTTGATGCCTGTACAACTCAGGCATTCCAAAAATATGCAGCACGGATTGGGTCAAAGTCATGCTGGGTCATGAAGAAGAGATGAGAGACAATGATAGTATCTTGGAACAGCAAGTTATAAAAATCCAATGGAAGAGACACAATAGTCCTGCATGTAGCCATGGCTAGTGCACAGCACATGTTCTAAGATGTAACTTTGAGAAAGTAAACAGATGAGCATTGTCTTGTATGAGCATAGTCAACACTTACATTCAACCGTCTTGTAAGAATGAAAACACAGGAAAAAAATCGTAACAGTATCTGAAGAATAAAAGTGAGGATTATAGTTAAAAAGGAATTAAAAGAATCAGTTGAAAAGATATTGTCTTTAGCTAAGTCTGAGGCTTCCAGGAAGGTACAGACTAAGGAGCAAGCAGCCTGCTAAGGTTTTGGTGGGACCAGGAGGTAATACAGGGGTCATTTGAAAAAAGTTGATTTCAAAGGAAAAGCTGAATCAAGTATTAGCATTGGTGAGGTGAGTAGGGATGTTCCTAAACTGGAACCTGCCTTTATGAGGTGAATCTGAGGAACTGGTGGGAACACCAGTGGAAGAGGCTTTTTGAGAGAGCTGATACAATGGACAATAATCAGTCACCAGGACCTGATTACAGATTCTTGGGAGCTGTAGGGAAATTGCTAATGATGAAATTACTCATCTACTACACGTAGTGATGTCCTGTTGTTTAGCCACCCTTGATTCACATGTGGAATGGAGGCTGGAGGAACAGAGAGCAGAAAATCCAACAATCTTTGAAGAAGACATTGGATAAAATAAGGAAATTACAGGCCAAGTCCTGGGCACTGTCAGAGAGTGAGAGGTGAGAGGAATGGGCTTTAGCTGTCCATCCAGTTCACACAGAGTGAAGGTGTCTTCTCACAAAGATTAATTTACATTTTTTAATAGTTCTGTATACAGCTTCCCAAAGTCAGAGAGATTAGTTAGATTTTGCTCACTCAAAGCAGGATGTAAGTTCTCCAGAAGACTGACACTTTTGAAGAGAAAAAGCTATTCAAACTACGGGTTAAAATACATTCTTTAAAATAAGGAAATCAGTATTTTAAAAGATGATCATGTCCCTCTTCCAGAAGGAAATGCAATAATTGCATTTTCCACTAGATTTGCTTCTCGGAATTTAAAAGAAGAGTGATTTTTTTCCTTAACCTGTTAGAATTCTATAAACAAAGCATCTGCCAATTTTTTTTATCATTATCTCTTTTGTCTTGTCTGCAAATCATATGTAGATGAGGTATTTGTGCACTTGGTGTCTCCTTATGGACACAGTTAGAAATTCTGCACATTTAAATACTCAGATTGCTAAGCACTAAGAGTAATTGTTCATATATATTAGCTTTACAAGCTGATACTGTGAAAAATCTGATTTTTTGTATAAAGCAGACTTACACTTGCAATTCAGGTTGCTTCACTTGATTTTGATTCTATTGAATTTAATTTTACTTGCAAGCCTGGGAAAGTCTTTTGTCTGTTTTACATGTAGCTTGCTCATTCAGCAGGTTTATCTGAATCTTACCAGCTATGCTTATTACATTTGGAGGCTTCACAGTTGGTTTGATAGCAGAATAATACAAGAAAAATCGGTTTTCAGCAACAATAATATTCAGATCCGTCTGAAAAAATCACATATTTTCAATGTATGTCCTCTTTTTTAGAGTTCAAGCTGTTTCTGTGATGCTAAGAAGTTAAAGAACTAAAGAATTATCAAAATATTGATAATTATATGTATCTCTTTTCTTAGTGGTTTTTTTTTGTAAGGTTATGCTCTAAGGATGATAGATATGCCATTTTTATGTGGTTTTTGTTAATTCTTTTTTAATTATAATTAAACACCACTGAAAGAACAGTAAGATGTATTTGGGTTTTATTGTATTAGTCTTATGATCAAAAAACCCAGAAAAATCCTACCAAGAAAGGTTTACTATTTCTGCTGTCTTTCAGATTAAACTGACTTGGCAAAATGTGCACAGATAATCTGCCTCTCAGTCAGCTGCAAATTTAACCATTAGTGGAATGATCAGCTTGATATTTACTTGAATACTCAGGAGCAGAACTGCTAGAGTTTTTAAATGTCCTTTTCTGTCCAACTGATGGACAGTTCTGGAGCCACCTTTCCTTTTAATATCTGGTCTCTAATGTTTGCAAAAGTAGAATGGGAGTGAAAGACCAGCTATTTCTACTGATTAAAATCAGGTTTGAACTGTACCGTTACATACTGGAAAAGAAGGTGACAGATGGTGTCAGGTGTAAAAATATAATTAGGCAATTGGCTACGTAGAGATGTGTCTAGCCTAATGTTAGTCTGCAAAAGACCAGCACTTATAATATCAAAAAAAGGTAAGTAAGTGTAAATGCTGTGATTGTGGGATTCAGTCTGGCTGGATTCCCTGCTCTGAGGAAGGAAGCCACGGGTTTCACCTTTCTGCCTATGCCAATATGGTGCCTGACCAGCTTTCCTTAAATCTGTCAGCTTAACACTAAATGCAAAAGCACAATCCATTCAAATCACTCCCCACATACACAACGTTTTTTTTATTAGTAGATACATAGTAAATATCAGATGGATTAGAGAAAACAAATTAAACTAGTAATCCACAATAACTACAAAATTAAAGATGAAACCCGAACTTACAGGTGCTCAGATGATGGAGTCCAAAGAGTAAAAAATTAATAATTGTCAAATGTTTTGCTTTCTGCTTACTCCAAAAAGAAACCAAGATCACAGGCAACATATGCACAAAAAGGCAAATCCTCAGCCCAGCTTGCACAACTGAGTATAGTGGTCACACTGAGTTCATGCTGTCTTGTAAAACTTCACTGGCCTGTGTGCATGTTTTAAAGAAAGAATCCCACTATCTCTAATAAAACAGTCCACCTAGTATCTATAAAGCTGAATTACTACCTTTCCTGTGGAAATGAGTACTTGGTGTCTGTGAGGTAATGAGGAGAAGGGACGTGAGCTTACTCTCATTTCTGCTTAACAAATTCTGGGTGATTCCCCCTCGTTTAACATGGGTGGGAGCAAACCGTTCAGTTGCAGCTTCTTCAAACTCTTACAGTCATACTGTGAAAACACATGGAGGCAGTAGTCCAGTGCTTTACAGAAGACTTGGTTTCTACACAATAACTCAGATTACTAACAAATTTTAAAAGTTTGTCATTAACCAGGACAGTAAAAATCTGCAGCAGCTGAGATATCCCCTTGTGATAACCAGTGGATGGGGGGGTGGTCCAAGCTGGCACCAGCCAGCGCAGCGCCAGGGGCCCGCTAACCCTGAAACAGCATGGCCAATCACAGGGCACTGCTCACAGCCATGCTCTCAACCTGCTCATTAATTTATTAATCTAGATATAGTCTCTGATTTGCTACGATATTAAACTGTAGGTCATAGCCATGCCCAGAGCAGTCATGCTACAAGCTGGGTGGAAGATAGTCCTATGTTCAGCTGCCCCAAGATCTAAAATTTGCTTTTGGAAAGAGTTATGGGAGAAAGATAACAGTATAGCTATATGAGACTGCTTCCTGCTTTGTCCGGGTGCTAGATGGCACACTGGGTGTGCAGCCTGGGCACTGCCACCTCCATACTTATGGGAGCAATACACAGGCTGTGAAGGGGTTGCAGGATGTGGCTGCCCTGCAGAGGTGAGGCCACCGTAGCTCCTTGTCCCCAGCTCCAATCAGTAGTGAGGCTGAGCGTGTATTCCCAGTAGGCATATGTACAAACATGTATACAGCATCTATATACTTAAATACACGGCCAGCCACACAGATCAACATGAACAGACATACTCAGCACTCACATAACACAACACAAACAGTGCCAGTGGCCTCATCCTGCTCCTCTCTCTGGCTGGGCAGGATGAAAACCCATTAGTGAAAAATATATACATGCAAATACATACATATGTATATATGGGCTGAGTTTAAACACCTGATCTGCCCAGTAACTGGCCCCTGGATCCCCCTGGTTCAGCCTGGAGAAGTGGCTTCAGGGAGACATCACAGCAGCCCCCCCAGTACTTATCAAGAAACAGGAGCCAGGATCTCCACAGGGATAAGAGACAATGAACATAAATTGAAAAAAAGAGAGGTTTAAATTGGACGTTAGGAAAAGTTTTTTCAACCATGAGGACAGGCAGGCAGTGGGACAGGTTGCCCAGACAGGTTGTGCAGTGTCCATCCTTGAAGGTTTTCAAGACTCACCTGGATAAAACCCTGAACAACCTGGTCTGAGCTCAGAGGTAACCCTGCTTTGAGCAGGGGGCTGCACTAGAGACCTTCTGAGGCCGGTTCCAGCCTGAATCATCACCACATCATCCTGTGATCCCATGCCAGCTGACATGCTGGATTCACTATGGTTTTAGTCTTACAACTCCTCCACTTCCAGCTGTGTATTGGCACACACCCAGGGGGTTGCCAAATCATTCCCTCAGCAGGCTGAGCTGTGATTGATGACCCATCTCCTTCCCTTGTTCCCTGTATGGATGAGGTGAGGTCAAGGCAACAGGCTCTGAGGCTTCCATGGGGTGCATGAGGCAGGACACAGTGCAGGCACCCCAGTACTCCCACCACAGGCAGGGTGGGTAAAGCCAGATGTAGAGGAATAAGGGTGCTAAGCAATGGGAAGAGGGAAGAAATGTGATAAAAAGCAATATTTGTACTGAGAAACCACAGTGTAGCTGCCGATTGGTCTCCAGACAAGAAACAGCTGGAGGGAGAGAGGAAGGTAATTGGAGGCAGCATAATCTTGTGGCAGGGAAATGTGTTGGTAGGAGGTGTTTTCAAAATGGCATTCTTGCATACTAAAGCATCATGGAGCAATCCCTGAGGAGATCCTGGGTGCTGAAATGCCAAGTGTGAGCTACAGCACTGACCAGAGCCGTGCTCTTTATTTCTAAAATGTTTTATTTGATTTTCTTCAAAATTCAACCAGCTCCTGGGAAAACAAAGTCACAGTCATGGAGTGATTCAGTTACTCTTATAAGAGAAGGATTTTGGGGAAAATATAGAGGGAATCTAATGAGAAATACTGAAAATGAAGCAGAAAAAGAAAATCAAGCTCAGAACATGAATCGCCTTTCAACCCCAACTTTAATCATTACTATAATTAAATCCTCATAATTTAAGCTGTTTCACTCAACAGAAAATTGATGACTCTCATGTTTTAATGGGAATTTTACTGTACTCCAATAATCTGTTTTGTATTAATTAAGTCTCTAGGGTAAAATAATCATTTTGAAACATACATTTGTTTGGATTTCCTTTCACACTACAACAGGTTTCATTCTAAAAGTGGCTAATGCTCCTGCAATTTGGAAACAAGGCAATGATTTACTGTCTGTGGTATTAATTAAATAAGAAACACACTGACAACAGGAGCCTTATCAAAAAGCAAAAAAAAAAGGAATGCTCTTTAGCACTAATCCCCAGCACTTGCAGCTTATGCTTGAAGAACAATCAATTCTTTTAGTCTAAACCCCTTTACTATCCATGCTCAAAAATCTTTTATTTTCCCCTACGTATACTTGAGTCTGGGCTTGTTTGTCTGTTGTGCAGAGGAGAGCAGCAGTCCCTGACTTGTGGCTGAGAATAGCAAGCTGCCATGAGTGCCTCTGATGTTGTCCATACCCATCAGAGAGAAAAATGTTAAGCATACAGTTGCCATTGCTGCTGTCCAGCCAGAGCAGGACAACAAACAGTAAGGACTGCAGAGAAGGTGGAGACGATCGGTTTGCAGTATCCTGCAGTAAATGCTGGGTAGTTTACTCACCTTACAGAAACATCCTCATGGGCTGTTCACTTGGGTCCCAAGCTGCTCACCCTGCAGTGTGGACTGAGACCTGGAGCTTTTATTGTATAGGCAAATATTACATTTGTTTATATCAAATCCAGTTTTGATAACTATTTAAGCTTTCTCAAAAATTTTGGGAAGTCATACTTGCCTTCCCAGCTATCTCCTACAACACAAGGCAGCTACCTCCTTAAACACCACTTTATGCATTGTCTCTTCTTTCTCTCCTCTAAACCCTTTAGAGGACATGTTGTCCAAGCGTGATGTTGGCAATCAGAAACTGACCCCTGAGTGTCAGAGACTTCCTGCAAAGGCCTATGATGTCTGTGATTTTAAGAAATAAACCATCTCCTGACTGAAAACGTATCCAAGAGATTGATAGAGGAGAAAAATAAGAGGTCACCAAATCAACGCAGAGAGATAATAAAAAATGAAGGACATGTCTTTAAAAAAAAAAAAAAAAAAAGATTTCAGCAGCAAGGTTAGTAATTTAGGGCAGGATTTGGTTGTCCAAATCTAAGTGTCAAATGAGATAAGACCCCCTGTGGTATACAAGATATGCACAAGGTAGGGATGACACAGGGTTTATGAGATAACCATGACCTTCTAGGGAGGTGGCTGGAGGAGAGGTGAAATATCCCAGGGTAGTGGAATGGCACTAGAGTCCTACGTTTGGGAAAATGAGTTGAGTCCCTTTACTCTGAGCCTGAATAAATGCTTGCCTTTCCTCCAGGCTTGAAGGTCCCTGCCAAGGGTACCACTTGTGATGAATTAAAACTCAGTACATGCCTACCGGGCCAGGTTCTTCATGGGGTTTAGTCACTACCTGACTTCATTTATGCACCTCTGTGAAATCAAGGCACCTAGCAGTTTGCCTGGGGTAATGGTGGGTAAGTGCAAAAAGAATGTAGGAAAGTTTCAGATAAAAAGGGCATGTGTATGTCCACTGAAAAGGCGATTATAGAAGGGAAACTTAGAAAACATCTGGATTTAGAAGTCCTTTGGACTTGGAAAGCCTTTAGGCACCTGAGTGTTTTTTAGAACTGCTCTCTGAGCAACATCTGTGTGCCATTTAAAAGTGTGGACCCTGTTCCCACACTGAAGTGTCAGGACTTAGGCAAAATCTTCAGTGAAGATTCAGTCTCGGTGTGAACACCTGCACCTGCTAACAGCAGCCAGTTAATGTTCAAGGTCTTCTGACTGGTAATTAACAAACTCTTTGTGGAATTCTTTTCTAATATATAATAAAAAAAATATGTCTGGAAATGCATATGCCTTGCCAGAAATTGCCAATTCCCAACATCATCCTTTGGTCTGTCTGTGGCACATACATGATTGCTGCGGCTCCTTTTGTGGAAGAAAATGATAACCCTTCCATTCCCAGGAAGCTCTCTTCTCTTTAAATACCTAAGGTATTTACCTAAGGTATTTAAAGAGAAGATTTTGGGTTTTAGCCACAAAGCTATACAGCTATAAAACCCCAAGTCAAAGATCCATCATTTTGCAGAAAGAAAAAAGCTCAGTTATTCTCCATAAAAACCATAGAAAGGCTTTGAGAAATTTGGAGCATAAAAAAGAAGGAAGCAGAGAAACAGGTGAAATCATGCAAGGTAGAAAGGAAAGCTGATTTGCTGAAAAGTTTGGTTGGTTCCTCTGATTCTAATTTCCATTCTTGTGAGTTTTGTCCTTCCACATTTTTTGAAATAAAGAAATGCCTGACGTATAGCAACATCATAAAAACCTATCTAGTAGAGCCACCTGAGAGTAACTGTTTAGTTCTTCATCTTTATGATGGAAATTTTTATACCCAGCACCAGTAATACTGAAAAGGTAACACCTATATTTAACAGAAAAAGGAGACATATATATATATCTCTTCTAAGAGTTACTGCCAAATGTAGCATATTGTAGGATTCAGCTGTCACTAAGCCTGGGGGACTTGAGCTTTTTCATAATAAAATCTGCCTGCAAATTCTCTGTAGGCAAGCAAACCAACTGCTTCTTTACTTGCAGATTGCTGTTTTAGTCATTTAAAGTTTCCTTAATTGGATTCTCAAGCCTTTTCACTGTTTGTAAGTACATTCAGTTCGAAATATGGCTTTAGTTGGCATGCTACAGATCAGGTCATAATCAATGGCAAAAGGACAGACTTTCTTTTTTTTTTTTTTTTTTTCAGTCATGTTAGTAGCTTAGGGACATTGAGAAAAATATTACGAACCAGATCCTCAGCCGAGGTGAACTGCCTTTGGCTGTCACTAAGTTACGTCTTTTTCCATCAGTCAAGACTCTCATTTTAGACTGTTAAATTTGCCCAAGCTTGGAACTATTTTGATTTTGATAGCTCAAAAAGCAGTTAAAAATAAAATTTCCTACCCTTTTATACTACTTATTTTGCCTTTTCCAATTTTAGCTCACTTGGACAAAAAACCTGTGCTCAATAACTTGATTTTATTTCTTACATATTGGGAGAACATGACTGTGTTTCTAAGTGTAACTGTATTAGTAAGCATCTTTCCATGCATTTCTCATGCTGGTACAAGATGGTAAAACACAACTAACCACATGACTAGAAGAAACAGTGACCCCCAAATGCACTGGAAGTTACTCAAGCAAACACAGCATTTTCCTGCAGAGATGCCAAAAATACAGAAATGGTCCCCAAGGGTAAGAATAATACAGAGCATCTGTCTGGTGTTGTAACATCTCAGTAATGAATGGTACAACACAAAGCAATTTTAGTACTTTGGGAAAATAAAAACGTAGCCTCACAATCTCTTTCCAGTGCTTTGCTGTGTTCATGTTTTTATGCAATAGGGAAATGGAACTTTTGATAAAAAGACATAACATCACTTACACAAAGCAGTTGTATAATGAATGTCTGTTTATGCAAAAATGAAATCTAAATACCTGTTTTTTCTCTTTATTCAAGGTATGTCTAAAGCTAATCCATATGACTTTTTTTTAAGAATGTTGACCAGTGAATTTGCTTGCAAATGTCTACTATTGAGGTGGCTAGCCTCCTAAACTTACCACCTGATTTTCCAATATTCATGTGGCTGAAAACTGCTTCTTCAAGATCCCCTTATCAGATTCCCTGCACCTTTCTGAACCCCTTTTCTCCCCATGGCAAGATACCTGCCAATGCAAGCCCCTGAACTCATCCATTGAGCAGATCACAAACTAAATCAAATTTTAAAATTACCTCTCTTTTTTTGCATAAAAAGTCATGTACTTTTTATTCACAGAGCTTATAGCAAAAAATCGCCATATATTTGGTAGCTTGTATTGTCATCTAAATTAAATAACAATACTGTGTTTTCCATAGTAGATCTTCCAAAATATAATGTAGATGACCTATTTGAATACCTCTTCTTTCTATTCTTTCTCCCAGTTGCCTACCATGTTTAGGTTGCATTATCATAAAATTTTAACCCAGTTACCTTTTTAAAAATCAGTTCTACTATCTGATTATTAATCAGATGTAACATAAGATTAAATTGGTCTGTGTCTCTGATTGACCATATTTGTCTCAAGAACATTTGAATGACTGAACTTGCATATGAGAGTACTGTCCAATATCTTGGTACATTGGGACTCATGGTAATTCCACATATAACTCAAAGATATACAAGGCCTACAGAGTTAAACAGTGAATTAAAGCCTGGAACACCAGTATCCTGTGCACTGCACACAATAGTTATGCAAGAGAAGGCATTTTCATATGTTATTCTGTTCACCTCTTCTCCCAAGCTCACTGGGGGATGAAGAGCTGTAGGAAATAAATCTCTCATTACAAGGCAAATGCCAGGTACGCGATCAGCAGATGCCGGAGAAGGTTTCTCAGCATCCGCATACTTCCTCCTTGGTGATTAGATATCCAGTTACTGTGAGCTTGCCTTTCTATTTGAAGGCAGTTAGTATTAACACTCACAGGTCTAGATATACCCATATATTACTCATGGTGTGACCTGGATTTTGCCAGTCATTGCCAAATGCAGTAATTCTTGATGTGCTGTGCAACAGATCTGAGGAGGTTTAGAAGATTATTAAAATGCTACTCTCAGGCTATACTAAGGATTTGCAGCTCTTTAAAAACCTGTCAATAAAATGTGTATTGTAAGAGTAACACTGAGTCAAAGACAGAAGAACTTTATAACAATCATGTTTCAGTCTCTAGGTGTGAACAGCTGAGAATTAAAAAAGCCGTCAAAAAGTTGTAAACACAGACAACAGTGCTTGTAGAGGGATCAAATGTCTATGCTAATGCACCTTCAGAAAGCTGATCTAAAGTTACGACATGAGTGTGAAGTAATTCACTGCACAATTCATTGGGAAGAATAACTTAATCATAATCTGTATATAAATTAATTTCACTTGCACTTTGCTTATACAGTATTATTAATAGAAACTATATGAAATTACTGAATGTGTGAGTTAGACATTACAATAGCTTTTAGGAAGAGGTATATCAATTTACGATTACTGGTAAACTTGGATTAGTCAGAAATTAAGAAAATTTGACATAGAAAAGATGAAGCTGGCAAGAAAAAGTGCAATTAGTGATTAGTGATCTCTTTCCTGGAGATGGCTGAACACCTGCCTGCCGATGGGAAGTAGTGAATGAATTCCTTGTTTTGCTTTGCTTGTGCGCGCGGCTTTTGCTCTAGTTATTAAACTGTCTTTATCTCGACCCACAAGTTTTCTCATTTTTGCTCTTCAGATTCTCTCCCCCATCCCACTGAGATGGGGAGTGAGCGAGCGACTGTGTGGTGCTTAGTTGCCAGCTGGGGTTAAACCATGACAACAATCTAAAGATGCAATGTACAATCAGTCATCACCTAGGTATACTTTGAATTGTCTGCATGCTTATAAAATGAATCACACAAAGGAAAGGAATGTTTAGAGCTTTAAATGCTGGGTACAGAAATATGCTCTTTGCTTTTCATTCCAGTTCACCTGTTATTATTAACTTTATAAGTTTATTGTTTGTCTTTTTCATATTATATAAATAAATGTTTGAGGTTTGGGGTTTTGGGGTGATTTTTTTTCCCCGTTTATGTATTATTTAACACTCTTTCCCGGTGTTAAAAAGTTGTTTACAGCAACTAGCTGAAGGCAAAGCCACTCTACTCCTCTGGTGTACGATCCTAAAACAGAGAGTACTGGGCCACACTTAGGTGACCAGTGCAAACATGTATGCTGTAGAAGGTATCTAAATGATAACAAGGAGAGGCTATTCTGAACTATACAGCTTGAGCTGAGAACTAATAACACATAGGCCTGGTAAGAAGAGGTTTGTTTTTTTTTTTGCAGAAGTGCTTAAGGTGTTGACCTCCATATTTCGGCTCATCCCAAAAGAGATGTCACTAACAGATAGATAAATAGCAGTCTTAAGTGCCTGTTTTTATCCATTAGGTATAAAGGAGCCTAGTGTGGTTACCTCAGATATAGATGTCCTGTTGAAGTTTTCTGAAGTTAAGGAAGTGGTCTGTGGAATATGACAAAGTAGAGGGGAGTGTGCCTGAACACAAAAGATTAGAAGTTCACCCTTTGGTGTGTCCCAAGGGAAATACAACACTGGTGGTGATTGTCTTGGTTGAAGTAGGAGGTTAGGAGTGAACGACAGTGATGGAGGAGGCCATATGGATTTCTGCAGATGCAGCCAATCCCAGGACACCGTGGAGTGCACCACTCTTACAGCAGGTGTAAATTCATTTTCTTCTTGCCCATTGGTAGAAAGAATGGGAAAGTCAGAGAACGAGTCTTTCCAAATAGCCCATGCAGGATTAGCAAGAGGGAGCTTGACAACAGTCCTGCATGTTAAGGGAAAGACTCCTACTGCAGGGGTTTGCTGCTGAAAGAATAGACCATTCCCATCATCAGAGCCAAGGACTGTGGATGTGGGGTTATGGTTGGACATTTGGATTTATTAACTTTTGAAGCATAAACACAAAGTGAAGGGCTGACAGACATCACCATTTTCTACGTGAACATACAGCAAGATTTCGGATGCACACCAGTACAAGCAGGGCAGGACAAAGAACGGCTGCTCACTAGGTTGTTTTTAACCAGTGGCTGTAGAGAAGTCAACCACGTCCGTGCAGCACAGCTTTACCTTGTGGCAAGTCTCTTTCCTGATGGACTGTCAACAAAAGCATGAGGAGAGACACTAAGAATAAAGATTCTTCATTGCAGATATTATAGAGTTCATATGAAAGAATGAAGTCTTCATGTGGCATTAAAGTAAGAGAGAAAGAGAAATGGCATGGAAAAAAGGGACTCAAACATAGTCATGGGGAAGAAGTACCACAAAGAGATGCTTCAAAGGTAACACAGTGAAATCTGATAGAGTGTAGAAAGGAAGAAAAGTGTGTATGAAGGAATGAGATTAAAATGTAAGATGTGGAGAAGTTTGAACATATGGGCACTGGGATAAATACTTGTTTTAAATGATGTGTTATAGCTCTGTGTTTTTAACATTCATAGTTACAAACAGGAATGCTGCTCAGCCAGAAGGAGACCTTGTTCCCCTGGGAATAATGAAAAAGTTCACAGACTCACCAGGAAAGTGTATCAGATATATAGCAGTACCAGCTGTTTCTTAGTGGCTAGGAAGTTTGGCGACACTGTTGAAATTGATTTCAGCAGTTAGTTAGATTCCCATGTGAGAATTTGCATGAGTAAGCCCAGTGAATCTTATATGCTTAAATTTGAGCAGGTAAACATGTAAAAGCTTTGACTGATGTCTGGACCCATGATTGACTTGGACAGGCAGATCATGTCCTGGGCACTGCTCAGGGCCATGGGGTAGGAATGCCTGGAAGAGGAGCTCTGCCGGCACCCACCTTTCTCAGAGACACTCAGAGCTCCCAGGGGACTATGTTGAATTTTAATTGCCCAGGGCAAGATGCAAAGGTTTAAAAATTCAGAGCTTACACTCAAGAAAGGCATAAGAACAGCATAAACCTGCCTACTTCCACCAATGTCCGGGAGATAAGGATCTGGCCCACTATTTTCATACTGATATCTGTGTGCATCTAATTCTTTTGTTTGTGTTTTATCTGACTCATAGCAGCATAAAGAAACCACTATTGCTTTATTTTTTCCCATAAATAATGATTTTTTAGTCTTTATGTATAGACAAACATTACCTTTTTTAGGAGTAGAAAATAATAGTACTCTGGAGCCTCTTTTCATCTTAAACCCGCAGATTAAGCATATGTATACAATACAACATTTCTATATTCCCCTCTGCTTCCAAAAAACAGTGTGTTTGACCATTTTATTTCTATTTCTTATACTGTGTTAGCAATCTTTTTTTTTGTAAAAATCCCATCTCTATTCCTTATAGAAGTTTTAAAGTCATTTCACAGCTGAGTGGAACCCTAAACAGAGCTATCTTAGTGTAATGAAGCAGAAAACGATTGCTCCTTAACAAGACTGGTATATAGTGACAAACAGCTCATAAAAAACCCATCTGCCACAAAATACTTCTGTTTTAGTTGCTTTCAAAACTAAATGCTATGTTTCCTGTTTCTTTCCAGAAAGAAAAGAGGATATATAAAACCTAACCCATCAAATTGTCCTTTGACAAAAAAGGAAGAAAAAAAAAAACACAGCCACAAAATAATCATCTTATAATACACTGATATGAACCATTCCAAACACCACAAAGGAGTAATGTCACTTTTGGATGCATTTACAGTACATAGATATTTTTTTTTTGTTAAAGCAAAAAGAAAAAGCTAACCAGTTGTACTATAAAGAAAAATTTCTGATGATTTCACAGCTGACAACTACATGTAAGAACAATGTGTTGCTGATTTTGTATTGTAAGAATAGTCCTTTAGTGACTGCAATCAAATAGAAGGTAATTACCTGTAACTTGATCAGTAGTTACACTGTTTAAAGGATTGGTAACTAGTTCTGGATCCTGTAGCTTCTTTCCCACCCTTAGGCAGAATAATGCCCACTGGCTAAAGTTGTCCATAGTATTTATGGGAATTCTTCATCAGAAAATATTGTAAAGTCTCCCTGTTTTCCAAACAGTATCATGAATTGCTGCAGTTCACTGGATTTGCTGTTAACATGCTGTAACAGATATGCTATGTTGTGGGCATTGCTCCTTTCTGTCAGACGGGACCAGAACCACTTCTTGTGTCCTGTCTTGCCCAAGGAGGTTATGCTTTAGTTTTAAAAAGATAGTAAGTCACCTATCTCTTTGCAGCAAGACACACTGCATTCTCAGAGTAGCAATGAAACTTTTTTGTGATGCTAATATACAGCCTACTACGCACAACTATAAGCCCCTGAATAGTGATTGTTCTTATCTGAACTGACATTCATATCTGTTCTTCAACCTTATGCAAAAAGAAATAATTGCTTAGCCAGGCCTGCCCTATATTAAGACATAAACTTTTGCTGTTGTCTTCAAATCCACTGTTTTTAGTGTGTCTTAGTGATTAATGCTTTTTCTGGAAGATCAAAAATGTATCTAGCTAAGGAATCAATTTTTTGAGCAATAGCGTCACCTTTTCCAGAGATATAATTTCACACTGGATGCATGAAGACTGATCATTGGACCTCAATAAGCAAGTCAAGATACAGAGTTCAAATTAACTTCCAGTTCTTTGCTCAAGACTTGGATAGCTTTTGGCTTAGGATTTGCCCTAACAGTGGCAAAGACAGCCAAGAAGATAAGCCATCAAGACACTTAACTAAAAAGAGAGGGAAAAATCAATAGCATACATTTCAGCTGTTGGAAATGCAGCAGAAATTATCATAATTTGTTTATAACAGCAATGCATGCCATATCTTATCCACAGACAAGAAGCATCATATTAAGTTGTCAGATGGCATTCAAAGGATCAAAGTACCTGTTGCAATCTTATTTCAGCTATAAATGCTAGCTAGAAAATCTTGTGGCATTTGATACTCAGAGACGTTTTCCTATTCACTGAACTGATTTTCAACAAAGTCGACTGTAGTTGGTTTTAAGGTGTGTAGAAAAGACATACCCAGAGGGCTTCTTTTTGACTACCTAACAGCTGTGGAAGTGACGTGATGGCAGGAGCATTGCCGAGGGTGCCTGGAAGTTGTTCAATAGAGTGCCCTGAGGCTAGGAAAAGCAGAAAGCACCAGAGGGATGAGGCAGAGAGTACTTGATTTTCACAGGTGTAAATCTAATCAGTGGCAGTGAACTAGCTGTAGATTCATAGTGGTGTAAAAGGTCAGAGTCTGGCCTGTGCTTACCATCTTGCTAAATCTTGCTAAATCTGATCCTCTCTCCCTGATGATAAGAATTGGGAAGTGCTGGCAGGGCTGAGCCACAGCCTTTTTTCTCCACATCTGGCTCTCACACCAAGCCCTCATCCCTCCAGCACAAAGTGCAGCAGCAATTTCACTTGGATAAAAAAGGAACAAAGAGTAAAGGGAGAAAATTTGTCTTGTAAAGAGGGCTCAGTGAAAACCTGCAAGCAATGTTGAAATTTGAAAACACAGTGGTACTGCTTTTCTAGACTAGGGCATCGCTGTCAGTATATGATCTGACGCTCTGCCAAAAGAGTATCAGGAGTTAAGGTTGAGATGTCTTCCACTTTCTTGCTCCCCCACCATTTTGTCAGCTTTTATGGAAGCTTAGATGAACCTGACCTGAGAGCAAGAGTGGAGTATTGTCTGTATAGACACATGCACCACAGGTAAACGGTGAGTAATTCAGACTATCACACAATATTCTCAGTCTACGCTGAGAGCTCCTTAGCTTTTATATCATTATCATGCAGAGACTTCAAATTCAATTGTGCTGGGGGCTGTACAAAGGAAGAAGCACTTCTACTTAGTGAACTCAAAACTGGTAATGTGAAACACATTGCTAATAACATCGAGTAACTAATAAAGCCAACTCCTTGGCTTTTATTAGGAACCTTTCATGAAGAGAGCATATAGAGTCACCTTCGAGTGGACTGTAAGAGCTGGTGTTCCCTCGCTGCAAAGATCATCATGAGGCATAAGGCCATCAATTTTAATTATTTCCAAGAGTGGTTTCAGGGCAGCCGTGACTGCCTAGGCAACTGGTAGCATCCTAATTTACCCACAGTTTCATCAGAAAATTATTTTGGCCTTTAATGAGGATGAGCCTGTATTAGAGTGCAGAAATGAGTCTCAAATCCAGTTGATAATTTATTGTTCTAGCACATATTTAGGTTCCTAACTGTTGAAATGGATAATTAAAGAACCAAATAGGTGCTAGGAGTTTAAATGCTTTATTGGATCTGGACCTGACCCCTATGAGTTTTGATGAGAAAATCAACAATGCTAAGTAATCTACATTGGATTATTAATTTTTTTTTGCTGGATTTGAGCTAGCTGTGTAAGACGGTGTGAACAGCTCAGAAGGCATTTTACAAACTAGCATGGTAAGGAGGAAGTGTCCCTGTACCAATGGCATTATGTTCTAGTTTCAATCCAAACAGCTTGATGCCATAATTCTAAAGGGACTTCAATGGCTGTTTAACTCAAGAGTGGCAAGACCAGAAATAAGTTATTTAATGTAAGAACAGAACAAGCATTCATCTAAGTCTGTATTCCATCTTTGATGTCTGCTGGCAGCAGATGCTTAGAGAAAAAGCAAAAGATCAGTACAAGCATAAAATGACACTTCCATGAGTAGAACTTTCTTTCAACACCTGCAAATCAGAACAATCAAATTCTGCAAAGGCTTATCTTTTATTATTTGTGATTTAATCTGGCTGCAAATTTATTTTTTCCCCAAGGGAATTTTTTTAGCAAAAAATCTCCACTCAGCCATTAAGAAGTAATAGTTTGTTTTAGCTTAATCTATTAAATCATCCATTTTCCTTCTTTTTTAACATTTTCTAAATTTCGACAGATGGGAACTATCACCACTTTCCGACAGTTTTTCTGTTGGAAAGAGGTCAAATCATTGCTTTGGTTTGCTTTCTCTTTTCTTTCTTCATTTTTCTATCAGATGGCATGATAAAAGACGTGCATCCATCAAATCCTCCAAAATCTAAAATGAAAAATAAACCCCCCAAAATTGAAAAATGTCAGCTTTGTTTGCATCAGGATTTCTAATTCCATTTGCAACTAAAAATGGGGTTTTTTTAAAGGCCAGCTATAATAAACTTGAATGTGATATACAAGGCAGAACTGGCAACAGCTGTTGAAGATGCTGAGTGTTAAGGATGTGAAGGGAGCAGCTGAATCCAACAGACTCCAGGACACTGGGGTTGTTCCCTCCTGGCTGCTGCAACCCAGCAGCCAAGCATGGTTTCAGGTCCTGAGGGTCTCTCCATCCTAGCCCCAGGGATGTGAGTGCTGCTATGCCCATGTGCAGGTCCAACCAGTATCAGGGCTGAGAGAGGCTCGCGCACACACACACACGCGAAAGTGCACACTAATGCAGCTGGCCACGCCATGCAGACTGTCACTGTTTTTAGCAGCATGTGCATGTAAAACTATGAAAACTCACATAAAACATAAGTGCAGAGATCCATGTCCTGTTCCTCCCCTCTGGCTGATCAGGATTGAAGTTTGTTACTGACAAAAAACCCCTCACACACAGTCTCTAGGTTCACAAGCACACCCACAGTGACAGATGCCTTGAATATCAGCACAGTCTCTAATTCTGTGTAAAGCCCATTCTCAGACCCTGGGCCCCCTCTCCCTGTACGGAGGTCTCCCCCTGCTCACCAGCTGGTCCAGTTTGATGTTTGCCTGCAGGCACATGTGTGTGCTCCCATACTCGTCTCACAAGCAGTGCCACTGTCATGGATCCCTCAGATATTAACATGAGCTCTCAGGCTGCCTAAAGTCTGTGCCCAGACCTCAGGCTCCCTTGCCTATCACCCTGAGTCTTTCCAGATGGAGGTCTCCTACTCATGAGCTAGTCCAGCTCAAAGTTAGTGAATTACACATGCATGCCCAAATGAATACCATATTGAATTCATTGCAGGTATTTGTTGAACCAGCCCTGTCCTGCACGTTGGTCCTTCTAGTTGCTGGCACCTAGATCTATGGGCACTGTGACCTTTTCTCCAGTTGCTGGCACTTAGACTGCAGCAATCACACAGAGAATAGGGACTGAATTAGAAAAAAAATTAAGAATAGGATTTAGTAGCAAGATAGGACAGGCTGTAGCAATTAGGTGCAGGGCTCAGTTAGACAAACGCACTGGCCAACTTACATCTGTCTGACCCCTTTTATTCCCCCCTCTGCTCCATTTTCCCATGTTTGCTCCTCCATGATCTGCCCTGATCTTTTCCTTTCTCTGCCTCTGGTGCTTCCCCTAAACACCTCATAATAAAGTTTACATAACCTCACAAGTTCCTCCTGATATCCCAAAGTACTCATGATTATCACCTTAACCCCTTATTTCCAGTGATGAAGTTCATCTGACCCTCTGCAAGGCTGTGCCTGAGCAGATCCTCCAATGGCCCATCAGGCAGCAACCAAAGAGTTCTAGTCTTCACTACTGTCTCCGGTACCACCTGCTCGTTACTGCCTGTGTGTTTGTGTGCTTAATCTTTCACTTTCCTTGTTATCTGTCATTTCTTTTACACAAATACACAAATAGTCTGTAACCAGGTAACTTAATGAATCCTATGCTCTTTCAATCCATTTACCCTTAAATTGAGGAACTAAAAATTTTGAATTCTCATGTGCCATGTCCATGAATAAACATGTTTGAATCAATAGATTCTTCTAAAATAAGTGAAAAATACATTAATTGACTAGTAATGAAGGTTTTACTTGAACTAGGTGTCTGAGACTATCTGTGCATTTAAATTATTGCTGATAATTACTACGGGGTAATGATCTAGCAGAGCAACATGTTAAGTTCTTCTGTAGTGTGCTATCACCTCCTATATATTTGACAGTTTAAAAAAGCCTATATTCAAACCAACTGTTACAGATAAACAATAAAATATTGCAACTATCATGGTGCTCATCAAAGAACTGATGAATAAAATTCAAACAGTGTGCAATTCAGAATGGATAGGCTCCACTCTGCATATGGCTAACACAAAAATGTGAGCACGTAGGTTTTGTGAACACTGTCTATGTATCTGCAATCCAAAGGAAAGTAATTCCCTTTGTTGGAAATTCTAATCTCATTTTTTTGTACCCACTGGTTAACGATAAAGAATAGCATTAAGACAGTGAGAAGATTTCTGATGCAAAAATAAAGGTTTGTAAAAGACGTATTTTAAAATGCACATCTTCATGAGTAATGCATTCTCAATTTTTCATTTACTTTACTATTAGATATACAAATCCTATAAAAAATTAAAGCTCTCAGATACTGCCAACTAATCCCCTCTACCTTACTTAATACAATGGAATGAGAATTTAAAATTCAGAGGATTATGAACAAATCCTGATCCTGAAGGTATAAATGCTGTTCCAGTTGACTTCAGTGGAAGATTCACATGTGCATCAAAGGGAAGGATACACCCTTTATCATTTAAAGATTCCTGCTAAAACTCACTTTTTAGTAACGACTTCTTTCTCTATTTCAAGCACTTTCAATTTTCCAGGAAACTTGAGCATAAACAGGATTTAAATTATTCAGTTGCAACTCTACTTCTCTCTTTCTATCAGAACATAATAGGATTCAAAATAATTATGAGATTTCTCACTAAACTAATGAATTCAAGAAAAGTACAAGCTAGAGAAGCTTACCTGTCTACACCAGTGCCTTCTATCAATGAACAGCAGCTCAGTGTTAGCTGGATTAAGGCAGAGATTACTTCCAAACATGCAGGACTCAATTTTAGTCAGATCACTCAAGAGTAAGCAGAACGTCCTAGTAATATTTGACAAAGCTGACAAGTTGTAAAGGTCATCCATAAATGAGTGAAAGCCCATACCACTTTGTCTCTTCAATGATTTGTTGAGTTGTTGGCATCATGCATAGCCACACACGCACACACACACACACACACACAGGTTTTCACACTGGACTGAAGTTTGATAGAGAGACTGAAGTGAGATAGAACTAACAAGTCTTTTAAAAAGACCCAAAATGAGATATTAGTCTCCAACATCTGGAATTCACTTTACCTTACCTTTCAGTGTCTTGTAGGGGTGGGACTTTGTATCTAAATTTAAGTGTCTACAATGCAGTTTTATATATGTATATAGGGTGTGTCAGTTCCCATGATGGTCTCTGGAGTCCTATCATGTTTAATACAGCAAGCGAACACTTCAGAACTACTCATCTCATCATTAAGTGAACATGAAAGATGCAATTCAGTTTTCTAAATGTAAGTAGCTAGCATCACTTGAGATGTGATACTCATAGTTGGTCATGGGAAAACCTCTCTAGACTCCATTGTCTGTATTGTCAATGGTTTAGATCCAGTCACCCCCATCTGTGTCTAGGGCCATTTAGGATGCCCTGGGACGTGAGACCTGGCCTCCAGCTGCCATTTCACAAAAGCACGAGTCTCTGGTAAATCTATGCACAAGGATATCTCAAATATTCTCAGATGTGTTACATGCCACTAAGCTCCTACATCCAGGCAACAAATCATGCCCTGTATCTCCACTGAGTATGCTGGAATTGAAATAGCCAATTCAAATGAAGACAATACAGACATCAATATTAAGGTGTCTGAATCTCACCCTGAATGTCATTTTAAATGCCAAATTCAGCCTAGTATGATTTAAAACTCCCTATAGGATATCCTTGTTCCACCTGCCAGTTCTCAAGGGCAGGGATGTTCTCAGGCCATGTCTGTGGAGTCTGGGGCATCTCCAGTGACACTGCATGCCCTACATGTTTAAGTGGAAGTTGGTCACCCACACCCTATCTACAGTCAAAGGTAAATGATGGACATCTATCTTATCTTAGACTTCTGCTTTAGGAAAACACAAATCACCCTCTAGAAGTGCTCATGGCTTTTGCTTAATCATACAGGAATCCTGCACAACTAAATTACTACCTTTTAGATGGTTAGCAAGCAATTTATGAACCTAAATATAGGCACCTAGCACCATTCCAGACATCCTAAACAGTCTGAGATGTGCACAGAGCTGGCAAGAATGGACCTGTGAGACATGGGGTCCCTTCTTGCAATGGCATCTGCAGGCCAGGTGGGATATCCTTGGGATATCTAAAATGACATTTGGTGTGCATGTTTATTCATCTGAATAGATCCACTGATATTAAGGTGAGTATGACACTAAAAGGATCTAGAAAGCATTCCAGTTTTGGTATGATTTTTGATTATAAACAAAAAAGCAAGCTACTCTGCCAACCAAACCAGAGCATCTGTGAGAACTGCTTCCAAATTTTTAAGTATATCATCTTAAACATACTGAGTTAGAAATTGGGTAAAGCACATATAGTTAATGAAAGTTTCCTATTAAAGAGGTAATTAACATTTTAGCAATTTCTTCAGCATTCTAGAAGACATTCACTGAATTTCATCTTACTGCTGAAAATTATAGCTTCTTTCTTACTATGTTGAATAACAACTTATAAATGCTATAAAGCAACTCACTTCCAAATATACTGTATACATATTTTTAGTATAATACATAATTGCCACATAACACATCTGACAGTGATATTTAAGTATCAAAAATTGCTATGATGAGTCAGGAAGAGCAACACTTCCATACACAATGTAGTATTTGTTAACTAATGACAACGTAACTATAATGATGCATTAAGTGGAATTAATGAATGAAACCTATTGCTTCATAGAATTTCATGCATAACTTTACTTTGCATGGGTCATTAGTATTCATAGTTAAACTGTGTCCTTCGATGTGTATTAATAATGTTCTCTGGGACCACGCAAAAGATAATTCATAAATATGCCTGCAAGGAGTAAGACACCATAATTAAATCATAATAATTAACATGAGTATCAGATTACTTTGAATAACTGATCTGGATAACTCACGTTCTGAGATTTACAGATGGACATGTTTAAGGGCAATTCAGTTCCTGCTGCAAAGATAGGTCACCTTTATTTTGCTTTATATGTAGTTATCTTGTTCATTAAGAAAATTGAATTGGTTAAGGATCTACATGAAATTTTAAAATGGGATAATACAAGTTTTTATTTCTGTCATACTGTGTAGCATAGGAGGGGAACAGACAATCCCAGAGGTGGAGTTAGCACCCACGAGGAAAACACTTTCTCAGCTGCGCAGTCTGGGCAATGAATAGGTGCTGCAGCTGGGTTTTCTGCTCCTCTAGGCTCATGTTTGTGTAGAGAAAGGGAAAAAAGGGGAAAGGAAAAAGAGGCGGCACTGAGGACAACATGCCACCTGCTGCCATCATCCATATGTCCACTGTCCCATACGGTCCCATAGTCTGGAAGAAAGAAAGCAAAGGGTGTACCTAGCCTTGCTCTGTAATAGCTTTAGGGAGGAATGCACTAACCTGAAGTTCCCAGTAACTTTCCCAGGCAAGATCACAGTCAAAACTTTAATGAAAAAATAGATTCCAACTTCTACTCTCTCCTCCGGCCTGCTTCTTTACTACTGCCACTTCCTTGATGTCCTTCCCCTCCTTTCTTCCCTTGAAATGTTATCACCCCTTCTGCATCCTACATATGATCCTCTGCCTCTCAGATTTCGTGATATTCTCAGAAGGATCCTTGTCTTCCTGTTACTTGGAAAAAAAACAGCAGGGCTCACTGGCTATCACTGTACTACTAAATAAAGTGTTCTCCATTATCAAAGGCAAGTGATATGGCAGATATGGGAAATCATACACTTAAACTCTCTCCTGCCTCAGCACGGAGCGGTTGTGTCTGAATTGCCTGTTGGGGGAGGAGTTTTGGTATGGACTGATCCCTGAGATGTCCTCCAACCTTGTCTGGGAGCAGGCTCATTGGCATAGGCCGAAACACACCAAGGGTGTTTAAATAATTAATCAGTATGGAGAGCAAGACATCAGCACTCCAATGCATGGTTTAACCCTGTTTTATTTACTCGTACAGACATAGCTAATGAATTTACAACAAAAAATTGGCAGAGGTCTATAAATGATACCATGTAAATTGTTGTTAATATTCCCTTTCATACAAAAGTTAAGTATATTTGATGAGATATTGGGATTATTATCTCCAGTCTGACTAGTATTTTAATTTGTCTTATTTATTTTCCTTTTAAACTATTTTAGTTATTAATTTGCTTTTTATCTATTTAAGCCTGGATACTGGCAAGAGTACAAAGAAGATTCTCTGGTATTCAGGAAGATTTTACAAAAACTCATTGTAGTGTTCATCCTTGTGATTTCTACAAATTGCTTAATCTTTAAACAAGAATACTTGTATCACAAGCTCTGTCAATAGCTCTCTGAGTCTGTTACCTTGCTAAAATGTGTTTCATGGCTGTTTTAGTAATGGTAAATATAAGAAATATGCAGTACCTGTGTTACATTAAGGGTGGAAAAGTTTAGCTTATAGGGTGCAACTAAAAATCTGATTATAAAAAATATTTGGTTTGAACTTTAATAACTATTTATTAAACAATACTGCCATTTTTGCTAAACCAACACTGAACAATGGTACTTTAAAAATTATTGAGAGAAAAATAATAAAACCCAGAACCTGTGAAAGTGACATTCAGTTCATGAAAAATTCACAGAGAGGTAAAAAGGGAAAATAATCTAATACCTTATTCATTCTTGGCAGTAATTATAATATAGTAGGACAGCTGATAAGCAACCTAGGTGTCAAAAGTGCTTTACTAATTTGCTTCTCTTTGTATATGATACATTTTTCTACCTGCAAAAAGTCTGAGTATATTTGTAAAATAACTGTTCACCCAATATATATTCTAATCAGTGTTTAATGATATATATATATATTTATATGATATTTATATATATATAAATAAAAGAGCCCTATCACGCAGGCAAAGAAGGAAAACTAAGAGCGGGAATGAGGGGAGAGAGCAATAGGTGACAATGTGATGAACGTCTAATTCTAAATTTCAGAAAGATTATAATCAGATTTAAAGTAGTTCCTTAATATTTCAAGAATATATCTTCTGCACTCCATAAGCACTAGGATTTTGTTGCTGACCCAAATAGGGATTTGCTCAGAAGTGACCATCAGCACAAAGTTCAGATGAACACCATTCTGCAGAAGGACATCCGCTATGGTGCATCCTACGGTGACTGCACAAGAGAGCATGAAGAAGTTCTTTCTTGTTTGGTTAACTTGATACTAATTGTGGCCCAGTACTTACTATGTCCATGCACCAGCTTATTCTCACTTGTATCCACTAGCAGAGTGATTCTAAAGTGACAGCTTTATTGTCTGTAACTTGGATGCCTAAATTGCATAGCTAATCTCCCATCTTTCCTACAAAATCAATAGAGAAATGAGATCCTCTAGAGGGTAACTCTGAGTATTTAATTAATTCCTTTTCTGTATTACTTTCCCATCTAGAACCCATAAAGGACGCCAGGGATGCTGGCCTTAAATCAAATATCCTACACAGAGTAATAGGAATATATGCAAATATCACATTTCTCTCCCTATTCCTCATATATATCAGCCTATATTTCTCCTATATTATTTATTTTCACTTCATAACAACAGACAATCATTGCTGAAGAAAATAAGAAGAGCATTTTTTGTATTTGGAAGTTCTTACTAAAAATCTCTCCTGAAACCAGTGACTGTCCCCTGCATGTATTAGGTCCAGGACTTAATACACTTCTGAAGTTTCTAAGAGAAACTGACAGGAGCAAAAACTGCAACACATTCCCTTTCCCTTTCAGAGGCATGTTTGGAAACCTTGAAGGAGGAAAAATGTTATTATTTAACTGGAGCTGGTCTGATCTGCACCAGCTGAATGCCTACCACTGTCCTCTCCTCCTGTAATCAAGTATCTTTAAACACAAGTGTGGCCGAACTCATCTTTACAAGTAAAATATCTCAAAATCCTATTTTTACTCTCTTTCTCCCAGGGAAGATCAAGACTGAAGTAACTTTTGGCTGGCCAATGCCGACTCCAATCTGTCCAAATTTCTTTCTGTGTTGATGTAAGGGTTTGAACAAAGCTCTTCAGAAGAAGCTAACTGGGCTTTATTGGCTTTACATGCTGTTTCAAGAAATTCTTCAGGAAAAGGAAGTCAACAACCAATGTTTAGCATTTTTGGCTGTGTGGCAAGATATACCACAAACTGTGTCAGATAATCTAAACATATGTCTTACCTGTGTACTCACAAGAACAGTGTCTTCAGTAATTTTCTCACATAAATATATATATGCTAGGAAATACAGACTTGGGGACTGAAAAGATTTAGGGATGAATTACTTTTGTATTATGCAAATACTCAAATTGCAAAATGACTGTGACTTAGGGGAAATGGCAACACCATACTCCTGTTATCAAGACAAATGTTCCTACTATGAAGAGCAAGTTGAGTATCAAACCTGCCACTATTAAAATGCCACTGAAATTAACTGAGTTATACACCTGAGAACTGGATCAGGGACAGATTCCAGTAATAATTTTCTAATGATATGTCTCCAGATGGTTTACCATATATAGGGTTTTCTGCTTGGGGGTCTTAAAACACAAAAATGGCATATGGGGTGGCTTTAAAACTAAATGGATCCGTTCCAAATGTAAATCTTCCTTAAGATGTCTAACAGAAAAAAAACCTCTCCATCGGCACCTTTTGGAAAATTATATTTAGATGTTTGTCTCACAGAGTGAGTATGTCCTTGAGACACCCAGACAATTGCATTTGCACAGTTTGTGCTGCAGTAATGTAAATTTATCTTATTACCACTTGTTGAATATGAGCTGCATATCCTTGCAAGCATTTCCTAGCTCAATTACCATATGAATTACCATGAAATAAGAGTTTTTCGATGACAACAGCATAGCACTGTGTGCGTATATTATTTTCACTCTTTCCCCTTCCTCCATAGCACTTCAGAATATACTTGGTGCTTATTTAGGCCTTAAAATGAAACATGAAGCATTATGGCAACAATTACAGCAAATTTACATAATTACAATGATGACCTTCTATGGCATGCAACCAAAACAGTTAGCGACATACTGCAAAACTTCCTTGAGAAGTACTATTCAGACTTGGTACTGAAGAAAACGTTTGGTTGCAATGCAAGGCAGGTCAGATGCTGTCAGGGGTATAGCAGGAGGTAAAGAAAATGAAAAAAGGGAATCAGCATTTAAAAGAGACAGCATGAATCAGATTCTTACAGATCTCCTCACTGTGTGGTTTTGTGCATTTTTGACACTGTGCACGGCTGCAGCTGTGCTTTGCTGTGTGTGGATTATACACTGCACTGCAGGGAGGTGTAAAGGGGAGGGGCAGGTTTCACAGCCCTTCATTGATTCAGCTCCTTTTTTTGTGCCCTTTAGATCTGCAGAGGAAGTTCTGCTATGTTCCCCCATTTTGCACTATAAATTAGTTCCAGATAGTAGCATGTCTTGTGCATAATCATAGGAAGGTGTGCGGCTGCCAGCTGCCCATTGCACAGCGGCTCAGAAGTGCTAGGGTGCCAGCCCAGTCCTGGATGGAAGGATTTTTCACCTTGCCAGGAATGTGTAATTCTCATCGACAGTAAAAGCATCAAATCTGTCTGTTACAGAGTGGAAACTTATATTTATCTGACATCTGTCCAAAGGACATCAGAAAATGTTGTTTGCTACACATTAAGACTGGTAATCTGAATATCCCATCCAGTAATGATTTATTTTCATTTACTGACTATACTTCATTAGCAAAAATTTTAAAACACACACAGTGTAAATTACTATAGTGTAAATATAGCAGATGGTTTGTCAGCTCTGCCCTCAGTTCTCAAGATGTGGCTTTGCTAATGCTGATAAAAGGCTAAATTCTTTGCCATAAGATTTCCTTGCTCCCATACAAAGAGGTAGACTGCCTTGCACAGAAAAGAAATTAAAGTTAGAAACACTTGAGCATGCCAGTTCCTGAAGGACACTGCTGCTTGCAGCAGTGCTTTTGAAATGGAGGGCCACAGATTCCTGAGATTTTAAAGGACCACTTCTGAAGCTGAGGTGAAAAGTCACCAGCTAAGGTAAGCCTGTTGACAGCAGGCTCAAGTTTCATCTAGAAGGCTCTGCACTGCTGCCAGGAAAGCAATGGGAGTCTGGAAAGAACTGGACACCACTGGTTTCCAGTCCAGTCTCAGAGCTTAGACTATCTCTTACCCCATCCCTGAACTCAGCATAATCCTCTTCAAACCCTTAATTTTCATTTTAATTTCCAGGATTTTACAGATACTGGTATACTTAGTAAGAATTTGAGAAAATGGCTTTTTTTCCCTTAACATACTGGCATAAAGAGGGTACAATCATCTCCTTTACAATTTACCTCCAATAGATCAATCAGAGGTAGGTTCTGGTATCCACAGAGGCTGTTCTAGCACCCACAGCACTGAGATTTCTTATCACCAATCCTCCCTTTTAAATTGTTCCCCAGTTTCCTTCCAACATTACTGTATGCATATACACACTTGCTTCTGAAGTTAGGAAAGCTTAAGTATATTTGTCACTCTTCTGTTCTTGTCCTGTCTTCATCACAGGGCATATTGGGTCAACAGGTACCTTATGTGAAGTTTTCAGATTAAATACTTTTCCCCTAAATATGAGGGTATTAGAATATTCCAGATTTCATCAGATTTTTGATCAGGAGCCAGGATCCCCGGCCAAACTGCCTGGCTCAAATTCTCTTTCTTCTGAAAATGAATTTTTCAGCCCTTGACATTCTGATGAAAGCTTCATGTTTTCAGCTTGCCATTCTGAAGCAAGGTGCAAATAGTTTCACAATTTCAAAATTTCCAGCAAAATGGATATTCTGTTTTCAGCACAACTCCAGTTTGAACCTGATCTTCCCACTGCTGACAATAGATTTTCAATTGTGTCACCCCCTCAAGTCATAATTCAGTCACAGTTTGTAAACTAGAATCTTTGTTTGAAGAGTGAAGTGATGGGAGATATTGTAAGCATATTGAAGAGGCATGTGCTCTAAAGTCAGAGGGCTGCATGATGCGAGCTCTGAGCAAAAAATTGGCCTGTCTCACACTAGCAGGCCAATAGTTGCTTAATGTATACTATAAAAACACTTGGGTAAGTCTAAACTTTTTACAAATTGCTTATAAATTGAACTTTTAGATAAACTATGACTTAAACCGTTACCAAACACATCATTTCATCACAGAGAAAACAATAATATTGCAGACAGAAACTTTATGACTTCCTGTAGGAAGGCAGCAGCTGAGAGCAAATCATTTAAAAGAAAGATCACCTTTTTACTTGAGTGTTTCTAAAGATAAAAAGGTACAAGAAACAGTGCAAAATATGTGATGGACTGTATATGCTATAAACGCTATATATCTTCTTTCTGTTGAAGTCGATGATGAAGATTTCCATGAATTTTCATAGTGTATGTACTCAGGTTTCCCAGGAAAATAATCTCTAACCATAGTCTTTAATGCCATTTCAGAATTGCAAGCATCATTATATTTTCAGACCTTTAGTCTATATGCAAGATCTGGAAACATCACTTTCTATTAGCACAGTTCACCTTTTACCGAAAGAATTACCTTTCTGAACATAATTTGCTTCTGCTAGCAAACAAAACAAGATAAAATAAAAAACTCTCATTGACAGCAGCTTTAAAAGAAATTTTTTTTTTTTTTCCAGAACAAGAGTGCTGGTACAATACTTCAGTGTTTTCTTTAATGTTTTCAGGCAAAAATATCCCCAAAAATTCCCCTGAAATTTTTGAAAACATGTGATTAGTTTTTCAAAATCCATCAGTGTATAATAATTGCTATTTCCAAGAAAGCAGCACAAAATAGTAGCATTCTGATGGTGATACTTATTGTATGATGATAATCATTTACATCCCAAGGTGAAAGAAACCCCAGTCCAAAGGACACAAAAATAGAAGTACTTAGTAGGCCCTTGAGATCATAATTACAAGTTCTGTTTTAAAATCTCAGTATCCCAAGGCTTCTCCCACTTACTTTAATTTTTTTTTGCTTCTTTCTTTGCTTTCTGCTACAAAGATGAATTCCTTTACAGACTTCAGACCTAAATCTTGGGAGCTGCTGAATACCTACAATTCATTGCACTCACTGAGAGCTGTGGGCACCTGAAGTCACTCATGAACTATTTGTTACAGAAGAAAAACTGACATGAATTTAATAAAAACTAACTTTGAGGTTTCTCATGGATCCTGGAGAAGAAGTCTGTGATGGATCACCACACCATTCTAAGAAGACACATATAAACCTCAAGGAGGGGAGGATGCTGACTCCCTCTTTAGGTGGAGTCACCACTACATTCCAGAAGACAGACTGTGCTTTTTCTACATGGATGTCCTTGGCAACACATCAATGTACCCCTGTACAAGGTACCCAAATCAATGTCCAGATATGAGAACAGAAAAAATGAATTAGATTTTGCTTCTTATGCAGAGAAGCAGCTACAGCTAAAAAAGTCATTAATCCAAAATTAAATGCAACTGATTAAATAACATTCCTATTCTCTTTTCTCCCAAGGAAAGAATGCCTCCTATAATAACTTGTGTCTGAGATAAATAAATGCATTGAAGCTCTTAACTACTCTTTGATGGACTACAAACGGACGCAATGCAGGACAATATCTGAACAGTAATGATTTGTCCATTTTTCTTCAAGTGTAAGCTGATTGCAAAGGCTTCAGGACCATAGATTAAATAGCTAAAGGGGTCATGAATCTTAATAGCTTCTAAATCAGAGAGATCTGCAACTTACATGCTCTGACTGGAATGTGTATGGAATGTATAAATATTAATAGGTCTGGCAAGGGCTCAGCAGATGAGCTGTCTAAAATTTCACAGTGGGAGACTGGAGATTGAGGCTGCTGTGTACAGATCAGCTGAGAAGTTCTTACCTGAAAATGAACTGTCAGCATGTGTGTAAATACTGTTTTCCTGAAGTGATATTTAACATTCTGAGCTGCCCTGGTACATAGGCACTGTATGCATTGGTGTCTAATGCCACAAGGTTATTTAATATGATGAACCAGTGCTGGGGAAAGGAAAAGTATTTTGTGCCACCTCTCTGAATCTTGCTCTGATGATTTTTCTGCTAAGACAACTTGCTTGTAGGAACCATCATGAAGTTCATTGCTGTGACTGCATTAGAATGGAAAAACAAAAGTTTGGCATATAGCTCAAAAAAGTTAGGACTTCAAAAGTAAATGGCAGAAGTAAAATTGTTCATCTGCCTTTAGCTTTAATTGGTCTTATGTATGCACTTATGGACAATAATTACAAAGATGTATCCGTGTCTTAGTTCTCATGACACAGATGGAAACTGGGCCTTTCTTGGCATAACGCAAAATACTTATTTGAGGTTTTCCCATTTCCATACACCATAGATTTCATCCTTGTGATTAAAATTACTTTATGACTGAAATGATAGTTTATTTTCTACTTCATTGCTGTACGTTGCTATGTATAAGTCTGCATGAAAGTCATGAAAGTTGTATATGAGAATGAGGACAGGGTCCATAAAATATATGGAGCATGAATATGATTCTGAATCACACTAGGATGAAAAAGATGTGTTATTTTATTTTATTTGTTTTTATGTTTCATGTTTCTTACTTTGAAGTGTGGAATACTTTGAGTCTCAGGTGCTTCTCCACTGTTACTAAAACACAAGAAACTTAAACCAAGACCACTGCAAACACAAGGGATTCCCTTAATTTCTCAGTCCTTGCTCCCATTTATCCCCTTCCCTTACGTCTTGATTTCAAAGACCCCCTCAAACGGCCTCATGATAATGACTCTATCATTGTTATCAGCTGCAATGGTAAGAGCTTGTCTGACAGCCTTCATCGTGCCATCCATAACCACCTGCTCCCAGTTTCCAGGTGGTCTGACAGTATCTGTCCTTGTCCCCTCCATGTGCCCTGCATACCTCCTCATTCTTCTCTTTCCCAGGGACTCTCATGAGCCCATGCCCTGTAAGGAGTAAGGACACAATATTGCCACCACTCCTGTGAAATCAAAGTTCTGTATAAAAAGCTATAACAAGTGGAAGATATGAATTCAAGTAATCAAATGAGAACACAAATAATTTGGTTTGAGCCTTTTCCCCATTAGAAAGCAAAACAGGAAAAGCTGATGTGTTTCTCAAAAATGTTGCAATTTTGGCAAAACAGCATCTTCTGACTGCAAAACTCCATGATGAGTTTCTGTCTGCCTAGTTTTAACCATATTTTTCTATCAGCTTTCCTGTCTGTCAACAACCTTACAACTAAAAGGAGGGAATCCTTCTATTTAGTCCATTTCCAGTAGGACACAGGGGTTATCTATGCCCCAAAGAATAGCACTGGCATAATATGGGCAAATAATTTTGTGCCTCACTAAATGCAGATTACAGCACTTTCACTGTGTACCTCCAATCAAAGGTTCTACATCAGGGCACATTTGGTTCTTTGGGCAGTTTGTAGCATTATTAAAAGAAAAAAAAACTAGTACTGGTCATTCAGTAATCTGAAAGTACTCATATCACCTGTCTAGACAAGCGCTACCTCATAAATACCTCATGAGGCATTTTTTTTCTGTTTGATTAAGCATAATAAAACAAATCTCTCTGAGGACTTCCTGTTTTTAAAGGGAAGAGATGGCATTTTTGTTCTAAAATTTATGAAAAGAACACAGGACACATTCTAGATAAGCAAGCAACACCTGAATTTCTAGTCATCTCTCCTATTCTCTTCTCCAGAGACAGGAAAAACAAAAATTTGACTCTTCTCAATAAGTTCACGTGCTATCAGATGTTCCTTTGTGTTAAGAAAACTTTTCATAAAATGCCATCAGGTGATCCTGGGAGGTAACATTGAAACAGCTTTATGATCAAAACTGAGAATTGGAGCAGCTGTTATTTTCACTGTATGTGGTGACATGGCTGCACTCCAGTGGATAGTTCTCAAGAGAAGGAAGTTCCTATGGCATCTGCTATTCTCCTTGCTATTGCTCCTTGATTCTTCAGTCTTCCCTTTTGTCATCAGCTTTTCACACTCATTTCTCATTACCTCCAGCTCTCCAAGACGCCACCTTACTCCTTTCTCTTTCCTGGATGCTTTTCAATTCCAACTGAATTCTGGTGGAGGGGTTTTTCATGCCATCAATTTCTTGTCTGTGTTCACAGAGAACAAAAGTGGCACCTACTTTCACTGTTGCCAAATTGCCTCTGTCCAACTAGGAATAATTCCATTGTGGCCAGTCTCTCTGAGGTTACAAATAGGTAAAGGTAAAAAGGGCAGCCTGTGATTTCAACCGTAACAATCAGCAATTCAGACAAAATAGTCAGAAAATATGAGTTACTGAATGAAGGCAGAAGTCCTTTAGACAAGAAGAAGTCAAGGCTAAATTGCATCAGAAAAGTGTTAAATTCAAAAGTTTCCAAAAGAAATTGATTATCTTTCAAGCCACAGTAGAAATCTTCACAAATACAGCAAACAAGGATGCTTCACTAATGAAAAAATAAACAAGAATCGCACAGGAAGTCTTGTAAGTGTTGTGAAAGACTTTTTATTCTGAATGTGCAAAATATGAGATGAGGTATGGTGAGGTCATAGAAGAGGGTGAGTACTGTCACCACTTCAGTCTAGTAGCATTATGTTTCAAAAAGTACGAAAGAAAATTCTCACTCCCAAGAAGTCACAGACAGTGGACACAAGTAGTCAGTTTAGGTTCTCTTACTGTTAGATCTGATCCTAATTTCTATGACTGGAAGTGTTATGATTATATTCCTTTCATTATTTTGTCACTTTTCTTCTAAAAATTTTTCATGACCCAAATCTTGTTTTGCAAATACATTTGCTTTCTTTATCTCTTGTTTTTGAAGTCCTTCATTTCATTCCTGGAAGTATTAGCATTACACGCTATTTTCCCCAGCTATTGAGAAAGAAGACTTGTCAAGGGACAACTGAATGCATTTTAAACACACACAGAAAGATATATGCAAATGTCAGTATGCCTAGGGTTGTTTGCTGTTGGCTTTTTGTGGGTTTTGTGGAGTTTTTTAAGGTGTTAAAAATTCATACTTAAATTGAAATTTAAAAAATCTTTATTAAACCCTCCAACTGGCATTTATTTGTGTAGATAACGAATTTATTCTTCTGTATGCATTCTTATAAGGTTATTCTTAAGCATCTTCTTACATTAACATATCAAGCACTTTCCTCTCAAAATATCTTAATCTTCAAATTGAGTAAATTTAATGAATCAAGGATTCATGGGTCACTTGGTGAAATAAAATTCAAAGAATGGACAAATCCATCAAGAAAGAACACAACTGTGTTTCCATTTTAGAAATACTTTTTTTTCAGTGTCTGAAGATAAATAGTGTGTCATTTGCAATCCACTGTGATTAAAAAACATAGGTTATTGCAACAAAATCTTCACAGTAGAACATACACAAGAATGAATGAATAAACAATGTCATAAATATTTTAAGTATTCCAATTTCCACTTTTAAAACTAATAAAATATATTTTTTCTTTTTTTTTTGAGACTTCTCTTTTAACACTATGTGAGAGTTCCACTTAACTAGTTTTTCTTCAGCTTTTAATAATTTTCTGAAAGTAGTTGTGCGTAATTTGTTAATACTGGTCCAAAGTTTTCCTTTATCCTTTTGTGGCACAGAAAAAGAAGGGATCACAGTCTCCAGTGATGTGGTCACAGTCTCCAGTGATCTCCATAGTGGGTATTCTCATGACTAATGATTTTTTGGGTTTGACTAATGGTTGTTCAGTCCATGTACTGTTCTCTATTTCAGAGAAAAGAATGCTCCACGAGAAACAGGCATTGTCTTCTGCTTGGCAGACTGTAAACAATCCTGCAGGCACAAATTTGTTGTATCTTTATAATAGGAGAAAAGAAGCAGGAAGAAGAGACCCACTGATTAATGACTGACAATATCATTCAACTCCTCACCACCAAATCCTTTTAAATCTGTTCAATTAAGTACACATCCTCCATTTTTTGCTTGCCACTGGTAGATCTCATGAGATCAGATCAACCACATATCCCTGTTTTTTAAGGGGAAACTCAGTTTTGGAAAACTGGATTTTGAAATAATGGATTAGCTGCAGGATAGAGTTATCCGATGTTCTGAACTGAGGCAGGCCACACGCAAAACCTTCATAATTTTCAACTGTTCAGGTTCAATATGGTAATTCAAACCCCATTTTATATTTCAGTTTTGAAGTGTGTGTGAAGAAACTCTTGTGAATTTGACTACGCTTGCAAATACGTGCAACACAGCGATGAAAACCTTATGCTGAGAGTATCTTTGGTGTTATGACTTCTGTGTCAGTCTAACAGAGAGTTTAACGAAGTTGCCATGATTGAAGTTTGAAATGCAATAAGAAAAGCACTAAAATTTCAAACATCATTAATTGTGAACTTAGATCTCCAGTTCAGGTTGGTGCCCAGTCTTAATGATGTATTAATCTAATACATTTCTTCCTCTCTGAAGAATCACCTTTTCAACCCTTCCCTAATTAAAATGAAGAGTACCAGTTCAGCACCATTTAAATTTCACCAATATTTATTTGTATTAGACACAATTTTACAGAGCGGCTTCCAGTGGTTGGAAATGGGTTTGATTTTTAAATTCCGGGCTTGGTTCTATATCAAAGCATTGTGTTTGTAACAGCATGCCTGTTTTCAATGTCTAGTCAGATTAATTTATTTCTATTAATTACTGACTACCTGTCAATAGGCTTAAGAAGAATCATGCCTATGGAATCATCCTGTCAATAAGGAGAAAAAGTGTCTTGTTAAAAGTGTCCCACGTTTAGAAGACTCAATAATTGACACTGAAAACTGAAGTCAAATGCAAATTATAACATATAAACCAAGTCACAACAGAAAGATAGGATTTTCTTTTGTTCAAGTGAATGGGTAATAATAACAAGACATTTATTCTGCTGTAACAAAGAGGGGTTTTGTGTTGTAGTGAGGAAGAGAGCTTCAGAGTTAAAGATCCAGTTTTTGATTCGATCACACAGCTCCTCTGCACAAATATACTTTGCTAATCCCCAGGTTTTGAATGAACCTTTTCCCCAACTACCAGAAATCATTAGCCAGATAAAAATCTTTTCCACCCTCATTTTATTACCTGCAATGACATTTGTTTAAATATAAAATGATGGAATGGAATAGTCAAGCAAAAAGCTAGGCTTGAACTAACCCAAAGAGCTAAATTTAATTAGAAATACTTCTATATATAAAGTGGATCTAGGTAGCGGATAAATTTTCTTTAGAAAATACAATGTCATATCAGTACTAAGATAAAAAGAGAAGTATAGAAGTTTATAATCTATATCCTATTGAGTAACTCTTGATGCTTCAGAACTCGAAGCAATAGGAGCATTCAAGCCTCTTCACAATAATGTTAGTCTGAGTCAACATAATAGAACCACTGGATATTTGTGATACATACTTTGAAAAGGAAAAAGATGATCGATTACCTCAGTTATCTTGTTTATAACAACAGCTATAGGGAGGCATTACTGTTGTTAAGAATGAACACAAAGCCTGTACATGTGTGCCTTGCCCTCACAGTTGTCCTCACTACTAGATGTACACGAACTGCAGATGGATGTTAATAATTAAAAATGAGTGCACACAATGCCAGCAAGCTGGCACAGGAATTGTACATTAGAGACAGGCCTATTCTGCACACCACAGTCATTGCTGTGTGCCCCAAAGTCATTGCACATTTCCCCACTACATTTACGTAGAGTGTAATTCAATACAAGTGGCTATTTTTTGTGTAGGGTATTATTAACTTAGGCACCAAGGAACTGACTGTATTTGTAATAAACACAAATATGTGGGAATAAGATTACTTAGCAGTAGTTGCTGGCAGTGCACAGAATGTACTAGGCACCCTACAGAGCTTGACTAAGCACTATTACCTTTCCTGAAAAGAAATTGTAATAACAAGATAAAACAAATAAAGATTAAGAATCACAACAGTTTCCAGAAAGAAATCTGCCAAGTTTGTGCCAGGTTTGCATTTGTCAATGTTCAGCAGTTTCTGGACAAGCATCAGTATATTAATGAAAGCATTTGCAAAACTTGTTAAATAAAAAGCATTTATAAGAAATGATAACCTATTGGAAGATTCAAACTGACTTTGTTTTAATATCCATCTTTCGCAGAGCTAATTGTGGAAGGGCCAAAGCTTTTCAGATAAAAAAAAAGGAAAGCTTTTTCAAAAAAACTTTCACCAAAGTGCTAGTTTTCAACCAATTTCCTTCTTTTGCTTAGAGTTGCCAGATACAGAAGCGCTGTAACCTAGGTGACCATATCAGCCATTAAAGTGAAAAACTTGTATACTATCCGTAGACTAAAATTTACACTGCTAGGTAAATGCTAATGAAAGTAATACTAGAAATTGTGGTAATTTACTGTGCTTGACTTTTGTATCTAAAAGAGTAATGATCTGAATTGTTCTCCGGTGACAGAACTGAATTTGTAGAGTGTTTGAGATGAAGCACTGGAGAAATGATAAAGTTCACTCTGAATATACAATGACTTTTATCATGAAACTTGGCTAATAGGTGAGTTTCTGAGTGTGAGCAAATAGCCTGCATATGTGAACAGTGTGTGTAATGGAATATGGTACATAGATCCCTGGACTGAATCAAACAAGGTGGGGTAGGAACTAGAAATTGTACCCTGATGCGACGATGAGACCAAATAATCTCTGCTGAGGTCTGTAGTCAAATAGCACATCATGGGTACAGTAATACATACTGGTCTGGGGATACAAACTGTCAGTAGGTTTTGTACTCTATGCAGTCCTTTTTGGATCTGCTATCTTAGGGATCTTTCACAGGACATTGTGTTTTGCTTTGTGACCACAACTTTAGGCTAACGTCAGGCTGAGGTGACTCTGGAAAAATGCCTTGTTTTCATGAAGACAGCAGATCAGGAATTTGGGACTTGGATACTTTCTACCTTTAGAAGCTTGTTTGTCAAAGCAACAATAGCCACAAGCACAGCAAGATCAGATCAATCAGATTCACCATGCCTCTGGCTTGAATATTTCCAGTCCTTGTAAAGCCAAACATCTAAAGTAGAGATGTAATTGTGACTTGTAGCTAGCTTTTTCTCTTTCAACAGCACAAGAGATTATCCACACTGTGCTGGGAGATTAGAACTCTTTGTCAAACTTAAATTTCCTGGTAGTTAGGTGTTCCTCAAGTAACTATTGGGCATGCCTCTGAATGTATACCTCTTTCTCTTGCTTCCTTGCTGGGAAAGAAAAGGGTGTTAACTACCTACAGTCCTTCCTAAATCCTTACACTTACCAGCTCACCCTTCCCCCCAGCTTCTCTCCTCACACTTTCAGCACATCTTGTTTTAGAAAGAGTTTGGAGTTCTTCTTAAAATCTATAATGTCGTTGCTTTTTGAAAAAGCTTCTGGATCATGTAAGAAGTTTTGCACTATGTGTGTGACCATGTAACAGTTCAAGGATTGCGTAAGGCTACTTTAAAGGTAGCAAACACAACCATTAGCAATTGCTAATTGTAATGGTAGCAATTTATACACCACACCAACTTTTATCCAATCCTTGATTATGTATAAAATAGTCAAGACTTTTTTCTAAGTGATCAGTCATTTAACTCTTCTTTCAGCAAGCCAGCAGTCTGTGCTTTGGTCATGTCTTTTCCAACACAATCCAAGCCTGATTAATTCTTAACCAAGTTCAACATGGAACCAAGCAATCACATGGAGACTGGCACCTTTCCACAGAAAAAAACAATGATCAAAGACAAACAATTCTCTGGCTCACAAAATCAATGTTTTCCAACAGTTTTCCACAAACAGACCTTCTTCAGAGCTTAAATTGCACTGAAAGTAAGGGCAGAGAGTGCCCAGGTGAGTCAAGTACACCCATAGCTACATTTTTTTTTTCTAGATATTCTGGTTTAGAGCTCATACAGGTTCACATGTAGAGGAATGGAATATTATCCTGAAATGGCACTGTGAAATAGTTTTGTAGGATTCTACTGTGAGAAAGGTATTTTGTGAAGAGATGTATGCTTGCGAATTAGAATGGCATTAGAGCATAAGCTTTCAGAGGCATCTTCTAGAGGACATGTACCTTCTGGGTACAGTGAGTCTGTGTGGGTCAGACTAACACAGGTAACATTGTACTTGCTCAAAGCCTTGAGTACAAGTCAAGAAAGCTTCCAGAACCTCTTATAGAAATATTCTGCTTTTAAGAGTAAGCTGTGAGCTACTCTAGTAGTTTATAGACAAGAGTATAGCTTGGACTGCTGTTTGTAGCAATGAATTTTTGCTGAAATTCAAAATACTGGAAATAAAAATTCATTTCTTTACACCAAGTTGCTTATATATGTGAAACAAGGACTGGCTGGTGTGCAGTTTACTATGCTTTGGTGAATGTGATGCTATAAAGGAATATAGTAAGCTGTCTTCAGTGAATAAATAAAAATCCTCTTTAGAGTCTCTTGGTAAATCATATGTTGAAAATCCAGGTGTTAATCATAAACAATCCAGCTTTAAAATAATAACTATTTTCTCTATGAATCTTATTTTAGCCCTCACTGCACTACACAAAGCATATAAGTACCATTTGAATCAAGCAGAAGAATTTTAAAAATAGAAGGTTAGATCTTTGGACTTGGCTGATTAAAATGGGCACAACTCCATTAGAGGCAAAGGAGCTCTACTAATTCATGCAAGCTGAGAATTTGAACCATTATCTTTGAGTAAAGAGTTAATATTGTGGCAAGATGATCAAACAACATGAGACAGAGATTTGATTTGGAGCACAGAGGTGCTGTATAAAATTCAGAAGTTACATATTAACTGCTTTAATTTAGATCTCCTTTCACTGTGTAACAGCAAGTGATTGACATTAAAGTGATCTTGTGTTTTTCAGGGAGCTATAAGAAAGACCAAGATGATAACTTCTCTCTCCTTTTCCTTTGAATTTCAACAGAGTGATTTTCCTTTCTCCAGAGGAGAGAGTGAACTGTTGTACCAACTGCATTAATTAAATTACCATTGACTCAATGTTAATGGAAAAGAGTGCAGATTGCAAGAGGTAATGCTAAGAGGGAATGACAGCCTTCCTTAGCTTCCTCCAGCAAATCAGCCTGTCCAGTACAAACCAAAACTACACCAGGTCATAATAACAGCATATTAATCCCACTCTTCCCTTGCATACATGACTACAGAAAGCATAGCACAGGTACATTGTCATAGACACCCTTACACAGTGAAAACAGATCTAGAAGATCAGTGTAAGCTTTTCTGTTTCTACAGACTCCTGATTCCCAGTGTCTTTCGTGTCACATTATTGAAATCATCCTTTCACAACCTGTTGTTTGCAAATGTTTGCTTCATTCTTTTTAAGTTTGTTTTTTTTTTTCCTACATTCTTCCACTTGGGCCTGATTTTCTTGTGAAGAAGATAGGAGACCTAAAATGGCTATAGCTCCTATTCTCTACAGGCATAAACCTGTGTAATACCTACTCCCCACAACTAGAGAGTGGAGTGCACATATCGTGCCTTCCCTTACATTTACATCTGGTTCTTCCACATATAGACATAAAATTATCTTCAGACAAATAGTCCTCTTCCAGCGTGTAAGCAGCCACTGTCCCCTGTATCTTTTCCAGGCATTTTGATTTTGTCTACTCTGTTATCCTGAGACAAAAATAATTTTAGGTTACCCTCATTTAAAGAATCAAACATGGCATAAATATACAGAACGGGCATGATTTGTTTTATAGGGAAGAAGCCTGTGATTGCTTTTTGTTTTGTATGTCAAATATAGCACTGTTTAGAGGGAGAAAGACTAGAGGACATTGCCTGGGTATGAGCACAAGGGCCAGCATATTTATTTATTTATATACAAGTGAAAAAATGGAACTATTCCTGGTTCCATATTTATACATTTCAAGGCCTAAACCACTTTCATAGAAGTTCATAAGTGTTATATCTGATTGAGAATGTCTGCATCTCAGTAGATGTGTGACATGGCACTTTACTTTTTAATAAAATATAACTCACTACTGTTAGGAAATTGTCAGCTTTTATTGAAATATTTTCAGCTTGCTCACATTTTTCTTGTGTGTGAGAGATTATATGGGGTCCTACGAAGCACTGACAGGGCAGAGCTGGCTAGGTTGCTTCCCTCTTAAAGAATTGTACATTTTTTTCAACTGGCAGTTCTGCAGGACAAAGTTTACAGGCATAAGAAAAACATGTTTTCACATTAGTACTTAAACTTATGGTCTTGTTTAGAGTCCTGAATACCAACTACCATGACTGATAGTGCTAATATCATTAACAGTATAAAAACAGTATATAAAAATATATACATTCCTTTACTTGCTTTTTTCTTCTCCTCCAGCCAGGGGCTCCACTGTTTTATCACGCTAACTGCCCATATTCAAGAGCTGGACGTGCGCCACTCCTCAACACTGCCCTCCTCTTTCTAGGCATACCAGGAAAGGAACCACAAGCTACTCCACAAGGTCTCCAATCCATGCAATGAAAGATCAAGACTGATGGATACATCAACAAAAGTGATGTAAGAGATAACACCTGTTGCACATTTGAACAGGCTTGTTATAATTCTTATCTCAAACTGACTGTAACACCCTCTGCAGATCTGTAAACTGACTGTATGATGCTGTCTGTTATCTCCTGTTTTCTGAAGCCAGAGCTGGACCACAGACACTCTGAGGAATAACTTGCTGTGGAAGGTTTCCAGTTCAAGAGAAGTCTAGGGGGAAGGTCTGCAAAAGAAGGAGGAGGGAGCGGGGGAATGTTCCTTAAACTAAGTGAAAATAAAATAATATCAGTATGTCAGTGAAACATATTCTTTAAACCAGGCTGTTCATTAAAGTATTTATTTTACATCAATTTTTCCAAGCATGTTAAATGTCAAGTGCATGTTTCTGTTTAAGGATTTGTTCTTTAAAAATGGCATACTAGTTACACACAGGCAGCAGTGACTTATTTAGTTTCTTTTTTGATTGAGGACTCAATCAATAAAATACAATTTCAGTGTATACATTTTTAAACTTACTCTTTGAATAGTGTCTGTTTTAAAAGATTGATTACAACTATTTTATGTTAAGGAAAATTAAAAAATATGAATTGTTTGTAACACGCAAATAAAAAGATCTAGAGATTTAATTTATTATAAGATAAAATTAAAAAAACATTTAAAAAAAAGAAAATAGTCCTGATAGTACTATGATCTCATGTAAAATTTCTTGCTCTGACTAAATAAGGTTACAAGATTTAGCGGGGATGATCTAATGGCTCACTGCTACAGAGAAAGGCAGGCAGCCCATGCCCCACTCCCTGCCTCATTTTTTCTGTCCTACTCATTCTAGTCTTTATATTTATTTCTGTCTTCTCTCTCATGCCAGATCTGGATCTCATCTGACCCATTATGAACTGGTTCAGCTCACAAAACGAACAGAAAGCAAATTGCACAAAAAAAAAAAAAAAGAGCTTCTGTGCAAGGTTAACTTAGATTATAACACTCATATTGCAAGACCGTAAACTGAGGACTGATATTAGATCAGAATTTGACTTCTCCAAGGATTTTGGAAAAAAAAAATCTAATATATTTCAAACAAAATAATTTTTTTTGTATTTCCACCTGAATTTGACACCTTTGTTACCCTCTCTGCAGTCACAATAGCAGAGCATCCACAAGTAGCTGTTAGTGGATATAGTTACGTAGAGGTCCCAAAGCTAGTTATGACTAGTAATAGTAATAGCCAAGCAGCTCTCAGTTAACAGCCAAACAATTTTTTGCTGTATTCAGGATTAAATCACCTCTAATTAAGCCATCTCTGTAGCAGACCATGAAGGATGTGATTCACTTGTCTTCAGCTTCAGCTGTTTGAAAGCTAGGAAACTTTCCTAAGCAAGTCATCTAGGCTCCACTCTCAACTGTGTCAAGACATAAGCTTTCCCCATTCAGCGTATTCCAAGTGTTTTTTCAGAGGTGTGATGAAACACGCTCCCAATGTGACCTTTCTCTTTCCATTGTCTATAGGGAAAATGGAAATTAGCACTCAGGTAGAAAACCTTATATGGAGACCAGAGGTCATATGGTAAGATAAAATAAGGGATGACTTAAACAAATGAGAGTACACTTGGAAATTATGTATGCAGAAGGAATAACTGAGTCAACCCACTTTAAATTAGTATTTATAAAAATCAAAACCAAAACCCAACACTGAGGCCATTGTTCCTTCATGACTTTAATGTATTTCTCCTCCTCAACAGAAGAGTTACAACAGCTTAGCATCCCCAATACTTCACTGATCTATTTGCTCAATACCATAATGAGAAGTGGAAGATAACTGTTGAATCAAAATTACTTTTTTCTGCTCCTAGAAAACTGGAATTTTAGTCAAAGATATGCTCAAATGCTGGCTGATTTTAATGGCTCCATTTAAACAACAATTATTGTGGAAGAATAAAGTTCTCTACAAATGAATCTGAGATCTGACTGATTATGGTGGATATCTACTGTTAATGTCACTGGAATAAAGAAACAGTCTCCTCTCTGCATAACAACTGAAGAAGAATCAGGGTTCCATACAGATATATGGACTTTCATAGTTTTGTTATGTCCACTACCACTTATGACATACTTAAAAAAAAAAAAAAGTTCAAAAAAATACAGATTTATCAATTTCTTTATTGCAGTAAAAATTGGAGTTTAAAATTTCCTTCACCAGCAGAGATATTTTTACAGGATATCCTATTTGATTATCTTTGAGATAATGTAAAGAGAATAATTATTCTGTCTGTTTAGGGAAGAAAACAAAGAGAGTTGAGAAAGATAGAAACTTTTAAAGCCTTTTGCCTTCAAGAAAAAAGCAAGATAAATGCAAAAAAAAAAAAGGTGATGAAGAGAAACCAAATGCAAGGGTCCCAAATTTTACTTAGTTTTTCATTGCTGAAAAACACAGATGCAATTTTACACACAGATGCAATTTTATCAGCCACTCCCCCCCCATCTGGCAAACTAGTACATCAATTTCTGCTGTTTGAAGGCTTTAAGACGGCTGTGATCATAAGCTTCTGTTGTTCAAACTAGAATCAGTACTGTTGAAACAAAATGGTACTACTTCCAGAGAAGGGAAAAAGAGAGCTGAGAGAAGAAATAGATGGGGGGGGAGGGAAGGATGAAGTCAGGAGAAGATGTGACTTCATCTCTCAGTTCCACTTTGTTTTTGCAAAGCCAGGAGTGCAGTGTGTTGCTAAGCAGGTCTGCTCTGTTCAGGACATCTTTTTCAAAGGAACCCAAGAGAAAGTAACACATTATTTCACTCACCAGTTAACTGCAATTTCCAGCATCCTGATTTTGGTCTATTACTTTCCTTCTCTATTCTCCTCCTGTTTACCCAACGTATTTCCAAACCTCTAGATGGTATTAATGCAATTTTTTGTTTGTGCTAATTCTGTCCTCTCCCTTTTGTACTTTTTCTAATAATGATACACACACACACACACACACACACGAATCAAATAATGCTACTGCAGTCTGAGTAGAGTTTTCCTACTTTGGTTAATGTAGATAAAATAGGAGATAAACAAGTAATAGTTATTGGCAGAACAGTACATAATGCCTCCAAATGGACTCTTGTCTGCAGAACTGTACATAATGCCTCCGAATGGACTCTTGTCTGCAAAGCACCTGTGTGAAACATTCAGAAATGGATTACGAATCACCCAGTGATCTTCTAGCTTCATGTTTATAACACATCTGGCCAGATTTCCTCAGCTCAGTGACAGATACTGCCTGTTGGCTCTGAAAACACCAGATCAAAACTTAGTTGAATTTTTTCTGAACTCAAAAAGCTGTACCTTTATTTTCCCCATCTGCCCTTGGTCATACTTCCTAGCCCCAATAACATCATGCAAAGGACCCTGAAGCACCATTTATCCTTGACACATAACCACTTTCACAGCTACTATCATTATTATTAGTTTAATTATTTAATTTAAATAATAATTAATAATAATTTATTTAAATTTTAAATAAGTATTATTAATACAGAATTTTACCCTGGCCCATAATTTACCCCACAAAAAATACTTTTTTCAGAAATGCTAAGAACTTTAGTGCTGATAAAATGAAATACGTGCAGCTTAGATGCAGACAGACCACAATGAACTCTTCTGCTTTCACTTTTTCACCCTGTATGAACATGTACAGATGTTCCCCAATGGCTGTCCAGGCTCATTATTTGTCACTCAGAACTTGTCTCCTGAACTCTTTCAACTACAGTTAATGTTATAAGATACAAGGTACCTTGTCAAACACTCAGTTATTAAGATTAAATGCTCTCTGATGGTTATATATGGGAGGTCTTGTCAGGAAAGGTAGACAGAGAATTTTTCTGACCACAGTTTTCGCTGTAATGGTGCCCCTCTTTGATTATTGAATGACCTGATTTTTGTTGCTGTATTTTGTCAATATTTTCTTTCTTATTGTCTGCAAAGAGCTAGAATTAGTGTAGCCAGAAATTAACCAACAGATTGATTTTCTATCTGAAAATCTGAGTTATTTGAATCATGTTTTTACGGACCACAATTTTGATAGGTGATTGATTTATTCATAAGGGGGAAAAATATTTTTAAAAGGCCTTTAATAAGAAGTGAACAACCTTTTCAGAATGCAATGTAAGTCCAAAGTCACCTAATGCCGTGCAGCTGGGCTTAGGCTTGTGGAGTACCACATTCCCAAATTGCCCAAATGTGCAGCCAAAGGTCCCCGAAAGGTGCCTTTCAGGCATCATACGATGCCTAAAATCTTGCTTTTTGACTTGCTGTATGTACAGGCAAGGAATTTAGCCTTCAGAGGAGTTTTGAGATCTCTTGAACTAAGACAATCTAGACACTGTTAAACATTAAATGGACTTTCCCATGAAGGATACTTTGACAAAAGACTCAATGAGAAGGAAATCTCCCTCCTTTTGAGATTCCTAGGAAATGGTCACCTACACTTATTTTGCCTTGGAGGTTTTGAGATGTGCAGGGGGAGAGAAGAATCAAGTGTTTTGTTGCCCCAAAATTAAAATGTGGAAATTTCAAAGAGCAAGCTGCCTCATCTTATTTAATATAAATTGTATAAAGGAGAGGTAACAGGGGAGGAATTGAATTGTTTTTATATAGCATGTAAGCTCAACAAGGGAGTCTAAGTATTTTCATTATTTTAATTTTGCAGTTTCATGTTGGGGTAGGTCAAGAAAGAAACACTGCAGTCTTGAGCAAGAAAAGTACCTTCACAAGGAAGAAAACCATACAAGAAATAACACTTATAAAACAGTTGTTCCCCAAAACTACTCCAGTGTGAAAACAAATCTACAGTATTGTGCTGGAAAAATAGGGATTGGTTAGTCTGGTATGATGTAGCATCACTGATTTGTTCAGAACTGTGGAGAGGTTCAGATCTCACATTGCAGATGAGAGCTGTAAGCATTAAAGTCATGATAATCATGGTTGCTTTAGCTGATCTCCTTCTGTCTCCTGAAGCACGAATTCTACATCAGCAGAAGACATAGGCCATAACTTGTATGCATAAGAGTTTGTAATTTCACAGCTTTCTCTGGGCTGGGGGGATCCCACCTCCTGAGCACGTCTATTAACTATAATGTGATTGACCACTGTGAACCACCTTCTCAGAGGTAAGAGTGAACTTGTCCTCTCTACCCACGATGATGTTTCAGGTGCCCAGCTGCAGGAGAAGACATCAGGCTATAGATCCTAGTTCCCCAGGATGCATAAGCTCAGCCCTCAGTGACACTGTTAAGGAAACCATAGAATCGCAGATGCAGCTTGCCCTTCCATTTTCCTTACAAACTGGCTTAGATGTCCATCAGTAAGTTATTGGGTTGCTGTGAATCTGACCCTTACTAAAACCCTGTCCTCTGTGTGGCTGAAACACTTGCCTCAAAATTCTGACTTTGACTTCTGGGTCAGGTATCCAGCCCCTATCTATGTGCTGCTAAGCATCACAGTGTCTAAATGTCATAGTAGATCTGGACAACTGTGTTTATTATTTTACCACTTTTCAGGGACTGATTGGCATGTTTTATGCTAAAGGTCTTTAGTCTAAATATAGGTCCAAATTTCCATTAAATATTTTCTGTTCTTACTCTTTTCTGTATAATAAAACCTATTTAATTAGTTGATTTTTATAGAAGTCGTTTGAATGACTTGGGCTGTTTAATATGTTACTTCACAAATATTTAGTCCACAATGTGCAGGAGGCCAATATTTTAATACCTAAAAAGTGCACAAACTGTTCCACAAGTCTGTTTTGCAAATTGCACTGGCACAAAGTGTTTGAAAGGAAAACAAATAATAGTTTTTAAAGGCTCCCAGAATTCAGGCAGAACTGCACAATTGCCTGTTTAAGGACTGCTGTCCTGTATCTCACCTGGGAAGACTCCCTGCCTGCTCTCTCCACCATCAAAACCCAGACAAATCACATAGCATTAAATTTTTGTGTAAAATTTACACACTGAAATATGTAAATTCTATTTCTGCCATTGAATATCAGCTCCCTAACCCAAGCCAACTCAAGCCAACCCAAGCTAACCCAACCCAACCCTGCCCAGCCTAACCTAACCTAACCTAACCTAACCTAACCTAACCTAACTTAACCTAACCAACGTTCTGGTTCTTCTACAGCCTGAGGCTTCGGGCTTATATATAGAGCTTGTTGAAGGGATTCAGTGATGCTTAAACTGGAATGAAGACATGTTTCTGATAAAGCCAAAGACTTTGCATCAAAAAGGCTGAGGCTGGATTGTGTGCTAAATTCCACTTGCAGTGTTGTGGCTCAGGGACAAAACCACTCTAAGAAATAATTTCTTAAATGGCTGCAACTAGTGTCTCTTGAACTCATCTGTCACCACTCTTAGAAAATTATTTAAACAGGCTTTATTGACAATTACCCTAAGAGTTTCCTGGAGGGCCAAATCTATTGTCAAGAAAGACAGGATTGAATTTAAGACTGTGGGCAGATGTGCTGTTCTGTAGGATGGTTCTTCAAGTATTATTCCATTCCCTGCAAGCCAGTAAAAAATCCCAGAGCACGTAACAGTCTATAAACAATTACTAGAGTCCAAACCACAGACAATCTCCAGAATGCAAAATAAGGGGATATGCATAATTAAGAAAGTTGAGAAAATGTTTAGAGGGAAAGAACAACTACAATTGCTGGTTAGATTTCAAATTAGCTCTCTGATTAATACAAAACTATGCTTAAATAATATCCTTAATATTATTTAAACCAATAAAGACTAGGATGTTTTAATTGGGTTCATAATGAAAAGGCTAACAGCCCTTTAACTACAGTCAGAACTTGCCAAGATATAATATTTTAGTGTAAACATAAGATTCCTTGCTATGCTTAGAGAGTAAATGGAATAGCTAGAAATTTCCAGTCCCATTCAGGAACCATTAACCGTAACACCACTGCTAACTACTAAGAGAAAAAAAGCATTTCAATGGCTTCCCGGCAGCCTAAGAATTCTTTTCCTAAATTTCTGTCAATTAATCTGGCAGAAACTGTTATAAAACTATGAGAGAGGTTACTGTATTTCTGAAGCATGCTAATAATATTTTCAGAGAGTTTTGTAATGATTACAGTTTTTTATCTGCAATATAGCCATGCAGAATTCAAACATTAATCTGGCATCAACCTGGGAAAATTCACATGGCAGTCATCTAATGGGAAGTAATCACTCTAAAAGGACTTGCACAGGCTACATGCAAGCAGGCAGGGGTGTATAAGTATATGGGTGTAAAGGTTCTCTTTGTGGAAGATTACCATGCTATTTCAGTGAAAAATCATAGAATCATAGAATGCTTTGGGATGCAAGGGACCTTCAAAGGTCATCTAGTCCAGCCCCCCTGCCGTTGGCAGGGACATCTACAACTAGATCATGTTGCTCAGAGCCCCATCCAGCCTGTCCTTGAATGTTTCCAAGGATGGGGCATCTACCACCTCTCTGGGCAACCTGTTCCAGTGTTTCACTACCGTCATCATAAAAAATTTCTTCCTTATATCTAGTCTGAATAAAAAAAGATGGTGAAGTTTTAAAAGGTGGTGAAAAAAGAAGTCATGCTCTTTTAAAAGAGGTGATTTTTTTTTAAGAAAATCATGCAATTTTATGAAATTGTCATGTTTTCCTTAGTTGTATGTTCTGATATTTCTTAGATGACAATAGAGGCAATGTTTAGTGTATCTAAATACTCTTATAAACAAATAAATCTACATTTGCCAGAACAAAGAAACATTTGAAGTTTGTGGTTGTAGATTCCTGCTTTCAGTAACAGGTAGCAACAAGACTCTTTTTGTACTACTCGGAATATCACTGTTTCTAGTTTACATTACTATCCCCCCTTGCATGAATTTAGTTTTTTAACTACCTGTTTATTTTATGCAATGCATGAATTACTTCTTTCCGCCATCAATTGTACCGTTTCAGTAACCTTTTATTCTCTCTTATGTCTTTTCCATTTTGCTCTTCTATATGGCCTAACTCTATTTTGTTCTTCTTTCCACCTCTAAATGGCAATTTTTAGATGGTAGCTGTAGGAGTTTTTCGGGTTAGAAACTGCTTGCCCAGAAAACTTGTGGAAACTGGTCTTTGAAGTTACTCAAAGATCATCTTACATCACCAGATATGGCCCTGAGCAACTGCTCTGACTATGAAGTTGGATCTAATTTTGTAATTGCCCTGTGTTGAGCAGGGGGTTGGACCAGGTGGCCTCCAGACTTTCTCTCTGGTGAAGAAGACTTCCTTAGGTTTGTGATGGATTCTGGTCAAGATTGAAGAGATAACAGGAGTGACAGCTCCTCTCCAGAGTGTCTGTTGGTGTGGTCCCTTCACTGAAATAGAAGACACTAATTGTTCACAGCCATGATACAATGATCACATTTGGCCTGCTAGTTTATGCTGAAAATTAATCCACAGTTACTAGCACATTTTTTTTCCTGTAATATTGCTAGTTGTTTTGGAAGTAAATAGGCTTCAATACATTTAAAATCTACACTTTTTAATGGCAACTAAGAGAAGGATTTAATTTGTTTATTTTTTCTCAGTATAGTCTGCTTTGGTGTTCCGTAAGACATTTGCTCTTTTGTTCTGTTTAGAAATGTTGGCTATGTAATACTGTTTACAGGATGTATTTAAAACTACACAAATGGAGTTTCATTTTATGATGCAGCATAAATACGAATTATGCAACTGTTGGCTCTCCTTAAAAATTCTAATTCAGCTTTAAGAAGTTGGCTGTAAATTGTCATTTACCATCAGCTCACCATATACCTACCACTTCTGGAAAAGATAAATTGAATTATTTGCCTTACCTAATGCAGAAATAAACTCTCATTCAAAGCCCCAGTTACACTTACTTATTAAGAAAGATTTACTAACTCTTTAGAAAAGACTCATGACTGATTTTTAAGTATCAGTACAATATATACAGAAACACATTAAAAACTATTCTGACACTTTTGTTTATGATATGAAATGAAACATTTTGTTGTTTCCATAGCAAAAAAAAAATCTTACAAATGATAAATTCTAATAATTAGTGAAGGGATGAAATTAGAAAAACAAAAAAAGCATAAATTTTACTGAAAAAGTTAACACTAGTAAGTCAGCAGATAGAATCTAGATTAATTAATGAAAATTACCTTTTTTGAAAATTCTTTGTCTCAGACAGCAGAGGATGTAGCAAAGGACTAATAAGGCTTTAACTCACAATGTTCCTACTTTACAGCATAACTGAGCTACAGATGGTTCCTCATGCAAATCCTTTAATTCAAGTAGATCAGTAGAAACTTCAGCAAAAGCCAGACTGTCTTAATGCTCTGTCTAGTAAACCTCCTGTACATATTAGTCACAGGTTACTAGATGCAAACAGAACTGAAAACAAAGTGCAGGAAGGGGACAAAACCAAGTCCCATATGAATGAAATTCAAAGTCCACAGCCTTCACTGAGCCGCTGCAGCCTCCTGGAGCCTCTTCCCACTCAAGTTCCACAGATCTCCATGAGGGCTTTATAGACATGACTTGAGGCCCTCATCAGCTCCCCATATTGTTTACTCTCAGAAATGCCCACATAATTGGATTTAATGTGATACGGATAGCTCACTTGGGAAAAACCCAAAATACACACTGGAGTCCACTCAAGCATACAACTTCCAAAGTGCAAAGGTATTCCACCCTGGCCTAACTTTTGCTAATTTTTAGACATGTTCCTGGCTTGTTACCCTGCCAATTACCTCATAGTCTTGTCCCATTCCATAATGATGCTTGGGAAGCTCAAAGAGGATTACTGTCTTCATCCTTTTCCTCTCCTGTGTTCAAATAAGAAACAGCTCTAGCTTCAAGTAGATTGCAATAGAAGTAAGCTAGCTAGAAGACAGGAGCTTGAAGAAAAGGGAGTAGAAAGACGTAGTAGTGCACTGTGAAATTTGGAAATATTGCCAGTCTCATGACTTCTTTGAGTTTCTTTCTTTTATTCTCCTTCAATAGAACTTACTTTGTGAAAGCATTACTTGGAATGACAGAGTGCAGAGGGAGGGGAAGAAAAGGAACAAGTTTAGTGATAGCAGAAGGAGAGAACATGTCCCAGTAAAATCTATGAAAGGCTGTCAGACACTGACAACTTCATCACTAGAGCTGGCAGGGATTTTTCAAGCAGAAACCAATTTAATCAGGAAATGTCAATTTCTTGAACAAGGAATTTTCTCCATGCATGTTTTTCTTTTACACAAGTTCGATGGACCCTAGTTCGAACAGTCTTCTAGTAGGGCTCTGGCAACCTGAGGACATTTGCTTCCAGAGCAAGGACTAGCAACTGGTCCTCCTGTCTGCGCAGCTAGTTTGTTGGGTCAGTCTTCCTGTTGGGAGACCCAGGGCAAGTGGCAATACTTGAAATTTCTCAGTGGAGCTTATTTGATTTTTCTCAGCTTTATTGCTTCACATCACTGAAAGACAGTGGGAAGACTATTAAGCTTTGCTCAGTTCTGTACATCGGTGTGTAAAGATAAAAGTCACCAGAGCCCTCTCCTGTTAGGATGGTTTTCTGGGAACTCCTCCCAAGTTTTACTACTCAAGTTTACATGTCAGGACACCACATCAGTCAAACACTTGTGCATGTTTAATTTCTGGTCCCACTCCAATGAAACAAAAAAGTTGACATGCATCATCCATTATCATATTGAGTAAACTCTGTGGTTTCCTGTAGAATCACAGAATTGTTTAGGTTGGAAAAGACCTTTAAGATCATCAAGTCCAATCGTTAACCTAGCACTGCCAAGTCCACCACTAAACCATGTCCTCAAACACTACATCTACATGTGATAAACCAGTCTTTCTCTCTTCATTGTTTTGCAGATTGTATTTTGCCTGCAAATCCACTGCATCTTATATACATAGAAGTGTATGTGTGCATGTATGTATATGCTACAGCTTGATCATCATACAAATAGCTTTTCTAGTTAAAGACCAGACTAGATTAATTTTCTGTGCCATTTGAATATTCTACTGAATACTGTGCCTTACTATTAAAATTAAATTCCCTTTCTTGGGAGAACCGGCATACTTGAACCCTAGGAGGTTTTAGCACTATCCATATTTGCTGGGGCATGTTTCGTTCTCTGGAAATCCACAGCACTGAATACTTCGTTGCAGGAATCAACCTCCGTTTTGTCTGGGACAAAATATTTCTTCTACCACTAGGGGGCAATGTTGCTCTTCATTTAATAGATTAATTCCAGTGGCCGTGGTGAAGCATTTTACGTTATTTTTAGCAAACTTAAGAGAAGTGTTAAAAATGGTTTCTTTAATACAAAAGAACACTTTTCCTCAGCATCTATAGTACTTTTGCAATGCATGCTCTCATTTGAAACAATCAAAATATTTCTATTTTAAATAAGAACCAAACCCAGGGTTTATTAGTGTGAAACTCACTTTATCAGTGCGCTGTTAAATGTGAAATTATATTAAGTATCCACTCCTATTTTGGCACAAAGAAACTAGTTTGCTTTATTTCTCTGGGGTTTTTTTGTTTTTTGTTTTTTTTTTTAATGATTTTTCCTTTTGGATAGAAAGATGTTTGGTTGAAGAGCTCATTAGTAAAGAAGAATTAAGATCAATTAATAATGCAGTCAGATGTGCACATACACTGCATGAAACATTTCTCTCTGTGCCCTGCTCTGAGGCACTAATTTGTTGTTGAAGCTCCAACACACACAGAGTTATAGAAATGCATAATTTCTGGAAGTGAGAGGCAGGAGAATTTGAAAAGAATATGCAATGATTCTAAGAAAAAAAAATCTGAGAAAGGCAGCAGGAATATAGCATGATTTTGCTTTAAATATTAGTAATTTTCCAAATATGTATAATTATCAAGGGAAGTAGCTTTACTGCAATGGAGAAAAATATTATGAAATCTCAACAGATAATATACATCTAACTATATATGAATTAAAAACCCAAATAAAAAACCTAAATGAAAATAAATCCAATGTATTAGCCCTCTTTTTTCTTCCACTATCTTCAATTATCCTTTTATTACTATATTTTACATAAAACACGTCCACAGTTTTCAGCTAGCTCAACAGTGTTGAAAGAGAATACTTAGTGCGACTGAGTCACATAATACCAATTTCACTCACAGCAAATGTTTTATGTGTCATAATTACTGGCTGTTTCATTATTCCTCAAGTCAATAATACAAGTAGAGTATTTTTATCACCATCACCTTTAAAAATTGTAATTGTCAAATATTCACCTGTTTTCCTTGATTACAGTGTTGTGTACTAACATCATTTAGATCTGCAGCAAGTCCTTAGGGGTACAGGTTAATATGGTTCTTATTTGAAATGCACCTCATCAGCAGAATTGCTCTGCCTTTTCTCTGCATTTTCCCTCAGGAGTGCTCAGCCTTTGAGCAGACAGTCTTCACTTAACTGTAGTGGAGAGGACCTGAACAGGTCTCAGGGGATGCTCAGAATAGACAGAACCTCTGATGCAGATACCTAGTCTCTTTACATAGGCTCCTAAGCAGCCTGGATCTAAAAGCTATCAGAAATCTGTAGAGCGACCAAGTTCTTCAGACAAAATTATAATCTTCAGAAAATATTAACTTAACCAAGTTAAAGCTAACAGAGATTTCTGTTGGTTTTGATGATAAGTTTTTCTTAAATCAGGGCAAGATTTGGATCAAAATCAGGCAATGAAACCCAGGATAACTGTCAACCCAATTGTTAGTTTGGGACACTGGAGGCAGAAGTACGAGTCCCTGAAATAAAACAGACACCACAGTGATTAAAGCCAGGCCATTACACAGTGTTTGTTAGTAGCTCATCTCTGTGTGTTTATCATTTCTTATCAAAGCCTTTGAGAGCACTTGCTTTTAGTTGTATTTAGTTATTTTAATGTGTGGAGGAAAACACATTATCCTAGTTATAAATGGGGACAATAGAGTCAAGATGAAATAGTTTCTGAAACATACTTAGAAATTGTGCAACAGAGCTTGAAAACAATGCAGATCACCAAAATAACAACTTGCTTTCACATCCACTAATCCAAAAGAAAGCAAAACTCCATCTTTTTCAAAAAGCAACCTGATGCTAATTTGAGGCATTGGCAACCTACATTCAGGCACAGAGCCCAGTCCTCTGCCTGTATGGATTTGCTTGATGCCACCACCAGTTGAATTCTGCTGCTTTTCACCATCTTTCTGCAGCACTTTCTGAATCTGACTATAAGATTATTAAGAGAATAACAAAATGGTGTGGTAATTGATGACATTGAAAAGATTGGTGACAGTGCAATTGAGACGGCTGCTTCAAAAGCTTCCCAGTAACTGATTTTGCTTTCTACCTATAAAATGCTGCTTTCAAGATCACCAACATATGGAGCTGGCCTTTACTTATATTAATAATGACTACATTCTCTAGTTATAGAAAATATTTCATTTTACTCTTGAGGTCCATCTAAAACACCAGATGTTTAACAAACAAACAAAACAGAGAACAAGAGTCCAGCTCCTACTACTCTAAGTGCCATTTGATAATGTTAATTCTAAGAGCAAATACACAGTTTTTAATTCTCCCCTGTTTAAAATAAAATGATCCTTGATGATAAAACGGTTAATTTTGAAGGAGAAAAAGGTCCTCTGCTTAAACACAAATGCCAGAAGTGTGATTGCAAACATGAAAATAGTTTGAGAAGGAATCATTTCAACATCTGACCAACACAAATCAGTGTCTTTTAAAAAAAGGAGCAGACAGCAGTCTTGAAAACAGTAGCCTATGGGGAAGCAACTGGTGATTTGGGGCTCAGTCATGGAAGATGTTTAACACTGTGGTTTCAATCATACTATCTGGAACGCTGTCGTAGAGCACGGATATCAAATGTGAGCAGGAGTTCTGGCAGGTGGAATTCATGGTGCTACAAACTCAGCGAGAAACTAGGAAACCTTTTGTGTAGCTTTCAGAAAAGAAATAAGCTAATATGTCCTTGTGGCTAGCGATAAGGAAGAATGTCAGTATGTGGGGGCACAGTTCAGTCTCATCTATTCAAGTCACACAAGATGCATTCAGATTAGTCTGAAATGCAAGACAATGAAAATTAGCAAGAAACAAGATACAAAGGCACAGTCAATTATATACAGGATATTAGAGTATGAACGATTCTGCCTTATTTGTGATATCTGCATATAAATGTAAAATGGTGACATGCCTCTTTGGACTCTAATATCAGTTGAAGTTACATCTATTTCTGTCTTTTGATTTTGTCATTTCTGTTTTGCCAGTTATGAAAATAAGAGAAGGTGGGGTTGTCATTTTCAAAATGAATCATAATTCGACCTCTAGCAAGCTCTGCATATGAGCTACAGATGACAACTTCGCACAAGCTGATTCTGACTCCTGTGGAAGGGATATGGAAGAACAAGCACTAGTTGGCCACTCTAACTCGTAAATTATCTTCTCTGTCAAGATTCTTTCTAGGTCTTTTCCTAAAAGAGGGCTGCATATTATGGCCTGATAGTAAAAGAAGTACATGCAGAGGCAAGTAAGCTGGCAGTTGCCAAATAAATTAACCAAATATTAACAAATTTGCATGAGCAGAGTTTAGTGCTAAAGTTTAGAAGCAGTTTCTAAACAAAACCCTATAATTTACACAAAAATTTGAATCCAAAAGTATTTCTAATAAAGGTTTGTGTGCTGAAAGCAGAAAATTTAGTTTTGCCCAGGGCCCAAATGATGATCTGAAAACTGTACTCCACTGTTACCTAATCCTGGAGGTGCTTAAATTTACCAGCTGGGTCCTTCATCTGTTTTAAAAAGCAAAAGGCCCTTCAAACTGCTTCTGGAAATGCCTGAAACCACTCCAATTTTGAGCAATTCAGGACTTTACTCTTATCTGAGCCTGGTCAAACTAGGGATAAAGGTAATTTCCTCTAAGTTTAGATGTCTTCAATGTACAGACATTTATGTCTGTGCAAACCAGTGGGAAGAATGCTTTATAATAGGACAGATTTTGTAATCTCTTCAGAAGCAATGGAAAGAAATAGGCATTTCTCTTGCAGGATTCAACTGATCGGTTTTCAATGTCTATATCAGAAGATGAATCACATCCTAGATGTGCCCAAGTGGCTGTCTGCACTGTAGACATATAAAATAGATTAGATGAATCCTGCCAAATTAGTTTTTGCTGAAGTCCCCTAAGGATTTTGATCTGATAAATGACCTCTCAGCATGTCTAATACACATCTAAAGAATCAAGGTCCCTAAAAGCATTTTTAGGTGGCTGCTTTTCACATAATAGCCTAATCATTGGATTGTTTATGCAGGGAACTGGAGACCAGCCCAAAACCCACCTCAGCTCTGCATGGTTCAGCCACCTGTGGGTTCTTACAAGAAAGTCTAAATCTTCATGGTATAAGTAATGCTGGCTGATGGAAAGACTCTCAATTCCCATTTTTAAGGAAAGTCTCAGTGCAAAAAAGAATTTGAACTTAATTTGGGCAAAATGAGCAGAAGTCTGTAACTGGTGGTTGGGGTAATTTTCATGTTGTGGTACCTTTCATGTTTTCTATAACATGTGGCTGGGCCACTTCACATTTATTCTGGTTTTTGCTGCCAAGAAAGTTTCTGTATTTCATACTAAAAGAATCATTGCATAAAATGTGTAAAACTGCCATGGGAGTAGTTATCAGTAGTTACCCAGGCTCTGGGTATGGGCCAATTTTTGCTCTGTTTCCAGTTTCAGGAAACTTGTGTTCCTTTCCTGAGCGATGGTACCCCTTTTAACAGAATGAGTGTAAAGCTTGACTCCAGCTGTAAGCTCAGACAGTGATGATTATACAAAGCTACTTGGAGACAGGAATTGCATTCCCCTCAGACATGTGTATTATGTGCTTATGTCTTTTAGTGCTTATGTCTTGACTTGGTCTTGATCCTAGATGATTCCTCTTTTTTGTTTTCAAATAGACATAACATACATGTAACACAGGAGCACTTATTAAATCTCTGCACTGCCAAGTGTAATTTTCCCTGCAGTGGCTGCAGAACTCCATACACATTACAACACGAGTCTCACTAAAGAAAAGACACCGTTATTTCTCAGCAACAACACCACAACAGATTTACCTTTCCACCCCAGCTTGTATATTGGTATTCCATTTTCTCCACATGATTTCAACGAGCACATCTACATCATGTTTCAAGTGCATGTTCAAAACCAAAACTGTCTTATGTCTGTGAGGCTTGGGTTATCCTTGAGCCTACCAGGAGGAAAGATCCTCTTGAGAGTTGACCTGTATGCATCTGGGCTCTGATGCAATGGGCCATCTATGTCTGCCACCACATGTCCCACCTGCTCTTGTGCTCTTGTCACAAGGCAGACATCCAGCAGAGGTGGGATCCATCCTACAAGTGCTCTGAAGCTACATACTGTAAGAACAGGTGAGATTTTTCAAAAGTCTGTCTTAAGCTGCGACTACAATTGCACTGTATTCCCAGTGACCAGAAAGCCCCTTGGTTTCAGTCTGCTCCCCTGCCTGGCCCTGTGAAGTGTAGCCCTTAGTAGAAAAAAGGAAAGAAATGAAGCTTCCTCCTATTCCAGCTCAAATCACAGCCCCCAAGTAAGAGTGGAGTTGAGCCCAAACTTACACCCTGAACACCATACTTCTTCGAAGCTGCGGAAGTCTGGTTCCTTGCTCCCTTCTCAGGCACTCGTCCCCCTTCACACAGGGCTAACAAAATCAGATACAGTCATTGCAATAAAATCAGATACATTGGGCTTCATGCTATTTACCCTTCCCCCAGTCCCTGTCTCTCAAGACCTTCCTTTCTTCTCGTTTAGGCAGTCTGGCTATAAATACGCTCTCTAAATGAAAATCTCACCCATGCCCTTTCTAATGTCACCTGCAACATTCTTCTCTTCTGAAAAGGGCCCAGCCTTTTTTTCTACAAAATCTAGTGTTTCCAGATGTCATAGAAGTCTTCCAACGGAAAGTTTTGCAGTTGTATCAGTTCCAGAAAGCCTGATGTAAAAAAAAAAGGCCAATTCCAATAACAGGGCGGTAGAGAAGTGAGTTAGTTACAGCTGGTCCTGACTCTGCCCCAGCAGGGCATCACTTGGCAGCTTTTTACATAAAGGTGAAAATAAAATCAAGAAATTGTTTCTTGCCTGACCTTTCCCTCACGTTACCATCTAAACCTCTCTTTTCTTCTGCCATAATAAAGTCAGTAGTGCTGAAATATTAAAATAAAATCATCCATTTGTGTGAATAATTGTGGAGATTGTAATCTTCAATTATTCAAAGTTATTCATTCAATTTAATATTTAAATTCAAACCGTTTGGACAAGGAGGATAGCACAGGCACAGTATTTTCCATTTTGTTGTTTCTCTTTCACTTCCAAAAGCAACTGAATATATACAAGTATTAGAAGAGCAGTAAAAGTGATTACATGATTAAAAATGTAAGGGTCTGTTTTATGCTAAGACTTTTGCTAGAAAGAAGTGGTTTTAATGAATATTAAAATATGCGCTAGTTAGAATAACAAAAGTAATAAAAAAATTAACACCAATACTAATAACAGCAATCATCTTTTTTTCCTGTGGCAAATGCTTTTTTGAAATGAGAGAATTTTTTTTTAAAACCACCCCAAAATACTGTTCTTTAAAAAATATTTAATTATTAAATTCTAGAGAAAATCTTAGTTTGGCGGGGTTGATGATTTTATATGAGAAATATAAATACATAATATAAAAATATTATGTATTAATAGTACTTTGATTTTTATTTCCCCCCTAAATATGCAAAAAGTGATTTTTTAAAAACTTTTGAGATTGCTCAGTGGAGTTCTGTAATTTCTTTCCCCCTTGTTCATTTATCTTACTGTTCTTTTTCTTTCTTTCTTTCTTTCCTTCTTTCCTTCTCTTTCTTTTCTTCTCTCTCTCATTTTCTCTCTTTCTATTTCTCCATTTCTTATTTCTTCAGTATGTTATGTTTATTCCATTTTCACCTTAAATAAAGGTGAAAGTAAGATAGAAAAATCACAAACATTTGTTTACTATAAAAAAAAGGATTATTTTAGGGAAAAATTATTTTTTCATTCTGAAATATTTAAGATAATACAACCACATAATTCAGTGAGTTCATGTCATAACTAACAGTTACTGTAACAGTAACTCCTAATTCAATTCATTGACTATAGCTTTGCAGTGCTACCTCACAACCTGTATTTAAGTTTCAAACCCTGAGAAAACATGCATTATTTAAATGTATAATACATTTACTCTCTTCACTGCACTGTAAAGTTCATATGACTTATTGCTGAGTGTGTTTCTTTAAAGATATGTTTGGTATTGTTACAGTAACCTCATTTTTTATTGAATACCGGAGTGAATAACTATGTAAAACCTGCATGATTTGTTGGCATTAAAGCTAAGGCTGCCTCCAGGCACTGTTAACTTATGCATTATCCTTTACTTAATTTCTCTGTTTTGTTTTAATTTGTAAACTGTCTCTGAGCTGGAATGCACATTTTTCAAGTAGGCTTGCTTCACTGGTATTAAGAACTTGTCTTACTCTCCTGAGTATATGGCTTACTTTATAATAGGTGCAGAGGAACAGAGTTTATTAAATTGCAGTAATACAAGAATGCCTTTTAAATGAGGTTTTTAATTTTGTGTATCTATCATCTCATGCCTAAAATGACATTTGTGCTGACTTGCCAGATATAAAATGATCAGTCTGATGGTCAGCTTTCTTAATTGTGTCCTTTTATTTCCTTTCAAGACTTTGCCATCTTAAAGGCTTTGTACAGAACCAGACCACCATTTAAGTCCATGGACTCTCCTTAAGACTAAATTACCTGATTTCATTGGTAGTTTTTCAGCTCAACCAATCTATCATATGTCTTCTCTTTTTTCCAGCCTGATTATAGGTGTTGTCCAAGATTTTAAGTTTGCCCTCCAAGTGAGTCACAGCATGGGGATCCTGAAAGCTAGCCTGGATTTGTCTCAGATGAAGGTTTAGACTGCATTAGGGGATAATCATATCCATCTTCTCTAAAAGGACTTAAATTTTCTTGCTGAGGGAGACAGTTGATTTGAGTCAAGCCTGAGTGCAGCAGGTCCACCAAAGCAATGTGGATTACTGGGACGTTTGGACATCAGTGGAAATTTCACACTGAGCTCACATGATCAGTATAACATCCTTAAATGAGTTCTAGCACTACTAGAAACTGCATCACTGGTACAAGGTTATTACTGCAAGCATAGTCTTAGCAAGCTGAATTACCTTTCCCTCTCATTTGTGCCCAGTAAATGGTGATTGATGGCAACATAGCTGTTAAATCCTTAGAATTGGTCTGGTCTCCACAAAAGGATGGGTATCACCTGAAAAAAAAAAAAAAAAACACTAAAAAACCCACCAGACTCTGAGTGTTTCATTAATGTCTGATTTGATTCTTGTTCAGTGGGAAAAGTTACATGCAGTCATTTGGTACCTGATAAAAGAGGTACCTTATATCCTCCGATACGAGAGAAATACACATATTTCTGGCAGAAGTTAGTGATGTCTTTTCTGATGCCTGTGTTACTGACTGAGCATTTGAATGCCAGAGTTGCAAAGTATCTTCTTCTATCAGAAATTTCCTAAGATGTTTGACTCAAAATCATCACATAACTAGGGACAGAAGGGCAGTGAGGTTGGACTAAAAGAACCAGATTTTTGTTATTAGAAGTCTAATAGCATCTCATTAGACTTAAAAAGTGATATTTAAGTCTCTTCCTAAAAGAAGTTACTTCTCATTTGCAGATATGAAATAATCAGTTTGCCGGTCACCATATTTTAATCCTGTACTTTTATTTCCTTTCAAGATTTTATTGTGTTAAAGATCTTGTGCAGAACCATCTAATTCCATGAACACCATTGAAGATTAAGATGGCTGTCTAGTTTTTTAAGATGTTTTGTCAAAACTGTAGTATTGTAGCAAAAGTAATGTACTGGGTGAGGCTATAATTTTGGACTGCAGATCAGAACATTAAAATTCAGGCTTACACAAACACATCAATTAGACAATTTTTAATCTTCATTGATTGTGTATTAGGCTCTCCAGCTAGTTTAAGAAGGATAATTTCAAAATTGAGGGAAATTATAAATGAAGTTCACTGAGAGAGATTTTGAAAACAAGAGGAGTAAAACTTAGAAATTTTTTATTAAAGTGAATATAAAATCTCAAAAGTTCATGATAAAAAAGGGGGAAATTTCCCCACATCTAACTAAATATACAAACAGTTAGGAAAAAAAAATATTTAACAGGCAACTAAGAGTAATCAATATAAATTGGTCTGTCTGAAGAATAAATTTTGAGGAAAAAAAGCTGAAATTATTGGGAAGAATTTGTAGGGATGAGGGATATAAAAGAAGGTGCCTTTAAACAGAATCCAGTGACATGTGCCAACAACTACATAGAGCTAATAAAAATATTAATGATGAGTTTGTGTGTTTGGAAAAAAAAAAGAATAAAATACTTGTATCATGTACATATGATGAAGCGTTTTACTCTCCATGGATAACTTCAGAAGGTGTTAAACAACAGTTTTTAGAATAATTTTTTTTTTTAATTAGAAGGCCTAGATGTCTTGCACCCAAAACTCTTGTAAGAGCTGGCTGAGATCTGTTGCTTTGTAATATTCCTGTTTTCTAAAAAAATTTTACTGTATCATCAGAAAACTCTGGAAGATTTTTTGCTAATGTTCATGAGTTAATTGTAATGATTCATGTAAATGTAGAGTACTTAATGACATAAATCTAAGATATGATAGTAAATCTGATATGAGTTTAAGTTAATAAAGACTTAAATAATAAGAATTGCTGACAGCAGTGTGGTAGTTTTCTAAAGAAAACATATCTTAGCAAATATTTAATTTTCTGATAAGAATGCGAGTTTTCTTGCTAAAAGTAACTCCATAATCATAATAGATTTTGTATGTACTGCCTAAGATTCTGATTAATTACTGCTGTATAACATCAATAAAGCATGTGTTAACATTGATTTAAACATGGAGGACTGACATATCTCAGGAAATCATTCTTAATGAGGAATTCTTGTTGGAAATAATATTTCCAGTGAGATACCACAGCCATTGGCAGTGTGTCTGGCTTTTCATAATTTTTTCTTGATATGGCAGTAAATATATAAATCACTGCTGAGGGAAGTGAGGGATCCTTGCATGGATCTCATGGGCTTTAAATCAGGCCTCTGTATTTACAGCTCTGAACAGCCATATTCTCTATTTCTATCCATGTGGCACTTCTCATCTGCTATTCCTTCTGGATTTTTCATTACCATTAAAGGTGTTTTTTCTTTCAACCACCTTGACTGTTTGAAAGCCTAATCATTATTTGTTCTATATGCTAGCCAAATCCCAGCCTTTAAATGTTCTTAAATTTTATTAGATCTTCACAGAGTTGTGTTGTACACCAATATTTCTCTATATGCTCCATAAGCACAAATAACAATTTTTTATCTTTAGGTACCTTTATCAGAGCCCAAAGTCTTCTGTGTATACAACTTTATATTTAATTACAAATCTGTACTTAGACGCACTGATTTGGGATCTTAATAACTTGTAAATAACATGCTTTTAGCTTTTGACACTATACCATTAAGATCTAAATTTAGTATCCACTAGTTTAACATCACTTGTTTTTTAACTCCAGTTCAATCTCTAAATACATATTAGCATGCCTCTTCCACCTAAACAGTTAAGCTCCTATTTTTCATAATAGTTTTAAACAAAAAATAATTAATTGCCTACTTCATCTGGTACTTCTTTCTAAATCCACATTCTGCTTCTTGAACCGCAAGTAAAGATCAGTGACTAACATTGTGACATTATAATCTTTAAATAAGGATCATCTTATCGCTGAAAAATATGAACTTCAGGTTATATTTTCTTGTTGATGTATCATGCATGTAATTTCCATTAAGAGGGGTTATGCGAGCACATCCACAGAAGAATTGATCTGTTTTTGTTATTCAAGTCTATCTTCAGTCATTCTCCTGTGTTTATTCCTCCAGTGTTTCCCATCTTGCCTTGGTCTACAAATTAACTCTTTCTAGGTGTAGCTCATATAGATATTTGCTGCTGCAGCAGGCATACATAACAGTCAAATGACTATTACTTTGCTTGGGATCTCAGGAGTGAATTAATTAGGCACTCACTAAAGCTTCAAGAAATGGCTGGTATATTTCCATTACTTGGACAATGCAAAGGAGTGGTTTCTACTATGCTCTGCAGTAACAGTTCAATATTTGGTTTTTCTTCCATTTGGAAAGTTCCCCTCTTCCTTTAGATGCTACTCATTTCCATGCTGTTCAGCCAGGAAAGATTTGCTAGAAACTCAGGCTAAGCATGACCCTAATCTCTTTGCAACTTGCAAGGTTCTGCCTCCTACGGGACGTTTGCAACCTTCAGTAGAATTAGGACAACATTTTCCTTTTCAGAGCAAAGATGAGCAGCTGAACTCCTCATAATTCATATGCAGGTCTGGACTGTAACAATTAAAATTCCAAATTGAAACTGTTTTATAATACATCCGTACACTGTAAAATAAAATAGCATTCAATCATGGATGGATTTATGGGGGGACGGAGCAGAGGAACCTTCCTTTCATCAATTTCACTGTTTAGTGTGAAATATGCTCCAGTTCAACATGCGGGAGAAACACCACACAACCATCCCCACCCCTCCCTTGCTCAGTGCCTCAGAATAGCAATATGGATGCAGAAGTAATCTTTATTTAAGTCACAGTAATAATTCTGAGATATTTGCTTAAAATCTGAAAGTGCCTAATCAGTTCTGACTTTCTGATTTACTAAAATATTAAACCTCATGAAAGAGTAGCACATAAGGCATATTGCCAATAGATTTGCAGTACTTCCAGCTAACAAACAGCAGGCAAGAAGATGTGTATTCCTTGCATTGCTCTTGTTTTCCTCTATGTTTTCTTATTTCAGCAATCTAAATCTTGTAGGTATCATCTTTAGGGAAATTTGTGGCAACATAATCAATATTATAATTAATAGAAGAAGACTTTACAAACAAGTAAGAAATTCTAACTGGTGATAAGAACTTTAAAACCAATGTAAGTTGCTGATTTTGTTATAATTTTGGAACAACAAATGGCTTGACAGTAAGTCTATGCAGTTAACCATTGCTTTAATTAAAGTTTCCAAAAGGGGGGACATTCTGACTGCTGGACATGCTCAGGAAACAAGGAACGCATTGCTAGGCCTATAAGGGCAAGCTGATTTCCATGCCTCTTTAAAAAAGCCCTGTTAAACTAATTTCAAGGCAAGACTGTAAACTCAAAGCATTAGCTAGAGAGAATGCTTTGTAAAGAGCTGCTGTAAAAGCATGAAATTTAAATTTATTTATTCAATCAGAAAAGCCATATAAAAACCTAACAAGACTGATACTCAGTTTCTCCAGTCAAACATGTTGCTTTCCATTACTTCTTCTGTTGGTAACTATTTAGGGCCTCGTCCACTTTCTGTGAAGTCAGTAACTACATTTCTGTCCTGAAAGCAGTACTGTGTCACAAGGAATTGTAGCTTGTGCCCTCAGTACTTTTTTGTGATAGAGGAAATACAAACTTTGCTGTTTGCTAACAGCAGAAGGCAGCTTGTCCAACAGCTAGCTAGCCATCTTACCTGCAGGCCAGATTTTAAACCTCTTCAAAAAGTACAAAAAATAATGAAAAAGACAGTTTTACATGTCATCTTCCAGTAGATGATATATGCCTTAGTTTTTTTGTCTTTTAGATGACTCAAATCAACTCCAATCTAATGTACACAGAAATTGTGTGTGTGTACACAAATACAGATTTGAACCTGGATCTTCCATGTGGATGAGGAGTGAATAAAGTGTACTTCTGAGCTGAGTTTTTCTGTTTCTTTTATTAGAAAGAAGCTCAATAACACTTTGTTTTCATCTGGGTATGGAACAGGAAACACTGAAACTGGAAAGGCTTTGTGATAAGAGGCAAGCATTTCTCAATGAGTTCTCCATATGCCACTTTCATGTCTCCAGATGCCTTCGTCTGTTTGTACTGTGCTCTATATGGGGATACCTAGCTGAATTTTAATGGCCCCTAAATTAGCAATGTCTTAGAGGGCAGACTAGATGAACTAACAGACTTTTTTGCTCATAAATGGCAGCAAAATATTCTAAACTTCCTCTTTTTCTGCTGTGTTGAACTGTATCATGTCTTAGAATAACACAACACAGCATGAAGGATTACACTTTGACTGGATATCATTCAGCCTCTATTCAGCTGGTATACTATCTCCCTCCCTTTCAGCTCCAGTATCCCTGCCCAGACACACATCACATTTTGTCTGTCCTCTGCCAGAGCCTCTGTCATGGGAATCTTTTTCATCTCTGTTCTCTCTGTTACCTTTTTCCTTCTCCCTCTCACTGCCACAGTCAGCCATCAGTTTTAATTCAAGCCAGCCTTCATTTATGTTCTTCTTTTCTTTCTGTCTTTTAATATGTCATTGTGTGGTTCGGTTCCTGCCATGACGCCCCTTGTCTTTCGGCAGCTGCTGCTTCCTGCTGGCTCGGCTGCTCTGGCTCCCTGCACATTACGCCTCCCCTCAGATCCCCCCAAGCTGCTCTCTGCCATTTCCACTCCACTGAAATAGCCCTTACCAAGGTCATCCGTGACCCCTTCTCTCTCTAGACCTCCTTTCTGCTCTCATCCATCTCAGTCTATTGGCTACATTCAGCAAAACCTATCATTTTCCCTGCCTTAATCCTGCATGGCACTTCGGTTTCCTAGTTCCTCTCTAAATGCCCTTCAACCGTATTTTACAATTGCCTTCTCCTCCCCTCTCTTGCACTTAACACTGAAGCTCCATGGGGCTCCACTTACAAGCATTTTATTTCTCTTTCCCTTCTATATATTATTCCTGATCTTGGATGATGTCATTCAAAAAAATCAGTCTCTCTATCCTCATCTTCCTTATACTTGAGTTCATGTCTATATATGCATGCATGTACATGTTTATGTAACAGCTATAACAGCATTGTTCTGCTTCCATGTTGAAAAGTGAGATCTCCCCCTCTTTCCCTGCATTCATTCTTCACTCTCCTTTACATTCCCTGTTCTCAGATGGGGCTTCAAAAATTCAGAATTGATTTCTAGCCCTCGTTATCCCCCTCTAGTTTTCCAGCAGGACTCATGGGTGAGAGCTCTCTCTTCTCTTCTGATGTTCCCTACCAAAAACATCTGGGTATCCCCATGTGGTAACCTCTTACTTGAATTGCCATGATGTTCTTTCACCTTGCACCTTCATCTGGGATGCTGCTGTAAAATTTCTGTGGTTGCCCATTTCCATTTTGTCCTTTCCCTCCACTTCCTCCTACTTTTCATTTCATATTCCCTTTAGGCCTGTTGAATACCATGCCACTGCTCTTGCTGATTCCAGTTCACCATCTCTTAAGGTATATATAAAGTAACAAAACTGATTGTGTATTTTGTTCTCCATATGCCCTTTTTTGTGAATCTTGACCTCTCTGAAATGGTTAGTATGCCTGCATATCCATATCCTTCTAATGCACTTCTGGTATACATCAGTGCTCTCAAGAAAGACTCTGTGAGACATCAGGGGTGATGTAAGCTTTTACAACTTATTTCTCTTTGCCAGCAGTGAGCTCTGTACAATAGTGGCCAAATTAATTCATGTCTAGTATTCATACACGTTTGATTTTCCCAGGACAACACATTTTTTTTCTCTGCCTTGTATGAAACCAAGCATATTGCCAGACCTTGGCAAATAAAAATAAGACAATAAAATACAAAATGGAATACAAAAATAAATAAAGCTGAGTATGCAAATCAGTAAAATTCCCTTTCCTAGTCATGTGCAGAGGTATGCGACTCCTTCCTATTATTTTTTTCAGATTCCTCAGGTTTATTATCAAACACAGCACGGTGGTAGCCATGGGAACACTGTTAAAGTTGTATCTAGTTTGCCAGGCAAGGATAGGACTTTGCAATCCCACAGGATGATGTTCAAAGTATTTTATAGATTTTTTGTCTATATTTCAGTGTTGCCAACATATGTACTGTAGCATAATTGACAGGGGTTATTTTGCGATACCTTAAAGTTTTTCACTAAACTTTTTGCATAATCATGTTAATACAGGTTTTAAAGAAAAGCTGTAATACAACCAGAATACAACATACTTTACCAGTTTTATTACCCTGGCAATTTGTTCCATTTCATTTTTTTATTTACATTCCCTTTCCCCAATGATCTCTTACAAGTGTAAAATGCCTTACAACTGTACAATGTGTACGAAGCCAATGGTGAGACCGAGATAACATGGTTTTTGTTTTCACAGCTGAAATCTGCAGTCCAGAACAAAACATGATTCACTTTTCCCTTCAAGATTAGTGTATGTCATTGCGTGAACTAGCAAGCTCGACTTGCCCAGGTAATCCCTGCACATTTAGGTTACTTCATGCCAAGGATGCTGAGAAGGGGGAAGGTGTGTGTGGGAAAGCAGGGAGAGGAGGAAATACATGCAGATGAACCAGGTTCCACCCTGCTCAATCCCGGCTCAGAGCGGTTGTGCAGCAGATGTTATCCAAAATGCCAGCGTTGTGGAGTGTCAGAAGCCAGGATCTCCTCCCATTCATCACATTCTGGTTGCATACATATTGCCTGGAGATAGGATTCCCTCCCCAGTTTTGGTCCCGATGTAAGAATGTAGTATCTTTCAGGGCAATTTGGTTTTGACTCTCTCACAGGTGTGTTTATGTCATAAATTCAGGGAGGACAAAAGCTTTTGCTAAAAAAAATGAGGAAGTCTGTCTCCATTCTTACCATCAGCTATTGAAATGGGAACACAAACAAAGTGGTCCCTATCTCATTTTCCAGGGATATTGTTGGTGAAAAAAATCAGCTCTCAGTACTTGGTTTTATTTCTGATCTCCTGACTCATGCAAAACTAATGATTTTCATTTTAGCCTGTGGTAAATTAGGTCACTATTTCCAGAATACATAACAGCAATTAGAAATTGCTTTGTACTTTGTAGATTATTGTACCAGATGTTGTTGCCTGACAATGTTACAAAAATCAGGTGTTTAACTGTCAGCATTGCTGCAACATTGGAAATGTTCTTTGATGCTTTTTCTAGCTTTGAGAGACAAAACTGTAAAAACACTGGAAAGAAAATGCCTGTGTGCCAATCCATAGCAGTACCAACAAGAAGTGGTAATATTGAATTTGGGAAAACTTTGTGACTTTTGGTCTTCAGGGAAGGGACTTTTTCTTTAAAGTAGCAGAAACTTCCCTGAAATTCATTCTGACTCCATCTGTTTTCCTATGACAGTCCCAGCTCTTAGAAAACACACAGATACTGTTTTATAGCTCAGGAAGGAATGTGCCAGGCCAAGTTTTCATTACTTGATCTTACAGCGCTCCAGTAAAGCACACCATCCAGAGCTGCCAAGAATGGCTCTGAGCTTGGGTGTTTTGTAGCATTGGAGGGAAAAGAAAGAATGAGAAACCAGAGTGTCCAGTCTGATGTCAGTAGGATGTAGGGAAATAAAAGAGAAAACAATTAAAGTGCTGTGGAGGAAATAATTTTGATGAAAATAATTAGAAGGAAAGTTATACCTGTGGCAAGCAGAGGGGAATATTGGAACATGAGTGGTGTCAGGCTGAGTGATATTCACAGCAGAGGGCTTCAGCAGAAAGGGTTGGAAACATACATTTGCTGTTGAAGGGCACATACATACAGGTGCAACTCTGAATGTTCTGTAGTAGAAGGAGAGATGGCTACAAAAAAATTGATGCTCCTATGAACAAAATAGCAGTAGCCTATCAAGGAAGCTCAGTTATTATGATCTAAGTGACTGTGGAACGAGCCTGTCCAGGTGTGAAGAATCACAGAATTGGAGGGGTGGGAAGTCCAACTCCACTACTCAGAGCCAGGGCAACTAGGAGCAGGTTGCTCAGGACTCTGTCCATTTGGGTTTTGAATATCTCCAAGGATAGAGACTCCACACCCTCTCTGGGCAATCTGCTTCTGTGTAATGACTAACCTCACAATAAAAAAGATTTTCCATATGTTTAAATGAATTTCTTGTATTTCAGGTTGTGCCTGTCGCCTTTTGTCCTTTGTTTGGGCACCAACAGAGAAGAGTCTGGGGGAGTTCTTTACTTCCTACATCAGGTATTTATAGAATCATAATCATAGAATCATAGAATTGTTAAGGTTGGAAAAGACCCTTAAGATCATCAAGTCCAACCGTTAACCTACCACCGCCAAGTCCGCCACTAAACCATGTCCTCAAGCACTGCATCTACCCGTCTTTTAAATACCTCCAGGGATGGGGACTCAGCCACTTCCCTGGGAAGCCTGTTCCAGTGCCTGACTACCCTTTCAGTGAAGAAGTTTTTCCTAATATCCAACCTAAACTTTCCCTGGCAGAGCTTGAGGCCATTTCCTCTTGTCCTGTCACTTGTTACTTGGGAGAAGAGACTGACCCCCACCTCACTACAACCTCCTTTCAGGAAGTTGTAGAGAGCAATAAGGTCTCCCCTCAGCCTCCTCTTCTCCAAACTAAACAACCCCAGCTCCCTCAGCCGCTCCTCGTAAGACTTATTGTCTAGACCCTTCACCAACCTCGTTGCCCTTCTTTGGACATGCTCCAGCACCTCGATGTCCTTCTTGAAGTGAGGGGCCCAAAACTGGACACAGTATTCGAGGTGCGGCCTCACCAGTGCCGAATACAGGGGCACTATCACCTCCCTGGTCCTGCTGGCCACACTATTCCTGATAGAAGCCAGGATGCCATTGGCCCTCTTGGCCACCTGGGCACACTGCTGGTTCATGTTTAGGCGGCTGTCAACCAACACCCCCAGGTCCTTTTCAGCCAGGCAGCTCTCCAGCCACTCCTCCCCAAGCCTGTAGCGTTGCCTGGGGTTGTTGTGACCGAAGTGCAGGACCCGGCACTTGGCCTTTTTGAACCTCATACAGTTGGCCCCAGCCCAACAATCCAGCCTGTCCAGGTCCCTCTGCAGGGCCTTCCTACCCTCCAGCAGATCGACACTCCCACCCAACTTGGTGTCATCTGCAAACTTACTGAGGGTGCACTCAATCCCCTCATCCAGCTCATTGATAAAGATATTAAACAAGACCGGCCCCAACACTGAGCCCTGGGGAACACCACTCGTGACCAGTCACCAACTGGATTTGGCTCCATTCACCACCACTCTCTGGGCTCGGCCATCCAGCCAGTTTTTAACCCAGCGCAGAGTGCACTTGTCCAAGCCGTGAGCAGCCAGCTTCTGCAGGAGAATGCTGTGGGAGACGGTGTCAAAGGCTTTACTGAAGTCCAAGTAGACAACATCCACAGCCTTCCCCTCATCCACTAAGCGGGTCACCTTGTCATAGAAGGAGACCAGGTTAGTGAAGCAGGACCTGCCTTTCATAAACCCATGCTGGCTGAGCCTGATCCCCCAGTTGTCCCGCACATGCCGCATAATGGCACTCAGGATGATCTGTTCCACGACCTTCCCCAGCACCGAGGTCAGGCTGACAGGCCTGTGGTTCCCCAGATCCTCCTTCTAACCCTTCTTGTAGATGAGTGTCGCATTAGCTAACTTCCAGTCATCTGGGACCTCCCCAGTTGACCAGGACTGCTGATAAATGATGGAGAGTGGCTTGGCAAGCTCCTCCGCCGGTTCCCTCAGTATCCTCGGGTGGATCCCATCTGTCCCCATAGACTTGTGGCCATCTAGGTGAAGGAGCAGGTCAGTGACTGCCACCTCTTCGACAACTGGGACTATTTATATACATTGGTAATATTCCCCTGGAGCCTTCTCTTCTCCAGGCTGAACAGTCCCAGCTCTCTCAGCCTCTCCTCATATGACAGATGCTCCAGTCATCTTCATGCCCCTTTGCTGGACTCTTTCCAGTATGTCCATATCTCTTGTACTGGGGAGTCCAGCACTGGACCCAGCACTTCAGATGTGTCTTACCAGTGCTGACTAGAGGAGCAGCATCACCTCCGTCAACCTGCTGTCAGTGTCATACTATAGTTAATACTATAGTGTCATTACTATAGTTACGTTTTAGTTTGATGGTAATTTAAAAGCTAAGAAGTTTTTTCTCCTTCTTTACAGTGACACTGACAACTTCAGAGCACTCAGTTAGTAAAAGCCTTTTTTTTCCAAAATTTTTAATAGATATTCTTTTGACAGTGCAAAACATTTATTCTAGAGAGGTGGTCAGCACTTAGAACTATTTAAGCTTGTATTGCCTAATTAATAAGAATAAATGCAGGTAAGGATTATCGACACCAATAATCAAGCACTGCCTGTAATGAGATGAGGAACATTTTGAATCTATTGGCCAATGCCCTGTGATGTCTATACTATTGATCAAACATCCATTTTCTGAGCATCTGATAAGCAAGAGCACTTCCCATGATCAAGATAACTAAAAATACAGCCTGTGATCTTCATGTTAGGGAGGATTAAGGGTGAGCTGCCCTGCAAAGGACAGGGAGCCAAGAGCCATGGCAACTGCAAGGCAAGCAGGGCAGTGCCCTCCCGAGCACGTGATCCAGTCCCACCTTGCCTAAAGATGGAGAGCAGAGTGGGGCTAGCATAGCCCAGGGATAGCCAGACACACCAGCAAAGACACAGCAGGTCTGAGGTCCAGCTAGCCAGGCAAGACAGGCCAGGCACAAGGCTGGGCACAGCATGCCTGCAAGGAGCTCAGGCAAGGACCACGGGTGGCGTAAATGCAGCTCCTGACTCGTGAGCAGAGGGCTCACAGATGGAGAACGAGAGTGGTGCTTCTCCCAGCTCCTTCTCAAAACAGAGCTGCTTTCATGGCAGTCAGCTCCAAGGTGGCCCATCTGCACCAGATCAGAGCAGATCCTGTACACAGGCAGCCCAAGCCCTGGGATGAGGAGGGGGGCAGAAGCTGCAGAAGGGAAGCATGCAGAAAGGCATTACAGAACAATTACAACTTGCTGATGCACTCAGGGCCTTGGTAGTTTATGCATATTATTTACTAAGCCAACAAATATTTATTTGATGACATTCGGGTCTATTCTCAAATACAGCACTTTGGGTTAAATTTCACCTCTGTGTCTGTAGCTCATGACGGAAGTGAAGCGGTGGTATGAATTTCCCATTTAAACTTACTCAGTCAAGTTAGCTTCTGTGAGCTGATCCTTACTCACACAAAGCTCTTGTTAACACCACTGGAAGTTCTTTTTGGGAGCCTACAACAGCAGTAGGTGCTACACGCTGAAGTGTTTCATTCATGCTAGTGAATCCTATTTAGTAAAACACTTACATCCCCTGTATTGATTCAAGTTATCCATCTACCTGCTGCATTTCTTTGTTTCTAATGGAAGTCTGATTTAGAGTTGATTTCTTCTCTGTAACAAACGTGTACAGTGTATTACAGATTTAACTGCGATATTTACCCCTTACAGCAGAGCTGGCATTAGATTCTCATACAACTAAATCCTTCTGTTCTGCAACAGAAGACATTGAAGTTCAAGAGAGTTTTCAAGCTCACTTTTCCACCATTTTCAAAGACTGTCAAGTGTAAGTCTTATTCATTCTTTGTGACTCAGGAAGGTTATAAACCATTTTAATTACAATTGTATATTGCTGATACATGGAAATACAAAAAGTTTAGGTTTATCCATTTTGGTATTGTCGTGGTTTAACCCCAGCCAGCAACTAAGCACCACGCAGCCGCTCGCTCACCCCCCACCGGTGGGATGGGGAAGAGGATCGGAAGGGCAAAAGGGGAAAACTCGTGGGTTGAGATAAAAACAGTTTAATAACTAAAGTAAAATAAAAAAAAAAAGAACAGTAGTAATACAAAGCAAGCAGTACACTGTACAATTGCTCACCACCCGCCGACCGATGCCCAGCACGTCCCCCAAGCAGCAATCAAACCCCTCCCCAGCCAACTCCCCAGCTTATATACTGAGCATGATGTCACATGGTATGGAATAGCCCCCGCCCAGTCCGAGTCAGCTGCCCCAGCTGTGCCCCCTCCCAGCCTCCCATGCCCCTGGCAGAGCATGGGAAGCTGAAAAGTCCTTGACCAGTGTGAGCACCACTTAGCAAGTACTTAGCACTACTTAACAAGAACCAAAACATCAGTGTATCATCGACATTGTTCTCAACCTAGACCCAGAACACAGCCCCATAACGGCTACCAGGAAGAAAACCAACCCCATCCCAGCCAAAACCAGGACAAGTATATACTGGAAATATGGTTTTCTCTTTTAATTTAGTCTTAAAGCAGGATAATGGTCTGGCGTAGATGTGGAGTTCTTCTGTACAAAACTGTGGTTTTAAAGCTTGGTGGGTGCTTTAGAAAAGATAGATTTTAATTAGTGGTGAACATTCAGCTTGCATACTAATTTTTGTATTTGAATTGTAAATACTCTTTCTTTGTTGATCCTGGTAGATAGTATGGCAACCACAAGATACTATTCCTCATGATAAACTGGTCATTTGCCTTTATGTGATTTGTGTCTCAATAAACATCATTAGAGATCACTAGAGAAACAGTTAACGTATTTACATAATCAAAAAGGAAGATACTATTTTGAGAAGATGTCTAGCAAAGTCCAACAGCTGCAATACTTAAAAGCAGTGACAACTTATTTAAAATGTTATTTTGAGGAAGCACCTCCCTTTGACTAGCAAGGAGTTAACGTTGCAGAAAGAAAGACAATAAGCTGACAATGAGCATAAAGAAGAATTCTTTCTAATGTACCTCTTTATTTATCTTTTCTGACTCTTGCCCTTTCAGGTCAATAGTAAATTTTACTGAACATTCATTTATGAAACATTGTTTTAAAATTCATAAAAATTGTCATTATAGCAAGAACTATATTTGCAGACAATAAGATGTACACTACCTACAATGCCTATGTTTCTTTTTTTACAGGAATCCATTTTGAAGTATAATCCTAAACATATTAAAAATAATGACAGAAAATAAGATAAAACATAATTCTTTCTGGTTTTCATCTCTTTTGCTACCATTTTAAATGAAATTTGATCTTATTAAATGCATGTGGTGCATAAATTAATTAAGTTCACTAGGAGACAAAGCTTTTTGAAGGAATAGGGAAACATTTTTCCTATAAATACTAGTGAATGTAAGAAAACATGTTATATTCATTCGAGAATTTGAGATACGTTACAACAGGACTGAACCCGAATATTTGCTTTTTCATCTGTTTCATTTACATTGTCTCAGAAGATCAAAATACTGAAGGTACAGTTCATTTCAAGATCAAGATATCTGAACAAGGGTATCTGAAGACAGGTTTATTCATGGGAGTTGGTTCACGAAGCTCCCACTGCAGTCAGTGGAGATCTAGGACTCTGAACATAGGTGCCACCTAAAGGTAACTGTGTGGTGACACCTGAGACACTCTCACGTGTCCCTGACACCACACAGGGGTGGCAGATCTGTGGCAGACATATGCTTTTGTTGGAGGCCAGATGGGCATATCCTAGCACTGCTTGGATGGCACCCAGTAGCTGAGTGTGGGTGACTGAACTCAGCTCCCTGTTGCCACAGCCTGTAGTGGGAGTTTAGACATCTAACTAGCATATGGGCACCTCAATCTAGATATTTTAATCCAGAGCCAAATCCTATCCAAAAAGCCAGAGAAAAGCTGCGTGCATAAATTTCCACAACAGAAGCATGTGTATATTTTCTGCCTGTTAAACGCTATGTGTCGTGACACATATAGACGTCACATTTGTGCACACTCCAGAAGTTAAACAGTGTAATATCAGATGAAACTAATTCTGTACCATATGATGGAAGATTGTTTCCAGTGTGGTACATCTGCATTTCCACAGTGTCAGATAAAACTGAAAATCTGTGACTACTGCAAAGCAGCCTAATTTATGCCTGATGTGCTCTGTGATGCATATTGCACAAATTCCATCATAATCACGCAAAGTAATTTTTCAAATCCATTTGCATGTGTAAAATAATTCGCATATGCCTATGATCACATCTCCCAGCGTTAGTGGTCTCTGCAATTATATGCATGTCAACTCACTGAGCACCTCTTCTGCTCAAGGCCTAAAAGCCTGTACTTTCTACCTACATTGAACGTATGCAAGACACTGTATTAAACTTTACCAGATATGAGAGTACTTATATAAGAAATCCTTGAAAATATTTATGGGAAAGAAAATGTGTGTGGTGTAAATGCATAATCCATCTTCATATCAAAGGTAGATGTGTGTAAATCATACTCAAAAAACATCACAGCCACAACAAATGGCACATTTTGCAAAGCTTTGTTGCATTCTGTGAAACCATCAGCATTTCTAAGAATTCAGCAGTGTGGGAATCCATATGCTGATTTCTCAATGCACTCTGTCTAAGGTTTGCAAAGTCCAGGACTGCTTAACCACACACATCCACCTCTAGAATCTAAACAGGTGGCATGCAGCTAAAACCTACACAGTTAGAGGAATCTCCACTTACAGTCCAAAGTTTAGGAGGGGTTGATAGGTTCAGAAATCCCTCACACATCGGTACTGATTCTTGTTTTTCAGGTCTGCTAACATATAGACATTTAGATTGGTTTGTGTTGTCACTAAGGTTTTATATTTTGGTATGCTTATATAACAGAATAAATGCATGAAATATACATATTATGTATAGTTCAAAGGTACATATGCACTTCTGTAATTAATAGAGTAACCTAGTAACAGCAAAGATTACCCTAATGGTTTTGTGGGGGACACAAGCTGTCTGAGATCTCTATGGTCAGCTACAAATTCTGGTACCAAACTGTTGTAAAAGCTAGACATTCAGACTTCTCTGCCCAAGCAAAGGCTGCACAGTTGCTACTTTCTTCTCAGTCCCACAGAATGGCCTGGCATGGTGGCAGATTTTTCTGTACTTTTCAACTGCATTAGCAAATCGTGTAAAAAGTTTTGCTCTTCTCTCAGAATCTCAATTGGCTGAAAATCCTGATTCACAGAAACAAACACATCATCCTACACAAAGTAGAATGAAAATTACCTTGATTTTAAACTGTCTACATTTATATTTATTTAATTAAATAAATAATTTTCTGATATTTTGCTGCCACACACTCTTCCAGAATATTGAGTTCTCCTGGGACATGCAATAGCATCAGCTCTGACAGTCAAACTGACATCCAGTTTTCGCCCTCTTGCACCTGATTTGAGATTTAATTTAATTCAGTTGACCTCTCCCTTTTTGATTTACCATATAATTTGGATAATGAGGAAAAAGGAAAAGCACAGATTGAGGCATTTGACTAGGTAAAAGAGCAGCAAATTGTGTTTTACAGTTTTTAATATGTTCTAGGTCAACTCCCTTTTAATTGCCTTGGAAAAAGTAAGACTGACTTGAATTCTGTAGTTGTCCAGATAACATCTGACAGGAAACATTTTTGCCAGTAATTAGCAGTTCAGATGGCCTACCAGATGAGGAAATACTTTTTTTTATACCTCAAATGGGAAGATAGTGACTTTCTGCAGTTCAGTGTGTCAATAGCTTGCTGTCACTGATTTCTGTGATACATAGCAGTGATGGTAAATCTGCCAAGGTGAGCTTTGTAAAACCGCTCTCAGTGCTGTCCCGGGGGTGATGGTCAAACTCATCACCATGGAGACTGACACGAAAAAAACCCTGCCGTTTGACACAAAAGAATAAATCTGTGACCAAACCTAGGGTATCCTGTCTTGAGTCACAGTCTGAAGCATTATCGTCAGGTTGCTGAGTTACTGTGCTGGCTTGGTGAGTCTGCTTTCCTCTGCTGAAAACGTCTTGACATCCAAGAAAGTGTGACTCAGTGGCACTAGCAGTCAAAGGACACGCTAAGTGGCCTTTGTGCACCAACTTGAGGACTTGTACCCTTACTAAACACAGAGCACATTGCTTTGTTTTCATTCCAGGAATCCTACAGTGATTCATTCCTAATAAACAAAAGACAGATTTACTGGCCCTGTTTGTGAGACTAAAGATCGTCTTCTCAATGTGGTTCCTATAGTTTCTTCATAAACACAAGATAACTTTCAAAACCTTGTTTTTATTCCCTGCTTCAACTTCCTTCTGTCTATGGTAGGGAATTAAAGTCTAGTTTCACTCAGATCCAACTGAGCTAGCATTCAAAGGCCATTCGTGTCCTATGGAGGCTGCCCTTTTTAAAGAAAAAGTAATTCAGAACTTGAAGAATGAGAATAGAAATACTGCTGGCATGTAAAAGTTGCTTTCTGTGGTCCAAAAGCTGGGGGAAAACTGTCTTTACAAGTGCAGTGAGCAACACCTGACACTGATATGTGTTATAGTCACCTGAGAGCAAATACAGACACAACTAAGTAAATAAGCAGTCCTACTTCCTAGCTCTTCATTCTGCCTTCTTGCCCTGAACTTTAAGACAGCCCATACAGACAAATAAAACACAGTCCTAGTTACCAGCTCTCCATTTGCTTTTCTCGACATGAATTTTAAGGCTGAGTTTGGGGAAGAGAGGGCGTTTGCAATTTTCTTGGAGTGCCTGAGGCAAGCGTGGGCTGAGGACATGTGGTGTGTATTATGTTCTTTGCTTTTCAAGACGATATTCCATCTTCACAGTTACATTCAACATGGATCTGAATCATATCGATTCAATTACAAAGTCACCTTAAAAGCATTAGTACTGCACTGACCACCTCCACAAGTCTGAAATATTCCAGGCTGCCAACAAAAGTCCCAATTTCATTACCTGCATGTGGCAGGTAGCAATGTAATTTCTGTACCCGAGTTTTATCATTTGCACAGCTCCTGAAAACCATTACATTGTCAGAGTATTAATCCAGTTAACTAGACAAGGTAAGCGTTTTTTAAATTAGTGGGATTTGCCAAGACAGTTGATATTCCCTTATCCAATTATTTATTCTTAATAGCTCACAAGGATCCATTCTGATATGAACCATCTAATTTTCAAAAGTATTTTAGAAGTGGAGGAAGCAACCTAATGTAGCAGAAGAGGTTAGTTCAGGTCTTGATAAAGAAATTCCAGGTAGTTAATAGAAAAGAAAAGCACTTCTGTCTTCCTGTAGCACACAAGCCATAGTCTTTCATTTTATTTTATATGTGCTGGAATAATAAATGCATTAACTGATGTGGACATGTTCCTGCTCTGTTCTATCATACATCAAATTGTTCCTGTGTTTCCTAGCCAGATTTAGTAAGACAGAAAGCAAAACTTTTCTTTGAGGGACTGGTAGGTTTTTTTTAACAGGATAATAAATTTTCCCTCCAAAAATGTATTTTGTATTTGATAGAAATTATTTATGAACTCACATGGTTTACATCAGACACCTGTACCTGAAAAAAAAGCAGAGGAAATTAGTCAGAAACTAATACAAGTTAAAAAATTATTAAATAGTTCCACAGTTAAAATTAAATAGTTCTTTTCTTTCAATTCAGTACGTAAACAGTGTTCTTTTTCCATCTACAAAACAGCAAAAACTTTTCACTTTGCTCCATTCTGAAATAAAATTCCTCTCTCTAGAGCTTTTCTATGCTATTAAGAATGGAATTAGGCCTGTTGTTCTGTTTTGATGAATGTAAGAGAACTCAACTCATATTATCTACATGAAATAAAAACATATGCTCCAGAAAATAAAAATGAATCTTCTTTTAGAAATAAGGAATACAGAGTTAGGTTAATTTTAAATTCTTGCAAAAGTCAGAAACTAGAGAAAAAGAATTCAATCTCATTCTCCTTGATATCTTACTGGACACTCATTTTTTCTCTATCCATCTTGTATTTCCAGGCAAAATATATTTTTTACTTTTACTGCATAAATAAATCCCTCTTGGAGAAAGAGTCTATCATCACTTGTATTTTTATAATTCTCTAACATTCTTGAATTTCAGTCTATGTGAACATGCTGCAAGACAACACTTTTATTGTGAGGTTGGTCAAACACTAAGGCAGGCTGCCCAGAGATGTTCTGGAGCCTCCAGCTGTGGAGATGTTCAAAACCCAAACTATCCTGGGCAGCCTGCTCCAACTGACCTGGCTCTGAGCAGAGGGGTTAGACTAAATCATCTCCAGATGGTCTGCCAGCCTCAGCCATTCTCTCATTCTAAGATACTCAAAGTTCCTCTTACAGTGGACAAATGTCTAATGAATATCTAGACGTTTGGCAGAAATAGCATCTGTGTGGCTATCTCTCCACCTGAAAGGCAATCCTAAGCCAAAAGATGGGTTTGTCTCATAATAGCTCAAGGTGTAAGTAGTACTACTCAAGACTGTCTCCCGTAGCACGAGAAATCTGAACTGCTATATTATTTCTAGAATATAAGCTTGGAAATCTGAAAACAGCAATGTCCTATTTATTGTCTCTGTAGTTCTGGATCATATTCTTAGTTAAGATTCTAAATTTCTTTGTGATTCTAGCTTTGAATGTTTATTTAACACTCACACAGTATGAAAAGCTAGTGATTGTGTATAGAGAGCTGACTATTATCCCTAACTCTTGAGCCTATATCTATACCAGGAATTATAATTAGCCCATTCCCTGAACCTAAGGGAAAGTGCCATGGCATGGCTTAGATCCAGATGTTCATATTCTCTCTCACCCTTCCCATGACAGCATAGCCTGGGAAAACTCCAGATCACGCCTTCTTTCTCTCTACCATGTATAGTCAACAAAAGGTGCAAGGAGCTTTCCCCTGTGGCCTGAGATGGAAGTGCTCGGTGTAGTAGAACACCGAGCACACCACAGCACTCACACAGTGCCCGAAGGCAGCATGTGCTTTCTGTAGGCAGATGGGGCTGTGTTTCTCACCACTTTCCTACTCTGATGGGCCAGGGGAATCAGGAGGCCATGACAAGGCCGTAAGAGGACCATGCACTATTCACTCCAACAGTTCTGTCTGTTTGGCAGATTTCTTGATTAAAAGTTGTTGATGATTCATTAGAACGTCTTCCATGATTCCTGGGAAGAAAAGTTCCCTGGACTGCTCCAACATGACTCTTCTCTCAAGGTGGAGTGGTTCAGACCTCGTATTGGAGCTACTAACTAAGGAGTAAAAAAGACATAGCCTAAAAAACCCAGAGGAAATGCTGCTCGGACAAAAGACAGACTGTGATTAATGTAGGGTATTTGGAAGTAAAAATAGCTGTTGTCTTTTTGTTTTTCTTTTTCATGCATATTTGAAGAACAATATCCTTCAGCTAAATGTGACACCATGATTCACTAAAGAGGAAATAAAATTAAAATGTCCCCAAACTTGAACATGCTACTGTATAGATACTGTATACAGCTATATAGACAATAATTTACTGTTGGCTTCTGTGATATTCTAGCTGTAAAAGAATCTGTTTCAACCTACATAACAACATTAGAAGGTAATGCTAGCACAATGAATTCCTGTAAGCCATATAATTCATCATCCTTTCAAATAAACCACCTGGCATTCATCCTAGAAAAGGACAATTTTCCTTAAAAAATAAACTCCTGTTTCACGATCTATGTTTACTTAGATAAACAGCTGCCTTGGGAAATGCAGAACACCACTGATTATTAGCCGAATGGTCTGATTCTTTCTGTTATCATCTCTGGCTGAATCTGTATGAGGAAATGAAACAGGGTCAGGGCACAGATCAAGAATGGGGCTGCAACTGTCCACAACTGTTTGTGCAGTCTCTGGCAAGGCTTTGGTCTAGGACAGCAAGCACTGCCAGGGCAATGCCTGAACACACCTGAAGAGACAACCTTGACTAGGGGTGGTTCCCAAGCAGCAGTATGGATGAGGCTCATTTTTGGACAGGAGGCAAGTTTAATCAAATGAACATGATATGAGCTGTGCCATGTGCCATCAGGGCCAGAGAATGGTCCCCTTGCTTGTTTTGGGTAGTAGTATAGATATAACCTGTGTGTAATGCATGTTACTTTCCCTACAAGTTGTGACAGCACAAAATAAGTGGGATTTTCATGATTTGTTTTAATTCATTCATAGAATATTAATGAAAGATCATTCTTCATTCTATTCTCAAGCGCTGATGGAAATCTTAAGTTCAGTGATGTATTCAATATCTTCTCAAGTACTAGGAGGAATACAGCAACAGTATATTTCCCAGATTAAAAAGTTTCTTTCATGTGATCTGCTCTAGCACACCTTGTTAATGTACAGAATTAAGCGTTTCATTGTAACAGAAGGAGGAAAAATATACCTCAAAGAGACTTTTTTGAAGTGACTGTCAAACAGTGAAGCTGCACGTTCATGCAAAAAGCTGCGGTTAACCTGGAAAAGGAAGTCCCATTGGGGCTACTTAATTGTGTAAGGAAGTCAGAAGGATTTTGTTACAGTATCTCAAAGTGCAACTGAGTCTAAAGGAATGCGACTCACCCACACATCTCTTAGGAAAAACATCCTGGGTCACAATAAAAATACGCAGTAAGAAATACTGAGTTGGATGCTTTTTTAAGAAGGCAACACTCCATGAGAATCTGACCCACCCACTTTGCCTACAAAAGTAACATTATTTCATCCTAATTTCTGAACAAAGAGAGGAAGGAAGTCAAATTATATATCCATAGTCAAAACATTACATAAATTGGGAGCATTAAATTTTAGCTATCCCCCTGGATCCAGACAGCATTAAAAAGCAGTTTCTTTAAGACATTTCTGTGTTTCTGAATATGGATTAAAGTCAGCATATACAATATGAGATCTTCATGTGGCAGAGATTGGTGGTTCCAATGTACAAATTCATCCATGTAAAGACTGGGCTTTTGTATTACCGTTCTAGAGTATTCTGTTACTGTAATTTTCCATCATAGACATAAACACTGTGTATCACAGATTAAATGCTGGTCTTATAAATGTACTGTCAAAGTTTTCTTCTGTTTTTACATTTCAAGAAAATTCAAGGAAAGTATCATTTTTGGCTCATGACAAAATGTTGTTTTCTCAGAAGAAATGAGCATCCTTTCTAGTGCATGATTTGAAAGTCCACTGAATTCAGTAGAGAGACTCCATTAGACTTCAATGAACTTTAGATCAAACCTTAGATGAATCACAGTAAGACAGCATTTAAATTCATTTTATAGGTATTTGCTAGGCAATGACCTTCTTCTGATTTTTTTCCCCAAGCATGTTATTCTCTGCTCAGACTGCCACTGACAGCAGTGGGAGTTCTGTACATAAATCTGGCAGGAAGTGAGCTCTCCCCTACTTTTTTTTTATTTTGTTAATCAGACAAGGTTTCAACTCTTTTCTCTGTCTCAAATCACAAGTCCCATTCTATAGCTCAGCTCAGTAGCTGTCTAGATTTATACCCTGAACTAATCCACACCTTCTTCTCCTCCCACTCCTGTCTTGGTGTCTAGACACCACTCATACTCATGACAAGACTGTACCTTTGCTAGCCCAGGTGCGTTGAAGACCAGCACAGCGTGCTCTGAGGAGATTGGAAATGATACTCTCATCAGTCTGTCGTGTCATCACTTTCCTTTTGGCAGTCTCACTCCCAGGCAAGTTTAGTCTGTCCCAACCTCTTGTGGGATTAGCATCTCTTTGTAGGTTGGGTATCTTGCTTAAAACAGGATTGTCAAATTAGGTGATCATTCGATTGTTTCTGGTTTGTGATGCTATTAGCCACATTTTATTTATACTATTCATGCACGCAGAGCACTTCCTGGAATCCTTGGCTAAGACTGGAATTCCATCACATTAGATGGTGCAAAATATACATTAAAATATATATATTCTTGTCCTAACAACTGACAAGGGGTAATATAAAGGAGGTATCACTGTCTCCATTCTGCAGAACAAGGAATTAAAGTATAAAGCCATGAGGAGATAGTATAAAGCAGTTGCTTCAGTGTTGGAAATCAGGTATAAGATCTGGGACACCATTTGAAGGACCGAGCAGACAGAGGAAGAGCTAGTATCTCTAAATACGTGACAGATGTGAAGCTGTTCTGATAACAAATTGCCTTCTTCTTTGATAACACAAAAAGAAAGATCCCATGACAAGCAGAAATCTGTGTGGATTTGGTCCATGTGCAACACTTCATCCACTCATGCCTAGAGATACTGAAGATATTGGCGGCAGCTGTGTCTGAATCCAGATCTCCTATGATCTAGGTCTGCAGGTTCTGTGAGGTGGCATTCTTGCTTCTGCAGATTGCTGGGGCAGAAGTACACACAGCTTTGGATGTGCACAGAACAGTATGTCTGGGACACTGGGGTGAGAGGGACCATTCCAAGAGGATGCATATTTCAGTGTCAGCTGATAAAGCAAACAGAGAGGGGCTATGTCAGAGAAGAACTGGTTATGAGGAGAGAATATTTTTGTAAGCTAGTGACAGCATATACTTAAGGCAGCAAATCAGTCAGCAGATCCCAAAGTAAATAAGATTCACATTTTACATTTGCGCTAACACACTTCTGCAGCTTCTTCCTTACCTTCCCTTTCAGACCTACTCTCTCACCTCCCTCCATTCTCAAGATGACTATATCTTCATCAGATTTATTGATTCAGATTGTTCAAAGAAGCAAGCTTGTTTTCACAACACTTGAAACAGCACAGGTTACCATTCGAGAGTTTGGGGCTACTGAATAACTGAAGTGTAGACTTCCAATTAGGTAAACCTGAAAGTGAACTGAATGTTATCTTCCAGTCTCTCTGTGTTTGAATAAAAAACTACATATTCACAGAAAATAAATGTTTTTTTTTTCTCTCTTAAAATAGTAGCTTTATTTCTGTTGCTCAGAAGATGGAGATCTTGGTCAACATCTGCATAAATTACAAGGTGTTATATGATCAGCATTTTAAGAGCTTTTTATTTTGCCTTCTTCAAAACAAAATTTCACATTAGAATGTCAGAAAAATGCAAAGTAAACTTAGAGGCCATGACAGGTCTTATCACAACAGACGTAAATTTTCCATGGCTTTTTTGTTGTTTTTTTCTAAATGCTTTTTGTTCTTTTTTTTTTTTTTAATAGACTTTTCTAACCATATAATGATTTTATTACCATAATCTCCTGTTTATGCCTTCCTTTAGCTTTTTTAATTTAACCTTAGGAGATCAAGAAGGTAAAAAATAAGAGCATACATATATATACACACATATACATATATGTTCATATACATATATGTTCATATACATACATTTATACAGATGTATATAGCAATATTTTCTTTATTTCTGAAATGAAACACATCAGAAAAGGCAAAGCTTTTTGTCGTGGTTTAACCCCAGTCGGCAACTAAGCACCACGCAGCTGCTCGCTCACTGCCCCCACCCCAGTGGGATGGGGGAGAGAATTGGAAGGGTAAAAGTCAGAAAACTCGTGGGTTGAGATAAGAACAGTTTAATAATTGAAGTAAAATGAAATAGAACAGTAGTAATAACAATAATATAATAATACAATAATAATATACAAAGCAACTGATACACGATACAATTGCTCACCACCCGCCGACCGATACCCAGCCCGTTCCCGAGCAGCGATCGTTGCCCCCCCCGGCCAACTCCCCCACTTTATATACTGAGCATGACGTCATATGGTATGGAATAGCCCTTTGGCCAGTCTGGGTCAGCTGTCCTGGTTGTGCCCCCTCCCAGCTTCTTGTGCACCTGGCAGAGCATGGGAAGCTGAAAAAGTCCTTGACTAGTGTAAACTCTACTCAGCAAGAACCAAAACATCAGCATGTTATCAACATTATTCTCATTCTAAATCCAAAACACAGCACTCTACTAGCTACTAAGAAGAAAATTAACTCTATCCCAGCTGAAACCAGGACACTTTTTCTCTTCTGAAACCATTCTGCATGAGACAGTTTTATTTTTTTTCATAAAAACTGAAAAAAAGTGAAGAATCTGATAATATATTATTAGATGTAAGCATAAACTTCTCACATTTAGTATTACTGGATGTTTATGTTTTCTCTATATATTAAGTACCCCCAGGCTAACTTATGGCCCAAGAAATAGAAAATAAACTCAAGCAGTATGAGGGCAGGGGTATCACAGCATGTCAAAAGCCTTTAAACTTCTTGTTCAAGAAAGTTATGGCATAGCTCATGATCCCTTGAGTAAGGTTCCCAGTGAAACATTTGTCCTTACCAGGAGATAGCTACTGAATAGGAAGGAAGACAATTCAGAAGGTCGGTGTATAAAAAGTATGGAACTATCAGTAGTTACTTAGAGGTTACATGGGATTTTTTTTACTATATTGAATGGTACCAGCTGACTATCTAGACAGAAATGACCAGAACAATATTTGGACTGGAACAACTCCTGATGCTCTTTCTAGTCTCTTGATGGCCAAACCCATGAGAATGAAAATGTTCTGCTTGGAGACTGGTCCCTAAACTGTCTCTTGGGGAAATGGCACATTTTTCCTCCCATGGGCTGCACGACCTATTGCAGTCCTGTGTGTCCTTCAAAAACTGATCCCAGGGGCATCAGTAAGGCAGTCAGAACTTTCTGTGCACAGAAAATGTTCTATTTATTTCCTTGCATAATAGACCACACTATCAGGATTTCTGCAGATATCCCAGGCAAAGGGCAAGATTCCACCCTCCAGCGTTAATATGAGGGTCTTCATTCAGCTACTCTGTGTCAATTGATTCTGCACACAAAAGCCTTCTAATCAAGAGAACACTATACTGGGCATTTTGCTCTTCCAAGCACAGTCTGTTTGTGGCTTGACCAGATCCCAGAATCAAAAGCGGTTATGATCATGCCATCTCATCTAAAAAAGTTGTCACAGTAAATCTGAAAGTCAAGTAGTAGAACAAGGCTGACAAGGTTCCTGGCAACAAATTGATTTCATGACCCTTGGGGAGAAACAGATTGAGACGTCAGCAGGATACAAGGGACCTCACGGGAAAAGCCATTGGAGTCTGTAGGAGGTGTCTGCCACTGACTTATCTCACAGTTCATCACTGTGTGTGACTGCCATAGTTAATGATAATGAAAGTGAACTCATTTGTGGAATGGTTATCTTGATCACAGCTTGGCCAGAATGTAAAACTTCATGTGAGTGACAATACTTTGAAATACAAGGAAAAGTCACTTAAATTTACTTCAGTGAAGGCTTGGAATATCCCACCAGGCAAACCAGAGAAAGAAGAGGAGGAAAAAAAAATAAAGCTGATGGATGTGACTTAACCTTTAGCTCTGATTTTGTTTGAATAAAAGAAAACAACTTCTTTAATCTGATATATAATTAAAAGTACGTTGCTTTCCACCCACAACTAAATTTCATTCCAAGCTCCAGCAGAAACACCACCTCAAAGATAGCCTGGGACAAAGCAGGCAGCCTCATTGGGAGAGACTGAGGAAATAAAATGTCTGTCTCTTGCCCATGACTTTAGCAGTATTTCAAAACAGGATCTCTACTATTGTTTGATGGCCTCCTCACAGATTCATCATAAGCCTAACGCTGAGACGCTCTGCTCTCAGCCAACCTTGTAACACTTTCTCTCTGCCTTGTCAGACCCAGAATGCCGTGTTTATGTCCCTCACAAGACAGATAATTTTTTCCTCCTATTTTTTCCCAGCTCGCTACCAAAATGTAATGAAAATATCTAGACTCATTTATGCCTACTTTTGTCACCCGCTGCTTGTGTCCCCACTCTCCCCACCCTGTAACACATTGCTCAGGTATAATTGCAGCCACAGGCTCTGTGAGTAAAGCAATGAAGGTGAGCCCAGGGGATGCACAAGGCCACACTCTGAATATGTTGCAAACCTAAAGCAAGCATCTCTGTTAAGCACTACCTCCACTTTCTCTCTATAATAGCTAATTGCATTTTATGCCCTCTTAGTTTGGTGCAGAAGTTTGAACTAGATCCTCAGAGGTTTTTTCCAGCTCTATCATACATGTATTTTTTTTCTTCTGGATAAGTCACATTTTATTTTCTCCTGATAGTTAACATAAAAATAAAGCAGTAGAAAACAAACTTCATTTCCAAGAGAATATTACATCGGAAGCAAAGACATTGAAACAAGAGGTTCAGCACAGCAGCTAGGTTTTTCAGATCTGCCTAAGGGCTAAATCCTGTAAGTGACAGAGAAGCTCAAAGATGGACTCTGGTGGAACTAGGGTTCGTGAATAAAAACTGACATCCAAAATATCTCCAGCATAGTCCCACCTCAAATGAAGGCTCCCCATCTGATATGACCCTTTCTCAAGGCGCCTGCAGTTCTCTCTCTGAGCTGAATTCACTTGACCTGTGCAGTGAGGTGAGCAGCTCCTCCTCAAGCCCCATCAGGAGTCCAAAACTGCTGGAGAAGGGTCTGATCTGACAGGGGCTCGGAGGGCAAGCTCAGCACAAACTATTAGGATGGGCCCCCTCATAAAATATGCCTGAAGTAGTTTTATTTTTAAAAGAACTGCTGGAGCAGTAATTAAGTGGTAACAGCACTGAGGCCAGTAAGGGTGGTGAGAAGCTTGTTCAGAAAGTGGGAGACTTTGGTTCACTGGCCTTCATATTCTCTGGCAGTCTGGCTTGTATTTACCCTGCTGCAGCAGGCTCGTTGAGGGAGAGCGACACGTTCCCCACTGCCAGCAAGAGCTGTGCCTCCTCACAGAAAAGGAAAAGAAATTCTGAGGTAGAGAGAGTGAGTAAACAGATATGGAGGCAGCAGGTGACCCCCTAACTTCTCCAGCTGAGTGCACAGTTGGAAGGCACCGATCTCACCTCTGGTCCATCCCCTCAGGACTGCTTCTGTGTATTTAATGAAATACTTTCTCTCATGCGCTTACTATTATAATTCTAATAACTCTATATGGTCTAATGTCTTCTTTTAAAGTTATGTTTTCCAAAGGCCATTGAACTAATTTCTATTTAGTCCACCATTATTAGAGAGCTAGCAAGGTATTTCCAGCGTAGAGAAAAGAAACAAGAATCCTGTGGCAGAGGGAACTTCTCTTTGCAAACTTGTAGCTGTCTTCTACAAACTGTTTATCAAGAAGGATGTCAGTTCCCCAACTAAACTTAGGATGTTTCTGTAGTAAATTCAGTAGTCTGGTTAGGAGTAAATTCTTGAATAACTAGGTTTACTATTTAGTAGTATATTTCTGCTAGCAGCTGGCAGAAAAAAAAATAATAGTATAAATAATAAAAAGAAGCTGATTAATATGGGAAAAAGAGCACTAAAGTTATTTAGAAAAACCTCTACGCCTAGGAAACATTGCTTTAAACCAGCTTTCAGTAATGCCCCCAGAAAAAGGTACAGAGATTATTATTTCAGTAGAAGGTCTGACAGCATCACCAAATGATCCAAGTGGTCACTGTTCAGATATGAATGAGGAGTTTTCAGAGAAACTCCTAGTTCATGAGCATTCAGGCCACACACTTCTACACACATGCACTTCCATATTTCAGTTAATAATTTTCAGACTGAAAGAAAAGAAATGACTCAAAGAAATAGAGTATAATTTTTTTCCCCCCTTGGAATGGAAAAATGTAACTTAAACAAGAGAGAAGTATAGCTTCAGATCAGAGCATGGAAGCGTGGGAGCTGTGCTCTGTAATTGGGTTGTGTGGGAATAAATTACCTTGAGTAAAACAGGATCCAGACCTCTGCATCTGAAAAGTTTGGAACCTGACTTGGGAACAACACAGAGGCATCAGACAGCTCAACACCATTAGTGAAAACAGGTGTCTTTAAACAGGCAAGATCAACAGATACTGTGCTATATTTCAACCTGTTGAGAGAATAGAGAACTGTCGGTGTTCCAGGGAATAAGGACTTCTTGATCCTTTACCAGTGCTATTCTTTACTGGAATATAAGATCATCCTATTAGTTTGTACTCAGTGTTCATGTCCAGGTGTCGTCAGCAGAGGGGCTGCAGGGGTGGCTTCTGTGAGAAGAGACCAGGGGCAGCCCCATGTCAGACAGAACCAGTTCCGACAGAACCACTTCCAACAGACCCACTGCTGCTGCCCAGAGCTGAGCTCACCAGCAATGCTGGTGGTGTCTCCATGATGGCATGTTTAAGAAAGGGTAAAAATGCTGCATGGCAGCTGTGAGAGCTGTCCCTCTGCAGCCCATGGAGGACCATGATGGAGAAGATATCCACACTGCAGCCTGTGGAGCACCCCATGCCAGAGCGGGTGGACTTTTCTGACAGATCCTGTTACGGATTCTTACCTCTCCTTTCCCACTCATTGCTCCTGGTCAGGCATGACAGTGTCTGTCAGGTTCTGTTCCTAAAGCTTTTCATATTTGTGTTGGCTTCTTCTCTGTCTTGCTGGCAGCAGCACTCACAGCCCTGTTCTCCAGCCTGTCAGCAAGGAGGACTTTCAGAAGGGGTCTCACCAGGCCACTCAGTGGCCTAGAATGGTATGTGCTTCATGAGAACCGTAGCTTTGGAGAACATGTTTGTCTGGCATAGCCAAAGCAGTTTTTTTTAAAAATCAGATTTTCCAGTCCCATCTTCTTCAATTTTGGGCAGATTTTCACAAAGAAATTAAAAATAAATCACATTTCTCATATCCAGCCCCTGTACAGATCCTCAGATCCTTAATCAAGCGTCTTTGACCAGGACATTTTGGTCAATACATTAAACCATTAAAAAATGGAACTGGATTCCCATTCTGGTAATTTCTCAGCATATATTTATATATACATATCTGATACTATTTACAGCTTAAAACTCTTAAGCAAAGTCCAAATTATTTTTTTTCCAACAAGACAAATTTTTCTGAAGGAACACAAACAGAATGGCAAATTCCAGCTCAAGCACTGAAGTTTGACACAGGTATTGTCTGCTGAAAATTTGTTCTTAAAGATATATGGCAACTCAAGCACATATTCTGCTCTATCTTTAGCAAATGTATTACTAGTCTGGGTAACTATTAAATCTCTGTATAGTATCACAGATTAATGATGGTCTAGTAACTAATCAACAAAGCACAATGAGGACATTGCCATTCAATCGCTCTTAACCAGACATGCTACAGAAAGAGTTTAACTAACAAGATGCAATAAGACAGGATTATGCATCAGCTAGAAAGATCTTTCTGCTTTAAAATATAATTACCAGTGGTTTGATTCCTACTGAATTGAATTTTATCAGTTATCTTTTTCTTTCTTTCTTTTTTTTAATCAAGAACAATATATTTTGTGGTTTATATTATATATTTCATATTTATATATAATATATATTAATATATTTATACATATTAATCAAGCTCAATATATTGATATATTCTATTTTGTAATTTATACTTTATAGATATGTCCTTTTATTTTCTGCTCTAAAGATCCTTCTAATTTATACACAAGAACAAAGATCTTTATTCTTTGGTGTTTTAAACCAAAAATATAATTTTTAGTGTCTTGTGATCCCTGTAGCCAAAAAAACTAACACAACTAAACCAAAATTTGCCTTAATGAGGTGTTACGGCATATAAGAAATCTCTTTGTAAAAAGATTAGTGATATCTGGTTTTGGTGGTTTTTTTAATCTTTTATATTATTTTCATCATTGTTTCCTTTTGCAGTAAAATATTTTTTAGTGTTTCCATGAAAAACTTTAAATAATAACTATTTTAATATTCCTCTGCAGTGTATTTTTGTTCTTCCTATTCTGAATCATTCATACTAAATGCATGATCTACTAATATTTTGACTACTTTGCAATTAACTTCAGGATGATAATTTGATTCTTATTTTAAACAGGTACCTGTTTAAGTATCTTTTCTCTGAACTGTGAAAGACAATTCACCATAATCTTTCTTAATAATAATTTACATCAGGAAACAGAAATGTGCCATTATTATCTCTTTCTAGATCAGTTCCATTTTACTAGATGTAATTGTTACTCTGTAGTTCACCAGATTGCTTTACTTTATCTCATCCTATAATTAGGAAGACGTTATTTGCATTCCATTACTGACTTTTCCACACTGAGCTGTTCCTTTAAGATTTCATATTAATTTATGTTTAAATTTTACCATTGCTAAAAAGGATTATTTTCTTATATGTTATAAACTTGGAAGAGGACTGGATGGTTGTTTAAGAATAAAAAGCTATTAACACAGTGTGGGAGTTAGGACATAAAGCAAACCCCAGATGCCTACCTCTCTGCTTGTTTTATTTCTTGAACAGGATTTGTGCACTGAGAGGAGAGCAGAAGTATGCAGCTTCTGTATGTATGTGGTTTGTATTTCCTCTATGGCGTAAGAAAAAATCTTGAATTCTGTGCTCAAACCATGTGGTTGGAAAATATCACTACCCTTAATGGAAATCTGAATAAGGACAGCAAATCATACTTGTTATAAAACGGAAGTATTTCCTAATGTCACAAGACAGCAGAGAATTTTTTTTTTCGGTGATCACCATCCTGTAAAACTAGATTTTTGGGAAGATTTCTTAGCTAACAATGGATAGAAATTGGTTTCCTTGTAAGGATGGGTGCAGCCTACACTAAATGAATGGAGGGAGTTGTAAAGCCACATGTGCTCTGTAGCACAGGCCCTGCTGACTGATTCCAGTGTGAGGTTGACTCAGCAAATGTGAACTATCCTGTGCTCCACAAAAGAGCAGTAAGGATTTCTCATTTTGTTTTCACATTCTAAGTAAGGCCAACCCCAAATTTTTGAATTTTTTTTTAAAGACTCTGAGACATTTATTTTTAAGGCACTTACCCATGGTTCAGAAAAAAATAATTCCAGTAACTATCTGATTCAATGTCAGTGTCCCCAAATCAGTGTCCTCAAACATCCCAGGAGAATAACTCAGTCACTAGAACATCACGTCAGCTTCACTGTAGCTCAGTAAATGTGTATTTACAGAAAATGAAATGGTTCCAATAAAAGATACAAAGAAAACCTCTTTAATATCTTGGGATATGGAAAGCTACACTTCAAACCCCTGGAATGAGCTAGGCACAGTGGGGATCTTGAATTATAGCTGCATATATCCCTAGTCCATGTCAAAACCACTTGGCTGTTGAGTAGCTGCATGGATGGTTTCATAATCTTGGCTTTCCATCTTGGTCTTGATATAGGACCACCCTGCCTGAGTGTTCAAATAGCTGTAGCAATCTCCTACCTGCAGTCATAAATGTCAATAAACCATATCCAGCCCATCATGCGCAGCTGAATAACTTCTTGTTCTTACTGCATTCATGGCTGGATAGCTAAGAAGCTCAGATATGTAGATGCCACATTTTAGGTAAACATACTTTATACATAAATTTAAAGAAACTCAGTCATAATTCTCAAGACCTCCTAATAGTAGCAATATAAAAAGTTTACCACCTGTCTCTTAAACATCACCAGAGTCAGCAGAAAATGATCTAAAATATTCAGTGAACAGCTGGTGAGGGAAAGTCCACTGAAAATTCCTGAGAGCAGAATCAGGAAAGAACACATGTAAAAACATAGAATAAACTAGCAATGCAAGCATATCCTTAGAAAACCAGGCCATAGAAAACAATTACCATGAAACCCCCTATATAACAGGAAGAGATGAAGCATGTTTTTTTATTACTAAAGGGTAGAATATCTGTCATACAGTCGGCTAAAATTGTTAAAATAACACCTCTGCTAGAATCAAGTAACATACCATACAAGATCATTTCTCATTACAGCCTGTTAAATATGGAAAAGAACCAGAATGTGGGAACTGAAAACCTTTTCTAGAAGTACACCTAAAAGTCAGGCAGATTATCAGTAAGACCTCAGCCACCTGTTACTAATTATTTTAGCTTCAGGTTCTTAAGTAAACACAGATGCAGCAAAAGTAATCACTTGAGAAAAAGAAATGCTCAAGCAGAATGTAAAAAGAAATCCTTATCCATTACACTTCCCTTATAACACCCATCCTGAGAGATAATCATTTTTGAATGGAAGAATTAATGAGGTCTTTTCATACCAAGGGAAATTACTCCATAATGAGGTTTAATGTGTTAGAACTGAGGTGGAATTTATTAAAAAATAAATAAAAGCCTTATCCAAGGTGAAAGGTAGTACACAGGATGGTTAGGGATGCTATGTTTTGAAGGGCATTCTCACCACAAATTGTTAGCACACAGGCAAAGCAAATGGAATAGTTACGTGGGGAAAAATGGATGGCAAATTAAAGCTGAGAAAAAAACCAAACCATAGGCTTTAAACATTAAAACAACTGCTTAATAAACCCTAATATACTTTAAAACTCTATGTGGTGTATCAGGTTTATATACCAGCCTACAGGGGAAAAAGAGAGCTTTGCCACTGTGCATCGCTGAGCTGTGCCACGCTTCAGAAACATTTTCACTCTCTGACTAAAATTTTAAGCAAGCAAGTGTGGACACTTTGCCATGACTTCTCATCAGGGAAGCCAGGAATATTAACAATGTGTAGAATGGTAATCATGTGCCATCTTCTTTTCCTGTGCAACAAGGAGTACCACCTCACTCCAGCACAAAGAGGGAAGTTTTGCTAGAACTTCTATTGCTGTTCCAGAGCAATCCCCAGCAGTTGCTTTGCACTACATAAATCTCAATATGTGTATCAGGTCTTTGTGAAGGGTAAAGTCAAGTCATTATGAAAGAACAAAGTACCAAGATGATCAATGAAAATGCAAGGTTAAGTAAAACCAAACCAAACCAAACCCATACAAATGGTATTTCAGTACAAATCAGAATAGCACGATCTCATAATAATGCACTCAGGGAAATAAAAGAAGATACACAGTCAATGAAATAGATTTGAAATGCTAAAGGTCTGAACACACTGTGGATGAAATCCACTTCTGTGCAGACCAGCAGTGAAAGGCCGGTGCGCCAGCAAGCAGAGCACAAGTAAGGTTTAGCTGGTGCTGCAGAGGGGTGAATTTCATTCAGAATGGTTTGGACTTTGGGAATACAGCCAAGACCACCAGTGCATATCTTGATAGAGTAGCTATATTACTTCACTATCAGTGTTCAGCCTCAGCTACCTAGGACATGAAGAATGTACAGTCTATTCATTATGACTTTAAAAATATGTATTTTAACAGCTTGAAAAAGTCTTGCAGATAATTCAGTCATGAGCAGATTGAAAAGCAGTCATGGGCAGTGAACATCAAAGTTTGATTGCTATTGATACATACATAAAAATCAAGGAGTGTCTATTTTACTTAAAAGAATAGCTTCAGTAATTAGCATAAAATAATATTTAAATCAAGATAAAGGTAATTCTTTGCACTCATATGAGTCTTAACCACCCTCACAAATCAGTTGGGAAATGTAAAAAAAACCTTAAAAGTAGAAGGAAGACTTTGAAATGCAGCTGTTAGGATGGTCTCCGATCACAGCCTCAGCACTGACATTCCAGTACGCTTGAGCAAGGGCCGGGGAAGAAGTGAAATCAGCTGAATAGAAATCACAGGGGAAATTATCATAGTTAAACAATAGCCAAAATCCCTAATTAGAATGTATCCACAGACACTAGAGCTCATACTTACACTTCATTAAAGAGGGACCTGGGATATTCAGTAAGCAAAAGTCTTCAGTTTCTTAGTTGTGTATTTTTTATGGATACAAGAATCTGCAAAGGGGAATTTATAGGTAGTTAATTAGATTGTGGATGATGTACATAATCCTTTAACTATTTCCTGGGAGTTTTATGGTAAAAACGGATGAAAAGTGGATACAGCCTTAAAGTGAGGAGGCTGGCAATGAACTAGTGTGGTATCCCCGATTTTATGCTATGCATAGTTAATATTTCATCAGCTGCCAAAGAGTTTAAGCACTTTTCTATTATCAGAGGAAACTGAAGGCAAGTTCAAAAGTCTTGGGGTACTTAGAAACCAAAGTAGAAATCTGACAAATATTTCTTGAAAGGAGAATTATCTGTCAGAACTGACTTATTTCATTAGGACTGCATAGTAAAATAAAAGCTCATCCATATTTTGCTTAGACAGATTTTTATTATGAAGTCTCTCATGTCTTGCTCTTGGAACATTCAACCATTGACACAAAAGAAGAAGTCTGGTGGTAGGAAAAAATCCCCTCCCTAAAGATTGAAAAATTAAAAACCAAAAACATTAGGCAGTGTACTAAACCAAAGAATGGTATAACATTTTTATCAGCTTCATTTCAGCTCACATCAAGATGCAAAAACTTCCATAGGTCAAATAAATAATTTTTCATACTACATGACAGAAGCAGAAGGGAATTATAATTTCTCTCTGCAGACTGATAGACTTTCTACTGAACTTTCCATTCAGCTCAGCTAAAGTTCATCTTACTTATGGATAAAACAGAAAATATTGAATCATGAAACATCAAAAGTTAACAATGCACATCCAGGGAGCAAATGTTCTCAAAGTGAAAAATGCATATAGTAGCATTACATGCTTAAGTTGTTACAATTGGCTAATTTTTTTTTCTGCTGATTTTCCAAATCTGACTTTCTTCTAAATATCAGATGCTTAGTTGGCTGATGTCTTTAGAGAATTATGATCTTTGTAGAAATCCAGAGTAACTAAGCAAACAGGTTCAATGTCAACTGAGAGCAGGTATTAGTCAGGTTATGTTCTGATTTGCGTTGGTCCCTGAATTATAATTATCATTTGCATTACAATTGCACTTAGAGGTCTTTTCTGTTAGCAGTAATACTAAACCCTATACAAAATATTGTTGAATAAATAATCTTGAAACCTAAAAAGACTGGGAGATAGGAAATAAGAAGTTGTACAGGCTTCATTTAAAAACCAGGAGACTAAAATTAGGTGGCTTTACACAAAAAAAAACTGTGTCAGAACTGGAATCTGGACACACATCTTCCAAGGTATTTTTGTCCCATGTGACCACCCTTCATCATTAATGGTACACAACTTGTTACAGGATTAATGTTTTAATGCAGTTTACAAGTAGAAACTCAGGCTCTGCAGATTACTTACTATTACAGACGGTATTTTCACCTGAGTGCAGGAAAAAAAACAGCAGCCGTGAATGCTGCATGTTTATTCTAACGAAAACACATGGAACAGAAAGGCAGGCAGTTTTGTCCCCTTTATTTAGCTTTTGTTTTTCCCTGGAAAGTAGATACAATTATTTTCTGGGACACAGTATTAGAACCAATTTAAATGCCTTTAAATGGGAAAAAAATATTTAGGCTTTAGAGAAGCACAGCATGAGAGCTAAATATCAACATCATCAAACAAAGAGAAATTAAGCAACTGCAACAGGTATAGATCTAAGGTAGAGAAGTACATCAGGCTGCAAAACCCGAGATCAAATACTCCCGATTTTCCTTTTACCCTTTGGGGTCGTTTCTCTGATAAATAATTCACAGACTGCAGTGCAAAGTAGTTTGCATACTGACAAGATTAAAAAGAATGCTTTGTCTGGGTTAAATTTACAATCTGAAACCTTCCTTTAAAATGTCAAGCAGGTAATTAATTTAAGATGGTTTGCCAAGCAGAATCTCTGACCCTGTCAGAATAATTTCATTTCTTGAGGGTGAAGGGGATATTACATTTATCTTTGTGGAGTCTCTGGTTTGTTTTCTTCTTGCCTTCTCCTTTCTTCTTGCCATTTATTACCTGTTTCATAACGTCACACTGAAGCAAAAATTAGCGCCACAATCTTTTCCTCGTTAATTTGTGACGATAAAGCAAACATTGGCTGCAAATTGCCAATGAATAGGGAATAGAGTACAAGTCAGACCTCTTGACTTGAACAGAAGATGAGCATTTTCCGCAGAGAGAGCTCTCCCCTGCCTGAGCATTCAGACAAGCATTTTGAGTAGCAGTGGGAAATGCATAAACTCAACAGCATGAAGATTCGCTTTTGGCATAGCAAAACATCCTGTCCCACATATGCACAGTAGTGTGCTTTCTTATGAATGAATACCTAAATGCATGACAATCAGCGGGATTTTTACATCTGCTCTTCTAGCCAGGTTTAGTGGTGTAAAATTTTATTGAAATTATGTTCAACCTCAGCTAATCCCTTCAGGCAGTGTGAAAGAGATTAAACAATGCAGTAACACTATTTGGAGGCTTAATTCTAAGTTTGTACAGTTAAGTGGGAGAAAGGGGGATTGGAAAACAGAAAGATGCCAAAAAAAGAAATATAATTAACTTTCCTGAATGCATACTGAATTTTTTCTTAGAAACAGATTGTGACATTGTATACTAATTTGTTAAAAAAATGCCATTCCTACTAATTAATCAAGACACAGTAAGGTGATCTCAATTTTCTTCAAGAGGAAGAGGTCACACCAAGCTTGGCTTCTTCTGAAATCCAAGGAAAATGTAAATCAAATATTTATAAATTGCAAATATAAATCCCAAGATGTATGGCTAAATTTTTATGCAAATTCAAATTAGAGATATGCTGAAGTACTTGAAATTGTTTGGACTGCTTAGCTGTCCTCCATGCTGACTGAGCTTTTGAACTTTACTATTATTTATCTTTCATGTGGCTACCCAATATACACCTGCTTTTTCTCTTCTAGATATTGCCTGCATCCAACCAAGTCATGAATCAGCCTATTTCTAAATGCCTTTCCTTTAGGAATCAGCACAGAAAAATGAAAATAAAACAGAAATCTTCTGCATTCTGTACAGAACCCTTGAACTGGACAGCAAGAGTATGAAACTGTCCATATTGGAAGGTGACAATTCTCAGTGGCATCTAAGAAGGGACTTTGTGACCCCTCAAATGCCATTGTTCTCTGAGCGTTTCAACTGATGCCCCGTATACCCCCCAACAAGCTTATATTGGCTAAGTGGGGCTACTCAGACTCTTCATCAATAAGCAGAGACCACATCAGGTGAATGAAGGTAAAACCTGTTTGATTTTTCAAATATCGCTAATCCTCAGTCCCCAAGTTGCACAGCAAGAGAAGAAAGCTTTTTGAAAATCTGCATTGTGGGTATTTTAACATCTTATGTCTTTCACTGGCCAACATTTCTGCTGATCTTAGTCTCCTCCTGGAAAGCTCTCCTTAGTTGTTAACTTTCAGGAAGTAACTCAACCAAGTTTCCATTAGGCCAGATTTCATTCCTGTAGTTGAAAATGCAGTCATTTCCTTCCTGGCCAGACGTTATCCATATGGGAAAAGAAAGGATGGAGCTGGATGCAAGGCCAGAACATGATATGCTGATGAGAGTTTTTATTTAATTTCAGACGAGTGAAGACAAAAGTATCCGGAGCACCTTTTTCAGCCCGATTCTTCTGAATCTCCCTTATGACTATAAACTGTACGTGTAAAATGTGGTCTAAAGATGGCAAAAGGATAAATGTCATAGTGCTAACTGCCTAGCAATAAGAATACTTACTGTTCCATTGAAATGAGTGGAGCTCTGCCTCGCATTTCAATCTTTCTGGTTCCCTATTAAGTACAAAGTGATTTCTTCTTGTCCAGTGCCGTTATGCAAGCAGTCAGGTTAGCATAAAATAGATCTCTGAGCCTTCTCCTCTTCAACTTACCAGATTTTTGAGTGAAACAAAGCCATGTATTTTTCACGACACTTTCAAAGTAAATATATGTCTCACCATAGAAAAAGATGTGATTTCTCTTGATACTCCTTACTAAGAAAAGTACTTGGATACTCCCAAATCAGACACATATCTGAATTACCTGTGACTATTTCATGTCAAATATGCCATATTTAGGCCTTGATTCAGTGAGATAAAAAAGCACAAATTTAGTTTCAATCCATGAATGATAGTTCCAGCATCAGCAGAAACCCTGGTGTATTCAAAGGCACTCATTTTAAGACAATTTCTTAAATAACCTGCTTATTAGGAGTGCCTCTCCCCAAAGACCTTCAGAATGAATCTGATGCTCCCCTATAAAAAGTAACCATTTTCCTTTCCATTAATGAGAATTTCAAAAATGGATGAACAGAAATTCGCCTTATTCCACGACAGTCATGAAAATGCTTGCCCGTTTTTGAGACTGTGAGATTATGTCCCTATTCCACAAATAACTATACTCCAGGCTACACATGCACTGCTTTGAAGATAACCAAAGCTGTTTAAATCTCTATTCCAATGACACAAACATCTTGCCTTAAGAAGCCACATTTGGAAATTACAGTTTGTAAACTTAGCGCTATGATAAGAACAGCTTGAACCAGTACAATTTATAGTAGGTGTTTCCAGAAATCATAAACAAGTGATAGATGAAGAAAAAATATTTTTTGTTGTGTGAATGGCCATACTGACAGTTTAAGCTCATTCATGAGCAACTGATGATAACTAGTCCAAAAGACAAATGTAGTTAATCAAAAACCAAACTGCATATATTGGTCTATTAGTATGTTTTGTGAATAGCATGAACATACATAGCCCACCCTGTAATTACTGTTTACAGAACATTTAGCATTCTCATGTAAAAGCAGCTGAATTATTTGTTATGTCAAAACATCTAGGATAAAATAAAACGGTTTTCCCCATGAGTGAAAAGGTAGGTACCCTATGAATTTTAATATGTTACCAAATATTCCGACAACAAATTATGAACAGAATTTCTACAATGCTAATAAAAGAACAGCTCCTGGGGGACTGGAAACTGAGAAATTATATTCAAGGTATGAAAGACAGTAAATGTATTAACACTGTTACAAATATATTCTCAAATTATTTCACTACTTTAGTATGACTTTTCTAGTTTTCAGACTTTTAGACTCCTCTAAAAGTAGTCTTGGAAATGCTTGGAAACTACTTTCCAGTAACTTTGCTGTGATCCATAGTTTTCTTATCATGCAATTTCATTTGCAATACATCCTTTCAATGAAGATATCCAATAATGTCTCCTTTCCATAACAGCAATGACTTTTATCTCTACAAATCCGCAATAGTGCCTTCACTACAAGCTTATCAGCAACATGAGACCAAGCTGAACACATTTCTTTTCATACAGAGTTTTGATCTAAGTAAATGCTGTGCTTAAAAACTATGTTGTCTTGGGGAAAGTCAAATGCATCAGAAAGATGCTCCATTCTTCTTTCATCCTACTGGTGCATTCAGAGTTGAGGGCAAAGCAGGGAAAAGAAGGAGGGAAGCATATTTTGGCTTTCACACTAGCACCACAGACTTCCTTTCCCTTCCTCAGGTATCTGAAAGCTGATGCGGAAGCTTTGTAAAGTTAATCATCTGCTGAAGGTTTGGCACTTCAAATTAAATAGTAAAATTACCAAATATTTTGATGGTATTTCAGGTGAGGAAAAGTCTTGTAAGACAGGTAACAGCACAACTATAATTGATTAGATTAACAGACTGGACAAATCACAAGGTAGCATGCTGTAGGAGCTACTATGCACGGATATTTAAAGACATGTTGCATGGGTAAATAGCTCCTTTTCATCCTTGTCTTCACTGGAGCTTATAGAAAACCATGCTATGGTTATAGGTTTTGTGTCAGTAAAACTGTGAACATGTATTATTTCACATACAAAGTTCATAAAATCTGGGGAAAAAAAGATACCTAAATTCTACATAGTCTATGTATTTCCTCAGAGTTTATATCCAATATATTCTTACAAAATTGTCAGTTTTACCCTCTATATGCAAAGAGTTACTCTCACTATATTTAGTTTGGACCACAGTACAAGTATACAAAGTTGTTAAGAGAATAACACAGAAGCTTTACCAGACATCTTCAATAAGAATGCAATTAGAGAATTAAGGACAGTCACTCTATTTTAATGTTTGATGTTATTCAGGAATCCTAAATGAGATTTTTCTGGAAAAAAAGAAAAAGAAAAAAAAAAAGAAGTTAATAATAAGTACAAAATTAGACAACTCAGACAAGCTGCTTTTGAGACTTGATTTTCAAAATTTATTAGCACCTTAAAGATGTAACAATATCATTCATTCATATGTAAAAAAGTGACTGAAATATTCTCTCTGTCCAAGTACCATGCCAAATCTAGCTGCAAAGAGTTGTTCTGTTACAAAAGAAAGTTATATGTTGTTAAAGAACAAGTTGTACCATGATTGATGTATTTATATATTTTTCTCCCTATATTCCTCTTCATTATTTGTCTCACACTTTCTATGGATTTTCAGTTATTAATTATCACTTCTGTAATATTTGAGATGTCCAAATAATATGTAATATCCTACTTCCTCAATAAACTAAAGCTTACTGAATAAATATTCTAATTAGATTTGGACCATGTCTCACAGCTGGAGACATACTTTGGCCAAAGAAAGCAAAGAAAAAAATGATATTTCAGAAGATAAATCCAGAGGTTTTCAAAAGTAGAAGCTAAAAATAAAACTCTTCTCCCAACTTCCTTAAACTCTCCCAGATAATTTTCATTTTACCAAAGAATGAGCAAATGGAAAACAAAAAAGGTAGACAGACACACAGAAAATAAAAATAAAATTTAAATTAATTAAAAGTATTGTGAGACTTCAACTTTATGATCACCATCCTACTTTCATGAGCCAGGCAAAAGTAAAGTGGAGGAGTAACATCGTAAAGAGAGACTGCTCTAGACTTTGCCCAGGGAACTCAGTCTGTGGACAAGAGGGAATTCCTGCAGGAGTGTTCCAGTACAGAGCTTTTATCATTCCTTTTTCTGCCAAAAAACACAGAAGCCTGTAAAAGAAGAGTTTATTAAGGCAGACACCTATACAGGGGAACATTTTATTTAATTTGGACCTTGGCTGATTCTGGTGAGTTTGGCCAGGCTTACAAGGTAGTCCCTGTAGCCAGGAATGCCTTGTGCCCATCCTGTTTTCTTGAGGTGGCTTTTTTTTCTTATCCAGTACAGTTGGGCCATGTAGCATGCTATTTCCATGCTTATGTGGAAGAAGAGTTAGCAGCTCGTTTGGATTTCCTGTCATTTTACTAGTTATCCTAGAGTAATGAATAGGCCAGATCCTTCTCTTTGGTAATGTTTTACCCAGCTAAACCCACAGGGTTATCACTGGCTTCAGTGTGCTATCCCTTCTATGCTGAGTGAAAACATGTTTGCCTCTAAAAAACACTGCAAGCCTTATCTCAAAGACTATGGATCCTGTTTCAAGGAATTCCTTCTTCTCTATACTTAGAGTGTTCAATATAACATCTTCCTCAATTTTTAGGAAGGCTTCCATTGATGTTAATGAGAGTCAGCTCAAACCTAAAGAACAACTGCACAGCTGTTAGTCAGCTGAAATTTCCCATTTATTAAGGTAATACACATTTTTTGGAATTGAGATTACAGACCATAAGTTTAACTGTTCTATTCCTGGTCTTTTTGCTGAGACAAGGTGAGGGTTTACTGGTTTTCATTACAGTGGTTTAAGCGGTGCAGCTGCTCTCCCACTATGAACTAGGCTGAAATAATTAAATTCTGTCACTGAGACCAATGAATGAGAGTAAATTAGCAACAGTGACCTTCTACTGCAGCTAAAATGGGTCACTGAATTTGAAGCAAAAATCTGCTGAGAAAATACAAGTGATAAACTTGTATTTAGCCTTCTTAGCCCCCCAACCACATAGCAAATAAACAATGCAATTCTCTTTCTTGGTCATTGAAATTTGGAGGAAACCTACAATCCTTGAAAAGCCTATTCTGCATCTTAATAGCAATAATGTCAGATTTAAAGTGAAAGGGATAGAGACACTAACTGCAAACCAGCTTTTGGATCTGTGAAGAACAAACCTATTCCATTTGCTGCATTGCTTTGTTAAGCACTTGTAATTCTCAGAACAGACCTTCAGAAGGCATTTCTCTGGATTGTCACTAAATTCTGGCAGTTCCTGCAATGACATAAGCCTCCAGTATTGTGAGTATGATTAGGTGAAGAGGAATCTAAGGAAACCATCAGCAACCACTCAGCTTTCTTCACGCCCTTGCAATGCTGCAGCTAGAGAGAAGTTAAATTGACAGTTGATTTCACAGAGTTTTACCCAAAGCAGGATATATCTCCCCTACTAGGGATATCAAATCCTTGACCTTTGCTTCTTTTACCTCCTTTATTTTTGATTTAAAAGATTAGAAACACTATAAAAAATACAATCTTCTCAAATGCCTTGACAAATACATTGGAAAAATCATATAGAGTGAACAAAAGCATTCTGCTTAGCACATAAATAGACAATCCACTATAAGGTAGATTATTTGGAAATCTCCAGACCCTCACAATTTGATCTCTTTGTGGGGAGAGAGGTTCTTATATATGGCAAAGTTTCAGCTTCCACATGAATACATTTTCTCCTGTCATTTGTTATTATTGTATTAGCATTATTGTCATCATTGTTGTTGTTATTTTCCTTCCTATGCCAGATATGCTCTTCAAATATTCCATCCATAAGAACTTTAATATTTAGACAGCAGATGGTGATAACTGACTGTGCCCAAGACTGCAGGCTAAAGATAACAGCCTTTTAGTTATGTCAATAGTATTTGCACTTGTCTTCAAAATCACGGAATAATAGCATATCTATGATTTGCCCAAGTTGTATGCTTTGGAAAGGGAACTAGGATGTACTTGGTACAAGACTTAAACTGCACCCTGCTCAGGGTGTGCTGTGAGTTCATTCCTAAGACAGAGCTGCATGTCTGCATATATCCATGGACTTGTGTCACAGCTAGACATCTGTAGTTTAAAAAGGTTGAAGTTTTGATTTGGGGTGCCATAGCTTAAACTCCAACCATCTAGAACGCTGCCCTTGCGTGATACAGCCAGTATTTTCCACCATATTTTCTACTGTCAGTCGATGACATTTATATAGATGGAGGCATATCACAACCAGCAATAGTTTATAGGACTTGCAAAATGAGGGTTGCAGAACTTCCCTCAGTATTCACCATGTTATAACTGAAACTGCTTAGTCATAAGAGAAGAAAAGCACTTTATGTATATGTGTATGTGTATGTATATGTACCAATACTGCTTGTTTGCCTCAAAAGTCCTGAAATGATAGAGCGCAGCTCTGAGAAAGAAGCCTGACATATCAGGACCCTTTGTGATGTTTGACAGAATGTAAAGGGATGGGAATGCAGAAGCAAGGCTATAGCTGAAGCCTTAAACATTTTATTAAGCCACCCTGCACCCTCTGTCATCATCTATCCTGCTGAGTCTGCTCAATATGTTGGTCTGAAGCAGCTAAAGAATGACTTAGCAAAATTGCTACAAAGAAAGACCTGTTTTGCTAGAAAAAAAGAAAGATCTAGAATAGGTGGGCTGTGCTGACACTGGTACCTTGGATTTAGCTTTTCAGGAAGAAACTTATAAAATAGAACTTAGAGATATCATTGACAGGATTGAGTGCCTTCTGTTTTAGTCTCAGAAGGTATTGCTGACTAAAGGTAGAACTGAAGAAAAATCGTGATATAAAAAAGAGTTTTTGATACAATTTTCACATCAAAACCTAATGCTTGTACCCTTAACTAAACATGTGGAAAGTGTCTTCCTTCACACTGTCAAATTATTAGCATCGTCTTTTCTTGTCATCTGCAAGATGCAACCCAAGAAGTGTTTTAGATTGTTAAATGTTTGATTCCAACTGACTTTTGCTCATTTTCTAATGAGCATGTCTTCCCCCTCTGTCACAGAAAACAAATGTTTACCTGAACCAAGTCTGACAATTGAAAATGGACAAAAAGCAACTGGCAGTGGTACCGTCCTTGGCTGCACTTCCACTTTTGTCAGTTTCTGAGGTAGCAATCATGATAAATAAGCAAATTTTCAGGAGAAATATGGACTTAAGAAGGGAGAACTGAAAGGAAAAATATATTAAACTGGTAACTGGGCTGATTTGTCCATTCTTCAGCATCCCCAGGTGCTGAGGGAGCTGGCTGATGTCATTGTGAGGCCACTCTTGATTATCCAAGGGGAGGATGCTGAGGACTGGAGGAAAGCAAATGTCATTCCTACCTTCAAAAAGGGCAGGGAGGCGGATCCAGGGAACTACAGGCTGGTCAGCCTTTTTTCAGACCCTAGGGAGGTGATAGAGCAAATAATCCTGGAACCAATTTCCAAACACATGAAGGACAAGAAGGTGCTTGCAAGTAGTCAGCATGAATTTATGAAGGGGAAATCATGTCTGACCAACCTGACAGCCTTCTACGATGACTTGCTTGATGGATGAGGGAAGAGCAGTGGGTGTTGTTTGTCTCAACTTTAGCAAAATTTTAAACAATGTCTTGGGACATCCTCATAGATGAAGTGATGAAGGACAGACTAGATAAGCAGGCAGTGAGATGGATTGAAAACTGGCTGAACTGCCAGGTTCAGATGGTTGTGATCTGCAGTACAAAGTCCAGCTGGAACCTGGTATACTCAGTTTGTCTGGGATACAGTACCCCCGGTATTGATACTGGGGCCAATATTATTTAACATCTACATTAATGACCTGGATGATGGGAAAGCACCCTCAACAAATGTACAGATGACACAAAGATGGAAGGAGTGGCTGACACACAAGATGGTTATACTGCCATTCAGAGGGACCTGGACAGGGTGAAGAAATGGGCCAACAAGAATCTCATGAAGTTCAGCAGAGGGAAATGCTGACTCCTGCACCTGGGGAGGAATAAGCCCAGGTGCCAGTACAGGCTAGGGGCAGACCTACTGCAACGCAGCTCAGCAGGAAAGTCCCTGCAGGCCCTGGTGGACAAGATGACCATGAGTCAGCAACACATCCTCATGGCAAACAAGGTCAACAGCCTCCTCAGCTATGTTAGGAAGAGTGTTGAGGGAGCAGGTTGAGGGAGGGGATCCTGCTCCTCTACTCAGCACTGGTAAGACACATCTGGAGTGCTAGGTGCAGTGCTGGGCTCCCCAGTACAAGAGAGACCTGGACATACAGGATTGAGTCCAGCGAAGGGTCATGAAGATAATGGGATTGGAGCATCTGTTATAAGAGGAGAGGCTGAGAGAGCTGGGATTGTTCAGGCTGGAGAAGAGAAGGCTCCAGGAGGATCTTATCAATGTGTCTAAATGCCTGAGGGGAGTAGGAGGAGGGACTAAAGAAGATGTAGCTGTAAACATGTCCATAAGAGTCAGTGGCCATTAACTGAAATATAGAAAATTCCATTTAAAATAAGGAAAATAATTTTTCTTTTTTTTTTTTTTCTGAGGGTGGTCATTACACTGGAACAAGTTGTCCAGAGAGGCTGTGGACTCTCCATCTTCGGAGATATTTGAAACATGATTGTACACATCCCTGAGCAAACTGCTCTAGCCAACCCTGCTTTTACCAGGGGGTTGGACTATGTGGTCTCCAGAGGTCCCTTCCAGCTTCAGCTATTCTGTTGTTCTTTGGGAGAAAAAGGAGTGGATGATGTGCTGGAGAAATCTTAGATCTAAACTGAAAATCTTCTTCATGTTTTATTCACAAGTAGCATTCATTCCTTATCAAGCTGGGGGAAGCTGGAGCACACTCAGGAAATTCAGCAGAATCCAGGCTCATTGGGGAGTGATGCCAGTGTGGGAAGAGAGTTAGCTGCTCTCAGCACCTCTGACACTGAGCAAGACTTCCACTTCTCTGACTCTGCATCTCACTGTGAGCACTTCAGAGCAAGGATATTCTCATTATACATGCCGGGCTTGAATATGCTACTTTAGCACAAACAATACATAACAAGCTCCAGTCCTCAGGGACGTACAGAAGTCAGGCAGGCAGGTATTTGCACCATTCTTTAGACCCATCCTGGGGAGATGTACGGCTCTTCAGAACATATTTTGGTTATAGGTGACATTACCCTTCAGTCAGAATAATGGCTTTAGGTTTTATCCACATACCCAAGCTGGTTTCCAACAAGCTCATTTGGATATTGATAACAGTGTCCCTGTGAAAATATGGGGAACAGAAGAAGTCATACATACTTCTGGGATCCTTAGCACTTATTTGAACTGTTGGCTTGTGCTCAGTTTCCATGGTAGGGGTTGCTGCCATGGCCTTGGCAGCACTAGCATCAGCTTCTAGAGGAAGAAGCAGCCTGTTTCACAGGCAGAAGGAAGGTGTGAGGAATGCGGTGTCCCCAGCGCAAAGAGGTAATGCTGCTTTTCCCCAGCAGAAGTGGGGTTTACAGCTCTCTCAAGCCAGACTTTTTAAAGTGTGAGCTGCACTGTTCTCCAGACACCTGACGAGTGCTTGAAGCCTGCTCTTTCACACTCAGGTATGCTGCAGACTTCTTCTAGTCCTTTTGTCCCCACTTTCACCACTTTATAGCTGCACTGTACCAACACTGACAAAGTATCGTGCTTGCTATCAATGCCAGTTTTGAAGTGAATGCAAAAAGGCTAAAACAGCTTCAAATAATTACAGAAAATTAAAATGTCCATTACTATTCAAGCAAAATTTCAGTGAACATGAGTTTCGTATACTTATTTTTATAGCAAAAAGGAGTCTTATTTAATCCTCTGAGAATTTTTGTATAATCTCCAGATGTAGTTATCATGGCTGATACTTGAATCTTCTCAGAGATCTCCTGCTTTTGTAATTCAAAAGCACTACCTTCAGCAGTTCAGAGTACATAGGCTTTAATGAGATAGCATGCCAGGGGTTAGAGAGAGACCTATTACTCAGAAAAAGGGATATAAAACTAACATACTGTTTGTGGTTTGCAAAACCACAAAGGGAACTGCTGCTGTAGGGGTAGAAACAATGACATCAAAACCAGCATGTAAGTTATAGTTTCATTTGTTACCCAGCCTTTTCTTTTGCTTTTATAGGTCATCATCACGTTGGCTGCATTTTAAATATTACTGCTTTTCATTTTCGAGCAGTAACATAACATTAAATAAATACTGGCAAGATCTACATGGCACAGCTATTTCCCAGCATGATTTTGTGCAGCTCAGCAAGTAATTTCACCTGCTGAGGGAACTCAGGAAAGCAACCAGGCAATCTCATAAGGCTACTAAATCAGTATAAACAAAGTTGTATTTAGACTGGACCGAGAATGGTCTCAAGTTCATAAGCATAGGAATTTGCAGCTTATACTTCTTAATAGCAAATTTAATGCTAGCTGAGTTTGGCACAAATTACAAAATTTTTGTCAAGCCATTCTGGCTTTTTGTTTGTTTGCTTGTTTCAGATGAGATACTAAGAGGTTGCAGAAATATGCATTTCCTGGAAAATGCTGTACAGAGAATGTAAGAAATAACATATTTCATAGGAACAGTTTATGATTGTTGATTCTTTCTTGGTGGTGGTGTCTTGCTTTTTAAACATGTAGCCTGGAAATGGATAAAACACCTTTAAATTTCAAAGAGTAAATAATAAAGAAAGAATAAAACAAAACAAAACAAAACAAAATAAAATAAAATATTAATAACACCACCCCCCCAAACACCAGACTCCCAAACTCTTCAGGTTTTGCCAGTGTGCCCCTGATGTGTCTGACCTGCCTGTTTCGCTCCTGCTCTCCAGCAGGTCCTGGTGCCCACCCAGGTGCTGCTGGGGGGCTTGCACACCCCACTGAGAGGGGTGCAGCTGAGGGCACCGCCGCCCCTCGCTGTCGGCCAGGGCTGCCACACTGCATGGGAGTGCCGCGGGGAGGAAAAGCAAAGCAGCAGCCACCACGGAGGCTCGCCCTCCAGCCACTGTTGAACAGGTTGGTGGCTCGCTATTTTATTTCATCGTTGTGCACTAAGATGGATCTCTCTTCGACCCAGGAAAAGCAGAAACTGTTCCAAAAAAGGGATTTTATTCAGTATGTGTGATTTTTCTGCATAGGTATGTTTTCAGCTTTGCACAAGCTGCAATATAAACAGTGAGCTCTGAAAAAAAAATCCCAACAGGTGCCAGCAATCATGTTTTGACAAAATTAAAATACAGTTTCAGGTAAAAGCTTTTACTGAACATGCATTTTAAATATTTTCTTCGCTGCAGGTGGGCAAAGGCTTTAATACATTTCAAGAACATGGTAAACTCTTCTTCAACTAATAACTGTGCATTTTTTAATAGTGACTTTCTGGAATTTGTTTGTTTGAAGTGGATTGGAGATTTTGGAAAACTAACCCCAGAGTGAGTAAAAAGGAGAAAGAAAATGTCCAAAGATACATTAAAGTAAACAGCTGATCAAAATGGCCCAGTAATTTACCACATAAAAATGTCTGTCCTGCTTGTATGTTGGGTGCATACTTGTCATTTTAGTTTATCGAGTTTTTTTGTAAATGTGGAATGATATATGTCTTTATACTGATATGGTTTTGCCTAGATTTTCCACTGTATCTAAGCTTTAAATTTTTCTGATAAAGATTGGTGGCAAACAGCCATTTGCAATTCCCTGATCCATGACCCATGACTGATCAGTCTCAGTGCATGTTAGAGCAGGGATGGTTCTGCTCTAATTTATACCACTGGGCTAAGGCCTCTATCACGCTCCTGTCACTCTTAAACATCCACTCTGACCCATCACCACATGCTCCTTCTCTTTCTTTGTGCTGGGGTAGGAAGAGGAGATTGAATAAATTACAGTTTTGGCATATCCACCAGATTTACTCCAAAGCTTCTACGCAAGGAAATATTCTCCAACAAGGATCTTCAGACAATGTAATGTCACTTTACACAGTGTTAAGTGGGATTACCAGAGCAGAAAATGTGTCTACACTTATTTTTTGCATAATTATGTATGTACAGATACACACATAGACAAAAATTCTTGTTTAGCATTAAGGTCTACATGTCCAAAACTGAGTCTAAAACATTTACTTTGATGTTCAGCACAAATAAAATGACATAAAATAGAAAAAAAATACGCTCCTTACCATTGTCCTTTGGCTGGTGCTATATTTTTATGTGCTTAAATCATCAGGGCAGCACAGCATAAAGATGATATAGTGCTGAAAAAACCCCAACTGTGTCAATATGAATCTACCCCAGCAAAGCAATATTTCTCAGACCTCTTAATGTAGGACTGTGAGTCAAAGTGACAATTGACAAACATTCAATAAGAGGTCAAAAAACAACCATGCAGACAGATTTGTTGAGGGCTTATGTTATCTATTTTTGATAAGTGAAACAATTGGCCTAAGTCGTGTCACCTGAGGCTCTTCACATCTGAGTGAAGAGCAGTCATATAGTTGAAAAAGGTTATAATGATTTTTTTTTCCTTTGTGCCCTTCCAGGAGAACTCTTTGCATAGTTTCAAAGGCAAATACAGTATCAAAAGAAAGTTAGCTTGAAACAAAGGTGAAATATCTCTTTGGTTTACTTAGGTTTAAATAAATTAATCCAAGAGCTAATACGATTGTATGGCATATGCAGTTACGTCACCCAATTAATTAATGTATCTTACTGAAGGGAAGAGGAGACAGGTTCTTAAACACAGGTTAAACTCACAGCGTAAAACAAAGTGAAACACGAAGCTGTTCACTACTTATATCAAGTGATTTGCAGGTAGATATAGACAAAATGCTTTAAGAACACTTCTTGTCTCTAAAGAATCTTTAAGACATGGATGCCTGTGGTTAAATTCCTTGATTTTCAGACCATTTACATGTTAAGGATGGAACCTGATCCTTAGTTTCACATTTGCCTTGTCCATGTTGGTAAATATCAGTTCTTTCCTCTTTTTCAAGAAGATGTACTTTTCCTTTATCCTAGGAAAGGGTTTTCCTTATTGCATTGCATGCAGGCAAGGTCCTTGGAGGCACTTGATTTCTGTGGGAGTTAGGTAGCTGAATATCACTCTAGTCTTGGACCAGGCTATGCTGTACACAGGGAAGAGGAGTTTTGGGCAGTGATAACCTATGTGGGTCAGTGATGCTGAAGTGTGAGAAATTGGTCTAGAAGTTGTGGCTGCTGTACTGGGAAGGACGGAGGGAGGGAAACACTGGCTGAACCTCCTGGACACCTGTCATTGAAGCAGTTGTCCTCACCCATGTTACCCCAGAGGCCAGTTAGCAAGGGAAATATAAATCCTAGTTCCTACAAGTACAGAACAGAGAACGTTAACTGTGAGTATTGCCTACCCATCCTAAATTCATGGTGACTGTGTTTACCCCTGCTTTTGCCCTCCGTGCTGAATGAACACATCAGCCAAGGCAGGGCCAGGGAGCATCTCCTTGTCTTTCACTGGCACCAAATGACAAGGAGAGAGAGGTTTTTGAGCTAAATGTTCTTCGCCTTATCTTTCCTTCTTAGCTAAACATCTTTCTCTCAGTTACCTTAGAAAGAAAAGCAAAATGATGGATTTTTCTGTGTCTCACAACAATACAGTAGAGGTGTAAATGGAGATGACCCCCACTTTCAAAATTTTAATGTGAAGCTGATGCTGAAAGTTAAAACAATGCCAAAGGTAGTGGAGAAATAATAATGTTAGCTGGCAGTGGCCTATGTAAGCATAAAACAGCATTAATTATTCTCATTAAAATGTGGAAGAGTATACCCTGTATAGTCACCATATATATGGGGCATGACAAGTTACTCCTTGCTTTTAATTTCCTAGTTTTATGCCCTCACTCTGAGAATCATTATTTTCAAATGTACTTATGGTACTGTTGAATCTTCACCTCAAAGTCCTTAACAATTTTTTTTCTATAATAATTTGGACTAAAAAACAATCCAGGCATTGTTTTTTTCAGACTAAATATATGCAGTATTTATTATCTAAAAAGATGCCGTGAATGCAATGGTAAGATTACGGGCATGATGGTTTAAGGGAAAAAAAGTCCTCTTAAAGGACTCTTCCATCTTTGCCTCAGGGAGTAATAACACAGCTTAACTCCAGGGGCTTCAGACTGGGTAGGGAATGCAAAGCAGAGCGATGGCAGGACTGCAGCTATGCAAACTGAGCAGAATCTAATTGAATTCCTAACAGACGGGAAATAATTAAATCATTTATTATCACTTCACAATTAGTTAACTCACAGGTATACCTCAGACAATAAAAAGGTTTTATCCAACCTTCTGCTAGGGATTTAAAGTTTTTAGCATCTCATCTTCTCCGGATCTGTTACTTCATGGCTCAGTTTAATCAACAGCAAGCTTGTCAACATGAAATGATCTCTCTGGTTACTTAAAAAACCAAAAATACAAGTATAAACAAACTGCTTGAGTGTCATACTACATACAGACAGTACCTATTTTGAAGATATTATTCATTCATACACAGGCTTCTACTTTCACATGACATTTAAAAATGTCTAGATGATATGACTTAAATGTTTGGGGATCTTATGCAAACTATTATAACACAAAAGAACTTGATCTTCAGATGAGGAAACGGTCTGCCTTTAGAATAGTGGCAGTCCATTTCAGTTAACTGCATCTGTTATGATTTTTTACTGTCCTTCCCACATTGCCCAAAGGCTCAATTTACAGAAGAATTTGGGCACTGGACTACTAAGCCCAGCAGGTTGTCCCCATTAGGCAACTAAATGTCTGGTGGACATGTGTCTGGATCAGGCATTCAGGCTGTGCACAATACTGAGGCAGAGCTTGGCACATCATAGTGGGTTGCAAAAGCAAGGACAATAATCCTTCAAAGTTATGGAAATGCCAAGGAAAGGCATGTAACTGAAGTGTGGTGTGTTTCAAAGACACAAGCCTAGCTCTCTGATGCAAGGAGGCACCCAGTGCGGCATAGTATTCACAAGTGGAAATATACCCATGAGGGAATGCTTGTAACAGACTCATCCCAGCTGCATAGCACCCAGATTCACCTCCCTCCTATGCCTGAAAGGATATAAACCTTCAGTGCGAATATTGAAACTGTGAAGTTGAAGTTTTCTAGACCTGGGTGCTCTCAGAGTAATCTTTTGATGTTATTTATTCTAATATATATATATCGTTGTGCTAAGGAAAGTGGACCATGGTCAGCCTGGGAGGTGAAAGTTGTAGCTTCAAAGCCCCTCAAGCAGAGAAGAAAATTAAAACTACCCTCCTAATTATGAGTGTAGATCTTCTACCCCATAGACAAGGGGAGCTAGCCAAATATATGATCAGAACTTAAACAGTTGTGGATAAACTCAGGAGTCACTTAGGTATTTGTAAGATTAATTGGTGGGTTTAGAATCACAAAATTCTGGAGGCTGGAAGGTACCTCTGGGGCTGTCTAGTCCAAGTCCCCTGCTCAAGCAGGTTCAGCTAGAGCAAGTTGCCCAGGATCCTGTCCAGTTGAGTTTTGAGTATCTCCAAGGATGGAGACCCCACAACCTGTCTGAGCAACCTGTGCCAGTGCTCAGCCACCCTCATGGTGAAAAAGTGTTTTCTTGTATTCAGATGGAATGTCTTTCAACTTGCCTCTTGTCCTGGACTCAGTTATCTATTGAATTCAAGCAACTCCAGGGGTAGCTAGTGGCTAAGTGGGGGTTGGGTGGACCTGTATTCCAGTCTTAGAATCTTCCTGTAAACCCTTCTTAAAAAAAAAGTATTTCTTGTAGCTCTCTGCACTCTCCAACAGAAAAGTGACTTCCTGAAGCAGCTGCAGATCACAACTGTCTCCAAGTCTTTTACTATCCTATATTTATGAAATCCCCACAACACTTCATGGGCTCCAGTCTCTTCAGATTATAAATGTCTTTGGGATAAGATTTTGTCTCTCATTTATATAAGCCAGAATTTCAACCTCCTCTGTTTATAGATAGGCTATAAACAGTAATATGAATGGTTTCTTTAGAAGTAACTGACTTCAATTTAATCATAGCAATTATATTAACTGCGGGTCTGACTGTATATATGCAAAAAAGGATAATTTGAATTATGAAAAAAAGGGTAAATTGCTAGAGGCTTTGGAACAAATGTGATATATTCCTTACACTATATTTCAGTCTCCTACATGGAAAAATAGGCCAAACGTCTAATAATCTAATTGTCATTACCTAACCTTCTTGAGATCAGGGGTTTAACAGCTTCATTGAAATAGCTACAACTTGGAATTACAATTCTTTATGAAACCAGGCAGGTGAAACTGTTGAAGTCTCTGTTTTCACACACATGGTTTCATGTTACCAAATAGATGCACAAAGTCTGGGAGATTTAGTGCTTTCAGACTATATATTAATTACAATTTTCTCCAAAGTCATTACTCGTATTGCTTAATTCCTATTGTTTTGAGGTTATTGTTATTAATCTAATTTTCAGCTAAGATAATTATGAGAGGGTTGCATTCTGTTACGTAAGTACAGAACTGAAACAGTTGTGGACCAAGCATTGTGGCCTGGAGGAACTGAGAGCTGGAGCTATTGTTCTTGATGGCTATTGTTAAGGTTTGCAACTGTGAGAGAGAGAGAGGTTCAGGAAGCAAAAAAAAAAAAGGCACTGGGACACAGTTTGAGAAAGCAGTGTGATGCAACTCTAAGAATAAATACATGCAAAAACTTTTGTGTTAAGTAACAACGGAAAAGATTTTGAAACTGGGCAACAATATCTTTCCTTGACTGCTTTCTTGATCCAGCTCAGAACATTTTGTTTGTAGTACATCAAAGAAGCACTCAACTACATTGACAGTTTCTCGTGATGGAGGTGAAATATAGTAATCTAAAATTTAAGTGATTATGACAAAGACTACTAGCATGCTGTACTGTAAGAAAGGAAGCTTGTTTGTATCATGGATTGTCCAACACAAGTTCATGAAGCCAAACAGCTTTTAGTTTAATTCTCATTTTAGCTTGGGGTGGGTTTTTTTGGGTTTTTTTCCAGTAATTGATTTCATACATCAGCTAGATAGGTATACACCAACATATCTCAGATCAGCTGTCTCAGACCTGTGACATCTACTTCAGAAGTTTCAAAGCAATCACTTGAAAACATGGCTGTAAATGAATTTCAGCTACAATTCAGAATTCATTGACCTCATGGGAGTTTGCAGATCATGAATAATATAGGATTACAAAGAGGCCATCCAGAAACCAGCTTTCTAATTCAGCTGTTTACAAATGTGCAATTCGGGTTGTTCACATCTCTCTAACCTCCTGCACCAGAGAACAGGAGTAGAACATTAAAGTGCCTGGAAACACACAGAGGCTCATCAGTCTTACCATCTTGCCTAAGTGATCTGTACCACGTGCTTACCAAGACCTTGAAGATGAACCAGAGTGAATACATTTTCCTCTGGTGAGAGCTGGAGGCAGCCTTAGTTTGAACATTTTATTAGTAAGGGCTGAAGTGTAGTCATGTACCACAATCTATTATGCTCCTGATGGCAACAAAATCCAAGTCCAAAATAGAAGAGAATGCGTCCAATTTTAATTATAACTGAAGTGTATCAATAAATAAGAATAAGAGAATGAAACTGCAACCACATGAGAAAATATCTTGCTGACCCCAAAAGGCTTACCTGTCTGAATAGACACTGTAAAATATGAAAACATGATACTTGTAATTCGGAATGGCTGTTTTCTTATTATGTTTTCAGGAGAAACATCAAGCCTGTTGGTAGGCTTCCACCATCTCCTTATGCAGCAAAATAGCACCTCAGAGACAATACCTTCAGAAGTAAGCAGATTCCTACTAAATGCCCAGCCACAGGCTTCACCATGATCATGCCTTTGTATCTTTACATAGTGTAAGGGAGCCATGATCGTGCTTTTGTACCTTTTCATAGTGTAAGGGAGGGACTCTCTGTGAACAGAATAATTCAGATGAGATGCTTTTTCTTTTCCAGTTGCAAAAACTTTGCAAAATTAAACACATTTAGCACCTTTAGGAAAAACAGCTCAGGAAACATCTTGAAATCACTGTTTCTTTGCTGAGGATCAATATTAGTGTGTGTCTGTGTATTAATTTATACTGAAGTTTTAAACAACACTACAAGTACTTCATCCATCTAAACACAAAATAATAAATGAATTCATACATGTTTAATATTATTTTAATTAATTTTTCAGCTCTCTAAACAACAAAGCCTCTTTCATAAATGAATAAAAGATAAATCTCCATAGAAATTTTTCACTTTTGTTTTTAGAAGAATTTTAACACTTTTTTTTTTTTTTTTTTTTTTTACTGTAGGGGCTATAAAGCTGAAGATCTTCTTAGAGTGTTTTTCACAGTAATGCTCAAAACAATTTTTTGAGCTGAATCTCAGACCTGAAGCTGTTATAAAGTCAGATTCATCTTCTGAATCTGAACTATGAAGACACTTGTATTAAATTTCTCCAACTGGTAAAAGCACAAAGTTTAAAGAGGTATTGATGGGGATGGGAGCACTTGTAAAACTTCTTTGTATTGTAAACCACATTCCTACACCATCAAGCCACTCATTAATCTAAATTTCATCATTTCTAAACCTGATCAGCATTCAGATGATCAAACCCCAAGTAAGGCTAGACTGAGAATCTCAAACAAGGAAAACAAAGCAAAACTCACTCCCTTCTCTCCTCCACAATAATAAAACTCCAAAAGACAAAGAACTACTAAGCTGGGAGGAGGCTTTCAGGTCTCTCTCATGTTTTCAAATGGATCACTTCCTATAATTCTTTTTTTTCTTTTTCTTATAAGCTGTCTGTTTCATATCCTAGACAAAGTCAACCCCCTGAACAATCAAAATCATTGATAAATCATCTGATGCTTTTTCAAATGTTATTAAACTCCCAATTCCATTTAAATTGCTCATCAGTTACAGTCCATAAATATCACATAGAGGATATGATTTTTTCACTCCACATTGATCTAGTACAGTGTGCGTGTGATTTCAGTTTCATTCCATTAATAGATGGTCTTTTATTTGGATGATTTAATTTTATTCATCTTATCTTTTCTCAAATATTAAAGAAAAAATGTATCTTTTAGTCCATTTGCACAGATCAGAAAGCACTGAGAAATTTTTAAACTTCCATTTTGATTTTCATTTTGCTTCTAATCTTACTATGTTGTGTGATCATAGTGTTGGCCATATTGAAGATCACATCAACACACTGATGAGTAGCTTTTGTTCTCTGTTCCCCCAATGTGTTCACACTAAATAACCACAGTCTGTCATGTTGCCAGACCCACAGATAGTTTGAAGTACCGCATCAATGCATTATCCTGCTCCATGAAAAGGATGGGAGACTAAAATTGCATAATTATATTCATGTTGGAAGGCTTTTCTCAGGGATGAAATACAGATCCTGCACATGGAAAATGTTCTGATCTTGGAAAAGAGCTATTTGCTAACAGAAAGTGACAGTTCACACAGCTTGCCTGTCCCAGTAGGACGGCCCTTTGTTTATTCAAGGCAGCCAAAGAAACTTACTTGTGAGCAGGTGAAGGGAAGAACTTTAAGCTACATATATACACATGATGAAAGGTTGAGCAGCAGGTGTTAGAGCGTAATAACATTAGCTTCATCATTGTGAAAGTTTGGTATGGCCGCTAATTGCACAAGGATTATATCACTTTCTGAGGGACTCAGGAAAACTTTCACAAGGTTAGGGGAAAAGAGTGAAAGCCAGATGCTCTAGTGACCTACTGGAATGAAATACTGATTAGGGAGAAATAATCCTGTTATTATTGGGAGAATAACAATTTTGTTGGTAGAAATAATTTATTTTTTAGCCTACCTGACGTAGCTGGAAAAACATAGCCATACTTTTCTCATTTGGAATCCCCATATGAAGTCTGTGATTGAAAGTTTTCTTTCTTATTCAGATATAGCAGTTAATTTAATACCATTTTACCTTTGCCTTCAAACTGTACTTCAGTATGTGAAGCCACCATGTATACAAAAGCTATGAATGATTAAGACTAATTACAATGTAACGAAGTGACAGGTTAACTATAGTGTTTAGGTGTCTGGAAGAGGGCTTGATTGGCTTGGACTAAACCCACTCTTAGTAGGCATGTCTTTGGATCCAGATATCTCTGGCTCCAGATTTCTTTCTAACTTCCCAAAGTAACAGCAAACCTAGAAAAGGCCAAAAAGGAGACCAATTTGTTGCCAAGCTTATAATTCAGCCTGTCAGACATTTCAGCTATTAATACAGTGTTTAAAAGTGAAGCTGTAGCCCCGTGTGATGTGATCTATTGGCTAAATAGGAGCTGTGACATTTTGCAAAAGCCAAAAGAGGTAATTATGATGCTAAGAGCTTCTGGATTGGAAGCTGGAAGGCAATAATGAAACCAAAGAGAGGATGAATCATCACAGCCTCTATTGTTTACCATTCAGGGAAAGACCACAGATTTTGCTTTTATTGGAAAAACTCTAGTTTTAGAGCTTTCTTAAAAGCAGAATCAATTCTCCATTAAATGTGATCCATAGAAGTATAGAGGCATTTCTTGGATTTCTTTTAATTATACATTTATAAACATAAGAAATTCTATGGGGAAAAATCCTATTTTATTCCTCTTCCATGCCAGAACAAACAGAATATAAAGTTATCTGTAGAGATACACACCGATGCTATTTCTCTGACATTTTCACCTCACTCTAGCCCAAAAAAGGAGGAGGAAAAATTTTGTATTGTATTTGAGAATATTCTTGTATGGTACCATATGTGAATGGATAGTCTACATCATCATTTGATCATTCATCTTCCTAGTAGGCTACCCATCATTCGTTTAGAAAAGAAAAAAAAAAGGGAAAAAAAGAAAATATTATCTTTGGTTAATAAATAGCCATGTTACTCTGGCTGGAAAGCAGAGCTTTCATTCTCTCAGTCAATACATCATGGTACTCCTGGGGTTTTCCTTTAATCGGAGATTTTTATTTATGCAAGCAAGATTAACACATCAGCCTTTGCAGGAGTGAGAAGAATTCTTGATTCATCCATGTTCCCTATTACAGGGATTCAATTCTAAACTGTACAGTCCTGTACATCATAATGATCTTGGAATACAAAACTCTCTTGCTGTTTATATGTTGTTGCTTTTTCTCACAAAGTAGAAGGGAGATGTCTAGAAATGGACAGGATTTGTTTTTTCCCCAGACAAGAATGCAGTTTTAATTTCTACAGGGGTGTGTGTGTTGTGTCAATTTATTGAACTACTCCAGCAGATAAGTTTCAAGAAGTATTTCAAATTCTTTTCGTAAACATTTCATTCATTATTTCCTAACTAGTTCTACATTAATGTTTGATTGTGGTAAAAAAAATAAATAAAAAATAAAAACCTGCAATTTACCGAAAGCCCAAACTTTTTCTGTTGTGGATTATAATTGCGTAATTGTTTATTCACTAACAGACTGAAATGTTCTCTGAACACATCCAAAGATCTCTATTTCATGTTCCCTGTAGGTAAAAAGAAGAGGACGGAAAAGTATGAGTTAAGGGGAAATCAGATGTTATACACCCTAGAGGAAATGTTCCCATGCTCAGCTTGGGTAAATTTTTTCCTGAATCTCTCTTATGTCTGTTACCAACTACACAAAGCACAGGAGGCTTCCATGAATTAGAACAGCGTGAAAGTAGTTTCAGTGGTGGGAAAGACAACAACAACAAAATAATCTGAAACCATCACTAAGGCTTCTTAAATTGAGACTGCTTGTGATGAACAGCTGCACTCCCAGCAGCACAGAGCCTGCTTCAGAGAGGGTTCAGCCACCTGTTAGCTAGCAGTACTCTGGAGGGTTTATTCAGAAATTATGATTATTTTTATCTTTGCTCTGCCTCAACCTTCTCATGTGCCACCCTGTATCATATGTGCTTTCCAGTCCTCATGTCACAGGCTTGTGCCGGCATTCCTCCATACCTATACATTACCAAAACAAACATGTCCACTCCACTGACAGGTCACAAACTGTAAAACTATGAATTGTGTTTCCTTGGGGGAGACAAAACATATGAGGTTCCCCTCCTTTTCCCAATAAATTTAATAGGATCCAAATCAATACACCACTGAATTTTAAAAATAAATTTATTAGTTTATCTCTGGCTTATTGTGCCTTGTGCTGGCTGGAGGCCAGAAATATGAACAACCTCTGTTGTACAGAAAGGCTGAGTCCTTAATCAATACAATAGAATATTTCCATAGCCTCTCAGTATGATAAAAATCAGGTAATCAGTTATTTTGTCATAAAATTGGCCTGTTGTAAGCATGATATTAAAATATTCCTGAAAAATTGCTGTGTACTGATCAAAAATTGTAGAAGGTTTTTGCAAACTGAGTAACAAAAATCACTGTTAAAATAATAAAACCCTGTCACACAGACCCACAAAGGCAGAACACATCAGAGCTAAGGGGAATGTTAATCAAAGAATAACAAAATGAAAGGTGATTGTACTCTGCCTTTAACAAGCCCTTCTGTATGTGTACTGAAGCATATATTGTTAGCTATAATCTTTCATCTGGAAGGGGGATTGTCCTTGCAATTATATTTCTAAGTCAGAATAGACATGGGATTGAAAATATGCTCTTGGAAATGACAACGTTGTAAAATGCTATATTTGTGCAAATTGCTCCATTAACTCCTTTGTTAACAGGCTGCTTCTGGTACTTCATTCAAAATCAACAAAACTTATGGATGCAGCTAAAACTGCAGACAGCAAACTAGAGTTGCCACACAATAGCATAAAATGTCAAGTTGCCTAAGAGATTCCTTCCAAAAAACCTTCAAAAAAGGATAAGAAAAAAAAGTAAGTTAATTTGAAGCTGTGGATTTGCTTCTCAGGAAGTTGGAATTCAGATCCAGTTAATCATTTGTATTATGTTGGTCATCAGAACTGTAATGTAATTTTTAAGGAACAAGGCTTAAGACATTAGGATGAAAAACAGGAAAGCTGAATTGAGAAAGGACTGTGTATCATGGAAGAGAAAGATGAGGTGGAAAGAAAGATCAAAAATATGTCAAAAGTGCCAAATAAAATTCTACCTACATGTTTCATACTAGATAGAGAGCACAGAAAACTCTCCAAAGAAAATATTAACTCACACCAAGCATATAAAACACACTTTTAAGAGGGTTCTGTCACCAAGTCCTGTAGCCTAATGTGTGTAGTTCAGGTCTTGAAATGTAAAGTCCTTGTGCTGCTATAGAAATAGATATAACAAAGATGACTTGGAGAACTTTTTTAATGAGCAAGGGTTTCCTCCTGTTGTATAGGTCTCATCTCACTCACCAATGCTCAGCTCCCTTCATATCAGAGGAAACATCATGCGCATTCTTTCCCTCAGGCAAAATTGGTACTGGCCTTCGTGACTTTATTCCTTTCCCAATGAGGGCTTGACCGAGCAATCATGTGCCCCCTGACAGATCAGTCTCCACAGGTGTTAATGGAGATTTAAAATGTTAAAATTATCATTAGTGCGATTTCTTTCCCGTTCCTACATAAAGATGGTTACATCAGAGAAACAGTTAATTTTCACCACCCTGATTCCCCATTAGCAACGAAGGGGCCTCCAAAAGAAGTAAGGTAGTGAGGGTCACCCACTCTCTTCCTAGCCTGCTTTTTGCCCTAGACATCTAATGAATTGTTCTCTTTTGCCCTGTGACACAGAGATGTGATGGTAGTTGTCCTGACAGCAGAAATGGGAAGATCACAGTCCAGGGATGTTCTGCTTTGTATTTGCACACATTATCAGATTTTTGCATAGTCTGAGGGTTGCAGAGCACTGACTGCAGGTTAGAGTTGAATACCCTCTGAGATCTCAAAAGAGGAGCTAAAGAGTGATCTTGCCACCTCCTCCCTGCTGCTCACAGCATTATGTCCTCTTGGAAATCCTAAGGGATGCTAGTCTTCATTTAACAGTCTTTGTTCTTTGCATCCATCCTTGTTAGCTCCAGAATCAGTGGTTCAGAGTGCGTGCTAACGTATGGCCATCCACTCTTTCCAGTTTGCTCCATTTGTGTCATGCATAGTCGCAACATCACAGGGGATAGTCAAGCTGCATTCTTGATGAAAGTTCCGATTTTCAGGTAATCCGTTTTGAAGAAAACACTACATCATATATGCCCTGAAGAAAACTAAATTTAGTACATACATACTGCACTTAAAATATTCACCAAACATTAATAATCCATGAGAATATATTCAAATCTATGTAAAATTATATTACCTTGTCTCAGAAATTATGCCTGGATACAGATACCACAAAGGGCTGAAATTTCAGAAACAGCAAAAGTGTGGTGCTACCATCTGACATGTTGTAGTCTGGGACCCAAACTGAAGCACAAGCAGAACTCCCAGGTAAAGCCAAGACATCTGTATTCTGTGGTGTGCTTGCACAGAACTGGAGATGAAACTGCTGTATGTGTTTTTTATTTGGACTCTAAATCTTGCTAAATAGGACACAGTTACACAAATCCAATGTGGACACTCAGTCTCAGAACATATGTCTATTTATAAATAAATTACTCACACTGAAGGACCCCATATATTCTACTTTGATTTTCTTTTGGTTTGTCTAAATAATTAATTATGCTTCTCTTCATTACAATTTTCTCACATGAACCATTTTATTCCTTCTCAAAATGTTTTCATACAAGAAATATATTTCACTGCCTTTCTAATTTAATTCCCCAAGCACTGCATTCTTTCTAAGTAATTTCTTATGTTCATTCTTTCACAGCCTAGAAGACTTTGCCTGAGCATGTTTTCCATCATTGTTGTTTTTTGTTTTCTTGGCTCAAAGTATTAGATCCTAGGCAGAGCCAACTAGAAACAGTTTGGGAGGGAGTGATGGGTCACAGGAAAGAATAGCAGACAAATAGTAAGGAAAATATTTTCTTACAAATTTATAGATTTATATGCATATATAAAATTTATATGTTTTAAAGGCATAAACTTGCTAATAGCTAAAAATCATCCCCATGAATAAATTAATGCCCTAAATAGACCGTAAATGAAATATGTTTCAAGTCTGCTGTTGCATCAACAAACTGCCCATGTTAGGACCTGTGGGAAGTTGCTTTACCTGAAATTTCAAAGTGGTGAATGGAAAAACTGTGACAATAAGAACTCAGCTGCCCTCCTGAGAAGTGTTATGTCAGTTTTTGCCGGAGTTTTATCACAGATATACAAGGACTTAGGAGGGTTAAAAACCACCATCTGTAACAGAAGATCTTTTATCTCTAGGAAAAATGCCCTTCAAAGCTCCAGAGGCCACCCAGAAAACTAACATCTGGAAAACAAAAGTAGTTCACCCGCTTAGTTCTGAGCTCATCAGTTTCATCTTTGTCTATACATGACCTCATTCCTGGGTGAAATACTGGAAGTGTGTTGCCTCCTAGTTTCCTTATCACAGTCTTCCTCATTGGACTCTAATGATAAAGACAAAAGAAAAAGCAACTTTCATAACTCAGCACCAGTTTCTCTCCACCTTTACCAAACAGGTGAGACCTGGGACAAGAAAAAACAAGGTAGCTATGTGGGACTATACAACTACATAAGCACATAAATATAGAGAACAAAGCTACTTTAAAGCAAAAGCACAGCTATTCTTTCATTATTATCTAGCACTTGAGGATGTTAAAGCTAATGATTCCTTGAAGACTGTGAGAAGAGTCAGCAAGCATCTCAGACACCTCCTTTGGGATGTGCAGTCATCCTCCTTTGTGTGCCCTGAGTTTCTCAAACTGTTCAGCTGCTGCCTGATGTTCTCAGTTTCTGTCCTAGGTTTCCATGCTGCTTCTGACAAATGTTTGCAACTTTGCCTGGCAGATGAAGGACAAAGGTGCATATCTAATCTGAGATATACCGTAGTGCAATGCTTCAACACAGAGATTGAATTAGGTTGAAGTTCTGATGTGGAGGATGAACATAAACTCAGATTCTGCTTTCTGTCTCTTCGCTGAGAGCTCTGAGTTTCTGTTCAATCACCATTATCACTGATGTTACTGTGACTCTTCCAGAGAAGAGGGAAATGGAAAACTGCTAGATATTGAAGGGATGGGGGGTAGGGGCTGCACTGAAAAGCTGTTCCAGTTTTCATGAAAATCACTAAAATTTAGACTGTCATAAAAAGTTTGCCTCAGACAAGCCAGCTCAGGCAAGAGTCTTGGACCCTCCTCCTTATCCATGAAGAATAACACATTTCAGAGAAAGTTGGCATCTGTGTTCAGCAGAGGTAGAAGTGCAAAATCAAGATGGGCATAAACCACAGCCACATATTATTTTGACTGGGGAGCCTGCTAGTGCCTTGGGTCCCTGAATCCCTTTGGATGGTGCTTATTGTTGACACACAAAACTGGGCTTTGATACATCCAAGGCCTTCCTTGTTTTTGTCCATACAAAAGTAAACTTTGCTTATGTTGTTCAGAAGCCTTGAGCAGGTCCTTCTAGCAAGTGCTCCCATTCCCAGCTACTATCTGTTGTGACATAACATCATTTTCTCTCTATTCCATTGAAAAATATTACATTTCTTGTGCCTAACTTCATTTCTCTTCACCAAGGAAAATAAGCATCTGATTGGGAATTTGACTTCTGTTCTCCAGAAGGCTGAGCAGGGAATTCTGAGGCATAGTCCTTGGTTCTCTGAGTAGTTTTCTATCATGCCCTGTAGAGCAGCCATGCTTTGATAGATGTTACACTGCTATTCTTGTTTCACTGACATGCTACTAACCTTGTGATTGAAAAGGATGATCTTAGTGTGAGATCAGATTTTTGTCTTGTATGTGTATGTATTGTAGCTGGCAGACCTCTCCTGAACTGGGGAAATTTACAGACAAACACCCATTATCCGAAGAACAGTTCCAAATATTTATCTAAGTAACTCACTCCACGGCTGCTTTCCCTATCTTCACTGTGACCATAAATCTTTTTCTTCTCCCAAGTCAAGGGGAGATTTTCATGGCAGCAAGAATAGGATCTAAACCAGATTTAGCTAACTACAGTAAATGGTGTTCTGCAGTTTTCATTTTTTCTTTTTTTCTTTTTTTTCTGCTTTATTTTTGTCTACCCTTGGATGACCTGTGTGATGCTGTTGTTACGAGAGAGATACTAAGAAACTAAATCTCACTTCTCTGCATTTCACTGAAGAGACAGATATTAGGAAACTGCGGACTACATTTGTTGTGTTTCTTATAGTATACCTTAATCGTTTGATATGTCTTCTTTTTCTCCTCCTTTATTTTGTAATGTGACAGCCATGGCTTTGGTGGGAATGTATTTGAAAAGAATGCCTATAAAATCTCAGAGTAAAAATAATGAGAAAACTTTCCAAACACTTCTAAGGAGCTATGTTCTCTTGGATAACACTCACTGTCAATTTATGCTGTGTCATTTGTGCTGAATCACTGTGTGCATTATTGTGCCAAAAGGAGGCAACGTCTGTCATTGCAAAGGAGACTGTTGTTTGGATGCTGATATGCCAACTGCCTACACACTCAGCCAATATAAAAATCACATGTGCTCTGTGATTAAAGGAGGTGATCCTCGAGAAAGTCAATTACATGCTACTATTAGAGTGAACAGTTGGCAATCTGAAAGCATAATATTAAAAAAAAGTTATTACCCTAATCTGATCTGGAAAATGGACCATAGTACAGAGTCAAACAAATATGTTGAAACCTATTCAGATGGATTTAATTACAGTACTTAGTGCCTGGAGTCTCAAATTCAAGGAGAAACCTAGAAAATTGATCATAATTTAGGGTCATAATAAAATTTCACTCTGTTCACAACATCCACCTTATAGCCTCTGTACTGTGGAAATCATTGCCATTTCCGAGAGCAACACACATTCCTTCACAAAACATTACCAACTTGCAATATTCTTCAAATCCCATGTTTTTTAAGTGGTTCTTTCCATTCAAGTCAGTGGGAAGTTACCTAGGCAAGGACTGAATTAAAATGTCAAAGTCACAAACCTCTCATCCTAAATAGTTCTGAATAGTGCAATATTCTGAAAGAAATCTGACTGATATTGAGAGGTCCCCTTTAAGTTAATTTATGTCTTCCTGGCCATGTCTACCTTTCCAGCAGCATAATGGAGCTTGATCACATCCCTTGTTGAAATGGGAGGCAAGGCTCCCATTTACCTTAATGTTACAGAACTGTGTCCCTAAAGAACTTAAACTAGTGAAACACCAAAGCCAGGAATCTACTTTACTCAGGATTGCCATAGGTATTTGTCTGAATCCCTACCAATGGGGCCTGTAACATAAAAGGTGAGATGTTACGTAACACCAGAGAACAACAGAAATATAAAATTCTTCAAAAATAGGCTATCTTGTACAATTATGAAATGGCAAAGTATTTTGCCAAATTGTTCTTGGTTTGAGCAAGGTAACACTTACTGTAGACATGGTGCTATCACATCCACTGCATGCAGCATTAAGTACAGAATTATTATCTGGTTATGCTATTGGCAAAAAGATGGCTTTGCTTGTTTGCTATTACTAGTCTGAAATCAAAGTCTCATGTCCTGAAACAATCAAAGGGCTCTTTTGATGCTGCTGAGGGCTTAAGTGACTGTCTGCTCTAAAGGATCTCTTCAGAGTGCCAGAGGCCCTGGAAACCGTGAATGTGCAGGTCCATTTGCACAAGACAGGTCCAGCATGTCATGCTGATGCTGTATCATGTCCTCAGGCAGAGCAGATTCACTAAGCAAGTGATGTGAAGCCGTTTCTTACTTCATGTGCAGCACATGGTCTCTCTGCACATAAGCACTGAGGCAGGTCAGACCATTGCCAGACAGAGGCTGCACTGACTGTAGCATAGGAAGTCAGGCCTTGGTCCTAGCAGTAAGATAGTTGTCTAGAAAGCTCGGGAAGAGCAACAAGAGTGAGTTTGAACTTCAGCTTATGGTGGGACAGACTCAGAACAAACAACTTATGCCAGTTTGGAAAGCTCACCTAAACTCACCTTATGAGCATCACCGCAGCTGACAAATGCATCCTAGATAGAATCAGAAAACAATTTAGGTTGGAAGGTGTCTCTGGAGGTCATCTGGTACTGCTGCCTCTCAAAGCTTCCACCTTTCACCCAAGCTTCAAAGTTAGATCCAACTTCAAAGAGCTTTCCAGGCTAGTCATGCATGGACAAGGAAGGGTGAGAGCATACAGAGAGAGAATCCTCATTCAACTCAGTTGCCTAAACGTAAAATGTATAGTGGCATAAGAGAGTCCTCGGGTATTGTAGCCTACCAGTCAGGGGTGTCTATGACTCACGCCAACTTTATGCGTGACATTGGATTGACTTTACAGGGGGAAAAAAATCTGCTCTTGGGTTGTAAAGAAGAATGCTAAAGACATAGAAGATAAGCAAAATAAAACCAGAGAGGTGAAATTGTTGGCTTAAGTAGTAGCAGTCACTAGCTGAAGGTCTCCAGAGAAAAACATCTACACAAAGAAGTATGAAAACCTGAGAGAAAAAAAAAAGAACAGAGAGCTGGAAGGTGGCAATTCAGTAAAGTGGATCAGACCAAGTGCCATGGAGACTGCTACTTCCCCACCTGACTGATGAGTGCCTGATGACAGACCAGTAGAGATTCATCAGGATTCTATCATACAGATGCTAAGAATACTGGTTAAGCCTACATCTATAGTCCAGCTGGTTGCTGTGTGTGTTAACCAATAAATAAGATCATTGCTATGTACTTGTAAATTGTGTATGAATCTCTTTGCAAGTGTCTGCACATAGTAAAATGCCCAGTAGAGAAAGGGTTATATGCTTGACTCCAGGAAAGTCTCCTTGGGCTGTAGTATTTGTTACCTCCATGTGAACATTTTAAATACCTATGAAGTCTCAAAAGGCATGAGATGCCCATGAATAGGAAACTGAATCAAGGCATGAATTTCTGTTGCTAACACAGAGACTAATAGTATTTGGTGACACTGTGGATATGAAAGAAAAGAAAGCTTTTGCCATGAATCTGTATGAGATCCCTCTCAGTGCCTTTAACGAGGGCCTGGCATCTTTACCAGGCAGAATTCTCTTTTTTTTACTTGAGATTAATTTGATAAGTGTTTTTCAGTGAAATAATTAGCAGGCTGTGCACAGTTTGGGATATATGTACCTGGATGGGTGCAGACATGCTATCTCATTTTGCCAGTATTTAAACTGATCAGAGATGTGCCAGCTTTGACCCAGGAGCCATATGGCCACAGTGCCATGTCTCAATGGCAATCCATAAACCTTCCAGACTGTGAGGAGGAACCCGCTTCTGTTTACATCCCTCTCCGTAGACATACCCTCTGTAGAATATGTAGACATATTATACACTGTAAAATAGTGCAACAAAGATGGTAGGGTTTTCTTCTCTTTGCCTTCTCAGAGCCTGACAAATACCCTTAAAACAAAGCAGAAGCCAATGAAGGAAAGACACCTGCAAATTCTCTGCCTGTGTCAGCGGATGGTAACGTTGGGTGTGTTTGTTGTGAGTTTCATATATACCTATACAGAGCTGCTGTAACATGGTAATAACTATTTATTTAGAGGCATGGGGATCCCCCACAGAGAAATCAGCTGAGTGTCACAATCAGATAACACCTCCATGCAAGCCACTAGCTCTATGCTCATTAGGTTGGACTTCTGTCTTCAAGGACATCTACAAATACAGTATAATAGGAAAACTTCACTATGCTCTGTGCCACTGAAAGACAATAAATAAATAAGTGCATCAAAGATTTTATCTGAATAGCTTTTGTCTTTTAGGTTTTCCTACCCTACTGCATGTGAATATGAAGCAGAACTGAGAGGGAAAAAAAAGAAAAACAAGTGACCAAAATTTAAGAATTTGTGATATTAATATTTTATTTTATTTTGCATTCAATAATAAAATATTTTTGAAAGATTTCTTTTTCTAAAGTTCCATTAAAAACAATTATTTTATCTGGCAACAATAACACTTTAAAATCCATAGTACAAAATAATAATAAAAAAGTATCAACCCTTGTCAGCACAACAAACCCCAAAGGCCAGATGATGAACAGGTTATGAAAACATTTTGCACTCACACACATGCCTTTATATAATGTAAGTTACAGAATGGAATCTGAAGTGATTTGCTTGGTATCCTTTTCTTATACCTACTGTCTGTCACTGATAAGAGACAGAAATATCAGATGTTTGTGACAGTATAATTTCACCTACAGACATCATATTTTGAATTACTGGGAAAAAAAAAGACTTCTGAAGTATTTTTCTCTCTTATGTTATTGTTGTAATTCACTTACTATGAAATGAATTGTCTTATTGATAAAGGTACAAATCTAAGTATGAACATGGAGAAGGTTCTCCTTCGGGTGTGACTGGATGCAGTCTGCTGTTATTAAACTTTTTAATAATTAAATACAAGAGGCTATATTAAAATAATATTTAGGTCCTTTACTTAAAATTAGAAAAAAAAAAAAACATGAAATGCAGCAATAAAGACATCTGCACAGTCCTGCTCTCACCTAATATTATTTCTTATTGACCAAATCTCAGAAGAATGAATGACTGATTAGCCTTATATATGCATTATTAGGACTAGCAGGATGGATTATAGAAGGGAAGTCTCCATGGACACTGAATTTCTTTCTCTTTTCCTGCATATTGTCTTGTTTTGTTCTGTTTTGTTTTGATTTTGATCATCTGATCTGAAGAATCGGATTTGGGAATAGTCATATGTCTATGAGTTTCACTGGCTAAACTTACACCTGTATGTGCATGAATACTCAGACTACACTAGTAGCTGTACTACTTCAAAAATCATTCCTATCTTTTGTATGAAGAATTTTCTTTTTTTTATGAAGATTTACCTGTCCTCCCAAAGTGGATTCAGAAGACTGCTGCTGGTCCACAGAGCTCTAATGTGAAGTCTGCATGTATCTGTGGGACAACATTGAGTCAGACTTTTAGAAGGGCTCTCAGAGAAAAAATTGAAGATGATGGTTCAATGGTAATCACACAAATGATGGAGAGTAGTCTGACCGCCCCAGTTCCGTTGGCTGCAGAAGACCACTCAGAATGGATAAACACATACCTCTGACTCCTGCTCATCTCTTTTGACCAATATCTTCAGAAAGGGGCATCTGCAAAGGACCGTTTTAGTGATCTCTGAACGGTGTTAATAGTAGAAATAAAATATTTTGTGTTAGGTCAGAGTGCTGATGTGTAGAAATGAGAAACTCTTGCCTGGTAGCTGGAAAACAGATCTGTTCTTTGGCCTACAATACAGTAACTTGTTACCACCTGATATTTCTTCTGATAAAGAACAAATAAGTTACTGTTTGGACCTTGACACTTTATGAGGGCTTACAGGAGTTATATCTCATCAGGAAAGCTGATATGTTATGACACACTGGCAGAAATGTTCAACAAAACATAGTTTTTGCAGAATTTGGACTCTGATCACATAAGTACTACTTTTTATTTTTTACTTCTTCTTGAGCTGTCCCTGCAGAGCTGATAAATGTACAAGTCTGTCTGAACACCTCATCTGGAGAGTAATCCAGACACACACAGCTCTATATGGGATGGATGTCTAATCCAAGTCGCTGACTAGAGTGGCAATAAAATGCTCACAACTTTCTGCAATTGTGTACTGCTTAAAAATAGCTTGGGCTAGCTTTTAGATATTTACTAGGTATTCCTCAGACGTGTAAGCCTGCAGATCTCTCCAAATAACTTAAAGCCTTTTTAATGTTAACTTATTTTTTCAAAGTCAGCACTCCTGTACTTTGTACAAACAATACTCTTCAGTTTTAAGAGCAGTTTGGTTTATTGCAAAATCTTTCAGTACTGCCAATGCCTATTCAGTTGCACGCTATCAGTAAGGTGAGTGTTATTCAAATGAGAAATCAAAATGATACCTCTTTAATAGCAAAGATCAGGATACTGTTTGGTGATCATGATATATTTTACTGGTAATATCCAGGGTCAGGTTTACAGTCACCTCAAAATGTTTGAAACCTCAGACAAAATACAAGCACTTGTCAAAGCTTGATGCTCTCACTAATCAGAAATATCAGCAATGTTGTCACTTTCCCAGATAAATTCAGGATAGTAAGAAAATATATTCCTAAGACTGTTCCATAACTATTCTGTGCAACTCAGCACCATAAAGCACAGCTGGTAAATGAGTTTAAAATATTTCCATGCATAATATAAGAAACCTGAAGTGGAGCCAACAGGAATGAAAGTTTTCAAAGCATTATTAAATACCTGAAATGTTATCTTAAGCAATAATTTTTAAGTATTACAGCCTTGTCAGAACTTTTCAATGGAAATGAGTAGAGAAAAAAGCTATAAAGATCATTTTGGTCCTGTTTTCTCAGCTTATTAAAATAACTCTCCAGTAAGACTAGTGGGTGACACACTCGGCAGATGGGTGAACTACAGAGGTCAGAATTTCAGCTCAGTTTGTATATGCACACAAGATTTGGGATGTAAGCACTGAACTTCATCCAAACGTTTTTTAAAATGAGCCTGAAAAAACAGTTTGGAAAATCTGACAATGAAAATTTTCTCCTGAGATTTCAAGGCCTTTCTGCTTCTATTAAAATAAGAGCTTCTCCCAAAATATTTTGGCACTTTTAATACTAACAAAGAGGACGAGGAAGCGTGGGGATACGTGAAGTTGAAAGTAAGTGGGAAACAAAAGTGGTGTAAATACTTTTGAACCATAATAAGGCTTGGAGTCTGTTCAAGTTTAGAGTGAAGTTTTGAATCATTCATCTCTTTATCTGGCTGGTGAGCCCATATCTATATTAATGGGAACTGCATACAGTGTGTTCCTGGTGTGATCTCAGAAGGATCACAGAAATAACATCATTTCCCAGCTGGCTATTGCAATAGCTGTGCTTATACAGCTTGAAATTGGTCTTGTTTTCACCACAATGTACTGCTAGAACAGATGCAAACTGTTGTTCAACGTCAGGTCTTTCAGGGTAGTGCACCTTTCAGAGAACTTTCTTACAATTTAGTAATTCTGATGCAGAATATTTTTCCTACAGGAATTATCTTGCGCATTTTTTGAATGAGATTTCAGCTTATTTCTAACCTCTTCACATCCCCATCAAAAATTTGGAGGGATTCAGAAAAAAGCTCACAAATATCAAAGCAATAGAGGGAATAACCTTTTGGGATGTGTCCTGGTTTCGGCTGGGATGGAGTTGGTTTTCTTCCTGGTAGCCGGTATGGGGCTGTGTTTTGGGTTTAGGTTGAGAACAGTGTCGATGATACACTGACGTTTTGGTTCTTGTTAAGTAGTGCTAAGTACTTGCTAAGTGGTGCTCACACTGGTCAAGGACTTTTCAGCTTCCCATGCTCTGCCAGGGGCATGGGAGGCTGGGAGGGGGCACAGCCGGGGCAGCTGACTCAGACTGGGCGGGGGCTATTCCATACCACGTGACGTCATGCTCAGTATATAAGCAGGGGAGTTGGCCGGGGAGGGGTTCGATCGCCGCTTGGGGGACGTGCTGGGCATCGGTCGGCGGGCGGTGAGCAATTGTACAGTGTACCGCTTGCTTTGTATTACTACTGTTCTATTTTTATTTTACTTTAGTTATTAAACTGTTTTTGTCTCAACCCACGAGTTTTCCCCTTTTGCCCTTCAGATCCTCTTCCCCATCCCACCGGTGGGGGGTGAGCGAGCGGCTGCGTGGTGCTTAGTTGCTGGCTGGGGTTAAACCACGGCAGGATGGAATTGGAAGAATAATTCTTTCCTGCTAATATAAACTCTGACTAGAAGCTGCTATCATTACAGCTGAGTTTTGTAAAGGTGTAACACTGTATACAGTCTCCACATAATGGCATACTCTTGAGAAACAAGAAACTTGAGGTAAACATCAAGAAGAATTTCCTGGACACTGAATTAGAAGTATCGTCTAGCAGAATCTTTATTTCATTTTCTGTACAGTCTACATAATATGTACATCCACCTATACATCTACTGAGCGTCTCTAAATTACTAATGTTCTTGGGGTATAGGTCTCTTGCAGCACATGATTTTAAAACTCTCTCTGGTTTTGCCTTCTATTATAGAGGGAAGACTCCCTGCAATCCCAATGGCAATCAGGGGATATTGACTTGATTTTCAGGCTGGTGAAATGTTGGCAAACTGTAGTTGCGGTTAAATACTGGCAATATTGCTGTTTGATGCAAGGGTTGTTTGCCAAGTCAGGAATGGAAATGAAATCTTCCTTATATCCATCTTCCTTATATCCTTATATATCCATATATCCAGCATCCAAGAGATGCTGTGTTTAGGGGGATAGGTAAGGAGTGGGACGTGGGGAAAGGGGATAAACAGAGCCAAGTGTGTGTACCTGTCTCCCAGCACAAGTGCCAGTTAGAGGTGCCCGGACAAGGGAGACCTGCCTTGTTCACTTCTGTTATTAGAAAGAACTAGACCAAAGAGGTAGCTTCAGGGGGTTTCAGCAGAACACTACCCTGCCCTTTCTCAGCAGAACTTTGTGGGTTAGCTTAACCCCTCCTTTATCAGTAATTTGTCTCTATATGTATTTTTGCAAGGGGTGAAAACATTGTTTTCAGTGAAAAAAATAAGTTGTATTGGGGAAATAGTTGACTGAAGCAACATAGATTGAATAAGATTTAGGAGAAATGAGGAAGGGAGTTAGAAGTCCCCTCAAATCTATGTTGTGGACAGAAAAGAGGCCAGAAAATGAGGAAGAATAAATCCAAGCTCACATTTCCCGATATGTAGAACAATTTGATCTCCCTCTCTACATGGAGAGCGTATGAAACTATATACAAATACTAAGAAAACAGCATAGTCAGGTTTAACAGTATTTACTAGGCACTAAGCAAAAACCATGGCTTTTAAAATAAGATCATTAAAAATAAAAAATAAAAAAGATATCACGCTTACAGCTTTTTGAAAGAAGATGGACTACTTATTTAATAAACCTGAAAACATACAATGGGCGATATAAAATGCATACAAAATTAAATCAAGCAGGTACATTCATCACTGACAATAGAATAAATGGACCCAAGCACCAAACATTTATTTTAATGACCTAAGGCAGCATAAGGATAATGGCATAAGATAAAGAACACTGTGAAAAGTTTTTGTACTTTTTTCTGTAGCCCATAGCACAAGGGCAAACAGGCACTGGAGTATAGTACCACTTAACTTGACACATTTTTGACTGTGATGGAGAACTAGGGTAGGAGGGTGGTTATCCTTCTAACAGGTTAATTGCAAATCCATTTATTTTAGGTGGCCAGTCTGGCTTTATTGTGTCACTATTGGCAGGACAACATGTTGGTTTGATTTTAACTTTTTAGTGCCCTCCATTATATGACACAGTTAGTATAAAAAAAATTCCAATATATGGAATTGAAAAGTCATTCTAAATTGTGAAGTATTTCATACAAAAACTGGTAAGATGGGACACTGATGTGGGCTTTTTTAAGTCTTCCTCTAAAACAAAAGTTGAGCAAAATCAGCATACAGCGTGTTTTGGTGCAGCTCTGTTTTCTGATGTGAAGTTTTCTACTGAGAATTTTCCAAGCAGCTCTATATAAGGATCAGCCAATGTGAGAGGCTGATCCTACAGAACTACATTTTATTTAAAAACTCTGCCTCTTAAAATACTATCTTTACATGCCCCAATAATTTTAATATGAGAGACCACGTCCAGAGAAGGATGTTCTACTCTTTCATTCTTTCTGCTGCTCTGTTCTCAGTTCTCCCTCCCTCTCTTCACAGGGAACTAAAACACTTATATGAACTGATCATAGAATCATAGAATCATAGAATCGTTAAGGTTGGAAAAAACCCTTAAGATCATCAAGTCCAACCGTTAACCTACCACCGCCAAGTCCGCCACTAAACCATGTCCTCAAGCACCACATCTACCTGTCTTTTAAATACCTCCAGGGATGGGGACTCAACCACTTCCCTGGGCAGCCTGTTCCAATGCCTGACTACTCTTTCAGTGAAGAAGTTTTTCCTAATATCTAACCTAGACTTACCCTGGCGCAGCTTGAGGCCATTTCCTCTTGTCCTATCACTTGTTACTGGGGTGAAGAGACCAACCCCCACCTCACTACAACCTCCTTTCAGGATGTTGTAGAGAGCAATGAGGTCTCCCCTCAGCCTCCTCTTCTCCAAACTAAACAACCCCAGCTCCCTCAGCCACTCCTCATAAGACTTATGCTCTAGACCCTTCACCAACCTCGTTGTCCTTCTTTGGACATGCTCCAGCACCTCGATGCCCTTCTTGTAGTGAGGGGCCCAAAACTGGACACAGTATTCGAGGTGCGGCCTCACCAGTGCCGAATACAGGGGCACTATCACCTCCCTGGTCCTGCTGGCCACACTATTCCTGATAGAAGCCAGGATGCCATTGGCCCTCTTGGCCACCTGGGCACACTGCTGGTTCATGTTTAGGCGGCTGTCAACCAACACCCCCAGGTCCTTTTCAGCCAGGCTGCTTTTCAGCCACTCCTCCCCAAGCCTGTAGCGTTGCCTGGGGTTGTTGTGACTGAAGTGCAGGACCCGGCACTTGGCCTTGTTGAACCTCATACAGTTGGCCCCAGCCCAACAATCCAGCCTGTCCAGGTCCCTCTGCAGGGCCTTCCTACCCTCCAGCAGATCAACACTCCCACCCAACTTGGTGTCATCTGCAAACTTACTGAGGGTGCACTCAATCCCCTCATCCAGATTGTCGATAAAGATATTAAACAAGACCGGCCCCAACACTGAGCCCTGGGGAACACCACTCGTGACCGGTCACCAACTGGATTTGGCTCCATTCACCACCACTCTCTGGGCTCGGCCATCCAGCCAGTTTTTAACCCAGCGCAGAGTGCACTTGTCCAAGCCGTGAGCAGCCAGCTTCTGCAGGAGAATGCTGTGGGAGACGGTGTCAAAGGCTTTACTGAAGTCCAAGTAGACAACATCCACAGCCTTCCCCTCATCCACTAAGCGGGTCACCTTCTCATAGAAGGAGACCAGGTTAGTGAAGCAGGACCTGCCTTTCATAAACCCATGCTGGCTGAGCCTGATCCCCCAGTTGTCCCGCACATGCCTCATAATGGCACTCAGGATGATCTGTTCCACGACCTTCCCCGGCACCGAGGTCAGGCTGACAGGCCTGTGGTTCCCCAGATCCTCCTTCTAACCCTTCTTGTAGATGGGCGTCATGTTAGCTAACTTCCAGTCATCTGGGACCTCCCCAGTTGACCAGGACTGCTGATAAATGATGGAGAGTGGCTTGGCAAGCTCCTCCGCCGGTTCCCTCAGTATCCTTGGGTGGATCCTGTCTGGCCCCATAGACTTGTGGGCATCCAGGTGGAGGAGCAGGTCGGTGACTGCCACCTCTTCAACAACTGGGACTACATTCTGTGTCCTATCTCCATCTCCCAGCTGAGGGGCATGAAAACCTTGAGGATGATCAGTCCGACTATTAAAGACTGAGGCAAAGAAGGCATTAAGTACCTCAGCCTTCTCCTCATCCTTCGTGGCCAAGTTTCCCTCCGCATCCAACAAAGGAGGGAGATTCTTCTTAGCCCTCCTTTTGTTGCTGATATATTTGTAGAAGCATTTTTTGTTGTCCTTGACAGCAGTGGCCAGTTTAAGTTCTAGCTGGGCCTTCGCCTTTCTAATCTTTTCCCTGCATAACCTCACCACATCCTTATAGTCCCCCTGAGTCACCTGCCCCTTCTTCCAAAGGTGGTAGGTTCTCCTTTTCTTCCTGAGTTCCAGACAGAGCTCTCTGTTCAGCCAGGCCAGTCTTCTCCCCGACCTGCTTGACTTGCAGCACATGGAGACAGCCTGCTCCTGTACCTTTAAGACTTCCCTCTTGAATAACATCCAGCCTTCCTGGACTCCTTTGCCCTTCAGGACTGCCTCCCAAGGGATTCTGTTAACCAAACTCCTAAACAGGCCAAAGTCTGCCCTTCTGAAATTTAGGGTTGTGGTTTTGCTGGCCCCCCTCCTTACTTCTCCACGAATCGAAAACTCTACCATTTCATGGTCGCTGTGCCCAAGACAGCCTCCGACCACCACATCACCCACCAGGCCTTCTCTGTTCGTGAACAGCAGGTCCAGTGGGGCACCTCCCCTGGTTGGCTCGCTTACCAGCTGCATTAGGAAGTTATCCTCCATGCACTCTAGGAACCTCCTAGACTGCTTTCTCTCTGCTGTGTTGTATTTCCAGCAGATATCTGGTAAGTTGAAGTCTCCCACAAGAACAAGGGTTAGAGACTGTGAGACTTCAGCCAGCTGCTTGTAAAAAACTTCATGTTTCCTCATCCTGGTTGAGTGGCCTATAACAGACTCCCACCAGGATATCTCCCTTATTGGCCTTCCCCCCGATCTTTACCCATAAGCACTCAACCTTGTCGTTACCTTTGTTGAGCTCAGGACAGTCAAAACACTCTCTGATGTACAGGGCTACCCCGCCACCTCTCCTTCCTTGCCTGTCCCTTCTAAAGAGCTTGTAGCCATCCATTGCAGCACTCCAGTTGTGCAAGTCATCCCACCATGTTTCTGTAATGGCAACCACATCATAGTTTCCCTGCCACATGATGGCTTCCAGCTCCTCCTGCTTATTGCCCAAGCTGCGTGCATTGGTGTAAATGCACTTGAGTTGGTCTATCGATCTCTTCTCCAACACAGGCATGCCACCCCTGGGCTCATCCCTAGCAGGCCTGGTTTTATCCCCTTCCCCCTTCGAATCTAGTTTAAAGCCCTCTCAATGAGGCCTGCTAACTCCTGAGCCATAATCCTTTTCCCCTTTGGCGACAAGTGAACCCCATCTGCCTCCAGCAGGCCTGGTGCCATGTAAACTTCCCCATGATTGAAAAACCCAAAATTCCACCTCTGGCACCAGCCTCTGAGCCAGGTGTTGATGAGATGGGTCTTCCTCTTCCTTTCCGTATGCCTCCCAGCTACTGACGGGATGGAGGAGAACACCACCTGTGCTCCTGATCCCTCAAGTAACTGCCCCAGTTCTCTAAAATCCCTTTTGATTGCCTTTACACCTCTATCAGCTACCTTGTCACTGCCAACCTGTACAACCAATAATGGATAATAATCGGATGATTTTACCAGCTTAGGAAGCTTCCTAGTAATGTTTCTTATCCTTGCCCCAGGGAGGCAGCAGACTTCCCTATGGGATGGGTCCGGTCGTCATATCGGGCCCTCTGTTCCCCTCAGAAGGGAATCTCCTATGACAATTACCCTTCTTTTTTTCTTACCAGTTGTTGTTGTAATGCGTGGGACTGACTGGTTCCCCCTAGTCAACTCCCTGGATGGTTCACTGTCAGCTTCTTCGTCCTCCCGGCCCTCAAGGTCCAGAGCCTCATACCTGTTGTGTACGGGCACGTGGGGGGGCAAGGTAGGCTGGGAGAGGACTCGCCTGCTGCGCCGAGCAGGGATCTGTTTCCATCCATTATGGCAAATCCATTATGGGCATCCATCCATTATGGGCAAATTCAAGAAGAAAACAGCAGAAAAGCCACCAGAGAAATAACTGATCAGCAACTAGAGAGCCTGAAAGCAAATATTAACATCCAGAAAGACTAAACTATAAAAATTAAATGCATAATAAAGCATTTGTTAAGATTTGAAAAGGCAAATTAAATTCATTTTAGCTTCTTTTGTCCCAATAAAACAGATTTTAGAGCTCAAGTATAGTAAATAAATCTGGATCACGCAGTGTTATTTATGTTCTGAAAAGCTGTAAGAAACATAAGAGCCTAAATGTTAATCTCATGGTCTGCTTTCTCAGATAACTGGTATTATTTCTAGTGTTCAATTTACTTGTAAAATGTTCATTTTTTTATTTTTTCCTCATTGATTAATGTATTGCTTCAGAACTTAATAGAATTTCTTAAATCCTATAAAACAGGCATAAGCAATTAAGGGTGATCTTTAAAAGAATCCTAGAGTTTAAAATATGTTTTCTTCAGTACATCGGCAGTAGACTAGCATTCAAGAATAAAAACTCTTACTAACCTGCTCACTTTAGTAAGTACGTAAGTCAGAATTCCCTCTAATTTCATAGACTCATAGAAGGGTGTGGGTTGGAAAGTACTTTTAAAGATCATCTAGTTCATCCCTCCTGCTATGAGCAGGGACATCTTTCTCCAGATCAGGTTGCTCAAAGCCCCATCCAACTTGCGGTATCCCCAAGTCCTTTTCTGCTCTCAATCAGTTCATCCCCCAATCTATACTGATATTGGGGATTGCCCTGATCCAGGTGCGGGACCTTGCACTTGGCCTTGTTGAACTTCATGAAGCTTGCAGAGGCTCACCCTTCAAGTCTTAATTTCAAACTATTGATGTAAGTTCTGAATTTGGGAGTTTAATTACATTTCTGAATGTTAGTTTAGGAGGTAAAGGCATTAATCATGGGTTGTGGTCCTGAGCTATTCTGGTAATAGTTCATCTGTCTATGATGGCTAACCCTGCAGGCCCTCTCTGGGAAGAAAACTGGTGCAGGGTTTACAGAAATGGACTTAGACTCAAATAACAGCACAAATAATAGAGCAAGAGCTCTACATTGTCTTTCTTCAGCTTTTCATCTCCACAGAATGTTGTCTTTCCAGATAAAAAATGTCTGGACTGGAACAATTGCAAAATTAAATGTGAAAAGGAGTATTATTAAATATATACCACTTATATTAATTATTAGAGGTCATAGTCTGTCTTCACTGAAATTCGGTGTCTTCCCACTAATTACTACCATGCCTGAAAGTAGAGTCAGTGATTTGACTACTTCCTTTTCCCCAGAGTTCCCAGTTTTCTGTTGTCCTTCCTCTCCGATGTCCAGAAAGGCTGCTGAGCTTGTAGGTTCATGAGCTGAGTATGCTGTTCCCATGTGGGGATCAAGAAATGTACATTTTCTACCAGAGGCAGTATCCTTGGTGCCTTCTCCTCCAGTTGATTCTGCACCCTTCCACCTACAGCTATTCCTATTGCTCTTGTGAACAGTAAGCAGACAGGATGCCCAGAGGACCTGGCTTCCATAAACACCGCTGTTGTGACTCCTGGTGGAAGGGTAAATGGGCTCTGTGGGCAACTGAGCTCAGCCTGACTGCAACTTGCGGTATGGATAGCTCATGCTGTGCATTGGCAGACACCTGGGGGATTCACAGCATATTTGGAAGTGGTATTTTTTGTTTGTTTGTTTGTTTTTTAAAAGCTGAAATCCAGGAGCAGTCTTCCTGCTTCATATCCTCACTGGTAAAAAAAAGGATACTTACTCCACCTCAGAAAGACTGCATATAAAGACACTGCAAATTGAGACAGGGTACCTCTACTGTAAGTTAGAAATTTAAATGGTCAGATCAGTCATTTCTTGGCAGAGCCTATATCTCTCCACTGAGTATAAAGGGATTCTAGCATGACTAGCTCAGGCTTAGACATCTATCTTTCTGACATTTAACTTAGGCAAGAGACTCCTGGGCCAAGGATGCTAAAAAATCATGGTAATGAGTCACAGCAAATAACTGGGGAAGAGAAATTTCATCTGAATTCCACCAAAGGGCACATTTTGACCCAAATAATTTCTTTCAGATTTGAGCTGCAACTTCTGTTCTATTTGGTCAGAATACAGCATCATCAGAGTACAGAAATGAGCATGGAACAAATGGAGGGAATTAAGAACAGATTCGATGCCAAATTCATTAAAGTCTCTGAATTGTGAAAAGAAATATTAATCTCTGCTTGCTTTCCATTTTTTTCTCATTTCTATTTCTCTTTCCTATACTGTTTCTCATATTATAATAAATAATTGTTTTTACACTAGTTACAAGACATTCTATATTGTTCCTTGAAAAGTAAAACCAAGAGGCTAATAATAATTGCATTATTCAGAGCAAAACAATGGTTTGAAAAGTCTGTGAGAAAAAACACAAGTAAAGGTTATTTGTAGACATGGAAGAACCTGCATGCTTTTGTATATATTATATATCCCAATACCAAAAACATTGAAAAATTTTTACTTACTAATTGTGTAAGTCATAAGTTATTTGTTCAGGGGAAATGTTGTCAGTCATGATGTATTAGATAAGCTGAGGTGAAAACTGCAGGCTGATTGAGCTCAGTGTGTTCCTTGTCAGACTGTTCTTATTCTTTAATGCTTATTGCTCTGTATTGTGAGAATGAGGGAGCAGCTGTGGAAACAAAATGGGTCACAGAAATATTTCAACTGGGGACAAGGGAATCTAATGTCTCATGTGCAGTGAGAAACAGCAGGCTGTGGGATGGGGAAGAAGGAAAACTTTTACTGGATTTTTTTTTTCTTGTGTAGAAGGAGGAGGCATGTTAAACTTGTGCGAAGATTAAAGGAGTGGGGTGTTCAGTGTCTTGAGTGGAAAGAAAGAACCTGGGGGACAAAGACAGAATCCAACAAAAATTTCATATAATGCTCAAGTACTGCAAGGTTTAATTAAAGGGAATGTCCTGTCAAATCCAACCTCTTGATAGGCTTCAATTTAAGGATCACATTCATGTTTTAATATAAAAATGATTTTTAAGTAAAGCACTCCCTATTTTTATCACATACATAAAATGATCTCAGAGATTTAGTGAGGTTGGGAAAAAAGGCTATTTAAGTTAGAGGACAATGTTGTCGCAAGAAGAAATTGATGTAAACTAGATAGAAATCAATTTAAGCTAAAAATGAGATGGATTCTACCCATCAAAGTAGTTACATCCTAAGCTACCCTTCTGGGAGAACAGAGGCAAAAATCCTAGACAGTTTAAAGATAATGCTTTTTAAAAAAGATTATATGATGCCATTGTCTATGGTGGAGATTAGACTAAATGACCCAAGAGGTCCTATACCTGTCCTGTTGTCTGATGTTCTTAAATACAATAGTGCCTGCATGCTCAGTTCCAAGTGGAGCTGCTTTTTTTCAACCAGGGGTACAATGAAATGTCTATATTTTTCTTTTTTTTTCTGTTTCCAAGGAAAAGCTAAAGGACTTACTTTGGGGAGCCAAGTGAAACAACAACAAGGAAAATGTCTGGTGTGCTGATATGATGACATATGCATGTGGTTTCACACAGTAATGTGTAGTTCTAGGTGGTGGAAGGCTGTAGGTTGTCATGTTAAATGTGATGGTATTGATTAAAGATAACAAGTGGAAAAATGTACTTCAACCTTCATATGCTCACGACGCTGGTTTCCTGCTGCTATAAAACAAATTAAAGATTTGGCTAGTTCTTGTAGACCTGAAATATTAGAGAGGAGAGAAGTTTTCTAGTGCTAATTGATGGATTCTACCTCTGGACTCCAGTCCCTCTCATTAAGCCACCTATCACTGTGTGTCATGGACATGACTTCCTATAGCACTTTAAATGCCAGCCTTGTAATCGTTTCACTTATTCCCCTGACATACCTGATCTGCCAGCTGTAGCTTTCCTTTTGCTCTCCAGTAAGGTTGTGAACAGTGCTAAGGGGAGCATGGCTGGGTGCTGTGAAATCTTGGCAGGAAAAGGTTCCAACAGGAGCACCTTACAGTCACCCTAATGTCAAACCCTACTGATGGCATCCCAAGAAGGGTTCAATTGCTGTGCAAAATTCAGCTGGGCTGAGACAGGAAAGGTAATCAAAATAACTCGACTTTGGAAATAATATGCCTCCTCCCATCTTTGATGTTCCCTTGACAGATGATGCAAATGAGCAGTGGCCTCTGAATTGCGAAATAGCTCATTAGCAGCCCCAGATGGCATTATTTGTGCGTAAAGTGCTGCATGTTGCACTGCTACAGCTTGTGGTGTCAGAGTTAAATTCTGCACTAAAGGCACATAGTTGTATTGAAGAATATGGAGTACCCTGACAAAAAGTGTAACAGCTTCTCTCTGAATGTTAGATAAATTAGTTAATTAATAGGAGTTAAAAGTTAATAAAAGTTGGTCCTCTAAGAAACAGTGTAACTCCTGGCAGATGATTTGTTTTTCTTGAATAGTACTTAATAACAGAACAGTGCATACACTTCAACCTTTGCTTACAGTTAGAACCCACTGACTTGTAGAATACAAGCTACATCTGAAGCATATTTTTAGTATTACTGCTTATTATTTTTCCTGCTACTTTTCATAATTGAAATTTCTGAAATTTTGTGACCTTTCCAGCCACCAGGGTGAAAATAATAATACAAATACTAACTTTACGGCCTTTATTTTTTCAAATACTAATCTAGGAATTCTTCTTTTCTACTTTTGGATTTTGGAAACTTCATTGTTCTTTTTTCTTTACAAACATGAGGCATGAGAAACAGATTTTCTTTTTAATGAAAGCACAGATTCTCATAAAATTTTAAACACCATTAAATATCACAAATGAGTCTTACTCTAAAATTACTCAGATAGATATACTTCAACTAGTTTGGGATCAAAATCACTAACACATCTCAGTCACAAGCTTATTGCACATATTTCTTCTACAAGGTGGCCACTAAAATATAGTGCAATAACCTTTCATATAGACTGTTACTGACCTCAACAAAACAGTGTAAGTTTATTTAGTTATATGTGCAAAACTGTCTCAGTATTTCAACATGGATAGTATGCAAACCTGTGCAAAACAAATATTCTGAATAAAATTGCAAAACTTCAACATATTTTTGTATTATTATAAGGCTATCTTGAGAAGAATTTTATTAAGAAAAGCATTCGATGCAAAATTCGCTTTCCTTCTACTTTTTTTTCAGATTTCTTCATAAGATACAGGACCTCCTCAGCCTTCTCCCTCTGCTTGTTAGGCACTCATGTGGGTCCAAGTCCTTTCCCTGTTTAAATTAAAGCAGGGATTTGAATATAGACTTTTCCAAGCTTATGAGTGCATGATGTAATCAGGAGAATATCTGGATTGCCTTCTGATGTTTTTTCTACACCCTTCTAAATTCAAACATTCTTTTCAGAACAGTTTCAGACTCAAAAATTTGACATTTTCCAATTAAAAAAAGGTGGCAAGCCTGATGTGATTATTCCATAGACAGCATAACTGTGCTAAATTATGCAGCCATAGAAAATACATTATTGGTCATACATTTTAGTCCACAGTTTGTAGGCTGTTAAAAAAAATTAAAAGGAAAAAGCTGATTAGAGAATAACTGCTTTAAAAATATAAAAGCCATAAATGCATACAGGCATATTAAATATTATACATTTATCACTGAGTACACATAACTTTTCATAACATGGAAGAACTCAGTCACAGTGAGACTGAAAAGCAATATAGAAGTTGATATAGAACTGATTCATTTTCAGGTAACTGTAATTATAAATTTACCCTCTTGTAAATTTAACTGGGAAGCTCAGATTAGCATCACTTATTTAATTTAACTGTAAAACTCAATGAATGTATCACATTTGATTTATTTAAAAAAAAAAGTTTTTACTTGTACAAAAAAGGATATAAAACTCATATTTTCTTATGAATCAAGAGATGGAAGAGAAAACTTTGCCAGAAAAAAAAAAAATCCGTGGATCAGAGTTACATTTCTTACTGATTTACAGTCATATTTTGTCAACCTAAATTTCTTCTAAGCAAAAAGATGCTACTGTGCTAATTGCAGATCTTGGCAAATGTCTGGCTTTTGTAAAAAAAAACCCCTGATTTCATATAAATGGTTTGCCTTAAACTTTTACTGTTCCAAGTTTCCAATACTCCTTAGCAGGAAAAAAGCAAATATTTTAATGTAAAGTTATTAGACTGAATAAAAGCATACTGAGAAAGAACAGGGTGATAAATATTTTAGCTCATTGTATTTTCTGCAGAATATTAAATGTTACATTATTTATGGGGGAAAAAATAAAAAGAAACACCAATTGTTTAAATGAAGCCTGAGAAAATCCCAAAGACATTTGGTGTGCTTAAGTGCTTTATTTTTGCTTTATTGCTTGAAAATGTTCTTGAGTTTCCTTATGTAAATGTTTATCATGTACATCTTCTTCTATGAAGTTGCAAGCTCTATTTTAAACTGCAAATGCCTGGCAGTGTGATCTAATATTTGGGGAGCAGGGGGGCAGAGATGAAGTGCCCTTGCAGTGCACTGGAAATATCAACATAGCTCTTCTGGCTTAGCTACTAAGAGTATCAATAGCAGAGACTGTGTTTTTAAATGAAACATTAAAAGGCTGGTTCAGTTTAAAGCATTCTTACAGCATCTTGGATCCAAAGTACCCATCAGGATTAAGCATTCTGAAGGTAAAGCTACACGAGACTGATGACCCCATCTGAAAGTTTATCCAAGCAAACTTTGTTCATCTTCCCTTTGCCTGTGCTCACTTCCTTCCTTGTCAACCTTTTTCCTCTGTTGCACTGGGTCTAGTAGATCGCTTGTCCTTTCTTCACTGAACAAATTCAGCTCTTTAATCCTGAAGAAAACTGATTATTTTTATGTATGTATTGCTGGGTCAGTTTTCTTCTTGGTTAGTGAGTTGAATCCTATTATTGAGAACTAACTGACCACTCAACAATTAATTTTAACTCACGGGGCTCCGGGCAGTAGGAAATGCCACAATGGTGACATCTTCAATTAGAGCTAACGTCCATTAGCATATCTTCGGGCATCTGACTTAATCAAACCCTTCCCTGAGAGTTAGGATGTTGGGTGAAAGGGTAAACCAGAATGAAACAATCACCTATCCTTCCCCTCCTCTTCAGGTTGCTTCTCTCATGCCAAGTAAGTCTGAGTCAGTTTAGGTACCAAGTTTTGACCTGCTGCAGTTCACAGGCAAGCAGGTAAGCTTTTAATTAAATATGTAAGGCTGCAAGATGCAGTGGCTCAGGAGCAGCTCCTTTTTCTCTACAGTGCTGCTTTTCCGGAGCAGCAGTGAGGAAGATGGCTGGGAAATACCCACTTCAGCCAATCCAGGTCAGTTCACAAAAACATATCAGCTGATGTTGTTTGCTCCAAACATGGTCTAAGATTCCTTTCTAAGTAATAAAATAACAGTACCCTCTTCTTCTCATTAAATAAGTGATGAAAAATGGAAAATAATTCATTGGGAAAACAATAGCTAATTTGTCACAAACAGTAGGCTTTTCTTAAAAGAGACTTTGGAAATAGAATATCAAAAGCTCTGCAGTAAGTACTGCTAGCAGCTTGCATTTCATTATCATTTTCATTTTACAGGACTAGAAGTACTGTAGCTATGTATAGTACAAAGGGAACATGGTCATTGTCTAAAGGTGCTCTGCAGTCTCAAGATAGCAATGAAACCATCAAGAAAAATGCAATTAAATTTGACTCTAGTCCTGTATGTTGAATTGTGTAGGATGGATTTTTGGGAAGTAGGTATGGTTGCAGATTTTCTCTTATTACCACCACCTGGTATATGATGCATATTTTGGAGGGTTGTATGATGAGGGAATTACCACTGCCTTGAGCAACTCCTTCCCCATCCATATCACACCTGCCACAAGTGATGTTATTGGAATCATGGCCACTTCCTGACTGTGCCCGGCAAACATTGTTTGATGCTAAAGAAATAAACACTATGATGAGTAGCTCCCGTCAGGAGCAAGAAGCACATTTCAAATTGTAAAAGATGAGAAGTTATTTTGTTCAGGATATAAAAATCAATATCAGTATTGTTTGTATCACAATGACCATAAAGAGATGCCTGCAGAGATCAGAACTGCAGCATGTCTGAAGACTGTGCATACAAAGGCAAGACCCACCCTAAAAAACACATAAATACATGGGGTAGGTAAAATACACATTCTTATGAAACACTAAGGAGTAAGGACACTGGGATTCATGTCCTTTAACTTTAGCTGTGCAAGAATTAGGTATCTTCTCCAAGGCAGTTACCTGAATTCTCTTTATGGTCAGGAAGAATGGTTGGAACCCCTCCGAGGGTGAGTTAGTCCATTGTAAAATGAATCTCCAACACAAGTGGAATATTTCGCCCTATGGAGGTACCTGCTCTCATCATTGCTTGTGTAAAGAAAGCCTAGTTTGCTAACTTAGACTAGACAATTTCTGGACAACTAAGTGAAGTGAGCTGCACACAAGTCAAAATACAAGCTCACAGAGCAAGTTCCTTCAGGAACAGAACCACACACTGTGCTGTGTCCAAGATGTCAGATACACGCATGGAAGAGTTTTTCAAGGTAAAAAAAATATAAATATGTAAAATAAAGCATTGCCAAGTACTCTTTCAGTTAACATGGTGTGATAAATAATAAAGATATAGGTTTTGCAATGCAAAGCCACATAGAAGTGTTAAATCTATAAGCTCTAGTACTTCTGTAGCTGTCTTCATTGAACCGTTCGTGTTCACTGTTATTACATGCATGTGGAATCTCGCCTGGTAATTAAGTCAACCTTCTCAATCACAAATTATTGATCAAAGTCACTGCAGAGTAAATGTCCAAGAGGGAATTTCTTTAACACCAGAAAATGCCTTAGGGGCATTATTGGTCTATGCCTTCCTTTCTCAAGACATTTTGTGTGTGGAAAAGGGTGATGCTGTAGTGCTTATTCACAGTATGGACAGTGGATGAAGATCTGCGTAGGTTTGTCCCAAGACTGCCTAAAATCACACAGAACATTGACCTGGTCCTAAGAATCCTGCAATGAAATTGATGTAGATGAAACCTTCTGACTGTTATTTTCTCAGCTAACACTATGTGATTGACTGGCCTTTGATTCCTCAACTTCTTGGAAAATCTAAAAATCCCACTATGTTTGGCCAAGTTGCTAAAATCCATAGCAACAGTTCAGTGAACTGAAAACTAAAGGAAAAAAATTCCAACATTTCTAGAGTGCATCAAGTATTTTAAAGGTCTCAAGATTCCAACTTTTTTTTACAAAAGATGGCAGGAGAAAGGGAAGGCCACAGGAAAATGCTAAATCTGCACTCTTAATCAGTGAAAATGTTTCCAGAGAGAAAGCTGTGTTCACATCTTCCTGCAAGCTCACCTGAGCCGTGGAGTGCAGCACTGAAGACTGCACATCCTTTACCTTAACTATGTGTGCTATGCAGTTAGTAACAGAATGCATTACTGATGCTCAGCAAATGTTCTGCACGGAGTTAATCCTTACCGAACAAAAGAATACAAAGCCAATATCCTTCCTTGCAAGAATCATTAAGTTTCTCTATGGAACCAGGTAAAAGAAATACTATAGGTCTGCTGTCAAAGCTCAACCTAAAGCCACTGATCTATGAAAAGGCATCTATGAAGGTGTTCAAGGTTTTAAACTGCATAGACAGAGGACTGTCTGAGGAAAAGAATGAAAAAGTACTGTCTCTCTTACACAATGAAGCCTCAAAATCCCAACAGTGAAAAAAAGACAAAAAGGCTGCAAAAAGCACAAGACTGTTTGTGAGGAGACAAGACAAAAATCTTAGAGTTTAAGTGCCAACAGAAAGAGGGTAAGAACTGTGAAGAAATATGTTATCCTCTGTTGCAATTTCCTCTTGGGTTCTAGGCAACATAATTGGTGTGTTCTTAGTAAATAAAGAAAGATTATGCCCTAAAGATATAAGTATCAATTTTTCCTCCTAGAGGAAATAGCCCATAGAACCCTAAATTCTGGCTAACCACATGGGTTAGACAAAACAAACAGAAAAACCTCTGAAGAACTCAAATAAAAATGAATGAATTATTATAGTTCTTATATACATATAACATAGTAATAATATAGATCAGTATATGTGACTGCCTTTGCTAAAAGACAAGCTGTCGATGAATTGAAGTGTAAGATGTAGAGTGAATAGGATTTAGAAAATTGCTTGCTTTATGCTTCCCCTGTACCAAAAAGTAGGTAACCAGAGTACTAGAGGACAAAATCCACTTGCTATGGAAGATAATGATTTAAGCAGGAACACTGTGTGGTCCTAAAGGCATTGACAGACAAATCACTGGAAAACACATTTGAAAAACCACCAAAAACTGAAAAAACAAAACCACTATCCCACCAGAAAGCTAAATAACAATTGTTAGTCATGCAAAATATGGCACACTGTTTCAAAACAGGCCATTTTCGTTATCATAAGACAAAAAGAAATTGAAACCATTACATTTTTTCTGATAGCCCTAAAAGTAAAAGAAGCATAACCAATTGAACCTTTGTTATCCAGGGAAAATGCGCATCTGGGCTATCAAACTGTAGAAAATGTTTCAATGGCTCTACCATCAAAATTAATCTCTGTATGATCAGCTGAGTCTGAGCAATTTTCCCCCTTATACCTGTATTTTAACTCTTTGCGGTGTGGGCATGAAATGAGAGGATGCACAATAATTAACTATCGTCATTTGTATGCCTCTCCAATAAGACAGGAAAGTAGATCTCTGTATTACAGCAGCTTTGAATACCAATCCAGTATTTCTGTGAAAAGTTTTCCAGGACATAGGAATCATTTAACAAAGCTTCAGTCCAGAGTTCTCTATTTTGGTTATGAACGTATGTGCCACTGGTCTTCTCCAGCACATATTGCTTTCAAACTTATTTGCAGGAAGGCTTTATAGTCAATAAAGCAATGTTCTTCTCATTACTGTGAGGTTTGTAGGGCGCCCGTCCTTGGTAAGATCTCTAATGGGATAAAGCTGCAAAAAAGGGCCATCTGCCTTCAACAGTCCTTCTGATGATAGTGCTGGTAAAGTATGCTGTTACCATTAGCGGCCAGCTGGCCTCTTACATCATTATACATTACAAATGTTTTTCAGCAAGACAATATAACATCAAATGACATTTTTAAAAAATCATAGCATGCTTTGAATTGTAAAAGCATCCTTACAGAGCGGGATTGGCTATGATTCTCAAGGCAGCCTATCCAGGTTCATATTTGTTTATGAAAGCTTTTTAATTCTAACTTTGGATATATTTCCTCTTTCCAAAAATTTAATGGTTCCTTTCATGCATGGAGAAAAAAATGCTGATGGAAGAAAAATGTCTAACAGAAGTGATATTTTGGATTAGAATATAAGAATTACTGCTCACAGGATTTGGCTCTTCAAGTCTTATTTTGCTTAATGAAATGTTACTCTTTGTTTATGTGTCCTGATATGCTAAACCTGTATACAACTAATGAGAAGTAATCCTGGATGTTGACAGATATTGTCTTACACTATCTACTAAAAAATCACATCTATCTCAAATAAAAAGGAAATATACTGTCATTCTCAGGTTTTGCTTTGGAATACTAGACAGTTAATTTATAATCACAGCAAAGAAAGCCCTATCAGATAAGCAGTGGAAAAACAGTTTTGGGGAAATTCCATATGAAAGTTTTCAGTAACAGAAGAAATACAAGGAATATGCTAATTTGTTTTTCGACAAAAAAAATTTCAAGAAAAAAATGCCTTTGAAATCAGCTGATCTGCAACCATGTCAATAAACTGATAGAAAGAAAATTCCATAAAATGAGAGAGGTAATTCCCCTCAAAAAGTGTAAGCAAAAAGTGGTTTTACATTGTTTTGGAAGAAATTAAAAATTAATCTTGAGATACCATAATTTCTTTCAAATTATAGTATTGCTGCCCTAGGGAGAAAAAAAGACAATAGCTAAGGAGACAAAGAAGATAATTGAACTTATTTAACTTGTTTTGTAACTTATTGAATTTATTTTGTAATTGTTGACAAAACAGAAGAAATTTGGTGATTCCAGAAAAAAATCCTGACAGGGAAACAAAGATTTTCTTAATATTCAGGAAAAGAAATCCTATTTTGCACTAAAGAAATGTTAGAATTGTGTGGAGATGAGACATGGACTCGATATTTTAGCAAAGCTCTGTTTAAATTCTGAAGAGGTGTCTCATCACAAGTTTGTGATCATTATTATTTTTTAATAGAAGACATTCATGGCTACTCAAACAATCGAGCCATCCTTGAGTGTCCCATAAGTACATGAGTCATCATGTTGCTTTGAATATCAGAGGCTGCTCTTCCTTTTTAAATGAGACTGAAGTGCCTTGAGGAACAGTGTCTCTATGTAAGACATTCATGGGCAAATACATGCAGCCACTTTACTCCATTGTGATGAATTTTAGAGGTCATTGTTGTTTATTTCTTTCAGAAGAGCCTATAATGCTGTAGGTACTGTTCAAATATTAAAAAAGGCACATTCACAGCTTATTTGTTTTTCCATTCTAAAAATCTCTACAGTTCGATGTCTGGAAATAATGGCAGATGTAATGAAGCCAGCTTTTCTTTGAAAAATATCCTGGCCAGGCAGAGATTTCATTTTAGTGTTATTTTTGCTTTGTTGTTTAAATAATGCTCTCACTGCTAAAGAGAAAAATAGAGGTTGAAATGGAAGGAAGAATACCTCTGGCAAGAAGAAAATTACCAAGAAATACTAATATCCCAGATATTCCTCAAAAAGTCTACAAAATCCTCACTTACAAGGGCACAGAAAAATATAGTCCATTAAGAGTCAAACAGCCAATTAGAACTAAAGTGTTCTGGAAATGCTGTGAAATGATGGTGAGGTGTTTTCCATTTTTTGATACAGTATATCTGATGGGAAATTCAGGACTTTCACTGTGCTCACATGAAGCAAAACCAACCCTGGAGTCATATTCAGTACGGCATGTTGGACAAAACCAGACCACAAACCTGGGCTCTGCCACACGCTTGTTGTAGCACCTGTGTAATTTTCTTTTTTAAGTGAAAATTTTTCAGTCCTCCAGACATGTATTCAACCTTACATTCAAAACAAATGAACTTTTGTTTTGTGGTGAATGTTGAAGGTTCTTTAAAAGCCATGGAACTGTGGCAGTCCTGCGGAAGTGCCCCAGTTTTGCTTGTTTGTGGCCCTGGTCAATGGTGATAGGAGGGCAAACTGTTCCCTGTGATCCAGTTTCACTGTAATAGGAGGGGGCTTGAGCAAAAATAGTCCCTTGCATGCCTTTGTCCTCAAAAAACAAGTTTATTTTCATTGGAGTACATGTGACTAGCGATTCAATTTCATAATACATACACCATGAGAAACTGTTATCCTCTGATATGTTTTACTCCTACTCCCCATAATTTGATTTTTTTTTTCTTTTTTAGTTTATTTGTTATTACTGAACTGAATCAGCTCACATACAGGGATCAGACAAGGTCCAGTGCTGTACGTGAGGAAGCAATGGCAATGAATGGGGATGAGGGGGTGGGATCACATATTTCTCTTATTCATATTCATCATTCTACTTACTTTCTAGGTTTCTAGACTTTTAATCAAAGAGGAGCTTGGCATTCTTTCTGTGTCATACAAAGCACAGATTATAGAAGCCGACCCAGAAATTTCTGAATCAAATATTAGTTTCTTATTGATTTGGTGCTTGTGCAACTGAAAGATATGCTAAAGATATCTAGTATTGATTAAAACATGTCAAGTGTTAAAATGAAATTATTCTGGCATTAAGTGTATGTTCCCTGTTCCTAATGTGAACTTACCATCAGTTTTCAGCATTAGACTAGTTTTTTTGCCTTGTTAGATTGCAGTACTCTATAATTTTCACATAACTGCACACCACCCAGTGATGCAGATTCCTCTGTAAAACTGACCTGTTCATGTGAGTATTCAGCTGTTGGTGGAAAGAAAGCTATCTTCACGTATTTTATAAGGGACATTTTGATACTTTTTGCAGACCTTTAACAAAGATATTCATTACATTTGAACCAGTTACAGACCCAAACACACTCAATAGAATGCTCCCTTATTGGTGATTAGTTTTTGTGAGATCCCCAGTCAGTATAATTTGTCTCAATGTGATTTTTTCATGTTAATACTCAATGGAAGGCTGTGTTGTACTAATGAAAACTTCTCACTAGAGTCTGTTATTTCAAAGCATTTGTCTAGTAACCAAACTCATAATCTCATAAACATGTATTTAAAAGCTAGTTATAATAGAAACATAAAGAATCCTAATATTTGTCCAACTTGATTCTGTAAGGTATTCATCAAGTTTATGAGCTTATTCATGAAAAATACTGAATGCTTTGGATTCCTGGGAAGCAATAGAAGAAGAGGTACAAGACAGAAGACATAGAGAAGCGTCTATGGAGGAAAGAGAGGAGAAAGAATATCCCATGAAGAGCAATGGCAAATATAGCTAGAGTCTTAAGGCCTAGGAGAGGGACAGAAATGTAAAGATCCTTTTTTTTTTTTTTTTTTTTCCAGGACATGCTTTTCCAAAGATAGAAAAGCATCTAAGACATACTGAATGATTTCATGCAAGATCTGCAAAGCTCTCGGTTATAATCCTCTGCTTTTTCCTCTTGCTTTTCACCATAAATAAATAAATAAATAAATAAATAAATAAATCTTTGCAGGCTGCAAATGAGGGTTATCCCTCAAACACCTTCCATCTTCTTCCATCTGAAAGTCATTACAGGTTATCAACCGCATGCAGCATAGAGTGCATCACCCCAGGTTTCTTGTTCCACACAGGTATGGTAACTTTGCAACGATACTCATGCACCTCCCAGTTCTACAAGGTATAATGGCACTGTTAAAAATAGGTATCTCCTTTATGTGACAGCTTCAGGTACATAGACACAAACCCAGATCTCTGAGCAGTGCATGGGGAAATTATGGCCGATGTCTATGCTGGTAAATCAAACAAGCTGAGGCAAATTATCCTGCCCTAATGACAACTGCCTTGGCAGGGCTGTAGCCATACAGCCACAATTTCTTACCTTTCCCCTGAAAAACTGTAGGCATCGAAATGGACCCCACTGTTCTTAAACCCCAAGTTGTGCTCAGAAATAGCTCACTCCAAAATTGTGCCAAGGTTTATGCTAACTTTGTCACTGTAAGGATGGTTTGGGGCCATTACTCAGCCCTAACCCTCGTCCTGTTTAGATTACCAAGCAGATACGACTGTAGGATACTTTGAGGCCAGTCGGGAAAACCCTGAGCCAAATTTTAAAACCAAAGTGTCACAGTATTAAAGTGAAAATAAACATATAAATGATGAGGCTACTTGTGAGGGAAGAAGAGAGATTTGTACACATCACTTAGTCTGGCTGTTAGCAGCACTAGTTTAGATCAATAAAATCTATTCTCTTATTACATCTGTGGCTAGCCTTACATCTTCCCTTTCCAGAGGGAATAAAATACGCCATCTGTTATACTGCATCTCAGCTCTCTATCAGTCCCTAGGCTGGTTTCCTTGCCTTGTAGATCTCTGAAGAGAGATGGTTGCAGACTTTGGTTACTCTAGTACTCTAGTCAGCACTTTCCCATGATGTTGTTCAGGTCTGTGTCTCCTCCGCAGCCATATCTTCTTGCCTGCCTGTGGAGGAAGCTCAGGTTGCCTATCATATTTTCTACAGGCTGGCCCTCGCTGAGCCACAACCTTCCAGAAAATATGCATATCTTCACTAGGGATGACAATTTTGGTGCCTGTGCTTTGTCATTATGCTCACAGACATTATCTTGTGGCTAGAAAGGCATTGAAGTCACGTGATACTTTATCAGAATATACATTTTGCATTTGTTGTCTCATTTTGTTTACATCAATTCACATTTGCTATTTTCAGCACAGTATGCTAGGTCCGGAGGCAGTCCAACTTTCAGTCTATACTGTTAGCTTCCTCCCTTATCTAATACTGCTTTTGGCACTTGCCTGATCATAATATCTAAGTCAATTTATTAACCTGGCAAGGTATTATCTCTGTTTTTCTTTGTTAGATTAGTTTTCCAATCAGATGAATGCCAGGTCAGGCACCATAGCAGTGGCAGGATTGCAGATCAGTGAAAAGCAGGGAAGGGAAGGAGGATTAGGAAGGATGGGAGGTGGGAAACAGGAACAAGATCTCCCCCTTTTGGTTGTGGGGAATTGTTAATTCAGTATTATGTATTATGCTGCGTTATTAAATTGCATTTCTAGGCTCAAGGGATGACTGCTATTCCTTGCCTATTAGGTTATTCTGCATTTCTAAAGATCTTTTTGAAAATTTCAACACCTTTTTTTCATAATACCAAAAGACTGTGTGTCTCAGGTTCTACATAATATGCCTAAATCACACATTTTTTCAGAATATTTAATCTAGTGGAAATGCAACTGTAACCCTTTACCTGTCATTATCATGGCAGGGATGTCATATCTAACAAGTACAGATCTTATGAGATTACCTGTCTGAGAGTCATTTTCTGTGATAATGGTGTTTCTTGATGGTGAGAATAAGAAGCTAAAAACAGTATGCAATTTTTTCTTCAGTGTATACAAACAAATGTGTGCCAGTCCTGGACAGGAGAATCACAGTTTCATTAAACTTACCTACCTGCGTAATAGTGGGCTAGTAATTTTTTGTCATTTCATTCACATTCTTTAACAACACCAATGTTTTTAGCCCGTAATTTTCTGTATGGCACTTTTCATCTTTGAGGAATTTTTCTTTTCCTTGCTATGTCTTAATTTCTTTTGCTTTAATTTCTACTTTTCTATATTTTTCTTTTTGTCTTCATGGGCTCCTCACATCTTATAGATGGCACCTCTTTCAGGGACTCCTGGGAGGTAAACACACCTTACCTCACTATATCTCCAATACAGACATTTTCAACCAAACTGGTCCTCTAGAATCCATTTATAGTTAATGGAGAGAAACAGGCATATCCTTTAATATAACCTCAGCCATTCATATGTAACTGCAGTGCCAATACCCATCTCACAAGTAATCAAGATATCGGTTGTGTTCCAGTTTGCATCCCAGCTAATGATATATCCCTCAGGTATTCTTACACATAGTTTCTCTTCTTTTGCAAATTTATTTGTTTGTTTCTTCAGCTCTGTCCAAAATCTGGATAATGCTTAGCATGTGTTTTCTTCCACACCTTCTGCTGTCTTCTATGTTGCCTCCCTTTGTAGTCTTCTCCTTTGTTTTGTTGACTATTGCTATGATTTTTCTCTTTGGTAACACAGCTGTTTCACACAATCTGGTCTGCCTCTGCTCTATAGTCTGAGGTTTTCTACATTTAATTAATGATTTTCTAACAGTATTTTTTCAGTTGCTGGTCCTCATTTTACCTGGTGTCAGATTCCACAATACTCTACAGACTGAACATTTGGCTTTACAGACTGAAGTCTATTATAAATGTCCTCGGGGTTGTTCTATCATTTCATTCTTTCACACAAAACTAACAACTTCCAAAAGTTCATTGTTGTAGGTGTGCAATATGCTTTGGATATTGTGCCATTTAGTGCCATCCTAGCTTGCTATTCATGTGTGCTTTATTATTAAAGAAGTCTAGAGTCTCTGTATCAGCAATATTGACATAAAAATCTTCTGGCAGCATTCACTTTCATGAAGAGACAGAACTCTCTTTTGAACCTCTTACAATTTTTGCAGAAGAAAGAGTTTTGTTCTTGATACCAGGTGTTCTTGTATCTGGTTAAAGAAAGCTCTGCATTGGCATTAAAACTCTGAGGTATCTTCCTTGCAATGGAAGATAAACAAAACAGCGATGAAGGGGACAGACGCAGGGAGAGTGACCTCTGTTGTTTAACACCTACCAGCTCAAACTGCAGCTGCTTCAAACCAGGATGTTCCATTTCCCTCAGAGAAACTACCCAGGATATCTTTAGCATAGTGGCATTTCTTACACCAGTTTGGCTGCTGTGTGAAATGAGAAATAAAAAGATATGAGTTCTATCACATCTCCAATCCAATGTTCAAATCACAATAGTGTTGAAATGGTTGTCTGAGCCAGGATTTAGCCAGTCAGCTTCCTGGAGACACTGCCTGCTGCCCTCGGCATCATGACTTCAGTCCTGTCCTAAATCCCTGTGTTGTGAACACACTGTATGTACATCACCAAAAGCTCACAGTTTTGGGAGAGAATAAAGATCTTAGAGCTCTGGCTGGAATGGCCCCCAGGAGGTCTCTGCCCTCTTTGCCTTGCAACAAAAAAATTACAACTTGAATATTCTGGTTGACTTAGGTGAAGGTCAGATTTCTGAGGGGAGCTAAGAAGAGTAAGGGTCTTGCCACCTAATACCACACATTGAACCTCCCCTACCCCCTCCCCACTACTCTTTCATCATTCAGCTGTTTCCAGCTTTGGGATGGCATCAGAGAGATTTGGCCCCTCAGAGAGCCCAGTTTCAGACAGTGTATCATAGTGTGCAGTAAATTAAATGTGTTCTCTCAATTTGTGTCCTTTCTGTGCTACAGTGTCCCTGCTTGCTGTGCTGTCCTTGAAATGCAATGTGAAATTAGCTCTCGATAGTGCAGCATGACAGAAATCAATAACAGAATTATGCCAGCACGTAGGACAGGCTGCTAAACCCTGGCAGCCCCGGTAGCACCTCCACGCATGTCATGATGAACGCTGAACTCTGGAAAAGAGCGGTGTCTCTCTTGTTAACTGCTGTGGTTCTGGCTGATGTGTTTCCAGAATGGCTGAGATATTGGAAAAGTACTGAAATACATCACCTGGTGATTTCTAGCTTTTATAAGTACATTTCCTGACTATGTAAGCAGACTTTAACTCACTGAGAATACAAGCCTCTGCTTTATTACTACACTGAAAATGATCAGATAAAAGCTTCTAGAGATAAATATTTTGGAGTATGTTTGTGTGTTCCTTCAAGGAAGCAGAATAATCTGTCACAGTAGATGAAACTTCAATCAGATTTGATGGCTTTTACATCAATTTACTAGGTAATCTGATTAAAGCCTCAAAGTCTTCTCACTATGGTACTTAATGACGTGTCCTGGGAAGAATGTAATACTGTCTAAAAAAATGTGACTAGGACTTGTGGCTCTTTCTGGCTTTGAAATCCTCTAGGTGCATGAATAAAGATGATCTTTAGTGATATAGGTAATAGAAAATAATAATGAAATTATTTGATACTTCTGTGTTACTGTAGCTACAGAGAGACACAAAACTTAGCAGAACAGGTTGTTTTCAGGGGAATGAATTCTATAAAAAAGAAATAAATGTTTTAATTGTAATGCAGTGGGCCAAATTCTGTCCTGGCAAAAATCCTTTGAGCCAGATCCCTGACACTTCTCCAGTAATTTTGTGACATAAAAAAATACACAAATAATTTTAACAGACCTAGGAGAATTTCAAACTACTGCAGAGACTGCAAAATCAGCTTGCAATTTTTTTTAACAAAATGTTCATTCACTGGAAAACATTAACAAACTGAAGACTAAACTGTTGGAGGGAAGGGGTTGCTTTGGACAAATTATTTCAGTATATTATTTTATCTGAGTACAGATGTTGCACAGCTTTGATAATGTTTATTTCTTGAGCTAGTCTTGTCTTCAAAGAGATGAAGGCAGGCAGTTGCATTTTCTCCGTTTCTGGTTTTATCAAGGATTCCAGTTTGATATTCAGGGCATTTATTTGTGGGTGATTATGTATCTGAGGACCACCTTCAGAATGTAGTAAAAATAAAACCCAAGGGTGCCTGCAAGGGCCTTGTTTGTTAACATGTTAAACAGCCATGGTAGGAAAAGGAAAAGGAGAGGATTTCTTCTCTTGTCTCTTCCCTACCCTCTCTTCCTACGCACAGTCCCATGTCACCCTTTGGCTGATTCAGTATAGCCCTATGTTGTAACTCAGCTTCTAGAGGAAAACACAAGAAAACAAGTGGATGCACCAGCAAATGTTCCCAGGCAGGCTGGAGGCCACCTCGTCAGCCTGACTTCTTCAGCTGCCAGGCTTTGAGGCATCCTTGAGTGACATGTCCTGTAAAAGCAAAAGACATGAGCAACTTTGTTGGGGTCAGGCAATGGTCAGAAATCCTCTTCAGGAAAAGTATAAGGCTACCCTTACTCCTTATTACAACATCAATTTTTTGGTTGCCAATCATGCTGAACTGAGCCCTCCAGTGCTACAATCAACTTTTCTAATTTTCCCTCCCATTTTCCTTCTTCTTCCTGACCTAATTGCCACGAGGCACCCTGAAATAGCTCCTGATGGGTCTCTCTTCCCTGCTGACTCTCCCCTGCCAAGTCAGTCAGTGGGGGAGAAGGAGAAGAAAGGAGGTGACGTTCCTGTGCCTGCAGCCCCACGGTGCTGAGGCCAGCCATGGCAAGAGCTCTGCTGGCCTCTGAGACCTGCACTCACACACACACCTTCCCGCAGGGCTGCCAAAATGCTTCAGTGCAGAGCCAAAGTCCCAGGGAGAAGGCGGGGATGCATCTAAATTATTTCCCTCAGAAAATATCCAAGATGTTTAACTGTAGCAAATCAATTCTGATTACCACCAGGTGGATTTCAGATGGAAATTTGCTCAGCTTTCTGCCAGCCTATCCACCTCCCAGATCCCAAGGCAACCCTGCCAGAAACTCCCATTCCTGGGAAGCCTACCAGGCACATAGCCAAAGAAGTCCTTTTGACTCTGGCTTCCAGATTCTCCTGCTCTCCAATTCCCCAGACATTAAGGCTCCTGCACTGCCCACCAGGAAAGCTTTTAGTGGCACAAAGGATTCACAGCCCTGTTGGTGGGCCGCCAGGGAGATGAAATTACTAAATACATTGTAATTTACACTTTTCCAAATATTTTTTTCTTGTTCCCTTAATCTTCTTGGTTAAATTTGAATTAAAATATAGTTGGAAATGCAAATTTCCCAGAGCTTGGAGATTCCAGTTTTTGCACAGATTAAGTCAAAAGCTTAGTTTTGGGATGCCACTTCAAGATACGCATTAGGTTAGCTGCTGATTAGTTTGGCAGATGGAATGGTACGAAATCCCCAGCATTGAGATTTTCCAGGGGAAGGAAATGCTGTAGAAAGACTAGAGGGACAGCCAAGAAAAACAGAAAGAACTAGAGACAGGAGGATAAGGAGTTAGAAGACAGAGGAAAAATTCAAGGTGATCGGGGGCATAGTTTTTGAACAGTGTTATGAACTACAAAGCTTTGGTTTTATTGTTCTTTTCTTTTCCTAATATAAAATTTGTTATTTTTTCAGTTAAAAAAAAAATCTGAAAAAGAATCCTAAATATATTTAAGACAGGTTTGCAAAAGTTTTACTGTATTGAACCAGCTCTAATTAATGTCCCAGGGTGAGTCTGAATGAGCCAATAAAGTCTGAATAATAACAATAAAAAAGGTAGAAGTTCAGCTGCTACTCAAAGACAATGGCCTTGATTGCTATACAAGCCTTCTTTTGCTATCACTGGGAGAGATACAGCAGTAGATTCACTTTATTCTAGCATGTTGAGTTTATATCCTGCCTTCTGGATAATAATTGAAGAGTGAATCCTGCCTTTTTATAAACTAATTTTGACTTTGCTCATATAAATGAATCAAAGGGAAGAAAAGGCTTTTAAACGGAGACTTTATTTGTGCTTGAAAATGAAGGTGTGAAAAATGAGGCTGTGCTTTAAAAATCTGTCTTTGTGCAGTCTTGGGGCCAAATTACAAATTGATTTACATTCTCTCTTAACCCCTGTCAGGAAATCACTTATAATTTGTGCAACTCTTTTTTTTCTCTCTGAATAGTTCCAAGTGCTGTCTCTGATGATGTCACCCCGATCCCAGTTCTCCAGCTGCAGAGTTCCCAGCAGAAAGAAGCAGATTCAAAATAAATACAGAAAATAAAGTGTTCAGGCTTTCTTCATTCATCAAAAATCAAGGTAGAAGAGGCTGGAGGGGCCAGCGGATGCAAGCATAAACTATTTTTTTTTCTCTTTGAATATCTTTAAAATGTTTTTATTAAGTGTTTTCTGGTATATTCTATCTAAATACTTTTTAAATGTGTAGTTCTTAGTACGTAGCTAAGCATTTAATTCCAAGTAATGCTAAATAGGAAATTAATTTAATCAGTTCATTTTAAGATACTTGCAGCTCTTTGATACACTTTTGGAAATCTGAAAGTTGGCTAGATCCTGAGTTTGACTATTTAAAGGAAGTTTCATTGATTTCAGCAGAGCTGCACACATTTACACCAAATGAAGATTTGAGCTATACTTCCTAATAGGTTTTCTGAAAAGTGTTGCAAATAAAGGTCTGGATTTCTCTAAGTAACTGTTCCCTTTTCTTGGCTTAATATTGCACACATGTTTTCTCACTTAAACTTTGCCTCATTTGGCTTTGTTTTTTCATGTAGCCTTTGAAACCATTTCTAATGGAAAAATGCAGCTGTTAGCAAGATTTCCTAAAATGTACATGGAACTAATTTTCCAGGCATTTCTCTCAAGGATTCTGATGTATCTACAAAAGACATTCTGCCAAAAGGATTTTTAATGTTACTAAATGATGAAAAAAGGGGGGGGGGGGGAAGAGTAGAGAGAAAACATCCACTTGTAAGGCTAACAAGAAAGAAAAATTTACTTTTAGTAGTTGCTTCAAAGTACATCTTGAAACTCTCTCACCAGCAAGGTTATTTTGCAGAAAATCAGTGAATTTTTAGGGTGAATTAAAATAATCAGAGATTATTCACCATAAAGGGTGAAGTAATGTGACGTGATCTAGAATTGTATAAATGTCATCACCATGAAATCTGATTTTATACATTGTCTCTCTGCATCGTGTTTTCAAAGGCACAAATGACCAAGATTATACAGTCCTCAGCACATGACTACTAAGAGTAAGCAAGCACATCATAAAGTGCCATCTTCTCAGCCTGTACGGCAGCACAAGGCAAGGGCAGTCAAAGGAGTCGGTCCAGGGAGGAATAGGTTCTCAAGGTAAGAGGAAGCAAGATTCAGCTCATGTATCCTTCGTGTCACAGTCTCTTCTGAGACACCAGTGCTGCAAATTTATCCATGTCTACCTCTACACAAATCACAATATGAACCTCAGTTATCACAGATGAAGTTAAATAACAAAGTTATTAGGGGAAAAAGGCACATTTTTAAACAATCCCATTGGAAAGAGACAGCCATGCAGTTACATTTCAAAACCTCCATCTACTCTTGGCTCTGAACTGGCTCACTACCAATTGGGAACGTGTCTTAAATTCTCTGGGACTGATTCTTTGTTGTCCTGATTTTTGCATTGTGATTTACAGTTGTTAAAATTTCAAGAAACTGAACAGGAGAGGTTAAACTGGAAGGCTCTAGTCCATTCTGTGGATGTTAGAAGTTGCACCACAAAGTACAAAATTGTAGAGAATCATAATTTCATTTTTTTATTAATCCCAGCAGTAAAATATATTTAAGATACTGTCTGGCCCCTGTAACTGATATATATAAACACATCATGAATTTTAATATGTTTATCCTCATAACAACACAAAAAGGAAAGTGTTATTATTCCTATTTTATCGATGAGTAATTGAGGGCACAGTTTCATGTTAATGGAAAACCAATCTGATATTAAACTGCTGCCAAAAGGTGTGGTCCTATTCTGCCTTCTGTACCAGCTCGCTGTTTCTGCTTCTTCTCTTATGCAAGTCTAAGTGTATAGGTCCCTTATGCAGGTAAAGCTGTAGGAAGCTTACCCAGCAAGGTAGGAAGACTGAAGAAATTCTCCTTTCAGCATCATCTAGTCAGTAGATTAATTTAGCACCACCCTAAATGCACCTCACCCAATGGCAAGATACTATTTTAAAATTAGGGAGCCAATTTCAGCTTGCCTCAAAATGAGTGGGGCATTTGTGACAGAGCAAAAACTTAAATTTAAGCTCTCACCTCCTATGCCACTTTTCTAATGACTTGTTTCTTTGCTTTTGCTGTATCTACTTTAGGAATGATATGATGGGTTTCAAGGGAAGACAAAACATGACAATGACAATATCAGAATTATAAAGGTTAATATGCTTTGTTACAAGCAGGAACAATTCCACTTATCTCAGGAGTTAGACTGAGGTCATAGTTTCATGATACTGGCACTCAAATAAATAACACAACTTCATGCTTAGTTCCTGCATCTGGTGGTCTCCTTCCTGCATCTGGTGGCCTCCATTCAATAGCTCTTTACTATTCTGTTTTACCACTGCAACTGTTTGAGAGGGTCAAGTGGCAAATGGAATCAATGAAATGATCCAGGTTAAAGAAAGACCTTTTTCTATTTTGGAGGCCAGGAAAAGGTTACTTTTAAATTACCTCATTTACTGCATAGTCCACAGTCATCTGTGTCAAAATAACTTGGAGGGAGGAAGAATAGCAAGACTGATCAGGTTGGGAGTTTGAAGGCAATGAGATGGAAATTATGGAAGTCATATTTCCATTAAAACCAGAATATTGTAAAATGATGCCTTTATACTATCATCAGAGGCAGAGGTGGCCAGAAGCATTTTTTGGACTGTTTTAGATGACTGAAATCCTAAACATCAGCACAAATGTTAAATGTGTATTATGTGTGAATGCCTATAGTAATGAATCTGGATGATTGTTAGTAATAATGGTTATTTCCGGAATATAAAAATAAAATGTAGGGACAATATCTAAGAGATTATTGAACAAATAAAAGTGACATAATTAGCCAACAAAATAGAGCAAAAAAATGTTTGCTGTTAAGTGGTGGTCACATGCTAATAGTGGCTTCCCAGTCATATACTTACCATTCTCTGTACAGTCTTTCTATAATGACAACAGCTGGGTGGCTCCCTAAATACAACAGAGAACAAGTTATAACATGCCACTCTCTTTGAAATATACATAGAAATCTCAGGTAGTTAAAATATCAATTAATATCATGCACGTTTGAGGAAAAGCCTGTACTAATTGTTTTCATGAGTTAAAGATGACAATTATTACAATCTAATGATCTAAGGTTGTGGAAATAAAATAAAATAAATTAAAATGTATTAGAGCACAAGCAACCACATTCATTGGTAATTGATATGATTCTGACTGAACAATGAAAAGTTTTAAGAAACTATGTTTACTGAATGCTTGGCATATGCATTTATTATGCTTAACACAAACTTACATAAAATAAAACACCTGTTCAAGGACTCCTTCATTCTGTAAGACAGGGCTTAGAAACATTTCATGGCTATGTCAGGTCTATAGACAAAGACTACCTCATATTACCTCAAAAAGCAATATATACCGCACGGTGTGGCTGGGAAGAAGTACTGGGTGTGGGAAGTAACATAAAACTTGTTATTGCCATAAAGCAAATATTTAATTAATCTTCATCCTGAAGTTCATTTCTCTGTGTTGAGAATACAGTGATAAAACCTCTCTGTGTCTCATTTCCATGAAATTTTTCATCCTGTTCTCAAATTCTTGATAGTTGCCTTGCTATAAAACAACTTTTTATTTTAGGGGTAAAGATTTAGCTTGTGTTCACCAAGCAAAGAACTGCAGTGGTTTAAGACGTTATGACTGTCCCGTTGTCTGTTACTGCTCCACTGGCTGCTACTGACCCATTAAGAAAACAGTGAGAGGGAAAGTGTACCTCTACTACTTGGGTTAACCGTCAGACACAAGGCTCATTCTTCTGTTCCTCTTCTACTTAAAATTTAATTCAGCCTCTTTGCATTATTATAAATGTTCTGTTCTCCAAACAGTAGAGCAGAGGGACATTTTAATATTGTAAAATCAAAACAACATCTTGATTCGGAAAGAAATTACTTGGAAACAAAAATTTTGCTTTGGTTACACTATACAAAGGATCATTTATAAAATGGGCCTGAGTTATTTATGGTGGGTCTGAGAGGAGGCAGGCATTAAGATTAGGAAAGGATGTCATTTGGAAAAAGGTCATATTTATAGATATGTGTTCTCCTTGGTAATGTGAATGTAGAGACAGAATTGGCAGTGTTCCTGATTTGACTGTTTAAAGCTCACAGGTATGAGTGCTTTGTCCATGGGGAAATAAACATTATGCTCCCTGATTATTTTTCACAAAGAGTTTGAAACAGAGATGGTTTCTAACTGTATAGTTTTCAAGTGGTTACAGTGATATAAAAGTAGATTAGTGAATGTTTTGCATGAAAGCAAAGACCTTTTAGGGAGACAACAAAATAAAGAATTAGCTATTGACATGGGATCACTATGTCAAGAATTAGGTACTAGCAATGGAAGACTTTGGAGATGTTGATGGGGATGGGGATGGATTCTGCAAGCCTCCTTTTCCTGGCAGGTAGTTTATCTGGTGAATAATTCCACAGGTCTATACAATCTCCAACTTTGTTATTTGCTTTCCCCATGTCCCGTTTAGTTCTTATGGGTGTTTTTTCAGTGATGTAGTTTACAGTTGCAATATAGATGACAATATCTGATTTAGTGGTTTGTACTCCTTTTATAATGAAAGGAGAAAACAAACTCTTACAGCAGATGAGTCATCTGACATGTATTTTAGATGTCCACTGTGAAATTAGATGAACCCCAGGAGATGCAGGTGTCTCCCTTTGGGCAGATCAATCTTACTCACTGCCTCACTTCAGCTTTCCTTAAGCATACACCAAAGCAGTTTCTGAATTCAATTCAACATAAAGGGAAAGAAACAGAAGAAAATCATGTAATGAACAGATTAAAAAGTGAGTGAAAACATTAACAAAGCTTTTAGAGAAAGACAGATGTTAATAGAATTATGTGCATTTTAAAATACATACAGCACAAAATGCAAGACAGAAAATTCCAGCAGTTCATGACCTCAAAAATTCAGTGCTAGCTGCAATAGAGAACTTTTTACAGCTAGATGCCATAGGGCTTACCTTGAAGGTTCCTATTCCCTAGATTTGAATAGAAAAAGCAAAGACAGGTAATTAAAATCTAATATCTCTAGGCACTTATGCTTACTGTCATCCTCCATTGAATGGGAAGGATTTGGACAGGCTGAAAAAAACTGCAGTTGAACTAGATAGTAGAAAACGCTAAACAGAGGAATGTGCCAAAAAGCCACATTTTCCGAAGAGCCCATATACACAGATAAGGGTGCAAGAAAGTTTCTTCATCCATTTTGAATCCAGGCTTTTACTCTTCTCAGAGAAGATGTCTGATTATTCTCATTTTATTAAGGCCCATCTAATTATTTTACAAAGTGCCTGGAGGATAAAAAAAGTATTGCTGGTATCTACAGAATATATAGGGACTTGGTCTATCTTACCCTCATTATTTCAGTTTTTTAGCCAATGACCATTGTATGTACAATGACAGAACATTGCTGGGAGCAGAGGCAAGAGCGTAGGTCTCCTCCTTCCTAGATGAAAGCCCCAAAATACTGAATGACAGATTTAGACTTCCTTCTTCAAACTCTTATTTTCTTAAACTTTCTCATAAACTTAAACTTTCTCCTTTTCTTAAACTTTTTCATAAACTTTCTCCTGTTTATGAGTATTACATTTCCTTCTACACAGGGGTGCAGTTCAACAAAAGGAGGTGGACTGTACCTTCTGAGGAAGTCACTGATCCTACATGTCTTTTTCCGGGTCAATGCTCTAAACATTAGGTTACTTGGAAAAAAAAAAAAAAGACACACCATTTTCTCCTCTAGATGTATATTTGGAAGAAGTGTAACTATGTCTACATTTTACTTCATCCTTCATTAGGTTACTGATTGTAATGAGCACATGAAACATCTAAACTCCAAGATTTTGTAGAATCCAGGAATAAGGGATTTGAAGATGGTAAAAAATGTGGACATACATACAAAGATATGGTTTCATCTTCTTAACTTTATACATTTAACTGAGGCACACCAGCTCTGGTCCATCTTCCAGGCTTCTTTCCCTAAGCAGTGGAAAGAGACATAGGCATCATTCTCCTCTAGATCGGAACATTCCTCTCTACAGATGAAAGCTCTTAAATTTGGTGTCTCAGACACCAAATGTCTAAGTAAGGAAGGATGAAGATGGGCCCACCCGTACCTTAGCTTAGATGCCAAAATCCTTATTTTTAGATCACATTATTTTTTTGGATGCAGTCCTGACATCTCAAAAGAAAATAGACAAAGTAGAAAGAATGAATTAAGAAGAACAGCAGCCAACAAGAATTTTATTAGTTTACATATACCACCTTAGGTTCTCCACTGGCATATCCTGAGGCAACTCTTCTATTGGAACTATAGCAATATGCATCCACTGAGATCCAACCTTATATTTTCAATAGATTATTCCGTTCTTTGAGAAATCTGAGTCTTTGGGCACGACGGTAATAAAAACAGAGAGATGACAAGAAAACACATTTTTATATATATTGTCAGTTGTTGTATCAGTAGAATCTCCCTCCAATAAAGCACATAAAATGGAAAATCTGAATTATTGAAAAACTGTGTGTCTACTTCGTTAGAGGATGAGTTGCATAGCAAAACAGTAGCTCCTTTATCATGTGACTGGATGCATGAGTGATTGTGAAGATCAATATGTCCCTGATATGCCCTTTCTCCATAGACACTCTTCCAGACTAAATCAATTACTGCTCTCAGCCTCCATGGAAATTCTGCATAGATAGTTTCGCAGAGGTTTTTTTCCCCTTGGTCTTTAAAGAAAGTATACCTGTGAAATAAAGGTAGACCATGAACAATAAAGTGTTAATGACTTCCAAACACTTTACCAAAATGTTGTCTGAAAGTTACTTTCAAACTTAAAGCACAGAAAACTTGGAACCAGATGACAGCTCTGTCAGCCTTAAAAATTAGTTTCATTCATTTAATCTCTGTGACTGACATACCTCTGCACATCTTTTAAGATGCTATCTGTATTTTTGACTCAAATCTTCATCATTCAACAACTACCTGTCTTTATTTTTTTAAATGGCCTCCTGATTTTTCCCACCATATCCCTCAGAATTGTCACAATCTTCACCAATACTCTAAATAGATGTGCGCTATAATATTTCTAGGAGACAAGATCAGAAAGAATAGACTTAAATTGGTGAGTCAGGAAATGAAGAAGGGCTGGGAGAACTAGATGACCTCTTGTAGTCCATCCCAGGCCCAGGTTTTTACAACAGTGGCCTGTGGCCAAAGATAAACTCATGACAACGTGGCATGCCAAGCTTGAGCCTGACAGAATTTACACCCTGTGAAGAAAAACTCCAGCCTTCTGCAGAATATCTCATTTGACAATGCAAGAACTGACTGCTGCTCTTTTGTTCAGTAGGTCTCTGAGTTCTCTGTTGGTTTGCATATATTGTAGTAATCCAGGGGACAAAGTCCAGAAGGAATGTTTATTTGGGCCTAGAGCTGATACATTCCAATTCAGTCCACATAAAGAATACTACATATATATCACTGTTGTACCCTTTCATCCTCCCAATGTCATAGTGGAAACTTTCCTTCAGGAAAGCTTCAGATGAGCTTTCCTGTACCTTCTCTATTTTCTCCATGATATGATAGAGTGCTACCCATCCTCCTCAGGAGCTGGTAGCGTATATTTCTCTTCTTTTCTTCCCACCTTAAGACTGTAGCTATTTGCCGCTGACGCACAGTCTTTTAGGCAAGAGAGGGAATAGCAGTTTGCTGTCAACACTTTTCTCTCCTCTCTGATGATTTGACAAGTCCATATAGGGGAAGAAAACGTTACCTTAATCTCCTTACAGCTTTCTGCATGTGGCACCATTCTGGGCATAGTGTAGCTCATGCATATTTGCAGGCACAAAAGCTATGAGCATATAGGTCTTTCTATTTCATTTGTGCTTGCTTTATAAAGCTTGCTACCAGGCTGTTCTCAACTATCCAATCGTGCACTGGATTCTCTTGAAGAAGGATTGTGAGGATCTCTCTCCTTTTCTTTTTTTTTTATGCCAGTCTAGAATTAAAGCAAGTTGGTGAAGGTTGACTATTTTATTTTACATTTTAGATTTAAACTGAGTCATGGGTTAACCACATTTCCACACCTGGGATTTGTTTTTCTTGGATTTAGTTTATTTCTTTAATAAGTGTTAGAGCAAATGTGCTAAGGAAATACTTTCCAGTTTTACTATTTTTATGTTGTTATACTGAACTTAGTTTCAATTTTTGTTTTGAAGTCAGTTTTATTTTCTTAACAAGTTCCTTTGAAAAGAAAAATATCAATTTCAGTGCTGGGCTTCTCTCCCCTTCAAGCTGCCTCCTGCTCCCACTTCTAAGTCTGGTGGTAATGAATGAATTCACACACAGGTGGGCACAGAAAGTTAGCAGATCCCATGGTTTATTTTTAATGTGGTTGGAATGGTGTTCCTTACACTCTCTTCTTGCCAAGCTGAGAGTGAAAGTGTTGGAGTGATCTCATCCACAGAAAGGTGTGTCTACATGCTCCCTTTCACAGGTGCAGCAATAGAAATCCTACCCACTCAGTAACCAAAACCCCATCATGTTTGCTCAGTATATTGCAGACCCGCTTCTGCTCTTTGGGTGAGTGCTGGAATTGGCTGAAAACCAATGTCAATTTCTTATTCTTGCTTTTTAAGATGAGAGATAACCCCAAAATTTTGGGATCTTGATTCAAAGTTTCATTTAACATCTGAAGGAGGTTCCATGAGGATGACAAAGCCTTTCTCTTCCCAGGGACAATATAATTTCTTGTTTATTTTTATGCAATCTAATGCCATGTAGTTCATGTCATGCCATTTCAGGCTTACTCATGACTGTTTAGTCAAGAAAACTGTTGTGTCAAGTGTAATTTAAAATGTACCAAATGCCTCTTCTGGGAGGTGGTTACAATTTACGGATCCTAGTCAGATGAGAACTATATCTTCCTTACTTTAATCTTATCACTTCTAGTTACAACCCCGTCAATGATATTAAACAATTCTTGTTCACCGTTGGTGTTTACACTTAGCAAGAACATATAGCCTTTTATCCAACCTATTAAAATGTTATAACTGAAACAAATTAGCCCATAGCTGTTAGGACTGGATAAATAACAGGGGAAATTTTCAAACAATTATTTATACCCTCTGCATCCCCTTTCCATAGCAGATTTTGCAAACATCAAGGCAAGCAAAGTTCTATATGCATAAATGTGAATGACAATAGAAATTATTTGGGAGTTTAGAGGCAAAACCCATTTCAAGTGGTTGCAGAAGTCAGGTGGTAACCATACTGAGGTCTGGCTCAGCAAGGCTAGTGCAGAAGGAGAAGCAGGGATCATAAACAGTGCACAGCAAATTGCATGCAGCATGTATTCTTCAAGAGAACGAAATCTGCCCAAGTATGACTGGAGACAGTGAGGGGACACCAGCAGTGGGGCTCAAGTTAGTTACATTTAACATACATGGTGGTACAGCTTTGACCCTCAGAGTGAATCCAAGCAGCTGATGGTCCACAGAGCAAGTGCATTGACTGTCATTCTCCCTGTGCTTTGGGGACATCCAGCTGCCTCACCTGGCAGGGAGAAGTAGGAAAAGGGTACCCGCTAATTGAGACCTAGCCCTACAAGCAGTATGGACAGAATTGTCACAAGGAACCCCATTGCAGACTTGGGCATAAGATCAGCTATCAAAGGCAACATGGATTCACTACCCACTTTGACAAAGGACATGTAAGTAGAAAGCCCCCACCAGTTACTGAACTTTGTCCAAACTGTTTTGGCCATGCACATAGGCATACATGTAACACTGGGATGGTTTACTTTCTAATTCATGAGGGCATGATGCAGTACACATACTCTTCCCATTCCTCTAGGAAGAGCTAGGTCGGAAAATTTTCCCTCCAGTTTTACCTCCAGCCATGTGCAAATCTCCTCCCAATATCTTTGGAGAGTACTTTGGAGAGGAACCAAAAGCAGAGTACAAAGAGCCAAGAGGAGAAGCCAGAATCAATACTCGGGAGAGGCACAAACCTCACAACCCAGAAAGGCAGATTTATATCTCTATAATCAAGGTTTCACTGTGCTTGCTAGTACTCTCTCTTTCTCTAATCTCAAGCAAAGGCTTTGCCATTGGACTCCATTTCTGCATGCCAAATCACTGTACCACCCTAGAACTGTAGCTGTGAGACACAATATAGCACTTAACTAATAGCACAGAGCCCAAAAGGTCAAAAGAGAATTGATATTAGCTTAATTTCAATTTTTATGCTTTTGCTTAAGGACAAAGGTAATATAATTTTGGCAGAGAGCCATTATCTTAAATCTGCTCGCAAGCTGGAGGGGAAAAAAAACCTCAACAAATACTGCATTTTAAAATGTGAAATAATATTAATAATAGCACATTAAATTTCTGTGTGCCCTGTTTACAGGAACAGGTAGGAGGGAATTAATCAAAGGATATTGTGATCAACTGCACTTCAGTAAAACATCTACCATGTGAATGTATTGGCCTACCTGCCCACCTACCTCTTAACTGAAAGTTTGTATGCAGTGAAGGGGGGGAGAGGAGGAGTAGGGGGAGGAAGTGGAAGCAGAAATTGCATGATGGAAAATTGTTTCTGCATGAAATGTGCAGGCCAAAACACCTGCATGATGAGCAGATCATCACCCCAGCACTACAGGGAGATTTATGAGACTTTTAAATACAGCTTTGCTCCAGGCCCTTAATTAACACACAGATCTGTCTGAAAGTAGAACTAAAATCTAATTAAACTTTGCATTTAAAAAGAGTTTGTGTTAAAAGCACTGAGCAACTGCAAGAGCAATTTTATGTGTTGCCCTTAAAGCAAACACAGTAAGTACATGCTAAAGTAAGGAATGCAGATTCTGTTTTCTTTGTGTAATGTTTCTTTCATCCATATGCTCACACATACAGAAGATCCACGTAGGTCCTTCGGTATGGCTGTTTTCTTGAAATGGAGGAAGGACAGATTCACCTGATCTCTAAATTTGAGCATGGCTTCTTATGTCCACCTACTGTTTTATAACACTTCCTTTCCACAATTTATTTTACTTAATCTGTCTGAAAGCTCACTCCCTAGATTAGTTTTGTTGGGGTTCTCTTTATAGTCAATGAAAAGAGGCACCTCTGTATGGCAATTCATCCCACCTACATCAGATACTTCTTTTGGGATGACAGAAATCTCTCTGTGGAGGTGCCAGTCTTCTATTCACTGCAGAGTAAGTTTAACACAACCAGCTTAGATTAGATGTTGCCTTTGAGATGATTAAGGTTACTTGAGTTGAATCCCCAGGCATGAATTATGCACATTCATATTTCTGTCTGTACGTTGGGATAATTTGAGGAGATACACTATAATGAACAAGTTTGGATGTTTCCAAGGCTAGAAATTTTAATCCAGAGGATCTTACTCTAGAGAAAGCTTACTGCATACTCCAGGGTTTTTCACGTGAATCTGGAAAAGTCTTTGCTGGTTCTCACTAAGAGGAGGTGCTTAAGTTGTGAAGATCTGCATGGAAGAATAGCAGATCTGGGTAGGGTAGATACAAACGAAGGGCTGGAGTTTGGGGAGCTGGAACAAAAGCTTCAAGTGGTAACAGCCTAGGAAGGAAGGAGTTAGAAAAACAAGCATCTCTGTATGTAAATATATACCTGTGCTTTTTGGTAGTAGGTAGGTTTGAAACATGTACGATGATGCATGAGGGCAGGAAACAGGTTGATTTCTGCTGCCCAAAGATGTTGAAGGCATGGCAATGAAGTACAGCTTGCTTTAGGTTAATGAAAATGCACAGGGCATAGCGGAAGAGGCAAGACCCAGCTGTTCTCTTGGGCCCTCTGGACACTGGTTTTTAGGTAACCTAAATATTCTCTGTTATATAATATAACTTCTGTAAATACTGGTCTGAATTTGCGACGTAAAAGGGCTGCGTACCTTATCACCTACGTAAGAGAAAAACAAATCTTTTTTGTTCTTCTTTTCTGCTTAGATGGCAAAACAAGAAAGGGCGGAGGGGAAGGCAAGCTGTATACTGTCAGTCAGCACTGTTTTCATTTAAATCAATGGTGAAGGAAGAGGAGACCTTTCAGGCCTTGATGCTACTTGTAAGAGCTGTTAGATTGGTTGCATTTTTAAAAAGAAGTAAGAAGGAAATTTTAAAAGGAGATAATAATGGCGTGCAGTCTTACTCTTCCAAAGATAGGCTTAGATAGTAATATGAAATAATAATCCTCTAAATACCGGGAATATATTTTTCAGTGTAAAATTGTACCTGGAACAATTTTTAAAGTTCCTGTGGAAACATATAGAGGCATTAGCACAGAAAATTTTCCATCCAAGGATAGTTTTACTCACAATTGAGAAGGGCTTCTTGGAATTAGCTATTTGCTTGCAGCAATGTACTTCCTGTAATTAAAAAAATAATAATTTCCAGCCAAGAAAAAGCATTTTCATTACATTAAGTGAATGCAGTGATCATTGGGGTGAGACTCACATTAGGACAGGAGAATTCATTTTGCCTGTGTGTAGACACCGGTAAGATAGAGTTCAAGCTAGTTGTTCAGTCAAGAATTCAAGCTAGTTGTTCAGTCTCCTCCATTACTCCATTTGAGTTCTCTCACTCATCCTTTCTCATTCTTTGTCCCTCTCTGTTGACTGTGGAAATAACTGATTTAAAACTAGATATTTAACTTATAGGCAGCTAAGGTACATGTAATGTGTTTCTGGGTCTGTGTATTTCTCTAGCCAACTGCAGACTAACTCACAGCCTTAGCAATATCATCAATAAATAATGCTAAGGACAAACACATTAGCAAATAATTGTCATGCTCCTTTTCATGACTTTGCAGTTTTATTTTTCCTCTGCATTTTTAAATACTCCTAAACATTCTACAGAGAACATAGAGGTCCGTGTTTTATTATTTCAAATAATATAATTATTTACAAATGTCTGTAAGAAAAGAATCTTGTTTTCTTATACCTTTCAGGGTGTCCTGTTACATTACATTTTACTTTAGAACAGAATCAAGAAATTTCAGGCATTTTTACAAAATGTGTCAAAATTCCTATTTTTTTATTTTTAAAAACAGATATTTCTCTTTGTTTTTTTCTAACTCTCTGGTGAAAAATGATTAGATAATTCTACACTTCAAAAAAAATTCAGTGACAAGTTTTGTTGAGCCATACAACCTCCTAAAATGTTTATGCGTTGCTAAAACAGCCGTCCTTCATCAATAGCATGTTTTTTATTCCAACCAGATCTACCTATAAACAAATGGGCATGAAATGTGTTTTATCTGAATAGAATTTGACAAGCAAAAGAGAGATTTGTGGTTGAAGGCAATACGTAAAGATATGGATAATTTTAATTAAATTGCCAAAGCTAACAGAGGCTTGTGTATCCTTAGATGAGTCTCTAATTCAGATCCATAACAGCGTTCGGTTGGTATTCCATGCAATAGCACAAAGTTCAAAATTTTGATTTAAAAGATCTTTGGTGATTTAGGTGTGTTTGGAAATGTTTGCAAAACAACAGGAAGGTGAGATGATATCATGTGCTAACATCCTTTCATTAGTTTAGACAGACTAACACTGTTGCAGTAACAGAGCACAGGCTTCAGCACATGAAAACAACCAAAGTACCTGTCCTGGCCCTGGAGACTGTATGCTCTAATTATGAGCTCATTTAAAAACCGTATTGTCCCAGCTCGACTCCATTTGCTCTCTGACCTAATTAAATGAAGCTTTCACAAAGTAGCAACACATCTTCATGGTAAACATATCCCACGTCTTCAGCCTTGGGGGAGCATTTCCTATCTGTGCAGCTGCGAGCCTGTGTATGTGGTACAGTGCAGTGAGCCTGAAAGTGCTGATGGCAGTGGAGTTGAGGCTTTCAGCAAGGCTATGATAAGGGAAAAGGTCTGGGATCCATAAGCTGGAGGACGTCATAGATAATACCTGACCTTCCTCTCTCTCCCTTTTGGCTTAATGCTAATTCACATTGTGTCTTCCCATACTAATGCAGAAGCACAGAGCATGGTTTTGGTAAGAGTGATAATACCTGTCTTTCCTCTCTTTCCTTCCCCAGCACACACTGCCTTCATCTAGGAAGCACACATCCTTTCTACCCAGGAGGAACAAATGATCAGTAACAACCCGGGCTCCAGTTCTCCAGCCAAGGGCCTAAAACCCACCTGGCTGTTGGCTTCACTCTGCAAGTCATTTTAGGTGCCTCCGGTGTGTCTGGTTCCCCCGGCAGCACGGCAGCTAGGGCAGAAAGGCTCCCAGGACGGGGCTGTGCATCATCCGGAGGTAAACAGCTGAACGCAAGCTGATCCGAGGGTCTCAGGATGACGATGCAGACCATGAAATATTCTCTATAGGGGGTGCTCGTGTAAATCAAGAAATGGTAGCACCAGCCTGAATGGAATAAAGTGTATGAAACAGCTTTTATGATTTTGGATAAATGTCTCTGCATATTAGCTCATTTCTGAATATCAAGAATGTCTTTCATTGCCGTTTACCTCAGGCTTACCACAGGGTCCAAGTACTCACACAGGCAGTTACAGGGGCCATTTGATACCTGAACTTATCACACATGGTTACCTGTTCATTTGCCCTGTCTTTAGCATAACACCACGATGGAAATTTTTCTTGTTTCACGCGTTTAATATTTATGTTGGATAGCTGCAAGATATAATGAAAATTCATTTTCACAGCTGGTTTGAACCTGCTTATTTCTGCTCTTCTGAAAGGCAAGAAGACAGAGATGAGATATCTCACATGGGAAGGTAAAAAAGAAGGGCATCAGTTAGAGAGAAAATAGAAAGTGTTCTGCAGATAAAAACAATATGAGAGAAAAGATTGATTTTTTTTTTCTCTGAAATAAGACCTCCCCAAAGCACGCTCATTTATTTATCTAATGGCAGGGTAGGTCCCTTGCTACTGCTCCTTTATATGTCACCAGTGCATGTCCATAAAGACCTGTCAGCTTGATTAGAATCCATCAATTAGCTTCAACAGGCTTTGAATCAACCCCTGTGCTGCCAATTGGCTCTATTTCTCTATCAGATCTGTGTAAAGAAGCCTCCTGCCAGCAGGGGGTGGATCTGGTCTGGAAACAGGGACAAACCAAGAATGCATCTTAATGCACCAGACACCACCCTGTTTTAATCATTATATTTATTTATAACAGTATAATAGGGAAAGTGCCAAGACATTATCTAATACACAGATGGTGCCACAACAGCTTTTCATCTTAGTCTGGGAATCATTAGGACATTTTGCTGCATAAATAACACAGTGAATTAAGTCTTCTCCTTGTATCAGCACCATATGTTAATAACAAACATATTTATAATGTTTATTTGAATAGCTTCAAAAGGGGATATTACAACAGATCAGTTGAACTGTAAACACTATTAAAACACTTTTTAAACTTTGTCACTAATGCCTCTTAGTAAATGGAGAAAAATACTGGTGAGAAATTTCAAAAGTACTGGGGAAAACACAACATTTCTACATATGAACCTTGAATTTCTAACTACCTTTATTAGCTATAGGAATTCACTGATGTCGATAACCTGCATGCGTATGATTCTCTCTTGACAAATAACAGGAAATGCTGGGCTGTGTTACTAGTCTGTGGTCTTCCATCAGTAAAAACTTCTATTACAGGGAGCTGCAATGCTGACATTTATAAGTTTCTGGGTGATGTATTAGAGTTACCATAAATACAGCTGATAGTAGCAGTTGCTGTGGCCACAAATTAGGCTAGTAAATCAAATGTAAGTACTCACATGGCTATTTTTGAGAGAAAGTTGCAAATTAGCAGATTATTCTATGCAAGTTCACACATCATGGAAAAATGTTAGTGAGTTCAATTCAAGTGACACTAGTTTTTTTCCATTCTCCTTGTTTGTTAACAGTACTGCCATCAGCATTTTTTTGCCCTTTCAAAAAGAGAGTCGCCATTCATTTCCGAAGGCATTATAAAACAGCAGGTCAGATGCATTTTTTTTTGTGTGTTGTCTCCTTTAAATGTAGTCTTGAGTGAACCCTGGTAGCTGTTAAGACAGTGATGGGACTACTCAGCAGGAAAGAATATTCAGCCTTCTGCAACACAGGGAGGTGCTGATTTTTTCTATCTCTATCCAGCCAGGTTAGTCAGCAGAAAACCTGGCTGCACAATGAAAATGTTTTCAAAGGTTTCCACAATGGATTAAAATTTAATGCCAGAGGTTCATGCATCCTGAGTTAGTCATTTAAAAGAAAAAATCAGTGATGCCAAAGTTTTGATCTAATGCAAGGAAACAAGTAAAATATTACATTGGCTGGGATTCACTTGCCTAAACACAGGCATCTAGTGTCATTTAAAATGTGCTAAGATATGTGAGACAGTTGCGTGTGGCTGGCATATATGATATAGGATCTATAGGGGACTCTTCTATAAAATCAGTTGGAGGTCTGACAGGATACCACAGAGCATCTGAAATGACATTACACTCCCACACATTGCCAAATGAATCCTATCCACACTGACAAAACCCCAGTTGCCAGTAAGTACATTTAAATGTCTAGGAAGGTTCAACAGTTCCTTTCTGCTTATGCTCCAGAGACATGCCTCCCTCCTTGGCTATTTCCTGCAATTTCAGTCTGAGAAATTGGGTTCTTGCTGGATAGTGAAAACCTCCCCACATATGTGACTGGGCTAATTTTCTGTCCCAAATTTGAGGGACTAGTTTTTTGAATGAGGACTATTTCTGGCTACAGGACTGCTAGTCTCGACTTTGTAAAGGAGTCCAGGAATGAGTTTATGGGCTAAGAACTTGCTCGCTTGTAGAAATGAACTCCCTAATCATACTGTTTTACCATGCCTCACACAAGCTGTATATGTGAAGCTCTTTAAAATAGCTGAGCCCTTCTGCATCTTCCAATCTTCTACAGTGAAGTTTGTGTACCAAAATGGAGAGCCAGCGCTGAAACAATTCAGCTGGACCTGGCAACTTTGAATGTACTTGCACAAGTATGATATTTTCCATCCAAACCCCTGAAATTTCATGACCTAGACATAGATGCTCACTGTCTGTTTCAGCATGTGTGGATGGATCTAGGGCACTGTGTTGTACGGATCTGACTCTTCGTACCAATAATATAAACTGTTGAAGTCAGTGCAAACTCAGAGTAACAGTAAAGACATTTTGACATATGAACCTTAAAAACAAGCTGTCTGAAGAACATTAAAAGAATATAATATTGCAAAGCCAAAGACTCCAGAAGTCAGCAAATACCAGAATTGGTCTGGTACTGGCCATATCTGACCCTAATTTCTTTTTCTTCAGGTATATTTATTATAGCATGGTGTGTAATTACATTCAAACCTGTCACAGAGCATGAGCTATTGCAGTGCACAGGACAGCACAGGTTCTGAATAAGAATAAAAACACCAGACAGCTACTCATGCAGTAAGCACTGTCTCTCAGAGACTGAAAAAAAGCAGTATAAGCCTTTGTTTCAGTCTATTGGTTTGCTATGTTCCCAGGCCACAGGTTTTAGCATGTTATATGAGCTATGAAGGTGGGATGGAAATGAAGGTTATCACCAGCTATAAACCGGATAAGGGGTCCCTAATCAATCCTTGCACCCTGTCTCCTAAAAACCCCATTATTGTACTGTATGTGAACTCCCTTTTAATAGCTGTAAAAGGTCAGCTGTATGTTCTTTGTCAAAGATGGCTTAAGATTTGTTGAGTACTTTTCTTGATATCATAGTTTCAGAGTGTAGCAAGAAAAGTTAATACAAAATACTGTGATTAATGTTGCATTTCATATGGGCTTTAATTCACATTTACATTGTTGCAAATAGTTTGCTGCTTTAAGAATGGTTCTTGTCTTGTATCTCTAAACCAACAGGAGAATATTTCTGAATATGTGGATGGCATCAAGCTGTTTGGTGCAGTTTATTCACTTGAGGGAAGGGATGCCATCCAGAAGGTCCTGGACAGGTTTGAGGAGTGGGCTTATATGAATCTCATGAAGTTCAACAAGGCCAAGCACAAGGTCCTGCACCTGAGTCAGGGCAATCCTCAATATCAATACAGACTGGGGGATGAACTGATCGAGAGCAGCCCTGTGGAGGAGTACTTGGGGATGCTGGTAGATGAAAAAATGGACATGAGCCGGCAATGTGCACTTGCAGCCCAGAAAGCCTATCATATCCTGGGCTGCATCAAAAGAAGCGTGGCCAGCAAGTCGAGGGAGATGATTCTCCCCATCTACTGCTCTCTCATGAGACCCCATCTGCGTCCAGCTCTGGGGTCTCCAGTACAAGAAAGACATGGACCTGTTAGAGCAGGTCCAGAAGAGGGCTACAAAAATGGTCAGAGGGCTGGAACACCTCTCCGATAAGGACAGGCTGAGAGAGTTGGGGTTGTTCAGCCTGGAGAAGAGAAGGCTGCAGGGAGACCTTGTTGCAGCCTTTCAATATATGGCTTATGAGAAAGACAGAGAGACTTTTTACCGAGACCTGTAGTGACAAGACAAGGAGTAATGGTTTTAAACTGAAAGAGGGTAGATTTAGATTGGATACAAGGAAGATTTTTTTACGATGAGGGTAATGAGACACCGGAACAGGTTGCCCAGAGAAGTTGTGGATGCCCCATCATTGGAAGTGTTCAAGGTCAGATTTGAACAGGGCTGTGAGCAAACTGATCTAGTGAAAGATGTCCCTGCCCATGGCAGGGGGTTTGGACTAGAAGATCTTTAAAGATCCCTTCCAAACCAAACCATTCTGTGATTCTATGAATATAGCAATGTCTAAACTACACCCTGATTTCTGTCACTCCTTTCCACTTCCCCTTACAGCAGCAGCAATACATCTGCAAATGACATCCTTGCTTCAGGGGCATGCAATAGGTAGATGCTTCAACCAAACCACAATAAAACAAACACCCATATTGTTTTGCAATCCATGAGTCTGCAGACTGAGCCCTGAGCTTCTGAGCTGTGCTACATACTTATGACACCTAGCTGTGAATTCTGTAGTCCTGCTGGACTCTTGGATCATTGGAAAGATGAGGTCAAGCTGGGGGGTGTGCCGTGGGGGGGGTGTCAGTTCCTGAATTTGCCTCTTTCCATGTGCTGTCGGACAGGAAAGAACATATGTTGTGACTACAATGGGATTATTCACTTAGCATGGCAGGATCAAATTGCTGTTTTTAAATAACGTTTCCTGTATTAGACATGCTAACATGCAGGAGGGAAGAAAGAGCTCATATGAGTACTCAGATCATCCTCCAAGATGCAGGAATGGCACCAGTTTTGACTTTTGCTATTTTCTCCAGTCTTATAGCCTCTCATGCACTTTTGATCTGATTACCAGAATCAACTTTGAGAGCTTTGGGGAAGTCCACAGGGTACATGGCCAATCTCTACAATGGCAGAGTTTATGCTAAATATAGGTTGTAAATATGATATTATTTTAATATTTTTTTCATTATATTGTTTGAAGTGGAGCCACTCAGTCTGCCTTGTGCAGTCTGCCAATTTTTAATCACAAACTGAAATTTGAAATACTTGTTTTATTAGAGAAAAAAATGCCAACATTGAAAATATGATTAATTTAAAAATGTTTTAGTTATTTTGCCTCAAAAAATGCAGTCAAATCTTCTGTTCATAAATTTAGAAATGCATGTAACTTATTTATTTTGCTTGTTTCTCTAAGAATGTAAGAAGCATTCTTTTGTAATAAAATCTTTACATGATTAGAGACAGATTATCCAGTAAAAATGTTATACCCACAAACAAGATGGATATATGTGCTATTTAACCCATATTAACCCATTATGTCAAAACATTTAACAGCTGCCTGCTCTTCATTTTTGTTCTTCAGTTTAATGGAAATTCCTCCTGCTAAATTCTTTGCTATGCAGACATTTTCCATTGCACACTTTTCTGCCATTGTTCTTTAAAAGGATTCTTTTTACCAGTTCTTATTGATATTTAATGATGGGCAAGCCACCAAAAGTTCAAGTCTCAGAATGACCTCATTACTTAATTTTGGCTTCACTCTACTTCCATATTTGAGACAAGCTAGTAAAGAACTCATTACACTACACTATGGATCACCATGACCTTGAAAGCTATGATTTTCCCCTTCATGTCACCACCCATATTTTTCATGCAAATAGACTGCTTTACTGACTTTGCTTGTTGTTTCCTCAGTAAGATATTTGACTAGGTCTATCTCATTGTCACATTTTCTGCCACTTTTAGGTCTACTGCTGTGACTCTATGAATCACATTTCTCCAGTAAAGCTCTAATGATCCTGGCAATTATATGGTAGGTTATACTACTGACAAGGCATATTCATTTAAACATCTTAAATATTTTAAGGGATCTCACAGAACTTTGCTACTGCCTGAAAACCATCACTTATCTAATGATACAGAGTATATATTTGCATTATAAACACTTTAAGTTTTGGCTTACTATAAGAATTTTTCACGCAGGGTTAAGTGCAACCCATTACCTCAGCTTATTGCTATTCTTAACTCAGAATATGTCTAATGGAAGTCACAGAAGTGATATACCCTTAGATTTTCTCATGCAATTTCTTCTCAGTCCTTCCAGACCTTGACAAAGAAAGCCCAAACACACCAAAAAGAAAAGCCAAGTGCACAGGTAGTATTTTGCAACTGATGCAGAAGAGAGAGAAAGGTTAATTTACAAGAAGCAACATCCTTTTCCATGAGAAAGGCACACCTTTATGAAAAAGTGTGATATTTTCAGCTCTATTCAACAGTGCTTACCATGCCAACATACCTGAGCTAGTTCCTAGAGGACTAGGTTTTACACTGTACCAAATAACCATACCAGGGCATCCTTCTATTCAGGTCATGTGGGGGGAGAAAAAGAGGCATCTCAGAGTGGGGTTGACAGCAGCAAGAGGCAGAGGAAGCAACCACTAGAGGAAAACAATAAGGAAAGCTGTGCATAGATCTGTGTCAGTGTGTATGTATGCCAGTATTTCCCTGGGACTTAGCTACACAGCAGGCACCTTGGGACTCACAGTTCAGCATCTTCTCTTGAGGTAAGTCCTTATGTACTTCACCCCAGGAAATTAAACATAGAGAACTCTTATCTTTTTAATATTTTTATGTAATAACTTAATGGCTATTAACATGGGAAATTGGCAATGATCTTGTGAATCCCCTAATCACCTTGAGGAGATTCTGACTCACAATTCTCACTGTACCAGAAGGTGCCCTTATTTGTGCTCTTCTTCCTCCAGTTAAAAGCCTGCTGCTATGCACTGAAGAACTTGAGAGCTATTGAGTTAAAAAGAAAGAATGAGGAGCAGACTGACCCTAGCTTTCCAAAAGGAAGGGTGTTGGTTCTTCCTCAGGACAGAAATTATACCGATTCCATAGATCAGATGCCAGATTTTTCACCTGCCAGCTCAATACTCTTAAGCAGCAAACTGGGAGAAGCAGAGTCATATTCCACTGTTTCATTTCTTTACTCACGCTGGCCCAGGACCATAGTTATTGGCTCCACCACAACCCTACGTCACTGAGAGCAATGAATTGCTCCCTGTGTGGACTACCTTACAGCTTGGTGATAGGGGCATTACCTGGGAATAAAGGGAGTGGAATTTATCTGACAAGGGAACTGAATCCAAATGTCCAGCATGGAGTAACAATAGCATTATTCAGTGTCAAAAGTGTCTGGCTCCTTGTCTTTTAGACCTTCTGTTTCTGTTCCATAAAAACTGGTTTAGAAAATATAAGTCCATATTAACTGATTGTCACTGACAAAAAAGCTTCCATATTCTGAATCCTGAGTGGAGAGCAGAGAGACACAGGTCTGTGCTTGCTATTTCTTAGTGGCTAAGTCTAAACAAGCCTTCATTCTGGGTGGAGGCTTTCTGGTTCTTTGAAGTGCCTGATTTCCTCCTATCATCAGCTATGCAAGGTATCAAGGTACTTAGCCTGTTTTAATTGCCTTGACAGTCCCCTACATTTTAGGCTTTGCAACATTTTTACACACAAACAAAACCTATGGGTAAGATACCAACATTAGTGAAAATTTTACAAGAACTAATATTCTTTGGAAATATAACCAGCTGAAGATATCTGCTATAGAACTACACATTATATGGGACGTTAGGGGCAAAATCACCTTCAAAGCACATTTAGTTTGTGCAGCTTGCATAAATATGACCCACAATTATGATTCCATTTTTATCAAACAGATAAGAATAACTTGTCAAAAACATATCTAAAGGCCTTTGCGTGATCCTCTCAAGTCTATTATATTCTTGACAACTGAAGGATATAAGGTATTTAAGTAGACATGGAAATTCAACTAGAAATGAAGAAGATAATTTAGAAGTCCAATCACATTTCCCTTTTAGGGGGGAAATTAAACATAAACCTGCTGAACTCACAGGTTTTTATTGATTAAAAAAAAGAGAGAATGTGTGTCCTTACGTGCATGATTGATCCAATTGTTTGTTATTGAATAAGTTTTTTTTCTTTTCATGAAGAAGTTTCTTCTTTTTTTTTCATGAATCATGAATGCTCAGCATTTCTGAGCTGTGCTGGAGGCAGTTCAGGTTCGTGTAGGAAAATGAGCTGCTAATACCCATTACCAGTATGGCTTGCTCTATTTCTGCTGCTGCCTATCCTGTGGACCTGAGAATCCATCCCTGACTACAGGAGCAGCTCCTCATCACCCAGTCTGACCAGGTTCAAATGCAGAATCACATCCTTCAAGAGAATTTGGGGTAATTCTTGCTGCTTCCTCACTTGGAGTCCTACACTGACCCCATTTCTTGTCAGGAACAAGCTGGTATTCAAAGGTCAGCATGCTCCTGCCTTCTTTCTTTTGCTTCTATTTCCCATGTTTAAAAAAAAAAGAAACCTTTTCCTTGGTTTGAGTTTATGATGTGCCTATGTATAAAGAATTTTGTTAAAATAACTAAGAATGAATAAGTGTTGAACTCTATGCTGAGGCATGCTTTCTACCTTCCTCAAGCTTGTAAAGCGCAATACTTCAACCAACTTGTAGTGGTCAGTCATTGTAATGATGTAAATAGGCATTTTGTATGTGGTATGAGAAATAATGGGACTACAATTTTAGCTCCTATAATGTGGGCAAAGTCCAAAATTCATTGGTAATGATCTCAAATATAAAGTATATAGATATCACCCCAAACTTGTTACTAATTAGTCATGATTATGCTCTTCCACAAATAACTCAGATGGTTCATTGTTGTTTGCACAATTATGAACAGACATTGTTGTCAGACATTGAAAATCTTCTGAAGTGCTCTTTTTTTGTCCAAATAATCAACCAAGATCAGGAAAATAGAAAATACTAAAGTGGGAGAAGATAATCTATTAAAAAAAATTAAAAGATACTTGGAAAAAGAAATCTCTAGTTGCTGAAGAATCTCCTAAATTGATGTCTGCATAATGATTTGAGTTTCTTATTGATGGAATTTTTAAAAGTAATTTTCCCAACTTCAGTCTTTTGAAATAGGTTGGGTCATTTTCACAGATATTCCAGATGCAAAGGTAGTGACATATCAGCACCCCACCAGAGGGAAATTGTCCCCAGGCTGCAGAAGTCCCTAGGCAAATGTACACCAGTCTAATCACAGAGTAGGAAAATTTCATCCAAAAATAAAGTACAAGACAAGGAGCAAAGGAGAAAAGCTGGAGTCCATATCAGACTGAAAAGGCAACAAAGTAAACTCTGCAACTTAAATCTATATGGGGAAGGCCTTAGGTACCAATTGAAAAGTGAGCATCACTCTAGAGAGGACAATACACTAAATACATTCCTCTAGCGGAAGTTCTTTTCAAGTGGGCTAAAACCTACAATGCTTTTAGTTCCTCTCTTCCATATTTTTAATGCTTCAGACAGCTGTTCCAGTTGGAAAGACAATGTGAAGCTTTAGCTTTGTCCAAGTTCCAAAAAGCTCATAACTTCCTTTAAATTCTATTCCTTGGTACTTAAATGTATATTTAAATGTTTTGGAACAAATAAATGGAATCATACCTAACATTCTCTAGTGACTTGTGGTCTCACTAAAGATGCTTCACAAAATCCTTAACTGACAACTTTTTCTTTTGTGACAGGACAGTTCTCTTTAATATTGAAGGAGTCCTTCAATAAGATTACCAGTTGAGATGGCCAAACTCAAACACAAACTCCTGGCCAAACTCAAACACAAAAAGGAAGCATACAGAAGGTGGAAGCAAGGTTGGATAACCCATGAGGAATACAGAGACATTGTCCAAGCATCCAGGGATGAAGTTAGGAAAGGTAAAGTGCAAATGGAATTGAACCTGGCCATGGATGTCAAAGACAACATGAAAGGCTTCTGTAAGTACATAGGTGACAAAAGGAAGAATATGGAAAATGGGGTCCCATTGCTGAATCAGACAGGGGATTTGGTTACACAGGACATGGCTGAGGTACTGAAAGCCTTTTTGCCTCAGTCTTTACTAGCAAGACCAGCCTTCAGGAATCCCAGGTGCCAGAGACCAGCAGGATAATCTGGAGCAAGGAAGATGTACCCTAGGTGGAAGAAGATTATATCAAGGAATACTTAAGCAAACTGGACACACATAAGTTCATGGGTGCTGATGGAATGTACACACAAGCGCTGAGGGAGCTGGCAGGTGTCATTTCAAGGCTACTCTCAATATTTGATCAATCATGGCAATTCAGAGAAGTACTCAAAGACTGGAGGAAAGCAAATGTCACTTCTGTCTTCAAGAAGGGCAAGAAGGATGACCCAGGGAACTACAGGTTGGTCAACCTCACCTTGATCTGTGGGATGGTGATGGAGAAGTTAATCCTGTAAACCATTTCCAGGCACATTAAAGACAAGAAAATCATTAGTAGTAGTCAGCATGAATTCACTAAGGGGAAGTCATGCTTGACCAACTTGATAAACTACTACGATGAAATGACTGGCCTGGTAGATGAAGGGAAAGCAGTGGATATTGTCTACCTGGACTTCAGTAAGTCCTTTGACAGTGTCTCCTAGAGAATCCTTATAGACAAGCTGTCGATGTATGGTCTGGATGAGCAGACAGTGAGGTGGATTGAAAACTGGCTCAATGACCAGGCCCAGAGGATGTTTAACATCTTCGTTAATGACCTGGTTGATGAGGCTGATTGTACCCTCAGCAAGTTTGCAGATGATACGTAACTGGGAGGAGCGGCTGATATTCCAGAGGGTCATCCTGCCATCCAGAGGGACTTCAGCAGGCTGGAGAAATGGGCTGACAGGGACCTCATGATGTTCAACAAGGAGAATTACAAAGTCCTACACCTGGGGAGGAACAACCCCATGCACCACTATATGCTGGGGGCCACTGAGGTGGAAAGCAGCTTTGCAGAAAAGGACCTGGGGGTCCTGGTGGACACAAAGTTCAACATGATCTAGAAATGTGTCCTTGCCACAAAGGCGGCTAATGCTATCCTGGGATGCATTAGGCAAAGTATTGCCAGCAGGTCAAGGGAGGGGACCCTTCCCCTCTACTCAACACTGGTGAGGCCACAGCTGGAGTGCTGTGTCCAGTTTTGGGCTCCCCAGTACGAGACACACATGAACATATGGGAGAGAGTCCAGTGAAGGGCCTCAAAGATGTTTAAGGGACTGGAGCATCTCTCACATGGGAAAATGCTGAAAGAGCTGAGACAATTCAGCCTCAAGAAAAGGCTCGGGGGGATCTCGTCAATATATATAAATACGTGAAGGGAGGGTGTAAAGAAGACAGACCCAGGCTCTTTTCAGTGGTGCACAGTGACAGGACCAGAGGCAAGGAGCACAAACAAACACAGGAGGTTCCCTCTGAAAAGTAGGAAACACTTTTTTACTGTGAGGGTGACTGAGCACTGGCACAGGTGGCCCAGAGAGGTTGTGGAGTCTCCATTCTTGGAGATATTCAAAAGCCATCTGGACACGGTCCTGCGCAACTGGCTCTAGGTGGCCCTGTTTGAGCAGGGATCATGGACAAGATGACCTTCAGAGGTCCCTTCCAACCTCAACCATCTGTGATTCTGTGATTCTGTGAAATACTTGAAAGAAGTCAAAAATTAATGAACACACAATAATTGTTAAATGCAAGAAGAGAGGTTTACATCTCTCTCTCTTAAAAGGCTGCAGTTTTCTCAGCTATTTTAATTACTCAGAATGACTCCAGCAATCCCAAAAAACCATAGTGTGGCTCCAGCAGTTTCTGACAAATTTCCAATATTCAGAATTATACTGTTGCTTCATTGCTGAAATACTGCTATGTTCAGCCTTTCACAAAATTTTCTGGATAAAGTAAAAAACATGGATTATCAATTTATGTATGAAGGCCCTTAGAAATCTACTTGGCTGTGATAACAGCCTATTGCATGTACAGAGCTGGTCCTATGTGCCAGTTATTCACCCATCAGTTCACCTGCACTGGAGTTAAAGTTTGCACTTCTAATATAAGCATTCACAAACCCAAACGAGCTAGTAAACAGATCATCACAGGACCATCACCCTCTAGGAACCAGAACAATAAAATTATAGCCAGAATCTTCAGGTAAAAGCAGGTGAAATTCTTTTCACACACACATAGAGACATATCAGATCGAAGAAAGGGAAATCTAGGAACAACACCAGAATACTTCCTGACATTGCACTAATGCTAGAGCGGTTCATTTGAAAGGAAGAACACACTGAGACATTCCAGATTTAAACTGAAATATTTTGGTTATAAGGGATTGTTTGTGCATTTCTTGACTATATTCAAGCTAAAAAAAATCATCTTTTGAGCCATTTAGAAACTGCACAAGTTTTTGAAAAAAAAAACATTTGATGAGGGAACATTTCCATTGCCAAAGGCAATTTATACATGGGACTGGGACAACTCCTACAGCTCGCTAGAAACCCCCTGTGTAACAGTAGTCCCCATTTTTCAAATGAAAAAAACAAGGGACCAAGACTCAAATCCGAGTGGATGTACACATTTCATTCACACTAAAATAATATTTAGGCCTTAAACTGATTAACTTCAAGCATCAAGATTACAGGGGAAACCATTTTCACAGTCCATCTAGGGGGAAATGAAGATGCACATGAAGTTGTCCACCCGTTACCATGGGCATCACTGAAATATTTATATTTGGGTTTCCTTGGCCATTTTTATGTGCCTGTACCTATTGAGTTACTACCAGGGCATCACAAGCCCAGTGGCTCCTGTGGGCCAGGGCTGCCCATGGGGTCCATCAGGGCAGGGCCTGGCAGCCTGGGCCTGTGCCACTGCCCCAGGCAGGAGCAGGGCGGTGGGGGGCCGCCAGAGCAGACCAAGCCCCAGGCATCAGGCACCTCCATAGAGGTGGGCAGAGGCCAGGCTGGGACATGGGCTCATGGGTGGGCCCGGCTCAGCAGGGCCCATGGCTGGGAAGGGCAGGTCCTGGGCCATGGGTGGGGTGTGGATAGCTCCCAGGGGAGGGGGTCAGGGGCAGTCAGGGCTGGCTGTGCATAAAACTGATGAAGTTAAATGTCACGGCTAGTAAATGAGCTCACCAGTAATGCCCCAGACACACACTTCTGCAGTGCTAAGAAAAAACAGGTTGGGATCCATAAAAGTACATTCAGTGCACATTAAAGGCTCCTGCAATAGCTTTACTGTCCCTAGACTCCCAAAAAACATTTGTAGTGCTGCAGCCACTCCAGCAGCAAAGTGGGCTCAGGAGAGTAGGTCCTTCATGCTGGTGGGGCACGCTGCAAAATCAGCATGTCGAGCTCGTCACAGCCCTGCCATGACAGAGATCTCTTCCTCTGATGCTGCTTCTGCAGGCGCAGTAAATCATTTTCCCCAGCTACTGCTTGTGAGAATGAAGCCAAGGGAAAACTTTAAGTTGTTACAGGGGTGACAATTCCTGGCAAAGATGAGTTATTGTACAGTAAAAAGAGCCAAGGAGCTGGTTTATGTGCCGTTCTGAACAGTGATGGATATTTTGCACTAAGTTGTGTTTAGGAGCTAAAGGGAAAGAAAGTATTTGCCATCTTCTCCTCTTACTCCTTCTTCATTTGAAAGTCGCTCCAAATTAAAACTCCTGTATAATATGCATGAGGTATGTACAGCACCTATGTTGTACTGTGTAGAAAATCTTATTTTGCATGCATATTTCTTCCATTAGAATTAGTTGAATATTTATTTTTTCTGCATTAACATTTCTTTCTTATTTTCAGACTGATTTAAAGCTCCAGAAATATTCAAGCATGTAGCAAAACAGGACTTGCACATCTTACTAATGCATTACATTTGCATTAGTAGAGGGGCTCTGGAGACACAAAACAACAACATACCTATATTTACGAGACAGTTGAGTGGGCTGGAGGTCCCTTTTTGGTAGATCTGGCTGTTATGATTCACCTTCTTAAGCCTGTAGCCTACTTTACCCATACTAATCATGATAAATTGTACTCACTTAGACCTAGAAGTCCCCTTCCCAGTTCTTGCTCTAGAACTCTTCGTCATCAATTTAACAGTATAGAATCATAGAATCATAGAATCATAGAATTGTTAAGGTTGGAAAAGACCCTTAAGATCATCAGGTCCAACTGTCAACCTACCACCACCAAGTCCGCCACTAAACCACGTCCTCAAGCACCGCATCTACCCGTCTTTTAAATGCCTCCAGGGATGGGGACTCAACCACTTCCCTGGGCAGCCTGTTCCAATGCCTGACGATTCTTTCAGTAAAAAAGTTTTTCCTAATATCCAACCTAAACTTGCCCTGGCACAGCTTGAGGCCATTTCCTCTCATCCTATTACTTGTTACGTGGGAGAAGAGACCTCACTACAACCTCCTTTCAGGTAGTTGTAGAGAGCAATAAGGTCTCCCCTCAGCCTCCTCTTCTCCAAACTAAACAACCCCAGCTCCCTCAGCCGCTCCTCGTAAGACTTGTTCTCTACACCCTTCACCAACCTCGTTGCCCTTCTTTGGACACACTCCAGCACCTCGATGTCCTTCTTGTAGTGAGGGGCCCAAAACTGGACACAGTATTCGAGGTGCGGCCTCACCAGTGCCAAATACAGGGGCACTATCACCTCCCTGGTCCTGCTGGCCACACTATTCCTGATAGAAGCCAGGATGCCATTGGCCCTCTTGGCCACCTGGGCACACTGCTGGCTCATGTTTAGGCGGCTGCCAACCAACACCCCCAGGTCCTTTTCAGCCAGGCTGCTTTCCAGCCACTCCTCCCCAAGCCTGTAGCGTTGCCTGGGGTTGTTGTGACCGAAGTGCAGGACCCGGCACTTGGCCTTTTTGAACCTCATACAGTTGGCCCCAGCCCAACAATCCAGCCTGTCCAGGTCCCTCTGCAGGGCCTTTCTACCCTCCAGCAGATCAACACTTAACTAAACTAAAACTAACTTAACCTTAACTAAAAAGCCAGACAGTAAGACAGTCACCCAAACAGACTTAGGTATGAATGGGCACAATGAGACAAAATGCAAAAAACTACAAACTTATTTCTCCAACTTGGCAGGTAGGAAGCTAAAGTGCAGGGACTCAGTGGCTCTATTTTCGACCATATTTTCTACCAAGCACCTCCTCTTTTGAGCACCATCCAAATCAAGTATTCTAACAACCAGCATAACTTTATTCCTCTATAGCAAGGCATCTTCCCCTATTTTGATTTACTGCGGAATTATAAAATGCAGTTGAATCTTGGTTACTTGAAATTCAGTGATGCAAAATCATTCCTTATTTGAAACAGATTTCCGATGCCTGAATACAGCAGTGAAATACAAAATCCTTGTTTACCTGAAGTTATGAAAATATCTAAAGTTACTGACAATTCTAAGTCTAACATAAGAAACACCTAGTAACATTTAGAATATCAATAATAAAAATACCTAGCAAAGTTTTTCCCTAATCCTCTGAAGCAAAGTCATGGGACTTTGTTGCAGCTAATTCCACACTTTGTCACCTACCTACCCATGCTTTGATATGACAGGTGAAAAACTAATGGCTCATATTTAAAAACTTCTTTCTGGCTGGTTATTTTTTGGTGCCACCCACTTTACTTTGCGCTTAACATCAAAAAAAAGAGTGAGTGGACTTTAAAATTCATCCAGCAGGGAGTGAAAAATGTGAGGAAAAATCTTCTAGAGACTTCAACTTCTTAAAGTAATTTACCTGTCCTTGAACAAACTGACTGTAAACCCTCACTTGGAGATTACATTACACAGATAAATTACCTTACATCACATGCACCCAGGGTTTTTGTCTGGTATATGTTTGTTTATTGGTTTTTCTTTTTTAATAAAATCAATCACTTCTATCTGATTTCAGAAAATTGTAGCAACCCACCTGTGCTGTGAAACAGCTGTACAGTCACAGAGAAGAAGAAAAATGATCAGACAATGTTTTAAGCTACATGCTGGCTTACTTAATTACTATTGATATAAAGAAAAGCATGTTAGTTTTGTCACAAAAATCACAACTTTCTCAAGAAAGGCACTCTACGCTCTTTCATGAGTCTTAAAGAAAAAAGTACAAGTGAAAACAAGGCCACAGTACCAATTATTCTCCACAAACACCTGTCAAAATTTGGGATGCAACATGGATTTGAATGTTACAGCATGAGGTTATTTCCAGTTTTAAAGATTATTTCCTTTTGGGACTGTTTTATATTTTCCTCCTCCTCTTCTGTAAGTTGGAGCATTGGTTTTTGGTTTTCTTTACCATGTTGCCTTAATTTAAAGCTCATTAAGCTCATTTCTAGCTTTGCAATTTACTTTAAGTGAACCCTTCCTAAATTTACAACTGTGGAGTCACTGAAAGAGGATTAAAGAGAAAGGCAGTTGGTGGGTTTGTGTGTTCTTTTTTTTTTTTAATTTCACTTTCTTGATATTCTTATGCAACTGCCCTCCCTTGGGTAGTTGCCTCACAAATATCAGAAAAAGAATATTCCTTTTTCTTTCCCCTCAAGCTCTCAAGAAATTGAATCAGCAAGCCCCAAATAGTTAATAACTTTTTGATATCTCTTTCGATCATTTTAAAAAACCCTCACTTATCACTGACAGTTTTGCCACCACTGTCAAAGAAGGCAGAGCTGACTAACAACTATTTTTTTTCTCTTTATCTAAAGATAAATTTTGCTTTCTATTTCTTTCTTAGTCTGTGTTGAGCACACTTTCACCAGTTGGGTAGAGAAACCCTACAGATGATTATTTAATTCCCTAACCTCTAGCAAAATATCTTTACATGTCTTTATATTTGTATCATCAGTAAGATTATTTTGTGGATATGGAGGGACCAGTATGACAACACATGGAACAGAGCAATTTTTGCGACCAAAAGTGCCTGAAACTTGCTCACTCAATAGGGAGCCATTAGGGACAATGACTCTCAACTAGTATTTTAATATTTAAGTATCTTCTTTAAATTAGTCATCTAGACTAAAAAGTTAAATAAACTATTCGATGGGGAGAAGCAGGCACTCCCAGAATTTGATTCATTTAATTTGTTTCAAATGTATTTATTTAGGCTTAATGAATCATGCTTTGAAGGTATTTATAAGAGAGAAAGGCAGACTTTCACACAAGTCTAGACAAGTAGACCCCTCATTTTCAGAGGATTAAGCGTAGATGACATGGTCTCTACCTTCCTGATTTGAGCAACTCCTTGAAGCTTTTCTCATGCATCCAGAATCATTATAGGGTGAATCATTATATATACAGGCAGATGGACAGGGTCTGTAGCAAGTAACATTTTCAACTATTTTCACCTGCTGAATTTTCTCTTACAGCAGTGACCTAAAACAGAGTTTATGTCATCAGTCCCTCTTGTTGACTTCTGTTTGAAATTTTTGTCATGACATTGTTTCTAAATGCCTACAAATGCCTGACCATGATGGCATAAGTAGTTATTTCAAGTTTAAAATTTTAAAATTTCTGGGATTTTTGGGGCGATTGACAATGACAAAAAGGAAAATGTTACAGATCAGTCTTTGGGGACCAAATAAGTGGTCAACTAAATCATAACATATGCAAAAAATATCAATTTAAGCCTGCTGGTTTTGTTGGCATTATCTCATCAAAAGTGTGATTTCATAGATAAGGTTTTTTTTCTACTGGGGAAGAAAGAAAGGAGAGGAAAAACAAAAAACAAGGAAGAGAAAGATAACAATGGTATGACACATTATGGCCGCTGTAAGTGGTCATGGTGAAAGAATAGAGACCAGAATCATGACTTAAAGGAACCAGAAAGGTGGAATTGTAAAGGGCATTAGAGGTTGCTCAGGGTGAGAGAAAACCTTGAGAAAGAATCAAAGTAGAAGGAAAACAGCTAGAGATGACAAAAAGATGACAATCTTAACAGAAAGCTGTATGTGGGTTCTTTGCAAACGAGTTGGTGGCTGTTACCAAGGCCAGGAGTGAACAAGCGGTAGCAATGGACTTGTGAAGAAAGTAGGAAACATTAAGCTTATCCATTTTATGTGTGGTGAGTCAGAAGAATTTAGCAACAGTCAGAATGTGGGAGTGCCTGACTCAATTACTGGCTTGAATAAACCTGATACAACTGCTGGGGATTGCAGGATTGCACCCATAATCACAGGTTTCACCATCAGGATTACAGTCTAGAAACTGCTTCTCCAAATTAGTCTTGCATTTATGTGGTCATGTTTGTTTTGGCACTGCAATATGCATACAGTGTACTACATATTGCTGCCTTTAAGTCTTTTTAACAAATACATTATTCGTGGCTTTTCTGAAACATTATTTTAATTGAGTCTAATTCTTTGTTAAACTGCACACTTCTTTATTACAAACATATCTAGCTCTGTGATTTATCCATGCTATAATTGTGTTGATGAGTTGTAAAGGACAATGAAATTCTCATTTTGAAGTATTTGATTTAGTCCTTTTATTCCTCTAGACCTTTCAGTCAGCCAATATGACTGAATTTGTTGTCTATTTTTGTAGCTCCTGCATTTCATATTGATTCTCTGAGATGTGTAAAATTGTTGCATTTTAGAATTCTTACTAAATTAAATCATATTTCTTGTTGTTTTATTTTAACTGGCAATAACAAGAATATTGGCCATTCTACTTATAGCTAATGACCAAAAAAAAAGCCAAGTTAAAAACATGTATTTAGTACACAACCTGGAGTTCATCTTTAGCCTAAGTCTAATCTGTAGTTAACAAATGATGGTACAGATGCTATTAGAAAAGTAAAATATGTATTCAAAACCTGCTAGTATGTTCTTATATTGTTTTTCCCCAACCATTCTGTTATAAAACATGCTGTTATGGATTTTTTTTTTTTAATGGCTAAACTGCATATAACAACTCATTCCCAGGTAGAATAGTTCTCATTTGTTCTGCTTTGCCATATCTTCACCTTTTCTCCTGCCTTCTCCTGTGACTCTTCTCCTTCCCTGCCTTTGCTCATCACCTTGGAATCTTGTTCTGGTCAATGTTATGCCATTTCATTTAGCTGAATTGACTCCCAGTGAAACCAGGTGAGAATCAGAAATAGCTCATGGAAGCAGCAGATGAAATCCAATGAGAGAGAGCAAGAGCAGGTGGTAGCAACAAAAGTGGGACCTGACCATTTTAGTCAAGGTTTGATCAATTTTTCTCCAGTTGTAGTGTGAAACCATGGCCGGACTGCCCTCGCCACCTTCTTCTTCCTGGTTTCATATTGTATATTCCTCATGATCTTCTGCACCAAAATCTTATTGTGCATAAATAATCAAATATTTAGAAAACTGAGATACATACGGCCAGTTATAAGTCTCTTCTTTTGTACCATCCAAGGTAACTTAACCACACATATCTTCCTTTTTAAAGATGTTAGAAGATTGCAGGTTTATCCTATTAGGGAAGGAGAATGGAATAAAAATATCAGAAAGACTTAGTGAAAAAGAAAAAAAACACCCTACTTTTCTCTGTTAATAACACCTACACTACTCATAGTTTATGCCTTGACATCCCAGGTCTTGTGGGTAAAGTTTTCAGGAGCATTCATACATTCATAAACTATGACTTAAGAACTATAAAAAATATAAATCCTAAAAGCTGACTGAAAGGGTCTTTAAGCTGTTACTGCTATTTTCAATAGCTCTAGAAAGACTGGAATAATTTCAGAAACTGGAAGAAATTTAATGTTGCACCAGTATTTAACAGGGATAAAAAAGATGACCTGCCTAAAGATATTCTGTCGGCCTGATCTTGACCCTAAACAAAATAATGGAACAGATGATGAAAGATTACATTGATAAATAACAAAATATTATTAGTGCCACTCAAACTGGTCTTCTGGAAAATAGATTCTGGCAAGCTAACGTGATTTTTTTTTTTAGTGGGATTACAAGTTGAGTTGACAAAGGTAGTGATATTAGTGTATATAACCAAAGCTCAGTCAAACCTGTGTATCTCAGGACATTTTGATTAAAAATATAGGATGCTACAAAGTTAACACAGTGAACAGTACATATATTATCCATTAACTAAGTGACAGATGTCAGAGAAATCATCGTCAAGCAGGTGTGCTTTTAGTGTGATCCCATAGGTAATATATTTTGTATTTTGCATTGGTAATATATTTTAATGAGTTTTTATCAATGACCTGGAAGATAACATAAAAATGTCATTAACAAAGTTTGCAGTTATCAGGAAGTGTTAGAGCTTAGCAAATAATAAATAAGCAATGTTACTGACAAAGGACAATCTTGATTGCCTGATAAACTAGAAGCTTGCAAGAAGTATGTGTTTTGATTTGAACAAGCAAAAAAGAGAGAGATTAAAGAATAAAGGACATAAATGATACTAACAGGAGAGGAGACACTAACATGGGAAACAATAATTCTGGGAAGATCCATGGCGACAATCCTGCTCTGAACTGATCAACATGCGATCTTGTGTTTTGAAAGCCTAACAAGACCCTTGAATTTAGTAACAAGGGGGTACTGAGCAAGTGTAAAGAGTCAATAACACTTATATATTTGTCCCAAAGTCGATATTACTGGAATACTCAAGTAAATTCCTATGCCTGCAGTTCAAGAAGGATGGATATTTGGGAAGAGTTCAGAGAAGATTTGTGAGAATAATTAGATTATAAGAAAACATGACTCATAGCAAAAAAAATCCAGGCAGCCTAATCACTTTATCAAAGATAAAATGAAGGTATGAGGTCATCTTAGTCTACATGTACCTATGTGAGGGGGAAAAAAAAAAAAAGGGTTACTCTAAAGGTCATGGTCTAGCTACAGTAATATCTAATTCACGCTAGCCCAATGTCCTGTGTCACAGGTCAAGGTAGTTAACCACAGTGGTCCTTTTTAAACAAGTACTCTATGACTCATGCACAACTACTTTTTTCAAACCAAGCAGAAATACAAGTTGGATTTGAATAATTTGAAGTAAGGTTATATATGGTTATATTGTTGAGACAGACTTCTGTGAGAGATTGTATCTTAAAAGATTTGTCTTGACTGAGATAGGACCTACCAAGCAGGAATGAAAACTGAAAGATCTGTTAGACTATAGGAATAATGAGGCTTAGTTATGGATGACATACCTCAAAGATATAGTGCAAAGGACTAACATTTTTTTTAGGAAGCAGAATATCTATGAAAGACATACAGTGTTCTTTTCTGGTTTTTAATCAAACTGACTTTTTTTTTTTAGTTAAGGTCCAATACTTAATCCTTTAAGATAATTAGGAATGAGAAAAGCAGTTCAGTTAGAATATGAAATGAACCACCTCTGTCCCAGATTCTAACCAAACATGGATGACCATGTGAAGAATGAGGTCGTCATTCATATTCTTAGCTCTGCTCTGAAAAAATAAAGTAAAAATAGCAGTCACAGCTGCTGCCTGAACTACAAGTGCAGCTGCATACAGATATACAGAGGCAGCTTCAGAGAGAAATGCAGCATCACTTCTGCAACAACAGCCAAATAGCTAGTCATATTACTCAATAAGCTGCAATCGTTGTGCCAAAGAGGATACATACTGACGTTCAAAATGTTGCAGTGCACAGAAGGGAACAATGGGAGGACGGACAATATCAGCATCGACTCTTGCTCAATTATAGGTCGTTGCTTAACAACTTATCTGTCTTAGCATGCTTTGCTTTATGGTTAGAAAAGCTAAATTCAGTTCTTTCAAATGTCTGTCCTCTATGAGTGGAGAACCAGTCAAAGTTGTCTGCAGAAGGAAGTGCCACAACCACGAAGAGCTGATGATGAGTCTGGGCTCTCGTTTAGGTGGGGAGAAGCAAAAGGAAGAGGCAGCTGATAAGCATTCAAACTTTTGAATGCCTTATCCAAGCCTCTCTGGTCTGGAAGCAAGACTGGAAATAACTCAAACAGGATTTCTTGAAAGATATCCAGAAGCACTTGGTTTTGGCTGGGTCAGTAGCACAGCAAGAATAGCCTTTCTGGGATATTTTGGTATTGCTGTTTCCTGTCCCACACACAAACAGAACATTTGGTCTTTTTCTCTTTTTCTCTTCTCTTCGCTTCGCTTTGCTTCAGTTCTTGCTTTTCTGCCTTCTTCTCCTCTCTCTCTCTCTCTTTCTCACTACTTTTAACATTTCCAAATAGCTTGGGTTGTGGTTCAGCTAGAGGTTAGGACAAAAGCCTGGATCAGTCCCATTGCTTTGGTTGAAATAGAGTCACCAAATGCCCTACATGCTTCCTAAAGAAGACTGCTACACACCAAAGCCCAGGACTCTACAGAAAAATAAGAACATTTGGTACAGAAAGGAAATGGTAAGCTAATGAATATTGTCATTCAGGAAAATATATTTCTCTTTCTCATTACAACTACTGTGTATACAGAGACGCATATGTATACATATGTCTACACACATGCAGCCAGATTGTATCCTCAGCTATGCACACACTGTTCCCATTGAAGCACAGAAGCCACACACATGCATCTGAGGGCAAAATGTGGACCCAACAGCTGGATGTTTTAATGTAGCCACATTAATTACAGAGCTCAATGACCACTGCATACAACTGAAACTCTGACCACACTGAGCAGAAGATCAGCCTTGTAGTGCTGTTCCTGGCTCCTGGACAGCAGACAATGGTGTCTCAGAGAAGAGAAACACAATTTTGAAAATTCTCACCTGTTCATTCTTTCCTTGCACACTAGCATTGGTTCCCATCCTTCCTTCACCAAGGACTAATTGTTACATACATGACCACACACAAAGCCTGACTGGCAGCCGAAGAGCTCATAAACCAAGCACTGTAATCTACTTTGCTGGCAGTACTTAGTGCTATGGATGCAACTGGGATAGTTGTGTTGCTGACTTGGCGAGACTTACTTTAGCTGCTTCTGTTAACATTTCAAGGTTTGGCTGCCACAAGGGCTCCCCAGCTGCCGCCTTTCACTGTCTTCAAAGTGGCAAGTGAATTGCGTGCATATAGACTGCTTTTACTTTGTTCTGGTATGTACATATACACACATAGCTGCATTTATTGAGCTGAAAGTCATCTGTCCATATGTATTCTTATCAACAGTTAAGCAAATGAAAATCAATTATTTCCAACTCATGATAATAAAAAATAAAATACTTTAAAATGATAAAAATTATGTGGTACTATTAAGTACTGACGAAAAGGTTATAATGAAAAATTTGTGACATAAAATGAACACATAATAAGTGTTCTGTATTTCTGGGTGTTGTACAAGGCCTTAGAAAATGCTCACCTGAAAAAAGGCAATGTGCTTTTTTGGCATAGAAAAGAATCTGACATCATACATTGGATTCTAGCCCCACCTTTGGTGTCTTTGACAAAAAACATGCATCTTGGCCTGAAAGTCTAGTGGAATTACAGCAGGTTGAATTTTGCTTTCTGTGATTCATTAACTACTTGTTTACTTCTCCCTTTGTTTTAATGCAGAACAAAAAAAAGTTCATTCTTTGGGTGCATCCCCTTCTTAAAAATAAAGGAAATACAAATTACTCTTCCCCCAAGAACATGCACCACTGCACAGCAGCTGAAGAGTTACTTTCTAACAGTACATCATTGATTTTGCTTTATTTGCCCAATGCTGAATACACCTTTGGAAGGTGGAAGATGTGGTAAAAGTGCCTTTAGAATACAAATAATTAGCTTGGATGATTTCTTTACAGATACTGTTAAGCGTCAGAAAGACTGACTACATTTTACCAGCTGGAAATCCTACCCTACAAGGCCAGAAGGGAGTAACGCTGCTAGCATCAAGAGGAATGAGACAACAAGGGAAAGCATTGCCACCACAAAAGCATACCACATCAGGGGACATCTGCAGTTAATAACAGCTTTTGGGGAGTAGTTAATTCAATTGTGCACTAGTTGATTTTGATTTTTCTCCCTGGCAGTATTTTATATGTTTATATTTTAAATATTGTTCCTCCTGCATTGAAGATTTGCAACCTTTTTTGATTTATTGACCCTAAGAAATATCCAGTGAATGCACAGGCTCCACTACAGGAGATTCTGTGGCCCCAGGTTGAAAATCTTGCTCCATTTTGTAAATTAAAAATAAATTATAGTCTCATAATGTGCTATGAAATAAAAAAAAACACACCACAGAAACAGTGGTATTCCAGTAAGGAAAGAAGCTGTGTTTTTCACAGCAAGGAGCAATATCCTGTGCAATTAAAGTAACAAAGAAAATAATAAAAGAATGGAGGATAGCTATGAAGTACTTGCAGCTGAGATATTTCCATTTGCTTCATGTAGATCTTATATTCCAGATGCTCACCTAGCCCTCGCCCTCAGCCTCTGCTCTTTCATGGGTGAGATTCACTCATTCACTTCTGTTCTCTGTATTGTTAATGGAAACTGTCATCCCTTGAACCCGTCTTTGTGTAGGTAAGGTTCTCTATTTTCTTTTGCCCTCTTAATATAGCACTCAGCCAGTGATGAATACACCTAGATTCTTCATCCCTTCACACCTCCTTCACTGGTCTTTAGACAATGTATTTGTACTTGTTGATTTAAAAAGACAATGAAAAGAAAAAGAGAAAAAAAAAAGAACAGAGTCTGCCAAGCAAATGGATTTCACAAATAACCTTCCTTTTGCTGATATTAATTAAAAATAATATAGATTTTTAAAAATAGTGTTACTTCTTAAAGATGTAGTTCCTAAATGTTTTCTCAGGCATGTCACAGCACAGATTCATTATATATATGTTCCTCAAAATTATAATTTCCAGGATATGAGAACCTTTGTTCTGAGGCTGTGATCTTTAGCATTAAAAACCTGATAATGAAGTAATGTTTGGTATCTGATATAGCTCTGCAAAAAAAAAAAAAAAAAAAAAAAATTAGTTGCTAGCATTTTAAGAAAACATTTAAAAATATTTAAATGATGGCTCTTTTTAAGAAAATGGTATTTTGAAACAATGTATGCAGATATACCAAATATATATAGAAATACCGAGAAAATTCACTTTAAAAAGAAAGTCATCAAGATTTTAATTTTGGTAGAGGAAGCCAGGTTAAAAATAACAAAATATTTACAGTTAAATTCTTTTGCTTGCCTTTTTGCCTTGCTTTTCTCCATGGAATATATTTCTGCTGCAGTGATCACATATATATATAAACATCCTCTGCTGTAGTTTGCATAAGTCTGCTGAAGACATGGCTACGTGTGAGCAGGGCATGTAGAAATACCCATGCTAACTTTAAACAAACTACCTTAGAGACTTGGGGCAAGAGAGTTTCTTTAATGGGATCAAATGCTGTGGGAAAATACACACATCACTGCTGTCCAGTACACAGATTGGCTCATTTAGGACTCATTCCTATAGCTTAGTTTAGCACTGCCTACTCTGAGTTTACATTTAGTGAATTTAATGCTTCAATGGACAACCCCTTGAAGGATAACTTCCTATGGATTGGTCCAAGTCTGCTCTGTTTAATTTCGATTCAGAATGTGTGAAGTTTGGACGGCATCAAATACCTTGATGCAGAAGACAGCACATGTCACTTTTAATAGGGCAAAAGGGAGGATACTGCCTGCCTTGCAACCTGATCAAGAAGCTGAAGGAGCAGATGGCAGAGATTTGCTGCACTGACTATATCTGCCCTCATCTCACTCTCCAACAGTGATGGGTTCATATCATACTGCTTTATGATTTCACTACCTCAACTGCTCCTTTTAGCTAGAAATTCTGCAGCTAGACAGACATTAGGGATTTTCAGCTCAATATTTTTTAATATTGTTATTTTAATTTTAATTCAGCAATTGAGGTGGTCAGGAACAATGCAACAAACCCCCTGACATTTTTGAGCAATTGCCAATGTTCTCACCACCTGTTAAGTCACAGATACAAGTCTGTGTCTAAGATAGACCCACAAGTGTACATACATAGATACATTAACTATTAATTTTAACTCCATAAGAAAAATGGTATTTTTTCTTTTAAATCATTCTTGTGTGCATCTTGCTACCTTTATTCATAATCTTCATTGATTCACTTACATAAATATTTGATAAACATACTCAAGCATATGATTAAATCTCTTATCTGTATTGAAGCATACTGGTCAATATTTGATTCTCATTCACTGCAGAAATATTAAGGATCCTGAATATACAACATATGCACCCTTTTCATCATGAGGCATGCCATGTTTTGGAACACAACTCTATCACAATATCAGAAAATAGTGCAAGACTTCAACTTCTATAAAATTATAAGTGGAATTTATCTCAGTGAACTTTTAAGCACTGATGCAGCAGGCAAGTTACTCAGCTAGATTCTTTTTATTGTTGTTGGAGGGAAAAAGGCATTACTAAATCACATTTTATCATCTGACTTGTTTTAAATCTGTGCATCAGGATGAGATGAGGTGGTTCCTAGTAGTAGCTGTTTCTTATAGCAGTCTGCAAAAGGAGACTGGAATACCTTGTTAAGTATAGATTTCTACAGCACAGACATGTACGCTAGAGACAATTTGAAAGCTACCATTGTTGTCTCTGACTGTAAAGGCATCTTTTGAAATACAACCCTTCAGAGAGAGCTATACTGGGTTCTTACATACATATTTTAGGTTGCTAAGTTTAATTACCGATTTTCCCTGTGATTTCCTTCAATTCCTCAGACCTACTTCTTGACCGTATTTTTTTCCTATGAATAATGCAGATCACGTCCCTCTTTCCTCTCCTCATGAAAACAAACCCAGTTATATCTCCATATGCAAGGACTAAAGGAGAGAAAACTAAATATAGTGAATTCTGTGTAGCAGACATGTTCTATTAATATATGTAGGATAAATAGCAAGATAGATAGATGAATGAACTTCTTGTATCCATTACCCTTCTTCAGGTGTAATCTGTTGCTAGTATAGCATTGACTTGTGATAAGAGCGTCTGCTGCCCAAGTAAGATAGGAGCTGAAAAAGAAAATAAATGAATTTGATTTATGTTCTCAAGGCCAATTGCCAGCCCAAAACATATTATGCCAGTACCCGATGGTATGTGAAATGGCTCATGTTAATTCAATAGAAACTTAATACAAAGACCTTTGCCTGTATCTTTTCCAAGCTGTGCTTACTAAACCATTCAGATCAAAATAAGTAGGAAAATAGATCATAAAGGAATTACAATCCCAAAGGTAGTTGACTGAGGCTCAGATGCTCTTGGCAGAACTACAAATGATGTGCATATGATCAACAAAAAACATGGAAAAGATGCAAAACATAATGACATATTTTGCCATTGTGTTTGTTTTTCTTCTATTTTGTTCATTATGTACAAAATTAGAGGTGGAAGCCACAGCCAGAAAGCAACAACTTAATACAAAGTAAAACATAAAGCCTATCCAAATAGCTGGCTGAAATAAACCAGGAACAATAAGAAGAGCAGCACTATGAGACAGCACATCACAGAATCTGAATGCTATATAGCATAATTTCGCAATGGAGATAGGTAGAGATAGGTAGTAAGATATTGCCTATCTCATTTACTCTACATTACAGTGGATTCAAAGTCCCATAAAATAGCCTATAATAGCATCATATAAATTACCATAGCCTGAAAGAGCAAAGATACAACATTTCAGAGAGCTACAGATACACTGAGACTTACAGAAACAGTTTCACCTCAACCCTTGCACTACCATTTCCACTTTGATAAATGGCAGTTGTCTTCCACTATCAGTCCTACTTAAAACTGATGAAAGCATATACATAATCATTTATGCAGGGTGGTAAATTTGCTGGTCCAGCTGGGGAAGAGGTACATCTTTAGTTATTGTGAATACTCATGAACACCCAGTTGTGGTGCCTATCACTCCTGGGAGAGGCTGGAAGTCCTGCCCTCTTGCTGAGCATTGCTGTGGACAGCTGATCTTGGGGAGGGGCTTGGAAGGAAAGCAGCTTTTCTTAAAAGTGATTGGAAGGATGAAGATTTTCCTTCTTGAGGTCTCCTCCTCCGATTCATATGCCAGTTTAAGTAATCACCCCAAAAACAGGCTAGCCATAGTATGTTATTAACTAAGCATTTTTACCATTCTTCTAGCCAGAATTTTTAAAGTTCTTGGGAAAAAATAAATTTCGTCCTTAAAAACAAAAGCAACACGAATCCTACAAAATTACTTTCTCTTTTTAGAGAAAATGTCTTTACAAAGTGGAAAAAATATAAGAAGTCAGAGTTTCTGACAAAAATCCAATCTAAAATTTGTTAAAAGATATTCTACGCCAAATAAAATTTTAAAGAAAAAGTTTCCACCAGTACCAACTTATTGTTTCTGTGATCATTTTATACCTATCTTTACAAGAATGTTTTGTACTCTTTAAATTCACCCAACCTTTTCTGTGGGCTGTGAAGGAGGATTTAGTGAGTACAGGAGCCTCACACAGAAATGTTCATGTCAGCAAGCTTTTGTGTTTTTATTCTAAGGAGATATCTTGGTAGATGTGCTTGTGATAGGGTGTCCCTGAAAACTGCCTTTTGCAGAAATAAATTAATAAAAAGCCAAACACAAACAGTGTTTTGCCCTGTTCTTGTGAACCCCTGCAAAATAACAGCCTCAAGAGCTATCATTCAGATGAGCCTGGGAAATATACAACACGTTAAGCACCTCAAGTACCTTTCACTATCATCTACCCTTCCACTTTGTCTTCTGGGTTTCTCTCTTTATTTCAAAGCTTCCCTGTGAGTGCCATACAGTAGATTAAATAGAGAGTGAAAATAGTGCAATCGTTATTTTTTCTTCCTTTTACATTTTGAAGGATTGTTTTTTATCCATTTTTGTGTTCTTCCTCAGCTGCACTAGGTGCCTCTGAAATTTTGTGTGCTTCCCTCTGGATTCAAATCCACCCTGGCCCAATGTAAAAAAAAAAAAAAAGAGAGAGATTTGGGTTCTTTTTGGCGTTGTCTGATTTATTTTCCCTACCATCGTAATTTTTAAAGACTATTTTCCTTTCTCTGATGCGTTGATATCACAAAATGAAATTACATTCTTGCCAGAAAGCCTGTCACAGGAGTTTGGCAAGCAAACAGAAATGGATGAGAGACTGAATCCCTATAAAAATCCCTTAAAATAGCATTGGGGGCTATTCCAGTTTAGGGAAGATTGCACTACTAGTGCTCATGACATCCCTGTTATGCATGTAAGGAGGGAAAATTGCTCTCTAGAACTGACAAAGTCACAAGCTATAAATTCACTACATAAACGGATAAAATGTTAAAGCATGCTTCTCCTTTCTCAGTATGGATTGCACTTGTAGCTTTCTTTTATCAGCTCAGCACTCTTCACACACACACACACACACACACACAAAATTAAGGTGATTGTTAAAGACCTATAGGTTAAAACCATAAATAAACTATAGTCAATCAATAGTTGTAATGTATCCCATCTTTTTGTTTTATCAGCCAAGTGTGAAACACAGGCACAGTCATTGAACATTGGTTTAACTGAATCACAGTTGCTTAAGTGTTCTCAAGAGGTGATAAATTAAAAAGTATTATGCGTGAAAGAAATAGGTTTCTCTAAGTTGAAGAAGCAATATGGCATGAACCTACTAACAAATTGTTGGTTATCCACTAACACCAAGTCGCTACCAATAAAAATTATCTGTAAGTATTTTAACAAGGAAGGAAGAGTAAATAGAAGATTCTACTCCAGACATGATTTTGTTTTGCTCTTTTTTGTTAAAGTAGTGCCAAGTTAACTGGAGAACTGGTCAGATTATATCTTGAAGACAATTATTTCAGTGAATCTGATTTATTTTCTCTTGAATAAACGTTCCCCAGAAGATCACTGGTTAGATGATTTTATGGCTGTTTTCCAAATTTTGAGACCCTGACCTTTCGTTTTCTGCTATTTTTTTTTCTGAAAAAATTCTTGTTGGTTTTTAAAAGGATTGGAATTCAAAATCCAAACTACTATATTTGCAAATCATATGCTACTGGTTATGTAAAGACAGTGAATATGGTAAAAGTTTACAAGCTAACCTGCAAAAAAACTTTTCTATATTTTAATGTTAATTATTTTTTTTTTCTTAAAAGCTTTTGGGTTAAATCCTGACCTGTCTAAAGCTAATTGATTTCAGCAAGGGCAAAATGTCCTATTGCATGGCTTGTAAGTAATTTAAAAAGACAATGGAAAAAAACAGGAAAGGCACTTAGAAAATATACAAAAAGGATGTTATCTATCAGGTAAATTTAACAATATTCCCCAATTATGATCTCATACTGCTTTTTCCCCAGTTTTGGTTGGGATAGAGTTAATTTTCTTCATATTAGTTTTTAAGTTGCTGTATTCTGGATTTGTGATGAAAACAATGTTGGTAACACCAGGATGTTTTACCTATTGCTGAACAATGCTTACACAGTGTCAAGGCTTTTGGGATCCTCATGCTGCTCTGCCAGCCAGTAGGCTGGGGGTGCACAAGAAACTGGGAGGGGTCACAGCCAGGACAGCTGACCCCAGCTGACCAAAGGGATTTCCCATACCATATGACATCGTGCTCAGCAATAAAAGCTGGGGGGAAGAACAGGGGATGTTCAGGGTTATGGCATTTGTCTTCCCAAGTAACTGTTCTGCGTGGTGGAGCCCTGCTTTCCTGGGGATGGCTGAACACCCGCCTGCCGATGGGAGGTAGTGAATGAATTCCTCATTTTGCTTTGTTTGTGCACATGGCTTTTGCTTTGCTTATTAAACTGCCTATCTCAACCCATGAGTTTTCTCACTTTTATGCTTCTGATTCTCTCCCCCATCCCACTGAGGGGAGTGAGTGTCTGGGTGGTGCTTAGCTGCCTACTGGGGTTAAACCATGACACCTCCCTAAAATATGAAGCATTAAGGGTTCCAGCATATTTGGCCAACAGTCAGGGCAAAGTATGAGAAGGAATTCAGTGCTGATGGAACTGAATGAAAAAACATCCCATGAGCATAACTGTGCTATACTGGTATACTGTAGAAATATTGTACAGGGTAGAACAGGACCCTGGTGGAAAAACTACATCCCTTGAGTTGGAGATTGATTAACTCCTCAGCTTCCAGCTCAAGCCAGCTCAGAGCACTTCAGCTGCAATCTTATCTGGACTCCTTCTTAGCAAACCTCATAATTAGAAAAAACCCCACAACCTCCTTTTGTCTTTGCTGACGTGTTGGGTTCTATAGGTGTATTTTTTCCTCTCTTTTTTTTCCATAGAGATTTTTCACATCCCTCTCCCCCCCCTTTTCTCATTTCATATATGAACAGAAGTCTTTGCTATGGAAGCAAAGATCATAGCCATAGTTTTATTAAAAATAAAGTGTAATAATGTAATTTCTTCAGAGGCCTATTGAATAAGTAATTGGAAACAAACAGATAAAAACACAACCCAAATAGTCCCAAATTGATAGATGCTCAGAGCTATTCCTCCTTCTTCCCTGCCTACACACGGAGACTGATGCTGTTACAGCTTTTAACACAGATCAGGCTGTGAATTCATCCAGCCAAAGATCTAAATTGCACTTGTGAGATGCCAGCACTTGTTTCGCACCACACAGAGCCATCCACCCAAGGGATCAATGCCTGGCTCCAGATCAAGTGACACAGGGCGGCTTGTGTGCATGCTGTTCAGGACAAGCTCTGCTATAAAACCCTGGCAGCAGCCCTATGGAATAGCTGTAAGCCAGGTTGCCTCCAGGCTCCATTTGACACCTCTGTGAATTTAAGACATCATTATTTCTGGGGCTTTTCTTTCTTTCTTTTTTCTTTTTCTTTCTTTCTTTCTTTCTTTCTTTCTTTCTTTCTTTCTTTCTTTCTTTCTTTCTTTCTTTCTTTTCTTTCTTTCTCTTTCTTTCTCTCTTTCTCTCTCCCTCTCTCCCTCTCTCTTTCTTTTTTTCCCTTTTTTTTCCAGATATAATGCCCTGAAATGATGTAAGCACTGTATTACAGCCTATCAAACCCATGGTTGTACATCATCATGATACCAAGGGCATGTGTTGCAAGCCCTGGACCTTGATTTGAAGGCATGTGAAGAAGGCTCTGTGGGGAATAATGGTGGCCCTACTCCTTCCCCAGCTGACCACTGGGAACAGCCTCGAACAGAGTCGTCCCCAGAAACACTTCTGAATTTCATCCCAGAGGAAACTGATTGAGTCATTCCAAAAAGGAGATCAGGCCTGGACAGAGAAACTGAGATGTTAAGACAGTGAAGATATTCTTGCACCCCTGCAGGCTTCCAGCCTGGAAATCTCATTTTGCTGTGCAAGTTTACGAATGCTAAAAGTGAATCTTTCTGATATATGAAAGACAGGCTTTTGATTTATCAGAACACCAGAGATTTCTGTTTCATCAGACAAACCAATAATGATGTTTGGACATTTCTGAAAACTTGAAGACACTGGTTGGGAAGCACCTTAAAATTTCAGTAAGGGACACTAAAATTGAAAGATTCAAACATAAGAAAAAAGCAAAGAAAGTAAAATAAAATTACTTTTTTTTCAGTCTGCAGCTATTTAAAAAGTTCAACATTTTTTCCAGGGTTTATTGATAGGGAACAATATTTTCTGTGGAAAAAAAATGTTAATCTTTCTTTCCATTCTGTATCATAAGAAACACCTTATCTTTTGTTTATTTATCTGGGTGCAGGTATACAGTTATAAGAGTTTCCAGCAGCAAAACACAATTTTTCCCATTCAAACTTACAAAATAAATACCTACATAATGGAACATTTTATAACAAAACAGTAAATTAAATACAATACTGTTTCATGGTCTTTGGGCTCACCTCTCAGGATTCATAATCAGAGTGAATATATTAGGTCTTTGGGGAGTGTGTGATAAAAATTGTGCCTGTTTTCACATTTGTGTGCTTAAACAAAGAGTTTATAGTTCCATCCAGTTTAATAATGAAATCCTAGCTGTTAGAACCTCATACATGAATACAACATTTCTGAATGTATGTTAGTGATAAATTAGTCTCTCCATCATGTGTGAGAAGAGCAACACAAAGCAAAAGCCCAGGAGTGATTCTTGCTAACCCAAGATGTTTCCCTAGGTCTCTGCCCCAAGAGCATTTCATTGTCATTAGAGAAACACGGGCACTTCCAAAGGGCCATCTGAACCTTGGGCTCAGCCAGCCTCTGCAAGGCAAGGATGACAATGCTTGCCTTAAAACAGTCTTGTCAAGTGTTTCAGGAATGATAGGATGAATTAAAAAAAGAAAGAGAGTTAAATTTTCTTTCTCAATTTGTACAATTTCTTGTATCTCTAGGTGGTTTTGTGCTCAGCTGACGAGGGGTTTGAACAACCTTTTCAATTAAGGAAGTATTAATAGGTAACTAAGCATTCTATTGTGAGAAAACTAATTCCCTTTAGATGATGTTGGCTGCACAATACGTAAGGACAAAACCCTTCACCAAATACAAAAAAGCAAAAATCAAACCAAATCCAAAAGCATCTATTGAGCTAATGCAGATTAATCCTGCAGCTGCAGAGCAAAGCCAACTGCTTTATTTCTGAAATCATGGTGAATGTGAGGAAGAGAGAAAAAAGAAGTATCTGGTACACAAAGCTGGACCTGAGGGCTGAAATAACCCGGAACTTGCAAATGTTCTGCAGGCAGCTGTGAAGCTGCCTCTGCTTACTGAAGGAATGACCCTTTCAAGGAATAACATGCTTTCACCTGCTTGGCCTTAGCTTCATGTCAGGACACAGATAGAGACAGAGAAGCGTTGAATAAATATCTGAGCATGGCAGCATGGCAACCATTTCCACCTGAGGTTTATAATTCAGGTGATTAAAAACTCAGAGAAAAAGCCATGTTTCTTTCATATGAGTCTCAGTTGAAAGCAAAAGGGAGATAAACATGAAAAACAAGACCACAAGGTTTTGAAGGGACTTTAATTCTGTGAAAATACATTGAGAAAAAAATATTTTCTGCCAAACGTGACTAGGCTTCAGACTAATGCATGTCTCAGGCCATGTGTGGTAGGTGCTAGCTTCAGGGCATTTTCAACCATCTACCACTTGTTTCGGGATTCATTTCATCCAGCTCTACCATCTAGAAGTTACATATCCACTCCCTGTGGTCATGGAGGTTCCCTGTGAAGGGAGAGAAACTGATCAGCCAAAGCTCTTCCTGGAAATGCCAGTTCTAGGAAAGGCCCAGGGGACCAGCAGTGGTTCCTTCTCATCATTGTCACTAAGGAAAGGCTGGATGGATATGCAGATGCCTTACTTTAAGGCAACAGAAGCACCATGAGGTAAATTCCAACAATACACAAGTTTAGGGTAAAAAATGTCATCCAGTCATATAGTGCCTGTACAGAGAGAAAGGTTCCTGAACCTCTGGATAGTCTGCAGCTGAAATGCTTTGTTGCATTCTTGAACTTAGATGCAGAGCTATTGCAGCAACAACGTTGGACATGGTGGTGGTCTGAATATGACTTTATTTGCTTAGATAGTTACCGTCTGGGGAAAGTTGAGGTTTTGCTTTTTTCTTTTCACTGCCACTTTCTTTATATCTCATTTCAGGTTTAAGGCTAGAATGTTAAATTGGTACAGTGTAATTAAAATTATTCACGTGCTTTAAACAGCTAACATTCAGTGCAAACAGAATGGGGATCAGACAAGCTAAAGTGTCAGAGTATGTTCTTGCTTTTCATTAAAATTCAAGTTTCTGAGAAATGACATATTTTGAATGATGATCAGATTGATTTATTTCCATTACTTGTAAGTGCCAATTAATTGCTTGCTGCATTAATGAGAAATTAGATCATTTTAATAGAAAGATCTAAACCCAGTGTTCCATTGCACTGTTACCAGCCTCTCCAGTAGTCCTATATTTAACTGCTAGAACATTAATAAAATCTTAATGTAAGTAGGAATATTACCATTGACTTCAAACAAGGCCAACTGGTACCCAGTGTAACATGACCTGTATCAGAACAAGCCAGTATCTGTTTGTACTTCTGCTCAACAGAAATTCATTTTTTCCTTCCTCCAACTACATCAGTTCTTGTAGGTCTGCAGAATTTGTTAGGGCTGTATTATAGGTTTGGTGGACCCCACAAGGGGGCTTTAATCAAACATAAAGGATACACCTAGAATAATTTATTTTGTTCTTTTACTAAAGGGGTTTCAATATTTAACTCAATGTTTAAAATAAAGCTAATTTTTCAAATGATTGCCACTGTTGATTTACAGTGATGTTCGGTTGAATTTATAAATTTGGAAGAAAGAGATGCCAGAAAAGGATGCTAAATTGATTAAGGAAAAGATGAATCATATTCAAAGGGAAGTACAGTAATTTGGCTTCTTTAGCCCAGTGAAAGAAAGGCTGAGAAAGAATATGTTTGGCCTTTATAAAAACACTGGGCTCTAAATATTGGATTTGGTTCCATCTACCTTCAACTACTGAAAAATGTTATTCCAAGGAGTAAACCCCTGTCCTGAGTAAAGCTAGGCTGAAAATCAGAAAGAGATTCCTACCTTTGTGAGCAAGCAGGTTTCAGGAGACCTTTCTAAGTTGACTGGAGGACGAAAACGCAGATGGCTTCTACAGAGGAACATTTTCTGCAATAATTTATTTGTCACAATATTGACAAAATGGACTGAACTCTGACTATTTCTAGTCCTCCTGTCCTCCATTCCAATTATGAGCATTTAAAGTCAGCAGAAAAAGGTACCATGTTAATGATCTCGGCTTCAACATCAGATGCACCACAGCTTACAACTAAAAATCTGTTTTCTTGTTTGCAGCTTTTATAAAACCATTTGGGGCTTTCCAAAGTCAGCTGAACTGTGATCATTTTTCTCATTCCTGTTGAGGGAAAAATGTTGTTGTGGCACAGGATTCACTTCCCTAACTCTACATGATCAGAAGTTAGTTAGGCTTTTAATTTAATCTGGTTGTCTAAGGCTGTCAGCAGAGGTATGGGCAGCCCTGGACAGCAATGCAGCTCCCCCTCAGATGGCTTTCCAAGACAAGCAGAGAGAAGCATCTCCTGAGATGCTTATTGCTTAGCCACTGAGTCCAGAGGAAACCAAGACAGTTTCCAGAGGCTAGAGGACCAACTTTCCGTCAGCTAAAATGAAGCAGGAAGAACTCAAGCCCTAACTGCCACCTGCACAAGTTAAAACCTTCACCGAAGTCATCAGACTGCACAGCATGGGCTCTTCATGGTGCACGTGAAGATGCAGGAGTGTCTTTCAGACGTGTGGGTTGGGTAGTACTAATACAAGACAATGAAAGTATTTTTCATCATGATCTATGGCAGAGCAGTTTGATTTAACTTTGTTCAAAAGAGCTCAAAATGTGCAGTGTAGACTTCCTTCCAAAGCTACAGGCTTGGGGAGGAGTGGCTGGAAAGCAGCCTGGCTGAAAAGGACCTGGGGGTGATGGTTGACAGCCGCCTAAACATGAGCCAGCAGTGTGCCCAGGTGGCCAAGAGGGCCAATGGCATCCTGGCTTGTATCAGGAATAGTGTAGCCAGCAGGATCAGGGAGGTGATAGTGCCCCTGTATTTGGCACTGGTGAGGCCGCACCTCGAATACTGTGTCCAGTTTTGGGCCCCTCACTACAAGAAGGACATCGAGGTGCTGGAGCATGTCCAAAGAAGGGCAACGAGGTTGGTGAAGGGTGTAGAGAACAAGTCTTACGAGGAGCGGCTGAGGGAGCTGGGGTTGTTTAGTTTGGAGAAGAGGAGGCTGAGGGGAGACCTTATTGCTCTCTACAACTACCTGAAAGGAGGTTGTAGTGAGGTCTCTTCTCCCACGTAACAAGTAATAGGATGAGAGGAAATGGCCTCAAGCTGCGCCAGGGCAAGTTTAGGTTGGATATTAGGAAAAACTTTTTTACTGAAAGAATTGTCAGGCATTGGAACAGGCTGCCCAGGGAAGTGGTTGAGCCCCCATCCCTGGAGGTATTTAAAAGACGCGTAGATGTGGTGCTTGAGGACATGGTTTAGTGGCGGACTTGGCGGTGGTAGGTTAACGGTTGGACTCAATGATCTTAAGGGTCCTTTCCAACCTTAACAATTCTATTCTATGATTTTATTCTATTCTATGTGAATTCTATTCTATTCTATTTTTGTGGCAGTAGGACAAACGTCCAGCTTTCTGTTTTCCTTCCTCCTAGCCCAACCTCCGGCCTACAGGGACAGCTGCAAGGAAGAGCCAGTCAGACTCTTTCTGCTGTTTTGGTTGGACTTTCTCAGGGTTTTTTGGTAGCTGATCATTCCTGTTTCTCCCAGTCCATGCACATCTATATGGCCCACTCCTTATATTCCTCCCACACACCTCCCTGACCACTCTCTTTCTCTTTTCCTGTATTTGCACCCCTCTGCATTTATTGAGTCTTCCCACCCTAAGCTCCTGACAAAGCCAAACAAGCCACCACACAATGCCACATCCATATTTTAGCCCTTGCCTTCTCTGTGCAAGCTGGAGGTTCAAGGCAGGAGTCTTACCAAGCGGAAGCTAGTCTTGTGTGGCTTCTCGGCACTGACACAAAAGAGGGACCAAGAACAGCAGCAGTAACAAGGAGCTACCACTTTACCACTTAAGGGAAATCACACTATTTTTGGTCACCTTTTGGACCCATTGGTTTTAAGTTATACAGGACCTAGTTTTTAAGTATGCCATTTTGCAACATGCAGGGTAATAAAAATTTTTAAAAGCAGGCTGATTTTGAAGTCTGCTGAGAATAGAATTATAAATTTTCCCTTAAATCAAATACTTTCATGGATGAGAAGACCTAGGTTTAAGCGTGCTCTGTTTGGGAAATGCTGGTGTAAATACTGATTACCATAAAACAGTAGATAGCAAAAAAAATAAGAATACTTACTGTTTAGTCTTCCAATTAAGTTAGCTGATTTATTCTGCAAATTTTAAAGTCTAATAATCCTTGTCAGTTGATGATCCTGTTGCATATTAGTGGGTAGATGGTATTTGAAATAAATTTAAGAAGTGAAATATGATATACATACATTACCATATTTAAGAAATCACTTGTTTCCAAGCAGCTTAAGACAGAAATTGCATGAAGACATTGTTAAGGCCAAATACTCATTTTTACCTTTAGCAATACCTAATTTTAAAGTCTGTAACTGTGAAAATAAACATTCTTTTAGCACTACTTTTGTGCACAGCTCAATGTTAGTCACTGTATCTGTGGGTTATAAATACTATTGTGTACTGTAACTTGGTATTTTGTTCTATATCATGCTTCTCTAGTCATTATTGAAACAATAGCTAAGAAAGAGGTTCTTAGGCTCAGCTTATTATTTGGTTGTTAAGCAGCAATAATTCCTAGCATTGATCATAAGAAGAGGCGGTATTCATAAAATCGTGTTCCCAGAGCCCGGCTTTCCTCTCAGGTGGTTCAGCAGAACCAGTTCATCAAATTCTCTCTAAGATACCTCCAAATATTTTGCCCTCAGCTATTGTGTAACAACTCCTGAGTAGTCCTACACTCATGAATTCAAAGGGAGAAGCCAGAAACTATTTATTTTTGGGGGATGGTCTAACTCCTTGCCAGGCTCAGCATGTGTTCAGGTGAAGGCCAGCTCCCGCAGGGGAGGCAGAAGGATCGGCATGGTCAGGCAGGCTGGGTGGGGTCTGCCTCATCAGCACGGACCATTCAATTGGATTAGCTGTATTGCTAAACATGACCCTACCTTTAAGTGGCCTAAGGACAAAAGGAAAAAGGAAATATCCAGATGTCTTGCCTCTCAGAATTGATCTCTCAAGGAAACAGGAAAGCAAAAGATGCTGGGACAATGCACATTCCTGTCCTTGTCCAGCGCTGCAAACCATCAGCATAGAGCTCCAGCTCCCCGCTGATTTCTCTTGAAGGTAATGAGGGGCAGCTCAGCTCAGCCCTCTGAGAAGCAGACGCTCACGGTGGGTAACTGAAATGGCTCTTCCATCGTTATCTGAAGCGCTGCAATGAACCCTGGCATGGCTTACCAGGGCCAGCTCGTACCCATAGCAGCCACAACCTACTCACTTCAATTTGCACACACATTCTCTCTCTAAAACTTTGTTAGCAAGATTATTTTGATTTTAATGAAGGGATTTCTTTTTTTTAATTCACTTCAAGTAGCTGAGTTAAATCATGGAAGTGGTGAATCACCTAGGGAATTCTTTAGGAAGAATGAGTACATGTAACCTCTACTACCCACCCTCTACACATACATGTGTGCACGTGCACGCACACACACACGCACACACTTTATTTATGACTTTATTTCCACCTGCGCTGACATGGCTGGGAATTTACAACAGCATTGAAAAAGTTACAAGCAGTACCTCAGAAATTCCACATTTTACTGAGCTGCGTTATTATGGCACATTTGTCAGGCAGCCAAATGCTATGTCAGCCCTGTAATTGATTTACAGCAACAACTGTATGAATATTTGAGGAAGAGGAGGAAACCAATGTCCACTTTTGAATCCAGTGTTTCAAAGAAACTAATGGTGGTGGGAGATTCACAAACAGAAAACACAGAAATAAACAACATGTTTAAAGGGATTTATGCTAAACATTACAAAAAGGGGGGAAGAAAAAAAAAGTGCATTACTTTTCAGACAGGAGAATAACCACAGCCTTTCCAGGCATGTTTTAACTTAGCTATATAAAACACCTGGCCCTAAAAAAGCAGACGTTTTTCTTCTTTTTTTTTTTCTAAGGAAAATATGAAGCTTAAACAGGAAGCCCACATAGGCTCAAAACTCCTTTGTGAAAGACCTCATTAAAGAAAAAAAAAGAAAAATCCCACCAAATTTATATAATAGTTACTTTGTAATTGCTATGAACTGTATGAACAAATCCCTACTTTTCCATTTAAGAATGTTTTGCGAGAAGAAAAGAGGTCCAACACTATCAAAGAACTGGAAAGGTTTGGGTGGAGGAAAGAGGTAGGAATACCTTTCCCAGATCACTCTCCTCAGCCTCCGCACCTACAATAACTTGCTTTTCTGTTTGCTTATCGAACATTTTCTCTGCAAGACAGTAAGCTGCTGAAGAAAGCAGGGAAGACAGCTGATATATTTGGGAATGCTGAATACGATTTCCATCATCCTGCAACACGGTGCTGTTTAAGTTTTGGGGTTTTTTTTAAAAGTAGGTAAAGTTGATCAAACATCATAGACTTTAAGAAGTTTCCTCAGCCACCTTGTTTGACAGATGACTGTGTGATGCAGCCATTTATTTGCACTTCAGTTCAACAGGAGGGACGATTTGGGCAGTGCTCACACAGCTCCTGAATCCAAGGTGCTGTTTGAGATCTGTTGAAGCAAGGCATGCCTGGGGTGGGAGTCCCCCCTGTCGCTGCGGCTCCCCTGTCCGCACCACACATGGCAGCACCACTGGAGAGTCCACTCAGTGCTTGTTCAGAAGCAAAACCACCTTGGGTTATGCAGAAAGTGCAGGGACCAGCTTCCTATAATTCTCAAAGTGTACAGAGACCGGAACATTTCTAATCACATGGAAAAATATTAAGCCTGACTCTTTAGGACTATAGAAACTTGTTAAGTCAGAACCACTAAGAAGAAATCAGGAAGAGAAACATGCTCTAGCGGCAATGGGAATCAATCCACAGGGACCTGCCAGACTCAGATCCAATGGATTTGGGAAGAGGGATGTGCGGTGGGGAGAGAACAAGCCACAGCTCTGCCCACATCAGCCTCTGCGCCTGGTCTGTGTTGCCCTGATAACCCAGAAGGTTCTGCACACTGTATTCCGGTTCTGAATGGAAAAGTGAGAATTTAAAAATAGAAATGAAAATAATTTTGTGAAACAACAAGTAATTTCAAAGTGAAAAATCAAAGCATTTCCATTTTTTCAGATTTTTTTTTGATGTTCTGATTTAAGCAATTTAGTAAAACAAGCTCAGTGGCTCAGTGTCACAGAGCTGCTTTTTTATTTTTTTTTTTTTAAATCTACTTTGAGTGAGAATGCTATTTCAGATGAAACTGCTAGAGTGTGCTGGTAGGTGAAATAACAGTTGTTACAAGCTACAGAGCAATAAACAAACACGTTTTTAAAAAGAGGCACTTAAGAAACTCAGTTTATGTTAAAGTACAATTTTATTCATTAAGTTAATACAGCTTTCTGATTAATCATATTTTCCATCATCACCATCATTTTACTGCTTCGTCTACTGTGTGGTCAGTTATGTGAAATTTAATTCATTCTAAGTACTATTTTACACATAGGTTTTTGTCCCCTTGCCAAAATCTGAGAACAGATTAACTTTTCCCTGCTTACTGCAAATACCTACAAGGCTGCTGCGAGCGCCCCTGACACTTTCCATTCTTTAGCTTACATGGAAGGCTGTGTAAGCTAATTACAATGGGGGCCGTGTTTCCCCATTCCTGAGGGAAGGTTAACAGAGAAAGAAGTTTATGCTAATAAAGAATACGATCAGCGTGTGGCAGAAGCCAGGCTCTGGGCAGTTGGCTGCAGTAGCACCGATGCTTTCTTAATGCTGTTGGCGTACACACCCGCAGCAGGTAGCAGTGCAAGCACAGTTCATTTTAAGCCAAGAGTAGCTAGATTCAGTTATAAGAGCTGGCTTGTTTATATGTCTTCTACCACTTACCCAAATAGTAGCTTCTTCGTTGCTGTTCTAGTGAGCCACAGCTGTTAAAAAACTATTGAACAAAAGTCTCATTCGTACAATTATTATGTGGTACCAGTCAATCAAGTATTTTTTTGTGCGAGCTCTCTGGTTTTCAGCTATGTCAGTCAATAGTTTACAATATCTTTCTGCATGCAAAAAGGTAACTCATGAGCAGAGTGAGGGAACTCCTGATGCCAAATGAAGGACCAAGTCTTTCTGGTCATTTCTAAGAGTCTAGAATCACAATGAGATTGAAAATCAGTTTCAAAAGCTCCTCTAACATTTCTGGGGAAAATGTGCAATCATCTCTTCAGATGCAATTCTCCCTGCCACCTGGAGGGCTCTTTGTCAGCAACAACTCTGCCATAAGTGGACTGAGCATCAGACAAGTATCTCACCATGTATCTCCTGCTCAAATGTACTCTGCATCCTGCAGAAAATGGCACAGCTGCACCATTCAAGGGCTGATAGAGCGGCAGCTCTAATTTCTTGATAAGCCTACTGAACTTGAGAAGTGGGCCCATGTGAACTTCATGAGGTTCAACAAGGCCAAGTGCAAAGGCCTGCACATGGGTTGGGGCAATCTCCAGTATCAGTACAGGCTGGGGGATGAAGGGACTGAGAGCAGCCCTGTGGAGAAGCACTTGGGGGTACTGGTGGATGAAAAGCTGGACATGAGTCAGCAATGTGCACTTGCAGCCCAGAAAGCCAACCATATCCTGGGCTGCATCAAAAGAAGCGTGGCCAGCAGGTCCAGGGAGGTGATTCTGCCCCTCTACTCCACTCTCGTGGGACCCCACCTGGAGTACTGTGTCCACCTCTGGGGCCCCCAATACAAGAAAGACATGGACCTGTTGAAGCAGGTCCAGAGGAGGGCCACAAAAATGATCAGAGGGATGGAACGCCTCTCCTATGAGGAAAGGCTGAGAGAGTTGGGGTTGTTCAGCCTGGAGAAGAGAAGGCTCCAGGGAGACCTTATTGCAGCCTTTCAATACTTAAAGGGGGCTTATAAGAAAGATGGGGACAAACTTTTTAGTAGGGCCTGTAGTGATAGGATAAGGGGCAATGTTTTAAACTAAAAGAGGCTAGATTCAGACTAGATGTAAGGAAGAATTTTTTTATGATGAGGGTGGTGAAACACTGGAACAGGTTGCCCAGAGAGGTGGTAGATTCCCCATCCCTGGAAACATTCAAGGTCAGGTTGGACGGGGCTTTGACCAACCTGATCTAGCTGAAGATGCCCCTGCTTATTGCAGGAGGGTTTGACTAGGTGACCTTTAAATGTCCCTTCCAACCCAAACTATTCTATGACTCTATGAACTGTGTTATGAGGGAGTAAACGTTAAAACCTGCACAAATTATTCCCTTAGAACAAGAGAATTATTCAAAACCACTTTATGATATGACAGGAACTCCTTTCTTCCTTCCGTTCCCTTTACAGTATCTCTGTAGCTCTGACTTACAGTAGCTCTGACTACTTCCAGCACATTAGTAGCAGGACAGAATTATATATTGCTGTCAAGTGCTGGCACATCTAAGAAAATCAGCATAAAACCCCACCATTTGTTGATGAACAGAGGACGGAGCCCAAAATTCTCCATGTTGTAGCAACACAAAATGGAAGACAGAAGCATCAATAAACCCTAAGGACATCAATATCAATTCCTTCATTACAATATTTTTCAGTAGATTTCTAAAAAAAGTAGACTGGACACCAGGATCAGTGCCAAAGGTAGTTTTTTAACTGAATAGGAACTGATGTGGTTTTGCATCATTTTGCCTCAAAAGAAGCTGAAGCCTCACTGTGCAAGAAGATATTATTTCAAATGGCTGTATAATCAATACCTGAATTTTGATTATCCAGCAGTGGACTCAAATCGTAAGTCTCAGCTTCTCCATGCACATCTACAAAGGAAGTGCTGCCTAGAAGTAGGATGCACATTGCTAAGGCAAATGAGGGGGTCTTTAGACCATGCGGCATACAAGTCTTTCAAAGTACAGGCATCATAGCCTACAAAATCTCAAAGCCTGTCTTATACTCAGGGGATCTTATTACCTCAGTCAACCAAGTAAAACCTTAATTTCCAGTGCCATCAGATTTGAAATTTGCAGGGTTTAAAATTAGTCACAATTCGTTTCAGGACACAGTATATCCAGGTGCTCAAACTGGAAACTCCTGTATTGCATTTGTTGGTGAACAGCCCGCAGTCAACAGTCAAGCTGAATGGGTATAACAAGAAAGCACTAATTGATGGCTCAGGAAAGTGACCATGCTGAAGTGCTATCAGTAGTCTATAATCTAGAGTAATTTATGGTTCTGTTCTCTGTTGTGTGGGAAATAAAATCCTGGACTCAAGTCACAAAGCCTAAATTTGTTTTACAAGCAGTGAACTTAAATTACTATCAACTTCACTCTCAGGTCCTGCTGTCCCATGGCATTCTTGAGTCACATTGATCACAGGCATTCTGACACAGTGGACCTCATGGACCACACGACTCTGGGAAACTATGCATTGCACCAGCAATATTTAGTCTTGAACACAAACACAGAATAACAAATGGATCTTGTTTCTTGTCTACCAGAAAAGGAGATTTTAGATGCAGTAAGACATAACTCTCCAGATGACACACTCTTTGGTGCATAGCTGCTTTTGGCATTTTAGAGCACAGAGAATAAGTGGAATTAAATACACAAAAACTACTGTGAAGAGCATGGGAATGCACGTATTGTATTATAAATATTTTATATCTGTCTCCTCAATTATGCATTTACTGCATATTCATACCAAGAGCTTCCTAGAGCTGTGGCTAGCCTGTCTCCTCACGCTTCCCCTCCTCTCCTCCAGCACCCAACCACGACCGACTTATTGCCTTCAACTACACTGTGCTCTCTGAACTGAACACATTTGTCCTAGCCTGTAACCACAGTGACAGGGCAAGCAAAGAAACTGGAAACAGTGGTGTGGGTTACCAAAGAGGGTCCCCTAAGGACACGGGAGCAGTATTGAGCTACAAGAGAAAGAGCTGCACGGGAAACAGGAGAGGGCTCCTGTGCTTTTCGGTAAGTGATAGGATGTGGACATACATTGTTTCAATGGAACTACTGAAGCCTAATACTTAGGCACAACGACTGTGCGAAGCACTTTTCACCACACGTAAGTAAGCAAAGACACTATAGCTTTTATTCCCTGCTGTAACATGTCCCTAAAATATAATAACGGAAGGTATCTAGTAAGCTCTTCAGCTGAATAAAACCATATGTACAGGAACTGCACCTTGTTATACATTGGTTTCCTCCCTTCACTAAACAGGCTAAGGCTCTCTCTCCTCCCCTTTACTTTCTTAATATAAGAATTTCACATAGCTGCTAAACTAACATCCAACTAGTTAGACATTTCTTTATGACAATACAGCAATACACTAATTTAGAAAAAAAGGGAGAAGACTTCACCAAGAGAAAATAATTCTCTGTGACATGTTACATCTGCATAAAGAAGTCTTGCAAGTGAAATTTCTGCTTACATTTACACTTGAAAAGAAATACAATTCACAATTATTGTCCTGGTTTGTAAAGCTGGCAGAACACAAATGTCTGCAGGATAAATCTTCACAAATGTTTAATGGATCTTGAATCTTAAGTCTTAGTTTTAAGTTTCTTCAAAGCAGTTCAAGGAATAAGACCTAAGTGTTCAAGAAATCCCTGAGACTGAAGTGAGAAATGTTTGGTGACACTAATGAGTCCTCGGTTGGAAAAGTAGCAATATTCTTCAGTGGAAAGTTTGGGCCTAACTCTTTGCCATTGTGGCACTGTCAAGATCCATTTATAGTTAAGTAAAGAAAAAAGAATTCTAAATTAAAGCATTTGGTCATGAAATACCATAGCATTCCTTAAGGTTTTGTGTGTTTGAAATATAACAGTAACATACAGCCTTCAGTTAAGAAACTACACCGGTGTCCCCCAGCATCATCTCAGACACACCATTTAGGTTATTCAGTTAGGAAATGCTTGCTTCAGAGAGATTCTGGTAAACAGGTAACTCCATTTATCTAAAATTATTAAAATTATTATTCAGGGCTTGCAGAAACCATACCTCATTAATTGTTTGTATGAGTTCCTTGGGTAAAACATTTTGTTGTGTAAAGCATTAAGAGAATACTGCCTTTAAAGAACATTTTACGAGTTTTAAGTGAGCCCATGACAAGATTCCAGTTGCTGCTGGTTCTAAAACTGTAAAAAGTCTGTTCTGTCATTCAGCAACACTTGTTCCTCATTGTAAGACTCTGAGATGCAGTGTAAGCTTTATTCAGCCTTGGCCACAATTTATTTCCCCATCACATCAACTTACAATTTAGCTTTCAGCTGTGTAAATATCAAACCACCAGCTCCCTAATGCCTGGATCTTCAGAGGGGGAAAGGAAAAAGAAAATAAATTTTTTTTTTAAAAAAAGGAAAGAAAAAAGAGAGAACGAAGGAAACACTTGCACACCTTTAAAACAGATGTTTGGTTACATCATTGGTCTTAAAAGAGCTATGAAGAGATTGCAAATATCTTGCAATTTCCAGATTGCCACTGTATTTAAGCACAAGCAACTTGCTAAACATGAAAACTCACACTGGCAAAAAAAAGAGGACTCGGGAGCGTTCATTTCCATTTCTGGGTATTTAAGGCATCAAATAAAATTCTAGTCATTTGTATTTTTAGGATGCTAAATGAAACTTGATGGGAAGCATCTAAAATTCAGTCATTGACCCTGAATGTTTATTTGGGTACAGAGATCCATGTCCTTGGAAGATTAGGATCTTTATACTCTCCAACAGTGAGTCCAAAAAAAAGCATTTAAGGGAGAAGATGAAAATGGAATAAAATGACATTACCACCGTTCCCAACCTTCCCCTGCTACAGAAAACAAATTTAAAGCTTGTCTTTCATGTTGGACCTTTAACATGTTGTCTTAAGCATAAACATTAATTCTGGAATGAAAAATGTACTTACTGTTTTTTTTTTTTTTTTTGATATGTCAAGAAGCAACGTCTGGTTACAAACACAAGCTATCGTGGCCCTCAGCTCTCCTCCCCCTAAAAAAGCTAGGGTCAGCAGGGGGGAAGAAAAAGGAGAGTTATTCAGTGAATCAAATTTAAGATTTCTTGCCTTATTGACTTATAGCATGTGCTTAACTCAGGAAAAATTAATCTCTTTCAAAATGCACTTAATTATAATCAAATACCCATATCAATGTGTGTCACCACATCAGCACATCTGGCAGCAATGAAGACAAATTAACAATAAGAGTCAGAAAATATGGCAATATGATCAACTAAAGCACGCAAAATCCATTCTCTACACTTAGACCACCAGTGACTAAGGATGGATTAACTTCCTGTCTCTAATACTGGCGCCTAAATTAAAGGGAAATTGCATTGCAATCTGGGTACCAGGTTTCTGGCTACAAACAACAAAAAGCCCTTAGCTCAGCTACACCAGGCAGTGAAACCTTTGCTCTAGGTTAGCCATGATGTCTGCGATGGCCTACTCTAACAGCTGCTTTTAATTTAGTTTAAAAGAAGTGACTTGGCAACCATGTAAGTTTGCACCTTCAAAGTAGACAGATGTAAAAAGCCGATGTCCTGTAATATTAACCGTTTTGGAGTCGTGCTGTTTTAATGCAGTGATGACAGCAGGATTCACAGCTTTTTAAAATAGTAGGCATCTGTACATAGAAAAACAAAATAGAGTGTTTTCACTTAGTTTTAATTACCATTTTATAGTAAGCAATCCTCTTTCTCTGACTTTGTATAGTTAAAGGCATTGGGTTCATTACTGCAAATTTAATCCAGCAAGAATTTACGATTGCTCAACCTGACTGAGCAATTGAATAAAGCACAGATCTCATCTATAACCAGAAAAGGGCAGCTGAATAAGGAACAGAAGCATGAGTTTAAACCAAGGAAAACATCATCTTGTACTTGGACTACCTTCTCATGTTGAGTGTGGAAGCGGTTGCAGAAGCAAAAAAACAGGGAGACAGGGTATGGGAAAGCAAAGACTCAGGCATGCACTGTGTATTTGGCAGACGTGTAACACTAAAGCACTCAGAAGAGAGTGATGCTACAGGCAGACATCCAGTGCCTTTTCTCCTTTACTAAATAGCTTGATATGGATTTGTGCATCTACTGTGCATATCCTCCACCAGATGTGTGCCCACTACTTGCACACAGGCATGGGCAGACTGTTGGTACTACAGCCTCATGTGCATGAAAACTGAGAATGTGTGCACACACATCTGATAGTGGGAATTCACAAAGTGGAAGATTTGCATACTTATTTTGGTACAAAGCGCTTCAACCCACCTTACCAGCCACCAGCAGTTGTGGCAGGACCACACCCGCTCTTAGAAGCTGAATATATTTAACACAGTAAATCCAGAGATACAAGTTTTAGTCAAATAAAGGTGCAGACATGTGACAGAAGGCACCTACATATGCAACACTCCTCTATCTACAAACATAATTCACACTCTTCATTCTTCATACACTAATGCGGGTCAGAGACCACATGGCAGCATATTTTATTAAAAGTAATGTGCAAATAAGATGCATGATACCTGCAAACAGCATGGAGTTTCCACTTGTAAAAAGGTACAAGTAACAGTACAAAATTAGAATGCTTACTACTCATTTCAATAAAATGAAGTCTGACATAGAAATACATATGCTGTATTATTTACACCATTAATTTACAAAAGATATTACTTGCATAAACCAAAGCTATAAAATAATTAGAAATATAGTATTTTTATAAGGAATGTTTTCCCTGTATAAAAACGTAGAGCATTTTGGCAATTATGCTTTATTTGAATAAAAATGCATTTATTTGTTCTAAATTCATAGCATCACGTGGTTTCTTTCTTCCCTTCTTCCTTTCCTTATTCCCTTTTTAAATAAAAATCCACACTGAGGTAGTAGTATGTCAAAGTATTTCTTTGGTTCCAGAAATCAATGGCAGGTTCAAAAGGAGCTATGTATCCAAATCACAGGATTGGAAAGTAGAAGTCCTAAAGTTTTCAAAGGACTGTTTGTAATTATAAATGCTATTTTCTCCTCTAGAAACTGTCCTTTCCTTTCCATCTTCATCTGCCTCTACATTGAAGTCCAGTGAGGCATGAGGATTATTATGGGAGGTTTTTGGCTGGCAATTTGCTGGCTGTCTACAACTTGAAAGAGAGTCCAGCTGAGGCCTCCATAAAGGCTTTCCAAATGTTCCTGAAAGACAGCAAATGAGTAAGTAAGTACAGAAATACTGATGCTAACAGTTTTGTGTCTCACTAAGGCCTGCATGTTAGAATGCTAGCCAAGGATCAACACAAGCAAAAGTTCACCAAAGTCAGATTTTACTTAACTGTTATTTTACCCCTTAAAAGAAAACATCTGTATGATCACAAGCATAAGGCAAGATTCTATCACCTGAGACATTAAAAATATTTCCAAAGTAAATGTATAGCCACACACAACTTCATTACTTTTCTTTTCATGACTACTCCCATGCCCATTTTTCTTTGGGGAAGGTGGTGAGGGAGGAGGGGGGCGCACAGACCAAACTCCAAACATATCACAAGACACTTTCTAATGCAAAAGTCACAACAGTATCCCTGTTTTGTTCTTAAGTGAATGAATGGCACATGAAATCTGCCATGCAGTTCAGCAAAAATAATAATAAATAAAAAAATTTTAAAACCCAACATGTATAGGGTTATACAACATCCTCCCACTGTGCAATCTGAATGCTAAAACAATCTTTTTCTGGCTAGCATCTCCCATTAATAACAAAGGTCCTGCCAGCCAAATTCTCCATTTACACCTATTCATCTCTTTGCCCACAACTGGCTAGAACAGACGTAGCCCAAAGAGAATTTGGCATTTCAGTTGAATCTTTATTAATAATTATCTGGATTCACTAGCCAGAAAATAATTAGTGTGTCTGTCACTCTTCACCATTGGGAAGGTGTTAGCAGCAACACCTCTGCAAGAAGGGCCTTCTCTTTTTTCACTGAAGAAAGATACGGCTGTCGCAAGTCATAGTGTCCGTCAGTGATACTCAAAAGACTTATTTTCATAGGACAATGTGCCACCGGCTGATTTTGAAGAACTCTGTTTTTATTAGTAACTTAACACTACACTCATTAATAAATTTTGCACCCAAAAAGCCATACTTCTAGTTTTGCTTAGTTGCTAGAAGCAAAGGTTTCGAGTAAAACTGCAATCTGAGAAGTTATTAAAAATGGATTTGGACAACATCCATATTTGCATCAACAATTTGCAGAGCAATTTTGCTCCTAACACGACATGAAAGGATGTGCCTCACAGCACCAAAGCTACAAAAGATTCCTGTCTTAAAAAAAAAAAAATATCCAAGTTGTGAACTTTCCGGCTTACACATCAACAGTGATGTTAATGCCAGCTGTCTTCTTCATTAATTGTGATTGTAGAGGCAAAAGGGGGGCTGAATTTAAAGACAACGATGCTGAAGAAGCAAATCCACAACTAAAGACAAGAAATCTATCAAGACTTCTTCCACAGCCACTACCTCCAAGATCTAACCATAGGTTCTTTGAGTGATGAGTGCTAACAATTATGAAGCATCCACGGCAATGACGATGCAACTTGGGTGGGGCAGTAGCTCAGAGAACCGACAAACGAAAAGTAGCTCTGTATAGATTTTTAGGGCAGAAAGGGGAATATGAGCCCTCGAGGTTGCATTAACTCCTGGGTGTACCCACATACAGTAGAACTACTTTCTGCAGGAGACATGTGGTAAAGTCCTGTCTGCACAGTCCCACCACGGCAATAGTGGCAGGCAGCCAGAATGCGTGTAGTCCCAGGGCCTCTGCCAGATGTCATGGCATCTGCAGTGTTTTCCAGTCCAAACATCTGGCTTTAGAAGGGGGAAAACTTCAGAGCTTGTACCTCCCTCCCCACCCCCTGAGAACAAAGAGCCCAATGATGCACATTCCCCCAGGTCTCCTTGCAGAGCCAGCAGACCCAGGCCTTGATCAACGATGCTGACACACCAGCTGGGAGACAATCCATGGTACCAGGGCTGCACTTGGCACTCAGATATCACAGGGATGAAAGCAGTATGTGGGTTTATATGCATTTTAAACCAACCAACCAACCAAACCAACACCCAAAATGTAGAGAGCTTCAAAGGTAAAGCAATGCTTTTCTTCTCCCCACCTCTCCCTGCAATCTGGATTAAAATTGTAAACCCTGAATTAAGCTTCAGGAACTCTTTTGTCATACACACCATGAGAAAAGAAGACAAAGGAGGGGTAGAGAGGGCATTTTTCTACAGTGCCTTACTTTGAAGGGTAAATAGTTCTGGCTCACTGTGTTATACAATGTATCCTCATACACTGGAGTTGGAGTCTCCCCACCTGTCCTGATCCCTCCTGGGACCTTGCACACCTTTTGCCTGTCAGGGAAAACTTCTGGTATGCCTGAAGTTTGTTACGGTGTATGTAAGTTAAGTATCCTACCATTTATGGAAATCTGTCAGCTATATTAAGATAAAAGATAGGAATCACATCACTGATGAGATTTTTATGTAAGCATGAGCTATTAAGATCTCCTGGTAATCTAAATATGCACATTATGCGGTTTTACTGTAATCACTTTTCTGTTCGTGAACTTCAAACATTTGGGAAGTTGTATCTAGTGGTTCTTAGAAGTCAGGTTTCCTGAGAAGCATCAGAAGAGGGCTCACAGTTACACCCGGAGGTGAACCACCTCACTGGACTACCACACTTGACCTGAGGATTCCTTCGACGTCTGTCAGTTCTGCTTCTGACCAACCCCAAGCTGCTCCCTTTGTAACACAGGATGGGGCCCACCTCCTGGCTAATTCCCAGCAGGATCCAGAGGGCACCCTGAGTCCTGGGGCATCCAACTGTCCTTATGCACTGCAGTGGAGTGTACGGTTCAGTTGTGTGAGCCTTAAAAAATAGATACTGCAGTATGGCAAGTTACTCAGGAAGGAAGAGGGGGGAAAAAAACAAAAAGACAAGAACACATGCAAAATGTCAAGGACAACTCTCAAACTGCCTTTCCTCAGCTACTTCCTGTCTCTCCTCTCCTCCTTTCTGAAGTATTTATATTCCACATGCTGTATTATGTTACTAAATTAATGGAAATCTGCAAAAAGCCCATACAAAACTGCACAAAATTAGTTTTTTCACAACACTAACTATATGAGCATCTAAACATTACTACCGAATTACCTATTGTAGGAGTAGGAAAGAAAAAGCTCAGAAATAATTTTTGCTTAGTATTGGAAGTAGGAAACGAGACAGCAAGGATTCGAGCAGCTTGACTAAAAACAGATAGAACATACCCATGAAAGTGCTGCTACTGATAATAGATGAGGGTTCCAAACTTTTGTGTAAATCAAATGTGTCCGAGTTCAGACTTTTGCTCTTTAGTCCAGGTCCTTCATTTTGAGTATAAATGGAGTTAATCAATTTACTACTTGTAGCCTGCATCCCAATAATGCTAACACACTGGTCAAAGGGATCTTCCAGTGGAGGTGAGTATTGATAGCATTCCTTTTTCTTTAAATATCCAGACTCATAAGGGTCCAGGCATACTGTTCTTTGGTCAGGGCTGCAACCTAAAGAAAATGAAAAATTGTTTTTATATAGATTCATTATAGCACAAGATGAAATTAGGACTAAAACTCCCCCCCACAACTTACTTGCACTGTATGCTTCAAAGGCCTCAGAGCCATATGTGTTTCCTTTTAAATACAAAGTCCCTGAAGTCCCCAGATAGTGGCATAGGAATGGATCTGTAACACCCTCCAAGTCTGTTTCACTGCCGTTGTCTAGATGACAAATGCCTTAAAAATAAAACTGATGTGTCAGCGTATGGTCTTTTCTTAAGCTTTAGCTTATAGTTTCTTAAGTTTTGTTCTTTTAAGAACCCTGCCTGTTCATCTAAATTTCATAGTGTATTTAGAGCTTGCTTAAGTTTAACCTAACTTCTTGATGAGAACTCTAATTCTAGCAGGTGTTCAATAAATTAGCTTGACAGAGAATGTGTCACACTTTGCATCATTATACAGTCCCTGGATAACAGAACAAACCCAATCACAGGGATGAGAACCAGGGACTTCCTTCCTCTAAAGCACTGGAAGCCAGGCTCATGCTCTGTCACACAGCCACATTTCGGAGCACAGAGTGCTAATGAGAAAGTCCCAGGTGGAAGAATCTGAGGGAGCCACTGGCTGCTCCAACAGCTATACTGACTTTCAGCTCAATGGTTCCTGAAAGCTGTGGACATGGTCTATGGTTCTTGCTCCACAAAGAGGCTGCTCCTCTCACTACCCTTCAACTGCAGAACTATCTCACCACTGCTCCATTCCCACCTGCCCCAACTCCTGACTGTATCTCGACCCCAACCCCTTCCTAGCAAGTTGCCTTCTCCACCCTAACCCGGGTATGTTCTGGATTCTCAGGGGCCAGATGATAAATATTAAGTACCGCAGCTTTTAACTTGCAGTCACCTTAAATCCTTTATTGACTCTGACGCTAATGACTTTTCTAACAGGAAAGTTTAATCAGTTATATTATACTAAAGTTACACTGGTATTACCACCCATGCCTACATTCCATTAAAAGCATCCTTTTCGAGCTGTAACAGAGGAAGACATGCTATTGTAATTCCTTTTGGACAGTCTTGTTTTGGAAATGTGATCGTCAGTTTAAATTTACCCTTGAGACTAGAGAAAAACTTCATGATTTAAGCAAGGCTAAAACATCATTTGCATGGACAGAACCAAGGTTCTGTTATTATCTTGTTGAAGCAATCCCAAGCAATAAATTTCACATCATCTCTTAAACTTCAGTGAAGATGTTTCTTTAATGTTATTTCTATTAGTGAGAAAGACAATAGCCAAACTGCAGCTACTCAAGCAACATGGAAAATCTGCTTAACATTTTACACCTACCATTACTGTCCCTCTGCTGCAAGAAATACCCTCCCACAGAAGATGTGAGGAACTGATGATGACTGCCATTTTCAGATGAACCATATCCATCCTGCCTTTCAGCCAGTGTCCCCTGTGATGACAGGTAACTTGGAATGTCAGCAGGCAAATTTGTTTCATCTGTGGGGAAGCAAAACACACGCAAAAGCCATCAGCATACTTCAGAGTTTGTAGAAGCATTTTTAAACTTGTCAGCAAAGCGCTGAAGGTAACAAGTAATTCCCTCTTCTGACTCTGAATCAAAGCACACAAATGTTCCTACAATAAAGTCATTGCAAAGCGACCACAAACATTTTTTTTTCCTTTCCAAGGCAAATCTTCAGTTTACACACCTGTATTTGTGATGCTGCAATCTTCATTTCTCCTTCTGGTGTGGTAGATGATGACCACCCACACCAAGGAAGTGCCCACCACACAGCAAACCACAGCTATGATCACAATGCCAACTGTGGCCCATCCATCATCATCAAGTGATGGGGCAATATTTTGAGGAGAATCACAGGTGGGAGTAGGAATTACATTAAGGCGGATGTTGCCACGTTCCGTTCCAAGCGTATTAGACATTTCACAAGTATATTTCCCAGCATCTTCTACATCTGTATCCACAATAATTAGTAACTGATTGCCTGCAGCAAAGAAATGTCTTTCCGTTACCACGAGAGGGCTGTCATCCTTAGTCCAGTTCAGTCGGGGTGGAGGGCTACCACCAGCAATACACTGCAAGACTGCAGTTTCACCTTTTGTTACAGTTCGATCCAGCAAAGGCCGCAAAAATGATGGTGTTTCTGAAAAGAAAGCATAAGCCTTATATTCTAAATGACCTTGCAAGAATGGGAACATGTCCCTTTCCTTCACAGCTCAAGAGGAAAAGCTAAATTAAATGCGTCAGTAAGGCCTAATGAAGCTTACTCTCTCAGAAAAAACAAATTCAAGGAATTTGAACTTAGAGCCTATGTACAGTTTACTTGTCAATTGATCAGACCTAAATGTCTGATTACTTTAGGAGGTAAAAAGGCCAAATCATACATGCTCAAGATTGCAGAGAACTAGATTAAAAATAGTTAATAAAACATCAGGAAATTAAAAGTTAAACTAAATCTCCTGTCTCTAAACAAAAATAACAGCCTCTTTTTTTCCCCTCCCTGCATATCAGACAACATGTACACACTGAGAAACATAACTAACTTTTATTATTTTGCATTATAACAGTGATTATGTGCTGGAGTACATATTTCTAGTCTATAACTATGTGTCAATACAAATTATTTCAGAATATTTTTATTTCTATACAGCATTTTCATAACAATGCTATTTTTAATCAGCTGACAATTTTAAGAGTGCTTAGCAATAGTTCTGTTCTTCATGATTATGCCATTAAGGATTGCCAATGTCTTACCTAGTACTGTTAACGTTGCATTAGCTGAAATGCTGCCAGCAGTGTTTTGAGCTGTACAGCTATAAACGCCTGTGTCCTCGATCTTTACATCAACAATAAAGAATACGTCATCTTCAGGCATAACATGCATGCGCCTTTTGCGCGCTGCAGGAAAATCTGTTCCGCCATCTTTCTGCCAAGCAATCTGTGGGACAGGATGTCCAACTGCAGCACATTCCAAACGTGCCATTGCCCCAGCACGAATGGTTAAGTCCATGGGGATCTTCGTAAATGAAGGCAGCACTAAAGAAAATTTAGTGATACCAAATGAATGAATGAAACATACTTTTCCTTTTTTGCACAGAATATTCTTAGCACCCTTCTTGGACCTAAAAATTTTGAGAAGCATACAACCTAAACTTATCAGTAGCCAGTAAAGAGAAAGGGAGGGAGCTGTGAAGTACATGAGATGTTCTAGACCACAATCTCATTTCTTCTAACAGCCTCCCACATGACCTTTCCATAGTACTTTGAAATGAAGTATAAACTTACCTCCTGTGAAGAAAAGATTAATGTTTTCAAATCTTGTTACACAGATTTTGTCAGATTTACTAGGAACTGGGTCTGTTATTTGTTTTTTTCCCGTACTATGGTTCAACACAATGGGGCCAGATGTAAAAGTGAATGGTGATCTTGGAACTAGATACATCTTAAGAAATAATCTCATCTTATTAAGGGATCTTCTAAAAGACACAGATGATGAGAATGGAAAAAACTACGTTTACATATCTTGATTAAAATCATTCTACTTTAAGTCCACAAGCAAAAAGTAACATACTTACTGTTTACTGTAAGTTTGGCTTTGACAGAGTAGGATGAACCAAAATGATTTGAAATAACACACTGGTATTTCCCTTCATTGCTGAATTCAACATTGCGCAGTCGGAGGATGGTAGTGTACTCCATCACTTCACCGCCCTGTGCCCGGAGGTGTGCATAATTCTCCATTTCAGCATCTTGCAGTAATTCATTGTCTTTCTTCCATGCAAAAGTCATCGGGGAATCACTGCTGCTGGCTGCCGAACATACAAAACTCAAATTGGAGCCTTTGATTGCTGCCTGGGTTTCTGGCTGGACAGTGATCTGTGGTTTAGGAAAATCATCTGCACAGAAGGGAAAAAAGAAAAAGTAACACAGAGGAAGAGAAAGAAAATAAATATATATATATGTGAGGCCTGAGGACTGTTTTTAGAAAGAGTTTGTAAGCCTTGTTTTATACGTTTGAGAGAAGAGTCAGATAAGTATTTATAAAATGGATACACGATGCTTTCACTTTAAATTTCGTTAGCCTCAGGGCATTTAAAAATACCGTATTTATGACTTTATTGTGCCAAGTCATCTCTTATTGAAGAGAAAGCACATTTAAAAGCAGACTGTGTGTACAGTTTGTTCAACAGCAGCACTAAAGAGGAGAGAAATACCCCCTGACATCCTTAAGAACTATTCTGAATGTCAGTCATGAAGCCTACCCTTCATCTTTACAACACCTCAGGCTGCTGTGGGTTTTTCTTTATTGAAAGCATAGTTCTTCTGCCATTAGAAACTGCAAGTTAAAGTCGAGGGTTTTCCCCAAACCCACAAAAAACAATCATGTACAGAAGTCACTGTTCCAGTGATTTGTGGCTCTTTGGTCCACCTTACAAACACAGCAGCGCTGAAAATCCCTTAAGCAGGGCAGCACATAAGAATTTCAAGGGATCAGTTTCTGAAGGTCCCTTTCCTATTGGAAGTTACCTTAAAAGTGCCATTTTGTGAGTTTACAGAATTAGTTGCCTTCCAAGCTATTTATTCTGTCAATTGCGTGTACGTTGCATGTACAAAAGGAGTGGGCAATTAAATGCTTGGTCTCCCGAAAGCAAAAGCCTTAATGCATTCCCAGCTTTCAAGATGTCTCCTACCTCCTGACAAAGACACAAGCACAAACTTCACAGGTACTGCAGGAAAAGCCCTGGGCCCCAACTACTCCTTACTGCAGACCCTGCCTGCACTGCAGAGAGTCAGGTTTTACCTAGCCCCTTTGCCTCCTTACGTCTCACCTGTTTGGGAACAACATACCAGGGTCAAAGCGTAATTTCCTTGAAGACCCTCCATGCTATGTGTTACAAAAGAAAATGAGATGTGCAGATAGCCTGAACTTGAGCTGCCTGCAGAACACCTGCAAGTCTGGAGCTGCACTCCAGCGACAGGGCAACATGGATTCCCTGATCTGAGACCCTAACCATGGGCCTTAAGAATCTCCCAGGCCATTTGGTTTTCATGCTTCATACCCATGCCTTAAGTCCTCCGTGACAAACTATACAATTTGAAAATTGAGTTGATACTTTCACTGACTTTACACAGGGATAACTAAGTAAAACATTGTAAATCCTTAAGTTAGCCGTGTGAAAGGACAGGAGAACATACTGTTTTAGTTATACTGTCAATGGAATAATAAAATATTTTAAAAAAAAATTAAAATTTTAATTATTTGGCAGGAAGCGGGGATGAAAAGGTCACTCAAATAAGCAGATACTACAGAATACAGAAGAACACTCTAGGATAAGACTGGCAATGTGTTTTGTCAGAACAGAATAATTTGAGAGTGTATTTGAATACATGTATCACAGAAATGCACACATATACACACACAGATACATAAACATATACACACAGACACAGTCTCTCTGAGAAATGTATTTCTCATTTTATAGGAGCCACTTCATTACTTTGTAACAGAAAACAAGCTATTCATCACCTAGATGGTACTCTTTTAGCATCACTATGTTAAACTGAAGTAATTAATACAGGCCAAAAAAGCATCTATTCTATTTTTCTTCCACAGTTATCTTTAGTACAGAAATGTCTCATGATTTGTTTCAGCTTGAAAGACATGATCTTAGGAAGCACAATTTAGATAGATTTTCTATTTTTTTAGTTTCACAGATATGGAACCCTTGCCTAACACATGCTTTCTTTTAACAAATTTAGGACGACTCCCTCCTATCTCCCAGCTGTTTTCAAAAATGTAACTTGGCATGATCTGGAGGATTTATACACTCGTATGAATTATACATAATAGATTATTTGTTTTAATTTCAGACAGGACTTAACACACTCCTCTTGAAAATTCTATAAAAGCAAAAATGGCCCTTCTAAATTTATAAGGCAAGGTGTGTACACCCAAACATCCAGTGATGGCACACTTTAAAGATTTAATAAACAGTGAAACACTCATTGATTGTATTAAGAGATTCTAGTTACTTCTGCATGACAACTACTTTATGTATTAAATGTAACAACTTATTCTTAGTACATCCCTTTTTGCTGATATATCTTAAAGGTTTTGAAATTAATTAATTAAAAATGGCATTCAGCAGCTAAAAGAAAGATCACGATCCCCTGTGGTTTAACAAATAAGAGATATATATTTAAATCCCCCAATTTAATTTCTTGCCAGAATGAGTTTCTCATAAGTAAGAATGTCTACTTCATATATACTCCATTAGCTATTGAGTAATCTGTAATTCCCTGCACTATGTCAACTTCTCCTTTTCAGCAGTAGCGAGATTATGCACCATCTACTCATTATTTAACTTTAATATATTAAACATTTGACTGTTAATAGGAAGGGAGAAAACAACAGTTTTGTACACTATTTTATATTCTGTGCCTGTTTTCCCACTGAAAAAAGGGTATAAGTGGCAACAGTAAAAATTAAGCAGTCCTATTTGCTATGAGAGGAAAGTTATTGAGGAGATAAATATGGTTACTGTTTTGTCTCCAAAGAACAGAAAGTTGGGATTTTCTTTAGTAAGAAAAATAAAATGTATGCAACAAAAATACATGAAATCCAGTTATCTTTTAATTTCCTGGTATTTTCAAAGTTCCCACTTAATGTATCAAAGTACTCAAACACACATCTTTACTCCAAATGCTTAGCTTCGCTTTGCTTAAAATAGAGAACGTAACATATATATGTGATAACAAATGTTACTAAACACACATAGAGAAATTTCAGTTTTAAGGCGGATGCTATCACCTCAAATTCTCAAGTCTTAAAGTAAAATTTTTTTACTAGCATTTGCTACCTGGTGTACTGAAATACAAAATATCAGTAGCATAACTGTGGCAACTGAAGTTTTAAAATACAGTTTACATCCAGGCAATAACTTACATGGTCCAAATAATTTTTGAAGTAGACAACAAACACACATAAAAAAGGTCAGAGCTGAGGCCAGTATGGGTATTTTACCTTCAAATTTTCTCAGCTCTGGAATAAGCTCAAGACTGATGAAGTATGAAAATAATTTACAAATAATCAAAACCAAAAATTGCATCTTAAGTTTGCCAAAATATGTCTCACTTAAAGATGATAGTTATCTAAACAATATCCATCTTTTAAATCTAGAGGCATATACATTTACCACCACAAACTATTCAGCTTTCCCTTGCACGCTATGCTATGTACTATGTAAGCAAGCTGTACATGAAATAAAAGTCAGAAAACCGTCACTCCCCATCTTGTACAAAGCCACAAGCTTTGAGCATCTACATCACAGTTTGGGAACAGAGAAGGAAATGTTAACAAATATTAAATCCTCTCCATTTTATTAGAGAAATCAAAATATATCAAAGAAACCACAACAAAAAACAATGCATTTAGCAAAATTTGTTCTGTGGAATGAGGAATAGAGGCTATACTCACCACAGACAAATCCATCCAGGCTGACAGCAAAAATACTTCTCCCTTTTAGCAGCTGAGGATGGGCACAACTGGCATTTACAAAGCTCTGAAAGTTATTCTCTGACATCCACTGTGGTAGCCATTTTAACTGGCAATCACATAAGAGACTCGACGTGTTTAAGTGCCTAAGAAAAAGCAATTAAATTCAAAGCCTGTTTGCTTGTTTTTTCTGTTTTGATCTATATGAGCACACGTCAGTAACAAATCTAAATTTTTAAGCTAAATACATATAAGCGAAAGACAGCAATATTATTTAGCTCAGATGTGGTGACACCATTGTCATGACTCCTACATTCTACAAAGCAGACATGTTATCCTGAACTCCCAGCTTGTGCTATGAATATGAGTCCAGGCAGTCAGGCATGTTTGTAGTGTCTTGGGTACAAAACTACAGTCAGCAATAGGACACACAGAATGGGCACACAGAACAGCCCAGAAGGGAGGTGCTCTGGAAGCTAACATCAAAAAATTCTGAGACAATTTCATTCCCTCATTTCCATTTCAGTCAGAATTTATCTTGGGGAAGATATTTAAAAAGGAGAGTGAGGAGACGAAGGATAGTCAAGTGTTGAAACGACAAGTGCAGAACTGGTTATCACCTTACCTAACCTATGCAAATAGCTACATTCACAGAGGGGGAAAAAAAATAAGAAAGCAAAGGGATATTCTGTGAAGCATCTAGAATCAGGAGTTGAAGAAGGAAGAGTTCTCAGTTTTGGCTGAAAACTCAGAATCACCCTTAAAAAAAGGTATTGAAAACACAGTCACTAATAAAATTCTTCTCTTCAAATCTTACCTGTTCTTGGAGGAAAAGCAAAAATAATTTATGGATTCAGGGAAAGAAACAGTTTTAAAGATAAATGAAGACATACCAATACTTGATTTTTTCTTGAAGAAAAGGAAGAGCATCTCTGTGCTCTTTTTTCACACTAACACTGCATGAATAAAACTTAGGGATGCCAGCTCACCAGTTCACATTGAGATGAAACAAGTCATCTTTCACTGAAGTTCTAGGGGCATTCTCGTTATTCTTAGGAGGCAGAGAAACCACAGCACTTTTTGCTACCCTGATGCAGTGGGTATCTGTCATATTATTTTCAGATTTACTCTCTAAGGGCCTCAGAATAAAATTACTAGATGGGAATTTATAAAAAATCATCTTACTTCTAGGAAAGTACTTTCTACCATCTGTCTACATCTTCCTCAGACATAATGGATGTCTACCAGGTGTTTCAAGAAAAGTACAGAAAAAAAACCCAAACAAATCTTGAATAGTGATTTCATTGAAGTGTTCAGAGTCTGGTATCTTATAGCACCTTACACCTTCTGGAGCAGTGTTAGCCTGTCCTTCCATCACATTTGATTCTCTTCAAATCATCTATATCAATCCCTAATTGCCAGCACTGTGCTCCCACTGCTTTTCTTGTGCCAAACCTAGCAACTGCCCTGAAGCTGGCTGAGTGAGTTCAGCAAACGAATCAAGCAATACAAGCAGATACAACTCAAGGAAGAGGAAAGACAGAAAACCCCTGGCTATGGGTAGAAGCATGGCTGCTGCTTTCTAGAGCAGCTGCAGCTACACCAGGATATGGGTAACATCAAAGTGAACTTCGAATTAACCAAATATTGTCTAGATACAAGAAAATATTCTACAGTGTGAACAATCATACACTGGAACAACCTTCCCAGGGATGCGGTGGAGTCCCCAGCACTGGAGGTTTTCAAGACACAACTGGACAGAGTGCTAGATAATCTCAACTAAGCTCCCTTTTCCATGAAAGGTTGGACCAGATGACCTTCTGAGGTCCCTTCCAACCTGGGCTGTTCTATGATTCTATGAAATATGCAAGGCTCCTCGTTACTTTCTCTGTGGCACCCAACATGGAGTAATACCATAAGATGAAGTAGAGAGCCAGCTGCTAAGGTGATACTTGATAGGAATCTGGAGAACACAAATGAAAAGCTCCAGACAAGCTTCTGGCAGTTTCTAATCATAATGAGAGCAGCACCTTTTTGTTATTCTTTAGTTTGTTGACAGATTATCCACAGAGCAGCTCAGGACAACAAATCTGACTAGAGAAGGCTGATATGAATAGAGGAGACGTAAGATATACACAAGAGGAAGGATTAGCTGTGCTCAGAACACAGGGAACAGTGGCAGCGTTTTTCTGCACTGATCAACAGAAAAAGAGGGTAAGAGAACACAAAAACCTCCAAAAACTCACTGGAAGAATACATTCTTCCCAGTGACCGCTTCATGACTTCTCTGAAGATCTGTCCCTTTGCTACTACAGGATAGAAGGACCCAATTACAAGCACTGACAACCAGGTCTTTACAAAAGAATTACAGTACTACATTTCACTGGTCCAGTAAGCTTTAGCTCAGTGATAGCACTGCTGATCTTATAGCACATTACATCAAAGTCTCCCTTATCTAATACCTATTAGAGATCAGCCAATTTAAAATAAGGACTCTAGACACCAAATGTAGCAGAAAATGAACGCCTCCTATCCTATGCTATCTCACTTAAATACAGTCATCACATAAAAAATAAAAAAAAACCAAACCACTGACATACCCTTTTTACGTGACTTCAGAGAGATTACAGTGAGAGTTTATCACTGCATCAGGCAACACCTTACAAGGCTTTTATTTATATATTTGTATGGATATATATATCTAATAGAGGTGGTGTCTTTAGATAGAAACTTACAGTTCTTTGAGTTTCTTCATTTGTGAAAATGCATTTCCTTGAACTGACATAATTGCATTGTTACTTAGATCTCTAGGAAAAAAACAAGAAAAATAACATTAGAGGAAGAAAGAGTAATTTATTAAACTAAATGTACTTAAGACTCAAGGAATAGTTTGCTGCCTTAGTGATATACAAAAGATCCCTTAGCTCCAAAACTAAAGAGACAGGATTAAGGAGTTTTATAGCATGCTTAATACATAACACTTCCTGCATTAATTCCAAAATTCATATTCAGCATAACTCCAAAACAAAAGAACCTTCTCAAGATCACCGAGGCAACCAGGGTAAGTATATTTCATTCAAAGTCATAAGTAAAGCTTATTAGTCCCTACTTTTATTTCAATTAGTATCAAAATCCATTTTTTCCCATGTTGAGTTAAATGTTAATTTCTACTACTTACAGGTGTTCAAGTGCATCCAAACCAGAAAATGCTTTCTTTGTAATGGATCTAATCCTGTTTCCTTGGAGTATCCTGAAAAATATAAGTACATGATGCAAAAAAGATACAATAAAATGGAAGCATTTTTTGAGCTGAAAAACTGCATTTTTGACATTTATTTCTAAACTGTGACTAATATTCACCATTCAACCTTCCCCAATGCAGCAACATGTCTCACCTCTAAAAGATACTCATTTATTCCCCTTGAGTAAACATCTAGCTTTTACAACGATTTTAGAATATGTTTAATCTGTACAGTTCAGTGACATGGTTTATTCTAAATGTATACACGTAAGCATCTTTTTATTTCATAGATATGCACTTGAAAATTTCAATGCAATGAGGCCACTTCCATTGGATGCTGCATTACTTTATCAAAGACTATCCCTGTCACTGTGCCTTTGTCATATAATGCACTTATTACTTCCTATTGTGGGAAACCCTCATTCTTTGAGAAATGTTTCCATAAATAATAGTAATATTTAAAATATTTCAGATTCATTTGACTTGAAAAATCTGAATTTCTTTTATAGAAAAGGAACATTTTATAGAGAACAAAATGGTAAGGGAGAAAAATAAAATCATCTCAGCTATGGAAAAATATAACATCATTAAGTGTTGGGCTTGTCCCTTGAAACACACATAATCTAAGCTCATTTTTTAAGGAATGATGAGATACAAATATTGTAGCAATACTCACAGCTTCCTAAGTTTATCTAGGCCAGAAAAGGCACCATTCATATCTTCAATAGTCCATGATATTTCATTGTTTTTCAGATCCCTGTTTAAGGGGGGAGGGGAAATCAAACCACAAGAGCTATTAAAAAGAACACTTCTTCAAGAGCATGTATTATTTAAAACAATTTCTAAAATAGCTTTCTGGTAGGTTGCTTTTTGTTTGTTGGTTTGTTTGTGGTCTTTTGTTTGTTTGTTTTTTAAGAGAAGCTTTTCCTGATTAGCTATTTCATTTTTCAATTTTTACTTAGAGACTTTGAAGACTATTAGTACTCTTTCCACTGATAATTAAAAAGATCACAAACCCAACAATTTTAAGCATTGTTAGAAAACAAACCCACATTCCCCTACAAGGGTATTCAGATACAGGACTATCATAAGAGAAAGAGTGGCATAGGAACCGAAAGGATCAACTGTTGCCTCTCTGAAACAAAATACACTTATGCCTTTGTAAGTTCATAATATGAACACACAGAGACTTATTAATAGGTGAATCATTTTTACATCCTACAACATCCACAACACTAGCTTGATTATCTGTGAAGCATAAAGAGAGAAGAGATTTGTGAAAAGAACAGCATGGCAGCAAAGAATCAACAGGGTAGGGCTAGAGGAGAAAAAATAAATCTAGGAGGAAAAGTCTAACACTTAGTTCCTAGACAGCTCGCAAGTATCTGACTTCCCTCTCTATGATCTATATCTCTCTGTATACTTAAAAAACATAGCATACACCCCTCTGAATTGCATCTTTGCTAGATGCCCGAAGTGTGAGTATATGAGCAAACCCCTGAAAGTAAAATGTTAGCACCCTTTTCAAAGCCTAGAGGGAAAGGCAACCATTTCATTCATCTGGCTAACAGATGGGTCAATGGTACACAGCTGGAAGATTTTAATGAAGCTGAATATATTTAGATTAGTTTACTTCTTTCTTCCCCTTCCATTAAGGAATGCTATTTCAAAAAATGCTCAAATGCTTAAAGCAATTGCTCAGTCATGACAAGCATCAGCATCCATAGTAATACAGTTTTGAGTTTTGTCTTCTTATTTCTACTGTGAGGGAAAATGTTGATTCAGTTAAGCCACAACTATCATCCAGATCCCTAAAGCTGTGGGTAGCAGTGCTGCTTGCTGCTTTCAAATGGAGACATGCCTTTCCCATAATAATGCTACTGAAAGTTCGTATCGTAATTACCACCATCCATTGTGCACAGCCTTAAAGAAAGAGGAAGTCCTGCCTTTCCCAACTATTCTGAAAAAAAATCCTACTGTAAGAAAAACATATGCTGATTGGGGAAAGTTAACAAAAGGTTCTTGTATGTTTCATTAGGGAAAAAAAAAAAAAATCTATACGCACTGAGGGTTTTTCTTAAGGTTTTTGACCTTAAAAAATGAATTTGTCAACTTACAAAGTCTGTAGACTGGAAAGTCCCCGGAAGGCACAATCGGCAATGTAATTTACTTTGTTGTTTCCAATGTACAGTCCAACCAGCACGCTTAAGCCAACGAAGCTGGAATCATCTAACCTTGCTAAGTGATTGAATGTCAAATCTCTGCATATTCAAGGAAAAAAATGTGGTTTAGTGTTTATGCTGCAGTGCTTATTACTCAGTTCAACCCAGGTGAATTTTCAGGGGGAGAGAAAGTTTTTTCCCCTTACAACTATCACAAAACCTACTACACCATTTTTGATCACACAGCTTGTGTATTGTTTCTGATAATTGACAAATTACTGCAGAATGAATTTCATTTGAAAATGACTGTGTTACAGTTTAAGTACAACTGCCACAGTGACATGAAGCAGTCACAGTTGGCTTCAACCTCTTTCAACAAAATATAACTGCCTGCCCTGGTTTCAGCTGGGATAGAGTTAATTTCCTTCCTAGTAGCTGGTATAGTGCTGTGGTTTGGATTTAGGATGAGAATAATGTTGATAACACAGTGATGGTTTAGTTGTTCCTAAGTAGTGCTTACACCAGTCAGGGACTTTTCAGCTTCCCATGCTCTGCCAGGTGCACAAGAAGCTGGGAGGGAGCACAGCCAGGACAGCTGACCCAGGCTGGCCAAAGGGCTGTTCCATACGGTATGACGTCATGCTTAGTATATAAACTGAGGGGAGTTGGCCGGGAGGCAGCGATCGCTGCTTGGGGATGAGCTGGGCATCAGTCGGCAGGTGGTGAGCAGTTGCATCACTTGTTTTTTTCCTGGGTTTTGTTCCTCTCTTTTTTTGTTGTTGTCTTCCTTTTCATGACAATTTCTTCTTATTATTTTACTTTATTTCGATTATTAAACTGTTCTTATCTCAACCCATGAGTTTTCTTACTTTTGCCCTTCCGATTCTCTCCCCCATCCCACCGGGGGAGGGGGAGGGGGAGTGAGCAGCTGTGTGGTGCTTAGTTGCCAGCTGGGGTTAAACCATGACACTGCCTTACATACAAAAAAGTTGTTGTCACCTTGGAAACTTTGTTATGAAAAATTCACAGATCAGTGGTAAGAAGCTCATGCTTTGGCATCTACCATGCTTTCAAAACTGGAATAGAATAAAAGCCACTCACAGCTCACTGAGTTTTTGGCAAAATTCCCAGGCATCAGGACTGATCCTGCTGATGGCATTTTGGCTGAGATGGAGTTGCTGCAGCATCAGCAAGCCATAAAGCCAGCCTTTGGTTACCTCTGTTAAGTTGTTATGGTCCAGCTGCCTACAAACACATACAAACAGATAAAAGACATAAAGTTCGGAAACTCAGTGGCATGTGTGCTTTGCCACGGGTCCACATCTGACTTCATGATACTGGCTAGATAGCTGCAGCCTCTATTAACTTTTAGAGTTGTATGTATGCATTCAGAATATGTTGTCCTACACATTCACCAATGACTGCTTGCTGCTTTTCAAACCACACTAGAACAATTTAATTCAAAAAATCTTGAAATTTTATCAAGCAATTCTATTAATTTTGCACAATTCTACTTAACATGTTATCAGCAGAATCTATCAGCAGCAAGTTGATACTTACAAGACTTCCATGTTGGTTAATCCCCAGAAAGCACCATCCATGAGCCTATTAACCCCATTTCTCTGCAGTTTTAATGATTTCAAAGCTGGAAGTCCTTGGAAAGTAAGCCCATCTATTTTTTTAATTTTGTTGCGATTCAGTTCCCTGCATCAATAAAATTTACAGTTAAAGCAGAGTAAGTTTACCTGCATGCCAACAACCTTTCCTCCCCCTCTAGAAACAAACCTTATTTAAATGCTTTTCTTGCACATAAAACAACAGAAACAAGATGTAATAAAAATGAAACGTTTTACTGTAATACATTACATTTAACCATGCTAAGACTGTTCTGCCTTTCTGATACCGAGGACAAGTACTTGGTAGTTCCTTGATTTTCAGATTTAAAGAATCCTTGAAGACCTAGACCATCATGCTTAGTTCTGTTTGCAAATTCTGAAGCAGAAACAAGTTCCCGGTGTTTATCCAGCAGTACAGCCACGAAGGTTAGCTTGTAATCGCCATCAATAATCAGTCAGAAAGACAAAGTTAAAATTTTTAGTTGTGATAACTAGGCAAAATTAAATATCGTGGGTGAACCATCTCTTCCTTAATCTGGAGTCAAGCTTTCATTACACATTCCTCCCTCATTCCCCACAACTAGTTACAAATAGGTCCTTCCCTCTTTCTCAAGTGGTCTTGGCACTCACCCTTCTGCCACTACAGATACTCTGTGTAGGTCAGAAGTTGGGACCCGTGTGTATTCTGGAAGGGAGTTATAAGGCATAACTAGCTGCAGGGTAAGATGCAGTGACAGTAATACTCGGTATTTTCTATTTTCCTGCTCTTCATAACACTTTCTTGGCTTTGGTCCTCTTTAACTCCAAACCCTGCACCAACCCCAAACAGCTTTCAGACTTTCTGAGCTACGTGAAAAGGGAAATCTAGCCTCACACAGGCACAAAGAAGCACGCTAACTGTTCTTATAATAGTGAATTTTAAACTAGCTATCATTTGCTAAATTAACAGTTATATTTATTACCAAAAATTGATATATAGTATAAAGAGACAGGATTAGACAATACTAAGAAAAGGCCCTCATACAACAATGAGTGATCATCTGCCCCTTCAAGAAGATCCTAGATCTATCAACCTGCATCCTACCAAACCAAGAGGAATCCTCTCCTTCCAAAACTAACTTCCCTATGGGAAGAAAAGGCCTAAATAATTCTCTCTCCATAGTTATACCACAATTATTTTTCAGAGCCTCAGTCTTATAAGAATTCAGCTTTCCTCTCTGGTAGCCTGATATGAACCCTACTCCTCCTCCTGTGTTTAAATGTGCATAAGCAGTGAAGAACATTCAGTAAGAACAGTCTTCAGTTCTTCCCCACTCCTCCTCTGAATACTTCTTTCAGGTTATAACAAAAATTTTTGACCTTCATTGCAGAATAGCTACCTAACATAACTAGGTCAGCCTACTGATTGAATTGTGAACAAGTATAACTTTTTCAGGCAAAAATATCACCAACTTCCAAAATTTCAGTTGAATCTGAAGATCAGAAAGTCTACCAAGATCATTAACAATTCCTGAGCTTTGCAGGACTGTTCTCACACTCTTCTACTGAGGCCTGAGTCAAACTCTTCGTGCATTTGTATACAGAAAAGACACAGTCACTGTTTCCAGATGTGTCAAGCATTCTAACACTTCACTGTTCTTATGACCTTTCACTTTCAAGGTTAACCTAAGAAATTTCATCGTTTTTAACTCTTGACTATCTAATATGGAAAATAATTATCCAGGATTTGACAAAGTGCAGTCCTAGGCCATCCTCTTGTCAACTTCCTGCACTCTAAGTTTTTTAAAAAAAAAATTTTCCCCATCCTCTTCCATATTAAATAACTTTACTATTTATTAGGTAAAACATTTATAGACAGCATTGTATCAGTGAAGCTGATGGAGGTCTATCTACTCAAGCATATTGCTTATTGTCATACCTTCTGAAAGCAAATTAATTCCCTTCATTTCGCCATGAAAGCACAAAATAAATAAGAGACTGCTGTAGTGAACTGCATAAGTTTACTTCACTTAGTATTTTTCCAATGCTTTCTTACAGGAATACTGCAATTACCCCTTCTCCAGCCTTTTGTTTTTTTTCTTTTAATAGGCAAACACGATTTCAAACACAAAGACTATTCACATCTAACCAATATAGCAGACTAGTTTCGTTCAGTACAAAGCTGCAGTTAGTAAGGGTTGTAGTAATATCTTTTCTGTGTCTGTCTCACTCTGCCTCTGATTAAATTAAAGGCTAAAGTTCAAGCACTGCCAGTGCTTTGGAAAACCTGAAAACAATTAGTCAATTGTAGGTTGCACTTACAGGTGCTGCAGATGGGAGAGTTTAAACATCTTTTGAGGGATTGCTGAAATTTTGTTCCTGTTCAGTTTCAATACTTGAAGTGTGGTAGACAAATTGTCAAAGGTACCAGGCTCCATGGAGGTTATTCGGTTACTGTTAATGTACCTGTTGAAACAATGTCTAGAAGGTTAAATTTACATTTATTTAATAAATTCTTAATACCAAGTAGTGAAACACAAAGCTCTTGCGCTGCCTACTCCTTGATAAATAGAATTTCATTTATCATATTAATTAGAGCTCTTGACAGCTCAGTCTATGGTTAAATAGTACTTCACCACCAACATTTTGCTCTACTCTGCGGGAGCGTATTATTGGCAGAAGATAGCATGTTGCAACCCCATTACTTTATTCTCACTCAGTACAGCTCTGGCATTGCAGTACTACTGAATAAGGATTAAGGTAGATTCAAAAAAAGTCCACCAAACTCCACGTAACTCAAGAGTAGCCAACCATGGGGAACTTAAGTTCATATTGTTACATAATTATTTCCCTCAAGAGACACATCTATCTGTTTCATCTCAAGATAATGACCTCCACTTTTTATGAACTAAAACATCTCTTTGCAACAACTCATGTATTCAAGCTACCAGCTTACGTTAAACTCAACAGATGAAAGTAGGAATAAATATCTAATGCGTGTCTAATTGAAAAAAGATTTAGTACCTTAATAAACAGCTGCCAATATAAGTTTTCCAACAAGTTTTTTGAAAGTAACCTGAAAGAAAAAACAGTAATAATAAGTCTTACTTACAGATACTTGAGCTGTAATGATGGAAATGATGATATTTTTAGCTCTGATATGTTGTTGTTGCTCAAGTCCAAAGTTTCTAGACTCTGAAATGGCTTCAGATGTTCAGACAAGATGTTGGCAATCTTGTTACTGGTCCTGAAATTGAAGGACAGTAGTCAAAAGACTGTAATTTCCTGAGTAAACACTTGTTAACTACACAAGAACTAACTTTCGTCAGTCATAATTCCCCTCCTTGAAAATAATTTCTAGTGAAAGAAAACCAATAAAGTATGTTCTCTAGACACAACATCCATTTCTAGCCATCCCAAATCACAAATTGGAATGCTCTAAATAAATGCGTTCATCAACATTTCTTAAAACATATTCCCAGCAAACACGATGAAAAAAATTGCATTATAATCCATTTACTGCAATTCATGGCTTTTAAAACAAGATGTAAAACTCTATGATCATCTATTTCTGAACAGTAGAAATACCTAGTATTTGCATGTAACAGTATGTCACAGTATTGTAATGAAATCAGATTAGAGTTGTTTTCTATTTTAACCTAATTAATATCATAGTAGCTAAACATCATTTTGCGTTTTTGAAAACTCCTACAGTACAAAAATCAGACTGAATTTCCATAAAACCAGAGCTAGATTAGAGGAGATGGATGACAGTGGGCCCCCTCAGAAAAACATTTTATAATTTTGCAGTTAGACCTAGTGTTTCATCTACAGATTTTTCTAGTGAGTTTGCAAAGAATAAAATTTGTGCTTATTTCAGCTCATTACAGAGGTTCTGGACTTCATGTCTGGTCAAACTTCAGCTAGGCATCACACTCGGTTCCACAACAAAAATTCTGCAACTGTTTAAAGACATGGGTATCCTAGTCTACTATAAGGAACACCCCTTCTTTCACTTCCAATGAAATGTACTTTTTTCAGCGATCATATTTCATGTTCATACCCAGCAACCTACCAGTTTTTCCATCCCAGTTGCATAATGTACAGAATCACACATGCACATCAGCAACATTAATCGGGTTATTCGTTTGGAGCTAATGGTACATAGGGGAAAACAGATCACGACCAATTAAATTAACGTAACCCGAAATGATCCTTGTTACCTTGGGAAGTTCAAGTCAGTTCTGGCTGTGGTACATTCTGTACCTGGTATGATGAATGATCAAAATTTAGGAGCTCTCCCCAGCTCCTAGAGATTGCAGGCAAAGGCAATTTCAGTAAAACTATCAACAAGAATGTTGATTCTGGAAGGTGTTTGCCTTTATTGGAAATACTTGCCCTGGATCAAATAGTAAGCCACACATTTAGGATCGCATGGACAACTCTCACATATTCAAGGGCTGTGGGGGGGGATTACTCCTCAAGACAAAAAAGTCCTGACTCAAAAACTGAACCAGAAGTTAGATTAATGGGCCTTCTGACCACATGTGGGAACGGGTAAGTGATCTTGCAGCCCCTCCAATGCTGGGCTTGTATCGTGTTTCATTCCTTAGGCTGTCTGGTAGAGGTACACTGCATGTTTTTAACTCTTAGCTGAAAGTATTTATAATAAATGGAAACAAATTACTTTAATAAAAAACAACAACAAACACCACCACCACGCGTCAGTTCCACTGGCCAAATAACACTGCGAGTTAGATAACAGCTCATAGAGCCTTGCCTTTATGCATTAGTTTGTTTATAAGGTAATTACTAACAAGGTATTAAAACTGCCAATTACTTGAGTGACGAATAAAATTTTCCTTGCAGTAAAAGTGTGCTCCAGCAGAAGTCAGCAATTTCCTGAACTGCACGCCTCCTAAATTGCAGTGTGAAAGTGTTCAGTTATAAGAGACGGCTTGCACAGTGCTGTCTTTGTGTCAGCACTGCTCCATAAAACAGAAATTCCTCACAACTGGCAGGATAATAGCCTCTGTATTACAAAGTTTAGTTGGACCTAATGGAACCGAATAAAACTCTTATACAGCCTAGAGATTAGCACTTAAACTAACTGGCAAATTACCTGACACAGACCAGGTTACAACAAAAACAAACAAACAAAAGAACCCAGCTTGTTTCAGGGAACTTTCTTCTTTTTTCATGATGGTAAGGTCATATTGTGTGGAGAAAGTAACTTCTTTTGTTCACTGAAACAGAGCTACACATCAAAGTCCTAGTCCATCTCACAATGAAAAATCAAACCAGCCCTCACTGCACCTTCCTGCTTACTCATATTTCTAGAAGCTACTCAAATACCAAATATCTGAATGGTTCACTCCTTACTGCCTCAACCTCCCAGTCCAGTTTTCTCTTCAAAAACATTTCAGTGCCATAATTCACACCTAGAAGGAGATTATTCAGTGCTGAACGTATCCAAATAGTTCTACTTTAAGGCCCAGCTTTAGTTAAAATGAGAAAGTTCAATTCTAATTTGATTTTTCTTCACAATCATCACTTAAGTAAATCAAATAAAATCAATGTATCAGCTTCCTCATAACTGCCAAATCACCATCAAAATTAGTCAAGAAGGACATGTTTGAAAATGCAAGCCTATCTAATTGTCAAGGCAGAGCCAAACAGTATCCTTTGTGTCGGCACAATGGCATCCAAGTTTGTTCACTGTGGGGAAAAAAAAAAAAAACCCACACCAAAAAAAAACCCCAAACTCAAAACAACTTTCCAGCAAAGTGCTGTTATTACTGTGCTCAGACAAAAGGAGCTGCACACACCACATTGGTTTCATTTCACAGACCCTCAAGGGAGATCAGAGCAACAGAGATCCCCTGCAACAAGAGAACCAGCACATCAAGTTCTCACAGAAGCAGACCTGCAGCAATCTGATCACAATTTCTTCATGTTCAAGGAGCAGCAACACGCTACAGCTTCCTTAGAACTTCTCCTGTTATAGCTAAAGCAGCAGGAGCACCAAGGAACACAGATAAAACCACCAAAAATACCTGCATAAATTTGAACATGGTTTTTGCAATTTGAGTGCCTACACCCTGACTTGCAGCAAAAAACCCCAACAACAACCCTAGAGTGCACGCAGACTGATTTAATTATTTTTACATAAGCCTGTGTGAAAACCAGCTTAAGACAGAGTATCAGTTTTTCATTACGGATATGAGAAACCTTAGCTTTCCGTCTCAGCATTCATGACTTTAACCACCCCACTAGGCCAAAACATCTATAACAGCCCTATCAATCATGATCTCAAGATTCACTCTGTATAAACAACAGCTACAACATATCTGACATATCAACTTGTATTTTCCTTGTCTCTGGGGAAACGTAAAGCAGGACAGCAACTTCCATATCCATTTTGTTAAGGATCTAGTTAACACCATTTATCTCTTACATGCTAAAAAAACCCCAATTCTTAAAGATCTGAGATAGTATGACTCAGTATCTCTTGATAAAAATTGTCAATATGTAAAGTTTTCTAAGTAAGAGAAATACCTATGCAAGCTTCATTACTCTGATCCTATAACATGGAAGACTCAACTCAAGACCTGAAGTCTTATCTTTTGTTTCTATTCAAAATCTCGGCACAAAAAAATACTCTTGCACTTCCTCCTCCAGCATAACTCTTTTTTCCAGGTAGGTCTTGATCTGCAGTGTTTTGAGAACCTCTTAGTCTCATCTTACACCATGATCCTGACAAGAAGCATGTGTACGAGTCTGGAGGTGGAGCAACCTGGTAAAAAACAAGTTGTCTAGAAAGACAGCTTTGGAGAGCTGTGTCTATGCAGCCTGTTCTCCCAAGCTGTTAAGATGTAAAATAACTGTTTTAACATCTGTGTCATTCTGGACTAAGACAGTATCTCCTGTCCCTCAACTAAGCCCTGAGAGGCAGGATATATTGAATTTGCCTCACAAACAGGCAAATGAAATCATAGTAGAGTCTCTTGCTAGAGACTAAGAGGATACATAAAGAGAAAAATCACTCTCCTAGGGCTAGATATATCTTTCTGAGCAGTGCTGAAGCCAAGGCACTGGGGTTCATAGATGTTTAGTTTGACTGTCTTCTGTTTACATGGCTTCCAAATTAGAGCTGGCTTGGAGGCAGCCATGTCAGAGCACAGGCAAAGCAGACCTGACTGTCCACATCCGAGCACTCACCAGGCGGTCTCTGCTATGTGCCACTACAGCTCACAGCCTCCTTTTTCACATTTCCTCACACCTTTGTGGTTCCTTCACCTGTTCTTCCCTCCACTCACACACTGACATCATATGACCCCTGGCACATCATCTATGATTTCCTGCACCCCTCCCTCCAGCCCTCCCAAACTCCTTTAGACATTCGAAGCTCTTGTAAGAAACAATGATGTCAAGACACTGAGTGGAAGAAAATTTAAGTAAAAACAAAAAAAAAATTGATAGCAAAGATGAAAGATCAATACTGTAATGAACTTCCCCAGAAAGTGCTGGAAGACTCATGTTTTGTGGCTTTTAGGATAAGGCTGGACAACTTTAAGGAGCACATACCAGAAGAAAAAGTCTCAGTAACTCCTACACGAAGAAAGAGAGAAAAAAGGTCTTCTGGTCGTCGTCTTTTTTTTTTTTTCCCCTTAAATTTCTACTCATTTGACTACTAAAATTAGCCAGATTGTAATGAACAATTACATCATTTAAAATATTGTAATTATGGTTTCAAGCTGAACACTACCCTTACAAAAATCTCCTTGATATGAATGGGACCACGGGTTCTTCTCACCATTAGACACCCAACTGCAATGAATTAAGAACCTTCTTTAAGTTTTGCAACTGTTAGATACAGAAATGTTTCAAGTGAAACTGTTTTTCTCCAAGACAAAGATGCCAGAAATAGAGCCAGGATTCTGGCTCACTTCCAGTCCTACTGGTAGGTCTACAAGTCTGATGCCTCCTTCACATACAGTCTTCTCACGTTCCTTGCGGCAAGTAGTTGTTCTTTCTTTTGAAGGCCTCCTTCATTCCATGATCCATGCCTGTCATTGCTCTTTCAAGTCAGATGTCAGCAAATCTCTGCTCTTATTTTTTGTGCTTTTTGTGGTATACAGGCATAAAGTAGAAAATGAAAACTCAGAACTCTGTTGGCTACTGATACCCTGTCCAAAACTTGAGAGCAAAGGTTTATTGATTCCTAAACCAAACATGAACTGGGAAAAGGGGAAGAGAAAGATGCAGAATGAAACAACTCTGGGATCAGAGATGTTTCCATCATCAAAAAGAAGACAGAGGCAAATCCAAACTTTCAAACATGTGATACTTCCATAGCAATTCTCTCCTGATTCCAGTCATAGTATCAATATGTAATAAATTAAACTTTCCTTCCAAACTCTCTTCTTGATACCCTGGAATCTGTTTCCCATTACACTTTCTGGCCTTTCCAAAATAATCACAAGTTACTTAGCACGAGATAGGCAACTGAATGTGTAAATTCATTACTTTATTTTAAAGAAGGTAAACAAAAGCAATGCAGGCATAGCTATTTCAGCATGAGCTGACAGCAGGAATAATAACCCATTGCAGACTTGATGCACTCTGTGACTGTTAGTTAATGCTAAAATCTTCAACAATTAGAAGTATGACCTAGATTAAACTCAGCATAATGCCCTCCACTATTATAAATCATATTTCATATCTGATGTATGGACTTGTTAATTAAAAACACCTATCCTTTATTGTTACAGAGCCAACCCTCCCTTTTGGAGGGTGCAGACTGAAGCCTAAGCACTTCACACTGCACAGCCTTCTAGATCTACTCCTAATCTCAACTGTTAGTACAAACTGAGGGATGTTCTCCTGTCCACTTCTGTTTCACTCAAGGCACTGAGTCGTTACATTGCACTGCTCTATTGCAATAACCACCTACCACTTCTCTAAGACATAACCCCAATACTTACGCCTAACCTCTTGACTTCATTCTGATTTCACTCATTCTCTGTACTGTATGCCCTACAACTTGGCACCTCCTCCTTGGTAAGACTTCCTACCATTCTTCCATTTTGTCACGCAGGAACAGTGTTCTCTATTTTTTCTAATCCATTATTATTCTTTTTAATTCATCTTTTTCTTTAACACTGTTAATCAGAAAATCATGCCAGTTTTCTTCCACTGCAAATAGCTCATAAAATTTGCATTCTTGTCCATTCTCATTGCAAAAGCATTTGTCTAGGCTCTCACTACTTTATATTTTTACTACAACAAACTCTGGGTTTCTAGATGCTTCTTCCCTTTCCCATCATTCAGCCTAAATTGCTGCCATAAAAATCTAGTTTCCATGTCTGCAAGTCTGACTAAGACAGGTTCCTTTTCAAATTCTTTCATTTACTTCCTCTTAGTCTCCACACCAAATGTCAAAGACTGCAAGAATTAATTCCAGTAAGTCTTTTCACTCTAGGTTTTTGCTCACAACTTCAGCCCAAGTCACACATGGTTTACCACCACACTCATTTTTGGGACCTTCTCCAAGTAGCCTTATGCCTGAAGCCCAGTCTGGCATTCCTCTACCCTTTCTTTCAATCCTTCTTCAAAACAAACTCTTCCAGGCAGCATCCAAATCTTAATCCTTCCCATAATAAAGTGGTAGCTGAAGAGATGACAAGGATGTAAAATATTTGACCAACATTTTCTTAATATTGGGAGCCAGACTTCAGTTTAGCGTGCTAGCTTTATAAACACACAATACCACTTTCTCTGGCAAGCGCAGAAGGGAAAGGCATCCACTCCCACTGAATGTAAGCTTTCGTTTTCAGGAGTTGCATCTAAACTTCTTTCTTGTGACTGTAGCTCTCTAAATGCAAACTGAAACAGTGTTCTCCTGAATTTTATGCACAGCTTCCACTTCCACTCTGGACAAAGAGGAAAATTTCTCATACCTACCCCTATTCCAAATAATCTTGCAAACAAGGATTAAAAAAAAAAAACAAAACTTCTGTCTTTACAGAAGGCCCTTCACAGAGTTTTCCTTATTGAGATACTGTCACACAGTGCAAACTATCACTCTTATTTCTACAATGCCAGCTGGGGCAAATATATAATCTATTTTGCATGTTTCCTTCAATTAATTGAATTTTACTCTTCAAGATGACTATTTGAAGCATGATCTGGGATGCCCATTATTGCAAAACATATTTAAATATACTTTTCCACATTTTAAACAGAAATGGACACTAAACAATACTAAAATAAAAATCCCTTCTAAATACTATAAGGGATTTATCACCACTTTTCTTCAGTAACTACATTTGTGCATAAAGTAGGTATTTAAGCTGTATGTTGATTAATCAAAGCTAGGATGCAACAGTGCATGCTCAAATTTTGGAAGAGTATCTTTTTGTCAACACAGATTTTTTTTTTTCACCAAGAACGAAAATCAGTGACCAGTATATGCTCTATTATTCCCACCCCCCCAAATAAAGAAGGTAAGACTATTTTATTCTTCCTGGTAAGGAGAATGGAAGCAAGCACAAAGCTGCCTAAAATACAGATGAATTTACAAATCTTTAATCACAAGCTCAGCATCTTGTTTAGCAAAGATCTATGAGAAGCCACTTCGACTTAAGAGTTAGTTTACTTAGTTTTAAGAGCTCTAAAGAAAAATCTTTTTTCAGATTACATATTTAAATTAGGTAGCATCAACAATCCCATTCACCCTGAAAGCCCTATAAGTAAAGGTACTGATACTGCAGTATCATAAGCTCCACATATTGAAGGTTTGTATCACATCGGCATTACCTCTGTCTCCACTTCCTGACAGCATAATGCTTTACCAATCTCAAGAAACAAACGCGTTGTAACCAGGTCTTTCATCAATGGGATTTTATTCAGATTGGATCAAAGTGTGCTGTCCACTGAAGAACTGTTACTGATGACTGAAATCAGGATTAATGAGCAACTAAGCAAGGTAGGAGGAAGGAGCTAATGTAGGAAGACACAAAGCTAAACCTGGGCTCTTCCGATAACTTAATTTTAAAATTACAGAGCTTATTTATAGAGCCTAGTATACACTAAAACTTCCAGATCATCTTCTCCAACAAATTCCTCACTGCAGCTGTGTGGGTTGATGAGCAACAAGTAGAACTGCCCATTGAGAGCACACACTACCATCTGGACCTGAAAAAACTTTTTAGGCATTCCCTGGGTTTTTGTTTGCTTTCAGTGATGAAAATAATTTTTTTTAAACAAATCATTGTTGATGGCTTAGATAATTTTTTTGTTGTTTTGTTTGGTGTTTTTTTCTTTCATTTGAAGAGAATGACTTTGCACTTTTTAGTACAGCCATTCACTTTCAGCTTTTCAGTTTGCTTCTCAGAAGTGCTCACTGAACACCAAAGGCCTGAGAAGGATAATGAAGCCGTCAGAGTCATTTTAAAGTGGCTGATCAGAAAGCTACATTTAAAGCTGGAACGATTTTGCTTACTGTGAGAACTTGTGACCCCTGCAGTCAATTAAGACTGGATACTTTCCAATCCTTTTGTCCCGTTTTATCTCCTGACCGATCTTTTTAGTTAATATTTTTGTTCATTTACCTTTTTAAACATTCAGGACACAAGACACTTGTCTTCAAAGACAATGCATTTAAACTCGGCATATACCAACAGACAGACATTACAAACCGAAGGCTGTAGAAAGCCTTCAGAAAAGTGACTTGTGGATTCAGTTCAGCACCTAACAAACAAGCGGGCACATTTCGAGAAACCTCCTCAGTACTGGAAACGTTTTTCATCATCTCAACTCAAAACTGAATGGCCATGCAACTCCTTGTTTTAACTGCGTTAAAGACTTCCTGAGCAGATGGGGTTGGAGGATCCTCTCAGGGTAGCAGAGGAAAACCTGTACTATGTTGCATATTCTATATGTCTCTTCTGAAAAGAAGATTTCACATTCTGGAAAAAGTAAAGTGGGAACCTAATACAAACCACATATTAATGTAAAACTTGAAAAAACATTACTGAATTGTGAATCACCCATGCTCCTTTATTTCCGCATCACGAACTTTGTATTTTCCATCCTGGCGGCTTTAGTAAGACTGAATACATGTTTGTGTTCTAGACTAACGTGATTGGTCTTTACAACATAAGCTACAAGGATATTTCCATCTAAATCACCTGCACCATTAGTATTAGTGGTTTTAAATAAAATAATTTCCATTCAATAAAATGTAAAATCACAAATTTATTTAAAACACTCCATCATTTAAAGCTAGTCTAATGTCAGAATTTCACTATACGCACTAGAGACTTTGGCATGTACAGCTTTTCTAGTCCCTACAGCCAGCAAGATGATTACTGTATAATATATCCTCGATGTGGGTAATAAGAGACATGTTTCTTAATTCTAGTTCTACATATACATTTTGATAAGAACAGTAAAAGTTAGTTGGATAGGCCGGATGCTTTAATACTGAAGTTGTTCTGTCTCCCTACAGTCACTGCTGCCTTCCATTTTCCACAGTACTCAAAGATACAGTGCACTGACAATGTTGGATGGTGTCTACAATTATGTATTTTTAAGAATTTCGCACGTAAAGTATTCTTATTTAAACTGTATATCCTTAAACAAAACCTTAAATAATGTTGCAGCATTTGCATATCAGTGTCTTTCTGCACTAATCACACTAAAAGTACTTAATATTTTCTGAAGAGTTTTTAAGTAAAACCCCTATGGTAATTGGTAGTCAAACACCATGTAGGACTTCCATACAAGGCTATTGTACTTATATTACTTTGTTTCAATTTATTTCTGGATTTAACCTAGGTACAAAACTTTACAGCAATGACAGACATAAAAGACAATAGTAGTTTTCTTCTCCTGTTCCAACATCACAGATTCTAGAAGATTTTCAGGATAAATAGGACAGGTACATCTTGGATAAGGAATGCCATTAGGATGGGAACCAACTTCAGAACCTCTGCTTGTTCTCCTGGAACGAGGGCATTAGTGCCTATTTCTCTACCTGACAGAAAAGTGATCCACCTATCTAGAAACAATGAAAAAAAATCTTGTTTATTCTCCCAGAACTGCAGAATTTTCCAATAAAACTACCACAACCATTTAAAGGAATTCTACATTAAACTGTTTTTACAAGCACTTCAGGAATGCAAATTAGGAAACATCTAACATATTTTAGTTCTAGGAGTAGATAAATACAGTATTACTGCGTATGGTGTCTGCGCTTTATATGTTTGTGGTAATCAGCTGTTAAATCCAGTATTCTCCCCAAAAGCTTATATTGTCAAGCACTTGGTGTGACCTGGCCTCCTGGCTAGAGCCACTGTGCTGACTGGAGAGTTGGCAATCTCTGGCAAATGGCTGAACTTCTCTCTGTCTGCCTTGATAAACTGCTCTCTTCCTGCCTTCTCTCGCAGAAGACAGAGAAAAGGGCTGTGTGGCTGAGCAAAAAGAACACCCTGCAATTTCAATTAGTTTACTTAAATGGTCAAACACGCTGAAAGATGCAATCAGACCTTTGCACGTAACATCACTGTAAGACAGGCATGCCCAAGTGCATTGGCCAGACATTTCAAAAGGAACCTAACTTTAGATATCCAAAAGTTAGATATCTAGATGGGCTTCAGTAGGAAAGTCATCTGAACTATCTTAGAGAAGACAAATCACTTCAGAGAGAGACTTTTCTTCTCCGCTTATCCTGAAGAGGATCTACAGTTTGTATCTCATACTTACGATGTCAAACTTTCAAGAATTCAGGGTAGGGAAGATGAATCCTACTCTTTGCTCTGCCCAGAACGTATTATATCTGTTAGTGTCAGGTAAGCCATCACAGCTTCACATCCTAAGGCCTCCTGACCAGATTTAGCCCAAAGTACCACCCATTTAGTTCACAGCAGTTTCCAGATTCCCAGGAAGCTCAGAAGCTCTCCTATGCCATGTGACAAGATACATACCCATCACACAAATAAAATCATAGATGCATCTCCAGCCATGTAATGAGAGTGTGCCTGCATGTGCTTGTATACTCCTTCACACAGACATCAGGCCTTTCCAGGGTGGTGGGGGGTGTGTGCCTACCTGATACTTTTCTCTCCCATGGTGTTCAACTCTCAAATGGTATCCATAAAAACAAAATGGCACTGTTGTTTCATGTTACAGACAGACCGTGACCATGAGACTGGGAACAGCTACTGCTCTGGGTATGTTTACTCTGCATAATTCATGAGTATGTAAATATCTAAGCTAGATAAATATCAATTAGATAGCTAGAAATGAGGTAGCTCCAGAAATGGAAACTACACTAACATGATAATCCACCCATGCTTGTTTATACTGCTCAAAGAATTTAGATATACAGTGCTGAATGGACATACTTGCACTATTATTCACTGTAGACATACCAGCAGTGTAACTTCCTTGGTAGGGCAAGAAAATTCTTGCAGAACAGGTAAAATTCTAAAGTTCCACAGCAGAGTGACAAGTACTAAGAAGTAAAAAAAAAATTCTTGCAAGAAGAGAGTTTCTTCAACAACGAAGATTTTGGCAAGAAAGGAGGGCATCACTTCCACAGCATTGCTTGAAGACTCCTTGAAAAAAACAACTGGCTTTTCAACTGACAGTAATGAACCAGCATATATGTATCTCATAAGAAATATAATCAAATAAAGTTTCAGAAGACTAGCACCCTCTTTTCTGCTATTATTTGAAAGTCAGAACAAAGACTCAACAAGGAAACAGTGGTTTGTTTTGGAACGGCTCCACGAGCTCCTTTCATATAAAAGTTTAAAATCCTGAAGAAGGTCATCAGATGTTTCAAGTACAGTTTTTCATTGAAGAGCGGTTCTAAAAATTATATTCTAATTGTTCCATATGTGTTCTCCTCACATGACTTAGCTATCACATTAACTCAGTTTAATTCAACCCCTCCAAATACCAACACAGAAAAAATAAGTGAACATATTTTTTACTTCTTAAAAAAAAAATCATTACATTTAATATTTCTCCATCTATGATTATTTTTATGCCAGACAACTGCTGTATGTTTATTCCTCTTTATTTATATTCTTTTCTGTAAAATGAGATTTAACATCTTTACATAAATAACTTCCAACCTGTAAGATGGTTTAAAGAGAAACCTTAGCAAAAGAAAGATGCTTTATTTGTTGAACAATGCAACACCACTCTTTAATTTTATGTTCTGTGTACATCCGTTTTGATACAGAACAAACAATTGTCTTAACTATTATACACTGATATTCATAAGTTAACATAAAACCTTTAAATTACTTAATGAATTATTTCTACCATATTAATCTCAAGGAATCTCTGCTGTGGTCATATAATGAGTATTAAATCTCAGCTGGAGCACACTTGTATTCAGTAATCTCCCAGCATCGCACAGAAGTAATGGAAATTAAAACAAGAACAGGCTAGCATCCAACCAGACCAACTTTAACTGCATTGGTAGTATGACAACAGCTTTTAGAAATACTTTTTTTTCCCCCCTTTTAAGTGTCAGTATATATAGTGCAGAGCACCGATCTAACAAAGGTTTTTCCATGTTTGACCACCTGAGTAAATGAACCAAGCTAGTGACCTAAGGATATGGAACAACCAATCCAGCAGTGACTGATTTTCATGTATTCTCTCAAAGGAATACAAAAATCTTTGCACAGCTGCAGAAGGATGATTTTAGGTTCATCTAAACTAGTTAAGTTTCCATGAGAAGGACTAGAGGAGATGCTAAGACAAATTCTCAACTTTACATTCATCAGAAGTAAGGTAGGAGGATATAAACCACTTTATTATGTCAGTATTTCCAACCTTGTGGTAAAAAGAACCTTAGCAAGGTAAAAAAAAAAAAATATATATATATATTTTCTTTAGATCAATTAGATGCTTAAACTACAGAATGCTATGCCAGTGTAAAAATAACATCAACACTAATGCAAAATAGAAATTTGTTTAAATTCAACAGTTATTTGTCAGACACCATCTGCTTTTTCTTTCATTCTTTTCTGATTCTGATCTGTAAGAAACCACATCAGTATCAAATGTCACTTAGTTCTTATTCAAACAGAGCAGTCCAGACACAGCGGCTGCACCAGCTGACTTAGCTGACCTGGGCCTAGAGTAAAAACAAACCCCTATAAATCACCAGATGTAAGCAATTGAATAGTGATCAATTTAATTAACTGAACAGCTTTCCAAAGTTTACTGTATTGTTTTAACCCTTCAGGCTTCTTCAAGAAAGGTAACTTGCAATTTGTATTCAAGGGCAGGATTTGGCCAGAGGGCTACATATTACTAGCTTTAGACACTTTAGATTCCCACTGATAAAACCCAAATCCCACACATGAAAACGTGTCTTTTCTTTTTTCCAATTAATAGGATGATAGTAACTATTTTTGTTAGCAGTTCCTTGAACATTTAGAGACATTAGATCATGGGGCGGGAGTGAGGGTATCAAAATGATTTCAAGTTAAATCCTCAGGAATAAAATTTCTTTTAAAATCAGCTGTTTTGGTTATGGGCCCTATTTGCCTTTTACAACTTTATACCCGTATTACAGATGCCACATCAAGTAACCTACTAATTTCTTTCAAACGAAACAATGAACATAGACATAATTGTTTGTCACAATTATATGTATTAACTGCAGCTGTAAAAAAATTATGTCACGCATTAAAACAGGCTCAAAAAGACATTCTAAAGATATTGGCAAATAATCTTCTTGCCTAGATACTTGTCCTGAAGTTGCGTCTTGAGGGGATTTCCCCATGTTGCCCACTGAAATCAATGGAATTCTGCCAGTGGGATTTCAGCCAAGATGCATAATGATAGAGTATAACTCTTGTTTTAAAGTCTGCATTGTACAAGTTTGTATAACGTTTACTAATGTTTGTACAGTGCCTAGCACAACAGGGCTGAGGCTTCTGGGCACTACCACAACATAAATTAATTCTAATGCAGTCTTTGTATCTGGGGGAAGCATAAAAAGTACAAGGATTAAGCTCAATTATACACATTTTAAACAACCTGCTAAATAATATGACATAATCCACTTCCTAACCACAAGCTGCTCTATTTCCAATTATTTCACTTTAATCTCTGTAATGCACATATTTCCACGAACCCTGTAGAGTCAGTTCCACTAACTAGGGACAAGAGTAATATCTACTTACAAAGACAGAAGAGTTATATTTGCAGAGACTGGCCCCAGATCTGGAATGATCTCCAGTTCATTGTTGTTCAACTTCCTATTAATATTAGAAAAGGGAGAGTCAGATTTGATGTTAATCAGAGGTACGTACATTGGATTTGCTAAATTGCTGAAGTGTCACCCCAAAATTAAAAAATAATTCCAGTTTCACTTAATGTAAAATATCAGAATAGCAAATATCTTTGTTGTTCAACCAATTATCCCGAGAGAAATAGCTACACAATTAGAGAAATAGTATACACAAACACTGGTTGGGGTTTTTTGGTTGTTTTTTTTTTTTAAATTAAGACAAATTAACTTACACTTCCCGAAGACTATGAAGGTGATCCAAGAGACTGGTCTTGATTGAAGATAATTTGTTGTGACTTAAGTCCCTATGAGGTTACAAAAATAAACAGCCTGTCAGTTTTGCCATGAAATATTGGGTAAAGCTATACAATTTTTCAATCCAAAATACGCTATCATTTGTTTCCAAGTACATAAAAAGTTTTTTTTATACTAGTAAAATTAGAATAGAAACTCATTTGAGTATACAAGGTATAAATAAGTGTAAATATCTTGATCACTTCCAGCAGCGTCAAAGAATTTCCTACATCTCTGAACAACTTAGAACTGTTTATTGGGGTGTGTGTAAGATCCATGAAAAACATCTTAAGACGTTGACTCACATACACCACCACCAACCCCTCTTCCCCATCCCTTCACAACAAAAGATCTGGCTAAAGCAACCTCTTTGCTTTAGCCTATGAAGGAAAATTCATAAACCAAGACTCATGGCAGTCTCATTCCTTGAGTCAATCGTAATATTTGCATCATTCACTCTTCTCACTTACTTCTCTAAAGCAACACACAGACGGTGAGTACACAATGAGGACTGTCCATAAATCTCAGTTCTACTTTCATGCTTTCACACAATTCAGGGCTCCATTCCTACATAACCAAAATTAATGGGGATCTTAAACAAGCGATATCAGAAGAAAACAGACACAGGAAGGCCTAATTCTATTCTGGGTTTTAAGATGTCTGTATAGAAGCCACCTTAATACCACACTTAATTGCACTTGAAGAAGTCGCTTGAGCACTTAGCATGTGCTGCGCTGTACTGAAGATCCCAAATATATATTGATGCCGTTTATAAGAAATCTTATTAGTGTCTTTGCAGTGTTTGCTACAAAACAACCCAGGGTACTAAGAATGCAACACATGTTCTTGACAACTGTCAAGAAATTATTTTCCCTACAGACACCATGCATCTTTACCATATGTCCTCTCAAACATTTGACACCACCATAAAACAGAATCCTAGAAGTACTTAGTAGGATAACAGTAACAGTAGCCTTAGAAGTACTGGAAACATCACAAATAAAAGAATGACCACATAATAGGAGGCAGATAATTACAGAAACTCAAACTCACACATCTATAGAGATCCGTGCAAGTGGTACAGATTCACAACTGATCTTGTAACCTTGGCTAGCCCTGTTGAAGACCTCCTCCTTTTTAGTCACTCATCCACCACAACATGCTCCTTCCTGCTCCCATACTACAGCCTGTCACTACCTCACCTGCACCAATTCAGCCATCTGCGAAGCGCTCGCTGGACATTACAACACTAAGTTTATCCAAGCCAGCAAACACGAATGGCACAATTTTTAAGGAGTTCTTAAACTCACTCCAGTGAGAGTTTGCAATACAGACACAAAGAATTGCATCGGCACGCTTCAGCAGTGAGCTGCTGTAGCATCAGGTAAAAACAAAGAAATTACACTTCATAACACTTTTCCCCATGGTAATTAAGCACTGAATAGTTATCCAACATGCCTGGGGTCCTCATCAAGCCATGCAGGCATGAAGTGTATTTCAAGTTGAATCTATGAGGAAACTCTGGGATTCCTTACTTTTTCTGGATGACTCAGTGCAGTCACCTATACGGAGCATGCCAAACACAGGCCTGACTGCCATGGATGTGTCTACTCTCCATCTACAGTTCTGGAAGTGAAGAAACCTGATGATCAGCATATCCTTCCTGCACACAGACCAGAACTGGCTTAAATGAAGCCAGGTTCAGGGTCTGTGCTAGGTGTTCTGCTCTGTGACTAAGCCCTGAACAACTGCAGATACAGAGAACGCCGGTTTCTCTGCACCCACCATTGCAGATCCTTGGACACAGGCATAATGCTGCAACCCAACCAGGCACCTAGGCTTCTTCAACAGGACATGGGGAAAGTAAAACCTTGTTTTAGACTCCCCCAACTGTTTGGTGCTTTATGCAGTACTTCTTGAACGTTGCCAGGACAATTCCATCATCCCTTTTGTCCTCCCCTGGAGTGAACGGCTAAAAAAAAAAATAATAAAAATAAAACATTAAAATAATCCCAGCCACGTACAGGCATTACGAGGGGTACCACCAGTACTCAGTTACAAGGTGTGCTCTGAGCCAGCCAACTTGATCAGGCCCAGCGGGCTGCAGAGCTGTAGCCCTGGCGCTTGGCTCACAGCCATGGGCAGGGAGGAGATACACGCTACATTTCCCAAGCCAGGGCTGTGCAGGAGTGTGCACAGGGCAGACCCGCAGGTGCGAAAGGCATTTTCCAGCACAAAAAAAAGGGGGGGGGGGGGAGGGATGGGGGGAGCCACAGGAGAAGGGGAACACCCTCTACCACCTTCAGGTGGCCACAGAGGGGATGTTTTCTGGGATTCAGATCTGGACTCAAGCACCTAATATATACCCATGCCTTCTTCCAGGTGTATAAACCCCTACAGATTTTCCTCTTAAAGATGAAAAACCAATACAGTGTTAACATTTTCAAAAACCCACAAATGTTAGTTTCATCATTACAATTTTGAGTTCTCCTGTAAATGACGTTAACCACACTTGAGTTAGAGCACTGCATCATTCACTGCTTAAAAATCTAGTGCAAACATTTGTCTGGCCATAGACTGGAGAAAAATCCCTTTGTTTAACACCTGAAGACATTAGCTGCACAGATTTGAAATTCTCATACTGCATTCTTAAACGTAAAGACTGAAAAAGTATGCTGTTACAAAGATCTAGATGGGAATCTAATTTGGTCCTTTAAAGCAGACAGAGTAGAGACAATTTTTACCCTTAAACTTAATTCAGTATTTGGCTTTAGTCTGTAGGGATTATAAGAACTATGCAAATAAACAGCCAAAATTCAGTGAAGTTATGGCTGTTAGTGCCTAATATGTTACTGTTCTTCATGCTTCAGACAAGACTTAGGGATCAGTAATTATTTCAACAAAGAGCTTTCAACATTAGTGCTAAAAACCTGCATTTCTTCATTTCATCTAAAAATGCTGCAAAAGGTTTATTTAAAACATGTTTGCCTAAAGGACCTACCAGACAGTAACAGACGTGAGTAGATTTGTTCTGCTGGAGTTATAACATGTTAAAAAAAAAAAATCTGGCAGCGTCCTTAAACTATAAAAATCCTGCAATTACAACCACTGCTGTGCATGATCACCACACTGGAGCCAGACACTTTCACTCATAGCTCAAGCTCACATCCATCTGGAGTCTATCAAGGCAACCGTGAGTGTAACAACTTACACTAGGTTTCAAACCATTTTTTTTGTGTTTGTTTTTTAACACTAAAGATACCCTCAGATTTTCCACATAGCACCTACTTTAAAAAATACATACATACAAAATCCTTATTCCTGGTTTACTTACAGCAGGTTGTCAAACATAAGTTGCAAAATACCCAAAGCAAACCACCACCAAAAAAAAAAAACCCAGACAATACTGAATTGCCTGTTTCACACAGATGTATACATGCTTGTCTACCAATTGTTGGATAAAATATGAATTACAAATATTTTACTAAACATAATTTCAGTGCTACTGGCATGACAAACGTCACAAAAAAAAAAGCCTGGTGGCAAGTTACATTTTTAAGTTAAATCAGAGTGGTTGGAAGTGAACCAAGAGTTAAAACATTTGTCTTTTACTAATATTCTAAGTGAAACTTAAGCCTATAGAAGTTTCTGAAACTTCTAAGCACTGGATCTGAGGCATTTTTTAAATGTAAAAATCTATCATCCCTGTTGCAAAGCTACAAGTACATTTCAGTCCAATTCATTTCTCTTGCATCTTAAAACAAGTATGAAGAAAAGGTTTGAAAACAAATCAGTATTTTTCCTTCACAGAAATGGAACTGACAACGTTAAAACACTAAGATTATTACTATGCATTTTCCATTTCTGAATTTTCCTTGTCTGTTGTTAAAACCACATTACAAATGGGGAGAAAATCTCCTCTGGATTACTTTTGCCACTAGAATTTCAAAAGCCATGAAAGATATAACAGTGAATGCACTCAGAAACTTCAGAAACCAGATTTATATTAAGAAATTCTTAATAACAATAAAAAGTATATATACCTGTTCTTTACCTCAGATTTCTAATAAAAGTGATTGAGCATTTAAGTAGAATTGCCTCCACTTGAAAAAGCATGCCATAGTTTTTGAGGCCCTTTAAGAACTCGTTTTATGAAAGAAACTATTTTCTATATTCCATTACGTTGGTATGACCATCTTTTGTAACTCACAAGTCTCTGTGTTAGAAAGCTGAAACTAACTCTGAACATCAATGTTCATGTGATAAAAAATTGAAAGGACGGCCTAATGCATAAAGGGAGAGGGCGAGTGTTTCTTCACACATTTTATAAATATAACTTTCAGACTCTAACTTAATTTACAACACTTAGTCACAATTATCATCTTCTTCCTTAGAGAACTCAGAAACCTGAGCCCCAAGTCAAATTTTAAAATGCAAATCCAGCAACAGCTTCTTAATCAGTCCCACTGGGGCCTATAGAGCTGCTAATTCAGCAGAAATCAGGAGAGCTGAAAAACAAAAAGCCAGGCTGTAGCTGTTTTAAGACACTGATCCAAAGTGACTCATAAATCAGCTTGCTATGTTCAAGTTTTAGTCTGGAAAATATTGAAAAACAGCTGTGAAAACCATACGGGCCTTTTTTCTGGCAATTCTGGTAGAGAAGTAGAGGATTTATAAAATGTAAATACTAAAGATGTAATACAAACACAAGTGAAAACCATCTTTCAGACTTTCCCTCCTGCCCCACCAACAGTTTTAGCATTCCTCGGTGAACCTGGCGAGGGGTACGGCAGTGCCACCGGGAGTTTGCACACATGGAGGACACTGGCCAATGCTCAACATTCTTCCTCCCTCCCTCTGCCTCCGCCTCTGCTACACCAGCTCTAACAAAGCCACATTCTTGCAATCTCGGGACACACATCCTGGAACTAAATCGAAATCTAACTTCAAAACTATTTGTACACAAAACCATTACAAATGTTTATCAGTTCTCAGCAGACTTATCTTCTGTAAAGGCAGAGTCACAGAAGATGGTATTTTGGACTAAAACCACAGTAAAGCTGGCAATTATACCCTATTTACACCCCATTTCGTGAAGACATTTCTGCACAAAGCAGTAGCCTCACACTTACCACCAAAAAGAAGGGGACGCAACTCAATATTCAGGCTCATTTTCTTATTTCCCTCCTTGCCCACTCTGGGGTCACACAGCCTTCCCACGTTAGACACTCTCATTCTATTTCACCAGGGGATTTGAACACAAAAGCAATGAAAGAGTCAAACTGCTTCAGAAAGCCAACTTCATCTGACCCGCTCTCCATCTGGGCGAGTAGAGAGGTGGGCAGAGTAAAGTGTAAAGCCTAACGTGGGCCTAGACCTTCTCAGGCACAAGAGCTTTCCCTCTCTTGGAGAACTTGGGAGATCTCGCCTGCATATGTGGAGAACATGGTGTAATAGTTGTTGTTTTCCAAAGAGGACTGGAAAGCCTGCAATTAAACTACTAGCCTTTGGCTATACCCGCTATGGACTTCCATGGAAAACACAGTAAACATATACCAATAAAACTCATAAACAGTTTTTTACAATTTGTAAATGCAGAGTTTGTTGCAACAATAATCCAGGCTATTCAAACCTTTTTTGTGTATGCAAAACTGAAACGCATTATCATCTTAACCATTGCGCAGTCCCAAGTACTGGAGTAGCTGGAGATAACAGACAACGCTGGGCTCCTCCTTGTTCTCTTACTAAGAAGAGGGGAAGGAAGAAAGAGCGGGGTACTTCTGAGGCATCTGACACAAACAAAAGAAATATTTACACAAAAGCGGCCAGACCACATGGTTTGGTGACACCTACAAAGCTGCACTCCTGTGAGTTTAAGAGCGAGTGACACAGCTGTCCAATGAGTAATCACAGCAGGGTTTCTTACAACAGACCAAAGCTTATTTATACAAGTGGAACTTATTTTCTCACACTTTTAAAGGAATGTGAACTTACATAAGGACAATTTACACTACCAAGGGAATTCTAATTAGAAAAACCTCCCTTGTGCTAACAAAAAAACCCAGCAATGTGTTTTGTTGCTTCTCAGTAACATAAGTGGAAAAGACAAATTTGGATTACAGCTAATGCAAAATGCTTTTTAAAGCAACTCTAAAAATGAAAGCTCTGTGATTTTTCCCCTTGTTTTTTTGTTTAGCATGCTGTCACACCTGAATTTTAACTTAATAGCGCTAAAGTAAGATAAGAAACTAAGCTATGAAGCTTAGCTTAGCATCAAAAAAGCCTTAGGTTTTGTCAGAAAACTTATGTTAGCATACTAAAATAGTTCAAAAGAACAGGAGGGATGAAGTTTAATAGGAAGCAAAGCCAGTTGTTGAATGTAAAGCAGATCCAGTATTTGATTCATATGCTTCAATCACATAAGCCAAAAGAGAGGAAAAAAAAAAAAGTTTCTTTCCCCTCACACTTTCCTATACCACTCCTGGAAATACTCATCTCCCAGAGCCATTCCTATGCTGAGTTCCATATGGTGTCAATACAGCCATCCACATTTCATGAGTAAAGCAGCATGACCTCCAGACGAGGCAATTGAACAGAATTAGCCACAACTAATTGAAAGTCTTCCTGTTTACTTTAAAGTCCTTATCTCAATCTGCTTTGGAAATGTAATAGAAAATTAATACGACTAATATAGAAGATCTTTGAATGACAAGAGATTAAAAACAAATGTGAAAAGTCCCTCAGCTATTTTCAGGCTTTTAGAAAGCTCCCATAATTTAAGCTTTGTCCATAAAAGTTTGTCACTGGAAGTAAATTTTCTACAGATGGCATTTCGGTACGCGTTACTGCAGATTCACTGAATCCCTGCCACCGGACCGAACGGGGCAAGCTCCAGTGTTAATACAGTCATCAAACCCGAAACTATCAGGCAATGAAGAACTGCACAAATAAAACCGAGACCAGTTTTCCCGACACGCAAATCAATGGTAACCTGGCGATTATTGCACGTTTTCCAAGAAAGTCATCAGAACTTTCTTCCTCCCCCTCTCCAAACACCGAGCAGCGCTCCCGGGCCCGATTTCAGCCCGGGCGCTGACGGCCACCGCCCCCCGGGGCCGCAGCCCCCCCGAGGGACACTGTCCCGCCGCGGCCGCCCCCGCTGACAGCTCGGCCGCCGGCCCCAGGCGCGGCCCCCTCCCGCCCCACGCACCTCGCCGCCAGCACCTCCCGCTTCGCTATCGCCACGCTTCCCTCCCCAAAACCCGTCCGCGGACGGGACCGCGGCCCCCGCGGGCACCCCGGCCCCCACGGGCGGAAGATGGCGGACGGGCGCGGGCCGGCACCCCCAGCCCCCCCGCGGTGCCCGCCGCCGCGATACTCACAGCTGCACCGCCCCCCGCGGCAGCCGCTCGGGCAGCCGGCTCAGCTCCAGGCGGCTGCAGGCGACGAGGTGCCCGGCGCAGCGGCAGGGCGCGGGGCAGCGGGGGGCGGCGGCGGCGCGGCCCCCCAGCAGCAGCGGCGGCAGCAGCAGCAGCAGCGCCAGGAGGGCAGCGGACGCCGCGCGGGGCCGGCGGGGCATGGCGGGCTCGGAGCCGCTGCCCGCGCTCCCGTCCCTGGCGCTCCCTGACTGACAGAGCCGGGCGCGGCGCGACCTCCCGCCTCTCAGCGCGGGTGGCGGCTCCCGCTCATGCCCCGGAGCCGCCGCCAAGGGGGGAAGGCGGTGGGAGAGCGGGGGGGGTGTAGGAAAAAAGTAAAGGGGGACCGCGGGAGGGGGGCGCCCGCCGCGCCGCCCGCCGCCAGCCACTCCGCAAACTTTCCGCCGCCTCAGCCCGCCTCCGCCCGGCCGGGGGAGCCCCGAGCGCGGCCCGCCCCGCCGCAGCCCCCTCCCCCTGCCATGTGACAGCCGCAACCCCCGCCCGCCCCGCCGCGGCCGGGGGCGGCCGGCCTGGCCCCGCGGGGCTGGGGGGTGCTGGGTGGCAGGCGGGGGGGGCGCGGGTGGGCTGGCGGGCTGCGGCGGCGGCGGCACCCCGGGCCCGCTGCCCGCCCTGGGGGGCAGCCGACGGCCGGCCTCGCAGCGCGGCGGGCGCACGTGTGGGCCCTTGCTGCCTTCCCCGGCCTCCCTGGGAGCGGGCCGCGGGCCCTGGGTGCCCTGGGCGTCGCGCACCGTGTGCGGGCCGAGGCGCGAAGGCGAGGGCACCCAGGGCCTGCCCGTGCGGGATTTCCCTTCGCTGTCGGCCGGTTAACGCGAGTCGGGGCAATCCAGAAGCTGCTCCAGAGGCCCCAACAGGTTCCCAGCCAAGCCTGGGGTCACTGGCATGTAAAAGGTGAGGTGAGGTTAACTCCTGCCTTCCGGGTCCTGCGCGGCTAGTCCAGACACCGTAATTAAGCCCATTACGTTCCCCACAGGATCCCAGCTCCAGAGGTTCAGGGAAGTGGGCAGGGCGTACAGATTCCACATCTCTGAGGTAATCTATGTAATTTAAGTAAATACCTATTGTTCAAGTTCCATATGTAAGCCGGGACCCTGCGATGGATTCAATTACTGTAGGCTTCACACACCCCTACTCGGCAGCAGCAGGCGTCAAACTGCTCACAGACGCTGTGCTTTCTCTCCCACCGTTACACGTTTCACCTGAAAGATTGTAGGCAGCTTAGGCACTGGGGACCTGGAGCCTCAAAAGCCTAACAGCTCCGATACCAAGATTGGTAAGGCTGAAACTTTGTCCCTGTTTTTATTGTTCCATGTGTATCTCAGGACACAGGCTAAATTAAAGAAACAAAACTACATTTTATTTTAAGTCAGGAATCGTGAATTTGCAAGCCAAGCAGGCAAGTCCTGAGTAACTACAAACATCACGTGCCACTGTCAGCACGAGTGTTTCAGGTGCCTAGGGTGTGCAGAGCTGTGCAGTGTTTTGTCAGCTTGTGCTCCATTGACCGCTGGTGCTCCTTAATGAAATTACTACGGGAAAACAAACAAACAATGCAGGAACACACATTTTTTCTACACTTAAAAGCAAGCAAGCAAGCAAGCAAGCGAACAAAATACAGGATAAAAATGAATTAGTATATATTTACAAGTTGCTCTCATTTCTTTATAATGAAAACTATCTTGGCAGCGTTGGTGTGTCATAGTTATTCACTTTCTTTGCAGCCTTCTTCCTTTCAAAAATGTTAGGTTGACATTAGATTAACAAAGCCTGTGAAACACTGAGCTGTTCTAAATATCCAGTAGGACAGTGCCAAATTCGGATTTTCAAAACTATCCATCATTAGCCTGTACCTGTTCCCACTGAAGTCAGTGGGAAAGCTTCCTTCTGTTTCAAAAGTGCCAGCATTTGTTCTAGCTGTCCAGTTGTTTCACACCATTATGCTAAGATACAGAGACACTTGAACATGTTTTGTTCATATTTAGGTAAAATATGCTGTACTTTCTACTTTTGCAAAGTAATCAAAAATTCAAGAGGAAGACCTTCATGTTTATTGAGCACCTTACTAAAATTAAAATGGATTTAAAGTAAGCCTTGTACTACAGTTCCCAGACTGCACAGCAAAGGGCCTCTTTATTTGGGAAAAGTGAGCTTGTCTTATCTTGAGTGTTGGCAAGGGCAGTGATTCACTGCTAAGTGGCAACAGAGTCATTAAGCTGTCATTTTTAACATGCAAGGGAAAGAAAAAATATAAACAAAGCATTTTGAACTTATTTTATCATAGCACTCAATAATACACCTGGTGCATATATGAACTATGGAACAAGAGAGAATCTGAGAAAAGCAGAAAAAAAAACAGATGAAAATGTTGAAAAGGGTAAGAACTTCTGGTTTTGCAATTTTGAAAACCACTCATGCAGTCATGGAATACTGTGCCCTAGAAAAACCTAATGCATACTTAGTGCTAATATATGAAGCTGTTTTAAATTAAGCAAGGTAAATCAATTCAGAAAATTAATCCATTTGTCTTTGCAGCTTCTTTTCTCAGAATACTCAATAAAACATTTTAGAACTGATTATATATATTATGAATTCTAAAATGCTTATATGCTGTACTTCAGAGCCCATGGCAGAAAGTCTTTCTTCCCACAGGGAGATTTGCTCTCTTCAGAACTCTGGGGAACCAATTCTGCACCTGATACGAATACTGCAAGAGCTGGCAGCCCCCAGTGCCAGGGGTCTCTTCATCATTAGTTTTAGGTTGAGAGTGCACCATGATTGTACATAAGCAAATACGAATGTCTCCTTTATGGGTTTGTCTGGACTATACCTGCCCTAAGTAAGCTTATATCAAAATGAGAGGTCTCACGTTCCTCTACCCTGTTATCTCCACACGTAGCAAGGGATTTCTGCTGACCCTTGTTTGGTGTCAGCATTAGTGTAAATGCATATTCAACAGGATTAAGGGACTGATTTGATTGAAACCCCATAAAAAATAATACCCCCCCTTTAGTTCTGAGTTGGAATAATTCCCTCATCCAGTTTTCCATGTAGCTGCACAAGGAAGAGAGCTTATTCATGGTGCTTGCGCAAAGACAGGGCAGCCTGAATATAGGTCAGCCTGAGGGGATGATGTTGAGGAGGGGGAAGCACAGCTGCAGAGAAAAGTTCTTGTAAAACTAGACCCTCGAGCTCTCTGTTTGGCTTATGAGATTAGTTTCCTCCACAAGACTACCGAGCATAGTAGTCTGGGTGAGTTGGGAGTGGAGGAAAGGAGGTTGCATAGTGAACTGTAGACCCTTCATTGGGATGTTATGGGTTGACTCTAATGGTGTCTCTTTCACTCCCTCATTATTTTAAATCAGATAAACACAGGTTTACAGATTCAAGTCCAAACATATGTTGTTTAAAATATGCGTTCACTTCAGGCAAAAGACACACCCAGAAGCTGTCTAAGTATGATTTTTTTTACATATCATTAACACATTGAAATCAGGCACTGCTTTCAAGTAACCTACCTCCAGAAAAGGTCAACGTCAAATCAGGCTGGTTTTAGCAGATTACTAAAAGTAATTTACCTATTGCTAAATTAGCAACACCAAATTAAGATACTGTACATTTTCTGTTCTGAGTTAAATTTAGAACATCTTTTATAACATTAATAACTTGTAACAGTTTGATTAATCTAAATTCAGTTTCTTTAGTCAGTTTTCAAAGGAGTCTCAAGCCACTATAAGAGGCAATTACATATAGTTACATGTAGTTATGTATAGTTAAATCTGCAGGATTTATGTCAAAAGGTCAAAAGGAGTGAACATCTAATAAACAGTTACATCTACTAAATGATTATGTCCATCAAGGCCACCCTGGGAATTAAGAGTCTCCCCATGTACTCCTGGATCACCAGATAATCCAAATCTATGTCTAGTATTCGTTTCAGATTTTCTACTTTTCATGGGTAAATAAAGTGATTTAGGTAGTGTTCAGCAGCAAAAAGCAGAAGCAGAGCAGAACAACATTGCTTATGCTCTGACACATCTCAGGTCTGATAGAGTGAGACAGAAATCAATGGTCCATCTATCCACTTTCCTATCAGTAAATGGCCCTGTAGGAGTATTGGCAGAATTAATGTCTTGTCTATTTATTCCAAAACCTTCCCAGTTCCATTTTATTTCTGGTTAAAGAAGATGTTTAGGACTATCTGGGAGAAGGAAATGAAGCGTTCATCCTCTCAAGATTATCAGTCACTAATGCAGGTTCCCAAATTTAATCAGTTTTAAAAAAAAAAAAAAAACAACTTAAGGCTAACAAAACTTTTTCTAAAGCCACAGCTGGAGAGAGATGAACCAGTGAGACCCATCCTGCTTAAAAAACAAAAGTGGAGCAAGACATGCTTTTTGTGGAGACTGCTTGCATACACAAAATAGCTTGCAATAGGCAAGTTTTGCCTCAGGCGCATGTCTGGAAGTTTAACTAGAGGCCTGTGAAAGCTCCCTACTGGATGCAGAAGACCCTTTTCACTTCTTCCCTTTGTGTGTGTAAACAGGAATCTCATCCAATATCATGGAATATTTTTCATGGAAATGTCTCTAAATGCAAAGGTTTCCCACCTTTTCTTCTCCTCCTCCTTTTCTTCTGCCCGTTGGGCATAGCAATTGATATTACTTTTAGTTTATAATAGCACTAAGACTTCATGACCATTTATTTCAATTCCTATGATTAACCATTGCAATTTCACTTGCATTTGAGGAAAACAATAAAATATTCTTAAATAATTTCCTAGTAATTGTGAATCTCCTACTAGTGTGTCTTAAGTCAATGGTGAATATCCCAAGGTGCATACAGAAATTTATTTTTGGTAGTAATTATACTTGACTTTATGCGATCCAACACTGAAACCATGAAAACCAAATTATGCATAATTTGAATGCTCTGATTACAACCAGAAAAACTATATGAACTCTTTCTGAAAACTTTGCCTAGGGCAGAAAATGTTCAGCTTTTATAGAATTCATCCAAACAGCGAGTGTTTGCCTCCATTACAAATAAACTTAAACATCCTAAGGCAATCCACATTAGTGACGATTGTTAATGTCTTCAAGTCATGTCCTGCATGGGGCTAAGTGGGAAGTTAAGTACATGATTGGAAGGACAATTAAACAATCAACATCTACAATGATGTAACTTCAAAGAGGAAAAAAGAAGAGTTTTATGTCATTAAGGAACACTCAAGTTGAAATGTTGTCAATTTGAATAAAAATAAGTAGATGTAATTTCAGGATGGTGCTACTGTAATAAAACACCTGCCAGGTCTGTTCTACTCGTTGTTTCAGTTTGTTGGTTTTTTTTAAATAATCTTTTAAAATAAGTAAACGTTTTGTGGTAAGAAAGATCAAGAAGTGGCCAAAAAGGGAATCCAAAAGAGATGCTCTATCAAATCTAGCGGTGGCTCTCCCAGACAGTAATGTCTCTCCTTCCTTGTGGTGGGGAGTTACTGCACCTGAAGCACGAACACATGTTCCCTTCTGCAACAGGGATGGAAATTTCTGCCAGAGGAGAGGCATGGGTGCTTGATTGCAGTATTTGCCTAAATTGTCACGGGCAGACTTGGTAAGATTTTTATCAGTGTTTTGCGCCCCGCGCCCCCCCCCCCGTGATGTTAAGTATACACTACATTTAGATGTGTAACTCTCATTGAAATCAACGGCTAAAAGAATCTCACAGTGAGAAATCAATGGGAGTTAGGGCCTAACTCTTTGAAGAATTTAGGTCTGATTGTCTGTTCCGGGGTGGGGGGGGGCGGGGGAACAAGCTGCAGCTGGGACTCATCTTGTGTAATTTTAGCAATTTGGAAGTTTGGTATCTATTCTAAAGCAGTTGTCTTGGCTTCGTCTGTAGTCAGTGGAGAAAGACACATCCAGAGAGTGATTACTACCTTTCTAAAATAAGCAATCAAGGCATTTGGAATGAATCAGCCTCTGGAGGTTTTTCTTCTCCATTGACTAGAAAGAGCCTTATGACTAGTTTAGACTCAACCCTGCGTTTTTAGATGATTCCCACTCTGTGCTTTCAAACATACACGTTAAATAGCTAAATAGACTAATATGTATACATATTTCTCAAACTTTTTCTATTATAGGTACCTTAAATGTTGTAACAGTAATAAGCAGAATTTCTCACAAATATGAATTGTAGTTTTTAATTTTATTATACCCCTGTAATAGTTTGCTTTGTTGTCTGCTGATGTAACAAGTTGTATTAAGGATTTATTAACAGATTAAATCTTACAAGATTTAGTAAAGCAAAGGGGAAGAATCACGTACAAATACAAAATGAGGACCCTGTAGAAAGAGACGCAGTAGTGCATCACAAGCTAAATAAGCATGTGTCAATAATGAAACATCAAAGAAGACATTCTGGGGTATATCAGTTAGAGTTTTCTATGTGAGGGAAAGAAATAATGTTCTGTTGAGGGCTGAGATGAAGTACTATATCCCATTTGCGGATCAAATACAAAAGGAGAGGAGAGGAATAGATTGGGGAGGAGAGGGCTACAGAAAGCTGGTAACAGGGTCAGGAGGACACGGTTTACAGCTCTCACAAAATAAATGCCCAGTGTTGCAGCACAGCAAGCAGCACTTGAGATTTTGCACAAAGCTATCCCATTGCCATCATTGGGAAACCAGGGAGTCACAGCAGACTGTAGCGTCGTCTGGACTTGCTCCCCCCTTTCTGCTGTCTGCTGCCTGTTGCTTGCCCAATTATTATATGAAACAGAATAAGCAAGCGCTGTCCTGGTAAGAAGTTGGCCAAACACACATTGCTCCACTTCCACAGCTGCTGAAGTGGTTACTTGCAATAGCCGTGTTTTCCAATGAAGTCTGACTTTCTGAGCCGGAGCATCAAAGAGCAGGCTGGATCAGACAACAGCAAACACAGCCTGCTGATCTGGATGGGCTGGGCGCCAGCTATAGCCCAGCAGGAGTTGCAACAAACACCAGAGCTGTACACCAGCTGCCCAGATTGGTGAACAATGGTCTGCAACACGCTCTTTGTATTGATCTTGTTAATATGGAAGTAGGAGAAACTGCAAGGGATACTGGTATGAATCCTGTTCATGGCTCTGACACTTTTTGGGAATCTTATACAAGCAAAGCTTTCTATGGCCTCTTTTACATCTCTCACATGCAAGCAACGTGGTTTGGGAAGCCTCTGAAATGCAGATGTCACCTTCCAAATAGCCCTGTTAGCTGCCAGCTAACACTAGGAGGCTGAGGTTTGTCCTTTTCCTAATGGTCACGGCACTTCTTCTCTTGGCCCTCAGTGACTTTCTCAAGTGGGTTTTCTGCTAGGGTAAGCTAAGAGAACCATCAGCACACATTTCCATCAATGTTGTCTGTTGTAAACATTTTCCTTTGTCTGCATCTTAGTCATCTCCTCAGTCACTGCTCCCTCTCACAGGCCCCTCTACACTCTCCGATCTATCAAAGGAAATGTTTAGCAGCGCAGGGAGTTGCACGTGTTGAATCTTGAAATACTTTTCTGGTTGTGTGCTGTCATGTCCAAACAAGAAAATTCTGGATCAGGGACTCTCCTTGCATTTTTGTTCTCTATTGCTGTTGCAGCTTATGGAGACAAAATAAATAGGATAAAAGGGTGCAATGCTTTAGCATTGCTACAAGGCAGATAGTTCAGTGTACAGTTCTCTTTGGACTGTACTGACCTTAGCATTAGAAAAGCAGCCTTCCAGAGAGATGCCAACGACAGTGTCAGCATCCTACAGTGCCACAATGTTGGTTATTAGATGCCTTGGCCCACATGTACAGTGTCAAAATCAAAGCAGTACTACCACATAAATGATCAGGCTGGGCACAAGTCTGGCAGCAGTGATTAAGAAACCATGGCTTTCATTGAATTGCAGACACTCCATTATTGAGTTATCCTTTGAGTGATTTATAATCAGAAAAGTTTCCATGAGGTTGGCTAACCTACTTCTACAGTATGAATTTCCCAATTTTGTGGAAAAAAAAAAAGCTAGAAACTAAAGTAAACAGGAAGAGGTTTGCTGATCATTTTAAACTTTGGGAAAATTACATCTTATTTTAATCAGAATGAAAAAAAAACCCCACCACTAATACACCATGTTATCCACACTAATATTTTTCATTCTGATTTTTTGTTAGAAAAAAACGGCTAATGATAAACACAAAATTACTTTCCTAGAATTTTGATAATATCATACACACACTCACCTAGTACCACATGTGAGCAATATTTCAGTTATCCCACTGATGTCACTGAGATGGAATTAAAAGTGCTGAAATTTTCAATGATTGATATTTCACCGCAGCTGTGAGCAACGTGTTCCTCAGAGACTGTAATTCTCCCAGGGCAATGTTAAACCCTTGGACTTGCATCTTATTAGTAAAATAATACAATTTAAAAATAGCATCAAAAGAGATCTAGCCAAGAAACAGCTTTGTGTATATTTCAGTCTGTATATAAATTAATCTCTTAAATTATAAATAAATGTGCTTTTTACACATATATATGGCTGCATGTCATAAAAATAAACGATAAAGTATGTTAAAATAAAATCAACAAGAAAAGGGCAAAGTTAAAACTAAAACCACAATCTCTTACATGGCTTTTGAATGTATGTCGTTGTCTAAAAGATGGCAACAGTTAAATATGAAGTGGCAGGATTTTTTTAAGTATAGCTGTCTTACTTCTTTTGCATTTCAAGTCTCTTAAACTTACTCTAATGCTTTCCAAATACTTCATTCTGTAATTTAACGGATCCTTAAACGGATGTTTTTAAATTAAGTATATATTTAATTATAAAATATGTTAGAGCAGCTCACACAAATTAATAATTCTATCAAAGAAGCTACTACTGACTACTTTGCAAATGCAAACAGCCCTTTGTTGTTGTCATTATTTAGTGGCATACACTAGTGGCATACACTAGTGGCATCCAGAGCTGTAATAGACTACTGTAAAAAGCCCTGATTCAGAGGAGCACTGGAGCATGTATTTAAGAAGAAGATTTGGACACAAAAGGGAAAGCCTGGTGGGGTGAATGGTGAGAACCCTTCCTGACCAGGACTGCAAGCATTTGGTAACCATGAGTAGCTCAAAGCCGTTGCTAGCACTACTCCTTCAGCAAATCAGATGTGCCTGAATAGCCTTTAGCCTGTAGTCTGAGTACCTTTCCATACCCATGGACAACTTTTTCAAGTGGGGAGGATGAGGGATTGCAGCGCAAAGAGAGTATCCCTGTGAACAGTTCCTCATACCATTTTCTCAAGCAGCGGTGGCTGTAGATTTTCCCATCCAGCGCGCTGCCTGCTCAGACCTGCCCCTACCATCTTTCCTATGGCATGAGCACAGCTGCTTGTGGTGCCTCACAGGAAGCCAGGTCATGATTTTTTGTCAGAGTTATTTTTAACCTGGCTCTGTTTGTTCGTTTGGTTTGTCATTTGGCCCCACAAACAGTGCCAGGTGCCATGATATGGACCAGGGAACAAGTGGCAAGGCTTTAAGGGTCCTGGGTGCACCTTAAGCTGTTGTTACCAATGAAAACAACATATCAAAAAATATTGTGGCTTGAAGAATCTCATTTAATGTGGTGGTAAATCCAGGTTTGGGGCACTGAGTCTGAGATCAGGAACAGCACAGTCCCTTGGAATTACAAAACCTCACTCTGCCTCTTCAAATGAATTCAGGTTTTTTTTTTCCATAGGTATCTTTGTCCTTGAAACTGTGCTGGCTCAAATGTTGCATTTCTCCACTGGTTTAACTTTATGCTGGATCAGATCTGATTTATCTGTAGCTCAAACAAAACTAGTATAAGATACTAAAGACAGCATTAAACATCATACTGTCCAGTTTATCAGAATGTAATTGCATATTCACACCTGATCTGGCTCCACTTCCATTTACTCCAGTAATGCGCAGGTCTGGTATTCATGATCACGGAACTTGCAGTGCAAGAAAAACAAGCTCATTTTCATAAGCCTGACAGACATTCATATTGCCAGTAAAAAATGTATAGGGGCTCGAAAACTGAATAATAGTTGAAAGCAAACCAGACAGTATGCATCAGTGCTCGTACTTTGCGTTCTTCTTCCATTTCTAGTGCTGTAAAAGCTTGTCTAAAGCCACAAAGTTTGCATGTGCGCTATAGTTCTTTAATGCACATTTTTTATCCTGCTTTCTGAATTTAAATTATGTGCAGTTAATGCTCAGACCCCCATTTTTGTATTGTACATGTAAATTCATATACACACGCACACACATACACACAAATGTATTTTATATGTACTTTAACTTTCTGTGCACATGATATTTAACTTCACGTACTGCATGTGTTTTTGTCAGGAGGAGTACAGTAGGTTCCAAGCACAGCTAGCGCAGCCTTCAACTGAGACTATCTATGGCAGCCTCAGGCTCAACAGCCTGGCAGGAAAACCTGCAAATCCTGCTGCACCCCACAGGTTTCTGTGACTTGCAATGCTGATAGAAACATCAGCTCTGTTGAGGCATTAGAAGTTCCCAGATAAGGAACCTTTGCTTCACTCTTTCAAACTCACCAAATAGTTATACAACTGCAATTTTGAGTCTCTTTGATGCTAAACTTGGAATATGTGTTATTGCCACACGTACAGTAAATAAGCATCAAGTAAAGGGGATAACACTGGAGCTAATGGGAGTTTTATTGCATGACTTTAAAGAGGCTGGCATTTCTCCCCAGCAGAAAGATGCTGTTCTGTGCCACAGTTAATAGTACAGTGCTATCTCATAGTGTCTAACAGTGACCTTAAACACAGTCCTACAGCTGCCACGGATTTGGTGAATTATTCTGGGAACGTATTTGGTCCATTCTGGGAAATGAAGTAGAGCACTCAATACACTGCATCACAAAATCTGATGTATTAGTTTTTTTTAAATTGATCTGTCACAGATCAGATTTTCAGCTGGAAACTTCAGGAAAGACCAACAAAGGGTCTGGAGAGACACTGGGGAAAATGTCCTGTAGGATGTCAAGGCTTGTATTCCTTATTTTCATCTGTGGTCTGAAAGAATGGACAAAAAGCGTTTTATGTATATTTATAATTGGTAAAGACTGTGAACACAACAGAGGACAGCAAATAATAAATGCAACCTGGAGATATTAGAAATAGAGATGAGATAATTTAGGCCTCAGTTCTGCAAACAGTTATACACATGCTTAATTTTAGGAGTGTGAGTGGTCTAATTCCAGCAGACTACTCCCATGTCTTAAGTCACAGAAAGACATAAGAGCGGTGGGTTTTTTTTTTTTGAAGGGGATTAATAGTACAAACGTTAAATCAATATATATAGTGAATTGTACTCTGAAATTTAGATTGGAATAAAGAATACTTAGAAGGCAAGAAAATTAACACAAAAGTAGGTGTACAAGTGAAAGATAAGGGAAGTACACTTCTGAGCTTACCACGCAGCGCCGACAAAAGACTCAAACCTGTTTCACCCAACGGGACATTTGACATTTTCCTTTCATTAAATTCGTATAAAGACGTGGGTGTGACAAGCCACTTAAAAGTTAAGAAGCCTTTGCAAATAATTATGTTTATTTGTAAGAAAGAGCCAGAGTATTCCTATGTTCCGTCGAATAATAGTTATGACTGGGCTTTTTAAAAGGCATTTATCTGCTGTTTATTTGCTTTTTGAGGTTGCCTTCGACGGAGAGATCACAAGAAGCTTTCAAGAGCCATTGTCAATGCATAGTACTAATTAGAGCTCGAAAGAGCAGGCCCATTAGCACTTACTTTTGCAAAGTGCGAGGCCATCTGAGATGCTGCACGCCCTCGATAGCCTGGGGTTTAGGGGCGGGATGGAGCGGGTGGGTTACGGGGACGCGGGCACAGGGACAAAGCGGCTCTCACCATCCGCGGCGGGGGCGGCGGGCTCCCGCCTCCCCTCTCCGTGAAGTCCGTGGGATGTTTGCTGCCTGCTCCTGGGAGAATAAGACGACCCCTAAATAAAGTGTTCAGCCAGACAGCACAGGTGGACAAAAAATGTGTTACTAAGCACTTTTTCCTTTCTGATAATAATTATATTTGTATAATTACACACTTCAGATATTAATCACTTTTGATTTTTCAAATAGCATTATCATCTACCAGCAAGTGAAGGCATTCCCTTTACTTGGAAAGACCTACTCAAGGATCTTCACTATTTAAAAGCTGATTAATCAGCATATTAAAGAGGACTAATCCTTCTACAATGTCCCTTGGTAATTACTTTTTCAGACCATCACTGGCAGCTTCAAGTCTGTTTAATTCCTCTGAACTCGGCACACCAAAAAGCTTTTAGTATGGCGAAACGTTTGCACCTTTTCGCGTCATCTGAAAGAGGTAATAAAGATGTGTTTTAACTAAACGAGACACCTGTTGTGAAGTCTCAAGATGTTTATTACACACACCCCCCCCAAAAAAAGTCTTTTAACACTTCTCTTTAGGCGTTATTTCAATTTTAAATTAATTTAGGATAAATATAAAATATTGAAAGGAAATAGAATGAGGAAATTAGACCCAGAAAAATTTTGAAGTCAATAGGATGATTATCACTGTTAGGAATGTTAAAAATTGTAAACTTGTAAAAAACTTTTTAAGGAATAGAGAAAATGGAGTAAAACCAACTGCATTTAGGTACTGAAGGGAGGCATGATCAAACCAATTGCACTTGAGGACTGCAAGGGATTGACCCTGATAGGTTTAAAGGGAACCTCAAGTAAGAATTAGTGAGGGAAAAAATTGTTCTTATGGAAAACAATCCTATCTCTGGTTGTGCTGGTGGGAAATTGCCAAGGAATGTTTTAATCAAGTGTTTTGCTTTCCACCATTCTACCACTAAAAGGGGAGGACCTTGTTTAAGGCAGCAAGGTTTTGCATTTAAATAATGAGAAAAGAGCACACAGACTTTTGGTAATAAAATGTCATATTTAAAAAAAACACCAATTCAAATGCAACATGGGGTACCAGTAAGGAACTTGTAGTGCTTCAGTTCAAACCAGTTTATTTCTTTGTTTTGTGATCAAATATCCTATTGATCTGACAGAGGATGGTACCTGGGAAGCAAATGGAAAACAGGTCATAAACCCCTGAGTCTGGAGGATGAATTGTGAATAGGCAGATGCCTATTTGTTTCACGCAGGTTTTTTGAATGCTCAGACTTATGAAAGGATGGCATTCATGGCAAGACTAAGGCCCATGTGCTTTAAAGGCAGTGATTTCATAGGAAACTTGTCAAAGCTGAACAAAATAGATGTAGTTCCTCCATCAAATATATTTTAAGCCTTCTTAATGAAATAAGCAAGAAAAGTAACTTCCTTTGCTGTTTCTGAGTTGAAATTCAGTAACTGAAGTACTAGGACATATTTTTTTTCAAACTAAACAAGACCCATTCCCCATTGCCTGCAGAATAAATGTGGTAATTTTCAAGCCAAGGCAAGTCAAAGGTATAAAGCAGCTTAAAAAAGAGCTTCATAATGGATGCAAACCTAATTAGAGGTAGTCTATTGCCTCTCCAAAATAAACACATAATAAAATAATAAGTAATAAATATGTAGTAATTACCTCATACCTATGTATAATAAATCAGGTATTTCAGTGGAGTGACTGATGGCGCTGTCTGGAATCCTGTAGCCTGTGGAGGTGTAAGTTCATTTCTGGAATAATTTTGTCAAATTTCAATAACAACAGAAGGTTGTGCTTTGTTTATGTTTAGATGTAGGTAGGTATTTTGTGATTCTTTGATTCACAGGAATGAGGAAAGCTAGGGTCCGGTTTAGAGCCTGTTCTTCACCATGCTCACCATGCAGTCCCTGCAGCATGGCCACAGAAGTTGTTTGCCACATGCTAAGACCCCTGGCAGCTCTGGGTTGCAGCCAGGTAGAGTGGAAGCGAAGTTCTCTCTGCCTCAAGCTTTGAAGCAGGCATTAACTCTTCCTTGGATTTCCAAGTGGAAATATGCGGGGTCAGCAGGGGAAGATCCTGTGGCTAGCAGATGGGCTTCCTCTCCTTCTGCTTTCCATCTCTAAAATTTTGTGTTATCCAAAGGCAAGAGCTTCCACAGAGTGAAGAGACAAAAGGTCATGGAGAGACTATAAATATCTGTAGACAGAGCCAATGCATCTCAGTTGTCTCACTTACATAAGCAGAAAAGACTGTCTTAGCCTCAGGCAAAATGGATGTTACAATTTGATCAAAATTTTATGTGCAGAAAAGTAAATTCTGTATTTGCAAAATAATTTTGAAAGTGAACTACTGATGTCCTCCTCCTCTTCCCTCCTTCCCTCTCTCCTTCCCTCCCTCCCTCCTTCCCTCCCTCCCTCTCTCTCCCAAAAACTTAAAAAAAAATAAGGCACATACTTTGAAGTGATGTCTAGAATGAAGTCACTCTCAGAAGACAAGGCAAAGAGAGTTTATCTCTGTTGTAAGATAAGCAAGGATGCTGTTCTACATATATTTTCTAGATCATGAATGTTTCCATTCAGACACATAAGAATGGCCTTGGCACAGAGTTCTAGTATATAAGTCAGAACTCAGTTTCCAACTCTGCCATTGACTTCAAATATACCTTTGAGTAAGTGACTTAGGCCCACAGAAGCAGCCAGGTACCATAAATTAAAATTAAGTTCCTAATCCCAAGACTACTGTTGTCAAAATCCTGCCTAGGTTTTGATTGCTGGACACTGTGCACACTGCACACTGCCTGGAGTGGCATGCTAAGAACAGTTACTTATTTTGCAAGCAGTTAATTCACCAAGAAAGGATTCAGAGATTCTTAAAGATTATAGTTACTTGTAGACAAACATCTGCAGCCAACATTTGAAAAACTTTTGATGACTTTCTTAACCATTTCCTTGTATGTCAGCACTCCCTTCATTGATTTCCTCATTTGGTTGCTGTAAATCTGCTTCAATTTAATGTAAATTCTAATACATATATGAATAATTTACTCTGGTTTGGTAAGGGATTCTCTCACACTATTTGTTTGCACTTCTGGATGAAGAAGGAAAAGTGCTTGCTGCCTCCAACATGACCATCAGAACTGTCTGGAGAATTTAATGGACAGACACAGAGAAAATCCTCTCTTAGCACTAACTCGGAGTGTGAGGTCTGGATTAGAGGTGTTTCCGAGGTGCTGTTTTTGGAGGATGCACATCTTAATACCGATCCTGTTTCAGAGCAAGTATAAACAGTCCTCACTGCATGCTGTTTATAACTTATCCCCACTGAGTTAGTACAAGCTCAGCATATACTTCTTGAACAGCTTTGCCGTAAGGGAATCTGTCTCCACAGCTTAAGCAGCAGCTAATGAACAGTTCCAGGCTGTATCCCTCCCTTTGAGTTGTATATGCAAGTTCCTTTAGTAAGTGTGTTCTCTGTGAAAGCCTTTCTTGACTTGCTGGGGCCAGACATTAGCAGTGTGCAGATGTTTTGGGAAGCCATCCTTTCCCTTCATGCCATCATGGTTTTACTAGACTTTTCTATGTGCTTGTTTGGGTTCTATTTAATGTAGCCTCTGGCTTGCTCCTGATGTTGTTTGCTATTATCTGATGTTGTTTGCAAGTCTTGGGAGAAAAATCAGAAGCATTGGGTGTCACTGATCATTTTGATTCTTGTTAAGTTCACATCCTGGCCTTGGCCTAACTACATATGAGAAGACTGATCACCGATAACTCTTCATTGCTTGCCTTGCCTACTGCAGGGCAATCTGTCACATGTCTCCCATGTTCTCTGCTCCCATGCAGCTCAGGCTTTTGCATTTTTCCATTCCTTGAGGGCTGTACCCAGATCTGCTGACCTGAGTACATTGGCCTTGGATCTTTGGAACATTATCGTCCCCTATCATTTACTGCTTTTTTGTTCTGTCATTCATTCTTCTGCTAGAGCGTGAAACAAAAACATTGTTCTTTGATGCATCCTTTTCTGAGGTCCCTCCTTGTATGGTTGATAACTACTGTGACACTCTAGGATGTCTTGCATCTCTGTCTTCATTTGCTTTCAAAGCACCTATTAGATGATAATTTGTGCTTAAGTTCCCAATTGACACTGACTGATTTGTGTTGTACCGCAGGGCATGGAGGCCTGTTGTCTCAACAGGTCAGGTTTGCTACACATCTTTCAAAGATCAAAAAGAGAGTCTCTGCCTGAATTTGTGTGTAAGCTGAGAATCAGTGCACACAAGTAGAAATGATGACAAAGAAGCAATAAGAAACTCTTGGTCAGTGTGGTGTTAGTGGTCTCAACAAAATCAGAGCAACCTGTTGACAGGCTTTATAAGCATCACAGACATTTTTCCTTGTGACCTTAGTTTTGCCCTCCATGCAGCGCACTTCCTAGAAAATGGAGTACTAATCTGTTGCTGTCTTGTATTTTTTGTAACTTTTAATAATGAAAAGATCTGTTACAGATCTCCTGGTTCTGTTGATTGCTGGACTATGATTATTTTTTCATAGATCTATGTATGCTACTGATTTAGCATTTCTGCTTGTGAAGTACTTGTTCCCCCAGCTCATCTCAGACGTATCTCTTTCTCCACATGTGATGAATGCATTTGTGCCAACTTCCAAATCCTCTGGAACTACTGCTTTATCCCTGCCTTTTTAAAGAAAACTCCATCTTGTAGCTTTGTCTATAATAGGGACTAACTTCCGAGGCGTTTACTCCTTGAGACATGGCTAGCTCTGGAGTACGAACTTTTCTACTGTCTGCCATTCTCAACACTCGCAAAAGAGAAACAAAGGTATTGCATTTTGCATATATTTTCTATTTTGTAGAGCTGGAAAAATACTTGTCTCCAGAAGGCATGCTTTGATGTGTATCTCTGTCATTAGTAATGCTGTTAGTGAGTTGTTCCTTATCCTTGCAGCATTATGCTAGCGTCTCAGTAAAGTGAATTGTGCTCAGTCTTGCAGCGTGCAGTGTTTTCTTTGTGACAGTTACTGGTGATGAGACCACGCATCCCACTCATTCATCCATTTCCAGAGAACATGGCCTTGGGTTTTCATGCAGTGCTGATGCTGCTCTGGGCAGTGCAGTTCTAGCTGTCCCATAGGGACTGTGTACCTCAGGACTAACATTTTGCTTATGTTCTGTTCTTGTGTGTCTGTCTGCTTTTACACTGCATAATTAATTGCCTGAAGGATACATTGATTTCTCATAGGTAATTTAAGTATCTGAAAAGATACATCACCATAGTCCATTTTCATTTTTTCTTCTGGGCACTGCACTCATGGCTTTCCGTGTCTCACTGTCTAACTGGAATCTGAACATAATTTTCCCCGAGTTTGCTATCGGACCAATATTTCTATCTTAGCATCTGCTATCTGTGTAGGCATCTGCTGAAGCTTGATGCCATGATTATGGGCTACTTCTCTCCAGATGTCTCTCCTTCAGTAATGAGAATGTTCCCAGCTGCTGTCTCAATTTGTGGGAGTCCCCTTGATGGCTGCTTCAGTTTACAGTGATCACCTTCTGGGGTTGGGATGATGCCCATTGGCATTCATACCAAGCGCTACCTGCCAAAAAGTGTGGGAAAGGTTGTCAGGTGGTGGAGTGGCTCATCCGGCCTGACAAACGAACCCATTCTTGATGAGAGCTGGTTGGGAAATTTCCAGTGAAACTTGCTTTATTGGAAAACATCGAAACTGGTATGTGTTGACCAGGTGGCAAGTCCAGTCAAAACCGAAGGCCAAGAGACCCACCACAGAATAATCTGGCTGGTAACACAGCAATGCAGAAGCATATAATTCATACCCATCCTTTGCACAACTAGTTCTTTGCACAGCCCCGTGGATATCTTAACTACAGGATCACTGAGTACTCAGTCACACCTCTCAGCCCCTCATGGTGCAGCTGCTCAAATTTGTATAAGCAGTTCAGGAACTTAAATCCAGAGCTCTTATGCTATACTTACCTCTCACAGCTACTGGCTGCTCTGCTATCTTCTTTATGCTTATTTTGATCAAAAACTCCTTGCTGAAAATCTCTCCTTTAAAAGCTTTTTGTTAAAACTTCATTTTCTCTTTCAAGAAAGATCAGAAACTGTATGATATTTTCTGTAAAAATCTAAAGACCTAAAAATTCCAGGTGAAATCTATCAGTGCCCTCATCACTGGATGCATTGCTACTTTCTAAACTCTTAATATGGCATTAAGATATAATGGAGTTCTGGTTTTCATAGTTTTAGTATAGGTCATTTTTTTTCTGTCTTTGTTTTGCTTTCCACAATATGGAATTGTACCATCCTAGCCAAGACATTTGTAGTCAGACTGTCTCTGTCTTGCGTTCCTTTATCCTTGCTTCTTCACTAGGAATAACTTCAAATTGAGGAAGGAAAGTTTGCTCCTTGATTGCAACAATTTATGCTGTTTTCACAGATGGATCAAGAAATCATCTCATTCTATAACAGTAATATTTGTTAATGTCATTACTTCTAGACTGTTCCATAATACTTTGTTCTTACATAAATGATGTATTTGTTAGAGATACTTTCTCAATCATCTTCTAGCATATGAACTGCTGCTGACAGAAGCTCAGGAAAACTAAATACAATGAAACTTTTGAATCATGCAGTAAAATATTTTCTAATTCCAGAGGAAAGTGACAGAAGTGCCTTTACTGTGGTATATGAAACTGTAACATACAGCAGTAACAATTCCATTTTCCATGCAGGATATGCTTCCAGGACTTTGCTCTCTCCAGGGGTAGCTGAAGTTCTCAGATGGAACTGGCAATTTTAATTTTTTTTAATATTTTTCTGGTTTTGTTGTTTCATTTAATGTAAAATGACTTACTGCAGAAAAGAAAATATTTTCTCTTTTTCTTTGTGGAAAACATAACACTTCACATTTTCTTTAAGTTTGGAAACACTGAGCTGTTATTTGAACTGGTTTAATAAAGGGGAATTTCTGATACTGGCAGAGAATAACTCTGTGGAAATATCTTTCTCTCTGCAGTAATCTGTAAGGATTTAAATTGCCCAAGATACTCAATACTTTCAAAGTACCATTAGCATTTTCACTTTTCAGATTTCCATTTGTGCGAATATGAGAAAATGAAGGAATGCCTTTTTCTGGTTTGCTCCTTTGCAGAATTTCAGTGCCTCTTTGCTTCAGCTCTGTTCTTTTAGCTCTGTTTGCCCATGTAACTTAAAACCAAAATCGAAGTGAATAGTTTGAAAGAAAGATATTTGCTTAACAGCTAGTGGCTGTGGCTAAAAAAATCTGCAGTGTCCCATTGCTCTCACACACTGGGTGAGGCAGCCCGGGTTTGACTGCAAAGCTTATAAAGCATTGGGTATTTCTTGTTTAAAGTAGTTACTTTTTTGAGTCTTCTGCTGTGATTTTGGTAATGTTTTTGATGCTTTAGCCTTTGTTTTCCTAAAGAAATGAAGTTTAGAGGGTTGAACAGTCCTGCATTTTTGTCTGTTAGATCATCCCCTATCATTTTTGAACCTACTATCAGTTTTAACTGAGATATAGGACCCACAGTTTATATGCCACTAAGTTTCCAGAAAATAGACAGAAAAAGAGAAGAGGGACCATTCTGAATGGAATGAAGAAATGGGTTGAGGGAGCAGTTTACATTTAGTGATATGGAGGAACTCATGTAGGGCAATGTTGTTAGACACTGTTAGACAGCATCTTCATCTTCTGAGATGGAGACCGTGGCATTTGCTTTCCTCAGTTTAGAAAGTTACAATATGCTTATCATGTCAAACTCTCACTACAGTCAACAGGGAAAAATAAGCACTCACTCCATTGATTTTGTTGACTAGATCTCCACTAATCATAAGGAGTGCGCTTTTGCCCCCACTTTCCCTGCGTTAGTTCAAATTGCAGATGTATTCCAGAAATGTGCTTGGGAGGCTCCAATTGTTTAATGGGCATTCGGTCCACAGGACTAGACCAGAAGAGGTCCAAAATAAACACTTCTGAAATACGTACAGCACCAGCTTGCATCTACTGGTCCACATTACTTGCTCAAGTAGTGTGAACGTAAAAAACAGTTTTTTCTTTAATAAATGATTGCAAAGGCATCCTTTTTGTGCTTTCTTTGCGTCTAGATCCTGTCAATGTATGAGCAATGTGTAATAGTGTTCCTCTGTGTTCATTCTACCTAGCATCAGGCAAATCAGTTAGAGTTAAACTCTCAGTATTGGGGTATTTTCCTATTTTCCCTTGCTCTGCTGCAATTTCTAGAGCAAGAGAGAATACGCTGAAGTTGTCCAAATAAAAGGATTTTAAACACATTCTTTGGTCTAAATGAATTTAATGTTAACAAATTTGAGGTCTATTTATACTCTTCCACTATTGCTACTGTTACAGAATAAAACCAAATTATTCTGGTGTCAACAGTCTTTGGTTATAGTGTGGAGGAGACTTTTCCACCATAAAAAATCTGAGATTTGTTATCTATCTTCTTCATTCAAAAAGAGACCTTGGGGAGTTTTGCAGAGCTGATTTTTGGCTGAAGTATCTAGCTTGGGTGTGATTCAAAACTACACAACTGAAAGTAGAAGCCTAAATTTGTTACAGTCAACATAATATCTTAAAAGGTTATTCAAATCACTTGTATTAGACTCCATTCTCATAGAAGGAACATGTGACGGGGAAGGACTGTCTGGCTTATAGAGTCCATTCCTTGCGCACAACTGAATGTAGATTTACAGTCCCTAGTTTCCAAGTCTTCAAATGAATTTTGCTAGAGTTGCATGTTTAGGCCCTTGAGAAAATGGTGACCTGAACTTTCTCTTCTTTCTGTGAAAGAGATGCAGATGAATATTCTCTACGTATATATCCAGAAGTCTTATACGGTCCAGGTGTGGGTCACCGAAGCTTTTCTTGTTAGCTACCACCACTGGCAGCATGATGTCAGGGTATATCACACGTAGCAGTGGCAGCTCTGCATGCTGTACCTGCGTGTATGCTAACTTCAACATGTGTGACTCATGGATCTTGTCCATACTACAGCTTGATTGATGCTGTACAGTGGGAAAAAACCTACTTCCAGGTTCTCTGGTGCAAATTTATAATGACTCCACACATTTCAAAAGAGGAAAAGAGTTGCCAATGCAATTTAGAGCAAAATCTGGTTCTTTGCCCTTGGAGTAATAACAGAATGACTTGTGTTTATAAACCGTTGTTTGGAAAAGTCTGTTGCGTTCCAGATTAGGTTACGTACAGTGTGAGTAATGTTCTGCATATACCAAATACCCACGTGGGCTATTTAAGGAAAACTAGTCAGCATTCAAGCAACACATTATTTTGACATAGAAGATCCACTGGTAGGAATGACAAAGAGGTAAATAGCTACCCAATTAATTTTTTTCGTTATAGGGCTTTTATGTTTCTCCTGATTAACATGGGGAGGGTTAAGTCACTGGACTTGAAAAGTAAGTAGAATGTAGAATGGAAAAGAATTTAGGGAGAAAATTATGAAAAGAAATTATTTCTATTATCTGTTCTGAAATCTTCACATATTTCTCTATTATTTTCCAGTTTTCATTACTACTTTTTTCCTGGAGTAAGTTCACTTGACTGCATGTATACCTATGATAAGCCTATATTTCTCTCATTGATACTATAAAAGGTCAGAAATATCAAAGACCAAATTAATCATTTAGACTGTTTGCTTCACTTGCCCAGTCCAACGTGGCAATCTCACCACATGCACATTGTGTGGTTACCGGTAACCAAGCTTCTCTCTAGGTCAAAACATATGTTCAATTCATATGTTCAAGCTTGCATTTCAAAATAAATGATGTGTTAATCTTTTATAGCTTTTTAATTTAATGTGGTTTTAGTCAGTTAATACCTTCAATAGTAAAAAAGAGATAAATATATGTGGCAAAACTGGTTAACATGAAGCCATGAATACTTTCGGAAACTGGCTTTGGAAACATGGAGTAACTCATAACTGAAATTGTTGTTGTGTCACTCACGTCATTTCCTCTGAAAATGAAAGCCTTAAAAAAACCCAAAACATGGTAGTTCCTCTTGCCTGAATAAAATAGACCTAATCTTCATCTCTGAACATCCTGTGTTTGGTACAACCCTAAGAAAATGGTCTGTGAAGCTGTTCCTCTATTCTCCATCTCAGGAGGTGGTACAGTTGTGATGAGATATAGTCAGCTCTGTCATTGAAACTGTTTCTGGACTCTCTGCATTGTGAACTGGAATAAAGGACTTAAAACATAAAAAAAAGTGTTGAAAGGATAAAATAAAATAACTCTCCCCATATTCTGCATTGTTTTTCCATCTTAATTTCTAGTCTATAATCTACCATATTTCTCCTGCCCTTGTCTCTCCTAAAATCCATCTCTCCCTGTCAGCATGGCCCTCTCTCCCTGCATGTCATTACCATGCTTTTTATCTTCTATCAAGAAAATAACATTGTGGTTAGCTTCTGAAGGGTAGAACCTCTTAAGACATCCTCTGTATGCATTTTGTACTGGATGCTGCTTGTGGGCTCCCCTGCATTCTTTTTGGTTTCAGCTACTGCACTGTTTTCTTTCAGAATATTGAAAGATAATGTCTGATTCCAGCCCTCTTCACTTGGGGAAAAAATTTATTAAGCAGAGTTTCCTAGTTACTCCAGATCCAATGTCAGAGAAGCACTCAAGTCACAAACTCTTCAAGACACAAATATCCAATTCGCAGGCAGTTAATGGAATGCCAAGTGAGAGTAAAACAGGCTGATTTATCCCCTTGATTAGTGTGCACTGACATACGAAACTGGATCAAAAGATCATTGACTTTATTGGATGGATTTTCACAACATCTAGCACTTCTTATTTGAATGTGTACAGAATTACCTGGATTTTTAAAAATATCCCACAGGCCAAAGACCTTACTGACAATAATGAGAGCAGGTGGGCACTGACCTGTCTTGATAACTTTTTCTTTTCCTTTCAGAGCCTTAAGATTTTAAAAATCTGAATTCAGATATTGAAGTAAAGCTTATTTGTCCGTATGGCTATTGGCTTATATCCTTGTAAAGTGGCAAAAATATTTTAAATATTGTCTGCAGTATTCTGAAGGGAAAGAGAATGTGTAAAGCAACGTTTCCACACTCAATGTTTTCAATGTTTGGAATTATTTCCAGGACCAAAAAGGCATACTTAGAGGTACAACGCCAGATTCGTATCAGAGCCTAGACTCCATGTCAAGTATTCTGAGTACTTGGAGAATATTGAAAAGACTTTCTTGTTCTTTGTAGTAATATACATTTACATTTCTTACCCATGCAATGCAACTATGATATTTTAAAGGAAGAACAACCAGAGATTCACTAATATTCAAAATGAACATGAAATATGAACTGGCAAAGTCTGTTAAACAGATGATAGAGCAACCATATATTTTACTTAAAATACTAGACTCCTGTGTTTAATTCATGGAAACATTAATTACAGTGCTGAACTTCTCCTGACAGGCAAAGTATAACAAGACTTCAAATAATAAAACACACCTAATTTCATCTCAACCCCTTTTCTATAAACAAATGCATGAGTGTGTCTCCAGAAGTACACAGTCTCATCTACGTGGAAACCTAAATATTTAAAATTAGAATCTCTATTGAGGGGGAGGGTTACTATGGAGGGACTTGATCTACAGCTGCTGTTTAATACCAGTCAACTTAAATCTTGTGCCAAAAATGTCTAGTGTTTGTTTTCTTTTGTGAAGAAACAGATGATTGTCCAGATGATATCCAGATGATTAAAAGGAAGCTGAATCTGTATCCTATCAAAGCCCCTCTGAAGCTCATCCATAATTTCCCCTTTCTCCCACTATATATACTTCTTTCATGTGCAAAAGGTTACAAAAGTTTCAGACAAACCAGAGACTACTCATTAAACAAAAAAGAATGCAGTAGTGTACCAAAACTAAATCTCTACAGTACATTGCTAGGTGATCACTATCTGATACAGTAAATATCTTCCTTGCAAAGACAGTTATCCTGTGTTCTATCCTTCATAAATGACCCCAGAAACAGCGGCTGATATAAATATCTTTATGGTCTAGGCCAACATTTGTAATATTTTACCATTAACCAAATAATAGTGTATTTGTAGTAAATTTGTTTGCCAGAAATTTTTTTTTTATGAGGCCTGTTTTCAAAGACCAAAACCTACAAATCTTGTTATGCCAAAGACATGAGATTTCTGATTTTTTGAAAAATTGTTTTAAAATTATTTTTAGGGACCATGACACTAATTTAGCACCTTAGAATACCCCTTGCATACCTTCTATGCAGTATAAGCACACATCCCTCTGAACATCAGGAAACACTTTTTGCTGTGAGGGTAACAGACCACTGACAGAGGTTGCCCAGGGAGGCTGTGGAGTCTCCATCCTTGGAGACATGGTCCTGTGCAACTGGTTGTAGGTGGCCCTGCTTGAGCAGGAGGGTTGGACCAGATGAGTTTCAGAGGTCCCTTCCAACCTCAACCATTCTGTGATTCTGTGATACTACACCTGGCTTCTGTTAATTATATTTAAATAAAGATGTTGCTAATTTCAGGCTATTTAAATAATATGTAGGATTTTTGAGGGTGCAATTTTGCTTTACAGAAAATCCCGTTATCCTCAACTTATGCTCCTTCTGCTCCTCTTGCATAATCACGGGTGTTTTTGCTGACTTGAGTGAGTTGTTTGTCTCTTAAATGAACTGGTTCAGCTTTCTGGGTCAGGAGCATGTAAAACCTGCGGAAAAAAAAGTCATTTTCTTCTTGTTTAGCTTCTTGAACAGGCTCATGTGCATCACTTAAGTGTCAGCGGTGTGAGGGAATTCACAGCCAATGGCAGAAAGCAGTTCCCTTCCTTTTGCTATTGTCTGCAATGTCAAACTTCATCCTAAGAAAATCATAGAATCATAGAATTGTTGGTTGGAAAAGACCCTTAAGATCATCAGGTCCAACCATTAACCTACCACCGCCAAGTCCGCCACTAAACCATGTCCTCAAGCACCACATCTACCCGTCTTTTAAATACCTCCAGGGATGGGGACTCAACCACTTCCCTGGGCAGCCTGTTCCAGTGCCTGACTACTCTTTCAGTAAAGAAGTTTTTCCTAATATCTAACCTAAACTTACCCTGGCGCAGCTTGAGGCCATTTCCTCTTGTCCTGTCACTTGTTACTGGGGTGAAGAGACCAACCCCCACCTTGCTACAACCTCCTTTCAGGTAGTTGTAGAGAGCAATAAGGTCTCCCCTCAGCCTCCTCTTCTTCAAACTAAACAACCCCAGCTCCCTCAGCCGCTCCTCATAAGACTTATTCTCTAGACCCTTCACCAACCTAGTTGCCCTTCTTTGGACACGCTCCAGCACCTCGATGTCCTTCTTGAATTGAGGGGCCCAAGGAACGGCTTAAGGAACAACTGTGTACTTTTTCTGTGCATGCAACTAGATTCTGTGTGGTCAACAGTGCTGATGGCAGCATATGGATCTAGCAAATGGGTATCAGCATTTTACTGTACACACTGGTAAAAGACCATGACGTACTTGTGATCAGTACTGTCTTGGCTTAATGTCTCAATCTGGACCTGTGTACTCCAAATCTCAGCCCAGGTTGGCCAGAATCTTCTTAGAAACCTCATTTGAGTAACTTCATTCATTACCTTCTCTAAAAATAATGTGTCTGGTTTTGCATGATTTCAGCATGAAACCAAGTGAAACTCAATGGTTGTGATTTCGTTTTGCTTAGCACTCCTGGGTGTGTAAGAGGGAGCCGGGGCTGGTGGTGCAGGGAGCTGCACAGAGCGGAGCAGGACTGAACAGAACAAGCAAATGAACCAAATAGGCAGTTCCAGTCTTGCAAAGGGAAACTGCAACTTCACAGGCAATTTAGCTAGTACAATTTATTCTAATTTATTACAGTAAACTACATATTAGCAAACATTAACAAATCAGGGGCAGATTTATGACAGGGAAGGCTACCGTGCTAATGAGTGGCCCCCTCATTAGCATTGCCTGGAGCAGTATATGCTCTCGCTCAGCCTTTCCTTCCCACCTTTTCCCATTACCATCACAGCAGAAACAAGCCTTTCATATCCTGCAATCTCTGACTTGGAGGAACCTTGTTTGGAAGCTAAAGAAGGGAACCAGCAGACGGCTTTTTATATGAACTACAGTGCCAGATGTTTTTACATGGGCATTTACTTGAAGAAGCACAGGAGTTACTGGGTACTGGGTACCTCTCAAAATTCAGGTCCCAGTCGTGGTTACTGTTTCAACGGTTGTAGCTTTTATGTGGTGCATTGCTGCTAACTGGCTGTGACTATCAACTTCTCTACTGTTTTAATCATCCATATACAAACCAGGATTCGTAACACTTACCTATCACAGTAAAAGTTTTTTATTTTATAAGATTTTTTCATTATTATGTATTTTTTTCATCAGTATGTATCAAGTATTTGCATTTTCAGCATTATTGTATCTGGCTTAAAGAGAAAGGAAGGGTCTGTGGGTTTCACTGATTAATTCCTGTAAAGCATTTGAGGTCTTGGACTGGCAGGTGCTGTCAAAGCATAAAGTACGATCAACATACCTTTAAATTGATGAAACACCCAGAGTATCACAATTCAGAGAGCAAACAAACCTAATTGTTTACTCTCCACTCTGCTGCAGTCTGTAAGTGCAGACTTAAAATTAATGTAGTATACTTTGGCCACCCAGCTAAAAACCACAAAAATCCATATAAAACACCTTCCAAATTCCTGAACCCCAGATTGTCCTAGTTTAAGAAAACTCTTTCTGTGGTATCTTTTCTGCCTTTAAATGCTTGATCTTTTATCAAGTACATAGCAATTTCAAAGGATTGGAGTGATTTTTCTGTCAGAGATTCAGAATCCAGCTGTTGATAAAACTGCTCCTAAATGTCTCTAATGGTAGGGTCTACATTCCCCCCACTGTCCTCCCCAGAACAACTCTAAAGAAAACTTTCTATACTGAATATCAGCAAACTCTAAAGACACCACCACTGTGATTTTTTTGTAACAACCTGTGAGAACATGATTAAGTCCTGGTTTATAACAACCATTTAATTAATTGTTGGTCCTTTCGTCAGGCAGTCTGAATTTCACTCTACAGACATGTGCAAGGTTCCTAATTTTTTTTCTGTTCAAGACAATTTACATTTGCAATGTAACACTTCATTGAAGACAGGGAAAAGGAGAGCAATGCAAATGCCCAGATTTTCCAAACTGCTCTGGCCACTTTGAATCACCCCATAAAACTTCCAGATCTCTCTTCCTTGGGGAAAAGTGCAGGTGGTGGTGGGTTGCGGGAGTTGCTCCTAAGCTAAGCTCCCCCCTGGCCACCATCAGAGAGGGTGCAGAGGGGAGGGAGGAGGTGTTGCTGGGGCTGTGGGTGTCTGGCTGCTGCCCGCCTGCCATTACCCGGTGTGGGTCTTGGCAGGTGGTGAGAGACGGGGCTGCTCAGAGCAGTGCTTGGGGAAAACAGCCAGGGCCTGCCAGAGTAGAGACCTTCAGTTTTCCTTGAACTACTCTGTAACATTTTTAAAACTGAGGAATTTCTGAGAATAACAGAGAGAGAAGGGGGGAAGAAAAAAAAAAAGGACTAGAAATGGGGTGAAACCCCCAAGCATCATTCATTCACTGGTGAAGGGGAGGAGGGAAGGGAAAACACAGGAATGCAAAGTTTTAAATAGTTGACATTTTGAAATGTCCAATTTGGAAAACCTTGAATTATCTGAAAAATTGTTGATATTTGTTTGCAATTTTCTTGTTAAAATAATAACTAGAAACTTAATTACTATTCCTTATATGCTCCACTGATCCTCTCAGGATGGATAAAGCTTTAGTGAGGGTAATTTTTTTCCCCCATACATAAATTAATATATTTTAAGACCAGAAGGGACTGTTCATCTGACCTCATACATAACAAAGGCAACTGATTTGCTGTATATTAATTCCTGCTTCAAGTCACATAGCTCTGATTCAACTGCAGCATACCACAGAGAAATCTTCCCACTTCAAACCATTATCCCCTTGTTTATATGTCAATGATCTCCATTATCCTTTTTGGTACCACCATCACTTTGGGCAGTCTAATCCACCAGGGACTGTGAGATCCAGTAGAAGTCCACTCCTCTTGGTTCTCCTCCCCCAGTCCTGGGAGAATGGTCTTTAGTCTGTGATTAAGTACATGACTTTACTTTTGATCACGACAAAAGTAATATCATTACCTAAGCAACCAAAATAAAATGATGTCAGTAAAGAAGCCATTGCATATTTTTTTTCACCACTCCTCTCACATTTGTGCCAAAAGCAAGCTATGGTGATATCTGGGTTTTTTTCTGTTTCTTTTTTTCTCCTTTAATTCATTAATTAAAATGTAAATTAAAATTAAGGTCAAAGATTATCCCTGTGGGACTTTACTCAACAATTATTCTGTGTTTATACTTGCATTTCAAGACCTGCTGGTTTCTAATTCATTTACTGTGTGCCCTGTTGACTTTACAGCTTTCTAGTTTATTGTTCATAATATTGTGTGGTGTCCTGCCAAAAGATATTTCATTTACATTGTTAACTTTATCAAATCCATAATTTCACTTGCTATTAAATAATTAATTGCCGTTGCAGACAAATTACCTCTTGGCATTTTTTGTATAGAGAGGAGGAAAGCAGAGGTGACAGCCAGGAGTTGTGTCAAGGCAGGAACCGGGGAAGGACACAAAGCAGAGGATCTGACCGAGGACAGTATGGGCAATGAAGGGCTTTAAAAGGAACGGTTTAAACAGGGGCCCAGGTTAACAGCCTGGCCCCCTGGGAGGTGAAAGAGAGGAGTGTGGAGGCAGCAGCTCCACCTGATGGGCAAGGATGAACCTCTGCAGACATTAGTATCTGCGAGTAATTCCTATGAATCTAAAAGAGATGTCTCTGTGACTCCTCATCTTTCTCTCCTGTGTTCAGTCTGGCCTCCTCTAATGACTCCATAATAAATGTATTACAGCAGAATCATAAAGATTTCTTCAGTTTCATATTTCCTGTAAGTTATCACATCTACCATGTGATGGGGTTTTATAGCTGCTTATTTTCTACATGTACAGCATATTCAGGTCATACACTCAATTTGTGCTCTTGGAATAGCAGATGTATCAGTTTCTCCAGTAATGCATTCCTCTTCCAGCCTAGAAAAATATAAGAAATCAAGAATGCCGTTTATGTTGTATCACAATCAACACCCCCTGATTTCATGAACTTTTGATGATAGTCTCAATAAGATAGCCCGCTTCTTTTTGGAAAATTACATTTTGCAAAATCCCTACTAACAGTAACTAAACAGAGATCATCCACACAAATACTTTTATTAAGTGGAAACTCTGATATAAATCTTCTGTATTTAACCACTAACCTCAAATGAATACAGCACATTGGAAAAAAATCTAACTATTTTCTTTGAGTGGGTTACTTTTACTGGCTTCACTAATGCCCTTCAATATATATTCTCTGCTCAGTTTACCCACAAGCAACTTTTGGCGGATTTATTTTTCTCTGTGAATACAGGAGTGATCAGAAGGCACAGCAGCAGGGCATTGAAGTTTGTCTCACTTTGATATACTTCATCTAGAAGGGAACAGATCCAGTAGCATGCCAGCCTAAGGCACTTTCCAAGTTGTGCACGTTAGAAACTACATCAGAGCACTGGAGTAATGCATTGGCTTCCCTAATCATAGGAAAGGTCCTAGGATGTGTTTGTGTAGAGAGGGAGGAGGAAAAAGATGAAGGAGACGAGATGCTGTCCTAATACTGTGAGAAGCCTGCTGAGAAAATAAAGGGATTTTCTGAACAAATAGACCAAGACACCAAAGCATTTACAAAAAAACCCCAGCTACACAGAATAAGGAAAACCACATTCATTCTACCAGTGCACAGTCAATATTAAAAGGTTTATAACTGCGAAAAACTGTTTATTTTTTTCACTCATTTTATGCCTTCTTTTTTAAGGGAGAAAGAGAGTAGTGTTCTTCCAGGTTGGAATTAGTAAAATAGCATGTCTCTTCATTCATATAGACACACGTGAAGGGCAGATCGTGCAGGTATTTCACATGGTGTTCTCCAAGTAGTAAGTCCTGGGGGCAAAGGCCTGGGCTCCTATTCTGAGATCCTCAGCGTCAGCATATGGTTGGTCCCATGCCAGACATGCTGTGTCAGGCAGTCATGGCATCCACGCATGGCAAGACTGACTCTTTGGACCTTCTCTGCCTATAGGTAGTGGCTGTGAGTGTGTGCACCAGATATATTAAGTGCAATCTCATTGAGTGCACATATTCATAAAGATGTCTCTACCATCCCTAAGCTCCAGTAGGTTTTATAATGAATTTCTGTTTTGCTTACACTCTGTTGTATTTCCTTTCCATTCCCTTGCTGGGCAAATAAGATTTTGCTTTCATGATAACTCTTACAGAGTCTCTGCTTTACCAGGTGACCCAGCAGTACAAACAGGATACAGATTAGGTATGGGCAAATGATCACATCTATGCTGAATTACCCAGAGCACACAACAAACAAATTATGTTGACTTTCTGCTTCTACGCTGGCTTTCTGGCAGCTGCAGGTGCTGCAAGATGCTACCTGATCTGGCACAAAGTTAGAGTGGGGTGACAGACAATACCTGATTCTGCATAAAGCCTGACAGCACAAAAAGAACCCCAGGATTTTTTTTTTTTTAAACAAATTCACAGTGGATTGAGTTCGGGCTATATTAGAGTTTTTTATTCTGTGGCCAAGATATTTTTGGAACAAGGTACTAAAATCCCTAATATGGATTTACTGTACCATCAAACAACAACCTGAGTTTAATGGGAAGAAGGGTTGTTGAGACAATGTATTCTGAGTCAATAGTACAAAGTCATTTGGAAAACATGATTCTCATATCAGTTTTTCTGTTGTGATTAGTGGCTCTCAAGAGTCAGCTGGAAGAGCAGAAAATTGTGGGTTGTGGCTTCCTGATTCAAAAAGCAGCTTACTATTTATTCAGCATTATTTAAGGCTACCTGCTTTTAAAATATGCTGTTCATAAACAGTGTCCAAGCATGACTTTATACCTACAAATCACTGAATCATTGTGGCACATCCTGCTTCCTTGAACTGGCCTCTGTGTTGGAGGACATTACATGGAAAACGGCACTGCCAGTTCATGTCATCTGGCTTTATCTTCTCCCTCCCTATCTCTCACAAAGTGAAAATGTGGTGAACTTCATCATGCTGATTGCCATGAATTATATTCTTATCTCTGTCTTAATTCTCTAAAATACCAGTGTTGCAAACACTGTGTTTGATATCCATTAGAAAAGAACAGAGCTCAGTTGAAGAAAGTAGGTAGTTATTTATAAATGAGGCACCACAGCACTTAACTGTTCTGAGTCCAAAGTTTAGAGTGAAGTCCAAAAGTCTCAGTTAATTTCTTGTCCTTCCTGTACAGGCCTGGGGAAACAGATACTTCACATGGAACCCCAAATCCTGAAGGCTGTGAAGAGACCTTCTCAGGGTCATTAGAAAGTCAGGTATATATATTAAGCTGACATACTCTGAGGTGCTCGATTCATGTCTGCCAAAAAGTGCTTCTGTCTATTTGAGATCTGCTGCTTGCTCCCCTTCCCCCTGTGATGGAAACTTGAAAGCATTCCCTTAAGTAATGGAGCGGGGTTCATGCTTTTTTTCTGAAAGTTATTGACTGGACAAGGACCTTTTTACATAACAGCCTGGGGATTATAGCAGTTGCAAAGGAAGCACTTAATTAATTTTGCTTCTCAGCCTGAAAGAATGCATGTGCGTATCTGCCACCTCTCAGGGAAATGTGAGGCCCCCCCCAGCCAAACGCTGTCAGAGGATGACAAGGGGAGCAGCAAGAAGGCACACAAAGTGCTCACCAACCCTTCTGTTGGAGCTGGACCATGCAATTTCACAAGTCAGTGAGCCACACAAACCTGGCTTTAGAGTCCGGTGGTCAGTCACTCATATGGAAAAGAGGCATCCTGGGTTTTGACTCCTCTATTTTATACTAAATAACAAGATTTAGACTGACTGTATGAGGATTTGTGCATCCACCCCTGCCTCCCCACTTCCCAACCACAGTGCTGATGGCTGAGGTGTTCACAGGTCAGTGCCAGCACCAATGCTGCAGCTTCATTTCCACTGCAGGTATGTGCTTATTGCATGGAGCCCTGCATCCGTACAGAAGCCATGACTCTGCAGCTAAACTTATGCTTCCCTGGACCTTCAAGGACCCTCAAAGATACCCAGCTGCAAAACAGTTTCATCTAGAGTAGCAGAGTCCTACTTTCTCCCTGTCCTGTGATCAAGGATGCTCGTCTTGTGAATGTCCCCCCTCAAGTACATCGGTTGCCTGACTTCTATAGAGATTGCTGCTGCAGCAGGTTCTGGGATCCAGAGCTTTGGATTTACATGCCCTGTTCTTCCCTGATATTTCTTTAGGTGCGTAAGTTCTTTACATGCTTGGATCCAGGTCTGAAAATATTCTCTGTGAAATGCAGTGGTAATAATGAGTGCAGGTTTGTTCATATTTACATAAAATATAAAATATAAATATAAAAGCAGGTAAGAGGATTCCATCTATTTTTTTGCCATTTACATAGCATGTAAATGTGACACAGTCACATTGTGCCTGTGACACAGTAAAAAAAATCAAGGTTATGCTGCTCTCTGTCTGAGGAGAAATCTACAGTGGTCAAATATAATACAGACCTTACATTAGTGGGAGGAGATGGCTGCAGTCAGACATGATATGCAAAACAAAAGAAATGGGATTCTGATGACGTTGGTGTTTCAGGATTAATTGAACCTTTGGCATTTTGAAAGCATCCTACACATGTTTCAAGCCTGTGGCCTCTTCTAAATTCAGGAAGTATTTTTTTAGAAACTTTAGAAATATGGCTGTAATGGTCCCAGTTATTCTGTGTCATTTTAATTGATCAACGTTTTATTTAAGCAGAGTTATGTCTCAGAAGCATGACTGGTTTGTCCGTGTGTAAATCCTGCCAGTAGTTCCCCTATTCTAATCTCACTTTTGCCATTAACTTATGTTGTGGACCTGAATTCATCATGTAAGTTTAATTGCTTATCTCACTGGAATTGGAGCTCTGCCACTGAATTCAATAAAGATAACTTAGGCCTTTAGCCATTTTGTCTCCTCACTTCCATATTACCAAAAACAGACAAGAAATGATTGCGCCTAATGCTAAAACAGTGGTCAGGGCAGAACTAGTATTATGCAGCTGTATCTTGAAATGTGTAGGTGTTTTATATTAAACTGTCACTGCCTAGTGAACAAAAGCAATGCTGAAAGTGGTGGCTAGATGCCCAGGCCTGCCCCTCCAAACTGAGAGTGTGGACACATGGGCTGAAGCAGGGACACCTCCAATCTACTCTTCTTCTAGACCTGGCACTTATGCCTGCCCAGTGGCTTAACTTCCCCAGGGGGTGTGATCTTCTCCAAGTTATCCTGTTTCTTGGTACCTGGCCACTGGTGTGCTGGGGATGCATGCTTACTCCCTTGGGCTAATTAAGAACTACAATTCAGTTCTCTCACTTCCTGGGTGAATATTCTAGCAAGTAAACAATTATGCACCCAGTGCTACCAGAGCATCAGATGTGTTTAATTGGAGTGCTGGCCACAATTAACATTTCAGTTTTCTCCAGGGACTTTTAACTGAGTTCAAGTACCAATCCAATGAACCCATTAAATGGGAGGTGTAGGTAGGAGATAAGGATCCATTTTTCCACTTCTGTATATGTGGGAGACTAAAGGTAAATACCTCAGAAGTTTTCAAGCTAAGAAGGGAGGCACCTAATGAATTTATGTAGCTATACATGAGACAATCCTGGAAAGTAGGACAGACTGTATTTCTCTCTGAGACTGTGGTGAAGTTTGGGCACCCATTTCACATTTTAGACAGAACTTGTTCAGACTGGATCTGACTAAGAGAATCAGTGGAAAAATTAACAATATTAAAATTTTTCCCCAAGATTTACAAATTTATATTATCTGTAATAATATGATCTCTTTTAATATTGTTCCTTCTTCAGATTTCTGCTATGCTTTAGGTCTTCATATGTGTATGGGTTTAGTCCACTGGCTGCATCACTTGCTTCCTCACCAAAGAGCAGATACTAGTGGGTAGTGAGACAGGAACTCTCATCCAATTCTCCTCAGCCTTTAAATGTTCTATATTATCTATATTAAATAGTAATAACTTGTGTCAGATGGGAGGCCTTGGAAGCCTGGAAACTTCAAAAACAATTATACTGAGATGTCTTAGATGCTAGAACAACAGGAAATGCTAAAAGAAAGAAAGAAAGAGGAAAAAAAAAGGAGTTCTCTTTCCAGTGCTGTGCTATGTATTATATTCCCAGTTCACTGGAGAGAGAGATTAATGCAAATTCCCCAGACAGGTAAACAAGTCTGGGAAAGCACCACCCTCTGGGAAAGTTGCCCTAGTTCACAAAGCCAGATAAACGCAGACTTTTTTTAAAGAGACAGGCTGGAGACACGACCCCAGCCTGGAGAGGAATGGAGAGGACAGGCAAAGAGACAGACTAGAACAGTTTCATGAATTTGTGTTTATAGCTACTGGCACACCTAACAATAAACTGAAGATGTGTGCAGACTGTTGACTGTCTTATGGCTTTTTTTCTCTGTGTCTTTTTGTCCTAAAATAAGAGATACTTTCGAGCATGAAAGCTGCATGGTGGCCAATCTACTATGTCAAGGTCCCCAGGAGAGAACAAGAGTAATTCTGCTGAACTTGGTCAGACCTACTAGATTATAAACACAAAGAACTGCAAGAGTTTAGAGTGAGAAGCTGGTTTGAACAGAAACAGACATTTTAACATGCAGCAGAGGGGTGGATAAGACTGCTGGGAACCACAATTTCACCAGCTGCGTTAAGAACTAATAGAAGCTGTTGATCAGCCCCCTAATACAAGTCCACTCTTTCTCTGTTTGCCCTTCTTCAATTCATATGGCTTTTGGATATTCACTAGCTTATATGATACACAGTATTCACAGTCTGGCCTGTCTGCAGGAATAATATTGAAAAATTCTAATCTGAATTCCCCATTACTTTTGCCAAATGAGAATTATTGTCTTAGCTGAGCATTCCTCAGTGTCTTCTAAATCACCATGCCTTTGTATAATATGTATGATTGAGTACTTTGTAAATAGCTTTATGTTTAATAAGATTCTACAAAGAAGGACTTTTGATGAATTAGGTGTCTTTTCTGGGGTCATAAACTATTTTCCTACCTAGTTCGGAATGAATTTTTTTCCTTATGATGCATTCAGTTGAAGCATTGGTATCTCTGTAAAGAAATACTGTGAGGTTATAAGGTAGTGGCTACATTCACTATATAGTAATATTAGCAGCTCCCATCCAATTCATATGGCCTTTAAAATTTTGCATAGGATAATTCTCTTATGTGAAAGACCTGAGTAAAGTCTATTGAATCTAAACCCACTGATCAGTATAGTATAGTGTTACTAAATCTTCTGTATCATGAGAATATAAATGAACTCACAGGGACTATTATTTTCAGCCTGTCATCTTTTTTTTAATGGGACATAGATGACTTTACAAGATAACAAATCTTTTCCAAAATCCTTACAAAGTTCCTTCTGTGAACTCAAAGGATCAGCTCCTTCAACACCATCCATGAAGTTCTGACAGCAATACCTTGCTGAACAGACACTAACTACCCTTACTGATTTCAGTTGATTCAGATGTTGCTGCATGCAGTGCTTTAGCAGTTGGGGGATGAGAGTCCAGGGTTCACGAAGAAGTCTTGTGTAGTGGTGGTGGGCTCATGGGGTGCTAGGAAAAGTGCAGCCTGTAATGAGCACTCAGTCATAGGGCTTGGATGCAAGACTGGGTTGAGGTTTCTCTCCGCAGCTGTCAATGTAAAAGGTATTAGCCTGCCCCAGAAATTAAGCAGTTGCCATTCAAATGATAGAAAAGGGGGTTTCATTTTGTGTGATTTTTCTTAGCTATTAAGTCTTGGTTAGGTAGGAAGTAGAATAGAGGTTATTTAGCATAATCTCTTCAAGTCTGATTCTTCTAACAGAAAGCTAACATTGAAATACTGTAGTCTCCTTGCCTATCCAGACTTCGTGAGAATGAATCCATATGGGGTGGCTTCTTTACAGATCTGATAAATCTGGTGGTATGACTGAAGCAATAATTCTAGTAAACCACCTAGCTTAAATATTACTCCTTGGTTAATAAAAGCAGTGTACAGAATGTGCTTAGCAGAGTAATCAGCTCAGTAACCAGTGGCAAAGCTCCCAGATAAGAAAAAGAGCGATGCTAATTTTTTTGTGGGAAAACATCATACCGTTTGAGGCACACTGCAGTTCTGCCCACACTTAGTAATAAGAAAGCAATGTAGTAAAATGTTATGATAATAGTTGCTCAGAACTAGCAGTGAAATGTAAGCACCTGCATATTTCTCTTACCTGTCTTTAAATCAATTATCAAAAAGCCCATCCCCTCCTAACGAGTTAACAATGTTTGGCCTTAGAGCAGTCAATGAAAATTTTGTCACTGAGTTGTAAAGGGCCCCAAGGAGAGTCTTCCCAGGCATGTCTGTCCTTTCAGCAGTACCATCTGGCTCCTCCAGCCCAAGAAAACTGATGAACATCAAAAGATTCTGAGAATAGTGTTTGAAAGGTTTAAGAGACCTTATTACAGCTAGTATTTCCTATAGCTCAGTTTGTCTTTTCTTCTTACACTGTTATCAAAGACCACCCATATTTGACCACCCAATTCAGAGGTCAGTCTCTTGTAAGACTATTTCAGTATTTGTATGCAATTAAAAGCAATTCCCACCTTCTCTTTTGTGTTACATATAGCTACAATTTTCCTTATTGTTACATTATCTGCAAACATGTCAATCAAAAAGTGATAAACACTTTATAATAGGGAAGAGCGGACACTACTTTTGCACAAGGAAGTCATACCTCACAAATGCCCCATCAATTTTTATTACAAGCTTCTACCAGTTTTCCTAATATGAATGTAAGATTTCCTAGTCTGATGTTCCTTACATTCCTTTTGGAAGGTTTTTAAAAATCTGTGTCACATTTATCATTTCTCATTACTCTGTTGTTGAGACCATTTAAAATGTTAGCTCCTCCTATTTGATAAAAGGATTCCAGCCCCCTTTGCAAAAACATGGATGTGTCTTTAAGTGTGCTGTGTAATTCAAAACAGGATGCAGATTTCTAGTTCTCTTCTGTGTAGTAAAAACAATCATGAAATTCTGCTTTATTTAGAACAGTTACCTCGTCCCACTGAACAGCCACTGAGCAGTTTTTCCTTCACGAATGAAACAACCAGGTATTAGTAATGCAGACAGTCATTACAGTCACATCCTTGCAATCTGTAGACCGAGGCAAGCTGAGAACCCAGTTGAATCGATGACTTCACCTCTGTTTACTTCTGTGGACAAGAATTAAGGACTCATTTAATTGTACTGGGATTTGGATACCTGCATACTCACAGAATATGCTGAGAAGGATTGAAGTTTGCCAAAATAAATCTCCAGTTTTCAGCCAGGCAAGATTTTTATTTGCTATGTTTATTGCCACCGATTCCTGTTTCATCTCTGAGTAAGACCTGAAGAGGTTTGGTTCACTGATTCTCATGGAAAGCAAACTAATTTCAGGATCACAGTGCTAAGATTAGGATTTGGATTTATAGGACCAGAAGCCTTGGGCATCTCTGACCAAAATTCTATATATGTTTACAGCTTGCTTTTTCTGTGGCTGTATTTTTAAGTTTGAGAGTTTTCCCCACCATTGTTTTGATTTTAGAAAGCACTAGCCCCAGTGGCCACTATAATCTTCTGCCTTATTAAAGTGTGTATGCTCCCATCAGCTTCTTAGGAAAATTTAACTGCATAAACAGATTTCTCTGGCCAAGACAGCTCAGAAAGTCTACAGTGTAGAGCGCTGCCATCGGGAAAACAGGGTTTGGAATTGAGAATGTTTTTGCTGGGCTGATGGAAACTTGGCACACTGCATGATAACTTAAAGTTAATGAATGCTGGTGGAAAACAGGCCCCAAACTCCTGGCAGTAGAAAGTAAGCCAGGACTGGAGGTTTAGTAAACAAGCTGCTCACACACAACCCCAGCTCTGAAGGGTGGGATTAGTGTTGGTCACTGCAACGTCAAATGCTGGCCATGAAGGGGGAAAGGGCCAAGGCAGACAGGAGCTGTGCAGTCTGTGCTCCTGCAGGATGGACTGCACCAGTGAGGTCTCCCAGATCTCTCCTTACCCCTGCCCTCCCTGAAACCCTGTGCTAGAGGGTAGCTGTCGTACAACCACTGTCCTCTAAGGTGGTGAAACCATGCTTTAGGCCAGAGGCTACTTTTTGGATTTTATCCTTGATACACAAAGTAGATTCAGGTATCTGAGAGCTTTTTGAGTTTGCTAAGTCTAAAATACATAGCCTCAAAGTGCCTATTTGGCTGTCACTTAACTCTGCAGAGGTTGATTATTATAAGTACCAAAGTTTCTATCACTTAAATTTCTTCCACGTCTAAGTGTTTGCAACTGGTCATGCCCTGGAGTTGCCAAAACATCATGAAGTGAGCATCTTTAGCTTAGGTTTCAAACATATTTGAGGTATATAAATTAGATATTGTTCTGCGTGGCTGGCTGGCAGGGCCTAATCCAGTCAGAAGACTCAGATCAAATCTTAATTTCTGCTCTTCATTTAAAGTGAGACCAGACAGTATAATACCCCTTTTACTTTTGTGGTTACAGCATTATCCTGCAGTTAATTTCCTTCTCTGCTTGAGTGCTTATCTCAGCAAGTGGACGATGAGGTGTTTGTTCTGACAGAGAGCTATGTCAAACAGCCGCTGTCTGGGGCCATGTTTTGGGATAGTCAGTAGGCAGAGACTTGTGTTTCAGTTAAACAGTGAACGCTCACTGGAGAGGTGGAGAGGGCCTGGGCTCTTGATCTTTCACATCCTAGGTGAATATGCCAAGCTCTAGAGTACAAGAGTTTCAGTAGATGGTAAGGGTTTCTGTACCCTGCTTTAGATTTCATTGTAGAAGGAAGGACAAAGTATCCTGCTCTGAAATGCTCAGTAATCTGCAAATTGGGCATCCAGAGCATGTGGATGCAAGTTCTCCTGTGCAGAAAAAGCATTAAAACTCTGTCTCCCCACTCTGAGGTGAGGGCTTGTAATCATTATGAGAGGGATAATACATTCCTCCTACTGTGTTTTGTGAGAAGCAGGTTGGTTTAGTGACCTGCAATCAAGGACAGATTCTTTCTGCTGGGTCCAGGGGTGGCAGTTCTGGTTCACAGCAGCTGCTCATCCCTACCCTTCTTCAGGCTGTTAACACGTGCACGCCCTAATTTGCTTTAGGCGCAACAAAGGAGATCAGCTCAAACAGTGCAGATTGTTGGCATGAACCTGGCTGAATTTCCTTGGGGTGAGGTAGGGAGTTGCCCCACAGACTGAGTCAGTCACAGGTGGGCTGGGGCAGGAATCTCCAGCTAGGGAAAAGAGAAAACATCTGCTCCTGCCCTAACTTTAGGAGGGAGTTCAAAACTAAAAATACCTCAGGCGGGCGATTTTTCATTTTATTCCAGAACTCTATGCTGAAATCTCTGGCAAAATGGGTTTAAAAGCTCTGGATGCACCTAAATCCCTCTTTGGGACAGTCCACTACCTCATCATATTTTTCTCCCAGTATGCCTTGTTTCTTGCTCACTTGGTGTCCAATTCTGGCCTCCTTGAAACTATTGCCAAGATGGCCCTTAATGTGGCAGGAACAAGATTAGGGAATGCAGAGACAGGTGCTCTGCAGTCAGCCACTGCTGCTGTCCTGGATGCCTCCAGGCGGGCTGAGGAAGTCCCTGTCCCCAGCAACCTCTGCTACTCCCAGAACCTGACTTCCTCCTTAAACCTCACCTCCTCTCCCTCATGTTCCTTCTTGGTTACTTTTTCTTGTCACCTTCCTTTTACCAGCTCTGGTCTTTGGCTAATCCTGCGCTGGGCCGTTTTCTGCAGATTTAGGAGTTTCAACAAGTTCTGTCAGGGCTGGAGGAGCCTGGGGAAGGGAAGACAGAGGAACAGGGCTGGGTTGAGATGTGTCAGGACTACAGCAGCCAGCAGTTAGCCAGTTAAGGAACTGCAGCCCAGATCCATTGCCACAACTGCTTGTGTAATTGCTTCTTAACCCAGTTCAGTCAGACAGACATCAGTTTCAACAGATTAAATGCCACATAACTCAGATTGTTTTGACCAAGCTGGGTTAGAAATTAATTACATTAGCACTTTATCCTGGCGGATCTGAAGGGTGTAATGAAAAGAGGAGGTGGAGCTTGGGGTAAAATGAGCAATAGGTGCCTATAAATTATGACCAGGCTTAACTTTGGCCAGAAAGGAAAGTGTAATGTCAGTTCTGTGTACCAGCAAGGTCATTGCTGACATAAGACTACATCTCACTAACATTAAGCAATTTCAGAATAAGGTATCATCCTGGAGTAAATTCTAAGGGTGTATTTTGGGGTTTGTAAGCTCCAGGTTACAGATTTTTTGATATAAACTTTTAGCATGTTTACTAGGGGTCACTTGATATATGTTTATTTTGTAGAGATAAAGCAGCTTTTCTAGATTCCTACTGTCCTTTCAGCCTTCATATATTTTTCTCTACTCTGTGCTAAGAAGGAAAGACATTACTAATATGAGTTGTGTAAAAGTCATAGAGAAAGAAAGAAAAAAAGAAAATTATTCACAAAAATTTATCTTAGATGCCAACAATGGGAAAGTAGGAATGGAGTTTTCTATGTGGTCTGATAGAGTCACAGGCTGTGATTTTCCCAGATAGTAAAATTAGCATCTATATTGCTAAGGACAAAGCTCCAGATTATCTCTGTTAAGAAGACAAAGGGAAAGGTAAATAGGAGCTTTAAATATGGGTATGCTTATTTCCTTTCAGACTTGAGTCATCAAAAGAAAGTTAAATTTAATTTCGTTTGGGAGGTTAGACCAATTACTGCGTGGCAGAAGAGAGAGCTAACACATGCTTTAGCCTTTGGTTTCATTTGACTGGAAAGAGACTATACAACCATGTGAACAGTTTTAAAGCATTTAATATCTTTTGTATACTGAATAAGTGGAAGTTGGCAAAGAGACTGCTTCCCTCTTCATATCAGCAGCAGAAATAAAAATGTATTTATCATATCAATGGGGCTAATTTCTTTAGATTTAAAGAAGACTGTATTACATGTCTACCTCTAAAAGCTTTCTGGTAGGGTACAGATAGCATTAACGCCCAAATTAAAAAAATAATCTTACTGGTAAAAGCATGGAACTTTCTTTAACTTTTTTAAACATTAGTTTGATGAACTTTGTTTTAATCAGGGTTGAATCTAAGTCTTATAATATTATACATCAAATATATCGTAACTTAAAATACATATTTCCTATGAATATCACAGTGAGGTTTAAGTCAGGTTTTGCCTTGCATCTGTGTAACATAAACAATTAAAATAGCTTCTCTTTTCCTCTATAACTTTGTTGTTAATTCTCTGCTAAGGATAAAGCAGGCTATACATAATTTAAAGTTGTCCTTTATTCTAATTATTTACAACATTATTTTTGTAGAGGTAAATATGTATGCCAATATTCATCATCATCATATCATAAGTCTCTGACATGCAGTGATTGTTAATCTGCCGTATCCTTTAGTTTGCCACAGTTCATTGGCACTATCATTGATATTGATGGCTTTATTTTTTCTAGACACTAAGTGAGCAATTCATCAAGATAACAACAAAGGCTGGAATTGAAAGATAAAACTTCCAGGTCAGTAACTCATTGAGTGTCTCGCACCTGAAAATGTGCTGGAACATACAGAAGCCATGGGCTGATTTGATACCTGGACATGCCAGGATGGTTAGCAGTGGGAGTGTCAGTGCGTACAAGGGTGCAGGTGCCTTGGAGTGCTTACTGTGAGCCCACACACTCACACTATTATATATTTCAGTAAAAAAGGTCTGCTGGCAAAAGATCTAAGGGGGAAAAAAAAAGAAAAAAAAGACCTGTTAACCAATATCAAATGATTTCCAAATTCACTATTATGATGTAATGCATTTCTAAATACATTTACAAACTTGTCAAACCAGCATGCCGAGACTGAGAAGTATTCAGTCATTTAAAGATGCAGACAACCACTGAGAGAGACTTACAGAACTAACCTGGGCCCAGACTTCCCAGCATATTTCCATCAGACGATGGTCTTGAAATGTGTTCAGGCCTTTTTTAAAAGTAGGAGCCTAACAAGATTGGGTGAGGTGTCCAAGCTCATGATACAGTCAATGGAGAGTATTAGCAAGACCACAGAAATCTCTCTTTCCACTGGCTATAGAATGTCCCTATATGCATTTTTAGTGTCCGCTTGCTGGAGCAAGCTGATGGGAAAAGGGTTTAACATTGAAAATCCCCTTATGTATGCTCACCCCACACTTTTCAATTACTAAATCCATATGTAAGTCTACCTCTAAGTACAGTGCTGCTGGTTTTATAACTGAAAATTTTGGGACTAAAAGTGCTGCTCTTCCATTAAGAAAACCAAGAATGAGACTTAAGGAAGTCAGAGCTATTTCAAAGGCTTCCATGCACAGGAAAATAACCATACTTTGCCTTAATTTACATAACTGGCAATTAGATGAAACAATCCTTAAATGAGGGAATAATATTTTGTCAATGGTTGAGATAAGAGAATGAATACCTGGCATGGTATTTTGCTTCTGGTTGTTAATAATCAGTATTGCTATTACACTGGACTAGTCAGTAGCCAGGTCACTTCACAGAAGCATGAAAATGCAACCCCTGTGAGGAACTCATAGTCTAATTTCCAGACTATATTTTATGTATTTGCCCTTTTATATCTTTAAAGATGAAAAAACCACCAACCCTAGAGTTATCAGTTTTCCCCAGTAGCAGCTAAGGTAAAAGTTGAACAACTCAGTGAGAGGATTAGTGGAACTTACATTTGAGCTCACTTTCTGTTTTTCCAGTCGTGCCCTTTATAGTCTTTGAGCATCTCCTATTGTTGTGACATCAGTTTTATTTCTTAAAAACATAGATGCAAACCACTAGGTAGGACAGGAAGAGGATATGTCGTTTTCTAGCATTTTACCACAGTAACGATGCCTTCCTCAATGTAATTGCATGTCCAGTTTACTGCTTGTCCTGATTTTTTCAATGTGCTTGTACTTCTCCCCAAATCCTCTGTTTTAAAGAATGCAAGCAGTGCTTCAGAGACAGGCTTCATTCCTTTTCAGGTCAGGCCAACATAGCAGTAGCCAGGCCAGGGATCTTGAATTGCAAATATTCTCTAACCAAAGTTTCCCCACTATTAAGTTGTCACTTAGGAGTTTGTCTGCTTTTATTCTTTTTTCTCTCTCCAGAAAAAATTTGTCTTACTGAAAGCATATACCTTCCCAGAGGGATGTGTTCTGTCCTTGGATGAATGTGTGCAACTGTCAGAGATTTTTTCCTGCAAGAAGCTTTGAATTTTGCATAATCATTTTAACCAAAAAAAAGTGTTTTGCTTTGTTTTCTGTAGCATTATCAGGCCTATGACAAAAAAAAAAACCAACCAAACAAACAAAAAACAAACCCAAGGAACCCTAACAACAACTCTGAAGAACTTTGTTTTGTTTGAACCTAAAAACATAACACTCACTAGCTGTGTACATGACACGAGACTCTTGAACTTGGATCACTTGGGAAAACCTAATTCTCCTTGGAAAAAAAAGTGGGCTGTTCCACCTACTAACAGGGTTGCTTTGAAAAAAACCTGAATAAATATGTATGAGTTAAGAGGATAAAAAGATAAAAGATAATTTGCCGTTCTTACTAATTTCATTCCAGGTTTCAGACGGCTCACAAGGCCTGTATTATGTACTGAAGTAAATGCCATGGTGGAGCAGTATTTCAATAGTGGAATGTGACATCTTGTAGTCATGGGTATCACTTCTTTTTTTAGTTATGAATCTGTAACTCAACTGTTTGCTATTTTACTCTCTGTTGTTATTTTCTTTTTTTTTAACACACCCACCCACCCCATCTGCATGTGAGGTGCTAGTTTCCTTGCTGTAACCAGAATTTGTCTGACTGCACACATATCTTTTATTGCTTCTTTGCCTTCTCAGTGTATTTATAATTAGGGAGTTGGTTGAAAAACCTGTCCTTGCTTATAAAAGCCATGGGTTAAATTCCATTTTAGGAACTCTGGGCCAGCGCATGACAGAGACAACACTGGTTATGGCTGGACCACGTGAGCTTTTTCACGGTTTACTGTTCCCAGTGCTCACCACATCCTCTGTCAAAATGATCCATGTTGTCTAAAAGTCCCTATATAACCTGCTCAAACTAACCTAGCTCTCCCTGACTGGAGTGGGACAAAAATCAGGGCTAGAAAGAGTGCATGTAGAAGAACCTCCTGCAGTAAGGAAGGGATAGTTATAAGCAGCTGAAAAGAGACAGACAGAGGCAGAAGACAGAGAACCTGCCATCAAAGTGTTTTGAAGAAAGTAGAATTCGTGCGGTGCAAAGTTCAACGACTGTCCCTGCAGTGAAATGCTGCAGTGAGTGAAGCTTCTTTTTCTGTCCTGTGATCAGGCCAGTGCTGGGACTGATGGCCTGATCTATTTCTACAGCATATCTGCTGGAAATGAGCTGGCAGGACTTAGCTGTTTTATATTTGTTCATAAGGCAAAGCATAGTATCATGCTGGCATTCAAAACTCTGTTTTAGAGCATTGAGCAGACTGTAGCCAGGCTACTCCAGAAGAAGGGCTGGTTACTTCAGTGATTGCTTTTTTTATTAACAGGAGAGGATTCAAATGTGATCAGGGATGCAGCTTAAACTCTGAAACATAATGCTCTGCTACTTAAGCATTTACAGCATGGAGAATGAGACATTTTTGGTATTCTGGCATGGTAGCCAAGTGAACCCATCATCTAGAGTAATGAATCACACCATATGAAGTCACTCCATCTTTAGTCTCAAAGACCTAAGGAGTCTGTAATGACTAGAATGCCTAAATTGTGATTGCTTTTCACAAGCAGCTTATTCCTCATTCATTAGATAGTAAATAAAAGTCTCATTCTTTTCTAAAATACCCATTGCCCTTCTCCTTAAAAACAGGAAATATAGGCTGTTACATAGTGTTGCTTACCATCATTCTGAAATATACCCTTCTACAATTTTCTTTCAGAGTATTGTGTATTTCTGGTATAACAAAAATAACAAAATAATAAATAATGCATGCAAAGGATCAACAGAATATCAAGCAGCAACATAAAAAGCAAACAGGTAAATGATCAATTCAGGTGTGCTGACACCAGGACACTTTTTGTGTTCGTGCATGCATATGCCTATACACAGGTACCCACAGCATGGGTGACTGACAGTTCTACCAAGCATCTTCAGATGATTTCTTTCATTTGGCCATGATGCCAGTTGGAGAGAGAAGACCTTCCAAGCAACCTCCTTACCTTACTGAAGTCCTGCATGAGAATCTTTATAAGGTATCTTAACTCCTTTCACACTTCTGTATTGAGCAGCTGGGGGTACAGAGGAAGGCTGAAGCCCAGCCAATGGCAATTTTTTCTTCAGAAAAAACCCAAACCGTTAAAACACTGTTTAAGGTTACCAATAAGCTTATCAATATTTGTCACTGTGGGAACTTCATGTCACAATCTGATGATAATAATTACAGAAATCTGTGAAGTCCAGTCACTTAGAGGCAAATCCAACAAATTTTGTACTGTCATTTTAACAGTTCTGCTGAGCTGATCACCTAGTTAAAACTGTGCTGCAGTTGCGGGAACTAAACCCATTATTACCTAATTTCCAAGGAATTTAAAGTAAGTCTGAAGCTAGCAAGGGCTTGTCTGAACATGAAGGAAGAAGAAATCATACATCTCCAAACAAGAAGACTGATAGTTTGGTTTGTTTTTTTTTTCCCTTGCACAATTCTGAATTTGCATTCCCCCCCCCCCCCATTACTGAAGGAAAATGGTAAGAGTCTGTCAGCCCTATGGACAGCTACCTTTCTCTGCAAGCTTACTGCTAGAAGCTAATCAGCAATTCTGTCTCTAGCATTTCTGAATTCTGTATGATAAATCCAGAAAAATCACTACTTATGTTCATCTATTAAACTTAGGATGCAAAACAGGACTGAAAGTTGCCATCAGTGGTTACTCATCTAGTTATATTTAGTATTGAAAGCAGTTGGAAGATACATAATATATAGGCCTTCAGATGAAGAATAATAGGACTTTGCCATTGTTGATGTATACTGAGATATCATTTTCATCTGGAATATAAAGGCTAAATTCACTTGATAAGGGAGAGGAAGAATTTTTTTTGTTTGTTTATTATGCAATCAATAAGCAGAAAAGTATGTGTTTGACAAATACTCCTTTTCTGCATTTGGAGAAAAACATAGATTTTCTATTTCTCCCATATGATAATTATTAATTTATTTAAAATTTCCAACTGTACCTAGATACATTATTAAACAGGTCCTATTATAGCTTTTTATCTGTAAATTGGAGTGTTATGGGTAATTTAGATCCTAGATCTTTTAAAGTCATACCTGTCATCTGCTTGTTTTACTTTCCAATAAGTCTGAGAAACCATGAAAATTTTCAGAAATTGCAATAAAATTACTGTTTCTGATGATAGTTTTAAAAAGAGGAACAGAAGACTCATCTTACTCTACGTATGTTTTCTTTATTCTTAAATAAGGAGCTAGACATCTGACAGGGTAAATAATATGCTCAATGCTGAATAATGCTCAGTAAACAACCAAAAGAGTGTCAAGAGGATCATTTGATGTGAGCTTGTCAAAGCAACTTAATCCACTTGTTTTAATGAGATTATAATTTTGATCAAAATCAGTGTTACAATGTATTAGACTTCTGTAATATATCACTTGGTGTCACATTTCAGTTAAAAAACTTGAATGACAAAAGGTAAATACGAGGTATGGATTAAAACAGCATGTACAACATCAAGTTGTTCTTTGTCAGTCTCTACTGAAGCAAGGTCCCTCAGGAGTCACAGCTTGGCCTTATGTGACTCAGTTCTTACTAGACACTTACCTAGGCCTGGATTCATTTGTACACTATGTGAGCTCAGGCAAAATGTTATGGTACAATCCAGTGGACGCAAGCTATATCCAAGTAAAATCAAACTAGATCTGTAGACACAATAGTTAAGAATGCGGACAATTAGTCACTGGAATCAGTTCACCAAGCGCACAGTGGATGCCTCTTCAACCAATATTTTTAAATCAATACTTGGTATTTTTCTAAAATAAGTGTGTTAGTTCAGCTAAGTCATCTAGTGGGAATCAGTCCAAAGAACTATTGTCCTGGTTTCAGCTGGGGTAGAGTTAATTTTCTTCTTAGTAGCTGGTATAGTGCTGTGGTTTGGATTTAGGATGAGAATAATGTTGATAACACAGTGATGGTTTAGTTGTTGCTAAGTAGTGTTTATACCAGTCAAGGACTTTTCAGCTTCCCATGCTCTGCCAGGTGCACAAGAAGCTGGGAGGGAGCACAGCCAGGACAGCTGACCCAGACTGGCCAAAGGGCTGTTCCATACCATATGACATCATGCTCAGTATATAAACTGGGGGAAGAAGAAGGAAGGGGGGGATGTTTGGAGAGATGGCGTTTGTCTTCCCAAGTAACCGTTACGCGTGATGGAGCCCTGCTTGCCTGGAGACGGCTGAACACCTGCCTGCCGATGGGAAGCAGTGAATGAATTCCTTGTTTCATTTTGCTTGCGTGTGTGGCATTTGCTTTACCTATTAAACTGTCTTTATCTCAACCCACAAGTTTTCTCACTTTTACTCTTCTGATTCTCTCCCCCATCCCACTGAGGGGACGAGTGAGCAAGCGACTGTGTGGTGCTTAGTTGCTGGCTGAGGTTAAACCACGACAAGTATGCAGGAGGAAAGACACATTTATCTTCCAGTGATAGTTTATCTACTAGTGGCATCTATATGTTGGGTTCTGTGCTTGTGTCAGTCTCACAGTTTGTTTGAAACTTCTATTATTTTTAGATAATACATTCCAGACTTTTTTTTCCCCTAACATGTTATTTCTTTTCTTTAATTTTAAAACATTCAGCTACTTGCAGGAGAAGGCATTGAAAAACTAATATTTTCTACAGTATAAATATTTCTGGAATTATTAATTATCTTAGATACTGAAAAAAATGAGTACAGAACAGATATTGATGACAAAGACTGAGAGCTGGTTTCAGTTTGGCTATGTTGTGAGCATTGCAAATATTTCTTTGTAAGGCAGAATCCTGTGAGAACAGCTTTTTACACCCTGTTGGGATCTGAAAGCAAAGGACATTTGTTTTGCATGCTGCTACTTTTTATTGTAGATGACTGCTGTTGATACCTGGTATAAAAAACAAATACCGGTGAAGTTAATGGCAGGATTTCTAAAACCAAAAAAGTCATTGGACAAAGGCTGTTGTAAAATTGTTCATCTTTGAAAGTATCCACTGAACCACTGAACACAGTAATGAACAATATAGAAGATAGACGTTTGTGTACTTGTGAAATCACATCTGCTTAGAAGTAGACAATTCTCAGGTCAGTCCATTGACTTCCCACAAAAGAAATATTTTTAATATAATGAAAAATAATATTGTCTTCACTTATGAAATGTGCAAACATTTGCTGACTGGTTACACCATTCTAAAGTGTGGATTTTTTTTTCTCTAGAAAAGCCAAAACCAAAAGCTTTATTTCAAACAACCAGACATAAACCATAATAACAGAACATTAAAGTTGTACTGCTAAGTTTTCAAAAATCAAGACACAGGTAGTCAAGTATGCCTATTAAGTCTTAATTTTGGCCCCTTGTGAATATGCATTATTAAACAATTTTAATGTTCTTATAGTGTACCATACCTTGCATATGAATTTGTACTTTCTGGAAGTAATTTAAAATGAGTGAAACAAAGCTGTGAAAAGCTGTTTACTAAGTAATGCCACATTCTAATTGTAAAATTTGGTATCTTAATTATGCCACTAGACCATATACATGTAATTAGGCAATATGGATATTTAATTTTGTGTTGATTATCATGTGCAATTATGAACTGAATAATCTTAGGAAATTGTGGCCAAGATTGGCACCTGAGCAGTTTGAATGTTCTCCATCTTACGTTGTGTTTTTTTGTAAACGTGCCCTAGAACATAAAGTGTGTTAATATGCTAATGTCTCACCTCAGATCATGTACTGTATAAACAGTGGTATGCAGTGGGCAGCATGGAGATAGACTATGGTTCCTTCTCAGACTGTACAGCTACTATTCACAATCCAGTGTTGAAATTTGCATTGCTCAGGGATACGTGCCGTATCCTGAACACATCCTGACTGCATTTAGACTATCTTAGACATTTCTATATAGTAATCTTGGTATCACTCATATTCATTGTCTTGATCTTTGAATGTAATCCTCTCTTAAAAAGTTAGCCCAAGCAGTGGCGATACAAATATCAGTATTTGCTGAAAATTTAGCACTCAAACTAGCCCTGAAAATATCATAAGTGAAGATATCTTTAGACCTACATGAGAACCAAGAGATTCTCCTGCTTTACCAGTTCATATAAAATTAGAGAAGGCAGATATCTGTCTGACATTGGCTGAAGCACTTGGTTTAGACTACAGTGGCTTATGTATAAGACACATTTTAACAGCCTATACCATTCACATAGGTCTTTATCTGAGCCCTGTGTAGGTGCAGCCCAAGCAGCTGTGTCCAGTGTCCACAGAGCTCCATGCAGCGCAGATGTGCCTACAAGACAGTGCAGCAGCTTAGAAAGAGCAGATCAAGGCCAACCTGTGATTGTAGCACCAGGAGGCATCTGTGTGTATGGATGACATCACTCAAATTTCCCTTCACCTGCCAGTTGCAAATCAGGGTCTGCCTGGCCACAACATTCAACCTGCTAGAGGAAGGACATACCTGAAAATTTGCTAGATTAGTTTGCATTTATATACTTTCTTGGCATAATTTAGCACTTGCCTAATCCTAGACTGCAGGATAATTTTAGAAATTTATATCATTTCTGATAATCGTAATTTTGGATAGCAGATGGGTGCCTGTCCTCCCCAAATAGGGCATTGCTCTGGGTGCATATGGCAGCTGAAACCAAGTGGCCAGGAACATGAAGTGAGGTGCCTACAAGACAAGTAATCTTGGAAAGGAAGCAGGCACAACCGCTGCCTAGGAATGAGGTGGGCTCTGGATGAACTGTATCCCATCTGAATCCACAGGGTGCATAAGTGGTGTCTGCGTTCTTCTGCAATGCTTGATGCCCATTACTGTTTAGCATGGAAGGAGAGGTGAGTGATTAACCTTGCTTCTTGATACATGCATAAGAGATTAGTCCAAACAATTACCAGCATTTTTAGTCAATGCATCACTTAACTTTTTACCAAAAAAAAGAGGCAGTATCAGCACCTGTGGTTCGTTGACCATAGATTGAGAAGAACCGTACTTAAGTCTGAAGAGGCCATATTGCATATTGTCTTGGTTGCAGGGAAAGCAATTTTCCTGCAAGGAGTTTAATGCCATGTAATTGTTCCTACTCACTACTCACTCTTTATCTGTTTTGCTGTTAATTAGCAGATCACACTTTTTTTAAAGTATTGTATCACTTTTAGTTACAGTTATGAGCTTCACCTAGGGGCTGCCACCTCCTGTGTCGATATCAACCTACGCACAGACAGGCAAGAAAATATATGATTTACTAGACTCATGATACCAGATAAGAGCAAAAAAAAAAGAATTTCTATTAGTGTCTCAATCATCTCCACTTGTAAGTGCCGCAACCTTCCGTTTGGGGACCACCAACTGAAATACTTTAGAGTGATGATATGTCAAAAGAGGAGAATAAGTATTTGCGACAGAAGAATGGGGACCTGCATGTGGTACTATTGTCATTCAGGAGTGCAGCGCAGCACAAAACTCAGTCTGACATTGAACTGTTCTTTTTAAGATAGGCCTCACACACTATAAGCAACCAGACTGAATGTAGAGTGTTTTCATACTCCCTCATGAATTTCTAATTGGTGGCTAATGATGGATTGTTACCTGCACATAATGAAGTTATTTTCCATAGTGTTGTAGTGTGAGCAGACATCTGGTACTGTGCATGTATAAGTGACATGGAGTCATAAAAATTAGAGTGTTAAGTTACAGGATTTTTTCAGGTCAACAAATTCCCTTTCCTAAAGATAATTTTGTTTGAATTCAATTTTGAACAAATAACAAAAATGAGTCCTGTTGGAAAGAAGCTGTTTGTGACATGGGTCTTGTTTACACTACGTGTAAGCAATGCAAATTGTCTTTAAAGGGAATAAATATTCTATTTGCATCCATTTTAAGTCTGCTTTATACTGCTGGACTGGTATAAAGGGGCCTTTGGGAATCCTTGAAAAAACTGTCAAAGTTGTTAAGAGAAAATATATTGTATTCACATTGGTTTTCATAAGATATGAAGCCAAACTTAACAGGCATTATCTTTAATCTTTTCTTCCCCAAGGTAAAATACAGGAACTACAACACAAACAAAAATGAAAAGCAAAATGGATTTGGAATCAAAATGTCACCCAAGCAGTTAGTCACGAACATTGTTGTAAACCTCTGTGTGAAAGTGTGTTTGCTTTTTTTTGCTCTAAATGGTTATCTGAAAAGAACAGACAACTAAATGCAGAAGGTATGTGTTATATGACTAGTGTGATGCTCTAATGACATGTTCTAATAGTTACGGAACATGTTCCTGAAGGCATTGTATCTGTGTATATGATTTCATTCAATCTTAAATAAAAATGTCTAGTGGATTAAGAGGCAAAATTATTTCTCTCAGAAAGGCTTGATTAGAAAATGAAAATGTGTTAAAACACATTTCTCCTTTCTCCTCCAATGAAAATGAGAAGCAAGTAAGCCTGCTCTTTGAAAAAACAATATAACTACCAAATCACTCAAATTTGGTTTACATGGTAAACTAAGTAAAAAATTGAATGCTTTTTGGAGCTTGTTAGATTTTTTTTTTTTCAGAAAAATGGAAGACACCTTTGAAAAGCAAACATTTTATTTCAGATTTTTCATTGCTGCAGAAGATCAAGTGCATTAAAATGCGCCACCACCCATTAGAATGCTTCTCTTGTTTCTTCCCACAAAAATGTGTAAACCATCAAACAGCTACAGCACTGAATCATAGCACCAATTCAGAATTAGGAAGTACAGTATAGGAGATACCATAATTTGAGCTGCAGGAAAAAAACAAAATCCTTTCCACCAATGAAAATAAAAAATGCTATCTTTTTGAGGTAGCTGTGTCAGGCAAAGTGTATCAGATAAGTTCCACCTTTGGTTATTATTTTGCACTTAGCTAAGATGCACTAGAGTTTTTTTTAAATGAATATTACATTTTTTTTCTTAATTGGTATGTATTATTTTTGAACATTATTGAATAGTTGCTTTTATGCCCACCTGAGGTGACTTCATTTCAGCAAAAAAATGAAGTGTTTATTAAGTAAACTGTATATTAGTTATTTTACAGTCCTTGAGGACAAAATGTATACTGTGCTCCAAGTAAAGTTTATGAATAATATATAGTATGAAAATAAGGTAATACTTATCTTGGTTAAAAAAAAAGTAGAACCTATGATATTGTAAAAATTTACATAGATTACTAATATGTCTTTTAACACCTACATTTTTAAAGTATTTGCATGTTTAAACCACTTCCTTCTGTTCCCATAACCTCCCATTGTTTTGTTGCTGTTACTGTGCAATGCTGAAAAAACCCAACCCCAAGCAACCTGTTTCTGAATTATGGAACTTAATTTCCAACTAAAATATTGTCAGGTCATGTCAGACAATGCAGAGAAACAGCAAGAGATACCTCTTTCTGTTACATGTTAGGCTATCCATATATATTACATATCTATAAAAATGTAAACTATATATTCTAACATATTCTGCACACAAAAGGGGAAATTTAGTGGACTTGTAAAGATTTGATCATGAAATGCCCATGAAATACCCAGCAACATATGCGGGCAGCCATGTGAATGCTCAGTATCAAGTATTTAGAGAAGTCCAATGAAACCAAAAAGAACTGAGAACTGATCCCACCAATTCTAAGAAGGATTCTAGTTCAAGCCCTGTTTAAAGCAAAACCAAAATCTCTTTCCAGATATGATTCTTACTGAGAAATTAGTGAAATGAGCTACCTGAGCATAAGATTAAAATAATGCCTCATCTTGTATACCCATATACAACTAACATGACCTAACATGTTATAAAATAATAAATGCGGTTTGGTAAGTCATTTTGTAAGAGCACAGATCTGGATTTTTAGATGCTCACTTTGTGTTTTACTTGGCTCAGACAACTCTGCTTTAAAGTCTTGTGCCATAATGGAATGATAATTGGGCGTTGATGAAAAACATCAATCATCATTGTATTGTGATTCGAGTTATATTTGTTTTAAAGTTGAGCAGTAAGATGTTGTGAAATAAACCATATGGGTTTGGTGATTGCACTTTAAAAGCTCCTTCACCAGTCCAAGTGTGAATCATCCCTTAAATCAATAGAGCTTATTGAAACTCTAGGATTACCTGAAAGAGTTTTGAAGAATTTGTCAGTAAAGAAAAAATATTCTGACTCTTTTCTAGTACATATCTCTTTGTGTTCCATATCCTGCCTAATACTTCTGAACCCTTACTGTAGACAGTTTTCCACCATTCCTGCTGGGACAAGCCAGTCTGATTTTGAAGTTTTGTTTAGCCAAGTCATTCAGTGGAAGTGTTCTGTTATCAGTAATTTAAATGATTCATCTGCAAAGAAATGAAAATAAAGACAAAATTGCCCAAAGTTTCATTGATCTTTTAGGCTTATTTATGCCAGTTACTTTAGATCATTGGAAGGAGATTAATCCTTGCCCATGGCTGAAAATAAGTTTCTAATTACATAAAAGAGATTATATAAAGCTGAAACTGCTTTATATATGAAACTGTTTTGATTGTTACTTCCATGATAACCATCCATTGACATCACAAGTGGTTGGTTGATCACAAGGACAGGGCTGAGGCTTGTCAGAGTTATTTTGATGACTCTGCAAGTCCAGAGCAAACATGAGCCTTACAAATGATGGCTACAAATGATGTAATCAATATGCAGTGCAGCTACTGTGGCAGTTTATATCTTCATAGAGGAATACGGATGATGCTATAGAGGGCTTAATCCATGGAGATGCATTTGATCTGACTGCCCCTTGTGCTGTTTTCCTCCTGTGATGCTGAAACCACAGGGAGCACTGGCTGAAAAGTCGCAAAAATTTTGTTTTCTCCTGTTAATATGTGTAGGCATCAGACCAAGAAACTTATGCTAATGTGAAGTTCTTTCACTCCAGTGTACAGAAGCAGAACAGTGACATTCTCTGTTCCTGCTTTTTCTCATCCAACATACTAAATCTTCTAAGGCTGTTAGTGGTACATAGGCAGTGATCAGGAGTTTCTGACATTAGGGTGGGATTTCTTAGGTCAAGAAGGTCATATGTATGTGATGATTTTAAACAGACATTTGTGTATGTCAGAAGGCATAAGAAGGTTCAGAGCTGAGGGAATTTGTTTCATGGAGAAGTTAAGTGTGAAGAGGAGGGATTATCACCTTAGGCTTTTGTTCTTTGGTGTTCCTACACTATAGAAGCTAGGCTGATGTGTGAAAGTGAGTCAGAAAGGTTGTGACTACGGAGCTTGGCTGATCAAGGCCAAATGAAAGAGAGCTCAATAACGTGGCAAATGAGCTGGAGAAGTGTGTTGCAACTGATACAACACAAATGCATTTGAAGATGTTGAGAAAGGAATGAACAGTAGAAGAGTTATACAGCAGGAATCTCCCTTTTTACTCTTTACTGCAAAATATCTGGGAACTTCACTGTCTTTTTTCTTCCCCTTGTCATCCATCTTCCCTTGTTCACACTAAAACACTTCTCTTTAACCTCCTCTTCTTTGACTACAGTGTCCTTGTTTTTCCACTCTGAAAGTATGATCAACGTGCCTGGGAATGCGTGGTGCAGATTGTTGGCTACAGCCCCTCATTTATTTTGTCTACAGAAAGTACTGTTAATTCTTACATTCCTCTGCTGCTTTCCCCCTAATGAACACAAACCACTTTGAAAATTATGAAATTAATTAATGATGCCACAAGACTTCTGCCTAATTTTGCTTTATTAAGGGTTTAGACTAATTTCAGCTTAGGCCAGAGGCTGAAGTTATCTGTCAGGGTCATGTAAGTCAGAGCTTTTAGCTTTTAGCTTTCAGCTTTTAGAAGGCAAGAATCACCTGCTTTTTGAGGAAAAAAAACCCTCAAATAAAAAAAAAAAAACCTTGTACAATGTTGCCAATTTTGCTTTCATAGACAAACAAATAAAAATGAGGCTTAGCTTCTGGTATTCATATATTCAGTTTTCCCCAACTGTCTCTGCCCTTGCCTGGATGCATGAAAGGGGCTGTGCACAGTGCCATGTTCTCAGTCCTTCAGAAATTCATCAAATGTTGAATGTGCAGCAAAATTCTGAATACTGTCAACAACAAGTGCCTAAGATCCTCAGAATAATTAAGGTCAACAGGCAGTTCTCAGTTGCTTCAGTCCACCTTTTCAGAAGAGCTCAGTTCTTGCATAACCTTAACTAAAGATAAGATTTCGAATAGTGCTAAGAAACAAGACACTCTGATTGACCGGGCTGTCAAAGATTCTTAGCTATTCTCTAGAGGCATAAGTGTATAGTTTCTATGCCTAGGCATGCTAAGCCTTGGCAATTCTGTTTTTATTTATCTGCACTGGGTTTTATTATATTCATTTAGGTCATATTATCCTGCTTGTATATTGCATGTAGTTTGTTTTTTCAAGTGGTATATTAAACTGGGCTAGCAGAGACATGATTTCTATTACTTCCTTCATATGAAAGAGGAACGTAGGGAGAACTAACCAAACTCACCAACTGTGGTTTGTTGCAGTGACATTACAGATCATGGTAATGACCTCTAGAAGAGTTTGCTCTGTTTTAACTGGAAATCATTATATCCTTATTATGCTTACCGTTTAATGCTATAAATAGTAAAAGATTAGTCACCTTTAATTACTCTGAAGCATAATTCCAAAAGGATTTTAGGATAGAAATTCAGTAAAAAAAAAATGGTTCTAAAAATACCATTCAGGTTTTAAGGCGTTCTGCTGTTTTTACAAAGTCTGAGCAAATGACATCTCTGTGTTTTCCAAAATGTAATAAAACAAACTAAAATATCCACAAACTTTTCCTGTATCCTCTTAAGCAATCTTAATTTTCTTGAAAAATAACCTCATAGTGAAAAACTGAACCTGAAAAAGCAAAGGGAGGTGGGGAGGGGAAAGAAGACTCTGTTTAAGAAACATTTGCTTCTGTGTATTCAGGCCTGCATTAAGTGCTTGGCTTGTCTACCTATCTGTAAACACAGTCAAAATGCCCCAAGGTATTAAAACCCAATGTGTCAGCAAATACTAGGAGTCAGGTGTTTAGTGCTCTGGATGTGTGGATGCTTGAGATTTTGCCAGACACCACTGAACAGCTTTCATCCGTGCATGGTTTATAATGTGACAAAATATGCTGAATAAGAACAATGGTGGAAACAACACAATAAATAGGCTCTCTCTCAGCTGGGCTGCAGTCTGATGTAATTCTTATTGCCCATAGCAGCAAAGTGATCTCAAAGTACCTTTCTTTTTACTGTGAATGGTTCAGCCTCCGTAAACTGTCAGCATTGATCTTACAGTTGGGTTTTGAGAATTTACTCGGTAGGGGTCATAAACAATTTTTGTACTTCCCTTAACTGAGTATGCAAGGAAGTCTTTCCAGCCAGCTGCACACCTCCTCACAGTTCTTCATTATCTCCAGCTTCCCAAGCAGTCTTCACTACCCCAGACTCTTTGGAGTTTATTGTTCTCGCCCTCCATACACATACTTACTATTTGCAAGGGTTCTGAAAACATCTTTCTCGGCTTCCTCTCTTAGTTGCAGAGACCAGCTGTCTGCAATCAAATGACCATGCCTGGGGCTACTTTGAGCATCATGGAAGGAAAGAGGGGAAGTGAAATGTTTGTGAGCAAGTGTCAAGAAAACTTTTAACAACTAATGTGTGAATGAAGTTACAGAGATGCTAAGTGCAAACCACTGTCATTCTAAAGGGATTTATACCCTCCTTGAGATAAAAAACACTGTATATTTCCCTTTTTCTTGTAGTCTTCCCTTGGTATCTCCTATTAGCTGAAGCATCAGAAAAAGGAAATAAAAACTACATCTGTCTGAAAATACTCTGTTTTCCCAAGGATCAGGGGAAAGGCCACAGAACTGAGAATGAAAATGGGTATGGCAGACAACTAAATACGAAGTAGGATGAAAGAGAGGCTTATAGATTCATGGGGGAGCAACATCAATCAGACCATTTTTGTTAGACCACAGGAGCCCAACTGACCTTTGCTGGACACAATATTGCAGGTTAGATGGAGTTTAGGTATGATTTAGTATGTCCATTCTTCTGAAAAAGTTGTTTATAAAACTTGTTTATACAACTAAGTTGCACAGATTTTTCTGAAACATTTTTTGTAATGGAGGGAGCTTTTGTGCATGGACCCACTTTTGCTCATTGAAAAGCAATGTGTTGGTTCAGCATATACCTTTGAAGAGTAGGTGACACAGACATATCTTCACCTGCCAGTTCTGCTATAACTGTGTTACTGCTGGAAAAAAGTGGAACTGGCAACCAGGAACAGTAACGCCTTAAACCACAGAGAACAGAATCACCCGTGATCGCTTGTCAAAGCCCTAACACGTGTGAAGAATTGCAGTCAAAGTAACCATAACCCAGCACGGATAATGCGGTGAGCTCTATTCCAGCTCTGTGTGCTGTCTTTAGGCCGTATATCAGCTGGAGGCAACTGGGAAGAAACCAATGAGAATAATCAGAGATGTAGAAAACAGAGGTTTTCCCAAAATGTGTAGAAAACTTCAACAAAGTAAGAGTTTTCTAGCTTGACAAAGTCAGGAGGGAGCCTTGTGTATGTTTGAAAATTTTTAAATACAGCTGCAAGAAGAAGGAAATCAACAGTTCTCTGCATACCTGCATAGGCATGGAGAGGCAATGGGCTTACATTTTAGCAAGAACTATTTAGAATAGAGGCAGGGGGTTGGGGATGGGACACTTTATCTTGTGGTACAGGAGAATATTGTCTGGAGGTGTCGTGAACTCTTTGTCACTGGAGATCCTTAAAGACAGACTATGCCACTTTCTGCTCAGGATGTTTTTGTGTGTAGTTCATCCCTAAGGTTAAATCAGTGCTTATGAAACTTATATATGGTGAAAGATGTAAGTACTCTACCTGACCTGGTTACATCATGCTTAAGTCTTTGGGTTTTTTTGGTTTTTTTTCTTGCTTGTTTGGTTTTTTTTTTTTGTGTGTGTGTGTAAATGTCCATTGGCAATGATAAAACTGGCAGGGAAAATAAAATAAGAAAAATAATTAGTGTAGCCAGTGTGTCTGCAATTTTTCCTAATGTTTACTTTGAAGAGCTTTGCTAAAGTCCAAAAAAAGACTGAAGTGAAGCTAGACTGACACAGAAAATTCAATCTCTTCCCGCTAGTGGATGAACAGTTTTGAGGATACTGGTATTCAGAAACCAGAATTAGATGATAATGTGGTGCTTGTATTATACAATGTTTACATTTGGAATCATTCACAGAAAAAGAGGAAACCATTCATACTGTCATGTGTACTACTTCTTCAACCTACCATTTTTGTATCTATGTTTGGCATAGTAGGTAGACTTGCACTCATAAATCATAGAATCATAGAATAGTTTGGGTTGGAAGGGACATTTAAAGGTCATCTAGTCAAACTCTCCTGCAATAAGCAGGGACATCTTCAGCTAGATCAGGTTGCTCAAAGCCCTGTCCAGCCTGACCGTGAATGTTTCCAGAGATGGGGAATCTACCACCTCTCTGGGCAACCTGTTCCAGTGTTTCACCACCCTCATCATAAAAAAATTCTTCCTTCTATCTAGTCTAAATCTAGCCTCTTTTAGTTTAAAACCATTACCCCTTATCCTATCACTACAGGCCCTACTAAAAAGTTTGTCCCTGTCATTCTTATAAGTCCCCTTTAAGCACTGAAAGGCTGCAATAAGGTGTCCCCGCAGCCTTCTCTTCTCCAGGCTGAACAACCCCAGCCTGTCCTCACAGGAGAGGTGTTCCATCCCTCTGATAATTTTTGTGGCCCTCCTCTGGACCGGCTCCAACAGGTCCATGTCTTTCCTGTGCTGAGGACTCCAGAGCTGGATGCAGTACTCTAGGTGGGGTCTCACCAGAGCAGAGTAGAGGGGCAGAATCACCTCCCTGGACCTGCTGGCCACGCTTCTTTTGATGCAGCCCAGGATATGGTTGGCTTTCTGGGCTGCAGGTGCACATTGCTGACTCATGTCCAGCTTTTCATCCACCAGTAACCCCAAGTCCTTCTCCACAGGGCTGCTCTCAATGCCTTCATCCCCCAGACTATATTAATATCGAGGGTTGCCCCAACCCATGTGCAGGACCTTGCACTTGGCCTTGTTGAACCTCATGAGGTTCACATGGGCCCACTTCTCGAGCTTGTCCAGGTCCCTCTGGATGGCATCCCATCCTTCAGGTGTGTCAGCCGCATCACTCAGCTTGTTGTTGTCTGCAAACTTGCTGAGGGTGCACTCAAGCCCACTGTCTATGTCATTGATGAAGATATTAAAGAGTACTGGTCCCAATACGGACCCCTGAGGGACACCACTCATCACTGGTCTCCATCTGGACATCAAGCCATTGACCACTACCTGCTGGATGTCACCATCCAACCAACTCCTCATCCACCCAACAGTCCATCCATCAAATCCATATCTCTCCAATTTAGAGAGAAGGATATTGTGGGGGACCGTGTCAAAGGCCTTACAGAAGTCCAGACAGATGTCATCTGTAGGTCTTCCCTTATCCACTGATGCAGTCACTCCATCATAGAAGACCACTAGGTTGGTCGGGCAGGACTTGCCCTTGGTGAAGCCGTGCTGGCTGTCTCAAATCACCTCTCTGTCCTCCATGTGCCTTAGCATAGCTTCTAGAAGGATCTGTTCCATGATCTTCCCAGACACAGAAGTGAGGCTGACAGGTCGGTAGTTCCCGGGGTCCTCCTTTCTACCCTTTTTAAAAATGGGTGCAATGTTTCCCTTTTTCCAGTCATCGGGAACTTTACCTGACTGCCATGACTTTTCAAATATCATGGAGAGTGGGTGAGCAACTACATCAGCCAATTCCCTCAGGAATCTGGGATACATCTCGTCAGGTCCCATAGACTTCTGTATGTTCGGGTTCCTCAGGTGGTCATGAGGGACTTAGCTCTCCCAATCCCTGTCTTGTGGTCCATTCACTTGAGAAGTGTGGGAAGAGAGGTTGCCAGTGAAGACTGAGTCAAAAAAGCTTTTGAGTACCTCAGCCTTCTCATTGTCCATTGTTACCAGTTTGCCGGTCTTGCTCATCAGCAGGGGTACGCTTTCTTTGACCTTCCTTTTCTGGCTGACATACCTGTAGAAGCCCTTCATCCTATACTTTCAGATAAAAAAGGATCATTATGTCACTTAGTCTGAGTTTCTGTATAACACAGAACAGAAACTTTCACCATGTAATTAACTTCATATAGCATATATTTTCTTGTTGAGGTACAGTATCTTAGAAAATCATCAAAATCAGGTTTTAAGGCTTCGTATGACAGAGAGGATACCACCCCATATTCTACTGTAATTTACTAGTGATTTATCAACCTTATTGTTAAATATGTACAGTACTGAGTAAGACTTTACAGCCATAACACTTGCTCTTAATGTGGCTTCATTGCTTTGTAAAGTCAATACAAGCCAAACTAACTTCTTCCTCAAATGTAGACCCTAAGTTCCTAAGGCAATGAACAGTGTTAAAACTCAAGTACATCTCCCACCTGGATTCACGTTCCATGTCATCACTGGTACATAATCCCATGTGCCTCTTGTTAGTTTTTTCCTCATTTGATAGTCTTTAAGGAGAAACATGTTCACCCACTTAAATATCTTAAAATGACGAGTCCTGCCTAAATAAACAACAGATGCTCAAGTATACCTTGGGGTGAATACATCAGTCAGAATAATCATTATCACGTAATACGCAACCACATTATCTTCATCTGTTCCTGTGGTGTATTCCCAGGAAACCTAGGCAACATATTTCATTCTACCAGGAGACGGTTGGGTTCAAGGCACACTCATCAAGTCTTCACATTCCCTTTTTGAAGAGATGAAACATACATAAACATTTCTAAAATAAGCAAAAACAAACAGCATGGGCAGCATATGAAATAAATTTTAGCATAATTTTACAATAATTTTCTCTACTACCACAAAGAGGATCTTAAAATGGCAAATCCAGATGGTGATTTTTGAAAAATACCCTATCAAAAAGTGAGGATCTTCAGGATCCATGAGTGTGTATTCAGAATATTTGAGATAATAATCTTTACTGTGAAACTCAGATACAATGTGGCATTGAGATCCTGAATAAACATCATGGGTTTGCCTTCCTTTCATTACAGTTCCTTTTCTATTTCTGAATCTTAAGACTTAGGTATTTGTTTATATAGTTCTGTGGTGTCTAATACCAAGTCCACATGAAGACTAGATTATACTGGAGAAAGTGCAAGTTTCTGGCCAGTGAACCCCACACAATTTTTTGTGTATTGACCACAAAAAACTTGCGTTTACCTTCTGTGTGTTGATCCACTTTATGCAGGAAAAAAAAAAAAAGTGCATGATTTAATAGGTCTAAATGTTTCTTATTTTTCTTATAACATGATGGTTTAGTAATTTCACATTTGCTGTGGTACCAAAGTACCTTCATGCTTATATCTTAAACTCTAGAGAACTCAATACAATTTTTTTCTCACAAGTTTTAGCTATAATATTTGGTTTATCTACACAGTTAAAAAAGAACAACATTATTTTAAAGGTACTAAGAATGTGAGCCTGAGCACTGAAAAATTTAGGGTGATAGTCGTACCAAATGTAGGTCAGTGCAAGCTAGTGTAGGCTAGCAAGTTATAGCTATGCAGAATTTAACTACCAGGGATGGCTTAGATGGTAGCATGCTCATGGCACTAACATAATCTCTCTGTGGAGGAGTGGACTATTTATAAATTGGTGTAGATCATTCTTTTGGGTTTGAGTCAAATGTGATTTCAGAGCTAAAATGTATTAAATTTACAGTCTCCTTAAAGTATTAGGGATCCAACCCAACTAAGGTCCAGACAGAAATCTAGTCCATTTAATGTCCACCACTGCCTAATTCAATTACTAGCAATAAATACTGCAAATGCTGCAGAGATCAGCCCACTCACAGAGGAGAAAAGCTCTAGGCTCTGCGTAGACTGTTGGGTTTTTAACTCACACCCTGAGGGATTACTATTACTCCTAGCCAAATGGATACTTAGACTGTGTCTATCCATTCTCATGTAACAGAAGGAAATGGGGAAGGAACCTGAGCTGAATTTCATGACTGAGGCTTATCCTCTGATTCTTAGTCTTAGCCACTTCTTGGTTCACTCCAAGTTCAGTTGTTTCTTCACTGAGAGGGTGGTTAAGCACTGTAACAAGCTCCCCAGGGAAATGGCCATGTCCCCAAGCCTGTCAGTGTTCAGGAAGCATTTGGACAATGCTCTTAGATACATGGTTTAACTTTCAGTTTTCCCTGTGTGGAGTCAGGAGTTGGACGCGAGGATCCTCTTGGGTCCCTCCAACTCAGGATATTCTATGATTCTATGATTCTATGAAAGTCACACTGACTAGGAGCATTCTATGGCCTGATTGTCTCCTTGACATGTGTCCAAGATCCTGCATATACAGTCTGAAAAGAACTGCAGCCTCCCATTTCCACGAGTGGGTGCTTTGAGCACACATTATGCAGTGGCTGGATAGTGCCTCTACCATGCTATCTGCAGTAGGCATTCAGTTTCTGAAGACTAGACTCCAAATAGGGGTCCTTGCCTATTTTTTCCTGTTTCTTCCTTCTGCTTTCCTTGGAAAAGTTAAATGTATCACTTAACCAGACTGGATCGTTATTTGGATAGGCCTAAATTAGTTTGCCTGGATTTCCCTCTATATGTTTTCAGAAATATGTCTGTTGACTTTATGGGTAGCTTAGGTAATTACTTTAGTTGGACTAGGTCATTTTACTACCCCTTATCACACACACTCGTCAATAGTAGACAGCTACTCTTTCAGTGAGGCAGCACCTAAGTTTAGACATCTAATTTAGGTGAATTGGATTCCACCCAAAGTTTTATTGTTACAGTTAGGCCCGTGTACATACTTTGTGTCAAATTCTGCTCTCATACTTGTCACTGATGGCTGTGAAGTTATGCCGGATTTATACAAATATGATTCAGAACCAGAAATTATAGATCACTCCAGACTATGGGCAGTGATACACATTTGGATTCAGATTGTAAATAGCCAGGGTATTTTCCCCATTTAAATTCCAAGGTTAACTTTGAAGACAGAATCCTTTGCAAAATTCTGGCTGAGATATTGATTTTAGAATGATTTTAGGCAGAATAAGGAGTCAATTAGATTCAAACTCCAGTTACCACAAAAGCATTTCACTGAATGAGATCAATAATAGGTCTTGCAGGGATCAGCTTTTGCTGTAAAGGCCATGCAAAACTTTTTTTTATTATCAAGAAGATAATAATATTTTTCATGGCAAGCTTTGTAGGTGCAAAACAGTTTGTGTGAGGAGAAACAATGAGGAGTGAGAGCAAGTTACTATTACAGGGAATTATGTATAATTTAAATGGGTATCCTTCAGCCAAAAGCTTTTCTCAGTATCCAAATGCGAGATTGTAGCTGGGAACCAAGGATGAAGATCATAAGAGGACAGGAAACCTTGTCCTGGAAAGCAATGAAGCACATAAGAACTGAGAGTTCAGAGCAATTAATGCCTCTCATTATGAGTGAATTACCAATGAAAGACTATGGCAAAAAGGATCCATGTGAATCTTGGCTATTTAAGAGATAACCAAGATACCAGGAGGAAGGAGACAAGCAATGTTACTTCTATATATAGCGCTGCTATACTAGATTAGCACATCAACGCTATCATCTATACTTGAAAAGAATGCTGATATATTAAAAATGTCAAACAGTCCTGAAGATGAACTTGAGAATATAAAGCTTATAATGTAAGTTAAAAGGAGGTCAGTTTCTGTGAAATTCTTTGTTCATAGAAGACAGTCCCTGTGTTCAGGAGACACTGAGGAAAGCTTTGATACTGAATGAGAAGAAAAATATTACAAGGCCTAGCAAGTGAGGCTCAAATCAGGCAAACTGAACGTTAAAGGAAGGTGCTTTCATAGTTAGATGTGGAAATAACTTACAGCAGAAAGGCAGCAGATGCAAGATCACTTGGAATTGTTAGAAAAAGATTGTGGTACTTTCTTAAGGACAAGAAGTCAAACTCCTGGAAGAAAATCTATGAGTGGGACAATCAGAGAGGACAGAGGAGTGACATGGTCACAATGGTCCTTTTGGCCTTGACATCTAATTCTGCATTTCAGGGAACTTCCCTCTGCTTTCCATTCTTCTGAGTCAAAGGAGAACATACATTTTGCATTGCCCTCAGAAATACATGGCAATGGCTATGATCAAACACAGCATGCTTGAGAGTTTCAGGCAGTTATATGGTAGAGGAAATTAATAATTTTTTATCTCCCTTTACAACTGACAGATGTATTTTTGAGTTTCTTTGTTTGGCCAGGTCTTAGTTTGAAGCTGCAGTAAATGAACCATTCATACAAGATAGGTCAGATTAAAATTCAGAGAAGGTACAAGGAATCTTAGCTGGCTGGCCAGGGTTGGTATCCATCCATATGCCAGAGCTCAAACTAATTGTCAGGTCTCAGATAAAAAATACGTTCTCTTTTTGCAGACCAGATTGGCCTATGGGGTTTTGTTATTGTTGTTTCACTGTTCTGTGTTTGTTATTGAGGAGGAGAGGTTGTTTATTTACTTGTGATTTTCCTTTCCTTTGTGGATTGGGATATGATTCATCTTGCTCAGATCATTGGAACATCTCTTACTTAATGAGCTTCTTGCTGCTCAGAAGCCTCAGGCTCTGGTGGAACCTGGGTCTTTCCTAGTTGCTGCTGGGAGAGAACAGTTGTTTCAGCTCTCGAAAGTTGAAATGTTTTTGTTTAAGTCAATTTGTTGGCCTTAGTATGAGCTATCTGGGTGAAATGGGTTGTGAATGGGAGGCTGTGAATACAGGAGGTTGGAATACATGATCTAAAGGTCTTAACTGGTCTTAAAACTTACAGACTAGGAAAGCCATTAGCAGTTATATGTATAGTTTCTCTTAGAAATGCCTCTGTCTTCTGTATTTATGTTGTACCTCAATTATTTTGGTAAAAGGAAGAAAAAAATATAATATGCTGCATGTGAAAACTCTGAAAATATAGATAATATAAAGAGTTTCAAAGAACTTGTTTCAGTTATTCTTTAGCACAGAGACTAAATCTGTCAGCAACTTAATAGCCATCCTGCTTTCACATTATGTTGTCCCATACAACACATGCATTATAAAATATTTGTACTATGTAACCCTAAAATGTAATATTTATACAATCTGTTTCCCTCATTGGTAACTTAGTTTTATAGCCTCCTATTTATATTAAATTTAGCTGGCAAATGTGTGTTACTAAATTTGTTACTCTGATTGCATCTGTAGCATGAGAAAACAATAACGGATCTTTAAAAAAATAATTAAACATATACAAAAGAAGAGAGACTTTAACAGGAAGCTCACTACCTGTTTAGGAGTCTAAACCACTTCCTGCTCCAAGGCCAAAATATCAGGATTCATACCCCTACAGATAGGAGTTTGTGCAGTGGGTCATGTTTGCCCGTGTTTATTAAGTGCTTTCCCCAATACCATACATTCTGTGTAAATAAGATTGGACAGTTTGAAATAATTAAAAGTGACTTGATAAAGTTTCATGTCATTTAAATAAAAAATAAAAGCACTGATTAAAATATACACATTATTTTTTGTCTTCTAAGTACTACATAGTTCCCACCTATATGACACAAAAACCACTGGTTAAGAACCTATGAACTGAATGTGTCTCTCCAAGCAAAATGTGAAATTGTGCACTCAATAAATACAGAAATAAAATTAATTTTATTTCATTTTATTGCTGCAAAAGGTGTCAGTATCTATATTCCATATACAGAATATTCATACCTATTCAAACACACATATATATGTAACTCAGGGTAATAACAGATATTTTCCCATTGGGTTTATAATTTCTTTCAGCGCTGTAGGTGTCTCTTTTAAAGAAGTAAATATGCTGCAGCTGCACATAGCTGTAAAGGGTCTTAGTTAAATGTGCTTTCTTGAGTGACTATTTTATTTTGAACAATTTTCATAACCAAAACTTCTCAAAAAGTGATCAAAAAAACAAATCCATTTTTTCTTTCATATCACTTTAAAGCCAGGTAATAGAAATACAGAATGCAAAAAACTTTTCTTTTTTTTCAAATTGGAAAAGTTGCATAATTACAGAAGAAACATTCTTTGGGTTTTATTTTACTTTTTCAGTCTTGATGTTTTCTGAAATGGCCAACTCATTAAAACCCTTCAAGTGAGAGATTGCAGAGTATGTAGCAGCCTTGATGAGACTGAGTATTATTCTACAACACACAGGTATATTATTTTGAACACACTTCTTTCTTTTCAATTCTCTCCACAGCAGCAAGAAATAGAAAATATCAGCATGGGAGACTTTGTGTAGCATGAAATACTGGCGATATATTGATGAGTCAAAACGTTCAATTTGCTCTAGCCAAGGTGAATTTAATTTGGGGGACTACGTTCAATTTATGCTTTGTTACATTGTTCCTTCCCTGGTAGATTATAAAGCTGTCTTTATTTATTTTTTAAGAAATACTTCAGATCTGTAAAAACATAACACTCTCTTCTGTTCTTTATCTGCACTGAGATCCCTTTACACTTCCTTGGCTATAAACGTCATTTACAGCCCACATTGCCAAAGTGCTTTAATGGATTTTGGAGGTAAGTGAGGATAAGGCCCGTTTTGCTAAACATGGAGATAGAGTGTAAAATGATGGTGAACTATGCGACCACACACCTCCACTTACTGACATGCATAGTCTAAATGAGCCTATAGAGAATCAAAACTGGTGGAATTTACAAGCTGGGAAAAAAAGAAGAATGTGTAAGGAGGTGGAAATTAAAGCCAATTTACACCTTCCCTACCCCTCATACTAGTTATTTTTCCTGTTACCACCTTCTCTTCCAAACCCTTGGTATGCAGGCTACACCATCATATGCTGAGATTTACACTTTTTTATTCTGATACCCATTCCCCCCCTCTTATACATTTATCTTTCAATCAAGACCACACTTTTAAAGCTTTTTTTCCTTCCCCCTCTTCTAAATGACACTGACAACAGCAATATCACAGGACGTGTCTTCCCTCACTGCTTTACCCCAGTGCCATTGAAGGTTTATTTAATCTCGTAGTAGAGATGGGACCATATGAGGCTCTTACTCTATTCAGGAAAAGTTAATGGTTCCCTGCAGGACTATATAACTCTTCTTTACTTATATTAGGAATAGTTTGATTCTGGCACTGCAGCTCTGGAAAAGACATTCATCATGTCTTTCTGCTTCTTGTTTAGTGAGTGGGATTATGCAAAAATGGAGTGTGAAAAGGGATTTGAAATGCACTTTTTAATTTATATGTTACAGAAATTCTGAGAAGTCACAGAGGACTCTTCTGAATTAGCTTTCTTATTGAAATCTGCAGTTTATTATACTGAGAAGGGACTCTAAAGAGCAAATAAAAAAGTCTGGGTGTAATGACCTAGTGTTTACAGAATATAACTGCTACAAGACTGATTGCATGATACATTACTTCTTTCATTGTGAGCCACAAAACAGGTAGAGGCATGGTAGACTAATTTGGTTTATATATTCAGCTGTAAGGCTAGACACTGCATCATTCTTTTCATAAAGCAGAGACTGGAGGCATGTGGAGCCCGTAGCCATGACAACAATAAACCAGCTCTGAGCCTGAGCTGTAAGTAAGAAACTCGGCCTTGTCTCCATCCCTTCCTGCTCATGACCTGACTCTACTTGCTCTCTGGAGGGGGGGCTGGGTGCTCATGAATGATCTATTGAGCAGAGGTACAGTACGGAGAAGCGTGTCTACAACGAGCCTTTTAGCAGAATTTCCCACCATTACACTAACACGAGCGCAGCCCCACCACCAGCTAGTGGTGACTTCAGCTCGAGCATGCAAAGCCTTTTGGCAGCTGCTCTACTTCACCGTATAGATTTATTGCTGTATAGTAAACACTGGTGATAAAAAGACAAATATCTTGTCTACATTAGAACTGCCATTGTTGCTAGCACTGATGGAGCTGCAGGAAGAACAGTGAACACCTAGGACTCCAGCTGGAATCAATATAGATTGCAAATACTCAAAAGTCCTTGAACATCAGACCCAAATTGCCTAAGCTGACATTTTATTGGCATCAACAGGCCAATAAAATAAAAGCAATATAGGAACTTCTGATGTGCTACATGTTAAAAATGGATTATCTGTACACCTCACATGAAATGAGCACTAGTAATAAAAGGAAAGATCTATTTCAGATGGCAGATCTGTTTTCAGACTGTAGGTCTTTGTTGCTGATGGTATGTAGTGCATCTAGGTCTGTAGACCTAGATAATCACATGGTGCTAACAGGTCCTCCTCTTTTCATATGCTCATTAGCATCAAAAGTCAGTTGGTAATACATGAAGTAGTATAGGAATGACAAGTGGCGGTAGTTGGCAACAGAATGGGGAGGAACTCAGAGGAATTAATTCAGCAATTTATCCCATCATATTTTATTCCAGATGAGAATTTCTACAAATCCTGCAGTGTTTTCTGCATTCCTTCTATGAAAGTGAAAATCTTCTTGGTATTTTATACATCGTTTTCTTTTTCTTTTGCATTACAGGAGATGTTAAAGTTCACATCACTATGTTCGCATTGTGCAAACTGATCTTGCTGGTAAGTATGACTACACTAGGACCTCTTTTTCAAGAGGGTCTCAAGGAAGGCTATAAAAATCAAACGAGCAAGGTATATTATAATCTTGAAAACAAGTGAAGATTAATTTAGTGATGGAGTTAATAAGATCTGTGAGTCCTTTATCTGGACTGGACTCTGTAATGACTGGGAACAATACTGAGGAGGAAGAACTGTGAGGATACACTCTCTTTGGACTGTTTTAAGTCTGAGTCAGTTAATTAGTTTCATTTTCATCTGGTTTTGCAGTAATGGTGGTTTCTGATTTTAGATACAATAAATTACAACAGTCCAATCTTGATTTTGCTAGTGCTGGAGTCATCACTGGATAATAATATTCAGCAAGAAACACTTTTGACTAACTGCAGATGTCAGTGGCTCATCCTTTGTGTTTGCCTCACTAGATGATGGGGTCCCAGTGGATCACAAATGTCTGGACTGCTATTTTAGTATGAATTCTTGTGTTCTCATGAGGATAAGAAGTCCACTCACATGTCGTATCTAATCATATACCACTGTTGCTCCAAGGAACTTCTATAATCAGCCCCCCGAAAGTTAATTTTTACAAGTTTGTTAACTTTTGGTGAGTAATTGTAAGATAAAATTTGTGCCACAGTCAGTGGCAGTGGGTCAGGCTTAAGATCTCAGCAGTAGTTCTTTGTGCATTGCTCTTCTATCTGTTATTTGTTTCTGGATCTTTTTCGTTCACATTCACTCATGCTGTTCAGAAAAATTTCATGAACCTAAAAATGCTTCATACTATTAAGTTTGCCAGACCATAAAAATAAATTAAGTGGCTTTCATTTTATTAAGGTAATGGTTCTCATTATTAATTTAGGAAAAGCATAGTTAGAATTTTAGAATGTTAGGCTGTGAATTTCTGTGTACAAACAAATAAAAGCAAAAGCTGGAAAAACAAAACAATGCATAACATGCCTTGGAACAATGCACCAAAGATGAAAAACAAATTTGCCATCCCCACAGTCATTTTACTGTTGTTACTTGGCTATACCATTTTGATTAGGTAGCAAACTCTATCTGGTGTTTAATGGAGCTTTAACCTGGTAAGAAATAAATGTATTGTTTTTATAATTGAAACAAAGTAAAAATTACATTTAACTTTTGTATCACGAGTTATTTTGGAAGTATTGCAATCTTTCAACTGTAAACATAAACATATAAAGTACCAGCATTTTACTTACTTGACAAAAAAGTGTTTTCTTTTAATTTACAAAATACAATCTACCTATGCAAGCTAGTGTCAGCAATTCCAATCACAAAGGCTTAATCCTTCACAAAAATAAGCAAAAAAATAAACACTGCATAAGGCACTTTTAATTTCTTATATAATAATGTTTCTGAAGGGCAATTTTTCTTCAGAACAGAAACAGATTAAATGTACTGGTTATATTCAGTTTGAAGTATTTTAACTGGGCCTCTTTTATAGCTTGTCTTTATAGCCTTGAAAAGATGCAGTTTGGAGAAGTCTGAGATTTTTACCTTACTACCTCCAACACCAAACCAACATATAGCATCCAATTAAGATGTCCAGGCATTGTAGGTGGCATTTAAAGAAATGTTCATTCAAAAATGGCATCCAGGTATCTAACAGTAGCTTAAAAGGTAGCCCTGACTGTAACTTTGAATTCTCTTTCTGAGTTTTGTATGCTGCTGCATGTATGTCCCCAGGTTTAGATTGAGCATCTGACACATGACACCTTCTCATTGCTTTCTTTAATATTAAATTCTAGCAATGCTTTTCAAAATATAATTTTTTTTTCTAGGTGTGATTATGCAAATGGTGATGTGTTAGAAAATCATCCTGACAATAAACCTAGAAGGACAGAAAGGAGGAACACTGGATGTGTGATGTCTGGCACATGTACGCTGCTGAATGACTGGAAATCCTCCTGGGCCTCACTCCTTCATCTGAACATCTCCCAAGGACACCTCAGGTGCTGAAGTCAACCAAAGGCTCCAGAAAAGAAACCCTACACAGAAGGTTAAAGCATTGCTAGTGCTGGACACTACTCACAGATGGGCACTCCGCACCCGAGTGGAGCCCTGTGACGTCCCATGCTTCCCTGCACATGCCATGTGAGGAGGGCACAGCACAAAACTGAGAACAGAGAGATGCTTCTGGCCACTGTGCACCCCCACAGTCCTGTCCTGAGGCCCCCTGCACCCCATATGTGGCACTGGAGAGCTGGAGAAAAACTATGGTGCTGTGCTGGGAACATCTAACTTGTCCCTTCTGTGACAGGGAGGGCCAGATGCAGGCCTGAAAAATGGAAAGGTTCACTTTTACTTTATAGTTCTTTATACAAGAGCTATACATCAGCATCTGGATTGAGGCAGAGGAACAAGAAGGGAAAAAACCCACATTTAGCACAGTAATAATTATAAGAACAAGTCTATTAAATAAATGAGCTGTGTCTAAAACAGAATTGAGGATAAAAAGCATGTTAAAATTGACTGTCTTTAGAGTCAAAGACAAAATAAAATGGTTTGGTTTGCTGAAGGAATAAGAGTATTAAACAAATAGCAATCTTTATACCCAGTCTATCAATTAAACCCATATATTAAAATTCAAAGTGTTATTAAAGCACCAGTGAAACAATATGTTGTTTCTGCTCATTCAGTGGTACCATCTTTTAATTAAATTTAGATTAACACGCTGGCAAATGTAGGAAAAAATGATTCAGGACTTTAGCCTGTTCTTTAAAGCAGGACATAATTTTAAATATACATTGGTACAGATTTTATAGAGTTCTTTACACAATTTTATAAGAAAAAATTATTTCCTATGGAATCAAAATTTTTTATATTTTTATTACATAGCTTATGAAAAAATCTTTAAAAACTCACAGGAGGAAGTGTGTGTGTGTTGCGCACGTGCACAGGCATGTGTGTGTGCATGTATTTGTTCACAAGCTGAGAATGTTACAGTCTGCAAAAAGATTTGTGTATTTTGGTACTGTTCACAAACTTGTAGGATAAAGGATAATATAAGCAAAGAAATTGAAGTGATAGAATAACAAAACTAGTCCTCAATTTGCAGGTTACAAATTATTTTCATCAGGAATTGCACAACATGAATGTGTTATAGTTTATGTATTTTACCAAAAATACTGAATTTCAAATGGATCCTTTTTGGCAGAAGAAAATACTAGAATATTTTTCTACAGTGTTGTCCTTCAGGGACCTCAGAATGCTTTATAACCATTAATTGAGCTTCACAACACTTTTCTGAGGTAGCTATTTGTGGGTATAATGAGGATCAGAGTGACTAAGTGATTTGTCAAAGTCACAAGAAGCCTTGACTTTCAGTGGTTTTGCTGACAGAAAGGAATGTTTTTACCACAGGATAACTAAAGACGGCAGAAGCACAGCAAACACCTGTAGGTTTCAAGTGCAAGATTGGCCACAAGCGAGGTAGAATGTGCATAAACTTCCTTAGCTAACTGGCAAGTAAAAACTACAACTGCCTTATTCATGTTAAGACTTTTAAAAACAAGTAAATACCATGCACATTTTTGTAATAGTCCTACTTTTCTTCTAACTTAACACAAAGTCACTGAGGGCTTACTTTCAAATAAGTCAGGCAGAAGAAGGAGGAAAATTTAGCAGTCTCCTCTGAATGCTTTGCTTTTGGCCCTTAGACAAAGTATCTGTTTTCATACATCACTGCAGAAATGAATGATCTTATGTACAAATACAGGTCTTTTTATTGGTCCATGACTGTCCAGTACTGTAGAGGAAAATAATCAAATATGCACTGGCCTTTTTGCAATGTGCCTACTTGAATTATTATGTGGTTATTGTGCATTTAACAATGGAGCTCCCTGGTGCTGTTGCTTAGAATGAGCACTTTGTTCTCTATCAGGTATGGATAGTTTTTATAAAATCTTGCTTTCAAAGTACAAGTCATAATGAAGTACAGGATTTTGTAGTTCATGGACACATGCTCCACAGATCTGTACATATGTAGTATTTGCTTGTGAATATTTATTCAATTACTTTCAAAAGCTTCTGCAGTTTATTAATTGCCTTCCTTTATGTACCCTTAAAGATTTTATGTAACTCACCATCCTTCTAGTTCCTTTTTATTATTCTGCTGTGTGCCTATTATTATAGCTGTTATAGAGTACTGCTGCTTTTTACACCGTCTTCATCTTTATTCACATTCTTATTTAGTCTTGATCTAGTAGTGGAGGGATAGATGCAAAAGTGATGAGAGTTTGGTTTATCCTTAGCCTTTATTATTGGATACCCACAAGGAAATAAAGCTTTGATCTACTTCCTTAGAAAGCTAATCCTGGTGATTATGTGGAGATATGTGCAGTGGTAGCTACAGGGATATACGTTTTTAATCTCTTGGTGTTGAATACTTAATCCACTAAAGACTCTTGGCAAGAAGATTTAAGAAAGAACAAAATAATTAAACTATTCACAGGCATTGTTTTCAGGAATGCAGATTTGATAGCTTACTACTGCAGGATCTCTTTTTTTTTTTTTTTTTGTAAAGAGACACTTAAATAATAAAATTGTGTCATTCCACAGCAATTTATTGTGAAATATACTATTTTCATTATTGCAAACTGTTAAACACTCAAAGGTCCAGCTTCCACATTGCAGAAATCGGACTTTGGTATGTGCAGATATGACTAGGGTGGCTATAGCAGTGCAGAAATGTCATTTTGCTTTATTCAGCTTTAGCCCCAAATTTTCCATTCTGATGCAAACGGAGTATGATGAGCTATAAAAACAGACTTCAAGTAATCAAAACTGAAGCCCAAATGCTGATCACTGGCAGCATATCTGCATACTTGCATACACAGCTCTTCAGTTAGTATCTGGGGCAGATAAAATTAAACCATGAATGTCTTAGGAAAGAACATCATCCTGATTATCTATGTTTGATTTTTTTCCGACAGACTGGTCTTAGTTGTACACCAGCTATGGCAATTTTGCATGTTTTGATATGTGCAGGATGGAAATTTCCCTGTGTGTGTGTGTGCATGCATGCACATGCACTTAGGGTCCTGGGGTACAGAGTTATAGCAGACAGTGCTGACACCAGATTCTCCCTGGTATGAGACAGGCTTTTATATATCTATTACCAGTGTGACTTTTCTTCAAGCTAACACTTGTACATAAGAAAAAATAACATGATTGTACTTTTTAATATTACAAATCTTCCTTTATTAGAAGATGATCATGCTTAGTTTGAACAAAAAGAATATAAGAAAAAAAGGCTTCTACTTCTCAGTGACATTCTAATAGTTTTCAGTGTTTTGCTAAAGATGCAGCAGTTTTAAAAAGACATTTTCTTACAAGTTGAATGGTTTGAAGTTATTCAACTTAATTACAAGTGGCAGCTGTTCTGAGTATATATGCTCTTTATCAACAGGGGAGAAAGAAGAATGTATCCGTTAATGTGACAGTAGTGGAATTCTTTCTTCTCAAAACTAGAATTACTATATAGTTTTGTTCTTTGATAAGTTACAGTAATGACATGGTGATTTAATGAATACTACATTGTATACCTTAAATTAACAAATGTGTTAGATGAAGTTCCTGTGCACACACAGAACTGGCTGAAGTGAACAAACTGTTTGTAGACCAGAAGTAGGATCAGGCTTGTAGACACCATGCTTTTTTTTTATTTTTTTTTTTTTTTTTTACTAGGAAGGTAGTACATTTAAGACTGTATAATTTACACCTAACCAATTATCTACCAATATATTTTTCATCCATCCAATAAAACATTTTGCTTTTTAATCTTCCAAAATTAGTTTAGTTCTTTTTTTTTTCCTTAAAATTATGTTCAAAGAGGTTATAAATTACACTGAAAAAGACATTAGAGAGTCTTGTGTAGAGCTATGCTAAACTGCTGGCTATCATCTTCCCTAGCATTTGTAAGGGCTAGGAGAACATGTCTTTTTAATATGAGTGGAACCTGTGCTTCTGTGTTGTTAAGGTGTTTATGAAAATGAACTGTTTATAGCCAGTCCAACTTTTAAGATTCACAATCACGAGAAGAGTTTCTGACGTTCTAGTAGTTAAAGAATATATATTTATAGCAAAAACATGAAAGATGATAGATTTACACAGCAACATGTGAACATTTTAACATGAAATTAGAATGCTATTTAGCAATTTCAAAGAATTGTAATAACCATAAAACAGATTCACATATGATTAAATAGTATCCCAGAAGATCACTAAGCTAGAAATATATTGTAACACATCTCCATCCATCTAAGGATTTCATAGTTGTCATTATGGTATGTATCACACTCACTCAAATTTGTATCAGTGGCAGTGATAAAATTCACAGCAATGACAGTGATAAAACTGCCTTTTTGGGGTGGGTGGGTTTTTTTCTCTTTTTTATTTTTTTCTTTCTTTCTTTTTTATTTATTATTTTTGAATAACTCTGACATTAGAAATAAAGGAGAGCTACTCTCGTGCATAAAGTGTATAAGCTCTGATTCACCTGAACTGAAGCAGAGAGCATGGTGTTTGAAAACATTACCATTACCCAGCTGTTCACTGGGATCTGGGACAGAGACCTTAATTCAGAAGAGGTTGCCCCTACAGGCAATGGAATTCCTCATAATATCTAAAAAACAATTATATTCCTATTTAAACTTAAATCTAGGAACAGCTTCGTTGAATATAAAAGAAAACCTTTGTTTTGCTTCATTCCTTGTTGTTATCAGGTCTTGTGTTTAAAGAACACAAGGTATAATTAACTGGTGGAACCCACTGTCACGGGTTATCATTTATGAACTGTGTATGAACATGGGTTCAAGAAGGAGTTAGACAAACATTCAGGATAGGTTTCCAAGCTGACTGGGAAGGATGATCCAGATATTGCCTGTAGCTCAGGCAGTCTCAAAACCGCTGTCTGCCAGATGCTGACAGGAAGGGATCACACTATAGGCAGAGGAGGAGGAATCAGTCTCTTTGTGTACTGATTCCCATGTTCTTTTGCTGTCTGCTATGGGAGACAAGATGTGCACCTAGGCTGATGTTACATGTTTAGTTCAAACTAGCTACCTAAACTTTTCCTTAGCAGGGAGAGACTTGAGAAAGAGAAAAAGAAGAACCTCCAGAAGCTATTTTACTCCTTTCATTTTAACATATAGAAATATGAGATGAAATGCCCCCTGGAGGTGCCCATTCCTCTACTAACTATTAAAGAAGACTGAATAACTTCTCCTAAGACCCTAACCTGATCTAAATGATTTTCCATAGTTTGTCTATGGAACTTGAATCTCAAATTCCATGGAGCAAAAACATAGCAAGTTTCTCATGGTAATTAGATGTTTACGTAATAAAAAATATGAATGAAGACTGTTTTAGAGAGTCTATGAATGATCAAGGTGCAGGCTAGCCTCTCATAATGAAAATGGGGAGGACTGTATTGTAAAGAAATTCCTTGCAAGTAAATTATCCTCTAGACCCTATTACAGATTTTCTTGCCTGTTCCAGTGAAACGCTTGGCAGTTTTGGCTATCACATTTGTGGCTGCATGCTGCTGGGGCTGCACTCTGCTTCAGCCTCTCCCCTGTTATTTGACACTGATGTGAAAGGGAGGTCTATAGGGAGAGCTTAGCTCCTCCTGCCTTCTTCCTTCATAGAGTAAATTCTTCTCAGGAGTTGTGCAGAGAGAATTTTTTTGGTCAAAGATTGAAACAAGAAATTGAGAAAAGTTCAAAGAACAGGTATCAATCTGAAATTATTTTTTCCCTTACTCAAGTCCAAGCAATACACTTTCTCATTTGTTTTGGTTTGTTTACCTTTCAAAAATTCAATTCAATCCCATAACCTCATATGGAAATGCAGGTTCTAAATGCAATATGTTCTCTTCCTCAAACTACAGATTGCTGTGGCTTGCGTATTGCACTTCAGGCTCATACCTTGATTCCATGGTCTAGTATCAATATTTTCAAAAGCTCATTTATAACAACTCAGGCTTTATTTTCTTCCCTGTGGCTAAAATTCCCCATGTGAAGTTTGTGTGTCACTTAAGATCCAATCCTTTGACTTTGAGATGATGAGGTGACATTTTGTGCTATCCTTTTGTTTTCATTTTCCTCAGTACACTACTCACACAGGTTCACTTGTGCATGTTCATCCATTCTTAGTCACACACCTTCCAGACAGAAAAGATTATAAATCTTCTCCAGGCTGAAAAGAAACAAAAGTAAGAGACTGTGAGTGTTACATCAGTTCAAATGTTGGGAGATGTTCAGATAGAACTGTTATGTTTAGGCCATGGGAATATGCAAAGAGCACTTTAGTACCAGAGTAAAGGAGGGGATTTTTCTTATTTCTGTCCTTGTATGTTAAATAGTTATCTTTTTGAAAGACATTAGGATGTAAATCCCATGGTAAATTTGGAACCAACATTATTAAGCTATTAAATAACCTTAATTTTTTATTGCTGATGAAATGTCAGGTTATCTTCATCAGAAGAATGAATGAAATAAAATTAAGAAATTGAGAATGTTTCTGAAGTACTTTGTTATAAGAGTCAGCTTTATCTAAGTGGGAAGGATGGTGCACACCTTTAGCGTGTCCTGCTAACATCATTCAAGGTCATTTCCTCCTCTGGTCTACACCAGTCCTGCAACACTCATTCCAGTGGAAGTTATCCCACTTGAACTGGTTAACTCCTGCTTAATGAAGAAAGTGTTTACTAATTTTCGTTGAGAATAAAAATATTCTTTGAGAACATCCTCAAAACTCAACTTGAGAATTTGGACAGGAGACTCTGCTAAGTGGTTTGCATTGTAGGTAGTACAACAGTTGGTTTCTGGATAACACAAGGGATGTTCTCTACTGCCTTTCAATACTCAATTTAAGAAGTCACACAGCATCACTGAGAAGGGAAAGGCTTGTTAAGAATACAGCTGGCAAAAAGCAATCATTATTTTCTGTGATTTTTTTCCCTTTTTTCTAAAGAATAATAAAAAATTAAAGGTATTTCTGGAATTTTTGAAGGAAAGCAGTATGTAGATTCAGAAATATGGGCCAGTCACTACCACTGCACTAAATCTGCATGCTAATTTATATCAGATTCCACTCCACAACCAGGTTTCAGACCAGGCTAAGGTTTGCCATGATTCTCTTCCCATCCATGCATTTAATTTTCCTTTTCTGGAAAAGCAGAAGAAAAAGACAGTGCACATACAGGTCTTTCCCTGGCACAGATCATATGTGTTCAACTGGACCTGAGAGTAAAGAAGCCTTCCCAAGTCTCCCATCTTAGGTCTTGTAGGTGAGGCAGAGGCTGTGAGATCACCTGCTCCTGACTGCTGTTCTTTGACTGAATTCCAGTTTTATTACTGACACATTTATTGCTGAGTCAGAGTGGTAAGTAAAATATAATTACCTTCACTCAAGATGTGAAAGTGAGCTCTTCATCTGAACTACAATAAACTCTACAGTAAATTTCTAACCTTGAAGTCTGCTGAATCCAAATGCATTCTTCCTTTAAGTGGGAGTGATTCATACTTGTGTCCCATCTATACAGAAAGCTTTTTTCAACATAGGTTGAAAAAGATATGACTTTAAGATAAAGCAGTTCTCCCTCTGCCCTGAAGGAACCCTCATTTGGAAAATATAACTTTTTGGCTTTCCTTTCTTCTTGTTTTGTCCATGTTATGTGGAAAGAGATTTCAATTAAACCACCATTTACATGGAATGATGATGTCTAGATGACGGTGTATGTCACATATATCACATCTGTTTGAAACGACACCTTCATTTATACTGAGACATACCCATGGTTTTATGTTTTTTTCAACCTATAAGTGTATTTCACCCTTATTTCTGGATCCCAGACTTTAGGTAGAGATATTGCTGTGGAGAATAAGGTCATGGAACGAAACCAAACATGAATGTACTAGTCAGCAAAAATCAGTTTATTTTGTTCAGACTAGCAGAGAATGACACTCATTGAGGGCTCTGCTGTCTGGCAAAAATATATAAATATTAGAATGATTTGCAGCTGATTTACAATAATTTTACCACAGGATAAACAGGATTTTACTATTTTAATACCTAAAGTATATAAAGAATGAAGTTGGTAACAATGTGATGACCAATGATTCTCCGTTTCACTTACACTTCCATGCATACATTTGTCAGGGCCCTGAGGGCCCTAATTAGTCTTAATTGCCCTGACCAGCCTCACCTGGAGCCCATACTCACACCATTGAGTCCAGGAGCTCTCTTTAAGCTCAGCCCAAGGCTTTCACCACTAGCTTAAGCCATGGTGGGTGAGTGCTAAGCTGCAGGGTCCAGCTGATCTGTGTCTCAGCATATGGACTGGCTTGCCTTTGGCCCTGTCTTGTTGCTATGGCTCTGTCTGGCCTGGACTTGATCCTAACACTGACCTACAAATGAGCTTCCTAGCTTGACCTCAGACCTGCCTCATCAGTGTGATACTGCCTTGTGATCGGGATTCCTGGTTAGACCTGGCCACCATCCCTTGGTCTGTCCTGTTTCCTCACTCAGGAGCCATGGGATGTGCCCCGGCTGGTGTGTACCCTGGCCTGGGGGTCCCCTGTGGCTCTGTGGTTGCCACCATTAGGGACCAGCCTTGCTCTTGCTGCTTCCTAGCAAGTTATCTCAGGCTTCCTCAAGCCCTGAGCTGAGCACCATGGAGCCTGGTTTCTGTCCATGTATGGCCTTGCCCCTACAAACCTTCCTGACAGACGAGTCTTCCCCTGGGCTCTCATCTCCCCACAGTGCTGACCTTTTACCTGCCGCAGGCTCCTAAATGAGTTCCTCTCCTGCCTAGCCAACCCAGCCTCTAGGGCTTATGAAAGGGAGCCTTGACCTCCTTCTCCCCTCTGGGCTTTGTCAATGGTGGCCTGAACCTCCCCGCTCAACCCTAAGCCTCTCATGCCATGTCCCTTTCCAGTTTGCTGTCCTTGCTTTAGCTCTGTCCCCTGAAGCAGCCCATGCGTGCCCCACTGCAGTTAAATCACTGTGCCACAGGGCCCTTCTGAGCCCAGGTCTGCCGGGTGCGGGGGCACCTTGCTGGAAGGGAAGCGGCTGTTGGGGCCCTGGGGGCACCCGCAGGCCTGACTGGTCCTGACCACCTCACCCCACCCTGCCAATGGCCCAGGGCCCCACTTCAGCCTCCCCAGAGCTGTCAGTCCCTGCTGCAGCAGTGCTGGTCTCCAGCTCCCTGCAGCCCTGCCCTGCCCTGGACAGTGCTGAGCTCAGCCTGTCCCCATCCCCAGGAAGGTGCCTGATGGCTGGGGCTGCCCCAGTGCCCCCCAGCAGCTCTGCTCCTGGCTGGGGTGGTGGGATGAGCCCTGGCTGTGGGGCCCTGCCCTGCTGTCCCCATGGGCAGCCCCTGCCACTCCCAGCTCACCTCTTCTCAGGCAGCAGCCTGGCTCTTGCTGCTTTCTAACAACAGTTCCACTTCCTTGAGAAGATAAGAGTGAGCAATTAATAAAATCACCTTGGATCTCCTCATCAAACCTTGTGCATTAGATGTTGTTTCCATATAATATTCTCATCAGGGATATATTTAATTGCTTCTTGAAAAAACGCAGTTCCACTGATGCTGCTTTCATTACAACACTGAGCTATTTCCAGATGCCGGTGTGTCCTTTACCTGCCCTGACTGTGAGGTTTATTTTTCTCCCTGTGTGTTGGGGAGGAGGCTGAGGACACCCACAGGCCTGCCTGGCCTTGACCAGCCCCCTGGGGAATCCCTATTTCTTGTCCCCATCTCCAGCCCTGCCTCCCAGATGGGCCTCAGCACTTGTGGTATGTAGGTAGGCATCTGCTCTCTGGGACAGACCCCTTGGAGGGATGCTCGTCTCCTGCCCCGTCTCCATCTCCTGGCTGGACCCCAGTCCTGGTTTATTGCTTGCCCCACCTGGGGCTGTCGATGGACCCCATTAGCAGTTCCTATCTCTGCCTGCTGTGGTCAGCCCCTGATGGACAGAAACCATGGGTGAGGGCATGGCTGATGCCAGGGTTGCACACAGCTCCTGGCTTCCTGGCCCTGAGGGAGCAGCTGGCCCTCACGGTGCCCCATTACTTTGCCTGCAGGTATGGTACTCAGGACAGCTGAGGAGGTCGAGGTGGGTGTAATCCTAAGAGCGAGGTGAAGGCCCAGAGCTTCTAGAGGTCTGTCTTTAGAGAGATCTTCACTGGCTAAGAGCTCAGGCTGTGTGAGAAGGCTGGGAAGGGAAACATAAAACTCAATATTTTGAGGCTCCTTTCAAGGCAGGGAGGACGGGAGAAGCCATTAATACCACGCTGAGTAGAATTTCCTCTGCTTTTCTGGGCTTCTGGATCCCTTTACCTCAGGTCAAGAGGGGATCTTCCCATCCCCATTTCTCCTCAGCTGTCCATAGGTCAAGGTCTATATATCAAGCTGTGTGTTGTCTGTCTCACTGTCCTTGAAAGAGAAGAGATCCTGAGTCAAACCATGCCCTGGTCTGTCTTAACTGCCATACAAAAGGCTGGAGGAGAACTGGAGACTAAATATCCCAAGCAGAGGGTACTCCAGGCAGTTTCTGGTGGGAGCTCACCTGTACGTGCCTCATGCAGGCTTTCACTGACCAACAACTAAGAATGTATCCCAAGTACCCAATACTCATGCTGGCCTTTGTCAAGTGGAAAATACCTAGTAGCTGCTGCAAAGCTGGCAAGGAGCTGATTTGTGATGCCTGACATAAAAAAAAACACTTTGCAGGTTGCCTAGAAAGGCTTTCAGCCCATGCATTGTTTTTGGCTCTTTGGTCACTACTGCTGGGTGCAAGATAAGCATAACTGACTGCAACAGTGTCACCAAGGTTATTTGATTTTCTTACGCTTTTGATTCATTTGATGTCCCCTATTAGTAAACTAGGGCATGCAATTTAGAAATATAAACATGTGTAACAAAGCTATCACTATTATTCAGAGCAAACAACAAGTAACTGGCTGAAAACTGTGACCCTGACACAATACTTAGGTACAACTGGACAGACACTTTAATTCAGCTTGCACTGATACTGCTGTGTGTAGAAGCAGTTTCACCTCCATTAAGTTCTTAGCCCCTCTCTTGTCTGCTCTGTGCCTTTCCATCTTTTGTTCTAGCACAAGCATTTCTGCAGCTTCACAAGAAATCAAATCAGGAAATGGTATGGTAGAGATTTAGTCTTTTATTCATTGCTGGCCAGAGCAGCTTCCCTAATTTGATTCTCACCACACAGATTTATGCTGGCCAGGTGGTAGTGGAAGGAGGAGCAACACCTTTCAGTGCCAGTGCTAGTTTATATTAAAGCATTTGTTAAGCCACAGCTTAAAGGTGCAGTTCTGTGACTGACTTAGCCTTATAATTTACCTTGACATTAGTCAAGTTTGTGACAAGTCTGCCACAGTATTTTGTAGCCAAATCAGGGAAGTATGGCCTAGATGGGTGGCTTACAAGGTGAATGAAAAGCTGACTGTGTTTTTTGGGCTCAAAGGGTCGCTGCCAATAGTTCAAAGTCAAAGTGGCAACAGGTTATAAGAGGCACTGCTCAGGGGCTGATACTGTAGGACCTCCTGAGGTCCCTTACAACTTACATGATTCTATGATTCTAACCGCAGGCAATGTTACCATCCAAAAAAGCAGCCCCACTTCCTCCTATATGTACACACTATGAATTGTTAGGCTCAGTTTTCAGAGGAGAGTTGTTTTAATAGTTACACAGTTTCCCAGTCACAATTTGGATAGAAGGAGAAGGACAGGGATGGGTCAGCGGAGGTAACAATAGGGAAAAGACTGCCCTTCATGTCAGCAGCATGGATTTAAGCCTGGCTACACTGACTCAGCCTACATGGAACAAACTGGGTCTGTTACAGAGCACCTAGGGAAGTGAAGGCTAGACTAACACCACAGGTGATGAGAGTCTACTATGCTGAGCGTCCTCAGTTCACAGGATGAGTGGACACCTCTCTGAAATCCTGGCTGGCAACATCTAAGAGCTTTTTAGATCAAAGCCAACACTTCATAAAGCATGTGGAAGTGAGGAAGTTGGTGCAGTTGTCAAATAACTGGTGTCCCTTTTGTTCCCTCTGCCCTTTTGGTAGTAACCTCCAAGAAGCAAGCCACGAGTTTACTTGGATTGCCATTTCTCAAATTCCATCCAGTAAAGTCAAGCAAATGGGTCTCTGTAAGCAGATGACTAAACCAAAACACATTTTCTAAAGACAGTTCAGACTTGAAGTGCCACCAGGGAATAAAGAGAAGAGATTTCTCTCCATACTCCCAGCTGGAGACAGGCAGGGAAAAAAACTTGTCATCAGAGACCTATCATTCAATAAACAAGGAGAAGATCTGACTTCATCCCTGACAAGCAGGGCATTGCAAACATAATTGTTCTGTAGTGATGACTGCAGTGAGTACTGGCAGACACTGAGAGCAGTAAATACCAGGAGTTCATAAAATTTCTTGTGGGATGAAACACTGACTGCTTAAAAAATCAGCAGGGCTGTTCCAAAACCCCTTCCCAGAGCTCAAGATCTGACCACACCCTGAATGCTGGGACCACACATGAACATGTAGCCCTGCCGCCTCAAAGCGACAAGACAAAATTACACTGGAATCACCACCCAACTAATAAATCTTACTGTCAGCCAGGTTTCCTTGTTGTTGGGGTTTTTTTTTGTTTGTTTCTTTTACTCCTAGCATGCTGTCTTGGGTAACTGCATTAAGCTGACAATCTTTTTTTTGTCTTTAAAAAGTATTTTTTTCTCCCATGTGGCTGTGAACAGTGGGCATGTGTGGATGCTGGAGGAAGGAATGAAAGATATTGTTCTTGTCACACTGTTCATTTATCATCAATGACTTGAACATATTTGCTCCCTGTATGCTGTGTGTTTATCTACTGGCTTGAAAAACTATCAAATATAAGAGTGAAGCTCTGTTTATGGGATGAGGAGAAGAAAACAGAAACATTGTCAGGGTCTTTGGCATTGGTTATTATCTCTGATGAACCACACTCAGTGTTTTATACTTTGGCATGGGAGAGTTTGTCCATTCAGTAAATTCACCGTAAGTGCAGCTGCCTCTAGTGTATATTGAGTAAACCAGTTTTAATAATAGAAATCTGCATGGAACTGGAGTAAGCTGTACTGGTGCAAATCACAGCTCAGAGCAGCTTTTTCTGGCTCTGCTAGAGGCTGGCAGCAATACAGCCGTTCTGGTGGAGAGCAAGCAAAGGCTGAAATCACAGGAAATCCACAGTGCAGTTAAGTCCTTGCCTGAGACACTGCGAATGACAAGCAGTTTGCAAAAGCTGGTCCAGTAGACAGAGAAGACAGCTATGCAGCAGTAACGTGTGATGTGGTTTTCCTTGATTTATTTTTTGTATAGATTTTTCATGAAACAGAAAAAGAACCTTCAAATTAACACATTTTCATAAGGTGAGTTTGTTTTAAGAGAACCTTTCTTGAGAGAATTCTCCACCCTCCCTCCTTAAAAAAAAAAAAATCACTTAAGACGAAAGGGAAACATCTCTGTGTGTCTGAGAGTAAACATTCCCTGCTGGGATCCTGGCAGGCACTGAGCCCACCCCTTCAGAAAGAAATCAGATCCTGAAGCAAACTAGGTAAAGGAAGAAAAAAAAGAAAAAAGCAGCTGTTAAAACATTTGGGCTCTTCTCCCAGCCTAGTGCTACAAATGTGATCATTTCAGTCGTTTGGCTTGTGTGCTGGAAGCCTCAGACCCTCTGCAAGGGGACATTAAAGAGGATAACATGGAACATTCCCATCTTGTTCTTCCTCACCACCATCCTCTTCATCACTGCCTTCCTCTCCACATTCTTGGAAGACAGTCAGAAGATTTATTGCATAATTTCTTTGGCGGCTGTTAACCAAGTGTGCAGTTACAGCTTGGTTTAATTAAGAAATCAGAGTGATTCTTTTATGTAGGTCACATCAGTTTTTGATTCTGAATCTCATAAAGTTCTAACCTTTCTGAAAAGTCAGCAGTGTATGTATGGCTTTAAAAAAATTACTTTCTTAAATGCTTCTGAGTGTTGTTTATGCCCACAAATGCCATTGCCCCTTTCTAGATAAATTGTCAGAGAGACCTTTGTTTGAATGTGGCATTTGGTGAGATCTATCTTTTTGCAGCAGAATAAGTGTTTTCAAATAGGATTTATAAATACAGTCTTGGCTCCCAATTGTTTGAAGCATGGCCATGCTGGAAAAGGAACAATGGATGATTTGAGTTTTCTTTCTTTGTCTCTCACCACTATTCATATCAATTGGAAATGCATAAAAATCAAATATTCACAGCCCATTGGAGAACAGGAGTATGCTGGCTCAGAGATGTGGAATTTTTTTTAATTATGTAAATCACTGACTTCATTAAAAGGGAGGAGCCTGATGTCTGTAATGCTTACATATTTATTTCTTTTTCTTGGTAACCAGACAACACTCAAGTCCGTGGACATTGGCTACTGCTCTCGGAACACCACATCTATATGACCACAGCAAACATGGCTGCTCAGCGCCTCACTCCCTTGTTACATTAGCCTGTCAACTTCCAGGCTGACTCTAGGTCCAGTCATCCTGCCTCTCCTTACTTCTGAAGGAATCATGATCCCCGCATGTGATATTTTAAATCAATTTGTATTAATTTTAGAAAGCTTCCTGATCTTTCTCTGACTCAGTGTCAGCAGAGTTAATGCAAGATTTGAGTAATATTCCTTAGAGTACATTTTTTGATATTAAATGAAAAGATCAGTCATTCCTAAGAAGTACAGCATTTCAGCCCTGATCCTCAAGGTTCTTCATGTCCTTGAAGACTGAAGTTATTTAAAAGATTTTGTAACACATTGAGAAGGTTATACCACCTTCAACAACATCTTTATTGCTCAAGTAAAATGAGCAATGTACAATGAGCAAGGTAGAATGTCATATCAGCAGTAAATGTTTTATATTAAAACAAAACAATAAAAATCCCAAATAACTCCGGACACAAACATACAAAAACCCTACTGAAACAAAGCCTTTCCTGAGGTCTGCTTTTCTTCTTTGAGACTGGTGAAAGGACAAAGAATGTGGGAAAAATGTCAGTCACACACATTACTTATATTAAAAAACAAAACAGGCCAGAGCCTGTTGTCTGTCCCCAAGTGTGAGTGCCATGGCTGGCATGCCTACAGTTAAATGTGTCCCTTCTCCCCTCCTAGCTCCTACTGTCTTTTGGAGATCATCCTGACCTGTGTAGTCCCCCGAACCATGCCTGGAAGTGACTGAGATAGTGCTCAGAGGTTAAAAATGTGCAAGGGCGCATGCCAACGCTTATGCAGTATGGATAGTCACAGGCCAATGCCCCAGCTCTACATAATTTTCTTGTGTAGATGTAACCACAGTGTAGAGTAAGAGCCAATGTAGTCTGTTAGAAAATAAAATGCAACAGAAATGAGAAAGAGGAGGACAGACTCAGATGAAAAGAGAAGAGCAAATTCAGCAGAGTTTACAGCATGTTACTGAGGCAGGAATTCAGATCTAGGCGTTTAATATCACACTGCAGGCTATATAGCACTATCTGTATCATCTGGAGGTAGGATGCCAACATAATGCACTGTTTATTAAACCTTTTTGAAGGAGAGTTGGAAGGAATGCTATCCCTCTACATCTGTCCAGGGAAATGCTCCAAAAAAGAGTTACAGGCTGCATGGAGGGTCCTAGTTTCCTCCCTAGCTCAAAGAAGAATCGTGCTTTTCTTCATCCTGTATGCTGTTTATCTGCTCCTCATGTCCCAAGCAGCCTTCCCATGTATACCTGCTTCCCTGGGCTGGCCCTGGCAGTAAACGCCTGTGAGACCAGGACTGCAGCAAGCAATGGTTCTTATTTCAAAGGCAGGTCCCTCACAACTGGATTAACACATCGCATGGAGTTGGCCATTTATCAGATATAGGATTTGCAATGATACCTGGCATTATTTTCTCAGGATCAACCAGAACTGAATTATAGGGAACCAGTATTGTAAAGCTGAAAAGTGGCAGTAGAATCAACATTAAATATTCATAAAGCAGCATTGCCTTCTGAGCTGCTGCAAAAATCATGCCCTAACATAGTTGTCAGAGGGTCCTGGATAGCCCACCAGCATGGAGCAGGAACCCGCTCCTGTAACTGAAACTCCAGCAGCTCCTTCGTTGAAGCGCTCCTTCATGCTCTGGTAGCCAAATTCCACTTTCAAATTACATTCACCAAACTTTCCCTATCAATGCATTTCTTCCTTCTTCTGTAATGTTTGCGTGCCTGTAGCATGTCTGCTAAACACAGATATGAATTTACTGTGCAAGATAAGGAGGCCCACATGTTTTTTATTGCTCTACCTACAGCACAGGTATAGGTGCCTTCTAGTTACATGGCAGTGTTGCTGTAAAGCAGCTGTGCAGTTCCTTCCCTCCCACATGGAGGTCTGGTTTGTCCCTGTTTCTCAGGCTGCAACTGCATTTTGCAGAGGCAGCCACAAAGCTTTTCATCAATTGCAAACAATTGTTCAGTACCACTGTTTCCTTAACTGAACTTTTGTGTGAGTTGAGACCATGTGATTTCATTATTTTGTAGTGAAACTTGAAAATCTGTCCTTACAGGTGATGACAATAAAATAATCTCCTCACAGTTTCTTCTGGGGTCAGTAAAACTAAAGGACAGTTTTGACTGGAACTTTTATTTTATAATATTTGCTTAAAGTCTGGTTGTAAGACAGTTGGTTTATAATTTTATTCCAGAACGTTTCCCTCCCTTCCCCCACATTTTTGCTAGAGTAAGCTGTATTTTCCGGCAGCAATAGTGAAGCTTTGCCCTGAAGCACTCCCATAAACACTTGCAAAAAGCATAATTTTTCACAGTCAGATATTCATAAGGCAAAACCTGTGTAGCTTCATGCAGCAATAGCAAAGGGCTGTAGACAGGCTGTCTAGTGGATTGTGCACTAGGCTGGGATCCAGGAATGCTTGAATCCTAGTGCTGGCTCTTCCACCAGCTTGCTGTGTGGTCTTGGGCCTGGGCAAGCCGCAGCCTCTGTCTCACAAGTTGCCCATGTATAAAAGGAGGATAATAATATTTGCCTGCTTCACAGGAGTCAACACTCCTGTGTTAATGTTTTTGCAAGACTCTGAAAAGCTAAAGAGCTGCCAAAGTGTTAAAGCTTTCTACCAAGCAAGGCGTTTGTCTTTACATTTAGAATACAACTTGCTTTAGTGAGCAAAAACATTTCAACCACCTGCAAAGTTTTACAGACGCTGTTGGATATCCCGTGATGTTTTTAATTTATATGAGTCAAATTAGACAGAGTTCTTTAAAAGAAAAACGAAGGAGTGGTTTTGCACTTTCTATGCACTTTAGTTGACTTGCTTATCCCCTTGCCCCATGCTCCGTACTTTATATAGTACACTAGCCAACTCCTAGATTCCTAGAACCACTACTGAATTTAGACAAGTTCAATGTATTGAACTCATATGGTTCTTCTTTTTGTTTGCACATCTGACATTCATGTAGTCAGTCTTTTTAGTAAAGTTAAACTAGCTGACATTACAATGTATGCAAAATAAAACCATATAATCCATGATAAAATTACCAGTCAAGGGCAATATTAATTCTATCCTCTTGAGGTATCAAAGCACAAAGCCTTCCAAAGGCAGAGACTGTCTGCTGTTGTGCTGGGAATCCTGCATTTAACTTGCCACGGACATGAAGATGCAATTCTAGAGAAATTCCTTGCACAAACTGTGTAAAACACATAGTGTGGAGCCCTGGGAGAAGAGGAGAGCAGATTTTTTATTTTGTACAGAAAATGCTTTTGCCTTTTTTTTTCTTTTATCATTTTACATCTTCAGGGGCAGATGAAACCATATGTGAACTGAGGTTGAATTTCAAGAGCCATTTTGGTCAACATGACAAATGTTTCGGAAACCATGAGGCAGTTTGTTTAGATGTTTCTGTTATGCCATTTTAAAAGACCACTTGTGATTCAAACATCAGAAGGCAGTAACTAGTGTTGAGAAGTCAACGCCCAACAACTTTTAGATAAAAGCAACATCTGCCTCTGTGAGTTCTTTCTCTGCTTCATTCCAGTGAAACCTTTGATGCTTTTAAGACTCTTCTCTGACACAACTCAACTTGGTAATGCCAAAGAAAAGCCATTTTTTACAGGTTCAGCTTGGGCAGCCTGTGAGTTAACCAGTCTTGCAGAAGGGTCTGGTGAATACTTTACACTGGCTCTGACAAGCCTTGGGAGCACACACAGGGAACATGGGAGAGCTGGATGACTGGAGAATAAGAGAAAGAGAAATATTGCCCTTTTTAGGGATCAGTAAGTTTATACTTTAGTTTATCTAGGTATCTAGAGCCTTAATAGGGCTATGACCAGCAATATAGACATTTTCCAAGCTGCAGGCTGAGTAGCAAGCAGGTCATAACTCCTTTCAGATCGACTTAAGGAATAAAGGTGCAGTTTCATGTTATGTTTCATGTAAATATCAAATACTGCCTCCACTCCAGGTACATCGTTTTGCCTGCTGCTTTGGTCAGACCTAGAGATTATGCATGATGAACTGGCGAGCTTGGAGATCTTATGAAAAAATAATACAGTTTTGCTGAGAGCAGTTAGTTGAGCCAGCCCCTCTTGTGGCTGCACAAATACTGTCCAATGTGAGGGAGGGGCAGAAACCCATTGCCCTGGGTCAGAGAAAAGAGGAAAGCCCCATCTGTTTTATCACAGACACCAGTTAGATCTGACTCAGCATGACCTGAAATCGTGCCCTAAGAAAAACCTCAGAAGGGAAGAGGAAAAAGTCCTGAATTTGAGCATATCCCAAAGAGAGGCCTATGGTATACAAAAAAAGAGAATCACTAGTGTTTCATATGAGGATGTAAGGATCTTCTGACAACCAAGATTCTCAGTTAAGAGCTATACTCTGGCCTAAGAGCTGAGCCACAGAGGGTAAAAGAAAATTTTAAACCTAATCTAAATGCTAATTGAAACAGATTTGTTTGTTTCCTTTTGGGACGCCTATGTCTTTAGATGCTTTGTTTGCTCTTTAACCTATTTCAGCTTAGCAAATATATGCTTTTATCTTTATGGTAGTTGAGTTCAGAATGGTTTCAGACTGCATAATGTTGAGGTCTCCCATCTTTTCAAAAGAGACAGTCCCTAAACTTGAGTGTGTTTAACAGTGCCTTTCTCCCCAAAATATTCCACTATTGCTATCTGTCTGCGAAACTGAGCGACACAGTGCCAGCCTGGCCTTGTGCAGCACCACCAGCCAAGAATGTTCTCTGGCTTGCAATGATGTGACACATAATATGCTTGAACCCCAAAGATTCCTGCAGGCTACTATCACAGCTCCTCCGCTGCCACATTGATGGGCACGGGAGCTGCTTTTCCGAAAGTTCTGGTACACAACTGTTTATATCACGTTACTTATGGACCCCGGGGAGACACATTATAATCACCTTCTTTGAGTATTATCTATAAGAAGGGAGTTAAAACACATAATTCTTGTTCTTTAATATTTAATAATATTGAATGCATATACAACATTACATTTTTATATAAGTACGTATAGTACATATTTAACAATAACTCATATATTACATATTCAATTATTATAATTTATATATATCATTCTATGTAGTCTATCATGTATTCTTATATTTATTTATATAAAGCGCGATATTTTATAATTGTTCTTTTATCTTGACAAGAGCTGTTCTTGTAGAAGCAAGCTATGCTATTTCTTACTGATCTGACCCCTCACTGTGTCAAAAGCCTCACCGAACAACAAATTTTTTGTGTGGATAATAGAGATAATTAAATCCAAAAGAAAACAGGAACTTTCCTTCCTTGTCACCTCTGTCTCTGTGGAATTATCTTCATGATTTGAATAACGCCTAATGGGTAAACCTAAAGAGGAACACTGAACTCTTAATATTCTGCTTTCATTGGTGAATCAGCTATATCTCTAGTTAGTTACAGGACACTGGGAAAAAGTATTCTTTCTTGTCAGTTTTGTCCCTAGAATCTTTCAACAGCATTCACACAGAAATAAAAGATTACCCTTTGCTATAGCAACTCGTGTCAGATGTAGACAATGTGTAGCTGAATTTTTGACCACAAATTTTTCACCTTTTCTGACCAGTGACAAGGCTGAACAAGAACACAGAGCTGTAGATAAAAGATTCTCATGAATATTTAAATATCCACCTTCCTCAGAGAAAGGGCATTTTCAAGTAAGAATGTAAGAACTCATCCTTTTCACTTTTTTTTTTTTTAAAATCTCTCTTGCAAAATAATATAACTCAAACTAAAGGATATTCTTCAGCTTCTGACACCCTAAATCTGTTTCCTTGTTTTTATCTCCAGATTTATTACATTTTATTGGCATAGCAAGCACAAGGGAGCAATCCAAATCTGTCATCTCTAAGCTATGGGAATGAGCACACAAACAACATCACTTTTGAGCACCTTTTTGAAACATCCTTTAAAAATTCCAGGAAGTCTCACTCTAATCTGCTTGACAGAAACCCCACACTGAGGTAGAGCAGGAGGATTAAAGGATAATTTTTTGAGAATAATGAGAGTGTGGTGGAAATGATCTCCAGGTGTCATCTCTACCAATCACTAGTTACTTCTGCAATTTTTTTTTAATTATAAAACTTGTATTTTGCATTGGAATTAATCCAAAGATCTCACATTTTTACAAGGAGAGACTGATTTCCTTTACTGATTAGCTGAATTACTTGGTGCCACAGATAATACACTATGCCTGGAACAGGCCCTGTACACAGTAGCTTCCACTTCTATAATTTTCTCAGTTGGTTACGATTGTGTTGTTTTTCTTTAGACAAGATGGTGGAACATAGAGATGGAAAAAATAAATCAGTGGCAAAAAAACCCCACTCAGACCCATTTATTTTTCTTATTCACAGTGCAGGAATCTCTTAGACATTTTTTCCTGTATGTTGTCCTTTTACTTTTAATAGTTCCACAACAAGATTTCCTACTGCTTTCCTCAGAAAAAAACATTCTAAAGGATCCTCAAGATCAGGAAATAGTTTCATATATGTGGCCTACATTTGACATTTCTGCATTTTTTCTAGATACATTTTCCCTGTTTATATTCTAGATAATGATTTCCCTCATTGGTATTTATAGCAATCAGAGATTTGTAGGCTGTTCTTGAATTAGGCAGACAGGAAACGGGGGTAGATTTACAGCATGCTCAACTCTGTATTAACCATCCAAACCCATAATAGCATGAACTGATTTCTGCTAACTCTGCTCCTGCCCTTTTGTGTTCCAGCTGCACTTGGAGGACTCAAGTAGCACATAACCGTATGTATAACCCACCATGTACAACTATATGATTGTTATTACTCTCTCTTTTAGCAGGTAATCTTGCAAGGAACAAAACTCTCAGGAATTCTCTTGTGCCATCAAAATAGGCGTGCTATATACCACACACATATAGTAACCTCAGCTGAGGACCTGTATTTAGTATAGAGCACTACAACCTGCTGCTAAAGCACTTTCTCAGTAATGCAGTAATTGACGTTGAGAGTTAGCAAGACAGTTGGACACATGCAGAAAGTTTATAAAGGTTTAAGACTCTTAAAAATAATAATTTAAAAGCTGTAGTAAGATTTAGACTTGGCTAGATTGGAACCTTTTTATTTTACCTAATTTAGTTACTCTCAAGTTAAAAAGAAAATTTGAATCTTTCTACCTGTTCTTTCCTGTGTAACAGAAATGGGGCTTATTAGAGGAGAAGACGGTGAAAGACACTGAACCTTTCCACACACATTTTACTGGCTATTGGGCTGGAAAAAGAACACCACCACACTAACACAAAATAGCTATGAGACACGCCTGCTTTCTGTTTGTGTGATTCCTTACCCTCTGTTTATGTGTGACAGAATAACATTTGCACTCACTGGTTCTTTATCCTTGAAACATCTTTGGAGCAGGGTAATCTTTGGGTTTCTGTTACTTTCTACCTCCTTGTATTACAAGGACAGTCTGTCTCTAAAACTCACTTTCATCTCTGAAAACCACTAAAATAAACTGCCCTTCTGCTGTGGAGACAGGCTGTTTATTTGATGCTGCCTGACTTTATTGTTTTATAAAACTTTGATTTGCCCATCTCCAGTTCTCTGACTGTCTGTGGGAAGTGTAAGGGTCACAGTCAGCAATATTGCAACTGCACAATAAGGGTAGGAACAGGTAATGCCAACAAGTCTGCAGTGAACTACAAGCAAGAGCATTCACCTCTGAGAATTATGATGGAGGAAGGAGGTCCCCTGATGAAATGACTTTAAAAGAGACCATTTGAATTGTCCATGTAAATCTTGGGAATGATAAGCAGTTTTCTTCTGTTAAACTGAGAAATTCTGATTATTTCCAAGGTAGGGATATTCTTTAGGAAGATATGTCAACAAACAACTTACTAAAAGTGAATGTGCAATGGCAGTAAGAAATACATATGGGTTGGGTTTTTTTTATTTGTTTCCTAATCATACTATGATCCCACATTGTTTGTAATTTTCTTAGCTAAATCTGATAATATGAATGTCTATAGGAAGTAAATTTCAGGACTATAGCAGTGATTTATTTAATGAAGAAAATACATTTGATGAAACTTAAAATGGGACCTAAATTAGATTTGTTTCAAAAAGAAATGGATTTTCTTTATGCAGTTATGCAAATTAAAAAAAAAATCAACACAGAGCAACAATGTCATATGACTTAGGAGAACAGTAACAGAAAAATCAACTGAAAATTTTCTATTAATAGATTACTGATAAATCATGGGTTGAGGTTTATGTAAGTAGAAGGTTTGCAAGATAGTTTCCAATAACATACACAACATTCACAAAAAGCCTAATGAAACAAATTATTGCATTAAAACAACAGCAGATTCACTGGAAAATTTATCTGCTAAAATTACTCAAGAAGTTTTGCCATTAAGTGATGAGACAATCTGTTGAAAGAAGACAAAATGATAAAATGAACAGAAAACTGTTTTATTTCCATTTAAAAATACAAGAAATCTGTCAGGGCTGATATATTAGTTTCCTCTGCTAGTGACAAATGAGAAGCTGTGGCTTCGATTCTGCTCAGTATAACTGCTCTATAGGTGTTAATTTTTCTAGTTATGATTCATTATGAATGAAGGAATGAGTAGAAGACCAACTGAAAGACTTTTCGACCTAAGATATGGACAGCAACTCTGTGTTCTGAAACAGCTTGAAACTTCTTCAGGTGGACACATAGGATTAGGATGGAGGATGACAGGGACTGCATTCGTTTGTCATGAGTTTTTGCTCAAAAGACCCCCAAACCTCCCAGCAATATTTTAGGAATAGCTTAATATTTTGTTATTGTTATTATTATTATTAGCTCAACAGATAAGAAACCCAGATTTTGGCCATATGGCTTCACAGAAATACAGGGGGAAATGGACTGAGAGAGAGCAAACACATCCAACATCTTGCACATGGCTTTGACTTCTAACGATTTCTCTCATCTTGATGTATTTTAGCAGTTATTCAATTTTCACGAGAACCAGCATTTCCTGAGTCTGTCATCTGGAGCTGTGCTAACAGTCACATATTTGCCTGTTATGCTCCAGGCTGACAGAGCTGCTCCAATCCAGAAAGGCTAGAACTCTGCCTTGCCTTGCCTTGCCTTGCCTTGCCTTGCCTTGCCTTCCCTTCCCTTCCCTTCCCTTCCCTTCCCTTCCCTCCTTTTCACATAGGTATATACCAGAGCAGGTCCAGAGTGAAACTGTTCTGTAGAAGAAAGTGTGGAATTTTGTACTTGCCAGGATAAATATTGCCCAGAGAAGTCAGTGAGCATTTTGTGTCAATGATCAGGCAGGGTGACAAGATGGTTCTCATGGTTTCTGAAATTCCTGTTCAAGATGCCAATCTTAGAGACAGTCTTTTATATTCTATGTTCTCATTTTGCAAACTCCTAGACAAAAAGCACAAGTTTTAATTTTAAAAGAGATTTCACTAGATCTTTTAAAAGTTTTTTTTTAATGTGCTTTCAAAATATGTTATTCTGTTATTTTGATACTATTTTGCTCTCATTTCTCTATGGCTGCTGCACAATGAAATCTTAATTCCTTTTACAGGTTAGTTTTTATTAGTGTAAACACAGTGGACTGACTTTTTAATCTTTTTCCCCAGTTTGCCCATTAAATGTATTTAAACACATTTTAATGTCATAAAGAAATGCTTTTAGAATGTCTGTGGGTTTGCTTGTCTATCAATGAAATGCTACTTAAACGTATTTAAATTAGTTTAAATGCACACACACGTTCCTGGAAAAGGAAATTTCAGAGCTCTTCTGTTTAATGTTGCTGATATACCGTTATAGCTAAAAGTTCTTCTTTTCATTGCAAAAATAGTATTTCTTAATTAAAAGATTTGAAATAAAGAAATTATATATTCAGGGTAAGTTCAGAGGAAAAAAAAAAATCAGGAAAATGTCTTTAAGATGACCTCTCAGGGAACATACTTTAGTTAGAAAAGGCTAATATTTGGTGTCCATTTTGGATAACAATTTAAAATTAAACTGGATGAAATACAGCAGAAGAAATCAAGTCTGATCTCTGCATCAGCAGAGATCACTGATTATATTGAACTTTTTTTCTCTGATGTCTATAGTTTTGCTATAGGGAATCTATTCTGCCATATGCTTGATACAATAATATTGGAAGATCCTCTACTGATGGATGTGAAAAGAAATGGCCAAAAAATAACAATAATAATAAAAAAAATCTTCCTGAGGAAGTCCTGAAACAATTGGAGAAGATCAGTGTAATATATTCTTCCTGAATGTTCACTGTCTTTACAAAGATACCAAGTTGCAGAGCTGTTTTATTTCTCACTGCTGATGCATTATTTTCTCCCATGCTGTGTCACAGCATGCCATCTTGTTTTGCAGCCTTTGAAGCCAGGAGACAAATCTCTAAAACATAAGAAAAATGTATGTAGACTTCTTTTTTGTTTAAGAAGCAACCTACCTCCACTGGTGACCAGGCATCTTGCAGGTGGGTTGTCATTTAAAAAGCATAAAATTTACATAATTACTGGTTCTAGGTTTGTATTCATAAACATTTCAGTTTCTGCCTGCGGAATTGTAAGTGTAAGAACAGCTGTCTCAAAAAATCTGTGATTATCACAGTTACTTAATTTACCTGAAAGACAGCAAGATAACAAAACCCAATTCATGTCTCAGAGAATTTGCAAACCTATTCTATATGTACTGCAAGATGAAGGTGACAATGATATGCAAAGGTTTGACAGTTGCAGCCATAATACGGTCCTAATTTTGAACATGAGCAATATGGCTCAGACTGAAGGCGTGACTTTAATGACAGCATAACAAACATTTGCTGTGAACTGTATTTTAACATCAATTCTTAGTCAGAACAGGGAAAGACTTGTATTCCTTTGAATATCTGGGTGCTTGATAACTTTAACCATGTTTTTATGTTTAATATTTCCTCTTTCTTACCTTGACTCTCCAGATAATAACAATATCTATGCATACAAACACATTTAGCATATAACAGCAATTATTTATTTCTAAAGACAAATTCTATAAGAGTAACAGTATCCTGTCTCCCCAGAGGGGGGTTTAGAAGTCTTGAAAGAAAGCACCTGTGTCCTAGGAAAAGTTCATTCATGAGTGCCAAGAGGAAAATATCCCTGCTTTCTCATATCCTGTAATCTTATTAAGTATCTGGCTGCCAAGCAACAGCATGTAGGAGACATAATGAAATGTGGATGATCTAGAAAAAAAAGAGTTGTAATTAACATAGATGATGGTGTTTAGAAACTAGGAAGCACAGGAAAGTTGTAGTTTCAGAAATCCAAATATTTGTCTCTGCCTGGTTTAGTATTTAAAGTCTTCAGCCAAAGTTCATTTTTTGACATGCACAGTCTGCAGGTAGGAGAGGCCAGTAAGAGAAGGATCATGTGGAAGGCTCCCTGTTGATTTTACTTTCTTTTCCCAGATCTTTCTCTCTGAATAATTCCACTTGAACCAGCAAGTCCTACCATCATTACCCCTTCTATAGAGACAGCAGTGGAACTATGTGAAATTTAACTTCCCAAAGAAGCAAGTCAAATGAAGTTTTATGTTGTGTTTTATTTCATTTTTAAATCAATCAGGTATCTATTAGCAAACACTCTACGTCTACAAACAAGATTGCAGTCTCTCAAGCTGAATTTCTGTTGTACCTGGGGCAGCTTACTGAGTTTCAAAACTCTGATTTTCACTGTGCTTTTTAAAAAAACTCTGATTTTCACTGTGCTTTTTAAAATCTCATGAACTTTCCAAAAGATGTGCAACTTCTACCACTCCCTGAAAAATCTCAGAGGTCTTTGGTGATAAAACCTGCAAGGTCTGTTCATGTGCCTATTGAGGTGCTTGGTGCCAGCCCTGTTATTGTTGATTGATATTGGCTGCAGAGGAGTTCACATCCACCACAGTCCTGTTGCCACTCAGAAAGGCTACTGTAGGCATCGCTACCCAGGCAGCACCTACTCTGGGATTTCTGGAGAGTGAAAATGATATATATGTGTATATATATCTAAGAAAAGATGATTTATAGTAACTCATGTTCTAAAAAGCAGTAAAAATGTGTGAGGTTGACAAAGTTTGGGGAAACACTAAATAAGAAAGTATCAAAGGAAGATGATAATTTAAAAAAATGATTTTTTTAAATGTTTACCTCTTCCAGAGGTAAAATAGCCATTAAATTTTCAGATTCCTAGGCTAACTGGATCCGCAACTATATCTAAATATCTAGAGGCTTTAAAATTTATCAAAATGTAGAGCTCCTTGTTGGTTATATTAAATACTAGTTAGGATAGGGCTTCAATAGGGTGCACTGGGATTTAGTAGGTAAAAATGTTAACATTACAGTTTTTTTAGTAACTACATTCATCTCTAAGACACACTGCTGCTTTGTTCTTTGCTAGTGTGAAATTGATAAAACTGATTCAAACTGATAAAGGAACAGGAGGATCAGAGATAATTAAAAGGAAATAAAGGATTCCTGAGCCTCTGATCTTTATATTGTATTAAATAATAATAAGTTCAGCCAGGATAATTGAATGTGTCACTAACCTCACATGTTTTTTGATATATCAATTAAAACAAAAGTTCAATGAAAGACTAAGTGTAAACTGATTGGCAGAAGACTTAGAGGAAAAAAGATCTGTCCTCACTCCCAGTAAGTGAAAAGGGAACTTCTTTTGCATAAACCATCTTGGGAGATCTTCATAACCTGGTGAGCTCAAATTTTGAGGATGCATAGTGGATTCTCACCCTGGTTTGGCGAGAGGGATTGTTCTTATCCTTTGGTGAAAAGCTTATTTATACAATGATAAAACTGTATGAGTTTTACCTCCATCAGCAGGGGTTAAGATATGGGTAAGAAAACAGGCTGTTATCTGTTGGACATGCTTAATGAAGGATAGGAACAAAGTTAAACAGAATATCGTCAAATTGCAAGAAGTTTCTTTCCTTTTTTATTTGCATATATTAGTGCTGTGCTTCCTCCTGCTTAAAACAACGTTTCCTTTTCTTCCTAGAGATTTCCTTATTTTTGCCAGGCCTCAGGGTGCTTTGAACCTTAAAGTAATTCAGACTGGAACTGACCAAAGGAGGTCTCTACTCAAAGCAGGGCTAACTTCAAAGTAAGGTAAGATTGCTCAGGGCCTTGCCTGGTCGAATTTTGAGTTATCTCCAAGGGTGGATATTCCACTACTTCTCTGGGCACTTGGTCCAGTGCTTGGCTGCCCTCATGGTGAATATTCCTTGTTTGCAGCTAGCCTGAATTTCCCTTGCTGCAACTTGTGACCACTGCATCTTGCCTTTTCACTGTGCATTTCTAAGAAAAGTCCGCCTTCATCTTCTCCATAACTCCCTTTTGGTAGTTGAAGACTGAAATCTGAACCTTCATTATCCATCTTTTCTCCAAACTGAACAAACCCAGCTCTCTCATCCTCTCCTCATACGACACGTACTCCACCCCCTCATCATTTTGATGCCCCTGTGACAGGTTCTATCCAGTTTGTTGCTTTCTGTTGTACAGAGAGGGGAACCTTGACACAATATTCCAGTTGTGGCATTATGAGTGCTGGGTAGACAGAAATAATGACTTCCCTCAACCTGCTGGCTGTGAATTTGTTAATGCAGTCCAATATGCAGAAAGCCTTCATCACTGACAGGCCAAATTCATTTTCTGTCAACTGGATTTTCTATGTAGCTGGAACTCACCCTTACAGTTATCACAGGAGACTTCCTGGAACTGTTACCTATGTACAATATCTCCACAAGAATTTCTATAAAAAGAAACATGTTAAAGAAAGCAATAGTATTCTCATGCTTCCTACTAAAAATGGGGGACCCATATATTTGTTTTCTTGTGATTTGGACGTCCATTGAAATTAGTGAGTATAACATTCAGGTCTCGATTTATGGATGTGTAAAATATACTTAAATTCCTTTATGGAATCAGGTGACTGAAACAAGAACGGCCTCCACCCAAAACACAGATATCAACGTGTGAGGTAATTCATAATTCGGAACTGTATTGGTAGATTATTAGTACTTGGAAGAGAAGCATCAGATATATGTGTGAAGCCAAAAGAGGAGCAGCTAAGATAAAAGGAAACATGAAGTGGTTATATACAACAGAGAAAGGCCTGTACAGAGAGGTTTTAGTTGCTTTGTCTTGAGAGAAATTATAATATAAATAAAGAGTGAGAGTAAAACATTTAGAATATACAAAAAGCATACTACTAGAAAGAATGGCTTTTTTCCAAGAGTTAGCCCTTGGTGCTAAATACACTCCTATTTGTTTTTTATCATTATTAGGAAGACATGACTTTTATAGAAAAAAAATAGTTCTTTTTATAGTGTAAAGCCTCTCAAGCGTCTAATTTGGTTGAAGAGCAAATAGCTTTACAGCCTAACAGATGGTGAGCTTCAAGGAGAATCTACACACCAAAAATGTACCAGTTTAAGTGGTCATATACTAATATTGTACAAATACATCACTCCAAGGAACTTGTTTTTAATCTGATGGAGTTTGATTACAGTAACACCCTTCAGCTGGCAGTCTTAAATTGGTCTGATTGGTTAATACAGATTTTTTAAATATAGTTAGGTATCCTTAAAGCTAAGTTGACATAAGGGTCTGGGATTGAAATGCCCACACCAGAAGCCTGGACTGATTTCTGACTAGTAGCAGTTTACCTCCCTTGACTGTAGAAGGGTATAGAGCAACTAATGCAGATGTAGCTGTATAGGATGAGTCAGATGAATCAGATATATGAATGAAGTCACTCAGTGACTTGCCTGGAAATAATGTTGTTTCCTGCTACTGAAAATGAAGGCCCTTTCTGCCTAGATACTGAGGAAGGGCTAGATATATCCTCAAGGTGATAAGGGTTAGTGTCTGAGAGACCCAGAGAGCATGTGTGCTGTGCAAGGGAATAGAGACATCAAACAGTCTGACAAACATGACTTTGGAAAGGACATAGGATCCTTATGGTACTAAATTGCAACCCTTGTATATCTAAGTTAATGGCTTTTACAACTTTTCTTTTTTGCAGGTATTCCTGTAACAGGTGTATTTATAAACTGTATACACAGACAATAGGAACACTGAATCAAAGCACAACTCCCCTTCTCTATATTCCGTCTCTTTTCCATGATCACCATGCTACAGCAATGAAGGAAAAGTGGAAGTATGAGGTTATTTAATGTTTTCATAGAATTAAAATATTTCAGCTGTCCTGCTTCCCTTCCCAGCCTGCCCTCTGCAGTCCCAGATGGGCCCTGTTTATGTCACATACATGTGAGAGAGTGTGTGTGTTTGTAAGTAAAATACTTTTGTTCTGAGAATGCACCAAGTAAAGAATAAAGCTTTGTTTAGCAATACTTTATGAGTCCACAGTGTTATGACTTGAAATTAAGGACTCAAGCTGAAAATATACTGCAAGACAATTTCAAAAAGAAATTTTAAAAACAATTAGAGCCTATTTTGTACAATTTTGTCAACTACTTAAAAGATCTTTTTTTGTGGTTCTCATGGAATCTAAATTGCCATGTGAGTCACTTTTAGGTATCACTTTCCCTTTTCCTAGGAGCAGTTTGGGAAAAGGGAGTTGTTCCAGATCTGACAGGGTTCAGCTTTACCGAACCCATTGCATGCACCCGAGCATGCATTAAATTACATGTTGCAATCACAACAGAAGGCGAAAGATGGCTGTATAATTCCTTACACTTCATACTTATGTATGGGCACTATGCTTTTTCCCCTGCCATTGCAAATTAAAGAATGGGCAGCAGGGAAAACGCTGTGCCAGCACTGCTGTGCAGAATGCATGCTGTGCTCCACGGGGCACTAGACATTACCTGTGCTAAGTGACACTGCAGCATTCGCTCACGTAAGGAGGCATCTGTGTTTCAGGCAGCACAGAAACCCAGTATTCGCTCTCACGGCTGTGTGTGAACTGCCCTGCTGGTTAATGCAGACAGAGACATTTACACACCAATACTCTGAATGGGAGAGAGGCTTTAGTCCCTGTCCTGTGCCTGTTCCTGCATCACATAAAAAATAGCCATATCAGTGCTAGCCCCGAGCAGGAAGGTCAGGGCTGCATATGCATTGCTAACTACTCTTGTCCCTCACCTCCTTCATGGAAAGTTTCTGTGATTCTTGGGAAAGTGATCCCAGTCATTCTGCATAGTCAAAACGAGACCCAGAAGACAGTGTATTAGCGCTCCTATTTTTTTTTTTTTTGAGATGCTGAGGTCCAAAGCAGAAGTATTTCCAGACAGACAGCTTAGTACAGCATCTGAGACATTACCTTCATGGGTAAGCAGAGGAAATGTTAAGGTAAGTGTATCAGTTATAGCTGGATAATACACAGCATGCTCTTTTTGAGTTGACCTTGGTGGTATAAGGAATATTCCATGCTTTTGATCCAAAATAGAAAAAAGTACTATAAACTTTACTATGAACTTGGTGTTAATATCTTAGTGGCAAATGTTAATGCATTATGTAATATTGGATGTTAATTTTTTATTCTATACATCTCTCAAACATGAAATGGACACCATCCTGCAGTACACTCTGGATGTTTGCCTTGGAATTTTATGAGTTCTCCTTTTCCCTGCTCAGCATGAAGTTGTTAATGACAATGATGGAAGAGGAAACACCTGACAAGTATTAGACAAACTGTTTATCACATTTGGGCTATAGATTAAGGCCCAAATGGAACATATATTCTACTCCCTTTTCTATGCATAATCTTGCAATGTGTAAATTTAATAATGGAATCTGCAGGTTGCTTCTTCCTTTTCAACTGGCATACATAGGGTAGGCTGGAAACAAAATAACTTACAGATGACTATGGTGCCTCCTGGACATTTCTTACCACAGGCTCCTGAGCAGATTCTGTCCACAGAAGAGTTAAAATAGGATTGAGAAAGAAGGTTTTGGAAGAAAGTGGTCCTCAGCTACAATAAGACAAACATTTCTTCTTCTCCACTCACGGAAATTCTGTATTTCCAAATCAATACCCAGGGTTTGTCAGAATTGCAGTCAACAGTTTGCCAGAAATTCAGAATTCAAAGTGAAGCTTAGTTTGAAAAGGCTATTGGTTAATCACTTTTTGGCTTTAGCTGACAAATGAAGTATGAAACCTGCCAATAGCTGCATATTTTATTCAATTGTTCCATCTGTAAGTTAGAACAGAACACGGGTTACATAGGAAAGGGTGATGGTGGCAAAGTGGAAAAGGGGGTAAATTTTGACCCCACAACAAACAATAGTGTGTTAAAGTGTCTAATTCATTATTCTGAGGGATTTCTCTATTGATCCAAGTTAAGCCCTTGCTAGTTTCTTGCACATATGAGAAATTTCTTGTTGTATGAAGTTTGTTAGACTTCTGCTACTCCAGTTCTTGAAAGCAGTATGAACAATGCAGACTTGATCAGTTACAACCCTGTATGTTGCTAGCATGACTCCATTCACTCACTGGACCATGTCTAACAAGTCAAAAGTATACCTGTTTCCTCCTGTGTGTACTTTACTCTCTGCCTCCTGCACAGCCAGGACATTACAATGGAAAGGATACAGAGCAGCAGGTAGAAAGGCATAGTACAGATTTACAGAAAGGAGTACTATTGTTGTAGCAGCTAGTAAATCTTCACTGAGTATCAAAATATCCAGGATAAATAAGTAAGACTGCAGAAACAATGTGTGCTACTGCCCAAAGTCAAATGACAAGACCAGTCAAAAGGCAAGCAGATTTTATAGAGGAGTTTTCAATGTAAGGTCATAAGCCTTAGAAACACCTGTTTGAGTTGCATGCACTAAGAGCAGGTGAGCCCAGAAAGTGAAGAGAAGGTCAGAAAAGTAAAAAGATCTTGATCCTGTAGGAAAGCCAAAAGACAAAACAAAACTGAGCGAAGTATTTCTTGGGAGAAGTCTTAAAATTCAAATAAATTCTCTTTTATTTTATCTGACTCTTGTTCACAAAAAATGTGGTTTTATATATTTTTTCAGTAAACAAGATTGTGGGAACGTACCTAGCTGCAAAATTAGTGTCTCTCAAAAAAACCCCAAGCCATAAATTAAGGCATTACAAGAAGTGACAAATCTCACTCTACCCAAAAGTCCTTCAGAGCATCCAGCCCCAAAACAAACAGATATGCACAGGAGAAGCTTCTTTCTTTCCTCTCTGCACAGCATGGGTGGTGACCCTGCACTGGATTACATGTTGGTGCCACATGCTTATGGCAAGATGCATGATACAGATAGGCTCACATCAACACCCTGATACACCTACACTCTTGTTCCCTTTTGTAATTCAGGTTGATTTCAACTGTAGAAAAGCTAGGGAGAAGCTGGGGCACTGTACAGCACTGAGAAGTCTGTGATTGGCTGTGGCACAGGAGCTGCGTAGAGAGGGAAAGTGGGGTGGTGATGGAAAAGCAAACCCTGGTAGCCTGACCTTTTTCCCTCCCCAGTAAAACCCGTGCCAGAAGAACTGGTTGGAATACTTACTCGGTGTGTGGGAGTTCTGTCTTTACATTTAAAGAAATTTAAAAGTTAAACTCCCAAGCCAATGCCCCTACTAGTATTCTGAGAGCTGGTATTCTGAGCTTATTTGTTTTCTCTTGATGCTGTCCTACTCTACATCAACCACTGCGTTTGCCAGATATCTAAAACACACAGGAGAGAGAACAAACATTGCTTTAAATGCATGGTCTAGATCAGACCTCTATTTCAGATGGATCTGAATGTTGATCTCCTACCTCTTATATGACTATTCTAAACACTGGGCTTTGCGGTATAGGACCAGCAGCAGTTTTGTGACTCTAATGCCTTCGTTTTCATCAAGCTGCCCCAAACCAAGATATTTCTGAAGTGCTGAAGAAATATTTCAAAAATGAACTGTTGCTTTGAAAATATAGTCATTTTCATATTGACTGAAACAATCACTAAATTTTCCACAAATTCAGAATAATTTCTAGTCCCTCAAAATCTTTTTTTTTTTTTCCGTGACAAGTAGATAAATTTGCAAAGAGAGTTTCACTCAGCTGTACTGATATGGGATCTAATAGCCAATTTCTTGAGCCAAAATGAATTACACTATGATTTGATAAACCTAATAAAGATCTAACTCAAACTTAAGCTAGAATTTGTACAGCAGATTCTGGCTGAGATCAAGAGTTTCATGCCGTTTCTCCAAGTCCTGTAAACATGTCTGAATACAAAAATTCCAGTCACGAAGGGTATTGCAAAGCACAGGCCAAACTCTGCTCTCATTTATGGATCTTTGACACCAGGCAGGTTGCATCCGGGTAAATAGGAACAAAATTTCAGTCCATGTCTTAACCTGGACTGAACTCAGCTTATTCTTTTCCAGAGGAAGATATAATATAAGCCTTCAGGATATCCTTCTAAGTAGTAATGTTTTGGAGACTGCTTTTCCCATTGCTAGGATCATGGAATTTATTGGTTTAGTTTTCCCTGAGTTTATAGGTTCTGCAAAATATTTCTTTCAATAAAGTAAAGCGAAGTTTTAAAATAAAACTTCAAACTTACTTGGTATTTTTATTAGAAGTCTGAAATATCAACAAGGTTTGCAAAATGCTTTATATGCCTTGCTCGAAGTTCTGAGTGAATCTGTACCAAAATTTGTCAGGAGTATATATAATATTAATATATAATATATATTAATACAAAGCTTCATTATGGGGCATTTAAACTCAAAACCTAGGGAACATAACCACTTCTACCTAATTTTCACTACTGCTTAAATCTAAAACTCAAAGTAAACCACAAAAATAAAAGTCAGAGCAAACTAAGAGAGAGAGAAAAAAAAGGCAGTTAACCATACAGACCAAAAATATTCTGTTTGACTAATGGATTTTACCAAACTATGAAGTTTATCTTTTTTTAACAAACATAAGTATCTGTGAGTTATCTGCTATTAAACAGATATATATTAATATATATATATATAAATATAACATTATTCTGTTACTGATATGGATGAAAGAAATGAATCCCAGGCAATTTTATATATTATACTAACCTTTTTTTCCTATATCAAAGTTCACCTTGGGAATAGAATCATAGAATCACAGAATGGTTTGGGTTGGAAGGGACTTTTAAAGATCGTCTAGTCCAACCCCCCTGCCATGGGCAGGGACATCTTTCACTAGAACGGGTTTCTCAAAGTCCTGTCCAACTTGACCTTGAACATTTCCAGGGATGGGGCATCCACAACTTCTTGGGCAACTTGTTCCAGTGTTTCACTACCCTCATTATAAAAAAATTTCTTCCTTATGTCCAATCTAAATCTACTTTCTTTCAGTTTAAAACCATTGTCCTTTGTCTTGTCACTACACGCCTTGGTAAAAAGTCTTTCAAATGTATTAAATGTCAAAATATATTAAAATAGTTGTTAATGTGGACTCCAGCACAAGTAAACCAGATCGAGCTGTAACACATTTTAAATAAGGTCTCAGGAAGCTGCAGAGAACAGTTGTGAGAAACTAAAATGCAAATTTTCTTTTGTTGTAAAATACACATATCCCAGCTCAGAAACGTTTCTATGTTAGCATGGACATCTTAGTCTTCTGAGCTGCAGAAAGTAATTGCAGGATGGAGATTTCACAAATGATGTGTTTCTTAGGGAAATTTTTTGTTTTTAGAAGGTTCAGTAAGTGAGTTGCAAAGGTAAATCAATAGATGTAAACTTCTTTAACCACAGCAATAAGAAAAGTTGTAAATATACTTCAAGCCTTTCTCATTTTTTCCTCCAAAATGCTATCTACTGTGACAAGAATCACTCAGCTGGTGTTCTTTGCTTCATTTGAAAAGGACTTGCCGTACACCATAGATGAAAAACCAAGTTTTGTGCCATGGACCCATCATTTTTCTAAAATCAGTATTCATATGCTGTCAGTTCTGCTCTGCTATTAGGTAAGTATTAACCAGCTACTCAAAGATGGAGAAAATACTGATGTGTGGGAGGTTTGCGCTGATGTACATAGTCATGTAAATCTAAGTGTATGGCTTAATATTGAGAAGTGGAAAGCCTCAAAATTGAAGTCAGTGAGGTCTTTTCTATATTCTGCGGTTAAAGTGAATAAAGAAAGGAACAGCTGAGATAAGGCATTTCAGTGACAGTCTGATCTAAAATAAGAGAAACAGATCCATTTCTTCCAGAAAGACAAGATATTGCAATTCAGCTCCTCCTGACAAAGCCATTCAGTGGCATTTCCCTGCATTACAAAAAGAAAACATTAAAAATTATTCTGTTGAACTAAAAATTAATATCCAGTGTAGCTATTTGTGCAGCTAAACTAAACCAGTGGCATGATGTTCAAAATGAAAGGGTAACACAAAATATTTAACTACTTGAGTACAACTATATCACAAATTTCAAGCAATTCTCTGAAGTCATTCTAATTAAATTGCTGCTGAAGAAAAGGACATTGCATGCTGAATATTATTGCATTGATCAATGCTTAAAATCTTGACCTAAGCAAGGTTTAGATTCACCCAGCAGAAACAGAAGTCAATATGTGTCTTTGTCTACACTGAAAGCCCACATATACTCAGAAGCAAAATAACAGACAGTAGCGATTTTACTTGATATTAGATGAATTTTCTTGTGTAAACAAAAAGTTTAAGGATTCTGAATGTCTGAGCAGTATAATCAGAGATGAGCTGTATATTGATAAGCTTCTGGAGTATGAATTTCCAGGATCTGTAAAAGTGAAAGGGACATGACAGAAGAACAATTGCAAAAGGTATCTCCAAATTCAGGAACAAGCCCAGATGTTCAGATACACAACAATGAGATATGGACTGTCTAAATATATTAATTAAATGCTTTGGAAGTGCAAAATACCTTTGTCTCATATATATATATATTAGAAATACGGATACAGATGTAGAAAAAAATTTAAGGAAGACAGATTCTACCACTCCTTTTTCAACTATAAACAACATTTCCTCAAAATGTATTTAAAAAGATAATAATGTGGGGTGTACACATGCATCACAAAAATACAAATGGAGTCACCAGCTATAATATAATAAGTATTTTCTAAACAGGGACACAACCACTGGGAAACTTTCTGGCAAAAATTAAATCTAAGTTTTCACATAGTTTGCTCAATAATTTCTATACTGCTTAAGAGTGGGAATTTCAAAAGTGCTCTGGGGTGACGTTTTTAAAAGCATCAGCCCTTCAATGACCGTAGCAGAAATCACTGCAGACAAATGTGTTAGTGCTGCTAAAATCTGGAGCTGAGGTTTGAACTCACAGGAGGTGAATGTTGTAATATACAGAGAATATGGCTGTTTTCACTTTGTTGAGTATAGGAATGGTTTTGCATGACTCTTTCTTAAACTGGCTTAAGCACCCTTGATTTCCTCTCTAATCACAGCCTGACACCACTTCTTTGGTAAATCAAAAATGATTAATTAATCAATGAACTGATCCAGCAAAGGAAAGGAAAGGAAGGAAGTAAATGGAGAAAGGAATTAAAGTTAAGAAGGGAAGGAGAGCAGGAGGAAGGGAGGAAGGAAATAAGGAAAAGGAAAAGGAAAAGGAAAAGGAAAAGGAAAAGGAAAAGGAAAAGGAAAAGAAAAAGAAAAAGAAAAGAAAAAGAAAAGAAAAAGAAAAAGAAAAAGAAAAAAGAAAAAGAAAAAGAAAAAGAAAAAGAAAAAGAAAAAGAAAAAGAAAAAGAAAAAGAAAAAGAAAAAGAAAAAGAAAAAGAAAAAGAAAAAGAAAAAGAAAAAAGAAAAAAACAAAAAAAGAAAAAAGAAAAAAGGAAAAGGAAAAGGAAAAGAGGAAAAGGAAAGGAAAAAAAAGAAGAAAAAGAGAAGATTGCTGAAAAGACTAATTTTCAACTGTCCCATTTTTCAGGTTCAGTTCAGTACATGGCCACCGAAGCAGCTGTGCCAACACACTTGACGGGGCAATGCAAGGGCAGAAATGAATGACTGGAGTGTGAAAAGAGAGGAGGAGTGTGCTGACCCCACACTGCTGCCAAAAGAAATGCAGATCAGATCCAGTGTCAGGCTCTGTGCAATTTATGACAAGAAGCAACGTTGCCATGCTTTAGCTGGGTCTGCCCATACTGACCCCCAGCAGACAATAGGCACCTGCCAGCTTCAGTGGCAGCTGACTGGTCATTTTGAAGATGTTGCTGGTGCCTTGACAGAGGTACCTAAAGAAGGAGACAGGCTCTGAAGTACTTTTGAAGATCCATGGCTTGATGATTTTGGTGTATATGGGCATAGACATGATAACTTGCAATACCTGCACACAGGAACTACAGAGCTGTACTCCTCTAAGTAGGTCAGTATGACTGAGCAAAACAAGCCTCCTAACACATACTTTCCCTAGAAATATTTCAGCGGCAGAGGATTCATAGTTTGTTTACTGATAAAGCACCTCTGGTCTGTATGAAACTTTGCAGGCAAAGCTCGAGTTTATAAATTCACATCGTTTCCCCAGTGAGGCAGCTATGCCTGTAAAACCACAGTTTTGCTCAAGCGGCTGTGTCTGTGTCGGGGCTTCTCTCAGCAAAGCTTTCGATCAGGAATGGGCACATCTCTGCTTGCCTTGCATCTTAGCTGAGGCAATAGAAGCCTACAACACATAGCTTAGGCACAGCTATATTTTAATGTAATTGATTTTCACTTGTACTGCAATGTCATAAAGATGCATTTCCCAGACTGATTTGGGGCAGCACTTAACTTGGGGTTGTGAGAAAAATATGTTATTTGAGATTTACATCACTGGAAATGTTAACAGCAATCAGGTAAATCCACTGGAGAGGGAACGAAAATGGAGTTCACCGGGGAGAACAGGGCAGAAGCACTTGAGAAAAGTTGCTGTAAGAGGTGAAGAATCTTTTTATCAGTATAACAGCTCCAGAACTAGAGCTTCATAACAGTGGGAAAGAAAACATCATATCGTTTACCAATACTGCAACAGCAGTACACATTTTACACACAGACTGAGTCTAAGCCATTTAAATGTTTTATAGGTGTGGGTACATAGACTGTGATTTTTCTAGTTTCTAGATGAGCAGGAAGAGATCATTAAAAAGGTAGTTTTGATTTTTTGAAGTATTCTTTTCTGGTTGATTCTGTTAGTGTATTTACATGTGTATATGTGCCTGTGTGAAGATATGTGATATATTCCAGTAGGCATCCAAAGGAAACCAGGGGGCTTTTGCTGCGGCTGTTTGCTGGGTTAGTAAGGAATACCTGGCATTTCTCTCCCTCTGTTTTGCCACCTTGATTTCGCCTGGTGCTTGAAGGGTGAGGGGCACAAAGGGGAGCGGCTGTGGGAAAGTTCGGCGCCTGGCCCCTGGAGCAGACACCAGCTCTCCTGCCCAGCAAGGCCAGGGAGGGACTCCTTCCCTACGGTGCCTGTGGAAACACCGGTGTAGGGAGAGGCTTCTGTTCTCTTACCAAAGCCTCCCTGGGCAGCCACACCCACAGGCTGGGTTCATCTGGCCTCTCTGGCCACCTCAGCTGTGACAGTTTAAAATGAGGCTGCTCTTTGCTAGATGTGTATGGTGCAAAGCAAAAACAGAGTAAATTGCTCAAAAAATGTAGGGGCTGAGGTGAATCTGCCACAGGATGACTGGAAACAGCTTCCCGGGAGTAAATTCCACTTTTTTTTTTTTTTTAATTTTTGTTCTTATTCTGCTGCTGAATTTACCTCAGGGCTTCTTTTGGCTCTGTGGTGGAGAGACATTAAAGAAGCCTTGGAGTCTGCTGTGGTCTCTATTGGTTCTCCAGATGTGTCTCCTCAGGAGGCCTTTTGCCTGCACAGGTACAACATTGCTGAGCTTCTGAGCCTCTTCACTCTTCGTTAACACTTAGCAAAACCTCCTTCCCACACCAAAGGCTTGCATAGCTTGTGAGCCAAAGGTACATTATCACATGGTTCCCCCTCCAAATAGCTCATGTTACTGTACAGGACTGCATATGGAGCTGTGGGTCTGATCGTTAGAATTTTATAGTCTGTCTTTTGTTGGTTTAGTATGGTAATGTGAGCATTGCTCAAGTCTCTGTTAAGGTGTTGCAGTATCCTGGAACCACGTGATGTCACACTTCTTTAGATGCAGACTTTCTGGATTCAGTAAAGCTCTTTAGGATGTTTGTCTGTTTTTAAATGTCTTCAGATAAATAGAGCTTCTCTTTGTAGGCTTACTCAATACGTAAATTTAATTAATGTATTGGCCCTGACCTTTGTAGCCCAAGTTTTGATTGCACTATCTGTGAGAGAAAATTAAGGAAAAATTTAATACATAGATCATAAACCTCATATTTGTCTATAAATTTCCAAAATGTTTAGAGTAGCACGCAACAGGAAGAAACCACCTCTTTTCATTCCTCAGGAGAGAAAGGAGTGCAAGAGCTAAACTTAGATATTCAGCTCAGGATCTACAATATCCTGTCATTCCCCAAAACATAGAAGTATCTTACAGAGATTTCCACAGTCTCTCTTTCAGTTCCTCCCCATCATTTCTACCATGAAGCTTTTCCTAATATCTGATCTGAATTTTCCTTGCTACATAAACCTCTCTACCGTATTTTTGAACTCTGTTAATTCTGTTATTCTTTGCAGATTGTTTCATTTGGTTCTTCCAGTTCAGTACCGAGTAATGGATGTAATATTTCTTCTGAGCTCTCTACAGGCTTTCACTAGACAGAAAGATGAGCCTATAAGCAACTGCATTCATAGTCCTGTGATTAAAGAATTTGCCTGGGGGAAGAAAGTAGGGCTCAACTTCTTGCATTATCACAGATCCTGCAATGCTGATGGTAAACTGTGTAGGCCCAGATCCAAAGAGGGTTTAGGTTCTCATTAAAAGCTTGTTCCATTCAGCTACAAGCCTAACCTCCCTCCTACATTTCCCCTTTCATGCTGGCAAGTTTGCTGAGAGAATGCCTTTCAAGTTGAGGTACGCAATGGAAATGAACAGGGGAACCAAGCTTGCTGCTGTTGATGAGACTTAAATATGAGACAGAAGCCAAGCTGTTGTCAGTCATGTCAACAGTGATTTACTTTTAAGCCTTTGCAGACCTAAAATTCAGGCATCTGAGGAAATGCAGCATTGAAAAATGAGGTGCTGATAGAGTCTGGGCACCTCCAAAGATTAAGCAGGAGCTTTCAAGAGCTCAGTTTTAGGTTCTTAAATTCTAAGTCTCACTTAAAAACATCATCACCTTCCTCGATCCAGGCCTTGTGATAGCTGTGTTTCTGTGACCGCCTGTTTGGAAAGGGGTTTGCAAATGTCTACTCTCCCAAGTATCTGTTAAGTGAGAGAATAGCACTTGAATATTTCAAGGGGTCTGAGGCTGAATATTATCACAGAAACTGAGAAAAGCTTGGATATTCATCTTTTTCAAAAGGCAAGTACAAATGAAAAAACTACTTCAGACTTTTTTCATAACTATCTTTGTTTCATTTCTTGGTTAAACAGTCTGACCTAAAGACTTGCCATATAAGCAGAAAAAATAAGGCTAAACTATAGAATCCATAGCTCTGTGGATGTGAGGTTGTCAGTAGGAAAACTGGGTGTATATGGAGGTTATACTTTCAGGAACAGACATCATTTGAATAGAATGGTTTGAAGATCGCATTTTTGGATGTAGTCTCTTTAATGTTGCTATGACTCATTTTACAAACATTTGGCACACATTTTTACATTACATATACTGAAATATATGACCTACTTTTAAATTTGAGATGTTAAAAGTTATGAAAAGCTCAGATATAACAAAAGCATAGGTTCCAATAAAGCACTGAGGAGCTTGATTTTTTATGGAAACAATAGAAATATTTTTATTGCTAATCTGCCAAATTGAGTTAAAAATTTTTAACATGTCTTTATGAAACAGCTGGCACTTCCATCGTGGAAATACCACAATCTCCTTCACACTGACCTCTTCGTAACCCTGTGTGTGGTCCCAACTAGAACTCAGACTTTTACCCCCCTCAGAAAAAAAAAACAAACAGCTGGGGAGAAAGAGCAACTCACACAGTTTCCATCCTCAGAAACTGGTTGGTCTGGGGTTCAAAATAGATACCTAGAGAAGTCACTACTCAGATCTCAATAAATATTGTTGGAATATTATCTCCTGAATTTCTTTAAAAATTTCCTTGAATGTTGTACCCACATTCTCTTTAATAAAATAGAATGTTTTGGGTTATTTTACACCAAACTATTTATGTTCTCAAAATGCTATTTACAACTTTTATAAATTCTTCAAGTGACTTTGTGGCTTTTAGACAGATTTTCTGTAGTTTGTTCCAAAGCAGAGAAGTGGAGACAGAGAAAGAGAAAGATTGAGTCTTGTAGGTATGAAAGTGTTAAGAATGTTGTGACTTGCTAGGAAGGACCAAATAAACAATCAAACAAAAAATTAATAGTGAAATTTGATTAATTAACCATTTTTTGTATCAAACTATCTGCTGATTTTATGACTTTTAGTTTTTATTCCCTAGTGATGTGATGCTACGTCTTTTCATGGAACTATTCCACTCATTAAAATGCAAGCGACGAGGAGACTGGTTCAAGTATCCAGTTATTAGAAATATTAGTTTAGTCACTATACACAAAAATATACTAAAAGAATCACTGAAAAATAGCCAGTATGGTTAAGCAGCAGAGGAAAAAAAACTTTTAGAAATAAAAAGATAGCCTTTCAAGGGAGTAGTATAATTAACTTACCATACAGGCAACTTAAATTTAAAATCATAATAGGGCAAAACAGAAATAGATTTGAGGAGCAGATTGCTAAATGAAGAAGAGCTGTAATAAAAGCATTTCCAAATGCATCAGAATGAGGAAAACTGCCAGAAGCCCATTAAATTATCAAAGACAGGAAGGCCAATGCAGAATATCTAGAATTATTTGCATGGCTGTGCATCATCAGAGGGGTGATTTCTGCACATCAGAGAAGGAGTCTCACAGTGCAGTTCATGAGATGAAGTGACCCAGTCTGACAGCTCGTAGCTTCCAAAGTGGACAAGTCTACTCCTACCACATTTCTGCTTCTTTACCTCACTTCTGGCTGTGCACTCCCACCATCCATCTTGTACCAGCTCCTGTTCTCATCAGAGATTTCCGTAAGTGTATAACATGCCTTGGCGTCAGTGCTGGAAAAGCAAGACAAGATGAAAGTTTGACTCTTAAAAAAGGATGCTGAGAACTGCAATTAAAAATTGAATGCAAACTAACTAATAACAAATATAATAAAACTGAAGTTACAGACACAAAAATGTATAGAATATAACAGGGAAAAATTGACACATTTTTTGTAAAAGAAAACTAGACCTTATAAATCTCTCACTTAAAAGATACTAGGCAAATAAATAGAGAACATTCACTTTGTACCTATATTTTCACAAATGTTTATTTCAAGGTGCATTACAAATGCTCTTAAAAACCTATGACTGCAAAGTCATTAAAAGATCTCATAATTCTAATAAAATAGTAGACAAGTACTCTGCAATGCAGAAAGGAAAAATATTCCAAACTACGTAATAAAGAAGAACAAAATTGAATTATTTAAGAGCAAAATCTGAAAATCATGGTGGATCATAGTTCTCTGAAAACATCAGCTCAACATTGATTCAGAAAAGCAAGTGAATTATTGGCAAAACAGTGAGATAACACAAGATGTTACTGTATTGCTATATACATTTTGATCTGAAAGCTCCTAACTGAGATTGGATGTGAGGAGCTAATATTTTAGGAAGTTACATTTGTGTATAAAATAATAATTTCCAAATTTTAGGACAATGTAGTTCTTTCAAAGAACAGTCACACACATTCAAGGAAAAAAAAACTTGACAGGTTTCTCAGGCTGTAGGTTAATAAATACTGTAAATGAATCTAAGCCTGGTGCACAGCTGAAAGAGGAGTGCCATCATGCTGGCTGTTCTGGACTGGGCACTCCCTCCCCTGCTCTGGGCCCCCATGAGCACCTGTACAGCAGCACAGTAATCCAGATCAGGCAATTTGTGTAGTTTCTTTTTCTTTCTTTTTTTTTTTTTTTTGTTGTTTTGTTTCTGCTTGTTCAGTAAACTTTCAGCTGGGTGAGTTCTTTGATTTTACTCACCACATGACCCCACCAGCACCAAGACAAATGAGGGTGTGGATATGTACAGCAGAGAGCAGGATTAAATAGCATCTTTTTCAATGAAGTTTCAACTCAGATTATTTTAAATTGATCATCAGCTGCAGCTTCCTAACACAGGTGCTTGCTCAGGTTTTGCTTTGATAAGAGACTGGGAGATGGTTAATGTACATACCTGCACCTGTGAATTTCAAAGCCTTCCTAAATCTACTACTTTATAAATAACCCCATAGACTGTATTAGGTCAGCCCTATTCAGGTGAAATAAAAAACCTGCAACATCTAAACTACTTCTAGCACCCGAGACAGTCCACTTAGACATTTCTTCAGATACCTTCATGTTACAGTAAAATTGCTATGATTTTATGAAGAAGTTTAATTTCTCTTCAAGGAGCAGCACTCTGCATAGCGAATATTAAATTTCTTAATCTCACATCATGTTTTTGCAGACTGTCAGATTAGCAAAAGGGCAGAGGTGAGATTCTTGTGGGCAGTAATTCTGAATGGGTGCTGCTGTCATAAAAAGTTCTCTAAAACACCTGGCGTCTCCATTGGTCTGATAGCAAGTAAGAATTTTAATAACATTGACCGTATGTGGCATGCCTGACAAGAGAGCTTTTTGTAGCTCTGCTCTCTGTATAAGGTATTGCCTGGTGATTGTCTGCTGGAGAGTTTTCATCCTGTGAAATCCTATTTGATCTCCCTAGAACAGCACTTAATGGGAAAGACACTGAGTGACAAATCAAGGAGTGATTTCTACAACCAGAGGGGATGTAGAGGTGAGTAGATTCATTACGTGAATAAGGGTTCAAAGACAAGGCCATAAGCATGTCCAAAATGTTGCCATTGTTCAAAAGTTAACAGAAGAGGAAATGCCAGAAGAAAAATAATCTCTATTTTCGCTTGCTTTTGCAGTGTACCTCTTGAAATGAAACAAAGGGAAAACAAAGAACAATAATCCAAATTTTCTTTTGCCATTCCTTTGCTGTATAACCTTAATAGAAACTAAAACCATAGGAGCAAACCCACAAGATTCACCCAGACACTGGGCACTGCACCTCTTATATTCTTATGCTACGGAAAATAAAATAGAAAGGAAAGGTAATGAGTCATTCCTTCTGGTCTTTGATCAAAGCATGACACAGGTTTTCCACATGTGTAACTGTATGAGGCCCGGGGCAAGACACCTTGTGCATCATTCCTTGGAAGTTCATGGGTAATATTCTCCTGCAGATGAATACCGGAAATCGTAAAGCACAACCCTTCCTTCTTCACAGCTTCAAAATTTCACTGGAAAAAAGTTATAGGATGAACCCTCTGCACAGGGATTGCATAACTTCTGCAGAAGTCCTGACCTGTATTGATTTCTCTGCGCATCCTGATAATACACACAAAACAGGGACTTTTTACCTTTATGCTATTTGCCTGTTTCCATGTTAGTGCATGCTCTCCAGTTATGCCCGTTCTTTTCTCAGCAAAAATCAGGGTGGCTGGCTGGGCTGAATCGCCCTTGCTTGTTGCTAGGACTTTGAAAAGAGCCACACACCGTTAGGGCTATTTAAAAATCCAAAGAAATAAATCCTGAATCATCGAACAAGGAGATCTTGTGGGGTTTCCTACTTTTCTACCTAGTCACCCTGTTGCAGCATGGCTCTTGAAAACCTCTCGGGAAACAGAGATTTGTAAAATGAGACTGAGAATATAGATCTCCTAGCAGGTATGTAACCCTCTAAGTATAAGTCAAGAGCTTCTTATAGGAGACAGCCAAGCCACACAATAGGAAGGCAATGCCCTTTTCTGCTTTCTGGCTGGGGAAAACCCTTTTTAACCCAATGACAGAAGTAGCAAAGAATCTTTAGATTTAAACTGATATTTTTGTTGAACACTGTTATTCTGGAGGAGGGCATGGTAAAAACATAATTTAATTGGCATAGCTAGTGGAAAATAACTTGTATAAATCTTTTTTCTTATGACTAGAGTAAGGTTATTGCTATGACTAGAGTAAGGTTACTTTTTCATTTTTTTTCTTTTTGTTCCCATTGAATATAGTTTATCCAGTCACTATCACAACTGCACAACTATTTGAGTCATGGTGAAAATTTTTGCCATTTAAAAAAAGCAAGTACTTAACATGACAGCAAAACAAGCAAAGGAAAGGATATTTCCATGTATGTTACTGAGCTTAATTTTAGCTGATTAAAATCTTGCAACTCTGAGTGGCCCCACAGTAGATTTTTTTTTTTTCCAAAACATGGTTTTGGGACCAGTGAAACACTATATTTTGTTGGCAAACAGTTACAAGAATTTAAACCTTTAATCAAGCTCTGCTAAATGCTTCAGTTTATAAATTGTTTATGAGTTAACCAGGACTTTCCACACAAATCTGTTTCACTTTAATAATAGTCTGGAACTTTTCTACACTGTATTCTGTCCAGTACAGTCTTCTACTGTTCAGACCTGGCTACTGTTATGCTCTGATCAAATTTAGTCTCACTTACAGAAAAGCTTAAACGTTGTTCATTAATAAGCCAGTGCTGCTAATACTGAATAAAAAAGGCTCTCTAAAGGTCTTCCTTCCTGCTGCTCTTACACACCATAAGGAAGAAAAGCAGGCACTGATTCATGTCTATCTACCCGCCAGCGTCCCTTGGCAAGCCTGATACATTGGCATGGCTGTTCCCTTTGCCAGCCCAGAGTGAGGAGTTCTGGTTTTGCTCTGAGCCTTACAGAGCTGCGGTTCAGCCACGCCCCTGAGCCCCATGACCATCCAGGGGGATTAATCTGACGTACTAATGACAGGTCAGTCTATTGGGTCAAAGCATTTTGTCATGTTGTTAAGTGCTCGGGGTACATGCTTAGACACATAATACCAACAGAAGGAAAGCACATCGGGTCACCTGCCTGAAAAAGAAGTGGTGAAACAACAAGTGGCAAACCTGTTTGATAAGCATTCCTGCCCTCTCGTGGTAAAACTGTGCTAAATTTGATTATTCCATGTCACACAGGCTTGCCAAGCTGAAAAAAAGACTAGAAGAAAATGATAAAATATTTATTCTCATATTCATTCGCGTACCTTTTGGTGTCTGAATTTCAAGAGGTCTTTGCAGTTCTTCAGCTTTTTCCTGCATCAACTGAGATTCTTAGAGATGTTTTAAGCTCCAGTTAAAAAAGACCTGCCTCTAGTTTAGCCAGATCTGTGAATAATTCTTCACATGGATAAAAAGCAGAGGTTTTTCCAGTTTTATGGCTACTCAGAGCTTTTCTGTTTTTTCTAACCTGAACCAATTCTTAGGGAGCCTTTTAGCAATCAGAAGAAGGTGAAATCAGGAAAGGAAAGTGTTAAGGTTGTAACTATACCCCTTTTAAGTTGCTTCCTAGCAGCAACATACATTTCATTATGCTGAAACACAATGCACTGTTGCCCTTTATTTCTAAAATAATTCGGTAACTGTCTGAAAACCAAAGCTACAAGGAATCCTTGTGTTTATTCATGTTTTGCAAAAAGCTATTTAGAAAGAGGAAAATCATGTCTTTTTGACAGCTCTAAAAAATGGTACTCTGAAGAAAGAAAGCTCTTTTCTATTTGGGGCTCTAGATACTGCCACATCTGCACTTCAGATGTACAGCTTACATTGTATTAGCTCTCTCACAGTCTTGACCAAGACTGAATCATACTCATACACCATCCCTACTAGCTTGTGTCATGTGATGTGGCAAAGTCAAATCCAGACTTAGACAGGCCTAGGAAACACAGAAATAGCAGCTGGATTAATTTACCTGCTGTGAAAGTTCTTCTTCGATCTTGTCATAGTGAAGGATTAGCTGAAGAAAGTTTGTACCTGCACACATTCACGGGCATGTGCAGAAATACAAGAATTAGCAAATCAAATGGTAACACCAGATATAAAATAAACTAATATAAAAGTGGATAAGAAGAGTCAGCTAGCATCATGTCTATCTTCATTTCACAAAAATCTTAAATTACCTTTTGTTCTTTCCTTTTATAAAAAAGGTAGCAGCCTACACAAAAATAGAGTGACGAGAGCTTTCCTGTTACATCTAAGAAAGAAAAAGTGGCTTCAGCTGTCATCTTGAAAGGGACTGTAAACTTTTTCAAGAAAAAAAAGGAGACTATGAAAATATTCTGTTTAGCAGAGAATGTGAAAAGAAGCACATCAAAGAAAATGAATGTAGAGACAGATGTCGTACACATTGCAATGAAGAACACAATTTCTTCCAAACTTGTTGCTGTGACTAGTCATATATTTGTAACACACAGATCTGGCTGTTCTTTGAGTGGAATGTATTTATGCATTTATATCCAAAGGTTGATTCATTAATGAAAAATCCAGTGCCAAGGCTTTCAAAAGGGACTAACGATTTTGAGATCCCAAGTCCAAACACCTGAAACGAATCTTATGTTCACACACATAAAATTGCCAGGTGGGATGCTGGAAATGAATGTGTGCAAAAGGCATGAACTACTGACCCATGCACTGGGTTTATAGAAGACAACTCATAACAGTTTTACCAACCCTTGTAGTGTAAAAATGACTTTGTGAAACACCTATCCCTATGAGACTCGCTGTTGCTGGAAATAATAATTTCTAAAATGCAAGAGCTTAAGTTTCAAGAAGCTTACTTTGATTTGCTATTTTCTGTAATTGGATTTCATTTTAGGATTCTCAGTTTCTTTGTTTACTGCTCAGCACATTTATCTGGGTAATTATTTAAAAGAAAGATACAGCTTTAAATAACCTGCTACAGACATCCTTTTTTTAAGAGTCATTAAGAAAATGTGTTGTTCTTAATTTGTTGCATTATAATGAGCCTCAAAGTATTGTTTACATCAAACAAATTAAAACTATTTAGAAGAGAATATTATTACAGTCAGGTTGTTAAGTATTTCAGGCAGTAAACATGTCATAAAATGACACACAAAGATCATAAAAATTGTCCTCACTGCTGGAAATAACACCTACCATAATATATTGGTGTTACCTACCATTCCTTACTCTTGGGCTGCATCACAATCCAGGCTACTGACCACTGCTGGAAAGAATGAATGAGAGACCTGTACACTAATGGCTTATGAATGCATCTTTTTTCCCCCAAAGCAAATTGATTTTGGAAAATAAAGTTGAAATGAGCTTTTCTTTTTCCTCTTTCCTGTGATGCAAGTATGAGAATCAGAATATTTAGATATTTCAGATATATCATATATATCTTGTTTACCCTTGCTGAGTATACCAGAAATTTAAGCGAAGAGCCCTTTTTTAGTTGTGGGGAGTATTTGAAGAAACTGTGGTTTATTCTGAGTTAACTAGGGAGTACCACAAAGTCCACATAGAAGTGTAGATCTTTATTCAGCCCCCCTAACTTTAGATGCTAAGTTAAGCTGCCTGCATCAGAAGCCTATTCACCCAAAATTCTCTTACTCATTGATGGAAAATGATAGATGCCTCCAGACAGTGATTCAGATGGTGGGCTGAGTTGCCTTTTTTAACTACTCTTCCCTGTTGACTGTGAAACATTTTATTAATCATCCCTCACCAGTTTTTGGATTTATCATGGCTCTTGTAATAGAGGTGTAGACTGAGGTTCATATTATTTAAAACCACAGACAATAAACTTGTTTTTCTTAGTTGTCAGACCTTTCAATAGCTGACTGTGGATACAGGGGTCCATGGATCATAAGCTGAAAACCATTTCCATATAGGCAGTAGTTGCTACAGCAACAAGGCTCCAATGCGGGATAAGCAATTAACTGTAGCTGGGATGAATCTGGGCTTTTTTAAGTTGTTGTACCTTCATTGAATAGAAGTAGCTTTCAGGGCATTGAAGGTTTGCATTGAAGGATAATATGTAAAATGAAAATTTGTTCTCTTCCACAGAATAAGGGAAGAATAACTTGGATTACTTAAAATAAATATACCTGTCTTAAAGTAGGAGCCATTAAAATGAATCAAGGTTGTCTAATATTTTTGGAATTACAACCAAATTGCCAGGTCTCAAGAACCAGCAGTGTGCCAAAAATAGGCTCTATGTAGAGACAACAAGGTAAAGAAAATATTACAATTAAGTGCTAAATGTTTGAGCCTTAGGGTCTAAATAGTCATTAGAGCAAACAGGTTTATTAGCTTTCAAATGTGGGAAATGTACAGATTTTTGTTCCAAGGAAGATTCAGCAGCCCTGTGACTGGAGCACTCACTGGGATAAAGTTGCTTGACAGAAATAGAAATTGTTAGGAGCTGCCAAATCTGGAAGCCCAGCAGGGGCAAGGCTGCTGCATCTCCATGATGCCCACAGGTCCAGCTGGCAGTGAGGCTGAGTGTGTACCATAGGCACATGTGCATGCACACACACACACACACAAATGGGTCTCTTGGCAGACCTCAGACCCCAGGGTGTCTCCAGCAGTTGGCCCAGCCCCCCACGCCCCCCTCTCCCAGTAGACCATGCATGCCTCCACGTCCCCACTCCCAGCAACACCCCCTGGCCCCCAGGCCACATGTCCCGCTTGCCAGCTGGTCCAGCTCGATGCCAGCAAGGGTCATGCACTGACAGTACATCCTCATCATGCTCTGTACTGGCACCATGGGCACACGGGTCTCCCACCTCTGGTTCACCCCCATACACACAGACATGGAGTCCAGAGAGCCCCACACCCAGGAAAATCACTAGAAATGGAGGTTAGTGAGAAGCTGAGACAGACTGTGCTGGTCAGATGCAGGCATGGCCAGACAGGCGTCCTGACCTATGCCTGTTACACAAAACCGGCTCTTTTTCTCCCCTTTTGCCCGTTTTCCCACACTTGTTCCTCCCCAAACACCTCAGTACATCCCTTTCCCCACCTTCATTGCCTCCCCTAAACATCCCACAATAAGTCCTGTTCAGTCCCCAAATGCTCTTCCCTGCACCCCACAGGGAACTCTGTACCCCGGGCAGTACCCCTGGTCTGTGGGGTGACCTGGAGAGCCTCCTTGCTGAGTCCTGGTGCTGGATGTCCCCCAGGCACATGGAACTGTGTCTGGCCTGGGACAGCCCTGGGGCTGGAGTGGGGTCTCCTGTCTCTGACTGGGGCATTGGGGTCCCCCACCATTGTGCCTTTGGGGCTGTGGGGATGAGATTTTCACAGGGTGGTGGCTCCTGGTGGCTCCTCACCAGGAGGAGCTGGGCAGGGGGATATTGGGGTTCCCCCAGCTTCGGTGCTCCTCTGCCTCCCTTTGTGTGGGGCAGCTTTTGTCACATAAGCTAACAGAAAGTTCAGGGACTTTAGTCAAAATTAACAACGTCTAACGAAAATGTTTTAGCCATTGGACTGAGTATTCAGGATCATCCTCTGAAGTTTCTCACCCTGCATCCAAAAATTTGTCCAACAAACATTTTGCAGAATTTTTTATATTCTAGGGGAAAAAACCAACATTTTAATGAATCAACTCTTGCTGATGGAAACCACTTTACATGAACATTTTTAACCAGCTGTCATTGAACAACTCTAGTCCTGCACCTCCCAGCTGCTATAATCAGAAGTTGATTGTTACATTTCTGTTGCCCAGGCAAGAAGAGAGCATGTGCTGGTATTGATTTCAGCCAAGAGAGGAGCATAGTGGAGTCTTCTAGGAACACTTAGAAGTGATGCTTTAATTTCATTACTTTCACCCACGTAACTTCCAGCCAAAAGAAAGACTATTAAGACACTCCTAATAGCCAAATCTTTTTCTTTAGTTCCTCAGTTAAAATGTGTATTGACTTCATGGAGACTTATTCTTTGTGGGGAGCTATAGAATAAGTTACATACTTGTGAATGGTTTGTCACATTTCATGCAGCAAATGTGGCTCGGCACAATGACTTTTGCACTGCTGCACACATGGCATTTGTGATCATATTTTGACCATAAAACACTGGCCATTTTTAAGAGAAGATTCATGCACAGCAGATGCACTTTATCATACAGACTGCTATTTTCAATTGCACTACTTACGTAGTGTCCTCTACGATATACATTTTGACGAACAGATCAACAAAAATTGACCAATGAAATGAATACATTTCCCTTTTGTCTGTATTTTGCCTGTATCTGTTAGTCTTCTTTGCATGGTGCATTTTATCAATGAAGTTAACACACAGAACTGAATGGATTATTTCACCAAAGTCAGCATCTGTGCAGGTGTACACACTGCAGAAGACAAACACCTCTCATAGATGGAAATTAACTTTGGAGGCCTCAACATGGCTGAGATTTTACTCATCATTAATGGTGTTTAGAGCAAACATATCATTTTAAGTATAGGTTTAATTGTCTATTCTCTAGATATATATATTTTCAGAATAGTTTATAAGTTGTTTAGTTTGTTTGCTTACATTAAATTCTCCTCATTTTCTTTTTGGTACAAAACCCGATTGGTTTAAAACCATAAGTATTATCATAGAATTATAGAATGGTTTGGGTTGGAAGGGACCTTAAAGATCATCTAGTTCCACCCCCCCTGCCGTGAGCAGGGACACCTTCCACCGGACCAGGTTGCTCAAAGCCTCATCTGACCTGGCCTTGAACACTTCCAGGGATGGGGCATCCACAACTTCTCTGGGCAACCTGTTCCACTGCTTCACCACCTTCATAGGGAAGAATTTCTTCCTTACATCAAATCTAAATCTACCCTCTTTCAGTTTAAAGCCGTTACCCTTTCTCCTAGCACTACATGCCCTTGTCAAAAGTCCCTCTCCAGCTTTCTTGTAGGCCCCCTTCCAGTACTGAAAGGCTGCTATAAGGTCTCCCTGGAGCCTTCTCTTCTCCAGGCTGAACAACCCCAACTCTCTCAGCCTGTCCTCATAGGAGAGGTGCTCCAGCCCTCTGATGATCTTCACGACCCTCCTCTGGACTCATTTCAACAGGTCCATGTCCTTCTTCTGTTGAGGGCCCCAGAGCTGAATGCAGTACTCCAGGTGGGGTCCAGGTGGGAGAGTGGAGTAGAGGGGCAGAATCACCTCCCTTGACTTGCTGGTCACGCTTCTTTTGATGCAGCCCAGGATACAGTTGGCTTTCTGGGCTGCAAGTACACATTTGCCGGGTCATCTTGAGCTTCTCATCAACCAACACTGCCAAGTCCTTCTCCTCAGGGCTGTTCTCCGTCCATTCTCTTCCCAGCCTGTGTTTGTGCTTGGGATTGCCCTGACCCAAGTGCAGGACCTTGCACGTGGCCTTGCTGAACTTCACGAGGTTTGCATGGGCCCACCTCTCCAGCCTGTCAAGGTCCCTCTGGATGGCACCCCTTCCCTCCAGTGTGTTGACTGCACCACACAGCTTGGTGTTGTCAGCAAACTTGCTGAGGGTGCACTCAATCCCACCATCCATGTCACCGACTAAGATGTTAAACAGCACCAATCCCAATACTGACCCCTGAGGATTGTTACTCGTCACTGGTCTCCATGACACCGAGCCATTGACCACAACTCTTTGATTGCAACCATCCAGCCAATTCCTTATCCACCGAGTGGTCCATCTGTCAAATCCATGTCACTCCAATTTAGAGACAAGGATGTCATGTGGGACAGTGTCCAATGTTTTGCACAAGTCCAGTTAGATGATGTCAGTTGCTCTTCCCTTATCCACCAATGCTGTAACCCTGTCATAGAAGGCCACCAAATTTGTCAGGCACGATTTGCCCTTAGTGAAGCCATGTTGGCTGTCACCAATCACCTCCTTATTTTCCATGTGCCTTAGCATAGTTTCCAGGAGGATCTGCTCCATGATCTTGCCGGGCACAGAGGTGAGGCTGACTGGCTTGTAGTTCCCTGTGTCTTGCTTTTTTCCCTTTTTAAAAATGAGGATTATGTTTCCCCTTTTCCAGTCAGTGGGAACTTCACTGGACTGCCACGACTTAGCTGCTTAGCAACTTCATCTGCCAGTTCCCTCGGGGTCCTGTGGATGCATCTCATCAGGTCCCATGGACTTTTGCACCTTCAGGTTCCTTAGATGGTCTTGAACCTGATCTTCTCCTACAGTGGGTGGTTCTTCATTCTCCCAGTCCCTGCCTTTGCCTTCTGCGGCTTGGGCTTATGGTCCATGGCTCTTATAACTGGGAGTAAGAAATATACTTTCAATTATCTAGATCTGCATTTGGTCAATGTTTGCTCATGAAGTACCACAGTCTCCCCTCCTGATGACTACTGGATGTGATATATTATGCTAGTGTTTTGACTGGGAGTCCAGCCCCTAGCAGAGACAAAAAGAGCCTCAGTTGGGTTTCATGTGTCTTTACAGGAATACAGCCAATTCAAAATATTTAGTTTTCAGGTCTCTGGTCTTTTAGGAAAATGAAATAAAACAAAAGCAGTTTTCTATGGAACGCACACAGTTTTTGCAAAGAAAAAAACATTGGTTTGGTCAAAAGCCCAATTTTCCATTGAAAGAGTTTCAATGTAAAATGTTCAAGCAACCATAAAATATAGTAATAAGTATAAATTAATGGAATTTAGTGTTTCAGGCTATCTCCTTACACACTCTCTCTCTCTCTCTCACACACACACACAAAGGAGGTACTGCCAGCAAGACTGTAGTGTTCATTTTACTTGTCATTGAAAGAATCAGGAAGAAGAGAGTGAAGAGATGTTTTCTAAGTTATAATCCTCAAAGAAGTTAAAAAAAAAAGATTCTTCTGCAAAGTGTGTTGAGACAAACATCATTAACATGATACTTCACCAAAAAACTGCTTCCTAGCCTCTAATGCAGACACCTGTAAAAGATAACTGAGCTTAGATAAAATTTTTAGAATATTAATTCACTGAATAAGCGTGGGTTCTCTAATTGTATAATTTTAAGAAGAAAGACAAATGTGGGATGATTATAGTATTCCCTACACTGCTTAATGAGACAGAGAATTAGCTCAGCTTCATATGTGTCATATCTGGTAAGTCAATTATTAACTTTAATGCAGTAAATGCATTGTTAGTCTCACATTTAACAGCATAAAAGTCCAAGATAATGGTTGGGAAACTCACGTAATAATAATCTGTACATTACAAGTTCATAATAAAAATAGTGACCTGTGTGTGGATAAGGTGGATGGTGAATAACAGCAAAAGAAGCAGAGAAGAGAAGGGAGAAATAAAGATGCGTACAAGTGACCATTTATAATTATATCATTCAGAAAGCAGTTTAAGCACAGCCATAACCCGTATGGTTTCTGCTCTTGTCACTGGCTAAAGCTCAAAAACTAAGTAATTATACTATGCTAAGGAAGTGCAGAAACGATGATACCAGCTACTGGATAGGACACATGTATGTTTGACCCTACCTGATCCATCAGGATTGCACAGAGGAGAGATTAATTGGGCCTTTGATTAATATATTAGACATACTCAGGGTTGTTTTTTTCTAAACTGGAATCATGCCTCAGGTGCAGTATAGATGTACTCAGATAAACTCCACTTCCCAGTCATGCCATAACAGACAGAGGTGCTCCTAAAGCTGCACAGGAGCAGCCATTAACTGACACCAGCATTGATGTGGACTGGCCAGCTGCAGGATTTTCTGGGTGAGAGATCCCCGAATTTCATCTATGCACCTCAGGATCAAATCTCATACATTTAGATGTGAAGTCCTTTCAGAATGCATGCAGTTTTTGTGGGTGGAAAAAGGTGGTTGTATGACAACTTTTCAGGAAAACAATTAGAATGTGGGCCAATACAGTAAAACAGAAAATAAGACTAGATTATAATTCTAGTTTGTAGCGATCCTCAATAAGCTGAAGACAAAAAAGCTGCTGTTCTTACAAGACAACAGAACAGATTATAAGCAAGTATACAAACTACCTCTTATTTTCAAATATCCTAAAACAATGGTAGTCCTGAAAGCCTTCAGGAACCAAAGATACTGTCTTTTGCTCAGTTTCACACAGAGAGATCTTGAACAGGCTGCCTTTGTACAAAGTAACAGTAGGTATATGCTGCAGTGAGGGATGGGACTCCTTTCCAGGCAGTTGGCTGCTCTGCTTTGATCCTAATAAACAAAATCTTTCAGAAATTAGGTGAAGTAATGGAAAGTCTCAAGACAATGAAGCAAAGGGCTATAGATGCATGTTTCTGTTATAGACCAATTAGCCAGCAAACAGGGAGTGAAATAAAGCCAGGTTAGCTCATTATGTTTTATGTACTTGGGATCAACAGAGATGATTCAGAGATTCCTTGAATTGTTTTTGTGCTAAGTTTAGGATAGTTTGTTTTGTAAATACTTGCTTATTATCAGACATTTTGTTCTCTGGAAAGGATCTCAAAGCAATAATTTTTCTTTGTAGAAGGATGTTTGAAAATTTTATATAAACATTGGTTTTGAGTATAGTGCGTTTATTAAAAATTACTTCATATCAATCTGAAAATATCAATGCCAATAGTGAACTTTAATTAAATTTTACACATTTAAGCATCTAGCCACTATAGGAACACATGCAGTTAGGTGCTGAGGTGAGATTTTTGGACCAGTATATTTTCATTTAGGTATTTCAAATGACACAGTTCTTTTGCTGACTTTTTTTCTAGGCATAATTACAGCTGCGTAATGTACATTTCCAAATACTCAAGAGAAGGTTAGAAAACTTCATAATGGACAGAGTCTTTCTGAAACAGAAACATTTGATACAGGCTGCTGTTTCCATATTTGACCTTATTTGGAGGGCTGGGGGGAATGGGAGAGGAACTCATGCTCTCAGAAGCTCCTTTACTTTAGGCTGACTCTGATAAATTTTCAATTTAAAGAGAAGAGTCCAGGGTGAGTTTTTCAGCTGGAAAGGATCAGACTGATTCAGGAAGAAAAAGAGCCACCCCAAACCTTTATTGGAAGGTTGTACTGATTTTAAAGCAAAATATTTTCAAGTTTTATTGTTTTTTCCTTTTTCTAAATGAGAGTTATTTTTTGCTATTCTGAGTGTACTAAACATTCTCAAGAGTTTTCCAAGTGGCAAAAGTTGGTGAGCATACTATAAGCTACAATAGGAATTCCATCTCTGCAAGGAAACACACTAAGCAACAGCAAAAATACAGAAATTTGAAGGATCAAATAAATCACAGCAGCAAAATCTTAAAAGTCTCATGAAAAAAGATTTTGAAGTATCTTTTGAAATAAGAATTGGAGTATAATGACTGTAGAGATCACTCCAAAACAAGGTCATCTATAACTGACTTACATATTTTTTTCTGTAGATGCAGACGATGAGAAAGTCACAAACATTTTATTACCTCTCTCCACGGTTATAAAGTTCTCATTTGTAACAATTTTTCATGTTGACATCTGACCCTGTTCTACCATGTCGGAAGAAAGACTATTGTGATGACAGAATATTAGTAAAAAAGACCATAAAGCATAGCTCTAGCATGAACCCTTCCTCCTCCCGAACAGCACCATTTTGTTCAGCAAATCTCTTTTCTCCATGGATTCTGTAATAGCTGCCTGTGCCAGTAATATAAATAAGCTTTCTCTCCTGCAGAGCCAACATGGCTAGGAAATACTAAGCTGCAGATTTTGTTCCATCTTATATATCATCAACAGACCTGTTTAATAACTTTCAGCTTGATACATGTCATGGTTTAACCCCAGCCAGCAACTAAGCACGACACAGCCGCTCACTCACTCCCCCCCTGGTGGGATGGAGGAGAGAATCGGAAGGGTAAAAGTAGGAACACTCACGGGTTGAGATAAAGACAGTTTAATAAGTAAAGCAAAAGCTGTGCATGCAAGCAAAGCAAAGCAAGGAATTCATTCACTGCTTCCCATCGGCAGGCAGGTGTTCAGCCATCTCCAGGAAAGCAGGGCTCCATCACATGTAATGGTTACTTGGGAAGACACATGCCATCATTCCGAACATCCCCCCCACCTTCCTTCTTCTTCCCCCAGCTTTATATGCTGAGCATGACATCATATGGTGTGGAATATCTCTTTGGTCAGTTGGGGTCAGCTGTCCCAGCTGTGTCCACACCCAGCTTCTTGTGCACCCCCAGCCTGGTCGGGTGGTGTGAGAAGTGGAAAAGGCCTCGACTCTGTAATCACTGCTCAGCAATAACTAAAACATCTCTGTATTATCAACACTGTTTTCAGCACAAATCCAAGACATAGCCCCATACTAGCTACTGTGAAGAAAATTATCTCTATCCCAGCACAACACACCTGTGCAATTCTGTTGAGGGAAATAGGATGATAGTGCCATCCATAGAGAGCTTAATTTGGAATTTAGTGTTGCACAGATGTAGCTGGGAGCTCATTTGCTTTGCAGAACATTTATAACTAGTGATGAAAAGTGACGTAAAAAAAACCACCCTAGAATACCTAGCTTGATTCTAAGGAATGCAGAGAAAGCTGTCAGAAAAAAAAAAAAACAACAAAACAAAATGAAAAATAAAAGAAAAACCCGCATTTTATTTGTAAACTACTCACATTTGATATAGAAATTCTTGAGTGATAATGATGTAGAACCAACAATGCCATTAGCACAGGAATTTTTCAGGATATGATGACACATACTAAGAAATCAAAAACTACAGACTAAACTACTGATTAGTCTATACAAGGCCACTTTTTTCACCACTGGGGAAACAGTTTTATTCAAAATTTGCAAATCTAAATTCATAATGAGGGAAGGTTTGACCAATATATCCAATATATCCAACGTGACAAAAAAATTAGAATTAATGTTACTTTAAATATTTTATAATGAGAGTAATTGCTGCAAAGACCTAGAAACATTTAAGACATCTAATCCAGAGCCTTGTTTTAGGGTGACTTTTGCTTGAAAACGAACTATATCATAATTTGTGTGCTCTTGTGAGCAACCACTCCAGAGCCATAGAGTAAAGAAAACCGGTTCTTCTAAACTGACTACAAAGTTGTGTTCATTAATTGCCTTAGATGGTGTGGTCATGTGCTGTCCTACGTCTGTGAATGTTATAAAATGTGCTCAGAGGATTTGATTTGTCTGCACCTGCCTGCATAAACAGCCTGATCAAGAAGCTGCACAGGTTTTGTAGAGTCTGCATTGCAGCTAATCTATGAGTTAAATCTACGAAGCCAAATATTTGCCTTGGAAGTGTTCATGAGTACAATCATAGGTATTTATATCAAATTAAATGTTAGTAACTTTCCTTTTAATTTATTTAGGAAGAAAAACAAGTATTCTGACAGTGTGTTTCATGTGTCTTTTAGGAGATTTTTTAAGTTAAGTCATTAAAACATTTTTATGCATATATGGTAACAGTCATATGCTTTTATAATTGTAGACTTTCATGAGTATTAGTAGAGCTGTAGTGCATTATATCAATGTATTGTCAATGTCATTCAATCTTTCAACCTATAAGACAGTTCTCATATGACTTTTGCATGTATGATACCAGTTCTGCAAGTCCAAGTTCATTATATTTGTGCATAAACTGTAATGATATTTGCACATGTCAGAATTGTCATGGCATTTCACGTCGTATGAAACCTTCTGCTGCTTTGGTGAAAGGAATATTAAGGTCTTCAATAGATAGAAAATGTCTCACTTCCAAATTATTATTTTCATTATTTATGTATATCCATCTATATTCTACCTCTTTATAGAAAAGTATGAAGTAATTGCCCTAATGTTAAAAATTTGGTTGAAATACAGTGCTTTTCAATGTGCTTACTTATCTATCCCTTTTCCCCTGCCTTCTATGAAAAAAGGTCTTGCAAGGTCTTTCCTTGCCTTCTTTGATTTGTATTACTATAATGTTTTTATATACTCTGACCTTTTTATTAAGACTTCCTTCAGACTGAATAGCCAGCATGATATACTATCACTTGTTTCTTGTAGTATAAACATCTGTCGTATGCCCAGCAAAAGCTGACTTGATTTGTGCATAGTCACAATTTCTGATCCTTGCTTTTAAATTGAAAGGTGTTAATTTGCTCTCTCATCAGATGAAGTAGAATATGTGATTAAAGTAACGGTACAGAAACTCCAGAGGTATCAGTGTTGCTGTCTCTCACTGTGGTATCCAAGCCTGGGGATAGTTTCCTTAAAGCCCCAGCTTCTGGAGTCATGTAACTTCACAAAATTTGCAAAAATTGTACAGACTTCCTATGACCCTAGAAGCAAGTAAAATAAATAAAAACTATTGGTTTTAATTCTGCAGTTTTAAAGATTTCTCAAGATTTGATGGTCTGACTCATGACTTTTGGACACTGTTTTGGCAATATTGATACACTCACAATCCTCCTAGCCAATTCTTATGAAAGAGTCAGAAGTGCAGTGGTACAAACACTTTTAATACCGCAGTCTATCTGGAGGTAGACATGAAGAAGGATTGGGGCATGAGCAGACAGAAACAATAACTCCTCCAGGCAAAAACAAATGAATAAAAATGAGGAATTTATATACTGCCCGATGTTGGATGTGACTTCAGTTCCTGGATGCATTTCCAGTGTTGAAATCTGTAAATGCCATTGCTGAGCCACGATCCAAATTCTAGCAATGCTTAGACACGAATATATCCCACCTTGTTTAGACTCCTAATTGAGGTCGCTTAGTTAAGAAAGTAAGTTGTTATCTTCCAGGTTTTTGCTAAAGGTAAGAGACATCTGCAGAAAGCACACAGGAAAAACTTGCATCCCATTGGGAAACCGAAGTTGTTGAAGTCAGAGCAGGCCAGACAGCTTGTTGAGACATCCATTCTGCAAACCCCTGCATGGCACATAGTCCTGTGCCTATTGATTTCCCCAGGTGAAGTCAGAACTGAAAGTCAAAATCCCTTGTTTGCTATAGGAAGGGAATGGGAGAGAGGTCTAAGCTCTAAAACAGTTGTAATGACACTTAGGGATGATCCCAGGAAGCAGAATGTTCTCCAGATGGTGAGGAAGAGTCCTAAACATCCAAATTGTCATTCCTTATTGACTACAGAAATTGCAACATTATGTGTCTCAGCATAAATGAAATGGGATAAACCCAGAATCTCGTAGTTGAGTATAGATCATACTGTCTACATCATGATTTTTATGTATAAAATCTACATGTATAAATATATACTTATATATCAATTTTATATATTAAAATATTTAAAAGGTACATGGGTGAACATCTCAGTTATGAAATGCAAGTATAAAGCAAGTGTGCATGCTCAGAACATGTCTGCTTACAAAAAACTGAAGAAAGAAGAGTCCTCTCTTGCTTGTCATCTAAAAGTTCAAATATCCAATGGGAAAAGACAGAAATATGGGTTCTACACTGCAAGAATTATTTATATTATTTGTATATTTGCAATACTTCAATCTTCAGTCTGAATGTAGCAAAGGACATTTATCTCTATCCAAAGACACTGACATGTCTTTAAAAATCAGGTTTCCTAGATAAATCTTTATCATAACGTAGTAAAAATGGTGATATTTAATTATTAAATCAATGTTTCTTCAAAAGGACTTGAACCTGGAAAAGCATGCCACAGGCAACCAAAAAGAACAGCATAGTGGAAATCACTTCTCAAGTCACAAAGTGGAAACAAATGGGGAATTGCTTTTCTTGCCTCTGAGTAAAATTGAAGAAAAAAAAATTGGGGGGATATTTTATATGATAGTGTGGACATGTGTGAGAAACTCAAAGTTGTGAGTTATTATTAATTAGTTATTAGTGAGTTGCTTAGACTTCTCTAAAATGAAAGTGATTCAAACTTTGTGCATTAATCCTGTTATTTGCTGAGTACAGTCACAATAAAATAACCAATAAATGTTCTACAGTTAGCATTTGCCTAGCCCTCCTCCTCTGCTAGCAGGAAGCCTGTCTGGAAAAAACTGTCAGTGAAATGGTAAGCTGTAAAGAGTAACATTAGTAAATTCCATGTAAAGAAAATATTTTAACAGTGAATTACTGCCAAGAAATTCAGAAAAATGATTCTCAGCAGATATATTTTTAATTCCTGATTTTGCAAATATATCCAGATGTGATTAAAATCAGTCTATTCTGTATGTAAAATAAATCATCTACACATTTTTTTAAGATAAAGACATTCTTCTGTAAATATTTATATAGCTTTGGAAGATCCCAATCCTGCACACACTCACTAATAAGTGGAGTGCTTATGACAAGCACAACCCTTCATAACATCAGTCTAAAATTTATACTAGGGTAATAGTGAGTTTGTGTGAAGTAAAATGGTGCTTACCCATGAAGGCATTGAAGTACTATCTTCAACTTATCTTTATTCACAAATATGCTCAACCGAATGATTGTTAGGACTACAGTACCTAAATCCCACTGGTCCAATTGTTTTCTGAGAGAGTCTGTTTTCTTCTCCTCCAGCTACGGACATTATGCCTGCAGTCTGAAATCACACTCCATTTTTATTGCATGACATAGCTTTTCCTTTTATAAAACCAAGTTTGGGAGCTACCAGCTCAGAGAAGATAATCTCTGAAGCCTGTCTAAGCTGTATCTTTTCTGTTAGTACTGAACTGCTGTTAAAGTACAGTAATTTGCAGTAGTTTGATATGTATCTCAAAATAGTAATTTGTGGCCAACATTGTCTGATGATTTAAGATATCAACAGAGAGTCCAGAATTTACTAGAATGGATTTTTACTACAAAGTCTGCTCCTGTGATTTTCTTGGGCTTTTTCCATTTTGGTACTAACTCTATTTTATTCTGTTTGTTATTTTCACAGCACGACGGACTGAAGTAGTTAGTGAAAATAAAATAATATTATGTGTCCATGCAGTCAGGGAAGTTTTGGTTCATACAGACTTGGTAGGGTGTTAGTCTGATGGCCACCTCAGTCTAAGCGTAGGTATTTTTCTAAATGCTTTTAGAAATAATACTACAAAGAAATAAATGAGAAAATATTGCAGCTAAGGTATTCTGTTGCTCTTTTTATGTTGCGTTTTCTATGCCAAGAATTTTCTTGAATGATTACCTGCTTTGGATGTTTCATGCTGTCCCCGACAGAAGATATAATGCACCTAAGATTCCATAGGCTTTTTGCATGTGTATTTTAAAGGCTATAAGTTTGTTGTGGTTTTGCTAGAGTCTAGCTGTTTTCTGATTTCAGTGTGAAACACAATGGCTGAGAAGTTTTGAGGGGAGTTTGTGTAGAGGAGGACGAAGTGATTCTATAATCCTGGAACAATGTCTGTATTACATGTCATGTACACAATGAATCTCTGTGATTTGGCCCAAGAAGTTTTCTTACCAACTATTGCTGCACCCACTGTCCCACACTGCCACCCAGCTGAGTCTGGAGCCTGGCTGGGGAGTTTTCTTCCTCTTCTTTTCTGACAGACAGGTTCTGGAAGGTTACACCTACCTGGAAAAGAAATGACAGAAATAAGTGTATCTTATTTGTAACTAGTTTCACATAGAAGGAAAAGAAAAATCAGATTAATTCTTTTTCCCATTTGCCATCATTCTGTTTTAACAATAGTAAATGCCAGAGTCTCTGGGAAGTAGCCTCCATCAGAGCAGGCTTTTCTGTGCAGTCCAGTAAAAGACAGAAGAGGGAAGCTGCCCTGCAAAGAGCAGCTGCATTGCTGCAGAGAGAGGGTTTCTGATTCCCACTGCTCTGATGGTCAGAAATATTGTTCTAATTTTTAACCTAATTTTACTACTGATTATTTTGCCTATTCGTTCTTAAGTCAGCAATGCCTTTTATATTATAAAGACAATTATCTCTAGCTTACTGATAGAGAAAGTAATATTCTATCATAGTTTTCATTCAGCACTCCCAAAAAGTCAAGCCTTCCTCTGCAAGCCAGGTTGCCCATTTGATGATATCTTTCTGGAAATAAAGCTTGTGTTGACACCAGTCACAGATGCTCACTGAGTAGACTCCTCCACAGACACTGACCCACACTGTTAAGTTCAGTGGCACGTTACATCGATGTGTAAAGCGAGCAGCTGTGAGCAGCGGTGAGCAGTTGAGCTGTGCTCGTAGGTTACACTAGGCTGCATGCACATGGCTGTGTTGCTTCTGGATGCAAGCTAGCTTGTGTGGAGCTAGCTTGGATATCTATTTACCAAATTTTCTTGTGCTTCAAGTGGCAGAACTAGCTTATGTGCACAGACGTGCGTGCCTCTTCAGTATCCTCAAATTGTTCTATATTTCCTGAGTGCTGTGAAGGCATAACTTTTTTTTCCCTCATCTATTAAGCCAAGTGAGAAAAAATGCAACTGTCCAGTTATTGGGTGATTAAATCTGTCTTTTCTCCCAGGTAAAAAGTGTCCCACATACAGTGAAATCACACTGCATTTTTCTGTATTGTGAGTATATTAGCCCTCCTTGATGGTAACAGCTAAAACATTATTCTCATTGTCTTGATTTTTTTTCTTGTATATATTGATTAAAAAACATATTAGTAAATGTCTCTAGATCCTGTAATATTATATCCACAGTATCTGTTCTACAGTCTTCCAAGAAATAACGATCACAACAAGCTAATGGCATAATTGCATAGTTTAGATATATGACCAAAGGGATTTCTCTTTGGTTTTATTTTAATGATGTGTTTATCTTTAAAGGCTTTCTTCTCCTTTTCACTATCTGATATTCCAAAGGCAGTATATACTTTATCTTAACAAGAAAAAAGATGGATCTATATAACAGAAAAATTTTCTGAAATAATGAATTATATAGATTTCCTATATTCCTGATATGTATGAGGAAAATTGTTCTATACATACAATTCAGAATGCTCCATCTATTTTCAGCATGAAGTTAAACATAATGACTCACGATTCTGTAATGGGTTTCAGTTAACTGAGATTGTGCCAGCAGAATATGTGATGCTCAGAGTTCTTGTTTCACTTGAAGAAAACAAAGAAGCAATCAAAGTATCCTCATACAGACAATCACTGCTCTTCATTGATGCCCCTTGTTAGTCTGGAAATTTTTATTAGATATACTAATAATATCTTCTGAGGTTAAATAGTTGGGAGAGTGTGAAACCTGGGTCATATGTAAATTAATTTTTATTCAGTGGTTTGCATTGTGTTAAGGTGTTCTTGATGTAGGCCTAGACATTGATTAATTGGGACCACAGGTTCTTGGCCAAAGAAGAGAAGCAGAGCTCTCCTTCCCTCACTCATAATGCAAAAGAAGCAGTGATTGGCTGGCAGCCTTAGGTATCTTCATAACTACTTATGTGCACTTGATGACTGCCACCCCCTTTGCTGCTCAGCAAGAACAAGTTAAAATACCTATCTTTTTTGTTGATCAGCTGTCTCTACATTGTATCAGTTTGATCACTTCCCTCCATGGCAAATGCTTTAAATGAGAAAGGAAACTGTGCCTGATTTTCAGCATGATTTTTCCAATGTTACAGAAAATTAAGAGTCTAAGTAGTTTGTATTAGTAGCTGACTACTTAAGGAAAATATATTATTTGATCTAGAAATCCTAGCAAAGTAAAAGTAATGTTAAGATAAATGAGCAGGTAGTGTATGAGAAATTTGATTTTTTTCAATGTATTTATAGAAATTTTACAAGAATTAAGTGTAAATAAACAGGAGTATTCAGAATTTTTATTTTAAGACTCTGAATTAGTTTTAATGAAGATTACAAATTAAATTCAGTTTAAAGGAGAAATTTAATCCAACGTTAATTATTCATATTTTGGACACCGTATGTAAATTAATGCTTTCAAAAATTATAAACCATCTCCTGTGGCTAAAATAAATATGATTCCCCTCTAGAAACAGATTATATTCTTATATTTTCAAATCTCTGAGGTTTCCCAGTCTTGTCCCTTTCTTTCCTCCATACACTAACAAAAGTTAAGATTTTACTTTCTTTTGTTAAATGAAAGTGAGAAACTGAGAACATCTTATATTTTTAGTAAAATTCTCATGTATTGCAAAGATCAATAGACATCCATTCCTGTTTTGATTTAAATGTTCTGTGCATAAAAGCTAAACATTGTGGCATTGCATTAATACCTTTGAAAAATTATGAAATTCAGTAGAAAACTGTGCATAACTCTCCATCAGTAAAAAGTGGTGATTAAAGTATATAAACTAAGAAGGTGACAATTTAATTTTTAAATAAATTTCATCTTTATTAATGTATAACTTGGACAAATACTACAATATTATTGCAATTTCTACTTGTATGGGAACTGTTATTTGACTAATACTTTACATAAGGGTTTGTCTCTGCTATCCAAAAAGAAGTATAGTGCAGAGTGGCAATGTTTTTCAGTCACCTTTTGCACTCACTGAACTATGTTCATGATTTTAAACTTGACAACACATTTTTAAACAGGAGAAAAAAGTAACGTTTAAATCTATTTTAATTAAATTAGGGCTAATGTACAACCCATCAGACTGAGTAGCATCTGTGTCTCCATGAATGAATATGTAATGTCTTGAGTGAATAAATGTTTCCATCTGCTACTGGTTCTTAATCAAGAATTATTTTTTTCAACAGATATTCAAGTGCTTTATTTTTGACATGTTCTTGATAAGATATTACATCCTCCCACAACTCCATCTTTAAAACTTAATTTTTAAACATTTCATCCTATTCAAAAAAGTTATTTGAATTTCTAAGATTGTTTAAATTTTTATTATCTCCTCCACTCAATTTACTTCACAGATATAGGGAAAATGAACTTATACTAAAATGTCTAAGTAACACGTTTTTGATTTGTTCATTATCATTCTGGATTGGTAGCTAACCATTATGAAGTAGAAATTAATGTTATGTTCTCTTTTGTTATGCAAACCAGTCCGACTAAACTGAAAAGAGCTATATAAAAACCCAGAAAACTGTAACTAAATGTGAAACGATGTAAAAAAACAGGTTTCACTTTTTTACCCAATGATGAGTGCACTCAGGTCAGAGTGAAGGAGGCACATGGTACACACTTTTCCTCTCAGGAAACATTGCGCAGAAGATTTTTGCCAAGTCTTTCCCCTGCCGAGCTTTACCCTGCAAGACACTACCAAGCTTCGTGGACTCCTGGACAAGTTAATGTGCAGGATATATACCATACATGCAGGTGTGCAGCTCCAACAGATGGGACCAAGAATTCATCCCACTGATGGTTAGGTCATGGTGACAGAGGAGGGGGGTGATGTGGGCTGAGATTACACCCAGGCAGACAAGCGCTTCAAATCAATCTCTAAACTCACGGTTATTGGATAAAAGTGAGGAGGGAAATGAAGAATTTCAGGTTTGTTCTATAACCTCCTCCCTGACACTTTAACAGTACTTCTATGGAAATGACCTCCAGGGATGCCTCCTGGAAGAGCCTGAGGGCAAATTTCTGTAGGGCATTTCTGTAGTCTGAGTTTTTTCTCATCTGGGATTCAGGATGATACAAGAAAATAGAGGTAAATGCATACAATGCGAGTAAGTAAAATCAAGAGATGTTGATCTATAAAAATAGCTTCTAGGAGATTAACAGTGCTCATGACTTACTGTCTTTCCTGAGAGCAACTCTGAAAGGCCAGAGTAGCACCTCTGATTTGTCTAATTTGACTAAACCTGTCAGTTACCTAAAAGATGTAAAATGCTTGATGTGATCATCTGGAAGAGACATTACCTCAGTGATGGACATTGGAGCTGCAATTAATGGGACCTTTGGTGAACAATCACCTTTTCCCATTCAACTCTGAGTCTTAGATGAAATTAAAGCAAGGCTAGGGTATAGTACCAAAAAAAATCTGGTGTTCTTTGGCCCCGAGGCCAAGTGGCAGTACATGGCTTGTTTCAGCCCACCTAAACACTGTTCTATGGAAAGACTGTGGCTGCAGTCATGCTGCCCTGTTGGGAACAGTGCTGGTCACACAATGTGTCTTGAACTGTGCCTGGCACTGTTTTAAATAGGCTATAACAATAGTAAAAAGCTAAATCTTGACAGCAGGTGTGCTAGTAATTAAGCAACTTATCATGTCATTGCTTAGGGTGGTGCTGTGTTTTTTTATTAGTATAGTCTAAGAGAACATTGACTCCATTCTCAATGTGTCGTTATGTTATAGTTAACTGTATGCTGCCCTTTAAGATATTTTTATATATATATTGTGGACTTGATCAAGATCACCTCTAAGTCATATGGGTTTGGGTTTGTTCTATTTTTTTCCATTTGAGTCACTGCAAAAGTCATTAGATCATCTAGTCTGACCTCCTGTATATCAGACAATTGCATTTCACCTGTATCAAACTCCATTAACTCCCATTTAACTAAAGTAAATCTTTTTCTAAAGGCATTTGGTCTTGATTTGAAGACATGTAAAGATATTACTTGTCTTGGTATTTTGACTCAGTAGAAAAATTGTTCTCTCTTGTGGTGGTTTGACCCTGGCTGGATACCAGGTACCCACCAAAGCTGCTCTATCATTCCTCTCCTCAGCTGGACAGGGGAGAGAAAATATAACAAAAGGCTTGTGGGTTGAGATAAGGACAGGGAAATCACTCAGCAGTTACCATCATGGGCAAAACAGACTCAACTTGGGGAAATTAGTTTAATTTGTTACCAAACAAATCAGAGTAGGATAATGAGAAAATAAAAACTAAATCTTAAAACACCTTCCCCCCACCCTTTCCTTCTTACCAGGCTTAACTTCACTCCTGATTTTCTCTACCTCCTCCTCCTCAGTGGTCCAGGGGGATGGGGAATGGGGGTTATGGTCAGTTCATCACACGTTGGCTCTGCCGCTCCTTCCTCCCCAGGGGGAGGACTCCTCACACCCTTCCCATGCTCCAGCATGGGGTCCCTCCCACAGGAGACAGTCCTCCATGAACTTCTCCAACATGAATCCTTCCCACGGGCTGCAGTTCTTCACAAACTGCTCTAGTGTGGGTCCCTTCCATGGGGTGCAGTCCTTCAGGAACAGACTGCTGCAGCCTGGGTCCCCCACAGGGTCACAAGTCCTGCCAGCAAACCTGCTCCAGCGTGGGCTCCTCTCTCCATGGGTCCACAGGTCCAGAGGTCCAGGAGCCTGCTCCAGAGCAGGCTTCCCATGGGGTCACAGCCTCCTTCAGGCATCCACTTGCTCCAGTGTGGGGTCCTCCATGGGCTGCAGTGTGGATATCTGCTCCAGTGTTAACCTCCATGGGCTGCAGGGGGACAGCCTGCCTCACCATGGTCTTCACCATGGGCTGCAGGGGAATCTCTGCTCTGACGCCTGGAGCGCCTGCTCCCCCTCCTTCTTCACTGACCTTGGTGTCTGCAGAGTTGTTTCTGTCACATATTGTCACTCCTCTCTCTGGCTTCTGTTACCCAGCAACTTTTGCCCCTTCTTAAACATATTACCATAGAGGTGCTACCACCGTTGCTGATGGGCTTGGCCTTGGCCAGTGGTGGGTCCGTCTTGGAGCCAGCTGTCATTGGCTCCATTGGACATGGGGGAAGCTTCTAGCAGCTTCTCACAGAAGCCTCCCCTTAGCCCTCCTGTTACCAAAACCTTAACACCCTGCAGCCCCCCTGCTACCAAAACCTTGCCACACAAACCCAATACAGCAGAATACATGCATGTGTTCCTATATATGGTTTTAATAAATATGCACATACTATATATTATGGAATGCATACAGTATCTTAATATTGGTCTAAGTACTGTTGTGTTGCAGAGATACTGTGCTTCCCTATATACACATATATCCTACAGAATCTTTTTAGCACATTTTGCTGACTAAACCAGAATCCTAGCCTAGAGCCTAGAGCCAGGTAGGCTGATATTATTTTTTTTCTTATTATTTTGCATTAATCTTTTTTAAAGCATATTTTGTAAGAATGACCCTGTTGACCACAAAAAAGTAACCAGAATATATAATATGGTTATCATTTTCTCTTTTTCATTTATCATCTAAGCATTCCTTCTTACCTGTGTACCTTATTGTCTGTGATTTCATATTTGTCTCAATGTCATTTATGCAGATGTTGAATTCAACTCATTACATAGTCAATCCCTGAAGAACCTACATGGAAGCCCTCATATAATGTTGATTTACCACTGACCTTTTCATTCTCTGCCAGTTGTTAATTAATTTATGCTTTATTGTGATTGTGTGGTGTACTCCTTTTAACCAGAATGCCACAGTTGTTCAAAAATCATACAAAATCTTATGTCACTTCTAGACTACCTTTATTAGTCACCTTTATTGAAAAATTTGTAATCTCATCAAAGAACGAAAGCAATTTTTTTTGATGGCATCTCTGCTCTTTAAAACCCTGCTCACGAACATTAATAAAATTCTTGTTGAGCAGTCCTATACAAAATAAAAAATCCTGCCAATTTTCCTATCATCTTTCCATGGATTGATGCAAAAGAAGATATAGCCTGTGGTAACTCTGAATAACCCCACTGGCCTTTATTAATATTGCTATAACTTTAGTCTTTGGAACTGCCAAGTGCTTTAAGGTAATTAAAAATTAACAGTGAGTTAGCTGTTTCTTCAGACAACTCTTTTGGCCTCAAGTACAAGTTACCTGAACTTGAGATATCCAGAGCAGATATCACCTTACTTTCCTGATGGTGACTGAATGATAGGAACGTACTTCATTATCCCACACAGTAGGAATATATTGTCTTTCTTTTCTAATACAGTTCAGAAATCTATATGCTCTCACATTTTCTTTTCATATCAAATTAACTATCTTTATCCAGAAATGAATCAAAATGAAATCTGTAATGGGACATTTCAATGACAGGAGCCAGCTATTAAACTGGTAGTTCTTTTCTTTCGTATTTTCTGTCTTCTTGTAGAGCAGACCTCATATGGGAGATTCCCCTCCGTGTCCATGAACCAAGCCTAGCTGAACATGTTTTCATGTTCGGGGAATATTGTGTTGGACACACTGCTTGTGTTAGTCTTCTTATTTCTCTTTGGGCTCATTCTTACAAGGCTTCTGGCAACTATCTTTGCAAAAATTCTTTTTTTTTTTTTTTTTTTTCCCCCACGATGTATGTAAAAAAAACCTCTCTTATTGACAAGCCTTGCATTTTTTACCCAGAGTCTTTATTTTCCCTAATAGACTTTCTATACCTCGTTCCCTTGAATTTCTCTAAGTATAGTTTTAGCTTTTGTTTGTAATTTCTGCTTTTACCAATCCAGAAGAGTGTCTGAAAAATTGTGAAAGAAACCAGTTATTTAATAGATGCCTCTCAAAGGACTTCATCTTTTTTCCTCTCACAAATGCACAGTGATTTTCTGATTGAGAATTGCAGACTATCTGCAAAATGATTTTTTTTCACTTTCAGCTGTTAACTTTGCAGAATAAATAAAAGACAAGTAGAAGATAAAAAGGGCAGAGATGGAGGAGCAGCCAAGCAGCCCAGGCTCTGGAGGAGCGTAGGGGGATCAAGGAGTAGGCTTAGCGCCCCCTTGCCTGTGAGGGTGGCAGGGGGAGCAGTGATCGGGAGCCTTAGTGCCTAAATCTCTGCCTCTTGGTCACTCAGACTGGCAGGACCCTGTCACTTTGATGTGTTGCTGACATCTGAGTTTTTAAGGAGCTAGCCTGGAATAGAAAAAGAGCAATTTTCTTTCTCACAAAGTGGATCTTTTCTAGGAATCTACTACACTTAAATAGATTCACTTTACAGCAAAACATCTTGGTTTTTCATTGGAAGGGATTCCCATTTCAAAGCCAGCCAACGCTGCACATACAAACCACATGTGAATGTGTAAACCTCTACATGTTCCTTAGAGGTTAGGTCAGGTCCTACAGAAAGACTGAAAGAATATCCCCTGAGCTTTTGTATCCCTTCTGCAGCTCCATTTTATTTCTGTCCATTATGAGCTGTAATTTTAATTTTATCTTATATGGTTCCTCAGCCAAGCTATTGCATTTTCCAGTACTTCAGGAACCTGACAACTGGAATACAAGCTAAAACTTCAACAGAATTTTGTGATTTATGGAAGGAATACTCTTTTTATTTTTATTTTTTTAAATTTTTCCTCTGAAATGATTTGTTGCTCAAAAATATTTTCAAATGCCTAAGAAAAACAACTTTAAAAGAAAATGACATTTCTGAGACAGAATACTGCATGCCTCATTTCTGAATGATATGACAGGAAAATGGAAAGATGACATATATTTTCTTCACCTTTAATGAGCCGAGTAATAGTAGCACACATGGTGAAAATATGAATAATATTTTCCCAGAGGCCATTTCCCTCTGATGCATAATGCTCTATTTTCCTTTAATAGACATTAAGTTGGTTTTACATGGAAAATTCAAAGAACTGACAGTAAGGCCTAAGTTACTGTTCAACAAATTGCAGTGGGTTTTATCAATTTAATCTTCAAGTACCATTTATTCTGGTGAAAAAAAAATGGTTTAATAATTTTTAAAAAATCAAAATGTAATATTTAAAAAAAATCAAATGGAAGCATCTAAAATAATTTTTTTCTTGTGCATTTACTCCTACACAACATTGTGAGTATCAGCTCATAGAGAAAAACAGAACTAAAAGTATTATGGAAATAATGTGACAGTAAATTTAAAATGATCTCTTGGTTCATACGCTAACAGTTTACTATACAAATATATTATTGAAATTAATTTACCACAGAGTATGTTATACAATATCTAAAAACTTAATTTTAGAATATTCTTACAGAAATAGTTACATTCTCTTTCTAGAAGGTCCCAATTGTCTTGCCACATTAAATTGGCTATCATTTACGCATATATCTTCTTAACCCAAAGTCAATATTGTGTTAGAGCTAATAGATAATGTTGGAGTCTAAAACTGATTTGTCCCTGATCCTGTGAATAGTTAGCTACACAAAAAGAAATTACATCAGCAAAGGAAAATAAATGATGGCATTTCCATCAGGACACGAACGAATCTAGTCTTCCATATTTCGGCACCTGACTGCATTAAGACATGTAATGTTTTGAACTTGGGTGTTCTTCACCGTGTGTGAGTCAAGAGCTTCAGACTTTGCTGGTGGGCCTGGGACCTACTTCCATCTAAACTTTGCAGAACTTAATATCAATGTTTTCAGACAAGAGGTTGTTTCCTGGAAAATTTCTAACCAGTTCTGCAGCTGAATGGGCTTCAGCTGCTTCTCACACAATTCAGTGGTTCTAGCTTTCATTTGAAGTGTCCAAGAAATAGGCTTAAAAAAGTAAAATGTTCCTTTCCGTGGCAGCTGCCATGCTTTGACATTCAGGATATCCTAGGCCCTGAAGACAGGAATAAAAAAGTGTACATAACATGAACACTGACAGTCTGTTTTATTCGCTTTTTTTTTTAACTCCCAACTTTCAAGAGAAGAAATTCTCAAATGGTAAAAAAAGACACAATTCCTATTAGACCAATGATTCAGTGAGTTTCATGGTGTTCATGACACTGCTACAGTACAGACCACAGGCAGCAAGGGCAGAAATTCATCTTTCCCTGTAGACTGTCTAAATCTGCTCGAGTACTTGATCTGTGCAAAGAAAATATTAATCTATATAAAATACAAGTAGGTATCCTTTTGTTATTTTTTCCCCCATAAGAAATACTAGGCAATTTAAGGAACAAAAGAAGGCAATTCTTCAAGCAAGCCACAATGGACACATTGGGAATGGGAAACAAGAAAAGAAGTAATGTAAGACTCTCAGGGATGCTGATGCATGTTATACTATGTACAGCCACTGGCAGCATGTAAAGATACCTCTTTACACCACTAGTATGGAAAACAGACATCTCAGACAATAGCCAGCCTCTTACATTGAGATTCAGCTTTCAGTTAAACCCTCCCTTCTGCATGCTGATACCTGGTAAGGCATGTAGCTTAATGCTTTCCTAAATAGCCCTGATTTTTTCATGTGTGTAGTGCATAAAGGATCTTTGTTACTTTTCAAGATTTGTCTAAACCGAAGTGTATCTATAATCTCTATCCTTACCTACCCTGAGTGACATCCTCACACAATATCCATCAGAATAGGATATATTTTTCAATTTCAGCTCATCCCACCTCCCCCTTTTTGGTGGGTCTGCAATAAAAATATTTATTAAATTAATGGAATAATGTTCTAGAGTAATGTGTCTAATTTTGCCTTTAAAGACTGTGCATTTACTTTTCCTTTCATATAAACTGTAGGCTTGTACTAATCTTACAGCAGAAATGTTGATAAACATGCAAAATCCATGTGTAAAATAAATATATTTTTACTATTCTACTGCTGACTTGTTTAATTTTGGGTGTGCACTTTTAGCTTTAGGTGCATTAGTGCTGCCCACTAGCGAACACCTGAAATCCCTGTCAGTACTTAACTCCTGAACAGATGTTGATTATTAATCACATTTATTTGGCCAGATGATTTTAAGTAAATATAATCCTTATGTTTTTGCATTTAAAATGCATTTATCACTGGATTTAATTATTTTCCCTTTAAGTTATTTTCAAGGTGAAAGAGATCTAAAAGAATTGAGCCATGGGCTTCAAAGGATAACTGCTCAATTTTCATTGAGGACAGAGACCCTAAAAATAAGCAATTCATTGTTTAAACCAAGAGAAAATTTATTTTAAAAAAAGATGTGACAAGGACTCATTAAAGAGATTTGTAATAGTTGATCTGTTTATTGTGCACCATCAAACACCATTGGTTCTTCAGAGCCTTCAGTAACTGGAAAAGGCAGGTTCACATGGTAACCTTAAAATCCTATCACCAAATAAGAAGCACCAAGGAAAATATACTGAGGAAAATATCTATTCTGTATTCCATCCTCTCCTGTGCAACCGACTACAGAGTTTTAATCTCTCTGCCTGGCAGCCACGCAGGTTTCAAGTAGATCTTACGGGGCTGTTGCTGCAATCCAGATTCCTATTTGTGCTGTTGCTATGCTTATTATCTAATATAAAGACTGCTTTTTTATGCGGTTACCTCCTCCTGCTGTTTCTATTTACCCTATGATAGGCTAAAATCATCTGAACTCACCTCAGAGCAGGCTTAAACTGACCTGAAAAATTGTGTAAAGCTGTAGGAGATATCTATATGTTGCAAGTTGTAGTATTTCACTTGCAAGGGCTTCTTTGGTTATTAGTAATGGATGTCACCTGCAAAAACTGACCAAGAAAACCAAGTATGCTATGAATCATACCCAGTTCAGCTGATGAACAGTGATTTTCTAAATTGGACTATGTTCCCAAGGATAATGTCTAAATTTCCTAAATTTTTTTTTAAAAAAGGAAAACTGCCATGTTAGCTCCAAAGTTAAATGCTGCATCTACACACCCATTTCTAGAAAATGCCAAAGCAGGCTTTGGTATAAGAACTTCCCTAGAGAGAGAAGCTGACCTGGGGAATGTCTGCTCTGGAAAAATGACAACTCACCCATTTTAGCTGCTATATTATAGTACTTACTGGAGTGCAGTGAAGTTACACGCAAGAAAAAAATCAGAGGAGCAAATTCTGAAAGACTCATTTCAGTGCATTGCAGCATGGATCAAACATTAAGCATATCAATAATGACACAGAACTCTTGCATACCTAATTATAGATATGTGCTAAACTAATTGAGCTTAACTTTACAGTTCTTATGTTTATTTGGATGAACTTTATTTCACAGTTCTCATTCCTTATCTTTTTGGTACAGAATATAACTTTTTTGGTTTTCCTCTCATACTTGGAGTAGAATTTGTGATGTCTTTTCAGAAACACCATTGAAATAGTAAGTAATACTTCTCTTACTGAAATGTGGTATAGAGAAGACCATTTGGCCAGAGTGCACGACTGTGCAACTACAATGCTGGATTTTTTTGTGCTGCAATCAGTTTCTTCAAATTGTTTCATCAGGAGAAGGGACTCTTTGGCATGAGAGTGTTGTGGTATCATGTTGTAAACACTTCTGGCTTTCAGCTTAGTCTATATGAATTTTTTTTTTTTGGCAAACTAATATCCATCCAAAACTTACTGACTGCAAGGTGAGCTTCCACTCAGGTCACTATGTCCTGTTGCACTCATGATGTGCACTCAGAACTGCTATTGATTTTGTTGAGAGAAATTTGAGTTTCTCTAGGCCTTGCAATACCTTCTATTACATCTTTCCAACCTTCATTATCTATTAAGAACCACTGCTTGTAAAAAGGCAAGCATGTAGAAATTATTAGCAAATAGCAGTCTCAAGGCATATGATGTTAATTTAATAATGGCTATACAATATATTAGAGATGCTCATTTGGGAACTGTCAGAAACAGCTCCACCAGCCTCAGCAACATAATCCTTAGCAACTTCTACAGCTTTCTTGCAGAGATATTATTTTGTAACTCAACAAGGATTTAATATATCAATTATTTTGTGACTCAACAAGGATTCAATATATCAAGATATAGTGCCTAAATTAGGCAACATATTAAAAAGTAATGCCAGGACAATTTCATACAATTATACTTTTAACTGGGGGACTGATCATTACTTGATTACATGATGCTGTTGTCTATTGGTTGTGTAACTTATTTACAGCTGACAGTGAAATCCATTAACCAATGAACAATTATCCCCCATGAATAAGTGGCAAAAATTGTGGTGACTTTAGAGATATGGACAAGTCCCAGCACTATTAACAGCTGTGATGGACAGACACATACTTGGCTTCCTCAGCACTTGCAACACCTCTCCTTCCCCTACACTGACTACCTCCACTTCATCCTTCTGTCTGCCATACTGCATGTTTACATGAGTGACGCACAAACATCCACCTCTTTCAAGGCTTCATCTGTAATAAAATTTACTCATCGATGCCTTCTACTGAGTTTCCTAGGACAAAGATGTGATAGGAGAATGACAATTCAAATGGCACTCAGCATGCATTTGTTGCTATGTCGGAAGGAAGTGTAGGAACTGGGAAGATGGGACAGGGTGGTAGCCACCTCCTGATGCAGAAAGCTAGTGTGCAGCAGCCACTGTGAACTGTAAGGAACAGGAGCAATATGTCTTTTTGGAGTATCCATGGTAATGCAGGTAGCATTGCTCAGCTTTGCTGTTTGAATGCATGTTCTCTATCTTCTTTGGATCTGGTCTTTAAGTCAAGATTTTTGTCGATATTTCTACAGGTCATAAAGCATACTGAGCCATTTTCAGAAATAATCAGAGGGCCGCTCCACAGCAACCCTTCAAAGGCTGCTTCTAATGCATAGCCCAAGGAGATGTAAAAAGTTAAGCAGAATTTTGCATAGTGGATTCTCATCCTCCCCCACTCCTTCTGAGTTTTTTATTCAAATGTTTGAGAAAATGAGGCTGTATGAAGACTTTAAAACTGTAAAACAAGCCAGGACATGCCAAAAATCATTGAATGACAAGTTCAGGTTCCATTGATAGATTTGTCAGTGTCAGCTTTGGATGAATCATTTAGTTTCTTCTGGTCATTCTCATTCTAGGAAGGTCAGCATAGTTTCTCAAACTGCTCATAGCAACTAAAACCTAATTTATTGAAAAGTTCTACAGAAATTAGAAAAGTAAAACACTGCTGCAAAAATACTGGTACAATCTTTGGCTGAACAATGTTTCTATATTTCATTGCTTCTGAAGTAGTTTCTGAAAGTCTTGGACTTGCACGGCATTTGCTTAAAACCTTACTAGTTGACACAGGCAATCTAATTTTTTATTGATTAATCATATCATATTTTCCCCCCTTTCACAAGTTCACCAGACAACTCCGTGTTGATACACCTTGATCTTATTGATCTTTGTTAATCTGGATAGAGATGAAAATATGATGTACAGACTGCTGTGGCTGGTGATCTCTTACCGTTGAATGAAGGAGCATATATCTGTGTGTATTGACTGTGGTTGTGTTGATGATAGGATGCTGTGACCTAGATGTAGACCTCTGTGGGATGCTTTTCAATTATTTTATTCTTTTTTTTTTTCCTCAGACATCAACACATTTCTGAACAACTGATTTTATTGTAACAGGATAATAGAATAACAGGTTTTTATAACTATTGATTAAGTATAAGAGCTTTTAAAAACTGCACTGTGGTCAGTCATAATAAAGTGAAGTTTTTTCTTGTTGCTCAACAGAAGAACAACATTTCTAGGAATTTTTTTTCCCTGCAAGAGAAAAGATCTGATTTTGTTGAAACATCATTTCCCATTGGAAAGTAGTCTCAAGGGAAAAATTCTAGCTTTCTACTCAGGCAGAAGACCACTGCCTTATCATTACAATAATTCATAATAAGTATATGCTTGGTAAGAGTGATTATTTTAATTCTGCTGGGATTTTATTAGATTCTGAATATAAGGTTAAGATTTTGAGAACATGGAAGAATAATATTTTTCAGTCACTTAGAGTAAACACTTTAATAAAGTCTAACCTTACTTATCCCACTGTGAAAAATTCCATAGTACCTTAAGTGATGTCTGACAGCTCCTTGAGATTAATTTGTGTAAAGAAAATAAAATATAAAACTACTCTAACCGGGTCTGACACTGCTCATCTTTGTGCTGGGGAGGTTGGGAGTAGGCAAGTTCTGTTCTCCCAAATTTAATATTTATTTCACTGAGTTGCTGATACTAAGGAAGACAAGAGTGTTGCTTGTGAAGTCTGCTTAAGTGTTCAGACAATATTGTAGTATGTGTCATGACAAGAGTATCTACCATGCTCTTGAGCTTATTCCACCTGTTACTCTGTCCTGTGATGCCAAACTGAATCAGCATATCCTGACAGAAAAAAGGGACATGGCAGAAATTTCAATTACTCTTTCAGAAGATGAAAAATAATGGGAGGTGGGGGAAAGACTTCATCAGACTAAAGGACATAAGACATTGTGTAGCAAAGCATTTGTAAGATAAAGTTCCAGGTACTGCACTGGTGATCTGGACCTACTGAACTCACTTCACATCTTTCACATCTGCTGGGCTAGCCAAGTGTTTACAAATGGCACGGGCAATGACAGATTTCCATGCTGACATTCCAAACTGTATTATATAGTACAATAGAGTACAAAAACGTGTCAGCAACAGTCAAAGAGCACCAAAAGAAATTAAGCATGTCCTATGTGTTCATGATTTTATTACTCATGACACTCATAATGATAAACTAAATGTTAATGTATTTCTATTTTGAGGAAAAATACCATAAAACATGTTAAACTGATACAAATATATAGTTACATATTTATATATCTCAGAAGTGTTTCTTTTTTAAAACCTTTGCAATGAAGAGTGTGCTAAACTGTATGGGGTAGGTTGTGCCTGATTAATTTTATGGATTACACTGGGTAAGGCTTGGTTTACTTGCTGAACTCAATATTGTAATATAACTTTCACTGCTTGTTTGATGACATGGGTGCCATTTTATTGGCTTGTGTAGATTGCTGTCTAAGGTTTCTCAATAATTCAGTAAAACCTTTTGGCATAGATATGGTTTCCTCATGGGAAATGCTTAAACAAACAAAAGACCTTATTGAAGTCAAATGTATTTAAGTGGAAACTTCTGAACATTGCCTTCATATCTGCTGCCTGCTAATAACAAGGGAATCTGCTGAGGTTTTTTTGTATTTTTGAAATGAACAGCAAAACTGCAGTACAGAAAACCTCCATATCCCAGGAGCTGCAACAGAAGAGGTATCTACTGTCTAAATTTGCCTTCTGTTTTCTATTTCCCTCCTGTTGCCCTTGTATATGCAGAGATTCATTAGGACTGAATTAGTTATCCTTTGTGAAAATTGATTTGGAATCAGTGAGTGAGACGTTGAAAAGCTGTTACATTGGAGTGAAATAGGCACTTCCAGAGCATAAATCCTCTGACTCTTTAGACAAAAATCATGGAATGAGATGAATTGAGAGTCTTACTTCTCTTCATGGAATGGGAAGGGAAAGTACAATGACTAAATTAAACTTAGATATCTAACTTTTGGATGCTTAAGTTAGCGTAGGTATACTCCACTGTTTGATCCAACAGATTTTTATAATATATTTTAGACCTTCTAAATACCGACACCAGGGTCTTCCTTTTTACTATATGCACACTGTATCTTTTTTTCATGCTTACTGGAATGCTCCCATCTCATAGGATAATCTTTTATTTGTGTTTCTCTTTGCACAAATTCAGAAAATATTTACATTCAGGAAAAACCCAGCATAGCTGCTTGCTCCGATCAGGTCTTTGACTTGATGGCTCTAGAAACAAGACAAGCTGAAGATGTATGTATTTTAATGTTATGGCCCCATTTTATTCTGGGAAGGTTGCAAACATCAATCCATGTGCCTTGAAATAAACCCAGGACATAAACCCAAATGTGTTATGAATCCTCATTTGCTATATTTTGGCAAGACTAAGTTTACTTCTCAAATCAGAAGTCTGCCTGGTAACCCATCTGGCAGACTTTTCAGTTTCTTTCCTTGATCTGAGGTAAAACACTTCTTGTGCCCTTTCCATATTATAATGACTTTGGGGATGTGCACAAGGATTAGAGCAGTAACTCGTGATCATGCTCATCTCACTGAAAAACTGGAAATATTTTATGAGGTATAGATCATTATGTGCCCTCCTGCCTGCCCTTCCTTACAACACACACCATTTCTATGGCTTTGGGATGATCTGCCTCTGGTTTGAAATCAAAGACTCGTCAATGCTTTGCCTTCTTGAAGCATTCCTCATTGCTGTCTGCTCTCACTTTCCCAGTTAGATGGTGGGTGGAAGTGGGAAACGCACAGATTTTATTGCAGGAGAGTTGATTCAGATGTATTTTGTTGTCTGCAACTAACTACAATCAGGAAATCTGTAATCTCTTTGCATTCTGGCAGATTAGATTGCAGGCTGCTGCTAGCTGGCAAAAGTGGAGTACAGTTTTTTTCCTTGAATGCTCTATCTGGGAGAAAATTTTTGTTTTCTCTTTGTTTAAATTGAAGGTAGTCATAGCATAAGACACTAGTTTACAGCTTCTTTGGGTGACCCCAGAAGTGGAACTCCTTTGTCAGATAAGTGGTTGGGAGAAAACAAAGCAGCAAAGCACAGTACATTCAACCCAGCTTTGCTATTCATCTCTCTCTCTCTCTGTTTGTATGTATTCACGTGTGAGTTATGTGCTTTTATAGGCAGAGAATAAAAAATGGTTTCAGCACCTCCACATTGAATGCCTAAGACTTCAAAGGAAATGATGCTAAGTGTACTTTAAAAGCCTAAAATTGTCTATGGTGGTGAAAGCCTTATGGCAACTCAGGGATGGCAGACCACTGTGGAGATTACGCTGGAGGAAAGGAAGTTTTCTGGATGTATGTGTGATAGACACAGATTTGGAGATAAAATTTCTGTATACAGAAATAAAGTGGTGTGAAATCAGTTCTACTATAAAGAGGATAGAGTGGTAAAATTCTCAGAGCACTTTGTAACTGCTTCACCAAATGCTCATGTGAGGAAGAAAAGATAATGAACTCTAAGCTGAAGTAATCTTTTTTCTCAGTGTTATGGGGTGTGAAAGGAATGCAGATCAAGATGCTATTTCTGCAGGTAATGTCACCAAGGTCAGACTGGATACGATGATTTATGGAATTGTTAGTAACCCTGTGTGATTAGGACTTGCCCTGCTCTTTTTTTCCCCTCTGCTTTTTTTTCCTTCCATGGCTTCTCAATTTATCTTTCCATGTATATAGCCAGACCAAAAACACAACACTAAGGATACTTGTACCGGGAAAGCACAGACTGTATGCTAACAAAAGACTGAACATCTCCCTTTCAATTAACATGATTTATTAGAGCTGAAATTAAAACAATGCAGCTGTCGTTTTTGTAGCTTTTTATTATTGGATACTTTTACTATATCTCCTTGTCTTATTTTCCTTGTTAACTTTGATAAACTTCTCAAAAAACAGTAAAACCACATGGAGTGGAAAGTCTTGGAGTTCCAAACCTGTCCATGAAGCTATTATCTTCTTCATCCTTAATATACTAATGCTTTCAGGAGGCAATAACATAAGAAAGTTTATTATAGGCAGAATAAAATACAGGATAAGGTACAAGGTAGTTATTCTGGGTTTGACCTCATTGAAAGATAAGTGTTGCTAAAACAATTAATATCCACTGATAAAACTAGATGTTGCTGATTTGTTTTAAAAAAATTAGTCATCTTCTAAATTATTGTATCTAGAGTTATTTTCTACTTTGAGAAGCCATGCTCAGGCAGGAACGCTGTCTTGGTCTCCTCCAGCTAACAGTGTGCTTTGAAGGGGCACATGATTTCAGTGGCTGTGTTTCTGGAAAAGCTAACCTCAGAGGACATTAGGCTTTTTCAGGCTTTACCCTGGCAAGGTACCCTTCAACCCAGTGCCCAGGGCTTGGCTTTCAGCCCTGCATCTGCAAGTCTTAAAGTTTTTAAATTATTAAATTGAATATTCCAAACCAAGACTTTGAAATCCTAAATGTTATCAGGGCACTTGGTGTCTAGACAGATGCTAAGGAAGTGATTCGATTGCCTAAACATAGGTCTTCAATGCTGTTTTAGATATCCTAGGTTTTCCTGTGGAACTGGCAGAAAAAAACACAGGATCCATGGGAAACCCATTTTTTTCTGGAGCAATACCTGCAGGCTAGGAGCAATTTCATATAACACCTAAAATGACACAAGCAGATGTCAACGAGTGCCCAAGTAGATGAAATGAGCCTTTTGTCAGTAAAGCCAGTGGAATCTAGATGGGAAGACAGCTGATCAGCTCACAGCAGCAGGATTTGGTTGCCTGAACATTGATGCCATTGCACGTGCCCTAGGGTGCCTCAGACATCTGCACAGAGTTTGTAGCTATGACACAAGGTATTTGGAAGACCTGTGCACTTCTGAAGTAGCCTCTGGGGTCCGAGAGCAATACACTAGCACATCTCAGGTAACACTTGAAGTCTAGGGAGTTCTCGAGTTACCTACTTTAGAGGTAATCGCTCCCTAAATCCACCACAGTCTAAACACTTCAACTTTGTTATTTCAATCTGTAGGTATCATACGCCTGTCTTGGACCCAGCCCCATTCCTCCTGCTCTGTGCATGGCCATTCTGGCAAGGAAATCAGGGAATCCACAGAGTCCTGGATAGGTTTCCAATGTTTGTGCCTGCTGGAATTATTGGTACCTGTTGGTATCATGCTTGTGATTAATTACTTGACACAGGTCTGGAAGCTCTAACTATATTTCCGAGGAATCATTTCAATGGAGTTGTTCTGAGCTTGAGAAAGTTGAAGTAATGCCTGCTACGAGGAGGCCTGAATCTCTCCACTTATTTTCCTTTAACACTTTTTTGAACATACACAGAAATGAAAATTATTTCCTTTTAGAGCAATTTAGTGTCAGCACTTCACCATAAACTGAGATGTTCAGGCATGCTGCACCTGTTTAAAACATTGCCTTTTTTGTTGTTGATCATAATCTTCTTGTTCAAATACAACTGATGGATTTTAGAGCTTCTTATACATACCACTGAACCATGGCATCTACTCAACTCACAATGTTTAGAATAGTTATCCTTACAAAATTAGCTAGATTTTGTGAGGAATTGTGATTTTTTTGGTACACAAAATGGATGCAATAAAGTTGCCTACATAACCATACAGTAAACTGCATCATGAAAGAAATTTGGCCAAAAATATCTTTTTGGTGTGTTTCCTATGGTGTGAGAATGGAGATTTCTTCCAATGACAATGCTGCAACACCCACTGAAAGACATTGGCTTCCTTAGCTCATTTTTGCCTATTCACTCATTAATACAGGAGCTTTGGAATTGAACAACTTTTAAACAACAAAATTTAGGTGAGATATAAATCCTGTCCAAACCACAAAGCCTCAAATCCTGCAAAAGAGTCTGTGAAAAAGCTGAGACACAAAGTCAAATATCTCTAATCCTTGACTAATTTTTTAACCTCTGGGTAAGTGGTCCCCAGTGTATAGGCTAGAATAATGAGCACATTCTAGAATACTTTTCAGCTTTTGCCTTTCTGTCTTAGAAAAACTATAAGTATTTTAAATCACTTTTTACTGAAAAATCTATGACTGAAGAACTATCTGACTAAGAAACACTCTCAAAAATTCTGTGCAAAAGACCATTTCATAATGTTATTATTTGTGTGAAAGAATAATACTTTTTTGCAGATGGCGTGCAAAATTTTTCTCTGACAAATGGCATGCACATTCAGTCTATAATTACATGGTCACTTAGATACAGCACAAGTTTCTGATCCCACCTGTTCTCCTTTTATTCCTCTTGCCTGTTGGTGTCTTTTCCCTTGTACTAGGCTCTTGTGTGGCTAAGCAAGGAGCTGGATCTAGATGAAAATTAACTCTAAAAAATACGTTTTCTTTTCAGATGGATCAGTACCTCAGCTCATCAGTCAGAGGTCTACACTGGTGTTGTGGTTTAACCGCAACTGGCAACTAAGCACCACACAACCGCTCATTCACCTTCCCCCTGCCCCCACCCAGTGGGATGGAGGAGGGATTCGGAAGAAAAAAGCAAAACTCATGGGTTGAAATAAAGACAGTTTAATAGGACAGCAGAGGAAGAGAAAATAATAATAATAGTAATAATAATAATAATAATAATGATAAAAGAATATACAAAACAAGTGATGCACAATGCAATTGCTCACCACCTGCTAACTGATGCCCAGTCCATCCCTGAGCAACAATCACTGCCCCCCGGCCAACTCCCCCCAGTTTATATACTAAGCATGATGTCATGTGGTATGGAATAGCCCTTTGGCCAGTTTGGGTCAGCTGTCCTGGCTGTGGCCCCTCCCAGCTTCTTGTGCACCTGGCAGAGCATGGGAAGCTGAAAAGTCCTTGACTAGTGTAAGCACTACTTAGCAACAACTAAAACATCAGTGTGTTATCAACGTTATTCTCATACTAAATCCAAACCATAGCACTATACCAGCTACTAGGAAGAAAATTAACTCTGTCCCAGCTGAAGGACAGCTGGCTAAAAGAGGATGGAACAAGGATTGCAGGGGGTAAGGCCAGAGTGATATTTCAATTTCAGCTCTGTGCCAAGCTGCTTTCCAGCTGTTTGTCCCTGAGCCTGTACTGCTGCCTGGGGTTATGCTTCCCAGGTACAGGACTTGGTAGTTTCTCTTGTTGAACTTCATGAAATACGTGACTGTCCAATTCTCCAGCTTGTCCAGGTCCCTCTGAATGGCAACATACCCATCTGATGTATCGACCACTCCTCCCAGTTTTGTATCATCTGCAAATTTGCTGAGGATCTGCTCTGTCCCATCATCCAGATCATCAATGAAGAGGTTATATTGGTTATATTGGCCAATTATATTGACTCCAGTATCAACCCCTAGGTTACATCACTAGTGACTTGTCTCCAGCTGGACTTTGTGTTTGTGATCACTACCGTTTGGGCCCAGCTGTTCAGGTGTTTCCAATCCACCTCACTGTCCACTCATCTAACTCCTATCAGCACCCACATGAGAAGCTCAAGCCTTCCTTCTCTTTGTGGTATAACTGGATGCCCTGCAGTTCCCTTCAGCCTACTTAGAGATTCCCAGTAATACACTCAGTGTTTTCTTTTGTTCTGTTTTCTGTGCAGAGATTTATCTTATACTAAACTTTTTTTCTGATTTTGTTCCTTGTTTCCTACTTTTTAATTTTTTTTTTTTAAGTGAGACCATACCAAGCTGGTAATATAAATTCAAGAGGCAACAGTTTTCTAATGGTCCTTTTTAGTTGTCTTTCATTACAGTGCACGTGGCATCTGATTCATTTCCTGTTAATGACATTGAAGATGTGTCTGCTGACCTGAGGGGGAGTGAAATTAGTCTTTGATGACGCATGCATATATTCAACTACAGCCACATGCTCTACTGTTTCTAGAAACCAAGTACAATATTAAAGCAAAGAAATATAAACAATCCTTGTCTTATATTATCCCTTGCCAATCTATCTTAGGGCAGAAAAAGTATTTTTAGGAGAACACATCAAACAAACTAATTGTGATCTCTTTTTTCTTTTTTTTCCCCCTTTAGAGAATGCAGACTGCATTACAAATAGTAATAGGTTGTATAAGCTTGGGCTTTGCTCATGGTGGAAAGATCAGAAAATGTTGACAGTAGGAACCTGGCTCTTTTTCTTGAAGCTATTCCTGCTTACTGGATTTATAAATGACTGAATCCAGATGGATTTGTATTTTAGCTTTCACCCTGATGCTATTTCACTTGGATATCATGCAAGAAACAGTAAGTTGAAGAGACTTACATGGTTACCAGAGGAGAAAGTTGTGCTTTACTGTATTGTCTACTAATATACATTATTGTCTGAACAGTATACATCTGTGAGTCATATCCCTATGTTTCAGAAGTAACATAGGTACCAGTAATAGAAACAGGACTTGTGTTTAGCTGCTATATGATTTTTTTCCTTTCTCCAAATCACTTTCCCCAAAGTAGCATAAACAATTCATTTTCTAATGTTCATGAACAAATATTTTATATATAATGTTATAGAATAGCATTACTCTGTGTTTAATATTAGAGAAAATGGGAATCGGGCTGTCCTGAAATGAGTTTTTTAATTTTCAGGTTACAGCTCCTGGCAAGATGTTGACCTGCAGAATCTTCTCCCGCAGGACCCCCCTTAGCAAGTACTCTCATCAAGGAACCAACAACAATCACTATTTGAAGTGAAAACTTCGGGACTGTTGATCAGGGCAGGCAAAACAAAAAATATGTGCTTCAAGAGAAAACCTTCTAACCCAAATAAGATACCAACAAATGAGCCCTTCCTTGTTTCACAGGAATCTCTGAATCAGTATTTGTGGAAGAATAATTAGCCATTATTATCTCGTTGTTGTTGCCATTAATAAAATTTTCTCTAGTAGGAAGAGACAGACAAGTGACAGTAAATGTTGCTTACAGATGATTTAATGTGTGTCAGTTGAGCATATATGTGGGTTGAGTTAGTCATGCTTACATAACCATTAAGTGAGTATTAGGTACATAATCCCATTATCGCCACTACATATTTTGTTTTGTTTCATTTGAATCTGGTTGCACTTTTAGCACTTAAATGTAAGTGCTTAGTTTAATTTCAATTCCATTATCAATGATTTAATATGAAAAATGTGTGGTAAATTTAATATGAAATATCATGGTCTCAACTCTGTCTTTTTTCAGTCATGCATCCCGGGCAAAATGCACAATGAAACTAAAAAACACCCAACAGATTGAAGACCCAGAAAACTACCAGATCTTCCCATTCTGGAGGCATGGGAACCTGGGGATCTGTTGCTTGCTGGGTGAAGAGTTTGGTGCCGAAGCAGCATTGGTCAATGCAGCCAGGCAGTGGAAGTGGAGAAAACACATGCTGCTTCCATAAGCTGGGGTGAAGCAAGACCATGGTGAGCAGTGTGAAGAAAGGCCTCCATCATTGTACTGAATACATGCTGCAGTGCCACTGAATTCAACCTCTGTCTGGAACCTGGAGTTTCATATGAATTATTTGTGTTGATTTCATTGGGGACAACCCTATTTTCAGATTTATGCCATCTTAGTACCTGTCTTTCAGAGTGAGATGAAATGTTTCACTGTTGTATTACCAGTTAAAAGTGTTTATTCGTTTTTATTTTTACCTTCACATATTGTGATTTTTGTAGGAGCATAGAGGCACATTTTGGCATGTAATAGAAAATTTCATCTTTGGATTAAACTGTTCAGTTGTTAGTTTGGACCCATCAGAACTAGGCATGTCAAAAACTATAACCCCAATTCAGATGACCAGAGGCACATGGCTTTCCACAGGCTTCACTACCCCATTCCACTGTTTAACTCAGAATCGTGGCTGAACAAAACTATTGGGACTAAGGACAAGTTGCAATACTGGATTTGGTCACCAAAAAAAAAAAATAGAGATAGCAACAGGAGGGAGATATACCAGGGAAGATGAAAACAGAACAAGATGAAGCAGGAAAGAGAAAATATTCTCTAGAAACAAAAGAAATGAAACATTTTTCTAAGTGAGTTTTCATTTATGAAAATATCCCAGTTCATAGCTGTATGCTTTTAGATTTCATTGTTCTTGTGCAGATTATTCTGTATCTTCACAAATGACATTCAGTTGAATAACTATTAGCACAAAAAGAATAGCCATGGGATGTTGGTGCTATCTATTATGAATTAAAATAGAAATTAAATTGGTTATTTGTCAATTCACATTTTCTCCACTGGTGCACATTGTACTTAACAGCACCTGTTTCTCATACAGTCTTCCTGCTTACTTGTAAAAAGTCTATAGAGAAAAAGCCTAAAGTGTTTTTTAAAAAAGGTCTGTCACAAACTGCCTAGCACTTCAACCAAGTGCAGCTGACACTTCCATAGTCTGATAAACCTTTGCTCATATTTGTGCACCATCTTCATGTCATCAGTGATACCCTCATTATGTCACCTAAGCAATGAATTATTTACACATTTTAAAACTACACAAAGATAACTCAGCATATGAAAATAAAATAAAACCTTCAGATCTGAGGCAATGAAATGTATGGCATTAGCTGTGTTGACAGAAAAAATAGCATGAGGCCATGTGAGACTTCCAAGATTAGTGTGCAGAGACCCCTATTCATTTATACAGTACCTTTCTTTTGTGTGCAATCATGAGCCTTTTGTTCATCGCTCACTCCTTCTGAAAATAACTTGGGTCTTTAAAGCACATTTACTCCCCTAGGCTCATCACAGACATTTACAACAATTCTGGAGACGCTCTCTGCACTAGGGAATCTCCCTGTACAGGAATTCCTGGTAACATAGCCACAGCCAGGCTTTCCAGGTTCTCTGTTTCCTAGTGAGGATGGATTTTTTTATATATGGACATTGATTTATATGGACATTTATTTATATGGTATTTATTTTTATGGACATCCAACAGTCACACTCATGTCAGCTGACAGCCAAGACAGTATGCCCTCCCAGAAACATATCTAAAAATTGCAAACACATATGTTCCTTCCTGTCATGTCAAATTAATTAGTCTTTGTACAGAACTTTGAAATTAAACAGTTATTTATAAATAATCAGCATTAATTACATAGAGAACGGCTTGACATACTGCTCAGAGCTGTGAGAGTTTGTAAATTATGTAAAGCATTTCATGCAAATTTTAGATCAGAGACTCTAGAACACAAAATTTTCTAACAGATTATCATGAGATTATAAGAGCAATGTTATTGTGCTTGCAATTCATATTCATTATGAATTACTACTTTTGTGCCTTCAGGAACTCAGTAACTCATATCAATGCTGGATATCCCACCATAAATTAAAAAATGCACTGAATGAACTTTAGAAGTTGTTGATGTGCTGTTGGGCATAGGGAAGAACTAGAAAAAAGGTAAGGTTGTCAGCCCAGTGTCCACTGAACTAAAGCATGTCTATGGAGTCTACTGGGTAGTCTCACCTAGAGCTCAGAAAATGTTATAAACTACTTTTCTCTGGAAAGATTCATAATGTACCAAAAAAAATTCTTAGGAAGATTTATCTCTAAGAGACCTTTAACCCTATTCCCAACAAGTTCACTGGGCTGTACTGGAAATAGACTTGAGATATATTTATATATGCATACACAAATTTCCCCACCCCCACCTTGTGAACCAAAAAAAACTCTCCAGCAAAAAAGACATCTTTGCTGGGTGTCAAGTTGCGTTGCTTGCTTCTCTGGATATGGGGAATTATTTAAACAACCACACAGATCTTCCAGCTTTTTTTTTTGGCCTCTTCCCCACTGGCTAATACACCCTGGGGATTGATTTCTTCACAGGATAGAATCTGTTGAAGCTACATGATAAAGTTTTGGCAGTGAAGCTTTGTTCCTGTGATGTTTTCAACACAATCGCATTCCAGCCACAAGGATTGTTGTGTAAGGATTGGTGTATTGCTCTTGGCACTATTGCTCAAGGCAGGGACGAGGGGAGCCTGCCACTGCCCATAAATTACACCACGAGAAAAAGACTTTCAGCCCAGCTATAAACAGATAATTATGAAAGGCTACACATTGCCATCCTCAGGTTACCAGTGGTGCTAGGAGAATGTGTCTGTAATGAGCAACATATACTGACAAGTGTTTTAGGTCTTGTAAAATATGTTAACCCTAAATTGCCTTCAGATTCAGAAAAAAATTAGTGTACAGAATTTAATGTAGAGAAAATATGTGCATGGCAATGCTAGTATTACCAAGTGTTCATGTAGGGAGAAAAGTTCTTTCCCTGAGTAGCAAAATATGACTGCTCCTATTCAGCAAAATAGTCAGCAGAAGAAAATATATGTGTTCTTGCCTTTCCCAGAAGCTAGATACCAATGATCACTTTTAGCTTGGAGAGGGCAACTGAGTCTAAGCCTCTCAGTGAAGTCAATACTTACACCTCTTACAAAGTTCTCAACTCAACAGTTATCTCCTCCTTGGTTTTGCACTGTTTATTCTTGCACAAGAGCTTTGCCACAAATATGTAAATCATAAAAACCCTCCAGTCATGCATTCACTGTTCTTGGAAAAGTGCATACTACCGTTTTCCTCTCTTTGTTGTCCCAAATTCTTTATTAAAAGGACATTTCTGAGTGGTGTTAACCAGAACAGGAGTTTGGACCTTGACCTTCAAGGAACTGCTTTGAGATATAAGATGCAGCAGAAACATTCTTACTTCTTAAGGAGATTAAGTTGTGAAACCCTTTAGGCCACTACTTGCATGTCCCACCATCAAGGATAAATAAGACATAGAAAATCCAGACAGACCAGAGATCAATATGAATGTAAAAATTGATAGGATGTAACTAGACTGTTAAATGGATACAGACTCTACTAACCCTGTCTATACTACACAGGAGAAAGACTGTTAAAACTGTTCACCTTTCCTTCCTTAAGCTTTTTTTACTAACATGAGAAGTTACTCCTGAAGCCAAAGACAGGAGCGATGGATGATGCTGTCTGGTAGCTTGTTCTTATGATCCCAGGACCAAACCAGAAAATTTGCAGTGCCAGAGCAGAGACATGTAAACCGATGCTATTTCTGCTATTGTGTTCACTCCTGGCCTAAGCTCTGTTTTGCAGTGCAGGAGTATCCTGAAGGTATTTGAACACATTTACCTTACATGGTACAATTTCAGAGCATGTTTTCTAACCCTTGAGGAGCAGCTTCCTTGTGAAGCAGGTATTCACCTCATTATACAGGTTCATAAAAGTGACTGATAGAGTATGTGTGTGAAGCAGAGAGAGAAAGAGAGGGGGAATGACACAGGGAGAGAGAGATGAAGTGATTTGTGTAGTTCTGTGCTTTAATTACAAAGCAACCTTTGCCTGATGACACAACTATCCTAATTAAGCATCATTACACTTCCCTTGGGAACTTTCTGATTAAGCATGCCCCAATTATGTGGAGTATACATGATGATGGTAAAAAACAGCACATTTTCTGATTGTTGCAGCACACGATAATGATGTGAACATCTCTCTTGGGACCAAAGGATGCAAACAGTTTGACTGTGCTTTTAGAGGCGCAACAACGCATTCCAAACACGAAGATTTCTAAAATGTTGACAAATGTTTTAGGTCAGATTTAAGGTCACCTAAGGCTTTTTAAAAATGCTGAAAGAATGGATAAGCATTCAACAATGGATTTTTGAAGACTTAAAAAAGAGTTTTTCTTTCATCTCATTTTCTTAGACATCAGTGGCATGAGAAGTGTTTCTCCAAACACCTGACTTCAATGCTAGCATTTATTCTTGCACAGTACATTTCTCTTATCAGCAAATTCAGCAGATTTTTGCCTAATCTGATGACTCTGTATTACATGACTGATCTGTTGCCACAGAGTTCTTACTCTGAACAGTATATATCATAATTCTTAGAGAAAGGCACATGAAAGCATAAATGTTGCATGATGTCTAACAGGCTGACTAGAAATGCTGGAATTTCCCTGTTGATCTGAAGGAGGAAAGAAATGTGTTCTTTTCTGACTGAAGAAGATGCATTTAGCAAACAAATATTGATACTGTGAAAATTTTATTCAAGAGTATAAGCATCCGTTAATTTGAAGCAGTAAAAAATCTTTGACAGTTTCCTTCTTCAAAAAGTAGAACAATGTGACAGTAACAGGGGACAGAAATTTTGGACAGATGTGAGTTGTCCCATTCTGTGGCATGTCTTTGTCTATTTAAAAGGTCCATGATAGCAGACCTGCCATAGTGATCTTCTCTAAGGGACTTCCTTGGACTTTGACAAATGTAAAAATAAGCTTGTCAGGATAACATTGAGACTCATTGCTCCTGGTTATAAACATGCAATGAACTTAAAAGGTGAAGAAAAATTGAAGTACAATATTGTCAATGAAGCAGCTAGATAATTTCCCCTTTGTTCAATTTTCAACTGTAAAATTGAGTTGTTTTCAAAAGCAAAGGAGTCATATAAATTAAAATATGATGAAGGCCAGAAAGGCTAAAAGACCACAATTACAAAAGAACGGTTTGCATTAAAAAAGTAGAATCAATCCTTAATCCTTAAAACAGTGAAAGAAGCCAGGCATTAACATATTTTGAAAATCTAGCAAAACTGAATAATAGGTTCTTTAGACTATCATGACAGAGCCTGCTTTATACTTTATTAACTAACTTCTTCAGTAGCCCAACTTTTATAAATAAACTGAAAGGCAATCCACATACTTGCCAAACTTATTCCTTTGTTTATGAGTTTTTTTTTCTCCAAATCATACCTGTTTATTCTAAAAAAATATGTTTCACTGTCAGCGTATGAGATGTTCAGCAAGCTGTCTGTGTGCGCAGTCACCTGTGAGATGAATCTCTTTTTCTACTGTTTCTTTTATCCTTGTTTACTTCACATACATGTGTACTATGTTAAATGACAGACAATAAGGATGTCAGCTGATGATTTCCTTTATCTGCTGGAAGACCACTGTAGTGCTACAATAATGTAAAAAGCGACAAAGTTAAAGTGAAGATTTTGCTCAAATATGAACCAGTGCCTTAGGAGGTAATGTAATTGTTTTATTTCTGAGTTGTAACAGCAGTGTCTCTGTTTCAGTCACACATCACAATATCATTAAGCAGGCCTTCAAAATAGTACTAATACCTCTAAGCATGGAACAAAACATCGAATAATGGCTACAGTGGCAAAAAAGTTATTTGTTATTTATTCACTGAAAAATACAGCTTCAAGGCAAACAAGGAATTCATGGTTATTTTTGGCTGAAACAAAAGTGTCAAACCATGTCAAAGACTTTGTTCATGAAATGTAAAGGAATTTCAAACTGTTGAACTGCTTTGGCATTTCTGAAATGTTTATGTTTCTTGTAATACTACCCCCCCCCAATCCCCAAAATAATAAGATGTGCTGAACTTGCAAAAAATATCCTACTGCTGCTACCTTTATCCAAACAGCTCATCATTTCTGAGACTGGGTCTTAGAACCACAACTACACCAAAATGAAAAAGATTCACCTGCTGAAGATCTTGTCCTTGCACCAGCATCAGCTAGAAATGATTAAAAAAATAATAGAAGCTTTCATATAATTTTCAAGAAATTCACAGTGTCTGTGCTAGGCATTAAGGCAGGACACAATTTGAGCAGATCATAGCAATACCATAAACTCCCTCCCTGGCATTCTGCTAGCCTGTGCCCATTGGTAACCTGTTATGTTGTGTTTCACAGCCATGGACCAGGGAATAGAGGGGGCTGTTCCCAGTAGGCAGAACAGATGTGGACCGCCCATTTTGGAGGATGCGAATTCAACCACACAGGTGTGATGTGTTGTATCACTTGCTCCCAGGGGCAGAAAATAGTTCTTTGATCATTTCATTTACTAATAAAGATGCAGCCAACTTGGCATGGTCAGAAAAGTCTCTAGCAGGGTGAAAAACCCACTCAACCTGCCAAGGGCTTGGCAGAGGAACCAGAAAGTTGTGAACTGAGACCCAGCCCCAAAGTAGAATGGGATTCCATCATGAGAGAAGTACAGGAATGGTCCCTGCCTTTCACTGCCCACAGGGAGACTGAACAACATGGTCAAACACACAGCTTGCTTTGACACCATGTGTTTACTAGTCACTGAAATATATCTGAGTATCTTATTTGTATGTCAAGACTAAAACATCCCTTTCTTCAACTGTCTTTTTAGTCCTTGTTCCTCAGCCCTGCAGAAAGGGATCTGTAGGTGCTGGTTGACAGCAGACTCAATATGAGCCAGCAGTTTGCCCTGGCAGCCAAGAGGACAAACCGCATCCTGGGGTTCATCAAACACAGCATAACCAGTCGGTCAGAAAAGGTGATTATCTCTCTGTCCAATGCTTTGGTGTGGCCTCACCTTGAGTACTGTGTGCAGTTCTGGGCCCCACCATTTAAGAAGGATGCTAAGGTCCTTGAATGCATCCAGAGGAGGACAACAAAGATGGTGAAAGAGTTGGAAGGCATGTCCTGTGAGGAGTGGCTAAGTACTTTGGGCTTGTCTAATTTGGAGAAAAGGAGGCTGAGGGGGCAACCTCATTGCTCTCTACAGCTTCCTGAGGAGGAAAAGTGGAGAGGGAGGTGCTGCTCTCTTCTCCCCGGTATCCAGTGATAGGATGCATGGGAATGGTTCAAAGCTGTGCCAGGGGAGGTTCAGACTACATATTAGGAAGCATTTCTTTACCGAGAGGGTGGTCAAACACTGGAACAGGCTTCCTAGAGAGGTGGTCAATGCCCCAAGCCTGTCAGCATTTAGGAGGTGTTTGGACAATGCACTTAATAACATGCTTTAACTTTTGGTCATCTCTGAAGTGGTCAGACAGTTGGATTAGATGATCATTGTTGGTCCCTTCCAACTGAATTATTTTTTTTATCTTCCTTTCCTTTCCTTTCCTTTCCTTTCCTTTCCTTTCCTTTCCTTTCCTTTCCTTTCCTTTCCTTTCTTTCCTTTCCTTTCCTTTCTTTCCTTTCCTTTCCTTTCCTTTCCTTTCCTTTCCTTTCCTTTCCTTTCCTTTCCTTTCCTTTCCTTTCCTTTCCTTTCCTTTCCTTTCCTTTCCTTTCCTTTCCTTTCCTTTCCTTTCCTTTCCTTTCCTTTCCTTTCCTTTCCTTTCCTTTCCTTTCCTTTCCTTTCCTTTCCTTTCCTTTCCTTTCCTTTCCTTTCCTTTCCTTTCCTTTCCTTTCCTTTCCTTCCCTTCCCTTCCCTTCCCTTCCCTTCCCTTCCCTTCCCTTCCCTTCCCTTCCCTTCCCTTCCCTTCCCTTCCCTTCCCTTCCCTTCCCTTCCCTTCCCTTCCCTTCCCTTCCCTTCCCTTCCCTTCCCTTCCCTTCCCTTCCCTTCCCTTCCCTTCCCTTCCCTTCCCTTCTTCCCTTTCTTCTTTTTTTCTGACCACAGGTTCCCATAAACTTTAAAGTGCTCAAGATAAATTTATCCCCTTTTCTTCAAGGAGGCTTGGCAGAAAACCTAGACACTAGATAGATTAAGATTTAACATATTGAGGTCACTCATGGATGTCACTTCCATCTTCCTAGAAGTACCCAGTCTTGTACCTTCTCTCCACAATGTTCCTTCTCTTCCAATTTATTCCAACTCTTAAATAAGTGTTTTTGCAAACACACATCTGGTATTCCAGAAGTACATTGCAAATGAGATTGAGACCTATGTTGGCAGGTATGTCCATTTTTCTGGGTCAAGCTTTTCTGAGTCCCTAGATACAATCACAAAACTAAAGCAAATATTTGGAACTGAAAGGCTAAGAAATCCCAGTCTGACACCTCAAACTGATTTGTTGTATCTTTTCCACCACACTATTTGAAAAGATTTCTTTTTTGAAAAGAAAAATCAGGGTTTTTTATCACCAGTTCGACACTGGCATCTGCCACCCCAACAGCTGTCACTCTTATCTAACTGCGCATTTTGGAACAGGAGAGGAAGCTCTATTAGAGAAAGCTCACAGAGTGACATTATGAAGTAATTCCAATGTTCTATTTAATTATTCCAAAGTGATAGTTTTAAAAACATTTTGCATCACCCCTTTAATGGAAAAAAATAATTTCTTAAGCAGACAGTCTCAGGCTGAATAATTCTGGCATAAAAGCTAAAGTTTTACCGATGATTCATGGAAATCACTCTCTTTGAAAAAAATTCTGTTCATAATGAAAATAAGTTTATTTGTATTTTTCCTCCTTCATATCTATGGGTATAATCAGGAAAATAAGATATTTATCAGATAAGTAATTAAATATTTATGTTTGTTCCTTATTCCAATCAGGTCTAAAAGCTGAAGCTGCTTGGCACACTGGCCAAGAGAAATGTAGATCTTATCACTAAATGTGCTACGGTTGTTTTTAGAAGTTGGAATTAGTGATGTTAGTTTCCTACCTTTTTGTTACTTATGCCTGTGTACTACTTACATATTATATTTTACATAGGATAATTACACAGTGCTAAACCCTGCTTGGTTGTGAATTCATGCAGTTAGTACAGAAGGGGGGCAGCAAAATTAGGCTGTTTAAATGGAGACCAGATGAATACGGATTTAGATGAAGAGGGACATGTTTGAATGTGTCATATTTAGGTAGAGGCAATATTTCAGGTTAGCATAAGCTTGTGTTATGACTGAAAGAGAATAATCATGTAATTTAGGGACTTTATTTTTGCATATGCAAACCCACACCTGCAAATAACTGCACATACATGCCTTTATTAGATGATAGCATGAAAGCTAATGGTGAACATTTAGACAGATAACTATATCCCCAAACCAAAGAGCTAGAAGCATTGTCACTTGAAATTTCAATTGAACTGAGTAATTTTGCAATGCAGACACAAAAAGTGGTCCCTCATACTCAGGATCAGATTGAAGCCTTTTACAAAAGAAATGTTGGCATGTAGGAACTCCAAAATCTTAACTCAGCATAGCAAGCAGCAAGTGCCTGTGTATAAGCATGAACAAATTGTTGTGGTTTTTTTCCAGCATTAGCTTAGGGAGGACAATTGCTCTCAGCACACTGGGTGAAGCCCTACGTGTGATAGCCAAGTAAACTGAAGAGCATTCAGGGACTTTACCAGCCATTGGAACCTTAAAGTCTATTCAGCTGAACTGTGAGAATGGTCCCTGACATGCTTTGGGCTCAGGCCAACTAGCACTCTCCCAGACAAAACTTGGGCATGATTCAGCACTTGTGAAGTCCCAGAAAACATTCTCAAAAGGCAACTTTGCCACCCCCACTTTGGAAACTGTAGACTTGCGTAAACACAGGTTGTTTTATGCCAGTTGGTCTTTGTGCCCAGAATATTCCTGGACGTGTTTTATATATTAGGATAAAGGCAGGGAATGAAGATTCAGTACATTTGAAAGCCACTTTGCAAAAATAAGGGAAGCAAAAAGAAGAAATAGCAGAAGCTATTACAGCTGCTTTTGTCTGAGGTGACCTTCAGTTTTTTTCCAGACTAGCTGATGTTGGATAGTCGGGTTCTTTGTTGCCCAGAACCCTGGCTGAAATTCTTACAATATTTACCTCTCAGCTTGCCAAGGTTTTAACCTCTTGTTCTTGACTCCATTGTTCACACTTCTGACCCCTCATCAGGTTGTGTACCTCAAAACCATTCAAAAATATGACATCTACCTGAGCGATGTTTTCTTCTAGAGTATGTACTTTGTAATCCTATTATTTCATCCACAACTTTTAGCGGTCAGTTTCCAGGACAGATTTATAGATTTGGCTTTGACCTTTTCCAAAACAGTTTGAATTCTGCTTAGTTGAGACTCATTTCTCTGCCAGTGTCAGGTCACAGAATACCCATAATTGCCAGAGAAGGTCTGGATTAAATGAAGGAGGCTGGCCTAAGGTAAAATTTTCAGTCTGAACTTACTTTTCCTCTTAGTTTGCCAACACTTGATATCGGTTACATGCAGGGATCCTTTGTTTTTCTAGGATTTTGCTTTTAGGAGATGATGATGATTGATTGAAGTCTATTTTAGGGCAAAAAAAATATTCCAGACTGGTGAGACAGAAGCAGATTTTTATATATGCGTTGTGCATGTACTTCAGTACAACTGATAATGTTGCAGCTCCACAAAGAAAGAATTAACCTGTGCTTGCAAGATGAAGGAGTTCATCCTAGGGAACTGTGTCTAAAAAAGACTGTCTAACTGAAAAAGACATCAAAGAAGGAAGCCAGTTTCTCTGGCTTAGGTATCTAACTGGCACCAGTTCTAGATGTCTAGTGAAGAAATGTTCCTTAAAGAAGTGCCTCATTTTCCTGTTCAATCAAGGAAAAGCTCAGTACCTCTGAAAGGTTTTAAAAGGAGCTTCTGCCTACCTGAGTTTAGGTGTAGTGGTTCATCAGCTGGGGTTTTTTTATCTATATAGGCAGAAAAAGGAAACTCTGACTGGTGTGGGTGGATACTCAGTCATTGCCAATTCTTTTTATTTTTTTAAACAGATGAGGCATTTTATCTTAAAATAGATGGTCTTGTTCAAACAAGGGATTTATGTGACTTGGATAATGCAGACTGCATTGGTCTTTTCTAGATTTATGAATCCAGCACTAGCTATCACCTATTACCACAGTGTAAAAGGGTGCTACTTGCATTGCTGGATTTTCACAATGTATTTTGCATGGGTTTAGGTAGGGTTATTATTATTACTATTATTATTCTTATTGTTGTTATTATTATTCTAAGATTCTTTTCTTTTTTACTTCTAAATGAAGTATCTTTTTTGTGGGTGTATACTACCTCTTTGTTCTTTATTGGCATTAGTAGGAGTTCTGAATACCTTTCCTGTGAAGTTTGAGTGGAGGATGCAGGCCACCTTTCTCAGTATCTACTGTTTAGGCTGAAAGTTCCATAATTGGGAATATATTAAAAAAAAAAAAAAAACTTATGTTGTTATCACAGTGATATGCACACTAAACAGGCAGAACAACTCAATTTGCATGTTTATTAATTGTAGCACTACATTACATGCTCCTGAATCACACTCTGTTTTCTAAACCTTTACAGGCAATATCCCAGATTTCCTCCTGCACTTCAGCACAAACTGTCTCCTAGTCTAGGAATGGAAATATATCAACCTATTTCTCTTCAGAGGCATTTTCTTTCATAAACCACATCATTATGTGAGGAATAACTGGCAAAAAAAAGACACATTTCCAAATAATGAATCCATTTTACACAACTTATCTTGGCAACATAAAGACAAAGAAAATAATCCAGGAAGCATATAATTTGAATTGTTTTTAAAAGAATATTTTAAAAGATCTGAAGAGAAAAAAGAGAAGTAGCATTGTGGCTCTATGTTGACTGCTTACCTGTACTGACTGCAGAAGTTCATGTTACAGAGTCTGTTCTGGAAACCTTCAGTCTACTTTAGACACGCACAGAGTTTGGCACCCTAGGTGATGTAGCCTTTCTGCTATGTAAAAAAATCACCCCTTTCAAAAAATGCAGAAAAGAAACAAAATGAATAGTGTACAAAAGAAAGGGAAAAATATCCTTTTAATGAAGAAATGATATTATTTCTCTAGTTCTGCTTTTAGATAAGATGCTTTTAAAAGATGATGAGTATCTCAAATGTTTATCAGGGCAAATAACAAGGTGCTTTTCCACTAAACCAGAATAAACAGGTTTATAAACTTATATTAATTTCCAGTATGGAATTCCCTGCTCTCTTGAGGCTTCTGTAACTTACACACTTAGTCTTAATTTCACAGGCAAATACCTCTTAATATCAGGTAAGTTTGGAGTAACCACCCAAAAGCCTGCCTGGGGGGAATTTAATTAATCTGAATCAGTCTGTGCAATTCTAATATTCAATAAAAAAGGGGGAATTAAATATTCTCTTTGGGACTAATATGATATTCTGTGTCTCTCTGCTTATACTCTCCCTGACAGTCAAGAGAAGAACTTCAGATAAGTTTCTGGGGCACCATCCATGTTCTGAAATGCTTTTTCGTTCCATGCAGCTCATGAAAACAGAAGCTTTTAAGTGACAGTCCTTTGAGGTTCAAGTCAAGGAGTTCCCCCTTTCTTCCATTCTCTGCCTTGCTGTCTTTCTAAAAGTTAGGGCAACAAAATTTTGAAAAAACTGTTTCAATTGATTCAATCATATTAACTCCTTCTTTCTTTCTGAGTTTTTTAAAGGAACCTTGAACTGGATGGAGGGCCTGTTTGTATAAATCTGAGCTATAAGTTCACTTTCTTTATCCTTGAATACTTTGAAGGATAAATTACATGATACCATGATCTATGTGATAGCATAAGTAAATCAAGTAGTTAGATGTGCATTCTACCTGAATGACCACAGACATAAAATGATGTGAAACTGTACGAGGAATGCAAATCCCATGTCCATCTGCTGTCTAGCATATGTTATTTGTATCACATAAGACTCACAACAGAGTCGGACCACAGTATGGTAGTTTCATGTTAGAGGTTTGTGAAAAATACCTTAACTGTGTGAAGGCAGAAGTACAAGCTCTGAAACAATGAATTTGCAGGAAGAACGATGCTAAATCTATTAAATTCACTAAATTAAAACAATGTTCCTGTCATCCAACCCAGGATATTAATTCTTACCAATGCTCTGAACACCTTACAAAAATTAATAACATACATAACCAATATTTGTATTCAATAATTTCTCCCAAAACACAAATAGTCTCCTCTTAAAATGTCTCAATATGATCATGACCATGTCACTGGTCCAATAAAACCTTGCTCTTCTGAAGGCTTTTAACCTTTCACAGACAAAAAAAAAAGAAAAAAAAGAAATGCGTAAGAAAGAAATAGAGTTTTGCAACAAGCCCTGAAAGTCCACAAGTTCAAGTTCTGTCACACTGTGAAAGAAAACACTCTTGCAGAATGTTCATGTCCCCAGAAATCAACTAAAAGCCAGTCTAGTCTGTGGAATATGGGTCTAGTACATACTCTACTTAAAGCACTGTGTAATAAACAGCCACCTACATTTTGGACCAGCTGTGTTTTCTCAATGATTTTCAGTCATCGGCCAGTAAAAATTATATTTCAATAAACTAAATCTGATATTCAAAAGATTCAGCATTACAGTCCACAATGAAAATAAGATCTGCTTATCCTCCACATCCTGATTAATTCAGATCAGTCCATGCAACAGGAGAAAAGAAATACTGGCATGTTTTTTACCTCATCTACATACCCATGAATAGAGTCCTGAGAAATGTACACAGGTTCCTCGGAAAAGATAATAGAAATAATTCCTGCCCTGTTAATCATCAACTAAACCATGCTACCTTGGTTTTGTCTAAAGTGAGTTTCAGAAATCTCATTCAAATGCTATATAAGTCCAACAGCACTTTTGCTTTCTCTTGATGCACCTTGTGAGTTTCACTTAAGTTAGAGGTGGTAGTGAATCAAATTGGAACAAATCAGGACTGACAAATGAGTAAAAACCTTTTTTTTTTTTTTTGAGCAGTAACTGAAATAAAACTCACTGAAAGTAACTAAACCATCCTGCACCAAAATAAATATTTACCCAGATCCCTGGAAAGAAGAGAACCCCACAGACCTACCTTTAGGAATGGCCTGTTTTGACATCACTACTAGCTATTCACTGTGTTTCAGCGTCACTATTAAATAATGGGAAAACTCAGAATCAAAACTTAATTATTTTCTTCTGATGATGGTTAAAAGTGGACTAAAGGTCTCTAGCACAGTTCCCAAACTGGTCACAAAATTAAGAAATAATTTGCCTCCATGCAATAAATTCTGAGAACTCTAGAAGAATTGCCTTGACTCACTTGTCTACTGTCCCTCTCGAGATATGGGAAGGATGAAAAATGAAAGAAGGTCAATATACCATCAACATGAAAAGTATGTTTTTTCTGCTCTCTCTGAAAAGTTTCTCTGTTTATGGCAGCATTATCCAGGCTGTATGAATAAATGCAGCTAAACTATTATTTCTGCTGTTATTCAGCAAGACCAGAGCTGCCTTTTATTCATCATCTAAAGTACTCCAATGCTTTTAGAAATCTTGTGGCTGTTACCAGCTAAAGGTCAAGCACAGAAAAAGTTGACCCTTTCTGGTATCACAACAGCCAGTAGGGCTATCTGTGGTCGAGTTTTTCTGTAAAGTAACTCATAGAATGTATTGTTTAACTGTGAGTGCAGAACACAGGAAAAAACAGTGGGTGATTTTTATTGTTTGGAAATCAGCAGGAGAAGAATCATATATTAAATAAAACCCAAGTAACCAGCTCTTCAGTAACTACATGATTTGAGAAGTCTTCAAGTCCACTAGGTCATCATCTTTTCTGCCATATCACACCTATGAAAGATAGCTATAGATAGGACCATTAAGGCAGTCTTCCTAAGGATGCAATATTTTTTTGCCTTTATTTTTACTGGTTGACTGAAGGCAGCCTACGCCTGATCAAGCTTATTTATTTGATAAATCTACGATGTTATAGTGAATGTGAAAGACAAAAGGAGTAGGGTTGAAATCTAGCTGACTTTAAGGTACCCTTGTAGCCAATTCAGAGAAATAAGCACTTTTATTCTACGTATTTTAGCTGTCTACTTTGGAATTAAAAGAATCATGTCAATGCAGTCCTAGTTTTCTCTGTTGCCTATGAAGGGAACTCAGGGTGCCTAGATCAGTCTTACAGCTAAGCCACAGGCAGTACAGCAAGATTAAGGATACAGTGGTGTGAACAAGCAATATTTGAAATATGATTTTGAGAAGTATGCATGAAGATTCCACACTTACCTTAAAGTCTTCCTTTTTGGTCTCTTACCATGGTACTCAAATGTACTGTTTTACTAACTTAGGCCATAAAACACTTAGAGATGATGGAGAATTATCCTGCTTGTTCACTTGAAAATTGGTATTTTTAACTTTGAATTTAAAAATTTTTCACACTTCCATTTTTTCTATGTTGAATATAATTTGAATTATTTAATTGCAAAACTGAAAAGGTTTGGGGGACATGGTTCAGCACTGACAAGTCTGTATTTTTCTGTCCTATTTCATCATCTACTTTATCAAAATACCATTATTGTATTCCACATTAGTGTCAGATCTAAGCATCATAAGGTTATTACTTACCTGAAATTTAGTCATGCTTATCTAACCTGGAATAAAAAAATTGACAGATACTTTCAGTAAATGAACAACTGAACACTAGAAATCTTATAAGAACAGGTCTGTATAAGATAGTTTGATAAATCATGGTAGGATGTACATGCCATAAGCAAGGATGAGAATTATTATTACAGTATCTCAATTTGCTAACACTAATCCAAAATAAAAATGTGAAGATTTTCTACTTTATTTAAAGGACTGTGGGTTTATTTTACTCTTTCACTGTTTTCATTACAAAAATAAAACATGCATGTTAATTAGGTTTCTCTAAAAATTAGCATTTTAACATTTTAAATTTTCTTTGAAATACTGCACAATTTCTCATGTCTCATATCTCACAATTGAATTCTGTATAGCCAATTGTACTTTCCTGTGCTGTTGAAACACCAAAGAGTTGTCTAAGCTGGAAATGTTGAATATTTCCATTGTTATTTGTTGACAATAAAATATTAATTAATTTTCAAAATGGTAACAAAGCAACACAGATGCTGTCATTATAATTATGATTGCCTGGTAATGGTACGCTTCTCAGTGACAATGAGAATTAATCAAATAATTAGTACTTTGTGCTGCTGCCCATGTGGTTCTTTTTTTTAATATAGTTTTCATTCCCAGGTGGTGATTACCTGTTAGGTGAAGGCATGTGCATGAAATACTCTTTTACCCCATAAATTTTCAATATACAGTCTGAGACCTACAGTAACCTGTGATTAATCACCTACTAACTAGATCATTCCTTCACTGTCCATAAGTTCCAAACTGCATACAAGGCACTCAACTCCATTGTTTACCAGATCCTAGTACCTCTAGAGAAACAGCACATTTTACAATAAGACAATCATCACAACTACAGCAAAAACATTGTTCTCTATTCAAATGCAAAATGCACTCAATTTCAGCATATTACTTTCCATAATAACTTTGCGTGCTAGCAAAATAAAAAAAAAAAGGAAATAAAAGAAATAGAAACTTTTTCAAGCAAGCATGTTCATTAAAACCCTCATTCTGCTCCTGGACAAACTTACACGGCTTCCATTGGCTTTATTGAAACTGAAATGTACTAGATAGATTGGGTAGAATTTAGCCAAAATATACATATGACTCAATTCTCAGTATACTGAGAAAATAATCTATAAAAAAGACCTTCAAAACATGCAACAAAAATTATTTCATATCTTGCATATCTGAGCTTTGAATTTGAGGATGAATATTTCCACCAAATTCAGTTTTACAAACTATGCAGAAAGAAAGGCATGGTTGTGACACTTCATGTAAATATACAGGTGCGCATGTGTTCAAGATGAGCCAAGCCTGAGATAACACCAAAGACTGTGACAGACAAGTTTAGGTAAGACTACTCTTTCTTTCTGTAAGAAAGTATTTGCTTATGTTCACTTCAGTACCTTAATATCTCTTTCTGCCATACAAGTGGTTGTGTGGACTGTGTATTTAGCCTCCCAATAACTGGGTTCAACATTTAATTATTTTAAAGTTTAAAATTTTTCTAGTTAAAGGTGACTGCCTTCCATTAAACCTTGGTGACATCAGTACTGAACAGCTGCAGAACAGTAGATTTAATTTGTATTTTTATTTTTATTCAGTCAGATCCCAAATTCTTTATTACAGTTAAAAGTGTAATACTGCTGAATTAATGTGGAAATACACAAATATGAATTAAAAGCACTTACTAGCAGATATATACTCCAATGGAGGAGCTTACAGCAAAGAGTTTTTCTTCCTTCTCAGTTCAGGTCAATTTCCATAAAAACATGCAAATATTATTCTTTATTATTACATAGATAATAAATTCACAGTGAAATAATTGGGTGGAACAATTCACTTTGTGTCTTTAGAAGTTGCAGGTCACAGCAGACATGCATAGACACACACACACACAAAAGCATGTACACATTGATCCCAAACACATGAATAGAGGACAACTGAAAAGGACTACACGTTGTATTGAAGGCCTCTGAATTCACTCCCTCATGAGCTCATCAATGAAGGAAACAGCATATCCCTATTAACAAGGAAGAAAAGAATCTGAAAAAGACTGGTTCATCAATCTTTCTTGATTTCTATGTTATTACAAGTCCCTAGAAACAGGACTGAAAATTGAATTTGGGAGAGGGGGAGATGGCAGGATATTCTGAGTAAAATATTTGCTTAAACTATCAGCCCGTTCTCAGTGTGTTGAAGTCACCGAGCTGTTGCCATCCCACACTGTCTCTTTGCTGGAGGTTTTGAAGTACTGGCAGAAGGAGCTAACAGAGGCAGCCAGGAGATAGGTGCTGGTGCAATTAATTGAAGCATCTAGAATTGATGAGTGCTGTCAAGAGCTCACTGTGAGAATGGCTACCAGGGGAGCCTAATAAAGTGACTGGAAGAGATCAAGGCTATCACGGGATCTCATGGAAATGGCTGGAAGCAACAGAAAACAATGGGAGAGCACAGAGTGGCATGTAAGAAAGTAGAACAATACTTGTAAACCCAATTATGCATTCAGGAGTGAGTAAGGTGCCAGGGGGAATTAAAACACTGCACAGTAAATACCAGCTTCCACATATCAATGATCAAGACACAACTAGCTTGTGAAGATAATATTAACTTACCTAGTTCTACGGTAGCATGATGTCTGCATTTTGCATACACTTAATGAAATCTACGCTGGCTGGGCTGTTGCTATTTTCTTTCTGGAAAAACTTTTGAAACAGCAAAAATAAACCCTATAGTAGGTTTTGTTTTCCTTTTTTCTGAGGATACCATGCCGAGTGTGTCTTTCAAGTGTGTATAAGCAGCTGAGATCTCACTGCAGAATGTGCTTGGCTGAGTAAAAGAAGTAGTAATGGATATTTTACAAAAGGAATTAAAAAGAAAATATAGTCAACATGTAGCAGTATCATAGAGAGAGGAAAATGGGATAAGGCACACAAAGAGAGAAAGGCAGAGAAAGAGTGAGGTTGTTTTACCAAGCAGTCTAATCCTTTGGATGACTACAGAAATAAAAACCTGTTAGCAGGTTACATGGGAGTCTGAAGATTGATTATGTGTCCTAGTTCCCCTGTGCTTCCCGTGCTGAGAATGTCTTTTTAAACTGCTGATTTCACAGTCTACGAAAAGGCTGAAGAAGGAGGCATTGGCTGTGATCTAGATATAAGATTGAAAGGTTCAGAAACCACCTTGAGAACATGATAAATATTTCTGCTTCTTCCAGCACTTCAAAGAATTGCAGTCCCTGAAGATGTGAACTTCTTGATTGATAAGAGGTAGTTCACCTTGCATAAGCCTTCACTTTACAGCTGAATCAAAGAGACGCAAAACTGGAAGTCCTGGAATAAGATTAATCAAGTCACTGACTCAATGAATTAGTTCAAAATACATGTATTTGCCCTGCTCAGTAGGCAGACCCTCACTCAGTGAAATTTGCTGTGATACCTTCATGAACAGTCTTTCACAAATGTTCAAGAAGGTAACAGAGCCATAACAATTTACACCATATGAGGATCTGGTGTAAGCATACTTCTTGAGTCATTTGACAAACAATGAACAGTTTTTAATGAAATAGCTGTTTCCTTCCATTATTCATTCCACATATTGGTTTAACTCACAGCAACATTTGGTCTTCCATGCTGCTTTTGTTTGTTTGCTTGTTTGGGTTTGTTTGGGGTTTTTTTTGTTTTCTGCAGATTAAGACTATTTGTCACATTGCAAAATTATTTGCTGGGACAATCTCTTTCCTTTTATTAGGCCCTGTAGACATTATTTAAACAATAATGTATTTAACCTTTAGAATCAACTCTCTAATTAAGTTTTGTAATTGTACATGCATCGAGGAAGAGGAGGAAGAAAGTGAATGTGCAGTATTGACCAAAGAATTTTGAACAAACTAGAGTCTTTCAGAAATATAATAATATAATATAACGATCTGTAAAACTATAGCAAAATACAATTCTGTACTATCCAACATGTTAGTTATGTTGATAATTTCTCTTTCAACTTTTAATAAAAGAAAATGAAATGGTAGAGTATTCTGAATTTCATTGTAATTGGATATCTACATTTCATATACCTTTAAAAATCTCCTTCAAAAAAACTTAATTTCAGGAATTCAGGATTTTTTTCCAAAAGAATAGGTCATATTTAACTCCCTAAGCAAAAAAGTTAATAGGACTGCTGATACCTTCAATCATTTGAAAAAGTGACATCAAATATATAAATTATAAGCTTCAGGTTCTCAAAAAAATGACATATTCAGTATGTAGTAAAAATGACCTGATTTCTTCATTGGAAATGCACAGCTGGAAAGAACGTCATGAATTAAAACTGTATCTGTGTTCAGGAAATGGCTAGTTTTGATCAACTGGATTTTTTCAAAGTGTATAACTTCTGAGTTAGTTAATTTGGTATTTAAGTTAATGAAATAAGACAGAATGATATGGAGAAATTCAGTTTCAAATCTGAATTTTTAATTCAAATTTTTTTTTTCCAAAATTCCATTTTGTGTGAATGATTTAGTATTTTGATTTTGTACCCAAAGCTGGAGAAAAACTAAAATGTCATTGCCTATCTGAATCTGAAACAATTATCTCGATAGTCTTGCCTGTTGTTTGGAATAAATTAATTAATTAATATTTTAATTTGTAAATTTCCCAGTCATGTTCACTATTGTAATATATAACATGAGTTCCATTTTCAGACTGATAAGAAATCCTTGCACTGGTACTATCATTGTAATAGGCAGAACTCATCCATCAGTTGTCCTTTAACAGAAATTTAAACAGTATTCTGTAAGAAATTGGTATGCAGGTATTAATTTACAAATAAACAAAATTTCTTAGAAGAAGCTTATACATAGTACTTCCACTGTTTACTTCTATTTACTATGGTAGAATTGCAAAAAAATTGAGTCTATCCTGAAATGGCCATTGTTAAATGAAACATTAACATTAATGATAATGCCATAGCTTTATAAGTTTGGTCTAAAAGTCCACTGTGACCTGTGATAAGTCTCCTACTGACTTCCCTGTGATAGGAACAGCAAGGAAAAAAGTAGCATATTTAATAGATATAAAGTAAAACATTTTATAATATTCATTAATATCTTTCAATTTTTTTTTAAGTTATATGGACTTGTAATCACATAAAAATATTGATCCTACATGACTGTGAGCTATAATCTGATGATACTGAAATACTTGAGGCAAAAGAACTGAAAAATGCAAGGAAGAACACGTAGAATATACTGTTGTATGAGATAAATGAGTCTATGGATGCTCACTGTCTTGTACATGAACCACTTCACTGTTTTAAGGATATATGAGGATACGAAGGAAAAGAGCAAACTCATAAACAATGCATTACAATAAACCACCTGTGAGTTTACAATGACAGGGGTTACTAGTAAAATACCACTTTTGCAAACTGAGTATTTCAAGAAGTCTGAAGCTGAAAAACAGATGAAGGCATCTGTAGCTTATGCAAGAAATAACCAGACTCCTGTACAATGTGCTGAGCATTGTGTGAAATCACTTCCCTGTGATTTATGAGGGAGGCAAATTAGGAATGCAAAATACATAGGAGAATAATATTTTCAAAATGAACTTTTAAAAACAAACAAAATAAACTGAGAGTTTTAATAATGGTGCAGTGTTAGTCAGTAAATAGTTCATTAATTGTATAAAAAAAGTTCTCACTTTATTTCTGTACCTCATTTACATAAGGAGCCAGTGCAACAACACTCAAGAGAGATTACAACTTGGCTTTTGTCAGTCTGAAAGAAGATTACATTTTCTTGCTGTGTGTCCATGAGAGCAGGAGCCAAACCAACATCTTGGAAGGAGCCAAGTTTTTGCCATTGACTATGCTGGCCAAGACCAACTGCTAGGTCAAGACCTAGTTGCCGCTCATTGTTTCTGTGACGAAAAAGGTAAAGAGCAGAAGAGGGTATGAATATAGGGAAATAAATGGCATTTGGACAAATAATTTAACTGGAAGTAGATGAAAGGTGGAAGTAGGTGCGTACTGTAGGCAGGAGGGAAGAGTGGGGAGCTGCAGCCTGGAGCTGAGCCAGCAGCTGGTGGTGCAAGGAGCTGAGCACAAGGTCCCTGCATGGTTATCGGAGGGCACGGGTGAGTGCTGGCAGGTAGCAGCAGTTATGGAGGGAGAAGAACATTTTGTAATGCTTTATCAGACCGGAGATTTCACTGAAAACATTCAGCTTTGTTGGCAGTGTTGGCAACTCTTCTGTCCCCAAAATGCAAACCGGGATTTTTGCAGCCAGAAAGAGAATGGCAACAGTGGGTACTGCAAACAGCCTAGTGACTTGGTCTAGTGAAAGGGAAGCGCAGAATTCCTAGAAATGTCCCAAATAATGACTCCATGACCATAATTAATTCTAGATGATGAGAACGTAGAAAAGAGAGAAAATCAGGGTTTCTTGTGAAGATTGCGGTTTGTATGGAAGTGACTGTAAGTTGATGCCAAGTGCACACAAACAACATCTATCAACATTACATTTAAAACAGTTCTGTGATACGCAGGTTTGTTATTCGGACAGGCAACCTGACAGCAGAGATTGATGGACCCATCTGAGAAGAATAAGAATATAAATCTCTGTCTTATCATAAGGAGAATGCAGAGAGCAGATAGGGATGAAGTGGTGGACATAATCTATTTAGGTTTCCAAGAGACATTTGACATTGCATTGTAGAATAGAGTAATATATCTTCAGGTTAGCATGTAAGGCACAGCAGACTCTCTTCCTTCCAGGCTTCTCAAGCTGCAATGTAGGACACTGATTCCCAAGTGCAGAACATATTTTCTTCCCTAGTTTTCTTCTCAGCCTTTTTGTTTTTCTATTCCTTGTATTTTCTAGAAAGCTCTTCTAGAAAATCTCCTCCTATCCATCTTCCACTTCTGTTTTCTTCATATTATTTTTTCTATTTCCTTTTATTAATTTTGACTCTTTTTTTCCTCTTATTCGTAAAATGAGAGTGCTGGTGAGGCATCCTGACCCAATAAGACCGGTGCAATGTTGTCTTAGCATCCTGAGTCTAGCAATTAGAGAATGGGGATGAACTACTATCCATCGTGGCCTGGGAACTACAAAAAAACATTCTCAAATAAAAGATGACTGCGTGTCTTCTCTGGGGACTTTCTTCAGTCTTATCAGTGATCATCAATAGGGATATTATACAAGTACTGCATGAGCTACTTAAGGGAATGTTGGATTCTAGAACTGATATGAATAACTGTTCATAAGATATGCAGACATGATGAGGATATAGAAACATCAGTAGTACTCATAAAGGCTCAGATAGCTGCAACACTATTCAGGCTTCTGAATACCTTTACATATTCCCTTGTTTCTTCCATTTTATCTCCAGGGATTCCATTTCAGGGTGCTTAAAGACAACATTTGGTCAAAACACAGGAAAGACGAAATGTCCCATACTGCAATATATATTAATCCTCACACACTGCCACTTGCCGTCTTCTCTTTTGCATGAAAATGGAAACAGCTTTGATATGTCACAGGACATCCCCTATAGCAATACACATGCCCCCATTCTTTGCAGTTGCATGGTAAAATGAACCTGTCACTGAGACTGCATCAGTTCTAATATCAGCCTCTGTTAGAAATTTAGGGTGCTAAGTACCTGTGTTTTACCTCAGGAAAATATGAAGTTGTCTTTGGCAACAAGTAAGGCATTGCAATACGGAAAGCAAGAGGCTGTAGTAATGCAGATCAGTTAGGGTTTTGCTTTTAATAATCAGAACCAGTTTGTATATAATATGGTGCAGATCACTTCATTCCTCAGAACTCTTACACTTCTCAGAGGATATGACTTTCAGTTTCTCAGAAGAGAGGGCAATCAGTTCTCCTGGAGAGAATCTCCTTGGGGAGATTATGTGGGGAAATTAAAACTGGTATGTGTCATAGAAACTTATGATAATTCAGGCTGGGAGTCTGTAGGTTATCTGGTTCAACCCCTCACTCAAAACAGGACCGACCTTTATGTTACAGCAGGTTGTACAGGATCTTAATCAAGTTTCGAATATCTCTACGGATGGAGATTCCTCAGGGCCTTTGAGCCCCAGCTCCAGTGTCTTACCACCATCACTGTGATTTTTTTTCCTTACACCCAATCTGAATTTCCCTTTCTGCAACTTGCATCTCTCTGCTTTTGTGCATTTGCTGTGTACCTCCAAGAGTCTGACTCCTCCTTCTCCACAATTTTGCATTAGATAGCTGAAAACAGTCTTTCAGCCCTATCAGCCTTTTTGTCTTCGGGATGAATAAACCCATTTTTCTCCGTGTCCCTTTGGTTTCCAAGTTCTCCAGTCCCCTAAATTGTCCCCAGGAGTGGCTCTTTGCTGTACTTAGTCCAGTTTTCAATGTCTTTCTTGCACGAGGGACTCCAAAACTGGACACAGAATAGATGCAATGTCACAACTTCTGAACAGAGGGGAATAGTCATTTCCATTGACATGCTGCCAGGCTGTGACTAATGCAGTCCAGTATAAAGTTAGTGTTCATCTGCATAAAGGACTGCATTAGTAACAGTATTTTAAGATTTAAAGTTTAAGGTGTTTTGTAATTTCAATTCAAGAATATCAGTATATAAAATTTGCAATGTTTAAACTGCCAGTAACTTTTAAACTGCCAGTAATACTTGGACTAACTACTTAGAAAAATTTACTCTAGAAAATACACATCTTGGAATTGTTTTGGGAAAAATGTAACTTTTTTTTTTAACCTAAATGTAATTGTATACAAGGACTAGCACTTGACAGGGGAAACCTTTTACCTTTTGAAATAATGTAGATGAATTCTTCTATCAAACAACCCTTTTAAGTAATGAACATAAATGTAGAATCTATCTTAAGAATTTTCTCAGTGCATTAAACCTGCCCTTTAAAAAATGGTAATTGCTAAGTGAGATAAAATTCATATGAGTTTGCCCTTTCCACTGCTGTCTATCAAATATTTGTCAGAAATTTTAGGTAATGAAATGATCTTTGGGTTCTTCTGACACAATATAGCAATGACACAAGAAATAACCATCAAGGTCAACAGGTGTGCTGCTAATTATGGCCACAATGACCTATTCACACCTACACAGTAGGCTTGTTCAGCCTTCATTTGCATACTGATTTATGAAACTGTAAATATATACAGATGGGTTTAACTGTGGCTGGAATGGAATGAGAAATCAATTAGATATAAAAGCTCTACAAAGCAAAAGGACATGTCAACGCAATTGAGAAGGAAGGAAGAGATTGCATATAGGGTAGAAAAATAAGATCAAATAGAGCTAACTTTCAGAAATCAACACAATGCTATAATTAAAGACAAGATTCAACTTTTGTCAGTACCATTGTATAGAAATTTCTTTCTGGTATGTGGATTACATGCAAGTGAAAAATAGAAAGATTGCAATAACTAAATAATGTCAAGAATAGCAACTTACAAATCATGTTGGGCTATTCAGTTTGACAAAAACCTTGGTTTTCAACTTCACTGGACATTGCACTTGACAAAGCTGAATTTAGACTTTTAGGCCAAATCTACCCTATTAAACAAAACAAGACTGAGCCTCAGTTAGGTTCAGTAATAGGTAACCATCTATGTTATTAATTGTAAGAAAGCTCCCAGGCATGGTTTTACCTCTTCTTACTCATGTTTTTCCAGACAATACTCAAGACAGTTGGGGGAAAACATGCCAGGGACTGTTGCTAAGACTGTTCCTAATAATACTCTCTCCTCCCAATAAAGCAGTTAAATGAAATGCAAAAGAAGCAATCAGATCACAGATGCACCTCTGTGCTGTGACTTTATTATGAAGTTCTTCATGGCACCTTCTGCAACCAGAGTTCACTGCCCATCAGTCTTAGGACACCTCATGGACTTAGCACCACTCTCCTGGTTTTAGCCTGTTTTTTAGCCTGAGTTAGCTTTCCCTGAAGAAGACAGTGTACACCTTTTTCTAGGTTTTTTTTTTCTCCTCGAACCGTTTGCCATTGGAATTCCATATATTCTACTTTATGCCCATGAGAAGGACAGAAGAAAATCTAATTTCTAATGTGTATGCTTTGGCTAAGCTAGGAAGAAAAAACGGTCCTAAATTTCTGAATGTAACAGAATGCAGCATTGGCAACTTTCATCTTAGTAAACTTAGATGTCTCAGTGTGGATTGCCACATCTGAACTGGTCAGTTCTAGTATATAAGTATTACCAACTATAAAGCAGATGACTACATTTGGCCAGATGAATCACTGTACATGCAGTTATGCCTCTTCATTGAAAATAAAGTGATTAGTTCTACTTTACAGAGGTATAAAATGAAATCCCACTCCAGGTTTTATGGATTGTATAAAACAAAGCTGATATTTCCTGACTGAAGCAAGCAAATGTATTGGCAAGGAGAGTTGTCATCTTTGGAAAGTCTGTGATCTCCCACCCTAAATCTCAGGAACTCCTTCTTCAGACAAAACTGTACTGGAGTCTGTCACCTAATCTGGAGTAGGTGAACAGCCATCTCAAAAGCATATAGCAAACCAGCTCTGATTGCTGTCCAGCTGGACAGGAATTTTTAAGCTTTGAGAAAATTTCTGTACATAGAAAAAAAAAACAAAAAACTTATCTCTTCTCCTCACTGATGAATTAGTTCCTGCATCCTGAGAAAAACAGAATGAGGTGATCTTTTAGTCACAAAGTGGAAGAGCACTTAGCAGAACAGTGGAAAGAAAATACTTGAACTCTACGCCTATTGCTATCACGAACTTCGTGTGCAGCCTTGAGTAAGCCACTTATCCTCCTTACATCTTCAGTTACCCAGCTGATAAATGGGTAAATCCTAATGCATTGAGTGTTGGGAAAAATAGTTACGAGCTTTTGAAAAGCCCTTTCAAAGGGTCTGGTGCAGTATAAATGACAGATACTTGTTTTAGACAAGAAAGCGACAGATATGACCATTTTGTTTCAAGGATTTTATTAAAGAAAAACAGAATTGTTGTCAATATAAGTTATTTTCTAACCTAGCAGCAATAGAGAGGTGAATACCTCTCTATTGTAGGTGAATACAGTAGATGTAAGGCAGCTGCTTTTAAGCTGACACGTTAAGAAGCTGAACTGGTTATGTGAGATAGCTGAGGGAGTGTGCTGACATTTATGCTGTACCTCAGGTTTATGCTATCATTATTTTACATGCCATGGAACATACACTGAGACGCCCTAGTATGTGACAGTGCATATAAATTCTGACCAAAAGCTTTAAGGAAAAAAAAGAGATGTATTCTTAATGTTAATATACTAGGATGAAATTCCCTGTGGTGTGATGAAAGATATGCCCACAATGAATACATCTCAGCACAGATCACATGGATTGAAAGAGGATTTTGGAATTCTTTCTAATGCTTTCACTGTGAAAGGACTGATTTCTTCCAAGCCTGACATAATAGACCTTAGCCCTATTAGAAGTTGCTAATTAAAATGGTCTGCACTTCTGAATACTGCTTTTAGAAAAATGTCATGAAAAATGAGATCCATTTCTGGTGTATGTGTTTTCAATAAAAAGGTATGAGTAGAATAAGCAATAGTGTTATGTAAAAGAGGATAGAAATTGTCATATACTGTTGCCTCCAGGAGGCGTGGCGACCTGGTTCAGGAACGGCACGGCGGCCAACCCCAGGCCACTCGGGCCATCAGCTCACAGACACCAATGTGGTGGATGACAAATGGCGTTTATTGATAAGGAACACAACATTATATAGCTAAAACTCACAACGTCATATCCGCCTGCTTACATCATAAACTAAACACTATTGGCTATCAGGAGAGGGGACCCTATCTTTCCGTACAACACGACATCTTCCGGCCGCCGGACCCTAACCAACTACATCTCCCCCCTCCCTATGCACAACTAAACTAGCTAAATATAACAATCTTAGAAAACTTTATTTTATAACAATCTTAGAGACATGTATCATAAACCTAAAATAAAAATAAAGCACAATAAATAGATAAGAGTTGGGAGGCAACTAATAATAATAGGGTGCAACTTGGGGTAACTTAAAAATAACTGGGAGTAATAACCTTCTCTGACCGGCTTTTAACAGACGACACAAACCTATTCAATATACAAAACAAAAGCAATCTCTAAAATCAAGATTACACAAAAACATCACAAGCCCCTCCCCATAGGGGCTATGTCACTGTTGTTTGAATTCCGCCGGCATAGAGCTCCCAGGTGTGGATCAGATACTTATCAACTTGTTATTCTCTCTTCACCAAGATGTACTGGTGACAGGGGTGTCCGACAATCCGATCCTGTAAACAAAAACTCATAATTCATTAGTTTTATTCTGAAGGTCTGGCTTAATAGACCTAAACGGACACCACTTAACGCTATTATCTTTTTTGACAGCAGCATACCCCCGCCCTATAAGGACTAACCTCCACCCTTGTTCCCATTCTCCCAACTCATTTCTAATTATAACCAACGGACCTTCTTCTAATGCTCGAGTGGCCCAATGTTTTTGAGTAGGGCTATTCACCTCTTCTCCCCTAGGGAATTGATTCAATGCCAGCAAAGCAGTCGCTAACAAACGTATTTGATCTCCTGGGGGGATGGCATTGACAAAACCTTCTGTTTTTGCTAACACCTCTAATTTGGATTTTAAAGTTCGATTCGCTCGTTCTACTATGGCCTGTCCCGTGCTATTATATGGGATGCCATGTATTAGGGTAATACCCCATTTTAGAGCAAATGCCTGGACTGATTTAGAGACAAAATTCGGACCATTATCCGTTTTGATCTGATTAGGGACACCAAGCCACGCCATAGCTGTCAACCAATGTTGGATAGTCGCTTTAGAATCAATTTTAAGATGTTGAGTGGCTATGATCACTCCACTATATGTGTCTACAGTCACAGCTAACCACGCCCGAGGTTTCAATAACTGGCAAAGCGTAAAATCCGTTTGCCATACTTCAGAGGCTTTAAGACCTCTGGGGTTTACCCCACTAGACCACAGCGGTGCTCTCTGACAATAGGGACATGTAGCTACTATGTGTTTCGCGTCAGCAACCGAAATCCCACATTTCCTCGCTAGCGCTTTGGCTCCGATGTGGAGAGACTCATGTAGCTGACGGGCATCTCTCAGTGTCCACAGTCCCTTTGCAGCAGCATCTGCTTTGTCGTTACCAATTTGAAAAAAACCCTTAATTGGGCTGTGACTGTTGACATGGATGACCGATATAGTGCCCTTTCGAGACAAAAGTGCTTCTTCCAACATTAGGGCTATTGTAGATGTTGACACGCCGGGTCCCGACATGGCCAAGCAAAGTTTGGCTACAAACATCGAATCAGTCACTATATTGAGGTGTTCCATTGGAAACAGTCCGCACGCTAGCACCACGGCCATCGCTTCTAACTGCTGAACTGAAAGCGTATAATCGGTCATCTTAATACAATGCCATTCTCCTCCCGACTGCCACACCGCCGTCGCGGTTGAGGTCGTTGAAGACGCATCTGTGAAGACCGTTGGTCCCTGTTGGGGCCGATCCATAATCTTCTGTGGGAGGTCAATATTAACAATTGCCAACATTTGAACCCAGGGAGGCTTTACAGCATACCGGATTTCTCCACCAAATCCAACAAGAGCTATGGCCAAATACTCTGACATCACCACTGATTGCATTGAAAGCTGTTTGCGGAAGGGTAAATATATCCTAGCAGGTTCAATACCCAGATGCCTTAGGGCGAGTTTTCTGCCTCTCATGATGAGATTACCAAGGCACTCAACTCCCGGGGAGAATGCACGTGACGGTTTTCCCAAAACTATCCATTGTATTGGCTGAGCTTTTTCAGGAGAACCCTGCGCTAGTGCTCCTACTCCCCCCCCTTCTGTAAAATGCACATACAAATCAAGTGGTATATTTGGATTCCACCTAGCGAGCGTGCTTGAAGACACCTGTTGCTCGATAAAATCAAGAGAATTCATTGCTTCTATCGTCAGAGTTTTTTGTTCCCACGGATTTTTTCCTTTCAAAAGATCGTATGGGGGACCATAATTTCAGGAGGAATCAGAACAATGTTACGAAGCCATTGCAAGGACCCCACTAACTGTTGCATATCATGGAGCGTTTTAATGTGTCGACAAATTTTTATTTGAGGGGGAGTTACATAAGAACTTGTGATCCCCACTCCCAAAAAACTCACACACGGTCCTCTTTTAATTTTCGCACTCGCAATTTCAAACCCATTCATTTTTAAAATTTCCGAAACTGTTGACACTAGTTGATCTACCTGAGTACCTGACGGTGCAGCAATTAAGATATCATCCATATATTGAATGATAGTCGCGGTCGGATCATTGCGCCGGACTGGTGCCAGCGCTCGATCTACCGCGATCTGACAGATGGTAGGCGAATTGATCATTCCTTGAGGCAGCACCTTCCACTGAAAACGTAGGTTGGGACGTTGGCTGTTCGGAAACACAACAGAAAAGGCAAACCGCTCCCTATCCTCCTCATGCAGAGGTATCGAAAAAAAACAATCCTTAATATCAAGGACAACACAAGGTTGTCCTTCCGGTATCATAGAATTCATAGGCAACAACGTTTGAACAGGACCCATTGGTTGAATTTTTTTATTTACTTCACGCAAATCATGAAGAAGACGAAACCCCTCACCAGTTCGTTTAGGTATTACAAAAACTGGGGTATTCCATGGACTAGTGGACGGCTCTATATGACCTCGCTGTAATTCACGGTCAAGTAATTCAAGAAGGGCATCCATTCGAGGTTTCGATAAGGGCCACTGCTCGACCCACACTGGATCAAGTGATTTCCACGTTAATTTAATTGGTGGAAGTGGGTGTACGGCAGTGGCCCTTAGAGTAAATTTGTCACCCTAACTTTTAATAAAGCTAACGCGTCCCTTCCCAACAGGGGTGGGACTCCTGACATAACATATGGAAAAAGGGTGATGGTTTTCTCCGGCCCCTTTTTTGTATAAAGCATAATTGCTATCAATTGAGCACTCTTCCAAGCTCGGGTTAACCCCCCGACTCCACCTACCATGGGCGCGTCTTCCAATTTCCAGCGCGAAGGCCAACTTGTCTCAGGGATAACTGTAACGTCTGCTCCGGTGTCAATTAAAAAGGGAACACTAATAGTAGTGTCATTTAAGGTATTATAGAGGGAACAAATCCCCCACACTACTGGCGGATTGTCACATTTTACTGCCAGGGCCACCCTGGGGTCTCGCCCCCAAAGGGTGGTCCTTGCTGTCCCTGAGATAGAGGCAGATTCGACTGGGCCATCGGTTGGGCCATAAAGTTGGTTACTTCTTGAGGGAGTGGTGAGTTTGAGAGCACCTCGCCCCATCTGGGGTTGGTATAATTGGGCCGCCTCATGTTCCAAGTGGGAGAGGGCTGTGTGCGGCCTAGCTGCCCTCTCCCCCCCCCGTTTCCCCGATTTTTAGATCTACATTCTTTGGCGAGGTGCCCCTTTTTGCCACAGGCCCAACATGGTCCTTTAGATCGATTCTGATGCTGCAAGGGGCAATTTGCCACTATATGTCCTGTCTGGCCGCATTTAGAACATGCCATCATATTAGATATCGCGGCACGAACGGCTACCTGGATTGGGGCTGAATGCTCTTCGCTCACAACATGTTTAATCATGTTCGCAATACTAGACCCCGCCGGCAGTGATCGCAAAATTTCTTTAGTTGCCAAATTACATTGTTGACGTAAACATTCTGTAACTACTGGGCCTTTTGCTTCTGCGGGCAAGTTTGATGAATCAACTGCCGCTTGAAGACGATCTACAAATTGTGTAAAACTCTCACTTTCACCTTGCTTTATTGTGGACCATGGCGATGGTTTGGCAATAGTTCTAGAAGCTATGCAAATAGCTTCCCTGGACGCACGAGTAGTTATCATAACTTCATAGGCCCGCAGGCCTTGGGCCTGCGCCTGAGGGGTAATCATTGTTGGATCTGTACCCATTAACCGCTGCAGGCTAGAGCCATATAATGGATGACCTGCCCCAGTTACTCGGGCTAAATACCTCGCACAATTATCTTCCCATTCTTGTTTAAAAACAATCATTCCTGCTCCATCAAAAATCAGTCTACAAGTTTGTTTTATATCAAATGGGAGCATATCATCCCCCCCGAAGATACCATCTATGAGAGTTGAAACCATAGCAGAATTAAGCCCTTCATCCGCAATTGCTTTAACAATCGCTTGTATATCTTTGGGATTTATCGGCGAGTGGACCCTCTGTCCCCCGTCCGTCACCTGGACCGGGAACGCTAGCGTGGTCGATGGGGCCCAGTCAGCACATGCCATTTTTATTTTCCTCCAATCCGTGAGAGGGATTTTTCCTCTTCGCGATTTTTCATTAATTTGGATGGGAGTATTTTTGCTCTTAGCTCTGTTTGCTTTCATTTCCTCTTCCCTTAAATGTGAATCGGTTACAAACCACTCATCCAAGCTAGTGTCTGATTCGGAATCGGAACTCGACCGACTGGTTACTTCCGGGCTCCGATACTTTTTCGTTGGGCTCCAGCCCCGCCCACTTGCCTTGCAGGCGGGCTGCTCCCCCCTTTTTAGCTCACCCTGCCCCCTACACGCGGAAGTGCTTGCCCTATAAGGGCATTTTTTCAAATGGCCGCTCTGATTAATTCTCAACCTCTCATTCACGCTCCCTCCCCCTTTCCATTCGCCCCCGCCCCCTTTCTCCTTCTTATTCTCCTCCCCCCTCTGTTTGACTTCCTGCTTCTTCCCGCCAGGGGCATCTTCGCCCCGCCCTTCCCCTTGGGACTCGGCGACATATTGGGGCGCATAGGGCGGTGGTCTAACCCAGACGTCCTCAGGCTCTGAGTTCCCTACGGCGCTCCTAGCCTCCTCAGCTAACCTACCCCAGAAGGATTTCGCTCGTTTCTGTCCTTCCGTAAGCGGGACGGGGTTCGGGGATTGAGGGGGCGTGTCACCCTCTTGCAGATCTCTAGACTCGGCAAAGTCGCCATCGTCTGGTGAGTCTGCCACGCAGATCTCCTGCTCTTGTATAACTTTCTGTAAAACCTGTGCAACTTTTCCCCAAGATTCAAAACCCTCCTCACAACCGGAGGACATCACCTCCTCAACTAAGGCTTCAGTGAGCTCATCCCGCACTTCAGGGTGGAAAATATCCACCGACTGATCAACAGCCCCAATTCGTAAAAGCCTCGCAACAGCGAGAATAAAATCTTTGGGTCTACAATCAATACCCCACTGCTTACACAAATCTGGTACGACCTTCACAAGGGCTTCCATCTTCCTTGTGGATATGGGAGCGTCCTCCCTGCCGGGCTGGTCCAACCGCTCCGGCCGCCGTTCACCCGTCCAGGCGATGATCCCGGGTTTTGGCACCACTTGTTGCCTCCAGGAGGCGTGGCGACCTGGTTCAGGAACGGCACGGCGGCCAACCCCAGGCCACTCGGGCCATCAGCTCACAGACACCAATGTGGTGGATGACAAATGGCGTTTATTGATAAGGAACACAACATTATATAGCTAAAACTCACAACGTCATATCCGCCTGCTTACATCATAAACTAAACACTATTGGCTATCAGGAGAGGGGACCCTATCTTTCCGTACAACACGACATCTTCCGGCCGCCGGACCCTAACCAACTACAATATACCACTTTTGATTGTTTTTTACAAAATTACAAGCTTTTCAGTATTCCTCTTCTCTCTCCAACACTGTGGCAGAGAATTTCGTTTGGATCCAGAGCTGGAAGAGGGGACTGACAATTAGTAGAGAACATAACACTAACATGGTTCCCCTCCCTTGTCTCATTGCTTTACCTGCAGTAGCAAGGGCACAATTTTAATGGTTATATAGCTGGCTGGAAACCATATTTTCACATTTCAAACAAATCCCATATTCTGAAGACGAAATCCAGCATTTAAGATTTGTTTTCTTTCTGAATTAGCACAAAAGCCTAATTTCTGTAATTATCAGTGAAAAGAGCCCTTCCTTCAGTCCCCCAAAAGAATGAACTTGGACCTCTTGGAACCCTGCATGCTGAAAACAACAAAGCTTTCTAATGTTAAATATCACATAAATGAAATATTTTTCGATTTATATAATAAAATAAGAAAATCATTTCAATATTAACTAAAATTCAGAATGGCCTGAATGTAAGCAAAGACAGTATAATAATATATGTTTCAACATTGTCATTATAGGAAAACCAAAGTAATCAGGAATTTTTTTTTCCCAGGAGAAATATTATCCAACTACCACATTCTCACAGGTTATTCTGAGTGGGATGAAACTGCATTTTCCAATGGGAAATCATTGTGTCATTTTTTTATTTTTTAAATTGAATCAGCTTTTTTTGTTTAACAGCCTCAGAGCCAGTCATCATCATGACAGGCCAAGACAACTTCTCCAGATGGCTCCTTACTCTACCAGTCAGGCTGTCTAAGGAAGCAGTGAGGATCTGCAGGGGTGTAAAAAGCTGGATCAAAACAAGCTATTCTTTTATCTTGATTTTAAAAAAATATATAAAAAGACAGATTCTGGTATATGTTGACTTTTTTTTAATAAAACTATGTTTACCAAAACTTCTTGTTACAATTCCTCTGCCACCTTCCCCATGAGAATTCAACAACGAAATATCAGCTAGTGTTGCTATTAGTGCTTGAGAGTACTAAATACTGGTGATTTATGAAGAGTGTAAGTCTTTGCTTATTTTCTGGGTTTAGTCAAACTGTGAAGTGTCCTGAGTTTTTAGCAACCATTTCAGAGGCTTAGTCCTTTCTTAACACACTAGAACAGCAACATAACAGCAAAACCAAGATTTTTTTCCCAAAATGTCTCATGTATTAAAGGCAACTGGCCTCATCTATCTCTAGTTACTCTTAACTGCTCAATTCTGAATTAATTTGAAAACAACTAAAAGATATTTGTGCTTGATTCAGATACAGTGAGTTTCTAAATATAAGCATCTCCTGTCATCCGAGATGTAAGCTATCAGAGATGTTCACATATAGGCATCAGTTATGACACATGACCTACAGGAGACCCAAGTCCCTGTGAAGTAGTAGGAAATGTTAGGCAGGATACCCTAGGACATGTGGTATGATACTAGGTGTCAGTAGAGACAGCTGAATCAAGCCCAGAGGCTGGGATTTATCTCTATATTAAATCAGTTGATCTGTGGCATCTACATGTACATTTGTCTAAGCTTCGTATGGCTCTCCCTAGGTAATGGAAACCTAGTCAATAGGTGGCTACAGGTGTCCAGTGGCTCCTAGACAGGAGTGCATGACCCATAAAGAAATGTCTAGGTTAAGTTCAGTTGCCTGTTGTCTAGTGTCATTTTCTAAGAGAATTTAACCTGGCCTCCAACTAGCTCTAGAGAGGAGTGGGAGCGCCTTATAAGTCCTATCATAGGTCCCGGTACACATGAAACTACTCCTACAAGATGTTTTGGACAGCCCAAGATGTCAAAAATGGTGTTGAACATCTGTGACAGTTTGGTCAACAGTGCAGCTCTCTAGATTCCATGACTTTATTAACTAGATCTCCAGTGAGCTCTATAATAAAGGTTAAACACAGATGCAGACACTCAGCCACAGATGGAAACCCATACATCAGAAAACGTTGTCTTTTCCCAAGCAACTTGCCACCTAAACAACAAAGACAGCCAAAGATTGGTTGAATTATGAGAAAAAAATAATATTATTTTGCCAAAAAAATTACTCTGGTGAGTAAGACATGATAGAAAATTAGCTTCAAAATCCTATGTAAATTGCCTTGTGTTCATATGGAGACTAGTCAGGCTTTTTGGCTGAGATTGATTTAGAAATATTTTATTTATACATAAAAGTGTAATGCCTAAAGTAAAATACTACTAGTAAGGCTATCTGTGCAACCATAATTCATGTCTCTGGATGTTTGCACTACAGCAGTCTTTAAATTCACCATCAGGTCTTTTTTCAAAGAACCTCTGCTTCATATAATGCATAGGATGGATAAATGCCTAAATTGCTATAATTTGTGTTACCTTCCTGACTTGAACCCTATCTTATACTTCCTAGCTTTTGAATGCATAATCTAGAATTTGTAGCTCTTTTTCTGTATAATTTCCTATAGATATTGAAAAGAAAACTGAGCAACTGCTTTATATAAAAACACACTGTCAATTCCAGTTCCTTGGTGGTGTAAGGAACTTTTGGCTAAATCTGTGTTAGTGAATAAATTAAGGCCAGGGCATTGGCACCCATACTGTTTAATTTTTAATGCATTCGCTATTGTTTTTGCCTTGAGGCAATTAGTAGCTTCCTAGACAATGCTCAACTAGGGAAAAAGCACATGCAGTTAGGGAAAAAGCACAAAGGTGTCCCACTAAGCAATTTTAACACAATCACTCTGGTCTTACAGAGGGACTGTGAGGAAGTTCAAGCATGTAATATGAGCCATATCATTTGAGTGGATCTCCAAATCGTCCCTGGTTTGTTTTATAGTGCCACTAACTAATCATAGACTTACTGCTGTGTGCATTAGGTACTAGTGAGAGCCAAAATATTTTACTATCTTGGATTCTGTTCCCAGTTCTGGTAAGGAGTAGTAAGAAGTTCTTGCACCCTTTTGTCTCCTAAACCTTAATTCTCTTATTTTATCCTTTCAGGGCTCTTTCACCTAATACAATTCATGAAACTGAGAAAACTAAATACAAAATTCAGTGGACAGTGAGTGAACCAAAAATACATTTTTTTATACTCCATTCAGGAAAGAACTAAATATTTTTTAGCCTGAGGTTCTCATCCATAGTCACACATAATTCTCATATTAAAAAAAGGACAAGAACACATCTTAAGGCTTTAAAATAAATTCTATTCACTGACATGATTAAGATCTAACTGTAAGGCTTTGTAAAACTAAACATCTGTATTAAATTTTCTTCATGAGCAACAAACAGGAGAAAACATATAAAGCATATTCTAGGTAATAAATGTTAAAATAGCTTTGGTTCTTAATCCCACACCCATAATTAAATAAAATAAAATGAAGAAAATTCCTTTAAGGCTATACTTTTATTATTGTCATGTATTTTATAGAGGTCCCTTGTCCTTTCCTGTGCTTAGATCTTTAAAACAGTCATAACAACAGCTGTTCCTGGCTACAGAAGGTGCCTGCAGTGTTTAAAAGCAAGCATATGTTTCTAATTGTATTGTCTCACCTGAGTCCAGTTCCCTCACAACTTGACTTGTCATGAAGGTTTGGGTTTATGTGCACATGTACTGCTGAAATGGCCTATGAATCCTCTGTTGGATATACTCCAGCATAGCCATAAAGTCTCTGGAGCTTGAGGATTCAGCCTCCCTATTTAGTATCCAAGAAATGCTCCGAGAGGTGAGAAAGAAATTTACCTCCTTCCCTTCTGTGTAGCCTAGTCCATGCCAAATCACATATAATAGATCTGGGCAAGAATCACTTTGCACCACCCGGTTCTTTGCTATTAAAAACACAATGGTTGAAGATTCACTGTGACAACAGATTCTCACACATTTTTGTATCTGACTATTCAATAGAGACCATTTTCCTGATGCTAAAGAGTTACTAATTATTTCTAGTATTGTCAGTATAAAAAGGCTGTTGTACACTGAAGCTGGCATCTGGCTAGACCATCTTTTGTACATTCAGAAGGGATTATTTGAAACAGAATAGCTCTTTTCAGAATTTTAGACACTAAATCATATTCAGCAGTGATCTCTCCATCTCCCCATCATTCTGTTTTGCCTCTGTCTTTTCAGAGGTCTGCTGAAATGCTCCTGTTCCTCCACACTTTTAATACTGGGATGGATGGACAGTAATATCTTGAGGTTCTGTATGTTTCTTCAGCTTTTGACTTCTTTTATCTAAAAGTAAGAAAAGATCCTGTACATTTTCAGTGGATTAAAACACTTTTTGGTCTTCACATTTATATCCTTGTTACAGAAACTACCACAAAGAATAAATGTAGAAAACTTGCCAGCATTGATCGCCTTCTGCCCCTTTGTGCACTCAGACAGAGACTACGTGGGACAAACACCTACCTCATACCTTGTGGTTACACACTTGTGGCAGAAGCAAAGCATTCCCAGAAACATCTCATTTTAAAAGAAAGAACATTTTAGCTTTGATAGACTTAATTTAACTTTAAGTAGTCCTCTGAGTTACAGGTATAGCCACTTTAAGCTGCTAACTAGCAGAAGAAATGAGGCTGGCACCTCCAGAAAACAACTGACATCGTAAGTGGTTTGAATTGCTCTTTTTAAAAGTATGTATATCTCTCTGCTGAATAAAGAAGGGCTCTACAAGACCTGCTTTTCTAGGTTAGGTGTCTCATGTTTCAAAAGTGAGGTGAGATGGTTCCAGGGGCTCTGTGCAATCATTGCTCTCATCAGAGAATGGCATGATTGCAGAGGTACCAGGCTATCTTCTAATGAGGGACTGGGCTCCTTTTAGTCAATAATTGATGAATTTTGTAGTAGATCAGCGAAGGTATTTTTCATAATAGGTGGTAAAAATTTACTTGGTTATTTAATGAAATCCCCGTTTGTTTTAATGCAAGGAGCAATCTATTTATTATCTCCTTTGATCTCAAATATGCACAGAGAATTCAAAATGGGGAAAAGAAAATAATTTCTACAGAAAACTAGGACCCTTTATGATATTTCCAGAGATTTTTCTTCCAGGACACAACAGAAGTCCTTTAAGGGCCATATTCCTGTGGGCTTCCCTCTACTAAGGTAAAAAGGTTTTACTAGCACAGACTTGGACCTTGCTGGGCTCGATAGTGTGTGGCTGGGAATGTTCTGAGTTCTGTATCATCAGCTAGTGTATACAGCCCTTGTGACAGTTCATGGTAGTCTTTTGAATAATTTCATATGTATAGTTATACATACACAGGCACCTTACAGACCATTCATATGTATTACCCTATTATTGCATCCACCAGAATTACTTAATTTTCTCAGCTTGTTGAAGGAAGCATTCTAGAAAACCTTGCTGTTTCCTCCCAATTGCCCTTTATATTTCTCTTCAAGAGTGTAGGTCAGGTGAGAACAGTGACTTTTAGTAGGGGAAGAATATGGCAAAATTATTATTCCTCTTCTTTTTAAAAGTATTCTAAAAATATGTGGCACTTGAGCTCCTTTTCTACTCTTTTATCCACGGCAACCATAATTATACTTGCATGTATTTGTCTTGTCTGGAGGTACGGGCAATAACAACTGTTGTAGGAGCTGCTCACAAAAACTGACTGATCTTTGTCAAGATCATTCTGAGAATATTTTATACCTCTTCTGATTTGATAAAGTAGGAAGTTTAATAACCTTTTTTTTTTCCTTTATTGAAGACCAAGATTTTCAATAATTGTGGCTCTGAAGAATTCACATTTTAGAATATCACAGCCTGGAATTAATTCATTTAACATCAGCATGTAATTGGAGTATATAAATTACCAGCACATCTCTTTAAGGCTCTGCATATGGAGTCTCAGCTAGGGAAAGACAGGCATTTCTGAGAGGATGAGCCAACTCTTACATGGGTTGAATCATCTTACACATATTTCTTCTGCATTGATTCCACAATGAACCAAAGGCAACTGTGTTATTATAGGTACCTCAGGTAGGTCCCTAAAGTTAAATGAGATGAATCTAGGCTCAAGTAATTGCAAAAAATACTAGTGAAAATCTAATTCCACATTCTTAAGAGAAAAAGTACTGTGTTTGAAAGTCAGAACTGATGGCAGATACACTGCGAAGACCCATATCTTTTATCATATAATACAGAACAGCAGATGGCATTTATTAACATGCTATAATGAGTTTGAGATGCCCCAGGCAAACTGACAAAGCAGCAAACAAGATGCAATGTTACAAGCAATAAAACAGTTCAGCTCAAAAAGAGAAAGGTGTTGCAGGGGATATACACTCCTAGAAAGAGAGGGATAAGCTTTGTCTTTGATGGGGAACAAACAAAACAATCCAGTAGATTTAGGAGCGAATGTTCTCAGACAAGTACATTTTTTGCAGCTTAAGACAGTTACAGCTGAAGTCAGTGTATCTGCTGGTCAGGCATACAAAGGAAATAAACATGGGAGGTATACAATGAATAAAATAATGATAATAACAGAAGGGCTTATTACCCTGTAGATACCTGTTGATTTCTTTGATAGGAATGTGAAGAAATGCAAATAACTTATATAGGAAAACCATCCTACCTGCACATATACCCTGATGGACACCAAACTGGTTCCTGCTGCTCAGGAGAGAGATTTTGAAACCACTGTGGACAGTTCATCATCTCACTGCTCAACAGAGTTACAAACACACATCTGATGCTGAAACGGTGATGAAAGATATAGAAAATGAGACAAAAATAACAATCTACCTCTGTGAAAATCCATTTTATATCTATGTCCTGAATGCTGTGTGGATTATTTTGGTCACCCCTGTATTAAGAAAATACAGCAGAACTAAGAACAGCACAGAGAAGGAAGAAATGGATGACTGGAGGTATGAAACTGGTTCTGTACAATAACTAAACACATTAGGACTTATGAGCTAGATAGCAGATAAAACAGGAGTGTTAGGAAGAAGATATATAAAATCATGAGTGTCTTTTAAAAAGGGGAAGAACTAAGAGACCTAAAATGAAAAGGAAATGTACATAAATTAATTTGTGAAATTCTTTCCACAGGATATGGTGAAGGCCAAATTGTAAAGGCTCTTCTAAAGCAAAAGACATTAAAAATTATTAGACAGCAAGTGCAGTACTCCTGAAGATGACTATAACCGTTATCACTAACAGTCAAATTATAGCTGAGAATACATGTACAGAAGTGCACTTTTTCTACTCTTTTGCTCTTTTCCCGAGCGTCCACTTCTGGATACTCTCATGTGATATCCAAGAATGGTTACAGCTGCAATCTGACTGAAGAGGAGGGTGTAAGAGTAAGAAGCCTTGCAGTCACAAAGCCACACATAGTATGTGATTACATGTCATGATTCAAAGCCTGTAAGCAACACAGGTGTTACGGGACCTCAATCTTTTCATTCCTGTGAGTACCTCCAAATCTAAAAAGCAAAATAAATTCTTGCCCTTGTTCTTGAGAGAAAGACATTCTAAAAATCACTCAACAAAACTCTGTAATGTTAAAGCTGGTGGCCTCTGGAAAGCATCCTCAATCCCAGATATTTAAGCAAAGGACTACAAGGCAGAATTTTAAAAATTTAGGGCCAAATGAAAACTTGAACATAAATACCAGTGAGCATGTAAGAGTAAGCAAGATACAAAGAAAAAAGCTGGAAAACCGAATGAGATTTTTATCTAACAGTAGCACTGCACTGGTTTATATCTAGTCGGCAGCAAGTTAGTTTGCCATGGACAACTGTCCTGTCTTTGTTTCCCTCAAGAAATAATATTTGTAGTAGAAAGACATGGAGAGCATAAAAACAGGTAAAGAAATGTCAAATTAATTCTCCACAGGCAAATGTTGTGTACAGAAGAGGTATAAAACCTCTGGTTTTATAAAAAATAAGGTCCAGTCTTACAGCTGGTCGCACACAGACAGACTGTCCCTGTGCAGCCAAACTAACTTTGCTTATTTACAGAATCAAGACTTATCGTGTTATCATCTCCATCACACACCACACCTAGCTGCAGAAAGATGTTTGCCCTAAAGACAATGATGAAATGTGAATATTGTATTCTCAATTCTTCTGATGCCCTCTTTAATGATAAAAAACAAACCCAAAAATGATAGAGTTTTTTTACTACAGTAACAATAGAAATCCATTGGCATTTAAAGCATTGTGATAAACACCAATTTTTTTTGGACCTATGGTATGAGTTTCTTTCCAGCAAAACAATACCAAGCAAGCCATAATACAATTTATTGAAATTTTTAAAGAATATATTTCCTGTTTCTCTGTGTGTGTGGCAAATTCTTATCTAGTGAACTATCTAGATGAAGAGCAAAACAAAATGAATTCAGCCTTCATGTAAAAATTCTAACAACGAAGCCATCTAATAACAGAATGCAATGCTTCTTTTAGGTAGTGTCCTTTATACAAAGCCTCAGACAAGGCTTTCAAAGCCATTGTTCTCTGAAGTTAATTGAGTTAGTTGTGAAACTCAAACTTACTTTTTTCCAAAACAATTCAACTAATAGATATGTTTTGATTTATATTTATTTTTTTTTAAACACTACATCTGTTGTAGAACATCATTTAAATAGGGAGATAGGGGTCAAATCTCTTAAAGGAAGGATGCACTGAATGATAAGCCATTTTAGCAGTTTCCTACATCTAAGCAGTTCTTATTACCTTTCTCTTAAAAACTATGTTAAAATATATTCATAAACTGCTAGGTACAATTCATATAGCAACAAATAAATAAAAAAATATACAAATACTAAATATAAATCCTGACAGTTCCGAGTGATGAGAGTTGTTCTGTTAACTCTAAAACTCAGATCATCAATTCAATAAAAGAATCAAAACAACTTGACACTTCCACCTCTTTCAAGGAGGAATCGTAATAAAAAATAGTAATTTTATAAAATGGTGTCATTCCAGTTAACAAATCAGTTCTCTGGATTTAGTCAGGGACTTCTCTTTTTACCAATGGAGTACACAGTTTTACAATTCATGTCACTGGAGAGTCATCATGGCTGCTGAATAGCAAAATTTTTCAGTTCCCTCATTAGCAGTAAATTGTTTCGTAAAATACGAACTGGACTTGTGTAAAGCATTTGACATGGTCCCACATGACATCCTTGTCTCTAAATTGGAGTGACATGGATTTGACAGATGGACCACTCGGTGGATAAGGAACTGGCTGGATGGTCACACTCAAAGAGTTGCGTCAACGGCTTGATGTCCAAGTGGAGACCAGTGATGAGTGGCATTCCTCAGGGGTTGGGATTGGGATTGGCACTGTTTAACATCTTAGTCGGCGACATGGACAGTGGGATTGAGTGCACCTTCAGCAAGTTTGCTGACAACACCAAGCTGTGTGGTGTGGTCGACACGCTGGAGGGTCAGGATTCCATCCACAGGGACCTTGACAGGCTGGAGAGGTGGGCCCATGCGAACCTCATAAAGTTCAACAAGGCCAAGTGCAAGGTCCTGCACATGGGTTGGGACAATCCCAAGCACAAATACAGGCTGGGTGGAGAATGGATTGAGAGCAGCCCTGGGGAGAAGGACTTGGCAGTGTTGATTGATGAGAAACTCAAGATGACCCGGCAATGTGTGCTTGCAGCCCAGAAAGCCAACCATATCCTGGGCTGCATCAAAAGAAACATGATCAGCAGGTCAAGGGACATGATTCTTCCCCTCTGCTCTGCTCTCATGAGACTCCACCTGGAGTACTGCATTCAGCTCTGGGGCCCTCAACAGAAGAAGGACATGGACCTGTTGAAATGCATCCACAGGAGGGCCACAAACATGATCAGAGGGCTGGAGCACCTCTCCTATGAGGACAGGCTGAGAGAGTTGGGATTGTTCAGCCTGGAGAAGAGAAGGCTCCAGGGAGACCTTATAGCAGCCTTCCAGTACTGGAAGGGGGCCCACAAGAAAGCTGGGTATGTAGTGATAGGACAAGGAGTAATGGCTTTAAACTGAAAGAGGATAGATTAGGTTAGATATAAGGAAGAAATTCTTCCCTATGTGGGTGGTGAGGCACTGGAACAGGTTGCCCAGAGAAGTTGTGGATGCCCCATCCCTGGAAGTGTTCAAGGCCACGGTGGATGGGTCTTTGAACAACCTGGTCTAGTGGAAGGCGTCTCTGCCCATGGCAGGGGGGTTGGAACTAGATGATCTTTAAGGTCCCTTCCAACCCAAACCATTCTATTATTCTATGAGTATATAACAATGATATTTCTGTAAAATCAGAGCAGATACAGATGTTTACTTATCCATATAGCACCACCAAGGAATCTGAATTCATATCCATCCACAGAACCAAAGTTGCAGAGTGAGCAATTAGAGCTAGGATACTTTAATTTATTTCAGCTTCTCTAGGTTGCAGGAGGGTTTGCCTGCAAACAAGTGAGGCTGTAAGTTGAAAGGCCTCCAAATTGTGGACCTTTGTAATTCCCCATTCCCCTCTTTCAGGACACCCCAGATGTTAAACAGAACATGAATTCTGTATGGCAGAAGACAAATTGTGGCAGGACTGTAATGCATGTGGCTTGCACGTTTGAAGGAAAGAGATAAGGGACATCTGGGTACTTGTGCTTTGTTTCTGTCTTGCCTTCTGGGATTCAAATCACCCATGGAGGGACAATACTTGCTCCTCTGGTAATGACTTCTGCATAATCATATTGGTTTAAAAGCCCCAGAAATGTTCTCTCCTGTGGACCATTTGAAACGTAGCTCTAAATTCTGCCTGTACATTCTTTACTATACAATCTGTACAATCAGAAGAAAATTTTATTTTTGGATCCCAATCTAACTTTGAAGACAGGGAGTTCCAAAGAAACTGCCACTATGTTTACCTTGTCTCCTATGTTCCCTAGAGGGTACTTAACAAACAAAAAAAATGCTTAGCACTAATTCATTTATAGGTGCTTTCTAAAATTAAAATTATGTTTTAAAAAGGGATATTTTATTTATACATTTTGAGGTTTTATTATTTTGTAGTCACTTTTTCTCTACTGTTGATTGGTCCCAGTCACATGAAGATGTGGTTGCAAATAATTTGGTGTTGTTCGATATAATTTGTAAATACAAAGTAAGATTAACAAAGTATTTATCAGGTATTATTCAATTTCATGTAGACCTTGAAATAATCCCTTTGATGGAAAAAAATCCAAAAGCAGTGGCATAAATTATTCACCCCAAGTAATTCAGCCAGGCCTAACAAATGCAGTACAGTAAATAGGAGTTTGCATATTGCACAAAGGGATCATTTTAAATCCTTTACCATTTTGTTCACCTCTCCTGCCCTCCTTCATCTTCTTTGCAATTCCAATAAGGCTGTAACATCACTGCAACATAAAGAGCATTAGTGATTCTATTTAAAAGGTGCCAACCCTGTTGATCATCTGCCTACACCATTGCCAATATGGCAGTGTATTTTATTTATATTCTGAAAGGGATATGGGAACTATTTTGGTGAGTTAGTGCTTTCCTCCAAGTGTGTACTTCAAAACAAAACCAAACTATTGCTGGAGTCTTATAGTATCATAGTCATTTTCATTTTTTGGATAAACAGATTATTACTTTGGACTTCTTTGAAGGCTGCCAGTTTTGACTTGTCATCACAACTTACTATGGAGCAGTAAAAAACTCAACCAACCAACCAACCAACCAACCAAATTACTAAAGCAAAAGAATCCCTAAACTTGCTTGGTTTGAAGCATAATGGATAGCATAATGGGATAACACTAAAAGCCCCACACACGTCCCTCATGCCACCTCCACTGCATTTCTTTTTGGTTTCATTTCTACATAAACAACTCCTCTGTGCTATGGCTGTGCCCTTTGTCTAGTGCCAGTGCTTCATCCCAGTCCTTTCCTGCTCACATCCATCCTGGCAGGCAGGACCTGGTGTCTGTGAGGATTCCTGTGTAAGTTGTGTGCTCTGACGAGAGGGAGTACTCAGAGGTGCAAATGAGCCCCTTTTGCTAATCCTGCCACAATCTGCTCTGTTCACTTACAATATGCTTACTCCACCCTGACCCCTTAATATTTTATGTATTATCCTAAAGGGAAAGGCCTGGAGTTTTCAGTTTAAAGAAAAAATATTCAAATCCTTTCAACTGACTATCATTTGTGAAAGTAAGAGTTGGAAAGCAAGTGATAGATCAGCTATATGCCCTCTTTTCTATTTTACCACCCTGAAAACAGCAGTTAAGTCTCCATTTTGTCAACAACAACACAATTTGTCAAAGGGTATATGACCCAGATCTCATAATTCCCACTGCTGGGCTAAGCTCTGTTTCCTACCTTTCCAGATGATTAATGTGTTCAGTTTGCTGTACTTTGTCTCTTTAGTACATGAGAAGGAGAAGTATTCCACAAGAGAGGTTATTTCTGTGTTTTCTTACAGTCTGGTAAATCCTGGAAGGTATTAAAAATCAGGCAGAATTACTCAGAACTATTTCCAAAAAGTTTCTGAGATGTTCAAATGGTTGAACCATATCATCAAGTTACAAAATAGTCTCACAAAGCATACAGTAGGTCACCGTCTCATGAAGAACTTGGTATCATCTTTATTCATAGGAAAGTGAAAGGCCAGAAAGCTGAAAGATTTCTAGTCTAGGACTGAATCTGAGAAAAGTTAATGAAATCTATGGATCTGTGCTTACAATTCAACACAGAACTTCTTGGGTTTATCTTCAAGTTGTAGTGCATACTAAATGAGGATTTAAAAAATTAAATGAAAAATCCCTCCAAAAACACATTCTTGATCTTTTGGAAAACTTAGGTATTATCAGAAAATGTGAAGACTCGCCTGTTACAGAACAGGGCTACTCAAGCCTGACACATTACCTCTTCATTTCTCTGCTGCACAACACAGCCATCCAGTCAGTCTTCTGGCTTCATTACATCTCTGACATTAACAACTGCACATTTGCACATTTGCTAATAGTACCTCTTCGTGTTGCCAGCGTACCCTTGCTGACACCCTATTTTCTTTGCTTGACACTCCACTTGCTGTTGACTCTTAGTGAGAGGGACAGAATTGAAAGCCCTGGCATTTCAGCGTGTGAAACGAGACAGTAGCTGATGAAGTACAATTTCTCATACTGTGAGAAATTATCAGTTATATTGGCTTTGGGAAGGCTTTCAGAACTCTCATTCACAATGCTGTCTTAATGCTTTCTGAACTGAAGCCAAATCCTGAGAAAATATCCATGCATAACCATGCTATGAGTGCTTACTGGGCCTTACTGAAGAACTATCTGAATAAAGTTATGGACTCACTGGCAAGTGATACAGAGTACTCCATGTAATTAAACTAAATGAGATTGTGTCTCAGATTAGGAGGCATATAAGCTAGTTTTTGCTTTCAGTGCTACATGCAATTTTTGGCAGACGTAAGGAAACAAAACTGTTACAGTCTGCCATAATAAAAAAAATACAGACATATTAATAAATACAATTTAATTTTCGTTAAATTATAATGAAGTCTGTTATAGACACTATTTTGGAAGAAAGAGTCGTCATAGTTATTTCCAAGCTGACTCCATATAAGGTCAATTTTCTCCCTCATTTTTCTCTGCAAATTAAAATCATGTTATTACAATTTCACATGTGAAATTTCATACACAAGAAGAAAGAAGATGAAGACAAAATTCAGGAAGAAGCTGGACAGCTATGGGGTAAAATCCTGGCAAGGCGCAGACCAGAATGGTCTGCAAACAACTTTGACTTTTGCTTGGTCTTCCTAAGCACAAGAACATTTTATTTATCTTTGTCTTCATACCTACTGTGAGAAGATATAGCAGATTAAATGTCCAGGCTCTGCAATGCCATAATAACTCAGAAGTGAAGAGAATTGCAGATGGAAAGTTTGGCAAATGTATCTGCAACATCAAGACTTTCCTTAGCCCCAAGATCCATGTACCACATGGCACCTTTTTGCCTGCATGTCAGTCAACTCTAAGCCTGTGCACTTCTGTGTTTGCTTCTTAGCCAGTTATTGGGATCAATGCATTTTTCTGGTGCACAAATGAGGAGATTCATTCAGGTGAGTAAAAATGGGCTTTATCAGCTTACTCCCAAAAGTTTGCTACATCTAAGGGATTTCCAAAATTCCCTTTTTCAATTTTCCTGGTGTTATGAGGTAGAAGCTTCATAATGTCCAAATGCTTTCAGAATCTGAGCTGTCTTTTTTAATAGAAATGCAGAGGTCTTTTGATAATTTCTGATAAAAGTAACATTTCCTTACAAATAGTAGGAGTTTCAATTTTCTCTATAGGCAAGCATACATTTATATCTCTGTGCTTGCATTAAATGACATAATCTATTCAACCTTAACATGAAAATAACTACGTATGTGTTAATTGCCACCTATGTTAACAGAGTTTTTCAGTTCTGTGTTAACAAATCACTTGGATTTCACAAAACTGTAGAATATAGAACTCAGCAAGACCTTGCAAGGTCATCTAGTTCAACTGCTGGACCACAGCAGGAACAACTGTCTTCAAACTATTCTTGAAAGAACATTGCACAACCTATTCTTTAAAAACAAGACAAGAGAAAACCCTCCACAGACATTCCCTGTGCTCCCCATGAATGTTTACTATGCTCCTCCCTGGGCAATCTATTCCACGTTTTAATTATCCTCACAGATTAATTAAAGAGATAATTAAACAACCTCATAGGCTGTTCTTTTGCTAATATCCAACCTAAACCTAACCTACCATTATTTCTGATTATTCCTTTTCTCTTTGAAACAACCTTTTGTTTTTTGAAGACTTATTCTACCTCTTAGTTTTCTGTGGCTTGAACAAACTTTGTGTATTCTGATATTTCCTCAGGTTTGCAAGACAGATGAGATTACACATACATGACATGCAGATGACTGAATCTTGCTGGACTTTTAGTATCTCCATAGTGATAAGAACTCCAACTTGACTGGAAGTGAATATAATTTCAGGATGCAATTTCAGTATTTTTGAAATGGACCTCATTAGCATAAGGGGCTAGTTCCTCAGTCTTACACGGTTTTCATGATTTTTTTCTTTTTCTTTTTCTTGCAGACATGTAAGAAGTGGACCTATATTCATTACTTAGCAGTAAAGTCATGGTAAGACAAAGATATCTGTCTGATCACAACACTGCTGTGCAGGAAGGGTGTGCATGAGTAACATTACTTTCATGTATTTCTCTCTTTCAGGTCTTTTGCTAAAAGGAACACTCTTACTATGTCTCAACAGTCATCATTCCACCTAGAAATTCAGATGCTAAAAAGAATCTAAATGAAGTTAGACAACTGATGCAGCATTTTTTATGTTCTAGACCAGATTTCAATATCATTTTTCAGTTTTCCCACTTCATGTACATCAATCCAAAATATATCAGTCACTACAGAAATCCCACTTCTTAAGTGAGCATCTACTGACAGGTGAATCTTTACAACCAAAGAATAAATGGAAATAATTGTAAATAGAAACACTGTGTAATATGTTGTAGATGTCTTGTGAGAAAAATAGCATTTTAAAAGTAACTCAGCCATTGTTTTTGAATTAATTTATATTTTAAAAAAATATTTCTTTTTTCTCCATATACAGCCTTTCATCTCAACTCTTTCATCTTAATTTCCTGCTGCTCGTAGATATTCTGCAGCAGTGCACGAGGAGTCTGGCTGCATTTAACCTACCAAGCAATGCATGTTCTTATCCTAATGAAAAACTATCCATCTTCAAAAAAGCAACTGATTAAATATGAAAGACAGTGGGTATAGTGCATGCCTCTTTTTTTAACTTTTTAACATTTTGCCATCTAAAAATGCTGTGTTTTTCTAACCCCTTCATCCAGGTTCTCTAGTCAACAGTGATGGGCAGCTCCAACAGGTGCCTAAATCCCTCATATAACAAGCATTTAAGATAGATTAACTGAATCATTGTTTAGAAGAATATCTCTCTCTCCAGCAGATATAAAAGAAAATCCATGTGCTTTATCTAAACTTGAGGATATATGTTTCAGAGGATATAGTTGAAGCCCTTGCATCATGCCCTTCATATCTCTGCTCTTCAATGCCTTTGTTTCTCTACATTTGTTCCCATCCCTAAAATTTACTGTACCATCCTCCCAAAAGCTGCACTTCCACCAAGATGTATGAAGTATATATCTCAGTGAATATTGTTATTGTAATATAACCTCTGTCGTATCTTCTGTTTTTCTTGAATCTTTCACTTCTGTTCTCGAAACTTAAAATATAACTCCAGCATCACAGAAACTTCCAAATGCCACTCACAACCCGATTCTCACCTTTGCATGAGATCTTGATTCTCACCATCAGATTTCCAAGGCAATATTCCCCCACTCTTCCCTACTGTTTTTTGTGGTTTGGGTCTGAAAACTTTTAATAAGACCCAGGCCTTTCACACCATGCTATTTCTGCCTTACATCAATGATGTACATGGAATACAAACTGCAGGAAGCGCTACATGATGAAAAGAGAGTTAGTTTCAAATTAATGACGTGTGCAATGAAAATGGATGATTTTGCTTCATGACTAAGCACTGTAGATCCCCTTCATACTCTTGTGACTCCTCCTTAGACTAAACTCTGTAACAGTAAATGTTCACTGAGGTAAATGAAAGCTTTCAGATATTGGATGATGTTTTCTGCTTCACTGATCACTCAATAATCTTCCTGTTCAGATTATAACAGGAAACTCAAATGTGTGTGGCAGAATATTCAACTGAAAAGAAAGCAGAGGATAGAAATAAGAAAGGAAAGGAAAACAAGTATGCACCAGTCTTCTTTCCAGTGCAGGAAAATTTAGGTAATTATGTTTTTACTGTGGGGTAAGGTCTTGACTGAGTCTGAATGCAAACGTTAGTGGCTAAGAAAGTTTTAAACCCTAACCTTGCCCAAACCCTCAATATTTCCCTTCATCCACTTCTGAAGAAAGACAGTTCTGTCTTCTGCAGGGACGAAGCTTATGGGCTCCCCTTGAGCAGCTCCAGGATTCCTACTGTGCTGCTTATCCCTGATTTTTGATGCCTTTGTTTCCTTACCTCCTTTGTTCCCATCCCTTTTCCATCCTTTAAAAAGGTACAACTCCACCAAGATGTTTGAAGCAGATTGTTGTGTTCCTTAAATGTATCTCAGATTCCTTAATACATTTTAAAGAAGTTATCAATGATACAAATATAAATTATATTAAACTAAGTGTATTTGCTAAGCGTGCAGGAAAGAAACTGGGTGTAGACACTAAGCAGCTGAAGGTAAGTAGCTGCGGTTGATTGACTAAAGGATCTCAAATATGGTGACTTTCTTTTGTTTCAGGGACAAGACCCAGATTTTCTAAGCTAGGACCTTCAAAGCTAAACTTGCTGCTTAATTTGGTCTTCCTCAGTCCTATCTAACAGGTGAAAAAGGGTGGATGCAAGTTCTTGCAGGCTAAGTGAGAAAATTAACTTAGTTTTGCCACTCACAGGCAAGTTCTTCAAATTGCAGACCACTATAAATTAATGTGATCATTTTAGAACGTGCAGTTTTGGGGGTTTTGGGGAGAAGCACCTCTTCTGAATTCTACCTGAGCATAGGTAGAAGTAGAAACCAAGTGTCGTGGTTTAACCCCAGCTAGCAACTAAGCACCACACAGCCACTCACTCACTCCCCCCCGGTGGGATGGGGGAGAGAATCGGAAGGGTAAAAGGAAGAGAACTCATGGGTTGAGATAAGAACAGTTTAATAGTTGAAGTAAAATAAAATAGAACAGTTAAATAGGTAAAGCAAAAACTGCGCACGCAAACAAGGCAAAACAAGGAATTAATTCGCTACTTCCCATGGGCAGGCGGGTGTTCGGCCATCCCCAGGAAAGCAGGGCTCCATCACGCGTAACGATTACTTGGGAATACAAACGCCATCACGCCAGATGTCCCCCCCCTTCCTTCTTCTTCCCCCAGCTTATATACTGAGCATGACGTCATATGGTATGGAATAACTCTTTGGCCAGTCTGGGTCAGCGCCCCTGGCTGTGCTCCCTCCCAGCCCCCCCGTGCACCGGGCAGAGCACGGGAAGCTGAAAAGTCCTTGACCAATGTAAGCGCTACTTAGCGACTATTTAGCGGTACTTAGCATCGACATTGTTCTCGTCCTAAACCCAAAGCACAGCCCCATACCGGCTACCAAGAAGAAAATTAACTCTATCCCAGCTGAAACCAGGACAGTATCCACCCCTTATTCCATACCATTTACATCATGCACAGGTCCCACATTATCCAATACATCCTCTTTAACCACCACCCCCCTTCCCATCCTTTGATACAATACACAGGTATCATTCCCTTAGTCTATGGACACCCCTGGGCATTTAGTCCATGACTTTGGGCTCCATCGGTGACGGTGGTCACTCAGGACAGGAGAGGCAGCGTGTTGTGCGGATTTATTGGGCACCAAAGCCGGCTCAGGTCGGGTCACTGCTGCACTTGCACTGCTTCTTGTAAGGCTTCTCCTCCATTGGTTCAGGTAGTTCCTGCTATGGTAATTCCTATAACATGCAACTCAGATCACGGGTTACAACAATTTAAAGGTATTTCCTTTACAGTCTCCACCCCTGGCTCCTTTTGGCCAAGTTATAGGGTTTAACATCGCAATGAACTCCTCCCCTTGCTGCTAGCCTGGCTAGCAACAAGGGGTTCCTGCTATAGTAATTCCCACAGCATGCAACTCAAATCCCGGGTCACAACAATTTAAAGGTATATCCATTACAATCTCCACTCCTGGCCCCTTTGGGCCAGGTTGTAGGATTTAACACTGCAATGGACTCCTCCCCTTGCCCCTGCTCTGGCGTGGGGTTCCTCCCATGGCAGACAGTCCTCCATTAACTTCTCTAACATGAGTCCTTCCCATGGGCTGCAGTTCTTCACAAACTGCTCCAGCGTGGGTCCCCTGTGGGATCACAAGTCCTGCCAGCAAACCTGCTCCAGCGTGGGCTCCTCTCTCCACGGGTCCACAGGTCCTGCCAGCAGCCTGCTCCAGCGCAGGCTTCCCATGGGGTCACAGCCTCCTTCGGGCATCCACCTGCTCCAGCATGGGGTCCTCCATGGGCTGCAGGTAGATCTCTGCTCCACACTTAACTTCCATGGGCTGCTCTGGCATGGGATTATCCACGTTCACAGATGCTTTGGGGTGTCGTGCTCCCGCAGGGACTCATCCACAGGTCACAGTCCCTTCGACTCGAGTTCACACTGGAGTTCCAGCCTGTCCAGTACAGCAATACAGAAAAACAGCAGAGATGCCCTGGCCATCTGCCAGCCCAGGCGCATGGCCATTGCTGTTATCAAAATGTCCCAGGCACAGCACAGTAAGGTGATGAGCAGTACAGCAAGCAGAAAAGCAAAAAAAACCAGCCACTAACAAGCACTAGGCTCTAATATACAGTAAGGCAAGCAAGCCCCGTGGCAAACACAGAAGCCTGCCGATTAACAATTAAACAGCAATAACAGCTATAAATTCGATCTAGCACATTCCAATTAAATCTGTTGTTATCTTGAACCCTTCAAGCCCCACGTTGGGCGCCAAAAAGGACTGTCGTGGTTTAACCCCAGCTAGCAACTAAGCACCACACAGCCACTCGCTCACTCCCCCCCGGTGGGATGGGGGAGAGAATCGGAAGGGTAAAAGGAAGAGAACTCATGGGTTGAGATAAGAACAGTTTAATAGTTGAAGTAAAATAAAATAGAACAGTTAAATAGGTAAAGCAAAAACTGCGCACGCAAACAAGGCAAAACAAGGAATTAATTCGCTACTTCCCATGGGCAGGCGGGTGTTCGGCCATCCCCAGGAAAGCAGGGCTCCATCACACGTAACGATTACTTGGGAATACAAACGCCATCACGCCAGATGTCCCCCCCTTCCTTCTTCTTCCCCCAGCTTATATACTGAGCATGACGTCATATGGTATGGAATAACTCTTTGGCCAGTCTGGGTCAGCGCCCCTGGCTGTGCTCCCTCCCAGCCCCCCCGTGCACCGGGCAGAGCACGGGAAGCTGAAAAGTCCCTGACCAATGTAAGTGCTACTTAGTGACTATTTAGTGATACTTAGCATCGACATTGTTCTCATCCTAAACCCAAAGCACAGCCCCATACCGGCTACCAAGAAGAAAATTAACTCTATCCCAGCTGAAACGAGGACACCAAGCCACCCAGCACTGGGGAATCCTGGACACGTTAGGGTCATTGCTCAGAGGGCGGGAAACTTTCTCAATCAAACAGAAGGCACATTGGGTGAGATTCTTTGGCTTAAACTTAGGTTCTTCTTGTCATTTTCTGTCCCCTAAAGCATCTTTTCTCTCTGGCAGCTGCTGTTCCAAAAGACTTAAAGTGGATAACAGATCCTTTATTATATCTGTTATCTTTGTGCACACATCTTGGATACCACAAGTTATATAAGATGACATAATAAACGTCTTCTGACATGTGCCTAGCAAATACAGCTCATCCTGCAGTAAGGAGAGCAGTTGATTTGGATGGCAGTTTTGATCATGGGTGTCTTCTTTACTGACCGACATGGTATTCCAGTAAGGCTTTACAAGGCATAACTGTGTTTCAAGATGGCTCGTTTCCTTTGTGATATCAACCTCACTGGTTCTGCTCTGGAAATGTACATACAAATTCTGCTGTATTGGGTTTGTGTGGCAAGGTTTTGGTAGCAGGGGGGCTGCAGGGGGGCTACAGGGTGTTAAGGTTTTGGTAGCAGGAGGGCTACAGGGGAGGCTTCTGTGAGAAGCTGCTAGAAGCTTCCCCCATGTCTGATAGAGCCAATGACAGCTGGATCCAAGACGGACCCACCACTGGCCAAGGCCAAGCCCATCAGCAACGGTGGTAGCACCTCTGTGGTAATATGTTTAAGAAGGGGAAAAAGTTGCTGGGTAACAGCAGCCAGAGAGAGGAGTGAGAATATGTGATAGAAACAACTCTGCAGACACCAAGGTCAGTGAAGAAGGAGGGGGAGCAGGTGCTCCAGGCGTCAGAGCAGAGATTCCCCTGCAGCCCATGGTGAAGACCATGGTGAGGCAGGCTGTCCCCCTGCAGCCCATGGAGGTTAACGCTGGAGCAGATATCCACCTGCAGCCCATGGAGGACCCCACACTGGAGCAAGTGGATGCCTGAAGGAGGCTGTGACCCCATGGGAAGCCCACGCTGGAGGAGGATCCTGGCAGGACCTGTGGACCCATGGAGAGAGGAGCCCACGCTGGAGCAGGTTTGCTGGCAGGACTTGTGACCCTGTGGGGGACCCAGGCTGCAGCAGTCTGTTCCTGAAGGACTGCACCCCATGGAAGGGACCCACGCTGGAGCAGTTTGTGAAGAACTGCAGCCCGTGGGAAGGATTCATGTTGGAGAAGTTCATGGAGGACTGTCTCCTGTGGGAGGGACCCCATGCTGGAGCATGGGAAGGGTGTGAGGAGTCCTCCCCCTGGGGAGGAAGGAGCGGCAGAGCCAACATGTGATGAACTGACCACAACCCCCATTCCCCATCCCCCTGGACCACTGAGGAGGAGGAGGTAGAGAAAATCAGGAGTGAAGTTAAACCCAGTGTCATGGTTTAACCACAGCCAGCAACTAAGCACCACACAGCCGCTGGCTTACTCTTCCCCAGTGGGATGGGGGAGAGAATCAGAAGGGTAAAAGTGAGAAAACTGGTGGGCTGAGATAAAAACAGTTTAACAGTTAAAGCAAAAGCCACACACTCAGGCAAAGTGAAACAAGGAATTCATTCACTGCTTCCCATTGGCAGGCAGGTGTTCAGCCATCTCCAGGCAAGCGGGGCTCCATCACGCGTAACGGTTACTTGGGAAGACAAAAGCCATCACTCTGAACATCCCCCCCCTTCCTTCTTCTTCCTCCAGCTTTATATGCTGAGCATGATGTCATATGGTATGGAACAGCCCTTTGGCCAGTCTGGGTCAGCTGTCCTGGCTGTGCTCCCTCCTGGCTTCTTGTGCACGGGGCAGAGCATGGGAAGCTGAAACGTCTTTGACTAGTATACACATTACTTGGCAACAACTAAACCATCAGTGTGTTATCAACATTATTCTCATCCTAAATCCAAACCACAGCACTATATCAGCTACTAAGAAGAAAATTAACTCTATCCCAGCTGAAACCAGGACGCCGAGGAAGAAGAGAGGGGTGGGGAGAAGGTGTTTTAAGATTTGGGAAGGTGTTTTAAGATTTGGTTTTATTTCTTATTATCCTACTCTGATTTGATTGGTAATAAATTAAATTAATTTCCCCAAGTCAAGTGTGGTTTTGCCCATAACGGTAATTAGTGAATGATCTCTCCTTGTCCTTATCTCGACCTGTGAGCCTTTCGTTATATTTTCTGTCTCCTGTCCAATTGAGGAGGCAAGTGGTAGATCGGCTTTGGTGGGCACCTGGCATCCAGCCTGGGTCAACCCACCACATCTGCAAAAATGAGACATTCACATACAACAAAACACACACGATTAATCACTTTCACCCTTTTCTACCAGTTAGTTCTCCTCACAAAAACAGCACCTGTGGAAGTGACTTTCCATGACCTTGCTGAATATGCCAGGAAACCAACTTGATGGTTTCTCAGCATTTAGCTAAAATTTTTGTTGGCTGCAACTGAACATTTTCCAATTCTGTCCATAACTAAATAAAATTACCACTGCACTTGCAGCAGCTTTTGCCTCAGGAAGAGCTCTGAAATACCACAGTAATGGCAGCTGTCTCATATAACTAACTGGCAAGGTTTTAAGCAAGGGCATGACTATTCTGTTTTCAGAAGTTATGCCTGTTAATATGAACCTTGCTGACAATATTCCTTAAGTCTTCTTACTGCCAACATGCCGTATGGACCAGACTGAAAATTATTACTATTTTTAATAAATAAACTAGTAGCAGGAAACCTACAGGGAAATATCCTTACCATATAGAAAAATATCTATTGACTGGCAGAGAGTATCAGACCTAATGCCACTTTCGTCTTGCCAGCAATCATTCTGGCTTCTTTTCCAGTTTCCTCTCTAGCCTCAAGTGCAAACTGAACTTTGAAAAGAGCAAAACGCTAGATAAAGTGAGGGAGATTGACCAGGACTCCTTGAGCTCTGTGAAACAACTCTCATGCAGCCATCTAAGACTCAGCTTCTGTCTTACTTCAGTTCTGAGTCATCTCAGGAGGGAAGGCATGGATTTCTCCTTCCCCACCCCAGCAAAGCTCAGGGTGGCTTTGTGCTGTGAACTATTATTACAGTTTTAATCTGCACATCAGATGCTCAAAACCTACAGAAAAACAGTAGCATGTACATTTCTTAGAAGAACTGATAAGGAAATGAAAGTATAGTCAGGTGGAGTTTAAGGAATTGAAAGGGATTTTTTGCTGTTGCACTCTTTCTTTACAAATAATTGAATAAAATAATGATGAAAAATGCATGAGATGCGTCGAGGAGTTTCTCACCACCCACTGCACTAGTTCATTTAAAATATTTCCGCTCACTTGGGAAGAGCTGAAATTGCAGCAGTGGCTATTAATAGTTCCAAAGGGGTTCTGAAGTAATTTGTCACCGGCAGGTGTTTGAAGTCCATAGCAACTTTTTTTCCCCTTCTACACTTTCTTTGAGTAAATGAGATGAAATAGCACATGTCATCCTCCATTCCGAGAACTGAAGAACTGCCACTCATCTACCTCTAAGGGTAGAAGACACAGGAGATATTTATGCACAATATAGCAATATGGAAAGCTAAGATCACAGCAAAATTCTTCTAAAAGCACAGTAGAAAAATGCATCATGCCACTTTTGAAAGCATCTGCTCACTGAATCACACAGCACCTGGACTCCCAATAGTGTGATATTTTTATTTAGTTTTTTAATAAAACCCCTCATATTACAACATTGCCATAATATCCATAACAAGTAGCTTTGTGTCAAGAAAAGGCTAGCTGGTCATTCAAGAGTAGAGTACAGAACATATTTAGCAGTTGGGTGTAAATCAGAACACAAGAGGATAGATTGATAGGAATTATAATGGCATTTGATATGAAGAGACAAACTGAGCAGCAGAACTAGGAAGCCTGTCATCTTTTGCTAGCTATTATGGCCAGATTCTATGTATTTTCCTGCTGTGTTATCCATAAGCAATAATACTGATAACAATTATGTGCTATCAGAATAAGTCTTAGTATTAGAGAGAATGATTTCCTTCTGTAATATTTTCATAAAATTGACTACAACCTGCAACAAACAAAATACACACACGTCTCCTGCAAAAGGTATGCTGTCTTCTAAGTCCTACAAAGATTTAGCCATGTAATGTTGGTTGCTGTGGACTGAATAGAGTTAAGCTCCCCAAGACTTAGTTCATGAATATTTGAGAGAGAACACTCTATTTATTACTTTAATACATTCTTTGCCTTGTTATAAGAGGCTTTTCACTATTCAGACTCATAATATGAAATAGTGATGCTTTGTTTCACTGAAACATTTTTATTGCTCATTTAGAGCGATCAAATGACTATCAACATATTACATATTAATTTGTAACCATGAAACAACTTGTAAATTGTATTTTATGTCTGCAATTTTATAAGGTAACATCCGAGATTCACTTGCAATAAAACTGGAGAAAGATTTCTGGCTCAAGAATTCAGTGTTTATGAAAGCTCTACTTCCGTCTACAGACATTTCATCTGCCTTTAAAGCTTCTTGGGTCAAGATATTGTTATTTATTTCTATTAATAAATGTCTTGCCCAACAGAGACTATTTTAGAGGGATAACAAACTCTGGTACTGGGTTTGAACTATTATAACATTCTATCCCCTAAAAGACTAGTTGCATGAATATCTTCATTTTTTATTGCTATTGTTGCTGTTGTATTGTTGTTGCAGACCAATCTTGTTTAAAATTTACATTTATTACTTTAAAGTACCAATTAACCTAATGAGAGAGTGAGAGAGAGTGTAAAAAAATTCTAAGGAAGAAACTAAGAAATGTTCTTTAATTACTAACACATATTAGCAATGAAAAATAGCCCTTTTTCAGTGAAGGTTTAGGTCAGCAAGCCTGAGGGATAGAAACACTGTAATCATACAAAGCAGAAATGACACTACTAGAAATTTAGAAAGAGGACAATTTTTTTCTTGCCTGGAAATCAGTTGGAGGCACTAGGTCAGGTATTTGCATATAACCATGGATCCTACCATGGAGATGCATCTATAGGCTTCAGGATTAAAGATGAGAAATCTAAGTTAATCAATATAGTTTAGTAATGCAGCTGCATTTCTCTATTTTATGTCTGTACTGGCAGACAAAAAATAAAGCAAATAAATCTTCATACTACATCTTGTCAGAAACATCTTGGTAGTAAATTGTGGTGTGTCAATGAATGTCTCTACTTCCCTGGTACATTCCTTCTGAAGAAGAAACAAGAAGAAGAAGGCAAAAAGCTCTGATACCTTCAAAACATTCTATTTTCACATTTTCATAATCAAATATCTTGGTTTTGTTTGTTTCACTGTTTCAGTGGATCCAAAACATCTTTAAAATATTTTTGGCAAAGAGTTTTTATATTTTAGATTTTGTACAAAACAAACACTAGATTTCATACAAAATGAACATGACTTGAAACCCGAAAGTCTTTTTGAAATGCAATTTTTTGTTCTTGGTGTATCTATATACAACATGACAGATGCACATAATGTTTAATATATAACAAAATGATCCTGTCACGATATGGCATACTAAAGCCTCAAACCTGCTCTGCTCAGAGCCAGTGGAATCAGACTGTGTTCTAGTAGTCATGGCAAGGTTACAGTAAAATAAAAGGGATATATTAATTTAATTTTTTTCCCCCTAAATTGATGGAATTGAGAGACGGGACTACTGTACTTCCAGTTATGTTTTTTTTGTGAGGGATTTCAGGCAGGTTTCTCTGCTGAGTCTCTACTTGAGCACATTTGAATGTTACTAAGCAGGTGCTTATAATTCAGTGCATGTATAAACTGAATTTATACATACGTACCCTGCTAAACTGAGCCCAGAGTGTCTCTTGTAATGAAAAGAAAGCCATGGTCCAAGCCCAGTCATGGTCTTTACCGCTTGCTGACAGGAAGGGCAACTCAACACTTCATGAATTTAATTCCTGATAAGATTTAAAGGAATTCTCATCTTTTGCTACCCAAGTATACTTAGTTCCCTTTAGCCAAGTCATTGAAAATTGGCATTACTTATTTTTAAAGAGCTGTTCATCTTCTGCAGCCAGGATGATTTAGCTGGTTTTAGACTTCTCTTTGTATCTCCCATTTCAGACTTCCCTTTGTCTGAGACCAGATTTTGTGCAATTATATGCACATTTCAGCTATCAGGTTTCTAATGACCACCCAGTGACAAACAAACTTAGACCTTCTCGTGAAACTGGAACGCTCTTAAAAATTTGTATTTTGGCTTAAATAGTTCTGATTCTGTTATCAGAAGCTTTAACCTGCTCTCTTCCCAGGTTCTTCCTGAAGCATGAGGTGATTTACACTTATATTCCTCATGTTCATGCCTATAAATGCATTAATATCTCTGTTTAGTTTAATGCTGTACATTTTACCATCACATCCAGAATGACTGTCAGATAAAGACTCTGATTGTCTTTAGACCACAGACATCACTTACTGGTTACACAATTTAAATATCTCATTTCTGAAACACTGCACTTGATGATCTTCACCAGATCCTGCATGGAAATTTGTTATATACTTTTTCTGGTATTTGTTTTTTTGATTAAATTTTATTTTCCTAGACATAAGGAACTGAACTGTGGTTTGTGTTACTATGGTAGTCCAAGCATTTATGGTCTCAAGGGATTGGTTTAACAAAAACAGAGACCTGTGGAATTTTGATTCATGGTATAGTGCATATAATGGATGCTAAGGATCTTTCAAGGTTTCAGAAAGAAAAAAAATATTATTTAAAACACCATTGCTGTTCCTTGCCTGTCCCATCAGAAGAAGAATGTATGAATAGACTGATGGGAAATAAGACTGGAAGGAAAACCACAATTCTTCCAGTGTCTTTCTTTCCCTTGCCCCGGCTGCAGAATCTGGATAGGTATCCTTTGTCTTTTCTCTGCACTGCTTTGGCAAACAGGGAAAAGAAACACCTGAACATCTCTTCTATCTCTTCCATGTCAGGTATGGAACAGCTAATCTGGAGTGGTGGCTGCATGATTGTCATTGTCTTAATTTCTAGAATCAGAAAAAAAGAAAAAAGAAGGAAAAAAAAGGAAAAAAAAAGAGGTTCGACATTGTCTGCCTCTGATCAACATGCCAGACTTATTCAGGTAAACAAGAAACAGAGAATTTTCTTTTCTGAAAGGAAGTAATTCTTTTATGATAGTCTATTGTTTAGAGGGAAGAGTGGGCTTGATAGAAATATAAATAAGAAGCCCAGGAGAAAAAGCCTTCCAAAAACCTCACGAAGACAAGAGAACATACTATTTCTTTGCTCACTGAAGTATCCTTTATAGTGTCCGTGTTCCTCCTTGAGAAGGAGGCTAAGTGCATTCAGAATTAGGCTGAATGTGAGATGTTAGTCTATATGAGTTTAGGTTTACAGGTTCCCAATTGAAACCAGTTTCATCTATGTTTTAGTCTATTATATGTGGCCTGAAAATATATTTTTACATCTATGGAAAACAAGAAAAAATAAAGTTTCACATGTTGTTTCTTAAATTTAGATTTGCCACTTAAACACTACTCTAGTTTATCAATATAAAGTTGTTTGAAAAGTTCTGAAGTTGAGTAATAAATAATTTAATTTATCACTCTTATTTAGCAACTTTTCCTCAATAAGACATTTAGGCTCCAAATCTAGTAAAAAATTCAGATATTAAACACAGCAATTCAGATTCTAGGATGATTATGCAATGAATATATATTTTAAACAGGTGAATGTTGTTAACTCAGAAAAACCTCTTCATTTTCTTCTTCTTCTTATCATATTTTGCCAGCACTGCAGGTATTATATACCTTGCTATTTCTTAGCATCTTTTTACTTTAAAAAAAAAATATTCTGAGAAGTCTTTGAGCATTGACCGAATGAAAAGAGTAAAAAAGTAGAATTTATGTGACCAGATTGTAATGAATTAATGTTAGTTGGACAGAGAGTATACAGGTGTGCTAGGACTCCTCTGAGATGTTTTATATAAAAGAATTTATGTGCCAGGCTGAGTTTTCAGAAGTTTGGATTAATCTATTGCTGCTTGCAGCACCTTTTGGCACTTTCCTTTGAATGCAGAAAAACTTGCACCATATGGTGGGACTACTGAAGAATGCCTAAAGGAGCTATCTCTGCTGCTGAGATTGATCCTGCTATAATTGACATCATCCATTGCCCACTCAGAGGTAACAAGGGAGAGAGGAAAAAGCCTGTGGAGGAGACTTTCCCTTTCTGTCCACAAGTACATTTGCCTCCTAACCAAGATTTGAATAAAAATGTACTGTAAAGCAACATTCGATAAATAAATGCATGGAAGATTAACTTTTTTCTCTACTTTCCCTCTACCTCTTTCAATGACTCTGTCGTCGCTATTGTTCTGCTTAACACTTTGTTATTCTGCAGATCCCCCCTAAATAAGAAATTAGATTTTAGAAGCCTGTTCCTGGATTGAACCATTTCCTGCTTCATCTGCTTACTCATCCTCTTTCATTGTAAATTATCTCCCTACACACACGCACATGCTCACTACCCCCTGCCTAAGCTCGATAATGTTATCATTAGCAGGGAGGGGAACAAGATGGGAAAAACTGAGTAATTACCATCCTTTATTAAATTATGCAGCATTAATTAGTTGACTGGGTAGCTCAGGGACTGCGTCTGCTCATATCGGAACAGTGATTTTCAGTTCAGAACGGCATCTGTTTCACAGCTTTAGAGCAACAACAACAAAAATTAATAATGTATGGATTATGTCACAAAAAGAGAGGTGCTGCATTCATCTGTCTCCCTGCCACTTGCATGTCAGAAATAAAGAGCAGACATCACTGTGCCACAATCTCTTCAGGACTGCAGAGGCTGAAATAAATTTTGTAATTTAGTTTGATAGCAAACATAATATTTCTGATACATTTTAAGGGCAAGGGAGATTAATTTCCTTTCTAAAGACTGGTATTTTGTGATGGAGTTGTTTCACTTTTTGTGATGTTCAAGTTTATTTTGCTTGCTGTAAGAGACAAAAAGATGGCTTTGACTGATCCTAGTATCAATTTGCAATCCATCAAAACACAGAGCACTTTTGTTTCTGCTGGAAAGAAACTGAAGTATGCAGCTTCTTGTCCTAAGAAGCACTGAATTCTTATGTATGAAAAAAACCACCATGAGTTTCCTTTTGGTCTTGTAGTTTATAGGCCTGGATCTACAATTAGAGCTTATTGGTTCAAATGTGGCGAAGACCTGGAAGTGAATCCTTTTGCTTTAGTTTCACAATGTCAAGAATTACATGATGCAACACTAGGCATTTGCAGCAGCTGAAAAAGTAAGCTGCTGCAGCATCACAAAACAAACAGCTGGATTTTTTTCTGTCTAAAATACCAGCATGGGAAAATGTCTATAAGTCTCAAGGAGATTCTTAAAATGAGATTTTGTTAAAATAAAAATATAAAAGGAAAATTTCAGTACTTTCAGCAATATTGTAATGCTTCTTTGGGTAAAGAAACACAATCTTGTCAACTCTTATTATGTGATTTGCTATTCATAAAAGCTATAATATATAATGTATATCAATACATATGTATGCTTATACATGCACAAAGCTATATATACATATAGAACACATATATATACAGGTAGAACATACAACTATATGTATATTGCAGAATACTGCAGTGTCAGCGAATAAGGAATGGAGCCGAGTAATCAGAAGCACAATGTACATCTTCTCCACTGTTGACAGAGCAGAACATAGTACCTCCCTGTCAGTCACCAGCCTTTCCAGGAATGGCTCCTGCCCTCCAGACCCCAGAGCTGCCAAGACTATCCAGTTACCTAATAAAAACATATGTAAATTTTCCTTATTTACTTTGGCTCCTTTGAAAAGATAGCTTGTGAGCTTGCAGCTGCCAGAATTCAGTTTCCAGAAAGATCTTATAAAAAAATGCAAGTGACTTTCACTTCACTTTCACTTCAGAATTCAGTTTTCTAATGTCAGTAGCAGGATGCACAGTGAATAAAATATTAAATACAGTTTCCCCTCAAAACAGCTGGGCGGGGAAATGGCTCTAGCAACTGAGAAAGTAAAACATGTTTTGCTTTGCTTTGAAAGGTTTGTTCTTGTAGACAATTTAAAATTATCCCACAAGTTCCTTTCTTTCTATAAATTTTGAATGTGTTAGATTAACAAGCTGCTTTGATGCTTTCTCACCCTCCTCCTTGCCCATCCCTTGCCTCTGGAGAGAATTTTAAATAAAGAATACAGCTTATAAGTAGGGTTAGTCCAGCTTGAGCTTGTTTCTTTCACACAGTTTCTTTCACAGAACCAAACCTTTAAGGGAACCCACAAGCACTGTAACTTCAAGGCACACACAAGTCCTCGTTATTGTCAGAGGCCCCATTGCCCCTCTTACAACCCCTATTAAGGAATCTGAATGCTGCCTCTGGCTCTTCCTTTTACATGCTAGTCAGCTTTCTGTTTAGCCAAGAAAAATAAAAGGAGTGAGAAATATGCAGATATTCTGTAAGTTGTTTGCATTCCCCTGAAATATTTCTTTAGCTGAAGGGAATCAAATCAATGAAATATAATGAAACCATATGCTCATTATTTCAAAATAGAGCAGCTGCTTCAGGGAGTATTGAGAAGATTTATTAATTCTACCAGCACTGCTCATTAAATCTGGGTATCTCCATACCTGTCTTCCTCAACAAAAGCTCCTCGATAGCAAAATCACCCCTGTGGAGTTCAAACTGATGTTCATCTTGGCATTCTTCCCTGTATTCTTCCAGGGCAGAGAAGACAATATGCTGAGCTGATGCTGCTGGAGAAGTGGAAAAAAATCATCTGTGTGGAAAAAGCTATGTAGTGTGGGTACAGTTTGGAAGTGCCTAAGAGGGATGTGTGTTGGCAAAGACTGATTCTGCCTGCTATGGACCATATGTGCATTTAATTGAGTTTGCAAGTTTCCAGGCAGAATGCCAAATGGACAGTCTACCATCTGATAAGAGTGATGAAGTTTACCCCTCTTGTTGTCTCACAAGCTTTAGGTTCATAAAGATTCTGAGAAGTCAAAAAAATCTGTTCTTCTCCAGGACTAATACTAGATGTGTAAGTCAGCAAACAAATTTATTATAGAAGATCAAAATATCAGATTTACTTAGAGGCTATGACTTGAACTGTAATACTGAATCTTGAATAAAAAATGTAAATGAACACTTGTGCCACTCCAGCAGTATTGTCTGAGCCACAGCTACTTCCATGGTTTCGTCTTTGTGCTAAGGACAGGGACATAAATGAAGCAACTTACTTCTAAAGTACAGGAGCTGGAAGAGGCTCAGAGAAAGAATTAAGCAAGAGACTTTGCAAAACCAAAGCAGGGTGAGGGGCTGTGTTTGAACAGATGCTGCCAGCAGGTTTCCAAATCTTAATATGGCCTGGGAGCACCTTGTGCCGGGCATTATTGTATGTCTGCACTGATGAACAAAGAGGTCAGGAGCCAGCTAAAGAGCTAGATGCCTAGTTGCCTCTGTTGCACAGTTATTAGCTTGGTTCTTGGCTCTGTTTTGGTAGTGTTCCAGCTTCCTCCTGGGTCTGGCTTTCCCCGAGCCATATCTGCCACAGAGCATATAGAGGACAAGCGGTGTACAGTGTGGTCATGAGCACCTGTCAGTGTGAATTATCCTTGTGGCATTTCCCCTTCTAGTCAGTACAGACCTGCTGAACCTCATGGCAAGACCTGGAGGAAACATACTAATCATCCCCATGAGGACTGCTCAGCAGTCTTCATGACTAAAGGAATAAAATCCTCATAAAGAGTGATTTTCACCCTTTTAACGTCTTGCTACAGTGTCTTCCATGAGAGAAAACCAAACAGTCCTGCATCAAACTTGAGTCATGAGAGTTTTTATTATTCAAAATAAAGGGAATATAAAGACTGATGTTCTTTGTGCAGTGATGGTCAGATTCTCAATGTTCAGCTGGTGGTTTAGAGAGCATTTCCAGGAGGTCCTTGGAGCAGGGTACCAAAACTGGAAAATTCTCAAATGAAGTGGGAGGTGGTCACCACAGTAGGCATTTTCAGTGGTACATTCAGTCTTCAAGGAGAGCTCTCTTTTTTTCATAAGGTGTAAATATGGCTATTTGGATTGCTATACAGGAGCTGGTCTGCTGAACAAATTGGATAAAATAAACAGCAGATGCACAAAACCAAGGGGCAAAGATAACCACAAGCTGCACCTATCCATTACCATGAGTTTACTTAAGTTGTGTCACTTGAAAACGACTACTAATATTCTAGTTTGATGTTGTCATCCAGCATAAGTACAACAAGAGAATTGTGAAGCTGAGAAGGGAAGTTGCTCCTTGACTGTTTTCCTACCTTAAATAGTGGTATGTGACTCGAAAGCATTGTAAAGCAATGGCTCAAAGCGTCCTTGGTGTCCCTCTTATTCAGAGACAGAGTTAATGCAATAAATGCCCTTGCTATTTGCAGCTACATCTATGCTTTCAGGAGCAGAAAAAATCTAAAATAGACTAAAAATTTTAACCCTCCTGGCTTTAGGTATTTTTTTCTAGAGCACGAGAGAGCCATAACATAAAAACAGGAACAGAACTGTGTTTGTAGTGAACATGAGTAAAGTGAACGTGGGGGTAAAAAAGAAAAATGCAACGCACTCCTGAGAAGAAATAGTAGTATGGGTACATTTCACTATGCTCTTCTCACCGGGCATTTATTAGCCTATGGCAGCTATATGGGGGGGACGACAAATGCAGTCATGCATTCTTGCTGTGTCCAAATCAGAGAGTTATACTCACAACAGATTCATGATTTTTTCTCAGACATTTCTACTAGGTTTGGTTTCTATAGCACTGTCTGGGATTGCAGCAAAGCTCACGAATCTCTCTACAGCCATGGTCAAATGTCGTTTTCTCTGTAAGTCATGTTCAAATAGATTTCTGCTCTTTAAGAAGAAAAATGTACATTGTTCTCTTATAATTGCTATGACTGAAATACACTGCAGTCCAATTTTGACTGAGGTCAGTCTTTGACACAGACTTGTAAGAGTTTTCCCTATTAATTGGCACAGCAACTGAGAAGCTGTAATGAATACCCCAATAGGTAACTAAGGAAGAGCAAAGGGGAAAAAAAAAAGCCCAACAAACCACATTTTTGTATCATCTGCTCAAAAAAAAAAGACAGAAAATGGGTTGCTTAATTATCTGGTCTGAGTCAGGTTACTTATCATTTCAACAGAATACAAAAAAATAGTGCCTTCTGCTCCAAAAAGAAGAAACAAAGTGTTTCATGTGGCTGGGTTACTTACAGATGAGACCAATAGCTTAGGCTGGCATGAACCCTCTTAAGAATAGCCATTAGGAAAGAGACAGCAAAAAAGCAAAAGGAGTTTAAAGTTCATCTTTGTTATTTTGCCTGTGGACTACATTTGGTGTAGGTATTTCTCTGAGATGTTTGATTGATGGTAGTAGTGGCTGTCAGCCAGCGGCTATGTAAGAAGGATAAGGGGTTTGAGAATACAGTAGGAGATTTCAAGGATCTCAGCTATATTTCATACTGATTATTCAACACAGTGGATATTTAGGTGATTTTTTGGTGATTATGGATACATATTTGAAATGCCTTCAATGAAGGTAAAATGTGCATTATTCAGTGGAGTTGAGCAGATTTTATCCTGTTAAACTCAGAAATGTAAAGTTAATGGGATACCAATTGTGATAAAAAATATATTGGATTTCATTTTAGCTGTGCTTATGTTTAAGGAAATCATTGGTCATGTTGTCATTCCTTAGTTATTTCAAACACACACTGTGAATATCTAAATATCAAGAGTTTCTAATTAATTCATCTGAGTAATAATTCTTTATTTATTAAAGTTCATTGCTAGTACGTTCTATTTTCTCAGTTGACCTTTTATTTCTATAGACCATCTTTCCTGTGTTTTGAAGAAAAATACAAGTTTGAATCCCTACAAGCCTTAACATTCCTAAAAATGACTCAGCCACTGTAAACAGTCAAAACTAACAGAGGATTATGGATTGTAGCTTAAAAAAAAAAAGTCCTGGTGATAAAAATCTAATATAAAAGCTTTGTGCTAACAATCATAAATTAGGGGTCTTTTAAAAACGCATTAGCTTTGGATATAAATGTTTAGAAGCACCACTGAAACCTAAGATTACTGAGAAAGAATAGGATGCAAACAAGCACAGTAAGCCTGAGATTTGTACATTGTTGAAAAGAAGGTATTCTTATTTGTTCAAAATGCTTCCTTTTTTCCCTCTACTTTATCTCAACACTCTTGTCTGAGATCATTCAATGTGAAAGTTTGTTCTCATTTATTTTGCTGGAAATATTGAAGCTCAAGGTGCTACTAAAAATTCCTAAGGTTCTAGAAGTCCTTTCCCCCATTCTTCTCAATTTCTCATACTTATTCTAAAACAAAAACAGTTTTTAAATTATATTATAATAGATTTATGGAAAACATCCCCCCCCCCATCACTACAAAATATTTATATTTATTTGATTTTTTTTTAGCTTGATTTTTTTTTTTATTGCTTGACTCAGTTTTCTTTATTCTGGAGGAATGAAGGTGGAGAAATTGAAAGTTTTAAATGTACTTCCAGTGCTAGATCATTCTGTATTAATTCATTTCCCCATTTTAAGTAATGAATGACACAGCTGACCTGGATCTGGCTAAGGTACAAAAGAACAGCATACAGCTTTCTGTCCTGATAGTTTTTAATGATATTTGATTTTCTGTAGGTGTGAGGAAGAGCTTGGTATGAGTTCAGGACTGCTGTTTGGATTTCCACCATCTTCCCAATTTTTCTGGAAAAAAAAGTAACTTTTTCAATATAGACATTCCTGTATTAATTGAAATCTTCTGCTGTTTAATTATGGTTGGACTTAAAACATTTTTAAGGCAAAGAAAATATCAAGTTTTAAGTTTTTGAGTTTCTGCTTTAGTGTGTGTTTTTAGAATGGTGGGAGCAAGTGATCTAAGAGCAAATTGAAATTCTAAAACAATAATTTTCTTGAATTATGACAAAAAGTGAAATTTGGAATATAAGAGTTCCTTTTCTTTCACACAGTGGAGATGCACATGCTTTCAATTCTGAAGTATGCACCCATGCAGTGACAGCCTAAAAACTTATTGCGGAGAGAGTAACCAACACCTAGACACAAGCTGTCTCTAGAACAGTAAGAAGTAGCAACTGCTTATGGTGTCCTCTTATTTTCCTCTCCTAGGTACTGTGCCTAGCACAAGCTGTAAAAGAGTGATTATGGTGGTGATGCATCTCATCCCCAGCAATTTCCAGAGATTTTTAAGTCCTCTCTTGTTTCTACTGTATGGTGGCACACTGATGGCACTAAAGAGGCTGGTGGAGATGGTTTGTACAGCATGCTAAAGATTTGTCCAGAACACAGTGGATTAAACATAACCATACAGATCTGTGGCTTCAAGATCTTTTCCCAGTGGTACTCTGTCATATGCTTCTCAGGCTTATTGGATCATGCCATAATCCTGAATCTTCATGTAACTCTGGCCATATTATCAGTAACTCTGTCATTTCCCTTACTGCTGGATCATTCAGGCTGCATAATTGGATGCATTTCAAATCATTTTAGAATTTGAAAGTGCTTGCCAAAGAAAAGGAAGAAGGGAAAGATTTAAAATTATTTTAAAGAAAACATTAAGGTGGAAACATGTAAAATCTTATTTTATTTTCCATAACATGTCAACAACATTGAATCAACATTTCCTCTATTGTGCCTCTATTTTTTCATTTTTGAGATGTTAAGCTCAGAACTGGTATGGAGGGAAAATTACTCGTGCTTGTTATTGTGTTATTTCCTTTTGAATCAGTTTTGAATCAGTTTTGAATCAGTTAAGTTTTATGACTGTTGAATTCCTGCCACTGGCTCTGTCTTCGTCTCAACCTGTCCACCTACTGGGAACATGTCGTGGAAACTCCACAGGGAGAAGGCTGGGATATTTCAAACCAGAATCAGGATTCATTGATATGTGCTGAGAACCATGTTAAAAATTTAACAAACAAAACCACAAAGAAACCTAGCACAAAAACCAACAACAAACAATAGGCCATGGGATGAAGTAGGGTCAGAAACAAAAGAATGAGACCTGCCACACTGACAATCTAACTGCAAATCCAAGAGCACACATATTTGTGTAAATATAAATAATATAAAATATTATATACAACACAAATATTTTCCAGCATTACCCTCTGCCTTCAGGTGTCTATAAACATCAAGAGCAGCACTTACAAAAGTAATCAGACATTAGTGGCTTTAGGCTTTTTTTCCTCCCCTCCCACTGTAAGTTTTCACTACAGAGAATGGTCGAGGAGGGCAAGGAATCTTATGACACAGTTTTTTTACCGATCATTTTACCTGTGAAGGTTTAGGTAAATATTTTCTTCCTTTTTTCACTATATCTTCCACTGAAGTTACTCAAGTGAGCTTTAGTAGTGATAAATAAAAACCTGGGTGATAGAACAAAAAGCTATTGGTAAAACCTTCAGAATAAAAGGTGCAAATAAAGAGTGCATTTTCATCAAAACCAGATTCCTTCAAAAGGCTGTTCCTGGTTAGAATGCAATGGGTCCAACTGACTATGATGTGATCTTACAGTATCTCCTCAAAATCATTCCTTTCTTAATATGTTATGAGTTCCTTTCAAAGAAGAAAGGAATTTGAGGACATAGAGTGCTTCATGAATCAAACAGCATCAAGCAGTTTTTGCTCAAAGAATTTGCACAGATTGTGTGTACAGATGGATCTCAGACTGCCATCTCCAGACAGGCAGTTCCAGCTTTGCACACTGTGATAGCACGTCCCTGATAGCATCATATTCTCTGAAATAGACTTATAACTGTGTTCTTGATTGCACAAACAAAAATGAACATATTTCTTGAACATATTTCACTTCTGCATTGCAAGAATCACTACTCTGGTCATCTAGCTCTTGGTAGGGGATCATCTTCAGGCTGCAGGGAGCTGTAAGTATTGTTTTAACAGGTTAGAGCAAGCTGCTTTGAAAATAAAGACAAAGTGTTAAACAGGTTCTAGGAAGGAGGGAGATGGAATATTTTGGTAGTGTAAAAAACAGAACAGAATCATGGAGAATTGGCAGAAGGGCAGTGAATGACTCTACATTCAAGCCCAGCTGCTTATGATGACACCAATCCCACAAAAGAGTTTGAAAAGGGACGTGCATGCATCTCCTAGGTGAGGTGTGCATATACTGTGAGGACAGGGGAATATGGGCACACATGTGCTCCAGAGTACACAAAGTAGAAGAATGCTGTGTCCCGTACCATGATTCCTGCACATTGCTGCAAGTCTCTTCCCATTGCTGCTCTTCTGTCCACAATGTGATGCTGGAGTGCAGAACTGGAGGTTAAAAGTTTGACCTCATGGCTGTAGTGATGCAATCTGGTAAGAGAGTCTCTGTTGCTGAAAAAAGGTTTTGCATTTCTTCTCTAAGAATTTAGAGTGATTTTATACTATCCATGTCTTATTCTTAGGTCTTCTGATTTGATCTGAAGCCATGAGATTTTTTAATTTTTATTTTATTTTTTGGTGCATATATTTTACTCAGCAACATGAGGGAATTATGTCATCAGCCTTCCACAGACCATAATTCCCTTTAGCGTCTGGCTGTATCTAGAACAACAATAACAAAAGAAATCAAGGAAAAAAATAGAATGTCTAGCTAATGAACAAAATCTCTAAGGCTTAGGTGGTGTCATTTCTAACTGAGATATGGTTGAACACTTGTTTTAGCAGTACTATTTTTGTGATTTTTAACTTAATATGAAAGCTCTTTCCATCAGCATAGGTCAATTGTACATGCTTTTTTAAGAAAAAATATATAGAAAATAAATGGAATGTCTAGAGAATAGAGATGATGTAAGCTAGAATGTGTCCTGAACAAACTCTGTGGTGATATATACAAAAAACCACATTATCTTTAATAGCTCTAAGTGATTTGGACATTGGATTTATGAAATACTCATGTCAGTGGCATAGAACATAGTGCCAGGTAATGGATCAATACAAAAGCAGAATAAGAAATCTTGAATCATTATCAAAATTCTTACTGCTTTTCGATCTTATTTGCTGATTCCCTTTGAAGCCTTGATTGAGTTTGACACTGTTTAATTTATCAAATATGATATAATCATAGTTCATAACAGTGTGAAAATTGGGAAAATAAGTGGTATATAAGTGAAGGAAAATAGGTTTCTTTTCTTTTTTCTTCCCTTCTGCTATTTCACTGTGGTTTCTCTATTGCAATGAAAATGTTAGACAGTTTAAAAAAAAAGTTTCAGTGTTTTCATGGACTATTCATAGCATAGCAACAACATTTGTTTAGGAGTCTAAAAATATTTTTAAAATGCATACTTTGAATTTTGTACTAAAAGTTGAAGAGCAAGAGAACATATGGTCAGGCATTTTATGAGTCTTTAGGCTGCTAACTGCTAAAATTGCATACAGAATCAAATTGTGCACAGAAAAAATCTTACTAAACAGTTAAAATGTGCAAGCAATGAATACTTGTAAAAGCCCTTGATACACAACAGAATGGTAAAAGAGAAAACATAAACCAGCCTTTTAATTATTTATAAATATTTAAAGGCAGATTTATTTATAATCTTGATGTAAATGGAATTAAAAAATCAATTTATCTGCCCCCATTGTGAAAGAGGGCAACTCCTCAGGAGCTACTAGTTGTTCCACCACTACTGCATCAGATATAAGATTATTTGGCAGTATTTTTTTTTTTCTTTTATGCCTTGGGTATTCAAAGTGTCAGAGCAGGGCAAAAAGAAAGTTAAAAAAAAGTGAAGTATTACAGCAGGACCCAAGAAGTCTGGGTACTGCCACAGACTGTCCGTGTGATCTTGAACAAGTAATTTAAACTTCTTTCCCTGTGAAACAAGACAACAGTACTTTCTTACTGTAGAGTGATGCTGTAAGCCAATTTGACTGTATGGTAATGAGGGATAACATTGATGTCTTTACAGGTGAAAAATGTTTTAGGGAAGTATCATAATTCTGGAAAACACACATTTCTTCAACTTCATAACCAGATATTAAATACCTCAAGAGTGTTATTTTAAGTAGAAAATGAGCTTTAATCTATAGATATTTTTTTTTCATACAGGCTGCATTTGCCACAATGTTATTGTTACTTTTATTCTTACTATTAGTCCTGTCAACTCAGTTTCTACTGTGAACAGTTGTTAATTTTAAGAGAAAATTATCCAGCTGAATGACTGCAGACATGGGTCAATATCACAATTTGGAATCAATACTTGTATTTAATCTAAGGGCTGGTCAGTACTAAAAGGTGTTGTCATCTTTCATCTATCTGCAGTAAGTGCATTGTTTGTTTATGTGCTGTGATTTGTTGCTGGAGAAGGTGGCTGTCAACAGCAACCATCATTTAAACTGGTTAATTAAAAGATAACCAAATTAATTTTCATCCTAAGGACTAAAGTGGTTATAGGCTTTGGTTTCTTTTTGAGGCTATTTAGGGAAAGAAGGGACAAGAAGAAGATTGGGTTTTGCTAATGAATATTCACACAGCTAGGAAGCTGGAAAGTAGTCTGTATTGAAGGGAACCAGAAGCTATAAAGCAACTATAGTGTTGCTCTGTAGCAACAAATGCCACTGTGTTAGAACAGTTGCAGATATTTTGAAACAGTAAAACTACCTATAAACTGGGCATTTTGGCCTTCAGTTCTACATTTCATTTCAGCTCTTAAGCGTTTCTTCTTAGACCAATTATTTCCTTTTGTTAACCTCAAATGAAGAAGCAAAGCCACACAAGCAGAAACATTCTGTCCCATAATCTCATTCCTTTCCTTGATTATTATTCTTTTTTTTCATGATCTGTTCTTCCTTCCAAGTCTTTGCATCACCACTCACGCCAGCTAGTTGCTTCCTTGGCACAAGTCCTGAAACATTTACTTTGGATGTCAGCATTTCCCAGAAGCTTTATGACAAAATAAACTGGTTGGGTTTTTTTTCCCCCTTTTATCTAATTCCACTACAATATGCAATAGAGCAGAAAGATAAATAACCACTTATATGCACTCTTCAGATATGACATTTTAATCACTATCTGAGCATCAAGAACAATGTTATATTCAGTGTGCATTTTATTAGGAAAAAACAGTGCTTTGCAAAGCAGGGGTCACAACCCCAAGGGAGGCCATGACAGACCACAGTAGAGGACTCACTAGGGATTCCATTTTATCTGCTGCTTGAATGAATGTTACAGATTATATAAAACTACTGTGATGCAACACATGATCGTTGTCCTCTTATAGAAGGGAATCATGTGGGACATGAAGTCATACTAAAAAAAAAAATTAAAAGCTGCAATGGTAGACTTGCCCAATATTTTCATTTTTAAAGTATTATAGAATCTCTCTGACTTAAAATTATTGCACTTATTTCATTTAATTGACAAACTTTTCTTACATGGATTCAGAAACAATGAGTCCAACATTGCATGAATTAAACAATCAGGCATATGTATACACCAGGAGGATCCCTCCAGTTTTTATCAATCTTGCACTGAAAGACTGAATAAAACCTAGCTGGAAAAAATACTAACTTGAGAGACAAATTCAAGAATATTTCTATGTCCATATTCTTCAAACTCAAGAATAGTCTATTCCAGGGATAACAACCTGATCAACCAAATTGTTGTTAGACTGATGAAGGCACAGATGTCATGACCATCTTTTCACATTTATATTCACATGGATTCTGTTCCACAGGAAAAGAATCACAGTGCCTGTACAGTATGGAAAATAGACAATGGGCAAAAGCAAAGGCTGTGTTGAATGTATCTAATCAATGAAAGATGGTGGCAACACTTAAGCCATGAGACAGCTGTGCCTCACAGTATGTTGCCCCATCCTGGTCTTCTGATCACTCTGATCATGGGGCTTTTTGGCAGGCACAGAAACTGTCTTCCAGCCCATGTATCTAGAATTCCTTCCCAGAGAAACCAAAGCACAGAGTGAGGAAGAAAGGGGAGGATGGGGAGCAGTTGTGAAGGTCATGTTCAGACCTGGAGCAAAGCCATGGCTTAGGTATATTCCTGTATCTCAGAGTAGAAATGTTGCTAGAGGAGAGCCACAAAGATGGTGAAGGGTTTAGAGGGGAAGCTGTATGAGGAGCAGCTGAAGTCACTTGGTCTGTTCAGCCTGGAGAAGAGGAGACTGAGGGGAGACCTCATCGCAGTCTACAGCTTCCTCACAAGGGAAGGAGGAGGGGCAGGTACTGATCTCTTCTCCCTGATGACCAATGACAGGACCCGAGGTGATTGCAGGAAGATATGCCAGGGGAGGTTTAGGTTGGACATTAGGAAAAGGTTCTTCAACCAAAGGGTGGTGGAGCACTGGAACAAGTTCCCCGGGAGGTAGTCACGGCGCCAAGCCTGACAACATTCAAGAAGCAATTGGACAACGCCCTCAGACATATGGTGTGATTTTTCGGGTTGTCCTATGCAGGGACAGGAGTTGGACTCAATGATCCTTGTGGGTCCCTTCCACCTCAGGGCATTCTACCATTCTACGGTTTTATGATCTAAAATTAAGGTAGTGGATGCCCAAGCAGTGATATACTCAAAATTTATGGAAAATGAAAAAAAGTTCTGGGAAGGGATACTCAAACTGCTTCCTGTCACTTACTGTCATGAATCGTTTGCATGAAGTATTACATCTGAAAATATGCTTCTGATTTTATAAATCCAGTGTGATTTTTGATGTTCCAGTCAGCTTAGTATTATGAGTTTTGATAGGATGTACAGATCATTCAGAAATAGGGGAAAAAGGGGCTAACTCTTGCTCCATTTGATCTGTTTCTTTATCTGCTATGCGTAAATAGAGAGCTACGTAAACATCAGAGCTATCTGCAATTGCAAAAGTCACCTGGGAGTTGGAGCTGTTGAGGGAAAGCCAAAGAATGGTACGGTGAAAAGCCAAAAGAATTGAAGAGGAGAATGAAGCTGGTAACTTAGCAGAGTCCTTTCTTCCTTCTTTTTCAGGAAATTGTCACCATAAATCACACTCTTGGGCTTCCTATTTATTTCCTTGTGCTGTTTATATCATTCACCTGTAATATGCAAACAGAACGGAAAGACAGTAAATTAAAACCTGAGAACATATTCTAGCTTAATTTTCTCCAGAACAAATCTAGGGATTGTTAACTAAAAACACCTTGGAAACTAAACCAACACATGGTAAATAGATAAATACAGAATTTGGGGATTAATAAGAGGTACTGCTATTCTGAAAGAAAATGTTAACGGAGACACAACCACTGGCTCCTGCCATCGCCTTTCCCAGCGCAAGTGTTACATACACTATGTTGTGCCAACAATTAAAACTCTTATTCATCAAAGAAAAATTATCACCATTTTTCAGGGGAAGTTAACAGGATGAGCTTTAAACCAATTAAGGACATTTGATTTTAAAATTTGAAGACTGGATGTGGGCTAGAAGAAGGAAAATAGGATGTTAAACCAATGACTGTGTTTAGCAAATAAGACATCTTTGTGACCTCTTTGAAGCACCTTGAAAACTGTGGCAAATGAAAGCGATGGGATAACTAGGATAATTTTTTTTAATCTTTGCCTGCACAATAAATTATAAACCCTGGTATAATTTTTCCATATGTAAGGAGAATTCATCGAAGAGGGGTTTACACTGAATGGAAAACATGGCTTACCCTAAAACTTCTGACGGTCTTCTGCAGACTTTAACCCTGAACCTGTGGAATAGATCCATTCACATAACTAAAGATATACAGACTGTATTTGATCTATTCTGCAGCTGATAGGGAGGTGAAACACACTTGATACTTTCTGGACTGGCAACACACAGTTGGATTAGGGTAGAGTCTGATCGTAATCAGCCAGTGTATCAGCAAAGTGTGAGCCATCTGCCTCTGTTTTAATATGCTGACCCATATTACCTTACTGTTAGGCTTCACAAATTCCAATTGCCTACCTTAGCTATGTGGTAGATTTATCTGGAAATCAGGAGAAAACAAACAGCCATTAGTTCAAATAAGATGCCCAGAAAAACAAATCATTATTGCATCAAAGGAACATATTTCTTCATATCTGGAGTGGAGCCCAGTTGAAAGCAAACAGAAGCTGAGTAATTCTGCAGCGAATGACTCACTGGCACAGAAGGGATCTACCAAACATTTGTCAAACCGATGCTGAGAAGAGGAAGCTAAAAGAGAAAGGCAAGTAGAAAAGATATGTTGGTAGAGACACCAAACTAATTTGTGAGAATATTCTACCTTAATATGAGTGACAGTGAAAGCTATTTCTGATTAGTTAAATGACCCATGTTCCTTCTTTTAGATACCTGGTTGATAGGACCAAAGGCATGGATAGATTTGTCTGGTGAGTAGGGCCAGCACTAGCAGAAGGCAAGCCATAGGTCAAGAGCTTGTGCCAGATTTCCAGGTGGAAGCCAAGAGCCAAAGTTAGGAGATGAAAAACATGGCAGTTATTAGGAACACGAGCCAGGAATAAAGAGCTGGGCAGAGGAGCAAAATAAGTGTAAGAAGCTGAAGTTAAAATATATGAAAAAGAGTCATATAGAAAAGTACAGAAAAAGAGACTAGCTTCAGTCAAGGAAGAAAAAGAAAAAAGAAAAAAAGAAAAAAGAAAAAAGAAAAAAAAGAAGAAAGAAGAAAGAAGAAAATTTCAGAAGCCTAATTAAATATTTTGAAAGCTCAGACCTTCCAGGTGGGACCATGACCGAGCAGAATTGATCAGGGAAGGAAGCTTGCCCTTAATCCACAGTCAGTGGTCAAGACAAGAGTTATTTAATCAGATTGGTTAACAGTTGAAAAAAATCTTTGCCCATCTGTGCTAATGAAGAGCAGCACAACGAAACACCTGCATTTTGTGTCCACTGGAAAAAAAGTAGTCACCATACCTTACTGTCTTGAAGTTTGTATCTCTCTCACCTATGACTTGAATTACAATAATGTTATCGGGCATGACATTAAGCTGATGCCTCACTGTGAAAAATGAAGTAAAATTAACACTGTCCCAATCAATAGATACAGGAGAAATCAGAAAAAAAAATAGGGGAGAAAGTCACTAATCCCATTTTATAGACATGGAACTGAAGCACACGTGAATTTCCACAGTCACAGAGGATATCTGTGGCAGAGCTAGAATGAAGGTGAGATCTCCTGCATGTGATGAAGCAGGTGTTAATACTACTGTCAAATTCTTTGTTTTTGAGACTGTTATTTTCCAGTCATTGGAATATTTAAGTTGCAGTTGATAAAAGAAGGCAATGGTACCAGAAGATATCTCCTCTTGGGATGATGTGGGGAACATACTAAGCATACTGAAGTCAAGCTCCCTTTTCTCACCCTGAGATGCACAGCACTGCAGAGAAGTGCTTGTGATCCACTGATTTGTTTACCAGACCCCTGAAAGGTGGAATGAGGAGGAGCAAGAAACAATTGCAATTTTATGGGTACATCATATTAGCTAGGAGATCTTACAATTTAAAATCTTCTGTTCAATTTTGGAAGGGAAAACTGAAAAGCACAGACATAACTAGGGAAAATAAAATAAAATAGATTATTATGTCTGTAGTAAATTATTCTACAGAAAAGAGTAACAAACAGGTGTTACAGGATTCTGGTTTTGTTTTTTTTTTTCTCTTTTTTTTTGTTGTTGTCTTTGGTGGTGGTGGTGGTTTTGTTTTGTTCTGATTTGTTTTGCTTTGGTTTTTAATTTGCATCATGCCATGACTTCACTTCCTTGATCTAATCCCAGCTTCCTAAAGAAAGGACCAGCCATATGCATCTTTGTGTACTGAGCTTAGTAGGTCAGCACTGGTAACAGAATCTGCAGTGAACCAGATACACTCTGTTAAATGCTTCTTGCCATTTTATGAGTCTCTGCAAAGCAACCCTTAAGGCTATTCAAGCTACAACAGGCATATCACTCTTACTGCTCTTTATTTTATTATGGAGTATTAAACCAATATTTTATCAGGATCCAATAAAATATACATCTTTGACTTTGTGAATCTTGAAACTCTGTTAAAAGACTAAAAAAAATTGTTAGCTTACCAGCTGTCAATCCAATCCCCAGCTAATAAATTAGCTTTATTCATTTTATGGTGGAGCTTTTCTGTTGCAGGGATTATAGCTGCTGCAAGGACAGTGTAAATATAATTGTAAGCAACCGTCTCCCCTGATGGAAACTCAGTAGAGATAAACAAATACATTTTTAAAAATTATTAAAAACATAAAAGAAGAAGAGAAAAGAGAGAAGAAAAAAATATATTTCTACTGCTAGAGTGTTCTGTGATGACAGGCCGTTGATCAGCAGTAACGGAGCCAGGGACTCAGGATGTGAGCTGGGAAGCATTCTTCCTCCAAATAAAACATCAGCCAAATGGAGACAGTAACTCACTCAGCTAATAAAATGGAAATAATTTCAAGGAAAGCACAGAGCTATAGGTACACTTAATATTCTGTCAGGAGGATCTGGGCCAGGGAAATTGTTTTTGGTTATCAACGGTTGAAGTCAACTCATCTAGCTTTAGCTGTTTGAAAGATTAGCAGCTTTTTGTCTTTGCTTCCTCAGTAGTCAAGAGAAAGAAGAGAAGGAAGTGCCTCCATCCAGGAAGGTCATCCTATGTATCTGGTAAGATTATTTTAAGATGAGGTGATTTGATTATTGAGCGCCTCTCTCTCCATTGTATGTAGGAGTAGTTGACAAAACTACCTCAGACTAGATCGCAAACTTTAGGATGACTAAAACTACATGAGCTGACTCCTGGTGTTCACAGCTGCAAGCCACAAGTATAAGGGAGATTTCCGCAGTAGAATATACAAGGAACTGAAAACTGGTGAAGTACAAAATGACCACAGTTTGCTTCATGGTCAGTGCTTATTCTACCTCTCTCAGATCACAGGAAGACAAGAGTCAGCCCACTGAACTAGGACCTCAGTGTAACTCGCTGACTTATTACTGACAGCAGCCAATGCCGAGTGCCTCAGAGGACTGTGTCCCTTTTAGAAAAGCTTTTGTACCTTCCTCTGAGCATAAGCCCTGCTTCCATGCCACCTGGAAGATAATTTTTTTCTTCTAAGGACAGACCCAGAGACTCACTTTTCAGGACAGTATCAAATCCAGTGAACAAGTGGGAAAATATATGGTAGTTCTCAGTTTCTAAAGCTACTTTACAGTAAATGTTAGTAGTTAGCCTGGGGTGAAGCATGAATGAGCCTGGTAGTCAGAGTATACATTCTGTAAGTGGGACTTGCAGAGACCAGCCCCTGCTCTCAAGGATCATTTTCTATAGAATGAATCTCTTTCATCAAGAAAGCACAAGAGGCTTTCTTCCTTTCCTCTCTCCATGGCAGAGACCAGTGCACACTCCTGGAAGTTAGGAAACTGTACAGTCAAATCCTGATCCCACCAAAACTGTGGACAAGAAGTACTTCCTTTTTTGCTAGCTTTCTTAATCAGCTATTTCTGCTTCCCCTGTAACATTTAAAAAAAAAAATTGCTTTTAATTTCTCTTTCCAATTCTGTAGGTTAATAAAATAAGCTGTGTTTAGTTTTGGGCCCCTCACTACAAGAAGCACATTTTGGTGCTGGAGCATGTCCAAAGAAGGGCAATGAAGCTCGTGAAGGGTGTAGAGAACAAGTCTTATGAAGAGCGGCTGAGGGAACTGGGGTTGTTTAGTCTGGAGAAAAGGAGGCTGAGGGGAGACCTTATCACTCTCTACAACTACCTGAAAGGAGGTTGTAGCCAAGTGGGGGTCGGTTTCTTCTGCCAAGTAGCAAGCGATAGGACAAGAGGAAATGGCCTCAAGTTGCCCCAGGGGAGGTTTAGGTTGGAAATTAGGAAAAACTTCTTCACTGAAAGGGTAGTCAGGCATTGGAACAGGCTGCCCAGGGAAGTGGTTGAGTCTCCATCTCTGGATGTATTCAAAAGATGTGTAGATGTGGAGCTTAGGGACATGGTTTAGTGGTGGACTTGGCAGTGCTAGGTTAATGGTTGGACTTGATGATCTTAAGGGTCTTTTCCAACCTAAATGATTCTATGATTCTATGATTCTAAGCAATTATGCATCCCAGCTCAGTTTTGTCCCTTCCTCTTTCCCCATGTGTGTAGCCAATGCTTATACTTATTTTCAGCCCCAGGAAAAATGCCAAATTCATCCTCTTCTGTGCAGAAGACAAGCAAAGGTGAAAGATGGCATTTTGATTTCAACTCGGGAGCTACTCTGAGTGCTACACTTGCTGAGAAATTCTGACTTCACTGAAGGAAATGGAAAAATATACTGTTTGTGTATATATTGTATATATATTGTATATATATTTCTCAGAAATATTGTATCTATTTCTCAGAATGTATTTAACAAAGTTGGTTGGGTTTGTAGCAATAACATTGTAAAGAGAACTGAAATTTAAATATATGTGGATGACAATTATTTTTACATGCATTGGAACTATTTCAAGGATCATACAAAGAGATTAAGAAAACCTGAAATCAAAAGAAGAGTCTCCATCAGTATGCAGAATATTGATGTCAGACCCTAGCTGTCAAAAATCAGTAAAGGAACACAGGCAATGATAGATCTAGTAAGTCTGAGTGGATATAATTCTGTAATTATATTGTGGAATAGCTCTCTACGGACACAATGGTACAATTGGAAAATTCTGTTCCCTTTACAGAATACACTAAAGGTTTATTTTCTCTTTTTTATTTCTTTTTCTCTTTTTTGATAATTGGCTGCAGCTGTCTTCATCATCGTCCTCTCCTTGTGTGTCTGTTTGACAGCTAATTAAGACTTTCATGCTGAAGTATTCACAATATTACCAGTATCTGTGAATATGATTATGTAGTCATCTTGCATAATTTATCTTTTTTTACTCTAGGAATTCTTAAAATGGATCAACTAGTGTTTAGGATCTCCGTAATGGTGACAAATGAATGAACCAAATTACCTTTCCTAACATACCTTGCAAATTAAGTATTATATGTAGTATAGAAACAATATCTATGTTCACATGCAAAAGTAGAAATTGCATTATGCTCTACTCGGTGTACTCAGTGTAGAAATTCTAATAATAAACAAGTAACTGAAACTGAATATTTGGAATAATTGAGAATATGAACAATGACATGTGAAGAACATACTTTTGACAAACAAGTATTTATTTCTAATGAAATAAACCTGGATTAAGATCCAAGTCTGAGCAGTTTCAAATGTTTGAGAAATATGAGTCTTTCCCTTCAGTTTGAGCTCATTTCCAATGACAAAGTCTTATGCAGAACAGAAACTCAGCTAGAAAATCAGTATAATTATCAAGTGGAGAGCAAGTGAAAAGTAGAATGTACTGCTGTTTACTTCAGAAGTCTCCATTCTGTGACTTGATATATACATATATATTACACATAGCAACTCATATTTGGAAGGCTGAAAGTGTCTTTATCCAAAATAGGAAAATAACACCCAGGCTCCTACTCTGAATTTTTAGTTCTTTTTAAAGGTTCAGAATTAAGTATTATATAGATATATATTTTTTCTTTGGGAACTAAGCAATTCTGACCTTATATTATTCTTTAGTTGTCTAAAAGCAGTTTTACACAGAAAAATGACACCCTAAAATATTTTTGTGCTCTTGGTGTATAGAGATACAGAGAGATAAAAGCTGGACCACCTTTATTATTTTGCTTTCTTGTAACTTTAACAAGATATTATACGTTGTTTCCATTATTAAAAAAAAAAGAAAACTCAGGGCATTGTGTCAGTTTGTGAGCATCCTTTATGAGAAGAACACTCAAAGGAAAAGTGCCAGATTCAAATATGTTGTGGAGCTCAATATTAGGCATTTAGTCCCCCAGTAGATCCCCTGGTAGATCTCAAAGGGGAGCCTGGTGCCTTAAAAAAACATGAAAACAGCCACACAGTAAGAGGGGAACATAGCAACATGCAATCATTGGTAGCTGTCACTGAGTGCTGCTCAACAAGATAATCCAAAGACAAGTCATTGAACTTCATTCTCTCACTGAACTACATGGAAAAAAATCTCATTACTTTGCAACACACTCCTGGAGGTAAAAGTGTAGCCTTTTCATCAAGGGCAGAGTGAGTGTCTCACATTTACAGCCCAGTTTTCAGATGGCCTGCTCATGGGTGAGAAGTAAAGTTAGTGTCTGTCGTGGTTTAGCCCGGCACGCAGCTAAGCACCACACATCTGTTTGCTCACTCCCCCGCAGTGGGATGGGGGAGAGAATAAAAAAAAAAGGTAAAACTCATGGGTTGAGATAAAGACAATTTAGTAGGACAGAAAAGAAAGGAAAAATAATAATGGTGATAAAAGAATGTACAAAACAAGTGATGCACAATGCAATTGCTCACCACCCACTGACTCATGCCCAGCCAGTTCCTGAGCAGCAGACCCCAGGCCAGCTTTTCCCCTACTTTATATAATGAGCATGACATCATATGGTATGGAATATCCCTTTGGTCAGTTGGGGTCAGCTGTTCCAGCTGTGTCCCCTCCCAACTTCTTGTAGACTCCCAGCCTACTCACTGGTGGGTCAGTGGGAGAAGCAGGAAAAGGCCTTGACTTTGTGTAAGCACTGCTCAGCAATGACGAAAACATCTCTGTATTATTGACACTGTTTTCAGCACAAATCCAAAACATAGCCCCATACTAGCTACTATGAAGAAAATTGACTCTATCCCAGCCGAAACCAGGACAGTGTCCTCTGCAGCTTTTACACCAATGCTTAATGTCTCATGGTTGCTTTGTGGTGGAGTTCATGCCCTTCTCACCTGCTGCCACCATGTGCTGCCTTGGAAAGACAGGCACATAGGGAAAGGGGCTGGAGGAGGAGGATTATGATTTGTAGCCCCATGCTTTTGCTCTTTTGGGGAAAGCGTGCCTACTCCTAAGACTGTTGTGGTATTTTTCAGCATTTGTTTAATACATGTAGCACTGAAACCAGCCTGACCAGTGAAAGTCAGCATCTTCTCTTTGCTTTCAACAAGAGCTTCTGTTTGTGAATTGCCCTATTAGGCTGCAGCACAGATGGAGGGAGATGCATTTGGCCAAACTACCTGAATTTATGTTCCTCTTTTGTCTCCAGCACAAAGCAGTGTCCTCCCATGTTGAAGTGCCTAAGGCATGCCCTGGGAATATCCACTAGATTAAAGCTCGCTAGGAAAAACTGTGGAGAACCCTTAATGTCTAGATAAAAATCACACTTAAACAACTTGTCGATCATTTCCTGAACCCTTCAAAGTCCTGCATGTGAAAAGAGGACCTTTCATGGATCTGTTACACCTCCAAGGCTAAGCAGAAGGCGACCACCATTTTTCATTCCTACAGTTTTGAATTTAGGGACTTAGTCTTACCTAAGTCTGCTTTAGTTACTAAATCCTCTTTTGGACCTAGCTGAAAGTTTATTTCAAGTTACTAGAACTGTCAGAAAACAAGGCCAAAATCAAGAATATTGGTTCAACGACACACATATTTACAGTTCACACTGACCTTATATGTATGCAAGTAAAAAAAATTCAAGGTAGGATTCAAGTTATTATAGAAGAGTATAAAATTGTACTCATGAGGGTTGACCTCACTGTAGCTCTCAAGGTGAAACAAAACCTGAAATTGCCAACAAACATATTACAGCTAGTGATTAAGTGTTTTTTTATACACTCTTGGGAACATTGGGACAGACAGTTCTGACGGGAAAGACATGATTACTTCTGATTACACTGTACTATCCCACTGCAGAGGTCTGATACCAGATTTCAGTGGAAAAATAGTTACAATAAAGATGTGAAGTATATATCATGCAACCATCATAAGTATCCACAGCTACAATGAAATTGAGTTACATATCATGACAAATTACACATGGGATGTCCCTTTGAAAGTTTATTTTTATACTTCCTTCATTTAAACAATAGATATAAGGGTCTTCAGATCTCAGGCATTTAAAAAGAAGATATATTGAAAGGAAAAAATTGTCCTTGCGTGCGGCTTTTTAAAATGAAATTAATTCTATTTTATCACATTTTAAAATACAAAAACATGGTACGTACTGTTTACTGTAATAGATTACTAAACTTGGTGTCAGGAGAGGTGTGCGAAAGGACTATTTGTTTGCTATCTTTACTGCTGTGACTGTGAAAGGATGGACTTCTTCAAATGCTATGTGAGACACAGGAGCCCTGCCAGATTATTCCTTTCTGTATTTAAAACTTGTTATACTTTGTACTTGCTGCCTGCATAGGTTGAAAATGCATGGATACATGCACACTCAGCCTTATGTAGTTAGGTGTAATATTTTGTAAAGAACTATGATACATTGGGACATTAGAAGGAATCCTTAGGTGAAATAAATATTTGAGAGGAGAAAAGTATGTCCAGAGTTCTGGCACTCATAAGATAAATAAGGAACGGGCAGGAATGTGTGACCATGTATTTTACAACTACAGCCTGTGCAACTATCATTCAGCCAACATTCATTACCATTATTAATAATGTGACATAAAATGGAAAACAGCAGACTTAATCCATATACTTGGCAGATATATGAAATAGCAGATGGCACTCTAAATGGAATGGGGGAATACCCAGCAGATACCAACACTGCCTGACCATAGACCTGGCATTTATATAAATGAGCAAGACAAAATCTGGACCTAGGAAAGACCCCACATGTACACACTTGTGCACAATTATTTTTGTGTCTGCTAGGCAGCTTGTAATTCTGGCTACAACATTCTCTCCCTCTCATCTGGGAAACATTCCAGCCATGTTCAAAATAGGGCTCGAGCAACATAGTTGCATATAATCCTCCTTGGGAACAGAAGGGGACAGAAGAAGATTGGCAGGGTCCTGCCCAAATGTGTGTTCTCTGTGACACCAAGGAACAACCTAGTTCTTGCGTGTCTCTTGAAGTAAAGCAAAATGCTACCTGCAATGTGTCACATCATAAACCCAATACAGCTTCCTGTGTGGTATAAGGGCTATATTGCTCCTAAGTAAGCATTTTGTCAGACCACTTTGTTAATGGATCCCAGTGCATTCATATCTGGGTGTACTTTACAGTCACCTGTACACTGTAATCCATACAATGTAATCCATACGACTGTAAACTTATTCTGCTTCACATAATGACCTTGTGTTATTCTATGTCATTTAAGAGAAAGAAGAAAACTTAGAAACTTGTGTGATCCTTTGTACTGGTTGTATGATCTCAAATGTTGCTCAAGACCAGAAGACACGATGATAGACCTTTATTCTTTCTTAGTAAGACACATTCAGCTGAACATACCTAAGTTATTTGTGTGAATGGTTGTTCCACTTTGAAAAAAATGTTATACTAATAACAACATCCCAGAATCCAGACAGTTCTGGAGCCCCAGGACCCCTTTTCCATTGCTTGGGAAAGGAGTATTTCTAGGCTTGGTTTGTTTATATGCACTGAAGAAACCTTTGATAATGGGAACATTTCATAGGTATTTCAAAGTAAATAGACACAATGGTATAGAAACACTGCTGGGTATAGAACAAAAATTGTGTCAAGACTTGCTTGAAGCAAATCCCATATATAATCTAGCTTCACTTAATTTTGCATGTGCACAGCTCTCTGGCTGATTTTGTAGGCAAATTTAAAAAATGAACTTCAGGACTAATGCTAATTTTACAGAAGCCAGTGATGCCTATTCCAGAGCACTCAGAACTAGACCTTATTTTAGAAGTGACTTTCTGATATTCTTATACTGAAAAAGAACTGTTTCTTACCTTTTTTCCATTGTAATCCAGGATCAAAATACTGCAAATATGCAAGCAATTTTTACTAGATTAACTAATATCACTTTTGAAGGCTAGAGAAATCAGCATTATAGAAATTATTTTCATGGTATCAGTATTTGACCCCATAATATTCTCCTGCTCTTCAGTTCCAGGTCTGCTAGTTCTTAAATGTTTTGCAGCCTGGTCAAGGGAAATGGTTAACTGCCATCTTTGTGGCCATAAGAACAAAGAAATCTTTGAAAACTTATGCAGCATTTTGAGAACAGATTTTCTGTGGGGGCTGCTATTATATCTGCAAGTCCTGCAGCATGAAGTTATTTCATACTAGGGCAAATTTGGGTAGCAAATTCTGGTGTGGATTTTCCCTTGCTAGTAAAAACAGTGAGGAAAATTCTATAGGTGTTATTGGTGATGAAAGTACCTATTTTCTTCAAGGAACCATTTTATAAGCTAACCTCCTGTCATGGACAATAACACATTTTTTGGTGACAGAAATGCACTAATTTCTACCTTTCACTTCTCTGAGGGATCTTCAGTCCTGTCTCTTAATTCTTCTTCACCATTACAGTGCTCTTTGGGAGATTTTCGATTTAGGTCAGCAAGTAGCCAAATCTATTTGTATTTGAATTCCCATATAAGCAGGCATAAGTCATTGCCTGTGTTTTTCTGAAAGTGATCCATTATGAATAGAAGCACAGTGAAAACAGCTGGATTCAGTGACAGTTACAGATCCTTATTCAGCACACAAGTCATGATCAGTCCTGTAGGTGTCTAAATACTGCAAAATGACCAGTGTTCAGAACGCAGAGCAGATAACCCTGAATAATGGCCTCAATTATTTAATCTTTATAGGCAAGAAATAGGCATGTAGAGTTCTTATCTCCCTCTACTACTGTGAAGCTTTGGGAAAATTTCTATAAGAACAATGCACAATACTTAACATTTTTATGGCTTACTGTGAGATAATATTGCAAAGAAAAAAGTGTCTGCAGCGCAATGAGATGAACTTAAGCTTGAAAATTATACATCTGTTTCACTGCCTTTCTTTCTCAATGAAAAACTGTGCAGTGCAGTATTTAATATTCAGGCTAACTTACCACATCAAATGAGTTTAGTAATTTATATCCAACACATTCTATTTTTCCTGTCTTGCTTAATGCTGCACAAGAAAGATACTTGAATTGTTCTGCGTACACCTCTCCACCCACTTCTTCTGCTGACAACTTTTTAGGGCACTTAGTGCTGGGGAGATGAAATAGTCTTAGGCAGGAGGGAAATAAATTTCCATCTCCCACTCATTGGAAGAGTACACTGAGTACTGAGTGGTTCAGAAGGAGACTCCCAGGGAAACAGAGCAAGGTAAAAGTTGCTAAACAGTCACAAAATTTACTAGGCTGAAAAGGAACCATTTCAGAAGAGACTTGAGTTAATAACTACCCCTCAGACTTGTATCCTCCATGCAGGGCTCTGAACTGTGAGTCCTCTTCAGGAGGTAGGTCCATCTTTCTTCAGATAAAGATGAGAGACTACATTGCAGTAGTTGAGAGGTTAGAGCTACCATGCAGTAGAGCAGACACCCATTTGCAAATCTCTGCCTGAATGTCAGGGCTGAGCACAGCCTACCTACTGCATAGCTCAAGGAAGGACCAAGAAGAGCAAAAGCCTGAGGTTAATGCAGCTCCTAACCCAATGAGCAGAGAGCGTACGGGTGGAGGCCTCAGATGAGACTTGCCAGAGTACTTCAGGTACATTGGTACACCCAGGGCCTGGACATTATAATTTCTGCAGATGTCATGGTATTTGAATATGAGATTCAAATAACTAAAAATGTCAGGTAGGCTACTAAACCCCTTCGTTAATCTCAAGCTTTTTGGAAATATACTATATATTATAAGGAAAAAATTAAAAATAATCAGCCTTGTAAAACAATCTCTCTTGAATGACCCAGTCATTATCCAGAATTAAAGGGTAGCAGGTTTCAACTGCTGAACAGAAAAGATGGTGAAAAAGGTTTGACAGTAGAACAGACACCACTGTCAGGAGGACTGAGTTATAATGTTTTGAACAGCAGGCATGGGCAGAGAGTTGAATTAGTTTGCTTAATAGATCCTTCCTGGAAGAAGTGCTATATTGCAAGGACTGTGACAGATAAACCATGAACTTCCCTATTCCAAGTTTTTCAGCTCGTGTAAGATCCACAACAAAAGCACATGTGTACATGTTCATTACAAGGATCATTATTTACTTGTGGGGATTTGAGGAAAATATTTCATTAGGCAGTCAAAATGATGGAGAGGTCTTTTTGTCAATTAAGAAGCTACTTTCTTTAACGTGTATGCAAAAGTAGTGTGATCTTTATGTAAGATACAACACAAAACAACCTTTCTTTTGTATTTTTTAAAGTTGTCAGGAAGACTCAACCACATAACTGCAAAACATCCTGACGTTAAGCCTACCATAGTGTAAGAGAGTCCTTACAAATATTTCCTCAAAAGCTCTGTTGCCAGCAGGACCAAGTACACCTTCAATTACAAAGATCAAGAAGCTAGACCTACAGCCTTGGAAATCTTTCTATTATTTCCCTCAATTACTAGCCTTGAGACACAGCTTTGCTTTTGCTTCAAATCCCTCCTTAATTAAAACAAGGAGTCCAGCGTAGCATACCACCCACTGCAAGAAGGTACACATTTTCATTTTGAATGTCACAAAAGAAAAAAAAAACAAACTGGAATTAGGAAAGTACAGGCAATATTTCACTACTCCTTACCAAAATGTTTTGCCATCTCTTCTTCTTTCAGTCTATTTACCGACTATCTTTCACTGTTCTAAGTTCTTCAAAAAACCCAAATCCTTCTTTTTTGCTGCCTTTCTGGGATTATAGTGAAAACAAATAATTACAGCAAACCCTGTGATTAATGCTTGGTTTTTATTAACTAGTTTACATAGAGATTGCCAAATAGGCAGAAAATATATTTACTGAATGCAATGGATGATGCATTTTAAAGTGTTCTGGAATTTACCAAGTATCAATAATATTTGACTACCTGTTCTCTGGAGATGTTTGAATAGAGGAAAGCAAGTAGATTGTGTTTCTTAAATCATTTGGGGGAAATAAATTGAAATTTATGATTTTGCTTACTTGCCAAAATCTAGACTTGTGCCCATAGCAATATTTTAATGTACCCATCTCAGAAGATGTAGAACCATTCTTTTTGTTTAATGGCTGATTCTGTTTCAGGCTGAAAAAGTACATTTAAGCCTGAAATGCTGTCCTTTCTTTTCCATTGATATATAGAAGATACTGCCTCTCCCTAGAAATTTTGTCAACCCTTAAGTCCACTGGATTTAAAGAGTTGGATTGGTGAGATTTAGTGCAAGATTATGCCACTTCTGAAATGGAAAAGGATCAAAAGAAAGATTGGAGACAATCATTAGTTTCCTGAAAAGTTTCTTGTTCTGTATAGGGTGGGAGAAGCTAGTTCTTGCCAGTATTCTTCCAAAACCCTAAGCACAATTACAGAAATGGACAAAAAGTTAGGGGATTGAATTTCCCACTAGTCTTTCACCTATCCTAACCTACCTATACCTTCATAGGTATAGCATTAAAAAATTATTTTTTTCTTTTGGATGGCAATTGAGAGCTCCCTCTTACATAAACAGGGTTTGTGTTTTTTTTGGGGTTGTAGTTTGCTTTTTTTTTTTTTCCCAAAATGGATATGCTGTTGACTGTCTTTCTTTTACAGAGAGATTCTCCATTCAAATTGTAATAATATGTTCCACATTTGGACTAGGAAGTAAAGTTGAGAATAAAAGATAGCTCTCCAGAATTGTAGTACCTCAGCTTAGATCTTTTCAAAAGTTGCTTAAAGATACTTAGATACTTTTTCATTACTGCAGACAGGCTATGCCAAGACTAGGAGGCCCTTCAACCCTGTTGTGGCGCTTGAAAACACTACTTCGATCCCATTTAGAATTCCTCTTATACCTGCACCGTGCAAGTAAACTTTCAGCTTCATATTCTTGTGACAAATTGTCTTGTATTTGCCTAAATTCATAGCAAAAGACTACTATTACCTAGACTACTTTAGAGAGGCTTATATATACTACAGGCTATATAGTACAGTGTCTGTCATAGAAATGAGTGTTCCATATTTATATCCAAAAAACCATAGAAACATAGAATCATAGAATAGTTTGGGATGGAAGGGACCTTAAAGATCATCTGGTTCCAACTTTCTGCCATGGGCAGAGACACCTTCCACTAGACCAGGTTGTTCAAAGACCCATCCACCATGGCCTTGAACACTTCCAGGGATGGGGCATCCACAACTTCTCTGGGCAACCTGTTCCACTGCCTCACCACCCACATAGGGAAGAATTTCTTCCTTATATCTAAACTAAATCTGTCGTCTTTCAGTTTAAAGCCATTACTCCTTGTCCTATCACTACATGCCCTTGTCAAAAGTCCCTCTCCAGCTTTCTTGTGGGCCCCCTTCCGGTACTGGAAGGCTGCTATAAGGTCTCCCTGGAACCTTCTCTTTTCCAGGCTGAACAACCCCAACTCTCTCAGCCTGTCCTCATAGGAGAGGTGCTCCAGCCCTCTGATCATGTTTGTGGCCCTCCTCTGGACTCATTTCAACAGGTCCATGTCCTTCTTCTGTTGATGGCCCCAGAGCTGAATGCAATACTCCAGGTGGGGACTCACAAGAGCAGAGTAGAGGGGCAGAATCACCTTCCTCGGCCTGCTGGTCACACATCTTTTGATGCAGCCCAGGATACAGCTGGCTTTCTGGGCTGCAAGCACACATTGCCAGGTCATCTTGAGTTGAGGTGAGACTGACTGGCTTGTAGTCCCCTGGGTCTTCCTTTTTCCACTTTTTAAAAATGAGGATTATGTTTCCTCTTTTCCAGTCAGTGGAAACTTCACTGGACTGCCACGACTTCTCAAATATGATGGATAGTGGCTTAGCAACTTCATCCACCAGTTTCTTTAGGACCTGTGGATGCATCTCATCAGGTCCCATGGACTTTTGCACCTTCAGGTTCCTTAGATGGTGCCGAACCTGATCTTCTCCTACAGTGCGTGGTTCTTCATTCTCCCAGTCCCTGCCTTTGCCTTTTGCGACTTGGATTGTGTGGCTTGAGCACTTGCCGGTGAAGACTGAGGCAAAAAAGTCATTGAGTATCTCAGCCTTCTCCATATTACGGGTAACCAGGTCTCCCGTTTCCTTCCGGAGAGGGCCCACATTTTCCCTAGTCTTCCTTTTATCACTGACGTACCTATAGAAGCTTTTCTTGTTGCCCTTGACGTCCCTGGCCAGATTTAATTCTATCAGGGCTTTAGCTTTCCTAACCTGATCCCTGGCTGTTCAGACAATTTCTCTGTATTCCTCCCAGGCTACCTGTCCTTGCTTCTACTCTCTGTAGGCTTCCTTTTTGAGTTTGAGTTTGAGTTTGAGTTTGAGTTTGAGTTTGAGTTTGAGTTTGAGTTTGTCCAGGATCTCCTTGTTCATCCATGCAGGCCTCCTGGAGTTTTTGCCTGACTCCCTCTTTGTTGGGATGCATCACTCCTGAGCTTGGAAGAGGTGATCCTTGAATATTAACCAGCTTTCTTGGGCCCCTCTTGCCTCCAGGACTTTATCCCCTGGTACTCTACTGAGCAGATCCCTGAAGAGGCCAAAGTCTGTTCTCCTGAAGTCCAGGGTAGTGAGCTTGCTGTGCGCCCTCCTCAGTGCCCTAAGGATCTTGATATCCACCATTTCATTGTTATACATGTTATACGTCTTTACTAATCTTAACAATGAAAGAGATACTGCTAACATGAAAACAAGATTACATGAAAAATATTTCTCTGTGGTCATAACTGTGTGTTGCAGAACAAACAATAGAGGTAAGGCTTCATGATCTCCTTCAAATATCACAAATATTCAAATCATCAGTACTTGGAAATCTGAGTATTCAAAACTATTGCCTATGCATTCTCCAGATTTCTGGAATTTAAACCTTACTCAGCTCCTCAGTTAAGATTCAGCCTGCATAAGATTTTTCTTCCATAGCATAGTCACTTAGTACCTGACCTTCGTATTTGAGAGAAAAATCCAACAACCTGTTTTGAAATGCCTGGCCCAAGTGAAGCTCATGACACCATTCCCACTGCCTGCAGTGGATTCATGATCTCATCTATAAGGGCATAAGTATTTTATCTGTTTCAAACAGTACTGGAAGGCACTTTTTCAGAGCATTTACAGAACATCAGAAAATGTGTTTCTGGGTAATAAAAATGAATCATTTTATTGCAACCCTTTTATTTCTTATTTAAAAATGCATGAAATGAAGCAATATTCTTGTACAAAAGTTTTGGGAATAAAAGACATATTTCTTCATTTCAATATAATTCATAAATGGGACATTTTGATATTGTAATTTAATCAGAAATAAAAAGAGAAGAAAACAAACAATAAACTTCTAGTGTCAAAAATGCCATCTTAAGTAAAACAGTTTTTTCTAATGGAAAGCTGTATTTTTACAGACTGATATAACTGTGTCTTTCATGCTTGTGTACAAGGCCAAGCACAGTTTAACGCTAATCACGCACTTATCGCTGGAAAACAAATCATAAATACATTAAGACATTCTTTAAAGCATCCTGTGGAGAAGGAGTGAAGAAGTTAAGCTTTTAAATCGTTTCAAACAATAAAATTTTAGTCACTGTATAGAACTGAGGCAAGAAGTATTTAGTGTTCACATAACCTAATATTTAGCCTTTTAATGTTAAAGAGATACCGCATTTTTTGAAGACACATTGCCTGGAAGAAAATGCTTGACTTCATCATCACTAATTGCTGAAGGCTTGGTTGTTTAACCTTAGCACTTTATTCATGCTCAGTTTGTATATGGATTATATAATTTGGAAAAGGACCCTGTGGTGAAAGATGTTATATAAATGTTCCGCGTTTATTTTGATTATCACTGTAGCTAATATCCGTTACTCAGTTATGACAATCAAATGCCTTTTCAACCTCAAACAATGCAGTAATGAAATGACAAATGTTTTTTATTCATAAAATTTGGCTCAGTTGTTTAAACAGTTAGAAAGCATATGTGCAAATATAAAATACATCTTCCTTTATTTTACAAGACAATGCAAAATTTGAAAAGAGTCAAGCTGTACTTCACTAGTCATCAGGAGCAGCAGCTCCATCACTGGCTCCTGGGTAAAATTCTGATTTACAAATATGTTATTATAGATCTGTTTAGGTAGAGGAATTAGTTAACAAGGGATTGAATTGTCACTTAAAAAAGAACAATATATAGGATTTTATCTTTTTGTTGTAATACCATGTAAAAAATTTTTTTCTATTGTTAATTAATCAATAAAAACTGTGAATATGTAGCACTTGTGTGTCTTTCTATCACCTTTATAATGGAATAAGGCTCTCATTTACAATCCTGACTATATTAGAAGTTTTGCTTCAATGAAGAATATTAAAAAGTTAGTGGCTCTAAGGGCGGTAATGTATTTCTGACATATATATGACAAGATGAAAATAATAACTAATATCGGAATAAGATAGAAATGTGAACTCTTTTTCCATAAAATGTATGATTGAAAAGGAAGAAGAACATGAAGTTCTCCCATACTCATTTCATTCAAATAAACTTGAGGTGACTGGGGGGAAGGTGAGGGAAAGGCACCCCATTTTGCCTAACCATAACTGAGGGAGGTAAACAGAAATAGAGAGACAGACAGTTACTTGCATATGTAAATTCACTGAAATTATAGCTGAATTGCTCTCTGAAAGAGCACAGAGTGGAGTGAAGCATTGAGAAGTTTAGATGAGATATTTAACTTTAAGGAGGTAAAATTTAGTAATATGAATTTGGTCTTATGCAATGGTATTGCTATTTGTCTTGAAGATATTTGCATTTGCTTTCTTTGAATTAATAACGGGACAATGCTAAAGTGTTATAAAGCAAACACTGAACAACATAGAAAATATGACATAGGTATTCAGTTAGGAATAATATTTGTGCTTAATATATATTTATTTCCTTCCTAGGGCTTGCTTTTCCTTTTGCTGACTTTTCATGCCCTTTTCAGCTGATAAATCGATATACTGAGATATATTAAAAAAGACCCAAGAACAGTGTATTTTCATTAACAAAGAATTGCTCATGAGAATTTTCATGGGAATTCTGTGTCATAACAAATTAATAAAATAAACATTACCATTTTGCTGCCCAGAATGAGGCATAAAAGAGACTCAAGTCCCATAAGAACACTGCCACAGTAGAAAATGATGCTGTAAGTTATTTGACTAAAGCAGCTACCAGTCTAAGTAGCTCTAAGGGTTCAGGGATTTTTCTTTTTTCCTAGTGAACAGCCATTACTAAGCATTTTTCACAGAAAAACAGGATACTATTTAAATAAACAAATAATTCCTGCTTTAAAGAGCATGTGGACATAACAAATGGTACACCCAGTGAAGTGTCGTCTTAACAGCACCATGAGGTACACATACTAAGCAATCTGCCACTTCAGCGATAAGCAAGGTGTGTAGTCTCTCTAGTGGTACTCAGGAGGCTGAGAAGCAATTTAAAACAAGAACTAAAGGAACTGTACCACTCCCAAAATGCATCATCATATTGTATCCACTTGGTCTGGAACCTTGATTATTTTGAAAATCTACAACATAAATCTGTACACAAAAATGTAAGTGACACAGCTGCAGGACATAACAATCAAGCTGTTCAGAAACACACGCATACATTTGAATTTTTTTCCTGACATAATCTTTTAAAATTGTAATAAATATTTTTTAGATTCCAATGAAACTGAGAGTTATTAGCTGTTTTATGAAAGAGGGCTAAGATTTTTTTTTTTTCATCTTTTTTAAGGATGTACTTAATAAGCCAACGGTATCACATGAAGTGTATCCAGAGAACATCATTTTGGACTAAAATCACTGTAATGTGTTAAACTAAAGCAAATAAATGATTTGGCTCCTCAACAAAGAGAATTGGTCTCAGCTGACTTTAAACAGAAATAAAGTTATAATATTCTCATATAAACCTCAGAATATAGTTATGTTTTCAAAAACAAAGAGAACTCTCAAGCTAGGGTTAGTTCAGCTCCAGATGCACATACCAATTTCTGAAAGTTTGGAATTCCAACTCAACTCTTATAAAACATTCAGGAATAATATAAAAGGAGTTTTCTCTACTTAATAAACAGTGATAGACATCATAAAACTGTCCTGGATAAAATACAAGTGCTAGGCTGTGACTTAGAATCATGATTTTGAGTAAAAGGAGCCACAGAATTATTTCAGTAATTAATTGGGACCTAAAAAGCATGGACTCATAAGAGTCAGACAAGGGTATCCCATCAATATGAATTTTCAATAATACAAAACCACACTTTTCTTTCTTTTATCTTTACGTTCTACTGTAGCTGAGCCTAATTTGTGCAGCAATTAGCTTTTGGAAGAACTGCAGGGAGAACAAAGAGCTATCAGTTTGGAATGTAGGAACGAGTCTTACTCAATTTTTATTTCTATATTTCCAAGTAGCACACTGGTTGATTGAGAGAGATCTTTAACAAAGAGTGAACTGTATCTTTAAATACTTTGTTTGTGGAGAGACACAACCCAGAACCACTGTTTAAAGAAAGTAGCAGCTCAGTGCATACATTTAAACAGTCTTGCTGACAGCAAATTAGTGCTGGAATTATACTGCTACTGTGTTCTTAAGCAACTGATTCTACTAAACATTTGTTTGTAGAAATTTAAAATCATCACACTTGAGACCAATGTCTTTGACATGAACATAGTTAATACCAAATAGAGATAATTTATTATGAACTTCGTAATAGTTGAACAAGCATTGTGACCCAAGAAATCCTGTTAAATAGAGTTGCTGGGTTTTTTCTTCTAGAGAAACAATTTAATTGTGCAGTGTGTTGTCATCAGTTGAGATTAATCACCATAATTACATGTTTTTCACTAAGAACATTATTAAAAATTATTTGAATATGGACCAGGAGAAATGAGTTTCTAAGTCAAATGATACAAACATTGAAAAATGGTAAACAAGTTATCTGAAAGGTAGGTCTTACATGATTTCTGTTTGTTCGGAAAAGGAAATTACCAAAGTGAGGATGATACCATAGGCAACTCTGTGGTAAAAGTTTATCTACACAAAGATAAACGCTTGACAATTTAATATGAAAAAATGTCTTATTTGGGAAATTAGAGGCTGATTAAGCTAAATAAATAGATCTATTAAAAATCAAAGCATTTATGAAAAAAAAAAGCCACATAAGTGATGAGTGGTTTTTTAGTATTAAAAAAGACATCCCATATTCCAGATCCACATTTGGTTTTATCCAGAAGACTAATTAAAACATGAATTTTGGTTTGTATGTGGCAGCACCAATGTCTTGTGACCTGTGTAAGCAAAAGCCTCTAACATCAGAAGTATTGCAAATCAGCTCCTATACCTATTTTTCCAGTCCCCTACATAGTTCACATTTTGCAAGACTAGATGCCCTCATGTGATTTTACCCCTAGCCAGGAAATAACCTTCCACAGCTAAGGATCGTTTCTGGTTCAGCCTATATAGTATCAGGTTTGGATATGGGAAGTAAAGTAGGACCACCAGTGCAATAGTTTTGTGTGTTACCAAGTAACAAATAGGATGCAGATTAAAGAATGTAAGAACTACAATAATTTCCAGAGCTCTGAAACAAACTAGAGAAAACAGGGAACAGCTCTCCTCTGCTGGAGGTGGTCTAAAGCTGGGATTCAGACTCTAAGGCAGAGGTTTTCTTCTGTGATTAAATAATTACTGTAGTGGGTGTTTCTTCCCTCACCAAGAGGATATAGTTTAGCACTGGAGCTCATGGGTTTTTTGCACCATGTTAGCCTAGAGAAAGCACTTCTTCCATTCTGGGATTTCTTTTGTCCTTTGGCCAAGGATTGTGTTGTCATTTGGTAAAAACCTAATTTATTTCAAATCTTATGGGATAGATATTTTTTCTTCTTTCAAATGCACTTCAGGCCTTGGGTCATTTTGTTGCCTCAGCCTCTGTCATGGCTTCTGAGTCTGTGGCCAAAAGTTCACAGCCTTCAGGCTGTTTTGCTGCATTTCAGTGCCAGAAAAGGACAGCCTGATTCAGTGAGGGCATAAGAAAGGAGAAGCAAAAATTAATTTCAGGAGTAGAAGAGGCCTGAAAGGAGGAATTAAATCAGTGACAAAACTTTGACAGTGTCAGTGCACTATGAGGACAGGAATGGTGGAGGCTGCCCATGGACCAGGCAGGGTGGATTCCCACAGCCAGGCCAGTCCCATGACCGCTGGGGTGTCAGCTGGAGAGGTGCTGCCCTGCTTGCCCCCAGCCAGGGACATTGATCCCAAGATTATTTTGTAACATCGATTGACAATTTTTTTTTTTTTTTTTTTTTAGTAAACTGTGACAACTGGAAATGCTCACAAAGGACCTACTCATGTTTAAAGTCAAAGAGTTTGACAGTAAGAGTAGGACTCATCTCAAAATTTCAGTCTCTTAAAAAGGTTTTGCGTTACATTTAAGGTCACCTTCATTCCCTGTGTAGTCCCTGATATGGGACAGGCACCTCTTAAAGATACTTTACTGTTCTGGTTCATTGTCCTATAACTAGGATTTCTCTCTAGGTTGCAAACCTGGAAAGGTTGCCTTTGACTATAGAAGGAACTTAGACAGCCAGCTTATTAGGTAGACTCTGAGCTCTCAGGTAGCTAAAGAGGTGTGAGATAAATTCCTTTTCTCAGGATAGGACTGGCCAGAAATTGGTCTATTCTTAGTTTGCAGTGGTTGGACTCCTTTGGCATTGGTGCAGCTCTGCTCTTCTCTAAGCATCTGATCTAAAGTGTCTAGTTTATCAAAGAGATAATCTCTGTCACTGCATGTGATTTTCCATTTTGCTTCACTGGTTAAAAAGATACCTTACCTGGAACATATTCTTCAATTAAATAACAAAAATCTTAAAACAGTTGTCAGCAACATATGAACAAAGAGCTGTATGGGACCCTAAGTACCTTTCTGACATAGGGAACTATAATCAAACCAAACTTTCAAACCAATTAGGTTCTTTGAAATTATTAGGCATAATTTCACCTCTTTACTGTGGCATAATTTATCCAGGGGATAAGCAAAAAAACCTCAGAACACAGAAAAAAAAAGTGTAAATCATATTTAAGGGTAGAATTCCTAGAACTAAGAAATAATTGTAACTCTTCAGTTATCATCTCTGCAATGAAATATCAAGCTTCACAACTATGTATGCAACAAATAAGCCTTCCCTGTATAAACACAACCTCTGGATAGTTTACGCAAAATCCTAAACTCAAAGCCATTAGGAGAGTTAAGAAGCATGGACATTTTAAAGATGATAAAATATATAAGCCTCATTCATGCAAGGTGGCTAGCTTTGCTTTGCTCTAGAAAACAATCGTGAGATTACCTTTAAGTATGTGTGTAGTTCCCGTGAATTGAATGGTATTCCTTAGGTTCCTGATGAAATTATGAATGTGGAAAGTTAAGGACATGCTTAAGTGCTCAGAAATGCCACAGTACTCAGTATATTCCAGAAATGGAATCTGAGATGCAGTGAACAGCATCTTTGGCTTGAGATTTTATAAAGGACAAGCTAACTGTAGCTACACTGATTAGATGATATGTTCAGACAAACAAAAACCCATCATCAGGATAAAAAGACATGTTTAAATCACTTCCTGACCTCTTCCTATGTCTCCTACCACCTTACTTATTCACTACATGCTTTAGAACATCGATCCCACCAGGAGATGTCTGAAGCATCCCACAGAATGCATTCATGTGTTGTTTTCTATAAAGAAAAGCAAATATGTGTTTAGAGTTTAAATTCTTTGGAAATAGGATAATGTCTTTGAATGTGATCACAGACACTGATGCTGGCTTTACCTTCAGTACAAATTAGAAATACTCATATAAGTAGCCCTATGTCACTTTGTCCAAAATTATGAAGCTGATGTTTATTGTTAAATCAAATAATTTATCAGCCAATAGGTGGCACTGAAAGTATTTAACATCTACATCTACATCTTCTATTTTCTTTTAGGAGAATACACATTTCCCTCAAGTAAATGGAATATTATACTCACAAATTAAAAACCAAAGCACATACTGAATTCTGTCATTAAAAATATTAAGTCCTTTTAAATAGTTGGAGAACTGTTGAGAATTTAAACAATTCCCTGGAAGTAGGAACAAGTGCATCATACTACTTGTATCTTTGTCAAAACCAATTCTAAGGCAGGAGATCCTTTTGAGATCCTGGGACCAATGATACTTCAGGGAGTATCTTACTATAAAGTTTAAACTGTAAATATCTGGGGAAACTGTAGCATTCCAGGAATTGGCTTACACTGTAGCTTTTGCAATGCTGCATGTCAATTTGTAATTTTTTTTCCAGTTGCTTTCGTTTTTGCAATCCTGTGAGGAAAGAAAGAAGATTTTGTGGCAAATATAATGTAATTTTTCATCACTAGTGTTCACCTGAATTTTATTAGGACAAACTTTACAAGCAACCTCTTCATTCTCTGTGGTAAACAAGCGCAAAAACTATTCTACGAATAGAGTTAATGATGTATTTCACATCAGATTTCCAAAGAAATGTGCCTTGACATATTCATAAAGGACCAAACTTTCCGTGTTAAGTTTTTGCTAACTTTAAATATTCTTTGAGTAAAAGTGATTCAGAAGATAGTAAGTCTTGTTTTATACTTAGTGTAATGCAGTTGTTCTCTGCTCATACCCGCACATACACTTCCTCCAAGCTTTTTATTGAAAGATATGCCAAGATGGTGAAGTAGGAATGACTTGTTCTGAAAAAAATAGAACATTGTGATACAACATAGAACCTAACTCATTTTCAGACGGCTTCTCTGCTACCTTTATGTGACAATCTGTTGTAAGAACAGATGTAGGCCACATAGTTTTCAGCTATATCAAATAAAAATGTGGGAGGGTTCACTGTACTGACATCGACTACAATGTTACAGAGGACAAGAAGCGAATAGCATTGAAATAGAAGTATGTCCAAAAAAGGATGGTATGTAGGGATAAACAGTAATTTCTGTGGTGCTATTTAGTGCTACCTTGCTTGGTACTGTGGTACGTTATGAATAATGTTAACATTTGCATCAAAGGGGAGAAACCCATCATGTGTCAAAACAGTAAATATATTTTGCTTACAGTAAGAGCTCTACTTGTGAGAAACGTTCATTTACTCAGCTGTACCATTGCACCTTAATTACAAACAACTAGGAGCTTTTCATACATTCCTGCCTTCATCATTCCCAGTTATCAGGAAAATTAAAGTACCTTCAAATTGCAGAGCAGTAGAACATAATAATTTAATGTTACAGCACCAGGCCTAAGCAAGGTATAAGACTTCCCAGCTTTACCTGAATTGGTTCTGGAGACTTATGACACTGCAGCTGGTCATGAGAATGAATGTGTCATATCAGAATGTATTTCAAGTTAAAACTCAAGCCACTAATTTGAAGTTAGGCATTGTTTTCTCTGTTCAGCAAGCAAAACGAGGAATTAAATCCAAACCAAAGAAGACTAAGCAAGGATGTGTTCTCCATTAACAATACAACTGAAAATGTCATCCTTCTCAGGTTACTTGGAATATGAGTGGATATGAAAAAAAGAAAGACCAGTATTCTGGCTATGAATGTTTGCCCAGGTTACTCCTATTACACAGCTTTTATAACCTAATATTAAACAGTACCTTTAAGATATAAGTAAAAAGAGAAATATGAATGAATGAACCTGTAAGTATTCTGAGAAAGAAAAATATGGAATTTTACTGACATCTATGTTTATGAATATCTGCATAACCACAGCCTGATCACAAAAGATAAAATTAGGTTTAAAAATTGCATGTCTTGGAAATACCATTTCTTCTTCATTAACAATTTGCCACTAAATATATTGTTGATTCTTTCCAGATACATACTCAAAAACTGTACAAACTAAATCATACATTTTTAGCAGCCTTCAGATAAATGATCTGCTATTGATTATTTTATTATTTACAATAAGTTTGTGGATCAGATATTATGAAAATTTTATGTATTTCCAGTTATTTTAGCATCTGAGTGTTTGCCAATAGGTATTTGAGTAGAATTTGAATATATCATTAAAAATTGAGAAAAAGTTAATGCCACAATGTCCCTCTCAAGGTTATGAAACAAGTGAGATATGGTACTTCAGAGTGCATTCACAAGAATATCCAAAGTCCTGAGTCCTCCATGAAAACCCACAGATCATGCTCTGTAAACTACACAAAATAATTTCCATGAGAGAGATGCAGTAAGCCAGAGACCACCACACTAATGAGAGGATCAGCTATCAGCTGTGGCTGATGTAGCCACTGATAGTCATGAACAAAAATAAACCCAAGCATTGCAATAAAAAGAAGGGAATGAGTTGTTTTTCTTCATATTGTTAAAACATACAATGACATGCAAGACAACAGGACCAGTGTTTTATTCAAAAGCCTGAATTTACCATACAACCTCATGATTCAGACCTAGTCACTGGAGCTATTTCAACCATTTTCAACAAAATGAAATCCAATTAATATATGCTTCTTTTGCAGTCCTCCCTATCCATCAATATTTCTTAAAGAATTTATTAATTTTGCTAGCTTTCCTATGACATGAATGCATTTGCACAAATGGCACTCTGGAGCTTCTACTTAAGTACTGTAATGTGCTTGCTGGTTTTCCGTAAGTAAATCTCCGTGGTAACTAACAGCAGTGTAGTGCAGCTCAGGGTATTCCCTCTTAACATCACAGACTATCAAACATGCAACAGCCTCCTAAACTGCCTTCGGTCCTCTTAGTGAACATCATGATAAGACCTCATAAAGTGTGGGAGATTGATGTGCAAACTTGCCCAGTTCCACACAGGCAATACTTATAGAACTCACTGCACTGTTTACTCTTTCCAGACATCCTCCGTCCCAGACATCTATGAGCACCTGAGCAACAAAGGAGCAGTGTTCTGAATGCATACTGAGGTTTGCTTGGAATGGTATTCAGACACTGAGTGTGTTTATACAGCTGATCGCACCTCAAGATATATTCACCCTAGGCTATATAATTCACCTTGAAGGGCCTTGGGGATCCTTTCAACAGTAATTCTTTGTTCGCATGGATTGTGTCATTGAATCCCAGTATGTCTGAGGCAGGTTGTAAAAAGTGATTTCCTGAAGATGATAATCCATTATTGAATTTCTTATTTTATGTTGTTTAAATGCTAGATTAAACTTTTTATGTCTCTATAATTGTTTCTTTCTTTGTAAAGAAATTCTAAGCCCAGATCTGATATCCTATGCTTAATTCTAGCACGGGATCCTGGCCCAAAATAGATTGTCCTCTAAAAATCATCTCCTGTTCAACATGTTATTTCTGGTCCATGTTCATGTTAGTATAAAACAGCAAGATATGAAACTATAAACCAGGGATCAGAATTCAGGATCTGTAATGCTTGTCTTGTCATACCTGCAAAAAGCACTACAAGAAAACTCAAGGTGGGACAGCAACCTGGTTGAATTTACTTTGGATCAATATAATAGGAATCAACCTGTCATATATAAGTAGAAAGATTATGATATTTTTTTCCACTTACAGGTAAGCTTTTTGTACAAAGCTCCGTCAGGAGAAAAGGACTCTCAGCATATACTTTCTTCACATTTGCTACCCTGATGAGATAACATGTAGAAACCACAACAGTAAATGAAAAATAAATTCCTAGATTTAAATTAGTTGGAGGGGTTGTTCGTTTGTTGGTTTTTTTTTTTTTTAAATTTCTTTTTCCTTTTTTTTCCCCCAGTAAGTAATCTAACCAACTCTAATAGGGCTTAGATGTTAGTTTAGAAAGTCTGAAGTCATTACCAGTTCTTGTATACTTGTACCACAAGTAGGAGTCTTCTAGCTAATGAGGGAAATCAGATCTTGCTATAATGAGGAAACCAACAAGATGCTGTCAAAGGTGAAGACTTGTTAAAACTCTCATTGAAATGTTGCCTGCTGCTAAGTGAACAGGCTTGGCAGGCATGAATTAGAGACAGTAGCTATTGTAACCTGCCAGGCTCTTTTGATGGGATGATCATGCTAATACAGAGAACTACTAAGGAGAACTGTTGAGACTCTCCAAGTAACTGCCAAAGATGAGATTTCACCTCATGCTTCAGTGCATCCACTTTCTAATTAGTGATGGGAAAAATTCAAAGCAATTCGGGAATCAGACAAGGTCAGCAGGTAGCAAGGTCAGTGCACCCTAAGCTAAAAGTCTTTGTTTCTACACAGAGAGTCAACATCCGTTAGGGAAATGGGGGTCCTGACTAAGACTGCAGTATTTCACTGAGCCCAACACATCTGCCTTGGCATTGTTCTGGTAGCTTCCAGCCACACTGAGAAGGACCCAGGCTGTGGCAGACACCAGTTGCCTCCATCCTCATCTTCCTGTCTCTTCTCCCCCTCACTATTTTCACCTTCTCTTCACTAGCCTTCTCTTAACATTTTTCTGCAATGACACTGCTTAACACTGCAGAGCAGAAGCTGTGCCTTTTCAGTCAGAAGGTGACTACTGCAACTGCTGGGTAGTTGAAAGGTTTGGAGGGAGAAAGAGTCAGAACAACCACCTGTGAATAGGACCAAGTAAATGGAAAAAAGGAGATCCCACATGGTATCCAGAGCTAAATGGGAACACAAGCAAAAGAAGATGAAAGAAGAGAAAACAATTATTCTCCTGCTTTTGCAAAAAACCTGCAAAAAATGAAAACAAAGATCTGTTGTATAAAACATAAATGATTATAAAATGATTCACTTATGTATGTTTTACCATTTCATTATAAAGCTCCAGACTATTTCTCAGTTTCACAATGGTAATAATAGAATGCAACGGTTGCAAAATTAAGCCCTGACAACTTGGGAAATGCCAGAGTCAGTCTCCTACTGGAAGCACATTATAATACAGACTCTTCCATGCAGTGACCCCACTTAAGACAAGACTTCTCTGAGGGTGCAGTGCTCCATTCTTCAGTGTATTATTTTCTACTCTTTTTCAAAGTAGACAAGCAACTGGGCAGCTAGATAATGAGTGAGTTAAGACTTGATCTCAAGTTCATTCTCAGCAATTCTGTCTGTGAAACTTCCAGGAAGTGATAAGGGTGCTTTGAAGAAGATCTCATAGATCTCTGTGGGCTTCAATGCAAGTTCAGACTTGTTCTTGACTGAGAGTCTAGATACTCCCAGTGATCACAACTAAAAAGCAACGTTTCATTGACTTGCCTAAAATCACACTGCAGTTCTAAAGCCAGCAGCATTAAATATTTTTCCTGTCCCCTGTCTTGTCACTACATATCTTCTAAGTTCAGTAATAAATAAGGCAAGAGTGGCCTCCTGTATGTTATAGTTCTGAATCACCCTGACGATTCACATGGCTTACCAGGAGCACTGAATGGAAGAAATATCCCACCAAAACAGAACACTGTAAGCACACAAAACTAAATTGCATCCTTATGTGTACACATTTGGTTAAGGTTGCAAAGAAAACATAAGTCCCATCATTTCCTAACTTTCCAGCACTTGACTTTGCTGTCTTAGTGAGGAACGTGTTTTCTGATTTAAAAACAAAACAAAAATCAAGGAAACATTAGCCATACTTCTGATGTTCAAGAGCATCAAAGAACAGAGTGGAAACTCATCCATGGCACAGCCTGCTGCTCTTGGACATAATAGCACAGCTCATATAAAGTATCACTGATTTTTCATCCAACATGTTGATCTACCCTACAGTTTCAAGTTATGCCAGTAGATTTCACAGATACTTGCTGGCAAATGGCACACTCTTAATGCAGAGGCTTGCTCCGGTGCCAAATGTCAAGTTGCCTGTTCCATATGGAGTTACTAGAGCTTCACACTAACACCACTGCAATGCTTTTACTTGTTTTTAATTTGAAAGAACAATGTAGTTTTCTTCAGTCTTATTCTAGAAAATGGCCACTGTTTACTGATGGTTTCCAGAGAAATTCAGGCTAAGGCAAATCTCTCAGATGGAATGTTTCACCCCAAATGCTTAGAACCTGGCAAACTTGTGAGAAATCAAAGGCGAGCTCTTGAAATGCTTGTGAAACTTAACTTCATAACTTCCAGACTATTTTGTGTCCTAATAAAAACTTGTAGGCACAAAAGTCATTTAGAACCAGAATTTTTATTTGATCCATGTATCAGCAGCTTTTTTCAGTGGAGGAATGTGTTCTTCATGCACATGTGTAGCAGAATCCAGAATTTCCACACTACTATTGATCAATAGAAACAAGTAACCGTTCTTATAGCCAGTCCAAAAAGAAACTGGCACATAGCAACATCCATCATAAATAATGAATGGACCAATTTCAAAGTGTAGTATTACATCAATATTCACACTTTTTGAATATTGATGTAAATTGGTTTAAATTGACCAGATGCTCTGAAGATGGCATAGACAGGTGCAAATTATTTCTCTCCTGTCAGCAAATCCCATTAGTCTTTAGAAGAGATACACTGTAAGGGAAAGCAGCTGCTTGTTCCCCTTAGGGACTGTAGAGAAAGGCACCTCTAATGCCCCCCGGGAATTTCACAGAAGTGCTGAAAATGCAAAATAAGCTTGGGATCAGATCTTTAATCAACAGTTTACCTTGACTGACTACACTTTTTACTACCCATTCCTCAGTCCAATGATCCTCTCACAGGATTATCTATGCTCTGTCCCCTTTCTGAGGCCTATGATTATGTCTACAAAAGTAAATAAAAGAGGCTGGAGCCATTTTCTAGCCCTGAAGCCAGGTGATGCCCTAGTTCCTATTGATTCCAAAAGGAGGGAGAAGCAAAACTGCCAATTTTCTGAAATATTTTTATTTGATTCAAAATCTTGACAGTTAGTCATTGTGCTAACTCATTATACATATATTCACACGTTAGTGCTTGATTCCACAAGATAATTCTGATTTATTTACTGGTATGAGCAAAGCCTCTAAGCACAATGAAGACTTCCTCTTGAAGTCTGACTACTTTTCTTTTCTGGTTTACACCTGCATATCCACCCCAAGGGGTCTTCACCCTTTCTTTGTGAATTAGTGACCAGCTTTCCAAAACAGGCTTCTCCTCCTTCCTTGATTTTACAGGATCACAGACGACGCTGCTTAGAAAGTAGTCTTCTTTCTAGGTGTACTTAAGTCTTGACTATAAACCCAGCATAAAAACATAATTAAATTGAGGTATGAGTAGAGCTGCAATGTAGGTATGCTTTTATGCTAATTTTACAATAATCTTATGCTACAGCAGGGATTGCACTCTATATAGTGTATGGGGATAGCTGGCCTTTAAAACACTAATATGTAAGATAATACATGGGGCAAAGGAAAGAATAATAGTGTGGGGATTGTTGGAGCAAGAAAACAAGATCAGGTTCAAACACCGCAACTAAACAAGGTAAGAAAGGTAAGGGGAAGAAGTGAGGCCACATTAATAGGAGGGGACTATCATACGCAGTACTGGAGCTCTGGTGCTAACAGGGAAAATTAAAGCTCTTCCCCCACCACATCTTTGACATTATCAATATTGTAACCTTGTATTTTTTTATAGTATTTTTCACCTTCCCCTCCACCTTAACATGCATGTAACAATTAATTGTTTTACACTTAAGAGATTATATATATATCATTAATATAAATTGCCCCTTTCTGACTCTGACTGAATATGCATTTTCAATATTAGTTTCTAGGTCAATTTTAATCCTGTTTTGTATGCAGGGTTTGTTAGTTACGTTCTTTTGATTCCTTTCTGAAAATCCATGAATACAGTAAATGATCAATTCATCTTTTCTTTTTTTTTACTCCCAGCCATGCCTGTTAGTGACAAAATTATTTCTTTACTTTCCCTCTGAAAACAAGGCTGTCCTTAATCATTAAATGAATGCATACTACTGCCTTTTGCTAACAGAAGATGGCTGTATATTGTCTGAAGGCATGCATGCAACATATACACATGGAAATCAGCTTCCAACAATGATTGTACCATTTGCATCAGATTGCTAAGGCTTTTGAAGCTTTCCAATTTGCATAACTTAGTGGAAATAGGGCATAAATCAGTTCTTCCAGTTTGTGTTGCTGTTGCTGTGTGTTATGGGAACAGCAGCTTCACTTCTGCATTCCATACCAAAAAACCAGCTCAATAAATGAAAGAGAATATATGGCTGTATTTGCAAACAATTACAAATACAAAGAGTAGATTCACCCTCCCACCTTGCTGAGTGTGACTCTTCTGTATGACTGTCTGATATTCAGACAAATTCAAATAAAACTTGCTATTGCCGCAGTAGCCATTCAGCTTCATAAACACTCTATTTACATGCAGGTTTGGCAAAGACATGGGCCAGGCTCACAGGATTTTTACAGAGAAACAGAAATTGCCAGAACTGGCAGTGTAAATAGAAATAGCAGAAGGAGATAATGCTATAAGAATAAATATTGGAAAGGCAACTAGGAAACTGGATGGGGGCAACTAATTTTAAATCTTTTCTCCTCTGCAAATATAAAAGCTTGGAGTCTCCTGTCTCTGATGTATGTAGCTTAAACCTTCCCAGTCACTCAATACAGCTGCCACTGAAAAGGCACTGTAAAAATCAGCTGATTCAGAGAGCAAATGTGTGAAATTAAAGTAAATAGTTTGGGATTTACGTGTTTAGGCAGGTCACATGCCAATGCAAGAATGCTAGTAAGTGGCTTTCCCCCAGTAAATCTACTGAAGTCTGAAGTTCCCAATCTGTCTAAAAGCTACCATCACTAGGATCCTCTGAGACCTTTCACTGAGGCACTATTATCACATCCTTTACTAGGCTGTGTGATCTGCTACACTGGGGTGATACATCCACATGGAGTTAACAGGGAGAGAGGGAGGGTGAATAACATACTGTACAACATGCTACCTGCCATACTAATGATGCTGCAATAGCCCATGTGATGAAAGCACATTTGAGTTTCATACCCAACAGATTGCAAAGAACTGATGTAGCTATCATTGCATTGAGACACATTCAACTTTCCTGTCCCAAAAATCAGGTACTCCTTTGCAGCCCAATTTATGGATGGCATGAATGTGGAGTAGGGTTTAAACTCATAGTGGGAAGAAACCTTTGGGAATCACTGGGATTTCTAAGTGTAATGGCTTAAAGGCTCTCCTATCATTCTCATAAATAAAACTGATGATTGTAAATAAAATAAAATGTAAACTAAGCAAAACAAAGACATTCAACATCATCTGTAGCTTTTTCTTTTTCCCCTCCAAAATTTATGAGGCTTCTGCTCCCCTACAACCCAATGTAATCATTCATAAGCAGTCATTAGCAAAGGTGCATCTTATTGTATGGAAGTATTTCACTGAAATCTGCTGACAGCACTCCCTCCCAACACATATAAGGTAGGTTTTATACTGGGTGAGATCTCTGTTGCTGTTGTCTTCCACCCAAAACCATTCCATACTGAGATGGAATCCCACACCAGAGAGCAAAATTCAGATATAAATACTGCGGGCTCAAACCAACTTTAATTATAAAGAGAAAAAATGTGGAAAGAGAAGTTATCTTTCAACAGCTGTTGCTATTGCAGTGTGAAAACTTGGAAAGAAAATTTTAAAAAAGCTTAACTTCTAAAATGGTGAAAGAAGAATATATCAAGCCAAAAGGGAAAAAAATATCTGTTTTTAAGTAAAAGTTTTATTCACTAGATGATAACTGGAAGATGCACACTGCTCTTCTAGTGTTTAAGGACAAACTGATTACAGATTTGTAAGAAACTAATCCAGTCATATGATCAGACATGCAGTACAGTCATATGCTTGGAAAGATTAGCTGATATAATTAGCAAATGACATAAACCAGATACCTAAAATAGAAGAAATGGGAAAAAAAAAAAAAAATCCATCTTTGAAAACTCATCATCTAGAAACAACCTACACAAACTAAACTGGCAAAACGATGATCAAATAACAGAGTAAGATCAAAAAAATCAGGAGTAAGAAGTGTGAAGAAATTTTGCAACCAGAAAGAAGAAAACTGTCTTTAGCTATTAATACATCCAACCCATCAGACAATCCATAGTTACTCAGTTTAATAGCTTTTGTACAAAACTATACTGCACACATTCTTAAACAAACAGAGGATCCTGTATCAGTATACCCTAAGTGCTCAGTTACAGAAACAGCATGAATGGGAGCACTTCAGCAGTGACACTCAGGGACTGCATAAATATGCCAAGAAAAGCTACAGCTGAAGGCAAATTACAATTTGAAGGCATGCCCGCCTGCTCCCTCTGCTCCAGCTCCATGATCCAAGCTGTGAGGGAGGAATAAAATTAAATAAAAGGCCCACAAGCCAAAGGTCCAAATGCTTCATTACTTTTTCAGGCTGATGCAAAAGTCACGTACTAATCTCAAACATTTTCTGTGAGAGAAAGGATCTTGAACTGGCTAGGGAATTAAGAAGTACAACAATAGGGGGTTTTTTGAAGCCTGCACTTATTATCCATAAAAAGGAGCGTATAATCAAGGTCAGGACCCAAGTAAAGGCCTGGAAGAGTCAGTGCACTACGGGAAGTAGTACAACATTAGACAGAAATCTGCCATGAAGATATCTCTACCAGAGATATCTAGCACAGGCAGGAACTGCATAAGCAGCCAGCTCTTCCAAGGGATGGAATTTTCTTTTCCCCACCTACAGTGCCTTCTGTAAATAACTTCCTCGTGATGTTAAAGCTGCCATGGAGCAACACACTGTGAAGCACTGCAGGGAGAAATGATAACTGAAGATAATTCTGTACTCTTTTGGTATCATTGCTCTGTTTTAACACTGGCATTTGATATAGATAGGTTTTTTAGCCTTCAGACTGGCCAAACTACACATAGGAGAACCAAACTGGCGTCAGGGCACAGAAAGGGATGTCTGCTCTCTCAGGGCTGGAGAGCCAGGAGTGACATTGTCCCCAATGGTTGCTGTCCCACTGGAGCTGACCATTTTGGGCAGGGTTGCTAATAGGGTCTGCAGACAGCCCCAGACAGAGCAAGTAATGAACCAGGGCTGGGGCATATCCAGCCAGGAAACAGGGCCAGAAGCAGGTCTTGACACAGGTACAGCTACATCATAGCTTAAATCAGGACTGCTAGCCCTGGCCTGAGCTTAAATGAAGATCCCAGAGCAATGGGCAAGGTGTGGGTGGGGGGCTCCAGGTGAGGCTGGTCAGGGCCAGTTGGTGCCCTCAGAGGCCTGACAGTTAGCACTAATACAAGCTTAATAAAAACTTGTCAGAGAAACAAAGATCATTTGAGTTTCTCACAGCTCCAGGCCAGCCAGCACAGGCACCAGATCTGCAGGGCAGCTCACTGTGCTCAGTCCCCTCATATCCTCTGCGTGCTTCTAGACCGTACATTTTTTCACAACTTCTGCAGTAAGACATGGGCTAGGCAACAGGCTCGTATAACCTGGATGCAAACCAAAGCTATGGAGTTACTATATGAAAAGTCAGACTCTTCACTTCATGGTGTTCACAGTCAGAAAAATAGGAGTGGGACTGCACAGGTGCTAGAACTGGAAAAAAGGGAATCTGTCTCTTCTTGGCTGTCTGTGGTACACCCTGCTTCTCCAGGCTGCAAGAAATGGAAGAGGAAGCTTAAGCACTGACATAAAGAGGAGACAAGATCTGAGTCTAAGACTCAGCGAGGAAAAAACGGGAACAAATGAATGGTTGGTGAAGCAGATTATGGTACAGATCTTGTAGAGAAGAAAACAGGACTGAAGAATATCCCAGGTGGGAAAGAAGAAAACAAAGAGAAAAGGACTGGCAATTAGCAGGGCTTCAGGGAATGGAGCTGCTGAGCTGAGAAAAGTATGTCTGATAACCAAACAGGAGAAAGAATACAGGTGCAGTCAGATTAGGTTCACTAGAACTAGACTAAAAATCAAGGATCAGGCTAAGCAGACAGGAACTGGGCAGCCTCCAGGGCAAAGTAATATTGTTAGGAGGCTGTTAATGTCTGAGAACTAAACACAGATGCTGAAGGACTGGTGTGCCCCATTGCTCACTCCAGGTTCCCATTTCCCCCAGTACAGATCCAAGATAAGACCGGGGCGCACACCAGACACACCTTGGCATCCTTGGCAGGAAAGCCAGCCATCTCAGCAGGGCAGGAGCTGCAGTGGGCACAACAGCTTCCCATGGCCTCCACAATGCAGGAACCAGGAACTGCACTTGCAGCTATCTTGCAGGTAATGAAATTTCTGTCCCTGGACTCATTTCTAAGGCAAACGTTTGTTATTTATCAAGCAAGCTACAAATATTCTTCTAAGATCTGAAAAAGAGGAGGTAAGGTCTGCACCTGTCCTTGCATCCAAATTGGCTCTCCTTGTGTACAGACGTCAAACCAGTTTTACAAGAATGTTCCAGAGGTGTTGCCTTGCAACACAAAGTTACACATTACTTGTCCTTCAACAACCCTTTCCAAAGAGACAATACACACACTACTACATATTTGCTCTGTGTTTCTTTGCTCAGTGCTTCCTCTGATCCTTTTGCACTCTACAGTTTGTTCTTTTTCAGAAGACAGGCACACAGAGTCCACCTCTTTCCCGTCTCCTCTTGATGAAGGATCTGAAAATATGTTTTATATTCTTTACACAGTTGCTTTTGCTTAGCTACCACCTCCCCAGAATAAGGCAAAATTCCTCAAAGACCACTATTTTCTTTGCCTATATTCTTACATTTGATTTGAATTTGAATAATAAGACACATAAACCCAGTTCTATGGTGTTAACAGATTTGATCCATTGTGCCTATCTGTCTCTATCCATCTTTATCCCTCCTCCATATATACACATATATATGTATATATGTACATGTACACCCCCCCTCCATAATCTCTTAGAGTATTTACAACCACATACAATGCCATTATATTTGGCTAAATAGTTTAATGGTCCGATTTCTGGTTTCAGTTGAACAACGTTGGAGCAGGTGAAAGGAGCGGGTTCAAGGATACTACTCTGTAACTTAACTACAAACTTAGCTGACTTAATTTTAGGTTTGATATTTGTATTTCTGGTACTACCGCATGTGGAAAATAGCAACCAAGCATCTGAAAACAACACAGAATAAAGCTTATTGTTCTTAAATACAGTATCATCTGTGTCACAAAGATATGCTTCGAAGTTGTTACAAGGGCAAGATGTTAATAGCCATCACTATCTTTGGCAGTTTGATTTCATGTTGTGGCTTCTGCAGCAACAGACCATATCCTCTGAGAGTGGACTGTCTCACCCTGTGAAGCAGTTTTTCTGAGCAGGCTCACCTAGTTTCAGTATCAGACTCCTATGTCTTCCTACTTCATTTCTATCCCATGATGAAAACAAGTTTTCTGTTACCACAGAGTCTTTTCCTCTTTCATCTCTGCTTGTAAATCATACAATTTAAACTGAAAAAGAAAAGTTTCTGAAATCCAGAAGCCTTTTCTAACTTCTTTTTTGTAGTCGTCTTTCAAAACTCATGACCTTTTTCTACCAAACGTGGTCTCCCTTGGGAAAAAAAAACCAACATATTTCCTTCCTTGCATACAGTACAGCTAGACATCCTTTTTCTGCTTCTGCACACTGACACTCAGCTTCAGTCCAAGCTTTGGAAACATATGCTACCAGTCTCAAGTGATCACCCTGCCTTTGTAAAAGCGTGCCCCCAAGGCCCTACTTACAAGCATCAGGTGACAGCTTTGTCTGGCACTTATTGTACTCGAATGTCAGGACAGTTGCCTTCTGTTTGAATTGTGTAAGAATTTCAAACTCCATGCTTTGATTGGTATCTCTTACCTGTTCTGCACTTTTACTAATTAAGAAAGTCCTTTAAGTAAGCAACTGGACTAGGTAAAAACTTTCCCAAAAATGTACTCGTCTCAAGAATTTTTGCACACCATTTTCTTTCTATAGGTCAAGGAATTACCTCTATCCTATTGAGACTTATCTGTATCCCATGACAAGACCCTTCTTCTAATTCTATGGTTTCTTTAACCTTACATTTGTTGTGTTTTAAATCTCCAACATGAGACATTTTCAGAGCTTATCTGAATGTCTGGTTATATTCCTGCATTGTTTCATCTTACATTAGACTATCCTCTGTGTAATACCTTAATAATCTGAATAGCTTCGACTATTTATATATTTTGGGACTGTACTTCAGGTACAAAGCATAACTCCAAATGTAAGCCAGCAGAGCCACAGTTCCCCAAATGAAGTATTAAGAGCTTACAAACTTCTTTTAAAGAAAAAAAAATATTATCACAATCAATGCAGAATATTGAACATATATTGTTTGCCACAAAATTTCTTCTTTAGTAGCTAGGGTTTGATTTCTTTTTTACCATAGTGTTCAAATTCTTTGTGATCATCTCCTCCCATTGAAATCTAGTAACTGAAGAATGAATCCATTCAGCATGCTCTTGAACTCTCTCCAGAATACCAAATGTAACCAATCTATCTAAATTGTCATTAAGATTGAGAGGTTTCTTTTGAGCACGGTAGGACAATTATTATTACATGTATTCCTGTATAATTGGGTTCTCTTATCTGTTTCATATTCTGCTGATGTATTACCTCTTCTATTAAAGATGTCTTGGAAAGATATTTTATATCTCTAAGGATTTCTGCCCTACAGTATAGAGTCTTTAAAAAAATAATGAATGTCTGATCTGTTGGCCTCGGTATTTCTTTTTCCCAAATCTTATCAAGATCTGATTTATCTTTGCACCTAGCTAAAATCACCCACGGCAGGAATGATTCCCCAGCTTCTCAGTCTGAATCTTAGTATGTTGCACAAGACCAGGATTACTCACCACATTTCTTACTGTCTCTCCAGACATAGCACTAGTTGTTTTCTGGTGTTCATGTATGTTCAACGTAATGTTCAGTTTTTGAGATGTAGCTCTCTTGAACAGTCTCCATCAATAAATTTGCTATGTTTTCCTCTGCTGCTGTTGCTCTTCCTGTGCAGAAAAGGTATGTTTCATTACTTTGTAGACACACGGTGTGTTCCACTAAAACTTAGGTAACTCTCAGCTGGCGCTCCAGTTGCCTATCAGGCCTGCTAGGCAGAATCAGAATCATCTCCCTCACTCCCAGCTGAATTCCCTAATAATCCACTACAGTCAGGCTTCCTCTTTTTTTTTTTTTTTCCATGTCCACAGGCCATTGAATGGCTCAATTTTAAGAGAAGGGATGAAGAGTCCATTCACCCAGGAGATCTTAGAATCTGCCATGAAGGTGATATACTCTTTGTTTCAGACCATATGACCATCAATAGTCGTTTCCTTAGATGGACTAAATCCCAAGGGAATAGAAGCACTGGCCATTTCCTATTATTTCCTACTATTATTTCCTATTATTTCTTCCCTCCATAAGAGAGAAGGGAGGTGTCTAGTTTAAGACTGGACCCTCCTCTGGAAAGATTAAATTTTCTGTATTCGATAAAGAAAAAAGAAAAATGAAAATTCAAAGTGTGGCTAAAGATAAACTGATCTCACAGATTCCAGTGTGGAACTCCCAGCTCTGCTGCATGTCTTCTGCCAACCCTGAAGTTTTTGAGGCCCTATAATAAACCTATTAGATGAGAAAAATAGCAGGGGAAAAGTATTCTAACCCTCCAAAAATGTAAAAAGCTTTCTACCATTTAATTCCATGAACTATTGGGGTAAAAAACCCAACCAACCAATCAAACAAACAAAAAGCCAATAAGCCAGCACCACAATGGAGATGGGACACACAGTCTAAGAACAGGAAGCAGCAGTTAGATCAGTTTATCTACAATATTAGACCCCACCCTCAGTAAACTAGACCTTTTTTGCAGATGTGTTTCTCCTTTGCTTTACTTAATATGGAATTTAAATTGTTATCAGTATATCAGTGAATACTGGAGCTTTTACACAGCCTGCTATATTTACTGGGAAATCAGAAAATTGGATAGCAATTATATCATTAAAAACTATCTCAAAATCCATATACAATCTAAATAAGGTTACACAGACAAAAAGATCTGACATAAATTTTTGAGTGACGAGTCTTACAGTCTTCAAAAGGTTCTCTTAAGTAACTGTCAAAGGGAAATAAATGAGTAAGGACAACACATGGCTGAAATCTCTCAAGGAAGTTAAAAAAAGATCGTTCAAACAATAAAAGATAAAATTAATAAAATGCTTGTGGATTTTTTTAAATGAATAGTGAAAGTTTAAAATATCAGTTACTTATTTGATTTAGTCAAAATAGAAGTAAAGTTATCTTGAAGAGCACTGCAGAGAAAAGAAACTTCTTTTAGTGTAGTGCCCTGAGTGGACAGAGATATTGAATCTAAAAGCTTTCCATGTTAATAGGTCATTCTCTCAGTTTGGCTAAACCCAATTTGTCTACTTATTTTCATTTTCACGATGAAGTCTTGGTTTTTGCTCCACTACCAATTCTGTTTCTGACATCTCCTCTTGCCTCTGCACTTCTGGGGTGCTACATTTGCTTCAGCAGACCTCTGAATATTAATCTACATTGTAGCCATGATCATCCATGTCAAGGAGGATTAGATACAGCTAATGAGTTATCAATACCATCCCTCACCAGGCTTGAATAGCTGGAATTAGCTAAGAAATTTGCCTAGATTAGTATACATGCACAAACAACTACCTAGATAAGGAATTAAAATCAGGAACACAATTTTTTTCTTTTAGCTGTGTAAAAAGCAGTGTGGGAGAAGAGTCAGTAAGGCTCATGTTCCTCTCTTCCCCTCACTGCTGTTTGCCCAAAGGAGAAATAGGTACAGTCATACATGAGAACTCAAAGTACAATGTAAAATTCACAGATCAGATGAGAAGCATGTGTGAGGGTGGGGGGTCCTGAGAGATATTAATAATAAAAACTTGCGTATTCCTTTGAAGTGGAGTGTGGCCAATTCATATTCATTATAGTTAATCTCTTGAAAATGAATGATTACTGACAAGATGATATTTCCAAAGCGTTTTACCCTTTTATAGATCTGTCTCCTGAGCAGGCTGAGTTTGTCAATATGCAGAGGTTGACTGAGCTACAGTCTGTGTACATAAGCTCGGTTTCATAACGATGTGTATATCTTGATTAAGAGTTTGCACTAATGTAGATAAGCACTAAAACGTAGATCCCTAACAATGTCAAATCCTTCATTTCCTGAAAGGACTTTTCAGTATAAAGCCTTCGTTGTTCAAAATAGATAAATGAGATTCACCAGGTGGGCTGGGCCATGGATCTCTTTCTATCCACCTCTTTAATGTGCTGCTGGTTACATTTAATTTTGATTACTTGATTTGATCACACATGATGCACAACCAGACCAAATGGATCACCTGAGCTTTGATTACCTCTAGAAATAACTCCTACACTACACAAGCAAAAGCTAATTCAAAGGAGCAACTTGCATATTCTCTCACTGTTCACTGTTTCCCTGGAGATGCCAGCAATGAGTCTCAGTTAGGTGAGACTAACTCTCTTTAAAGTACTCTTGATTATTTACAAATCCCTATACAACCACGATCCATTTTATTTTAGCAGCTGTTATCTCCCTATTGTCCATGATGATACACTTAATTCTGAATACTGCTAGTCTGTGGGTAATTGTGAAAAGTAATTTGAGCTCAGCAGGTGCCTGGATTTTAGTTTCTGTTTCTTCTTCCATGATTTAGGGTCTTTAGGATTATTTCTTTCTTTGACGTGAATCATAAATAGTATTGCTCATCATTAGAAGATTTTTTAATTCCAACCAATAAATACTTAATTCTGCTAAGTTTTCTTTTAAAAAATGTAATAAAATGCTCTATTTCAGAGTTTAAGAATTGTCACTATTTTTTTTATTAAGTTCTTATTCTTTAGGTGCTATTATAATACATATGAAATGAAAAACAAAGATCTGAATGAAAAAAGTGCATATTTTTAAGCTGCTGGTTACATAATTTTGAACTTAAGACAGAAATACTCCATAAAATGTATGACGTCAAAATCACTTCTTTCTGCTCATACTTGCTAATGGTTAGGAAAATTAATAATGCCCTTATTAATGACTTTACAGTAAGTCATACCTGTTATATACTTTAATGAGGCTTAAGCACTGGAATTTCTAAATGGAACGATAACCAAAGATAACACAAGCAATATGTACTCAAAGACTCTTTATTCCTACATGAAACTTTGAACTTGTCCATGTTATCTAAAAATAAACAGAACACATTTTTCTTTGTTAACAAGACTGAAAAATACCATTAAGGAGTTATCTCAGATTAAAAGAAGGTAAAGAACAAATAAAACCGCAATTTCAACGTGCAACACAAAGTATCAGCACAAAGCATCCACGTTAGTAAATGGATACTGTGAACTCAGGGGTTCACAATTCTAGGTTGTGCATGTTCTGCCTTTGTTTCACTCAGAATTTAAAGAAGAGAGATGTTACAAATAAAAAATGAATAAAATATTTTGACATTTTGGGTAAGATACATTTGATGAGCAGCCACTCTTGAAGACAAAAAAAATCTCAGTATTAGGGTTAATCTGGCATCCTTTTATTGCAGGTGAGGAAGGTGTTATTTAAATATTGATGTTGATACTGTCCTACTAAATAATGAATTATTTCATGGAAAGGATATTTTACATGAGAAAGAATAAACACATAGACCATGTTATAAAAACTACATTCCAAAGACATAAGTTGTTGAGGTTCCAAACTTCATGAGCTCATGTGGGACACTGGACTACACATTATGGTGCATATGCAGTATTATCCAGATCTGAAATAACAGCGTTATCCAGAAATCCTGAATATCCTCAGACACTGGGAGTTGGTAATACTTTTTCTGTGTAGCATCACTATTCCAATCACACAGTTAAATGCTGATAACGCCAATCTAGCTCTACAGTCAGCTCCCTAACAACAGCTGTAGAAGTATTGTGTTCACATGCAGCCTCTGTGCTACGGTAATAAAGGTAATATTAAAAAATCCTATACTGAGGCATTTTTATTAGGTTTTCAGGTTCACACAATTATCCACCATGCACTTTTAAAACTGTATTGAGACAAAATGTTATTTAGAAGGTTATTGGGTAAAATCTGGAACTCCAAAGGCTTTGTGCACAAATTACTCTCTAAGAGAGATCTGTATTTTTTGGTTTCTCCTTTGCTTCCTCACCTTTTTTCTTCTCCTTTCAGCCAAAAGTTTTATCAGATAGAGTTATTCTGTTAATTACAGTTGTGCAATTCCAGTAGCTGTTCCTGCAGGTAGTCACTGGAGATGTATTTGTAATTATCCTGCAGCATGAAAACACCTACCTTGTATGTTATGATGCAGACTGTGTGGCAATCTGGCATTTCATTTTCATAATGTTATAAAGTTTGAAAACTTTGGCAAAGTCATTGATGGATTTTTGAAAAGACTTTTTTTTCCACTATGTAGTGTCTTTCCAAATTGAAAATTGGAGTATTTATTTTGTTAACAGAAGGGAACTAGGAACTGATTTGATTCCATGCTCAGAAAGTCCTTTTCCTAAAGTAAGTCTTGCAGAACAGTTTGAAAACTGAAATGTTTCTAAGGATTCTCATTTTTTGATGAACCATGTGTTTATGACCTTCCTTAGATATCTTTATTCATGGCTCCCTACTGCCTTTTATCACCTCATCAGTAATCATCTCTTGTACAATGTCATTGCATAAGCGTAGCTGCACCAGAGATGAATGATGCATTTTCTCTAACGTTTATTCTATTTTTGCTTCCACAAGTCCTACAAAATCCTTGATCAGTTATCATAGTCTCTTTTCATGTTTTGCTGGGTGAATGGTGGTTTGGCAACTCTCTTGAGTCCCAAACTTCTCTCTTAGGGCAAACAGGGAACAAAACTATTCACTTTTCCCATACAAAACAATGCCACAGACATCCCCAAGTTCAAAAGAAATCCATAAAACTATATTTTATTTTTAGGCTAAACTGTCTGCTGAAATTCTTGCAGATTCTCTTCTTGATCTCATTCCCTCTGGTATTCACAATGCTTCTGTTTCCTACTGCTCAGTCCCAGGACAGCTCTAATCTCTCTGCCAGCAGCACTACAGAGAAACCCTTTGTGTCTGTCATCTACTTCAGATCCCAACCCCAGAGCTTTAAATCATGAAAGCATCTTCTGACCTTACCTTATTTTTCTTACTGAATCCCATGCATTCTTCTCACTTTGTTCTATTCCACAAACTTTTTGCATGCCCCTAAGTATTTACAGAAGCTCCTAACAGCCACATAATCCCCCTCCCCACTTCACCACACTCTGCGTAAAATGTTTTTTGGCAACTTACCTTGGCATGCAGCAAAATCGTGTTTGTTTGGATCTGAAGCGTGTGGTACATAATAAATGACTGACAAAAATGTCTTTTACCAGGATTTAAATTATCAGTACAGTCATATTCCTTTCCAGAATGTTCAATCCAGTGACTTTCAGATATCTGAAAACCAGGAAACAAGGAGTTGATGTGTATGTAACTTAAACTTGTGAATATCAAGAAAAGTAATGCTAAATTATGTCAGTGAAGCATTGGCTCTACTCTTCCTCCCCAGCTGGCAAAAATCCACATGCATTTCAGCTGGATTCACTGTGCTAAGTGCAGTGATATTGAATGGTGAAGGGATTAGTTGGAGCAGCTTGGCAGTATGAGGAGATCTGGATCTGAGCCAGTACTGGGTGTATTCAAGGACAGATAGGTGTATGTGTGTCTTAATCCAATATCAGTGGATATTGAAATTCAAGCCTTTTCTTGTAATGGATTTTTCAGTGTTGTGAGAGTGAAAATCCTGCAGAAAAATCAACTTAATTTATGGAAGTATATAAAGGGATTGTAAAACATTGCATATTTGGGGTTACTTCTTAGCTGTAACCCACATGGGGATAGCTTCAACTCATTGTAGTTCACTTAGCCACACCTTTTACCTTTAAAAAGGTAAAAAAAAGGTGTTAGGTATCGTCCTAAAGTTATCAAGGGCTCTGTTTCCTCTGAAATATCTTGTTGGCAAAGATTAAGTGGGAATCCGTATATTGTGGACTTTTAAGGGCATTGCTCAAAGATGACAGATTAATAACTTGATGTCCTATAATTTAGAATTTTCTGGTTTTCAAAGGTCAAATTTCACTGACCCTAATTCTTAGGTAGGACACAAACCCACAGGCAACCTTAACTCAGCATTAATGAAACACTCTTTTGTCAGAGAATGTCTGTATTGAATTGAAAGAGCAATGTCTTTTCAAAAGACAACTGTGGCACCTATTACATAATAATTGCAATACCTGTGAAGTTATATCTGCATATAAATGCACCTGCAACAGAAATGTGGTTAGGTAACTGTTGTCATTCTTTCCATGATTCAGACAAAACTTTCCATCAGGAAAACTCACTGTAACTTTACAATGGAAGTAGATTGTTATTTCAACTTTGTGAAGAAAGGGGCAGAGAGCTGTGAAAAGTTATCAGCGGAACTGTGAGTAGATTCCAGATCTCTAGTCATTGCCCAGTATTACTATTGATAAATTTCATAATAATTTATTCTCATCTTTCTATTACATCTGGATACTTACAAGATATTGGTGTACAGTAATGCAATATTTGAAGAGTAGTACCTGAAGGGCTGTGTGACATAAATCACCTGTATTCCCGTGGCATAGATGATATAGACATTACTTAATGGCTTCAGGAAAAATATGCAATAAGATAAACTTCCAGTGTATAACCTCTGTTCAATTTCCCAGATAGTCCTTGCCTATTTTTTACATTAAGAAGATCAGATGGAAAAAGCATAGGGCTCCACAGTTTGTCCAAAACAGAAGACACCACCTGTAGAATTTCTTTTTGTTTGAAGTCAAGGGGTGTCCAATACAGACATTAGGACAGAACACTTGGAACTGTCTCACAGTCTCATCATCTAAATCATTTGTCTCAGAATCAGCTCTTACATACGCTTATTTCAGGGGTCAGCTTTTAATTTTAAAGGTATTCCAAGAACATCTTTTGCATAAGTCAAAAACTCCAAAAATAGTAAAAAAATATTACCTGAGACCCTTGTAAACAGTATTTTCCGAAATTGTGGAAGTCAGTGCTACAGTGTCTCTGCCTGAATGTTTCGGTAGAAATACAACATGAGAAATGTTGTGCTTTGATGGCAAATGCACTGCCGTGCAAAGAAGCAGAAGTACAATGGTCTGAGAAACAAGATATATTAGTATGGGCTGAACAATGCTCAGATAACCAAGTAACTAAGCTAGCTCTTTCACAACACACTTGGATATCCCTGCATGATATTGCATCATGCATATAAATCTATCAAAGTGACTTCAAGGGAGAAAACATCTTTGTGGAGGTTTTATGGCATATTTCCAGTGGTGCTAGAAAATGGGTGGTTGGTCATGTCTGACCATATCTAGATGTAAAAACAGAAAAAAAATCAAAATATTAAAGTCAGTTTCCCCCAAAATATCAGATGAATTATGCCTCTCCTCATTAAATTGATTTTTCTGGAGTACTGAAATATTTAATTCCACAATTTAAGCAACATTTTCTGTGTGTTTGTTGTTGGCGAAGCTGTATAAACATACCTGAGAAACACAGAATTACAGCAAAAATTGTTTCAATTAAGATCACTCTTCTGCAAGTGTCATGGTCTGTCTTTTCCACATTATCACCTTCATCTGAGACTAGATAGATAAGTCACTACTTTCAGTTCAACTTCAGTACAAAGCCATTGTGAAAGACCAACCATGAAGTATTGTTTTCATCATATACAACTGTCATAATCTGTAAATTCTCTAGCAGAATAAGAATGCAACCTAAAATTTCCTACCTATTCTTGTCACGTTAGTCACTGATCAAGCCAAATAATTATTTAAGATGTCTAAAATGCCTTACTTTCTGTACTGACCACTAGTACTGATATATTTTCCCTGTAAGTGAAAGGCATACTAACAGCGAAATTAATTTACTTTCTCTTATCTACATGTTCGAAATGTAAACTGTCAACACTGAACATTGCCCAGTTCAAAGGATCCAGGGAAAAATATAACAATAGGCTTGGTAAATATCCTTGCTTTATTCAGAATGCTGCTATTTATCCCCCATCTGTTTGGTTTTTGGTTTTTTTTAAAGATTTGTGGAGAACATTGACATACAGGAACTGCTAGTGATTAACAAGCTGCAGGTAATGCAAGACTGAAGTGACAGGTAAGTTTCGTGCTGTCAAAAGTTCTGACCTGACAAAATCCCCAAACTTCTATTACTCTTGCCACCCAAATTCTCATGCAATCTATAGCCAGTCTCTCATTTCTATCTTGTCAGCCAAGTCTCTTGTCCTATATTGGTCTAGTATGATCACTACTGAAGTAAATGGTTACAGACTACACTTTCTAAAATTATTCCAGTATGTCTACTATTTTACAATGTGTACATGCTTTAGGAGGGAACACTTCATTGCCCATCAAAGGGGTAATATCATTACATTTCCCTTTTTCTTTTTGAAAACCCTATCTCTGCAATAAATATCAGAAGTCTTCTTATAAGGGGGCCATTTGATGGAAACATCACTGAAAACTAATGAAAGATCCACAGAAACCTTTGATTACAGTCAACTGATTGGTCTAAGGAAGTTTCTTTTTTCTTTATGAAAACAGCTTCTAAATTTCTAGCCTAAACAGATTCATGATAAATTTATAATAATTTGTTCATATGCCAACACTATCCCTTAAGGTTAATACTTTTTTTGGTTTTATAGCTTTTATTCTTTTGATATATTTATAAGTAACAAAAATATTCTTTCACAGGTATCCTTTTGCTCTTGCAATACATGCTGGTAATACTGACCCTTATTCTCCACTCATTCTAGTCATTTACACATTTATGCAGCTCAGCTGTCTTGATCATCAAAGGCAACAACTTAGTGCTTAAGACAATACTTCACTGGTATCTTTAATACTCTCTGCCTCTACAGAAAACATCTCTGATTTCTCCTGTTAGGTTTTTTTTTTTTTTTTCCCAAAATACCATTTTGTTGACGTGATGACTGATTAACATACTCATAGTCCTTCCTTTCACTGATGTGCCTCATCATATAACAGAAGTTGCATTATATGTCTCCAGCTGCATCATCTGGTATTTGCAGAGCTAAATTCCACATGGCTGTCAGTTAGATACAAATGTCCCAAGAAGGGGTGTAGAGAGGAGGCCTCTGGTTGGTCAATTCCACCTTTCTATCTGGGATGTATAACATTCCAGAATGGTTTGTCACTCCATAGGGTTGCTTTCAATCTTTCTAATGACAACTGTATTATCAAGTAAACAAGGATTTCATTTCCAAAATCTTGCACCAAAAGTAATCCGAAATTCATAATTACAAAATTCAACATGGACCAAGGCAAAGTCAGAGAATGCTGCAAACTGTGTTCATGCAATGTGACCATTGCAACAACTTTCACACTCTCTTGGGACGATTAACCACACTTTTCCCTGTTTAACATAGAAATCTCTATATATAGGAGTAGCCCCAAGCATCCTGCAATATGATGTAATGCTCTTAAATGCATTTCAAAAGCTTGCAAGTTTAGCTTTTCTTTCCCCCATTTTTTTTTAAGCAAAATATCTAACTGTGAATTAGAAACTGTCAAGTCATAAACTTTAACAAGATTTCCCCCCAGTTTATAATGCTGGATGATGAAGCAGAGATGCCATCAAAATTTCATTATTATTAAGCTAAGTTCTACCACCCAAGATCAAGGAACATAAGTAGTTCACTTATTCCAGTTGGAAGTATGGGGTTCAAAAGATAAAAAAAGTTGTTCACGTCCTACAGTTCCTATGATTCTCCAAATTTTAGGCCTACAGTCTTGTTTTCTGATTTGCTCCCTTGCCTCATGTAAGGCTGCTGATCGTAAATGTTGTTTCATGAATGACTTATAGCCATACTTTGAGTTTCTTGAGGGAATTTGTCAATTAAAAAAAAAAAATTAGGGAAAATGTTACATAAAACCATTCCTCTGTGTACCCTGTTGTCCAGATAATCCTGATAGCCTACTAAAGGATCATTGCATAACTGAGATGTTTCCCTATCGTGCCATTCCTCTAGATACCATCTATAAACACGCCTGTTTTTCTGCACATGTTGTATCTAATGAAGTCCCTGTAGTCTTCAGTACTGTCAACAGGAGACCCACACTTCACATCACAGACAGCCTTGAAATTCTCAGCTGAAACACAGAGAAGCGTGTGGCTGAATCTGGTTACCCAGTCTGGAATCTAAATAAGAGGAGATATCAAAATATGTTACACTATGGTATCTACATGGAAAGGTTTCATGGAGCCTTTCTGAGCCCTAAGATCTTATACTTTAAAAAAATACTGCAATAATCCAAGTGGGAAACTCAGTGTTGAACTGTATTATATACTTTTGCCTGAGGACAGAAATTAAAAAAAAAGAAAAAAAAGAATTCATTCTATGTCAAACCGTTGATGTAATTCTTAATTTTAAATTATTGTAATAAAAAATGCATAGAATACAAGATGGCATAGAATACTTTGATACTTGAAAGATGTCCCAGTCTTCAGTTATGAGAGAGGATAATAATAATAATAATTAAAAAAAATAACAGAAAATATTTCAACAACAAAATTCCCAATGTGTTTGTCTTCCATATCTCCTGTGCAGCCCAATGATATTGCCAACAGCTGAGGTTGCTTTTATGCAAAGAGAATTTTGAGGGAGCCTGATATGTACTGGCTGGGACTGCTGTCTAGGTTAATTTCCTACTGGTCCCTTAGGAAACTCACTATGGAAACGCACACTCTGACAGTGCTTTATCATCTGTTGCCTTATTAGCATTAGAATTTCCCTTTCTATTGCTAAGGTATTTCTGTAAGAAAAAACAAAATAAAAGAAAAACAAAATGACAAAACAATATCTCATATTTCATATTCTAAAACAAGCCTCTCTGGAGCTACCTTTTTCTCTCTACTTACACTATTAGTGCAGTATATGGAGTTCTCTCAAAGAACACAGCTTTATCAGCAGTAAACTGACACTATTTCAACCCCTTCCACTCACCAGAGAAAGAGGATGCTACGAATGTATGAGCAAATCCAGCCTTTGGATTTATGTTTCTCAAAACTTCCCAGCTCTGACAATGCTCTGATGTGTCCCCACTTTTTGTCAGGAAATTCCATTTCAATAAAGAGTTTGACATTAGTGGCATCTTGCAGTATTATTTCCTATATGGGGGAAATATAGTTCTACCATGTCTTTACCTGTGGCTCCAAAAAGCAAAGCAAAGTCTCACTGACTCCTGCTTCCTTTTAGTATTCTGTTACTTATCACTTTGCTTTGAATCTTCTTGTGCTCTTCAGAAAACTTCTCAGCTTTACTCACTGAAATTCAAATTCCAATCCAGGAATAAAGATCCCAACCTTCACTGCTGAACAACAGCTCTCCACAACGTACCAACAGTGCAAAGAAGTTTCCAAAACCACATTCCAAGCAACCAGTTAAGAGATCTTCTGCCCGTAGTGCCAGTGAAGTTAATGATGAACAAAACTCTTTTTGTCCATGCTACCTTAGTAGTTATCTTGGCTAGAAGAGGAAATAAAAACTTTCTTTTATCACCTGAGAAAATGTTCTTAAAACAGATTATTGTCCCTCACATGTTTTTAATGCTAAGGTAATGAGGAATTTCAGTGACATAGTCATAGTGCAATTTCTCTATAAGAAACAATATACAGTTGTAAAGATTTTCAAGACAGTTGAAATGCTAAAACATCTATTAAGCTTTGTGTTTTTGTTCTGCATCATTCTCCATTAATCTAAATTACTAGTGGTTCCAAAAGAACAGCAGGACAGCCTGGGCCATCTGCAGTCAAGCACAACAATATCATATAGGTAATTAACACAAACATTTATATCTTTTTTTACAGAAATGCATTTTGGAATGCCTCTCATCTAGGATTCTTCAGGATATATTTGATTTGGAGGGCTGGCTATCTCACTTGAGATGGACAATGATAATTCCTTACATGGGTGCTGAGAACTAGATCTGGTCCAAATATTTGTTAAGGTAAGGTTCATGGGGAAGTAGGATGGCAAATGTTGAATCTTTGTAGATTTGCAGATTTGCAGATTCCTTGTATAGGCAGGAGCATTTAGCCCAGGACCAATTTGTTAAAAGCGGGGAGAAAGGTAGGGTGGAAAACAAGCTGATAAAATAGTTCAACAAGTAGAATAACTGCATTATGTTAAAGTTATTATTTTATAGACTTGCTTACAGAAATGGAGGCTGAGAAAAATTTGAACTGAATCATGTAAATTCCAGAAATCCTCGAAGTCCAGAGTTTTTGATATTTTTACATAACTTGTGTTTGCTATTACTGTTCATTCACCAGACACATTCCTTCCATGTCTACAGTGCATACTGCATTTATGTTAGATGAATTTAAAAGTAGTTAGAGAAACTTGAAACAAGATAGTACAATTCTGTGTTCCATTCTAAAAGTCCACTGAATAATGCCAAAATATGGAATGATGTTCCCCACACATTATTTACCTCAAGTGTTTCTCTCTGAAATTCCAATTTCACCATATGAACAGTAATGATAAATACTCTGCATATTACACTTGTATCTATTCTAGTAGTCACACAGTTATCTTCCACAGAAGCAATGGCCCCAAATATATTTTTAATTGTTACTAGGGGTATCTTTGCATAAAAAGATTCAAGAAATTTTGAGTGATTCTTGCTTGGTTGGATATTTCTTTTTCTTGGTGAGATGGACTGTCTTTTGCACAAATTGTCATACTTTCATACAGACTATTTCTCATCAGACATGGAGCTTGAAAGATTTGCCTGAGAACAGAGAAGGTAATACCAAGGAGTTATCGTGCATTAAGTTAGCAGCTTGGATATTATAATAGTAGCTAGTAATACAAAATATATGAACTTATCCATCCTTCAAAAGAAGATGGAAAATGCCCATAATTAGCTTTCATTTCCTATAGAAAGCACTTAAAGGAGAGACATGAGATAATTAGCAATCACAACAGAAAGGGACTGATTTCTAATCCAGCTGCAATTTGGTATGTACTTTTATTTTGTGGGTATTCAAACTTCAGAGATGTTCTTTATTGCCAAAACAGCATCTCTTTTATTAATGAGTTTTTCTGAGATCTCTACTTGGGAATATGGTTAGTCAAAATACATTTTTTCTACTTGAACTCAGTATAGTTTGGCTTCTTTTAGGCAACCATCATGCTCCACTGACTTGTTTCTCTGATTTAGGGAGGTGGGATAGATGCCATGGCTCCTGGCTTGGCCACACTTCCAGATTTCCTTTTATGTTAACTGGGTCACAAGTGGGAAGGAGATAATGCACTCCTGTTTTTTTGGACATGAACACGCATTCTTGTCCAAAGACCCCGATTGGGTGTTCCCGGATTATATATTTTAGGCATAGTTGCAGGCAGCCTTTACTTGCTTTCTCAAACTAGATCTTGATTTCACTTTATGTACTAGAGCAAACTAAAAAAACCTACAAACACAGGATTAATTTCAGTAAATATGTCTTCCAACTATCCCAGAATGTCTCAATGGAAAACTGATTCATGTTTTCCCTGTGAAATATTTATTCAACCGAGTAAACATGTAATGTTTATCCTGTCAAATACAATGTTTTTCTGTGAAAAAAAAGAAAGAAAAGAACCACCAAACCTTTTTAGCTTTGGTACCTAATGTACATATTTCTCTGTAACACTATATAGACACAAAAAAACAGTTGCTTTGAAATTTTGCAATTACCTGTAATTTCTATGAGAAGTTGGCATTCAGCATCTAGAACCGGAAAACAGAAGAACGTACTTTCATGATGGCAGAAGACTAAATATTCTGTGAGGCACAGTTTATCCTCTGAGATTATACCTGCAAGCTTAAATTGTTGACTGTCTTCTTGTTTTACAGAAATTCTGTTCATCTGCAGTAACTGTTCTAAAATAACATTAAATCATCTAATCATTGCAGCTCTATTTTCTTATTCATTCAAGCATATGCTCCCTAGAGTCTCATATGTGGAAAGAACATAAGGATTTCCTTTCTCTTTAACTTCTATAGCTTTCCTTTGATCTGTTTCTGAGCTCTAAACATAGTGATTCCAGGGTTACCTAAAAACATACTGCATTCATTCCTTTGACAGCGTTTTCACAGTAAAGTGAGATTCTGAAAGATTGAATAAGTATATAAAGACACATTGGAAAGGAGATTTTGTCACTTTAACATCATATTTGAAATGTTAATGTTTTCACTGTCATAAAATTTTATTATAATCATCATAGTTTGTATATTGAGTGTTTTTGATACAACAAGAATTGCTCCCTCTGTTTGCAGTAGTTATATGATTTCATGATTCAAATTGGCAGATTCAAAACTGTATAAAAATATATATGAATATATATATGTCTATATATGTACAAATGTGTATGTGAGCATCTAACAGAAAAAAAATGTTGTAACATAAAAACTAAATCACATTCTAGTTGAAATTTCTAGTGAAAAATGAAAAAGTGTTACTTGGAATGGAAATAGATCTCCTTATAATATGAACTATTTATTCATAGAAATGTCATAATAGCCATGATAGTAATATCAGCATGCTAAGAGCAAATTATATTTAGGAGCAAGACTGACCTTATTTGTCACAGACTTATTTTTCATTTTCAATTTTGCTAATAATGGTTTTTCAGAAAAACAGAAGAAAAATTGTTGAGTTGATATTGTAGCTTATCAAAAGCTAGAGAATTGAATATCTGTAAGATAGCTATTATTTCTTATTGAGACTACTTGTGTGTCCAATTTAAGAAATATGTAACAGAAGCAAAGGTTTTCGAAGCAGGCACTCTTCTTTTGGAATAGATACACATACACACAAAGATGACAGGCAGCACTCTGGACTACATACCCTTCAGCATAAATGGCTGGTTTCCTCAAGACTAGAGCTGTAAACTCCCTTCTGAAGAGGGGTATTACAAATTATCTTTCTCCCTTGTCCTTTCCCTTGGAAGGGGAAGAGAACATCTATGAACCAGCTTTTGTTCACAGCCATGCTTGTGAAGCACATGTATTTCATTATGTTGTAGAGATGGAGCAATCTGTCAAGGAGGGAAAGAAATTATTAGAATTCAATTTGTGAGGCTAATTGTCTGTTTAAGATAGGACTTGGGAGAAAACTGGTTTTTTGTAATGAGGATATTAGGCCAATTTGCATGATAGGAAGTTGAAGAATGGAGACCATGCATAGGTCACATGGGTATGAAAGGAAATGCTTGAAAAATAAATGGAAATGTCAGGTGTTATAAAAAAATGTTTAGAAAATAAAGCTGTAAAGATTCCAGATAAGGTTTAAGCACCCTGATCATGTAAGATGAGGAAACACAGCATAAGTTATGCCACTCTTCATTTTATGTTCAGTACAACGGGGTCTCATTTGATCTTGGTTCACCAAATCTCATGAAATCTTATAAAACTTTCTTAATAAGTTATGTGCCAACTCTCAGTTAATTTGCACTTCTAAACAGAACTAAACTACTACCACCTCCTCAAACAGGACTAAAGTACTACCTCCTCCTCAACCATTTCCCGCATTTTTCAGTATTCAATAACATATTGTACATTGCTATATAGGTTGCTTTTCCATGCTTTCAGCATGACTTTGGCAATATCCAACCATGTTATGTCCTATTGACAAAGTATTGAACTCTGGGAGATCATAGATAATCAGTCTGAAAGGGATCAGGTAGATTTAAGAACGAGTCCAATATTTATTTCAAATTTGGAGAGTTTCCTGAACTCACCTGCCCTTTGTACACACCAGGTGAATGTCTTAAACATTAATACCTCTATGCAGTTACTTCTCTTCATATAAATGACTAAATATTCTTGGCTGAGAGAGGGAAACTGAGAAACTATTCTGAAACTAGAATTCACTCCTGTGAAGGACCACTGTAAGGCTGAAATGTCTTCTTCAGTTAATATTTATATATGTGGAAAATGAAATGCAACAGAAGACATGGAGACAGACCTTTTCTGATTGTCCAGCTGTCTCATGTTTTGGGGATTAATTTGAGAGAGGAGGCAGTGAGGTTCAAAAAATATTAGTTAATGGAGGATGGACAGGTCTCACTTTGGAAAGGAAAAACATTTCATGAGGAAAAATCTAGAATGTATATTGTTTTGAATTACTGTTGATTGATTTGAACTTTGCAATAAACTGTTCCCTCAGAAGAATCCTCTCCTGTTCCACTTTATGCCCAGAAGTTTAGTTCTGAATTCATGAGAGTTTACTAACTCCTTGGAACAGAAAAGCATTTTTGCTTTCTTTTTTGCTTTCTCTCTCTAACTCCAGTGTTGATGTTCCTTGTATATACTGACACCATACTAATAATATCACAAAAAATTACAAAAATACCAATACTATTCTGTAACCTGAACACAGAGAAGTCTAGAAAAGAACTATGTTAAATAGGGCAGGCTTCTGCTGACAAAATTTAAAACTAAATTTGCTGTGAAAGACATTTTTTCTCATTAGCAAGTAAAAGAGCAAGGCATTTGTTAAGAAGATGTTTCTTACTTACTAAAAAACAAATGTAATAGTTGACATAACAAAAAGGACACTCCAAGAATGAAATTACCACAGATTTCATATTTCTGATTCTAGCACAAACATAACTTCTCTTCTTTATACTACAAATCACTGTACACTTCCCCCCGTTCTTACTGATATAGAGAATAATAATGGCTCAGAATAAAATAACTTCTATATTCACTGCTTAAGAATAAAAAGGATAAAGTTCATTAATTCTACTGAATATTCTTCCATATCTAAATCTGCACTCACTCCTGATACTTTTATTTTCCTCCTTTAACATAAGACTGTGCTTTCACTGGACCTGATCAAACTCCTGTATTTTTAAGTTGGACTTTTCCCACTAAATGTAAAAGGTTCAGGTTCACAGTGTTACTGTGTTGTGCATAAATATACAATAAAAGGAATATTTATGCACCTCATTTCACATCAGCTTCACATATTCAGTTTAAGATATATGGTAATGTTAAGCTAAGAAAGGCAAGAAGAAAAAACATGTGATAAGGGAATATGGAGAAAAAGTGCCTTTCTGACCAAATGTTGTAAGGTGATATTTATGACTGGCAAACAGCTGACAGAGAAATACCTCACAGTTTTTCCATTAGGAATATGTAAATGGTTAATACAAAAAGTTTCCAGACTATTAAGCATGCTAAAATCAACAATAATTTTATTAAATAGTTCCAAAATCTGACAGGAAGGCTCTGCAGTGTTTGAAGGACAAATCTTATGTACTTACAATGGCTTAGTAGCATCATGAACAAACTATGTTAGAAACAGATTTCTCAGGTAACAATAACAATGGACATACTATAGCCTTAAACTGATAAAACCATGCAGCAAAATCCTACCCACATATACAATGCGATATTTTGGCTATAACTCTCTCTTACAACTGGCTTTGAACATTAATTATAGCCATTGCAACCAAGTCTTTGCACTCAGATTTTAACACACTGATTTTTTCAAAAGTAGGAAAAAACACCATGGTTTGCAAGGAAACTGAAAAACTATTTCATTAACCCATTAACCATTATTACTACTTCATGTCTTCACATCCATTCAAATCATCACACTCCACTAGAAAACATGTTCTCCCTTATAATTACTAACATCTCTTGAAACAGTAGAAGCTTCTCTGAAACAAGCAGACATCATACAGAGGTGAGCAGTAGATACAATATGCAAACTCTCCTCTTTCCATTGCTATTACAAATAGGTGCTAGAAATAGTTTTACATCCCCAACTGATACTGTTTTTTTCAGGCTTTTTTTGTATAAACTGCTACGTAGTTGATTTCTTCTCCGTTAGAGGTTTGTATAATAAAATAATGGCCACCAGTTGATGACAAGTTAGCCATAGAATCATAGAATCATACAATGCTTTGGGATGGAAGGGACATTTAAAGGTCATCTAGTCCATCCCCCCTGCAATTGGCAGGGACATCTACAACTAGATCAGGTTGCTCAGAGCCCCATCCAGCCTGTCCTTGAATGTTTCCAAGGATGGGGCATCTATGGGGCAACAAGGGAGATATCCTGGTGGGAGTCTGTTATAGACCACCCAACCAGGATGAGAAAGCAGATGAAGTTTTTTACAAGCAGCTGGCTGAAGTCTCACAGTCTCTAACCCTTGTTCTTGTGGGAGACTTCAACTTACCAGATATCTGCTGGAAATACAACACAGCAGAGAGAAAGCAGTCTAGGAGGTTCCTGGAGTGCATGGAGGATAACTTCCTGATGCAGCTGGTAAGTGAGCCAACCAGGGGAGGTGCCCCACTGGACCTGCTGTTCACGAACAGAGAAGGCCTGGTGGGTGATGTGGTGGTCGGAGGCTGTCTTGGGCACAGCGACCATGAAATGGTAGAGTTTTCGATTCGTGGAGAAGTAAGGAGAGGGGCCAGCAAAACCGCAACCCTAAACTTCAGAAGGGCAGACTTTGGCCTGTTTAGGAGTTTGGTTAACAGAGTCCCTTGGGAGGCAGGCCTGAAGGGCAAAGGAGTCCAGGAAGGCTGGATGTTATTCAAGAAGGAAGTCTTAAAGGCACAGGAGCAGGCCGTCCCCATGTGCCACAAGTCGAGCAGGCGGGGGAGAAGACCGGCCTGGCTGAACAGAGAGCTCTGTCTGGAACTCAGGAAGAAAAGGAGAACCTACCACCTTTGGAAGAAGGGGCAGGTGACTCAGGGGGACTACAAGGATGTGGTGAGGATATGCAGGGAAAAGATTAGAAAGGCAAAGGCCCAGCTAGAACTTAAACTGGCCACTGCTGTCAAGGACAACAAAAAATGTTTCTACAAGTATATCAGTGACAAAAGGAGGGCTAAGGACAATCTCCCTCCTTTGTTGGATGCAGAGGGAAACTTGGCCACAAAGACTGAGGAGAAGGCTGAGGTACTTAATGCCTTCTTTGCCTCAGTCTTTAATAGTCGGACTGATCATCCTCAAGGTTTTCATGCCCCTCAGCTGGGAGATGGAGATAGGACACAGAATGAAGTCCCAGTTGTCGAAGAGGTGGCAGTCACCGACCTGCTCCTCCACCTGGATGCCCACAAGTCAATGGGGCCAGACGGGATCCACCCGAGGATACTGAGGGAGCTGGTGGAGGAGCTTGCCAAGCCACTCTCCATCATTTATCAGCAGTCCTGGTCAACCGGGGAGGTCCCAGATGACTGGAAGTTAGCTAATGTGACACTCATCTACAAGAAGGGTCGGAAGGAGGATCCAGGGAACCACAGGCCTGTCAGCCTGACCTCGGTGCCGGGGAAGGTTATGGAACAGATCATCCTGAGTGCCATTATGCGGCATGTGCGGGACAACCGGGGGATCAGGCTCAGTCAGCATGGGTTTATGAAAGGCAGGTCCTGCTTCACTAACCTGGTCTCCTTCTATGACAAGGTGACCCGCTTAGTGGATGAGGGGAAGGCTGTGGATGTTGTCTACTTGGACTTCAGTAAGGCCTTTGACACCGTCTCCCACAGCATTCTCCTGCAGAAGCTGGCTGCTCACGGCTTGGACAAGTGCACTCTGCGCTGGGTTAAAAACTGGCTGGACGGCCAAGCCCAGAGAGTGGTGGTGAATGGAGCCAAATCCAGTTGGCGACCGGTCACGAGTGGTGTTCCCCAGGGCTCAGTGTTGGGGCCGGTCCTGTTTAATATCTTTATCGATGATCTGGATGAGGGGATTGAGTGCACCCTCAGTAAGTTTGCAGATGACACCAAGTTGGGTGGGAGTGTTGATCTGCTGGAGGGTAGGAAGGCCCTGCAGAGGGACCTGGACAGGCTGGATTGTTGGGCTGGGGCCAACTGTATGAGGTTCAACAAGGCCAAGTGCCGGGTCCTGCACTTCGGTCACAACAACCCCAGGCAACGCTACAGGCTTGGGGAGCAGTGGCTGGAGAGCTGCCTGGCTGAAAAGGACCTGGGGGTGTTGGTTGACAGCCGCCTAAACATGAGCCAGCAGTGTGCCCAGGTGGCCAAGAGGGCCAATGGCATCCTGGCTTCTATCAGGAATAGTGTGGCCAGCAGGACCAGGGAGGTGATGGTGCCCCTGTATTTGGCACTGGTGAGGCCGCACCTCGAGTACTGTGTTCAGTTTTGGGCCCCTCACTTCAAGAAGGACATCGAGGTGCTGGAGCATGTCCAGAGAAGGGCAACTAGGTTGGTGAAGGGTCTAGAGCATAAGTCTTATGAGGAGCAGCTGAGGGAGCTGGGGTTGTTTAGTTTGGAGAAGAGGAGGCTGAGGGGAGACCTTATTGGTCTCTACAACTACCTGAAAGGAGGTTGTAGCGAGGTGGGGGTTGGTCTCTTCACCCCAGTAACAAGTGATAGAATGAGAGGAAATGGCCTCAAGCTGCGCCAAGGTAAGTTTAGGTTAGATATTAGGAAAAACTTCTTCACTGAAAGAGTAGTCAGGCATTGGAACAGGCTGGAAGTGGTTGAGTCCCCATCCCTGGAGGTATTTAAAAGACGGGTAGATGTGGTGCTTGAGGACATGGTTTAGTGGCGGACTTGGCGGTGGTAGGTTAACGGTTGGACCTGATGATCTTAAGGGTCTTTTCCAACCTTAACAATTCTATGATTCTATGATCTCTCTGGGGAACCCGTTCCAGTGTTTCACTACCCTCATTGTAAAAAATTACTTCCTTATATCTAGTCTGAATCTACCCTCTTTTAGTTTAAAACCATTACTCCTTGTCTTATCATTATTGGCCCTGCTAAAAAGTCTGTCCCCATCTTTCTTGTAGGCCCCCTTTAAGTATTGAAAGACTGCAATAAGGTGTCCCCGCAGCCTCCTCTCATCCCGGCTGAACAACCCCAGCTCTTTCAGCCTTTCCTCATAGCAGAGGTGTTCCAGCCCTCTGACCATTTTTGTGGCCCTCCTCTGGACCCAGTCCAACAGGTCTACGTCCTTGTACTGAGGACCCCAGAGCTGGATGCAGTACTCCAGGTGGAGTCTCACCAGAGCAGAGCAGAGGGGCAGTAGAGGGCCATCACAGAAGTGAAACAACCTTTCATCTTTATAGAGAATTTCTCCTGGACAATGTTGGAGCCCAAAGAGCTATCATCTCTATGCACATACTAAACCCAAAAAAGTCCTTTTACCTATATATATACACCTATATATATATTTACCTATATATATATTGTATATAGGTGTTGTGTATATGTTATATGGATACTGTGTATATAGTAAATAAGCAGGGCCACATATATATGGCAGAAACACCAACAGCACATTACTGTAGCTGAGGTAGTCACTCTAAGCCATCTTTAAAATTAATGGATGGAAATAGACATCTCAAGGGCAATTAATTGGAGCAATTTTGGATTACTATGTTAAGGCGAGATGAAACTCTTCCCTAGTGTCTCTTTTCCCCTATTGATTTGATAGCATAGCGAAGGGGAATAGCTAAGACTTAGGTGTCTAATTTTCAAACACGTAATTTAGAGCAAATACATACAATCCTAAAGAACATAATGGAATATACTAAATTATTTGTCCTTTTGATAAGAAACATGCCAAGCGTGTACTCTGGAGATTATATATCTGAAGGAAAAGCAATCAGGATTTGTAAACCCCAATTTCTTTATTTCATTTTTCACTTGTCCTAAGCAATTTCCTACCTCTTATCATGCCACACACCCTTCTCCATGCTTTTTACAGGTTTGGAGGTTTTTTATGTGTTTGCATTTCCAGAAGTTTATGAAATATTTACAATTTGCAAATACCACTTTTACACATTGGTATAATTATGTTTCCTTCTTTGCTCTGCATTCCTTTGCTAATAAATCATATCACTGTGATTGGTTTCTGATCATTACCGAACATCGAGCTCAGATTGCCAGAGAACTAACCAAAAAAGCTCCCAAGATCTCTTTCCAAGTGGAAACAGTTACACTAATGCATATCATTGTGTCTATAGCTAGGATTGTTTTTCTTTGCATGTGCATTTCTGTGCAATTATTGGTGGTTTAATTTCATCTGCAGTTTTTAACAATCAGTCACCTAGATCATTCTGCAGCTGCTCAGGATCAGCTTCAGAAACATTTTGGTACAATGCTGGTAGGGACATCCACATATTTGATCTTTTCTTTATATGATATTCTTCTGAGTTTTTAACATGTGGAAATAATTCACAAACAGAAAGAAAAAATGGTTATGGAATTGTTTGTTCAAATATATTAGTATGTAAGCAATTCTTTCATAGATTTTCCTATCCATGTACCCACCCCTTGGTTTTTTTATTGCTCTTATTACCCATCTGGCATAATACTATTTTTACTATTACCAGGCTCCATTACTATATTAGAAAATTTACTGATAAAAAGCTGTGTCATAAAATATGCTGATGTTTAATATGAAGCTTTGCATTCACAGCTTTTACAATATACTAATATTGTGTTAATATAGCTTATAGTGACAGAAATTAAATCCTTAGCAATAGGAATTGTTAACTTGTTAACCAGAAAAATCAGCTCTTTCTTGGGTGTAAATTACTGTTTCTGTAGTTTTCACAATGAATTAAATAAATGTGGTTCAACTGTTACTGATCCTGTACATTTTTTCCTTAAAGGTGAAATTCACATTACAAAATAAGGAGGTTCTAGAAAATAATGGTAGATTCATTATCCATGAGGAGAAAGGTCAAAGCTATTTGTAGAATGTAGTTATCTGACACAGGATGCAAACAAAAGCTTCGCTTTACATTTCTGAAGTTAAGAGAGCCACTCCTTTGTTTACTGAGAGACATCCATTGAAATACTTTCCTTGGGTATGGCCATAACATATAAAAAACCATGTGATGTGTGATACGTCAGCTGATTTATTAGCTAGCCAAAGAATGCTGTGGGTATACAGCCACATAAGCAGGAAAAATGCCAATGATTTTGCCATAACTACTTGCAAATAAGGTATGAGACATTTATGTCATCAAGGAAAATATCTGCAGTCAAATATTCATTCCCAGTTACTTGGAAATACAGCAGTTATTCAAGTAAAATTCTGAGCCAAATTCAGCTGCAGCATAACTAGGCTTATTTACACAATCACATATAACAATAATTTCTCGTCATTGGAGTTTCTCAAAATGGGATTTCTGCTCTTAAAGGCAGAATGAGACCAATGTTTTAATTTCTGCTCTGAATTGCATGGAGCAGGAGGTTGAATGTGGCTCTCTACCGCTCAGATAAACATCTCTCTGATGTTGAGCTGTCCCTTTTTATTAACCTGCTTTTTCTCTCTCCTCCCAGAAATGATTCACACTTGTCCTGACAAGGGATTCACAGAGACTCCCAAACACCTCGAGTCAAGACATCTGTTGTGTGAAGTGTATTCTTTCCTTGATGATGAGGATTAATACAAAGGACATTTCATCACCAAGTCTCACAGCAACCCCTTCCAGTCCTTGTCAGTGCATTTTGGCCTTCTCACTTCACCCACAGTGATATTTGTACACTTCATCTGAGCATGTTCCCTGCCTTTTAAGATGCAAGGACAGAGAAAGGTTTTCCCAATTTCACTGTTAAATAACACCACCTGTGGTGACTGCCTGATTACAGTACAAACCAGTCTCTCTTGCTATATGAAAATATTACATCAGCCCAAAAAAGAGCTTTCGCAGCAAGTTGTTTAGTTCCAAGATGGATTTACTTTTATATAAGAATGAAAAAGATGCTTTTATAGTCATGTATGGCCAATATTTGTCTCTGTTGATTGAGGTGGAAAACTGCACATAGGTGAGGAAATTAATTTAAATTATGTTTCCTCACGATTTAGGGTCTCCAAGGCAGCAACTCACAGAACAGTAACAAGCAGAATCTGGATGCAAGCCATGCTCTTAATAAACTACTTGACTGGACGGCTAAGGCTGATCATCATCATCATCTCATCTATGCAGATCAGAGATCTTTTTAAGCTAGACAGTGTGAAAGCCTTTTAATACAGTATATACACACTGCACTTAAGCCAAGTTTGAATTTCGTGCTAGTAACCTGCCATTGCAAGAAGCAGTACAGCACCATTTCTCCTACTCACAGAGAGACCTGGATTTCTCAGGTTCATCAGTACGTGATTGCAGTCCTTTGGGCTATGTTCTGAGAGAGATGTCCTTATGGTACAAAGCCCTTATGATAGATTTGTTCTCAGATCTTCATCTTCAGACGTTAACGCAGAACGTAGAGCTGCCATTCAAGCTTTTCCCACTGTCATCTTTGCTAGTAAATAATGTACTTGATTCAGTACCTTTGCAGCTTTATATGGCTGTCAATGCACTAAAAAATAACAGGATAGTGCCCCTGTCAGAAATAGAGAGAGTTATAGTGCAGGAATAGTCAAAGGAATTAAATGTGTTAAAGTTATATCTTATCCCTCCTTCCCAGCTTGGGTTCTTGATTTCTCAGCAAACATTTCTCACAGATTTGCTCATCCCCTTGAAAAATTAGAAAGAATATTTCTCAGAGTCACACTATAAAGCCATGTCCATAGGATTTTAAAAACAGCGGGCTGATGATTTACTTTGCAATGACAAAAGGCTTGATCAGCACTTCTTCACTTCAGGCCATTATTCTGTGAAGTACGTTTCACACTAACTCTTAAAAATCATAACAGAACTGAAAGGTAAAAGCACTGCATGGAGAACAATGTGCCAGTTCAGTCCTTTACAAACCTGCATTTCTACTGTAGTCAATGCACCTGGTTGAGGGTGTAGTCTCAGCACTAAATTTTTCTTATTGAAATGAATAGTATAAGCATGTAATTGATAATCCCCTATAATGTTTAAAAAAGTGATTTAACATTCATTCAAATAAATACAGCACAAAACCAACAGCATGGAGTGTTGTGAGGAAAGTGACATGAAAAGAGATTTTTTCAAGGAGCCACACTGATGTTCTGCATTTTTAAAACACTATTACAACTGAATTTTAATATAATTACAATTACTTTACTCTTCCTTAGGTATCACATTATACAAGATGTATTGTTACTTTGTTTTGTAAACCTGCCAACTACAAAGTCTCTTGTCATTTATGTTGCCATTAGTGAATTGTCTATAATAATTTCCAACCAAAGATACACAAAAGTAAGAATAAGAATAATAGTATGTTTTGGCAATCTACAAAATCATCCCTTAAAGTGATAATGTAAAAATCCATGAACTCAATGAGAAGTAATTAAACTGACATATTTCCTTGTTTATATTCTGAATGGATCCAGATAATTACTATTTTATTGTACTTTACGGATACATTTTCTCAAGACCTTTCAGAAACAGGATGACATTTATTTTCATAATTTTAAAGACAAATAGATTTGGACACGGAGGTTGACAAAGATGTATCAGTTCATTTTTTAAAAATCAAGCCATTTTTCTGTTTTTCTGATATATCTCTAGACTTATTTATTATTTTGATCTTCTATTTAAAACAAACAACTGAATAAAATGCAGTATCACATTACTAACGCGGTATTAACATCAATAGTCCTTAAAAATCTATTGTGGGACTAGAGTGAAGGTGTCATTGCAATCTTTATTGTATTTATGAAAGTCCTATTTAAGACGCCTCTTTATGCATTTCTGTAGTTCTAGGTTTATAACATGTTCATAGTTCTTTCTTTACACCTCTGCTTTTCTGTTTTGCTTTCTGTTTTTGCTCTGGTGTCCCTGCAGCATTCCCATTCTAATAAAATCCAGTAAACATGTATGTGGAACAGAGGGTAAAATCATAGTTTACTTCAGCTGTGAATGGGTAAAGCAAGTATTTTCTCCTACCTTTGTTGAATCCTTGTTATTGAAACCAACCTGATGTTATCTGCCTCTGTCTCCTTATCTAGTCATGTTTGAACATTTTTTTTGGATTAGGAGAAAATGAGCCCAGCAGTAAAACCTTATCTCAATTGGCTATGTCTACAGTGCTAAATAAAATAGGACTAGAGAGCAAGCTCAAACCCTGAACCCAACCACTCATACTACTTAATTATTAACATACTCTCTGGCATGTTTTTTCGCCTGTTCCATTTAGCACTCTCTTAGAAAATGCTTGGGATTGCATGAGCCAAGAGCCAGTCCAGCACCCAGAGCTTTCTCCACCCTGCTATCCCCTACTAACCTACATTCGTCCCGCCTCCAGCACTATTCCAGCAAGTCTTGTACCTGAAATACACCCACACCCTTGAACCTGTAACAGATGCCCTCAGCAACATGCTCTTGAAAACAGGATGCCAGTGGGCTGCAACATTCTTTCATTATTTCACACATTTTAACTGGGGAAAAAAAAAAAAAAGGAAAATGGAAAGCCATTATTATATCTATGGATCAAAGGATACCATCCCAGGCACAGGTCCAAGGTCAAGAATATTGCATGGATGTAGCCAGTTTATATCAGTCAGCCTTAGAGCTGAAGAGTGCTCCTTGGCTCTTTACAGGTTTACCTGTTTTCAAGTACAGGTGTCAGCAGTTGTTACCAGGGTGGGGATGCAGGTCAGAGCTACTGGTGATGCAGAAAGTCACTGAACTTGGCAAGGTTTAGCTATTCATGGATAACACATTCTCAGTATGGAGAGAGTCTAGAGGAAGGTTAATAGGTTTGTTTGACCAATCATTTTTTTCTTTTTTTTTTTTTTTTTAATCTAAAGAGGCTTCTCTAACCATTTTGGGTTCAGATGCTAAGCCCTTCCCTTAGGCTAAACATATAAACAGTCAAGAAGAGCTCACCCTTTTTAAAACACAGCTGATGCTACCTACCCTTTGAATGTAGGCCATTTTATAAATATATTGCAGGGAATTATTATTTCCCTTCAACAAAGTTAAATCCACAGCTGTCATATCTCAAGCAAATGCCCTCACTACAAGGCTATAGCTTAGCTTGGGGCTGACAGTGATACTCAAAGCACCCAGCTAGAAAGCTCAGTTTTGGCTCATACTGTGTGAATAATTTAAGTTGTTGTTATTATTATTATTTTGTTTTAATCCCAAACCTAATTTAATGTGCATAAATTACCTAGGGAGCAATGATTAAACCCTATGTATATTGCCTTCCATCAGACATGCCAAAGTCATGCTAAAAGACATGCCAAGTGCCCATACCACAGTAATCACATCTCTTTTCCCAGCCATGGTGTCCGAAGCCATGTTGTGACTTGTCATAGGTTGAACTCTCTGTTGCCGGTTCATGAGACTGTCCAATGTACAATTACTAGATTGGATCCTTTAGGAAACAGTCTTTAGGTTTCTAAATCATAATGGAATTCAGATGTAGAGAAAGCAATGCTGCTCAAGACAAAGTAATTCTGCAGTCATATATGTAAGTACAAGGCTTTAGACTGAGAGGTGCCAATTGAACACAGACATCTCCAGAGTTAAAAGTCATTGAAGAGTATGTGCCTCCTGAGATTTAGATATCTTGATCTGTTTCAGGTGTGGGAAGTAGGGAACCCAAAATTCAATCTAAAAGCATCATGGAAAATCACTTCTAAAAGTCATAGCAAAAGACATTGTTCCATCAAAATAATATAAAGGCTACTATCTGAAAATAATATAAAGGCTACTAGCTGCAGCAAATAGGGAACCCAGACCTGAAGGAGATCAGAATTATGTTCTTGGTTTGTGTAGGAAACTGAAGGGAAAAAAAGTGCTGGGAGGGAATCTGCCTGGCTTCTGCAAATGCAGCAAAGGATTATCAATTTTGGAGGGAATAGCTATTTGTTTTTTGGCATAATTTTTATGATGTCCTTCAAAAATAGTTTTGTGCATGAGTCACCCCAAGACTATTATTAAATCAATGGTTGACTACTATTGTGAATAGTCTCAATCAAGAACCAGTATAAAATCCATAAATTAATGAAGATGCTTGTATTAGTACACTTAATGGACAGGTTGATCTAACTACATAGTGCAGTGAAGGAAAATATTTCACTCTCAAATTTACATCCCGAGTTCTTTGAATGAATAAGTTTTATCCTTTCTTGAGTCAATAAGTAGCTAATAAGCCATTAATTAAAGGGAGCAAATTGCAGCTTAAAAAAAAACCAAAACAGACATTTGTATCTTCAAAAAGGTTAGTCAGTTTAATTTAAAAAGAGCATTGTCAAAATAAGGTAAAGATAAATGTGTGAATAAGGAGAGAGAGAACTGGCTGTGAACAGAAATCTTGGATATGGTTGATATTGTACCCCATTTGCATATAAAGAGATCACGACATTTATCAGAGGAGAAGTTCTGAAATGAATCCATCTGAAGTGAGGAATTGTGGGAAGAAAATATTGAGGAGCTCTGGGAAAAAAAAGCTTATTTTAATATAGATGTCTAAATCTTAAAAAATATTATAACAGTCAGCAATAGCAGGAAATTGAACTTGATTGCCAAAGATATCCTTTGAAATCCTGTTTCTGAGATCTATAAAAAACAAACCTCTGGTGGTGTTGTACATACACACTTCCTCTCAACAAAATATTAGGGTCTCAGTAAGACACTTTCATCACTTTCCTAGAAATCTTGAAACTGCATAATCAAGAGTTCCTTTAATTTAAACAAATATAATATACATCATTCATGTTCCTTCTTTCAAAACCAAGTTTACTTAACTTTATAGTTTAAAATGACCTCTTGTTTCCTCTTACTCATTTTGATTTAAGCCAGGCTCTAATTCCATCTACAAATTTTTAAACCATTGGGTTATGCAAAACCACCTATTCTTAATTTTCTGTGTGTATGTGTAGGTGGGACAGAGAGAAGGGAGAGTTTTGTATTAAGTAGGTGCTAATGTGGCAGGGAATAGGATCTGTTGTAATTCTGACTGACGACCCTTAACTCAGTCTATGAAATACACTGTGTGGCAAAAATAGAGTCAGGGAAGTCACTAAACCCCATGAGCAGAGGACTAGAGGGAATGACTGCCATGTTGCTGTATTGTTCTTGTACATACAGTTATGTTCCAAATTTGCAATGCATGAGCATCTCAACATTTTTTTTCTGAATCTGCATTTATGCATTTCAATTCTTTAAGTCAAACAATTTAATTTTGTAACTCCAACATTTGGTGCATTTGAGAAACTAGAAATAGTTCTTCTCCCCTTTCCTGTAACTGCAGTAATTTAGTAACATGATGCAAAATGAAACCTACCCTGTATCAAATACCCTCATTGTGCCAAGTGTTCCCAATGGTATTTAATTCTGCTCCATCCTAATCCGTTGAAGGACTGTGGCTAAGGCTGTTGTCAGATGAGCAGAGATTACAGATGATGATGATGTTAATGATGATTTGACAAAGTATAAATTCCTCAAAAAATGCATTTTCAGTCACTTCAAAATTATGTGAGTGCAAGCCAAATGTACTCATTACCAGAATTTTGAAATTTTCATTACACGCAAAGGTAGAACTATCATTATGACTGCTTAATCTAGTGCTCCGGACATTCATACAAAATTTGGCAGTCCCTGCTTAAATTCCCAACTTTCTCCCAGATCCTAGGTTAGCATCCTAACTTCAGAGTACAAAGCAGAAATGGGAGAACATATTTACCTTTTACTGTGTTGTTTTGTGTTAGTGCTTTTAAATCCAGTGGCTCTTGAAAGGTTTTCTGAACCAAATACTATCAAGCTATTGCTGTCTCTGACTCAGCAATGATGTCTTACACAAAATGCAGTACCTCCAACATCCTATCCATAAATTTCCCAGCCTTCACATGCTCCACATCCCATCTGTTACAGTGCTTGTCTGAACTCAGATCTGTTCTCTTTCTGATTGAGGGTAGGAATCTGAAACAGTTTATTTCATAGGTTAAATTAATACCTTCTCCCAGGGCTATAGATATTCTGAGGGTAATGCAGAGAAGAGAGAAGATAAGACTTCTGTTACTTCTGCTAGAATTGTTCTTCTCTTTACAAAACCATTCACAGCTTGGCAGTTATGATTAGAGGATTTTAAGATTTAATTCCCCTAAGGTGAACTGAAAACTAAACCCAGACTGCACAACACAGGTGGATGTCCTAACACTCCAACAGAAAGAAATACATGGCTTTCTCCACCATCTTTGTCTGGATCTGATCCATCTTCTCCTTTGCTTTTTATTACCTATGTTCCAAGAAAATCGTATGTACAAGGCCACACAATACTTCAATCTCAAACTAATTGATTTTTTTTTTCATCAATCTGGGACCTAAAGTGAAAAAAAAAGGAAAAACAAAACACTGGCTTCTCAGAATAAACATTATTTCTATTGCTTAATTCAGAAGCTAAATTGAAAAATCAATTCTTTGCACAGCCTTAAAACATAATCAGTCTCATTGACATAAATGTGCTGAAGTACACAAGTGAATTGAAAACTATATTCCTCTATTATTGCTGAGATCTGTCACAAGTAATTTTAGAATCGCTTATTGATCTTTCATTATTAAGATTTAGAAAAGCACTCATTTGCTAATATGGGCCCTTCTGACTTCATTCACAATAAAAACATGACCATAACACCACCAAAATGAAACACTCAGACAAACACCAATAAGTTACTCCAAATATTACCCCAATATAGGGAGAACTTTTCCCCATTGGAACTTTTGGTGTTTTTTTTTTTTGCGGGGGCAGCTGTTTGGTTTTTTTTTTTTACTTTTTTAAGCCTCTCTATTTTCATCCCTTTCATTCAGGATATTGACAGGAATGTATGGCAAAGAACTAAACACACACAGTTCTCTAAGATGCAAAATTAATTGTATAGTCATATATGCATAACAAAACATGACTTTGGGTTTATAAACAACAAATCAGTCTCATTGAGCTTGCTCAAAACAAATGTCTACATTTTTTCCATCTTTCTCTCTTTTAAAAATTCTCACTGAGAAATAAATAGAAACTGAATTCATTATATATACATCCAATTTTGTCCCCTTTGAACATCATGCTTTATTGTATTTGATAATCCTAAATGATCAGTATCACTACAAGAAGAATGTTAGCTAGACTTTTAATGAATATTACTTCTTTTACTCTATTTTTGTAGCTGTGGTTAGCTAAGTATTTGATGAAGACTGTAAGAAACAGAGAATATAATTTTCATATGTGGGAGAAAAAACTCACCAAACACCAATATTTCCTATCAAAGCTGAAAATAGCTGAGCATCAAATATTTCTACCTGTGCCAAGTCTGAATACACTTGGCAAAGAGATGTTGCATGCAGGAGAAAAATATCTTCTCCATGAATATCACAGATCAGCTACCAGCTATAGGCAGGTCTATGGTAGCTGGATTGCTGGCCTGGGTTCATTAGGTGTAGCTTTGGACTTGTCAATGCATAAAATATTCCTGCTCCCGCAGAGCTTCATGGAGGTTCAAGCCATCTGTAAGTAGATTCCTTATACCTTACACAAAATACGAGTGCAGCAAAATTGTGCCATTTTTTCACTTTTGGATATTATATCCACACTACAGGATCTATTCAAAGCACACTTTTCAAGTAATAGTCCACATGGAGTACATAAAAATAGTAACCTGCAGTTAAAGCATAGTGAACTGACCAACAAAGTTTTAAGTCTTTATGTGTAGGGGCATATGTTGATGGGCAGGCAGAATCAGGATAAAATTTCTCTTACTACATCTCAAGTAAAATCGGGAAAGACAACACAATCCATATCTTCTCCACCCTTGTCATTGTTCAATGTTGGAGACTATAGGAGAAAGTCCATTACTCTGGAAATTCATAAGTTCTCATGCATAACTTAATGGCTTTTTGTTTTTATTTTCTTCAGCTTAACTAGTAATGTGCTTATCTAGTGCAGAACTATCAGCCAAAACTGGAAGCCTGTGATAAGTCATTGTACTACAGGACACAAACGGAGTGGATATAATGAACTATTGAGCAGTCAAAAATCAGCTAAAGGCAGTATGATAAATCTGTTTTGAGTCCACTGATCAATTTTTCCCTGAAAAAGGATGGCAATATGCAAACAAGGGAAAAGTTAGTATGGAAGTCATGTCACTTAACTTTAGATTTTTAAACTGCAGATGTTTATACCTGTACTAACACCCTGGGTTGCCTTTGTAGTCAATAGAGACAAATGGACAGTTCCAGAACACAACTCCACTGACCCATTTTAGACCCTTTTGATTAAATTAACTGTGTCCTTCAGATGCCTACTTATAACCACTGAGAACAAGGGTAGCCTAGATGCTCAGCTCCGATGTAGCTGCTGCATTGCAAAAGTTCCATGTGGTCATATGAATCTCACATAAAGTAACTGAAATACAAAATGTGCCTGGCAGAGGCTCCCCCCTGCAACTGAACTCTTTAATGTGCAGTATTTGGGACCTTGCTGACCTTTCCTATGAACTTCCTGCACGCATAGAACACTACAAGCCCTTTGGAAGGGACTGCTGTATCTCATTGTATCTGTCATCACAACTGATCCTTATTTGAAAGATAAAGGATAGGAACAGCGGCTTGCAATCATAGATGACAGGTCATCTTACCCATTCTTTTGCCCTCAGCCAAGATCAGGTATAGTTTCTATTAGATATATCAAAATATATTTTTACATGAAAGTTGCTAAGTGGTTTTATGAATTATTACTGAGCAAAAAATAACCATACTAGGAAACCTAACTCTGTGATGCTCAGCTGCCTCAGATTTGTGAATAGGTAGGCTCTTGAGAATAAAAATCCTGACAAAGCTGTATTCAAAGGCTTTGGGCATTCTAACTGCAGTAATTGTAAAATGTTCCTACATTCCATTTTATGGCCATGCTTATTTTATATAAAACCTATATCCATTGTTCCAGTGATTTGTATGGGACAGAAATATCTGTAGATCTATCTGGTTGATGTGCAGGCTAATGGGAGCTACAGGGTAATAATCTGCCCTTAATTCACAGGCTTCTTTCAAAGATCCAGCTCTCTGTGCAGCCTATTAATCTACTAATGAGTCAAACAATTTCTGAAGTATACAGGCACCACTTCCAGACTTGCTAGAATTTGTTTGCATCTCCCTGGTTTTCTTCAATGTCAAAGTGCTATCCACAGCATCAAGCTATTCTAAGAAGTGCTTTGAGAAAGGATGCCCTTATCAGGAAAGATTTGTGGACTTAATAGGAAAAAAAATGTACATAGTATACAGCACACATAACTTAAAATGTAATGAAAAATAATTCTATTGACATTAAAAAAATATGTAAGGGGTTGTTTCATATCTGATACCACAGCTCTAAGGCATATTTTCATAATGGAAAATTGAAAAGATTTAGAGCACTGGTTCTGACATCATCTGTATCCATGGCTAATCCAAACTACCTGAATATGTCCTACACAGAACAATGGGGAGGGCCACAGACAGCTACAGGTTCTTTGCAGAGATCTTTCTGTACTGCATTTCTTCTCCTCATTTGTGAGCTGTTTAAATGTCTGGTTTTCAACTGCCAGGCCTTTGTGTCAGGGTCTGCAACTATTTTGTAAAGCATTAATATGCTTTATAAATAGGATAGGAAAAGTAACCTTTTCAGACAGTGCAGATGCACATAACTTCTGGATTACATCTGAAAAATGTAGTTTCAGAGAGAAACAGGGCTTTCGTAAATAGTTTTTGTTTGTTCAAAGGACAATTAAAGTACACAAGACACAGTATACCGTCATGAAGAGTGGGCTAGTTGGGATACTAAAAACAATATACGTGGGCTCACAGATCCTAATTCCCAGCCAAAGAAGGATAACTAGGATTATCTTTGCATAAACTGAAATGTGCCTGTGAAGTCATGGCCTTTCTTTAATGACTCAGTATATGACATATTTGAGGGCAAATATCATTTATGATGTACCTAGTGTATACAATTTTTAGAACTAAATATGTCTCAAAAGCTAATATTTTTAAAATACTTTGGTTATGAGAATTTCTATTTGAAAAATTGCACAAGAAACTTCAAGGACTTTGTTTCCAACTAGCTGTTGTAATTCTTGTCACAGCATGTAAGGTTCCTAAATAGCTTGTTCATTCTAGATTAGAGCAGCTAACATCTGAGATTTAAGTCCTCCTCTTTTTGGCCTCATCTTCATCTGTTCAGGAACACTGGCTGGCTGCCACTGCTCTGCAGCTGTCTAAGCTCTGTCTCTGTAGCTGTCCTGGGTCAGTAGCCACCCTATGTAACCTTAGTCCAACCATAACTTGGATTGTGTCCTTTGCTATTGCTTTCTGGTTTTATCTGACGGTTGAATTGAAACCTGCTCTCTGGTATATTAGCTGCTGATCTTCAGATTAACCCAATGCTCTAAAACAAAACAGGCTGTTGGTGCTATGAGAAGTAAAAATCTTTAGGCTAAGGGACAAATGACTTCCCCCAATATATACAATCACTACAAATGAAATGAAAAACTATGTTTACAGGGAAGTATTTTATTCACATGGAACAGGTAAGTAAGACACTCAGACACCGACTTCAGAGTAACCTGTATCAACAAATGCAGTCTCCCATTATTACAGGCTACCAACTCAAATAATCCTGTTAATATCTTAAATTTATTGAATAAGCCTGAGAGATTCAAGAACTGACATCATTATATTGATACACATTTTCAGGATAAAGGCACATGAAGATTATCCAAGATTGCTTTTACTTGGCCAAATATGTGTTACCAGTTAAGAGTATAGAGGTGTATGATGTGCACAAGTCACAGCAAATGACAAGAGAAGATTTGACAATTTCACGGAATCCTAATTTATCTTTGGAAGAAACTCAAGAAAGTTCTTTTTACTATTTTTGTCAGAAGGTTAATGATTACAGTAGAATATTTTTCCAGTTTCTGGGAGTTGCGTCCTTTAGAGAACCGCAAGACACAGAAACTGACAGTACATTTTACAAGATGCCGTATTTTTTCTCCGTGTTCAGATGGAGCCTAGAGAACAACCCAGCTCACTCTGAAACACATGCAAACCAGTTCGTCAGCTGACAAGGCACCGAGTAGGCTCCACAAATTGCACTGACTGTTATCTAGAACACGAGTTTGTACATATAACTTACACTTCAGCACTTCCATATAGATGCCTAAGATCTCAATCTCCACTGAAGTCACACCCTAGACCACAATAAACTGCTGCAGAATTCAAGCCATTTAATAAGAAGTGGATATTTCAGTACAAGAGATCATACTTGTGTATCCAAAGACATTACTGGCAACAAGACAATGACTGACAATAAAATAGAAACATGAAGAAAGAAATTTTTGCTACTGATTTTGTGGAGTAACCAAAACAGAGTAGTGTGATCCCAGGGCACCAGCAGAAGCTCCATCAGGCCTAATTGTTACAGAATAAGAGAGACACCAAAAAGAAGTAAGAGCACATATGTGAACACCTGCAAACACATAGCTACCATGCCACGTATCTGTTGGGGAAAAGGGTTTGGATTAGCACTCTGAGGCCTTCTCCAAACAGAGTTGACTTCTGCTTCCTCGTACTTCCCTGTAGAACCACACACATAAGTATCATGTGGTTTCTTCTTCAAAAGTCTATTGATGGGAGAAGGACCTGTTGGGTGTGTAGCCCCCAAAACTTAAACATATCATTACTTCTGGAATCTTTTATAATACCTTTATCTTGCAAAACCACATTTTTGACCTAATCAGTAAAGAAAGTAAATATATGATATACTGAGGATTTTTACAGTTTTGAAGCATACAAAGCACTAGTAATCCAAACACAGTTCTTTTTCTTAGGTTTTACCCACTTTGAGAAAATGTGACTATCCCACAGAAGAGTTGCAAAGTAAAATGTGATTTTAATAAGACGACATAAAGGTAAGAAGTAAAAGCTCTTCGTGTATGATTTTGATCATATAGTCCAGTACTTTCAACACAATGTATAACAAATGAAAGTACTGAAGATTAATTGTGCATTCAATACGCTCACGATATTCAAGATGTTCATGATATTCTGTAGACCAACTCAGGAGCTGGGTTTTCACGTTACCTGGAGTGAAGAATGTGATCCCATCAGAGTATGCTCATTGATGCTTAAGGTTTATGCAAACCAATCTAGTCTTAAGGGCTGTATTCAGACTATTATAGTTGCCAGTGATGTAACATCTGCCAGGCAGGATGTTTCAGATTTAGTCCCTTAGGTACCCCAGCTCTCACACAGTCAGTGGGGTAAGTGCCTCCACAAGGAGATTCAGAAACCTTAAGGAGGAAGTCTTTCCCTTTCCACTGGTGGTACAGCAAGTAGCTTTGGGAACGCTCAACCATGATGTTTGTCTGAACAGTTATCTAACTCATGTACCTACACAGAAGAGACACCTTCATCACCTGAGATTCAGAGCACTGAACTCACTTTTGAGCACAACCAGGTAATGAAGGATGCCTCCTTTTATGCACAATTACAGAACTTGGCCAGAAAGAGATGCTAAGACCTCCTTCTGTTTACCCCTCTTATGGGAGTACCTGAAGCTGAAAGTTATGTAGTCTGAGACTGAGTTGAACTATTTATTCTCCACTTTTCCTGTTGAATCTGGATCACAGAGTAGAAAAAGACTGAAACATTCAAAGGATTCATGGGAGAGACAAAAAAGTAAAAAAAGACCTTTTTCTATCCTAACGCTCAGGATGCTTCCCTGGGAAAGATGCATCCTTACTTCTCGCTCCATATATTCCCTATGTATTATTTGCACTGTTTAGGACAACATGTTGTCAATACCTTGTTAGCTGATCATTACTGATATACAGGAATCTTATATAATAAATATTTAGTCACATTCTAGAATTTTATATATATGGTTTTTTTTCTTTTTCTCTTTCATCTTCTTTTAAAAACAAATAAAAATATGTGAGTCACAAAGAAAATTCTCCTGGTGCCTAAAAAGATACGTAATCTAATGAAGTTAGGCATATCTTATAGCACAATGGTAGTAATTTGCAGTTGTATAACATCTGAACTGAGAAATTGATGTATAAAATGGATCTTGACTGGCCCAGAGTCTACCACTAAGATTATACTGGCACAATGGAAAGACTAATCAGGTCTCAAAATAACATAAGGTCATTTTAAACTTCTATTGTATGTAAGCTTTGAAATTTTGGCCTTTTCTTCTTTTAGCAGTCACAGAATGATACGAAAGGAAAAACACCCTCAGCAATCACTACTTAGAGGCAGAATTTACAGAAGCACACAATTAATTCATGTCTAGTGGCATAGTAAAACAGGTATTAAAACAATAAATAAAAAATAAAAACATGTACATCAGTTATTTTTTAAGAATCACAGAGAGGACTGTTCAAAGGACATACATTATTTATGCAACCAGCAACATGGACACATCTAAATTTTGTTAATGGGTTTTGTGAATATACTATGTTGCTTTCTTGATTAGGACTTTCTTTCATAGGGGTAGCTAATACTCTAAAATATTTGATGCATGTGTCTTGGTTTATGTGCTTTCAGTGTAAATGCACAGAATGCTTTATAACTCCTGTGGTACAGATATATTTTTTAAAGCATCTTTCAAAGCAAATTGAGCAGTGGAAATCTTTTTTTTTTTCTTTTTTTTTGTTGTTCAGCTCTAAAAGAATTCACATTTCATGGACATCAGCTACTTTGTATGGTCCACCTGAGTGGGTTAACAAAATAAAGACAGATGTCAGTGGAATAACTCTAGCACTTCTTTGGTGGAAAGATGCCACTGACATACTTCTTCTCAGTGCTCACTCTCACAGAAATATCTCCTTATGCTATTTCCCTACCATCAATATAGTCCTACAACATCTCAGAACCCAGCAAGAAGAGTTATCAAATGGTATGAATTTCCTTGCATGTTCATGCAAGATTTCATACTTTCCATAGACAGGAATTTGAGAATTATAAGAGTGACTTGAAGAGAAAGATGTTTTGTAGGACTGTTTTAATATACAGCTACTAAGAACAACACATTCTTTTACTCACAGACATGGGCCTTTCCCTCTCTTCTCTGTGCTCACGGTAGAGAAAACAGAATGGTTAGGTTATTTTAAGACAAGTAGAAATTACACAAAAAAAGAAATCACGTGCCCCACAGAAGACCATGGTCAGTATGGCAGGAATATTATGTAATGGTTGCACTGGCAGCATAGACACAGCAACATGCAGGATAAGAAGGGGGTGTAACTAGTTTTCTGTTCTGGCAGCTGTAATTTAATAGAGGGTCATTGCGTCCCTGGGATTTTGGTCAGCTGTCTTTCAGCAGTATGATCCTTCTTCACTTGACTGCAATAGTGGTTTCTATAACTGAGTATGTCAAACTGCATTTCCAACAACATCTTGAATACTACTTCAGAGCTGACAGGCACAAACTGCTACTGTATTTTCAGCAGTACTAGACGCAGCACTGATTTGGGAGTTGAGTTCATCAGTGACCCACCTGAGTTGTTACCTCCCCTCTAGAAGAGAGGTTTATTATCTCTCCCAGGTTTCCAGATTGCTTTTCTATTATCTATTTATCTTCTACACTTCTACTGACTACCTGCTTCAGCTGATAACTGCCAGTTGCCTCAAATTCTCTGTGATTCCTGATAGAGATCTTTTGCAGTTGAGTATATTGCTGTAGGTACAATGTGCTGTGTTCTGTGTCCCCAGGAGCTGTAAAAGAAAAGAATTTTTTTGGGCCTGGAATAGACATAGTTGATGCTTATAGAGAAAATGGACCTCAATAGAAAGACATGCTTTGGCTATATTTTATCATTAGAATTCTACAGTCTAATCATATTTATATGAATTTTATCGCAAAAATTGAAGTATACATCTCTCTTTCACTAACTGAACTAGGATTAAAGTTTTATGCTAGTGACAGAGATATCTGTGTGTATGAATGAGTGTGGAGTGAGACACAGGCTGACAATGATTAGTTGTTGATACAAAGCTTACAGAAGGTGGACTAGGTGATTTACCAATATAATTCTAATGATAATACCCTGTGTATTTGCTGGAGATGAGGAGCACGCACACGACACCAGCCTGTATATGGACGTGAGAGAAGTTTGAGTTGCATATTTATGGAACAGAAATCAGTCCAGAAAAAAAGTAACATAATCAGAATGTAATTTCATGTAGGCCAGAATGACACACAATCATAAACGTGCACCTTTTAGATCCAGACTCTGTGACTAGAAGACATAACCTGTGATGTAGCAGAGGAATCTAAGCTTAGAAGAAGACCTGTAAAAGTTTGGGTTCAAATGAAACTGCATGACAAGTAGCACGTGGGGGAAACGGACCGTTCCATTAGGAAACTTACCCAAACAATTAGTGGATATACTCACAGAAAATATCATCGGGTACTCAGCATTTGCAGCATTTTCTTTTTCTCTGGTGAAAAATAATACTTAAAACCTTTTTCCGTTAATATCACTAAAAAGACCTCAAGCTGTTATCAACCAAACCAGGGGAATGTATAACGTTCAACCTCCCAGAAGTCTATCTCACTATCAAATGGAGACAGAATTAATAACCAGATGTGTGACTTCTTCTCACACACAGGCTAGATAGATAAGTTTTTTTAATTTCTTCTTTACAATTGTATCACTGAAAAATACAGAATGCCACCCTTCCATACACAGACACATACACATGTGTACACGCAGCTCTGAACTTTTGCTAGCTTCTTGAAATTCACATGTAAATTATCAATTATTATCACTAATGCATTTTTAATTCTTACCCTTAGAGGGTGGATATGAACATTTTTACTTTGAATAATGGGCTTCCTACACTGAAGGTGCTCTGAGATTGGAAGCATATAGAATGATGACAGTTTTTTTTTTTAATCTGCAACAGGGAACGGCATCGCTTCAGAACCTTTGTTCTGCAGCACTCGCAGAGGTGTGGATTCACTTTAAAAAACTGATGCCACTGCAACTGAGGTCCACATAAAAAATAAAATCATACATCAGCTTTTAGTCTGAGCTCTCATGGTAATTTTTGTGACTTTAAGCAGGATGCAGACACTAAGCTGTATCTAAACTTGTGCAGACTGTAAGCCAGAATCACACACTGTTATAAGTGCAGCTAGCTTATGTTCAGTCTCTCCCTCGGACTAGAAAAGGCAAAATGCGATGAAGCACACAGCAACAGCAAGTAAATTAAGATGCATACACCTTTCCTAGAGTGGGTGTTTTGAAAAGAGATATATAAAGAAACTGTATCAGGCACATACGTATATATAGAAAATGTGTATGTCTGTAATGGTTAACATATGTTAATATAATCTACTATTTCTATATACATATGTTAATATATACAGTAGTAATATAAATACAAATTTATTATATATAAACATAGAATACATCCATTTGTACTGTATGTAGCACTGTACCATACATAGTGTGCAATATGTACTATGTAGTACATCAAATACTGTGTATATGATATACCTTATCACATATATCACTGTGTAAAATGTATTGTCTGTAATATATATTGTATGCATTTATAAAAAAAATCTATGCTTATATCTATATTACTTTATATTTATTGTGGTTAAGGCACATCAGTGGAGGAAATAATGGAACCATGCAATGAAAAACAGGTACCATTTATATCTTCATGTATTTATTTTTCAGCTCCCTTTGAAAATCACTTTCCTAACATTCTATAAATCAGTATGTGAACTTTAACATTTCACTGTAAAAGACAATGTAGCCATGCTCTGCATTTTACAGGAATTGTCTGAGGTGCTATATGGCCTATGATTTTCTTTAGGGCATACAAAGTGTTTGAATATGGAAGAGAGCTTAACACTGCTGTTATGCCAAGTACACAACTTTGATTTCAGCAGTAGCAGCTTCTCTATGAAAGAGCTTACATCAGATTTCATCCTAATTTACACATTTTTAATCCTGTAATTGTGGGCCTGGCTGGAAAAGACAGTGAGTTTGGCCATGGGCATCTGTACCCAGGCCTTCTTTGCTCGCACGCCCAAGAGTCACTGCTTAGTGTTTGCTCTTCCCTCTGTGTGACTTAGTGGGCCCCTCTTGCGTGCTTGTTGGTCTTCCAAAGCCTGTAGTGCAACCTGCTGCCAGGACAGACACTGTGACTGTGGGGATGCTGGGCACAGGCTCCCTTCACACACTTGCACAAGAGATGACTGACACCGCTACCTAAATTAATGCAACTGTGACTTCCACGAGCTGCCCTGGCAGTCATTGTGGATGTTTGCTCCTAAAAATGTCCCTGGACTCAGGTGCATAACTCAATTATTACTTAGCTTATGTGATGTCACAAAAATGACTCCAAAATGTTCAGTCTGTTTCAGGAATAAATGCGTTTGCTGTGTCTACCAGTGAACTACTTACTGCTCCTTACAACTACAGTGCCAGGATCTGCCCAGAGACTGTAGTGTCCTGGCTGCTTTACAAACATGTGACAAAGTATTCTCTCCTGAATCTGAAGAACTTGCAGTGGAAGCAGACGATGCACAAATTATAACAATAATATCCTAGAGAAAGAAGGAATGATAAAATGTTACATTTCTGGGTCTGTGTCTTCTGGTTTAATGACTGTAGTTTAAAACACAGAATAATTCCTAACACTTCTCACATAAGAGCAAACAGATTCATAAGCAATGGAGCCAAAGAAACCTGATTTCTATGAATTTGTCCTTCAAGATGGCAGTCCTCTGTGGACCGATTCTTTGATGTGTAATAGGTACTGCCACTCATGCTGCAGCTTTTTTGGGGGGATGCCATGCTCCTTTCCAGATTATTTTTCAGACTTGTTTGTTCATTGTGGCTGATGCTAGCTGAGGGATTCAATGTTATTAATGGAAAATAAACAAACAACCCTATCAAGTCCTTCCCTCCATCACTAGCAGCTCAGCAAACTGGAATACCTCCAACTACAACCGAAGTTCTCTCTGCTCCTGTCCATACACAGGCAGTCTCAGTTCCTAACATGTCTGTGAAGATGCTATTCATAAAGCTCTCACTAAACAAAGCACATGCAATAAAGTTTAAAAAAAAATCACATGATAACCACGTTTACTTTTGTACATCTTTTGCAACATAATGTCAACAACTGTAATTACTCCTGCCTCCTCACACTACTTTAAATGTTGCACATAGTGTGCAACCTTTACCTATGACAATAGACATGGTAAAGGCTTTAATTATGTAATTATGTGATTATGTTCTATCTTTTTCCCTACAGGATTTTAGCCTTAAGGACAGATTTTTTTTAGAATTTAGTGGCCACTTTCATAAATATGTTCATGACATATACAAAATAGTTCTTGTAATTTTATTTTTTTTTTAAGGGAGATTAAAAGGGGGCAAAGGGAGAGGTGACCAAGATTTAAATCGAGAACTCATTGGTGACTGGCCAAATTTCAGTTCCTGCTTCAGAAAACGAAGTTTCTGCGTTTTGCACAAAAAGATCGCTGCGATTTTTTTTTCCTAACACGCGTAAACTGATGAGCCTTTTTGTAACCTTTCCGTGGAAAAGCGAGCGCAAACAGCCTTAGAATGCGAAATACTTGGCATCCTCAGTCCTGAAGAGGAGGAGAACGGGGTGGGGCCGGGGGTGGGGGGGCGGACACGTCTTGTGCTGCCCGAAGTGAGGCGAAGAGCGCGCCAGGCGGCCGGTGGGGCTCTCCGTGCCCTTCTGTTCGCCGGGGAGTTCGCAGTGCCCCGGCCGCGCCTCAGAGCGAAGGGGGCTCGGCGGCTCCGGGACCCGCGGCGGCGGCCCCGGGCGGGCAGGTAGGCGGGGAGGCCGCAGGCGGGGAGGGCTCACGCCTCGCCCCGGCGGGCGCGGTGGCCCGGTGCTGCCCGCCCGCGTCCCCCCGCCCGCGCCCCCCGCCGCGGCCCGGCGCAGCGCGTCCCACCTCCCGCGCTGGCTCCGTCTCCCCGGGCCGGGCGCCGCGCCCCCGCCGGCCCCGCGGAGCCGGGTTGGGCAGCCCGGGAGGCGTCTCCTCCGCAGCCCCCGCCCCCCCGCGCCGGTGCTGAAGCGCCTCGGCCGCTCCCCGGCAGCACCCCCGGGACAGCGGCGCCCCGTCGGCCCCGCAGCAGCACCCGGGCCTCCCTCCCTGCCGCCCGGCCCGGGCTCTCCCGCCGCTGCTCTGCTGCCGAGGACACCTCATGGGAAATAAATAAATTAATTACCCCAGTCACCCCCGCGGCAGGGAGAGGAGCCGGCGGCGGCCGCGGGATTAGATCCAGCCCGAGCTAGAGACCAGGTAACGTAACCTACCCGCCAGGAGGGAGGAGGAGGAGGAGCAGCGAGGCCGCTGAGGTCGCCCCCGCCGGGGAGGGCTCCGGGGGACGGAGAAGGGGCTCCCGCAGCCGGGGCGCGCCGGCGTGGCCCCCGGCTGGCTGCGAGAGGGCGGCTGCCCCCGCGCTGTGCGCGCCGCACTGTCAGTCACACACACACACACGAGCCGCCGCCCACGCAGAGACGGATGGATGGATGGATGGACGGACGCCGCGTGGGGCGCCGCCGCCGCCCCCGCAGGCGCTGCCCCCCGGTACCAAAGCAGCCACTGCAGGGAGACGCCGCACTCCCCGCCGTGCCCCGCCGGCCCTGCAGCGAGCGGCGCCCCGCTGCCGTGCGGGCGGCCGGCGCTGACAGGGGGGCAGGGAGGCGGGCGGCGGGGCCGGGCCGAGGCCGCAGCTTCGGGGGGGCGCGGCGCGATCCCGCCCCCGCGCCGCTGCGCAGATCCCCGCGGGGCGGCGACCCGGGGCGCCCAGGCCGCCTCCGCCGCATCCCCGGGCGCTGCGGCACCGCCCGCCCCGAGCAGAGCCGCGGTCCGGGGCGCCCCCGCCCCGGGGGCAGCTCCGCTGGGAAATGTGGGCGGGTAGCCGCGACGGAGACAGGAGCAAAGCAAAAACCGTGGTGCCGCGCTTGTCGTCATCAGAAACGGGCCTGCAAGAAGCGCTGATGTCAGAGCTCTGTGGTCGGGATGACCTTGGGGAAGGTGGGTCGGCATGGACCCTCTGTTGCACCATGCCAGCTGCAGCACTAGTTATTCTGCTCCGGGCTGCTCTGCGCTTGGCAATGCTGGCATTACTATCTCCAAACATTGCTGGCTTTAGTTAGTGTCTGTGTACTGAGCTCCTGCTGTAACTGGTACCAGAGCAGGGAAAATACTCCTTCTCCATAATTCTCTTTAGTTGACCTCTTCTAGCACACCATGGACTCAAGGTCCTTGAAGGAAATGGTCTGAAGAGTCTCCCTGGCGAGGGGCAATAGTTCTGAGAGAAAAGGGGTTCCTTGGGTTTGTGGTTGTTGAAGTGGCCCCTACAAGACACTGAAGCAGGGAAACAATCTTAGAAGAGGCTGAGAAGTTTCCCTGTTCACATTTCAGAGACCAGAGTGTCCCCTCGTACTCCTGGGAGGAGACGTTAACCTCTCAGTTCCGCAGGCTTGCAGAAATGGCATGGGTTCTCCACTGCTTTTCCAGTCAGGTGGATAGGAAAACAAAACAAAAAAGAATAACATTTAGAGATAGTTGGTTTTTTTCAGATGCCAGCCTGAGCTTTCAGTGAAGAAGTCTTACTGAAATTATTATTGAAAGCTGCTTTGGGAAAAAAAGAAAGAAACTGAAGGAAGCTGCTGCCTCATGGAGGCGTCCATTCTTGTTTCATTGGTCTCTATAATAATCACTCGTGTTTCCATAGTGACATCCATCTGTGGCTCTCAAGTTACTTATCAAATAGTAATGAAAGAGGTGCTTGCAGCTTCCGTTGCAGGAATGGGGCCATAAACTTAACAGCACACCAATCGAGCCAACAAAATATTGCCTCAGCTCTGTCTAGATGAATCATGATCCGAAAGTTAGTCTTCAAGACAGAGGGATGTAGGCTGATACTTAAAGGAAGCAGAAAACTGACAAATAGTTCAATAAAAGTGGTAAACACTTTTACGTACAAGTATTAAATCTGGGAATAATATATAAGTGATTCACTTATTTTTAAAGACAGCTCTCTCCTCTCCTTCAATTATTGTCTGCTAACTTTGAATATCATACTTGAGAGTTAGTGCTGAATATCTACTCCTTCGACACAGTGGAATAAATTCACAGAAGAAATTATGCTGCAGATGTTTGTTATTTGTGCAATTTATTATAGAACTGTAACTCCATGTATCTGTAATGGCCCAGCTAGCTTAGTTTGCAACATAGTATTTACAATGTAAGTGGCTTCAGAACAAAACCAGCTAATTATTTTTATTAGGTAAAGGGTGGTGGCTGGAGGTTATGGATTTTCTCTTATGGCAGCAGTAAGTGATTTTGGTTAATAAAGTCAGCCTTATTTTATTTATATGATGGAGATGTGGAATAGCCTAAATATCAACTGTGGTCTTCATGGAAGGTCTTAATGGATGGCAGAAAACTAAATTCACACATTTTATGGATAGGAAAACTTTTTGGATTAAGTAGTGATACAACTGATCTGAACAGGTATTTTACATGTAAAGTGATGAAGGAACAGTAGATATAAACTTTTGAAGGAGACTTTAAAATATTACAAAGGGAAATATGAAAAGCGACAGAGTGTAGTTAAACATTGTGGCTCTGCAGCTGCAAAGAAGAGAGGTGGAATTCTGTTTCAGCAATTTTCAGTGTAAATGAAGGCATCATTAACAGTATATAAAAAAGTCCCCTTCTAGCTCTTTAATCTAATTCCATCTGTCACTTCTCTGGGGTATATGTTGGGTTTAGGCTCACTCAGCTCTTGCTGTGGCAAAATCCTCATTCTAGAATCTGAGTTTTATGGAGGCAGGAGATCCTGTGGGCAGCCTTAAAGTAGATGCTATTATTTACGGACAGGAAAGTTAAGGGAGAGAAAAGAGCACTTCTTGAATCACAAGCTGGTGCTTTTTAAATTGTTTTTCTTCATTACTCTTCTTTCTATATAAAGAAATATATATATTTATACATAAATATATAACTATTTCTGGTACCCATCGTTTTCCTTTTTCTTCATTTTAGAAAAAGTACCTTCTTTGGTATCCTTCATTTCTTAAGTAAGTTATCTTGTCCTCTTTTTACGATGAGCAGGTGGTTGTGCTTCCAGTAACTCTGGCTATTGTTGGGTCCCTTCCAGTTCAAGAAAAGAAGCTACTGCTCACCTGCTTTTTTTCCTATTGTAACATCACAGTATGCTTGTGAAGGGTTGAATTTTTCTTGAGTAGAAGTTTGCTTTAGCAAAGATGGTGTCTGAATATAATTCTTAATTAATTATATCCCTTACACCATTTCCCAGAATTAAAGCTGTCCATTTTCTTACGCAAGGGTCAAGAAAAGAAGAATGTTCTTGGGCTATGCTAATAATCTGTGCTGTTAAATGAATTTTATGTTTCAAGGTTGGTACGATCATGAAAATGTAATTTGCTTTTGATTTTTATTAAAAACGGATTAGGTCATAGCTGTTAATCATTAATAGAGAACGTTACCAGTTTCTGTATCCGTTCATGTAATATATATGGCCTAATCATAGAATAATAGAATCGTTAAGGTTGGAAAGGACCTCGGAGACCATCGAGTCCAACCTGTTAACCTAACTGCCTGGTCCACCTCTAAACCATGTCCCTAAGCACCACATCCACATGTTTTTTGAATACTTCCAGGGACTGTGATTGCACCACTTCCCTGAGCAGTCTGTTCCAATGCCTAACCGCTCTCTCCATGAAGAATTTTTTTCCTAATATCTAATCTAAATCTCCCCTGGCACAACTTGAGCCCATTTCCTCTTGTCCTATCACTTGTTACTTGGGAATGTTTGCACATCACCAAGGAGGAAGTTAGATAGGAAAATAGGACCTCATTGACCAACTGTTTTATGTGTCAAATGAAAGTGAGAAACAGGCTGTTCCCCACATACGCATCTCAGTCCAAACCTGCATTCCTTGACTTGCATGTATTTGAGAGCTGTTGTGCCAACTTTCATAATTTTATTGTGAATCTGGGAACATTTGAAGAAAAGTTTGCAGTATTCAAACAAAAGAAATTGGGATATAGGAGTAAGGAGATAATATTCTATGACTTGAGGAACAGAGGTTGTTGGACAAACTGACTGGGGAACTCTATCTGGCTTTACAATCTATCACATATTTCTGATATTTCTTATAGCTCTTGGTCTTATGGTCCAAATAATCCAAATAATGTTAGGCTTTTACTGAAGAGCAAATGTCTGCTAACCAGGTCATGGTGGCTGACAAACTAGAAAGAGTCTCAGTTTGGTTTTTTTTTCCTTGCAATCTCAAGATTTTTCATTCATATTAGTGTCTGGGGGGTGATTCATCATCATCAGCTCCTTCTTTTGTTGATTATATTTTTAATTTCAGTTTACGCAGTGTCTTTAAGTAGTTCCTTTATTTGTTATCTTCCAGGTCAAGCCCCCAGTTACATGCTAATATTTTTCTAATTTTCGGGACATGGTGCTTTCCTGTCTCATGACACTTGCAGTAATATGTAATCAGAGGTATACATTAAGAGCATTTGCTGATAAAAATTGAATAAGCATTTCCAAAAGGATATTAACGTAACTAGGGTAATTCAAAAAGTTCCCCAAAACGAAGGAGGAAAATTAATGGAAAAGAATGGGGCCTTAGCATGATATACTCTTTTCCTTTGTGTTTTTAAGACTTAAGATCCTAAGAAATGGAATTAATGATAATTCACAAAATCAGGAAGCACTAGAGAATGAACTTAAGCCTGATTTTTTTTTTAATTTAGCTGTTGATGCATTTTCTTTTAACTTGGTGTCATGATTATTGAATGGGAAGCACTGAATATATTTCAGTTCCACCCAAGAATGAAGTGCTCTGAGTAATAGTGTAAATCATACAGAATTGCTAATAATTTTAGACTGTTGGAAACTTGTACTTTTAAGTCAGCTATTGACAAACTGCAGAAAGCCCAAACATTGTAGAAGTTGGAATATTTCAGAATAGGTGGATTTGACATTCTTTTCATATGGTTACTGTGAAAGATAATGACAGCATCTGATTTTAATGGTCAAAGCATAAAACTCCATGGACTGGAGTTGCTCAGACATGCAGGATTGTTTAAACAGTGCTTTCTTCCAGCCTGAACATTTATATCCCCTGAAAGAACATTTTCCAGTTGTTTTGACAGCAAGCTTGGTAGCTATTTCACTTTTATATCTCTTTAAGGTTTTCTAGTGGAGGACTCAGCTGTAGATGATGATCAAGGTGCTGTGGGAACATTCAAAAAACACAATGCACAGAAGACAGCTCAGAACAGCTCCTGTATTTCATGGCTTTTCTTATCTTTATATATTTTTAAAAGTTCTGGTCCCTTAGAAGAGCTCATCTTACACTTACTAGCAGACTCCTGCTGCAGATTCAGGCATGTCCATTGCGTAGTGCCCTTCCCATCATATGACCTCAGTAATAGCAAACTGTTGGCAGCACCCCAAGTTTGGCACTTAGGGATAGCGCATATGACAAAGAGTTGTAATGGTGTTCAAAATGTGTTTGACATCAAAGAACTTTAGCCATTTGCTGTCACTAGAGCGGTGGTAACGAAAGTGCAATGATGTATGTTACCTTTTGCATGTGTTCCATGCAATCGAAATTAGTAAAATCAGTCACAAAACAGCACTGCATCATCCCAAAACATAGAAATGTTTTTTTTTCACAGAAATATATTAATTAAGATTTTAGCATTCATGCTTGCCACTCATCTCTTAGACACTCTTGCAGTCTATGGTACAAGCAAAAAGGAGAAAAAAAAGAAATTTCAATTTGTCTCTTGTATTAGTTTCAAACTCATAGTGTCAACTTCAAACTTGTACTTCTCAGCGCTTGTTTTCTGAATTCAAGAAATACTGAGAAAAAAATGTGTATTTTGCAGTACTAAAAACTTGAAGAAACAAACCAAAAGGACTTACCATTTCTGTGCTGAAAAAAAATGGCAAAAGTATACATGTAAAATGCATATTTGATTTTTTTAAACAAAATCAGTTCCTGTAATGTATTTGATTAGTATTGCAGATAGAGAAATACGCTCACTTTCAGCATATGCTTTTGAAATCAATTGTATTAGAGTGGGGTTTTTTTAGCATTAGAAGTGAAGTGCTTTTTGGCCTTGTTTTAAAATCTCTGGGATAGTGATATAAATATTTGGTGGTGAAGGTTAGAGTTTTTGAAGTGACACAGGACTGTTCAGACTACCAACTATAACAACTTGGCTTCTGAGAGACATAGCTGCTTTTCTTTTCTGACCTTACTGAGAGATGGAAATTGGAAACCTCAAAATGTAGGATGTCTCAACAGTTTGCCATGCTATTGAATTAAAATGCCATAGAAGTTGTGATTACTAAATTGAGCTCCTATAGTTTGCATTCTTAATGCAGCCCTCAGGGCATGTTCAAAAAAGAAAGAAAAAAGAACAACTTAACAATGCAAATAAGCTCCCCATGGGAATGTAGGTGTCTGATTTCTTAACAATTGGAATTTTACGTGTTAAACTCCTTGACAATTCTGCCTTTGCTGAGTACACTCTCCACTGAACAAATCTTTTCTAAAAGTTAACTGCTTTTGCATGCTATGCCAGGGATGGATTTGGGTCTGAAACTGGGTATTGGACCCTGTGTCCTCAGCAATGCCTCCTGCTGATGTTAGAAATGGAAACTGGTGAGCTATAAACTGCAAACTGGAACTGAATACGGGTTTCAGAGACAGAAAAGCTGTGCCTAGGACAGAGACTCAAGCTGGTTGAGCAAAGGGGTTGCATCTGGGAGCAGGTGGAGAGAGGAGAATAGACTGTGGAGGGAAATTGGTGCTGGAAAATGAAGAAGGCAATGGGCCTATCATCCTATTACCAAACCCTTTTTGAAGATGTACATCTTTATAATAATTTGTACATGGTGTTAAACTAAAGGCTTCCTTTCTGCCCTGAGGAATTTATGAGATCTCTGCTCATTGTATCACACAGGGACCCTAACTCCCTGTCTTCCACTAGGCAGCCTCTTTCCCTTCTTCTCACCAGCACTACAAAAGGTGAATCAGGGGACTCAATAGCCCATGATTAGAAACCACAACACCAGATTTTAGCAAGGAGTGAAAAAAGCTTGTGTATTTTGAGACCTCTGTGTTGTATATTTAAGGAAACTAGGTAAAAAAGACTATGCCATAATAGCCTCTATTTACAAAGTATGAAGTATACATTGTATTTGTGAAGAATAAGAAAAAAGGAGATCCTGTTTTCTTGTTCCTGTGCAGATACAATTATGTTGGCTAGAGGCATAAGGTAGTTTTTGTTTTCATGTTTTTCTGATGTAGTTATCCAAAAAGAGATGTTTTGATGTAGTTATGCTGGATATGAGGGTGCTTTATTTCAATTTAGCTTATTTCCTCATTCATACGTAACAACACTGGAGCATTATGAGCGCCGTGCATAGCCTGTTTCAGTTTTAGCTATGTTAGGATAGTGAAAGAGGTTTATACACAAAGCTAATGAATACAAGGGCCAAACTCACATAAGGTAAAGAAGTCCAGGAAGGGCATTTAAAACTGACACCTAAAAGCACTGTGGTGTTTTGTCTCAGTTCCTCTGCTTCTGTGACTCCAGGTCCAAACTTGATCTCCCTTCCTCTTGTGCGGTTCCACTGGGTTAAAAGGGGTTACTTGTGGTTTACACACAGTAATAGCTGGAGAAATTCTTTTGACAGCTTCTCAAGACTCAGTTAGTTAGTCTTTTGGATCACTTGCTTGGACTTGCCTGATTAGTTTAAATGGAAATTATTTCTCATAATGATTACCAGAATGATTTATCTGTTTTCAAACAAATATTTTCATGTATCCATATTCTCTGTCCTTCTCTTCCCATCTTTCTGTGATAGCATATTCCCTTTCCCCATTTATTAGAATAAAAATACTCAAATATCGAGTTACTGTTCTGCTCTGCTCATCCTCCTGGCATACTGGGTTTTCCGCACTAAAACTGGGAACTGTCAGAGACATGCTCTCTTGTAGGACAGCTTTTATATGGCACAGATGATGCTCCTCCATAGTAACCAGTATTTATGTTTTATTATGCTATTTTTATCTTTAGAGTTACAAATGTTTACATTCTTTGCCCTTCTGTTTTTTACTTCTGCCTTTCAGGTGTTATGATTAGGGTAAAGAAAAAATGTAGCCTTAGAAGAATGACAAATGTAGAAAGTGAAAACAGAGTAGAAGGGAAAGAGACATTAACCTGAGGAAATATTATTATTTTGAGGAATTTCTCAGAGGCAAATATCTTCAAGCTAGCAGAGGTGGAATAATGTGTCATATTTTCAGTCAGAGTGGGTTTGAGTTGTCTTCAGATTTTTTTTTTTGTTGTTGTTGACCTTTGCTTTTATTATTTCTGTGTGCTAATTGTAGGCCATAGCAAGTTTTTTGTTGTTGATGAACAGATATGTTGTCCGATGACCAAACGGGTGTGCAGTCTTGGCAGTGCTGTTGTGTATAGCAGTATATTTGTCAAAGAAGATGTTAATAAAGAAATTAATATGAAATATGATATGAGAAAAATTAACAAACAATTAAGCAATACTATTCTCAAACATTAATATTGCAGCCTTGAAAACAGAAGGCAAGTGTTGAGTTTTGTAGTCTTGTTTAGCCTGGTGGTTGAGAATATCTTGAATTTCAGAAGTACTTTGTAAATAATATAAGACATTCAAAACCATTACACTTAACACTGTAAAATTAAATAAAGGCCAGAAGTATCATTTACATTTACTGGAATCATGATGGCCTGTGACGTCAGTGGGAGCCAATATGGACTCTGCAGTATGGATTTGTTCAGGTGCTTTAGCAGTGGGTGGGCAAAAAGGGGATTGTTCTGACTTATGGCTTGTACAGCACCGGGAAGCTCCGTGCCAGCCTGCAGTCTGTTAACGCATCCCACTGTGCATCTTTGTTAAGTTGATCTGAATGTGCACAAGCGACTCCCTCTCAGTGTGCCATGAAAAAGGAGCTCTGGCATGTGATATGCGAACACGTCATGTGTACATGGCTGTGTCCAGTAGCACCCAAATGCATACAGGAGTGTTGATCCAGTTGACGGTTTCCAGCTCAGAATTATTTTTGTGATTAAAAAAATAATAGTGACTTCCACCATTATGCTTAATAGTAAAGCTGATTGTTTTATGCAACCTGAAAAATAGAGTCATATTGTATTTATAATGTAATGGGATACAAAAGCCTGTCCGTTACATGATTAAAATAGGTTCTTCTTCTGAACATGATAGTATAGAAAGGTGTTAATGAAACAAGATGTTCTTGCTTAACTAGGTAATCAGCTTGCACTTTCGGATATACTTTAGAATTGCTGAAATATTATATATCTAAAATGATGACTTAAATTGTATTGTTCTCACTGCAAATGTGTTTTAGCTAGGAGGCCATGATTTTTTTTTTTCTGGTACCTATTTCCTGAAAAATTAGCAAAGCTATCATAGTTGCCATGTCCAAGCCTCCTTTTAAATTATTATACTTAAATTGCTAGTCTAATAGAATAGGATTCTTACAGACTACTAAATGATACTTTTTATTGAGGATCTAGAATATGTTTTTAACCTTAATAAGGTAGTTAGAAATTCTTTCTTTCTTTTTTTTTTTTCTTTTCCCCCATTTACCAGTTTTATCCCAGGTGTATAAATACATTTTTTGTATGTGGCACAATAGTCTTACAAAACCTAAATTAGCCACCTAAATTAGGATCTTTAATTTCAGTGTTACAGGATCTTGGGTAAGTAGGTTGTTATCTCTTAATAACTGAAGCTTAAATCCTGCTTTTAAATCAATCCTCTCTTCTAACTAGCATTCATAGAGGATGAAATTAAAAGTTATAACTGTATGCTGAACAGCCTGTTTTATAAGTGCTTTGAACAGCAGATACAGTTGTTTTATAAGCAGAGAATCTTGCATTGTGGTGTAGTCTCAAGGAAGCATCTATTTGCTTCTCATTGTGGCAACTGAGTATATACAGAAGTGAGGAGACAATAGTTTTCTAATAGAAATAGTTGTATGCATATATACAAACACACAAGGTGATAACAAACAATAGGAAGAAATAGGCAATGTGCTGCATACTAGGAGATGAAGTGCGGAAAAGAAGAAAGCACTGGAAAAAGAAGTGTGGGTGTATTGGTTTGATGTTTCAGGAAGTGCTAGTGTTGCAGTGTGGTATTACAGCTTATATTGATCTGCCATGAGTACCATATATACATGTGGATGTATTTTCTGTAAGATCCTTTTGACTCCTTTGGAACACTTCTATGACCAGGTGCGTAGAAGGAATAGTGGATAAAAAAGGAAGAGGGTTTCATACAAGGAGAACAGCGTGAAAGAAAGCATAGGTCTAAAGGAGAAGAACCTGCATGCTGGCAGTACAGGAGTGTAAGGAGATGTAGATTCTGGACCCAGTAAGAAAACAAAGGGATCGAATGCTTGGAGAAGGCATTGCATTGCCATTGCTTCCTCTTAGCACATGAACTGTCAGAACCGAACGGATGACTCTTTAGTTAGCATTTAATAGTAAATTTAGCCCACTAAAGAATGAAGGACTCCTGTAATCAAGCAAGTTTTTACTCATCCAACCAAAGCAGAGCAGGTTCTGTTTTCCAGTGCCAGGTGGCTAAGGTTGTTTGCTTCATAGCTGTTCTCGCTGCTCCAAAGGGGAGTTTGAACTGTTTGGTCAATCCCTGCTGGGTTTATTAACTTTGTGTGTTTGTTTCTGTTACCCCATTGAGAAGGGAATGGTTTGTATTTGTGTTCCTAAAAGATTGGACCTGAATTATTTAACCAAACCCCACTGAGCACGGAACCTTTTGTATTTGGTTGAACTCGTGCTCCCAGGGTCATTTTCATCTGCTCTTCTGACCTTGCCAGAGGGAATCCCTGTTTATTTCTTCATTTGGTAGAACTGTTTATCTGGGCCCTGCTGAGGATAGAAATGGGCTGCCTACTTTCTGCTGCAAACGGGAACCACGAGAGACTATCACTTGTCCTAAAGAGAGGCGAGCTTATGCAAGACGTTTTCTGATTTTTCTTTTCCCTTCAGAGAATCAGTAACTTCTTGTCTTGGAAGGTGTTGCCATGATTCTTTAAGCAGTAGGAAGGCTGGTGACAGCAGTGAGAAGACACAAGGTCTTGAAGGTAGAGAAAGAAGGAAAGGTACATGATATAAGCTTTCAGGCTGCTGACCTTTAATTCTCAGGCAGTCCAGCAATGCACCAACTCATTTGCTGCCCTGCTTTTGAGGGAAGCCATAGTAGCATGAGCTACCTAAAAAAACCCTCTGTGCCTCAAAGTAGAGGGAGTACACAGTACTGTTGGAGCACTGGCTTTAATTTCAATCCTAAAATGCAGCAGCATAAGGATTAGAGCAGATTGAGCAGTTCTGTTGTGGACCATGGGCTGACTTTTGAGAGGCTGTTTGTGTTACTGCTAAGGTTACCGTCTTTAAAAAAACACACACATGCACAAAATAGCTGCTGTAGGGCTACAGTGAACCTGTACATTGATCTGAATCTTTCACCTGTGGTAGCTAAAAGTGTTGTATTTATCTCAAATGGCATACTCAGGGTGGCTTGAAAGAAGCTGATTAGTTCAGAGAGCGAAAGAGAAAAGTGAGTTGTAAGGGAAAGGTGCTGTTGCAGTATGCAGGCCAGCTGGGAGTTGCATAAAATTTATCTGTCTCCTGAGGAGCCTCAGTTGGCAGGATTTGTGTGGATTTCTGCCCATAAAAATAAACCTGCTTTACCCTGGTAAGAACTACCACCAAGAGTTGATCCCTCAGGGGTGAAAGCTTTTGTCAGCACAGCTGCCCCTCTAGACAAAGTAGAAAGACATTATACTACACCCTTTAATCACTATGGGTTATATCTGCTTCTTGTCTTTAAACAAAATTACTTCATCAGTTGCTGAATATTTTTATCACTATGCTCATATGTTAAAGTAATATATACCAAAGTACAACTGTCATGTTCCCACTATATTGTACACCTACATTTATTGCTTACTTGTTTTAAATGCCTCCCTTAATCATGATCCAAATTTGGCTGAAAAGCTGAGTGTACCTCCAACAAATATAACACATATTTAGCAATTTATATATCTGCATGTAAATCATAAATTTTCATCCTACATTTTCTTACAGGCTGGAAACAAATATTTTTTGCTTAATGTAATAATTGTGCAACTACAAAGACTTGCTAAGTTAAAGCTAAGAGTTACAGGCTTTCACAGGGTGGATACCATTAAAAATTAAGATGCCTGTAAAGGCAGTAGTACCACTCCATCCAAGCTCATTTTCCTTTTCACTTATATTTTGCAATATCCTCACAGCATCCTCTCTCCTCTGAAGAACACCTTTTATTTTCTAATACTCAGTAAGTCTCATGTACACCCTCAATTTCACTGAATTAGGCTCACATACATTGTCTGATCTGACTAGAAAAAGATATTTTTCTACTCTAAAAAATACAGTTGCCCAAAAATAATTTATGAAAGACAAAGGAAGGGATTCGGTATAAGAATCTGAAGTGATCTGAGTAAAACAGAAAAATTACAAATATATATTAGTGAATTGAACATATTCTGTTTTCATGAGCTACTGCAGTGTTTTAAAAAAGTAAGAAAGTTAGCGGCCAAGTTTATACTTCTTTATTTAAGGCATTAGGTGATATTAAAATAATCATGGCTTAACTCTGCCCTATAGGGTAGCCTTAAAAATTATTTTGAAGGTAATGCGTTCTTTTATTTTGTGTACGATTATCTATATATTCATATAGATATATTTAAATACAAGATAGTGAGGACGTCTGAAGGGAAATCAAGGCACCAGGGGAAACATGAAGTATCAGTCTTGTGGTGAACAAGCCTTAAGTCAGTTATTGAGTAGTTTTTCCTTACCTTGGACTTTGTATGCTGGTAAGTTTTTGAGTTACTAGAGCTGTTAGAGTAAGGGGGGTGAGACTGCCGCCTTTGAGGTTGGGTGATTAGGGAGGAAGAGTGGAGGGAGGGCAGCGAGTGTTCCCGTGGAGCAGGCTGAAGCAGTGGTCGCTGTTGGGGAGTGCTAGCACACTAAGGGACCTGTAGGGGAGCATGTGTTTTCATCGCAGTGCCATTGCAACGAGCACTAAATTACAGGTGGTGAGAAGAAAACTACTGATATTCTCTTCAGCCTGTGTGCACAGGTGCATGCAGCCCTCTGTGTGCTGCAGTTTTTAATCCACCAATGTGTCTGGCTCTTTCTGAAAGGTGATGTACAAGAAGGGAGAGTTATTGCCATTTTGGAGACAGATGAGAAAATCTCTGTGTTTCTCATTACCCAGGTACAGCAACTTTGTCTGGTCCTGCTGTTGTACATTCAGGGTTCGTTATGGTCATCTCCATTTCCTCCTTGCTATGCCTTGATGTTAAGCTCTGCAAAAGAGCACTTACAGGAGAATCAGGCAAGAACCAGCCCAAAAAGCTGCGTGTTCACACAATGTTGGGCAATGTGATGTGCATTTTTTTCATACCTAACACACTCAAACTTGTGCACTGTCACACCCTATGGCATATCTTATTACTCAAGCTCTTGTGTATCTGCAGTTATCTAAGCCAACAAAACTTCAGGCCTGAATGATAACACTTTTTAAATAATTCACAGAGAATATTTTTAAAATAATATTGTCTTTTTCATCTGCAGACATATTTACTATGGAATTCTTGAGCTTATTCAAAAAGTCTTGGCAGTATCTCTGGCAAACAGTTACTGTTTTTCTGATCAATTGTAAGCAGTCACTGATGCATATTTGGTATCTGCATCATCAGAGGCAACCCTAGCTTTGAGTAAAATATATTCTCCTGCCTCTACTCCAACATTTGCAAGAAATGATCTTTAATACCAGGCATTTTTATAGAACTTCAGAATGCCACGTATTCAGCTATTATGAAATACAGTGTCACAAAATTCCAGAAAAATATGAGGCAAAGTATTTATACCTTATAAAAATTAGTGTCTTATTAGCAATTTAATCAGTGCAGTCACAAATTGGCTCTAAAAATGCTGCCTCTCCAATTCTGCAGCTCTGGGCAACTGTCCAGTCTTTACATAAGGTAAGCTGCCCTCTACATTGTTCTGTAAGGCATTGGACATTGTTTCAAGTTTTAATTGGATGGTTTATGCAGTGACTTAGTTGAGTAAATTGTGAATTAAAATTGCACATATGAAATTTGTCACTGTTTTTTGTCTAACAAGACAGTTAGTTAGAGATTTGCTTTTGCTCTATAAGACTTGACTTGAAGGTTTACTTTCAAAAAGGATAGTATTAGTTGCCTATGGTATACACATAAAGCATGAGATAGTTTATCTGCATCTTCCATAAATTGTCTTCTATACAGCCATGATAGCCACAAAAATATTCATAATGCAACATTCCTGAGTTGCACATTTTACAAACACAGCAACAAAACATGCTTTTCAGAGACTCATTACTCAGCCAAACAGAACATTTTTTTTCTCAGCAATACAGAAAAGATTGCAAAATTTCAGATTTCAACACTATACTATTAAGCTGTGGATCTATTTCAAAGAAGATGGAAAGAACATTTTTAGAATCCAGAACATATATTTTTCACTTTCTTATTTTGTAAGAGTTAAATAAACAAATAAGAAAACCTTCCTCCTACCTACCCCAAAACACTTAAGATTTAAAAACATTGAACTGGAAGAAGGAACTAGGTCATTATTTCCAGTTGCCTGCAATACCAGGAAACTGTATTATGAGCGTGTAGGGCTGGGTTCATCTAAATGTAGAGTTCAGTAGCATAGATATCTATAACTGAGCAAGTTATCTAGACTCACTTTATGTAATGGAGACATATAGGCACTTTTAGGCCACATATCATTTCATTATGGCTTAGATGTCTAAAACAGGTCAGTGAGATATGACCCAGAAGTTCATTTCTGCCCATTGACTATAGATGGAGCCAAGCTATCCAGATCACATGCAGATGTCAGCACTGTCAATGTCTAAATATGGCTGTGATGAATCCCTCCCTTAAATCAGAAAAAGTCACAAACTGTGTGTGCCAAAGAATATCTTGAGAGTTTTATTACAAACTTAAATCTTCCCTAAAATGTGAAAAGCTGGAAGTATGTACTAGTAGGAGAAACAGCAGAAATGGAGATTGTCACCCACTATCTAGCTATATAGCTTTAGTACTATCACCCACTATCTAGCACTATATAGCTTTCAGTACTAGTGCCACTGCTAACCTAAAGCATCCTTTCAAGAAAACCAACATCCTTGGATTGTGACTGAAGGAAAAATTGTGCTGTAATATTAATGATGTCACTTGGCTGTGTGCAAAAGAGATTATTTTTTTAAGTGTCTATTAATAATCAGACATTGTACTGGAACAGATGTTAGTGAGTAGCAAACCTGAGCTGAAGTTCAGATCACTATCCAGACTAAATGGCTATAAAATCACAGAATCCTAAAATCCTAGAATAGTTTGAGTTGGAAGGGACCTTTAAAGGTCATCTAGTCCAACCCCTGGCAATGAGCTAGGACATCTTCAACTAGATCAGGTTGCTCAGAGCCCCATCCAGCCTGGCCTTGAATGTTTCCAAGGATGGGGCATCTACCACCTCTCTGGGCAACCTGTTCTAGTGTTTCACCACCCTCATTGTAAAAAATTTCTTCCTTATATCTAGTCTAAATCTATCCTCTTTTAGTTTAAAACCATTACCCCTTATCCTATCACTACAGGCCCTACTAAAAAGTTTGTCCCCATCTTTCTTATAAGCCCCTTTTAAGTACTGAAAGGCTGCAGTAAGGTCACCCCACAGCCTTCTCTTCTCCAGGCTGAACAACCCCAGCTCTTTCAACCTTTCCTCATAGGAGAGGTGTTCCATCCCTCTGATCATTTTTGTGGCCCTCCTCTGGACCGGCTCCAACAGGTCCATGTCTTTCCTGTGCTGAGGACTCCAGAGCTGGATGCAGTACTCCAGGTGTGGTCTCACTGGAGTGGAGTAGAGGAGCAGAATCACCTCCCTGGACATGCTGGCCACGCTTCTTTTGATGCAGCCCAGGATATGGTTGGCTTTCTGGGCTGTGAGAGCACATTGCCGGTTCATGTCCAGCTTTTCATCCACATGTACCCTCAAGTCCTTCTCTGCAGGGCTACTGTCAATCCCTTCATCCCACAGCCTGTAGTGATACTGAGGGTTGCCCTGACCCATGTTCAGGACCTTGCACTTGGCCTTGTTGAACCTCATGAGGTTCACATGGGCCCACTTCTCGAGCTTGTCCAGGTCCCTCTGGATGGCTTCCCATCCCTCAGGTGTGTCAACCGCATCACTCAGCTTGGTGTCATCTGCAATCTTTCTGAGAGTGCACTTGATCCCACTGTCTGTGTCATTGATGAAGATATTAAAGACTACTGGTCCCAATAAGGACCCCTGAGGGACACCATTTGTCACCGATCTCCATCTGGACATTGAGCTGTTGACCACTACCGCCTGGATGTCACCATCTAACCAATTCCTCATCCACCCAACAGTCCATCTATCATATCCATATCTCTCTAATTTAGAGAGAAGGCCGTTGTGGGGGACCGTGTCAAAGGCCTTACAGAAGTCCAGATAGACGACATCCGTAGCTCTTCCCTTGTCCACTGATGCAGTCACTCCATTATAGAAGGCTACTAGATTGGTCAGGCAGAACTTGCCCTTGGTGAAGCCATGCTGGCTGTCTCAAATCACCTCTCTGTCCTCCATGTGCCTTAGCATAGCTTCTAGAAGGATCTGTTCCATGATCTTCCCAGACACAGAGGTGAGGCTGTCAGGTCGGTAGTTCCCAGGGTCCTCCTTTCTACCCTTTTTAAAAATGGATGCGGTGTTTCCCCTTTTCCAGTCCCCAGGGACTTCACCTGACTGCCATGACTTTTCAAATATGGAGAGTGGGTTGGCAACTACCTCAGCGAATTCCCTCAGGACTCTGAGATGCATCTCGTCAGGTCCCATAGACTTATGTATGTTCAGGTTCCTCAGGTGGTCATGAACCTGATCTTCTCTTACAGTGTGAGGGACTTTGCTCTCTCAGTCCCTGTCTTGTGGTCCATCCACTCGACAAGTGTGGGAAGAGAGGTTGCCAGTGAAGACTGAGGCAAAGAAGTTGTTGAGTACCTCAGCCTTCTCCTCATCCATTGTTACCAGTTTGCAAGTCTTGCTCATCAGGGGGAGTACGCTTTCTTTGACCTTCCTTTTCTGGCTGACATACCTGTAGAAGCCCTTCTTATTCTTCTTTGCATCCCTTGCTAAGTTCAGCTGCAGCCGCGCTTTGCCCTTCCTGACCCCATCCCTACACAACTGTGCAGAGTCCCTATAATCTTCCCACGATACTTGTCCCTGCTTCCACTGCCTGCGTATTTCCTCCTTGCCCTTTAGTTTGACCAGCAGGTCTCGACTCAGCCATGCTGGTCTCTTGCCTTCCTTTCCTGATTTCTTACCCCTGGGAACTGAGAGCTCTTGCGCTCCATGGAAAGCGTACTTAAAGATCTGCCAGCTCTCTTCTGCTCTCTTGTCCCTGAGGGCAGTTTCCCAGGGTGTCCTATTGACAAACTCCTTGAAGAGCTGGAATTTTGCTTTCCTAAAATTCAGGGTCCTGACTTTACTCTTCACCTGACCCATATCCCTCAGGACTGCGGACTCTACCAGTGCACTATCAGTGCAACCCAGGCTGCCTCCAATCTTGATGTCACAGACTAGCTCACTTGCCTTGGTGACCAATAACAGGTCCAGTATCACATCCCCTGTGGTAGGGCTGTGTGTTACCTGGCTTAAGAAGTTATCCTCAATGCATTCCAGGAGTCTCCTGGATTGCCTATAGCTCACCATGCTACTTTTCCAGTAGATATCGGGGTGGTTGAAGTCCCCCAGCAGGACAAGAGCGTCCTGTAGCTGGAGTAAGAAGGCTTTGTCAATAGGCTCCCCTTGATTGGGCAGCCTGTAGTAGACACCAACCACAAGGTTCCTTTTGTTGACTCAGTCTCTAATTATGGTGAACTTCAGTTTTTACAGTTTAAGCTCATGATCCTGGAAGAAAACCTCAGCCTCTTTCTGGTGTCTGGCTCTTTTCCAGGAAGGAACGGTTAAATTTAATAAGTATTTGCCTATGTGTGAGTGGGCAGCAAGGTGCAGTAAAGCAACTACATCTAGGCACCTATCTGAGAGGAGCTCTCAAGTAGCTGGATTCATATTATATTTAAAAACCTACTGCCATTATTATTCACAAAATACACTGCCAGATTAGTCTCATATGGTGAGTTGAGTAATAACCCTCTTGGTATCTATACGTTTTTCTAGACAACGGTCCAAGACAGCATTAACTTTTATTTTTGTCAAGTTCAAGCTGACAGTGAACTGCAGGCCAACTGCTTGCCACTGGTGTGCCCTGTGCCAATTAGCTCTGTCACTCACAAGCACACTTTAGCATTAGCTCTGACCTTCTACCTCATGCTCAGTCCCCTGAATTTAGAAGATCAGCCTCGGTGTAGGCACAGATTTAAGCCCTTCTGTTTGCTCTCTGAAGTGGATGGACAAAAGGCAGCTATGGTCCGCCACTGTGATGCCAAGCTGGTACTGTGCTGTGCTTGCTCGTGTTGACCATGCTGTCAGCTGTCTCTAGAGGACGGCTGCGGGCTCACCTTCTAGGGACTTCACAGTGGTACCTGCTGTTAATCCCTCTTTCTGTGGCTGCTTTTCACAGATGCAGAAATCTCGAGGCCAGAGGTGATTTTCTCTTCCTCTGCCCAGGGCGGGACAGGGATCCTGTGGAAGGAAGGGCCTGCCACCAAAGGGCACAGCGGGGGGGAGCAGCTCTGCTGACACAAGCGAGAAGCTGTACCCGGGACTAAAAACGAGTTGTTAAAATCTAACAGAGGGTGTCCAGCATGAACAATGCCTCACTTCCTATTTCTCTCCAATAGTAGGAAACACGGCGTTGTTGTCACTGCAGGGTATCTGTCAGAGTTCAGCAACCCGTGTTTACTTCCTTTTTGTCCTCTTCTTATGTGCTTGTGTCAGCAAACATGTTCCCTTCCTGCCGTTGTCCTCAGTGCTGAGACGAACACCCCTTGCAAATAGTCCTCCCTGCAGTTTGGCATTAGAGGCTTACCTATCACCGCCATGTATTATCTCCAGTATATTTCATCCTTCCCAAAGGAACCATTTCAGATTCAAATTAAAGTTTTAGACAGTAGAGAGATCAATTAAATGATAATATTTTCTCATGATTAGTCTGGTCTTTTCCTTTAAGCAAGTCTTGTATTGGGTGTGCTTCCAGTAGCGCTAGAACTCGTCTCACTTTTCATGTGAGATTACCACAGGTCTTCCAAATGCAGATCATCATGAGTATCATTATTTTCAGATAAATTAATAAATTCATTGAGAGAATTGCTTCTTTCCCTGTGAATATTTAAAGTGGTGGGCAGTGAAAGTAACAGCAGTTTTCTCACAAAATTTGTCCCAGTGACTGCCTAAAATTCCCAAACAAAGCACTTCTAAGAGCTTTGAGTCTTTAACATCAGTTACACAGAGAGTATCTAGGACAAGAAAAAGTTTCAATTTTTTTAACCTGAGTCATCAGAATGTTTTTCCGTTTCATTTGGCCATGCCGTTTCATCCCTTCCAGCATTTATTGGGTCAAGGCAAGTATGGTGTATGAGACTGGTGAAAAATAGAAATTGTAATGACACATACACCTTTTTGTTTGCTTGTCCAACAAAATAGTTAACGTCATTTTTGCAATTAAAAAGGAAGAGCTTTGATGTGAACTTGTAAAAGCATTTTGCTCAGAATTCTTGAGTGAAGTTATGGTCTGGTCTAAGGTACAACTTGCCTTTAATGTATGTGTTTATTTTATTATCAGTATTGCAGATGATTCATTTTTCCTATACAAAAATGGTGAGTTTTTGTACAATTTAAGAAATAACAGAAAATAAGTTTTGGAGCTCTGAAGCAAACTCTGCATTATCTCCAGCAAAATAGAGCTTTTTAAATAATGTATTGGCTAGCACTGCTTATTAATACAAAGACATTTCTAATTGCTCTATAAAGCCTGTTGTGGTATTTTACTATGCCTGTAAATGGAGAAGCCTAAAAAAGTCTAAGTTAATTGCATATTTACTGTTAATTGCTGGACAATTTTGTTCAAATGAGAAAAAGATTAGACTTTTGCAACATGTTAGCTTCATTGAGTGCCTGCAATTTTGCTTTTAAGCTTCTGCTGATGAACTTTAGAGCATTTTTATTACATTTTTAATTTGTTGAACAAAATCATATAAATGCTGATCTTAACTTACTATATGTTTTAAAAGGCAGGTTCACACCCAGCATCTCAGTACATGCTGAACTCCTGTAGCATTAGGCACAAACTATGTTCAGGTGTCCCCAGATATTAGCACTCATTTTAAAGGCTATAGCATCTAAGTACACTTTGGAATGTACACAGAGGATGATAAGGAAAAATCCTGCATGTCAGACAAAGAAAATGTGAATGATACCCTGAACAGACAGTGTAATCTTCATAGACCTAGGATGCCCTTCTGTGGGATCGTGTTCTGAATGTTGAGCTTCCCCATAACCTCTTGTGCCTCAGTAATTTGAGATGCTTGTTGGTTTGGCAATTGGTCACACAAAATAAACCGTCCAAACATCATGTGTGATAATCAGCCAATCAAGTCTCCAAAGAGTCTTTAAATGTTCAAACTGAACAAAGGCTCTGTATCTATCAAGTTCAGATTATTGTCTTGGACAGCAGCTCTCTGCCAGGTAATGTGCTGTTTTTCTATTTCCTTTTAGCTTTACTTAGTGGCAATAGGTAGTTTCAGATTACTGAGGTAATCCATGCAAAACTAATTGACTAATTAAATGCAAGACAAGTCAATGCGCCAATGCACATTGCACAATATTTGCTATTGGCTTTTTAATGATTATCTAGCATATATTGACAAAAGAGTGTGAAGTACTTTAAAGAAGAAATATTCTTACACTCTGTCTTCTCCTAAAAAGTTATAACAAGGATTAATGACTGAATGGTGACACTCCCCAGTCTTGTCAGGCTTTATAGATTTGATTGACATTTGTTGTTCATATATTTTGCCAACATTTCTGAGAAAATAAAGAGTTCAAAGATGAGTCTTCTAAAGGGAAACTTTAAAGAAAGGGAAGCATCAGTGTAGCTCAGGTCAGATTTCAAAACTGATGGACGTGAAATGTGCAGAGTTAGAGTGAAGGGTGTGCTGGCAGTGGTTCCGTGGCTACGTGACTGGATTGAATTAGAGGAATGATAGGACAGTGATAAAGAGTGCAAGCAAAGTGTTTGGCAGAAACACAGCTTTGAAGAAGCTCAAGAAGCTCACAGCTAATATGGAAAAAGATGAATGAGGGCAGGAGAAGATTTGAAGACAAGTTGGACATAGCTGAGGCAACAGGCGAGGTAGATGATTGCTGTGGCAGCATATGTGGGAATGAAGACTACAGCCTGGGCTGAATTAATCCCATGTGTTATGAAGTAACACATAATTTATAAATGCAATATCAATTTTACTTACAAGTCTTCATGACAAACATTTTATTTTCATAGGATTTGGGAGGGCAGCAATAACATAATCCCCCTGCATGAAACCGAGCAATGGAATGAAGGCTATTCAGCCTCACTGAGCACTTACACAGTTGGTTCTTCTGCAGTGCCAGAGATTTTTATAATAAAGAATGAGGGGTTGCTTTAAAGCGAGCAATGTGGGTGTATATTTCACTGACACAAGTAACTCTGTTTCAGTCTTTTGCAGCCTCAGAACTCAGTATCCTATACCTAGTTTTAGCTGCAGGCACTTAAAAATTATTAGATTCCTTTGACTGAAGCAAGTATAAAAGTAATTTCCAATTCTGTTTTTCATATATAACAACCCCTCTAAAACCTCCAACCAACCTAAACAGTTTTGCCAATAGTTAATGCACTAGCAGTTTTACAAAATACATGATTTTGGAGAATAGTTTACTGAGTTTATTTCATGGAGATAACCTGGTGATTTTTGGTGCTGTTTTTGTCATCCCTGTTATCAAAGTTTAAAGCCTCAAGGTCTAATTCTTTGCTTACTGAGCTCAAAACTGAGTGCAAAGCACTGCAAAGAGCAGACTGATGGCTTAGAGGTCAGAATTTTGCCTGTCATCTTCACAATTCTTCTGACGTCAGAAGCACTGTAATGGCTTACCACATAGTAAGGCTATGGACTTAAATGGGTCAAACTGCAAAACAAAAAATGACAGAACTGGTCAATGGTGACAGTTTTCACACTTATTTCTGATGGGTATTTTTATACCTTTCTTTATATATTTTTTTAATTCGTATTTGCTCATTATATGATTCTCAATAAATCTACATGAAATGTTATTCATAAATTATTTATGAAAAAAGAAATTATTGGGGAGATCAAAAAAGAAGTAATATTCTGTTTTTCACCAGTGACTGGGACCCCAGTGTATATTCACATAGTCCCATCCTCTTGTAGAACTGATGTATTGTAACTCTCCAACAGTAAAACGGTCACTTGCCTGTTAGTAAAAATAGAAGGAGATAACAGAAAGGTATTCCTACAGGGTAATGGTAGAGAGGTCCCCAAATCCTTACATAAAGGAGTCATGTTTGAATAAGTTATTTTTCATGATGCTGCATGCAACCTTAGTGAAGTTTCAATATGAAGAAAAATCCTTTTGCTTTAACTTACCTCCTAAAAACCTGTTTTTCAGATTGTCACACAAAACTGATGTACCAGTACAACTCCCTAGCCCCTTAAACACTTAGAAGATAGAAAAAAATTGAGGGGAAAAAAAAGAAAAACAAACAAATCATCCTGTCTCTTCTCCCCAAAGTCACAGGGAAAAGAAGCGCTGTACTTGACGCACATAACAGAAGAAAGCAGGGGGATGAGAGATGTGTGTGCAATGTAGTTACAGACATTATAAAACAATCACTGTGTTATGTTTAAACATTGCTTTATGGTGTTTCCACTGAGATATTCCATTAGTACGTGATGATAATGAATCATGATTGTACTTCACTGAGAGCTCTTGCCATGACTGCATACTTTTCTGATTTTTTTTTCTTCCCATGGATTGCACATGGAAACAAGGGAGAGAAATTACTTGAAGAACATAACCAGAATAGAAGCAGCAAAATTATAATGGTACTTACAAGTGGACAAACTTTTCATCACAGTTTTATTTCATTTTGTCAATATTATTTTATTCAAGTTAGAAGTGCAGCTTTAAATACAGTCTTGTGGGGAATGTGAAAGAATGCCTTTAAAAAATGTCCCTGGGCAGTGCATATGTGTTGACAAAAGTGGGGTTTTTTTAATTCTTTTTTTTCCACTTCTGTAGACATAGCTTGTCTACAGCAACTAATTTGAGAAAGAATATTTTCAGCTAAAGAGAGAGATTGAAAGAAGACCAGTGCTTCTTTACCGGTAAAGCACTCAACATCTATACAGCATCTCAGTTCAGCTGGCAATGTTTCTCCCAGATCTAACTCCTACATGCTCAGATGGTAAGTCTTTAGAGCAGGGAAGAGTGCCATTTGGTGATTCAAAACAATACAAAACTGATGGAATCAACGTTTTGTAGATGACAAATGGAACTGGTCATCAACCTCAAATAAAATTGCCATATGTGATGTTTGGCCCTGAAGATCCTGAAAACTAACAAAACACTCAACTATCTCCATCATCAGATTTCCATTTAAAATTCTATTCTTTCATTACACTGCAGCAAATTAATATCATATGTTTAGCAGCAGTAAATCATAATTCATGCATTTCTGTAATCACAAAAATGTCAGTGTATACGATGTGTGCTGATACAAAAGCTATATACCATATATATGCCAATTATATAAATTATGAAAATTATGAACATATACTTACATTTGTTCTTTTACATAAGATTTTGACCTCTGATATAGGGATTGTGATTTACATGGATATTATATAGCACATGTTGTGTGTAAAACAGTAAGAATAATGTCTGATGTATGAAGAAACTAGAGAAACAATAATACATTAGAATAATAATTTAACTATTTTAATAATAAGTTAAAAAATATTTGATACTTGAGAAGCTGATGATGTGCCTTTAACTCTAGGCCTCAAATTTAAGAACAGAAAGACCATGAAAAAGAAAAAGGGTAGGCCGTGACTTTGCAGAGAAAGAGAGGACATAAAAATGGCAATATTTTATTCAGCCAGTTAAACTCCTTTTTCTGGGTAGAACTGTATCTGATTTATATTCTGGTTTGTGGTGAGGGTGAATTAGTAGCTAAGAGAGTAAGGTAAACTCAATTCTAGCTCAATGCATTTGTTTAAAGGCTCACATCTGTAAACATTTAGTCTGAATATTCATTTTATTTGTATGAGTACTCTGAGTATCGTGTTGTTTTTTATAGAGCACATTATGCAAAGTTGTGGGATTTTTTTCATCAAGACTCCCTTTAAGAGAGTGAAACATAATGCTGTAGGGTCTAGTAAGAATATGCACAAGTACTAAAATGCTGTGTGTAAGCATTCACAAGAATTGCTCCTTTAGTTCAAATACTGAGATATTTGTTGATAATGAGGAAGAAGCTGTAAAACATGCATTCCTGTTTGTAGGCAGATTTTCTGTGAAGTCAGTGGGCATTTCAAAAGGGTCAGACTGTATATGTATTTCTGGAAACTGATCCTTCACTTCAAAAAAAAAAAAGGAAATACATAATACGAAAATAGCATTTAATGAATATTAGACCATATCCATTTTTATAATTTGTAATTTGTGTGTTTAAAAAGGATTTACTACAGAATTGTGTTTATACATCACTGTTAATATATGTCTTTTTTACTTGAAAGCCATTTTAAAAGAGATAAAAGGCATAAAGAAAAAAATGTGCTACTGAACACTTATGGCTCTCTATGGGATTGTACAGGTGTCTTTTGCATAAAATTCCTAATAATCTGCCAAGTATGAGCTCAAGGTGTCTTGTCATACCCTGTGAAGTTATAACACTTTTTGTATGCAGTGCAACAGATGATAATGCAAAGAAGCAGTATTTCTCAACCAAATCCTATTTTGTAATCCCCTTTAACTTGCTCGTTACATTTTGTATATTCAGGTATTGGTTCAGCTTTTCCATTAGTTTATATTAGTGCCTTGTAATTTAAACCCTGGTGTGAATCTAGCACTACAAATGAATACTGTTCTCTGATATTCTGTGTATGACATGGTATAGATAACTTTATCCATAATAGACAGTGTCTGTATTTTAAGGAGATAAGACGAGATGATAATTCTTTATATTGACACGCAATGACTAGTTGGGTCAGGGTGAGTTTGCATAGTGGAATGAGCTCCCCACAATTGTGTCCAGTCACCTTGATAATGAGAAATGGCATAAATGTTTAATTTATTCATTTCTTTCTACTCAGAAGGTCAAAATGAACTGGTATCTTCATTTCTGTTTCTATAAGTTTTCAAATGAGTTTTTCCTTTTTCCTTTTCAAGTAATATTTAATTTGAAATAGCAAAAGAACAAAATTAAACTCTATGTGTCTATATAAAATTAAGAGAATGAATAAAAGATAAATTCAATTCATTGTAAATTTCAATAACAACAGTCTAATTTTAATGCAGCTTGGTTATTTTAGAAGTCAATTGATGGTCAAAGCCAATGTTACTATAAAGCAGAATGAGTGAAAGCAATCACCCTTGTGGTGACTGGAACTGATGATGACCTTTATGCATTTATCATGTGATTGGGAAAGCAAAGAATTTTCTCCTTCAAGGACAAGAAATCTTAAGCTGCCAACAGGTATATCAAGTTCTGTTCACAAAACTGGAGAAGGTTACGGCATGCTTTCACCTTATCTTAAACAAAAAAAGAATTTAAAGAACTGACTAATTAATTTCCAGCACAAACAACTGATCTGAACTATAAATGACTGGACTGTTTAAGGAGCAGATAGACAATTTAAGAAGTTCTTTGAATTCTAGGACTTGACTGTGGCTTAAAGCCAGGCCTGCGAGATGGAACTGCATATCCCCATCTGTTGCTGGCCAGCTGTCCTGTACATCCCCCTCCTTTTCATGAGATCAGCCTGGCAGCAGTAGTTACGCTCTCGAGCCATCATGCAGCTGAGCTGCAAACATGAATCAAAAGGGGAAGGTGCACTTCTTCGCAGTTGTTTGCCTGTCTAGAATTCAGTCCCTGGGTGTGTTAGGCTTTCTAGCTCCGATCCAGAAAAAATACTTAGCGTGTGTTTGTGCCACTGAATCTCTGAGGAGTCTTTTCCTAGAGAGAAGCATACAGTCCTTGTTAGGAGAGATAAGAAGATTGTTTATTGAGGTTTGTTATAGGGAATATTGTTGGAAAAAATTAGTGCTTTCTTGGTAACTACTGGTTTGCAATGCTTAGTGGTTAACAAATTATTTTATATTTCATTAAGTTTACCATTGCCTTGTGTCAAGAGAGCTCTCATCACTGTCTCTAAGGACTAACTCCCACGTTTGGGAATAATAATTACTCTCTCTTTTTCAAAATCGTTAATTTTGAATATGTTCAGGAAATACTCTGACAGTGACTGCAAAATGCGGCAATCCACACAGTGTCTTCTGAAATCTAGACCTGTGGGAGAAAGATAAAATATACCAAGAAAACACCTCTTTAATGTTTTTTTCTGAGAGAAAGGGATAGTGACATGGCTGTTAGGATTATTTGACGAGTAGGATTTCTAAGGGAAGGGTAGTGGTTTTTTGTTTCCTTTTTTTTTTTCTCCTAGGTTTCAAGCAAGGTTCAAAGGGTTCAAAGTTTATTTAGGGAAGTAGAATGGAATACAATTCACTCTTCGTGGATTTGCCTTAAAAACATGCATCGTTAAAGAATCATCATCGTCCTTGTATTGTGAGAAGTAGTTGTTATCTACAACTTCTTTACATCATTGAGTTTTTACAGTGTCATGGACACAGAACAGCAAGAATATGCGATTGATGTCATTACATGATCTTTAGATTGACTGGGAAGAGCCTTCTCATTATCCTGGGTGGCTGTCTGTGGTGGCTGTATGAAGTGTTAATTCATTTTTCCATTCCTCCTCATTGCTATCAGATTCATTAAAGCTGAAGCGCTTGCCCTGGTTGTCAGTAAACCTCAAGTATATGTGAAAGAAGAGTATGATAGAAATGGATATTGCAAAAAAGTGATACTCATTAGATAACATAGTGTGAACGTTTTTGGCTTGGTCTTTGTGTTTGTTTTACAGCCTGCACTTCCTTGGGAATGCAGACATGGAGACATGCTGGTGCAGCCTGGGTACCCAGATTGCTGGTGGAAGGGTAGCCCCTGGCAGGCTGTATGCAGCAGACAGCGCTCCCAGAAGAAGTTAGGAGGTAACTCACGCGCATGCCTATGCTGCTGGCTAGCCCTTGCCTGAAGACATCTGAATTAGGGCATCAGGAGAAGAAAAACTTAATCTACGTTGTAAATGGCAGGTTGATGTAACTTCAGTCTGAGGTCATTATAACTTCAGCTGATGGCCTGATGGTGGTGTGCAACTCAAGCAATCTGCACTGGTAGTGCGCTAGGTCAAGAGAAGGAGGTAGAAAAGCAAAACTAGAATAGTTGATCTGTGGGAAAGAAAGTCTTTTTGAGCCCCTTAGGTTTTGTCCCTCTGCACAAAAGGAATGATGGCAGGCTTGAAGTGAGCTGAGACCTTGAAACATGCAGTAGAAAGGCAAAAGGACTGAGGAGGTATCTGGGATGAAGAGAATATGATGTACCTGACCATACAACATGAAGAAGGCTCTATGAGAGGCAGCCAAAAAACCCTTCCTTTTGGTGTTTTCTGGATTAGGACAACTGAGATGGGGCTACAAGAAGGAGAATTGGCTCTTTTTGGGCATGGTTATCTGAGCTTAGCTACTCAAATGCAGAAATCTTTAAGCTGTGAGAGGGAAAGCCATCCCCCTTCTCCCCAGACAGTTTCATAACAATCACTCATCTTAAGAGTAGAAGTCAACATTTGAAAAGATCTGTTTGAATGAGTGCAAAATTACACCTTCTGCAAATCAGAAGACTAAGCATAGTATGAGGAGAAAGCAATTTTTCATTTTATGCGCCTTCATCCCTACAAAACAGGCACTTAAAATAAAGATATTGAATAGTCAAATAAAGAAAAATGGAAAAGGGAGAAGAAATCCCACCTAATGACAAATCAGAAATCTTTAAAAAGTATTTTAACCAAATCTGGCATTACAGACACTTTAAATCACTGGTCATAAATAGACCATCACTGTACTAAAATACGGTTATAATGAAACAACCATTTAAGTGCTTTTGGGTGTCTATTTCTGTATCTTAACTGGCTTGAATTCATTCTTTCTTTATTTTTTGTAGGACTTTTCAGAGAGTATGAATTGAGTTTTAGTATCACTGCAATACATAAAATTACTGATATGTCCTCAATTTTAAATTCCAAATGAGTAATTTTTAACTTGGAAATAAGAAAAGAGGTGAACAGAAATGTGACTCCACAGAGTAGGAATTTTTGCTTTAGTAATGAGCTCTCTTCACATATTATTAGGAAACTAATTTGTATCAATCAGTATGAAATATACCATTGGAACAGACATTAACATTTTTTGCTTAGTGATTCATCTCTGACTTATGAGGAAGACTTTCTATAATGTATGAAAATATTAAATAGTTAATTACAGTCTGTAAAAAAGCCTTGTGGGATGTGTTGCATCCTTCACATAAGACGCATTGTTTTCTGTCCCTCAGTAAGTACTTTATTTGTTCAAAATGATCCCATGATATTAATTTCTGGCTTGGCAAGAATGATATAGATCAACAGTATGTACTAACATCTGGCTGCATAGTGCAGCTGAATTACTCGTGCGATAGCAGTAGGAGAAGAAAATGGCATGCAAATACACATAATTTTAGGCTCAAGGGCCCAGTATTCTTGTGCAAAGCTGGTTAAACAGACTGACAAAGCAGAGATAGTTTGAGATGTGTTAATATGGGAAAATGTAATTAGTTCCAAAATAAAAGTTACTGTAATTCAAACAGTAGATATAAACTGAGGAAAATAGTGCTAGCCCTGTGTGTAATCAAATCATACTATAAGGCTGATGATTTGCTGGGTATTGTAGAGTTGAAATAGAAAATTTGAAGAGAAATTACAGAAGCAAATCCTTCACGAATAGAAGTATTATACATATCACAATGAAATATATCAATGACAGAAATGCAGCTTCATTAGTTATTGCAACTGTCTTATCAGCTGAGTCACCAAATTACTTCTAAAGACTAGGGTAACAGTTGATATCTATTCTTGAGGAGCATTTCATTTCTAACAGAAAGGTGTCTGAAGGGCAATTTAACCTTAAGTTCATGGAAAAGTAGGTATGCATTAATATCCTTACATCAGTAGGGAAATGTAGTTCTTTTTAGCTAAATATAAATTCCTCATCTCTCCTTCCCTGTTAACCATAATAGTAAAGAAGTTGAAACTGTTTTTCTTTGTCTGCCAATACTCAATGAAGAACATCTAATTTTCTTCTCTCTCAGGTATCACTTTGTCCATCTTTCTTTCTCTCCCTTCCTCTTTCTTGCACATTTTGTTTCTCTCTGCCCTTTCTTTCTCTTCCTTCATCTAAATACACACATTCACATTGTCCTTATCCAACCAAGATACTACTAAAGCTGTTTTTCTGGATGCCACAAAGCCCATTGTGTGGGTACCTGGTAATAGAAGCCAGTGTCATGAAGAGATATGTATTGGCTTTTTATATGAGACATGAAATGTCCACATAAAGTATAGACTATCCTGATCTCTGTACTCTGATGGCCACATGTACAGGGCATCAGACAAAAAAGCATTGATGATGAGTCTGGGGATAATTTTAAACTGGTGAGCTAGATCTTGGCCTCTGAGGTATCTCAATGTGGTATCTCAAAATGGCAGGTTAAGAGAGAGGCGTGTTTTCACATGAAGGCTTACTTCCACTATTTCCACATTTCTCATAAGGACAGCGTCTGAACTTGCTTTCAGAGCATTGCTTGTTTATTTATTATTCATGGTGAGTACTACAATTTCTGAAATATGTTGGCTCTGTAATGAACTGGCAAGAGGATTTTTCTGAACCTGTAGAATGAGTCAGAAGTGCCTAGCTCCTGACATTTAGCCACTTCTTGATCTTTTCTTTTGTTGCACAGTATGAACAGTACAAACGTGATTCTGCCTACTCAGAACTGAAAAGGTTTATCCAACATTAGAAGTGCTAGATTTCCAGAAGATCCTCATATTTTCATAGACAATATTTCTGGGAGGAGATGTCAGGGAAAAATCCGACAGCATTACAAGTTATAAAAATTACTTTGCATTACTTTAATATTGCCCCAAAGTTACCTGTTGTTGTATCAGCACATTTCCTCTAAATTTTTTATGCTGAATTTCGTCTTTTAAACTCCTGTTCTTTTTTCTTTTTTTTTTTCTTCACCTTGATTTCTCTTTCTTTCACCAAAGTCACACATCAATATATTAATAACTGGAAGTGCCTTACCTATTTAAACAGGTATTGGGATAAAATGCAATTTTGTTTCATGGAAATCTCAGACACATCCACCTTTTCCTGGTTTTGATCATCTTAACATCTTTATGAATAGAGAACCAACTTTATTTCTTTCCTATGCCCTGTAAGTGAGGATGAAGTCCATTAAAGATAACGGTTGATGCTATCATGATACAATAATCAAATATTAATACATTCCTCTAGCCTAAAGCCTGCTTTACAAAATTCTCATTTCAGCATCTAATATAATGTGCATACCTGTAATACTAATAAAAATTATTTTATTGCAGAATTAGTGTAACGTACAGACTAGCAAACAGTCATGGAAATACTTGAAAGAATAGCAGTAGGCCCAGCTTCAGCAAAGCGATTATTTACTGTGACTTTCCTTTCAACTTTTGTCACGTGTGATTTTCACAAGGTTTCTTTTATTACCCTGTGCAGTTGCCATAATAACAGCATGTCTGTTGTTGGAAACCTCAGGCTGTATTTGTCACAGGCATACCATGCAAGTAGGAAAATTGTACTTAAGCCTTCACATAGTATGGCATGACTTGATTCATTTATCTGGATTCAGCCAGCTGAGGGTGGTTCAGCATGTTACTCTGTTAGTATAAGATTTACTTCCTTGTCATTTTTGTTGGATCATTAATTACCCCTGTCAGGTAGTAGCAAAGGGTTTTGTAGTTTAAGTCCTGCAACAAGTTTTGTAAAATGTAGGGTTATTTCTGAGGTGTGGTGTGTGGAATAAAACTAAAATAAGGATGGTTTTGGTTTAGTTTGGTTTGGTTTTATTCCTTTTGACATAATTTCCAATGTTTGTCACTGTGCTTTAGTTGCCTTGTTGCTCATGTTTCATAAAATACTATATATCATGCTTAAATGGGTTTTGCGACATATAAATCAATGTCTTGGATATGAAATACTCTGATGCTATTCTTCATTTGCATTATCAAGGTGAAGTTTCATATATTTCCTTAGAAAGAAAATTTTAGTTTTGAAATTGGAAAGTGAAGTGGACAGCATTGCTGCTTGATGAATTCTGAATTAATAGATAATTTCTAAATAAGATTCTTTTGGCTTTTCATAAAAAGAAACCATAAGGAATTTAAACAGATGTAAGTGCAAAAATAATTCTTTCTAAATGCTATTTATTTTTTATATGACAAAGAGATGAAGAAAGGATGAATGATGGGAAATGGGATTGCCAAAAGCAAATAAAAACACAGATGCTAATATGAAATGCATAAATATTATCCAAACTATTAGAATAGACAGAGGAAGGATTCATCTATATATATCATTGCAATTGGGCTATGGCTTAGTTCAGTACACCTAGAAGATATTTGTACCCTGATGTGCAGATCCTTGTTTCTCATCTGGAAATCTTTTCAAGTCAGAATTTTAGAACTTTTGGCAGTTATCAAGAAATCTCATATATGTCTGTTGTGGGTGTACAGTGGTCTCCTGCAGCTTGGTACCTGACACTAACTGCCTCTTTGTCATATAAAACAGATGCTCACATTTCTGCCCAGAAAATCTCAGGCAGAAATAGGGCAGGCCTAGGCAGCATTAATCTGAAATCTGGATATTCAACCCATAAACAGTCAAAAGTCTTCTTTAAGCCTAAAGCTCCTATAATGTTTGGGATCAGATGATGATGGGAGCTATACAGATGTGTTTGCTTTCAAAATACATTGAATTTTCTTAATTTCTGTATGAGAAACTTGGTCAGTGCCATGCATACACAGAACCAGGTTCCTATTGCCTTACACCCTAACTGTATCGTATCACTTTGCACAGTGTAAGTTTTCTACAGTTTCTGAAAATGAGTCTTTTTTTGTCACGACATGAGTTGATTGCTCAGAAATTGAGATTCATGAAATAACTGGTCAATTTTAAAAATCACCCTGAGTCCGAGTTTAAAGCTTAACTGTTGAGAGCAATTCTTTTTTCGAGAGCAGCTTTTTTTTATTTGCATGCACAGGTGAGACAGACATGCTTCAAATAGAGCATGAGTCTGGAGAGCTAATTCCTAGAGTTTTAAAATCATATTTTGTTTGTTTACCTATTTCAATCAATATCTTTTTCTTCGACTACTTTGGCATCAACATTAACATTTCATATGCCTTTTGTCTCAGAAACACACTGGGTGAAAAACAAACCCAAAGCCCCAGTTTCATGTACTTTTAATTGTTGGAAACTGCTATTAAAGTAATCTCTGAAAAGTTTTATATAATTTTGTTCCAATAATAAAGACTGGTTGGGTTTTTTCCCCTCTTTTTTCCCCCCTCTTGTGTGTAAGATCTCTGAAACTGAGGGAAGAAAAAAGGTTTATGGTAGATATTCCTATCCTCTGAGCCTAGTTATAAAATCTTCTGTCCTTCCTCTCTAATTTGATTCAGGATCTGATTGTTCTAAGATAAAAAACAATTTTGCTGCTGTGTTTTCTTCATTGTAGCTGATCTCAGCTGTGCTCACACTACTCTGTTGGCCAGCAGTATTTTGGAAAAGGATATCAAGCCCATGCATCTGTATTTCTTGCAGGAAATAATGACTCTGATCATTGCAAAGAAACAACTGACTGTATGCTGGATGCCAGGGAACAAGCTAAAGAGTAAGAAAATGATTACAGAGAATAGAAATTATTTTTTATTTGCTCCTAAAACCAGTGTTTAATCAGACCACTCAATGAAGAAAGTATAAACTGTTAAATTTCCATGAAATTCTGTGTTGATAAATTCTACCAAATAAAACCCAGCAGTTTGGCCCAGATCTACATTGTTTCCTAAATCTGTTGAATGATTTTCACAGTAGAAAGCTGTTTGGCATGGCAGTTCTTCTCCAGAAATGCTGTGGCATTCTGCACTGGTCAGCTGAGGTGAGAACAGCTATAGGAAAAAGTGCTGCAGGGTGATAGCAAGCCACAAATAGTTTTTTAAAATACCTGTGACTGTGCTATACTGTACAAAAGAAAGATACCTTAATTATTTGTGTGAAAGCACAGAATTTTTCTCTGCCTTGACTAGAAAAGAACAGAAGGGAAGAGGCAACTGAGAGATCACAGAGAGAAGCAAACCCTGCTGAGAGGGGAAACTCGAGTGCTTCTTTTCTAAAAGGTGCATATGGTTATACACATTACTGAGCCTGCGCACATTTTCTTGCATAATCCTTCCCACCTCCTTGCATGACTTAACTCAGAATATAGTACAGGCAGAGTCAATGAGGGTGAACCAAAACTTCTAGTCATGAGGCTAAAAGGTGACCTTGTTCTGCTCTGATGCCAAATATTTTGGCTGAAATCGCAGCTGAGTCCTCCTGCGATATCCTTGAGTGTGAGGACAGATATTAAAATACTGGAGAAGTAAAAGACAGTTTAAATAAGATACATGTGATGATACAGAAGGCAGAATGAATGACAAATACAATCGAGGCTTCAAAAAATATTATGCATGCCATGCTAATCCCCCAGAATGCTTTCCTGTTTTGTTTATGGCAACTTTTTCTTTTTTATGTGTAAATTCTACTTTGGCACAGAAAATATGCTAATCTGCTCCTCTTTCTGTGTCTTTTTACAAGCACTTGCTCATGCTGCAAAGTATAAACAGACAACAGCTTGGCTACTGCTGAATGTGTGGACTTTGCATATATGATTTCAGCTAAGTGACGTATAACACCAAAGCCAGCATTGATTTTAATTTTTCCAGTAAATGCTTACATTTTGGGATGAACACTGGGTCTTTTATGTATTGCTTCTTTCATTTACAACAAGTAAAAGGAAGAGGTTGTTGCATGATTTAAGATTTTCAAAATCAAGATGTCATATTTTTCCAGTAGAAGAACTTGGATATTGTATTTCCACTTGGCCCACTGAAGATAGAATCTGTTGAATTCAGAATAATCAAAAAGATACATTTCTTTGCCTAGGAGAGAGAAATAATGTGGGATGAACTGTAGAGAGACTGTTGCTGTCATACAATCAACAAATTAACGCTGCTACTAGGCTTCATTCACTCTCAGTTAAAAATGTGATTGGCATTGAAATTGCCAAGCTTATACTGAAGAGAAAGGGGAATATTTTTGCAAAGTCTGAAACATTGGCTTTAATCTTTTAGGGTTTCTCATATCACTAAAAATTCTCCTAATCTGAAATGTTGCCTTTAGTGCTTTTTGTCTCTTTTTCAACTAAAAAAAGACTTGTTATTGTTTACCCTGCAAAATATATGCACCTATAAATCTTGAATGAGTGTGCTAGACCAAATAAAAAAGTTGCATTTAAAAATCTGGGGGGGGTTGTGTGGTTTTTTTTTTTCTTTTTAAAAGAGTAAGAAAGAATGTTTCTGAAATAACCCTTTGCCCCCCATTGAGTTCAGGTTATTTGCATAAATAAACCTTTGATGCTTTTCCATGAATATGGGAAAATAAATAAATAAAAAAAAATAAAAAATTGTTTTGAAATTTGGAATTCCCCACTACCACTCTCATTTTGGAAAGTTTTGTGCAGAGTCTGATTTTTTTCTGTCTCCCTTGATTGTTCCAGAGAAACTTCATGGTATTACAGCACTCAGAACACATAGATTTCACTGCCTACCTGCAGGTAGCCTGCCTGTTGTTACTTAATCTTTGTACACCACTCTGGGGGCAGCGCCACAGCTATAAACGCTTTAAAAATGAAGATAGATTAAATAGCTTTTGACATTGGCTTTGCAAAAAGCAGTTTTAAAGGGCAAAAATAATACAGTGTTAAAGACCTTGCCATTGAGAAGCATGCATATTCTCTCACACTGAAGACTCAAAGAGGAAAGAAGAAAACTATAGACAATATATTCTACAACAGTCCCACTCATCACTGAATTCCTTTAATGAACAAAATAAAGATAACAAAACTAATCATATATAGGCACTTAAATGGAGAGGTTTTCACGGCTGGAGAAAATGGTCTTGATTGCTATTTGCATTGGAGACATGTATTTGGTCAGTTCTCATCATCCCTTAATTCACTACAATAAAGTTTGACACAGAAAGGAGTATAAGCTTCGTATGTAAGCTTCATACATACATAATAATAAATATAACCTTATATATAAACTTTAGTAATCAAAACCTCAAAGAGCTGCTGCCTGATAGTGAAGGCCCTTAAATTTCTTTTCCTAGTTGATTCAGAGTGCTAATGTTCTATTTCTTAGCATGGTAAGAAATGCCCCAGCCTTGACTGTGCTGGATGCCTTACTCCCATTGTGGTCTATTAAGTAAACAACATGAGGTCATTTGATAGGTCTGGACTGTTCTGCATTTTTAGAGGTTATCTGGTCAATGGGGTGTCACACTGTTGGTTGTGTTAGGTGACACTGGCACTTCCTTTTTAGGCACGTGCTCAATGATCAGAACATTACCTGAGGTTCAAGTTTGTTTTCTATCCAAGAAAATTCTAGCCAACATCTTTTCCGTTTCAGGAGAGTACTCAGTTGTGAGACTATTCAGGAGGACATTGTCAGTCCATCTTGATAAAATTGTTCTATTTTGGAGGCAATAATCTCATATTCCTTGGCCGCTGAAAATGTACGTACTAACAAAATTTAGCCTGAGCAGAAGAAATTGCTGCTGGAGGTGGATATGTAGACTGTAGGCTTTCCTGAAGTGACTGTCTTTCCACTGCAGACATGTTAGATGCCTGTAACCAACAACCGGTTTGCAAAGCTCTTGAGCCTAAATGTTTTGTTTGAAATAAAAATGAATGTATGCATGTTGTTAAGCTCTTTGTTGAACTGAGACATGAAAGGCTTGCCTAAAATTACACAAAAAATTTGATGCAGAATGAGAGAATGGGTCCAGGTCACCTGAAACCTAAGTACATTGCCTTGACTAGAAGACTCTGCTTCCATGTCAGGCATGGACTTAAAAATAGTCAGGTATATACTTAATATTATTGGTACACTCATAGGATAAATATAGATCATGAAGAATTCATCATTAAGATGAAAGAATAAATACAGTGGAATATACTAAAAACAAGAAACTGAAAAAAAGGAGGGATTAAATGTGTCAATCAACTTTACAGATACCAATCAACTCACACTGGAGTGGAAGTATGCTCCAGGGTGAAAGAGCTAATGTACACCTTGAAAGACTTAATACATCCCTCTGCTTCATGTTTCCTGTCCTGGGTACATCAACCTATTTGTAAAATAAACACCATACTTCAGAAAGGGTGCATATTTTTCACATTCAGCTACTCAGCATTGATATCCAGAAGAAACAAAAATCTACAACCAGTTATTGTATTTAAATTTATCTGTATGTTGCATTCTTCTGTGAAGTGTAATATCCTGGAATGCACATAATAATACTATTTTGGATAGTGATTTGTTGATAAAATACATCTTTCTTTGTAATTGATAAGGATAAAGACTCCATCTTGGATTGTATAGTAGCCATTTTATGTCAGTCCCATGGTGCAAATATGCCCTAGAGCCATCTTTGCTTTGCTTAAATAAGCACTTTATTTCAAGTGCTTTATTGGCAATTAACAATGATTTTGTAGTTACTCGGCAGCAAATGGTAGAGTAATACTACATTATTTCACATCAGAGCAGGTATGTATGATATATTAGAGCAAATAAACAAGTGCTTTGCTCTGTTAACAGAAAAATCATTTTCTTAAAGTCATAATAAAGACTTGTAGATATATGGTGTATGTGAAATATGTAACTGTAAGTTATTTTTTCCTTATGTAATTATGGAGGAGGAACAAGTACAACCTTATTGTCTAGCTCATGTCAACATCATTACTATTTCTAAGTCATTTTCACAATTTTTAATGATTTTTTGGCATTATATAATCATTATTTACAAAGGATATTGTCCTATTTCACTTCTTAGGTTTTAGAGAAAAATATTGCTTGTAAAGTTTTTCTTTCAAACTGTGTTAACTTGTAAATAATTATGCTTTTATTATATTTTTTTAAAAACTAAATAATTCTAGAGTAGTTGTATTAAAGTATTTGTCTAATGTACCTTGGAGGTGTTCCTCATGCAGAAGCCAAAATACAGTGAATTTCAGGGTGTGATATAAAAGCTTCGAAGAGAGTGAACACGGGTGATTCAAGGCTCAGGTAATGGTCAGAGTAGCCTTTTACAACACTTACTTAGGAGCAACCCATAGCAATGAAATATGCAGACAGATATAATATATTCTTCAAGAGGGTTTTTTCTTTATCCTTTAAGAAATCAGGATAAACAGGAGCATTTATAAAAGCACAATTTATATTAGGTGATCCAGCCACTGGTCTGAAATACATGTGCTATGCATGAAGTAATGAGTAATCACTCAGTGTTATCCTTGAGTCTACCAAAGTATTGCTTTTGTATCTGTTTTACGTGTAATTTTATCCTACATGCCTCCAAGGAGTTGAATGCTTTGGTTTCTATGTTTTTTTCTGTATCATAGAAGGCATGCAACTTTATATGACAGGAGTGCTGGTTTGTTTATTTATTTATTTATGTTTTCTTTCGTTACAGTGCTTCTGGTCACAATTTTGGTCAAGTTCTTTTCTTAAGAACTATACTGTATCTCTATGTTTGGCTGCTCTAATAATACAAGTTCAGTACAACGGAACAAGTATTCTGAGTGCAGAGCTTCAATCTGTTTATTTTATACCTAAGAACAATTCAAGAATTACAGTACCTGTTCTATTTAAAAGAGGTTTAATCTTTTATTTTTGTGGGACTGATCTTTTGTGCCAGCTTTCTAGCTCAGAATTAATTGTCAAATGCAAATGAGTTTGAGGGAGCTTTTTTTTTTTCTTTTACTTCAGTGAGCACTCATGCTTAAATTTGCAGGAGATAGATACATAAAAATCTACTTGTTAGAAACCACCATTTGCATGTTCAAATGTGCAGTGTGAGAAGTGTCGAAAGTACATAAAAGTTTGCTATCGTTCAAAATCAGACTTTTGCATTCTATTCTGTTGCTTTTCTGCTGTTTTACTGAATTGGCAGATTGTAATGTATGGAATCCCCACTCTATCTCTTCCAGAAATATTACTGAAGGAATGTGCATTATAAAAAATTTTATTCATTTATGTACAGAATTAGTACATCATCTTTGCATTACTATGTTGTTTTCATTTAAATAATTGTAAAAAATCTATGAACTAGCATATGAAAAAATCCTACAATAGTCTTATTTAGGGATGGTGCTAGAAAAGATTAATATTTTCCTTCGATTGACAGAAAATTAAACAGTACTTTGTGTTAATTTACCATTTAAAATATGCACAGCTATCATAGGTAATAATAATACCTATTTTGTAATGTATATGTACTGCAAATATATGCAAGACTTTATGGAATGCATCTAACCCTACAAGGCAGGTTTGGGTCTGATGCATAACCAGATAGAAACTAGAGCCAATTGAAAGACTCATCAATAGCCACAGCTAGATGACATCTCATGCGGTCTCCTAAAAGTCCTATTTTGTTTAGCAAAGAAGATGAGTCATAGCTTTACTCACATTTTGGAGATGAAAACAACACTATTTACTTCATTCTTTTGCACTCTGATATTTGCTCAGGAAACCTGAACATGTATATTCTGTTACTGTGTTTTTTCACTTCCTAAAAATTCAAGATTTATCAGTGTTGCATCTTTTAACAGTCAGCTTTATTCTGCAGGGGCCAATCACACATTTCCCCACAAAGAGCAAATGAAAAATTCTATGCATTCAACTTTAATTTCATAGGTACTACCACCTTCATACATCGTACCATTTTTTGAGATGAACAGGCACAAAACCGCAACTTAGGTATGTTTTTCCATCGTATGCTTCTTTTATCGTGTAAATGATGAAATAAATATATGCATACAGACAATGATTTTACCGACATAGTTTTTGAATCAGTAAATTGTACTAGGGAGAAGAGAAAGAAACAACCCGTGATCTTTCTATACATGAAAGCCATACAGATTTATTGTGAGTTAGTTAGGGCAGAGTTTGTCTCTTAGTATAAACACTTTGTTGACTGAAGAGATGAATCTCACCCTACATAACTTACAGGGGAAAAAAAAGAAGCAGCCCCAAATTCCATGTTTAATATACAAAATGCAAAATATCATGAAAAGGGAATAATAATACTAAGGTTGAACAGAACACAGATTTTATGCTTAAATAAAACAGATTAAAACAAGTACAACCTCCCCTCGGGAACACCTGGCAGTACATCCAGTAGTATTTTCAGAGATAAGCGAACTATTGAAAAGTGTGTTTGGAGGAGAATCTGTAAAGAAAAAAAAAATGCTTACTTAAATCCAGTCATCCCAGAAGGTGGTTGTTGTTTCGTCTGCAGCTATTGACTGAGAAAGGATCTAGCTAAATGACAATTAGAAATATGGATTTGTAGTTCAAATCCATCTAAGCCCCTTTGAAGTCAGTTGGGCTGTATGTGAAAGTAACAGTCTAGGTATAGGAAATCTATGCATAGTCTATGCATACCTATGCATAGGTAGGATAATAGTTTAAGACTTCAATAGAAATGAGTAAAAGGGATGTCTTTAAAGATTTTAGAAAAACATATAAACTCCAGAGCAGGGTGTTTTGTACACAAAGAAAAGTATTGTTGTCTTGAAGACTGAAAGAGTAATCTTCAGTGGACTATAATGCTCTTAGGCTGTGAATCTTAGCATTGTATTGCTTTCTCAAGGAAAAAGCTTGAGATTTACAAAACTCCACTGTTGCTTCCTTGTCTTGTTATCAAGACAAAATGAATAGGTATGTGGAGTGTATGTCTTTTTACACATTATGAACAATTTTACATGTAGAAAGTTTGGCTAAACTCTTGGTTTTATGTGTACGTTGGCCTTCAGTAGAAATCATATGATAACAACCAAGTGTGTGTATATATCTGCTTTTCACAAGGAAAAACACAGCTCAATTTTTTGCCTCTGAACTGATTAAACTTCTGTCCTGAAAGGGACAACAGAGTCATTGCTTAGATTGATGCGCTCATTGCCCTACATTTGATATGGCTTGCTCTTGATATATTAAGCTTCCAGGTAAATATGATTTAACTAGTATCCTCTGTGAATATTTTTACTGTGCCCTTTTGCTAATTGGAAGCATGCAAATACCACAGAGATCTTTATACTTCTTGTCTCTTTTGCTACATATTTATGTAAACTGTACTGCTGTTTCTATTGCAGCTATTACAGTGAAATTTTGAGGATTTGAATTATTTTGATCTACATTCTCAGTAATGAGAATAATGAGTGTTATGTTATCTCAGTTCACAGGAGAACAATCTGAAATGTAAAGCTTTTCTTGTTATGATACAGAAATGTAAAAGCTAATGCTTGTGAGTCTGTTTACTTCGGTGTGGTTTTGGCAAAGGGTTATGTAGAGCAAAGCACTTTGGTGCATGGGAGAAGTTTTACAGTCCAGCATATATCAACAAAAGTGCATCTTGTTGTGGATTTATCATGTTGCTTTTGAGTAATGAAGCAATGCTACCCCATATTCTCTGTCAAAAAATGAGTAATTTGCCAGCTAAAACAGAACTATTGCAATAGCAAGTTCATATCATGTAACTAGCAGGATGTTGCACTTCAGGACTTCAATTTTCAGGTCTGCTTTTTGGGTCTGCAACCCAAACAGTGGCCTATTTGGATCATCCATTTGTAGTAAGAAAAGGAGTTCCTCTTGTCTTAATGTTTGAAAGGAGCACTTTCATAACAGGCTAAGATAGCTGGTAGGTTGTAGTCAAAAGGCTTATGTTCCCGAAGGCTTATGTTCCCGACTGTAAGCTGGGGAAATGGATGTTATGTAAGATAAATGCATAGTGCTGGGATTAAATGGAAAATCTAGAATGGAAGATTCAAATATGGAAAATATGGGGAAAAAAATGGATTTCTAGATTCTTCAGAAATTCCTGATGTCAGCATGAGAGGGGAGGGGTTTCAGAATTATGTAGCACTTCTCTCGCATCCTTCAGTGGCTGGTCATCTCTTCATCTCTTTGAGTGTATTGACAAGCACTAAACAACTTTTCAGTGCCGCTGTGCCAAAGCAGAACCACAGGCTTCATGCATCTATTCTGGATGTTCTATGGGGATTTGGCAGGATAAAAAAGTTGCAAATGATACATGTATAAACAATATGATTTATATTAAACACTTGATGAATTCCAAAGCTTGTTGCAAATTAGTCGAAGACTTTTTTAGCTGTAGCATTGTAGAACTACTCTCTGAGAGGTACAGCAGTATGTTGTACTCTTTGGATGTTGTGTACTGTGTTAGGAAAAAGTGTCCTCCATAATAGACAAGAGAGGTTTTTTGATCTCCCCATGTCCAGTTTCTCACAATAGGTGGAGGAGTACACATCAGAATTTGATTAAACCATCTTGGTCTTTAAAGTTGTTTTGTATATATATCAGCAGGTCACTTCATTAACACTTGGACAAAGTACATAGTAAGTTTGTAATCAAACATCCTCTTCCTTCCCATGGAAATCAAATACAATCATAACTTCTTCCTTCCCTGTATTTGTTTACGCTAAAACATTGCCGTTGCCTAAATTATATTAGTTTTGGTACATACTTCAAATGAATTTTTTATCACCATGTTCCAGACTGGACAAATAATCATCATACATGAACTTATTTTATGTAGCACAATGCCATGATACCTGAGTAGAGCTAAGTAGCCTCAGTGGGATACTGAGCTAACATAGCTATTCTGCTCCTACTAGCCATGTTTAGCCATCAAGAGATAGCATGAGTATCTACATAGTACTACACTGTCCCAGGTAATTATATACCTCCCCATTTGTTTAGCTGTCTGCTCAAAGTTACAAGCTATCAAATAAGAATAGACCTTCTTTTACAATCTTTTACCAGAATAAATATCAGCATAAGAAAGGCTGAAAGTTGAGTGCGCTGGACATAGTTGTCTACTTTAATGATAGGTGCTTAGAGGTGTTGCCTTCCCCTGCACAGTCCTTAAGGTGCTATTAAAATCTGATTTCTGTACTTAAGAAATGGCAAGTGCATCTTCAAGGATGGCCCCTGCATGGCCCCAAACACGAGCACCATGTTAGCATATCTATCTGCATGATTATCTATCTGCCTGGAACTGGAGACAGTTGGAGTGAGGAACATACCTTGCTGTCATGTTTTGCTTTTTCAGAGCCGTGGGTATCACTGGTCATGAGATTAATAAAATGAAAATTAATGTGTCTGGCTTGAGAAAACTCTCAGGTGGGCTATGGCTGTGAGAAAAATGTTGACATTTTTAGTATTCTTCCACTTCATTTTATGAAGCTACACTGATTCAGTTCTAAAAACTTTTTTTTATAAAGGTATAAAAAGTTTTCATCTCTGCTAAATTCTGTTAAGGTGGATGAAGTTAATTTGTTTGTCCGTCTGTCCATTTCTTTTTTTTCTTCCTTCCTTCCTTCCTTCCTTCCTTCCTTCCTTCCTTCCTTCCTTCCTTCCTTCCTTCCTCCCTTCCTTCCTCCCTTCCTTCCTTCCTTCTGACCTAATATGTTTTAGTAATTCTGGAAGGACCCCTGGATTAATTTATCTTTTGGCTATATTGTGCTTGGAATCAGTGGCTCATATTTTAACCTTCACTGGCAGAAAGAGCTCACACATCAAGGCTTTATGGGCACAGCTGTATCGATTGGATTTTTCAGTTTGAATTATCTGTATGTTTTTAATTTTATTTCATACAAAGAGATGGCTTACTTTCTCTACTCTCACAGAGCGTTTAAAATCTACATTAACTGAATAGCTTCTTACTTATGACCTAAATCCTGGGGAGATTTTTAGACAGGATACCTGCAATTGCAGAGGCTATTCTGGCTTTCCAAGATACAATGGTTCCCAAGTAATTTCTTTTAAAAGGTATTATTTTCCTCATTGCAAGTTTTGGTGGTTCTGCCCATTTCCTTTCTGCCTTATTTATGTAATTTTCTGTATAGTACATAAGTTAACTGTAGCTTTGCTAACAGAAAATTCATAATTAATTAGATTTCCCAGTTCACACTTCTAAAAGTCTGTATGTCATCAGAAGTGTTCCTAACTTTTTCCATTTTATTAATAATATAAAAAATATTTCTTAAACTAGTAACAATTTCCAAACTAGCAGGAATAAATGAAATGTGAACCCTGTATAAGCTTTTGCAGTCTGGAATTATTTTCCAGCCTTGGCCTATTATGTGTTTCCAGTCATATGCTCTTAGGAACAGAATCCAGATCAGTTTACTTCCTATTACATAATCTAAGTAGTTGTCACTGAGACTTAAGCATTAGTAAGTATTTCCACCCATGGGAGTCATGTGCTGCACGAGAATAGAAGAAAAATATTTTCCCAGTATGTGTGAGATGATGCTTCCAGGCCAGGATTTAGGCGAGTGGTAGGACATATGCAGAAAGTACACTGAGCCGCAATATTGAAGTACAGAAGACAGCCAGGATCTGAATTCTAATCTCAAGAGCACAGAGTAACTTTGATAAAGTTTACAGAAACTAATGTCGGCAGAATTTGAATTGGAATCTATTGCATCTTCATAACATCAAATATTAAGCTGATAGATGGATGTGAATATTATCTTCAGCAATAAATGAATTAAATATTGCCACTTCCAAATTATATGTTTATGTAAAAAGATACGAATTTTGATTTTGAAAACCTTAACTAATAGCACAGCCTAAGAATAGAGTAGCTTTTCCCATCATTGATTTTTTTTTTCTGCAGCTTAGTACTGAGAGAATGATATTAAAATGAATATCTGTTATTATTGATAATGGAAAATCTGCTGCTTTAGAAAGAGTATGCTATTTATTTTTCAAGCAATGTGCAGCAGCTGTGCAGACAACTCCATTAACACTGACCTGAAACCTTAGTTCTTCCATTTATAAAATATTACAAATAAGTGAAAATATAGCTCCCCATCTTCCAAACATCAGAACTCTTAAAAATATGTATCAAACATACAGCTCCAGATTTACATGACTTCTGTTATTCTGGATATTATTCTTTTTTATAACATTCACTCAATGTGAATTTTAAAGAAGATGACTGTGCTGATGTACTGAAAATGCTTATGTTACCAAAATTGGTTCAAAATTGGTCTATACAGAGTTAAAATAATAAGCTTATACAACAGGTTGTAAAGCTGGTAATTACCATAGTTAAATATGAGGAGTAGTACTAGAATTTAAAGGGTGGTATGAGTGGTTAGAAATTAATTAATAAGTGGATCAATATTCTTGCAGTGCAGGGAGCCAACACTTTGAGTTATAAAAGATGGGTTTAGCTGAGCTTATTAAAACTCGTTCTTTAATGGCACAACAAAGTTTTGGTTTGGGTTTTTTTGAAAGGCTGATTAGTTTGACAGTTTATTTTTTTCTAGGTATGCAGAATTTTTCATCAACCTCAATCAACTTATTGTTAAAACTGATTAATTCTTCAGACTGGCTCACTGGCATTTTCAATTTAACCATCAACATTTCATTTCAGTGCACTTCAATTTGGGTGGAGTGCCAACCTCTTTAGGCTAGACATTCTATTGACTGCTTTTTTGAAGTAATTAAAACAGAATTGCAATCACTTTGGTTGGAATTCATTTCCTTTAACTTTAGTCATCTAGGCATTTAGTCATGCAGAGTAAATCAGTCATTTAAGTTTCCCTTAAAGTCAATGAAAAAAGGTAATAACAGAAGACATGATGAATGAAAGTCCAACCCATGACTGTGGTTGTGAATATGGTTTCCCAGGAGAATGTGGCAGCACAATATATGAGATTAAAAAAACCAAACAACCCCAACAACCCCCCCAACAAAACTCCAATGAGTGCTGCATTAATATTAGTTTTGACAAATTATGTTAGTCATCTCACTACTGACTCAGCGGTGCTCAAAATCAGACTTCAATGATATAACAATTTCAATATAGTTTCAATATAATTTTTTCAGATGGGGGTTCCAGTTCTGTAAAAACCTGACTTTAGTGACTGACTTAGTAATAGCTTTTGGCCTCAGCTTCTGTTTAAACCGTGATGAAATAGGGCCTTAGTGCAAATTGGATTTTAATTTCACTCTCACAGTGTAATTTATACACTTTTGCTTTTTATAGGGCAATATCGTACAGAACTTACTTCCATCTCAGTAATCCTATTTTGAGTCCTCAAACAGGAAGAAGGAATTGCATGACATGTGCCTTTATTCCAGTCTTCTTGGTAAAAGTGAATTAGACCTTTCATTACTCCCACAGCCATCAGAACTCACACCTGTAATTATCCTTATTTAACTCAGCAAACAGTTTTTGCTTTTACATCCAATTATCTGCTCAGCTGATGCTGTTATTAAGAATCAGCCCATTACAATGCCAGACCCTAAGAAGAAACAAAATTACTGGGATTGTTAATTTATTTTTATCTTACAACATGTGTCTTTCCCTCCCTTCTGCTTCCCTCCATAGAGCCTGCCTCTGCTAACCTCCTAGGCATTTGCAAGAATGATATTAATATGCCTGCTTTGGATGTGTGAGGGGCTGTTACTTTCCCACACTGTCTTCAAGCACATACTTGTCTTGTTATTGCTTCAGTGGGAGGACAAGTATACTACAGTATTGATTCTTACTGTAAATTATGGATGGGTTGAATAGCTCCATGTTTGTTTCATAGATGTGAATATTTAGAACTAGTTCCTTCATCTCCTCTTCAAGAAAAAAAAGTTTGTCTTTTCTCAGTAAGATACAGCTGTATACTTAAAATACCTTTAGTAATATATTTTAATATTGTTGGATATTGTGCTATTAAAGACCGAAGTTAAATAGGCTTTAAAATCAAATAAGACTGATGATTTTGTTTTTTTTCTTTATGATTTGCTTAGACTTTTGGCAAAAAGAGCAAATCCTAACATAAGCCCCATAAATACAATTTAATATAATATACTATATATACAATATATTTTATTGTCTCATAAAAATCTGGAAAGCATTCATAGATATGACCCTTTGATTCAAGCATGTTGGAGAAATTTTACAAATACCAGCAGCTTTCTAAAATGCTAGATAGCCTGGGCACATTTTAGCAGTTTAAGTCTCACACGGGGTGTATTTGTCCTGCAGGTTAGACCCCAGTGGAAAAAATGCAGTAAAGTCAGATTCTGAGTGTATCTTTCATCTACCTGGGTTTCATTTATCACATACCCCTCAGTCTCTGAATACATACATTCAGACAAAATGTAGACTATTTTCCTCTTTCAGGACAATTAGCCAGTTCTTTAAGGCTGGGTACCAGAGCTCATTAGGTGCTACTTTGCCTCCAGAATTGACTAGTTAGAGCTAAAAGCAGAGAACAAACTCTCTTGATCCCTTCAGTCAGAGCCCTTCCACATCCTCCCCTTCTCCACAACAAAATCGCAAGTCAGAGCAAAACCATCTCACAAAACTAACGAGATTTTTTTTTCATCAAATACTGAATATTGCTCACAAGGTAATGACAATAGCTTGTAGAAGTTGGTGAGGCAATACTGTTTGATGAGGTGACACCCACTATCCTGCCATCCTGCTTGAAACTCGTTAAAGAGCCATTAATAAAAATAAGAAAATTGAAATTTTGCAGCTTTTAAGCAAGGATCTTTTATAAGAGTATAATTCCTATATAGCTCATTATTTTACTAATGCTGCCACAAAGTCATTTATTTCAAATACGTAATGTATTTAACATTTGTTAGGAGTAAGTTAGAGCAGCAGACTATTCAAACCTATAAAGCAAACATTGTACCCCCACCTGTGCTCCTAACTCAAGTATGAAGCAGTACAATTAATCTGCATTTGCTACTTAATGAGCTTCTAAAACACACATGTACTTAAAAATCTCAGTCATAACTCACAGCTTACTTGGACATTAGTCCACATCCCAGCTCTGCTACTGATTTGGGACAAGACTTAGGTTATTTAGCCTGTTATTATATTTGTTTCCCATGTCTGAAAGTGGATGATACTTCTCAGTCACCCCACAGGGATGTTGTAAGACTGAATTTGCTCAAGTTTGCAAAGCTTTTTGCGGTCCTTGGCTTACTGTGTGGAACTGGAATGCAGTACACACGTGCCAAATATTCCTACTATCCTACAGCAACTGGGGACAGATTTTTCACATACCAGCTCTTTCACGCTGGGACAAATGGCTGCTGAGTCAAGTGGTGATGGGGCACACCGAGGACAAGGCAGATGAAATGCAAGCAGAAAAGCAAACAGTTACTCTAATGTTGCAGAAAAACAAAACTAAAGCTCCCAGTAAAATCAGAGTCTCTGTAAACAAGAGAACAACATAACCCCTTCTTAGAAGAGTCTTTGACAAGCTGTTGTATTGATAGCTGATTCTGGCAGCTGGCAACTGCAGAATATTAATGAAGCATTGGTACAAGAGCAGTCTGAACAGGTTGATCATGACTGACTGAAGTCTACGGTGCATGATATCAAGATACATTATTTGTCTGTAGCATTTGTTCTTAGTTTGACCTTGTTGCTTGCTTGCTACTTTCTCTCTTTCTTTTTTTCCCCTTTTTTCCTTCCTTTCTTTCCCTTCTTTCATCCCTTTCTCCCTCTGTCCTTCCCTCCCTTTCTCTCATTCACTAGTTCTCATTTGCTCAATTAAGGTCAAATGCGCCAAGATCTATATAGTAAAAAATTTTGCATATCAAATGTTTTAAAAGTGTCCTCTTTCCATGTTTCTCTTCTATTATTTGTTAGTATACACATGCAGCTCTTATTACAGTAAGCTATGTTCTTGTTCACTGCTTACATAAATGGGATTTATACAGAGGACCTAGAAGGAGCTTAGGAGAAAATCCTTGTGCACAGTCTGACTCGGGGTATGGAAAGGCTGAGCAACCTCTCTGTCTGACAGAGAAGGGAGGTTGACGGCTTCACTCAGAACACGCTTCAGTCGCTATTGCCTTGCTGCTTCCCTCGGCAGAGGGCAGGCAGCGTTCCTCACCCACTGCTTGCCTATAAAAGCATAGGTATGAGCAGTGCTCTCTCGCTACCTTTAAGCACATGATGGAATTCATATGACTGACTGAAAACACTGGTGGTGACCTTTATTTACTCAAGTGCTGCCTTTTTTTTTTTTTTTTTGTCTGGTGCCATGTCCTTCACATGAACAACACATGTGCCTGTTTTTATGCTTTCTACCATATTTCTTTTTATTCTTCGCAGCCCATAATAAGCTCTAAGAGCTCTGAAAAGGTGTTTTGCTTGTCACTGCTTCATTCCTTCCTCTTCTGCCTCTTCCCTTGTCAACATTTATATCCACTCATCTAAAATGCTGTTTTGTTTTGGTTGCTAACAGATTTTGCACTTGTCCCTATACTACCTATACTACCCAAATCTTACTAGTTACGCTTAGATTAGAGCTAGGTATATTAATGTGCTAGACTGCTTTAGGAGGAGTTCAGTTTCAGGGATATTAAGTGCAGATTTTACACGAGAAAGTTGCTTTAGCTCCTGAGCAGGTATGGGATGTTTGAGATGTTGCATTTAATGTTTCTGACAACATGAATACTTTTTTCCTCTTGGTGCAAACACATATTTATTATTATTTTTTCCTTTTCACCTTTTATTAACTGGAGCTAAAATTGGCTATCACGATCATAAAGGAACATCAGGGAAGCTATTATTAACTCTACTCTGTGGGATAAACAGGAGGTGTGAGATACAATGATCCAGGCTCTTCTTTGTGACAGTGTAATGTCTAGTGTAGGTTAGCAGACAGCCTTTTACTGCAGAAGCACTACAAGCTGGCCATGCAGTGGGCTTTGCAGCAGTTTGCCTCTAGGCTGACGCATAGGATCGGCCAATGCCCCTTTGCTCATCTCCTTAGTGCCCCCTTAGTTTACTGTGAAGCTTTTGAAAGGAGGAAAGCACTGAACTGTCAGATCCTGTTCTGCTGCCCTAAAGGGATGGATATAATGGGATCTTTCCAAAGCACTAATGCCTTAGTGACATTCAGGAACCTTGAGCATTCTTCTGACTAATGTGGTGGCAGTGCTTTTTCAAAGCGGTTGTGTATTATTTATAGGAACAAGAGTTCTTCCTCAATAAGTTGATAATCTCTTTCCATTTTTATGGAGAGCAATGCCTTGGTGTTGTGTGGCATTACTAAAATTTATAATCGGGATAGAAGTGTTGTCATATGAATATGAAATATGAAAACACATATGCTTAAACCTTTGAAGTGTAAGAAAACAATAGTTAACCTTTTTTTAGGAAATAACCAAAAGTTTTCTCAGATGAGCAGAGCAACAGCTTTCTGGGACAGATAGCAAACTCTGTTGTTTACTGTCACTCAATTCACAGAAACAGAGTTCTGCTTTTCATGCCAGTCTGAGGTTTTGTGCTTTTGAAGGCAATGGATCATCACTATATGTGTTAGAAGTTACAATGGGCTTTCTGAGATACTCTTTCTTCTAATGGGTCCTGACTCAGCAAGACCAAACTGGTCTTTAAGTGCTTTGCCAAAGTCTCAGCAACCAGAATTGTCTCTACTTGTCCAACCTCTTCTAGTGGCAGGCCCAGATTTTCCTCACTGATGGAAATAATGTGGACTAATATTAAGCTGCAACTAGGATAAGCAGAAACAAAGTACATGCCAGAGGTTCTTTCTGGACATGCATATAAAAAGATTTATATGCTTTGTGTACAGAGCAATAGATATCTATTGCTGCCAGCAGCAAATCTGTATGAGATGATGCAGAAGCCAAACTACCTGGGCTTTTGCAACCTTGTATAGAAGCCAGATGTTTTAGTCATTGATTTAGCTTTCCCCCAGAGGTCTGCCAATATCAGGGTGATGTCTACAATCAGCTTCAGTAAAGTGGAGAATCAGAAATACAGTGGGTTTCTATCACAGGGCTAGCCTAGTGATAGATAACCTTAAAAGCAACGCTGCTAGTTTTGTGGCATATATTGCACGCAGTGCTACATGGCATTTACCCTGAAAGTACTCCAGGCACTATCCCGAGAGATTAATATAAACTGGCACAGTTCGTTTTTTAGTTTTTATCAAGGTAATCATATCACTCCCACTGCTAATGCAGTTTGCTGTGAGAAATTGGAATATGCCGTAAGTGGCATGGAAGAAATCACATAGAGACTTGCTAGTAATCATAAGCATAACAGCAACCTACACACTGTTATCATCCACAACTTTTGATACTGGTATGGCAGGAGACCAATCAAGAGTAATAAGTTGCCTAAATGCCCAAGAAAGAAACAGGGAGGAAGGAGGAATTTTCAGTTCATGCTGTCTGTGTAGGCTGGATTACACAGAAGAAAACACAGTGGACTCCAGCTCTGTGTTTAATAATAAAAGGATTTGATAGTGGAAAAATCTCAGAATTACAAAATGGATTCTCGCTACTACATGTTTTCTAAAAAGGTTATGCAGAATGTAGAAAGCTTAAGTTTTTAGATATCAGGATGATAATAACAGCATGAAATTTATTTCAGGCCTTAGGAGTTTTATGTGGATTACCTATGATTTCTTGAGCTGCCTGAATGTGTTGGTTGCACCTCTCAGAACCTCTATAAGATATCACTCTGGTGCTATCTATTATGGTAAATTCTAAATTAGAGAATAGTTGTGGAAAGTTTGTGAGGTTCTTAGTGAAAGAATTCCTGATATCTTCTGACGTGGAAACAGAGCAAAAATAGTACCGTCAGGCTCCACTTTGTTCCTGCAAGTAATATCAGCATCAACTAATATGAAGATGAAAATTTTAAAAATAAGAGTACAATATGGAATTATAATATTTTGTATATATTTTATGGATACACAGGGAATTTCTCTGTTCTCTATGTTCTCTGCTTAGAACCTGCTTTTTAGGTGTTCTCATGAGATAAGCAAGAGATTTCAACAATGATCAAAAATTGGATAATGACAGCATATGATAAAAAACCACGTAATGAATTTATTCCTTGCTGTCATTGCTGATGATTTTGCTGAGGTACTGGTAAGTCTTCCTAACACAATGGCATTTAGTGATAATTTACTGTAACTTTTTCCCATTGTTTCCTAGAAGTCCAATTTCCATTTTTTTTCCTGTTTCATTCCTGTGCTAAATCCACACTGTAGATGGTAGACCTACGTAAATTAACCCACACAAACACATCACTTTCCAATAAGTGACTAATTGCAAATACAACTTTAGTCACTGAGATCAGTGATTTGTAACAGTTGTCATATACTGAATAGGATATTGCAAATATTCTTGCCACAAATTTTTTTTCAGAACAGATTTTGCTTCTAAAAACAGGTACTCGTGTTCCGTGGTCCCATGAAAACTGGAAATTGGTCTCTGCTCTGAGGATTCTTTTAAATCCCTGCAGATGATCATAGAATCTTAGAATACCAGGTTGGAAGGGACCTCAGGGATCATCTGGTCCAACCTTTCTAGCACAATCTAGACGAGATGGCCCAGCACCATGTCCAGCTGAGTCTTAAACGTGTTCAGCGTAGTGGAGTCAACCAGTTCCCTGGGGAGATTATTCCAATGATTGTCTGTTCTTATTGTGAAAAATTTACCTCTCGTGTCCAATAGGGAATTGAATACTTCGAAGATGATTGAATACTGCAGTTAGTTTGATAAAGAAAAAAGGAAAACTGTTTGAAACCTTGTTTCTTCTCTTCTTTTTCAGCCTAGGTGGAGAAGAGACAGAGACCAAAAATGCCACCAGCAACAGCAGCGCCACAGTACCCACCTCCAGATGGAGGTTGGGGATGGGTTGTGGTCTTTGGGGCTTTTATCTCCATTGGATTTTCCTATGCATTCCCCAAAGCCATCACGGTATTCTTCAAAGAAATACAAGAAATCTTCCACACATCATATAGTGAGATTGCTTGGATATCATCGATAATGTTGGCTGTCATGTATGCAGGAGGTAAGACATTTGTGAAATTTGCAAACATCATAGTTTGTTTTATTTTTCTATGGTCTTAAAGCATTTAAAGTTAATTACTACTTGAGTTTATCAATATTACCTAAAGAATTTACCAAAATGCATGCTTCTTTTTGTATCATACTTTATCAGAGAGTACTGGTAGGCCCATCATCATTGAAACACTGTTTACTTTCTCTTTTAAAGCATTTTCTATTCTCTTCCTTTTTGTTTTCCCCTTAGGGCTTTTTGTTTGTTCCTCTACCTAATTCTGTTTTGCAATTTTGCCCTAAATTCACAGTTTCATTTTCCAGCTAAGCAAAGCCCAAGTAACTTCTGGAACTGGGGATACATTTGCTCAGTTTCCACTGCCTCATGGAGATCTCTCAGTAGATCAGATCATAGAGCTTAAACACAGAAAATTGTTATAGCAATGAGCGTTCATTAGTCAGGCACGGGTATCCCTCTGTAGACAGGGGTTTTATATCTTGTCCCTATTTGTCCTAAAATAAAATCCTGCTTTCCATTTAGGCCAAGAGCCATGTTTCATACATGCCATCTGTATGACAGCTAAGATACCGACAATCTTATTCTTGGCACTGAAATGAACAGCGAACATAAATTCTCTGATATCTTTTTTTGTTGTGAGCAAGCAAGTAAAGAACAAGACAGATGAAAAAGGATTTTAAAGTATAAAGCCATGTTTAAGGACTGAGTGTCAAACCTGCTTGGGCAGGTTTTGTGTCTATCAACCTCAAAGACTAACTGTTAAATTCTGCTTGATTTCTTCATTTTTTAAATTTTTTTTTTTTAAGTATTGGTGGAAGATAGCTGCTACTTAGGCAAAATACTTTTTCAGGCAGTCCAGAGGGCCAAATATGAGGTTATTTCAGGCACTAGATCTGGCATTGCCCTTTCTTTGGATATTACGAGGTAACCACTTTGAACATCTCAGACTGTTTGCAATGATGGAACAATTAAATGCATACTTTTATATATATGTGTGTGTGTGTATATATGTACATATGTATAAATGTATATACATAGAAACTGAAAACATTGTCCCAACAGCACATTGAGATTCAAATCTTTAATCACTGAAGAGCATCACTCCAAAATTTTTCAGAAGTTGTATCCGTGTAATAGTAAAGTATAGTATTATCAGGTCCAGTAAACAAACTATTGAAGGAAGCATGAAGTCTCATTTTTAGCGTGGTAATTTTTATCTCTGATTTCAACCTACCTAAGTTTTGACACCTGAATGACCCTAGCTCCTTTAGAAGTCAGGGAAGAGAGGTAGGTGCCTATAGAGAGTAATTCAGGCTACCTGTTTTTCCCCTCTGACTAGAAAAATGAACCTGCAGCCAGTATAGCATTAGCTTAAGCACCTCAGGTAAATATTTTTCAGTTAATGGCATGAAAAAATGGATCCTTTATTCAAATGTTGGCAGAGACAGAGACCTTATAAAGACATCTTGACAAGTGGTGTCAATATCAACAAAAGCTTGCTGTTCAGATATTTTGATCCCATTTTTATTCATATACTAGTAGAGAATCATAAAAGATTTTACAGGACCAGCAACAATAACCAAGTGATTCACCAAAATTCTTCAGGTGAGAACTAATGCAATCAGGAGTGGAGTAAAAGAGCAGGTATGTCCTGTCACATTCAGGTCCCCTCTAATGTAGTTGCTTCTTAAGCATGCATAAGCACTTGCACTGTGGAGTATGCAGGTGTAACTGTGGAGGCCCCTGAACAAGTGCTGGACCCATCTGGAACAAGGGAAGAGCAGAGGTGTTGAAAAGCCAGTTTGTTTCTTCTTTCCTTATGCTGTGACTTTTGACCTGGACTCTTTCACCACATTTTTTAATCGAAGCTAAATTTTCTAAGGGCAGATTTGCTTTATAGCACAGGTGCTGTTCTTTTATTTTAATCTTTGAATAACGTTTAATTTATGCCGTTTCTGTCATCTCAAAGTTCACCCAAGTTTTATTAACAGTACAAATGCAAATCACAGGACCTTTAGCTGTGGTCATTTTTATCTGCAAGGTTCAAGGTGCACAACTTTTCATGTAAAATACAAAGCATTCAGTACTTCTGTCTTTTCTCTAATACTTCTTTTACTGTTCTGAGTACCAGCATACTAACTTACCTGTACATTGACATTAAAAATTACAAAATGGTTTACTATTCATTGTGCTAACACCTACCCTAGTCACTATGAAGATTATCAGCACAGGAACAGTAGGCAAAGTTGTTTGGATATCTTGTTACAGACTTGTGGTTTTAAAATGCTGAGAATGACGACCCTGCCTGATATAAACACTCTTTGAAGCCATAGCTTCTCTAGAACCACTTCCTAAAAAATAGGCCATTTAGACAATCACTGGCAGAATATGAAATAGCAATCAGGAAAAACATTTCTGAAGGAAATCACTCCATTGTTTTTATTGTCTGAAGGTGGTTTGATTCCTTAGCATTTGATGTGCTGTAACGTGAAATACACATTCAGCCCATGAGTACAAGGTGTATTGTTTACTATGAAGTGTGATACGTACGTCTGCAATGAACACTCTGTTCATCATACTACTAATTAAGGTAACCTGAAAACATCTAAGATCTGTCATCCTCATTAGAGCTTAGCATTCAACCTATTAATCATCACAGTGGGGTCAGTGGATAAGTTAGAGTCTGTGCAGACACTCTTTGCTTTGGAGGCTGCAGCCTCTTGCAGTAATTAGCTGGCATCTGTGTTTCAGTAACAAGGTATTAACTTACCTTTCAAAGCCTGAGAAATAAAAAAAAAAAAGAAACTAATAAAGGGCATCCAGTAAGGAGCTAAAAGAATGTTAATTATGTTTATCACTTACTTCATACTTAGAATAAATGGCATTAAATTATAGCAGACCATCTGGCAATCCATATGGTCTCCTGCAGTCCTGGTTAATTCCAGCAAATAGGTCAAGCACAGCATTCACCCTGTTAGGAAACCACTAAGCAGAGGTGACAAATCTGATAAATCAAATCAATATGAAACTCTTTTCCACTCTCAATCTGGCATAATATGCACATTCATACTGGGTTTTGTTGGTTTGGGTTTTTTTTGTTTGTTTGTTTGCTTTCTTAGCTCTCTCTTTTCCCCCCCTCATCTCCTGCATGTTCGTTAAAGTTTACTAAAAAGCCATCCCAAAAAACAAGATCCTGTGAGGTGATCAAGGTTACAGGTATTGCACAGTCTCCACTGTTCAGCCCGTGCTTGAAAAAAGCATCCTCTGGAGAAGAGCAATAGTTCAGTCTCCATGGCAACTCCTTCTGCCTCTCCTGAGCAGAGACTGTCAATTGTATTAAATTAAGGGTGATGGTTTTGTGATGGACTCCTACACCCAAGGGACTGTGACTGAGACCACCAAACTTTTGTTAGAGGAGGACAGAAGCTGGGATAAAATGGAATTTGTTGAGTTATCCTGACAGGGCAACCTGTGTTTCTGTATGTATATGAACACATGTATATAAAATCTGTGTGCATGTACGTATTCTTATATACATAAACTATATATGTATTTATATACTTGTAGAGAAGTATTTATGGTCTAACACACCAGCATTAAGGAATTAAAAAAAAAGATAAAACACATTTGACCTCAAGTTCTCTCAGTTCATTCTTCTCTTTTTCAAAACTTCACCTCTCACTTTTTGTGCAGCGTTAACAGCAAAAGTGATTAGAGAGCTTCTTATCAGAGCTTGATCTGTTTCCACTAAAAATGTTTTCATTGCTTTCAGTGTAGGTTTGATAGGAGCCTTAGTGGCAGCTATGAAAGCCGCGTGACAGGTCCAGTGATTTCAGACATAGCTGACCTTGAGTTTTAGATTTCCTTAGGGAAAAAGCAGTTGGTTTACTCACTTGTCTTTAACTCATTTTCTGTCATTTTTCCAAGGGCAATTTCAGTTTGGGTTTTTTGTTTCTTTGTTTTGTTTGCTTTTTGGTTTTTTTTGTTTTGCAAAATAACTCTTTGGGTGTGACATTGGGTTATAGAGATTAGCTTGAGAGCTAATAAATCCTTCAAGCCATACCCAGCTGTGAAATGTGGGATAGTCTTGCTGGTCTGAAGTTCAAAAAAGAAAGCTCCATTTAAATTCTAGATGATATTTCAAAGTAAATAATTTTAAAAGCACCTTTGGACCCCTTTTGAAGAAAGATGCTATATAAGTGTAAGTAGTGGCCATTACCATTTTTCAAAACATGTTTATAGTTTAAAAATGCAGCATTTAATAGCTTCCTCTCTCTTCTTCTGTATTTATTAAGTTATTCAAGTTCGAGGTTAAGTATTTCCAAACAGTAGCAAAACTTTAAAGGATTTTTCAGGTGACAACACAAAAGTAACCTATAGACAAGTTCTCATTTTGACTTTGTCAAATATTAATTTGGAAAATAACATATCATATGGTATGTTCAAAATATTTGTTATTTTATCTCAGTGGGTGTTTTGGTGATATTGCTGTGAAGATGAAATGGCGTGCACAGTGGAGATGACAGTTGTGAAATCCATGTAACACAAACAACAGATGGTTATGGATTTTTACTTTTGGACAGGACCTGGGCTCCTACACTTTTCTTTCTCCCTGGTAACATTTTCTCATTTTGGTTTTACAAATACTGGAATTCAGTGGCCATGGATAAGGAGATTGAGAAGCTTTCTTAAATTGACCTATGTCCTTTGTTGTCAGGGACAAGCATTTTTCTCCATCAGAATATGCAAAGTGTTGAATTTTAATAATCTCATTTAGAGTGTCCTTGAAAGCGGAACTTACCAACTTTCCAAATGCCTCATGGGCATGAGGGAATACTTGACATTTAGCCTAAAATATATGTAAAACATCTATGTCAAGTTAACGTGAGACTCGCAGATAAAGGAAAAGAAGTCATAATGAGGTGACGCAAGAACAGAGCATTTTGAATCTTACTAGCAAATGGAGATGAATATAAAAAAGAGGTATCAAGAGTAACAAAAATACTATAAATTTAGAGTTGTTCAGTTTTTAAAAAGGAAGACCTGAATGCTAAGGAAGCCTGATGAAGCCTCTGAAGGGTAATACAGCTACTTCTTATATTTCTTGGAAGGCTTTGCGTTTTCATAAAACTGTACCTTGTAGGGCAGTGTTCTGCGGTAGCAGTGGTTGTTTTAAACAGAGGCCTTCCCTAATGTTTAGAAAACACTCTTTAAAATGGTCATGGGAAGAAAGATGAAAGAAGTAGATCTGTTGTAGGTGGTTTTTATACAGTTTTTTCAAACAGGTTTGTCATCCTATCTAGAGGAGCAAGCTGGTTTTTTACTCTGCAACTTGTTATGTTTGGCTGAGCAGATAAGATCTAATTGTTAAATATTCAGTGCGTTTTGGGGACCCAATTTTGTCAGGTTTTAATGGAACATAGTTTTTACTGAGATCTACTGAGCCACACTCAGGAAGTCTGTCTCAAAGTTAAGGACATGCTGCCACTGAAAGAAATAAGGGATTTTTTTTGTCCTTTATTGTACAATTATGTTAATTTTTAATAATTGTCAGAAAGACATTACATGACAAAGAATTCCCACTGCGCTTCTTCCAAGCTCTTTCAGTATCCAAACCATAGGTTATTAGTAATGATTTGATGCATATCATAGAAATATATGTGGTAACTTAAATTTAATTAACTGAAGTCCTTTACTAAAACCATTCTCATTTACATACAAGTAGACAACATGGATTACATAATGAACCTTAGTTAAGCACTATTTAAGGCTTTGTATTTTTCTTGATCTTCTTTTGGTTTTGTAGCCAGGGATTTCGATAAGTAAAGTAATCAATATTGACAGCTTTTTTATCTGCAAAGAAGATTCTTCTTTCTCTCCCACTTAGTTTCAGGTAATGGGTCAAAGTCAAACAACAATAAATAACATGTATCATAAAATACATTTTCTAAGGGGCTAAAACTTTGCGTTTGTTTAAGAAAGATATCAAGGGACAAACTTAGGCCTTTGATATGTTCATTGAGCTTGTAAAACTTTGACAAAAGAATGCTTATTTTGTGTATACTAATAATCTTGGATTAGTTCCCATGTAGTTTTTCATACCACTGGATCATACAATGGTTGTATTTGTGATGTGTGTCGCGTAATTCAAAGGTAATGAAACAATGGTCTAGCACAACTGGGAATCATGAGATATTTAAGCAGATACCAGAGAAGTACTGTGGAGAAGGAAAAGTCTGTGTATACCATTGTAGTCACACCAGCACTTCAAATGAAATAATAAACCCAGCACTTTACAAAGAACTTTTATTATAGAATTTTACTAGTCCATTGTTTTGGAATGTCTAAGAACTATTCCCTTGTTTATTTTGAAGGGTATATTCAAGGGAAACAGAGTTGCACTGATATGTTTAGAAGATATTCTAAGCCAGTATCAAATGGCAACAGCTGAGATTTTTACTGTGATTCATAAAGATATGTAGATATATAATTGTTAACAGAGGTAAGTGGACCAGGGACTTAGTGACAGGTTTATGCTGATGCCAGGGGAACTACAGAAATCAAAGAATGAGGTGGTTTAAAATTGTCTTTATGATTACTTTAAACACTCTTTTAATTGATTAACTGGTTTTGAGGATTTTTGTGGAGATCGCATATGACACATGTAGATAAACATATATACCATACAAAGAGTTTTTGATTAGTCAGAACCTTTTCATCTAACAGTGATATTCTATCAAGATTATGTATGTCAAAGAGCACAAAGAACTGCAGCTTTAGTAGGTAATATATGTTTCTTTGGTGCATACAAACAAAAGAAAAGCTTACCTTTCTTCTCCACAAATTTTGGCAGGTTTTTTTTAATTGTCAAGAAAGAGTTAAGCATTTTCACTGCAGTTTTACCTGACTTTTGTTTGGGTGGATATGTGCTATGACAACCAAATGAAAGAATGTGATTAAAATAGGAGACTGTATTGTGAAATAAGACGTTGATTTCCTCATCTAGTTCAAACACTTCTTGCAACACTTTCCCACTGATGATGGGAACATGTGCCCTGTTTGGTTTTCTATGTGTACTGCTTTGAAACACTTATCATGTAAGTGCTTTGACTTTTTAGAAAACTTTGAAGGAAGTAGTGCTACCCTTACAACTTTTTAACAACAGTAACTAGAGATTATATGGACAGGATTCACGTGTTTAGTCTTCTTCAGCATAGGCACCTACATCTTATCCAGTTGCCTAGACATCTTCTGTTGTCAGTCAATAAAAGTGGGAATTTCTGATTCATCCCTTCCTAAGGTAAATGTCCGAAACACATCAAATGAATCATGTTTTAGAAAGACTTCTCTGTCTTCTGAGTGCTAAAGGAATCTAGAGAAAGAATTTGGATGTCCATTTTTCACAACTCTGAGGTGATGCCACCCTACATGGTTGTTGCCCTATACTAACACATTATATTTCGCTCTCTAGAGACCTTGAAATCTAAGAATGTTCCTGTTAGAGATATGCACCCATGGTTAGTGATTTTGAGCTTGTTCTGGTTAAGGTTTAATTTTCTTCTTTAATATTCCTCTTGTATGTTGCACGCATTGTAATTCTCCCACGTTTCAGTGACACTGACTCAGTTGTACTAGTTTTGGTACTATTAAAAATACCTGGTAATTTTAAGATTACCTATTAGCTTGTAAATCTTCTCTAATCTTGCAGTGACTTTCCTCATACCCATAATTCCCTTTCTTCCACCACCAGCTACGAAAAAAACACAACTGGGAGAATAGCTGGTTTGTCTAATAATTGACCAAGTTTACATTCTTTTGTAGCTGATTATAAGCTGATAGAAATCTATGGATCTATTATATTTTCTTCTGTTCTGTGAATGATTTGAAAGTTGAATACACTTCAGCCTCTTTGTGACAAGATCCCCAAAAACTTCCCTATTAGTATCAGCTGGCAGTACCAATTTTGTCATGGTACAAACCTTACTCATACTGCTTTCCTATGGAGAACTCCTTTGCTTTTCTAGGAACAGAACTTGACTGAAATTTTTTCTTCTTTTACAAGAATGAGCTTCTCTGTCCTGCACATGCTGCTTCCAGATTTGCAGATGTGTCCTAGCTTTTATCTTGTTATTTTCTACTTTGTAGAATATAACTTAATGTTAGGACTTCCCAAGGTCTCTGCAATGGCTTTCAGGGTAGGACTGGCACAAGAGAAGGTGGCGGGTGTCGTGCTTGGCCTTCCCTAGAAGGGGGAGTAATCTTGTGTCCTTGGAAGACAAATTTCACTCAGAAAAGCTTCAAGAGCAGTTCTGTTCTAAATTGTTTGAATTATTGGTATATACCCAAATGGCAGAATTAATCCCTCCTTATTGTGACTTTGCAAAGCTTTGAGTGTGTGTAATTAAGTAGCTGAATCTGTTGTTATTTGCCTAATCAGAATAGTTGTAATTTCCAGAGCAGCAAGTAAATAAACAAAGTGCAGGAGGTTTTACTTCTGGATACTCAAAGACTGTCTTTGCAGCAACTATTCAATCCATAAGAAACCAAGTCTCTATAACTGTTACCATAAAACATTTAATTAAGGAATATAAGGTTTTAAAGCTGGTGAGAAGCAGCATGACATTACTTATGGTGAAATAAGATTTTTTATTTAGTTAGTTACTCACTTAGTTATTTAGTTAGTTTACCTGGACATCTGCCCAGCAAAATGCAGTAAAATAAAAGAATTAAAGAAAATAGCTACATTATTGATAAAAAGAACTTTAGGTTATGTGCTACATATGGTGAATCTGCAGGTCTTCTTTGAATTTATAGCCAAATGTTCTAGAGTCACAGTTTGGCTAGTGACACTGGAAAAAATAAAAGATGACATTAGGAAAACTTAAAACAGATCCATTGATATACATAGTGATGAATGACAGTTTTCACTGATGATGTTAGGCTCTTATCAGGGACATGAAATAACTGCCTGAGACTCCATTCCAAGTAGGGGCACCATGGTGCTAATCCTCCAATATGTGCTTAATTTTAAATACCTTAGTGATCTCATAAAGTTCAAAGTTAAAATAAATTTTTCACCTGCTTAAAGTCAACATATAAACATGTTTATATATTTATGCAAATATGTTTATCTGTAGGTGTTTGTAACATCAAGATCTCTTGACAATGTACCTTCAATAACTTAAGTGCTCCCTGAGGTACTCATTAAAATCTCATTTTTATTTATATCAACCCTAAAAAGACATTATCCATAAATGATTCATGTCTTTTCCCCAAAATAAAATATAAATAAAGTATAGAAGATTGGCTTTGAGAATTTACAGTATTTGAGCAAAACTGGCAGTATTCACTTTATTAAAGTAAACATTTGATTAAACTTTTGACTTATTTGTCAGTAAGCTTCTCTCTGCTTCATAAATAAAAAATAAAAATCTAAGGACACAGTACAATTTGACCTTAAGTATGAATCTCCTAACTTCAATTTTAATTTATTGGATTCCATAGAGTTCGAGTGCTGCAAAGTGCACTGAGGAGCGGAGAATCAGGCACCACAACTGTAAGGATTATTCTGATTATTCACTGAAGCAACAAACTATGTAACAGACCACTTTCAGGTAATGACCTGAACTGTATGATTCTCATGAGAAGAGAATGTAGTCAGCATTAGAGATGGTTGTAAGGGGCTGATGGCTTGAATAATCATTTTTGATTAACACATTTTTATTGTCATAGAAAGTTATAGAAAATAAATTAAAAAAAAGTTTGACAAAAGACCCCACAAACCCCTCTCTCCTATGGGCTGGACTTGCAGAAGAACTACATCTCCCAGCATGTGACATGGCACTTCATCTCAGAGCAAGGTCCAATGTGCGTTATGTGACTGCATATACAATAACGAGCAACACAGTCTAGCAGTTGGGCTTATACTAAATTAACAAACTGTAGAGCTGCAATTTTTTAAGACAGTTTGGTAATGAAATGCAATATAGTACCGAATGACCTGAAACAAAATGTTTGCAATTATTCTGAAAAGCTAAGAGGAAGAATTAGATCATGGGAATGCCAGATAGTTATATTTCTAATTTGTTTATTTGTATGACAGAAGATGTTTGAGATATTTTGGAGTAACTTATTTGAAGAGTTTTAATTCAACTGAAAATTCTGAAACTTGAAATTTTTATTTCAGCTTGGGAATAAAATGGATGTTAAAGCATAAGTGTTTCATGCAATGCTAGTTCTAATTTTATGTATCATTCCTTAAAAATCAAATAGCATGTCACAAAGATAGTACATGTGGGAGTGATTCTCTTGTCTTTCACACAGTGCCATAGTTTATACCTGTGCAAAGAGTGTGCAAGGTTATATAAACCATTGCCATTATGATTTAGAAGCTTTTCATATTTATTTACTCAAATGTAAACAGTAACCCGAGTGCAAAGCACTTGACCCTATGCTCAGAGAAACAGAGCTGAAGTGGCATATGGGATTAAGACAAGATCAAATTTGTATCATAGAATTTCTTCTGGATCATTTCTCCTCATGTTATAAAAAATTCACCTGACAAGGTGTGCAGATATACCTATTGCCTAGATCAGTCAACTTTCTAACCAATTGCTTTTCAGTAAGATGTATTAAAACTTACTAAAGAAACATTGTTCCTCCTGTGGGAAGAAAATAATTCTTTCATTAGTAACCCTGAGTAATATTCTGCTCACAGGCACATGTGTTAAATCCTTGCAGAAGTGGGTGTATTTCATCGGATTATTTTAACATGTTCTGGTGGAAGAATATTAACATAACTCCTTAGATGAAACGTGGCTTCAGGAGTGCATGATGTTTAGGCAGCATCTGTAATACAAATCATGAGAAGCCTATATTTTAATGGGCCCTAATTTATTTTGAATTTATGATGCATTACAATCATTAGAAGTAAGCTGCTTGACATTACTTGGTGGACGATAAGGTTTCTGCCAGTGGTGGGTTGTTTTATTTCTTCACACTAGGTAAGAAAATATGTCTGGTTCAAAAGCAACATAAATATTATCTTCAAGTACAGTAAGATGGCACCAGGTCACCAAGCCACTTCATGTTGCTTTTTGCAGCAGAGCTCAAATATTCCTTGCTCGTGTAAGCAGACCCGATCTAGGCTTCCCCCACCTCCACCCCCCATTTTCAGAAGACGTTGTCTATAGAGATGTATCCTCTGCTGCTACAAGGGAAAGGATTGTGTAGACAACATTATACCTGTTGTTTCCTCTCTAGTCCAGGGAAAACACAAATGTGATAAAAACCTTTGCCCAACTCCCTCATAATATATTCCTTTTCCACTGCTGAAGTCCCAGGCTTCCTCTACTAATTTTTCATTATTCTCTCACTCCTTACTTGGTTATATTTTATGAAATATTGTTTTCATAGGGGAAGGCATACTTTCCCCCTCATGAAAGGAAGTCATCCTGTTTTGGTTGATTACAGTCCATGGAAAGTATATTTGTTGATCCAGTCCAGAAAAGAAATGGCATGTGACTATACATAGGATACACCTAAAAATTTGAAAGACCCATCAAGTAAAGCTCTTTTCATTGCAGATGGAAATCTAAAGGTGCCAACTTGATGACAAATTCAACTCTGGTGACAAAAAGTATGTGAGCTGGGTATGGGAATATGCTAAGATGAACTGACATCCGCTCAGATAATATATAGATTAAAAAAATGTATCTGATTGCTCTTGCAATTCTACTGAATAGAGTGTTATTCTCGGGCATGTGTATTTTGCTGTAAAAGGCTAGGGAGAAGCAAATTAAATTGTTGGTTAATCAGTAAATATTTGCCTGAAGATTATTACTTTTAAAAAGCAGTAAATGTGGGTTGTCTAAAGTTTAAGTAAATTGGAAAATGTTCTGATCTGAACCTGTGGGACACTTTCAGAATTCTGGACCTGTTCACTAAGTTGTCTCCAAAGGTTCTGCTTCCTCTAGGGTGTAATAAAGGCTACTGCTTCAGGCACAGCTGAAATAAAGAAATGCATTGAAAGATGGAAAGCATCACATAAATCTTGTTACTGTTGTTGATCAAGAGGATAATCTTTTGATAACTTTTGGCTTTTCATTATTCTCATTTTGATTTTTTTTCTTCATGTTTCTAGCCGTTTAACAGTTTATATTGCTTTTAGTCTTTTTGACCTGGAAGACAAAATATTCAGTGTTACCTTTACATATCATTCTATAATTAAACAGATTTTCTCAATATACATACATGTTATTTTTTCACTTGTCTGAAAACAGGAAAAAACCCTACAAAGGACCCCCCCTTAAAGAGTCTCACTTTTAATTGACAACTGAATGTAGTTGTGTCTCCCCCCACCCCAGTTTCTCAGTCTTCCCTTTTGCCAAATACTGGGAAAAATGCAAATTCTGTACCTGGTGTGGTCCCATTAATATACTACCATTGTCTGCACTCTAAATATCTTAGGTGCCAAAACCTAATGAGAATGCTCACTTCCCATTTTGTATATCTTTGAAACACAAATACATTCTCTTCCCCCTTCTCTTTCGTTTTCCCTTTTCCTTCCCCTTCCTCTTCCCTCTTCCCCCAGTATGTTGTGAACTAAATATTATTCACATGATTACCTTACGCAGTTCTTCAGACATGATCTAATTTAGAGGGTCTAAAGGAATTTCGGAAATTCCCAGTCTTAAGCTTCTAATCGTTACCACTGAAAGTCACCATATGCATTTTATTGCATATTACTAAAAATACAATTATAATGAAAATAATGATGAAATAATGTTTTAGAAAGATTTTTTTTATAAAGTACATTTAATCTTAATGATACATATGTGTTAAATAGCAAATGCATTTGGAAATAATCTTACAATGCTATTGACAATGACCTAAATATGATGACTTCTCAGGACACTTCCAAGTTACAAATACATCCAGATTTATACTTCTCATTACATATATTCTGAATATGTAGATGAGATTTAATGATTCACTCATGATCCATAATTCACAGTAAGTGGTCCACAGAAACATCATAGGTAGTAGATTGAGTATTTTCAATTTGAAGTTTAATTATACAGTGCAAAATTGAGACCAGAAAGGAATATGATAAAGGAGCAACTAGGAAGAAGCATGTATCTTGTGCTTTCTCTGAAATTACATATTATTGCCTCTAACAATATACAAGGAATCATTTCCAAGTTGAGTTAGTTATAGTATTATTCTGGAAGAAAACAAATAAACTGTAGGATGATGTGCAGGGTAAAAATGGGATATTGTATGAACATTGATATGATGGGCAATTTGTAAAAGACAGAGAAATCCAAATGACAATATTAATCTTAACTGGAGTTGGCTGAATTTTTCACAGTGAATGCATTATCTAAAAAATGTAATTATTTGAGTTGCAGAGAATATACCCTACATTCATAAGAACTACTAAATAGCCTGTGCAAGGTCTTCTGAAAGTGTTTGCTATGACTTTTTGCTCTCTGTGATGTCTGCTAGGCTTCCAAATGACAAAATATTGTTCTGCTTCCAGGAAAAGTAGCCAGAGATTTTTAAGAAGGTGTATAAAAATCATTAATGATAATAGGGAATAATAAATAGGAAGTGGTGAGTAATGAACATTTATGAATATTGTGTTGACATGTGCATACAGAGATTTGTAGAAAAGACAGTCATTCCTCAAAGAGGAAGAAAAAAAAAAAAAAAGGAAATATTTGTCACCAGCTAATAACATGGTTTAGGAAAATGTTTATGAAGAATTTAAATATTTGCAAGCACTGTTTGTTTTGGTTTCTTTTTCTTCTCAACAATTAGCTCTGAGATTAGCAACATATCTCTTATTTTCAAGTTGCTATAATTGTAGTTGTGACAATGGTGTACTGTAACCTCTGTCTTTTCAGTTTTATGATCTGCAACAATACAGAAAATCGCCCTCCCTTTGTAACAGCAGAATATACAGAACCTGTGGCAATCTGGTTTACACAGTTAGCAAGCTGTAAAGACAAGTTTTACAGCTAAAACTTGTAATCTGCTTTGGCAAGGCACAAAGTACTAAACACTAAGTCGTCTTCAGTTACAAACTTTCAAGTTCTTTGAACTTGAAAGACTGAATTCAGAAGTTTCCAGGTGAAAAATACTTATAAATGGCATGAGTACTTTCTATTATCCCAGGAAAAAACAACTCATTTATATCATTAGGAGTCCAACAATCAGTTGAGGAAAAGTGGTGGGGCTTTTTTTGTTTTTTATGTGTGTGTGCATTTGTTTGAATATGTAGTCTCTATGTCTGGGTATAGCAGTTTTTAGTAAGATTATTTTTGAGATAGAAAAACTAGTAGAAATCCTGGGTAGCTATAAATGAACCTCTAGTTTTGGATTAGTATTAATTTTCCTTTATTCCCTGAAAGCAGACATATTAGATAGGATTTCTTTTAATCTTTTCAGAAATGTGATGCTTCTTTCAGTACAAGTGCTCAAACACAGATATTACCAAATTGAACTGTCTTTCACTTGCAACCAACCACAGAGAAAGAAGGAGCAGCCACTGAGATGAACGGATAACACTTCAAGGATGAGACCTTCAAGGAAGAAAACCACTAAATATTTTCATTGGAGCATTTCTATACTTAGAGTTATGCCTCCTGAAATTCCTGGTGAAACCCTAAATAAATTTAGCGAAGTTTATTATTAATACCTTCATATTAACTACTGCTATAGAGAATTACATTTACTAATATTTCTACATTAGTATTATTATCTTTACTGTATTTCTGGAGAGAAAAAATGAGTAACTCCTAGTTTGTTTTTTCATTTGAAGGAGAAGTAACCATTAATGGCACAGGTACATTGTGTGTGTCAACAGTAAATACTATTTAGGTGAAATCCCCAGCACATTTTTTGGGTCTGAAAAGCTGTTTTAAATTTAGATTCATGCAAGCCTATGAGTCCTGAGGAGTTAATTGTTGTTAAAGACTAAGCTTTAAAAAGTCATTGTCTTTTCTTCTGCAGGGAACTTTCATTAATTCTTCCAAGTACCTCATAATGGCCACTGAATTTTCTAATGTTCATGTTGATACACTACATGACATTTACTGCTTAAGTTACAAGCTGGTTGCATCAGTTTTCTGAGAAGAAAAGAACATTTTTCTGAGAAGACCGTTTGCAATGCACATATTGTGTGCTGATGCTGTTTCCAGCTATCCCCATTACAGAGGCATGTAGGCCACTTTGTGAAAAATATGTGCCTGGTATTACAATGTCTCTGTTTATATGCATCTCTCTTATAGGTGTTTTGGTTCCATCTCGGCATTAGCTTGTTCCCTCCTTTCTTCTTTCTTGTTTCTTGCCTTTTTCCAAGTTCAAAGACCTAGTTTCTGCAAATATCTATGCATAGGCTTCACTTTACTCAGTGATACTGAAGGTAACAGGAATACAAATATAAGGGAAGTTTAAAAAAATGCTGAAATATTTTGCTGCATCTGATTTCTTTTCACAATAAATGTGCCAACATGAAATTTGGGCAATTAATTTTGAGACAGAACTTTTTTTGGTAGTCCGTGACCATAAATGTTTCTGAAAACTTATGAGTGTTCAGCAGCTCATAGAATTACACTCATTTCCTATTAAATATTATGAAGTTTCATATTGGCAATTTCAATAGAAATGTCATAAATCGTCTTAAAGTCTTCTACTTTGGTGATGAAGTGTTTTAGCCTTTTATGAAAAAAATTCTGCAGCAGAGCATGCAAAAATAATTAATATAAAGCATTGATGTATGTCCGTGTAAATAATAATCAGCATGGCTATGCCTTGATTAAAAATGGCCAATTTTCCAACTTTTTTAAATTCATCGATATAGAGTAATTTGCTAACTTGAAGATGTTTTCTAAATTACATGGTCCATAACTCCATACACATTCACACCCTAGCAAACAAGAAAAAAACCTGTAAGCCAAACAACAGCTTTAATCAAAATACATAATGCCCTTGGTTCATGTCTCTGAGGTATCACTGGAAAAAAAAAACGAAATACAAAAACAGATCAAGGACCTGTAATTTCTACATAAAAGCAATACATTTAGAGCAAGCACCAGTACCGCTGATCACTTATTTCATGTCTTCTGAACATTTAAGGAAAAAGACAGCTCATATTTGCAGCCGGACATATGTGTTCCTGACTTGAGCATGTCAGTTCAAAATTATCAGATGTAACCTTTTGGGAGGAGGACCCATAAAGAAGCAGCCAGTGTGCTGAGGGACTCTGCCATCAGCCAGGCTCCTATGGGTTACCACACACGATTACTGTATTTCTTATAAAAGTCCTAAGGAATATCTGAAGGTCAAATTAATCCTCAATAGTAATCAAAAGATAGAAACAATAGAATTCAAGGATCCTTTAGGACACAAGTGAGAATGTGTGCATTCAGGGTAACAACACTGAGGAAATGGAGTTAGAGGAGGGGAAGTGGTGAGCAAAGTGTGATGGATGGTTAAATGACTGACTGCTTACTCCCCAGCATGCTGTGCTTTCAGCTGCTGAGCTGTCTTAACTCATAGTTTAGTGACCCTATCTCAATGTTAGCCATTTCTTTTTGGTGGTATTTATTGCAAGAGCATTTTTTCTCTTCGCTTTCTGTTGAGGTTACTATATTATCTAGGTTTATGGAATCAGTGCAGCCAGTTGTAAATGTTATATGAAATTGAAAAAAAATACTGCCAAATGCACCGAGAAACTACAGGGAAAGCTTTCCAATGATTGTTGAACTGTTACCTTCATTGCTGTTACACAAACACATAGGATATGTCAGAAACACAGGTTACCATTTCCAGAAATGTGATAAGGAATCTAACACAAAAATAGTTGCATGGCATTGTACTATTTTCAACGTCATTGATATTTTTTTGGATTTTTTTCTGTCTGCCTTCTCTAAATGCCTGTCCAAGAGTACCAAAAGTATTTAGCCGAATGTTTTTGAATTAGAGTTAAGATTGTCACAGAATGCTCCGTATTTTGACTTAGTCCTGCTTGAGAAAAAACAGCATATTTTTAAAGTATTTATCAACTTAATGAACAGGTTTTAAACATGATCAGAATCAATTCTGTGTTGCTTTTCTTCTGGATGCCAGAGATGACATTTCAATAGCAGTACTAAGTACTTGCTTAAAGCATTTGTGGTTGAAGGAGTTGTTTGAAAGATAAGGCTGTACTTCAGCAAAATTTTGGTGATTCTTTGCCAAACAAAACAAATCAGCTCCTGCAAGTGGATTTTATATTTTGTAAAAGAAAAAAAAAAAGAAAAAGAAAGAGGAAAAGGAAAAGAAAAAAAAAAGAAAAAGGAAAAGAAAAAGAAGACAAAGGAAAAGGAAAAGAAAAAAGGAAAAGAAAAAGAAGAAAAAGAAAAAAATGTCTGACTGATAATAGCGAGTAGTTTATCCTAATGTTAATTCTTGGAGCTCCTCAGGCTTTTCCAGCCTTGTAGGAAACAGAAATAAAAAATAAAGCTGGACTGGAAAGATAGCTGCCTGGACTCTGCAGAGCAGATGGCTGAAAATGTACTTGTGTTTAAATCACTTGACTTGACAGGATGCAATCTACAATATTGCATTAGTGCAACTTGAAATATTATTATTGCATTTATTTTCAACTTCTTTCAGCAATTCACTTTGTTTAAATAAATGTCATATTGTTCAGACTGAGTCATTTCAGGCTGCTTTGGATCAATAACACTATGAACACTGTACGACATTGTCAATATATGTTTAAAAAATTACCTTTATATCAGGAAGGTTCATCTCTAGTTCCATACTAAAAATATTGCAGGTAGCAAAATAAAAAGCATAAATGCACTGCCTGTATGTGAAACAAATTACAGATGTGAATGATCTTTAATTACATCACTGTATTATAGCAGTGAGAAATCAAACCAGGAGAAATAAATACTAAAACCTAGATGATATACTTTTTAAAGGAACATTCATTCCTACAGTGAATATAAATATAGAATAGACCCAAAGATGACCTCATTATGGTCATAAAAGACAATTATGGCAGCTTGATACTACTACAAACCAATCCCTAGTATTCTAACCATTCTGACTAGTTATTATACATTTAAGTTGCAGAATATTTTTTCATCCCTCACAGAAAGTGGTGTCTATTTACGGGAGAACTGTCTAAAGTAAATATATTTTTTTTCATTTTGATAAGAAAAAACTTCATGGAAAAGTGGAAAGGCAGCAAGAATTCTAGTGTCCTAGATTCTCTTCCTCTTATAAATTAGTGTAGTATACCTAATATATTTGGACTTATAAATGTTATTCTATCTGAGAGCTCAGCAAGGTATAGATTTTATGCCAAATAAATCTTCCTTTATTCTATTTCATGGCCTTAAAACTGATCTGCCTGTACTATTATCTCAAGGTATTATGAAATGGAAATATTGTTATCTAGTTTGCATCCTTTAAGCTTTTAGAGATACTAGATATAAAGTTGTTGCATTGTCTCCAGAGTCAGATCATTTTTTGAAGTGTGTATTTTCTTAGGGCTGAAAAAAGCGAATAAATGGATAGATGTGTGTATATGAGAGCGTGTGTGTATCTCTGAGAATGTAACTACATGAGAAAGAATAGTAAATTTATAGTGCATAGTTTGAGCTCTCTATTCATTTCACAAAAATAGCAAGCAGTACATTTCTTTAAAAAAGAAACTTTAATGTTTGAGGTATGTTTAAACCATATTAGCACAATAAGCATCTTTTAAGAGGAAAAAAGTGATTATGTCTTCAAACATCTGCTTTTTAAATGTACTTATTATTCAGTTATGTAGTCTCTTTTATTGCTTTTCATTGACAACAGTATGGCTTAGCAGAAGAAGGAAGATTTTAATGATGATTGAAAAGTTAAACTTCAAAGTGAGAGGAAAATATGGATTATTGCTACCTTTGTTATTGTAAGAAATAATTAATCTCATTTGTAAGCAATATATTTTTTCTGAGAGGTCTTGATATTCACTGAAGACCAGTGAAAGCAGCTTTGTCCTCACATTTTGCACAATAGAGATGTGCAAATGAATGTTCTGCTGAGCCATCAAAACAGAACATAGGTGTCACATTATTATAGGCTTTGTATAAAATATCATAAACAGATCCCAAATGCATCAGCCAGTCTCTGGTCACATAGCTGAAATGATTTTTGCCATCTTTCCCTTGACATATGATGAAGGATGTGAAAAGATGCTATTTTTTCTTGTCTTCTTCTAAAGCATTTGTGCCCTGCTGCACAGCCCTTCCTGAAACTGTTCTTCAGTGGCCCTGGTTACAGTTGCTGTCTTATTCCTTCTCACAGTCTGGTAATTTGCCTCAAACAGAAAGATATAAAACAAAAATACAGCCAGGAGTCTGTTAGCATATTATGATAATGGTCTTAAATTTGGTTTAGGGAGTATATAGTCTTTTGTGGCTGATGGTTTGTAGGTGCTAAGGGAGAGATCAGAGTAAATATTCTTGTGGGCTTCCTGACTTAACATCTGTTATGTAGTTACTTCAGGCTTTGGAGAAGTAGACTCAGAGATCCAACAGTCCTTTAGTGCATTAATGTGCATTAATGTATAGCATGATTTTGGCAGTATTATAGTACTTAAACAGCTTAATCTTCCTTCTGCTAAAAAGAAAAAATATGTAAGGAATATCAATACATGCTGGCATGTGAGCATTGCTTAAATAATTGTAGAAGCTGTTAGATGTGAAATGAAATTTGTGCATGGCTATAAAGTGTATGATGGCAGGCAAACAGCTGGAATTTATGTAGATTCATATATGTTGAGGTATGAATATGCATAATTTTATGAGACTCCAAAACCAAGTATATATGCAGGTGTCAAGAAAATGTTTAACCTACTTATCAGATGGGAAGGGTTCCTAGATAACTTAGGGAGTAAGCTTAAACTAACTTTATGGCTTATAGAACAATTAATATTTCCCACATGCACAAATTTTAAATCAAAATACTGGAATATACTAAAAGAAATCCCAAAATTAAATGGAGCTCCCTCCAGTACACATCATTAACTTAAGGAAAACATCACAAAGAGATTATGTTTAAAGGAATTTTAAATTCATAATACATTCCAGATTTAGGTAATTTGAAAGTACAGATCTCAGACCCATCACACAGCTTTGTCTTTCCTCTGGTGTCTTCATCCACTGCCTACCTAAAATAACACATCCATATTTGACCTCTAGCTAACAGGTCTTGTAGGTGAGGCTAACATTGCATGCTTTGATCTGAAAAGCTGTAACTTACAGTCCTGACCTAACTGCCACAGTTAATATCCACAGAGGTACAGTTTTCTTGTTCCTAATAAAGAACTGTTCACAAAATGATCTCCCTCAAAGGACTGTACTACAAAACTTGCCGTTTCTGGACAGCCCCCCCAAAACCCAACCAACCAAACACCAAAACCAAACCTCTTCCCCAAACCCCTAAACAAACAAGAACCTGGCTCATTTTCCTGTTCTACAGGAGAAGGAAGGAAGGATTGATGGAACAGTATTAAAGAATATGATTATTATAGTCAGTATTCTGCTGGGGTGAATATTACAGCAGACCTCATCTTTGTCCTTGATTATGGCTGGAAAACTTTGTCAGTGCTGTGCAATGCTGTCTTTTTGATCCATAGTTTTATTTAAAATGCTAACAATATAGCAATATTGCACAACAATCTTTTTAAATGCCATTCCTCTCTTTCCAACACTTGATAGTCTGCTATGTGTGGATTTACCTCATTTTTTTTCATTTGGTCTCACACCTATCCTTCTGGCTTTTCACAGTCTTTGTTTAATGAGAAAAGAAACAGACCGCTAACAGGTCTATCTACATAATAACTGAAGTATTTGTATAAAGGTACAATTCAAGGTGTTGCCTGTAATAAATAAATCCGTAAATAGTATGGTCAAATATTTACCTGCTATGACACCTCTTTCCCACATTTTTTTCTAAGGATCAGCAAAGGAACATTTTAAGTATGACTACAGCAAGGCAACATTTATTACAGCAGTAATTTGGGCGGAGGTCAGAATGTTAACAAATACTACACAGATTTTTCATTTACAATTTTGTAAATACTTCCATCTCATCACAGGAGAAAGAACTTGAAAATAATTTTAAAAATCATTATTTTGGTATCTTTGAAGTGAAATAGTGTTATTGTGTTTAGCAATGATAACAAAACTTTTTTTTCAGAAAACTGCCTTTAATTTAATTTATTTTCAAAAATACAAATATTAATTGATATAGAGATGAAACTTTCTGCTTTGAGTTAAACATAGAGTTCAAGTAAAAAAGGAGCTTTTTTGACCCAGAGGAAATATTTGTATTGTTTGTGTATTTCAAAAGGGCTTTCTTTGTAATTCAAACATGAGCCAAACTACTGATTATCCAAACATAGCTCTATAAATTAAAAAAATGTGATTGAAGTTATGCTTCAGCATAGTTATGAGAGCACAAGTTTATTAAGACAGGAGAAGTAAGCATGATATATTTGAGAAGTGTTTGGAGCGTAATTTGTCCGTTCTTCATGTTTCACTGCTTTCTCCATATGGCCTCAAAGGAGAAACCCCACTTTGTCACTCTTCTGCTCAGTGGTTCCCCCCAAATGGAAATAAAGAAGTGTTAAGTATCTCATAATACAGTCTGTCAGCAAAATGTTTTAGTGCTTCATATGTGATTTAAAGTCTTTTAATAAATCTCTGGGCTGTTGTATATTTGCTGGGCCATTCTATGCCATGGATTTTCAAGTCTGTTGGTTTCAATATATGGTTATGCTTAAGCTGCATTTCAGTGAGCAGCAGAGCCTGGTCTCCTACGTTTATGTGTCTGTAAGATGAGCCCTAATGCCTTCAGTCTGAGCATCCTTTACCTTCCCAGTAAAACAGCCACCCTATTTATCCTCTATGCCCCCACCTACCTTGAACAGCACAGCTGACTGGACAAGAAGATAGATTGCTTTTACTGGTGGAAAGCTGAGTGTATTGGCCAGTGTCTGTGCTGCCTGGACAGGGACTTCCTTTTTTAAACAGATGCTGCCCTGGACTCCTTGTGACCCAAGCTATTTAATGAACACACAAACTGTAAGATCTAAACATCACTCAAATCCTTGCTTTTCACTCAAGTTAATTTCAAACTGACCTCTGGATTTGCAAGCTATTAGAAAAGATGGGCAGACACAGGGCAACACGATTGTAGAAGCTTATTTCCATAAGAAAGTAAGCCAAAAATTGATCATTTGACATATGATTAAGACTTTTGTTGTTGATATGCAAGTAGTAATTAACATTTACAGTACATCCATAATAATACTTTAATACTTTTAAGGTAATTCAAACAGTGGAGTCTAAAATAACACTGTACCTATGAAAATACACTCTTAAATTTGGTTGGATTTGGCTTTTTCACATCATGGAGTTTCTGGCATTTATTCCTTTAGATATTTATAAAGAGAGAGACTTAAAACTGTTACCAGTACAGTGAATGATATGCAGTGAAATCAGATGTAGAGCTTGGCATGTCACTTTATGCCAGGTGCCTGCTTTATCTTGAGTTTGAAATTTATTGCTTTTTATTATGATTTTGTTTATTATTTTTGAATTGGATAAGTTTAGTTATTGCAAAAGCAAGACTATTCGTAATGGTTTGGGCCAAATATAGTGCAGTCAGACGGTATGCAGGTTTACCTAAAGAGCTTTGACAACCTCTTAATCCTGATATGTAGCACACCATCTATTCTAGTCACGGTCGTTTAAAAAACATATAATGCATGTCATGCTGAATTGCAGGCTAGCTGTTTGTTTAGTATGGACGTAATTACACCATAAACTGAATTGCAGTTGAAACTGGAAAACAGACCTGTAGCAATATTTTCAAAGTTTATAGGTCTTTATGCTAAACCACATCTCAGATTTTCCCAGACAACCTATAGTCATCTTGCTGCCCTTTAACACTCCTTTCTGGATGAGGTAAGGGAAAGTGAGCTTCAAGGGCCAGAGATTTACATTCTGATTTGACAATATTTTTAAGTCTACGTGTAGTTTTAAGTAGGGGTCCAGGACATGCTACAGTATTAAGATCAGTTATTAGTTTGCTTTTCTGGATATTCCTCCTGCTCTGTGGAGTTTTGGTATCTGTCTCATACTTGAAATTCTTCAGTCCTTGCACTTTCAAAACTTCCATTGACAGATCTCAGCATTGATTGCTTGTGAACTGTAACAATCCCTCTTGCTTGTCTGATGTCTTTAATCTTTTGATCCATCTCCATGACTAATCAATATTTATTTGGTCATGGAGACAATATATCCACATCCAGGCTCATGTGTCCGCAAACTCACAGAGTATAAGACAAATTGGTATAGAAACAGATAAACATTTTCTGGGATGGAAGAGCAAGGCATTCCAACATATCCTAAACACAAAGATATGTATAATGGAGTTGCCTGTTACCTGTTAATATATTTTCTTTCTACCCACAGGTCCCATAAGCAGCATTTTGGTGAATAAGTATGGTAGCCGGCCTGTGATGATAGCAGGAGGTATCCTGTGCTCATTTGGTATGATTGCTTCCTCTTTCTGTAATAGCGTCCTGGAACTTTATCTATGTATTGGTGTTGTTGGAGGTAAGAGTCCTGTTTAAAAGGGATTGTTATATTATATTATATTATATTATATTATATTATATTATATTATATTATATTGTATTATTTCTAATACTGTTCTACCAATGAGACTTCCTGATCGAGAACCCACTGTGCAAGGCATTGTACAAATGCAAACCAAGAAGGTAGCAAGATCAGTTCATTTTGGCTACCTGAACTATCTAATTCTTTAAATTAGCTGGTATGATGTTAAATTATTTCTTAGGATATTTCAGGAACAACTGATGATTTTATTCAATAAATGCTGTATGTATGTACTGTTCCACACTGCACTATAATTATGGTATAAAAATTGATTGGCTTGTGACAGCACTTATTACAGTCATTTGTGTAGAATTTCACATTCATTCTTTTAGCTTTCAATCATGTTGCACTTCAAATGGGGTGGCAGAGGCTAGCAGAGTTCTAGTAAAAATGTGAAAGCTAGTTCCAGCTTTCTGTAGTTTGTACATACGTATACTCTCACGGATAAGTATAACAACTTTCAGTTTAATAGCTTTCTGTTTAAAATCCCCCAGGGTCAATCCCCAAATAAAATTATTCATAGATCATCAAAGGCCTGGATATTACCTAAGGCAATGAACTAAAGTGATCATAAAGCCAGTAAATTAAATAGCCTCCTTATCAAAAGTTGTGGGTTTTTTTTAAACTACCTTCTCAGAATAAGGAAGGCAAGTGAGGTGAAATATTGGCAGGTAATAAATGAATGAGATAATACTTGTTCCTATATTCAAGCACATCTTTCTTTATGTTGGGACTAAAGGAGTCCTTCTTTGTTCAGTGATTATTTCTTAAAGCTCTTATTTTTTTACATCCTCAACTTGGGACTCACTGAAAGAATAAAATCAGGGTCCAGGAATGGGCCTATCTGAGAAGAAAACTTCTCTCCTGTGCCACCCAGCAGTTGCATAGCTACTTAGTCCTTATTGCCTAGATGTCTTAATACAGAGAGAAAGCCTAGAGGTTCAGTGTATACACTCAGCTGATGTGGATGGGTGGTCTGCTCCCACACATGTCCTCTACAACTCTTCCACCTTTAGTAGTGACCTGCATACCTGGGCATGTGGAGCTGAATGTGCTCCAAAATAATTAGCCATTTTAAGCTCCACTTTTGTTCACAAGTTTGGTCTTAAATAGGGCTGGAAATAAGAAATGAGGAGATTTATGTATTTAAATACACCCTGCATTCATTGTAGCTGAGGTGACATTTAATAACTTTTGTGAAATGAGCCAAGAGAGAATTGCATTATAGCTCAGTAAATATAAAAATGGTGAGTCAAGGTACTGATACCATCATTCCTCTGTGATTCCCCTGTCTCTATCATTGCTGAAACACAACAAGGAGTTTTGGCTTTTATTGCAGTGCCACAGGGGAAATGGCAGAATGCCATCATAACATAGTCTTGGCATTAACACACATGGACAGCAATGAAGCTGTATTTCACTCTCTGATGCTAGTTGGTTTCTGTCTTCCTTGGGAATCACTGGATTAGATACTGGTCATTTTAAAAATAACTTGAAAGAGGTGTGATATGTTTTTTAGTGCGTGACCTTCAATAATACTGTCTTTTATGTGTTGTTTAGGTCTGGGTTTAGCATTCAACTTACAGCCTGCCTTGACCATGATTGGCAAGTATTTCTATAAGAAGCGTCCCATTGCTAATGGATTGGCCATGGCTGGAAGTCCAGTGTTTCTGAGCACATTGGCACCTCTCAATCAATTCCTCTTTAATGCGTTTGGCTGGAAAGGAAGCTTTCTCATTCTGGGAGGACTTCTTTTGAACTGCTGTGTCGCTGGGTCACTTATGAGACCTGTTGGACCGAAAACAGTCCCTCCTGTGAAAAAAGATGTTGAAAAAGGCACAGGAGACTCTACCTTGCACAAAAACAACAAGAAGTCTTTTTGGCAAACTATGAATAAATATCTAGATCTTTCCCTCTTCAAACACCGAGGGTTTCTGATCTATTTGTCAGGAAATGTCATTATGTTTATTGGTTTCTTCGCTCCAATAGTGTTCTTGGCTCCTTATGCCAAGCACAAGGGAATTGATGAATATTCTGCTGCTTTTTTGCTATCTATCTTAGCCTTTGTAGATATGTTTGCTAGGCCTTCAATGGGACTCGTAGCAAACTCCAAGTTTATCCGGCCAAAGATTCAGTACTTTTTTAGTTTTGCTGTCTTGTACAATGGCGTCTGTCATATCTTGTGCCCTCTGGCAACAAATTACACTGGCTTGGTGATATATGCTGTATTTTTTGGGTTTGCATTTGGAATGGTTAGCAGCGTTCTTTTTGAGACATTGATGGACCTCGTTGGGGCTGCCAGATTTTCCAGTGCAGTTGGACTTGTCACCATCGTGGAATGTTGCCCCGTGCTCATAGGCCCTCCTCTAGGAGGTAAGAATCTCTTTTATTCCATTTTTTCAGTCATTACAGCATAATCTTGCAATTTATTATTGAACTAATATAAACATTATTCTTAAAGTTATTTAATGTTTTCTGTGTGACTAGGAATGTATTGTAGCAGCGGTGCACTGCATCAGTTATCTTTGGACTTTACAGGTGCAGATCCACATGAGAATCTAAAGGCATACATTGTGTGCATGTGCAATAAATAGATTAAAAGCACATCTCTACTGGCCCATATATCCGTGTGATAAATGTATGTTTTCCTGCTAGCATGTAGTGCTAACTTTGCAGCCTTGATTTACATGTATTCAGCTCCAATTTGCTGTTTGCCAACACAGTTCTTACTCTCTTGAACTGGTCGAATCCACTGGTCAGTTTTTGTGAAGATCTCACAGTGACTTACAGTTTTTCTAACCTAATGGCAGCTAGAGGAGCACCCATGTAAATTTAAAATAGCAACTTTAGTTTGCTTAAACAGAGAGGACCAGCATTTCTAGAGAGAAGAAACCAGTAAGGAGGTGCCAGAAAGGACAGGGGCATACTCAGCAGCCTAGGCAGGGCGTGTGCCTGGTGGGATTCCAGTGCAGTGCAGTGGAGCGTTGCGCCCTGGCACGATTTCACACCACAGCCCGCTCTCAGCCAGTCCTTTAGCCTGTTTCTGTAGCCAACGGATATGTGTAAAGCAATTCAGAGTGTTAACCATCTTACATTGACTAAAAGATGGTAATGTTGCCAACTTGTCTCTTTTGAGTGTAAGGGGAACTTAAAGGCAGCCTAGGTGTATAGCTTGGACTATATTTGTAACATTTGGGCTTCTAGCACCAAAAATGATGAAGAGTCTTATCTGAAGTATTTTCTGTTTGCTAGCTTTTTAGTCAGTATTTAGTAATACTGTTAGTAAGTTTTATAATCTTAAGGTTTCTGATGATATAAGACACTAAAGAAATAGAAGCTCAAATCTTACTGAAATGTATCTGTTAAATGTGTGTGTGTGTTGCGGTGTAAGGCCAACAATAAGAAAATATACAGATACTGAGATTCCCAGCCTTGTGAACATACACTGTACCCACATAAGCAGAGCTACAAAAGTCAGCAAGATTATATGTGCCTAAACTCATTTATAATTATCAAAGTATTCTAAGGACTACTCTCACTTGTATGAAAATAGCATTGTTGAGTGAAATTTTAAATATGCCAAAACAATTCCACTCACTTCAGTACAATAACATTTGTACAAGTAAATGTTTAATAGTCCTGAAGATATTCCATATTTCCCTCATCTTTTAACATACAAATTCATTTTGGTAATGGTAGAACAAAATATATTCTTCTCACACAGACTCTTCCTATGCCACCTAGTGGGGGCACTGAGCCTGTGACCGCTGGAGTCCAGCCTTTTCAGTCAGGTTCTGAAATCAATATTAACTCTAAAGATATTAAATCTAATATTTATGGAGCAATAGCATATGCAACTACTTATTTTTCAGTATATGAGCTTTGCAGAAGTTTTGAAAAGCATGTGTTTGTGCTATAACTGTATGAATAATTGATTTATCTTGTTAAATAGAGACAACAAAGGGGATGAGCACATGGAAAAGCTAAATACCAGTTTTGACTAGTTCATATCCTTTGAAATATTATGCTGAAGTAATGCTAATGCAGAATTTCATTTTTAATGATCAGTTTTATGAGACTGTGTATCGATAAAAACCAGTAAATTGTACTATTTACACTAATAGGTGAATTATACAGTTGCAGTGCTATTTGAGTTTTTCCTAATACTAAGCTTGTGAAATAAAGAAAAGACTAAAATAATTTGATGGTTTGTAAGTGTGTATCAGGTGAATAGGCTGACATTATGGTTTCAACCCAGTAAAAGCACCTAAATACGTACTAAACTGAAGTGCGCAGGTTACCCTGTGAATTTCAATGATAGTGGAGCAGAGTTCAGAGCTAAATAGTTGGATACATACAAATGTTGATTTGGCAGTTGGGAAAATTTAGAAAAAATAGCTCATAAAATGGAAGAACAGTTATATTTTATTTTCCTTGTCATGACCAAATTAATCTCAGAGGTGTGGATGTAATTTTTAGGTACAGGCTTCAGAGTTCAAAACTCAGCAGTTGGGCATGGTAGCTGAAAGGACAAGCCTTTCTATCTCTATCACCAGTCATGGGAAAGTAAAAATGAAAAGCAAGCAGTTGATGCACAGTGACAGCAGTGTAAAAAGGCACATACCTCTTCATCCTATTGTCTGTATGCAGCCTCCGTGAGTGTCAGACAGTCACTCCAAAACAATAGGAAACAAAATTAGGAGGTGAACAAAATAAGACAATGAAAGAATGAAAATGAAAGAACTAAAAAACTGTCTGTCATTATTTGTTAAGCTTTACTTACTTTGTTCTTCAATATTTTATCATTGTCAGTGACTCCAATGACAATTGCTAGCTTGACTAATACAGGTTTTGTTAGAGTTCCGCTATATATGTCAGACCATTTGAACAAGTTGAAAATGCTTTTCTGCTCCAACTTCAAAACCAGGCAATATATAGGTATTTCTCCTAGAGAAAGATCTGGATTGTATTGAGTATTCTATTCTAAAGACTCTTTTTCTCTCTTCTTGTCTTTGTATTTCAGGTTGGTTAGTGGATGTTACTGGTGAATATCAGTATATGTATTTTGTCTGCGGAGTGATTGTGATTGTGGCCAGTGTCTGGTTGTTCATTGGCAATGCCATTAACTACAGGCTTTTGGCAAAAGAAAAGAAGTTAGAAGATGAGAAGCAGAAAGCACAGAAGAACGCTGACTCGAAGGAAGCAGAACCATTAACAAACAATGAGAATGAAGATGCTGCCAGCAGAGCTGATAAAGCTCTTGAAGACCCTTCAGAAAGAGAAACAAATATTTAATCTGCAATATAGTTCAGAAGGCAACATTTATGACTTCCATTAGAAATATGTCTTCAAGACACAGGCCAGGTTTTGTGGTAATAATGATCAGTCACAATATTGGATGGGAACAGATTTTTGCCCCGTGGCAAGACTCTGAGTTAAATTACTATCTACAGTTTATTTATTTCAGTGATACAAAATTGAGATTACAGAGGTAGTGACTCCATGCAAATAAGTCCATCAAACTATGACTCTGGACAATCAAGAGTCAGGTAAACCAGACTATATATAAAGCCTTCCAATGACAAACAGTTTTGTTTTAAAAGTATATCTAATGCAAAAGTATCTCTTACTCTTATTTGGGAAGATACTTTGTGTTCATTTTTAGAGTATTGTTAAAGTCTGTTCAAATAATCTGCCCAAACTGTACTTACCACTAATATTAAAAAGAATATAAGCTCAAAGATTTGTTTCAAAAGAGACAGAGTACCTGAGTGAAGCACATCATTGAAACTTTTTTCTCTTTTGTATGCCCACTAGATCAAAAGGATACATTATGTCTGTATAAACAATTATAATATGGATGTAAAAGTTAAGGCTAGAAGATGAACAATTGGTGGGCACCATCTCTAAAACACAATAAACAGCTGAATTACAGTATATTTCAGAAGTTGTTTCCTCCCGTGATAGCTGACTACACTGTACTTCAACATACACATTTGAACACAAAGTACATTCAGACCTCACTAATTTAAACGAAGCTAAAATCTGCCTGTACATAAAAGGGTTTCAAACCAAGATTTACATTGCTAACAAGAGTGGCAATTAGTTTGTTTGGTTATGTATTCCTGTATGGCTGAAGGAACTGGATTGGACTGTGAGCCTTCTTCCTAAAGGGACTAGATTCAGAACCTGCTGATGTTAAAAGGATACTTACCCTTGGCTTTTGTGTCCTGAATCAGTTTCATGGCAATGACTTCAAAGTAGATGCTTGGGTTTATTGGCAAGTCATTAGTTGGTCTACTGAGAGGAGATTTAAGGTCTAACTTCAGGTCTTTGCAGACAGATAAATTTATAGCAGTTCTCACCTCCCTTTCCCATGTATTTAATGAAAAGCTACTTCTTTTTTGTAATGCCAGTTCGAGCAAAAATGCTGCAAGGCGGATTGAAAGTGCCGGTCTGGAAGCTTTGTATTGACGTATCATTTTTGTGCAGGATATTTCGTCTTGTGTCTAGAATTTCACACAGACACTCATATCAATTAAAATGTACACAGCTGTTCCCCTTCCTTTAGGCAAAAGAAAGCATAGGTCTACAATTTTACTTTACAGAAATTAGTATTGCACTAGAAAGCTAAAAGTGGAAGCTTTGGAAGGTATTAAATGAAAATATTTCTTTTCTATTTGTAGGTGAGGAAAGGTGCTATTCGTTTTGGAGAGATGCATGTAAATGCCTCAGAAATTGTGAAAATTAAGGGTCTGATTCATAAAACATTTATGCACTGTTTATGCAGAATAGACATACATTCAATTCAAGGAAAAGGATATAATTCATTTTAGCCCTCTTTTAAATCTTAAAAAGTTGCAAATATATTGGACAAACAGCTAACTGTGTTAAACATACTTTGACATGCCAATAACAAAAGAAAAAAAATAGTAAACACTAGCAAATATGTGAGTGCTTTTAAGAAAGAGTAGTGTTCAATATTATTATTTTCATTCTTGCAAAAATTTTGGTAGTGCTTGCTTCTGTTTTGCTGGGTTATCCTCTTGTATACTATGATCTTCCACAGTAATGCTGGACTTTTTCATTATCTGAGCACCATTTTGGGGGAGAAGCATCATGAATCTACTCACAGCATAGTATAGAAATTAATACCTACTTTTTACCTAATTATTTGCAAGAAAACCAAACACCTTCTGCAAGTCCTATAATTTTATTGGTGCATCATCAGCAAAATATGTGCATTTCAGAGTTTTGCGAGAAAGTATGGGTTACATGCTCAGATTTGAGCAGTGTACTGTGTAAAGGAGAATGATTTAGTCCCAGTAAAATTACAGTTCCTCTCCCAGCCCCCAGCTTCAGAGAAGAAATAAGTACATTGCACCTCCTTCTGAACCATAGCCCTGCCAGCACCCCACGAGGTAAAAGCGTTGCTCTGGTTTTGGTTATACAAACGTACAGGGTGAATTCCAGGATCTGTGAAGGCCCTATGTGCCCAGACCCAGAAAGTGATAAGGAGTTTCATAGACACTAAGCTTTCATACAGTGAGGAATATCACTTATAAATACTGCATTGTGAAAGATGAACTGAAATTTTAGCTAAAGAGTAGTCATCAGGAACATCACTCTGCTCTTGACAGCAAGTGGTAGAAAGGCAGAGATTATTTGAAAAGAGATGAATATAGAGGCTGAACCAAAACGACTGAGGCAAAATTCTAGGTGCTTATTATCTCTTTGCAAAAAGCAGCGTGATTAAGAATATAGGGTAGAAGACAACAAGTGTCAAGTTTTTGACTTAAGTCTGTTAAAAGTTGCTATTGAGTCAATAAGGGACTCAGAAGAAAGGTGATAAAAAAAGGCTCTCAGGAAACTTGCAGGCAACTTACCTGTTCTATACAGGATCACAGAATACAATGTAACATGGCATAGGAAATAAGGGAAAAACAAGGTTCCTCGAGCCATAGGCACACCTGACCACCAGTAACAAAAATTATGTTACTATCTCAGAGGAAATAAAAATTATATAAACACAACCCTCTGCAGAGCTACTACTCTTTCATCGCTGGTCAATTATGTTAAAAAATAATAGGAATGAAAGAGCTGCTTTATCACCACTCACCAATGTGCAATTTTTAATCCCATAGGGTAAAATGATGCAGCAGGCAACTGGAGCAATATAGAGTATGAACTGAGTCGAGTGAAACGTTTCCTTACACCTCTTACGTTACTTTTCCTAATAATACTAGCAACAAAATAAAAACCATCAGAATACTCTTGATATTACTGAATATCAAGGAAGTTAAAATCCAGAGATGAATGAAGAAAATTGGAACCATATCTATGCAAAAACTGCCTGGAATTAAAAAACTATGTCTTCCAAATAACAGGTCCTAAAGGGGCAATTGCCTTGTCTAAGTAGTTCTTATTTCTAAAAGTAATAATAATAATAAATTGCCTTGAATCAATTTTATACTGAGCAGCAAAGTAGCAAAATGAGTATAACTTGCCTTCAAACCCCTGAATACCACTCTTACTTGTACTGAGCTGTAATTTGTACTGCAAATCATTTCATCGTTACATTTCTGCTTTCAGGATAAGACCTGGATATATACCATCTCTCTAAATCCCCCCGGGTTCTTTTAATTACCTCACCCCCAGTCTGGACCACTGCAGGGTCAGGACTAAGAGATGCCCCTGCCCTACAATCAAGAAATGTACTTGTACTTGCAAACTTCAAGACATACCAGATGCATCTGTTATGCACTATGGAGTCTGTTCTCTCAGTCAGTGCAAGCAAATCCTTAATGGCTCTTAATCTCATTTGTACTCATGTATACTTCATCCACTTCATTTCTCTGCCACAATATCACTGAGCCTAATTATCATCTCGCTCTTATTTGATCAATTAAGAAAAATAATGCCAAAATCTTAAAATTAGTAGGAAAGAGGATAACATCAATAATATTTTCCCTATTTAACATCAAGGTTAAATTTCAAGTAGTTTCAGAGTAGACATCCAGATACTTTTATCTCTTTAGGGTTTTTTGACGTCGTACTCTCTAGTAGCTGGAGGGTTCTTCTGTATTGCCCTTTCCACCTCCAGTGAAAGACTTCTCACCAATAATTCTCAGTACTTTTTCAAGAACATATCAAAAGTTCACCCCTCCCACCTCTCACCATTGAACTGTGGTTGCAAATGTTGTCAGTTCTGTATTTCCATTAAGTTCACAAGAGCATCTTTTTATATGAAATCCTGCAGTAGTCAGACTACAATCCTTTTACTTCAGGAGTGTGATTTGTGAACTGTTTTGACAGAGTTAGGAAAAGTCTTATTTTATCTTCAAATATATATTTTTTAATGATGCTGTCCTTATGAGAGGAAGTTCAGCTGTACTTACTGCTGAAGTGAATGGCAGGAATTTCACTGGCATCATGATTCAAAACTTTAACATTTTAATGGTGGTTTTGCATATCAGCATCCAGTGTGCTTAAAAAACATTTGGCAGTGTGTACATAATTGTTCCTCCCAGAGAACTCTTGTTCCTCTTGAAGGTTCCTCACCCCCCACCCTGTTCTCCATTTTAATGTAACACAAAGAGTTTGGGCCTGGCAAGTAGTGACTTTTCTTAAACGCTTTCCTGTCATTCTCTTTCATCAAATGCCTAAGCAACATTTTCACTTGCTACTTTCATATCTGGATGGTTGTGAGTATTAGTGGGGAGGTATTATTCAGATACATAATAGGCTACAGATAGTACATACAGACAGATTTGGGGCAGCCATCAGGATTTCACTAAACAAAGCCGGTGACCAATTTTATAGATGAACATGCTGTTACTGATACTGACAATTTTGCCTATAACAAAATAGAATCGAGGCAACTTTTGTTAGTTTCTCTATAGATGACTATTTTTCTACTCAGAGAGAGGAATATAAAGGAAATTTTTAAATAATTATTTTCCGAAATGACATATCAATTTTAACAAGGCTCTCTGGATTTTTTTGTGGGTGGGTGCTTTTCTGATATTTGTGCATATATATATATATATCTTGAAAGTGTTTGCATGTTTTATCACCTTTTTGATCACAATTTGCATAAGCATTGCTATGTAATTTCAACATAATTTGCATGTTGTTGTTTTGCAGTTCAAATTTTTCTCATCATCTACCTCTCAATTGAAGTTTGGAGACTTGCACAACCCTGGAAGAATACAGTTAACAAAAAACATAATCATAAAACCTGTACGGACTATTAGAAAGTCTCCCAAATATTTGAAGCTACTTACAATTCTGTTTTTAAGGCAGTGCATATTTATGACCAAATTCTTGTATCAATTGGCATAGCTTTATTAAATCTAAAGATTTAACCCATACTGATGTAGTTTTTACATCACTGAACTGATAGAAAAACTCAACATGTCATTTAGATATCCAAAGTCTACTGACCTTTCTGTGAGATGCTGGCCCTCCTTTTCTTTTTTTTGGTTTTCTTTCCATTTCTGAGTTAGTGGAAGTAATTAAATGGAAACATTACATAGTTAATACATCAAAACATTTTTAAAAGCTATTACAGAATACTTTGTATTTTGCAGCCCTGAAAAAAAAGTTTCTTTGGTTTAGAAATAATACAAAATTTTAGCTTGCCCCCCGTTTGTGGGGCAGTTGAGGGAAATGGTCACAAAATGTTGGACTGGGGCCAAGGAATAATGATTGTACTTCATATGTTCTTTACAAAAGGAGATGATTGTTTCTTCAAAGATACTCTTCTTTTTAGTCTGCAAACCATGCTTGCCTTCTAGGACCTAGTACAAATTCCACTGAAGCCAACATAAAAAAAAACCTTTCAAAGTCAAAAACCTTTATTAGACATTGGAATTGATGTGGCTTCAGTGGAGGCTTCAGCCTTATTTTCTCCATATCAAATCTCAGGACTATCAGATATAACACAGCAAATGCAGGATTTGTTGCAACTGGCAAATTTAGCTATGCCTGCATAATATTCCTAATGAATCAGTCCCTAAATTAACGCACAATATGTATTATTTTAATAGCCTATGTAAATAAAAAAAATCAAACATAAACTCTGAATGTAGATTATAAAATATATATTTAAATAAATATCCGAACAAATCTGTTTTACCCCAAAGGAAATTATCTATTTCCTTTCAAACCTTCCTTCAGCGATTTATAATCTTCATTTTTGTTATTTCCATAGAAAATGGTTTATGTCTTTTGGGAATGTATATATAGATTTATATATAAGGGAATATATATCCATATGTGTGAATGTGTGTATGTATGTATTCCCCTATATATAAACCTCTAATTTATATATATTATATATATTTATGTATATATAAAATATATATGTCTTAGAGTAAGTTGCATACTGTGCCTGATAAATGAAGCATATTTGTAAGCAGATAAAAGACTTCAGCAAATGACAGAAAAAATTAAAGGTTTTCTACAAGAGTATATTTTATTATTTTTTAGTTTCTGCTGGTTTTATTTATATTAGAAATTAATTCAGAAAACAGCAATATTACATAACACTGGTATTTCAACCATGTCTCAGTTCAAAGTGGCCTCAGAGCACTGAGAATTTTCATTGTTGTTAGACTGTAAAACCTACACTGTTGGTGAAGGGGTTGGTTGGTTGTTTTTGCTGTGGAAGTATTAACCAGGTGATCTCTGAACAGACTGCAAAACGTAGACTGAGTTTTCATCTATTGTAGTATGTATGACAAGGTCATATGAGGTATTGCGGGACATGATATTCTTGTAAAAAGTATGGAGAATGAGGATACTCATGGCCCTGCAAACAATATTCCTGTTAAAATATTATGGGAAACTCTCCAGAACACTAGGGTCTAAAAACACTGACAATTTTTCATACCTTTTCCAGGTTTGGGTTTTTTTTATTTTGTCTGCAAATAGGCAAGCCAGTGAAAAGTCTACATTTGTCTCTGACTCTTTAAAAGTTCTACCTTAAAGTTATTGAGAGATTTTTTCAGAGTGGTACATAAAGCACTTACATAAATACACTTCCTAAAGTGTGACATAGGTGCATTTTCCACTTACAGCCTACTTGGGAAGTTCACCATATCTGCAGTATACCAACAGAACTTGGTATTGCTATGCAATAATTAAACATGCAGTAGCCATTGTTGTTGACTAACAAATTTTTTTCTTCCTTTTTTGTATTTTGCAATACTGTATGGTTTTTACTTGAATATATTGGCTAGATTTTTTTTTTTTGGACAATCATTTATTAGCTAGAGGTGCTATTTATGTTCCAAAGAGGTCTGTGTGAGTGATAACATTCTCTTTCTAGATGCCAAATCCTTTTTTTGACCTGACAAAATTCATTGTTCATAATGTATATTAACCCTGTAAAATGCTTATGTACTGCATTACATTGTATTTAAATGCATACTTGCTCATTAACTTCTATTCCAGGCTTGTACTAGTGTCTAATATGTCAAGCTTGTCCATATATATTTATGGAAAATTACAATGAAAAATGTGTATGATAAACAATTGAAAAAAAAAGAAAAATTAAAATAAAATTTCCATGTAAATTTTCTGAAAGGATGTAAATGCTGGTTTTTTAGACTTGTTAATAGTAAGTTATCTACACTTTTAAAGTGTGCAAATATTCATCGATATTACTTGATTCACTATTCAAATGTAGCTAAGATCTCAAAATCACTTCTCCTTGCATACAGAAGCAGAACTGGAAGATTTCCTGTGTAGGAAAGATACTACCAGCAGCAGAACATGCTACTAGACCCTTGCTATTCCTAATTCTGCCATAATTATGATTTAATCTCATACGTTACTCAAATACCATCTGGACACCCAGGATTTTTCCCTGTTACTCTGATTGGGATGTTTTTCTATATTCCATGTACATGGAATATCATTCATTTATCACTAATACTTGTTTTCATACAGAAGAGGAATTTATCCATATGGTTTGAAATAGTGGATAGAATCATAGAATCATAGAATCATAGAATTGTTTAGGTTGGAAAAGACCTTTAAGATCATCAAGTCCACCCGTTAACCTAGCACTGCCAAGTCCATCACTAAACCTATCCCTTTTACATACCTCCAGGATGCAGAGGACTCTTTCTTCTCATCTTTCTAAGCATTCCCAGATGCTATGTATTTGTCAATTGCCTTAAGGTTATGATTGCTTGCCCCAGTTAAATTGATGTTTGTTTATAGAATGTGATTGGATATTTAAATTTGAGATATTAAGGAGATATTAGAGATAATATTAATATTAGAGATATTAACATCCTTTGCATGCTATCTACAGACCTTTTACACAGAAGCAGAATAAGCTACTGGGAAACAAAGGTGTAAAAGATGAACTATTGAATAAGAAAGAAATAACCTTGTCTATGAAAGCAAATGGTCTTTATTTTTAAATTTCTAATAACTGTAAAATCTATTTTCAAAGAATGTTAGCTATGATCTTCTTGATATGGAAGTGTTGATTCAGCTACCAGAGTATATTTAGATTTTGTTTAGATTCTAGCCCCTTGTCATATTGGCATATTTGAGTATTTGTAATATTCATAAATAATCCCTTTTCAGGCATTGACCAAGCAAAAAATGAAAATAAAATTAAAAATACATAGTGGTAAAATTGTCCCTTTGGCACAGTAAGCCAGGTATGATATTTAACCCTGCTCAAAGACGTTGTTGATATCACTTGCATGACTAAAGGTATGTTGCCTCACTGAATCTGGTTGCATGACTAAAATACATTTCTGATTAATGGACACTGAATTCAGAAAATAATACCTGTTCCTGAGGGTTTCTATTTTGATAGTTCAGTGGCAAGATAGATGAAGACCTCAATCTGTAGTTTGTCTCTAAGGTCAGCTGTTACTATGTTTTCCCACAAATGGTATTTTATTCTAGTAATGAGCCCTTTTAACTCTACTGGTTATCCCAAATTGAGTTAATAGGTTACATTTACCACTGCAGCTCAGCAGTAATCACATCCACAGTTTTATTCCTCTGATCAAGACTTAAAAGCATTGCCATTCAGTAAAGCTCCTAATACATAATATGCATATACTATAATACATATAATATAATTATATCCCTAATAGTATGTATGCAAACAGTTATTTTTCCTCATGCCTCCTCTTCATAAGCCCTGGTATGCATACATTTCCCATAGCACATTATGCTTCAGTTCATCTTCTTAAATTGAGATAAGACAGTCCCCTAGAGATCAGAGATAACAAGTTTATTGTTTAAATATAAAATCAGAATCATAAGCCAAAGAAAAATAAATAGTATATATAGTGCATTAACAAGAGACACATAATTGGTGAATGACATTCACTGGTTGAATATGTAGTTCAATTTTCATTACCTGACTTCTCATTTCCAGTGCCTGGTGACACCAAACTGTAAGTATATCCCATGAGGCAACAAATATTTGGTTAGAATATATCCACCCCTTTGAACAACTGTTTTTCTCATAGAAACTTCCTACAGGATCCTATTGTATAATGTAATGATGTTTCCACCTCAAAACTGAGATGTAAATATATGAGTCTGCTGTTTCTTTGACTAGCATGAGACCTCAGTTTTGTAGTCTTTTCTGTACAAAGGAACTCTTGAGCTAATCCACAGTTCCACTGTTTTTCTCACGAGATATAAAAAAAGATGATTTACCCAGAGAAAATACAGAAACGCCCAGGCAGAATGAAATTTTAAGGACACTTAAACCACCTTTTGTCCGTTATCACAGATGGATCTTAAAACGTCTGGAACTGTACTTTCTTCAATTCAGTTTAAAATTTTAGAATTGCAGATTCCAAGTATTATTTGCAAATTACCTCAAATCAATATTTAAGATTAGTATATCTGAAAGAAAAGTAAGTTGTAAAAACTAATATTCATCTTACATTATTTTCTTTTTAGCATTTTGTCAAAATTTAGAGTAAATGGGCCTGGAAGGCAATTAAGTTACTTCCTTTGTTTCATGTGCTCTTCTCCTCCTAACTTTTTCACTCATACTGACCATGCTGAAAAAATATCCATCAAGTAAATATATTATAGCAACTAGCCATGGATCTTCTTTTAAAAAAATTACAGCTAAACAATAACAGTAAGTAAAAGAAAAATTTTGGGGAAAAAAAAGTTATTTTCCAATCATTTGAAAAAGCAAAACCTCTCAGATATTATGTGATAAAAAGCATCTCTGAGAAATTTCTTGGAAATGACCAAGTCTCCATAAAGAAAAAAATGAATCAAAATGCATGACTAGAGGAGATACTGTTCAGCATTTGTAGATATCATGTATCTTGCACATATTATTTCAATTAAAGATAGAATTAGATGCTAATGTCTGGAAATTGTCAATTTTAATTTGAGTGCTTTTAAGCAGTAGTACCTATGCAAGGGTTTCTTTTGTTTTGTTACAAAACCTATGAATTTTCTTTTTCTTGATATGTCTATTTTTTTCTGAATTTAATTATATTTTTCCCCCCTGGAAATTGTGTAACTGTAGTTAATCAAGAAATATATATTTTCTATATAAAACTGTTGCAGATTTATTGTGACAGCAGAAGAGTTTTGGTGCCTTCTATACCAACTACATACAGTCCCCGTCAAGTCTTATGGTTGTTCCCCGTCCTACTTCCCCTTCGTATCATCTTTCATAAGCTGGAAATGTGCACAATCTATTTGAACCCTTTAATATCTGTGAAATTGGAACATGAAATTTGCTAATGCCAATTTCCTTGTTTCGTAATTTAAGACAGGCAGAAGTTCATCAGCACAATCTATTTTGGTTTTATTGTCCTCATCAAAGTTCATGGAGACCTACAAAAACCACAAGTATTTAATAAAACTCTTTATATGGTATTTGAATTCTGAGCACAAAAGCCATGTGAAATATTTAGGAAAATGTGTTATTCAAACGTCTTAAAACTCTCAAAAGTTTCTGTTAAGTTCAAATTGAATACTAATAGAAAAGGTTTGTCTTACATAGTCTGGTTCAGATACCCATAGCTTGTATGTGCTTGTATTTTCCACAAAATAAATATTTTCAGAAATGATCCTGTAGAACCCTAAAGCTGTAGCTAGGTACCAAAAGAAATGGCAAAATTTTCTGAAATGTCATACATGTATCTGTTTTCACTGGCAAAGAGTTTATTTTGGAAGAAGAGTGATTCATTTTGCCAACCATCATAATATACTCTGATTAATAACTGCAATTCCAGTTTGGCCTGAATGATAGATGAGTAGCAGTTAGGCAGTGTAATTATTCAGTTCAATCACTGAACTGAATAATTGGGGAAAAATTGTTGAGGTTGAACTGAAGGGTTTTTTTCCCGTCATAGAAAAAGTGTTTCTGTGCCTTAATTACAAAACAAAGATTTTCGATTCCATTTTGGTCCTTATGAATGGAAATAAATGTAGAGTTGGATACCATTTATGAAACAACAGGATTCAGCAATGATCACATTATTCATCAAACATACAGAGAGACAGATTCAGTTCGTTCTTCTGACTGACATGAATGAGCCCATGATTCCCTCTTGTAGAGCTGCTGGGGATTCAGGAATGAGTTGCTGTCCTGCTGATAATTTTTACTGCTGCAGAGACTAGCAATCTTTTGTTCCATTTTGCATGGCGGCACTCTAGCACCTGGAGTATGTCTTCCAACAACAAATAGTTTATGCAAAGTGAAGGAGCACCAATAAAAGAAACTGCTAATACCTGCATGCCAGAAAAAACCCTACAGAAACGTGTTTGGGGAACATTATGGGAAATGCATTGGTTTGAAAAGATACTGTATCCATAGCTTTTGAAAGACTGAAATAAAGTAGATTGGCATTGATAATCTCTTTCTTTTTACTCAGCTGGTGTTTTATTGTTGGGTATTAATAAAATCCACAGTCAGCTGTTTTGTGTTTACGTGGACACTGGATTTGTTGTATCAGAGGTACAGTCTGAATTGATTGAAAATGACTGCCTCACAAAACTAGATATTTATCTTCCCATCCTCAAACTCAGAGGCACAGAAGTTTGGTCTGGCGACAAAAAGTAACTGAAAATGGGAAATAATGCCCCAAAGTAGCAATTATTTTCCAAGAGAGCTAATCTTTCTAGCAATATTTTTCCTATGAGTAACAGTGTCACTACATGGTCTTAATTCTGGGTTCCACTCAGTTTTATTAAAGCAAGATTTTGTCTTAAAATTAATCAAGTGAAGAGATATTAAAAATTCATACTTAAACTCTGCCTTAACAACAACAGCAGCAGCAACCTGCAGATTCAGTACAGCTGGCAGAGGGTGGAAACTGGGCTGTTAACAGAACTATCTAGTTCCAGGGGCTCAAAAGTGTGACATACTTAATTGCCCTCAAGAATTTGCAATTAACAGAAGTTTGCAGCCAGTGGATCACTTTAAGTTCTGCAGTTGGTGCAGGGCATCAACAACAAGCATGAAACACCCTGGAACCATTTACAGTGCCATTTTGTGTATCAGTTAATGACTTATTCCCACATCTATGTCATCAAACTTGGCAATGTGTTTTCTGTTTACCAAAGCAGCAGTCACTGAGAGGCCTTCAGGATAACCTTTCTCTCACCTTCCTCTGAGTGTCGACCAGACAGCTGACTGTAGAGCCTGCAGTGCAAATTGCTTGCCTCACACTTTTTGCAGATCCTCCAGCTTACAGCTAAGCAACTCCTTGCTTCAGCGCTCCAAGGTGCTCATCTCACTGGGTTACGTCAAGAAATATCTGTTTTGAACACAGTCAGATTCTTCCTCACTCTGCCCCAAACCATATCAAGGCATGACCACAAAACTTTTAGGCTGAACAGTTTGTGTGGTTCTTTCTGTGGTAGTTGTAAGCATCAGTATGCATGAATATAATCAACAGGGAAAATGTAAAGTTTTTAATTTAGGGACTTCTCTTTATGATGGATTTTGCCAAAAACCTTAAGAATCTCACATGGAACCAATCGAAAAGCTTTATGAATAGATTTTTCCACTTCAGAATGCCTGTCCTTAGGAGGGTTTCTCTACCAAGAAATTTTCAGTCACTGCATGGAAAAATACATTCTGGAATAGTTTTTTTGACCACACACATGTGACTGTGAAAATTATAAGCAATCCCATTCTGGAAGTATCTTTGAGTGGGTGGAAGGAACACAAAAAACCTTCCAATATAAGAAGACTCAGAAATACCACATTCAGGAATCTTTCTTCCACTCCTGAAAAGCTTTTCTGTTTTGATACAGACTTTATGGGAAAGTTTGTATATTTAGAAAGTTTTGCCTTTAAAACAGGATCACAATATAAATAAAAAGAAAATAAAATGCAAGATAACTGGAATTTGTTTCATATCTGTCCCATGGATTATTTTAGGAAATTTCCAAGCAATTTTCTGGACTTGATTTGTCTCTATTTTCCTACTTTTCTAAGTATACAAAAAATTATGTCTAAAGACCTTTGCAAAGAAAGGTGAAACCTATGAATTCAAGGTGTAATATCAGTGATTACTAATATTTTTATGCTTTCAGAACACATACTGTTTTCCTTGTCACCTTTGTAGCAGCTGAAGAACCACTTCCCCTTTTACAGAATTGCAGGCAATAAGTTCTCAGCATGAGGTTGCTAGCATCCCTGAAGAAAGAGTACCACACAGCTAACTCACTTCCTAACACCTCTGGCCTAGAAATAACTTCATGGTTCAGCAAAACTCAAAGCCACATATTAAATTAAAGGCAACTGTTTCTCTACTCAGCTGCTTATTTCTAAGTGGGGTTTATTACCATAGGAAATAATAGATATGGACATTTGTGACAGTGCTAATGGATTAGATGCTAAAGAACATATAAAGCGCTGTGAAGCTAAAAATATAAATCAAGCACCAGAGTTTCAGGAATAGTATCAAATCTGCATGAGAAGTCATCTTGCTCACAGTCACCATATCTCCTTTTCTCCTATGAAAACAAGAATCTGTAAGTCCAGCTGTTTACTCCTACATTGTATTAATTGGTTAACATTATACAGCTTTGTGGACCTGCAGAGGATGTGGAGCGAACGGAAGGTCCTCACAGCCTCCTACTCCCTTGAACATTCCTAGGTGCTGTGTTGAAACACAGCTTCTTTTTGTCACCAGTGCTGCTAAGCTGGTATAACGTGTTCTTTTTCCACTATATCTTTTCCTTCATTTCACAGGATAGGGCATGCTCTCTGATGTTCCCATTCTGGAAACAGGATGCAACAAAGGGGAAAGGCTCTGTTTTCCCAGTACCATGTGAGTAGCACCTACCCTGAAAGCTAGTAAGTGGAGTCTAGGAGCTGGTCCTTATCTGGCTAGCTCTTCTCTCACTTTTTCCTTTCACAAGGGCTTTCCAAATGCACTGTTGTGTCTCTCAAAATGCTCTCTAACTGAAAATATACGTAGTTGCTGCCGAGTAGAAATAATCTTGCTGCAATATTGTTCTGCTACTGCATGACAGGTTGTGACATATTATGTTTTAGCGATTCAGTGAAACATCTATGTCATAGCAGCCACTTGCTTCAAGATGGAGAATTAGATCACCTACATCTCTGCTAAGATATCGTCCACATCATCTCTGTTGTATCTGCTATCCTTAAGCCTGGCTGATCCACATCACCAAACAAATAGGTCTCTAAACCACACCATATTTTGCTGCTTCCATCCACCTGAAAGCAACAACTTCCTGTACAAAGGCGAGCAACTTTGAAGAGGGTGTGAGTGAGGAGTCCTCAGTGGCAGAATTTGGATTGATGAGCAACACTTCAAACCAGCTTTGGACTCTTCATTAGTACAGCAACAAGGTGAGAGGAGAGAATGGGGAGGTCTTCTAGTGCCACATGCTGTGATTGCTTCAGCTTTACCAACCCACATATATCTGTCCATGTGGCTGTGAGACAGTCACATTATGAGTTGCCTGTTGGGACTCTACTACAATGAAGAAGACAGTGTATTCTCACGATCAGGAAATAAGCTGTTCTCCAAAGCCTTCATTTCAACAGTACAAAGACAAGGAGGAGGGAGGAAGGAAACAATTAATGCAATCCACAAAGGACACGGTCAGCTCTGTTTGTTTCTTAGTTATTGTCTGATTTATAAAGTTCAAAGTGTAGCAATCTCCTCGCTTCAATTAACAATAGTGTTTCTGAAACTCTTTGTGAGCTGATGAAAATCACAATCAGCCTCCTGCCTTCATTTGCATTACATGAGTGACTCACAGGTGTTATGCAGAGTTTCTGCCTGCTGTGATGTAGTTCTGAATGGTGCTTTTTATTTAAAACATGATTTCCATTACATTATAGAAGTGTTGAAACAAACAAACCTCTAAGAAGCTAGTTTATGGCCTTCTACAGTTAATCTTTAAATAGAAAGCAAGAATGAACATGTCCATTCTGATGTGCATCCAAACCTAGCATTGGATTTACAACTGAATTTCTGAATACGTATGAAGACCTAGGGTCTTCATGGAGCTCTGCAAACTTCAGTCTTGTCCAACAGTTTTGTTGCTTGAATGCAACCTGTTTTAAACGAGTTGGTGATTCTCAGCTGGAGATGTTAGGAGTAGCTTTGAAAATACCAACCATAGGTTTCATTGGGTAAATCCTACCATTAAAATCTACCAGTTGGATAGGCAGGTAACAGTTCTGGAAAATGTGAGTGTAGTGAATTGCAATTTGTAATTAATTCCTAGGAACTTATCTATATGTATATATATACACATATATATATTATAAACAGAAAAAAACATGCATACATTTGTAAAAGTTTTTTTTATCACATTTTGTATACACATTTTATTTAATGTTCAGTATCTTGTAAATGTCCCTAAAGACAAAAGAAAGAAAATAATTTGCTTCAGAAAGCAGATACTTCTCAGAGCTATTTACTTGGTCTCTTTTACATTTAATGAAAACAGGGTTATAAAAAAGGTCAGACCAGATTTCACTCAGCACTAAAAAAATTTGCTCATCCCAATCAAATAATTTAAAATCCCAGTACTGAATACAGCTTTTATATCTCTTAAGTTTCATTTTCCCTAGCATGTATGTGTGAAGGTCCATAGGAATCTTCTGTACTGAGTATACACTTCCTGTGGAGCTCTCTAGGTAACTTTCAGCTGAATTTCCATTTGATTCATTTCAATTTTAAAATATTAATTATTAAAAATGTTTCATATTTCAACTTTTAAAGCTTTCCTGCTCATAGGGAACAATCCTCATTTAATTCAGGCAGTTTCTCTATATTCATAATTAACTGTCTATTTTATATTTCATCTCCTTAAGCTCTTCTGTTAGGAAGATTATTAAAAAAAAAAAAGAGTATATATGAAAGCGTCAGAAGCTTAGTCTGCTTGCACTGATCAGTAAATGAGATCTATCTTTATAATCTGAGTCATGAAGAGAATCTTCTCAGAAGATTAAAGGAATGGCCCTGAAACTTTCTGGTAATCGAAGTCGCGTAAAGTCAAAAAGCACACTTGCTGCTCTGTTCATGAAATCCATACTTTAACAAAAGAAATTAAAGGCATCCTTGGCCTTCTCAAACTTCAAGACTGCAGCTTAGAATAGAGCTGAGGAGAATAAAAATTTATGTTTATGCCTTTAAAGAATGATTCAAGTCTTCCTGTAAGAAATCCAGTTGGGGCTCTGCCATCTTTTAAAATAGTTTGAAAAGGCACAGTCAAGTACAACAAATTGTACCCACTACAAAAAAAAATATATTTAAAGCTTATCAAAGGCCAGGTTAATGTGCTGAAACAACTCTTTATGCAATCACCTGAGAATTTTCGATTTTATGGCTGTCTACAGCTTTCTGACCCTTCAGCATGTCTTTGTTAACCTGATCTTCCAGTGTGCTGCCCATTGCATTGCCGGCAATACCTGTGCAAAGTCAGTAATCCTCCAGTTCTGATTCTTTTATTTCCATGGCATTATGGAAAAGGTCACCATTATGACTCTCATCTAGCAATAGCTTCCTTGCACCCCAGTGGCATATGCTTTTCCATGAAATTTCTTGGCTTATTTCTTCAAGGTATTTGTATTCAACACTGTGAGGGAAAAATAAATTGTTGACAGAATGCAAAAAATAGTTTAAAAATAAGATTACCCTCCCAGAATTAAATGAGATTTGACTGGTATATAAAAGAGATATGTCACCTGATATTTGATCATTTGAGGAGCTCACCATGTAAATCATACATCGTCTAGAGCTTTCCAAGCCCGATGTTAAGAGTTGTGAATTTGTCAAAAATAATTTGGGGGAAAATGAGAGGATTTGATGTGTCACATGTCTAAACTGTGAAACTGATTGAATATATACAGAAAAGTGAAAGCATGTGTTAAGCAAAAATAGATCCAAGTAAAACTGTATACATAACACTTGATTAAATAATGCTCTTTGAGAACCCAGATCATCGTCTGATGTAAATCAGCACTATTACTATGATTTTGCATAACACAAGCATAGTGTATTTCTTTTTTCAAATGAGTTTTTTCGCACATAATAACTGTAGTCAACTAATAAGAAAAAGAGCAAAGGTTACACCGCAGGTTTTATCTAGAGCCAATGAAGTTTGATGAAGGATTATTTTTCAGTCATAGTAGAAAACATTCCAAGAAAACAGATGGCGCTCTTAGTCTCCATGAGCTCAATAACTAAATCCAGCATTTTCACTAGAAATGCATTAGACACGACAGATCTGATTTTGTACCCCTACTCACAATAAACCTAATTTTTTTTATGCATGTATTGTGCTATTGAACTAGTTTTACACTATTTGAAAATAACTCTCTACTAGTATATTTGCTAGTATTTGATACCTCAGTCATTTGACACATCAAGTCACTTTTCTCCTTCTTTTCATTAATTCTAGAGGGGGATTTCTGTTGTCCTCAGATCTCGAAGTAAGGTGAGATTAATTAGTAATGTCGGTCTCTTCCCTCACACTGCGACAGTGGAATACCTCTCCCTCTCCCCCTCCCCCTCCCCTCTCCTTCCCTCTCTCCCCCCCCCCCCCCTTCCCCTCACTCTTTTTCTTCCTGTAAAATTTAAGTTTTCTTCACACTTTAGGTTTCATTGAAAAAATACAAAAAATTGTTTTCATTCATCATTAAAAAAATCAACAAAAGCCTTAGCAAAGTGAAAAATCCTGTAAGAACTATTTTTTTAGCAAGCAGTAAAAACCAGTATTATCATAAACCTGATTCACCTCTGGGATATGGCTAGATCAGGCTGAGGTTCATAAATTTATTTTTCACAGAACCCTGATCCTGACAGTGTTTTGCACAGACAAGTCTTCCTGAACTATTTTTACTCTCATCAGGAGTGTTCTAATTGATTTTGGAGTACAGCGATCACCAGCACCAATGTGACAGAAGAAGTCTGGACTAGGGATCTTTTTCCCCATAACATTAGTGGCAAGCAGAGGAAAGGATGTAATAGCCTTCACATTGCTTCTGTATCTTCTGAAGACCATCATGTTTCAACTCTTATTTTTTTCTTGGCCTTAACTAGATTCAATATTAATATTCAGCAGGCCGAGAGGAAGTTATAATATGATATGCTGACTTACACTCTTACACTCTTATGTAGTAAGAGAAAAATACGTACATTTTCTGACAGTGTTGCTGGCCATATCTTAAATAAATGATACACTGTTTACAGAGAAAATTTCTGTTGATAAAGTCAATTAAAGCAACCACAGTTAGGACCATTTAGACCTGAACTTTGAGCTGACACTCCACTTCACTGACTATGTCTTTGTCCTCTTTATGTTTTTCAAACTCAGCAACAGAAGATACAGCTGGACAGTCAGCCCACATATTCCAGCTAGGCTAGGTACGCTAATCAGGTTCCTAACATTTTTAAAAACTAAAGTAGCTGTAATTGAGCTAATACATCGATAATCTAGAGACAAAGCCATTAGCACAGCTGTCCAAGGGTCAACAAATGAGAACTGCTGCATCCTGTGTGCTTGGAAACTAATCTGCCTAATTGGCTCCTGGAGTCTCACTTCAAAGATGTGCTTTTTCGTGATAAAAGACACATAATTACTAAGTGTGAGATTGGGTTAGCCTTGGTGAGGAACAGAAAGAAAACCAAAACTGCTTGGCATTATATCCAGTCTCTTTGTCACTAAAGAAATGACTGAAATCTGTGTGACTATTTCAATTTTTTCCAATTTGTAAATATTCTTCCTTCTATCCCAGTCCTGTTGCTATGCTTGCCCATTTCTCTTTTCCACCTTATTTTTGGACTTCATCTTCTCCACTCTACAAGTGTGTGCTGTTCTTTACTATAATATCTCGGAGATGAAAGGAAAATAATGGTAATTATTGTTTCCTCCTGATCATTGGTAAGAATAAGATTCTGCTGAACCAGGTATAAGTCAGGAATCAAAAAAATCTAAAATAATACAGGAATCAACTAATATATATGTATTCAAATCAGAATCAGACCTAAGATCTTTAATTTTCTAGTTGCAAGATTTTTTCTAGTAAATTATTTTCTTCTCAGTTTATTCTTATGTGTCTTCTACTACAGATTTCTTTCCAGATCTTCTGTTCCACTGAAATTATTTTCTCAGCAGTCAGTGGTGTTTTATAGGGTGTGGAATAACCGGCGTTATTTTTTGTTTGTTTGTTTGTTTGATTTTTCTTCTTTTCCTTGAGCTAGGAAAATAAAATGGATAAAGGGAAACTGTATTAGAAGTTTGGTGAAAACAAAGTATCCTATCATGAAGCAAAATAGCATACTTATCTCCATCAGAGATATAGGCTATGCCTTGTGGAAGCAGCATTCTTGGGCAGTAGAGCATGGATACAGGATGAGCTAATGCTGACAGCAGGGAGAGTGAAGTGCTGGTTGATTTGTTGAACTTACATTCAATAACAGGTACTTAAATTTGTCCATTATTTCATTTGAGAAGAATAATGTACCTAGGCCAGATTAAAATATCACTTTGAATGGGACAGCGTAAGAGCCAAATCACAGAATTCACTTAAGTGATTTTTACATATTCAAAGGGAATAAAAAAGCTTTTATTTTCACTTGTTCCTAATTCTTTCTCACTTGTCACTCACACATGTAAATGACTGTGGAGTGGGCAAGGATTGAGAGGTTTGAGAAGACAGAGCAAGGATAAGTCCCATCCATGTACTGCACTCGAATCCCTACATTAACAATTGAAAACCTCTTTCCCATCACTAGCCTTTGAGTCACCCCTCATATTTATCGAATTCAAAACCAAAAATAAGTCATAAATTAATCCTTACATCTCTTAAGGGAATATGTGCTTACAAAATACTATTTACTGTCCTTTTGTAATAATCAGAAAGAAGTAAATCTGGAATTATTACAGAATAACATGTGAAGGTACTATACTGCTTGTTTAGAAAGACGTAAGTCTTCCTAAATAACCCCTTTGGAGTTGACCTTTGGTTTTGATTAGTATGAATAATGGAACACTATCTTGATGTGGTTCTCAACAAAATCCTATGGAACATCCTTTACAAAAAAATACTTTAGCAGAAAATCCCTTTTATTAGCTAATTAATGAATAAGGGATCAACCAACTCAGATGTGATGAGGTTACTTTAATTTTAATGAACTCTACTGATACAAAAATGGCTATTGCTTTATGCTTCATCTTCTGTCACCTATTTGCTTAATTTTAAGTCTATAATTCTATTTGAAGAGATTTTTTTCTTTTTACTTCTTTTGTGGAGTTTTCCACTGTTTATTATTATTATTATTATTATTATTACTATTTACTCCAATCAGCCTCTGAAACTTTTGATATAAGGGAATCTGAAAGCTTTTTCTTTTAATTGTTAGTAAGAACAGAATACATTTGCAGGATAAATCATGGCATACAGGTAAATATATAAGCCAGAAGTGAAAAGTTTATTATTAAAATTTCTATAAATTAAAAACAAAGCAAATACGGGAAAAAAAAAGTCCTAGCTAGAAAAGCTATAGAGAATATCTGTTCTTATCTGACATTTCAAGGAATGGGCAAATGTAAATAGAGGAAAAAAGAATGTTAATATTTCTAGGAGCATTCTTTTACGTCCCAAGGGGTTTCACGTAGATTTCAAATATAAGATCTTGATTTACTTTGGGAAATGCATTCTCACCAGTTGCATTTGATGGGGTTGAGAAAATCACTTTCAAGACAGGACAAGAATATTACATTTGCAAACTCTATTTCTTCTTTTAACCAGTCTAAGAAAACCATGCGTAAAGGGTAAGGCACAGCTACTTCTATACTTGTTAGCCAACTTAATTTGTGGAACAATAAAGAGATCTCAAATTTGTTAAAGAAGAGAGTCCTATATGAGACCTTTACAGATTCACATATACTTGGAATTTTCTCAATTTGGAACAGTGGAAGAAAAACGGGGGTTTCATGCCACCATTCTTCAGGTGCTTCTGCAGACCCTCCCATGTGAATCACAGTCTAATCTCATGGGGTGCTGAAAGGCGCATCCCCATGGCCAAGAAGGAGCACAGAGATGTGATGGCAGGGGGGACCCCAATGCCCCAGCCAGGGACAGGAATCCCTGTCCTGGCCCCAAGGCTGTCCCAGGGCAGCCCCAGCTCCATGTGCCGGGGGACACCCCATGCCAGGAGTCAGCAAGGAGGCTCTCTGGGTCACCTCACAGAATCGGGGTATTGCCTGGGCTACAGGGCTTGCTGTGGGGTGCAGGGAAGAGCATTGCAGGACTGCACAGGGCTTACTATAGGATGTTTAGGGGAAGTAATGAAGGTGGGGAAAGGGAAGGATCACAGTGGTTTGGGGAGGAACAAGCATGGGAAAACAGAGGAATATGGGGAGAAAAGGAGCCCGTCCTGTGCAAACAGGTGCTGGGTTGGACGCCTGTCTGGCCGTGCCTGCACCTGACCAGTGCAGTCTGTCCTGACTTCTCACTAAACTCCATGTCTAGTGATTTTCATGGGTTCGGGGCTCTCTTGGGTATGTGCGCCTGTTTGGGGGGAGGACCTGAGTGCCAGTGCCAGGGGCGGACTACTAGCTGGGGCCCTGCGTGCCTGTGATGCCAGCACCTGAAGAGACTGTTGTGTGTATGCGTGTTGTGTGAGGGTGCATATGTCGGTGTGTACATGGCAGCCGGAAATCAGAGTGCTCTGATCACTGGTCTAGGCTGGATACTGGAAAAACAAGGGGACTGTGCCATGGCTACTGGACCAACTATGAGGTCCCAGCCAGCTCCTGGAGAGGCCATGGGGTCTGGAGTTTGACTGAGAGACCTGTTTGCCTGTTTGTGTGTGTGTACATGAGCTAGAGGCAGTGCAGGAGGCAACTGGGGAGAGTTAGGATGCAGGCCCAGGTACTGGACAGAGTGTCTGAGCCCATTACTGGAGGATCCATTGTGCGTGTGTGCATGTGTCTGTACCAGTAGCTGTAGTAGGACCATGGCCCTGGGAGCTTATCTGTCCCCTGGTGCCAGCAGTAAGGCCCATTATTGCGCAGATTGCGTGTCTGACCCCAGCTGCTGAAGGGGTCCATTTTGTATAACATCAATGTATTTCACAGTGATGAACCTTAATCCTGATCAGCCAGAGAGGGGAATAGGATGAGGCCATTGGTGCTGTCTATGTTCACGTGAGTGCTGAGTGTGTCTGTCTGTGATGATCTACGTGGTTGGTCATTTGTGCATGTATGCATGTTGTACACACGTGTTTGTGCGCATGTGCCTACATGTACACACTTATCTTTGCTACCTGTTGGATCTGCAGGCATGGGGCATTGGCAGCCTCTTCTCTATCAGACTACTGGATTTGGCAACCCCCTAACATTTCACACTCCCAGTCTGCTCCAACACCGCTCCCAGTCTGACTGATCAGTGCTTTGACTTGCACATTCTTGGCTTCAGCGAAATATCTTTTAATCTGTGATGGAAATTAGGACTCTCTTTTAAGGGATAGATTCTTAGATACGTCTTCTGTTTCTGAGAATCTTTTATGACAGTTTTTCAGTTACTCCTTAGGAATGAATTCACCATTAACAAAAACAATAGCTGTGCACAAGTTTTCCCTGTGTAAAGCACATATCTCCCACCTTCTTCTTACTAGAAGCTCCATGTAGATGAAAATGAAATTTCAGTAGACTTCACAGAAGGAAAGTCAAGATCATATTCTCTTACATCCCTCACATACAGAAGGAAGAGGCTATTGATAATGCAAAAATAAATGAAACTGGTCATGAGCAGGTTATTAATCCAGAAATAATGTTACGTAAACATAATGGGTACCTGTAGTTTTGTGATGTACATGAATTCATGTTGCCTTTTTTTATACTGTTATCTAAAGGATCATTAAGGAGAGCAATAGCTTGGTTCAGTGTTCCAGGGGAAACTGAGATTCAAAGCTAGGCTTCCTAGGAAAGCTCCTTAACTTCCAGCAGAAGGACTGTCTTGGGACTGAGAAAGTTTTGTCTCTTTCCTGTGTAATTCTTGTGATGCTGAATCTTTGTCCTGTAGACAGAAGATGAGAAAAAAAAAGAATATGATTCTATAGTTTTATATTATGCATTCCCTATCAAAGGGAGTCTTGGATTTTGGTCAGCCAGTATTTTTTTGTTTGTTTGTTTCATTCAATAGCAATGTAATGCAAATGCAGAAGTGCTTGAGGGACTTGTGTCTACTAACACCGAAGACAGTCAGTAGCCTAAACATTAAACTGCAATTTTTTATACAATTTCCAGAGGAGGAGGCTATCCAGCCTACTAAAGATTTTGTAGGAAATGAGAGGGAGAAATATAAATTTAGAACTCTCCATTTCAAGTAAGGAAGTAAATATATACTTACTACTTTGAGGATCTAATCACTAGGATGTGTAGGGTAGGTAGTAGTGAGAACCTGTGCCTTCCATTCACGAATGCTTCATTCCTGTTAGTGTCATTAGACATGTGGAAAAGTTGTCTATAGATCAACCCAAGTGACATTGGGGTTAATCCTGTAGTCTTTAGAATTCAGTGATACTTAGGCAAAAGTCAAGTCCAAAGCTGTAGATGCATGCACCATAGCCAGATGTGAAGAAATCAGGGGAACTCTCGGATCAAAGAGCATCTGCAAAAACACCTTTACATGTAAGCAGCTACTGCATACAGTTTCATTTCTGCAGTAATTTTGGACTTTAGTAAGTCATGTAACTAATCTTTTTGTTCCTTTTCTATGAAGATTAATATTATGTACATGTATATGTCAAGTAGACACCCTGCTATAACCACAAGATCATCCTTTCTTTTTTTTTTTCTTTTCTTTTTTTTTTTTTAGAAAACGACCTGGGATTGGATGTGTGAATTACAATTTACCTGCTTGAAAGTTACACTTTAAAGCTGAAAGCAAAACAAAACAAATCCTGGAATTTTCATCCTAGTAATTATGGATTTCAGTAATTCAGAAAATTGTGGTAAATATTCTTTTACTACTGTTTGTAGGTTGCAGGTTATTGATAATCTCATGTAACAGTGGTTTTTCTTTTTATTTCAAAAAAATTATAGAAAATTCATCCTGCATTTTTTCCTCAACTTAATTTGACATCACAAATTGTAACGTGTAGATAGTCAAGATTAGTGCTGAAAATTAAATCCATCATTTTTTGCTAATTTGACAGGTTTCTGAAACAGTGTGGGTATTCAAAATTATTGTTAGGCCAAAGTATATAAATTCTTTTTGTGAGCAGATTTATTTTCACGGGACCTTAGACCCTGGCACTTTTAATCAGAATATGTTACATGATACAGCTTTGTAGATTACTAAGCAGGAAAAAAAAGAGTTTCTAACTGGCAAAAAATAGCTCCTCACAAAGCCAACAGTAGCACAATGGTGCTTAAGCTGAGATCAATTATTAAGCAGTTACGTCCTCAAGTTTTTTCATTTCTGATAGAAATCTAATCTGATCTTTTGTCAAACTAGTCCATAATTTGAATAAACCCTGGAAAAGACATCTAATTGTTTTTACTAACTACATAAATTTTAAATATTAAATCTTCATCAATACATTCAAATATTATAAATGATATAGAATATACAATTGGAGTGGGTGGAAGTCAATATAGACAGCAGACAAATTCAGGAAAGAACTGATAACTACTGCACCTGCTATGCTGATAAAACTGATTAATTAATTGTAAATTGATATGCAATTATTGTAGAAATTGAATGTAATAGGAAAAGAAAAAATCCCCCCTATATTTTTATCCGCATATAGAGAAATGCAAGAACTCACCACCTATGACCCTCCCTGTCCAGTAGACCACATAGCCATGCCTAAATGTTTGTAGGGCCAGCGTGACCAACAGGGCTTTTGAAAGAAGCTTTGTTTAATGGAAGACTAAAAAACATAAAAAAGGGTTATGTGCACTTCTTGTATACAGAGTCAAAAAGTCATTCTTAAAAAAAGTGGATATTAGTCACAAACATTCCCTGTTGGTAAGCACCTCAAGGAAAAACAGAAATACTTTGAGCAAGTAAAAACTATTAAAGAAAGTAAATAAATCTCCTGTCAGTTAGACTCACAGACTTCCTTGTAAAATTGATTGTAAGTATACAACATGTAAATCAACAACTTGGTAAGGCAGTTAACGGCCATTCAGCCTCTAGCAAGTTATTCTGCAGTCACCACCAATTTCCCACTTCTTCCTGAAAAAGCTTCCATTTTCACACCCAGCACCACCATGTTCTTCCCTGGAAAATGAAATAATATTGTGCTTTCAAGGTATCCTTATGCTCCTGACTGAAATCACAGGGTCACCTAAAGTATTCTGCTGAAACAACAGATGTTTTTTGAATGTAATCTTGCTAAACATTTTTTGTGAACATATTCAAACTTTATTCAAGTACCTTAAGACAGAGATTACCCAAAAAAGAAAAAAGAAAATATCTCAAATATTAGCAAATAACAGAGACTTAATTTCCTCTCCTCCAGTGACACATGAGGACATCACACTTAATAAACCATACATCTGAAGCCTATAGTTAATAAGAAAAATGAAGGAAATGACTGTATTTACTTTTTACAAAAGGTGATTATTGTGACTTTCTTTCCTCTCATTATAGCATCAGGCAGATAATGCAATACAAATTTATATGCAAAATGATCCAGTCACTTTCCCAATCCAGTGACTATATCTGCCAGTGTAAATCCAAGGTACGTTAAATGACTGAATTTCTCTGTGTTTCAACCAGTGAAAAGGGATCAGTTACAATAGGATGGGTGGTTTTTAATGATTCAGAATGCATTAACATCTTTTATATTGCTGATTTTCTTATGTTTCTCTGTGAAACAGAATGGTATTATGGATAATTTCATATGAGAAACATACAAAAACACAAGAACAACTGCCATACTCAGACCACATGTCCATATTTCCCAATATTCTTTCTGACCATAGTCAAATGTATGTTTTCAGCTAGCTTTTCCAGTATATGGGCCAGATTTATTGAACTATAATTTCTGAGAAGCCCCCTGAATGTTTTTATAATTAGCATCACTTTTTATTGACTGCCATTCTTTCATACTGTAGCCAACTTAATGAACTGAGTACACACCCCACTAACTACAAAATGACTGGTAGTAGTTTGACAATGAATTCTTTTTAGCTTTCTGTGGCAAAAAAATCTGACTGTAGTGATTGCTACTATTAATGCTACTGATTTCTTTTAAGATGATACATATTGCAATTTGAAACAGATCCTCTACTCATCACATAAAAATATATTCCATAAATGAAATTATTTGAATATCTTCATAAAAAACACTGGTGCAAAATATATTATATACCTTTCTGTTTTATCCTTATTTTCCCTGAACAGTCTTTGTTTTCCTGAGTACTGTATCTTGATCATCTGTTGTCTCTTCAGTCTCTGTTCTGAGATTCTTCTAATGTCTTTAAAAAATTTTTACTTGCTTTTGATGTCCTTACTAAGTTGTTCACAGATAGCCTTTTAGATTAATGTATTATGTTTTGTCATTCAACTTTTTATAATCTGTGTACTTTTATTGTTCTAGACAGAAATTCCAGCCTTGGTAGGCAGTCATTTTAGTTTTAGGATCCTCATTTACACTTCTTTTTACACATGCTGCCTTTATTTGTGGTCTTGTTAAAGTTGGTTTAGGTTATTTTCGGAGGGTTTGGTGTCGTTAACCATATTCACTGTTGCATGCAAACGTTTTACTCCTTTTGATGCACCTTTAAAGCTCTTTCTCATTTTCCCATAATTCGTTTCTTAGAAGTTAGTCAATAATATAGTGGATATTTTTGTTTGTTTTTCAGTTTTATGCAGCTAACTGAATTTTGTAAATTGTGCTCACCAAATGGTTATAAACCAGTTTTCAACCAGTTTCAGCATATAGATTCAGGTTTTGTGATTAATTGCTTCAAGCAACAGTCTAAAATTTTATTGCTGAACTAAATTTTATATTATTTATCCATATGAATAACTAGATCTACCAGGTATTATTAGGAATTTTGTAGTTTAAGCTTGCCAGATGCACAATCACTTGGCTAATACTTAATATTACATTTCCTACTTATCTTTGGAAATGTACTCCATACTAGGTTTTAATACAAATATAATGCATTCATTATATTTGACTAAGCTCCCTAAGTGGCAGCACTGCTTCTTCACTACTACATCTGTTCTGTTATTCCTATGCATTTTGTGCAGTGGCAGTATGGTATTTTACCATTTGTGTTACCACCATTCAAATAGGTTATGGTCAATATGCCCTGCTTAAAGGGACTTCATTTGTTGAGCTTGTTCTTTGATTATTAAAAGGTACAAAGTTCAGTCTTTAAATATTTCTTTTTCTTTTTTGTTTGCATTTCATTTTAGGAAAAAGAGATTTTATGCTGCCATTCCCAAGGTCATAGGGCTGTATAATAATTCAGATTGAAATGTTGGTAGGCCAATCTCCCGCTCAAAGCAGGGTCAGTGTCTGGGCCCTGAGGGCACCCACGGCCCTGACTGCCCTTGCCCAGCCCCTGGGGCTCCTCCCATCCTGTGCATGTCCCAGGACACCATTTCAGCCCCCTGGGGCCATCAACTCCTGCCCCAGCAATGCAGCAGGGCTGGGCTCCACCTCCCCACAGCCCTGCCCTGCTGGGCCATAGGCCCAGATGAGCTGGGCCCACTCACGACCCCATGCCCTGGCCCATTCTCAGCCCATCGCTATCCCCAGGGAGGTGCCCAATGCCCCGGCTCCCACCAGCTGCCCTGGTCCTGGCTGGGGCGGTGGGACAGGCCAAGGTCCTGCCTTGCTGCCCTCATGGGCAGCCCCCACCAATCCCAGCCCACAGGAGACCCCGGCTTTGTGGCACCCTGACCATGAGCTCTGGGGTAAGACCAGGTTGCTCAGGGCTTTATTCAGGCACATTGTGAAAACTTCAAAGGCCAGAGACCTCACAGCCTGCTCGGACCATTGGATCTATTGCCTGCCTGTCCTCACGGTGAAAAATGCTTTCCTGTATCCAGACCCAAGCTCTCCTATTTCAACTTGTGCTCATTGTCCCTCATTTTCCTGCCATGCACCACTGTGAAGACCTCAGCTCCGTTTTCTTCAACATCTCCTTACAGGCTTTAGGGGGGTGCTGCTAGGTCCCCTCAAAGCCTCCTCTTCTCCAGGCTGACCAGGTCTGATCCCCTCAGCAGTAAGGTGATATATCATACTCATCCATCACTTCTTCACCACACCTTACTTTCCAGTTCCATATAAACATTTGAAAGTTTAAGCATTGGAAGGTGCACCCTGTTTTGGTTTATCTGAACCCAGTCCTTCCTAGATAGGCTCAATCTACTTCAAGAGTTTCCCCATTATCTAGTAAACATCTTGGTTTATTATAAACAGTTGGAAATCACTTTATAAAAGGAAATGCAGCAAGACAGCATTAATCGCCATTTATAATTTTGTCACGTGGATTCTAATCTGAAATGTAAAATTCCCTATTTTGGTAATTTCTATTTTGTTGAGTAATATTACCACAGATGAGTCAGGGGTGTATACCAAAAATGTGAGTCACATACACAGTACCAGTTGTGCTTGGTGAGCTATTTCTTGTCTAGTGAGTCAAACACCGTGCATCTCCCAGTCATGGGCTCAGACATTCAGCCTGTCCAGTAGCTGGGCCTGGATCCTCACTCTCCCCAGGTGCCTCCTGCACTGCCTCCAGCATATGCTTCCCTAGTAGCTTATGTGTCCAGGTGCCCAACTCCCAGAGACAGCCCCCAGGCCAAACGTCCCACTTGCCAGCTGGTCCAGCTTGCTGCTGGCCAGAGTCACGCACTGACAGCACACCATGCTGGCACCACGGACACATGGGACTCCCACCCCTGGTTCACCCCTGGCACTCAGCACCCCTATACACACAGACACAGAGCCCAGAGAGCCCTGAACCCATGAAAATCACTAGACATGGAGTTTAGTGAGAAGTCAGGACAGACTGCACTGGTCAGGTGCAGGCACGGCCAGACAGGCGTCCAACCCAGCACCTGTTTGCACAGGACGGGCTCCTTTTCTCCCCATATTCCTCTGTTTTCCCATGCTTGTTCCTCCCCAAACCACTGTGATCCTTCCCTTTCCCCACCTTCATTACTTCCCCTAAACATCCTATAGTAAGCCCTGTGCAGTCCTGCAATGCTCTTCCCTGCACCCCACAGCAAGCCCTGTAGCCCAGGCAATGCCCCGATTCTGTGGGGTGACCCAGAGAGCCTCCTTGCTGACTCCTGGCATGGGGTGTCCCCCGGCACATGGAGCTGGGGCTGCCCTGGGACAGCCTTGGGGCCAGGACAGGGATTCCTGTCCCTGGCTGGGGCATTGGGGTCCCCCCTGCCATCACATCTCTGTGCTCCTTCTTGGCCATGGGGATGCGCCTTTCATGGGCTGATGGATCCTGTGGGGCATTTGGAGGAACTGGGCAGGGTGGTACTGGGATTCCCCCAATTGTGGTGTTCCTCTACACTCCCTTGTGTGTAGGGGGCAGCTTTCGGCATGTTACCTAACAGGGGACACTTTGTGATAAGGATGGACAGCATTAGATGCACGTACTTCTCAGTACCGAATTGTGTGTGATAGCATTGTCACAAATATGTGACAGGAAAAATCCCATAGAGGTCAAAAATACTTTCCCATTGTCACATAGAGTGATGAAAGTCAAACTTTCTTGAATCAATTTGCCAGCAGTTGAATGATGCAATAGTGCTGTAACTCCATTGATTTACATACTTTTACTATAAAACTGCATTTTTCTAAGCAGAAATATATTCTCCAAAACCAGGCATGTGCAATGCTAGGGACTAATGACACTATCAGTCAATACATCTTATTTAATCTCCAAAAGCCTTTGTTCACATGCTGTCTTGGTTTACAGATGAAAATGAGAGATTAGTGTTTCCAACTTAATCATTCCTCACAGCTACATCAAAAGACCCTGCAAAGTCATTTGTGACTGTTAGCCTTTTACTGTGTGTCCCAAAGATGAATCACATCCCAGTTCTCATGGCAGAGTCCTGTGGTTACCTTCAGCAGTGCTTGCACTGTGTGGCAATGTGCATTGTCAAACTTGTTGAAATTCAATTTTATTTCCAGGAGTACTAAATACACTGACATTATACATTATAATAGTAAAATGAGACAACTTTTTTTTTTTTTCTGCAGCCTTACTTCATTAAAAACTAATAGTTTCTTGATTAAATGTGATTAAATGTGGCTTAATGTCTCGCTGTGGAATTTTAAGAGATACAAACTACACCAAAGATAAAAGTTCCTGAGAGTTGTGGCACTGAAGTCGAATAAGCAAAGTTATTTTATTGAGATATGGTAGCTTGACATGCTGTAATATTTATAAGAATGGAATCATCTTCAAAACCTCCTAGGAGTTGGAGGAGGAAATTGCATTTGATATAATGGGAAACATTTGCGATTTTTTAATGCAAGGCAATGTATTCTACATGCTTGCTATCAAGAAACTTTTTCAACCTTCTCCTGCCTTTGGGATGACACTTCTGATGACTTTTAAAATGAGAGAAGAAGGCTTACTCTATATTGGGGACATTGGAAATACTTGTATGTTTGTGATGGAAATCTGCTGTCTGTTATGAAGTTTTACTGTGAAGTTCATTAGAAAGTTTCCTTATGTATAATCTATTTTACACAATTACAGCAAACAATTTGATTTTGGTCAAATCACATTTATATGTGATTGTGTCACCAATAGATAAGAATGAAGAAATAAGAACAATTACATATTTGTAACAGATTTTTCTCTCCCAAGGATTCTGTGGTTTTATTTATTTATTTAATACACTACCTTAGGGTGGAGTGAAATGAGTACATTTTGCTATGGAGTTCTCTTGCATGTAGAACAAATGTTTTGTGGGCCCATAGAGATATAACCTTTGGCTGCCATATTTATGACTTTAAATTGCTTTTGAAAATTACTTATGAATGCAAAACTCAGATTTACCTTTGGGTGTTCATAATATATTTTTTTAAAAAAGACATGAATGCATAATAAATGCATTTTTTCTATATTTAAAATGTTTCTTTACTATGAAATAATAAAACCCATATATGATTCTGCTAACATTTGTAAGACGTTCACTGAATCTGAACATAAAAATGCAGATAACATTCCGTTTAGATTAGCCAATGATATATCTTAGTGTCCATAGTTATGGTCATTTTTTCTAGGCACTTCCCGGTGAAAATGTAAAAGGAAAAAAGAAAGGTAAAAGAAGTTAGGATCATAAAGTTTCCTTGTTCATTTCCATAGGAAGCTGTAATACTGATATCTATCCATGAATTGAGGCAGGGTAAGGCTAAAACTCATCACAAATCACATTCAATTACTAATGAATCTCTCTGGAGACTTTGCATCCGGAAAACATCTACTACACCAAAGAATAGTTTCTGAAGGTAAGAATAAGAAGTTGTGTTAATGCAAAATACTGTACTGAAGTTGGTTTCTCTTTTTAAATCTTACCCAGGGACAGAGCTAGTGCAACTACTAAAAGACCTGTCCTGAAAATTGCGTGAACAAGAATAAAACACAAACTCTGTTGTATTTATCAACTTTTTGTTGTCGTCATTTTTTTTTGTTTGTTTGTGGACTCCCTCACAGTTTTAACACCATGGAAATAATTAAGATATCATTATGTATTATCATTTTACTGGTTTTTTTTTTGCTTCCCTCCTCAAAAGCTTCTGAAATTTCATAGCTGTTAATTTCATTGGTGTTTCATTCCATAGCAAAACTTAGGTTAAAGACCTAGAGAAAAATTAGAGTAAACTTTTCTGTTTAGCACCAAGTGGGGGAAAAAATCACCTTCTGAGCCCGTCTCAAAGTTTTAAACATCTGAAAACAAACACCTTCTTTTCTTTGAATTTTGAATACCTGCAGATCCAAACCTGACTAATATTTGGAGACAGAGTTATGGGAAGAGTTCCTATCATTAACATTTAATAAACACAAAATAAATCATACTAAATAAAAATACCACAATAAACTGGTGCATGAAGGAGCTTACCCTACCATATCCAGGTACTAAAAGGGCTATAAATAAAAAGCAATTTATTTTTATGACCTTCTCTATTAATTCACCATTAAATTCTTTTCCTCTGATAAAATTAAGTCTAGCCTAAATTACTAGGTATGGTTTTTGTTAACTGAAGAAAAAAGATAAAAATCTGTGAAAAGGGTATTGGAATAAGACTTTATTTTCTCTCATGAAATAAATCAGGGCCAGGGCTAAGAGCCTGATCCTGTAACAATTGCTCATGGCAGGCTCTGAGATTTTTCTTTTAGAGAGAGAAAGGCTCCCTGTATAGTGTAGGGATGAAAATAAAAGATTCAGAACTTCAGTTGTTGCCATCTAAGCAACTCATGAGGATTACTTCTGATGAACTACTAGGAAATGGAGTGAACTACTAGTGTATGAAAATATGCAGATTCATGTCCCTCTCCATGGCACAGGCAGCATGGGAAGGGCCTTTGCTGACTGCTTGCCAAATTCTATGTGGGCTTGCCTTTGAAGGGGCAGAGTTTTGACTTTCCTCTCCCCAACTCTTCTTAACATTTGCTTCTTATTTGACTGATCCTTCTGATTTTTCCATTTTGACTCCTTTGAGCACTGCAGACAGGGGACCAGTTCCGTGTAGGCCAGAGGGTAACAGAAAAACAGGTGTTAAAAATTCTTGGAAATACTACATTTAATTTTCCATTCAGTCAACTTCCAGCTGTGAGCAACTTAATACACCTGCACAGGCTTCTGGAATATTCCATTTCTTTCCACTCTTGGGTTATTTGATTACCTCAGTTACTAAAAGAATACCATCTGCAGTTTTTTGGTCCATTTCTTCATCCCAATGCCAAGGCTGTTCAGTTCTGATATTAAAGCAGGAACGCCAGCTGAGTTGCAGCTATGGCATCAACACAAACTCCTTGCACATCTGCAGTTTGCCTTGGACTTGCCCTCATCCAGGTGATGAGCCTCGATGGAGATCATGGCTCCAGTTGCAGTCTACAGCTACTTGGCTGCTCACTGCTCTTTTACAAGAGTGGGTAATGACAGTGAGATCTGATATAAATTTTTCTTTGCCTTTATAGAGGGGATCAGCCATGATAAATTTTACACAGTAAGAAGGCTTAACTGGTGCACTTCAGAACAAAATTGCATTCAAAGCAAGAAATGAATGAAATAAAACCATAAATTTTGTATGGGTTTGTTGGGGTTTTTGCGTTTGTTTGTTTTTTCTTTGTGTTTTTTTTTGTGTGGGGGGGTTTTTTTTGCTTTTTTAGGGTTTTTTATGTGTGTGTGCTAATGTTACTACAGATCCAACAAGGGTTCTGAGTACAAATGCCTGAACTCATACTGATTTTATTTCATTTTATAATGGCAGGGTTTTGAAGCTTTCTTTACCTAAAAGTGGCATCTTTCAAACAGAAAATCGAGACACCAGACAGGAGCACTCGTTAATGTTTACTATTCATTTTTCATAGCAAGAATAAAGAGCACAGAGGAGTTTTAACACTATCATCTGTACAAGAAGATACAGTATTGTAAAATGCAACTTGCTTTTATTGCTGATATTATCATGAACAATGTATCCATTATCACTTTGTAGAGGGCTTCTTATCCTGTTATCTTGCTTTGAGTCTTGCAAAGTGTACTTATTGTAGAAGGCTTGCTTATTACTCAACTTGTAGTATACTCCTGCTTTTTTCAGTCTTTCTTTCATCTGAAGAAAACAACAGCAATGCTTTTTTTGGTTGAGGGGCAGAGGGATTGCGTTATTTATTTATTTATTTTCTCAAGTGCTTTATTATTGCAATGAGTTCAAAGATGAAGAAATAAGTCTGATGTGAGGTAAAAAAAGGGAGTTTTGAAGGGATCTTATCTCATGCCCATCTTGCTACAGAAGTTATTTATTTCTTTGTGTCATGGAAAGGATCAGAAGTTTCTTTTAGCTGTCAGCACTGCTCTCCCTATTTTACCCTGTTGCCCAGCTCTCCGAATGTATTTATTCTCACAGAGAAGCCATTATCTCTATTTCACAGCTGACCAGCTAAGGAACAGCATACTTTGGGAGAAACTTAGGCAAGTGAGTAAGTGGTAGAGTAAATGATTTTATGCAGGCATTCTAATGATCAAGTCCTTTACCATGGAATCATAGAAGGGTTTGGGTTGGAAAGGACCTTTAAAGATCATCTATTCCAACGTCCCTGCCATGGGCAGGGACGTCTTTCACTAGATCAGGTTGCTCAAAGCCACATCCAGCCTGACCTTGAACACTTCCAAGTTTGCCAATATGCATTGCACAGACTGATGATGAAGTCCTTGTTATCGGTGTATACGCCGTCTTCTACACATACACAGCAATCCTCTGCTCAAACTGTTACTCACTCCTGTTTACTTTATTATTCATGGAAAGAGAACAAATGTTCTTGGGAAAGAAGGTACTGCTGAAGAAAAGCAGGGTTCAAGCTTTCATATGTCTTGCTGTCAATAAGCTTCTGCTTCTACAAAGCATGCTTCGTTTATTTTGTTTAGCTAATTACATGAGTTACCAGAGGTGGAGCTCAGATGCTGTACCAGCAAACCCATTACATTTGGACATTATACTAATTGCTGAGGTATGCCAGATATAAGGGTTCACTGTATCAGGTTGTTAGAAAGTAAGCTGGAATCATCATGCTCATTTTACTTGTAAAAATCCAAGCTGGCAAGAAGCTGAAGCAGCGCAGTAATGAAAGGCTGTTGCTTAATTAGCTTAGCAACACAATTTCACTAATTTATTTAAAATTTAAAAAAATAATTAAATGTCCTAAGTTGTGAACCATAAGCATTAAACACTTTCCAATTAGCAATTCATTTAAGGAAAGTGCTTTTATAGGACTTTGTATATGGCTAAGGCTGTTTTTTTCTGTGAAGAATATTTTTAAATTCTGTCAGCATCCTTTGAAACAAAGTATTCAGAGCAATGTTATTTATATGCAGCAGTGTGTTGTGGGCCAGATTTGTGACTCAGGCCTTCTGCATCATCGAAGAATCATAGGGGGGTGATAGAACAGCAAGGAAGGTCCAAGAGAAATTTCCACTGGCCTGGAAATTGTCAAGTGTTATTGGAAATGTGTGCCTCTTACACTGCTCAGTTACAATGTAGGGAGAGCACTCTATGTTCAGCCACAGAAGGATCTAGGCTGCTCTGAACAGCACAGGGGGCTCAGGTCTGTCCCAGGAATCAGGATGCAAAACATGAGCTTGGTATCATAGCAGCTCTGCAACTACACCCCCAGGGCACCTTCTGTCCCCAGTGCCTTGAGGTGGGTTGAGGTGCTCTCCCTTTACTAGGCACATCATTGCACACTATTGCTGCTTCTGAGGGGGTAGTGAAGCAGCTTCCTTAGACTTGCTGTGGACAGTGTACATTGCAGACCTCATAGTGGGGAATGTCATGTGGACACACCATTTCCTCTCCTCCAAGGAGTGGGGGCTGTGACCCACACCAGCCAGGACCACTACCTGAGGGAACAATCACCTCTCAGCAGTCAGACTATCTGACTGCCTTTTAGTCTGCTCACCCATAGGTATTTTAAGGACATGGGCAATGGAAGAAGGGTGAAAAACTATTCTAATTTACTGTGTGACTGACTCAAAAATGCAAGCAGGGTGACACACCATGTGTGACTTCAATACCAAAGACTACAGGACACAATATTTCCTAAGCTTCTATACTGAAAGTAAGTGAAGTTGTGGTTGAGATTGAGCTGCTGTTATCTCTTCCCAGAGAAGAGTCCAGATTCTGCATTATTTCCCACGCTATTTTGGTCTATGTTAGTAGTAGTATAGATAGAATAAAAGACACAGGTTATATATTTTTTTATTACAGACTCAGCTTTTATATTTAGTTCCTTTTCTGACAGCTGTCTGGACAGGTTATTTTTGGACATACATAACATCTCAACTTCATGGTTACATCTAACTTTGATTTATCAGATAGAAAAGAAGTTTGCCTAAAGACACCTAAAGGGACAATAGAAAAGACAGTATATCCTTGCCTTTCTGTGCTTGCAATGATGGGTGTTCACAGCTCTCTGAAAATACATTGTAAGGGTTGTCATTCTAACTTAAAAACTTTGTTAAAAAGTTAGAAACATTGGTTTCTGAATTACTATTTGGGAATTAAATGACCTGCACTTCAGAAGATGAGATGCTAATGAGAACACAGCAGGACAGTATGATAAAATATTCAGCAGCCTTCATATTGCTGGAAGGGTGTTACACAACTCCAAAGCAGTAGTGTTATCCTGTTTCTCCTTTCTTCCTGGTTCTGCACTTCTCCCTGAACAAAGAACTGTGTGTGCTATCTCTCCTTCCCATCAGCTCTTTGACTAGTCAGACTAGTCAGGAAGCCCACAGCTGATTACCTTGTGTCTGCACAAGTGCAGTTACACAGAGTGCATGTTGTGCAATGTCTAATCTTTCAACTTGTCATCTTATTCAACTACATGGTGAACTCTGTTTGAAGAAGAACAAATGCTCTCCAGCAAAGGACCCTTGTGTGCAAAGGATACTCCTCATATTCCTCCTCCTTCTTACTCATTTGAATTGATTGTTCAGTGGCTTGGAAAACTAACTTCCTCCTCTTGCTGTAACACATGCATTTCAGACCACCTGAGGCAGGTATACAGTGACAAAACCAGCGTTTGTACTGTGACATGTACAAATTGCAGATAAAATCTCTTCCTTAGATATTCTTGCAAACAAACAAAATAACCACAAAACCACATGGCATAAATGCCAGCGGCATAACTATCAATCTCACAGACACAGGTGAATTAAAATAAGACGGTATTCATCAATAATTTATGTAACTATCACAATATCCCTACAGTTTATTACATTTCACTAACCTTAAAAAGAGAAGCATTGGGTACTTGGTTCATCAAAAAATATTAGGATAAATTTGGTTTATTTTAATTTTTTTTCCCCTTCTCAATTTAGAAGAGTTTGTGCTACCAGAAGATTAAATGTCTGTTTTCCTGTTCCCCACATCAAGACAGCATCAAACTTTGCTTCTCCCTAATTGGATGAAGAATGATGTCTATAAAATGATCAAACTTTCCTTGAATCAGCAGGTTTCTCAGTTTGCTTGCTGCATGAGTGAATAAGATTTTAATGATTCCAGCCAAATTATTCCATTCAACAATTGAGTGGAACACTTTAAAATTGCTTCATCTCTTGCCACAACAGTTTTCTCTGTGGGGAAAGTAATGAATCCCTTTCAGGTCAGCTTCACAGAGACGATTTTTTTTTTCTTTAATTCCTTTTTATTTATTTTTTTTTTTATTATGGGAACTTTAAGGACTGGGAGGTGTGGGGGGACATTTCACCCTGAAATAGAGGGCCTCTGCAAGAATTCCAATAGTTCCACTCGTCAGAGTTAAATTAATAGACCAGAAGTTTTGAGCTTTTTAATATTTTGAGACAATGAAAATTTAAGGAATGGACTGAGATCCAAAATTACACCTTCAGTCAACATTAGAACTTTGTGAAATAAAGTATAACTTTTCCAACAACCCCATCTCAACCTCCAAAACACATACAGACATCAAGTCTTCAGCATCATGTGATTCTTTCTTGAAGATCCACTTCTGTTATTCCTGTGACTTGCTAGTATAGACAGAGCTGGAGATGGTTAAGGTTCCCCAGGAAGATCTTAAGTAAAAACTGGCCTGCAGTATTAACCTGAGTGCCGAATTTTTAGCAGTAAATTTTCATTCTCGGATTCTGACTATTCTGCAAGTGTTTCAATTGAAAACACGGACTCTTCTGATTAAAAAAAAAGAGGTGTGTGTGCAGAATCAGGGAGAGCAACATAAACCACACACTGCAAATCACTGCTTCTGTGGAAGGTTACCTGTTGCTTATTAGCACTATGAATTAGAAGTCTAATGCATCTTTGTGCTCAGCATAAGCTGGTCTGTCATATTAAATACAGTAATTTTTTTTTTTTAATGCTTTATTGTCAAGGTGGCTGTGTGCCACCAGAATGAAAATAGAATCTGAGCCCCTATATACTGATTGAGCCAGATGGATGCTTATCTTAGAACAGATATGATCAAGTATTAGTCACTGGGGAAGCTACAAGTGCCTGGAGTCTCTTTCTTGGATTCAGTCCACACACATTGTGTTGAGTACATCAAAAATCAAACAGAGACAAAACAGAAAAAAAAACAACCCTAACTGCAAAAATAAATATTTTGTTATGCTATTTGAACTAATTACATACCAATAATACATGACCTCAGGAGATCTAGATGATGTCTCTGGATCTGACTTCATTTCACGACCTTGCACTTAAGAGAGAGCATGGCCTCAGATATGTGAGTCTCAGTCCTCTAACAGACAGCAGAAGCTTCAAAGAGTGATTCAAGCTCTTGCATGCTTGGCAGGGAGCAGCTACAACCAGCCAATGAGAAAGAGTAGGCAAAGAACATATCTAAGGTGATCTCTCATGCTTTGACAGTTGATTAAGGGCTGCTCATTAGGAACCTCTTAGCTGGGTTTCAGAACAGGCATAGGAAACTTGAAGAGAAAAATATCCTGCTTTTGAATACTTGAAGAAACAGAGAAACTGCCATTAGATAAAGGTGATGGGGACTCCATTGGTCAGAGAGAGTTCAAACTCTCACTTACAGTATTTTTCTCCAGTTACGGGTCAGACTGTGACAAGCTGCCTTTTCCCTGCCAAAGGCACTTCTGCAAGCTCTACAAGATTTATGGGGCAAAAATAACAATAAGCAAAAGCCAGTTTGACTGTATCCCAGTGGCCTGAGGACTCCCTGAGTTCTGGTCTCTTGGAAATCCTTACACATATCACATCGAAAAAAAATATGCATATGCTACCCTGGACACAGGGACAAGAAGTTACTCTTGAAACCATCCAGTGAAACTATGAGTTATGCTGTCTCCTCTGGGTGTTACACACTTGAATGAAACCACCATGACTGTGAAATCCTGGACAACTGTGCTTTAGAATGAACTCGGCCTCTTTTCAGTGGTCTTCACCTAAGCAGAGACATAATCAGTGCTTGTATAGTTCTCCCAACCTATCTTTGGATTTTGATGTTGTTTACAAGGAGACTAAGTGTTTAGATGGTTGTATTCAATAGAGTGTTTAGGAGTCAGTGGGAAGTTTGGGATCCAAAATTGGAGTCTTCTTTTACTTAGAGTGTTACCAGGGTTGGAGTATACAGTCTGAATTTGTCTTAATTTAAGCAGATTTTGGACTGTCTAAATTTTATCCTTTGCTTGTTACAACTCCAATATGGAAAATTCTGTAGCCATGTCTATTGGCTGTTTATAATGTTGATTACTGAATGCTAATGAATATTAACCTTAGCTTGAGCTTCTGGGTTTTATTGTAATACAAATAATAAAAAATCGTAACTGGAGTATTTCAACTGCATAGTATTTCCTGTCTTCTCCTGTCCAGGGCCTGGAAGCATTAGGAAGGTTCACAGGAGAAAAATTCAACACTACAATGGTTCCAACTCAGAGAGACACTCCTAATTTCTGTTAAACTGAATGACTGAGCTGGGCTTGGCACTTAATCTATCTCAGAGGTAAACGCTAACACATCATTTATATAAAGCAATTGTTCATGGGTCAGAGAGGTAGGGGTGAACCTGAGAGCTTTTATGCGTATGAGTAGCCCCACAACAGGCCTTATTCTGAAGCAGCTTTTTCTCACATTCTTGAGTTTTACACCTTGAGCTTTACAGGTACTGATAATATGCCCTTGCAAACACAAGTTGTTTCAAATGAGCAAAATTGGAGTTTCTTGCTACATGACCAATTAGCATAAGCAATCTCTTGTCTCATAGCAACCTAGATCTGATGATGAACACCTGCCAGCCCAGATGGTTTGGGAAGGAATTTTCTAGTTTAATAGAATAAAGTACTGTTGCTGAACTGCCTCAAAATTTAACAGGAATTTTGCAAGAAGTCTGAAGAGTGATTATTGTGAAATCTTAACAAATAAGCATCTCCAAAATTGTCATGTTCAACTGTCATCACTTGTCAAGGCATGGCTTTTAAATAATGCATGGCTGTTACATCTTATTCTGTCTATGTGTGCTAACAATAGTATTGAATAGGCATAAACTCAGGAATACTGCAAAACCAATAAGAGCTGCAAAGTTACAAAACCTGCTCTCTCATTGTAAGATTTTCTTGTATTAATTGCAGTCTATAGTTCTAAAAAGCTGTATGAACAAACTTAATGAGTTCTAGCAGAAGGTTTTTGTAAAATTTCAGATAAATGTTCAAATATGTTAACTCAAATATTTATTGAATTGAGTCTTATAACTTATGGCAATAGTTCAGTACAGGTGTGTGGAGAACTCCAAAATATATCTGTGTGCTAGAGATATTGTTGCAGCAACCTCATAACTTACTGCTGAAATTCTAATCTCACTGATGTCAAAACCACCAAGATTTCAGACACCAAACATGGGGAACCTTAACAATATCAACAATTTTTTGTTATCTACACATTTTTAGAGAAGATGAACTTTTCTTAAGCCCTTTCCTTAATCATATTTCTTAAACTTTGAAGAGATTAAGAAATCTATCTGAAAAGAGCAACATTATTAGTTTCAGTGAAAACTCTGTATCATGGTCCCTTCTGCATCTTAAAATCTAACACAAAATTTGACTCAAATTAACAGATTGAGTTTTCTGTGGCTACATATTTTGCTTCAGTTTTAATACTATACCTAGAAAGCTGAATATTGAATAATATAGAGAGGAAGCAAATCCCTCTTGGAAAGTTTGTGTACTCTGTATTTTGTCTTAGATTTCTTTACATTCAGTATATTCAGTAATCAATATTGGTGCTTAATTTTAGAGATGGTGAGGCAGATTGATAATAAAAATTATTTTTAAAAGTTGTTAATGATTGTCCCATTTGACCCTGTATCTCCCCTTCTTTTTATAAAACCATTCAAAATGAAATATGAAGAGCTTATTTAAAAAAACTAGTTTACTCTGAAGCTCCAGAAACAACTTTGGCAGGCAATACATATGCTAATATATTCCCAAACTGGAATTTAGCAGTTCTAGTGATCCACGAGTCAGAAAAAAAATCAGTTTCAGTTTGTGATTCAAGTATTGACTTAGCAGCATTAACAATAAAGCCTTAGTTTTTCTCAGTAGTCTAAACAGAGATCCTTGAGAAAATATGTAAGGTGCATAAAGGCTTATGCATCAGTTTACATTGCCTTCCCTGAGGGAATCAACACTTTAAATTATATGCAAGATTTGAAATGAGGGTATTTCACCATTCACTTACCATTCATTGCAGATCTAGTGTACAATTTAATCTCCTAACACATTCCAGAGGTGTACTTGCTAACAGTCTTCAAATGAGAAAGAAAAACAGACCATATCATTGGCCACTTAGGACTGGAAGAACAATATCTTCATAATATCAGAAAGAAATCCATATTCTCCCCAAAACACCAGCAAACCACAAGGCAAAAGAAAGAGCTACCCTGACAAAAAAGGTACAGGGGAAATTGGTATGTGTCAGGCTGCAAGAATAGCTCAAAGCATTTCTATCAGAACATATAATACAAGTTTTGATTAAATTGCAGCAAAACTAGCCAACTTTCACTCATCTGCTTATTAAACTACCACAATTTACATTTCAGGATTTTGCTTAGGAATATTTCCTCTTTTTTTTCCTCTCTCTTTTGTTCTTATTTTTCTTTACAGGAGAGAGAAGGAACAGAACTGTATTATTTTAAATTATTCCCTTTTCTTTTCATTTGTTTTTACAAAAAATAGAAGGTGTGATCCTATGATCCAGCAGTGATAAGTATTGAATTCAAGCCTCTGAGATACAACATCTGAGGCACTGCTTTGCTCATTAATGAATAAATCAAGAACCCTGATTGTTCTGTAACACACATCCTGGTTCTTTCTTAAAATAAGTAGGATAAAGTTAGAAAATACTGGATGTAACTGCTTACTAATAATGTTTAGAGCAAACTCACAATAGTGAGCAAATTACAAAAGTGCCATTAACTCGATTCCCCCAGATCAGTTATTTTAAAAAAAAAAAATTAAAAATGTATTGAGGCTTCAAGACTAAAGGCTAGATTAAAACAGAGATAGCATTATACTTGTAAAGATTCTGAACAGGAGCTGACAGGGAGGTCTTTTATTTCCCGCTTTCATGTTGGATGTCTTGCTGCATCCTACTTATCTCATTCTTAGACTATTTGATAACAAAGTTTTCTCAGGTTTCATTTAAATTGTGGCCTGAAGCACACAGGACAAAATAGATGATGTCATCAAAATCAAACCTGACAGACATTTCAGAAGGGATGTGATGAAAACAGCATAACTGTCATCCAAGTATTTCTTCAAACCAAAGTCTTTGGAAATGGCAGAAGCCCTCAGATATGCATGTATTTGCATGGGGGGTGTATACAAATATACACACATACATATATGTGCATACATATTTAACACACAATAAAGGGATATGAAAATTAAGGGGAGAATATTCAGAATGGGCTGAGCCAGTTTATTTTGCATGGCAGAGGGCATTGTTTAGGCAGATAACGTGACCAATTGCTGAGATTTCTGAGCAGACCTTGATACCTGATCTATTTTCAAGTTCTGTATCAGGTTAAAAATTGAGCTAGAATATTAATTTTCTCCTGAGATGAATGGATTGGCATAATATCTAGCAAGAAATCCATTACACTTGTGTATGGAAATTCTTGTATGTATGACTAGATATATATAAATGCACATACATATTTTGAAACTGTAATGTGTATATGAGTCAGGACTGACAACATCATCACCTTTCCAGTTCAGTACAGTAGAGCTTAGAAATATGTTTCTCCAGGATAGTACAGAGATGCCACTGTACTTCTAAGTAACAACACATGAACCAGGAGCAAGTCTTTTAGTAAGTTAGACTGTCATGGATGCATTTGGGTAAATCAGAAGATTTTTTCTTCTATTGTAATTTTTAAATTATGTTTTTCCTTCCATCTTCATTCTTTATCACGTATGAACATTTTTTTGTGTGCTATTCATCTCAGCAGTTGCTCAATGCTTCTGTCTGCTCCCTGTTCCAAAAACCAACAGTTGCTTCTGCTGATCGTCAGCTCTGCTTACAACTTCTCTTCAGAAATTGTTCCTTTACTGCAGTGCCATAATATTTTCAAATGCCTCCTCTATCAGATAAAGGGAGAAAACAAAACAAAATAAAAAACACCTAAGTGCTTTCAGAGCTGCATTTAATTTCTACATCCCTGTTTGGTCTGCCTGGGACTTGTTAATATCATAAATAGAGGCAGAAAGGCAATTTGAATTGAAATGAATTGCACCCTCTCCAACTGCATGAAGCATAAGGGTATCCATCCTGTGTCCTTGTGGGGAAATTCTGAACCATTGATTTGAATTCTTCAGTTAATGGTCAAACCCCCAGAACAGCATGATTTGCAAGAGTAGTAAAAATTCATACTCATGACTCAGTCTAAAAAACACTGAAGCCATTTCATTCTCTATCCAGTTCCTTGCTATTTTCATAACAGTAATTTTTCTGTAAATGTGGAGTGTCAGTTCTGAAAGATTATATCAGAAATCGCATTTAATGCTTCCTGTGTCATATGTTCATCCTTCAATTAATCAGCAATACAATCAACACGAAAAATAAGGCCTATCTGTGATTTATTCAACATACTCTATGTTCTCTTTTACATGGGATCATAGAACCAAATTCTGAGTGAACACTGTCAAAGTAAAACATAATCTACCTAGGACCTTTCAAAAAGAAGTTGCAACAACCTAACATAATTTATTTCATATTATTTGAAAAAAAAAATAGAACAGAAGGAAAAAACTCTAAAAAAATACACCTGTAAAGAAATTCAGTGTTCAGTACTAGAACACAGGTGTTATGCCATACCTATACAACCACATTATTAAGTCCAAAAATCTATGCAGCTGTTGTCTCTTTGTTCTACAGTTCTACAGAATACCAGGGCCATTTCTAGGAACAATTTCCTTCTTTTCAAGTTTATTTAAAGTTGTTACTGTGCAATGCAAGCAGAAACGTGTGGCCACAAGATGCAAGATAATGACTTCTTTCTAGCTTGGTCTCCTTCCCCACTGTAGGATCAAGTTCTCTCCAGGATGAACATCAGTTCTTAATATTAAAAAGAATATAGTAAACAATACAAAAATCTATTAGGAACATTCTTTGGAATCATAAATTAATCCATTTGGCCAAGTTTCAGGTTTTTTTATATTTGCTTTCCACACACATTGGAGAAATGCAGTTTACTGGCATGAATTTTATGGAAAGAAGTGTTAAATTACCTTTAATATTTGTGCTGAAGGGGTCTGATCTCTCTTCTAATCAGGGATCAGAAATAATTCATAGAATCATAGTATCCCAGGTTGGAAGGAACCTCAAGGATCATCTGGTCCAACCTTGCTTGGCAAAAGCACAATCTAGATAAGATGGCCCAGCACTCTGTCCAGCCCAGTCTTAAGTGTCCAATGTTGGGGAATTCACCACTTCCCTGGGGAGATTATTCCAATGGCTAATTGTTCTCATTGTGAAAAATTCTTTGCAATTTAGATGTTTTCATTGCAATATGAATATTATAATAGTGTAATTGAATTTAGAATTTTCACAATGATCCAGTGAGTGCAAAACATCATTATTGGACAGATACACTCATAGCAACAGGACAAGGAGAAAACATAAATTCATTCAGTGAAATGTGTTAGTTAAATTATCCATTCTGCTATGAAGATATGAAAGTCTGCTTTCTGAAGCTTTCTTAACATGTGAATGGAGCAATAACTTAGCTGAGGAACAGACAATGAAATTTTATGGATACATTGTCTGACTCTGTAAATGAGGGCAACAAATCAAACAGAACAAAATAAAAATGACAGAAATTCAAATTCACTAGTTGTTCCAATTATTGTTTGTTTAAAGCCTTCCTGTGCTTTGCCTAATGTGCTAGTCCCTTCTGAGAGCCAGCATAAGAGTTACATTTCAAAAGAATCAAACTAAAATATACATTACAAGCACTATCTCTGTAACTTGATTGAAAGTGGATGACAGTAAGAGATGTCAGGAAACTGCCATAGGAAGGTTACAAGGAAAGGGTCTGAAAATCAGGAATGCTGACTGGGTGAAATTAAAAGGCATTAAAACTGTAATTTGAAGGACAAAATCTACATTTCATCTCATACGCATATCTATGCTCTGAGCTTCTTTGTTCTGCAACCAGATAAAAATGCCATGAAAGTACAGACATGGCAGGTCTTCCAGTGTTCCCATTACTGGTAGAACTGGAAATACAAAGTTACTTGAGCTTTTATGTCTTGTAGGATTTTTCAAGGAGGAAAAAGTCTGACAGCTGTTGAAAATCTTTCAGCTGACTATTCTGCAGCCACAATGAAATGAAAGGATAAAAAACTTCTTCCTCTCCCTCCTCATAATTTCTGAATATGAAAGTGGTACTGAATGGCAGCCTTCTGTGAGATCTAGATTTCTAAATAGTCCTCCTGGATTAATATTTGTGTATCACTTGGAAATATGCAAACTGAGGTCTAGATCCACCGCATAAAGTTATGTCAAAGCTCCTCAAAAGCAGTGGACCAAAGTGCCTTGGCTGTTTCTACCTGAGTTTTGGATTCAATCAGTATTCACTGTAGAGATACAACTGTAATTTTTCCTCTTCATTTTCACTGATTACAGATGGATCTGTACTGCAGTCTCAGGACATCTGTCTAAGCTTGTAACTTCAAGCCTAATGATATCTGTTGGCTTAGAGACTCTGCAATGATTTATTCTGGTCCTGCTTCAGTGCCACTGCTGAACAGAGTCTGGATCTAAGAACTCTTACAAGGTAGCAGGATGCACAGTCTTTGCAGTGGAAGATATCCAAATTGAGTACAGGCTGTAGAAATCAATTAATCATATTTGTTCTAGGCCAGAGCTCCTGGGCATAGTCAAGCTATATATATTAATTACTAGAAATAGTCTTTGAAATGTGTACATTAAACATCCATTGGCAGCAGTGAATGACAGTACCCTTCATGCTGTTGAATAGACTTTCCACTATAAGCATAAAGAATGCCTAAAACATTAATAGGGAGTCCAGAAGTCCTGCAACAAAGGAAGACAAAATGCAATATCACTTATATTTTTAATGATAGATAAATGGGAGAAGGGAAGCCTGTTTCCAAACAGAAAACCACCTTTCAGACCTCACTTATATACAGTAAATAATCTAAACATGCACATATTGATTTGATTTCCCATCACCATTCGTAAGTCAATACTGTTTAATAAAATATACTTTCTTCTACCCTAAACAGCATACAACGTATTTATACCTAACCAGTGTATGTGCAACTATTCTATGGGAAGGGAAATAAGTATTAACAACTAAAGACAAATTCCAAGCTCCTCCTACTCAGTCAGTGAATGAATCGGGATGCAGAAGTTACCCACACAGAATCCACAATAAACAAATGTTAGTTATCAAAACCTTCCATTCTCTGCTCATTGTAGACATGAAAGAAACCTCCCTTCTTAAATGGTACTTAAATGATTTACAAAGCTTACATAAGAGTCCTGGACCTTGATTGAATTGAAGTTAACATTGCTACCTCCTCATTCACTCCTATAGAATCACAGGAGAAGCTGTATTCCTTTATTTGGTTCTTCTCACAGGATTGCGTCCTTCTCCTCCATTTTATAAATAAAATAAATACACTTAAATATTTTCAGTTCTACCCTAACTTGTCCATTATTTTTCTCAAACTGTGACAAAATCACTTTCTAACTCCCCCAGAATATGTCATAAAAAGCACTGTATACTTAATTGAAATATATCTTTAGATACTGCAGCATGATTGGAAATGGAAAATTATTGAGGAATGGAATATTATATTTCATGTCTTAAGTAACAAATTCCAAGGGAAGCTAGTAAAAAAAATCACAATATTCCTCATAAAAATAATTTTCTAAGTACTTGAGTATGGTTTTATGGTACATTTTCTTGACTGAGTATGCTTGCCTCTGCATCTTTTCTGTCTGTTGCTGGTTCGAATCTAGAAGGTCTCTTTGAAGTTTAATGGAAATCAAGGTTATAATACTACAACTGCTTCCATGCACAATATTTATCAGCACTGACTTTTCTGAATTATTCAGAGGTATATCTCATAAATGCTTCTTAGGCGAGGAGCTCTGAACTTTGTTTGTCCATAAAGTGCTGGAGACCATCACTACTGAAACATTAAAAGATTAATTGACAGCAGCAGCAACGGTGCCAATAGCAAGACATGCTGAGCCCTGAAGTACGTTTGTCTTGAGCTGCAGAAATGAAGGTATTCCAGGGCTGCTCTTACAAAACAACTGTAAAGCTAGCACAGCTTCTGAATTTAGAAATAGAATTTGGGCATTGGGAATGATGATTTCAAATGGAAGGTATAATTTGCAAGCTGCAAATAAATATATGTGGCATAATACATCAATTTAAAATTCTAGTAATCCAGTGCCACTGAGCTCAAGTCATTCCCTGGATACATATACTCAGGGAAATGAACAGTAAGCAGCAAAAATGGAAAGAATACCAAAATCTGGAGATGAAGTGACAGGACAGGGCACACTAATCAATGCTTAACAGTTATGTTGTGTATCGTTACACAAACAAATTAATACACTAGAAAACATCTCAGCAAAAATACAGTTAGTCTGGAGATGTTTGATCATTTTATTTTTAGGCCAACATATTATCATGAGCAATTGGTATCCAGCAGAACTAACACTCAGGAAGCAAGCAAGTTAGAAGAAACTAGATAGGAAATAATATGAAAAAGATCAAGTCACTAACTGAAGCAATGGACAAGTGCATTGCAGTAAGGTCATTTGCTATCACTATAACAAGGACAGAGAAGTGGAAAATGTATCTGAAGATCCTTGTATCTGACGACATTTAGATTCAGAGAACTCAGTATAAGAAGATATACTAAAAAATATCCTAGCTTGTACATATGTTTGTTGGGGGTTGCGTAGTACTAACTACTGGTGGCTGCAACACTTAAATGTTTTCTCAGCTATAATGACAATTTCAGTTATTAAAGAGATGCAGCCTGGAAGTGATTTGGAAAGAGGAAAAAGGCTATATTTTGAAGGCACTTATAAAATGTCAAACTGTTTGTGTTGAAACTAGTCACAATTCCAACATGTCTGTAAATGTTGATCCTACTAGAGAAATGATTTAATATAAAAACAAAGAACCAAATATGGAGGCCTCTTCTCCTTTTACACGCCCTCCAGTATGTATAGCAGGACTGTAATATATTATAACATATGCTAAGAATACAGTCAGGAAAAATGTTTCCAAATGTCTGGAAGAACAGAGAGAAAACAGCAATAGCTCAACATATTAGAATCATAGAATCGTTTAGGTTGGAAAAGACCTTTAAGATCATTAAGTCCAACCATAAACCTAGCACTGCCAAGTCCACCACTAAACCATGTCCTAAGCACCACATCTCCACATCTTTTAAATAACTCCAGGGATGGGGACTCAATCACTTCCCTGGGCAGCCTGAAACATGTTGTATGTTTCTATACAAAGAAGATAAGGAGAAGATTGATCTTCTTTTGGAGTAGGTATGGGATGCAACTAACATTTCTGGAGGGAGGAAGCTGTTGGGAGCACCATGGGCCAGCTGCTCTCTCAGAGACAGAAGCCGGACATGACCCCAAGGCCAGAGGACTTACCAGTGATGGCTCATCCCAAAGTACCCAAGCAGGGTAGCAGGACAGACCTGGAGATTGTGGTCAGGTCCAACCAAGAGTCCTGATCAATAAGCAATTCTGTGGTGAAGAGGCAGGTCCCAGGTCAAGCCATTAAGTTAGCCTGAAGGTCAGGGTTAGGATGAGATACAGCAATTTCCAGACAGAAACATTGTGATAAGGCAGGGCTAAGAAATCAGTCTATAGGTCAGGATCAGTATCAAGAGGACCCACGACTAGGCTATAGCTGAGCTAGAGCCTACCATTTTTCTGGTACAGCTCAGGCAGGGACTGAATGCCCCAGTCTGAGCTTAAATAGAGTTCCTCTGGTGACTGGTGTGGGTGGAGGCTCCAGGTGAGTTTAGTCAGGGCCCTGAAAGAAATATTGGTGAAAGAGAAAATCCAGGTTAGTAAGCTCTTTATGTTGCAGATGTATTTAGAGAGTGTTTTTTGGTATGAGAAGTGGAGCTGGACAAATACCAGAAGAGAGCAGGCAGAAAATCTAGGTGAGAATCTTTTTTTTCCTTCAGCAGAACAGATCCAAGGTATTCAGAAGATGATTAAAACATCAGTAGAGGGACGTCAAACTTTATCTAGTCTTTCCTTAAGAGTGAAAAAGTTTGGCTGTTCTACTAGCTGGGAAAGAAATGAGGGAGTAAGAAATGTAGAAGTGCAACTTGTACACTGTCTGAGAACATATTTTTGTAAATCAAATAGCAAAAGCTTCTTTTTTCCTCACCTTTTCTATTTGATATGTGGTACAATGGTAAGTGCCTCCCTCAGAAAGGCACAGTTTAGCTATTAGCTTAGTCAAAACACACTGATCATATTTCAAAAAGAAACGCTGATAGGACAGGGACAAAGCTGAAATGAAATTATTTGTTGGCTGCACAGGCAACTTCTTTAAGGAACTGACCAAAGTAAATTAAGTAAGAAAAACTTTTTTGCATGAGGTAGAGTTGCAGACTCTCAGGCCTTTAGGCAATTAGTTCATTCTTGGTACTTTTGCCAAAGGTTTGATGAATCAGTGGGACTGACCCTCGAGGACGTCCTCCTTTGAAGGGCAGCAAATCCAGAATTCCTGCTGCTGTTTTCATCTGGTTTGCGCTGTCCATATTCTACTTCTTTGCATATCTTTCTTCTGTAGAACAAGGTATTATAAGTTTTTGTCAAAACTGGATAAAGCTGTGATGTTAGGATAGTATTCCAATCAGGCTGGAGGAATTTTATGGCTAGAAACATCAAGGTATTGAAAGAATAGTAGGGGTGTGATAAGTATACTTGCTTTAAAAGTGTTACGACCCGGTCTGATTGTCAGGCTCAAGGAAAGTTCGTAATGATCCCAAGGGTGAAATTAAGACACAAACGAGGTCATATGCCGCCAATCAGATGTTTTATTAGGTAAATATAAAAGAGTAAAGCGATAGGAAAGGCAGGAAATATTAGGAGGAAGTTAAGCAAGCATTCAGAGAGATAAGCAAAGGATAGTCACCACCATGGATCCAGCGGTGTCCCGTTGGTCCACAGTCTTCAGTCCTTTGGTGGTGGGTGTGATGATTGCAGCACTGGGCAGCACTGGGGATTCTCCACCATAAGTGCTCCCCAGAGTCAATGAACTTTTAGAGACTATATACTATACAATCATGCATATTAATAGGATTTCCGAGAATTGTTATGCATAAACATGAGCTTTCTGGGAACTTATTAACATATGCAAATATCTGATTCGCATGCGCAGTCATCTCTTGTGGTGGTCTTTGGGGGTCTTCAGATGAAGGCTCGTAGTCTTCCTCACTGTGTTCACTGATTGACCTTTGCTTCTGCGCAAACTCAGTCCTAGGGTCACGTAGACATTGCCCTTCAAGACTGCTGTTGCCATTCTCCTGTTTCTTCCAAGGCCGAGTTGTCTGTAACAAGATTATCCCGGAGCCCCCCTTATCTTATAACTGTTCTTCTAGCTACTCCCTAAATCACATCAGGCCGCCCTTAAGTCTAACAAGGTATTCACAACATCCTTAAATCACAACAAGGTGTCTTCTGGTCTAATTGAGTGACTAAGGTATTTACAACATCTCTCTTGCTCTTGTGGTTTTTAACCCTTTCAGGTGGCCACACTCAGGCTTCGTTGTGCCGTCTTTTATCTGGTGTTGGAGAGGGAGTTTGCCCTCTCGATTCGGTCCGGTTATCCAGGGCAACATCCTGATGAGCCAGAGAATGGCCTGCTGCTTCAGCAAATTTGCACATTCCCTTGCAAGCTAGTGGTCAGCCAGTTTGCACAAATTTCCTTGCAAGCTGGTGGCATTGGTTAAATCAAAGCATGGTCTGCCCTCGGGTCTTCCCAGACAAAAGAGTGGTCTGCTCTTTGGTCTTATCAGATAAACACACACAAGCAAGCTTTGAGACAACTGTTGTTAACACTTCAGTCTCTTACAACAGTGTTTTGAAGAGACTATTTCAGCTTCTAAATTTTCTCAAGATATTTTCAAATAAAAGCAACTTATTGTGCCAAATTTTATAGCAGTGTTGTTCCATTTTCTTGCTCACTCACTTCAGTTGAAGATGACAGGCTCACTTTGACAGGGTTTTAATTAGTTTCCATATGTGATCTGTTTGTACCATGTGGCTCTGAGATTTTCCTTGTATATGGAAAAAAAAGGCAATTTAAGCAATTGCAGTTATTTACCTGCATCAGTTCTAACATTCCCCAAACAGATGGCTTTGACTTTTTTTTTATTCTGTGTGTAGGGATATGGTGGGTTTATATAAATATCTATTGTTGTTATATGTATTTAACAACAATATAAACATATATTGCACATATATATGTCTATAAAAACAATACAATATACATATTGTTGTCCACATACGACATATTGTTGTTATATATGTGTACATATATATGTGTGTGTGTATGTGTATGTATGTGTACTGTTGTTGTCATTCCAGATTGTTTGGATAGACTTTTTGCTCTGTAAGCAATTGTATTAGAAGAAGAAACAAAGATAGACAGGAGGTCAACTGAAGGATTTTCAGCTGTTAAACTCAATTACGAGCAATGACTGAAATGAATTTAAAAACGTCTTTCCTGAAGGGTGAACGTACTCTACTCTCCGATATCTGATGTGACAGTGCTTGGAGGCCCTTTCCGAGATGAACTGAGCTCTTCTTATTATTTTATTTGTTCAGGGAGGAGTGGGACTTGTTGTTTCGTTTTGGGTTTTTCTTTTGCATCAGCTCCCTTCAGTTTTCATGGGTGCACTAAAAAAACACTGTCAAATATACAATAATTTGCTGTATTCCCAAGATGAGCTGTTCCTCTGACAGGAGCAATTAATTTACAACACACAAAGCACAAAAAATGTTTTATTCAAAGTTGCAACAATTTTAAGCAGCAAAATGAAATGTCAGAGGACAATTTGGTATAAATTACAGGGGAAGAAACCCAACACCTATTCTCAAGGAAAAGTGATTAATTACTTTTTTTTTTAAACCTATAAAATTCAAATAAAAGAAAGATGTTTCCCTTTTCAAGTCCTTTCTCTGATTCAGAGTATAGGTGCTGACATATTCCCAATTATATAATTATCTGCTCTGCACAGTCTCTAGGTTTGTAGACTGCTTCAAAGTGCTCATTATATTCTTTTTAAGTAATCACAGTAAAAATATTTGTGTCTCTCTACTGTATCCATAATTAAAAGTCTTTGAAATTACTTCTAAAAATGGTATTTACTAGCTACAGTTAAGACCAAATGTATTGTTGGTAAGGATTTTTTTTCTTTTAATTTGCAGAGTAGTGTTCCCTTCTCTCAGGAATCTTCCACTTGCAACAAAAATAATTTTGAAACTTAGAACCTGGTACAGAAAAACACTTAAGCACATACTTAAATCTGTCACAATTCAAGATAATATATTACCATGTTCATAGGTTTTGACCCTGGAAGAAACAATTAGACAGTCTAGCCTGACACTTTATATAACAAAACTGGAAAATTTAATGCACTTATTCCAGTAATAAGTTCTGTAAGTTGTCTTTGACTAAAAAAACATCTTCCAGAAATTTGATCTTGACTTGATAACTTCAGGTTATGGTGTGTTCATCAGTTGTGTGTTCTTACCCATAAATACTGCATGAACATAATATTTGATTTAAGGGATTTAAAGATACATTAAAAATTAAGCAACTATTTTCTCTGAAGGAAAATCTTTTCCCATATTAAAGCCCTACACATGGGCATCACTGAAGGATCTAGATCATGCCAGTATTCAGCTATGTTCTTGTTCCTGTGAATGGCAAAAATCCTAGTTGTGTTAATATGGGCAAAATGGATCTTAAACTATAGTGAGTTCAGGAGGAGACTAATTTTATATGGCAGAACTAACCAAACTAATAATATTAAGACCAAAGAGGAGTCTTCTCCTCTTTCTGATGGAGACTTTCCAATCATTCTTTTTTACTATGAAGATTTTTAAATGCATCTTATGACTTTTACTGATCTGCCTTATGAATTTGACTGCTTGAGGTCTGACAAGGTATATTAAGTTGTCAGGAACATATCAAATAAAAAGGTTTTTTTTATACATGTAACACTAGATCACATAATTATGGAATACAAAAGGTTGGGTTCCAGATATAATCATTCATCAAGAGCCAGAAACTGCAGACTTTATACAATACAAAATGTTTATACAACATAAGATGCTTTGTATGTATGATAGTGAACAATTCCGTGGTTTTGTGTTCAGTTTTTTTTTTTCTTCTTTGAGTTTTTTTTCCCCAGAAGGCAAGGAAAAGAAGTTCAATAAGAGCACCAGTTCTAGTCTTTTTCCAAGTAAGTTTAACAAGTTTTTTTTTTAATTGATGTCAGCCTTGCCCTCAGTCTGTTGAAATTTTTTGTTTTATCACTATTTTTAATGACAGTCATAAAAAACATTAATAAGAGTGATTTTACCCCTGTGGTCATGCAATTCAGTGACAATAATAAAGGCAAAAGTCACAATACAAGGCTCACAAGCTTGACTGGGAACCTTGGAATGCAGGTTTGTTTTTCACTGCCCTATTCTCTCCTAGGAGGATTTGCATGTATGACTGTAAAATTCTTATTCCCCCAAGGTTCCTATTTCACTAGCTTTTGGCCAATACAGCTGAGAAGACAAATATTACCCCAGGGATTCTCTGGAGCTATAAACTGGAAGGAGCTTCAACTGCCAGAATATCCCACTTGCCTCACTGAAGGTATGCCAAAGGGATGGTGAGCTTCGATTTTATCTTGCAACCACCCATAACACAAAACAATGGAAGCTAAGAATTAATCTGTGGGGTTTTTTTTGTTTTTTTTTTTTCCCAAAACTCAGAATAGGAAACAAAGGTATAATAATTTATATAACACAAAAGGAAGCAAACAAACCCTCATCAGAATCCAACCCAAACATCTACCTCCCTCTTTGTCCATTGATCAAGCTGGACCCTCACTCAATCCCTGTATAGCTTAGAACATGGGGTCCTAGTGTATACTGCCCTCTCAGAAGTATTTGATTGAGGTAGAACATTGGGGTTTTTTACCCATAACATTTTGGGGGGGGCTTTGAGGGTGGAGTTTACAGTTTCAAGTTTTCTCTTCCTGAAGGATTAATTACCCTTATTACAGAGGCATTCCGAATCTTCTTAGACAAGCCTATCAGCCGCTCTTCACTTTTTTAAGATCTGTTTATTGGACCTAACAGAAATACCTCATTTACTCAGCAGAACTACTAGCAAGCACTTAATTCTTTCAAGTACAAAATGCTCTTTTCTACTTTATTCAATAAACTCCATGGTGATCCAGCATTATGATTTCTCTGCTGGCAAAATGTTATTAAGAAGCAGTTTTCTTGCCACTTCTTTTCTGCTCCTTCCATTTAATTAATCAATTCTTGCTTGTGCTTCTGTAGCTGCTAGTGAGGATCTAAGATGAAAGAAAATATATGTCAAAATAGTAAAAAAACCCCAACCAACCAAATAAAAAAAAACAACAACCCCGTCCCCCCACTTAAAAAAAGGAATAGTTAGCGAACTCCTAAACGGTCACTCCTGCTGGAGATATCTATGGTACCACCACATGCTTGTGTGTGAGACCACTCCCTCCCAGGCTTTGATGATTTTCATGATATAAACAGGTATATCAGCAGTTCTACGTTTTACAAAAATAGAAAATGGATAAGCCCACAGCTTATTACTGACTTCTCGTGGAGATCAGACACAATGTTAATCACCCCTTTGAGAATGATAATGGAGTTGGGGTGACTATCTATCATCCCTGTGTTTGAGAAATACTGTGAAAATTAGACTAACAAAATCAAAAGAGTGAGAAAACTTAAAACAATTAAGTTTTGAATTGAAAATTAAATGCTAGCAAAAATGATAAGAAGAATTGCTTGTGGATTTGGAAGAGTTTTTGAAAATTCACCCAAAACGTACTGTTTCCATTTTTACTGTGTTCCCTGGGAGGCTCAGTGAAGATACAAGATAGGATTTTAAGTAGTGAATAAATACAGAAGGATATGATGTCTACCACATATTCAGGCTATGGTAACAACTACTTTTTGAGATGCCGAGAAAAGGGATGCAATTAAATGTCTATGTTTCATCCTCCACTTTGTTGTGAAGCAGTGATATGAGGCTTGCAGATCCCAGGATGTCTGACACTGGCATTTGTTTAAACCACACTCCTTTTTGGCTGAAAATCCTTAAGGATACCAACTCATTCATCAGTTTCAGTAGAGATGTGTGTTGCTATGTCACTTTCCCATTCTCCTTCAGCCCGTAGCTTGTAATCTGCTTCTTTTCACCCTAGTTGGTAGAGTTCCTGCTACCAGTCATGGCTGGTGAAGAAAACAGCTAAGAGACAGTGGCATCACCCCACCAGTTTTATACACTGATAAGTTCCCTCACGCAGGAAAAATTCTCAAGCAATTCTCCCACTGCTTCATTTTCACATTCTTCTGTAAGTGCAGCATCAAATGAACTGATGGCCTGGAAACACAACCTGCATTCTTTATGTAGGTACACTTTATGATAAACAGAAACAACCACATGAGTCAGCCTGTAGCTGTTGAACTTAAGTTCATTAGATAACTTCTTGTGTTTCTTATATAGCAGAAAAAAAAGTTGGTTTTATAACAGTTTTGAAGGTAATGGCCCCCAGTTCAACAGGAATACTAAGAACTGGGACAAAATAGAGTATTTCTAAAGCATAAACTGCTAGCAAGATCACTGGTAAAACACTGTCTATTAGGCAATGTCTACTGAAAAAATCTTCTTATAAACATAAGTAAATAAAAATATGTATATTAATGTAGGGAAAAGTGGCAATTACTTTAGGCTTCCTTATATTAGATGTTTCTAACAGAAAATTAGTATTTTTCTCACAAAATGGTACTATCTTTTCTCCTCCCATACGAAATAGAAAAGGTTTTCTCAAGAGCGAATAAAAATGGCTTAAAACAAATGTCTTTTTTTTTTTTTTAATTTGAGGTTTTATTTTGTTTACTGTAGAGCTTAAGATTTGCTGCGGAAAATGGTAACATTTTTCTCTGGCAAATTCAGTCTGCCTGGGTGTTTCCTTCTCTCCGGTATGGCTGTGTAAAATTTAGAATTTCCTATCACTATGTGCATCAACTTAGAACAAAGGATAAACAGATTCTTGCTTGCTTGGTTGGGGTTTTTTTGTTTGTTTTATGCAACTGTTAGCTTCATGATCCACAGGTCATTCTAGCTTAAAAAAAGAAAAAAAAAGAAAAAAAAAAGAAGTTGTCTTGACTTCAGAAGGTTTTTAAGTAGACCCAGACTTCATAAAAGGCTTTAAAAAAAACAGGCTTCATAAGTAAGACAGGAAGGTTCCTGTCTTATATCCAATGAAGAGATGTCAGTGAACCTAACTAGCTTATGAAAGCTCTGCTACTATATATCATTGCATTTCAATCTTTTAACTCTTCAGAACCAAGTGTGGGAATTGAGAAAGAGGGGAGCAGCACACAGGGTTGTGCAAAAGAGGGAAACTAGATTCCCAGTCAGCTTTTCAACCACCCATGTACTTCCTTCAGTCTTTCAGGTAGTTAATGTGAGGATACAGGAAACTAACTTCAGTGTAGCAGTTCCCTTTATGAGGTACGTGATCCCCTGAAATCTATGTTACCTTTGAGGCATCTGTGTAAGAGAAATAAAAAAAACAACCAGTTGCCAGGAGGCTTAATTTATTCTAGAGTATTAGGGACTAATTTCTAAACTGAAAAATCAGAATGATTGAAGGATGGCTTTCATAAATATCTGAGGATTGGAAAGAAGGTATTTTTTTTTCCACTCCTGATTAGGCTTAAGAGCCTTCTATAACATGAGAAAGTGAAACAGACTTTCTGCTTTTCCCTAAAGAAAAAATATAGATAAGGGACAACACCCTAAAAGCATTGTTTTCAGCACAGCTACATACTTGCAAATTAGTTGATCACTGGCAGGTATCTATAGAAGCCTAATTTTAAAGGCAGAAATTCAGGTAAAAATGGCAAAATTACATGACTCCATTTACTCAGTGTTTTATGAAATCCCACCAGCAACCACAAGTACAACTCTTTCCCTGCATTTCTAATATATTTATATGACTTACATAGCTCATGGTCCCTTTTTGAGGCTTGAGTTTCGTACATTTTGAGCTGATATACAGCTTTTATCTCCAACGGTACGGGCTCATCCTTTTACATTCTGAAGTTCTGAGCAATTGTGAAAAATGTAAATTTGTGACAATCCATGCAATCCTGACAGTAAAGAGCTGTATTCTGTATGGGAAAGTGTTTCTTATACCTTCAAAGAATAACGAAAAGATGACTTCTTGAAAAAATTATTCAATATATTGAGGAAAAAATGAATCATTAGAGAATAACATGTCTAATGTATTCTGTAGTATACTGTAGCTATGAAACACATTTTTTCCCTTAAAAGGTGAAGTGATTAATAGGATTTTTTCTATAATTTGAGCATATCTGACTGTTTTCCAAAACAAAGTGATAGCTTAACTGCTTTGTAAGTAAATTACATCAACTTTTTCTGGGTCCATAATTTTAAATATTACAACTTCACAGTCTCTTTTTTTGACCTATTCATTTCAGCACCCTCTAATGTAGACTTCGACACATTATAATTCATCCTCTAAATAGAGTCATGCTTCCATTTATTTTTTGCCATTAAATTGTACATATTCAGATACAAAACAAGCAAGCTTTGAAGGCAGAAGTAGCTGAACCCTGACAGCTAACAATGGTAGATGTCTGATTTAGGAGTTACCTTGCTTATCTCTAACAGAGAAGCTAATAGCTCATTTTAATGCTTGATGTTCTCTTTTCTGATTTATGTGCAGTGCATTCCACCCTCATTTGTTTGAGAAATGTCCTTCAGAACTAGAACAGAAGATATTTATAGTGCTGTGGTGGTGTTTTTTTTATAAAAAAGACTGTGCGGTTAGCAGGGCATCAAGGGATAGAAGAAACAGTAAAACTGATTCTGGATGTTACACTTCCAGTATTCAGAGAAAACCCAGTAGAAAGCATGTTGATTTTAGTCATTCTTGCTGCCTACCATTGTTTATTGAGGACTCAGCAACATACAGGTAAAAAGCACTGTGTAACTAATTCTCATTAGTCCATTTGTATTCTTTCCTCATGACACATGTGTATACATATAATGCATAAATACAAGGCAGACGAGCAAATTTGTTTTCTTATTTCAGTGCAGAAATAAAATGTGGACCTGGACACAAAATGTTGACATGCAGGAATGATGGGGTTTGTATTCAACTGAATATAACAGTGAGCACCTCAAAGCTGAATTCCCAAATCTGGGTCAGCACTGCCATTGTGATTTCAACAAAATTTCTGGATAACAGTTAAAAATAATCTTTAACAAATGAAAAATGCAGAGTAAAATTTAAACAGGAATGTATAAAGAAGATGCTTTCAAACTGTCCTGAGCTTTTAGACCCTGTAGAGAGAGCAATGCAGAATGTATAAGAAGAAAATGAATGCAATGGGAGGTCAGACTAAACCCCTAGCCAGTCTGGTATGGAGCTTCCCACCATGGCTGGTAGCAGATATTATGGGAAAGATGACCATGCTTTCTTGACTGAACAGGATCAGGAATAAAAAGTATACATGGCCAGGCTGTGCTGTAACCTAAGAAGGGATCACCTCACCAAATATTCACTTTCCAGAGCAAGACAGGTATTGAATTATCTCTCTTTGGGTAAATGTCACCTGGAGGATGCATCTAGACATTGAGTTTAATAGCCAGTACAGGCAGATCTCTGATCTCTTCTTGAGTCCATTTGTGCTTTTATGTATATCTGCTCACTTAGCATATGACTAAAAGATCAAGAAATCAACAGTAATTAAACAGGTGTAAAAATACTAGCCGTCATATCATCTCTTCCTTCAAAGCTGAAATTTTCACTTTTGGAAACTTATGCTAAGTGAGACAGCAGCTAATAGTTTTTCAAAATTATTGCTTAGCTGTGAAACAAAGACATTACTCTATAAAAATGGAAGATCTCATAGGAGACTATCACTGTGAAATCACATTACTCAGAATTTACAATATTTGCAAGCACTTCTTGGCTGCATTTACTAGTAAATTATGAATTACTAAAATTACATGAGTGCATCAAAAATAAAGAATTTGTGATGCAATATTTTTTGGTTTTTCAGTGCTTATGTACTCAATTTTTTAACTGGAAGTCATTTTCTCCTAACTTAGGTGAATTAAATAAGTTGCACTGTAGAGCACTGTATTGTAATATTCATCTTTGGTGACAGAAAATTAGTCAAGGCATGAACCAGACATTCGTTTATTGTGAGAAATCACACATATTTAAGTTAATTGATAAAATTTCTTTGGGACAAAGCACTAATGTAATCTCTTGGCTTCATTCCAGAGTGGGCTTTTATTTATACAGTTCACTTTTATACAAAAACTCTGCCAGGAGGGCTGGTCATCATTGTTCTTGTAGCTGGTGCAGATTTCTTTAATGTAAACAGGAACCGTAGTGTGTTAGGTAAGCATAGAGGGTATTTCTCCACAGCTGACTACTGGAAAATGACAGCACCTGATGGGAAGTTAGAAACAACAGGCCCGAAGCAATATGTTGAAAGATAGAATTCAGACACACAAGGCTTGAGACTGTCATTGTGCAATGTGTCAAGCTAATAAAACAGAACCAAACTTGGCAGGCGATGAAGCTGGCAGCTCCAGGAGCATCCTCAGGGGACAACACAACTGTGGAGAAGTCACCATTGTGCACAAGTGGTGAATTTTTCAAATCCATCTTCAAGTCAGAGTTACTTGGTTTTATGTGGCTGCTCTTCCTCTAATTTGGGGGAGTAGTAAAAAGACCCACAACACAAGGGAAATATATATCTGTTACTTCCAGGGCTGTTAGACCTGCAATGCCTGCTATGGCTGTATCAGTTGTCTTGGCCATGTTCTAAATATAGATCATACTTAGTTATCCCTTCATGTAGGAATCACCTGACTGCTCCAGAAACAGAATTTAAAAGCCTTAAAATAATGTAACTAGGAATTTATAAATAGTCCTTCATTAAAGTCTTTAATAAAGACTTGCTTTTAAACCTTTTTGGAGTAGTATAATACTTTTATGTCTGTAGCTTATAACCTGGTTCAAATATGTATGATGCTGCTCCTGTAAATTAACATGAAAATTTATGAATAAAGCTAAATATTAGCAGAAGATATTTATTTCATCAAATAGTAGCAAACAGTGGTAAAAGAATATGTATGCCATCAAAAACAAAATATAGATTATTCAGCTGTGAAATGTTATCTGCAGTAAGGTGACTAGTTTATGTACTGATTCACTGAGAAAGAGCACATATTTATTCTGTTTTATTTATTTTTGACTTGTGCCAATTTGGAAAATTACACAAGAACAGGTTAATGAAATCATAAATATAACAAAAAAATTCATGTCAGTGAACTAAACACAATATGAAAATGTATTTTTTTACAATGTCCTGTAGGATTAGGTCCAAATGGCCTAACTTCCTCCTGCATCCCTTGGCCTAGTGTGTCCTGATTCCAGGCATTGCCAAAGCCCCTACAATGAGCCATCAGGAAACATTTCTTTCAATAAAAACTGAATAATAGGAAGTAAGTACAAAATTAGGCAGGATAAGCTATTATTTAGCTCTGCTCCCTCCTAAAACATTTCTACAAATATTTTATAATTAATGAAAATATTTTCAGCTGTATTTCATGCAGTTACTTATATGACAATAGGAAGTAACATTACTTCTACTTTTAAAAATTTTTAAAGACTTCATGAATTTTTCCTTCAGCTTTGCCACTGAACCCTGTAACTGCTCTCTAGCACAGTGTCCCATAAGACAGCCATAAAAGTTGTTCTAACATAGTAAAGTGAAATCCTAGAATGAAAACTTTTCTGTACAATTTTATTAAAAAAAAAGAGGTCCTACAAAATCCTTGGTATCATGATGCTCACTTGCTCGTGGCTTTTATTTATTTACTCCTAAGATACCCACTGTCTGCTGCCAAACCAAGCTTTTACCTCAATCAGTTATCCTAAGTAAAAAGGACAATAAATATCAGTCAGTGCCAAAGTAACTCTGAAAATTTCTTGGAAATAATGTTTCATGGTTCAAACAGTGCCATCAAAATAAGCAATGTAGTGGGTTGATGAATGAGTTAAATTATTTGGAACATGAGAACATTTGAAAAATAACTATGGAGCTCAATGTTTAGTTATACATCAATTTTCCAATAAAACTTATGAAGGGACCTTTCTTCTTTTAATGAAGAATGCTCAAGCAGAATTTTTTGCATTCATTATTATTATTATTGTTATTTTCTTTTGCAGTAGCACTAAGGGGGCATAAGATAGAAGCTGTATCAGTGACAGTCTAAAAATTGGTTGAAAGACAGTTACTTTACCAAATTACTAATTATGTGAATCTTCATGATGCCCCTTGAAAAATGAGAATTACATGATGGAATAAACAGAGGTATCAGTTTAAACAGAAGTAGCATGAGAGCGTAACGCACCCACAGAGATTACAGAAAAGTGGTGGTCACCACTTCTGTTTAGTAAACCCATTTTTGATTAAATCAGTTAGCAATATTCATGATGCTATCTGCTACCCATGCTGAAAAGTACATTTAGGTATCTGAGATGTTCCTTTGGCTATACAGTATTCTTTCCAAGGGTTCTTTTTTTACAGTCTTTTCAGAATTCAGGTAAAAGCACAAGGGATATCTTTGAGATAAAAGGAAAAGAGACATATGACTAGGTGTCATTTTATTATCTGCACATATTTTTTAACAAAATAACTGTGATAGTGGAAATAAGAAGTCCCATGTATTAAACAGTAAATGACTCGCTATTACTGTTTTAAGAGAAGTCACTCTTAAAAGCTATGTTTTTACACTGTTCAGTTCTTAATCTGAATAGGAGTGGATGATTAGCAAGACAGAATTACTTAGAGAAAATAAATTATTTTTCACTAATGCAATAAGAATTAGCTGATGACAATCCAGATCACTGCATTTTTAGATCAAAACTCCAGATCAAAGTAATTGCAGTATATGTCAGAGGGAGCTATAAAGTATATACTTACTAAGCACTACCTGATGCTGCACCTACATTCTCTGATGTAATACACTCCTGTAATATATATTAACTTATAGTATAGAAGCAGCAAAGGAATAAGCCCACACATCCTTAACATTGTAGTATAATCTCTCCTGGAATTCATTTGCTTGAGAGTGGAAGGACAAATGAATTGATACAGAGAAATCCAGTAACTGCTTGTTGGTGAGCCAGAGTCTTGGGCACATGAATGCACCTAGGAAATCTTAATGTTATATTTCTTTATTAAGCATCATGCTGGTTTTGGCTGGGGTAGAGTTAATTTTCTTCATAGTAGCTAGTATGGGGCTATGATTTGGATCTGTGCTGAAAACAGTGTTGATAATACAGGGATGTTTTTGCTATTGCTGACCAGTGCTTACACACAGTCAAGGCCTTTCCTGCTTCTCACCACACCCCACCAGCGAGTAGGCTGGGGGTGCACGAGAAGCTGGGAGGGGACGCAGCTGGGACAGCGGACCCCAACTGACCAAAGGGCTATTCCATACCATATGATGTCATGCTCAGCATATAAAGCTGTGGGAAGAAGAAGGAAGGAGGGGACATTCAGAGGGATGGTGTTTGTCTTCCCAAGTAACCGTTACACGTGATGGAGCCCTGCTTTCCTGGAGATGGCTGAACACCTGCCTGCCGATGGGAAGTAGTGAATGAATTCCTTGTTGTGTTTTGCTTGTGTGCATGTTTTTTGCTTTACTTATTAATCTGTCTTTATCTCAACCCACAAGTTTTCTCACTTTTACCCTTCTGATTCTCTTCCCCCTCCCACTCAGGGGGAGTGAGCAAGAGGCTGTGTGGTGCTTAGTTGCCCCAGCTGGGGTTAAACCACGACAGTCCTTTTTGGCGCCCAATGTGGGACTCAAAGTGTTCGACATAATGACAGATTTGATTGGAATGTGCTAGGTCGAATTTATAGCTGTTGTTGCTGTTTAGCTGTTAATCGGCAAGCTTCTGTACTTGCCATGGGGCTTGCTTGCCTTACTGTATATTACAGGCTTGTGCTTGTTAGTGGCTGCTTTTTGCTTTTGCTGCTTGCTGTACTGCTATACTGCTTATCGTCTTACTCTGCTGTGGCTGGGTACGTTTTGATAACAGCAATGGCCATGCGCCTGGGCTGGCAGATGGCCAGGGCATCGCTGCTGTTTCTGTGCTGTGGTACTGGACAGGCTGGAACTCCAGTGTGAACTCGAGTTGAAGGGACCATGATCGGTGGATGAGTCCATGCGTGAGCAGGACACCCTGAAGCGTCTGTGGCTGTGGATAAGCCCATGCCAGAGCAAGTATGTCTTGAAGCATCTGTGGCCATGGTTATGTCTGTGCTGTGGCAGGTGTACCTCTGAAGGGATTGTGGCCTAATGATAACTCCACACTGGAGAAAGTACACCTTGAAGCATTTGTGGCTGTGGATAAGTCCATGCTGAAGCAGGTACACCTTGAAGCATCAGTAGCTGTGCATGAGGTCATGTTGGAGCACCTCAAAGTGTGTGGCTACAGATAAGCCCATGACAGAGCAGGGAGAGCCCTGGAGGGACTGCAGCCATGGGTAAGGCCATGTTGGAGCAGGTTTACTTCTGAAGATACTGGCTGTGGGTAAGGCCACGCTGGAGCTGGTATATCTCTGAAGGCATTGCAGCCCATGGAGAAGGCCATACTGGAACAGGGGCACCTCTAAATGACTGTGGCTGTGGATAAGTCTATGCCGCAGCAGGTATACCCCTGGAGAGACTGTGGCTCCAAGCAGCAAAAGGAAAAAGCGAAAGGGTATGTGCTGCTTAGTTGCTGCTGAGGTTAAACCGTGACAAGCGGTCAGAAATTTGTTTCCTAAGGACAAGCAAATAACTGTAATACAATATCACGGCAGCCTTGCTTGGTATGTGCAACACAATTTTATCTAAAAAACTAATTCCTTTTTCACTCAAGTGAAGTTAATATATTCTATTGGTTCTTTTACAGGCATAGAACCTAAAAATTATGAAACAAATTCTGAATGTATGTTTTAATTAAAAAAAAAATATGCAAATTATGGGAAATTGATGACAAATGGGAACTCAAGAATAAAACTACTGCATGCAAGCTGTTATTCTTTGTTGCCACCATGAATATTTTCATGATTCTCTGTTGGCATTAACTGATGACAGAGTATTTGGTAGGGTATATATCCTGAATGTCACAAAACATACATAGACTTTATTTCTGAGAGGTGTTATTACAAACTATACAAGAGAGGGTTTTCTGAAAATAGAAGGAATATAGGGATTATGCTTCTTGTTCCATTGTTATTTAAATTTATTAATTAAATCTATTGTTTGCCTAGCACTGTAATTCAGTAGCTTCTTACTGAAAATAAATGTGGAGTAAAAAGAACTATTTGACTTCCACACTCTACTTGTAGTGTTTTAGTAGGTTGGGAGCACTTGTAATGAAAAAAACCACAGCATGATGAATACATTTCTGAAATATTAAAAATTTCATCTATGCTTGTTTAATTAGCAGCATCACAAAGCTATAGAGAATAACTTGGGACTTATCATTAAAACACTTTAAATAATTTGATTTATATTCAAGTGAAAAAATGTCTAACTGGTTACAGCTGGGGGTGGAAATAAGGAGCAAATGATAGTTTGTAAACTGATTAGATCAGTCATGAATTTCCTTGATAATCATGCTTCACTGCACCAAAACAGCATGCTAAAAAAGTTGAAGTTATTCTCTTCAAATTTCTCCACACAACACATACATGTATGTTTTAGAATTGTTTTATGAATTCCACACAGCTCTCTCTGCAACAGTATTTAAATGTGTAATGTGCGACTCGGTTCTACTTCAGACTGGAAGAGGAATCCTTTGGGACAAAGTCTTTCTTTGATTCAGTTGGAGACTTAGGCATTTAATGCTTTCTGAGGTGCCCTAGGCTATCCCACCATCCCTCCAGCTTTCAGTCCAGAAGGACATACATTTCCCATAATCCCATGTTGTAGCTGTCAGACACACAGGGATGTCTCAAGTTCCCTAGGTCATCTCAAATGGCATTACACACCTACGTTTAGGCATAGGCAACATCAGTTCCTTGTGCCTAATGCTTTGTTATTAAAGTTACCTTAAAAAATGTCTTCAACTCTCTTTGAAGAGATATTCTTTTCTTCTGCTATTCTAAGCTGTAGGTTACATTGAATGTTATGGATCAGTGGGTCAGGAACCTGCTAATTGTCAGCATAATGTGTTCAGAGGGAATTTGCTCCCATCACTTCCTATATCCTAAGTGACTTGAAAAATAATTGGCCAAATAAGATAATGTGTTTTGTGGAATTCAAGATACATCAGTGTAATGGGCAGATCAAACCATCATGATCGCGTAGTAATTTCAGTATGGGATTGAGAATCCAAATAAAATATGGCACTTCTCGTCGTAAAAGATTCTGGTATGGGGTTTTATGGATGGCATTTTTACACTTCTGTGATGCTTCTTTTGAACATTGGCTTTGCTCTTAGGTTAAGCCAAATTACCGAAGATTTATGTGGTTCAGACTACCAGTTCAAACTATTAAAATCTCTTGGATTCCCACATTTAGGGCAGATTTCAAAACCTACCTGTTTAGAATAGATCTGGTACTATCACATAGGAAATTATAAGTGCTCCTAGTACAGGAAACTAAAATGGTTAGAAATCTGAAAAACTGTGCTAGAAACTTGTCAAGGGAATAAGACCACACTCAGGTCAGATGTATCAGTTGTAGGAAATGAAATAAATTAAAAACTGTATCGGTAAAACTATAATGTGTTTTGCAAACAGTAAAGAGGTTTATTAACAGGTGTATTTAAATTTAGAGAACATAACACCCGTACAGAAGCTAACAGGATTTCCAGATTTAAAATTGAAATTAGTTTTTTTGTGAAAAACATTTTAATGGGCCTCAACCGAAGCAGAATTTTCCTGTAAAATGGAGTTAATGCCAGCAACTCCTTCAATGGTTTAACAAACTGTGACAAGTCTCTCAACACATATGGTGTTTTAATTAGACATCATAGTCACAGGCAAATTGATCTCCTCTTGCTTTTTCTCTCAAGTGTCAGTTAGTTTAAGGTGAAGTCCCAGAATGCTTTCAGCTGGGGGGAGTGGAATTAGAGCAGCAGCTCCGCTCTGGCCATGAACTGAGTTTGTGTGTCATTACTGAAGCTAATAAGTTTCCTTTCTCAAGCATGTACTCATGCAGCTGAATGGGTGAATGTCAGTAACCACATGCTGAGATCCTGCTTAGTAGAACAGAATATTAAATACACGTATAGTCTGTCATTTTCTAGGTCAAACTAACAGTCGTGGAGCTGTATGTGGATTTGATTCTGAAGGTGCTGAATTGCTCCTCTGCTGTTCTGAGAGGCAGGGGATAAACCAGCCCTCAGCCCCCCTTTTGTATGCCCTTGATACCTAATAGGATTGAGCTTGTTATTTAAAAACCTGAAACTGCATCTGCCTCATATATTGTGCTTTTATATGGTAGTGCTACTGCAACTAAAACAATGGTTGGTATGGAGTAATTTAAATAAGCCTGACAGCTACAGTGGTACCATAGAGACTGAGCAGACAGTGGCTTATCGCAAGCTGCTGCAGTCCAGTCTGGGTATTTATCTGTGCTGGGGGAAAAGACACAACAAGCAGTCACTCTGCTCTCCCTCACTTTCATTTTTTTTGCAGGATAAAGCAAAAACCACTAACACAATCCACATCAAAGAGGAATACTATCCTTTTGTGGCTTCAGGTCCGCTTTCCTGTACTGACCCTTATTTTTATCTTTATGCATATGAAGGACAAAGGGCCTTGTCACAGATATGTTGGATGGTATATATGACTTTAGTAATGCTACCATATACCTTTTTCACAACACTCCAGTGGACAGAGTACTCTGGAAGTGGAAGTATGGTCTCATTTCCCTCCTCTCTGTGTAAAGATTCAAACCTCTCACTTCCCAAAAGTATTCCCTAGTCACCAGCCTATAAAATAAAATACTTTTGCAGGGCTTCTGAGGCTGTACTATTGATCAATGAGTGTGTGCAAAGCCATTTTAAGTTGTAATGCTCACTTGCAACTTCCATAGAAACCAGGTAGGTGACAGGTATCGGTGCACACCTGCATTTCCTACACAATATGTTGTCAAAATATGGCTAAGTTGCACCTGATGTCAGGAAGTTAGAAAATACTCCTGGGACCACTGTTTTTAAGTTACCTTAAAAAAATATGAACATTTTAAGAGAACAAAGAAACAGCCTGATATTTGACTGGGGGAGAGAAATGAGATTCTAGTAGTATTCCCTATTATTTACATTTTTGTTCTGTGATTTAGACCCTACTGGGATCAATGACTGTGACACTCTGTCTAGGTTTCAAAACTAAGAGTTCTGAATATGGCTTTTAGTAACTGAGAGCATCTGGAAAAGGCTAATTGAAGGAAAAGAAGGCATATTTTACATTTGTTGCTACCTTACAAAAATAACTGGAAGAAGTAATATGATACTATATGGTAATGCCACTGTGAAGTCTTATCTTCTTTCAGCATAGCTACTTGGCTTCTTGTGGTAAAATAAATACTTAAAAAAAAAATAAAAATAATGAATTTTTTTATTATGTGATAACTTTTGCTAGATCATAGTGAGATAGGATTTTTTATAACGGATGACTGAAAAATTCCATATTCTGAATGTTTTGAAGGTTGTCTCTTTGTTGAAATTTCATTTCAGAGAAGAATACCATTATATCAAAAGCACTTTGAAGTCCCATCACATTCCAATAAATGCCTCTATTTATTAACAAATTTTATATGTTTACATGTATTAAGTTTTTAAAAGCTGCAGAAAGCTTAACATGGAAATGAAACATTTCTGTTGTCTAAATAAAATATTTCAACATATTTCTACAAAATTTTATTTCTGAGAGGATTCTTTTTTTTTTTTTGTATGAGTGCTGAGTAAATGGATTTTTATACTGAGTCTTACTTGGCTCTTAGCACATTTTGCAAAGCATACTTATTGCTGACTTCACCAAGCAACCAGGGCTAAGGTCAGAAGAGATAATCAGCTTGATAATCAGCAAATTTAAAAACAGGTCACCAAAAATAGATTGTGCTTCACGTAATGTGAGTAGCAGCAAAATTCCTCAACCGTTTTGGTTACAAAGGTGAGATTACTTCACCTAATATTCCTCCTCTTGGCCAGCTAGAAATAGTGCATACGGCATTGTAAAGAAAGCCTAGATACTGAAAAAGATATAGGAATAGAATTGCCTCTACACAGTTTCATAAAGGAGACAGCACTGGTTTGCATTTTAACCTGCAGAAATTACTCTTTAGTTAGAGCTAAAGATGTTTTTTCTTTTAGTTCTGAAGGTTCCTGGTTTACACCTCAAAGTCCATTAGTACAGCTGTTCTTATACAGAGTAGGGGTTTCCTGGGGTTGTAAAAACAGTGGGCTTCAGCCTGAAAGCAGCTTTTTCTTTCTGCAGGAGATATATAGTGCCTCAGTCAGTGTGTGCATTGCTCCCAGTCCACAAGGCTGTGAGTGGGCTGCAGGTCCTCCCTGGCTGCAGTCAGCCTTGCGCGTTGGGTCTTGCTCCCCAGTCATCTGCATCAGGCGCCTGCTAGAGCACGTTACCACTCCTGTTTTACCCCACTGCCTCCACATCCTCTCCCTCTTCCTTGTAAAGGACCTTGACAAAATTGGTCCTTGTCCAGTACCACCTCCAGTTTGGAGCTGGTGTTTTATTCAGGCACATAGTGAGGAACAAAACAGCTCTTTTGTGGTGTAGCACAAGCATACTCTTTGTGATGCTTCATTCTCTAGCTCAGAAAATGTTGAGCTGCAGATTTAGTTACAGCAAGTACTGGGATCGTCACTATCGTCGCAATGTTCAAGTCACTCCGAAACATTATTTTTATCTTCCTAGCTGTGCTATGAAAGCAGATAAACATTAAATAATTCCGATAGCAATACTTCAGAAGGTGGGCTGCTCAGCTACTGTGGGTCATTCATCAATAAATATGCAAGCAAAAAGCACATGAATGGGATGAATTAGAACATGTGTACTTGTAACTATGTCTGGAAATAGTAGTGAGAGAGTATTTCCCAAAGCATCTTCATGCTTCTATTTAATTTCTGGTTGGAACTGAAGGTAGGACAAGCAAAATACACATGGAAAAGCTATGTTGAAAGGTCCTTCTGAAGATATTCATAGGTCGTTTGAATTCAAGGTAAATTTAGCTCAGACTTTTTAAAATTCCTAACAGGAGATGTATTCTCAAGAGACAATATTTCAGAGCAGATGTGCTTTTGTCTAGGTGGAGGTTCTTTTTTATCCTGAAATGGTCATCCACCCTTAAAATATCCTAATGAAATTTACATAATTCTCTAAATTCTATTCTTGCCTATTATTCATCCATATAAAGACACTGTCTATATGCCCATGTTAAGATTTTATTTCAGTCCCATAAAAAATAACCCTGTTTTTCCAAATGGGATAAAAAGCATCAGCAGATAAAATCTGGTTTCAGAAACTGATTTTTTATGACTTGCTTTCTCTTCCAAACCTGTTTTACATTTCTTTTGTTGATGAGTTTTACAGCTGTTTTTTTTTTTTTAGTTGCTATTGTTAAGGGTTTGTTTGTTTGGTTTTTTTATTTAAGGGACAATTTTAATTGAAGATAAAACACTACTTGTCACAGAACCCTTTGCTTATTTATTAGGTGCCCTACGCCTGGCTGCTAGAAGTCAGAAAGCTTTCACTATTTTAAAATCGCTCTCATTTTTTTCCCATTTGGAAGTCCTGGAAAGAAGAGTGTATGTCACCAACTCTGCCTAATTAAGAGTATTTTGTGGTTATTTGCATTATTTATGCACACACACACATTCTATTTTTGAAGTTCATTGTTTCCCTCTGCCAGTGGACTTGGTATGGATATTGAGTTCCCTGACTACCCTGAAGCTGCCATAGATGTAAACCACAAAGGCAGTCATTTTCAAAGACAGTAGGAAGAATCCTTTTTGAACCCAGAGTAGAAAAAATATGTACAGAATAGTTGTTACTAGTACTGGTTTTTTTATGGTCATGGCTGTGCTGCCTCTTAAGCAATCCAGTTGTCCCCCACTAGGCACTTTCAAGCCCAAAACCAAAGGGACTGGAGGTTTGCATGTGTGTTTAAATTTATGACCAACTCCATAAAAATATGTACATACTTAACTGCTATAAATGGACATAAATTCCAGTCAACTTAAATAAGAAATTGGGAATTTAAAGAAGGGTTACAAACTTTTGTAGATCTGGCTCCAAGGAAGGGAGTGCAGAATGTGCTGTCAAAGATATTCAGCTGTAACCTAATAGGAAGCATTTATCTTCCAAAGTTTACCAAAATGCACTCGCTCCTTGCTGCTCCCACCTGACATAGTTTCAGGTTTGTTAGAGAATAATTTCTGCTGTGATTACTTGACAACAAAAACGTTTCCTTAGACTGGCATATCTCTGCCTACTGTTCAATGGATTCCATCTGTGGTTGTCCACAGTATGCACAGCTCAAACTCAGCAACCTTACAGTTCACCGAAATATTTTCTCCTTCAGATCAGCAAACATAGGTCTATGCCACTCAACACAAAGAAGAAAGATTTCTTTATATTCCTGAGATTATGTAGATAACCTTCACTTTTATGTTCAATACCTTGAACAAGGACACAGCTGGCTGTTTCCTGTGTAGTTCCCTCAGTACAGCTGATGATATAGAGCATATCACAGAAGCCTGCATAGAAGAGTTTATGTCCATTATGGGGCTGACTACTTTTAATTTCTAGGAAAACTCCAGATTGTGTTTAATAATGCTGGCTGGGGTGTTTCATTCCAACAACTCATAGTCAGTACATATGCAAATATAACATGATAGACTTACAAAACAAATCACCAGAATTTCTTAAAAGAAAAAGGTCTTAATGTAATGTACTTTTCATTTCATCTACAAATAATTCCTTTTAAAATTATCTGTTCAGAGACTGTAAACAGTAGAGGACTCGCTGTTCATTGTCTCCAGTGAGATGATCTGTCTGAAGAGTGCTGATTAACATTCTTTTAAAGAGCTCAGCTTGTTTCAATGAGAATCATGATTGTTTTTTGATATGGCAGCCGCTGTGAGTATTTACACTTCTTCCCACTTCAGCTGTATGCTGCTGGAGGCTTTACAGTTGCATCCAGGCATGACTTAAATGATCTGAAGCCATTTGTCACATATCCTGGAAAAATTATGAGCCTTAATGTAGAGGGATTTGAGTGAATAATGTTCAGTGAATAATTTTTCAGGAAATGTAACTTCTTTCTTGCTTAACTTTTCTGTGAACAATGATTTTAGGAATATATTTGCTCTTTGTCACAGCTCAAATAATTATTTTTGTAAAAAGATCCTATCCTATACTTCTTGTCTCCATTGTATGAAGATGATATTCATTGGTTGAGACAAGTTACTTTTGCTTTATAATTTACTATTTCAATTCCCAGGAGATTTAGTATGTCTATGAGTAAACTAGTCATTAAATGTAGAAACAGATGCTAAAAAGAGCTGTCTTCCAGAAAGTCACATTTAAATCTCATGCAGACATCCAGTATACCTGCCAGTTTACATGGCCAAGTAGCTTTCCTTCTTCAATACTTCAAGCAGTGATGGTTTTGAATGAGAATAACTGTGACCACCATAAAAGATGAAACCAAAAGTCATGGGCTAAATTAACTCAATGGACATTTTGTTGACATTTCTGGACATTTTATGGACATCTTACAAGGGCAGTCCCTAGACTAAGGGAATGATATCTGCATATTATATCAAAGGATGGGAAGGAGAGACGTGGTTAATAAGGAATTATTGGATAGTGTGGGACCTGAGCATGACATAAATGGTATGGAAGAAGGGGTGGAGAATGTGCTGGTTTTAGCTGGGGTAGAGTTAATTTTCTTCATAGTAGCTAGTATGGGGCTATGATTTGGATCTGTGCTGAAAACAGTGTTGATAATACAGGGATGTTTTTGCTATTGCTGACCAGTGCTTACACACAGTCAAGGCCTTTCCTGCTTCTCACCACACCCCACCAGCGAGTAGGCTGGGGGTGCATGAGAAGCTGGGAGGGGACGCAGCTGACCCCAACTGACCAAAGGGCTATTCCATACCATATGATGTCATGCTCAGCATATAAAGCTGTGGGAAGAAGGAAGGAGGGGATGTTCAGAGGGATGGTGTTTGTCTTCCCAAGTAACCGTTACACGTGATGGAGCCCTGCTTTCCTGGAGATGGCTGAACACCTGCCTGCCGATGGGAAGTAGTGAATGAATTCCTTGTTGTGTTTTGCTTGTGTGCATGTTTTTTGCTTTACTTATTAATCTGTCTTTATCTCAACCCACAAGTTTTCTCACTTTTACCCTTCTGATTCTCTTCCCCCTCCCACTCAGGGGGAGTGAGCAAGAGGCTGTGTGGTGCTTAGTTGCCCCAGCTGGGGTTAAACCATGACAATAACAAAGAACTGAAACAGGAAGAAGGAAGGACTAAACCACACAAACTCCAGTTTTAGGAATCTAATTTCTGGTTGAAACACTATGCAGCAGTAGGAATCTCAGGCTTCCCATGCAAGATGTCTGTAAATTAGTCATTTATGTATTAGGTCCATACACAGGAAAGTGCTTAAAGAATGCAGAAATCAACCCATGTATTGGGAAGGTGGTGGTATTTTGTAGTGGGAACATATTGCTCTGGGAGATGATTACTTCCACCAGCCTTGCCTGGCAAAAGTAGAGGGAATATAAAGGTATGATGCTTTCTTTTATCCGAAAGTCAGTGTCTGCATCAATGATTCAGGATATTAGAGGTGTAAATCTCTTTTCCACTTGTGGTGATCCAAACCTAGAAATAATTGGTAGAGTGGTGGTATTTGTGATATGACCTTCTTCACAGTCTTTATGAATTTTTGGTCTTCCTCCTCTCCGTCAGCCTAACTCCTTCCCTCCTGTATCAATTGTCAGAGCGCCAGTTTTTAAATGGTTTCAGGAACACTTTTCATTTATGAATGCACTTGCAGGAGTGTCGCATTAGTTTCCTGTGAATCTTCTTACTGATAAAAAAATCACTGACCTGACTGTACATGAAAAAAAGCGTCATGAAGAGACCATTCTTACAGTACTGTCTAACTCCAGGTTTTCTCAGGGGAATATGGTGTCAGAATGGAGAAAGGACACTGCTTTCATGCTACTAAAATACCACAGCTGCAAACCACTGCTACTGTATATGGCAGCAGATGCAAAAATCAATACTTTGGAGGGTACACATGGTGGGATGTTGTTTGGATAATGCAACAGTGCATCCTAAGGTTGTCATTCGCAATTAATTCAGCACCAGTGGTTGTCTAGACAAGTGTCATCATGTTCTATTTGCCTCATCCAACACCACTGCTCCTTCTGAGAAACTCCTTATTTCAGACTTCACAGTTTGTCCCATTCTTTGTACTGTTCAACATGAGCAGTGGGAATCTGGCCCCCACTGAGATGCTTGTTTCACCTAGTGAGAAAGTGCATGTATTACTGAGAAATCAGTATGATCTGAGCTATGTATTTTAAAGATTTGCTTTCACACGGGTGTCTTGTATTCATATTCTTTTGACCTTTTAGGATTAGCATTGCCTTTGAAGGAAGAGAGGAGAGAATCTAGTTCATTTTCATCAAATTTCACAGTCACTGCTGTTTTTTTTATACTCATGTTCTCAAGTTTTACAGTTCCCATTTTTAAGAGTTTCCCTTTTCTGCCTCTATTTCAAAGTGGTAAACATACTTTCTTTTTGTTCTTTTCTGCCTCCCACTTACACAAGAATAATCCCTTTTTCTTGTCCACAGGCATATATATTCAAATTAAAACTGGTATAGTGCATTCACCCTTTATGCTTCATATATAACCTTGGCTGATATTGAGTTCTTATGCTCTTCTTCATTATCTAATACTACTAATTGTTCAAAGTACTGTAAAGTACTGTAGAGTCCAAAACTTGTCTAAACAAGGACCCAACTATGCTATTTTCCATGACCTGAAAGAAAGTCTTTTTAGGACAATGTGGATGAACAGAAGAGAGAGTACAAGGAAATCAATCACATATGTAATAAATCTTCTTCTTTTTTTCTTTTTTTCTTGCAAGTCTGCAACACAATTGAAAGGAATTAGGTTATACCAAGATGAAATGTAGACCAGAGGTAGGGGAAGTGTGTGAATTATCATAGTGAAAGAAGTAAAATACAAGAGAGTTAAGAAAAGCATTGGCATACATAAGTATAATCTTAAAACTGCAGTGAAGTCTTTATTTCCTCTGATTATCTTAAGCCACATAGCTTTAGGAAGAGACAATTTTTAAGAATTTTCTCTTCCTGAGAAAGTTTCTTCTATATAGTGCAAAGGCTAGACTTAGACTTTGATTAAGAAATGGCAAATGAGCATTCAAAACTGTCTTAAATGTTGTGGCTGTTTTGCCCTACAGCAATTACTGTATGCAATGCATAAGAATGTCTAAAATCATTAGTGCACGTATACAGAAATCAGACAGAAGGATCTATTCCATATTATGAATGTCAATAAAATCTGCAAGATATGAACCAAATTCAGCTAGCCCAAAATATTACCTCTACATTAACATGTAAGCCTTGACTGTGCAATATAAAAGTTAGGAGGACTGATTAGCAGAGGTTCCCATTTCCTTGTTATTTCTGGTACCACCTCCTAATGAGTATCTCTTTACATGACAGAGATGGAGGACTTCCTTTTAATTCTACTGTAAATACATTTCAGCCTCGTACCTCGAAACAACGTTCAAGTGTGTGTGTGTGTGTGTATGCACGTGTATGGCTGCCCCTGTGGAATACAAGTTCAAGGATATAAGAGAGGTTACAATCTCTTCCACTATTTTTACTTTTAACTTTTCTGATACATAAATCATATTTTGGCTTTTCAGAAATCATTACACAGGACCTACCTTAGGTATAATACACTTACTAAGACTTGAATGAAGGATTAACATCCAGCCACCTTGAAAGAAAGCTCCCATTAAACTTTAAGGCATTTAAAACCAGAAGGATTATTTATCATCAGATGTGACCTGTGACTGCCATGCCATACTTTTAATTTCTCTTCCATGCACAGAGACTGTTCCCTAATTCTGATTCCATAAGATCTGTTTCTATTACTACTTATTAGATTTTCAAATATTTTTCATGCTTTCTTCCATACTTCTTAAGTTCATTCTCTACAAATTGCTTCAAAGCTACCAAGTAAATGTCCACCTTTGATATGATGTCTGCCAAAAGTCTTGACAACTGTTGGGTGGACAGAAAGTTGTCTGAAAAACAAAGTCTCTAACTTGTGAGGAATCTTGTTTCCTGAATACAAGCACAGGTTTCATTGAACTTCAGCCTAAACCAAAAGTGGGAAACTTCCAAGAGAAAAACCTGGAAATACAATGTTTCCTAACTGCAGTATGCTGCTACTCAACAAATTCAGTCTTTTGTACTTCTGTAGTCTGTGGTTTTGAGAGGCTCCTGAGGTGAGCTCATTCAGGGCTGAGGACCCAGCACTGCTTGTGTTACCATTCTTGGAGTGGCTTCCTTGTAAGAAACCATGAGGTTCAAGGCCTTAAAGCTCCAGGTCCCAGCCCCCCTGCCAGCACTCTGGGAGTCCACAAGGGGGGAGTATGGGAGAGCTGACTTTGCTCCAGTGACAAACATTTCAGTCTCGATGAAGCTTGCTAATGCTTGGTTTTGTGGGAAATGTTCTAAATGGTTCTTAGCCCCTTACCCAGCATGCTGACAAATACGACTTTACCGTATCCTTTTTGTTTTTGTCTATTGGCATCTATCCATCCTTTCTTAACTAATTTTCAATTCCCAAACTCTTAAGGGCAGTCACCTTCATTGTTTTGTTTGTACTGCTTTAAACACAGAGTACATACCCACCATTAGTAAATGATGCTTTAACACTCAGGACTAAAACTAACAATTACTCAATACACTGGTAATTTAAATAGGAAAAAAATCATACAACAAATGGGAGTATTGCTGGTTTAAAATTTTATGGTAAAAAGTCTGATTTGCACGTTAATTTTATTCTAAATAAAAAATGTTTTCCACAGATCTATTTAGTCATGTGTGCTTATTGCAACAAGAGGAGGTAAAAAAATTAAGGACTTCATTCCCCGCTTTCCTATTACATGATCTGACAGAAAAAGCAGTGGGCAATTCTCTTCCAGGGACAGAGAAAAAGTCACCATCTTGTCACTATCACACATGAAAGATATTACCTATCACAGGGAAATTAATCCACCATTGCCTTCTTTTCCTCTTGCCTTTTAGCAGCTGATGAAGTTAAACTCCAAGGGGAATCTCATACCTATATGAGTAACTTTACTTGCTACTCATGACAGCTTTGCAGAGCCATAGTAGCTTTGATAAATGGATGGACTCTCTTTTAACTCATGCATTTTCAGTGGAATTGAAAAGTAATTTCTGCTTATGAAGCTACCTGCAGGTACATTGACATGAAGTGATGCTATTAGTTATACATGGGTATTCACAGAAGGGTTGGTTTCACCTTGTTTTTCTGCCCCACAAGTGATCAGTTATTGAGGGATGGTTTCATATTGGCCTGGAAAGAAAAGTACATAATTTTTGCACTATTTCTCATAGAATATTGGGTAATGATTTGAAATATAGCAGTTTTACTAAAGAATGTTGACTGTTCTGTACTTCATATACTGTTTTACAGTTCTAGGAAAGTTATCCATCAGAAAAGTAAAGTTTAAAAGGAAATTCACCAGTATTTCCTCTCTTTTGCAAAGTAGAAACTGAGAAAACCAGTTCTAAGATACAAGCCTCTTTTTGAAGAGGACTTTGCAGTAAAAACTGTGCTAATCCTTTGACCATAGGTTCCTTGTGAGGCATAGTTTATCTATGGTTGCAATGGTATAAAACACATGCAGTTATCAGTGGGTGACATGAAATATATCCATAGTTATTGTGAAATACTATGCTAACTACACTCAGTAGCTTTTTGACAAAACTAGGCAGTTGGTACACTTAATTTCCATTGGAATAGTCTTGCCTGTATTTCCTGTTTAATTACTTGTGAAACTCTGAGTAACTTTCAAAAATGCTATTATGATTAATGTATAGAGCTGTTAGATGAAAACATATCCTCATTGTGCTAGGTGCTGTACTGATGGCTGGTGAAAGACTGACACTGCTTCAAAAAACTTACCATTGAGAAGGTAAGATGCATAGAATGAGGAAAGGAAATCTGTTTTTAATTCAATTAAAAACTTACATCTAAAATAAAGATGTAAATAGGCTTTGTAAAAGGTAACCCTGTTCTTTGAGATGCATTCACTTTCTTTCAATGCATACAAACTATCTCGAAATGTATGTGAACAGCAAGCATGTATACAGCAGTTAAAGTGGAAAAATAACTCACTTCTGCTCTACTTCTGGCTTATTCCCTCTCTTCGGCTTCAGTGTGTGCCCCAAATTTCAGCTGTCTCAACCTGCCTGCATTCAGAAATCCATGTCATAGAGCCAAAGAAAAAGTGAACTGAGAGGCTCTGATGAACTTGATATATTCCTGGGTTAAAGGGCTCCTACAAACAGACCTCAGCACTGCCATAACTCTGTTCTGTGAACACAGGATGTAACTGGTGGAGCTGAAAGAATTAAAAGGCTAAACTGTAACACTTACATTGTAATAACTCCCCATGACAAATACTGCTTTATAAAAATGTGTTACTGTTTCTGACCCTGAGTCAGTGAATCTAAATGAAACCCAAACCATGTATTTCAAACCCATGCTAGCATACAATGAGCATACTTCTGTTCTGCTGCACACATGGGCTTAGTCAAATAAAGACACAGGCTGGACACATTGAAGGAGAGACGGATAAACACAGCAAATTCCAATTCTTTACAAAAACATATCTTGGTGGTGGACAAATGTTCAGCCATTGTGATCTTCAGTTTAAAGAAACAATGCTGTCAAGAAAACCTACCAGTTCCTGCTAGGAATCACAAATATATCATCATCTCACTTTTCTCAAAGGTAACTGAAAAACCTAATTAAGTGATAGCGATCTCTTTTCTTTTGGTATAGCAGGAAAATGAACCTCTGTTCCACAGACGCATGGAGGTCAGAGCTGGCTCCTCATAAGGAAGGCTGATCTAAGGATTGCAGATACTGTTCTGGCTGCATACACTACACTGTTTTTATGTGCTTAATTTAATTATCCTTATTTCTACTAAAGCTGTGTGATAGGCACATAAATGTGTTCTATGTACAGCCCAAGTAAAGCCTATGTCTCTTAGTAATACTGTCATTTATTCTGCCAAATACTGACTTGAAGTTTCTAACATGAAGCCACACAGGCAAATATCAATAATGGGCATATCGTGTTCATTAATTCTTGCCTTATTCAGACACAGTTTATTATTCATAACAATCAAATTTGGTTGACATTATTGTCAGGAGTTAGAAACATCCATCTACATTTTTAATAGGATAAAGTGAACAGATAACGCCCATACTTTAATTATGTGAAAGATGTAAGTGGGTCATTCTTTCTATCTTCATGTTTTTTTCTCATGTGGAAGAGCTTAAATGCTATGATAACATGGACATTTATAATAATATGGACATACTATAATAATGGAAGTATAGTAATTTGCAAAACACTAAATAGGTCTACAAATGTCAATGAGATGAAGTTCATCTTTTCTAAAACTGAATCATAATTTTTACGTTCTCAGGCTTAATATTAGGTAAAGTTCACACAAAGTAAGTAGCTTTGTCCAAATTCTAAATGATGTCCTTACTCAGCAATAATTTATTCTGAGGTAAGAACAGCACTTTATGGCATTTCTCTGAGATCACAGACTACCAATAGAAGAAAGGCACCTGTACTCACATCTCCATTTATTTCTGAATTTCAGTACATTTATATCAGCAATGCACTTACCGTTGCTACCTTCCTATCAGCCAAAAGCCAGCTTATTTTGTTAAGCATCTAAAAACAACTGCTTAGAACTTCATCTTTTCTCTCTAAATTTTTATATGTAATTCCGTTTACTGATTGCACGTGTGGAAAGTGAAGAAATTTAGTTTAAACAGATATCTTTATTCTCTGCCCCACGTTTCTCAGAGATTCTAAAATATCTGTGTGTTAGGAGAAATAATTGTTGTCACTGAATTACAGACTGCATGTTATTAAATTATAAATTATGTGTTAAGAGCTGGCTTACACTTATTAGAGCTAAATATTTCATGGCAATATGATGTTAGTGCTTCTGAGGGGAAAGCTGTATAGGAGATGAAAAATTCCATTAGAGATTTTCAAAGAAAACATATATTAATAGTAGATTGAGACATATATATTTATTTGTCAGAGTGAAAGAAACCAAATCATGTGAGAAGCTGAAAAGATATGTTACCAGGAAACAAGGGGACATGAAGTATGGAAAACTTACTTATCTTCTAAGCACTTTTTGTGGTATTACTATTTTTATTTTACTTATTTTGTTTCCTTGATTCACCTAGATGAAAAGAGAGTCTTGTTCATTATTGGTACATAACCTGCAATTGACTTATAAGAGTTTCAAAGAATTGAAAACATATCTCACAGACATTTGTGAATTCTGTAGTTGATACCTTCCCGAGCAGATGTGTACTTGATAATTGATTATTCATTTTATGCAACCACTCTCTGGAGCTGAGAGGAAAGTGGCTGTAGGATTCTTATAATGATAAAATAAACTGAAAAGAAACCATGGAAAACAGCATTGGGTGAAACAGAGGTATAAGGATGAAAAAACACAAACATCATCCTTAACACATTTAAGACAGATGAAATATTTGCAAATGTCAGATAGTAATATTCTTATTTGCCTGGTATTACTGTATGGGTTTAGTTGTTCTTATAAAGAAAATATTTAGACCCTGATTCTGAATGATTTAGGTAATGTGTTGGTTTTCCAAATCTAAAAAATGTTACCCCTAAAAACCCAAAAGGATTCTTACTACCAATGTTGAGCTGATATTAAGCTACATAGTACCTAAAGCCAGTGGGCATTTGCATTTTGACAGTAAAATGTCCTTAGGGAGGTAAACCTCTGTTTCCAAATATGCATGTCCATGCTCTCTAAATTTGATACTTAGTAATAAGAAAGGCCTTGGGCATTGTGAATAAGTATATGTGCATAGAAATCCACTGTGCTTATAATAAGACTCCTATTATGCTTGCAAAAATTTACATTTTTCAAGCAAGCTGCTCATGCAAAGAACAATTATGCAGCACAGTGGATTAAAATCTATACATCTGGCCTGTGTCCTCCTTTTCAAACTGGGGGCCTAGCCCCAAGGTTGTGAGTAATGCAGTGTAGCCAAGCATCTTTCTCTCACTGACTTCGTATTTATATCTTGTTACTAAGAGTTTTAATGTAAGTATTTAGAATAAAATATTTAGCTTCAGCATGGTCAGGGGATTCTGGTGGAACAGGACAGATTCATGTTGTGTTTCTTCAGAATGGCAAATACAGCAGTGACTGAAAGACAGAAATATTGGTGAAAAAATATGGTTTTAAGTACTCTCAAATGTGAAGAAGATTTTTATTGGAGCTATTCTGATTACAGTTAAATATTTTTACTGTATTTTTTGAGAAAGGCCCAGTGGACATATCCACTGCCTGAAGACAGTTATGGAGCAGCAATTCATATGTAGCTAGAGGCTTCACCCCAGAGGTAAATGTCTCAGCTACATCTAAATGGCTGAGCTGGTTAAACCCCTCTTCTCAACTCTTTTGATGTCTGGCACACTGCTCTCTTCTGGCTGCCTGTCTGAGATGCTCAGAAATACCAGTGGCTAGCATTTCAACAACTTTGGTCTTTTTGCTAATCCAGCCTATGGTGCTAAATTCTGCAGAATAAATTTTTCATTGATATTATTGCAAGTCAATAAAAAGACTGGAGGATAGACTAGCTGGAGAACATGGAAAGAAGTTGAAATCTTTCTCTGTTTCTACTTTGTTTTATATTCTGTTGAGAAATTCAGTCCGTTAAACTAAGAAAATTCACAGCTAAGATTAAATAATGGCATTCCTCTTGAGTATATATTTTCCTTTATCCTTCCCCCAACAATAACAATTGGCGTATGAATGATATTTTCTGCCTTCAGAGTGCTCTAGGGTGATTTATTTAATGCAAGTTAAACTGTGAATCTTGCTTAACTACACTTTTCAAACCTCAATCTCCATAATTTCCACCAAATAGGCGACCTTTATTATGGAACAAAGAGCTAATATTATCATCTCTTTGAAAAGTTGCATACCACTGAGACTTCATTTTCATGGCAAAAACTCTACGAAAGTAAACATAAATAATGCAAAAAGCATTGATCAAAATCTTATCTAATTTCACCAAATGATTCTTTATTGTACAAATAGTCTAAAAGTCAAAGAGGCAGACTAACATTCAATGCAAAACTATCATAACCTGGACCGTAAATTAGTATCTTGTAAATAAAAATAATAAAAAAACCCCACACGAATCCCCCCCTAAAAAAACCCCAAACCTCAAGCAAAATGAAGAGAAGAAATTTTATGATGCATAATTCTAATTTTTTACTCACCTGTGAACTCATAAGACTCATTAACTCATAAGTCATCAGTCATCAGCCAATCATAGATAATTTAAAAATTGTGATTCATATTTATTTTTGGTTTTAGTTGTGTTAACAGTTACATTAACAGTTAACAATACTTAACTGGCATGTGCAAAAAATCTCAGAATACTTAAAAAACCCATGCTTAATATGGTTTTCAGTTTAGAAATAGCAATAAAAAAGATTCTGTAGCATAGCAAGATTGAAGGCTGGATTCCTATAACCTCACATTGTCTGTAAATGAAGGAGGTGATGTTACTAATGAGCCAAGAAAGAAGCTCAAAAATAGATTCATAGCACTGAAGGATTAATATAAGAAGAGTTTAGAAAATGAAGGAAAAATCTTATTCCTGAAATCTTTCTCTCATTTATAGGCTGGAAGTGGAGATACCCAAACTCCACAGGAAATTCAGTTTAGTTTTTTTGCCTTAGTTTTTAGAGTTATACAATTATACTCTCTGTACATGTCTGCCTATTTGTCTGTTAATCCTTCTAATAAATTTAGTGGCTGAAAATATGTTCAAGTCAAAAATAAACATTTATAGCAAATTTTCCACTACATCTTAATCTATCTCACCTCTGGATCTGATTATAACACTTGGCTTTTTAACAGTAGATATGAAAGTGTGTTACAAAAGAGGTTAGTATTGTTTCTATAGCATCGTAGATCAGAGCTTGAAACGTCATCTAGCCCAGTCTGCAGATCCAAGGCAGAATCAGCTGTAACTAACCCACCCAAGACACATATTCATCTCATATGTTCTAAAAAATCGTCAGTGATGGAGAGTCCATATCTTCCCAGACAATCTACTCTATTGCAGATCTGTCTTCAAAGTTGTCATTCTTTTTAAATGCCTCCCACAGTCATCTTTGATGAACTCCAAGTCCATTACTTCTTACTCTGTCACTAGTAAAAAAGAAAAGATTTTGTTTCCTTCCTCTTGCAGCTGCCCTTTACACATTAGAACACTCTTATCATATCTCACCTCAGCCTTTTCTGTCTAGACTAAGTAACTCCAATTTTTCCAGTGATTCCCATTGATCATCTCTGTTACTCTCCTCTAGACTGTCTCTAAATGGAAAATATCTCTCTTTAAGCACACTCTTAAACTTGAGCTTCCAGCCAAGGTCCATGGGTTGAATGAACAGTCTAATATGTTTCACAGACATTTCTTCTATTCATACATTTGTACATGAGAGTTACTTATTTAGAAAAATCACATCATTAATTAATTTGAAATCATATATAGATCTTTTTCTGGTCTGCCTTAAGGCAGGGCTGGAAAGGAGAAATCTGTTGAAGCAGAGATCTTATCCTGTCTGTCACTATGTGTGTTAGGTTTAAGTGCAGGTTATTCTTCCTTGTTTCCCTTCAGGAGCTCAGGGAATACAGTTTTTTATTCAAAAGTGAACATAAATTAAGTCACTGGAGAGCACTATGAAGATCAGACTAGCTGAAAATTAAAGAATATTTGATTCAACAATTAAATTATTGCCTTAACTTTCATTAATAAACCCATTCCTTTATTAGTTGCATACTAGTCATGCTGAAAATATACACCACTCTGATTTATTCACAGACCTTCCTTATAGCAACATCCATCCTGCACCTATCTCCATATTGTCAGATTACTGTTGAGATCTGCCACATCCAGAGGCCCACTCTGCCTTCATCTTGCTAATCTTACTCATCCAGGAAACCTAATACTGTACTTTGTCTTCTGAACTTTTGGGATTTGCTGTTGCTGTTTATTCATATTCAGACAAGCTCCTTTAAGCAGTCTTGAATTAGATTTGCCAGCTTTGGACATGATTCATCAAAAAATATCTCTGTCTCCTGTGCATCTCTAGGGCTTCACTGGCCACTTGGTGGTTTGTATTATTCAGAAGATGTGTTTTACAAAGAAACAGAGTTCTTTTGGAAGAACTGGTCTGTCAATAAGGCAGGACAATTTGTACCAAAACCCATGATGAAAAACTATATACCATAATTTTCTGCCTCTACTCTACTTTCCCTTCATTCTGCTCTGACAATAAGAAGTCATTTTTATTCATCAAAAATCATAAGATTTGTATTTGGATTTATGGATGAATTTCAAAGGAGAAACTCTGAATTAAAACAAACCTGGAGTTCTAAATGATAGTGACAGAGGTACTTCCCAACTCAGCGCAAGGCTCCTGTAAATTTGTCTTAAAATTTGAACTTTGATCCAATTCAGAATACACAATACTTGGCAAAGGTAGTGATGGAAGAAAAGTTTATTGTACAATCCCCAAGGACTAATAGAGTTACTTTACCAGATTGATGCAGAGTTCTGATCAGTTTTGCTTCCCAACAGGGAAGCTGGTTTAATGTAAACAGTGGGGTTTTAAGGGCCAGCAAACAAGCTGGTAGGTGTTGGAGGTAGGTGAATCTGGTGGGTTTTTGGATCCAAGAGTTCTCTAATCCCACTTGGCTAGACATGAGGCTGCGATGGGTCCTTGTCCTTAGGTCCAGCCACTAATGAGGTGTACCCACACACATGTGCGCGCAGACGCACATGTGCACGTATGTGTGCAACTGGTCACACCAACACGGAGAGAGCAGTGCCTTTACCAGTAACCATACAAACACAAACAGCATTCACCTTAACGTGAACATCATAGACAGCCCAGTCCATGTGCAGCTGCTCTCACATCTGGTCTCCCCAGTAGCTGCCTCCAGACCACACTCTCTTAATTTGGCGACCCCTAGACTTTTGAGCTCTTTGTACTTGTGGTCCCTTTTTCAGCAAGGCCACCTAACGTTCACACGGGTTCAGAACAGAGAGGGAATTCACACAGAGATCAGGTTTAATAAGAAATAGGATAAACTGAAATGATTAGATGCAGTGTTGGCTGAACAAGCATACTGACCAGCAGCCTGCCTACACACACCCATCCAGTTTTATTCCTTTTCCTCCCATTTTTCCAAACTTTTTTTTCCTCTGATTCACCTTGATCCTTCCTTTTCCTTAACTTTGGTCCTTTCTGCCAAACATCCTGTAATAAATTATGCACATTTCCACAATCCCCTTAAAGCATCCCATAATATGCTTTATATGATCCCAAAATTCTCTCTGCTCTACCCCCAAAATTATCTTGCCCGTGCTTTTGAAATTAAGTCCTGTACTCCTTTAGGCAATAACCCCCCTGAGTTTACATGGCAATTAGGGGACAAAGTTTTCCTGAGGCATCTTGGTGGGTTTCATACCATGACAATGGTCTAATCATTCTCTTCTGAAGGTTTCAGGTGCAGCTGCTGCATAATACAGCATTTTCACTGAATCCGTTCATAAGGTTCCTCTGCTGCCTTTGCTCCTCTGATCCTTACCTGCCTGTATAATTTGTTTAGCCTTTAGTCAGATAACTTAACACTAGATATCCAACTCCCCTCTCCATTACTGGTGTTGGATTTCAGCTGTTTCCTCAAGATGTCCTTGAGCTAGTACAGTTTTTTCTCATTGAAATATTTTATTTATGAAAATGGACTTAAAATGTTAGATTTTGAAAAAATTAGGTTTTGAGATTTTTTCGCAGGCAGAACATATGTATATATAAATACATATATGCATAAGGAGAAACCGCATTCACAATTTTTAACTTGTCAGACAATGTACCTTGTCTAAATTTCTTGTCCTCTTTTATTTTAAGAGCCCATGTTATGAAGTGTTGAAAATCAAAAGAAAAAACAAATATTGGTAAACCTTAGCAGTTATCAATAACACAAAATTTGTACCTAATTAGTTCATCATGAAAGTATACTTTGATTCTTCATGAAGTGCAATGAAATAAAAATAATTTAACTTTTGTCCGAAGTAGCTACTTTCTGTAAAAATGTCTGACGTGCTCTTCATTCTTACACAGACAATCCATTAGGTGTAAATGAATATGATTTAAAACACATTAAAATTTAATGAAACTGAAGAACACTTACAGCACATGATGCAAATGTATACTTAGAATGATACAACCTGTGAAACTTAGTAAACACTAATATTTTCCATTGATGTCATATAAAACTAAAAAATGTCCTGTGTCCACAGAATATCAATTAAATACTTTTTTAATATGTTCAGACCAAATAAATTTAAATAATTAAGACTCAATTAAAGTTTCATCAAAATAGCAACAAAAATAACTCAAAGGAAGGGGGCTAGGGCTCAAAAATAAGAAGAAGTTAGGTTCAGCACACTCAAATTGAAATTACAACAGTCCTGTTTCAATTGGGAATTTCACATGTGTTCATATTTGGTCTGTTCCATAACTCTTAGAAATAATTGTAGGTAAATACCTACAGCTAAATGGGGCTGGCCATCTCACCACCAGTGGGTAGATGAGTAAGTTTCTCTTCACTCCCTTCACAACTGATAAAGAGTGAGTTGGTTTACAGAACTCCAGAGGGCAACTGAACTCATGTTGCTGTGAGTATCTTGGGTCAAATTACCTGCTCTTAGAAGGTGTTTGCTTCTTCCCACTGACTATAAAATCATCCTAAGAGGTAAGGCAGACTTCTCTATTCATCTGCTTCTCTAGCTGATATACACATAAGTTAGTACAAATGAACAGCATTCACTGAAACAGAAAAATACAATTTCTGACACATTCTTGTAGAGCAGGATTTTGACAAAAAAGCTGTATTCTCTGTTCCAAATCATAGAATCATAGAATCACAGAATCATAAAATCATAGAATGGTTTGAGTTGGAAGGGACCTTAACGATCATTTAGTTCTAACCCTCCCTGCCGTTGACAAGGACACTTTCTGCTAGATGAGGTTGTTCCAAGCCCCATTGAACCTGGCCTTGAACACTTCCAGTGAGGGGGCATCCACTTCTCTGGGCAACCTGTTGCAGTGTCTCAACACTCTCACAGTAAAGAGTTTCTTCTTAATATCTAATCTAAATCTACCTTCTCTCAGTTGAAATGTCCCATAATCATTGGTTGGCTCTCCTTCTTCCCCAAATGATGAAGATTATCATAAAGATATAATGAATTACAATGAGGAGATATGCATTGTATAACTACATTATAATAAGATGTTATTAAGATTATCTGAGAAGAAGCACATTTTGCTTTTGTGTTTGCTTCTTGAAGTTTGAATCTTTATGCTGCTCTACAAACACTTTTAAAGCTTTTTCTTTACAGTCATAAAGTGCAGAAACTTTTTTTCTTTTTTTTGAAAGCTAATCTTCTCATATTTCTAAGAGCTGGACCTGTAAAGAAACATGTAGTAATGTTTCCAAATTTCCAAAAACAGCCACCAAAAGGGTTTTCATTTGCTCTTTTATTTGCTTTCTTAGAGCTCAAAGTCATTAAGCTCTAGCAGGCCAGAGGTCACAATGTCAGAGGCAAAAGTAATAGATGAGAATGTAATAAGATGTTGATGTTAAAACATCCTCAAGACAGCTGGCAAGATTAGGAATCCATTCTATTTTAATTTCTCATGTCTATTGGTGATATGATATTTTTATGTATTTCTATTTAAAATGTTAAAAAAAAATCTCCATTTTGTTACGTGCTAACAAAACATGTTCTTATAAGATTAATTGTTCATTACAGAAGCACTGCCTTCTATAAGTACCATGTTTTAGAAACCAATTACAACAAATGGATTTTTACAATGGGTCTCAATATGACAGATTACTTTTGAACATCCCCATACAAGAACTCTCTGCTGTACCCTGCATTATGCAAAATACATCTTAATTTTATAGCTAGGATTGCATTTAAATCCTTGGAGATATACATATTTCTTTGTTTACTGGCAAGTACCCAGATTTATGCATTTAGAAACATTCCCAAGTTTCCCCAACCCCTGAAACAACTCTGAATCTGAAGAGTTCAATTTGTAGCCACTGTAGTCTCGTAAGTCCAAAGCTGGAAGTTTCATTCTGCAACCTGAGGACTCAGACACTGAACCTTGTCTCAGGTTTCCTGTCTCCACACCTTCCATCTCCTCCTTCCCCAAAAACCCCAGAGACCTTCTTTTAGAATTTGGAATAAATATCCCTTAATACTTTCTAGATACTGTGTACTAAATGTGATGGTAGTTGCAATCTTATTTGAAATTATAATTCTGTTATCAATTCATAGCATAATGAAAACTTATTTTTAAGAGAATTGGATTTTAAATTTCAAAGTATCTCTCAAAGGTTGTGCTTAAAAACAGAGTCATGCTGAGACTGTTTAACACAGCCTAACGGCCCTGTCTCTGTCATGTGCTTACTCATTGTTACAGAATATAATTTTTCAGACAGAACTTTGATCTATTTCCAAACAATTAAAAAACAGATCTACATGCAACTTATTAATCATGGCAGTTAATTAAAAATATTAATTATAAATATTTACTTTGTGCTACATGCAGTTCATTGACATTCAATGGTGCTATGAAGTGATTGACACTAATCACCTGCAAGTCTCACTTCCACACAGTAATGGCAGCGTTCCTCCTTCTAAACCCAGAGATATTGAAGTTTAGTGATATGAACATGCATCCATGAAATAAAAGAAAAATAAAAGATATCTGCCTGAGAATCACAATATGTAAATCCACCACCATTCAGGATCAGGACCAAATATTTCGTAATATATTATAGTTAGCAGGGACAGCAGAGTAAACAGTGTTTTTTGCACTTGCATTTTTTGTTTAGATCACTGGAATGTATTTTATATTGTTTGCAAAAGCTTTCAGATGTTCATATGCCTTCAGATCACTCCTCAATAACACTCTCACCTTTGGCTGATTGATTCAAGGAATTTTGAATCACATATTAATTACATATTTAAGCAATGAAATGTTTTTTTTCAGAGGGTAATGGTTTTTTATTTTAAGTTGAGTGAAATCTATAGCTCTGAGAACTAATAGAAATTTAGCAAGACTTAATAAAATGCCTTCATCGTTTGCCAATGTAGCCTTTACATTTAAAGCAAAGAAATTACATGGTTAGGTCTCTTTAGAACTGCAGTCATAAGTTACTAATCTTTGAAGTAAGCCCTGTAACTAAACAATTATGGATGATGTTGTTTAAGGTAGAAGAACAAAGGAATAAACGAAAAGAGATGCTTTGATTTCCTAAGAAAAGTAATTATAGAGTTTTCTCTTCTTATTTTTCTTTCTACTCCATTTTTTTACTGTAGGCTTCTCTCATTCTGTAAAGACCTCAAGGGGTAAAAATTTCAGCCATTGGGGTTCAGTAAATTTCTTTGTTTAAACAAAAGGTGGGAAGTATAATTTCCAGCTGTAAGTTGGAACTCATGAGAGTTCAAAGAACCTGCTCTGGAGAAGCAGGCACTCACAATCAGACTTAAAAAGGAGGGAAAAAAAAAAAAAGAGGAAAAAAAAGAGGAAAAAACCCAAACCCTCATTAATTTTATTTTAATTTTTTCAAACATGATACAATAAGCAGATCAAGAACAGTGTTATTTGTATAAGGTATTAAATCATTCTGTATTACTGCATTCTTCTTTGGAAAGGTAGAAGGTTCACACATATAGTAAGGGCTGTGATTTGCTGGGATCATCAACTTGTTTTGAAACCTGAACTCCATGCTAAAATATCTTAGAGAGAGGAAGATATCTGGAGACTGTCTTTGTCACATACAGGGGCTGTGTATCAACATTATCCTCATGCAGCATGGAAAAAAAAATCTTCTATTCTTCTTCTATCAGCCTTTGCTGATCCCTGCAATATATGCAAAGTATTAAATATCCAGTCTTTACTGGGCAAAATATAGGTAATAATAAGAATAGTGTAAAAATAATGAGATATGTGTGCATATATGTCTCTCATCAAAATTATAAGTTTAAAAAGCTTATACATTAAATTGGAAAAAAAGGTTATTTAATTTTCCTATATTGATCTTATTGCTAAGTTAAATAAGAAATTTATTAATATATTTCCCTGTCACACCACATAACTCATCTTTGTGTGAAATCATCCTTCCTTCTCTCAGTTTCAGTTACACATTTGTCGTGGTTTAACCCCAGCCAGCAGCTAAGCACCACACAGCCACTCACTCACTCCCCCCAACCCAGTGGGATGGGGAAGAGAATTGGGAGGGTTACAGTCAGAAAACTCGTGGATTGAGATAAGAACAGTTTAATAATTGAAGTAAAATGAAATAGAATAGTAGTAGTAATAATAATAATATAATAATACAATAATAATATACAGAGCAAGTGATACACTATACAGTTGGCTCACCACCCGCCGACCGATGCCTAGCACGTCCCCGAGCAGCGATCGCTGCCCCCTCGGCCAACTCCCCCAGTTTATATACTGAGCATGATGTCATACGGTGTGGAATAGCCCTTTGGCTGGTCTGGGTCAGCTGTCCTGGCTGTGCCCCCTCCCAGCTTCTTGTGCACCTGGCAGAGCATGGGAAGCTGAAAAAGTCCTTGACTAGTGTAAACTCTACTCAGCAAGAACCAAAACATCAGTGTGTTATCAACATTATTCTCATCCTAAATCCAAAACACAGCACTCTACTAGCTACTAAGAAGAAAATTAACTCTATCCCAGCTGAAACCAGGACAACATTTAATTTTTCTTGGCTACTCTGAGAAATCTTCAGTGAGAAGAGACTTTTTTCTCCCTTGCAATCGTATTTATTTTTAGTTTGGACAGGTTTCTCTTACTTGATGTTGACAACCTAGGTTTTTTCTGTGCCATTTTTTTGTTGGAATCTATGTGAACTATTTTTAAAAATGCAATTTACTGTAGTCTGTTCAAATAAGCACTGCAAATATGTTAATGAGTTCTGAGCTTGGATTTTGCATAAACAACTCATACTGTATGCAGTTTTTATTTATATTTTTATTCCTACTCATAGAATCACTCAGCTGATATGACTGGAAAAAGATCTCCTGGGTCATCTGTTACAATCTTTTTGCACATAGCAGATTTTTTTTCACTGATAGTCTCTCTCCTGGAGGTGTCTGTGTGTGTGAACACATAAACATATACACACAGAAATACTCAACTATATATATTCCTAAAATTTAATGTAATCCTCTGTCAAGCAATTGCAGCAACCATACCTCAACTTTCTTACTGGGCATCATTTAATTACCTAATTTTTCTTAATGTTTAAAAAAAAAAAGTCAGATGTAGTTTTTTCAGTTTCAAGTCCAGTTATGCCCTCTCGTGCACTGTATATATTCTACCTCTCTTCTTTGAAAAATGATGTTTATAACAGGATTCTAAGACACAGTTGTGCTCTGTATCTTCTCTTACATACAGAAACATGAGTTTCTTTCCTTCCTTCTCAGCTTCATATACTAATGTACTTTAGTCACCTGACAGGGAAAACTGGACTGTGTGAAGAAATTAGATAGAACTTCCAACCTGTCTAAGATCAACCTGTCCATGCAATTGCTGAGTTACTCTGAGAGGACTCAAGCTAGATTCTCAGTTTGCAAATCTGAATGAGGGAACTCTCCTCACAGAAATGGCTGCCACACAAATTCATGTATGGGAATACCTGTTAATGCCTTTGGTAGACAACCAAGGTACATCAGGAAGAGGTTTGTAAGGTTTCCCATTATCAGGAATGTCCAAAATTCTTATTATAGATTATATTATAGACTTGACAGGTCTTAAGGGCATTTTTCTAGACACTCTCATGTGAGTGTCTAGAAAAAATTGATTATGTGACAAAAGAAATCACACAACTAGAAATCTTTTAGAGAATATGATTGTGGGTGGCCATTAAACCTCCTGGTACTCTCATTCCATCTCCTCAGCTCTCTACACTTTTCAGATGCAAAAGACTGTAAGTAATAAAACTATTTAACAAATACAGTTTTCTGGTACTGCCTTGGAAGAGGACAGTAAGCTGCTCTATTACTCCTTTATTGAAACACAGGCTCCTCTCAGCTGTAGTATAAAGAGCTTTGAAAAAGAAAATATTATTAAAAGAATATTCTTTTAATAACAGTACTCACAGTTTACTGGACTCAATGAGTCCACTGCTCACAGGTCAGGAGATTTAATACATTGCATTTTCAGTCCTTTCTCTGAGCCTTTGATAAGCTAGGAACTCTCTTTAAAAAGGAAGCATTTCATACATTACGCGAATACAGGGTATCATAAAGGAGCTGACTTAAATTTGCACTGGAAACTGTTTTGAAACTTCAGAAATTTTTCTTTGTAAGTGAAATATTCTAGTCATAACATTGTTTGAAATGAAACTTTTATTTTCACTTTTAAAACTAAATGCTGGAAATAATGAAAATTACATTCTTGGAAACTGTATCATCCTCTATCAGGATGATACAGCAGTCGAGATTAATGGTTCAACTCCAAAAGTAATTCATTATTTAACCTAACATAAGTCTACTTGGAGAAGCTGATTTTCATCTTTAATTGGTTTGTTGTTTAACCTCAAGCTTGAAGTCAAAGATATCATCCAAAATTACAGAATCACAGAACCACAGAATAGCTGAAGTTGGAAAAGACCTCTGGAGGCCATCTAATCCAACACTCTTGTTACGACCTGGCCTGATAGTCAGGCTCAGGGAAAGTTCGTAATGATCCCAAGGGCGAAATTAAGACACAAATGAGGTCATATGCCACCAATCAGATGTTTTATTAGGTAAATATGGAAGAGTAAAGCAATAGGAAAGGCAGGAAATATTAGGAGGAAATTAAGCAAGAGATCAGAGAGGTAAGCAAAGGATAGTCACCACCATGGATCCAGCGGCATTCTGTTGGTCCTCAGTCTTCAGTTCTCCAGTGGTGGAAAGGCTTCTACTTCTTTTAGTTCTTCAGGGGTGGAAAAGCTTCTTCTTTCTGCCTTCTTTCTGCTTTCGCTGTGCTTTCTTCTTTCTTCCTTCTTTCTGCTTTCGTTGTGCTTTCTTCTTTTCAGCCTTTCTGGTTTCGTTGTACTGTCTTTTATCCCATGTTGGAGAGGGAGTTCCCCCTCTCACCTCCATCTGGTTACCCAGAGCAACATCATGTATGCCACACCTGCACATCCAGTCACACAATATGTATTGCTGGTGGGCAAGTGGCCTGGCCCGGATATCAATTGGTGTCCCATTCTTGGTGGTGCCTGATAAGCCAAGGAATGCCCGGCTGCTTCAGCAAGCTTGCATGTTCCCTTGCAAGTTAATGGTACCTGATAAGCCAAAGAATGGTCCACCCTTGGGCCTTATCAGACAGAAGAGTGGTCTGCTGTCCAGTCTTATCAGATAAACACACCCAAGCAAGCTTTGAGACAATTGTTCTTAACACTTCAGACTCTTACAGCTCTGTTCAAGCAGGACTGACTAGAGCTGGTTGCCCAGGAGCATGTTGAGATGGCTTTTGAGTACCTCCAAGGATGGAGACTTCACACCTTCTCTGGATAACCTATTCCAGTGCTCAGTCACCCTCACAGTAAAAAAGTGTTTCTTGAAGTTCAGACAGATGCTCCTGTGTTTCAGGTTGTGTTCACTGCCTCTGGTACTGTCACTGAGCACCACTGAAGAGCCTGGCTCCCCTCCATTTGAACCCTCCCTTCAGGTATTTGTACATATTGATGAGCTCCTCTGGATCCTCAACTGTCTCAGCCTTTCCTTAGATAAGAGATATTCCAGCCTCTTAATCCTTAGTGGCCCTTTGCTGGATCCTCTCAAGTAGCTCCATATCCCTCAGCCCAGGACTGGACCCAGTACTCCAGGTGTGGCCTCACTAGTGCTGCGTAGAGAGGAAGGATCACCTCCCTTGACCTTCTGGCAATGCTCTTTCTAATGCAGAATTAAATTCTTTCGTTGTTGTATAACAAAACAAAAATCATTCAGATGGTGAAGGGCACCCTGAGAGTGCTTCGTTTCATGTGTGAGGTTTGTTTTAATTCAAAACATAGCATTTGATCAAACTTCAAAATGATATTTTACTTCTCATTTTTTTCACTTATTTTTATTTGTGATCAAATGATTTAAGCATACAGTTTTGGGATGCTTCTAGTGAAGCAGACCACTTTCTTTTTATGTATTAGGAAAAAAAGTGTTGTCAAAAAATATTACCTCAAGCAACAAAATATGAAGACTATCTTTTTTCAGACAACAAAGAAAGGCTGAAATGTGAAAATAATTTATTCATTTCCATATCCAGCAGGAAATATTGTCTAACAGTTACAGATGTATTGTGTTTACTACCCCACAATTTTCCCTGTTTTCATACCAATCTGCTCAACCTCTGCTGGTGGTTTAGTCCACAATTATTCTCTTAGCTCTTCATCATGTTTCCCCAGCTCACAAGCTCTTGCTTCTAAACTCTCTCTGTTCTTCTCTTTCAGCCCTGTGTGCATCTCTCTTATCTGTTTGCTCCTATTTTTCCCTGTGTTTACTCTTTCTCCCTTACCTTGTCACTTCTTTCTATTCTTACTTTGTAGCTTTTCTTAAATGTAGCCTCTTCTTTCTTCTTTTTCAGTTGAACAAGTGGAGCAGTAGTATGAGAAAGTCTCTCTAGCGTAGCATGGGATTGGGAAACCATCTTTTACACATTGAAAGCATAACTGGCTTTGGGAGTTTCAGTCTGATAATGATTTATGCGCACTAAGAGTTGTGAGGGGATGAAGTGTGTTTAGCAAGGATCAAATCTTGTGAGAAGTAGTGAGAAAAAAAATCAATCTCTACCCAACATATGCAAACTGAGTTTGGAGAATTACACAGTGCTTTTGTTAAAGACTGTAGAACTTGGTAAATTTAACACCCAGTGAATCATTTCCTGCCTCTATAATGACATATTGTCAAATGCACTGGTTCTTCTCAAGAATTCTGGGTTTTGTTTGGAACGTGGGCAAAACAGCTCCTTCTCAGCAACAGCTGATCAAATTTTATTGAAAAATGTGAACTTAAGCTGTTGCTCCTTGCATATACCTGGCTTTCTTTCTGGTTTTGTGCCCAAATGATTTAAATTTAACAAATTTACCATACAAATCTGAGCTATATAACAGGAAATGGTAAACATCTGTAACTCATGATTTCTGGCTGTGTTGTTTGTAAAAACTTTTAAGATATTATTGAAATATTATTTTAATTATTATGTATAACTTTTAATCTTATATTCTTAATGCAATTGTCCAGAGAACGCCACTTTCATTTTGAAATTATTTCTTAACCTTCAAAATATTTTTTTTTTCCCTCAAAGCAAATAAAATACCTTTTGGAAAGTATTTAAAAGATACAATTTCTTTCATCTTTTTTAATCAGAACTGGAGCTTTCAGTTTGAGGAGAATAAAACAATTTAAGAGAATGTTCTATATAGTGCTCAGTAGTCACCTCTAATGAGAAATAAATTCACACACTTTTCAATCTCTGATTAATGTGCTGGTCTAGGATAGAGGAAATAGAAATTCAAGTCTCTGGTCTTCTTGTATCAGAAGGATCTGATATGAGAAGTTCTTCACTGCAGAAAAAGTGACATGAGTTGCTCCATACTCGGGATGAATGTTTTGGTCAGTTGTCCAATAAAGCATGGTAATCTCTTTCTTATCATCCAAAAGAAATGTCTAAAAATCAATAGGATCTTTGAAAGAATGGGATTTTGACTTGATTACAAATGCTCTGATGTTTTTTTGCCTTTAGATTATGGATGTGCTCTTCTGCCTGTTAAGAGGACACAGATCGATTCCTCTTGGAACACCATGGAAGAACATCCCTCTCTCACAGCCACAGTTGTGTTCATTTCTTTGTGAACAAAAGGAGGATTTACTGGAGTTCTACAGAAAAGAGAAAAAGAAAACAAAAAATTAAATAGCTGAATGGTGCCTGTGAATAGGGCAGAAACTTCTCTTATGCAGCCTAATGCCTTGTGTAGCCAAGCCTTTATTTGATTCATCCCATTATCAAAGTTTTAGTGATAGTAGTTGGATGAGTACACATGTGAGTGAAATAAAACCTTTCCTTCCCAGTGCCCTCAATCTCTTGGCAAAGTGGCAAAGGAGAAGATGCAAATCTGAAGTTGTAATTAATTCTTTTTCTTCCTCAAGAACTGAATTTTTTCTTACTTACTGGATTATGTATTTGGGAGCCTCCCCCAGCCCCCACTCCCCTGTCTTATTCCTAACAATAAGATATTATCAAACTGGAGCAGACTATATGGAGATTTGGGGGAATTTCCATCAAATGAATTCTAGAAAAACAAATTACACAAATGTGAAAGATCTAGGTACAGGTAAGTGTCTCTGAGGCAGAGCATGGACTAAATAAACTCCTGAAGTCCCTTTCAGCTGTAACATTTGATAAGGAAGAATGATAAGTAAGTTACTAACTCTTCCTTACTTATCTGATTGTATTATTTTTGTTTGGCATATGGGCAAAACAACATCATCTCAGCCGTAAAGGAAAACCCAAAGTGTTCCAACACAGAAGCATAGACTTAAAAAAGATTAATAAAGATTGGCTCTCTATTTCTCTTCTGATTAATAAGTGAACTGATATATATTTAAGTTACTTGTCAGTTTGGTAACAACCTTAGCAATGTCTTTCATTGAGCATTCATGGATCCAAAAGCTGTCTTCAGTACTCCATTTGACAGTACTCGGTCCACATGAAATCATTCAGGATTGTCAGAGAGAGAATAAATTCTTACCTTTACACTCACATCAAAACATAGTTACAGAGCTGCTCTTGTAAAGCAGTAGTCAATGATGCTGCTATGTTAACCTGTAAGTGTTCAGGCAGAAGCATGCTTTACAAACAGGTGGAAGACTTACTTTCCCAGCTGCTCATTGCCAGCTCTCTTTGCTAGTGATTGTCACTCCCTTAAATTTCTCAGCAGAGCTGCTCATGTCAAAATTGCAGTCAAAGCGAGATAAGTTAAGTTAACAGGTTTAAATACAAGATTATTCCTAAGACAAAACACTCTGAAGCTGTCTTGGCAGCAGCAGAGCTAGCATATCAGAGTGGTGGTAAATTCTGCCTGGGAGTCAAGATGGACAGAGGCAGTGATAAGCAGCTGGATAAGTCCATAAGGTAACTTAGGGCTAGAAAAGGACATATGTCCAACGCATAATGGTACATCATCACATTGTAAACAGTGTATTTATTTTCCCTTTTAGCTTTCCCTCCTTCCCCACTATTATACTTTCTCTTTGCTAAATCAGCTGTTTGTGCTGCTGTGTACTGAACCAGCTAGCCACATTCACTGATTTAGAGAGAAATGCTTTATCCATGGTTACTCTACTGTTCATGTTAGGTTTGTACACTCTCAGATCACCTGGGAGGCTTAGATAGATTCTTGATTGCATTACTGTTGAATTAACAGGCCACAAGGAGTTTTTGCTGAGTTTATGCTTATACACTGGTTTACTGATGGCTGCAGGAGGATGGGCACAATGTTTGGTTGTACCAAGCTTACCCACTGATTTTTGTTTAGTGAACCTGGACAGGAAAAGTTAGTTTGTACCAAATGAGTACTTCACTAATGTGGTACTATTCCATCCTGCTGAAGAATGAATGCCAGATTTAAGCATTGCTGAAACATAACTTTTTTCTTCCAATTCACAGCATGGGCTTATGTCTCTGAATCCATAACGCTGATGGGATGGAGAGACGAAAGAAGAGAACCTCATCCAGATCTTGCACCAAAGCATTAGTAACAGGAAAGTATGCCTACAGAAGTACTTTCACTAGCTGGAGTAACCTGGCAGATCGCAAATTCAAAAAAAGGGAATTATTCTTCTCCATCTCATTTTTCTTTTCCTCAGTCTTGTCTGCACAGTTCTTGCTCAGCTCACCTTGATGTTTAGCTGAGGCTTTTGTGAGCTACTTTATTTCAGTAGCTCAGCAAAAAATGCTAAGAAAACTGTAGACCAACTGTAGCTTATCAGCTTTTTGCCAAGCTGATAAATAGAATTGGCTCAGCAAGGTATCCTCCAAGCCATATAACACCAGCGAGGGAATGATGCAAAAAAGAGCAGGGGAATGAACAGTGAAATTGTCACTTTTGCTGGCAGAAAGTTACTCAGGCACCTCTGCTGCTCAGGGAAATGTACCAGAAGAATTTAAAAAGGTGGCACTGCTTCTTATCACCTGGGAGATCATCCAAGTCCCATTAAAGTAATTAAGTTTTCACCCTTATTTTAAAGACACCTGGATCAGGTGCCATATAAACAGACTGGTAAATCACTACTAGTGAGTTATTAACATGCAAAGGAACTCTGATCTTTGGTATGGGTGTATATTATTCAAGGATGGTAAGCAGTTAGGAATGAAATACACACTCCAAATTTATAAAGCACTTTGTATGTTACTAGTAACCTTCATACTTAAATCTCAAAGTAATGATTTAAGAATCATGTGTGATTAGACTTCTTCACTACTAATTATTTGTTAATTTTCATTCCTTTTCCCTACATTTCCTTTGATTAATTGGCTTGATTTTTGCAAGGTATTGAAACTTGTAATAGGTATTTTAAAAGTAAAAAAAAAAAAAGCTTTTAAATTTTACAGACAGACTTATTCATCAGATAGTAAACTGAAGTGTTAATAACCCCCCTTTCCTATAATGTAAAAGTCTTCTGTGTTGAACCTGCCTGAAAGAGCTCTTTTCTTCCACACCACCACTTCAATTTCAGTGCTATTTCTTGACTTTCTCACCTCTTTTAACTCACCGTATTAACAGCTGACAAACAGCAGAAATTCGCCGTGTAGTGCATATGAGAGAACCCGTTATTGCACACCACTTTTGTTTTCCCTATTGCTTTCTTTTTCTCTTTGCCATGTTAGTTACCACTTGGATCCTATGGTCATTCTATATGTGGTCATAAGAGCCTGCTCAAAAAAGATAGCATTACACTCACGTGATTCAAAGGGCTGATAGGGAGTTTTAGGATGAATACTGCAAACTCAACTTATTGCATGTTCTGCTGCTGACTAGACTTTTCACCTCATGGAAACCTGAGCACACTAAATATCATCACTCTGGGTATGTGGAAGCCATCTAAGATAAGCAACAGTAAAATGTGGAGATGGCTAAGGTATTTAGGATGGCAGTGGCTGGAGATCAACACTTGTTCTTAGACATAAAGGATTTCCTGTTATGCTCCTGCCCTTAAAAGCTTCCCTAGTACAACGTACTTGGCCCTTATCTCAATTGTGCTAAAACGTAGTTTGTATTCATCAAAAGTGTACATTTATTCTTTAGGCTGGCATCTAGTTGTTGTGGTTAACCTGGTAGGCAGCTAAACGTGACAGAGCCGTTCATTCACGCAATGGGATGGGGCAGAGAATCGGAAAAAAGGTAAAACTTGTGGGCTGAGAAAAAGACAATTTAATAGGACAGAAAAGGAAGGGAAAATAATAATAATGAAAAAAGAATATACAAAACGAGACACACAATGCAATTGCGCACGACCCACTGACCAATGCCCAGCCACATCTTGAGCAGTGGCTGTGCCCCCCCAGCCAACTTCCCCCAGGTTTTTTTTGTTCAGTGTGATGTATGATACGGAATAGCCCTTTGGCCAGTTTGGGTCAGCTGTCCTGGCTGTGTTCTCTCCCAGCTTCTTGTGCACATCCAGTCTCCTCGCTGGCAAAGCAGTGTGAGAAGCTGAAAAGTCCTTGACTTAGGGTAAGCACTGCTCAGCAACAACTAAAACATCAGTGTGTTATCAACATTATTCTCATGCTAAATCCAAAACACGGCACTATACCAGCTACTAGGAAGAAAATTAACTCTACCCCAGCCAAAACTAGGACACTAGTGTAATTCAAAACCATGTAAGTTAATAAATTGTGATATTTTATGTTTAATGTATGAAAGTGCTATTATTCAATAATTTGGCATGTTTTTGTAGTAATACTCACTCTAGAAGCTACTTTAGTGATATTTACTGTTATTATGTGTATTAGCATTGTTGCTAATTTCATCTTATAAATAACTTAATGAGTCATTGCAAATAAAATTCTCCATGTCCATTAATATGGAGATTGAAACTAGTAACTCAGTCTGTGTCTTTATCCAGTTGCCTGTCAAATTTTGTTTCCATTTGCTTATACAACTGTTCCTTCTGTTCCTTACCTGTTCCTTCTGTTCTGTGTATTTCTGTATATACTTGTGCAAGTAGTAGGACTAGTAGTTTTGGATGCCTCTGTCTGTGTGTTTGGTATATGAAGTAAGCTGGAATTTTCAGTACCTGAAACTCTCCAGCACTGCTAAGTTGATCTCTAAAGAATACTACTGAATGCCTTTGTATAGACTGCATACCTGCCCAAAGAAATCCACATTACTCTTGAATTCATGTCATTTAGCTCTAATGGGATATGACAATGAAAAATGAGGATGCCTTTGCTCTGCTGGGAACCCTCCTCATCCTTTAACCTCACTTGAGTTCCATGTTGAACAATCTGAAGCAAGCCAAGCCCTGTGGCACAAATTTTTCTTTTCTTTTTAGCTAGAAATAAACACTTTTCCTTCTACTAAGATAAACTCCATAATTGATAATAAACTTGATTACATTTTTTTTTCTCAGATTATTGAAACTATCCTTAAAAGACAATAAATTAAGGGTGACTTTTCAGTTGGTAATTTTATTACATCAGCTTCCTAAAGGTATAATGAAATTGTTCTGAAATGCAACGGTACTAAGCACTCAGGAAATGTGATGCAATTAGTGTCTATATTCATAATTGTGTGTCATGAATGCAAGAAAGGTAATAAATGGGATTTTGAATAGCCGTACTGGAAACTACTGAAGCTTTTGCTTGGAAGTCAGCATAACACTTGTGAAAATAGGGTACCTCACATCCTTCCTGCAGGTGTACAAATTAGCAACATATTTTAAATAACTGTTCAAATACGTTTTGTACCTTAAATATAACACAAATATCCATATAAAAGCAGATACATTAAATCTAAATTTATGCACACATATACACACATATATATTTATCTATATATACATAAACGTGTCTATATCTTTGTGCAAATGTCTACATGCCTGTGTGTATATGTGTAGTGATTTGTGTCTTTGGACTACCACATTGCAAATAAATGCATAAAGATGGAAAATTGCCTGCACAAATTGGAAAATGCACCAGCAGATTAAGAGCATGCAAGCTGAAAATGTTTCCTTTTGTGGCAATAATAATGCTGTAGCAGCTATGTCAATAAATATGTTGTAATTCTATTATATCTTTACATAGCTGGGTAGATTTACAGAACAATATTTAAAAGTAGCACATGCACGTGGTATGCTTACACTTTGCTACTGTTATATCTTGTGTGGATAAAATACAATAATTATTATACTAGAGTAGCATTTTCATGAAATAGTAATCTTAGTTTCACTCCAGATTATTTGACTACAATTATCTTCAGTATAAAGAATACTATCTAGGCAGATATGCCTAGTAGTGAGTAAATGTTTCAAAATACATAACATTATTTACTCAGTTAACAGTACTTAGGTACTTTCACTTGAACTGCATGCTGGCTGAAGAAATATAAACAGAGGTTAACAAGCAATGGCAAAATGTGAATTTGCTGGAAGGCTTTTACTGGAAAAAACAAGCTCTCTGTGATGTCTCTTCTTATTTCCAATCTTTAATGATCTAAAAGAACAAAGAGCATATTCATGGAATTCAGTGATAATCAGTCTGATATTACATGGAAAGGAATATTGAACACAGCTGAAACAGAGATAAAACAAAGAGATAAGATGTTAGAAACATGGCAGTAAACAGTAATATGAAGTCAGACATAAAAATAATGCATGTTAACATATATATAGCTAGAAACTGAAATAAGGTCACTGCTGAAGTAGGTTTCATCATGCTGGATATTACTAAAAAGTACTGAGACAACATGAAATATGATACTAGTCAGCCAGAGGAAGCATTTAGGCACAGAGATGTGCTTTCCACAAAGGAGGGAAAGAAAAACAGAAGCAAAAACACACCAGTGTTGAAACTGTGCTCATGATGTCACCTCAGAAACTGTCCATGCAGTGTGATTCTGCAAATGTAGAATTAAACACTGAAAAATATATGTTGATGTATTTTTCAACAACAGCACAGAGCTCTGCCTCATCTACAAAGCTACTTTTCCACTGCTGCTCTGATCTATTTAGATTATGAACTCTGCAGAGCAGGGACTGTATTTTTGCAAAAACCTTGAGTGCAGAAAGGTTTCCAAGATACTATCATACCTTCACCATAGGTATTAATAATTACGGTTCAGTGTGGTTTCTTCCTCACGCATTATCACAGTATTACCTAAAGATAGCTTTGACACTACAAAGGCCTATTAATAAACCTGTAGTTGATTTAAAATAGTTAATATTTTTTAAATGTATATTGTATGTACCTTTAAATATTCATCTTTTGTCGTTTGTACTTGCCAGGTAGCAAAAGCCTTTTTGATTTTTACTAGATTGGTAAACAGTTTTTCCATTGCAAAACAATTTATGAGTATTCAAAAACTGTTCCTGTTTGACATTAGGATTAAATCAAAACCTTTTGAAATTTAAATTATAGTGGATAAAATAAAGAGAGAAACTGCAGGATGCTGAAGGACAGCCATCATCAGCAGAATTATTTGGGCCATGGGAAAAAGAGTTTCGGGTTCCTTCCCTGCTCAGTGTGAAGTTGGAGATGCTCATTCTGCACGTATATCTCTTTACCTGACTATTCTGAAATGGAAATCTTTCTTGCTAGAGATCTTCACGATTTCACAAACAGGAGACTAGCTATGTCTGAAGAGTAGTAAAAAGGATACTCTGCCAGGCTAAAGCTGAACTGGGTCAGGACTTCACAAGGTTTTTTTCTCATGTTTCTCTCCTGCACATCCATTTTGGTTTCATTCACTGTTTGGCTTCCCCCAGCTGCTTCTCTGGACTGCTATAGGCACATATAAACATGGTTGATAACCTGGGGCATCTAAACTGCCCCTAGATGTTTAATTTTATGCAACTGACATCCTTGTTTGCAACCCATTATAGTAGTCAAATCACTGTGCTGAAATCTTTTCTAATGTGGCACTGATTTGGACTGCAATTGTTCCCTGGAACTCTATCTTAGAAATATTGAAACTTTTTTACTCAAACTTCCAAGAAAACTGTTGAATCATTACCCAAATGTACATACAAATAATTAATTAGTGGAAAGAAACAAAGAAAAAAAATTCCTCTCCAGTTCCAGTGGGTAGAGCAAAGAAAATAAATTGATGAATATTTTTCATAGCTTCCTGCTCTCTTCTCCATCCCCCTTTACTGTACTGTCTGCAATAGGAAAAAATCATCCACTATAATCTAATAAGCGACATTTAAATATATGAGATATTGCAGCTCTCTAGCAAACACTCGCAGGCTTTTCAGCTCTTTTGTTTCCCAGTGTTAGGCTAGAATGGCAGAGAGTTGCTCTGAAGAAAGGCGTTGACAAAAAAATCATAGGATTATAGTGGATGGCACTTCACAAATGTTAAATATATTTTTCTCAACACCCCAAACTTCCATCTCTTCTATGCCCACATATAAATGATCTTAAAGCAAATTACAAAAAAGTAGAGTAGAGGTTACATTTCAGACCACAGCAAAAATCACATCAGCCTGCAGCATTAGACCTACAGGAATGACATATAGGCTGCTAAATGTTTTCGTGTATAGCTATGGACACACTGAAATAATTTATGCTGTCTCCAGATTCCAAATATTTCTTTGTACATCTCAGGAGGGTCCTTTTGCTAGATGAAATCTTCTTAGTATTTATTCTTTTTAATCTGATATTTGGGGAAACATGTGAGTGATTTATTACAGGCTCCCTAGGAGTGACCCATAGCAATGCACAATGCCACGGGAGAGGGCAGGATGCAGTGTCTGTCCAGCAGCGTGTCTGCAGCAGTCAGATCTGCTGGGGAGAAACAGACTGTAAGTGCACATGTCAATAGGGCAAACATATTCTGAAAAGAAACATAATCTGAAAAGAAAATGAAACTAAACATATTCCAAAACAGCATGAATAATTGGCTATAGCACCACAAAAGGACTCAAGACATTTCTCCACTAAGTGACCTCCAAGAAGTCCTTTTCTTTTTTTTTTTTTACTTCTATAAACCAAGGATTACCATGAGACTTATGAACATAAGTAATAATAGGTTGCAAAAAAGACAAATGTCAGGTTTATTGGCATAAATAAAAGTGTCACCTTGAAAATGCAGGAAGCTATCTTTATCCTGTTCTAGCATGGTTATGTGGAACTGCACCATAATTCAAGGCATGCTTTTGGGCATCATACCTCAAGAAGAGTTTTGATCAACTAGATAAGCTAATGCAAGCACTGAGATTTGAAAAAGATATTAAAGAAAGATTTAGAGGACTGGAATTACTTATTTAGAGAAGACTAATCAAGGATAAGATAACAACCTTAGGTCATGTGAAGTGCTGCTATGAAAAGAAAGAATTCCATGTCCTGATGGACAGAACAAAAAAATAGTGTTTAAGAAAAGGACGGTTAGGTCAGTCCACAGAAAAACTTCCTGAACATAAGGATACCTAAGTAAGGAGGGAGAAGTCAGAAGGAGAAACATTAAAAAAAAAATCCAGATCATTTCCAGGAAAGTTACCTTCTAAACTTGTTATGAAAGAGGAATACAGGCAATATTACACATACCAGACTGATTGAATTACAGTTCTTGCTCAAGGTCTTATCATCCCTCATACAGACATTAGGTATCATACTATCACCTTCCAAGAATGGGTCTATAGCCTGCCCAACCCCAACCTGAGTCCTGTGTTACGGATCCCAGGATAACAGTTGTTACTATGTAATCAAATCTAGCCTGGGATCTCTCTCTGAAAATCTGTGAAATTGTTTTATCAAAATGGCTTTAAACCAACTTCTTCAAAACAAGGCATTATTTATTTTTCCATTCATCAATTCAAAGCACGTTCGTGTCAGCTTCTTCTGATTGATCCTAGATAGCCTGCCTTACCCCACAGAACTCGATATGACCATTCTTCAAACAGATCACTGACTTTTGATGTCCCTCTTTTCAGTCTTGACTAAACAGCTTGTCTCCAAGGCTGGATTATAGAGCAGAACTGGGAGGCTCCCATTGGTAGGCTCCCTGTGATAGAAAAAAGGAGTTTCTTAGGTTAGGATGAACCCAAGATTTTTTAAAGTTTTGTTGGGGGGGAAGGGAGCCCAGAGTCACCAGTAGCAAAAGTAGCAAATACACCTGCAGAAATAGCCTTGATGAAACATTTTCCAGGACAAAACATTTTTTATTGATGAATTATCAAATCTCCTGAGATGTCCTTCACAGCTATACCTCTGGCAGCGTTGCCTTTGGGGATACTTCTGACTGGATCACTATTTTACTTTTCTTCTTCAGTTTCTAACTCCTTTCATGCTCCTTTAGAGTCAATGTTATGCAAGCAGGTGGACAGCAACATGAGAGGCAGATAGAATCCGTTATGGTATTCATAAAAGAAAATTCAGATCTATTCCAAGTTCATGATAGAGAGTGGAAAAGCTAGTTCTATTTTAATAGTTTAAGAGATTTTTTTGTCACTTGTTCCTAAACAAAGTAGAAATAAATTTAAATCTTTAAGACCTGCACAGACCACAGTGTCAATAGCTTACTTTTCACAAGGGAAAAATTTAGTAATCCGGGAAACATTTGAGACTGAAAATTCTTTTCAATGATGCCAGTGGAAAAGGCAGAGACAAAGGAATTTTAAGATCAGAAGCAACCAGAAATCAAGGGTCAGAGAGGAAGGTATGATGGAGAGCTTGAGGTGATGATGAGTAAGAGGAAGGGAAAGGCATTACTTAAAATCCAGCCATCAAATTAAGAAGAGGAAGTGCTTATATTTTCTTTGATGGAGTGTAGCAGTTCTCTTAAGAGTGCTATAACATCCTGGGGACATTGCAGAAGCAGCATACCATGAACTGATCATCTGGAGACCGAGTTTGTAATGTGTCACCTTCACTCTATATTGTGATAACAACAAGTGGGATTTATCAATTTGAAATCAAGATGCAATTTTATAAGACTGTTAATTATATGGAATTTTTACAAGGGACCATTTTATTTGAATCCTTGAATGCTTCTTGTCCTTAAATTTCACCTGGATGGCTTAAATTAAGCAGAAAAACTTTTTTCTTCTTCTTTTTCACCATATCAGGATGTAACAGGCTTTTAGAAAACCTCACAGTCTTGATTTGAAAATATCAAGAGATGCGAAAACCTGTCACTAGCATTGATAGATTTTCTTCCATAATTGATGAAAATGCACAACTTATTTCTAACGTGAATATCTAGTGTCAGTTTCCAACTACTGGTTCTTGTTACGATGTCTTCCACTAGATAAAAGAGCTCTGTAGTACTTAATGTTGGGTTTTTTGGTTTTTGGGTTTTTTTTCTTCTGTGAAGATACTTACACACTGTAATCAAATCACCTTACAATCTTCTTTTTGATATGTTCTGTATTTGACTTTAAGGTACTTTCTGCAATGCTTCCATCATTTTTGCTAATCTTTCTTTCATGAACTTTCCCTAACTTTCATCCTTCTTTTAAAATATCTAGAGACCAGAATTATAGGGAATATCCTGATAACACTCCCAGCAATGGTAAAATCAACTATGTGCTCTAATTAATTTTTCTCTTCCTTCTCCAAGAAGCAGATTACTTCTTATTGCTACAGCATTGTTTTGAAAGCTGGTTATTTTGCCTCTATGACTCTTAAATCTTTTCAATCTCTTCTTTTCAGGAAAAAAGTCTTATTCTGCAGCTGCAAACTCCATTACTAAATTAATAGCTTTTTATCTGGCTGCATTAGAAATACTTCATTTGGATATGACTGGTTTATCAAGCTATCCAGATTACTTTATGGCATCTACATTCTCATTATTATTTACCATTGTGATAAATTTTATGCCTTCCACACATTTTATTGCTGGTGATTAGATAATTACTTCCTTATTATGTCTCACTGGACAGTGTCCTGTTCCCTGTGGAACCCCATTCTCCTGTACAGTGATGATTAACCACTGACGGCTTATTTTTAAGAAGTCAGTTAATCAGTTCTTGATCCATTCAAGATATTATACTTTATGATACTGTACTGTGCCTACTCCTAGATTTATTAAACACTGAAAATTAATGGCCTGGAAATCTTCTTAAAAGTTCTTTCAGCTTCAGATTGCTCTAGCCTGCCTTCAGCAAAGACTGGTCTCTTCATTAAGGAGACATCAGAAATCATGCTTATGTAGTCTCCTTCTGCACTAGAAGGTAATCTATCATTACAACTCCATAATAACTTGTTTTCAGCCAAACAAGGTTGACACTAGCAACATAGAGGGCAATTTACATTCAGGCTTTCCTGCTTTTCCCTTCATGGGATGAAAACAAACTGTTAAGAAAACTTTCTACCTAAAAATTCTCCCAACATCTTGAAAATCTGAAATTGTCTCTGCATTCTGATGTAAGATCCCTTTTAACTGTTCCAACAGATTATAACCAGTGATTTTCTAAACCACCCTACAATTCTTATCAGTCTTGCAATTGCATCTCTATTTCTGATTGAGGAAGACAGTGTACCATAATCAATGTACCAGAGAGCTCCTTTGTCTCACAGCAACAAGGATGCATTGAAGACAGGATTCCACCCCATCTTCAAGTTCTTTTGGATTAACTGTACTTCTTCAAGTAGTAGTGTGTAGCATAAGAAAGATCACCTACCAATATAATCTCTCAGAAATGCATGGTGCTTCAACTTTGTGAGTGAAAGAAACACTAAGGAAAAAAGGGGATGGAACAGAAAATTAAAAATCTGTTCATAAATCTAAATGTAGAAGTAATGATTTCAAAAATCTTTTAGGAATATACTAGCTGCATAATTCTTTTTTTCACAAATTGGTGACGCTAAGCAAACAATGTTTGTAAGATATTTTGAAAATGGTATCTGGGACAATTTTAACTTCTGAAAAAAATATGGGTTTCCTGTTGATAGCAAAAGGGAAAAAAAATCATACAGTTAGAGAATGGATGATATTTTTAGGCTTAGACCTGTTCAGGTGCTACAGGGAGGAATATTCAGGTTGCTGAGTTTTAGAAACCCCTCTCACCAATGCAAGAATAGCCAGGTTACAGCACAGTCCAACTAGTCATCACTCCATATGACAATGCTGCTGCAAGATTCACAGAGACTGTCCAACATCAGGACAGAGTAATATTTGCTGGTGCATTTTACAACCTCTAGTGATTTGTACTTCAGTCAATGCCTGATCCCGAGGTGGTAGTTTTGTCCAATCACCTTTTGAAGTACTGTGGACTTGTAGTAAATTGAAAGTGCTTTAATATGGGGACCTATAGTTTGTATAATGTACAGAATCATTAAATTTGTCTTATTTATATGTGTCATACTGTTTTCATTTTGTACCCCTAGTTCACAGAGGGAGTGAACAATCATTGCCATTCATGATTTTTGAGACCTCCATTGTATTTGTTTGTACTGTCTCGTTTTGAGGCTGCATAGTCTGTTTCTTTTATAGAAGCTGTCCTTGTCATATTCTTTCTATATCTTTTCTAGTCCAATTCTGTTCTTTTTTTTGTTTTGTTTAACTCTTGTTGTAACTTTACCTCCTTGAAAAATGCTTCCATATCACAAGCAACTAGAATTATTTCAAATGTGGATACATGATCAGTTTGTACAGTGTTGTAATGATACTGCCTCTGTCATTGATTGAACTTTTCCTAGTTTCTCTTGTGCTCCGTCTTGCTTTTACAAGGTTTCCTTCTTTCATGGTCATAGTAGCTAGACACCTCTCTCTTCTTTACGCATGTAATGTAGAAAACACTCACTGATTATCATATATCAGAAGGTTATAGAAGTTTCTTGTCGGTTGTTCTCTTGCATAACCAGCTAAGATATAACAAGTTCTCCTAGAGGACTGTGTTACTGCCTTAGCTGAGCTCCTTTCTCTGAGCTCCTGTCTCATAGGGTAGGTAAAAAAGGCTCAGTAAACTTAGTAAACTGGGTCATTAGAGAGTGTCATGATATAGTCCCTCTTAACATTTGCTGAGCTCTAAGATAGATAACTGTGTATAATTGTCTATAGGTTGGGTAATTTGTCACTGCAAATTTTTATGTATCATGTACTTAACTGGTTTCTTAAAATTATATTCATTTGCTGATTTTCATACTAATGAGTTAGAGAACATTTTCCAATCTTCATTTGCAGTTCCTATTTTCAAATCAATTTAAGTAAGCACTAGGAAAGGGAGTATATTTTATGTATTTCAGGTCTGTCCTCTGCCAACGAAAGTGCAGATTGATGCATCACAAATCCTGCTTTTGTGAACTGCCTGCTCCCCAAAAGGCAAATCTTTTAGACAAATAAAGCAGTGGGATTAAGTTAATGGAGGAAAAGAGTAGGACAGAAAATTCATGAGATTTGAAGATATTACAGCAGTGAGCAAACTTCATTGCATTTCTCAGAGTCATTGCAATCACTATCACAAGAAGGACTTGTTCTGTATTTCTTGCACTTTTTACAGCCTTTGTCATCAGGGTGATGAATTTAATTTCCGTGCCTTGTATATTTCTTGAATTACAGTGGTGTGTCCTGTCCCTTGACCTTTCCAGTTTTCCATCATTTCTGAGTAGCTGGAAAAACTTTTTTTGTTTGTTTTTGTTTTGTTTACCTGTTGTTGTAACTTCACCTCCTTGAGAAATGCTTTTATATCACAGCATCTCTCTCCATAAAAAGTTGAGTAGAAGGACCTCTCTTTTACATGCTGTGAGCATAATTTAAAAATTTGAAAGGTAGAGACTCATATTTAATTACCCCTGTTGCCTGACACAAGTCTTTGTTTTATGTGTAGACAGATAGAAAAGAAGAGAAAGAAGGAAGATATTCTTGGCTTCAGAACAAATGGGGAATGGAAATAGTGCCAAAGCCACTTGGTGCTAATATGGAGAAGAAGATAGCAACAAAGTCAAGACGCTTAAGATCTGAGAGTAGGGAAAGAAGACAGAGATAATTAAGAAAAGCATGCAGTTGTCTATGCACGTGCTCTGCCACACAAAGCATCATCATTCTCTTAATGAAAGGCCACAGGTATTATATCAAACCTTCTTTGCCTCAACTATTATGAAAAAAAACCCTGAGGTTCCTGGGAAAGTGGCACTTTTCGCTAGAACAGACATGCATAACAGGCTGTTGTTCTACAACATCTTGCATTTCTGTAAGCATATACAGTACAAAGAATAAGCAAACAATGACATTTCTTTGGGCAATGAGAAGGTTCCACCCTCAGTACTGGAACTGTGTTACTTCTAAGGACTCATAGAATTCATTGAACATTGTCATTTCCAAGAGAGAAATAGAGGCAGTTGCAATGGGTTTCTAGTATAATGTATCTAGTAGCTGCCTTTTGCTTTGGTTGTTAAATATGTTTCACCATAAATGATTTCAGGAATCTTGCTTCTGGAAAACAGTAAGACATCTATTAATTCAAAAAGCCTTGATTTTCAGCAAAGTGATTTTCTTTATAGCAACATTTCACCTGAAGTAAAATATATTAACCTTTCCACCTCTCTCCTCTTTCTCTTCATAAGCTCCAGGAAAATGTTGTCATGGAATATTTAAACCAGCTCAGTTTACTGTGGGCTCATTTCAGCTCACCCCCAAGCAAGAGATATTGTCCTAGAAGTTCAGAAGCATTCTGAGCACTAAATAGTAGCAGGAGTTGAGAAAAAAGAAATTGGGGTTAGTACCCTGTTGTTCTCCCATTCTTTCCTATCAAGGTGTGTAGAGACTGAAAGCTAATGTAGAAAGAGCATAGAACTGAAATGTTTCAAAGTAAGGTGAAAAAGTTTAAATTAATCTCTATTTTCAGCATGCTTTCCACCTGGACTCACACTATCCCCTCTGTGTGTTTAATGGCATGATTACAATTATTCCTCCCTCTTGACTGAATAATAACCCGTGATTTCCTGGTCCCAAAATAACTGCTTATGACTTGTACTTACTAGCTTGGTCCCACTGCATACAATGTAAGTACAATAGCTCTCATGAAAGACTTTTTCCTTTTATGTTTTTTCCTTCTTTTATTTTTTTTTTAGAAAAACTTTGAATAAAGAAGTTATTTCCTCAAGAGGTCATCTTCTTGACATTAGGGAAGAACCAGACAGAGTTCCTTTGTGTTACAATTTAATTGTGAGAATTTTGTACACAATATGAAGAAATCGTTCCCATTTTTATCTTACAAATATATTAAGAAAATCTGTCAGCTCTGTATAATAAAGATTCAGTGGATGTGACTGTATATACATCCCAGTGCCTCATAATTCATATGTGCTTCCCTTTCACCATGAAGCCTCTTGAAGGTTTTTATGTGTGCAATAAACCTCTAACTCACTGGTTATGAACGTCTGCTAAAAGCAAATATGCTATTACTTCTGAGACTTTTTAAATGTTAATTGTAGGGTTTGAAAAATGTTTGTACAGCCATTTTCCAACAAAAAACATTTCTGTTTTTCCTTGTTTTTAATGTCAGAAAATGATATGTGACTGAGTATTTACAATGAGATTAACAGCTTCAAATTTAAAATCCCATTTCATTCCTTGCTTATTTTTGGTGGAACTTAACAGTAAAAAAAAAAGTTGCCATGCTAAGTTCACCCTTTCTTAAAAAGGAATTGAAATAAAAAAGGAAGTTTTATTAAGTATAGAAAGAATGTTATTACCCTCAGTGCAATCTCTGGAACATAGAGGGCACTGTTACATTGATGAAAATAATATTTTACAAACTCAGCCATTTAGAATTGCTTTTAATGTTAGGCACTAGAACACCAGTATGCATTAGGATAGTGATGGTTATGATGTAGCTGTTCCTGTCTGCAAACAGACAGTTCATACAAAATGTAAATGGAATCACATATGCAGTGTATTTATCTAGAATGAGTAAGAAATAAAAATCTCTATGTAGAGATTACTTTTCTTTATTATTATTATTATTATTATTATTATTATTATTATTATTATTATTACTATTTCTTTGAGTAAGGTTTACTCTTTATACTAGTAAATTCTATGACTTTAAAACAGCTTCATACTGTTCTAACTTGCAGAGATGCATCCTTAGTCCTCCTAACACATTTTGGAAAAGATATTTAGCACATAACTGGTAGATTGCAAAGTACCTTACACACTAAGGAGAACCATAATCACTATTTCACAGGTAGAGAAACAGTAATTTTGCTTCTGCTCTGCTGGCTTCGCAAGCAAGAAGTCTACTCATAGCAGTGCCATAGTTCTTCATTCCTGTGATCTTATCCTTCCCCTGCTGCCCACAACCAACAGCAATACTGGAAGAAGAGGAGCTTTATGCATAGTTTTCTTGAATGGCCATGCTTTATTCTGTGTTCTGGAAGACTGTACAATTAAGAACTACACTTGTAGGTGAGAAGACAGAAAGCAGACAGCATTTGTGAGACTGTGACACAGGCAGAGAATAGCAGGTTTTCTGGTTGGGGGAGTTAAGATCATCTAAAAGACAAGTCTGAAGACTATACTTGAGTTGGCTGCAAATACAACCTGTTTTGGGCTGGGACAGCCTCCTGAGGAGGGTCTGGGCTGGGTCTCAGTAGACATTGTACTCTGCCACTGGCTAGAAAGTTGTTTAGAACTAATCTGATACTTCAAGTCCACACCGCATTTACTATTCAGTTTCACTGGAAAAGAGTCCTCATACAGGCTGAGGTTCATTACTTCAGGAGCAAAGATGATAACGCTCCCACATCTGCTGAAAGACTGAGAAGAAAAGCAATACCCTCTTTGGCATCACCTTGTGTCTTGTAGCTCAGTCTTTTGTGTGTGTTTGTTTACTTGAAGGCAGTGAAACTGTACAGTAAATAAGTTCTGAATATGTCGGTTCATTTCTTTATGCCAGGAGCTTGGTGACTTTAGTAGCTACCTCAGTCTGGAAACTCCCATGAAAATTGTCATGATTCTTATGGAACACATAAAATTATAAGAAACCACATTTTCCTAGCAAATCACATTAAATGTAGAACTAAGCCAATACCCTGGGATCTATTTTAGTTAGAGCTTCCTAAGTACCACTGTATAACATGCCTAGTAGCAGTGACTCTTTCTTACGCTGGAAAACAGTGACTGTGTGATTGGACCTATTTGCTTGCTGTTATTCTGTTGTTTGCAGGTAGCCTGGGGTTAAAGAGAAGTATTCAGCTTCCACTGCTTTTATACTAATTACTTAGATAAAGGGGTGCAAATGTATACCAGTTCAGTTGAAGGTGGTTGCTTTTCTTTAAAGCACAATTGATTAGGAATGCAGCCATAGGCAAGAAATTAAGAGGACATAGTACTGATACCAAAATTGTTGTTTAAATATGTATCAGCTGGCTAAGGATGCTGCTACATTTGGAAAATCATGCCATTAAAATTCATCAAATATGACCTGAAAAAAAATCTGCTGATTCTTTGGTCCAATTCCTATTATTAAGTCTTAAAATAATCCTTCTCCTGAGACCTTTAGTTTCTCTGTACACAGTTATGAACTTGTAGTGTCATAAATCACAGTGTTATCTTAAAACCAACTACCAATGTTAATCCCTGCTATCAGGTACCGGAGTCCACTCTTGCTGTTTCCAGTTGAGGCCGTATTTTTCTCTAATTACCTTTTACAGAATCATTTGTGTGCTGCATATGAAGATGATACTGGAGAACACTTCTACAATGTATATGAACATGTATATGTATTAAAGATAAGAAGAAAAAAGGTAACTTTTTAACTGAAATTTTAGAAAATTGAATATAATAGACTTTTTTCTGTCGTAAAAACAGTGACTATGGTCCTACTGTGAATAGAAACTTTGCTGTTGCCTAAAGAAAGACTAGGACTAGGCGTTAACCAAATTAATCTTAGTTTAGAAAGATATCTAGAAATTAATAAAGTTAAAGAATGGCATTCATATTTGATACACACTTTTTCAATACAATGAAAATTTGTTATAGTCACACAGTCCACATTGACAGCTAGCTATTACAAATCAATTGCTATTAGCAGATAGTTAATCTGAATTTCCATCTCCTTACATTTTCTAAAGTAAAACCAAAAAATTTCCAGGAACACCTCTAAAAAACAATCTTGTAAATAATTATGATACATAATATCATTCTTGTAGTATCAGCTCCTGGAGTCAGACGGTTGATAGAAAATAATTTAGGGATTCTGATCAAGTAATTTTCTGGATATTTGTGATAACACAGATAAGTTCAAAAACCTCAAAAATCATGTTAAAGGAACCTCCAGCATTTAAAGTTATTTTATGAATGGTATCAGATCTTATAATGTTGGGAGTATGACTGTGATTTTGAAATGCTTAGAGTTGTTTTACATTTCTGCAGCTCCATGCAACAAATAAAAATTGTAGCTCCATGCAATAAATTATGGGTATATTTGATAAATATATTTATTAAAGAGCTTTTAATGTTTAATTCATACAAGTCTCAATTCATTCCAAATTGCTAAAAGATATGTTTTCTTTACAGTATTTTTTATTCTAAGTATCAAATAATATTCTTTTTTTCCTCTGTCTCTGTCTCTAAATGTCACTTCTCCAAATAAAAGATATTCAATTTCAGGTCAGGAAAGACTTTTGAAAAATTGCATAGCCTAGACTAATGTTTTGTAACTTGGAATCCTACTTAAGAAACAGTTGGAGTTCTGCTAGAAGCGGTGAGAAGGACTAAAGAAGACTGATACTTTCTCATACCTGGGAAGACTGTGAAATATTGGGCCCAAAAATCTGACCCAGCAAATTTTTTCCATGTCATAATTGAGGCATGTTTCCAAACTCATTGATATATTTAAACTCTACACTGCATGATGCTTTTTCCAAACATGAAAAACTGCAAGACATCCAACCTTAACCATGTCATAAGTGTAAGACTGACTATTTCCTTTTCAGAGCTTCTGGACAAGACATGAAAGAAATATCTCTCAAGCAATAGTTTAAATCTAATTCTAGTTTTAAAAAAAACCCTGGAAGTAGCTGAAGGAGCCAGATGTATCTGGTGTAGAGAGAGAGATAGGTGCCTTAGAACTAATTAACTTTGTTACAGACTGGGGAGACATGAGGAAACATTCTTCATGTGGTTTGGAAGAATTATACATATGAACGGACAAGCCTTTGAAAAATAAGGCATTTCTATGACATTAATATAAGCCACAGATATTTCTTGACATAAAATCAGCATATGTACAATTTACAGCCTGCAATTTAAAGTTTTGTTAAAAAAACCCCAAACTTACCATTAAACATGCCTATTGATGGAGACAAAGATCCACAGACTTTGTATGATCTGTATTGTAAACGAGTTTCATTTTTGCTTAGTGCTATGTATTAAAATAGACAAGGAAAAAAGATAGTTTAAATGATTATCAGCTAAGTGGACCTAAATGCTTTTATTTTTCTGAGTTTGATCCATACTAAGAAGGCAGCCTTTTCTCTTTAAGGTAACCTGTCATAGCTGATACATCTTCTGGTTCAGTCCTCTATGACTCTTGTGTTCTATTCCGCTCCTGGCAAGCCATAATAATGTCACATACAGAAAACCTCAACTCTAGCACCGTAATTATGACTGTTTTTCTTTTCCAGTTCACTTCACAGCTCTCTTAACCCAACCACTTGCAAAAGACTTCTTCATGCTGCAGTCTTTTCTTCTTCTCTTTCCTTTCACATTGACAAGCTCCTTTTCTGTTAGCAGACTTTAACCAGCAAAACAGCAGGCTTTGAGGAATTTTAATCATAAATCAGAATGAAGAAAAGCCATATCTGGAATGTTTAAACTGTGGAAAAAGAAAACTTCTTATGCTAAGAAGGACTAGATCTTATAAGCGAGAGTTTGTGCATGAGAGGCAGGAGATATTCAAATATCATGATCATGTTGGATCTTCTATGCACCTGATTGGGTTGGTTTATAGTGACTTGCTTGGGACAAAGTTTTCATGGAAAACAGAAAAGTCCCAAAGGAAATGAAAGGATTATGACAAACTGCATACAGTCACAGTTAACTAACTCTTAAGAACAATATATTTCAGGATATGTTTTTATTGAATGAGGGCTTCTTCTTTCTGCCTAGAACTGCAGACTGTTGAGATGAGATGCTTAAGAATGTAATGTCTTTTTCCTCCCACAAACTCTGCCAGCTCCATACTTCTGACATACTCGGTTTCTTTGACAAGCAGTAGGTATAATAGGAAAATTTTTCAATTCACATTTTCTGAAAATTGAATATGAAAAACGCATCAAGAAAATATCCCAACTTTTACTACATTATTCATTTTAAGACAAAGTGAGATTGGAAAGTGATTTCATACCTTTCAGTTCACAGAACTACCCATATAATTTCTTGAAGACTGAAATACTACCCGCTTAATCTTTTCTTCCCATAATGCAATTCATTTCACAAGCAAAAGCATTACAGATTGTCTGTGCATCTAGTTACTTACTTTGAAATGTTTCTGAGCATTAATTAGTGCTTCTGTCAACATATTCATTTGTGCCATTCAGAAGACATGCAAACCACCCACACGCATTTTATTGCCCCAGCTCCTGAAAGTTTGGATTTGAACAATACGACACGATGCTTTTGAAAAGGATTTCAATCACATGGGTTTTTTCCCATATAATTTGTAAAGCAGAACTTGGGAATTACTTTGCTTTTTTTTCCTACTGGCACATTCTGCAAACTATATGAGTTAATATCCACTGTAAAAGTCCCATAAAATCATTTATTCCCTATACAGTTTTCTTGTGACACTTTTAGAGAGATACTTGTAGTAGTTAAAAAGGCTGTAAGAATGAAAGTGTACAGACATATTATTTCATAACGGGATAATAAACAGGCATTCATCAGTACTCAAAAGTATAGAATGATTACTAAATGAAACCTGACAAATTTCTAAATTCTGCTTTTGAAATGTTCAAAAACATCAGAACAGTATAAAGCACAGTACTGGAAACAGAGACAGCCCAGAGCTGACTAAAATTTCCATTTCTAGAATATATTTTACTGTATTTCTTAAAGAGGTTCAACAAACTGTTATATGAAATAAATAAATCACATTTTTTTTGTACATAAAGAATGGGAAAATGTCTTTTTCAGAAACTTGTATTTCTATTTTCATTGAGCCCTGAATTTTGCTGACAGTTCTTGTTCCGTATTTCCTTCATCCTCACAGCTTCATGTTGATATGACTGCTCTCTCTTATGAGAGCTAGCACAGCCTGTGGCAGACAGAGTTGTTCCCACACAGCTGCCCTGAAGAGCCATGCAGTGACAGATGTGTGACAAAACTGTGGCACCTACTCTGAACGCCTGAACATCACGTCCCAAGAGAAAGATGCCAGGCATATCCTTTAGCATGTGCAATGTCACAAGTGGGAGGATGAGACTGTATCTGCCATTTTAATGGGCAATGTCTTCACCAAAAAGTGGGTGTCAGGTCAGCTCAAGATAAGCATGAAGGGAGGCAAGACTATCTAGAAAATGTTATAAATCTAAATAGAATTTTCCAGTCAGAGTAAATATCCTTGTTTGAAGAAAGGAGGGAAATATGAACATTTTTAAGTTACTCCTATTCCATCCATTGCTTTTGAAAGAACTATCTTTTAATTTTTTTGCATATTGTTGATTTTGGGAGATGTATTTCTCTTTAGAAATACTCCTCTTTATTTTGTAATCACCTTTACTCTTTTATTGCTCTCCTTTTTCCTTTTCTTCTTTTATTGTTTTAAGAAAATAGTGATGAAAGAGCAGAAATAGGAAAAAAGGAAGTAGAAGAAATTAATTTTCCTAATCTTGGCATCCCTTCCTCTATTTTTACAATGAAGTTCTAAAATATATTGATTTTTTAAAAATTTTCATATTTGGACTCGCTCTGATCATAACTAGTGTTAGCTTTCTTCAGATACAAAGATGGTTGTCCAACACTGTTGCTACTGTTCTCTGTAACCCCAGCTCAAATCACACTGCAGTACTTCTATCAGAACACAAACGCAGAACACCAGCTTCTCCATCTGGCACCCATGGGTTGTTTTTCTTTTTCACTCCTGGATGAAGTAATTTCCAGCTTTATGATAACATTTTCATTGCACTGTTATCTCCCCTTTCCATCCCTTCTTAAGCAACAGCCATTCCCTGCTGAAAACACAACAGCATACCTCATTCACTCTCATTTGTCTATTTTTCTCTCACCTCCACCTTTCTTTTTAGTGCAAAAGTGAGTTTTCATGTTTTATTACCTCATGGTCTTTAGGATGAGGATTCGCAAAACTTGAAGTGTGATGTTTAGCCGTTGTCTGGTTATTCATATTTACAAGTACTGTGGTTTGTAAACTTTGGCAAGACAGATTTGGGAATTATTTGATGGAATACTTGGGGATTAGGATGTCCATATCTTTTGGTTTCAGGCTGGTTTAATAGGACCCTCACATTATGTGAATGTGTATGTGAATCTAAGTGTTCATTAATAAACCTGCAAGAGCCTGCAAAAATAAAATTTAAAAAAGAAATGCAGTTGGAAACACATTATCTGCTTTTTAAATCTCCAAAAGCTTTTGAGCCTAGTGAGAGCTTTATTAAAGTTAATATAGGAATTTTGTTGTATTTCATTGAATTTCATTGAATGCTTGCTAAATTGCAAACCTTCTTTCAGACAAAGATACTGCACTTTTCCATCTTCAGATAATAAAGGTGCAATTTGAAGTGTTGTGTAATGGCATTTTAAATTCCACACAAGTTTCAAAAGTCTGACACTTCAAGCTTATTTACAGTTTTAGCCCATTCCCAATTTTCATTTCCTTTTTGTGTCTTTTATATTGGGTTAGACAGTGAAAACTCTTCAATTATTTGAGTATACACACATGTGTCTCCAAAACCAAAAGATAAATGAATATTTTGCTTTATGGTCATTTTATTTTTAGCCTACTGAAGAAGGCTACAATTCTCAAAACCATGTAGGCATCTAAAGTCAACCAGATTTTCACAAATGCGAGGAGACTGAGTGCTTGTGAAGACATTAGGCCAAGTGACTAATGGGATGTTGTGGTTTAACCTGGCAGGCAGCTAAACGTGACACAGCCGTTCATTCACTCCCCCCGCAATGGGATGGGGGAGAGAATCAGAAAAAAGGTAATACTCATGGGTTGAGATAAAGACAATTTAATAGGACAGAAAAGGAAGGGAAAATAATAATAATGAAAAAAGAATATACAAAACGAGACACACAATGCAATTGCACACCACCTGTTGACCGATGCCCAGACACATCTGGAGCAGTGACTGTGCCCCCCCAGCCAACTTCCCCCAGGTTTTTTTTTGGTGTGATGTCATACGATACAGAATATCCCTTTGGCTAGTTTGGGTCAACTGTCCTGGCTGTGTTCTCTCCCAGCTTCTTGTGCACATCCAGTCTCCTCGCTGGCAAAGCAGTGTGAGAAGCTGAAAAGTCCTTGACTTAGGGTAAGCACTGCTCAGCAACAACTAAAACATCAGTGTGTTATCAACATTATTCTCATGCTAAATCCAAAACACGGCACTATACCAGCTACTAGGAAGAAAATTAACTCTATCGCAGCCAAAACTAGGACATGGGAAAAATTAAATCTTGACAGATTTTCTGTAAAGTATTTAAATTAATCACAGTATTCAAACCACTCACAAATACAGATCTGAGACAACAGGACTAAGTATTAAAGATCATATTCATTCCTCCTGAGAAAATAGCTCTTCACACATGCTGGCATAATATTTTAGAAGTTGGATATGTTTTAGAATCATTGCCTTGTGTAAAATTCATCAGAGGGGAGCAAGAAAAACAATTACCTCAATTTTAGCCATGACAAAGGCAAGCCGCACCACAGAAAGTTCGTTATATCCACATTGATTGTATGAATGTTGATGGGAACTGTGCTGTGCTGTGTGAGATTGATACAGATAATAAGAAACCACTGGTTTTGCTTTCTAAATTTTTAGCACACTGTAAGGGGTTTAGAGGGTTAGAGAGGTTTTACATGCGAAAGGGAAAACCCTAACAATGTCTGTGAGGACTGAAGTATCAGATGCACTGGCCAGACAGATAATTTTAAAATCAAATAGTAAAATAATTTTTGTGTCCCATTGCTTTGTGCATTCTCCTAGTCTTTGGGAAAGTTTACTCTTAACTGTTATGATATACACTGCAGGTTTATTTGCTGGAATAGTTTACGCTGAAATCTTGTTACCTCTACTAATGTTACCCCCACTGCTAATATTTATCCAAAAGGGCAGATGGAAGTATGTTATGTGCTTGGATTGTTGCAGCAGAAGGGCATTACGCTCCTGGATATACTCCCTTATTCTCTGCCCCAGCCTCATGCTATCATGCTCAGGTCAGGGGCAAATAACACCATGTGTGTTAGCTGGTCACAAGAAGTTCAGACTTTTTGCTTCCAGGCTCCACATCTTTGCTTTTCATCTCCTGCATCATTTTCAGGGCATGGCCAATTGGAACATCTATGTGTACAGGAGTCAAAACCTGTAGGCTGCACAAACTAGGGGGCCTTTAATTCCCACAGCATCATAATGTTGCAATCTTGTACCCTCTTTTTAATGGCTTTAAGGCTGTATATAGAGCTTCTGAGCAAAAGAAACAGGAAAGAAAAGAGATCCAACACCAAAACTAGTTCTGAATTACAGTTTTCCCCAGCTGCAACCTTTTCTTCCTAAATATTAGCAAACTACTCTAGCATTAGGTATTATGGTTTTGGTATATACAATTCTCTGAGTATTTTACATGTTAAATGTGTTTGTTTTAAAGACTCTAATAAAATAATTGATTTAATAAAATATGTATTTCAATCATGTATGGCAACAAGGAATTTTTTTTTAAAAGGAAAATAGAGAAACTTGGTTTTTGTTATGGATTTTTAATTTCTCTTTCACAACTGAAGGTGAAACAATTGTGGTTACTGATACTGCATAGAAATTACTAAGAAAGGGCTTTCTCTAGTGTATATGATGCTTTTATATCTGTTTGAATTTCTGTGTCTTTCTTGCAGCAACTTTTGGTATAACAAATGCATTTTCTTCTCTTTGAATGAATATAACTTTTGTATCTCGTATATGTCTTCTGTATGCACAGGAACATCCCATTGAATTTTAATATTAGATATCAGCTTCTAACTGTGATAAGACTATACTGTAGTTCAGCTGTTCATTGTAATCAGAATAATAGAATACCTTATAAAAACGGTGAAAAAATTAAGACTTTTATTTAAGTAAGTGCCATTTTGTTATAAGTGAGTTCTTTTTAAGCAACTTCTTCTGCTGTCCTTGTTACTCTGATGACAGAAATTCACTGGGGACACAATTTAGCAATTTAAATCCTCTGTGGATTTTCTGTCATTCCTACAGTGCTGTTCACACAAATAATACAGACTTGAAAATTTTATGTCCACTGGCACATTGTAAAGATTAAGAAACTAGAATTTTGTTAGAATGAGAAGATCTGATTCCAACCTTGGTAACCTCTTCCCAGGTTTGGACAGTTCTCTACCACCAATTCTTTATTCCAGGTGAGAATACATCACTGAGAAGGCTACATTCACAAGCCTTAAGAGTGGCATAAAAGTTTGTATTGTGAACAAAGAGAGAGATATTAGAAGCTGGTGGGAAGTATAATGTAAATTGTCTTTTCTGAGCCATTTCTGTATGCAAATCTTCTTTGTACCATAGCTTGATTTGTTCTTTGCTATCAATAGAATATAAATCCCTAGAAATACCCTGAAGTACATTAGGGTTTTTATTTCATCTTAGGTGAGTTTATTTCATTACAAGTGAGTTCTTTTCAGACAATTTCCTCCCCATTCATGTCACAGTGTGACTCACAGTTTCTTCATGTTTCTTTTAATAAATTGAATAGTTAACAAAAGAAAACTAATTTCTTTCTTTCTTTCCTCCTTGAAGGAGTGCACAAGACATAGAGTGTTGCAGAAATCAGGTGAAGAGCTTTAATTCCAAGCAGTGAAGCCTAGAACAGCTTATTGTGCTTTTGATAAATGAGATTAATTTATCTTTTTTCAGATGTCCTTCAGATATTTTCTTAGTACTAAAGAGAACAGACAGACAAAATAATACATAAAAGTGGTACATAAACAGTAGTGATGAGGATTATGGTTAAACTAAAACTTGATTACTAAGTCCATATTGTAATGCATTTGGGGCACCAAGTAATGTCTTAGAGTTTGTGTCACTCCTGCTGCTGTTCCTTCCACCACCTCTCCCGATCACCATCACTGGTGCCCAGCTGCCATGAGACAGTTCAGGATGACAATACTACCCTCTGATGTTGATGCTGGCGAGTACACAAAAGCTCTTACACATTTTTCTTTTTCTTCTTTTCTTCCCCATCAGCTGTACAATAGCTATTTTAGTTCATGGTGAAGTAAACCTTTTAAGCATCATAAAAATTTCTTTATTTTTCTCAAAGATAAATAATGAGTGGTATCTTTAAATCATGGTCATGCTTTGATTTGGCAAACACTATTATTCAGATATTTACTATAGCTAAAATAATATCCTCCTTATTAGAATAGGATGAGATATGAATATCTTAAGCTTAGAATCTTCAACTTGCTCAAACTGGACTGCTGTCAAGGTCTATATATGCTTTAAGACCTCCTCAATTTAAAATCCATGACACATTTGACCTGTAGGAGATGGAGAATGCTCATCCAACAGTTAACAGCTGTAAAAATAAAGCATGACTGTGGAACAGACATGTCCCATTGAATCCCTATTATGTGCTCAGGGGAAATCGGTTAGACAGTAGGAATCTAGATGTAAACAGAAATAAAAATTCTAAAATAGAGAATACGTAACACATCTCTATAGTATGAACACTTCAAAAAGAAGAGTGCCTTCAGCCAGGAGACAGATTTTTTTTTTTTTCCCAGCTGCCATTTGACTCTGTTAACTGGAAGCAGGTAGGAGAAACATCTGTTTCTTCTGGTTTGCATTCAAAAGTAAGGCACAGCATTGGCTTACACTGAGAAATAACCATAAGCTGGAATTTGGCCTCAGCAGATACCCATTTCTTGCAGCCAGTTCTAGGAGCAATTGGATGGAAGAACGAGAATGTACCATTATAGCAGGAATCAGTCCCTGTTCTCCTCCCACCCCCTGACTTCTTGTTAGGTCTTGTTCCTGAGCTGCAAAGGGAGTATCCTTTTGTTGTGAAAGCCAGCTACTTCATCCATCCTCCAAAGCATGAATTTTACCTCACTCATTCCTAATAGGTTTTGAATAACCTCTCCTTAAAAATAAAAAAATGATGAGTTGATAGTGAAAATTTTTATCCATTGATGCTAGTCAGAATTCTCCTTCACAACAGAAATTGTCAGCTTCATTTTCAGATTTTTGTAGCAAGCTCCTTCATATCTTTTTTTACATATATAATCAATGGAAACACTAAAAGTCCCATCGAAAAAGTACCCGATACAGCCAATAACAGGAATATGTTACACCAAATTTAAAAGGTCTCAGTGGTCTATCTCTACAGTCAAATTTAGAACTATCTTCAGTGGCTGCTTCCAAACTGCTACCGGAACTCCAGGGGAGGGCATCAGATCAGTCACACTCTGCAACTTCTGTGGGCTAATGAAACACCCCTCATATGTAAGGCAATAATTTATTATTAGCCTAATGAAAGGATAGTTAAACTATTAAAAAATATTACTGACGTTACAATGACACTAACCAAATTGAGTAGTTATTTCAGGGAAAAAACCACTCTTTAATAAAACATTTACTGCTGACACACACAAACTTTTTGGTATCTAATAATTTCTTTGGTGATATGCTCACTCTTTCAGTACTTCTGTGAGTCCTAAGGTTGATGGTGCCAGTCTTCCTAGAAGCAGGTTGTATAACTTTAAGGTGAGTCATCAACATGCCAAGTTCTTCACCAGAAACATGGCACTGTTGTTATGTCCTTCTCATTCACTCTAGTATCCATTTGTTGCTATTTTTATGTTTTCCGTATCACACATTTTTTTTTCTATGTGTGGTTTAGTTTACATATGCTGGATACTTGTTTCTTGTTCTCTTTATTTTCCCTAAAACTAGTTTTTACAAAGCTTCCAAAATTACAGTCCTCCAATGATCAGAAATTGTTCACTGAAGGTCTGCCTAAAGCCTTATGGCTAGAAGCCTCTGCTTTCATCCTGTGCCCACACTGTTGAGATCTCTGGTATCATTCCCCATCTGCACAGCTATACACTACATCTTCAGTCTAGCATTGCACATAGTTCAGTTGACAAATGATAACTACTGCATATTACTATCTGTCACTTATAACAATATGTCAAAATAGACATTACACCAATCATACAAAGCTAAGATAAAGCCAAAACAAGTTAAGTACTAGCTGCTTGCTCATTATATAACTGTTGTTATAAATAAATGAATATAAATGAATAAATCATCTAATAAATAGTTGTCTTCTCACCATGACCAATATCCAATTTTAAAAAGGAGGTAGCTCTTCCTCTGCCTCTCACTTGGCTGAGCTCAAGTAGAACACTGTTACTTCTAGTCTGGGAACTTTTTATAGTTTTGTTATCAAGTGCAAGCTATAAAGTGAAGACTGGTAATGTGATAAGAAAAATATCTGAGAAGGAATTACAACAGAGGGTTGTAACTGAGCTGGAGGTAGAAATAGATGAATTTGAAGATAACTTCCCCATAAGTTCCATTCAGTAATAAACTACATAAAAATTTATGTAAAATTCCAGATTGAAAGATTCTCCGTGGTTTAATACCAGCTTGAATTGTCATTACATCAAATGAGAGCAGTAAATGATAATTTTTTCTCTTCATCAAAAATAGAAATAAAAAATATTATTCCCTCATGTGTTTGTATTGCTTTTCTTCAAGAGGTGCATGTGTCTACATAGGCAATACAACTGCTGGGCATACACTACATTGAATTAAAAAGCTGTGCAATAACAAACCAAGCAAAGGACTAAAGAAAAAAAAAAAAAAAACAAACAAACCAAGCCCATATAATAGGTAAATGTACCTAAAAGCAGAGAGAATATGGACATGCTTTTGCCTAGATTTCTAGTAACAGGGTACCCCTTTGAAGTAGTAGTTGGTACTTAAAGGTATCTGAAATGAGACTACATTGGGCAGCAGTTCCTAAACGTTTTTCTTTTGTTTGCCTTCCAGTGTCCTGTCTGCCTTTCCATTAACATTTCTCTGGGTTTTATTGTTTGCAGGGACTCCCTTCTTATCCACTGACATTTCCAGGGTCATGATGCTCAATTTAGGAACAATTACACTGACATTGGTACATTTTTTGAGGTTCTGGAAATTTCCAAAAAACAGCAATCAACAATCCAAAAACAAAAAAGAAAAAGCAAAACTTTGCAGATACTAACAAACTTCACCTATCTCAGATAGTGCTTTAGCCATGCCAATAAGAAAATGAAAGGGTAAATTTCAGACGTGATATTAAACAGAAAAGACATAGAAAGATACAAAATTCATTCTGTAAAAACTCACCTGGATATTAAAAGAAAGCACAGTCATTCACTTAGAGTTTTTCTGGGCTCCTGGCTTCAACTGATCCTAGCTTTAAGGAGCAACTACTTCCTCCAGAAATGCTGGAAGACTTCTTGCATATATTCATTCTGGTTTTAGCACTGCCCTTGCACCCCTGAAGTCATGAATAATTACCCTTTGTCTCTCTGTAAATCCTATATAGTCCTTGGATGATGAAGTGGTTGTAGTCACATAAAAAAATGGGAAAAAAAGGGGAAGCCAGAGTTAGATGCTTTTGCAAATTCATTGCACAGTGCATTTTCTCACCTGCTCATATATTACAGATATTCATAAGCTATCCAGAAAAGAGGTGAGTAGTGAGGTGACAAAGTTTTCTGGCAGTATTAAATTATTTAGGGTAGTAAAAGCAAAATCTGGCTGTGAAAAGTTGCAGAAGTTTACAATACTAAATAAGCAGTAAAAGATGAAATTCAGTGGTGATAAATGTAGAATAAGGAGCAGATAGAATAACCTATATATATAAACAATGAGAGACCCTAAATAATTTATTAACATTCAGGAAAAATATTCTGGACTCATTGCAGGCAGTTCTACAAAAATATCAGATCTATCTTAGGAAGTGCTCAACCTCCCCCAGTTATAATATTTAGAGTTACTAGGAAACGAATAAACAACAAAATAAAGAACATATTTAGGGCAATGCGTAAACACTTTGCAGTTCTCTCTCTCCTTCTAGTTCAGGTAGAATGTAAAAAAAATAGAATTTGGTAAAAAAAATTAGTGAAACATGGAGTAGTTTTTGTGCAAACAGAGTCTATATAGATAGAAAAAGAGTAACTGTGGAACGAGTTAGAGGTCAATAAAATCATGAATGGTTTGGAAGGTGTCAATAAACACATCAAATGAACTTCCTAGGGAGCAGATCTTGAAGAAAAAGAAAGGCAATATTTTTTACACAAAACAGCTAAATTGTGAAACTTGTTGCTACAGGATATTATAGATGACAAAAATACAAATAGGTTCATAAAACAGACAAATCTGTGAAAGAAGGTTGCATGCATAAAAACCTACTTATAGAGACAGTGATGCAGTCTAAATAAGTTTATTTGAACTATTGATTTTCACCAGCAGAAACCTGCCTGGCCCTTTTTGAGTAAAGTTTTCATTTCCCTCACTGGTGGAAGGTTTAGAACTCTTTGCCTTATATTTGGCTCATCATATAAGAATTCACAACTATAGTTTTGGAGATATTAGAAGAACATTTTCTGTGCTGGCTAGAGTTGGAAATTAAAGACCAAAGCAAGGCCTTTTTTTGATCCATAAGACATTAAGCAAATGCTTATTTGGGATTCCAGAGGACTAGGGAAAGATGACTACATATGGTAAAATATGTTGTAGAAATTTTAGAGTAAATTTTAAAATTGAGTATATATCTCTCTATGTATCTACTGTACAAACTTGTTGGCAAGAATTGTTTCTCTGTGATGTGTCACCAGCAATAATTAGAGCTGACAAAATATAGTTTTAAAATATATCAGTATATAGAAGAGCAAAAATAAATCAGACTATATACGCAGATTATTTTTCTTTTTTTTTCCCCAATGCACAATTAATTGTGTAGGATGGTTAGGAATATTTGATTTTTTTTTTTTCAAAATCTTGTGTTACTGATCTAACACTGTGCAATATATATGTTTAGTTAACACCACTGCATGATGTATTTCTAAACAAATATACTACCAAAAGAAAATGTATTCTTTTGAAAAATTGCAGTCATCTTAACTTGCAAGGAAAATGATTACTTTTAAATGTGAATTTCAAATGAAGACCTCATTTATGATGGGGATACTGTCCAGCATTCAAAGCTGGAGAAGGTCCCTGTTGTTACTGGTGGGAGAAAGAGCCAAAAGAAGAGTCAAGTATCTAGAGACAGCAGTGAAGGCTTTGCAGTGGGAAAACATCTTTTTTTTTCCAGCTAAAGAATACTGATAGGAGAAAGACAAACAAAGTGCAGGGAGGAAATGTGAAAGACTCGGAAGTTTAGTCTTTCGAAATTACGCATAGAGACAGTGTTGCTCACAAATGATTGCAGCTGATAACAAGATGATTTTTTTTGTCTGTCTATGACATCATGGACTGTGTTTCAGCTCACTAAAGCATTTTTTTAGCATGAGATGAAAGGTATGTCTTACATGCCCTGATATGTGCATGAGGGCATGTGAAAGTACAAAGTCAACTGGAATAATGCTGGAGGAGTGTGCAGTATGCAGTTTCATCCATATTGCCTTTGAGAGCAGTCCTGGAGTGAACTATCCCAGAATGAGCTCCTTTGTAGAATACTAATAAGTGAAGCAGCAGCTGTGTGGATCAAAAACTTGAATGGCTTAAAAGAACTGTCTCAGCACAGAAATGAGACAGATCAGATACTATAGCCAAGCTGATGGACTTGGTATTTCTATTTCTAGCAAGAAAGACTTGTGCTTTTTGATCTGTAAATCCCAGACAACAATCCACCATGAGGTAACACCATTGGAATAGTTAAAAAGCACCATCATAGAGATAATTGAACAGATCATTGTTTCTAACCTGGCCTACCTTCAACGTGGCATGCATATACCCACATTACTTTTCTAAGCCCCCCCTTGCCCACATATTACATGTGACAAAAAGGGGAATAGCACAGTGTATCTGTTCTTGAGTGAGGAAATACGTCTGTCTTCAGCTGTTCCAAGAGGCAAGCATGGTAATTAGTGGATAAATTTTACTGCAATATATAAAATACAAACACATATAACACATATAAACACATAGTGAGGACAAGGGGTAACGGGTGCAAGTTACTCCCAGGAAGATTCCGATTGGACACGAGAGGTAAATTTTTCACAATGAGAACAGTCAATCATTGGAATAATCTCCCCAGGGAAGTGGTTGACTCCGCTACACTGAACATGTTTAAAACTCAGCTGGACATGGTGCTGGGCCATCTCGTCTAGATTGTGCTAGAAAGGTTGGACCAGATGATCCTTGAGGTCCCTTCCAACCTGGTATTCTATGATTCTATGATTCTGTGATAATTTCTGTTCTACATTATTTCTCATAAAAATCTGTGTTAATATAAAAATAGCAAAGATGATTTCATATTTTTGAGCTGTGACCCTCAGGCAGCACAGGAAAACTGATCTTAAATAATTTAACCTAACTTTCTGACAGAAATCCTCAGTGTGAAATTGGCAGACAAAAAAGGAATAGTGATTTGTATATGAATTTTATGTAAATTACAATTTATATATTGAATAAACTCTGCCTTTTCTTGCAAAAGTTAAATACTTTAGACTATTGTGCACTACTCACCTATCCTTAGCCTTCAGTTAAGGGAAGTTCCCAGTTATGACATTTCTGGAAAATATAGAAGAAATACACAGCTATTTGGCTGTTGTAAAAGGAGTCATCTTACTTTCAGAAGAGACTATTTTTTTTTAAATACGTATAATAACCCTTGTAAAAAGGTGCTTTCTTAATTCCTCCATGGTATTATCTAATCTTATTTATACTTTATTATATCTATATATTCCTTTATGGTGTTCATCACCATGACATTTCAGCACTTCCATCTATCCTATTTTCTGTAAAAGAAGCGCTTGCTTTTAGCACATATCAGTTGATAGCACAGCTTCACTGGAAGAGAGATGAGGATTTTTAAGAGATGACAGAAAAAGCCCTGGTAAAATAAAAGGACTCATTTTACACAGCTCAGACTATAAGCTATTAGTAGCATGAAGGATTTGTCTAGATATACATTTTTTAATGGTACATAAAAGAATCAAAGTCTAACCTGTACTGTGTAGTGCTAAACATGTCCATCATACAACATTAATATCACCATCTGCAGGCCATCTTACTCTTTTATACTTTCTGCACAGCAGCATGAATGGGTCATTAAAGAGGCTTGCTTTCTTCTTTCATTTTCTCTTGATTGTGACTGAAATGTCCAATATTCCTGTTACCATTTATATGGAAAGGACTGTCTTTTCCCGTAAATTTCTAAGGGTGTAAATCCCTGTATATTCACTGGATGTATGTGAGAGAACTTTTAGCTGCCTTTTGAAGTATCCTTTTGTGTCTTGCCTTCCTCAGCTTCATATCAGTCAGCTGCCCCTTTTGATGCTGAGGTAAGCATAGCTGCTATTCAGACACTTTTCAATCAAGAGGAATCTCAGTTGATGTCTATAGCACTGACAGCCCTGTACTGGAAATTTTCATATGAGCTGAATTCTTTGTAAGATGGATTTACAGAAGTTAAACATGAGTTCCTCAAAGCCTGAGCAAATTTCAGACTTTCCAGCTCTACCACGAACTCTGCTCTTGTGCTGCCTGGCAGCTAGGAACCAAGACGGATGAAGAGCCCTCAGTCTGGGAAAACATAGGCTAAAGTTTCTCCAGAGTCCTTGTCAGTTATGCTAAACATAACTTTGGGCACTCTTGAAAATTAGTTTCGCTCTATTATATCAATTAATTTCTATAAACTGACTTTGGATCTCAAACGTTCTTGATTTTTAGAGTATTTGGAAAAAATACTGAGTAAGAAAAGAAGTATGGATTACAGCATTCCAATTTGAATCTTCTAGCACTTAAGTGTGACATTTAGGGTGATCAGCTTGGATGTAAATGAAAGTAACCAAAGGGAGTCCCTTAATTTTCTGACTCCAGATGTTCACCAGGCTGGTGTTTTTAAAGTAATTCCTGTGGTCAGTGATACCAAAAGGAGTGGTGGCACTAATGTTATTATAATATACTTCTAAACCTTCTTCAGAATGTGTGCACTTACAGGTAGATTAAATTGTTATGAGTTAACAAAAAGATGCAGCGATTTCTGAGGTGCTTTAATGAGAATCTTTAAGCCTTCTGTTATCATCTCACCTCCATCCAGAAAGAGGTCATGGAGTTTGCCATTCTAAACAATTTCTTGTTTAGTTCTAGGCTCTCTTTGTCTTTTCTGCTCCAGAATGTGTATATTAGCTTTATAGTTAACAAACATGATGGGTGACCTGTAGATCTGTACAAACCTACTAAAAGAGTGACCCTTTTTTAGAACCACTGAAAATAAACTGGGTTCCTTATTTTGTGTCAACCCTAGCTGAATGAGTAGGAGGAAGTCAAGACAATGCAAAAATGACACAGAGGCAGCAGAGTCAGAGATATACCACAAAACACCACAGATAAGGCCCTTGCTCATAAATTACCCATCAGCTGGGAAAGTCTTATTAAAAGAAGAGTCTTTGCACTGTTCAGTAAGGTTGGGAGAGATGAATCCCAGGCATCCCCTGAACGCTGAAGTCAGTACTCTTATTTGTCTGTAATTAAGGAAAAAATATCTGAAAATGTACATTCAGAAATTCTACTTTCAGCTGAGTCAACAGTCTCAGAACCTACAGAATTCAAACTCCTAGGCACCTCCTTTTTCAGTGTTCACAAAGAAACCCTGCTTGTGTTCTGTTACTTTGGGGAATAACTCTTAACAGAGAGCTGATTACAAGAACAATAAATAGTGGATGTATATATAAGGTGAGTTGGGAGTATTAAAATCATATTAAAATGGACTTTTCCAGTTTCATGCTAATTATCTGTTGCTTTCTGTAGCATAGACTTGCTTAATATTCTCAGAGATGCTATAAATCTTTGCTAAGGTTTAAGGCTGCCTGCTGAGAATTAGTCAAAGCGAGCACTGAATAAGAATACCTGCTAATAATTCAAACATAATTTGAACATTAAAGCATGTTGTGGGTCAAGGCTGGAGAATAAAATTTAAAGAATAACAACAAATACAAATTATAAGTTCAGGTGAGTCAACAATCTCAGAATCTACAGAATTCGAACTCCTAGGCACCTCCTTTTTCAGTGTTCACAAAGAAACCCTGCTTGTGTTCTGTTACTTTGGGGAATAACTCTTAACAGAGAGCTGATTACAAGAACAATAAATAGTGGATGTATATATAAGGTGAGTTGGGAGTATTAAAATCATATTAAAATGGACTTTTTCAGTTTCCCATGTTTATTAGCTCAAAGATAAAGACCACCTTACTGAGTTTTAAGCATTTAAGTCTTCTAGATTAAAACAGACATTTTATGCATCCCTGAGAAAACATGGGCTGAATGGAGACTTAACACTACATCCACATACTCTAATACACTCAGACAAATAGTTCTTCCATTGCACACATACATTTTCCCTTCTTGTGCAAACTCATAGGCTCACAAAGCAATGGGAAACTCTTTTGTGACTAATTGTGATCAGAGAGCCTTTGCTTCTTTATATGCCTTCACTGTCACAAAAGAAGCTATCACGAAGAAAAGCTGTAGAGGGCCTGAATCTTCTTTGTAGACAATACCCAGTTACAGTACATTTGGGGATTGTGCAATGTTAATATTGGCTAACAGAATATTTTAATGATATGGAAAAGAGCCACACTGATGATCTATGGAAGGAAAATTATTTTGGTTTACCTGATATGTTTGTTTTTCTCCTGTTCTTTTCCTGTAATACACTGCATTTACTTTAGCTTTTGATCATTGTACTGAAGGCTGAAATTTACCAAAGAGCATTATGTGATATGTTGTGATGTATATGGTAGTCATCAGGGTAAGTGTTCTGTGGATGATTCTGGACTAAGTATCTTACTTGCACCATATGCTCCTATGTCTTTTGATGGCTTCCAGTCTCACAGTTGTTTAATTTTCAGTTTTGCTTTCTTTCTAGCAAAACAACTTTTATGCCCGCAACTTATACACTATTAGAAAAGTGGTAGGACAAGGAGACTGACTATGTATAAAGACAACATAGAAAATGACACTAGCATATAGGAATCACAAATTTTATACTTTTGTGTGCTGGAAAAGCTGTATTAGGAACCTCACTCTAAACGCAAGCTTTAAAGATTTTTTATTACAGCAGCATCTGTTAACAAATCTAAAGAAATTGTTAGTGAAAGCAGTGGTTATTTTGGGGTGTTCGTGGTTACACTTGCATTTTCATAAAGCTGAAACTGTGGTGTTTCACATTAGTATGCAGAGGATCTCAATATTTAAATGCTGGGTGTGGCTTAATTCTGTACGGAAAGCCTTATGCTATTTATTGATCCTGTCAGGGTTCAACGGAGGTGCCTGTCTTAAATTTTAATCATTCACTGTTATAGAAACCTCTAAAAATAAATTGGAAAGCTTTTGCATTTTTTTATTTTTCTAATTTGTTGGTTTCTCAGGGTCTGCAGCTCTTCAGAGTAAATTTAACCCAGACATTCCCTGATACTTAGATAATAGGGAGGTTCCACCAAAGGCAACTATCTGGTTTGTTTTTCTTGGGCAATACATCATATTATATTGTTTCACATTCTTGTAGACAACCCCTTTGAGCTGTATGAGTTTTTTCTTCCTAATAAGACAAATATTCTCTTTCATATTGACATATGATTATTTTTCCAATCAATGACAGACAAGATAGGTCTGCTAACACATTTTTTTCACCCTTTTAATGACAAATAGATCCTAGTTTCACATTGAAATGACCACTTTCACTTGTTCATCAATAGTACAAAACCCTCTTGATTTAGCAGTATTTTTTAACATTTAAGAAGACAGATGTGAAACATTGTTTCAAAAGTGTTTGCATACACGGCCATTATCATAATTTAGTCTTGTCCTGCTATATTGCTCTAAATGAAGCAATGGATTAAAGATTTTCAGGTTATCTGCAGAAGCACTGAGGATAGATTTATTCATGTGTAATTTAAAAGGTGTGGACACAGATAATTTTACCATTATTGAAAAAAATAATAGATAGGAAATCTATCTTTTCACTCAACTTCAGGGAAGGATCTGTGAATTATAATAATTCGATGACATAATGCTTGTAATTTGCCAAGGAGACTCACAGTTTAGTAGGGACAATCAAAGCACAACTTTATATGCAGTGCATGATACCTGCCTTTGTGAAAGAAGCAGAATATATGGATCATACTGGTTCGTTTTAGTAGTTTTGCAAGAGCCAGCAAATTTCTTACTTGTATGTCAGAATATCAAAAATGTCAGATTCTCTTATTAAACACACACTTCTATTTACTTTAGGCAACACCCTATTATATAAATACTTTTAGCATTTTTCATCTTTTCTATTATGTTGGGTTGCCTGTTAAACACCCATGGGAAAAATCCTCTTTTTGATATCAACAGATGTAAATAAATCCACTGTCATATTTGTTGCAATACTTCCACAGACTATCTGCACCCAAGCCTCGTTGATGTGGTTCTGCAGGCACCACAAATGTCAGTAGTTCAATAAAAGCATTGCATTATTATTATTTTTTTTTTTTTCTTTTATTTTTGTTACTCTTTTTTTTTTTGGTGCTATGCATGGGCTGGACCTACATAAAATTCTTTGTTTCACTTTCAAGAACTAGAGCAGAGTTCTTGCCAAAAATGTCTATGACACAGATACCTCAGTAGAAGTTTTGCTTTATATGTGGAAACATGAATCGAACATGGAGTCCCATATTAGCTGCCTCCTCTCCCACATGGACATATCAGCAGTCCATGGAAGAAAGTGCCCCAGCATGAGCAGGTGCTGTAGCTGGCCAACCAATGTGTGGTGGACCTGATAAAACTTTTTCTGGGCTGGTTCTTACTTGCAGTGATAGCTTTTGGACTCCCCTAACTTTTCTGAATTTATTCTAGAGTACAAATAAGATTTTTGGCAGACTGTCAGGTGCAACAACAGTATAATATGCTTAAGTGGATTACACGTGTAGATTACTAAAGGACAATAGCCTCTAAGATTATACCTCCTTTTATTCCACTAGGAGTAACATTTATTTCAATGTTCATTGAAAATATTATAATGCTATTTTATTCTTGGTAGTTGAATCACACGTAGTGGGTCTTCCCATATTTCTCAAAAGTTTGAGAAATTTGATCTTCATTGGAACTCTTGTGGAGGTTGAAATACGGCATTTTCATATTTTTTCTGTAGTTGTGAATTATGATAAATCTTTATATTGCATGTAGAATTCTCATACAGAATGTAATCAAATTCCAGAAATGACAGGAAGAGCTGATTTGTGGACCATTTCTTATGCCTGACAAAATGGCAGGGCTCACTGATGAAATACATAAGTACAACTATGTGGTTTTTCTTTTTCATGCTACATATGCATGTTAGTTGAGGCCCAGGTCTATTATAAAAGACGTATAAGATTTCTGACCTGGAACCATCTCACAAATTACTTATCTGGAACATAGACAGAAGAGTTCAGCTCTGTCTTTTGAAACATATCATCAGTGTCTCTTGAGTACTTAACCTAAAATGGTGGGGATTCATTGCCCCTTACATTAAGCATCTAAAATGCAATTTAGCTTTTCTATGAAGGCAATAATAAAGGTAGCTTCTCTGGGGGATTTTTTTCATTGTAAGACATATATCTAAGATATAAGGTTTCCATCTGTTCTGACCATTGAGGAAATGTTGTTGAGTTGCTTAATAATAGCTGCCTAAGATTTAAATGGGTAAAGGCAGATGAGTTGTACTAATGATAAGTAAATTGTTCAATAAATACGTGGAAGAGACAGAGACAAATCTACCAGTGCTGTTTTAGAATCCTTCTTTTTAAGCAGACAGAGCCACAAGGTGTAAAACATAACATGGGTATCATTCAGTAAATCATTAAAGCACGTCAAGCTTTATTAGTCCTCTTCATGACACAGTATATAATAATAGAAATCGGGAGTGGGGTGGTGATGGTGGTGTTTCTGACTATCTGTCTAAGTCATTATCCAAATTCAGACTAATTTCTCCTTAATCCAACAGGTAGACTGAAGGGGCTTACCTCTACCATGTTCACAGGAAAAAATAAATGAAATTGTATAAAGAATTATACCATATAAATGAAGAAGAATTCTAGTTTGAATCTTTTGATTTCTGCATGTCACAAATAGATATCTCCCTGGAGACTTCATTGAAGTTGTGAATTTTTAATCTCTTTCTTTATGATGTGAAGCATTTTTTCTGCCTACTTTTAAGTAGCTTTAAAGTAAATTTACCATATCCTTAACTGTTTTTTTTCCATGATTACTCAACAGGGTCAATATTTTTAAGTATTTATGTTTCCTTACCTGTGTTCAAGGTCAAGTACCTTTTTGGTAGAAGAAAACTCATAAATCATATTTCATTTCAGTTTGCCTTCATACCTTCACAAAGGGGTCAAAGTTATTGAAGTTGTTATTGAAGACTGTGAGCATAACATCAGATCCAAAGAAAGCAGCATAATCTAGTCATAATAGCTAACTTTTACATTGTAAAACTTCTGTAAAAATTCTTGGGAATAAATTCGTACTAGCAACAATGTGGAAAAAAAAATTGCCTCATTTGTTAAAGTAACCATCAATAATCCATTCATCCCCCAGAATAAAAACCCATCAGAGTGTTTTTAAATTGAACTAAACAAAGTTTCATATATAGATTTCCTTTCCCCTATTTACTTTGTACAAGAAAGATATGAATCTGTTCCTTTTATTCTCAGCAAAATGCAAGCTAAAAAGTAGTATCATTTCCACAGCATCGACAGTACTAATCACCATTCCATTAGAAGGGAGTACAAGTTTTGTTGTTATTATACTGTGTTTTGAAAAATTATATGTTCTTTATTTATCAATAAGTAGCAGAGAAACATCCTCATCTCCTGAAGTAAGCAACCTAATATTATAGTCATCATTCTCATGCTTAAGTATTTTATTAGATTAATGCCAGTGGGCTAAATCCTCTTCACTGACAGCAAAAGCCTACAGCTGGAGTAGGGATTGGGCCCCAGGTACCTTATGAATGTTAAGAAAACTTGAGATAATATTTTTCAGATGTCCATTCAGTGCAGCTGAAAAAAACCCAACCAACCAAACAAAAAACAACAGGCAAATGAAGGTAGTCAGAGTGAAATAATTCAAAAAACTCAGAATATCTTATAAAAAGCCTTCAAACTCTCTCAGCATGCATTGTTTCAAAATGGCCAAAAGACAGGGTGGAGGATGCATTACAGTTGCTCTGATCACCACCTTTATAAACATTTCATTTTTATTTTCCGAGAAGAAGAAGAAAATGAATAGAGCAAAGATTTATGTCATTGAATGTCATAGCTGATTACCTCTAGAAATGAGAAGAATGCAATTTTTATGGCTTTATTTAAAGCTGAGCTATTTTTCATGAGCAAATATAGCCAGGCCAGACAGCTTTAATTTTTAAGAATGTATGGTACACTCTGGTATAAATTGGTAAATTATGATATGTTTTTAGAATCAGTGTTTTCCTAAATAAAACATTCAGCACAATTCTAGTATGCATAATATTTCTGTTGTAATTTGCAATGATATTAAGACAATAATTTTTCTTAGTAAGATGCAGGCACTATGAACCATTTGAAAATACCATCCACTGATAATTTACTTCTAGGGATGACTTATGGTTACTGTATGAAGCCAAAATATATTTATTATGAAATTTCGATAAACTGGCTTCTTTTTCCAGCCAGTGGAATGAAGTTGCATGGAGAATTAGATGTGTGAAGAATGTGTAAAAAATCTAATGAAATTCAAGGATCATTGCTATTAAAATGATATGTAATAGTTGTGGGTCTGGTATTCATTTTTATATTTATTTTTGTAGGACATATATAAATAGTTATATTTGTGTTATACAAACTATCTGTGCATGGCCAATACAGGCAATGGTTCCAAAGACATATCAATTCCCTGCTAGATGCTTACCTCTACATGCAGTGCATGTTCAAGAAGATACTCTCAAAGACTATTTTATATGACAGATGAATAATTTCCTCTCAAATCCATTCCTGAACACACACATTCTTTGTAAGAGCTGAGCAGAGGAGTATGTCAGAAGGCAAACCCATACCCAAAGGTGTTCATGGGAGAGCAAAAAGTATCTAAAAGTATATCTATGTAGATGGTGTCAGTCATTGGGAAAAAACTCTGCGCTGAAAGCTGTGTGCATAGGGCTGCGTTCAGGTTCACAATCTTAGACATCATGTGACCTGAAAGAGTGATGCCCCAGAACAGGGGCACACCATTTTTATTGTTGATTTAGTTATCCAAATATATCTATATTATCATCAAAATATTCACAGTGAAACAATGAGTGCAGCAGATATATTTTGGGAGCAAGCATAGAGAAGTATGTTTATTTATTTTTATTTGTGTAATAGAAATTCTGATATAACGAAAAACAACTAACATGGATTCCCCTGTCACACACAGATGCCTCCATTTTCTAGTTTATCTTTTCTCTGAAACCTCATTAAAAGACTCTTTACTTCCCATAGCCATTGTATTTCCTGGCAGGAAGCAAGGAAATTCCAGTATCATCTACCACTGAGCAAAAAAGAAAACCAAAGCAGAAAACAGAGATAATGGTATCACAAGGTTTAATCTGAAAAAAAGTCTACACTGTAAATCTGTAAAACTGTACGACAAGTTAACAACAAAGTCCCCATAACTTAAAGCAGCAATAGAGCTTTGAGGTAGAGAATACTTGAGTTTATCTTAATTATTCTAACTAGCCTTTCATCAGCCTGTGGGCTCTGGGTACTTTGCACATCTTTGTTCTCAGCAGCGAATACAGGAGCTGATTCCCCATTGCCAGACTCCAGTGCAACCCTGGAGAAAGCAAGGTCAAAGTCTGTAATCTTGGAAACTAGAAGCAGGTTGCACACTGCTGTAAGAAAATTTTCTTCTTCTCAGTGCACTTGGTTCACCCAGGTTGAAAAGTTCCTCCACCCCTAAAGACAGAATCCTGACTTGGCCAGAGTTTTGAAGCAGATCCATCTGCCCCTTTCCTTTAAAATGAGCACACCTGAAAAAAATGAAAGAATTTTCAATCTCTGTAACAAGTTTATATTTGACCAAAAACTGAGAAAATGACCTATTGGATGAAAAAGATTAAAATAAAAGTGCTTATAAACAGACTTCCCCTTTGTCCATGTATACTGACAGAATGGCCTCCTTTAAATTTGCATGTTAACTGTCAATTTTTAGCAGTTTGTTAGGCTACAATCAACTTCACAGTCCCAACTGAAGTCCCTAGGAAACCTTTTTTCTGCCACCTATGAGACCTCACTGTGTACACCACGAGTCCCAGTTTTTCTTCTCTGTGGTAGGATTCCTGCTTACACACTTTTTCTCTGCTCTCTTTCTCTCTATGCTGTCCTGCTTTAGGAAAGTTTCTCTGTTGTAGATGTTTTTTCCCTCTAAAGAAGAGAAAATCTTCTACCCTCTCCCATCAAAACTTTCCAAAAGGCTGGCAGCAACTGCCTCCAAGTAAACAAGCATTCTCCTTTCCTGTTGTCCATCCCTGCCTTCTTTATGTAGCAACATACAGCAAAACAGTCAGCAAGCAAAGAAGACACCATTCCTTGCAGCCTGCTTTTCCTGACCTCAGCATCAGATTGTTCCTTCAGAGTACTTTTTTTGTCCACTGCAGTACAGCTAAAACACACCATTTAAAATATTTAAATATGTAACAGAAAAGGTTTTTCTTGGGCAAATTGGTGGGATTTCCCCACATCTACTAATAATCAGGATCCTGAAATAGTGAATTTTTTTTTTCACAAGTACTCACATGATATGAACATTCAACTAATCAAAACAGCCACTCCATAGAGAAATAAAATGTACTTCAATATTAAATTGCATACATTTGATATGAGATGACTTGTAGTCTGTCACACAAGCCCTCATTTCACAAATTCCAGTAGATAGAAATAATTTAAACATTCCTATTTCTCACTCACACACCAACTATTCATAAAATGTAATCTATTCAGGCAGAAGGATAAGCATTGGGTTAGAATAATGCTTGCGTATTTTTAGACATCATCCTGTATTCTTGCTAGAGCCTGAGAGCTGCAGTTACCTTAATTGGATGTGATTTTTCTGGTTACTGATATTCTGAGCAGGTTGGTAACTTCAGCATTATCTGTCATGCCATACTATTGACATAAGAAGAACAAAACTGATATTGTTGGTAGGGGTTGAGGCAATGGTGACCAAAAAGGTTCAAAACGAGCTACTAACACCAAAAAACACAGGTGGCAGGGGAAAGTTTAACATCCTAAGAAGTTTTACACTTTGAGAACAAGGTCACTTGGAAAATGTTCCTCTTGAGGAATCATCTCTTCACTAACTCTTATATTCTCAGATTATAATGAGCACAGAATTCTTATCAACCCAAACCCAACTACTAAGGAATATAAATTCCATATTAGAAGTTTATAAGGTGAAAACATTTAACCTGGAGATTAAATCTCTGTAAAAAATAACAATCTATTGATCCTCTAACTGGAAAGCTGCACTTTTATTGGGTACTAGTAGTTTCTGAAAGTTCTTTAACAAGTGTGGAGATACATGTGAAGGATTCTACCAACCAGACTATGTGGCTATGATATTTCAGTGGTAGCTTTTTGCATACATATATTCATAGATGAAATCACAAACGACTTGTTTGTTTGTTTCTGTGAAAAAGCACTAATATTTCTGTTCAGTTCTATACTAATACACTTGATGCCTTCCTGTAATATTAATCAACCATAGACAGAATAGAAATCAATACAGCTCTGAAACATAGCCATGCTCTGAAACATAGCCATGCAATACCAAAAATAAGCATGAAAAAGACCATACTATGCCATGTATTTCTAAGTGTTTTTGAGGATTGTGCTAGCATTGCAAAAAGCAACTGTTTTTTCCTCTGTAGGCAGCTAAGACTATGCATTTTGTATGGCGTGTTTGATGGTAAATGATATATTCCCTTAATGTTACTATTAAACTCTTAAGAGTGGATTCTGATCACAGATACCCTGGTGAACATCTGGCACAACTCCACAGAGGATCTTTGGAGCTATTCTGAATTATTTTGGTGTCACTTGATGTCACATTGATGAAAATTTGGTCCTATAATCCTCCTCTCCACAAGTTGTTTGTGTTTGCAACTTTGTGGCTAACAAGAAATCTTATGCTGATAAGTAATGTTTCCCCAATTCTGAAGTTCTCAGCAAATCTTTGACTTTGTAAAGACATACAGGAAGGCATTGTTTATCTTAGAGAAAAGTAACTCTGGAGAAACTCTAAGCATAATGCAGAAATAGAAACGATATTGCAGGGCATTTTCTGATATAATTGCAGAGTTTAACCAGTTAATTATAGTAGACCATAGTCCTGTTGATAACCTCTTTATTTTAACCAAATGCAATAAAACAAAGCTGTCTTCTGTTGAAACACAGGAAAATCTTAGAGTGCATTCTCAATAATAAAGTAAGAGTGGGTAAAGAAGGCAAGAATAAAAAGAATATCCAGAGTCTACTTAGAAGTATGAGTTAGCTGTTGGCTTTTAAAGTTTTATTTCTCCAGTTATTGCTTAATTTCTAGATTTTTTGGTGGAGGTTACAATCCTCTGCATATTATGGACAGGCTTATATTAGCCATGCTTGCAATTAAAGTTGTAGGTTATTATTGATAACTCAGGTAGATTCTGCTTCCTTCTCTAGATTAAGGGTAAAAGTCTCTGTGATTGAGCAATAAACCCCTACAATGGAAGAAGGCTCAGAGGAGATGAGGAGAGGAGATGAGGATAGGAGATGTGCTCATGAAGTTGAGCCCAAGCAAGAACAACATAGAAAGTGATCAGAGCTATTGTAGGGAAAGCTAGACTTAGATCAACACAAAGGGAACCAGAGGGTGACCTTTGTTTTAGATAGATGGCTGTATCAGTTGACTGGATCAGCTAGCTGTATCAGTTGAGTGGATCTACCAGTTCTGTAAATGGTTTTCCTGGTGTTAATCAAAAGGCTGTGAGTTCTTCTTGAACTAGCCAGAACAGCATGTGGGAACAGTATATGTGGCTCAGCCCAGCCCAGTGTAAAAACCCAACAACCAATAGAATGAACTTTGAAAAGAGCAACAGGCTTGAGCTGGCTTCAATCCATGTATTTCTTCTTGGTGGCTAGTGACACCCAGTGTTATGACAGTGAGCATAGAAAGACCATTAACAGGAATCACATTTGTATTGTGATCCAACTGTATATTGCAATTGCTGTATTCTGCTAAGTGTACTTGCATTGTGATTTCAGTATATCGACATATCTCTCTGATAAGTCAAAATCCTGTAATGTCAAACATCTACAAGCAAGTGAACTTGGTATTAAACATTAAACCCTTATCATGTGGAATATCTAAAAAGAACCTGGTGAAATAGTATTGGACTCTGACAACCTGTTGATGGAAAAGTGAGAGTTTTCTGATCATTTTAATATTCTTTCTTATATTCAGACAGTTTGACTAGAAAAGTTTCTTGAATGGTAGATTGAGTATCTTCTTCTGTAGTCACCTACTGTCCACTCAAGACAGTTTCTAAATACTGCATGAACAAACAATGTTACCTGTTACATGAGAGATTAATTCAAATCAATTGTTCATATTGGGCAAGTAAAGCAGAGGATAACAAGGGGGTTTTTGCTAATATCAACCATGCAATCCTGATCTTCACAAAATAGATAAAAAGATCTCTCTGAGCTTACACCTCTGTCAGAATGCAAATATTTTCCATGGAAGTATAACATTTCTAGACACTTTCAATATGTTTTCTTATCTTAATATCTGTATCACTTTTTAAACACTAATTAATCCTCTCTACATTGCAGGGATTAATTTCTGACCTCATATGAAGGAACCTGCACTGCTACATCTTGCAGTTTTGCTGCAAGTTATACAATACTTGATGTGTATGGTTATATATAAAGATATCATTGCTATAATTTAAATTGCTAGTTATGCATAAAAGTCTTTCAGTGCTTTTTAAGGCAACTAATTCAGCATCTTTTTTTTAAATTTTGGTATTAGGTTTTGCATTCTCTTTCCAAAAATGGCCATAAGTGGATACCTCATAAAGAAGAAGAGTAGAACAGATATTTCTGATACTTTCCCTTTATTAGCCTCTAAGCTTTCCAACTATATCCAGCTTACTGAGCCTGCTGAACTTTCTCTGCTTGCTCACCCCATTTTCCTTCTTGTCATGCAGTAAGTAGGAGCTGTTTCTCCAGTTTAGATTCCATCTCATACTATCTTTCAGACTTATAAGATTTTCCTCTGAATTTCTTTAATGTCTTGCTGTATGCTTCCAGAGTATCCTATGCATGTCTCCTCTCTCGCTGTCCAGTAAATTGTGCTTGTTTTATCCTAACGTGATGTATTTTTCATCAAAGTCTGGCTTCAGTGATGAGTTGGGGAGTGTGCTAAGTAGCTTGCCAAAGGTTTCTTTGTCTCATAAAACACTGATGGCACAATTCCACAGCTCACAGTGCAAGTGTTACCTTTCCAATGTTAAAAAAAGCATAGAGCAACAAATAATAACATTAGTCCCACTCAAAACCTGCCATTTTGGGAAATAACTGATCTGTTCCTGTAAGCTCAAAGGGGAGCTACTCAGGGTTTGTGAGGGACACAGTGAAGAAGGCCATCTGTTGTCCTGGAATCTTTTTCTATTTTCCTTTTATATGCCACACATTACTGCTAAATGGATGTAGTCTGTTATCTCCTCTCTGTCCTCTTGGTGAACCAACTCATGTTCTCCATATTCTAGCCTTTTCAATATCCAGCTTTCTTCTCAAGCTCTTCTTGTATGTTTTTCTTGTTGCCTCATAAAACCCTACACATAAAACCCTAGGAAGCCAAATTATTTTCATTTTTATGTTTCCTTTCATCATCCTTCATTAAGAAAATCACTGTTTCAAGCCATTACATTGCTTAATATGAAAAATAATAAACAAAGTTATATGAATCTCAGGAAATGTAAAATTAGCATAGCTTTCCTGTCTGAAATTATATAAATATTTTTACATCTGAAATTATAGAAATATTATTAAATTGCTATAATTTTTAAAATAAGAAATTCTTGCAGAAATTTTGGCGTGTCTGCTGTGGGGATTTATGATGCAGGGTGAGATTTATCTCTTTAAAAGCAGACATGAATTATGAAGTGAACAATGTCAGAGCCAGATGTTTAAACTTGTCCTTATAGTCAATGAAGAAATATGGCGTGTTTCAGCACAAAACTTTCCATCTTATCGCTCTCTACAACTACCTGAAAGAAGGTTGTAGTGAGGTGGGTGTTGGCCTCTTTTCCCACATAACAAGTGATAGTACAAGAGGAAATGGCCTCAAGTTGTGCCAAGGGAGGTTTAGATTGGATATTAGGAAAAATTTCATCACTGAAAGGGTTATCAAGCATTGGAACAGGCTGCCTAGGGAAGTGGTTGAATCCCCATCCCTGGAGGTATTTAAAAGACATGTAGATGTGGCACTCAGGAACATGGTTTAGTGGTGGACTTGGCAGTGCTATGTTTATGGTTGGACTCGATGATCTTAAGGGTCTTTTCCAACCTAAATGTTTCTGTGATTCTAGGTGTCCTCAAATGAATCATTTCCTAAAAGTAACATTATTTTCTCCATTGACTATAGAGCAAGCCCCAGACAATTAGCTCGGCTATAAATGTCTACACCATAGACTTCTAAAATTGAATGAGATGAATCCCCATCCTAATGTACTGAGGAGCCATCAGATACCATAAAGTCCCACTCCTCTCCAGGACTGGAAAATATTGCAGTCGCTTCTAGAAAGGCATTTGGAGCCATAAACCAATAGTCAGGAAAGAGCTTCTAATAATCTTTACCTTTAATGATAAAGCAGTTCAGTTTCCTGGTCACCACATATTTCTGATGGTATTGCATATCAGATGGTTTGAGTATCCTTCGATGTCTTTGTATTTCAAATCAAAACAGGAAAAGATAATTTTAGCAATACAAAAGAGAGAGATAATTCGTCTCTCTGTCTAAAACTCTGTACACAATGTTGCTTGAAGGTACCTTTCTGAGAGGAACAGAGGGCTCAGATGGTTCAGACAACTTGTTCAATTAATTATGCAAGTAAAAAAAAAACCACTAAAATGAATGCAGGCCTTTTCTTACAAGATGTCTGTGAAATTTTGGTTTGGGTCAAATGGGATTATTGACACTCCTATCAATTCAGCTGACATTTTTCAAGATTCATATTTTAGTCTGAACCCATAAAATGCTGTTCTCATTCAATCCAGCAGCAGAATAAAAATATCTGTTATCGACATATTTCTGCGTGAGGGAGTATCACAGCTCATGATATTGCTGCTACCGATTGTTGTACACAGCTGTTTCACCAGGGCAAAGTGAGTCCCAGGTCACATCACTCATTACTAGGAGATTGTGTGAAGTGCAGAAGGGGTGTCCTCCTCGCTCTAGCTGACACAGGGATTTGGGCTGACACAAAGAACCACAGGCTCAGCATTTGATACCCAATTACAGCATTGACATGGCCACAGCTAAAAACAATAGAGCACACCAAGTTTAGCTGGAAGGAACAAGCCTGAAACATGTCAGGTCAACTGTAAGGAAGTTCAAAAGTCAGCTTTATGTCATTTTTAGGCTTGAATCCTCTGCTTTGTGTGGACACCTCAGGTGCTAATAAGCAGTTATACTTCAATGTTTATGTTACTACTTCTACCTTCTTTTGTATTTACAAAGGACTCCTTTAAGATATAGGTATCTTTAATTTCCTTTCATTCCCTTTAACGGGTTTTCATTTCTTTCATATGTTCTGTATACTTTTTGGTTCATCCAAATGTAATTTTTTTTCCCCTTCCAGATGTCTGACATGCTTGTCTTTCTTCCAGTAAGGTTAGTTTTGTAGCAAATTTGTTTGCTCCATATTATGACAGACAAGAGGGTCCTCTTATGCACAGAAACCTGCCTTTTTAAAACGAAATTGGTAAACGAAAATGCAACTAAAAATACCTCATCTAGCAAAAGACTGCAACTTCACCATAGGAAAGCAACTCTAATACATGAATTTATTTGATGGAAGATTGTGGGATGCAATTGGATTATGATGGAACTTTGGAGCTGTAGTAGCCCTCATTCATCACACCTCATGTAGTGGTAATGTCAGATTTTATCATGTAATCCAGCCTCAACCTGATCAGTTCTTGCATAAGATACCTCCACGGAAAATGTAAGGTTGTATGGGAACTGGTGCTGTTGATTTATCTAGATATTCTTAGCTCTGAGCCATTATCAAATTTACAGACTATCAGGGCATATGCAATGGGCTAGTGAAAAAAATTTCTTTCAGAAGTGATGGACTAGTGTTTACTGAATATTAAAAAAATAAAGTTCTACTGGCAAAATTTTAAGCTGTATAGTAACTCGTGTTTATTTCAGCACTGAGATAGAAAATTCTAGTGTATGGAACAAATAGCAAGAACAGAAGTAATAGAACAATTAATTAATGTAAAACATAGTTTGCTTCAAAGAGATTGTATAATCAGCTCAATTCCAAAAGGGTCTCGATTTACAATATAGTTGTTTTAAATGGGCACATTACATAATTCTACCAATGCTTTCTTGATACTTCAAGGACTTTAAACAAGTCTTTATAGTTTGGTTTTCTTATAAGTCTACAAACTGTTAAATATATTACAAAACCACTCTGTCCTCTGATATGAAGTATTTCTACAGAGAGCTGTTTTTCAAAATGTCTTAATGGATTGTTGTCAGGACTAATAGGGTTATAGAGAACAACTTTTTTTGGCATCTTATTTAAGAGTCTTATCCCCTTGTGTACTCTATGAACTTTCTTTGCAATTACATATTCACTAACAAGTGTATTTTTTCAATATCTTGAGTTGGGAACTCTTCTCAAAGAAAGCAGAATATGCTGTCAGAGACACAGCATGTTACAAAGTGACTTAATGCCATTTCCTTCAAGATGAGGACATGAGTCTATCCCAGCACAAGGGCGAGCTATATCAAGTTTATATAGGATTCTTGCTGAGTCAGACATAAAGAGTGCAGGGGGCAATCTAACGTAAACATGGGTTTCTTCTTACATAACCTTAGTTATCCAAGCTCCTTGTACAGTCAGCGAGGAGAGGCCTCTCTGGAAGGCAGTTCGTGCCAGCCTAAGAAAACTGGTCAAGATGAAAGGAATAATGAGCTCTCTGGAGGATGCCTGCCAATCAGCAGTTAGAAAAGAGGACCAATAGTCCTAGATGCTTAGCCCTGGACAGTTAACTCCTAAATATCCAAAGCCTGAAGAGGTGATTCCTTCCTGCCTCAAAAGTGGTAAAATATTTTTCTCTCTTTTTAGCTCCTTATTTTTTTAAATTCCCATTTCTAACTCTCTTTCAAGAACATTTTTCATCAGATGTTCAAAGTCTGACTCTTCCTTGTTGATGCACATTGCAGCTACAGCCCAGAAAGCCAATTGTATTCTGGGCTGCATAAAAAGAAGCATGGCCAGCAGGTTGGGGGAGGTGATTCTCCCCCTCTACTCCACTCTCATGAGATCCCACCTGGAGTACTGTATCCAGCTCTGGGGCCCCCAGTACAAGAAAGACATGCATCTGTTAGCAGGTCCAGAGGAGGGCCACAAAAATGATCAGAGGGCTGGAACACCTCTCCTATGAAGAACAGCTGAGAGAGCTGGGGAGAAGAAGGAGACATCTTATTGCAGCCTTGCAATATATAAACGGGGCTCATAAGAAAGACAGAGAGAAATTTTTACAAATGCCTGTAGTGACAGGAGTAGGGGCAATGGTTTTAAACTGAAAGAAGGGAGGTTTAGATTTGACAAAAGGAAGGAGTTTTTTACAATGAGAGTGATGAGACACTGGAACAGATTACCCAGAGAAGTTGTGGATGCCCCATCATTGGTAGTATTCAAAGTCAGGTTGGACAGGGCTTTGAGCAACTTAATCTAGTGAAAGATGTTCCTGCTCACAGCAGAGGTGTTTGAACTAGGTGATATTTGAAGGTGCCTTCCAACCCAAACCATTCTATGTTTCTATGATTTTATGATTTTTCACTCTGGCTTAACTTCTTTTTCAGTTTCCTCTCTTTTTTTTTAGATATCTTTCATTTGTACAAACACAGTCTAGGGAAACAACAAAAGAGTAACCCCAAGAGATTTTTTTTCTCTCTCCATTTTTTCCTTTCTTTGCATTCTTGTTTTCAAACACAGAGGCTTTGACTGACTCTCCCTTTTTCTGTGTGTTCAGTTTTGTCTGTGTCAGTGTTTCCCTGCAACATAGCAACAATCTGACCTTAGTTTGTAACTGTTTTAGCAAGGGTAAGTGCATTAGATTAAATAGATTGAAAAAAAAAAAAATCTGTAACTTTCCTTTTCAAATGCTGGGTCTCCTCTTGATTGACAACAATATGTCTCCCTAACTTATATTCATATATTTTCAAACCACCTTTCATACAAACTGCTTGTTTGTTTCCCTTAATGTTAAATTGTCCTTTGCCCCATATGCAAAAATCTGACCAGCACAGGTTCTGACTCAGAAGGAATCCTTTTAAACATGCTTTTGAACATGCAGCAAATTCTCCAATTAGATTTCAGGCTGTAAGTCAGAAAACTGATATATGTGTGTACCCATGCCTTACTAAGACCTAAATGGTGATTTCACTAGGTTAACTAGTGATTCACCTAGTTCATGACTCAGTAGTATTTTATTAATTCTTGCCTCCTTTTTTAAATGGAAAAAGTAGTTAAATTAGATAAAGTGCTCTTGGTTTCTTTAAACTGTTTTTGGAGAGAAAATTTTAACATTTCAGATTTTTTTTTAAACTACTTTCCACATAACAGCAGAGAATGTGTTCCTTTTGCCCTATAGTTTCAATTATAACTAATTTATTTCTCTGTGTGTTGTCAGAAAACACGCACAGCATTCATCATATTCATCAACATATTTAACATAAGAATGTAAGAAATAAAAATGTCACATTGCTTCTTGTTTCTTTGTTTTGAGGTGAGTTTTATAGAAACTTGTCAACACATCTTATGCAAAGTATACTGCTGGCAATCATCCATAAAAGTAGTATTAAATGCATATGTTGACACTGAATTTTTGTATCTTATTAACTGAATTTCTGCTCCATAACTGTTAGTGAACTAAGTATAAGACAAAAAAGCAAAGACAATGTCAGAAAAAAAATCCAAAATAAAACAACATAAATGTGTGACAGTATCAAATTCTCATCCAACCATGAAATGTCCAATGAAAAATGTTATTTCCATATAGAAATTATATTCTAGTGCCAGGAAAAATGAATTAACCTAATTCTGTAAGTCACAGTACATAGGCATTTTCCTCATTTCCCATGCATTGCCTCATTCATTTGGTTGCCTCCACTTTCCTGGTTTTCAAGATATGTTTACCATACTATTAATTTTGGATTTTATTTTTTTCAAGTTTTTTGGTCAGGTTTATATATTTGCCCTGAAAACTTTTTCCCCCACTTTTCTTATCCTGTTTTGATATTTGTTGTTATGGGTTCTCTGTCAGGTTGGGATTTCCCTGCCTTTGCTGATGAACTACTAAGTTTTTGAAAGGAAAACATTAAAATCATAAGCTCAAAGATCGATAGATCAGTGCATGTGAGTGTTACCAGTGATGGTGACTTACAGTGAGCATTAGTAAGTTATTAATTGCAAACTGTTTCCAGATCACTTATGCATTGTGCAATTATCTACATCACCAGGGCTTGCCCTGCATTTATCTTCATGGCTTTATGACTGTGAGTATGCAACAAAAAGCCCTGCTTTTCTGAATTGCAGTAAAATAAATTATTTCAAAACTTTTCCTTGCAGATTGAGGTAGTTTCTTCTCCTGACTCCAGCGAAAAATACAGGGCACCTACTGCCTTAGCCAGCAGCTGAGGACAGCGTGTTTGGATCATAGATTTGGTACCTAGAATCTGTAGAAGTCCCACCTCATGCATTTAAATTCTTAGTATGTCTATCCCCGTGACTGCAACACAGAACATACCCAAACAAAGCTATGGTCACCACTGAGTGTCCCTGCAAGTGACAGTGTTCTGCTCATAAGGTGCTAGCAGTCAAGTTGCACTTACTCTCACACAAAACTTCACAGCTCCTTACATTAACTGAAATGTTTTTATCCACAAGTGGGATAATTTTGTATTCTGAATGTGTTGTTGGACATATTCTCCTGATCACATTAATCCTGGGTTGCCGTAGTTGTTTCAAGAAGTCTCCTCTGAACATAACAAATCTGCAAAAGTCACTGAAGTCTAGGTTATTTTTTCCTTCCAAATCAATGACAATGCCAAAACAAAACAAACAAAGAAACAAATCCCACTTTTTGCTGTACATAGAAATTGTGTTTTAAGTGAAAGAGTATTTTGTGGTGTATGCCAGGTGTGGGGGGACAGCTAATGTCAATATTGACTGCTACCTCTATATTGAACATTTATAAACCACCAGGCATTTCAGTCAAACAGCTGTATTTTTTCTCTGGTCCTTTGACATGTTTTTTCTTGTTTTCCAGAAAAATTGAAAGGTTTTTGCTTTCACTGCCTTTTCTTGACAGAGATGCCACAAGGTTTCTATACATCTCAAAGGCTAACACAAAATCAATCTGTGTGATTATGCAATTTAACTGCATTTGCAGTGCTAATTTATCTTCTAGCATCTGTAAATTACTTTATTATAAAAAATTCAAAGGCTTAGCTGAAAGCCAAATTAGACCTGGTAGCAACACAAAAACATTATCAGCAAGGGAAATCTTTAAAAGAACCAGCAGACAACAAAACAAGAAGTGATGTGTAGAAAGACATAAAATGTGATATAAATTCATTAAGTGATGACTATTGTTGTTTTATTTGTAAAAGTACATTGCTGGAAGGGTTTGCCAAGTTGCCCTACAGGGAGCCAATTTGCCATTTGCTTTTAACCCGTGCTATTCAGGTACTTTATACTTATATTTATGTTTATCAATAAATTACAGTTTCCCAATTAAAGTGAGAAGGGCAGGGGATCATAGGACCTTTGCTAAATGAAGACAAAAATTTTCCTCCCATTAGGTGAAGTCGATAGCTGAAAGTCTTTCCTCCAGTTATTAAATGACAGGCACTGAATTCAATGTTAAACATTTATGCATGACAAAAAAGCAATCTATGAATTCAAGGTTAAACATTTATGTAAAAGAGCAGCTTGGAAAAAAGTAGAAACTTAGAAGGAAACTAATGACCTTCAAACATCAAAGGCAAATTTCCTATTCATTAGGAGGTCACTGTGGTAATGTAGCACAAAACTGCACTGACATGATTTCTGGTGTCACATCTGATACTGAATGAAACTCTGTTCTCACTGAAAAAAAGGTTTTATGCTTCTAAGGGGTAAAGATTTCAAAAACCCCTCTCTTTTGCCTTTACAAATACTACCTGAGTTTTACTTTTTTGCAGTTCTGGAAAAATTTGACTTAAGACTTGATGTTCTTATGAAGCTGAAAGTCTGGCAAAGAAAAATCTACTTAATATTGAATATCAAACAGGTAGTAAATGTAATGACTTGACACAATAAAGACACACAGAAGGAGCCTAGTGCTCCCACACATTCTTTTTACTATGTTCTCTACCCCAAACACCATAAACAAGATATCTGCTAACAGAGTTCCAGATTGTAAAGTTCCTTCTGCAGACAGTGTGTTAATCATTATGAAGGAAGGTGTAGGACTAATATCTGCTAGTCGGTCTCACACTGGTGGAAGATTTTGACTGAAAATCCAAAATACATCTGATATACTTCTTACAAGATTATATTATTTCTGGGTGACTTTTTTTCTTTAATAATGACATATGATGTTTGGTAACAGAAAAGTTGGGGAAAGAAAAACAAAAGAAATAAAATCCCACAAAATGAAGTGTTTCATTTGAAGGAAGAAGAAAATCAGCTATTTATAAACCTACTGTAATCACAAAGTAATACAACTGTCATGGTTTTGCCTTAGTAAACAAAACCACATATTTTGCTATAAGATATATTTATGCTCTGCCTTTTAAGACTCCTAATTAGACATATATGTTGATGAGTGAAAAAAATGTTTTGTTTAGCTTATACTTACAAAAGCCAGCATGTCCTTGATGATACCTTTTCACTCTTAGCTATAAATGCACAACTGAAATATGACTGATTTGCCTCCATCTCTCCAGAAAGCCTGTACTGGTTAACCAAGTGAGTCTATTTCCAAAAACTAATTGCAGCAACTGACTGCCTGCATAGCCTATATAGCCAAGAGAAACTGATTTACAGCTGGGGCTACTTTATCATGTTTTTTCTCTGGGTCATATTCTATAATTATCAAGCAACTAAATCCTTTCTGAACTCAAGTGAAGTAAACCTAAGAATAAAGATTTTGGAGACAGTTTCCAATTCTAGCCACTCACATATGAAACGAAAGATTTATTAACCAACCAGTCACCCAAATTTTGGCAACTAAGAGCACAGCTTTCTGTGGACTACTTCAGTCACTGATTATAGATACTTAAAGTCTGTCTATCAGTTGGCATGTCCGTCCTGTGTATGCACCAGATGACAGGATTTGCACATCTCATTTGACACTGTTGGTGCTAGTCTACATAACAAGCTTCATAAATCATAGAATCATAGAATGCTTTGGGATGGAAAGGACCTGTAAAGGTCATCTAGTCCATCCTCCCTGCAATTGGCAGGGACATCTACAACTAGATCAGGCTGCTCAGAGTTTGAATGCTTCCAAGGATAGGGCATTTCCATTCCAGTATTTCACCACCCTCATCGTAAAAAATTACTTCCTTATATCTAGTGTGAATCTACCCTCTTTTACTTTAAAACCATTACCCCTTGTCTTATCGCTATTGGCCCTGCTAAAAAGTCTGTCCCCATCTTTCTTATAAGCCCCATTTAAGTATTGAAAGACTGCAATAAGGTCTCCCTGCAGCCTTTTGTTCTCCAGTCTGAACAACCCCAGCTCTTTCAGCCTTTCCTCATAGCAGAGGTGTTCCATCCCTCTGATCATTTTTGTGGCCCTCCTCTGGACCTGCTCCAACAGGTCCATGTCCTTCTTGTACTAGAGCTGGACGCAGTACTCCAGGTGGGGTCTCACCAGAGCAGAGTAGAGGGCCAGAATCACCTTCCTCGACCTGCTGGCCACATTTTTGATGCAGCCCAGGATACGGTTGGCTTTCTGGGCTGCAAGAGCACATTGCCAGCTCATGTCCAGCTTTTCATCATGCACAAGGTTGTTTCATAGATCATTAATTTTTACTGATATAATGTACAAATGTAAAAAAAGCAGATTCCTTTTTATGAACAATATACCCAACAAGTAAAAAAAAAAAAAAAAAGAAGAAAAAGATCTGATGGGAAAAATAATAGAGGAAGTAACTGGAAATGGACCTGTAATAACAGAATGTGCTCTAATATGTCTGAAGTTGTAATAATGTCATCTTACTTATAGTAAACAGTAAATTTACATTAAGTAAACCCAAACCACTAAAAATCCCAGAGATGCAGCCCTGCCCTACAGCATATCCTGAAAGAATGAATATTCTCTCTTGTTACTAAAAACATATGATCCATTAGATGCAAGTGGATGCTTTAAGCACTGAGAGAGGAGCAAAGAAGGCTAAGAGAAAAAAAGTAGGGAGAAATATCAACCAGAAACAACAGAGAGAAGTATCAAGCAGAATATAAAGACAGAGAGGGATATATACCAATATGAGAAGTATAATATTGAGGGAAGAGCAACTATAGGAAACTAGTTATTATGGGAGTCCAGGAAAAGAAATAAAACTGGAAAAAAGAAATACTGTGTTGTCACTTGGGATACACAGAGACAGTGAAGGAAGAGGAAGCAAAAATCAAACAAGATGGGGGAAGGAAAGTACATGAAATAGAACAGTGATGGGAATAATGGAGAATAAGAAGGAAAAGAAAACAGAGAGAAAGCATTTAGTTTGGTGGATTCATTTTGTAGTGGTTTTTTTTTTTATATATTTCCCCAAGAAACTTCACATCCACATGGAAGGGCATGATGGAATATTTGTTACTTAGGGGATTTAGAGGCGAACTATAAATATAAACCATAGTAGAAAAACTGTAGGCCAGACATCTTAAATAACCAGAGTAACAAGGGAATTCAGAGTGTCTATATTCTTAAAACAGACTTTTTTTCAGCAAATCTTGAAGTATAGCTTATATAAATCTTCAATTTCTCTTTTTATGGACTGTCTTGTGTGCTTTTCTCTGGAAGTGTTATACACTCACCTTGGCAGATATAAGTCTTCATGCCGTTTCCCTCCCAAACAAACATTCAGCAGGGCAAGAATCTTTTGACAGAAGGACTTCCCTAAGAGTAGAGATCTGTTCACACATCCTTTGCTGCTCTACTATCTCCAGTAGGAAAAGCAAAGGGTTATAAACCCCTTGCAAAAACAGGATATTAAGAGATTTTTTCCTTTCCCTCGATGCAGTTCTATGCTCTTTGGCTTTTGGTCCAGTGCCTTGTCTTGTCAATTCTCCCTTGGTTTTAATTCCTCTTCTCCTTCCTTCATTCCTCAGAACAAGCTTTTCTTACTTCACATCCTGCTTCTTTATTGTGGGTTGCTCTTTGGTTTTGATTTTTTTTTGTTTTGGTTTTGGTTTTGTTGTGTGTACCATGTCTATGCTTCATAGTGCAAACGTGAAAAAAAGAAAAGCAAAAACATAATGTGGAACAAATGTTATGTAACAATACTCCCATTTAGATCAGTTATGGAAAGTGCATCTGGAACCAGAGGATATAAGCATAACTATTTAAGCTAATGGCCCACTATTAGCATTAGCATTGTCATAAATCTCTACCAGGTCCAGACAACAGGAGGCAGCAGGACCCTGCGGTGTTGGCATGAATTCCAATGATATTTTCTGAGATTCCTTTTATTGCTCTCCTTTTACACAGGAGCCTTTAGCTTCTTGAGGTAGGTACAATTTATTTTAGCTGCACCAAGATATGAGTCTGTAACAATTACATTTATATTATTAAAGGAAGCAAACCAGGGACTGCTCTCTAGCTCTGAGTACAAGTGTCACGGCACAGCTCACATGCAGATGGCTAAATCTCTTACCCTTCAAAACAGGGTGCCTTCAGACTGCCTTTTGGGATTGACTTGGTCAGTGCTGTCCCCTGAACTGCACCCAGGAATTGTCTGTGCAAGTGCTAGCTGCCCCAGGTGACAACCATGTTAACAAGGTAATAGTAGCAATGACTGTGTGGCATTGCCTGTTCTCATACCCCTGTGCAGAGTAATTTACTAGTACAGGCATTGCCAATAAAGCTTTTAAATGCTGCTGCAATGCAAACAATAAAATGTAATTGGCAGTTTTCCCAGTGTTATGTTAATATCTTGGGTGTATTTGAACATACTTCTTTTAAAATCCAATGAATGCTAAAAAAAAAGAAAAACAATAAAGTATATCCATTTTCCCATTCTGGAGAATGATAACCCTAATAGACTGAAATTTTACGTTGCTTTAATTTGTCACAGATTAAAAGGATTTAGAAAATGTCCGCAGATGGAAACACTGGCTTGGACACCACCTGTGAGACAGATATAGGTCTCTGTAAAAAAGTTACACCAATAAAAGTTGGAATCTGGGATGGATTGTATACGAAAAATGCACACATAAATATTTCTATCTTTACGACTCAAATTGGAGTATATCTGAGCTGTACAAAATAATGTAAACATGAAAACATGTTTGTGGAAGGAACTGCAGTGTCTCACAGGCCTGTCTTTAACTCAGGGTTGGTAGCTTCCACAGTCCCAAATAGGTCAGTGAAGCAGACCTTGGTGCATTGCTGGATCTGAGCAATTTCTGAACACCAGTGTGGGACCTTAAGGGTAATTTTTCATGAATTGTTTACATAGACTCTTTGCTATTCTGCTTTGCCACACAGACACTATGCTCTTTTTCCTCTTACTTAAATTCTTGTTTGTTTGCTTCTTATATAGATGCAAAGAGGAATGAACACCCTGCAGAAAGGTGGTTTGTAGTGATCTCAATATTTTAACAGAGGACTAAAGCAATGTGGTACGCTATTTTTAAAAAAATGTCCTAAATCATTTGAACTCATTCCTTGATACTATTAACAATGGCAGAAGGATTTTATGTATGCAGAAACACAGGCTAAAATGGAAACTGCACTTCTATTGCTTGTCTTCTTGCTAACTTACTCAGGAATTTACTCTATTTATAGGACTTGTTTTTATTAAGATAGTCCAGTGAAAAATCTCTTATAGATATAAATTTATAAATTCATATTAGGAAAGAGGCCAAACAGGGCTTCTAATTCTCACACAGCCGTCTGGTTCTCAAAATTATGAAGATATTAGAGTCAAGAGCTCAGTTTTAAGGTTGTTTATGTAACATGGATTTTCAGTGGAAGATCAGTTGCAAAAGGGGGATGGTGGACCAGTAAAATTGTCTTCTTCTAGAAGCAAATGTTACAGTCAAAGACAGTCCAGAAAGCCTGAAACTGCTTTTGTGCAGAAAACGAGGAAATATCAGGATTTTCTTTCCTCTAAACACAAGTATAAATTTTAGACTCAGACAAGAGCATAAACCTGAATCAAAAAATGAAATTCAGCCCAGTGATAATTAAATTTGGTTTTCAGCTTCTCTAATATCTGTATTTTTGTCTGTAAATCTTTAAGCTACGGTAGGATTGCTTTGTTTTGCTTTTAGCTGACTGCTAAAATGTCTTTGTCTCTCAGCCAACTACTTCAAAAATAACAAAAGAATTGAAGATAGACCTGTTCAGATTGAAGGAAATTAAGTTTTTTTGATATGAAAGTTCTTTAAGTTTTTCTTTGTCATCATCTGTGTGACAGGTGATTATTAAGGAGGAAAATATCACTATTCTACCCAGATAAAAAAAAACTTACATGTTTTTAAAATCAAAGATAATCCATTGTTTCTATACTGTAGGTATTGGACTTTACATTTTTTTTTTTTTAGTACAGATTTTACTCAGTAACTTACAGTCTCCACTGCTGTAAACTCACCAGGTCACTTAGAAATTCAGTTCTGTGCTCCTGAGTTTGCTCTTTTTCATCCTGAAAGATATCTGCAAATTTCTACTGAATAAACACCTGCAGAATCCTTGAGCAATAGCCCAGCATGTGGAAAAGGTCAGGAAATAGGGAGGGTTATTTTGTTTATTTTCAGCTGTGGGTCCAAAAATATCCCAGGACATGAAGACAATTTAAATGTGTTCTGGGCTAAGACCCAGTTAAGAATCCCTCTCTGAAGACTCTAGCACCAAACCCAAAAGACAGAAACCATTTAGAGGCTACATAGGACCGCTATGCCTGACAAATATTTGTCATAAATAAGAGCTTTCTGAAACTTAAAAGGGGAGTATAAATCATATTAGACAGCCAGGAACAGCATTAAGAAAGATTGATTCTGTCCTAGTTATCTGAGACACTCCTTACTGTTTCATTTTCAAAATATGTATTTATGGCTTGGGATGTTTCAGCTTATCCGGCTGCCTATACTTTAGGAATGAAAGCTAGGACTTTCACCTAAAGGTGTGGGACTGCCTGGCTGCTGCCTGCTTCAGATGGTGTCAACCCAATTCAGGGGAGGCTTTCTCTCATAATGGCATTTGCTCCTGCTGCTACTTTCTAACACAGGCCTCGGAGGATGTCACTTTAAGTTGGAAAAGAGAATAACACTGCATGGAAATGTGGGTTGTGCTATGAGGTAGAGAAGGTTTCACAGCAGCTAGGAATTTCTTTGCCTAAATATAGCTGTGCTGTGGCTTTATGGAATATTGCTTCAGACTATTAAAGTTCTTGTATTAGAGTCAGAATTGGAAATGGACCCTGTATCTCCTTATTTGGATTTAGAAAAGGATACATTTGAAGGAGCAGTAAAAATCTGGCATGACCAATATGCAGAGCCTGAGACATTCTAAAGCTTTTACCATTTGCCTTGATTAAGGATAATGTCTCATACTTTGTAGGTTGGTTAATCCTTCAGAAAAAATTAGTCCAAAAGGGTAAATAAAGAATATTCAGAATAATTGAAAGGACTTCAGGGAATGATCAGTATAGAAGCTCTTTGATTCTAAAAAAACATTTAATGCCATAAAATTAAAATTTGAATGCTAAGATTTTTTAGATTCCTACTAAAGGTAAAATCTCTGTAGTGGAGAGGACAGTTGGATAATCCAAACAAATGACCTAGAAATTTCACTAATAAGAAAATTGCATTGGATTGGCTCTTCACAGGTCATAACCACCAATTTCAATTACATAATTTGTTGTTCCAGTTGTTGTCATAGTTTTCCTATTTGTAAAGCTAAACCAGGAATTTTAATTTAAGACATACCATGAAGATTATCAGTTTCATCTGAAAAAGTTTGAGCCCAAATCCAGGATAAATTTGGGGAGATTTATGTAATAATAAATCTTATCATTGCTGAGTTTTGCAATCAAAACAAATATACATTTGTGCACATATTTCTTCATTTTTTGTCTGCTGAAATAACAGACTAAATGACCAAAACCAGAAATTTTTACCATCGAACTTCTCTCAAGTGATTTAATTTAAATCCAGAATACCGTCAAGAGAGTCAAGCTAACTCAAGTTCTGCTGTGTGTACTCTCAGGAAGAGCACATGTACAGAGAGCTTCTATCACAGCTTAGCTGAAAATTTGGTTTAGCCATTGCATGTCTAAACCATGATTTATTGTTACTGGTGGGACTAAAATTTTAACCTGGCCAAGGAAATGCATTTAACTACACTGTGATAATTATGGTTGTTGCTGGGACTCTAAGACTTATGCACTATTTCTTTTCATACATAGCAATTTTAGTATTATAAAATAATGTAACATGTTTTCTTTCAAAAGTAGTTGTCATTATTGCAAAACCCCAAGGACACAGTTTTACAGTGGGAGGGGAGAAATATACTCCACATATTTCCAGACAGTAAGGCAAATATTCAGCAATGCCAGGGAGGGAAGATCATGCTTTATGTGTATTTCTGTGTTTACTCAGGCTCATTTGTTCTGTTCTATATCAATTCTGTGGTGGATTTCTGGTGTAAAATGATTTGTAGATGCTTAAACTGTATTTGTGCAAATACTACTATCCCAATCTGATCCTTGGAGATAAAGCTGAAATGGTACAATAGCTCTTATCAAATATCACTGGGAGAGAGCAAACTTCAAGATCCCAAGACAGAACTGATTATAAATATTTTGTAAGATAGAAGTCTAATGGATGGATCAGATTTACCGTGAACAAGAGGCCTTTATTTTTCTCTTTTCTTTTTTTTTTTCTTTTTTTCTTTTTCTCTACATAGGTAATGAAGAATCAGAGTGAGACCATTTGGTTTTGAAAATTTCCCTCACCAGCCAGATTGTACATAAAACAAGATTTTCTAGGATAAGTCTATCCTTGTTGTCCTAACTATCTAAACATACTGACAAAGTTGTTTGTTTATGCTTTTCAAAAGAACACTTGTATCTTATCTCTTTTTATAAAGCACCTATGCTATTTCTAGGGTTTTATGTACAGTAAGGGGAAACAAAAAAAAAAAGAAAAGACTATTTGAAGCTGGCAAGATTTTTTTCTTCTCTCTTTTTCTCTGCAAAAATATACTATTGGTGTTGCTAAACAAAATTAAGGTTTCCTAAAAGAAGGAAATATAACATGAGAAACTGTACTTTGCTTACATGGTTTATAGGGTTCTTCAGTTCATTAGCAAGTGTTTATGAGTTCAGAAATTACACATTAACTCCTATTTCTCAGTTTTCTCATTTATGGTATAAAAATATGTGGGCATAATTAGCCTATTGCCAGATAAGTAGTATATTATTAATTTTGCTGGATAACTAATAAAGATATTTCACCAGTTTTAGCATTTCCATATTCAGTCTTAGATTTAAGTCACACAAATATGAGATCTACTACAATTACACCAAATAATAGCAACTATTTATAATAGCATTCATTCTGTATGAGGAGTGGGGAAGAGATAGCTGGTATGGCATACAATTTAACAGATGCATTGGATATTGTTGTTTGTCAAGCATATGGTACTGTAGCAGATAAACTGGTAACCACTAAAGTGATTTCACTTCAATAATTGTTACACTTGTACTGCATTGAACAATTTGTAGTATTCTGCCCTGCAGACTGGGCTGTAGTTCGTGCAGATGTTGGGTTTCTATCTGAAAGAAATTTCCACACTAACAGTTTGTCAGCAGTCAAACGTCAGGTAGATGACATTAAAGAAAACAATATTTGAGAAAACCAGGTCAAATCTTCGGGGCTATTCCCCTTTTCTGACTTAATATATACCCCTAGAGAATTCCTAGTTTTCTGAGGATGTTCCTGTGACATTTTGAGGTTTTCTTGCATTTTATTTCTTCCATTCTGAAATAGAGGGCTCAAAAATACAACTCTTAATAAAAGAATAAACAATTCACATCAGAGCAGCTTTGTTTTTCCTTTTTGACATGCAAATAACGTTACCTCTCCTAGAGCAAAGATAATCAACATAGGAAAATATAAAACTTTCTATGCTCAATGAAGCATGTGACTGGGCCATAAATGTTTTTTCATATTAAACAGTATGAGATACACTCTTAGAATTATGAACTGGAATAAAAAAGTTTGTCTTGTGAAAGAGAATGCATTTTAAAAATATATATTTGTAAACATTTTGGTTAACAAAACAAAACTCTATAACTTAACTTTTGGTAGCTGTTTCACTTTGCATACTCTGTTGAACAGAAGGTGCTATTTTCAGTGGTCTGGAGAAAGTCAGCTGCTGAGAGAGAAGGCGAAATTGAAATTCTTCAGCATCATTTTTTGTTAAACTTCATTAAAGTGGATGAAATGGGATCAATTTCAGAAGAGTGATGGGGTAGTAATGAAGAGAGACCCAGTACTATTGGGAATAGCACACATCTGATGTTTTTATTCTGAGACCTGTTCCAGGGGAACATCCTTACTCCTTAGTTGCTGTTCTCTGTGTAATTATCACCTTCACTGCTAAGGACAAACTGCACATCGTTTAATCACTCCATCGGCAAAGTCCTTGCCTGTGACATCCAAAAGCAGGCAGGAAGGTGTTACTAAAAGAGAAAAGGACACAGGAGGATTTTTTAATATTGTAAAAAAGAGAATCAAATCTTTTGTATTTGCTCTAAGATAACATATGATAAACAAACATAATAGAGAAGGCAGCTAGTGTCACTCGACCTTTTTCATGTATAGCTTTTTTAAAATCCAGATTGCATTCAACATTGACGCTTTTCAATTTCTCAGATAAGATTACAAAACTTTAGATTCTATTAAGCCATTAGATAATGTAGTCTGTTCGTCTGTTGTTTATGGTCAGGAAGAGACAGTACTGTACTGTGGCTAATGACCTGAATCAGGTGATAAAAAAACGGGCTGACTCTGTGTTCATGCTTCTGATCTTGGTTAGTCATAATTCCCCTACCAGTCTTTTCTTTGTCTGCTTAATTGTATTCTGTTCGGAATACAGGAAGTCAGTTCTGTTCTGTATGAGTATACTTATTATTTCAAAAGTATTGATAAGTTGAATTGTTAAACCACAGTATGCAGCACTGTATTTCTCTAACATGATCCAGCAGTTGGGAACAGAAATATCAATATCAGCCATGGGTGTTGTAATAAGGCATGTTATATGGTTATTCTCTCAGACTTATAAATACTGCCTGAAACTTCCTACACAAATATTATTCCAATAGTTCCTTTGTGGTAGCAAGTGAAAATTGCAGCAATATTCTTCAGAATGGGATCATCAAAATTCCTTATCCTAAAAGTACTATGCTATCATTTTAATAAAGCTTAGTGCCTTATCTGTCCTTAGTCTCCTAGTCTCGCCTTGCACTCTTCAAAGTAGGATCCATACAGAGTTTCTCTGGATTAATTCTGCCATCCTGGATGCAGTGACTTATGCCACCAAGGTAGGTAGATGCTTGCTACCTACCTTCTCGTTGTAAACCTCACTGCTATTTCCAAAGACCTCCCTACTCCCATATTTTCAGCCTGAAGTAATATTTTGTGCTAAGTAACTGCCTCCCGTTCAGAGGAATGGAACCAGCTTCCATGCCCACATACCTTATTTTAATGTGCAACACGATCCATAACTGTGTTTAATCATGGGCTCCCCAGTACAAGAAAGACAGGGACTTATTGAAGTGAGTCCAGTGAAAGACATAAGCAAATGCTTTTTTTACTGTGAAGGTGGTCGAACACTGACACAGGTTGCCCAAAGAGGTTGTGGAGTCTCCATGTGTGGAAATATTCAAGACTTGACAGCCTGAGCAACCTGTTCTAGCTTGAGCAGGGAGTTGGACTCGATGATCTTCAGAGGTGCCTTCCAACCTCAACTACTCTGTGAATCTGTGATACCAAACTTCTTCCATATTGCAGAACACAATACTAACTCCATACAGGCTGAAGAAAATCTGTACAACTTTGAATGAATTCATTGCATTTGAGCCACTGTCATGAAGAATTCTTCCTCCATGTACTGCATCACTAAAGTGCAGCTGTTTAGTCAGTTCAGGCCAAATCTACCCATAGAAAACATTTTTGCCTTCAGCAATGTCTTCCCACCCAGTAAAGTAAAAGGCCATCATGTAAATTGCCTCAGAGAAAAATAAAGTTCAGAATAAATTCGGTGGAAATGGTTTAGCTTCTCCAAAATCATGTTGTGTATGAAGAAGTAACTCAGAATCCAGAAGAATGGTAGATTCTATGAATTTTTCTGAAAAACTTATACCATTTAGTAAAATTCAATATTAGTGGTTTTTCAACTTAAACTAAAATTGATAGTAAGTCTTCCACTGGAAAAATGTCCAGCAGTAGAAACTTCAGTAATCTTTCCCACTTCCCTTCTAAAATCAAGAGTTTTTGTAATCTGTGGGTGGGGGTTAGAATCTAGACTTAAGGTTAATTCTTCTTCTTGAAAAGCTCATTTCTTATATGATCATCACCACTGGTACAAAAAAGGCAGTATGTCATGTCTTATTCTTATCCTAGTAAAATTTAAAAAAAACCCCACATTATCCCATTCAATTCTCTTTCACAAATTCTGTACGTTTGTGGAAACAGGCAAACCCAATAAACTCAAAATATTTCATAGGAAGATTCAGAGCCACAAGCAGGAAATCAGACCTATTGGCCTGGCTTGGTTTAGAGTATAACAGGTTTCCAAAAGCTCATGTAGGTGTGTATTTATTGTGAGTAAAATGAGTTTGCAGTCCTCTTTTTTTTTTCCTCACAATATACTGTGTATTAAGAATAAGCTTTTCAAAAGTGACAGGATCGTTTTCAGAAACAACTGAGCATCTGCTTTCTGAAATTAGATCTTTTAATGGTGCAAAATTGATCCAACAAACTTCATAAAAGCTTTTCCAGGGGCCAGGATTTTACCATTCCTATGTGGTGATTTTGAGAACCAATTTACTTTGGCTTGGAACTGGTATGCAACTTCTATAAATGAGTTATTGGAAAAATTATTTCCAGAGTCTCAGAAACATTAAACACATGCATTCTGAAAAGTAGAAAGAGCAATAATGCAATGATTAGTTTATTAGTGCAATGAAAAAGAGGGAAGAAGGGAAGAAACAAACGATATTCCTTTTCCCAAGAATCTGTTCATTCAGAAAAGGAAGTTTCAGCCTGGTCTGTGGGGAGTATTAGAAAGGCCAAATATGTTGTGACATTCTCCAGTTATGTTGCTTTCTCTATCTTCTGTCTTAAATATGTAGCTGCTGTTCTCCTAATGTGACAAAATCCCATTGCTCTCAGCTTGGTAATTAAAGTGCAGTAATACTTCAGGTGATAAAAACATGAAGAGATGTGTTAATATTTCACAGATTATTTTTTTCACCTCATTTTATTCAAAGATGGAAATAAGAATACCTAGTTAGCTTGGAAAGATACAATGATTATGGGACAGCATGACTATGGTAGACACACTTAAATTAAAGGTCACTGCCAAGAGAACAGTCATCTTGAATTCTGTCCAACATAGCAGAAAATATGTGTCAGAGTGCCTAGAAAGTCTGTTGGGGCTAAATCACATTCAGATGGTTGGATTGGATGTTTTTTTTATTTAAGATACATGATGCACATGCACTAGGGAAGGAGGGTGGCTGATATTTTTGCAGAGGAATGCCTGTAATTCTCCTACTGAATATCATAGCAATAAACAAATAAAATCTGATTTCATATTTTTTTACTACATACATATTTTTCAAATGCATTTCCTTCATTTAAGCCTGCCTGAAATATCTTAATTTATTTTTTATTGGACTTTCACTCTCCTTCCTTCTCATAGCTGTTAAGACAGTATCCACTCAGCATTCAATTTATGACTTTAAATCCTGACCCTCCACATTTTTTGTTTGCTTGTTTGTTTCTGAATCTCTATATTCAGGAAAAGTCTCATTGAATTAGATCAATTTAGTTGGGGGTAGGATGACATGACCAGAAGGGATCATCAAATCCTTTTCTCTAACATTGCAGCCAGCTATTTGTACCAGAAAAAGTAACAGAATATTTTAATTACACACTAGAAATCTTTCAGAACCCTGTAGCAAATTCAAACCCTGTAAGAACACACCAATATGTGGCTAGGTAGCCACAGCCATAGTATGCAACAGGAAGAGAACAGGATAGATTAAGGCCACTACCATTATTCAGTTTTAATAGAGTGGGAACTGGGATTATCAGAGTAAATGGCCAGACTACAGAGCATGGCTGAACAACTTCTCTCAATTCCACCCAAAAGGATGAAGGCCAGGAAAGAATCAATCACAGTTAAATGAAAACTATAGTCCTGAAAGGAAAGTCACAGGTTCATGAAGAAATTCTACTTTTCATAGATCACTTATCATGACATAAAATTATTTTAGAAAAAAGTTTTCAACTCTAATTAAAATCTCTTACAGACAGAATCAAAAGTCAAACACAGAAACCAATCAACAGACCAGCAGAGGAGAAGCAGAAATATAACTTGAGAGACTTTAGTTGTTTTCAGATACCTTTTCCTTCTGAGATTACATTTGCCTCACCACCTTCCCTACCTGTCTGAGATATACCATGAAGTACCAGAAATAACTGCAAACACAAACAGAACAGAGGGGTGATAGGCCCTCAAAGATTAACTAAGTACAAATCTGCAGGAGGGGTCTATCCATAAACTAGCACCAGAAAGAGAGGACTTAAAGTCAAAGATGGTTGGCAGCACTCTCACTCCTATTGTGTTTTCATGTGTGAAATGGTGCTATTGGTTCTCTGCAGCTTAAGTGACTGGGAAAATATGTATCTACGGGGGCGGGGGGAAGAGGGTGCGGGGGAGAGAGATGAAGGAGGGGAGAAAGAGAGAGACACGTATCCTGAGCTGTATGGATATGTTGTCAACATTGTCACCTGAATTCTTTCAGGAGTATTTTTCTTGGTCTATATATTTTCAGCTTCTGAATACATGCAACTGTATTATTCCCCCAGTGAAAAAGCAAGTATCACACAGAGATTCTCTGTTAATCTGAAGAACAGCTCTTCAAAAGACAATTTAGATAAACAAGGAAGCTGTCTTGGATGCAGATTAGGAACATTGACTGAAACAGCCTCATGTGAAAATCTGAGTTTTTCAAGAAGAGTAAATGTGTTTTAAATGATAATGGACTTGAAAGTTCAAGGCTAGTAGAAACAGTTACTGAATGTAACTAGTAGAGTTACAACTAGAAACTTTAAACATTTGGGGAGCATTTGAAAATTATTTATTACAAATGACTTCTCTCTCTGCTGTATCGCTATGAAATAATATCCTTTTCCTCTGATTAGGCTCCTCTTTAGGCATGAGTTGTTTAGACTTGTGCGGAGGGAGGGGGAACATTAATGGTTTTTATTCAGGCATCCAGCGAGGCGGCACAGTAGAGGAAATGATTATTTTTTAACTGAATGCACTGGTAGCGATGCACCCAAATGCCCCAAATTAGCTTTATTTTTCAAAGTTTCTAGAGGAGCAGAATGCAGGATCCGTAGCATACATATTAACAGCACCAGTTATTCATGCAACTGCTGGTCTTCTTGAGCTCTGTATTTTTCAGGAGATACATTTTCTTTCTTTATGCTTTGTGCTCAGGGTGTGAAATCCAGTAAAATAAACCAGAGAAGTATCGCTGATATCATGGGCTTTTTTACTACTTCCCATTGGGTCCATCAGGCTAATTGATTCTTGTGATATAACCATATATATTCTGTAAGTGATTCCTGGAAACATGTGGGCAGAAGAAGATTTCAGGGGATTTGTTGTTCTTCATTTATATTTTTCCCAGCTTTTTCTCTTAATTCTTTTCACAAGAAGCAATAATTCCTGCTCAAACATCTTTGTGTTCTTACTTCCTTTCCCCACAGCTGCTGGTTATCTGAGTTTCATTGACAATAACTTTGCAGCATGTTGCTGAATGGTTTTTCTTCTCTCAGCCAGAAGTTCAAGCACATTTTATTTCATCTTTTTTTACATGTCTGTAGAGACAGTAAGTAATGGATAAGTTAAAAAAAAAAAATCAATAATTAAGGAAATGCATGCCCAAGGATGTTTTGGGTTGGAGGGGTTTAGTTGTCTCCTTGGAAGGATTTTAAGTTAGGGATTAAATGGCACAATACTGGATTGTATTTGCACTCATTTTTAATGGTCAAAGCCAGCATGGTATCAGACAATTTGATGTGCAGTATGTTTTGAACATAAGAGGATTTTGTAAATGTTCATCCAGATTACAGGAGCCTATGTAGAGTAAGGATTTGTTCCCATTTTGAGCTCAAATTTGCTATGGTCATGAAGAAAAAGTCTTTGAACACTGGTCTGCCAGACCTTCACTGACCATAACAGTATAGAAAGCCCAGCTGATATACTATCAATTTTGTTATCAGTAATACCTCAGAAACAAAGACTGCAGAAATAATTTGAGTATTTTGTTCAAATAAAATGTTTTACAGTTCTCCAATGTTTCTCAGTTTGGATCCATGAGCAACTTTTAAATCTTTGAAGTGATTATGTGAAATATTTTGATCTGTGGACATTTCTGAAAGCAAACATTACACGTTCATCTTCTTAATCTCAAAAGCTATATCTTTCAGTATTTATTATCTGAATATAACCAATTACCAATTCCTTATGAAAACATTTATTTGTTTAACTGCACTATACAACAGTGGACATATATCTAAATTGTCAAGCATGTATCTTAATTAATATCAAATTACTATAAATTAAAAAGTGATGTTAATTTTAGAGCAATCAAATCCTTATTTAAGACCTTTAATTTAATATGTCATCAAAAATTGTTTGCTAGGAAAATCCTATTGAGACTTAGTATCATATTCTCATTATTATCCTGAGGCAGTGAGAGTTAGTTAAAATTTCATTATAGGAATACTAAATATCAAAGAATTTTTACATGATGCTCCACAATGCGATACATACTCTATTCTAATCAATTACATATTTGCTTTTTAAAACCAATCATTGTATTAAGCAGCTAAAGAAATTTGGGAAACTGATTTTAAGCTTATTTTCCAGCATATGCAAAGAATCTCTTCCCTATTTCCATTTTAATTGGAGGAAAATAAAAGCTTCAGTTCATCAGGAAATTTTCATGCACCATTACTTAGTTTCAGTTTTAAACAAATGGGCATTTCTGATACATTTGAACATTTGCAATGGAGAGATATTGGGTTTGTTTCTAACTGCCCCTTATTTTTGTAAACACTTCAAGGAAGTTAACAATTTAATATTCCTATTATTGTCATTACCACAGTGAAATTATTTTATATTAAACATATTTGGCCCTTCTATTAAGAATGTGGCTTGATGGACCTAATTCCTTAAGCATTTTTGTTCCCTCAGCTTTGTTTAGAAAGTCTTCAATATTTTTCTTGATGAGTGTTTCTAAGCAGTTCTTTCAACAAAAGCACTTTCTTTTTCAACTAGCTCACTTAAGTACAAATAAAAATCTCTCTCTGAGAAATGAGTTTCAATTATAAGAAATGACTGTGATTATAACTAAGTAAAAAATAATTGTAACCATTAATTTATCTAGAATCTCTCTCATCTGCTCATAGCAGGTAATAGTTGGCTCAAGTTTCTCTGCTTGCAAAATTTTAACAGTAATAATACTTTAAAACTGATAATGTATTCACTATAGCAGCAAACACATGCTTCTGTCTGGCTCTCAAAATCCGCATAATTTCTCTCAGTTGAGTTTGGTCAGACAGTTGCAATAGGAAGAATGCCAGCGGTTTGGTTCTCGTTCTTATACTTAAGAGTAAGTTAGAAACCTGGTGATTTGAATCTTCTGATCCCTCAGAGTCATGGGGCAGGAGAATGCTTGCAGATATCTCTGACCAGGTTACTGTGGGAGAGGATCCAGATCCTCTTGGGCTGAAGAGGACTTAAAAGCCTAGTCTCACTCCTAGGGTGTAATATAAAGTTGCATATCATTACCACTGCTTCATTTGTTAAAATCTGACAACTTTTCAGTTTTCTCAGATAAAAGGTTTATACATAATTTATGAATGGATTCCAGAACTTAGGCTCTACCACTTTCGCAGAGCAAAGCCACTTTTAAAGCCCAGAGTCACAGGTTTATACTCTGGAGAAAAGTAGTATTTCAGAAGCATATTTGTATTTGAAATTTTGGAATAATTTCTGTCCAAATTTTCATGTTGTTTGTCTTGTTTTGTTGCTTTCCCTCCTCACAAATACCTCATGAAACCATGCACTTAAATCTCAGCACTAGGCTCTGCCATAGAGAGGAAAAGCCTAAAATGGAAGAGTGCAAAGCCCAAAGCCTGGACTTTTAAAGCCTCCTTTCTGCCTGGCCCAGACAAGAAGTGAGAAAAAAAAATCTTCGAAGTTGACAGTTTTAGATTCACATTTATATATATGTGTGTATCTATGCATATATGTATATACACACAGCTACAAAAGTATACCTTAAAACTTACACTTTCACTTTCATAGATTCACTATGTTTGCATTTAATTTAGCATTTGGAAGTTCCTAGTATTATACTTTTTTCTTGCATGCTTCTTTCCCTTTGTGAAGTGCCATGAATACATTCATGGCATTTAAGATAGATGAAACGTCTCTGAAAGATGTTCATATTACCTAGCCTTGTGAGGGTCTGATTACTTTGCTATTGGACATCAATACATTTCTTTCAACTTTGCTGACATGTCATTAATCGTGAGTAAATTCATGCCAGGTCCTTGCAAGAATTGTAATTGATGCCCAGTGGCATCCAACCAGGCTCTTAAATTGTTCATCAATAAAGTAACATGTAAATTCTGTCCTTGAGGAACAATGAACCTACTTTATTTGGACCCCAACAGAGAATCCCAACATCCATTTTTGAAATCTCCAGTTACTAGGTTACTAGAAACTACACTTAATGGTGAGGAAGAAAGCATAGAAAAAAAAGAGCAGATGGAAAGCTGAATAATGAGAGCCAAATATGAGCAGAATACTATACTGCAACATAGCTGTAACACATGATTCTCTGACCTGGAATTAACTTCAAGGAGCAAACCTCTTGGACTTTGTCTTTAGGAGAGTCGTATTGATGAAAAGGGAAGGAAAGGGAAAGGAAGGGAAGGACTCAATTCTGCTACATTTACTGTTGCATTGTTTTCCACATTACTCATTTACATTTACTTATCTGCTCATGTCACATATATATATATGCACTGTTTAATTCTTGATTGTAGCTTAAAATTCTGTAATACAAAGATAAAACTTTGGAATTCAGATAGTAGATTATTTTTCAGATTTTCTATTTCTATTTTAGCAAAATTTATATCTTTTAGGACTCTATGGCGATATTCATACTAACAATTCCAATTATAATTTCTAAGACACAATGTCAATAATGTACCTGATTTAAACAAAAATGAATGCATTGTATTTTGAGAAATTATGATGTAAAGGTAATTTATTCTCTGCGTACTTTTTTCTTAAAAAGGGAAAACATATGCCATAAAATGAATTATTATATTTTAGGAACAAGGTAACTGCTACTAAAGCAAAACAGATATAAACTTATATCATTTGGATATTTTGGAAACTAACCTGTTGCTAAAGAATTTAATTATTTCCTAAGAAAATATTGATTAGATTGACTTACATAACCATAAATATTAATAATTTAATCTTAATAACTTTGCCATGTTGAAATTTATGAGGGCTGTTTTGGTTTGTTGGGTTTGTTTTTTTTTTAATTACTACAGAATTTACAAAGTACTGTTTACAGACTGCAGTTCTAGTGAGCTGGACAGCTATGATTTTAAAGACTTTACATTAACATCTCTTTCGTATTAATTTTTTCTGCTGAGACAGCCAAGAGCTATCCTGCATAAAGTATCTCACATTTCACACCAAAAGTATACATGGGATTCCTTTTTAAAGTACTGTGCTTTATCTGTCTTGGAGGAAATGTCCAGACACTGTGACCAGATAAGTTTTTCTTTTCATTTTCTTATTGTTAAGTCCTCATGAGAGACAAATATCAGTTTGAGGGTTAACATCACAAATGATAATGCTCTTAGTCCTTACATGAATAAAAAATTTAATGGAAAAATGTTAAACCAAGTGCTAACTTTTTGGAATTGATGGGCAAGACTTCTGCTGATTTTACTTCAATGAGCAGCAACCCAGTGGCACAAGTCATCTTTCTGTTCACGTGCATGTGTGTGTGTTTGTGTACGTGTGTGTACGTGTGTGTATACATAATTACGTTATTGTACTACTAATTTCTGATGAGCTCCAGTTCACAATTCAATCATTGAAATGTTTAATGTAAGTTGATGGGGCTTTCCCATAGTAGGTAAGGGAAGACACTTTTAAATTAACCTGTATGTCCAGGGTCCAAACTTAGCAACTATATGAACAATTCCACAAATCTGCCTGTAATATTCAAGAGCAACATTTAGAGATGATTAAAATAGATTGTTGTGTATACCCCTTTTAGTTTATATATTATCAGTTTAAACTAATATATTTTACAGGGGAATGTATGAATAAAAAGAAAGAAAAAGAACCAACCTTCAAAAGAAAAGAATACCCATAAAACCACCTCAGAAAAAAACCCAAACCAACTCAAACCACAAAACAATGGAAGACCTTCTAAGTGGCATATAACTAAGTGAAATACAATGGCTTACAACTGCTATTGCTGGTTGTTGCTGATTTTTTCTTCTGAGTTATAGCAGTGTTCTCTGGCTTAACTTTACCTAAGTGCAATACTGATACAAATGAAAGGAAGAAGAATCTTTGATATTTATCTTAAACTAAAATTTATATTTTGCTTCAGTCAAAACCATGGTCTGAACAAAATGGGTTTTCCTATTCAGAGGAAATTAATGATTAGGCTTTTTAGAAATCTGTGGAATTAAATAATTCACATATAATCTAAAAGGACTGAAAAAGTCTCCCCCTTGTAAATGGCAAACATCTGTACAGTTATTGCTGTTCATATCTTCATGCTCTCTTCAAACAAAGACAATGCAGAACAACAGGGAAACAGTACAAGTGGGGAAGTGATTGGCAGGGCAGCAGCCTTGCTGGAAGGGACCTGGGGATTACAGTGAATGCAGGTTGAATTTGTATTCAACAATGCACTTCCATGGCAAACAAGCAAAACCTCACACTGAGCTACAAGAGAAGCGGCATGACTGGCAGATCCAGCGAAGTTATCATCCCTCTCTGGTCAGAGCTAGTAAGTCTGCACATTGAATATTGAGTCCAGTTTTGCATCCCCCAGAGGTCTGTGGAGAAAGGGGAGAGAAAGCTGCCATACTGGTTGGGGCACATGATCTATAAGGAGTGGTTGAGTTAGCTGGGTTTGATTAGTCTGGCAACACTGCATCTACGACATGATTCAATAGCAGCCTATGGTTGCCTGCAGGTTATTTCAGAACTGAAACACCCAGATTCTTCTCAGTTGTGTTAGGCAATACAATGAGGGCCAAGGGCCACATTGCATCTTGGGAAGTTTAGACTGGACAGTAAGAAAATATTCTTCACTAGGAAGTTAGTGCAGGCTGTAACCAGAAGAGGTTTCTTGGAAAGGCTGTGGATCTCCATTATATATATTATATATATATATATATATTATATATATTATATCTCCTAGATAGTCTATAGAGGTGCTTTCAAATCAACATTCGTACAATCTTACTGTTATCTTACTATGCAGGAAAGACCCTCAGTGTCCCAGGAATCTCTAAGTCTGATTCAGCCTCGTTGATTTTTTTGGATCCCTTTACCACAGTCATAGAAAACTTCCTCAAATCAGAGTCCCTAAGGGAATCTCCTCCGGAAGAGTCTTGGTTCCACCTAATAAATTCCACTGGCAAAGACATTGATTATCTATACATGTAGCTACTACATTATTTAATACCGTCATTTTTTTACTGACTTATTTCAAGTGTCCAGCCCTCTTAGCTATTCTGTGTCCTGGCAGGCTGCCTGTTCCTGGTGACACAAACAGGTAAGAGGCAACAATGCCTCTCAATCAGGTGTTGATGCTTTTATTGAGAACAAATTCTAAAGATAATGTCCTTCGTCTCATAGATCACATAGTTCCTGGCCTCTTCCCTCTTCACTGTACAAGCCTGCCAAACTGTTGAAGTTCCCACAACTTTTTACTTCAGTGTAAATTTTATATATTAAATTCTGACATAAAGATCTGTATCACAATGTACCAGATAAGAATTATTCAATGGCCTAGAATTATGTGTCCCACTGTTCTGGCTCCTAATCCCCATAAAAAAAGTGAAAAAAAATGTTGGCATGTATATGACACCAGCAAGATTAAATGAGATTAATGACTTTATTTCCACAAACTCTTGGATAGCCTGCCAAGAAAAAAAATATTTCTGATCCATATGTGGTGGCATTATCATTGTGTTGCTCAATTTTGGCTCATGATCAATAGAATAATTTTTAGACATAACTGGACTAATGCTTCCACTTACTCCAGATGCTTTTCTACTTAGATTATTCCTGAAAATACCACTAATGGGCTTTTACAAAGATTTATGCAGCCATATAATCCTTTCTATGAAGAACATTATTGCCAGTGCAAAAATGCAGTTCACCTCTAGCTAAGGCTGGAAAATTACAAAGAACTTCACATAATCTTACATTTAGAAAGCACTCTAAGTGTATCACATTTAAAGCGACGTTGGGCTCTTCTATATAACCTAACAGAAATCCCTGCTAAATTCTTATGGACAATGTAAATGCAGACTTTTGCTTTGCCAAATAGTACCCTACCACAGAAATAGTCTGCCAGAAATTCTGTGATTGCTGGTGGAACAAAGTAATATTCATTGGGAATAAGAATACCAAGATTTGTTATTGAGAAAGCTTTGCATTTCAATTAGGAAGGCAACATTTAAAAAGGATTCCATAATAATGAATACTACAGTATTCCTCAACCCTTTGGGTCTGGGAGTCAGCTCCGGGATAAATAACAGATGTGGAGTGGAGTGCCCCTGTCATCTGAAGAGCACCAAGACAATGAAAAACATGTATTATTCTCACTCATATAACATATTAAGTTACAAATTCACATGTTTATACAATTCAAAGAACATATATGCTGCATACTGAGACTTGGATCTTGCCCTGCCCTGGCAAATGAGAGTATTTCTTTCACAATGGATTAATGATTAGGGTTAAGTGCCAGCACAGTCTTTAACTCATTGACAGCTTCTTTTGTGTTCCAGAAAAGACGAAGTTTCATCTGCTAATCTAAACGGATATTAGTGTTTTTAAAGTTAGTGGAACAGTCAATAATTCTAGATTAAAAGTATTAAAATAGATCTCCTGTTTAGGTTGTGGAACACAAAACTCTAGCAGAACTGTCTGAATCTGAAAAACACCACAGGGATAGTTTCAAATTGTAAGATCACATATATCATCACACCATGATGCCCTTTGATGATAACTATACCTAGGATGAAGATCTTGGATCAAACTGTACAACCGTCCTCACAGCTGTTAGATGAAACAGGAAAGAACCTTCTTGAACTAATAGGTAGCAGGTATGATTTATATTTTGCTTTTGGTAAATACTTTTTCTTTTCTTTTCTTTTCTTTTCTTTTCTTTTCTTTTCTTTTCTTTTCTTTTCTTTTCTTTTCTTTTCTTTTCTTTTCTTTTTCTTTCTTTCTTTTCTTTTTTTTTTTTTTTTTTTAAAAGTTAACATTGAACTACAGTGAAGAGAGAGCTCAGAATAACCATCAGGATACAACGTATCCTGTTTCCAAAACCTGGACAAGCAATAAACCCAGATATTGAATCATTCTTACACATTCATCAGCACACTAGAGTTTTAAGGTACTCAGTATGCAGCAGGTTTTATAGTGAGCTGCATGGTATATTTGATTTTTTTTAGGGCTGATAGCATGAGATAATAGCATGGAAAAAACACACTCCAGTAGGAAATGTCAGATAGTTTATCCCTGACACAGCTGAACATTGGAGAAGAGCTCTTGATCTTCCAGGGGTCTCTCACAATTTGTAACAGTGACCAACCTGGCCTTTCAGAATTGTATGGTTTCACACAAAATGAAAAGGAGAAACTTGTGGTAAGCTTGGAAGATTTTTTTTTTTAAAATTAACATTTACTTGCGATCCTTGGAAGACTGTTCAGTGCAACATGATATTTTTGATATCTTGCCTCTTCTCTTTACAACTTTGTTCCTTATATTCAACATTTTGCTGTTTTTCCATCAGGAAAATACCTGTGGATGCAGGAATCCTTTTTCTTTTCATTATTCCAAAACCTGTTTCCCTCCTTCATCCCAGAAACCTTCACAAGATGCAGCTAGTTATATTCAATAGATAGGTAGCTCCAACTGGAGGATTTAATATTATGAATGCACTGGTCAGGAGTAATAAAGCTGGAATAAATTCAAATATTTTACCTGATTTTTTTGTTAGTACATGTGTTATTCCTAATGTAATAACAATACATAGGAAAATTATACCTGACTGCCTGAGATGGACTTCTGTTGTGTATTCTTACACTTTGGCCACAGATATTAGTGGGGAACTAGGTGTGAAAAACTGATCACCTATGCATATATTATTGCATGTTTTTGAGGGGAACATATCTACATTGAAATATATATCAACTAAATTGGTGAAAATTTAACTTAAAATTAAATTAACTTAAAATTTAACTTAAAATTAAAACTTAAAATATTCTTCTTTAACAGTTTTTTACTGATTTTATCAAAATAAAATAAAATTTAAAAAACAGCAGAAGTGTTCATATTCACTAAACAGTTTTGCTCTTATGTATAATTCCAGAGATGGACAGTTTGAAATAGAAATTGTTATGCTTTCTTTTAAAAGGCAGTTGTGCCCTTTTGGTATGTGAATAAGTGTAAATACACAATTGAGAGATTTCATTACACAATTGCACTGTACCTGCAGGGAGAGATCTTGATGTGAAATAATCCTGGATAGAAGAATCTTATTACCATGGAAATCCATATCAATAATGTTTCTTATGGTTATATAAATCAATAACATCTTGGAAGCAGAAGTACTGCAATAGTAAACTGATGAGAAGCTAATTTTATCACAAGGGGATCAACATTTTCAAGAACACTTATAGACTTCTAGAACCTTTCATCCATATACAAATTTACATATTGGGCTCCAAAGATTTATTTAAAGTTTAATTCAGGTTTTTGCAATAAATGAATGTATATTAGTATATTAGTATTTATATTCATCATACCTATATAAATATAATTTCATACATTATACAATATAATATACTCATCATAATTATATAAATAGAATATAATATAGTATACAACATAATGTATTCTTATGGTATCATATTATAGTATTATATATTATGCCATACTGAATATTACTTTTAAATGTGCATTATAAATAATATATATATATTTACTATACATATGTCTAGAAATACATATATATATAATTTTATGTATATGTATGCATGCATGTAAATTTTTGCATCTTGCCAAAAATGTTAGTTAGTGTTTTTAGAAGTCTTAGAAATAGAGACTGTTACTACTTTTCAAGATTGTCCATTAGTGGAAAGCAGAATATTGTGTATTCAAAACACAATAAAACAATATGTCAAAGCAAGTCAGATGAAACATTACATAACACTGCAGAAGTATTCGCTGTAGTCATTATACTCATTAAATATTTTGTTCCAAAATCAGGAACATGTACAATGCAGGAAAAAGCAACATGATACATATAAGGTGACAGAAGTAAAACACTTAAATTATTTTATACCCAAATAGCCTCAAAGAATTAGTAATAATAAAAAAAAAAAAATTACATCCAATAGGAACTCTTAAAATTTAAAATTGATCAGGCTATGTTTTTTCATCTGCTGATCTTATTAACATGAACAGGTAGCATGTTAACCTTTGCTGAAATAGGTGCCTGACTTGATTACTTTAAGAAATAAAAAACATAAAAGAGAATAATAAATTGCAGGATTCCATTCCATAGGAACAAAAAAATAGATTCAAAAAAGAATTCAGGACTTCAAAAGAAATTGCCTATGCAGATAAGTTTCTATATGTGATCAGTCCCTGACGAAGCCCAAGTGTAATTCAGAAGGCCATTTCTATTCAGCAGGCATTTTAAAACATGCTTAATATTACTAGTAGTAATGAATATAACATGCCTTTCGAAATCAAGCAAAATATTAAAACTCAGAAGGGATACCCATAAAAAGCAACACTCAGGACAAAATTAAATATTGGATTTTATTTATTTATTTATCTATTTGTTTACTTTGGTGACTGATCTTTAAATACAGCACCCCATAATATTCTAGTTATACATTTCAAATTTTCTGGGTTTTTTTGACATTCCATCATATATCTGTTGGGCAGATATGGAATTCCATTTGACATATATATGTAGATGGATCGTATTAAAAGTTATATCATAAAATTCTATACTGAAAAGATGACATCAGAACTAATATTCATAATTGATTTTTATGTCACTAACAGAAAATATCAAAAGGTTAGAATACAATGGGTCAGTTAAGCTATAAACTATTTAGCCCGTGCTTGCATCCATCTCTGACATATAACTCAATTGTGCTGTTGTTTCTATCATATTTCATATAAAAGAATAAAGTGTGTAAATATCCATTACTAAATTTCAACTTTATTTTAAATGTTGCAACGCATTGGTCAGGTAGGCCAATGCAGTAATATTTTGAATTGTATTAATGCATTAATATTTGAAACCTGTCGCATTCATTATTAATTGAGATATTAAATTACCAAGAGTCAATATGACAATCAAGTTTATACACTGTGCTTAGATTATTAAGGAATAATAAAATATTTAGAGAGATCCTTTATTGTGTTCACTTTGTAAAGTGATTGTTAGGCAATTACACCATCAACTCCCATCCTGCATTTTAGATATAACATAAGGGTAGGAAGTGCAGGATTAAGGCTGACAGAATTAAGATTGTTTTTAATTCTCATATTACAATATTCTTTATTATACAATGAAAGGTTACTTTTTTTCTATAGGTCTTTTAGCTGATTCAATGAGCTAACTAGGACAGTGTTCAGATAATGAACAGCTCTTCAGTATGTTTTCTCTCTTGTTCAGTGTAGGGTTCTGTGTCGTATTTATTGCATACCATAGAAAACCTTTCCTCAAGACAAAACTATTAATTTTCTTGTACCCATAAGGTTTTCAACATTGTACTATCTGAATTCTCCACAGACAGTTATAAACTTATTTCGGCAATATAGCTGTGAGGTAAAGTTACCTGGGATTTTTTTCAGTATAAGAATATCCAGTTCCATCTCCTCACATACAAGATCATCTCATTGGCCCCTGTCTGCCAAAACATATTTGGTTAACATTAAGCTTGATGGCAACAGTGGGTGTAAAAGCAATTCCACTATCTGATTTAGATAGATACCTTACCCAGGCATGCCTTTGCAACTGCTCATGAAACCACTGGTAACATGACCTTTGTAGCATTTAGTAGGATCTTTAAATTCCACATCAACAGTCCTGTGCTTTGGGATAATTTCCCTTAATGTGAATATATTTACTCCACCATCTCTCCACCAATTGTTTTGTAAATCTTTCCGTTTGGCAGTGAATTAATGTTACATTTTGCATATTCTGCCTCATAAGAATAAACTTGGTTGGCATTTGCAACATTTTATGAATGAAAAATTAGAGAAGCTGAAAACAGCATGAACTGAAAGACATCCTGAGTTGGTTTCTAATCTGAGGTATTCCTCAGAGCAAATGCCCCACCTATCTACCTGCCTGCACTGTTGTATTGCTATGCAGCATATAAGATTAAGCAAGACTCAGTTGGGCTGGCATTGAACCTGTTTAATTTAGAACTTTAACAAGTAAATGTAGCATTTAGGAATGGGTTAGATACATACCAATTTAAATATAGGGAACAAAGACAAGGTAAACTAGGTTGTTAAAAGACAGTGCAATTCTCTGTCCCTTTCTGATTTGGTTGGTATTTTGAGGTCTGTAGAAAGAAACTGGTTTTGCCTCATCAGGCTGTTCGGTATAACATAACTAAAATGTAATACACTAGCTGAGGACATCTGCCAGCCTCACATAAGCTCAAGGTCTTTACATGTGATATGGTAACTATTTCTTCTCTGTTTCAGAAGACAAGCCTCAGGGATTCTTCTGACAAAATTCATCTACGTATCTAGTATCTAGCATTTCCAGAATCCTTCAGGTTTATAGATTGTAATGAGGATAAAAAATAGCATACTAAATTTGCTGTTTTAAAATGTTGATCTAGTTTGGCTGTAGAAATTAATTACAAAAAAAATTGTCCCATTAAAACTGTAAAACCAAGGTTTTCTGATTTTCCAGGAAAAAAAAGCCAGCCAAAAACTCTTTGTCTTTTTAAATTTACTTTTGATCCAAATCAAGTAGGAGCAGTTGCAAAATTTCTGGCTAACTTGGCCAAGTCAGTGTATGCTTTTAGGGCCATTTTTAGAATACTGTGCATTCATGCTGCTTTCTCCAAAGATGAGGGAAAAAAAAACCCAAAACCCCAAAAAAACAGGTCCATGTTGCCATCTTGGAAAAACAAAAAAAGTTTCAGTTGCATCATTTTGAGTTTATGACTTATAGAGGGAATGATGACAAATTTTATTAATTTTTTAGATAGGTGATACATTCTTTTGGATTCCCAAATAGAAAACTAAATGAGAAATTTGTTAAAATCTATTCTATTCTATTCTATTCTATTCTATTCTATTCTATTCTATTCTATTCTATACTAATTCTATATTATGTTGCAGTAGGTTTTCCATATTGTGATTTCTGCTATGGAGACCAAGATATTGGGGGAAAAAAAAGATAAAAGTGTGTCATCTGACACTGCCACTACATAGACGATCATACTACAGCCAGCAGTGGCATACCACAGATGTAAAAGACAAGGCCAACATGCTTTTCACCCTGTTGAAAGATTAACACAAGATTTCATTGGGGTCACAATGACTTTGTATTTGAACATCAGTTTCCCTTTAGACAGCACAGATTTAAATGCCCTTAAATTGGTTGTTAGTGCATATGTATATACATGGAAAATATACATTGTGTAAAGTTACATTGTTAAAGTATTTTATTTAAATAAAAATACACAGAAATGATATGTGAATAAGGATACAGCAAGACACAGTGAAGTCCGGTGTACTAGTATTCAATGTTCAGTCACACTAGACATTTGTTGAAGGATCTTTGTTCTGGAGGCAAGACGTTAGTTCCTCAGAAATGTTAAAGAAATAACACCAAAAAGTGTTATATAAGTACTTCCTTTGTACTTATTAATAGATATGTGGCTTCACAGCCAGGAGACAATATGTTCAGCCCAAAATCTGACTTGCATGTCACAAAAGTTTAGGGGTATGTTACTGTGTCACATTTAATTTTGAATTACTCCCCATTGCCTGTTCTCCTCACTGGCTACAGTACATGCACACAAGATTGCTCCTGAGATCTCTCTGGAGTACCTGAAAGTCTCACTGAGATGAAACCCTCTCAGCAGTCCAGTGCCCACCTCACCCAGTAATACAGCTGGGGCCATGTGTCACCTGCTCCAGCTCCCAAAATCTCCAGCATGGCAGAAGGCTTATATTGAGCCGCTCTGAATTCAGCACATGCTCTAAGCATCGTGATCTGTCTAGATGTCTAATGGGATGTGACAAGGCAATGTCATGGTGAGCGGATAAGACACGGTTGTGCTGTAGTCACATGAGAGGTGCAGAGCAGAAAATATTTCATGTGCAACATACAGGCAAGTACGTACTAAGTTAGACCTATGTGCTCATCGCATGGTGAAGTTTGGGCATGAAGTGGCTGATCTGCTTTAAAGGAGGCTAACCTCCTTTAGCCTCTAGCAGAGCAAGCAGAAGCCATCCTGCTTCCATGACAGAGGGTTCAAGAACCCTTGAGTACCCTAGAGTAAATTGCAAAAACAGTATAATGTCATACTTTCTCTCTGCCTTGATTATAGAGGGAGCCCAAAGACAGAAATAACGAACCACATAAGTGCTCCAGTTATGTATATAAAGATAAATAGAATGAACCTGAGTCTCTTTTTCTTTTTCTTCTAAATAAAATTTTATTTAAATGAATATGGTTTTGTTTTTTTTGTTGTGGTTTGGTTTTCCTTTTGACTGATTCCCGTTTTCTGATGGCTTGTAGGATATTTAAGCAATTTTCAATTTGTTATGCATCCTATAAACATATTTGAACTTTCCATAGATAAATTCTCAGCTGTGAAACCATTTGTGTAACAGCCAGTTTATGAAGCAAATATTTTTCTGAAGGTCTCTTTGCTCATGACTCTTAATCTATGCTTCTACTGTCTGATTCCTACTGTGGTCAGAGAATAGCTCTTTAGGAATTCTTTGTAAGGAAGCAAAAACTCTATTACCAGTTTCTCCTAACCAGAGCAACTTCAAGTTTCCTTTGCTAACTGCTCAGGTCAAAGGGCATGTCTATCTCCTAACTAAAAACTTTTTTTTTTCTTCCCCTCTCTCTCTCTCTCTGAAACTTCTCAGAAAGTCCATGTGACAGTTCTGGCTGCGTGAGGTATCTGATGAATTGCAAAGGCAAGTGACAGGTTGGAAAGTTGTGAACTTGCTCCCTGGTGAAATTAAAAAGTCAAGCTTCAGCTCTGTGAATTCTTGTATTTTCCAGTTTTAGAAAGGTAGCAACCCTTACCTTGAGCTCTTTTGCTTTCCTCCACTAGTGTTTCATGCTGTTGTCACTTGAAAGGATACTTCAAAGCAGTTCAGGGCTTAAAATTTAACCTATGTTTAAAACTGTTGCAGTCCTGCAGGGCATGGTCACCATATTCACACTATTCACACTAAGTGACCAGTAAAAAAAAGGCTAGCAACACAAAAGACATTCTGTAAAGAAGTAGATGCTGTTTGTGTCTGATTTCTAAGACTGAGTGAACTTCTTCAAAGTCTAGGTGACACAGATTAATGCTGAACATATTTTTCCCCCTTCCCCCTCACCCAAGCTGAATGTAACCTTACCAACTCTGACTCAGATCATCAAACTCCAGGTGAGTGTGAAGATCTGATTCATACAAAAAAGACCCAAGTCTGCTGCTCTATGGCATTTCTGTCTATGGAGTCCTCCATAATGAGCTGAAATACTTGAGAGGACAGAGAAAAGACAGGACAGGCATTATTCCCCACCCAGACCTATGGAAAAGTGGGAGACAGGTTAGGTCAACCCTATTTCTTTTTGCAGAGCTGAGGAAAAGTCCCTGTCAAACAATGAAACAATCAAGGAGTGGGACATATCATCCTGGTAAAGTGTGCCTTAGTAGAGCAGTTTCAACACCTATCTTGGGAGCCAGGTATCAGTGTGAACATAAATAACACTTGCTCCTCCCCAAAACATCTTGATCCTTCCCTTTCCATATCTAAATATCCCATAATACGTCCTCTACAATCCTGAAATGCTCTTCTCTGCTTCCCACAGCAAGCCCTGTACCCCTCGGCAATGGTCCCTGTCTGTGGGGTGACCCAGAGAGTTTCCCCACTGACTCCTGGAGCTGGGTAACCCCCGTCCTGTGGGGCTGGACCTCCCCTGGGACAGCCCTGGGGCCAGGGTAATGGTTTCTTTTTCTGACTGAGGTATTGAGGGTTCGCTGCCCACCATCATGCTTCTGTGATCTTTCATGTTTATGAAGATGAGCCTTTAATCATCTAACCTTACAGGATTCATTTCACACTATCTCCTCTTTATAATTAGAAAGTAAAATGAATACTAGTAAAGTGAGTGCTATATATAAATGCAATGTTTTGGAATGGGCTGCATATCATCTTGCTATATATATGAAGTATGCATCTAAATCTGATCTGGTCACTCAGATTAGTCACTTCTTGCATAAACACTACAGAGGAATAGGAACCCCCTCCAAGTCAAACTTACCTGTAAGACAGCCAACAGCCCATCTCTATACCACCTAACGCAGTTCCGTTGTAAAGATAAGTGTAGGAATCATGACTCCACGTCAGTTTCATTTTGTCTGTTGTCCTGGTTTCAGCTGGGATAGAGTTAATTTTCTTCCTAGTAGCGGGTATAGTGCTGTGGTTTGGATTTAGTATGAGAATAACGTTGATAACACACTGATGTTTTAGTTGTTGCTAAGTAGTGCTTACACTAGTCAAGGACTTTTCAGCTTCCTATGCTCTGCCAGATGCACAAGAAGCTGGGAGGGAGCACAGCCAGGAGAGCTGACCCAGACTGGCCAAAGGGCTGTGCTATACCATATGACATCATGCTCAGTATGTAAGCTAGGGGGAGTTGGCTGGGAGTGGGGGACCACTGCTCAGGGACTGGCTGGGCATTGGTCAGTGGGGGGTGAGCAGTTGCATTGTGCACCATTTGCTTTGTATATTATTATTATTATTATTATTATTATTATTATTATTATTATTATTACTGCTGCTACTACTACTACTATTTTACTTTATTTCATTTCAGTTATTAAACCGTTCTTATCTCAACCCACGAGTTTTCTCACTTTTACTCTTCCAATTCTCTTCCCCATCCCATCAGGGTGGGGGGGGAGTGAGCGAGCAGCTGTGTGGTGCTTAGTTGCTGGCTGGGGTTAAACCACAAGACTATTTACAAAACCATATTTTTTCATATGATTATTGAAGAAAATGTTTTTCAGTTTTTTTTCCCTCAATTTCCCTGTTCCCTATTAGCAGGCTTCAACAGAGAAGTCAAATTCACACAACAGAGAAACCTGGCAGGAATGACACTGACGGCATGTACTGAAGCTTGTCTGTCTTGTGAACTGTCCAGAGGTAAATAAATTAGATGCCAGTAAAAGTGCCTCATTCACCAGTATTTCACCACTGAATAACTCTGCTTATTGTAAGACAATACACCATTCTAAAACAGGAGTGACAAAGTAGAAAATTGGTTAGAGGATGGTTGGTTTTTAAGGAAACTAATGGAAATATGACAGTAATAATGTCTGTTAACTCTATTCCTTGCCCTTTGTTTAAAATTAAGGGACATATCAAAAGCTGGGACACAAATCTATTTCTTTTATGGCTTATATTATACCTTTTAAAAAATATTATCCTGGTAACATAGCCATTGATTTTGCTGTTATTTTGTATACCGAACTATATTCAGTTTTGCTCTGCTATTGAACAGCATTGTTCTTCTTTCTGCATTGACATCTGAGAGTCTGTATAGTCTGTATTCATTAAGTATAAAAAGTGAAGGCCAGACACTACATAAAAAGTCCTGACAGTGGTGGAAACTTTTTTATTTTTTTACTTAAGTCTTGAAATTGCACTGAGTATCCAAATAATGATAAGAACTTATTTTCATTTCATTTACATTTCTTCAGAGATTTTAAGATTTGACCTTCAAGTCCACTAGAAGCCCAACAAATGATTTACTCTGCAGTTCTATTTGAAATGAATTATTCCACTTCATCTCACAAGTAACATAGGGAAGAGCAGATGGACCAGCTTTGGGATGATTGAGGTGCTAGTGAACTGAAAGGTAATTAAGGAAATACACTGGTTAAACAAGCCTGTGAAAGTCAGAAAGCATTCCATCATAAAGTAAAAGGTCAAATTATTGTCTATCTGATAAATATGTGATATCTATTAAATGTCTAATATTCCCAGAAGGGAAATGATAATATTCTTTTTCTTTCCTTCTCTTTTGATTTTATGCAGTAACCATTGAAAGACTGAATAATGAATTCACCTGCAGTGTCAGCTCCATGTAGTACAGCTCATAGGACCAAAATATCAAAAGAAGTCTCTAGTTTTCTTCAAAGCACAATTTGTTCCTGCATATATACTACCATCTGTGGATGACTAGTGACTGAAGGTCCAGATATCTGTCCTGCAGCACTAATTATGAACATTTGACTTAATGTTGATTTCAGTTTTAAAGCTGTTCCTTCAGCTGCATGGTTAATGTCACAGCTCTGCTGATGTTAATGCAAATTCTGCTGGCATCAAAAGTTCACTCCAGTGTACTTGGAATGGGCTGCACTAAAACTCCCCAAAAGTGAAGATTCTAATTGAAACTGGCCATTTAGCCTTTGTCTGTAAACAGTGGAAGATCACCACTTACAAAGAGTAATTTTCCCAGCTATTTTGAATGAACCAGCTTTCTAAGGTGTTTTTGATTGGATGTTCTCTCCTTCATCTGTCTTCTGCTGACCCTCAGCTGTTTTAACCCACTGACCACTCTCGGCTCCCTGGGATAAATGGGCTCTCTGAGTACACCAGGTCCTCCATCTCCCCAGAACTTCACTGATTCACCTCTATTGTAGCATACATTGTCCTATTGCTTATCAATCTGAACATATTTTTATTTGTTAATATCACTTTATCCATACAGACACAAACATTAGCAATTAGTAGCACAATATGTTTAGTTCACGCTGTATCTTTAAAGATCATATATGCACATTACTGGTTCTGTGCATCTTCCTACTTACAATACTACAGTACAGGTGTTTGAGTAGACTTTTTCAGACCTTTAATGGGCTAAAGGCATCTTGCTTTTTAGTCTGTTTTCTGTCAGCTTGTCAATCACACTCTCAGGTTCTTCGTTATGTCACTTGCACAGCTACATTAATTAGATTTTTTATTTTTCCAGCTTTCATATCACTGCTTTAGCTTGCACTTATCTCTCCCTGCCAGCTACAGAGGGAGCTGGATGGCTGCTTCGAACTAGATACTTAGCTTTTAAGCAGCTAAACTTGGAAGAAGATACTTCGCATCCCTAACACTTTTGATTCCCAAACAGAGACTCTAAGGAAGGCTGGAGTTTTAGAAAAGAGGAAGCTTCCATCTTCTGAATATGAGGCCAAGTTAAATTAAGCATTCAGAACCTGAAGTACTCAGAATCACCAAATGTTTTTGACGGCATTGATTAATGAAATACAGATTCAAAGAGATTCTCCTTGCATAAAATAGAGAGTACTCTTTCAACCAGTGCTGTTTTTAAAACTTACATAAACATTCATCACAGCTGTTGTGAGCTGACATACTCTGCAATTTACTTTGCAACCAGCAAGACTTCCCTTTCCCCAAAGTGACTGAAACCTTATGAAACCATTGTTAGTTTAGATGCATATTTATATGCACATATGCACGTATCATAGAACATATACTTTAGGGAAAGCAGTGAGTTTAAACACAAGACTGTGTTGTCAGGATATCAGCTGTTACTCTTGGTTATGTTAGAGGATTAATTGTATCCTCTACAAAGGTCAACGTAGCAGGCAAAGATTGCAAAGAAAGTGCTTTAGGGATGACTATCTCCTGGATAAATTAACTGGTGCTTTATCTTGATTATGGTTTATTCTATGTTCCAAAGAAGCTTAAGTAGGTGAAAGCCACAGTCAATAAATACAGACTACTCAGCTTTCATTGAAAACTGATCTTCTCCACAAGGGAAATCTATGGTAGAGTTGTTCCTTAAACACAATGAAAATGTTTCACTTCACAGTGCAGACAAATGGGGCCTAGGTTTGGTACTTCATCAAGTTGGACAACTATTGCAGTGAAATAACTTATACTCCTAAAGCACTGATTATGCTTTCCTGTTTTTAGTGTATCTAGACACATATAATTAAATAAATTAGTAGATCATTCTTACTTTGATTTCTTTTTTTTCTTGCCTTTAGAAGAAGTATACATAGAACTATGCTCTTCTAAATCCTAAATAAGATATAACTAGAACCAGGAAGAGGAAGGAATTAATCTCTAAAAGGAATTAATTATATTTTCTTGTTCAAACCCTTTGGCACAATGATGATAGGATATGATTATGTGCACAAACATATATTCTAAGGAAGCTGGGTGAAAAATCTATTCAATGCATATGAAATTCTTGCATGGAGTAGTACTGATATTGTAAAGAGTTACATGTGTTTTTTTCCTGTAGAACATTCACATGTCAAAATCAAGTTTGAATACAATAGTCTCAACCACCAAGACTGGTCGTAGTGTATTAGTAGCAGTTACTGTTATTATCATTACTACTAAGGATGAAAAGTGATGAAAGAAAAAGAAATATAGCCCTCTCCAGAATACAGCTAGTAAAGAAAAATAGCAATCATAGTTGAACACAGGGTGACTGGAAAATCGAACTCTAAGCATGTCATTGGGGATACTGAACAAGAAATGGGCTGTATATGTAAGTGGTCAACTGGAAGACAGGATGTTTTCCCAGGCAGCAGGACAGAAATCACCACAAAAACAATTCTGACAGATAGAGGAAAATGAGGTATTCTCCGCTCCTGCATATCTGACCGAGACTGAAGTAGTGTAGAACAATAATCCTGCTCCTTTTTGCTCAATTTATGACCTCATAAAGCATAGGTGCAACTGGGTTTGCAAGCCATAGACTTCCCATTGAAGGTCTATTAGCTTTTACTCATAAAGTAATCGAGGTCATTAATATCAAAGCACTTGAGAAAAAAAAAAATATATAAATCCATCTTGGATTATGGCTGTATTAATAAAGAATCTCATTTTAAATTCTCTTACAAAAGAACACAAAACAAAAATCAGAGCTCAACAAGCCAGCTCCATAAAATAATTATTTCATTGATAACCTTGAAGAAAAGGGTTTATTATTACTGCAAGGGGTATTTCAGAAGATCAAATAAAAGTGTGTATATCAGAAAGGATATTTTTGAGAGTATAGAATTTAGAACTTTAAACTATGTTAAGAAATCCAATAATAAAAATCAGTCAGTTCTACTCCAAAGCCATGACATCAGCAAGGCATAGTAATGAATACAGATTGACGCCTGAGCATACCTTCAGAAAAAATTATCTATGTCCCTGGAGCAGGAAGCCTGAGTCAAAATTCTTAGAAAACATTGAGGTTACATCTTAGAAAACAGAGAGGTTAAGGGAATGACATCAAAAGCAAGAAGAAAATATTCAAGAAATAGATGAAAGCTGAGGAATTTAAACAGCCATGCAAGGATAACATATTACTGCAGTGTAGGAAAAATAGTAAAAGATAATAGATATACAGACAGAGAAAACTCCTGAAGACCAATCAAAACATTTTAAAAAAGCAAGCCCAGAACTATGGAAGATTAAAAAAACCATGCATATTGCTTTAGGGCACAGACGACTTCATTTTCTAGAGAAAAAATCTGATACAGTCTGATTAAACACACTAATTACATTGCATCAATTAAAGAAAATGAAAAAATTATTCAGCAACAGAACTGGGAAAGAGAACTCTGGAAAAAAGCATGAAGACTGGATGTATCTTGTATAAAAAAATAAGCATAACATCTTCACAAGATCTTATTAAGAGAAACTACATAGCAAAACAATGTTAATTACAAAAAATAGCTTAGATCATCAGAAATTTTCTAGCTATTGACTTATCACATTTCCCAGTGTTTCCCAGTTATTTGAGATAACTCAAATGGATGAGGGACTCAGATCAACTGGAGTACATCTAGCTGTTTGGTTTGGGGGTTTTTTGTGTGTCTATGTCTTTTTAAAATTCTAATTTAAAATCAATAAATACTGTAGAAAACTGATCAGTATAACCTGAACTGACTAGCTGAGTCTAACTATAATCTTTCTTATTCTTTTGACCCCAGAACTATGGCTCCATTATAGTCATACTCCAGTAAGAGAAGTAAAAATTATTTTCTATCAGGGTGAAAATGCTCGTGGGTTTAAGTGCCTTCCTGAAACATGGTAGTTAAGAGATCCCAGAGTTCACATTTCCCCTTCCTTAGCAATGTTTTTGATCTTAGAACCATTATAGCAAGAAGTGAGCTCCACCTTCTTTTCTATTGATCTCTCTGAATGAATGCCAAATGTGCTCTCAAACTGTTCTATTAGACTGGGTTACGCTGAGGTCTTCCATGTATTAAACAGGCATGTACATACTTAAGCATTGTAGTAGACCTGAAGCAAGTACAGATCTTGGGGCATATCTTTCCGTACAAAAAGTATCTAAAAATGCATGTTCTTAAAATTAGAAACCTACAAAAACTTTCAGGCAGGAAGATACCCAGTCTGATAAGGTACCTAGGTAGTCCAGCAGAGTTGTGAAGAAGGCATCTAAATTCTACCAAAGTCCCATGCTGGTGGTCTGGAGCTTACCCTAAATCCTGCACTGAATCAAGCCCAAAGTGAATCAGGAAGGGTGTTTTCCTGACCCTATAAAATATGTTTTTCTATATGAGTGGTTATGGTGGTGTTCAGGATTATGGAGAAATCTGGGGAAAAGTCTGGTCAAAAGAAGTTAGAATTGATTTATCTATGATCTCAGAATGACAGATTTATTAAAGCACTTTTTTCCTGGATCCCCAACAGATTACTGTAGTAAGATCTGACTATTTTTGTTTGTTTGGATACTAATCTAAAACTTGGAAAGAAATTTCCTATATAAAATGAAGCATCCTAGTTCAATAAATTTTCATTTAGATTGTTCTTGTATTTGATGAGACTTGTGCCACTTGACAGGCTGCAGAGCCCTGACAGCTCAAAAAGTAAACAGAAAACCATTAGCTATAGAATCAAGCCCAAATATTTTCAGTACTGCTTTTCTATAGGTAGATGAGATACCATTAACCGAATGAACTGAAGCTAGGTGAGGAATTTTTACCTGTTTTGTTTTAAATTATAATGAAATAAAAAAAATATTTTAAAAAATACAATTGCACATCATTTAAGCTCTGGAGGACCTCTCTCTCCTCCTCTGCCTTTACCTTGTTACATTGATCTGATGTGTGACAGGGATTGTCTTCATTCAAAAGTGAAGTACATTAATTCTTTTGATCAGACTACATTGCAGTGACAGAATAACTTCCCATCTTAACTCCGGCATTGTCATCTCAGGATCAGATAAAGTAGGAATAACCCATCAGTTATATTATCTCAAGTCATGTGATCTAATAGAAAGTCTTTCATAGCTGTCTGATCAGAAACCTACTGTACATAAAATGCATGATTTACACCTCACAGTTTATGGTTGTTCCAAAAGAAGACAAAGCTGTTGCTTGAGCTGAGCAGTGGAGATTCTAATGATGCTTTTATATGCTAAATGCCAGGCTCAACTCTTATCAGCTGATATGAGGGGTTAAACTATGAAATATTTGAAGGATCCAGATACACTTTTAGTCTGAATGTTAAACAGAAGATTAAATTTTAAAAATAGAGTGGTTTTTGGGAAAAAAGATATATTTTTTCTTATTCTACTCCAACTTATGCAGGTTTGCCTCTTATGGAGTTCCCCTACTGATATGTAATCATATCTTGTTTAAGCATATAATTACAACATCATTGTGATCACCAGCTTCATTTTCCTCTCCTTTGTTTCATTCCATTATTACTACTTAAAGCTTTACTCCTTTTTTGTAGATGTAGGGGTACTTATATTTAAATTTATTTAAAAACTGCCCTTTAAATGTTGAGACTTTCTCAATAGGACTCTTAAAAAGACTTCTCTCTTTGTACTCCTCTTGTGTTTATCTTGGGTGTATAATACCTGCACTTACTTCTTTTTTCTCTTTCAGAAATGTTTAATGGGAAATCTTGTAGGATAGCTTGCATTTTCCTTCTTCACTCAAAATGTGGAAAAAACAACAAAACAAAAAATCCTCAAATATAATAATAAAAAATATTTTCTACTTGCAAGAAAAGCAGAAATTTATAACATCTCCTTTATCTTCATTTCTTGTGCAGCATTTATCCAACTGTGTGAAACATAGTTCCCTTTGACTACCTTCATTCATACCTTCTTGGTCACTGTTGAATATAGGTACCTGACACATTTTTCTTTTTTTCTAAATTGTACTTGATCTTAAATAATAACCTTATGAGTCTGAAGCTACAAGAGAAATACTGGTGCAATATAATTTCTTCTTCTCTAAAGGGGCCAAGGTGCTAGTATAGGCCCCCATCCCAGAATCAAAATCTGCTGTTATCGCAGTCCCACCCATATTGTGAATTCTGATGATCTGAGGTATTATATTCACTGACAGTAAGTTTACAAATATTAAAAAATATGACCAAGTGGACACCCTAAACCTACTTTTAATCCACAGGGACCCAAGTGAAGCTTGGTGTCTTAGTACTTAGTAGCCACTCTAGCAGGTCCCCATATACCATTGCATTTGATGGTCTCTAATATATTGAGCAAAAAGCATTCCTAATCTGTATAATATGGTGAAAAAACTGAAAAAAGAATAAGAGTGTCCTTGGAGTAGGCAGATCTGCTTGAGGTAGAAGTCCTCATGGAGAGAGGAGAGGTATACATCAACAACATAGCCATATAATTCAGGCATCAAACTATAGAGAAAGCATAATTTCCATTACTTTGTAGTGAATAGGTGATATCCAGTTCTACTAAGCTCTTTGTTATGGCTATATTTCAAACTTCAGCTCAAGCTCCACTAATGTCCAAACTGTCTGTATGCATGGCTTGGGAGAGGGTTAGAGTCTCCCAGAGATTTGCTTACATGCAAGGTCAGCCAATGTAATGTCTACTCAGTTTATATCTATTGACATAAATCATATAATCTGTTATGGACATAACATCTAACAGGCCAGACAAATAGTATAAACTCCTTCACAGGAGGTTGGGTGCAGCAGACAGCAACGGGCATGCAGCCTTGTTGAGCTGCAGGCCCATTGGGCCTGTGCCGCAAGTGCACAAACTTCACTGCCAAAACAATCATATCTGTTGTCCACTAAGGATTGTAACATTAGCTTCCTAAGCAGAGCTTGACTAGATTGCTTGTCTCTGTGGGACTACTTATTACTCCATACAATCATGTCACTCTTGTCACAAATGCAGGAGAAGAGGAAATGACAGTCAAAATCTTTTGCTCAGAGAATAAGAAATTATTTGACTTCTCTTCCTCCCCCTTGATTTGGTTGTTGGTTTTTTTATTCTTGTCCTCTACAGCTGTTTGTGATTACTTCATATTTTCAAGTTTTCTTCATAATCACTAAAGCTAGACACTGTTTGTCTTAAGAAAGAATTTAGACACAAATAAATAGAACATCTTCTAAAAGCGGAGTTGTTATTCCAGCGTGACCTAATTTCATCTGAATTCTGTAGTTTATGTGCTGATGTCTCCTGGCAAGTCTTGAATATATTATGCTAATTAAAACCTCTTCGTGTTAATCTGAACATAGAATTTTTCACTGCCCACTTGTTATCATTTTTCTGCATTGATCTACTCATATATAGCAATAGCATCTGATATTTCTACTCAAAATCTTAAGACAGAAATAAACCATCCTTTTTTTATGATCGTGGACAATCTGAACATGGAATTGTTGCAGGTAGTCTTAAATTGAAGAAATGAGAAGTCAATCCAGACAGAATGACATTAAAAGAATGAAGTGAAATACAATGTGTCAAATGTTTACTGTGGAAAAAAGCACATGCTTTTCATATAGTGAAAGCAGCATAGCATCCATCTCACATTTGGAGTTAGAATAACACTGGTATCCCTGGTGAAGAACATATTGAGACACAGCTTATAGAAGCCCATCAAGAAAAAAAGGATATATTGAATTGTGCAAAAGAAGTCAGTTTGGAAAGAAATATTCTGTTCTCTAGCTGTTATTTCAATAAATAAATAAAAAAAGTGTCTATATAAAAGCTGATACCATGTAATTCAGTTGCTACTTCTAATAATGTGATCATGGCAAATTTTCCAGAATTACCACATTATGCAAGACAGTACACTTGCTTACACTGTGCAGGGCTACAGATGATTTGGGGCTTTGGTGGCCCTGGAGAGAAGCTATGGCTCTGCATAGCCACCAGGCTTGCAGAATGATATCTACCTCGAAAGAGGAGTGGAGACCAAGGCACCAGGTCAGGAACTACAGTGTCTGGGTGAGGATCTTCTCCTTCCCCATTGAGGCTATATATGATAAATTTATAAACACTTATGTCATCAGTTATGTCATCTCTCTCCCCAGCTTATTGATCACCAGTTCTCTGAAGCATAGCTTCTCAGTCAGGGATAAGTAAAAATCCTACAAGCAACGGCCATCTTTTGTGACATTCATGGGCCTCTCTTGGCAGTGTGTAGCTGAATACAATCCTGCTGCTCTCCTGAGAAGGCACTGATACTCGATGGGAAGAAATTATTCCTGGCTGAAACCACTGAAGGAGGCATTTACCTCACATCTACTGATGATCTCCTTCTATGACAAGGCGACTCAGTGGATGAGGGGAAGGCTGTGGATGCTGTCTACCTGGACTTCAGTAAGGCCTTTGACACTGTCTCCCACAGCATTCTCCTGGAGAAACTGGCCGCACACGGCTTGGATAAGTGCACTCTGCGCTGGGTTAAAAACTGGCTGGACGGCCAAGCCCAGAGAGTGGTGGTGAATGGAGCCAAATCCAGTTGGCGACCAGTCACAAGTGGTGTTCCCCAGGGCTCAGTATCACGGCCAGTTTTGTTCAATATGTTTATCGATGATCTGGATGAGGGGATTGAGTGCATGCTCGGTAAGTTTGCAGATGACATCAAGTTGGGTGGGAGTGTTGATCTGCTGGAGGAAGGCCCTGCAGAGGGACCTGGACAGGCTGGATAGATGGGCCAAGGCCAACTGTGTGAGATTCAACAAGGCTAAGTGCCGGGTCCTGCACTTCAGTCGCAACAACCCCAGGCAACGCTACAGGCTTGGGGAGGAGTGGCTGGAGAGCTGCTTGTCAGAAAAGGACCTGGGGGTGATGGTTGACAGCCGCCTAAACATGAGCCAGCAGTGTGCCCAGGTGGCCAAGAGGGCCAATGGCATCCTGGCTTGTATCAGGAATAGTGTGGCCAGCAGGACCAGGGAGGTGATGGTGCCCCTGTATTTGGCACTGGTGAGGCCGCACCTCGAATACTGTGTCCAGTTTTGGGCCCCTCACTTCAAGAAGGACATCGAGGTGCTGGAGCATGTCCAAAGAAGGGCAACGAGGTTGGTGAAGGGTCTAGAGCACAAGCCTTATGAGGAGCGACTGAGAGAACTGGGGTTGTTTAGCCTGGAGAAGAGGAGGCTGAGGGGAGACCTTATTGCTCTCTACAACTACCTGAAAGGAGGTTGTAGTGAGGTGGGGGTCAGTCTCTTCTCCCAAGTAACAAGTGACAGGACAAGAGGAAATGGCCTCAAGTTGTGGCAGGGGAGATTTAGATTAGATATTAGGAAAAAGTTCTTCAGGGAGAGAGTGGTTAGGCATTGGAACAGACTGCCCAGGGAAGTGGCGCAATCACAGTCCCTGGAAGTATTCAAAAAATGTGTGGATGTGGTGCTTAGGGACATGGTTTAGAGGTGGACCAGGCACTTAGGTTAACAGGTTGGACTCAATGATCTCTGAGGTCCTTTCCAACCTTAACGATTCTATGATTCTATTCTATGATTCTATGATGTCATGTAGTGATAATTTCATTTGTCTTGGGAGTTTGGGATATTCCAGGAAATTTATTCAGTATCTATGTCCTCTGACTAACAGTTATTTACATGAAATCCAAAGTTATTTCATTCAGATGGGGCAAGATGACTTTTGTTGAGCGTTATTCTTCAACATCTCAATTTTTCATTACATATTTTTTCATGTTTCATTAAAGATATTCAACACCTATTCTCAATCACCAGCTTTGAGATCTGACTATATTGCTCATCAAAAGAAGTTATTAAATTGACTTTGGTATTATTTGTGATTTGGGATGTCTAGTTGAGGCTGATCTTTCACTATTTCAACCCAAAAAACTCAAATGTTTTTGAAACACTATTCTGCTGAGATTAACTGTCAGGGAGGCAAAATTGGAAGCTGGGCTAGGTCAGTCTGTGTTTTAAAACTAGAAGTCTAAGGCTGATTTTAATCTTTAAAATATTCTGAAAGCAATTTCAATATCTATACAGTAAACTACTTGTTTTCCTGTTAGGTATCAAATTCTCAATTCTTCTTACACCAAAGTATATTATTCTCACAGCGTTAGCAATCTTGAAGTTTGCTTGTTCTTTTACAGTCCCCATTTTATGATTTCTCTTCTCAAGGGAGAAAGTAGAACTTTGTGGGGATAATTTATGCCATGTTAATGTGGATGGTTAACAAAAGTGGGTTGAATTACCTTTGGGTCTTTCTCTCCCCTTTGCCTGCAAAAGGAGCTTAAATTACATACTGAGATTACATGCCTAACTCATAGATGGCTAAATGAGATTAATTCCATTTCTATTGCTATTTTATTGTGCAGATCTGATAAGTTTTGCATGTGTGGTGAGATCTGGACCACAGGAGGCAAGCTTATGCCAAGGCTTCCTTTTGGGATATTGCATAGTAACATCCATCCCCTCCTGGCTGACCTAAGGGCCAAGTTTTCCGTGTTGCTGCATTAAGTGATCAGACCCAAAGTCCCTGACACCATGGCACAGCAAAACAATGCAGAGGCTCAAAATCAGGAAGCAGACACTCCCCTTCTGTGTAGATGTAGTCACTAAGGTAAATGAAGCCATGATGCTTTACAGCTTTCTAAGGATCCTGTGGATCCCAGGATTTCTTTTTGTGACCTGTTCGTATGTTGCAGCAAGGCTCACTCCCTCTCTCCTGTGGTACATGCATTCAGTGACTATGATATTCAGATTTAACAGAACATGTAGAGGCTTAGGTAAAAATTTAGAATCCAGTTATGGCTATGTGTGACTAGTAAAGATTCCTTGTCAGTACTTTTGACTTTTTCTTATGTTCAGGGCTGTGATACCTCTGTAATGGATGCACTTGGCAGGAGCAATTCTTTATAATACTCTAAAAGCAGACATAAGTAAAACAACCCAAACCACATCCATTATTAATAACTGATGTTCATTCAGCATTGGCAAGCGTTGATTATAGGCTTAAATGGAAGTTTTTTGCAATATTGATTTGGATGCTTTTGACTTGAAATTGAAAGCTGCATGCACTTAATGGAAGTCGGCCACATTTCTTAAAAATTAAGCAGTCATCAAGTTTGTGTGATTCACTACCCTGCTTTTGTGGGATAGACTGACTGTCCTTGAGGAAAGGTCAAAAATGTGTTAAATGTTGCAACTTTTAAAAATAGACTAGAATAATGAATAGTCGCAAAAACTTGCAATAGGTTCTGAAATTCTTTTTGCAGTATGTTGGGAAAGAAAGATGATTTGCTGAAGAACTAGCTTTTTAAAGAAAAGGGGAAAGGAATGAAACAGGGGGGAGGGAGAGAAGGAAAAACAGTTGTTACTTGGTAGGGAAGGCATTGTGCCAATAGGTTTTTGCTGTTGATTCTGCTGCTTTATACCAGTATTACAGCTGTTCTGAATCCTTGGCTAAAAAATACAGAGTTGCAAACATGCCTAAGACAGGGAAAACACATAGTCGGATGAAGCACTTAGGTAATTGTTACTACATTATTGGAGAGCAGTGTCTGATTGGAAGTGAAGTGTAGTTTTGGAGATGCTTCTGTTTCCATGAAATGTCTGAAATGTAAGCACAAATTTCGCTTGTGATTAAGCAGTTCCTCAAGAAGTTTCTTTTTTGTGCTAGTTTCAACAGTACCACTGAGTTTCCTTTAAGAATGACCTCCACTTCCACCTTCAAAGTAATACTGAAAAATGTTAGTGAGATCTCAATGTAGACTAACCTTTACTATTGACTCAAAACTTGTTAACAGGAAAATGACTATTGCTGAATGTAATGTGACTTGGTTTATTTGTAACTTAATTTCTTTTTAGAAGATATCTAAAAAGACTGGAAGAACATACGCACAAATACTTGAGTTGTTCAAATAACAAGTGAAACCAATCAAAGTGCTTTCACAGTTGTAATTAATCATTAAATCCTTCTTTACTCAGTCAAATGAGGTTTTCAAAAGGAATTTTGACAAATAGAGTATATTTTTTCTACTGGTTAATGTACCCTGATGAAGTGCAACATAAAAGCTGTATAAACACTTCTTTTTATTTAAAAGATCACAGAGAGAAAACTGAAGTAATAATTTCAAAAATACCTCTCATCAAAGGGGTAAAAAGCTAGTAGCTTGCAACACATATCTAGAAGTAGGGAGGAACCAGGGTGCGAGGAGATATCATCTTCTATCAACCAACTTTTTAGCCCAGCCTTCTGTTGTAGAGAGTCGTCCCTAATCTTTTCATCTTCAGTTATTAATATAATAGACTACGGAAGTTTTCATCAAATGTGATGGAGTAAATAATTGAAAATATGACAACACTAGCACACTGAAAACTTGGTTAGGTAAGACAGGAAGGGATGATTGCCTTTGACATAGAAGAAAGCATTTCTCTTCAGTTAGCTGCATAAAAACATTTGAAGGGTTTAGCTGTTCTGATAACATGGGCTTTGCTAATATAAGGCCAATGTGACTCTCTAATGAAGTTGCAAATGTGCAAGGGACAAAAATAAATTGCACTGATTGTAAGCCCATGAAATAAACAGCCATACTTGCACTGCAGGGTCCTTGCAAATGACATACAAGTCAGATGTAATGTTTAATAAAAAGATGTACCTTCTATACCCTTTGATCACATCGTTTTGCCAGATGAAGGTTATGAAAACAACAGGAAATTCTTTTGCTTTATAAGACTCTCTGACTTAAAAAATAAAAAATGTTAACTCCATGCCTGAGAATTTCCCTAGTAACCCTAATATGATAGGCAAAAGTCAAAACCAGCAAAATTAATATATATTAATCAAACTTCATCTAATTTAAATCTAATCTAACAAATAGCTTTACTTCATGGTCATTAGTGCTTCGGTCCTGTTAAATGTTCCTAAGTAGGGCTCTAAATCTTAAAGATCCATTAAATACTATTGATGTTGAATGCAAGAAAATTGCCAGAAGTCTGCTCGTAAGTGTAAGTGATCTTTTTTTTCCTCTCTCCAAATTTTGTATAACAGCATCCTGGCTCCCATGTGATGCAGCCAACTAGAACACTGAGTATAACATTTTACTAGAAAAGTGACATTTAAGCCCATACCAGTTTTGCTGAGGGCTTAACATGTCTATAAATAGCCCAGAGCTGTTTTTTGGTTTTGTTTTTTTGTTAGGTTTTTTTTTTTTTAATAAAAGCCTGCTACTAAAATCTCTAATACAAGAGGAAGTGATATTTTTTGTGGTTTATTTTCCATACTAATATAACAAGTAGGCCAAGGTGATTAAGATTCTTAATGTAAAAAGTATCTCTTAAAGAGTAGAACTGTTTCTCCTGTGCTTTTAGTGACTACACTTGAAACATGTACAAAGGGATGCAGAAGGTCAATAAACTGAGAGTCTGGTCCACCCAGAGTTTAATCATAGAATCATAGAATCATAGAATCGTTAAGGTTGGAAAAGACCCTTAAGATCATCAAGTCCAACTGCTAACCTATCGCCGCCAAGTCCGCCACTAAACCATGTCCTCAAGTACCACATCTACCTGTCTTATAAATACCTCCAGGGATGGGGACTCAACCACTTCCCTGGGCAGCCTGTTCCAATGCCTGACTACTCTTTCAGTAAAGAAGTTTTTCCTAATATCCAACCTAAACTTTCCCTGGCGCAGCTTGAGGCCATTTCCTCTCGTCCTATCACTTGTTACTTGGGAGAAGAGACCGACCCCCACCTCACTACAACCTCCTTTCAGGTAGTTGTAGAGAGCAATAAGGTCTCCCCTCAGCCTCCTCTTCTCCAAACTAAACAAACCCAGCTCCCTCAGCCGCTCCTCATAAGGCTTGTGCTCTAGACCCTTCACCAACCTCGTTGCCCTTCTTTGGACACGCTCCAGCACCTCGATGTCCTTCTTGAAGTGAGGGGCCCAAAACTGGACACAGTATTCGAGGTGCGGCCTCACCAGTGCCAAATACAGGGGCACCATCACCTCCCTGGTCCTGCTGGCCACACTATTCCTGATACAAGCCAGGATGCCATTGGCCCTCTTGGCCACCTGGGCACACTGCTGGCTCATGTTTAGGCGGCTGTCAACCATCACCCCCAGGTCCTTTTCTGACAAGCAGCTCTCCAGCCACTCCTCCCCAAGCCTGTAGCGTTGCCTGGGGTTGTTGCGACTGAAGTGCAGGACCCGGCACTTAGCCTTGTTGAACCTCATACAGTTGGCCCTAGCCCAACAATCCAGCCTGTCCAGGTCCTTCTGCAGGGCCTTCCTACCCTCCAGCAGATCAACACTCCCACCCAACTTGATGTCATCTGCAAACTTACTGAGGGTGCACTCAATCCCCTCATCCAGATCATCAATAAACATGTTAAACAGCACCGGTCCCAACACAGAGCCCTGGGGAACACCACTTGTGACCGGTCGCCAACTGGATTTGGCTTCATTCACCACCACTCTCTGGGCTTGGCCGTCCAGCCAGTTTTTAACCCAGCGCAGAGTGCACTTATCCAAGCTGTGAGCAGCCAGCTTCTGCAGGAGAATGCTGTGGGAGACAGTGTCAAAGGCCTTACTGAAGTCCAAGTAGACAGCATCCACAGCCTTCCCCTCATCCACTAAGCAGGTCATCCACTAATGGCTGACCACTTCTGTTTGTTTCATTTTCTCAGTGGTTGGAAGGTTGTTCTGTGAATCCAGAGCCTGAGTCAGGTTTTTGATAAAACAGGATTAATATAGGTTTATGTAATGGAACTGTTCTTTCTTTTCTGGCACCTATGTTCTGTAAGATTTATAACCTATCCAGCAGAAACTATGTGTTCATTTTTGGCTCATATCTGATCCGGGGCCTGATTCACAGTAGGGCTGAAAGACCTCATACTTGGAATTGAAATGAGTTTGAAGCATTCATTTTGATGATATGGTGCTTCTGAAAGGCTAATTGCTTTACAGAAGTACCCACACTTAACAGACAAACTCCTTGAAAAGGCTGGTTTCATTCACTTCCTGCCTTAGTTCTTCAGTTTAAAACAGAAATAATATTTGCGCCTAATATCTGCACAGGGTAAAAGCATTTTGTGTATAAGGATGTGGTTGCTGTGAGAGAAATCATCACAGAAATCTTCAAAATTAAATCACCAAGCAGTCGCATTAAGTAATAATAGTCCCCAGACCTCCTAGCCTTGCTGTTTACCTCTGTAACCATCGCTCTTCTCATTAAAAAAGTTACACTGTAAATGAATGGATTAGATCTGAAAACAAATTGCATGCCTAACTGTTTTCCAACACTAAAGGAATGTTTTAATAAATCATTCTATACCCAGAGTTATTTTTTTCCCTCTTATTTTGATGCACAATATTTCTTTCTCAGTAAGTCCCTAGAATTTTGAACAATATACATTTGCTGCTATTTGTGCTTACAGTGAAATATTTGTTCTGCAATAAAGCCTTGTGGTCTCAGTTGACAATGGAAACATCATTGTGATAAATGTATATATTAGGAAAACAGGAAAGATTCTAAATAATTTACAGTTGCCGAACAAGATGGGGAAACAGCACTAACTAACTCACAGCACAGTGAGGAGGAGAGGAACAGTTGATAATGAAGAACTTGATATCAGCACTGCTTAAAATTAATCTTTTGAAAAAAAATAAATACAAATTCATGCAAAAATCCACACAGCAACAGCAAAAACTTATAACAGACTACTATTATATGATTCTATGATTCTATATCTGTTAACAGGAAAGTTACTTCATAATTTGGACTTTGGGACTTCTACCTAAAAGCTCAAAATGTACCTAGCAGAGTTTTAGTAAGCATCAATTCTAGTTAATTTCCCTTCTGCAGTTTCAAATGTCTACATGTTCTAGAAATGTTGAGCCTATGTGGCCATAAAAGAGAATAAAAACCTTAGTTCCCATTACTCTCATGGATAGTGATTTGAAGCAGACACAAGTAAGAGGAAGCATGTGGTATATACAGCTTATTTTCTCTCCATTCTGTAGCCCAGAGCAAGGAGTCCCAGAGGGTGGCAAAATGGACAGTAGACTGGTTCTCATTTACTGAACAGAGAGTTGAACTGGTACAAACAGTGTCACAGCCTTCACATCCCGAGATCAGTATGTGCCAGTCCCTCTTACAACCTTAGGCTCCATGCAAGCTGTTGCAAATGTCACCAGCTGTACATAGCCCTGAGGTACAACTCTTCCTTAATCATTTCAATGCAATTTGCCTAGGACAATATTGAAAACAGCATTCATAAAATCCTGAAACCTTGTTTGCAGAGGCCACGGGGTAGATAAGAATAGAAATGGGGAACTCTATGCATGCTGTAGGCTTCTGAAGGATTGCTTTCCTAGAGGACATTTCCATGTAAATGCTAATTCACTGAAAATCTGGCCTACATGCCCACAGGCTAGGAATGAAGCAAACTAAAGAAAATTGCTTGTAAGGAATTCTTCTTCCTCTTCCTTCCCCTGTTCCTTTGGTTGCCTTGAAAGATTGATTATGCAGTCTGAACTTAGCAGTCTGGACTTAGCTGGACTTAGCCAAATACAACATTTATGCATAACATAATCTTTCAGCTTGCCTCCATTTTCAGCACTTCAGAAATGACCTGCAATGACCATGCTGTTTTACAAGTCACCCACAGACAGATCCTGCCAATATATGCTTATGAAAATGTGCTAAGTTCATGAAGTGGATGGATCATTAGCAAAGTTTATGGTTTTTCTAGTAATATGAAGAGTCTATGATGTGCCTATGTGGTGCATTCTAGGGCAGACCATCTATGCCTGTTTTTTCCTGCTGAATACAGGTAACTTTCAGTCTGGAAGCCATGTAAGATGACTCTGATTTTGAGTTAATGCACTCAAGTAGTCATGTAGGGTCATGTAGTCATAAAGGGACATGTGGGATGACATGAAATGCAAATGGAGGTGTGTGTAAGGAAAATAAAGACCCACCAGGCCTCCCATTACTAGTTCTCTAGAGGATTTGTAACTGTTGGCTTACCTATCAACATGTTTGATTAACTGAGTTAAATATTCTTCCAATTTTCATAGTCTTTTAAGGTTCAGAGCATCCAATTCAGATCAGACAGAGAAATGCAGAGCTGTCTTCATCCGTCCACACAGCAATATCGCAGGTTATTATTGTGGAAAGAGTTAGTTCAACATTAGAAGTAAGGCTATCCAAATAAATCAGCCTTCAATTTTATAATTCTAATGACAATTAGTCCAGTGGCAATTGCTCTTAACAATGACAATGACATTGGTCTCCACAATGGCTTACATAGATAACTTTTCATTACTCAGTCTTTGATTTTTCTTTACTAGAAGGTAGCTAAATGGAACACCTTCTAACACCAATTCTGCACACGAATGCATTTAATTTCCCAATATACAAGGTTACTAACCAATGTAGATTTATACTAGATTACCTAATTACCAGTAATTATCTGCAACAGCATAAACCCTGCCTACACTTCAGACAATTATTCACAAAGCTGGAGCCTGAAATTTCACTACTATGAGGTAATTTCAAGCAAGCTCAGGTGAGATTCCATCAAACCTGTGTAAATCATGACAGAAAACATGTTATCTTTCTACTGATGATTACAACATTCCTTAGGAAGGAAATTATATTTTCTCTATGCAACGACTTCTCTTTTGCTGTTTTTTCAAACTGATATCCTAACTGAACTCTGCTGTATTCATCTTTAATAGGCCTTTGGAAGAAATCCTGGCCAGAATGTCGCATGTATCTGTTTTCATAACATTTTCCAAACCTGACATTCCTTTCATGTGGGTTTAGTCCAATAAGAAGAACTGATTAATCTTTTCAGACTGCATGAGATTTCATTAAATTGCTAAACTACTAATTGCATCTCTATCAGATTGGACTTTAGGGTAAAGTTAGCTGTTGAAGGACCTTGACCCTAAAGTCTCATCTATTTTCGATTCCAATTTAATGAACACATTCAAACTTCATTGCTTAATTACATCACACATCAATGAATTTCGCATTTTGATTAGGTAATAATTCTATGTGATTCTCTGGATCACTTGAGGATATGCCCATGAAACATCTAAACCATACTGATGAGTTCCAAGAAGGGCATATATATATGCTTTAGACTCATTAATGTTTGTTTCCTGTCTACCCAGAGGTATTTGTATTTCATTTTATCATAACATAGACATTTGTATTGTTGGTTTCTCTTCATGCTCTGCAGTATGTTTCATACTTCTCCAGTGTTGTTTCATCTCTCTCACTGTGCAAGAGCAACCGGAGTACAGCTGTATCAGTCTGAGAAGACTTCATAAGGGGACAGGAAGATATTGGTCGCATACGTCTCAGGTTTTTTTATTTTATTTAGAAAAAGCCTCACTCATCTTAATGGACTTCAGTAGTCCTTTCTGTTATCTTGTTCTGAGGGGCTGTTCCTCCCCAGCTCTGGGCCATTACATTTCTTGAAAAATATATTCTTCCTGGAACTTCCTCTTCTTTTCAGGTTGTTCTATGTGCTACTCTTTGACAAATGGTATGCAGAAGGTCTCCAATGTAAAATTTTCAGTGAAGAAGCAGCGGAATACATCAAAACAGTGGAATACTTGTTAACTTTGGATTTCTTCATCACAGAAACAGTCACAGCTAAAGATGAAACTTAAGATATATGAAATGTGGAAGAACACTGGCAAAAACGAGATACCTTAGACAAAACTTAAGTTGCAAAGAATGCTCACTGAGCATGAAATATAGATGGTAGTCTGTGCCACACAATCAGCATGGATGCTCTCTTCATAAGGGGCACCTGCAGAAGCAGCTTAAGCACGGAGAATTTCCCATAAAGATCAAAGTAGTCAATCTTATTTCACAGATTTTCATGAGTTTAAAAAGGCTGTGAGGCCTAAAAAAGGACATTCTAAATCTTGTACTATAGATCTTTATTCCAGGAAAAGCAATATCTGATGTACCATACTGAGAACAAATATTTCTGGCCAGCAAAACAAATGCACTTGTAACTTCATGGAAATATATTGCATTTGATTTGTTACAATTTAGATAGTTCATAGAAATTAATATCTATCAAATAATACTACTAATTTTCCTACTTTAAAGAAGACATTTTATCATTCCACATCTGCAATTACAGTTGTTTCAAACTTTGTAATGTTTTCTTTTCTATGGTGGTGACTGGTGGTTTACTTTTTTGAATAGACTTTGTTTATACCTGTAATCTATTTTTTTGCAATGTATCTTCAGGCTATCACAGTACCTTGGAGGATGTCAAGCTCTGTAATTACAGAATCTCTTAACTGAAGAGCACTAATGGCAGTCATTGCAACTGTCAGCAGTTTTTCACTTTTCACATGAGGACACTGTTTGCTAATTGGATTAAGTCTGGTTCTGGCTGTAATCTCTGCAAGCAGTACTTAAGGAAAGAACTGCCATGTCACACCTGGTTTGTGGGCTGGAAGGTGATGAACACAGCTAATAAAGTGTAATTTAAAGCACAACCCATGCACATAATTAACTATGCCTTATTTCCTTGATTAAAAATCTGCTTATCAATGATAATGGCTCAACTAAAACACGAGGTAATATTTTAAGGTAGAGTAGATGCTTACATTACCTGAATAAGATACTGTTTAAATGTGCTGAGTAAGTTTCTTTTATGTGGCATTGCTGTCCCTTTTGACTAGACAATCAAGTAATGTTCAGGGCCTTGCCAGTTTTGGTTTTTTTTTCTGCAGTGGAAAAATTGAACAGACTGAGACACTGTTCTAATACAAGAACTAGTCTACCTCTAAAGTTTCTGTTTCTCAGAGCAGTACCACCAAATTTCAAGAGGCAGCTGCTTTGTCAATCTAAGACTGCCAGCACCCCACACAGAAAGTTTTCATTTCTCTTGACTTACTCTCAGGACCCTTTTGTCAATGTTTAGCATCTCTTGATTTCTGTTGATTTTAGAATTTCCTGTCTCAGTCCCTTATTTCCCATGCACAAATGCTGATAAATAGATACCGCTAAATCAATTCTCATCCCTTTGTATTTGCCTCTGGTCATGGTTACTGTTGTCTCAGTCATCATTAGCATTTAACTCCACCCTTATTGAGCCTGAGGTGAAAGACAACATAAATAAGGTTTATGATTGCTCAGTGATCAAAGACAAGCTTTCAGTGAACTATACAACCTCTGGCATAACAGTATAGCTACACTGTTGGGTGATTCCTTGAATCTTTATAGTTCCTAATAAGACATGGATTCAAGGCTTATGTTCAATAGTAGTGCAAGGGAGGATAATCAAGAACTGATGACTCTGCAGAGGTTTAGAAATTCAATCTAAAGGAAATTCAATCTAAAGAACATTGACCTGACAAGGATAGAGAAGAGGGAAACAGATGACAGAGCCTAGAAGCTGTAAAAAAAATTTTGAGACATCATGCAGTGGGAGTAGTGGGAGAATTTCAAGATGGGTTGAGGGGTTACAAACAGTAAGAGAATAGCTAAGCTTTATTTGCAACTATCATTGTAACAGCTGAATTCTTGAAGGAGCCATAGAGGAGCTAAAGGAGAGGAATTTAAACCTCTCCTTTCCAAACAATAAAAGGAAAAAAAAAATGGTTTTCATCTTGACTCTCTTTTGGTCTGTGTTTGCAGCCATCTGAAACATTTTGAAAGAGTAGCTGTATAATTTAAAATACTAGTGTATAATTTCCATAATCCATTCAGCTACTGAGGGGCTAAGAACAAATCAGCTGAGGCTGGTTGCTTGTCCAGCAATAGTTGAAGAAGCTGAAGTTGAAAGATGTGTCTGCTCAAGAGCTGGAGAGCCACTGTGAGAAGCTCATCAGCAGTGGTTGAGAAAAGTCACTCTGAGAAAAGTCATGAGGCTCTGGAAAGGCTTTGTCTGGCTGCCTAACAGGGTAAAATAATTTTCTGTTTCCTACTGCATTGCAGAGAAGTCACTTTCTGTCAAATATGGAAAGAATATGATGTGGAAAGCAAATGCAAAATGGATTCTTAAAGCGAGTAGTATGCTCCCTCTGAATGTGCATGGAGCTTAACGGTTCCTGTGTAAGGGGTAGAGTCTGTTGATGTAGTATGTGTTAGTGATCTGTCTTTATAATATATTTTCACTTTTTGGAAATTTATTAATGTGTTTACACTAATAAGATTAAGCCTCACAGAAGTATACTGCCCTGTGATCTCCCATATTTTTGAAATGCTAGAGCAGCCTATGAAATAATTTTGACCCAGGCCAACAAATATCCTTCCAAACAGTTCCTAAACACAACTCAGGAGTAATATCCAATAAGAATTTGCATGCAATTGCTGTGCTCCAGGAAATAAGAGGGTTTAATACTATAGACACAGGCCATTCTGTGTCAGCTGGCCTCAGACACTGAGATTCATTCCAGGCACATTCAATTTACTGGTACGGTTATGTACCCACATCTTCTTAATACTCAAAATCATGTCCTCTCAATCATAAATCTCTATTTAAAAATTTAAGGTTGAACTCTTAAGGAACTCTGGGATGTTTGCCTTTCAATAGTCTCTCTGGATGTACTAGTGCGTTACCACAGAAGAATTGCCATGTATTGTTAGATTTGCATATATAATATGATCTCATGCATGATGTGTATAGGGTGTGTCAGATAGCTTGTCTGAGTCATTTTGTCCCTAATTTTTCATTTTAAATCCTAACATTTCTTTCTGCAATGCTCATCCCTGCACCTTCTGAGTAGTTCTACCCCAGTGCAGATTTGACTTCTGTGTATTTTTATGACTTTGACGTGTGATTCCTTGCAAACAATTTTTTTCTTTATTTTTTTTTTCCATAAAATGACAAAATGTTTTTTAAAGCCTTGGACTAAGTCCTTTTGATAACTCAGCTGTTGCAATTGCTTTGTCTATAGACCATGACTTGTAATTTGCAATGTACTGTGTAGGCAGCAGTTTTACAGGTACTTGTCAGCCTATTTTACTATATTCCTTGCCCTTGCTGTTTTTTGTCTCCCACTGGCTGTATTCTTTTTCATTTTATTTTCCTTTTAACCCCCAATGTTCTCTCCTCTCTTTATTTAAGAAAAGAGGAGATTTTACAGGTTAAACTTAACAGATGAAAGGGTTTCATACTCCACTATTACACATATCATGAATTCTATTAGACCACATGAGCATTGGAAGCTTTTCATTTCATTTTAATTTTATCACTGCAATAAACATTCCTCTAGTGTTGGACTACTGAGTGCTACTGCAGAAGAGTCCTTACGTAACTTTATATGATGACAGGTATGATGTGCTTGGGGTGTTCCGTGAGGCTTTCCTTAATATACCGAGATGTTGGTTTTACAGGGACTACAAATTATACATGTATCTGTGTATGCATATATACAAATATTTATATAGCCAAAGTTCAATGTTCCTTTGCTATAAAAGTCTCTGGTAAAATACTCTGTATCTAAAAGACCACCAATCCATGAAAATATGCTATCCTCAGTAACCATATTGTATCACATCCTCTTCATATTGCAGAAGATTTGGAGTGCTCCTACATAACAGGGGAAGAGCTAAAAAAGAAGGTGTATGTTTAGAATATTTTTAGTTTTTTTTTTTTTTTTTTTAGGGGGGCTGTGGATGACCCACAAAATCATGACATTTGGCTTGGGTGAAAGTAGTTAAAATCCAATTTGGATAAATAAAAACCTCTCCCAGATACATGAGGACTATACTTTGAGATGGCATTTTAAGCAGATAGATAATAAACTTGCAAAAGCAGAGCTGTAGGAGATCTAAAACTAATTTATTTTTTTTTTTTTACTAATTTATGTTTCAATAGCAAAATAGCTGCTGTAGAAGAAACGAGTGAATTTTGGAAATTGTCAGAGAAGTGTTTTGACACTTTCTGAAAAGGAATCAGTTTGTTTTGAAATTGTATTTTTGTTATTTTATCATGACTGAAATACCCTATGTTGATACACAAATTTATCTTCTTTTCTGTTTTTAAGAAGAAAGCCCTCTAATAATTTATTTTTCAGTTCAAGGGAAAACTTGGCCAAGGAAATCATAACCCCCTTATCAACCAGTTTTAATGAAGCAGAAAATCTTCCTGATATACTGAGTAATGTAAAGTTATGCTTTGAAAAAAAATAAATAAATGGGCAGGGGAAGTTGTCATTATGCCCTCTGATACTCTCTGTTTATGGTTTTATGCATATTAAGTAGGACGAATAGCTAGAATAAAGAAAAAAAGTCAACCCTTGTGATAAGTCAGAGTCAGTGATGCTGTGAGTAGGACAGTGACATTGTACCTTCATATCTTCCACAGAAATACAGAAAACATCCTCTTTATGCCTCATAACTAGCTAGGTAGGACTGTCAGAGTTCACAAAATCCTTAAAGAGCCTGGATGTTGAGTTTGGCCAAACATTTGATAGAACACATTACAATTGTTTGCGTAATGTTCTAGGTTTGCTGATATATCACAGATGCTGGTTCACACAAGATGAGGAAATCCAGCTCTTGAAGAGTTGGCAGTTCACCTGCAAAACAGCAAACAGGTACTTTAATTTTATCTCCAGAATGTATATGCTGTCTATTTCTTATCATTGTAATAAAACTTTAAAGTAACTGAGTAGTAAGAAAAAAGACCCCTCAAACCACAATTTAGACAGGAAAAAGCACAAATGGATTTCACAACCAGCTGCTGGAGTTTTCAACAGGTAAGTATCAGTTTCATCAGTGAATGATACAAAATTCATTTTCTCGTACGTCTATATTATTCCGTCTGATGTACATCAAGGAAAAGACGGGCAATTATTCAGACCTATCAAAAATGTTCAGCTGTTTTCAGATACAAGTGTCAACGATGCCTAGAAAACGTTAAGTGACTAGTTCTAAATATTCTCTTATCTTCAGTTGTTTCTTCTTTTTTTCCCCAACAGTACTCTGCTTTCTACCCTGAACTCATTTTTACATTTTTTATGCAAATCGGCTTTTAATGTCACTTTACAAAAGAATCACCATGAGACTGCAGAGTATGTTTGGGTTTTTAAAGTGTAATTTTTTTAAAGTGTGCTCTTCAGATGGAGAATTTTTTGCTTATTTTGTCTCATAGTGAGTTTCCTTCAAAACTAACTGAAAATTTCCGTATCTGAAAATCATGAAGAAAAACTGACAGAGACTGAATTTTCATCTTAGTCCTCCCCTCTTTCCTCCCCATCCTCCATTTATCTATCCTGAGAAATTTCTAAAAAAATCAAATTCTGGGTCAGCTCTGTAATGACCCAGCTAGTTCCTCAACTCCAGTGAAGCGGGTTTTTTTTTTCTGGGAAAAAGTACTGGGATTCAAGATATCGCTCTTTTGGAACCAGCAACTTACCTGGAGGTTTCCAGCCTTGAACTATGGCAAAATGGTGTGTCAGCTTATTCTCTCTCTGTCTCTTGGCCTTGATGAAAACTCCTGCAGTGCACAAAGTCAAATCCTTTCCCCAGCACTTGTACAGTGTGACCTGGTGAGCACTAAGAAATGTGAAATGTGATGGAGTGGGAAGATTCCTTGAGAGTAAATTCAATGGCAACTCAATTCCTGATTCTCTCTCTTTCTGTCTCTGTGTGTATGATGGGGGTGGAGTGCAGGGAACAATTCTACCGTCTGTTTAACATAATAATATATTTTCATGGTATTGTGAATGCTTTGATTGGAAGGAAATGTTCCTAAGGCAATGTTGTAAGTGGTTTCTTTACCTCATAAAAGGTTTTTTCCATAGAAAACATCTTACATACAAACAACAACTGAAACCATTAATTAGTCTCAATTTTAATAAAATTATGATCCCTGTTTTAACAGTGATTAAATTGAAATAGCTAGATAAATTAAGACAGCAACATTTAGTTTAATTAAATTAGGTATGGTATTGCTTCTTATTACCACTATGAATGACTAACACAATGGAACTACAAATTTCTTTGCTTTATCATTTATTAATTTCTTTGTGTGTGCAAATATACTTTATCATTAAAAGAAAATTAACAGGATTACATCACTTTATTTAAAAAAAATTCTTAATTTGAATTTCAAAAGATTTTCATACCTGAAAAAGATTAATACAAGAAAGATACTTAACTTTTTCAATCTTAAATCCAGAAGTCCTACATTTTTTGTCAAGATACTCTTAAATAGAAGAATATTATGTACCTTTTAAAAAATATAAATCTATTTATTTTGGTCCAAAATTATGTTTCTTTGAATCTGAGTTACTCTGATTCCATGAAAAAGTCTTTAGTTTAAAATAAATTTCTTGTTTTAAAGTTCCACTTTGGAAAATTTACCTTTAACTGTTTCTTAAAATTCTGCTGTTCTTTCTGATAGCAGGAATGCAGCACTTTACTTCAAATTCACATTTCACTGAAGTATTTCTTCTCGGAGATTACAGCTTGTTACGACCCGGCCTGATAGTCAGGCTCGGGGAAGGTTCGAGATGATCCCAAGGGCGAAATTAAGACACAAATGAGGTCATATGCCGCCAATCAGATGTTTTATTAGGTAAATATAAAAGAGTAAAGCGATAGGAAAGGCAGGAAATATTAGGAGGAAAATAAGCAAGCGATCAGAGAGGTAAGCAAAGGATAGTCACCACCCTGGATCCAGCGACGTCCTGTTGGTCCTCAGTCTTCAGTTCTCCGGTGGTGGAAAGGCTTCTTCTTCTTTTAGTTCTTCAGGGGGTGGAAAAGCTTCTTCTTTCTGCCTTCTTTCTGCTTTCGTTGTGCGTTCTTCTTTCAGCCCTCGTTGTACTTTCTTCTTTTCAGACCCTTCTTTTTTTTTTGCCTCCTTCAGGTTTCGTAGTACCGTCTTTTATCCCATGTTGGAGAGGGAGTTTCCCCTCTCATTTCCATTTGGTTATCACGTATGCCACACCTGCACATCCAGTCACACAATATGTATTGCTGGTGGGCAAGTGGCCTGGCCCGGATATCAATTGGTGTCCCATTCTTGGTGGTGCCTGATAAGCCAAAGAATGCCTGGCTGCTTCAGCAAGCTTGCATGTTCCCTTGCAAGTTAATGGTACCTGATAAGCAAAAGAATGGCCTGCTGCTCCAGCAAGTTCGCACATTTCCCTGCAAGTTAATGGTACCTGATCCAAAGAATGGCCTGCAGCTTCAGCAAGTTTGTGCATCTCTTTGCAAGATAGTGGCACTTGATAAGCAAAAGAATGGTCCGCCCTTGGGCCTTATCAGACAGAAGAGTGGTCTGCTGTCCAGTCTTATCAGATAAACACACCCAAGCAAGCTTTGAGACAATGGTTCTTAACACTTCAGACTCTTACATCACCCCGTGGCTCAAAGATTGCTGTCTTGACTCACAGATCTCTGTCTTCATGGTCCAGGGTGGTGATAGAAGGAGGATAGTAAGGTAAGAAAAGAGAGCATTTGTTTACAATTTTTACAACTAAAGGTTTTGGCTGGTACACTGCACAGATACATTTAACATTGTCAGGTGATGGGACAGCAACAAACTGCATGTTAGTCAAAACACGTTGAATTAATTGAACAAAACATGAAATGACACATGGTAAAAATAACAACATTGCTGAACCACACAACATATAAAATATGCTTAACCCAGGGGTTACCCGGAAGCCATGAAAAGGGATCAAATTCCCAACGTCTCCAGGTCTGCGTAAGTGCAGTCCGTGTTTCTGCTTTTCGCGCCCTGGTCTCTGCACAGGCGCCTTGTGGTCTGCGTGCATGCAGTCTGTCAGAGGCTGGATGTCCAAGCCAGAAGATGGTGGTATAACGGCAATGTCGGGACAATTCCAGTTCCATAAGAGTCCTTGACACAGCTGAACAAATAGCACATAAGCTTGTTTGCATATGTTCATGAAATCCAAATTTTTCTTATAAAAGAGACAAATGGGGAAATAGTTCAGTTATAAAAGAGAACTGAAAGGAGCACAAAGAAGAATTTGTTCCTATTTGCCATTCTTTTATACAAGGACAAGACATATTCAACAAAACTAAAACCCAAACTTAAATTATTTTCTTTTCATCAGTAATAGAGTGCGTTTAAGAAAAACATGTAAGGTTTTTACTGCTACAAGTTAACATGGAAACCAAGTATCAGATTTTAGAAAGAAAATCCACCTTGAATAAATATTCAAAACAACAACAGTTATACAGGCAAACAAGAGAGAGTCTTATCTTCACTGCGAAGGTGAGCAGAGAGCTCAGCTTGTGCATTGCTTGTGCCTTCAGCTGTCTTTTCCAACTTCTGGAAAGAGAGAAATTGCCAGAGATACAGCACTGGACTAGATGGACCACTGAATTGAAATGGTGGATGATATTGTCATTTTCATAAGGTTTCATTTCTTTATTTCATTTTCTCCTAAAGGTTCTTTGTATTGTTTCTAATTCTATTCAGATCCCGTTCAGAAAATGCTGTTTCATTGGGCAGCTTCCCAGACACCAGACTAACCATACATAATGCTAGAACATGATTGAAATGTATGTTTTGCCAGAAAACACATCTAGCTTAGCACTTAAATCTAAGATTTAAGATCAGGAATTACCTTTTTGAAGTTGATCTTTCATCTGTCCCCATTTATTGTGCTTTGGTTCACACTGTGGAGCATGTGAATAAAATTATTTTGGATGAAACTAAACTGGGAGATAGGTTCAAGAAGTTTGCCACTAATGGACATTCTTTTCAGAGGATTAGGCTAGGGCTAGTCCAAGCTAGAGCCACTCCAAGACACAAATAGAGAAGATTCCAGGTCTCCCACAAAACCTGTTTTGCTTTACAAATTAACTCCTATGGCACCACAAAGTTTGCTAATGTAGACACGGTCATAAAAATGCCTCATTTTGCACAGCTTTCAAAGAGTGAATATAAAAACAATGCAGTGCCTGTGTGCATATTGAAAGATTTCTAATATGGGCAGTTTAGAGGATTTGACCTAAAGTCCAAATCTTTGGTTATATTTTCTCACTATGGCAAATGCTGATGCTTGGAAGACATTTCACATGTAAATAAAGCATGATCAAGTCTTTTCTGGCAACAATAGGAATGGAAAAATTTTTTTTTCAGTTTGTTCGGGTTTTTTAATGAACTGAGTAGAGAAACAACTACTGGAGGAAGTTAGTGAAATTTTGGCAAAATTGTCTAAGACTTTTTTACAAGGGAAAACTCAATTTTCCTTCTAAGCAGACTGTAATACTGACTAGTCTAAGCTTAGTCATTATCAACAATTGAAGAATAATCTGTAGTTTAAATATATGTTTTTAAAATTCCATAAATAAATGAATACAATTTCAAAGTGAACTTCATTTAAAAAACAACATCCAACCAACCAACGCCCTTACACTCCACAGTTCCATTTCTAGAAATGAAATTAAATTAAACTAGAAACCTAGTTTCATTTCATACACAGTTATTTAATTTTGTATTCCAAAGTTTGCACCAAGCACGCACTTGCTGCTGAAAATAGATGTCTTCAAAAAAAACCCAAAACAAGCCACACCAAAAATGCCTTCTGATACAGTGTAGAACTTATTAAATTTCTTTGGTAAAGGCCAAGAAACAGTAGGTATTAAGTCCAGCCTTAGTCTCTCCCTCTTGACCTGGATTGCTTTTCACATTTTTAGCAATAACTGTAACACCTTTTTTATGTAAACAGTTTTTAGCTTCTATTTATTGGGTGATTTTATATGGTATAATATAGTATTATTCCCACTTGTCTTACTACAAAGATCTCCCATTCTTGCAATGTTATATTCTATTTTTTATTTGACTAAGTTTCATTTTGATACTGAAGTTGAAACTGGGTAAACAAGAGTCATTAGCAATTTGGGTGAACTTTGAATTTGATACAGTATGGTTGCACGTTGCATTAGGTAGCCATAGATGGTTAGCTTCCCACAAGTTTTGTAAAAATAGGTGGCCAGGAAGAAGAGACGTTTCAGTTTCTCTGTAGAGAGGAAAGAGGTGCTGGTTCATTCCTTCTTATCCTGCAATAAGCTGTCTGGAAATTAGAACCTGTAAGGGCTCTACCTAAGAAAAGATGTCTTTTACAGATCTGTTATTGTTAGATACAAAAGCTAATAAATCATGGGACTGAAATTATTGGAATACTGTGCTTCATTAATTTTGATGCCCGTTGGTATATCTATCTATTCATCTATGGTAGGCTTGTTCCAACTAGTTCACAAAACAGTAACAGACATCTTTGGTGTTATATACATCTATGCTTAGAGGACTTCTTATCACTTTTATGTGATGGTGCTTTTATTACAACTTATGGACAAGAATTTGTCATTCTAGGTTGTGTTTTTTTCTCAGGATTTGGTTAATTTTGATGGCCGAACTCTAAGAAAATTAATATAACACATGCTAGATTTGATTCCAAAGCAAAAAAAAATGTATCTTGACCCTGGAAAGAAGCTCCCTTTGTCACAGAAATTACTTCTTTCATCAACTCTAAAACCACTTAGAGATATTAATATGCAATTATAGTTTCGACAGCTGCAAAACCTAGAATTAATCATAGAATCACAGAATATCCTGAGTTGGAAGGGATCCACAAGGATCATCGAGTCCAACTCCTGTCCCTGCGTAGGACAACCCCAAAAATCACACCATATGTCTGAGGGCATTGTCCAATTGCTTCTTGAATGCTGTCAGGCTTGGCGCCGTGACTACCTCCCAGGGCAGCTTGTTCCAATGCTCCACCACCCTTTGGGTGAAGAACCTTTTCCTAATGTCCAACCTAAAATGCCCCTGGCATATCTTTCTGTCATTCCCTCGGGTCCTATCATTGGTCATCAGGGAGAAGAGATCAGTACCTGCCCCTCCTCCTTCCCTTGTGAGGAAGCTGTAGACTGCGATGAGGTCTCCCCTCAGTCTCCTCTTCTCCAGGCTGAACAGACCAAGTGACTTCTGCTGCTCCTCGTACAGCTTCCTCTCTAAACCCTTCACCATCTTTGTGGCTCTCCCCTGGACACTCTCTAGTAGCTTCGTATCCTTTTTGGACTGTGGGGCCCAAAACTGCACACAGTACTCAAGGTGAGGCTGCACCAGTGCAGAGTAGAGTGAGGCAATCACCTCCCTCAACCGGCTAGCAATACAGTGCTTGATGCACCCCAGGACATGGTTGGCCCTCCTGGCTACCAGGGCACACTGTTGGCTCATGTTCAACTTGCTGTCGACCAGAACCCCCAGATGTCTCTCCGTGGGGTTGCTCTCCAGCCTCTCATTCCCCAGCCTGTATGTACATCCAGGGTTGCCATGTCCCAGGTGCAAAATCCAGCACTTGCCCTTGTTAAACTTCATACAGTTGGTGATTGCCCAGCTCTCTAATTTGTCTAGATCTCTCTGCAGGGCCTCTCTGCCCTCAAGAGTGTCAATGGCTCCTCCCAGTTTTGTGTCATCGGCAAACTTTGATAACAAACCATCCAGTCCTGCATCCAAGTCGTTTATGAAGCTATCGAAGAGCACTGGCCCCAGGATGGATCCCTGCGGAACCCCGCTAGTGACTGGTCGCCAGCCCGATGTAACCCCATTTAATCACTACTTAAATATTTGATCTTTCTTACCTGTATTGCTTTTAAATACATAGTGGAGACATTTCATTTAGGTGTAGTCCATCTGTTTAGATGCTGTTCTTGGATTATTTGTTGTTTTTTAATTGTTTCAGTGTTTGGTTTTAAAAGAATAAGGGAAAGTGTTTCACTAAAGCTGAAGAAAAAGAATGCTGTTAATTTAGGCATGCATTTTTACACCTAACAGCATAAATGTTCTTTAAGAATTTCTTAAGTTGTGAGAGAGATCAGTATTAATATTCTCCTCAGCACAAATGAACTCTGATAAAAGAAAGGAAAGTGTGTGTACATTAAATCAGTGCCTAGACAAAGAAAAGCTTCAGAAATGCAACTTAATTGATGTCTTAAAGTTCTGAAACATCTGGAAGTGTCATTATGTACTGTTGTTCATTAAGAATCCTAGTGGGTTTATCTAACTGTGGAGAAAACACATACTCCTCACTTCTTAGTCACAGACATAAAAAAAAAAGTGTTGAAGATACACAATGAGAGATTTTGAATAATTATCTGCTTTTTGAAGGTCAAAGGATTCCTTGAATATCTAGGGCAGTGCGTGACACATGTCAAGCAGGTTTTCAAATTAAAAACTAAACAAAGCACCGCTGTTCCTATTGAAGTGAGATGTATTGAAGTGAGAAGTCACAGCCTCTGTGGGCAGCAACCTTCTAAATTAGCCACATATTACTGTGCCTAATGGGCCTACTGCTCCAAATAATGCCAGCCACTTTACCCCATGGGACTATAACAAAAACAGAAAAGAGAAATATTATTCCTCCCATTTGGTGAGCAAGCATAAAATCCCTTAAAAGAGCTTTTAAGAAATGTGAATGTTTCATATTCACAAAATCTGCATTTTGAGCCATAGCATTGAACAGAACAGGTGCCCAGTCCCTCTCATGTCACTTTCATCAAACAGCCCAATAAGGTACTTGCATTCTTTGAAAGAAGGCACTTTTTCCTCCAAACAATACAAATCAAGATAAGTTAGTCTGTAGTCCCTTGTATGTTCAGGAGATGTTTGGAGGGATTATTTCTTTATGATGCTACAAGACAACGGACTGGGATGATGGATACAAGCTTTCCTAAAGGCAAAAGAGCACACAGTATTAATGTCACTTACTGCCTATTTTCCTGTTATGTAAATAAAAATTACCATTGGCTTTGTGAAAGCACAAATGATATGAACAGCAAAGCTGCTTTACTAGGCCATTGGCTTGTGTTGTGTATCTGGCACTATTTGTTTCAGTCAAAAAACCAAAATAATGCAATACTGAGTTATATTCTTACTTTGAAGATGACAGCGAGTACGTCATCTTAGACTAATATGTAGTGAGAAAGCAAAGCTGTAAGTCAATAATAAAATAAATACATATATTGAGTGTATATATATATAAAACCAACATATATTTCATTCTAACATTTATTCATTGGGTAGAACAAGTTTCCTAACAATCCTTTTTCACAGCAACTTAGTATGTTGTCTTGTGTATCTATTAAGGACTAGGATGGCTGGGTGTCTTGCTAAAGGAATGAAATTTTAACCAGATCTTGAGAGCTCTGTGTGTACCTCTGCAGTATTAGAAAAAACCTCACCACCCAAAAACCAGCCAACCAAACACACAATATTGTGTGCATGAAATTTTAACTGAAGAAAAAGCAGCTCAAGAATTAAGACTTTAACCATTCTTAAGCTGGTTAATATTACCATTAAAAAATACACTCTTGATAGTAGAAACTCAAAAAATACTTGATCTTGAGAACAGTTTTAGAATAATAGATCTAATCAATCAAACCTGATTGTAGCAGTGGCAACAGAAGTAAACACTTTACGGTGTGGGTACTACTGCTGGGATCAAAACAAAAGCCTTTGAGTACATGCAGGTTTGAATACCGCTCCAGATTCTTGATTTAATCCTGACTTGACTAGAGAAACTTTAAGCAAGGCAGCTTGAAAACTATGTGTCTCTAGCTATGTTATATGATACTGGGCAAGTAGCTCAAAGGAATAATAACAAAAATCTGAAACAATTATATTTATTGAGCTACCAATTGCTTTCTCAGAAGATTACGTTCATTGTTAGTTTCCCTTCATTTCTGTGTTTACCAAGTCCTTACCAAACTCTGATTCCTAGGAGGAAAAAAACTCCATGGGAATTCTTCCTCCTTTGCCCCTTGAAATAATTCTGAATTCTCTGCAAGATCTTGTTACAGGTCACCTCCAGCTCTGATGATAAATCTTCTGACATCTAATTGTGCAAAAATTATTGTCTTCTGTTTGAATGTATCTCTACAGTATTTAGCACTGCTGTGAAGGCATAAAGAAGACAAGAAACAAACGAACAAAAAGGTAGAGGAGAAAAACCAAAGCACATTCATAATTTTTTATCCTTCATATATTTACATGAAAAGAATGTCTTTAAACAAAAAGATTCAAGAGGTGTGAAGTTTTAAGATTTTATGACTTAAAAAGTAGTTAAAAGCTGTCATAATTTTATCAACAGATAAATGGAGGGCATGTTTGCTTTCTGAAAATAAACTTCATCCTCAATATAGTGCCTGGCAGGAGGCAAGTTCAGCAGGCAAGCAGCAAAATAAATATAGAAGTTTAGCACTGTAAATATAGATTACACAGCTGCTGCCTGAAGACATAACACCTTGTGCTATGATCCTCTTCCATTATGCAAAATAAACAAAGCTGTGTGTGGATAGTCCTGTGCTGCAAAGGACCTCTGCTGGAAGTACTACTGTTGACTGAGAAGGCAGTGTCTTTTTCTGTAAGCCAGAATTAAATTATCATCTCTACATGTAAAGTACTTTATATTTGTAGGATGTGTAATCTATTGTATAGAATTTAATTATTCTTGTGGATAAGATAGGATTAGAGTGCTCCCAAGTAGAAGAAAAATATAGGCTGTTGATCCACACTTAAAACATTACAACTGATCATAGCCTATCCTTTCACTGGGCTTTCTAAGCTCACCTTGTCTCTGCTGTTGTCTTACTTCATTCACAAAATCTACAGACTAAATTCTGTATGCACTGAAATGTCTGAGCTTTCTGCTGGAGTTACTGAGCCAGTCTACCCTTTTGCATGCAAAAGTCCTAAACTACTGCCACTGTTTTTTCAAATGTGGTCCACTTCTGATACAGAAGCCTTGCTGCCATGTGAGCACAGCTCAAAGGTAAACCAGCTCAGTAAGCCTGGCATACAGACCTGGTGAATACCTACAGGGCTTTACTCAGACTGAGTTTTCATATGCCCAGTGTAGATTTAACAATTCTTTCTTCCCTCCTACCTCCAGCCTGACAGCAGTCCATCACAACAGCCACTCAGATATAGGGCAACGTGTGGCTAAGAGATACTTGGGAGTATCTCTGCATGCAAACTGGGTTACCAGCACAGGTGGAGATAAAGGACTTTTCATCATACACTTAAGACAAGAACATAATGAAGCAGTTTGAATCTTCTGTGCACCACTTCTTTTCAATGATGTCCGCTTTGGCAGGCTGAATAATTTCTGCTACTGTTTTCCAGCCTTTGATAACCCACACTGTTCTCTAGCCGTGCCTCCACTCTAGGATATCTGAATGCCATCTGTGCACTGTCTTTAGGATAGATGGCATGGTGCAGTAACCTGCCTTTTCTAGACAGTCTCTTGGACAAAAGGTAACCACCAGGTAAAGAAAGGAGTAGATACCATATTTTCCATTTTAAATCTATGCTTTGGCCATCAGTAGTTCAGATACTGATTACAAAACACCCTCTATCTGGGAGGAAATAACTTTCATAGGAAGTGTTCCTCAGATGACGGAAAGATTTTTTTGTGTCTATTTTCAACTTAGAGTTTGTTTTGTTACTTCAGCCATCCACACAGTCATTTCCCCTGAACCCGTCCTTCCCTCCATTATCTAGTTCAGTCAGTGCCCTTCAGCCTTACAGCTGTCTCCATCTTAATCGCATTCATATTGTCAAAGCTGGCAATAATAGCTACCTCACAGCCATCTTTGCCTGGTGATTCTCTGCCCTTGCCACTCCCCAAAAATTATCACGGAGAAAATTTACATTGTTCGAAAATGTAACCCTGATAAATTTCCTGGTCTTTTCCAAAATTATAAACAGTTGATGTAGCTGAAACTATGTTCAGTAAATAGCTTTTTGCACTTTTCTTGCATGTACAGTTCATGCAGCCAATGGAAACCAATTCAAGCAGAACGAGAATGATGACTTCATATCTTAGCAACAAAACTTATCATAAATGGACTTTCTTAGAGTGTGCTTTAAAAATCATTTGTGTGCCTTATTTGTCAACATAAGACAAGAGGCTCATTTGTTTCTAAAGACCGATAAAATAGTTCTCATACAGCAATATTATTTTATGGACCCGTAAATTCAACAGTAATTTCTATTGAATTTTCATGATAATAGTGTTTATACAGAAAACATCCAAGACAGAAGCTAATGGAAATACAGAATTTATGCTGAATAGCTAGACTAAAAAATAATTTGGCTCTATTTGGCTCCTTTTTTTAAATGTAAGTGTATATCAAACATTAAAAATGTATGTGTTTTCATGATAAAAAATGTGTCTAATTGCTAGGTAGAAAAGATGCACAGAGGACCAGGGCTATTATTATAAATATTGCAAGCCAGCATTACTATTATATGGAGGCTGAGTCTCAGAGTAGCTCAAGGTAATAAACATTCTGCTCATCTTGTTTCATAAATTAGTTCTTAAACTCAGCAAATTTTAAGATGGAAAGATGGAACTATTACATGGAAAATGTCAATTACCATTCAGGGAATCTGATAAATGAGTCCGAAATGGGAAATAGATCAAATTGTCATGAAGAAAATGTAGCCAAACTGATGAACAAAATAAGAAAAGGGTAGGCAACCTCCTCTGTCAGTAGGACACTCTCCCTACCGTTGATACCTGGTAGGTGATAGCTGAAAAGCTCCCTAGGATACACTGACCACATGAACTCCATCTCCTCTGACACTGATGGGGATGGAGATGCTTAACTCACAAGTATAAATGTAAATTTAGGGGTCTCGGGGTCAAACAAAATCTCAACCACAATGGCCAGAAGGACTCTGAGATACTTTCACCACCTACTTCCCAGATAAAACCTGAGCTTACTGCTGCTTCATTTTTTCCACTCCAGAACTTATTTCTACCTTTCTGTTCTTTTCTTTGTAAACAGTCTTTCCTTAAGGAAGCAGAACTAGAGTGTTTCTGTGGCAACAACATCCACAGCAGCATCCACAGCCACAGCTTCAACCTATCTTAACTGGCTTTTTTTACCCGTTCCCATTAACTATGATCTTTAATGATAGTTAATATCATCCTAAAACATCAAATAAGTTTTTATTTTCTTATAAAACTCTCCTTTGAATAGCAAAAAGGGGAACATGGAATGCTGTTAAAGTCTTAACACTCCAGACTTCATATGTTTTATTATCTTTCTTTTAATCATTAATAGCCAGTTAAGAAAATAATATATTTTTGCATGAATAGAGTGGCAGATGTTTGCTCTAGCCACTGCTTAAAAATCCAAATCACATTTAACTGTTAACAGTATAAAACAGCTGGTCTGGTTAACATCTTTGCCAATATAAGTTTATTTATTCCATCAAAACTAGCTCTTTATTGTACTTATTAAATCATAGATAATGTATTATTAAAATTAACAGTGATGCTAGTCTCTGAGCTTCAGAGAAAAATATCAAGTATTTATGAGTAAAAATCATCTTGGCCTCAATAGATATTTTGGATAATGCTGTTAAAAGGAATTAAAATATTGATAACCAACTTTATCTCTGATATCTTAATATCTGCCTGTATATTTCATGTGTACAATGTTCTAAAATCTTCATTATAAATAGAGTGACTCAAAATGAGAAAATTTATTTGAAAATGAAAATACAAGCATATTGTGTATTAATGTGTTAATATCCCTATAAATGTTACTAGATTCAGATGACAGGAATCAGTCTTTTCCAAACTTTGGGAATTTCCTAAAGGTTTTTTTTTTACTTTTTTTTTTTTCCACTGAACTTTATGTATGTGGGTATTACATGTTTTTAAATGGCAAGTCATTTATGAGTCAACAAATAAACATAGTGATGTTGTCCTAAGCCAAAGCTGCTGTACAGTCTTTCTGAACCAAGCTTCTCAGTGGCATATTGCTGCACTAATGAAGAGCATTTTCCTATGTACATTACATTCCACTCTGCTGGTGATCTCCCCACAAAAAAGAGAGACTACCAGCAGTGCTGTAAGGGTTGTGGAAGAATAGGACTAGAATATTTGTAAGTAAAAATTACTATGAAATAAGCAAAGAAGGGTCTTGATCACATTTTAGGTTTGTGTCCTAACCACCACTCAGTAAGTGTATGAAAGAGTTTACCTTTGTCATTCTTCTTCCTCTACATCTTTCCTGTGAAAACTCCAACCAGATACATAATTCAGGGAAATTAGTTCTATTGTTATTCATTTAACAGGCTTTAAAATCATTTATGCATTTGGTTTTCATTAAAAATCTTTCTGGGTGGGTTTTTTTTTGTTTTTTTTTAAGTGTAATGTGCAGTATATTAAGGCTGTTAGGAGGTTTATTATTCCACTGTAACATTTCATGGTATAACAAATTAAATGCATTCTTCAAAGCTTTGCTTAGTTTTTTGTCATGAACCATATAACTCTTGCAATAATGCTGAATGAATTCATAATGATTGGACACTTAAAATAATGAGATACAATTCATTTTAAGTTTTAAACCTTAATTATTCATTATGAATCAATTCTAATAATACTGGCAATGTATTCAACAGATATACCTGTAGATGCCATATACAATGAATTTGTTATAGGTCTCAGTAATCTGATCACCCTATAATTTAACGGACACTTTCTTTAACTTGGTTCTGATGTAAAATATTATTTTAAAAAGAATCCAAGAATATTTGCAAGGCTGCTTTTCAAATGATGCTTCAAATGTATTTCTCAACTCTGCAAGAAGTTCAGAGTAGCCCACAGTTAATATATACAGTTTATTGCAATTAGGCCTACCAATTCTTGACTTCAATGTCAAAGCAGGGACAGCAATTTCAGATTAGTTTAGCTGCCAGACCCACTATTTCCATTCAGAAGATAAACTCCAATTGACTTCAGAGGAGCAAGTTCAAGACCTTTGTGGGTAAATAAACACCCATGAATAAGAAGCTCTCTGATGTAAAAGATTAGCACACTGCTTCCTTGGCAAAAGAGGCAAGTTCTTATTCAAAAACTGCATACTCAAAAAACCTTTATTTGTTTAAATAACTGTTTGCAGTCCTAGACTACACTAGCAGTTTCTTAAAAGTGTACGTAGATAATGAAGGTGACTTGAGTGTTAAAGGATAATTACATCATGATTTGATTTACAAGACCTTTATCTTGGTGTGCTCAGAATGTCATTGTTGTTGCATGTAGGTAGCAATCTTATTTATCTGAAAATCTGCAGAGGATTAAAGGGCATTTTGAGGAATCTTGGTAATTAAATAAGTTCAATAGGACCACGCCTTAGATGCATTCTGTATGTATGTGCTAATGTTTCATATTGATTATGTGAATATTGGATAACACAAGTTCAACACACTATGTATGACCTACCAATGTGTCAAAGCAGCAATTACTGAAACACGAATTATCAAAAAGAGTGCACTAAGGGTGAAGAGGGATTTCTGGGAAGGGTGGTAATTCTTTGTGCTCTTCCTGACAGTATATCCATCTAAAGAAAGAATGGTAGCATTTTCACAAGAGAAGTCAAAACAATTGCTCTAAAATGAATCACAAACCTTTCATTTTCTTCATTGAGCCACTTATTGTTTAAACAGAATAAGTCTTTGAGACAAGATATAATGTAGACAACTTCCTTTTGAGAGGAAAACATCATGTACATGAATTCACTTATCACAAGATTACAGTAATTCAGGGGGTTTGAATGAATGATTAGCTGATTAACACAAATATAATCCAGTCCAGGAAGACTGTGCTAAACAGCGTTATTGACAGCAGCAGGCGGCTGTTTTTGTCTTTGTGAATCTGAAAGATTTCAGTAATTCCTATTTTAGATCAGATTTTTCATTTACATTGAATGGAGACAAACCAACAAATAAATTCCATGCTCTCTAAAAAGTCTTCAGCAGTTTGTACTCAAAGAATATAGTTATTATATATATGTGGGGTTTTATATGTATATGCAAGTACATATGCATTGTCCGTGTAGTATATGTATACTCTATATAGATGGAATTTAAGAAGTGCTCTAAAAAGTGATGTTTTTTAATATTTTCAAGTTTCGCACATGAATGTTTTATGCCATATAATCCACAACGTTAGAAGTAAGCATGTATGGTACTGAAAGAATCCAAGAAAAAAATCATTAACTTAAGGGAGCTTGGAGAAGCTGCTACACTTGCAAATTATTTTATACTGTTTTGTAAAATGAAAAAAATCTCTCAATCACTGAAAAATGTGTATTCTAGTATATGAAAATGTAGAACTTTTTCTAAAAGTAGTGAATTGTATATCTAAACTCTACTGGCCTCTAAAAAAAGAATAAGTCCTTCAGCATGGGCATTTTTAATTTCTTAAATAAATAAATAAATGTTTGCAATAGTCTATATGGGCTCTACTGTTAGAAAAATATGTTAGACCCTGCATGCATTTCACTTGGGATTCGGGCACTGAGCATGCTGACAGCTTTTTTGTCTGCTGTAAAATGGTTTTGTGGCCCAGGCTTGTGCACTGAACTTGTACGTAGACAGGATGAACTTTGGAAAGTTCAGCCCAAGTAACAATGTAGACATTCATAATATAGAGAAATAAATCATAAAACAATGCCTCTGCAAGAACACAAGATACTACCTGATATTATATTACTATAGAGTTAATTATCTATATGCAATGTCCCTTCTAATGAGAATATACACTTTGATTTTCTTTATAAAGTAAGGAAAACAGTGGTTATAGTGAAATACAAACAATCAATTTCTTTTGGTTTCTCATGCCTCTCAATGTCTACCTCTTAACTCGACAGTTCACGTGTGGCAGTACTTGATAGACCAGCATTGCTTCCCAGTTCCATTCATAATAAAAGACAAACACCAGTAACCCCCCTTAATGAAGCTTTCTACTTTCAAATTGTCTCCCTTTAACTGGGAAGCAAGTGTTCATATCTGATGTGATGCCTCCACAGATTGTCTAATCTCAAGGCATACAGTATGTGAGCCAAGCTCACCGCTGACTTACATTTGTGACTCCATTAGGTTCAGCAGTGTCACATAAGGGACAGGCAAGGAAGGAGAGGTGGCGGGGTAGCCTTGTACATCAGAGAGTGTTTTGACTGTCTTGAGCTCAACAAAGGTAACGACAAGGTTGAGTGCTTATGGGTAAAGATTAGGGGGAAGGCCAATAAGGGAGATATCCTGGTGGGAGTCTGTTATAGGCCACCCAACCAGGATGAGGAAACAGATGAAGTTTTTTACAAGTGGCTGGCTGAAGTCTCACAGTCTCTAACCTTTGTTCTTGTGGGAGACTTCAACTTACCAGATATCTGCTGGAAATACAACACAGCAGAGAGAAAGCAGTCTGGTTCCTGGAGTGCGTGGAGGATAACTTCCTGATGCAGCTGGTAAGTGAGCCAACCAGGGAGATGCCCCACTGGACCTGTTGTTCAAGAACAGAGAAGGCCTGGTGGGTGATGTGGTGGTTGGAGGCTGTCTTGGGCACAGCGACCATGAAATGGTAGTTTTCGATTCTTGGAGAAGTAAGGAGGGGAGCCAGCAAAACTGTAACCCTAAATTTCAGAAGGGCAGACTTTGGCCTGTTTAGGAGTTTGGTTAACAGAATCCCTTGGGAGGCAGTCCTGAAGGGCAAAGGAGTCCAGGAAGGCTGGATGTTATTCAAGAGGGAAGTCTTAAAGGCACAGGAGCAGGCCATCCCCATGTGCCACAAGTCGAGCAGGCGGGGGAGAAGACCAGCTTGGCTGAACAGAGAGCTCTGTCTGGAACTCAGGAAGCAAAGGAGAACCTATCACCTTTGGAAGAAGGGGCAGGTGACTCAGGGGGACTACAAGGATGTGGTGAGGTTATGCAGGGAAAAGATTAGAAAGGCGAAGGCCCAGCTAGAACTTAAACTGGCCACCACTGTCAAAGACAACAAAAAATGCTTCTACAAATATATCAGCGACAAAAGGAGGGCTAAGGAGAATCTCCCTCCTTTGTTGGATGCGGAGGGAAACTTGGCCACAAAGACTGAGGAGAAGGCTGAGGTACTTAATGCCTTCTTTGCCTCAGTCTTTAATAGTCGGACTGATGATCCTCAAGGTTTTCATGCCCCTCAGCTGGGAGATGGAGATAGGACACAGAATGAAGTCCCAGTTGTCGAAGAGGTGGCAGTCACCGACCTGCTCCTCCACCTAGATGCCCACAAGTCTATGGGGCCAGATGGGATCCACCCGAGGATACTGAGGAAGCTGGTGGAGGAGCTTGCCAAGCCACTCTCCATCATTTATCAGCAGTCCTGGTCAACCGGGGAGGTCCCAGATGACTGGAAGTTAGCTAATGTGACACTCATCTACAAGAAGGGTCGGAAGGAGGATCCAGGGAACCACAGGCCTGTCAGCCTGACCTCGGTGCCGGGGAAGGTTATGGAACAGATCATCCTGAGTGCCATTATGAGGCATGTGCGGGACAACTGGGGGATCAGGCTCAGCCAGCATGGGTTTATGAAAGGCAGGTCCTGCTTCACTAACCTGGTCTCCTTCTATGAGAAGGTGACCCGCTTAGTGGATGAGGGGAAGGCTGTGGATGTTGTCTACTTGGACTTCAGTAAGGCCTTTGACACTGTCTCCCACAGCATTCTCCTGCAGAAGCTGGCCGCACACGGCTTGGATAAGTGCACTCTGCGCTGGGTTAAAAACTGGCTGGACGGCCAAGCCCAGAGAGTGGTGGTGAATGGAGCCAAATCCAGTTGGCGACCGGTCACGAGTGGTGTTCCCCAGGGCTCAGTGTTGGGGCTGGTCCTGTTTAATATCTTTATCGATGATCTGGATGAGGGGATTGAGTGCACCCTCAGTAAGTTTGCAGATGACACCAAGTTGGGTGGAAGTGTCAACCTGCTGGAGGGTAGGAAGGCCCTGCAGAGGGACCTGGACAGGCTGGATTGTTGGGCTGGGGCCAACTGTATGAGGTTCAACAAGGCCAAGTGCCGGGTCCTGCACTTCGGTCACAACAACCCCAGGCAACGCTACAGGCTTGGGGAGGAGTGGCTGGAAAGCAGCCTGGCTGAAAAGGACCTGGGGGTGTTGGTTGACAGCTGCCTGAACATGAGCCAGCAGTGTGCCCAGGTGGCCAAGAGGGCCAATGGCATCCTGGCTTGTATCAGGAATAGTGTGGCCAGCAGGACCAGGGAGGTGATAGTGCCCCTGTATTTGGCACTGGTGAGGCCGCACCTCGAATACTGTGTCCAGTTTTGGGCCCCTCACTTCAAGAAGGCCACCGAGGTGCTGGAGCGTGTCCAGAGAAGGGCAACTAAGTTGGTGAAGGGTCTAGAGCACAAGCCTTATGAGGAGCAGCTGAGGGAGCTGGGGTTGTTTAGTTTGGAGAAGAGGAGGCTGAGGGGAGACCTTATTGCTCTCTACAACTACCTGAAAGGAGGTTGTAGCGAGGTGGGGGTCGGTCTCTTCTCCCCAGTAACAAGTGATAGAAAGAGAGGAAACGGCCTCAAGCTGTGCCAAGGTAAGTTTAGGTTAGATATTAGGAAAAACTTCTTCACTGAAAGAGTGGTCAGGCACTGGAACAGGCTGCCCAGGGAAGTGGTTGAGTCCCCATCCCTGGAGGTATTTAAAAGACGGGTAGATGTGGTGCTTGAGGACATGGTTTAGTGGCAGACTTGGCGGCGATAGGTTAGCAGTTGGACCTGATGATCTTAAGGGTCTTTTCCAACCTTAACAATTCTATGATTCTATAAAATTTGATCTTCGGTCCTTTTGTGCAGATGTACAATTGTACATATTTTCAGAGTTTCTCTGGCTGTTAAACCTACATCAGCTGAAGTTAAGCTTTTGAGAGTGATCATTGATACCTCACAGGGATGTTAACTAAGTTTTTTGTGTACTGCACTGAATGTCCACGAACAATAAATTTGTTAAATCCAATAGTTCAAACATACAAAGCAAGGTAACTTGGTGGAATTTGCAATTCTGGATCTACAGTTTTATAAACACCATAAAATGGTGTTAAAATACCCCACTGAGTTACTCTAGCACATACCACAAAGACCACAATAAAAACTTATCATTAAATTGTCAGAGCAGTAACAGTATTTGTGGTCTCATTACTAAAGAAAGTACTAAAAGCTCTAGCCTCTGTGTAGCAAAGACCTTTGTAAGCTATACTAACACACATAGAGTTTGAAGCACATGCTTCAGCCATGGCTGACCACATCTGCTATCCTGAAACTTGTTATCCTTTCCAAACTGTTCCTGGTTACTTTCAATATTATATAAAACAAGGCAAATTATTTGGAAAATCAAGTGGTAGCCATGAATATTTTCTTGCATTATGTTGCACATATCCAATAGATATGCACACACACATATATATATCCACATACATATATTCAGTGTATGTTCAGTGTGTGTATGTGTGTATTAATAAACACAGGTTCTTATGTATATGCCCTAACTCTTTAAGATTCTCTGCAAAACAGAGATTTCAGTTTGTTGTCGTTATTTCCCCTGACAATTTATCATGAAGTGGAATTTATTTTCATTTTGTGTGTGTGTGACTAATGATGCAATTCTGTTTCTTATTAGTCTTGTAGACATCAAGTATATATTTTAATTTTGCCTGCTGTATTTTTTTTCATAAAGGCAAAAGCTACATTTTAACTTAAGAGTTTGGCTATAACTCTCCTATTTCTGTTATGTGAACATGCAGAATTTGAAGAGGATAGTTATTCAGGTTACTTTTAGCATGGTAGTATTCAAAGCTTGTCAGTTGTAGTGAATCTGATGAAAAAAGACGTACATACAAGTTGAACCTATATAAGGACAACTGACAACGTCTGCTTCAAGCACTCAGTATGGATACCTATATTTGGAAGACAGGATCCTCAGCAGTGAAATTCACTTCATAAAAAAACTCACAGCTGCCAAACATACATGGTCTTGACTCTTCCTTTCTGAGCACTGAGTTTGTGGGGCATCTCTGAGGCCTGGATTCCTCACAGGGTGCTTGCTAAAAGCAGGTATTGTCTCTTGCTACGTTTCATGTTTCTTATATTCTTTTTATCACTGCAAAAGCTTGTACAGTTGCAAGCTGTTCAGAAAAACTGAGAAAGTTTTAACAACGTAAAACTGAAGCTTCCCTGACATATCTGAATATAGTGTACCATTAAAAAAAAAATCTTTTCACTTTTGGGAGGGAATATGGCAACTGCCCCATGTATGTCACTGAATCTTTTTTCTTTTATGTTGACATGTCAGTGTAGAGTCAGATCTTGCATTTGAACCACCACTGCTTGCAGCTGGATCAGAGGTGTAAAACAAAACAGACTTTAAAACAGATTTAAGGAGGGTCTACATGGTTTCCTGACTCTGTACAACCACTTTTCTTGGGTAGAAAGTGGAATTACAGGCTATGGAGATGCATTATTCCTTGAGAAAATTAAGTTAGAAAGGAACGACTAAGGTCTTTTAGGCCATATGGTATTTGGGAAGTTGTTTGTTCATTCCCTACTGAGATATTTAATTCAAAGGAAGAACTTAAAACTGAACCTATGTGATTACAACTGTTTGTGCCACCTAGTTTCTCATCTAGCTCCTACTTCTACAGCATTATTCCATTAAAGCTGTTTCCCTACTTTTCTCTTTCTCTCTTTCTCTTTTTCGCTTTTGCTTTCACTTTATTATCTATGTTTCTACTTGCCTAAGTCCTCTGTCCCCTCAGTGCAATAACAGGGTACTGCTGACCACAGAAGCCAAAGTCTCAGCCAGGTACCACTCCTACTGGCATCCCAATGCAACAGTGTCACCTGCCCTCCATGGGAGAAAAATACCCCAGCCAAAGCTTCTATTCATGTAAGTAATCAATTTGTATTTAAATATAGAAAGCTTCAGTGGAGATATTTGCATGAACGTACAAATACAATTTGTGAGACGGGTCTGGAAAATGTATCATGTGGGGAAAACGGAGCTAAAATATTTGTTCTAACTAAACTAACAGCTTGGCCTTGTATGCCTCTCTGAAAAGATATGATAATTTATTGTGTGCTCTCTCAGTGCCACTGCTGTGAAGACGTGTGAGGATCTGACAGACCTTGCTTGACTAAGGTAGATAGAAACACCTATGAGAGACATTCTGTGACCAGTTACTAAGTGTCGTGGTTTAACCCCAGCTAGCAACTAAGCACCATGCAGCCGCTCGCTCACTCCCCCATTGGTGGGATGGGGGAGAGAATCGGAAGGGTAAAAGGGAGAAAACTTGTGGGTTGAGATAAAAACAGTTTAATAATTGAAGTAAAATAAAAGAGAACAGTTAAATAGGTGAAGCAAAAGCTGCGCACGCAAACAAAACAAAGCAAGGAATTAATTTGCTACTTCCCATGGGCAGGCAGGTGTTTGGCCATCCCCAGGAAAGCAGGGCTCCATCACACATGATGGTTACTTGGGAAGACAAACACCATCACGCTGAATGTCCCCCCCCTTTCTTTCTTCTTCCCCCAGCTTATATACTGAGCATGACGTCATATGGTATGGAATAACCCTGGCTGTGCTCCCTCCCAGCGTCCCCCCGTCCCCCCCTCCCCGCTCCCCGCCCCCCCTCCTGTGCACCTGGCAGAGCATAGGAAGCTGAAAAGTCCTTGACCAGTGTAAGCGCTACTTAGCAACTATTTAGCAACAGCTTAGCACTACTTACCAAGAACCAAAACATCAGTGTATCATCGACATTGTTCTCATCCTAAACCCAAAACACAGCCCCATACCGGCTACCAAGAAGAAAATTAACTCCATCCCAGCTGAAACCAGGACACTAAGTTTAGAAAGCTTTGCAAAAAAGTTATATGTTTTACAGTTATACTAATTTGTAATTTAATATTCCATTTTTTTCAAATACCAACTGGCAGATTTAAGTCTCTCTATTTTACAAATTACATATAAATATGTATATGTGACTGCATTTTGCACATGATGTAGAGTCCAATTAAATTTGCCTGTTTTCTTTACGTTCTGTATGGAAACTTTTTATCAGAATCTAAGTGAATCATCTTTAGGAAGTGCAAAATATGTCTGACATCTTTAAAAATTACTCTGTTACTGGCTAGTAATCAAAGCCTTAGTCTATTTAATCATAGGCTTCTGTTTTATGCAGAGCTTTTTATGAAATGTTACTTGCATGTACTACTTAAACACATGCATTCTTATATGCCATATATTTTCCATCTCCTGTTCCTTGCCTCTACAAGGCCTAATATTTCTAAATGAACTACAAGGAAATTGATATGAGACAGATTACAACCTGGCTTTCTTCTGTGAGAGCCCTATTAGACTGCATCAGAATAGGTATATTTGATCTGCACTATTTCTTCTTGCAGATGGACTCAAATCATGTAAATACCATTTGACAAGTGCACCTTCTGCTTGGCTTGAATGGCTAGATCATTTAGGCTACATTCTGCATGGTGGACTTTCACATCTTGCAGATCTCTGTAACTGTACTAGCAAAATGCAAAGACTTCAAAACATAGTAACGATCATATGAGCATAGGGATGATTTAGATTTCACTTCTTCCCATTTGAGTCTGTTTTAAAGTAAAGTAGAGACGGGTGGAAGATTAAAAAAAAGGACTACTTTTACAGTACGATATACAAAACAGAGGACTTCTTCAGCAGACACCAAGAAAAGCTTACTATTTTTTAATAAATCAGGCAGATAAACATCAGGCAGTGAAAAGAACTAGTTAAACTAAATGGCAGTAGTAGCACAAGAATAGGTGAAAACAAACTGTCAATGAGTAAACAGAGATTGAAAGTCATAAGTAGAACAATACAGAACAATAAGATCATGAAACAGTTTTCTAAATAGGAAACAGAATATCTTTATCTGCTTTGAAGACAGCACTAATTTGGCACTTGAAAAATGTTACATAAGGTGGATACCAGCAGCAGACCTGAAGACCATGAGACTGAGTCTTCGCCAAAGCTCCAAAGAACTGGAGAGTCCGCAAATCCCAGCAACATTTTTATTTGTCTTGTTTATAAACAGAAGGTTTTAGGAGCTTCCATTAAATAAGACCATGATCAGTTTTCACTGTTTCTGCCACAAGTCCCACTGTATTCGTGCTGCTTCATAACCTTCTAGTGATTTTTCCTCTGTAATATTTTTTTCAGCATAGGTAATATGTATCCAACCACAAAATAAAACTGGTCTCCCTTCATTCTGAAAGAAGCCTATAGGCAATTTTCTACCTAATATTATTAAACTTAGTACAAGATTTTCTGTTAAAAAAATTATACCTTTTCAAAGCTATATAAGTTTGTAGAAATACCCTTCAAATGAGTAGCTGTTATAGAAGCTAGTTAGAATGTATCTAGGATGCTGAACATTTATGAACCTAGTCCCTCAACATTCATGGCAATTATTTAAATTCATTTCACCATATTTACAAGGTCAGACTGAATAATTTGAATCACTGTCTTTAGGAAAAAAATACTTCATCATGTGTATAGTTTTCAACATGCCATAGATAGTTACCACTTCTTTAAAAATATCATGTAACATTAGAAAAAAGTAAATGCAAGTGCTTATTTGAAAGATGTCTTTATTTATAGAGTTCATTTTTTTTACATGTAGGAATGTATGTTGAAGAACCCACTGAAAATGTGCCTCTGAAGCTGAACTGCACCAAATGATGACCTAGTTTTTTCTATTGAGAATATAATGATTACATTTAATGATATAAATATTAATCTGAAAAAGTCTGATTTCAAAAGAGTTGTTTTCTGAACAGTATCCAACTAATGATCAGATACACATAATGTAATGAAATAATATCTAATCAATACAAATCAAGTATATATAGGCTAACAGGAAATACGACAGAAAAGTTGTTTGAAACGCACCCTAACTTGATAGAAAGGCTCTATTGGTTTCCACATAAATATAATGCAGGGCCATTAGGCTATCTTATTAGAGATATAAAAACAATGCATCTCAAGTAATATGGACTGAGCTAGTTTGGTTTTCAACTTCATGGGTTTTCTGTACAACTACAGTCAAATATGATAAAAAATTATTTCTGTACTGAGGTTAACTGGAAAATCTAAACCTCATTTTAAATTCTGTTATTCAGTCCAAGAAACTGCCGAGTGTGATGTGTCTAATATTGTTAGCTCTACTATATATTGAAATACATAAATGCAAATGAACTCACTAGTCATGAATTGCAAAACAGCTAGTAATATATTGCCAAGGGGATGTTTTCCTTGTTATGCTTCCTATGAGAATCTCATTCCTTGGAATGCCATTCAGAGTGTATGGTAGTTACATATCAATCTTACCTTGAAAAGAAGATCTTTAAATTCTTAATCCTGGAGGTACTTATATACACAGCATTGGTCCACTTTTTTCCTAAAGCTTTTTATGCTCCTAACCACCAGAGCATCGAAGTAACTGACAGTGCTGTAAGACAAAAAAATCTGATGGTAGCATTTTTGATTGGAATATCAAGGCACTAAGAGATTAAATGGAGTCCCAAAGCCACACAGTAAGTCTTTTACTCTTTAGGGGATTTCAGCAGGATTCTGCTTCCCTGAAAAACATTGTGTTATCCTTCCTCTTGATTTAGAAGTTGATTCTGAAGTTAAATATTAGACACAGCTACAGGGTCTTTGGGGAAAATAATGGAAGCAGGTGGGGGCACATGGCTGAAGGCATTTAGCTGGAATTTACAGTATCTGAATACAATCAAGACAACACAGGCTTCAAGAAATTCTAAAAATTTTATCACAGAAACACCATGTGCCCTTCTGGAGGGACCTCACAGGTCAAGTGTTCATTGGTGACAGAGTTTCTCAGATCGGCACCTGCTCAACCAAAATAGCTGCTGGAGCCACAGCCAGGCCCTGACCCCGCTGGCACAGCAGTGTCCAGCAAGCCCTGTGCCCTGGGCACATGCCACACACTCAGCCCAGCAGCCCTACTCCTTCTCTCTACTTCAGTTTGATTTTCTGCCCATTCCTGCTCCCATCACCTCAGTGTGCACAAGACAGACCATCCCAGAACAGGGTGCACAGCCTTTATTCAGCAGTCTTACATCTTCCATAGTCCCAAAATGCCCTGGTGTCAGGGTGGGGGAGAAATAAAATGGAAATACTCACGAGATGTATAAATGCAAAGCACTCAAATAATCTAGTAACCATAATAAATAACTGTAGAAGTTAGTCAAAACTGGACAAAAAAAATTACACAATTCTGTTTAATATTCTGGGTTACACAGGTGCTCACTCACCCTATTTACAGTGCCTATAAGGACAGCATATCTTTAGATATCTACACATCATTTCTGCATCAAAGCACTCCCCTTGGGCAGTGCTCAAAAGGAAAAAAAAAAAAAATCTTGTTTATTCTCACTCTGTTGCTCTCAGGAGTTTTTTACTTGTCAAAGGATTTCACTTTTCTCTTTATATCTTCTGCTGACTAGCACTCTCCAGTCTTCTTCCTTGCTTTTGTCTTCTCCCTTGCTTTTGTCTTCTCCCCTCTTCTAACCCCCCAAAAGCTGTACTTTGCCACTGTCATAATTTCAAAGCCCTTCTGCAGCTTAAAATCATTGTCAGAGATTTAGACTTTGGCACTGCTGTAGTAATGCTGCTGAACTCTGCTAGACGTTTAAAAGTAAATAAGTATTTACAGCTTGGAAAAAAACAAGTTTTCAAAGGTGTCCCATTAAGAAAGATACAGATGTCTCTAGGTAACAAAGAAAGGATGTTGAATAAGAAGTTAAGAAAGAAAAAAGCAACAAACGAATTGGAACATCAGCTATTTTAAGTTTGTTTCAGAAATGAAAGCATCATGTGTGAAAAATCTCTTTGAAGTCTGATGTCAACTGAATATGGACTAACTGATCTAGCAGTTGCTCCACGATGGCAGCTTTATAATCTCCTATTGAACTGGAAACACATGAATGACCTTAAATGACCTTAATGAACTTCTGTGGTTCAGGACCCAATACAGTTTTGACCTAGACAGACAGTGATTCTTTCTAAGTTTCATATTTGGAGCCCAGCTTCTTGAAGACAGGTAGAAATAAACCTCAGACATCCTGATATTCTACATTTATTTTGCTTTGGGAAAATGTTTTTCTCTTAATACCCATTCTGAAGTTGCTATGAGTTTATAGACATGCTCAAATTGGTGTGCTGTAACAAGTTACCGTACAGCAGCTAAGGTGGACTAATTAGAGGGATACGTACTCTTACCCAGTGGCAAATAAAAACTAATTTTACCTAGAGAGAAAGATATTTTGTAATAGATACTTATTCTCTTTTCACCTATCAGTTATATCCTTGGATTTTAATTTAAAACCCCTAATTTTTCAATTTGTACAACTATTTTCTTTTACCATATCTCCACCCTTAAGCCTCTTACAGTCAATCTTGATTTATTGTAAGAATTAAAAACAGAGACCAGGAAAACTCAATTCTAGTTATTTCTTCCGTATCATTCTCTTCATCATTCCTACATCCATCCCTCTATCTCACTACTAACAGGAGTGAGGTCTACTTCTGCCATACAGAACTAAACAATGTCAGCTGGAAACTCCTGTTCTATATAATATTGGCTTCTTTGAAGGCACATTGTAAATATGGATGTAGATCCTTGTTGTTGAGGGAAATGCCTATTTTTATACCTCACAGTTTAAAACAGGTGATGGGAGATCACTGAGACAGATAGCCATGGGACAATCAAGAAACAGAAAGATGATCAGGAAATTTTAAATAGAATCTTCCAAAAAGGCATATAGAAATCCTTTTCCTAGTGTTATTGGCCAGCACACATAACCACATTGGTGAGTACCTTACTGTTGATCTAACAGAACTATGTGTTACTCTCATCGCTGAGAAGTGGCTGGGTGCTATGACAGGGCATAACTGAACGACTGAATTAATAATAGATTCTCAACACTTTGATGAATGTATAATAAGTGAACTGACACTGCAATCACACATTTTCACAGTTCTGAAGTTCTGCAAGAACTGCTTTCTGGAAATGCTCTTTGTTCTAAAGTAAGAAAACTGATTGTCAAAGTGTGTGCTTTACTGTGAATCTTGTATTAATCTTTTCTTTTTTTTTTTTTTGCTTACACTTATAAGTTTATTCTGCATATTATCTTTGAAGGCTGTTTACCTGTGATAAGTATAAATTCAGAACAAAAAAAATGTTTACTGATAACAACTACTTGGTGTACTTTGCACATAGTGTAAAAAAGGGAGAAGAGAGCTTTTTTAAAGAGTCTTGGATCTTTTCCCAATGATACTTCATGCTGCAGCCCAACACATAGGCATTAGACCATTATATCATGGGTAAGAAATGAGAATATTTTAGGTCTGTTGAGCACTGTGAATATTTCACAGTTGATTAGATTAAATTGCTGAAACGCAGGTGGTTTGGTACGCTGAGAAAATCCTGTGTTTAGTGGTCCTCAAATTCTTACTTTCACCTGTGCAGAGTGCTCATCTAGTGAATAAAATAAACCAAACCAGTTAGCACATGGCTTGCTAATATGTGGTGTCATTACGCTTATGCCACTTTATAAGAGAATGCTGCTTCTTTTTTTTCCTTTTTTTTTTTTTTTTTAAGGCAACCATGTTTTAAATAGCTTGGATAGGCAGCTTTTTAATTAGGAGACTCCCATACTACACATACAAACAAAGAAAATGTGTAACTAGCAGCAATGGTGATTGTGTGGAAGTAAGGAATACATTTAAAAGAATAAGCTGAGTAAACAAGCATAAATTTTTCACTGTCAATTCACAGAACCATCAGTAAAGAAGCAACCTCTCCAAATCTCTTTGAAGTGGCCATAAATCTCTAAGAAAACAATCCACAGATAAACTTGCTTTTTTAGGTTTCAGTTTTCACAGAGACAATCCTACAGTGCTGACCTAGTGGTCAGCAATATGACAGAAGAAAACTTCCTTTTACATCTTGTACTTTGAGATGTTAAGATAGCTTTTCATAGTCTGATGCACAGAAATAATTGAAATAGTTCTAAGCATAGTAGTTTTGGTCTCCACCGTAATATCTTCTTCTGGAAGAAGATTCTGTAGTCATAAATCTAGGACCAAAGGAGCCAGAAGGAAAGCTAGCAAAACTGGTTCTGGGAGGAAAACAACTAAGTTTCCACATCCTATGACAGGGAATATGTAAATACTTTGGATGATCATTGGATGATGAAAAAATGACGACTACAAAAACTAATTCCTTGGAAAGGAACCTTTGTTTCCACTGCTCATAATTACTTGTTTTACCCACCATCCAGAATTAGACTTTTTTTGCTTGTTTTCTCAGTACCCTGACTCTCATTTTCAGCCTCAGAGAAAGCAAGCACTGTTTCTGAACCTGTGAGTGTCTGTAGCTAAGCACTCAGCTGGCCTTCAGGACAAGAAAGTGGAAACTTCAGCAGTACAGAAGATTCAGTGTGTAGAAGTGCTGTTAATGTCAGTGTTGGTTTTAGGTGATTCTAGATTTAGGCAGCCTCAGGGCTGCCTATTTTCTCTTGCTAGTCAACTCACAGTGATTTCTGCTTTGCAAACAGGACTTTTGGGAGTTCAGTTTTTGCTTTTGTTTTGTTTGTTTTTTTTTCTGAAATCGACCTTTTGACGTGGGTAACAAATGGTTTTGGATTAAAAAAAATTTTTGAACTTAAAAATATTTGGATTTTCCCCATTGTGCCCTTATTCCTTTTGTTCTCATACCTGAAGATTATGTCTCTAAACCTTACAAACTTAAGCATATTAACTACTGTCTGATACACATGTTTGCAAAATATAGTTATTTGTTAGTATACAGATGGCAGGACAAGAACGTATAGTGTATCAGTAATACTAAAAGTAAAAGAAATAAAGACTAGCTCACCTGTTTTCCAATCAGGGAGAGTGAAGACAACACTATCACTGTTACCGGAAAGCGGCAAAATAATTCACTCTCTAAAACTTAATTTTGGAGTTTTAGAAAGCAGGCATTCTTTATTGCGGCGCCGGGCAGCACTGGGGATAGTTCCGCCATAAGTGCTCCGAAGGCTTGATGGACTTTCAGTAATTATATACTATGAAAATATACATATTCATAGGATTTCTACATAAACATGAGCTTTCCTGGAACTTATTAACATATGTAAATGTCCGATCCGCATGCGCAGTCATCCTCTGTGGTGGTCCTCAGGTGGTCTTTGAGGGTCTTCAGATGAAGGCTCGTAGTCTTCCTCACCGTGTTCGCTGATTGACCTTTGCTTCTGCGCAGACTCAGTTCTTGGGTCACCTAGCTGTCTAGAGGAGAGTGTTCAGGAGCCTAGAACTTAACTATCCACAAAGATTCACTTTTCTTATGTAAAGGGAGCATTCAAGAGCTTTGTTTGGTAAAGGGGAACACCCAGGAGCCTCTATCCACATTCCCAGGTATCATCACAAAGTTTTGATTTTGTGAGGTTTTTTATTTCTAGACTTAAATTTTTGTTGTCATTAAAATAAATACACATGAAATGACTTTCAACTTTTGCATTACCTCCAAACATTGCATTCAACATTCATTACTGTAGTGACTTTATTTTGTACATGATCTGTATCACTATGCTCCTGCCACTTAGAAATTTATTTTTATTTTTCATTTTTGAGAAAAACTTGAAGTAGCTGTTAATATTCCCAGAGGACTGTGATTTAAACCCAGGATCTTGCTGTTAGCAGCAAGCTGTGTCTTGAGGAAAAAAGAATACCCAAGCTGGGCTGTTCAATTATTTCAATCTTAAAAGCACAGTGATTCACTTGAGCTTTTGGAAGTAGATTTTGGGGGAGGAGATGCTAGCTCTATGCCTGAATATGCATTTTGGTTTTCTCCTAGGAAAAAGAACATAAAGTGTGAAGAACAAATTTAAGCAACTGATCTCATGGAGAGCTTTACAAATAAACTACTCTTAAAATAATATTTCTTTTGCATAAATATACCAACCAAGTGAATACCCAACCCTGGGCTTCTGCCATTGTGTGATACAGAATATGATGTTTATCCAGATAATTCATTTCCATTATTCACCAAAATCAACTGATCAGAAAAAAAATCCATTTACTGCTTAGTACCCAATGTTTTATTAGAACATGTGCTGTGAACAAGCAAGGATTAAAAAGATGAGAACCAGACAAGGGAAAAGAGAGAAGAAAATTTAACTGGAAGTTTGGGTGTGAACATTTAAAAGACCTTCATCTAATCTATCTGTTGCAAGAGTTGGAGCCACTCACAAACATTTGAAAACAGTCTCTTCTGTCAGAAGCAATTGAAGTCAGCAAGGAATATGAATATACTGACTGCCAAGGGACAAGATGGACATCAGTTTGACCTACCTAGAAAAGATCCCTGTGGTATAAGACATCTACTCTGGTGTCTCTGCTGGTGGGCCTTGATGTTGATTATGGTGTTGACTCAAAACTTTTCAAACATCACTTGTCTTTTCACAGAGTACAATTCAAACTCCTTCATCACTGTCACATGCTTGGTATGCTGTTACTTAACTTGTGTGTAATTTCACACATATACTATGTGCCATCTAGTTCATGATCATGGGGTTCACTTATTGGTCTGATGCACAGGCCTATCAAGTCAAATAATTTACCCTACATTTTACCTAAGCCTGCAATGTCTTTAAGTTATGGTAGGTTTAACTTGTGCTTCAGAGATGTCTAGTATGGAATTTTCTGGTTTTAATGTTAGCCAGACATAGAACAAAGTAAGAAGTACCATTGACATTGTAGTTTTCAGGATATTCTACAGCAGGCTGGGAAAAAGACATGTTCTTAGCTCAGGATTGTTCATCTGATTCAGTTAACCAAGTACAAAATAAGTCATGTAGAAAGAATTGGTTGGGTTTCAGGTCCAATTAGAAGTTCACATTCAATTTACTATTGCCCTGAAATTTTAGTTCAGGTTAAAGTCGTATTATGCTATTTTTACTAATGGATTAATTTAATTAAATTAACCAAATTGAAGGGGTTTTGCGTAATGGATATAACTCTGCTTCAAATCTTGTCCATAATTAAGAACAGGGAAAGTAGTCTAAAGAAAATAAAAACAAAATTTAAAAAATTCTGCTTCCTTTGAATGAATCTAGAGCAAAACCTACTTTGAGATACTCAAGTGTACATTAACCATTGGTGGAGAGGTTGGAGGGGAAACACTTCTAAAATCAAAAGCTTTGTGTCAAATTTTGATCTGGGGGGGAAACAGAAGTGTTAATAGCTATAGTTGTAATGAGACAATAAGTGTAAAGAAATAATGGGGCCAGGGATTTGTAACTTTATGCACTAGATATTAGATGTTATACTGTACTAGGAATTGATAGGCTTGATAGAATCCACTGAGCCTCTTATTTCACAACCACTGAATAAAATTTTACGAAAAAACATAATGTTGACATCACCAACACATTTTCTTTGTGAATTTTGTTGAAACACTTTCCAGATAGAGATGTGAATGTACTGAAATTCAGAAAATGTAAAGAATCATTATGAAGAAAAAAAAGTCAATATTTTAAGGATATTCTGACATTGAAAGAAAAAAAGTTTTTTAAAATTTAATGTTTTTTGGCACCAGACCAAAAGCTTGAAATATCTTCTCATTACATGAAAACCAGTTTTCTGAACAGCTTTTCTAACAGGACATGGAGATACTCTTGGATATATGTGGACATGTGTGTACTTCATAAACTTCCCCTTGCTCCCACAACCTTTGTTATGTACTGTTTGAAATTACCAGCTGAAATGAAATGTGTGAGCTATGGTAAACTACCAGAGAGGACAAGGTGTTAAAAATGTTTTGTGAGTGTTTGTGTTATGAATTATATGGCTATTTGTGGCAGATATTTTCCAGTTTGCTTAAGATAAGAATCTCCCTCCAGCTGGCACTTGTCAGAGGACCACAGAACAAACTTGTGAATTTGCTGCTTACAAATGACAATTGTGAAGATGTATATATAATTTTAGCTATTTCTTGGACATGTAAATCGTGATAACTTTCTAAGGATGATACAAGAGTAGATTAAATTTAACCATGGTAGTTTAAGTCAATCTAACTCAGTTCTTCTCCAGCTTTGTCTTGTATGCAGTATCCAGATAGTCATCATGCAGTTCTGCTCCCTGAACTGTTTCATTGCAAAGCTGGATGACCACAAAGATAGTTCTTGCAAGTGCCATTAGAAGTGAGGGACAGGATAACCCAGATAAGAGAGGTGAAAGCAGCAATGATAGTCTAGAGCAGCTTTCAGAGTTTGCCCATGGAAAATTTAGAATCATAGAATAGTTTGGGTTGGAAGGGATCTTTAAAGAACATCTAGTCCAACCCCCCTGCAATGAGCAGGGACATCTTCAACTACATCAGGTTGCTCAGAGCCCCCTCCAACCTGACCTTGAATGTTTCCAGGAATGGAGGATCTAACACCTCTGTGGGCAACCTGTTCAGTGTTTCAGTGTTTATTTTAAATTATCATTTTAAGGGCAATGAAAAGGTTTAATTTTTAGAAAATCAAAGTACCATGCTTAGATTTGAATCCTTCTATAGGAAAAAAAATATTTGGAAATATATAAAAAGACATGTCAAGTTACAGCATCCAAATACTCTTCTCCCAAAAGGGAGAGGCTAGGGAAACCGAAACATGAAGAAGTGATTTGCTCAAGGGCACACCCCGGAGATAACAGAAAAATGAAGAATAGAGCAATTTTCCCCAGCTCCTCAGTATGAAATCAGTTACCTGTCCACCTCAAATGGTACCTCCTTACAGTGCTAACTTCAACTCCAACTTTCAATATTTTCAAGCTCCAGTTACAGCCTATTTATGCAGTAGAAGATTTTAAAATGCGCAGTTTCTGACAGAAAGACCTTGCTGACTGATATATATATGATCTTTAGCTGCTTTCATTCATCATCGCAAAGATGAATCTGAAAACTGTGCTTGCATCATCCTTCCAAATGACAATTCACTGTAATCAGGTTTCCCTTGCAAGATTTGCTCCTTTTTTCCAACTCTATAGGTAAGATTTCCATTGAAGCCACAGGAAAAATACTTAGTGTCATTGCTGTTTCCTTTTGAAAATACAGCTAAATTATCTGAGTAGAGTTATTTTTATAGATTTTTTAATCCATGTATTCTTTCACTTCTTCAACACAAACAGCTATAACACAATACAAAATAAAACTGGTATCTTTTTTTTTAATGGAAAACAGTCACCTTTATTTTTTAAGTGACTTTGAAAAAGTATGACCAAATATTTGCTAATATGTACTGTTTTCCTAAAGAGAATAACTATCTTGGCACTTTTATTAAATGACTAAATCATCATAAAGTGACCAGAGATGTTGTTTATGTGTCTGAGTCAGTTATTGGTCTTCTTTCCAGAGTCTAATGAATATACCATTTTTTGAAGCCAGTCCTCTTTTTGTCTTAATATAGATTTTTTTTTTAGAGAGAGAGAGGAACTGAAAAAAACAATAATAATTCCATTTTGAAGCACAATGGTACATTCACAACACAAGGTTCTCTTTTTGAGACTGGCACAGGTTTTATGAATAGCCTAACCATAACAGAATTGAAATTTAATAAAAGTAAAAGTGATTGACAGTGCATGCTCAGCATTATATATAAGAAGAAATAGTCCCTGCCACAGTCCCTTGCAATCTGACTCATTATCTTATCACATTAGGACACAATGGCTGTATATCTATTGTTGCTCAAACTCCCACTTAAATCTAGACTGCCTACACGGTGGCTTGCACATTGGTTCAAAATACAGGCAAATCCCAGTGGTTTTTTTCAGTGCTTCTGAGCTACCAGTAAATAAATTCAGTCATGAACTTGAATATGGTTTGAGCTCAAGTTTCTGTCCTCTCTCTGCCTTACTGGACTCTTGTCTATCATTCAAGTAAATGAAACTCAACAGGACTGTGTTGACCGTCACTAGGACAGAGAACATGCAAATTGTTTTCCTAGACTTCTGATTAAATGAGACTTTAGGGTACAGAAATTATGTCGAGACTGTCACTATTAAATCTGAGGAAAAACAGAGAATTCTTGCAGAACACTGTATATTAGTTTCATAGACACTTACGATGGGACAATACTGTGAAAGCAAGCAATGCTTGAATGGCTTTGACTAAAATGTAGTGATTCAGAAATTGATAATATCTGGCTTTTGTGTTGTAGGTTTACATGGACTTCATACTGCCCTCCTGCTGTGGTGTAAGACCAAATGACAGAGAGGAGGCTAAAGAGATTTGGACATCAAAGCACTTTAATCACAGATATATCCAGTTTTATTAATTACACAATATCACTGTCCCGTGCGGGAGATGGTGCGGTGAGGGAGACAAGTCAGGTGGCTTAGCATGATAGTTTCTTGTATGACCACATTGTGATGGTTCCTGCCAAGCTGCACCTGGTCCAGGTACTGGATCATGAGGTTTCTCTGGGCTCTTTTGCACCCGTTGGGCTCCCTGGAGACTGGAGAGAGAGTCTCAGGTCCTGATGCAGGGTCATGGGTCTTCCCTCCTCAGAGTCTTTCCAGAAACTCTGTCACCTGAGTAAGCTTGTTTCCTTAGTTATAAAGACTAGATAGATATACTTTGCTAGTGGTTAGTCTGTTCAAATCACACAGTTGTTTTCTGATTTGTTGTTGCCCTTGTTGGTGCTTACAGTCTGTTTTTTCTGGGCACTTCTGGACACTTTTACACTTTTTGATGATCAAACAGGTTGTTTGCATAGCTTGGCTACCTACTTGCTTGAGCACACCAAAACTATTCTGTTTAGGAGAGATGGTTCATCACATTTCATCTACTGTGGCTATAGCAAAAAGTTAGTTCACAGGTTTATGCTAGCAGCTATGCTGACTAGGCCTAGCTGCTATACCTTCTGATTGAGAATAAGGATCACCAATTGCAGTGGCATAAGCTGGAAAATGGTAGCCTTGTATGTCCAGTCACATTTGGCACAATTATTACAGAACTGTTTCCCCTAGTTTCTCACAGAAGCTGTGAAATGCATGGGAGATCAAGATAACGTACAATGGCATCCAGACCCAGAGCAAAGGGGGTAATTTTTGAAGGCATGAACATCAAGTCCCCAGCCTAAATAGGTGTCCATAAAGCAGTTCTGATCCTTAGTTAGTGGTCCTTCTCCATTTCACGACATTGCAGGAGGCAATATGACTCTACCTCAGCCTTGCAGGTGAAATGGCTATAGGCACTGTCCTGTTTTCAGCTGGGATAGAGTTAATTTTCTTCTTGGTAGCCAGTATGGGGCTGTGTTTTGGGTTTAGGACGAGAACAATGTCGATGATGCACTGATGTTTTGGTTCTTGCTAAGTAGTGCTAAGTATTGCTAAATAGTCGCTAAGTAGCGCTTACACTGGTCAAGGACTTTTCAGCTTCCCATGCTCTGTGGGGCGGGGGGAGGCGGGGCGGGTGCTGGGAGGAAGCACAGCCAGGGGCGATGACCCAGACTGGCCAAAGAGTTATTCCATACCATATGACGTCATGCTCAGTATATAAGCTGGGGGAAGAAGAAGGAAGGGGGGGACATTCGACACAATGGCGTTTGTCTTCCCAAGTAACCGTTATGCGTGATGGAGCCCTGCTTTCCTGGGGATGGCCAAACACCTGCCTGCCCATGGGAAGTAGCAAATTAATTCCTTGTTTTGCTTTGTTTGTGTGCGCAGCTTTTGCTTCACCTATTTAACTGTTCTCTTTTATTTTACTTCAATTATTAAACTGTTTTTATCTCAACCCACAAGTTTTCTCCCTTTTACCCTTCCGATTCTCTCCCCCATCCCACCAATGGGGGAGTGAGCAAGCAGCTGTGTGGTGCTTAGTTGCTAGCTGGGGTTAAACCATGACAGGCACTGAGAGAAAAATTGAAACAGAGTAATTGCCAGAGTGCTGAGGGCAGCAGTGGCTTTGAGCTGGTGAGTTGTTCCCAGACTTGCTATGTATTCACATGTTGCTGTCCAAGGTAAGAAGTAGTCATTTTTACATGGATGTCAATGGTTGGAAAGAAAGACTCTAATACAGGGTAAGCTGGATGTTCATCTAGGTTCACGGTGCATATGAGTTGATGAAGTGTCTGAAAGAGTGGGATACAACTTCAGTTAACTAAATTCAGGTGTCTACTCATAAGTTGTTTAGTGCGGATCTTATTCTGAAAATCTAGTTAATACAGTCAAAAAAGTCTAGAAGGAAATACAGCTGATCAGCGAGGAGAAGTATTTCTCTGGTAATCTGAATGACTCTTTAAATTTCACCAACCAGATCCCCATATAAATAGACCTTAAGCTCATTAATAAACACCTCAATCTAAATGCTTTAATCCTGACTTGGTTCTGCTCTGGGGACTTGGTTCACTTACCTACACAAAGACTTCTGCGTTTGTAAGAGATGGGACTGGTGATAAAGATGATAAAGGACCCATGGAAGACCTGTGCTTTTCTGGATCGGTACTTGGAAGACATGACATGATACCTAGGACATCTCAAAGGACGCTGCATTTGTGTTTCAGCAGCAAAATCAAGCCCTGGCTTCCATGAGCTGAACATCACACAGAAGCATGGGATACCTAACAGACCTATATTCAGCACACAAGCAGGGAAAGCCAAAGGAAGAAAAGCTGATAAAGTGAACTAGTGAAATAGTTCAGGCTACTTGCTTCAGCAAAGTCAAGCCCATATTTAGCACAACTAGAAAAATCATAGACAATGATTCCACTGCAGCAGAAAAAAAAAAAACAGTACTTAAATATATCAACCATGATACATTTCATCATATTCCCACTGACGCTAATGGTAACATCTAAATAATCAAGGAACAGAAAGCGATAACATGGTTCAGAATGATCACGAAACTGGTTTTGCAACATTTGGGATGAAGAGGGAGAGCACATGTGGCGGAAAAAGGTAGCGTCTTACTAAAGCATATTTCTACTCACAGACCATGTACTGGGCAGGCCTCTTATGCTTGGGGTGTAATGTCTCGTGAAAAGTGAATTCTTCGCAAAGAGTAGCCACATCCAAAAATCAGAACATTAGCTGGGGACAGTGATTCAAGTGCTGATCTGTTCAAACTCAGAGTAGCGATCTGAATCTCACCCATCTAAACGATTCAGCTAAACAGTTAGCTATTTGCCATTCTCTCCTGCACTACCAAATCTGTATTTGTAATAATTTTAAAATGAAATGCAAATCTTTTTTTCCCAACCAGCCTATTAATCCTCTTAAATAAATTATCCTTCAACATTTGTTGCTAATTGGAGAGGACAAGACAAACATTTGCAAAGCTGCTCTAATGGTAGCTAATGTTACCAAGAGAAAAGAATAACAATATTTTCTGAAAAGAGATTCTAGAGTGAGTTCAGCAAAGCCAGATTCTGTGAACAGAGCTGGCTGAATGATGGGTACAGAGTCTAAAGGGAGTCAGCTGTGCTGTTCGGAAGCTGTGTATCCTTAAAACTTTACTTTCAAATAGATAAGGATAAAAAGAAATATTCTGAAGGTCAGGTTCTCACATAAGGGAGGTTTATAGCTAACCTGAAAATGTTGCATTAGGGAGAGGGGCCTGTCCCATACTTTTCTGGGGCTTATATTGTTAAATTGATGTCAAATTCTTCTGTAAGTAGCCCAGAATTAATTGACACTGAACATTTATTTTATTTTTTATTAATCTTTATTTACCTAATGGAAGATGTTTAAATGTAATTAACTTGTACTACAATAAAGAAGAAAGTTAATGCGGCCATCTTGAAAGTATAATATTCAATATTTAAAGGGAAATTGAAAGTAACTACCAATAGCCTTGAGGTCTAGGAAACATTTTTTTTTTCCTTTAAATAGTACACTTGTGAACACTTACATTATTTTATTCTTCAGTGCAGAAATGTTGTACCAAATTACACCATAGAGAGTGTTTAGGATTTGTTGCATTAATTTCTTTTCTTGGTGCGGTAGCATTTCCATGTATCATAATAACAGACACAAAAGAAATATGATCATTCTACCACTTGATGTATTTTAACTCTGAATATCACAAGCCAGTTTAATATATTTCTGAAACTTTTAACTTGTAATCTCCAAGAGTTGCTACTATATTAAAATACTTTACATAAATGTTTGTGTTTTCCAGTTACCTGATTTTTTAAATACTAACTAATCACTGAATTTTATAGGATGTACATGTTCCTAAATTCGAGACCTAACCCAGTGTATTGTACTTAGACCTGACATCTTGACAAATGCAGGTAGTGTTGCTCCTATTAAATTAAACACATTATAAGCATTTCTTTTAGCCATTACTGCTGGGCTAAGTCTCCAAATAAAGCTGTAACTGCATAAATAGTCAGAAGTTATTTTTGGTTTTGACTCCGACTTGGCTGAGAGTCTCATTATTCTATGTGTATAACAAGATGCTGCTTATCAGATACATACAAATTGTTCTCTTTTCAATATTTTTTAAAAAAAATTCTTTTGTTACAATATATAAACACTTTTTCCAGTTCCATTTTACAGCTGATTCTTTTGTTATAAAACACTATTTTAATATTTGCTTTAAAGAATGATTCAGCAGTTCAGTCTTTTCAACAGTGATTTGAAAAGCTTGCTAGCTGCAGAGAGTCTCCAGACAAGGTAAGGTAAAGACGTTGTTAGAAAGGGAGCCCAACATTTGTTGTGTAGGAATTGTATGAAGATGAGCCCTTGGACTGTTAAATTGAAACTTTTCAAAACCAGTTTAGGTAGTTAATTTTAAAATTTGAAGTATACTCTTTAAAATAGATTTTTAAGGGATTTGCTAGTTATTGTAAGTTTATAACTATAAAAGCAATTTACCAAACTAAACCTCTCCAGGTATTCTCACTGACTGTATAAGAACCACAGTTCTTTTGAAGTAAGAGTTTGCAGTGAATGAGTCTGAAAAAGTAAGACTATTGTTGGACTAGTTGTGACACAAAGAATTGGGTCTTGAGTATTCGGAGTCAAAAATGCAAGTGGAGTACTGGCCCACTGATGTCATCCTAGCTGTTTGTACCTGACAATCAAAGAAGATCTAGTTGCAAATGTCTGACTGATCTCACATTACCCTATGAATTTCTGTCACATGGTGACTGATGTATTGAAATAAGATACATAGTAAAGATGTAATCTTATAATGATACAGGCATCATAATAAATCTTTGATATGATACAGGGTGGAGTGTGTTGTTAAACACACAACTTCCGATCTTCCATGTTTGCGCAGGAAATCAGATGTAAAGACAAATCTTTGAGAGCAAGTGATGAAAAAAGAAAGTATTGAGAATGCTTGTGTAAATTCAGGGAAAGGCATGATGTGAGTGATGCATAACAACCTACTGAGATCTAAATCCTCAAGAGACAACACCACATGTTAAAAATGACAAATGTAAATCCAACATCATACAACTAAAACTTTTTCTTAAGTTCTTACGAGCTTTGTAAGTCTGGAAGAGCTGTTGAACAAACGTTTGGGAAATCAAAATAAGTAAGCCTAAGGTACCAACATGACATTATATGCTGGATTAAACTCTATGGAATTTAAGATAAGAGTAATACAGAGTAAAGGACAATTGAAAAAATTTCCCTCCCCTCCAGCCTCAGTTTGGTCTCTAAAATCTTCACAAATTTTTTAAGTCTGTATCAAAAAAGAGTCAGTTGAAGGAATAATTTTATTCAGTTCAACATACGGTAGCATCCATAATGTTTCTGGAAGAAGCCCCTTCCTCAAAAGAAAACCTGCCAACAAAACAAAGGAAAAAGCCCAGCCAAAAACCTAAAGAAGGAAACCAGAAAAATTATATTGCCATTGTTACCATAAGCAATAACTAAGTCTACATGTCTTATAGGAAAACAAACAACAAGCACGAGAACATCCTTTTACATTAGAAAGAGGTCTGTTTTCTTGTCTGGTGTTAAGAGGGCATGTAAATTGGAAAGCTTCAAGCTATATAATGGATTTTTTTTTTTTTTTAGCTTAAAAGAAATATAACAGTTTACTTTGAAATTATCCCCTAGTAAGATTTATTGAACATCCCTTGGCAATGACTTTAGGATACTGAACTGAATTTAAGAGTGCCTATCTTTTGCAAATGCTCCTATGTTAAATAAAACCTGAGTAAGTATCATAATATGAATTTGAGACACTTCATAGTCTATAAGAATTTAGTACATACATTTTAAAGAGCAGGTTTTGTGTATGTATGTATATGTGCATGTGTGGGCTTTATACACATATGTTTTACTGGTTTGAAATGAAAGAAACTTAGTATTAGACACCACAGGACAATCTATACAGACACTATAAATCGACTGTTATATTATACACTATGACACCATACAAATTAATTCTTGCATTATGACAGTTCTGATGGCCTTCAGCAGGTCATGACTTATCTGTTCTAAAACCTGCTTTTGCTATTAGTATTAAAATCCATGATTTAAAATAATATTAAATTAAAAATTAAACTTCTTGGGTTATCTCTTAAGGCTTAAAGACAGGAAAAAAAAAGTCTTACCTTTATGGAGCATGATTTTTAAGAAAATAAGACTCATCCTATCTATACATATCTACACAGTATCATAGGCAAGTGATGACAGGATCTTTTTGATCCCTTGGCTGAAACCCAGTTTGAACAACATACACTGTATCTTGTTTCACCTGTAGACAACCCTATTGGACTCTAATTTTCATGAACTCATGTCCAGATTCACCACTCAACTCTTCTGCTTTATTGTGATCTTTAGTTTTGGTTGTATATTTTTGTTTATGTGTGTGCATAAATTTTAAATTTACTTGCATATTTTCCAGTTCTTGCAAATATGTCTGATTTGAAACCAGAATAGAAATCAGGGATGGAATAGCCCAGAATAAGGGAACATTCAAGAAAAGCAGTGAAGTAAATTCTAACAACATGAGCTCTACTTACTATATATTCTGATTTTCTACCTATCTAAAAGAAAACAAGTTTTTGTTCTCTAGCATGTTTTAAAAATAAGCATCTAGTCAGGAAGTGGTTCTGTTTAATTTGCCATTTGGTCTCACTCAGGTACTCTGATTTATGCCCTTTTCTTCAGTTATTTCCATAAATGATTTCTGTCTCAGATAATGAGAGTACTGAAATATACTAAAACTGTATCTATGTCTGACTATATTTGATAAACACAAAATACAAACATAGAGTTCAGTGAAAAACAAGGATTCCATTTTGCCAGAACATAATGTGTCAGGCTTAGTTTTCATCTGCACTGGGAATTGTTTCTATTAATCTTCTGAGTTGTTTCTATTGCACAGACACAAAGAAAAGGTACAAGACATAGACATTAATTTCAAAATTATTTGTTAAAAAAGGCAGTCACTCAAGATATGGGATACCTTGATTCAGCTATCTATCCTCTGCCATGAAGGGGTTTGAACCATTATCTACTCCTGCCATATTGCAATTATCACCCTATGAGATATTCCCAAATGAGAGTGTCACATCCATTTTCTGGACTCCACACTAATCTGAGCAGTGGGCCTAAAGCTCTGTGAGTAGCCATCAGTATTATCCTCCTGACTCTTCTCATGGTTTTTCAACAACAGTTTATGTTGGAGCTGAATTTTCGCAAGACTCGCTACTCCATCCAAATTGCAAAATTGAGCCAACAAATTTTCAATTATAGTCTCAGTAATGGGTCAGGGACTGCACATCATTATATTTGTTATTAACTTCAAGATATGTTGGAAAGAATTTTATGTTAGTTTACTCAGTTCCACCTGTTTTCTGATAAAGATCCACTTTATAATTCTCTTTTTTTGACATTATTATTCTGCAAAAAGTGAAGAATTTCCCATATGCTATTCTCTTCTCATTTCTCTATGCATCTCAGAGGCTGATGAATCAGGCCCCTTTTTCTTTACCCAACAAGCTGTGTCTTACTAGAAGTCTATCTATAGTCCAAAATGCCTCTAGGGAACAGGGAAAAGGAGTAGACCACTGGTAAATTGTACTTGTGGTTATTTTATGGGAAGAGATCAGACATTATGACAGGAATCACTGTAAGTATACAGATAAACGAGTTTTTGACCCTACTTTCTTTTTGTTTTTTGCTAACCATTTTCCCCCATGTTTTGCTTTCTTTCCTTTTCATCCAGTAGTTGTTATTTTCAGTTTTATAATTATATTTTATAAAAATATATAATATCTAAGTAAATATAATTTATAATTATATTTTATAATTTTAATTTTTAGTAATAGTAGGAACTGCTAGCAACTGCTTGCACTTAAAGAAAGATGAGAAAAAAGCAGGTTGACATAGATTTGCAATATAATAAATTCATTACATTAATGTATTTTATGACTGTAAAATGGGGTTAGAATATCACTAACCAGCTACTATACAGATATTCTCCTTGGTGTTATCCTCTGACAAACAGTACCAGTTGTCAAATAAATGTGTTTATTTTCCCTTGTCAAAAGTAGATATTAAGAGAGAAAACCAAAACATTCTCCATTATTTTTCCCACAGAAAGAAATCAAATTTCTACAAAAATCTGAAAACTGAAAAACTTCTGTCAAAAAAAAAAAAAATCCACTAGAGAAGGTGAAGTCTAATATTCTGATACAAGTCTGAAATATTTTGTATACTGAGCCCCATTAAAATGTTTGCTTTGAAACAGTTTGACTTTAGGCCAAGTCAGTCTACTCTATGTCAGCACCCCACAGAGTGCAGTACAACTGCTTCATGTTTGCATTCTCAATTATGTATCAAGCTTGCTGTTTGGGCTACACTTGCACTGATGTATCTTGCTGTATCTCATTTTGCCATCTCCCATCTTGCCAACTTTGGTGTTAGACTCAACAGAGAAGTGACATGACAGTAATAAACCACAAGAGCGTCAGGACGCAGTCATGAGAAGAGAGTGGTGCTCAGTGCATGACAAACACAGCTTTTCATAATGGACTGTGGGTGTATAGAGGACAAAACTGAACAATGATCTGGAAAAAAATTTCCCTAGAATCACAATATTATTTTATGAGTTTTGCATTTAAAATATAAATAAAATATCTGGTTCTATATTTCTCATATACACAAATTCTTAAATATGGCAGGGGAATTTCAGATGAGAAAAGACTCTGGAAATGTTTTGCCTTATACAATAACTGTATGCTTTACTACATGAAAAATAAATGCAAATACACCACCATCTATGGTTGAAATTGTTTTAAACTTTTGAATGTTTCTATGCAGGAAAGAACTTCTTTTACCACACAAAAGCTAGAAAGTCTTACTTCTTCTTCTGTGTAATGTCTTCTCAACACCTTATGTAAGTCACAGTATATTATGAAATTAAAATCCATTTTGTATGAGTATGCAACAAGATGCAGAAACTGTGTCAGATGCCAGTTGTTTTAACTGTATCAAACCATAGATCTGAGACCACTGGAAAACATTTTTTCTCCTAACACACAAACATCTCTGAGATTTCCACAGTGTTTCTATTCCACATCAGATATACTCAGCACTTTCATACCAGTATTAAAATATGATTCTAGCTTGTAGTTCCTTTCAGAATAGAGTAATTCAAACAAAATCCAAGAGAAAAAACTTCAGACTAAGCAGTAGCTTTGTGAAGATGGTTCTCACATTGGTTACAGGATGCTCCTGTTCAGTGTCTTACTCTGTCCATCTCCCATCTCCTCCAGAATATCTGAGCTACTGAGCTGGTCTCTCTTTTGGCATTTCTCCTTTTCAGGGAATTCTGTTTGGGGCCTGAGAAAATAAATTTAAACAAAGCTTTTAAAACACTGTTTGGTTGTTGCAGTGAAAAGTTTCAGTTTTAGCAAATTCAGATTTTTATGAAAAATTCCTATCCTATTTCTCCTTAGGACAACGTATTATGTCATACCTATCCAGAAACGAAGGCATGAAATGGCAGATAAAATATCAAGAAGTGAATGCTTAGCATTCTGAGAGTGTTAATTAGATGCCTCCGTGCGTTCTGAGAGATGAATATTTTGCCAATGGTTGCTAATTATTATAGCAATTAGGTTTAATAAGTTGGGAATTTCACAAGCTTAGGTCTTATGGGTTACCCTTTAGCCAATAGGGAATGGGTGTTAATTAAGGACAAAGAACAGAAGAATTAAGAAGATTTGATGGGTTTAAGGAAACAGCAATTAAACAAAGTGCTAGAGTGATTTGCATATTTTAATAAGTCAGGAACTCTTGGAAGTTCAGAAAAAAAGTTGTGTTTTCATTACTCAGTGTAATTTTTCCAAAAGGTTTTTTCAGATTTTAACACTTTGTCTCCAGAAACATAAGCTTTTGGGTACTGAATATCACTTTTAAAGTCTTTATTATTAGTGCTTGGAATCTGGTTCTAGATGTCAAATAGATAGTATTAGTATAAATATGAGCACTAATAGAGCTTGCTGTTATTTACAGAGAACCAATGTATTCTTCTGAGTATGGCATCTTATATGAAGGGACTGCACAGGTTGCCTCACCTGCATCTGTGACATGCTACCGAGCACCCAGAAATTCTACTTATGTCCTATAACAAGGAGATACATAAACATCAGAAAAAAACACTGTTTTTTCTGATGAAAATGACAAAAGAAAGAATTTGTAGGGAAGCAAATTTATCTCCTCCAACAGAAAAAGAGTTAGATCACTGTATTCATCAACATTCAGTGACAGGACACTGTCAAACCTATCAATACTGTCTTTATTTTCTATACAAGGAATAAACAACCCAACAGTTGATATTAGGAAAACCCACCTCAAATTAGTTCTAATGCATTAGAAATAGGTCTGAACAGACTAAAGGGCAGAGTCATGTGGACAAAAAGTAGTTTTACTTAAAACTCAACCTCATTGTTCCATGAAACCATTCATTACACCTGGGCATTTTAATTGTTTAAGACTTTGCAGTGTAAGAAAATGTCTTACAAAGCTTGTTGTAAGGAAAACTCAAATAGCGACTCTGCTAATAGTACATATTCAGAACCAGCTGATCAGAACTGAAATGTTAAGAAGTAGAAGGTGATCTGGATGCAATTCATGCCAGAAGCACCAGCATCTTAATGATTATGCTATTGTATGGCAACTTAACATTCACAGTATTAGATTTACATGAGCCAAGAAGGGTGTAAACTTGATTTATTCATCAGCTAGTGAGGAATTGATGGGAGGAGCTGATCATTAGTGTCCCAAGAACTACAGGTCTATTTAAACACACTAAAAGTTCAAACATCAAATTGCTCAAAATGTCACACACCTAGGGAGTAGGACAATTCTTCCATGGAGCTCAGTTTGAGCTGGGTTTTTTTTTGCGTGGGTGATGAGGCTAATTCATGAAAAGGTGAGAGGGAAATGAAGGGGAGGAAGAGATGGGGAAAAAGAGAAGGTAGATGTGAAGAGGTTTCCATGTCTATGGATCAGAGAAAAGAGAATCCTACTACAGTAAATCGACAGTAATATACAGTGTTCAGTGAGCAGAAGGGGAGGAAGGACATCTGCCTCTGCTCCCCACAAATCCAATGCCAGTTCCACCATCAAAAGTAAACAAAAATGTAATTGTGTGTGTGATTATATTTGTAGTCATAATAACAGAAGGATCTACCTTTTCAGTAATAATCCAGGCAGTAAACACCTCACCTTCTACTGCTGTGGCCTTTAAATTGCCACTTATCATGGAACAGCCTGTCATAAGGAGTTCTAATGTAGCAGCACAATAAGAATAGGCATGACCAAAATAGCACTGTACAAAGTTAAAAGTTATCATTGATTGATAGAAATAATAACATAAACCCACTGCTAGTCACACAGGCTTAGCCATCTGCTGCTACAGTTACTACGTCTTTCTTTTGTAGGGCTTGGGCACTAGAAAATGTAATAAAACAGTTGTTCCATTTAGAAAGATGCAGTTACAGTAATGTTGCCATAGGCAGAATAATAATAAAACCACCTTCCATCTCTCCAGTTGCTCTTTAGCTACCCACAAAGTAATTTCTATGCATGTGTTTTCATTTCAAGTGATAGCCAAAAATTCAGACTCCAGCTCATCTTCTTCATTTCTGAATCCCACTTATCATAAATAATATTTTATAAATAATCATTTATACATAAATTATCACATTTCTGAGGTAGAAAGTGAAAATGTCTTCTGCTGACCTAGCTAATCAATTAGGAGATGCTTAATCAAAGACAGATATAAAAGAGATACCACAGGTCCTTACACAGTGAAGATGGTGTGAAATAGAAATGTTCTGCCTGATCAGAAAAATTTTAATGATCTATAAATAGAGTTTATGAAAAGCAAACCTGTTTCTCATTTTCAGTGAAACCTTTTCATTATGGATAGTAAAAAATGTCTCCTTTAAGACCACTTTATAATACCTGATTTCAACCTTCTTTGAATATCACTGTTATTTTGCATTTCCCTTTCACAGACCTTCTGTGAATAGTTCAGTGTTCCCTCCTGGAACTGAGAATGTGGACATCCGTTGCCTGACCTGAGAGGAATCTTCTCTGTCATCTCATCTCACTATTCCTTTTCCCTCTAAGTTCTCCCATCTCCTCAGAGATGAAGTCACTGATACAAGTACTGGCTTGTGGGGTGGAAGGGACATGTGTCAGAACATCTTTATATTCAGCATAGCAGTGGAACATGCCTTTATTAACGCAACACTTTTTAACTAAAAGAAGGAAAAGACATCCCTTTCTTTTATAGCTATCCAAACTGTAAATGCCCCAAGATATCATTCCACCAGGCTGACAGTCTGTGTAGAGAAAATCAACATTGAAATGAAAATAAATGTAAGAAAGAGCAAGATCACAGCATCAGAGCTATGGGGTTCTTTGAAAATGTGGCTTTGAAAATATATTAGCTCTTATTGTTAAATTACATCATATAAATTACATTTTTACTAATATTGCACTTATGCTTGTATGAACTAAATTATTGCACTATCATCTCATAAGAAGTCAGTGAAATCAGTGAAATTTTTGATAGATGGCAGGTCACGGCAAAACTATATAATTGATATGTTTATGGCCAGGGCTCAGTAAAGAATTGGATATCCACTTGTAAGCCTTAAAAATCAGCTTTCACTATGATTCACCCAAACATCACTCTGTAATATACGCAGGGCACAGATCACATAAACAGCATGTCTACATTGTGTTTAATAACACAATGGGAAATTTAATCTATGTGATTAATAAATGCCTGTCATACATTGTTTGATGGATCATTTTGCAATTGCCTGTGATATTGGGTAGACAGAATATGATTATGAGTGACACAGTTGCTCAGTCCATTAAAATTATTTCATGATAATAAATGAGCTCATGACTTCAGGCTGAGGACTTCATACTTATGACTACTTCCTGCTTGATATTACACATTGCTGGAGAAATGACCTTTAGTGACCTATGATAAAAATGTCAAATGTCATGTTTCTCCTATTCTGTAGTCAACAGTCCATGCTTAATGAATGTTCTAAATTTCAAGACAACAGCTCAAAATGGCACTTGAATGGGGGAAATATAACAAGGGAGACTAAAGACCTCTTGATAACCTCTGATAGAAAGGTCAAATGCAGCAACTGTTCATTTCTGTGTAGTGTTTTATAATGATTGGGATTTTTGCTGTGTAAGGATTATATCTGTAAGAAAATTACATTAGTTCATTTAGTGATTTACAGTTCTTCCAAATGAGAACATGTAATTCCTGTCACAAAAGACAATATACATCCTCCTTCATTATACTTCTAACTTTTTTTAAAATCTGCAATTTCCTTTGATCATCTGTCTTTCTGACAAATGCCTTGTGGTCATACTCTGATATTAAAGGCAGACTTGAACTAAGAGATGGATCCTGTGTTTTAAAGATGACAAGATTTGGGCTCACTATGATCACCAAGGAAAGGAACTTACACAGTCATAAACCTTCAGATAACTTATCATTCAAATCTAACTCATCTGAGAAATGCCTCTGATGGAGGAGGTGGAGCTGCTAAAAAATATGTGAATACCCCTGTACAAATAACAATTCCAGAACACAGGAAATGTTTCACTGTTGTTATCTTTATAACCGTGCATTAAAACAACTCACATTCAACTGCACTATTCATCTTATTTGTTAAATGGCACTTGCCAGATAAAATTGTTTGGGCTCTCTTTTCCAAGAATGACAACAGAAACAAAGGTCATTGGAGAACATGAAATTATAGTAAGGAAGAGGCAGAAAAGGCACCTTTGTTTTGTCCCTTAAGAGACTAAGTTATTACAGTGCGCATAGCAAGGTTCAGCTGTTAAATCTTTCCTCTGAGCTCCCCATCCTTGACATCCAGAGCATGTGCTCCTGACAGGATAGAGCTGACAACTCCATTTGTATCCCATGTCTCTAAATTACAAGCATGCCACCTGGAAAGACCTTGAGTCCTCCAAAGTCCCCCAGACCATTTATTTCTATATCAGTCCATCAAACTCTTATTATCTACAGCTTTCATGTTTACCTCAGTTCTTTGTCAATCTTGCTGAAATCTGAAGCACTGACTCAGCAGTCAGACTTCGTTTATTTTGTATTTTGCTTTCAGAAAGACATCATGTATGTGGTTTGGCATTTTATTGACCAATAAAACATATTCATATAATCAGTGACAAAGCTGCACTAAGAAGTGAGATTAATTAAAGTGTCTGATGAGTACAACTACAGAGGTAGAGGAGAAGGTGAATGAAAGAAATTAAATTTATACAGGGAGAATAAATACATATTAAGTCTATGGCAACACTGAAATATTGCTATAACAAAAGAAAATTAAAAATTTATTGAACTAAATCAAAAGATAAAGCTTACGAAAGAGCAGAAGTGTGTAGGGGAAAGTACTGGATTTCAGATGATCTCTTAAAAGAACATAATTTCATAATTCACAAACCAATATGTGCAATGGAGGTAAAAGATCAATCTACCCACTACTAAATTAGAGCAACTCTGGTGAGAAACCTCTCAGCTGTATGTACAATGCAATGCTACAGAAAAGGTTTATTCAGCAAAAAAAATTGCTATAGTAATTTGAGGTAGCAAAAAGACTGTTATTGACAAATGATGGTTTATTGTCCAGATTCATATTCTGTCATTATTTAACATGCTACTTTAAGCCAGATGATGTCTGAGGATATTTTATGCTTCTATTAATAAATGGCTGACTAGAGGAGTATTTTTGCATTAATTTTCAACTTTTGAAGGATTTTCCAGCAGTGTGACTATCACTATCCCAGGACATTGATCCACTGCTGTTACAGATGCAAAACTATTTCAAAGCTAGTTTTGTAGCTTGTTTTTTTCCCTTGAAGATATTTCAACTAATTATTGACAGACAAACTGTGAGTAGCTTGTAAGATCTGACGCTGTAAGACCACAGCAGTATGGTTGCTCTGTCATTGTGTCTTGTCTACGGTCTCATTTCATTTTATAAGCATCTGCTGTCCATCACACTTTAGATTAGAACTCCAGAGTACACTTAAGGTCCAGTTCAGTGAAATACAGAAACCTTTTCTTGCTTAAAAGCCTTCAGTATGAAAATCCATGACTGATGTTTCCTTTTCCTGGAAGTGGAAGATCTGAGGAGTTGCAAGAAAAGAAACCAGTTAAAAAACATTGTTTCCAAGGGAATAGTACTTAGGGAGAATGTAGGAAACTGCATTAAATAGAATGAAAACACAAGAAGTGCATATGAGAGCAACAATTAAAAAAATAATTACATTAATGTCTTATTTATGTAATGCAGGTTTTAGAAGGATATTCTTTGAGTTTGGCACATCTCCTGATTACTGCATAAAGCGGCAATGGATGAAGATCTCATGGATATGTATGCCCAGCTGATGGGCTCTGTAGTATCCCTGGCATGACCACCTCATTTATCCACTCCAAATAGACCCTTTCACCTCATAACACATCCTGCCACAACAGACACAGCTTAACTGCCATTATTCTTGAGGGACTTGAAGCAAAAGTCAAAGGGAAAGAGAAAGTTGGGTCACAGCCTTCCTCTCTAGGATAACAGGCTTTCACATGTATTCTTCAACATCTGTGCCCAAAATTGTATTTCTATATATGGGTAGGAAAAAACTAAAGCAGGGACAGAAAGTAGCGGTAACTAATAGGGAAAAATCTATACAGTAATAAAGATAATTCTTCTTTGACATTTCTGTGTGTATACACCTAAATTTTCAATGCTACTGCATTTTTCAGAATGCCGCATCTGTCAAGGGCAGCTTTTGCACATACACAGTTTTGATGCAGTTGGTTCCTTGGACTGCCTGGCAACTTCTGTGTCTCGCTTAATTTGCAGATGGAGGACAAGGACCTTCGTTGTGTGGAAAAAACAGAACACTGAGAAACAAGTGGGTTTGGTTCTGCAGCCATTCCCTTACACCTGAGAAGCTCTCCATTTGCTTATATGAGCACAAAACACTTCTGCTTGATTGGCATTTATTGCTGCTATAGCACACCTAGCTGCAGTGTCCCAAGTGGATTGAAACGCCTAGTATATAAAACAGAATGATTACACAAGTATAGAGATGTTTTATCAAACATACTAGAATAGCAAAAGCTGTTTTATTGAAGGATGGTTAATTTTTAGTTCTGAGATAACTTATTACTATAAGAATAAGGGAAAAAGGTAGAATTGCCTGTCACTAAGTAAGTTCAGGGGTCTCACTTAAAAAGGTCTTTCTGGGTGCATCTGTATTGTTATGTCAGTTTGGACTCCCAAATTCCCTCATCAGAGAAACTAGATTGGTTTTAGCTCTTACTTTGGCTCTGGGTTAAAGTAAGCCAACTGCTTATTTGCCACCTGGGAAACCTAGGCCTAAGAATGGACTATGTCACATTTAATTCCCCTGGCTACAGACCTAATGATGAGCTCAGAGGCTCAAGTTAGGCTTCAGTGTAAGATTCTACACTTGAGATAAGCAAAGCCAAGAGAGAAGAGGATCCTAGACTGTATAGGAGATGTTAACCCCAGCTCCAAGAACCCTCCCTAACAGAAACCCTGGAGTAAGAATGGTATGTTTAATTTCATATTTATATGTCTTGTGAATGCTGATGGAAGAAGAGCCACCGAAACTGGTGTAAACACAATGCTAATGATCAAACACCATCTTGCATAAAATATATGAAGAGATCACAGACTAATGTCTTTGTAGTTCTGAGTTCTTAATTCATACAATTCAAGCCTGCTTCACTGTTTTTTTAACAGGACCTATAACAGCTAATTGCATTTACATTTATTTATATTTGACATAAACCATCTGAATAGGCTGTGTCAAACGGACACATCAAAAAACCAAAAGAATCTGACTTTACAATTGTTTCATTTCCTCTGACTTCACTAGAGAATTTCTACAGCCATCCATCCTAATCATCATTCATTTTTCCTTATTTTAAAGAATTATGAAATCAGGTTCTGTCTTTACATGCATTTTTCATATCAGTATATTTTTTTCAACTGCAGTCAGAATCTGATTTCTATCCTGCCTGGGTAATAATCCAGAGGAATCTCGAAGACTTCCATTCCTAGCAAATTTTCAAATTGTGATGGGAACTTTCATTTTATGTGTGTAAAAATAAATTACTGCTAATAGCACATCATGCATCCCAGCAACAACACCTATCCAGAAATGTACCAAAGGATATGTGTGACTTTAATTACTCACACAAGTTGGAATTGTGTTGAAGGGTAGGAACATACCCTTGCTGAATGTGAACTGATGTGTCTTGATTAACACTATTTTTTTCTAGTTTCCTTTTCCCTTTTTTTTGTGCTGGGCTGTTGGTCATCTCTCAATGGAATAGATTATTTTATCTGCCTTTCCCTCAATAATCCTCTTTGACGTGGAGTTGTCAACCTAATCCACAAGAATCTTTCTGTTTTTCATGGGAGGGAAGCAGGCTGGATATGCATGAGCTAAGGTTTTAAAACTAAAGCATAAATGTCTGACTCTGATCTCTTAATATGCTTTCTGCAAAGACCTTTCAATGTGGCTAATGTGCTGTCTACCAAATGCATTGCAACATCTTTATTAATCATTCAGGTGAAATCACCAGGATAGGGTAAGCACTATGGTTAATGATACAGGTGTGATCTCATCTGAAGATTTTAGAGGAATGACACATGTTCAGTCTTGTCATTGTTTCTGGAACCTGCATGCATAGTTCTTGAATTCTGCTTGATACTGGGAACGTGCCACTAGGTATCTGAGATCTCCTTGTTAAACTGTGGGTTTGAGTTCTCATTTTTATATTTCTGTTGAGCTGAAAAGATTAAAAAGCCATTTGTGGCCTAATCAAAACTTCCACAAGTTTCTGCAAAGGGAAAACATACCTAGATTTCAACACTATTCAGCCAAGTATTCCGTCTTTCCACGTAAAGAGTCTATAAATATCATGTATTTGAGAGTCTATTTAGGGGAACAAAAATATTTCCAAAAGTTTTAGCAAATCCTCTCCAAGCATAATACAGCTAATTACTGCTATTTCATATGAGTACGAATGAAATCTGCTTAGTAGATCATAGAAAAATTAAAGCATTTAATAAATCATCTGCGTAGTATATCAAGTAAGAATTAAAGCATTTCACAAATTATCAAATATGCATAACCGTATCTAAGACCTGTTAAACTAAAGAAAGCATGTAAGAGAGTTTCTGTAGAAAAGTTACTTCAAAAGTATCCTGAGACAGATGAGTTCATGAATCCAAATAATCTTAAAATTAGAATTAAATCCTAGTATTTCTCTATGCTATCCAAGGTTAGGTCATATCTCCTCTCTGGTAATATATGGTCTAACGTATGATGTTTAGTGTTCTGAATTGATTTAGCATCTTAGTGTTGTAGGAAAACAACAGAAGGAACTATGTAATATAATATTTGGTAATGCTTTTTAACATTTCCTTGACACTAATGAGGCAGTTCCATAAGATGTTTTCTGTAAGATGTTGCATGACAAACTTTGCTTCTTCAGCCTCATTTTTTTTAAAGAGAGGGGGAAGCAACATACAAAATTGCACTGAAAGAACACCATTTTTGTGGTCTGAAAATGAAGCACTTCTTAAAATTTTAAATATGTCTGCATAAAGAAGGCTTGCGCAAATTAATTAGTGAAGTGATGTTGCGCACAAATGGTGGACTTGATCATAGACTTCTTTCCCTACAGAACTCTAGTCTTATTCAGCACTCAAGGACATGAAGTAGTGTTGGGTCTTTTCTATAGTACTTTGTCACAGAAGTTAAAGAGCAAGGTGCAGACTCCAAGGAGCTAGGGTTACTACTCTAACATGGAAATTCAAGGCAGTATCCAGTCCATCTGTTTTACAACATCACCTCATCCAGCCTATGCACCTCCATGCCTAAGTTCAATTTTCCTGAGGTGCAAATACTCAGACCACCTGATCCGGAAGATACAGGCATTTATACTGCCTACAGCTCCACCGCCTTCTAAACTGTGTGGACAGTCATCTAAATTTCATCAAGGACATCACAACGCTTTCCCAGAAAGAGCAAAGGATCTGGTTTCAAACCATTCAGCCTGTGACTGACTGACTCATACTGACAACCCAGGAGAGTGCCTGATCTCCAGTTATGCCATTATTTGACATGAGAGCACAGTCCTCAACCCCTGAATAAGAAGTTGAACTGTTGTACTGTTGTAGGATTAGAAACAGAGCAGGCAAGAGGGAGCATGATTCTGCATGTGTCAGTAATGCCCACTGTTGGGAGGGACATGCCCTGCAGTACTCTCCTGAAATATGGGAAATTGGGATTCCAATTTTCTCAAGCTGTAGAAGGCTTTCTAACCTCATTTTCATTTTTCAGATAAAAGCACTAATTAGTAAACCATTGTGAAAAATGTGGAATAGATCCCAAGGGTCTATGGAAATATGGACATTAAAGAATTCCTATTGCTTCCCTTCCCAGTCAAGAAGCAGACAGACTAGACTGGACTTTAAAAGGGGATATTTGAGATGTGAAGTATTTTGTATTCCACACTAAGCTTTTAATTTTTTTCTCCTGTCCCTTTTAAATTCATTCAAATAGTCTTACCTCTGGAAATTGTTATGTGGAAACTCCTCCATAGAAATTATTTCCTAGCTTAGCTAGCTAACCTGTTTCTGTGTTTTCCTGAAGTGGAAAAATTTACATGATTTTAAGAAGCCAGTTCACGTCTTTTAGTCCTAGAGATGGGTACTACTGTAGAGGACTATGTCAAAAATAACTTGTAAAAAAAAGCTATTAAATTGTCTGATATCTGCTCCTAGAGTGAACACTTTTTTTTCATGTTGGCTTTCAGTAAGAAAAACAAACATTTATATGTATAAAACCAAGCAACAATGCAACAATGTTCTGGGCAACCACACATTTTTACAAGAATCTGAGATTCAAATCCATTGTCAGAGATTAGGACTTTTATCAAGGTATCCTCCCATAAATATTGCACCAATCACTTAACCCTGGGCATCCTGGGACTGGATTCTCTCTAGAAGAAGTGGTTCAAATTTTTATTTAAAATAGCAATTGGTGAAAGTTAATGGAGTAAGCTTGGCTCTACAGTATGATCGATAGAGCACTAGCTTAGAATAGTTGGATTCTGATTTCTAATTTAGTGAACACGCTTTAAGAAAGATATGGAAGAGTTTTAAGAAGGTGCAACGAGGAAAGCTTAGATCAAAATAACTTTTATACTGATGATCTAATAATGAATGAAACCTGACCCAATTAATTAGCATCTAACAAACACTTTTCTTTCATTTTTTACCCAAACTCACACATGCTGTGAGTTGATAAAAAATTTTGAAAATTTCCCAACTCTGGTAATGTTTGGGCAACTAGAGTTGAACTGCCTGGAGAGTTCAGTATATAAAATGCAAACAACTGTTGTAACAGAAACATAAGGAAATTATATCAAAATGGAATTCATAGCAAATGTGCAGTAGTACAGTATGGTCTGAGGCAGAACTATTTTTCACTATGCAATTACTTGCACTGATTTGTAGATTATTGGTCCAAGTATTTCTCAAGATCTGTACCATGAGTATGGAAAGCGTCCTCCAGGAAGTATCATTTTTCTACTTTTACTTCACTATTGTGGGTCTTTATATTGTGCAAAAACAGAATATATATGTAATTTTTACAAGTGAAACAACAAAACCTTAATTTTCTCTATTAAAATACAGTGGAAGGGGGATAAAAAGTGAAGAGAAAAAGGCTGACAAAGTGTTGAAGAGAAAACAGATTTTTCAAAATGCTAAAAAGCCTACTGACTGTTTTCCTCTAGCTTTTTTTTTCCTGTTTTTTAGCTAAGAATTTTTTCCAAAGTTAATGTCAATGTTTTGCATACATGAGAGAAAGTCAAGGCTTATACATTTCTGCTGCCTGTCCAAGTCAAAGTCATATATACTCAGTCTAGCAAAGGAAAAAAATCCTTGCTGAGACGTGGGTGAGTAAGAAAAAAGGGTGGGGAAAAAGCTATGAGAAAAAGAGAAAACTAAAGGATGCTTGAAAAGGCCAGTTTTTCTGAAATAGAATAAGATCCTTTATTGACTAGGGGTTTTACTTTGCTCCCATCTTGGCAAAAGACACATCTTCCCAATCTCTTAAAAATTTTCTGGTCTTTGTAGCATCAGTAAGGTTGTATGTGATGGATTCCTGCAGGATTTAGTTCAGATCTAATAAGATTGGACCCAATTATAAACTTATTCATGGTAACTGATAAGCTACATCAAAAAGATGACTTCAGGGAAGTTGCTCTAAAAGTTATGGAAGGCAGTGTTAGCGTTAGAATTAGAAAATTAAACAGGGACTTCTTTACCTTCTATGCTTCAAGTTAGGATTAATGGAAAAGAAAGGTGGCAGATTTCTATTTCAAGGAGTGTTGCGAGAGAAGGAGCATTAGACATAAAAAAATACAGACTGAAGGAGTACCAGCTCTGCTATGGCATTCAAGAGAAGTATTTTAGTGTTAATGTGAGTGCTGTAACACAGGACATGTTGAGTTACATTGCTGAGTTTAGTGCATTAAAATACATAATTATGATTTAGCAGTCTTTGTTGAAAAAAATTTTTTTTTAAAAATTAAATTGTTCTAAGTAATAGAAGGAAAAAACATGAGAAGGCAAGCACAAATTAATTAGGTTTTGAAAAAAAATTAACATAGAGTAAGTGAGAGTGATAAACTCTTAACAGAAAAAAAAAATTATAAAAACCCAAAAAAGGCACATTTACATCAGGAAAATGTAGATTATACAGCATGGGGACCTGGGAAATCTCTGTAATAATACTAAAGAAATTGGAAGAGATGTCAAGAGTTTACAAAATTATACCAGAAAAAATTATTATTCTTGTTTTTTTCTGAAAGATATGATAACAGTCAGTTTAAGGTTCTGCAGTTGCCAATCAATGCATTTGCTCTTTGTTCCTGTGATGGCACATTCACACAAAACCCTCTTTTATTCTAAATATTTATCTTTATTAAAGTGGGGGAAAATAAGACAATATAGAGGTAGAGAAATTAGTTGATCAAGTAAAATATAAGATTATTTAATATACTGAGATGTCATCTTAAATTCTAGTCTTTCACTGGACTTCAGTGCTAAAAATCTGATGATAGTGGTAAGTTTCTAGCAGAAATGAAAACTATATTGTTCACCCCAGCCTCTTAATACAAATCAAAATTAAGAATAATCTCTAGTTCCAAAACTTCAGTTCTGTTTTGATGACAGTTATTTTTTCTGGCTAAGAAAGACATAATGTAAGGTCACTTTTTCATGAACTAAATACCTCTTGTAATGAACAAAATTCCTTTTATTACTATCTCATTTACATTTTAATCTGTCTGGTTTTGCCTTCTGGCTAAGATTTCTCTTTATGCATATAATATCAAATTTTCTGTACATGAAAGGTATAAGACTGACAATTGGAAAGAGGAAATTTCTCTATTTATCTGCAAATCAAGTACTACACAGCAGCAGGGAAAGGTTTTCACCTTTCCCCTAAACGACTGCCTGTCTCTACTGACAAATTATTTTTTTATTGTTATAATTATTGCTTGGTCACTCTAGACCTGCCTGGAAAGAAATTATAATTCTCTTTGTTAGAAATCAGATCTAAAGTTTATAAAACCACAATGCTGGAAAACAAAAAAAACAAAAAAGTGTCTTACAGTTGTCTTACACTGAAGACAATAGAGACTGGGTTTGGGTTTTTTTGTTTGTTTTATTTAGTTTTGTTTAATTTTTGGAGGAATATAAAGTACTGCTTTGTGAATAGCCAAATAAATAATGTTGTCTGTCTAAGCAGATTGTGGTATTTTAGGTTTAAAAAATGGATTGTTAAATATTTCTTCTGTCTAGAAGCTCTGATCAATTCATTCATTATAATTTTTAGAGAACTGTGTCATACAGTATCCTGAATTACTGAACCACCTCTTGTCTTGATTTTTTTTCCTTTATAAAACAAAATATTTTGATATTTCAAGTGTGATTCTTTTCCTGCTTTGTCAGTATAAGGGTAAGACGATTCCCTCTCTCTCTCAGGGATTGTTAGTAGTTATGATTCTATCCTGCAAATAAACTTGACACTGGTGTATTAACAAGTAGAGATATGACTACATTGGAGGGGATGGGAGGAAGTAAGAAAGCCATAGCTACATCATTAGCACCTAAGTATGTCACACACACTTATCATCACATTGCAGCTGCTGTCAATATTTAAGCGATATACCTGAAGATCATGTTTTCTTCTTGACCTATATTTTAATTGAGAGAATTTTTCTTTTTTTTAACAATAGAGGATGCTTTGGAAAATCTAGATGCTTAAGACTCCAAGAAACAAAAAACATTTAAATTTTGATTGCATTTTATTATTGGTTGCCTTTCTGTTTCCTTTCTCTATTGGATTTTGTTTTGCAAAATTCTTTGTATGTTGAAGTTTTCAAAGCTTTCCTATTTTGCAACCAGCTGTACTCTCTTAGTGTCATGTATTTAATTTTGGTATTTGCATGTCCGCTGACATACTGTTGCAAAACATTTATGGATCAACGATCTTTCCTGCAAGCAACAAGGTGACGTAGGCCTGCCATTGCTGAAAACATCTTCTAGTCTCCTGCAAAAGTGAAAACACTATGCTTGTGTTTCTGAAAGTAGTTTATAGCTGCAGTGCATTGAAAATGAATCTATCTGGTTAGGAAAATATTTAATACAAATTCAAGCAAAATTTATAGATTTTTGAGATCCTGTTGAAATACAATCTGAGTATTATGAGACATAACAAATCTACAAGAGGGAGCAATACTCAAATGCTCACAGTAATCTTTATGAAATCATGGTTTATAAAACCTAGAGATACTCTACTTAGTGGCCAGTACAGTAGTTTCTAAATAATAGAATGAAAGATATACCCTGTGGCTGAAATAGAGAATAACTGATGACTGATAGCCTGTGAATGTTGACCTATTTCTGTCATTTACTGGGTTAGTGCATTCTGATACTATTTCTATGAGCGCTATTTTCAAAAGATGACATTTCACTAATGACATTAAAGAAGCAGTGAATCTATGTTTCTGTTCCTGAAAATGTTATCCAAAACTTTTTCAAAAAGCTTGGAATTTTTTCTTCTCATTCTAATATGTCTTATTCTATTCCATATTTATTTTACTTTAATATTTTAAATTCATGTACCATTAAAAGATTTGGTTTTCTCAGAAATGTCAGGTATTATAATAGGGTCAACTTTGAACATTCATATTTAATCTAATTGCAGTTGCTTCAGTAATTAAGAACTTCACACTGCCAGTAAACATTAGTCAAAGTAATTAATTGTAATGATTGCTAATATAAAATATTCTGTATGCATTTCAGAGATATTTATTTTCAAATTGAATTTATACCTCTGAAAATGGTGTTAGTATTTGAATAATAAAAACAATCTACACAAAGTATGTTCATAGCTGTCTCTTAAACAAAATCCAAAATGTTATTTAGTACCTTATAAGTAGTGTGTTGAAATTTACATTTTAGTTTCATTCTCTAGTTTTCTTCTTCCTCCTCTGATTTCCTACATGTGCCTAGTAATACTAAATTTTTTGTCCTGATCCAGCAATTTACAAGCAAGCTAGTACTGCAAAACACAAACGCCTGCAGAATTCTATTAGTGAGTCATAGCAACCAATTATTTCAGGCAGCAGGATTCTACTTTATATAGTAAGCTTAACTGGATGGAGCCTTCAGAAATATTATTTTTCCATTACGAATTCAGAAAACTACAGTGAAGAACTCTTACAATATAGTCAGACATATAATGGCACATATTAAGTCTTTTGAATATTGCTTTCAGTTTTAGCTATATCCATGAGAATAACCGAGGAAAATTAGACTATGTTCAGGGCAAAGTGGAACATGTAAACTGTTTTCCATATCATAAGGGGAAAAGAAGACTTCAGGTAATATTCTTCACAACACAAAGAGCCCTTTCCAACGAAGAAACAGGAATACCAGAAGACATTTCTAGAAAACATGAAGAGAAGGCTGCAATTCAGACAACCGAGTCAGCTACGTATGAGATGTATATGGCACCGCTCTTGTAAGTGGTAGCATCCAAAAGGTCTCATAATTCCAGTCTTTGGTCCAGGCATTGTCTATTTTAGGAGCATAAAGCAAACAGTGTCAATAGGTGTTGAAAGCTATACTTTTTATTATGCAGTTTAGAAAGCTTCATTTAGGTAGCAAGAAAGAATAATTTCCCAATGACAAATTTACCTCATCTAAGATCTGAATCACACTTTGAGGTGCACTTTGTAATTATGGAAAACTTAGGACTATAATGTTGCTAATTTAGCTACTAAGTGATTTAAGCTAGTGCAATGAATCTGTCTCTGTGCCAAAGATGATTTTCTGGTCAATAGTAAAAAAACCTTTCTAGACCATGGGGAGTTTAAGAATTTGTAGATTTGGCATGGTAAAACTGGATTACAGCAATCTGATTATTTGTCTTTTGACAAAACTGGGCTGTGATATCTTGCATAATGATAAATTCTTTGGGATAGGACCTGGGGGAAACACCCCCATTCATATATACTGGATCCATTTTGTATTTCTGCAAAATATACACATTTCTCCTGATTAGCCATTTAGACTTAATATTCTAAAACCAATAAATATTTTCATTACAATCTTGCCTCCAAAATGAGTAGCAACATAAATGAAACAGAGTAAACTCTTGAGTACTACTGCTTTTCAGTTGGATCACCAATGGCTGGCTGTTTATTATTCTTTTGTTTTAAACTGTATCTTGCTAATTTTCCTTATTATTCTTGGACTAATATTCATTGCTTTACATAGACACTCTTGAAACTTTTTATCTTCCAGAGAATAGTAAATAACTTAGCCAGTCTTGTTGCTCCGAAAGTAAATGCTTATGCTTATTACACATGTAAGAGAAGAGAAAGAATATTTAGCCTGTTTATGTGGGTGGCTAAAGAGATAAAAAAATAATCTGCTCCTCAAATTCTAATTCTGGGTTAGTGTTCAGCCAGTTGTATTTTATAGTTTCATTATAATTTAGCACTTTGAAATACAGAAAAATTACAATATTTGATCTGAATATGACTTTCATATAAACCTTTAGGAAGGGAAGCTCTTGCACTTGGACAGCCTTGACACTATTCCAGAAAGACTATATGAGGATTACTCTGCTTGTTCATAATCTTTTAATTGACAGGTTTCCTAAAGCTGCTGTCATCCTAACTTGTTATAATATATCTATGGATTTTTTTAAAAAGTATTTCATTTTAAACAGTCGTTACTTCTGCTAAGAATATAGCTGTCACCTTAGTGAAGTTCTCTCAACTCAGTTTACATTTAGCCACTTTTTGGGTGGGATTAGTCTCACCTAAGTTTAGACACCTAGAATTTGAGCCAGTCATACTGGCTGATGTATACTTTTCCAGAATAAGCTTCATTTCATAAATCCTCAAAAGAATGTAGAAACCTAACATTCAGTGGACTTCAGTTTGAAAAACATGAGCCAATCTGAACAAATACTGTTTACAAACATGGTATATCCCTGCTTAGTAACAAGACTGCTATCTTAAAATTATTCCAATTTTATTCCAACCTGAATGAGTTAAAACCATGATGTTATTCTGTCCGGAAACACATATCTATTTATATACTGTAATACGAATTAAGCCCAGTAGAATTTAAAAAATGAATTCATTTTTTGAAACTGAAGTCTTGCCACTACAGGAGATTTCTTTCCTACCTGGCTGGATCTGTAGTCCATGACTGACACGAATTCTACAGCCAAGTCTTCTTGCAGGTAATTTCTCCATAGACAAAAACATGCCAAAAATTCCCATTTCCTCCCATATGTTTTAATGGAACACATGAATTAATAGAGAAAAAAATCAGCTGTTGCATTGAGAGCTCACTTGGTGCTACAAGACATGCTAAAGGAAACATCACTTTAAACAGAACTGTAACCATCTGTAACATAGTCTAATTTTAAAAGATCATAATTTACAGTTGCTTGAGATGCAAGCTGCAAGTTATGGAATTATCTCTTTTTTTTTTCTTTTTTTTTTTTTTCTTTTAACCAATGCAACATGCATCTGTATTATCCAACAATCTCAAAGGAAATTATTCCCTGTGGGCACATGTTCCATGGGAAGTATTTTCTAACAAGAATTTCATTGCACATTGAAGAGTGCTACCATTTCTAAAATAAATTGAATATATTTTTGGGGTATTGAATAAAATGCTTCCAATATTTTCAAATTTAGGCACAGAAATAATATTTTAGAGCATCTGAATTATGAACAGTGAGGTGTTCATCCTTAATGAATTAACTGTTTACAATCCATGCTGATAAGCAACCTTTTCTAGCATTTCTGTCTGGCAGTAAACACTCTTGGAATGTTTGATGTGCACTCACTCAGGATAAAGCCTACTGTATAATCGGCAACTTGACTAAGGATTGGACAAAAATGGAGGACAGTGAACAAATGGTGTGGCAGGCTCACAGCTGGACATTTCTTTAAGCTAGTTTAAATGTCAATAAAAAATGAGAAGCAAATTGCAATCTGCGAAAGGCTAACAACTTTGTTTGTTTGTTTTCCCCCTAGGAGACGGAAGAGAGCTCAGAAGAAATTATAATTCTCTGACTCAGCAGAGTTTGGCATTGTCCTTTGCCAAAGATTGGACTGTACAGATCATTTTATCCACAAGTAAAAAAGATGAAATTTTATCTGTTAAGCAGTCAGAGACCATCAACCCACCCTTTTCATAAAAGCCTGTGTTTAATGCCATGTCCCAATAAGCTCTGAGGTATAATGGCTTGTATCAGGAATAGTGTGGCCAGCAGGACCAGGGAGGTGATGGTGCCCCTGTATTCGGCACTGGTGAGGCCGCACCTCGAATACTGTGTCCAGTTTTGGGCCCCTCAATTCAGGAAGGCCATCGAGGTGCTGGAGCATGTCCAGAGAAGGGCAACGAGGTTGGTGAAGGGTCTAGAGAACAAGTCTTACGAGGAGCGGCTGAGGGAGCTGGGGTTGTTTAGCCTGGAGAAGAGGAGGCTGAGGGGAGACCTTATTGCCCTCTACAACTACCTGAAAGGAGGTTGTAGTGAGGTGGGGGTCGGTCTCTTCACCCCAGTAACAAGCGATAGGACGAGAGGAAATGGCCTCAAGCTGCGCCAGGGTAAGTTTAGATATTAGGAAAAACTTCTTTACTGAAAGAGTAGTCAGGCACTGGAACAGGCTGCCCAGGGAAGTGGTTGAGTCCCCATCCCTGGAGGTATTTAAAAGACGGGTAGATGCAGTACTTGAAGACATGGTTTAGTGGTGGACTTGGCGGTGGTAGGTTAACGGTTGGACCTGATGATCTTAAGGGTCTTTTCCAACCTTAACAATTCTATGATTCTATGATTCTATACAATTGATTTCTTTGGCAATATGAGGGGTAAATTCAGGGGGAAGAAAACTCAGCTGACTTTAAGATGAGCTGGGTATTTTACACATGATATCCTATGATATGAGTGTCTGGAATAGGCCTTATTGGAATGACACAGGAAGTCTTTTTTCCCTGTGTGTTTTTATTCTGATGTAGCATGTTCAGTCAGCACAGAGCATTGCACTGTAAAATGCCTTCTTCACACAGATTTCAGTAACCAGGCTGGCAGCTGCACACTAAAGCAGACTGAGCGCCTGAATGACCTAGAAGTGGGTACCCCATGCACACCACCTTATAGAGATCTAATCCAAGTACAGCATAAAAAAAGAACTTTGTCCAAAATAAATCGCTGTAGCCTCTCTTAAAAGAGCACGTGTATGCAGTGGGAAAGTGAATTTAATGCAATGTAGCTGTACCTTATTAACTCCTCTATATTCCAAACTGTGATTACCTTTATGAGGTTTAAATGAATATGCTATGAGCTGGATTGACTAAACTGCAAAGAGCATTTACATTTCAGAATGAGTGCACTCGGCACAAGATGTACATTAGAAATGCTTCTGTGCAGTTGTGCAGTTTCAAAGTATATGGACTGAGAATTGCTGTCAACCTGCATACTTTTCAGCAGGTGATTCATGTCTGCTGACAGATGAGCTAATGAGGATTACATTTACTGTAATATGGGTCCTAGACTGGGATCCATTGTCCATGACTTTCTAGACCACTCTGTTTACCATTTAGAATTTGTCACACGTCTAGGGGTTGTTCTGATTTCTTTTTCTTGCTAAATTCTTCTAAGCTGTCTGTCATTCTGTTCTCTGTATCCATATGCCAGATTATTGTTTGGGACCAGCTTTTTTAAAACATCTTTTCTTCTTTCTGAAGCAAATAATAGAAAGCACTAAATCAGAAAAACTGATGGCTTCTCTACTCTAGTTCTGTGAAACACTGTTCTATTATCAACAAGAATCTTTTTTATAGGTCATGACTCACCTACTGACCCTCCTTCTAAGATGCAACTTTATTTAGAAGTGAGGTGAAGAAAACAAATTACTTGAATCAGTGTAGAGTACTAGAGTTTTCTGCTAGAAGATATCAGGTTAACATAGATTTATACAAAACTTATGTCCAAGTGAGAAAACAATGTCAGGAAAAACGGTTTGTTTTGTGTGTTCTATTTCCCCAAGGTCAATGTTATACTTTTCTGGAAAAGTTTTAATTTTTGTTGTGTTCAATTCTTACTTTTAACATTTTCCTCAGAACAGATTCTTATTATAACTGGTTCAACTGTCACTGACTTCAAAACTATAGATTGAAAGGTTTTATTGGTATTTTAATGTTCTATTCAAAATGCAACCTATCAGCTTCCAAAGTTTCATTAATTTTTCAGATGAGGCAAAACTTGGCTCAAGCCAACTGTTGATTAACAGACATAGCTTTTCTATGAAAATAATTATTGTAACTTATCCTTCAATCCACAAATGAAGATGGCTTCTTTATCTCAGAGAATAAGAAATAGTTTCTTCATTAATTTGGCTTTCTGTTGGTTTAGGTCAGCATAGTAGGTTGTTAGAAACATGGTTTCTATTATAATAAGATCTGGCAGTGCAAAGAGTCAAAGAGCTAGGCACTACAGAGCAGTGAGACACTTACCACAAAGCCCAGGAATAATTAGAATGTTACAGTAAGAGAAATTTTGATAAAAAGAGGAAATTCGTAGAATAGTAAAGAAAATCTATCTTCAGCAGACTAGAAAGGAACTCAAACAGAAATATGCCAGGCAAATTTTTCCCCCATGTGAAGGGCATATACGGTGAAGCAAAGCAATAATCTCACAAAATTATGTACATTTTTCCATATTTGACTATTCAGAACCAGTCCAGTGCCATCAAATGAGGGTGGAAGAATTAATCACTGAACCTGGAAATGGTATATGATTGTGCTGATTGAAATCTGGTTGGATATCACAAGAGGAAAATAAAGTGAAAGTTTGGGGGTTTAATGTTTTGTTTTTGAAATACATACATGTATATGCGTATACATATATGCAAGTGCGATGCATATTGATACCCTATGTATCAGTTCTGGCAGAAAAAGTTTTGTAGATTACTCTGTTTACTGAAGAGAAAAGACATGTTAGTCCAGATCCTTGAGACTATTTTGTCCATGCCCTTTGTAGACTTGAAAGGTAAATCACGTCTATATCAAGGATCTCAAGGATTGCTTTGCTCTTGTGGAACAGTTTTGAGCATCTATAGGCCTTTCTAAAGTCATACTCACTGCAAAGGTTGTTCTGGCTGCTGGGGAATATTGAAACACTATTTTCGTCCAGGTGGAGATGGATCTCTAGAGCTGAAAATGGAGTGCAGTAGGACAAGAGGATGTTGGCACCACACAATTGAGACAAATGAGCTTTCCATTCCTTAACTACAATGCAGAATATCACCTCTGCCTAGCCATGCCAGTGTTCCATCTGCATCTATGCCTTTAATATGGGGATGAAAGAAAAGCCTGTTTGACCTACTGTTTTCGTTTTAGAGGAAATGAAACTAACCTGACAAAGTACGTTGGCTGCCTAATGTCTCTAGACTCCTGCTATACTCCCTCCACAGTGTTCTTCGTTTCATTCCTCACGTAGAAGACACTAACAATATTTCAATATTGCTAGTGGATGGAAATCAGGAATTGGCTACATCTAAGTCTAAAGAGGAATTTTTAAAGTCAGAGTTTACAGAGAAATATAGCAAGTGAAAAACTATAATGAACCTATAATCAGACAAAAAAATAATATTGGTGTGATCAGTTAGATAAATATCTTAGCTATACTTTGCAAGCAAAAAGCAGACTTCTCAGCAGTCCAAAGTTCGCAATTTCTCTCCCTTCCCTTTCTCCCAGGCAAAAGGAAGAAAAGAATCACAACTCAGAATTCCACAGAAACAAAAAAATTTAAGCACACAGTCTGAAGTAAACTACCTATTATAAAAATTTTTTTCTGTACCACTGTAAGCACTGAACACTGAAATTGTCCCCAATGCTCTGTGATCTCTCTGAACACTCTACTACCCTTACTATGACTTGTTTCTAATATCTAGGGTTTTTTGAATGTAAAAGATGTGTGCTGCTTGAACTTTTTTAGCAATTCAAAGTCAGTTAGGTATGCTTACATACTTTCCCTGTTTCAGTTTATCTTATATAGAATAAGAGTTATATGATTTGCAGACTGCTAAGCTGGAATACTTTTTACAATCATCTAAATATCTTACATCTTTCATTTTTGTCTGTTTTCATTGTTTGAGGGTTTTTCCCCCCCTCTAAACTGGCAGCTTCTTCCTCTTCCCAGAAACAACCCAAAGAATAACCCCCTATTCTCTTCTTTCCCATAGTCTTAATGCCTGAGGAAAAATAAATAGGAATGCCTAGAACCATATATCAGTACCCCTGTTTGGCTGCAGGGTACTGCTGAGAAATATAAAACTAAACTGTAACTAAACTATAGCAACCATGTTGATCATGGAAGGCTAGTTAATTATAAGTTTCCCTTAGGTATTTGCTGGTGGAAAATATGTCATCTCCATGGTGTCATCTGCCAAGAGGAAAATGTGTAATCTCTGTGGCAAATCCTGCAGAGAGACTGTGTCCCAGTAGTTATACTCTAAACTATATCACAAAACACTGACTCTTAGGGAGGGTAAAGCAGGAAGAGAATCTAATCTTGTCTAAATAAAGTGAAAATCTTTTTTCTGAAGCTGCACTGAGAATCTACCAAACTGTAGAACCCACCATTGTGCATTTGCTCGACTGAATTGTAACTATTTTTCCAAAGCAACAGCTGGAAAAGCATAACAATGAACCAAGACATAAAATGCAAAGACAATAGAAAATAAACATGTACTGAGCTTTGTACATTAAAAACAGAAAAGAAAATAAAAGGGCACTAAATTCCTTATATCTTGGATGTAACAAGAAGCCACATTTTTTGAGTAACCTCATGGAATTAACTGACATGACAAAAGCTTTTATTTTTTTTTCTTCCGTCTCTCCCCTGTCTATCTTTAATTGATGAAATGTCAACACACTGCAAGTTCTAACTCCTGTTTAATTATACTGTTAGAAGTGACAGTATATGTGGTATTTGACTAGGCTGGCTCTACAGCTCTTCCATAGTTTTGCTTCCTAAATCTATGACACTGCAAAACACAAAAGCAAGTTAAAAGGATAGAAAAGGTGATGGAAAATTTAGATTCCCATGGGTACATTATTGTGCCAATATGTAGGAGTACGTCTGTACATTTCCCACTGAAAGTCAGGCAGCTGAACACTTTGCACTTAGTTGAATGTATATTTCCTTACCAGAAAGATGAACTAATGATTCAGAGTGAATCTTAGGTGCCTGAAAATTCCCTAAGAGCCCTGAGTGAAATGACCCTGATTTTTAACCAACTCATGGTTGAAAGTGAGGTGTGCTTTGCACCCTAAGCAAAAAGTCATTTGAGCACTTGGAGCTATAAGCATAAGTGCTGAAGACATGGGTGAATAGTCATCCACTCTTCTCATGCCTTGAAGAGTGCCCTATAAACTCTCCTTTCAAATGCATTTCTCTTTAAAGAGCAGCCAAGGGAGGAATATGGTTTTATAAAATTACCTAGTGGCAACAATTTGCACTGGGAAAACCTTTGTCAAATAAAGGAATAGGTTTTGTTACCGGAAAGGATTCAAACACACATTTCCTATATCCTGTGTCTTTTTTTTGCCTCATGCTGCAATTTGTAGTTGTTCCCTAGATCATCCTCTGGTCTGATTGTATTTTATATAAGCAGACCCCGGACAAAAAACAAGGGAGGTGTTAAAGAGCAGGAATGAAAGTCTGCAGGACTAGAAGACCCCCTCTCAGATGAACATCTTAACTCTTTCACAGCAATTCAACCCCATCTGTGGCCTCCTCCTTCTGCTGGCCAATGAATCCTAGGCTGTGTGGCCAGCACATGCAGCCACAAAATGACACACAAAAGGCCAGCACCAACAACACCTTGCCTTATATACTTGAATATGAAAGGTATGGGTTTAAAAATCCCCAGACACAGACAGAAGTAGATTATCCTATGGGCAGAAGGGAACGCTGTCTCTTCTCCCCAGGATTACAGAGAAAGCAGCAGTTGCTGCTGCAGTATGCAAAATAACATTACTTGCTCTCTGAAAAGGCACATCAGTCTACACCACTCAAGATACACAGGCATTGGGTAGACAACAATTGCTCAGTCATGTTAGAACTGGCACGCTCTGGGCATGTGTGTAGAGACACCTGTCCTCAGTAAAGGCACCTTCATGGGACTGCTATTAGATGGATCCAAATTTCTATATGCTACCTTTAAGCTCTTGCTTCTTGTCCACAGAAAGGCCTGTAATTCATCCAAAACCAAATCCTCAGAGAAATAAGTGAATATTATTCTTGTTGCCACCATTTAGTAACTCAAATTGACAATATATAGTGATATGTTGAGGTTTTAGTACTTCAAATGGAAAAAGTAATATAATTGCACCATGCTGAGACAAACTGTTTTGATTCTGTAATATCATCAGTAATGTTGAAAATAATTCATAACTTAGAAAATAAATCATCTCTATCTATTAGATTCAGCACTCCATTTTGGGAAATGGTAAGAAGACTGAAGTTTAAAGTAGTCAGTTCTGCTAAGTCATGACAACAGATGAACAATATTTGCCCTTAAAATTTAGAGGACCTTTAATGAAAATAGTTAAAGTACATTCCTTCTGCATATCTTTTACCAATCCTGTACCATGATTTATTAATCTTGGGTCATTAATCTATGAGATCAATGCATGCTCTCATTATTTCTTTTGCCCTTTTGCAACAACAATACACTTTGTTGTTGTACAGAGATTCAGAATTTGCTGGTGAAGCAGGCAGTGGACTGAGAGTCAGTTCTGGCACATGGGCATGATAAATTGGGATAAAAGACCACAAAACCTTTTAAAAACAATCTTTTAAACAGAGAAACAAGCAATTTTGGTGCATCAGAATTTAAGTCTTTAGCTTGAGTACTTGAGTACTTGAGTACTACTTTTAGTAGTAAAGAATTTGTGGATCAGCTAGAAGTGGATGAAATCATTTAAAGTGTTCAAAAAAGAGAGTACAACAAAGACGTTAAGTCAGCATGTGGTAATGGTGTTACATGCAAAGGCATGGCCAGCAACTGAAGAACAGAATTTAAAAACCCAAATAATTCCACTTATAATAGCTAATCACTCTTCTTTCCCTGCTGATTTTAGATTCAAACATAAGCACTGGAACAGATCATTGATAAAGAGTATACACAGAATTATTTATTGATCCATTCCTGGCATCATGTTGAAATGAGAAACCTTTGAACTCTGTTATGTGTACAGTGCAAAAAAAAAGAAAAGAATTGTGAAAATAAGCACTGAGAAACTATTGAAGTTATACTTGAAACAGTGTGTAGTGTTCCCCTTTTTGTGTGCATCATCTTTGTGCACAGATAGTTGTGCTGATTTTAGATCACTGTTAACAGGAATGAGCTGATATTATGAGCAGGAACAACTTTTACCACCCCTATTCTGGATTGGTGCTAGTTTATGTGAAGTATTGTACAAACATATAGCAAGATTCTTTTAATTTACATCTTAACAAATAAGAAAGGTAATGGAAAACAAGCACTTGATGAGTTATAACATTCTCAAAGTCAATTCAGTTTGGCTGATAGACAAACTAGGAACTGAACTCCAATTGCGTGTCACAATTCAGTGCTTTTTGTATGTGACTATTCTGTCTCTAGAAGAAGTCCAAACCATTCAACAAAACAGTGTAGATCTCAGCACATTGGTATGTGAATCACACTACATTGCACTGTGGGGACAGAATTGTAATGAAAGGCCTCAGTCACGCTTTCTTGACCAAAATAGATTCATTATTGTCAACTGTGAGTTCAGTCGATAGCTTTCACAGTTCTGTAATCTAGCCAAATGGGCACCGGCTTCAATTTTCTTGGTTTTTTTTTTGCCAAACAGTAGCTCACCAAATGTTAGATGTGTTTCTGGGTACCTGAGAAAAGAGCAGATTATTGTTGGGATGTTCCAATAGACATTTCAGGGAACCTCCATCTTCTGAGAGAAGGTGGAGCATTCAAAGGCTTATTTTCAAAATCCTAGAGGGGAATTAAGCTGTCAAAAGGGAAACAAAAAAAACATCCAGAAAAAAATCCTCAGTTCTTATTTTAACCCTACTAGATTAAGTGCACAGGAGGCCCTAATAAAATGTTTTTATGAGTAATGAACTTCTAGCATTTTTATAGAATATGGTGTGTACCCTTTTCTAAACTTCATTTACACTTTCCAGGTATCCAAATTTGAGTCAGACACTCCATGTTTTAGATAATTATTGATTTCCAACATATATTACTACCTAGATTATAGAAGGCCCATGATCACTTGGTTTTCAGCAGGTCCTCAGCATGATATTCTGCTAACAACTTCTGAATGCCTTGCCAGCTCTCTGGATGCACCCACCCTGAACCTCTGTGACACTGAGGGGACAAACCCTTATCATTAGTTTTATGAATTTGTTGCTGTTATGTATCAGGAATGCCAATGTAGAAAGAAGGAGTGTAGGCAGATCTAGAAGTCTAAACATATTTACTTCAAAATGAAAATAATCTTTACAAGAGTATGAAATAAAAAAAAAACAACCAAAAAAAAGAAAAAAAAGGTAATCACATTGTGTGATTGTGTGTAAGATGTTTCCCACAACTATCATAATGTCTGATATTGGTTTCCCAAATTACCACAATAGTGTTAATTTGTCTTCATATATTAATATGTTGGGTATTAGGGATATAGTTGGCTTACTGTGATTTAAAGAAGTCTTTAACAGCTGTACTAGCTATGACATCTGGCTAATCCTTGCTAATCCTGAAAATTAAATATCTGTTCCATCATTCCATTGGGCAAAAATGTTAAGTAGTTATTCCAACTGTTTTTCATTTGCCTTTCACCTGGGCACTTCTCCCAATCTGTGACCCTCGTAATTTATTCACGCTTAGCTTTACAGAAGGAGTCATGGTTCCAGTCACCCTCCTGCATGTTGACCATCATGCAATACCATGAAGGAGGAATATGTCTTTCTTTTTAAATATTGTCTTAAACCTGGCTGTCATACTTGAGCATTTCACCCAGCATATGGATGCATCTGATGTAGTATGGAACAATAATCATCTGCTTTACTATGCTGTAAGCACAGAGCCTGCACAGCTGCTAACTTGTAGAAACAAATGTTCCCAAGAAAAACATCATTTCAGTAAGAAGAGTTTACATGCAAAAAGTACAAGCAGCATCTTATATATTACTTGTACCTGCATTGATATGGCCTCTATATGAATATCTTCTTTGCAGGAAGAGTATGCTAGAGCAGATATTTATATTCCTATCAATATGGAACTGAATGTTTTGGTTCACACAACCTACCTCATCCATTACATCCCTGAGATGAAAGGAACACTACAGAAGTAATATTCCATTAGCTTTTGCACATCACTTTTATTTAAGGCAAATCTGTGTAGGTCTGAACCCTGAGGGAGAAAGATACTGAAGGGCAAATGTCAGGGCGCAGCCTATTTGTTCAGAGCAGGGCACTGGAGTTTGAATTTTTTCCATCATTCAGTTTTGCAGACTAACCAGTAAAAGATTTATATTAATTTCCTCAAAGAAAGCTTAGCATATGGAAAATACAGAGTTGTGCTTCTACCTTGGCCTCAGTCACCAGAAACAGATTTTTTTTTTTATTGTAATTGCACACAGTGATGCTATTCCATGAGACAGGTCAAATCAGTAGCATCTTAACAAGCAAAATCCTAATGCAACAAACAGTATGCTGGAAAATGCACATGCTTCTCTCTCTTCTCCAGTTGTATAATTCTGATCCAAATCTGTAAAATCTTAATTGATTTGAGGCTCAGCTATTTAGAGACCATTTCACTAACTATAGTATTCCAAAGCAGTTGCGTTCATTGAGCAAACTCCCCTCTCTTTCCTCCAGCTGCATCATATGATTTTCAGCTGCTCATTTTAAGTTAAGCTCCAGAATAAATGTTAGCCTGCTTTATCAAAATTTAAGACACAACTTTTCAGATTTGCTTCCAAATAAATTAAACTACAAGAAATCTCCTAACCGTATATCAGAAAAAGGAAAGAGAAAACTTTTGATTTTATTTTGCTTTCTTGTCACTGGAGGAACCTAGGCAAGAAACTTCAACATTTAAGCATTCACAAGTCTTCTCTCAACTTCAGGGTAATCCCATAAGCATCTGAATCCCTTTGTGTCTCCATTTCTGCTCTGGGCATGCATTCAGCTGCCTGAGGCTGTGGTTACACGGGCAGCCAAGCTCTTTTAATGGCTTGTGGCTGCCAAGAAAAGGAAGCTTTGCACTTCTCTTGTTTTCTGTCAGTTGCTCCCACTCTCCCCCCTTCCACCCTCCACTTATTTCTAAAACAGATAAACAAAGGATGTGAACCTGAATTTATCACTTCCCAGATAACATCTGCTGGGGAGATAAATGTCCGCTCCCTCTTCCTCACATTTAAAGGAAAGAACATACACATTAGCTGCAAGCCAGTTCACGACTGTTTCATGTTGTTTTCCACATGCGAAGTATTAGCAGTGAAACTGTGTAGCAAGTTCAGTGTGGTTGTTTTGTCATGGAGCTTAGTGGGAACAACTCTAAATTATCCTATCAGATGATTCAGAAATTTGTGGGCCACTTAGTGTATTTACTGTATCAAAATACCTGATAACCCTTTCAGACAAAGAAAAAGAATATTTTTTATCAGGCGTGTTTGAGTTCCAAATATCTTCATTAATCCAAAATTGAACCAATGCTTTTTACCTCTTATATTTAAATGGTGGATCCATATCTAATCTAATGTGGTATTCTTCATCACTCAACTGTCTTATTACTTTGTTCTCACATTCTGATAATTAATATGGATCCCACTGAGTCCGCAGGACTTGTAATGGTTTCATTGTCTTTAGAAAAATTACATTCTTGTACAGTTCTTACTGTCACTGTTTACTTTCACTGTTAAATTAAAAAATACATTGTTTCTTCATTTTTTTTCCAATTTACTGATATCTCTACTCATTGACCCTATGCTCCTATCAGTGGAATGAGATGAACTAACTTGTAAATTTATGGATTTGATAAACATACACTGTTTTCTCTCTGAGGTTTCCCTACTATTTCTGTGAAGAAGTTAAGGCTTGTAAAATGTAGGGGATTGAGTCTACTTAGTGATCACAAATTTCAGTCATTTCAAGCAAATGAAAAAGTGCAGTTGTAAAATATTATATTTTATCATTCTTCTTTTAGAGAAGGCAGGGATCGGGGTAAGTGATTTTGTTTTCTTGCAACATTTCTACTCATTCAACAATTTTATTTTTGTTCATCCTTAAGCTATTTACGAATCTAAAGTGGGCAAAATGTTTTGGATTAAAATAAATGTTAGAGGATAGATTGACAGAAACTGCAGCTTGGCTGTAGTAGTTCAGAAAGCTCAGGATGTGGCAGATATGGATCTTATTACTTTTTTTTTCTGTGGGGTTTTGATCTACTATCTGATGGCAAAGTACCTTAATATTGAGTTAAGACAGATGATAGGTGGAGTCTTTATTCCTTCTCTCGAAGCTGTTATATTTTGTATAAAATACTTTTACAGTCATTGACTAGAGAATGAGATTTAGCTCTTAGACAAATTGTAAGACATTCATCTGCCCTGTACATTTAACCCCTGTGATGGCTTCATCAGGCATTCGATGATCACAGGAAAACCACCATCCATTCAACAATGATCACAGGAAAACCACCATCCAATCCCAGATGACAGCCCAGTTTCACCATTTCAAAATCTCTACTCAATATTAGCCATCAGCAGCTGGAGAACGAAGATGCGAATCTTCCCAGATAGGTAGCACTGAAGTAGATAAAATACCAACTATATCTCTGTGACCATTTTGCTGTTCTAAGAACAGAATTTCCTTTTACTTTTCTTGCAAGTACACAAAATCAAATGTATTTATAGCAAAGTACAAAGGATTGTACATATAAGAAAATATTACACAATTCAGAATAACTTCATTCCTTTATGCATAAAGCAAAACAAAACCAACCCCCACATTTAAATTTAGGTCATTAATAACCAAAGTTCTTACTATATTATGAACCACAGATTGAACTGATCAAAGCCATATTCAAACTACCTTGCCTAGGATCTCATTTACTAGAAATAATTCAACTTCTTTAAAAGGTATTGGTTGAAAATAGAGGTAAACTAATTATTCTCTCCTTTCAGTTACACCAAGTAGCTGTGGATGTGCATACGTAGTCACAAAAGGTCTACTGATATTTTTTAATTACTTGATTGATTGCTTTTAGAAACAAACATTGCAGGAAAAAATCTATTCACGTGGTGTAAATAAAATCAAAATTGAAGTTGTTTTTTTATTAATAACAAGTAACTAACCAGCAGTCAGTGAACTATGCATTCATGATAGGTTAACCTCAGTATCAGACACTTAAATAAATGCCTAGAAATTTCTAAACCACCCTCTATAACAAATCCCAATGATATCCCCCACCAAGACAGTCACACACACACATGCACTCCCTCTCACAGGCAGTGTAATTATAAGCACACCCTCATACCACACACACATCCTTTCTGGGAGTGTGAATTCCTCTATTTCTGTATCCTCCTGCTGGAGATGTAGGTGCTCTAGAATTATGTGTGCTCGTGACAGTCCCTACAAACCAACAAAACATATTCACATGAGAAAGCCCCCACCTTGAGTTTGCACATATACGTCAGAAGTGTTACACCCACACTGTCACTCCTCAAGCTAGATGCACACACCCCATGGCATCTGATTGAAGGATGCTCAGTAAGGTTGAGGTAGAGATTGCAGTGTCGGTGGGGTGATTTCTGTCAGTGTCAAACCAGGTTTTGACAGCTTCTCTGTTACTTTCTTCTCTCTCCCCACTGTTACAAAATTTCAAGCTTCTTTTGTAATTTTTCTCAATCTGATTCCTTTGTTTTTCAGCTGTTTAGTGCGGCCAATGGATGTCGTTTTCTTTAGCATTGCCAGTTTGGGGCAAATTCCCTCTTAGACAGCTTTGGATGTTCTGTTGACACTCACTGTTATACTTACATCCCTGCCTTATGTTGACATCCTGGCAACTTTGCAGAGGGGAGGCTGGGCAGGCACCCCCACAAACATTGTTATGGAGCACAAGGAATTCTCTCACTGGGTCTTCTCATTTTCAATCACATATAAAGTTTGCCTTGCAGTGAAAATAATCACAAGTGATTACAATGTATAATTTGTGAGTAATGTTAAGATTTTAGTGGTCTCCCAAAGTCATTAGGCATAAATAGTCTCAGGACAACTGGCTTTTTGGAGGAAGATGGAGAATTCAAAGTAACTGGAACATTATTTGAAACTCTCAGTTAATGATGTTGAACTTTACTGTAGTATTCCAATTAATGAATGCATAAATTTACATAGACATTAATAAAGTTTTTCTCATTAATCTTATCACCATCTCTCTTAAAAATAATAACATGTACCATACTAGCACACAGGAACTAACCTTGCTCATTAGAGATCTCTTTCTTCCAGATTTCCTTTTTCTTGGATTCTACTTTTCTTTCATTTTCGATTAAATGTATTCAATTATTCTTTCAGCTTGCTGGCAGAATTTGCTTCTTTCCCTCCTATCTATTCTTTAGTAAAAGCAAGAAATGATAGTTTACTTCCAAAATAAAGGATAAAGTTGGATAGTTCAACATCCAAAATAAAATAAAAACATAATATGGTTCACAAGGTACATTGTTGTTAACATTTTGATGAAAAATGTGCATGTCGTTTGTTTTTCAAGTGCACCCTTTCACTAGATAGGAAGGGCTCCATTCTTAACCAATCGCTGGAGGTGACTGAAATACAAATAATATCTTTCCAGCAAATAAATGAGGAATGATAATATTTTCTGCACACCAATAGCTGTTTGATTAATTCAGATTTTAATTAGGATTCATTTTTATACAACCAAACACTATTCAGCTAGTGGCTTATTTTAAACACAATTGCTATTTCTCATGTTGGAATTCTATTCTGCTGCTTAGAACTAGATGTAACTTTTCATATTGATTACCTTTGGAAATAATTTCCCTTTAATCTCTAGGGATTTTTATCAACATTAACCCAGACAGTGGGGTAAGGAACTGAATTCATACAGCTAAAGTTGAAGAGAATTGCTTCCAGGAATCTGTGAGAAACTAAAAGAATTTGTCCTTGGTTTCTTGGTTCAGCTGGCACCATTCTGTAAACTACTCATTCTTTCTATCAATTTCTTTATTCTAAAGGTAATGAAATATTGCTGTTCCTGAAATATGCTTGTATTAATTTTTCAGTTAAGCAATGTATATTGTAAGGAAACAGCCTTCTTAAAAGAATAGACCTTTTTTTATGGTTCTGAACAGAGGCAAGATATAAACTATAATATCATATGAATTATCAGCGGTTACCCACGACATGCAGGACGTACGTATGATGGTATTAACTCATCAAGGAGAGTTGATAAGGGTTGGATATTTCTTCTGTAAACTTGGTGAATTAATTCTTTTCCAATATGTTGATGATCATCATTTAGGCAAATACTCCTCCACCCTCAAAAGCACTCAGACTTGAAGATACATCTTTTCTTATTTAATATTCATGTGAGATCATTCTTGGATAATGTATGCAAGACTGGATACTCCTTTTACAGTATTTAAACCATGGATTAAATCTTCTTCAAACCAAACAGTAATAAAATAGAAACTAGAGAAGATTCAAGGTATTACTCATACAGCAGTGGAACATACAAGAGGAAATAACCTGAGGAAGAAAATGAAAAATGCCATAGACATCACTTTCTTCTTTTTTTACAATCACAGTGGAAGTAGTAGTTTGGGGAGAAAAATGATTCTATGCATTATGCATGTTTGATAAGGCCTAGAAGGTGCAGTGAGTTTAAGAAGCACAAGGACTTTACCTTATGCTGGTAATTTGTTACTAGTACGTTAGCAAATGATATAGAAGAAGATGTCTGAGAAACAGAAATATGAGATTGGACAGCCATTTGACAGATCAAGAGTATAGACAGAGACCTGTGAGTCACAAAATGCTAGTAGGAGACAATTTCACAATAGGGTAGACAATTTCATAAGAAACAATTTCACAGGAATACAGAGGCAGAAGATGAAGCATCTCTTGACATCCCTCTTAAAAGTGAGAAAGAGAATAAATGGCAGGAACAAAAAGGAAAATGAAGAAGAACATGAAAGTAATAATCAGAGTGATAAGGGAACCCCAACATCAATAGCAGTTGAGATGCCAGTAACTCTGACATTTGGCTGCAAGTTTTGATCAGAAGGATGACTGTGGCTTTCATGGTGACTAGCTCTATCTAAATGTCTGACTCCAAAACTGGGAGGCCACATTCAAATCGCCTATGTGAAGGGTCCTGGTTTTGTCCAGACCATGCTGAGACATTGTCTGGAGCAGTGCTAGTTTGACATTGGCCAAACCAATACCAGGAGACATGATAACAGATGAACAGTACAGACAATCTTGAGCCAGTGTCTGAGTCATGCCTTGTCCCTGTTTTATTTACTAGTTGAGATGCAGACTTTGTTTCACAGAATTGTTGATACAGAAGCCACTTAGAAAAGATCTGGTCTGCAACTGGAAGATAAAAATTCAGACTAATATCTGTAGTTGGAATTTCATCTCTATGGAGAAGAAAAGTTAAAGTGACAGTTGAAGGAAGATGAACATCTGTAAAAAATACATAAATGGAAAAAATGCTTAAACTACATGCAAATTAAAAAAATATTAAGAAGGACAGAACTATAGAAAATAAATATTTTTTTGCAAATAAACTGACTGGTTTAATTAGATCATGCAAAGCAATGAAAATGTATTTCCCCAACTGGAATTGGTACATTCCTTTATATTATAGTCTTGTATCTTTTTAAATTTTCTTTGATCAGTCCTGATACTGTGTAGAATATGTCCTTCCTTCATTCTTCCAAATCCCATGTATGTTTGAAATCCTTACTCTTATCATCCACATACCATATTGAAATATGTTTAAATGCGATTTGACTTAAGCTTCAAATCTAACACTCAGCACTATGTTGTTGAGTAGTTACTGGCTCATTTGCTCTAAGATATATTTATCTGAAAAATTCAAGTCTGTGGGGAAAGCAAACTTGAACTGTTTGACATTGGTCAATAGGCTGCAATTGCCTGAGCATGTTGGCAGTCATCCACAGAATTAGTCACGATGTCCTGTTGACCCAATTTGAATCCTGTGTTGAGATTATACATACTGTATTATTTGGATTCAGCTTTGGTTTGGGGAATACAATTTCCAATTTGTGCAAGTTTTAATTCTGTTTTCACAGCTGTTGACTAGCTGTCTCCCTACTGCTTTTATCTTGAGGAATTTATCATGTTCTATTCCCTTTTGATGCTTTTATTTGGTGTTAGGGATAGGTTTGCATTTCTTTGCCAATACTACATTTTAAGTCTCACACAAAATCCTCTCACAGGCCTTATGAAAACCCAGCATGGAGGCTATTGAGACATTTTAGGACCACATCAATCCCCCTTCCAATATAACAGGGTTGGGTTTTTTCCTATATTCTTTAGCCTCCATGCTATTCATTCTTTTTTTCTTCACCAGTCTAAACACCTTCTCAGTAAGCCATGGTGTAATTCAACTGCAATTTAATAACAGCAGCAGTGACTGATATTCCACCAGGCAGTAAGTGAAACAAGGGCATATTCAGCTTCCTCAATATCTGTTTGAAATCCAGTATCAATTAAGCCCTGGAAGAAATATAGAAGGATCTGGTAATTTTTTTGGTAGGCACAGCTTAACCATTTCACGTTTACTCCTTGCTATAACCATGCAGGCAAAGAATTCTTAAGTCAAAATACAGAGTTATTAAAGAATATGAGCTATTTATGAAAGTGGTGCAGCAAGATTCATTTATGTTGAATAAAGACTTTAAAGTGAAATCTAGTAGAAATCCATTAACGTGTAAATGGGAGAGTAAATAAATGCCACTTTCTGGGGACATGCATCGCACTGAAGATGTTACTGCTAAGGCAGTGGAAGAAGTAAGACTGACTTATAAAGGTGTACCCTCTCCTAGGCAAATATGCGTAAAAAACAAAAGTAGTGCTTGGCAAAAAAAACTTTCTACTTTTGTGCAACAGTTTGATTGTCAGCTTTTTTTTTATAGAAACCTATGGATACAATTCAGAGGAAACTAATTACTACTGAGATGAAGAAAGTGGGTGCTTTTTGAGAGGCAGTTCTGGACAGAAAATAAATTCAATTCTTATGTTGGAAAAATTATTGGAGAAAATCTGTTTGTATTATCTGTAATTGGCTTGTTTAAGCTTACATACTGTGATGATATCATGATATAGAGATGGGTCTAACCTAGAAGAAGAAAGAAAGGAATGAAAAAGGGTCCAGAAGGGAAGATAAATAAATAGGCACTGTTAAACCTGAGAGCTATATTCTGGGTGTACAAAGATGGCAATGATTAACAAGGAACCTGAAAAAACTGCAAAGATGTCATCAGTACTCAGACATGTTTAAGTAGTGTTTATTCTGTCCTGATGTTTTGGATCCCCAACAATGCAGAAGTAGCAATATTTCCACACAGGTCCAAACAGTATGTGCAAGAATTCTGTCAGATTTGTAATTATTCTCTTCTCCAATTCAGAATTGGTGTTTGTAAGAAGTATATACCAACTGTTTATGGGCTACGTGGTCAAGAGCAAGAATAACTATTCCAAACTGGTTAGGCTAAAAAAAAAAATAATAAAAAGATAATTTAGGGAAGGACTAAACTCTTATTATGAGCAATAAAACTACTGCCTCTTTCCTATGGATTTCTGACTTCTTTTCCCCTAATATTCCAGTCATGTTAATTCCTTTTCCTGCCTAAATCCATACTGACAACGCAACCACTCTATTCCTAAAGCCATGCTTCAAGCCCTAATCCCCTTTACATATCTCCATTTTGTCCCCATATTTCTATCTACTCTCTTGATCTGTACACTGACCAAGAAACAATACATATTGGAACCACCCAGAAGATGATACACATTGGCTGACTAGACACCTATGTACGGTCAGTCCTTAGCAGAAATGTTTGAGTTCTCCCCACTTCTGTCCCCAGCAGAAATTTGAAATATCTTCTATTAAATTTTGACTGAAGCAGGCTGACAGGTTAGAAAAGTATATCGAGGCAGATATAAACTCTCACTATAATAATGAAGTAAACTGTGAACTTTTAGAAAGTCAGCCTAAATACATTTAGATTTGTTTATATAAATTATTTATGTATAAATGTACACTAGTGAAAAAATATACTTCTTCTGTTTGTTAGTTAACAAATGCAAACAATTCCTAGGATATAAAGATTTAATTGAATTCTACTTGGCTTGCACATCATCAAAATCAATAAATCTTTTGTAATATAAACTCATTTAAAATTTCTCTGGAAGTTTTATATGCCAGAGTCTAGTTAGCTCACAGTGATAGTGCAGTACTGGACACACAAAAAATATCAATAATGGATTTTTGATCACTAAAACTAGCTCTAGCTCACTAAATACAAATAATGAAGTGACACAAGGAGGTGATTGTTCTTCTGACCACAGTCAAACTGTAAGTGATTCAACTTACACTTTTTTCTTGTAGCTGTCACTTCTATAAACTTCAGGAGAAAAAACACAAAACATCATTAACTTCAATGGACTAAGCATATGCTCAACTGCTTTTCTAAATAAGTGTAGATTTAAAAATACATTTAAAAATAAGCTGGAGGCATCCTTGACTGTTTCTGAATTGGGGTTTTAATTAGTAGAGTTGCTTACATGTAACTGAAATTTGCACTACAATTATGTTATTATTTAACTATAGCTTCCCAAGGAATGAGAGTTTGTGCAGTTTTGTGCTGAGTATTTGTGTGGGTGTTTGCCCCTCTCTCTGCTTTTCTTACCTTTCCAAAAACTTCCTGTTGAATGGCCCAGTTGAACTATATGTGGGAAAGAACAAATAACTTCAGTTCCTAGAAATTTCAGGAAAATCAGCAGCCATGTCGGGGGACAAACTGGCATTAGTGCGCTCTGTGAGATGCAGGCTCTAGCCTTATTAGATACAAGAAGCTACACCTGAGAACTATTATGATTGCCATAATAATAGGAAAACAACAGTTCTTGCCTCACAGGAGACACCAGATCATCCAGAAAAGAAGCCATATGAAAACTGGCTTCATTACTTAGACAGAAGTACTAGTTTACATAATTAGAGTGTCAATTAGATGTTTTAGTCTTCCTAAACACTATCTATCTCTAAATCAAATGTGCAACTGGTACCCTAGTTTTTTTAAACAGTGGAGAGTGAAGTATGTAAATTAAGGAACTTCTTTGAATTATTCCAAAACTGTGTCATAGAAGAAACCATTGGAACACAAAATCTCTGCCTCACTAGTGCATTCTGCCTCAGCATACCTCTGCTGTCCTGCTATTTTCATACCTGAAGCTCCATGTATGAGCTTTCTGTCTTGCAGATTGATTTCTGATATGTTACAATCCTGTCTTCATCTGGAGCTGAGGAAGCCCATAGTCCCACTGGGACAGAGAATTACTTATATTTCAGTTGTGTTTCTTGTTGGGATGTCTATGAAAGGACATTTTCCTGTGCCATTACTCCAACAATAATGAGGAAAGCTGGAATATTTATCAGCAGAGAAGTAACTGAAATAATAAAATTAGCAAAGCCTAAAAGTACAGCAGTCCATTGCTAGTACATAAATTTTCAATTTGAATATTATTGAATATTTAAATGACAGTAAGCACAGTGACTAACATCATGTTATTTTAAATCACTGTTTGTGTGTGTGTGTGTGACTGTGTAAAAGGTGTTTATAAAACCTTAGTGTTCCTGACACAGACTAGCATTACTCTTACAAATATAGATGTCATTTATATGACACTATATTTATTTCCGAGATAGGATTTCAGCAATACTTGGCAGGAGATATTGTATAACTAATGTTATTATTTCTTGGATCAATTTTCAGGAGACATGACCACTTTCAAATTTATTCATCAAAATATCTTTGGGTGTGCATGAATTTTTTTCTTTGAGTATCCTTTGCAAAATGTTTCAGCAATGAATACAGAAACAATGATGGCTGCTGTAGTCTTCTCCTGTCTTATGATACTTGTTTTACTTGGTAAGAATGTAAATTATTAATTGAAGAGCTATTTGTTATCAAACAAAAGATATTAGCTGTATATGGTACAGAAGCAGCTTTGCTGGTGATATAATTTCAAGCAAAATCTCCAAAATAAAAAAGGAGAGCTTTGCACCTTTATATGTGTATATAGTTTTAGCGTTGAGCAAATAATGGAAATAATATTCTTGATAATTGCATAAATAGACAGGTTCATTTAGTTTTGAAAATGCTCACTGTCTGTTTCACCTATGTAACCAGCAACACACTGCAAATTTTGCAACGTCTAACTAAGTAATTGAACAGTACTGTGAATTGACAATCTTATGATACAAGACAAAGTAAAAAAATCATGCTATGTAACTGGTTATATAAGTAAGCTAATTAATAGAAAAAAAAACCCTGTATTTTTGCTAAGTAACAGTGTGAATTAACAATTACCTGTGAATTAAAAATTACCTGTTTGTTAACAGTCTACAGTCAAAAATATTCAATGAGGAAATCTGTGAATAATTTAGAGAAAATAAGTTCAAAAAAGAAGCTTCAAATCCATTCATCTTCATATATAAATTATTCATGACTAATTTTTCACAAAGCTCTGATTTCAGGTAAGATTAATGGCTAATATTTAATATTAACACCTGAAGTTTTATATTGTGATTTCCAACAAGCCTTGAGAAGTTAGATGCCAAGATTTCATCTCCATAGGTTTCAAGTACCTAAATCACAGAGGCAATCTGGAAACCCCATTCATAAATTAATACCAAGTTGAATAAACAAGTGGAAGTTGTTTGATGAGCAGAAAAAAATAACTAAACCTCTTCTGTTGTTGATTTGTGTCCTTTATGCCCTATGCTCCACTTTCTTTTTGACAGACCTCCCTAGGCAGCAGCCATCCCAAGGTGAGTCCTTTGTATGGACATTACACACCTCCTAATTTATGGGAAAGCAGCTGTCAAAATGGATTGCATGATGGCTGACTTCTACCACCCTTTCACACCAGATACATACTTTCATAAAACTTCAATCACTTTTTCAAATATAGCTGACATTGGCCAGCCTGCCTAGAAAAGGAATGGACAGAAAAACAGATACGTGGATGGATCCCCTAAACTTGTAAAAAGTTCTGAGATTACTGAAGTTAGTTAAAGATTAAGGAAGATCTTGGTAAACTTTTTTCTTTCTTTCTTTGTCTTCAATGAACAGCACCTTTGCTAAAAGTGTACTTTGTGGGGAGATAAAAACAAGTCCTGTTATCCATGTTAATTTAACAGAACTAACAAATCTGGCAGAATAAGAAAAAAATCTTTACACTTTTCTCAGTTCTACAGGAATGTGAACTTCAGATCACTTGCTTAGTTGCCAAAATATAGTTCTTTAGATATGCATTTAAAACTATAGTTCCCATAGCTGTAATTCATGAGTAGCTGCTATAGCTGAAGGCTATGGGTCAGTTAAAGCTCTGAAACATTACATTTTATTCTAAATTGTTATTAGACACAATTCTGGCCAGTACCCTGATACAGTGGCTCACTGTGTCCCAGCAGTCTAACTCTGAACATACTTCTAACATTGATCAGCTAGCTCATCTTCTGAATGAAAAGGCTTGAATAAGTGGAGATTATTTTCAATCTTTCCCTTATGTTTTCAGTATTGCAGATAAACACATTCACATTCTTTGCATCAGGATGCTATTATACATGCAATGAAATAATTCCTGTTTAAGGAAAAGATTTTTATGACTTGCAAATCACATGGAACATGCAATCATAAAATCGTTGAATCAAGCTCAGCAAACAGACTACTAAACCTACAGCCAGAGACTTGAGATGACAACATTTGAAATGACAATTTATTTTTTCCCAATGGATCTGTTCTTTCTGGATAAGTTACTGTTGAATTTAAATGAAAGGGAGAAATTAATTACATGGAAAAAAATAGAAAAAAAAACATTATTTTTTTCATTTATCAGTGGTCTGAAACTCAGATGATGTTTAGGCTGGAGACTTTAGCAAGGATAGCTACAGGTAAGAAATGGAAAAGTTTAGAAGTCATTGAAGGACTGAAATCCTCTAAACACAACTTAGCACTGAATCAGTGGGACTTAAATGTTTAAGTCACTGAAGTGCTAAATCATGCCTCCAACACTGGTAACATGTTTTGTTATAGTCTATATTGTTTAGCAGATGGGTCCCCTCTCTTTCATTCCTAGTCTTGAATTTTTATGTACTGGATGTACTGAATCACAGAATGGTTGAGGTTGAAAGGGACCTCTGGAGGTCATCTGGTCCAACCACCCTGCTCAAGCAGAGCTAAAGCCAGTTGCCCAGGATCATGTCTAGATGGGCTTTTACTATCTCCAAGGATGAAGAGTCCACAGCCTCTCTGGGCTACCTGTTCCAGTGCTCAGTCATCTTCACAGCAAAAAAGTGTTTCCTGATGTTCGGAGGAAATCACCCATGCTTCGGTTTGTGCCCATTGCCTCTTCTGCTGTCACTGCACACGAATGAAAAGATCCTGGCTCCATCTTCTTTGCACCCTCCCTTCAGGTATTTCTACACATTAATAAGATTCCCCCCCGAGCCTTCACTTCTCCAGGCTGAACAGTCCCAGCTTTCTCAGCCTTTCCTCACAGGAGAGGTACTCCAGTCCCTTAATTCCTTAGTGGCCCCTTGCTGCACTCTCTCCATTAAGTCCATGTCTCTCTTGTACTGAGGAGCTCAGAAGTGGACCCAGCACTCCAGGTGTGGCCTTACCAGTGCCAAGTAGAGGGAAAGGATCACCTCCCTCAACCTTCTGTCAATGCTCCTCCATTAGATTGCCATTAGTCTTCTTTGTGGCAATGGCACGTTGCTGGCTCATGTAAGAAAGACAGACAGATATATGTACTCATGTACAAAACATGTTCATGTGTATTCATATGTACTTATATACTCATATGTACTCATGTAAGAAAGAAAGATGTACTGAAAGACATGTGTAACTTGTAATGTTCACGAATTAGTTGCTTTTCGCAGAGTGGTTTTCTTTTTATTGTTTGCACTGGAGAGACACTCAAACCCTGTCTAAAATTATCTGCAAGCTGCTTTTTAAAAGATTAAATACTGGATTTTTTTCTCAAATTAGTGTAACAGTTTTAGATAACAATTTTAAAGACCTTGTTTAGCCCCCTGGTGGGACCTTCAAAATTTAAGTGCAGGGAGTCTACAAGTAGATCTAATTCCTGCTTATCTTAAAGGATTTATTCAAAACCCTTAAGAAAGAATTCACTTGCAATGGTGGAATTTGTGCAAGATTTTATGGTGATTCAGAACATTGAATATTGACTTTTCTATAGCTAGCTATTTATATATATATATATATGAATTATAGAGCATGAGTTCTACAATTTCATACCAATCTATCTTATTTTGGGGTCCAACTTCCGGAAATTGTCAATAGCTAGAAAGTGATTGAGATGATCATTTAGGCCTTAAGATCAAGATAAGGCTTAGGGAAATCCATATTTTTCAAATTTTTGGATCTGAGAAGCTTATTATTTGTAATTTTTAGTAAGTAGCTTTTTTGCCCCTATTCTTTGTCTGACGAAGTAGGAGAACATTATTTTTCTGTTTTACAAGGACATTGTGATGATTAACAACAGAGAAAAGAGCATTCAGATTATGAGGCACACACAAGTGTACTTACGTGGTACCTGTAAATTTCTCCTTACACATAAATAAAGAAATAAATCCACATACAAAATATTATGTGGCCATGGGAGTCTGCCATGGAAAGCAGCAGAAGAAAATACTGAGATTCCGAAGAGGTGAATATCTTCATGATTTATTTTGTTTATAGTAAATATATGCTATTTCATTTAGGACAGATCAAAGCAGGTATGTTATACTTTCATGTATAGAAGAAGTAGCAGTAGTCCCCGAGAAATGCTTGTTGGACAACATTAAAATTCTAATCTGTTTCAGAATGAAGATAATCAGAATATATTATTTTTCTCTGGCTGCTCTAGAAGGAGCCAGAACAAGTGAAGAAAAATGGTTCAGAATTTACAAACATAACTAAAATTTTACAAAAATAATGACACTGAAAACCTATTTTGTTAAAATTAATGAGTTTTAGCAAAAATGAAAAGAAAAAAAGCATGGAAAGTTCTGAAGTAAGAATAACTGAAAAAAGCCTTGAAATGTGTCATTTACCTATGTGATTGAAGGAGCTGAAATGGATGTTGCAAGGAAACATTTCAAGCTTTAAAGCATTGTCTCTGCAATGTCAGAATCACTGACCGATTTGATATACGAAAGATAACCTTGAGAAGGAAAAGAAACCTTTGTCATGGGAAGAGTTTAAAAGGAGTTATCAAATATTTTCAGTGTCTATACAATCTCTTTTTTCTAGTGCAAGCTCTTTACTTATTTTATCTGACTTGAAGCAGTATTGCTAATACTCAACTTCTAACTAAAGATGAAGCTGGGGAACAATAGGAAAGAAGAGATGTAAAAGGAAAATGGAAGGTGAGGAAAACAAAACTGTATTTGAAGATATAGTAACATCAAATTTGATAAATCACAGCTGTGGGTTTAGAAGTTATTTTCTCAGTTGTAATTAAAACAATTATTATAGCAAGCCTGGTGAATGGTAGTTGATTCAAGATTTGGCAGTTCCCATCAGTTCCCATCTCCCCAGCAATTAATTTACACCCCTTTACTGGTCCTTCTCCCTTTCTGGCACATACAACACAATGAGTACACAATTATTTTCACATGGATGTCCTTGTCAAGTAATTTCGTTGTCAAACGTCAAAGTAATTTCACTCTGCGTAAAGTTCTTCAAATAATTCGAATGTTTCCAAACTCAGCTTCTTGCAGTTGTGCACAGTGCAAGAGTGGGTTTCTCTGTGTTATCCCCAGCGGGTACCTTTTATTTTTCATAAAATCATAGGAAAAAATAGGCACATCTTGTGTATTCCAAAGTCCTGCTGAAAGCAAGTCTTTGGTGCATTTGGACATCACAGGTCATCAAGAAAACCAACAGACCCAAAATGATATGTTTGCCCTTCCTCAATAATTCTGGGCTAATCTGCACAACAGTTTTTTCCAGAAATCCTTACAAGGTCTGTTGGTTAGTCATTGAGAAAAAGCATGTTAGATTAGATTCTGTATTTGAAGAATATTTCTATCTGCTTGGTGCTGCGACCAATGTATTCGGCTTTTAGGACTTCGCAGTGATGAGTTAGGAAGGCCCTGGCTCATCTGTCAGTTCCAAGAAAAAATCTCTGCAAAAAAAAATTTCTGCATCAAAATCATGTTTTGTGTAGCATCTTCTTTAGGGGGAGCATTAAAGATGGAGACTTGCATGCTAACCCTACAGGAAATTGTCACTGTTAAGATTACCTGTCCCGGTCTTGCCCTTGAAATCTCTCAGCACACTCTCAAAAGTTAGGTTGCATTCTTCAAACTGGTGACAGTTTAATAGAAGGTCACAGTAAGGTGGAGGCATTATACCAGTCCATCAGTTATTTTCCTCAAGCCACAGATCGTAAACTTAAGTGTGCTAATAGTTGATAAAATTTTCTAAGATGAGAAAGTAAGACCAATACTGGAAATAGAAAACTGTTAAGAGCATTACTGAATCATGCAACTGATTTATTTGAGGACCTTAATATATTAATTTGTAAAAGCTTGTAAGAGCATTCATTCCTTCTAACATCATCTCGACTCTTCCCAGAGCATTCTTAAACAATTTAAAAAAAATAATTAAAAAAAATGTATTTTAAGGTCTCTAACTTGGACCCTTTGACCACCTCACCCTGTTTCCATTTCCTCAGAGGACTATAGGAAAAATTCTAGTTCTTCTGCTGATAAAAATTGCTTTGGCTTGCATCATTCAGTATTTGAGAGTCCTGAGGCCCAGGGCCTGTGGCCACTGTGTTAGGTAAGATTTGTTTGACCTTATAAAGACATTCTTACTATTTTCCAAATGAGCACATACACAACCAGCCCATAATAGTTCTGAATATCAGATTATGAACAATCAATTGTGAAAATAATTTTGATGGTTTGAGGTTTTTCCTCTCAATGAATACTAAAATTAGTGAGAAGGACATTAGTGTTTTCTGTATTGAGTATTTACCTACTGTCATTCAAGAAGACCATTGTGAATGCAGCTGACTCTCTGAGTATCTCAGATTACAATGATTTAGATGAGAATCATAGAATCACAGAATGGCTTGCGTTGGAAGGGACCTTAAGGATTATCTAGTTCCAACCCCGCTGCCATGGGCAGGGGCACCTTCCACTAGACCAGGTTGCTCAAAGACCCATCCAACCTGGCCTTGAACACTTCCAGGGATGGGGCATCCACAACTTCTCTGGGCAACCTGTTCCACTGCCTCATCACCCTCATAATGAAGAATTTCTTCCTTATATCCAATCTAAATCTACCCTCTTTCAGTTTAAAGCCATTACCCCTTCTCCTATCACTACATGTCCTTGTCAAAAGTCCCTCTCCAGTGTTCAGTTACTGGAAGACTGCTATAAGGTCTCCCCGGAGCTTTCTCTTCTCCAGGCTGAACAACCCCAACCCTCTCAGCCTGTCCTCATGGGAGAGGTGCTCCAGCCCTCTGATCATGTTTGTGGCCCTCCTCTGGACTCACTCCAACAGGTCCATGTCCTTCTTCTCTTGGGGGCCCCAGAGATGAATGCAGTACTCCAGGTGCATCTTTTGATGCAGCCCAGGAGACAGTTGGCTTTCTGATCTGCGAGCACACTTTGTTGGGTTATGTTCACCTTCTCATCAACCAACACTGCCAAGTCCTTCTCCCCAGAGCTTCTCTCTATCCATTCTCCGCCCAGCCTGTATTTGTGCTTGGGATTGCCCCAACCCATGTGCAGGACCTTGCACTTGGCCTTGTTGAACTTCATGAGGTTCACACGGGCCCACCTCTCCAGCCTGTCAAGGACCCTCTGGATGGCACCCCTTCCCTCCAGTGTGTTGACCGCACCACACAGCTTAGTGTCGTCGGCAAACTTGCGAAGGGTGCACTCAATCCCACCGTCCATGTTGCTGACAAAAATGTTAAACAGTGTGAGTCCCAATACTGACCCCTGAGGGATGCCACTTGTCATTGGTCTCCACTTGGACATCGAGCCGTTGACTGCAACTCGTTGAGTGTGACCATTCAGCCAATTCCTTATCCATTGAGTGGTCCATCTGTCGAATCCATGTCTCCCTAATTTAGAGACAAGGATGTTGTGCAGGACAGTGTCAAATGCTTTGCACAAGTCCAGGTAGATGATGTCAGTTGCTCTTCCCTTGTCCGCCAATGCCAGATTCTATCAATCAGCCTTGCTCCTGCTGAAGGGTACCTCTTGAGCAAGTACAGCATGACCTAACTCACAGGTGTTCATTAACTTATTGTTAAACAGAAAAGTTACTTCTCTAATATGTTTACACACCTTTTTTTTCAAAGCTGTGAGGCCGCTTTTTCCCGGTTCCCAAAATCTAGTGTCCAGCTTGTCAACATATAAAGCCAATATCACCTTACTCACCAGCTCAGAATTTCTGTTTATCACCCTTTTACACTATGGCAAGGTTAGGAAATCCCATTATTTCCTCTTGAAAATCTTTTTAAGCCCTTCTTGTAAATGGTACATTGTGCTATGCAAAAGGCAGATCTCCAGAGGCAAGATAAAACTTCTCTATTTGGACTTCTAACAAAGAGCAGGAGGAAACATGCTCAAAAAGAAATGTAATCATGAGACAAATCGGTACCAGCTGTAATGAACACCTGAGACCCTTAAAACCTATAGAATGAAAATGGCTTTTTGCCTCCTCCTGTAACAATGTGAAAATGGGGCTTTTAGGGGGGTACTATCTAACTTTAATTCGATTACACCCACAGCATACTAATTCACTGGACAGTAACTCAAAGATACATCATGTTATCCTTTAGTTCCTTTCTACATATACTAATACTAACAGCTGGTTATTGAAAGATTATTTTAAATTTTTTTGGTGTGTAAAAGCCACAGTCCATTATAAAGTCAGTGCATTAGTCTGCCGTTTGGGGTTTAAACACTTATTTTCATTGCAAGAACAACTGTACATTCTTTCTGTAGGCACTGTATTATTCTTACTTCATTCACTGTCATAGTATTGACTAACGATCCAGGGTTTTCTTACTCCTTTTTATGTGTTTGCCCTAGTTCTGTCACTGACCCTAAAAGACAATATGAAAAAGTGGGATTTGCTACTGGTAAATATACAGTGAAAAATTGATTTTTTTTTGTTCTCTCTCACTCATTCAACTTGAATGGTCTTACTTCAAATTCATGAAGTAGTGTGAGAAGCAGAATTTAAGCTTATCCTTTTTTTCCTTGAGCTTTGTTGTTAGCCTTACTACTTTTTCAGTACTAGATCAGAGAAAAAGAAATAAACAAACTGAATAGCTAAAGAAAAACTCCTAAATTTCTTAACCATGCTGTAATTATTGACAGCAGACAAAACATGAAAATTGCTATCATTTCTTCTCCCATGTATTGTAGTGTATCAGGCTTCCATTTTAACCTCTGGAGTAAGAAAGAAGCGTAATAGAAATTGTGTGTGACCTGAGGACAGGACTCAGAGCCAAGAATTTATGGCAATAATCACAGATCAGATGCCCTCTAGGACTTGCCCTCTCTGCTAAAAAAAGAAAAATAGATACTAAATTAATTCACTTACCACCTGCTCATCGTGTGTGGTTGCAAGAGAATTTTTGAGGCATCTCAAAAGCTATGCAGTCTTTGCAGACCAAGGGGAGGAGCTTGAGAAGAGAAGAGCAAATAATATCTTGGTTTGCAGTCTTCCTACTGGTTCTCCATTTTTCTGTTTGAGTTGTGTCTAGCCTTTAACTTTTTCAAGTGGATTTTTGTTAAAGGAAGATCAATGAGGGAAGGGAGGTCAGTCAGATAGGAGAGAAGAGAAAAAGAAAGGAAGAAAAGAGTGGAGAATGGCATCAGTGAGAGTGAGACTGAAGCAATGACTCCAGACAGAATGGTGTGAGCTGGAACAAATAGCTAGGCGATACCAAGGGTGTTCAGTCTGAAAATTATACATACCCTGGATAGAGTCAATGCACAAAGGTTCCTAGGTCAGCAGTAAGCTTCAGGCAGCTGAATTACATTTCCGATGTTAAGATTTTTTTATCTTAGAGACTCTCTAATCATCATGAAAGGTTAGTGGAAAGGGAAAAGTGAGATGTGGCTGCATAAAATTTGCCTTGAACAATTATTCTCAGGCCTCACTGAATGTTTCCTGACAGGATTGGGCTTTACACTTTACATAAAGTGTAAAACCAGCTGTCCCTTAGGTTTCCCTTACTCTTTTTTTTTACATTACATATCCATTTTAACAGGTACAGAGAGAAGGACAAGCAAAGCAAAAGAATATCTGTGACTTGAGCCCAGGATTTAGAGCTTAGGATTTATGGCAAAAATCCCAGTTTTGATGCACTCTAGGACCATTCTTAGAGTTGACTCCTTTGCTAAAAAGAAAATGGAATTAAGACTATCAGAGCAGGACTGAAGAGGTAGCCTTAATCTTAACATCTTTAGCTTAATTAAGGCAGAACTTGCTGAACATGTTAATCTTTGGCTGGCCGTTGTGGATCTTACTTTGCAATACCTTGTGTATAGCACTGGCTATCTTCTAGGAACTTTATGGAATCCTTTTTCACTCTTTCTCTGGATGTCTTTGAGAAGAAACCTTCTATTCTTTTGACATGTCTCCCTCAAAGGCCTAGCTCAGACATACATGCCCACACCAAATACAAACATAGTCCTTGGATTGTTACAAATGTCTCGCATATAGGACTAGAGGGAGCATCAAGGCAGGACAGTAAACCACCTTAGTAGGCAGAATTCAAAGAGGGTAAAAGTTGGGTTTGTTCAAATGTATTTGCAATTTCTGCTGTTATAAAATAGAAGGGGGAAAAATGAAGAACATTTTACTGGTCTCATTTGCTTATACATGTCCTTAGCAGATAGGTGTACTTCATACACTGAACTGATTTAAGGAACAAAGATGTATGTTTTTTCCTGTCCTGGTTTCAGCTGGGATAGAGTTAATTTTCTTCCTAGTAGCTGGTACAGTGCTGTGTTTTGGGGTTAAACCACGACATTTCCCTAAACATCAATCAAGTACAGACATTTCTCAAGTATGAAAAAGATGTCTCTACCTCTCCTGTTAAAAACCCTTTAACTTAGATAATTAAAAAAGGCTGGAAATTTCAAAGATGTCTTGCTTTGTAGATCACACTGAAATCTGAATGTCAAGTCAACTGTAGAGAAAACTGATTCAGTGGTTTAAGGATTAAGCATTTTGATGAAATTTACTGTATGTTTTCTGCTTCTACCCGGCATTTAAGATTGTCCAGTCCAACAATTATTTACCTACTTCCCTTCTCAACTTTCAAAACTTATAAACCGACCTTTAAAACACATAGCCTGATCTCTAGAGCCCTACATCATCTACCAGCAATACATAAGCAAAGAGAACATAATAGTGAAGACTAAACATCATGCATATTTGAAAGTAACACAGATTCCTCAAAACTGAACACAATGCAAATTCCAGACCCTTTTCTCATTTAGACCATTTTTTTAAAAAAATGGGATTTGGGTAATGCGAATCAGACAGTAGGAGTGGAGCCGCTGAATCTGAGCTCACAAGGTTTATGAAGCTCAAATAACTGTGTTCCTGCTTTTAAATTCTTTTTTCTATTGTGGTACCTAGTAAATTCTATATAGATACACAGCAATGAATAATAGAGCACAGTTATGTCTACAGCAGAGAGTTTCTGAAAAATGTATGTGCAAAGAGAATAGTAAGTGTGTGTTTATGTGCTAAGCCGTATTAGAAAAGAAGAAATTGTCTTTAAGAGATGGTGCACATTTTGTTTTCATCATATTACTTTCAATGTGTTAGCAGTTTTGTTACCTCTATAAGAAAATGAAACCTGAAAACGAAGAAGAAAATCAATATTTTATTTATGAACAAATTAAATTCTTTTCTCAAGTAATGATTTTTATCTTAAAGCTGTGATAACTATCTTGCTGCTGTGTCAGGTTTCTCACCTTCTTTTCATACAACAGTTAGCTTGAATAATCTCCTCACTTTCAAACCATTCCTGATTTATGGTTCTTTGAGCACTTCAGGTAAACTTGATCACACTTGGCCTTTAATAGTGACATCACTTTGAAGACTGTAAACAGATTGTGCTGAAGAATCAAATTCTTCAGGCAAATTAGACCTATTAGTTTTTTCCCTGTAACCGACATCCATTTTAGATGTCTTTCTGTTACTTCTACATATCTTCCATTTAATGATTCTAAGTAACACAAAACTCAGTATAAAGAAGAAAATTAGTAGATTGGGATACTTTTATCTAAAAATTAATCAATGCTGTTTGTAACTTTACATTTTTAACCATTTAATTTTAAATAGATCAAGCAAATTTCCTCAGTAAAGGATTTAGTTTCATTTTTTATTGTATTACAATTCATCTGACTTCTGACCCCTTTCAGACTTCAATCTCTTTACAGTTTGAAACAGATTTACATTTACAGGGTACAAAAATGTTTACCAATTTAAAATTCTATTCTATAAATGTTTAAAAAATCATTGTTTGTTCATGTGAGCTTATTGATAAAAGATACCTAATGGAAAAACAATGAACTAAAGGGAGGAAAATAAAAATCAAAGTGCAGAAATGGTTTATGAGAAAAAAATGGGCATGTGTTTCACAGTTCAACAATATACTCAAGTTCCTTTTAAACAAACTCTAAATGAGGTACCAGGAGCTGTTACAGACCAGGAGAAATTTATTCTGCTGACAGTAGCTAGCATTGTGCATTGCAGATATAGCCAAACATGAGAAAAAAAAGATTTTTACAGCATATCTATAAAAATTCTCATTGTCAATGCTGAGAAATTTATAATTGCTCAAAAAATATCATATTTTCTTTCCTTTAAAATGTGATTTACTTATCTGATGTCAGCAAACTGTTCAGTGCAATGCAAGTGGTATTTTGCTTCTTAGTTTCAGTGAGAAAGGGAAACAATAATCTAACAGTGAAAAGATAGCGAAGAATATAACATATACCGGCATTTGTCATGACCATATTTGCTCATATTTCTCTTTTATTCTCTCCATTCAAAAATCCCCCCAAATGGAAACATTTAATCCAATAGGCATTTGAAAACACAATAGAAAAACAGGTTAGAAGGAATTTATACTGCATACAGGTTCCTCTATTATGAAGAATACCTACATTTTAGGAAGGCACATTTAGCCTTTTACCTAATGAATGTATTTTAAGAAAAAAAATACTGTAAATATAATGTAAAATAATTCAATATTAGAGTAATAAAAATCTTGATTCTATTGTAGAACCACATAAGACTCATCACAGAATTAGGATCGAATGTGTATCATCCCTCCTTAATTTTCTTTTTTTTTTTTTTTTGTTTTATATAGCAGCATTTACTCTTTGGTTAGAATTTAACGTCCTTTATAATAAATTCCTTAACATATAATGTATTTTTTAACCTTGGGTCTGCTACCAATTGTATTTGCATCTCCTCCAGCACCCTTCCAAACAGTAGTGTTGTTTGATGCCTAGCCTATGTGTATTGTTCTTTTCCAAAAAGTACAGAGCAATCTTCACAGGATACAAATCCTTGCAGGCAATATCTCTACATTACACCATGTGTACAATACTCGCAGAGTCCCTTCCAAAATTATTCTTTCTCTCTTTTTTTCCATCCCATCTTAGCCTTCCCTCACTCTTAATTTCCTTCCTCCTTGAAATAGGATTTTTTCTTTTTCTACTTTGTAGCTGTATTTTCAGGTAAATGGTGAGCAGCAAATATTTTACTTTTATCAGCTGTTAAAAACTTTGTTTAAATTCAGTGCTTCTGAAAGGAAGACACATAATTAAACAGAACTAGAACTTTTCCTCTTTCACTTTGCCATTCATAAACCAGTTCTGATATTATACCATGTTCTATAAAATAAGTATATAAAAATAGGTTTAGAATCTTTTTTCAAAACCTTGTGAAGAGTTTGACTCATGTAGCTCTTCAATCCGAAGATAGCAAGCCATGCAGCTAAAATGGGTACTTTCAAAACTAATATTCTTCCAAGGAGATTATTATCCCTGGACTGGCTGGGATGAGTTAAGTGATTCAGAGCAGAAGCATATCTGTACAAGTTGTGAATTGCTAAGAAGCTGCAGAAGATTCCAGTTGTATCCTTAAGAAGCCAGGAGGCCTAGGACATCACATGTATACACAAAGATGTGCATAAGAACATCAAACAAAATGGGCCCTCCACCTTGGGTTTGTCTAGGCTTGCTTATAACACCTGCAGTGCAGAAACTTCAGTCTGATATATGCAGACAGTACCCTAGAACATATCTGTAACAGTTTGATCTACACTTGTTCCCCTCCTAAGGCCTGTGGCTTGGCATCACTTAGTTAAAGCAAGGGCACATGTAGCAAACACATTTCCCATGTGCAACAATTCAAATATGTTTCTCCACTTGATGTTAAAAAATAAAAATGGAATTTGAGAAACCACATTGCTAATAGAGTCAATGAGAAAACAACTACCACTTGTGTATGGATAAGGCTAAGGAATGAATTGAAGAGAAGAAAATCCATCCAAGCTGAGTCCAAGCTGGTATAAAATCATACCTCTACGATAACTCCTTGATTGTCAGGACACATACTGAGACCCTGCTTGACCCTGCTTGAGTCGTTATCAGCTTGGCAAGAGGTACAGATATTGGAGCACAGGCACAATGAGATCTGACCATCATAAAAGCACAATTGTGGATAAAGTGTATTTCTCTTGTACTAGGACCCTGATATGTTCAGATTAGTTCCACTTGCAATGCTGAGCACAAACAGACCCCCTGCACATGAGCAGCTGATTCTTAGGTCCTCCTTCCAAAGTGGTTCCTAAGGCCTATAAGCCCATGTCTTGAAAGAGCACTGAAGAAATTAACATCCTTAGGATAACATTAGTCCACCTGATTCCTTCCATGGCTTGTATTGCGAATACCCTACCGGGCTTACTTAATAATTCTATTTAGATTCTCAGATCATTCCAAGAGGTAAAACGAATATCACACTGCTCTTATGAACAGGATTTGACAAATTTCCACACTATCACAATTATGTAGGTAGAACAGTAATGTCAGTTAGTAGACAGATGGATTGTTTTAGAACAAATAAAAAAAAGTATAAATCTGCTTTTAAATCAAATTCTCTTGAGAAAACACAAAAATATACTATTAAAAATTATTTTGAGGGTATATATTAATTTGAGGGCATCTGTTACATCCCTTGGGAGATGTTAAAATCTAAGACTGAGAACTACAACAGCCAGTGTGCTGGGGAAGTCACATATATAAAATCAACAGAAAACCCTAAAGAGTGGCTGGGGAGTTAGTCATATAAGGAGACACTTCTGTTTATTTCATATCCAGAGTCTGGAACCGCCTCCTGAGATAGATCCTTTCAAAAGCCAAAGCCTTTTCTTTTAAAACAAAGCTATGATACACTGTCATCTACTACCAAACTCATGTCACTTTTCCCCTGAAGAATGCGCTAACAAATTATAGCACATTTTTGTTCAGAAACCTTCTTTATCTGCCAGATGAAGATTCACAAATATACAAAGGAGAATTCAAGATCCATTAGAAACACCCAGCACATGACTCCATAGCCTTGTGGGGTGGGCACTCATCAGGGAAATAGTCAATTATGGGTTTCTTGTCAAGTCTGCTCATCTTTTTTCCCCAGCAGACCAGTTACTAAAAAGTATAAAAAAAGCCTCTTGAAGCAAAGGCAGAATTTATGAACACTATAAATGCTGAATTATAGCATAATGTATTTTCTAGTGCTTCTCTTCTCACTCCCCACCAATTTCTTCTTTCAACTCTTTCTGTATATTCCTATGAATCACATAATATTTCCTGTAGAGCAACAGAAGGAGAAGTAGGGAGTGCTTCCCCTTGCTAACCTCAGCCTACAGTATACACTAGAAGTAAAAACACCTCCAGGAATGTGTGAATTTTAACCCCTTAACTTGAGGAGGACATTGAACCTGAGTGTATGAATGCTATAAATCTTGAACATGTTTTTAGTTCATTGAGAGCTCTACTGTCAATGTCAGTCAGTTGTTCTTAGGAAATGCATGTTAAATGTCCTTTGGAGACCTTTGGTACTTGGCTGCTCTTAGCCATGTGATAGCTGCTGAGCTGTGTAGACTGCAGCAGTTTTGGTGCACTTGAGTGAGAAAGTCACACTAGGCACTGGGGAAGTTTCAGTCAAAAGGGGAGATACCTGTGAGGTTTAAACACCTGTAAGATTAGGCTTTTTATTGTCATTTATCACTTCAGTCTGTAAAATCTGTCTATATCTTTCATTTGATATGTCCTTGGGATACACAGATCTAACAATTTAAAATTCACTGCAGCAGGGTAAAGAAAAAAAAACAAACAAAAAACAAACAAAAAAACCCCAGAAAAACACCTTTGAGGTAGAAGTGAAAACAAAATAAAAATATAATCTGTTTTTTCAAGGCAAAGCAATACATTATTTTTATTTCCTAGCTTAGTTGCAAGTTATTTTGTTTGCCTAAATTGTTCAATCATTTTTTAGAACAAGCCAGAATTTAGCCTGTTTCTTCTGCCTAAGACAAGCAGTCAATTTTAATTAACTCAATGTGCAGGAGTCTTTGACATTTGTGGAAACTGGGCGCACAGCCAATCCCCAAAGCACCTCTGATCAGTTTGCCTGGAAAGAAGTAAAGGAAGATGTTTGCTTAGAGAGCTTAGAATTATAGTCTGAAATCTCAGCAGCTGGAAATAAAATTAATTACACAGTCCTGCCTTCTTTACCTATCAGTGTAGCACCGTTAACATCCCTGAAACTGCTCACATGACTAAGTACAAGGGAACCTCTGCCCTAGGGATACTGTTTACTATATGGAAATGTTGGTATACCAGTTCAGCATTCGTGGTTCTGTTGAAGTTCATCATACTTAGAATACTTAATGTGATAATAATAATAATAGTAATAACAACAACAATAATAATAATGCCTATGTTATTTAAATTCATGCATCTCTGTGTGTGTGCTCATGTATACAGCACTTTAAAAGATTTAGTGGAGTAATTTTTGAGGTGACAGTGAAAAAAATTGCCAAAGACTTTCTTTTATACATTTTGGACTAAGTCCATGAGACATCATTAAGGTGGTAGGAGATCTACATTAAATTTTCAAAGAGCAAGCACCTTTTATTCTTTTCTTGAATCTGAAATATAGAATCCTCAGTATGTGCAACCTTTCCTCCACTCCTATTATAAAGCAGCATGTGTATGAATGATAAACCAGCATGTGTGTGAATAAAGGTAATTTATTTTACAATTGACTAAACCTAGAAATAACAAGGTAACCTTTTAAGATTTACAGTGAGAGTTTCTCAAGAAAAAAAAATGTGTATTTTATCTGTCTAATCAAATAGTCACGTTTAGCCCATTGCAGCATATTCTAGTCTAAGAAAATGAAAGTTTGTTTTTCTCCTCAAAAAATAGAAATCAGCTGAAAACATGCTGTGTGTAGAATATTTCTTGCATTATTCAAATCCTTTTTAGGCAACAAAATGTTTACAGCACTGAAATTTAAAACAAAGATAAAAATTGTCCCTTGATACTATTAAGTGAAAACTTTTACTAGAATTTTGTAGAGTATTAAAGGACATTTTAAAAAGAAAAAAACCCCACTGCTATTAAAGCAGATCTGAATGAACAAAACTTTTGCCATTATTTTCAATAGTCTGAGTGTCAAACCCTGCTCCCTAGACATTTAAAAATTTATCTTGATTTTGCAAAATTGCTTTTGATAAAGAAGATTTTCATCAAGATACAAATGGAAAAGGTGTGAAACAGAAAAATATTAACCTTATATGTGAACATAGCAAATGCAGAACCTCAAAGCCTATAACATTATTGATCTGCTTCTGGGTAGAGGGTTCACTGTCAAAGAGCCCACTGCAGAGCTGGGACCCCAGTTTTTACCAGTAAATTTGCACAGAAGCTTCAAGATCCAATGTTTGGCACTTCTGCCAGTGTAACCAGTGAGGAAATTTTCCACAGACTGCTTTAACATCTTCACTTTAAAATGAAGCTGCACTGAGACTTAGGAAATGGTATAATCTTACTTAGTCTGAGCCCAGAAAAATGGAAGTAAAGTCTAGCTTCTCTTTTCTGGTCCTTGTATCCTCTAACAGTTATAACCCCTAACTGGAAATTTTTTACTCCATTTTCCTCCAACTCTTTTACCAGACCTCTTTCATTGATAAATCTGAAATGTGCCTAACCCAAGTATATATTTCCTGCTTCAATTAAAAAAAGTATTATGAACTTCATAGTGGTGAAGCATGCATTGTAAATTTAAATCATGCACCTTTGTCTTTGTGCAACTTTATAAGAGACATAGCACATAGTTTAATAACACAAAACATAAAAAGATTACTCTTTTTAGGTTTTGTAAAGAATCAAAGACTTCCTGTGAACTGGATGTGCTATAGTTTCCAATACCTGTAGATGACAATGTAAAATATGCAACAGCTCCCTGGTCACAAAGGTCTTATGTTCCAAAAGAATCAGGCTCTAGTGACCTTTTTTTACTATCCATTATGCTATGGACTTACCTAAGATAGCAGTTGAAGTGGTGTAAGTTTTATTAGTGAAAGCTGCTTATTGAGCCTACTATTCAATCAGCATTCTTCTGATATCATATGCCCACCAAAAAAATATCTTTCTGCATAAATTCAAAATGCCAAATATTTCTAGTCTGTATCTGATGAGGGAAGTCAAATCTATGTTCTGTTTCAAAACCTTTGGCCCCATCACTATTTAATAAACTATATTAGAAAAGCTGTACAGTTGTATCTCCTGTTGCTTTGTCCTGGCTGACTTAAAACTGGAAAGCTACATTCAGTTTTGAAGTAGAAAAGAGTATTGGTAGCAACCTTCTGAGAGATGGAGTATATCAGTAAGGTCACAGAGCATTACTAACATTGCTAGCAGAGTCAGCATGGTGCTGTCTGGCACATATCTCACATACATCTTACTCAGAGCATAAGCAGAGTGAATACACGAATGTCTGCATATGTCCATGTAGATTTTTTTCTCTGTCTCCCAGGATATCTTGTCCTATTTCAACAACATGAGACATGGCAAGTTCTCCAGAGTAGAGACTGTCTTGCAGTATGCATGTTTGGTCATTCACCATCAGCTGATGAGTTAGATATAAAGCAGGCTCATAGGTCCATGCAGAGATTTATATCAGGAGATCCAATATGATTCATGAATATCGCAGCAGAGACCAAAAGAACCTCAGCATCAATTAACACCCCCAAAACAGCTGACAGAGTCTGTACAATATAATTTAAGTTACACTGTACACTGAGTCTCATTTGCTATTTCCCATTGCTTCTCACATGCTCTTAAGCTGTATTTCCCACTTTACAGAAAAAGATGCAAGATACAAGGTTCAGGATGCAATAGGTCTGTATCATGTTTCCCTTCACATTCAAAAATCAAGAGGCTCTTTAAAACATGAAGTACAAGACAAAGCAAGAGAAATGTACCAGCAATGGCATTCTACATCATTCTTACTAGTCTTTAAGTGCCTGTCTCTATAAAAACAGTGATTCTGTCTTTTTTTACCTGATTATTAAAATTAAACATATGAAGCACTAACCCCCAATTATGCACCATAAAAATAATAACTATGATTATTAGAAAGACTCCTGACACAGGAATGAGTTGTTTGTCAGTTGAGCTCCTGAAAGTTAATTTAGCAAATAATTTCAAACTACGTCAAGATATTACCAGTTTAGTCATGGGTGTTGTAGAATCCAGTCAACTGCATCTCCACTATAGACTTTGTTGTCCTTTCCATGTCCCTCAGAATTATTCACATCATCTGATATTTATAAACCTTTTACTATCTCAATTATTTGCTGTCCCAGATAGCCACTAGTTTAATATGGAAGGTACAACCACTTTTGATACCTGCTTCTCAAGTAACTTTTATGGCACCAAAGGACAGCAATCTAACAGGAAAACAAATAAATTTTCCAAACCCAAATGATAAGTTACTCTGCAGACCCTGGGACATGGTTATCTGAGTTCATTTTTCTTGAGTTTGTAAACCAGTTTTATAACATTTAGTAATTCACTGTAGTATCAGAATAGAATCTATGACATGGTTAAAACTGAGGCAGCATAGAACACAAAACTCTCTATTAAGCTCTGCAAGGTTTTAGAGTGGTTTCCACAGAATTCTTATTAAATCTTTATAGATCTCATTTTGTTGTTTTTAACTCCATTAAGTTCTGTGTAACTGTTCAAAAACACTCTTCTTTTTCTTCTTATCCTCAGCCCTTTCCTCTGGCAGCTTTGTTGAATTTAAACTTCACAGAACTGCTCAAATTGAAAGGAGTTTCCTTGAAAGAGAAAAAAATATCCAGGGGCATATCTTCCATGAAATGTGACAGTCTGGCCACAAAAGGGACACGTCTAGGGAGGAGGAGATTGTGATGATAAGGATGGCACATTAATTTTAATAATTCATTTGAGAAATGTTGTACTTGATGTCTACTAGAGCTGGTAAGCAAAGTAGAAAACCATAACTTGTAAATTATTGAATTTCACACTTCCATGGCTCAGTGGGCAATCATACACATATTCTTGTACAAGTCCTGAAGGTCGTCATGGACAATGACTCCTTATATGTGTCATAAAGTTGATAAACAAAGTTTTTAGCGCGATAGAAGCAGGAAAAGAAGCTCTGCAGTTTTCACCTTAAGTGTCAGAGAGAAAATGAGTCCTGAATCTTACTTGTGAGTAGCTACGGAAACAGCACTCTTTATTCTATTGTCTGATCGAAACTCAACCATCTGATGTAGACTGGAATAAATTACTGAAACCTGAAACCCTTTTCACAAGCTGAGATGATGAAACAGCTGTTTTATTTCTTTGCACTAGTGAAGTTTCAGCTTTATTATAAAACAAACAAATTGAAAAAAAAATGGTCTTTTGTTATCTATTTCTTATCACAAGGACAAATTCCCTTGAAAATGTGAAAAATAGATACATGGAGAAGGGGGAACAAATGGGCTTTTTTCAGAACAGTGTACTGTACTTATTTTATTAGAGCAAGAAAATCTTCCTTGATTTCAAATATAAGCATGGAGGAAATGACATTTTGGAGCAGAATTATTTCACATGCTCCAAATTATTTCAAGATGTAACTTACTCTCTCATGTTAATTGTACACAGATCCTCAGGAGACCAAGCAACCCAAAGTACCCAAAGTGCATGATGTGCTACCTGCACACCAGCCATCTGCAGAGACCAAACATACAAATCTAATTGTGCCTAAGAGAGTAAATATCTATGTACCTCTGCTTTTGGACAACAGCAACATGTTATTTCAATGCAAAAGCAAGTAGGTCATTACAGTATTCCATACAGCAACATTAATTATCAAGCCTACATCTGATGATGATAAAGATGATAAGGATCATTTGCCTGCAATAGACTACATCAATCAGGAGTAATTGTTCTGAAGTATCTGAGCTTTTCTTTCACTATGTTCTATAGTCAGTGTGAAAAACATGCATGCAGGTGAATGTAAGTCTCATATTAAGACACTTACTCCCTTTAGATATTTGAGATACCATTTAAAAGCATTTTCTGTATCCTCTTCCAATGCTAAAACTATAGATTCTAACAATTTTAATTTTTTGTTCACAAATCCCTAGGTTTCCCAGAACTCTTTTCTAACTACATTTATTAGAAAAACTTTCAGAATTTATACACTTATTATGACATCATACTTTTTTTCCCAATTGCTCCCATCTCCTACCCCCAGGGTTTCAAAGACATGTAAAAACAGTAGTAAGCATGCTACTTCACTTCCAATCCTGCTTTAAACCTTAACATATTGCATATAGTGTTTTCATTTGTATATCAAAAATCAAGCTAGCAAGTTTCCTGATACTTTACACATCATTACCTTGCTGTAAAGGTTAAAAAACTGTGCACTTTTTCAACTGATCAATAAGAAACTGATCTATCAATATTCTGTCAGTTAAATAAGCATGTTCAACAGTAAGTACTATTAAAAATACTAGAAAAAGAAAAATAAGAGGAATTGCTTAAGCACTAATATAAACATCTGAATTCCTTATAATAAGAATTATAATGCACATTTTCAGTTTACTTATAAAGAAAAGTTAGCAAAAAGGAGTAACGTCATTCCAGAACAGTTCCTCTTGCTAGCCGTTCTCTGCCCAACACTGTACTCACTTGATAGCTTCATACTCTGTGTCCTGAAAAATGTTTCCAATCACAGGGCTACTGCTGAGTTCTTTCATTCCTGGTGTATACATGAGTTCACTAAAAATTTGAACCTCCCTATTCCTTCAGCACTAAGGGTTGTATTGTGTTCTTTCACTCAATGCCTGCCCCTCCCTGTTCCCAGACTAGTGTGTTGTACCAGCAGCTAAGAAGACTAGTCTCAAAGGAGACCTGAAAGAAACTGGCTGGGTAGCAATCTTTGTTGACAGTTTATTTTTATTAAAAAATTAATACATTCTGAGAAGCTGCCTTTACATATAACTTCAGCAAAAGCCACAGATAAACATCACCTTAATCTTTCACACAAGTATGGAGCTTCCTGAAGATTCCTTCCTTCTGGTTCTCTGGACTTCTTTGTCAGGAGTTTTGCAGCCAGAGGTTAATCTCCTGCTTTTGATTTAGTGAGCAAAAACCCCATATGATTCTGTACAGATACATGCATCTAAAATGGAACAGATGAGTATGACTCAGTAGAAATTACCATCTAAAATCAGAAACAAAATCTAAAAAAAAAAATTTGATTTTTCTTCTAGAAATTAGTAGTAAATCAGTGCAGTAAATTAGGCTTCTATGTAAAAATCTATCTTATTGCAGAAGTAAAAGAAACATGATTTTCAAAAGCTCTGAGTAATACAAATGAAGCCAAAAAGACACCATATACAGCTTCTATAGAAAGTAAGATTCCTAAAAGATGAATCTTAAATGAATAGCTTTAAGAACCAACATTTAGTCATTTTAGTCAATGTTATATTTTCACTCCCCAATCTCTTTATGTCTACCTGATTTGGTATTCTCATAATTGCTTTGCATTCAAGAGTGGACTGTTAGGTATTCTTACAGCTGGCATGTTCTGTACATTGCTGTATATCTTGGAAAATCAGCAATTGTGTGTGCTCGGATGCTCAAGAGCAGCTTTCAAATCAAATAGCAGCTGATAATGCATCTCAGAGAGAAGAGCTAAGTTCATTAGTATATACAAGATCATACCAGATAAGCACATGTTGCATTTACGTACCTGATATTCACAGATACATTTGTGGTCCCATTTTTGTTGTGAAGTAAATAATGTAATTTAATAACCTATCTGTAATCACAGAAGTTCCTCTTTCAATTTAATAGTAAGCAGATATTTGTGGCAGGTTACTCATTAAAAATACAAGTAGTTTCCATGTTCCCGTTGAGCTATAAACTTTGATGCAATCACTCATTATACACACCCAGTAAGCACAGAAAAAACACTCTACTTGACCTTTCCACCAACTCATCCTCAATTGCTTTCATCCAACTGCATCAATTCGAATGGTCTTGCAGAGTTTCTCTGACATCCTTATCAGCAATTTGCTGGATAATTCAAGAAAGTAGGAAAGCAGGATTCCATCAAAATGGGAGGGCAATATTGGCCATGGTATGTGACAGGTCACTTTCCAGATGGGAACTGAGCACCTGCAAAGAACCTGACTGACTGGCAAAGGCTAAGACCAAGTAAGAGACATCCTTGTTGGAGACATCATAAGAATCAAATAAATGAGCAGGAACTTCTAGCATTAATTTATCACCTAACATGGCCACTCTGACACACTGCGGAAAAGAAGTAGGGATCACCTTTAAATTCAGTCTGTGGCTGATGTTAATATAGTACAATCCATGACGACAACAACTTGGGCTAACATATTATGCTGCAATTTTGTAATTTTTGTCACCATGTGGGGACTCTTTAGGATTCCAAAAAGATCTTAGAATACTGAGGAAAACACAAAACCTAGCCATTTTAGATTTAATTTAAGAGAAAAAATAGTTGAAATATGTAATAGGAGGAATGATAGAAAAATAACTAGAGTTATGACCAAACTGAGGAAAGTGAAGTACAACCACAAACTGGAGGAGGAACTAGAGGAAGAAGCTAAGCTGGAAAACGGTAGGAATAGTGAACTGATCATTGTGATATAGCAACTGTCACTGTAGTTGCTGACAGAGGCAAAAGAAGGTGTCCAGAGAGAAGGAAAAAAAAATTAAATAAAATAAAGGAAAGAAAGTCAAGAAAGAAAGAAAAGTTGTACAGTGGAGACTAGAATGTACTAAAAACAGAACACATATTTCAAGATACATAGACAAAAAATGAAAGGAGATGTTCTATGCCTGGCATTGTTATACTTACTGTAAGCATTTTACTGCTATTTTAAATAATGAGACCTACATTTAAATTTATCAAGTTGCCTTTTTTCAATATACAGCTAATATCTGACTAGTGATTAAGTCTTGGCAAAAGCACCTAGCTTTCCATGTAAAGACCAAAGATTATTGAAAATAATGAGAAACAAATGTATCCTATTGGTAGAACATCAAAATTCTGGAAATTAAAGGGCTGTTCACTTTCTATCACTTTTTAATGTTCTGACAAACATTAGGAAAGCTCAGCAACATGAAGTTTGGTAATGTGACCACAGTGACACTGTAAAGAAGCTGACTACATCTGATCAGAGTTTACTTACAAAAGTTAGGTTTTCCCTAGTTTTAAGTCAATTAAAATCCTCTCAAACTTCCATTTCATTGCAATGTGTTGTAATCTGTTATCTAGTGCCCCCCACGTGCTATATTATCAGTGACTCTCTACAGTGATTAACTTTGGAAATTTAATTAAAATGTAATTAATTTTATGCTTTGCTTATTTAACAGATCTTTGGTGAAAATAAGTTATTAGCTGAAGCTTGGTTTAAACCATTTTTTTTATATCAAAAGCTTCCGAATGTTTTATAAACTCTGAACTATGCTCTGATAATAATGAGCAGGAGCCCCATGAATGATCACCATGTCTATGGGATAGAAGAGATAAAACAGGCTGATTGAGTCAGTAATGGAGCTTCCAACAGTGATTGGAAGTCTCACATTAGAAAATGATTTGCTATAGTATTTGTGCATACCCTGATCTGCAGTTCCTTGTGATTATAATTGTAATCTCATTCATTTATCTGTTTATTTCTATGCACAAGAGGAATAGCATCACATGAAGGCCTGGCTGCTATATGTCTCTTTTTCCACATCAAGTGAAGTTAGCCTACGTGTTCTGGCAAGACACCAGCAGGGATAGTCACCTTCTGATGATTTTGATACAGCAAATGTGCAAGTAGCAAGGCTAACATTGAAGACTTTGAGACATTCCAAAAAACTACATGAATGGAGGCTAAACACTTTTCAAAACACAACTCAGCCATAAACAAGGGCACCAGCTATAGATATTTTCATTCACATTCATCCCATGTATCTTGAAGCACCTGAGACTCTTTTGTTACTAGCTTTGTTATCTGCAGCTCCCTTTTATTTAGGGAGGGAAATGGGCACTTCCAAAAGACGGTTCATCCTGTGTAAGATCTAAGTCACTTTCGTCATCTTGGATGTTCCCTGCTGAAGATTAGGCAAGATGAGTCCAGGCCAATGACTTTAAGGCCTGGGCAAGCTAAAATGTCACTTCTGTTAGGATGTGCATTCAAGGCATTCCCTGATTGTAGCATTTAGACAGACTTGTGATCAAAGTAACAAATTTACTGTCCTGCTCTGAGCTGCAGTGATCAAGCACAGGGCTGCCAACAGGCACCTCTGAACAGCCCCAATTGGATCTGCTCCTTCCCTTTTAATTTCTTTTCTTGATCTTCTCCAACTCTACTCTGTTACACTCACAGATAAACAGCCTTCCTCTGTTTACCCTTTCCCCATTGACTGGTTTATGACCTTAACTGGTATCCATGATATGATTGCCCTGACTGTTTCCATCTTAATGATATCCCTTTTTTTAGCAGTCCCCTCTCACTACATCTGTTGCTCTCTGAAGAGTTTTGATTCCCTCTGTCGATAACTTATTTGTGTAGCCACATTGGTCACATAGCCTTACAACTTCCAGATAAGTTAAGAGCGGATGCCAGTGCAGGGCATATGCAGGAACAGCCACAAACAGTCTCTCTCCTTATCCTAAATGAAAATCAGCCTTCCTCTCTTTTGGCAAAAGGATGTGCTAATAATATAGCCAAAAGCAAAAGCGTAACAGCATTTATCCACATTTCATTCAGGCAATATAAAATGTATCCCTTTCTGAGAACCTTTTGAGGATCATCGAATAAATGAGTTGTTTTGGTTTTGTTTGTTTTTTTTTTTTTTTTCTGCTAGCACCTGGGTATGTCTTGCACTTTCACTGCAGGAAGACAGTCTCCTTGGAGAGTTGCCACACCATTGCTTACTGACTATATGCTTACATCAAAGTTTTATTTTCCCATGGCAATGCATTTGAATCTCCCTGAAGGAATGCCAGCAAAGTATACTGACTATGAGGAAAATGCAGCTCTCAAATAGCCAAATATCCTATCCCAGCTTTTACTGGGATATCCTCAGAGATTCTTTTTTCTGGAGTGGCTGTAACAACTCAAGAATTTCTGGGAAAAAAAAAAAAATCCCAGTGTTGTGACTAACTCTCAGTTGCTCTGGTAAAACTGAGAGCAGTATGAACTGTGCACAGTTCCCTCAAGTATGGCTTAAAAGGTGAGGTCGGTCAAGCTGCTGCCAATATTTTTAATAAATAGTATTTAACTTCACTCAAAGCAGTTCCAAATGGCACCCTGTTAAAAAGGGTCCTCTGGAGGAAGAACCTGGAAATCCAACAGCAAGGAAAGGCACTTTAGCCAGAGTGGGACTGCCACTGCTGTACAGGGGCAAGCAGGTCTGCCAACCTCCTCCTATTCTTCATCTCTCAGCTACCCTGACATCTACTCCTATCACATGTCCCACAGTCTCATTCTCTTACTGAACGTCTTTATCCTTCCCAATCACTTTGCCCAGCTGTTACCCACTATAAGAACCCCTCCAAAAAAATACATGCTTGTTCAACAGATAATCTTTTAGAAAATAGTCCAACTATTGTATGAATTTTCTACTTCACTCAATTGTATTTCCCCCACATAAAGCCCCTTAACAAAAGCAGATTTCACCAACCTTTTTTTTTCTCTCTGTTTTCTGCCAAACTCTGGATTCAAGCTAGCAGTGGATGAACGCAAGCTGAATGAATTGCTACTGCCTGGCCAGACTGCCATCAATGGCAAATTGAGACCCTTTGTATCTTCATCAGTAGCATTGTTTAATTCCCCAGAATGCATGACAAAAAAATCTTTTCTGTCTTTTTCTTTTTAAGGAAATTACACTGCAGAAACCTTTGACTACAAAATCCACATTTCAGTCACCAGTCCAATTTAGACCTCCAAATTTTAAAGGAATGACCACTTAGATTGGTTGACTTCTTTTTATTAGCTTACCTTTCTCAGCTACAAAACCCCTTATAAAGTTGGGGACTTTCAGAAGACACTAAAATTGTAGACATCTACAACAAATATACAGAAATGTGGTATTCAAGATAGCAAAAACAGAACTCAAGAACTTTTTCCTTATGAATCTATGATATAAGTCATAAACACTATTTTGACTAATTGGGAGTATTAGAAATGTAATAAAATATTCCTTTAATCCTTGATCTACTTATTCCTGCTTTCATTATGCACCCTAAATATTCTTTTTTATCATTTCAATCAGTTGGCATGATTTTTTTACTAGACCGATATAGATCCCCAAGTATACTAGCACATACTTAAATATGATTACACATTTCAAGTTTAGTAGATGACTACTGAAATAATTTTGTGATTTTATGCTAATTCTGTTTAAAAATCAAGTTAGTTATGCATTGAGCTCATTTGAAATGCTTAGTTTGAACCTTTGCCTTAGTTTAACTACAATAATCAGCAAGTTTAACTATAAAAACCAGCAAGAATTTTCATTTAAGGTTGACACTAATATTTTTACTGTGTCTGCACATCAACAAATATTTAGAAACTATTAGTTATGGTGCATGATACTTTCAGGAGAGACCATTGTCAATTTTAATACATATTTAAATGATGTAGGTCAGGATCTATTTTTCCTTTGTCTGATCTGACAAGGTTTCTCATCATGGTAGCAGTCTGAGTTGACAAGGCATTTAAACATGGGCATAATGTTAAGTATAGCAGTCTGACTGAAGTCAATGACACTTTTTAAATGCTTAAAATTAGGCACATGGTGAATTGTCTTACTCAAACAGGGTAATAGTGATTATAGTTATTAGATTGTCATATAAAGATAAGGAATCAACTTTGAAAATTCTAAACTAAGTCTGGATAAATACCTAAAGAGCATGGTGTTAAAAAAAAAAAAAATCAATAGAGAGTAGATGTAGATAATCAAATTATTTTTCCCATTTTGAAATTCTTTGGTTGCATAAAATAGAGGGATGTGTGGAAGAAAAATGACTCTAAATGAGATTAAACTCAAAATGTTGAAAGATAAGCTTTCTGAGGATCTAAAAATACATATTTCTTTTTAAAAAGTCCTTTAAAATGTGTTTAAACAGTGAAAATTTTTATATTACAGGAATATTCTCTGTGTCTATGAATGCACATACACATGAGAAAGTGTTGCCTTACCTGAGCTATGGATGTCATCTATTTGGACTTCTGTAAGGCCTTTGATACGGTCCCCCACAACAGCCTTCTCTCTAAATTGGAAGGATATGGATTTGATGGGCAGACTGTTCGGTGGATAGCAAACTGGCTGGATGGTTGCACCCAGAGGGTAGTGGTCAATGGCTCAATGTCCAGATGGAGATCAGTGACAAGTGGTGTCCCTCAGGGGTCTGTACTGGGGCCTGTGCTGTTCAATATCTTCATCAATGATGTAGACAGTGGGATTGAGTGCACCCTCAGCAAGTTAGCAGATGACACTAAGCTGAGCCATGCAGTTGACATGACTGAGGGATGGGATGCCATCCAGAGGGACCTGGATAAGTCTGAGAAGTGGGCTTGTGTGAACCTCATGAGGTTCAACAAGGCCAAGTGCAAGGTCCTGCACATGGGTTGGGGCAACCCCTGGTATCAATACAGCCTGGGGGATTGAGAACAGCCCTGAGGAGAGGGACTTGGGGGTACTGGTAGATGAAAAGCTGGACATGAGCTGGCAATGTACTCTCACAGCCCAGAAAGCCAACCGTATCCTGGGCTGCATCAAAAGAAGTGTGGGCAGCAGGTCGAGGGAGGTGATTCTTCCCCTCTACTCTGCTCCAGTGAAACCCCACCTGGAGTACTGCATTCATCTCTGGGGCCCCCAAGAGAAGAAGGACATGGACCTGTTGGAGTGAGTCCAGAGGAAGGCCACAAAAATGATCAGAGGGATGGAACGCCTCTGCTATGAGGAAAGGCTGAAAGAGCTGGGGTTGTTCAGCCTGGAGAAGAGAAGGCTGCGGGGAGACCTTATTGCGGCCTTCCAGTACTTAAAGGGGGCCTACAAGAAAGATGGGGATAGTCTTTTTAGCAAGGCCTGCTGCCACAAGACAAGGGGTAATGGCTTTTAACTAAAGGAGGGTAGATTTAGACTGAACGCAAGGAAAAAAAATGTTCACGATGAGGGTGGTGAAACACTGGAACGGGTTGCCCAGAGAGGTGGTAGATGCCCCATCCCTGGAAAGATTCAAGGTCAGGTTGGACAGGGCTCTGAGAACCTGATCTAGTTGAAGATGTCCCTGCCCATTGCAGAGAGCTTGGACTAGATGACCTTTAAAGGTCCCTTCCATCCCAAAGCATTCTATGATTCTGTTTCCGAGCATGTATTTTAGTATTTTATCAGATGTGCACTACAGTTTCTGTGACTTTAAAAATAAATATACTATCGGAAAAATAAACTGCTTTCATTAGCCTGTCTTCTAGAAAATTTATTAATTAGTTTATTAAAATGTTTTCTAAGCTTTCTGACTAATCCTTTGAATCAGCTGGGTCCACTGAATCAACCTTGACCAAAAGCAGCCTTGTGCTTGCCTACATAGTAAGGGCTGCTACACAGGATTTATTAAACAGGAAAATGGCTATAAGCTAAAAACTGAAAAGGTAAAAGTTTCAATTAAACACTGAAAGTCACTTCTTCTGTATTTCTAACAAAACTCATATCTCATTTTCTATAGGATATAAAGAAAATTTAAGGGCTTTAAGGATAATTCTTTTTAGTAAAGTTTTTATGGGGAAAAAAAATATTTTCTGATCAGCACCTCTTAAAGCCAGTGTAAATTTAAAGACAGCAGAAATCCTTTCAGCTTCTAAGAACTATGAAATACTGGAATGAGGGGGAGAACATTCAGCATAGTCAGCACGCTTCATCCCATCTCTTTAAATCTCAAACATGAGCTAACTCACCCCTTTTGAATATGGAATATACTGGGTAACAGGGATATCCTTTTTTCTTTTCTCTTTCTCCATGCTTTGCATGTAAGATTGCAAATGTGTTCTGTAACAGTAAACTCACCCCTTTCCCAGCATTACTTGGAATCTGAATATGAGAATTAATGTTTTTAGCAAAACTTTCTTCCTTTTCCATATCAGTGCTGAAGTCCTTTATTATGGACCAGTTGTGTACAAGTTCATCTCATATGAGCTGTATCTCATCTAGCAAAAGTCTAAACTAGTCTCACATGGCTATGTCTATACTACAAAGTAATTTGGTGCAGTAGCAGATCAAAGCACTTGGTGCTCAGGCACATATGCTTACACTATATGCAGTTTAGAGATTCTTCCTCAGATTAAATTTAGTCTGGAGTATCTCTCCATGGATCGTGTCTAGGGCACACACACATCTTGAACCTATCTGAAAGATCAGTCATTGGATTGGACCCTTTGCTCCCAGGAAGAGTAGGAGCACTTTCATGTGTGCCCAGACTAGAGCATCGCATTTAGACCTCTCAGAAACGAATCAAGCTTTTGCTCACCAAACTGCTCTGCAAGTGGAGCCAGTGCACAGGAAGCAGAGACAAGTAACCTCACTACTGGTCTGTGCCAACACGTTCATGTAGATGTAGTCTACGGTCAACTGCAATTCCCTTAGGATGGGATGAATTATATTCTAATTATGTCTATCCAGCTCTGTTGAATATTCAGGAAGTAAAAAATACTACATTTAAACAACAAAAAAAAAGGTCTAATTTTAAGGTAGTTAAAGCCAGGTAGGAAGACCTATACATTGTAACTATAACTGTATTTAACCTAAGAGAAGCTTCTGAATATATTTCAAAACCTAATCAAGTCAATCAAGAGAGTTCTACTGATTTCAGTCAGCCCAGCATCAACAGCCCAACAGGAATTTCAGATCACTTTTACCAGCTATCAGTGTTTACCCACTATACAGTGTTTCTTAACACACTGTCCTGGTTTCAGCTGGGATAGAGTTAATTTTCTTCTTAGTAGCCAGTAGAGTGCTGTGTTTTGGATTTAGAATGAGAATAATGTTGATAACTCACTGATGTTTTGGTTCTTGCTGAGTAGAGTTTACACTGGTCAAGGACTTTTCAGCTTCCCATGCTCTGCCAGGTGCACAAGAAGCTGGGAGGGGGCACAGCCAGGACAGCTGACCCAGACTGGCCAAAGGGCTATTCCATACTGTATGACATCATGCTCAGTATATAAGCTGGGGGAAGAAGAAGGAAGCGGGGGACATTTGGCATGATGGCGTTTGTCTTCCCAAGTAACCGTTATGCGTGATGGAGCCCTGCTTTCCTGCGGATGGCTGAACACCTGCCTGCCCATGGGAAGTAGCGAATTAATTCCTTGCTTTGCTTTGCTTCTGCGCGAGGCTTTGGCTTTCCCTATTAAACTGTCTTTATCTCAACCCATGAGTTTTCTCACTGTTACTCTTCCAATTCTCTCCCCCATCCCACTGGGGGGGAGTGAGCGAGTGGCTGCATGGTGCTTAGTTGCCAACTGGGGTTAAACCATGACACATACACAATTGGTACTATACAGCAGTTTTGGAATGGTGGTTTGTCCAGTGGACATTTACTTTATCTCCTGCCATAACAGATTCATCTTTAATAGCAACAACTGTTGTTCTCTGTAAAGTTAGTTTTGAATCCTAGTCACATGCTTTAACATTTCTAACACACTTGCAGTTTCTACTGACACTTTTACCAGCTGGCATATTTTTAAAAATTACCTCAATTTATATGATTAAACTGTCCCGTAACTTTTAAGTCTATTGAGGACTAGCTTCTTAATAATATTTAACTTTGCTTCAGATTATAGTGTGTCATTTGAGAGTTTTTCTCCTTGCCTGCCTCTACTCTAATTAAACCTTCCTGATACTTTGGTAAATCTTCTAGAGTTGAATCAATTGAGGCTCTCATCTCCTCTACTGGAATAGATTTGGGCACTAATGAAAATTTTAAACCTCAATTTAAGCCATTGAACTCCTTTTCACTTCTTTTTAATGGCTGATACATAACTATTTTTACAGCTCTAGAATGATTAATTATAACCTGATTCAGTTTCAGACTTTAATCAACTTTTCAAAGTTTTGTTTGATTATATTTTACTTACACATTCTTATGTGCCTATATAGACTACCCAAAGCTATGAAACTTTCTTAGTCAAAATGTTTCTCCATTTTCTATGCAACTTGCTCAGTCATTCAGCAATTAGTTCTGTGTTCACTGGTTTTGAACACCAACTAAAAAACTGTTCTTTGTTTGGCAAATTTGTTCTTGAAGACAGTGGTTGCATTATGCTATGATTTTATTGATTATTCTTATCACCCAAGAACTTTCTTGTCCAGTAATCAAAAGTTAATATCTAGGCTGCAGAGTAGTACAGGCATATCTAAGTCAGTTTTAAATAAATTAACTCACCTAGCTGGACAATAGGCTGGACGTTAATAGATTTTTTTCAGTGTCCTCAAAGATTTTTCAGGCTATTTTGAGCTTTGTGCTTCTGCTGCTAGGCCACTCTGATTGCTCATGCAAGTTATTCTAAAGAGAGTTTGGGTGCATCTACACTATACTGCAGCTGCAGGGCACGCTATGATGTTATAACTTTTCTTACTTTTTTGCATCTATTATAGTACAATTCAATATCCTTGAGCACAAATATGAGTTATTCCACAGCAGTTTTATTGGATTTTGAATAAGATCATTACACTTTGCAAGTATTACTGTGTTTTCTTGAGTGTCCTTTTTCTAAGGAAGTTACCATTTTGGATAGATGCTATGCAGTTACATAGGTCATGCTATAATCATCATAGATCTAATTATCATTTGGAAATGAAATACAGTTGGGCCTCTTCATCATCATCATCACAGGTTAAATCTATTTTTTATTATAGGGGAAGAAAATGGTGGTACATAATTTCCATTCAGCATGGTTTTCAAAGATGAGATATGCATCAAAATGTATGAGTGAAAAGCACTACAGAGGCATTATTGGAAAGATCTAAATATTTCCTAAAAATCTCTATAAAATCAGCTTTAGAAAGTAAGGATTTTCTGTTTGCTGTTAATGTATTTTTAATTATTTTAACAACCTTTTTTAGAGTTTAAAGAAATTTGCTTTTCATATTTTACTCATACCTTCTATTGCCTTAATAGGGTTTTTGCCCACAAGTCAGCAATAGCAAGTTTGAAAAGTACAATATTTAAATACACTTTAAACTCATGAGTTTTCTGACATTTCGAGTTTTATGGAAGGTCCAGTATAAAAAAAATCAGTCCCTGAGAAGATTTTTTCTTGATTCTTTTAAGATCTGTAGGCTACAGTTCATATTATCCAGAATCTTTAGAGGTAGCTTTAGGTTGGGTATTATGTATTGATTGATTCAGACAGGAAGAAAAGATGTCTACAAGACATAATCAAAGCTATAAAAATTTTACTGTCAGAGGGACTTTAAGCAGAGTGCATTTACTACAGCGTTTTTAAAGTGTTTATGACCAAGGTATCTAATGCAGTGACAAAAGCTGTAATATAGAGGAGCTACTCAGAAAGGCAAGCACAATTGATGCCTGCAGTTGCAATCTCAGTATTACAACCTGAAAATTAAAAAACAGAAACAAAGCAAGGCAACATGAAGCAGACAGAATTTCCTAAAGGTTTCCTGAACTCAAAAGATTTTGCTCGCCCACATCCCAATACTTCAATACAAGCAGTGTCTTGTAAAGGCAAGGACCGGGCACAGAGTGGAAGGCATGACACACATTTCCAAAAGAACTACACTTTATGTCAGGAAATGAGACAAACATTCCCCACAGTCTTATTCTATGTGTTTACTGGCACTGTGGTATGTTTTTTCACAAAAATGTAATTCCACATGTGGAGTACCAAGTGTTGAAAGGGACATCTAGAGCTATACCAATGACCTAATTGAACTGGCGTCCTTAGGAGTAGCAATTAACATGTCAGTGCTTCCCTCAGTTAATCCTGTCCTGACCACTCAGCTTGTTTTGATAGCATAGCACGGAGCTGTTTCATGGTACTTTCTGCTGGAAGAAACTCTTGATTCCTTTTCACTTATGAAAAGTTTTCTTTAGGTTTTCTTTCGGCTGTACATACTGGAAAAAAAAAAAGAAAAAGGTAAGACAACTTATTATAGAATATGCTGAGAGAAAAAAGAAGAGAAGAGAAAGAAGAGAAGAGAAGAGAAGAGAAGAGAAGAGAAGAGAAGAGAAGAGAAGAGAAGAGAAGAGAAGAGAAGAGAAGAGAGAAGAGAAGAGAAGAGAAGAGAAGAGAGAAGAGAAAGAGAAGAGAAGAGAAGAGAAGAGAAGAGAAGAGAAGAGAAGAGAAGAGAAGAGAAGAGAAGAGAAGAGAGAAGAGAAAAGAGGTAAGGTTTTAAAAAAGTCAGGTCTTCCTCTGTTTTTATGAAGCTGACCCAAAGCACAAGCTCTTCAGATTGAGAAACTGTAGAAAGAAAAGAGTCAATATGTCTTTTCCTGTTAAGCAGTAAATAAAATATTCTGCAGTGGATTTTTGTTTTTCCTTTTGTTTCCCTGAAGCAAAAAGAGGTCTCTAAAGCATTGAAATTCATGTTTTCTTACTCACTGTATTTTCTTTTACATCAGAAACTATTTTGCTCTATCAAATGCCAAAATTTCTCTGTACTTTGAAAATTTTGTTTTAATTGAGGAAGAAATTAACGTTCAGACATAGAATATGATTGGTTTTCACATGCTCTGACAATAAAGAATACACTGAACTAAAATAGTCATGGTCCAGCCAAATATATGAAATGAAATAATTTACATTTGTTGAATATGCATTAATGAATAATCTGAAAACCTGATACTGAATGCTAAGAAAGGTGGTTTAACCTTACCGTTTTATAGATGTTCCTGATGACAGTCAAGAAAATCTTTTGAGTTAGTTACTTTTATGGAGCTTTTTAATGGGCCTGTGGCAAATGTATTAAATGTATTAATTCTGAGTAATAATTAAAGGCACATATTAAACCCACTAAAAAGCCTTTCTCTTAATTTTTATTTCTACTTCAATTAAGGATGATAATATATTTAATGAAAAATAATAAAGTAACTTGAATCTTTAAGGTTTGAAAGTTTGCAACAGAACTTAAGATATCTGAATGTACACACACATTTATTTTTTGGAACCAAACAAAATTCCTGACTTAAAGTAACCACTCTTTTGAGTACAAAAACGTGAATAGGTAATACCAAATTTGACTGGTACATTTTAAAGAAAAGATGGGTAAACAAGGTTTCTCAGCTGACAACTTAGGCTTGCTCACTTTTCATTGCTTGGCCTAGGAGACCAAAAGAGTAATTTACTCATTTCTACACTGTTTTATTATCCGTCTGGTGCATAGATTGTTTAGAGTTTCAAACAACACCACTGCAGTTCACACATGCTGTAAATCAGTCCTGGTCTTTATAAACTTATTTTAGATAGTGATTGTATTGACATTATATATACAAGATAATAAACTTCTCACAAGACATTGTATTAGGCAAGAAGTATTCAATTCTAATAACAATCAGATCATTAATTTATATGCATGCTTTCTAAATACAATTACTTTAGTGTCACCTGCCATTACCCATTGCATTTACTGGTCTCATTTGAATTGAGGATTTGATTGTCAGTTTTTACAGCCTCTGAATCATACGCCATTTGTTTCTAAACTGTTTTCCCCAACATTTTAAGATATAAGAAAAAACTGATCTTCTGTTACAAATCTCCAATGAATTTTGATCTACTACTCCCACTCTGTCAGCTACAAACTCAAACTCAAAAAGGAAGCCCTTTTGAGGGTGGAAGCAAGGACAGGTAGCCTGGGAGGAATATAGAGAAATTGTGCGAGCAGTCAGAGATCAGGTTAGGAAAGCTAAAGCCGTGATAGAGTTAAATCTGGCTGGGGACATCAAGGGCAACAACAAAAGTTTCTATCAGTGATAAAAGGAAGACTAGGGAAAAAGTGGGCCCTCTCCAGAGGGAAACGGGAGACCTGGTTACCTGGGATATGGAGAAGGCTGAGGTACCCAACCATTTTTTTGCCTCAGTCTTCACCAGCAAGTGCTCAAGCCACACCACCCAAGTCACAAAAGGCAAAGGCAAGGTCTGGGAGACTGAAGAACCACCCACTGTAGGGACCATCTAAGGAATCTGAAGGTGCACAAGTCCATGAAACTTGATGAGATGCATCAGCAGGTCCTGAGGGAACTGGCAGATGAAGTTGCTAAGCCACTATCCATCATATTTGAGAAGTCGTGGCAGTCCAGTGAAGTTCCCACTGACTGGAAAAGGGAAAATACAACCCCTATTTTTAAAAAGGGAAGACGGGGGAACTACAGGCCAGTCAGCCTCACCTCTGTGCCCGGCAAGATCATGGAGCAGATCCTCCTGGAAACTATGCCAAGGCACATGGAAAATAAGGAGGTGACTGGTGAAAGCCAACATGGCTTCACTAAGGGCAAATCGTGCTGACAAATTTGGTGGCCTTCTGTGACAGGGTTACAGCATTGGTAGATAAGGGAAGAGCAACTGACATCATCTACCTGGACTTGTGCAAAGCATTTGACACTGTCCTGCACAACATCCTTGTCTCTAAATTAGGGAGACATGGATTCGACAGATGGACCACTCAATGGATAAGGAATTGGCTGAATGGTCACACTCAACGAGTTGCAGTCAACGGCTCGATGTCCAAGTGGAGACCAATGACAAGTGGCATCCCTCAGGGGTCAGTATTGGGACTCACACTGTTTAACATTTTTGTCAGCAACATGGACGGTGGGATTGAGTGCACCCTTCGCAAGTTTGCCGACGACACTAAGCTGTGTGGTGCGGTCAACACACTGGAGGGAAGGGGTGCCATCCAGAGGGTCCTTGACAGGCTGGAGAGGTGGGCCCGTGTGAACCTCATGAAGTTCAACAAGGCCAAGTGCAAGGTCCTGCACATGGGTTGGGGCAATCCCAAGCACAAATACAGGCTGGGCGGAGAATGGATAGAGAGAAGCTCTGGGGAGAAGGACTTGGCAGTGTTGGTTGATGAGAAGGTGAACATAACCCAACAAAGTGTGCTCGCAGATCAGAAAGCCAACTGTCTCCTGGGCTGCATCAAAAGATGCACCTGGAGTACTGCATTCATCTCTGGGGCCCCCAAGAGAAGAAGGACATGGACCTGTTGGAGTGAGTCCAGAGGAGGGCCACAAACATGATCAGAGGGCTGGAGCACCTCTCCCATGAGGACAGGCTGAGAGGGTTGGGGTTGTTCAGCCTGGAGAAGAGAAAGCTCCGGGGAGACCTTATAGCAGTCTTCCAGTAACTGAACACTGGAGAGGGACTTTTGACAAGGACATGTAGTGATAGGAGAAGGGGTAATGGCTTTAAACTGAAAGAGGGTAGATTTAGATTGGATATAAGGAAGAAATTCTTCATTATGAGGGTGATGAGGCAGTGGAACAGGTTGCCCAGAGAAGTTGTGGATGCCCCATCCCTGGAAGTGTTCAAGGCCAGGTTGGATGGGTCTTTGAGCAACCTGGTCTAGTGGAAGGTGCCCCTGCCCATGGCAGCGGGGTTGGAACTAGATGATCTTTAATGTCCCTTCTAACACAAGCCATTCTATGATTCTATGATTCTATGGCTTCACCTCGGGAGCCTACCGCATTCTGTATCTCCATTGAAAATGTCAGCCCCATGTTGAATACATTAATTGAACCAAATACAAACAATCCCAAAAAGACAGAGGTCTTAGGAGGTCATGCATTAAAATTTGTATTTCTGTTGACTGATTAATTAACACTTTTTTTTAATTTCAGATGCTTATCATTTCAGGGAATAAGGTTTGTATTTAGGAACACTAGCTGTAGGGATAGTATATACCATAGTATTTTTGATCATAAAATATAGCATGGAACATCAAAAGAAATTATTCTCAACATTATCAGTATTTCAGAAGAAGTAGAATGGCATAATCAATGGTGAATTAGAAACATAGGTCAACTTTGTCATTTCTTTGGTTAAAAAAATATTATCCTACAGAGATTTGCAGCTTGACTAGATATATACAACACAATTTTTGATTCATTTTTTTCCTCAAGATTCTAAAATGAAGTAAACTGCAAAACTATCACTTATTGCACAAAAAAGCAGCAAAGATAGTGAAGTACAATAATAAAAAAAAGAGATTGTTTAAACTGTGAATCATAACCCCTGTTAAAACTGCATCATTTTTACCATCCTCTTTTGCAAATATGAATCATTCGCTGGTTTAGTGGTAGCTGACAGGTGGGTTAAACATGCTTCTGAAAGAGCAAGAGGAGGAAGAGATGTTTTTGATGATTTCTGAAAGGGATTCCAGTTCTTATTCCTCTTCACAAGGAGTCCACTTTTCAGAAGTCTTTCCCAAGCATTTTATCAGAGATGTATGTCTGTATAGGTGTAAACATTCAAATAATTTAATCAAAAGCGTAATCAATAAGCACCTGGAGAAATATGGACTGAGTAAATACGCTCACTTAGCTCCATAAATCTGCTATTTTGTTATAAGAGGAAAAGCAATGGGTACCATCTATTTTCATTTTAAAACAACATTCTGCAGAGTCTTATCATGAGGGAGATTTTGCAAAAGTAGCTTGGAAGGCACTATTTTAGTTTATTAGAAAGTGGATAAGGGCAGGAGGGCAGACTGTAAAAGCAAAAGGTCAGAGAATAAGTAGGTAATCAAAGACTATAGTACTGTGACTGGTACTGGAGCTGATTCTATTCTGTCTTCAGATGAACCAAGTACCAGCAAAAAAGGAAGATATAAGTTGCTCTAAACACAACATTTTCTGTGTTTGAGTGTTAGACCTGGTCCCTCAGGAGCCAGTGCCTGGTCCAGTATTACTTAGCATATTTGTCAGCAATCTGAAAGATACAGTGCAGCCCATGCACTAATGCAATTTGTTGTTGATAAAAGACTGAGAATAGCAGCAAATTGCTTGAAAAAATGGACGACTGAAGAAAGGGACAAAGTCAATTACATGTGACTCAATAGAGGTGAATGTAGAGTGGTTTTTGTAAGAAGAATAAGTGGGGAATAATCCCCTACCATAGTGGCGAAGAGTGTGTAGTACTGAAGTGAAAGATCAGAACAGGATGATGAAACTGGATGCTGGAAGAAAGTACTTTCTTATTACTATTGCTGATAGCTGTTTTGTTGTTTATTTGTTGTTTGTTGTTTTTTTTTTCCTCATACAGAAATCAATAGGAATGAGGATATGAAGCATATAGTTGGAGAAATCTAGTGGTTGTCTACAAAACAGTGGAGTATATCAGCCTGACTGTGCAAGCTTCCATCTGGAAACTTGGGGAACTCCAGCACTAACTCAGTGGCAGCCTGGACTTTAGGACTGAAGTTGTTGATTAGGTACTGTTAACCTTGGTTAACCTAGTGCTGTGGTTTCCTATGCTAACATAAATATAACTTATTCTCACAACTATATTGTAGTTACTCAATTGGTATCTTCAAGACCTAAGTTTATAAGAAGAGCTATAACCAGCAAACTAATGAACTTCTGCAGGCAGCAATTGCATTTAAAAATAAATCATTCAGTTTTCTGGGAGCTATTTAATGAAGCTATCAGTGACTGACTTTCCTTATTAGTTATTTCTATTAGTATACAAAGACTGTTTTATACAAATATTATTTAGAAGGCATCAGCTTTTAGATATGATAACATTTATGTGATATGTGTGTACACATACATATAAACATATAATGTGTATATATAATGCATATGTACAAAATACAATGTGTATGTACATAAACAGAGAGAGATATATGCATGAGTCATCATCAGCTGTGATGTTCAATATCATAACAACATTGTATGGACACAAGAAGAAAGAGCCACGGAAACTCAAGTAGTTTGCTTGGTTTCATATACTGCATGCCAGTTGCTATCATTTCTAAATGTGGTGAGGTCAGAGTTAGAGAACAATATGCAATTGGTTGGGGCAGAGCATCTTGAGTCATTTAGTGCTGTTTTACTGAATGTAACAGACTCTTATACATAGACTAGAAAATTTAAGGGCAAAAAGAGGCACTAGCTTGCTCACAAGGTCCACAGAGTTTAGCCTAGCAATGTCTTTAACAACTCCAGTAATTTGTGTTTGGCTACAAGTTCTTGTATCCACATTTGAGCTGAAGCCATTAAGAGTAAAAAAATCCACCATTTCCTTTTCTTCTAGAGTCCATTATCTTCACAGTTAAAAAAATATGATCTTTATTCTTAAGGATTTTTTTTCCTCCCACTAGTGGTGGTGGGTTATTGCCATCATGATAATCAAGTACCTCAAAGTTCTGTCATGGTTCTTTTTGGCTGTTTTCTAGTAGAGTGAAAAAACTTTAAGTACCTGGTATTTTCTTCCTACAAAGGTACTTATGCATGATAATCAAATCAAATCAAATCAAATCAAATCAAATCAAGTCTTTATCTACTTCTTCATAAGCTAAGTAGACTGTAATTTACATCTCTCACCAAAATGAGTTTTTCCAGACTTCAGATTCTTTTTAAAATTCTACTTGCACTGTTAATTTTTCATCTATCCTATAAAAGTTGGGATAAAACAAGAACCTATCCTGTACAAAAAGTAATGACCATTTGACTCCCACTGATCTCTTTATATATTCAGGGACTAGGTTATCTTTTTTGGACAGAGTTCTTTCTTGTAGTTCACATTGTGTTTTCTTTTAAGACTTTTAACAGTTTCTCAGATAACAAAGCAAGTACCCCAGCCCCAGTGTCATGGTGGCTTTCTGCTGAACTGAATCCAGTGCATCAATGTCTTTCCTGTACCAGGGGGGCCCAAAAAAGGGATGCAGAATTCCAGCATTCTCCAGGACACAGTCCCCCATTCTGCAGGTATAACTGCAAAGTTCTTCCTACCTTTATGGTATTTGATTATAATAAAGCACATTTTGTTTCAATACAAATAATTCAGTGTACCCTGTGCTATTCACCTATCCTTGTATCACCTAAAGAATAAATCAGATTTTATTTATTCCCATGTTATTTCTGAAAATACTTAAGCTTAAAAACAGATGTCCATAAAAGGCTGCTTAGTAACAGCCCTTTTGAACAACAGCACATCTTTAAAAATTGTTTTCAAAATCACCTATTTATCAGTCATTTAACTTTTTAAAAAAGTGTTTTACTGTTCTTATACAAAACTATTTTGAAATCAACATATTATATGCTCCTAATCCCTTTGATAAAATGTATTCCATACATGAGATTTCCAGTACTGGTCATATTTGATTCCTCATTAAAAAACACCATACACAGATTTTACTTATTTTCCATAAAAGTACACAGCCTAGAAGTAATCTTATCTATGAGCCTGAATTCTTATTTGCTCGCATATTAGAAAACAGACTGACCTTGGAAATTTAGTTCTTTAAACTTCTGTTCTTAACCATAATAGTAATAGTAATAAAATACCTCTGGTTCTAAGCTGAAAGTATTTGTCTCAATTTTTGCTTCATAAAAATGCATAGACTTACATTAATTGTTTTGATTTCTTCTATCCCCCCCCCCCCCCCCCCAATATTTCTCTGGCAATAAAAACTGACTTTGTGAGTGGCCACATTATACTAGAGTTCTTGGAATTTAAATTTAAAGTATTTGATTTATACAATACCTATTTTTTTAACAAGAAATGTGATTAGTAGAAAAATCACATCTGTTTTACAGTTATCTATATTTGTTTGTCTGTTGTGTCTACTGAAAAGTGTTTTGCATATTATTTGTGAATGTGTGTGTACATGATAATATGGTTTGCAAAAGCATACCCGAGGCATAATCACGTAACAAGTACACTATTTCTTTTTAAAACAGCTTTAAAAGTTATAGTCTAAAAAGGAAGCTCATTAGCATTCTCCTACCGAGTGCCTATATCTCAAAAATGTTGGAATATACCAAATTAAATTCTGTGTAGTTCTCACTCTGAAGTTTGGCCCCAGCAAGACATTGAGTCAACTACTGATTGAAAAATGACTGCATGACTTTGTTAATAAGATACAAGATGTGTGTCATTTGGTCAGAATATCCTGGATTAAGTGCAAAGATTCTGGGAAGCGTGCTGTCATCTTGCCTTAAGTTTCTCCTTATTGATTGCCTTTCATCACTATCAACAGTAAATCAGAAAATCCTGGTAACTCACAGGTTTTGGTTTTTTCTTCCTTATTTTTAATAGGGAAATATTCAGGGGGCAACAGCCTATCAAAACAGACAGAATCAGTAACAAGGAATATACACTGAAGTTCTAAAGCAAGACATAAAGATAATTAAAAGTGGCATTCTAGATGTGATGTCGTAAGTTTTGACGATTCAGTATTCAAATGCCAGTGTCTTATATTCAGCCATGAGCAGATGTCAGTTTCTTTTTTTTCTGTAGAGTCAGGAACAGGGACCTCTAGTAACTTAACATACTATGAGACATCACCAGCATAATTATTCTTACCAAGCATATGTATAACCTGAAACAGATGCTTGCATGTATTGATTGTCTGTCATCATTATTTGTGGCAAACTAAGCATAGGATTAGAAAGTGCTTTACATACTTGGGAAAATGTGTCCACATCATCAAAGCTACTGAAGGTGGAAATCATTCTTTAAAGATTATGGTCCTAATCAATCCACCTTGAATATGTTAAAAAGTTAACATTTAACATTCTGTCCATGAGTGTATTCAAGTGCAATGACTAAAACCTCCCAAACCACCCGAGTAATACTTTGAAATTTTAAATACACTTTCACATACTTTGAAAAATCATTTTGTTTCAGCCAATGTTACAAAATAGCACAGTGTTTGGCCAGTGGAACCAGATGCAGAAGAGCTAAAAAATACAAAATTTCCCCCTTCCATTTTTTTCTCTCCCCCCTCTCTTACAAAACAATTTAGCAATGTGTGTTACTGCTTCATTATCAGTCTTTGGCATGCAGAACCTCTTTAAATAACAATGCTAACATATGTTCAGTAATTCTTCATTTGGCAGACTGGTTTCCATTGTTAAAGAATCCATTTCAATACCAAGAAACTGTTATCACCTGTGATAGACCATCATGCTTGGAATTTATTGAGGACAATACTAATTCAGTTGTCACCTTTTCAACTACATGTGCACAATTACACACCGAGATCTATGAAAGCTTGGGCCTTCATCCAAGTGCAAAATCATCTGGAGCATCCCAATTTACTGGGAAATATGCAAATACGCATTCATACAGAAATGGAGACCTTCACAGGAAGCATAAGCACAAATATAGAGAAAAGAATCTGTTCATTAGCATGTAACACCTAACTTTATGAACTTCTCATCTGGGAGCTGAGCTTCAGCCTATTCTCTTTTTCACTATTGATGAGTGAATCAAGAGAATTGCTTGATCAGTGTTAAGTGCCACAGAGGACAGATGCTATCAAGGCCTTAAGAAAACAACCTGTAAGTTGTTATGAGTTTTGAAATAGGCTGAATCCTTTGGTCAACTTTGCGGAGCAGAAAGAGGACTCTCTTCATAAAAAAAGGGAATGAACCATAAATATATGCCCTCCCTTTCAATGAAGATAAAATCTGATTTATTTTTGAAGACTAGTCTAAAAAGAATGGAAACTCCTCTCTGAATCAGTTTCTTACTTCCACAGCTGCTTTTTAAAAAAAAAAAAAAAAAGTAATTCTAACTGGATTCAGGTTTTGGGGTTTTGGTGCACTAATGTGGGCCACTAGACTTGGCTTCTCTTTCCACCTTTTCCTGACTGCACACTGCAGCTTCAGTCACCAAACTCTTATCTGTATTAGCAGCTGTGATTTACAGTTATAATTTTGAAAATTCCCCCCCGACTTAATTCTCCCCAAAACTTTCCTTACTGAAGTCATGTGTAACTAAATCTCCTACGTGCTGAAGTGATTGCATATGACCTAAGTCCATTGAATAGCATCCAGGGTACATGACAGAAAGCAGACTCTCCAGCATTTTAGAAGTCTTTCCCACCCCAAGAAAATGAATAAAATTGAAGTCTCTAAAATCAAACACTTCTAATTTTGATGACATTGCTGTATAAGGGTTATGCATCCCTTACTTGTCTTTAAAAAATAACTACTGTATGGCAACCAAAAATCCTAGTAATGAATACACTGCTTAAATTAATTAGGGTTCAAATAATTTTAGGAGGAACTCAGCCCACCGTACACCTACAAAACCTCATTTTCACTTCCCTCAGCATTTGGGTTATTTACCTTGCTCTTTCCCTAAATACCATGTATGTCCCTCATATCATGCCAGAAAGTCACCAGATCTGAGCTATTTTGGAGCAGGTAGGTAGTGCAATGTTTTCAAATCTCACTGAGCTAGAAATGCTCTCCACTATCTACATCTTGCTTTTTATAGGAAGAGGGGACCACCCCCAGGACTTCTGCTGACTGCAATATGGTAGAGGAATCAGCACAAATACCGTAACCTTCATATTTCAGCATCCTATATAATCTATCCAGATCAGTTTTCATCTAATTTTAGTGCAGCGACCAATGTCCAGTTTTTACCAAGGTATCAAAAAATATTGATATATTTGATACAAAGTTGTTCCACCATAGAGAAGATAATTGCTACAGTAATTGTGTGAAATCAGAAAAGTAAACACTTTTTATAGGATTTGTCTGCTGCTATTTTTAACTGAATATTTATAACTTCATCCACCCTACCACTAAGTTGCCTATGGCAAGGGTACGATCAGAAAAAGATGGAACTTTACACTATCTGAAATAAGATAATGTTTTTAATATTGACAATATTTGAGACAAACAGCAATGCCAACAACGTAAATTGTGAGAAACAGACAGAGATGGCAGATAAATTTGCCCTCTAAACAACATATTGCTATAATCACTTACGTCTTGAAAATGCTAGCCCCAGAAACCCAAAGGAACAATCACAAGTAGAATAGATGGTTTTATCTTCCCACAAATATGCTATTATTCATACACTAGATTAGAAATTAACTTACATGAATGATCCACTTGAAATTACTAAAATAGCCCTCAAAAATCTTTTATATAATTTAAAGCAAAGAAACCATAATAGAAAAGAAAGCAGTTAATTAATTTTTTAAAAGATAATTGGGAATGGGGAGAACAATAGAACTTAACTATAGTTGCTGGCAGAATAACCAGAAATGGGGATCATCCTGAAGAAGGATAACCCTTAGTCCCCAAGCATTGCAAGGCACTAATGAAGGTCAAGCATTTAATATTCTATTCATAACTTACAATAGAATGAATGAACAAGAAAATTCCATCCTGTAAGAGCTGGTTTACTATGTATCACTCATAAAGCTCAAGAGTTTTGTATGCAGATCTATAGCTCTCTATTTTTGCAGTCCTTCACTAGATAAAACTTCAGAAGTGGACAATCTTTTATACAGACTTAACCACAGTATCAATGACTTGCTGCTTTGTATGAATGAGTAAAAATAATTCTCTATATAAATGCTATGCACATAATACATTACTGTTACAAATAACAGTAATATTGCGTGTGGGAAGAGAATGTGTAAAGATGTACAGGATGAGAAATGCTGGCAATACCCATGGAGATACCATGGGGAAACTTCCAGATTAAAAAAAGATACCCTGATGCCTTTTTTTCTTCATACAATCCTGCTTACATAATTAGCAGGTTGAATTATTCACTAAACTGTGATATTACTTGGTTACAGTAGCAGCAGGTAGCACATAAATTATAACCTGCACATCTCCTGAATTCCAAAGACAATAGCCAAGGAAACTGTGACAGCTACTTAATTTTGTTGTCCATTCTCAATTACATTGCTCATAACTGAAAGAGAGGGTTGCTGGTTTGAATCAATTATCTCTACTTGCTAGGTTTTCAAAGGAAAAAAGAAGTCTCTAGCTAGTTCAGGAACAGAATTATTTTAAGCAGCAATTTTAACATATTCCTTTATAATTGGCAAATTTAAAAAAAAAATGTCAGTGATGTCAGTGATTTCTTATAACATAGTGCATGGCAATAAGTTTTGAGCAGAGAAATCTTATCAACATGGTTAATCTTTAAGTAATTTTAAATATGGCCAAATCATGGAGATTTTAATGAGTTCTTTTTCACTTTCATTCAGGCAAACTCTCATCCACTTCACTGGCAATCTTATGTATTTTCCTTATTCTTAATTTTGTGGAACAGACAAAATGGGGAGTTTGCCTGGGTTAGAAATGAGTGCACTCAGCCAGTGTTTTTATAACCAAGAGGAAAATGGAGCTTAATCACTTCTAGTTTTGCCAATACAAAATTTATCAACTCTGATATATACTCAATGTGTATTATTATTATTATTATTATTATTATTATTTCTCAGTGTTATGCCACTGTGTGACCTATTCAAACAAATTTAGTCTTTGGTTCTAACTTCTTACTTTGCCTTAACAGTTACAGGTAGATAAAACCAAAACAAACCGGACATCATTAATAACTTGATTTGTGAGGGTTTCAGAAATGGAGTTGTGTCTCTCTATTAAAAAAATCTGAAACTGCACATAAACATCAACATAAGCATTTGTCTTACCCAGAGCAATAAAATTTTAGACGGCTTGTGTCTTCCAAAGACTGCATGGTAAAATGCATAGTAATAATATTGCTGGAGTGATATAGTATTATACAAATGAACTGTTCTGTTTCTTTTTTTAAGTAAGTGTTAACAGAAAAAGAGGAAAAGGATGGAGCTGGTGTACTGTATTTTAGGACTTTAATATGTACCTTTGCAGCCAAATCAGCTTGTCTTTCAGCAGCCCATTTATACCTTAAATCACAGTTACAGCAACTGTAGAGAGTTGCACTTGTAATTCTGGGCTCAAAATTGTGGGGAACATACAGGTAAGACTTATTCTAACCAAGGATCTGGCTTGGTTAACACTGATTTAAAGGCTGGATAGGAAAGAAAGAATATGCCACTGGTGAAGGCATCAATAGGGGCTACTATTGGGCATGCTCTATGAACAAATGTTAAATTTAATATTTGAATAAATTGGAAGTTTTTTACTCTCTACTAACCTATTAATACATATTCTTAGTTTACGAGGACTATATGATAGTTTAACATCCCTTCCACAGTTAGGTATCTGCAACTCAGGTTACATAACAGGTAATGCAAAACCTCTTCACAAAAATCTTCTGCTAGGCAAAATAGATACACACAGTGAAAGTAAGAACAGAATAAGAAGTTATTCACAATTCTACACTGTTAAATTTCCCTGGGATCTTGCTTACATACTACATATTTTAAGATTAATGGCCACTTAGTAGAGCTATAATTCATACACAAAGCTACTTCTTCAGCAGCAAATATAATCTCATGGGAGACATCAGTCAAGCACTGGCCACTTTCAAAATAATAACTACAGTTTAACTGCCTGTACTTAAGGTGCTTCTGTCTGAATGACCCAAATTTCCAATTATTTTCAGTTACAAAACTGAGCATCTGCTTAAATATAACAGTCTTTCTCTGATTCCTGGAAACACAGAGAATTCCTGTGTTTTATTCCAGCATCTTATTATGGTTAAAATTAATGGAAATTTAAATATATTCCAGTACCAATACATGAGAAGATGACCAAACAACATTAACCCTGTCTAGTAATGATGATATGGTGGAAGAAAACACTCCATGAATTTTCAAATTAATTTGTTTTTATCTGATGTCTAGAATATTAAGTTTTAATCAGTCATATTATTACATATTATTATCAGATAGAGCTTATATTATTTGTATACAGCATCTACATTTTCATACCAGAAAACTCTTTAATATATTTATTTTGTCTCTAACACTGAATATTCTGTGAAAAATTTTATTTATTTGGAGAATTATAACTAACTCTGTAATCCATTTTATTGCAAATTACAGATTCATAAATCTCTCTCAATTAATTTTTTTCTTGTGAGTATTTTATAGTTTTAATATAACAGGATTAAGCCTTCCTATGTTCAGCACTGTGTTAGACATTTAGGAAAATGTTGTTCCTGCCCCAAGGAGCTAACATTCTAACTGAGGATTTACCTGTGATATTTGTTTCTGAAGAAAGAATGTAAAAGGACAAGTTCACTTTCCTCTCTGATTATTTGCACTTTTTTCTGAAGCATTGTGCCTAAACTAAAAAAGAAGAGCATAGTGACTATTAGAATATCAGCAGCTAATCAAGTCTAGTCAATATATGCAGTTATATTTTTCTACTAGGCCACCGATGTGTCCTAGGTCGTTGCACATTTTTTAAAATGTCGAACTTAACTACTCAGCTCCTCATTGTTGCTAGAGAGCAACATTCTCCCTGTAGATGCTGATATTCAGGAGGTGCTGTTTTCTTGTTGCTGGGTTGGTTCTTGCTCATGTTATCTGAAGCACCTGCTGGTTCACTTTTAGAAATGTATTCTTTCTCGTCTGTTAGTTTTGGCAACATGCCCGCTCACAAGGTTGTATGTTGGTGTGAAGAGGGAGTAAGTATCATGGCTGAAAATAGGTTTTGAGGATTAGTTTTCAAACAATCGAAACTGATACCCCAGGTTCTCAGATGATGGCTATTTGGAAAAGGATTCTAGCTTTCAGTCTTATAAATGCTATTGGAGCAATATAGTAAGATAGAATAAATGATCATTTAATTTATCATTTAAATAAGCATTAATCAATTTTTTGAATGTTGAAATTATGAAAACATTATGCCATGACTTTTTCTTCTTCCTCTCTCAATCATGCACACAAACACTCTATTCAGTCACAGAGCAACAATTCACCACTCAAACAGCAGGAGATGACAGACAGAAACTATAACTTTTTTTCTGGCTGTGTGGTCTGGTGAAGAAAAACACAAAAGTTTTGTTTGTTTTTTTCAGACAAGCTGTTCTTCTCTTGGTCATGGCCATCTTTTTCAAACACTGCACTGCCAGGGTAACAGTTGGAGAAGAGGACACAACCAACCATACATCATTATCTCTTACCTAAAGAGATTCTAAAACAGCAAAGACGGAGATACCTCAAGGTCAAATCAAGGCTGTTTGTGCCAAACTTATACTAAAGTATCTCAGTGATTTCAATTAAACTGACTTGCTGTGCATCTACACATCTTTAAGAAGTTGGAGCATGTCTTTCATCATACAATATTTCTGTATTGTAATGGCGGCTTTTATCTATAGTTCCATTCTTCCGCTATTTAGAAGTTACAGTAGATAAGACAGAGAAGCAGAGAAAAAGGAACATTTGCTAATCAGGCATCACAAGAGGTAACAGCCACACATTTTCAGTCTTCCTGATCACGTATCAGGTTAAGTTTTGTTTTGCTTTAATGGGTTCAGCAGAATCAGAAATGAAGCTTCATTTGAATGTTATTTTCTCTGACTTTATTGATGACTTGGAGCTTCAAAAGAGTAATGCATTTTTGTCTCATCTTTGAGCAGCTATATCATATGTGAATAATTTGTTGGCCTGCTGATGCAACTCTGTCATGAACAATTTAAAGTGTAATGTTGTCTTTGCAGTGATGCACCCAGCATCTCTGTAATGGCATTCTGCTATCTTTCTTTAACTTTAGATATGGAAACTAAGATTAGTTTTAATTCTATTATAAAGTAAATTTCCTATCATTATTGTTTATTTAAGTATTCAACATGATAACATTGATCACATGCTTTTTTTATTTTGCACAATTTATATCTGTTTTCAGAAACTGCAGAATAAAACAAGAATAGTTAATAGACACCATAAAAGAATGTAAACAAATTTTCTCAGGTTTGTACTGCAATAAGTAAAAATAATTTTAGCAGGTGGGGATGGTTGTACACCTGAGTTAAACTATAAACTATATAAGGTTTTTAGTAGCATTTATTCATTGATCAAGTTCTTATTCCATTTAAAGTTCATATTGCAAATAAAACTTATTTTTTAGATTGAAGTATTATTTTCCAGTTTAGAATGAAAATGCAATTTATTTTTTTACAAATATATTAAAAATCTTAGGAAGAACAAATGTTTTGCTTGTGGAGTTATTGATCTTGTCTAAGAAATGCTATTTTAAATAAGGTGTCGGTAGAATGCTAATATTGAATGAAAACTTCCCCTGGTGATAACGAACAAAACGCAATGCATTTTTAGAAAATATAAAGACTGAACAGTGTAAAAATTAGCCAACAACTGCACAGAAATCCTGCTGTAGTTGTCTTCATAGGTGATGGCAGGCCTTCCAAAAAGCCTAACTGAATCTGGACTGAAAACTTAATGTCCAAATACATTTGGCAAAATTTGTGAAGGCAATCACTTCAGAATATTTATCAGTTCAGCCACTCCAAATAAAACAAAAGAAAACCTCAAGCAAAATGAAACCAATCATTCTAAACATTTTCAGTAAGCTCTGTAAACTCTAGAATACATGTATGATGAACACTTTAGAATACATAAATGCTATATACATTAGGATTAGACATTAAAACATACAGATATATAAATATGAAGCTTATTGTTACTGTTTTAATTAATTTTAAGTTTCCTTAAAATGAATGAAAAGAAAATTATTAAAGACCTCAGGATTTGACCAGTAAGTGATAACTGTCACCAGAATAATTAATGATCACTGGTATGAAATGCAATATTTTCAGTTACCTGGACAAAGCTCTGACCTGCTGAAGTCTGCAGGTTAGAAAATCTTTGAGGGGCTATCTCCTCAACCTAGGCACCTATTTCATAGAACAGGTAGGGCCTTAATTTTCTCTTGGTTAAAGTAAGGCAACTGGGTTTTTTGGTCAAAATAGGAAACCAACACAGGGGCACAGTGTTTCAACAACATGGTGGGATGGAAATCCTCTCAGCAATTTTTAAGTGAAAACAAATTGAGGGCAGCAGTTGCAACAGGCTAGAGGTGTGAGCTAACAGGAATTGTATGAAGTTTGGTGAAGGCAAATGCAAAGTCTTCTGCCTGGGATGGATTAACTCCAGCCTTGTACCTTGGGACCAGCTGGCTAGGAAGCTGCTCTGTAGAAAGGGACGTAAGACTCATGGCAGGCAGCATTTTGAACATGTGTCAGCAATGCAGCCTTCTGGTGATGAAGGTTAATCACAGACTGGACTTCATTAGCAAGAACACATACAAGGACTGGAGGGAACTGTTTTTCCACATGTACTCAGTGGCTCACTAGGCTACATCTGGAGAACTGTATCCAGTTTTAGGTCCCCAGTACAAGAAAGACATTGAAAAATTGCACCATATCTAGAGAAAAGTCCCCATGATGGGGAGAGGGGTGGAGCACATGACATACAAGAAGCTGAGAAAACCAGGTTTATTGGGTTTGGAAAAGAGAAAGTTAAATGATATTAATGTTATCTTCAATAACGTAATGGAGGTTGCAAAGAGGCAGAGTCAGGCTGTACTTGGAGGCACACAACAAAAGGACAGGACTTCAAGAGAAATTCTGATTCAACAGAAAAAAAAAAAATACTGTGAGGGGGTTTAAACCCTGGGACAGGTTGGCTGCAAAGGTTGTGGAATCCTCATCCTTGGAAACATTCAAAACCAAACTGGACAAGGCACTGAGCAACCTGATCCGACCCTAAACTGAGGTTGGATTTTGAGCAGGGAGCTGAACCAGATGATCTCCGTAGGTTGTCTCCAGTCCAGATTGTGTTATTCCTCTAAGGACAAAATGTGGACACACAGATTACACACACATACCCTCACACAGACACAGATATCCTATATATCACACACACAAAAAAGTGTAAAATTATTATCTACTGATTTTATTCATGACATGTTCATCTTATTCTAGAAATCACATCAGTGGCAAAATAACGTCATAAGAGTTAACCTGAGGCTTCTTCCTTTAAAATGGTCGCAAAATTTCAAACAGGATAATAGTTACTCAAGTAGTTTTGCCTAAGCAGCAAAATATGACAGCCCTTGCACACTAAATGAAATTATCTTGACCCATAACTACTGTGTGGCTTGCAGAGCCATATACATTGGTGAAAAATTAGTATTCATTGCGTCTTTCTTTTATCTAGAAGTGTTCTGAAATTCTATTTACATTTAGGTTGCAAAAACATAAGGAACAGCACAAAATAAAAATTAGTGGAGAGTCAGGATTACCTGACAGTAAGTAATTAGGATTTTATGTCTTGTGGTTTTTCACTTTTATATTAATTTTTCTGCTTGATGCCTTCTAGGTTCATCTTTGACCTTCAAATTGCCTAATATTTTGAGACTTTGTTCTTTTTATTAATCCACAGACAGATACAAGATTAAAAGTTTCTACGTAATTCATACCCAGGGAAAATCTAAAACCAAAACAACAACAAAACCCAATGACAATAAAAAACTCAAATAAACAAAAAAACCCTAAAAGTACAATGGGGATACAAAATTATTTGCTAATGAGAAACTGTTTAGAATAAAAATTTGTTCCTGTAAACTTAATTAAATAATTCCGAGCAGCCCCACATGACCGCATCCATATTAGCAAGCACTGAAGCTGATCCACTCCATTCCACAATGTGAACCTCCAAAGTTTAGTAAGTAGAGATGATCAGGAAATTCTTTTCAAGAGTACAGATCTTCCATAAAAAAAAAAAAGCAAACAAAAAAAATGAAAAAAACAAAAAAACCCAAACAAACCAAACAAACCAAAACAAACCCCAAACATTTATTCTAATTGCATTACTCAAAACACTAATGACAATGCTGCACCCTCTTTTGCTAAGTAGAATGGAATTGAATGCTTTTCAGGATCACCTCCAGTACTGATGACACATATAAGAGAGAATAAGAGGTCCCCACTTCAATAGATCCGAGGATTTAGTTCATTGATTGCTGCTATATTAAGATTCAGTTTTTCAATGCACATAACCATCTCTAGCTATTAGAATTCAAAATGAATGCAAAACACTGCAGCCCATAGAAAGTGTGGAATCCTGATTTAATTGTGTGAGTCGGAAATAAAACATGAAAGGCCAGGTGTATTTTCTTTAATGAAAAATCTAAAAATAATATTTTGACTGCAAAGGTGTTTTCTAACAAAAAATTGTTTTACTAATATTCTAAGAAAATGAAAAGGCAGCCACATCCAGAACTATAATAAGCCCCTGCACACATAGTCTTATTGACTTCATAGCAAATATGTCCTTATGAACTGCTCTGCTTTTAAGGTTATAGTTCATTATATAAAAAGCAATTTTGTTTAAACGTGACATGCTGTCTTTCATAAAGGTGACTGTCAAAAGGGTATTTCTTAAAGTAAATTTTTGAAAGTCTTTATGAAGAAAACTGGAGAATTGTTTACTATTGGTGGGGGTGGAATGTATATATTTTATTCATTGTTTTTTCCAAGGAAAATATCAACTCTGGTCTTCCCTTGTTACACTACAGGTCACAGAGAATGCATAGTGTTATGTTTACTAGCTAATCTAAGGGCTTTGTTACATCATTACAAATACTTTCTTTCTTCAAAGTGCTAATTACACAAATATAAAATGCAGTTTGAAACTTGTAGTGAAAAAAACTTTCTCCTACTAATTGTACACACAATTGTGGAGTTGTTGGTTCTGGGGGTTTTTTTAGCTTTCGTTTGATCATAAACTTGGCTTACAGTTTGACTGATACTACTTCATTACAGACACGCTCCCAACAAAGACTGTGACAGTGGAGGTACGGTATTCAGAGACCAAGAGGGAGTACACAACTAGTACTACTGAACATTGAAACTGGGCATGCTCAAACAGGGTCTAGAAGACACAAATGTGTTTATACCCATGCAAACCTTAGATACCTTTATTTATAAGACCTATACCAATGTTTCTGTGAAAGAGACAAACAGAATTCTTAAACACAAGTATATTAAGTCCCCTGTAGTTGATTAAACATTTCCAGAGTGAAAAAGCAAACAGTAATAAGAACATCCATTGAAAAATTTGACTCCAGAAATCTCCTTTCAGGCTTTCTTTGTCAATTATGAAGGTGAAGAAAAGCAACAAATCTATTCCCCATTTTCTCAATTGTTTGTTAAAAAACAAACAGAACTGATATTGTTCTCCATCCCACAGCAACTCCTGGAGAAGCCAGGAAAATTGGGATCCTGTTGACGCTTGATAAGTTTTCAGTAGATAAAGTAATTCCAGAGGGCATTTGTTGACTGATTTACTATTGTTCACTGATCTGTAAGGCAGCAGTGTTCTGTGCACTGACTATGTTAGTATAACAAGTAGACCCATTTGATGTAGCAGCAGTAAATATTGCATGAGGTAGATCATTAATGGGTCTTTTCAGTTCATACTGGCAGAACTGTGACAGATCTCCCACGGTTCGGTAAGGTATTAGGCATTTTTCATATCACTTGTCCATTTCATCTGATTCATTTCAAAGTCAGAAATTTGAATTGCTGTTTGTATTTTGTGAAGCTTGTTTTTTTGAGCTAACATATGAGAAATACTCTTACAGATCCGAATTACTACAGATTAAATGTCTGTATTTTCTGTTGTTTTTCAGTATGTTTTTCAAATTGAAGAAGGAAGAATATATATCAGAGAATAATCTCTCTGGCAAATGGGCTATCCACAGATGTATAAGTATGAAAAGAGATAATTTACCCTAGTATTTTCCTGGTGTTCAGGGATTAAATTACTTATATAATATTATACTGCAATGGGAAAGATCCTGCTAATCCCACCTCTGTGCTTCTCAAGTTTAGTTTTATCTTTTTTGCAAGAGAAGAAATAAGTAGTGAATTATTTTTAACTACAACAATTAATATAAATTATAATTAATTTATTTTCACTTTAGTAATGTTAAAAAATTTGAGAGGTCTCATTGGCCTAGAGTCGATAAGAAGGTTGAGCTGGGTTTTGACATTATCCTGGTACTGAAAGCTTTTTAATTAAAAAATAAGAAATATGGTTTTAAATCATGGCTACCTGAAAAGGCGATTGTTCCCAGGTTGCAGGGAACAGACAAGCACTGAGGCAAAATACGAGTGCTTAGCAGCCTTCTTCCTAATTCACAACGAAATTGAGGGGGATGCACTGGTTTTGGCTGGGATAGAGTTGATTTTCTTCATATTAGTTTTTATGGTGCTGTGTTTTGGATCTATAATGAGAACAGTGTTGATAACATAAGGATGTTTTAGTTATTTCTGAGTGACATATCTCACTCTTCAACTTCTTCTCAGTCCCTGTTTAAAGGAATCAAAAGTATATTCAAATTGGTCTTTTTCCAGTAATAAATTAAGCAAAAATTGAATTTTAAGATTTGTTAATTTAATCAATTTACATCCTTTGTTCAAAATGTTATGGCTAGCTTAAACACATGGTTAAATGTTTTGCTGAATTAAGAACCATATGTTACATAAAAACAGAGTAAAGAACCCACAGTTCTTGGAGAATTTTAGTTTAGTTATTTTTTACCACACTCTTCCTGTCTTGAATGATAGCTTAGCTTCTGTTACAATTAGAATTTGTTCAGTTTTCCAGGTGGTGTAACAGATGTGTTGTCTACCTTAGAAAACCGTAGTTACTGATACTAAACATTACAGGTTAGTGTTACTGGCACCATTGCCATACTGGCACAGACATGTGATCCACTTAGTCCAATATGCTGCCCATGAGAAGGGCCAGCACCAGATCTTCCTGAAGCAACTGACTACAAACAGAAAAACCAGTAACTTGTAGAAAGACACCAAGTGCCTCTGCACATACATAGATTTTTTTCTGTGAACATTACTGTAGCAGTGTAACGTTGTATCTACCTCATGGGTCTCTACAAAGGTCCCAGCTCCACCAGCTGCAGCAGGGTAAGTGCGCAGCTGACCACAGTGTAAGGCACATACCTTCCTTAAAGCAGAAGCTGGGGTGGCAGCAAGGGTGAGGATGCAAGGAAAGGGCAACTGAGAATTGCCCAGAAGGCTTGACTTGCTCTGTACAGGCAATACATAAAGCACATACGCTTGGACTTCTCACTGATGCACCCTGAGCCAAAACACCAAATACTACCTGCAAAGCCCAAGTAAAAAGTTATTTTCAGCCCAGTGCTGCCACAGTTGCAACTTACTATGAGGCATACTGTGTATGAAGGCGTGAAGAGACAGCACTGAGAGAAATGTAGCTAACTGCTACCATTTGCAACCTTTCAGAGTTTGGCCCCTGCCGTGTTGGGTTGTGCAGTCTCTCTCAAGGTGAGAAGATGCAAGTCCCTCCAGCTCCTCTCCTCTCTCATTTCTATTCATTATCAACCTGCTGCTATATGTACTGCCTCCCCCAAAACCCCTTGCAAACAGTTTGTTTCTGTCAAAATGAGCTGTTACCCTAAATAGTTACATAGTCTTTGCAAAGCCCCCCCGAATGACAGCTAATATCTGTGTTTGAAAGCAGCCATCTTTACCTGCTACATAGAACCTTCCATTTGCCCCTTCCATTGCTGTTAGAAACTTTTTCAAAGGCAGCCCTGAAGTGTAAATGTTCTTTGTGAACATTAAAATGTCATTTCAGTGCTTGTCTTGGTATTATTGATTTCATCTAACAAGTAGGTGAAAGTCTCCGGGGAGCAGCGCTGTGTAACTGCTGCTGTGACATAGCCAGCCAACACTACCCCGGCCAGAAGTTTTTTGATCATAATCGATATTGAGTCTACTTCTTTCACGCTCAAAGTTCCTTCAATAAAATATGGACATGGACAACATCAAACAGGCAGGTGATATTATTTCCACATTGACAGTCAGACCCTCATATCACCTCATTAGGAAGTTTGAAATTTGAAGTGACATGTGCCCTTTTTCCTTTCTATCAATCAGGCTCATTTTTTTTTTTACTCAGTGAAAGCTCTGTCTTTTACCCTGTGTATTTTTTTATGTCCTAAATTGATTTTATTTTCTATTTCAGCAAATTTCCTATTTGGAAACAATGGGAGAATGCAGTTTCAACAGTAAATAAAAAACAGTAAAATCAGTGGTAGTCTGGCGTCTTTCCACAATGAAGAACAAACGAAAGACTATGAATTTCACTTGTACTACACTAATTGATAATAGACTGACTTTAAATACAGATACCAATATAGGGGAGGGGGAGTAGTAAGAGGGTGTTCCTGAAGTAGTCATGTGTCTTTATGAATCTAAGAGGGAGGAAAATTAAGTCTCAAATCTTTTTTTCCAGGATAATCCTGAATTTGCCTCAGTAAATGTCTGCTAAAATGTTTTAAGTATTCAAAAAGTCTTTTTTCTTCAGGATTTCCCATTATCTTTCCTGAGCCAAATTTGAAATTCAAACATAAACACACCTGTTTCCAGGAATGCTTTTAGGAGGATGATTATGTCGCTGAAACAAAAGTAGTGAAGTGACCTCATAGCATCCTGCCTTTCTGCTATCCATCAGAGAGTCAAAGACTGGAAAACAATATGGCAGGATAGATGATTTAGCAAATTCTAAGCTGTTAATCTAAAGCACTCATGCCAGATTGGTTGATGAATCATGGCCTTTGTCTCTGGATTCATCCTGGACACGTTAAGGCTGAAGCCTAAAGTTAGGATTAACTTTAACTCCCACTCAGCATTCACTGGAGTCAATGGAGAATGATAGAAATGTGTATTGGTCCAAACAGATATCCATGACTCTTGACTGTCTTGACTAGTAAAGTAGCCTACATTGACATTTACACTATTTCAGACAGGATGGGTGAATTTAGGCTTTTCCATTGCATCAATTGCAAATTTGGGGGGGGTGGGGGATGGGGGGTGGTGTCTGTACTTCAGTGTCGTCAGGATCATCTAAGCTTAAGAAAAATAAAATGAGCAGTGATTTTACTCCCACCTTCACCACACATTACTTCTAGCAGTTGAAGAACAGAGAGCAGATTCAAAACCCTACTCATGACCTGATCTTCCAAGCTACTTTACCTTAGCCATGAAAAATAACCTGTAAAAACAGGTACATGTTACAGCTTCACATTTAGAAGAGTAAAAAAGTTCCTTTCTACTACATCAGAACACTGCAGTTAGGCTATCAAAGTAAAAGAAAAATTACCTGATTTCTTCCTTAACTTCTTTTTGACACATGCAGATGAGCTTAAAAATAGACATTTTGTTACACGGCAGGGCAAGAATTAACACTTCTAAAAAGAGAGAAACTTTAATTCAGGCAGGGAGAACCATAGCTTTGTGTAAGATTTGATGAATATCCTACTGAAATAATACACTTTTTGTCAGCAATGTGAGGATCTCAACAATAGATACTTATGTTCATGTTTTGTCTGGAACTTCAGTTTTTTCACTCTCTGTGTTTTATTACTCAAAGTCTGGCAAGATGCTGGGCTTGTACTGGACTGCAGAGGAAGCCAATACTTAAACTATCAATGGGATGTCCCTAATAATCTAATGCCATATTTAATGCTGAATTTCTGTGAATAGGTGCTGGAATAAAGCCATTTCTGCAGATACAGCATCCTACATATGAAGTACCTGTTTCTGCTTAAAAAGAACACAGAAGAAGAAAAGGAAATTTGGATAATTTCTTTGAGAAATTCCAAGATTCTGACTCAATCAGTTAATGGATTATGCATGTGCTTTTTCTTTTATCCATAAACCAATGAAATTGTGGCTTTAGCTTGTCAAAGATCCAACATTACAGACACTAATACCCATTTTCTGTATGCATAGAAGACTATGATACTGCTGAAAGTCATTTCTGATATTTACAATCCAGTAAACAGGCACAGTGGTTAGAAGGGCCTGATTGCAATTCTTTTCTTTGATTCAATTTAGCTTATATTTTGGCATTTCTTTGTTCAATATCAGCAAGTGGGAGAAATAACTGTATTGTCTCCTCTTCCCAAAAACTCTAGGGAAAGTGGCTCAGAAACTTCATACTATGTATTGTGTTCTCACCATCTTCAAATGTAACCCACCCAGCAATGGAATACTGCTCATAATTAAGTATTATTTAGTGCATTAATTCCATTGGGGATTGTTGATAATTATATCCCAGTACGATTTCCTCAAAGATATCATACAGGCCATTGATAAACAGCTGAGGAGAAAAATCAGGGGATTAACTGTAATTATAGCAAAGTGGTTTGCTATTAAACTATTTAATAAAAAGTAATTGGATTATGTATAATCTTCAGCAGCTCCTAGACTTTAAACTTTAATTAAATTATCATACTTCTCATTCAAAAATGGAGTGCTTGAACATTAGTTATTTTGACATGGCCATAGTAGGAGAAACAAAATGCAAAATATTTGTGCTGAATGCAATGCTCAGTGTTAGTATAGTACAATTACAAAAGAATCTCTCTTGCCCAGTTCAGTCACTATGTTGAACTTCTTATTTTTCATTTACATTTTACTTAAATATTACTCCTTGATTGAAAAATTCATGATAACTGACAAAGATTCTCTACTTCTTAAACAATTAAACATATTACATTCATTAAGCAAAACCTGATTACCTAATTTTGTCTGAAAGTTTCTCAAATGGAAATCTGTGTTATTTCTTAGTAGAGATTACATAAAGTGTGTTGGACCAAGTAGAACAAAAAAAAAGCTGATTCTTTTACTATTATATTAGATCATAAATGTACTATGTATAACATTAATTTATTATTTTAAAAATGTACTATTATTAAAAATGTATACATTTTTAATTCATTTTTCTGCAAAGAAATATTTTTTTGGGAAAAAATAAAATGCTTTTTCAATGTTAAATGGACATGGAGGCTAGATGATATTCACTTCCTTTTAAAATGATCCCTTTAAATACAATTTAAAAAAAAGAAAAAGTTGTTATTTGAGGTAAGATGAATATTAACCAAAATCCTGAAACAAAAATACAATATTTTCCCCTAAATGCATTAACATAGCTTTAGAATAATAATAATAAAAAAGTGAATGAATGATTAGTTCAAACTAAACAATCCAATAAATAATCCAATAAAAAGGCAAAAAATAATCTCAAATAAAGAATGGACTTGAGCATTCAGAGGAGCAAATATTTTGTGTACATACCAAGAAGTTGTCTGTATGTATACAGGTACTGAGGTCTGCAAACATAGCAGATGTTCTTTTGGGGTTCATTATACCTTCATGTCATGTTTTATGGCTATCCTTAAATGCTAAAGTGCGTATGCAGTTGGTTATTCTAAAAAGGTCATAACTGTAGAAAACAACTGGCTGCCTTGCATAAAGACTTATTTTTTTTCACATTATGGATGCTGTAAGCTCTGATGTATAATCAATAAAGGCAAGGGTAAAAGGTAATATTGTTGATGATACTGTTGAGCACAGTTAGATGGGGCCATTGAGGTACTGCTGGAAAACAGAATAAAAGATAAAGCGCAATCAAAGCATTGCTCAAAATTTAAATGATGTAACCTCTGTGTATGTGAAAGTCTTCAATAAGATAATGAACTGTCTTGGCTGAAGCAGGAAATAAAAATTGATGGAAGGCAAGGGCATTCAGCATTTTATAGGAATAGACATAACTGGAAGTGGAGGCAATTGGGATTTTTGGATTTAAAAAATTCTCATTGTCTCTGCCTTGTTCTGAGGGGAAAATGCTCTGTAAGGTGGACTCCTGGTGGTTTAACTGGAAGTGAGGCAGTCAGATCCAATGGCTCTCAACAGGAGTCAGTTGCCTACCTTTGAAAATCTCTTTTGTTAATATAAAAGCAAACAGTGTATAAGGTGTGCTCAGGTTCATATCCCAAGCTTCTGTGGAGGGATAGCTAGCCCACAATCCACCCATTAACATTTCCATCACATCTATTAAGTGGTATTAAAAAAATTATTAAATGTAAAATGTCATACTAGGTTATATAATGAATACAAATATTTATTTCACTTTGGCGTTACTTTACCTTACTTGATCTGTATTTCTTCTTTTAATCTCTTTTTGACAATTTCAGTACTGTAAGACAAGCATTCAGAACTTATCGCCAGGCTCAAAGAAGTTCCCTAAGGAAGACCTGGGAAAGGATCATCCACAGGAGCTGTCCTAACTAAGTGGGGTAGACCACATCAAGCAGGTATGCTGAGCTTCTTAACCAGGATCCAGTGCCCTAACAGGATTAAACTGCCAAAACTGTCATCCTGCTTTATTTATCCACTTAAAACCATAAAATATTTTACAGACAAAGTCCTTACTATCACTGTTAAGCTACTTCCATGTCATCTCCACAAGTGGCCTCAAGCCCATCCACATCCTTCCAACACTTCATCACAGGCTATCAATGTCTGAGTGGTACTGACAGAAAACACTGCAAATGTGGAAGTGGAGGCACTCAATAACTTAAAAATTATCAAAAGATTAATGAAAAACAGCTCATAAAAAAGATTGTAGAGATAATGAACACTAATTAAAATCAAGTAAGACCGTAATAACAAGAAAAGGAGGTGAGGACATGCAATCAGTTCTGAAAAAAGGAGTAGTTAAACCCTAAACTGATTTAACAGTCAATCAAGTTTACTACACGGATATAAAGAGGTAAGATTTCTCATTGCATGATATATATGCAGCTTATTTTAGAGGGGCAGATGTTTCAATCTTAAGAAAAAAAGTTAATTTTCCTACATCATTTAACTGTGTCTCTGGTCACGTAGTTAGTGAGGGATCAATTTGGGCCTATTCTCTAGAGCCAGATTTGTCTAATACTTCTAACATGGGCAATAAGATTTCAAAGTTTATGCCACACTCAAAAATGAAGTGAATGTAACAAGACTAAAATTGGTGGAATATGCTCATGCTTTTTGGTTTCTTAGCCTTGCAGCTGAGTCCTGAACTAACCAAAGCGTATTGATCAATTTGTCAAGCAGACCTGCTGAGAATTTTACAATAGACCAACTGAGACATAATAAGAGAGTCCACTAGCTTTTCAGAAGCATATTTGAAATACAAGGTAAGACCTATGCAGTGTTTCTCAGAGAGCAGAAGTTAAATTTAACTGTTACTTTGAAGATCAGTTTGGAGATGAATCAAGAATAAAAACAACAGACCTGGATAACATAAAACTCTTCCAGGTGTCAGATATCATTCATCAAAGTAATTTCCAAAAGTAGATACAGTTCCAAGCTAGTTTTTAGAGCCTCATGGAAGTACTTCACTTTTTAACTGAGTTCAACCATTGAAAACCTTTTTTTTGGCTGTGTCTTGATGTATACTAAACAAATCCTCAAACTTCATCTCATTCTACTAGCATTATCATTAGCATCTGATGCAGGATATTTGATGGCTAATCAACAGTGATTGGATCAAATTTCACTTTTAAAACAAATCTTCACTTTCCTCTGCAATATTCTGTTTTTACATTTGGAAGGTTAAAACACACAGAAAGACCATATATCTAGTGAGTATCAGATACAGGCTTCTCACATTCAGCACAAAAAATATAAGAAATACAACGTTTTTGACAGGTATAAATCCAGAGTTTTCTGATTTCAAGGGCCAGTAACATGCTTGTTTGTATTTAATACATAGTGTGTGATTTGTTCCATATTTTTATGGCACCTCATTTTATCACTATAAAATGACAAAGTAATGTAAAACATAGATAAGGTTCTCTTAAAATAGGGATAAATAATTAATGTTGTCTGACAGAAACATTATGCTGTGTTATTGTGACTTTTGCACCAATGATTATTAGAGAATTTTGCATCAGGAATAAATACAAATTGGAACAGAGAAAAAGTAGTCATTTCAGTTGGACCAAAGACAAAAAAAAAAAAGATTCCTGATGGTCTATATTACAAACTCCCTGATGTCTGTGGATTTTCAGATGCAATATATAGACTCACATTACAATGGCAGTCCCTGGTATAAAATTTAGATCTGGTTGTAGGTTTTGCACTGTACCTTTTAAAGATGCTGAAGATTTTTTTCTACCTATTTAGCTGAGCAATGGTAAACTCAAATTTCTAAATTCAGTTACAGATTTTTAATTTCTTTTTTTTTCTTCAGAAAAGAAATCTGACCCTAACATTTGTATGATTAGTATTTTGTCTTTTTGCTTACCAAAATAAATTTTACTGCAAAATTCATCATTCCACCTCAGATATCAAGAAAAATATTCTCACAATAGTTATATGATTAGGAAAGGTGGAGACAGAAATAAATACTTCTACATGAACAATATCAGGAACTTATTAGTATCACATGCCATATATTGAAGTTCTGTTTCCCTGTAATGTAAGACACTGCAATTGTGGACAGTCACTTTATTCAATGGGATACTTTAAATTTAGTTAGAAAAATCAGAACTGGTAGTCAGATTTTTATAAAAGCACAAAATGGAGAAAGTGTTGACAATTCCATTAAATTTGCCCTTTTTTGTCTAATAGGTAAAAGAATACAGTGACAAAACAGCTTGACTATTAGGCTTTTAATTTAAAATAATCACTTTCCAAATATCCTTGACAGTTCTAAAGGGTAAATAAAGACAGAAAAAGGTGATGCAATCTGTTTCATCTGTTGCCCATGCTCACAAACTTATTCAAGCCAGCACGTGCTAGAAAAACCTATCAAGCTACTTCATCACAGTACTCTTATCTTCTACCCTTAGACATAAGCAAAACATAACTGAAACAGAACAAATAATCAACAATCAAAATTTAGAAATGTCTAAAGCATTATGTAAGCTGGTAAATGGATCATTTTATATTTAAAGTTGAGTCTTTTTCTTCTCCCTTTCTTTTTCCGCTATCGTCCTTTTTTCTATACTGTTCCATTTCTGTACTATGTAGTCATTCTTCCTATGCTTTTTCATGCTATAATGAAGAGTATATGGCATGTAAAAATGCTCCTAGTTTTGACAAATAAAGATACAATTCTGTTTCCTCCCTCTTTTCCCTGCTCCTCTTTATAAAAAAATATGAAATATATTTCATATATACAATATAAATATATATAATTATGATTCATATAGCTTCCATATTCTGAAAACAAGACAAATCTATTAACCTACAGTAGGAGAGGCCATGCTAATCTTTCTCTGTGTGGGAATAAAATTTCTAAGAAGGCTAATTTTGAGGTCAGGCTTCCCCAAAAAATGTTGTCAATAAATAGCAATTTTTTATTACAAATAGCCAAATAAAGATTGGCCAAATAATTGCACACAGAGAGGTCAGGTATGCATTCAGCAGTGAAAGAGAGTGGCTAGAGCCTCCTCTGGATTTTCATTTCAGAGATGATGGAACAGTGGCTACAAGATGCTACAGCCCTTGTGTATATCAGAGGAAACCAGCCTTTACGGTGTATTATGGAGTGTCTCCAAGAGGCGTGGATAGACTTCCTTCAGAATTTGGCAGTGGGTAAGGAAAGCATGCAGACCATAGTGTCTTGTAAATCTATACCTGGGTGTTCTCCAAGCTTTCAGATTTCTTCAGGGATTTTGGCTGGTGCTCTTGCTAGAAATGAAAGGGTATAATGTCCATACTCCCAACGGTCTAGAGTGAGTATTCAGATAAGCACCAGATTTAATTTCTCCTATACAAGGAAGCTGATAATGTAACAGTAGGTTCACTACATCAAAAGTCATGTTCAAGTATGAACACCAGTGGTCCCCTTCCATTCAACACTGCTTTTTGCTTAGAAGCCTATAAGTGGTGTTACTGAGAATAACAGGTGGACTTTTCTGTATGGTTCTGGAATTAAAATATGGAACAATATCACACTTATGAAAGACATCTGAAAAGTGATTAGACTAGAAAATGGAGAAGCAAGTACAATAGATAATTTTTAATACCTAACTGTATATTCCTGTTCTTTATGAGAAAATATAAACATTTGTATCGTTTGTATTACTTTCTTTAATTTGTCAAATATTTTGACCATTTAGAAAAACTGGTTTTCAGAACTGTGACCTTGCATGCCAAATCTGAGCTTATAGCAATTTTTACAGCTAAGTTATCACCCCTTGAAGACTGGCATTATAATGAAAGTGCTGACGCAACCTTTACTATAGCAATGCTGCTATAATAAAATTTATAAGGGGCAATCAAGTCTCTGGGATGTCTCAGGCACTGTCATCTCCTGATGCATTTCTTGGTACCAAAATGGATCAAAAGAGTGACAATTCAGATGATTATATTATTGTAATAGCTTATCAAAGCAATGCTGGAAAGAACACTGAAGTGATTTAATTTCTAACATCTTTTTGTTGTTCCTCTGAGAAATACAAAATTATGTAATTCTTGTTGAAAAGAAAAGGTAAGAACTGAATCGAGGAGTGATGATCCTTGTAGACTACAATTATCATTATCTCTTATTCTTATCAAAATGTGGCATGGCCTAACATATCACAAAAAGATCAAACCACCACCAAGTTCTTTAAAAATAGTAATCAAAGACACATATAATACTGAATTTTGACTTAAAAGGAAATAGGTACTACTGCACAAAGCACGGAAATGTTAATCATACAGTAATAGCCTATCCTCTCAAATACTTCATTCAATTCATTCCAGAGAAAGAAGTAAGGAATACATTACTGGTAGTATAAAAAACATGAAATGGGAAGGCAAACACTGTGTCTTTCTTTTGAAGAATGCTTTTTAGGAGTTGCAGACTGATCACTTAGTATATACTTTGAATTAAAGAGCACTATTGCAATAAATGCCAACTGAGAATCTTCCCATTTGTTATTCAGAATAAAACATGTTAGAAAATATATGAAAGATGTGTATAAGATGAACTTCTCAAGAGATGACCAAAAAGAGTTCTCACAATTTGGAAATCAACCCTTAATATATGTTAGGTTTCTGCTGGACACTGTTTTGTAGAAATTCATATATAAGCATATGCATTCAGTTGGAAGCCCATATTTATGAATAAGAAGGCGTAAAAATCATGTCACACATTTCATATGGTTGAAAACAAATATGTCTACTACCATAACTAATATTGGAAAGCCTTTTATGTTTTATATTACTATGAAAAATATTAAAGTTATTTTAAGCATAGGTAAAGCACTAAACCTCAGACTAAGAGCTATGTTCAAACCTTTCAGTGCTTGAAGAAATCCAGATTTCATCTGTGTCACTTACCCCACGTAGATGGAGAACTTCCAATTTTACCATGTAAGTTAAAAATGCTAAAAGAAATGAAACTTGAAAAGTTAGTGAATGAAATTATAACCAGACAATCAGAATTCAGCTTATCTCAGGAACATAGTTTTTTTACACTGTAAAATGCTGTCCTTTGACCTCACTGAAAGCAAGTGCAGATTAGCTGTTGATGTGCATCTTACTGAACATCCAACAGGTTTAGAGAGTTTCTCTGATACTTCTTCTGAATATATCTAACATTGGTTAATGCTGAAGGTCTGATAAACCACCCACAGCTAAGCACACCATTGCATACCACCATGTATATATACACACCATATAGTTGAATATCACAACATATTTTTCAGCATCATATATACATGTCTGCAATTTTATACTGTAATCAATGTCCAAACATCAGTTAAAACAACTGCAACATAGCTTCAGACAAAGGGTCCATCTAGACCAATATTGGGTGTAGAAGGGACACCATTTACACAAAGTACATTCTGTCCTAGTTGGTGAACTCTGAAGACACATCCTTATAGACATGTCTCTGTCACAGATGCTCAAGCTGAATAATCTGAAGACTCTGCTGAGCTTCAGATAATACCCTGAAAGTTCTGCAAAATTCAGCCTCATGATAAGCTTTTTTGCTTTTATAACACATCCCCACAAACTACAAACAAGAAATGCTTCTGCATTTTCTGAAATGCTTTGTCTGTCACATATTTTGTGGTTTTATATAAGTATACAGCTTTTAACCTAGTGTGTTATGTTGCGTATTTTGGATGTGATGTGGCAGTGTCTGCCTCATGAGGCTGCCAAGTATCAAGTAACTGTCATATAATTTATGATCTAAATCAGCATATTTCCATTTCTCGTTGCACAAACCTTATCAAATTCTTACCCATGAAGTAAATCCTGAGGGAAAAACAAAAACATAACAGCACCAAAGACATTATATGTAACTAGCATGGTTATTTTTTTTCCTTTGATAAATCAATTTCTACAAAAGTTGAAAGCCATCATGTAAGCAAATTATAAACATTCACCATGCCTAGAAGGTAAGAAGAAAATAAAAATGTCAATTGTAGGGAAATAATAAGTGAACAAGCAAAAAAATATTCTCAAATATCGAAAGGAAAATAAGACCCATTGTGTGAAGCAGCCCAGATGAATGTTACTGATGGCTAGAATAATATAAGCGTTATGGGTTGTTGGTTTTTTGCCATGCACTGAGAAGGTACAACAATAGTATGAATATTTTTTCCTGAAGAAACACTGACATGTTTCTTAAATTGTGCATTTATTATGGTATTTGAATATTTTTAATACTTTCATATTCTAAGGAGTGAATATGTGTGCAGTGCTATGTAAGAAAAGGCAAAGTAAGGCAAAGAGTAAAATTCTGAGACTAATCCTGTGCTAAACAGAAACAATATATTATAATTAGCTTTCTACCTTGAGCTAAAACACTCCAGAATTTATGTATTTTATTTACTTTTATGTAGGGGAGGGGGAGGATTAGTACAATCAATATTACAGCATTTCCTAAGACTGAACCTGAATGAGGTTGTTGAACTGAGTAGAATTCCATTTATGAAAATGGAATCAGAGAACTGGGAGATGTAGACGTACAAAATCTAAGCTTTGCCCATTGGTACTCTGTTCTTCAAAGTTTAAAGATGGGTTAAAGTTACTTTTTTCAACTAATAATGTATTTCAATATGTAGCTGAGGTTTCACTTCAAAGCTAAAGGCTCAACAAGCACAACAGATCTATGTAGCTGAAGAAACAATGTTCAGGAAAAGAGATTTATTCCTATTTGTCATCTTGGTGAACCTCTAAATTCACATTTGGGAGAAACACCGCAGTAGTGTTTTGTACTTGGGCTTCTGCAGTCCCTGGGGACATGTCAGCATTCGCAGGCATGGAGAGAAAAAAGACAGAAACCACCTCTGATTCTGAAATAATTTAGAAATGCTAGTTTAGTAGAAACACTCATGCACTAACAGCTTCTAGAATGACCATGTGGGGACTCGTTCCCTTTCAGCTCAGAGAATTAATAGCTCTAGCTTGCAACCATCTTACCATATAGACATCCAGTGAGAGAGTGACTGATTTTGCATTATGTGCATGGTAGTTCACAGCCTTTTCTATAAGACTGGAAGTAGAGATTACAGTCTCCTTCCAAAGAAGAGTTGAATGTGTGATGGTGAGAACAACATCAAGAGAACACAGCCTGCTCTTTCCACAGAAAGAGATGATATGGCCTCGGTAGACTGGAACACAGACTGCGTGTGGAAGCAGCTCAGTTGTATCATCTGTTTCAGGGAAAAGTAATACACAAAGTGTTTTGTGGGTTTCTTTCTTTGTTTTGGGGTTGGTTTTTTTTGAATGTTCCCCCCTGCCCTATGTAAATCATAAAACACCTTGAACACAAATCATGAGAACAGGATATTATGTGGGACTCAGCAGTAAGGAGTAAGCTACATTATGTTACCATCTGAAAGGCTGCAGAGCAGAAAGTCCTTGTCTTTTGGGACCTTAAGTCTCTGGAGTTGAATACAGTTTGTATCCCACTATCTCACAGGAGTTTTCCTGAGTCAATGCTCTTAGTCTCCTCCAGTGCTTTGTACTAAAAGGCTCAACATATTCAGACTGATCAAAATCACCTGAAAGTTGTATCAATTTAACCAACCTTTTCAGTTTATATGGCTTTAAAATATAGAATTAGGGAAGATTTAGTATTATTCATTTGTGAAAATTGTATTACAAACACTGAGAGATTCACCTCATCATTTCTAACTTCATGTGTAGATATGTTTCATGTGTTATCTGGCAAGTAAGTCACCACTGACAGTGATTTTAGATGAGCAGTGACCCATTTGAATCTATGCTGCCGATGACATCTGGTAGAAGGATTATCTAACAGTATGCAAGGAAAACTTGCACATCTATCTAACAGTGTGTCTTGGATGAGATGATTCCTGGTCTATACCCCTACACACAGAAACACAACTGCCATCTTATTTCAGAGTCTCAGTCACTAGTGCACACTTGTCTGAACTGTTTCACGCTCCTTTAAAAGACATGATGAAAGTAAGCAGTAACAGTGGCCTACTGAGCAGCATATTTCATTTCTGAAGTTCTGAGTTGAGTTGGCACGAGTCCTTTTTCTTCTCATTTAGCAAATACTCTCTTACAACAAAACAGCAGAGAGGTCCTTACATTTTAAGTGGGTTTAGTCCTTATTGCATATGTTTAAAAATCTCTTTCTAGTCTTTGTTCAGTTGATATTTAATAACCCCAAGCTCTCATGGACGCTGACATGGCAAGCAGAGAGTAGAGGTCCTGCTAAGTAAGAGTAACTCAAAAGCTCTCTGTATGTCCACAATTACTTTTCCTCTCTACCTTCTTAGACAAATTGACCTGAGGCTTTCACATGCATTAGAGTTAGCATTTATTCTTTTTGCAGAGATGGCGCAGATGAAATCTGTACCAGGCTGCCTGAAATCAAGCCTCAACTTTTTCTGGTATAGTAGAGCTGAACAATGGAGAACAGTTAAGCGTCAGTGTAGAGCTTCTAGTGGTTTTTATGAGTTTGTCATTCTGCATACCTGCCCTGATAGTGTCCTAGGGCTCAGGTCTTCATGGATGAGGCTGACCATTGCTCAGTGCATTAGCTGTTTCTCCATCTGAGTTATAGTTAAAACAAAAAGGGGGGGGGGAAGGTTTATGTGAGAAAAATGGACTGATTATTAATAGTAGAGTGATATGAGAGAATGAAGTATGTACAGCTTTCCATATAGGAAACCTAGTAATTATTCCTTGTGAATGGATGCGGTCTTATATATAAAAAGTGAATGGAATGATTCAGATATAACCTGAAAGAGACTTTTCTGTGGTAGCTGTGTGTGGTTAACTGGTGTGTACAAATAAAGAAGATAACTGATGTGTGTGTCTATATAGATCAGTATTCTTTTCTCCCTAAATACAGCTAAACTTTAATGATAACTTTGGAATAGAAAAACTATATATGCAATATATTAGAGTCAAATAGAGAATTAAGCAGTGTAAACTCTGAATAAAATGCATTGCAGCATTAGCAGTAGGACAATAACAATAGGTATGAATAAAAATAGTTAAGATACAAAAAATAAAAATAAGGGTAGCTTAATAATTCTCTCTTCAATATGCTACTCCAGACTCTTTCTAGGCAGCAGTTTGGTTAACTCTTTGTCTTTCACTCTCCTTCTCCAATAACTTCTGCTGGCCCATTGGAAACAAACCCAAGAAAGGCGTTTAGGTGCCCAAAGATATTAAATTCTCATACTTTTCTTTCACAGCACAGTGAAGGAAATTAACAGTTACTTTTTCTTAGCCTGCTGGCTGTTATGTCCATTAGCACAATTATTTCATTTGTTAGTAGGGAATTGTAGATTATGTCATTTTAAAATAGTCAGCTGGGCAGAAAAAAGGCATCTTCTTGTTTGTCTTAGCTGAAGGGCATGTGGTTCAAGTGGAGGAGATCCCTTCTGGAGGAGATGGCTCTTTCCCTGAGAGCAACGAATAGTCATTTTTTGCAGAACAGGCAAAACAGAAGTCTGCAGCACAACATAGACTGAGAGACTCCTGAAAAGAGCAGAGAGCAGACATACGGTCTGACTTAACACTAGCAGAAAAGAGGTGATTTTGCAAAAATCCAGATGTGACTGCAAAATGGTTGCAACCATTTTCAAGAACTTTTCAAGGACATGGTAGGAGATGGGAGGATTTTTTTCAAAGCCTTTCTACTTTATCACAGCCTTTAAGTTATCCTTGTTCAAAAGAGTTTCTTGTGCAGATTGTGTTCAAATAAAGCCTATTGTAACCTGTAACTCCTTTCAGTGTCTTCAGCATGTTCTAAAAAATGCAGCCATGGCAATGATCTGGGTTCAAGCCCATCACAGCTGGCCAGTTAGCATGTGTAACTCTGGATCTGCAGCACCTCACACAGAACCTCCTGCCATTTGCAAACCTGGTAGCAGATAAGTGCAGGAGACACCTGAAGGTATTAGTAGCTTTGTAGGGGAGCAGGAAAATGGGGGAGATAAGGGCCTGGGAGATGCTGGAGTTATCTGGTCTTCTTCATGACTAAGTCACCCAACTCTAGAAACTAGCCATTGACTGATCCAATTTATATGACATGATCATTACTCAGGGTGCTTTTTTTTGGCATAGGAAGGGACACAGTTTCCTGTGTATAGCCTCTTTTAAAAAAAAAAAAAAAACTCAGAAAGCAAGAGGTTCACTCAAAAGCAAGAAAGTCACTCAAATATCTTAAATATCTTAAGGTATCAAATACCTTAAATACCTTAAGGGCGGGTGGCAGGAGGATAGGGCCAGACTCTTTTCAGTGGTGTGCAGCAACGGGATAAAGGGCAATGGGCACAAACCGAAACACAGGAAGTTCTATCTGAATATGAGGAAAAACTTCTTTACTTTGAGGGTGACAGAGCACTTGAACAGGTTGCCCAGAGAGTTTGCAGAGTCTCCTTTTCCTGAGATATTCAAAACCCACCTGGACATGATCATGTGCAACCTGCGCTAGGTGAACCTGCTTTAGCAGGGGGGTTGGACTAGATGATCTCCAGAGGTCCCTTCCAACCCCAACCATTCTGTGATTCCATCAAATATTTAGAAGTTCCCATTCATCTTATTTCAGAGTGAAGGAAACATGAGTGTCCTGGACCCGTATCGTCTAATCCCAACAATGTCCCTATCTCCACTTGTTGACTTCAGAATGTCTATGAGACACTTCATCAGGAAAGATCTTGGACTAACAGGAAGTACAGCAGTATTGACTTCCAAAATATACAGCTTGCTACTTGAGAGTGAATGAGGCCAGAGAAGCTGTAGTTATCACTCAGCCCTCTTATGCTACTGAGACTTCAGATAACAAAAGAATCCCAAGAGACTTTACACCGAATCTTTGGAAATATGTCAAAACTTGTAACTAACAACCTTCAACACTGAGTCTATAGATTTAAATTCTTTGCTTGGAGTGTTTTCTGGAGTGCTGAAAGGACAGTACAATCCTTTCTTCTTCCTTGTACAGAACCCACAGTTTCCATTCAAATAAGAAAACACTGGAAGAAGATTAAAAAAAAAAATTTTAATTACACATTGCCATTGTCATTATTTTTTAAATACAACAGAGATGTCTTCAGGTCATTCTCAGCCATGAAGCAATATGTATTTTTAAGTTTGTGCTGTACTTGCAGCAGATCAATTGGAAATCCACATGAAAAATAGCTTGAGAGCTGTACAAACTGATGCATTTCATATTTCTGCACCTAATATTGCAGAAGGGTTTGTCAACTAAGTCCTGGCAGAACAACTGGCAGAACATCTGGAAAACTGTAATATGCAACATATCAGCTGGTCACACTCACAGAAAACAGATAAGTGGTAAATAATTATGATAATTATCTTTCCTTCCAGAACTGTGTTCATTTCTGCCTTGGGCCTATGAGAACTATCAACACACAGGAAATAAAATACCTCAGTAAAGTAGTAAGAAGAGAAATCATGTAGCCTGAAGTAGAGTTCACTAATAGCTCTTGTAGGGAAGTATGGTTAGTAGTACATACACAAGTTTGTTTGTACTTCATAAAAAAATTTCATTCCAAGTAGAAGTGCTTCAGAGAACTAATAGCCAGCACATCTCTGTAGGCTATTCTCAGTGCCTTTGACAAGGTGGCAAGATTGATAAGAAATCACCTCACCTTGAAGTTCCCTGCCTGTAATTCCCTTTCAGGCATCTCAGGGGAACTGCAGAGCTCCTGTTTGAAGGTGTGTCCAGAGGCACTTCTTTTGAATAAGAATATGAGGCAGCAGATATAATGACAATATTTGAATCTTTTTTTTTTTTTCCAGATATAGTAGAAAATGCAGCTATGATAAGATCTGTAGTAATTTCTTTCAAGTTCTGAATATAAACTGGTGATCATCTAATAGCACATTCTTTTCTTCTGGAATCTAATGGAAAGCTTGTCACATTTTACTTCAGCAATATTCTTGTACTTAGGCCAGAATTGGACACTTTGAGTTATGTTTTGTCCCAATCAACACAATCAATTTAGAGGACTTTTACAACTCAAATTCTGCCCCTAACTCCTCTTTAATTGCCAATCAATTCTTCCTACCAAGACACAGGATTTGACACAAGCTTTATTTCCAATAGCAAGCACCTTGTTCATTCAATCTCATGACCTGACATTGCCACTAGGTCATTACCTTTTTTCTTTAGTTCCCCTTTTAACTCATGTCATTCAATCTATTAACGCCAGCCTTCACCCTTGGAATTGCTCGCAAATTCCAGAGCTTAAACTCCTGATCAAGTTACTGCAGCTTAACTTTGGCTGACATGCAGTAACTGTTCATTTGTTAACATTTTGTCTGCAGCAATGTAAGTTAACACATTTAAGGAGCCGTAGTATTAATATTGTTCGGTCCACTTTTGTTGCAAGCTAAACTAAGACACTTTAATCCACACTGTGAGTGAACTAAAACTGTGCACATCTCGGTTGTATTCAACTGATGCATGACAAATTGTTATGCATAATAACTGGATCAAGACTTTATGCTTTATTAATTTATTTTAATCAAGTACCTAATGACCTTAACCATCTCATTTGAATGGCAATCTGTATCTCTCCTCCAGACTCTAGTTCTGCCCCACAGGCAAACCTACTTTGGTCAGGGAGACCGAGTTGTGTAGGAAGGGAGCAAGATTTTCAGTCTCCAAGAACTCATTGTCATTTCCATTGCGATGACCACAACTGAGATCTGACTTTGTTAGGTGAGGCATCTGTCTTTGGATTGTTTGAAGTAGATCTAAAGAAGTTACCATAAAAATTAACATCAGGATTTTTAGCAACATGAGAACAAAAATCCTTGTTTTATGAATAGTACAGTTTCATGAACAGTAGTTCATGGCTGATCTGCCTTCTGAACTCCTGTTGTCCATTATTGTCCATCCCTTACAGCTTCCCAAAGGTACAGACCTATTTGTTAACCTTCCATATCTGTCTGTCAGATATTGCCTTATAGAAAAGTAAAGCAGTTCTTTTTAACTCTTCCCACCCTTCTACCCTTATTAGCATTATTAGCCCTCTTGCTGTGTTATGCTAAACAGGTTCTTTGCTGTGTCTCTGACAAATAATTCAGCACTGCATTAAGTCATTAAATTTTACATTAAATCATTTAATGCATGGGTTCAAAGTGCTGTTTTGATGTATTGGAGGTTAAAATACTGACAAAAAGGACAAATAAGGAAAATGAAGCTTTTTTGCCAGCTTTCAACATGCACATCATTTAGATGTCTCAAAGAAAAGAATTTGCTTTCCGTCTGACTATGCATGCAACTATAAATTATAGGCAACAAGCCTATACATGGTAAATAAAGTCCCTTTGACAAAGGTCAATCTTAAGTCGAAAGCCCCACAGTTTCAAATCCTAAAAGTGGAATTTCACATTTTTATTTGCCAAGGCCATTAAAACAACCAATCTATACCTTTTCCTCTGTTTGAATGTGTGACATCATTGAAAAAAATTGCACCATTAAGACAATGGAGAACAGCTATTTAAATCATTCTCAGATCTCTCATGACCCTTATTGCAAGAGTACTAAAAAAGTCCAAAACAAAATATACACCTACACCTACACATGGCCTATAGCAGACCATAGTTTTTCTTTTCCTTTTTAGTAGAAGGAAAGTCTCCAATTCTACTTACACGTAAGAAGTTCCAGCCCTATGACACAGCATAAAATGCAGGGTAAAGCATTTTTCCTCTTGCCTCTGAATATCGGGAAAGCAGATGCAGTTCTGATTTCTGGCTAAAGTTACCACTGAACTCACTCACTAAAGTTACATTTCAAAACACTAACATTTAAATCTATTTTCAATGTAGTATGTCTCCTAATTCCATTTCAATTTGAAAGTTATTTAATAGGCCACTGTTTAGCAAGGTGTGCAACAATTCACTGCTTTTCTTCTGCCCTATAGATACATTTCATACATTCATTTCTCTAACTACAGAACTCAAGTTGCATAACTGTATTTACAGGGGAAAAAAACATCCTTAGTGTTAATTAAATTTGCCAGTTCTACAGACTGTTAATTAACTTGTAACCCACTTTGCGAACATCCAATGGCATTAGTTGGTTTCAAAAATAACAAACACATTAAGCATTATGAGACTAGAAAGATGCATAAAATGTCTATCTTTACACAAATTGTCCACTGCCATCTTATAATCAGAAGTATTTACATGAAATATATTGTCTGGAAAATCAATACAACCTTGTTATTATCCTAAATGGTCATTAGGTGTCATTACTATTGCTACCTGGGAATATGGTCAGAATTAGTCTTACAAGTCTTACAGAAGCTCTTGTTTAAGACACAAATTCTCTTTTGAAATGCTATGAGTAAGACACTGTCCTAGACAAAATTTATTAATTTTGCACATTTCCCAAGTTCTGCCTAAGCAGATATTCCTGGGGCTGAATTCAAAAAGGCTAAAAATGGTTAACACTGTACAGGAATAAAACAATGGCACAAATGGAAGGGAAGAAAAAAACCAAGGACATTTTTGTGCCATAACTACATTTATTACCTTGATTTGTATAGACTGTGGGTAGACCTGAATATTAAAAGGTATTAAAAAAATTAAATCTCCCAGTGCTGAATATGAAAGAAGTAAATTGATTTCAGTGTCTTAAAGCTTCTCAGAAACTTGTAGTTGTGTTTCCAAAGGAATAGCCTGTCTTAAGATCTTAACTTGGACCAAATCTGTAACTAGCAGGTTATCCACTGAATCCATTGGAACAAATATTGACCTCTGAATCTTACAACTATAAATTACTTCCTGATTTTTGAGAATATCTTCTCTCCTTTAAGGTTTTATGTTTAGCTCACAGATTTGCCTTATGATCCCTTTATGTAGAGGGCAGGGGAGGAAAGAGATACTATGGAGTTCTCATGGCAATACCAAAGATGACTGCGGAGTAATTTAATGATGGAAACAGCCACTGGATGCCCTTTCATACTCACTCAGAACTTTTTAATCAGATATTTCTAAAGAGGCACAAGTGGTGGACCTGTTGTTTTCTTCATGTCCATTTCTTCACACGTTTACCTACATTATCTTTGGGAGGTGTAGGAGGATGACCTAAGAAGCAGAATAGTTATTGCTGGTGACTGTAGAGACTGTTCACCACATTTCATTCCTAGAAGAGAAACCAAATATTTCATGCCAAAGAATTTTACTTCTTACTGCTTTCTCCTAATTATTCAATATTTAGAGAAAAGTTTAGCACAGTATGATCCAAAAGATCTAATGTTAGAAAAGTAGCAAAAAAACAAATTTTACAGTACAAAGGAATATTCACAACAGATGATAGTGCTAGATGTGCATTATTTACTACAAGAGAGCCTTGTGAATTTGGAGAGGAAAGAATACATAAAGTAAAAACAAAAAAAAAGTCAGAGCAGTGGCTGAATCACTGGCTTTTCTTTTCTAACTTGAAGAATGCACATTCCACAGAGAATGTTACATAAAGGACTAGAGGGGATCAATTTTGGAACTTGTGTTCTTGCATTCTTGTGTTCTTGCATTCTTGTGTTCTTCATCCCATCTGCCTCTTTTTGGAGGGCTTGTATCCCTTGGAGGTAGTATCAGAAAATACAATAAAATGATAAACAGCATGTTTCAAGACATGGTTGTTGCACTGTGGCAGAACGGGTGAATCATTTTCAAGTACATGAGTACTAGCTGACCGTGTGTGCTAAATTTCAACAGAAGCTGTATTGTGAAGGAACTTATAATTCTTATTCATCCTTCAGAATGGCACTATCTCAGCTCAGAAAAGTTATCCAAGCTGCAAAAGAATGTGATGTTCTTCAGATTTTAGATCAGCTGTACAGAAATGCCATGTTATGCTGCCTTTTGTAAATCCAAAAAAGCTTCCCAGGTCTTTGCCAACAGATTAACTAGTATTCTCTTTATCATTAAAATAATTGTCTTGCAACCACTACAGAAATTGGTCTAAAAAGCTTGAACAGAGAGTCATCGTACTGTATCCTCAGTTCCAACTAATGCCACATATTTGAAAAATGAAAAGGGTTCTAGTAGTGTTATTTCACCCAATTCCATGCTTTTCATTGCATATGAAGGTAGAGATTTTCAAACCAGTTTATGGGAATCATAAAATTCCTTCAGTTTCTTAGTAAACGTATAGATATGACAATGGCAAGCTATTATTTGAATAACTGGGCAACCTTTTGTGATAAAAATAGGAATCATTCAAGATTTTGTTTATACAGATCTGTTCACATGAAATTATGTGTCTATGCCTTTCTACCTTTTCTATAGCCAAAGGCTTACAGCAGGTGTAATTCACTACTGCATTATGACAGTTCATACTACTGCAACTTTTTGTAAATCAGTGTGTGATCCATGTGCAGCCAATGTCAAATCAGTGTCAAATCTGATCTCATCAGGGCAATTCTTCTATAGGGATATATACAATTATAATGACAATGCTCTTATATTAATATTTAGTGACTAAGATATCCTTGCATGCATTGTGTGTATATCCCAAAGTAGCCTGGAATATATGAGATAAACTAGGTCCTAGATAATGCCTTTTAATACAAAATTTGTGGATATTTCTATGTTTATTTTGTTAGAAGCTGTAGAGTCACCTTAAAAAAGAAAAAAGGGAAATCAGCCAACAGGCTTGCCAGATGCTTTGTGGACACAATGAGCACTTTTCTAGCATTATAGTCATCAAATAAGAAGTCTGCATTGCTAAATCTGTTTCAGAACTGCATCATATTACTTGTACATGCTGTCCCACACCATCAGCTGGAAAGTAAACTCATGATACACAGAGAGCAGATTCAGATAAAAAATTGTAATTGCCTTTGATGAAACATAAAGCTTTACAATACTTAGAGGGTAGGTAGACACCAGCGCCAGTGTCCCCAAGCCACTCTCTGCCCCAGTTTAGCAGTTTCTGGAAACTGGTTTTATTTGTGCCCCCAAAGCAATTAAGCATATTGGACCACTGCTAAGACCTCAAATCATGATCTCGGTTCTTCTTCTAACATGGGAACCTAATAAATTTCATTTTACCTTCTGAGAATAAAACAAAGAAACAAACAAAAACCCAAATGAACAACAGGGTTTGGAATAGTATATTTCTCTGTAGATTAACTTTGAGATTTGGGATAGGAAATTTCTCAGTAAATTAACCTCAGAGGGTTGTTTCAGATAACTATGCTGGGACCCTATAACCTCTCTGAGGAATATGCACGCTGACTGTGTTCCCAACCCAACAGCCTGCTGCCTCCATGCAAACATGTGCTTTGATGTAGCTCTACTGTCCCTCTCTCAATCTGTATGTAAAAAATAAAACAGTTCTCAGCTAAGCCTCCCCAAAGTCACAGTAGAGAAAGAATGATTGAATAATGTCAAAACTGCAAAACCGTTCCTTGTAGATATATTGATAGAAGAATGGATTTTTTTATGTTTCACATGAACTTGTTGCACATCTTCATTTACCAGTGGAGTGACATTCACACTGTAATAATTTTAAGTCCTTGTGAATACAATAAATGGTTTATCTCTCCAATTATGTCCAAAACAAGAATGAAACTTTTGCAGTATTACTACTTCCTTTTAAAATATAACAGTGTTTTGAAGCCATCCTTAACAAAATTATATAAAACATCAGGTGAGTTGTCATGTAAAACAAAACCAGTAACAAGAATTTCAGGCTTTGGTAGTTTTCCCTGCATAAAGCCTTTCCTCTATGGCTCTGTCTAGCCACTCATGCCAAAAGAGAAGGGATGCAAAAATCCATTTTTCCTAGATTGTAGCGTTCTTTAAATCTACACAGACAGAAAAGTGCACAAATCCTTCTTTGCTTGGCAAAGTAGAAGGGACAGAAATATGATCACAACCAGTTTCTGTGATTATATTTGTTAGCAAATTGAGAAAAAAATAAATGGACACAGAGATTATTCTCACTGCTGGATGGCCTGATCAAAGCAAGGCTGAGGCCCACTGGAGGAATTGCAAAGGACCCTGTGGATTTGGGGCAGATTCCTAGCAAGGTCATTTTGGGACTTTGTGACACTTAGCTCTAAACAAAGAACTACACAAACACATCTGTGTTCCTTAGTTCTAAGTTCACCAACAGTAACGAATTGTTTTACTACATGGATCCAGAAATATTTTCCACCAAAATGGCAGTATTTTCAGATGTGCTATTTTATGGTCCTTAAAATGTACCTAATGTATAGTGTGCACTATCTCCACAATATTTACAGGAGCACAAGTCAACAAATGGGAAAAGTAGGTGTCCTGGTTTTGGCTGGGATAGAGTTAATTTTCTTCCTAGTAGCTGGTATAGTGCTGTGGTTTGGATTTAGTATGAGAATAACGTTGATAACACAGTGATGGTTTAGTTGTTGCTAAGTAGTACTTACACTAGTCAAGGACTTTTCAGCTTCCCATGCTCTGCCAGGTGCCAAAGAAGCTGGGAGGGGGCACAGCCAAGACAGCTGACCCGAACTGGCCAAAAGGATATTCCATACCATACGGCATCATGCTCAGTATATAACCTGGGGGGAGTTGGCCAGGGCACAGCAATCACTGCTCGGGAACTGGCTGGGTGTCGGTCAGTAGGTGGTGAGCAGTTGCATCACTTGTTTTTCCTGAGTTTTGTTCCTCTCTCTCTCATTATTTTCCTTTTCATTACAATTATTATTATTATTATTATTATTATTATTATTATTATTATTATATTTCAATTATTAAACTGTTCTTATCTCAACCTACAGGTTTTCTTACTTTTGCTCTTCAGTTTCTCTCCCCCATCCCACCGGGGTGGGGGAGGGTAAGCAAGCAAAGCAAGCAGCTGTGCGGTGCTTGGTTGCCAGCTGGGGTTAAACCACAACAGTAGGTATTCTATATCCCATATATTCCTGCTTCCAACAAATTGCTGTTTCTCTGTCTCTTCAGGAAATAATGATGTTTGCCACCACTTCAAGGTGATGCTATAAAGGCTTTTTTCCTTTCATCCTGTGGCTTTTCACAGGTTTGCTTGTCATTGGGGTTTTCTTCCCTTTTTTAAGCCTATATGGTACAATAAATCATATCTAAAGCTGGTGATTAATAATGAGATACTTCATAGTGAAACCTCTGCAAAGAAGGAAATTGCGCAAACAGGCAGAGTTATCTGTCACCACATGACAAAGTTCAAGTTTAAGAAGCTGCTTGTCAAATACAATCGACTGAACGAGTGATAGATTAGATCTTAATAGCAGTAAAAGTAAGCTATAAACCATTGCCTTCCCTTACAATATAAAAGCCTCTCCTTTTAAACACTCAATGATGAAACGCAGTAAAACAAAATAAAAAATGGTAGTGGGAGAACCAGTGATGTTTCTTCCTTACCCACAGCACAGTGAACTGTGTTAATAGTTTTAATGCTCAGTTCCTGTCAAGGTCAATTTAATTTTGTTGTTGTTGTTGTTGTTATGAAAAAGGAAGCTAGACAAAAATACATATAGCCACTTTCATGACTTCTGCAAGGTTACTAATGTTTCAAAATCTCTCTTTAATTCTGCAGCCTGTAAGCAGCTCTGGCAGTAATTACTTGATACATTTTTCAGTTAGGCTATTAAAATGTTTCTCTGTTTCTCCTGAATGGTGTAAAATATATTACCTTCCAGTGGAAAAATGCAGAATACAATTCCATAACTGAATGGTGAGGTTAGAGAAGAATTGGATTTCTATTGTATAGAAAACTCACATATTTTTAGTTTATTTCAATTCTGAAATGTAAGCAATGTTTTTCTTCAGTTCTTCAGAAAAATAAAATCTCTCAAAACATGACATATCAAATCAGGCAAAACATTTCATTTGAAACCTCAAAATGTTTCTTCTTAGTTACAGATGTTATTATTTATTATAAATAACATGTAATAATTATGTATATTATATGTGTTATGATGTACTTGAAAAACTCTTGAGTGGTCATTTAGTCCATTTTTTCTCCCCAAGGCACCTTTGGTACTCGCTTCAAAGGGCACTACTGAAATGCCATGTAAATATGAGTTCACAGAAGGTATTTCAATTCCTTCTTATGCCATCAATATCGTTATGATTATCTCACAAGATTTATCGATGTTGTTATATTATTTGCACTATTTGTACCATTATTCTTTGCTTTCACTGAAACATTAAGCTGCTACTTTTTCATACATTTATCACTAATTGAAAGACGTATCAACTTACTGCAATTTGAGTTTTAGGGAAAATTTTGTAGCCTAGTCTGCCCTTTTGCACTTCAGTGTAGCTGTGTAATAATTTCTCTTTTTTTAGTATTTAAGGCTAGGAAAACTTCTCTAGGCTCTGGCAAAATGCTTTCCCCTTAAAAACTATCTTTGCAAAATGCAAGTTGCCTGATTTCATTCTTCAGTATTGTAGAATACTGTTATTTTGTGGATAAGTATAAATAATGTATGAATTCAAACTGTTAAAGACAGTGCAGTCTGAAGACTGTAGTGCCAGACTAGCACTGCTGGTAACTATTCACAGTTTTGCTATGGATCTGCTGTGTGATGTTGAACAAGCCACTTTCTTGTGTTCCTACTGTCTTTACACAAAAAAAAAAAAATGTATGAAGTAACAGCTACCCCCTTTGAGAAGCACTCTGAAATCACTGGCTATCAGTTCCAAAATTATCTCAAATACAGCAGAAGATTTGGGGATTGATTCTTAACCAAGACTTTATTGAACTTTATGAAAGTTGGCTAAACATCTGGCCAAGCTTTATTACCTCTGCAGTTGTTAGACCTGCCCTCCCAAGCACAGATGTTCTGAGTGATACAGAAAGAGCCGTAGGAGCTCTGAAGGAGCATTACAGAGACAAAGCAGGAAGTTTCAGGTAAACTGCTGAAATTAAAACTGGCACAGAAATAAAATTAATTGAAGAGAACCCTCATCAGAATTTAATTTGGATGTGCTTTGCGTAGACTAGAGTGTTTGCTTATAAAATTTTACAATGTTTGGTAAACTATATATGGCATTACATTTTAATGTTTGATATTGACATTTCTGGGAATATTTAAGGACCTTGAAAAAGAAGAAGTGGAAAGAAAGCTCACAGTCAAAAAACATAATTACTACCAGATTGCCTCTTTTGAAAAGGTATGGGAATTCTACACCTCCACTATACCTCAAGGAACTAACTTATTCTAGATCCTTATTAGAAATACAGGACAAAAGCAACCTTATACATCACCAGATACAGTCCCTTCCATTTGCGTGATAAAATTTCAAATAAACTTTTATAGACTAAACAAATGCCATTTTGAAACTGGTCAAGCTTTTTCTAGAACCCGCTGAAGATTAATACCCATAAGTTTATTTACATGCTAAATGAATTTATTTCCAGCTTTTTTTTCATACCAGTATTGTTCTTCAGTGTTGAGCCTTTCTGTAGCTCCAGCCATTATTCCAGTTAGTAGAGCACAGTTATTTTCTTGCTTATCTTCATTTTGCTGCATCAGATGATTTTTCAGTCCCCTTTGAGAGAGTATCCTAAAATGGTCTTCCTAAAATTACTTTTGCACACATGCTGAAGGTTAACTTTCTCCCTTTTTGAACATTTACTGCCTGTCACGTAAACAATAACTCAGGTGAGCTCTTATCACTCCTTCCTGCAATAGCATTCAAGATTTCATTCACAAGAAATATTTGCTTGGTAACTCCTCACACTACATTTCCCTTTTTCATGGCAACTTCACAGTGGCAACAGAACATTAGCCATCCTTCTCTGTCATAGCTTGTTGATGTATCCACAGTTATACCTTTTTGTTTTCATGGTTTTTTTCGTTTTGGGGTAGGGTTTTTTTGGGGTTTTTTTTGTTTGTTGGTTTGTTTTTGCTATTTATTCACAGATACTTGATCTTGCACATTATATTCTTAAATTTCATCTGTTTCACAGGTTTTCTTTAGGCATTAGAACTACCAACACATATAAGGGCAAGATGGTACTTAGGACTGAAATATGCCCTTTTTGTTTCTGGATAACGTATCCAAAGTTGCCTAGAAGATTTCTCAGGCTTTCAGGGAAGAAATAGGTATTTGATCTCTGAGGGACAACTTGTGATGCATGTTTCCTTGCAAGCACTGTTTGAAACAGTGGACTTATAAGCCAGCTAGATATCTAGCAATTTGGAATGCCAGGAAATAAACCGTCCAGGCTCCAAGCTCCTTAGAATTCATAAAAATCCAGGTTTGCTCAGTCTGAAACCAGAGACCGTTCTTAAGAACTTGTGAGCAGCCTTCAGAGCTTTAAAAATTTATAGATCTGTTATAAAATAGAGACAAGGCCTACTTTATGCTATTATATTTTAGATCCGTTTTCTGAGCATTCAAGAAATCACCATAAACTCCATGTAGAACATGTATCATTTTGCATCCAATATACAATATATTTCACCCTTATCTGGAGCCACATAGCAAGGAACATCTTGTTATTTCCACTTCTCCTTCCCTATACTTCTAGGAACATGTCTCATTTCAGTTTTAGAGTACCCTATCAATATTACATTAGACTGTCAAGGCAAGGTTTACCTGATCCAGTTTCACATGTTCACCTTTCTAACTTCTTCTTCTGTATACCATTTCAGGCCATTCTAAGGAACATACATTGCTTCCAGTATGTTTAAACATTCTTGCACATGAAATTCATGTTTACAATGAAAGACAGCAGAACTACTGTAGTTTCTGCACACAAGTAAAGAAAAGGGTTCCTGTCAAATGTACTCCTGAATTCCATACACTTTCTTTAGTGTACCTTGCTTACTATTTTTTAGATCTTCACAAAGTAACTAGAAAATTCTAAGTGATCTTCACTGCATCACTTAGGTGTGATGACTTTCTCAATTCAACATCCAGACCATTCAGCAAACAAACACAATAACCCAAAAAGAAAGTCTCCACCTTTGAGGATGCTTGCATCCTTTCACATAAACTTTCAATGTCCATCAGTGCATGAATCTGGAGTATTTAAATTTTTTGTTCATAACATAAAAATTAGATAAAACAAACATGCAGTGCCAAATAGAAAATGTTTCCTAACTGGGATAACCAACTTGAAGTACACAGGTTCTCCTTAAAATAAATAAATAATTAAATCTGGACTTGCCATGGACAGACTTTATTAACAGCCGTTGAATCACCTTCCAATTTAAGGAAAATGTCTTTTCTGTTATTCCAGAAAAGTAAGATTCTTAAATGATCTCAGTGCACTTATCCCCCAACAAGCAACTTTTGCTCTCTTGGGATTTAAGCATTATAACCACAAAACTGGGGAAATCAAACTTTTTTCCCCTTCCCATGCATTCCCTTTCTAACCTGTACATCAAAACTTCCTTTTAATGCCTATAATAACATTCACTAACAAAGCAGAAGAGATTTATTCTCACATGATGGAGATTACTGTGAAAAATGGATCACTGAACTATTATTCCATATCTATACCTATTGACAAGATCTTGTCAGAAAAACGTCAGGAAGAAAACAGAGGGAGGTGAAAAGCAGAGTTATTTGACTCCTAACTGAATTTATTTCTGTATTAAAAGATGTCACAAATGAGCTACTGTAGACTACCTAATGATATTTGTAGCACATTCCATTGAAACTTAATAGGGCAAGTTCTTGAGCCAATGAAGCCTCAGTGACTTCCTGGAAAATCATCTTACATGACATGTATAGAGCCGGCCACAACTAGTAGCAAGAGTACTTTGTGTGGGCATCAAGACACACCATAGCTCCCATTTGGCAACAAGAGCAAATAATTGTTATGCTCTTGGATTTCTGGCATGCATTTTAGTAAATTAGGTCATAGGCTGAGTACCACCATTAGTGGAACATACATGGAGAAGCTCCCAAGGACAAATAACTACATGAGTTTCAGTGATTCTGGTGCTTCAAGTTAAGCTTTTAAATGAACTCACAGTCCTGTCCTTTTTCCCCACTGCTATGGAATTGTAAAGTTCTAGGCTTTACACCAGAGAAATGCCTACATTTTATGCCATCACAGAGCACAGAGCAAAGCTAGAGTCACATCTAACCACTTCTGCTGAAAAAGCTGAATTGGAATGCATAGAGTTCATATGAAAACCTGACAACTTTTTTAAACAGTGGTGGGGATTGCCACTTTTTGTGAAAACCTTTTTGCGTGCCAGACTGGGAGGTAAGCTACCAAACTGTTAAAGAAATTGCCAAAGTAGGTAAGTGCTGAGCCACCCTATACTGGATTTACAGAGGTCCTGCATAAATTGGAGTTGCTACATGAACAGATCAATTGTAATACCAGGGACCTTGTGCCGATGACTCCTAGACCTACCAGTGGTAGCACGTCCACATGTATATTCACCAATATAAGCCCTAAAACACACCTCCGAGAACTGTACTTATTAGTTGCTGTTTCTTTTACTGTTTCATTTCTGGGAACACAGTGAGATAAAAGTTGAAGGTGTAGAAAATCTCACTCTAGATTAATAAATAAATAGAGAAAAAAAGAAAGAATTTTATATATATATTGCAACAGGAAGAGAAGTCTGTGCATGCCTGCAGGGCAAATAGGCAGAATCAAACCACTCCTTTCAGCAGCTAGGAACACTTTAACCAGTAAGGGTTTTAGCACAGAGCAACAGCATGCATGGAAATAGATCATATTCTTTTCAGCTGTGAACATTTTCACTACAGTCTTTCCTTATCACATCAGCTGGTAAGAGTATTTGGGCTTTTGACCCAATAGGAATGCCATCTGGGTCACAAGCTTCCAATTTCTCACTGCTTGAAATCTGATCATTCCAGTAAAGGGAGTTTCCTGGAGGCAATCATGAATAGAAACATGGACAGATTAGCCTCTCATTTGCATAGCTGCACTTTAATAGAAATAGGACAAAGTGTGTGAATCTGAAGTGTGCTGAATAGACTTAAATATGCACCCAGAACATCTAATATGATTAGATTCTTCATTGGTGAAAAAACAAATCAATAAGCAAAACCAGAATAAAATTGTAAAAGGAAATTAAAAAAATCCAGAATAGCAAATGACAGGAATAAGAATAAATTGAAGCTACATCTTCACATATGATTAAAACTTTAAAAAAATTCTTTCTCCTCTGTCAGAGGGGAATAGGAACTTGCATGCACTGAGAACACTATCTCTTCGTAGCATCCTTTGGTGAGACTTGTAAGAATGCCGCCATAATATCCTACCACTGAGTGTTGTAGGAAAGGAGGCAGCTGCAGGTAGATGCGTTAAATTGACCTGCCAAAGTAATGGTTTCGTGTATTAAAATGTGAAGACCTTGCTCGATGGGAAAGCGAATGCATAGTAGATTAATGACATCTAAATTGCCAATTGCAAGTAATTGTGACATATTTTCCCATGCTTTGTTTTTTCTCTTACAGTAATGAACATGCTTATGATTTGTAAATATTATACAATAGCATAGTAGTTTCTATCTTGAAAGTTTTCCTCAAATCATGCTCTTTATAGAATTTAATGTGAGTTCAGGATCTGATTAGGTCAAAAAGGGTATTGCCACTGGGGTAGATAAAATATGCAAGAAAAAACCTTCTGTTTGCACTACCTCCTTACACCTGACAGACTCTGACAGAATCATCACTCCTTTCAATATTTTCTAGTCAGCTTCTGAGCTCTCCAGCAGAGGTAACCTTTTAAAAAAACCCAGTGGAGTAATGCAACAGCTGGTGCTTATCTCTGTCAGAAAGGTTCTCTCTTCGGTGTTTCAGCACTGGCTTTTGCCTCTCTGTTCAGAGTGAGGCCTGGAAAGGACAGTTGGCAGCACCCCAGAACTTGATAAGATTGACAGGGGGCCAGGACTGGAGAAGTCAGATGCAATAGAGAAAGTGACTCTACATCTGTAAAGAGACAATTATTAGCTAGTAAATCTGTAAAAGAGATTAAAATGCTCAGAAAATAGAGCAAAATATGGCTAAATACACGTCAGAGCGAAGACAGAGATGCCATGTGAATTGCAGGTTTGCTGTATGTTTGACTAATCAATGAAATGGCCTTTTGGAATCTCTATTAGACTTTCCAATAAAAAAAAAAAAAGAACTCATTTAAGAAGAGTCTAATAAGCAGGGCCACCAGCAACATAGCCCAGTGAAGAACATCCTGAGCAATACTTGCAGAAAAATGATGCAAGTCACTAGCTTTGGGATTTTCACAGCCAGTCTCCTCCAACCTGAGCATCCCTATCTCCAGTATGTGGAAATGGTATGTCAAAGGTCTAAAAAACATTTGAAACATTATCTGGGAAGTAGGAAGACTGAAATGGAATATATATCTTGTTAAAAATTCTTCCTGAAATAAAACTGTACTTTTTTTTACATTATTGTGCCATCCACATCCTAGAGCTGGCAGGGCCCTGCAGATACTAAGTTCTATCCAAATCTCCATGTGAAAGATAAAGAGAGGCCTGGGAATCTACACATGGCAAGCAGTGCTAATTGTTTTTATAACTGAAGAAACAGTATTCAGAAAAACAGCGGGGGGGTGTGGGGGGTGGGATAAGTTGTGTGTGTGTGTAAACTTCTTTGATCACTGCATTAGCCACTGGTCACTGCTTTTACAAACCTAGAGCTGCAAGTCTTCTTCACCTAACCCAAATATGCGGTAACCACAGCAAGCACAAGCATAGAAAATGGATAATCCCAATGAATCTTAGGATGGGTTTCCACCATAAAAGCTAGACTGAAAACCGAGCAGCAAAGGGCTTGTAAAGAAGTCAAAAGGTATCATATGTACTGTCAATAAACTGCTTTTTACTTACCAGCCAGTCTCAGGGGATGATGGAGGTGAAAGGCCTTCAGAAAGGAGAGGAAATGAAGGGCATGAATAAGTGTATAGGCACAGAAAAAGAAGAAACAAAACATATGGTGAAGCAATGAAAATAAATCCACACTGTAAAATAACACCCAAAGAAAAAAAGACAGCTGGGAAGAAAGAAGAACATAAATATGACATTGAAGAGGAAAAAAAGTCTCTAAAAGGAAAGATGTTCCAATGCTGTTTAAAAAAAATATCAGCTTCAAGCCTGCTCAAGTCTAGTTTGTTCAATAGGGTATGGTGGTTAGGGTATGCCAGTTTCTCCAGCCAATGCTACCCAAATTAGCGATGTAATTAAGGTTAAGTGTTTGAGTTATGAAGGCATCTGACTAGGAACCCATTTACATCTGGGAGTTGGAAAGGAAGTCTGAATAAAAAAAAATCGTCATTTTGAAAACATTTATTAAAGAACAGCCATGAAATACTATTGTGTTTATAAACACAAAAAAGGGTGGGAATATTAAAAACATTATGTAATTTAAAATAGGATATTTGATCATTTAGTCTCTCCATGATTTGTAAACAGCACCATTGTTTTATATAAGTTGATAAAGAAGATTCATGCTGAAAAACTTTATATATGATGTTTAATGCATGTTATTAAAAGCAAAAAAAGTATGTAAATGGAGAAAAAATTTAGAGTAAAATGCAAGAAAGATACCAAAGTCCAAATATATAATGCACTTTCACAATGCAGTTCTATGAAGTTCTAATAAAATAGATTTGATAACACAACTCAACATTTATATCTGTATGTCTAGACTATTATCCTATTACATGGGATCAACAGGAAATATTCTTTGATTATTCTGCCTGTGAACTTCATCTTTGCCTCTGAAGTTTGTTATCTGATAAGTTAAGTGCAAGGGTGCTCATGGTTTTTTCCTGTGATAATACCTCTCACGCATCATGATCAGTTTTACCCTTACCTTAATTCTAGAAAAGAGTGGTTGCTGACTAATACAGTGACATACACAGCAGGTTAAAGAAATCAGCCAACCAGGGAACTAAAGGGGAAAAAAACCATATCATTATGAGCTGGGCCTCCAGCTGAGATCATTGTAAAGATGTATTTCACTTCTTTGCTTGTATAATTTATCACAGGAGACTACAATAATGGAGAAGTTCTGAGGTTTCACACTAATTCTCCCCAAATGGGTGAATCCTCTACAGTCTTCAGAGTGTTATTTACTTACATGGAAACAGCAGTATGGTATTGCCATTTTTAGAATCTCAGAGACTTAATAGACTAAATCATACACAGATGCCCATATGTTAGTCTCTGAAAGCACTTCCTGAAACCCCACAGAATGAAGCACAGCAAGGTTTAAAGATACAAGGTGTAGGAGGGTTCCTGAGAAGAACATTGTGGAATAAAGATATCAGTAACAGAGCAAAGCTAGCCTACAACTTTTCCTGTTATATTCCTGCTTTGCGGGACATAATAACTGAAATATAGCAACAAATAATATATTTTCTTTTACATAAAATAGTTCACCATCTTTCTTCACTTTATTTTGCAATCATGGAGTGCACACAATTCTTAAAGTTCAGAGAAGTTAAGTTGTTTTGTCTGGTTATGACTGCTGTGAGATATGAAAGGCTGTGAAAGTCACATTCAGTCAGAAAACTGGACACTGATAGAAGTATGTCTGAAAACTTTATTTCTTGACAGTTTAGAAGGTTTGAGAAGTAATCAAGAGAACCTAAGTTATTTTACCACATGTATAAGTACCTGCCATTGATAAAATATTGTACTATATGATAGCATAGCCATATGTTATTTACAATAATATATAACTGGCATATAGTTATATAAAATACACTATATAATAGAGTGATCTATAAATAATGAAAAATATATATTGCAAACACTACATCAGAAGAGCTCTTTACGAGAATAACAAACTTACACTAGTCTCAAATAACTACCAAGAAACAGTATGATGACAATTATCTGTAGCAACATTTTTATTTTGGCTCCTTTTGACGTCAGTAATTAAGTACTTACATTGATAAGTATAGAAGACCATAATAAAACAAGGGCTGGAGTGGCAGATGAGCCTCAATGGAGACTAATTATCACAGGCCCCCAAGACATCAGCATGTTCCCAGCATCTCTAGTGCTTTCCTAAAAATGCTAACACTTTGAAGACTTCACCTTGTCCTCATGGTCTCCCATCACTGTGGCTGCAGATGGACATATTTGGCTGTCCTCCCATAGACAAGAAATGTTCCTGAAGAGAGGCATATGACCCTCTCAAGCACAGAATGACTTCACCTACTCCTTCCTTCAGCCTCATCCAGAGAGTTATCTGTTCAGAGGTGGGTGTCTCTCAAGTTTAGCTATCTAAAAGTTAGGCATTTAGTCTAAGATAGCCAGGAAGGCTCCCTGGGCATTTGAGCCACAAACAGGAGCACCTTCAGCACCTTCTAACATAGTTGCCACAGCAGGGGCAACGCTGGAGGTCCCATTTACTCATACTCTTTCTCTTTCTCTCTCACTGGTTTCTTAGACACTAGAGGGAAGCTAGCTGGCTGGCTCATAACAGGCATACATACCTCACCCTTATCACTTCCTTCCTCGAATTAACTGAACCGAACATGGTATCCACATACTGTTATCATAGAAATATAAACATTTCCAAATATGTTTCATATAAAATATTAATTATTAGCCTCAATTTCTGGTAGGATAATATTTCTAGGTGTCAGACCATCCCACAGGATATGAATACAATTTTCTTGCCAGTAATCCTTACTTATAATGTGACGCATGGTGTCCAGATATAGAAATAACTTCAGGTGGGAATGCATAAGACAAACATAAAAGGATTACAGTAGTAGATGAACAAAAACGTTTATCTCTTTATCGTAAAATATCACAGACAGCCTTTCTGATTGTCAGTTGTACTACAGTCTTCTGAATGAGTTGCTCTGCCAATTGCTTTTTCTTGAAGAAAGAGGGAAAAAATTACCTGATAGAATAGAATGGAAAGTTAACGTGACATCCAGTTGATTGCTTACCTGAAAAAATGGTATCCACAGACATACAAAAAGCTACATATATATCGGGTTTTTTATTTTTTTCAGTGTCCTTCTTTAATACAATTAATTGTGACTGTTTATTAAGATGGCAGTGAAAAGAAGGTTACCAACAGCTACTTAACACTGATGCAAATGGAGGTTTTGTAACACAAAATACTTTTAAAAAAGATACAAAATTAATTATCTTTCAAGGAGAAAATGATTGCTTCAACTCTACTACTGAGAAAAAGATGGAAGATAGTCAATAGGTGCTTTTATTGTACTGTCTATGCACGTAAGTTATTTTCTTTCACTGGAATAAGCAAGAGGTCCTTACTGTAGGTGCTACAATGTGCCAGATGATACACAGAAAAGTATCAGTAAATCATCAGAATGTAACAAACTCCTACAGAAGCGGGGTAGCCAAAGAAAAATATTCCTAGTACACTGGAAGTCTTAAGATCTGGATTAAAAGTTCAGATGATTCCCTGAAAATGTTCACTTTTTACTAGAATATATATGTATGTAAGATGTTTTACCTTGAATGATGGCATACCTTATATTGTGCACATGTATGCATCTATAAATACAGAATTATACGTGTATACATATATCTTCCTAATATTGATATTTTCTCAGACTGGAACAATTTTTTAGAACAGCAATTACAATCCATACTATTCATAACTATTAAACATATATTTGTAACTGTTAAATAGCATACTTTTAAAATACTGTTAGTGAAATAATAGGGGCAGATTGGATGATGAAATATGTAATTTTAAGTTTAATCCTATTATGCACTTTCTAGTCATATATTTTACCATAAACACTGAAAGATGTGTGATAAGTTTCAAATACCTGTAACTATTTGCCTTGTATTTCAGAAAGCTGGTAGTAGCACTGTTGATCATAAAAGTCTGTCTATCTAGTCTTATTAGAGAGATTCTGTTTTCTTTGAAATAGGAAATTTCCAGGCACCGGTATTTCAGATGCAAGCCAACATCTATTAGCAGCTAGCACTGCGAAGCTGCAGGCTAGGTAGGACCAGAGTAATGACTCCTGTGATTGGCACTGTTAATGACTTTTTCCCTGAGTTCTTGTTCTGCTAGTATTCACTACTTTGCTCTGGACTCTCTGGCTTTTTGCACGTTACGCTGCATCAGTAAAAACAAAAGAAAAATGTTGAATTGCAGAACTCTACTTTTAATGTTACAAATTTCTCTAAATAAGTTGCTTTACGAAGCCATGGAATTTCTTTTCCAAATAAGCCTGCTAACCACACAAAGAAATGTCTTGGGGTTGGCCTAGAGGCAATACATGAAGACTAAACTCCACATGAAAACAGAGAACTTATTTTTTCTTTTTTTAATGAGCAAAGACTTGTGTAAAATGAAACGTCTAGAGATATTAGTATGTCTCTAGCAATAGAGGTACACGGTTAGTTTAAATTCTGCTTGAATGTTACAAAACTCCTTCTGAAATCAGTATAACTATGTATATGAAAGGTGGAGTGTCATTACAAATGAGTCATCATTTTATCTACTTCTAGCCATTCAACAGGCCTTTGGTCTAAGCTTGTAATCTAAACAATTTACAGAGTCAGTGGAAAGAGCCAAACGCTTCCAGAAGGAGAGTCAGCCCTCCTGTGTAGGTGTCTAAAACAAGGAGGATAAATTACCAGCTAGAGATGCCTCGCTGTTTTGAATGACAAGAGCAAGAAATAAGTTAAATAGCTTAGACCAGATGCCAAATCTTAGACAACTAAATTTAAGTAAATTTCACACTGAGTACCTGTACTAAACATGAAAAACTAAGTTGAAGAATCAGTGTTGCTATGACCAAATTTGCTTAAATTTAGAAGAGTTTTTTCCTCTTCCACAAATCTCAAATGATGAAAAGGTGAACATCACTTTTATTGCATTGTGCACCTTCTGTTTCATCCATTACTTCTTATAACAATAAAGTTAGAATTATATAGTTACGTGGGAAGTCTGTTTTGAGAGTTGTCCACATTTCTTCACTGAGAAAATCAGATTTCGTTTTGGCCATGCAAACTCCTTTGTTACTCACTAATCTTATTCACACATTAGGCAGGACTTTGCAAAAGCCCAGCATTACACTTCAGAACTGCAGAGAGAAGTCTGGAGGCTTTGCAGATTTGCAGAATCTTTGAAAATGTGGTCTGGTGACCCCTTTCCAGAGCCCACTGGGGTCACTGGAAATCTTTGTATGTACTTCAAAAGGCCCTGGATCAAATCACACACACTCCACCTCTCATATATATAACTATGCTCATTTCAAAAAGTTTTTTAATATCAGAATTGAAGGAAAATTTAAATTGACTGCACAGAGATGCTAAATCTCCCCAGACTATCTGCGTAAATTGAGAATATATGAGCTCCACCATGTTTCTATATTGAAATTGTCTTTGCTACTCCATGCTAGAAAAAAATGTGTTTAACATTCTGCAGCTGTCTATGCAATGCTGATCCGCAGCCAGAACGAATAATTCTAAAAGGCTGATGTTTGAACACATACTACAGCACAGCAGAATTAAAGGTGAAAGTTCAAGTGCTGCAATTTCAAACTATTGATCAATGGTAATTTTTGGCACCCTTGAGTTAGTCAGGTTGGCATATGGCAAGTAAGCAAACCATGAAGGTTAAGTATGAATCATCAGTACCAATGTAACCTACCTTCTTTAGTTTTCTTAGATTTACAAAACTATTGCTGTTAGGTTGTCTTTCTCCTGTGTGCATCACATCAAGGCATATCTTGAAGACCATGTCTTCTTAGCATGTCAAATTAGAGGCAATACTGAAAAGGAAAGCTTCTTGTCTCTGTTCTTACTGATTGGTTGGATACCCTGAAAAAAATCATGTGCATATTACTACTACACTTTATTACATCAGGAACGCCTCAGATTTTCTTCCATCTACCCTCAACCTTTCAAAATTGTCATTAAAAAATGTCCTTATCCTACAGGATTTTTTTCTTATTACACATAGAAGTTAAAGAACACTGTCTCATCAGCTGCGTATTTACCAGACCTTGTTTATTAAGCGTACTTTGGTTAACACTCATTTGACAAGGTTTTGAGAAGGATATTGAGTATGTTATATTAAATGGTGCTGCTATGTCACTTTCTTACTCAGCACCAATCCATTCGCTATGATGACATTTAGGATTATGCCTTTCTTCAAGATTCCTGTCTCTTTGGACAGCGTATAAGATCTGGGTTGCGTTCATTTATAAGTATATCAAGCATGATTCTACTGTTTTCAAAAACAAACATATCAGGAGGAAAAAAATATTTTGTCTTTCTCTAGTCCCTGTGTAGTTTCATTGCAAGTGGTTATTTTATTCACTTTTTACTCTAAATGATCTACGTACACTGTAAGACAGTTGCTGATTTGTATGTCAAAACCAGATGCCATTCATTTTGTAACAATCTAGCCTGTAATACAGTATTGTCATAGCTAATAACAGGCCATAAGCCCTTGTACTGAAGTTGCAAGGCTCCAGGGCTGTCATTTATCAGGCTTTCTCTATCTAAACTTTTCCTGACCTGCCAGCAACTTTGTTGTACTTAGTTTACCTGTGACTGTAGGTTCTCTAATTGAGCAGGTGTCTATGGCTAATTTGTTTTGTCTATATTTGTATGGCATAATCATAGTTTTATATAGATAACAGTAACAAGCAGTTATTCCATGCATAATGACATATTTATGACTCTCACATGATGTTATAGTGTAGAGAAATACAGACCTGGATACCAAGAGCCTTAAGAAGTGGACACGCGGGGTGTGGCACAGAGGAGTACAGACATGGGATGGTAAGAGATGGGCACAGGCTGGCAATGGAGACCACACAGCTATAAACAACTCAACCTTGGACAGTTAAAGAAATGCAGACCTGGAGCTGCACAAAACTGCATTTAGGAGTTACAAGGAGAACACAGAAGTAATGTCAAACATACTAAAATTCACCATATACGGTAAATCTGGATGTAACCGGGAGCTGCAGAGTAAAGAAGCAAGAGAAAGGTGTGAAAGTGTGTGGGCAAACATACAAAAATGACCCCAAGTGAATCCTAGAGTGAGGAAGGAGTAATCATCAACAAGAATATCATATTCCTCCTGCTGAAAGACTCCACGTGCCAATGACTCGTAAAATCCCACGGCCAGAATTAAACCTCCAACCTTACAGCCCAGAGGAGAAGGGGAAAGGTGAGCTCATCAGGAAAAGAGGCAAAAACTAAATGTGTTTATAACAATTTTAAGTACATTATTAGTGTTTCTTTATTCTGTAACAGTTCAGTCTGGACTAAGAATTATTAGATTCTTAAGATTTCCATTATATCAAAAATAAATTATTGTCTTTGCTTAAATATCTATAAGGTGTGCTGCCTCTTTGCCAATAAACAAAATTTTGTGGATAAAACAATTCTCTTACTAAAGCTGAAGATAAATACCTTCTTACTTACCCATTAATAAAAAAATAATGATATATGTACATTAGTTATATAATTTGGATTTTAGGAAATTCATTTCAGCTTAGAAATATCTCAGTGATGCTTTGATCATTTTTTCCCTTGTTTTACAGTTGTCATGCTTTAGAGAAAAGATATGCTCTCTCAACATAAACATCCAAACATAGTTTGAGATAAAAATATCTTTAAACATGTATTGAGTGACTTTATTTCAGAGCTGCAAGTAAAAATGAGAAGTGTTCATTTCACCTAAACAAGAGGGATGAACAGTTTATAATTACAAAGCAACACAAGCAGGTTTAATATGTGTCTAGGAGAACTTTGCAGCTGTAGTTTATATTTCAGATCCCATCTGGAAGCTTTAGGGGAGTTTTTTGTTATTCCAGTTCTCTCTTAAAGCATTTGCATGACATCAGCAATGCACAGTTATTGACTAAAGCTGTGAATGAAATCTGGGATAAAAAACATTATGTGTGGAAAATGAAAATAAGAATGTTTTGCCTTTATACCGTTCTCTGGGGCGGGGTGGAAGGGAGAGAGAAAAAGGAAAAGCAAGTCCCTTTTCACGTACTCAAACAGACCTTTCTTACACAGTCTTTGCACTTTAAGTAAATTAACACTAATGGTAGAAAAGAGTGGATTTTTACTGTATAAAAGTTACAATTGTTCATGTAATGGGGAAAGTGTGGACATCTGAAAGTCAAAGCTTGAACTTTAATTTTTTTGAAGAGCCGATGTATTCATCATAATTACATGAATATTGAAGTCTCTGGTGTCACGTGTGCAACACCTTAACAGTGTTCTTTTCTACATCAAGATATTAGGATTTTTCATATGCATAGCTTAAGTCTGAATTTCCTTAACTTACACACTCAGTTTGAGGATAATTGCAACAGCTCTGTAGTGCATTTACCTAACAAATGTGCTGACCTAGCATTGATGTAATACAGCTTTATCTGGAAAATTAAAAATAAAAAAAAAAAAATACAACCCAAAAAAGCTCCAAAACATTTAAAAGATTCTATCCTTTCCTTGCCAGAATTCCAAAGAGATATACCTAACGTAACACATTCACTGACCTTTATCACAGGCATATAGAAGAAGTAAATTAGAAGATATTTTTCATCTCTATGGAGTTGTTCAAGATAACATTCTCCTAGCTCTTGGGAGGCAGGTCCTAACAATTTTCTTTTTCTGCTTTAACCCTTTTGCCATTTGAAGGGAGAATTTCTTTTTCTTTTTCCTTTCATTAAAATCTTTATCCTTCAGGGATTCAGTACAACAGTTCCACTCTTTGAAGAGTGCCTTCATTACCAGGTTGTAAAACTCTCTGAGCAGAGGCTATGGACTGAGGAGATGCCTGTTCCCACATCACTACACATTCCACTATGAAAGGTACAGTGGGGATAAAACTAAATCCAGATAGTGTCTTCTGCCAAAAGAGGGCCATGTCCATTGAATGCTAGAGTCATATACACTTCCTCCCTTCCTCTCTCATTCAGTTACTTATTTAATGTAATGTAGAATAAAATCATCTGGGATAGTTTGTTCCACTCCTGCAAGCCTTAAGGTTAGCATATTCTGGGAAAAAAGTGAATTAAATCATCTCGGGAAGAAAACAAGATATTAATCCCTGCATTTTTTGGGTATGTGTTCTAGCTCAAGAAGATTATGCCACTAAAGAAGACGTAGGCAATTATGTGCAAGCAGCAATTTAAGGATCTAGGTACAACCCTCAGATAGGTACATAAACTGATGCAAGTCCATATCTCCTAGTCTACTGACTTTAGTTTTGTGAATTCTACTTTCATACCCGGGTAAGTACTTAAGGTCCTGCTCAGCACAAGGCATAAATCCTTAAATTTCTACACAAGATTCTACCTGAACAGCATTCTAGTCACTTAAAACACTTTTTCAAAACCCTCCAATGCTTTAGCAGGATCTTTAAAGTGATGGCTAAGCAACTGACAAAAGCTAAAAGTAACTGCTCCTTGGAGTCAATTTATGAAAGCCTGCTTTCTCATTTATCTGTGCTACCTTCCCCATAAATATAAAGAAAACAAAGAAATAGATTAAAACCAGAAAGAGTTAGCAAAGATAACAGCAATCAACTCACATTGTGTGGGATGACTGTTGAAACTATATATTTTATTGCAACTGACATCAAACCTCTTTTGTTGTCCTGCAGTGAGCCAAACAGTTCTGTCAAAAAACAGTTTCCTGGTTTTTTTTACTCTCCCACTAGGAAACAGCTACAGCCAACTATCTCTTCCTTCTCTGTGCAAAGCAATCAATAGAGAGAACACAGCTTCCAATCTTCCTAGACATTTGGAAGCCTATATTCACCGTAACTGTCAAATTCTTCAGAAGTTAAAGCAGGCACTGAACAAGAACAAACTATAATCTGGACTATGTTTGACATGTTCTTGTATTTAACATATCCTGGAATATTGTGGTTTAAAAGAAAAAAAAAAGGAAAAAAAAGGAAAAAAAAATTTGAGAAAAAAGTGGGGAGGGGGAAGAAAGGGGAAGGAAAAAAAAAAGAGAGAAAACCTCAGTATCACTGTTTTTCTTTCCTGTGGAGCAAGAAGTCCCTTAGGAGTACAATGGGAGTATTTCTGTCTGCTGTACTTTACAATCATCCAGAAACTGAAGGTTTTATAATAAAAGATGACTCCCTAGACTTAGTTGATGAATGACTATAATTTTCCATCAGACATCCTGAATCATCTAGCTTGCCACAGCAGAGAAGCTTTCTAACTCTGAATTGAAGGTATAATTCTAAAACGTGAGACTCCACTGTGGAAGGGTAACACATTGGCTGTGAATCCTTGACATTCAAGCACTGTTGAAAAAAACCCCTAATGTTATTTATTTACAGATAAGAGGATTCTGGAGTGAACTTAGTCATTTTAATGCAGAGCACAAAAGTCTAACTGGGGTCCAAAAGAAGATACACAACAGGACGAAGCAGAGCCCAGGCGTAAGCAGTTCCACAGTTCTCAAATGTAAAAACATTATGTCCTGGTTTCAGCTGGGATAGAGTTAATTTTCTTCTTAGTAGCTAGTAGAGTGCTGTGTTTTGGATTTAGGATGAGAATAATGTTGATAACACACTGATGTTTTGGTTCTTGCTAAGTAGTGCTTACACTAGTCAAGGACTTTTTCAGCTTCCCATGCTCTGCCAGGTGCACAAGAAGCTGGGAGGGGGCACAGCCAGGACAGCTGACCCAGACCAGCCAAAGGGCTATTCCACACCGTATGACATCATGCTCAGTATATAAACTGGGGGCAGCGATCGCTGCTGGGGGGACGTGCTAGGCATCGGTCGGCGGGTGGTGAGCCAATTGTATAGTGTATCCCTTGCTCTGTATATTATTATCGTATTATTATTATTATATTATTATTATTATTACTACTATTCTATTTCATTTTACTTCAATTATTAAACTGTTCTTATCTCAATCCACGAGTTTTCTGACTGTAACCCTCCCAATTCTCTTCCCCATCCCACTGGGGTGGGGGGAGTGAGCGAGCGGCTGCGTGGTGCTTAGCTGCTGGCTGGGGTTAAACCACGACAGTCCTTTTTGGCGCCCAACGTGGGGCTCGAAGGGTTTGAGATAATAACAGATTAACCAGAGCGTGGTAAGGAATTTGTATGTGTTAACAATTGCTCATCATAATATTGATTCATCTGTTCTCGGTATTAGTCTACCTGATTTGCACCATGCTTTTGTTTTTGCAGTACGTGTTAAAAATTGGTGTTGGGTTTTGCAGTTTGCTGTGCTCTGCAGTGATCAGTGATGTTTTGCCTGGGAGATTTGTTATTAAAACACTGACCTTGAGCGCTATCTGGTATTTGGGTTCTGTAGTGAAGCCATTACTGTACTTCGGGTACCACCTCATGGAGACACTTGGCAATTATACCTCTTCCTCTGAGAGCTTCTTTATGGAGGAAATACAGAATAGCACGTTTGTTGTTTTCTTCTATGATGTTTCGTCCTTCATTGCAACAACTTTTCAGTATCTTGAGCATCCTTGGGTAGTTAAGATATATCTATTGATAGTTCTTGGGAATATTGTTTCAGTTTTGTCTAAGGTTAATAAGCACCTTAAGAATATCATCCAGAGATCTGCTCCAAGGCTGGATAGTTATGAGTGGCAGGGTGTGTGGGAGAGCATGGGCAAGTACCTGGGACAGTGGGCACCTCCAATGTTTTGGAACTTCACTCCTGAACAAGTGCAGAATCCTGAAAATCTAGTAAAGTATTTGGAAAAAGTATGTTGTCACCCTGGCAACTCCAGAGAGACACAAATCACTGCAACGTGCTGGGGCCTGGCCCATGCTTACCGAGCCCTATTCAACACTATTCAGAACCCACAAGGGGAAGGGAAGGTCTCTGGATCTGACGACAAAATGACAGATGCTGTGGCTGCGCCAGCCCCTGCGCCAGCCCCTCAGGCCCCCACGACAGTCACTGTGGTTGCGCCAGCCCCCACAACAGGCACTGCGGTTGATCCAGAGAACCAACCCGTGCCAGTATCAGTTGCCCCTATACAGAAGAAAAAATATACAAGGAAATCAGCTCGTTTAGTAAAAGCTGATGATGAGCCAGCGTCATCAAGAGAACAGGAGGAGGAAGAGGCAGAACCCATAAACGAGACAGTAACCACACGATCCCTATCCCTGAGTGAGCTGCGAGATATGCGAAAAGATTTCAGTCGTCGTCCAGGCGAGCCCATCATCACCTGGCTGCTCCGATGCTGGGATAATGGGGCCAGTAGCCTGGAATTAGAGGGTAGGGAAGCCAAGCAGCTGGGATCTCTTTCTAGGGAAGGGGGCATTGACAAAGTGATTGGAAAAGGGGTAAAAGCCCTCAGCCTTTGGAGGCGACTCCTGTCAGGCGTGAAGGAAAGGTATCCCTTCAAGGAAGATCTTATATGTCACCCAGGCAAGTGGACTGCCATGGAGAGAGGTATCCAGTACTTGAGGGAATTAGCCGTGCTGGAGGTGATTCATAATGACCTGAACAATGAGCAGTTATCCAAAGATCCAGATGAAGTCCAGTGCACACGACCCATGTGGCGGAAGTTTGTACGGAGCGCACCATCATCGTACGCAAACTCATTGGCAATAATGACCTGGAAAGATGAAGAGGGACCAACGGTGGATGAATTGGCTGGCCAACTCCGACAATACGAAGAAAGTCTCTCTTCCTCCCTACGGGCCTGCATCTCGGCTGTGGAGAAGTTGTCCCAGGATTTCCAGCAGTTCAAAGAGGACATGTCCTACTCCTCACCTGTACAGACCAGTATCTCAGCCATTAGGAGTAAGCGTCCCTCTCTTCAAGAGAGAAGATATAGTGGATACACACCACGGGCCACCCTGTGGTTTTATCTGCGTGACCACGGAGAGGACATGAGGAAGTGGGATGGAAAATCTACCTCGACCCTAGAGGCAGGAGTACGTGAGTTGCAAGGAAAAAAAGGTGGTTCTTCCAGGAAAATTGCTGCTCCAGTTTCCAATGAGCAGTTCCCCAGACAAAGTAGAAGGGCTGATTTTGCTTCCGATCTTAGTAAAGGGATTTTCGATTCACATGTACAAGAAGTGAATAACGAATGCTATAACCAGGACTAGAGGGGCCCTGCCTCCAGCCAGGTGGAGGAGAGGGACAACCGGGTGTACTGGACTGTGTGGATTCGATGGCCTGGCACATCACACCCACAGGAATATAAGGCTTTAGTAGACACCGGTGCACAGTGTACCTTAATGCCATCAAGCTATGAAGGAGCAGAACCCATCTGTATTTCTGGAGTGACAGGGGGATCCCAAGAGTTGACTGTATTGGAGGCCGAAGTAAGCTTAACCGGGAAGGAGTGGCAGAAACACCCCATTGTGACTGGCCCGGAGGCTCCGTGCATCCTTGGCATAGACTACCTCAGGAGAGGGTATTTCAAGGACCCAAAAGGGTACAGGTGGGCTTTTGGCATAGCTGCCTTAGAGACAGAGGAAATTAAACAGCTGTCTACCCTGCCTGGTCTCTCGAAGGACCCTTCTATTGTGGGGTTGCTGAGGGTCAAAGAACAACAGGTACCAATCGCTACCACAACAGTGCACCGGCGGCAATATCGCACCAATAGAGACTCCCTGATTCCCATCCATAAGCTGATTCGTCGACTGGAGAGCCAAGGAGTGATCAGCAAGACTCGCTCACCTTTTAACAGTCCCATATGGCCAGTGCAAAAGTCTAACGGAGAGTGGAGACTAACAGTAGACTATCGGGGCCTGAACGAAGTCACGCCGCCGCTGAGTGCTGCCGTGCCGGACATGCTAGAACTTCAATATGAATTGGAGTCAAAGGCAGCCAAATGGTATGCCACCATTGACATCGCTAATGCGTTTTTCTCTATCCCTTTGGTGGCAGAGTGCAGGCCACAGTTTGCTTTCACTTGGAGGGGTGTGCAGTACACCTGGAACCGACTGCCCCAGGGGTGGAAACACAGCCCCACCATTTGCCATGGACTGATCCAGACTACATTGGAACAGGGTGGGGCTCCGGAACACCTGCAATACATTGATGACATCATCGTGTGGGGCAACACAGCAGAAGAAGTTTTTGAGAAAGGGAAGAAAATAGTCCAAATCCTTCTGGAAGCCGGCTTTGCTATAAAACAAAGTAAGGTCAAGGGACCTGCACAGGAGATCCAGTTTTTAGGAATAAAATGGCAAGATGGACGTCGTCAGATCCCAATGGATGTGATCAACAAAATCACAGCCATGTCTCCACCAACTAGCAAAAAGGAAGCACAGGCTTTCCTGGGCGTTGTGGGTTTTTGGAGAATGCATATTCCAAATTACAGTCTCATTGTAAGCCCTCTCTATCAAGTGACCCGGAAGAAGAACGATTTCAAATGGGGCCCTGAGCAACGACAAGCCTTTGAACAAATTAAACGGGAGATAGTTCATGCAGTAGCCCTTGGGCCAGTCCGGGCAGGGCAAGATGTAAAGAATGTGCTCTACACTGCAGCCGGGGAGAATGGCCCTACCTGGAGCCTGTGGCAGAAAGCACCGGGGGAGACTAGAGGTCGACCCCTAGGGTTTTGGAGTCGAGGATACAGAGGATCCGAGGCTGGCTATACTCCAACGGAGAAAGAGATATTGGCAGCATATGAAGGGGTTCGAGCTGCTTCGGAAGTGGTTGGTACTGAAGCACAGCTCCTCCTGGCACCCCGACTGCCAGTGCTGGGCTGGATGTTCAAAGGGAGGGTCCCCTCTACACATCATGCAACTGACGCTACATGGAGTAAGTGGATCGCACTGATCACACAACGGGCCCGAATAGGAAACCCCAGTCGCCCAGGAATCTTGGAAGTGATCATGGACTGGCCAGAAGGCAAAGATTTCGGAATATCACCAGAGGAGGAGGTGACACGTGCTGAGGAGGCCCCACTGTATAATAAACTGCCAGAAAATGAGAAGCAATATGCCCTGTTCACTGATGGGTCCTGTCGTCTTGTGGGGAAGCATCGGAGGTGGAAAGCTGCTGTATGGAATCCTGTACGACAAGTTGCAGAAACTGCTGAAGGAGAAGGTGAATCGAGTCAGTTTGCAGAGGTGAAAGCCATCCAGCTGGCTTTAGATATTGCTGAACGAGAAAAGTGGCCAATGCTATATCTCTATACTGACTCATGGATGGTGGCAAATGCCCTGTGGGGGTGGTTACAGCAATGGAAGCAGAGCAACTGGCAACGCAGAGGCAAACCCATCTGGGCTGCCGCATTGTGGCAAGATATTGCTGCCCGGATAGAGAACCTGGTTGTAAAAGTACGTCACGTAGACGCTCATGTACCCAAGAGTCGGGCCACTGAAGAACATCAAAACAACCAGCAGGTGGATCAGGCTGCTAAGATTGAAGTGGCTCAAGTGGATCTGGACTGGCAACATAAGGGTGAATTATTTCTGGCTCGGTGGGCCCATGACACCTCAGGCCATCAAGGAAGAGATGCAACATATAGATGGGCTCGTGATCGAGGGGTGGATTTGACCATGGACACTATTGCACAGGTTATCCATGAATGTGAAACATGCGCTGCAATCAAGCAAGCCAAGCGGTTCAAGCCTCTCTGGTATGGAGGACGATGGCTCAAATATAAATACGGGGAGGCCTGGCAGATTGATTATATCACACTCCCACAAACCCGACAAGGCAAGCGCTATGTGCTTACAATGGTGGAAGCAACCACTGGATGGCTGGAAACATATCCCGTGCCCCACGCCACTGCCCGGAACACTATCCTGGGCCTTGAAAAGCAAGTCCTATGGCGACATGGTACTCCAGAAAGAATTGAGTCAGACAATGGGACTCATTTCCGAAATAGCCTCATAGACACCTGGGCCAAAGAGCATGGCATTGAGTGGGTATATCACATCCCCTATCATGCACCAGCCTCCGGGAAAATAGAACGATACAATGGACTGTTAAAGACTACACTAAAAGCAATGGGTGGTGGGACATTCAAACACTGGGATACGCATTTAGCAAAGGCCACCTGGTTAGTCAACACTAGGGGATCTGCCAATCGAGCTGGCCCTGCCCAATCAAGACTTTTACGTACTGTAGAAGGGGATAAAGTCCCTGTAGTGCACCTAAAAAATATAACAGGGAAGACAGTCTGGGTTACTCCTGCCTCAGGCAGAGGTAAACCCATCCGTGGGATTGCTTTTGCTCAAGGACCTGGGTGCACTTGGTGGGTGATGCGAGAGGATGGGGAAGTCCGATGTGTACCTCAAGGGGATTTGATTTTGGGTGAAAATAGCCAATGAACTGAATTGTATAATGTTAGTTGCTATATAATACTGGATGTCATCACTTCAATGATTACTATGTGCCATATCAACAGTATACAGTAAGAATTGCCCAAATTAATGAAGAATGAACTTCGAGGAAACCGAGCAAAGTGCAGCAGTGATGGAACCAGAACTGGCTTCAGCATGCAACAATCCAACACCACACACCATCTTTCCTGCCCTGAAGAACTATTAGGACAGATGAAACCCAAAGTCATGGACTAAATGAACTCAACATTTTAGAGGGATAGCCTATAGACTAAGGAAATTATATCCATGTGTGTATGTGTGTGTATATATATATATATATATCTATATCAAAAGACTGGAAAAGTGGTACTGATTAATTGGAATGTATTGGAAAGTGTAAGACCTGGGCATGATGTATATGGTATGGAATAAGGGGTGGATACTGTCCTGGTTTCAGCTGGGATAGAGTTAATTTTCTTCTTAGTAGCTAGTAGAGTGCTGTGTTTTGGATTTAGGATGAGAATAATGTTGATAACACACTGATGTTTTGGTTCTTGCTAAGTAGTGCTTACACTAGTCAAGGACTTTTTCAGCTTCCCATGCTCTGCCAGGTGCACAAGAAGCTGGGAGGGGGCACAGCCAGGACAGCTGACCCAGACCAGCCAAAGGGCTATTCCACACCGTATGACATCATGCTCAGTATATAAACTGGGGGCAGCGATCGCTGCTGGGGGGACGTGCTAGGCATCGGTCGGCGGGTGGTGAGCCAATTGTATAGTGTATCCCTTGCTCTGTATATTATTATCGTATTATTATTATTATATTATTATTATTATTACTACTATTCTATTTCATTTTACTTCAATTATTAAACTGTTCTTATCTCAATCCACGAGTTTTCTGACTGTAACCCTCCCAATTCTCTTCCCCATCCCACTGGGGTGGGGGGAGTGAGCGAGCGGCTGCGTGGTGCTTAGCTGCTGGCTGGGGTTAAACCACGACACATTATCAAAAGTATACAGCACTAAACAAGTCAAGACATATTGACACACATTAATAACATGGGAGTAGGTTTATGTGGCTCTAAAGCCCAGGTAAGGTAATTACTGCTCAAGCTATTGTCTTATAGACAGAGGCTCCTATATTCTGTAGCTGTTCTGTAGGCAATCTTTCATGCCATTCTTCCCCAGAAACAGGAATTTGGAAGCAGAGAGTCTGAAATAAAAGGGATCATCAGTTATTAAAGTAGCTTCAACAAAACTCTGACTTCTCAGGATGAAAATGTGGTTAATGTTTTATGTATAAAACACTGCAAAACTCTAGCATCAGCAGAACAAAATAATGTGATAACCAATATTATTCCTAACTAAAACTGGTTTTGGAGATCACAGTGGTGCATACTCAGTGGCAACAACCAGATTAGTGTCTGACAGAGAGCAAGAATAATGGCAACATTTTGTAAGATGGAAAATAAAGGTGAGGCCTACGGTATCGAGAGGGACAAGTGCAATTGTGTAATCAAGATAGTCTTGTGAGAGGAGGGAGGCATGATACAGTTAGGGCACCAGACTACCCTAATGAAGATCGGAGTTTTGTTGCTGGAGTAGGACAGGCTAAATCCCCTGTGCCTTGACAGTTACTGAAGGCCATGGTCAATGTCTTATGGATCTGAAGGATGCAGGACAGGTACCAAAATCATTCAGTGCTTCAGTTCCTATATCTACAGTGAAAAATGCTGCTTCCTTTACCTTTTCTCAAAGCTGCAAGTACATCTGTGACCATGTGCGTGTCTCTGGGATACATGCTCATGTTTGTTACTGGTTGGACCTGCAAATGGGAATGCAGCAGCCATGTCCCTCAGTCTGGTCAGAGGCCCTGAGTCCCCAGGGCAGTGGGCTGGGCTCCAGTGGCTGGGCAGGAGTGTCCTGGGCAGGAGCAGCCAGAGAAAGCAGCCATGCTCTTATATCACTTAACACTCTCCTCCAGATGAGATTTCAGTTAACACATTCGTTGATGCCAGGCAGTTCAGTGCAGAGGACTGCATGCTTCACCTTCATCATTCTATTTTAGATCTAATCCTTACACTACAACTCAAATACAGATTTTTTTTCTTCAATAACAATCATGTGGTTTGGAAGACTTCAGATTTCTCACAGACTTTTCAAACTAGTCAGTCATCAGGACAAAAAGAATTTTTCCTGTGAAATAGTAAGCCTCGTGCATACTACGTGGGAAATCCTGAACCCACTGAAGTCAATGACAGAGATCCTATCACGTGGATGGAATCAGGATTTCACCATCCTTGTGTAGTAATATCTCATTGATTTAGAAAGCTTGAGACACACGCAGAATTAATAGAGAATAAAACAATCCAGATTTAAGTGGATGTGAGTTCTTTCTTGCCAAGTAGTAGGACAGTGGTCTTTTTTGACTATTAGCCAGCTGGTAAACTGTTTATTGATTCGTTAAGTAAATGCCAGCTTCAGCTTGGTAAGTACTGAATGCCCCAAGAGCCTGGCAAGCCAACTAGTCACACTTGGCAGTTTTTCATACTCATTTACCAAGCCCAAATCAGGCAAGTGAGAAAGCAAACACTAAGCTTGTTTTTTTTCCAAGCACTAAACAGATTTTTTAGGAGGAGAAAGTGTTGTTATAAATTATGAATCCTTTATCTAGCATGTTCAAAATACAGTTGCAACTAGAGATATGTGGGTGGACTGGCAAATACTCCTTCAGTTTCCATTTGAGGGCAGTAGGAAAATCCTTTTTTCCTAAGTGTCAATAAACTCATGGCCAACTCTATAAATAAGCACCAAATGGATTTTGTGGGACGATTTGATTTCCATTAGATTCCATCATCAAATATTAGTGATGTTTGATTTTCTTATTTTTACTTCCAACAAACGGCAGCTGCTATGAAATGTAGACTTGTGAGAGTGCTGCACTTTAAATGAAAAATTAACTGAAGGCAAAACCCTAAGAGCAGTTTTCAGCTTTTAGGTGGCTTTCAAAGCTGCATTCCAGCAAGGATCATTTTAGCTGCACTGCTGTAACAGGGCCTAAAACTGATATTCTTGTTTCCTGAAAGTAGAGCTACACAGCATTTTAAATAATAACTTGACCTTGTACCTTCAGTAAATTTGCCAGGGTGTGATCGGATTAGCCTAGAAAAACATGAGCATTATTCCTGTGTATTGGAAAGATGCAGGATTGAAAAACGGATCCGTGCAACTTCTGCTGCAACCTGTAAAGCGTAAGTAAGGAGTATTTAAGGAAACGGTAGCTTTAAAAATCTACAGGGAAAGCACACTAAACATGATCTTTAACACAATCTTCCATTAATTGCATAAAAAGAGGTTATATTAAATGGAAAAAAGGTATTTCCATCACCTTTAATCATGTGTCTTTAACTTTAAAGACCATATGCTGTATTCAAATTAACTTATTACAAAGAAAACAGTATCTGCAGTATTGAGTCGTTTCTCAATATACTGGTTTAAAATTTGGATTTTAAAGTTTAAAATATGGATTCTGAAATATGCTAAACTCCAATGGCTCTGATCGAGTAAAGCACTTTAATGGCTTACTACATAACTACAGGAGAACCTGCATTACTGTGCATTACTGTCAAGCTAATTTATTTGTGTATTTTATGTTAGGTAAATCTAGAACAAATAGTTAGCACCTCTGAGACCCAGACAGATTTCCCAGATTTTCACATCTCTTTTGGATCACCATTTGGATAAAACTGTGGTTCTACACTGAAAACGGCTATGCAAAAATCTGAATAATACTTTCGCCTTGTGTTTTCAGGCCCATGTCTAGTTAGTGTATTGAACAGAACAACATGACTTATTTTTTGCTTCTTAAGTCTGCGGGTAACACTGTGAAGAGGAACTTCTGCAAATCATTGTCTTTTCTTTTTTTTTTTTTTGTCCACCATCAACAGAATTATTTGGTACATTTCAATGGTATGCCAGTGTGTTCACAATATTATTATACTGATAAAAATCTCGGATCCTGAAGTCAAGTTCACTTAGCTCTAGTCTGAGCAGGGAGTCAAAGTAAAAAAATACCTGGTAATGTATTTCCTAATAAAGCAAGAAGATATCTTCTAGCTGTTGGTTAAGAAAGTCACTTATCATCAAATCCACTACTCCAGATATCACAGAGAGATACTGTTGCATGTAGAAATCTATGGGTGGACAAAAGGTATCTAATAACAACAAGAAACTAGCTAGTACAGATAGCTTTCTGTACAGCTGCCACAGCAGCAGGAATTTCATGTTTCTAGAAACCCAAGCACAGAGTTAAAAAAAACACCTAGGGCATGTGTGGAAATGCAGATCTTACACAGATGTGGCTCCAGATCTTGAGTTCCTGAAATGGGTAATGGTACCACATGAAAGAAACTCCAACAACACAGTTTCCCACATTTTTTTCCAGATAAGCCTCCTCTGGGTGGAAACAGAGTTTGCATATAACAAAGGATATAGAAGCTGAAGAAAGTATGAAAATAAGGAACTAACAGTGACTGGGAATTTGTACTGCCCTTTGTTGCTTCTGTAGTAGCAGTATTTTTAAAGTTACTTTCATTTTAATGTAAGTCTAAACACAGACTGACAGCAGGTATTCTGGTCTCTTATACATCTTTACCTACACATCCATTAATACTTGTATGTCTGTGTACAACCATATTGACTTCACAGAGAAAACTCAGAGCACTTGAAGTTTAATGCAGGTGAATCATTCTAGAAAAGAGCTCATACTTATGAAGGGTATGCTTTGCATAGGCTTTTCTTATACTACATTCTATGGGCTATGGAAAAAACATTCCTGTAATTGAAGCTTTACAGACAACCAAGAAATGTGTACAAAATTTCATTTTCACTGGTTACATATACGTACATATGTATGTACAAGAACACATATGCAAACTTTCTGACAGAATCAGTGTTATTATTTGGGTCATCAAGCTTAGTTTTTGTTTCATTTTGGAAAAAAAAATTGCTGTGTCCAAAATAATTCATTCAGAGATGGATGTTTTTTAAATGGATTAATTCATTCTATAAAAGTAGGGTGTGAAGACCATATTGCAGAAAATTTAAATTCAGTTCAAACTTTCATACATTTACACTTTTATGACAGAACTGGATCTCAGTAGGTGGGTTAAGTCTGTATTCAAAGTAATTTATACCAAAGGTTCTGTAATCACTGTGCTTTTTTTGGTTTTGTTTTCAAGAACGGAAATGGGGAAGACATAAATAATCCGAAAGTGCCTTTGTACATAGATTTTGTGTACACTGATTAGGGGCATAAACCAGAACATGAGCCTTTCATTCTTGTTATTAAGATCACTTTCTACAAGTTTCTACTTCCTAAGGCAAGCAGAAGAAAAAAGGAGCCTGGGATACATTTCTTACCTTTCCATCAGATTTCTCCATTTTCAAGCAAGCAAAGTGCTGAAGCAAAAAGTAAAACCTGAAAAACTGTAAACCAGGAAAACTATAGAACTATTAAATAAAAATGTCATTGCCACTGGCAAGATCTATTTAAGTACTCTAAAAGCTGAAATTAACAACTTTTTCATTCTGAAAATTAAGCAGGTTAATGTAGTGGTGCTGTTAAAATGATAACATCTATGTTTTGCAGAACAACAGTTCAAATTTTGAAACTCAGGATACACATAATACTTCTATTGTTTATGTGCATAGGAACCACTCCCATTCAGAGAAAAGAAAAACTCTAAAGAGCAGACAGAATGTGACATATGCCTATTAAAGAATTGACTAATACATAGGAAATTAATATTAGGAAGCTAATATTGGAAAGATAATAAGGCTTGCCTGAGGCATACGATCTGTTGAATGTTGAATCACTTCTTATTGCATGCCTTTTAGTAGGTTGGGATTAAGCTAACTTCTGCACAAGTGTTTGGAGGACAGAATTCACAGATCTAACTTCTAGTTATGAATCCCTATATTGTGAAACTTAGTGTAGATGACAAGAAACTTAAAAATTCCTGTGTCCAGGTAAGAAATGTATAGTCAAAGAATATGGTTTTTTTTATTGCCATCTCTGTTACATATATTTCTAGCTCTTAGTTTTCTTGTGCAAGGTGTGCATCATTTATTTTATGTGGTAAGTCCTCAGAGCTGTAGAATTCTTACAATTATTTATTTTTTGTCAGTGTCAGAGTAGAGTGGAGGGAAGATATGATCAGTGTCACATATGCAGGAACTGGATGAACATAACTGGATCAAAACGTGACTCACTGCATTAATAGCATGCTTCTGGGCATTACAGCAGTATCTTGGAAATTTAAATGGATTCAATCAACCCTACCAACAGTCAAAATATATTCTCAGTCTAAACTGTGTAACTGTGATACAGCATAGTTACAAGAGTCTCGGAGACAGGTAAAAAGAAGTCTGAATACTGCTTTTCCATATTTTATCAACAAGCCTACAGAAGTCTGTATGAAAACATGACATGCCCTACCTTGAGTGTACAAAGGCAAACCCTGCCATATTTAGTTGAGACATTCCAGATTTATGCTCGTGTAATACAACAACAGTATTTGACTCTTTAAGGAGACAGAGTAGGGCAGATGTTCTTATTTCAGAATAATATATTGCAGGAAAATTATCATACTCATCAGTTTGTTATACTTACAGATGATAATTCTTAAACTGCTCATTGATAACAATGAGATCATCCCAATTAGAAATTCTGTCATTTCAGCTTTTGACAATACTACATCTTGTTATTGAAAACCAAGAAGACTGAGATGTATTCAGCTGAGGGTATTTCTTTCTGTAGTCTGTTAAATGTCTACTTTACTTTTGTTTTAATGTAGTATGAATAACATTGCAAACACTCACTGTGGCTGAAGTGAAATAACCCATATTTTTGTCCTTAAAAAAAGTCAAAATCTCATTGTCATAGCTAACAGTAAAAAGACCAGAACAAAAGAAAAATTAAATGAGATAAAAAACATACATAAAATCGAAGAATTCTGAGAAATCTTTTGCAAAGAAAATTCCAAAACCAAGCCTAATAATTTATTTATCAGACCTGAATCTTGTATCAATATGTTTTTGCCCAGTTGAGGAGAAATTATTTTGAAATTAAAGGTATGCCAAACTTCAGGGGTAATACCTGAGTGGTAATCACAGGGACTTTCAAGACTTTCTTCATAGTATATTCAAAGCTGCAAGGAGCATGGGACTGAAAAATGAGACCAACCGGGTCTTCATGACAATACTAAGTTCATGGGGCAGAAAGAGCACCTTGCTCAGTATTTTGTTAGAGGGTTATGTACTGAGTCTCTAACGATGTGCATCTCTCATCGCTACGGATATATATCAGCAATTTTTCCTAAAGACTGAAGAGAATAATTAAATTGTTAATGTATACAAATGCTTAATGAATATAAATATTTAATGTTCATATTGATACATTAATCAGTGTAATGATTATACCATATTAATTATTTCTTTAACTGCTTTACTCGTTGTCTCTACTATTTACTATGAATAGGTTAATTGTTAGAGATGATACCCTCTTCTGTTTAATTCTGAATTTTCTCTTCCTTTCTCTCTCTTACAACAAAGTGTTTTGATTTATTAAATTGTATCTTACAAATAGATTCAATCACCTCATCAAAACATACTCCTTATTTAAACTCATCATGGCAAAGCGCTGCGCATACACGATCAGCAGTATTCCTCACCGTTTACTATGTGAATGGATACAGCTATCATATTCATAACTATTCACAGTCAATGGCTTTGACTATGCAAGCAATGCTAAATTTAATAGATTGCTCTTTGAATAATTTATATTTCAGTTTTCTGGCCCATCTGGAATAAGGAGAAAGAAAAGACAGAAAAACCTTAAAATCTGGAGGACAATAGGAGCAGATATCTAATAGAATGTCTCTTCTATAAAGAAGTAAAGACAATATATGGCATGTCTAAAATTTGGATGCTAATATGTGCTTCTACCTCACATTGGAGAATTTATGTTATTTACAGTAATGTCGTGTTTTCATTTATTTTTATTATGTATCTATTCCTTAGTATTAGTCATTTTTCAGTGTAAAATAGGTTAAAACCTGATAGCTCCCTAGGATATACTCATCATCAGAAACCTAGTCATGAAAACTCCAACAGTGATGCATTGGGCTCTTTCCAGTAGAAATTGTATGTCGTTGATGCTTCTCCCATGCATGTCACATGCTTCCTCAGCCAATCAAACCTGTTAGCACAGAGGAGCTAAATTTATTGTAAAGTTTTTATTTCGATTTTAGCTGTCTTTCCTTTAAATTCAGAAGAGACCTCATCTCCTGCTGGGATGAGAGGGGTACAAACAAATCTTGCTCCAGCTTCAGGAGCTAACTCTAGCAAATACTAGTGAGAAACTGCTGGCCACATTGGCCAGTGCTGTCTCACAAGGGGGAATGTTCTTGTTGAAAGGAGGATAGGTCAAAGTAAGAGAGCAAGGAAGTATCTGGAATACAGGAATACATGAAGGTGTGCTTATGTGACTGAAAGAAAAATGTATTAAGTACAGAAGTGGGCCTGTTGTACAGTCTTCAAAATTTTTTTGTTTTATTTTGTTTTTTTTTTCTTCTGAACTATCACAGCAAGCTTCATTTTAAAAGTATCATGTCACTACATGTATGACTATGTGAGTATTGAAGCCCTTATCCTTTGGAGACATCAGTTCAAAGACCATGTGAGCCAGCCAATACTGAGACACAGTTGACATAAATTCTTGTTTGTTCACATCACAGAACCAGGACACAGTTCAGGACATTTGGTGAACTCTGTTCCATAGACGACCAAGAAAAAATAGCAGGCTGCAATCAAGGGCTATGAATTCACATAGACCTGTCACAAGCTTGGATGGTGGTTGTCTCTGCTATTCATGACCTAGATTAGTGCTGTTTCCCCACTACTTTTGGGAGAGTATATTCACTTCAAGAGTAACTTAAGAATAAACTCTGTGCTTGTCTGTAGCTCAGTGCTGCATATGCAGATAGCTTGTCTGTAACTGGCTTAAATGGGATTGTGATGTACCTCTTATCATTTGTATCTGATACCTCAGGCTGTTACGAAACATAGCTCAGCCTGTGAATCTGAAAGCCAGATTCACAGAGTGGATATTATGTTATTTTTAATACCAGTAACTTAAATATGAGAAAAGTTGATTGAAAGGCTTATTTTCCATTGTTAAAAAATTTCCAGAACCCTTGTGGGGACTAAGGAGGGCAAAAAATGTTCAGTTCAGAACAAGAACTATAAAAGGCTCCAGCAAAAGGGAAATACTAAAATTGACAGGAAAATACCATGATGATTAGAACTGAATGACTAACAACAGAGCCTTCAGGTTCCCACAAAATTTTCCAGTCCTGCAGTATACCATAGTGTTATAAAAGATAGCTAAATCTATCACTCAGTGAAATAAAAGGAGAAGGGCAATATAAAGATTTTTTTTTTCAAAAGACATACATTACATAGAGATGCATCTGTATCAGCTTTTAAATGCTCACATAGCATTGCCTCATTGACATATACTTAAAGATTTATTTGCTTGATTTGCACAGATAAGCATTACATATTTTGTAACTGAAGACAACACTCGCTGATAAGTATACAAAGGATGAGGAATCATTGTATTTACTTTTTTATCTCTTAGGCCATGCTGAACCAGAAATTTAGAGTTTAGGTTTACACCCTTTTTTATTTGGTAAGTGAAGATGAACCAAAATGATAAATGCAGTTGTGTACTGATCTCAGATAGGTGGTATAGGAATGATGGACGAGCATTATTTTCTGTTTCTGGCTGGTTACAGCAGCCACGTCAAGTCCCTCTGCACTTCTCAGTGCACTGTTGTTTTAGGTGAATAGAATGGCCTGTCTTTTAATTATTTTAGGGTACTTATTCAAACATAATTCTCTCACACAGTGCTGTAATATGTTGCAATATGCAGCACAGGGTGTGATCCAGACACCAGCACTAGCAACTTTGGCAGGAGTCTGTGGGTATAAAGGCTAAGAAAGGGCCTTGGCAGCTAAGTAGTTACAGAAGTTAACATCTTCATCAAATAAACAGATAATGAGAAAGGATTTGAACCTAACGAATGCCAGTAAAGATATTTTTAAGTGCAAAATGCTAATTTTTAGACTTCCATGTTCAAGTTTTTAGGTTTAAGTTGGATATCTGAGACTAGTCTAAATCTAGGTACACTTAGGTGGATGTATCTAGATAGACGATGCACATTTTGCTCTTCCCGACAGCAGAAAATTTAGGTGGCCTTTGGGAAAACTACCAATTGAAAACCTGAAGTAAGCATCATCAAAATTAATAAAACGTAGCAAGAAGTGCAGCCAAAACCAAAGACGCATAAGCAATGAATAATGAGGAGTTTCTATAAAATATTGTTCCTTTTATAAAAAATGTGCTTGCAAACAGAAAGACAGACTATTCATAAATAAAACCTAGAAAAGAAGCAGGCATAGTTGTCAAAGAAATCTTCACTTAATGCACTTGGTAGAAATGTTTACATATTCTTAAAAATCACCAAGTATATTAATAGTTTAGCAAAGTGAGCAATGTCATGTAGTTTGAAAAGCAGAGCATGTGGATGGAGGTGGAAACTTTGTAAGGCAATACAGAATGTTTCTCTGCATTGTAGAAACATTTATGCAATATATTTCTTCCCAGTGGGGAAATACTTTGCCATTCTGGAATATTCTACATAATTTTTTACCTTCATAAGGACAACAACCTCTATGTGGGACAATCAATATCACTCAATATAAGTGGATGATGATTCTCAAAAACAAACAAACAAAAATCTCAGACTTCCACTAAGTTATTGTTAGAGTTTTAAGAAAGATTTTCCTATCATCCTACAGACTTCCCCTGAAACCCAGTAGACCACTCTGCCCAGTGTGTGAGGGCTGAAGAGCCTTTTTAAGCTGAAGAGAGCTGAAGAAAAAGAGTACATTTCTAAGCTCTGGTTTCTCAAGGATGCAGGTGCAACCTATAGAGCCCTTTAATTAGGTTCCTATATCTTTGAAAGATTTGTGATTCCTCACATACTTTTGTGCTGTTCATTTTAGATAGACCTAGACCCCCCGAGTGGCAAGTATGAAAGACCATTTTAATGCACAGTTGTTCCTGTTAACTATATGTAAAGTATAGGCATCTAAGTCAGGGTACTGGCTTTTACTGTGTTAGCCGGACAGGTGCAAGATAAGCCAGGTGGCCACCTTTGTTGAATAGGGCTGTAAGAGGAGGCAAAGAGGAAGAAAGATGCTTCTCCTAAATACTGTGTATTTTAATTACCTAAGGGAAATACGTTTTCACAGTTAAGAAAGCTATGCTTTTCTTCCTACCTGATGCTGAGCAAGATGGACATCATTAAGCATAGTTTTAGGTCTGAAGAGGCACCTTTGTCCTCTCCCTTCTGATGGTTATCTCATGGTCTAAAGCTTCTGTTGTTACTAGTGCCTATCCTCAGTCAAATGAGGACCAGAATACTCTGCCATGTAGCCTCCCCTATTCCTTTCTACACATCCTTTAGAAAGCATGATCACTCTCAGGATACACTAAAAAAGTGTAAAAGTGGCTTAGGTCTCTCAGTTCATTGCTAAGGTTTGGAAAACCTTCTACTGATAATTTTGAATGTCAGGAAAATATAGCTTAGAAAAATAAAACTGAAGTGAATACTTGTTTGCATTTTTAAGTTTACTCCAAGTCAATAAGTTAATTAAACAAAACAATCAACAAACAAAACCAGGAACACACACACCCACCCCCAAAAATAAAAAAAACAAAACCAAAATAAAATAAAACCATACAACCCTATAGTAGCTGCACATTTTCAGATATGAATCTTGTTAAATAAATTTTTGGAAGTCAGTTTTCTGAGAGTTGGATTCTCCCACCGGAAAGAAAAGATTTTTTAACTGAAAATCTGAAGACCTGAACATCAGATAGAAAGAATCAGAATAGGATAATTTTCACTGACCTTCAGTGTAGCCTTTAATTTTTACCCTTTCTTTCTGTTAATTAAATAAATAGTTGAGTAATTACAAAAAAAAAAAGAGAGAACATATGAGAAAAATTATCTTTTTAGCTGGTCCCTTTAGCTGAGTAATAATAAAAATTAAAACCCCTGCAGATCACTTGCTTATTATTCTAATATATACTTGATCATAATAGAAATTGAAATCACCAATAGGCACTGTCTGCCTTTAGCTTTGTATTTTTTTTCTCTAACTCACTCTTTTATGGGTAAAACCTCTCAGAGAGAGAGAGATATATATGTGCTCATTACGACTTTGAAACTAAGGAAGAAACAGCACACCATCTGAAAGCTTGTCATGTTCAAAAGTAGTGACAAAATGAGCTAGAACCTCAAACTAATTCAAAGCATCCACTGCAGTCCTACCCAGCACTTAGGCCACTGTAAAGAATAAGGATGCAGAGCTGCATTTATGAACCAAGGGGTTTCTCTTAATAGATATCATAAAAAAGAAGGGAAAAAAAAGATTGTTAGTCCCATTCAACACAGTTTGATTGTTAGCCTTGTTCAACACAGTACTGTTTTTTATCTTTTGCACATTACCTCTCTTGAAAAAAAGCTTTTTTTTATAAATGATCCTGTTACTTTAATAGTCTCCATTTACATTCTGAATTTTCATTGTGTCAGTTATCCGATCCCATTTAAATGGTGAAATTTGTGGGCCTCATGGCTATTTTAATGTGATGCCTTTCATGTTGTAATTGAGAGGAGTCTCCGATGAATAAAATAAATGCTTTCAGAGGAATCTCAAGCCCTCAACAGACATCAGCTAAAATGTTAAGAGTGCCTCAAAGTCCCCCTGGTACTATATTTTCTAACCATGAAAGAAATGTCATTGTGGTAAATTCTCAGCCTTTGTCTGAAAATCTTGTACCAGTTCCCTTGAGCGTCAGTTCAGTTAATTAATTCAAACAATTTCCTCTAATCTCTAAAACATTTTCATATTTAAGACAATAAATGAGACACTTAAGGGGCTCATTCGTTGTTGGTCATTAATATGCCATGGAATTAAAAGAATTATTGCTGGCCTTCAGTGACATGAATAATTTTCATATGGTTTGGACCCATACAAGGTTAAAATTATGACCTCTCAGTGCTTGAGCAAATGAATATAATTAAATCCTTTGAATAGGACTTCCCACTCCTTTGCCTTTCTTGATATCTAATTTGATGCTTAACCACATGATTTATGCCAATTTTGGGATCATATTATTATATGATAACTTTAAAATTAGTAATTAATTTAGCAGTGGATTGATTACATTTCTCTTGAACCAGTGCATAAGGTTAATGCAATAGGAGTCTGATGGGTCTGGTAACTTTGACAGTAATTGGTTATTATGTTACATGTTAAGATAAGGAGTCAGCAGTTGAGAATCCCCATGGGATTTGCAAGAGACAGAGTGGTGTGTTTGCAAACCTCTTTCCCTCCCTTCAAACACTTGGTTTAAATTCATAACAGAGTTATTTTTGACCTTCAGGGTGATGTTTCATAAGGCTTAGTTCTAACTAATGTACAATATCAGATTATAGCAATGCAGCAAAATAATTCTCTCATAGGAAGATCAACAAAGTAATCACAGATTTCCTTTTTGTGCTCTAATGTAGTATTTTGGTGCGACTGTCAAAATAACATGCTGCCACCATAGAAAGCTATGTTTCTTGATGCTATCTGATGTTCAGATTAAAAAGCTTACACTAAAGCCCAAAGTATATTAATATTTTTCATCATTATTTAGTGGAAACCTTTCCTATAATTTTGAATTTTATTATTCATAATTATAAAACCCTGAATAAATAACTTGCAACTAATCAGTTGCACTGATCATCTTCTATCAAAGACTAAACTTAAGGACACAGAATGAATGAAATATTTGTGTGCTTATTAGCTCATTTTATTAATAACTCATGCCTATTGATAACTTTATGTAAAGTGTCAGAACATAGTTTAAAATATTTTTTTAAGAATACAAAATATTGAGAAGATAATAGATAAGGATAATGCAGATGAATCAAATATATTATCCAGGACTCTTTTCATTTAATTTCTCTTTGAAGCCAAATCATTAGAAAGCTTTTACAGCTTATGAATTGATTTACTACACTTTACTGAGCTCTTTAAAGGTATAACACCCTATAAGTATGCATGAAAGAAAACTCTGTGCAGAGTACATATTTGTATTTTGATGGTTATATGAGCATATTTTATCACATCTAAACTCTTATAATTTCAAAGATAAAATGAAGTAGTCCACTTCCAAGTTTCTGAAATATTCATAGATAAGCTGTTCAGGTGATTGCAAGATGGAAAAACATTGAAATCCTGGTTCAAATGCTGTGGAAATTTACAGACATTTCTGAAAAGGAGTGACACCAAATACATTGTCATGAGGGACAAGCCCCTGAGAAAGGAAAGGGTATATGAAAATATTGCATGGCATATATCTCAAAGTACATCTTCTGAAGGTCATGGTTTCATGAATTAGATTAGGCACTGTCAGTTACTTCTATTTCTGAGGCATAGCATTAGTCACATTGTGTTAGACAATGTGATACAAAATGACTTGACATGATGCACTGGAATACACAGCACTTCAACTGGGAAATTTAGAAATAGTATTTGGGCATTTTCCACCTGTCTGAACCACCAAACACCTAAACATGATTGCCAGTCTTTGCTTAAAGTTGTTCCCAAGTCTTTGAATATCAAGAGTACAGGAAATCTGGACTGACTTTCATTGTCAGAGCTATGTGAGGAAAATTGCATGCTATCTGGTTCGGAACAGTGCTTTCCTGTTAGCCAGAACCACCCATGCCCCATTCTACTAGCATCCAATTGCACCACAAAATTGCAAACATACTTAAGATTAGGGGCTTACTTACCTATTTTGGGTTTTTTTTTTTCCCTTTTCCTTTTCTATTAAAATTCTTCTGTGACTGACTACTGAATACTGGTGAGCACATGTAGAAGTGGGTAGGGCAATTTTAATTTCCCTAGAATAGAAATCGCAGCATGACTGAAGGTAAAAGTCACAGTTCAATCGTTTGAGAAATATCCCCAAGCAGATCTGAACCCACTGCTTGCTTCTGTCATGAGCACCTGGCATGAAATGAACAAATGCAATATTACTGTGAAACACTAAAAGAAAAAAAAATCATCTATCTATAATGAAAAAATTCAATCCAGAGTGGGACTGTCTGCCAGTTCAAAGTACATCTCTCATGCACATATATAGAATCATAAACATAAATGTAACATATGAACAACCTATCCTGAACATGACTTGTTACCCAATAAAAGAATCCCAATTAAAAAGTTCCATTATATATAATATATATAGTTCAAAAAATCTCTTTTTCCAAACAAATGTTCATACTATTTCCATCACCAAGACAACTGAGAAAAATGTTTAAGTACTTTAAAAAAATTGGCCACCATTTTCAATAAAAGTTACACTCATATTTTGACACTTATTTATTGAGGCCTGACACTGTGACAGACACTTACCACCTCTTGACTTCATGCCTGAAAATCCTAGCACCATTGAACAAAATGAAAACAGATTAAAAGAACTACCTTAGGGACAAAAAGGCTTTATTAACCTACCTTAAAGTATGCTATTGCTTTTCCTTAGATCAGGATTTTATTCTAAGTGCATAGATCTCTCACTATGTTCCAGAATATTAATACTATTCTGGAAGTAAATGCATTCTCATCCTTAGATCTTATACTCCCTACAGTATTACATTTTATGTCCTGGCTTATGCCACATGCTTTTCTGTAAAGGCATAAAGTAAAATTTGCAACCTCAGGTGATATTTCCTGATCCAGAGGGCTGCAGCCAAAATATGGCAAACATGCAACTACTGCTGCTACTCAGCGGCGTTTCAGAGGAATCTGTCATCATTAATTCTCTGAGACTGTAGATAACAGATAATCACAAAAAATATTTTCCTTTCTCCTCTCCTGCCACTATTGGATGGTAATTTGTGGGATTCCTAAGACTGTTGGATTTTTAAGATTGGTGAAAAAGGTAGTGCTACTGTATTATCCTAGACTGTCAAAATGAAACTGAATGTAGAAAATCTGGGCTAAATATCATAAAAAACACCCAAAATGTCCAGGCTGTTAAACAGAGGACATTCTTTCAAAGGGAAAGTTAAAGTCCCCATTATTGGAATCATTTGTTTTGCGCTGGACAGCGTACACAAGAATACAGAAACAGTTCTAAATTGGGAAGATAGATAGAGGCACTATTGTAGATCTTTTTCATCTCAAACTTATAATAATGTTCTCATTTATGTCATACAGTTAATTAAAAATTCAAATACACCAATGATGAACAAAATCAACCAAATTTTGAAAAGGATAACTTGCATCTTCATAGCAACTCTGAGGATGAATTTGTGGTTATATATTTTTGTGTTGTAAACTAAAGTCAAACTTTTTGGGCAACTCTTAAAACTCTTTTTTTTTTTCCATTAGTGCAAGAATAGAAGGCAAACCATCAACTTTTGTACTTAGCAATCTAGCTTCTCACTCTGTTTTGTTTGCTGCCTTTACCATTTCCCGTTAAGGTTTCTGCATCACAAGCACTCAGTCATATGCAATCTTCCTGTTTTCCCATGACATTTCAAAATTAATCTTCTGCAAGATATTTGGTTAATTTTAAAGAAGGTTGTCATCTTCTCTTAAGGTTGAACAGAGAAAAATAAAATTGCTTGTTCACTCACCTATATTGGTAACCAGGATCATAAACTCCATGGGGAGATTTGGCTCTGATGCAACAGACAGCAAACTGGGAGGGGTAAGAAAAATAGATGGAACCTATTCACTGACGTGCTGCTTTAGTTCATCAGAAGACATATGGCTCAGTCTAGCTAAGTATTTACCAATGGACACCAGAAACAGCTATCTGTCCCTCATCAGCTGAAAGGTTAGGTACTATGGCATTAGGCAGTAGGCTGCAGAGGAGATGAGAAAACGAGGAAAACACTTGTGAAGAGAGGATCAGAATCATCAAAGGGATTTAGGCTCTGAAATCAAATGCAATCATCAACTCTTTTGCCTGTATGACCCCATAGCTGCATAGCTGTCCTCTCTACCTACCTGTGCTCCAACAAAGCAAGCTGTTCTATAGCTGAGTACTCACACAGGTGAGTGAGGAGGCCACTTCAAATCTTTTGGATTGACCCTGTTTGGAGTAGTGGTCTGAAACTGTGTCTCCTGCCTTCCCAGAGAATCAGCCAGCCACTGTGATGCCCAAGATATTCCTGAAGGAATTTTCTATTCCTTTCCTGTTAATGCTCTGATTTGTATTTAAAAAAAAAAAAAAAAGAGTTAATTGAAATGGGAGTGGAGCCAGACTCACATGTGACTACACTAACCACCTTTGTCCCCACCTCTGTGTTTTTTAAATGACCCAACAACTCTTATCATATCTTTTAAGCAGAAAAGCAAGCTGTGTTATGAACCTAGCTTGAGATCAGATGTCATAACTATGAATACAAACCTGAGATACCTACTTTATTCCAGTCTAATTACTAACTCTCTTTGAAGAAGGTTTCTTGTGTGCTTTTTATTAGTCCCTGTCGCTTTGGTTGCAATGAGAACCCACATTGCTTCTCATGTTACTATTACTGTGCCAAAAGTACCAAAGATTTTTTGCATAATGCAAATAAAGGAGGAAGATATTATTATTTATAATTCAGCAACTAGAATGTACTTTTACAGGGCAACAGAAGAGCAATCTTTGGCCTAAGGTCTTTTTTCCATAAGTATCAACCTCTACTGTCCACATGAGGACATTATGTTCTTACCAATGTAAGAACATAATCTTTATACAGTGAAAATGTTTACTCAATTTATGTGTAAGAAATGGAGCATTTCCTCTTTAATAAACATGTTCTCTCTCACTTGGTCTCCTTTTCTGTTTTATTATATTGACTATTGTAACTAGTTCTTTAGTTTGCCCGCTATTCCTGATGGCCCTTAGCAAATACCCAGATCTGAATGATAGAGGAGAAAGAATTCTTATCCTCACCCTTGGAACTTCACCGACACTCTCCCTTTTTGTTCTGTGTCTCACTGATATTTTAATTCCTGGCATGTAAATCTAATTTTCTGCCTTTTCTTAAATTTCTGCTTTCTACATGGATTTTGCTATTACAAAAAATCCATGTATATGATCTTGGTTACTGGATTACGGCTATTTTTCCAACATTAGAATAATAATTAATATTATTTAATACCACATTTAGTTTTCTTTAGTATACTTCTACTTTTCTGTACACGTTTCAGTGTCTTGCCTCTCTAAACTCAATGCTTGTTTACCAAATTCTCTACATTCTTGTTTACATTGTGCATTAGACATGGCTTCCAGGGTTTATTTTAATTCACAGAATATGCTTTTACCTCTTTCTCTCAGCAGCTTTAAGCCCCAATGCTGATACTACTGGTTTTGTAAGTCCTGTAACAGTATGTACAACTTCTTCTTACAGGAAGGCTGTTGAAAGCAAAGATGCTAAGCCATCATCTGAGAAATGTTTGCTGTGTTCTTTGAAGAAGACAAAATTCTTTCCTCTACAACATTGGTATAAGTACCAGAAAAGCTCTCATATCACTCTCCTTCTTTGTTCTTCTTAAGTATCACAAGCATCTCTGTGAAGGTCACTTGTATTGCCCCGAGCACAAAATGCCTTTTTGGTTCCAGAAGAGGTTTTTAGTCATAGCAGGTATTTTTGTTTGAGTCATTCACTCACATTGCAAGTATTTTCTTTCAGGTATCCAGCAGTATTACTGTGACATCATTTTGCTAATATGCAGAGGGCAGTATATTATTCTATTTCCTTAACCTAAGTCTCAGACATCTAACTGTGATGAAGTCACCATAGTTACTTATTTCTCTCTTTCCTTCACTTCCTCCCTTTAAACGTTCAGCTTGTGGTCAGTTGTTCTCCTGACTTCGTTGTGTCCTTTTTTTAATTAATTTCACTATCTGTTTTCTAGAACAAAATGGGTTTTGTGAATATGAAGGTTAAATTACTACATATTTCTTTCTTTATTCTTCTTTTCCCTACCTCTTTGCTATCACACATCATTTTCCATCTCTGTATCATTTCACATAGCAGTTCGTTGTGTCTCTCTTGTAGGACATCCCCATTAGAGTAAAGATTCCTCTCAAGTTTTTGTACAACTTCATTAGGATTCTTTTGTCTTCAGTGCCATTCAAACTTCTGTATCTTTTCTTACAAAGCAGAAAGCACTTTACATTAATTCTTGTGTTTTCTTCACAGTCTGCATCCATAAATAGGAAATATATATATACATTTCATATGAAACTGTCTTTTCAATAGCAAACTTAACAGCTCCAGTGTTTTTCTGCATATTAGAAAGCTGTTAGGAAAACAGTTTGGTAAGCCAAGATCTCCTGTAGTTTTAATCTACAACTCCCTGTTAGATCATGTAGATATTATTCATGGAACAAAATTTGAAGGGGAGTCCTGCCTCTCTGGATTCATGTCTTGATGGCACAGTTGTAGGTTGCCATCAAGATATTCATATCCCACCACATATCTCTGCAAGAGTTTGAATTCTCTAATCCCTAACTATAACATTAAGTGGCTTTGTCCCAGAAGTATATAGGAAAACATGAATTGAATACCATCCCTCCTACTGGAATATACCACCCCCAGTAAATTCCTCCTTTCACTTCCCATTGACCAGCATTTATGGATTTCTGTTCAGGTTGCAGTCTTTTGTGAATTCTCCTTTTAGACATATAACTCCTTCAGGACACTCCACAGATACTTTTTGCAGAAAAGCACATTGATGTCAAGCATCACAAGACTTCTGTGCATTTACCGAACAATCACTCTTCTTGATATACTGGAGTATGGACCATGCCATAATTTCTACCCAGACACAAATGCTTTGGAAGAGAGAAATGGCTAAAATTCTCCTTCTTGTAGGGAATGTTATGAACAAGCATGTCAAAGGGTCCCATATCATAAAATATTATCTTATTATCTATACTATATGAACACACTGCATCTGTATAACACTGGAGCATAATATTGTGAGCTCTTAAGAAGATAAATAATGTCAAACTTTATGTTTCTCTTGAGAAAATAAGTGATATCACATTTCTCTTTGCCTAAGGGAATTTTGGATAAACCAGAGAAATGAAGAGGAGGACTGGAGAATTTAGTGACAAAGAAATGCAAAATGACTGTTACGTTTTTTAGTATTATTTTAAATTATTTGGCTGAACATGTATATTTCATGATAGTGTGGCTCAGTCTTCATAGCAGCATTTTCACATACTCAGTCCTCCAAGGCTACTCATTTATTCAAGTTAATAATGACAACAGCTCAAAATATTTCTATCATCTAAGTATCTGTAAAGGGGGGAGATAATGTTATAGTTTCACAAGGATTAACTAACACTTCTCCAGGTATATTTATTTACATTCCTTCAGGAAGTCTTTAAAATTGACCCTTCTCTCATAAAACAAAGCAGTAGATGTGAGAAATAAGCATCACAGCAATATATTCATCATTCTGTGAAAATATTTTTTTCTTGCAATACAGTTATTCCATCAATTTCTTTCATTAACAGGGAACAGGATACATTACATTTGGAGGAAAAGGGGAAAAATGGAGGGCAAATGCTCATAGATACTGGAGTATGTTGTGTGTTTATGAATCAAGATGCATAATATACATTTATAAATATAATTTTAGATACAGCTCTATTACACATAAAAAGCACCTGACTTAGGTCTGGGAGTAGAGCTCAAGATTAAATGGCAAAGATAGCACTTGGCAAAGTACAAAGTGAAATGGTAACGACATGTATACAGTAAAGTGAAATAACTCTGGTCTGAGTTCTATGCCACAACTTAACAATTTAAGTGATGTTTCATTGCTCAAGAACAAGGGCAGTGGCCAGTTCTAGAACATCAACCTTTACAAATAGTGACTATACAGTGGTGTATATGCAGAGATATTGCCATACTTCTTTTTATGCTCAATTGAAAATAAACATAATATCACATACACAGTAAAGCGGAATGTCAGTAAAGATTGACGTTTTACCAAGAACTGTTGCAAGGAGAGTCTGTCATCTATAATGAAACTATTATATTGAAAAGCAAGCACCGAAGACTTGTCTCCAGCTTCTGGATAAGTGGATCTAAAGTGTACATTGAAGTGATTTGAGAGGACAGCATCGTGTTTTGATGGTTTAATCATTCTCTGCATGTGCAGTTGTAATATGGTTAAATTTCTTCTAAATCCTGATCAAATTTAATGGCAGAATATCATGGTCAATATCTGTCTTTCTGAGGACAAGGAACAAGGAACACGTAACCAGTAACCACTCAGTACTCATTGTTTCGTCATTAAAGAGCTGATTCAATCATTATAGATTACTTCATCCATCAAAATTCTCAGAATGCACAGCCAGGATTTCAACTTTCTGTCTGAAACAAAGGATTTGGGCTAAGTATTAAGTCCTACTTAATGTCATATAGGAAATAAGGTTAAATTTTTATTTATGAAACTCTAGCACGGAGACTCCAGTTTTTTGAAGTTTCCATAGTGCAGCACTGGCATACAGACAGCTACACACACTAAAATGGGCAAAACCATTCTTTTTACAAAGACACTTTTTACAAACTATTGTATTTTCTAAACTAAAGGTAGGACAGTTGCCCGTGTCCCTGCCCTGGCCACCATGCTACTACAACAGGTCCAGCCACATGCCTTGTCCTTCCTACCCCACCATGACAGCCAGGTCTGAGCTTAGTCATGTTCCCACCCCATCCCCATGGCCTTGTGGGGGGTCAGGGATCCAGGGGCCCCTGGCACCATCAGGCCTGGCCCCGAACCCCAGGATTGGTGCCCTGGGCCTGCACCCATCCCTGATGGCAGCCCCTGCCCTCAGCCCAGCAGGAGCACACGGCCCTGTGCCACCACTCGCCCCTGTTGCACCATGGCACACCCTCAGCATTCAGGTATGGCAGCCCTCATGAATCAACAGTGTCCTGGCTTTGTAGGCAGGGACCAAAGCCCCCATCTCAGCATCACCATAGGTAGACTGACATGACATGATGGGGTTTTTTTGGATTACTAAAATATATTCTGTTTAGCAATATTCTCCATTCCAAAGTTCTGCTATTGTATGTCAATGAACTATTATTTTAATAAATATATACTGTTAACCTATGATTTTATTATAAATTTATTTTAATTTACTTTTTAATCTACAAAGTAATTTAAATCACTTCTCAAATTATTTAATATTATGTTAGGATTTATTATTTTGTGGATTTTTCTTCAGCCTTTGTCTTTGATTGAATTTCATTTCCAGGAGTTTTGGAGGATTCAGGGTCCCTTTTAAAATAACAGTAATTATTGCACTGAGATGATTTACTGATTTATTGCCTTTAATTGAAGGAAAGTCATTGTAATTTTGTTACCAGAGCACAGTGGCTAATGCTTTGGTGATTTCATAAAATAGATCAAAAAAAATGTATCAAGAAATAAGGCACAGAAGTTTTAGTTCAACAAAAAAAAGCATGTGCATGAAGCAAAGGAGACATTTGAAGGTAGTTCTGCCATAATTATAAATGAAACATTCTGCCAATTGCCTTGGCTTTACCCAGATGAAGGCTATTTCATGTCTGTTGATACCTCAATAGAGGCTTAAGAACATGGCCAACTTGTTCTTTAAAAATATACAGAATTAAGACTACTTTTGCCTAAATTAAGAAATCTATGATGTCGTAGTTGTCTGTATTTGAATTAAGTGGAAATATTATTTTTTTCTGACAATGTAGAGAAATAGACCTATCTGAATTACAATTAATCTCATTTTAATATCTTGTGTAATTGATCATAAAGGGCTGCTAGCACAACCAGCACAAAAGTAGGTGTTTACAATATAAATCTAAATTTAGTTAAGATAAATTATATGCAAAGAGCCTAAATGAAATTTGTGTAAATCGGGTAAATGTTGTACCAGTAGCATCAGTTTGTAAAGGGACAAATAATAGGGCAAACATTTCACTGTAATTGCTGAGCTTACTTGCATGAATGCTGTGGATCTAGTGTACTCATAGAGCATGCTGATAAACACTTTTCAAGGATATTTTCTCCTCTACACACTTTTCTTATAGTCATACCCTCCAAGCACTTCAATGGTCCATAAAGACAACTTCCAGTGGAAAATCTTGTTTATATGATGCATTTCTCAACCATAATGAACTCATCACAAGCAGCCAAGATGGCCTTTTGCACACTAAACCTGAGGTCCGGAACTTTTAGAAGGTGCAGAGGATGCACATTCCCAAGCAGGGTCTATGAGAGTAGTATGATCACACTGGCATAGTGCCGAAACCAAACTAGTAAGCTTTGCTGAAATTATCTTCCTTCGAGATGCATGAATGTAGCTCTGCATTACTCTCTGCTTTGCTCAGTGGACTTACTGGCTTAAGTCAATGTTAGTTTAGAGATCACACTGCAGCACTACAGTTTTTTTCCATAAATATTTCAACTTTAACACTGCAGGAGCAAGTGATAAGAAAATGAAAATATTAACAAATTAAAACCTTTCTCTCATACCCTTCTGTGTTAAGCTAAGAGAAAAATATAACATTAATGCTCTTGTTTATACTTACAACTACTCTCATTAGAGCATCAACACTTTTTAAAATCTCAGTCTTTCTCAGAAGCTGCTACAGTCTGGATATTTAATTTCAGCTGCTTATTGTGGCTTGAGTGGAAACAACAATGCCCACTCACCCCCACTTTATTTTGAGATGGCACCAGACAAGTTCGCCCTCTTGTTTTTCAGGACCTCTGTTCATAATGCTTCTTTATAACATTCAAGGACATGAAATGAAATAATGATTTATAGTCGCCTTCAGAGGTAGTCCCCAAAAGTGATACCCAAATCCAGATTCCTATCCACTGTTGGACAATCCCTAAAAACCTATATGTAAATTTAGCCTGCTTACCAATTCAGCTTGTTTTTGCTGTGTTGATTACAGCTCCCTGTAGCGATGATGTGAATTAAACCATAAGAACATGTCTATTACTTGGTTTAATACAGTTAGCTATGTTTACACGTGTTCTAACTTGGATTTATACATGCTTAAATTGTGGATTATCTTGTCATCATCAGAAAGATAACACATCATAGTGGTATGTTTTCAAATTATTGTAACCTTCTCTGGAGGTTCAGCATAATTCTATGCAAGTGATAGAGAGGATTGCATACATCTATCCGGCGATGGTTGGTTTTTCAGAGCCAAACAGACAGGTATAAAAATTTCCAAAGTCCAGATTCAGGTGGAATCTGAAGAAGACATTCCTGCCACTAGAAGTGTCAGTGCCTGTGGAAAGAATGACTGCTCTTGAGGTATGTGGTGGTAAGTAAACACCGTGTTATACATACATAGAAAACGTGACCCATGTTGCTGTATGGGAACCTATACCACTGCTAATCCCTGAATTCTATTTGTCACATGCCTCCTTTGAAAGACCTGACAATTTACTCCTACATTCTGTTTATTATCTTTTACTCAATTTTTTGGGTAAATCATTTACTCAATCATTTACACAAGCAGGCACATTTCCTTATTCCTCCATTATTCTGCTTAAGTTTCCTAAAAGCCTTTGATCATGGAATCTAGCAAAAACCTGTTTGAAATCCAAGCATATGAACAAGATCACATTTCCTGATCTCCTAAAAAAAAAAAAAAAAAAAAAAGAAGTCTGTAAAGTAGGAATTTTCTTCACATGGCTATGCTGGTTCTTTCACAGTAATTCATATTTTGTCCAGGTGTCCACTAACTCTGTCTTTTTCTAGTTTCTGCTAAATTACCTTGTATATGCATCAGTTTTACACAGATACTCTGCGGAGGATTTCTTAATACCTGTGCACACATTTGCCAGCAGGCAGTCACCAGATGCTACAGAAGTTCGCTGTTGTTAGTAAACCAGATATTTAATCCTCTTGGGATTTTGGGGTAAAATTCACCTAGAAATCTTTAGCTTTTATTATGTCAATTTTTGCCATAGTCACCTCAATTTCAGAAAGATTCTTCTGTTAAGCTCTCTCCAAAAGATCTCTGGTAAGGCAATATGCTTCATACCCAGGGTACTTCTCAGCTAACTACTACCAGTAAATTAAGTAAGTTCATTCAGAAATGTTTCTCTGTAACACAGTGCATAATACCATGTGTCCTGGTTTCAGCTGGGATAGAGTTAATTTTCTTCTTGGTAGCCGGTATGGGGCTGTGTTTTGGGTTTAGGATGAGAACAATATCGCTAAATAGTCGCTAAGTAGCGCTTACACTGGTCAAGGACTTTTCAGCTTCCCGTGCTCTGCCGGGTGCACGGGGCGGGGGGGCTGGGAGGGAGCACAGCCAGGGGCGCTGACCCAGGCTGGCCAAAGAGTTATTCCATACCACATGACGTCATGCTCAGTATATAAGCTGGGGGAAGAAGAAGGAAGGGGGGGACATCTGGCATGATGGCGTTTGTCTTCCCAAGTAATTGTTACGCGTGATGGAGCCCTGCTTTCCTGGGGATGGCCGAACACCCGCCTGCCCATGGGAAGTAGCGAATTAATTCCTTGTTTTGCCTTGTTTGCGTGTGCAGTTTTTGCTTTACCTATTTAACTGTTCTATTTTATTTTACTTCAATTATTAAACTGTTCTTATCTCAACCCACGAGTCCTCTCCCTTTTACCCTTCCGATTCTCTCCCCCATCCCACCAATGGGGGAGTGAGCGAGCGGCTGCATGGTGCTTAGTTGCTAGCTGGGGTTAAACCACGACACCATGGAAATATGTCCCTGGAGGAAATAGGTATGGTTCCTATATTATGGAATATATCCTTAGAAATATCCCACATAAACACCAGAAATAATTGTCTACTTTATCAAAGGCACAAATCTTGGCACTTTAGATAATTAACAGCTGAAAAAAGACTTTAGGCACTAGTGTCAATGTTGTTTCCAGTAAAAAAGTGCAGTAGTTAAAAGTATCTAAAGTAAAAAAATTGGAAGCTGTTTTCATAAACAATTTCTGAGTTTAGGTCATGAAGATGGAAATGTTACAAATTTTTTGACAGGTATCTAAAAAGCTCAAAGGAAGCTAAAATTATGATTTCCGCAGCAACTTGCTTATAAACTCATGGAGAAAGGTTTTCATGTAAGACCTGCCAAAGTCATGTGAATTTATCTTTTATTCTGTAAATCTGACTAGAGTTAAGGTTCAGCAAACATTTGTAATAATAGGTTGTTGGTGTTAGTGTTGCTCCAGATATACAAATGATTCTCCTTCATAAGCTTGGTCCTTTTTTCTGCATATCTGTTATAATTGCCTGACAGAGATATTTCATAATAAAATAAAGGATATATGCCTTTCCTTAAAAGGATCATTTGTAAGCTACTACAGCAGAGTAAAGGCCAATCATAAAACATTCTCTTTATGATATTTGGGATCTCACAGTTCCAGTAGGTAAAGTGAAACTAAAGGCAATTAACATACCTTAAACTCTGGACCATGAAACCTTTACCTCTGCAATTATTCATAGAAGTCAATAATGTTAGAAAGTACGCATCAGAGTACATCAGAGTGAGTAAAGGTTCACAGTCTGCCCCTGCATAAGGAGGTGGTTGCCCCCTCTTAAGGAATATGAATGACCCATTTAATTAATCCTATTTGTACAATGAGGAAGTGGCCGTGATATATACTAGCAAAACATTTATGTTCAGGTCAGGGTCAGGACCCAGTGGCTTTGCACTTAATCATATCTCTCTCTCCAGATTTTGCTGAGTGCAAAAATGTCTAAAGATCTGTACTGGTCTAGCTGAGCAAATACTTCCCTATGGTAAGAACGACAGAGGAGCTTTCTGTGCAATGGCTGAAGTGTGTCTTCAGAACAGAGTGAGCCTCACTGCTACTCTGAGGCCAGCACAGAGTGCATTCAATTCAAGATTTCTTCAGGTTATAAGAATCCCTCCTCTTCACTAAATTATCCAGGAGGAAATATGAGCCTGATTTCATAATCATAATTCAGTTAATTAATGGAAAATATATTTACTCAATCTTTTTTTTATTACTTCTTTTGTTAGTAACATGAAGATATTTTTTGCCCCTGAGCTTTCCTGTAAATTACCACTGTAGCTTCTTGTTGTTATGCCTTCTTAAGCATAGATTATGCTACTTGTTAGTGCTAACTTCTTATGCTAACAAAAAAAAATGATGGACAAGAGGTGGAGAACAAGTGGAATCAGTAGACATGAGTAATATATGCTGGAATCAACATAACACTTACATCCCTTACAAGAGCATGAAACACTAAGAGTATCATGCTGTCTACGCTTTAGGACACAGTGAGACAAATATCTTCCAAACTCACTACTGAAAGAGAAGGTTTACACTAAGCTTTCCCAGTCAAGCTGGCAAATGTCATGCTTCTAGAGTGAAAAGCAGCTTTTAATGTAGAAAATATGCTGTGTAGACTCGTGATTCCAGTCAAAATGTAATAAAGAGAATAATTGCCCAAATATGATTTTGTAATTATGTTCTAAAGAGCTTTCAAAACTACAGAGTATTCAATACATTATGAAAGTCACACCATGAAATTATATCCTAAAACCAAACTGATATAAACAAATTTCTTTCTTTAAGAATTTCTTTCTTTAAGCTGTTTATGTTTCTGTCTCCAAAGAGAAAGGAAGTTACAGAGAATCCAAATCAGCAGATGTGTTTAAAAACATGATTCCTTCTTAGGTACCTGCATTCTCATTGAATTCACTATGTGATGTCACAAATGACACACTCAACTGTAAAGTCTAACAAAATGAGCTTGCTCATTTTGCTCAAATAAAACGAGTGTTCACTCCTATTCGTCTTAAATTCTCACTCCCAAATGTACTTCTCAATTAGAAGGGTCTAGTGAGTAAGAAACAAGTTAAAGTGATCAAAGACAGATGACTGAACTCCACTACTTTCTCATACTTGCAGTTTCCTATGTCATAAAAGCCACTTTCCAAGAGATACGTACAAAAGCTTTCATATATGTCCTGGCAAACTTATCATCTCTTGCACTCATAGAATCATCAAACTACAGAAATATTGGTTTTAAGGGACCTGTGAAGGTCATCTAGTCCAGCTTCCTTTGACCCTTACATGCCTGGAAGTGTATTCCAAGAGGGCACACCCACTCCAAGACATTTCTAGGGAGACCCATGAGGCTGACCAGGTTCCCCAACTCCTATTCTCAGTATTTTTAATGATGAATATAGAGTTAACCTTTTTTTCCCTGGAACCTCTCTCAATCCTCATGCTTTTTTACAGATAATTGATACTGGTCTCATAATCATATCAGTCAACCCTTTCAATCCCCTCATCTGGATCTGAATCGACCCAGCTTCTCCAAGTCGATAAGAAATCTTCCCCTCTTCTCCATAGCCAGTGCATGAGAAACAGTTTATGTGTGTCTTGCATACAGGTACACATGTAAATTCAAACAGGGATTGGTGTACGTGAGCTTCTCTACAGGTAAAAATGTTAGATTTTAAACACTCCAAAGAACCCTGTAGCACAAGAGTTATACACAACTAATGCAAAGAAAGAAAAAAAAACAAATAAACCACAATTGGGATAAAGCCTAATATCAGCTGGCAACAATTTTCCAGATAAATGATGGCGAGATGTCTCATGTGCCAAAACTCTGTCCCCTGCAAATCTGCTCCCTGTGCTAAATGGCTGCTATTGTTGGTATCTTTCAGCTACTTTCCCCATAAGTGAATTTCAGCTGGCAACAAAGAAAAATGCCTATTCTTTTTTTATGAAGCTGATGACATCTTTAGTACAATTACATACACAGCTGCTGTGGACAAGTGATGCTTTGCCAAGTACATCCCATGCTGTCTTGTTTCCCTTTTTTGTGCTGCACTGTTTCCTTTCCATTCTCTCTGCAATAATAATAAAAGAGAAATCACCAAAGTTGAATAGAAAGGACTTGTTTGTTCTCATTTTTTGCTTAGGGACAAAGAGAGAATGAGCCCACCAGTGAGAATGGATGGCTACAGACACACAACTTTCCTTAGAAGAGTTTATTCAGGAAACAGAATGACAATAAGGGACTCACTTTAATACCAAGCCTGGTGAGGATGCCGGGAGATGATGGCATTGCAATAGACTTCACAGGGAACTATATGCAGTAGTAGATTATAGTCATTGCCAGTTCTCTGCCACCTTAGGATACATCCCATTAAGTCAAAACTGAAATAATTTGGATGCTGATATGACTAGAAGAGAGTCTCAGGACTGGCTTCTGAACCTCTGAATAAAGCAAGGGATGTCTGTACTGATAGTGATGAAGATGGATAGCTACAATAACCTCAGTTAAGACAGTGTTTCCTATAAAACCCTTTATAAAACCACCTTTGCCTTTATAAAATGAATTCTGGTTTCTTTTCCTTGTTTAGCTTCCCCAGTCCAGCTCTCTGTGCCAGCTCCTCATCTTAGATAATGTCATTTTATGCTGCCATTAGTTTACCAGGGAATAATGTGTATCATAAGCTTTGTCACCTTTAATATTGGGCTCTTAGCAAAAGTGAGAAGTACATTAAAAATAATAATGAAAAAAAAAATCAACCCACAGTACTTTAAATCTGCTGCAATAGGCCATGTACATTCAGGTATTTAAAAAAATTGTTGAGAAACCTCAATGAATAGACTAGAAAATCATTGAATGATAGAATCATAGAATGCTTTGGGACAGAAGGGAACTTTAAAGGTCATCTAGTCCATCCTCCCTGCAATTGGCAGGGACATCTACAACTAGATCAGGTTGCTCAGAGTTTGAATGTTTCCAAGGATAGGGCATCTACCACCTCTCTGGGCAACCCATTCCAGTGTTTCACCACCCTCATCATAAAAAATTCTTCCTTATATCTAGTCTGAATCTACCCTCTTTTACTTTAAAACCATTACCCCGTGTCTTATCGCTATTGGCCCTGCTAAAAAGTCTGTCCCCATCTTTCTTATAAGCCCCCTTTAAGTACTGAAAGGCCGCAATAAGGTCTCCCCTCAGCCTCCTCTTATCCAGTCTGAACAACCCCAGCTCTTTCAGCCTTTCCTCATAGCAGAGGTGTTCCAGCCCTCTGATAATTTTTGTGGCCCTCCTCTGGACCTGCTCCAACAGGTCCATGTCCTTCTTCTACTGAGGACCCCAGAGGTGGACACAGTACTCCAGGTGGGGTCTCACGAGAGTGGAGTAGAGGGGCAGAATCACCTCCCTCAACCTGCTGGCCACGCTTCTTTTGATGCAGCCCAGGATACAGTTGGCTTTCTGGGCTGTGAGAGTACATTGCCGGCTCATGTCCAGCTTTTCATCTACCAGTACCCCCAAGTCCTTCTCGGCAGGGATACTCTCAATCCCTTCATCTCCCAGCCTGTATTGATAGCGGGGATTCCCCTAACCCATGTGCAGGACCTTGCACTTGGCCTTGTTGAACCTCATGAGGTTCACACAGGACCATTTCTCGAGCTTATCCAGGTCCCTCTGAATGGCAATACTAAAATATTTTCTCTAGCTAAAAGATGTTACATTAGTTTGCTAATGTACTCCAACCCAATATTAGCATGGAGGAAATTTTAAGTTCCTTCCTATAGAGTATGTATGACATTTACATCTTGTTTCAAACCCATGAATGACAGATGGGCCTAGAAAAAGAAGTGGAAGGAATGGAATCCCAAACTGAGAAATTTTTTTTTATTTCTTTTTTTTTCTTAATGAATTTGATACATAGCCCATGCTGCTGTACTTGGCCTTCTCTAAAACTGAAATTTCTATCTATCTGACCCAGAATTAAATTTGCAATTTCATATATCAAATATTTTAAGAAAAATAATGATTTAACAAATCACAAGAGGCATGTGCTTTGTACTCTGCATTGTTCAAGAACACAAGTATTAAGAAAATCTCTTTCATTCACTCACGCTCTAGAAACTCCAACATTCTTTTGTTCTTTTGTCTGAGACAATTTGAACTCATCTTGTTCTCCTCTGAAAAGCTCACAGTGTTTACTTCAGCAAGGACTGGAATGATCAGCAAGGATATAACTTCCTGTAAAGGTGATTTGAACATCAGGCTGGATAACCAGTCTGTTTCTATATTTTATATAAAGTATGCATATTTCCTCTCAAGATACCTGATATCTCAATAATTGCGGCATTTATCAAAGCTCTAAGTGAGTAGGTAAAAAAATTCTCAGGAACAAGAAAATTAAATCATTGCTGTCTTAGTTCTTATGAGAGTGCAAAACAATCTTAACTGCTAAGTGAAAGAATGTAACTTCCTTTTCATCATATCTGAGATTCCAGGCTTGGATACTTTTCCAGTCAACACTATTCACAGCTTCAATGTGAACAGGCATATAGATTCACAATGACTGAAAATCCATCTTAGGGTGAAAAGATAAATGTCTGGTTCTAGAATGGGTAGCCTGAAGAGACTTGGAGCCCATACCCACAAGAAACTGTCATCCTGTACTATGTGGCAATTTAAATGGGTTGGGGGATACCTCAGTAGAGCAAGCAAGTGGAAGTTTGGAAGCAAGTGATTTTCATATCTAATCTTATTAGCACCAATATATGTATGTATGCACCCAGGTGTGCACAGACACATACAATAAGTATCCTAGTATTATTCTGAGATCACGCAATCAGGTCATTTCACATTTCATTAAACACAGAAGAGGGACATATTTAACAAACTTCACATAACATACAGGTTTGGGGTTTTTTTAGTAAGTCAGAAGTACATAGTCATTTCCTATACTGAGAAATTAAAATAAATAAGTGACCAAACTATTCCCTTAGGCACATTCAGAAAATATAAGCATGGTTATATAGAAGATAATGTGGCCTTCTGTTGAGTTTCCATGTGCTTCCCAAAAGGAGATGTTGTGGTTTAACCTGGCAGGCACCTAAACACCACACAACTATTCACTCACTCCCCCACAGTGGGATGGGAGAGGGAATTAGAAAAAAAGGTAAAACTTGTGGGATGAGAATAAAACAATTTAATAGGACAGAAAAGGAAGGGAAAAGAATAATAATTATAAAAGAATATACAAAACAAGTGATGCACAATGCAATTGCTCACCACCCACTAACTGATGCCTAGCCAGCTCCCAAGCAGCAGCCACACCTCCCAGGCCAACTCCCCCCAGTTTTTTTGTTCAGCATGGCATCATATGGTATGGAATATTCCTTTGGCCAGTTTGGGTCAGCTGTCCTGGCTGTGCCCCCTCCCAACTTCTTATGCACCTCCAGCCTCCTCGCTGGCAGGGCAGTATGAGAAGCTGAAAAGTCCTTGACTTAGGGTAAGCACTGCTCAGCAACAACTAAAACATCAGTATGTTATCAACATTATTCTCATCCTAAATCCAAAACGTAGTACTATACCATTTACTAGGAAGAAAATTAACTATCCCAGCCAAAACCAGGACAATATCCACCCCTTATTCTATACCATCTACATCATGCCCAGGTCCCACGCTTTCCAATACACCTCAATTAATCACCACCATCTTTTACATATACACCGTCTTTTACATTTACACACAGATATCATTCCCTAAGTCATCCCTCTAAACTGTCCATTGAGTTTATTTAGTCCATGACTTTGGGCTCTATCTGTCATAACAGTCTTTCAGGGCAGGAGAGATGTTGTGTGGTGTTGGATTGTTGCATGCTGAAGCCAGTTCTGGTTCTATCACCACGGCACTTGACTGGTTCTATCATCGCTGCACTTTGCTTGGTTTCATCAAAATTCCTGCTTCATTAATTTGGGTGATTCTTACTGTAATACCATTGGTATGGCATATAGCAACCATAGTAGTGATGATATACAGTATTATTGTTAAGTCCCGGTCTGATTGTCAGGCTCAGGGAAGGTTTGTAATGATCCCAAGGGTGAAATTAAGACACAAATGAGGTCATATGCTGCCAATCAGACGTTTTATCAGGTAAATATAATGGAGTAAAGGAAATAATAGGAAAGGCAGGAAATATTAGAATGAAATTAAGCAAGCATTCAGAGAGATAAGCAAAGGATAGTCACCACCATGGATCCAGAGGCATTCCGTTGGTCCTCAGTCTTCAGATTTGGTGGTGGATGGCCACACTCAGGTTTCGTTGTGCCATCTTTTATCCTGTGTTGGAGAGGGAGTTTGCCCTCTCGTTTCCGTTTGGTTACCCAGGGCAACATCACGTACGCAACACATGCACATCTAATCACACAATAGGTATTGTTGGTGGGCAAGCGGCCTGGCCCAGATACCAGTTGGTGTCCTATTCTTGGTGGTGCCTGATAAGCCAAAGAATGGCCTGCTGCTAAAGCAAGTTTACACAAGTTTCCTTGCAAGCTAGTGGCACTTGATAAGCCAAAGAATGGTCTGCCCTCGGGTCTTCTCAGACAAAAGAGCGGTCTGCTGGTCTGCTGTCCGGTCTTATCAGATAAACACACACAAGCAAGCTTTGAGACAATTGTTCTTAACACTTCAGTCTCTTACAATTATATAGCAATTAACATCATACAATTCAAATTATTGTCTATTCTCACCCAAAATCAAATCCCCTTGAGGTACACATTGGACTCCCCATCCTTCCGCATTATCCACCAAGTGTCCCCACATCCTTGAGCAAAAGCAATTCCACAGATGGGTTTGCCTTTGCCTGAGGCAGGAATATCCCAGACTGTCTTCTCCAGCATATTTTTCATGTGTACTACAGGGACTTTATCCCCTTCTACAGTACATAAAAGTTTTGACTGGGTAGGGCCAGCTCAATTGCCAGATCCCCTAGTGTTGACTAGCCAGGTGGCTTTTGCTAAACATGTATCCGAATGTTTGAATGTCCCAGTACCCATTGCTCTCAGTGTAGTCTTTAATAGTCCATTGTATCGTTTGATTTTCCCAGAGGCTGGTGCGTGATAGGGAATGTGACATACCCACTCAGTGCCATGCTCTTTGGCCCCTATGAGGCTGTTTCAGAAAATGAGTCCTGTTGTCTGACTCAGTTCTTTCTGGGGTGCCATGTCACCGTAAGACCCATTTTTGAAGGCTCAGGATAGTGTTCTGGGCAGTGGCATGGGGCACGGGATATGTTTCCAGCCTTGGCGGGTTTGTGGGAGTGTGGTATAATCAATCTGGCAGCCCTCCCCATATTTATATTTCAGCTATTGTCCTCCATACCAGAGAGGCTTTAACCGCTTGGCTTGCTTGATTGCAGCACATGTTTCACATTCATGGATAACCTGTGCAATAGTGTCCATGGTCAAGTCCACCCCTCTGTCACGAGCCCATCTATATGTTTCATCTCTTCTTTGATGGCCTGCGGTATCATGGGCCCACCGAGCTAGAAATAATTCACCCTTATGTTGCCAGTCCAGATCCACCTGAGCCACTTAAATCTTAGCACCCTGATCCACCTGCTGGTTGTTTTGATATTCGTCAGTGGCCTGACTCGGGTACGTGAGCATCTATGTGACGTACTTTTACAACCAGGTTCTCTACCTGGGCAGCAATATCTTGCCACAGTGTGGCAGCCCAGATGGTTTTGCCTCTGTGTTGTCAGTTGCTCTGCTTCCATTGCTGTAGCCACCCCCACGGAGCATTTGCCAGCATCCGTGAGTCAGCATAGAGACAGAGTACTGGCCACTTTTCTCGTTCAGCAATGTCTAAAGCCAGCTGGATGGCCTTCACTTCTGCAAATTGGCTCAATTCACCTTCTCCTTCAGCAGTTTCTGCAACTTGTCGTACAGGATTCCATACCAGAGCTTTCCACCTCCGATGCTTTCCCACAAGATGACAGGACCCATCAGTGAACAGGGCATATTGCTTCTCATTTTTTTGATAATTTATTATACAGTGAGGCCTCTTCAGCATGCGTCACCTCCTCCTCTGGTGATATTCCGAAATCTTTGCCTTCTGGCCAGTCCATGATCACTTCCAAGATTCCTGGGTGACTGGGGTTTCCTATTCGAGCCCGTTGTGTGATCACTGTGACCCACTTACTCCATGTAGCGTCAGTTACATGATGTGCAAAGGAGACCCTCCCTTTGAACATCCAGCCCAGCACTGGCAGTCAGGGTGCCAAGGGGAGCTGTGCTTCAGTACCAACCACTTCCGAAGCAGCTCGAACCCCTTCATATGCTGCCAATATCTCTCTTTCAGTTGGAGCATAGTGGGCCTCGGATCCTCCATATTCCTGACTCCAAAACCCTAGGGGTCAACCTTAAGTGTGCCCTGGTGCTTTCTGCCAGACGGTGCAGGTAGGGCTATTCTCCCCGGCTGCAGTGTAGAGCACATTTTTTATATCTTGTTCTGCCTGGAATGGCCCAAGGGCTACTGCATGAACTACTTCCTGTTTAATTTGTTCAAAGGCTTGTTGTTACTCAGGGCCCCATTTGAAATCATTCTTCTTCTGGGTGACTTGATAGAGAGGACTTACAATCAGATAGTAGTTTCCTTTTGCTGGTTGGTGGAGACATAGCTGTTATTTTGTTGATTACATCCATTGGGATCTGACGATGTCCATCTTGCCATTTTATTCCTAAAAACTGGATCTCCTGTGCAGGTCCCTTGACCTTACTTTGTTTTATAGCAAAACCAGCTTCCAGAAGGGTTTGGACTATTCTCTGCCCTTTCTCAAAAACCCCTTCTGCTGTGTTGCCCCACATGATGATGTCATCAATGTATTGCAGGTGTTCTGGAGTCTCACCCTGTTCCAGTGCAGACTGGATCAGTCCACAGCAAATGGTAGAGCTGTGTTTCCACCCCTGGGGCAGTCAGTTCCAGATGTACTGGATGTCCCTCTAAGTGAAAGCAAACTATGGCCTGCGCTCTGCTGCCAAAGGGATTGAGAAAAATGCATTAGCGATGTCAGTTGTGGCATACCACTTGGCTGTCTTTGACTCCAATTCATATTGAAGTTCTAGCTCTAGTCCTGGTGATAGTATTTGTTACTCACTTTCTGTAAATACAAATCAGAAGTCCCTTTATTAAGATCGGAAGTAGGATCAGCTCTTCTACTCACTCTGGGGAACTGCCCACTGGAAACTAGAGCAGCAATTTTCCTGGAAGAACCCGCTCTTTAACTGTTTTTCCTTGTAATTCTTGTACCCGTGTCTCTAGGGTGGAGGTAGGTTTTCCATCCCACTTCCTCATGTCCTCTCCATGGTCACGCAGGTAAAACCACAGGGTGGCCCGTGGTGTGTACCTGCTATATCCTCTCTCTTGAGCAGAGGAACGCTTACTGCTAATGGCTGAGATACTGGTCCGTACAGGTGGGGAGCAGGGCATATCCTCTTTGAATTGCTGGAACTCCCAGGACAGTTTCTCCACAGCTGAGATGAGTCGGCGAGGTACACAGCAGCGGCAACAGGAAGTTCTGTGGCTGAGTGCTAGATTGAGGCAGACAGGGGGTTCCTGGAGCAGAGAGGCCTGCCAGCAGCCAGCAGGTCTCGCGACAGAGGCTGACACAGCTTTGGTGTTGCCAGGAGCAACTGCAGGAGATTTAAATGGCCCTAGGGAGCACTAGCAACCAGGAACCCTGCAAGCCAGACGTGGCACATCTGTCAGGGCGTAGTGCAGCAGTTTGTACAGAAGGGTGTGCAGGAAGGGTGAGCAGAAAGGGCGCTGCAACCTGCTTGTAGGTCCACAGCCCAGGGAAGTGCTCTAGGTCTCTTCCATAATGGTGGACCCTCGCCTCAGAGTTAAAACCAGTGTTCCTGCAGAGAAAGCCCCTGAGATGTCTGACACTTCCACCCAGACAGAACTGGTAAGGAAGGAGATTTCAGTACAGGCAGCAGGTTGCAATGAGTGCCTAGACCCTTCTCCTGGAAAAAAAATAAGTACCTGCATAAGGTATGCACGGGTTGATTATCTATTTATATCAGGTGGCTGAGTTGCAGGAAACAGTCAAAAGGCTGCGCAGTATTAGAGGAGCTGAGATGGAGAGAGATAGGTGGTTTCAGAACCATGTTCCTGTAGTGGACACCACTGAGAATGAGGCACCTTGGGCCCTGGTGACCCACAAAAGCAGGACCGTACTTCAGTCTCCACTCTCCAGTATCACAACCAAAACCAGATATGAAGCTTTAACAGCTATAGACACCCACGAGCAAGGTCTGCAAGGAGAAACTGTATCAGCAGCACACAGTGGATACTGTAAAAAGAAACTACGAGTGCTCGTAGTGGGTGACTCTGTTAAGGGGCACTGAGGTGCCCATCTGCCAGCCTGACAGGGAGTCATGTGAGGTACACTGCCCTCTGGGAGCTAAGATCTGAGATATTGCCGAGAGAGTGCCACAACTTGTCAGGAGCACAGACTACTATCCACTGTTACTCTTTCATGTGGGCATGAATGACACCACAAGCCAGAACCTGGGTAGAATCAAGGAAGATTATAAAGCCCTGGGTGTGCAAGTGAAAAATACTGGTGCCCAAGTTATCTTTTCCTCCATTATACCAGTTGGAGGAAAGGAGGCAGTCAGAACTAGATGTATAAGGCACATCAGCTTCTGGCTTCATGGCTGGTGCCGTCATATATCAGCAGTCCTGGCTAACCAGGGAGGTCCCAGATGACTGGAGGTTAGAAAATGTGATACCCATCTATAAGAAAGGCCAGGAGGACCCAGGAAACCACAGGCTTGTCAGCCTCACCTCGGTGTCAAGGAAGGTTATGGAGCAGATTATCCTGAGTGCCATCATGCGGCACATACAGGACAACCAGGGGATCAGGTCCAGTCAGCATGGGTTTATGAAAGGCAGGTCCTGCTTGACTAACCTGATCTCCTTCTGTGATAAGGTGACTCACTTAGTGGATGAGGGAAAGGCTGTGGATGTTGTGTACGTGGACTTTAGTGAAGCCTTTGACACCATTTGCCACAGCATTCTCCTGGAGAAACCGGCTGCTCATGGCTTGGATGGGCGTGCTCTTTGCTGGGTAAAAAAATGGCTGGATGGGTGGGCACAAAGAGTTGTGGTGAATGGAGTTAAATCCAGTTGGCGGCCAGTCACAAGTGGTGTTCCCCAGGGCACAGTGTTGGGGCCAGTCTTGTTTAATATCTTTATCAATGATCTGGACGAGGGGTCCAGCCTGGAACAGCCTGCCCAGGGAAGGGGTTGAGTCTCCATCCCTGCAGGTATTTAAAAGATGTGTAGATGTGGTGCTTAGGGACATGGTTTAGTGATGGACTTGGCAGTGCTAGGTTAATGGTTGGTCTTTTCCAACCTAAACGATTCTATGATTCTACATGGAGGAAAAGAAGGTTATCAGGAGTAGTCAACATGGATTCACCAGGCGGAAATCATGCTTGACCAATCTGATAGCCTTCTATGATGGTATGACTGGCTGGGGAGATGAGGGAAGAGCAGTGGATATTGCCTACCTTGACTTCAGCAAGGCTTTTGACACTGTCTCCCATAACATCCTCATAGGTAAGCTCAGGAAATGTGGGTTAGATGAGTGGATAGTGAGACGGACTGAGAACTGGCTGAATGGCAGAGCTCAGAGGGTTGTGACCAGCAGCACAGAGTCTAGTTGGATGCCTGTAACTAGCACTGTTCCCAGGGGCCGGTACTGGGTCCAGTCTTGTTCAATTTATTCATCAATGGCCTGGATGAAGGGACAGAGTGTACCCTCAGTGAGTTTGCTGATGATACAAAACTGGGAGGAATGGCTGATACACGAGAAGGCTGTGCTGCCATTCAGCGAGACCTGGACAGGCTAGAGAGTTGGGCGGAGAGGAACCTAATGAAGTTCAACAAAGGCAAGTGTAGGGTCCTGCACCTAGGCAGGAATAACCCCATGCACCAGTACAGGTTAGGGGCTGACCTGCTAGAAAGCAGCTCTGTGAAGAAGGACCTAGGAGTTCTGGTGGACAACAAGTTACGCATGAGCCAGCAATGTGCCCTTGCGGCCAAGAAGGTCAATGGTATCCTGGAGTGCATTAGAAAGAGTGTGGCCAGCAGGTTGAGGGAGGTTATCCTCCCCCTCTACTCTGCCCTGGTAAGGCCACATCTGGAGTAGTGTGTCCAGTTCTGGGCTCCCCAGTTCAAGAAAGACAAGGAACTACTGGAGAGAGTCCAGCAGAGGGCTACGAAGATGATTAGGGGACTGGAGCATCTCTCTTATGAGGGAAGAAAATTAACTCTATCCCAGCTAAAACCAGGACAGGAGCATATTTAATTATTCAAAGAACCATTAAGTAATTAAAAAAGAAATACTGTGGTTGTACTTAAGCATGATCTTTCCTAAAAAACCCTATAATGTTAGTTGCTTCAGAGCTGAATTCTGACACTCTTTTCCTGCATAATTTGCACAAAGCAAGTTTAGTTTGCTCCAAAACCCTATTAATGTCCTTAGTCAAAGGCTTCTTCACACTCTGCTTAATTTCTGCTAAAGCTTTGGGAAGTTTTCAAGTCAAGACATATCTATTTCAGGGAGATATGGCAAGAATACAAGCTCAAAAATTCAAACAACAAACAACAGCTAGCCTAGGAGAGAATTGACTTTTAATGTCCATAATTCACAGGGCTGGAAAGCCAGAAAGTGTGTTATGCAATGACTGCAAGAAAGGTTTACATGGATGTTAAATCATTGTAATAGCTGTACATACTACTGTTCCAAGGGACATAAAAAGTGGTGCTTTGAAGTACAACTTCCTCCTGTTGCAGCTCTGTAGTCTAAACAGCTGGCACTTAGATATTCATATTCACTCTTCTCCATGGGGTTTGAAAAATGATGGTAGAATCATCAACAATCACTGTCTCTAAGTATAAAAATGGTATAAAAATAACAAAGGCTGATTAGTGCCTCCTAGAACATCTACATATCTACTTGAACAAAATGAAAAATCTGATGTTTTGCGTATTATGCTCAAAAAATGCCCCATTGTGATACATGTGAGAGTTACATAAACAGAAATTTAGCTAAGCATATTGCCATTCACAGCCTGTTATTAAAGATATCTTCAAATTAAGTTAGATAGATAGGCAGTAATGTAGATTTGATATGCCACTTCTGGTTTGTTGTAGTCATATAGGGAGGGATACAGGACATTTAGATCATCAGAGCTCAAGTCAGTTCTTTCATTTGGGGATATTCTAATATTAGCAAATAAATATCCATAAAAATAATGCTATTTTGTTTATGTGGGTTTCATCAAATGTCCCAGTATGTGTAAAGCTTAAGAGGTGGAGAAGAGATTGTCTCCCTAGTCCAAGAGCTGTTTGAAGTACAATTTCTCAGCTAATTAACAACAGAAGGGGTCAGGAAAGATTCAGTGTTTGAACTTTAACTAGAATGCAATTTTCCAGCCAAGCAGTGAGGAATAGTTTTCTCATTCATATTCAGCCCCTCTATATTCACCCCAGATTTTTTTTCTCAGGAGGTCCACACAAGGATTCTTGAGACTATGTTATGGAGGAGAGGGTTGCAACAAGTGCGTTGTCTTCAGTAAATCATTACCATCTTTTGGAATTTAGGTAACTTGCCAGGTCTATGTCAAAATTATAAGAGATGTAAGATAATGTCAAATATCTTGCTATATGCCAAGCGCATCATTGCTGGGCTGAGAAAGATGTACTGGCTAACTCTTGCATTAATTTACAACCTAGCAGAAGTTTTTCCCATTGCACATTAAAATGAAATACATTTAGAATGTACAAAGATGGTTGTCTAAATATCAATTTGATTTTTCCTACAATAATAAAAGAGAATCTGCCAGATTTACATCCTTATTTCAGCAGAGAAGAGCCTCAAAGGACACTGAAATGAAGAATAGTACTGCCTCCATTCACACAATCGTATTTCTCTTCAACAAGTTGCTGACGCAGCAGTAGAAAATGTACAAAAAATGAATTCCAACTTTGTGCTGACAAACAATATAAAGGGTATACTTCACTTAAGTTCACAGTGGCCAAATGGTGTATTGCAAAGGGAATAAGCCTTGTTCCGGCCACTGCACCACTTTCTTAAATTTCCATCAAAATTAAAAATTTTCTGTAGCTCATTAATACATTCTTTGTATAAGCTGGTGAATTGAATCCTCTTGTCTTGCCACTGCCTCTCACCACCACTTCTTTGTGCAGGAATTGTTTATTACTTGTTTATTACGAATACAATTACAATACTAGTGCTATTTTAGTACTATTTATTACATAGGGCATTGTGACAGGATCTCATTGTCTGTCTGCAAACAGAGCAAAATTACTACTTCAGGCTGTTAGAGATCCTACATGCTTAATATGGGAAAGAACACCATCACTGGATTCATACAAACAAAGCAATGAGCACAGGGCAAAAGGACAATACTGATTGTCATCACAGTGGTCGGCACAACAACATACTGGGATTTTTTTTATACTTTGTCAAAGAGCAGGCTATTAAGGAGAAAAATGACCAATAACACTATGTTGTCTTTGTGGATATTTATGGTTATCTCTTTCCAAGTTTGTGAAGCATTGCTAAAGAAAACACAAATGTATTTTCTTGTCTGCAGTGGAATGCCAGTAAGTGAAGTTAGAAGCTGTCACAAAAAATAATCAAATAACCCTGGCTCAGATCACTTACTGAAATCCTTCCTAGTCATTTCTTTTAAATACAAGTTTGTTAAAAATTACAAAATTTGAACAGAGCACTATGATCCACCATTCATATTTATAATTATAAGTAAGATTTGTAGCTTTAGCAATAAAACCAAATGAGTAGCATCTGCATGAGGTTAAATCGATGTATTTCTTTGTAGATGTATTGCTGGTTTTCTGGAGGATTTTCCAAGCACACATATGATTACATAACACAGCACTAAAAATAGATCTGTTAAATCATTAAATAATGCTAATTCTAGTTGAGCATTAAAGAAAGATAATTAGAGATAATTTAAAAATATGCCTACATGCATTTATGAGTGCTGCTAAATGTGGTGCACCTCACAAATACAATATTAATTGTACATCTCATTAGATTTGAAATTATTCCATAGATTTCAAGGCTTTTTACTTCTCTAAAATGTAGCTGTTTACCCATTACAAATTAAAAACCATTTAATCATAAATTGATAAAAGATCACCTTCTAGTAATTATTTACAAAAATGAAAGTAGCTCTAGTAGCAAATTCTTAATTAAAAATATACTGAATCATGATTTAAATGTAATTTGTGACTGCTGACAGTCCAAGAACGCACCAGTCGTCAGCAAGTTTCTGTGTTTCAAGAAGAATAACAGACTTTCAAGATCTTGTAGAATATAATTGTATTAATATAGTCAATATTTTCACAGCACAAAAAAGATTTCCTATAACACTTGTAAATGATACACCCTCATACTGTCTGAAAAATAGCCACCATGAATGTTGATGGTGCTACTTATAATACCTCTGAACGCCCGTCAGCCTGTGGTACAGCTGCCACGTACAGTGGGCCAAGGGCTCCCAGGCCAGTAGGTGCCAGACCAGAATGCAACTAGTTGGACAAAATCCCTTCCCTCTCCCTTGCCTCAAAGTCCATTTCAAACACACTACACCATTGCCTTTGCCATTTACTACAATTTGAAATAGACACTATGGTCCTCCTTTATCGTATTACATCAGTAGATGCCCACTAGTAAGTATGGTGAAAATAAGCCAGGTGAAATATAAACCTGTAGCATCTCTATTCTATCTTGACTAATTGTTCTCTTTTCAACTTTCCCACTTGGTTAGGAAAGTGCACCTAGCCCACATCTCCTGTTTTTTTCCTGTTAATTTTCATTTCAAGATACTTTTACTTGGGCAGGAAAACAAATTTGTAAAGTGCCATGTAAATTAATAGCCTTATAAAATGGTTTTATTATTAATAGTGGTAATACAGATTTTTTTTTTTTAGTAAATCATGGTCCTCCAAGTCTTTCCAACACTAGGTATAAAGGGAAGCTTAGCCACTGTAGTAAGCAAGTATTGATGACTGCAGCCATTAGCCCAGCATAAGGCAGAAACAGTGATGATATCTCCAGGGGAATGTACCATCTTGTGAAAGTGGACACAGTCACATACACGGAGTTACAGGATGGATATTGACATATTAGCAAAATTGCAGCCATCTGCTCCTGACTCTTAATGTTCTTGCGTCTGCCTAAGTGCCAGAGTGGGGGAGCCTGGATTATAACAGCAGCAGTCTGAGAGGGACTCTCTATCAGGGCTTTCTAGGAGATGTGGGCTATATGCAATGCTCAGTGCTCCTATAGAAGAGTTGTGCATCCCTCCATATACACCGTAAGGTTCTTTTTGATGCAAGAACAGTTTGTATTTAACGCTTGTATTTTTAAATATAAATTTAATTTAATTTGAAGACGTAATTAATACAATAGCCACTTTCTTCAGTCTCCACTTCCCTTAACACTAGAGACTTATTTTTCAAATTAAAGCCTCTCATTTTTAAATTCTCCCTTTACCCCCTTGCCTGCTAACAATTCCTTAAACGCCCTCATAAATCACTTGCCATTGCAAAAGCTCAGGATACTGGCTGTGGCTTTATGGTTCCTGTTCTCATTTTGGAAATGCTTTTTTTTTCCCACCTTGTCTTAATGGAGGAGAGAAGACTTAACTATTTGAATTAAATTTTATATTCAAGCTTGGTATAATTTTGTCACTGTCACAGGAGCTCAGACTAATGTTTAAAGGACTCCTTATAGCCTTATTATGCATGGAATTGTGAAACATCAATTTTTGCACACATCTGTCTCTTTTGAAGAAAAGGAATGCTGCAGGCTTCCACTCCCAGTTTATTCATTGTTACAAAAATTGGTATTTAGGCATGTCAATTTATGTTTTCTCTATAGAGTAAGAAATATAAAAATCTAAGATTGTGGTCTGAAATTATGTCACGAGACCATCTGCTGTTTAATAACAATTCTTCAACGCTTGGTCTCATTCCTCTCCAGCTACTTCCCTGGCTCAGAACCTGTTCCCACCTATATGATGAGCGACGTCTTGTTCTGGTACACCTACTTCTTTCAGACAGGATAAGATTGCTTTGAGCACGTTGTTCTTCTTTCAACCACTTCCTGCTTGATTAAAAAGTAGGAAACGTTACCCATCATAACAGGCTTCCTGTCGGTTTTGAATTTTATTTGTCTCCTTTAGCCTGAAATTCAGAAGGCTACTTTTGACCTCTGTTGTATATCCACTGTCACGACCAACTCTGGATTGTTGGCAGCCATTATACACACTCCACTTCACTGACAGTACGGTGATCTTCACCCCGTCTACTGTGACAACTGCTTTATGGAATCTGTGAACAGTTCCTCATTGCTGAAATTCTCACTGGATTCCTTTGCTGCATTTACTGTTTTATTTCTCCTGGACTGAATGACAAAATGGCTGTGCAGCACTCAGCTTTAGCTGTTTTATTCAAATGTTGGATAGTAGCTATATTAATTTACATCCTGCAGTATCAGGAGGGCTCTGTGTTCCAACATTCTGTCACACTTTATTTCTCTCCATTCCTGTTGTGCCCTTCCTTTATATTCTCTCATCAGTTGATACATAGTCTGTGGCTTGATGATTATCTTACACCATTTCCTGGCTCTTTATTTTACATATACATTAAATAAATTTTTATAAGAAACCAACAAAAGGAAAGAGCTTCTTTCTTTGCAACAATGAAGACTAGAAATCCTTCATTGCTATTGTTCCATACAAGCTGACATTGTCAGACAACATCTTATTTCCAACAGATTTCAAAATAAAATGTATTGCTGTGAGATTTAGGACAATATTATAATTATTGACAAGAGCATGTTAGTGTTCAATGGGCAAGATGCGTCAAAGAAATAATCTCTATCTGTTTTGTATTCATCAGGAGAGTTTGCTGAATATGTTGCAAACCTAATGAGCAGCAGCATGTGACCAAGGGCTGTATCAATAACACCATGAGGCATCTACATCCCTATAGCAGAACTGATCAGACAGTTCCCCTGTGCCAATGGTGCTGCCAACATTGACCAGAATTTGTAAGGCACAACAAAAATCAGAGTTTAGGGAATAAACATGCATGCATGCTCTAACTTTGTGGCCAAAACAAGACTACAGCAAGGAGACAGTGGGTCTGTATTCATTAGATGTGAGGTCTCATGAACAAATTGCTGTATGAGGTTATTTGTATCATTATTTTAAAGGGTTAAGAGGGCAACTGCTACAGATTCACATAGTATTCATTGGGGGAATATAGATTCTTATTAAATCATTTAGGAAAAATGCATAGTATTCATCATCCAAATATTCTATACCTAAAATTAGATGGTAGACTCTTAAAAGCTGTTCTTTTATTTCACATAGGAAATCAAAGGTTAGTTGTGACTACATAGAAATATAAGGTAATATTCATTACACTAGTTATATAAATCAGAGACCCTTTATAAATTCCATACACCTTAATATTCACATTTTTTCCCATAGTTTGTAATGCTTAATATCATAAGTATCTGAAAAATTACTTTTTGCTTATGTAGATGATAAGGTCTGTTCCCTGAGGACCTAAAACTGAATTATTCAGTGCTCTCTGACAACACTCAAGACAAATTAAATAAAATCAAAATGAATCCTGATGACTTTCCCCTTATATTCACGTTTTAAAATAATAAGCCATGACAAAAAAGGTATTACCATCTCATATGGCCCAATTAGGAGACCTAAAGACTTGAGGCCGTGTTATTTGCTGTGGCAATTTCATATTGAACTACATTGAAATGATCTGCCAGAAGCCTGGCTGTATTCCCAGCCTTAAAACTTATGCACAGGGATTTGATAGTCTGAGAAGAAAAAAGGACTTTGGTGTAAAAAAATTACATGTTTCAGAAATAGTTAATAGTAAAAATGAGTGGGTGGGGAGCTGTCACATTTACTGCACAGAATAATAAAAGTAGACATTTGTGTCCTATTTACTTGCAAGTTAAGCTTAGTGACAGAGCTGGTATAAGGAAGTTCAGTCTTTCCCAAAGTCACAGCTAGCCAGTAATCATCTGGGATTAAACTGAAAATATTTTTCTTTTACCTATTTTCAGTCTGATTTTATTTATAATACTTTTTAAAAGTCCTTATCTGAAGGTCCAGTTCAATACTTATAAAAAGTTTCAAATTTTACACGGGATAAGTACGAAAGAACAGTTAAGTGTTTAAAAGCTTTTCTATAGAAAGACAGCTGTCACATTTGTGTTACCGGCATTAATCGATCAGAATGAACATATTACTAGAAGGCCTGCTCAACAACATGCTTGTCTTCAGACCAGATAATTAATCATATACTTAAATATCAGTCTTTTAATCAATCTAATCCTTTATAAATATTCATCAATAGAAACAGTAAGGAAAGAGACCCATCTGACTTTATCTTTTTGTGCTTTAGACAATTTGAATGAAAATACGTTTTCCAGTCATGTTATCAAAAAATTTTTTCCATACATTTTAATCATAAATGAAAAAGATATAAATGTTTGCTCATGTCACTCTCATTCATGTATCTTACCGTTTGTAGTAAAATGCAAATAGAACTTTAGTTTTAGAGAATTTGCACTGAATAAGTGAATCTAAACTGGCATTATAAAACCTTGTCACAGAAATATCAGACATTCTGATTATGTGACATAAATGAATGCTATAAGTCAGAGAGAAAACCTGAAACAACAAAGTGCATGTGGTATTATTTTGGGTATTATTTCTAAATGAATAAAAGAGATGTTGCCCTCAATAGTGATTCTATTTTTTTTGACAAGTTTATATCTTAAAACGTTCATCATGTGGAATGCTGACAACACATGCTATTATTTGTTACTTATTCTGATAGAGCATCTGCATGATTGTAAGTACTGTGTAAAATCATAAGTACTTTTCTCCACAGAGTTTACAAACTAGAAAGGCAAAACACAAATAAAGAGTGAAAAGAAAGGATGCATCAGAAATGCAGCAGAAAGAATGAAAAAAATCCTCATTCAAATACCTTATCATCCAGATGTCTTCAAGAAATAAATACTGGGTTTCCTCCCTTTCATTTCCAACATGTATGTTTACAGAAGTTACCGTCCTTCTAGAATTCTGAAGTAAACTTCTATGTATCAGCAGCAAACTAATTAACAGTATGGAACTAAAATCCTCTTAATTCAAAAATGTTGTTCACAGTTATAAGAAACCCAGTAGGGTAAAAGGAAACTCGTATTCTGTGAATTGTGTTTAGCCCTCACTAAAATTCTAAAATGGAGAACAGTCACAAACTTATTTTAATAGGATCAGTCCGCAATATTTACATCTCATACCATAACCTCAACACTGAGAGCAGCAAAAGGAAACTGTTTAAGAAACTATAGCAATCTGATATGGAGGAACAGTTAAAAGAAACAGTTATTTAATTAGTTTGAGTATTAAAATAATTAATTAAATCAAATTAAAATAATAGTATAAAATTAGCTTGAGTTTAAAAATAAAGTTTCCCTTTTCTTTTTTCTTAAGCAGCCATTAGGTAGACATTACAAAATGTATCGAGTTGGAAGCTGAGGAGTCAAGCTAAAAAAGGATAGCTCAATGTTAAAAAAGATAATATATATCTCAGAGACTTGATCGCATTATTTAGCCTTCCAGTACATATATAAGAGGAAAAAAATTATTTCCAGAAGTATATTGAAATCAGGAAAAACTAACTTAGAAATTGTTCCTTAGGCTATCTGGATCACTGTGAATGGAGACAAAGAATAAACTTCACATTTGCGTCCTCCTTCAGTAGTATGCCCTAACAGTTTACTTCACCATTAGTTTTCTAGAGAATTTTGTGCCTATTGAGAGCAGCACTAGGAGTAGGGCTAATAAGTGCTAGCAGAAATGGCAACCTTCTAGTCCTGTTCACAGACTAAGATTTTGATGTGTTACACTGTATATACGCAGAGTCAAAGATGACTCTCGTGCCTTAAATCTGCATGCGCTAGACAGTGCTATGTCAATGGGTCCGTAAGAGGCCTTATGCTCTCCAGGTTGATCAGGACTGAACTTAATATTTTAATAATATTACAAGCAAATCTTCTGTACATATTCAAAAAATCATTCTGTTCATGTTTTAAAATGCCTGTGTAGGTACTCCACATAACCTACTTCAGCTTTCATTATATTGCTCCAGCTTAGCAATGGGCTGAGGAAAACATCACAAAGAAAGCCTGTCCCTTCATCCCCTCCACCCAACACCAGCTTACCACTAATTAAGCACCATCCTACATAGAACTAAATCTGCAGTCAAACCTCATGCCTTGAAGAATAGATACACCTTGCCAAGCTTTGCCCTTCTTGAGCAAGTGATCTGCATACACATATGTAGCAGTAAACTCTGAATTTGGCCCTTGTTACTGAACATTGTAAACAATGGAATAAATTAATAGGTGAAAACCTCCCAGATCTCTCCTAGTTGATACATTTAAAAAATGTATGGACAAAGTCAATATATGACACCCTAAAACTGTTTAATCTAAAGATCTCAATACAGAAGTCAAGGGAAAGTAAGGAAGGCTGCTTAGAATACTAATTTAATGAAAAACTTAGACTAAAATTGCTTTAAAATAATCATCTCTCAGATTGCCTGTAGCCATCTTTATTTCTTCATCATCTTATGAGATCCATAAAGGGCAACCTTTGTTTAATAGCAACATCTGACATTTACTGCTATGCCTCAGATAGACAGTGTCCCTTTCAATTTATGAAGTCATAAGTGTATCATATCTGTTTTCAGGAGAACAATGTGTGGTAACTGAGTTTGTTTTTCAAATATCAAAATAATGTTTAAGCCACAACCAAGTAGCTGCACAGTGACTGGCACAGGAGGTTTTCATATAGTAAACAGACTTTTTGGTATAACATATCTGAGTTTGACAAGAATAAAGTACTGTCTGCAAAATAAATCCAAGTGATAAAAGAATGTAATCGAAGCTTTTCATAAAAGGCAAAAAACCAATTGCTGTATTGATTCCACTAGTGCCTGTTGGAGTCAATTGTATCTAAACCATGGAACTCTGGATGGACCCTCAATCAGATAGTTGTTGACTTGAGTTTTCATCAGAGAATTGTTTCAAAGCAATGTTTTGTCTAGTGTTTCAATACAATATTGAAAGTTGCAGGCATTCAAAAGTTATATCAGGCTTATAACTGTCTTAAAAAGTTAATATTTTATAAAATGGTATCTTTTGTATTTGATTTACTTTGTGATTTCTGAATTCTTAGGGTTTATTCATATATTGTTTTCAGTATTTTCATGGAAGGAATCTTTCCTCCAAACTCATTTATATTTTAAGATTTCTAAATAGTCTATGTCTTACATTAAATTATTAAGAATTGGCAATACTGAATGAATAGTAGCACCTGTTGAACTTCCAGCAGTGCCTAGACCATGTGCATTAAAACTAGCTCAGACATGTCAGCAGAGCCGCTGTCTTTGCCTTGATCCGGCCACGGATGTCAACAGGACAGGTGTTAGGCAGATGTAAATGTAAATGTGATCACAGCAGGCCCAAACCTGCATATCTTTCTAAGTGGTCTGGCACACGCTTCAGCAGCAGACCTTGTTCTGCACAGCTTCTGCTTTCAGCCACCCCTGCTGTTACAGGCATGGAAGAGGCTCCCAGTAACACTACCCTTCTCAGCCAATTTATTCTGAATTATCTTAATAAGTGTATTTATTTTTACAAAATGGGGATAATTTTACATTGTCTCTTTCAGAGTATCATCCCTTTCACAGTGCACACTTTAGTTAATTGCACAGGTTTAAGCTTACTTACTTGATGTAATTTCACTAGAAATGTGAAGTGTCAAGTATTCTAGCTTAGAATTTTTGTTCTCTTTTCGGGTCTTGTAATGACTTCTTGAAGATGGAATCACTGTGAATAAACACTCAGTCCTTTGTACCCTTAGTTTTGTTTTTCCAGAGTTCAGAAAGAAACTGAAATTAGAATGAAAGTTTTTGTTTAGCAACAGTTTCAAATTATACAGTGTCTCAATGCAAAACAATCTTTGAGTGATGTTCATCAGGCTCAACAAGATCAGCACTGCTACGGGAACATTGTCGTTAGATAACCATGACTTGCTGTAAGCAGATGGAGCACAAAGCATTGCCCATGCAAGCCTGATAGGCACCACCACTGGTTTGTCTAGTGTGTTTCTTTAAGCAAAGCATAGAGGTGAATATAGCATGAAGTGGCTCTGGGAGTTTGGAGATGACTACGTGCAGAAACTGCAAAATTCACACTGGCATAGACAGGCACAGAAGCACAGCAGAGCTGTGGCATTTGGGTTCACTTCAGTGTATACTTCACATCAGGTAACAGTATATATTTTTAACCAATGTAAGTTTTATTCAAATTTAGATGCCTTAAATCAATCATAAAAATATTGACAGACAGAATGCTATATTTTAACCAGAAGTAAATTTAGGAATCTAACTTTACCTTACTGGCTAACTCCCCAAATACCAATTCCAGAACAGAAACTATTACTTCATTTTGTATTATATTAATAAATGCACATTATGTTTCTTTTACCTTTAGTCTATAGGAGTTGAAGACCTCAGAATATACTCTTACCCTACTTATCACTTCTGCAGATCACATTTATGATTGTACTCAATGTAGCTCTTTTTCTTCTGATTTTTCCAAAGTCCCTATAATTCTTTTCTTGCATATTTATGCCAATATTACCACATATAAGCAATGCCTGACCTAGCTGTTTCAAAACTAATTTAGATGTATCTGTATGTATACGTATACCTGTACGTAGTCACAGTGGTTACAGTTACAATACCCTCCATGCATGGGACAGGCCACATGATCACACCTACGCTATTTGCTGTTTGCTTTTCTTTGCTGTTAATCTCACATATCTCATTTTCATTTGGTCCCATGCCTCCTTCTACCTCATCATGCCCTTAACCAACTAATCCTTTGAATGAGAACAAATGTATTTCTTAGAAATCTCTTTCAAGTTTTTTCATTACTTCTGCCTCCTACTTCTTTCAGTCTCTTTCAACCTCACTTAATTGTATGGTCTTGGAATAGCAATTACTTTCTAAAATAGTTTTATATCATCTCTGGTGTGTGTTCTTAGTATGGCACTCATTACTGAAAGAGTATCCACTGTTTGTATCATCAGATGTGAAAATGGATAACATCTCCAACTAAAAAGGACTGCTGCCAAGCTTTAGTAGGATTCACAGTGTGTTTACACCATTATAGCCCCCATCACTTAAAAGTGCATGAACCACAAGTTTGATTTTTCAAGTTTTCTTTTTTTTTTTTTTTCAGCTCCCGTCCTGAAGTCAGTGGGAAAAAGGCTGAGATACCAATATGTACTATAACAAGCAACAGTCTTTAGATTCTAATTCTATACTGTGTGAATGCAACATTATAAGCAATGAAAAAGGATGAAAAAAACAAACAAACATGAGATATTAATTTTGCATTTAATGGATTGATTAGTATTTAGCTTTCCAGGTAGAATTTCCAAGAAAGCTGATTGCAGAAGTATGGAAACACAAAATTATCATCTGACCTATCTAACTGGAGCGTACACACCATAGTCCCAGCCAGTCTGGATGCTGGATTTCAGGCATGTGATATTTTAGGGAAAGAAACAGCTCTGTCATTATAGAGTGTTTCCTTCTCTTCCCTGAAAAGGTCAGTAATGACAGGTCAGCCTCAAATTGCATAGTCTATTTCCCCCCTTGCCCTTTTCAGAGGCAGAATCCATGCAAAACTTCTAAAATACCATGTAGGCTTGAAGAAAGGGTTAGAATAGGTTTGGAAGAAAGTGCTGGTTATCAAAGTCTTTCAAGTGAAACAGCATTGTGAGACAAAGGCTATTATAAAAATCTTTTTGGTGGAGAAGTTTACTCTCTCTTTCTAATCCACAGTGGACTTTCCTTTTAAACATATAAGTCAGATTCTCCATGTGTGTAAATCATCACAGAACCAGTCAGAGAAGTAAGATTTATTTCCATCTTTCCTTTTATTTTTAGTTATATCTAATTATTTTGTATAAGCAGGCCTGCTTAATACTGATTTCAAATGAATGTTGATGATGGGAGGGGAAGCAAGAAAACCTCAACAGGAAGGAAATGATGTATCAACATATGGTTTAACTTTTACATAAACAGCATTAATAATAGAGTAGAAAGTAAAAAGTATAAGTTAAATCTAGGAGGGGAGTTCTGAAGTTACTATTGTCAAAAAACTTGCTACTGTAACTTTAGACTTTGTCCCAAGACAAGTAGTTATCCTGAGAATATTTACAAATAACTAAAGGGGTCAGAAGCATGGAGAGAGAATTTTTACTTCTAGAAAGTGAAAATGTGCACAGGTTTAGATTATTACAAGAAAGCTTTTTTATTTGCCACATTTTTTTTAAGGTACTCATTAGCAGAGGGTTTTTTGGGGGGAGGAGAAGGGGGAATTATTACTGATTTTAAAAGAGAGAAAAGGATTCAAATCAACTCCACTGGAGGATGTCACCCCCTCGGCCATTATGTCACCTATTCTGCAAAGGCAGCTGGTTCTTAGCATCCCAGACAAGATGCCATTTGTCTGATCAACTTCATTTTTTTCATAAACTAAAAGATACACATTAGGCTAACAATATACAGATGAACTTTATAAAAATGTAATTAAAACTGGTGTCATTGAGCCAGCAAAAAAATCAAATTTAACTGGCAGTGGATGCAACAGAGCTATCTAAATGTCAGCAACTGTTCAGAGCAACATGATCAGGGCATCAAGACTGCATATAAAATGTTTTCAATATGCGTGTGAGACTGGTGAGATTAAAGACACTACTAAAGGCAAGACAAGAATGAAGAAGGCATTGATAAAAAGATGCAAAACATTTTAAAGAACTTCTTATTCCCCAAAAATATAAGAAAGAAAGGAAAGAAAGAGAACATGAAGACAGGCAGATCTAAAGAAAACCTTTTTAAGTTCCGCATCCTCAGTTATGGTCTAAAGAGGGAGAGAAACATGAACCATGAATTAGCAGACTTTTACGAAAACAACGTTTGCCAAATGCTACCAAAGCCTTCCTATTTTCATCATTGACAACATTGATTTCTTAGTCAGATAGGCCTATAACTTGTGAAAATCTTCAACTCCTTTCATCTCTTTGAATTTGCTGTACCTAGGTATTGTGCTTCTGGGTCCATAATAGCTTGAAATAATAGTTGATCTTTGTTTTCTATCTATACAGTCAAACATTTTGCTCCAGCTGTAATCATCTGGATTTTTACACATAGCCTTCTCTTATCTGGTATCTTTCTCACACAGAAACACATATACTTTCCTCCCTCTGGGCTGTGCAACATGGAGGTGCTGATGTCACCCCATTTATTCACCACTGATGCTCTTACTCTGACACTATAATCTGAGTTCCTCTGGTATTTTCCCTCTTTATATCAAACTAAAGTTTCATTTTCTTCTTGGGTCCTCTTTCAGTACCTCATACAACTTCCCATTTGTTCAGTTTTGCTCTGATTAGTTGTGTTTTAACAAGTAGCTATCATTTTTCAAAGTATATCTCATGGAACTGCTAAACATTTTATGCTGAGTGCATGAAAGTGTTCCTGGCTTAAATTGAGATGCTTAAAACCACTTGTTTCTTCCAAAAGGCAGACTAAGCTGTACAAAAAAAATAGAGCATACATATTAACTGGGAGGTTTTTAATATGGAGTAGATTTTGGACATCTTGGACTGCTTTGTAGACAAGTCTGTACATCTTGAAAGGACTGAAATCTTTAGGTACAGAGGATCTGTATCTTCTACATATCTGTTTTGTTCACCTGATATTTGCCTTCTCTGTCTTATATTGGACCTATGCATTTGTTTTCTGCATCACCATCTTTTTGTAGGACACATATAACCTATAACCTTATTCATTTAGCTTTAAAAATATTTACCTGCTGCTACTAGATTTGTTTCTCCTCTTGAAAGAAAAGTTAGCCACCTTTATAAGAATTTTTCTGCATATGTGACCCTGTAGAAATTTTTAGTGACTCATAGGATACAAATCAGAAAGGCAGAAAAACTTCTCTTCACAAAGCTGTGACTGATTTTTCATTGCTGTCTTTGTTTCCCTACAAGTATCCAAACAATGCTTCCATTTTCATATCCTTTCTCCTCTAAACTTTTTAACTTCTCTGGTTCAATTTTTCTGTTTTCAGGATCTTCTGAGGAAATGTTTACAATGTTGGTTTTACAGAATCTGTATATCTCCCACATTTATCCCACTTAACTTCTCCCAATAAACCCATGCCTAGCTAATGCTGTAAACACAGCAACTGGGTCTACAGCCTTTGCAGCATGCATGTTGGACTAAGAATTATGGCCTAAGTTCTGATGTCCAGTCTATTTTAATTGTCATTTTCTGTCTTCATGAGTGTTTCCTGTGCTGCAGGAAATGTCTTCTTTATTTTGCTAATTAAGATTTTATAGCTACCTATCAGCTCTTCAGGTCTACTAGGGCAAGTCCCTCACTTTTGGGGCAAACGTTAAATCCCCAAATATATCCAACTCCTGCAAGGATAAATCCTGAAGGTTTTTTATTGAATTGTTTAATGCCTAAATGAGTATGTCATATTGTCTCTAACAGTACATGGAGTGTGTCGTGGTTTAACCCCAGCCAGCAACTAAGCACCACGCAGCCGCTCGCTCACCCCCCCCACCGGCGGGATGGGGGAGAGGATCGGAAGGGCAAAAGGGGAAAACTCGTGGGTTGAGATAAAAACAGTTTAATAACTAAAGTAAAATAAAAAAATAGAACAGTAGTAATACAAAGCAAGCGGTATACTGTACAATTGCTCACCACCCTCCGACCGATGCCCAGCACATCCCCCAAGCAGCAATCGAACCCCTCCCCAGCCAACTCCCCTGCTTATATACTGAGCATGATGTCACATGGTATGGAATAGCCCCCGCCCAGTCTGAGTCAGCTGCCCCAGCTGTGCCCCTCCCCCCCTCCCGTGCCCCTGGCAGAGCATGGGAAGCTGAAAAGTCCTTGACCAGAGTGAGCACCACTTAGCAAGTACTTAGCAAGAACCAAAACATCAGTGTATCATCGACATTGTTCTCAACCTAAACCCAGAACACAGCCCCATACCGGCTACCAGGAAGAAAACCAACTCCATCCCAGCCAAAACCAGGACAGAGTGACACATTATTCCATAACCTGGTGTAACCCTTGGATTTGAATGCAGGATTTACATCTTGTTACTTCTTTATTATTAAACTAGTGAGGATTGTGGGTAGATATGAAACTTCTTAAATTTCCAAAAGAAAAAAGCCTACGAAAAATTAAGTGCACTTTTAAGTGTACGTTTACTGTCAGGCTGGTGTTACGTATCCTATTACTCTGCGATTCTCAAAAGGTGGTCATAAGTCTGAAACCAATTCATTCAACATATCTGCTTATTTTTTTGTGTGCTTCATGCCATTTGAGGGTACAATATTTACTTTCCTGATATCAAATGGAACAGGTCCTATGACACCAATGGTCCACACGTTATGGTCCACACTGGCTCTGCCCAAGTATTTCAGGTTGAGCACCACAAAAGCGAGGCACTTGATTATCTGTTGTTTTCTCTGAAAGACGGCCTCAGTTGTACATAGAGCAAGCAGAGCAAGAACACTACTAAATTATATACTACTACTGCTCCACACATCCATTGCTTGACTTGAAATATTGAACATAACTTGTACAGCATTTTTGTGTCAGCCAAACGTTTGTTAAAGGGACAAGGGTGACTGCAGAAGAAAGGCAAGGTTTGAAGCAGAACTCTTTTTTGTCTGTCAAGTTGTGTTAAACATTTTGTCTGATTGATAAAGGAATAGCTTTTATTAGTTGTAAGATAGAGTTTGCTGTTGTAAGATAGAGTTTATAACACAAGGTTTTATAATGTTTATAATGCAAGGACCCAGTTGCTCTTTGCACTCTGAGTTCTGCCTAATAGTGACCTTTCACTCAGGCCAGCTGCCACTCATAGGCAGTGTGTAGAGTTCAGCAAGCACAATCTGAAAACAGTGCATGGATCTCCCTATATTGCAGGTCAAAGCAGCAACAACTAAAGAGAATGGATTTGAATAGCTAAAGCTACATTGCTGAGGAAACCCAAAGATACCCTGAGGACATGCAGAGACTCTATTACCATGGGAAAAGGGAGCATAAGAATTTGGAAACACCTTTCCAATGGAGTAAGAACTCTTAAAATGAGCTCTTTGGGCCATGCTACGAGTTTGGACTTTCTCTGTGACTAAAAATTATGTTTATCCCAAAACCTAACATTTTTATAAAACCCTCAACAAACATAACAGCAACATGAAAGATCTGAAGATAATGGCAAGAATAGAAACTAGATATACAGTACCAAAAAAAAAAAAAAAAAAAACCCTACTTTAGCAGGTCTGTCAGACACTATAATCTATGACCAGAATGTACACTACAAGTTATCACTTTAATTTTCTTGTGAGTCAGTGGATCTCAGGCTTCTGACCAATCTGACTAGAGCTCATGATGCATAGACACTGAAGAAGAGCTATACAATTTATAATTGGCAACATCTTTAAAATGTGAAGCTGACAGAGCAATGAAAATACCTTACCACTGCAAGGTAAGATCCAAAGAACGAGACTAACTTATGCTGTCCTACAGCTACACACTGTATGAAAGAATATTAAAAATAACAAGTTCAAGTATTTTAAAGGCAGAAGAGACTGCTCTAATGATATAATCTGAACTCCTCAATAACAGAAGCCATATAATTTCATTTTACTCTAGAATTACTGTTCTCTGGTCTGTTCTCAGCTCCATACTACAAGACCTAAGTAGAATTCATTTATTATCACGGCATCCCATGGTGAGTCTGAGATGCTTACTTTAAGTAGCATCTATTTCGTAGAATCATAGAATCATAGAATCATAGAATAGTTTAGGTTGGAAAAGACTCTTAAGATCATCAGGTCCAACCATTAACATAGCACTGCCAACTCCACCACTAAACCATGCCCCTAAGCACCATGTCTACACATCTTTTAAATGCATCCAGAGATGGAGACTCAACCACTTCCCTGGGCAGCCTGTTCCAGTGCCTGACTACCCTTTCAGTGAAGAAGCTTTTCCTAACATCTGATCTAAACCTCCCCTGGTGCAACTTGAGGCCATTTCCTTTTGTCCTATCGCTTGCTACTTGGCAGAATAAACCAACACCAATCTCGCTACAACCTGCTTTCAGGTAGTTGTAGAGAGCAATAAGGTCTCCCCTCAGCCTCCTCTTCTCCAGGCTAAACAACGCCAGCTCCCTCAGCTGTTCCTCATAAGACTTGTGTTCTAGAGCCTTCACCAGCTTCACTGCCCTTCTTTGGACATGCTCCAGCACCTCAATGTCCTTCTTGAAGTGAGGGGCCCAAAACTGAACACAGTATTTGAGGTGTGGCCCCGCAAGTGCTGAGTACAGGGGGATGATCTCTTCCCTGGTCCTACTGGCCACACTGTTTCTGATATAAGCCAGGATGCTATTGGCCTTCTTGGCCACCTGGGCACACTGTTGGCTCATATTCAGCTGGCTGTCAACCAACACCCCCAGGTCCTTTTCCATCGGGCAGCTTTCCAGCCACTCTTCCCCAAGCCTGTAGTGTTGCATGGGGTTGTTGTGACCCAAGTGCAGGACCCGGCACTTAGCCTTGTTGAACCTCATACAATTGGCTTTGGCCCATTGATCCAGCTTGTCCAGATCCCTCTATAGAGCCTTCCTACCCTCCAGCAGATTGACAGTTCCACCCAACTTGGTGTCATCTGCAAATTTAGAATCATAGAATCATAGAATGTCCTGAGTTGGAAGGGACCCACAAGGATCATTGAGTCCAACTCCTGTCCCTGCGTAGGACAACCCCAAAAATCACACCATATGTCTGAGGGCATTGTCCAATTGCTTCCTGAATGTTGTCAGGCTTGGCGCCGTGACTGCCTCCCAGGGCAGCTTGTTCCAATGCTCCACCACCCTTTGGGTGAAGAACCTTTTCCTAATGTCCAACCTAAAATGCCCCTGGCATATCTTTCTGTCATTCCCTCGGGTCCTATCATTGGGCATCAGGGAGAAGAGATCAGTATCTGCCCCTCCTCCTTCCCTTGTGAGGAAGCTGTAGACTGCGATGAGGTCTCCCCTCAGTCTCCTCTTCTCCAGGCTGAACAGACCAAGTGACTTCAGCCGCTCCTTGTACGGCTTCCCCTCTAAACCCTTCACCATCTTTGTGGCTCTCCCCTGGACACTCTCTAGTAGCTTCGTATCCTTTTTGTACTGTGGTGCTCAAAACTGCACACAGTACTCAAGGTGAGGCCGCACCAGTGCAGAGTAGAGTGAGACAATCACCTCCCTCAACCGGCTAGCAATACAGTGCTTGATGCACCCCAGGACATGGTTGGCCCTCCTGGCTGCCAGGGCACACTGTTTACTGAGGGTACACTCGAACCCCTCATCTAGATCATTGAAAAAGATATTAAACAGGACTGGCCCCAATACTGAGCCCTGGGGAACACCACTTGTGACCGGCTGCCAACTGGCTTTAACTCCATTCACAACTCTTTGGGCCCAGCAATCCAGCGCCCACCCTACTCCCTTTCTTCTTATTGACAATAAAAGACTAGACTAAAAGTTTAAACTCATAAGTTTCAGGTGCCTAAATTCAAGTGAATAACTCACCTTTTAGTGGCATTCAGTTATTTTTGCTGATATTTGGAGTGGGCTCAGATACCTAGATCCTAAGTCTCTTTGCTGTCTGGAGTGGGACTCGCATTGACAGTATGCAACGTGACCATGGCCAAGAGGAGCTCAGTTCCTCAGTGAGTGACCTCAGGGATCAAATCCAGGATCATACACTGCATTTCAGCAGAATAAAGACTTGTCAGGCTGTTTGAATTCTTTATTATATGGATATTCAAAAGTCTGCTACATTAGACAGACCTCACAACTCATTGAAACAGCATGTTTGTCTTTCATTTCAGTGGAAAGAAAGTACAAGGCAACTTCTATTTATTTTCATGTCATTGTTGTTTTTTGTTATTTAACATATTTTGCTTTGTGGATCTTGATAGCCTGAATACAAATAAGTAGTAAAAATCACCAGATGAATACAGAGTCTTACCATAAGGCAGTTTACTGCATACATTTACAACCTTCCAGTTATCTCTTCTAAGGAAACAGTGCATACTGCCTCAGATTATACTTACTATTATTCTGTAAATTCCTAAAATTTTGTATATAATTCTTCGTGTAATGTTATATACTGTTATATTTAATACAATACTAGTTTATGATACACTTTAATAGCTATTCTGCACTGAGCTATTTTCATTTATTCTAGTATTGGTGGCTATATAATAGTTCTCTGCATGTCATTTATCCAACTTTATGACAGGTCATGAGGGAAGGGGACATGGGGATAAATGGCAATAATGGGGGAAAGCAGATAGTGACAAATTTACCTTGCATAGATTTCTTAATCATGGTTAAATAGTCAGTGTCTCTGCCAGCTTCTCCGTATCATCTGTCCTATACAGCTTGATAATTTACTTCACATGCAGCTACAGAATAGTCCAATAGTAATTATTTTTGTTTTTCTTTTCAGCATTGGTGACATTTCATGCTACATGAAAAGGTCTGTTAATAAAATATGTTGCAACTGCTTGGATAGCAAAAAAAAAGGTTCTTCTTGAATTAACAACTAGATTTTTTTTAGTTTGCTTTCTTCACTTTATGGCCTCTGCTATGTTTAGTGTTATCTGTTAGTGGCGGCTATGCTGTGCTGGTAATCAGGTAGACGACAGCAAGCTAGGACTCAGTCTCTTGGGTGACATAGAGTCAATGTGATAACCCTAAAGACAGTGCTGCCACTGCACAGTGCTCTCTCTTTCTTAGGTGAAACAAAGGAACGCTCCATAGGTAGGGAGGGTGCTGTGGTGGGACTCTCTGCATCTGTCAGCATTGTCTTCTCATTTCATACTGGAACTAGTTTAGAAAGAAAATAACAAGGCATAAGGCAAGACATCTCATTTTTACTAGCCTATGCTATGTCATATTTGCTTTTCAGTCATTTGGTAGATAAAAGATTAATGCTTAGACTCCAGAGTAGCTCAGAAAAACCATATAGGGTATAAGGAATGGGTTATTCCGAAAAGTAGCTTAATAATTAAACATTAGCTACTGTTTAAGTCCCACCTCATGAAATAAACTTGACATGTTCATAGTAATTTGGAACAAATAGATATCATCATGGAAATGTCATAGATTACTTGCTTTCTGAAATGACGATTTACCCTTCACCCCCAAAAAAAGAAGTCTTCTGACATATTTTACTAAAACACAGTAGCATGGTGGAAGGAAATGTTATTTAATTAATACAATAAATAGAATACTGACTTCCCAGTGCAATGCAATCAAAGTATGTGGGAAATGCTCATTATACTTGGATGACTCCTTTTATTTCAAATTAAATCGTTTGCTATTAGAAACGTTAAGCAGAGGCTTAAGACATTTTATAGTGGCTATCGTCAGACAATTTTATAGTACAGGGTGAAAGAAGGGATAAAAGCTTCCAGGCATATCTAGCATTATGGAAAGTGAGGTGAAAAATTGGAGATCCTGTAATAGACAGCCAATAAAAATTTGTCATTGTTCTATGTACACTGCCACACACTCATTACTTACAGCATTCTCTTGTTTTCTCTTTTGTTTCAAAAACTAATTTATATTTAAGTGACAGTCTCTTTCCCCTTCCTATAAGCCATGGAAACACTGAAGAAAACGTGTGAGAGCCAGAAAGGAAAACTCACTAAGTGACCCTTTAACCTGAGAGCTGGATTTGTTTTAAAATCACAGTTCCAAAAAAAAAAGTTGATAAAGGCTAACCCTCTTCTGCGTTCCAGGGACTCTATTTTTGATGCATGGAGCAAAAGAGGCCTTCAGGGAAGATTAGCTCAGACTCCTCCCTGCATCCCTGCCAGGAGAGACAGAGAGTGTCCCAATGTCACCTGAGATGCAGCAAACACAACCTCGTCCCCTGCTCACAGGTAAGATGCCAATACTCCTCAGTGGGCAGGGCGCCGTGCTGGCTCCTCACCTGCACCGTCTGAATCACATTCTGAAGGACAATTCGCTTCTTCCTTGGTCAGGGGCAGGCAAAGGAGCTTCACCGGGAGGTGGGACTGCCAGCTGGGTCTCCTGCACCCTGAGGGCAGCTGGGGAGGGAGAAGTTCTCTCTGGAGTGACCTGACTTTCCCACAGCCTGATAGCGACTGCAATGGCCAGATCTCAGAACTGACCTGAGTTCCTTTTGGTTGGGTTTCTTGAGCCAGTAACAAATAGATATGCCACACTATTGTCTTCCCAGAGTTCATAAACTAAGTGTAATCAAACACACAGAGGTAAACTGTTATGATTACTTTCTCTCTCCCTTTTACATCTATATATTATAATGTAGTTTTTCATCATAGGATCAGATAATTTGTGGTTTCCTTACATATGATTTGACAAAAGCAATAGTAAAAGATAGACATATTCAATACATGTGTCAACTTTTCTATAATCTAGTTTGTGGTAGATGAAATAAATCAGTATAATAGTCTTTTACATGTTCTGCATGGGAAAAATTGTGATTTCATTTCAGACGTTTGTGATTGATTGGCATCATGGTTTCATCAAGAGTGTACAATGTTTTGAGTCATCATTTAACAAAAATAGGTATGAAATGCAGATGGGGACTGGCTTCAGAACTTTAATTATCGGTACTTTGTTAATTAAAGGTATATTATAATACTAATTCTCTATGTATTCAGCTCAACCCTAGGATACATACATAGGCAGAACTAGAAATGTGATTGAACTGTGAAAACAGTAGATTAAAGGAAACTTCAGTTCTCACAGGAGACAAGAAAATGATAACCTGAGGAAAGACTGCAGTTTACTCTGGAAGATGTATAGTATGTCAGTTTATCACTGTAAATCAAGAGAGACTAGAGGGTGTTTTTGTGTAAAAATAAGTATTTGCTATTGTAACTTGAAAAAGAATAGGGATACCAGTAAAACTATTGATTTATGTTCTGTAGCCTTCACACTACTAAACAGATGATTTTTTTCCTGAAGAAAATATTAATCTACCTTTTAAAATCAAGGGAAAGAAAGGACTGTGCTCTTTTGATTCACCTTTGCAGGTAGATATCTATCCTCAAACTCCCATTTTGCTCAGCCAACTCAATGGCAGCATTTCTTCAGCTCAAGGTGCCTTAAAAGGTACTTAAGGAAACTGGCATGTGGAAAAACACATGGAGATGAAGTGCATAGAGATCAAGAATAGCAGAGTGGACAAGACTCATAACATAATTTCACTGACATCATAAATATTCCCTCAAAAAGTTAATGTGACCTTTGGCAGTCTTGTAAGAAGGAGGCACTGAGCTTGTAAAAGCATAAGAAAATGATGGTAAAACCTCATGGCAGTGGCACTGCCAGAATGGGTTACAAGTGAAGTAATCTTTTTTGCTACATAACTGACATCAGTCTCAAGCTTAGGATATGTGGAATAACCAGAAATGAAGGTATTTCTAGGACAGTAGCAAAGCATCAGCATTTCAGGACTGTGCCAGTATTCACGTTCACAAAAATCAGTCTCATTTTCATTTATACTCTCCTCACGTTTCTACCTCTGAAGGATGAAGAGAAATACTTGTAAATGTGAACTGTATAACTAATTTATGTTGTCTTCTCTTGAGAGTCTGAAACCCCCAAAGACTGACAAACTGCCCCATTCATCATAATTCCTAAAGTTTGTGCAACCCAATGAAGAATGTGTCTACAGCATAGGGGATCCCATATGCCATGCTGTCCTGATTTGGCCTTGCTAGTTTTGCAGAGAGCTAAAGCACATTTTCATCTGGCACGTTTTACACGTTAGTTCAAGAGGTAGAAATCTCTAGGAGGGTAGGAAGTATATGAACAATTTAGCAAAATAGATATGCATTTAATATCAACAGAATGGTTTCACTCAAATGGAAAGGCTATTAAAAAAATTTAGCACACACTTAAGCACTTTGCTTAAACAGGGTGGAAAGAAAGCTTCTACTTTGAAGATAAGAGGAGTAAACCCCTGAGACATTTAGATTCCTTAACTAACACATTTGGAGCTGTAAGATATTTAAGAAGTGACAAGCTCATTTAACTTTCCCTTTGAAACAAAAAAAAAATAGATAACTGACAATTTGTATGGTGATATTTTAAAACTAATTTTATCTCTGCATTCATGCAAAATTTGCAAGCAGTAATGAGTGACCAGTGATTGCACCTATAATTTATTGCTCTAATTCTGTTCAAATACAAATTAGGTGTGTGCTATGCTGTTTGAGAAAACATAAGATAGGAAGAAATAATATTTGTTAGATAATCTTTAACAGGCTTATTAAAAGACTGCACAACTTCCTGTCCCTATTGCAGATACACTTATCCTTGGCCCAGGCTGTTACTAGGGTGTAGCATTTTAATACTGCAAATAGCTGCATATTCTGGATGATTATGAAAGAGTGTCTGACCTCAGATAATAATTTAAAAAGTAACCTTCAAATATCAAGACAAAGCAGCCATCAGTGTCTCATTGCTCTTTAATTAGGGCTTAGGTTAGTTAATATTCACTCACTTGCTGTATAGATTTGTATGCAATCAGTAAAATAAAATCACTTAATTTAATGCATTAATGTAGTTGTATCGCAATGGGTGGCAAACAGATTGTGGAGATTAAATAACATGCTTTATGCAGGAAGGCTTAGTTTAATTTGTTTGACAGCTGAGTTTTTGTACTTGTAATTGCAGATATTGCAAGTGGAGCTAAACAATGTTGTGCTGCCGTCCATGTATATGAGACCCAAAACTGATGTGCAATTTCAAGGCCTTCAGACTCTGAAAATCATCATGTTGGCTTTTTTCTGGCTAATTTCATAAATAAGATTACATTTGGATATAGTAATTAAGACTGAATGCTACAGAAACAAATCACATGCACTTACTTGAATTGGTTTCTCTGTTTCTTTTGGACAATTTGTATTAATATGGATTTGTGCCTAAGTATAAGCCTACATGATCTAGTCCTAATAACAACTTTACCACTGATCTTATTCTCATTAAAATAAGTAATACATAATATTTGGTGAATTGAACTATGCAGAATGTCACTATAGGGGGAGTCTTCCTTAGAGAACTGTTTTTCACTTACCGCAGTTTTGTTAGAAATGAATCTGAGACTATAAGCAAACAATTGCCAGAGGCTGAGCTTTCAGTGGGCTAAGTAAGAGATGCAGTGTGCTAAACTGTGATTCTCACATCAGTAAGAACTTAAAAATTTAATCTCATAGGAAGCTAGTGAGTTACTCCAGAAGGAAGCCCAGACACAAATTTACATGCATACAGTATGTGTGCTAAGGATCCTGGAAAAAAAAAGGAGGTAGTAAGCTGAAGTGTCAATGGGCACACACAATGGGAAACAGATCTGCAGCCTTGCACGGTAAGATACAGAAGCTCCAGGAAGCAGAAACTACCAGCTTGGGCTGTTTTTTGTAGACACTGCAGAGATTTACTATTAAGGCTGATCACTAAAAACTTGTTCCTATTCACAGGCACCTATACTTATAAAACTTACACTTCCTGAAGATCCCTGCTTGAAACTTACCAACAGGGAGTTGAGGAAGGTGGGCACAAACATACCTATTCCTTTAAAAAATTGTCATTGTAATAGGACAAGCACTGTTTTCTTTAATGAAAAAAGCAGCTGCAGGGAATACTGCTACGTAGTGTCCCATTCAGAAGCTAGATAGCATGTAGCTTTAGCTCTTTGTATTAATCATAGCTCTGAATAAAGAGTACAGGCAATCTCTCCTGTCTTCTTGTAGGTCACTGAGAGGCATCTGACATCCCTACTGTCTTTTCAGTTCATTAGGCATAAAGAAGGTATTAGGAACATGTCTCCCCACATCAGCATAGCACTAGTGACAGGAACAGTCAGCTCTAAATGTTTGCCTGTCACCTGAGCCCAGACATACCCCTACTGAGAAGAATTTGTGATTTTGTTCTCACTGTATTAGATCGGTAGACATGGCTCATTCAACATGAATACTGCAAATACTGTAACACAGAAAATATTGAACATGAACCAGGAAGATTCTTTAGTCACAAAGCAAAGAAAGGAAAAAGGAATCAGCAATTAGGTGTTTGCTGAAAGTTAGGAAAACACAGTTAAATTCCTTCCTTTATATGGTCAAATGTAGACTTCCAGGTATTTAGGTACTCTCTATAGCCACTCAAGAATAAATTTCCCTCTGGGAGTAATGTAGATTCACTATAAAGGGAGTATAGCTGACTAGTTTAAACCAGGTGTCATTTTTCTATGTCTTAAAGGCAGGTGAGGTGACCACCTGCAAGGAGTTAAAGACTTCTACTATAAGGTATGAAATTTCAATGCAACTAAGAGCAGCTAAAGTTTGGAACATAAGTAATGTCTCAATGAATTCAACAAATGCCTAAAAATGAATGTGATATGCTTCAATAAAGACAGTGCCAAGACTGTCCAAAGTACTTCAATTATACTCAGGCTACTGGAAGAACAAACACAAAAAAGCAGTCAGTGATCATAGAAAGGCCTCTTTAATTATCCAATAGAACAAAATACATAAGAATAATGCAAAAAAAAATGCTTTTGGATTTTTAGATATTTCTGTTTGTCAGCTCTTTACTCTTCAAACAAAGGGATAGTGTCCCACCAAAGCAAGTATCAGAGATGATGAAGAGAGTTTACTCCCCTTAGCCTCATCTGACACAGATGAAGATCCTCTTTGAGTTATATTTTATTGCAATGTTCAAAAGAGCCTGTGTGACTTAATAAATAGACAGCTATAGGGGAATGAATTTAAAACAGATGTGACTGCAGCAAAACGGTGGCATTATACCAGGAAAACAATATATCCTGTACAAGTCTGTGCTAAATCATAACACATGTATTTTGTTTTAATTGGTCCTTCGCTCTTGCTGCTGGAATTTTACAGATTGCCATGGTTGAATGAGCTGCAAACAACCCTCTGAGGGCAAAGCTTTCATTTTTGTTTAGAATTTTCCACTCAAGTTAAAACTAAGCCTCGAGATAGAAGCTAAGTACAAAGAGACAGAGGGAGGAAATAACTGATGAGAAACTTTTTGGGTTTGCTTTTGTTTTAATTAACACTTGCTATTTTGCTTTTTTCTTGAAAGTGAAGTACAACATCCTGGCTTTTCCCCTGGTTGCGAAGTTCAACATTTTAAGTCTTTCTTTTCTGTGTCTTTGGACATAACGGTGACATTTGCTTCTTTACCTTGCTGAAGCCAAGACCAGAGTCCAAGAGTACTCTCACAAAGTGAAAGCACCCATCTCATTTTTATAAGCTTTCTTACAGGCAGCCTGCAGACAGTCTGCCTAGACAGCCACCAGACTTTGGGTGCGCCCAGCAGGCTCCCTCTGACTCTGGAGCCTGTTGGGGCCTGTTGTTGGTGTAGATGCTCTCTTCCGCTGTGCAGCTTTCCAGTCACTCTTCTTCATAGCAGCTTGTTATATTATTGATCATCTTATGACAATCACTTTGTTCTTTTTATTCTATTTCACATTAAACTTCTCCCTATTCTTATCCATGGTTAACACCTGTGCTGGTTTTGGCTGGGATAGAGTGAATTTTCTTCACAGTAGCTAGTATGGAGCTATGTTTTGGATTTGTGCTGAAAACAGTGTTGATAATACAGGGATGTTTTAGTTACGGCTGAGCAGTTCTTACACAGAGTCAAGGCTTTTTCTGCTTCTCATACCACCCCACCAGTGAGTAGGCTGGGGGTGCACAAGGAGTTGGGAAGGGACACAGCTGAGACTACCACCTCCAACGAACCAAAGGGATATTCAATACCATATGAGGTCATGCTCAGCATATAAAGCTGGGGGAAGAAGAAGGAAGTGTGATGACATTTGTCTTCCAAAGTAACAGTTATGTGTGATGGAGGTAGGCATAGACAGATTTTGCAATATATTTTTCTTCTGTTGCACCAAATTTGCAGAAAGCAATTTGGAAGCAACTTGGGTCCCATCCAGGCTCATGAAAATACCAGCTCTGGAAGGCAAACTAGCCAGGAGCTAGAGATTTTTCAATGTGGAAACAAAATGACTCAAGTCACTCTGAAGAGTGCAAAAGTGATGTGAACCATTCTTATAGACCAGTGCTTCCCAAATGGCTGCCACGGGACAGTAGCAATCCAAGAGAATGGTGAGTATGAAAACCTTCATTCTCTACCTGTTTGCCTTTAGCAGCCAGCCCCTTCAGTGTGGTTTTGGGCTGTGGATGAGCAAGATGTGTTGTGTGACCAGCCTAGTGGATAACCATAGAGATATTGGTGGCTGTGGCTTGTTGCTTGCTCCCTTGTTTTTCATGCTAAGAAATGCTTTAAAAATTCTGGGTATATATATCCTTTAGCTCTTACTTCACTTTTTATATGTCTTTACAAAAAGTCTTTTTAATAGGAAATAATTCGGTATCAGTGAGAGGAGGGGAAAGAGCTAAACTTTCAATTAAAGTCTAGATCAAACTTTACTGTTTTTGAAGTCATCTAAATTGATCCCTTTATAGTACAGGGCTTTGATGCCATTTTAAATAACTTCATAGAAAAGTTAATTTGAAAAACAAAAATATCGTGCTTAGGGTAACTTAATGCACCTAAGGCATTAACTGCACTGAGTAAGGATATTCAGTGAGTTTTAACAGAGCAGAAACCCTTCACTGCCTTCCAAATACTTGCTGCTTTTTTAAATTTGTGATGTAATATTAGGAAGCTGTGGTTTCAGGTCACATCCCATTAGATTATATTGCTTCATATTATGTAAGCACTGCTTACAGATGAAAATTCAGCAATTTAGCTATGTGCACCTCCACACTGGAAAATTCATTAACCAGCTAAACACTGCCATAATCTGCACATGTCAAAACACACAGAATTTGCTATCATTAGGAGCCTGGATGTAAACCTTATTAAAGTCTATGGGAGGAATTTCCAGATTTCAGTGGACTGTGAAAAACAAATTATAGCATGCTGATGATTATCCTGTCAGAACAGCAAAACGGTACAACAATATCACAGGTAAAGCTAACTTGTTTTCTTAGGATTGAACAGTAATTTTGAAAACAATTATAGACCAGGAGAAGGGAAAGAGGAAAACTGTGGGTCTAAGGTCTCCATCTGGCACATGTTCTCTTTCCAGTCTGAGAAGCAAAGGGAGGCACTGGGAAGAAGTGTGAATCTTACAAGTCCTTGAGCTCCTGCACTGAGTAAAAGGGAGATATGAAAAGATCTATTTGCCAGAGCTGTGTAAATTGGACTACCTGCACATTTTCTTTAATATGAGCTACCAAAAGACAAAATACTGGAAGACATTAAAGTTGGCCACTGCCTCCAAAGGAAGGTTTCTTTAGGTCACAAAATACTGTGCTAGAATGAGCTAATTCTTTAAACAGAGAAGACTCTCAGGTTTTGGGTGAGAAAGACTTAAAAGTTCAGAAACAAATGTCTTCCTCATCCACTCTGTCTTTGAAGGAGTGGTCCTTTTGCTGTGGCTGTATCCTCAGCCCAGCAATTTTCAGTGGCTACTTGGGTAGTAACAAACTATGCCACAGCCATTCCTGTAGACGGTAGGGATATTTCCTTCTATCATTTCTGAAGCTTGCCTGCTCCCCTTTGAGTTCTCTCAGACTCCGTTCAAGACACACTCAAGACCCTTTTCCAGGTCTCATTATCTTTACCCACTGCCCCGCTAGCTGCCTAACACAAGCAGCAAAAAAAATCTAACAGTCAAATCCTTTGTTAAAGGAGGCGGGGGAGCTGATGCTGAGAGCCTCCAGGCTCTAGCAATTCAGGTTGCTTAAATGTGACTTGAGGAGGAGGAGTTCAAACAATGTGGGTGTGCACAAAGATGCTCAATTAAAACCACAGTATCTGTTCTGTAACTTTTTCTCCTACTGTATTTAAATACAACAGTACTCCCCTGATCATCACAAAAAATAACCAGCAATTAGAGAACAAGCTTAGATTATTGTTAGTGTTTTACAGCTTGCAACACACTCTTTTGTTTGCCCACCTTGAGAGGTGTTTAGCATGTCCAAATTTCCATAAAAGATGGTTTAAACCTACAAAAACACTAGCAAGCAAATCCGTCTTAATGTTACATTTCATATAGAGCTTTATATTCATACAGCTTACTGTAACAGTGTTCATCAGGAGCTCTGAAAGTCAAGTCAAAAAAAAAAAAAAAAAAAGAGTCAAGATCCAAAGTTATATTCTTTTCATATTAAGGAAGCCAAAAGTTTTCTTTTAAAAAATAAGTTTTACTAGAGAAAAATGTTTTAAATTTTTGCTTTAAAAATTTAGAAAAACATTTCAGCTAATAATATCTGAATAAAAAACCTGAATCTAAATGAAAATGTATTATAATGGAAAAAAATAATAGGTTCATCATATAGAACATTTTCAAAAGAGGTTTTTCAACTTCTTAAATGAATTATATGGCAAAAGAGGAGCTATTTTGCAAAATGCTGAAGTGCAGTGTCTTTATCTTTCTCCAAGAAAACTTTTGTCAAAAAAAAAAAAGGTCTGACCTTTATTCTAAGAGATTTCAAAAGAGTTAATAAAATAACTATGAATAGCCCCTCATTTGTACACACAACTCACTAAGGGAAAAATACATTGCAGCACAGCATTTGATATTTATTGGCATTTGAGCTTTTTAGCAATAAAAATACTGCTTGAAACAGTAATGCAGATAAACTCAGTACATCATGATATCAAATTATTTTATAAATTGATATTAATCTGAAAGAATCTTCTTCATTGAAACTCATGCATTATTACTTCATTACGGTGAGAGGCTTGCAATGTAGAGCAGGAAGTTGTGTAACAGTATTTTATTCCTTGGTGGCATGGGATATTAATTCTGGAGGTGTAAGCAAGCACATTGATCTTTGCTGCCATCCAGAAATGAAATGTCATGTAGAGCAAATTCGTCATTGCTATTCCAATATACTACCTGTTCTGTGGTGTTGCCTTTTAGATTTTAAAACAGAAATCCTTAGTGATCTCTGTAAGAATTTGGATTGCTATAGATCTCATAAATACATCATTGTGATGAATTCCCATTTTTCTATTGCTTGGTGACAATCCATAGATAACTCCATATAAGAAGAACATGGTAGAAATCTCTCTTTGGTATTGAAAATGTTTTCTGTTTAGCTCATAGAGGGCTCAACCCTGCATACATCCAGAATTCCACTCAGCATCATCCAGCAACATTGAAACACTAAAATGTGTGTCTTAAATTTCATAATATAATCTCTGATATGGTTTCCACTCATCAGGAATCTACTCAGGTTTCCTAGAGATATTTTAATAGTGCCTGCTACAACCATATAAAAAAATCCATGTCAATTATGGTTGTGATAACAACACTGCATTGGGTGGATCCACCTAGACTTATCATCCAGTCTCCCACAGAAACCTGCTGCAGATGAAAGAGGTTAATGATAACATAGATGGTGATATGGGAAGTAATAATCAGTGAATGGAATTCGTTCCACTTATCTTCAGCCATCTATGCCAAGCTAGTACCTAATACCCTCTGAAGGAACAACAAAGAAATGTTTAAGGCAAATGGGATGAATCACCTTCTGGAAGTTATTATTTTCTTTATCAAACATAGAAGGAAACTCTATGAATAACTTTCAATAAATATCTGACTTCTAGATGGATACACTTGAATGAGAGGACTCTAACTTTTACATTTCATCTATTAAAAAGGAGTTAAAAAATTTACCTCAGTCATGTGTACATGCTTTCCAGTGCTTACGTTCAAAATATTCCACGTTATTTGCTTGCACTGACACACAGCTGGACAGACTTCCAAATTTTATCCAAAGTACTTGGATCATCCTCACATATCCTCCATCCTCACAACCATAAGTGACATGGATTTTTTGTAGTCTGACACAGAGGAACCTCCACCTTCCAAGAATGTAAAGTGTACTAAACCACACTCTGCTCTTGTGTGCGTAGGTATATCTGAGTACCCACCTCCCTCCTACATACACATGCTCAAAAACTTCTAAACCTTTCCATCCACTGAAACCAGAATTTCAAAGATATTAAATTCCAACAAGTTATTTGAAACTGTGTGTTTCTTATTAGCATGTCCACTGATGAAACTTTTGCAGTCTGAGCTCACTTCTTACAAAATATAAGGAAAAGCTCAGGAAAGGTTTCAGTCAAGGCACATATCCATAAGGAACATGACAAAGACACATTTCAAACAGGATGGGACAGTTTCCCAGAAGAAGAGGACGTTGCTAAAGTATTTTCCAGAACTCTGCCTCAGAGGAAATTAAATAATTGAATTACTGATTTGCCAATAATATTTTCCATAATTATTAATATATTTCTGAAGTTCTTCACAGCATGTGGCCAGCTAAGGTACTTCAGATAAGATGAATAATGGGTCCTAAAACATGATCAGACTAACAGCTGGCAAATGTGATCTTATATCTTATTCATCAAGGTGCAAGAAGTAAAGCAGAGGAAGGTATGAAAGAACTAGTCAATGTGATGAATACTTGTGACTACTTGGAGTTAGGTGTTAGCTTTCTAAGCACACTTCAAAGCTGCTGCTGATGCAGAGTCCCAAGAGAAACACAAGAGAAGCAGTGCACCACATAAAGCAGTGTTTGTCTTTCAGCTACGTCATATAAACAGTGAGAGAGTATTTATTCCCTTCCATTATTTCAATACAGGGAATAAAAATAAAAAATTACAACTAACCACACACACACACCAATTCTGTAAATATGAATACTGAATAAACCACAGGGAATCCCAGTCAGCTCACTGCCATTTCACAAGCCAAAGAGGCCAAATTTATTCACTGTACCATTTGATGCAAATTATTCCCCAAGTCCTACTAGGGAGGTAATAATCCAAAATTATTCCTATGTTTAAACAATAGTTATGGATTGGGTACTTCTGTAGTTTTCTATATGAACTGGCTTTATGTGTTCCTAACAGAAATATCCTATAATATCATGTAGAATTGAAAGTCAGAAATGTTCTTATAGAAATCATTTAAGTAAGGTATAGGTTTTAATAGAGAATGTTTTCTTTCTCTTTTCTTTTTCTTTTTATTAATAACAATTAATGACATCTAATTGTTCTCCTGCTACAGAAACACCTGAAAGTTAACTACAGTTTCTGTAGTAAGGTACTGTTCTGCTAAAGTACACGAGATTCATCCCATAAAGGACTAGGAGATTCTGCATATTTCACTGCACAGTGATCAGGTGTGTCTGACCCAGGTGATATGCTACACTGGATGACAGCAAGGCCTGTGATGCAGCTAAGCTGCAGTTTCTTTTCAAGAAGGGCATCCAAAAATCATGATACACTACAGGACAAAACATTTCCAGGCACTGAGCTAGCTAATAAGTATGCACAAAAGGCAATCATTGTGGCAGAATGTGGCCTTCTAGTAGTGTAGCTGTGCAAAGCAGCTTGAATTAGAATTAGGTAGCCAGGAGGATCACTTTTGTCTGTTTGCATGTCTGAATTTGATGAGCCTGCAAGCTTCTTACAGGGAGGAGGGAGGGAGGAGAGAAATGGAATAAAACCCTGTGTCTTGCTTTACAACAAAAGTGTGAAAGTGAAATATTATTCTCATTTAGTGTTGCATCAGCTGAAATATATTAATAGAGAATCATATCCTTTCTCTAGTACCCTATTGCTTAGTTAAAAAGTCAATCTATTAAATCTTCATGTGTTTCCTGGTTAATTTTTATGCAACCTGATTATATTGCTACAAAGTTGTTCAGAATAATCCTTATAAAGATTGCAAATACAAGCATAAATCCCATTTCTATGAAGCAAGGTAGTTAGGTATGTATTTAAGCTCTTGCTCAAGGGCCTTAAGTGCTCTAATGAACACAAATCCACCTCCTCACAGGCTTACAGCTGAGCATATCATAAACCTTCTGGGGTTAGATTCGTCTCACATTACTATAGCTTTTTTAAAAATGATGTAAAAAAGAAAAACAAATGACATAGGATCCTTCTTTCAGATGTCTTCAGACAGGTTCCTAAGCTAGTCCTAAAACCAGCTTAGACTAGCTGTTCAACTTTTAGCTAATCCCACCCTAGGATATAATTGTACAATACTCCATTGTATGAATAAAAGCTTCTAAAAGATGTAGTAAACCAGAAAATGCTTGGATACCACATGTACTGTAACAAACGTTGATTTCTCTCTCACGTCACACATTATTGTCTAAGAAGCAGAAAATATTTTTATTTCATTTCATCATAAATGATGCACATGAGATCATTAAGATGCAGTTAAATATGTATAGTACTCCTCTGAACATTTACTTTTCAGTCCTCGAGGGCTTTTTTCCCTCAGATGTGCCCAATTAAAATATGTCCCCACCCACTTGGAAAGCCATTTTTCTATCCCTCACAGACAAAACAATGTCAGATTTGGATAGCAGCTGAGCTTCTGCTGGTGGCAGTCTTCCTCTGCTTTTGCCCCATATCCATGATCTCATGCTCTACCAAAGTTTTTAAACCAGGAAGAGAAATAACTGTGTACAGATATAAAAAAATATCTTTCCCAAAACAACCAGTATGTCCTACTTTGTTCTTGAACAAATAACAGTTCGGAATTGCAATGATTCTAGATAAATTCTGTCTGGAGATCCAGACAAATAAAAGACAGTTACTTCCTCATGCTACATGATGAGCATGATAACCAACACTATTAGATGTAAGACAGGCATCTGCTTCTTAGGGACAGAGCTGGAGCATCTCTCTGAATTGTGGCAGAGCTGACACAGGAGGCAGGTGGCCTGCTGTTCAGGGAAGGTTGTGTCCAGCCTGTATGGACATTTGGTTTTTTTGGAACAAAAAGTGTTTTATGAAATGGGAGTACTATGAGAGGATTGACTACAGTGTTAAAACAGTCTATTTCTTTTTGATCCAGGAGTCTAAATTCTACTTCTTTCCATCTTAAGCACCAATGAAGGTGACCTGTTCAAAGTCTTATATTGGCTTTGGGTCCATTTGAGAAAGACAAATTCTTATAAAATTATATGAAGTAACAAATAATACAGGAAAAATATATTAGCTTTTCTGACTTCCCTGTTCTCAGAATGCAAGATACAAGATTTAACACAACTGAAAGGTAGCCTATGTAAAATGGATAAAATAATAAATAATTTGATAGCTAATACATATAAAATATACATATAGATTATATTTATGAATGGGTATGATTTATGGGTACTAAATATTATTTTGGAAAAATATTAAAAGAATGCAGAACAGATGATAGAATTATGCAGCAATTGAGAGAATTATGGAGGCTATTCACTATTAAATGCAATAAGATAATTTCCAGAAGTTTCATGCTTTGGAGGAAAGCTAGACATTATGTTAAGTAGAAATGTCTGTCAGAGAGGGCTATTGTACCATCTTTAACCCTAAGGAAGACAAAAAATCTTTGTTTCTACAGTATCTTATTTTGATCTTTGGTAGACAGGGTTCTGCCTTTGACAGAATGCTGATTTGGTATGAAAATCCCAATTATTGTGCTCATGCATCTATATATTCTCATCATGTGCTGAAAATATGTCATCAAAAGTTCATGGTTTTGTACATGTTTTAAGTAAAAAAAAAATAAAAACCAAAAATCCCTGGTGAAATAAGTAAAAGGGGTCTCTTCCACTTATCGATCTCACTTTATGTTTTGCTACATTTTGATTGATTTTTTGTTGATTTGCTGTATTTTCTTTGTTAATTTTAATGTTGCTTCTCTAATGTTTGTTGGATTATTGGATCAAGCTGGAAAAAATCACGCTAAAGTGTGTGGGCATTTGAATAAATCTCTGGAGAACTTTTGTATAATCTCAGACTTCTCCCTTGTTTGCTACAAAAAGGGTTAATTTGAATTACTTTAGGCACTTCAAAGATACAAAGCTCTTCTAACAAAACAGAGAAAGTCTGTTCTCTATATTGCCAAACATGCAGATATTTTTATATGAAGGGATACATTTTCAAAGCACTGCAAGGGAGGTATGTGCTAAAATCTGTTCATGTATAACAGGATTTGTGCTAATACCGCCTACGCACTACTTTGAAACTATACCCCTCTCTGTTTTTAATAGTTTGTAGCCACAGAAGGGACTGTGATTTGGAAGAAGCTGACATTAGTGGAATAAAAAAATCAGTAAGAAAACAAAACTACAATCAAATTGGTAAATTTCAAATAAAATGTACACAGCAATTATCACCATCATCATCATAATAATAATACTTTTTTTAACGTATGGAAGTGTCTTTTATCTAAAGATCACAGTAGCTTAAAAAGATTTTCCTGTTCTGTCATCTCCTTTGCACATGTAACAAATCAGGCTGATGAAATTTGTTCTGGAAAATGATACAGATTCTCAGTGTATGGGAAGCAAGGTGATGGTATTGAATTTGATAAAGCTACATGGATTTAAGAGAATTTCAGATTTGGTCCAAAGCCTTAACAGCAGCTACTTGCATAACTGTTCAGAAGAAGAAAAAGAACTAATTTTTAGCACGCACTAGGTAACAGAACAAACAAGTCCCTCCAAAGATCTTTCTGGTTTCTATTTTTTATGTTGTTCTACATGTCAAACAGTTTAAGATTAAAAAATGATAAGATTACAGAAGAGAAGCTACATATGTGCATACATACATAAAAAATGTTTCTACAAATAAATTAGCAACAAAAGGAGAGCTAAGGAGAATCTCCATCCTTTATTTGATGCAGGGGGAAACATAGTGACAAAGGACAAGGAAACGGCTGAGGTACTTAATGCCTTCTTTGCCTCAGTCTTTAACAGTCAGAGCAGTTGTTCTTGGGGTACCCAGCCCCCTGAGATGGAAGACAGGGACAGGGAGCAGAATGAAGCCCCTAACCCCATGTTGAGGTTCAACAAGATTAAGTGCTGGGTCCTGCACTTGGGTCACAACAACCCCATGCAACGCTACAGGCTTGGGGAAGAGTGTCTGGAAAGCTGCCCGGCGGAAAAGAACCTGGGGGTGTTTGTTGACAGCCAGCTGAATATGAGCCTTATTGTTCTCCATAACTACCTGAAAGGAGGCTGTGGCAAGGCAGGGGTCGGTCTCTTCTCCCAGGTAATAAGTGATAGGACAAGGGGAAATGGCTTCAAGTTGCGCCCGGGAGGTTTAGGTTGGATATTAGGAAAAATTTCTTCACCGAAAGGGTAGTCAGGCACTGGAACAGGCTGCCCAGGGAAGTGGTTGAGTCCCCATCCCAGGAAGTATTTAAAAGGCGGGTAGACGTGATGCTTAGGGGCATGATTTAGTGGTGAACTTGGCAGTGCTAGGTTAATGGTTGGACTTGATGATCTTAAAGGTCTTTTCCAACCTAAATGATTCTATGATGCTATGATTCGAATGCATATCTTACCTGTAAAATTATGCTATTGCATACATCACTCTAACTTAATTTTATCAGAGATGAGCTCTTTATTCTGACTCATCCAGGGCACCAAAATTCACCAGTGTCTTGGGAAAGGAGGCCATGCCTCCTTCCATATGGCAGTTTACATGCAGAACTATGATTCCGCTCTGCAGCTCAGCCTGGAAGCTGGGTGGAGGAACTTTGCCACACTTAAAGCAGAAGCTCAATCAGCTCTTTGATTTTTTGTTCAGAAAAAGAGGGTCAAGCCTTGTGCAAAGGCCAATTACATGAGCAAGCAGCTTCTTGAATACTACTTTTACATTCTTTTGAATGTGAGGCAGACTTCATAGAAGAAAGAGTCTTCAGTTTATAACAGTCTAAAGGCAAAGGTGAGAACTAAATGTTTCAGGTAGCAGCACTGAACAACATGTTCACTGTCACCCCATTTCTTAATCCTTTGGTAAAGCTGCTACTGACCATTCAAAGACATGCAGGTGGAAAAATCAATATAACAAGAATACAACTGAATCCTATACAGAAATATCACCAGGAATGTCACGTCAGATGGATGGCTGGAATACAGTGCTAATAGAATGTGTATTTTATGGATTGTAACTCATGTATGCAACAGAAAATGAAAAGGATTTTGAAAGAAAAAAGTACTTACACAGAAAACCAAAAGATTTTCCTTGGAAGAAACAGAAATTGGTTTATCATATCGAACACATCACTACAACTTATAGCATCCAAAACTCATCACTTGTTTATGTTGAGCAACCACTATCAGTTACCTGAGGGAACTATTAAAGTGTTTCTTCTAATAAAAGCTGGGGAAAAAAAGTACACGTTTTAAAACCTTTGTTGTTGTTGTTAAGTTAATAAAGCTTTTATGCTCAGACCAGTTGTAAAGTCTGTCAAGCCTGTATTTCCCTTTGGGACAAAAGCTCTAGAAGTTTTTACTCTCTCTTTATTTCTGTACATACCCTTCTTATGTTTCTCCTTATATCCCAGAATGTGGTTAGTATTTTTACCTTCATTGCCGCAGTGAAATATGTGTGGTTTTTTTTTTTTTCTACACAGCTTCTTCTGGAAAGTAACATACATCTCTGAAGCTCTCCTTCTTCCTATGCATAGGACCTGTGGGACATGTACATATCTGGTGCACCAGGTCACATGATGGGTGAGGAGCTATAATGCTATGCTGGAGTAGAAGAGTGTATTCTTATAGCAGAATACCAAACAGTTGTGTTTGTTATTTCCAGTCAGAAAGTGAATCGGTGACATATTATGCTACAGACATGGGTCGGATGTGTTCCATTGTCAGAGGGCATGTGGAAAGAGCCATTAAAGTGACATAAGATTCTTGCATAAGATCCTTGCATAGAACTACATTTGCAAAAAATTGCAATAGCTGGAGAATGACTACCAAATTATTATCTTTTTTCTCCTATATTTGATATAAAGAAGAACAGCCATGGCATACAAAGTCAGGGGGCAGGGGGAAGAGTAGAGACAGAGAGGGGGGGGGGGGGGAGAGAAGACATTAACTTCCATCTCATTTCTCCCCACTCAAGGAAATTTAGGTGCACAGCCTGCTAAGTTCTGTGAAGTAAAATTCAAATGGAAGTAAAGAACATGTATGACAATGAGCAGGTATTATCCATACCTGTTCTGTTTGAAGTTTTTAACACAGGTATGTATGCCTTTCCAAAGAGACACACTCTAGTTCAGCCACAAAACATTGGCCTTGCTGGCATAATTTCAGTTGTGTGCATAGCACTTCAAGACCATGTTGCATAATATGAGGTGATCATAAGGGCGCTTCAGGGCTCCAAATTTCCACAGAACAAACAAGAAACAAACACACTGTAGACAAAACTTTGTCTACAGCATACACATGAAGTCCTACATTGTTTTCCCTTTTCTTTGAAAGGGAGAAAGTTATAGAATTACCTCTCCAGATGTCACAAATATCTATTAATCTCCGATTTAATATTAAACCCCAAAAGCAATTGCTAATAAAGCCGTAGAACTCATCTATATTATCAGCACAGTTTGCGCTGTTTTGCATGTAATGTCTAAGGTTAGTTTCAAACCTGATATATTACAAGGTTTCCCACTTCCAACAAATGGAGCTGTCCAGAAAATAGTATTGCACCAAAACTCTGAGAGTTCAGCAAGATGCTAAACACAACATATTTACTGTTGTCACAAGCTGACATACTGGTATCTGGATGTGGGAGTAGATTGTTGATCCTCATTTTGCAAGCATGTGGTTAAAAGTTATCCAATATCTAACTTTAAAATGACACCTTTTTTCACTATCTGTGAATGCTATGGTCTGTTTCTAAATTAAAATTGGCATTTTTCCCCAAAATGAAGAAGAAAATATTTTTTCATCTGTTGAAGCATTATCTGAAAAAAGTCTGCATTTCCCTCAAAACAAAGGAACCAGTAAATATTTCCTCTGTGACTTTGAAAAGCATTTGCAATACAATTTATATCTTTGGTAAGTAAACTATTATAAACATATAATGACCAATACCCTATCAATAGCATATTTCCTCTTACCAAGATGAAAAGATCCAAAGCATAGCAGATACAGGTGTCGAGGAGCTGATGCTGACAAAAAAGACTAGCCCAGTGCCTGGTTTTCAGAAGTAGTATTCTGCCAAGCCATGCCCTGTGGCACAAAACAATTACACACTGTTAACTTTCCCATCCACTTTAGATAGTACACTTCTCTTACTTTTTTTTGTCATGTCCTCACACAATGTTGACAAGCTGCACTGATTTTGTTCATGTCTCCCATGTAAAAATATTGCCAAATCAACAATAGAAACCAAATAATTGTGACCGAGAGCTCCTCATTTGACCAAATCATGGCCTGTCTTGGAACTCAACTTTCTAAAATGAGGTAGCCATGAGGACCCATGTCTACATGTACTGCTGTATTGGAGCACACATGGCAAAATCCCCCACGGTACCAGGATTTGGGTTCACAACAGACTTTTTTAAAGTCAGTGCTCCAAGGTAAGTATAACAGCAAACCTGACAGCAGCATTTTGCCTTAAATAAGGCAGTATTTGTAAAATATTTTATTCTTTTCCAAGTTCTTAAGTAGGATTATGATAACACAATGCAACTTGGAAACATTGATTTTTCAATACTGTATCTGTCTTTTGCTACAAGAATTTATATTGTTTTCATAATTATTCTCATGTATCATCTTGGTTAAGACAATTTCCAAATATTTATGTTTTTTTCTCAAAATATTTATCGTTTGTGGGGCAGACAGATGATTTCTTATTTCACCTTTCGAGCAAAAGTTGAACTTGTCAAACAGACTGTCCTTTTTCTCCTCCTATTTTTGAAACAAACGCAACTGATCGTTTTACAGTCTAATTTCATATTGACAATTCTTGTTTAGTGCTTTTTTTTTAATGTTACTGTGGAACTACTGTATGACATACAACTTTTAGCTGTTAAGAATGTCTTCCACTTGCACTGTGAAACCTTTCACCTATGGACTTGGGACTCTGCAGCTGCTGTTCCAGTATTTTTGTTTGGTTCCTGTGACATTGTTCTTATGGCCTTGCATCTGTGAATACCCAGATATTACAGTGGGCTTCTGACATGAGACTTACCCCTTCTCTCCATTCTTTTTCATACTTCTAGTTTTGTAGTTTCTAGTTTATACTACAGGAAAAGGAGGCCTAGTGAACAACATAGCAGAAAATAGTCACAACCAAAGCACGCTCCAAACAGCAGCACCAGGAACAGGAACAGGAACATGAAAGGAACAGGAACAGGTTCTCCAGGAGGGTGCCCGGCCAGGTCCCTGTGAAAACTGTATAGTACTAAGGAAAAACTATGGTTGTGGACCTCCTGCTGCACTGGAGAGGACACCCATCAGAGTGCACTCTGTCACTTCTCTGTCCACCTGGTCACTGCGGAAAGTTTTCAGTTTCTCTTCTCTTTCACTCTGTCTCACTTTCCCTTGTTTTGTCTTGTTTTGTTTTGTTTTCCATGAAAGTAAGTAACCTTTACTTACTGTCTACAGTCAATGCATGCAATGCAGTGGACCCCACATGTAGTTTGTGCCATCATCTTTTGTGAAACAATACTTGGAAGAAATTCTACTTCTCATCTGGGCACTAGAATAAACTTCGTGCCTAGCCTGTAAGCTTTTATTTGTAACTATGCCACTACTTTGACTCATTACCTGGTGAACCCCTTTGTCTACAGACTGCAGGGCAGGTTCCCTGATCATCCAAACCTAACCAGAGCATGGCACAACCTCTCTCCAGGCTGTACAATCTACCTACATTCCAAAGAAACTGAGAGAATAAGCAGAGGAAGGAGCACGTGCAATGCTCAGCCTGTAGAAGTGCTCCTATGTCCCACAGCTCAGGCAGAGGTGATGCGTTACAGCAGCTGAGGTGTGGTAGCTGTGCTAAGCCTTTTTACCATTTCAGCTGTAACCCAGGCTGCAAACAGTTTCTATTCAGACTGCCTGGGCTAAAAGGGCCTGTGTGCTCTGTCTTTGCAGGACTGCTGACAGCAACTGTCAGTTTTGTCTTGCAGTACTCAAACATACACATTAGGATTTAAGGAAAATTTAAGATTTTTTTTTCATTTTTCTCTTTGACAGGATTAGTCTGTCATGCTGCTTTTACAACGTTATATAGCCCTTACTGTCAACTTTTGGGTAGAGGCCTTTCAACTTAGCCTAGATATCCTACAGTTTTGTTCCAGTTCCACAATACCCTCAAATGTCAAGCCTCAAATACTGATAAATCCCCCCCACCTAATCAGTACCTTGAGAAAATAATGCACAGATACAAAAGCTGATTTCTAAGTAGATGGAGTGAATCTACTTATATTCAGTTATTGTAGCTGAATAGAATGTCCAATTTTATATCATTACCAGGCTGTGCCACTACATGAAAGGAACACTTAATTAACATTAAGTAGAATATTCATGAACATGAAAATCAGAAGCATGCGAGAATACTTGAGATGAATTATTAAGAAATTATGAGTTATACACTCTAGCTCAGAGTCAGTTCACTTAACTAATTTTTAGATTGCTAGTTATGTAGTACAAATTAGCGATCTGACTCCCTCTTACAGTCAGTAAGGAGAGACAGGAACCCAGAGAGAAATTTCCACCTGTCTTAAATACCTGCTTTAGAATATGATGATAATTTAAGAGATGATGATCTAAGTTTTAGAAGCCTAAAATGTTGTTAGATGAACCAGATCTAATAGTAACAAAGAGTCCCCTGGAAACACAGAACTGAACCACATTTAAGCCTTGCTCCTAAATCTAAGCTTGCTTCACCATGAAACCTAAGAATCTATTTGATTTCTAATCAGACTGGAAGCATGTTGATTTTTGCAATCCATTTTGGAATCCTGTAAATTCTTATGAATAATATACGAGACCATCTATAAGTAAGTCCACCTTCAAATTCTCCAAGAAAAATCTTAAACAAAATGTTAGACTCATGTTGAAAGCCTCATTTCTGGACTTGTCATATTAATTTATTTATTTGTTTCAAGTCCTTTATTCATTTTTTTCATGAAGTAAAACCTCATTTAGATCATGCATTTAAACATCAAGCTTGCTGACATGAATATCAATATTTCCTTCAATACAATTAGTTAAACTACATTAAGTTACATCAAAGTATTGTCAGTTTTGTCACACCACTGTGGATCATACTATCAGTGTTGTGAAAAGATTTCAATCTTACCTGCTTTTATAAAAAGCTAGAATAGAAAGGAGATTGCATTTTTAAATGCCAGTGATCTTCACTTGTTTGTCCCCATCCTACCATGTATTAACAGCGCATGAGGTTCTGCTACTATGTTAAATGAGAGGAAAGCAATGCCACACATCAGACCCACACAGTCACACGCTCTACAGCAGTCAAAATAGCATGTTGAGATTTTTGCTGTGTTTCCTACTATATGATTAAGCTACTCTTTCCATTTACATACAAACTAATCACATGACAAAACTGAAGAAGAGGGGGATGGGAACAGATGGGAAGCTTTCAACACTTCCTGGCTTCTGACCGCAAACCTTCTAGAGTTTTCTGCTTTAACTTTTATTACTTCTCATTTGCACTAAACTCATCTTCTGGAATTTTAAAGATGGAAAAGAAAATGCATAGTTGATGGACTGGCGATGTACAATGAAGACATACTGAGGCAAAATCAACAGATATCTAAACTGCCTTCAGCTCCCGTGGTCTTTTGCATCATCTTGGGTGTCTCAGAATCTATGTCCGTTATATAATTCTTTGTTTTCAACTAGAAGCAGAGACACAACCTTTTTGCACAAGAGTGGTAAACAAGATAAATACAAATGGTGAGACAGAGACAGGGAGATACAGAATGAAATATTCAGGTGACAGTTTTTACTGCTCTATACGTTGAAACAAAATCTTATTTATATTTAAATTTTAAATTTAAATACTTATTACAAGGGAATAAGGAGCTCTTCTCCAATTTAGTCCAGTCAAAATGTCCTTGGGAATGGGGAAAGAAACCCAATAGGACACTGAGAAACTTCCACATAAATTTAGTGAAGACTGCAGAAATAGTTGTCAGAACATGCAGTCTGATATGCATTTGTTTACTTTTACAGATATCTGAAACATCTTGCTTTCTTTCCCCCTGCCAGTGCACATTATCACAATAAATTTTTGGAAATCAACAGCTGGACACTTTCACAGTAGCTCTGACATATTCCAATTCTACTAACTTACCCAACACTTTCAAACAAGCAGTACCTCTAGGCTAAATATGCTTAATTATATTTTTTAAGCTTGTGTCATGAAATCTTAATAAACACATGCAAGATTACACTTTCTTCCCTCCACCATCAGCTAACATAGCTCAGGGAGGTTTTTATCAATACTTTTAAATGGCTGGATTTTGACACAAGGATGTTATCAATCCTTGTTGAAACTAAGAGGACCCAAGGTCAATCAGCTCTTTTTAAGTTTGGATCTGCACAGCTGGATTTTGTAAGGCATTATAATTTAATTAAAGACACTGTTTGGCATCAGTGTAGATGATGGGAAAGAACAAAAAATCAGGAGCTAAGACAAGAGAGCTGACAAGCAAAAGACAATAAGACACAGAGAAATTATAAAGAAGAGGAAGGCATCCTGATTTTTATTGCTCCGATTTGTGCATTGCTTACAGCAGCACAAAGCGAACTGCAAAGTAGTGAAAGCAGTGAAGACAAGCATCAATTTACTGTGGTGTATCTCGCTGACTTATAGAAAAAGAACAACAAATCTGATTTGGAATTTGTGGTGAAACTCTTGAACTGACTTCTCATTTTCAGTGTACTGCAATCTTCTTAAAGAAGAAGAAAGTGTTTATTTTGACTTATATTGGGAATTTTAAAAATCAATATATTTTTTAATTTCACTGGAAAGAATGAATTGATCTTCAATCCCAACTGGCCTCATAGAGGAAGAATAGAAGAGCATGTTGCTAATTAGTAGCTATAAATGATCATAGGACTGTATAATACATTAATTCAACTTATCTATGCCAATAATTCTTTTGTTTTAAACCAGGATTTCATAAATATCACGACCTAACCTCTTGAACAATAAGCCTAAAAGGAAAGAATCTTCTTTTCTGAACTAGTCCCTCAAAACCATATTAGAATAAAAGTTAATGCAGTTATCCTCTAGGCAGCCTTGCTGCCAAGCTTTATGCTTTGTGATCATAAAACATCTCAGTAAACTGAATTTTAAGTAGCTGAATTTTAGTCAAGAATTTTTTATCCCACTTAGGAACTGGTTCATAGTGACAAAATTTATTTCCCTTGTGAACTCAGACATTATCAGAGAGGAAAGGCATTTTAGTTTCTGATGATCTCGGTTTGAATATAAAAAGAAAAAGGCATTTACTAAAAACTATTATGTGAGTCATTTAAGATACATAGCCTTGACTAATAGAACTTTCTCTGGTTTTCTCTAAATAAGAACAGTTGGAGAGCTTCTCTGGTCCCAGCAAATCTGTAAATGTTTCTGGCAAAAATAAAACGTAGAAAAAAGGAGGGGGAAAGCATGCATGTTCCATTTCGGATGGCAAAAAATGAATGTTCAAGGCAGAGACTTTAAATATCCTCTTCTTTTTCCAGCAGAAGGGAAGTCTCAGTCTTTTCTTATACTGCTCTCTTTCACTTTGTTTCTAAGGCTGATAATACTACTTAGAAGGACTATTGTGTTATGGTTTCTTACCATATAAAAGCTGCACCAAAGATGTAAATAAACCTTTAAGTAAATACATTTTTAAAAAGAAAAAAAAGCCTTGAATGTAGTGGAGGGAATATTTATGAATAAACCTCTTAGGGCTACCAATTTATCACTTTGTTTTCTTGCTCCAAAAACCTCAGAAGAGTGCTGCAATTTACTAGCTGGGGAGTAATTTATTTATCGTCGACAGCTAGACCTGAACAAAGAACCAGTACAAATAACAACTCTAACCAGCACTAAATAAAGATTACAGGGATATTACACCTTCTTTCACTATATCTGAGGGTGACTAGTCAGGAAAGTGACTTGTGGTAATGTTTTGCACTGGAGGAACCTGCCAACGACACTGAGTATAATGAGCTTCCTGACGGTTCTTACATGGCCTTGACTTTCAGATAAGAAATAACTGGCACTCAACTCCTTCAGCACAGGCCTATAGCAGCTGGCAGGAGGCAAATGACTCTTTGGGAAGACAGGGGAAAATGTCAAGAAGGCGGACATAATTAAAGCACAATGTAGAGCAAACTTACACACAACCAGAGAAAATACGACTAATGGCATTCAAACGAAAATTATCTTCCTGTTAATATTTTCTCTTTTCTCTTCTTTCTGTTCCTTCCCTTTCCTTTTATTTTTTCTCCAGTTACAAGAACCTTAATTGATACATGGGTTGTGCAGTGCTATGAGCAAGCTCTAATTTAAAACACATTTCCTACATAACAAGGTCAAGCTTTGTTGCACTGATAACCCTGAAGTAAGCTTGGCTGGGAGCCCTCAGTCATGGCTTTTTTTTATTGTGTAACGGGATATCAGAAAAGAAACTTCTGAGAAGCAAAATTATTGGGATTGTCAGGACTGATACCTTTTACTGCCTGCATCTTTGTTTTGGGACATATTCTGTATGTATATAGACTTAGATGGACATATTTCTTTTACTTATGGGTTTTTCGATGTATATATGCACACCTATGCACATAGATGTGAAAACGGAAGAACATGCCTTTACACATTCATGTAAAGATATAGTGTGAACATTTCTAAACATATGAGAGGGAAGGGAGAATCCTAATGTGCTATCTCACATGTGCTATCTCACATCTCTAAATCCTATCTCACTTTGTCTCCAGGAAAAGTGGCATAATTGCTTACCATTTCAACTAAAATATGTGCCTGAATGTGTGCACACATTTGTCCATGTATATACGCATACATATATGTGCACAAACACATTATGTGTACTGATTTTATTTCTTTTTCTGCAGATTGCTGTATTAAAATTTTCATCCTACAGTCCAATACTTGAAAAATACCAAATGTCTATTATCTGTTTTATATTCTGCCTCATATTCAATTCAACAAAGCATCATTTAATTTTGCAGCAAGCAATTATAGCATTCTACTGTTCCAGACTCAGTCCCAGCCTTTTATATTGAGTATTGCCTTACTGCAAGATGGAAATATTTAATACTACAAAGTAATAATTCTTGCAGAGTAATAGATATGAAAATTGAGGTTAAAAGCTTTGCTGGCTAGGGATTTTACCAAAACAAAATCCTAAGGTGTGCAATAAATTCTTTCTTACTTTGCGAAATTGTGAGAACACTTTTGACAAATTTGAATTTCGTTTTTCAGACTCACAGACATAGCTACAACACATCCTTTCAGGGATATCCAGAACACATTTTAAAAGAAAAAAATAAACACTCAAAAACTGAAACAAACAAAACCCCAAAACAACCCAAATGGGATTGTGTTCCACCAACTAAAAACAGAGAAAAAGCATCCATTCAGAAGAGCTAAACCTGTAACAGATTTACTTAGAGTTTCGCTTGACAGAGTACAGGGAGTTACTCTTCACTGGAAGAAGTTTATATTGGAAAATGTCAAATACTCAAAAACAAAATGGCTTTTGAAAATATATATAGCAGGAACACAGAAAGCATAGACAACAGAAGATCACTGAGACTGCACTTTTAAACAAAGGGTTTTCAGATCCAGAAGAGAATTTCTGGTTAGCTGCTCTGATACTCACCATTTCTAGATCACCCTTTTCTTAACTATTCTGTCTGGGAAATTGAAACACAGTGGAATGAGTTTCTCCTAGCTTTTTCTGTTGGAGCTTTATACAAATAATAATCATTGTGACAGGCACTTGAATCTCAATTTTTCCTACTGTAATGTTATATCTACTGCAAGTGTTTCTTTCTTGAGATGGAATAAGGTCCAAAAAGTCACTTATGATCTTTTTATCTCATTCTTCCCAATACTTATTTTTCATTTCAGTTTAGAACTCCTTTTAGCCCTCATTTTTCTCTCCATCCCACATACTGTTGCTTAATTAAAGCGAACACCCTTAGTTACTCATCATAAAAGATGATTCTATAAAAACTGTGATCATTATTCCTAACAGACACTTCAAAGTCTGTGTTATCAATAAGTCCAAACTGTGACCTTGTCCTCAGGAGTTTTGAGCACTTGTGAAACTTCACAGAAATCTCAGATGAGGAATGGATGTCAATATTCCTTACATTTTAACATTAGATTTGTAAAAAAATAACTTAGTACTTCAGTCACTTTGTCTTCCTGGGGTGTCCAGTGAGCCTTTAGAAACAGCCCACCAAAGGAACGAAGCCTGAGAAATTGCATGTGTGTTTGACACTGGAAAATGTATTTGAACATTGACACATCAGGTTCATCCAGACCCACTCCCTGTACTTGCTGAGGGGGAATGATGAGACTGCAACCCATGTCTTCACTCATTCTGCTCCACACTCAAAACCATCTAAAGAGAAGGCCACCATTACAATGGGCCTGAAGTCTCCAAAGTAAAAAAAAGACATAAGTGTTGCTGAATGACATCAGGGCTACACTGTCTCTCCAGTGAATGAATGACTGGACTCCAAAAACAGCATGAAAAGATGCATATCTGTGTGACTTACTGGACTCATCTAAAAGTTCTTTCCCTTTTGAAAGGAGCAAAAGGCATGCAAGACCAGGCTATAATCATCACTGTCTAACATGGAGATAATTAAAACTTCCTTCTACAGGGCACTGTTTATTTTCTTTGACATGGACCTAGAAATACTTTATTTCACATGCAGTTAGTACATTTGAATCTTCTTCAACATGCAACAAGTCAGGTACCTTTCTGCCTTTCTACAGTTCCTTTTTATGAACTTTCATCTTTATCCATATATGCTTCACAGAATCCATTTTAATTAGCAGTGAAACTCTCTCACATTTCCTTTTTGGCACATATAAAATGAAAATTACCGGTCTATAACAGAAATAATTTTATTCAATGTCAGTGTTTGTTCAAAAGTTAAGAAAAAATAATATTGGCCAAAAGAATGGGATTTGTACTATTTTCTCATTCACCTCCATGTACAGAAGTTAGTGGTCTTAATTTTCTTTCCCACACCAACTACACTCAGTACTACTAAGCCCAAGGAATGAGCCTTTCTGAATGTCATAAAAAAGATAGAAAACAGTCCATGGGGTATAATTAATGCCTTGGACCCCGGTGAAAAAGGATTATTTGTAGGCCTAATGGCAGCATCAATGACAGGGAAGAGTGCAGCTGTTCATGTGATGGTGAATCTCTGCAAAATGTAAGTATAATGGGTCCTAGGAAGCAGGGAGTAAGTTAAAGTAGCTGTGAAAGTGGCCTGATTGATGCCAAGGTCTGTGCAAAGTTGCTTTGAAGACATTTCAATTCCCACTCCTGTTCTTGAGCTCAGTACAGGATTAGAAGAAAAAAATTGTGAGCGCTGTGGTTTCAGCCCAAGCAAACAAAAAAAAAAAAAAAAGAAAACAATTATCTTTTTAAACCATCACAAATAGTTAAATTCTCTTCTCTCATACCAGGACACACACTCATCCCTTAGGCTTTTTTGGGCAGTAGATTATTCAATCTGAAATCACCATGGCTGTGGCTAGATAGTTGGCGGTGAGCTTATTAAAAACAACTTTGCATTTATGCCTTCATTTAGATTTCTCAGACCAAATAACTGAACACCCAAGGCTACAGACAGTTACTGCCCTGTTATCCTCAGCAAGCAAAGGCATACACAATAAAATAAAAGTTTTCTTATCTATGCACATGGAACCAGAAGCCGGAAAAACAAAGCATCAGCACAAACACCCCAATGGAGTTTAGTGAACTACTTCACCAAAGCTGGTTTTAAAAAAAAAAAAAGAAAAAAAAAATCACAGACCCTACAGTTATTTCTTTTTTTAACTGTGTAAAAAGTCTTTTTGGATCTTCAATTGGACAACTAAGTTCCAAGAGCCACAAAAGCAACTGGTAACAACAGATGCAAGATTTTCAAAGGGGTTAGATAGCCATTCCTCTGGGAAATATACACTTTAACATGGGGAGTACCAACTGTACTCTCACTGGTTGGTTTTTGTTTTTTTTCTTGTCTAAGAAATCTTTTATCACCCCAAGTGGCCATGTGTTGAGAAAAATACAAAACCAATTTTGCTTTGGCTGTCCATTTTCTGTGACTATTCAAAAAAGAGGAACACCTCAAAAGAGTGCTTCAGACTATTACCTAGAGGAAGTGTGATGTGGATGATTAAGAATTAATACTGCTCCTGGAAACCAAAGGGAATAGTATCATTGTACAGGGACTCTGGCAGCAATTACAGCTTCATTTGTTGTGCCTGGTTGCCCATGCCTCCCCCAGGGTGTGGTGTCACTATGTCCTTATCCCAATAAAACCACCTCGGGGGGAGCATCAAACCACGGGATGTTAGATGGTGTGGGCTTAAAAAGAAATTCCACATCTGCAAAAAATTATGAAGATACAACTAAGTAGGGGACAGCGTAACCTCAACTGAAAATACCAGCAGAATAGGAAGTCCTTATGGTTTTAACGAAGCTCTGGCTTAATTTGACAGGGAAGGAGGGAGGGAAGGAAATGAGAGGGATCTTTCAACTGAAATCTATTTACCCTGCTCTCATCACTACTGGTGGGTGGATAGTATGATCAGTCCCATATTATGCATACAAAGAACAGTAGATACCTAACTGTAGTACTGTGATTAATTGCCTGATTCTGAAATTGAATTACCATCAGTTACTACATTTTATTACATATATTTATGCTGTTCTGCACCTTTTTTGCATTTTACAACAATTCTTAAATTAAATTACACTTTTTTGCAAGTACATAGGGTACATAACTCATTATAGTACTTGCAGCATGCAAATTACAATAGCAAACAAATTATGGTGATGCTTACTCAAGAAAGAGAGATTTATAGTACAGTGATTTGTAGATTTACAGTATATCACAGCAGAAGAGGAACAATTTTAACTCATTAACTAAATTAAACAGAAATCTCTTAATTTTTCCATATTCCATTTGTTATTGAAACAAAAATCTTGCTGACTTCAGTGTTCTGTCTGAGTGACAAGAGTTGTATCAATGAAAAGGAAAGTTAAAATGTTTATATTTACTTTCAAGATCAATCATGTTATCAATCACTGAAGATTAGTAGTGACAAGGATGATTTTCCTATTAAAAGAATCCATCGCATTAACTTAAGTCAGACAACAGCCCCAAGGCTTTATATTTTTTAACTCTGTATTTTAGGACGGTTCTTGAAAATATTGCTTGTAATTTTAATGAACCATGTTTTATCAGGGTCAGCCAGTATATTCATCTTGCAGTGTTAGTAGATTTACCAGTTGGAGCCAGCTTCATTCAAAATACCAACTTGTCTCTAAACTCTGAACTCATTAGTGAAAAAAGTAATATAATCAATTTTTAAGATCTTATATCTATCAACTTTCATTTGTAATGCTTCAGTTAAATTGAACACATCTTTTGTTTCAGTTAATTTGAGCACATTCTACTCACATTCATTTGTCTCCTAGTATCTTATAGCCATATCTACTGTCTACACACACTCAAGTATTTAGTAATTTCATATTTGTATTTGAACCCTGAAGTTCTAATCATTCTATGAAAAAGATCTAACTCAAATCCTGGAGATAAATAATGTCAAACTTTTGTCATGGTTAGACCTGGGTCTAGTTGAGAACAGACTGACTCTATGTCAATTTTTCTCTTTTAGAGCAATGGCTGGTATTGTGTGCCAGCATCAGTCAGCCCTGGCCAGAAATGAAACTCGTTGCATCAGGCACAGTACAAAATGAGACTAAAAAAGTGTTGGGTGCTGAATAAGCTGCTATCTTCCCCTCCTGCCCCGCAGAATTTACAGTCTTAGAGTCAAATATGTAAATGTGCAATTATAAAAAAGAGATGAATTTATTTTTGAAAGCCCCGACATTTAACAAAGCAGCAGCCAAAGTGATAAACTGCTCACAAGGACTGCCAGCAGGCGACTTCACACACCACAACTGCTTTACTACAGAGTGATTAATACTTATCGGAAGGGAAAATAATATGCCATCCTTTCTTGCTAAGAACATAAAAGAAGCTGCTTAGGTCACCAGGAGCAGAGCTGTGGACATGGCCACAGTTGCAGCTACACTGAGAGATGCTCAGGTCAGGGATGGGACATGATTATTCAAAATGCTAGATAAAAAGTAATGCTCAAAGGCCATATGGATGTTAGCAGAGTAAATGAATAATCCAACTTTAAATATGAAGTTCATATTGATTAGAATGCAAATGTCAGTTGAAATTAGACTGCACGAAGAATGTTTCTTGCCTTTGTTATGCAAATGGCACCTTGACAAGTCATTCAGAGCACTTGTCCAGTGTCTGGGCAGTGCGCACGCACTGAAGAAACTACTGGATCACCTTTTCCTAGGGTGACTCGCTAACTCCCAGTAGCTGTGGTAGCTCTTAGGAGAAATCAATAGAGAAACACAGGATCCACATTTACATTGTTCTAATTTAGACCAAGGACCATGCAAAATGCAACAATGAAATGTACTTGCTGGTTAACCTTCTAGCTCTTGCAGAGAAATGGAATACCTCAGCAATACTATTTCCTTCCATTCTTTAGTTCAATCAGTGATATTTATACATATCTTCTTATCATACTATCATCTAAACTGCCTTGTAGTCTTTATATTATTAACCTTTTTTAGCAGGTGAGCAAATTGAAGACCAGATTACTGCAAATTTGGCTACTTAAAAAAGGGTAGGTATTAAGAGTATGGGTATATGCGGCAAGTTGAAAGTCAAAAAGAAATCTTTGGCAGAGCAGGAACTGAATCAAAGCCCACAAATACTAATTCTAGGACATGTTTTCTTCTCTATTGCATTCTGAAAGGAAGGTTCTGCCACATTGTCTGTACAGCCAACCTGCTGCACCATCACCAGTTACCTTAAATTAAGGCTGTTATTTGTGTTGTTGCTGCCTGCACAGAATAAAGACAAATCCTATTATCAAACTCAATTCCATCCCTATATGAATATAAAAATTGAAGAGTATTTTCTAGGCATATCAATGCTTTTGTCTGCCATCTAATAGGTCCATATTATCTTGATTTCTCAGTTGTAATTAAATGTAATGATTGCATATTTATTTTTATTTACAAAGGCAGTTGCTTGTACGATAAAATTTGATTTAATCAATTGAAGACTCATTTAATGGACTTTTGAGGACCGAATGTATTTAAACAGTGTTCTAATCAGACATCAAAACATGCATAAATCAAAGTAATTAAATCCATGGAACACTAGGAAAATTGTGAACCAAACAGATATTTTAAAAAATGAGCAATAAAAAATATGATTTAAGATCTCAGTTATCAGAACAGCCACATTACTGATGGCTATATCCACTGTTCCTCTCACTAAATAGCTGCCCCTGATCAGAGCCCTGTGCTCTAGGTATCATAATTAGGAACTGAGCACAAGAATATCTTCCCTTTAAAATTTCTCCTATATAAAATGAAGAACACTGTGGATGAATCCAGCAATAACTGTCATGGTGGAAAATTATAATGTAGCTGTATGTTCAGAATAATTTGCATATTAAAACCATAAACATTTCCTACATTGTACACACAATACAAATAGTTGAAAGTTCAGACTTTCAACTAGGACTGCCTGTGTAAAGTTGGACAATCTTTTTCCATGTGTGTTTAATCACAGTGCTTTTTTGTGAAAATAAATCTCCAATTATGTAATTAAATTTAAGATTCATTTTCTCCTTCTTTTTTCACCAAAGAGTATTTCATCTCTTACATGTATCCTCACACAAGACAGAAGTAAGAATCTATGCCTTTCTCACAGGTATTTCTATGCTCTTCTCACCAAGGCAGCCACTTGCTTTATGGCTGCCAGGGTATGTTTACATAAACTCTGCATCCAGTTGGCTCCAGGCATGGGCAGTGTCTGGAACCAGGCTCAGCTCCATGTGCAGCCAGCTACTTAAGTGTCCATTAATGCATACAAAACCTAAAAAGCTTGTGCTGTAGCTGTCAGAAATATACCATTATGATGGGTTCTCCCACCTGAGACTCGTAGTAGCTGGTTGTTCACAGCACAGTTTCACATGTACTGTGATATGTCAGTACTTGTGCAGAGCAGGTAACAAGAGCTTTCTGCTGGTCATGCAGACAGAAGAACAAACAGTTACTTGTCCAGCTGTAGAAATCTAGTATAAATAAGTAGTCATCTCTATGAATGAAAATAATCTAATACCCCAGGCTATGTCCTTTCTCCTCTGGTGATCCCTTTCTTTCAGCTTCTCTCAGAAATGAGAAGGAAACCACAGCCTGATTCAGGCCAGGATTTATCACTTCTAGATTTAGGTATGTAATAACTGAGGCCAAGTTAGAAGCCTCCTGGCTGTAAGGTACCTTCTACAGTCAGTGGAAATAGGCATCTACTGAGGGTTATTTAGTTCACCTATGAACTATTTTTAAGAGATGCTTAATTTCCTCCATCAACTAGTCAAAAAGATCAGAAAATGTCTGTGTTACCTGACAAAGGGGACAAAGGGTACAAATCCAAGTCTTACTTCATATCCCCATTCATTCCAAGAACCCATGTGAGAGTAGAAAAACTGGCATGTGTTTGCAGATTAGAGGATTGCATCAAAGCATGCATTTTCAAGACTGCATGCTGCTATCCAGATGCCAGTGATCTTAACAGTTAAGATTGTTCTGGTCTTATCCCCATAAATATGTTTCCACCCAGGTCCATTCCTATGCAAACTTCTGTTGAGTCACTGTTTTGTCAATCCTCTCCTGTTGTATCCTTACTCCAGTGTTAGTTCCTATGCTTTCTACATCTGTTCAGCTTCACAGTCTTCCACTAATAATGTCCTCCTGCTTAATGTATTTATCTGTTCATTCCCATGTCCCCATCAGCTTCTCTTCCGTTTTGTCACTGGGAAAGGAGCTTCCCCAGCATCCCCACTCCTAAACTGTGCTGTCCCGGCCTTAGGTGGGAATGAAAGCCACTCATCTTTTTTTACCCTGCATGACAACACTCCATGGAAGACGCTTCTTTATTTGTTCCAAATGTGTCTAATGGTTATCCGCATAATTTTTCTGTCATCCTTTCCCTGACAGTCTGTCAGCATCCAATCCTTTCTCTTCTCTGTGCTCCTTTTTCACTCCTTGCTGATTTTCTACATAAACATAAGTAAGGTTTCAGCAAGGCTATACAACATTAGTATCATTTGACATGAGTATGGATTTCATATACAGACAGTTAAGCAATCCATGAGTTCACAATAGTGAAACTAAGATAAAATTCTCTTTTGGAATAAGCTGACATAGATTGGTTGATATCAAAGGTGAGAATTTAGACCTTTATGAGGTTAAAAATGAAAGCTTAACAGATAGCTTGTTGGAAGCCATCTTACTGGAGACAGAATTACAGTATATTGTGACGGATCTTAATATAAGACAGAAGATTCCTGGAAATTTTTGCAGCTATTTGCCAAAATAACCTCAAGTCTCGTGTACATTTTCAATTTTTTTATTTCCCAGACACCGAAAAATACAGATTATCTCAGTGTCTGTCAGAAGTTAAAATAGAGAAAAACACCTTTTACCCAGTGACTTCTCTTATTAATGGTAAAACATGGAGGGATTCTGCACCTGAAACCATTTAATGCTTTTATGGAAGCAATAAAATAACTTCAGGTGTTTCTCAAGCAATGAGTTTTAAAACTGGTGTGGAGAAGATCCATCAAAAATAAATCAAACCTCGTTTTGCTTGTGCCACAAGAAGTGTGTGTAATAGAAAGTTATTAAGACCAAAGCTGCTTGCTGCATTGCCTCAGAACACTGTCCAATTGCCAAAGCATTCTCCAATCAATCAACCGTCAGCCTCATTTCTTCTTGCCAGCACTGACGAGAGTCACCATCTGACTGTAGATTATGAGATAAAAGGGGGTTAGTAGCTTTGTTTTCTTCTTTACTAAATGATTTGCACTGCTCTGTTCTGCCTTCAAGGCAGGTGTGAGCTGATAAGGAAAACCCACACTTTCTGGAAAAGTATTTCAAAACCTAGCTCAAAATATAGTCTGATGTCTAGGTAAGGTGTTAATTAAAAATAAATAAAAATATAATGAGACTTGAATCGCCAGATATGTAATAGCTGAAATAATAGTGTTCGGCATCAGGAGAAATCTTATTCTGAAAATGCCTACAGGCTTTTCTGTTCCTTTTTGGAAACTACATATAAAAATTTTTTGCTACTTAGTTCTTTCATCAACTCATTAATACCTGTTTCCTATGCACCCTGATTTATAAAGCTACAAGCCTGTTTGGAGGTTGTTGTAGGGAGAGTCTCCTGAGAAACATTGAGCATGATAAACATCGACAAACACAGACAAAAAAATACAGTCTGGATTATGGTGCAGTATGTGTTCTAGAACAACCGTTTGGTAGTTCTTTGTCTCCAGGTCAGAGAGATGGAATAGCAGTGTAGTGTATAAAAAACATGCACCATCCTTTCAGATAGTAATCCTTAAAGAGCAGTAATGTAAGGATTGACAGAATAACTGGTCTAATTTACACTTTGTCATACAAATCTGGAGTCATTCCACAAAACAGCACATAGCAAGGTGTGCCTCCAAATTAAAGTAACTGCATTTTATCACCTCCTCCTTCACCTATTACTCCTGTAGCCATACCTGCCTGGCATCAGCCAACACACCTTGGTTGATTATAGGCTCAATGTATCAGTGAGCAGTACAACTGGATTATATGATATGACATGCCAAGCTGGCAAGTGTGTTCAGTCTTCCCATCTCATTTCTGGCAAAGCCAAATATAGCCGTAACTCTGCCAAAGGGATTAGTCTTCCACTTGTGCATCTACACAACGTCAGGAAAAGGCCTATAAACACAAAGACACACACTGACTTTGTTCTACTGGACTACATTTGGTCCTTTTCTCCCATAAAGGCATTTAATTTATTTTACACCCAAGGCACCAGCAACACCTTTAATTGTTAAGGTGTCATTAAGAGTTTCTCCTAGATCTCTGTGTTGCCATATGAATGTACTTTTCAGTACTTCTCTGTTGTCAGAGCAAGACTTGAACTGATTTTCATGTAACTAAGTTGAAAGTAATCGTGCTCAACATTTCTTACTGCAGTCTTTGCTTTCAAAGATTTATTATACTTTTTTTTATTTTTTCAAAGCTGTATTTATTTTATTTGTTTTGAATGTCATCTGGTCAAAGAGCTCCCTGCGTGCATGAAGAAGCATTTGCATTTATAGAAATATCTCATGCATGCTGCAAACTGTTTACAGGAAATAAAAACAAATACCAGAAAATTAGGAGAACAGGAGTCATAGTTCATCAGCAAAATGCTGTGATGAACATAGTTCCACTGATGTGCAGTATATGCATAGGACTGTTCTGATAAATCAGTAATATTCAGACTCTGTGGGAGTCTTTGAAAAACAGAGAGGATGCTTGTTAAAGGATTCTCACTGTCTCTATTTGAAATGCATCAGAAGTTTTTGTCAGCTACTCAGCAGATCCTTATTTAGAGCGGACCTGCCAGCTTGGGCTTAGTGTGTCAGGGTGCATCACTGTGTTCAGAAAAGTGATTTATTGTGGCAGCACGAATGTCTAATTATGTGCATAGCTTACAGTTTTTCAACAGGAAAGAGCCCAAACAAGTGAAAATCTGAAATGAGATTTATTCCTTGTTACCAGCATTTGCTTACATGTTCCCATTGTTTTTTCTTTAAATTACATTATTTTCCATCCTTCTCTCCTGCTACCTTATCAAAGCTACATTACATTACAAAGTCTTCCTCTGTTGGATATGTTTTAAGAAGCATCTCCAAGCCTTATTCCCACAAAACATTATACTAATTACTTTTTCTTACATATGTTGGCTGTCAGTAATTTTCAGTATCTACAGTGCTATTAGTTTCACAGGCATTCACCTTAAAGAAGAACTATTATTAAATCAAGTGATTACAGCATAGAAAATACCAGGTTTAAATTGGATTTAACCATTGGTTGTTTCCTCAATTATACAATTTTTAGTTTAACTCTAGTCTTTCCAGATTTTCAAGAGATCCTCTGTCTCATTCATACAGTGGGCAGTATGAATGGTACTACATTAATGGGCAGTTATTCAGCATTTTGCTTTACCTTTATTGTTCAGCTTGTAACCCACAGGTTTTTTTACAGCACGTTACTTGAACTCAGTTTGGAAGACAGAATTATTAGTTCCCACATAGCCTCTTATAGCAGTCCTCATTGCAGTAGTTTTATTTCACAAATATGAATTAATTTATCTTCACAGTACTCCTGTAAGGTAAGTGATTATTAATATGTACATTTTATAGAGGCAGGGCTAAAAAATTAAAGACAAAAGTTTTCACTAACTTAGTATACCCAGTTGGAGATATTTAAGATTTCTTTTCTCACTGTACAGAACATTTACAAAGCCCAGCTCTCAGTGATTTTAGTTGCTGCTGTAAATGCTCAGCAATTATGTAAATCAAGGTGGAGGATGTTAAGTTTGCCACACAGCTAATGCCCAAACACACAATTAGTGACTGTCTTTATAAAGTTTGATTCAAGCAACTTGCCCATAGACACTCTCTCATAGCAGCAGGACAGAAATGAATTCTCCATATCAACAGCCAATATTACCTTAACTCTCCCATCTCTGCCCGAAGTCCCCTTCCTCACTTCATATTTAGTTTCCAGTAACAGAAACAAATGTGCAAGCAATGCAATATGACATGTTTCACATGTCCTGTTTTGTTTTTTTCTTTGGTTTTGGGGTTTTTTTCTAACGCTTTCTTACACTAGCATCCAGTAATGTTTTCTTAAAGAAAGATGCCTTTGCATACTTATAACTGGAACCAAAGCTGGGAGAGATGCAGTCCTGGTCCAGGGTGACCACCTGGAGCAACGCAGTCTGAATTTCCAGCCATTCACCCATTCTACTCAAATCTATTGTATCATCAGTCAGTTCTTTCAGCTCCCAGGTTATCCTTGCCTGAAGTCTATACAGGGAACACTGGGAGAAAAGATTCATGAATAGAAGAAACCAAGCAGAATACAATGACATCAAGGGAGAAGTCAATGCTTTTAGTTATAGTTCCATTCAGATTTTAGAGGACAACCTTGTTAGCATTTATTATGTTGCTGTTAAAGAAAACTTATCTCATTGGAAAGTGATCATGGAGAAAATAATACTTTGTAGGAAAGATATGAACATATATGAAAAGTTAGCATTTCAGAAACTCCCATCTAAACTTCCATCTAACTTCCATCTAAATCTTAATTTAGACACTTAGATGACAGGGATCTCATTTTCAAATATATAGACCAAGCAGAAACATCAAATGTATTCAGAGAGAAAGTTCATCAGTTCTAATTCATAGACAACTATTAACAACATAGCTAAATATGAAAATAGGTTCCTACCTATTACACCAGGTTTTGAAAAAAGGCTAATTTACCAGAGGGCCATTAATGTTTCTTCTCTAGCATAAGAAATTATCTGTGGCTAGACAGACGTAGGTGACAAAGAAAAATCATGAAGATATGGGATTAAAGCTTCATAGTAAAATTCAGGAGTAATACAAATATTAGTGGTTTTTTGCACTCACTTTAACTCCCATTTGAGATAATCCGTTCACACTGTGCAGATGACTAAAGGAATCTAAGCTAGTGAAAATTATCCAGTGATGACAAAAAAGCAGGACAGTATTATGTAAATTTACACTTTCACGTATGTCTTCATTAGAGGTGTGAAGAGAACAGGCATTCAACTCTGCAATGCATTTAGAGGTTTTATGTCCTGCCTTCAGCACATATGTAGCTGAATTAAAAATAATTCAAAATGGCTATAAAAAAAAAAAAGAGGATTATTTTTCCCTGTTGGCTTTGTGATGATATAAATGTTCTGCTACTTTCCACCTTGTAACAGTGAAACAGAGAGAGTGAGGCAGGAAGGGATGTCAGGTGTTCCCTTTATCCAGGGATCAGCTGTCTTCCTGATCTGTTGTGTCAGATTGTATTTTCCTTTCCCCAGAAAATTAACAACGTAATTGTGCCATTAGCCAGCAACTTCCGTGACTCAAAGAGGGAAAACTTGCCATAGGGTGGTCAGCAGAACCTTGCTTCTGTTACAGAGAACAGTCCTCATTACACTAAGTTCAAAATTTAGTGGGATGCAGAAACTACTGCCTCTCAAGGGCACCTCATCAAAAATCTCATTCTGCAGGACACCTCAGATGTGAGAACCCATCATCTTGGTGCAACAGTTGTAGGCCCTGGACTTTTTCTTCCAGCCTCTTCTCCTTTTCCAAACAGGTTCTGTTGTACCCAAACAATTCACAGCAGATGTTTGCCAGATCTTTCCTTAACACTCAAAAGTGATAGAGATCTCATCACTTATTTGGATTATGTACTCCAGAGCTGTAATTCTTAAAATAGGAAAGTTATTTTAGGAAACTTGCCATCAACACAAGCCTACTGATTATTATCCTTTCTCTAGTGGTACATCATGTCATTTTAAAAATCTAAATAAAAGTTAATTGCAAAATAAAATAAAAAACCATATCACTTAAAACCTGTCAGAACAGTTTTTTTCAAAGCAATTAATGTTTTCCTATTTTTTTTCTTATTAAAAAATAGTATTCTGGCTTAAACAAGCGAAGTGTGTGAAGTATTGAACCTCAACAAACAAACCAGCATGTTTCAACTGAATGTGACTCCACTGAAATTGCCCTGACCCATTTTTCCCCTCAGCATGCATTAACATCTCTCCATATAGGCAACTTGGGTTCATTTTACCCATACTGAGAGCCAGCTCCAAACCATGTAGTCACATTAAGATGGTGTTGTGTCGGAGTGGGAAGACGGACCCGGAGTAACGATGTAACCTCGATGCGAGTATGATCGTTCTTCTTTATTTCAGACAATTACCAGGTTTATATAGACAATCAGCAAAGCACACGGTAGCAATATCTATATGATTGGTTCATTACATGTGTTCACGCGCTTAAGACAGTTATATGATTGGTACAGGGTTGCTGTTCACGCGAAGAGGTTCGTTAGCACATTCCAGACTTAGTTCCGCTTCTTATGTTGTTTGCCAAGTAGTCCTTTGCTGTTCAAGGTCAGTTTATAGTATCCTCTGTGCTTCTTGATACACTAAAAGCAGGATTGCTCATACTGAAAAGATCATGTCCCTTCTCACTTAGCCATTCTCCCACAGTGTTGTGTTCAAACTAACGAGCTCAGCGTCCCAGGTGAATGCATTAGTTCATTAGGCCCTGCAGAGGGACCTGGACAGGCTGGATTGTTGGGCTAGGGCCAACTGTATGAGGTTCAACAAGGCTAAGTGCCGGGTCCTGCACTTCCGTCACAACAACCCCAGGCAACGCTACCGGCTTGGGGAGGAGTGGCTGGAAAGCAGCCTGGCTGAAAAGGACCTGGGGGTGTTGCTGACAGCCAGCTGAACATGCGCCAGCAGTGTGCCCAGGTGGCCAAGAGGGCCAATGGCATCCTGGCTTGTATCAGGAACAGTGTGGCCAGCAGGACCAGGGAGGTGATGGTGCCCCTGTATTCGGCACTGGTGAGGCCGCACCTCGAATACTGTGTCCAGTTTTGGGCCCCTCACTTCAAGAAGGACATCGAGGTGCTGGAGCGTGTCCAGAGAAGGGCAACGAGGTTGGTGAAGGGTCTAGAGAATAAGTCTTAGGAGGAGCGGCTGAGGGAGCTGGGCTTGTTTAGTTTGGAGAAGAGGAGGCTGAGGGGAGACCTTATTGCTCTCTACAACTACCTGAAAGGAGGTTGTAGTGAGGTGGGGGTCGGTCTCTTCACCCCAGTAACAAGTGATAGGACGAGAGGAAATGGCCTCAAGCTGTGCCAGGGTAAGTTTAGGTTAGATATTAGGAAAAACTTCTTCACTGAAAGGGTAGTCAGGCACTGGAACAGGCTGCCCAGGGAAGTGGTTGAGTCCCCATCCCTGGAGGTATTTAAAAGACGGGTAGATGTGGTGCTTGAGGACATGGTTTAGTGGCGGACTTGGCAGTGGTAGGTTAACGGTTGGACCTGATGATCTTAAGGGTCTTTTCCAACCTTAACAATTCTATGATTCTATGATTCTATGATATTATCATTACCTTAACACAGCTGTATGGTGCTTGGTCACAGCTCATCAGGTCTGGCAGCTGTAAGTGTGGGCAAAGTTACTTGCATCTGCTTGTATGTCTGTTTAAAGATATCCCTATTTACATCAAAGTTGTTTTCCTCAAACAGCACAGAGCATGTTTAAGTAGCTACACAGTGTATGAGTGCTGATAGGAGCTATGTTAGCAAAACTGAGACTCATTTGTATAGTACTTGAGAATTCTAAGTATAGTAGTGCTTACATAGGCCTAGAGATATCAAGAGGTACAAAGTGATAAGGATGAAAGGGACTGAAGATTCTGTCTAGATTTTATTAATGTCTCAGTATCAGGATTCTCATATATTCAATAGACTGTGCTGGCAAGTTCAGTTGGAGGTTAGGACAGATACGAGACTTTACAGGGTGAAGGTGGGATAGATAAAATTGGTTTCCAGAACAGATAATCCTTCATTGGTGTTTCTGAAATTCTTTGTAACTGTCTTTGTTGCTTTCTGTTACCCAGTAATTTCAACCTCACCCTTTATATGCTGGTTGATTCTTGTACTCATAACCTCTTTTTCCATCTTTAACTCTACTTTTTCATGCAGTCTACCCAGGACAGCTAAGAACTTTTCCATCAGTGTAATGTGCACTCCCATCATGCAGCCAGCCACAGCAGTATGACAGGATTGCCATTAATCTAACCTGACTATATCCAGAAGTGTGAGTTTAGCAGGAATTCTGAAAATAACTGTCACAAATTTCTTTCAAATCCTCTGTAGCATTAGGCAATGATTTGGACATAAATGTCTTGCCTCATTTAAGTGTCTTAAAGAGTAATACCAAATGGGTAAGGATGCTATTTGATGTTAACCACTACTTGCTTCCAAAGAACTCTTGCTGCTGAGGGACTTTACTGCAGACCTCAAGACAATATCTATAGATATTTTAAACAGAATTCCCAGTGTATTCCCCAAGGAAAGATTTAAGTTAAGACTGCAGGGTTACCTCAGGTTAATTTTATTTAAAACGATGCTGTGAATGACCTATATGAACTCTGACTATCAGTTCAGTGGTCAGCCTGAGGGTGGCCTTTGGACAGGGAGAAGTAAAGGGTCAAGGAACAGACATTCTAGTCCCTAGGCAAAAGACTGAACATACAGGAGATATTTATGTATAAGCATTTTCCTTTTGCTCTTTTCCCCACTGCTAATAGTTTTCCCTAATGATAAGGCCGTGAAACAGAAAGGAAAAAAATAAACACACAATTACTAGCTATTTCAAGCTATAGTATGTGCAATGTTTACTAACATTACAGGAATTATATGTCTGGTTATGTGTTTTAGCTTTCTTTCCCAAAATCTTGCTTTAGTAAATGGCCCAAACACATGTTCTACTATTTATTTATATATCTGCTGTGAAAGCATTAACAAGGGATTGCAGCTTTGCTGTTCTCCCTAATGTGTTAACATTCATAGTGTTTAATCCCTGGGCATTGTTTTCAGCCTGCTCAACTTTTTCTGTTTGTAAATGACAGATATCTGGGTAGTGGCTTTGCTCAGTGATTATCAACATCTTCTATCTAGGATCACATGATATAAATGGCCTTGAAAATGCACACTGATGACACTTCTTTGTAGTGAAATCCTCAAACATCAGTCCTTATTTTCCTTCTTCTGCCCTTTCATGAGCAGCTTGTGGGTTATTTTTCTTGGGAGTTGGGGGGGATCTGTAATTTCTGCCCAGTTTATCATTTTATCAGGGTTCTTCTAATTATTTCTTTTTCTGCCACAAGATGTGGGAGCTTCATATTTGTCATTCAAGCCTCTCAGTGAAGTTAGTGGGTAAGAAAAATTCTGCAGGACCTTACCATAATCTGCTATTCATTGATATGCCATTCAGTCACCAGGCTTCTAAAAATCTTCTTTGTGTGCAAAAAGAGATCACCATCACTCAAAATGACACCTTTCTTTTTGTTTCTGAAGATTTCAAACCACTTATGTCTGCAGTCAGTTAGTCAACCTGAAAACAACAAATGGGACTTTATGTTCGTAAGTCTGTAGGATACCCACACACACACACACAAAAGCCTATTATGATACCTTTATGACAACTTTTTATATTTTCAACTGGAGTGCAGAATGATCTTCCTGTAAAGTATTGAGTTGTTCTTTTTCATGGCTTTCACCTGTTGTTTCTAGAAACTGATCTAAGAAATAAAAATATAGAGGCCTACAGAAAAGTGATAAAACCAGTAAACTGTGGTTTTGTGTCAAGGAGTAGGCACTCACCCATTTTTTCACCCAAGAAAAATATAATGCTCTCTCTTTTACTTTATTGCCCGACATTTCAAGCCTCATCACACTACCTGACTTGATGGTCTACATGAGAGGAGAATGAATGTAAGCTGAAGAAACAAAAAAAGGAACAAGGAATGGAAGGATCTCCAAGCCAGAGGTAGGATGGCAGTTTGATAAAGACACTCCTAATTGTGGTACAAAGGCACACACTTACAGGTTGTAGTCTCAGGATGAAATTTCACATGTCAGCACGTGTACTAGCTCACATTCTGGAACTGGCAGTATGTCAGCCTGGGACACTATTGCCTATTCGTATACACTTCCCACCACCTCACACCATTCTTCAGTCAGTACAAGACTTAGAAACAGGATTTATTGCAGTTGCTTTGGCAATAGGCAAACCTAGCAATGGGGGAGAGCAGCTGGTACTCTGCTTGTATGAACCACACCCCTCCTATGTAGCGGAGTGCAACATAAGCAAAAACCTGCTGCCAAAAGAAAGGAAAGCACAGCAGATGGGAATATTAACTACTCTCAGTGGATGTCATTGCCAGAAAAGGTATTTACTAGTTTATGCTGCATTTAATTGGTTCATGTGGAGTGTAAGGGATGTATATTTATTTTCTTTTGTGCTACTGACTCTTAGTGCACACCAATAAATATCTAACTCATAAAACTGGTATTTTTAATGTGAAAGATGCTGACAGAAGACATAACGCTTACACACACACACACGCATGCACATACTTTCTATTTAATCACTGCATACCTTAGAAGCAAGATCAGAAAAATCTATAATGAATACAAGTCTGAAATATTTATGAAAATTTTTATTGTTGCTTTTTCCATCCATTGCACATATTATAAACACACTAGCCCATAATTAAAATAAATTTTAAAAAATAGTAAGGAGAATGACAGAACACATCCATACATTACGTTACTCTTAATCAAAAAGTGTTGAATGTTTAGTGACCAGAAAGTTCTTATTTTTCCAGGGCACAGAAACATGTGGATGTACTTTTTTTTCTACCATGAACCTCTGGCCAGCCTGAGGGCCATGTTTGTCTGGACCAGCAGCCCATCAGAGTCCTAGATTTATACCATATACATAGATATATGTCTTATGCTCTAAAAGGCTCGTAAAGGACATAACACAACTGGAGAATACTTCTCATGTTTTCTCAGTTGCCATCTGGTTACAGGCTTCTGCCTCATCCTGTAAAAGTGCTGGACACACCACCAAATTTTCTGTTGTTAAGTCTAGGACATCAGGACACAGTTTTGCAAGACAGTAGAATGAAGTAGGAAACATCTCCCAGAATAAAGGTAGTATGAATACAGTTATTGATAACAAAGTTACTAGAAAGGAGAAGGTTCCCTGGTCTTTTCAGCCAGTAGATGCCTAATTTTATAATGGCCCAATATCCTCCACTGTTGCTTGAGGTTCATGAACACACTTTCTAGTCCATTGACTGCCCTGGAACATGAACTAATGCCTGTAAAAGATCCAAGGCTGTAAGTAAGTAAATATTTATGCGGTTAGGTCATGACAAGCTGCTGCTGCTACATTGATATGAATACTTAGATCAGCTACTTTGCAAACTGAAATGACATTGCTGGTTTACAGGTGACTCTTGAAAATGCTACACTATGCCCTTCATTTATCTGCTAATCACTGTTCATACTGGCACACTCCATACTAGTCATTAAAATGTGTTTAGAAGAGGTTGGGCAAACCTCAATTTTATTTTTTTCTTTTTTTAAGTTAACTAATCTATACCATGGTTTCACTAAATGGTGGGAATGGTGTATAGGTAGTGGGCAGGAGAGTTTTAAACTAAATCATAAAAGAAGAGATGGGCATGAGTGTAAGATTATCCTAAACTGACCATAGTACATTCCTTGAATTTGCCGGTCTGTTTGTAACCCCCTTGAATGCACTATGTAGGTGACTGTTTGCTGCACTGAGGTGAATTTAAAAGGAATTGGCAGGGCACAGCCACAGATTCACAGCACCATGCAGCTCTGCACCACTCCACTGTCCAATGACTTTCCTTATGCTACTGAATTTTAAGTGTGAAATCTTTATGAAAACACAAAAACTTCTGTCACATTCCTTAAACACCTGTTTTCATACACAAGCTCACTTTATCTTATTAACCGTTAACATTTTATATTGAAAGAGGATACAAAACAATTATTACACAATCTGCACTTGGTAGAAGATGAACAGCTTCATCCAAGATACTTAGAATTCTAAATTCTCTATAAGCTTTTTGAATGGCTCCTCCATACCTTTACTCCCACTACTGCAAGTGCAGTGCAGCTGCACTCTGTTAACTCAATAACAAAAAAATGGCAAGTATCTAGAAGTGCTGTAAAATAATTTATTTGTTTCTTCACAGAAGCAATTCTCAAAGAAGTATCAAATTACTTGTGTGTTAGTTCAACTCCTGGTCAGTGTAAACAGATGGACTTGGCAGCAGTAGAAACCTATTTGTTGACCACCCTTCAGTATACAGGCAGTGTCCCTGGCTAATCTACAGGGCAGTCATGCATCAGACCATGAAGAAAGGAATAGGAGAGCAATGAGTGAGGAGAGAAGGATGTGTCAGCTATACCAACCATCTCTTTCTCAGGTTGAGGTGATGTTATGTTCTACACTGAACCCTCTCTGAAATGTAAAATCCCATTGTGGGAGAGTTCTAGGAAAAATAATGGGGCAATTCTGGCAGCGTGGAGGTCCCAGCAGAACAAGGGATTCATGGGTGATTGTTTGAATACTAGTCTCAGCTCCAGACTAGTTTCAGTGAAGAGACACTACACTTTCTCTACCATAAGAGCTGATCAGGTACTTTTACATGAGTCATTGAAAAGAAAAATTTCTGTTTGTCAGAAGAAAAAGGCTGTAGCAGATATCTAAAGACAACTTTGCCAAAGGGTCTACAAGAATGGAATTTCTGTTTAGAAATAGAGAAGGAGTCACCACAGAAGTGCTAATAATCACTTACACAGGGATGAGAGACCCAAACCAAGTCTTCACTGTGAAAAATCTGGACTATCTCTATGACCCTGAATCTTCCATTCTGAGAGCAGAAGAATGGATCATATTTCTGGTTTTGACCATAAATTTCATCCTGGTTTTGGGACACTTTCACAGTGACAGGTTTTTTAAAAATATCAAGGGGATTTTCTAAGAGAATAAAATCAAGGACCTAAATAAAGTTGGCCAGTTCAGTCTTTAGGACCCAGTCTCGGAAAGACAACATTATATTTTGCTCCTCAAAATGAACAGAGAGGATCTAAGGCCTTGCCATTTCTCACCAAATGAATCTCATGTTCTGGTCAGCTTTATCAAACAGTACACAGACAAGCAATCTGGAAAAATAAACACTTGAGAAAGCTTCATAAGAACTTCCCTTTAACTATGCCTACCTTATTTTTGTTTCTTCTATACACATAGAGAAGGATGTAAGACATTTATGAAAGGTTTTAGTTGCTCATGTTTAGACACATGCTGCAACCAGTCCACAATGACTTCCCTATTTAATATAGCTCAGATTTAATCTGACTGTTAGAAATCTACCCTGTAAAAAACAAGGTTCAGGGCAATAACTCCTGATTCATACATTTTTCTTCACTTATTTATTCTCTAATGAATTGTATTTCTTGTCTGGAAAGACAGAACAGGTTATACAATATCAAGCAATGCACGTGAAGTAATGCCAGAGACAGCCTAGCTGTAATGAATAACACAATACCCAAACCTTAATTCCCAGATGAAAAGCTAATTCAATCTTGTACCAGGTATAGCAGATGATTGAAATTTCTGTCTGTTCTAAATTATTCTACATACACTTTTATGGGAGATACAGTGATATTTCTGTGTTCAGGTTGATACATATGACACTTCTTGGAAAAAGAATTGCTACTGCCACTGAATATTCCTTACTGGTTTGCACATTGGCTTAGCCCCTGACCAACACACTTTTAAAATTTCCTAATAAAAAAATCAGATGTTGTGTATTCTAATGGTATCTACCTATTAAGCTTATACAACTGTGAGGTTCAGGTATATTTGGAATACATTACCAACAGCAATGATATTGCACTGTAGAGAGACTATACATTAATTAGATAACAGCTAAAGCTTCAAATATGTCTTCTGTGGCAGAAGCAGTTCACCTCAGTCTGTGCATAAACTGCTTTAAAAAACTGACCCATACAACTGTTACCAGGTACAGGTTCAGATTATCTCAGTATAACCAAAAATATTTTCCTGTATTATTTTCAGAGTACACAGCTTATGGGAGGTAAACATTCAGTGTCTTACTGCAAGAAATCAGTCTGAGACCTGGCACTTTCAAATTTATGAAGCTGAGATTTTCCTATTTCTTACACATTTTAAATGGACATATTTCTTCAACACTTGCACAGAATGACCCTGCTTGCTGCTTTTTTGCTCTCTTCTGACAGACAACACTTAGCCTGACACAATGGGTGCACAGCTGCATTCATTCACAAAGTAAAGCTCAGATAAGTGAGAACAAACTTAGTCACCGCCTCTGTCTGCCAGGGAAGCTCTTTCCCAGGAGCAGCACAGAAAGCAGATAGTTAACAACATACAGCTGCATGCCATCATATCAGAGTATCATTGTGGGGCTCTGGTAACAATTTAAAGTATTATTTTAGATTTTTAAAAGCTGTAAAAGTCAGTAATCCATTTACGACTAAGGAATAAAAAGACATTTTATATATATATATATATATATATATATATATATATATAAGTAATTGGTCTGGAAAACCAAGGCAATAATTGTATATTTGTTTATGAGGAACAGAGGATCCATCTTCCTAATGTACTTGGTAGACTGAGCTGTAGTGTCTGCTTGCTGGTCACAGCAGTTTTATAATGAGCTGAAGATGTATCACATCACCCTGATATTTCAACAGATACTATATTGTCATATTAACTACAATATCAGAAATTTCTATCTGGGTTCAATTTTATCAGTATCTCTGTATTTGACAATTTACATGGTTTGGCAGAAGATATTACAGAATCCTTTGATTATTCCCAAGATCATGTTTCACAAAAAAATGTGAGTTGAAGGAATGAATTAGACAAGATCACTTAAAATTGGCTGTATTAATAAAATACATTGATGTACAGTCCAGGTTGTCGGCTAAAACTCTTGGAAGAAGGAGTATGGTCAAATGTGTGGCTGTCCTATTTACACTACAAAATAATTTGTGCCTTTCATTCTGGATATTAATGTGTTTGAGGGAATTTCCTAGTTATAAAACTGAAAGAACAACGTTATTGGCTTGAGAAGTATATGCAAGCTCTCAACAAATGTCTCCAAGCCCAATTGCTGCAACTCCTGCAGCAGTTCAGTTAAATTGACCATCACATCTTTGGAACAAGACATGGCATTTTAAAAAAAAAACCAAAAACCAAAAACCAAACACCCCCACCCCACCAAAAAAAACAAACCACAAACGGACTAGAATAACATTGCTCCTCTTTGCTCAAGAAGTAACTTTTGAAGTTTGTGCCCTAGCAGTATTAGGACATTAGTCCAATGGAACAGCCATCTCTAGTTCTTGTTTTTACTAAACAGACCTCAACTAAATTTTAGATGATATCATAACAAAGGAGATCTTTTGTTGGCTTACCTCCAGGAAGTCAGAATGCCAGTTGTTCTGACTGTCTCTGCAAAGGCTGGGAGTGGTATAGCATCTGATTAGGTTACCTGAATAGCTACAATACCTCAGCTTTGGAAAGGCTGGGAAAAAATGTACCCTTTATGGAAAATGAATGCAATGAGAAAACAAAAGGTGAACATAAATGACAACACATTGAATCCGCAAGTGAATAGGTTCAGGAAAACTGACAACAAATAAAAGTATTCCTTTATGGAAAGACTGAAGCCAAAAAATTTAATTAAATTAATTGAAAAGCAGATGATAGAATTAGAAAGCACAACAGACAGAGAAAGATTATCCATGCTGACTTTAGATCAAAATGCCTTAAGCTATCCCAGCGTAATTTGGAATGTATTGGATAAAATGTGCTCTGTTTTCAGCTGCAGAAAAATATCCACATTCATGATCTGCTAAAATGTCTGCCAGGATTACAAGTACAAAACTAAGAAATGTTAAGTCAGTTCTGAGAAGGAAGGAATTAAAATAAACTGTACTGAAATTCTATAGATATTTGTCTTGCTTGGTGCTTTAAGTCTCACGGCACTACTGCCCTTTGGTAAAGAAGGAACACTACATGTAGTGTGAAATAAAACACTCAGAAATAACATTTTCATGTAGTAGTGCTTCTGGGAAGTGAAAACCACTTTCAAAAGAGAGAGAAAAGCTTGCTAGAAAGTGTGTGCTGTCAAGAAAAAGTTGCAAGTTTTCCCTGCTGGTGACTCTAAACTGTACTCTACTAAAGTGTGGATTTCATTAGTAATTAAGACTTCATCTTATGTTCCCTGCACAGCACTTACTACATTTCAGAAACAAGTTTTTCAACATTTTGGCATCATTTTTTTTTTTTTATTAGATCCCAGTTCAGTAGCGATCTGCCCAAATACTCTTTCACTGGGTATCAGCTGACTGCTTTACATCATTTGATGTTTGTGCGGCAACAAGCACTGGCATATTACAGAAGTCAAACAGAGCTGTACTCCCATCCCACATCTCGTTTCTGATAGTGCCACCTACGTAGTGAAGTTGTTTAGAAAGAATATAGTACAGGATGCTGTGGAAGTGATTGTCTTCAGGAAAACAGCAGGCACCGAGGTCTCCTGAAATTGTTAATAGATATCTAAAAAAATACAAGGGAAAAGAGTTCCAGAGAAAAGAAGGAATACAAAGAAATAAGAAAGGTGCTCAATGTAAACATATATATATGATATATAGTATCATTATTCTGCAAGAAAACAGTGCAAATTGTGTGTGTCAATGCCTGCTGCTTAAGTATATGCATTTTGGAAGATAGAGGGACAGGTTATATAAATACAAATTACATCCACTTTATCCCTCATCATTAGCAATGGCATCAGAGATGTCAAATGCAAGACCATCAGTTTTCTTGACCTGTGGTATAAAACAAGTCTTCTCATGTTCTTTCTCAGTATTGAGAGTAACATATCCTAATAATATTAGGACATTGATGAAGTATTAAGATTTCAAATTCTACCTTTCATATTCACATTAAGTGGTACTTTAGTCTGTGCAGAGCTGAAGAGTTATTGGGGCAATTTGCAGAGTAAATGGAGAGATAATATAGACTATTACCCTTAACTTTTAATAAATATTTTGAAGATATTTTAAGTTTTTATAAATAATTTGTACACAAGAAAAATGTGGAATATGACTGGGAAGTTTGGTGGGACAAGGTTTTGTTCAACATGAAAAGTGGAGGGACAGAATGTTGCCTTGAAAACTAAAGTCATGTTAAATGACATACAGTAATGTATTACAATGTATTATGTATGTGGGTCAATAATTTAATCATATATATTGTCTACTAGTATAGTTCAACAAGGAAAGCAATGTTAATTAGGAGAAATAATAAATGTTATTAGACCATCTATGTTAGTTGGAAAAAAAGGAAAAACTTTCAGGGTGAATCCCTTTGAATAGATCATCTTGATTAACACATGATATGTACACATACACACAGAGGTATATATATATCCATGCAGTTGACTAAGCAGTGTACTGTTTAGAGTTGTTTTAAAATGCCAAGTCTACTCTTCTCAGCACTTTTCTGCCTCTTTTGCAACACAAACTTCCACAAGATGAAATCTGTTAGGTCTAATACAGATAAAATGATGTAGTAGTTCTGAGGTTGGATGAAAGAACATTTTTTTTGTGTCCTAAACTGAGCATAGGGAGGAACTTCCAATAATTCATAGTGGATGACATCATCTGAGTCCTACCATGGTAGTTCACAGAAGCTGGAAAATAATGTGTCTTGATTCCAACTACCAAAAAATAAATACAGTCCAACCTGTTCTAAAGACATTTCTTATGTCAAGCAGCAGCATCTGTGCTTTACAAGAAAGGTAACAGTCCAATAGTAGAAACCACAACAATAAAAAAAACCAACAACTGTGGAGCCATTTCACAGCATATTATCACACTCTTGGGCACTTGACTGTGTAAAATATAGGAACTGTGCTTGGTTTTACTGGCTTCTACTTCACTGGATGTACCCAGAAGTCTCAGAGAATTGCTTGCTGACAAGGTTAATGTCTTATAGCTCCTGCAATATTCTAGGAGGTGCAACAAGGACAACTGAGGGTTGTCACCCTGAACACACTTTCATCCTTCTGGAAGTAATTTTGGAACAGTAATATGGCTTCCACCTAGGATATGCCAAAATGCCAAGGCATTTCCAGACCACCAAGGCAACCACAGAAAAAAATTGATATGATAAAAGGAAAACAGACAACAGAATCTGGAACTGTTTTCCCAAAAAGACATTTGCTCACTGAAGAGCAGGAATTTTTGATTATGTAAGATTAAGCAAGTAAAAAGAATGCATTGTCATTATGAGGAGTTAGAGTGGAATGAGTGAGAAAAAAATCACTGGACCTAGAACAGAAAATGGCACCTGAAATTCCTGAAGGCATTTTACAGACCTTAAAGTAAGCCCAGAAGTGTTAAGGATGCTGAGAGAGGGAATTATTTCTCCATCTCTAGCATTTTTTCTTGAATAAAATATGACCATTTTATAAAAGTATCTTTAGAAACCACATTAATTGCTTCAAACACAGGACTTTTGTTTTAAACAATAATGAAAGTACCCATAATACTTATGGTCTGGTCTTCAGTTACTGGAGTGGATAAAGACAACAGAATTGACCTCGGGAGGCTAGGGAAGCTGGGTCACAGGGGACTGGGTCCTTGCCAGGGTACCAGAAAAGCTAGCAGTGAATGCTGAAGCTGCCTGAAGCAGAGGTGGTGGATGCAACCTGAACAACCCAGGAGAGCTCAATGGAGTATAGGCCAAACCCAGTTGCATGGTGACCATTCTCAGAGGTAAACTCATATGAGGAGGGTGGGACACACAGATACAGACCATGACAAAACTAATGACTTTGGGCAAGAGTCTTACCTAATTACTAAATTTGATGATTGATGATCTTTTAAAATCATGTGTTAATAATCCTTAGAAAACAAAACCCCTTAACTGTATCTCTCCAATTACCTATCCAGAAATGTAGGTACATAAATCATATTTGTGTTTGGAATTTATCAGTTTTCATTCATAGAAGCCAGATGATTTCACATTTTTAGGGATAAAGGCATTAACTTTTTGTTATCAATTACCTGTGTTTACTGCAACTGTGAACATCAGGGATTTTGTGGTCTGTTTTGTCTTCCTTCGATTTAAAACAATACACAAATCAGCAGCATGAGAAAAGTGAGAAATACATTGTCTCCTTTACCAACACGGAAGAAGACAAAGCTTTTTAGCAGGGTCAACAATCTGCCACAGGCATCTACTTCAGCTGATAAAAGGGAACTTCCCTTGTGGAATTCTATTAACCCCTTTACCAACCTGCCAATAATGTCGTTCTCTAGAAACCTGGTTTTATTCATTTATAGTCTGCAGAGTGTATTTGCTTCTCTGCCAATTAAATAGAACAGCTCTGCCAGCTCAGCCAATGTAAAGGATTTACATACCATACGTATGAAATTTCAATAAGTTGTCATAAAGAATGTCTTTGATGCTCAAAATAAAATATGCTTTGCAATGTAAAAACATACATATTAAATGGAACAATATAGTTTAAATTCTCTTTCACAGTTGTACATACATAGTAATTTATATATACTGCAAATACAGGGCCAGTTTTGCATATAAATATAGGAAGATTTACATGCTTAAATTTCTATTTAGTTTGTTTTAATCCTTACCTCACCAACAAATGCAAAACATGATTCACCATGAATCCCATTTCACTACTACTTAAGCTTCAGTATGTTTACTTAAATGTAGTTAATAGATATAGTAAATACTTTTTTTCTCCTTTGACTTTGCAAGTTTCTTTGTTTTACCAACGTTGAATTTCATGTACATTTTAATTTCATTTTCTTATTTTTGTTTTGAAAGGGGAAAAATGTGTACTTAAAGTGAATATTTGCATGTAACTGTAAAAGACCTGAACAGAGGAGGGGAGCATTCCCACCTTTGCTACTGTTGATTCCAGTAGGGCAAAGCATTTCATCATGGACTTAGGTTCAATAAATTTTTAAGGTGTAGGTTTATCTCACCCAGCCTTGACCATCTGTACAGGTTTTGGCTGGGACAGAGTTAATTTTCTTCATAGCAGCTTGTATGGGGCTATGTTTTGGATTCGTAATGAAAATAGTCTTGATAACACAGGGATGTTTTCGTTATTGCTCAGCAGTGCTTACACAGCGTCAAGACCTTTTCTGCTTCTCACACTACCTTGCCAACAAGTAGGCTGGGGGTGCACAAGAAGTTGGGAGGGGACACAGCTGGGACAGCTGACCCCAACTGACCAAAGGGATATTCCATACCATATGACATCATGCTCAGCAATAAAAGCTGCAGGGAAGAAGAAGGAAAGGGGGATGTTCGGAGTTATAGCGTTTGTTTTCCCAAGTAGCCATTACATGTCATGGAGCCCTGCTTTCCTCGAGATGGCTGTTGATGGGAAGTACTGAATGAATTCATTCTTTTGCTGTGCTTGTGAGTGCAGTTTTTGCTTTACCTGTTAAACTGTCTTCATCTCAACCCATGAGTTTTCTTACTTTTACCCTTCCACTTCTCTTCCCCATCCCACCTTGGGGGAGTGACCGAGTGGCTGGGTGGGGCTCAGTTGTTGTCTGGGGTTAAACCACAACACCATCCAAAGGTCAAAGGTCAAGCCTAAGCTTCTCCTATACCCCAATAGTCAATGGAGAGAGAGAGAGAGAGAGAGCGCACATCCGTACGGTATCTATTCATGTTATATTTACATCTGTTATTCCTCCTAATCAGATATCCTTAGCTATCTCAGAAGGACCATCTATTTGTTTTGATGGCAAATCATGAGTAGCACCTGGCTGAACTTGTGTTAGTCAGATTAGGCTGACTCTCAGTAGCCAGACAATGAGGCATACTGAAACTGTTGACTTTTCAAGTCAAGTATACTTATCTTGAATCATCCATCCCCTAGATGTGCCTACATCTCTTTATTTATTGTATAGACAATTGTCTTCTAAGGTGAGGTTCAGTCACTTTAGCCATTTAATAAAGAAAAGATATCCTCTGCAAAAGGATAGTTCATCTCATTTATCCTAGGAATGAACACTGCCTATCTGTCTGTTTTTGTTAGCAGGGGGATTCACCTTATAGTGGAAGTTTGCATTTCACACAGGTAAATTTCACACAGGTAAAGCTAAACTGGAAAAATTCTACCTCTAGCATTTTGCCAATTAAAGATGAAAATACATTGTTCTTTAGGTTAAGTGATGGAGTCAATAGAGCAATTATTTGGTGTAACAGGAAAAAGAAAGTGAATTATTAATGTGCCAAATATGATACTCTACAGCAAAGGCAAAAATTTCAAAATTAAAAATGTAGAATGAAATAAAAATTATAGAACCTTAATTAAAGACTGGTAATTTTTCCACACTGTGTATTTTTTCTTCTTCATAATATAAAAAACCTAATAAATATTGATCATTATTTATTAGAGGAGTCTGCTATGGCTAACAAAAAAAAAAAAGAAATTACTACTGTACTAGCATTCTCTCTGTGCAATTTATTTTGGTTGTAACTTTGCCAGGTTTGAGAGGAAGAGTGTGCATTGGGTCATATTTACTTGAGATTCACATGAAGCAGCAGAAACTCTTCCCAGCAAAGAGCCAAAAGGGTGACATTTGTTTCAAATTTTATTGTGACTAACTATTCTGCTTTCATTTAGAAGTCCATCTAAGCCTCTCCTCAGGAAACCAGTCTGGTGAAGTCTATGAGGACTGAAAATGTGCCATATCTTTGAAATCAGGTTATTCCTACCTTAGTAAATTAATTTAGTTTTATCACTGAACTTCCACAAAACAGGCGGTAAGTAGCAACATTGTTCAGAGCTGATGTCTGCTTTGCTTGCTAACTTTCTGCAAAGCAAACTTTCTTTCAAAACAAAGTAAATAATCGTGGAGAGAAGGGAAGAAATAAGAAAAGGAATCTTTAATGAAACCTGAAATGTTATTATCATAGCAATTCTTTACTTATTTCATTCCAGGTAGATATGCAAAATGGACATTAAAGTGAAAACTAGTAATTTGGATAGCTAGTAATTTGGAAGAAGCTTTTATTTGGCAGCATTTTAAAAACACCTTAATCATGACCCATATGCTTATGATTCAGAGGTAAGCACAACTCACAGCAGACTGTCTATACTCAGTAAAGCTAATTTCAGGGGATCACACAAACTACCTACTATTGAACTATGGATGGAGTAAATACAACGCCCATGACACTCACAAAGTATCCCTGACTAACTGGTTGCCCAAATAATATATTGTTTGGAAAGTGTTGTCAGATGTCTCTATGTTTTATGAACAGTCTCTTGAAGCACTCTCGTGTCTTACTCTCATGGGCCCCGATGGGATGCACCCGCGAGTGCTGAGGGAGCTGGCAGATGTTATTGCTAAGCCACTCTCGATCATCTTTGAAAGGTTATGGAAAACAGGAGAGGTGCCTGAGGACTGGAGGAAAGCCAATGTCACTCCAATCTTCAAAAAGAGCAAGAAGGAGGACCAAGGAAACTACAGGCTAGTCAGCCTCATCTCCATCCCTGGAAAGGTGATGGAACAGCTCATTCTGGACATCATCTCTAAGCATGTGGAGGAAAAGAAGGTTATCAGGAGTAGTCAACATGGATTCACCAGGCGGAAATCATGCTTGACCAATCTGATAGCCTTCTATGATGGTATGACTGGCTGGGGAGATGAGGGAAGAGCAGTGGATATTGCCTACCTTGACTTCAGCAAGGCTTTTGACACTGTCTCCCATAACATCCTCATAGGTAAGCTCAGGAAATGTGGGTTAGATGAGTGGATAGTGAGACGGACTGAGAACTGGCTGAATGGCAGAGCTCAGAGGGTTGTGACCAGCAGCACAGAGTCTAGTTGGATGCCTGTAACTAGCACTGTTCCCAGGGGCCGGTACTGGGTCCAGTCTTGTTCAATTTATTCATCAATGGCCTGGATGAAGGGACAGAGTGTACCCTCAGTGAGTTTGCTGATGATACAAAACTGGGAGGAATGGCTGATACACGAGAAGGCTGTGCTGCCATTCAGCGAGACCTGGACAGGCTAGAGAGTTGGGCGGAGAGGAACCTAATGAAGTTCAACAAAGGCAAGTGTAGGGTCCTGCACCTAGGCAGGAATAACCCCATGCACCAGTACAGGTTAGGGGCTGACCTGCTAGAAAGCAGCTCTGTGAAGAAGGACCTAGGAGTTCTGGTGGACAACAAGTTACGCATGAGCCAGCAATGTGCCCTTGCGGCCAAGAAGGTCAATGGTATCCTGGAGTGCATTAGAAAGAGTGTGGCCAGCAGGTTGAGGGAGGTTATCCTCCCCCTCTACTCTGCCCTGGTAAGGCCACATCTGGAGTAGTGTGTCCAGTTCTGGGCTCCCCAGTTCAAGAAAGACAAGGAACTACTGGAGAGAGTCCAGCAGAGGGCTACGAAGATGATTAGGGGACTGGAGCATCTCTCTTATGAGGAAAGGCTGAGAGAGCTGGGTCTGTTTAGCTTGGAGAAGACTGAGAAGGGATCTTATCAACGCTTACATCTTAAGGGTGCTGTCAGGAGGATGGGGCCAGACTCTTTTCAGTGGTGCCCAGAGACAGGATAAGGGGCAATGGGCACAAACTGAAACACAGGAAGTTCCATCTGAATATGAGGAAAAACTTCTTTACTTTGAGGGTGACAGAGCACTGGAACAGGCAGCCCAGGGAGGTTGTAGAGTCTCCTTCTCTGGAGATATTCAAAACCCACAATCCTGTGCAACCTGCTCTAGGTGAACCTGCTTTAGCAGGGGGGTTGGACTAGATGATCTCCAGAGGTCCCTTCCAGCCCCAACCATTCTGTCATTCTGTGATTCTGTTACCTATGTAAAGTGTCAGAGAGCATCTATATCTTTATATTTGGCCCCAGATAAGCCTCCTTTTCTCCCTCTTCACACATCCACCCTTGTCCTTGTTTAACTTATTGGAAAGCAATAAGCATTAACAGGTGCTCTACTCACCACTTCAGATAGGATGAATCATACCCTGAGAATGTCAGTGTCTCTGCATTAGACTAGAAAAACCTGCAGCAACTGCCCTAAATTACTGGTCCTGAGTCAGTACAGTGCAATTCCACTCTCCAACCCTGCTGTTTTTGTCACCCTCTGAAAGGATGTCTCAGTCCACCTGAATTTGTATGCTTAACATCAATAGTCCCAATACACCTCATCAAATGGGTTTTGAGATGCTAATATATCTTTACTGAGTAATGCACTCCTTGTTACACATATTTGCTGGATTACCACAAAAATGTATGACATTTACTCCAGTGACATATCCAGGATACAACATAGCAGACTGATAACCATCTGACCATCCATACATTACTGTCAATAGTCATACCAAGTGCAAATTTTTGTGGGAAGAAATCTGTAATATCCATATCCATATACACCTTAGTAAAATGGACATTTATTCCAAATATATCCCAAGACTAGGAACCATACACTCAGTGAATTGAACAACAGTTCAGAGGTTAGAGGTCAACTGCAATCTTTGGAAAATAACTGACAGCATTTGAAGGCAGTTTGAGAACAAAAGCAAATACTTTTGAAAACTCTATTATGCCTTGCAAGCTGGTATGACAAAAAAATGTCATTTCCTGTCAAAATGTATGTCTCCATAAACCTTCAATAATCTTTCCATCCTTGTTTCTCAAAGTGTCATCACTGATATTTACAAGTATCACGCTTTTTTTTTTTTCTGTCTGAATAATTGTCTAAAAACTGGGAATTGGAGATGTCCAAAACCTTCTGCTGACTATAGTGGATCAGCCAGCTCTATGGAAAGGAGTCTGCACTAACAGGGATGTTTTCAGAAATACTTTGCTAACTTGTACATTGGTGAAGCTAGTAAGAGCCACAGACATGCATAGTCCAAGCTAGAACAATTGATGCAGAATTACATTTAATAGGTAAAATCTAAAGATGTTTGTGTTGAAAGGTGATGTAATCCCAAATTACTGTTAGAAAGTGTAAATGCTTTTGACTTTTTGTTTTATTGACTTTACGTTTTAATATTGGTCAGTAAATCAGCAACAATACTTTAGAATTGTCAAATTAAAAGCAGTATGCTTTTTACATTAGTAAATAGACTAATAAATGAAATCACAGGTAGATAGACTGGTAACTAAAAACATTGCAGCAATTGTCCAGACCTGTAATATTTCAGCTGTATGAAGGACTTCTGAGTGAATTCCTGCATGCTACTTGTGGAAAAACTTTGTAAATTATTATTTCCATTTGATTTTTACTGTGCAAGGTCTTGCACTTCATAGAAATAAAACTGTAGACAAGATTCTGCACCTACAGAACTGTATTCTGTATTCTGATCTAACTAGACCTTAAGGTATTAACACTACACTCAGATACCTTTTGTCCACTCCTAACAGTCAATATCAAACCAACAGGTACTGTAAGATGCTTTGTGATGGAATAGGTCTCTGCTTACCTGACTACAATTGAGCCCCTTCTATAACGTAGCTCACACAGACCTCAGCTCAGAAAAACATTCCCATTTTTCAGTGCACCTAAGTGGATGTTCATCTTTAAGCACATACACTTATACTGCACAGTGCCTTAAGCGTCTTAACCTTCATAATGCTAAGGGCCCTCCATTTGCAATTCTTTAGTCTGACTTTCACTTCCAGCTCTGCAGCCTCTCACCTAAACTGATGTGGCCCCCTTTTGTTCCCATGCTGTTTTTCTCAGGTTGTTATTCTCATGGCCTTGCACCTGCCAACCCCAATGTTGTAGCTATGGCAGATTCTCATGGGAAGCTACTTCCACTGGCATGAGAATCATCTCCCCTACCCCCCTTCCCTATCCCTTGTTTTGTAGCTTTCAGTTTATACTGCAAGAATACAGAACTTAGTGAACAACATTGCAGATAATAGTCATAAGTCGCTGATAAGCATTACTCAACAACATGCATGCCCAAAACTCAGCAACCAATCGGTGTGTAACACTAGCACCTAATTAAGCATGCTCCCATCAGTGCTAAAAGCATCATAAACAGGAAAAAAAAAAGTGAGTTTGGCCAGGTACTGAGGAAAACCACACAGTACCAAGGAAAAAACATGGCTGAAAAAATAATCATGGTTGTCACCACCTACTGCACTGTTGCACTGGAGAGGATATGCGAGAGAGGAGGATGTTCTTCTGGGGACCCCACCACTTCATTTCCCAACTGGCCACCAGGGAGAGATTTTCCCCTTCTATTGCTCTCTCTTCCCCCCTTTTTTTTTTATTTTTCCCCTCTCATTCTCTCATTCTTCTGGATTCCTTCCATCCAAGCAACTATGCCATCAGCGTGGACCTCACAAATAAAACTTTATGCACGTCTCATCATCCTTTGTGCAGCACTTAAATATTGATTAAACATGAGAATCAAAAGGTGTCCTAAACAGGGGTGAATTAAACACATGTTTAAATGCTTTCTGAATTTAAACTGGAAAGTCTGACGTAAATCTCATGAGCAACAGGCTTAATGGCCCAAATAATCCCAAAGATGGCACTACAGGGAGAATTTTACCTGAATATGCCATAAAGCAGACACATGAAGAAACAGTGGTGGAAGACATAAGGTTACAAACCAAGTGTTACAAAGTCAGAGTCCATCCAATGAACAGCAAAGGCTGATGTGTTTTGAGCAATTTGAGAGTTTCCTCATTTGCCTCCACCGCTTGCAGAAACTACCAATGTATGAGTGCCTGTAAGTCATTAGACCATGAATGCTGTGAATAGCTAGTAAATATGATTATTTGACCCTCTGAACATCAAATCCCATGCAAAAGGTCCTAGTAGGCTGTTTCAGATCAGTAAACTTAAGTCGATTACTCAATCTCTCTATAGGTCCTTTACTGTTCCTGAATGGAGGATAACACTCATAATCTTTAAGAGTGGTCCACAGATGAACATCAACAGAAGAAAGCACTGTAGAAATAACAACTTGCATAGAAACTGATGATGGAAGGGTCACTAAATAAGATACTTAAATTTGCATGTCTATAGGTGAGCTAAGTGTTTTCAACTGCCATGGTAGTTGCTAGAGATCTAGTCAATACAGACAGCAGAGCTTAAATAATGTGATTAAACTCAATGTAAAAGTTGACAACTACTGGCTAGCCAGATGAATAAATCCCTAGGCTCCACTGACTTTATTGACTGTTGACTAGAAAGGGAGTTTACACAACACAGACATCTAGAGTTAGCTGTCTTAATCTCAAATTGAATCCTGTCCCTCCTGTCTCCTCATGTTGCATGTAGCATGAAACAATAAGTACAGAACATAAGTAGTGGTTTATTAAGTATGGCCATTGTTACATATAAATCTGAACTTATTCCATTGTTATGCTGGCTTAAATGACATTTCAGAAGAAAAATGAATGTTTTCTCTCTGGCTCGGAATGAATGGTATCCCCAGTCCTAAAGCATATGATGAATGAGTACTTGTGTTTCCATATACATCAACTCATTTTAAAAGCTCACTGACAATAGGGCCATGAGAAATGTTAGGATATCTTTTTACATGTTTTCCATGAGAGGAAATACTTTTGCCTTTTAAATATATATAAAAATAACTGGTGCTAAAATGGAAAAAAAAAAGTCCTTTTCTTCCAAGACTATTATGCAAAGATGTTTAAAGCTGAACACTTACAAAAAATCTTAAAAGGATAAACAAACCATTTAGCATTGCCTCCTGAAGCCTCATGCTTCTCTGACAAGCAGAATATTCTTTATTTTCTCTTCACTGTTTCTGTATGGCACTGAACATCACTGACATACGTCCATGTTATGAAGAGTGAAGGATTTGATTCTGAGATAGAATTACACGTTGTTTCTGAAGCAGTGCAAAATATGATTTGTCCTTGTCTATATTTGTGTTTGAACTGTTTTTAGCGTTTCTTTAATTTTATCCAATGCCAACAGCTTTTGCTGACAACAGGTAATTTTCATAGCAGATAAGGCTGGAGAACTTAACCTCCTAACACCTGAAATCTGAAATATGAAAGCAGCCAGAAAAAGGCCTTAAACCACTTGAACTCTAGCAGTATAATCTTTTCCCAAGCCTTTACAATGGGGACAAATTTTCACCTTGGTGTGATAGGAATGGGACTAAAAAGGAATTTTTTTTTCAAATAGAAATAAGCCTTTTCCCTTCCAATAAATAACAAGTCTTTTGCAAAGATCAGCATTAGTTTGGTAATTATGTTGCTTTCCTCAGTTTTTAATGATGTATTTTAAAATCACTTCACAAAGTACACCTAGTAAGAAAACGGTATACATTTGTATTGTGCCAAATTAAAAAGTGCTTTGAAGGGACAGCTTTCCATTGGATTTCTCTGTGTGGAGATCTGCAAACCGCTGATCAAGAACTGAGTCCATTTCTCACTTGATAGGAGGTGCTCAGAACACTGCAGGATTCAGCCCCCAATATTTTGTGTATCTAGTCTGTGTGTCCCTGTAGCTATTGAGTTACTCAGGGTAAGTCTCCTGTTTGCAAATGGTTTGTAGCGGTTCCAAGGGTGCTTCTGGAATTAATGTATTAAAAAAATTGCTATTTGGTTAATATATATGGATAAGGGATTTTTTTCTTTTTTTTTTTTTTAAAGAAAGAGGGAAAGCATGCAAAGAAAATTAAACATTTCAAATACAGCTCAAAGAAAAATGAAAGTAACATCACTGGCTCATTAATAAAAACAGGATAAATCAAGGAAATACAGTTAGTAGAAATGTAATTAGAGCAAGAGGATGATTGTTGAAAGTTATTTGATGAATGAAATCACTGTTGATTAAAGAGAGGTAGTATACATATCACAGAGTAAGCAGATTAAAGGGAGAAATCATTTAAGCCAGCATTGAATAAAAGTGACCAATTGAAAGGACTTGTTCAAAGCCCTTTTGTCTGTGGTGCTTGAATGACTGCCAGGTCTGACAGCTGAGGTTCCCATAACTCCCTGTTGGTCTGCCATCAGAGGTTGTAGATGCTTGTTGCTATGTGAACCAAAAGAAGTGCAATGAGCCTCCCAAATGCCATCCTGTGCTCTCCTGTGGCCCTTCTGCCTCTTCTGGGATTCGACTTGTTATCTCAGCTTTAATACAGGTAATGGCCAGATCACAGTAACAACAGGATATTGATACCAGGTAAGCTCCACTTGGAATAAGAGCAAAGCAATCCTGCACACCCAGACAGATGTGTTACCCAGAAAATAAATAAATAAGAGCTCATGTTTTGACCAGGCTTCTCCAAATAGCATGTGAGCAGCTCCTTCCAATGCTTCTCAAAACCTTACGCTGAAAGAAAAGTGGCATGCACAATGCTCCAAGGGCCATCAAGCAGCTACTCCTCAAAGTCATAATAACAGAGACTTCTCAAAGCAAATGAGGCTGATATTTGCTCATGGTAATGAGATCACTGCTTGAATGCAAATTAAGTTTTAATTTATTTTAAACCTTTTCTGTTTCATTTTGATAATCCAAGCAAGCATGAACCAAAAAGGGAAGAGAGAGAAAAAATACAAGAAAAATTTGGAAATGCCCTTCATGTTTATATGCTGATGCAGGCTGTTTCTTCTGCACTCCATGGAGAGAGCTCATTTCTGTGTAGTATGAGCATATTTAAATGTAAAATTAAATACAACTAAGAGTGTGAGAATAAAGAAGAACAAAATTCATTATACAACTCTCTTTCTCTCAAGCCAATATTGAGGGACTCTAAGGAAGCTCCAATTTATAGACAATGCCACACAGCTTCAAAACTTAAACTACTTTGGCTTGCAGCTCCCAAAGTATTTTTGCTAGAAAAAGGCACAGCTATGGAACAGTGAAGTATTTCTCAAATATCAGTTCATCATAAAAATGGAGCAGTTATTAGCTTTAAAGAAGAATTACCTAGAACTTGTATGTTACTTCTTAGTCTCAATTTAGAAAACACTATGGGAAAATACATATACAAATACATATAAATTTAGAAAACACTATGGGAAAATACATATACAGTTTAATAAATACAGTTTAATAAATAATGGAACTAATCTTTTCAGAGAGGTTAAGTAAGGTAATGTACTTCCTCTAATACCGATGCTATAAAATTAAGGAGAAACTTACTAGAAGAAATTCTCTAGGTATTGAATAATAAATTTAATTTCCTTTTCTTCAAGATAAAACTAGTTTGCAGTAATTTATAAGGAATGTAGCCCACTTTCCATATTTCAAATAGGACATCCATGTAACACCACAGGTCACTACTAGCAAAGGCCATCCATACTGTTCTCTCTAACCTTTGTGCTTCTTTCCCTTCTTTTAATGAGAATCAGAACCAAAGCTGTTGTACTTAGGAGAGGGGAGACCACGTGAAGTAACATATACCAGAATATTCTGCTTCCAACTGGTAAATTACATCAGATCTTTTCTGGAGTCCTTGTTGTGGAGAGTTATCCAAGAGAAGGTAAGCAAAGCAAACATTTTCATTTGAACATACTCTTCAGCCAAACTTTCTAAGCTAGGAGAACATCTTTCCTTTGCTGTGATCAGCTAAACTACTAAAACTACATGCAATCACAAGAGTCTTCAAAAGCAATTCAACTCAGCTATTTTGAAGGACAATTTGATTCCCTTTTTCTCTTCTTTATATGCTTATTGTGCTAAGAACAGAGTTTCACAAAACCAGTTTTCATGGATTCTCACCTTTGAAACTGAGAAGTGAATATATTCTGAACATTCATTTTACACTCAAAAACTGCATCCTGAATTGCTGAAAGGGACATATCCTATTTAACTTCAACGTTTATCCCAAAGAAGAATATCCTGTTCTTTAAGCAGTATTATAGACACAATAACTATGCATAAGCACAGTTTAGGTAAACATCACTAACAGCAAATTAAACAGCTCTTCCAAATATGTTTCATTCCAACTGTCTTCTGTTTCCCACCTCCTAGTGATCAAAAGGAAGTTTCACAGCTTCTGTGCCCAAACATTTAATTGTGCTTAACCTTAAACACTCAAATTCAGCAAAATGTGAACTCTAGATCCAGCTATGATGGATCTTAGCTTTGACAATTAAATGGAAGGCAGCAACAGAAAATATTAGCAATAAAAAGGAAGAATGTGGTATTAGAAGGTGCTGTCAGCAAGGGTGACATTAAACAGATGATTACAGAGGTTCAGTTCACCTGGGCCTGGATCAAAATCACACCCCACTGGTGTATGACTCATCACTTTGTCAAATGAGAAAAGACGCCAGGTTCCAAGAAGTCATCAGGATCAAATGCTTCAGTGCAAAGTACAGAAACCTGGCATGAGCCAAACGCAGGGTAAGTTACCTCTTGTGAGAGCATCTATTTCCACTTAATAAGAAATCAATTTTAGCTTGATGTATATAGTTTTATACATTACGTATTCTTTCTAGTTGTATGTATTTTTAAAATTTTAACATGAGTGTATTTTTTTAATCATTTTAATAATTTCTAATCTGATTGTTTACTGTGCAATGATGCTGTGGATTAATTTACCAAAACTAAGTCATTTAATTAATAATGATTTAATTAATATTTCCTCTTATAATGCTTAAGAATCCTACAGGTTTTAACAGTGTTCATCTCACACCTTACCACTGCACATAGCTACTGGAGGATTTTAAGAATAATATTTAATAGACAATTACAATTAATAACATAAAAGTTTCTTATAGAAACAAACTTCAGTAATAACCTTGTCTAAAACTCTAGTGTAACAACTTAATTCACTCTCTACATGTTGGTCTTTTTTTTTTTTAACTGAGGACACAATTCAGTAACAGGCTTTCCTCTGGTTGTAACGAGAATCTGATCACCATTAATTAAAAATGCTTGGAAAGTACTTCTCTGAACCATAGGTGGTTCCTATCTCATCTAAGTTTAGCAGATGAAAAATTAGCTCCTTAATTTAAGCCTGTTATCTTTGATCCCCATAGAGTAAATATAGAGACGCACATCACTGAAGACGTCTCACATTTACTGAGTAAATGTAGAGACGCACATCATTACTCCATTCTAAGAGAGCTGTATAAGGGTAGGATTCAGCTGTAGATTATGACATCTAAATTCAGGTGTCAGCAGGTAAACTAGATGTCCAAGCTCCCATTGTACTGGATCATTATGGACCTGTTATCTGAAACCTCAAAGCCATTTTACAAAACCATTATAGGAAAAAGTTTCTTGCTAAATTCTGTTTAGATGCCCAATTTTATCTCTGTCTTGTAACGAGGAAGGAAAATTAAAAACACTGTCTTTAAAAAGCTGTTTAGCCTAATCTGGATATGGAAGCATTATTACTCATTAATCATAGCCTTGTAGTTATTTCATAGCCTTGTAGTTATTGTGTGGCACTGTTCCAGAGAAAAATGAAAATTGCTTTGTGCCTTCATTTCTTTTCAATTCACCTCCAGCTCTGGATTCCCTGTTTTCATAGTACTTAATTTGGAGATTATTAGAATAACTCTGTAATATTTTTATACTTCAGTCATTAATACTTACTTGACCTTTGAACCCTCTGAACTCTATTTTATTTGAAAATGAAAGTTATACATGAATAGACATATTGTGTTATGAATAATTAAAATGCATCTGTAAAACTCATTCTGTTGCAGATACATCCATTCCCACTTCCACAGCAAGCTGGTGTGATTTAGTGTAAGATCAATTGAACCACTGCTCTGCCTTCATGTTGCATGGATTTAGTGACATAGATAAGGTATGCTCTCACCTCAGCAGTTTCCAGGAATTATTTTCCACCGTACATTACTTCAGTGAGCTCCCCCCCCCCCAAATGTTTCTGGCTCCTGAAACCATGTAACAGCTTTCCTGTTATCTGAAAGTTTATTCTCCATATAACATCTCTGGGAAATCCAACAGATTCTTGTGCCATCAGGTTCTTGTGCCATACTACTTCCAACCTAAGTAAAAAACGCTCTTTAGCATAATACTTTGGAATGGATCTGCTTTGATAGTCATTAGCTGTACATCTGGTCAAAACACTTTCCACACGGTCATTGTTGGAAAAGAAGTTTGCAAAACTATAACCCGTGACTCAATGGAATATTAGTAAAATGTTGCAGTTATTCATCGCCATTTAAAAATGTCCGTGTGGGTTTGTCAGTACAGCTTTTGAAATGTAACAAATTAATATCCTTACTTTGTCTTAATTTGTGGACAGATGGTATGAAGAGGGCTGAGTGATGAACAGTGCTGTCCCTCAGCTTGTCAAGACTTATTTACAGCACAGGAGCCATCTTCTGATGGCTGATTATCTGCTTCATTTAGTAGAAGTGAAATTATCCTCTGGTTTCTGTGCTGATGACTCAGCAGGTAGTACACCAATAATGCAAAAAATAGTACCAGACAGACATTGGTCTTCAACCCTAACAAGGCCCATTAAAGAGCCAAATTGCTTTATTAGACCCAGGAGATAGAAGCAATCATTTCAGACTACTAACTGGAAAGAATAAAGTCTGGGAAAAAAGAGAAGAAAATTAGTTTTCTTTCCATGCATGACAAAAAATGCATTATTTCAGGTGATTTTTAAAAAACATAATTTTGCGATTAAGTTCTTTGGAAGCAGTTCTGTGTACTGAAATTGAAAAATCAGGAAAGATACAAAAAGTTATACATTGTTTCAGCTCCTGTGGGTTTTGCTTCTTGGGTTGTATTACATGGTACAGAATATTATGCACAGTGTATCTCCAACAGGAGTAATCTTAGTTAAACAGCTTGATGTTAAGTACACCTGATGTATGATTCTTTATGCTGGATAATAATACAACACCAGTAATAATGCACCCGGAAATGCACATGAAACACTTTCAAAAAAATGTAACCTCTTTTGAAAGGTTCTTCTAATGATAGCATTTATGAGCTCACAATGGAAAATCAACACAGAGGAAGGCTAATGATGAGCAATATTAACCCTATTTAACTGAATGTGCTGACAAATACCTGAATCTCAAGGGCTATCTCTCAATAGGAAGAAAGGATTGGCTATTTGAAATCAAACTTATTTTATACTTCTGCAAGAAAAGCTTCTATGGTAGCTCCTTTTGCATTATATTGTGTTGCATCACATGACACATTTACTTCATCTGATAATATTCTTTTAAAGCAGTATGATGCATCTGAAGTGTTAAAAAGAAAACACCTTTTTTTTTTTTTTCCATGCTGAACATACATAAAGTGCTCCAAGTAAAATGTATTGATTACCTATGGGTAGTTTCTGAGAGCAGGTATCAAGCATGCTACCTGCTCGTCTTCAGAAGAGCAAGTGCTGGGATAAACACCAGATGGGAGATTAAACAGATTTTAATGATTTTCTTGAAATATTAAAAAAATATATATGGAGCACATTGAAGAATTCTTGTTATGGAAAGAGCTCACCAGTGTTTGTTCAAAGGCTTTGACTCATTGTACAGATATCTTTTTAACCCCTCTTGGTCTTTGAAAGTAGAAGCACTTTCATTACTGCTGATTTTTTTCTAAAGGAAATGTTAATATTTTTATCACACATTTGTCTATGCCTGTGTGTTAAATTGTCTATTGTTTGTTCCTGGACAGATTGCAATTTATTTAATTCCACCAAACAAATGCCACAGAGCAAGACTCAGGGCAGTTAAACTAGGATAGCGCTCAATGCTTCTACACAGTAAAGCATTATCAAAACCTGGAATCGCCTTTAAAATCATTAACAGCTGCAGGAAAAATAAAAGGCAAAAAGCACATGCTTTTTCTTGATGCCAGGATGCTTTCCATTTTTGCCTTTACTCCTCTGAGACTTCTTGCCCAACTGAACAAAAAATTACAGAAGTCTTTCCCTGATTGATTTGATCAAAACTCCAAGACCAACAGGTGGTGTTTGGGTTGAAACTCAGGTCTACAGCATGTTCAGGGGAATTTGCTGAGCAATAAGTGTTAGGTATCTGCACAGGGATATGAAAATTTACCTTGCCTTCAGAATATGGGTAGAAAGAAAGATTCTCTAGTGTATCTTTTAAGTAATATTCAATTTCTTTGTACCCCAGACAAACTGACCTGGGTTGAAAGACACACCATAGATTCTAGAAATGGATTGTCTCCAACTTGGTGTCTAGCTTATTCCTCTCCTGCTGCAGCCATGTTCCTTACTGTGCAGGTTATTTTAACCATCCATGCTAACTACTGTCTCACATGATTGAAAGTGAGCAATGCTGCCATTCTGTCAGAAGAATGAAGACTGTGACAATGTGATTATAGATCTGGGATCTGGGGGCAATTGTGGGGCTACGCTGGACTCAGGAGAGCTCTACATCTGAAGAAGAGGTTTTTCAGGAGGAATGTTTTGACCACCTGTCTCCTCATGGAAATCAAGAGGTATATCATTCATATTTTGTGGAGAAAAGACATGGTACCTAAACATTCCACTTTTCCTGGAAGCCAAATACTGCCATATTGTACTTAACTATTGGCTTAGTTATGTTAGATCTCAATTATACATCCCACTCCCCACATTTCTATCATATCATCTTACCACGTCATCTTGATTTTGTTACATCCTTAGGATTCCTCCACCTAAAATTTGTCATAGCCTGAGTTTTTACAGCTGAAGAGATGATAACTCCCCCACTGAAACTGCATATCTGGTGTGCCATGCCATGTCAACCACTCCCCACTGAGACATCTCCTTTTTGTCACAGTCCTTGCCAGTTAACAGGTCACCTGTTCCAAACTTTCTTTAGTAGAGTTTCCTGTCTGTCCAACCATCACGTTCTTTCTCTCTTTGCCTCCCCAAATCAGTCCTTTCTTACTTACCAGACTGTCCACTTTCTTCTCAGTCAAGTCTTCTGGTGAGTCACTTACTCGTTCATGTTCAAGAACTTCATTAGCTCTGCCTCTATAGGAATCAGTCCTGGGATCATCTTCCCTGATGCTAATCCCTACCTTTGATCATATTTTTCTGTTATAACAATGCATAAGTAACACATAAATCACTGATGAATGCATTGGACTGTAACAAAGACAATTAACACCATCTTCCAGGTTGCAAACAGATTCAAGTCACATTCTGAAAGTCACACGCAAATCTCCTGCTCTCAGATGGACTGCAGATTCCTTTCTGGCTTTGAACTCCACGTTCCTTCCAGCTAAGAGCAGAAAAGAAATTAAGCCTCAATAACAATTACACATCAGCTTCTCATGGGAGCCCCAAGAGGAAAATCTGTCATTTCACTTCAGCATTTACTGTAGCAATATTGACAAAGTGTCCCTATGCCACTAGCTCAGAGCACTGGATATATGCATATCTTCACCAAATGTGTGAACAAGAGCAATCCTCATTCACTGCCACTTCTTTAAGGACTGTATTCTGTTCTTGTTCAATCTAATGTCAGTTTTGCCAGATATTCAAATTGAACTACACTTTGACCCCAGCATAAGAAAAGTTTGTTCCTAAACTTTTCAGTTTCTTAATGATAAAATGGCTTTCTACAGTGCTGAATATTTAGCCTCATAAAAACTAATGAAAAGCACCCAATGCAACTCAATAAGTTCCTGTAATAGTACATATCACATACATTTGATGCAGTTTGTCTGAACTAAAAGTAAACCAAATTTGTTTTGTGAAGTCTTTTTCCATATAACTTTTCTGTACTATTCCAGGATACTTTGCTGGTCGTCTGCAATTTTTTTTTTTTTAATTTTTTAGAAATACATGATCTGAAAGGATAAATACAATGTGATCCTGTCTCCTGGAATCTCTTGCAGCAACAAGCTTAATTAAAATAAATAATATCCACTGTTTGCCAGAACAAACTTACTTTACTCTAATTAGCTCAGTTTCTTGAAGATGTAGTGATCTCTCTGGAATGCTTTTAAGGTCAGAAGCCATCCCTTCCAGGAACTGGTTCTTTTATAGTTTCTTTTTTTCCAAGATACCTAGGGTAAATACACAAACAGAATTTCATAATCCCTCAGACTGACAGAGTGACCCACACTTCTTCAAGTTGTGTTGAATGCCACAATCAAGAAATCGAATACATTTCACAGAACTTCCTGTGCAGAATTCTCTGTGCTGGACACAATACAAGTCTGAGGACATGGTCCCAGACATGGCTGCAGGCAAGAAAAACACATTTGCGCTTCTGATCATGTATTTAATGTCATACCAAGCTTCAGACAATGGACAGTCCATGATTTTACACCTGTACAGCATGCAGCTGAATCTCCCAAATAATTTCTCAATCAGATACTCTTTGTATTTACTTATTTAGTTATTAGCATTTCAGCATTCAAAAATTGCAAAAATTTTTTGCAATATGACCTAAGACAGTTGCTGCAATGACACTTTTCAGATCATCTGAAGCATTAGCTCAGAAATATGGATTGTCAATTTTTTTGGTCACAAATTTTATTGAGACCAGAGTTACCAACAGATTTAACTCTCCCAACATTTAGTATTTAACTGAGATAGACTGTTTAATCCTTAGTCTTTTAATGCTACCAACAGTTACTAATTCCATAAGCTCTCTTAGAAGCCATTATGACGTAGTAGCTATGTTTTATTTAAACAAAACCCATAGAACTGAAGAGCTAGGAACAATACATAATATCACCTATCAAGATAAAGAAAAGATGCAGCAGTGTAATGATTGGGTTGTTCTCTTATGTAAAATTAATTAAATTCCTGCATTTTAAAATTAATCCAATGCTTCTGGAGGTTTGAAGTGTTTTTTCAGACAACTTGGTGGCCACACTGCAGGCTCTAGGGAAAATAAGGTTTTCAATCAAAGAGCAGGACTAAAAAAAAATTCACACTTTTAAAATAAAACACAAACATGTCAAGCCCAAAGATGCAGAGCATCCTAGATATATGGGGGGAACATTGTCCACATTTTGAAGGAGGGGAGAAATGAGTTTTTTAATTGACAAACACTGCTTAATACTAAATACATAAAGACTTTTTGGGAAAAAAAAAATAGTACTATACAGCTTCCCACCTAGCTTCCCACCAAGCTCATTTATCTACAGGGCTACAGAGTCACACTTCTTGTTATTTCTCTCCCGCAGGCGTGGTTTTTTATACTGCCATGTCCACCTTACCAGAAAGGATGGTATGTGTTCTGGCAATTAGAACATTTGCTGAGTTATCAGAGGAAGGCAACCATCAACTACATTGAGAAGAACTGGAAACCTGGAAAACCTCTTCCTAGCAAGGACTCCAGCACATTAAGCAATTATGCACAGCTTGATCTCCTCAAGCTTTAAGGTAGGTTCTGAGAATGAATGAGGTCTAATACCTGAGCATCAAATGTCCTTAGGCAGCACACGTGTGTAAGGACTAGAAGGATGGTTTCCAAAGTGAAAGCAGTGTTTAGGTCACAAGCAGAAACAGAACTCAGGAAAGTAAGCATGACATTTTTGCATGAAATCCCAGCTATCCACAATGCTTAGGGCAAACTTTCCTGAGAGAGCTTTCCTGAACATTAATCCCTAAATGATGCTTTCACCAGTGATTAGATATTTACATTTTGATTCCTCACTGGTTCCTTTTACATACAATTTGCCTCTCTCCAGTATATTTTGTACAGATTTTGCAATGTTTGTTAACTATACATTGCTTCTGTTCTACGTTTTCTCTATTGCACTCCCAAACAAGAACAGGGCATAATTTTTGCATATTCAGCTCCCAAGTAGGACTTTCTCTTCACAGAAAGAGTTCAGTTGACTCGGACTAACTTTTCTGGCCTATTTTCTTGTTATTTTTATGTTTATTAAAATGCATACCAGAGATGTTGCAGTTCGGTTCAGACTCACATTCCCAAAGTCCACAGCGACTCACACCACCATGGTGATAAGTGTACAAACCGTTTTTGCCTACCTTCTTGTTGTGGTTTAACCCCAGCCAGCAACTAAGCACCGCACAGCTGCTCGCTCACTCCCGGTGGGATGGGGGAGAAAATTGGAAGGGTGGAAGTGAGAAAACTTGTGGGTTGAGATAAGAACAGTTTAATAATTGAAGTAAAATAAAATAGAATAGTAGTAGTAGTAGCAGTAGTAATAATAATAATAACAATAATAATAATAATAATAATAATATACAATAATAATATACAAAGCAAGTGATACACTATACAGTTGCTCACCACCCGCTGACCGATGCCCAGCATGTCCCCAAGCAGTGATCGTTGCCTGCCAGCCAACTCCTCCCAGTTTACATATTGAGCATGATGTTCTGTGGTATGGAATAGCCCTGTGGCCAGTCTGGGTCAGCTATCCTGGCTGTGGCTCCTCCTAGCTTCTTGTGCACTGGGCAGAGCATGGGAAGCTAAAAAGTCCTTGACTAGTGTAAGCACTACTTAGCAACAACTAAAACATCAGTGTGTTACCAACATTATCCTCATACTAAATCCAAACCACAGCACTATACCAACTACTATGAAGGAAATTAACTCCCACCCAGCTGAAACCAGGACACCTCCATAGACACAAACAAGAATGCTAGCAATTTTTCCTCAAACTTGTATTTACCATAGTTCAAATTCAGTAAAGATAACAAGGGTATAAATTCGGAATAATTTTCACTAGATGTTTTCTGCATCATTTTTCACTGTAAACTTTCAAAGTAAAGGACTATGTTCAGAGTGTTTTCAAAAAGATTTCCTTATTCTCTGTTCAGTAACAGGTGTTATGTAGCAAAGGAGTATTGTACACCATGCATTCCTGCTGATTCTATTTTATTCAAGTGATTTCCTTTCTCATTCACATGAAGAATTTAAGTGGTGATGAAATAAAAACTATCACTCATCTTGTTTTATAAGTCTGAAAGAAATCTGTCATGGATACAGAGTTCACAGTATCAAATGTTCCTGTTGGACTTGAACTGGTGAGCACTGAGGCATTGCAGCACAGCAACATAGGGGGTGCACTCAGATTTTTGAAACAAAGTCCACAACATAAATAATGGTCTTTCAAGTCTAGAGCTTACATAGTAAATACAGAATGGCAGCTTTTTAAACTGACAATTAGGAAAACTTTTTAGAAGAAATTTTATTTCCACCAAGGAGAATTTAAACATTTCATTTGTAAGAACTCGTCCATTCAAGTCAACTTCAAGCTGATGTTCACACATAGAAGACACGTCTGTCTGTAGGTACATCTTTGGGACTAGTAAACAGTAGCAATTATGACAGTTTGCATACTTAATCTTCTGAGGTGCTTTCAAACTATTAGCAGATGAATACTCTGACAGACACTGTGAGGCATGTGAACTTCTGGGCTTCCCTTCAAATAGTTTGGGCACCTCTTTGCCAGATTGTCTCCTTTCAGTGATGATTAACCAGAATTAGTCCCACTAAAACTGAGCTTAACTAAGTATGGAAATTATGAAATGACCTAATCTTTTGTCTGTTCAGCATACTGATAACCCCCACTTCAAAAGACTATTTGGGCAGGCAAGCACTCAAGCTGAAGGAAGTAAAAATGCATGCATATTTTTCCAGATTATGGAACCTTTTCTTGTGAGGGTTACTCGACACTGGAATTTGTATCTTTCCGTGCATTTAAACAGCCTTCTTGTGATGTTAGCTGGCTATTCAAGGGACACAATCTAACAAATTCCCTTCTGCCATTTTTTAAGAAATATTCTTACAAATGGCTATAGTATTTGAGATGATAGATGTTTTTAGAGGACTGCTGTCTTGTTATTAACAAAACAGTTTCTGCAGTAAATAGTTCCCTACAGAAATAAAATCTCAAGAGTTTACTTAAAAGTTCACTTTTACCAGGGAGAAAAAGGCTACATTTGTCTTGACTGCTTTTTGAGTAAAACACAAATGAAAGGTAGAGACAATGCTGGTTCTTTTTGACCGTAATTTTTTCTTCCCCTGTCCTTTGCTGCCAGCTGACTATCAGCTTTAATAAAAACACCCATCAACAAATACACCCATAAGGCTAAATCTTTAAGCACATTAGTTGACTGTTCTGAAAAATTATATATATTGTAGGACTATTCTAAATGTTGTGACTTGGTAGAGATAATGTGTGTCTGTGCATATGTGTGTGTGTGTGTGAGTGTGTGCATGTGCACACTCGCATGTGTGCTAAAGAGAAGGCAAATGTTTACACCTTTACTGGACATATTGATACAACTGTGTGATGGAGGTGGAGTTTACCTATGGTAGTCATATAAAAACTGTAAGAAGTTCACTGAGAAAGATCTCTAGTAGAAGATGACTGAGGTGTAAGAGCCTGGTTCTGTAGGACACAGGCTTGTGCAGGAGCTCACTGGTCAGTAAAGGAGATAAATGTGGTTTAGATTTTTTTATATTTCCTCTTTGTCAAGAGGGAGGACACAGTAGAAGGAGGAACCTTCCTCCTCTATAAACCCATCATTTAAAGGTGGTTTTGCTATTTGACCAAGGGAAGTCTGATTACACAGAATAACTATTTGCTAACAACCATAACAAACAGTTCTTCAGATCTCACATTCATATTTCTTCATGGATATTTTACACATCCTTGCAAAAATCAGCTTAAATAGACAAGCTGAAGTCTATTCTCGGTGAACCTGAGCAGTTACAATCCCAAATTCCAAGCTTGAATAAAAGACAAGAACTTTCCATTTCATATATATTCTGCATTTTAATTATAAGAGCCATTACAGTACACTCAGTTTAATATATTTGCTTTTTCACAATCTGACCCAACTTCAAGTTACATGGGTTCCAATATTTCAGAGGAAAAAAAAATCATATGATGGAAAACCAGCATTTCCTATAATGGCAAATGTTTGTAGGAAATGCAGGTCTGCTACAAACTCTGATACGGAGTTAAATATCTATTTAGATATGTACCATGCAGGCAGGGGTCAGGATCAGTCCTGATGAGAGGAACTGGGGTCAGACACAGCCCTGGGATGGCAGCACAGGGCAGTGGGGACAGGGATGGGCAGAGGCTGGGCCAGGACATGGGCCTGGGGGTGGGCCTAGATCAGCAGGGCCCATGGCCAGGCAGGGCAGGGCTGTGGGGACCTGGAGACTGGCCCTGCTGTGGCATCACTGGGGCAGACGCTGATGGCCCCAGGGGGCTGAAAGGGGGTCCTGGACATGGGCGGGGTGGGGGGAGGCCCTAGGGAGGGGTTCAGGGACAGTCAGGGCTGTGGGAGCCCTGAGGACCTGGACACATAGGCAAGGCTGAACCTAAATAAATGCAACATTTTGCTCTGCCAGATGCTTTTGTGACTTAACCTGTATGGCTGAAATTCTCTAACATCTTTCCTCCTGAGTGTACTCTGTCATGGTAATGAATAACTGTGAAGCCCTGAACCTTCGAGTGAAACAAGCAGTCATTCCGTCCCTCTAATTTGTTATGGAAAATTTAAAAAATTCTTGGCAAAACATTTTTCTACTGAAAAATATGACTGCCGTCCCCTAAATACATAACTTTTCATAAAGAAGCATTACATTTTTGAAAAGTTTTCATTGGAAAAAGTATCATCTCAGGCGCAACACGACATTTATAATTAAAAAAGATGTTCATCTGTATGAAGGAGAGGGAGTGGGAGAGGATAAGGAACGTATATATAGACAGAAAAACTTGTTCCAGAACAATTGATAAGCCAGTGGTTAGAGGAGATGAGGAAAAAGGTGAACAGATGTCTGATTTTTTGTAGGGGTTTACTGTGGCTTATTGTTTCTTAAAAAGAATAACCCCATCATCTGTGGTGAGAAGATGTTAATTCAAAGCATTAAAAAAAAAATCTGCAAAATTTTCATGAGATGGAAAACTCTTTTTCCCCAATTTATCAGATTAAATATGCAAGTACAATGTGTGTTTGCAATTGATGTACACTTCACTTAGAATATGTTGATATTTCTAGAGAATCAAGTCACACATCAAAAGTCGCTTGCATGCACGTCATACAAAATCCCACAAGACCATTGTTCATCTTCCGCAGCCTCTTCTGTATCACCTTCATCCATCACCCTACTCAGCTCTTCCCAGTACTTGAGACAATGGCATCCTTTGCAGCCCTCCTGCCCAACTCTGTACAACACACATCACCCCTTGTTCCAAAAGACCTTCTCCCCAATTAATGTGCAACCTAGTACCCAGCCCCCAGTCCAGGCTAATCCAGCCCCCAGCTAGTGATTACTCACCTGGTTAGAAGCTCAGACACACTTCTGTTTCTTACAAAATTAATTCTCTCAGGAATAATGGGAAAAGAAATGGAGAAAACTGCCCCAGGTTTCTAATACAAATATCTGGTTTCCATGTGTCAGTTGAACTCTTCGGTCTTCAGCACACATTCTTCAATCATTCTGGCATTTCCATTTATTCAAATTAAACATTGGGCCGCTAATTAATTTGCTGTTCCACCTCTTTTTCTACACGAAGTTGGTGGTTTCTTAATGTAAAAATTACTTTCCACCAGGGATTGTCATGTCTCCTTAATGTCTTTTCAGGAAAGCTGAAAAAATTTTGAATAACTATCCTCTGGGGAACTTTTGTATAAATGTACACAGTCTGGATATTGCAACAGGACTCTGAGTCATTATTAAAAATTTACACTGGCATCTCTGGATAAATCACAAATTCATATTGTAGTGTATTGCTTTATTGTATCTTTTTATTAGAAAGTACACTTTTTTATTATTAAGAATATTTTTTATTATTAAGAATTATATTTTATTATTAAGAATAAAAAGTGATCTTCCATATTGAATGACCAAAAACTATGAAAAACAGTGGCAGGCATGTGTCAATGAAAGGCAAAAGCCCACTAACCAGATTTTTGCCAAATGAATGCAAAGACATCCAGGTAAATTTGGGTAACAGAACATGTGCCATTGTTCCTCATGAAATACCTCCCTTATTGGTAAACTGATAGGCTGGTGTACACAGAAACCATGAACAGAATATTTGCTAAAAATACACTAATAAACTGGGATTTTCATGTAGAGTAAGATGGGGAGTCAAACCTTCTGAACAGGACATTCAGTCACTGTCCAGATCGAGATTTTGCAAGTTTGCATAGTAAGGGTTCTTGCAGCAGCATCTTCAGTCAGATCAGGTACAGTTTCTGCACTGGGTAGATGGAAGTCCAGGAGAAAAATGTAATAGGGACATCAGCTTTTTTACATAATTCAAATGATGATGATGTGACTTGTTCTAGTTCTAGAATCTTATATCCATGGATTAAGCAGTTATATTTCTTTTTTTTAACATGCAACTTTAGAACAAAAAAGATGCTAAGAATGCTAAGAAACTGGCAGTTGCTTTCTCCTTTCAGGCATTCGGTGGCAAAGCACAGGCTGTACTGTACAGTATGGCTTTATTTTATGCAGTTTATGTCACATAAGCTCTATCTCAAAATATTTTACTGATGTGAATAATATTAGCAAGCAGACAGGATATGCTCTCAGAGAACAAAAGACAAACTGTAGGCTAGCCAGGTTTGTGCAACAAGGATTGAGAAGTGCCAAATTAGAAGAAAAAGGATAAGACCAAGTTAAGAAAATGACTGTAGATATCACTTGAGGATCTCTGAGTGCTTGAGTGATGACCTGGCAGCAAGCCCTTCTGAGAAGGGAGGGTTACTTCGGTAGTGACCTGGCAGCAAGGCCCGGTTAAAGGAAGAAGCTAATTCCCCAGGGGCAAGTAAGAGCCTGTTTGAGAGCTTGAGCCTATTTGGAATCCTTGTCCTATTTACAAAGGAGATAAGGAGGGCTGAAGAGCTGGCCTTAAAGGTTGTATGAACTGCCAGGTAAGTAGACAGAATGGTGCACTTCCTTTATTCATGCTCCACTAGGCTGATCCTCAGAAAGGATTTGCTTCCCCAGACGCTGGCAGCCTGCCGAAGCTGCAGGCCCTCTTGCCAGGATCTGCTTTTTAGTGCTGCAGAGCAGGTAAAGGAAGCTTTAAATGCTTTACTGAAGTCACTTACTGATAAAGGAGGTGAGGAATAGATTAGTAAATGCACAAAGTACCACAGCGGTACAAGCAAGACCTAACAATTCAGCCATATTTTATTTGTTACACACTTTCCTAGGGAAGTGGAAAGGTTTGGGCATAGTTCACCCTTCCCAAGATATACAAATGAAACCAAAGTATTTTGTTCATATCTTCTTTTAAAAACAGGAAATTTGTTCCAGATCAAAAGAATAAGTGTAGCTCCAAAATTAAAATATTATTTTTACTTAGTTTTCAGTACTGCAGAAGTCTTCAGGTGTTGGCTAGGTATTCTGCCATTAACATTTACCGTTCAGTTGTATTGGGTTGCATTGAATCTGTAAATCCATGACCCAGACTAGGCAATCCAATAGAACCATAAACTGCCAAGCTGATAGAGGAGGAAAGGGTGGAGAAAAATTGTCTTTAAGGCCAAATTGCTGGTTATAGTTGTCATAGTAACAACACAGGGTGGGAGAAGGTAAATTTGAGCCAAGTAAGGTCAGCTTTGTGTTATAACACTGGAATTTACTAGTCCTAAAGACCTGGCAAAATGTAAGGCAAAGAATATCTAAATTACATCACTTACAAGAGAGGACTAAACAGGGAAGAACAGAAATGCAAATAATAAATTCATTCTGATGATAATTCTCCCATTATTTACAAAGCATGATCCTACCAAAGCAATAGCTGGGCCCTGCGCATGATAAAACAAGGTCAAGCAAGCACTTCTAAAGATGATGGAAAAAATGATACGTATATACATAATTTATTAGTCGGATTCAGAAAAAAATATCACTCCCATTCTGAAATACTTTTGCGTGCACTTATATTGCACTTAATGCACTTATGTTGTCTGGCATATACTATATAAAAGGGTAACTAAGGAAATGTCCAGGTTATGTTGCACATGCCTTCTTAGAAATTGACCTTCAAAGTACTGATCAAAATCCAGCATCACACCAAAAATAACTAGACCAAGTGAACACTTAGTAACTCAGCAGAGTACTACAGCATCATAGTTATATCACTTTGGAGATCTAAACTATTGTGTCTACAAAGTACTTCACTACACTAAGAAGACACTCTAAACCTAGCTTATGAACCTCCACACCCACTCAGATGCAAATCTATTCAAAAGGATCAAACTCAGCTGTATCACAATGCAACCACATTGCATTCAGAAGATCCAATGATCTCCCAGTGATAACTGGCCATAATTTCATAAACTGTTTAGCACATGCATTAGACCACTTTTGTAAGTGCAAATGGTCCACTGTGGACACTTACTTTCATCTAAGTGACACCTTACCTTTGAGCAGTCAACCCCAAACCACTGTTTCAAATATACAGGAGACAGCATATGCCAAGTAATAGTATTGTCTTGAGATGGTATAGATGTATGTTGTCCTGATAAAACATTCAGTCTCAATGTTTACACCATTTTGTTCCTAGCAGAATCAAAGCTGTAGATAAACACAATAGACATAGCATTTTGAGGCAGATCTTGGACCCTTTCTAGCTATGACAAGCCTGAGCAGTTCTTGGCATCTAGGGGATGCAGCTATAAAACATGAAAGTAAAATTGGCTACAGGGTTGAAATGTAAATAATTAGATGGCAACCATTTTGGAATTAGATATATAACTTCTTGGACTTGCTTCTTCATGAACATCATGCCTTAAATGACCATGTCTGAATTCATTAGTAATGAAAGATAGTTAAGGAACAAAAATGAATAACCAAAATGGATATGAATTCAGCATTGTACAGGAATGGGTTTTTATAATAGTGATCTAGAGTTGAAGATGTAATTCATAACTAAATGAGCAAGGTATTGATATGCTGAAGCATCAACATTAATACATAAAGTGGTTTTGCAGATGTCCTGGTCTTCCCTGTGAATATTATTTCCCTGTGAAAATACCAAGTGGGAATTAGAGGAAAAAGACCACCTTTGTAACCACTTGAGCAGTGAGCAGTTAAAGCATACATTTTATTTCTGTTTGGTTTTTTGTTGGGTTTTTCTTTTATGTTGGATCTTCCAGAGAAAAAGTCATTTATTATGCACAGGAGTTCCAATGAAAAACAAGATTAACAGATAAGGTTGGTAAAAAGAGCTTGAAGAAATGTAAAAAACATGCACCCATAAAGAAAATGAGACAATAGCAAGATATCACTCCTAGAGAAGGGAAAGGTTGTGTATTACAAGATGTGAGCAAACAGAATAGATCTGGAAAACTGCAGTTCAAGCTTGGAAAATATTTCATTCATTATTAGTAAAAGAAATTATCAGAAATCATGTAAGTCTATCCAAGTTTAGCTCTAACGGCTCAGATTCAGTATGTTGATGACCACTACTGTGTCATTCTTGTTTGTCCTTTCATTTCTCATTTTTTAGATCTATTTCTGAAAAACAAAGATTATAGTACTATTTTTCATATATGTATAGAATTCTCAAGTCATGTGAGCAATCTTCCCATAAAGGTTGTGCTGGATTTCTGTGAGTGATAATTATGTTATTTACATACTTTTCTTTTATAAAAGATATACAGGCTCCACTGAAGATGGCAAACAGTGGATGACAATGTACATTAGTGTCTGCATCTATTTAATTCATAAATTATGATCGAATAGGAAACATACTGTTCTCTTGACTTTTTCATCTACATCAGTAGAGAGAAATAAAATATGCTTTCTCTCTGTGAAACAAAATGAAGAAAAGGTTCTGCTGAGTTCAGCTGACACTGGTGTATGTGGGATAGATGCAGCAAAATAGATAATGGCAACTTACCCCAGTACATTATGGAGATACAATTATTGGGACAGTTAAGAAAAATGAAGTCAAAGTAAAAATCAAATCAATGTATCTCTGTCTTACTGCTATGATCCACTTATACCGGTCAAATAAAAAGGGCCAATTCAGAAGAAAAATTGACATGGCTCAGACCTTTTAAAACACCTAAGAATTACATCTGAATTCTTACAAAATATTAAAATGTGGTAAGAATAGCTGGAATTTGCTGAAAGGTGAACAGTAATGACTGTCTGATGATGATAACCCTAATCCATACTGAGAGATGGTATTTTGGGAGGTATGAAGCACCCATGAGTCCCATTGAAATCATCAGGAACTGTGCCTGCTGCTGTGATGAATGAGAATATTTCTGCTGCTACTAAAATACCAGATTAGGTGCTCATATATCAATGTCCTGGTTTCAGCTGGGATAGAGTTAATTTTCTTCTTGGTAGCCGGTATGGGGCTGTGTTTTGGGTTTAGGATGAGAACAATGTCGATGCTAAGTACTGCCAAATAGTCGCTAAGTAGCGCTTACATTGGTCAAGGACTTTTCAGCTTCCTGTGCTCTGCCCGGTGCACGGGGGGGGGCTGGGAGGGAGCACAGCCAGGGGCGATGACCCAGACTGGCCAAAGAGTTATTCCATACCACATGACGTCATGCTCAGTATATAAGCTGGGGGAAGAAGAAGGCAGGGGGGGACACCTGGCGTGATGGCGTTTGTCTTCCCAAGTAACCGTTACGCGTGATGGAGCCCTGCTTTCCTGGGGATGGCCGAACACCCGCCTGCCCATGGGAAGTAGTGAATTAATTCCTTGTTTTGCTTTGTTTGCATGCGCAGCTTTTGCTTTACCTATTTAACTGTTCTCTTTTATTTTACTTTAACTATTAAACTGTTCTTATCTCAACCCACGAGTTCTCTCCCTTTTACCCTTCCGATTCTCTCCCCCATCCCACCGGGGGCAGTGAGCGAGCGGCTGCGTGGTGCTTAGTTGCTAGCTGGGGTTAAACCACGACAATCAAAATCAAATTTTGCCCCACAAAAGTCTGCAAAACAAACTCATATTCACAGTGCTTTTTTCCTAGGGTTTTTGCTGTTTCTGCAAACTGAGCTATGCAAGGGAAAGACCAAAGTTCATTTAAAATAGAGGTCTATCAAGTGAAAAATCAAAAGACAAAACTGTAAAAGACATCCTTTAATTTAATTTCTTTTAATCCTGGTGTTCTTAAGTGTTATTTGGAAAATAAAATGTTAAAAATTTCATACAAATATGACACTCAACAGACTATATGATTTTACAGCTCAAGACTTAAAGAAATATGTTAGTACATTCTAGAATTGACAGAGTTTTGAACCTAACAAATATTGAAAAATGGTATTTTTTTCCACTAGTATTATAGTAGCAGTGTTCAACTATACAAATGAGACCAGGAACTCGAAGGAGCTGGGTACTAGCAGGCTATATTTCACATTATAATTTGCAGGATGTAATTGTAAAATCATATGAAAAGTACTTTTAGGTGCACTGTTATTCGTTCATATAAATTTTATTATAAATCTGAAAAGGAAGGAGAATGATTTGAACAATACATTTTCTGTACCTCCAGCAATTTCACTGAAATCACAGGTCTACAAAAACTGTAATGAGATTCAGAAAAACATTACTGCATGTACCTAAACTTTGGTCAAACATTAACCCTTATTTAATCCTGCTCCTATTCAGCCTTGATTCCTCTGTGTGACATTAGTGGCTTAAAAAAAAAAAAAAAAGTCAATGTTAGTTATGTTAATAAAGAAGGCAAAAATGTCTCCCAATAGATTGTCTTTAAACATCAGAAGTAAGCAGCTATCTATTTCTCTGTCACTGGGTGAATAACAGCAAACTGCTCTTCTTTCCTAAACAAGGAGGAAAATCTATACAAGCCTTCCCATTTCACACTAACATAAATTAGCCAGGTATCTACTGAAACAAATAAGTCACATAAAAATTGCATATACAGCCTCTATATTATTAAAGATATAAAGATAATGTGGACAAGTACTACAGCATGAGCTTGGTAAAGTTAAATGTATGTGAATGTGAATGGCATTTTCACCTGGGTCCTGAAAATATTTAAAACTATATCCATGGTATTAGCAAAAATAATTTCTTTTTTTTTTCCTCCCTGCTCTTGGCTATACACAGTTGCTCAGAATTTGTGATACCTTAGCATCACTGATGGATTTAACTGCAGTTCTAGAGACGTATTGCAGCTTCAGAATCTACATTGACAAATAGATCCATCTTGTTATATTAGACTAAATACAATAAATTTATATTTTTTCTAATTATTTTTTCACTGACAATTTTCCTTAAGGGATCTACAGATCCATTAAAACAAAAGTTGAAAACCAGTGGAATACAATGTAATGAATAGCTTTGAGATCCCAGGGAAAGATTGCTGTTTAGAAAAGCCTCCTTTTTCTTCTATGTCTACTAGAACCAGACTTCCAAATCCTGGAGACATTTTCATCATGAAACATAACTATTCACGATTACAATGCTGCCCACACTCACAAATCCCTCCCAAGCCCCATAGTATTTGGTAAACTCCTGGTGCCATGTGTACATGTGAAAATTTCAGCTTCATTTAGAAAAAGAGAAAGGGAGAGACTAAGCATGTCATCTTCACAGTTTCAGGGAACAGGGTGAAAAATAAAGCCTAGAAAAGTCAAAGGCAAGTTAATAGTCTTGTTCATTCATGCCTCACAACTGGAAGAACCTAATTTGCTCATCCTTAGCATTAACAGTATTGTTATGAATAATGCTATTGATGTATCAAAACCCACTAATAGGAGACATTTACAGGAATATACTGCAAAGCAGAATTCGAGTATAGAACTGGAATTTTCTTAAGTAGTTTACAAATCAGAATGAAATCCAGTTTGTCCTCCCTTTGCTTTCTAGATAAGATCAAATCTGTTGAATGGTATCTTTCAGTATCAAGAGTGGTTAGGCATTGGAACAGACTGCCCAGGGAAGCGGTACAATCACAGTCCCTGGAAGTATTCAAAAAATGTGTGGAAGTGGTTCTTAGGGACATGGTTTAGAGGTAGACCAGGCAGTTAGGCTAAAAGGTTGAACTCGATGATCTCAGAGGTCCTTTCCAACCTTAACAATTCTATGATTCTATGATAAACCAAGATCTGCATGTAAAACAAAGAATTAAACATTCCCAGGAACAGTCCCAGCACTGCTGTGGAAGAGTCATTGTCATTGCTAGTAAACTCTTAACTTTCAAAAAAGAGTGATTATGTACAAACTGTCTATTGTGAGTGGTCCCTGGAATGTCATAAGTCCCAAATCATGCCCAGAAATCATTTGGGAGTGTGCCTGACACCAGGAGCCAAAAGCAGGCTAGCAATCATTCTCACAGCACAGATGACTGCACTGTACTAGACATTGTTTAATCAGCTAAAATAGCCCTAAGGAAGGAGTCCAGGAGCTGCGTGCTGCATTCATCACTGCATAACTTTGAGCCTCTGCATAACATGACAATCAGATACAGCTTTTTCATTGACATTGTATTTAGCTACAGACAGTCCCATTTTTACCAGTCTCACTTTCAATATGAAACACTGTTAAGGGATTAATAGTAGAGCTACTTCACCAATGCAGCTTTACACATATACTCAGACAGAATTATCAATTGAAAATATGTGTTCTAAGTTCCCTGCTGCTGATTCTTTGAAAGTGTGCTGGTTGTAAAACGTCCTTCTTCTGTACCCCAGCACTACCACACAATGGATTTCCCAAAGGGGCACAAAAGGTGAGAGTAAACTGTTGGTGAGGTCAGATTTCACTGATTTGTAGGCATCAGACACTGAAATGCTGCAACTATGAACACACACAATACTCCTCATGCATCTGAGGTCTCTCACAACAGTAATATTTCAGCATGCCACTTTAATGGATTACCTTCTTTTTCACAATATTTTCACTCTCTTTCTGGGAAACTGGAAGATCTTAAAATGAAGATGGTTTTCAAAGGCTAGCTTGCCTAGGGTGACACCAAGATTTCAACTCAAAGCTCAAAACCATCATACCATTCCTTAAACTATTGTTTTCTCCACATAATTATTGCCCATTTCCTGCCTGCCAAGTATATACAGAGACACATACACATACATACACATAGATACAAAAACTTTCCCTTTGTTCCCAATATTACAGAGTTTAAATACTCGGAAAAGAGATTGATCATTAATGTTTCACATCTAATTCAGATTGTAAATCTGTCAGGCAGCGAAAAATTTTTCATAGTTTAAAAGAATAATATATATTAAATGATACCGTAGTAACAAAAATTTTTAGAGAACCAGTTTTTACTTTGGTTGTGAGTGTTTCACAATTAATTTAGTCTCTGTAATTTAAAAAGAAAAAAACAACCAAACAAAAAACCAACCATGAATTTTCATGCCCTTTAAGGAGTAAATTGTGATTGTTTATTTTGCAATCACAATTAATTTAGAAATTATTTTTGATCATGGATATCAAAATTAAGTATTAGCAAGATAACCCAAGAAATTTTACCTTTTTTTTTACATCACAAATTACACTTTCAGATACTACATGGCAAAACATACTGCATGTTCTTAAAATGTAAATAAATTCCACTAATGAGAATAATGTGTACAGATGAGAAAAATTCAGGGCAATGAAACACATGCAACAGCTAGTAAGAAGACATAAGAATGTCAACATAGCGCATTCTTTATTCAGATCATTTTCTCTGAAGTAATGCTATTTTCTACATATCTAATACAAAGTACTAAGTCAAATTTTCTCCTTTTTCTCTTAAACTATGCCAACACAAACTTACTCAATTCTAGTCACTGCCTGGAGCCAAGCTGGTATCCAAATATCGTAAAGGACAACACTGTACAACAGTAGAGAGAGCTTAACAGTCATTCTAAATTATACACAGTGCAAAAAAAATTGGACCACGAGACCTTGCACTCTGCTTGTTGGTAGTATTAATGTTACTGCACTTCCTCACCTAAGAAATCCCAAGACATTATCTCTGAAAAATATATGTACTCTGAAGCTCTTACACACGCCCATATCTTCTTAAGCCCAACTCAAACTAAGAGAAATTAGAAAAATAAGATTTAGAAAGGGAGGAAAACATTTCCCCTTTAGTCAAGAAGTTCTCCCCTCTGCTTAACCTTACCTAGCCTTTTAGAAGAGAGGCATGACCTGTACCAGGCAACTGAGAGAGGATGTAGGGAATATCTTAAACTTACAACTATATTCCTTCTCTTATGTGAATATGAAACCCAATTTAATGTCACATGAGATAAGGAAAGCCCTCTCTGCTCTCAGTCTTCTCCAGTCACTGTCTGTATTGCAACCACATTCATACTAATATGATAGAAGCCAGGAACACTAAGCTTAAAATCAACTGGCAAAAGTACATCTTTTGTGTGTTCTTTACCTGGCAGGTAAATTAGTGGGCCATTCTTGTATACTCTTCAAGGCTTGTAGAGGATGTCTTTTGGCATGAAAAATAATGCAGTGAGCATGTCTGTTCTGGAGTGACACAACAGGGAACAATGAGATACTACAGACTAAGAAAGAAGACCGAGAAAGCTTTGTGCAGTCTTGCTCCTAAGAACTCTTCCCTTCTTCTCTATTATGTGCCTCACTTGCAAAACTTGGCTGAGTGCAGCATCCCTTTTATTTTCAGCCTTGGAATTAGTTGCTGCATTTCACAGCTATAATAGTCCTTATTGATAGTTATATGCAGTGGATAGTTCACTAGACCCACTACAGTGATGATCCTTTTTTCACTGGCACTAAGCTAAGCAACAAGTTGGGAAACACAGCACATCCCAACAAAGTGCCATTCTGGGTGGTCATTGGACTAGGATCCTGGTGTGCACCAGGCATGCGTAAGCAAGGAAGTGTGATTTTTTTTTTTCCTTCCTCTCATTGATATCACCTAATCTGCTTCCTTGAGTTAGGTCATGGTTAAGTTCCTCCATTTAATGAAGGAATTTTTATTAGAACACCCTTGCTATGCACCATCATAGCTGCTACCTGGCATTGCAAAGATGGATGAGGGAAGGTATAAATGTGAGCTTTGCTCTTGCAACAGATTGAGTAGTTCTGTATGGGGAATTGCAGCTGGCCTGAGACTTTAGTTTGTTTTTTTTTTTTTGATATACAAAGCTGATATACGTTTTACAATAAAAATGAAAAAAGTAGTCATCAGGCTGCAACATTTTTATTGCTCCTCTTATTGCTGTTATTGCTGTTATTCTTCCTTTTTTAGCTAGCGATCAGTTGTCTAGCAGGTCTACTGTTACTCAGCTCACTTTATATTGCAAGCATTTGCAAGCAATTGCAAAGCCTAACCCTGCAAAACAAAAGCAAATGCCTGCTATGCTGTGAAAATACTAATGCTAATAGTATTGTTTACCTGTACTACAAAAACCATAATAAATGTTTAAATATGCTATAAACATGTGGATCAACTACATTCTAATAATTAAACAAGATACATTTATATAGGAATACATATTTTAGAGGTGTTCGCAAATGGGACTTTAATGATGAAAGAAACCATATTTAAACCATTATTATAAAAATATGGAAGGTGGTTATTATTTTTTTCTTCACTGAGGTTAAAATAACTCAGACTCCATTAAAAAGTGGAAGATAACTGATGCACAGTGGGAGTAAGCCTGGGCATATAACTGCTGTTTCTGTGGAACCAAAAAATTCTAACAGAATTGGCACTGAAAAGTAAGAGCAAGCTTTAAAACCTGAATGAAAAGAATATTTACATTCTTCATGCTTAGAAAGAGACCATATTAACTGAGGGTCTTTTTCTGCCCTAAGCAGAAAAGGTAGGAAAGAATAACAGAGCAAGCGTGAATAGTCAGCCTCATGCCAGGAACATAGAGGCAAATAATGCATAAGAAACCCAAGGAACCTGGACTTCATACTTCTTCAGATGGAAGAATCAGTTTTGGAAAAGGAAACTGAGTTGTTTACCCAGTGAATTTTCCATTGTTCTCCCATCTCTAATATTAAAAGTTCAGTGTTTTTATCATGCTGCCCATAGTTTTGTTGATAAACTCACAAAAGACTAGAAGAAACCTGTATAAGCTGGATATGTTGAATTAATATAATTTACTGGATGCAAAACACATTTCCTGAGATGCATAGAAGATCAGCCTTGACCATTATTAGTGTAGACCTATTCCAAGCCTCCTAAATGTCCATGAGAGCTTTTCAGTGGACTATATGTGGGGTTTTTCTGTTTCAGCTTTTCACATCTGGCTTTTGTCTCTTACAATAAAATCAGAAGCAGTTCAGCAGCTGTAAAATTTTGTTTTGGTCTCACTTTTTTTGTCAGTTTTAGTAAGCTAACTTTAGTTAATATAAAATTCCTTTTGCCAAAAACTCATTTGATTCTATACTAGTGAGTAGTATTTGTATTTCAGGCATCTTATTTTAGTGTTTAAATTAGAAAAGCAATTTTCTGTAAGACACTTGTAGATAGGGGATCAGAAGAAGAGGGCACAATATTTTTGGACCTATCAGCAATAGGTGACAGATGATAGGTAGCAAGTGGTGGTATCACGTGAAAGCATGGGAACTTCAGGAGGTAGCATATGTTTCTTCCTGACAGGTATTTTCACCTGCTTATACCACTCCAGACAGATCACCTCATTTTATGCCCAAAATTATGTTCTGACTTAAGCTCTTGCCATTGTCTCCTTCTCTGACACTGACTAAAACAATGACACTATTGGTCATTATGTCTTTGCTCTTATTTCTTCCTTGCATATAGGCATTTTCCAAATGTCGGTATTTCATCTGCAATGTATAAATTGTTCCCATTTTCTGAAAGCATTTTTTAAATTTCTAGGGATGATAATAATAACAGAGAAGAAATGGAAGAGAGATATAATAACTTTGTAAGAATTCACCTCTACATTAAACTATCTTGGCAGATCCACACTGACCATGCTTCAGAAATAGTAAAATTTACTTCTTAAAAAAACACATATAAATAATATCATGAAAGCAAGATTTTTCAAATGTACGATAACTTGGACTAAGTTTGGCTTTTTGAAGAAGACATTTAGCATTATTTATTCCCAATTCTATCTTTTTCTGCCAGTTTGGAAGTCTGCTTCTGTTGAATTTTACCATCATCTGAATTCTTCTGCTTAAAAGAAGAGCAGCAAGAAACATTTATCTATGTACAAGTTTCTACTGAAGCTTTAAATCATAAAACAGTATGTTCTAAAAAAAAAAAAAACAAATAAAAAACAAAAAACAAAACCCAGATCAATTGTATCTTTTGCACCTTATGCAGCCTCACATAATACTGAGATGGCAAAAAAAAAAAAAATCATTTTCGAAGTTTGTTGCCTTACCTTGTAGCTTAGGAATGAAAATATTGATTAAAGTTAAATTGTTTAGACAATTTTTACTATAAGTCTTAATCGTATGCAAATACAGAAATTCTAAAGGACAACTGAAATCAGCTTTATATTCTTTCAATGTCATACAAATAGTAAGAATACAGCTTAAAAACACACACATTGATTCACAGCAGTCCTAAAATAAATGCATTATGATCATCTGATTGATAGATAGATTACAGATAGAATGGAAAAGGCATTCCCTAAAACATTTAAAAATATTTATGATGTGATTTATAAGCCTCACAAGGGTATCCCCACAGTCAGTTTTAGTGGGAAAGACTGGCATCCTCAAAGTCCTTCTTTATTCAGTGGGAAGTGAAAGATACATGCAGAGAGTGATTTAAAACTTCTAAAAGTAGGCTCCAATTTCAAATTTCTCTGCAAAAGCATCTCTCACTCCATTAACCATAAAAGAGCCTGGCAACTGCGCATTTTCTCAAGTCCTGTCGAAGCCCCAACAAAAGAGAGCCTCTTAAGGGTTATTGTCCAAAGCATTTAAGGGCATTAGGAATACAAAGCAGTCTGGCTGTCAGTAGGTACTGTAGAAAGTGTCCCTCTTTTATTATAAATACTCAAGCTTTCAGAGAGGTAATTTCAAAGCAAGAGGACCCTGAGAAGTCCCACATGAAACTGCTAAGATTGCTGAACGGATTAAGAAGTGACCATGCAGATTTCCAGTAAAATAACTAATCAAATGAATAAGTATGGGAATACTACCTACACAAAGAGCATCACTTCCTCAATAACAAAATCTTTAGGCTGAGGAATGTTTGTGATATTTCATACAAAAATTTACTCATAAAGAATAAAAGTGAGAAGGATGTTTAACTTCCTTTTCAATATCATACTGAAGAGAGATTTAAGACAAATTATTTTGCTTCCTTGCGCAGGCTCCTGACCTTCAGTCTTCTCCCTTGTTTGTCCTAAGATTAAATACTCAAGCTTCCTCTGCAAATCAGCAAACTAAAAATTCCCTTTCTGATTCAGAAGTATGTAGAAAGAAGGTATCTAATCTGAAAAAAAGGGAAAAAAGAAAGAAAAAAAAGAAGAAGAAGCAGAAAAAAATATCTATATTTTCTGGATTACTTTTTCTGGCTTACTAATAGGTTTGGGGTTTTTTTTTTGTCATTGAACTAAAAAATAAAAAATGCTAGCATATCTGAGGATAGTCCACAAGCAGAAATGTACTTGTTTACAGGGAGCTAGCTTCATGAGCCACATCAATCACCTAAAGGTACATCCTTTTAATTGCAACAAGATCTTGGAAAGGTCTGAGAGTCATCTTGCTGCACAAATACACTTCACATCAGGAAAACATCAAGCATAGATAAAATAGAAACTGCAAGAATCTGTGCCTTACAGACATTAGGGATAGCTTTCAAAAACTTCAGACAAGATGAGCATCAGAAAGAGGATTCTCCTATTAGTATTCCTAGCTGCAGTCCCAGCTCCAAGAGAACACTCACGCTCCTCATGCCACAAAACTGGAAGGACTGCAGTTTATTCTATGACAAAGCATCCTAATAAATGGTGCTGAGTAAGTCCTCCTAGGGCTAGACTAATTTCCATGACTGCGAGCAAATTAAGTGAAAATTGCTGTGAATGTGGGGCGATCATCTGAACTGGTTGTGTTTTGAAAATAGTTTTGGTGGAAGAAAAAGAGAAGCTGTGAAGACTCATCCCTTGTTTAAGGGAGTACTGTGTTAAGACTACTTCTGAAATTGTTAGCGGCTTCGAATGGCCTATTTTGCTACTTGTCAGAAGGAAAAGCTTGGCTGAAATAATAAGGTAGCAACAATGTCAAAATAGGAACATTGTAAAGAATTAAATAGGACTGGAGATGCTGAGCCTTTGCTATCACTCCACAAGGGCAAATTGCAGTCCATGAACTCCTTCAAGCAAAAGAACCCATTTGGCCCTGAGAAACATATCACACACAACATGCAGAGGGGGGAAACAAAGCAGAGCTGGGAGAAGATACTGACCTACTTACTCATTTAAGCCATAGAACAAGAGTCTTACTTTTTGTAAGCATTCCTGTGATAGTAATTGCCGCACAGATATTGCTAAACATTTGGTGCCAGAGTGCAATGGGAAACAGGGAAGCTTGGTATGCACAGGCTGTTACAGGTTCATAGTCATCTGGCTCAGATACGACGAGATTAGCTCAGGACTTTAGTTTAGGTGCAGATTTTCTCATTCCTTAACTTTGGTGGTGGATCCAGACTTCCCAGGAGCATCTCACTTTCCAGAAGCAGTGTAGGCACCTGGGGAGGATCCCACTCACCTACCTTTCTTTTGCAAACCTAAACCAGCCATCCAGGTCCTCCTTACAGTCAGGGAGAGAGGGAGGGATAGGCAACTCCTGAAGGTCCTCATCCCACCTAAAGTGTCTGTAATGTAAGCACTGAATGAATTGCCTCTGGGGGGCCTATTTATATAGCCCTGGACTATATAGAAAATTTGGATTTCTGCCCTGAGCAGAAATAATGATTCAAGAATGACAAGCTTATAGAGGCCAGAGTGATTCCATGAACAGGAATATCAGTGCTTTTCTGATCTACCCTTTATGGGGAAAAAAAGTCCTCTTTAAAACTCCTTAAATAGAGAAATAAGTGACTTCAACATAGAGGTGGAACAAAGATAAACAGAAGTGGATGAATCACAGACTGAAGATAGAATCGCAGCACTTCACACAGCTGAAAAAACTGCAAAAGAGGCATGCACAGCTCTGCTTTGCTAAAAGTGCAGTGCTTTTCAAGTGAAGGGCTATTGCCGTAGAAAAATACCAGTTTAGTTTGAATTAACCTAGGCATAGCTTGGACAACATCTTCTCTCTCCTTTTTTCACAGCTGTGTATAGTAGCCTAGCATACTAAACCATAAGAGACCATCTTTGTTAGGGCTTCCCTGTCACAGATAATGCCCATCACTGACTTTCTCTCTAATGGTTTATTCTTCTCATTCCCAAAGGACAATTGTTGTGTTCCTTAAGGTAAAATAATAACAAGAGGACACTAAATAATTACAGAAGTCATAGAAAGATTAGCAGCTACCAGTCAAAAAAGAAGGTAAATTTTAATACTTCACTATGTTGCATATGAATTGTATATGTAAACCACAGCTGCTGTCAGTTATACAAATATGTAAAAGAGGAAAAGATGACAATATTGACAATGATGTGATAAATGTCACCCAGTTCCTTGTATCTGATGGGCCTTTTAAAGCTTCAGTCATGAAAAGAGCTACAACTGTTTAGCTACATTTACATTAAGAACTTCAAAGCAAAAGGGAAGTTTCCTATTGTTGTCATCTGGAAGGAAAGACATTAAGAGGTAAACTAAAGTCCTGAGTTCCTCATTCCACAATTTTGCTTCAGTAGATGAATATTGCCCAAAAGAGCCAAAATATTCCCCGTCAATATCAACTTGGGGATTGTCTTCATTATAAGTACAATGATGCCCTATCTTCATAAATTTTTACAACATATGTTCCCTAGACCCTTTCACTGCACTAAAATCGATTAAATCCAGGCAAATTCTCTATTGTCAGTGCACATTTTTTGGTATACTGGAGTAATAAACTTGGAGTAATGAATTCCTCAATCTGCTGCCTGCATTCTTGCTAATATAGCCCATCATATATGATCAGCCACCTTTGCCATTATGGCTAAGACACTGCAAATGAAAAAGGGGTTTGCTGACTAACTACAGGAGAAGAAACTGAGTTTGAACTTTTGTCAGGTAGGAAAATAAGAAACTTTTCAAATATATGATAACTTTATATAAATGTATTGTTGGTTTTGATAGCTCTGACAGTTTTCGAGTGATCTGTACTGTCACTGATCTGTAGGTTAACTGATAGAAGTTCAGATAGTGCATTATTCTCTGCAAGAAAATGAAGATCCTAGGAACAGGTACGCAAGAGAGTAGCTAGACCTCTATGAGTATTACTTTTGGCTGGTAGTATTTCAAAATGTTATGATGTATTTGGAATCAGTACAATTGTTACAGTTCTGGTGTAATGATGAAACAATTCCCCAAGTCACAATAGTTTTCCCATAATGATGCATACATGAGAAACTAAATGTGTGACTAAACCACACTTACCTTTTTTTTTTTTTTCAAACTATGCTGCGTTCACCTGAAACCAATATGCGTAGATTTTCAGGTAACAAAAGAAATAGGAAAATCTTGAACTGTATAAGAAAATTCTCTAAGAATCCATCAAGGATACTTTTCCATAATCAGTGTTCTCCCCAGAATAGCATCGCCATCAGAAATACTCGGTGTCATCTGAGGAGGTACTAAATACTGAAGTATGATATAGCCCCAAGATACAGACCCATTATCTCCAATAATAATTAATATTCATCACCCTCAGTCATTCTGTAATCTTAAGCAATCTTAGTTTTAAAAGCATCTTTAATTTTAATCAAAATAAATTTTAAATATATACTTTATTATAGAACACAAAAAAAAACTGAAATTAAAAGAATCTTAGTAGAAGTCTCAGCATAAAGAGCTTTAAAGTTTCCTGAAAGAGATTTAATCTACATTTTATAACCAAGTCTGCAAAGAAGTTTATCAGAAACAATCTTACCCCAGCTAATTTTAATACATGAAATTTGCAAGACATTTAATTTTAACACAAGAATGAAACTGTCAGAGATCTCAGTTTCAGAAGCTTATTTTCATGATCCAGGCAAATAAGGATCTGAATTACCTGGTCTCCAGGAATTAATGTGGGATCCTTCATTTGTAGTATAACCTATAGGTATTGATAAGAAAATATAAAGCATTAAACCAGATTAGTATTACATTCTAAAAATCAAAGTCAGACATCCACTACATCTTTCAAAACATGTCTTTAAAAAGTGTTATAAGCTACATTGTACTTATTACATAATGAATCAGTATATTGTGGGTTTATAAAAGTTACTCATCTGCAAAAAAGTGAAAGGATAATAGTTTTCACAATGCATTAATCAATTTTTAGGTCACCAGCAAATATTACAATAAAAAAGCTGAAATGGAATCCGTCATAGGATTGTCTGCTGAATACCCCAATTAACAATAGGCAGGTGAGCATTCCGTGTGTCCCATCTCTCTTCTCTCTGCTTAGGGAGCTCTAATCAGCACACTGCCACTTCAGTTTACTGGTCATATTCTTTTTGATTGTGACATTAGGGAACAAAACCAAAACTATTTCCAAAACATTCAGACACATCAATGATTATTTGCTGCCTCTACTTCAAGGCATCCATGAACACTTCAGTGCATTAAGGGTGTTTCCAGCGCTGTCATTTTACAGAAGCAGTGTGGAGTTTGTCCTTAACTTGAAGGGGAGGATAGCAGGGAGACAGTAATAAGCATTTTGATCACTGAACCTGTAAACTCTTTTAAGGTTTGAAGTTTTTTGTTTGGTTTACAACCTTCTCCCAATCCTTTAATATAAATTTATGGATTATGCTACAGCTTGACATTGTCATTTCAACCTCAGAACTGAAAGACAGGGGAAAAACAAGAAAATATGTTGAAAAAATAGTTATTAAATTTCTCAATAGAGAATAAGTCAGTGAAGAGGTCACTGAACTCTCTAAAAGTTGATATCCCAGGTAGACTGTTAGATCTCACAAAAGAACCAGGCGATTAAAACACTTAATCATTAAAGTGAACAGTGGGTAGCTCAGTTGCAATAAATTGGACAGTGATATGCTTGTTTACAGAAGCTGGAATCTGGATGATAGACAGCTATGTATGACGCTCATTATTCCTGCAGAGAGCTGAGATGGCTTGGGATGGGCATGGCAGAGTTGATTTGGATTTTAAACCCAGCTTTGATGCAGTGACTAAAGCAGACCACTGGGTTCTAAAGATGGATATATTACAATTGGTGGAAGACACTTGCATCATGGATATTCTGTAATTCTTCAGAAGCAAATTCTGAAGTTGAGATCAGGCTTGGCACTCACTGAAAGCCTGGAAGCAGCTCCCTTGGTGGGACTGATCAAACTGAGAGCATTGTTTTTCTATGGTATTTCCATCCCCCTGAAGGTATCGCATCAGTCTTCCTTAGTTGTGATGCTTTTCACCCCACCAGTTATCTAGATCAGGAATAGAGGAAAAAAAAAAGGACAAATCTATTTTTTTTTCACTGCTATGAAGATTTGGTGACATACCTTTACATTAGGGTGGCATATTTCTGTCATTTCCTTCTATCTTTTTTAAACACTGTGCTAGTATCCATCATAACTAAATCTGTATTTATATTCACAAATGGTAATTAAAAGAAAGTTACTGTGACAGGTCTGGCAGGATCTATATGCATACATATAGAGAGAGATATATATATGCACACACACACAAACCTATTTTAAATATATACATGCACTGTCTCGAGTTGTTTATTTAGTTAGCTCAATAGCTCTCAGGTATTCCAGATGACTTTTTCCTATGAGCATGATCTATCAATTTTTGCGTAATGAACTCCTGCAAAGGTCAAATTTAAAGGATAAATGCTGCAGGAAATGATGACTCTACAATAATCCTGTTCTCCTCCTACAACTCTAATTTCATTTTATTGAGTTGAACAGTGTAAGGGTAAAAGGGTAACTTTCTCTCTGCTAACACCCATATACCCAAGTCCCCTGAGCATGGCATTATATTTAATCACTGTTGTATTAGTAATAAAAAATATATTGTAAAAATAATTGTTATCTGTTTTTTTGTTTGTTTTTATTTTATGGATATCAGCAAAACATGTTGAAGAATTATTTATTTAGTTCTTTTTTTTTTGGCTTAGAGGGTATTTTCCTCTGATAAAACACTGTAAATAGAAGGCAAACTGCATTGTGAACAACAGTGTTTTCGTGGCTTTTACCAGATGTTCATATTACCAGTGGGTAGATGCTCTGCTAAATATTTGCATATACAAGATGGAATAAAACTTCCAGATAACATTTTCAGAAAAAGTTCTTGGCATCAGCCTAACCCTGCTCTGATTAAAACTAACAGAGCCTTACTCCTGCAAACAAACTGTTTTGGTTTTTTTTAAAAATTTAGTAGTTCTGCTAATTCAATACTATTCTTCATTAACTGTGGCTATTCTCTGGATGACTTGTCCACACTTTCTGTTCCTGTAATGCTGAAATAATTTCCTGGGTAAAAAACTCAGCACACATTGGCATATACTTCAGAAAGCCCTGTCTTGGATGACAACAAGGATGAAAACAAGGCCGCACTGTTCTCCTGCTACAAGTAGCTTAGTCTTAGGACAACCTAATTATGTCTGCAAACACATTCCAGTAGCTTACCATACCCAAGCCAACATGTCCTTGTCACCTTTACATTACTTCATCCTAGGGTAGGAGCCACACTTGAGCTGCTTAAGAAAGACGTCCTCTGCTCTGTAGTTTTCTTTCCAAGCTATGCTTGTTATTAGAACACAATTTAACAGTTGCCTATGTGACGTGATACCCCCTCTCTCTGTTGCTTGGCTGGTTAAGCGTCACTCCACATTTCTAAGGGCATGTACCACTGAAGTTACTGCTGTAATGCAGGCCTGCTCAGTCTCTGGTATGAGGAACGGACTACAGCAACACAGCACAGGCTATTTGCTAGTACACAGCTAGCCAATCCTTGGAAGAGCTTTGGCATCTTGTGGTAAGCAAACCAACTAATTAGTTAAAAGCAACACTATGTGCAGTCATATGAGCATAGACATGCTCAGAAACATTTAAAGGAAGTCCATTTGAACATCTATATATAGGAAGCCTTAACATTTGTTTTTATACATCTCCAGAGTGGCCAAACAAAATTTCAGGAGGTGCTGCAGAAGCCAAATACAGAATAGGCACAACCATAAACTGAATTAATTTGTTTAAATTGTTAACATGCTTATGGACAAGTACGCTCATTTTCACACTTGTAATTGTACCAAGTACATTGGTACTGGGATGCTCTGTGTGTACTGGTACAATAAGTTATTTAGCCTGTTGTCTAAACCCTGATCAGAAAATATAGGACTCTCTTAACAGCTCACTAGCTAGGAAAAGCATATTAGGTTTTGGAGGTATTCAAAAGTGCTACTGAAATTGTGCTCTCCTCCAGAATATTTTTTGCTGGAAAATTCCCCAGTGTCTACAAACAAGATAGACCACAAAGGAGGTAAAAGCAATCTCATGTCATTGTCTCAGCTTGTTCCAAAACATGCAAATCCCATGTGTAAAGGACCCATTTGAATGGCTGTAGCTATTGACTCTTACCTTTTATGTTCTCATTAGGTGTGAATCTCAGCTGAGGTTTGTTGCTATCTTTTGCAGCCTGTGGCAGCAGGTTGAAGAGATGAGTTTACTCGGATATTGAAAACAGAAACTTGAAAACGTGTGAAAAATTGCAATGACAAGGTAGGAAATCATTGCTTCTGATGTACTGAAATGAAATCCTTGCCCCATGCACCTAATATGTCTACATAGGCAATAGATTCATGCACAGAGGCGGGAGTGATATTTGTTTAAAACTAGTTTTCATCCCTCTATAAACAATACAAATGTCAGCTTCCTATAATCTCCCTTGCATACTTCTGACCTGGCAAAAAGGCTGTACAAGCAAAAAGCCTTACAATAATTTTGAATTAAAGTTCTCCCCCAAGACCTCAAAAAGATCTTTCACTTACTGAGTACTAATCAAGAGCTCCTGAGCCCAGAAATAGCAACACATGGTTTATTAATAGAGTGATGCAGCTAGAACAATATACCGCCTAGAGAATCATTGCCCAACACAAAGTATATCCACCACCAAGGCAAGCTGTTGACAAAGTCACCCTTAGTTTTAGGAAAATTTTGTCAGCTGCATCCTACCCAAAAAAACTATAATCAACTTTCTCATCATCTATCATGTGGGCTAATTCAAACTCATTGAAAGTTACATCGCAGCTAGCTGTTGGGAAGCAAAAACTCAGTAAATGACAATAGTGAAAGAAATCGTGGGTTCGAGACCCTAGCCTTTTGTCCTGGTTTCAGCTGGGATAGAGTTAATTTTCTTCTTGGTAGCCGGTATGGGGCTGTGTTTTGGGTTTAGGACGAGAACAATGGCGATGCTAAGTACCGCTAAATAGTCGCTAAGTAGCGCTTACATTGGTCAAGGACTTTTCAGCTTCCCATGCTCTGCCCGGTGCAAGGGGCGGGGGCTGGGAGGGAGCACAGCCAGGGGCGATGACCCAGACTGGCCAAAGAGTTATTCCATACCACATGACGTCATGCTCAGTATATAAGCTGGGGGAAGAAGAAGGAAGGGGGGGACACCTGGCGTGATGGCGTTTGTCTTCCCAAGTAACCGTTACGCGTGATGGAGCCCTGCTTTCCTGGGGATGGCCGAACACCCGCCTGCCCATGGGAAGTAGTGAATTAATTCCTTGCTTTGCCTTGTTTGCGTGCGCAGCTTTTGCTTTACCTATTTAACTGTTCTCTTTTATTTTACTTCAACTATTAAACTGTTCTTATCTCAACCCACGAGTTCTCTCCCTTTTACCCTTCCGATTCTCTCCCCCATCCCAGCGGGGGGGAGTGAGCGAGCAGCTGCGTGGTGCTTAGTTGCTAGCTGGGGTTAAACCACGACACCTTTATTTTCAAAGCTATAACAAGATAATATCTAGCTAGTAAAAGAGGAGATGTCTCACTCTGTGTTCCACCATGCTGCAGTTTTATTATATAAACAACTGCAACAATGTGTTTGGATCCTTGGAACAGGGTACAGCTCAGCTCTTGGACAGGATGGCAGTCACCATTTGAGGGGTGTTAACAGGAGTCTTTTCTGCAGTCTTCCTTGTGGAGGCATCCTCAGCTGGTCAGGCAAGACTCCCCAGACCATGCATGTCGGCAACTTTTATCTGTCCTGCATATACCACATACATACACTTTATACATGACCAACTATCTAACTGAACAAAATTTCTATATTTTCCTCTGCCCACAGTCACTAACTTGCTACACTGTAGGTTATATGAGTGGTTAAGCAAGTTAGGGACTCTTTTCCATACACAAGTTGAAAGATTATATGTGTTCACATTATAAGGTTATATAAAGTTATATAAATTCACACTCATAGTAATGTAAGCTTGGCTGGGCAGAGGAGTCAAGGTTGGACATTGTACATAGTATCTTTCAGGTCTGACTTGCCAGATTTTCAGGAAAAATCCTTTTCCCACACTATCCTTCACACTTGGGAAAAGTTCTCCTTAAACTTACACAAAGTCATCTCAGTACTACCATTTCAGTCCCTTCCTAAAAATCCCTTTTGTACACAATCTACAAAAATCTTGACTACAGATTTATAGGAATCTGTTTATTTGCTTGTGTGAACAGTGAGTATTCTCTTGTCCTCTGCCTGTACTCGATGCAATGTAGACTTTAAAAGGCTTTTGGACAATCTTCTGAAATGTGCTGGTGGCCATAATGCACACAAGTGCCAGTGGTATAGAACAGCGTAGGAGAGACCATCCAGAGAAAATACTGGCCTGTTAGTTAAAGAAGGACAAGAACTTCATTAAATGTCCCAGCTGCCCTAGGCAAAACAAGCTAAATAGGCAGAGAAGGTACATAGTAAGAAACTGGTGTAGAATAGAGTAGTTTTGATTTAATAAGAGCTGAGGAAATAAGGAAATCCTGAACTACTAATTATGGTACCTAATCTCTCCCTTGCATGGTCTACATATCACATTTTGTAACTCGGAATTTGCTTACTGCCTATCAGTCTAACTTTACCTTATAAGAAAACACTTGCTAACTAGAGGTCAAATCCGCATGCCAGTAGTCAGAGTGAAGAGTTCCCTTTCAAGTTTTAGGGACTTCAGCAGCACCTCTACAGAGGTAGAGACTTTCTTCAGTATACTTACCAAAAAAAATATAGAGAGAAAGAGAGAGAGACTTGCTTCACTGTACTTAAAAAGAAATTGCTGACAGAAAACTTTTATCTGTAGAAACAGAGCTGGAAAGCACAGTGCAATATCTTTTTTTTTTTTAAGAACAGGGCTCAGTTTAATGTTCAGTCTTTTTGCAGCACTGTTGCCAATTGGATAAAATATTTAATGGTACTGTATTCTGAACTATATATTTTTGACAATGCATTTCATGCCTTGTACACCACTGAAGTTATAAGGTTGGAGTGCATAATGAAAGAGTAACTCAACATTCTTCATGGCACTGTGTTCAGATTTGTTATTTTTCATTGATGTGCCACTACCTAAATAAAGTCTTAATAATACACAACTGTTTCTTACTTTGTAGGTGTTACATTAAAATATAAGAAGGTCTCAACCTTCTGTCTTTTTCTATGCAATATTAAAATCACATTAATATTTAAAGCTTCAGTATCCATTGCGGGAAATAAAATTTTAAAGAGCATGTACAAATCTGTGTTACAAAAATTTGATTTGAGAGCTTTAGTTTTCATACCAGTGTTATCTGCTCATAAAAGGATCCAGTCAGGAAGAAAGAAGAGCAGAGTCAGAAAAAGCCTTCAAAACGTTTATCACAGTGTTTGTAGCAACACTGTAATTTTCAAAAGGAAATATACTGCAGAAATACATACTTTTTCCATGGTGCTATAAAGAGGCTTATATGAGCACATAAGCAGTTTGGAGGATTTCAATACTATTTGCTTTAAAAATATAAAAGGGAAAGTTTGAAGAGAAAGGAAGTTATTCAAAGGAAAGAATCTAAATTCAAGGAAAAAATTTGGAAGTAAAGCCATAATAAACAATGTTAAAACAATATGGAGATATATGCCATCAACAAATAAGAACAGAGTCACTCATTTATAACTGAAACATGTCACTACTCATTTTAAGGTAGTTTATAAGCTCAGTTATTAAAAGTCCTTAAAGCAATTGTAGCAGTTACAGAATGGTAAAAAAAAAAAAAAAAAAAAAAAAAAAAACCAAAACCCAAACCACACCAACAATAAATACTATGTTGTTTTGGTCCAAATGGCAAATGGTTAATTTTTGGTTGAAATCACAAAAGCAGGTGTTAGCTGCCTGCTATTCAAAGAGCTATTGTATGTGTGCCACTCAGTTTGACTGCCTGAAAATACACCACAACTTGTATCTCCCTCATATACTAGAACCACTACTCATCCTCAATGCATTATGGCAGCATAAAACTTGTGCAAAACTTGACATACCAAGTCAGAGCAATGGTGGTCCTAGCTCAGCCAGGCAGTCAATATGAGCACAAAATTTCCACAATGGCAAGGGTTTTAAAACTATGGTTCTGAAACCTGTGCAGTGAGTAGCTCAGTTCCTGACATAAGCCATGAGGTTCACCTGTTTCGTGTATATTTTATCACAGCTAGTGTAACTACCATAGATAACCTTATTCATAAAAATATCTAATTTCTTTTGACTCCTTCTAAGCTCTTGACCCTCCATAAGCCCTTAACAGTGATTTCTGTTGCTTGACTGAATACTGTGTAAAATTATTAACTTTTAATCCTTTCTTTATCTGCCTTTTAGTTTTACTTCCAGCACAATTAGGCTGAGTTTTGTCTTGCACTGTGAGAAAGAATAAATGGGGAAGCTGAACTGCTCTCTATCATCCCAATTTGAAGAAAGATGTCTTCCCATCCTGTTTTCTCAGATGTGTTTCTCCTTTTTTATAAAGAGTTGAAGATGTAGTCTGCTTTTTTTGTTGAAATGTTAACAACTTGTGATCCTCTAATCCAGAATTCCTAATGTTCAACAACCCCCAAAAAAGGCTTTTCCACTCATCAGGCTCTGTTACCCTAGTGCAAACTTCAGCTCCTTACCCTGGTGTCCATGATGCAGGCTTGCTGTATTGTTCTTCAAGAAAACAAATAAACAAGCTAACAAACAAAAACCAGACTTGCAATAATCATTCTGAACTATTTCCATTATTTCCACACCATGGTATTCTAATGATGCCTTGTATCTAGCAACAATAATCACAACAGAAATCTCACGCTTTCTCATTCTTGGTAGAGTGTAAGAGAACATGCATGACTGAGTTGTATGTATTTGTTTTATACATATGTGTGTAGTGGCTGCCCTGTTTTTGCAAAGCATTCTGATAATAAGACAGGTTATATAGACAGGTTTTGTATCTGTTTGTTAAGGTCAGATTATCTTCATATTGAGACATTCTGTCCTCTGTTGGCATCCTTGCAGAATGTAGTAAGGGATGTCATAATCACAGAGAAAGGCAGGTCAGTAGGAACAGGTCTGTAGGAGACTTTCAGCAGCAGATAGATAGTTCAGTGACATCTAAGAATGGAAAAAAAGCACCTGGGTATTGCTCATGATTGTCTTTGATCAACCACTAGGATTTCCTCCTAAAATTACCAGATGGATAACTTCAAGGATGCATATGCACACAGGATGCATATCTAGGATGATGATCCCTCCTATTTAGGGAGTAACATGTTTCACTTTTTAAGTGAAAGTCAGAAGGGACTGAACTACCAACAGTTATACCTCGTGTCCTACAAAAGAGAGCTCCCACCCAGTAGGTCATGCATGGCCACTAAGAGCTGGACTGGCTAAATGAGCATTTCAGTCAGCATGGCTATCATATATCTAACAGATTTACAGAGCCATAGAAGCCAGCTATTTGATTCAAATATTTGAAAGCAGGTGTCGTCAACCAGGAGAATGTTTTGGAGAAAAATATCTTCTCACAATTCACCCCTTTTCATACTTACCTTTACCTGAAACTTGTCTGGGTTTTCAATGTAGGAGTCTGCTTTTCTGGCCAGGCACATCTTGGTCAGGCATTCAAGAAGCCAGCACTTCACATAAAGCTTTAGGAACAGCTAGGTGCACTAGGTATCTCTGAGCACACACTGAGAGCATAGGATGAGGAACCATGCTATCCTAGAAGAAGTGAGCTCCACAAAGAGAGGACGGGTGCCTGAGCCCTCTCCATAGGATGGGATGCAGCTTACTGCAGTGCCACACCACACCAGCCCCAAAGTTTGTGCTATCTTCATCCATAGTTTTCCTTCTTACTCTTGACAACATCTCTGATAAGCAGTAAACTCACAGTGCCCCAAAGAATCACAGAATAATACTACTTATGGTGGACCAGTGACCTGCACAATGCTACTTAATCAGTTTCGCAGTAACAGAACAAATGCTGGGTTTTGTCACTGAGTATGTAACACAGTTTTTAAGCATAGTATCTATGTTGGGAAAAAAAAAGCATCACTTAATTTTTACATTGGTAAATTAAGTCAGATATAATTAAGAAAAAGATGAGAAACGGTTATTAACCAGGTAGTGATAAGAGGAAAGGATCAATGTCGTTAAGTATTAACAAAAATAATGTAATTGCGTTTTAAAGGAGAAATAGTACCTCTTCCAAATTAATAAAGTGGTAAAAAACTTAATTTCAAAAATAGCAATGTTTTTGCCATCTTTCTTCTATATACTGCACTAAATTTCTATTTATTTTGCCCAGTATTTAACACCCTGCTAAGGTTTGTTTTGCTGACTTCATCATATGCAGCCGTTGAGTGACTATGACTAATTGTGAAGAACAAATACAAATACTAAGGGGAAAAGGTGGAAAATTTCTGTGATCAGCTGCCTTATGAATGTAATTAATCAAGTGACAGCTGACATTGATCCAAAGTTGTTAGTCTGCTGAGACAAAATCATTAACAGATATTCTATCGCCTCGTAAATTAAAGCAAGTGTTTAGCATTGTAGGGTATTTACTTGATTGGCTGTAAACCATTGACAGCTTGAATAAACTATCAGTATGAGATGCATTCTGATGTTAGAGTCATGACACTAATCATGGGCACGATGGATTTCAGACAAATGCATAAAGAAGTACTCATAACAAAAAGTTTCTATGATATCAGAACTAATGTGAAAAAAATTTACACATTCTGACACTTTAAAAGTATGTCATAATTTGGGGTTTGCAATTTTAAAGTGACACATTTTCAAAGGATGGATGTTCATTTGATTACTGCAAAAAAAAAGAGGGGGAAATAAGAGCTTTAGGAAAGATGTTTCATAAGCAGCACCCAAAAAGTAGAAACAAGAAATCACTTTTGAAAATCTGGAAGATTATAAACAGAAAGAGAAAGACATCAGTAAGATAATATCAAAATGAGGGAAAAGAAACTGAGAACACACTTTACTATATTCCACTTTATTTTTATAATTTTTATGTTTAATCCCCTTCACATTTCTTATTGGAGGAATGAAAGTGATATTGTTGGTGGAAAAGTCTTTTCAGAAAGCCATTAAATGACACTAAAATTCTGCATTTATCATACCAATATTTGTTTGCCATATTGTGAAAGGGTTATGCTATTGAGCAAAATATCTCTTTCTGATATGCCGTGTCACTTTAATGGCTTTCTTATTTTCACATGGTGACTATATATCCATTTCATTATATTTATAACCTGAACAACTTTTGTTGCATGAAGACTTATTTTGAAGTTAATGTAAAACTATGTGATAGGTTGTTCTTAAAAGAAAAAAAATTAAAACAAATTGTCGGACACCATGAGGACTGTGTGCAATACCTTGTGAAGTGCCCTTGGATCTCAGTAGTTAAGGTTAATAATCCCTCCAAATAATGGGATGTAGGATGATAATTTTACTAAGAAAATAATAGGTACTAGATAAATAGAATTTCTACTTCAGCAACCTGCCGAGGACACATGCAGCTTAACTTCTGAGTGGAAAATATGGATTGGAAAAAGTTATGTTCAAAGGCATAGTAATGTGATGTTTAAATATGTTATCCCTACATTGTACCTTCATATTCTTCATAACCACTGCATTATACTCGGACTCCTGTTGGGATGCATAAGACAGTGGCTTTCATTGTGACAGGTCATAAATACTCTCCTGCTGTGCAATGCTTTACAGGGTTGAGGGTAATTGTGTGCAGCTTAAAAACACACTGGTAACATGACCTCCAGACCCTATGGAAAGCTTAACACAGAAAGAAAAAGAAAAGGCTAAGAAGGAATACTCCAAACTTTATTGACATTTTATAAAAGACAACAATAAACTTCTAGACATTTAACAGATTTATATCTACTATGGGCTTGTGAGAAGTGACTTGCACCTTTTTAAAAAAAAAATCATGTTTTCTGTGTATGTGTTTCCTTCCATCTTTGTTGCAGATCATGGGATTACTCCTATTTGGCCTCATCACCAGATTGTGCCCAACAAGAGTGAATCATACTTTATTTCAAGTAACTGTAGAGGCCATCTTAAAAAAAATATAGACTGAACAACTGATATGTGAGCGAAATGCATTTGCTTAAACTACATTCAGTGGGAATTGTGAGTCTTTTTTACTTTCCCAGGGCTGTGGATTACAAGCAGATCATACTTGGCTGACACACACTAATTTGTTAGTGTCTGTGTGTTAGAGATTGCCCAACCCAGAGGTCGGGAGGACCCAGAAAGCACACCTAACCCAGCCATGTAGCAGTGGGGCTGCAGCAGTGCTATGTTCTCAGCTCCAGGCAGTGTCAGGACTAAGCCCAACATGCACACATGCATTCATATGCACACACACACTTTAAACACATGGCCAGACACATGGATAAACACAGAAAGAAAACAGGGTCTTTACGGCATCTACCTAAACAAAAAGAACACCCACACAAACACCAACAGTGTGCCAGGCCCAGCCCTGGTCCTCCTCCCTGGCTGATCACAATCATAATCTGCTAGTGGAATACATACACACTAGAGGTCTCACCAGAAGCTGATCTTAGACACTCCGTCCACCCAATAGCTGTCTCCAAGACCTGGGTCTTCCTGACTTGCTGTCATCTTGAGCCCTCGAGCCTCTGAGGCTTGTGGTTCCACTCCAGTTGCTGATAATCAGATCTCTTAGTCTATCACCAGCCAGTCCAGGTTGAATTTCCATAGCATCCACATACACCCACAAAAGAGATAGCTGGAATTTAGTAAGAATATAGGATAGTTTGCAGTGATCACACACAGGGTTCAGCCAGACAAGTGTACTCGCCAGCCCCTGTTTATAGGCAACCGGCATCTTTTACCCTTTCCCCTTCATTTTCCCCCACTTGTTCCTCCCCAATACAGCTGAGCCCCTCCCTTTCCCTGCCTTTTTTCCATTCACTAAACATCCCATGATGAGTCTCACACAATTCCAAAATTGCCTTTAAAACATCTGATAATGAATTTTACACAATCCCAAAATTCTGTTCCCCCTGCATCCCATAACAGTTCCTGTACCCTGTAGGCAGCAACCCCTTTTAGTCTGCAAGGCATTCAGAGGAGGCAGTTTCTTGGGCTGACTTGTCTCAGAGGGTTTCCCCCAGGGCCCAGGAGCTGATCGCTCCCCATGGATGGTGCTGGGAGTGGCAGGTCAAGATATTCCATTACCAATGATTAACTTCTTGGGGTCCCTCCACCTGCCACAGTTCCCCTGATCCCCAGGGGTCTTTTTGTTTATGGGCATTAGCCTTTAATCATATAACCTATGTCAGTCTAGAGGAACTGAATCGCAAGAAATTTCAGTACCTTGTTGCAAGTGGAAGTGAAGGTAAATTAGCTTGGAAAAAAATTGTCTAAAGTTAGAAAACTTGGCCATGTTTCACTGTCTACAATGACTTCATGAGGTAGAGCTGCAAAGCTGAGTTAGAAACAAAAGGCCACTAGTAATCTCCAGAAGCATTCTGACCTTCCCAAGGTACAGGGGAGAAAAAACAGTTTGAGGCATAACCCTCTTGAAAGAATTCCTACTCAGCCTTTGTTAGCACTGACTGAATACTTTCACTGGTAAACCAGTATGTCTGGGGAAAAAGGAAGGGAGAGGAAAAGCAGACTTTGCTCTAGGGATGCAATGCCTCTTTCAGGATGTTTAACAAACCCAGCTGTGAGTATTCCCTCATTTTTGACTGTCAGAGGCTGCAGGTTCTGAAAATCGGACAACATCCCTGTCTCCAGTCTCTCCCAGCTGAATATCAAGGATTAGTCCTCTCTACTTAAAAACTAAATGTAAGAATTTTTCACTGCAAATTTATTAATGCACATTACTTTTACCAACACAGAAGCCTAGTGGGGGGCAAGGAATTGCAGTTTCACTCTGAGGTAGACTGAATAAGGTCAGCCCAGCAAGCTAGCTTGACTGCTGCTGATACCATATAGGCATTTCATGACAAAAATACAGGTACTCAATCTTCATTTGAATCTTTCAATGTGTTGTCATGTAGCACTGTTCTCATTTGTAAAAGGCACATCTTTTTTTAGGCAGCAACAAACCAGCCCCCAAGTGCCACCCACAGTATTCAAGTCCAAATGAACAACAGAAGGTTTTAAACTGACAGTTTTGCACTTTTTTTTTTTTGCAGGAGCCTGTGCTAAATAACTTCGCATACAACACGCATTGAGAAAAAACACCAGGGATAACACATGGTAATCTTCCTGGACAAAAATGTGAAATGAAATACACTGGAGATGAATAAAAGGAAATCCAGAATAGTGCTGAGGAATGTGGATGATTCTGACATAAGTAAGATTTGAAGTAACAGTAAATACCATAGGGGTGCATCCTGAGACAGAACAAAGAAACAAAGTAAAAACACAACATTGTGGTACACAGGGACTAGATGTGTTAAAGGCATTCATGCTCTAACACCTATACAGAAGAAGACATAATAAACCTATGGTGAAAAAGAAGAAATAAACAAGTAATTTTTCAGGCTTTAAAAAAAAATAAGTTAGGGAGATACCAGAATTCACTGACAGTAATGAGGAAAGAACTGCACAGAGGAATGAAGAGTAGGGCGGGCAAGCAAGCAAGACATGAAGTGCCACCACCAAAATGAGGCCTCACAGAGTTTAGGGAAATCCACAGCCATAAAGCAGTCCTGAAGGAACCCCAATTCTGTATGTCAAGAATTGAAAGAGACACAGCTAATATTCACAGCCATGAAGATTACCATGACCTACCTACAAATGTGAATGTACAATTTTGTTGTGATTAGATTATCAAATATAAAGCAAATGACTTATTAATAATTCCGTCTCAGGGAGCAGAGATCACAATAGTTGAATCCTGATTTTATTTTAATTCTTTGTTAATATAAAGATACAGCTTTTGAGATGATCTCCATGGATGAGATTCAGCTAAAGATCAAGATATGTACGGGTAACCCTTTATGTCTAGGTGGGCTTGTTGTCTAAGCTCCCATTATAGGCAATGGACATCTAGATAAACACTCAATAAAATCTAGACAGTGGACACAAATCATTAACCAGCAGGCACAGTGATTGTAGGGTCCATGAGCTCTATAAACAAGTTTTGCATTGACTGTAATGAGAGTTTATGCACCTACTGCACATGTAAACACCTACATTTATGTGCCTAAATCTGAAGCTGATTCTAATCTAAATTGTCTTCTTGACTTCCTAATTCCCCTCTCTAATTTCTTGAGAGTGCATCAATATATAAAGCCAGTCCAGAAGATGACTCTATAGCAGTAAGGTGACCGAAATAATCTGGGTGGGACAAATGAAAGAAATAAGGAGAAAAAGAAAGAAAATATGTAAAAACAGAAGAAAGCTACAAGTTGAAAGCAGTCTCTATTTGAGCGTATTTTCCTTCTAATGCTGGAGTTGTACCTTACTGTACCAAGTATATACATTGGTTTTTTATTATTGTCAAATACATGTGTGACAACCACTGATAGAACATAAACTTGTAATTACATGATACAAAAATATGTATGCACAATGAGGTTAACAAAGTTGCAGAATTTAAAATCACACTGATAACCTTAACTGAATTTTTCCATCTTGTGACTGCCTAATTCTGAAAGGTTGATATATATTTTGGACATTTTAAATAGATATAATCGGTTATATCATTAATTTTTCAAACTATTGTGTTGTTTTGGATTGAAAACACCTGCTTACATAACAAACATAAAGTCCCCAGCATGGAAAGAATATCCCTAAAATACACTCTTAATTTAGATAACAATTTTTTCACTGATAACGTCTTAAAAATATCAAAGGTCACAAAATCACTGGGATCATTAATGTAGATGTCAAACAGTACTGGGCCGAGTATCGACCTCTGGGGTACACCACTGATGACTGGTCTGCAGCTGGACTTTGTGAAACTGATCCCAACCCTCTAAGCCTGGCAGTTCAACCAGTTTTCAGTCCACCACACTGTCCATATTTCCAGCCCATACTTCATCAGTTTGTCAGTGTGGATGTTATTGGAGTCAGTGTCTAAAGGCTCCCTAACATCAAGGTAAACAACACCCACTGCTCTCCTCTCATTCACCGCACCAATCTTCTCATCACAGAAGGCTATCAGGTTGGTGAGACATGATTTCCCCTTCATAAATCTGTGCTGATTACTCCCAATAAAAAAAGACCAGTCAGAAGATACACTGTTTTCACTTTGGTAGACCTACACGTGTACCAAAAAAGTAGAGACTGAGAGGAAATAAGTAGAAAACATATCCTCACATCATACAGTCATCATCAACCACATATATCCAGTCCTAGAGTTTATTTACAAAGTAGAACAATTTTATTTCCAGAATTCAGTTTCAAGTCAGCCAGAGTTTTTCTTTCAGTTGTTAAATATATCAGCAACCTTTTCTGAAAATGAGGTGCTGCTGATCCTACTGTGCTAAATTTGAAGACGGCTGTTTTTACAAAGAATAATTTTGGCTGCAACACAAACAGTCCATTTCAGGATTTCCACTCAACAGGAAGAGCAATTGGGTAATTCCCTGAGGCACTGAAGTACAAGAAGGAAAGTAGAAAATTGAGTTATTCTGTGATATTCTCCCACAGAAATTACACCAGTTACCAGGAAGTAACTGGAGTCACTGTGAATAAGAGGCTGCCATTTAGATATCTTATTCAAGAACAAGAAGGGAGAGTGAAAGAGGGTGGTTGGAAAAAAAAGATAGGTAGACAGTAAACGGATTAAAACAATACACTTGTTTCTAGTAAGTTTATAGTAGCTTAAATTTCTCTGTGATCTGTTTCAAAAATTCTCTATGCCTTTGATGTACTAAACTAACAAGAATGTGACAAAGACAAAACAATCCAAGAAATACTGGGGTTCAAACATGAAGATGTGAAATGCTAATTTCTATGCACTTCCCTTGAAAGGATTATTTTTCCAGTACTTGCTTTACATAAAGGTCTGCAGGAGGTAGGCATCCCTGTTATAGTTGCTCCAATTTCAAGAAATAATCAGTAATTCTAGCAGAAAACACTGGGATGCCCAAAATATTCTTGCAGAATATCTACTGAACTGAGAATCCATGGGGATTATTTATTTAAGTATAGAATACAAGTAAACACAACAGGCTGGAAAGTGGTCTCTGCTTTATATGCATCATGAGAAAAGAAGAAACGAGCAAATGACATTTAGCAATTAAATCAGTCTATTAATTTAAACATTTCACCCATTTGTGAGCCACCTACATTTGTCTTTTAATTGTTTACTTAGATTTTTTCTCCGCACTGTTTTTATTAATAATTCTTACACTGTAGACTGTCAACACATGGCTTGGTTCCTATAAATCAGTGTCAAAATCATGCTGTAACAGTTTTGACAAAACAAACAGATCACATTCTATACTAGGTTTTATATTGTTGTTCTCATTTTTCTTTAGTTTTACTTCTTCATATTAGTTCACACTAATCACTTGACACTGCAGCAAGGATGGGTAACTGACTACCACAAGCATTTCAGCTGCTGTGTCAGTGAAGACTCCTGTGGAAGGGAAAGATGATCCAGGGTCAGATTTCCAAAAACCATAGGAGCATGTAAAATATGGTGTAATTGTAATATGCATTTTTTTTTTACTTTGAAAATGATTTAGGTATAAATTAAAAGCCAGATTTCAAATTCACATTTTCTTTATGAACACTTATGAACAGTTTTGCCCCTTATGTTAAGATCTTTTGTCAATTCAATCAACTTTTTTTTTAACACTAACCTAAACTAGGGTCCTTAAGAAGTCCAATCTGTTAAAGATGCTTGAGTTCTTAAAAAAACACAGAAAAGGAGAGTAAAAGCCTCTGTTAACTGCTTACTGGTACTAGCATTGATTTATAAACTATTTAATGCAGAAACTGTCTTTTGCTCTACTTTCCTTTTTACAACTTGGTCTTGCTCCCCAAATACAACTCTTTGATGCTCCAGTCTAGGCAGTGAATAATAAAGTAACAAGTTGTTGTCATCAACAACTGGGACATGATCAAGCACAGTCCTCCTGAGAGAAATAAAGCTGTCCTTGTTGATTTTCTAATATGAAACTTAATTAATAGTGCCTGGAAATTTTGACAAGAGTTTTGTCATGTGTATTTTTGGCAGCCTCATAAAGGATCAGGATTGAAAAAAATAGATACTAATGTTAATGATTAAGAAATAACATTTGGAAAACATAGGGCTGTTTGCTCAGTACTAAAGCAACCTCTTTTGAAAAATTAAAAGTGAGAAGCTATTGCTGCAGTCCATAAACCTCTCCTTAGCCTTGAAGGCAGAAATATCTGCTAGCTGTTGTAAACGAAGTCTACTTAAAAGAAAGTTACCAAATTATCATTACTGCTCTTGCCTAGGGAATGTCTCTGGAGTCAGTAGCAATTACTACAATAGGTTTCAGAAATGGAAACAATTTGCTTGTTAGTGCCACTTGGGTTTGTGCTAGATTTGAACTGTCGGTTTTTAAAACAGTAAACACTTACTATAAGCTATGAGAGCACAGACAGGAGAAATGACTACTGGAGAACAGAATGTTTTAATTTTTTATTTTATTTTATTAAATAGAATCATTAATTACTAGAAAAGGAGCTTTTTGAAATAGTGTGCCAACTATTCAACAAAAATGAGTGTGTTATAATATTTGTGGTGAGTTTAGAGTAAGTGTTTTTTTAAAGCGACATTCCAAAGAATAAGAAAATCTCTTCTGTAGAAAAGTGCTCTGAAAAGAATGCATGTTATCAGTCTAAAGAGTTTAAAGGTGTTTGGATTGGGGATTTTGGTTCAGGGTCATCCCTAAGTATAACAAAGATTTTTTTCCTTTGCCTTTCAATTACCTTTCACAAGCCCAAACTTCTTTTAGAAGGATGGTTCCGAGTGTGCAGGGTAGAGCCACAATAAATATATGTCAAGTAAGGAAATTAATTCCCCAGTGATCAACTCTCCATTCATTGACTGACAGAGGTTAAAGGAAGGCATAGACACCAAATGGCAGACCACTATTTATAACTCTTTTATATATATATATATATATATATGCTCAGAATAAATTATGTCTTGGGTGTGGGTACCACTCTCTCATCCATTTCATGGCTGTGAACACATCAAAATCTGACAGCTCAGTTAGGGATTGTGACAAATAGCAGGATTTGGGAGACTACTATCTGGTCTGGAGGCCATTTGGCCCAGCACAACTCATACCACACACCTAAACTTTCTTCTTCTGCAAAACAGAGTGGCCACACCTGAGCCAGGAACACAACCACTGGAAATAATACCTGGTCAGCAGTAACCGAGACCATGGCTGAGTGTATTCTGGGATGCTGCTAGCCGGCACAGGCAAAATACATGCCACAGAATGTGCTAACAAGTATGATAGCAGACCGAGCACACACACACTTGTGTTTTGGCCCTGTTTGATAATCTAATACAGGCCTACACTACATTGGCCCTTTGGCCAAAGTGCACCAGATCACTCACTCCAGAAGACTCATCTCTGACCATCTGGCTGTCCCGAATCCACTTATAGTCTCCCCCTTATCCATGCCTTCCATCAATCCAGTCCCTTGCATTGTTTAACTAAATAATAGACCCTGTGTCTGACAGGTACATGCCATTATCTGAAACAGCTCTGGTTTTGTACGTTTTGTTTTTGTTCATTATGTGGGTATTAACAGGACACTACAGCAATACCAACCCACAACTATACTTCTGCTTTTCCTTCCATTGTATTTTTATTAAATAGGTATACTATCAAGATGTTGGCAACCGCGCTCCAATAATATCATTTTGTCCCAGATCAAACTGCTTCTGGCCCATCATCATGCGGCACATAATTTCACTGGCATGTTCAGCTGCTGTTGCAGATGATCTTATTGGTCTGTGATCAAACCAACATAAAATACTCATTGCATGTCATATCATTCCTACATGGTAGCCAGCATCTGAAAAGTTTCTGGAAAACCTTGCTAATAGGCCTTTTGTCCAGAGTAAGATTTTATGAGAGTTCTTACACAGAGAGAGCTCTGTTCCCATCTCTGTTCTACTGCTGTCTCATACTCGAATTATCTCTTGTAGCAGAACCTACTTATGGATTGCAAAGTGAAACTACCATATAGATACTAAAGCATCTCAACCAAAACACGTTTTCTGTGATACAGACCCTTTCATGTTCTATGTTCTCTCCTCACTGTATTCTTTCTCTTGTTCTCTTCCTCAGATTTTTTTCTTAGTATTTAATAGGGAATGCAACTGTACATTACCTACTCTATTCTAATCTCTGCTGTCATTCAGGTAGCCAGCAGCATTACTAATATAAAGGTTATTTCTGCATACAAAATCACCCAGAGTAAAGTCAATGACTGTGGTGAATTCACAACCACCACGGCTGCCACTTGAAACTCCACTGAGATAATTTCCAGAAAGTGGTCCTTCCAATAAAGGAAAAAAAGGGAGCAAACCACCCAGGGTTGTTCAGATATCCTCTTGCAACATACTGGGCTAGCTTAAAAATCTGTACCAGTCCACAGTATGACAGTATCCCATCACCCTTCTTCTACGGAAGTAGTGACCACTAAATAGTTTACACATGACCAACTTTGCTCTAAAGTCAGTTACCGGTAAGTCTAGCCATGACAGCACATTGCATTATTCAACTAATAATCCAGTTATCACCAATTTGATTTTCAGACCCCACCCCTGGAGGTATTTAAAAGACACGTAGATGTGGTGCTTAGGGACATGGTTTAGTGGTGGACTTGGCATGCTAGGTTAATGGTTGGACTTGATGATCTTAAAGGTCTTTTCCAACGTAAATGATTCTATGATTCTATGGTTCTATGAATTTGGATGTTTTTTGTGGTCTTGTTCTGTACTGACGTTGCCACCAGTATTCATGTTAGTTGTTAAACTGTGTCTACATCACGTAACAGTGGGTGCAGTGTGAGCATAGAAGTCAGAAAGAGTCTCAGTCCCATCAAGAGAGCCATTATTCACACTGGAAACATTATTCTGTTGCCCTTTGACAAAGCTGGTTCTGCAGCTGTCACCTTTATGTGTTTTCTTTCATTTCATGTAAAAGAATGGAAGACATTTTCTTGTTCAAAATGTTCTTTGTTGTTACAGTGTCAAATATAGTTCTCAACTACTTGTGAAACAACTGCTGAGAAATAATATTCTTTCTTAGTCAAGAGTTTTAATTTTTACTTCTTCAACACATAGGAGAAAAATTACCCATGTGGAAGGTTTCTTGAAATAAGCTATTCAGGTGCAGCATGGCTTACAGAGTTATTTCTTTGGCTGTTGATTACTTTAATAACTGAACATAGAAAATTAAATGAATATGGAGAATTCCTTATTCATTTAGTTCATATTTGTTATCATTCTTTATTTTAAAGAACACTTCATTATATCTAGATTCATGATAAATTGTGCTGCATAATTACCACTGCTAACATCCTGTGATCATTTACTTAAAGTTTTATTTCAATTCATATCTATAAGACGATTTCTATGATATAGCACATAAGGTCAAGAGCTGCAGAATCTAGAGACAGATTAATATTTGGCAGTAAAAGTTTTGATTTTTGATTTGGGGGTATTTTGAAGATTTTTCTTTTTTATATTCTTCAAACCATCACTTTCTTTTGTATTCAGCAACACAGAAGAGATGGAAAGAAACACAGTAAGTCATTATTGTGAGTCAGACAGGACTATCTTTTCATATTATGTATTAATCTCTTTGGAACTTACATATATTATGCCTTTTGAAGACTGTGCACCTTTTCCTGATCACTTGGAAATATTCAAATGTGGATGAAAGTTTTTCTACGTTCCTGTTTCTAAGAATTCATTGTGAAATTATATTTTACTCTTACTTGCTTTGGAGTAGATAGGTTCCATTCCTTTATTGAGTTACTCAACATTTTCACCACTATATATGACAGGAGATTGGAGTTTGCCCTTTTTGGCTCCAGTTAGAGGTGATTTTGGTACCAGTTTATGGTCCTTTGTTACAACTCTGAAAGTGCTTCCATCCATTCCACTATAACTACCTTTAGTTATAGGAATATAGTTAGGAAAGGATGTTAGGATGTTAGTTTTAGCTAAGAAGTTAGTTTTAGCTAGGAAAATCTTTTCTGGTGCTGCTTTGCAAAAGAAGACAACATAAGGTATTATATCTTTTCATGTAAAAAACAGAAGGTATTTGAATGGGAGCGATGTCAGTGCAAATATATTTGACCCAGGCAGCAAGTACTTAAGTAAATATCTACATTATCAAGATGAGCCTCCTGTCACTAAGATACTTTGAACACAGAATTGTCGTCTTCTCACCCCATCACAAAAAGCTTCTAGAAAGAAATATTACAAACTAGATTGGACAAAATATGGAATCAGGAATAATCTGTAGTGAGATTAACAAAATGACTGAAACATACAAATATGGCTTGTGAGTCTATGTTAACACAGAATATGAGGAACAATTGAAAGATAGCAATGACCAAAGATGTTTTGCTTCTGGAAAATCATTAAATCTGTCTAACGAAATTAACAGTATTCAGAATATTACTTGCATATAGTTGTTAGACTTAACATCAAAGAGTAAACATGCATAAAACACAAGTGGTAATAAATTTAGAAATGTTTGTTATTAAAACAAAGAGCACTAGCATAAGACTAAATTAGAAATCTTAAAACTAGTATAATACTCCTTTTCTGATTAAAGTCCATTTGTCTGTCCAAACTATCTTCAGAATCAATCTGTTCCTGCTAAGCATTTCAATTGCAGGGAAAAAGCATTTTTCAATAGCAAACTGATCCTTCAATTATTTTTAATCAGGTCTACTTCTAGATTGGTAGCCAGTACAAAATAATACTTTGTAGGCTTCAGCAAAAATGTCAATGTATAATTGCACTACACCTACACCACACCTGCTGATGTAGTTAGTCATGTTTTCCATTTCTCAAATAGCACAGCTTAACAGAAATAGCATACAGAAATTTTTACACTCTAATTTGGTAATTGTTATTTGATCTTTTATCTTAAAATTTTGCTCTAATATCCCCATCTGATCTTACACATCTATCTTGTTATTATTGATTATTTCTGTAACACCATGTGGAGATGGTGCATTATGGACAAGGACTATTTGCAAGCATTTTTCCAGAACAGTTTCAGAATTAACAAGGATGCCATAATATTCTTCCCAGCATCAGGAAACCCTTTTGCAGAGATGGGCAAAGTCATGCAAAGGCAAATCAAAGATCTGCATAGCATTTGCAAAGGCTATTAGTATTACTTCTGATACCTTCATTCCTAACAGTCCTTTCTACTGAGCTTATATAATACTAATTATATGAACCCTTTTCAGAATCACTCTCTCAAGCCATAATGTTTGATCAATATGGTTTAACCTTAGCTCATCTAAATTTAGCACAAGGTCTCTCTCTGATCTATTTCAAACACAGAGTCTCCCCAATATTTGTCTCCTAATAAATGATGAGTTTGTTTTAACTCACTTGGCTTGTTTCTAGGAAGATCAAGGTCAGGATATACAAAGTATTTAACAGTTATGATGAGGTAAGAGGGGAGAAGAATTATATATATATGAACATATCTTGATATCTTACATATATTAATATATATGAGAATGTATTTTGATTCCCCAAATCATATTTTGCACCCACTTGCTGATTCTTTTTTCTGTTTAAATTTGACACACCAGATGTTTCCTAGTGTATTTAAGTTATATCAGTTTATATCCACGTGACTTACCTACAAATTCATTTATAACACTGCTGAACTTGGTCCACAGTGCCAAATTCAGTCTCCAGTGAATCAGTGAAGATCTAATAGATTTCCTTCATGAATCTGAATTTAGAGGTAAGGAGAATATTTTTTTACATTTAAAAAAAATGTATATCAAATGTAAGTTGTTCAAATAACAGTGCAAGTGGTAAATACCCGTGAACTTCGTTCCAGTTTAGCATGAGAATAACCAGAATCTGCTTTGCACACTGAGATGAAGTAGGACTGTATGTACAAGAAATCTAAGCAGAAAGATACTTCCCAGTACTAGAAAATACTACCATACAAATATTCGTCATACATCTTATGTTACTTGTACTTGCCACACCATCACTTCATTGTAAACTTACACCTATGATACAATATGTAAATGATGACTACTTTTGGTACATGGCCAGCTATAAGTGTATTCCTTTCAAAACAGCAATAGATTTGGCCCATAAATCTCCGGAATTTTTTTTTTCAAGTTTTTAACTTAATGAATTAAATACTCTTTGGATTTCTGTATATTGGATATGATTGAAGTAAATTGATATAATTGTTTCCTACTGATACAAATAACCAGTTCTAAAAGAAAACAGAGCTACTCCCATTTGCACTGCCAGAAACCATAGCTTGTTTTGCTTGTAGAAAATCTTGGTTAGATTAGAATTTCCCAAGCTAATTGTATTCTATTAATCAGAAATAAATAAAGGCAATGTTTAGATTTTTCTTTCCAGGGAAGGTTATTTCAGTTTGCATTTTTAAGTTCAGTGGAACAAGAACAAAAAGCACATTTTCAGCTGAGGTTATTAAAGGCTGTCCTTCTAGAAATTTCTGGCTTGAATTGGCAAAACCATTTGTGAAAATGATTACCCAATAATAATAGAAAGGAGATGATTGGTTACTGAGGACTATGTGGTTCACAGTAAGGCTGCTCAGAGAATTGAGGCTCATGTAGTTGAGTCCCTCAGAGTGGGAAAATTCCTCAGATATAAAGGGTTTTAAATTAAAATAATCAGTTAACGAAACAGCATTATTTTGTACCCCAATGGACACCATAAGTAGCCTGCATCTAATTAGTGGAGCGACAGTGCAGGGTGCAGTACGCAGGGATCCACACTTTTTTCCCTACGCAACCAACAGAGTACTCTCTAGTTGGAGTGTGGATAGCTGGGAGTGACATGGGCAGGCACAGAGCTGGAGCACCCACATCTCTCCAAGGAGGGGTGTGCAGCTGTGGGAGCCTGCACTCCCTGAAGGAGGAAGGGTGCTGCTAACCCACAGGGCCTGGAGCAGGGGATGCAATTAACTGTGAATACATGGTGGAGAGCATTAGACTTTTGGGGATTCATTATAGAAGGTATTTACAAAGGTGCTTATTAAAATTTTGTAAATGTCTACTATTGTGGTTTATCTGTTGTTTTGCTGATATTGGACCTGAATTATAGCTTGCTGATTCCTCATTGATTATGTATTGTTAGCAAATCAATACACCACTTCTCTCCTTATTTGTTTTAAACTACATGAACTGAGTGGGTTTTTTCCCTGTGACAACCCTCAAAAAACATTTCTGAAACCTATTAAAAGAAGTAATCACTGTGATAATAAGAGATAAGAAGACAAGACGTATTGCAAACAAAAGCCTGCAAAAAAGATTGGTAGAGGGGCAGATTTGTTTCAGTTCCTGCTGAAGAGAGGCTTAGGAAGATTCACACCAGGTGCTCATGCAGTGTTTGCAGATAGACTGGGCTAAGGAAGCCACAAAGCTCCCATGGAGAGCTATGACTTATGTGGATTCACCAGCAGAACTCACTTTACTGGGTTCTACAGCTGGGGAAATTTTTGAAGCCTTAGGCTTTTGCAAAGAAGATTTTAAAGGTAGACACTATGCCAAAACAAAAGATACTAAAGTCACGGTACTCAGTTCACAGAGCAAAGCCAAAGAGAAGCAGAATTTCCCATTCCACACCTGCAAACACTCACTCTGCTGCAGTCTGCTCTAGCTGCAGGTGATAGATGAACCTTTCTGGCAGCACACATTCAAGCACACTGAAGCAATCCAACCGTGATATCAGAAAGATCCATGTAACAGGTCAACAGAGAAATGTAGAGTTCTCATCAACCTAAAAGGTTTAAAAAACCTTTATAAGACATCTCTAGCTGTGACTGACACATGATTTTCTGACATTCACTTTTGATCAATCTGTGCAAATAAATTTCAAGGCCAACATAGTATCAGTCCTGCAATACAACCAACATAACTGTATTTTATACTATACCATTCAAAGGATATATAGCACTGAGTGTAACTAAAAAGCAGAAGACAGGTTCTCTCCGAACATCCATTTTTCCTCTCTGAAATGGCGATAGCTAAACAAGACCTGAATTAAATCATCATGTTTCTAGTTGAAAAATGAAAGATTTTTTTCCAAAACCTTAAAGATCACTCAAGCCCCTAAATATTCTGTGGACATAGCAGAACTTGACACTGTAAGTCCTGTAAAGCCTGTTGGTGTCTTCCACTACTTCAAGCCAGTTCAAGATGAAAGTTGAGACTGAGAGTCCCTACCTAGTATAAATGAAAAACAAACACTCATTCCTTCTCCAGGGTATTCCTTAGCAAACAGCAAAGTCAGAAAAAAAGAAACTGAGAAGTAAAAGCAGGTTGGAAGCAGAACCCAGAACTTATAAACAGAGGGCTGCAATCAATAAATGATGCTATAGACAAATATGCTCTCACTCTCCCTTCTCTCTTTCATGGTCTCGTGGTTCACTTAATTGTAAGTCATTCCCTCAGACATCTCTGGGAAAAGTTGCCTAATTATAACAAAAGCATTTGTAGCAGAAGAGAGTGCTGATATCTGGCAAAGTGTGCTATTTTCAGAGCTGCTGCTACATATTTAGTAGCAATAATAAAATCTTAGGTGAAGAGAGGAAAGAGTTTAAAAACTGAAAGAAAACTTTATAAGTAATTTATTCAGATGTTTTCTTTGTTTGATAGGACTTCACCCTCTGGCTACCTCCTCCAAGTACTTAACCTGCCCTTTTTGCCTCTGTCTCACTCACAGCCCTTTTGTTTCCAGGTGACATTTAGAATGTCTGTAAGCTAAATTTCCACACTTATTTTAATGGGGAAAAAATCAAGCATGACATATGAGTAATTCAAATAACATTCACTTCACTGTGGGAAACTCTAACTTCACTTGTTACTTTGAAAAGTTGGGAATATGCCTCCTCCAAACTACTGGCTTGCTAATATTGCAAATACTGTATTTCTACTTTTAATCCTTGTCTAGAAAAATATTTTTCTTCCTTCTTCTTTGTAACAAGGTTCGTACTGAACTGTATTGAGACTATTTTAACAGAACAAATAAATTAGTTCAGTGCAATAATGTAATTATTTACCATATATTAATATCTAAAGGCCAGACCTAGATCATTCCATCTCACTTTAGACACCAAAACAAAGTGACTGATAACCTTATGCCTACTGCCAGTGCAATGAAACAGACACTTTCACATGGTAATTCCAGTCCTAAAGAAGGTGCCTATTTTTCTCTCACAGCTGCCTAATAAAGAGTCCATAGGGCAGCTGTTTTCAGAGTTTAGGCCCTTCAGTTGTGTGTCTAATGATAGGCAAGATGAATGTGGACCTAAACATGTGTGAACTTTTACATGGTTTGGAAGGACATGCTCTGTTAGTTCTTGGAACAAGCGTTTTCTGTGGAATGCCAGCAACCACTGCAGGATCACCGCTGACAAGTATTGAAATAAGAATAATTTGGGAAAAATTAGGAGGAAAGGGCACACCAAAAGCTGTTTCTGGAATAGGTGGTAGGAAATTGTTTGAGGTATAGCAGGAATATAACAATGTCTCAGACAAAGAAAGAGCAGTAAAGATTATAAGTGGCACGATAGAGAGAGCCTTACATAGGGAATACAGATTTTGTGAGAGACAGAAGAGTCAATGAAAGGACTTGAAAAGCATGATTCTAGGGAGAGAGAAATGGAGAAAAATGATGAGCCTATCTTCTGCAAAGACAAGAATGGGGTTTGGCAGGCATTAGTCAGAGGATGAAAGGAGGAGAGGCAAGAGTCAGAATTTGGGTGGGGAGAGCAGGAAGGTGAATGCAAGCTTTGGGAACAAGGAATATCACTGTCAACAGAGAGAGGGAGGAATATAAGAAGCTGGAGTTTAAGAAACTTTAGGAATATTTAAGAAGTGATCTCTAATATTGGCCATATACAGTAGAAAGAAGTCAGTGAAAAGATGGGTAAAAATTATTATTTTATTTTTGTTCTTTCCTTTATTCCATAATGAGACATTCCAACTGATCTTTTGTGAACTGATGTTACCTCAGGCCCTAGCTGTTGGAGATGAAAAACACAAGCAACTGAAACACTGACAACATTTACAGGAGTCAATCCTGCAGGGAAAAGTCTAAATAGCTTTTGCTGACTCACTTAAGGATAGGCTGAAATGTAGTATAGAGGTACTGAACACACTTAACAAGCTGGTTCATGTACCAGAAGCAGTCAAGATCAGCTGGAACTAATTTACTCTGTGAGTGGGACTTGGGGAAGAGGGGATTTAAAACACAGCCTTAGCTAAAGGGAAACTTTAGTGTCAGGAAAAAAAAAGGTCTTATCAGAGATATTTCTCAATGTTGCAGTTTGATAAATAATTCCTAGTCCCAGGGAAATGGTTTTGTGTGCTTCTTTGATTTTGCAGTAGATAAGTATTTTCTTGCATAGTTTATCAATGATAAAGATTATGTCTTTAACTAAGGAAAATTTCTATTAGTAAGGGTCTAGTCAGTAACATGGGCTAATTCATCCTGCTGCTTCACTTTCTGGTAGGCAAACAACTCTTAAGTGCTGAAACATTTAAGGGTGGAGCAGAGTTCATGATAAATTTCTGTTCTGAAACGCTGCCCTAGGTGTATGGTCTGGTAATGACCAGAGACAACATCAGGAGCCTGGACTTCATTCAGTGTGTAAAGTAGTAAGGATTCTTACCTCAAACATTTTAATTTTGTTTCAGTACAGCCTGCAGTTAGCAAACAACTTTGGATGTGAAGTCAATTTTATATAAAGATGATACTGGGAAATAGGATCTCATTCTCCAATTGGCTTGTTTTCCAGCTTCATTTCTTCATGTTGCTAGGTATGTTGGATTGCTAAGTTCATTATGGCAACTCCCTAAGAGTTTACCTTCAAGCAACCTGCTCCTATTAGATCCAAATTACTCCCTGAAAAAGAAGACAATTTACATTTTTGTTTTGGTACACAGCATGTTAATAGATTCCAGGTGCCAGATTGAATGAGAAACGTTGTTTTGGGTTTAATTTCTCAGATAGCAAGTTGAAAAAGCTTCTGTAGATTAGTGTCCCCAGTGTAGAGTGCTATGCACAGAGATACCCAGACCATGCATCCCCACACCTGTGTATAAGCTAATTTTCCCAGGTGAGAGAACCAAGGCACATTTTCTTGAGCATAGCACCCTAGTAAATAGCTGTACTAGTTCTGTGAGACAACAGAGCATTATGGCAGTACTCGAAGCACTGTTTTCCTATAGATACATGTTTTATAGGGTCGCATCACATTAGGAAATTTACTGACATATAAACTGAAGAGAACGAGCACTTGCTCATCAGTATGATAAAGCCAACTAGGAGATGATAAAATGTAACTGCCTTGTATATTTAGACAGGCTGAGAGTCAGAGAGCATTAGTCAAAAATTTATTTGTATCCTGGCCTATAAGTTGTAAACATCCATTTTATATCCTTTCTGACCACTCTGTGTTTCATCTTTTTACATATGATTTTTCTGCATAATTCATATTTTGTCTTCTCACTCATATTTCTAAAATAATACACACTTTAATGAAGTTGTAGCACTGCTACTAACAACTGAAGAATGTTCCTAAGAAAAGATTGTTCAGATCTCCCCATTTTAAATCACACAGAACAATGGCAATTTATGTTTTTAAAACAAAACTATCAACTAAAATCTTTTAAAAGAGCTCCAGACCTTTTCATTGCTTAGCTATAAAGAATAGCATCTAAATTGCTTTCTGATTAAAGGAGTAATATAGGAGGTTAACAGAAAATCTTGAATGGAATTGCCAGTTCCATCGATTAGATTCAATTTACAATGCCAGCCCAGTAAAACCTAATTTTATTTAACTTATTATGTCAGTTGTTATTCTGCACATCAGTAAAAGACTAACCCATTTTCTTTCCTATATGATCCTATTATCAATCAATCAATAATTTTCAAATGAAAAAGGCAGAATTTCAAAATAGTTTCAATCTTCAATCTTTCAGAAGTCAAACTGTTCTCCTTGTTTTTGATCAAAAGGAAAATACTGAGGAATAAAACTTTAGAACTGCTTATGTGAGTTAAAAAGGTTATGAGGTTGAAGTCAGCTGCTATTTAACACTAGGCCATGACAGACTTCATATAAACCTTCTAAGAACAGCACAAATGCAGCATTCATATTTTCACAATAAATGACAACAAATCATTTCCCCTCAGGTCTTTAAAGTAAAATGTGCATGAATCCAGCTCCTTTTGAAAGAAACCAGAATGAATTTATTTAATCAAAATTATCACTGCTTTTCACAGTTTCAGAACTGAAAGGTAGATGAACAAGTAATTACTAATCAAATATGAAATGAGAGCTGTGGTTTTGACAGTGGAGAAGGTTGAACCAACCACTCATTGAGTGCCATAATGTGCTAGGCAGACTTAAATATCACTGAAACAGTACAATTCAGAAGATCAGCAGCCTGGTTTGTAGCTGTAACCTGACAGGAAGACATCTAACAAACATCAGTTTCATTTCCAAACAATTCTGACTGTAACAATTTAACTTTGCCTGCAGAATTATCAGTAAGTTGGGAGACTGCTTCAGAGATGTAGGTTAACCTCTAGTCTCAACAGAGAGATGAAAAAGGTTTATTGCAATTTCATTTTGTCCTCCTTTTATCAAGTCACTTCTGTATTTCTCAAATTGCAGCACACAATTATTAAAATGCTAACCTTTCAAACCTATTATTTTTTTTGTAATGGCAGATCTCTTTTAGAGGACTCTCCTACTACATGAATACCTTTTTGAGTTGATACACAACTTGTATCACAACTTGTGTATCAAGCCAAAATGGTATTCATGTAGTAGGACAAGTACGAAGTATTCTATCATGTTCATTTTATAGTGGAATTTAAATTTTAGCACACTGGGATTCTATTCTTTTCACAGTTTGTTCTATTAGCACATTTAGCTTTAAAAATATTTGTCTGGATTTCAACAGATATATTAAAAGATAAAAAACAAACATTTTAACAGTTTTTTCACAAACAGACAAGTACCTGACTAAGTGAACACCTGTTAAAGTTATAAAAATAGGAATGAAGAGATACAAACATACTTAAAAATTCAGTGGTTTCAATTTCCATTTAAAATTGAGTCTTCAGTAATTATTTTTCATATTTTAGTCTCTAACATTCAAGTCACTCACCCAAGTAAAGATACTTCCTGAATCCTGAAGTAGTAACCGTTGCAGTACCATTGAATAGTATCAAGCCATAGTACCTAAATGTTTATAGTTCTAGCGAAACATCACAGATTTTTTATTGCACATAAGTGTATTTGAATTATTACAATCCCATTCCAGTCCATTTTATACTGCTGCACTTCTATTGCAACCACAGAAAATACTGATGTAAAGAAACTATGCCAGCTTTCCGAGGCGGAGTAATCCTGTGTGATCCAGGTGAATTTCCAGGTGAGTTTGTCAGCCGACAAAAACACAGGGAAACATGACAATCACTTCTGAAGCGCACTCTTTTTTTTTTTCTTTATTCTCCAGGATCTTCACTTTTCTGAGGTATTATAATTCCCTTTTTCAAAACTTACCATTATCATCATCAAAACTCAAACATCTTAACAATACAAGTGAAGCAGACGAAAGAATTGATACCACAGAATAACAAGATAACAGTAACATCTGTAATGACCTCAACATGCATATTCTGAGCTGCTCTTCTCTCTAGTATTTTCAATTATAATAAAGTTTTCTATTTCCAAAGATGAGCATAACGGGAAAATGGGAAGTGAGAAAAAGGCAGGGCTAAAATGGTAAACTGGCATCACTCCAGTTTGAGGCAGGTTCAACAACTCTCTGAGTTACGGTCAACATAGGTAGTCTCTGTGAACAGGATGTTCAAATATTGTTAATTAATTATCATAGTACACAGATTATAGCCCATGGAGTGGAAACATACTGGTTTAGGCAGAAAGAAAACATAGGACAGAGGGATCCTTTAGGTGAAGCAACAAGAAGCATTTTAAAACTTTTTAATATCATCAAGTGACATCAGGACCTAGAAACCTGACAGTGTGGTGGCTGAAGCTTTTGTAACCATTAAGGCAAAAAGAGTGTAATTATATCTGTGTATGCACAGCTCCTTCCAGGTTTCGGTCTACCCAGAATTGGATTTTCCAGCAACAAAACCAATTGCCAAAATAATTCACTCAGAAGCCTCCCAGCATTACTCCAGGAATGAGTAATGAGTTCATTCTCCAGGGCAAGTGTCTTGTTTCTGCAGCAAGAGGAAATTTCTGTGTCTTTTCACTGCATCTGCAGCTTTTATACTGGCTCAACTATCCTGCACTCTCTTTTTTTCTTCTATGAGCCGCAATGTTCCACCAGATCAGCAAAGGAGCTTTGCAATTCAAACTGTCATATCATCAAGTACCTTTGAATTTCTGGAGCAAATAGTCAATATTTTAAGTGTAGAAAATAGATACTGTTGGAGGTCCTACTTCTAGGGATATATGTCTTCTGTGCATAATCATATTTAATTAAATTGCCCTGTGTCATGGTTTAACCCCAGCTGACAACTAAGCACCACACAGCCTCTTGCTCACTCCCCCCTGGTGGGACGGGGGAGAGAATCAGAAGAGTAAAAGTGAAAAAACTCATGGGCTGAGATAAAGACAGTTTAATAAATAAAGCAAAAGCTGCTCACACAAGCAAAGCAAAGCAAGGAATTCATTCACTACTTCCCATCAACAGACAGGTGTTCAGCCATCCCCAGGAAAGCAGGGCTCCATCACGTGTAATGGTTCCTTGAGGAGACAAACCCCATAACTCCTAGCATCCCCTGCTTCCTTCTTCTTCCCCCAGCTTTATATGCTGCGCATGACGTCATATGGTATGGAATATCCCTTTGGTCAGTTGGGGTCAGCTGTCCCAGCTGTGTCCCCTCCCAACTTCTTATGCACCCCCAGCCTACTCGCTGGTGGGGTGGTGTGAGAAGCAGAAAAGGCCTTGGTTGTGTGTAAGCACTGCTCAGCAGTAGCTAAAACATCCCTGTATTATCAACACTGTTTTCATCACAAATCCAAAACATAGCCCCATACTAGCTACTATGAAGAAAATTAACTCTATCCCAGCCAAAACCAGCACACCCTGGTTTTAAGACTGAAGTGCTAAATATGGTACTGCTTTCAACTTTTTCAACTTTTCATTAATGTTTTGTAAAAATCTCCTTGGTGGACAAGTGAAGATTATTCTTAAGCAGTGGCCTTTCTTTCCAGGCCTCTGGCTGCACTATTCCAGGAAAGTAGTTTAGAATTCACTAACAAAACCAAACCCAGAGCAGACAAGAACATGTTAGGGCCAGGGCAAAGTCCATCTGCCATTCAAGTGGAACATACGCTGCCCAGGGCTCTGAGCTGCCCCAGTTTGTGCACTGCTGCATTCACAGACGTTACATATAGAAAGTACGTTTGCTTTTCCAAGCAGAAATCATAGGCATATAGCAAAACAGTGTGGAGAATACATGCAAAAAAAAGGTACAAAAACTTGGTAAGGGTGGCTGTGGCCCCATTACAAAAAAACTTTATCTTACCAGCCACAGCTCTTATTAATTACTGTGGTAAAAGATGGCAGACACACATGCACATTTTGTTTAGCCTTTCTTAGTGATCAGTACCATTCTCTCTTGTGCATCCAGTAAGTCAATTATTGCCAAATTTTAGCAAATTGCATGCATTTCATCTAAACCTCTACAGATACACGGGTTGGGAGGCTGCACTACTGTAAGTGACTAGTGACTTGTAAAGTGGTAAGAAAAAAAAAAACATAACGTCTAAGAACCTGTAAATAAGACCTCTTGAAACTCAGTAACATAAACCTCCTCTCATTTATACATAGAGCTGAGGCTGCCAACTCCAAAGGCACAGTTTTGCAGTAAACTGTAGGAAAGGTGGTCTCATGTAAGAGTTCCTGCCTACCCCACTGCTGGTCCTTACTTGCATGGCACATTTTGAATGGCACAGACAGATGAACTTGCAGCAAATTAACCTTACAATAATCTGAATGAAAGGAGAAAGAGGCTGGGATAAGGGAGATGGCTGTTAGTTTGGCTTTTTCTTGAAACTACAGCCTTAACAAGCAGCAGATTTTGAGATCTGGAGTCAAAAGAGTGAGGACATGAGTTGTGGATTAAATAATTTAAACTTGAGCACCTTAGGACTGAAACTCTGGATACTGACCCCAGAGTTGCAACACAATATAATATATTTATATCCACCTTTCTCCTTCATAAGTTCATTAGAAAGTGTGTGCCTTAGTTGAGTATAATAGCACCAGTTTAGAGTGATAACTTTTCTCCCTTTCTAGATAAGGTATTCACCTGCCTCTATAAGGCATTGTTTGAAAGCGGTTTCTAGTAGAAACGAGAGTGCATGTAAGTGACAGAAGGAGAATTGGTTGAAATTACAGTTTCACAGCAAAGGTTTAAAAAGACTTTTGAAATGAATCCTGTGCTCTAGGACACCACATTGCTTACATTATTTACGCAAAATGTCAGGATGCTTGTAATACAATCTAATCTAATGCTACTGAGCTGAGCATAGCCAGTGACTTTTGCAGACTGCAACAGGGGAAGATGAGCAAAGCAAACATTAAGATAGAGTGAAAAGTCCACTGTTGGGGAAAAATAAAGGAAAAATGTGAAGAGACAGGGAGACAGAGAACATAGATCAGAGTTTTTTTGAAGACAGTGTTCAGAATCCTAAAGAACATAAAGGTGAATTTATCACATAAAACCTTTAGAGTAAGCAAATGAATCTATAGATGCACACCCTTAACTAGACCAAGATTTAATATACCTATTGAACGAACAGGGAAAGGACTAAAAGGTCAGGACTGAGTCCTGAGAGAGTGGCAGATAGAGGACAGGAGCAGGTTAGAGACAGATTAAAGCCACATATTTGTCTGAAAGGGCCTGGGGAGGCAGCAGGAGGGAAGACAGGAGGGACTGCAAGTTTCCCATGAAGAAGAAAGCCAGAAGGCATTCTGCAACAGAGCAAGGGAGAAGGCACTGGGCACCCTTTAGGAGTGGAGTGTGGGTTGTGGAAGCTGATGACAGCTGAGACCTTAAATTTGCACGTTGGTCCCAGAAGCAGCATAGACACTGGCTGATGGGGAGAGAAACTGATTCCGAAATCTATTGAAAGGACTAGCAGATATAACTGCAGCAGAGACCATACTGGGACTTTAGGAAGAGCAGCAGCATTGTAATGAACAGCTGAATGTGTTAATGAGGGAATTCAGGTACAGGTAGCTAGAAACAGTATGAGAACATTATATTCTGTCTTCCTCTCCCAGTGCTTTTCAACTTCTATTCATAACTGAACAAAACAAAACAAAAAAATTTTTAATATCCACTGAATGGACAAATTTCCAGTTTATTTCTTGTTTATTATGAGGGTTTTATGCCAACATTTATCCTCAGTTTGCTTTACAGAAAATGAATACCCTAATCAACTCTCCAAGAGCTACAGAGGATTCATAATTATAAACCACTATGACCCTTATTAGAAAAAACAATATATGAACTTTTTGATAAAGACGAAACTCATAAGTGAACAGTTTCATATTTTGAAAGTAGAAAAATTATTATCTGGATACAGTAGAAAGATAACCAGAGATCTACAAAGTAATTCTAATATTAACTGGCAATAAAAAGCTGAAGAGTAGAGAAATTCCCACAGTATGTCAGCAAGTAGACATACATACAGTTGTACGATATGACAAATAAAAAAATGACTGTTCTTATTTTGACTGACAGTGGGTTCATTATTCAAGACATCAAGGAATTCAGCCACTTCAAAGACAAAAACAAGCTGGTGCACAATGAAAACTGCAAACTAAACATGAAACTATAAATGCATACACATACAGGAAAGAAAAACAAAACTATTTTTCTTGCCAACTTGAGAGGAGAAAATATATGCTGCTCTGTGTTTTCTGTGCGTAATTTTATTTTATCTTATCCCTTTCTTCAAGACTAAATCCACAGCATATGCAAACAACTTTTTTTTTTCTTGCAATAGAATAACGTGTAGAATAGCTGATCTCCAAACAGTAACTAAGTTTCCTACTCACTAAATGGTTGCCTCAGATGGACAACTTGGGATTTTCACAGGCACCTATCCCCTTCAGTTGACTACTGAAAATATAGATACTTGATCTAAGAAGGACAAGATCATCTTTCCTTCCCTCTGAGAGCTGGATGATTAAAATGCAGGCACAATAAAACCTACATCAGGGACATGAGATCCCAAACATCTTTCTATTCTAATTGTTCTGAAGTCAGAGAGGCTGCAGACTTCAAAGCTCTACAAGGTTGCCTTTGGAGTATGGACAAATAAACTGTCCCTTCAGTTGTTTAAGAATTACTAGGAAACTCTTCCTCAAACACTGGAGAATGAACACAGAACCTTGTCTTGAAACCTTTCTCACATGAGAAACCCTAGTTGAAAGCAATGAGATCATTCACCTGAACAATGTCAACCAACTGATGCTGAATTGGACAGAACAAAGAAAATGCCATGTTTAAGGCAGATGTCCTCTTTAATATGTTTTCACTAACAGAGCAACATTGTTCCTCTTACCTAAGAGAACTGTGAAAATAAATCAATGTGTTTCATCAAATGCTCTTCATATAACAAGCTTTTTGTATGGTTTTGTGGTTTTGCTTTTGTCAGGCTTGCAAATCTCACTGCAGTATTTTGGACCATAAGCAGCTTTAGTCAATGTAAACTGTTCTTAACATCTATTCTCCTACCCATGGGTTAAGTTCAAATGGAATTTACAGAGAAAGCTGAAAAAGAGCAATACATTTTGGTTGCTTATTGATAGCTGTAATGAGATGACTGCTCTCAGAAGTTGGGCTTCATATACTTCTGATTCTAATATGTAACGCGTGTTCTAAAGGATGGCTCTTAGCATAAATAATGCATATTTTAACAGACAAAAAGTAGTCTCAGTTGGTTTTGAGGGGGAATTTTGAGAATATCGTAAAATAGATTTTCTTAAAGCAGACTTGGTAGCAGTAGTTAGGGAGTTTTATTTTTTATTTTGCTAGAGTTCTCTATCCTTAGAGGGAAAAACATGCACAGACGAAGACTTATTACAGCAGACGTTATCATTTCCAAATCTAATAGAAACCTTTTGCTGAGACACAGAATTCAGAGTAAAAATGTTTCATTCTCAAAAGCACTGACATTTTGTTGATAGGGATTTCGATAAAAAAACAAACATTGCTTTTTGATAACCCTCTTTCTATACAGTAGTATTTCACTGCAGAGGCAGAGCTCTTTACAAGCTTACTGCTGTGAATGAAAAAAGATGACAGTCAGATTAAAGGCTTCCAAGGAAAACTTGCATTTTATGTCAAGATAAAAGCCGGTGAGTTTTTTATTTTATTTACAGTTCCATGTCCTCATTCAGGTCACTCATATTAATCTGGACATATGATTAGAAATGCTGAAGAATTGAAATAATTGCTCCTTTTCAGTCCTCAACATGACTCTAAGTTTTTTGTATCCTTGATGATATTCTTAATGTTACGGAACACCATAGAATTAAGTTTACTGAAATCACTGTTTTTTTCCTTGAAGTAGTGTCCAAGGTTTCAGCTGTTAAAAAAACCCTGAAACCTTAACTCTGTACACTATCATCATCTCTGCTTTTGCCTTAATCTATAAATGCTTTCACAAATCCAACTTGTCCACAAGAAACATCAATTCTAAATGAATCATGTTTTGACCAAACACATACGCAATTTTCACAAGAGCATTCCGGGAAGTTTGACATACCTTCCTTTTCCACAATTTTTTCCATATATTCCTACCCTTTTTGTTCTGTTTATTCACAGGCAGCCTCAGATTCATACCATCCTTTATGGGATGAGCAAAAATAGACCAATATGCCTCGCTGGTAATTCTCCGAGCACAACAGGTATATATCGTCACTTTTTCTCCCAAGGAGACAACAGCTAATGGGTTGCAGGAGGGGTTTCCTGCCAAGGCTTCTCAATTTCCATTTCAAACACTGCTTAGAAGCTCTTTTATAATGTGTGGTGCCAAAGATCCCAGCAGGATCAAGACCCCATGATTACAGTTAAATACGGATAAGCCACTACTGCAGTACAAGACTAAAAAACTCCACAGGCAAACAAACATAAAAACAGTTGGGTGAGAGAAAATAAAAGTAAATACATAGCATGTTAGATGGCTTGCAGTCCCTTATAACTTGTTTCTGTTGCTACTACAGGACCATGTAGAAACATGCATATACACGTATGTGAGAAATCTAGTAATGGGAAAATACTCTCTCTCAGTTATGTAAAAAGTAAAATAATTTTTAAAAAGACCTAATTGAAACATCTATTTAAATAAATACTCCTCCTATATTTGTTATTACAACTTTTATATGTCCCAGAAGCCAAAAAACCCTTGTTAATGTTTAGGGAAATACTGCTAAGTACTGTGTAACACTTAAGTGGCATGAGAAGACTGGAGCTAGTACTGTGTATTAATCATATTTTGTCAACCATTGGTAACATATGGTATTATAATTATATCAAATATGTTTACAAAAGATGTGAACAGGTGCCAACGCTTGTGTTCCAAATGTTGACAGGCCTTAACAAGATGTTCCCTTTTTACCAAACTGTGTCCCATAGACAAGGCAAGAAAAAGCCTATAAACTAGGGCAAAGAAAGTTTTCCAAGTAAATTAAATTTATTCCCAAACTTTTCTGAAACTTGTCATTTTAAATGTAGTTTGATATAGATAATAGTCAGGGTTCCACATTAGACATGAAATATCAAAGAAATTTCCAAAGAGTATTGTCCTTTCCCATTCATAAAGTGAATGTAGTATATATTTACTGCTAACACTGTTATCACTAATACTAATTATTACTAACATTGTGCTGGATTCTAGAGGCCCTGCCAGAGGTGACAGTCACGAGGCACCTACCATATGTTCATATACATAAAAGACAGTCTGCAGAGTTTAAAATCTCAGAAAGAAGCATAACAAAGGAATATAATGAACAGGGCACATAAGAAAATTAAGAGACATCATTTGAAGAGAAAGAACTGGAACAGCTTTATCCAAGAACAGTGAGTACTTCCTTTTATAATTTAATTCCTTTAATAGTGTAGATGCTTAAAATATCTAGTGAATCAAAATAGACATGACTTTCCAGTAAGACTGGAAAGATTACTGTACAAAAACATATGGACAATTATTACAGAATGAGTGTGCTTTTATTTCTGTTTGATCTAGAACAATAAGTATCAGATATAACTCAGTAACAAATAACTTCTAGTAGTAAGTACCAAAATGTGTAACTATTCTTCTTAAGAAGAGAGCGTGCAGCACTATTTCAGGCTTTTGGGTGTTTTAATTATAAACCATTTAGATATCATGTTGATAGGTACAATAACAAAGGCAAAGGAATGGGCTAGCTTCAATCCCTTTAAAGAATGCCTTTAAGTAAATTGCTATTGACTTTAAATCATTTCCATGACTTCATTCTGCAGCCACTGCATTGCTTAGGATCATTACCTCTTAGAAATTATATATTATTCTCCTGTATTAAAGGTTGCAGGTCAGATGAAAAAATAATCAAGTCCTTACTGTAATTAACAGGAAGTGTGAATTCTTAATTTACTTTCACATAAGTCAAAACAAGAATTTTCTAATATGTTGTTCATTTCAAGGGGCATTTCCCACTGCTTTAAAAGAGATTTTAAAGCGTAGTTAAAAGAACCTGCTCCCCTCCATGAAAACTCCTCCAGTGTGTCATTCAAACATGTCCTCTGCTGAATATTCACATGAAGCTGCTGTAAGACTTCGTGAGACAGGACTGACACTGGATATCTGGTTTTGCATGATTTAGGTGATGTAATTTGTTATTTCCAGTAGTGTCTAGACATGTTTGGGGTACAGAGAAAATCTGCAGCTCAGTTCAAACATGGCCTGAGGTAAAACAGACAGAGAATACCTGTAGAACATACAGGTAGTGCCAAGATGTCTGGCTGAGGAAGTCCATTTGTCATTGCTTCATGGTATACATAACTTACAGCTGGTTTTAGTTCCTTGCCGAGAAAGGTGATATAACATTCTCTGTTATATCACTCTGGCTATGACATTGTCACATTTCGTTTTAAATTTGGATAGTAGCATTGTTGTCTGCAAATTGGTCACCTCAAATTTAAGCTATTACAAAATACGCAGAACAGAGCATATTAAAAATATTCATTAATTGAAGTTCATGTAATTTACTCAGCTGGCACTGACTTCACAGTACCAGGAATACATGAAACTATTCTAAAACAACAAATGCAGTCAGTGCTTACCAGCCCAAATGGCTGGACTGATTTACCACATAGTCTGCTTCTCCCCATGCTATACTGTTATGACCGGCTGACAGCACATTTTTATGCAATTTCTTTCATTGTAATAGAAAACTTTTAGCTAATATACCATTCTCTATGAACGTTTCTTCTTCACTGCAGTGATAATCTAAACTTTTCCCTAGGTGTTCCCCAGCTGTTCACATCCATGAGATCTGACTCAAATTTCATGGAGATTTAAACTGCAATCACAAATATGGCTTTCAAACTTAATTATAGCTTAAGTAAACCGGCTAAAAGCTGTGCAATATTTGTCAATCTGTAACCTTCCTCTCTTGATCCAAAATGCATTTATGAACATCAAGGCAATGGACTTTCTGTGAAGACTACAGAAGACACAAACTTTAATTCAATTCCACTTTCCCCACCTATAACTACATTACATGAAAATAGCCACAGCAGAGGTGCGTCTCTTTCAGTAACCTGTCTCATAGCTCTTGGCTACTGCTGCCATCTTAGTCATGTCAAGCATCCCCTCAGCCATCTCCATTTGGCACCAGCACTGACCCTGCCTGTGGGGACCAAGCAGAGTCCAACGCCAATGGTTTGAGCTAAGTTCTGTCCTTCCTTTATCATCTGTGTTGACTTCACAGTACTGCCTGCAGCAACAGTCAAAAGTAGTATGATGCATAGAGCAACAATTTCACCCTGCCAATAAGAACCCAGAAAAGGCTGCTTAAGATTCCAGCCAGTGGTAAATTTTAAATTGGAAACTGGTTTTATCCAAACCTGGGGAACTAAAAATAAAGCAGGTTGTAATATTCTGTAACATGAAAGATTTCAAATACTTTGCTAAATACAAAATGCTTTATCATGACTATATCCATTCTTAAGCTGAGAAGAAATTTTAGTAACATGTATTCATGAGAGATCATTCAGACATCATCAAAATGCATTCATTTTCTTCTAAATTTGGAAAAACTTTCTTGTTTTTTGAATGCAAAACAAGAATAGGGGAAATGCAATCTACTGTCAACTAGAAGTCACAAAGGAAATAAAAAAAAAAATAGAATGGAGAGTGAAAAATTAACTTGTCTATATCTCTCTTTCTATATTTTTTCCCTTTAAGCTCATTCTCCTTTTAAACCAGAATATTTAATTTTAGGATCAAACTAAAGAGCAAACCCAGAAATTATGTTGCAGTAAAGTTTAATATATATATATATATATTTAAAATATTGTTCATTAGAACAAACTCATATGATGCAAAATATCATTCCACTTTTCCTACTAAGATTCCTTCTCTAAGAACTGAATAGATTACAGATATATACACAGATCACTCCATAGCAATTACTTAAATATTACTTAAATTACTTTAAAGAATACTTAAATTAATTTTAAAAAATATTTCCCAAAAACATTGAAGGAAATATGTAAGAAATATTACTATCAAAAATTACCCAACATTATAAAGACAAAATACATTACCTGTCTTCCTCTCAACAGCATTAAACATTTTTAACAGGTGACAGTGTTGTAAAGGGGAAACTAAGAGTATAAAAAAAAGAAAATAAGGAAGACTGAAGAAATTAAATTGCAGGATAGATGGAGGATCAGATAATAACTGGAATACTAGAGTGGAGTTGTGAATGCATATAAACAACTAGGCAATAATATTTTGGGGGCAGGGCCACAAAAGTGAATTATTTTTGGCTAATGTTATTTTTAGCATGAGTAACTTTTTGGTCAGAGTCTTGGAGATTCCAATAAACAGCAAAATGCAAACATTGTGTGCTGCATTAGCATATGCTCTAGAAATTCTCTCCACAGTAGAAGATTACAACTGAGGTGTAAACAGCTTTATATATACCCTAGATGTATTCAGAACTAGTCCTGGTTCAAGCCTGAACTTTATCCAAGAAGTAGCATGAGTGTTTCTCTCGATTTTTTTTCCCCCACAGAAATTGCCTTTATCTTTTTACACCTCAGCCTTCACACAGACAAGTGCTCTCCCTCTCTTCTTCTTTCTCTGTCTCTCCCTCCCTCTTTCCTTCTACATACGTTGCAAAATAACTTTTTCAGTCTGATGTTCTTAGTACATTTTACCTCCAAGACTGGTACAGTAGTAGGTGTCAAATGAGCCAAGTCACAAAGCATTCCTCATATTCCTAATTGGCTGAGTCTAAGCTATATGATCAGACCACCTCTGCAGAAGCCATTTTCAGAGAAGATTTCTCAGACAGCCAGCCTGCATTTAAACTGATCCCTCTGGTCAACTAGGAAAAAAAAACACAGGTAAAAATAAACACTGTGGCTGGCTCTGGCATGCTAGTTGCTGACCACATTTATTACTTTCTCGAATTCCTCTGAGAACTGTCTTATTTTATTTTCCATTTAGCTCAAGATGAGAATTTCCCATTTTTAGAGATTTTTTTTCCCACTGATATCAAAGCTTCCCTACGCCAACAGACTATTTTCACTTCATATTATACCTGTAAAGAAGCTTGCATATACTCTTCCCATATGTCTCCAATAACAAGTTATTATTGTCATTTAATACCTGGCATTATGTAAGTGTACTCTGCTTTTGCAAGAGAAAAAGATGTTGTTTCACTGCTGTCTGAAACCCGTTGTACTCTCAGACCATAACATCAGATGCTGATCTTAAAAGCCACACACATAATACATTAGCAGTCCACTATTCCCACCTCCCTGACAGCTGGCAGAAAGTTGCTGTAATATTAGGAATTAGCACCTTGCAACAAATAATTGTCTCCTGCTTTCACAGGAGAAATTTCTCTTATTAGATCAATTCAATTCCACCATCAGACTAAGAGATATGAAAATAAGGAGCAAAAGAGGGGCAGAGGACAACCACGGCATGGCAGTAAATACAAGCAGCTTTGCCAGTGAGTTTTATTTATATGCCTCTTTCAGTCTTTCAGGAATGGCCAAACTTCCCATGCTTCCTTGCTTTCACATGGAGAAATAAAGATTATTTTCACCTGCTTTCTCTTACACAGAAATAATTTTCAGGTTGAGCTGGTGGAAGTCAAAGGGTGACAGCAAATGTAGAAACTGTACTTATGCAAACACAGAGTTTTTCATCTGCATGAACATAAACAGTTTATAAATGTACGGCTCACAATCCAAATGAGAATCAGGCAGATGGGAAACTTTCCAAAACCAAGGGTGAGCCAAATTCAGAAGGATAGCACATCTGTAGAATACAGATTTTAACAATACATCTTGCTGCTTCTTTCTTCAGGCACTCACAGTTTTGATAAAATGTCACCAGAAAAAGTTCAGTAATAGTAGTTTGAAACCAACAAAATGTCTTGTTTTCCTAAGCTATTAGAAATAAATTGAATAATTTTTTTTAAAAAAAGCTTTTTCCTGATTAATTAAAAAAAATTTAAATTGCAAGTTAATTATACTTAGAGATATTGGCATAATTATATGGTCAAATAAAAATGCCCTTAATACAAATTAAAATATTTAGTATTTGTTGCTGTATGGCTTTAAAAATTATCATTTTATTAGCCTGATAAAAAATTTAGAAAGTTCTATTCAGAAAATTTTTCAGTGAAACATTCTGACTTCTCCAACTACTTTCCTTTTTTTATTTGATACAATTTTCTGGATCTATTTTCACATGTGTTTTTATAAGAATGTAAGAACAATCCTGATCCTGATTCTGTCAGATCAAAATTCCCTGTAGCTCATCCTGTTTCCACTCATGGACAATACTGCAATATGAAGGAAGATTATTAAAAATGTGGACAATAGTAGAGTAACCCCTTATTTGCAGTTTCTGGCAATTAGCAGTTTGGGATTCTGAACTGGAGGTTCAATCCTGACTACCAGACTTAGGAGCCACTGATTGACCCACCCTCTATGAAATTTTTCATTCTTACAGTAGCCCCCTTGTAGTTTTGGCCTGTGGATGGCTCCATGAACAGGAGTTCCACAATGTAAATGAAAAATATTTCCTTTTACTTATATTAAACCAGCTAACTGATAATTTAGTCATCTGAAGGCACCCCTTCCTTTCTGTCTTTATTCCCTATTCACTTTCTGCATGCCATTTATGATTTCAATCATAGCTCTTTTCACTATTTTTCCAGTTCTAGTCTATGTGATCTCTCTTTGCATACGAGCCACGGTCTCTAACTTTTTGACTTCTGCTGAATCAATTTTGAGATGGATTTACCAACACATCACTCAATATTCTACATTTGAGTGCATCACTGTCTTATAAATTTATTTTCAGAACTATGCTTTCCTCTTAATTCTCTTCCTAATCATTCCTGACACTGTATTAAATTTTCGGTGCACAGCTGAGTCTTGACCTCATGTTTTCAGAGAAGAATCTACAATAATTCTGTTAACGCTGATTTAAACAGTAGGATGTACGTAACATTAGTAGTTCAGCACTTTCATAATTGGTTCTCTTTACTTGCATGCCATCTATTCTTAGTGATTTCCTACTGATCATTGTATTGATTTTTTCTAAAATCTCTCATATGAGCTTAATTTGATATTATTCTTTATATCCATTCCCTGTAAAGAATGGCTCTAGTGCCACAGCATCTTAAATTATAGACATAATTTCCCCTCATTTAAAATAATTTAAAATTATTTTTAAACTAAATTTTTGGCTTTTTAAGATGCAGCTCAAAATATGTCTTGACAGGCAAAATATTTTTTTTAACCTGTGAAAATTTAACCTCTTAAATTATTCGTCATTTAGACAAGATTTCCACTTTTCAAAAGAAGCAAAGTCTTTTTGCTTCTAATGGTTTCCTTTGCTCTGCTGTTAACTCCAGTAAACACTTTTGTCCCTTAGAGAGTCTATTGATAATTTTATATTTCACCATGTCCATAAAGTAGAATTTTTAAACAAAGTTCATGTTGCCTCTGAATATTTTACCCTCTCAGCTCCCTCTCTAACTTGTTTGCTTACATTTTTATGTAATTCATATAAACATTTTCCTGTAATTCTCCTTTTTCATGTTAAATTTGCTGCCTTGGGTTTATGTGCTTTTCCATTCCTACTTGGATGTTGAATTGGATGTGTTACAACCATGATTCCCCAACAGCTGCTTGAAGCAATTCTAGAAGCAGGTCCTGTGCACAACAAAAAAGTAAATCGAGACTCATGTCTCCTCTTGCTTGCTAACTGACCAGTTTTTTCAAAAAGTAAGCATTCAGGGGATCTAAAATATAGAGTCTGCATCATGCATTTTTATTACAGAGTCAGCATAGGAAAAATCAAAGTCTCCCGGTACAATTAATTTTCTGCCTTAACCACCCTCTAAATCTCCCTTAGTATGTCATGGTTACTGTTACTGTCAGCCTAATACAGCCTATGCTCTTATTGCTTTGGTATGGAATTTCAACCCTCTGAGATTATGTTAAATTTTGAAAAAGTTATCTTGCTTATTTTTCACTTTCTATATGACATAATTATTCTAGATGCTCCAAATACTTTATTGGAACGTGTTATCATCTTGCTTGTGGGCTCCATAAATATATACAACAGTCTGGCCAAATAAATACAATATCAAGTTCTGCTGCAGAGCATTTTACCCTCTCATTTCTTCAAAGCCTACTGTAAACAATTCCCACCCCTCCTTCTGACCGCTCTGAAAATGTCCCTAATCTTCTCACGTGGCCTTAGAGTTCTAAGTGTATGTCTCATCAGGAAAATATTACCAACCTGGCCTACTACTTTTCTGTAATTCTCAATAAATCAGTTGCTGCAAACCATTAAAAGCAAAATAAAACTGGATTTACAGAGCAACAGTGGACTGGATAAAATAATATGTCCAGATTTAAAGCAATTAGAAAGTAAAGAAAAAAATCAGAAAGTAAAGTAATTAGAAAAATTTTACTTGGTCACATTCACACTGAAGAGAATTGAATAGTTGTCTCCTGGTTCCTGTATAGAGTCTTTACCACTGCTTATGTTGGGGGGGGGTGGGGGTGGGGGGGGAAGAACCACAACCATTTTGTGTTACGAGATGATCTTATTAATACCATCCATAGCCAGAGATACCTCTTAGGCAGGATCTCTATAGAGGTAGTTACTGCTTTGTTGATTTTCTGGGTACAGCCAGACATTAGATATTGGTTGGACATTTGGTTACCCAAGCCATTCTGTGCTGTAGAAATGTGAGACGCAATTAAATCAGGACTTTCTAATCACAGTTTGGGATTTTGCTGCTTGAAGTCCCCCAAATCTTAGATCCATTTTTTCCCCACCTACCCCTAGAACTCTGTTCAAGTAAGTTCATACCTTTTCCTAAAAAGTTAGAACAAATTTCTTAATGCCTGTAGCTGTGACATTTAAGGAATGTTCTAGACTAAACTTTTCAACCTGTATAAAGGAAAATATTTATATTAATGGATGATTCAAAATGGGATGACCTAGTAAGACTACTACACAGAAAATATTTTTTTTCTATTCCATGGCAGCAGTGCATTATAGAACCTGATATTTGGTCTTCTATTGAATAGCTGTTTCTTTCTTATGTTATTTCAAAGCTAAACACCAATTAAAAAATATCAATTTCCCATGCTCCACAGCAGCTCCTAGACTTAAGAAAAAAGACACCAGACATCGCAATTCCAAACATACAGAAGAGATATTTCAGCAGTTATAATTTAACAATGTATCTCAATCCTGAGACAAACTATTAATTCCCAGTGGAAATCATAATCTTTTTCTTTTTTACTATTAACAAAAAATGCAGTACGTTTTAAAGGCATAATGTAGAAGTAGTTTTACAGAAAAGGTCAGGTTCCAGCAGATGTCTTCCATATGTATGCAACATTCAAAATAATTAGCATAAAACCACCATTATTTCTCTAAGTAGCTGTTTCATATTATGTAAATTTTTGCTCAATCCTCAGGAATTTATGACTGATTAAAAAAACACTTATTAAGAACAAAATAGATACACTGTATGAGTTCAGAAAAAAAGGTAACAAAACTTAATTTAAGAAATGATGCTTTGTGCAACCCTTCTTTCTACTGCAGTTTCTAGTTGAACTTTAAAATGTTACCAAAAAAATATGTACTCCAAGTTTCATCTTTCTATTTGACATTAAAAAAGATTATTACATTTTTAAATTAATTTGCTTTTAATCAGAAAGAGACCTTTCCACACAAAGGTTACAATAAGACTCATATTAGTCAAGCATGTACACATTTCATGCCCAGTTCTTATTCTGCCAAGGACGTAAAAAGGGAAAAAAAGACCATTGAAAGCAACCTTTGACACTCATTACTTTTATGATGTTTTCCAAACATCAACAAAAAAATAATAAAAGAGAAAATAAAAATGTGCCAGTTTGAACTTGTTATTGAAATGATGACAAGTAAAATAAATAACTGAGTATTTTTAATAAAGACAGTCAGGGAAAAAAAAAAACAAACCAAGTTCTCTGCAAAACACACACTGAACGGATTGTTAAGAAAGTACCTACAAATTATGGCTGCATCTGCCATATGCTTTACTGTGATGTGTCTGTAAATCCAAGCAGGTTCATCATAAGTCCTTCTTCTTCAATAAGGAAAGTGGACAAGCAATGGTCAGCAACATGTAGGTGGTGGCTTTTCCTTTTTCAAGAGTCCTAATTTGGAATGAGAATTTGCAATGCTTTTGTTTGCCAAAGACTTTTGAGTACCCAAGGCTGAATTATTAACAGCTCTCAGAGCAGAGTTCACATTTAGGGTTACCTGCATTTATTCACAAGACTTTCGAATGCCGTAATGAACCAAACACGTTTTCTGTTTCATGTCTGGTCTATGGTCAATAGAATTACTCCAGATTTGAAAAGGCTACACTGTATCCTAACCTGACCATGGTCAGAAATTCCCATAGCACTTTTCATGAGCTACTAAAATGCATGTATGTTACATTAAATAAGCACATTTCTTTATTTCTCCAACTCATTTTAACTGGATATAATATTTTTCATCTTAAAACACTGAATATCTTTTTATATTAAACTATGCCAATATCACAATTTCTTTCACTTTGTAATCATTTGTGTTGCTACTAAAAATTAAGTTTCTCTGGTGGATAAATTATTCTTTGCAATCTGCAGGCCTAAAACTAATTTTATTTTTCTTTGTTAACAATATGAAAATGTTTGTGAATCCATGGAAGATTTATATCCATGTAACAGTATGATCTAGACAGTATTTTACAAAATATTTGAGGATCTGACAGGATGAAATTAAGTACATAAGTATAAGATTTATTTGTTTAGATGCTTAAACATTTGAAGGGGTTTAACCTTTCTATCAGCTTCACAGTTTAAAGAGGTATTATTCAGCTTCATGATCTCAGTGAAAAGTTAAATATCCTGAATAATGCCAATAGTCTGGCTAATTAGCAAATGTTCCTTATTGGGATGGGAGATGACTGCTGTGTTTTAAGTATTACTATTTATTATAATGTTAGCTGAATATTTGTAATCACTTCAAAATTAACCTTTGTATCCTCAGGAGATTTTTCTTTATAAGAGTCACTCAGAACCTGAGAAAGAAACTAATTAGTCAGTGAATGATAAGTGCAGAAGGAACACAAATTAGTTCTTTGTTTACTGCTTTATGGCTCTACCGTATAATCTGTATTGTAATTAAAATTTGGTTTATATTGTAAAAAGAAAAGTGTATAATTCAGGGATAATAATAGTATTTTAAAGTGATGTTGATGTTTCATTAGTGCTGTCTATTCCCTGGCCGTACAAGGTGAGATGGAGCCTTCAGGTAAGTCTTTGACAAGTAAAGAACTTTTCTGCATCTTTTGACAGAGTCCAGATTTTAAACCCACCCATCATGAAGCATGGTGAGAAACATTTAAGATGGAAAGCTGAGTTCCAGCATGACTGCCTCCTTCACCCACCTCCATTTGCCAAAAGTTTGTGTGCTTGACATTCCCACTAGTCTAATAATATTGTTAGGTAATAAATTCAGTTAAAATCTATGAAATAGTTACCACGTGTTATGCATTAAACATATATTTATTATCCATTACACTATAGACGTTCTATTTAAGTGTGAATTTAGTATAAGGGATTATGAAATTCTGAATATATAAAAAATAAAAATAAACTTAAACTATTCAGATTTAAAGCTCTAGGAAAAAAATCACAAGTTTCTGCTAGCCAGTATGGCCCACAGTCCAGCACAACACAAATTAACCCTGTAGTGAAGGTCATTACATGGGTCCAAATCTAAATGCAGGACTATCTTTGCAGAACTTAAAAGATCTCAGCTGAAAGATTGTTTCACACTTTGAGTCTCTTACTATGCATCCTATCATTTTCATGCGATGCATTTGTATCTTAACTATTTCAAAGTTTCTTAATATATGATAATTTATTTCAAAAACTAACAGCTTTCTAGTTCTGCTAGATCAGATTACGAAAAGATCTGAATATCTGAGTGACTGTCCAAAATCTTTTTTTATACTGCCCTTATTCTTCCTTTCTACACTAGAAAACACAGCTACTGATAATGTGATTCTAATTTTCTGATAGATAAACTAGATAAACAACTAAAAGGTAGGAGGTGTAAGATAGTACATCTGCTGTCTGGACAGATAATATTTTCACCATGATCTTTTCCAAACAGATATTAACATATCAAGAAGTCTTTACTGCAATCAAGTTGGTGGCATGAATTTCTGCTAACTGTTCACAGGAAAACTCCAGTATTTTTTGTCGGGTGGTCTCTGGTAGAGTTATACTGCCTTCTTCTCCCCACTCAGAAGCTTTCAACCTCACAGCTGTGCCTCAAAGAAACATGCACACCCTATAGTGGCTCACTTGGGACCAGCAGCTGTTAGTCTGTCACAAGACGAAGCAAACCTCATAGCCGCTAACTATTAAAAGCTAACTTTTGCAAGCTCTATCAGAAAGGGCTTGCTGCAGCTCTGAAGGAGCTAATAAAAAATTAATGAGCACACTGCTGATCTTTTTTCCAAGTGCTGAGCCTAGTCTTCTCCTTTTGGTCTCTTGGCTCAACTCTTGGCCACTGCACAAGCTTTCAAATTTCATGACCCAAATTCCAGCAACATTTCTGTTTTCTTTTGCATGTCTACTTTCATATGTCTTGTTTTTTCAATTCCTCATTCTGTCCTGCACGCCAGAATTTATTCGCAGGTGAGTCGCAACCAGGGCACCATGAGGGCCAGCTGCTGCCTCGGCGCATGGGAGCCGGGAGCCGGGAGCCGGCAGCCACCCTGGCACCAGCCATGCCCTCACTGACAGTTTCCATCCTGTGGGAATTGACCATGGCAGACAGAGCCCGGGGCTACTAACAGGGTCCATCAACAGCACTGGACAGGGCAAGTGATGAACCAGGGCCAGGGTCCAGCCAGGAGTAGAAGACGGGGCAGGAGAGGGGGCTGGAAACAACATCACTCCAGGGGTTCCTCTCAGAGGGGAGCCCCTGGCCCATCTGCTGTGAGACGGGGCTGGGGCAGGACTGGGAGCCAGGGCTGAGCTGAAACAGGGCCCCAGGGCTGTGGGCAGGGGTAGTGCTGGCGGTCCCCAGGCTGCTGGTCAGGGCCAGCCTGGCCTGCGGGTGACCCCACGGACCAACACCTTTTACTTTCCACATCAGTAACACACAAAGCCCTTACTTCCTCGTAGCTTATTTCCCTGATTAAAACTAATACCTTTTAATAGCACTATGAAGTTTCAGGGGACACACACCATTTTTTCTTAAAAGAAACCCAAAATTTTTTACAGTTGGCCAGGACTGAGTTTGTTAGAACTAAACCCAGAAATCTTTATATTTCTGGTGAAAGAAAAAATGACAAAAATAATTAAACCCAGTTGCATAAGCTCCCTTTACATGAATTGAAAAGTAATCGGCTTTTACAGGGAACCATTTATGCCACTCTGAAAAACATATCTCAGCGAAGTGAGATTATTCATGTCCTGCCTCTATATCTTCACTGTCTGTTAAGGGATCTTAGGGAACTAGCAAGATAGATAAATGAATTTTAGATAGTTATAGTTACATGTGATCACTCCCATGCAAATTATTTAAATGTTATCAAACATCTTTATATTTTCTGCAGGAGAAAGCAGAAAATTATTTCATTTTATCACAAATGTTTTTGAAATCTCCCTGACCTCATAAAATATTTAATTTCCAATGAAATTACATTTCTCAGTCCTTTTGAGACAGAATTCATCAGATCTAACATTCACAAAACTTCCAGAACATAAAAATATAGTATAAAACTAATAAAATATAGTATAAAACTAATAATCTCATAATAGAACCTCTTCCTACTTCTCCCTTCATCCCTGCTTTCTTTGGCCTGTAGTTCCTGAAACTTTACTATTTGTTACCCCTTTTCTAGCCTGAGGAAATCCCGTCTACACAACTGAAAGTCAAGTTCCTAGATCCAAATAAGGACATAATAGCAATACAATTTTCAATAGTTTTAAGTAGCTGGAGACTTCCAAACATTTTGCATCCAAGGCAAGTGGCCTGGTGGGTGATGTGGTGGTCAGAGGCTGTCTTGGGCACAGCGACCATGAAATGGTGGAGTTTTCAATTCTTGGAGAAGCAAGGAGGGGGGCCAGCAAAACCACAACCCTGAACTTCAGAAGGGCAGACTTTGGCCTGTTTAGGAGTTTGATTAACAGAGTCCCTTGGGAGGCAGTCCTGAAGGGCAAAGGAGTCCAGGAAGGCTGGATGTTACTCAAGAGGGAAGTCTTAAAGGCACAGGAGCAGGCCGTCCCCATGTGCCACAAGTCGAGCAGGCGGGGGAGAAGACCGACCTGGCTGAACAGAGAGCTCTGGCTGGAACTCAGGAAGCAAAGGAGAACCTACCACCTTTGGAAGAAGGGGCAGGTGACTCAGGGGGACTATAAGGATGTGGTGAGGTTATGCAGGGAAAAGATTAGAAAGGCGAAGGCCCAGCTAGAACTTAAACTGGCCACCACTGTCAAGGACAACAAAAAATGTTTCTACAAGTATATCAGCGACAAAAGGAGGGCTAAGGACAATCTCCCTCCTTTGTTGGATGCGGAGGGAAACTTGGCCACAAAGACTGAGGAGAAGGCTGAGGTACTTAATGCCTTCTTTGCCTCAGTCTTTAATAGTCGGGCTGATCATCCTCAAGGTTTTCATGCCCCTCAGCTGGGAGATGGAGATAGGACACAGAATGAAGTCCCAGTTGTCAAAGAGGTGGCAGTCACCGACCTGCTCCTCCACCTGGATGCCCACAAGTCTATGGGGCCAGACGGGATCCACCCGAGGATACTGAGGGAACTGGTGGAGGAGCTTGCCAGGCCACTCTCCATCATTTATCAGCAGTCCTGGTCAACTGGGGAGATCCCAGATGACTGGAAGTTAGCTAATGTGACACCCATCTACAAGAAGGGTCGGAAGGAGGATCTGGGGAACCACAGGCCTGTCAGCCTGACCTCGGTGCCAGGGAAGGTCATGGAACAGATCATCCTGAGTGCCATTATGCGGCATGTGCAGGACAACCAGGGGATCAGGCTCAGCCAGCAGGGGTTTATGAAAGGCAGGTCCTGCTTCACTAACCTGGTCTCCTTCTATGACAAGGTGACCCGCTTAGTGGATGAGGGGAAGGCTGTGGATGTTGCCTACCTGGACTTTAGTAAGGCCTTTGACACCGTCTCCCACAGCATTCTCCTGCAGAAGCTGGCTGCTCACGGCTTGGACAAGTGCACTCTGCGCTGGGTTAAAAACTGGCTGGATGGCCGAGCCCAGAGAGTGGTGGTGAATGGAGCCAAATCCAGTTGGCGACCGGTCACGAGTGGTGTTCCCCAGGGCTCAGTGTTGGGGCTGGTCCTGTTTAATATCTTTATCAACGATCTGGATGAGGGGATTGAGTGCACCCTCAGTAAGTTTGCAGATGACACCAAGTTGAGTGGGAGTGTTGATCTGCTGGAGGGTAGGAAGGCCCTGCAGAGGGACCTGGACAGGCTGGATTGTTGGGCTAGGGCCAACTGTATGAGGTTCAACAAGGCTAAGTGCCGGGTCCTGCACTTTGGTCACAACAACCCCAGGCAATGCTACAGGCTTGGGGAGGAGTGGCTGGAAAGCAGCCTGGCTGAAAAGGACCTGGGGGTGATGGTTCACAGCCGGCTGAACATGAGCCAGCAGTGTGCCCAGGTGGCCAAGAGGGCCAATGGCATCCTGGCTTGTATCAGGAATAGTGTGGCCAGCAGGACCAGGGAGGTGATAGTGCCCCTGTATTCGGCACTGGTGAGGCCGCACCTCGAATACTGTGTCCAGTTTTGGGCCCCTCACTTCAAGAAGGACATCGAGGTGCTGGAGCGTGTCCAGAGAAGGGCAACTAGGTTGGTGAAGGATCTAGAGAACAAGTCTTATGAGGAGCGGCTGAGGGAGCTGGGCTTGTTTAGTTTGGAGAAGAGGAGGCTGAGGGGAGACCTTATTGCTCTCTGCAACTACCTGAAAGGAGGTTGTAGAGAGGTGGGGGTCGGTCTCTTCACCCCAGTAACAAGCGATAGGACGAGAGGAAATGGCCTCAAGCTGCGCCAGGGAAAGTTTAGGTTGGATATTAGGAAAAACTTCTTTACTGAAAGAGTAGTCAGGCACTGGAACAGGCTGCCCAGGGAAGTGGTTGAGTCCCCATCCCTGGAGGTATTTAAAAGACGGGTAGATGTGGTGCTTGAGGACATGGTTTAGTGGCGGACTTGGCGGTGGTAGGTTAATGGTTGGACCTGATGATCTTAAGGGTCGTTTCCAACCTTAACAATTCTATGATTCTATGATCCAGTCCCAAATCATTTTTTTTTTCTTTTACCTTAGTTAAGCTAACTGTTTCACTGTAAGTATGCTAGCCTGGCTATATCATTTATGCAGTAGATTTTGCATAGGAACTGCATAGGCTGCTGGGAATGTGAGTCCTGGTCCCCGTAGCTGAAGCTCATTTTGAAATAAACATTTAGTGCAGAAGGTTTTGCTGAACCTCTGCTCTCTGAGCTTCAACTGACTGCATACCAAAGGACATTTTTCCAACCTCATATAATAAATTCACAACAAATTTAATTACCAAAAGCTACAATCCTAACATCCAGCAGGAAAGAACTGGAAGAGATCAAGGACTTCTAAGAAGCAATCACAGTAGGCTACATGACACCTGGGGTTAGAAACATTCACCTTCCCAAGAGTACATCCAAAATAAATCCACTAGAGTTATTTCAGTTTGCAGTAGCGAACTGAAGAGAGTTTGGTCACAAGGCCAGAGTTCAGAAACATTGTTACAACAGTCTCACTCTTTGAAAAATCAAAGTTTAAAAATGTTTGGTAGCTACAAAATGTTAACATCTTCTACTCAGCATGGGAATAGGTATCATGCTGATTGAGTTCCAAATTTAGTGGACTTTACTATTATTCTCTTTTAAGCACCTTCCTAAAATAATCTTCTCTTTCTAATAGTCTTCAATGTGCCTGTATCCAGCTGGAGCAACTTGTGCATATTTTCTTCTAGTCAAAGCTGCTTTCACAATATTTTGATTATTCTTTCTTCCCCCACATATCTGATGTTTTGAATTTAGCTTGTTAAACCAGGAATGAAACTAATTAGTTGGTGGAACCAACTGATGTGCAATTTAAAATAATTTGTGGTTTTATTTTAAGGATATCTTCTGATATATCTCCTGAACCTTAATTGGGCCACTAGAGAGGTTAATTAAAACTTTGTAGATTAATTAAGCAAATTCCATCCACTTTTCTCTAATTTAGTAATTCTCAGTTAGTTTCATTCTATCAGTTGCACTAATGTGTCTATAATGTTTCTTTAAAAAAAAAAGTACTCAAAAACTTAAGTTGATATTAGAAAAATGTTCTTTTACTCTGAAGACTGAAAAGATGAAAAGATAAAAAGCTTGGTTTAGTTTAAATTTCATCATGGTAAGTGCTGTTGAACATTTATTTTTCCTCTCTGCCTTTTTTCTATGTCAGGTACATACATACTTCCTGAATAATTTGCAAGCTTATAATGAATATCAAAACTACTTTAATAAGAATGAGCGCATTGCTGGACTTCCCAAGTGAGACAGTTAAATGCTTCTGACCACCTATTTGAAACACACTTTAGGGAGCTGTAGAAAATAGCTCCTCTGTTCTGTCCCTGGGATGAGACACAAGCATGCACAGAGAGATTTTCACTTAATGATGAAGCTCCGTCTTAAAACTTTTTTAAACATGAAAATTATAGCCAGCATTGAATGCAACATTATCAATGCAATGTATAAACGCATTAATGTTCCTATACTTCTCTCTCTATTGGAAAAAAACATGTCATATATCATACTTAGACTCTCCTTTATATTTTTATATCGTTAGTGGCTCAATAGCATATTTACTGATCAATAATACCCAGATCATCTTCCCTGCCATTTTCCACTCCTGTTCATATTACAGATAATCCTCTATGAGGAGTAGATTCAACAAAAGCCTTAGGCACCTGAAAACACCCTGCAATCAGCCAAAACTCTTAGTTAAAAGGTCAGACTCCTTAGTTAACACCAGGGAGTGATAAAAAGATCAAAATGAGATCCAAAGTGAGATCCAAAGACCAAGACACAAGTAAGAACTGCTGAGAACAGTGCTGTTTTTTTTTTAAATTTGACAGCCCTCATGCAGGGTTGCTGGGAGGTGTTGGTATCCAGCTGTAAACCATCGACTTGGGCTCTCCTCCTAGGGATAGTGCTTATAACGTTTTCCTAAAGAGCTAAGTAGCATTCAGTCTTTCTTTTCTGAAGCACAGCTTTGTGAGAAGGGTATGATGGTGCTCACCATTCCCAGAGTAACACTCAGCCAGGAAAGGAGGGTCCCAGGAGCACTGTCCTGCTCCTGCTGAGTGAACTCTGATGCCCATTGCTCTTCTCCCAGGAGAATGCCATTGCCACCAGGGCCATAACAGGGTTTAACTCAGTCTCCAACAGTTCTGCAGATCTCTGCAGCAAGGTGTTCACAGTTCTCTGAGTCAGAGAAGAAAAACAGGTGCATAAGGAAAAGTAAGAACGTGACACCATACCAAATGGTATTCCCCCAGGGAATGAATCCAGGCCCTGCTCCCTGTATGGCTTCTATACTTTATATTTAAATAAATAAATAAATAAGCCATTTTACTATGTATGTAAATTGCTTTTCTTGGTGAACATTAGCATGCATAAGGTGTAAGAGTTTCAGTAAGGGAACCACTGCATATTTACTTAATGGTGCTTCTTTCACAAAGTGGGCACAAAGTTGCTCAACACAAATGAAGGCACTCTAGGGAATGTAAAGATCCCAAAATAAAATAATGAGGTAGTTACAGCACTTCTAGGGTTAGATACCAAGATTACACCCATTTGCAAAGGTATATGTTTAGACATTACCTTTCAGTTGACTCTTGCAACATGTGTTTAAACTCCTGTGTAAGCATCAGGTCCTTGGTAATTTTTTTTTTACATTTTGTTAGCATTATTCTTTTTATTTCTACTTAGAATTTCATTTCTATCAACGAGCCAAATGTTTTTAAATCACGCAATTTAATAACACTTTTAATTTTAGTACAATTATGAAAGTATTGATCAAGATTGATTCCAAGACCAATCCTTAAAGTAGTCCACTGGTAACTTCTCTCCAACCTGAGATTTCACCTTTCATCACAGCATGTGCTGCATTTTCTTCTCTGCCACATAATATTATACTGAGTTCCTATTCTAATTTGACTAACATTTTCCAGTGAAGACACAGATCAAACATTTTAGTGACAAGCAGATAAATTAGATTTACTACTTCCCTTTATCTAGGAAACTATTTATTTTAATCAAAGAAGGATATTCTATTATTCAGACATGAGCTGTCTTTGATGAACTATGTTCAGTTTTACTATACTTTCTTTTCATTTCCATGTCTTCAATTTACTTTCCTCAAAAAGTGTTCTTAAAAAATGCACACTCTCTTTTGAAAATAAATTATTGAGTCTCTCTAGCTGCCCAAGTCACTGCTTCCTTCTCCAGCATATGCAGTGTCATTAGAGAGTCTTCATTAACAAAAGCTGTCCCCAAGCTCACAGATTTGTTAAAAATTCTGACTGACCTACAATTTGATTTACTCTTTGAGCCAGATCCTCAATTCTTCTTATGTCAAGTTCTCAGAGCTTTGCTTTTCAGATGTGCTACTCGCCTTTTTCTGTTTTCCATTCTAATTAACACTGCTTTTCACAGTATCTTGCTGTACATAACATCAGTCAAGGGGAACATGCTGGTAACAACATGCTTTTGTTTCCCATTTCGCAGCTTCAGCATGGTATCATTTGGCCCTGCATTGAGCCACAAGTCTACAAGGTAAAGATTGATCTGGACCCATCTTAACCAATGCCCCAGGTCCATCTATACTGGAACTAAGATAAAGTTTCATTAAGTGCAAATTGTAAGGTCAAAGTTGTTATTTCACACAAGCACATTTCAGTCCAGCCTTTAAGAAATCATTTTATTTCATTTCTGGATTCATAAGTACTACTACTTCAAACAGACAATAACCATGTACCAGCAAAAAAGGAAATCTAATTTTTAGACTTACCTTTTTGTTTAGTCATCAAATTTTTATATTTATTTTTCATCTCTATTCTTGCAACGTATGCGGTGAAAAGATATGCTTCTTCCTAGAGTGACAGAAGTGCTTGGTTCTTTTAATGCTGCAAAATGAAAGGTGAGAAGATGTACAAATATGTCAGAAATGGAAAAAGAAAGGTTTTTCAGCTAACTGACACAAATAAATATAAACTATCCATGATTCAGGACAGAAATTAGAAGAAAGATCTTAATAATCAAAAGAGTGAGACTTTGAAATAAACTTCCAATAGAAAGAGCAAGGACAACAAAATTTTAAGAGTTTTAATTAAGAGCTTAATTAATTACAGGCAGCTCAGGGACCATCACAAGAGCAACTGTCATCTTTCTCCCAGTACAGTTCTTCTGACTCAGAAGCATAAGATGCCCTCACTAGAATGGCCACAGCCCTTACATTCCCAGAGGTTTATCCTGCCACCCAGGCAGATGTTACTGCTCCTACATTAGCAGGTACTGCTCTTGCCTTGAGGGGAGAGGGGGCTCAGCCCCACCAGAATCTGAGAACCCTCATTAAAATCTTGCTTTTGCATACCGTCTTAAGAGTGACTTGCTGCAGCAGCGTAGCTCAAAGGAGATTTAAGTCCATGTGCAACAAGTGGCAACTGAAAGTCTCATACCAGCTTGTTGTAAGGTATTTAAAGTTATAACTTGGAGCCATTTTCCTTAGGGATTGGGGGCAAGGTTTGGTTTGCTTTTTACCCATACCTTAAAATATAAGAGTTCTCGCACATTTGTGTACCTGTGTAGCAGCCCTCAAAAGGGATTTTTCTGGCTTTCCCTAAGCTTACAGAGACAAGCATGTGGCAACTTGTGTCCAGCACAATAAGGGGCATATAGGAGAAAGTTGCAAGGTTTCTGACAAAAAAAAAATTACCTTTTTTTTTCCATTTTCCAGCATTTTACAACTAAGCATTCTCATCTTGTTAGTATTATCTTGATTACACAAGATAGCATCTTGAATATTACTGTACCTTGTAAAGACCTTTCTTGTTCATGCAATATTATTCTCTTAGTCATCTGTTGTGTTACATATGTGCACACACAAATGTGGTCAAAGTTTACTAGCTGTTGAGATCCCTACTGCCTAGAAGGCATCAGAGCCGCCACCAAGAGCAGGGCACAGCTGGGCAGAGCGAGAGCTGCAGAACTCCTGAGCCTCTGCGGTTTCATGTTCAGCACACCAAGGTACTGAAATCAGAGGACACTGTTTATTCAGCAGCAAAAAGCATGCACAAAGAAAGGATTAAACCCCAAACCCACATTCTAGGGGCCTGCCTACTGCTCATAATGGCTCTTTCAAAGGTAGTTATTACAGTCAAGCATTCAAACTCTCCTGGCTCAGTGCTACACTTGCTGCACGCTTCTACTATCAGTGTGGCTCCCTGAGAAGCTGCTGCCTGCCCTGCTGCTTCCTAATCTACAGCAGAAACTTTAGTCACCCTGGGTTTGATCTGCTGGGGTTTTCTAGGGGGATGTCCAATGGAAGAGGCTTGAACTTATTCTCTGGCCACAGGAAAAACAAAACAAACTGAAGATTACAAAGATTTTTTTTTTTCCTGGTTAATTCACTCACTGGTTTTTCTAAGGATGTAATATTCACATTGGAAATACTGAATCTCTGTTTCTTCTGTTTCATTTCCTACTGTCCCCTCCTCAAATAGCCATTTTTAATGTAGGTGTCTGAATTCAGGCAGGGTAATAGCGAGCAGGTAAACTGAGTTAAACTGAATATACATACAAGCTAATACAGTTCTCACTCTTATCTTAAACTACGATGTGATTAAATTGAGAAAAAACCTTAAAAACTTGCATTTCAGCTCTATTAATATGTTACATAATGAAATTATACAAATCAATTGCAACTTGGAGGATATAAAGAAAAAAGAGCTGAAGTGGTAACTGTGTTCCAAAGCATGATTTTGAAGCCACCACAAATGAAGATATATTAAGAAGTGACATGTATACAAATGGGCTTTTAGAAGATATTCTTCATGACCACATGATCCTATTTTGTTAATATTTGTTACTTGAAAGATCTTTCCTGTTCTTTCAAGAAACACACTGGCAGAAGTATGTGAAATCTCAATGGTATTAAAAATCAATATGAAAGAAAAGAAAGAGATGAATGGTAAGCTCTCATTTATAAACCATACACTTGTTCCATGGAGAAACTCAACACAGCCTCTCAGCACAAGATCTCTTCAATATGCATGATTCTAAACAGGACTTTTCTGTTTTTAAAACATTTCAATATATTATTTGACTTTTGATATTCAGTGTAACTCTGCCACCGTGGGAATACAGATTTTGCTGAAATAGACAATGCTGCAAAGACCAAATCTACACAGGACAGTAATTTATTTATAGCCTTCTAAAGCACAGTATGAATGAAGGAGATGTTTCTTGGACTTACCTTTGTGTACGGTCCAGTAGTTCTTAATCATGCAAAAATCCTGTGGCTAGTAACACAGCTTTTGTCTGAGAAATTGCCTCTTCATAAATAGGTCAGTTTATGGAATTGCTTGTTTATTTTCTTCAACAAATCGGACAGTGCCCCATATTTCAATTCTTGAACTTTTTCTTGTGTTCAGATGTGTGTCGGCTCTGCTCACATTTTATATTTTTTAAGTAAATGGATGATTCATCCTCAACACATATTCCTCTATATGATTCATTTATATCTGCATGCAGTCCTAATCAATGCAAATGTTTCAGCTATCATAGCATCAGCTATAGTAAAACGCAAGAACTATCATCTCTGCACGGACAGCTTAAACATACGAAACCAACACGTGTAGTTTTTTCTTTATTTTCTATTAGCTCTGGGGCAATTTCATTTTTTATTTGTTTTTAAATGAAATTAATGACAATATAATACATATATACACATAGGCATACAGACACAAAGATTTTTCTATGCTGATAACACTTTGGATTGGCTATTGCTCCTAAGAACTAAAGCCCTCTACTTCAGCTTTTGATGGCACTGCTTTTTGATAATATTCTGTGAGTGTATTTTCTAGAAATGTCAAAATTTTGAGTTGTTGCATCCCATGTTTAGACTATGTAATCCAGCATGTTCAGTCCCTTACAAAATTTGTCATAATGAAATGAGAAAAGCTCCGAATCTCCACTACCTTTCAATCATATAGTTACTTGGATTAGTAGCTCTTTGAATTCACTCAAGTTAGGCAATATTTGCAAAAAGAAAGAGCGCCTAACAGGTAGTGTTACGATGACAGGAATGTGTCAGGAAAATCAGATATAGTTTTGTAAATTTGATCCCTTTTCACAGAATCACAGGACAGTTGAGGTTGGAAGGGACCTCTGGAGGTCATCTTGACCAACTCCTCTGCTCAAGCAGGGTCACCAGGAGCAGGTGGGCCAGGACCACATCCAGACAGTTTTTTAATATCTCCAAGGACGGAGACTCCACAAACTGCCTGGGAAATCTGTGTCAGTGCTCAGTCACCCTCACGATGAGATTTTTTTTCTTTATCATCAGGCAGAACCTCCTGTGTTTCAGTTTGTGCCCATTGCCTCTGGCCCTGTCACTGGGGACTGCTGAAAAGAGCCTGGCTTTGCACCTTCTCTTCAGATATTTGTACACATTGAAGACATACCCCTGAGCCTTCTCATCTCCAGGCTGAACAGTTCCAGCTCTCTCAGCCTTTCCTCATAGGAGAGATGCTCCAGTATCCAGTATTTCTAGGAACAGTGCTCACGAAGACAGAGTTCTTTCCAGGGAGAAGTAATGATGTAAAAACAATATAGACATACTTGGGGAGGGGAAAGGAGAAAATTATTGTTTTGCTAGAAAATATATTTTTGGGACATCCAAAGCTATTTACTTATTTGGATTATATCTCTCTAATGGTTTTGATTGAAAGAAAGTGACAGGATAGGAGGAATGGAAAAGTTTAAATGCTGATTTTTCTTGATATTTCTTAAGCAAAATAACAATTTTAGAAATTGCTGAATTTCTTTGCATGGCCATTTGCAAAATGTAAGTTTGAAATAAAAAATGCTACTTCAAAATGACAAGCTACAAATTGCTTAAGGTGAAAGGAAAGAAAGGGGTTTATATTTTAAAAGAAAACAAGACGAACAAAAATCGTTAACCAGAAAATGAAACATTCAGATGAAGAGTAATGGGGAAGGAAGAGAACAGTAGCTGATACACAAATAACTTTTTAACTCATTAAGGTTTACTTTTATTCTTTTGGTTGACTCTAAACTGATTTCTCCCTTCATATATTTCTATTTTCTGAAAAAAAAAAAGGTTATAAAAATCAGTTCCTTACCCAGACCTAGAGATGATGTCCACTGCTTAACCATAATAAATTAAATTTAGCCCTCAGTATTGTAGATAGTTGTGTTTATGCCTATTAACTACCTTAACATGAGTTATGCTATTATAAAAATTAACAAAATAGTTGTATATAGCGTCCTCTGCCCCATGATAATATTAGAGACTATCTGGGATAATAAAGATTTCCTTTCAGTCTCCTTTCCTTTGTGGGACTGAGTTACAAACTCAGGATTATGTTCCCTTATTTACAAATAAACACTTTAAGTCTGCATGTGCTATTAGAACTTAATAATTTCTTTATTAAACTACATACATAATTTGAGAACTGTCAGGTAAAAATATCTCATACTGAATTACAGAACTACAAAAGTAAACCTGTATGATTTCACATAGTTTCCATCATGTCTGTTTTAATATTTCCATACATATTTAATCATTGTTTCTGAAGAAAAAATAATAATATCTCCTTTCACTTGGGAACTTCTGCCTGTGACCTATTGACCAAAACTGAAATTTTATGTGTGACTAAATGGTCAAGCCTTCTTCTTTTCAAAGCCTTATAATTCAAAATTTTGTCACTGTTTTGTCACTGTTTGTTAACTGCTTTCCAAAATTTTTTAAAAATGTTGGTGTAATAGCCTAGATGATCTATCATTCTCCAACAAGTGGAATAATATCACCACATTTTTGCCAAAGCTGGATTTACTGAAGGTGAACACTGTTGACATTTGTGAGCTCTGTGAAAGTCTCTGAACATTATTCTATATATTCCATGAGTATTCTTGTAAAGACTATAGGGCACATGACTGTGTCTCTAGCACCTATCAATTTCCTGAAACAAATAGCTACCAAAAGAAAATTAAATATTTTCCACTGGTTATGTCTAGATTTTTTCTAAAGCAAACAATATTTCTAATTTAAATATGCTTAATACTGTCCCCAGGTGAGATAACACAGTTAGAAATTTGGATCTAAATGAAAAAAGATGTCTAAAAAATAGTGTTTAAAAAGGATCTTTCTTTAACAATTTGTAGAGTTTATAAGAACTTAATAAAACAAGAAGGTTTGGCTAAGAAAAAAATTACAAAGTCTGCAGGTGCACAAGAGCAATGATTTTAAGCTGTGAAATTCTAATTACATGGTTGAAAGTACTGAAAACTTGAAAAACTCTAAGAGAAGTATAGCTTTGGGTAAGGATGATTATAAATTCCATAATGTAGTTCACAAATATATTGTAAATTCTATAAATTCTGTAAATCAATTCATCCTGTTCAAGGTTTTTAGAAGCTCTAACACTGAACGTGGTATAGATACTAACATCTATAAACTGAATATTTAGGTCAGGGATGACCTCACAGAATAATTATATAATCTATAACAAAACAGGAATGCTTGTAACTCAAGAAATTAATCTACTAAAGTCATCACTTACAGAAAGGACAAGACAGTTTACCCTTAAGGACATCTATCTTTTTGAATAAAATATCAGATGCTGCTATTTTAGGCCTGTAAAACTGGTTAAGATAACTACAGATACAATCTCAATTAGCAGCAGCAGTTTCTACCCATAAAAAAATTGCTTTAGGTTCAATTTCATGAACTGATTGAGGATCCCTTCAGCTGTAATACAGCAAGACAAGCTAAAATGCATTCATCTCAATTCTGGATCTCTCTTCATTTGATTTTTTTCAGCTTTTAAAAGGAGAGGGAATTAGGTATTACCTTCCCTCCCACTCCAGATGTCCATTTGTATTAAATGTCATACACTTCACGTGCATTGGTCAGCCTGTTCTTCAGCAAAGCCAGTGAAGAAGCTTTTTATAACACTCAGTTCAGTAGTTGTGTGAATCATTAACCACTGATGAAAACAGCATTGGGTTTGTTCAAGGATTGGGATAGTTCTTACTCAAAGCACACATATTTTTCTATGGCAATAAATCAAAATCAGTACTGCTAACTATTATGAGACATCGTGCTGCTCGAAATCTCCTATAGAACTTGCATACAAGGGATAAAATTTAGTTACTCTCAAAGCTCAGATAGCTTTTACTTAATGACTTTTTAAAATAGTAATTACTGACTCAGTTAACAACCCTGGCTTCAGAGGTGCTTTGGCCAGCTGTGTAGATATGCAGTAAAAGGTTTTTAAGATGCCATAAGGGGACCAAAGGAATCATTTTGGTCAGTTGTGTAAATGTTTTGCATACATAGTATTGACCTGGGACACGTCACCTCCCTGGAGACTTAAGGCCCATATGTTATTGCAATTGTGAACCCATTTCAGTGCAGAAATCAACAAAAAGTTACTGAAGGTGAATACCTTTCAGAGACATATGGGTGTGTTGAAAAACATACTTATAAGACATACAATATGCAGAGGAAATTGGAAACAACACAGTTTAATTATACAAAAAAAATACTTGTAAGTATTTAACATTAATTGCATACTGGAAAAATTAACACAAATATTTAAAATTTTGTAGGGTAAAAAATGGCAAAGGTTATTGTTATGAAGTATTTTCCTCATTTAGAAAAATAGTTTTAGAAAAATAGAAAAATAATAGTTATATTTTTCTTTCTGTCATACAGTTAGATCACTCCAGGTTCTCTTCCTCCTCATCGTCCTTCCCCTCTTTTTTTTTTTTTTTTAATGTAGCCCATGTAGTAGTACCTTTAGCATCAGAGCTGTACCTGAATAGGTATTATCTTACAATACCATAGAATTTGCAGTCTAAAGAAACTGGCAAGTAGAGCACCATAGATACCTCACATGAGAACCGAAATGGGTGATGGGTTTTAACATTTAAAACTCATCACAAAATAGCACTGATTTTTAGGAGGAAAAGAATGTACTTTGTGTTTTTTTCCACTTTGTGGTCCACTCACCCTATTGTACAAAAGTATGCATGTTCCTCTGAGATCAGAAAAAAAATTAAATACATTAAATAAAACTTTGCATCATCCAAAAGAGGGTAAACAGTAGCTTGTCTTGGTAAAGTGCTGATTTCCAGATGAAAGGCTCAGTTCATACCAAACATACCCAACCTTGAAATCAGGTGCGTGGAATTTGTAAAATTAATTTCCTGATTCCTTGAAGTGATCTGGGACTCCAATGTCCAGCAGTATTGCAAATCCCAGCTAAAATCAACATAAATGTCGGTGCTGGTTTTGGCTGGGATAGAGTTAATTTTCTTCACAGTAGCTAGTATGGGGTTATGTTTTGGATTTGTGATGAAAACAGTGTTGATAATACAGGGATGTTTTCGTTATTGCTGAGCAGTGCTTACACACAACCAAGGCCTTTTCTGCTTCTCACACCACCCCACCAGCGAGTAGGCTGGGGGTGCATAAGAAGTTGGGAGGGGACACAGCTGGGACAGCTGACCCCAACTGACCAAAGGGATATTCCATACCGTATGACGTCATGCGCAGCATATAAAGCTGGGGAAAGAAGAAGGAAGGGGGGGACATTCGGAGTGATGGCGTTTGTTTTCCCAAGTAACCTTTATGTGTGATGGAGCCCTGCTTTCCTGGGGATGGCTGAACACCTGCCTGCTGATGGGAAGTAGTGAATGAATTCCTTGTTTTGCTTTGCTTGTGCATGCGGCTTTTGCTTTACGTATTAAACTGTCTTTATCTCAGCCCATGAGTTTTTTCACTTTTACTCTTCTGATTCTTTCCCCTATCGCACCAGGGAGGAGTGAGTGAGCGGCTGTGTGGTGCTTAGTTGCCGGCTGGGGTTAAACCACGACAATGTCCTTTGAGAATACAGGTACCATAAGAGTATGACTACAAATACCCAGAATGACAAGCCTTTTGAAGGAAACACATAACACAAGACTGTTGTGATCTACAAGAACCTGGATGATGTTCCTGATTATTACTTCAAGGAGGCATGATCCTCTATGCAACCAGTCTCCTGTCAGATACTGAAGAGTGACTTCCTCACTCAAAAATAGTGGATTTTGTACTGTACTTTTTGGCCTTCAAAGCCTTCATTTTGGGAAATCTCCACACTCTCAGTGTCCAGGTGTTCACTGATCATTTGCTATGACAGCTGCCCATAACAAGAAAGAATGAATCAACTGGAAAAAAAACAAGAAATAAAGACTGAAATTCATTGATTAAGGGTTTCTGCTCTCATCTAGGTGTCTTTGTATATAACCTTGAATAGAACAAGCCTAATATTCTACCTTATAACTACTACTGTGATAACAATCTGCAACTGAAATTGTCTGTTAAATAATAGGTGCTACAGTCTTTTTCATATATAGATTTCAACGCACTTTTTAAACTGAGTATCATTACTACCAGCATTATAATGCAAACATGAACCGAAATTGGGTGAGAAGCTTTAATAATTCCCAGGTCACACATTACACAGATCTTGCTTAAGAAGAATTTAGACTCTTCAGTGCAAGGAGCTATAGGTAAGAGGTAAATAAGTTGAGCAAAAAAATAGATGAAATATTGAAGATGAAGGTAAAGCATGAGATTGAACTTGATGTAAAAGGAAATTGGAAGCCAGGGAAGGGATTAAAATAACAGGAAGAGATATGGTCAGTATAACAGGAGCAGAGGTAATCCTGGCAGCACTATATTTGATAGACTAGTATAGGGAAGCAAGTTGGACTTCACAGTACATTAGAGCAAAGACAGCTGTGAATCAAAACAGTTATTCTGAACTGACTTGTGGAAATTTAGGTATGCACAGAGATACAAATTTGGTGTCTCAGTCCTGCAATGAGATTGGTGAGAGCAGCCAATGACAGCGAGTATTTTTCAGGTTGAAAAATCTGCACGTGTCCATGGACATGGAGAAATTCTGATTCAAATATGTGACCTGAGCCTCAGCATAATCTTTATTGAAGACATGACATGAACAATTTAGGATCAGAAATTTAGTTTGACCATACTAGGACGATTTGTCACCATGTTTCTGAAGAATCAAAGGGGAAGAAAAGCTTTATATTTCATTATCATCAGAAGGATTTTGTTTATAATATACACCATTTTTAGCTGTTTCTGAGAAAGATGTTACCAAGCTGTCATTATAAGTAATTCAATATGCCATTGGGAAATACTACCCTTGAAAAACAAAAATGATACAAATATAGGTCTCAGAATTCTTGAATCAGGATTCCTAGATATGTCACAGAATAGGTAAGGCTATTTTCCACCTAATTTTTAATTAATACTGTGAGCAATTAACACTGACCCATAAGAAATTCTTCATGTTTCTTTTGAATGAGTTATACTCTTTTCTCTTGATATAAGTCAGTCAAACATATAACAAGAGTTGTATTTAACTAGCTCTTATTTAGTTTCACAGCAATAAAGCCAGACTCAAAAGATTTCTTCCTCTCTTTCATCAGGAGCTCTACTGGCTTTACAGTTACTGTATCAGCACATAAGGAGCAGATTGCAAGAAAAAAACAGTAAGATACAATGTTGTATATTGTGTAAGAAAGAAAGAATTCATTACAATGACATTAGGCTGTAAATTAGCAATGTATCTCTGTGTGGCAGAGATGTGCAGGGGATCTAGGTTGTAATGAGCATTACGGATGTAAGTCTAGTTGCAGATTCAGACAAAATGCTTCCTGAAGTTAGAAGGAAGAACATGAAGGGTGAAATCTGTCAACACAACCAACTGAAATGGTGCCCAGCAGCCCAGTTATACCTCTTTCATGAGAGGCTGGTACCACTTGGTTCTCCATAGCTTGTGGCTTACTTTGTGCCATAGAAGCTTTTATTTAAGTAAATATACTGAGGGCTACAGTGAAGGAGGCCACCCTTTTCCTGCTCACAAGCTGTAGCAATAGTTATTTCACGGCAATGATCTAGTACAGATTACAAAATCTGGACAGGTCACAGAAAGATCATACATTTGAGAGCCACATTACCGGTGCTTTTCAGTGGATATGAAAGATGATATCCAAAAATTTAACAAAATTTCAAAAAACTTTTATTTTCACACTTGACCCAATTCTTTGGATTTTTACCCATAATTCAGAGAAATGTTGCTTTGTTTCAGGCAGAGTGTTATTCTCTGGCAATATTTATAATCATTGTCTCTCACTACTACCTGTAGTGCAATTACATTATTTTCTTTTTAGGTTTATCATATCTACCTATTTATATGCAGTATTGTCCTGGTTTCAGCTGGGATAGAGTTAATTTTCTTCCTAGTAGCTGGTATGGTGCTGTGGTTTGGATTTAGGATGAGAATAATGTTGATAACACAGTGATGGTTTAGTTGTTGCTAAGTAGTGCTTACACTAGTCAAGGACTTTTCAGCTTCCCATGCTCTGCCAGGTGCACAAGAAGCTGGGAGGGGGCACAGCCAGGACAGCTGACCCAGACTGGCCAAAGGTCTATTCCATACCATAGGATGTCATGCTCAGCATATAAACTGGGGGAAGAAGAAGGAAGGGGAGGATGTTCGGAGTGATGGAGTTTGTCTCCTCAAGTAACTGTTACACATGATGGAGCCCTGCTTTCCTGCAGATGGCTGAACACCTGCCTGTCAATGGGAAGTAGTGAATGAATTCTTTGCTTTGCTTTGCTTGCATGCGTGGCTTTTGCTTTACCTATTAAACTGTCTTTATCTCAGCCCACGAGTTTTTTCACTTTTACTCTTCTGATTCTCTCCCCCATCCCACTGAGGGAGGGAGTGAGCGAGCGGTTGTGTGGTGCTTAGTTGCTGGCTGGGGTTAAACCACGACAAGTATGAAAATCATGTAAGGCATGATGCTCTTGGTATTACAAATTATATAGTGACAAATGGCTGGTAAATTTGGTCAAACATCAAACTCAGATAAAGTTTTCGATGAATTACAGAAACTGTTAATGGCACACATATTTCAAGTCATTAATATAATTGCTGTGAAAAGATGATCTAAAATAATCTGCTTAATTCTTGATCGATTGTTATTTTTTGTGATATAAAGAATTTTTGTTTATTGTCATTTTATCCCATGAGAAGGTTCTCATCTCTTCTGAGATATCTCATTGACACTGTTAGAGGTAAAACACTAAACAGAGAGGGTTCTGCTTATTTTTGAGAAAGCAGCCTGTGTAGAAAAGGAATTGAGGAATGGTGACTTTGTCAAGGAAGAAGCTGTGAAGGAGTAGTGCAGCTCTCAACCATATAGCAGCTTTTAAAGTTAAATTAAAGGGGTGGTATTTCAGGGTTCAATAGAAAAAAGAAAATACAGAACTACTGAGTTTTCCAATAGAGACTTCATTCCTAACTTTTACATTGTTTATTTAAAGAAAAACAAACACTTTTTTTCTTTCTGTAACAGAAGAAAGCCACCATAAATGTGAAGCGAAGACTTCTTCATTGGATTGAATTTACATTTATGCAGATTAAAAAAAAAAAAAGGTTGACTAGTTCTTTGGTAAGCACTCAGGGCCTAAAGAATCCCAGTTTTTAAACTGTTCTGTTTGTATTTCATCAGGGTTGCTAAACGTGAACAGCTCCAAGGGTGGCATCTGTGCTTCCACTGTGGCCTCCACAACAGTCAGAAGGAAGCATAGCTGTTATTGCTCCTATAAGTCCTTTCCCCAGGGTGCCTGTTCCCTAGACAAGGTGAAGGAGGAAATTAATTGACAGACCTTCTTCCTGCAACTCCATGATGAAACTATTGTGGTTATAACAGACCAAAGAGCTCCAAAACAGCTAGTAGGTGCTGAAGGATAGGAATCAGACAGGCAAGGGTTACAAGAGATTCCTGTAGAGGAAGATGAAAAGTTTAGTCTAAATCAATTTCATGAAACACTTGCAGCCTTTTGTAGCCAGCCAAGCATGCATCTTCCTCCTCCTTCATCCTCTGTATCCTTCAGTTCTGAATATCATCTCCAACTCATCACCCCACACCAGAACTGGACTTGTGACACGTGATTGTCTCTGGCATTGTCCTACTCCCTCCTGCATATGAGCCCTCAGGCAAACAAAAGCAGTGGAAACCTTCCCAAAAGCACATCTTTTAGGCATCACAACTCATGCAAAAGCATTTTTTAGTGCTCTGTGTTTCATGCTCACCTGTTCAGTGGAGAAACCATAATGGTGAACATCAAAAAAATACAGGAACAGGAGGCATTCTGTGGTAGCCACCCTTGCACCTGCCAGATGCATTAGGTGAAAGCACACAGCACTTCATGGCAACAGTTGTGCTTACCAAAAATTAGTTCTTGAAGACCATGCTGACCAATTTAAGAGCAGATCATCAGAATACAACTTTCACTGTAAGCAAAAACATCTAGAAGGCCCAAATTCATTAGGCAGTGAATCTAATGCTCACGTACTGCTAACGTGCATTCTCAGCCACTTTAGAGACTGATATAAGCTTTCAGCTCATATCCACTTGAGATATGCATTGAGAAATCTATTCTGTAGTCTGAGATCTCCAGTCTATAAGTATCAATTTACAGTTATAGACAGTCATTATCCATGGCTACTGGAAAGCCAAAGGCTGTTCTAGAAGAAGTAGATGAAAACATTTTACCAAAGTGTATTGACTGTAAATTAGGGGCTCAGGCACAGTTCTGATTAAAGTCAAGATCTCCTTTATTTTCAGTACCTGTTTTTTTCAAATGATTGCACTGATATGTTCAGTTTATTTCAGGAATCAGTGCAAGAAAGGAACAGCTTCTCATCTTGTGCAAAATTGGCACAGAAGACAAAGGGACATTTGTATAAGTAAAATATGCTGAATACCATGGACAAAATAGGGAAGTTAGTAAATGTAAGAAGGAAAAAGAGATGTATAGAAAAAAGACCAGCCTAAAAGATGGGAAGATAGAATTTAAAGTACAAAGAAAGAAGCATGAAAGGGATTAACAGAGAAAAATTAAAGCAAAAATATGAATCTGACAATTGAAGGAATAAGATCATGAAAAAAAGAAAATAAAAAGCTTAGACAAGAAGTCAAACTAAAACCTTACAGTAAGAGTTGTATGTAAATACACAATATTAATATTGCAGTAGAATAAACCTAATTTAGGTCTGGGTTGGGTTTTTTACTTCTTTTTTCACATGCTTATAGCAATTGATTACATTTTTATCTTGCTCTAAAATGAAAAATAAAATAAATTACTGCTATTCCACACGTCATCTTCATTTTATTCTTTTACCAAAAAATGCCCCACTGCCAACATCTGAGAACAGTTTGCAAGAACTCCCTCAAGAAAGAAAGATTCTCCTGCTCATAAAATGACTCATAAAAGATTCCCCTGCTCATAAAAGTAACTGCCTGTCATTTTACCTTATCACTCTTCACTAACTAATAGGGCTTTTTTTTCATCAGAGAACATTATTGTCTGAATGCCCAAATGCATTGGGTTTGTGTGGCAAGGTTTTGGTAGTGGGGGGGTTACAGTGGTGGCTTCTGTGAAAAGCTGCTAGAAGCTTCCCCCATGTCCAATAGAGCCAGTGCCAGCCGGCTCCAAGTCAGACCCACCACTGGCCAAGGCCAAGCCCATCAGTGACGGTGGTAGCGTCTCTGTAATAACATATTTAAGAAGGGAGGATAAAAAAAACCTGCACAACAGCAATTGCAGCCAGAGAGAGGAGTGAGAATATGTGAGAGAAACAACTCTGCAGACACCAAGATCAGTGAAGAAGCAGGGGAAGGAGGTGCTCCAGGTGCCAGAGCAGAGATTCCCCTGCAGCCCCTGGTGAAGACCATGGTGAGGCAGGCTGTCCCCCTGCAGCCCATGGAGGTCCACAGTGGAGCAGATATACACCTGCAGCCCATGGAGGACCCACCGCCAGAGCAGGTGGATGCACCCAAAGGAGACTGTGACCCTGTGGGAAGCCCATGCTGGAGCAAGCTCTTGGCAGGACCTGTGGACCCGTAGAGGAGCCCACGCTGGACCAGGTTTGCTGGCAGGACTTGTGACCCTGCAGGGGACCCATGCTGGAGCAGTCTGTTCCTGAAGGACTGCACCCCATGGAAGGGACCCACGCTGGAGCAGTTCATGAAGAACTGCAGCCATGGGAAGGACTCATGTTGGAGAAGTTCATGGAGGACTGTCTCCTGTGGGAGGGACCCCACGCTGGAGCAGGGGGAGAGTGTGAGAAGTCCTCCCCTGAGGAGGAAGGAGTGGCAGAGATGACATGTGATGAACTGACCACAGCCACTTGGGGGGAGGAGGTAGAGAAAACCAGGAGTGAGGTTGAGCCCGGGAAGAAGGGAGGGGTGGGGGAAAGGTGTTTTTAAAATTTGGTTTATTTCTCATTATCCTACTCTGATTTGATTGATAATAAATTTAATTAATTAATTTAAATTAATTAATGTTTTGCCCATCACGGTACTTGCTGAGTGATCTCCCTGTCCTTATCTCGACCCACAAGCCTTTCATTATATTTTCTCTCCCCTGTCCAGCTGAGGTGGGGAGTGATAGAGCGGCTTTGGTGGGCACCTGGAGTCCAGCCAGGGTCAACCCACCACACCAAATCAATGTAACAGGAAAAAGTTGCATATCTGCAGATACAGAAGACAGAAAAGAACAGAGAAGTGTGACTTCATAAGAGAGAATAAATAGAAGTTTGGATAACAAAATGAACAATAAGAGCAGAAACTTTGGGGAACAGAGATGGAAAAAAAAAAAAAAAAGGCTTCCAAAGGTTATAAATCTGGAAACAGCTTTAGTTATCTACTTAAACTTTGCGTTTATAACAAGGAAGGTTTATTTGAGATTAATTTGTTTCTCCTTGTCTTTGATAAACCGCTTCATCAATGAAGGCAATGATGGCAATGATTCTGAGCATATATCAAGGAATTTGTTCTGATAGTTAACTGTTAGTATGGAAGTCAAGACTTGTATGTGCCTTGAGGGAGGAGAGGCAATGAAGACAATCTACATTTCATATTACAGGTTTAAAAGTTTCTCATCTAAGTCATGATACCAGTAACTCCTTCTGCTGCATGAATGTTTCTGAAACAAAGGCATTCTGACAGTGAAATAAGGGAAGGGCAACTCTCACAGGAAAACCAACAGGGCATCCAAATGATGAAAATAATAGTCAGAAAACATAGTTTAGAAACAACTACATAAATATTCTTCAAACTAAATGGAGGTTTCAGTTCTTGTTTCCCTGGAAATGCAACAAGTGGATATTTCATAAGCAAAGAATTTAGAGTGGTGGAATTTCAACTCTTATGTGATAGTCATGTTCTATGTTGCATTAAATAGGTCATATTTAAATGCAACCTCAAAACCAGACACGTAACTTATAAAGCCTTTTTGAAGATTTTTTGAAAGCTTTTTTAAAAGTCTTAAACTCTTTTTACACAAACACCCAAGAGCTGCTCAGGCAAGCAGTAGCAGCTACAATTTCTAAGTCAGATTTCCAAATGCTGTGTACTCAGATACAAATCTGATAACAGCATTTTCAGCTTAGGTCCGTCATATTTCTAACAGTAAAAACACAAAGACTGGTAGGCGATGGAGGGAGAGGGAAGATTTTTCACCAAAACCCTGTATGTCAGAGTGCTCTGATAACTGAATGAAGTTGTGAATTATTATCTAATCATTATATTCTAAATTATTGACAAGGGCAGCCACATTCAACTTCATGCACTTTATATTTCTCCTTTTCACATTAAATTGAAAGTAAGTCCACACATAGGGAGAAAATAGAGAAGTACATTACCATGGACAGTACAGTCGGAGAGGGTAAAGAGAGTGAACCTCCATTCAGGGAAATAATCCTCTTCTTGAGGACATACAAGCACATATCAAATGACAATAAAATACCTACTGTTGAATAAATATGGAATTCCATAAATATATTAGAAAATGAAGAAGAGAACTTAACAGTTTGTCATGGTTTAACCCCAGCCAGCAACTAAGCACCACATAGCCGCTCGCTTACTCCCCGCCCGGGTGCGATGGGGGAGAGAATTGGAAGGGTAAAATCTCATGGGCTGAGATAAGAACAGTTTAATAATTGAAGTAAAATAAAATAGAATAGTAGTAATAGTAGTAGTAGTAGTAGTAGTAGTAGTAGTAGTAGTAAATAATAATAATAATAATAATAATAATAATAATAATAATAATGATGATGTAATAATAATACAATAATATACCAAGCAAATGATACACTATACTATTGCTCACCACCCACCAACCGATGCCCAGCATGTCCCCAAACAACAACCGCTGCCCCCCAGCCAACTTCCCAGTTTATATACTGAGCATGACATCATATGGTATGGAACAGCCCTTTGGCCAGTCTGGGTCAGCTGTCCTGGCTGTGCCCCCTCCTAGCTTCTTGTGCACCTGGCAGAGCATGGGAAGCTGGAAAGTCCTTGACTAGTGTAAGCACTACTTAGCAACAACTAAACCATCACTGTGTTATCAACATTATTCTCATCCTAAATCCAAACCACAGCACCATACCAGCTACTAGGAAGAAAATTAACTCTATCCTAGCTGAAACCAGGACTCAGTTCCACTGCATAAGAATGTTTTTCCCCACTTGTTTGCAAGTATTATTAGTAAATGTTATGTGTCCTCAGGAGTAAGAGGGGAATTTAAGGAAAAATGGAAAGGAATTCCTTCGTAACAGAAGGAGAAGGCTGCCCACAACAGCCAATTGTAAAGAGACTTCAGTGGCCACCTCCTGTCAAACAAACATCTTTCCACTCTCTAACTTTTTTTATGAGGTAGTAAATCTGTTGTTAGAAGAGCTGAAGAACAGCAGCTATCTAAGAAGACATTCATAGTGAAAATGGTAATCGTTCATGTTAAATATCACTTCTATTTCCTATGCTATTCATTTATTCTTTTTTGTTTTTTACACAAATATCTCCATCAATTTCAACAGAAGCTGTAAATCTACATTGGTTTGAATTGGAAGTTGACAATTAAGCTATAAATAATGATGAGATGAGTTAAACCTCAAAACTTTGTGTAGGTGTCTATCTATGAGATGGGATTACTGGTTTAGATTACACACCTAACTGATCTTTCTATTGCTAAAATTAAAAGGGAAAAATCACAATCTCAAATCTTCCTACTACCATCGAATGGTTTCCCTGTAGTCCCTGTATTCAGTTAGCACTTGCATCTGAAATATTTATTCCTGCAATAATCCCTAAAACTGCCATCACAAAATACTGTTTAATTTTGACCCTCTGCAAGAGGTACTTTGGAGTGGTGGTGTTTATCAGTTTACCAAGGAATTCCTTATACCAAAGGAATGTAATTGTAAAACCCAGCTGAGTCAAGTCTGAATTGTATTACTGGCTAAATCCGCATCACTGATACTGATGGACTGAGGTCCACACTAAGGCATTTCAGGCTGCTTTACTTCAGACTTTCTTTAGTGTGGTCCTGTGAACTGAACTCCCGTTAGTGGCTTGGGTGCTGAAAAATGAGCTCCAACACGACTAACTAATGAGACACTCAAAAGCCTAATCACTTACAGTCCACAATCTCAACAAGAGGATTGCCTCAGAGCTCCAGGACTTCATGACTTTAAGGTTTTCTTTCATGAATAGGAGGTCTATAATTTTCACATCATGAGCTTGGAATTAACAGCTCATTCAGCAGTGTTCACCAAGCAACTGGAGGTGCATGACACATGGCAGCCCTCAGCTTTGTGTGCACATCTTCAGAAACCTGGGATTTGTGTGCACACCTCTAGAGACCCCTGCTTCTACAGTCAGGCGTCAGCAGTCCCAGACTGGAGTCTTAAAACTGTGTTCCTCAGGGTATGTAGGTTCTCAGCTCCATGGGTACCTACAGCTGTTCCTTGCTTTGGGGTATTTGCCATGTATTTGAGGCAACCTAGTGAGTCTTTGGGGATTTGGTGGCTGCTTAGACATAACACAAGAACTTCCATTCTTTTTTGGTTTGGTTTGTTAAAAGGAAAAACCAGGATGATACTTTTTTTCTAATATGTTTTTCAATGTCTCAACATTTTCTTCTGCTGAAAGGACTGATTTTCTTTAAGAACCAAAATAAATAATTTTTCAAAATCTAGTTTTCCTGCAACACAGATATTAAGTTTCACCCTCTCCACACCATTTAATTGGTTAGTGCGAGACAAGGGCACAGGTGTCTGTCTCATCCTTCACAGTAGCAGCTCTATATGCACTTATCTACATCACACACTTCTGCCAAAGACTAATGAATACTTAAGAAATTATCTGAGATCTTCAAGACATTCTTCACAGAGAGTGTGCAAGGACAGAACATACCTAGCTTGAAAGGAACATGAGGAAATTCTGAAGTTTTCTATGGAAATTAAAAGCTGCAGAGCAGGAGAAAAGGGAAGCAACAACTCATGGGAAAATTAAGTTCATAGAAGAAATAATATAATAGCTGTTATTTTAAGCCCAGCAAGGAACGTATGAGAATGTATTAAACAGGAATGATGTTTTTCAACCTTATTTCCTCTTGACAAAAAAAAAAAAAAAGTTTGTCAGTAGATCAAGGGTTCCCTAGATGAATTCATTTATTAAAATAATATTTCATATAACTAAGTTCTGCCCTGTGGACTGATTACCAGAATTACATTTTGAGTATCTCATATCTCCACAGAGAAGGTTTAATTGGATATATCAGTCATTTGGTACATTCTTCTTCTCTGTCTGGATTATTTTAGCTTTTCAGCCGACAGGTTTATGGTGAGTGTGAATAAATTCAGAGAAGAGTTAAAATCAAAGTCAATGCTGAGAATGAATGAGAACAGAAGCTAGTGTGTCTATACAGAAAGAGAGATACACATACATTGATAATAATGACATATCATGCACCACTCCCAGATCCATAATGTTTCCTTCCTGTGGGCACAGCCTGCCTCCTATATTGCCTCAAAAGAGTCCTAAAGTACTCATTTTCTAAGGTCAGCTGCACAGAGTCCACCTCTGCCCCTAGCCCCCAGTAGCCACAAACTACTAGTTTGATTCAAGACTAGATCAGTCTCTCAAATTCAATTATTCAGGAAGGATGGCTAGTGGCAAACATAACAATGTGTACCACTGATTAGACAGCACATGGACCACGATGCCTGGGCTAGGAATGCAACCAGACATTTGTTATTTTCAACTACTTAATGACTGAAGAAATTGTTGTGCTGAAAGGATTATCCAACAAAAGTAATACACTTCTGGTTGAGGAAAACATCTGTATTCCAGGCTTAAATGTGTACTTAATTCAAACTAAAGCAAAAGCTGATGTGCTCCACAGTCTTTCATGCTTTCTCAATGGCCAGACAACTCATTATTACACTTGAAGAGTGGCATTCCTTCTTACTTAAGCTTCTGGTGACCTGAGGCATCTACATCTTCCTGAACATTCATTTGTCTGGCAGCATGGAAAATGCCAGCATCCTAATTAATATTTAGTTTGTAACTGGAGTTTTAAGGCATGGTTATAAGAATGATGTAAAAGAGTTATGCCCAAAAATCAAGTTGTGCAGACCTAAAAATACACTTAATGAAACTTGTTACTCCCAGCCTTATACATCTGAACTTTGATATTCAGGTATCTTATGTGTGAACTTCCTAAGGACTTGCATACCAGCTTGAGAGAACTTAGGCAATGTTCTGCATGAAGCATAAATGAATCACTGGTAATGATGGCTTCAATGAAATAAATCATAATTATATTAGACACTGCTAAGGAGGTCATTGGGGATTATAGACTATTATGGTAAACCCAAATGCCAGATTAAATCAAAGCTTAGTGGTTGAGAGATATCATCAAGCCTGTCACAGGTCAGTTCCTGGCTCTGCTGGTGGCTATGAATCATAATTTCACCAACAGTCCTTAGATTTTCTATTAAGATTGGCATTGATCTTATTTCTTTAGAACAGCTCTCATGGAAAGTGAGTAACTTCTCTTTTGAGGTCTTCCAGCCATAAAAATTTTGTTGATTCAAGCTTTCCCAATTTATGAAACAACCCAGAGGTTTTGATCCCCTCAGAATCAATACCTCATTCACACCTCAGACAGCAGAAGTCTACTGGTCTCCCAGGAAGATAGGAGGGCTGCAGTGAAAAGCCTTAAATCACCTCAGCCTAATCCTGTGTGAGGTATTTACATGGACTGAGACAAGTACACATAACCACAGAAAAGCATCTAAGCCTATGATTAAAATTTTGTTCAAAATGAAAACAACTAGCTTCCTACACAAATTTTACAGTGGCATCTGCTACAGGATAAACATAAAGATAAAGGTAAACTACTTTGTATTAGGCTGTTTATTTTCTAATAAGAGAAGTGGAAATATTTAAGTTCCCCTTTAGTATCTGAAAGCTCAATCCACCCTACCTGTGCAAAACTAAAATGAGGACACATTGCTCAAGTTCTCTGCTTGTCTGAAAACCAATTTTCAAGCCACAAAGTCTTAGCAGAGCCTTAGCAGAGTCATTCTAGCATTGTTCCTATTGACAGTGAAGTGGATTAAGTTTTCTTGGCAACTGACAAGTCTCTGTACTCAAGGATATTTTGCTTTCCCCACTAATCAGCTTCTCCCCCTTTCATTGGGAAGCTCTCCCAAATCTGCAGGGTGATTTGGCACTCAGCACCATTCTGCTAAGTTAAGAGCACAGGTCCAATCTCCCACTTAAAAGCTGCTGGAGGGCTTACGTAAACACAGGACTGAATTTCATTAAAGGCTGTTGACAACCACCAGGTTCCAATTTGTAGCAGATTGGGAAGAAAATGCAATTCATTCTGATGAATATATGTACTCAACAACTTTTTTTGCCTGTCTTCACCAACAACTTCTCTCCTCACACCTCCCGAGTCAATGGACCATATGATGGTCATCAGGGGGGCAAAGTTCCTCCCACTGTAAATGAAGATCAGGTTTGTGACCACCTGAGGAACCTGAACATGTATAAGTCTATGGGTCCTGATAAGATGCATCACAGCATCCTGAGGGAATTGGCTGATGTAGTTGCTAAGCCACTCTCCATGATATTTGAAAAGTCATGGCAGTCAAGTGAAGTCCCTGGGGACTGGAAAAAGGGAAACATTACACCCATTTTTAAGAAGGACCCTGGGAACAATTGACCTGTCAGCCTCACCTCTGTGCCTGGGAAGATCATGGAACAGATCTTCCTAGAAGCTATGCTAAGGCACATGGAGGACAGGGAGGTGATTAGAGACAGCCAGCATGGCTTCACCAAGGGCAAGTCCTGCCTGACCAACCTAGTGGCCTTCAATGTCCAGGTGGAGATCAGTGACAAGTGGTCTCCCTCAGGGGTCCGTTCTGGGGCCAGTGCTGTTCAATACCTTCATCAATGACATAGCGGGATCGAGTGCACCCTCAGCAAGTTTGCAGATGACACCAAGCTGAGCAGTGCAGTTGACACGCCTGAGGGATGGGATGCCATCCAGAGAGACCTGGAGAAGCTTGAGAAGTGGGCCTGTGTGAACCTCATGAGGTTCAACAAGGACAAGTGCAAGGTCCTGCACATGGGTTGGGGGAATCCCCAGTATCAATACAGGCTGGGGGATGAAGGGATTGAGTGCAGCCCTGCCGAGAAGGACTTGGGGGTACTGGTAGATGAAAAGCTGGACATGAGCTGGCAATGTGCTCTCGCAGCCCAGAAAGCCAACTGTATCCTGGGCTGCATCAAAAGTGTGGGCAGCAGGTCAAGGGAGGTGATTCTGCCCCTCTACTCTGCTCTGGTGAGACCCCACCTGGAGTACTGCGTCCAGCTCTAGGGTCCTCAGTACAGGAAAGACATGGACCTGTTGGAGTGGGTCCAGAGGAGGGCCACAAAAATGATCAGAGGGATGGAAAGGCTATGAGAGTTGGGGCTATGAGGAAAGGCTGAGAGTTGGGGTTATTCAGCCTGGAGAAGAGAAGGCTGCAGGGAGACCTTATTGCAGCCTTCCAGTACTTAAAGGGGGCCTACAAGAAAGATGGGGATAGTCTTTTTAGCAAGGCCTGCTGTGACAGGACAAGGGGTAATGGTTTTAAACTGAAGGAGGGTAGATTTAGACTGAACACAAGGAAAAAAATTTTCCTGATGAGGGTGGTGAAACACTGGAACAGGTTGCCCAGAGAGGTGGTAGATGCCCCATCCTTGGAAACATTCAAGGACAGACTAGATGGGGCTCTGAGCAACCTGATCTAGTTGAAGATGTCCCTGCCCATTGCAGAGGGGTTGGACTAGATGACCTTTAAAGGTCCCTTCCATCCCAAAGCATTCTATAATTCTATGATTCTATAAACCTTCATACAAGTAAAATCAAGCATATGCACACCCCCAATATAGTTTTCACTTCTTAGATTTTTTTGCAGATATATTGATTTAAGATATTATGCTATGTTTATATATGTATATCATAACATTGTAAAAAACATACGTTTGTTGGGCTATATAAAATTATGAGTATAGTGTCTGTGCAGTTTCAGATCTGCAAAAGGTATTTAAGCTCTTAACTCCTTTGTGAAGATATTTAAGCAACTAAGTGACATTTGAATCTGGTTATTCTGCATGAAACAAAACACACAGAATAGAACTTATCATCATTGATTAATTTTTGGAAATCTTAGCTAAAGACTTCTGGATTTGAACTGCTTAGATACATACTTTGAGAACAAGTCCCTACAGCTGGAGTTTGGGACATATTGTTAGGAGAACGCTGAGAAATTATGTGTGCTAAACCTTCATGAATCGATAAATAGAGAATTTCAAAGATGCCAATCTGTCTGCTTTTATCTCATAAATAGGATTTTCCTGTGCATACAAAACAGAATGACGGAACCCAAATTCACAGGTTAACCAGTGTGTCAACAAAGCAACCTCTTGGCTGTTCCCCATATACAAGATATGCCACTACATCAGTGAACATGATGTTAGATGTAATAGAGCCACAGAGACAGGGTTTAAACTCTTTACCAGCAAACCCATACAGATCAAATCAGAAGCCCCTTTCCAAAGAAATAACAAGGGTTTTCTAGATGGCTACTATTTGACTATATCACAGACAAATAGAAAGAAATTAAAATCCTCACAAAACTGAATTAGGATCAGTGTGTAATGTTTATCACACTGAACAAAATACAGAGCTAAAGAAAAAGAGATGACAGATTTAAAAAAAATTAAGTATAAGCACTCTTTTTAGTATTCTAACCTGTATTGTGTGCATTAACATACACTGATGATGCGAAGCAAATAAAAACTTACAGACTGGCTACCTGAGGACAACTTTTTGTTAGGGGGATCCTCCAAGTAGTGAAGATCTGGGATCATAGCCACTGCATTTGGTAAGGGAGACACCAGCCTAAAGTTCAGTAGCTATATAGCCTATGAGAGCAAGTGAAATCGGGCTGAAGTTATAACAGATTGCCCTGGGGGGGCAGTGGCCACCCACCAGACCAATATCCTTAGCAGATGTCTAGTACTGGTTTTGAGTCATACTTTCACTTTTTACTGCTTCAGCAGATGAAGATTTTGTCAGTGCAGCTGAGTATCTGGAATGGCATGCCTGAGTATCTCAAATATTCAGTATATTTTTCCTGGGTTCATTAGTTTTCTCTCTCTCTCTCTCCCTGCCCCCACCTTTCCTTCCCTCTGCCCTCTTCTTTCTTCTCTTCTTTCTTCCCTTCCACTTCTCTCTCATATTACAGTTAAAAGGAGCAGCATAAAAGTGTTCAATTGTCAGTTTGGCTTAATATGTCTTCTTCAACCTTTAAGCCAGCTTATCAAACCTCATATCATTATGAACTCTATTTCTGCCACACTGCTTAATACACACACCCACATTACCTCTTTTAACACCTTGTTTAAAATGGCATCCCGCTAAAGGGTACCTTTTAGACTGCAGATATTCTCTTCATCATGCCCTTTTCCATATTGCACTGATACCTGTTCTTATAAGTGACTGTTTAAAGCGATTTTGATTAATAATACCTGATTCACCACTGCACACATCTAATCATAATTGAAGAATGTTATAATTTATGGAAAAACTAAGCATATAATAAAGGTAAAATGTCAAAGATGACAATATACAGCTTTTGTCTAGAGTTATTATTCCATAGCTAGACAGGGGCTCTAGGGGAAAACAGTGTTTATTTGCATTCTAATAGAGAGAGAATCCTTTTTTGAAACCTGCCACTATTTCATTGTAAAGTAAGGCATATCTGAATAGACCCTTTTCAGCATTTTTCAGACATTTCAGTTTCCTGTTAAATTACCATATCCATTTAATTTTCTCAACTGAAACTCCAGTAGGATAGCAACATATAGCATGGGGTTGTTCAGCAAAGAAGACAATAGCACTGTGGCAATACAATTCCATTGCAAATCTCAGAGACATATTGGCAGGCAAGATGGACTCTTGTACTCCTAAATGGTCAGACCCCAGTGAGCTACGATCAGGCTGACTACAGCACATTGCTCCTCTTTGGAAAGAGAAGGGAGGAAGAGGGAGATGAGGAATGTTGATTACATCTACATCCTTCTGACTGGCATATTTGAACTAAAATGAATTGATTCTGTTAAATATTTTACTTTTCAAAAAGGCTGAGTAAAGAATATTCAAATGAAAAAGTATGCAAACTGTGTAGGCAAGGTACTATCTATACAGCACCGGTACCAGAGAATTCATAATGATATTCCTTTCTGTGAGAAAGAAAACAGAATACTAAAATTTAGTATCAGTCCTGGAAACACCTCATCATTAAGAGTCTAAGGATGCTCACTCCAGATGGTTTTTAGTACTACTTTCTCTTCTGTCTAAAAAACTAATAGATAGGTCTTTTGTGGCTTTTTTTCTCAGGAATCATGCTAATGATAATTGAATAATCAAATTATGCTTCTTCATAAGACCAAAGGGAGGAATTCCATTCTGTTTCTCTGATTTTTCAGGTGTAATTGCAACAAATATATGTAGGGCAATAGGACCTCTAGTTACTGATCTACTCCATGTCACATCAAATGCAGTTTTTCTTCATGCCAATGGTAAGGTGATCTTACAATAAGAAGCTACATCTCAGTAGGATGGGTCCTAGGAATTATTTAATATCTAATATTTATTCCCACTGCAAATCTTTCAGCCTAGCAGAGTGCAATTCTGAGGAAGATTCAGAGGATGATTCAGAGACACAATTTGATGTCTGTCCCTTGCACGTAGAGCAGCAAGCTGAGTACTCACCAGGTCTTCACTCACAGGATGTTACTAACCTAAAGGGACAACACAGTGATGTGTGCAGGAACAAAATATTCTGAGGACATTTCACAATTTAATAACCCACTGGGGTATAGCTATCTGAAGTCATTTGTGACCTCCAGCATGATGTTAGTAACACATAGTTAAGTTCAGATGTTGGCTGAAACTAGCACAATTTTCTCATTAAAGAAAAACACAAGAGCAATGACTGGAATTTAAAAAACCTGCATGAATACACTTGATCAGAAAATGTAGGGAGAAAAAGATGATATTTTAAATTTAAAACCCCTTTCAGTCCCAAAGGTTCCAAAATCCATTATAAATCATGTCACTACCTCACCACTGAAAATCCATCCCTTGATTTGTGATTTATTTTATCATAATTCAGGGAACTCTTATTCTTGAACCGGGATCCTACTCTGTTACACACTGTGAAAAAGAAATCAGCAATACAGTCACTGTCCTTGCATCAATCTAAATATAAGAGATAAAAATTAATGTAGACAGGCAGGGATATCACAGGAAACAATGAAGTAGTGTTGGCCAAGATGTTAGGGTGTGATCTCAGTATAACATCCTAAATTGCCATACTTTTGACGGTATCTTTAGGCATTTTTGACAAGAGCATTTTTAGAGTTAGGGGTCAATCTGAAAAAGGTCAAGGGTGCAAACTGCAGAGAACAATATATACGCAGGCTTAGAGAATTTAGGAGATGATAACTGAGAATATTCCTTGGTGTTCAGTAGAACTCAGTATTGGAATTCAGTATTCAGACTGCACAATCGGTCACCAAAATCTCATGATATTGCCTCCTTTTTAATTAGAGCTTTCTAATCAGAAGACATGATGAACTTACTAAATCTTTTCATTTTTTTTAATAAGAAGTGTAAGTAGGTAGAATAGCAGATCGAGTGAATGTCATTAGACACTGTCAACCTTTCCTTTTTTTTTAAATCAGAGAAATATTTTGGTGACGTATATGGACACCAGACCTAAAGTCAACTTCTCCTTCCAGTATGAGCAAAATAAAGAAAGTATAAGCTCACTAGAAACTAGTTCTATTGACTTTGTGTAGCGCACAGTATTTGACTTTCTCTTGCCACATTCATGGAAAGTAATTGCATTTTCATATACATGCACAATCCTTTTCACCACATTTGAGTTCCATTTATTCTGCCTACACACCATACCTTTCTGAAAAATAGTACACTCACAGAGCATTTTATCAAGTGAGGATATAAGCCCTTCTGTAGCTGAACAGATCTGCCTATACAGCATTATACAATTCAGCCAATGTTATCTCATCCCACTGCTTTAGCTCATTCATCCATTTATCCTCTACCTAAAATTATCATCAGGGGGAAAAAAAACCCAGAGTTTACGCATGGTAGTTTTTCAAAGAAGAGAGTGCAGGTTTGGGGAGTACTGTTCATCATGATCTTCTAGGCACTTTAACTGATGTAAGCACTAATGGAATCAGGAGTCTAAATAACAGCTTTTGAATTGGCCTAGAAAGTCTTAATGGACAATCTCTCTCCTACAATAAATAACACAGAGGAAAAAATATTCACAAATATCAGAGGAAGTACATATACAGCAAAGAGAGGAAACATTCACTCACATCAAGAAATAGATTCATTTTACATGTGGCTTTATATACATAATATGAGCTCAGAAATATTATAAAAAATAAAGACTTAAATATGTAAGAGCACATGCACATTGAAGGTACATGAGTATATACAAACACTTTCAGATCTGAAATCCTTTCTTACCTGATGCAAAAAATTAGCAAACAGGCTCTTGATATAAGATAGGAACCTGACTCATCACTTAACTCATCCAGCTAATGTTCACCTTTTCCTCAATTTCTTTATATATTCTCTCAATTTCTGGAGACTTCTTCCCCACACCTAGCCAGCACAACCATGCAGGATATGGTCAGAGTGGGATACGTCATGATGAGAAGAGAGTGCAACAGGAACCATGCAGAGGTAAGTGGTACAAGTGAATGGGGATAAAGACACTGTTGCGATTCAATCCATGCCTAATTAAGTCTGAAGGACTGTGCAGAGAACTAGACCGTGACAGTTTATAGAAGCTGGTTGATACTCGGATCGATTTCTAAGGCTCTGACTCAGCACATAAGCAGTTGCTAGAGTTTTAACTCAAACAATGTACTCAAACACATGTACTGCTGCAGCAGGGCCTTTTTTCTTAGGCTTTGTTCCTGCACATCAGCATTACACTGAAGTTCTACATAGATCTGTGCTTTGTTGATGTGCATGAAAAAGCTGATACCATGACTGAGCAATTTTGGTAAATGAAAATATTAGCTTAATGATAGTTCTCCATTACACATTTTCACTATGTAGCTGGACTAAGTTTTTAAAGCGTATACGTTCCCATTGATTTCAGTGTAGAAATAGATTTTAGTGCATCTGAGATTCTACAAGATTTGACCAAATTAATTACAATCTGCTTTTATATTCTCTCATTTTAAGAGCAATTACAAGTATAGAAAGCTGTTGTCCAAGTCTGCTTGTATATGTAATATCAGATATATTTTGAGGGTAGACCATTTATATTAAGTTTTGAGAAAACAAGTACATTTAGAAATTTTCATTATGAATGTAATATAGTAAATATCAAGGAAGGATACACACAGGAAATGCACAGTGCTAAAGAATTCATTCCTTTCATATGAATGCACAATATCAGAGCTCAGGTCTTGTAGCTGAATACATTATCATGTATTACACTGTTCACATGCACACTCCTAGTTTATGGCAAATGCAATGTAATTCAGCTCAGCCTTCTTTCATTACAGACATTGATTGTGTTTTAAGACAAGTGCAGACACAGTCCAACTAAGTTCAGTAGAATAGTTTGTTCTTTTACTTCTAAAAGTAATAAACCCTGGCACCAGGGAGTACTATCTTTGGAGTAGCCAAGGAAGAAATCCTGCCTGTGAAAGATGTCTATTTTCCTCTACCACCTACTGTGACCACATTACTACAAATAACATCCTTAGAAGGCAGTATTCTCCTTTGGGGCCTCACTAATGCAGATTTTAAGAAGTGTATTTAGAATTACTCTATATATGAAATGACTTACAGAATGTAAGTCAATGAAATGAGGTAACATGACTCACCAACAAGAACAGAGATCAGTCATGATAGTCCTCTGCAATAATGGAGGTTAGAGATAAACTTCAGTTTGAAAAAAATCAGATCTTTAATAAAATCACTGAGTGGAATTCTTTCAGAAGGATTTGTATCACTCTTGATACAAACAGTTTTCAAATAAATTACCACAGACTAGAGGAATACAAGAGAAAAAAGGAGAAAGGAAGGAAGAGAAAAGAGAGAAAATGGAAGGGAATGGTTTGAATCATGTCACACAGAGAATGAGACCCTCATCTGAAAAAGGAAAAAAAAAAAATCAATGGAAATTGCCAGTGATTTTATTTGGTATTAAAACAGAAAACCCAAACCATTTCAGATTCCATTGCCATGCAACCGTTAAGAGGCTTAAAGTTCCTAAACACCAGTTCTTCAGATGGAGTTCCAAAGGATGTCGAAATGTCAGTAGAAATTTTCTAGGACTGAAATAACAACACTTAAAAAATCCCGGATCAGCACTTGTAAATTCAAATATTTATTTTTTTTTTTTTAAAACACAAAAGACACAAAGACAGAATAACCTAACACCATTTTTCATACAGGTGTTTTATTTTTAAGCATCCTAGAGAGGACTCAAGGTAAGAAAACCTTATCAGCACTTTAAGGATTAAGTGCTAAGTGTCATTCACCAGGGGAATTGGCTTGAATTTCCTCCTCCTCTCCCTCCTCCAATTCAACATTTATTTAACGTGATCAGACTGAGATTGATCAGGGCAGAAGACAAGAGAAGTGCTCGCATGCACATCTGGTCCAAAGTTCAATGACTCACAAGAGTGTCTCGCTCACAGTAAGAGAAAAATAATTAAATATGCCCACATATACACTGCCTTTATGACCAGTCTTTATCCCAGAGTATTGGCATCTTTTAATACTAAGCACAAAGAATGCAGGCAGGATGTAAAAAAAATCCATCCCTGCAGCTGTTCGGCTACTTTCTATAGCCAGTCACTGGAAGAGCTATCATGGAAACTAATTATGAACAGTACAAATACTTTATTTCCCATGAACCCTCCAGAAGAAAGCACACCTCATACTTATCAGGCATCTCATATAGATCTCTGCCATCAACATGCTTTCGGTGATACAATCCCCATGTGAGAGCAATTGCCTCATATAGTCTCTTCCATCAAAGCTCCATTTTAACATGAGCTAAGGTCTTGTTCATATTGAGTTCTCCTTTCAAAGACTCTTCCAGAACCTCATTAAACTTTTGATTAGAAGCGTTCTTATTTTCAGCCTAAAAGTTAAACTCATTTGAACCTGGGGCAAATCTTGTACATTAGTTCAGTACTGGAAGGAAGAACGGTTGAACTCCCTTGATCTTTTGACAGAAAGTATTTATATCCCTTTCAAGTCTCTCTTGCTATGTTTAGAAACGGAAGAGGGAAAAATGTGCTCTCACTCTCTCCTCTCATGATACCTGTCGTCTGTTCTCTTGACATCCTAGCTGTCCTTCTTTCCCTGTCCCAAATCCAGCCAGAATTCCTCTTCTGTGAGAAAAGATGATCAGAAGTAGGCAAGATGTCCCCAAATCCCAGCTATTGTACAACAGATTTAATACTTCTGTACCTCTCAGGGTGAAATCCTTTGCAATACATACTCTAGGATGAGATTTGAAGGAATGCTTTTGTGGAAGACCTGAGAAATCAGTAAAGCAAAATGTAGGCCTTTGACTCAAAAGTTAATAGAGAGATCCAGGATAGTTTCTTGTCTTCCCTTATGATTAAAAGAACAATATGTAGAATATCTAGTTATAGACAGTTTGATCACTGATATTTTAGGAAAGATCAACTACAAAAATCACTACTGAGTCTAGTTGCAGCGTTGAAGAACAAACATTTAGTGTCAGTATTCTTGATCTTTGTGGAATTAAGAACTGAAAACTGATTTTTGAATGAATAAATAAAGAGCAGATGCTCAAAGGGGTGAATACATTACGTAGATGAAAAATTACATTACAGCTGAAAAGATTTTTCAATACAGTGTATTTATTAATCCAAGAGTAAGTATGCTTTAATGACTGCATTAACTTGATCACAGTGTAATTTCACAAGCTACCAATGACCTAGTTATAGCGTGAATTCAAACTCCTTTTCTAAATTAAGGTAAAAATTAAGCATTGTGTCATCATAGTCTTGCCAAGCACAGATAAAAACAATTTGTGACAGCTGAAACAGCAGGGTCATTAAAAATCCACAACTATGGAAAAGTTAAAGAACATGGAGTAATTAGCTGAATTTCTGCCTCATGAGCTAACATTGCCATCTTCATTGTCTCATGCTTGCATCCATGCCATGTATTCACAGCAGGCTCAGCCTGTCATCAATAGAAATGTAAGTGCCAATGTCACTAGAAAGAATCTCCACACCTTAGTCACACTCCATTTCTACCAAGAATGTACATTTGATATGCAGGAAAATCCCCAGTAGCATCTATGTTTACCCTCTTTCATAACTGCAGAAATACCTTTTCCTTTTTTTTTTTTTTTGACACTTCATATGCTATATTATGATGGGAAAGAACACACATAGTCGCTTTTGAATATTAATTCAAAGGAACAATGAAATTAAAATTCATTTATAAGGAATTTTTACTGTGGTTACATTTTACAATCTAAGGTATGCAAACTGAAATTATGGGGGAAAAAATGTATCTACAGTTTAGTTACTTTGAGAATAAGAACTGATGGGACACTTCCAGATTGTAATCTCTGTGCATTAGCATAGACCTGTCATTGGTTTTAAACTTTTATCCCCTGAAAGAGGAATCCTTTCATACAAAAGAAACAATTTTTGTAGAACTAAAGAAAATTGTGTTCTGTTCTTCAGTCACTATATATTTTCCCTTTTGAGGTTTTTTTCCTAGATTACTAAAATATTGCCAAAATAAGCCTGAATGATTAGAGAGATTAATCAGAAGTTCAACTAGTTTTTAAGTTTTGGAAAATTCTTTAAATTAGAATAACAAAGATTAATTTAGGATATTACTAATTTTTTTATACTAGTAAGTGTCTGAAAAGGCTAAAACTAAGATAGTAATATGCCTTTAAGATTTAAGAGTATGTCAACAGACATACTGTTTAACTTGATACGCTTTTCTAAACTCATGTCTAAGCATAATAAATTGCACGTTAATTTTAATATCATTCCAGAGTTCCAAGCTTTTAGCCAAATATTAAGTTTGAGATAATATTCTGCATGCCTGCAATTGTAATTACATATAAACAGATGTTAGCAGGTTTTTTTGAGACAAGGAAATTAGTTACAGATGGTTGGAAAGTTAAAAGTAGCTATATAATATTAAAATGCTAATTTGAAAAAACATAACATCAAAAATAATGATCTTCAAAATCTGACTGATGAGACTAAAGGCCATATTTTCTGATACTAATTTCCTTTTTTCCTGTTCCACAAGCAAAACTTGCATCACCACCCTCTTCACCCTACCATCATGTAAACCTAGGACAAAAATGAAGGGAAAAAGTTTTTAATCTTTCTGTTGAAATATACATATCTATAATAATTTTCTGGAAGATTTTTTACCAAAATGTTCCAAAATGAGATTAACACACCACTCAGACAGCATTCTTTCATACTAGGTTCAATTAAATCTTTGTACCAAGGAAGCGATAGATATTCCCTCTATTTAATGAAGTTACCTGCCCCATCAGAAATGAGTGGTATTGCTGATAGCTTAATACTATTGCTACTAACGTTAAGAAACATACTACTGACCTGTGACTGGTTTAACAATTTATTTCAGGTTTCTTTGTTGGAGAAACTTGCCCAAAGAAAAAAAGTTCAAAATATTGGTTAAAAAGCAGAAACAAAAAGTGAATGAATGCTCAATGCAATTTGGAAGGCACCTCATCAAAACAATAAAATCCAGGCTAAAAGTAAAACTTGGCATTTCCTAATCATGAAAGGCTACTCAAGTGTCATTACTGACCCTCCTGTGCAGAAAGAAAGAGCCAACATTTTGGTTCATCATCCTTGTTCTTCATAAAAGAGGAGAAACAGGAGGATCTGAGCACAGCGGAAGAAGTGACAGGAGTAATTAAACTTTTCACATACCCAAGTGATTAGCAAGAGGCAAAAGCCGCTGTACATACATATTCACCTCCTTGCCAAGCCTTGCATCTCTGTTGGTTCCTACTGGTGACTTTACCTCCTTTGAGTCTAAGTACATCAATTTTACAGCTGGTCAACCATTTGTATGCAAAAATTACTTATCTTGAAAATAAGCAAAAATCCAACATTATGTTTCTACTAGGCTTCTGCTACTAAATTAATCTTCCCCCCCCCCGAAAGATGCATTAGCTCTCCAACACAAGTCCTCATCTTTCCCCAGAGAACCTCATATGAAACACTGGTGTTGCAAACACTTTCTCACAATGTTACCACCATAATGTTCTCGGTGCCTGGGTTCCAGGTAGAGAAAGTTAAACTTACAGCCCCAAGTAAATGATCAAAAAGATAATACTGACTGTTAAAAATACATGAACAAAAAGCTTGTGTTTCAAAACACAGTGCTCCATCAAGCAAACTTACCTCTGTTTCTGCAAGTCCTGATTACAGGCAGTGCACTGTGGGAAGAACTTATACCATGGCTGCACTGACACAATAGGTCCCAGGCTCAGCCTCAGTCCTGACTCTTCTGCCTCCTTCCTCTCCCCCAAGTAGTGCAGAGGGATGGTGAATTGAGGCTGTGGTCAGTTCTTAGTGCTTTGTCTCTACCACACTTTCCTCCTCATGCTCTTCCCCTGCTCCAGCGTGAGGTCTCTCCCATGGGATACAGTCCTTCACAAACTTCTCCAACATGGGTCTTTTCCATGGGGTGCAGTCCTTCAGGAACAGACTGCTCCAGCATGCACCCCCTACAGGCCACAGTTCCTGCCAGAAAACCTGCTCCTACGTGGGGTCTCCATAGGCTGTAGCTTCCTTCAGCTCATATCTGCCTGCTCTGGCATGGGGTCCTCCACAGGCTGCAGGGTGGATATCTGCTCCACCATGGTCCTCCATGGGCTGCAGGGGGACAACCTTCTTCACCATGGTCTTCTCCACAAGCTGCAGGGGAATCTCTGCTCTGGTGCCAGGAGCACCTTCTCCCCCTCCTTTCTCTCTGACCTTGGTGTCTGCAGGGTTGTTTCTTTCACATTTTCTCACTCCTCTCTCACAGCTGCTGCACAACATCTTTTAGCCTTTCCTTTCTTAAATATGTTATCACAGAGGTGCCACCAGCATCGCTGAGGAGCTCAGACTTAGCTGGCAGCAAATCCATTTTGGAGCCAACTGTGACTTGCTCTGTCGGACATGGGGGCAGCTCCTGGTGTCTACTCACAGAAGCCACTCCTGCAGCCCCGCTGCTACCAAAATCTTGCCACGTAAACCCAATACACTCAGATTAATAGTGATGAAATTTGAAAATTATTTAAATCAGATCTGTCCCCTATAATTCCAAAGGGGAGAACCTGTACTTGGGATTAGTAGCACATCATAGACAGACTTCTGTATAACACTTAAAATGAAAAATAAAAGTGATCATAATGCATTGCCTCTTTACACTCAAGATTATATATGCCTCACTGACCAGCAAAGAGTTCTGTTAATTTCCCATCTTTATAGAGTGAGACAGCCTTAATAGTGTTTTCTTTACAAAGTTACAGAAACTTTAAGTTTGTACTACCCTTTCAGAATAGTGTCGGAGCCTTGCTATAGGCTGGATCATCCCATCTTCTTAGAAGAACCTACTAAAGCTGTTTCAAGTACTGCGCATTTATGTGATGAAAGTACCACCAAGTACTAACCAGTATTTGCTCAATACCAAGGAAGTTTCTATTGTCCTAACTAGTCCTTTCTTGTGTATAGAGGGAGGCATCTTTATCTCCTTACTCTTTATGTGAATATATTTCATTCTTCCTTTTCCATTGCTTTCACTTCATTTAAAACTCCTAAAAGACACGTGATATTTTTCTGCATTCTTCCTGAAATTATTCTTTCCAGATTTTAGTTTTTGAGAGAAGTAAAAATAAAAATAAAATTAGTTCATATGGAACTAGACTTTTTTGCATGTGATTATTTTTATTACAGTTGTCATTCATAGAGTCATATTTGTGAAAAATTTCCATGTTTGGAAGTCCTGGCAGCCCTGAAAAGCAACCTTTTCAGCATCCTAGCAAAAAAAAAAAAAGCCAGAAATTACCCTGTCTGCCCCCAAACAATTTATGACCTAAGATACTGTCAAGACCAAAACAAAAGATACAAGAGCACTGCAGAAGAAAAGAGGGGACAGCGAGCTACTAGCAAAGGGAATAAATGATGTAGGGTGGATTTTAACAAGGACAGGGTCTTAATTAGGGAGGGATTTAGAGAGAGAGAAAAAAAAACTTTCTTGTACTAAGATAATTAGTGGCAGTGGTTTACATCAGCACAAAACTAGGACAGGCAGTTGGCAATTAAAAAATACTGCTTCCTTGGCGGTGTCAGTCAAACAGCACACATTTCTAAACACAATAAAGTGCCAGATATCAGCTGGAACCACAGCCCTTTCCTCTCTTCTTGTCACTATAGTTATGAAACCCTGTAGCACTCCTTTTCTTTTTCTCTAAGTGCTTTGAAAGTGAAACAGATTATTGAAAAACCAAATACCAGATACCCCGTAAAAAGGAGAAAAAAGCATGAATAGGCAGGGGGGAGGTTAAAGAGAAGCTGTCAGATTTTCAGTTTGGATATGCATCATATGTGGTGCACAGGAGGCTCTTTGAGATAACAACTATATGTATGATCAGGAAGGGGTTAAGTCAGAAACTACAAAGTTGAAAACAGATTAGGTAGATTATGCATAAAAGGCTTACTATCTTTCATCTTAGAAGAGCTTAGGCAGCTCATGCATGTCTGTCCTATTGAGACTTACATACCAACATATTTGCCAAGGAAATTAAAAGATAATTTATGACCAGCTAAGCATACCCTGTCTGTCCTCTGGCTCCCTTCTGAAATGGCTTTAGAGTCTTGGAACAGCAAAACATCCTGTTGCCTAACCTGTCAGTGGCAGCAGAAATATTCACTATGGACTAATTTCTCTGACACAGGCACTACCTTGTGTGGCAGTGGGTCTATTTCGGATGAGAGTTCTGGGTGCTCTGAGGTACATGGTGACTGAAATACAGCACTGTGTCAGATCTTTTCAGAAGCCAGTGCCCCAGAGCATCTTGTGGTGCATCCTACACCAGCCCTACAAGGGTTACCAGCATTGTGCTTAGCTGATAAAAGACATGGCAAAAGAAGCATTTAAAATTTCTTATTCTTGAGGTATAGCCTTTTTCCTCTTCCTCACTGTGCTGAGCTCTCCCCAAAGAAAAACTAAAGTGACCTTTCTCACTACCGCTTGTTCATTCCCCCCACCTGCAGCCACATACTCCTGCAGCCCATGAATCTTATCTGAGCAAAAAGGCCTTGAGCAGCGTAGACCTATGTGGCTGAACCAAGCCTACCAGCAAGGACCCTCATCTGGACGGCACTGGTTACAGCTCTTGGGCCTAAGGAATAACTGAGATAAACACTGTCAATATTAATCTCATAATCCTAGCCAGGCATCTGCACAGAGTGCACATTAGAGGTTGGCACTATGTATTTTGGGGGCTTTTCAAATGCTGGGATGTTCCAGCTGTTGGGGTTGAATGAGGACAAAAATGACAGAGAAATCATGCCCACATGTACAGTAATGGGCTAGGATGGAAAAGAAACCATCAATGGCACAGCTTGTGTTTGTAAGTGTGTGAATGGGACATTTCAAGGGGGAAGGGAGGACCAAGGATTATAAGCATAAGGGGATTTCTTGAACGTCATGTTATTTCTGTCCAGCAGAGATTTTGTGTGCTCAGTTGTCTGGTTTTGTTGTATAGGGATTCTGAGATAGAAAACATACTAAAAAAAGGACATCTAAAACTCCTGCTTCCAGAAGCTTTAATCTTAAAAGAAATTACATGTTAGTGAAAACCAGTGTCACACATTGCAGGGAAGGCAGATACTCTCCCGGAAATTCAGCCTGTTTTGGGTAGTAGCAGTTGGGCCCCTTGAAAGTAAACTACCAAGTTCCTAATCACTTCTGAAATTTAGGCCACTGCCTTTAATTTACTCTTCTGGGAGCTGTCAAAGATTATAGAAGCAGCAAAAAGGATAACAAAAAATTCATTTTAATCTGAAAATAGCATGAGGGTTTTATCTTAATACAATTTCCATTTTCAGTTGCTATTCACAAGGGGATCTGCTGCAGTGTTTAGAATATTTGATACCAATGGCACAGATGATTCCAGGAGCTGAGTCAACTGACGTAGTGAACTGCCACCACAGCATTTTGCTAGAGTGAAGAAAGCATCTGGGACTCAAATATCTGACAGGCTTTACTTATGGCAACAGTAAGACTTTACTATGCATTAATGTTTCAAATACTCAGTCTATTAAGCTTTTGAAAGATAACAGCACACAGAAAAAATGTTTATTCTGATATGGCAAGACAGTCTATGAGACACATAAATCCTCACATGCTCTTTTCCTCCCTGCCTCCCACCTTTCTCTTGGACTATGCCAGGGTTATGCCGGGGAAAAAAAAAAACCTCTAAAATTTATTTACAGTTATTATTTGTAACAAGTAGGATGCAGCAGCACTCACTTGCAAAACCTGCCTAGGAACATGAAAATCATTTCAAACAAATGTGATGTTATGTTTCTGCTAAAATTTCTTTCCACTGCAATGACTAAGTTTTCCACTGTACTCCTGAATTAGAATGGAGAAAATTTGTACTTCTGTAGGAATAGAGATGACTGGAAATTTTAAAGGAGAAAAACTTTTATAAAAATGTTGGGGTCAACAAGCCCAAAATATTTTTTCTAAATGTCTTGGTGACTAGTAATTTTCATTGCACTGAAAGCAAGGTTTCAAGGCAACATTGTCTGCATTTACTATATGTGAGCTAGAAAGCTAAGTAATGTGGAAGTGGTGGCTTTCTGACCCTGAGGTCTGCCATAAAGACAATAATAATCTAGAAATAGCTTCAAAACTTTAGCTTAGTGAAGACATGCTCTGCCCAATATGTCCCAAGCCAGAAGGCTCTCATACCTCCTATCTGCTCTGGCTTTGCCAAAAAATCAAAAATTTTCAAAATGTGTAGAGAACCTTGGAAGCTCCTCAGACCACAGACCCTCCCTGGAAAAATGGCATGACGTTGGCCTTGACACTGAAAAAACCCAGCAGTTTCCCAGCTGTGGGAGCAGAGAACTTCAAAGGTTTGAAGGAGCTTGAAAAAAATTTTATTTGCTCTAATTCAGAGTGAATACAAAACAAACAGAACAAAAGAAAATCTCTTTGAAAAGTAGATATTCCTTGCTGTCCAGCTCTGTAGGGAAAGAGACGTACAATGTAGTGTAGCAGGCAGTGGACATGGGGAAATTTGCAGAGAAATTTCTAACGTCCTCCCTCTCTCTCTCACTCTCTGGTTTCTGTTGCCTACAGCAGAAAATAGTAATGTGCCCAACTCTGTTTATTTCTCTGTACAACGTGCTACAGACCAATGCTGGTAAAATGGCAACCAGTGCTGCTGCAGTCCCAAATAAGCAAAACTTAAAAATGGAATACCACTCACATCACTTTCCATTCGGTCATGACACCTATCTAGAGTATCCTGCCCTACTACCCAATCAAGGCTCACCCTCAAAACCATGCTTAGCTCTAAGATTTATTGCTCATACCCTTTCTGGATTGACTTCCTGTGGTCTAAAGAACATATTGTCTCCATGTAGTAGATCACAGAGAACTACTCTGTTTGTACTGAAAACAATGCACACACTAGTTTTTTGCAGTGCAAGCTAGCACCAGGAAGACTTGCCTTTTTCACCGCTTGGGTCTTGATAGATAGATATAAAGAGTAGGATTCAGTTGCCTAAACACATATGTCTGGCGGCATTTCAGATGCCCTAATGTGCACCGGCAGACCTCCGGCTGCCACTCCAGAGGACAGGTGTCTCTTGTAGATGCTACATCCTATATGGCAGACCTGCGTGGATGCCTTGGTCACCATAGGGCCATCTCTAATGGCACTAAGACATCTATATTTAGTCAATTGGAACACATCTAAATGCCGAGATAACTCCAAATTAAGAGATATAAATATTAATGTCTACATACAAAATTAACGTCTAAACTCCCACTATAATCGATACAGTCAGTGGAACAATTCAGCTCATCATAAAGTTCATATTTAGCATATGATGACCTGAATATCTCCCTAGGCTCCACTGGCTGCATTGACTGGGTATCTGCTTGCCATAACAGAAGTTTGGACCTCACTGACCTGTATATCCATAAATTTAAGTGTCTTAATCTCTAATTTTAATCCCACACAAGTGATTAACACCTTCCCGCCACAGAGAAGCAACTTGGCTCATTCTCTTATTATGCCAGTTGGAAGCACCTTTTCGCATATGCACGGGTCTTTCCTACTACTTTCAAAGTTAGGGACCCACATCATCTATACCAAAGATTAACCAGAACCTGATATGTTTCTCAGTCTGATTAAGAATGTGTTGATTGGACATCCTCAATTTACTAGAATACAGGAAGCTACAGGAAATGAAAAATAATCAAGATCAGGTAGTAAACAGTTTGCAAAAAGCAGAAATAAGCAGGTTGAGGTTCAGGCAACATCTCAGAAACCGCAGGGTAGTTTGGAGAATTAACCCAAGAGCAAAGGGTCAAGCAATCTACACATTTCAAGGTGAGCTCATGCATAAAGATTTGGTGTTCACAGAAAGATATGTCTAAATCATGGTGACAAAGAGTCATGGTGAAGGGCACATTAGTCCTGTGTTACAGCCGGTGTATGTTCCATACTAAAGGTGAGCACTTTCAAATGTTCCCCTGCTCACCTGAGTTACACAAAGGCTCATTCTGAGAAAACAGAGAAATACTATTTTCAGCACTTTTCATATATAGATGATATCTGTTAGCTTATCTTAAAAAACGCACAAAAAACCTAAAGAAATCTCTTCTAAATGCACATGTGTTGCCACACAGAGGGAAGTACCCTGAGACCACAGCTCACAATGAAGGCCTGTGCCTTGAGCAGGCCAACAAAGATCAAGTAGAGAGCCAAGCACTGTTCAAGGTGAGCAAAAAATAAGAATCTGAGCCAAAGAGGGTGGAAGAGAGCAGAAAGAGACAGAGGGAAAGACAAACAGAAATCATATATTTGAAAGCACTTTACCTGCTTCTGCAGCAGATTCTAATGCACCTGCACAGCTATTCTGAGCTCCCGGAAACACTGAAATAAATCCTCACACAAGAAGCACCTGAGAATAATAAATCCACATTTTAATGGGACATATGAGTGACTCTGCTAATGAAAACTAGTGCTAAATTTGAAAAAAAAATCTACTTTCTGGTATGCACCACTTGACGTGAAAAATCCATCTTCAGAAGTCTGAATACAAATCCCCAAAAGAGTGCAAAATAAACAAGCAAAGCCCTCATGTAACATGTCTATCAATAACTCTTCAGACAGTCTTTGGACAGGTAACATCACACTTGGGCATGTGCTTTATGATTAGATAAAAAAAAAAGTTGCCCACAAGAATAATCTACAACTGGTTTATCTTTTCTTCCTCTGCAGTCCCTTTAACACCAGGTGATAAGGTATGCAATTGGTTAGGTAATACACTATTTTTTTCTTGGGTAGGAGATCGTGCCTTAGTGCAGAAAGAATTCCATGACTAGAATCCCCCTTTGAAAGAACGGTACTTTTTCCTTATCTTTGTCACTTTTAACTGACAGCATTTTTACCACTTTGGAGAGATTATCTTCAATTTTGTCCATGATATATAGAATGAACAGATAAAGAGTAGGAATTTTACAACTTGCAACTTAAATTCTTGTATTGCAGTGTTATTTCAGTGCTGTTTATGTCAACAAATGTACCTCAATTTCTTCAAGCTTATAGGGATAAAATAAGTGGTTCGATTTGGGTGAGCTGGCTACGCATGGTCATGCCTGTCATCATGGCAAGTTGCTATCCAGTTCGTGCTCGGTTTTCAGCAGCAGCCACAAGTGGAACTCATTATAGTGATCTACCCCAGTAGGAACTTGCTGGCTTTAGGATTTGCTGTTATTTTTTGTCTCTTAGAGCTGTTGATTTGTTAAGTTTGCAAAGACATCACAGAGCAATCTAAGGTTAATCTACCCTTAGCAGAATTTTGCTGATATTTTAAGTGCTGCTGCAGTTTATACGGGCACAGAACCAGTATTTTCCCATCTGGGGGCCGTGGAAACTGCCCAGAAACTAGTTTACAAACTACTTTAAATAGTGATATTGGAAAATACACCAGGTAAATACGCTACAAGTGTATGATTGCCAAAAGGAAATAGTAATGGTTGACTTATCCACTGGTCAACAAATAATCTCAGTTGCTCACTAAACTCTCCTTCCAAAAAAGTAAGTGATCCTGGAAGAACAGTGCTTTGCCATGACACTGGGTCTATTTGGGGGGTTTCCAGCATAGTTATATGTCAGCTGAAGACTATGCCAAAAAAACTTTGAAGTGCAGAGAAACCTGCAACGTGGCTACAACCATATTACTCATTAACGTTCATTCTCAGGCAGCTCCCAAGATTGATCCAGCCCTAGGACAAGCAGGTTTCACTCAGTTTAGATCCTGCAGCCTGAATGCCCCATCACACCTTGTGACAGATGCAGGCAGATGGGCCAGCATTGTCCTCCGCAGCCTGCACAGCAGCTGCTGGGGCCCTCCCCATAGCAGACATGATTGCAGCCCACTGGATGCACCTAGGTTTTCATTTCAGAAGACAAGCAGGAAGAGCCATCACAGATCTCAAGACTGATGCTGTCAGCATACGATTTGCTGTTTTGCCTCGAGGCCAAATTGAGGATGCTCTAAACAGGAGTGTAAATGCAGACAATCAATCCAAAGAGACCTGACCAAGTGTGAAAGTGATTTGCTGGTAATGTAGACTGAATACAGTCTTACACTACACAGCTTCCCTAAGGGTTACTGTAGCGAAGAAAAGCAGCATGGCTGGAATAAAAAGGGCTTTTTAAAGAAGCCATAGGAGACTCTCAGGGTTAAATAACCATATTGTTAACTAGATACAAGGCTTAGCTACTGCTGCTCTGGTAGAGATTAGATTACTTCTGAAATATAGAAGGTTCTACTATAAAAGAAAGCTGAGACTTTTTTCTTTCTTTTCTTGCTTATTAGATCCTCCTGTTTTGGCCATTGATGGCACACCAAAGGTGATCTGTGCCTTCTCTGGAGAACTAACTGAGTTCATAAAGATATTGCTTGCATGCTCTAAGAAACAAACCACTTAAATCTTTTAGTTCTTTCATGTCTTTGAAATTATGGCATCTGAAGCTAGAGATCCCTGTATCATTGTTCTTATCCAACCACCCTTATCAGCTCTTCTCAATTCTCTCTGTGTTACCACCCCCCACTCTTTGTCTGTTCTTCCCCCAAAAAAACACAATACACAGGTTTAGCCTACACATCAAGACAATAGTGTCTCAGACCATGCTCTTCAGTCCTGCACCTGCCACCATGTTTGGTATCCAGGCTGAAAATGAGTTACACTTGGTCAATGCAGACTAGTAACACCATGAGAGTGAAAGCCAAATTTTCCAGTGCTGAGCCCAGTAGGGACCATTCACCCTCCTGGTTTTGTCTGCTCTCACCAAGGGCAAAGGCACTGCATGAAAATATCTGAATTCTAGATCAGTATTCTCACACACATTGATTTTAACAGAGCTCAGACAACTGAAAGGAATCAATTGCATTTTTCAGAACCAGATCTGTGCTGTGCTGAAAAGATGGTAAAGGCAAAAAGCATGAGAAGGTGAAATAGTCTGAGACCTACCAGTGGGGCAGGAGGGACCCTAGCACATTTCTTTAGCCATTTCCCATTTTACTAGCAGCCTTACTAGAAACTGGGTCAAGAAGTGATATTTTCAATATAATTGCAGCTTGCTCTCTGTGGTGGGTTGACCCCAGCCAGCAGCTAAGCACCCACACAGCTGCTCACTCACTCCCTGCCCCCAGCAGGACAGGGAGAGAACAGGAAGAGCAAGAGCAATAAAACTCATGAGTTGAGATAAAGATAGTTTAATAAGTGAAGGAAAGAGAAAAAAAAAAAAGTGATGCAAAGGCAATCACTCTACACATCCCACAAGCAGACCAATGCCCAGCTATGCTCAGAGTAACAACTACCTTAGAAGACAAAACCCACACTTTCTTCTCCTGCTACCCATTTTATTGCTGAGCATGACATCTTATGGTAGGGAATATCCTTTTTACCAGTTTGGGTCAGCTGTGCCAGCTGTGTCCCGTCCCAATTTCTTGCCCATCCCCAACTACTCACTGGGGGCTAAGGGACAGAGAGAAAAAAAAGAAAAGCCTCAATGCTGTGTGAGTCTGTTCAACAATAGCCAAAACACAGGGGTGTTATAAAGACTGTGTTAATAACAAATCCAAAACAACATCATATAGGCTGCTATGAAGAAAATTGACTCCATCCCAGTCAGACCCAGTGGGGGGGGTTAATCTGTGGGGATTAAAGAAGGAGACAAATGCCTGTACCACCTCCCCCATCTGGAGGGGGCATTCCCACACTGGAATAGGAGTGATTTGCTCTTCACTCTCTCATTTATTTCACAGTTCACCAGCTACACTGTATTTTTAGACTACCTTACACCAGGACGTCATTAGCAATTAAACTGGCACCCCCTTTCCAAGGTTTCAGTCCAATGGAGGACATCTAGTCTTTATTTACTCCACTATGTTCGATTATTAAAGCACACGTTACTTCTGTTCCCATATTCACTTGCCATTCATCCAGCTCACTTTATGGTGTCTATGATCTATTGGGAGGGTTCTAGAAATATAAATTAAATTACAGCTCTTAACATCATCACCCCATTTATAAATGAACATGAAGTGGCTAAAAGTCACTCTAAACAATCCTGCTGGAGTGCAAGGAACAGTAGGAAAAATATTTTTCTCCCTATTTTTTGGATAAGTAGTTTTACTATACTTAGAGGATTTATATCCTTTCCTTGTAATTTGAAATGACCAAACATAAGATTTGACAAGAGAATTGCATCCCAGGTTTTCATTTGAACCTGTGTGCAGAGAGGGGTAAATTATAGTTTTCATCTTCAGATAATTCCAAAACTTTTAAAAAATTGAGGTATTGCTCTAGTTCCCTATTGAAAACAACAAATGTGGGGTTAGATATTGTGGTAGACAATACTATGGGGCAAACCTTGCTTAGAAATACAGTACTGAATACATTTAACTGTCTGGACTCTTTTACTGTATCACACCTTTAGGATTCTTCAAACTACACTGAACCTCAAATGAATTTGCAGTCAGTGAATCTCTGCAAGTTTACAGCAGCTGAGGAGCAGGACCATTACTTCGAGGACATTTTCTGTTGCTGAATACCAGAGTAACTGCTTCAACGGTAAGAAGTGTTCAACAGCAGAAATTAATGTGAAATCAGCTCACCTCACACTATTTATTGTATTGCTTTGTCACCTGAAATAGGAACTAAACTACTACACTGTGTGATCCTTTATGGAAAAGCTTTGTGACAGATGCTTCCAAGTATGCCGCTAAACCTTAGGAAAGCAATTTCAATGAGTTGAATTGTGAATATTTTAAAACTGCTGACAAACACTTTTAAGCTGAAATACTTATTAGCATATCTGAGTCTGTTCAAAAGGCACATCTTGTGAGCTGATTGAAGGGGAAGCTTTAACAGAACAGTGAGGCATGTAGTTTCAGTGGTACTTGATGGTTCCTCAAAATGACCTAATTTCTTTTAATTGACTATCAGATTGTGTTTTCAGTCCCACTTCAGCATTTGCAAAAATCTGCTATTAATCCTTACCTACTATTCCCAACAGAAGTGTAATTGACATTTCTCTAATATACAGGTAATCCCTGCTTTTCATATTCTATTAAATGCTTCTAAATCTTGCAAAAGCTTCTGTTGTGGCTGCTTTTGGAAAACAGACAATGCTTCTGTTAAGTCATCTAAATAGAAACATACATTTTGAAAATTAAAGCTGCCATAACATGACTCCCTAATCCCTGCAACATTGCAGGTGAATTAAAGGACATGACTTTAAAATGATACAGCATCCTCCTACTATAGAATGGTGATTTTCAATTTATGTTCAGAAACACCTGCAAGACAGTTACTCTTACACATGTCTTAGGTGCTAATGGACCTAGCTTCACTTCAAAAACCTAATGAGTCATCAACCTCAGATAGCAGATATTGATCTCTTTGAGTGGCACTGTTTAATTTCCCATAGTCCATATAAAACTGCTTACCAGAAGAAATGTACTAATATGAGTGGAGATGCCCATGAACAACCAGCAGCAGAGACAATGCCCTCTTTTAACACTTGATTTCATTGATCTTCTATAACTTTTTTTCCTCATAGATGCAGCTCTGTAAGGCATTTTGACAACAATCTTTATTGCCAGCATCAATGTGACATTTGATTAAACCAGTCTTTCTGGGCTTATCTTTGAAGTTACTGGATTTTTCAGTGTTAAGAACTTAATCCCTTTGTTTTTGATGTGATTCCATTTGTAGATGCAACTAATATTTTCTGTTCTTTGGATTATTTTTAACCCAGGTTTCCCACAGTTGGTGAATGCTTACACTTCTTCATAAGCTAAAGATACTTATGATACTGCATCTGAGAGCTAATCTTATACTGTTTTTAAATCCCATTAATTCATTGTGAGTCTAGGAATACTGTAAAATATGAGGTTTGCTAGAGACATAGCGGGATATCCACACCATCTACTGTAGCTGCTAGGCTCCATGTCCATTATAAAACAAAACAGGCTTTTCCAAAGAGAACACCTAAGATAGGGTCCTGTTTTGAATAGTACTGTGAAAGAGCTGCTTTTTTTTCCTGTCCAAGACTATAAAAATGCCTAAGGTAGACAAACCAGCCTAGCAGCATATGTAATGACTTGCATCCCTCTACAGCAACAACAAAAGACATACAGCTCAGGAACTTTGGCTGCTAAGTGTCTGCTGAAAATGGACATCGTCACAAATCTCAGCATGGGCTGGATGAATTCAGAAAAGCATTGCTTCAAAGCATTTTCCAGTAGTTTCTGTTATCTCTGTTTCTCACAACTAGGACAGAATACTTGCATCTGTCCTTCCTCCTCTGGGTTCACTGTGTGCAGCAGGCTGCTTAGGAACAGGGTCTTCTCATTTCCCATATCCTGGCCCAACAGAGAATTTAGGCTAGCTGTTTTTCAACTTACCTGACATATAATTAGTGCATTGTAATTTCCTTGAGAAAGAGGGCTGCAAGGGGAAAGCTTCACAATGGAGAGGATAAACCTGTGAAGGAAACATCCCAGAGCAGTGGTTTATTACTAGAGGAGAAGTCACAGTGCCGTGAACTGACATCACCAAAACACTCTAGAGAGCACTGTCAGGGTGAGGGAATCAAAGACTACACTTCACAGTAGAAAGGCTGAGCTACCCTCTAAGTATCCTTCTTGATTTACTTAGTAAGAGAAAACTGATAACTGCGAAATAAGCATATCTGCAAATAAAGGACAGGAACAGGAATACAAGAAAATGGGGAAGCAGTCAAATTAGCAAATCCATGAGACACACAGTTAGTAAATGAATTCCCTATCCAACCAGCAGGTGTTGGAAGACACATGTAGAAATGTGCAGGTGCTGAGTAGTCTGAGACACAACTAATACGAACCAGCATTCAAAAATGAATACATGAGCCTGACAGTTATTGCCCAGCAAACTTCTCTTCAGGTCTAGAAAATGAAGCAGGTAACCTAAAAAATGCTCTAGACAGTAACTGAACAATAAGGAAGAAATACCCTGGCTTTATTAAAAGTTTATTATGCTGGATGAAACTAATACGTTAAGGGATACAAGCATGTGGAGGTAATTCTGAATGTTACAAAAGTTTTGATAGTATTTTTGGCCTATCTGTTGATGTTCAATCAGTCTGGTCTGGAAATAAACAGGTCATCATAGGAAAACCAGATGAAGAAAACATAAGCAGAAGAGTAATAATATAATAATAAATATCAATGGAATGAGCTTGGGGGTGTTGTGCAAGGTCTGTAAGTGTTGGATTTGTACTCTTTTAACATACAATTGATCATCAGCATTAAAGATGGAATAATTGTAAGAGATTCATCTTCATTAACAATCAGGAAGAGGTTAAACAGCACAATAATTAAATTAGCAGATGATAATAAATTATGAAGTGTAGTAAATGACCTTTCTACAACAAAGGCAAAGAAATACAGTATAGAATTTCCTTATGTTCAGCTGAATAGGTAGAAGATGAAGAAACAAGATGAAGTTGTTTTTCAAAACATGAGAAAAGAAAATAAAACACCAATATTATTTCAGGATAGTAAACTGTGAATTACACAATAACATGTTGCACAGAAAGGACAATATGACTTTGAGCAGTGCGTACAGAGGTATCTTGACTTACAGCAAAGAAAAAATAATTTGTTTCTACAAAGGTAGTAGAATTTAGACTAATGTATTCAAGTCTAAGAAGCATAGCCCGATAGACATTGGAAAACTGAGGGGACCAAAAGCATGAAAGCAATGTGAGGGTGTGGAGAGAATAAATTAGCAGGAAAGACTTAGAGCATGAAATATCCATAGATTGATTAAGAAAAAATGCCTGAAGTAAGTTAAATGGGTAGAGAAATTATATTAAGGTCAAATTAGGCAGAATAGGGGGTTGAGTTGTAAATTTTTAAAAGAAATGAGAAATTTCAGGTTGTGTTTTGTTGGAAACCATTTTTGAAGTTTAGAAAACGAATTGTTGGAGACCATTTTATCTTTGCCAAGAAAAAAGATGTTGATTCCTTGTTACCTCGTATCTAAATCAATCCACACTGAGCAACTTCCCCATATCCTTCAATGGCAAACCAAGGAAAGGCAGCCAGGCAGAAAACCCTCAGGGAAAGAAGTGGAAGAAACTGAACATCTAGCAAAGTCACTAGATTTGCAAACATGTAGTAACTCCCATTGAGCTTAGTGGACTTCAGCTTATGTGCTCTGAAAAATCATTTAAGTAGCATGTCTCCCTCTTTGGCCCCTTATGCGTATCTTAGAAATTATTACCCTAAAAAGTTTAATTGGTCATGGAACATCATCTCCTCTGTCACTTTTTCCCACCACTACTTCACATCTAAATGCAGAGACCCATGCTATCAACTGCCTCGCCAAAAAGGTCACAAACTCATTCTGTTACTCATCATGATTATCCAAGACTGGTCTGTCAGCAGAAAAAATTTTTTTTTCAAATTACCCATAAGCTAGTCTGTGGACACAATTCTAGAAATTTCCTTTTCCTTCCATTTTTCATAAAATCTTGCAAGTTTTAAAATTATGGAACATGCTTTTGTTACATCTTTTCCACTTCTCATGATATTTCAGAAATGGCACATTGCGTAATAAAACTATTGCACGGCTATCGTAATAAGTGAGAATTTCTGGTAAGAAGATACAGCTTAAGTACACTAAAACTATAAAATAAGAATGTACTATGAGTTCCCAGAGAATTAGTAATATTGCACAATCATTATATAGATATTGATGAGGGAAGAAACAGAGCCAGCAGATCAATACCTGGCTCCAAGCCTGATGTCACCAGCAGAATTTTGGGGGTTTTGGTCATGGGTCAGTTTACATGACACCAGGCCTGCTGGCAACAGATGGGGTAGACCTCTCAAAGGGGGAAAAGGATCTTTGCACAAGAGTTAGCAGGGTTCATTGAAAGAGCTTTAAACTAGATTTGAAGGGGGAAAGGGATAAAACCAGGCTCACTAGAGATAAGTCTGGGGGCAGCACGCCAATGTTTGAGGGATGGTGTGCTAGCGAGGTCCTTCAGTCTGCTGTCTCAGTGGAGCCAGGGCAGCAGCATGCCATGCGGCAGCAAAGACACAAGGCTTATGGATGTGTAAGAAATCATGGAAGTGCCTAAGAATGGTCTTGTAGGAATTAGGGCTTCTCCCCTCAAAAAGATGGCGGGATCAATAGCCCAACTGAAGTGCATCTACACCAATGCATGCAGCATGGGCAACAAACAGGAGGAGCTAGAAGCCATTGTGCAGGAGGAAAACTATGATATAGTTGCCATCACAGAAACATGGTGGGATGACTCGCACAACTGGAGTGCTGCAATGGATGGATATAAACTCTTCAGAAGGGATAGGCAAGGAAGGAGAGGCAGTGGGGTAGCCCTGTATGTTAGGGAATGTTTTGATTGTCTAGAGCTTGATGATAGGGTTGAGTGTTTATGAGTAAGAATCAGGGGGAAGACCAACAAGGCATATAGCATGGTGGGAGTCTGTTATAGACCACCCAACCAGGACGAAGAGACAGATGAAGTATTCTACAAGCAGCTGGGAGAAGTCTCACAATCACTAGCCCTTGTTCTCGTGGGTGACTTCAACTTACCAGATGTCTGCTGGAAACACAACATAGCAGAGAAGAAACATTCTAGGAGGTTCCTGGAGTGTGTGGAAGATAACTTCCTACACAGCTGGTGAGACAGCCAACTAGGGAAGGCACTTGCTGGACCTCTTGTTTGTGAACAGAGAAGAACTTGTGGGTGATATGATGACTGGAGGCCATCTTGGGCACAGAGATCATGAAATGATAAAATTTTCAGTTCTTGGAGAAATAAGGACAGGGGCCAGCAGAACTGCTACCTTGGACTTCCAGAGGGCAGACTTTGGCCTGTTTAGGAGCTTGGTTGACAGAGTCCGTTGGGAGTCAGTCCTGAAGGGCAAAGGAGTCCAGGAAGGCTGGACATTCTTCAAGAAGGGAGTCTTAAAGGCACAGGAGCAGGCCATCCCCATGTGCCGAAAGATGAGCCGGCGAGGAAGAAGGCTGGTCTGGCTGAACAGAGAGTTTTGGCTGGAACTCAGGAAAAAAGGAGAATTTATGACCTTTGGAAGAAGGGGCAGGCAACTCAGCAGGACTACAAGGATGTCGTGAGGTTATGCAGGGAGAAAATTAGAACGGCCAAAGCCCAACTGAACTTAATCTGGCTACTGTTGTAAAAGACAATAAAAAACGTTTCTATAAATACATCAGCGACAAAAGGAGGGCTGAGGAGAATCTCCATCCTTTATTGGATGCGGGAGGAAACATTGCCACAAAGGACAAGGAAAAGGCTGAGGTACTTAATGCCGTCTTTGCCTCAGTCTTAAATAGTCAGGCCAGTTGTTCTCGGGATACCCAGCCCCCTGAGCTGGAAGACAGGGACAGGGAGCAGAATAAAGCCGCCATAATCCAAGGGGAAATGGTTAGTGACCTGCTACACCACATAGACACACACAAGTCTATAGGACCGGATTGGATCCACCCACGGGTACTGAGGGAGCTGGTGGAAGTGCTCACCAAGCCACTTTCAATCATTTATTAGCAGTCCTGGCTAACAGGGGAGGTCTCAGTCGACTGGAGGTTAGCAAATGTGATGTCCATGTACAAGAAGGGCCGGAAGGAGGATCCATGAAATTATAGGCCTGTCAGCCTGACCTCGGTGTCAAGGAAGGTTATGGAGCAGATTATCCTGAGTGCCATCATGCAGCACATACAGGACAACCAGGGGATCAGGCTAGGCCGGCATGGGTTTATGAAAGGCAGGTCCTGCTTGACTAACTTGATCTCCTTCTGTGATAAGGTGACCCACTTAGTGGATGAGGGAAAGGCTGTGGATGTTGTCTACCTGGACTTTAGTAAAGCCTTTGACACCATTTGCCACAGCATTCTCCTGGAGAAACCGGCTGCTCATGGCTTGGATGGGCGTGCTCTTTGCTGGGTAAAAAAATGGCTGGATGGGTGGGCACAAAGAGTTGTGGTGAATGGAGTTAAATCCAGTTGGCGACCGGTCATGAGTGGTGTTCCCCAGGGCTCAGTATTGGGGCCAGTCCTGTTTAACATCTTTATCAATGATCCAGACGAGGGGATCGAGTGCACTCTCAGTTAGTTTGCAGACAACACCAAGTTGGGTAGCAGTGTTGATCTGCTGGAGGGTAAGAAGGCTCTACAGAGGGATCTGGACAGGCTGGATCGATGTGCTGAGGCCAACTGTATGAGGTTCAACAAGGCCAAGTGCCGGGTCCTGCACTTCAGTCACAACAACCCCAGGCAACACTACAGGCTTGGGGAAGAGTGGCTGGAAAGCTGCCCAACGGAAAAGGACCTGGGGAGTGTTGGTCAACAGACGGCTGAATATGAGCCAGCAGTGTGCCCAGGTGGCCAGAAGGCCAATGGCATCCTGGCTTGTATCAGGAATAGTGTGGCCAGCAGGACTAGGGAAGTGATCATCCCCCCTGTACTCAGCAGTGGTAAGGCCACATCTCGAATACTGCGTCCAGTTTTGGGCCCCTCACTTCAAGAAGGACATCGAGGTGCTGGAGCATATCCAGAGAAGGGCAACAAAGCTGGTGAAGGGTCTAGAGAACAAGTCTTATGAAGAGCAGCTGAGAGAACTGGGATTGTTTAGCCTGGAGAAGAGGAGGCTGAGGGGAGACCTTATTGCTCTCTACAGCTACATGAAAGGAGGTTGTAGCGAGATGGGTGTTGGTCTCTTCTGCCAAGTAACAAGTGATAGAACAAGAGGAAATGGCCTGAAGTTGCACCAGGGGAGGTTTAGACTGGATATTAGGAAAAATTTCTTCACTGAAAGTGTTGTCAAGCATTGGAACAGACTGCCCAGGGAAGTGGTTGACTGACCATCCCTGGAGCTGTTTAAAAGACGTGTTGATGTACTGCTTAGGGACATGGTTTAGTGGTGGACTTGGCAGGTTAACAGTTGGACTTGATAATCTTAATGGTCTTTTCCAACCTAAACAATTCTATGATTCAGTGATTGTATATTTCAAGATAAATTAAAGTGTTTCCTGTTTAGGAACTAGCAACATCACATTCAGCTGAAAACCTTCAAGATAATGTTGAGACATTTATACCAAACACATTGCAAGGTTGAGTCCCTCAGACTTTTCATTGCAGTTTAAGATGCAAAGTTAGCAGGAGTTCGTCATACTGCTATAACAATTAAACATTCATACTCTAAGTGAAATAACAAAATATTCAAAGAAGATACATGCATAGAAATGCCAAAGTGAAACTGTTTTTTAAAAAGTTAAACACATTTCAATCCTTCCTTTCTCCTTTGCTCCTAATCATGTCCACCAAAAAGGTGGCTAAACTTAGGAGGTTTTACTTTACAGGCACAACAGGTGTGTGTACAACAGGCTCACCATCAGCTGCTGAGGCTCAGCTGACTCATTAAACCATTCTAATTCCATCACTTTCAATCATGATTGACTACACTCAAATGTAGACAAGGTCTTTGCAGGAAGCATAATGTTTTTCATATCTGTAGCAAGAGGCACAAGAGAGCACACTTTGAGAAGGTGTTAGGCACAAATCACTGAATGGTAAGCAAATATCATATAGTACTCCTGGGGTAATGTAAACTCTTCATAAGTCTGAAAAGTCTTTTAGTTGCCTGATTTAAACCAAAGGGGGGGGGGGGGGGGCGGTTCCAATGGAGAATCAATTGACGTTTGTGTTTCCTTTTTTTTTTTTTTAATTCTACACTTTCTCTGCATTTGTTCTCTTTCTTCCCCCTATTTAGAATAGTCTTTCTCATTCAGAATGACGACTTGAAAATGTTAGTGTCTAACACTCCATGATACTTATTGCATATAAATTACAATCAAGTCTCATGGATGAGTACAAGACTAAACACCCCATGTAATTCAGTAAGCTGAAGAAACATACCTTATATGCCAAACCAAGACTTTAATTAAAGTACTGGCAATCTAATCAAAGATCCGTCCACTTACAATAATACTAACACAGCTCAAATTTTTACAGCTCATTCCCAGTAATGATACAGTCAAAATGATGTAAGCAAACTTTCTGATATCTCCCCCTTCTTTTGGTGTTATGCTCAACCTTTCTTAAGTCCCTCATGATGTTAGGGTTGATAGTACTAGGCTGTCTCAAGAAGGTGAAAGGGTTTCCAGTGAGCTGTCAGCACTGCAATTTCTTCACCTGAAACTGATAGAAGATTTGGAGCGGGAGGAAGGGAGGGGTGTTGTTTTTTGTCACTCCTGGGTTTGCTTGAGGTTATTTTTATGTTTGCTAACACAGACTACTTGCTCTAATTCCATGTTATATCTGAGTTTCATTTTGTATGGTCTGTAGAGACTTCTTTACTCTCTTTTTTTTATCCTTTGAACCAGTTTTACCCAGCTCCCAAAGTTACATTCCTTTAGTGACCTGTAATTGACTGTGATTTGTGTTTATAGCCCAGGGACCTCTGTTATCAGTCTATGCTTGCACTTCTAAAGCTCTTGTTATCATCCTGCTCTTGTACTTCTGTAAGCCTATGTTACAATCCCATTTCTCTTCAATGGCCTTCAGGCTGTGGCTTCCTGATAACACACCTGAAAGTTTTATTAGTATAACTTAGTCACGCATAAATCTATGTTCTAGAGGCATTAAACAGTTTACCTCTACAAAAATAATGATCCATTAGATGTATATATCTACAGACACACATAGACACAATGTTCTGGTATCTACCTGCCACCGATATCTACTAGTTATAGCAACATCACCAATGTGTTACCAAAATAGCTTTACAGCTGACTCCACTGTGCTGAAAATCAAGTGAAATAAGTATGACTATTTCTGACACTAACAATTTACAACATGGCTTAAAGGATTAAATTACACTTGAATTAATGTAATAATTTTTAATATGATGAAGAAACAGGGAGCACAGATTTTGTTTCCTGTCAAAAGATAGATGTGTTTGGTGGATTCCTTTCATTCAAGAGCAAATGAAGTTAGAGGACCCATGAGAACTACCCTGCTTCTCATTTGCTGTAGGGAATAATGGTACGCCACACAATAGCTATGCCAAACAGTAGTGGAAGCCTGTACTGCTTTATATTGCTTAATTGCCATATTTGAGAACCACAGCCCTACACAGCCCACCCTGCTAGCCTGACACACTGGCTTCTGTTGCCATCAATACACTACAGACTGACATGTCAGACAGACTGCTCCTGTCTGCTTTTAACTACTGAACCCCTGTAACATACATTCACAACTAGGTTGACTGGCATGATTTTATCTCCAATTCATGTCTCCATATCCTTCCCATGATTCATCGAAGGTCGGGGAGTTACCATTACCCAGGGCCACGTGCATTTTGGGTGGAGCCCCATATTTACACAGGCCCTCTACCAATTCAGGGCTGCATTCAACTGTGTATACCATTCCAAGATGGAGTTAGCCTGCTACAAAGCCGTAATAGACCAAAGGCACAACGGGGTTTGTTGACTTAATATATAATGACTTTTGTACAGCTGACAAACCATGATACTCTTATAAAAGTCTTCCCCCCATTAAATGAGATGATTGATTTTTACACTATATTGGGCTTAACAATACCAGAGAATTCCTCCTCGCTAGAACAAGGACCTCTTGCTATATAATCAAAGATTTTATATTTGAAAAGAAAAGTTTCTGACCTTCATGCTTGCTAAGAAAACAGCAAACAAATGGATGAACTGCCCCTTTTTTTCCAGCTCTGAAATACGAAGATCACAATTTAAAATGCAGGATTTTTAGCCACTCCACTGCACAAAGTTCTGTAGATTCAAGGATATTAAAGCCAACAGGCATTAATGGGTTAATGTAATCTGACCTGCATAATATGTCACTGAATTCCACCCACTCTTTCCTGCATCAAATCAATAACCCCAGGCAAGCTAGTGTCCATATGTTTAGAAAGATGTTGAATCATGATCTGAGAATTTTGCATGATGAACAATCCATCATATTCCAGAATAAGATGTACTTGCCATTAATTAAAAATAAGTCCACTTGTGTTTCCATGAATTTGCCTGCCTTTTTCTTCTAATTAGTAGCTTGTTTTCTGCAAGATTTAAGTTACTTCCTCTATAAAGACTTCTTCACCACCCAGAAAGCTACTGGATGCATTTGTGTCATGCAGCAGAGCTCAGTGCAAACATTCCCAAGTTAATGGACGTTCAGGAAACCCACATAGTTCAGCTTCTCAGTAAGGCTTACAAAATTCAGATCTAGAGCCATGTGAACACAGAAGAAAGGCCAGAAACATTCTCCTGCCTTACGTGTATTTCAAGAGGCTTTGGATCTGTCAAGTCACCCTGCAGCTACAGAATTCCAGTGAAAAAAGCTATTGCTCTGTTATTGCATCAATTTCCTCTAGTGCTGCAATACTGGGAGATTAAAAACAGAGCACTTGTATCCCATAATCCTGGCAATATTATTGTAATCTCAGCATTCCTCTTTGTCCTTTTCATGAAAAGCTGCAGTAAGAACATCATCACACTCTGTTCCTGCTCCAAATCCAAGGTTTCTTTCAACAGACCCAGGGGTCTCCACTCCTGGCTATCATTGTCCTAATCCCTTCCTTGAGCAGTTCAAAAACCTTGCTATTTAGGATCAGTTTCCCAGGTTTAGCTCTTGTCCTCTAAATAGTTTCTTGCATACCATGGAATCAAGCTTTCCACAATCAAGCCTATTTCTAGTTAGGGAATTACAGAGTAGGAGGTTTCAGAGCAGCAGATAGATATGCCAGAATGCTTAGTCCTCTAATGCATTAATTCATTATTCTACTTCCTGGTTTCAGATTAAAATAAATGAAAACCAAAGCAACCTCTCTCTCTACAGTCTCGTTCCAATACACACATACCGTTATCAGCCTTTCGCACAACAGCAGCGTTATCCCTGGCAACGACAACTTGCTTTTTCCCCCCCCCCCCATCTCTACTTTCAATGGTCAGTTCTGCAAACTGATGCAGTTTTTGCCTCCACTGCTTTAAAATCTTATGTGGGACTTTCTGTCCAGAAATCTCTCTTTTCCTAAGGACCATTGCTCCAATGACGCTAGCTTGTTCTGTTTGTAGCTGCTGTTCTCTCTCATAATTCTCTCCTCCCTGCTGTGAGTCTTGCTTGACTGACTGTCGCTACATTTCGTATACATGCAGACTAATCAAAGAAAAGGTCCTCTAAACTAAACTGACTCCCTAGTATGAGAATGATTTGCTGTAATTGCAGTCAGTATTAAATCCATGCACAAACATATTAGCTTTCTCTTCCTTTTCCAAAATCATCCTTGTAGAGATATTTGTCCTACTTTAAGTTGCTGCTAACTACAAGAGATATTTTTCCCGTCTTCTAGTCCCATCCTTGCCACAAATTAAGACTACAAAAAAAACAATTTGATTCCAAACAGCCATGTTATATTGGACTTTACCTACAAAGCTGAACTAAACAATATTATGCCAACACCAAAAGCCTGTCATTCATAGTTTAATTGTAATGAAGTTTGAATGGTCAGTTACCATAAAAGAGTAGTGTTACAGATGAAGCTCAAGCCAGCTGAAAAGAAAACTAGTTCAGATAACAGCATATTTACTAAATGCCATATTCACTACAGTCTAGGTTCGCTTCTTTCAGCAAATCTTTTTCTATAGTATCCAAACTACACTGGACCATGTGACAGGACTCCAGTGGAGCCAAAGCTTTGAGATGAGTTTCCTACATTTTATTCCTAAAGCAAGCACACCTAGGTCCCCCACCAAATCTGAATTTCAAAATGTGCATTTTACTTGAACTCAAATTAGACAAACTTAACATCTTAAATAGAAAAACTCTGATCTGCTGAGTGAGAAAAAAATAACTAAATCCCCCTACTCTTGTGTACTTCATAGATCAGCTTTGTTCTCAGCCCAGCAACTTGCAATGGCTTTCTACAATACATTCTCCTCTGGTCCGTGGGGAAAAAATCTACTCTCCGTCACAGTTTTGGCTGTTTTTTGGTCTATCTCACTTCTCAGTAACATCTCAGTCTGGTTCCCACCAGGGCATCCTGCAGAGTGTGCCTTTCTCTCTGCCAGCTCCCTCTGCTCACCTCCGTATCCAGCTGCTCAGAAAAGGCCTCTCATCTTCTACCCTGAGAGGACTCCACCTAACAAAGGAAAAAGGCAGCCTTCCTCTTTTCTCCTAAATCACAGCCTTTTAAAGGAATATATTCAGCAATTAGATACAGCACATGGTAAATGAACAAGTTTAAACACAGGCTGTCACAAACCAGGTAAACATTATCCCCTGGCAAAAGACCTGGAGGACACATCTGTTCTCAGTACTGGAGGATTATATTTGAAGCTTTTATAGCAATACTCAGGGTGAGTCAAGATTAACACAGAACTGCCAACTTGCTCAGGCCTCTGTAATATAAGGGCATAAAAATTGCCAAACTAGGTCAGTCCTGCTTCCAAGAGTAGTCTGCTAATAGATGCTTTGGGAAAGACTGTAATAGGAAGAGTAGGCATAGTGTGATCCAAGTATAGTTACACAGCTTCCAGCAATGAGTGCTTAAGGATTTCATGAGCTGGACATTGCATCTGGCCTTCACATTTAATAGTTACCAAAGGAACTGCTTTCCATGAGCTTGTCTAATCTGTCTTTGAATCCATTTTTACTCCTGGCCTCCACAGCTTCTTGTGGCAACAAATGCAATAATTTTATTACAAATTATGTGAAAGAAGAGTCTATCTTCACCAGGCCCAACTGTTTGCTCCTTGTTTCTTGTATGATGAAGTAATCAGCCTTTATTCACCTTCTCCAAACCATTCATAGTGTTATAATCCTCCACAATATCCCTTTTCCGAGCTGGAGTTTTCCTGTATTTTCTCCGTATTTAGAAGCTTTTTTGTGTTTCTTGTTAAGGAATGTTAGGAGTAGACACTATCTCCAGCATCTCTGGCCCAGGACTCCCGCCTGACTGCTAGATCCCAGCCTAGTACACCTGGGGACCCAGAACTTCTGTTCAGGTTTGCAGGTTGTCGAGGACTCTTATGGAACTGGTATTGTCCCGACATTGCCGTTATACCGCCATCTTCTGGCTTGGACACTCAGCCTCCGACAGGCTGCATGCATGCAGACACAGGGCGCCTGCGCGGAGACCAGGGCGCGAAAAGCAGAAACACAGACTGCATGCACGCAGACCTGCAGATAAACAACACAGGGCGCCTGCGCAGAGACGAAGGCGCGAAAAGCCGAGGCACGGACTGCACGTACACAGGCACATTCTGCGCCTGCGCATGGCCCTATAAAAGGACCGCGCACACCTTTTGAGGTGTGGCTGCTGCTACCCCTCCTACCTGGCGCACCCCTCGGAACCTGCTCCTGCGGACGCTTCAACACCTGGATGCAGAGGCTGGGCCGGCTGGACAAAGAGACTACTGGATGCCGTCGGACTCGGAGTGGTGATAGCCAGTTCCCCCACGTGGCCTTCTTCTCACCTGCCTGAGCACGCCTTCTCTCTCTCCCGCTCTTGCTCTTTTTTCCCCCTCTCCCTTTCTCTCTCTCTCTCTCTCTCTGTTTTTCCCCACTGCCTCCCTACCCGGTTCCTCACCCCTTCATCCGCCGAAATAAAGTTAAAAGGTTGTACGGCATCTGACCCTATTCCGTGTCTTAATCTCGTCCTTGGGATCATATCGAAACCTCCCCCGATGTTGGATCGGGACACAGGTTCAACCAGTATTGAAGGTGAGCACGTACACCACACACACCCACACACCCCACCCACCCACCCCCCCCCAGCACAGACTCTCCATCTGCCTAATCCCCCTGCCTGGACCCAGGCCCCCATGCTCACCAGCTGCTCCAGCCTGAGGTTTGCTAGCAAATGACACACACACAAACCACACACCCTCAATTTGGGGAAGATGTAGACACTGGTTCCCCCAGCAGCCGGCACTAGACTCGTGATGTGACTGTGGTCCTTCTCCAGCCATCGGCACTGAGCCCCTCTCTTGCCTCACTCACGCTGGTCCCCCCCAGTAGCTGTTTTTTTGGAACACACACCCTTTCCAGCCCAGTGGCAAGAGGTGGCAGAGACCCCCACCCACTGCAGCAGCTGATGCTGAGACCACACTCACTCCAGTAGGTGACACTACAGACTGGGGCACCCGCAGTCCCAGTCTGACTCCACCTGCTGGCACCAAACCTGCTCACACCGACCCCCCAGTAACTGGCACCTAGTCCTTGCAGGACACATGGGATAGTGAGTGAGATTACACAGGGAAATACTTAAGAAAGGATTTAATAAGAAGACAGGACAGACTACATACTCACTAGCCCCATTTTATAGGTGACTGGCCCTTTCACCCACCTTTTTGTCTATTCCCCTTTGTTATTCCCCCATCCCTCTCCCCTGCTTGTTCCCCCATCAGTCTGTACAGTCCCACTGACACCACCATCCCCCTCAACACCCTGGACACTCAGGTTTGCATCCTTATGGGATGCAAAGCACCAGTTTGCCTGCAGGTCCTGTACAGCCCATCAATTAGTGTGTCTGAGGAGGTTTGTTCTCTTTTCCTCCCTTATTTTCATCTGTCAGATTTGTGTGCCTGTATATATTTTTTATGGCTTCCTCCTTTTCTTATTATCCCCTTCTCTATTGAAAAGGTCCTTGACTAGATACCCTCAAGGGAATAGATGCTCTCTCCTTCCACATACCCTTACATTTCTTACCCTATTCTTCCCTGAAGTCACATTTGTTCTAAGGCTAGTATGCCAAGTTTGAGCTCCCCATAAACTGTTATAAAATACTGGCATGTAAGTGTTTTCTACTTGATTCTTACTCTATAATTACTGAAACTCCATTTGATTTTTAATTTTCATGAAGCTCATTCCTTATGTCTTTGGAGAACTTTATGCCTCAACTCTCAGATATTTACGTTTATGACTATGACATTTATATGGTTGTGTATCATAATGTTGCACCATTATTGTATAAAATATTATCTTATGTATTATACAGTATTTTGCCTTTTTTGCAATTATAAGTGCAAAATATAAAAATAATAACTATATTTTTATATAATACCTAAAAGTTGGGTCCAAAGAGTAATTTAAAATAAGTTTACTTTAGAAAAATGAAGATTCTTTTTGTAACATTTTCACAGAAACTATTTACTATGTGACCCAGGTCATAAAAAACAAATGAAATCATTTATGTATTATTTTTGCATTTTAAATGGCATTGTTTTGGGGATCCATATCCGGCTGCCTGATTTGGGCAACATAACTACATTTCTAATGACGCTATTTCTATCAATCACTGTATGTTCTAATTTGACTACTTGTGGGTAGAGGTCTTGACTAACCTTTTTGTGACTTGAGAACGGCCATCTGTTATCGATGAATGAGATACTGAGGAATTTCAGTCACATGGTCTTTTAATATATGTAAAATTTCAGGAGACTGGCAGAGCAGAGACTGTGCTGCAGTACTAAGATTTAGTTACTTTCCCACATTTTCAACAGTAGAATACCAAGATAACTATTTAAACAGCATGATGGCAAACAACTAGACTAAGAAAAAGATCAGTAAGTAATGGTGGGTTTCACTCACATGTGAGAGAATTAGGAAACAAAGTCATGAGATAAATTCAAGGAAGTCAGAACCTTACATTCATGTACTTATTTCTACATTATTATCAGTGCTATCATCCTTCCTAGAGAAGGATGATATTAGGTTAAAGATTTTACAAACAAAGATCAAGACAGGTCCTCCCTAAAAGATCTTCTAGTTCATGCGAAACACATTGGTTCAGAGAGTGGAAAGCGTGGGAAACAGTATAAGCAGGGGGGCCAATGTGTTGATTTGCAAACACCACAAATGTTTTCTGAATTGGTTTCTTGAGTATGTTAGGGGTGTATCAAGTCTCACACTTTCTGTGATGAATGCAGTTGTTACCACTTATGTTCTCCTACCGCACACTGACATTCCACGTTTGGTAGCAGTGCAAGACAACCTTTTACTCAGCATCTGTATCTTGTAGAGCAGTAGAGAAGCTGTGGTGCTGTGCTGCTTTTAGGAAACCTTTCCTAGCAGGGCTACCAATCCAAGAAAAGCCCTGCTAAAAGACACATTACCCATCAGCAGCTTTTTGTGCCTGAGAAATGACCAGCATAGGCTGGTGCCTGTGCAGTCTGACAACTAAGATTTCCCACAATGGAGTTCAGAGATGTAGATGACCAAAAAACAGAGAAAGGCAGAGGGAAACATCCTGCTCTTTCTTAAGCAGAAGCAGGAGAAAACAAAGACCAGCAGAGAAGGCTGTCCAAGGCAATTCTAGCTTAATGCAATCTAGAAAGCAAAGGATAGCACTTCACCAGTCTCATCATCTGTCATTGGTATAAATATAGTCACAATTTTTTGAAAGCAGTATAAAATACTATCTATTTTTAAAAAGCAAGATTTGCAAGTGTAAATTATTTGGCCAGTTTGCATAGAATATTTTTATAGTGCTGCTTTAACATAAAAAGTATAATGAAAATGGTAAATTATTCTAAAGGCAAAATGACTCTAAGGCATAACAAACTTACATGCATAATAACAAAGTACTTTCTAATTAAAGTTATGATATTTTCATTAAACTTTATGTGAGGATTATAATTCAGTGTTCAGTAACATATAATTACCAGGCCATTATGAATGTAACTGAAAAATCAGCAATCTGGAAAAACTAGGATTAAGATTGACTTTAAACATTAAGTTTTGTTTCCTTCTAGAAGAGTGTCTTATTTGTAGTCCACTTCCCTGATATCAATACTTACACAGGTGCACACCTATAAAGTTATAATACTTGTTGTCTTTTTAGTAAACTCAAAGAGCAAGAATGAAAAAAAACTGTCTAGTAATGCGTCATAAGAAAATTGCTTGCTGTTAATAACTAGTGTTTTCCATTTCAAATAGAACTGTAGTTTATCTCTATTCTGTTAGCATTAATAGTTACAGAATTTTATTCTTTCTTGTAATTTAGTCAAGTTACTCTATTTGTACTACTAAAATGGTACAGGAGAGTGACAGTACGATATCTTTCCATTACATTTTTGAAGACAGCAATGTGTAATATGGACTGTTCACTTACACAGACTTACAAAGCTTAAGCTTCATTCAAACAAGAATGTAAATGCAACAAAAAGCATAAATGTATCAGATGTGGATTAAAATAGCAAAAAACAACTACTTGATTTTGTAATTAAGTGATAAAATAAAATGTTGACATGCACAGAGGAATATACTCAAACAAATGATACGTATATACCAAACAATCATTCCATTACTGGCCTTTGGAGAACTGCTTTAATAGTCTTTTAAACGTGTCAGTCATTGGAAACCAACAGACTGCTACAGACAGGCAGCAGAGGGTGTTCAGGTTTACTGCCACTTCTCAAAAGAGGATGCAGTACTTGGAGTTTCACAAGGTAGGGGGAACATGAAAAGGCAGTTCCTAAACCAGTTCCATTTTTTTAAAGTGTTACAGCAGACAGACTTTAAGGATATACGCTTACAATCTTGCAGAATCTTACTCCCTGTGCAGAAAGATCTCCTACATGGCTGTAATGATGAAGCTGTAATGCCGCATATGCTACTCCTCCCAGGGAGCATGTGGTAGACATGTGGCTAAGAAGTTGCCGTAGCAGAAGTCTTCCTGTCCTGGCCCACCCCACCTTCCCCCTGTAAGCCCCCTTCCCATGGTGGTGACTGTTCCACTGCCCCAGCCCAAGGTCTTCCAGGTTGGACTCCAACTCTTGATAAACAGTCACATCTTTCACAGCACCACTTTGGAAAAAGAAGTTTCCAGTCTCTAATATGTTTCTGTCTTTGATTCTGGCTCACTACAAAACATACTTAGTAATTTTAAAAAACGCAGTACAAATAGCAAAGTCAGAGCAAGTCAGCCTCCACCATGTTAAACATGCCATTTTTCACCAAACGTGGATCCGTTGAACACAGAGACTTTCCCCCATCCATTTTGAGTTTGATGACTTTTCTGGCAAGACTGTTGTGTGGCAACCTGGAAAGCCCTCTGCTGATTTGACACAATTTTAGCTTTTTTACTAGCTGTGTGGCTTTGTTTCCACCAGAGGACAGAAAAGTCCTTTTCAGTTCCACATCACCCCATTCATTATGTCCTTGGGTAAGCCTGCTTTCAGTTTTGACCAGCTCAGGGTAGGCATTTCAAGTCACACTTCAAATAGGCCATTTAAGTTTGTCTGAAGTTAAGTTGGTCCTTATCTCTGTATCACTGTGATTACATCTTCAGTAAAAGAAACAAGGAGAGCAACTTATAACCCTAATTCCTCCAGCATTTCAGAACAGTGCAAGGTTTCGTCTCCTTAAGGCTGCATACCCACATGAGATGTTAGGCCATCCTCTTGCAGGAAGCAGCAGCATGTGACTTTTACCTGACACTTGCATAATCTAAATTTCCCTTCTCTGTTTTTCGTCTTCAGTTTTACTGAACTGAGGGGAAAAGGCGAGTGAAACAGAACTTCTTTCGAACTCAAAAGAGGTAATATGGGCCATCCAGTCTATTTGGGCAGTTTTGCCTTGTTGTTCCTATGACAAAATAAGGCTCCTCCTAAACTACAGTCTTCTAAAAGCAGAAAAGAGAAAGAAAATTTCTCTAGGAAAAAGGACTATTTCTGCAAAATGAATCCCAGAGAAGAAACCAGCAGAAACTACTTTACCTGAACTGTAGTGAAAAAGACTTATATAACCATTTGGATACAAAAGCTGGTGACATTAATGAAACACGAAAGAAAACAGTTAATATATGCACAGTTTATCAAGCAACATAATAAGGTGGCTTTTTTCCCCAGCTGTTATCCAGCAATTATCCGTTTTCAAAAACATGAATCTCAATTCTACAAGGGATGAGGCTCTTTCTCAGAGCTCTGAGGTAGGAAGAAAGCTTCCTTCCTACCCTTCCACTGAAATCAGCCCTCTGCACTGGGAAGTGACAAGACATGAGTGTTGCTGAATGATGAAATACAAAGTACTCAGTCATTTAGCACAGGGAGGAAGACAACAGACTGGTTCATGTTCCCTTCCAAAGGCACGCGCACTGACATTACCGTGCTGAGGCCGGTGGAGGTGTATTTTTCAGAAAAGACACTGACAGTGACTGATTCAGATTGACTTTGTCAATATCAGCTCAAGTGCTGCATTTATCATGTCCCACCAGCTTTGCTTACCATTAGGCATTTACCAAGCACACAACTTAATTCAACACAGACCACAGACTGCAATAGACACTTCTTAGTGGAAAACATCGAATGAATTTCAGTTTTATGAATTAATAATATTCCAGAAAAACCCAACCTGAGCACAAGGGAGAACATCATCACATCCCAGTCTCAAAATTCTGAGGCCATGTAAAATAAGGAAAGGAAAAGGAGGTTTTTTCCCTTTTCTTTTCCTTTTTTTGTAAAATAGGCCTCCACAGGTGTAAAATAGAAGAGGAGAGTTCAGTGGAGCAATGTGCCGCCTTCAACTCTATTCAGTGCACTCAATTTGATCAAAACAATGAAGATTACTCTTTATTGTCTCACCCTTAATAACAAATTTTGCTAATCCCCTTTCAGTGGGGAACTTCTTGCTATTTCAAAACACATCCTACTGCTGTGTCTTGTTCTTTCCCACAATATCAATTTTGTTGATTTTGAAATCATTTATCAAAGGTACCTGCTTTTCTTTTTTTATTGATTTGTCAATTCTTCAAAGAATATATGGTGCTCCTTCTACAGAAAAGTCTAAGGAGGCAACTTTCAAGGAAAACTGTTTTAAAAGGCTAAATAAAACTCAGTTGTATCAAAAATCTTTAAATCCAGCATCTTTAGAGTTCATTACAAAGAAAAATATCTCCTGGGATAGTTTCCTTTCTTCCAGAGATGGTATAATGGTCATCATGTTTGCCAGTGTACAACATATCTCTCTTCCAAGAATTTGTCAGTAGATTTTTTGCACCCACTTATCAGAAGCATCTTCTCCATAGATATTTAATTTGAAATAATGGAGGACAACAAGTGATTTACTTGGTTTGGATGGCTCAGAGTGGTCATTACTATCACAGTTGTATGTTCTGGGATTTCATCTGCTCAGAAGAGAGATAGTATTAGACTAATTGCATACAAAGAAGAAGCAATATTTTTCTTCCCTATTTACCTTTTTTCCCCCCACAAATAAAGCAGTCTGGGTTTGCTTCTTATTCTATGGGGCTCATATCACTAAAAAGTCCACATCTAGATTTTGCTATAATTTTCTCACATTTAGTCTGGATGTGGATACTAAGACAGCATTTCCTCTACTCTATTCTACCCTAGATACTTGTCGTGATTTAACCCCAGCCAGCAACTAAGCACCACACAGCCACTCTCTCACTCCCCCCCACTGGTGGGATGGGGGAGAGAATTGGAAGGGTAAAAGGGAGAAAACTCGTGGGTTGAGATAAGAACAGTTTAATAATTGAAGTAAAATAAAATAGAATAGTATTAATAGTAGTAGTAGTAAAAATAATAATAATAATAATAAAATATAATAATAATATACAAAGCAAGTGATACACTATACAATTGCTCACCACCCACCAACCGATGCCCAGCATGTCCCCAAACAACGACCACTGCCCCATGGCCAGCTCCTCCCAGTTTATATACTGAGCATGACGTCATATGGTATGGAACAGCCCTTTGGCCAGTCTGGGTCAGCTGTCCTGGCTGTGCCCCCTCCTAGCTTCTTGTGCACCTAGCAGAGCATGGGAAGCTGAAAAGTCCTTGACTAGTGTAAGCACTACTTAGCAACAACTCAAACATCGGTGTGTTATCAACGTTATTCTCATCCTAAATCCAAACCACAGCACTATACCAGCTACTAGGAAGAAAATTAACTCTATCCCAGCTGAAACCAGGACAATACTAAGGTAGAATTCACAGAGGACATGAAGAAAGAGTACAAAGTGTAGGACATAAGAATGAATTTTATGCTGTAATTTAATATGTGGTCTAATAGCTGGGAGTACCAATCCCAAGGGAGGAAACACAGAAAACTGAATTATTAATAAATAACAATTAAATAATAACATAGTAACTGGTTTTTTTAACATACATATATGCAGAGAAAGAGAGATCATAATTCTATCCTCTACTGATGAAACTGGGACAGCTCAGAGCTCAGGACTACACCCATGTCTAGAAATTGGACACAACCACACCCTGCCCCTGGGAAATGCCTCTTTCCTTTCCTTAATTCAGACTTGAGACTCCAAAATCCACTCCTGGTGCACAACTAATTCTTGTGTTCCCTGGCCAGCACAACATGAGCCTGTACCTTCTCGCCCTTGTCCAGTGAGGAGCATTGCAAGGTGACTGTCCCAGTGCAAGCACAGTCACTCCTTGTCTTACCCTTTAAGCACCATCTGGGGGATGCGCACACTCAGAAAAGAGGTGTCACACCCAGACACGCAAAGGAACAGGACTAAGTGAGCAGGAGTGGTACTCAGCAACATCTCCCACCACTGTTAAGTGCTTGCAAGCACCGGATCAATGGTCAGAGAGCAAGCACCTTCCTGGGCCAAAACCCTCACTTCTCTATGACACGCTAGTCCAGCTCTCTTTTTCCTCATTTTCACACAGTCTTTGTCCATCCCAGCCAAGGTTTTAAATATATCAGTCTCTGCAGAACAAGAGTTAAATCTTCAGCTTACCACTCAGCTATCTCCCCATGGTGCAATAAAATTAAAGCAAAATTGACCAAGAGACACCATCCCATTTCAGGTCAGAAAAAGTCAAATGCTTTGATTTCACAGTGTCAGTGTGTTGTGTTAGAATGCACTGTTTTGATTTTAAGCTGGTAAATCAACTAGTTAACACCATTCCAAAACATGGGGTTTCTCTATTTTTTTTCCCATTTGCCATTTCCAAAATCTAATATATGGTGTTATTAACAAACTACAAATTCCATTTTTTATCCAGAAGACAATATATAAAAAATAAACATTTTATTAATTAGTTAGGTATGTATCAATTATATAAATATTTCAATAAATACAGCAATTTAGAGTATCAGGAACTGAGGGCTGTTGATTACTCAAACTGACACCATTTAGAGCCATCAGAGAGCTAATTCTTGGAGCTTTCTGAAGACAAGATCTTTAAGATCTGTTTCTCAGGTTGGGTTTTCCAAATTTTGGAGGACTCCAAATTATTACCCTGTAGAAGATTAGATCTATTGAGCCAGTTAAATTTTAATTAGGGAAACTAAATTAAAATGAGAAATCTGGATTCTCGGTGTAATTGTAATCAGCCATGCTTAAGAAAGATACATTCAAACAAGAACCGTTGCAGAGTGTGGTCACTAGGATGATGAGGGAAAAGGAGATTTGTTTAACCTAGCCTAACAGAGGCTATAATGATATGCATTAGCAGAACAGAAGGATAACAAATGAGTATAAAGTGACTGTGACTAAATTTAGGGTGGAAAGAAAAAAAAAAGCCTATCACAAAGTAGAGTGCTATACCAGAAAACTGGAGACCTAATTAAATCTATCACATGGTAGACTGCAATAGCAGGAACTTTTGAATTAATTTGCCTGCATCCAGAGAAAATTCTTCTCATTATTTTTCCTAAAAGTGATATCCACCTGGCACTTAAAAGGAACTCCTAAACCTGCAAATCTTCACCAACCGGATGACGTGGATGAAGGGCTTTTAGGTCTTATATATTCAGAATTTTTCTGTGTTCACAGGACTAGGAAATGCATTCAACATAATTGTTTGTGAGGTGATGTATCATTCCAAAATTGTCTTTGGAAGGTTTTATTTAGGTAGGTGAGTTCATACAACCCTGAGACTGAGAAAAATTCCTTGGACAAAAGAAGCAGTCATGGGGAGTCATATAAAAATCATAGGAGGAGATAATTTAGTTAAGCCTAATTTAGTTTCTGCTTCAAAACTCTTATGTCTGAGCATGCTTTATGACTCCTCTGCTACTTAAATGTATGGCGTGTTACAATAAATATGACAACATTTCAAAAAATGTTCATTTATGGCTGACTGCTTTAGTGGCTTAGTGAAAGTCAAGTGGATTATTTTTGCAATGTGTTCCCCACTATTAAGCCTTCTGTCCCAGCCTGACAAGAACCAAGAGTGTCCCAGAACAGTGCACTCTAAACTGTAGTTTGGGGAAGCCACTAATGCTGCTGTGCTTGCTTTTATTAGCCACCTTCACTAGCTAACAACACTGGCAAGGAACTTGGTTTTTGTTCTTGGCTGCAATTCTGTGACAAGTGTTTCTAATCTAGGGCATTAATTTTTGAACTGCTAAACGAGAAGGATTCCCCTGGTGGCAAAAGGCGAAATTCAGTCTGACATCTATTGAGCTTCATTTAGTTCTGTCCTAAATGTTGTTCAGACAGAAGTTAGGAAGGTCAAGAGAAATCCAGAAAGCAGAGAAGTGTATTATTTCCTCAGTTAAAATCTGTATGGTGAGTTCAACAGGCAGCAGTAAACCTTCCTCTGTGCTCTGGTTTTAATCAAGGATTATCAGTGATCCTAGTTTCAGGGTTAGTCTGGGGTGTAACTGGCTGCTTTTGAGGAGAATGTACTACCTGTGGTCCTCTGCTTTAGGCTTCACAGCATTATGGATTATGACGGTGATAAAACTGAGGTTTGCTGGACGCTTCTTAGTCACCCTTGTGCCTACAGATACCATGGAGCTTGCTAAGATATCACAGCCCCATGTGCAAGTTGACCTACAAGAGTTACATCAGTTTAGCTTCTCCCACAATAACTTCTCTGCTTCTATCAACTTCCTTGGAAAGCTGGTAGCAGAAATTTTGAAATCGCACAATAAATTGTTAGAACTGAAAGCAAAACTGGCACAGTCTCCAGTTGGGCTAATAGCCCCAAAGAATTGATCCATCACCCAAACAGTGAAGAAACATCAGAAACCAGTCTCCAAGAGAGACTTTTGTTAGCCAGATGCCCTTCCCAAGATTTAGGGACTGTTATCTAGTCTCTTTCCAGCTGTGTAATGTTTTCCTGTTTTAGAGTTTCCGTCTCAGTTTGATGCCACTCAGTTTCATGTTACAGTGAGTTAGTGGTTCTTATTAAGTCTGTGTTGATTGATATGAGCTTTGTATAACCCATCACAGGATACAATTTATTTGTATAAGAATTATTGTAGAAATATATGAAGTAGTAAACAGAAGAGTAGCCATCTTATTTTTGGATGATTTTCATGGCCAAAGGCAAGATGAGAAGTGATAACAAACTCCTCAGTAAATGAGGATTCAGGGTTTCTCATCCTCTCTTTAGTGAATATTTTAGAAATGCATTTTGCTGCTGCCAAAAACTGCAGCATGTGCTAAAATTTCTAGCTCTATTGCTGCAGAAAGTAGAGAATAAAATAGAAAATACCCTTAAAAATTGCCCATGACATGATACAGTATTTCCACCTCATCTTGAGTCAGCATGTGGAGGTCTGCTGCAAGCAGTCAGATTTTTGGGTGGGTTTCATATCCACACATATGGCTGCTAATAACATTCTAACCTCTGATTTCTTAATTATTACATCATTCACCAACTCAGTTTTAAAACCTTGTTAGCATATTGTAAGATATTAATACGTCTTTTATTACCAATTATATTTCAGGATTGCTTTTCATATAAATGCCCTATTGCTAGGTGTATGTCATCTCATTGATTCTACTCCAATGTACCGAATGCAGTAGTTAAAAATGTCTAATAGCTCACTCATGTAATGTTACAGGTACATTTGGTACCTTTCTCTCCTCTGATTATAGACATATTAGCTCATTAAACACTAGTGTAAGAACACAGGCTGAGCCCTTCCTTTTAACAAACTACCAGTGTGAAACTAGAGGCTAAGCCCTTCTCTTTTAATGAATCAGTAGTACTGCCTTCATAATCGAGGGAGGCTGCAAAGAGATGGAATGAGAGCATACAGTGTTTCAACCAGCATTTATAGCTACAGAGGTGGTGTTTTCTCATGTTTGATTTCAAGCATTTTTTAAAATGTCCTCTTGTGCCCTTTTCTGGTTGCTTCTTTTATTAAAAATGTTGATGTTCGTTATCAGAAAGGTTGCTGCACTTGTGTAGGTGCCACATTGAACAGAATTACTCCATACAATCATTTAGAAACTGTATAGTACTACAGATACAGCAACAAACTAGTATAACTGGTAAACATGCATATACTAAATAAGTATGTACAACGATATATCTTATAAGTCAGACTCTAATTTGGAACCATTAGAGGTCAGGGAGACATTTGTTTCTACAGAGAATATGACAGCATTTCTTGTGGTTGCCTTAATGAATAAAATCAGTCATTTTTTTGCTCCTAGTCCAATTGCATACTAACTGTAAATTGTTTCACAGCTCTAATGGGTTTCCTCTCCTGAAGCTTTTAAGGGATGAAAAGGCTTTACCTTCACCCAGAATTGAGCCTGCAGCATCTGGAAGGTCCTCTACACTTACTGTAGGAAACTTAGCCCTCTAGCTATTGACATGGAAGTCCTTCTTTTCTGGGTTTACCTGTGATAAGAAGGAAAAAGAGATGCAGAACTAAACACAGAGTGAAACACTTGTCCCTTAGATATTCCATGGTGGAACTCTCCACCCAAAACATGGATCAGGTCACAGAGACCCTCCTCCCTCTGCAAAAGCACACAAGAAAATTATCACCACAGAGACAGTTGTTTGACACAGTCCTCCATAGGTACAGAGGACTCTCAGTGACCCTATGCTCTCCTCTGTTCCACTTGCTCATGGTTTCTCTTTTCCTTTTCCTTCCCTTAATTCTGATTTTCTTACTGGTATGTTGGGGTAGAACTGCTTAATCTTACCACAGCTCAGTAACCCTGTGTTTACCAGTAGTGTGCCTGCATAACTGTTCACATGGCACCACTGAAAGGCATAACAAACATTTCAGCAGAAATATATGCTGTAGCAATATAATAGTGCCCATCTGACTCTTGGCTGATTTTCATGGCCAAAGGCAAGATGAGAAGTAATAACTAATTCTACAGTAGATGAGGATTTAAGGTTTCTCATCTTTTCTTTGCTGAATATTTACATAAAATGCATTTTATAGCTGCCAAAAAATTATAGCACATACCACAATTTGCAGTTCCATTACCCAAGATAAATTAAGACAGTATGACAAAGTGATTCAACAGACTTGCTCCGTTATTATTACCTGTTTCAGAACTCCCAAATAAAATCAGTGAGCTGCAATGTATGCTGTCTCCCAGAGCTCCATTAGTTCTCTTCGTACCTTAAACACAAATAACTGCTGGAAAGGGAAAGGTTATATTAATGCCTCTAAATATTGTGCCAAATAATTAAGTTGTCTAAAACAGAGGTAACAAACTTATTTTAGGACCTTCTCTATACTAGCAATTTGGTAATATTAGTGGTTAATAAGACACATATCCTCAAGGGCTATTAAATTACTTTACAAATGACAGTCCAGGAAATAGCATTATTTGCATTTTAAACTGAGGAAATTGAGGAATAGAAATGCTATTAGACCAAACATAAATGGTGAATTACATATAAGACATAAAAGAAGAGAAATGGTGACACAGATTCATTCAACAGAACTTAACTGGGTCAAGCTAGGAGTATAGTCACACCACATTCTCTTCATCGAGAGAGAGAGTAGCCCAATAAATACAATTTTGCCATTATTGACAAAAGCCTGCAGGCTTTTTATTGCCTTTACAGTACTGGATCTGAGGACTTGCCAGGGCCTGCCTTGGCATGGCTTAGCCATGATATCAGTTGTCTAGGAGTGAGGTAACTATTGTCAAAATTTGCTTTAGTTTTGTTTTAGTTCATAATAACAAACAGTTATTCTATGTGGATTGAACAATCTAGGACTCTAGAGCAAAAATTGGAAGGATGATCTGGGGTCCCAGGCTGTAAATACCAATGACAATCATCAACAAGCGGTCCTTGTACCAGTGCAGCCTCACTAGTAATGTGACACCAGTTGTAACGAAAAAAGTAAACAGAAAAACTGAATAATCTGGAAACAATTAAAATAAGCAACATAAAAGAAGTCTGTGTGAAGAAAACATATACAAATAAATCCAAGCAGATGCAAGACTGAGGAAGAAACCCATATCATGTACACCACATTCCATCTGACAAAGACCTCAGCAGTCTGACAACTTGTTATAAACCACCCTTCTCCATTCTTCTTCAGAAGTACTGAAGGGTCAACCTTGGACCCAGAGGGACATTGAAAGGGTGAGCACAACACCAATGAATAAGGGGGAGATACAAGCAAGGCTTAGTATAAAAATGTTAAGAAACTATTGATAAAGATTCTCTGTGTTAGTTCGGACTATTAGACTGTTAAAACATTAACTGGGCTAGCAATAAATTCTTATCTCTATATATGTGAAGTTAATGCCTTTTGCTCATAACTGAATTTTGAGCATAGTGAGACAGAGAGCCTGGTCAGATCCTAAGGCGTGTGGACTGCCATAAGCTACATGGTCCTCTCTTAAGCCTTCAGTTTCATTCCCAGAGTGAAGCACTGTAAGTTCTCCAGGAGCTCATACATTCCCTGCTAGCAATAATGCCCCTATTTACAGACTCAGTTATGAATTCTTACTCTACATTTAGAGGAAATTACACAGCTTTCAACATATAATAGTTATGGTACATTTGAATGCAAAACTCATTTTCTAATATGAATTATCAATAAATAATATTAATTTTCAGAAGGAGGAGCTGAACTCATGGTCAGTTTCAAAGATAACAATCTGTGAATTGCAAATAACACTTTTCCACAAAAGGGATTTCATCCTTCCTGATAATGGCTCTACTGCTTTCAGTCCTAAAATATATGGTATTTTTGCATTCTGCCCACTCTGGGATGATTGCATTTCAATAAGATGTGAAATAACATTCTTCCTAATACATATGCCAAAAAAACTACCATGAATGTAATTTTTATTATATTAGTCCCTTTCCAGACCATTCTTCATAATGCAGAGTTAGCACTTTTCAGATGACTATCACATTGTAGAATATCCTCTGTCTCTCTTATGTTTAGTATCACAAAATACCATGGCAGATTAATCCTGTTCGGTAGCATGATGCCCCAGCAGGAACACTGAAAAAAAAACAATCCAGCTTTTTCAAAACCATAGTTCCTGCAACAGTAGCTTTCTTTTCTTTAGAATTCATGATTTCTCAGTAAGCAAGAGTAAGAGTAGGAAATTATTGACAATGAGCCTAAAACAAAAGCAGACTTAAATAAACTCAGTATTTGGTAAAGTCAGTCCTGGGCAAGGGAATAATGGGGAAAATTGGTTTTGGGACTGCAATCAGTGCAAAATCAAACACTACTGAAGTTAAACAATTCCAGAAAGGAAATGTGGTAAGGCGAATTTGTGCTCACAGGGTGCTTTCTGAGTATTTTGGAATCAAAAAAGGCTTGTTCGAAAAGTATAAACAGGGAAAAAATGCTTAGGGTGGTTAAGAAAGTAGTACAGAAGCACATACAGACAAAAACAGGAGTGGATAACTGTAAATGTGTAAAATCCAGCAATGGATAATAAGCCAGCAAAGGATAATTTAAAAAGAAAAAAAGACAATATATAAAAACATTAAAGGGCATGGCAAAACAAAGTAAAATGTCTTGAGATTTATGGAGAAGGTGAGCTATTAACAGATGACATAGTAAAAGCAGAAATGTCCCAGGGTTTTTCACTTCCTTTTTCACAAAAAGGTTAATAGTGATCAGATGCTTCATAAGATTGCTGTTAACAACAAAGGGATGTGAACATAGGCCAGACTAGAATAAGAATACATCAGAGAATATTTAGGTATTCAGGAAAGTTATATATATTCAAGTCACAAGGCTTGAGAAAATTTATCATAGAGCAAAGCAATCTTTGAATTGTTAGTGATTATCTTCTAGACTTCATGGAGAATAGATGGAATTTGAAAGGGATGGAGAAGGATAAATATTGATCTTACCTTTAAGAAAAGGAAAAATAAACACCTGGGGAATTAAAGATCAGTAAACATAACTTTGTTATGGAAATGATACTGAAGCAAATGATTAAGTAATCAATTTATAAGCTCCTAAAAACAATGAAGTAACATTAAGCATCCACTATCCATATCTTGAGACAAAATCTTTTCAACCTGTTTGCCTTTTCTGGCTGTCTCTCCCAGAGTAAACAGAGAAGAAGCACAAGCCGAGCTGTGCATGGAACTAGGGAATGTTTTTGGCACAGTCACGCTCAGAAGAAAAAGCAGGAGGAAATGGTCTGCCATGACTTCACCCCAGCCACTGAAAGAGTTAATGAGAATGATCATTGCCTGGCATTTTGGTTCTGCCTGAACACAGATGCATAGCAGGTAAAAGAGCCATTTTAAGGCAATTATCACTAGGTTGCATCACACTGGAAAATCATATTAGGTGGGGACAACGTAAGGCTGCACTATGTATAATTCTAATCAGTGTTTTCATGAACAATATGGATAGTGGAAAAGCTCCTTATAACATTTGTGGATAATTTTGCTGGGAGGGACTGCAAGCACTTTGGAGAGTAGGTTTAGAATTCAAAATAATCTTGATAAATTGGGGAAATGGGCTGAGATCAATATAGCAAAATTCAATAAAATCACCTGTGAAGTACTACAGTAAATTCAAGTACACACATATAACATGGGAAACAAGTGACTAGGTAGCTACACTGCAAAAAAGGACCTGGGGCATATAAGGACTGAAAACAGGATATAAGTCAACAGTGTGCTGCTGTTGCAAAGAAGGTAAATATTTTGGGATGTATTAGAAGGAGCATGGCATATAAGAAACAGAAGGCAACCATCCTGCTGTACAAGGCACTACAGTGGCATCCGCTGGAGTCCAGTTTTCAGCAGCACGCTTTCAGAAAGATGCAAATAAGCCAAAGAAAATGCAGAAGATAACGATAACAATGAAATTGTTTAGAAACCATAAACTGTAAAAAGAGGTTGAAAGAACAGAGTATTTTTAGGCTGGAAAAGTCAAAAGGGAAGGCAAGATCCAATCCATCATTGCCACTCCATGGTCTGTCACAATCTTCATGGCTCAGCTGACTCCTCCTGAGTATGTCTCTTTTCCTTGTCAGTTGGAAAAAAAAAAAAAAAAAGAATCTAGGCTAAATTCTTCCACATTACCAGCAAACCAATAGCTGGGTGAATTAAAATTGAAACAGCCTATTTACTTTGACAAGACAATTGTCCCATCTTTAGACTTCCCCACCTAAATCCTGATTTCTTTCAGCTTTTTCTTAATAATCCTGTGCCTGTAGTATGTAAATTAATCTGCCTTTGAAAAAGCACAACTAGACATTCCCAACTAGATTTAGTTCAGTGCATGATTTATTAATTGGGACACATATGAGCAAGAATTGATCTGTCATTTTTAGGACTAGATATTTGATAATATGCATAATCCTTAAAATATGCAAGATAAAGACAAAAATACAGTCTGTTATCAGGAAGCCATTCTAAATCAGCTCCAAAATCACATCAATTGAAATGACACTTCTCAGCTGATTTCCGCTTCTTTCATGCTACCTTGCTCCCATAGTACCATAAAAAAATTACACATTTTCACAGGAGAAACTTAGCTCATTTGTGGCACTTAAGCACAGCAAAGTTCCCTATAAGACTTGAGGTACATGGTAATAACCCTTACTTCTTATCAACTGGCTTAGTAAGTAAAGAATTTCAGCTAGAAGGTCATACTCCCTTATTTACATTGGAAGGTAAAGCTGGAGGAATGGTACCACATTACATCATCCTGTATGCCATGACCTAGATGTAGCATTGAACTTTTATTTGAGTAAGGAGGATGTCAAAAGGAACTTTCTTGTTCAGGTTTCTTCACTTTCTTGTTCAGGTAAGAATCAAATAAATGTTGGAAAATTTGCAGACCAAACCCCACTAGACATGGACAACCTACAAAACTGACTGCTCAGTCAGATAATGGTATTTCTCTTCAGATGCTTTAGGGTAAGCTTGTATTTTCTCTTCAGTTTTGGTTTTCCGTTGCTAGAGAGAGCTTCTCCAGACTTCACAGCATATTTCCCTTGCAGACAAGTCATCTTTCTACCTTCCTGACATCTGACTAGAACAGAGTGGTGACCCACTAAAACACATGAATAAGAACTGGAAAGTTACTTAGGAGTTTTAGCAGTGAATTTTGTTTTTTCTAGTATTTTTTGTTTCCTCTTTGGGCTGCAATCTGACATGACAGCAGAAGATCTTAATTATTTGCTAAGGAATCACAGATAGATGGATAGATAAATAGAAAGAGAAAAGCAGTAAGGTAATTGCTTTGGGAGGTGTGGGGGCGGGCAGGAGTGATGGTAAAGAAGGCAGAGATTATAAATGCTCCTAAATCAGACAGTTTCTTTTCTTATATCAGAGTTTCTCCTATTCATAATTACCAATGCAGCAAGCTCCATGTTTTATGAGCATTTGAAACATATCATCACAATGAAGGAGTGAGAAAGCTCTTGAAACAATGCAGTGTTATCAGCTCCCAGGCTTAAAGCCCAGAGTAAAATGGAGAATGTAGACACACACAGAGCACATGTATGCCCTGCATATATACAAATATTTGCAGCTGGCCACGCAGATAACATGCACAGCACTCACACAAACACAGGCAGCACCAGTGGCCTCATCCTGCTGCCCTCTGTGGCTGAGCAGAATGGAAGACCACTAGTGAGAATATCTCTCTCTCTATGTATATGTGTATACACATACACATATATGCATGTATATGCATGTATATGCATATATATACAAAGAGAGAGAGAGAGACATGTATGTGCAATGTGGAGCCCTCCAACATGTGGGCTCAGACACCCATTCTGACCAGTAACTGGCCCCTGGATCCCCCAGTCTTCCCAGCTGCTGGCACCTGGGTGCAGATGAGTCCCTGAGGCCACAGCCCCTCTTCCACTCCATCTGCTGGAACATACCTGCTCGCACAGATGCACAGACACACACACACATGCACGCACGCACACATGCAATATGGCCAGGTCTCCCATGGTCCCCAGCAACCAACCCTGCTGTGGTCTCACCATCTGTGCTCCATTTTGGGTGTGCAGACCAGCTTTTACCACATAACCTAACAGAAAGAAGGCAGTCAGTGACGAGGAATCATGTTCAGAGATGGGAAGGAGGTAGTCAGTTAGGCAGGAGAGAAGCCCATTCAGGATTATAAAAGAAGGAAGGGAAATCTGCAGAAAATTGAGGCAAATTCTGAACTGATGGGAAAGGGTTCTTCAGTAAAGGCAGAAGAAAACAGAGGAGGATTTATGGGCTTGGTTTGGTTTTGAAAAAAGACAAAACATGTATCCCACTGAGAACAGTTATGGATTGAGTACATGCTTGTTTGCTACTGCTGTATCACAAAGCTGTCAAAACTGCAAATGCAACAATGTCCAATACCATGGACACATTTTTTTAATAAAAGGTTGCCAAAACAGTGGGCAGAAGCTCAAAGTAGTGCTTGGGAATATTACTTACTCATCCCATTTACTTACCTAAATATTTGATTGGAATTGGCAAAACAACGTAAGGAAAAATGAAATTCTCAGCCATGACTTGAAAAGAAACTGTGGGACTGTGATATTTATACAACACGGGAGGTGCCCTACAGTTCACAACAAAGAAAGCCTGCCACATGTTTGCCAATTTATGCATGCCTCATGCCATGGCATTTTGTATGTAATGGAAGAGAAGCCTGCACAGAAAGAAGGCAAACAAAGAGTAATAGAAATGGATGTTTGGAGCAATAGAATAGGGAAAAGGTGTCAAGTCCATTTTGTCAGAAACTTTCTCTACACTAATCTTCCCTGCATAAAGATACAATACAAACTCTTTTTTCTAATTAGACTTCTTATGAAAATAGCAGTGAAAGGTTTATTTAAAAAGTTGTACAGTCTCCATCCTTGGAGATACTTAAGACCAGTCTGGATGAAGCACTGAGTAACCAGGTCTGATCTCAGAGATCACCCTGCTTTGTGTTGGAGGTTACACTAGAGACCTCCTAAGGTTTCTTCCAGCCTGAATTGTCCTGTGATCCTGTGATCCTAAAAAACTTTGTACATCAGAAAGTTCTTTTGCATATGTGAAAGCAGCCGAGGCAGTGGGCAGGTTCTGAAAAGTTTGTAAACATGTCATATCTACAGATGTCTCTTCCGCAGGCTATCAGTTACAACTGTGGAAAGATGCATGGCATTGAAGTTTGGGGTGTTTTTACCTCAAGAACTTTTGAGATCAAACCAAAGAGTCCATTGAGCCTAAACCCAAATTATTTTAGAATGTCATTTTTGTGACATCTGTCAGTATAAATGCCATCAAACTATGACACAAGAAGAGGGAGAGTTTCATGGAGCAGCCATCCACTCAGAGGAGCTGTCAGCCTCTTTAACCTGTGGGCATGAGGCAACAGATCTTGGACCTGTACCAATAGCTCCTCTCTTGACAATTGTCTATGAGCAGACTCTTGAAGTACTTACTTTTCTAGGTTGCCATAGCAGTGTTTCTGCAAAGTTCATGTTTGCATTATGTTTTTCAATTCATCATGACCTTCTGGGATGGACTCTTCTGTCAGCTAAACCTACTTTCCACTGTTCAAGCAGAATGAAGGGTATTGCTGATAACTGGCAAGAATTATGCCTATGCCAAGGAGCTTTCCATTGACAGAAAGATGGTGAAGGTGGAATTGCCACCTCCCGTGTCATCCTATTTAATGTAATGGATAGGAAGTAAAAATTCACAGTAACAGTGCTGAAACGGTGCATAAAGTCAGCTGATAAATATAAACTGGGGATGCTGCTTGGGAACTGTTTAAGGAGCAATAGGAAGCAAAAATGAAAAGCTGTAAACATCTCCTCGCTGCACCTGAGTAAAGCCCAGATGTAGTTAAAACTCTGCTCCTGCTGTCCCTGTTTAATTTGGTTAACTCATACTGCTTGTGAATGGTTCATATTTTTATTTCAAGTTCCTTCAGTTCTACCTTAAAATTTTCTGCAAATGTGGAAGAGAATGTAAAAGATACACAATAATGCAAGAATTGGGAGCAATCGGAACAAATACTGACAAAATGATGTCCCTTCCATAAATATAGCATTACGAGTATTGACAACAACAACAAGAAGACTTACTATGTACAAGATTCTGATTTCCATTCAGGCAAGAAATTGACGCCCTTTAAAAGCAGTCATTCATAACACTGGGGAAAATTCTCACTATGCTGAACATGCAGCAGCTGGTGGGATGCTCAAATGTCATGCTTTCTCTGTGAGAACATGAAACTATTGAAGAGTAAATATGTTAAAAGTAAAATAGAGTTAAGGAGGGTTTGATGGTGTGGGAGATTTACACTTCCTAAAGCGTTCCTGAGAACAAGGCTGTTCTTTCCATTTAAATTATGTCCATGGCAATTAAGAGGTACAAAGTGGTTGGCAAAGCATTTGTTACTGGTGTACATATATGAACCAAGAAAGGGTAAATAAACTACCTTACTTGGAAAGTCATATAAAAGTTGTGTATAGACTCTTTCTTGTCTTATCAGTTGCCACCTCAATAAGATGCTTATAAAGATACAGAACTTTCTTACATTGGTATGGAATGTCATTATGTTTGCCTGTCAATGTGTGATTCTTATTTCCCTTCTTCCAAGAAAGAATATTATGTATTACTACCTACAGAAGAGTTTTGCAAAGACAAATACAGAATAGGAAGTTAACAGTATTAGCAGATGCATATACAGAACATTAAATACAGCTGGATGTTGATCATGAATCTGTTTTCTGCACTGGTTTCCGGACTTTGTATATTAACTTCCAATCAGAATCTGCTGCACGTGTTTCAAATCCTGTCAAATTCAACAAATTCACACCTTTTTGGAAGCTAATCTTTAGCTAATCTAAAATTTGTATTTAATGGAAGTGGATCACATAATGGCATGTATTTTGTTTGTTGCTCAGATGTGATAATTGTTAATAACTTTAGCTGGTATTTTCCATTAGCATATATTAGATTGCATCAGTTCACTTCATCTTGTGGACTGAGGAGATTAAACATTGTTGGGGAAAATGAACCCTCTTTGAGCCTCATTTCTTATGCTTTCATGAAGGGTAAACTGTAGTGGTGATGTAACCATAAAAAAATCCCCATTTGTTTGCTGAGTATTTTAAGCGAAATCTGCCTTCATGTTTTTGGTTATACAGATGATTATTAACAGTCCTGGAATCTAAAAAGCTCTGCCAATCCACTAAAGAGCTAAGTAACATTCAGTGCTAGAAAAATAGTGTCCACAGATCACAATGTGTGCTGCTGTCCTACAATAAAGGGTCATCTTGAAAGTGAAGACTGAACACTTAATGATCATTCTACCCTTACCCTTTGTGATAAAGCTGCCAGCAAAAGATGTTAATGATGATGACTTTGAAATACAAACACTCATCTGATAGAAATGAGTGAAAGAGTGAACAGATTTGCAACATCCACCGGGGAAAAAAAATCCCCGTGAAATAGAAACCACTTTCTCATTCCGAGCCAGACTGAAAGGAATTATTCTAATTTGTAATGGTTGTTAGCTTTATAGTAGGTTTTACTCTGGCCCAGGAAAGGCTTACTGGAACTACATCCAGAACACAGTGAGCAAAATGCTTCTACCCCATCCTTATAAATTTGTCTAAAAAGCACATAGCCCCGAGTGCCCACATTCAAATATCCCTACTGATTCTCACCTCTAGCACAAGAATGCTTTGAGGGTCATCCAGGTTTACTAGTAATGTATGGAACTGTACAAAGAATAGCTACATGATGCACAGTGGGGAAGGACTCAGTGTGATAGGGATTTTTGTTGGCTAAGCACATATCAGTTCTGTGTGTCTGCTGTGAAGTCAAAAGCAGGATCCATTGGAAGAGCTTTCTGTAAGCACACTTCAATGCTAATCATATAGAACTACCTTTCAGAGGGGCTGCACCAGGCTCTCAGGCACCAAAGAAGCACCTGCATCACAAAGGATAGCAATTTTTCTTGTGGAGTGGGCTTCACATACTGCAGTGTACTCCACAGCACTATCACAGCACCTAGAAACCACCCTGGGTGAATGCAGGCAAGAAAACTCTGGCACCCACGTGAATGCTTACATCTATGGTGCACATGGTGATTTAGAATAGTCATTGATTGCAGATGCAAAATACTTTAAAACTTGCTGTATTGATGGGTTATAAGGTCTTTAAAGGACTATGTGTTTAATTTATTTTCATTTCTATGGTGAGGGGACTGCTAATCTGCACTTAGTATATTTCATCTGATAAATTTTATGGGTTTGACTGTATAAGGGTTGATTTCTTTGTCAAAGAAAGTATCAATTTAAGTGCAAGCCTCTATGCTTTCTACTTCAGGGACATAGAGTGCTCTTTAATTGGCTTGTGTAGATTGCTTGCTGATTTTTGATACTTTAATAAAACCCTTTGGCATTGCTGTGGTTTCCCATTTCCTTACAATTAAGCAAAAAACAAGTCCTTAATACAAATGCAGAATTTTATTAAACTTACAAATACATGCAATAAAAAAATTCCAGAGCAGTGCAGTCCAACCTGCTGATTGCTAACAAGGTATAAAAGTGTTTTTTTAAATTATGAAACAATGCTTAGTCTAAAAAGAAAAAAAAAAAAAGGAAAAAAGTGTTAATTAAAACTAAAGCACAGCTTGTAAACAACTTTTTAAAACTTCCTACAGGCAAACTGAATGGCAGTGATCTCTGTTTTCTTCCCTGCACCCACCTTTTCTTTTATGCACAGTGTGGAGCCATACCAGAGCTGAACAACTGGGGAGTATTTGTCCAGTTCTTCCCACATTTACTTGAGCTGTGCATTTCCTAAAATATGTGAATGTAGCTAGTAAATCCCTTATTTAGGTACTTGCTTGTTCCCTACCTGATGGATTACCAATACTGTGCGGCACCTTCCCTGATTCTCTCTGCTCTTATTTTGAAACTTTGTGAGGAACCCAGAGCTGGGGAAAATCCAATCCATCTGCAATAGCTGACATTTCATGATGTTGCACAGATAGAAAGACCATAGCAAAATCTCAGCCTGAGGTGGAAATTAACTGCATTGTGTTGCACCTTTCAGCTGCAGCAAGCTATATCGGTGCATTTGGGCCATTTGGATTAGGCCATTTTTTTAGGCCAGATGGATTAAGCTGAAAGTCCTGATTTTGCACTCTCATGGTGAAGGACTCCCACTCCAGTCAGATGCGACAGTCGCATGCCTGGTCGATAGCTTGTGAAGACTCAATGGACCTGCAGATGTGGGAGCACCTGGGAACTGGGAGAGTGGGGTTTTGCACAGGCACCACAACCAAATTTAAATCCTGATCAGCCAGAGAGGAGGAAGGGATTGGGCGGTCCGTGTTGCATGTGGCTATGTGCATCCTTCGGGTGTGTTTGTGTAGGTGCTGATAAAGGCACCAGTCCCTTGCCTGTGTTGATCTGTGTTATATTGTATGTATATTTGTATCTTCAAAGTACATGCCCAGCCTTGCTACAGCCTGGGCCTGGAATCGGGACCAGCAGTGGCCATGTCTGTTAGACTGGGAGGAGAAACTCTCTGTGTCTTAAAGTCCTCAGGGTCTATCTTGCTCTAATATTACTAGAAGCTCAGTTTCAAAATACACGATATTCCAGAGACCAGTTTTTCATGCATGCACCAATGGGACATTGTGGTAAGGAGAAACCTGGCACTGCTGCAAATACATTAGCATGAACTTGAGTCACCATAAGAAGAGTTCCTAATCCACAGGCAAGCTGTCTTGTGCCAGCTAGTCTGCGTGTGGCCAGAAATGTTCCTCACTGATGGCAAGGCTGGTCATCTGTCCCTGTAGTGGTTGGCTCATAACAAGGAACACGGATGTGTCTAGAAGTCCTTCCAGTTCTGCTGGCAATATGAGGACTCCTTCCCTTCCTCACAGAAGAAAAAGCAGTACAGTCTAGTTTTGTTACAACTGCAAAGCATACATAGTCAATGAAAGGTTTATTGCATAGAAAATATGATTCCTATATTCAAAAAAAAAAAAAACAAACCAAACCAAAACAGAGGAGAGCACAGCACAGAGACAGATCTCAGGGTAGATTTCAAAAAAGCAGGGTTGCATATTACGATATTACTGATGGGAGTACAGCATCGCATGGCACTGCAATTCCCCCATCATGTGGTCCAGACCACAGACCCCATTACACCCACTCCTGCTCAGATCTCTGAAAAGTAAATCAACTCATGCTGCTGGGCTGATTATTGCTCCTGCTCACACTAGCTCATTGCGAGCTGGCTCAGGCATCTCTGCAGTCTGCTGTGTGGATGCCCCAAAGTACACACAGATCAGCAGACTCTGCAATATTAAAGTCCTCAGCTCACACTCTTAGGCATTCACACAGCATTTTTTGTTGTAACTGTGAATGAAGCATGTTGAAATTCTAAGCCTACAAGCACCAATATTTCAACCAAACTCATTTGTGCACTTAGTGGTTGATCCACAGCCCACTAGAGACAATAGGAAGACTGCCATTAACTTCACATCAGGCTCATAAAAAATGAGGCAGATAACTCCCATTAATGTTAATGAGAGTCATGTATATAAATCACCTAACCGCTGATGGAAAAAGAAACCTTTTTCTGTTCTGCTTTTTACACAGCTTCCACAGTCTGTGATGTTCAACCTTCTCCAATAGCATTGTGAAGACAAAAGGTTTTTCAACAGTCATGTCTTTCTAATGATTTTGCTTTCTGTCAACATGAGTCAAGCTTCATGTAGACAGAATACATTTAATCATACAGTCATGAAACAATTGTGTTTTAACATGGTAATGAACAGACTTAAGATTACAGAAAAATTATTTCCTAGAAGGCAAATTATTATTATTTCTCAATAATTGTTCAGAAAGTACAGTAACAACTCTTGTTTTTCTTTTCAATTTACTTAAAAAAAAGAAAAACTATTTTCCTAAACTTGCATTTTAACTAACAAAGATAATTATTTCCCTTTTTTTACCCCTCTGCCCCACAAAAGATGGGTTTTTCACTTCCTTCTATTATTGCTTCATGTTGTCTTTACATCATACAAAATCTCTTGTTCTACAATGAAGACATGCACAGACAGACATATACAGAATTATAGAGTGCTGTACAACAGGTCCTATTTGCTTTAGCTTACTTTTCCTCTTTACACGGTGGGTATGTCCTGGGTAGGCAAGATAATATTAAACCACGTGGTGTATCACTAATTCTGGTCTAGTATATTAGTCCCTAGTAGGCTTTTGTACAGTTTAAAACCTTTTTAACACTCATTATTCCTACACAAAACAAAAGCTTTCAGATGTTCAGTATTTTCTAACTCTTTCTACTTGTATAAATACATATGTAAAAATTTTAAAATAAATAGAAATTAATTCTCTCTTCTTTAAATAGAAGGTAAAAATGTAATGTGGCATTAACCTCACTAACATTTAAATTTGAGAGGAATTCTAATAGCATTCCAGAGGCTGCATTTTCCTGTACAGTTCAATAATGATGGATGGTCAAGACACAGTGCAGGAAAAATGAGCTACCATTAATGACTTGTCACCAGCAGGAGATATTAGGATTCTAGAAAGCATTGCAAATGGATTTTTAGTTTTGAAGACTAGACTGTAGCTGCTTTGCTCCAGCAGGTTTAGTCTTTCTTTGGCTGCTTATCCTTAACTCCTTAATGTGGCACATTAATTATAGCCCCTCATATGTTCCATTCTTTCAGGTCCCTGTGTCTAGAAATGTTGCCACTCAAATAGGAAAGTGCAAGCTTTCCATCATTCTAATAGTTAAATAATGGCAAGGCTATGCAATTGAAACAGCATGAAAGGTCACCTTGACAATACTCTGACTGGTAAAAAGTAGCTTAAGGCATCACGGTTCTTTATTGTGAATGAGTCAACCGAGTTTATGACTATTCAGGATATTTTAATAATTTCCAAGTTTGACACAAAGTAAGAAATGCCATTTTGGATTTGCTGCAGACGATCAAATATGTCAAATGTAAAGACAATATTTACAAAGCATGTTTTTGACTATATTGACCAACAATAAAGTGGGGACAGGTAGGAGTTTGAACCAATGATAAAGTTTTTGGAACAGCTGGCATAGGTAGTCAGTATGAAATTTAAACCTGAGCAGAGGTCCATAAGAAGCTTAAGTCACCAGCAAGATTCTCAGAAAGCTCTATTTTCAAGATTTAAGGAGCACAGGCATGGAGTAGAGACCTTGAACTGAGGCTTTGAGAGGAAAAGTTTTATGCCAAATGCCTTTCATAAATTGTCTTTGGTGTGTGCTTTACAGCAGAACTAAGAGCAGGACTGAATTTCACATGTTTCTCTGTTGGAGGAGGGACCAGGACCATATAATTCCCACAATTATACAGCAATATGATATCTGGTGAAACTGTAAAGGAGATCCACATTTTTTGTCACCTGCATTTTGTTCTTACCCAAGCCTTTGATGTTTCACATGCTTTTTCATCTAGGCGTTCAAATTAACTACAGCTTAATTTTCTAACTTATTTAGCTAGAATGCTTAAGACCAGACTTACACAGAGAATAACTTCATTAAAGACAGTGGAGCCAACCAAGGCACAAACTGCCTTGCCCTTCCTTTTGTGTTTCCTTTCAGAACTGTTAATTGCAGAAATTGATTAGTTTAAGGTCCTTATGTTACATGGTTTGACAAAATATGAGGTAAGATCCAAGCTATATGGACTTGGGCAATAAACACCTCATTAACTCAAGTCCAGTCAGCACTTTATCTCCCAGTCTTCTGGTATATCTATATTTCCTTCCAAAGACATAAAAATGGGGAAAATACTTGCTATTCCTTATCCATTAGGAACACTAGGTAAAGCCCTGAATTTGAGATGCCCTGGATACTTCATTGCATACATCAATACCTAAGGATCCATCTTTCAAGTAGCTATTAATCTTTTATATTAATATTACTGCTGCACAAATTTCTGTATGATCAAATTTGAATCAAAGCAGAGGGCTGGATATTCTGAATGATGGAACACAATCTTACATGTAGGAGTTATAACTTCCTTCACTGAGCAGGGTCTATCTCTTTGCCTGAGAGTAATTAAATCAGTACATCTTCAAGGCTCTTTTACTACTTCATCATCTAGTTTCTAATGCTGGTACTGACAGAATGGAAAAACCACAACATGCTAATGAAATACTTACAACCCAAAGAGCATTTTCCTGCAGTGACTAAAAAGTCACTAACTAATGACACTATTTTAAAAGGTGCCACCAGTAGCTGACAGAGAGGCTAATACATATAGAATCATAGAATCATAGAATCATAGAATTGTTAAGGTTGGAAAAGACCCTTAAGATCATCAAGTCCAACTGCTAACCTATCGCCGCCAAGTCCGCCACTAAACCATGTCCTCAAGCACCACATCTACCCGTCTTTTAAATACCTCCAGGGATGGAGACTCAACCGCTTCCCTGGGCAGCCTGTTCTAATGCCTGACTACTCTTTCAGTGAAGAAATTTTTGCTAATATCTAACCTAAACTTACCTTGGCGCAGCTTGAGGCCGTTTCCTCTCTTTCTATCACTTGTTACTGGGGTGAAGAGACCAAGCCCCCACCTCACTACAACCTCCTTTCAGGTAGTTGTAGAGAGCAATAAGGTCTCCCCTCAGCCTCCTCTTCTCCAAACTAAACAAGCCCAGCTCCCTCAGCCGCTCCTCATAAGACTTATTCTCTAGATCCTTCACCAACCTAGTTGCCCTTCTCTGGACGCGCTCCAGCACCTCAATGTCCTTCTTGAAGTGAGGGGCCCAAAACTGGACACAGTACTCGAGGTGTGGCCTCACCAGTGCCGAATACAGGGGCACTATCACCTCCCTGGTCCTGCTGGCCACACTATTCCTGATACAAGCCAGGATGCCATTGGCCTTCTGGCCACCTAGGCACACTGCTGGCTCATATTCAGCCGTCTGTTGACCAACACTCCCCAGGTCCTTTTCCGTTGGGCAGCTTTCCAGCCACTCTTCCCCAAGCCTGTAGTGTTGCCTGGGGTTGTTGTGACCGAAGTGCAGGACCCGGCACTTGGCCTTGTTGAACCTCATACAGTTGGCCTCAGCACATCGATCCAGCCTGTCCAGATCCCTCTGTAGAGCCTTCTTACCCTCCAGCAGATCAACACTGCTACCCAACTTGGTGTTGTCTGCAAACTAACTGAGAGTGCACTCGATCCCCTCGTCTGGATCATTGATAAAGATGTTAAACAGGACTGGCCCCAATACTGAGCCCTGGGGAACACCACTCATGACCGGTCGCCAACTGGATTTAACTCCATTCACCACCACTCTCTGGGCTCGGCCACCCAGCCAGTTTTTAACCCAGCGCAGAGTGCACTTGTCCAAGCCGTGAGCAGCCAGCTTCTGCAGGAGAATGCTGTGGGAGACGGTGTCAAAGGCCTTACTAAAGTCTAGGTAGGCAACATCCACAGCCTTCCCCTCATCCACTAAGCGGGTCACCTTGTCATAGAAGGAGACCAGGTTAGTGAAGCAGGACCTGCCTTTCATAAACCCCTGCTGGCTGAGCCTGATCCCCTGGTTGTCCTGCACATGCCGCATAATGGCACTCAGGATGATCTGTTCCATGACCTTCCCTGGCACCGAGGTCAGGCTGACAGGCCTGTGGTTCCCCAGATCCTCCTTCCGACCCTTCTTGTAGATGGGTGTCACATTAGCTAACTTCCAGTCATCTGGGACCTCCCCGGTTGACCAGGACTGCTGATAAATGATGGAGAGTGGCCTGGCAAGCTCCTCCGCCAGTTCCCTCAGTATCCTCGGGTGGATCCCGTCTGGCCCCATTGATTTGTGGGCATCCATATATAGCACAAATGAATAAATTGTAATAGGATGAACAAATAAGAAGCTGCAAAATACATCTTTTGAGTGCACTGTTTAGACTGGTGCAAAATAATCAATTTTAAACTTTTACCTAATAATAAATATTTACCCTGTAGCTGTCAGAAAAGACATACAGAACAATCAGGGTTGTCAGTATAAGACAAAAACATGTATAGTAATGCATGTTTTGCTTCTTGCTGAGGCTTGTCAGAGCAACTATTCTGCTCTGAAAGGTGCAGAGCAAGTGGTGCAGCTTGCCAGCAGCCTACTGTGCAACTCTGACTTAGAAGAACTAGAGAACAAGTCAAATGAGGAGTGACTGAGGGAGCTGGCGTTGTTTAGTCTGGAGACAAGGACACTCAGGGGAGTCCTTATCACTCTCTATAACTACCTGAAAGGAGGTTGTAGCCAAGTGGGAGTCGGTCTCTTCACCCCAGTAACAAGCGATAGGACGAGAGGAAATGGCCTCAAGCTGCGCCAAGGTAAGTTTAGGTTAGATATTAGGAAAAACTTCTTCACTGAAAGGGTAGTCAGGCACTGGACCAGGCTGCCCAGGGAAGTGGTGGAGTCCCCATCCCTGGAGGTATTTAAAAGGCGGGTAGACATGGTGCTTAGGGATATGGTTTAGTGGTGGACTTGGCAGCACTAGGTTAACGGTTGGACTTGATGACCTTAAAGGTCTTTTCCAACCTAAAGGATTCTATGATTCTATGATAAGAACAGTATAGTAACACAGTCCAGTTTCAGTAGTAATGGAGGAGGGTTGGACCTGAATTTCTGGAGGACCTCTCTCAAGACATGTCACCAGATCTTGGCTTTAGGCAGGGATATCTGCCAGCAAATACACACACAGCTCTACCACAAATGCTACCTAAACAGCCATCTTCTGTCTCCTTTTAGAAAGGCAATAACCTAGATGGAAACATCCTGTGGACATATCTGACATTTTTAAGGCCTGTAGAGTCACACTGTAAGAGATGTTCACACTGTTTCTCTGTGTCCTTCCAATATTCGTTTAGGTATGACATTTGATTCAGCTCCATGCAATAAGAGATATCCTGTCAGAATTGTTTCTTTAAGAGACGGGCAACAATGATGTCTGCAGAAGTGTTTCTCTAGGTGATAGGCCATATTTCACCAGCCACTGCAGTAAAGTCATGGTGTTCCCAGACATGAGTTTATCCACCTCCCAGCTGTCCACTGGATAACTTCTGCTAATGCCCATCTCCACCACTGGGACTCTTTATAATACCCCAAATGCTCCCTGTTGAAACCAGCTTCATGGTCAGCATTGAGTAAAAAATAAGAGAAAAATTTTACCATAAAACAGGAAAGAGTCATAAGTGTAATTAAGCAAACATCACAAATGTCAGCATATAATATTTTGAATTCATTTATGATTAGCTTTTTTTTGCTTTATTTAACTATAAGAAAGCATAAAGAATTAATTGTTAATATTTAGTCATCATTAAAAAAGCTCTGCACTGGATATTATCCCCATCCATCAGTCAGCTGAGCTGGATGAAAGAAACTTTATTGCTTTTTTTTGTGAAACACAAACAAGGTATTCCTAAAAGTCATTGTGTTGACACTGAAATCACAAATCCACAGCCAAAGGCCTGATCCTGCCAACAGATTTGTATGGGTGGTACTTTGACTTCTGGACATTCCTATTAGCGAAAGATCTTACACAGCTATAGCTTAACTAAATATTTAGAAAAATAATGTAGGAAATACAGACCTGACCTCAAATTAGCAGCAAAATTCCCACTAGTATCGCTAAAGCCAGGTTTTAACCCATCATCTATAAGTGTCTTTGAAAGCACTCAGATAACAGCTCCATAAATGTTGATTTCTTTATGAAGTGGAAAGAAAGAGTTTGAACTTTCTCCACTAAGTTTGCCTGTGCACAGAGGTCTTTTATAATATAAATTTAAATACACAATCTGTTTCACAATGTTTTCCATCATCTCTTCTCTCCATATGTTCTCCCACTAGGAATCTAATGAGTTCTACATATGAGGGATGACAAGGGAATATGCCTGAGAAATAATTCCAGCAATTACGGCATATGGAGGCTTTGTTTTTGAGTTGCTTTTGCCATGAACATTAGGCAGAGCATCTGGGACCAAATTCTGTCTACCTGCCCATGGACATTAGCAAAATCATCATCTTCCATTTGTAAATTCTGCTGAGGTAATCTGCCATACAGAGAAGTCCATTTCATCAGCTTTATGATCAGAGAGCCTACTGAAACATAGACCATTTATAGTTGGGAAAAAATGCTTCTATTCAGACAAAATAGTTTAAGCTGGAAACCATTTTAAGAGAAAATTATAGAGACACATCATCTCTCTCTTTCTCTTCTCTCCAAGAAGAACTATGAAGAGCCAGTGTTCAGTTCCAGGCCACTATTTATTAAAAAACTTTTCTCACCACTACTGAAGTTTTGTAAGAACTGAGTGGTTCCCAAGTAAAGAGAAAATGACCAAAGAAAAGTAAAAAGAACAACAACAAAAAATTAAGAGACCCAAACTCTAAATCAGTAATAGGAAGAATTATATTCTCTACACCCAAATATTGGCACGGCATCCAGAATTAATCATAAACAGAAAAACAGACTAAAAAAACTCTTTTATATGGAGACATAGTGACTAAAACAACTAGCATACATTCTGTGAGTTCTGGATATCAGATCTAAATACTAAGACATAAGGCTGGAGAATTCAAGTTCCATTTTTGTCATGTTTGTTATGACAGTAAGGAGAAAAGAGATCAAGAGATTCAACCGATATGCTGATATGGGGTAAACTTGCAACTCCACCTATTCATCATATTCAAGAAAAACATCTCAGCAATGCATGTAACATCAGTATTTTTACATGTTGTTTTCCCAGCTGTGCAGTTGAAGTGTGAAAGCAAAGCCATAAATCCCAAACTACAGGGTCTTTAGGTTACCTCAATGTTATAGGGAAAAAAGAATGGCTCTGTTGTTATAGAGGATCTAAACAGAATTTTACAGTTACGAATATAAACATAATTTAAAGAGCTAATATAGAACTTTTACAGTTAAGGTTACATATGGGCAATATTTCTATTACGCAAACTATTTCTTGAACTTAGTTGGGCAATAAACTGGTTTTCAGAACTGAAAACCAGATATTTTTCAAGTCTTTCAATCATGGCTAATATTGATGTGATTAGTGATATTTAATCAAGAAAATCTGTTATCAAGGAATAACTGTATTTCACTTCCCATTGCCACACAGAATTACCTGTGTAGTAGCAAGGAGGGACTGAAAATACAGGGAAAGTTCTTTAGCCATTAACCTGCATAGGGACAGGCATGTGAGCTTTAATGAATTTACCCATTCAGAATTTTCTGAGCAAAATGCTGAACACACTCAAATGCAGCTGAAGACCTTATCCAAACTGCACTGAAATCACCAAGGCACCTTGCCATTTCTGCAGTCTGGCTTTGGAGCAAACCCCAGAGACACATGAGATAGACCTTTCCACCACTCCAGAGAACAGGCCTGAGGACCTGCTGTCACCACCACAGCCCCATCTTCGGGATGCTGACTGTACCCCAGTGTTCCTATGCAGGATCCACATCCCCAGAACCTACATCTCTGGTGGTGAAACCATACTACAATGGTTTTGCCTAGGCTGGCATCCCACTAACAGCAGTCTGAGAAAGAACAGTCATTCTCTTATACAATGGTTTCCAGTTATCACCGTCAGTGGTCCTCCTGCCAGATGGTCTTAAGTTACTTTTGCATTAAGAGAGGTTGGCAACACTTGTCATCACCTATCAAAACAAAGTTGTGGGAAATTCAGCTTTTTCGTATACTACGTCTTGTAATCACCAGTGCAGTGCAGATGAATACAGTACATGCAAAACAAACAGCTATGGAAGACATTTTTGCTACAATATTTGCAATGACTGACTGTAAAGTGGTATCAGAAAGTGACATAAGCTCTTACAGAAACAAGATCAAAGGCATAATTTGGAAACGCTTTCTCATTCTATAAAAGAATAAACACAAAAGTTTTTCAGGATACAAACTGTGTTATAAAGACTAACAAAGTGATTAGGTGATTATTATTATTATTGAGTTTAATACCACTGCAACCATGAGAAATCATTTAATACCATCAGATTGTTCAGGTGTGACATGTTTGATACAGAGCTATCTAACTATTGGCAAAAAGAAACCAGAGATTAAGGCAACACTTCTATTACAAACCAAAACTGTGCTCCTTTTCCTTGCCAATATATTGGTTAACAACAGATGTGTACAATTCAAGGCATGAAGAAGGAGGCAGTAAATCAACAGAAAAGGATGCCAATCATATCTTTCTGTTTTGTTGTTACAGACATCCATGCATTACCTGGAAACTATAAAAGCCAGCTGTACAATCATAATGAGCAAAAAAATCCTGCATATATTTTTATGAAATCTAACAAAATAACATGCTTTATAGTAGATTTTTAGTTTCAAAACAAATCTATCATCTGATGCACTCTGTCTCCAGTTTTAAAGCATATAGATTCTACACAAAACAGCTGCATTGGCTTGGTGAAGTACTGAAACGCTACACCAGTAACGTTCCTGAGCAGAGGTGGAGGAGCCAAGATTTAAAAGATATAGGATAGATAGGAAGATTTAAAGGATATAGGATAATAGGTGGATTTAAAGGTAGTAACAGTGGTATCTGCAGCAGTGCTATTTCAAAGGTTAGCACTTACTTATGACCAATAAGCCAGATACAACTTGAACGTTTTTTAAGCTCTATTGTAGATTTATTAGATCTGATTTGAAAATTTTTTTCACTAAGACTCATACTAGGATTTCCTTTTTGTTTTGTTGAACTGATCCAATACATTTCATTTTGAAAGGTTTGAACAAAGCAGTGAGTTTTCTTTCCCTGGCAATGCACTGCCATATGGAACTGCAGAATAGGAACCCATATTCTCCTGCAGTTCAGAGTTCTTAATGATTACTGAATTCAAAGGGTAATATGGGTTTCCCTCTGATCATAATGCCTGATCATCTTTATAATCAGATGAAGCTGGGTATATCAAATAATCTGGGAAGTAGTGTATAAGGAATTAAAGGAGTAATTGAAGCAGGATTCATCTTCACATACCTACAACATGAATGACCATAGCTGATCTAGTCACCTGTACTCCATTTTCAAAGGTAGCACTAAAACAGGCACTATGGACAGCTGAACTATGGTTCCCAGCTTGCTTCAAGATGCACAGAGTTCACTGAGAACTGACTTTTCTTTTTCTTTTAAACAGTTCAACAAATTAACCTGAAACATTACCTTTTCAGGAATGTCTACCATGTTCTGTTGCTACTGAAAAGGTGTAAATGAGAGTTTTTCAGGATTCCCATTTTGTGAAGAAAAAAAAAATTATTAAGTCTGGCCTGAAAACAACAGTATGCCCACCAGAATTTCCCATGCCAATGCTAGAACAGTTGTGCTAGATATCAGTTTCCTTTGGAAAGGACCTTTCAAAGAGGTAGGAGATATTCCCAGCTCTACAGAAGAAATGCGAAATTAATATAACCCTTGAGATTCTTATTCGCTGAAAAAAAATTATTTTGTTCCATGGGTAAACAGAATAGATCTCCAAAGCGCACATCCATACAGGGAACTCTATTTTATATTACAATTTTATTCACTTGTTATGAATATTCACAACATTAATCTACTGCAGGTAATCTAGTCAGTATATCTGAAAATCCATTTATTTTCACTTATCAATATGCATGTGTTACACTTGTATATAATACAGTATTTTCAGAGTTGGTTTAAGAACAAAGAAACAAAGAAAACAAATATCGAGAAGCATGATGTAGATTTTTGACCAAAGAGAGGCCATATTCAGGTTTTACAAAACAGCACATTTACACTTTGCACTGTCCCAGACAATCTCTTTAAGATGCTACCTTCTGTCCTGTACCTGTTAGCACAAATCCATCCTAAAATACTGAGATACTTAGTTGCTGCTACAGTTTATCCTAATTAAATTTTAATCAGAAAAGAATATCTTTCCCTGCCAACATTTTTTATTATTTCTCAGTAGAATGATAGAATATACTTCTCAATTTTATTCCCAACAGTCATTTATTTTATTTAAGCTCTCCTGTGCAATAATACAGCAGAGGTAATGAAATGGTTTTGGAACAGCAGGGGCTACTGTGACAGGCAGAGCACTCCAGGGTGTTCATCCATCATGGAACTTAATATATAACTACCTAGCCATGTCAATGGCTTGTAATGATAAAATCATTTCCCTCTTTTTCTAGGAGTCTGGTAACCACACAGGACTTTTAAATAAGCTTGCCCGTATATATTTTTGACTACCATTAAGTGTGTGTGGTTTTCATTTCAATACACCAAAGCATACAGTCAGAACTCCCTCACCCTCTCCAGTCAGCATGCTTATGCAGTGTCACTAAAAGGAATCGCCAAATTTCTGTTTTATCAATATTACAGATGGTACAATATACATTAAATGAAGTATAAAATTATACATTCTGTAATAACTTAGGAAAAAAGCTCATAGATGCTTAAGGCCTTTAAATATTGAGGATTATTTTCATGTAACAGCATATCACAAAGTTCAAAAATTGCTACTGAAACAGAAAATAAAAAAATAAATGTGATTTTGGCAAGGATCAGATCTGAATTGGATGACTGTAAGCAAGCAAAATACCCACAAACTGTAAATCTGGGAGGGCACTAGGACTTTTTTCCTTTATAGCAAACAGACTGAGCAGACATCTACATAAGCATCCAACAGTACTTAGGTTCAAGCAAGAGATTTTATTTTTAATAAAAAGACAAAAAATTCTGAATGATTACCATCCAATTTCATAATTGCAAAACTCATTTACATCCCTGCCTACCTTTATAAAAAGGGATGAAATACTGTCATTGACTGCTTACCATGAATTTCAATGAATTAAAGGTTGGGAAAGTAAAGTACATGTCAGGAACACCCATCTCCTTCAAACTAAATGGAAATGTATATCTTAAAGGTATAAAATGCCTTATAATGGAAGTGGTAATTGAGTTTTGACCACTAGTTTTTTAACTGCCAAAGAGCTGCAGTAGTTGGTTAGCCTTAGGGAAACATGTCAACCTGACTATACATTCTAATATGACTGATGTATTCAGATAACTATTACTTGTCAACAATCATTATTAACAATGGATATATATTTCCATTCCTATAACAAAAGCAACTTCAAGATGTTGAAATATGTACCTTTGAGAGCTCCAAGATTAGAATACAAATAAAAATGTCTAAAACTGCGCCATGCCAGAGGACAATTTCTGCAACAGAAATTGAATTAAAGCGGTGTGCAGTCCCACCAGCAATCTGAATGGTGGACCAGGGATCATTTTAGAGAGAAGGAACCAATATATTTTGGAGGTTGACTTCATTAAGATGAAAAGCCACTGGCCTGGAATGGAGAATCCGAAAGATTGCTGCTTTTCTGCACCTTTTGAATATCAACTCTTGTGATTACAGCTGCAAATTCCTCAGCAAGTGCAATTTTACAAGTGTACACAGTTCAATCAGTTGAAATCTTTGTGACACAGAAGTTCAAAATAACTTTCCAGTAGTTTTGATCTCAAGGCTGTTGCTGATTACAAGCCAGGTTCTCATTGAAACAATTGATTCTGAAGGATACACCCCAGCAATATAAAATTTCACTTCAAGGATTGCCTGGAGGAATGAAATTCCTATGTGTTGTGTTTAATGTTATCGGCCTTGAGACAGACTTGATTTGTCTTTAGCTATCGGGTTACCTGTAAAGAAAAAGAAAATCAGAAAATCAAAACTGTACATAGAGAATCTACTTCTAAAGTACTGGAAACTGAGACTGAAATATAAGATCTCTGTCCAGCAAAGCTCTTTCCATTGTTTCTAAATAAGTGAATAATTCCCAATGGTAATAGATGGGATTGCTCCCCAACTTAAATTGTGTGTTTAAGTGCTTTGTTGGAATTGGACCTGACAGAGAGAAATTGAAATGTGACAAAAAAATCTGAAGGTCACATATTACCAGCCCACAAATGTCAAAAACATTCGTTTCAAGGAAAATTTCTGTATTTTGTTCATCCTTTTCAATGTTAGAACTTCTGCATGACAACAGCTATGCTTTTAAAATGTTAGCCATTGAGTATAACAGTGACTGATACTGGAGATGTATTCTTCTGTACTTTGCATGCTACTTTAGAATGCAATGTTCAGTTAAGGGCTAAATGCATCTTACCAAGCAGTAATCACTTCGTGGAGAAACAGGACAAAAATCATGCATACATAAACAAGAGATAGATATATTCTGTTATTCACAAGGTATAAAATAACTACAAAGGAGTTCACTTAGAGTGGTTTCACCCAGTCTAACAAGAAACAAGAGTGGAACAGAAGGACCAAAGAGAAAGAATGGGAGACAAAGTATTTCACAGTAATTGGACTTTCTCTGTGTCTGATTTGGATTTTAAAAATTAAAAGAAAAAAAATAAATCCATCGTATCAAAGAACCATAACTTTGAGGAATATTTCTGCTGTGTCAGTGGATACAATTAATGATCATGTAACATTTTAACATCAAATTGTGTCAGGGGACAACATCCCAACTCTTGAGGAATAACCCATTGGAACGGTCACAATAACACTTTATGACATCAAGGGGCATATGCTTTTCATTTTGATCACAGAGAGAAGGGTCATGCTCCTTAATGATGAAACATTCTTTTGCCCTCAGCAAAACTGTTTGCATACAGCTCTTGTCAGCTCTGCAGAGCACAAACATAGAGCAGAATATTAAAAGGCCTCTTCAAGGAGTTCATTACTTCGGTTTGCCTTCTCCACCAAGTTGTTTCTAGGAACTGCACTGAAGAAGGCAATAATAAAATTGTGCTTTGTGATTTTTATGATACATGGGTTTATTTATTACACTGCTTTTACTTTGTTTTGTTCTTGCTGTTGGAAACAGCCTCATGTGGCCCCTTCTATAGTGGAAGATTGCCTGAAAAAATAATGAAGAATTAATTTAAAAGTCAGGCAACATATTTCTATGCACCAAAGCTCAAAAGGCTGACACAGCATCTTATTGTTATTTATTTTTTGCTTTATTGTAAGAAGCTGGAATTCTACTCATAGACCCAGGTGCCACTGAGCTACATAATGTGAAATACACATCTTCTGATCCTATCTGCAGGTGGATTTTTATTAGCTTCACTTGATATACATACACATATATATATATAAAACTGTGGTAAATCAACTGATGCAAAGCACACTGAAGACAGATCAAAGGATGTGAGACTCCCAAAGAGGCCATGAGATGCAGGGTCAAAGCTTCTTACTTTTCCAAACAACAGAGTAGACCAAAATCAAAGCAGAATCAGAGGATGGTTTTCTCAGAGGCACAACTGGACAGGCACAGTCACTGGAACTCAGCTGAATTCTCTGTTCTGTCTACATACCCACAGAGTAGACCTTTGTCACCTGACTTTCGAGAGACCAAGTTGACCATGACCCAGCAATGTGCCCTTGCCACAAAGAAGTCTAAAGGTATCCTGGACTGCATTAGACAAAGTATTGTCAGCAGGTTGAGGGAGGTGATCCTTCACCTCTGCTCAGTGCTGGTGAGGCTACATCTGCAGTAGTGTGTCCAGTTTTGGGCTCCCCAGTCAAGACAGACATAGAGCTACTGAACAGAGTCCAGTAAAGGGCCACTCGGACAAGTAAGGGACTGGAGCATCTTCATATGAGGAAAGGCTGAGAGAGCTAGGACTGTTCAATCTGCAGAAGAGGAGGCTCAGGGGGGATCTCATCAATGTGTACAAATACCTGAAGTGAGGGTGAAAAGAAAATGGATCCAGGCTCTTTTCAAGTGGTGCCCAGTAACAGGAGAAGAGGCAATGGGCACAAACTGAAACACAGGAGATTCCCTCTCAGGAAACATTTTTTTTACTGTGAGGCTGACTGAACACTGCCACAGGTTGCCCAAGGACGTTGTGGAGTCTCCATCCTTGAAGATATTCAAAAGCCATCTGGCCCTGAGCAACTGGCTCTAGGTGGTTTGAGCAGGGGGTTTGGACTTCCAGAGGTGCCTTCCAACCTTAACCACTCTGTGATTTATTATTTCTATTACATTCAGCTCTGCCAATGCATGAGCTAAAGTGATATACTGCAGCTAGTAAAAACAGTATTTTCACACACACGACTGCTCAGTTACATGGCTGTTTGGAAGTGCAAATATGTTCTCTTCAGTCACAAAGAAACTCAGTAAAATCATAATCTGCAGGCCTATCTGCTGGCCCAAATCTAGCTCTACAACTGTGTGGTGAAAATATCCCTATAAAAGCAACATACACTGTTACATAGAAAAAATAGGTGATATAAAGAAGAAAAAAATCAGATAGCCATTCAAATCTCTGCTCTATAACAGGTGGCTAATCATATACAAAGGTCATTTTGTTTATACAGACTGCACAGGAAGTCAAGCTGCATAGTCCTAGTTTTTATGATTACATGATTGGAGTTTTTAACTGCTTTCCCGTGCCAGAATTTTTATTATTCCACCTGCCCTCTTTTTTTTTTTTCTTTTTTTCTGTGAACTTCCAGGTCACAGAATGCTACTCTGAGTAACATGCATAGTAGTCCACATTTGCCTCTATGTAAGAAGGTAACACTTGTTATGTGCAAGCACAGACCAGACATTAACATTAATGGAAGTTATATATCCATACACATTAGGGAGAAAATAGACCTCTCAAATGCTAAAGGCAGTTTGATAAAGAAGCAATGAAATTTTAGCTAATATCTAGCAATAGTATTCCCAGAAATGCTTAGTTTTGGATATAGTAAAAGCTATTTGGTTTGAGTGGCTGGGAAGCAAGGTATTGTGCCAAAGGTCTTTATAGAACAAGGGGACTGATAGCAGTATCTGTCTGATCTTTAAAATCCTAAGAGAACAGTAACACACTGAATGGGTGCAAATCAAATCTAATCAATTTTTCAGTTAATAATTAATACGTATGGAAAATTAACTTTGCTGCTGTTTAACAATACAAATGAAAAAAAGGACATAAAACCTTTAGCATCCTAGGTGTTGATTTGAATTAATTTGTTCATTCTTGGAACATAATTACTCCCTTTATGCTAATATATTTTTTCACATGGTTGTTATATCATAAATACAATGCATTAGACTCTCTTCACTTTCTTGTACTAAAGGTGCAATTAAAGTATAATTACTCTGCAGTTGCAGACTTTTTAATTTAAATTAGTGAGTGGCTGCTGTAAATTGGCTGTAATTGTATGTGAAGTCACTTGTTTTATTTTAAAACAACAATATATATTTAAATGCAGCTGAAGTTTTCCACATTTCTTCTGCTCAATAAATGTTCAAAACAGCTTCAGTCTTTGGGCAGAACATTTTTGCCAGGGTAACTCAGAATAGACCAGAGATGAAAAGACCTTAAAGGCAGTGTATTAGAAAAGCTACCAGCTCAAGAGATTTTCTGGACAGCTTCCATTCCAGTGCTGTTGACAATGGGTGAAAAATGTCCACACTTGTGAAATCCCCACAGCTGATGAATACAGCAGATAATACCATCTATTCCATAAGAATAGATTTCCAGTAAAAACCCAGCCTGATATTTTTACTCAAGACTTCCTTCTGCCTTAGAAGAGGAAGGAAGGAAAATCAAGACTATAGGATGTAAAGAATGGCTGAGTGAATATTCTCTGGATAGTAAAGCACTTTTCCTTACTTTCAGCCACCCAAGCATCAAAGTTACAGGATCACAATTAAGTGTAGTACAAATCTTCTGTTTCTTCAGAGAAACAAATATATCACTAATTATTTGCTAAGTACAGAATAGTTTATACATGCTAATGAGGCACATAATTATTATTTAATAATGTTAGAAGAAAATAGATAGCAATATACAATATATTGAAATAAGTGTGTACTGGAACATTTCATAACACAACTTTGTATATTACTATTTTTTTGACTGGCAGCTCTTTCCATTTTTTTCTATGATGTTCATTGTGAACCATACAAAAAAATCCATATTAAAAACAGACTCTTGAGTTTGCAAAGTCAAGCACTTGAAAGTTAGCAGCTTGCCTTTCTATGGGTGCCCTTGAAACTCCAATTCTATCTCTTTTCCATCATGCACAGTAAACAACAGAATTTAGTGGGGGAGGAGTGTTGGAGGGAAGCCTATTATAATGTTGTCAAGACTATGTATCAATGCAAATGCTGAAAGAGGCAAATTTTTAAGCCAGTGTTCCTCCCTCCACAGATGATTCAGCAGTATGATGGACCTTCTCTTCCAGGTTTTTGCCAAAGAATATAAATAAACACAAGAAACAGAAAGAACTTAATACTGGGATTTTTTTTTTTAATTAGAATTGTTCCATCAGCTGTCTAGGATTGTGTGTGTGGTCATAGACTGAGTGTTGTCTGAGCATACTCAAGAATCATCAAGCTATCTTTTTTTTTTTCCCTGAGACACGTAAGACACAGGAAGGAAATTATTTTTGTAAAAGCAATCAATAGCTAACCCTGAGCTAAGTGGAATTTCATGAGACAAAGAAAAGCCATCTTGGTACCCCTAGCACTCTTCTGTAAAATAGTAAAGGCCAGTGGGAAACAAAAATGGTGTGGGGATTTCTTTAAAAAATAAAAAGAGGCTCACAAATATATTTAATGAACAACATGAGATAATATTTAATGAACAACGTGAGATAAGCTAAATACAGGGAATGTCACAAGAATCCCTTAAATAAATGCTTGAAGAAAAAGGCCTAAGAAATGGCTTGAAGAAACACCTAGTTATGGATTGTCCTCCAAGACATGGAGATAAGCCAGAGATCTCATACCAAGACAGCCCTTATTTGTATGCAGTACATTTCCATCCATTTTGTGTCCTTATTTTTATATTCTTTCTTATACTGTACATAAACAGACCACAAGAAAATTAATAAAACATGGTCAACAAAGTGATTCTTTAGCAAACCTTTCCTAATAAGGAATGGATTTGAAGAGGGCTATATCAGTCATATTTTTTCCATGACATAAATAACTTTGTTTTGGTAGTGAAAACCTAATACGAATATTACAATGCAGAAACAGAAGGGCCCATACAACCAGAAACAAACATCTGCCAATGCATTTTTTCCACTTATGCTCTCTGCGAATGAGATCGAGGTTGGAAATGAATCTTTTGAACAGATGGACGCGCACTATTTCCTGGAACTTCAAAATCCATACAGCATGTTTGCCATGCACTATCATTCATACATGGCTTATGAAAGCAAATGACAGTTTGCATTGCCACTTGTGCATGTTTATTCACTGGAACAGTTCAACTTGTAAGCTTGGAAGGTGCTTCTAATCTAATACTACTACCTCATACCAGTGATACTCAAAAGTACTTTGCAAATGTTAACAAAGAACAGGCTCACAATTTCGTCACAGCTTGAGAATCCTGTCATTTATTTTCTAAAGAAATGGGGAAGCTGGACAAAAAGAGCTGTTAAGGGCATTTTTGCAATAGGGCACCTACTTATATGCCTATGCTCTTAACAGTAGATAGGTGTGGATTTGGGTATTTATACTAGATAACTAAGTTTCTGGGTGCACAAGGAACCATTACAAAAGTCTGAGAAATGTTAAGGTGATCCAACCACATTTCAAGGGTATGGTTGATAAAGTAACTGCAGCAGAGAACTGTGGGTTGGGAAACAGGCTCTTGTTTCAGTCTCACATACCGCTATTTGACTTGGGCTAATGACAAAAGGCAAAATTTGAGTGATTTGTAAGCAGTTTGGGAAACAGATATTTAATGGTAACTACATTGATTCATTTACCTTCAGTAAGGATTACATATCGATAGACTTTTTTTCAAGTCTTCACATGTTTCATTCCCGATCATAAAACTTTGGTCCTACCTAACTTTTGCTATCAAGACTCAAGAGCTTTAAATTTTTCCTTTAACTTTATTTTAGGCACTGCAGTATGAAAAGTGTTAATCTAAACATGTTCTCAAGCCTGTAATAGAGCAATTTAGAATTCTAGAACCTCAGGTCTGTCCTTCGACAAACATCTCTAACTCATTTTATTAATTAAACAGAACATTTCCCAGTACACTTAAATGGCTCAAAAGTTTCCCATGTCTTTGATAACTACCAGATGCTAAAGCTTTTAATTCTTTCATCCTTTTATTGCACTGTGACTAACCAGAATTTCATTTGTGATAATTCTTGTGCTTAGGACCTTCCATTAGAAAGAAACAAACATGTTGAAAATTCATTTCACACAATGCCATTTGAAGTATAATTGTATATTTCATGTTTTCCCACTGCTCCTAATTATTTCACCAGGAGATTTTTGGTGTTAAAATGAAGACCTACCCAATCAGTATTAAAAATTGTAATTAAAACTAAAAGGGTTTGGAAATCTTTCACATGTAAATTGAGCTTTTCACTAGCTCCAAATAATCTTAAAGTTAGGACTAGAAAAATAGGCAAAGGACAAATGCTTTAGAGCATGGCATCCATTCCTGAAAATGGCAGAGTTCTTCATCTTAAACATGGTTTTAAGACTAAAACCAGACAACATCTACCATATCTTAGGAACACAGTGGAAATATGCCTTTCCCAGCTTTTTCTGAATTTTAAGCAATCCAGTATGGGATGCTGAGCTTTCAACTACAAAGCAACACCTAACTGAATGTACCAAGATGTATTTCCTTTTTAATTGCTGTTCTCTTCTCCAGAGCACCTGTTGCTTTCCCATGATAGTGAGTAACTTAAGTTTATCAACTGGGTCTACCTTTGAAAGGACAGTGAGTGAAGAAAGATGTTTAAAAGCTCCCAGAAGCATCTGACTGACACACTGAGGCTGCTTAGGAGCACAACGCAGAGTCTCTCCAACCACCCTCCTGAAGCTCTGCCCAAATAAGCCACAATTCCTGGGCATCTGAAGCAAACTAAGCAACTACAATGAGGAGTAAGCTACAACAATTCCTGTTAATACTGTGTAAACCTGTATTTGTACACACCTGCTGCTCTGTGAGTAATAAACCAGGGCTGGAACACATTTTCTGGAGTGGTTTGACTCTTTATTCCTCAGCGAACGTTCTGGCCCTTCCTTAGAATCCGACCAAGACTAGGATTCATCACAACTAGTGCTCCAACGTGGAGCCAGAATATTTTGTGTGTGTGGAAAAATCAAAAATTGTCATCAGGCACAGCAGAAACCTCCTTTCTCTACTTCTCCATTCGGACTTGAGGAGTTTTACACGTTTGCCTAAGAAACAAACAGATGTCAAGTACTACACTGTTATGGAATTAGTTAGAAAAAACAAAACTGGGATAGATGGAATTTTCTTTAACTTAAAAGGAAAAGTACAAAATTACAGGAAAAAACATATTTCAGAATCAGAGCACTTCTCTTAACAAAAGAGCATGATCTCAAAAACACCCCCAAGGAATAACTAACCCCAAAGGAAAAGGTTTAAACATACTGAAATTCAAGCTTATTGATTTGTCACCAAAAAATAATAGAAACTGATAGATAACATTCATTTTTGCAAGTATATCAACAATCTTTAATTATGATAAAACAGTAATTGAAAAGTTATTTGAAAATAAGTCCATGGATAGACCTGTGGTACAGAAAAGAGCCATGAAGTCAGAATACGATTCCTTCTAAATGAAAGATTTGAGTGTATTTTTCCCATATATGTTTAAAGTAAAGAAAAAAACAAACCCAAAACCCCTGAAAGTTTAAAGTTTGAAAATGTGAGCATTCTGAGGAGAACTCTACTTACAGTCATTTCTATGGTTAGTAGGTTACAGGAAACACCGTAAAATAACAGATGACATATTTCAAAAGACAATATTCAATTCAGACAGCTAGTTATTTATCTCGATATTTGAGCTAGTTTTTGGACCTGCTGATAATGATTGCTTCCCAAAAAGGTTGCACAGCACCTCAAAAGATCACCTAAATATCTTTAAATAATGCTTACAAAAAGATTATTATTTTCCTTTTTTTTCTTTCATCTTTTTGACTTAAATATCATGTTGCGAATCATTAGAAACACACATTACAAGATTAAACTCATATCTTTGATAACTTGTTGCTTTAATAAAATCTCTACACACTTAAATACTATGAAACAAATTAATGTGGCTCTGTATTCCTATTTCCTTGAACTTCATAGTTTACAAAATAAACTTAATTGATACAACTCACTGGGACAATTATCATAGTGTATATCTGATGAAGACGTATGAGTTATGTCAAGCCTAAATCCAATTCATTAGTCTTTTGAATGTACTTCATTATTATTCTCTTCCAAAAGGTAATGCCACTACTATACACATATCTAAACTTTCTCAATGTTTTTATAACTCAGCAGAGAAATTGTTTATGGTAGAATTGTTTTAACTTCACAAAATTTTTCATTTACAGACAACAGTTTTATATTAAAAGAAGACTTAAACATAAACCTTATTTTACTTTCTGTAACAGATAATAACTGTAGCAATTCAGACAAGGATATATCCTCTTGAGGGTTTTGTGGTGATCACAACTCCATAGTGGGACTGCAGCATGACGGCATAAAAGACTGCAAGACAATTAATTAAATAAATGTAATTTTCTTCTCTTTTACACCACTTATTCCATCTAGTCATCTCAAGTGGGAGATAAAAACAACCTCCTTCCTTTTTACAGATGAGGAAACTGAAGCATGATAGTCATGCTACCCTTCCAACTGCAAGAAAGTAAATGGAGAAGGAGGGACAGGAACAGAGTCCTTGTGTCTTTGGCTTTATCTGACCTCACTTTCCTAAGGAAAAGCCTACTGTTGTTATTGATTGGAAAGGAAAACCTGTAACAAGCAGTTTCCTGTGTTAAATATTCTAAAAATGAAAAAAAGCAAAACAAAACCCCAGTCTTGTTTTAAAACTAGGTTGAGGTTTTAAATTGCCTAATAGGTATAATGGATTTTCATCTTTTAATATATTTTTTCAGAAATTGGGTAACATTGAACTTCAAATTATCCCCACGAAAAAAACAGGTAGTCTAAATTCATCACATTTGATACCTTTTCCTTCTTCAGATGTTTATGGTGTGTTATTTTTTCTGGGATTTTGAATGGAGAGAGCCATTTGGATGAGATCAAAATATAAATGTAAATTATTTCCTTACCTGTAATTTTATCTTCTCTATGAGGGTACCTGCTTCTCTGTTAGTGCAGTATTGATGTGTTTTCTGCCTTTGTCCCAAGCTTCAGAGATTCCTCTGGTGATTTTTCCCCACTTGCTTACCAGCTTCCACTGCTGGCATTTTGAGGTAGTGCACTCACATTTGGCTCCAGGAATACTGTCACAGCTGAGGGAATATAAGACAACTAAAAAACAAGTTAGAAAACAGCAGAGCAATATCCAGGCAGGAAAAAAAAAATGTTTAAAAACAATGAACCAGTCATCAACTTGAAACCCTTTGATCATTTTTCTCTCTCTTTCCATCCATTTAGAATCTCCACATGAAGAAAAGACTTTCCCATGCTTGGAGAAATTTTAGCCAAAGTAGTGGGTGCTGACAGAGTAGTGGGTACCCATTCAGAGAAGATAAAATTACTTTAAGGGAATCTAATTTTAACTTTCTCCAGTATGAGTACCCATCACGCCATCACTCTAATACAGATAAGAAACAGAAGAAAGGTGGCAGATTTGGAGGATTTCAGAATAATCCCTGTCACCCTGTCTCAAGTCTTAATAGAACTGGGGAAAAGAAAGACTCAAGGGCTTTTCACCTAAAAGCTGTCATAGATGAACAATTAGAAGGATTTCTCATTGCCCAGGGAAAAATACATAAAGTCTGGTTCACTAAGAAGTAGTCAAGATTGTGGTTGCTGATTCCCAGCTGATAGTTGTAGTCATCTTGGTCATCAGAGAAAAAGAAGGGAAAAGACAAACTAGTACTGTCAATTTAATAAGTAAATAAATGAAACATAAAACAGAGAGCAATCCACCATCCATGCTTGAAGTTGCATGTAGATGACAGAAGTTCACTGTCATTCTTTTTCATTTTTTGTATGTAATAGTCACAAGTTCCTGTGGCATTCTTGGAAGAAGATAGCATAACACACTGGTATTAATTCCAGAAAATAATGGCTTTGATGCTTTTCCCTGGCATTTGCCCTGAACTCATGATAAACTGATGCACGTTACTAGCATCATTCCTGAACTGGTTAGAAATGTCTTCTTGCTTGAGTATTATCGAGATTTCCAGGTGAAAGTTGCAACTTTCTGTAACTCCTCTGTACCAGGGATCACCTTAATACTGTTTCTGAACTTCACAGTACAAAGAAAAGATGTATCCTGTCAAAGGAAAAAATGAACTCTAGAAATTTAACTAAGACCCTGCTTTGGTATTCAATTTAATTTGTCTTTCTTAAAGAACCTAGCCAGTTGTCTTCATACCTGCATCTTCTCATTATCTTCTGACTAGTATGTGACCCAAGACAAGGTAAGTATGAATGAATCAGACTAGCTAATCACAATTAGTCACTGGTATTCTAAAATTTCAAGTAATGAAGTAAAGACCAAAAGGCTCTGAAGAGGTTGTTGCCTTCAAATTTCAGGAATGTAAGTACCAATGAGATGTGCTTTAAGGTCAAGAGAGAGAAAAAGGACTCTGGTAATTTCTTGAATGACCCTCCAAAAAGAAATTGGCTTTGCAAGTAATCAGCTTGAAATTTGCCAAGTTGCATTCTAGGAGAAAGTCTCGCATTCTTTTTTTGTACTTTGAAAACGTTGAACAATAATTATTGACAACTGGAATTAGAATGATGCCTTGAAGATGGTAAATTTGCTATGATCTTGTTTTCCAAGGTCACTCTGAAAAGATGATAAGGAGGCAGGACAGAGGGATCTCAGAATTCTAGAACAACTACTCTGATTTTTCAGTGCATTTGCCTGAATTGGTAACAGCACAAGCAGAGGTAAAGTCCCTTGGTCTTTTGGCAGGGACAGGTTCCTGAGCCACAAAGCTTGAATTCAAGATGAAGGAACAAGCTGTTGTCCTTCTGGCTGGCATCAGTAAGATATTTTCTGGCATTCTTGAACCTGAAGAGGCAAAGCTGTTTTGGACCTCTTAAAATATGCAGCTCCATTAAAATTCTCAAATCTTCTGTTACTACTGAGTTTGTAGATACATGTTGGTTAGACACAATCCATTGTTTCCTTGAGATTATATCCATCTTCTTAAACTGGAGACACATTTGAGTTCACTTCTGGTTTTAGAGGTCTTGCCAATATAATTATACCAGTCACATCATACAAATAAGTCATAGTGAACTGGATATTTTGTAGCTTCACCCAGAATCTCCACTTCAGAGCTCTATGACATTTCTCATTGCAGATGTGGAAGGGGGTGAATGATGGTCAGGACTGTAAGATCTGAGAAGGAATCATCTGTGTATGCTAATAATGCAGTAGAAGAAAGCTCAAAGTCCATTTTATAGAACATATACAGTCCTTCCGAGTCTTTTCTCCATACACAGCAGTAGTGTCTTTCCTAAGATGAACCTGGTGTTCACCAAGGTGGTGGAAGAAGGAGTAAACTACAAGCTATGAAAATGAATAATTCTGAAATTCTTATGGAAATTAATTTTATGTTGGTCCTCTTCTTTTTTAATTTAGTCCTAAACATCAGTCTTCCACTTATTCTTGCCTGAAATACATTTCTTCTTCATTTTGAACAGTTCTCAGATAGGACAGAGCTATCTTCATTTTTCTTATGGAGAAATAAGTAAGATTTACAGCCATGCTCACTTTGCTCTGCAAGGGAATAATATCTTAGTAATCTGATTTCAGCTGGTTTGAGAGTTGTTCACTCCTCCAGCGGTGACTGTGCATAATGCTCTGTATGACTGACTTTCTCTGCTTGATATTGATTATTATCCATTTCCTTCCTTCCCTATTAAAAGGCAGAAAAGCAGAGCTGCAACAGGGCAGTACTTCTAAGGTTTTCTATAAACAGTCCTAATGAGTAAGGAAAGATCTCGAGAAAACTATGGGACTTTGGAGAATCAAAAGTAATACCTTTTGGACAGTTGGGGGCCACTTTTCCACTCCCTCATATCAGTTCTGTAACTAAGCAGTGATGCAGTTTTTGAAGCCTGTGCCAAATACCCATGGAAAGAGGCAAGAGTTCTGCCTGCAGCTATTCAGGTAATAGGTAATGTGAGGTTTCAGAACACTCCAGTCCCTCTGAGCTGAAATGTATCATTTCTGACTTGCAGAAATGATCCAAAGAAGCCCTTAACAGACTGCAAAGGAAGGTGAGACAAGGAAGAAGCTCTAGTTTTAGAGCGTGCCAGCATGACTCATACAATACTGGCATTTGAATATCATCTTCCTATATGGTAACTTGTAAGGTAGTAGAAGCTAACAGAGATTTCCCAGGAAAACTAAAAAGGACTGCTAGATATTCAAAGAGCCCTTCTTGCACAGCTGTGAAAGGGCAAAAAGACTGGCAGAAAATGGAGCTGCAAATGAGAGTGGAAACATCTTTGATTTCGGTGTCAGGACTTTTCCACTTAGTGGAGAAGTGGAGAAAACCAGTAATTTACATACAGCCTTCAGAACTCATTCTTATTTTCCATCATAGAGGCAGAAAATTATTCTTCAGACATGAGGTCAATATCTCAAACATGCCAGCAAAGGACAAATTGGGGAAAAAAGAAAAGACAGAAAAATAAATCACAGGTCGAATCTTTTGGGACAAAGGCAGAAAACCTCTTGGGTGGATGGATGGAGTGGAGGATTCCCACGTGGAAGAAAGTAATGCTTGCAAAAATCACTGATGAGTTAATTAGTGACATGCAACCGAAATCCATTTGCATTTTTCTTTAAATATTGCAGGAATATTTCCCTTTGATTTCAGATTAATTCTGTCAATTTTCAGGTTCTGCAGAAGCTAAAATGATGCTTTACGATGGATGTTAGCTGCAGTCTTACCTTAGGAAAAACTATTCCCTCATAAAAATGTATAAAATACAGCATATATTACTAACACTGTGAGTGTGATGAAAGGATTGTGAAAGATTTCATTTCTCATTATTTGTACAGTGTGTCTACTCACAAAAAATTAGAGTAACACTTCTGAATAGCTAGAGATAAGACCCAGTGTATTCACAAGGAGGTGCAGCAGGGCACTGAAAAAAAAAAAAAAAAAAAAAGGAAAATTGCACACCTAAGCAAAAGCTGCTAATTAAAAAAATAAAAATACTATTCTGTGTTTAGAAATTATTTTCTTTCAAGTAATGCATCAACAGGTTCCCTCTTTCCAGAAAAGCTGTACCTATGAATATTGCCTTTAACCGACTGTTATTTGTGATGTTCCTCACTTTCAGTTCTTAATATCAATAACCACAGGACTCAAAGTCAGAACAGAACTAAACAAAATTTAAGACTGAAAATGTCTTGGGAGTTAAATGTTTGGATTACCTTCATCTGCCCAACAAGTTTTACTGACCTTTCAGTCTATGACTCTGCTTATAACATTTCACACCACAACACTTCTTCCTTTAATCCTTTTCATCATAACTTGTGTTTTGTGGGTATTTGTAAGTACATTTACCTTTGGGGAAAGGACTATGACTTATCAAGGTTTCTGTGACCTACAAATGATCATCAAACTGTAGGCCTAAATTCATGTCAAATGTAGACTTGCAACAGGAAGCTTTTCATAGGGTAGAACTAGGCACACCAACTTCACGTTAAAGAAGTAAATGTGGTATATAGCAGCTATTTTTAAGAAAATCAGTGAATTGCACAGCCCTGAATACTGATGATTCCTTGTAACGTGTTGGCTGGAATGCTAACTATTTTCATCAAAATGTCCATGTGTCCCAAAAGATTAGTGTTTAGGTGCCCTACAAAAAATACAAAGTTTCAATATGAAAAAAAATTGTGATGCTAGATCAAAACAATAATTACTGACTAATACAAAAAGCTAACTTGACCCCAGAAAATGTCATCCTATTTCCATTACCAGCTCATTTGCCCCCTGAAACTTGTATGTATTTTTAGGAAAATGTGTACATACCACTTATTGCTATTTTAACGACAGATTAGATACAGTGAGTCTCTGAGTTAGCAATGAGAAACATGCTGAGACAGCTGCAAATTTCTCCTGGTGACAGATTAGCCAAAGGCATGCAAAGAGATACCATAGCAACAAAGAGGCTGTCACAAGTGCAGTCTTTTCCATGGGTGATATTTTGCTACAGTCTGTGCACTTACTTGTATTGTAATCTCATCCTTTTTATGAACCACAAGGTATTGCTAGTCACTGTATATATGTGTATTATTCCTATAAATCTTCATCTGAAATTAAGGTAGAAGTTGAGGAGTCTATAGACAGAGGCTCTGAAGGGAGGCAGGGGGATAGAGCAGTTTTACAGTGAGGTTGTTTCTTAATTTATTCATACAGCCCCTTAAATAATATTAGGAAAAGCACTTCCTGTCATTATTTACTACTGACACATAGCAGATCATTGATTTAGCCTGTAAGTATTTCACATTTCACAGTAGTCAAAGCAAAAGGCAAATTGTTTCATGTGATGGAAGTTAGCAGCAGTTTTACACTGAAAAAATGGCATGTGAGAAATACATTGCCTTATTAGCACTGACTGACCACAACTACCATACGTCCGGCCTATTGGAAACATCCTAGAATAACCTATACACAATGTTTATATGATAAATTTCTGCTTTTTCTACTTACATGTCATTAGTACTGCTGGTTTTGAAAAGCCTGGAGCAGGAAGAGGAATAAAGACCTGAGGGAAGAGGCTACCACAGTGGCAATATTTCTTTTCAACTTTGGCAGAAAAAACAGTAATACTTGTTCCATTTTCTTCCACTCTGCTGCTGCTTAAAGAGCCTATGCATCTGTTGCTCATGTGGAGAAGCACAGATCAACAACTGCATTGCTAACACTGATGTCAGGCTCAGTTACAAGAAAAACGCCATTTTCTTCTCATATCCAGGGACACATTTTAGCTCTCTTATATTATGTTGTCTTACTCAAGCAGTAGTTATGACAGCACTGGTAGGAGTTGAGTCACCACTAGTGCTGCCTCCTGGTACTGGAAATCTCAGTAGCCCACTGCCAAGCATTACTACGTAAAGGTACCTAACAAAGGTCCTTTCATTCCTTCTGCTGAAAGGGTTACGAACAGCATATTTTATAAATTGAAACATAAATAAAATTACTGCCTCTCCTTTCAGCAGCTGTAATTAATTTAGAAACAATCCAGCATCTGCAAGTGAGAAAGAGGAGATAGGGTAAAAATGTGAGCAGTATTTATAGATAGCAACAGAACTGCATTGATTCAGACTAGTGGAATGCACATACTGAACACCATTTGGCTTCATGTGAAGCCAGTTGGTGTGTTTGGATGGTACACTTTCTCCTCTTCCAAGAATGTTACTCATTTTTTAGTTTCTTTTAAACTCTGGATGCCATAATGTAAAATTAGATTAAATGGAATATTAAAAATATCTGACTTCAGGCTCTCTCCAATATTGTTTTGGAATGTAGATAAACACTATCAGTATGGATTTCTCTCCATCCTGGCAATATTTCTGTTCTTTTCACACTAGTCGTCCATCTCTGGTATTGATTTGGAAAGCAGATTTGGATTTGGAATGTAGATAAATATACTCAATATGGATTTATTTTTGGTCCTGTAATATTTCTCTTTTATTTCTCTCTGTCCCTGTAATATTTATTTTATTTTTTACAGTACTCTATTTCTAATATTGGTTTGGCATATAGTTACACAGTAATATATTAGATATTGATTTCTTTCTGTTCTGCAGTGTGCTTTTCCACACATATTGAAAATAATAGCCAGTTTTCAGAGTGACAATTGCAGTTCCTTCTGCCCCTCATAAAAGTGTGGGTGCTCAGCTGTTACAGAAGTTGGATGCTCATTTCCAAAAGATGGGCCTTTATGACCTGTCTGTAAATATTACTTTCACTTGTTTATAGGAAAACGTTGTTGACTTTCACCTTCTAGAGATTTTCAGAGGTTAACAATCAATACCATTACATCTGATCTTTTTGGTTTATTATTGTTGTTGTTGTTGTTATTATTATTATTATTACTATACCAACAAGTCACTTTAAAAGGACATGCACTGGTTGCCAATTTTTGCTGAATAATAGATACTGGACATGTTGCTCATCATAATATGATTTACCAATTAGCTCATAGCTGTGTATCCTCAGAACATGAACATTTTTGAAACTTCTCTTATATTATATTGCATTTGATAGTGGTCAAAGTCCAAAGCTTCCCAAACTGACAAAGAATGAAGGGGCTTTTTTGATCGTCTTCCTACTGAAGACCACATCAAAGAGAGTAAAGTCTCTGAGCCAGCATCTTCCTATTCAACATTAAGTATCTAAATGTTAGGCGCTAAGCTAGTCATCATAGATTTCCTTTAGAGTTATTAGGGAGACATAAGCACCTCCAGAAGATAATTCATCTGACTTATCTTAGGACAAAATGAACTGCCCTCGGGAATTGAACAATTCTCTCCAATACTAAAAAGACAGCCTAGAGCTTAGGCTAGTCATCTCACTCTACAGAGTTCTAACCCAAGCAAAGTCCAGTAAATTCCATTCCTCGTATTTTAACCGGAACTTAGTACTTAGCCTTAAACTATACCTTATTCCACAAGCAGTTCTACCAAATCAAACTAAAAGCTTAAGCACAAGGTACTATTTCATTACTGCACAATGGTTCAAAGCTGTGCCAGGGGAGGTTTAGACTGGACATTAGCTTGCAGCTTCTGGTGCTCTTATTTAAAGTCAGCCTCTATTATAAAGATAACGGACAACGTACTGTTCTTAAAAATACAAGTAAAGCCTGGCATGTGGATCTGCACTTGAAAAACCCCTATCCAGAGACCTCTGGTATGGAATACACCCCATAACTGAGAGAAATATGAAATTATTTCTCCTTAGCTCTTATCTGACTGCAAAATGTTGTTTTCCAGTCTTTGTAAAGGACTCCTTTGTTTAATACAAATTTATAGCATTTTTTTTAATGTCATTGTCAATTTTATACATAATACTGCTATATTTTGGAATTTTCAACTGATGGGAAAATTCCCCTATTTTAAACAGACATGTTCCTTATTTTGCAAAAAGGAAAGGAAACATAACCAAGACAGCTTCTTGAATGAAAATAATTATATTAGAAAAAGGCTGTAAGAAGAAAAAATATTTCAAAGGTAAAAAAAATTATTTGGATTTTCCCTTTTTTTAACACTTTTGTCATCATTTATAGAGGGTAATGTGACAAAATGTTTGTGTTTATTTATCAAAACATTGAGGCTAGCCATACAGAAAAAAATTCAGTTGCTTCCTCTCACAACAGTTTCTCAGTCTGGAGGAGAATGCCACAATGTGCTTGGTAAATCTCAGCTATGCATATAATCATTTCATAATTCTTCTAATGTGGAGTGAACATCCTCTTTTGTTGTGGTATAATGCTCAGGAATGCAAACACGCATTTCTTTATACAAAGTAAAAAAAATTACTGTTTTAGCTAAATTGTCATTGCATTTTCTCCCTTTCCCCTCCCGCAGGCTACATAGACCCAAAATAGTCAATTCTAAACCAGCACAAGTTAACTCAGTACTCAGCTTATTCATACACACTTCCCTCCCCATATTCATTCCTTTTCCATGGTTAACTCCTAATGTGAGCCGTCTCTCACTAATATGCAGACAAATTAGGAAAAACAGTTTAATCTTTCCATAATATGTATTTTTGCATTCTGAAGGTAAATAAGTTCCACCTGATTTTTCTTAACATTTGAATTCTGAGTACCATAACATTCATGTTATTTCTAATTCATTATTCATGTATTACCTTATTAGATCCCCATATCTGAACAAAATGCAAAACCTCAAGTAGGCCATATTTTTAAAAATCAATTTGTTTTCTCCCATTATTCACTTGGCCTTTTTGCTTAGTATCTGATACCATAAGTATTAAGAAGTTGGTATCATCATTTTTACAACAGTGTGATTAAACATGCTAACAAAGGTGGACTAGCAAAATACCTGCTTCCTCCACTAGTTTTCTCTCTAACATAATGCTTAACTATTAACACCTTAAGGTGTGGAAACGTAGATGCTGCTTTTGAACTTGGTATCCTGTAGAAAAGAAGGTAGTACTTCAGTGGTTAATTGAGTTACTTCTTCTGCACATGAAGGAGGCAAACTTACAGAAAATATTTGGAAATGAATATAGACTTTCTTCAACCTTGCAGGAAAGCCTTCACAAGGTTTTTCTGCAATAAACTTAAGTCACCCAAGCTGTTCAGTTCCCAATGTTTCTTTATGCTTTTACATTATACATGATAATCACATATGGGTTATTTCATTCAACAATGAGAAACTTATTATTCATTACTTCTTAATACTGACTCTCTGTACAGTTCTTTTTATTTTTCTTGAAAAAGGAGGTTTTGAAACCACAGAGCACTTTAGAACTTTTCCTTTTATTTATATAGACTTTGGGGAGCAGAAAGAGGAGCTAGAAAAATATTGTAGTCACTACATATTGGAGAAAAGTCCTTACTTTTTGATAGTAAGCTACCCTCTAAACACAAAGAATCACTCACAGTTCCAATAGCAATGTATATTTTTCTGGGCATCAGAATGACGTCTGTTAAAATCTCAGCCTTCTGCATCTGGAAAGACAGAGACCTTCATTCACCTGCCACCTGGTTTCAATAACTGAGACCAACTCTGCCAGAAATTTGAATTCAAGTTTGCTATTGTCTCAAAATAGCTTTGCAGCTGTGTGGGAAATTAAGGAAGAAGGGGGCAAATATATAGTATCTGGACAAACTAGAAGGCAGAACAAATAGTGGGGGATTTAAGGGGATTAGTATTTTTCTTTTAGTGGTGGTAGGTCTGCAAGCAGGTTATGGTAGCCATTGTACTGAATCAGTGCCTATGATGGCAAATAGGGAAAAGGACTGGCTTTTTCATAACTTCACTTCTGAAGAGGGATGAAATGAGTCCTGAGGATTGGCACCATCCACGGAGGACAAGAAAAGTCCATCGCCTGCAAAGAGGCAGACAGAGGCTGCAACAGAGGCATAAGACTGTGAGGACAAGAGCCTTGGGCTTCTGTAGACTCCTAACAGTGGACAGAACTTCATAACCTTGACCAATGTAGAAAAACCTATATTCTGACAAAATGTTAGGAAGAAATCTCCTCAAGGTGATTCTGACTGATATCTCCCCCTTTTGAGAACTCTTTTTTCCTACAGAAACATAATCCAGACCCACATTTTGACTTACTGCTTGTTAAACACATTAAATATAAAATGGCATGCTTTCTTTAAACACTAGTAGTGCCATGTAGTAAAAGCCAGGACAAATTTCAAAATTCACACACACGTAATTGTTTTTCTATTACTATTATTAAATTCTATCTATTTCTTTTGGTTATAATATACATGCACACACATTTGACATGCATATAATCAGATTTGCATTAGCATGTACAAAGTTAAATGTGGGCAGCATTCAAGCAAGGTTAGCTTCAGAAGAAACACATTTGAAAGAGGGCGCAGGAGTGCAACTGTATATCAAACATTTAGGAAGTATCCTTCCTTCAAAGAATGTCAAAATGTTTTAAAGACTTATACATACAAAAACTGAGACATGTAGAGCCCTCTGTGGAACAGAAGGAATATAATTCACTCAGTGCACGCTACATTTCCCTACAACCAAGGTGTACCAAAAATTTAGCGCCTATGCAAGGAGGATTTCAATCAAATGACGCAGACACTCAAACACTTGCTCAGAGTAAACAACACACAAGCAAATTATGGCCTTACACTGCAAACAACTACTAAATACTTACAAGGAAAACCAGTCATCAGTATGTGTGGTGGGGTGTAGGGGTAAAGGTGTTTATGCTTACATACGTGCATGTGTGTCTTCAGAATGCATTTTAATCTGGTTTATGTTGATGAAGAACTGTGTTGACCCTATAGAGATACAACGCTGTATTTTTAGGAAGTTTGAGTGCTTAATGTTTATCTGAAGAATTTGTTATTCTTCTGTTTCTGGTAGCCACTAAAATCTGAGATGACAGCAGGTTTACTTTGGTTTCAGACGCTGTGTATGACGAATGCCAGATGAATTTCTGTTAACGTAATTTTGAACCAATAATATAAGAAGTGTCAAATGGAGAAAAGGAACTCATTGAAACTCTGTCAAAATTTTTTAGTAAATCCCAGTCATACGAGACAGAAAGAACCAGAAGATCATACTGTCATGACACATTAAATGCTTACCATACTCAGCAGTTTCTATGTAGAAACATGATAATTCCATGTTATTGATAAAAATACACGTGTTTGCTATCCTATGAATGAAGAGCTGAGCAGGGTGTATGGACTTTGTGCAACTGGTTTCAGAGAGAATACAGATCAGATTATAATACATTTGATCATTACTGGTACTTGAAAAAGGTGTCAACTCTACTATCTCCACTGCTTACCTGAGAAGGTCTGGCACACTGCTTACCATGTTCAAGCAATTACAAAGTGTGCTGAGAAAAGTGTGCAGGACCAGGAAGTCCAATCCCAGTATGACTTTCTTCCCATACTTCTTTAGTCTTCTCAACTGATGTCTTCTATGTGCACTGAATTTCCTGTGCACTTTGGTTTTTTACCTGTTGGTAACCTGTAAGGTTGGTATCATACCTACCCTAGTTGTTTTCACTTTATTCCCAGAGGAACAGCTCCATCCCTTACGATCTGGAAGAACTTTACATTCCTCCCCTTCAAGACATGGTTGCATGTGGCACCACCATTTCTGCTCCACTATTGAAGCTGCAAGAGAGGAACACAAACACATTTGCATGTTGCTGAAATGGACACTTTAATATGTCATTATGTTGCAACATTTTTTTATTTTCCAGGAAAATGTTAGAAATATATTGACTGACAACTAGTCTGTGATTTTCAGCCAGCTCAGAATCTTCATAAGATATTAGGTCTCAATTTGCACAAGGTGCTATGTGCTTCAAAGTCAATCTCTCTACTGTGGGGTTGGTTTTTTTTTTCAAATTTACTGCAGTTCAGGAACTAATTTCACAGCATTTCTTTCCAACCGCCATTTTTTCCTGCTCAGCCAGATTTCAAAGTTTTAAGTAGAATATCTTCTTTTGAGTTAGTGTATTTTGCCTGATGTACTATGTAGTCTAGCATAGCCTGATTAAATTTACTCCCCAATGATGACATATTTACAGCTTCTCTGACAGCCAACAACGTATCAACAGTAAAGAGATCATGTAAAGGGTGTATCCATCCTGCTCCTCTTTCAGAGAAAGAGATGTGAAAAATCAGCTAGTATTTTCCCAAATAAAACATATGAGCCTATGCCAGATTTGTTAAGTAAAACATTAATATTGCACTGTGAATAGGAAAAATAGCATCGGTTTAAAAAGACTAAAAAACAGCCAGAACTGTGTTCTGTTTGTTTGCTTGTTTGTTCCTGTATGATAAAAATAAATATATATATACAAATAAAATGTAAGATTGCAGCACATGAAAGCAATATGCTCATGTAGATTTTGCATAAACACTTTTAATTAAGTGAATTTCATACAACTCTGAGGGCACTCTGTTAGATCAAATTTAGCTTCTCAAGAGGTCTCTTCCACTAGCATCTAATAATTTTGCATAGCATTTCCATAGAGTAATAGCAAATAATTCATTCTTCCCATCTTCCTCCCATTCACCTTGGGCATGCCCTTCAAAATGCAGAAGACTTCCTACTCTTATGTTAAATAGCTAACTGTAATGGTGTGGTTATCATTGGTGACATTAAGCAAGGAAAACCCCCTAGGAATATGCAATGAAAGGAAGCAACAGAGTAGTCGCACCATCAACACAAGAAGGAGCTGCCCGGGTGGTACCTGCTACCTGCCCAGGGAAGCAGGAGCACTTCACTGTCTGTGATCTTTCTTCTATCTTGTTCTTATTGCAACATCTGTGGAGTGCCACCACTTCACAGGTCCCAGTTTTAACATGGTGAGCTGTGAAAATAAGAAGATGAGCAATTTGATAACATTGCAAGATAGCATCATACTGTTGTGGGTTTTTTTGGGTTTTTTTTGGTTTTTTTTAAATTAGAAATGCATTAAACTTGGCTCTGTAAGGCAATCTGCCATACATGAAACTAGAATTACAATGCTACTAACATCAGAATGTAAAGTTGATTTCCAAATGTAGTATAACTATCTCAGGCAGAAAACACTGACTAAAGAAGAACAATTGGAGAAGGCTGCATATGGGACTGTTCCAATGAAGTGGGAAGCAGAAACATTGTAAAATTAACCTAGAAATTATATTAATTTCTGGACTCCCACAAACAGCTGCGTATCTCTACCAAGACTTTTTTTTTTTATGTCCAGGGCAGATGCATGATATGATATCCCAAACCCTTCCTACAGATGGACAAAGAAGAACTGGCAGGATACAGGGACAACCCTCCAACAAAACCCAGAAATAAAATCTACTAATGAATCACATTTTAAATCTTTCTGCCTGGCACTACAAAGAAAGTCTGGGAACATGGGGAACCAAATTTTTCAAACACAGGGAGGGAACAGGACAGTCTTCATTGTTCCATATCCACTACCCATCACCCGCACCTATGCTGCTTTAACTGATCACCAGAATCATGCTACTGGAGTCCTATGAAAGGACCAATTTGGTAAAAGGAAAACTACCAAACTACCCTTTCTGGTTCAGCAGCCAGTTACCAAAGGATCTGGAGTTCAGAAAAAGTCATTTTAACTGAACTTTCAGTGGTGACTGATACAAGACCAGATATTTCTGGGGATAGTTCATTTCCATCAGAAGGAAGAGAGAAAGAAATCTGAACTTTTCACTGGTATTGACCTACAACCTTGTACAGGGAGGAATATTAATTATGCAAAGCAATATGTGTTTTAACATTACCCCTAAGTCCTCTGTTTTTTCTGCTGTTTAACTTTTTGTATGCTTTTCGCAATGCCTATGTACTGAATGCTTCAGCTACCTTTTATATCCCTAATGGCAAACAATAAATGAGAGCTTCCACAAGGAGAAGTCTCTACTAACAGGCTTTCAGGAGCCCAACATTGATCCCTGGATCCACTCAGTTGTTATTGCACAGTATCAGCTCCCAAAAGGGCTGAGGAAGGAAAACAAACTTGATGTAGGTGATGGACTCCAAGAATGTGCCTAGAGGCAAAAGCCACAGGCAGCAATTAGACTCTGGGTCTTCATCAACAAAACATAAACATTTCATGCAGGCAGTTATGCGTTTTTCAGTAGAACAAAGTCCACTGAACAGTCTGTGATCTTTGTTGTCCCTTACTGCATCGTACTATGTCAGGTGAGATTATACTCTATCACATTGTGCTGTACTACAACTGAAATGAATTAACACGATGTGAACAATTAACCCATGATCCATCATATTGTGATACACTGAAATGTTACATATAAATCAGGAATCTAGGAGAAAAAAAATCTTTTTTGCATAAAAATGCTTTTCTTTGTTTTTTAACTATTTATCACTTTTAATTCAATAGAGGATGAGGAAAGCAATTCATATCTGTGTGAACTTTGCAGTCTCTGATATTTTCATACCCTTGATGATGAGCAAATATTTTTACAGCTACCAGCACAGTCTGCTGTAAAAATTACTTTTAATTATTCTCCAAACAATTTCACTGGTATATATGCCAATAAAATAATTTAAATAAATACATTCATTTTTCTCAATAAAACTGTTATAAGTTTTTTTATTTGTGAATATGCTAAGAAGTTATTCTAGGATATATTTCTAATGTATAATATATAGTAGAACAAACACAGGCTGCTTTTGTAAGTTCACATTAATTTTTATTTTGATAGGCAATTACACATCTTATACCCACACATGTTAACACAAATTCCCTTATTTGTATTTTATGAAAGGTACATAATAAACTCAGACACTGAATCTAAAAAAGAAAGTATATTTAGTGGTAGGATGTGAACTTCATCTCACTTAATTTTTCAGTATATTAGTTTTCAGTCCATATTTGTATTCTGATGTGTATCACTGATCCTGAAATTTTGTCTCCTCGCTCTCTTATCAAATAGCTTCACACAGCTCTACCAGGTCTACAGAAATGCCATAATATACCTGCTAAGATAAAACAAAGTGCAATGTGCACCAATAGCCATCTGGAATGGAAGCCAGTTACTAGAGCTGTTGTAAAATGCTGTGAGGGAAATGTTCACACTGAAACAAAACTTTTGAAAAACTTGGTCTGTAGCAATTAGGGAGAGAAAATCAGGCATTTTACGACTTTTATGGGAAAAGAGTGTAATTAAATGAAACAGTCACTTACATTCATGTACAATACAGAAAAGCATTTCAAAGGGTGAAAAGATGTGAAAATGGGAGAGAACAAAAATCATCACATACTATTGATAGTATTTTGGGGAATCTTTAATAAAGCTGCTTTGAAATTTTCTAGGTATAAAACAAAAAAAAGCTAGAAAAGTATACAAAGATATTTCAAACATTGAAAATCTAGGCCAATGATCCTCTAGTTTCTATTTACCATCTAGAGTATGCAATGAATATTCTTTGAGAGGGATTGTAGGGATTTCAGCTCCTTATGCTATCGAATAATTAAGTTCCAGGGCAGTAAGTACAGTATCTGTCACATTCATGTGAAAAGAAAGCCTCTATACAGTAGATAAAGGATTTCCCACAACCTAATACAAATTAACCTCATTAAGCCACTGAACTATTCCATGAAAGGAGGATGGTATTTTAGGATTTAGCATTTTGGTTTTGTTTCTTTTTCTCCTAGCACAGACTTCAAAGTATGCTGCTTGCTTTACAGAAAATATTTGAGGAACTGAATGTCATTTCTGAAATCATACAGAAATTCATTATTCAAAACCACTGCAAACAGTCCTGCATTCTCTGCTAATGCAAGTAATCCTTCCTGAAATCAATGTGAAGAAGGACTGAAGACAGACACTCAGAGATATCTACGTGTACAGACTGTGACGGTTTCCTGATGATTATGCATAACATAATATATGTATGTATTATGTTCCAGAAGATGTAACACTGTATTATGAGAGCGTAACTTGGAAAACAGACATAACCATATCTCACCCATTAACAGTATATCCTGTAATTAACCTGCCACTTTTATAACATTTTTCATGTAGTGAAATCATCAATAGCTATCTCATAAATCAGTACGATATTGGTACACCAAAAACTTAAGTGTTCATAATCATGCTCCTGGAAAAAATAAAGCTAAGTAATTATTCTTTATTTTACATAAAATTGAATGCACTTGAAGAGTATGTTTAAACATACACAGCAAAGACCTTTAAATATATATAAATTCTACCTGTTCTTGTTCCTTCGTGGTAACTTTAAATTTCTTTCCTTCAGGTGAATGACATTTCAGTCATACTTGCACAGCACATCTGGCACTAAGTTATGGCCCTTACTCCTTTACTTCTGTGGGAAATTTGTTCCCAGCAAGAAGGCAAGTTACTGTTCAAGATTATTATTTTGCTACTCACAAATATGAATATAACATATTTAGCATAGATGCAGTGTTATACACAAACCTAGCATTAAATCAAGGAAAGTCTTCTGAATTCCATTGTTTGTTATGATTACTGTTTCCTAACCTTGCCACTTCAACATTCATGTTCATTTCTGACACCCATCTGCTTGGCTGTTTGAACCTTTTCTTTCCTGAAAGTTGCACAGGTCATGCTTTAACACATACACTGGCCATTAACAAAGAGGAAGAAACCATGTTGCCATGAACTAAATGAAATAAAGTCACAAACTCTTCCTGTCCTCAGGTTCCCTGTCATTGCAGTAGCCACATACAAACAGTGAAAAAAAAAAAACATCAAAAAGGCTCTTTTATATGCTCTCTGCAAAGACACTGGCACAACTGTGTGATACAGCTAAACCAATCTAATGACTAACAGCTACTGGAAGAAAAAGAAGATCCCTTGTCCCTTTTCCCGCCCTCTTTCATCCCTTGCTTGCATGAACACTGTCATTTGATGGTGATGACAGTAAGTCAGGGATTTAGACTGGCAGAATATCCCTTTTTTTTTGTAGGGTTAGTTCTCCCCAGGTTTAGCTCCTACAACTGGGTGCAGAGACTAGTGAGAAGCAGTTTCAGCCACAGGGAAGCAGCAGGAGCAGGCAGCCACGGATACATGATTACCTCCTTCTGCAGAAACCAGTTCCTATATCGGCTTACAAGCACTGCAGCTCTGCACTCTTACATGGAATAAATGTATCTTATTTTATTCCATTTCAGGTAATTCCTCTGAGGTCAGAGAGACTATGTAAAGTGTGCAAAGCTTTGTTTGCTTGTGTCTCCTTGGTTTTTAAAGCTTTTCACAAAAACAAATCTTCAGTTGAAATATGAAGAAACAGATCAGCAATAAGGAGAGGAATGGAAATTACTCTTAGCCATGAGTTTCAATCCATATTACATCTACTATTATACAAACTTTGGTCATGTCATCTTAGGTATTATCAGGAAGGTGTCCCATACAAAATACTATAGTGACCCAGTCTTTGAAAGTAGGCACATAAGTAGTCTTTATTCATGTAAACCATATCCACACGAGTAGTCGCATTAAGGACTATACGGGAACTACTGTTTTTAATAACCATCTGCAAGGAGAAACAAACAATATTTCAGCAGATTATCAACCTGCTTCATCCATTTCCCTGAGTGTTTAGTCACTATTCTATACCACAATATTCAAACAAGTGTGTGTGGGGGGGTTATTGATATCAGAAAAATAAATAAAATTAGTGGTTATGATGTACCATTTTCCTGGTTAGGCTCTAAATCACTGTTCTGCTCTTAAGTGACTTGGGAAAAAAGTGGGTTTTCTTGTTCACATAGTCTATTATTTACTTTATTCATACTGATTGACATGGAAAACAAATGTAGGTTATTTTCTGCTACACTTCAGCGATTTCAATATGTCATATCAGCCTCAGTGTGTCACTATAGATAGGAAGGATACAAATAAACTTGCAAAATCTCTCACACACAAGAACACACACTCACACGCAGTAGTGTTGCATTTTTTCAATAGTTTAATAAGTGTTAGTAGCTGCCACATCTAAGCAATCAAAATCTTATGCAACCACAACTAAGCTGGGATTTCCATCTAAGCTTTCTCTGTTTAAATGTCAGACAAAGATATATGAGAAGAAATACACAGTCCAGTTCCTTCATTCAACTAATTTCAATATTTTTTAATATTTTATGTTATATGCTCGTAACAACTGGTAAGGAAATACCTGAATTTGGCTTATTCATACTCTATCAGCAATGGTGGTGATATTGCTGCAGTGGTGTGATCTAAGAACATACGCAATGTCAAGTTTTTTGTTAAAGATAAGATCTTAGATTTGACCAGTCATTAGTGTAATCGGGAAAAAAGCAGACAAGATTTTGGGAACACAAGCTTCAGTTTGCTTGTGTGAACAAAAAACGAAGCAGATCTTCATTTCAGCTCCATGGGCCAGAGGGAGAACTGGCAGCACAGACATCAGGAAAAGCAGAGGCGTCTCCCATACCAGTCATAACCTCGTTACCTCTGGCGTGCAACAAGCTAGTGACTCCCAAAGAAGCATTGGTAGATACACATTGACGGGAACCTTACTGAACACGACCTTTAAAGATCAGATTCAAAACCCTTTGAAATCAATGGGTTCGGTTTGATCAGTGGTTTTGGATCAGAATTTCAATGATGGAGTTAATTGTTTTTTTATTTTCAATAAAGGTGACATCTGAATTTGCAACTGAGATATTTATTCTGATGATTGCATACATAGCACCTATTACAGTGACTGAGGAAATGATGACATATAGTCCAGATATGTGACTGAAAAGTATGATGAATTAAGATTATTAAATCATGTTTTAAACCATCATTAGAGTTTTCATGTGTTTTTCATTGAACAGCTCATTTACTAAAAGTACAGTATCCACGCAGTGTAACTATTTTTGAAATGTAGTCAAATTTGGTTACACATTGAACCTAAAAGTAGGCATCCTCAGAGGGGCGTAAAAAAGTTGTTTCCATTTTTTTTTTTTTTACATTTTTTTTTATTACTATGACAAACTCAAGGGATTTTTAAAATTGTAAAAATTCTCAAAACATAGCAAAATATTTTATTTGGTACTTCTTTTTTTTCCTGTTTGGCCAATGAACTGAAAAATCAATTACAGACACAGCAGTAATTCCTGTGTCCTCAGTGGTGACAATGAGGCATGCACAGTTGTGGTGCATCTCAGGAAAGGCACTCATGCTGCTTTATTTTCCAGATGACACACGGTGTTGCACTATAGAATCAGCAGGAAAAAATGATAATTTTGTGCTGTCTTATTCTACACTATCATTACATTTCAAACAGCTACTTAAAAACTTATCTATTCCATTGGTGCCATGCGCATTTAAAACATTCATGTAATTCAAAAGTAGTGTACAACTAAAAACAAATACCAAATTTTACTTTGAAAGAGAAAATTTTCTGCAGGGAGAAGCTGTTCTCTAAGTCTCTTGAGGATCCCTTTTCCAAATACCTAGAACTGAGGATGTGCCAAATAGCCCTCACCTTGGCACAGCGATTTGCTAAACACAGAGACTCTGGAGAACCAGAGGAGTCCCAGCACCAGTGGAGCACCTTGACCTGCTGCTCCCAGTGCCATCCATGGGGAGCAATCAGCCCCTGGGCCTTGTAGGAAACTCACAGAGATGAGTCAACCCAAGAAAGTGCCTCCCCAGAAAGCCTTGCAGGCTAAAGGGAGTTACTGCCTACAAGGGTATAGGGACTGTTATCAGATGAAGGGGGAACAGAATTTTGGGAACGTGTAAAATTTGCCATCAGACGTTTTGTGGAAACGTGTGAGACTCATCATAGGGTGCTTAGTGGAAGGATCAGGGGCAGGGAATGGGAGGGGGTCAGGGTGGACTTGGAAGGAACAAGCATAAGTCAATAAAGGGGACAAGGTTAAGAGGGGCCAGTGAAGGATAAAGAGCAACTGATCAGTACACTGGCTTGGCTGGTCCTTGTGCTCAAACACTGCAAGCTATCCTACATTCTCATTAAATCCCATTTCTATCTTTTTTGTGGGTGAACTCTCCCCTCTGAGTGGGTATGTGTGAATGCTAGGGAAATTTAAATCAGATTAGTTGGTGATAGATTAAGAGATCTGATTGCCTGCAACTGGCATGAGATCACAAACCTCATGGGTTTGTAAATCCAAGTGAAAGTAACTGGCAACATGGGGGCACATCAGACCAGCTACCAGTCAGGCTGAATGTCTAAGACAAGCTATTGGGGTGACCCATTTTGTTTATTTGTATATATATGTATCTCCCTCCACTAACAGACTTCAATCCTAATCAGCCAGGGAAGAGGATTGGGCCACCCTTTGTGTGATTGCTGTATGCATTAACGTGGGTGCCAGGAAAGGCGTTTTGTTTTGTCTGCGTTGATCTGTGTGGCTGGCTCTGTGTGTCCTGTTCATGTGTAAATCAGTGTGTCTATATGTTCATCCATACGTGTCTAAGGAGCATATATGCTTAGCCTTGCCATTGGCAGAACCTGGGAATAAGGAGTCACAGCAGCTTCACATTTACCCAGCTACTGTATTCACCAACCTCTAACAGATGCAAGCATTAGAAACCTTTCGAAAGCAAAAATAAGCAAGGAAGACAGAGGCAGCATTTGGTGAAATTACATTTAGCCCTCAACCTTTGCTTCTAAGAAATGTACACAGACTGTCAAAATAATTCTCTCATATTAGGCAGGTTACCTGCTAGATCAATAGCTGTCGAGAGGCACATGCTGAAACACTGCAGTGAGTCAAGCAGAAGAGTTGCCCTGTTTGATCAGAACAGTCCATCCCACTCCAGAGGCCATGCAGACTTCTTTTTTGCTTGGTTTGGGTAATGCTGTGATGCGGACAACTCCTTCCCACGCAAATATCTCCTAAACCCCTACAAACACACCTTATTGACAGGGCTTTGAGGTCTTATTTGCTTCATTCACATTTCTATGCCTTGCACTTCAGCTATTAAAAGTCACTTGGTCACTTTGGGCACTGAAAAAGTCCAGATAGACAGAACACACATTATGCTCTGCTTACACCAGTAGAGAATCAGTTTAACTTAAAAGTACAACATCGCTTTTCATTTCTCTTCTTTTCTGATCTCTTGCATCCTGGGACAGGTTCTCAGGTGAATTGTTAAAAAACTGAGCTGATTGCTTTGACTGATTATTTTTGCAGTGCCACGTGTAGGCAACACATACACAAAAGATTCTGCTAACTGCAGCCCCTCCCAGGCTTCTTGGATTCAATGTGTTTTCTCTCCCAAAAGAACCATTTTAAAATAACAAAAGTAATTCTTGATAAGTGTTTATTCTGCAGATGTTAGCCTAGCTCCTCTCATTGGACTGCCTCTACCATGCAATTAACCCAGTTAGTCCACTTAAGTGAAGGATGGTAAGCAGAGTTCATATGACAACACTATGCAGACAGCATCTCTGGTAGCCTTTAAAAACCGAGCTAATGAATGGTTTGCCACAGTCACATTGCCAAGCATACTTTTCTGCACAGTGCCAAAGAAAAATCTCATCCATCAGCTTCTCTGCCAGCCACCAGTTATAGCCATCTGTGTGGGAAGAATTTTTCCCTTTTGGAAAAAAATCAAAGAAAACTACAATGTAAGCATTCCCCTGAGAAGAGTCCACTAATGACCCTGTGAGATCAAGCCTTAGATATTCCCACAGCAAAACCTATGCACTGAAATGGACTGAAGGGTTGAGTTATTGCCACTAAGAGAGAAAAAGACTTACTGGAATAATACAGAAAGCTGGCACGGTCCCAGCTGGTCACACAATCTTTACAAGCATAAAACCACAGATGGAGCACTTCATGTAGGATCTCTTGGACCTGGAGAGCTCACAGCCATCTCCTGGCCTTACTGAGGCTAATTTTATTCAATCAGTCTTCTGGCAGGAGTGAGCCAGTGTTACTCAAATAAGCTTATCTCCTCTTTCACAAAAGTCAGAGCCTTTTTATCACAGTGGCTACAAATGACGCCTTCACACCAAACTTTTAGCCAAAGACATGGGAACTCAAAACACAACTAATTTTCAGGTAGCCTGAAGGATAGTTTCCTCTTTTTATATGACTCCCTCTCAGCCTAGAGTGTCGCCCTCACTAGGTCCTGCTTTCAGTTTGGAAATCAGATGATCACTAGGCTCATAAAACCACAAAGTGTTTGGAGACAAGATCACAAGCAGTGATCATTTGGGATCTTGCAGTTCTTTATATGTGCACCTGCTGGAAGAGGAGGAGAAGGCGGCAGCTCTGCACATTCACCCAGTCCTCACAACAAGCTCAGCCAGCCCACTAGGTTTCTCACTGCCTCCCGCCACAGGTGCCCAGGGTGGAACCACTGCACCGTAGCCACCCCGTTTGCTGAGCAGCGGAGCAGACAGGGGAGGACGCTGATGGCAGTGAAGGCTGCGTGTTTCCCTATGGGCCATAAATGGAGCTGCTTTGTTTTTTGCAGGCAAGACGCTTCCCACATTTCTTCTCTAGCGGCTGCGGGCTGACATCATCCACGAGACGAGCCTGTGTAGAGCTGGCAGAGAAACACCCAGGGCGAGGCGCAGTTTATAAATACTACAAGAAGTCAAAAGCCCCAGTATCTCTGAGGTTGTTATCAAACATGTTAAGCAAACGATATATTAAAGTGTGCAGACATTTTATAAATTAACAGGCTGAGGTTTGAGATTACTAATTATATGATTTCACAGAGAAAAAAGACCAATCCAGCTTTCAGGCACTCAAAAGAACATTTGGCACAAAGACTTTTTATTCTCTCCTACTCTCTCTGTGGGCCTTCTGCCAAATATCTCGACTCAGCAAGAAGCAGTAGCACATGTCTCAGAGCAGCCTTCAGCATCTGACAGAATACAAAAAAAACCACATTTTTTCCTCATTCTCAAGGCTTCAGAAGCCTGTAGTTTACAGAGTTTATGGGGAATATGTTTCCCCTGTTTCCTTAGATGACTCATTATTAATTTTCTTTTCTTTCCAGCTGACCCAAATGGTCTCAGGGCACATTGTACTAGATGACAAATTAACATGTTCTCAGGGACGCATCAGAAAAAAAAAGAACGAAAAGGTTTTTTCTACCCCCAAGTATTTGAATTACTTTCTGGCACACAACCCTCACCTGAAATAACGTCTTAAGAAAAGTGCTGTGTATGGGAGTCTCTATGAAATAGGATTAGCATAAAAAGGTGAAGAGTTAAATTCAATAGTCCTTTTGAACAGCCTGCTTTCAGGCTTCTCACGCTTATTAGAAAATAGCTCAAGCACCTTAGGGAACTTTAGGTGCCTCTGTGGAGACAACAGCTGAAGCCAAGGGAAGGACAACCATGGTTTCCCCAAAGAAGGATGCAGCTGGGTCTCTGTGCTTTATTTCCATCTCAACACACATCTAGCTCCTTATATGTGATCTTGTTTCCACAGTTAAGGTATTTATTTGTTTATTAAGGTGCAGAAACTTATTTAGGTAATAAATCTTTGTAATAAGGTCGATTCATATTTAAGCAACTGAATGTCACCACGAATTCCATTATCAAAGTCTTTATGTTTTATTCTACTTTTCTTTTTAAAAAATTATGCTTAGTGCCCCTTATTCACCTCATGTTAAGATTCTTAAAGATTAGAAAAGCAACAGCCCCCCCAAATTTATTTGGAAAGTCTTTAATAAATTCCACCAAAAAAAAGAAGAGTAAAGAGAAAGAAATAACTTTCAAAGTAAGAAGCACAAAGATTTTTTTCTAAGGACGAATATGAACATCACTTGTTTAATACCTGTATTGAAGAACTACTAAGCTGATCAAACCTAGAATACACTCTGTAACAGAAGCACTCTGGAACTTTAGTGATGACCTGATAGAAACTACTCAGTGGGGTCAAGCTGGACTTCCAAAAATTGTGCCAACTTCAAGATTCCCCTTGTGCAAAATTTTTCCAAACATAATATTCATAATACTGAGTCACTCTATATCCCTCTTCTACACAGAAAGGCACACCTGTGCACCCGTTCATCTAGAAAGGATATTTAAATAAAAATGGTGGCCTTCTATGATAAAGTGACCTGCTCGGTTGACATGGGGTGAGCGGTCAATGTTGTCTACTTGGACTTCTCCAAGGCCTTCGATATGGTTCCCCACAGCCTCCTCCTGGAGAAACTGATGCGTTATGGCCTGGACAAGTGGTCTGTGCAGTGGGTGAGGAACTGGCTGACGGGCCGCATCCAAAGGGTGGTGGTAAATGGCTCTTATTCAAACTGGCAACCCATCACAAGTGAGGTCCCCCAGGGATCGATATTGCGCCCAACACTCTTCAATATCTTCATAAGTGATCTGGACAACGGGATCAAGTATAGCCTGATGAAGTTTGCTGATGACACCAAATTGAGTGGGGAAGTAGACACTCTGGAAGGGAGAGCCACCCTGCAGGAAGATCTGGATAGGCTGGAAGAGTGGGCTAACAAGAACTTTATGAAGTTTAACAAAGACAAGTGTAAGGTCTTGCACCTGGGAAAACATAATCCAGGAGTGCAGCTCAGACTGGGATCCACCTGGCTAGAGAGCAGCTCCGTGGAAAGGGACCTGGGGGTCCTGGTGGACAGAAAGCTCAACATGAGTGAGCAGTGTGCTGCTGCAGCCAAGAAGGCCAATAGGATGCTGGGTTGCATCAAAAAAGGCATCATGAGCAGAGATACAGAAGTCATTATCCCACTCTACTCGGCACTTGTCAGGCCACACCTGGAATACTGTGTACAGTTCTGGTCCCCGTTATACAAAAAAGATGTGGACAGGCTGGAGGGGGTCCAGAGAAGGGCCACCAAGATGATCGAGGGTCTGGGAAGCTTGCCATATGAGGACAGGCTGAGAGAGCTGGGTTTGTTCAGCCTTGAGAAAAGAAGGCTTAGAGGTGATCTCATCACCATGTGCCAGTACTTAAAGGGGAGCTACAAAGAAGATGGAGACTCCCTTTTTACAAGGAGTCACATGGTGAGGACAAGGAGTAACGGGTGATTCCGATTGGACACAGGAGGTAAATTTTTCACAATGAGAACAGTCAATCATTGGAATAATCTTCCCAGGGAAGTGGTTGACTCCACTACACTGAACACATTTAAGACTCAGCTGGACATGGTGCTGGGCCATCTCATCTAGATTGTGCTAGAATGGTTGGACCAGATGATCCTTGAGGTCCCTTCCAACCTGGTATTCTATGATTCTATGATATTCTATGATATTTTAATAATACATAACATTTGCAGCTCTGTAATGTGTTTTTACTTAATCTGTTGATTAAAACAAATTATCAAATATACCTTGAAATATTCCTCCCACAAACTTCAGGCACAGGTATGTATACTAGCCTTTCTGAAAACTACATAACTGTTTCTTTTTCCTTTTCCACCCCTGCCTTCTAGGACTTCCCCACAGTGCTTCAGACTCCCCTACATGTGTTAAGAGAAACTCCGTAGGATGTCCCAGCACACAGTTCACCATCTGAAAGAAAGATCTTAATTTTAAGTTTCGGCTTGCTTCTGTAGAGCCCCAGGCAAGCTCTTTGAAGTGCAGAGTCAGGGGAGGAACTTAACTCAGGCCTTTAGAAAAAAGCTGCTAACAAGGCACATGTCTAGTCCTGTGAAATCCCCTCTTTTAGACTAATCTCCCCTGCTACAGCCTTCCCACTACATTATTGATTCCATATAAATAGCAAGTCTCTAAGCCATGGGCATGATGAATCAATAAGTATCTAGACAAAGTCTATGAATTGAAACTGGATGGCCCAAGAAGAGGCTGGCTATTCTTCAAGACAGAGGAAAAGAAAGCACATTTCAACAAGCAAAATAAAAGAGGAGAAACTGCCAGAAGAACCATTCAGAGCTGTGCAATCAAGAATATTTTTGCTCAAGGATTCCCAGAAGATAATACTTTCAGATATCTCTGCTGAAAAGATATCTTTTAAGATGCTCCTAGCAGACTCCCTGGCACTTGTTTCTGAAGGAACTTTGGTTAATAGAAGCTGTTGATAAGAAACATATATACCACTCTCACTGCTGTCCAAAGTCCGAAGCTGCAAAAATATCACAGTTCCTAGAACTCCAGAAGCCTGCTTTGTAAAAACTGTCAGGTAATGAAAGCATCTGAAGTAATTCACACCTTCAAGAGAAACCTATTAAAAAACAAGGTACAGGAAAAAAAATCATAACTGTTCAAGGACTTTTTTGGAGAATGAGGACATGGCTTCATGATTGGCATTTTACCCTGTATGTCTACAGAAGCTCATACAGTGCATCCAGGGATACGAGAGACCATGCCAGGCCAGCTCATGATCTCTTTTCATTACTGTCCATCCATGAAATAAGCCAGGCACCTTGTGTATCTAGACCACTGCTGAGATGCAAGCACAGAGTGCAGCAGAGCTCTCTGGGCAGCTCTTGGGCATGAGCTTTCCAGGACCATAAAAAGCACACCTGGAGCAGGATGTAAGTAAATTATTAGTAAACTAATTTTACATTAGCCCAGACTGGTTAAACCTCCTGGACTGAACATGAGACTCACACACCAGCCAAGCAACCATGCGTCCTTCCATGGAGCAGAAGGAAGGCTACAGTGCTGTGCTGCTGCTGCTGAAAGGGGTGGTGAAGGGGCTGTTGTTCAAGGCAAGCTTCCCACCCCGCACCAGGTCCAGCTCCCACAGCTCCCCCTCTGCCATGTTACCCAACACCCAGATCCATCCTTCCCCCACAAGAGCCGGAGCAATGCTCCCTCACCCCCCAGGAATGAGGCACCCTCCAAGGTGTCGTGGCAGTGCCAGAGACTGCTTGTGCCAAAGGGAGAGTCTGAAGTGGCATTCATAGTTCTCACATCTTTCTCACCACTGTGAAATGGTGAGGGGGGGAAAGGAGAGGGGTGGGCCCTCAGGGAGCAATGAAAATTTAAAAAAAAAAATTAATGGTCAAATTTTAATTCAAATGTTGCTAATAGGAATTTGCAAGGAAGCACTTAATGTATAGGCAAATGACCATCTGCACGTAAAGTTATAGCATCCGTATACTGGTTGTATATATTTTTATGGCTACATATTCCTTGACCTTTTTGCTACTTTAACATAGGATTTTCCTCACAGAGGGCAACTTTAGAACCTTAAAACTTCAACCCTCAGATCGCTTTGAAGAGTGAATTTTAGTTAAATAATTGAAAGATCAGTAGATTGCGAAGTAGTTGTTATCTGTGGGTTAGTTTGCATATACTCTTTCAAAAGTACCAAGTGTGAAGCTGAACGCCATGTACAATACAGAGTAGTACAGTGTATTTGTCTTCCAGTGCCTTACAACGTGTCAAAAATGACAACAGACGAGTAGCCATTTATAAATATCCATAGGGCCATGCCTCTTTTCAAGGTTAGATGAAATTGTTATGGGGAAATAACCAGCTACCCACAGTTCCTTAGGAGTATCTACACTGGCTCACAACAAATGTTTTTACTGCTTTAGTTCTAGAATGCACACCAGAAAAAATAGATGAGCATTAAATAACTGTCCAGGTCTGCGGCACTGATATGTTGTGAAGGGAGCCAAGTGTGGGGGAGACTGTCATAACACAAGCATTGCCTTCCCCTTTCATTCACCACCTTAAAAGCTGAACAGCAAGTGGGTACACTGTAGGATTTGACAAAACATCATTCATGAGATACCTTGTCTGATCGCATACACAAATCTAGGGGGAGTTTTGTCTTCACAGGGCTCACAAGTCAGGGAAATCTTGAGAATAATCCTAGCGCATATCCTCCAGGTGCAGCTGTAGTTAGCAGAGCATTTTAAAGCAAAATATAAAGATGGGGAAATCAGACACTGAAGATGCAGCAGAGTGAGCCAGCCTCTCCTGACTTTAGTGGTACAGCCTTGCTTTAACAGCTAATTCATACCGTGAAAGTATTGCATTGCCTAGGAGTTATATTACAGCTGGGCACCTATAATTTTTAAGGAACAAGACCCACAATGTAAAAGTAAACATGGACACTGTGAATTTCCTTTTATTTCACACACAACTACTCTGACATTTGTGGTTAGCGGCTGCTCTTTGCTTGGATTTTTACTTTAGTAAATATGCTGTATAATACAGATGCTATCTGATTATTTCTGATCCTCTGTCTCACCTCTTCAAGGGAGTGGCATGTTCATCCACATTTCCTTTCCCATACAGTTGCTTCTGGAGTCTAGCAACACACATATTACATGAATATGTTGTCAGCTGAATAAATAGAAACCAAATTTCAGTAGTGCATGCATGGTTCAGAGCCCCAAAAGCAATGCACAGCAGTGTCTGAACCTGCAAAGTGGAGAGACTTGCTGAAATTTTGTCCCTGCTTATTTTTTTCAAGTATTATACATACGCATACATACATACACATATACATACATATACATACATACATATACGGTCAAGGATATACAGGAAATTGTCTCTAAGTAGAAGGATCCTAAAACTTTAACACAGCAATGCATCTTGACATTTTTATTCACTTCCTGAATCTTTATACCATCATTTATTATATTATTATGACAATAAAGAAAGTGGGGTTTCCACTGTTCTCTACAAAAGCAAAGACACGTTACCATATGTTGTATGCCTACAGCTTTGGCATCTAATCTAAGCTGGACGTCCCTGTATAATCAATGCAGAGGTAGAAAAAGAAGCACCCCCAGGAGGTAATACCTGAATTTTAAGTGTGCAAGATTAGATTCCTCCCTAAAGGAAAGAGCTACATCAACAGAGACGTGACTTGGTCCCTGGCTAGTCATTTCTTTTGGGAGATTGCCCTCAGGAGAATCTGACATTACCACAATACTGAAACAGGCCTAATAGGTCAGTGCTCTACGACTATGTCTGCTCTAGGACTGATAATATATGTGTATAACTAAAGCAAGCTAAAATATATCCACTGATTTATCCTCCACTGTAAAGTTGACCTCTAAGATCTCAGACATTTGCCAGGACTCAGCAGAAGAATGACTTTCAGGTCCAAATATAACACTAAAGTCAGAGGAAGAAGCAAAAGGACATTTGAGGAACATACTTCCCTAGCTATTATTTCAGGAGCTTTTAAAATGTTACTAGTTATGGTAGCAGCATATCTAGACTGGTTTTCAAAGCTCTCTTTAAACAGTGAACTTTCTCCTTCGAAGAAAAAAAAAAAAATTAAACTTAGAGGGTGCAGACAGACTTCCTGGATTTAAAATGCATCACTGATTTATTTCCTCGTTGTAGACAATTCACTTTAATAAAGGGACACAGAAATAGTCTGAAGCTTATAAATCCCACTCAATAGCTGTAAAATACCATTTCCACATTTTTCTGCAGGTTGTCTGTAAGAAAGAAATCTCATATGTCCCATCTGTCTCCTCCTTAATTATTCATTTTTGCTATGCATGAACCTAGGAGATTTTTCCATACAATAAAGTACAAAATAAATGCCAAACATAAAAACTTCATTAAAAACTATTGAAATTGTTACCTCCCAGTGATAATTGTTATGAAAACTTGAGTGATATTTTATAGTTTAACACTCCTCTCCTACAATGACTCTATTAGGATAAGCCATAATTTGGCATTTTCTCATATTTTTAGTGTGGGTCATAATGCTGCTTAAGTGTAGACTGTTGTATTCCTAGTACCCAGCAGAAGAGCAAATTAGTTTATAATCACTCCTACAGATCTGTTTGGACAATAGAACAGATTTTTAGGAGAGCTTTTCTGGCAGCCAATATCAGTTTGATAAGTGGGGCTTTTTACATTATTTTCCTTACACCACTGTTTGGTGTGATAGTTTTAAATGTGAGTTCTTCACAGTATTTATTGTGTATACAGGTTAAAAATGCTCATTAGACTAAGTTATATTTGAAAATAGAAGCAAGAACTAGACTTGAGAGAGGTATTTTCTTCAACAAATTCATTATTTTTAGAAATACTTTCAGTACTTACTGTCATTAGTACGCAACGGATTAACAATGTTTATTTCAAAAAGATGAAAAAAGAATGAGGGTAAAATATCACTTGTGATGAAATAAACCACATGAACCGCAAAAAATAAGAGTATGATTTCTATATGCCATTCAGACTGCTCTAATTTAATTTTGCTCTGAATTAGCAAAATCCTCAAGTTTTAAATGCCTATAACATGAACATAAAATGTTGATAATCTATTAATGAAGGTCTTAGTCCAAAATAATTAAAAGATTTTTGTGTTTCGCTATTTCCAAAAATAGCTAATTGATTCTGAACATTTTTTTGGGTACTTCTATAACTAAAGAACAGATGTTCTAGAATATGGCATTTTTACAGGCAGTAATATGCAGTGGTCCTTCTGGTATTTTTTTTTTAAAGAAAATTTAAAATTACTCCAGTTTAAAAATTGTTTCTTTTTCTCGAACATTTAGGTTTTACTTCAGATTTGTGAAGTACAATATACCTAACCCCTCTCTGGTAGCTAAGCTCTTTTCTTCAGTCATTTTCCTCTACACAAGCTGGTTTTCAGAGTAAAGCCAGGAAATGACAGTAATGTTGTGACAGGGGAAGGGTGGAAACATGTACTGTCCTTAAATCGCTTAGAAGAAAGCACAGGGCAAAAACTGAAAAATCAAGAAAGGCATGAGATAAGACTACTGAGCACTGTCCTTGCACTGGTATAATGGAGATCCTCCTAATTCCCCACTGTTTACATCCCATCCCTTCTTCTTCTCTAACATTAGGCAAGGGGGGTGACTGCACTTCCCTTCAGTCCCCAAAGAGCAGTTTCCAGGGCTGGTGTGACAGCAAAGACTAAAGAAGCCTTTGTGCTCATCTAAACTATAATGTGAACAGGAGTGGCATAAGTAGGATAAAAGGTTAATTCTTTTCTCAGATGTTTCTAGGGCATAACCTCTGCAGGATGCCCTTTGTCTTCTGCAACCCAGCTTTGTAGTATACTATGTATTGTTATCATGAGGGACAAAATATGCAAAAATATGGATTATTTACTTATCATAAATGAGATTTTCTGGATTTTCCCATGTTCTGAAAAGGTAAACATAGGCATGGAAACTGTATTTTTACTCTCCTAAGGTGTTTTTGAACCAAAACTAGGAGAAGAAAGATTTACACAGCCTTCATATGCACAGCATGCAGCAGTGTAACAAGATGGCACAATATTACTCTTCCTCCTTCCTTATTTAAACTTATATCTTCTCTCAGATACAGTTATATTTGCTCTTAATATCTCTGGCAGATGTTCTGAGGTGAATGATGCAATTAAGAATCCAAAATTCCCATTTCTTCCAGATGCTTATTTTCTCAATATTCACTCACTGGAAATATATTTACTTTCCACTCTGCGGTGTTTAGCAGTTAGCACACCTTCTGGGTTCCATTTCACAAAAATTCCACAGTTAATCTGACACATGCCAATGCATCTTAGATGAAAGTTTAGCACCAGTAATCTTTTTTTCCTACCGGTAGTAAATTTACATAACATAACAAAACTGAGCAAAGTTTTAAATAAGTATTTTACTTTAAAAATCTTTTCATTTTGTTGTTCCTAGGTACAATACTTTCTGCTATTTGTCGTATTTTTAAAACTTAACTTTGGTTTTCCCTAGTCTTCCAGCTCACTGAAGGAATCTAATGATGATTTCAGTCTTTTGTATGATTCATTCTTTTCACTGAGGTTGAATTACAGGCTTAACTGCTTCATCCTTGCTCCCTTCTCATCAGACACATACATAGTCTTGGGTTCAAATTCTGGATCCAGAACAATTCTGACCTTCCCAGCAACTCAGCTAGCTTCCTACGAGCCCTAGCTCTCTTCTCACACACAGTCCTGGTGCACAGACTCAGCTGAAGCAATTCTAAGAACTTGTGCCCAAAAATACAATGGCACAATGCACCCAAGATTTGTGTTGGTCTTAACAGAACACTTTTCTCAGGCATAGCCTTTCCGCAGCTCTGCATTCACCCAGAATAATCCAGACATTCAGCTTCATACTTCAGTCATTCAAGGACACTTGATATTGAAGCCAGAAGTATTTTGCAAAAAGAATTCTAAGTCTATTGCCTTTACTTGAGAACAATTTGAGTACAAGAGTTATACAAATCTATGGGGAAAAAAAGAACAAGACAGACTTGGCAGCTCATGCCTCAGCCTCCTCATCACTACAGACAGAATTCTTGCTCAGCTTGGTAAAAGAAAGCTGCACAAAGCAGACTGCTCTTTTATGATTTTCCTGCTTTCTGTCATCTAAAACCCAGGGCAGCCTCCATTCTCCAGTAAGTATGCCACGTCTTTGTCCCCATCTGTGTGGTGAAGTGGGTTTTTCTTCGTCACAGCCACCTCTTTATCAAATGGTACTTTCACATTTTAATGGGAAGGTCAAAATTTCAGTATTATCCTATTATCCCTCTGCAAATTTCAGGAATTCCTCCTGACTTTCTGTGTATTTTAGCTCAACAAGAAGAAACAGAGCAAACGCCCAATCCAGGTTTTACAACCAAACCTTTTTTAACACAACAGAATGACATTTGCAGAATGATATGCAGATATAAATGAATCTGTCACAGACCAAATTTCACTGGCTTCTGAACTGAAACATGAGACTCCATTTGAACAGTAGAAATAAAATAGGACCTTTACAATTTTATTCGGACAATATGACTCTGATACAGGAGAAGAATTATTAGGCAGATAAAAGAACAATATCCAAACTGAGTCCTCCTGCTAAGAGACTTTCCAAAAGTTCCAGAAGGTTTCCAAAACTCTTTGGTATATGAATTTAGGGAAGTATTCACACCTACACTGAAAGCTTGAGTTCCCACTTTGTGAAAGGAATAAGCTCTGAAGAGTGTTTCAGAGCACCTCAAGCTGGATGTTCTGGAAAATTCCCTGAGTTTTCAGTTATGTTTGAAAAGTGCCTAGTACTTTGTGAAGCACCCATAAATAAATTATAAGCATTTTAAAAACACTAAAATGGTCCACGTAAGCTATTTCATCAGCGATGACCTTGCATTTTTCTCTTTCATCCAAGTCTCTCATATCTCTGCATGCATATGCATGCACATATGCATGCACACAGACACAGGCTTTGCTGCTTTGGAGCTGTTGGTTTGTGCAGCTTCAGCTCAGATCAATTCCCTGATCTTCCAAAAAGGTGAGACTCTCTTACAAATCTCTACTGCAGTGGAAGACTGCCCCAGTGAGCCTTAAAATGGTAAATCCCTGTCAGCCCCCCAAAGAACAGAACTAAAAATTTTGGTTCAGGAAGAAGCTTTATAAATTGCTACCCAAAACCACATAAAGTATTTTTCTCCTGCTATTCCCCAGAATAGCTGACTGGTTCTGAACATTTCCTTGGCACTTGTATGACTAAAGAACAGCTGTTCTAAAATATGACATTGTACAAGCAATCACTTAACACTGCTGTAGAGTAAATTCAGTGAAGAGTGTCAAGAGAGAAGGGCATAGTCTTTAGACATCATTAGCAGAAAATTAATGCAGATGAAAGATAGATTAACATACCCCCTGAATGCTATGGAAATAATCTCCACATGGGATGCGATTTTCTAGGCACAAACCTCCCAATCTTAGTATGTAAAATCTCCTGAGTAGGATAACAGGGGTGTGCGGTCGATACCAGCAGACGCAGTTATCACTGCATGTATGGACTGTATGTTGGGTGTATGGAATGTATATTGGAAAGCCTGAGGGGCAGTGCAGAAAACCCTAAGACCAGCACTGGGATATATGGCCTCCATACCTGAAACCAGATCTTGACTTTGAAGATAGAATTGGCCCTAATCCTGCCATTACAGTAATTTTACTTATCTGGATACTGTTAAGGGTGAGACTCTAATTATAATGTGATATTGACCCATTACATTTGACGTATAAAAATGACATGACCTTAACATGTTGAATTTGGAGAAAACATAATGTAAGGGAAACTGTAAACTATTCAGATTTTCTTTTCAATTATATTCTTGTTTGATAGTCCCAGACACTAATACAATTTTATGAGTGATTCTCTGAGGAAAAAGACAGGAAAAAAAAACCACTGTCATACCAGTGGAGAAAAGTCTACTTGGTTTCTCCACCAAAGAAAGCTGGTTTCAGGGTCTTGGACATAAAGTTTGTACTAGTCATGGCCTTCCAATATACCTCAAGGTCATCCTACCATCTGAGCTCCAAAGCTGTCAAAAGATTCAGACACAGCTCTTCTACAATGCATGGCAAATTCCAAGGCTGGAAACCTGCACATAAGGATTCACATTTTTTGGAGTAACTCAGTAGTGCCTTTTTATCAGCATTAAGTATTTATATAAAAATAGAGAATGGCATTTCCTCAAAAGGTTTTATTTGTGTACATGCACTCTGATATTTACAATTAAAATTTTGCAATCATTTTCCCATTTATAGCTCCTATACTATCTGTCTGTACTAGAAGGATCCTCTTTAGCCAATATAGTCAATAAGTAAAAATGTTTCCAGAAAGGGAGAAGGGGCTGGGGAGTGGGTACAGGCAACTGAAGCAACCCCATCAGCTCACTGTAGCATAGCACCCTGCTTCATGGTGTATGATAGGAGTCTCCAGGTCACTAAACAATCCTTCTCTTCCTTTTCTCTTCCTCCCTGATCAAAACTGCATCTAACGTCCATTGCTCTCCTTTTCTACTCTAAGGAAAAGTTTACTTAAGACATTATCTATGACACGATGTACATTTAGGCAAATGAAAAATTCAGAATAAAACCGTAAGCCCAAAAAATAGTATTTTAAATCTGGAAGTGCTAACAATAATGTACTACTATATGCTACATTAATTGAGCACTTAACAAGTTAATGAAACAAGGAAAATTCTGATCAACAGATCCAAGAGAGTGGTGCTACTAAACCAAGACTAATTGAATAAAGATGACTATCTAGGGGGCTAACAATTTCTTTCATACTATTTTTATGGGTTTAGTCAAAACTGTGGCATGCAAATGTAGGCACTCTTTTTTCCTAGGTATGAAGATAAAGGAATCTAGCAGAATGCATTACTTAGTGTACATAACAAATCAACAGGACTAATTTGAAAGAATATGAAACTGGAAAAGTAGATCTTATTCCAGTGTTAGGGACATGTCAACATTTACTCATGGTAGGAAAAAGTAACAGCAGGGTAAGCATGCTATCAATGTTTTTTCAGTCCTAACATCTTACAATATTTTCCTAACAAAAAAAGCAGGGGAAAGCTTAATCTTCCAAAACAGAAATGGTCTAAAAAACCAGCTGATTGGTGGGCCAGCTATACAAGGGAAGATAACATTACGAATAAATGAAAGGGCTGAAAATGTTAAACGGTTTGGCATTTCTAACTGTAAAATCAACTAAGTATGTAACATTTACAAGATATAATCTTTTGCACAATCATCTCCTTTCCACCACAACACAAAAACTGAATGTATTTAAGGAAAAAGTCCTGGGTACTCACTCATAGAAAGTTAACAAGAATTTGACATTGGGATTACAAGATCAGGCCCAAAATGAAGAACTGTTATGCACTTCCCTTTTACTTGTCTTAGAAAAACAACAAGAAACCATAATACTTGCTAAACATAAACAGAAACATTTTTAAATGATCAGTATAAAGAAAAATGCATGATATCTCATTGCAACTCTCCAACTTCTCTCTCCATGGCTGCCTCAAGGACAGCCAAGTTTCATCGTCAAGGTGGTGGTGGGGATGGAGGCAAAAATGAAGGCAGCCATTTGCTGTGGTGGAGTTGGCAGCACGGAGAAGAAATAGGCGTAACTCTGCTATTGACATGATTTCTGCACCTGTGTCCCAAGTGAACCACCAGAACTATTCGCATCTTGGCAACCAGAGAAAATTATTTTCCTTTATACCCTGGCAGAAGGCCAAGGAATGTTATCTACTGAATTCCAACAGATACTGTATTAACATTTTAGATTGCAGTGACAGATACTGATATGAAAGTGTTTGACTGACTCTTCTATTTTATCTTCAAGCAAATGGCAATTTTGGGATCAGGTTCTGATCCTGATATAACTGAAACTTTCAATTAATGCCCAAGCTAGATAAGAACATCTAATATCTTTCTTTCCCGTGTCTGCTAAAATGACTATCATCTTCCTTTGTTTCTATATTTAAACATTAATTACACTCAGAATTAAGTTAGTGAAAGCTGCACACAAAGCATTCTCATTTAAGAGAATCTATCTCCGGGACAAACTTCCACAAGAGATAAGATTATCCATGTTTGAGACATTTAGCAAATATGACAAAAGAGTTTGATGATGCAGGGATGACAGATGGACAATAGACGAGTGGATGCCTCCATCTAATATTTTGACAGACCCCTCTGACATTTTCCAGCCTCACCTGGTAGCTCCTAAGGCATCCACACACATCTCTCTGCGCGCTTGCAACTTCCCTCATCTAAACATTGGGCAGTTTTCTCCTACTTAATTCCAGTCAAGAACCTGGGAATATGCAGAACATCTCTTACATCCTTTGACAGACCCGCGCATCCAGAAGATGCATGTTGAACACATACATCTTACCCACAGGATCAGATCCCTCACCAAATGTTATGGTACAGGCACTTCAAAAAAGTGCAAACTGAGGAAAAGATGGTACTGCTGCTGCTTACCCTTTATATTACAGCCTATATCATGGAACTGGGAGGTCTGCGTTCAGTGCCCTCTTCAGCTCAGAGAGGTTCAAACCACATATTTTATGTCCCCAAAGAATGCCATTACCTCCAGTAGGACTCCTTCAGGAAGGAAGGAGAAGAGGGAGCATGTGGCTATCTAGTGACTACTTGGCTGGAAGAAGGGATATCTTTGATTTAGTTTCTGTCCTCTGCACCAAGGGTACTTATTGCTTTTAAAATTGAATACAAACACCTTCTATTTCTGCATTATGAATGCTGTCTTCTAAACAGTGTAAAATCCTCAACAGAAAGGACAAAGGTACATTCATACTAAAATACTATAACTTCATAATGAAGGCACTTTTACAAAAAGGCAAAGGTTTGAATACTTCAGAAGTGTCCCTTGTATCAGTTAGGGCTATTCTTTTCTAGACACTGCAACTCTAAATGCTAGGAATGTAGAATTCAAACAGCAAAATGACAGGCAACCCCCTAATTTGTCTGAATAAAGTAAATTAGACAGCATTATTTAGCTGCAATGTGTTGTAGGTATTTACCCAAGCTTCTGAACATTTTTGTCAGTAACCTGCACAGTCTTAATGCAACAAGAGATGAGAGTAAAGGACTGATACATTCCTTCACCAACCCTTCTGAATGACTGTAACCTCCAGTGTCACTCCCAGTAGTAGAACTGGTTACATATATTCTGCAATGTTTCAGTTGTTATAACGTTCAAGAACTTTTAATACGATCTTTCATACAAAATGCAATGAGATCAAAGTCAATCAGAGGTCTGTGGTGAACTTTTTCTTACAGAGTACCCTAAAACTTCAGTAAGACTAATAATTTAAAGTCATTATTATAACCTAGACACAAACTTATTTTAAAACAGAGAAAATTTGGTGGCACTGAGTAAAACTGAACAGAAATAAAAGAGCTTATAACAAATCTGCCCTTGGTGGGATAGATTCTTCTCTCCAAGGCTGCCCTCAGACCAGAACCCCTCAACACAGTCACATCCAGCTCCTTAACTCTCTTTCCACCACCACAAAAGGCTAGCTGTTTGTCTCCTCATCAACCTTCTCAGCTGTCCCCCAGTCTTTGCTCCTGCTGTAGGTTTCCTGAAAGCTAGTCTCTCTCCTTTTTTACCTGACCACTCATGTCCTCTGGAGGCTTTCTCCCAACCCATTCAAGACAGTTTCATTTGGTCTGTAGCAAGCAGTCAGCACAAGAAAACCATGTCTTCTGCTCTGCTGCATCAGATTTGCTACATATAGCAAATCAAGAAGACAAATAAGTAGAACTAATCATCAGTGCTCAGAAGCATTTCTACTTAGGCATCATCTTTAGTAAACTTCAAGGTACATTTACCCATGTCCGTAATACATGATACTTCTGATGACAAAGTTTTGTCCTGGGAGTCCAGGGAGTGCAAGCCAGTGCTAGAATTTAAATACTGACATCTGAACATGGAGTCACATATATAGTAATAGAGTTATACATAGACAACTAGATGAGTATCAGTCAGTGTATAACTGAAAGTTTGGCTAGGAGAAAATCTGTTGCAAGGATCAGAGGATCAATGGTATCTTTAAGGCACAACTCACAACACTAAGAGTTTGCAAAGCATTGCACAAGATTCACCAGCATGCCTCAAGTCCCTTGCACTGCCCTAGTGATACGAAACCATAAATACGACACACATCACCCATTAAGCCATCTAAACAGCTGTCCTAACTCACCAGTGAATTTCACCCCATGTGCATGAAACAGACATGAGGGCATTGAGGCAATGCACACAGGCCATTACCATAGCTTTTAACAAAGTGCTATATTATCTCTCCTCAGAACAAATCAATTCCACAGCCCCAGGGTCAGGCAAAGCCAGGAGCCTGTCACATGCTGATTCAATGCAGCGTTAGCATTACTGCACTTGCTAATAGAGCCCCGCTGAATGCTAGAAGCCAAAAGAATGAACTTGCACCACCCAATCTGTCTGCAAGGGCTATGAGTCCTTCCACTCCCTCTCCAGAACCAGGTGTAGTACTGCCCATGCTGGCCTACAGTATCATATTTGATTTTGTTCATTACTATGATATTTCATCCCCTAAAAAAAGTTTACATTCTCAAAGCTACACACATGTGGGACTTGTGTTAGACTACATGGAGCCCTGTTGAGGGCTTGACACCTTTTAGTTCATTTTCCTAATAGAAAACATGACAAATCTAGACACAAGACTTAAAAACTCTTGCAAAGCAAACAGAAATGATGACTTATCCAAAGAAAATAAGATACCTGGGGACAATTATTACAATTAAGCTGCATTTCTAACTCAGTTCCACAAAGACTTAAAATTTTCAGCCGGTTCCTTAGGCTTTCCAGGACTGTCCCCCACATTTCATTTATACTGTTTTCACAAAACAAAAGGAAAGAAACCCAGTGACCAAGGAAGAGGATGACCACTAATGAAAGTCTCTCCATGTCAAAAAACACTCCAGCATCACTTGACAGCATGCTACTGCTACTACTGGGTTTCTTGCTTCTCATAGTCATACCACTTCCCAAACTCCAGGCACATGTGTGGCACAGGCTATATCCTACATCACAAGACTGGTGCCAGCAGTGCTTCTGCCCTGGCAACACAGCTGAGAAAAGTAGACTCACCCAGGAAGGGTGATTTAACTAGCAGCTTTAGCAGCTCAGTGGCTCCTTCATTCAGCTGGGCTTCAGAACAGTGTCGTAGTTTAGCCACAGTTGGCAACTGAGCGCCACAGAGCCACTCGCTCACCTTCCCCCCTGCCCCCATGGAATGGGGGAAAGAATTGCAAAAAAAAAGTAAAACCCGTGGGCTGAGATAAAGACAGTTTAATAAGACAGCAGAGGAAGAAAAAAAATAATAATAATGATGAATATACAAAACAAGTGATGCACAGTGCAATTGCTCACCACTCACTGACCAATGCCCAACCCGTCCCCAAGCAGCAATCGCTGCCCCTCAGCCAACTCCCTCAGCTTATATACTGAGCATGACGACACATGGTATGGAACAGCCCTTTGGCCAGTCTGGGTCAGCTGTCCTGGCTGTGCCCCCTCCCAGCTTCTTGTGCACCTGGCAGAGCATGGGAAGCTGAAAAGTCCTTGACTAGTGTAAGCACTACTCAGCAACAACTAAAACATCAGTGTGTTATCAATATTATTTTCATCCTAAATCCAAACCACAGCACTATACCAGCTACTAGGAAGAAAATTAACTCTATCCCAGCCGAAACCAGGACAAACATCTACTCCTTTGCAAGGAGATACCAAGATTAATTTTCTTCTTGTGAATAGCAAGACATTCCCTCACACTTCTAATTCAGTGCAAATTCACAGACAAGTAGGAGCAGGAATTCTGCATCACAAACAATAAAGAGTTTAGTTTGTTTTAACTATATGATAGGCATCAGATGAATAAGTTTGGCTTCTGAGTGAAATTTTTTAAATAAAAATAAATTATCATGCCTTTTCATCTAGTAAGTCCAAAAATACTCAATTACTTTATTTATCTACCTGCAGTGTTTTCTGATTCCATAAAAAATTCTTCTGGCAAGAAAGTGTTCATGATCAGGCATATTTTTAAGTAGCTTTTTATTTTGTCCAGGGATTTAAAATTTAATATAAAGTTTATTGTTTTGTATTTTGAGAAATATTAAACTATGCTCAGATTCAAAAGCACCCTTAATTTATTTAGATTACCTTATCACATTATCAATGTAAAAAAACTTAGTAATCACAAAAAGCCCAAAGAAATACAAATTTTGATAGAGTTTTTAGTTTTAGGGTAGAAACTGTGTCTCACGGTAGCCTCTTGTCTATAAAGGTGTGCTTGTAAGGGGCTATCAGTATACTTCACAAAAGGACGAGTCCAACACTTGAAACCTTAAACACAGGCTGTGAAACAATGGTCACCAAATCAATTCATGTTCCCTATGACAGAAATAGCAAACAGGCAGTGATGCTGAACTGATGCCTGCCTGCCATATCTGTCAGTGAACACAATATGTTTGCACAGGTTTATTTGTTTTCCAAGGGCCAGCAATGAGTAGGAGGATCAGGATCAATCTTATAATAAAATACCCTTATGGATTTCTTTCAGCCACCCTCAAGGTATATCAGCTTTTGGACTCATAACCTTGACAACATCCTTTTGGAGATTGATATGCCACTCTTTACGTGTCTTCTCATACATAGCTGCTGTAGCACAAATGCATCTGGTACTGTGAGCTGATTCACAGGTGTATGTGCTTGGGTGAGGCACACAACACCATAGTATCAGACTCCCCAGTAAAATGAAAAAGAAAAAACAGAGTTCCTGTTTCTTTCCAGAAGACAATATAAATGTAATATAAGAACTCGGAGTCCTGTATGCAGCAAAAAAATGAGCTTTGTGTTTTGTTTTAAACACTGTGAGTGCTTATCTCTTTTAGCTCTGGGACTTTCTGCCCAGACTTATGAAACTTGAACAATCAGCCAAGATAAAGGGAGCAGACATGTCTTCAAACCAGTCTTCTCAAGAGAAAGAAGGATGGGCTTGGTGCCCACGCACCTGACACTGAAAAGCTGCGATCTGAAATCCCAGTTTGTAACCTTCGTTGTTGCTTAACTGGACCTCAGAGCCTGGCTCCCCATGCCCTCCCTCAGCCTCTGTTTTTCTTGCTGATGACTTGGGATTTCTCGTTTGTGCCGTATCCCTGAAATAAGCGCAACAAGCCGGGAGACGGTCTGTCAGAGTCAGCTGTTCATATCCCTGCTGAAGTCTGTCTGGAGCACAGAATGCTCATTAAACAATTTTTCACACATTGATGATCTTTCCTGCTTTTTCTTTTTCTTTTCTTTTACAATAGCCTTCAGAAAAATAGATGAGTTTAAGACTTGGTGCAACTGATGCATAATATGACTAAGTCAATAGGGAAGTAAAGATTTTTTAAAATGTAGATTATCGATCTTTGAAATTGTAAGGGCTCCTTCAAAGCCATTAGGGTTTGCCATGCCAATATGTTAGTAAGGACTCGTATAAATGAAGATTAATGATGCTAGGGATAATTATCACTGAAGAAACTCGCATATTTCTCAGTATTTGGAAACTCCATGCAAAGGTGAACAGTGTCAGGTTTTCCTCGACTGCACCTTAACTCCATTTCTGCTATTACAGTAGGGGGAAGATTTTCTTTGACAAAATGGGAAGTTAAACTCCCAGTTTCTTTGGAAACCAATGGTAGCTGAGCTGCATAACTCTGATTTGTGCTTTTTAAAATAATCCCCCATATACAGTGAGTGCAGCTGATTTGCAGATCTACTAAATCCACAAGCCAAAAATCCTTCTGAATATTTTTTCTTTCCAAAAGAATCTGAACATGTATAATAGTTGCTTTTCTAAATTAAACACTCAGGTCATGTCTCTTATTACTGTTCCCTGCAAGACTTCATATATTTTGCTAAGGGGGTGAAAAGTTACAACTTAAAGAAAAAGAACCAAAGCTTTTTGTTAACTTGCAAGAATGTAAAGAAGTCCCTACAGCCAATAACCTGATTTTGCAGGGGACTTATATGCATATTTTTTTTTTATCTAAAAACATCAAATTCAATGTTTCTCAAGTTATTTCTGCTTTAAGGCTGGGGCTCAAACACCAAGTGCAGTCCAGATAATTAATGGCATAGCTCTGCTGGGGTTTCCTTTGCATGACTGTATCTGGAAAGCTAAAATTGGCAGGGGATCATTTGATTCTCTATTATGAAGCACTAATTCCCCAAATAGTCCTTAGAATTATAATTTGTTTCCATGAAATACTTGGTGACAGGTTTTACTCATCATTTTTTCAAAAACAGTAGCCAGCATACTTTGGCAAAGTTTGAATTGGATTGAGGCAAACACAGCTTGACCAGCTTTTGTGGATGGGATCAAAATGATATGGAGATGGGCTTTTTGATTTTTAAAGAAAGATACTCAAAGACAAAAGAATTCTGAGTCCAGGCTGGGACATCTTGGCTCTTTTCCAATAGGCAACTAAACTGGCAAGCCACAGTATAAATCCATATTCTGGTTCAGAGGGGGAACAGAGGCTGAGCAAAGGGTGTCAGCGTGGTTCCTCTCTGGCATGATGCCCATCTTTGGTCGCCTGCAGGACCACATTAGAATCTGCTTTGTTTGCAGCCAGATTGCAACTCGCAAAAGACTTTGCAGAAAGTGCCTCTGCATCCTGAAGTCCTTAATCAGTGAGGTATTTTGAAGAAAGATATTTTCACACAGCAGAAAAATATCTAGCAGCTAGATATATAAAATACCTGCTCATGAAATTCTGTCGTCAGAGGGAACATTATAAAATGTACATGAACATAGAGAGATGAACTGACTGGTGCTATTGGAATCTTTCCCAAGTATTTAACTCCTTAGATCTTGGTAATGTTCATGTCCCACCCTTACTTTACCAAGTTGTTAGAGCTTATTCTGATCTTGAATAAGTGGATAAACAGCCAACAGACACTATATGAAGATGAGAAGTGGACTTCAAAATCATCTTATACTGCAGATCACATTTCAAGTTATATTAGCCTATAAGAAGATATTAGTACATGAATCTAGAAAGCTTATTCCTTGCGTTAGGGGTTTACAGAAACACACAAAAAGAAAAAAGAGACCTTTTTACAAGCTTCAATAAACCATCACAGCTTCTGCTGGTGTGTATACATTTTAAGGACTGGAATGACCAAGAGGAAACAAATCGCACATTGTCACAAGCTACTAAAGTTCCTGGTCCAGTGTTAGGAATGAAGCATAGAAGACAGACAACACTGCAAAGCAACGGTCTTTTTTTGGTGATGAAACAATCATCACATGCAGCACATATTATCCATGAAGTTAGCCTTGACAGATAACTGCACACAGTAGCAGCATACATGTTACTAAAAATTGTTTCTTTCTAAGGTTCATTCCAGGAATTCATCTGTAACAAACATATGTACTCTCCGATATATCTATTTTTATGTGACAAGCAGTGTTCATTATTTGATTTTTTTATTTTATTATCATTTTTAACCATCTTTTCAACTGTGCTATCATTACAAAATGACCTAAAATCAGAGAATGCTGAAAATGGGACTGAAATACTTAAATTCTCAAGAAATTAATAAAAGTCTATCCATTGAAAACTCTCTTCCTTTGGTACTGGTTAGTGGACCAATGCCAGGAGACACAAATACACATAAGGAAAAAAGGTTGCATAGACTGAACACTTCTGAATTTGTTGACAGAGGCCACAGATATGACAGTATAATAGAACAGAATAGAATTTCTTACCTTTATGATGATTTGCCCCAGATGCTAATTTCCCCCACAGTGTTACAACGAATATTATTATTAGCAGTTTTCCTTTTGTTGCTTTCTGTAAGTATCTCTTATTCATCCTGAAAACAAAAATACACAAAAAATAATTATTTATCTTAAGATTTCTTTAAAAAACATTTTTTGTCTTAATTTAAGGAGAATTCAAGAAGTTTTTATAAGTGTCTGGCTGACAACCCTGAAGTGTTAAATTCTGCTTAGCTCTAAATGTGGTACATCATATAGAGCATCAGTATAACCTCCCTCCCTGGTCTGCCAATGTTCCTCCACCCTGGTCAGTACCAGGAGAATTCAATACCTCCACTCATCACATTTTCATCACATTTCTCTCAAGGCACAGGCGGTGTTCATAACCACAGCAGACTCCAAAGGTGGCAAGAAGGATGAATCCATGCAGCTATGCAGCAGGTTTTAATGCACAGAGCAGTTCCACTAGTGTGTTTGGGGCCAGTCATGGTCAATATGGTTCTCTCTGACCATGCAGTGGAGTTTTTAGCTTTTGGGATTGCAACTTTTTTTGGATTGTGACCACAAGTCATAAGGTGAGAACAGATTTGAGTAGACCTCCATCACACGTACAAACCCTCCTACAGAGAAATCCTGTTAGGAAGACGTGAGTGGTTTGGAAACATGGACTAGAGCAGGGTGGATTCACTAGTCTCTCTCCTGTCTATCTTTGGGTAATGAAAAATTTGATTTACTGCACCAAGGGAAATTGCACACAGCTACCCTCATCTTGCTCTGTGATGTTTTCACTGTGACAGCAAGACACCATGGTGGTCCAAGCACAAGGTAACACATGACTTATTTCTCAGTAACTTCCTCCAAAGACAAAATATCCCTCCACCTGCCAAAAAGACAAGTTCAGGAGCGTAGGCTCTAGTGCTTAAGGATTACAGTTGTGCAGAGAGTGGCAAGAGGTATAATAATGAAACCTTCCATCACTTTTCATTCTCTGTAGAAGAGCCCTAGGGAGCTGGCTAAGAAACAGCTCTGCATGATGGTCATGTTTCTGCTGATAGGTCAATAGGACCATGATGCCCATTTCAAATCACTTATACTGGAAAAGCTGCAAATTTGATCACTTGAACAAAATTATTGCTGTTTTGTAATGCCTGGAACTAGGGTGCCCTTTCCGAGCACGAAAAACTGTATTGCTTCAGTATGGCTGCACGTGTCTCCTATTATGTTCATAGAAAGCCCAAAGGAATTTAAGAGCATCTCTTTTGCTCTGTTCATGTACAACGCTGTCTTGGGCAACCACAACTCTGTGAAAGACAGACTGCTCTAATACAGAATTAACCAGTAGCCTGTTCGAGGTCCCAAATCTCTTTCCATTCCTTCAAAGCGATTCCTTTCCTCTGAGCAAATTGCTTTCTAACAGAACACCACACACTGATAAGGCAACCCACACACACCCCACAATTCCACTCATGATTTCCAGACTTGTAACCAGACCACTTCCCCCAAAACTGCCAATCTTGCTTTCCAGGAGAGTGATGAAGTCTTGTTAAGCACCGGGAAGCTTCCACACCAGGCTGTGTGTAACAAAACACTATGACTCAAATTAAGAACCCACTGAGGAATGTACCAAACCCTTTTAAACTTGAATTCAGAACAACGGAACTCAGCATCCTTTGACAGAAGTCACACATCTACAGTGTGTTTCCCAGAGGTTCAGATATGACATTTATCAGGGAAAAAGAGAGAAGAGTAAGCTAGTGCTATACCTAGGATGGTGGATGTGCCCCTGAAAGCCTGACTGATTAATAATCACAGTGGAGGTCACAGTGTGCTGTGAACCACACCAAGCTCTGCCTTCTTGCACTGATTCCAGTGCCTTTGGAGTGTAAACTGCATATTCATCATCAGCTCCAGGTTTATGAAGCACTCAAAGCTAACGGGAAATATATTATTTTCACTGTAAATAAGAACAAAAAAATGAAACTGGAATGCACATTCAGCATATGCTCTTTCACAGCTAACTCTGTGAACAGAATATGAATTAACTCTTTCACTCCTGGATTCTCATACCGCACCTGTTATGATGCTGGTGCCAAGTCACCTCACATTAAAATCAAATCTTTCTTCCTCACCTACCAACGCTGCTCAAAACCCAGTGGGACTTGCACCATTAAGCAAAGTTGAATCTAATACAGTTCCTTCCTGTACTCTACTGATGCCAGATTCACTCACTGTGCTGCGAGGCTGGCAGCAAATGCACAGCAGAAACTGCAAATACATAAGGAAAAACAGCAGTGGCAGGGGGAAAGAGAGAAAACCAACCTATCTGCCTGTGAACAGCAGCCCCTCAGGGTAGGTGGCAGAGTGAAGATACAAACCTCTGCCCACAGCCCAGCAAACCAAAGAGGAGTAAGCCAGCATTGAATATAGAAGAGACTGTTCTGCAAAGTAAAGGAAGGGTTTCAGCTTTGACGCAGAAAATCTGGGCTCAGTGCCATTGCCAGGTTTTCCAATCATGAGAAAAACAATACACCATTTCTGTACCACAAGCCTATTACACTATTCTGCATTATGTATTTGTGGTATTCACCTTTAGAAGGACAAAAATAGGCACAATTAACAGAAAAGTCAGTGCAAGTAGCAGTTCTAGCTTGGAACTAATAGTTCAGAGGGCATCAGCAGAAGTACAAAAAATATGTCAGCAGTTAATGCATTCATAACATACAGCAGCTCAAATAAGAAAAAAATGGAAGATGGTGTTAAGTTTCAAACTAATTATGCAGTATAACACTAGCCCTGCAGTTGTGTGCGTTGGCCACTCACAACGGTCAGTCCAAGGACAGACCAGTGGCTGCATAAGCACAAACAAAGTACGAAGCACTCTGCTCCCAGCAGTCCCGCTAGACACACAGAAGCCACACTATAGCAACACAGACCTAGAAATAAAAACTGAAGGGTTTGTAGTCCAAGAAACTCAGGGGGTTGGGACGGATGCACCTCATCAGCAAAGCAGGCAAACAGCTAGATAACAAGGAGAGGCCATGAGATATGCTCAGTATCTGAGTGCATGCATTATCACCTGGGCTCAGAAAATCTGATGCTGGTTATTTTTTGTGGATTTGCAAAACAGCCCATGATATAGCACTGAGAAGACACTGGAACTAGATAGCATTTGACCTCAGCTCTGAAACATAACTATTAGCCTCTTGCAACCCTGATCCATGTCAAGTAAGTGCATCCAGGAAATAAAATTCAGTCCATTACCGTACTGTTATTACACTAACATAACAGGCTGTGTTAAAAAGAACAAATGAGCTCTGAAATGAGGTCTACTTTTACTAGAGGTGATGCAGAGCTCCACAGAAAAAGTATAGCTATTAACCTGAATGGTTTTCTCTGTGAGCCATTTTCCTCTTCTATTTACCTTCCTTTCTGCAGAACTTCTCCCTCGCTGTTATCCTTACGGCCTTCAATAATGCTGCATAAGCCAAAGGTGATCAAAACTGAGAACAGCCATGCTATAGGAGATGCCTACATTTGAAAATCAATTTTAGACAAAAATACAAACTTTATGTGTTAACAAAAATTTCTTTCTAGTTTCTAACCCCAACATATTGGAAATAAACCCAAGGAATTCTCAGCACTTTCAGGCAAAAGAGGATATGAAAGGCTGCCATGTTTGAGTTTGTTTTCCAATGTGCTTAGAGACAAGGAAAAAGAAAGATAGCTCCTTTTGTGATTCCAGAGACACATTCAAAATAAAACAAAAAGATGTCACCCACGTAATTCAAACAGGCAGTGTCTGAGTGTGAGATGACTCTGCCGTGACCAGCTCTGCACTAACACTGTAACACAATGAATAAATCCATAACATTTGTTATTTTTGCTCCATAAGATTCCTTTTACTTGAAGCACACTCCATGAGACCATCACCAGTCTGGTATCATGGACTCAAGAATAGACTGTTTTGGTGATTAGTGACAAAAGGAGGTTAAAAATGGCAGGATTTTTTTCTCAGGGTGAAACCACATCTGATGCTGCCGAGAAGCTTTACAAACTGCTGTGTCAGCAGAAATCCTTCTCCCTGGCCTCCATGGCTCAAACTGTGAATACACCAATAGGTTGCACCAGCTCTTCTCATTGCTGCTCCATCTCCATGTCAGCCCCCTCCCACGAGCAGATGTGGCCCAACTATTCGACTGTACCGAAACTGCAGATGTGTATTTTCAATTTCACTGCAGCAATGTAGCATCCATAAGCTTCTGAGTTTCTACTTTCTTCCTTCTTTGCTTCTGAGCTTGAGATGAGCCACCTTTCCAACAGTTCAGAAATAGAGGAGAATCACATGGGAATTACCTTACTTTGTATGGCCAGTGCTAAATTGCCTTGCTTTCCTATTTTAAGTGAAGTGTAACCTTATGTAATCTTTATTGTTGAGGAGAAAAAAAGTAAGGAAATAATAGCCTTCATTCTTCCCTTAAGAGCTTATACACAAATAAAATTCTCATCTGTTTCCTAGGAGTAACAGCATTTTTCTCTGTTGCTCCATTTCTTTCTTTTCTTTACAAACATCAGCTTCTGTGAAGCTGTTCAAAATTCATTTGTTCCTGCTTTACATATGTAGAAACTTTCAGTGTCAGTAAGATCCATTTGTCTTCTGCAAACACATACACCCTACGAATGGAAGTATTCATAAAGAGAAGCATAAGCCTATTTCTCTACTGAATCCTGATGAAATGTTTAAGAGAAAAAAACTGATAGAAAATTAGTCCCACATTCTCTTACTTTTCTTTTTATGACAAATATTTTATTTGCTACTTCAAAAAAACCCTAAATGAGTAGTAGAAATCACTTCTGACCCCGAGTCTCTTGTACAGAAATAATGCAGCCATTTAAATTATGTTCTCTACTGTGTTGAATCTTACATTATTTATTAGTTGTGTTAGTTTCTACATCCCACGCAATGCAGGTATTTGCAGTTTTATTTAGCCTTTCCTGTGTAAGCTAATGTGGATTTTAAAATGTCCCTGTGGTGGATAAGGTCACTTTGTAAAAGTAACACCGATGTGACCCCCATGTGTTTGCATATATATAAATTCCTTCTATGACACTCCTGTCATGTTTGCTCAGTGAACAAGTAATTTGCCACTCTCATTACTTCAGGTACAAGGTAGTTTGTGAAAATCAATCTTCTTTCTGCTTCATACATCACCGCCTGTAACAGACACAAAGCGCATTCTGATTCTGAAATGAAGCTGGGGGAAAAACACAGACCTGTTCTCATAAGCTACTTTCTTTGATCTAGGTGAGCAAGGAAAGAAAGAGAATAGGCATTTAGCCTAGCAAAGCACGCAGGTCTTACGTAGGAGTCACACAGGAAATCTCTGTATGCAAAGCAAAAGGAGTGGGTTTTGTTGGGTTTTTTTTCAAAAAGTTGTTGTTTACCAGTGTGGATCTTTTACTAGCAGACTAAGTAGCCCTAGAGAGCTTAGCCCCGCTATTGAGAAATACTCGGAAATAGTTAAAGCATTGTTGGCAGATCCGTACAGTAAGGTTGTCACTGTTACTTTCAGCTGAAGTGTACCAGTGGAAGCAGATTGAAGAACTTTAGACTTAATGCCATAAGGAGGGCTTTTGAAAGGCTACTGTGCTAAGACGTAAGACACTAAAGCAAATGAATTCTTCTTCCCAAAAGTACATATGATTGACATACATGCCCATACTTGTCTTTTATTTAAATCAGTGTGACTTAAGCACATACTTAAATTTAAGCACATACTTTCCCAAACAGAGATGTATGTACTCAACATAAGTTTTTGAAAAATGATTAGTGAGTGAGCTTTTACAAGAAGAGACAGTTTCAAGAAAAGAAAATATCTCAAATATCTGAAGAATAAAAAGTTACGGAATATATGAAAATACACAATAAACCAAAAAACATTTTTCTTTACATGCTGCAATTAGTTTTCCAGTAGTGGGAAACTGGAGACAGATGCACATACAGGTAATTACATTTGCTGACAGTATCTCATAGCACTTGGATGTGAAATTTACATATATATTATTGTTTCCAAAATCTGATAAGCATGGATGCTTAAATTGCCAGAGGTATAAAATGCTTTAGCCACCTAGCTGCATGCCACCTCACAGCTAGAAACCCTGAGAGATTATGGGGAAAACTTTTTTCTTCCAAAAGGGTATGTATGGTTGTGATGATATCGCCTTGAAAACACAGATGATACTGATGAATGGCCTTCCCTCTAAACTGCTATCAGTGTTAATCTCCCCTGCTTCCAGATTAACACCAATTATTTGTAGACACAATTGATTCTTATTTTCACCTTCATTAATTTTCAGATGCAACACCTAACTGAAAGCAATAAAGAAAGCAAAGAGTAAACAAGAAATGCACTGTCTTCCTGGCCAGCTTCACCTCAAACAATACAGATGTGTTTAACTGTGTATATATTAAATTTCTTTCTTGGTCATTTCATTGGGACCAGCAAAAGAGTGTTAACCTGATGAACATTGACGCTGACACATTACTAATTACACAGAAAGCAAATGTCATGAATTTTTGCTGGGTTAGATTCTGTACTTCTATGTATTTATGAAAATATAAAACTAATAGTAATAATCTAGCAGTAGACCTGCACATGCCATTCATTATGTTTTTAAATGCTAACATAAAACATTACAGAATATTTAAACACCCAAGATATTCTAATATCTTTAATCTGCCCAATGATGTCTTACACCCTTGTGAAATAAGCTCTCACAGTTAAGTGTTCAGTATTAGAAAGCACTTAGGCTCCAATTCACATCATTTTCTCTGATATTATTATACCACTTTAAACTCTTTCTCTCCCAGTTTCTGTGCTTAGGGGAGCTTTACGTTGTAGGGGGTACTATCTAGTCACTTAATCATCACGGTAGTAGTATTTGCTTATATCTTACATGTGATCCTCTTGCAGATGGTTATTTAAATATTCTTTATTCATATCTCACTAACCAATCAAAAGTTTAACTGACAAAAAAAGGATAACAGTCAATGGGCTTTGAACAAAATGTTTCACTGAGACCTGAATCACCAGGTATACTGTGATTTCATAAAGGCCATTGCAGTGGCAGAGATAAGCCTCCAAAGCTATCAAGGCAGAGAAAGCATCAAATATTAGTGGGGAATGGCAACTGAAGTGCTCATATTTAAAAGCAAGGACAAAAATGATCCGGGCAAGCATAAGCCTATTAGTCTGACCTCTTCAGTTTGCAAGAGCTTAGAACAGGCTTTGAAGAAAAAGATAAATTAAAGACAGAGAAGTAAATAGAACATAGGATAAAATGAAGCAGTGTTACCAAGGGTAGATTGTGCCAGACTAACTTGACAGCTTTTTTGATAAGATAACTGATTTTCCAGACAAAGAAATGAAGTAGATATAATTTGTCTGGATTTAGATAAAGCATTTTCTACAGTGACACTCCGGAACTTACACATTAAGCCGAAGACTCAGTGGATTACTATAAGAATTGAAAGGCAGATCCAGGTGCGATAACAGCAAGTAGTACTGAAAGGGAGTATCAGGGATTAATAGCATTTCTGCTACAAGTTGAGAATTCATCATTTGAAACAACACATGTAAAAAACAATTAGTTTATTTTAATTGATCACCAAGAGCACATCAGTATCAATATGACATGAGATGGCTGTGAATAAGGCAAATCCTATAAATTACTAAATCATATATTTCTAATAAAGACACAGAAGGACAAGTATGAATTTTCTTAAACTATCATTCAGAATAATCTATACAATTCTGGCCATCCACGTTCACGAAAGACAAACTGAATCCACAAAACATATGGGGACAGTCTTCTATGATGGTCACAGGAATGAAGACTCTACCACAGGAGGAGTTTGAAAAAACCTGGCTTGTGGAGCAAAGCAAAGGCTGAAGGGAAACAGAGAAACCAAGGAAAGGAAGTAAACACAGTGAGGGCAAGACACATACCCATAAGAAATAGGTTAGGTGATATCTTGCCAGCAGGCAGGATGAGGACACTCAGCGATTCAGGAAGTCTCTTCTGGTCTTGTCCCTATATCAATATCATGATTCCTTTTTTGTACATTAGTACAGGAAGTCAAGTGCTATTTTTTTCACAAAGAAAACTATAAGCACATTCTTTCCAAGTGCATTAGTGTAGTGTTTTTTCCAAGTCCTTTCACTCTCCTCAAAAAAACAAAAGTCACAACATTTGTCTCTGTGATATCCTGTGAAAAAAAATGTGAGGTTCCTCACTAATGACCCGAACCCATGCTGCATTCTATCCAAAAATTGGCCATGCTGATGAACATTTGATTAAGATGAATATTCCTGCTTATTTTTCAACATCTACAGGGAATAATAGCCAACTCTGTGTCATAAAATTTAAGATGACCCAAACACAGTACTGTATTGGTGGACCATTCAGTACTAAAATTGCTTTGTGACTAACTTCAGTGAAGTAAAGTCATACTGTTGAGCATGGGTGACTACTCCATGATTAAAACTCCCTCAGTTTTTTTAGAACTCACTCTCTTTTCTATCACTCTTGCATTAAATTGAAAATCTTCCTATTGTCATCCTGTTTTTAACATTGACATCATGGAAACGTAAAACTGGCAAGCATCACAATTGTCAAGATATGAAGGAGTCTTGTTTTCCACAAAAGTCCAAATGTAGAAAACAAAAACTATATACTTTCAAAAATGTATTAAGCATTTTAAGATAGTAACAGAAGAAACAATACCATTAGAAGTATTTTAAGAGTGTGAATACATGAATTTAAAAATTTCTGTTATTATTAAATCCATTTAAAGTGACTACTGTTAAACATAATGTGTTTCAAGCAATATATGGATGTAAGAATATGGTGTATGATATAAGAATATGGTTATATTACACGATCTTGCCAGACCTGAAATTTAGTATTTTCACAGGAACCATTCGGATTCTACTGCATGACTTCCCTACTGAAGGTTAAATTTTGTTTTTCCAAAGAATTCTTCTGGCAAATAACACTGTGACAGACCTCTGCAGATGGACAAGGAAGCAAGACTCAAAGTTCCCCCCTGCTATTTTCATTACAATTATATCTGTCAATAGACATAGTAGCACTTCTGAAAATAATAGGTAGGTCTGAGCCCAATCTATGTTTTCTATCTGCCTCCTACACATTTTGGGCCACACTTGAAGGCAAAGGTTCAAGTGTAAATAAAAAATGACAGGTTGCTCAAATCACAGAAAAATATGAAGCCTGCTTGTGCGATGACCAAAATAGCTCTAAGAGCTGACATAATATACTAGGAAGACAGGAGAGTTGTTGACTGGGAGTAAGCCTAGTTGAAACACGGTTGGAACACATTCCTCCACACTTTTAATGTCAAGTCCTAACACATGCTCATTCGTCACAGCCACCATAGGGACCACTTCCAGGGAAAAAAAGAGTGAGACCAAAGTTAGACCAGGATCTTCAGTACTCAGCAGAGGTATGCCCACATAGGCACACAAGGAAAATCTAAATTTTTAACTTACTTGTAGAAAAATACAGCGGCTTTTCTGTCTATGCACAGGGTTTTGTCAAATACTGGTGTTTTTTTGGCCCTGGCATGCTATCATCTAATCTGTCACATAGACTGTAATAATTGTCTTGACAATCATGTTATATGCCACACAATTTTGAAGTCTCCTCTCAGTCTCTATTTCCTCATCAGCGTTCTGAAACAGTAAGAAATTATTAATAACCAGCTCATACTGAAAAAATTCAGAGTATTCCTGTGATGGCTTGCTAGGAATGGATTGAAGTCAGGTCAAGATTTGCTTAATGATGGCTGAAGTATCTAAATGGCACCCAGTTCCTTGAAAAATCAAATCAATTTCCCAGCCCCTTTTCAAACATCCTCTTTTGAAGGGTACCAGCAGCTATATAAAAACTATATTGACCATAAAATCCTGAGTTTCATCCAAGTGAGTGTACCTCCAGAAACAATGCACTCACTTTGGCATGTACTATGCCATCCTTGCAATGGCATTTTAATATGGCCAGGAGCTCATTAAATAGCCAGTCATAACCTGCACTTCCTAAAAGTCTATACTCAGCTTCCTGCTGCATGATATGTAGCTTGGGATTTGCAAGTAGAGCACAATAGGAGGGTGAATGACAAAACAAACCAATAAATACTGTTCTGTTTCTCTAGTGCCCTGGATCAGAGACACTTACGAGGTGCATTTATGTTAGCATTTCAGTTTGGAGCTTGACTTCACTTTTCAAACAAATTTTCGAGTTGCCTCCATTTACTATGATCTGGATCACATCATGGAATGATTCTGGATGACATGAAATTAATCCCTTTTAGATGAAAATAAAGCAGAAGACAAACCTGAGAGTGTACCTAATGCACCTCAACAGTTTAGGGGTGTTCAGTTCAGGGGACAAAAGCTAGTTGAAAACAACTTCGTTCTCCACTAAATGAATATAATGTGAACATTGTGCCCTCAGCAACAACAGTTTGGGTCTACAAAATCACTTCTGTAGGGATAAACTATTTGCTAATGTAGACGCAGCCCTATAATCTCATGAGGAAGGAGATAATTATCATCATTATTTTATACTTGGATGGGATGCCCTTTTGATTGTGATTAATCTGAAAAGCATTTTCTGATCCTCAGCAAACCTCAACAGCATGTTGAAAGGGACCTGTCACTCAGGAGGCCCTCAAACAAGTTCTGATCTGCATTTTAGGCCCATTATTCCTACTGTGACACCACAGCAAAGGGAAGGACAGCTTGTGTGCCAAAACCAGGGAACAGCTACCTGCAGTACAGCCCCCTAATTTAGAGCATAGAGTACAGAATAAATTACTTCAAATTATTCAGTGAATTGCTCCTTTTTGTGAAACAGCAAAACCCTTGTCTTTCAATGCAGAAAATTAAAGACAAGAGCTTTGCTGTCTTTTTTCACACTGAGTACTACCTAATCTACAAGCAACTCTACTGTCAAAGGAAAGTACAATTCATTGTAAAACTGTCAAACTGGATACTTTACTAACTCCATACATGCCATTCTCAGCCATTGGATTATTGACAGTTTTCCCCTTGCATCTGGTAGCCAAGCTACCAATAACCACACTTTTAAGATGTGTAGGTTGACCCTTTTAGGTGAACAACAGAAAACGATGGACCAAAAGAGAAAACCTAAGAAACTACTGACTGGAGGTGGGACAGGCCCTGGCCAGCAAGGACCTGCCCTGCCCACCCCACTATGTCCCCTGGCCCAGAGGGCTGGCACTGGCTTTGTGTTGCCCTGGCAGACAGGACTTGAGTTAAGGACAGAGCCCAAGTACATTTCAGTTGACTTTATCCAAAAAAATAAAGGTCGTATTCATAATTAGATTATAATTATTTTATTTCAGCCTAGCATTGTAAAGTGTCCTTAAATTAGAAGTTTATTAGAGTAAATTAAATCTGACTCGAGAGGGTTTTTGTTCCCTAATACAGATTTGACCAAGAAAATCCTCAGATGTTACCATATTTACAACAGGATTAACTTTCTAACAAACTCTGCATTTGCATTCTTATGCATGCTCAGTGGAACAAAAAAAATATTTACTTTCATTTGTATTTCATTATTAAAGAGGGTTATGTCATCATATGTTCATAGCAATTGCATTAACAGCACAAGTATTAGACACAAAGGTGTTCAGGATTCCATGCATCTTGTTTCAAAAGAAGGGGTTACAGCCAGTGTTTGTAGCATTTATGATTAAAGAGAGTTGGTTTTTTTTTTCATTCTTCATTTTACAATAATTAATTGGAACTGTCTAGGAACTAAGCCAAGTAATGCCTTTTCTGCTGTCAGTAACAATCTAAATTTGGTAAAATACAAGAGCAGTACAGTCCACTATGATTCTTTTAGTGCTATCTTAGAAAGGCTTTCCATGTGTCTCCTATACTAAGAGAGCATTGTTCTCTAAATGTGCAAGACTTGAAAAGGGTCTTTAGATAAGAATGAGAACTAGCTAGTACAACATCGGAAGAGCCATAAAATGAAAGACAGAAGAAAATTACCCAAACTTCTGAAGATAAATGGTGAGACAGAAACATTTAGAAGGTTGTTTCTGTGAAATTATTATTTAATTTTAATAAGGGAGCATTATAATTTACTAGAGCACAGGTATAATACTGTACGTACATTACTTACTAAGAAAAAACTGATATAATAATATTTCAATACCACTTCAGTCACAATTATAGATATTGCACTGCCATCACCATCAAAGGAAATGATTATGTGTTTGCCAGACTTGCAGGAAGCTATATGTACCATACTTAGATCAGAAGTTCATTACACATTGTTGTAATTTTGGAAAATCACCGCAGTTTTCATAACTTGAAGAGAAACAAAGCTCAGTCTAAGCTGACACGTATATTTCCTTCTGCATCTGTTAATTTTAGCCACTGTCTTGCATTTTCCATAATCCTTGCCAGTAAAAGCTGAAAGCCCTTCTTATGACACTGATACAAGAACGGATGTTTGCTGTTTTTATATTCCTCCTTGCATAATTTGCAGTTGTGATTGCTAACAATGGGCCTCCATTTCAGTACCCTATTGCACAGTGAAGCAAGCACAGCCCTCCCAGTGTTTTCTTGAGTCCTTTGATATTTGGTGTTTCTCTGAAAGCTTCCAGAGTCCAATAATTAGATAAGAACTGAAATTTTAATTATCCTTCGTAGTTGCAGAGAAAATGTGATTTCTAACGGTAACAAAACAAAAGGATTCATTTTCATGTATGAAAGCCTTGAGAACTTGAGAAAGATGAACCTAAATTCCTGGACAACCGGGCTTGGCAAGTGTTGCCAAATTTTTGGTTTGTAAATAATCAGTGGAGGTTACCTATTTATTTTATGCTTCTTTTTTCAAATTATCTACAGATGCTGTATGGAAAATTTGTTCTGAATAGCTACATTAACTATGATAAATTCACTTACATCATTGTCGTTCATGTCTAATTAATAGAAATGCCTAACTGGGAATGTAAAGTATTTGCATAAAACAAGCCACAAATTCTGGAAAGGGGAATTTTCCCCTCATTTCCCTACATAAGTTTTGAAATTTCACAGAGAAAAATGAAATTGAAATTTCAAGGTCAAGATGGGTTAGCCCACAAGTGAATTAAAAAATGCTGCCTAAACAATGAAACTTACTTACCAGAGAAATAAATATCTTTAACAAAAAGCCACTAAGCTAAATGGAAATAAAAGTGTATTAAATAAGACTGCTTCTTTTGTTTTCTTCTGTTTTTTAATAGGTAATAGTAGGTGTCCCTTCCTCTTTTGTGGTATCACAGCAATGCATATTTTGATTTCACTGTCAAACCCAAATACTGCTAAGACTCGGCCTCCTGTCTCGGCATTCCTGACTCGGCAGGAGTGAGGCTGAATTCTCATGGACATATTTCTGGAAAAAAGAAGAGCCATGAATTTGTAAAGTTATTGTCTTTAGGTATTTTCAGTGGTAGCTGGGTTGCTCTTGTATATCCAGTCTAATATATTGCATTTGATAGTGGCAGTTCAAGCTTCTTCAGTAGAACAAGGAAGAGCAAAATCTAGTTGAAAGAAAATAAGTGTTTAAAGGGCACTTCTTTGCACACTAAATGAGACCAGTGTCATTTTCCAATCCTATGTTTTCACTGTACTTCACTGAAGGTAAAATAGAGCTGATGAACCTATGTTGTATGCCATGACTTGAAAGTTTAGCAGTTATCTCAAACTATTCGTCATCTCATTAACTGCAAGAAGTACAAAGCATTTACTTGAACAAACAATGGAATGTAGTGGGAAAGCAACTCACCCAAAATGTATTGCTCCCATAAATATAAACCACTATGTATTTGCAGTGTACTGTCAGCCAGATTAAGCTCATCAAATATCAATCCTTTGTTCAGCTATAATGAAAATCTTTTACGTGAGGCAAAAGATAAACGGGACATTTCTCATGATTGCTGTAATTCAGAAATACTCATCTACAGGCAGTATGAGAAGGAGCCTCCACACTAAAAAAAGTTCTCCTCTAAGCCTCAATGTAACTTTTTTTTCCCTATTTTAGCCTGTTCCTCTATATATGATTGTTGCCAAATACTGTTTAATAATGCTATGCTATATTATTGTCTTCTAGCTTGAGTGATGCCAATAGGTATATATGCATTAATGATCTGAAAAGTAGGGGATAAAAAATAAAGATGAGCTCACATTAAAACTTGAGATCAGAGAACCACAGTGCTTAGCAAAGTTCAAATCCAGAAGAGAATTTTACTTCAAACAAACTTAAAAAACACCCTAACATTTCTACTCAGCTTGTGAAATGCATTAAAAGAGGGACAGAATTTATTTCTTTATAGCAGGAGAAAAGTTCTATAGCTTACTTGCTGAGAAAATACAGTTTCATTGATTAAAAATTATGCAGAAATTTGAACAGAGGTCACCTAGACAACTGTGAGAAGGGAAAAAATAAATCAAACTAAATACACAAAATGAAGGACAGGACAACATAACTTTTAATTTAATAATACTGCATAAGTCATTCATCCAGGATATGGAATGTCCACGTTCAAGTCCTTGAAGGTAGCTGAAGGAATATGAACCTTCATCAGAAAAATATCCTGATGAGTATGCAGTAGTATATGGTACGCTCAGATTCTTTAGCTAATGTTCCCCCTAGAAAACTTTATTATTCATTGCAACATCAAAAATATATATTTTACCTCCTAGGTGAACGTCCCACCCACCAGACTGCAGTCACTCTTTCTCTGAGTAATTATGTTTGATACAAAACAGAAAAAGGATCAAGGGATAATCTTTGGAGCAAGCCATTCACACCTTCACTGCATGATCAAATTTCTCAAGGTAAAAAGAGAGATCTAAACACAAGTGACCTATGTCCTAAAGGAATTTTGTACAGAAGCAGCTGTTTCTTCTCATTTTTTGAGGACTAAGACTAGGCTTTTGTTTTGCTATTTTATACTGCCTGTAAAAGAAGTAAGATGTTTTCTTTTGGTCAAATATTTTGTTCAATTCAAACACAAGATGCATTGAAACCTCCAAAAAGTATTTCAGCAACAGCAAAACAGAAAAACACTTTCATTTAGGTTTTATCAAATGAAAATTTGATGAAAATCAAATGATATCTTGAGATCTTGAGCTTCCACAGAGCCTCACCTTTTCTGCCCTACATATATAAATGTATATACCTACATTTACATCACCCTGGGTGTGTAGTGGTCACTGCCTCCAGCAGCACATTATCCTTTGGACTCTGGCAATTCGAGATAAAAATATTCCTACAAGGCATAATGATTGTTCAGTCCCATGGAAACAGTGTAAAGCAGACAGGGAGAAAAAGTGCAAATCAGAGGCTAGAAAGGAAGCACAAGGAACAGTCTCAATGGGGCAATATAGCTGGTGAGGCAAGTAGATAGACTGCTAACAACCTGAAACTGTTTCAGTATTTCCACATTTTATTTTAATCCTATTGAACCTAAAGCCTTGATTCTGAAAATTATCTAAATACAAAACATTAAGCTCTTATAACCCCAAAAGTAGTATTTTTCAATGCAGGTGAAATGAATCTTTAAGGTCATTTATGAAAAGCACATTATTCGAAATCTACACAGACAAGTGATAATAAAATATTGTCATAGAAGCTGTGCCTTAGTTTCAGGTAGCTTGGAGTCACATGTGAATGTCCTGACATACTGCAGAATATGGTTTCTACATGTTGGAAGAGGTGAGTTTTAGAAATAAAACACAGTTCTACTTCATGTTCAGCTTTTGGCCACAATCTGTTCTTGAATTACAGCAGTTTTGTAAGTCCTCTGGTTGAAGGTGTTCCAATTCAAGGAGATGATTAAATATTCATCAGAACAGACAGAAAAGACCTTTATTCCATTGAAAGCTGAATGATCTGAGTGAGGCAGCCATCACACTAAAAAGTCATACCCTGATTCAAAGACTATTTAGTATATATGTACTGTACAAGCACCATGAGGACATACTGCGGGAGACATCTCAGAAGACCGTCTGCTCTGGTGGTTATGACACTGACCTCAGGTAAAAGACTTGGTTCAATTCTGCCTTGTGCAAGACAGAAGTGAAAACTATATGCTGCAGTCATTAAGATAATGACATAATCATGCAAAAGTGAACTCAAATCCCTTTAAGTAGAAGAGGAAAGTGGTCCTGCATAATTGGAGAAAAACCTTAGTCTGTATGGTGCAACCAGGGAGCTTTATGATGAATCTGTCTTGCAGGATTCTTTAGCTGTCCTGGTTTTATCTGTCCTACTTCCTTTTCTCAGCACTTCTGGGGACGAATCTACTGTCTAGAGATAACCACAGCTATAGCCATTGCATCTGAGCATGTGTGAAGGAAGAAGGTGGGACATGCTCATGCCATGAAAGCACTGGATAGTGCTGAAAGAATCCACTGCAATCTCTCAGAACGAGACCCAAAGACTAAGTTCCAGCTGCTAGTTTTTGACCAATCTACCCCAAACCATGGACAATACTATAGATATGTTAATCTAGTCCCTGTAAAATCCCATATGCAGTTTACCCTATTTTTGCAGAATTCTAGAGTACCTGTAGAATTATGAATTAGTTGGCTACATCTAAAGCAAATTTTGGAGACACAATTTAAAAGTCAGTGCACAGCATACTTCAGGTACTAAGAAAAGGTGTTACAGCTACACAGTAAAAAAAAAAAGTGTGAAAAATATCCCTTAACTACATGTTCAATAATGCATGCCAAGAAATCAAAGTATCAGTATGATTAGAAATGATTCAAATTGATGTTCCCAGAAGTACTATTTTTCTATCAATAGAAGAATCAGTAGAAAGCAACTGCCTACCTCACAGTTCATCAGAATCACCTAGCTACCTTTCATCAAAAAAAGACACCACACCAAAATGCCATTATAATCCAAGAATCAAGGAAATAATTTATTTCTCTATTTATGAGCCTATGATGTAGCTGGTGTGCTGTGCAATGCTGATTTAAAATCTAGTCAATGTCTCTTCAAACTCTGATTCCTGAAAAATATTCAGTGTGATTATAAAAAGTATTTAAGTTTATAATGGCCATTATATTAAAAATGTGAGAGAAACCGTATTTCTTATCCCTGTAGCATTTTTTTCAATTGCATGAGAGGAAAGATCTATGCTTTTTTTTTTTCTTTTTTTTAAATAAAGGCTTTCCAGAAGTGATCAAAGTAAGGTGAGCCAAATGTTTAGAGTTACTAAAAAGAAGTCTGAGCCATGCATATCTACCTGCCTTCTTAAATGGACCCACTACTTCAGTACAATGCAGAATGGCTCAGAATTTATGATCATCATAACCAGGAAAGAGTAGAACATTGATCCTGCTTCCACCATAATAACTCTACAGGGCATGGAGCAAATGAGACTTTTCTTCATGGACTTAGAGAGTCCTCATTAACCAGATATTCTGTTCGTACCAGTTGACATCTTGTAATGTAAACCTCTGACGACCATCCCATGCAGAATTCTGGCATTTCTCATGTTAAAGTTTTAACTGAATACACAGCCTTTGTCTGGCAGGCAAAATTTAATTTTGAGACAAAATACTGGATTTTCACAATTTGAAGAAGAGAACATTCAATTCTATGATCCTTTATTTCTCGAGGATAATACATAAGTGCTGTCAATATGCTTTAAATAAATCTGAACTTTTCAACTTTTCTGCAAATGCCTTGACTATTTTACTCTTAAATTTTGTTCTGTACATTCATTGAGCAAGGAGAGGGTATTTACAACAAATCTTTGAATGTGCCGTAACAGTTGATGCAGATGTTTATCATTTCTCTGAAAGTCCATCCAGATATTTTGTAGATAGTAGTTTGGAGAAAAGTAGTTTAGGTTTGGGAAATGGAATCACTGCTTTTGATTGTGCCATTGAGTGTCAGAGTAGTATTAACATAAATTCAAAACACACACAGTGACTACAAGCTTGTCACCTTTTTTATGAAAATTACAGAAATTTTCAACACTTCATGAGATGAGAGAAAAATTACTGTCCAGGAGGCTGCATAGAACCTACACGGTAGACACACACTTAAGGTTCAAAATAAGCACACAGACATATTACTTGCAAGTTTATTCCCCTGAAAGCAGCTCTTTTATTAAAGATTATTAAAGATCTAGTTGAGCTTCATGGTTGTGACCTCCTATGCACAGTATATCAAACAACATGGAAGCAGTCACTTTTAAAATATCTAAGTTTTCAGTGTGTCTTCACTAAAGTAGTCTGATGCCATGTTTGTAAATATGCAATTAGATGTATTTATAAGACATTTGGCTCAGCTAAACTGAAGAGCTAACCACAGAGTAATCCCAAAAACACTGAAGAAACCATCTCTAAGTAAAGAAATGAGATCTAGTGTTGATTGTGGGCAACAAAATCATTTCTGAATCCAATGACAAAATGCAGATAATCTCTAAAACACAAGAGAGATTATCAGGGGACTTTTTCAGTTCAGTAGCTGACACACTTGACTATGATGTACAACAATATTTTGACTGCAAAGAAAGATTGCCACTCTCTCCCAGCCAAGTCAAGGTCAGGGATTTGATCTCAGTGTCGCATCAGAATTTGTTAAGTCAGAGGGAAGGCAGGCCTATAACCGTGGACACATCTGGCTCTCCAGAGACTGTAGAAGCACATTTCAAGGGCTGAATATCCAGAGGAAAAGCTGAGTTTAACAACAGATTCCTCCACCTCCTTCCCCAAGGGACATAAGACTATGAGTGTCACACCACCAAAAAGTACCAGTAGCTTAGAACTGGCAAGAACACCTTCAGACTAACTGGTTCAGAACACTTAAGGACATGTTGAGCTATGTACAAGTGATGTACAAGTGCCCTATTAATCATAGCAATTAAACGTTATCTAGAAATGAAAAGTTTGGAAAGGACTTTTGGAAACCGTCTACAAAGCACAGTGCTGGAAAGGTAGCTGCAGCCTCAACCGCTCCCTGGTCTGCTCTTAGTAGAGAGTCGACATAGTTTTAGCCACATAAGCTGGAATTCACCTGTTCTAGCTAAAACATTTTAAACATTAAGTATCTAAATGTCTACATTTCTCTTATAGTTGATGGAGGGGAAAAGACAGATTCAGGAACTGGTTCTCGGCAGCTTAACAAAGGTATCTAAGGGCTGCTGAATCATCCCTGCAATTGCAAGTTTCCCTCCATTCATTATAAAAGGAGATAGAGAAAATGGTGTAGACAGACAGATCTGACTTTTAGAAGTCTAAGGCTAGATGAGATGAAGCCCACTCATGGAGTACTTTACTTACCCAGCAAGAGTATATTAAACAGCTGCAACCTTCTCCTTTCCCATAGTTATGACAACTACCTCCTCCTGGTAGGAGCAGCAGCAATGAACTGCACACCTATGCCGGCTACTGAGATGTATTTGCTTGAGAGCATTATGTTTACTGCATTCTTCCTCTGCCATACACAAAGTTCTCCACTGAAATTATTCTTGACGGACTACCCCAAGGCACTGACTCTGGAAATTGAACACCCCACTGAGATTTAGAGGCGAGTCTATTCCTCAATACCATTTTCCAGAATATCTGAAGTCCTGACATATCCTTAAAAGGTATTCTATGTTTGCTAGCTTTCCTTTATTACTGTAAGGAGCAGAAATGACATTTCACTCAGTGAAAGCTGTGATTTCATTATTCCAAGAGCTGGAGCACTAAGTCTACTGTGTCTCTGTGCAGATCTCAATCTGTGTAAGGTCAGAAAATTGCTGAAATTTCTGCAGGTTTTGCTGTCCTCTTTAGAGACAGAAAAACACAGTCTAAATAAAAGAGCACATAATATACAGCCTTACATATTTTACAGCTTTTTTAAAGACTTGAAACGAGAAATCTGGTTTTTTAATCAGAATTTAACTCCTGCTGCTTTAAAATTCCTCACTAAATATCTATTCCAATTAGGGTGTTTTATGAATATCAAGAGTTTTGTTTTTACCTGGTAACCAGATGGCAACTCTTTGTCTGAGGTTTTCATGTTATTTAGCTGGATTTTAGTTTTTGTTCTTAATAGGTATGGCAAACATTTTATCCTGCTACTACTATATTTTAGCATATTTAATTGCCAAGTTCACAAGAAACCGACCCACTGCTTTTCCCAAGCAGATGGTGGAAGTTGTTTTTAAAACTGTAGTGAGACTTCTTTTCCAAAATGCTTGCATAGCTTTATGAAGTCTAATCGCTGTTCAGTATACACATAGAACATCAGCTCATGAGCACATACACAGTTAGGGGCCAAATATGCAAAGTGTTGAGCACTCTAGCCTAGAACTCTGCACTGGGACAACTTTTTGCATCTAAAACTCAGCACATGTTCCAGTATCTGTGGAACTGGGACTACACCTTCAGTTCCTGGGAGATACGAGGTCTTAATAAACACTGGTGTCCATTTTGGACTTCATTATTTACACTTTCATTATACATATCTTCTCTTACTAGTTTTAAATATGGGTAATTTACACCAATACAAGTCAGAAAGGTATACAATAAAAATTCATTTTTAAATTAATTCTACTTTAACTGACAAGCTAAGTCTATGGGTGCTGCAAAATGAATAGTGACCTAAAACAATGGTGTAAAAAATAAAGAATTTACATAAACTAATTTTTTGTAGCTTGGCAAATAAGAAATATGAAAAAGCATGGTAGGTGACATAAATCAGAAATGTGGGTCCAAATATCTCCAAGCACTCTCTGAAGTTCAGATCTGGATCTGAACCCAAACACCATGCCTTGCCAATCATTACTAACTGTAAAGTGATATTTTAGAATAACTTCTGTGAAAATAAAAAAAAAATTAAAAAGCAGTAGAACCACTTCTTGCCAACCCATACACAGCACAGGAATACAGCTAGGGACATGAGTTGGAGCAGCCTGTCTGCCTGGACCTGATCTCAGAGCTCTGTCCCCCAGCAAAGCAAGCTCCTGCCACCCCACTGAGTCATGGGCAGCCCTCAGCCAAGGCCACATCAGCAGCTACAGCCCATGAGGTGCACTCTGCTGGAAAAGAATAGCTAGAAGCAAAGTGCCCTGGCAACAGCTTCCTAAACCTCCCCTTACCTCAAAGGACCTGGCCCATATATTTTATAAGAGAAAGTATTAAATACAATTGTTTCACATAAATATAACCCTGTTCACACAGAAGCCTTATATAAATGTCCATTGGTTGTTAACAAATCACTCTTACTTTCAGTGAGTTTGCAATATTTTTGAGACTGTCAGTCCATGGCTTTTGCACTACACTTAGCACAGTACTAAGTCTAACAGCTGATGCCCAGGGAAATAAACCAGAGCTATAACAAATAGTGTCCAAGTAACATGAAATCCTACCAACAACTGAACCATCAAATTAACAGGTCATTGATATTAATTGGGATCTTTGAATATTGCAAAATGTTATTCATTTGTACCGTGAAAGTCTGATTCCTTACACAGTTACACAAAGACTAGGAGAGAATAAATACAATGGATTAATGAATAATATGAGAGAATGAATAGTATGCATTATGCTATGGGAAGATAATGATGTGCCATTAAATAGATCGGCTATTATGCTTCCTAAATTTCAATAATGTAGTTAAGAAAGAGCAAATAAGGCAAAAAGGAGCGAAAGAAATGTAATGTTGTTATTTAAAATGTGTGCCTAAGGACCTTGTGTGTATACTCCTTCACAATTTAATCTGATTAACAAAAAGTAATGATTTTCTGCTCAGTGCTACTTGTGAAAAAAAAACCAAGTTTTTGTCTTATATAAGATTTTATATAAAATGCTTTTCAGCCTCAAGATAGCTAACAAGTTAGTTATTAGAGAGCCTGCGTAATTTTATGACACAAAGTAGGGCTTATCACACATTTCACATCTGGACTGTATTGTAAAAAAAATTGTATCCAGTCATTGCTGGTTTTGACTGACTGGAACTAAACATGGTGGAAATAAAATGCACATTCTTTTCCAAATGCAAGAAGAAAGGATGTTCTCATTAAAATGATTTGCTGATATGACTTAAAACAATTTATTTAATCTTCACCTTTTTTATGTAAATATCCTTCAACTGAGAATTTAAAAAGTATAATTTAAAATAGATTTTGTAAAGTATAATGAGGTGCTCTGTCAGATGGCAAGACAAATTAAAAGTACAGTTCACACTGTTATAGCAGCATTGCCACCATGGAGCTACTAATCTTTTGCACAATGCTCACAGTAGAATGTACTCCAGTCTCTGTAGGGCACATGATTTGCAGGGAGACTTGCAGGGGGACCAGGATTTAAATTATTCATCAATGTGGATTTCCTTTTGCAGAAAAATTAGCGTGCCACATAAATAGAAAAACTGTTAATTCTTGGGCTTTTGCAAATTAACTGCCTGGTAATAGCATCGGTTATTACCAGTTAGTTTCCCTCACAGTTACAATAGCAATATTCTGTCAAACAGAAAGCTGTATACGAAAGTAATGCTAAAGACAGATCATCCACACAGCCAATTAAATGTTCAGAATGCATTAGGTCTGGTAAATGTAAACAGCCGTGCATAAACCTGTCAGGAGATCTGACGAATGCCAGATTATGGCCACAACCTATATGTCCAGAGAACAATGCCATCTTAGCTACGGCACGTCTTTACATACGAACATCCAGAGGGAACAGGATATCAAAATAATTTGCCTGAAAAAGACTTGCAGCCTTCAAAACTGTCAGGTATGGCTTTCAAGTGAAGTGATATGTGCTTTCATCTGCCTGTTAAGCACAGAACACTACAAGCCCATTATTTACAAAGTCAAACTCCATTGTCATCTGAACAGTATTATTAAACTTTTGCACAAGTTGTACCTGCCCCAGGTGGGCAGTAGAGGATGGCAGCATTTGTGACATGCCGGCTCTGTCAGCCTTTCAGCACAGCAATACCAGAGGTTGGTTTCTTCTACATTTGGGGGAACTGCCACTGAATTTCCAGCCTAAGGGATGGATTTTAATAACCAGTTCCTAGCAGGTTCATTGAAGGTATTCCTTGGGCACAAAGTTAAGCAGATGCCTAAAATTTGGCCATTACTACAAAACAGGCAGACCAAATCAGTGAAAGGACTGTACTGGTTCCTTCCTAAGTGCCTAGAATGGTTCTCTGGACTTGTGGCTGGCTCAAAAAAATTGTAACCTACACAAAAATATAAAAAATGAAAGTCTTCATAAAAAATTATTTTGACAGTTAAATCAAAAAAGCAAAATATCCTTGATTTTAATACATAATTGAATTCACTGCTTCTGCTTTAGCAATGAAACATTCGAAAGCAAGAGTTGGTATCAAAGATGAAAATATCAACCTCAGCAAAATCTAGGTGAAACACCAGCATTAAAATCAGAGCGAAAAAGAAGCAAAGACACTACCTAAATAATTAAGTGAAAAGAAATGCATGCAGGTTGATATTGGGCCAAAATACACCATCTCCAGTTCAAAATGTGAAATCTTTACTTCTGCAGCTTCAATGGGAAACAAAAACATATCTTCTGCCTAGACTCAGGTCTCTTCTAGTTACACGGAAATTAAAGCTGTCCATGGTGTGACACAACATGGAAAATTAGTCTGTTACATCAGATTTCAGTTCAAACCTCAGTTCACAGTTTTGAGAATTCATCTGACAATACTTTAGTCTCACAGGGCAAACTGCATTCTCATTTTCAGTATTGTTCTTTCAGTGCCACCATAACACTGTGATGGAGCTATAATGGATGTGGACCAGTCCTATGTCTGACCAATAAATCTGAACATTTCAGTTAGTCTCAACCATTCTCTCTTGGAAGGCTAAAAGCACTACATCCAAAACGCTTAGGAAACACAACCCATTCTCTCCAGAAATGCAGTTAGATCTAGTTAGCCTCCTCTCCTGCCGTCTGAAGGACACACAGAGAATACGCAGACCAGCCAGGACTCTTCTCCATTTCTCATGGCTATCAATGGAGGCAGTCTGGCAGGTAATGTTTTCTTTTTATATTTCCCGCAATAATGATCACCATACAAATGCTTACAGCTCAAGGAGATCTGTATATAGGAGCTGAAAATATCATTTGGGACACAAACCAGACACTTCTAGAGAGAGGACTCGGTCACTTACATATTGCTTTTCTTAAATGTTGACTTTTTTTTTAATTTTGCAAAGATATTCAGCATACTAAAGAAAGATGTGTTTTTCTCCTGAAGAATAAGGTTGAGCTCATTCACTAAACTAGTAAACATCACTGATTCTACCTTGAGAAAATCCATAAGGAGTGAGGTGCCACCGCCAGCAAGTTCTACAGACTAAGACACTCCTTCCAGGAATATAGACCTGAATCTAATCCAAGAAGAAAAATGCACTGCAACATTCTTCCCAGTTTTTAGGCCAGGTAACATTATGATTTAAAAATACAGCAGGTTTCATTATCTAGAAGGGTTCATTTGCTACTATAAACAATTCTGTTTTTTTCAAGAACAGTATTCAATTACTTCACCTTCCCTCTTACTCAGAGACAGAAGCAATGCAAAATAACACCCACATGGAAATCAGTCCTGGTTCCTAGATATTTTATCACAATTTGTAACAGTGACAGATGCAAATGCGGTTTTTATTTTACTTAGGTTTCAGGTGTGAAGTTAAGCATCTTCTTTCACCAGTGTGTATGAACTGGAAATTTTGATTCTGAAATTATTATTAGGAAAAAACAATTGTAAATAAGATTCATGAAAATCTCTTTCACATAATCTACTTTATAAAACTCCTATTGAAATTGATCTAACTACCTACACATGGATACAGCAGGCATATTTGAACTTCTAATGGACAAAACCCCACATAGTGATGGTGACCTGAAGCATTCCTCTGCATGTTCTCCTCCTTCCAGCCTCTTATCCCTTTTTTGCTTGGAATATGTAGTTTAGAGATCCTTCCAGGATAATATCCTTCCACAGCTGCAGAATGCCAAGGCTTTGTAAGGATAAAAGAATGAAATACTTTTATTGAAACACAGTTGGTTCTAAACATAATCTTTCCCTTTTAAATGTCATGTATTTCCCAACATGTGTCTCGGTGATGATTCCTATAATTTAAAAGCAACATAGTGAAAACCTTGCTCTGCTGAAGCAGCACTCAGAAAAAGATAATTACCTTGCCTATAGTCTCACTTGTCTCTCTGGAACTAGCAATCCCAGTGCCTGAGATAGACCTGTACATTGTATGTAATGGAGCAGCCAGCCTAAATATAACTCCATGTCACTGCAGCTGGACTGCTTCTGTTACTCCATTAGTTCATTTAGCAGGAGATTAAGTATCTCTACATTGCACAAAGGAGACTGAAGGCCAAGTCCCTTGGTAACTTTAAAGAGAGTCCAAGCACAGAGGAAATTCCTTGCAGATAAAATACAGCTGTCAGACTACAAACTTTCCAGTTTTTCTATTGCTTCCTTTCCTCAAAGGGAGGAGAGGGCTGAGCCTGGGTAATTACATTGTCCTTTCAGCATAATTACCCAGCTTTGTCACTGCTTCACACATAATTAAGTATTAATATTACCCTATAAGTAAACAATACGTACATGATATCTCTGCAACGTGTGAGAAAGCATTGCCTTATATACACTCTGTTAGCTGGAGTAAAACTGTAAAATGCATGCTGAATCTGAACCTATCCTATGTTGTCAGATATTTTTGGTTAAAATGAATTTGTTTGCTCTTCAGTACAACAAGCCATTAAAAAATAATTTGCACAATGCTGAAAGGATTGATTATTGAAGGGATTCCTATGCAATGAGCAATGTGTCTAAATACCTGAATCATCACAGAAAACAAGATACTGGACTCAAGACTGCCGTTTGGAAACATCATTAAGTGTTTTGTCCGTACTGTAAAACTGCCTGTGGTGGCTTAACCCCAGCCAGCAGCTCAGCCCCACCCAGCCGGTCACTCACTCCCCCCCACTGGGGTGGGAAAGAGAATCAGAAGGGGAAAAGGGAGAAAACTCAGGGGTTGAGATAAAGACAGTTTAACAGCAAAGCAAAATAAGGAATTCATTCACTACTTCCCATCGGCAGGCAGATGTTCAGCCATCTCCAGGAAAGCAGGGCTCCATCACGTGCAACAGTTACTTAGGAAGACAAACGCCATAACTCCAAACATCCCCCCTTGCTCCTTCTTTCCCTCAGCTTTTATTGCTAAGCACAACGTGATATGGCATGGAATATCCCTTTGGTCAGCTGGGACCAGCTGTCCCAGCTGTGTCCCCTCCCAGCTTCCTGTGCACCCCCAGCCTACTCGCTGGCAGGGCAGCATGAAAAGCCCAAAAGCCTTGACACTGTGTAAGCACTGTTCAGCAATAACTAAAACAGCCCTGTGTTATCAACACTGTTTTCCTCACAAATCCAAAACACGGCAACTTACAAGCTACTATGAAGAAAATTAAGACTATTCCAGCCAAAAAAAAGCACACTTCCAAAGAAGAATGGCACTATATTAGATGTTCTTTGCATAAGTGCTGATGACTGCATTGGGAAGGGTGCACAAAGCTGTTGAGAATGAGGTCTTCCATGTTCATTTGTGAACTTTGAGACAAGTCGACTTTAGAACTGCTCAGTCTGGCCACTGTCCTGTATTGAAAAATCACCAACAGAGGACAGAGTTCACACAGAATGTTTCCCTCATACAGCAGCCCGCACTGTAGGGACTCACTGGGTCTGATGTCGTACCAAGACCATTAAAAATAATAACTATAAATGCCCTATTTCCCATAATTTAGTTTCATCACTTTCAGAAACCATCTCTGTGTTTGCCTTTCAAAATATCCTATGATATTTAGAATTTTAGTTTTAGAAGTGAGTTTTAGAATTTACTTATCAGTTGTAGGAAAAAGCACTTCAGTTGCTTCGTCTTAAACTGCTAAATTAAGTTAGTGCTCCTTAGTTGTAGTGTAACAAGAAAGAGTGATTATTTATGATTTTATACATATTTTCACATTTCTTCACAGCTGTATGTTTTCCAAAGGGAAGAGTCCTAATTTACATTGTCTTTTCTAATAGCACAGCTGCTTCATGCCTTTGGTTTGTATTTGGTTACATTACCTATACCCTTCCTAGTTCTGCTACACCTTTCTGTGATTGAATGAACGAATCTTGCATGCAGTATTCAAACGAGCTTGTGCAACATGTAATTGTAGTAGCAGTTTAATGAAGTTCCGGTGTTTGTTCTCAAAACCTTACCTTTAAATTTTCAACATCTACTTCTCCTTTTCAGTGTTCAGCATTGAGGTGACATTCTGTATGAAATACCTGCTGTGATTCTAATATTGCCAAATGATAATAGTAATGGTAATTCTGAGGTCATTATTCTGTATGTGTAGTTAAGACCATTTCCTCTGCATGCATCACTTGGTATTTATTGACATTGAATTTCATTTGCCATTTTATTACCCAGTAACTCAGTATTGTACCATCAGAATCTCATCACAGACTGTTTTAAATACTAGGCATTACTTTGTTTTGTCTGCAAACTTTGTTGCTACAATACTCATCTCGTTTTCTGAATAATTTATGAGTTTTTGAAATTCAAATTTATGAATATGCTGAACAGCACAGGCTCAGCACAGACTTTGCAGGACTTTATTTGTAACTACACTCCATTATAAGAACAAACCATTGATTTCTAACTAGCAATCTTTTAATAAGGTGGCAACATGGGTCTTTGTTGAAGGAATTTGTCATAATCTCTTTCACAGTTCTAACTACATTATATCATCTGGATCATCTTTATCCCATGTTTACTGATGCATTCAAAGAACTCTAGATTTTTGACTCATGACATCCCTCTAGTTTCCAAGCCATTTTGGTGCTTATTGCATATATTTATCTGTGTGTCCACTAATTCTAATCTTTATAACAACGTCTATCAAATTGCTTATTGCAAATGTCAGATTTCTTGGTATGTAATTCACAGGATCAATCTGAGACCCCATTTTAAACACTGGCATCACATTTTCCACCTTATACTTATTCAAAATTGTAGGTTGCATATTACTATTAGTAGCTTAGCAATTTTATATTTAAGTTCCTTAGAACATTTGGATGAAAGCCATTAGATCATGGTGGTTTGTTACTGCTCATTTTATTGACTTGCTCCAAAACGTCTTTTATTGACACTTTAATTTGAGACAGTTCCTCAGACTTATCATCCATAAACAATGACTCTGGAGTAGGTGTTTTCCTGACCTTCTCTCCAGAGAGCATAAATGCGTACAATTAATTCAGATTTTCTGCACAATGGCCTTATTACACTCAATGACTCTGATTATCTGCCTACCTAGCTATCGCCGACATTCTCTGGCAGACTTCCCAATTCCAGTGTTGGGGCGGGGGGGTAAGGGAGGGGGGTATTTGTAGGTTTCTGTTAGCAAGTTGTCCCTCAAAATGTTTTTGGCTTGTTGCATTGCAATTTTACATTTAAACTGCCAAGTTTACATTTATTTCCGCTTTCCTCATTTGGACATAATGTGCATGTCTGTGAGTTCTAACAGGTGCTCTCTGGTTGCTATTTAACATGTTTTCAGTATTTTGAAAGTATTCCCCAATTAGTACTTAAGTTTATAGTTTATTTAAATGTATCAAGGTTACCTGCAAGCATTTTTGTCCTTGTTGCTGCTCCCTTCAATTAGCTTCTTTACACTTTCTCTTTCTCACAATCCATCTTTTTAATGTTAAAAGGCACAGTGGAACTTTTTAGATCTTTTTGTACAACATATTTGGAGGTGACTGAAATCTCTAAACATTATTTTGTTTTCTGCTTTTACAGATTTTCTAGTCCCTGATTATTCATCTAGGGAATGCTCATTTACTCTCTCTTTCAGTACAAGAACTACAGGCATCCGTGTGAAACTGTCAAGTAGAAACTTGGCAACAGGCAATGGGAAGGACCCTTTTAATCCAGTATTTCTTCAGACTATGGAATTCACTGTCAGCATTTAGGCTAGGTGTTCAGTAACGCAGTATAATAAACCTTTCCCTACTTAGGCATGCCACGTAAGCCTCTAGCAAATCTGTGCTTTATTTTAACAAAGATACCTTATATGACTTAATGCTCCCACCCATCCACATCATGACTTAGCGTGTCATTTCTATTTACTTTCTACTCCAACAATACATGTCTCTATGATTATCTTCTCTCCATTTTACTTCAGAGATGCCTTTTATACCAATATGCTCATTTAAAACTAGCCATTTTCATCTCTCCATTTGGGGTTCAGACTTGAAATGTAGAGATGGAACTGAACCTGAAAGACATACACAGGGAGGTATATGGAATATCACTGTATTGCTGATTACCCAAGATAAGTGCAAGATTATTAAACAGTTATTCCAAAAGCTAGGAACAAACATTAACAGGGAAAAGGTATTTATTTACAAGATATTAACTATATCAGATTGATTCCATGTGTGGACCTTCTTATTGTAAAACAAGAAGAACTTATTACAAAATAGTTTATTTCCAAAAAAGTGTGTGTCTGTGTGTGTGTGTATATATGTGTGTATATATATATATAGCATTAATCAGAAAGACTGCACTGCAAACAACTTCTCAGAAATACCTCTCATCAGCCAAATTCTTAATTTTCTTAGGTCATAAATATTCAATGACAGCTGTTTTTACTTTTCTCTAAAAATTTATACAAATTAAACACAGTGTTACTCATTTCATGTAACCAAACACTTTACTGACTCTAAAATAGGCTTTGTATAAACTGCTGTGTACTTGCAAAAAATTAAGGCTGTGTGAGTATCTATCTCCTTTGTCCTCTTCCTAATTCAAGTTGTGCAATTTAATTTATGTTGAATCTTCTCATTGAATGGAAATCTCAAATACAAATCTCAGTTACAATAGTGATCTGGTCAAACTGCAACTAATCATATACAATAGTGAAGTGGTAGGCAAATAAAATGGAAGTGTAGGTTTATACTATGAACACCACATTTCAAACTGTCTTCCAGAGGTTGAATAAAGTATAAAATTATACGTGCACTTCATTGGCTTTCAGTCCCTACTATGTGCTATTATCATGTCATACTTGGAGGAGAAAAGTCCCCCTTTCAAGAATACAACAGACGATAGTGATTATACAGATTATATTGTCAAGGTCAAGATAACTATTGTGCAGATATATAGACAGATAGACAGACAGAAAGATATATAACTTTTTTTCAGTCCAGAAATTCTGGTCCACTCTTAGTTGACAAGTGAACACAGAATCACAAGAAAATGTTTCATCTTGTTTCTCTTCATAATAACAAGACATAACAAAAGGAGAAGAGGCATATATGTCAGATCAAACGTTCACGTTACTCAATATCCTGTCTCTGGCAATGGTGAATAATGATACCTAAGGAACAGTATAAAATAAAGCATGTAATGGTAATTCCAGGGTAAACTCTCCCTACCTATAGAAAACTTTAGCACAGGGCTGGTCAAATGTCTCTTTTTCAGGTTGAAGTATGCTGGCATAGAAAGTCATTCTTCATGTATTTAAAGAAGTCATTACACACTTTCCATGAGTCACACCTTCTTTCTCTTTATCTTTTCTAATTCTTCTATATGGTTTTCAGGACTAGAACCCTAGAAGTGTACAAATTATTAAGGATGAAGACAGACCAGAGATTTGTACAATGCTATAATAATGTTGCCTGCTTTGTTCTCTATTTCTTTCCTAGCAATTCTTTTCATTTTATGTGCTGCCTTTGTGCGCGGTTGAATCATTGGCTATTTCTAAGCACTGAGCTGACTTTTTCATAGAATGATCTATTATAATTCCAAGATTTCTTCCTTGAGTGGAAATAACTCATTCAGAGCCCATCATTATGTATGTAAAGTTAGCTTTTTCTCTCAATGTGCATCACTACCAACACTGAATTTCATCTGGCACTTTATCACACACTCCCTCTGTATTGTGAAATCTTTTGCAACTCTCCTCAGTTAATTTCCATTTTCACTTCACTGAACAGATTACTATCAGCACACTTTGCCACCTCGCTATTCACCTCTTTTTCCAGATCATTTATGAACATCTTGAACAGACAGGCTTAGCACAGATTCTTCTGGACTCCACCAATGATTTTTCCCTACTGAAAAAAATTATAGTTTCTTTTATTGTTTCCTACCATTTAACCATTTATTAGTCTAAGAAAAGACCTTCCCTCTTATCTCATTGCAGCTTAATTTTTCACTAGCTTTGATGAACAATCTTCCTAGAAATCTCTCTTCAGAATGCAACTGAGAAATAATTTGCAAACATTTTCTGTGACTTTGGTGAAAGCAAGTTTATTCATGAATTTGAAATTTCATTTTCTGATTTTTTGACCAAATGAATTTTCCATAAAATTACATAAATTGATTAAATATTTTTTATTATCATTTTCATTTCTGTTTTCTTCTTGCTGACTTTGCTGCCTCAGAATGATCTTCTGGTACAGTTTTGTGCATTGTGGCATTTGGACATTTAAACAGTTGAAAATACAGGATCAAATAATCCTGTCTGACTTCATTATATGCTAATAAGAGTAATAGTTTTCAGTTAATCTTTTCCAATTCTTAGATAGATATCTTATGTCAGTTAGACATTTTCTGTTTGTTTCTTATGATGGCCAAGTAATAGAACAACTTGGAAATAAATGTCTGAATCACACTGGCCAATAGCTGAACTGGCTGAAAATGACAAAAATTACTTATGGGTCTTTCTGTACCCTAGCAATTCATTTCAATAGTATTACACCACTTTCCTTTTTTTTTTTTTTTTTGGTGAAAATTTGGTAAGTAAAGCTTTCATGTAATATTGAAGGAAAGTAGAAGCTACATTATTGTCGGAGTGGGAGAGTTCGGACCCGGAGTAACGATGTAACCTCGATGCGAGTATGATCGTTCTCCTTTATTTCAGACAATTACAAGGCTTATATAGACAATCAGCAGAGCACGCGGAAGCAATATCTATATGATTGGTTCATTACATGTGTTCACGCGCTTAAGACAGTTATATGATTGGTACAGGGTTGTTGTTCACGCGAAGAGGTTCGTTAGCACATTCCGGACTTAGTTGTTGTCTCTTATGTTGTTTGCCAAGTAGTCCGTTGCTGTTCAAGGTCAGTTTATAGTATCCTCTGTGCTTCTTGATACACTAAAAGCAGGATTGCTCACACTGAAAAGATCATGTCCCTTCTCACTTAGCTGTTCTCCCACACATTATGAATCCAAGGATAAAGCGATATTCATAATAGTATTTGCTCTGGAAGTGCTCCAGAGGCCTCTCTGAAAGCTCTCTGGTCTTCATTTGGCAAGGAGCTTAACTTTAAGTATATAAGTGGTTCTATTCAATTAAGATCTCCAAAAAAGTACTTCACAAGAATGAACTTTTTACAAATTGGGCCAAGCAGTCAGGTAATTAAAACCAAAACATGGGGTTTCCTTACATGGCAGTGGATGCAAGTTCTCAGTGCTTTCAGTTTCTACACATTGAAATGACCACAGTCCACACAATATCATTATTTATAAGTCATTTACTAGTGAGATGATAGATCATAGTTCAGAAGACTTTTTAAACGTTACCAAAGACAGAGGCATGGAATGGTCAAATCCCAGGACATCTAGAAGTACCAGATCAAGACCACAGAATGCAGAACATCTTACAAGCTTTAGCTAAGTTCTAAAAATAGCAATGCTCATGGCACTCTATGTAACAGGAAGCATATCGGTATTTTTTTCCCAGGATATCACTGCGAGCTACAGTATACTGGAGAAAATGCCAAGTCAGCAGAGGATGGCAAGGATTCCAATACCAACAGAAATCCAAATAGTAAAAAAGTATCGCTAAGAAAACAAGGCACCTACATTACATGAGAATCCAAGAGGATGTTGGAAATGTAAAAGGATGGCATATGCATACAGCATAGCAGCTCAAGGAAAGAGGTCACAGCCAGCAATTATTCCCATCTGGACTCATACCATTATAACCCTGGCTCTTCATGCATGGTGGATGCTGCTACATTAGGGAGTTAGTAGTCTGTCCAAGTTCTAACATTCCTGTTATCTGCTAAAAATGGCGATCGTGCTATAGAGGAAATCTGTCATGAACTGTTGATTCAGTGGTTACTTAGCTCTTTGCTAATCTTGGAAAACACATCATCAATAGGTCTCTGTCTTCTGTGTCCCACGGTGTCATGCCTACTTCTTGCGTTATACACTCGTAATGTTGCCTTATCAAGGTGCTACTAGTCAGTTTCCAAACTAAGTCTCCATAGTGAGAATATCACTCCTTCTTCAACCCACCCAAAAGACCGTTTACTACCCATCTTAACATTTCAGTTTCTCAAAGGAGTGACACACTTTTTCTTTCTTCTTGTTCGAAATGAGGTGGAGTAAACCTTAGTAATAAATAAATTGTTTCTGAAATGCAAGAAAATGTACCATGGATAATCTGCTAAAAAAAATCAGAAGCACAGGTCAACGTTAGCTTCTACGACTTAAATGTTTGTGAGTCCTATACATTCAGGCTGTTTTATGCTAACCTTATTTTAATTCAGTACAATTCAAATATTTATAAGACTATGCTGGCACATTATGGACATGAACCCCACAACACTAAAGGATTTGTATCAAGAAATTTAGCTGAACTTTCTATGACCATTATTCTTCCAGAGTTTTTAAAACTTGTTTAGTTTTTCCATTTTGTACTAGCCAGATGATTTGTACATCTTGTGCTTTCATATTTACCCTTTCAAGATTGCCAAACAGATACCAAACATGGATGATCTGTGAATGTAATACTTCTTTGTACTTTCACTTTTCAGATAAGCAGCTGAAGAAGGCTGCAAACTGTAGTGCTACATTTTATAAACAAGATATAAATATGATTTGTAAAACTGGTTGCAGAGATTTCTCTGTTTCAGTCACTGAAGCATCAAAAAGGAAAGATGAATTGGTAGTACAACTTTATGTCTCTGCTTGGTCACAGCCTTTATAGTCCTAATCAATAAACAAATTGAGCTTAGTCAGCTTGCTGTCTTGCACTCTTCGTAACGAGGCAAATATCTAACTTCAGCAGTTGCTGCAAGACAGTTCCTTCACAGTAAATTCAGGACTTTTAGCGATAGAAATTATTCTATAGTGCTTGAATAGGGCAAACTAACCTTGTTACTCAGTCCAGAAGAGATAGTCTTTCCAACTATGAAGGGAAGCTGGAAAAACTGTTTTGGTTAATGACATCAGTGTCTGAACTTCCCTTTGCTTTCCTAGAGAGGTGCCACCTTTGCTTTCAGGCCTCAGGGATTAGCCACACATTGTCCAAAATATAAAACACTGGAAGAGGTTCAAGTGCAATTATTCACCTGTTCCCCTCAAACCACCAGTGACCGTAACAGCTCAGTTTTCTCAATATAAAAAAGAACCGTACACCTCAGGGTACTTTAGTTCAGAAAAAAAAAAACAACAGTAACTCACATGAACAAGGTTCAAAAGGGCATATAGAGTGGAAACTGTGGGTGTATACTAAAAAAACGGGGGGGGGGGGTGATATTTTTAGTGACATGGAACAGAACAGAGAGCTAATTTGCTTAATTTCTGTTTCTCATGCTTTCCAGAGGAACTGGAGAGAAGTAAGCCAGAACTTCAAAGACATCGCACCTAAACTCCCTGTATCTGGCCAGTTCTAGAAGAAAAAAGGGAAAAACAACAGAAAAGGAACGGAAAGGGGTGAACTTCTCAAAGTCTCAAAGAAACAAGGCTAGACTATGCTGAAGCACAGAGAGGTGAGGATGGGGTGGGGCAGGGTCTCAAGGATGAGGAAGTAAGATGAGATAATGCAACATGAATATTTGAACAGTGTTGTCATGAACTGAAGGAACCTGTATCATTAAAGTTCACTCTTCTCTTCTTCTTTTCTTTTCTTTTCTTTTCTTTTCTTTTCTTTTCTTTTCTTTTCTTTTCTTTTCTTTTCTTTTCTTTTCTTTTTCTTTTCTTTTCTTTTCTTTTCTTTTCTTTTCTTTTCTTTTCTTTTCTTTTCTTTTCTCTTTTCTTTTCTTTTCTTTTCTTTTCTTTTTTCTTTTCTCTTTTCTTTTCTTTTCTTTTCTTTTCTTTTCTTTTCTTTTCTTTTCTTTTCTTTTCTTTTCTTTTCTTTTCTTTTCTTTTCTTTTCTTTTCTTTTCTTTTTTCTTTTCTCTTTTCTTTTTTCTTTTCTTTTCTTTTCTTTTCTTTTCTTTTCTTTTCTTTTCTTTTCTTTTCTTTTCTTTTCTTTTCTTTTCTTTTCTTTTCTTTTCTTTTTTCTTTTCTCTCTTCTCTTCTCTTCTCTTCTCTTCTCTTCTCTTCTCTTCTCTTCTCTCTTCTCTCCTCTCTCTCCTCTCCTCTCCTCTCCTCTCCTCTCCTCTCCTCTCCTCTCCTCTCCTCTCCTCTCCTCTCCTCTCCTCTCCTCTCCTCTCCTCTCCTCTCCCTCCCCTCCCCTCCCCTCCCCTCCCCTCCCTTCTCTTCTCTTCTCTTCTCTTCTCTTCTCTTCTCTTCTCTTCTCTTCTCTTCTCTTCTCTTCTCTTCTGCCAGCACTGCTTTCAGGTCCTGTACTGCTGAATGCAGGGAACTTCTTGAAGTATAACCAGTAACCTGTGCAGACCCCTCCAAGCAACACTGCTCAGCATCAGCAGCCATCCAACCTAAAAGCATTTTGGACCTTCAGTTTCTCCAGGGGCAGTCGAGCACAGAGCGTATGGCAACTCCTTGCTGTGAGCTGAAAGTCTTCATCCCTGCAAGTCCTATTCTGTCTCTGAGTGTCCAACGGCTAGTTTCAAACTTTTTGAGTAGACATTTGTTGTTGAAATGAATAAATGAAAGAAGTTTTACTTAATTTTTTAAAATCATCTTATTTTCTCAAAATAGGAATACAAAATATCTTGGATGAGATATCCCTAGAGACTGTAGTTTTGCATCAATATCTCACTGGCCACTTGTAAATCTTGGAAAGTCTCCAAATATTATTTCTTAAACTGCAGTAAGGCTTTCTCTGCACTGCCAGATATTTTGCAGTACACATCAGACAGCCATAAATCCAGGAACTATTTGTTCAGCAAACCCTATCTTTGTCAGGAGACAGCACCATTTCCCTTCCAGTCTCCCAAATGCACCGTTGGTCAGGACGCAGGTAACAGTTAAACAACCCTTTTCCTCAATCCAATTGTGTAACAAGAGAGTGTCTCTATTAGGATAGTGAAAGGTCAACTAAGCTCCCAGGACAGCAGCAATAATTGCACCACTTTCATGTCCACCAAAGAAAGAATTGAGTTCCTTCAAAAAAAAAAAAAAAAAAAAAAAAAAAAAAAAAAAAACCCAACAACAATCAGACAACAATCACAGCCTTCCACTGTGATCATCTGGACCTTACAGCTCAATGGAAAATTATTTCTTTCTGTTGAAATCCCAAATGTCTGGGGCAGAAGAAAAGAGAAATATGGATTTTATCAGCAGCTACTGTAATTTTTCAATCCCACATTCTCAAATCTACAAATGCCTGAGCCAGTGCCTGAGTACTGCGTTTTCTATCAGTATATATACCCTTCCCAGGAGTTTAAACAATCTATCTACCTATACTTTAACTGCTATCTACAGCCTAATACGAATGGTAGCAATTCTGGGCAGTGTTACCACATACTAGTAAATAGTTTAAGAGTTCTCATAGCGGTATATGGCTTCCATAAATACCAAAGAAGTAGCCTTTGTTACTCTCAAGTTTGGAAGCCACTGCTAACCATTTCAGATCTGCACCATTATTGTCAGCTACCAGTCCATGCTTGCCTCCAGGGCTGTATTTTCCCTTGAATAAAACTGATCTAAGACACAGACTTTCAGATACAGTTGTTCTGTGTGCTCGTCTTCCACATGCTGTCCTTGCTCTTCATCACTCTGTTGATGCTTCAGCCACTACAAGCAGCTGCCAAAACTACTGGAAAAGCTGTTCAATATGGGTAGTAAACATTGTACTTAAGCCATCTGCAGATAAACAGCAAATATATCACACAGATAGCTCCATAGTTGCAATAAAAATTTGTCCATGCTGACCAGATACAAGTTGAAAGTAATGCTTGCTAGCAAAAATACGTACTTGGAATAGCAAGAAGTCAATGGAAATTGTGTCATTTGGCCCCAAATTGCAGAATTCCTACTGATTCTTGCAGATTTCCAGTTTTGCTAAACCTCTGCTGTAGCAGGGCATCCAGTAGCAGGGTAAAGACACTGAGATAACTTGATCTGTTATCTTGCTTTCAGTATATAAATTTATGTAATTATGGAAATTGTATAACCAGTTATGAATAATCTATAGAATGAAAATTGTTCACCTAAAAGCCCTGTACAACATACAATGAATTCATTTAGGGAAATAAATTATTCTAAGTCATAAGTTATTTGCCAAATAAATTATTCACTGTGAATTGTTCACCCCCCAGTAATCAAGGGCTAATCTGCTGTTCCTCCAAAGACCAAGTCAGTGGAAGAATGCAAATTAATCTGGAAATTGTAATAACCATTGATTCATCTCTGGCATATACAACAGTGCAACTTGATACTGTTTCCTATTTCTTTATAAAGACTATATTTATTCATTTGATGAAGATCAAATCTAAAAAGCAGAAATACTCAAAATAAAATAGAAAGCAGAAAGAAGGAAAAGTTCTTCTCTTGCAACAAACAGTAATATTCTGCCTAAGCAGAATTCATTCAGTATATGCCCTTATGTCTGTTCTGTTATTGTAATCCTCTCTGCTCTCTCAGTTATCCACTCAGATCACTTACACAGCTTAAATTCTTTAGATATTATATTGAACAAGTGCTCTTTCTCAAGATTTTTAGTGAAGGAATTTTATATCTGTTTTAATTTCACTTTCACTTGGAGAGATAATTTTGGAGGCTGCTGCAAGACAAGCAAAAACCAATGTCTGAAGGCAGTTATTGTGTGCCTTTCCAAGGAGAAAGACCCCTGAGACAATACAGTACTTCTTAAAATGATGTTGAATGCTTCTCATGAAATCATACCAGAAATACAGTAGTGTAAATTATTTAAGTATGCATGGTTAGGTAGTAACCTTGCACTGAAGCAAGGGTTTGGATTAGTAGACTTCTTTTATTTCTTATTGTCTACTTAACTCTGTACGTCTAGAGAGTTCTGCCCTACCTGTAGTACCGGTATTTCTCATTTTTCATCTCTCTTCCTTGCTACAGTGTCCCCACCTTTTTTATGTTCATTACTTTTTCTGTATTGCAATATGTCTGTCTCCTGGCATATCTTCTAACTTCCCCCACTGGGAGATTTCTAACTTTCTATATTTCTATTTGTCCCTTCCTATCTCCCAAACTACACTGATTTATCATAAGTTCCTACTTTGTTTTTCCCTCTACTGGCAGAGTACTTGTAATTCCCTAGGTGGGCCATCCTCTGCTCAGACCTCTTCCCATGGCATGCCTGGACATCATCTGGCCAATCCTCCGAAGGCCGTGGGCACAGACATGCTGTTTGTGGAGCAGTTCATAGAGTCCTGATTCATGTGCCTTCACTGGTGAAAGAAAGACCCTGGCACACATGTACCCCAAGAGCTCCAGGTCACTGTCCCCTTTCCAGCTCCTCCACATCATTTTGCTGATACTCTGCATGCACAGGTTTCCTCAGTTCTTCCTCTTATGTCCTCTCTGAGGCGCCACAAACTTATTGCACCTCCTCATCCACCTTCTCCCGGTTTTGGCATGCTAGCCATCAACACCACCAAGAGAAAGAAAATAATGGCAAGGACCCTCCATCGGCTCCCCTCTCTGAGCAAATCACCACCAGATGTCTTCTGGAAGTAATGGGTTCCCTCAGACATGTTCTGCTCCATGCCTTCTTACTGAGCCCGCTCAATCCATTTTGGACCCTTTGACCCTCAAACCCTGTTGGTTTTTTTTTTCCATTGGTTGTTTCCCATCATCAGTTGCCTATTCTTCTTACATTTGCTCAAGAGATATCTAGGCATATTAAAACAGGAAGTGTCAAGTACTTTGGGAAGGCCTTTTTTGGGAGACCTTCTTTCTTGACCACATATGCCTCAAGCTCCACTAGTATTTATGCACCCAGTGGATTCCTTAGGGTAGCTGCATGCTATCTGTTTTCATGTACTATAACAGATCTCAGTGAGAAACTAATTTCCTACCACACAAAAACATTCATGACTTCAACAGCTTTGTTTTCCCATACACAGGAAAATACAGGCCGAAATTTCAAACCTTTTGTAACTTGAAAATGCCAACAGAAGACATACTTTGACAAGTCAAAATATTTCATTTTTTAAATTCTCATTCCATTGCTGATATTACTATATAACAAATACACATTTCAAAACAATTGTTTCTATTAAGAAAGACTAAAGTCTTCATTTGGAAAATGGCAAAATGGGATGTTTCCATAATTTTGAAACTTTTTCAAAACAGTTTTAAATGAGGAAACTAATCAAAAAAGTTATTTCTCACAAGCAGTTTAAGTTCAGTCCCATCAATGTTTTCCAACTAAAAATGGTTTCATCAAAAATCACTCTGATCTACTCTATCTTGTACATTATTGATGATGTTTTGATATGTAAGTCTTCTTATGTGATTTTTTCCAGTTTGCTTGTTCTAAAAATTTTATATTAATTCAAGTGAAGTATTTATTTTACCGATTAAAATGCAAATACTTTTTTTCATCACATGCACAATCCATAGGCCAGAGTACAGTCATAACTGAGTTTCATATGCAACATCATTTTCTTTCAGGTAATTAATTCTTATTTTGATGTGTATAACACTTAAGCAACTGTTAGTATTTCTTGCTGTGTATTAGAACACAATGTGTATCTTATATTAGGCTTCTAATTGCATAATTTGTCCAAGATAAGGTGATGTTCAAAGAGTGCAATATTTTCAAACCTTACCTCTAACACTAAAGGCAGTGAGCTCTATACTTAACAAAATACTGAGAAACAGTAAAAGATTCATTCTTTATTACACTCCACATCCCATGTTTGGTGAAAGCTCAGCAGGTAACACTAGTGCTTTGGAGAACTGAGCCATAAATTAAAGCTTAGAACTATAACAAATGTTCTCCTGAAAATCAAATCCTACAAAGGGATCAGCTCCAAATACAGACAATTCAGAAAGTTAGCGCCATCCAATATCAGGTCTTGAAACTGTAAACTCTTGCTAATAGAGTCTGGACAGAATATATGAAGTGTGTGTGTGAGTGTGTGTGAACACGTGTCTACAGAAGCACAATAAATAACAGCAGAAAATCTTTCTGACTAAGCAAGTGGCAATTCCAATAAACCCTTTCATTGCTGAAATTTCATTTTGATAAAAACAGAATTTTTTTTGAGATAAAGATATCTCATTGCTATTTGATATAATGAATCATAGGTTTCCTCCAAATAAAGGAACAGACTCATTTGTCTTTAACTGATGGGAGAGATTAAAAATTCACCTACATAGATATCTACAAAATTATGCAACCTTTCACATAAATAAAATTAATTTAAATTAAAGAAAAAATGTTGTGTGCAGTGCCACTTGCATTTAACATGATGTGTATTGACAAAACCTTTTTCAAATGAAGATGATTTCAAAAACAGTATGAAAGCAATCTGAAGGAAACACTACTACAGTTCATAGCCAGATATTGCTGGTTGTTTATGAGTTAATCTGGTCAACCGATCACTGAAAAATTGCATCAGTGTCTACACTAGATTCAATGAACACTGAGATGCAAGCTTACGATTATAACTTTTTTTTTGTTTTTTCCTCTGCTCTGCATGTATATTGTCAAAGTTAGAAAAAGTTCTTGTTCTTTACAAGGTAGACATTTCAAACATGAGCAAATAAACTCTGTATCCTCTAGTGCAAATCCATTTGATGGCATAACCTGTTTCCTAGGACTGTTGAAAAGCATTACTAGATTAAAAGCCCACAAAATAAATCTAACCTATTACTTTGTTTTCTGAATTTCAGGACAGTAATCTACAAGTGATGAGCTCTTCTTTTATCAAAGCCAAAAGGCTTCTGAGCAGAGAGATTTTATGTAATAAAAAATAAAGACACATCCTTTCCTAGCCTCTTGGTTTTTTATCCTGGCCTTTAGCAATAGCAGCTGAGGTTTCACAAGGATACAGGTGCCAAAGCCTTGTACTCACATTTCCCTGCAAAAAGAGCTGCAGTTCTTCCCATAGTCACTAACACCTGTGACACAGCTGCAAGGCTCTCTCCCACACCCTAACTCTTGCTCCAAGTGCCTTGCTGATTTCTTTGAGCAGCAAAACCCAGTGCCCACTGCGCTATATTGTTTTGCTTCTTTTATGACAGTGATAAGTGAGGCCTTGCAGCAGGAGGACCATTCATTCTGCACTATTAGAGACAGCCGTTATTTGGTGCCTAATGTTCCATGACCCATAAGCATTAAAGGAACTGCTAAGAAGTATTTGATCAGGTAAAAGGTATATTTTTGAGCCACAGGCATGCAAAAGAACATATTGGAGAACAAAAACATTTCATATCATGAATAGAATACAGCACAGTCAGGTAATAAAACAACAGAACAAAAGCATAGCCTGACTCAGAGGCAAATTCTTGCATAGAAAAACCACCACCCTCTTTGTGGCAAAGCCACAGAGAAAGTCAGTCCTAGGCATGAGAACAGCTGGCCTCTCCTGGAAATGCCACTTGACCTGAAGGTTGCAACACTGATGCAGGGTACAAGTAAAAAAAATCACGTCATGTTTTATATTAGTCCATTAGTGCCTGGTTTCCTCTGGATTGTCAATAGTCCTCTGAGAAATAGACTTTCACAGAACCAGCCGCAGGGTTAATCCCTTGTGAATGCATCGGTCTGGCAGACTAGCAGAACAGTTCAAGCCATAGGCAATGGCAATACTGTGTCAAAGCCATATCTGGTGGTCTAAGCAAAAAAATGGGATGTACAGGCACAGTTTCTCTCTTCATCCTCCTTCATCCACTTCCTTCCCACTGGCAAAGGAAAGGTTATTTTAGGTAGGCAAGGCTGGAAGGGACATCAGGAGGCAGGATGTCTCTAGTGCAGCTCCCTGCTCAAAGCAATGTCACCTCTGAGTTCAGACCAGGTTGCTCAGGACTTTATCCAGTCAGGTCTTGAAAACCCCCAAGGACAGAGAGCACAGCTGCCCGGGGCAGCCTCATGGTGAAAAAAAGGTTTTCCTTATGTCCAGTCTGTACCTCTCCTCTTTCAGCTTATGCCCATTATCTCTCAGTCTCCCAAAGAGCCTGGCTCCGTATTCTCATTAACCTCCATGTAGGTACCAGTAAACTGTTGTTAGGTCCCCCCAAAGCCACCTTTTCACCAGGTGGTGAACAAGCCCTGGTCCTTCAGGCTCTCCTTGCAGGGCAAATGCTCAAGCCTTGACCATCACGGGGGCCCTCTGCTGAACATGCTCCAGTTTGTGTCTTTCTTTGGGGGGCCCAAAACAGGACACAGTGAGACAAGGTCTAATGAGTGCTGAATAATGGAGGATGATCCCTTCCCTCAGTCTACTGCTTGTGACCCAGTTTGTGCAGCCCAGGAGGCTGCTGACCATCCTTGCTGCCAGGGCACATGGCTGCCCCATGCTCAGCTGCCCACCTGGGCCCCAGAGAGCTGCTCCCCAGCCAGTACCCCCCAGCCTGGGCTGCTGCAGGGCTGCTTCCTTCCCAGGGGCAGCACTGGGCGTTTCTCCTCATCAAATTAATATGGATATAAACACCTTGCTAAAATGGATAACTGAGACCACCACTAAGAGGAGGAACTGAACCTCTTGCAACAGCTGTCTACCCAACAGAATCACTCATTTTCAGCAGGGTCAGAGCAGTGGGAACAGCTGCTGAATGTGTTGGACAGGCACTGGCGCTGCTGCAGCCACAGCAGCAGCACCTGCAGAACCAGCTCCAATCGTCGTCCCTGTGCCTGCTGGCCCAGGCAAACCAAAGATGGGTACAGACAACTCAAAGGCTTGCTTAAGGTTATCAAATGAAGTGGCAATGGCAGTCTCAATAAGCAGAGTCCAATGAGCAGCTCAGGGAGAAAGCAATCATCTTGTTAGCCCTTAATCTGACAAAAGCAGCACAGAGCCCATCCTGAGAGCTGAACATGATTAACAGTTATTCTAAGACACCTCTGTGTAATCACGAAATGCTCTGACAACAACTCCAGGAGGAGATTAAGGTCTTTCCTCTGCCTGAAAAATAGGTAAGTCCTCCTTCAGTAAGCTCAGTAAGGGAAATGCCTATATTGCAAGCAGGCAAGGGCTGGCCCTGCTCATGCTCTGTGCAGGCTCTCCAGCCAGAAGCTGTGGTTGGAGTTTTCCTAGTGACAAATCTTCTTAACCAGCCCTATGGAGAAATGGAACATGTTGGTTCAGACCTAGTGTTACATCCTTCACAGGCACACACAGCACAGCTTGTGTCTGCTCAGCAAGCAGCAGGTAGACAGTGGATCCTTCCTGCTTTAACCGAGCCATAGAACCACAGCCCTGCCCCTTCCCTTACTCCACTGGTCCCTCCCAGCATGTCCCAGGGCAGCCCAGACCGTGGGTGGCAGTGTCAGCCTGGACACAGCCCCATAAGGAGGCAACTGCACTTGGGCAGTAGCAGCACTGAGCCCAAGGAGCTGCCCTTCACCTGTGCAAACCAGTGCCCTGGGGAACTCACCCAACCCAGCTGCCTCTGAAATGCAATTTACAGGACCCCCAGCTGCCTGGCCAAGTTTATTTTGTTGCTGCAGCAACCATTTTCTCTAGCCCCACTTAGCCCTGCCACCTCCTGCATTACCTCTAAAAAGAGGTTTCTCGGCGGGGGGAGCGGGAGGGGAAAGCTCCTATGGAAGGGGAAATCTGCGGGGGAAAATCCATTTAGATCTATACAAACTGTACAGCCAAAAAGACCCTCAAGGCATTTTTAAATAAACAACCACATGAGCATTCAACGCTGAACCTGGAAGAAACCAGAAGGGAAAAGGGAACCAAGGGCAACAGAAGCCACAGTGTATTTCCCTTTGAGCTTTTTTTTTCTCCAAAAGACAATGCCACATACTTTATCACTGCACTACTCCAAAAGGCTTAGTTTCTTTTTTTTCTAGTATATTGCTGTGCCAGCTGATGAAGCTAGTAACAGATTTCGGTAGCAAAATTTGCAAATGTAGTAAGTTTTACTCACTAAAGGTTGAAACTACACTATATAACTCCCTACAACTGCAGTAATCATTTAATGTCTTTTATTTAATGATACCAACAAACCAGCCTATGTTAAAAGCTGGCTTTCATAAAAATGAGGCAATTTGTTGACTTGGCAAATGAAAGATGAAGAAAAAAGATGAAGAAAAAATACCCAAATGAGGTAATAAACAATTAATTTCAAAGAACCAATCATCAATTTAGTAGCTTACACAATAAAAAGAAATGGTGATGTAAATATAGTGTAGCTGCATCTACAAGATGTGATTTAATTGGTAAAATGAATCAACTAGAGAAACGACTGTAAAAAATCCAGTATTTTTCAAGTTTAGGGAGAAGGTCTTTCTGGTTTGTAATGTGAAACATTATTGCTATTCTGTTCCCACTCTACTGAAAAAATGTCACTGATATCCACCAGAAGTCTGTCAAGTCCCAAATATGTAACCAATTCACCTTGCAGAGCATTAATGAGTTTTTTTGCCCCAGACCTGTGCTCAGTAAATGCTTACTATTCTTGTTCACAGTGTAAAAATCCCTTTGTATGTATCACAGGCACATATAAAATTTAAAACTAAACCTCTCAAAACTCTACATTTTCTTACTGTTTCCTCTATTTTGCCTTCTTGCTCAACAAAATTGATCTGTCCTGAACTGAAATATTATATTGAATGCAAATATTAAGTGGAATGCAAATATACATGAGAAAGCACCAGAGGAAACAGCACAATAGGGTTAAAAGAAGAATGGCCCATACTGACAACCAATGACACAGACAACAGCAATGAAACTCTCAGGGACGTGATGTTTCCATCGAGACTGGGGCCTGTGTTCTGTTAAGACCACAGCACAGATGACTCAAAGGAGGAGGACAGCAAGGTTACAGCACATCAGATGAGCTGTTCCTTTTCTTGCAAGCCCAACAGGAAGATAGCTTACAACTCTGAGATACCTAAAATCAGGAAACATAAACAATGTCCAGCAAACTTGCCCAAAATTTATGACGGCTGAAGTAAGAAAAATTGTGAGGCAAAAGAATCATGGCATAGTAACAGCTGAATCCTGAAGGATATAAAAGGCCTGCTCAAAACCCTGTTTGTCATCACCAACCAAGAAAACCCAAATGCTGTGATGAGGATTCAGTAGCCAGCATCCCATGTCCTTTGTGTCACACCAAGTCATCTTGGCCAAACCACTTTGGCAGACCTATCTCAGTGCTGTTAAGTATGTGAGGGTGAGAGCAGGCATGAGTGAAATCTGTGACAGAATGAATGGGAATTAAAACAGTGTTGTTTAAAGTAAACCCACCTTCCTCTTCCACAAAATCTCACGCTGAGTCTTACTAATTTCCTACAAACAGTGAAGGGGACATAGGTTGGCATGTACTTTACCAGCAAGGATTAAAGAGGGCCTAGAGCTGCCATGATCTTTAAAAAAAAATATATATATATATATATATATATAAGCCTTTAATTATCTAGAGTCTTCTGGTTTTGTTAGATGATGCTTTAGGAACCCAAAGTCAAGGACTCTCCTCCCTTAATTGAAGTATTTCAGAGAATCTTCCTGACTAATGCTTGTCCCTGGAAGACACTTTTGTCATTCCTGAACCCTCAGATACAAGATCTGACCTATGTAGCTCCAATGGAGGCATAGCCCATTCCTTTTTTGGATTTCCTCAAGCTGCACATCCTGGGGATCTGGGTGCTTCCTACTCTTGCAGCAGTTGAGCTTTAGGGATCACTGTCCTTTGGTTTGGGAACATCCTGACATTTGAAACCACCCATTGCTCAGGTACCTGTTGCACTGTTTGACCCTCCTTCTGAAGGAAAAAAATAATAAAATAAAATTCCTCCTATCGAAGATCAATGTCCCATGTTGTAAGTTGCATCCATTGCCTCTCATCCTACCACTGTGCATCTCCAGGAAGAGTCTGGCTCTGTCTTTTCTGTAGCTATGCAGTAATCACTCTTTCTCACAGAGTGCTCCAGTCAGATTCAATTTCTCTCTCCCCAAGCTGATTTACCTTTAGCAAATCCAGAACAAAGTTTTAATATTTCTCCCACTAAGTTATGAACTGGCCAGTACAAGATGCAAAGCCTTCTTCAGTGGGCCAGGTACTATTCTTGCACTTAATATTCTCCTTGGCCAATTTGGAGTAGAACTTTCCCCCTATTTCAGCATGAATTGCTTCTATCCGGTGAATCTTCTGTTTTGCATCTGTTTGTCATGCAGCAGATACAAAAATATAAATGTGATTGATGCATGCAACTTTTTACTGCTTCTTCACTGAAATCAGACACGTGATAATCAACCATTTGAGGTGACTGAGTTTGAGATTGCTGGCCCCCCAAGTCTTTGAGAAATAACAGTTTTCTATACAGTAGAAATTCTCATCCTGAATCTTTTCTATGGCTTTTTTAAGTTAGTGTTTTTCTAGTCTTGAAGGTTTTTTCATTACTGATTAAACAGGTATTTGGCATGGTGGCAGCAGCATCTGACTGTCAAGGATATCCTGACAAAATGCCTTAACAAAGAAGATCGCTCGCCACAGATATGAGGGAAGTTTTAATGTCTGCTTAATCCTTGTGTCTTTATTGAAACTTGAAAGACCATAATTAGTGCAAAACAAGATGGTATTTTAGCGATTTGAACAGCTGTCCACTACAAATTTAAGACTTTCATTTCACATAGGTCAAAAAAAAGCTCTCAGGTGATAACTCCATTCAGACAGTGCCAACCTAGTCTGGGACGTAAATCAATGCCCTAGAGGTGAGAGTCTTCAAATCCTGTTACTATTTCACTAAACAATCCATTCTCCCATCCTAAGGATCCTTGGGAGTTGTAAATACCAAGGTGATAACACAACCTAGATTGAAGAACACATTTTCACACATCCTTTAGTATCCTGTACTGGTCAGCTTATTAAGATTGTCTGCATGTATCAATACAGAAAGAAATATTTGGCCATCCAACTGCAAAAAGAGTTCACAAAAATTAATGGCAGCTATAAAAATCTCATCACTTTATTTAGACTGAGTCTATTCTTACCATGAGCTTTGGAATGTGACAGCTATATGTGCTGTACACAGGATGAAAAATGTGCTGTAGCATAACTACAGCTCCATGAAACTTTCCAGGAAAACTTCTTTTTGCAGAGCATTCCCTAAGCAGAAAACCAACAAATTCATGAATACATGTTGAATCAATCAAAATGTTTTAAACAAATGTCTGCTTCAGTTTGTAACTTTGACTATTTCACTTCAAAATGCATCTACAAAAATATACTTTTTTTAAGTTTAAAATATTCAAAAATCAAAGTATTTCATTTTGATTCCAAACACAATAGTTTTTAATTTTTAGTTCAAAACCACATTGTGGTTTGTGATTCTTCCAACACTTTTTATATTTTCAGTAGCCCTGGTCAACCAAGAGCACACCTCTTGCCAAGCATTACCCATTCCTCTGCATAGTCCATATTATCCACCACCCCATTTCTTCTTTGTTAAAGACTTTCTGCTTTGATAAACTTGAAGAAAAACAGTCATCCAATAAAATAAAATAAAGGTAAGGAACACCCACTAATTTGTGTGCCTTGTAAAAAAACAAAATAAAGTGAATGTTTATATTTATATTGTTTGTATAACATTTTTAAATATTATTACTAGTTAATAAAAAAAGAAAAACTGAAAGAAAAATTGAAATATTGCAAAATAATTGCAGAAATCAAATTGACTGTGTGACAGAAATTAGCCTTATTCTAGTATACAGTAAGGCATTTTTATTTATTAATATAATTAATGATTACAGTTTGCATTTAAAAGAATTTGCATTTTCAGACCTCAGCTGTAGCAACAGTCACTTGTGTGCTGCTGGCAGGGGTAGTCATGTAAGAGCTCAGAATTGACTAACAGCCTTTCCAGCTTGTTTCTCTCTGGTTCTTCAGGTCATGCCAAGAGCAAAATGCTCTGCAGGATCATGGAAGAGCAGCCAGGGCACCTCATCCACTGCCTTGCAGCAGGGTAGCTTTCCTCCCTCTCACACCAGGACCCCCCCAGCAAGCACAGCTGTTTTGTACGTGCAATAGTGCAACTGTGTGTGCAGAAGCTGCATGTTTCAATTTTGTTCCACAACTTTTCATACTGCTTGGAGACACATCAGTATTCCCAAACTGGTTAATCAAAATTTATATATAAATAATTGCCTTTCATATATAAATAACTGTGTTGAATATTTAGGAGATATCTATTAGGATAATTCCTAGAAGACATTAAGATAGATAGGATAGGATAGGATAGGATAAGTGTTAGGATAAATTACTAAAAGGATAATACTTTTTGAAAACAAGGGAGGACGCAGACGGCCCAGAGAAAATAAGTGGATTTTAATTGTATCAATGTGTTCTAGTGAATGCGAGACTAGTTACCACATTACCTATAAGCTATGAATATAGAAATACATTTTTAACAACGACTGACATTTCCTTGATTGAGTTCAAAAGTGCTATAAACATTCTAAAAGAGAAAGCGAAGGCACAACAAAAGAAAATAAGAAAACTGCCCAAGTTTTCAGATATGAAACTCAGACCTCTGATTTTCATGTGTCCTTCTGAAAATCTCTTACTTCACTTAGAATTTTATCACAAACCAGGAAATTTCCACAGGTTTTTTTTCACTTTAATACCACCCAAATATTTTCAAACTGCAAAAAAAAGTTGGACTATCTTTGAATTTCTTTCAAAATATGTCATTTTGACAGCCATGCATTTAAGCCCCATATTAAGCACCGCAGAAGACATGGATTTCGGAAAATTTACAGGAAAATAATATGATTAGGTAACTATGCTTCTGAAATAATCCCATCACTGATGTTATCTTTTCTACCTCATACATACTCATTTTATTAACTGTTTCCAGCATAATGCTATGTCAAAAATTTAACTAAGTTTATTAGGCAAATTCTAATAATGATGTATATCAGAGTCCTGATCATCTGTTATTATGGCTTGGTATATTCCTGTCAGTTGACTTATCCAAGCTGGGGAGCTGACTTTATGTTATCACCATTTGAGTCAAACAAAAATATTCAAGGATTGAAAGAACAGGAGACTTTTGGCGGATATCTTTTAAATGAATTCGTTGCACTAAGTTCCTCTTCATCAGAGCATTTGCATGTTCCATTAGCGTGAATCATAACACACGCAGATGGATCAAGCAGCAATCACCAGTCTATCACATTCTTATGCACGGCATGATGAAGCTGACTAATAGAAGTTGCCTTTTATTTGCTAAATGTGGAAATGCTCAGTCAGCATTAACATTTCTTCTTTTGCATGGAGGAAAAGAGAGAAAGCAGCAAAAGGGCAACTAAGCTGAGCCCTCATTATTTTGGGATCACATTTTGAGGTCAATCTCCTCTGGCACTGAGTAGCTGAACTCTGCTTGCATGAATGAATTTAAAAGTATTTTTTGTTAGATATATATGAAAAACTTTTAGACCACAGCAAAATATCTTCATAGAAAAAGATGTTTATATGCCTAAATATTAGGAACTGAGATGGTAACATTACTCCATACTCACAAATTCTCAAACTTCTTAAAAAATGAGCCTGTTATCTGAACTAAAGATTTTTTTATATACTTATGTATATATGTCTATGTATCATAGAATCATAGAACGGTTTGGGTTGGAAGGGACCTTAAAGACCATCTGGTTCCAACCCCCCTGCCATGAGCAGGGACACTTTCCACTAGACCAGGTGGCTCAAAGCCCCATCCAACCTGGCCTTGAACACTTCCAGGGATGGGGCATCCACAACTTCTCTATGAAACCTGTTGCAGTGCCTCACCACCCACATAGGGAAGAATTTCTTCCTTATATCCAATCTAAATCTACCCTCTTTCAGTTTAAAGCCTACCCCTTCTCCTATCACTACATGTCCTTGTCAAAAGTCCCTCTCCAGCTTTCTTGTAGGCCCCCTTCAGGTACTGGAAGGCTGCTATAAGGTCTTCCCACAGCCTTCTCTTCTCCAGGCTGAACAACCCCAACCCTCTCAGCTTGTCCTCACAGGAGAGGTGCTCCAGCCCCCTGATCATCTTCGTGGCCCTCCTCTGGACTCACTCCAACAGGTCCATGTCCTTCTTCTCTTGGGGGCCCCAGAGCTGAATGCAGTACTCCAGGTGGGGTCTCATGAGAGAGGAGTAGAGGGGGAGAATCACCTCCCTCGACCTGCTGGTCACACTTCTTTTGATGCTGCCCAGGATACAGTTGGCTTTCTGGGCTGCAAGCACACATTGCCGGGTCATGTTGAGCTTCTCATCAACCAACACCACAAAGTCCTTCACCTGAAGGCTGCTCTCAACCCATTCTCTGCCCAGCCTGTGTTTGTGCTTGGGATTGCCCTGACCCATGTGCAGGACCTTGCACTTGGCCTTGTTGAACTTCATGAGGTTCGCACAGGCCCACCTCTCAAGCCTGTCAGGGTCCCTGTGCATGGCATCCCTACCCTCCAGGACATCAACCGCACCACACAGCTTGGTGTCATCTCCAGTCTTGCTGAGGGTGCACTCAATTCCACTGTCCATGTTGCTGACAAAGATGTTAAACAGCGCCAGTCCCTAAGGAAAGCCACTTGTCATTGGTCTCCACTTGGACATTGAGCCGTTGACCGCAACTCTTTCAGTGTGACCATCCAGCCAATTCCTTATCCACCGAGTGGTCCATCTATTGAATCCATGTCTCTCCAATTTAGAGAGAAGGATGTTATGCAGGACAGTGTCAAATGCTTTGCACAAGTCCAGGTAGATGACGTCAGTTGCTCTTCCCTTATCCACCAACACTGTAAACCCCATTGTAGAAGGCCACCAAATTTGTCAGGCATGATTTTGTCCTTAGTGAAGCCATGCTGGCTGTCACCAACTACCTCCTTATCTTCCATGTGCCTTAGCATAGTTTCCAGGAGGATCTGCTCCATGATCTTGCCGGGCACAGAGGTGAGACTGACTGGCCTGTAGTCCCCTGGGTCTTCCTTTTTTCCCTTTTTAAAAATGAGGATTATGTTTCCTCTTTTCCAGTCAGTGGGAACTTCACTGGACTGCCACAACTTCTCAAATATGATGGATAGTGGCTTAGCAACTTCATCCGCCAGTTCCCTCAGGACCCGCAGATGCATCTCATCAGGTCTCATGGACTTGTGCACCTTCAGATTCCTTAGATGGTCTTGAATCTGATCTTCCCCTACAGTCAGTGGTTCTTCATTCTCCCAGTCCCTGCCTTTGCCTTCTGCGACTTGGGTGGTGTGGCCTGAGGACTTGCCGGTGAAGACTGAGGCAAAAAAGTCATTGAGTACCTCAGCCTTCTCCATATTACAGGTAACCAGGTCTCCAGTTTCCTTCTGGAGAGGGCCCACGTTTCTCTGGTCTTCCTTTTATCACCAATGTACCTATAGAAGCTTTTCTTGTTGCCCATGATGTCCCTGGACAGATTTAATTCTATCAGGGCTTTAGCTTTCCTAACCTGATCCCTGGCTGCTCGGACAATTTCTCTATATTCCTCCCAGGCTACCTGTCCTTGCTTCCTTCCACCCTTCCTTCCAGGCTTCCTTTTTGTGTTTGATTTTGTCCAGGATCTCCTTGTTCATCCATGCAGGCCTCCTGGAGTTTTTGCCTGACTTCCTCTTTGTTGGGATGAATCGCTCCTGAGCTTGGAGGAGATGATCCTTGAATATTAACCAGCTTTCTTGGGCCCCTCTTCCCTCCAGGGCTTTATCCCATGGTACTCTACCAAGCAGATCCCTGAAGAGGCCAAAGTCTGCTCCCCTGAAGTCCAGGGTAGTGAGCTCGCTGTGTGCCTTCCTCAGTGCCCTAAGGATCTTGAACTCCACCATTTCATGGTCACTGAAGCCAAGGCTGCCCTTAAGCTTCTCATTCCCCACCAGCCCCTCCTTGTTACTGAGAACAAGGTCCAGCATAGCACCTCTCCTCATTGGCTCCTCTATCACTTGGAGAAGGAAGTTAACATCAATGCATTCCAGGAACCTCCTGGATTGCTTATGCCCTGCTGTGTTGTCCTGCATATGTCTATATGTATATATTCTCTCTATTCCACTCATACAGGCACTTAAAAATCAAAACTGACCTTAAAATTAGGTCAGTTCACATGTTGTTTCCAGCTTACAGATATGGAGTAAAACTAGATGTAAAGGAGTTTCCTTTCATTTATGCTTTACCCTTTAAACTGCTTTCCTGTTTAGATTCATCTGGATGCCTCTCAAACCAATGACTACAGCTTTTACTATATGAAAACCAATGACAGCCTTGCCTTTTCCTTTCCAAAACACTACTGAAATAATCTTGTCTAAATACTGAAGTAGCCAAAATCTATACGTCTTCTCCAGCCTCCCTTAGATAAAATGCTTTACTGAAGACTATGAGAGGTTCCCCAACTAGTGAAAAATAAACAAAGACCCTGAGTTCTGTTTTAGCAAAATATTTTTTAAATTCCTCTTCATCACATCCTTCAGAGTCTGAAAAAAATCCTTCAAATCTGTACTCTGAAGAGAGGATTGTACCTTCACTGCAGAACAGATTTGCAAGTATACTGCTGCAGACAGACACTGCAGTAAAATTTTTTGCAGTTAACAGAACAGCTGCATACCCTTGACACACACACTGCTTTCTTACTACAATATTGAAAATTAATTCTTTGCCCAGGAGGCTTTCATGGCCCTACCATTAAAGTTATGCATGTTCTGAAAGGAAATGTTTAGATTATCTAAAGATGCTGTCAAGCAAATTAAGCCTATTGTTGAATGTTTGCATTTCACTGTCAGACACCTACCAGCTTCACTGGGACTATCTGCTACAAATAGCAATGAAAATACAGGACAGTAAATTAACCAAGATTACAATTTATAAGCAAATACTGAATTAATTCAAACTTCGGAAATCTTGAGGAAGATACATTGATCTCTGAATGCACTAAGGAAATCTAAATTCATACTCCCACGTATCTTTTATTATATCCTCACAGTTTGACTTAATAGTGGAACAAGAATTTATCATGGTAAAACATTTCTTAATATATAAATTAGTTCAATAAATGTAAAGAATACAAAAAAAAGAGGTGTTCCATTATTAAAAACATAGCACTCCACTCTAACGTACATGAATAGTAAAGTTAATGGAGAAAAAGTCAGGTCTCTTAATTTCCCAGACAAGGAACTACACTTTGACATTTATTTGACAGAGGTCTCATCCCGAGACGATCACACAGTCTGTTACACCTTACAGTTTTAAACAAAGTTATGAGCTCCAGTTTTATCTCAGCCCTCATAAGACCATCTCCTTTCACACCAGCAATTTTTAAATAGAACAGTGCAAAGAAACCAATGGGGAGCTCTACTTAATAATTAATAAGGCCAAGCAAAATTCAAGCACTACGCATTGTACAGCTGCCCTAAAACGTGCAATAAACGGCTGCTATTATCAATCACAGTAATTAGACTTCCACAGTATATCCGTATATCGAGTTGTGTAAAAGACCCAATATGGTGTATTTATTGTTATTTGTTTTAGATAATTTTCATGATGTATCCATTCCAAGCACACAAGGAGACATAGCTTCTGCTATTTGTTTTCATCAGTACTACAACATAATGTGTTTTATTTCATTCCCTAGTGCAAAATAACTACATGCAGTATTAAAACTATGAAGATGATAGATATTTGATATTTCTTGAGTAGCTAAAAGTTGATAACTCTGCTAGTTCAACACGGAATAGATTTTGAAGAATGAAATTGAGAGTTTTATTCATATGTTCATTACAGAAAAGTTGTTCATGAGAAGATAGGTGGTGCAGAGGGTTAAGTGCAAAAGCTCTTCAGTACTGAGTTTAAGTCAGGACTGAAAATGAGCTTTACTGTTCTCATGCAGCTAATCCAAAGGAAGTCTGTGAGCTTCAGAATAAAACATCAATTTGTCGCAACTGATAGCCTGCTCTGTAGATATATCTTACTGAAATAAAAGGTTATTCCAGGGCAAAACTGTCAGTTACATGGGAAACTCCCACCCAAAAGAAATACCTCACAACTGTGAATAGGCCCTGTCTAATGAGTTAAAAAAGGAAGTAAAAAATATTATAAGGTATCTAAGATCAAGTGAATAGGTCTAACACTTTTTACACATATTTGTTTAAATTTGACAACTATTAAAATGTTTCTACCCCTTTTATATTTAGATTGTCATTATAAAAAAGTAAAGCTTATTAACATGAATATTGAAAATCTTGATTTCAAGGCTTAAGTCTTGATTATTCTACAAAAGCAAATTATTTGATAAGGAAGAGCAACAATTTCAAAAGGTATTTTTTTACATTTGACTACATTTTGAAATTAGCACAACTGGTTCCTAATCAAATTAAGAGAATAATTTGATCAAGCAATAGAAAAAAAAAAAAAAGTAGTTTAATAATGACAATGCATACTCTAGGGAGAGAGGGAGTAGCACATACTTTTCTGCAACTTATTATCATGCCATAGACCTGTGATATTAAACACAAAACTATTATAAAGTTTTGAACATTTTGAACATTTATTGAAGCTAGTTTACCTTCAGGTATGTATTTGGGCCTTTTGAAAGCTGCTGTCAACTTCACCAAGTAGAACACAATGCGTATTCTCTGCCAGTGCCAACATGGCACATTACCCACAAACCTGAGGATCGCTATACATTTCTTCCTCTTCTAAAACCATTCTTGAGATCTCATTTTGCATTTTTTTGGCTCATTTACATTTCATTTCATAGGCTAAAACACACAGTTTAATATTTTACAGAATCTAAGGACTGATCTGCTGCGCAAGTGTCTTTCTTCTCAATAACTGCATTGAGCTGGCTGACGTTTTACACATACCTCCATACATAAACACAAACATCAGGCTGAAATAAAATCCCAAGACAGTAAACATTTATCGAAGCTATAAGAAACTGAAAATGGGGTCCTATGACAGGACTTATTAGGGAATCTGACAATAGGCAGGGCTAGCAATCCCGTTAATAATATATACACATACACAGTGTATGTTACGTTCATTGTTTATGATGACTAAAACTAGTTCATGGCAGCAGAGAATCAAGCTTTGTAACTTTAAAAGTCCTTTTCTGTATTCTTTCCTTAGCCTTCATAGAAACATTTAACTCTGCATGAGATGTGACATGTGAAATTTCACAGGGAATGGCTTGTTTTGGGGACAAATGGTTGATGGGAGTTGTAGATCAGGCTTGTAATGGAAGCTAGCTTCAACCTTAACTGTGCAATAGCTATAACTGTTTCATAATAAGAAAAAAAGATTAAGTCTTGGTATATTGTTTTGTCACTCTGGCACCCTGGAGTCGGCAAGAACTATTTACACAATCCAGTCAGGATAAGGCATGCTAAGAAAATTGAATGAATATAGGTTTCTAACCTTTCTAGGGCAAGGATTTGTCAGATGTTTCTTTCTTCTAGTTTTATTTTGGGGAAGGTATTTTAAACAATTGGGATACAAAAGTAATATACGGTGCTGCAAAGGTGGCTAGTACAAAGCAATTCCCATAGACATAGGAGAGCCATTTACAGGTTTACGTAGAGGTCACAGTGCAGAGTTAAATAGAAGAAATACTGAAGACTGAATTACACTGCATATTCAGCAAATTGATTAAAGACTATTTTCTTAGATATTTGACATTTTGAAAGAATTCTGACTTGACTTTTGTTCTGTGTAAATGAAAATAAAAGGTCAACAGAAATAAACAACCCAAGAAAGACCAGAGACATGCACTGTATATTCCTCTGCATGATCGTGGCTTCTGAGCAATTATTTTTCAGCAGACCAAAGCATTAATTCCACTCTACTACCAAGTACTTTTTTTAAAAGGTTACTTTAGTGGGATGACAAGATACTGAGCTGCCAACTATTGCTACTACACCTCCAAGAGAATGAGAGAAACAGAGGCTCTGAAAACTGCTCTCAATTGTGTATGAAGTCATTATTAACATGCAAGAATTACCACTTTACTGATAAAAAACTATTATTACTAATGGTCTCTTAAGTATTTTGGTCATACAAATTTTACATTTGCACAGCACAAGTTATCATGCTTTAGATCTCCTCCTCTTAAGTCATACCTGATGTCCTGTCCAAAGAAACTTCAAGATGGTCAAACAAGTGGTATACAGTCTTACAACAACAGTAAAAATATTTTTAGGAATAGTTTCTTCCATGATTATTTTGAGGTGGCATGGAATGAAGAAATAAATCAGAAATGTGAGAGACTATTTATATTTATTAGTGCTGCTATCAGTTCACAGAGTTTATGAAAGATTTGGATTTTGTACCATTCCAAACAACGTTTGAGAAATGTGGCCATTCTCTTTTGTTTGCAGAGAGAAATGAGAATACAAATGATTGGGTTTCTCATGTCTCCAACTGGTAAATTACACCTTTTTTTTTCTAAATAGCTTTCTTGTGCCATAAGATTAAGAGACAAGATAGTTTATTATCTCCTTTAACATATTTTGTGTGTCAAAAACACACTTAAAAACTGCAGTAAGAAGTAAAGCTGCTCTTTGATTAGGGGAAACTGTTTCCAACTAGAAATAAATTAGTCTAACAAAAAAAGCTATGATTTTCTTCATTCATATAAAATAATAATGTTCACAGAAATTGTTTCAAAACATTTCCCAGGGGCTGTGATTTTAAAAATGAATATTATTTACAGTACTTTATAAAGAATTACCCCAGAAAAGTTCATGAGGACCTTATTTGTGTAATTAAAATGGGATCAATAAAAATGAACAATTTAAAGATGGAGTAGCAGAATTAGATTGTGTGTGAAAATAAATACATTTTCCTTTGCTGTTAGAAGTTACTATACTGACCTCAACATGTATACAGATGCCCTGGGTACTTGGAAGGACAACTGGACCCCTCTTGTAAGCACCATATACTTTATTTCCAGAAATGCAGACTGACTGACCTTTAGATGTCATGTCTTGATGCATAATCTTTTTGTTGTAAGAGCAAGTCAATGATTAGAGGGTGGAGTTATAACTTCTATTGCATCAGTCAGAACATATTTGCAGGAAAATAGGTATTTGTAGCTAAATATTTTTCTAAAAAATGTCTTTTGAATATGCATTCACAACTGGATCAGAAAAAGCTGTATCATGTACTAGTTTCCTTATGAGTTGTAAGGTAGGCACATAAGATTTTAAGAAGATTAATTACCTAAAAATGCAGGCAGCCTACAGGGAAATGCCTACTTGAATCTCCCAAAAAGGCTTGTGGTCATGTCAACAATAGTACCTAGGCACCATTTAATCAACTTAGTCAAAAATGGCCATCTGCAAAATCCCTGCATCCAAATTCCTGACATCCCTTAGTAAGCAAATAATCATCAAGTACAAATTCTGGATTCCACTCTCAGCTTCCAGTGCATATTATTCAGCAATAGTTTTATGTGTAAACTTTACAAGAAGCAGGGACTGGATCCTACAGTACTTCCCCTCTACTCAACTGGGTTTGCTGGGCTACTGACTTGGTCCTTCTTCTATGATACATCCCTTTCCACAGATTCACTGGAGAAGTAGATTTAGATCATGTAAAATGCCAAAAAAAATGGAGAGAGAAAAGGGTCAGTAACGGACAGCAGATGTAATCAAGGTATAATGAACGAATCCATCCAGTGGAGAAAAATAGCCAGATCAGGGGGAAATATACTTTCAAAACAGGCCAGATCATGAATAATTCTCTGGAATTGCCTGTTTTTCACCATTGACTAAAGGTAGGCTGGGATTACTAGCTTAGACTACTTCAAAACCACGAGGTGGACTCTCCCAAGCCCAGGTCTGCAGAGCAGTGAGATGCTTGCTCGGTAAGGCAGCAGTTACCCCCACTACAGAGGAGGATGGGGCAGAATTATTGCATATTCCTTGGTGGAGGGTTCACTTTATCTTTTGGAAGTTTCTGAGACAGTATGATTTTATGTTTCTTTCTTCTCTCTAGCCAATAAAATACTGGTTGTACAAGCCTGTTTAATTTGGTAAGTGGGGCAGTATGTCTCACCAAACACTTGTGTAATGTTACTCAGTTTCCCAGGTCTCAGCCTTGCATAGCTTTGTAGAGTGCAAGGTAATGCAGTGTTTTAACAACCCCTTGAATATGGTTTTCGCTATGGCAAATCAGCACCTGGCAGAAGAGTTATATAAATAACTAATAATGGTGTTAAGTTTATTAGTTATGTTGTAAATTTCACTTTGTAAACTTTCTTACAACTTCTGGGATTATCGAAGAACAGCAAACCACATCAGAATGGTGGCATAAATTGGTCAAACACTAGCCCATATCTTTTTTTCAGTGAGGCTGGGCAGTGCAGTCCTTCCAGCTATGACATGCCTACCGTACCAGTAGTGAGATTTGTTTCAAAGGGACCAAAATTTTCTGTCATGGACAGTGAAAAGCTGAGCTCTCTCACACTAATCTCCCAGTAATCTCTAATATTATAGAAAGTTGGAATTTATGAAGGATTTGCCATTAATGAAAACTACTCTGTTTAATCAAACTCCCTGTAGATAAAGGAACTTAAATGATATGATATCAATAAGCACTATAATGATTTGAAGTTTCAGAAGCATCATAAAGATCAATAAAATAACAGAGACTATTTTAAAACTTCTGTAGCTTTGGTGGCAAAAACATTTATGTGGTAAAATTTTTAAAAATCAGGCAAGCAGAATGCACTAGAGCCATCTATCTATTGCTCCTTTCCACAATCAGGCAGAAATAAAATTATTTTGTAAAAGTTCTTTATGTAGTCTGTTGAACAGAATATGATAAAAATGAGTATTTCAGTAACAAAACAGCAAAACCCTAAGAACACTGTAAATACAGACAGAAAAATTAATTTCCATGGCTAAAGATAAGTGTTGATTTGAGTTTAGTCTTAAAAAAACAAGATACCTGCTTTTTAACACATTTTAGTTTATTGTACATATAATTACGTATGGATTGCTGATCTTATTAAAATACTTCATCCTTTGCTATGATTTTCACATTTCATCATTTTATCTCTGATGTATTTAAAAAATCTTATTTTTAGGGACATCCAGCATATAAAGTTATCCTTGTATAACTCCTTTCAATTGCATCATCTGCTGTTTGCACTCCACTAAAACTACCCTTGGTAAAATCCCTAATGACCTCCTTGAAGCCTGTACTTAAAACTCATTGAATCCCCATTGTCCTTGATTTATCAAATGACTTCAAAGCATATACACCCTTTTCTTCTTCTTAAAACACTTAATTACAAAAACTTGACTGAATAAAAGATTGGCACTTGTATCAGAGAAGATGAGGACCAAAAGTCATCCCTTTTGTTTTTAATCTTTTTCTCTATGCCTTGGCAGAAGCTTGACACCACATAGCTCAAACGGGATGCACTTATTTCTTCTGCAGAAAGGGAAATCAAAGAATGATTTAAAAAGTGTAAGTTATGAGCTACTCAGACTAAATAATAAAAATAGATTTGACAGAAGAAGATACACAGTATTTCCCTGACACCCCTTTGAAGAGGAAAGGGCAAAAATCTAACAGCCTACGGAGAAGTCCTCTCCCAAAGGACTCGGTGCTCACAGGGGACATTAGCAAAGACAAGACCATTGAAGTGACAGCATTTCAACACTGCTTGCAAAGGCCCTCAAAAACAGCAGCCCCGCCATGCCCTCCTTTGGAGCCCTCTACTCTCCACAGCCCTCGAATCTGAACCAAATATGACAAGAAATTGCTCGTTAGGTTGAAAGGACAAGGACAATCCAACATCCAGGCTTCTCACACGCCCTGTTAACTATTAGTTCGCTCAAGCTGGGGAGTCAGGGCCTTTTCTTTGTATGCTTAAAGAAATTAATAAGAATTATGACTTTTAAATTGAATTCCTCTGCACTAGTAGGCCTTAAGGGCACATCAAACCTGTGCTGAAAGCACACACTTCTATTTTCTGTTTGTGGATTGAAAGAGCAAGGAGAAAACAGGACGTAAGAAATTAAACTAGGAGATGTTGTACAACCGAGGGGAAAAGGTCAAAGAATGTACTTCTATATTCCATGCATATCCATTTTTCTTTTGTCAATCTTCCACTATTACTAAAGATTGTGAAAAAAATAGGAGGATATTTAAAATCTGAAGTGAAAGGCCAGAAATAGGAGAGAAATTGCTCATCTTATTCTCTTCTTCATAAAAAAGAAATAAAATTCATAAATAACCACAGAAGTCAGCAAGGCTGCGTGGTTTACAGAAAGAGCCACTGATCATCATTGGTGACCAATATTCTTGTAGAGCAATGGAGCTGCAGTCACAAGTGCTGTATTCATAGCAGGCAAGACAGGAACAGCTCTGTCCATCTATGCCGTCTAATATTGGGCTCCTGTGCTCCTTAACAGAGCTGCATGACCAAAAGCAAAGGTTGGCTCTTTGTAGTCTTTGTAGCCTGGCACCAAGAGTGGAAGCCTGATGGCTAACCAGCACCAGTGCTTTCCACTCTCCTGGTAAGCTGCTTAACTCTGCCTGCCAGCTATACAGGGAACCTGACATTCCAAAAGCCCAGAAACATAAATTCATTGCTAGAGTTTTTAACCTCATTCAACCCGACCCCTTTCCTACAGTCAGGTACATATAGCAGAGGGCTGTGGAGACCAGTTTCTCTACTTAAAGCTGCTGCTTCAGTCATTATCAAAGTATGAACAGTCAGTTTCAGTCACCTTCTCATAGGTAGAAATTCCTTGGTATTTCCTTTTAAGCCAATGACTGGAATTGATAAATGGTGGTGCTATCTAATAATACTAATGAGATTAGGTCAGTCACCTTCTACTAAAGAATGTTTTTTTGCAAGTGTCTATTCTCTAAATGTCAAGCTGATGTAGACTCACACTGTGGGATCTCCATACATTACTCTGCAAGGCACAATAATGTTTAATGTAAAACCACTTCTGCTTTGAGTCATCAGAACCACTATCCTACAACCCAGCATCAGGTTTTCTTTCGAAGTGCTACCAAAACCACTGGAAGTCCACTGAGTCCAGCTTGCACCAGTACAGGCAGGAAATTTCCCATAGCAACACTTAGAAGGAGTAGGAGGCAGTGGGGTCTAATGCTGTCCATGTTTAAGTTCTGGTGTCTCTGCACAGCTCTGAGCAGTCCCACACAGGTGCTCAGGTTAGCATGGACAAAACTAGCCTAGATACTAGAAGGTATAACTCCCTTAGCAGGGCACACCATGAGTCATTATATCCAATTTCTCAGGAAAGCCGACTAGCTGGGGGGTGAAACACACTTACTGTATGGATGCTGGCACCTCTTGGGCACATCTGCATGGCAATTCACTGCTTTATAGACATGTCTTTACAAGACGTGACTTGCTAACTTTGGAGAATTAGTATTCTTTCCCTGAATAGGACTAGCACTTCTTTTTCATTTTCAGACTCCTGCTAGAGGCTCAGAGGACTCTTTGTATGTGGGGGCTGAAAACACCGCTATTATCTATGTCCAGAAAATGAATCAACAGATCCTCGATATAAATGCTTGGATCTTCCCCTATTAAATCCTTTAAGATGACCTTGCAAGGTCCTCTCCAGTTGTTTTCAATCATAAACTCTTAGCTGGAAGGTACAATCACATGCTGCGATGCCTTCAAAAAGAAGCTCTTCTCTGATCCTGTCAGCATCAAGATTTCCTTCAAAAAGAAGACAAACATCCTTCACTTTCTTTATTGTCTGATAGGAAGTATAAACCCCTTGAAACAAAACCCTCAACGGACTGGAAAAAGAAAGAAAGGCTCCTTTTTAAAAGTGTTAAAATTTATATTTAAAAAGATTTCTTTTTTTTTTCATCAAAGGTCAATTAGGACACTGATGCTACCAATAGACCAAACCCACAAAACCAGTATTACTTCAAAATTGAAAAAAACAACCAATACTGTTTATAAAATTAAAGAAACAAAAGAATGATAAGCTAGCACAGTAAATCTCAATGTGCTTCAGGAAGAAATAGCCCAGCTCATGGAAACAGAGAAACCAGAAATGTTTTTGCTTCCTGAGTACTGGAACCAATAAACACATTAACAACTTACTGCTTATTTCCTCTTATTATGAAGAAAGACTCTCAACTCCTACAGCAGGGCTCCACAGAAGCATTGCCATGAAGAAGGTTTATTTTAAATAGAACATTACCACACTACAATGCAGAATTATGTGTTTGGGGCTTTTGCAATGATTGTATATCTTTTTTATGAAAATTGCATACAAAATTAGTTATACTCGGCAACTAACCTTGAAAGCTCTGAGTTATTTGGGTTTTTTGTTAATAAACTAGAATTTAAATATATAGAAGCATACAACTTTGAAGAAAAAAACATTCAGACCTAAAAAAAAGTTGAACTTAAATGCTCAACCATCGTGGCTTCACTTATGAGACAATCTCTAGCAGCAGGAAATAAATCAGAGCACAGCAATAAATTATAGTCTTAATTCATCTGATTATATAATTTTAGTCTTCTCTCTCTCTCTTTTTAAATCAGTGCTTGAAGGAATGAATTTATTGCTGAGGCTTCTCTTCCTGTTCTGAATGATGGATCTCACATTATTCTTGGAATTTCATATATACAGAATTTAGTACTTCAAAAATAATTTTCTTTGTTTTATAACTTAGCTAAAAGCATCTGCCACATAATTATTACTGAAATATTAGAAAATCAGTGAACTGAAAGAATACTATAAAATATGTAAATGTTTTACAAAAACATGTTATCACATTTCACAAAATTTTACATTTTTTTGCTTATCAGATCTTATTTATTGAATGATACTTTTCCAAAAAACTGTGATGTGAAAATTAGAAAGTAAAGAGTAGCTCAGTTATTTGATTATGATGAGACACTGTTCCATTCTGCTAAGACTGGAAGGTTTAGAGTAAACAGATCCCCCGGTAACAAAATGAGTCAGGAGCTAAAATTTACAATGCACTGGCATGAGATTAAATTGTTGCAGACACAACTTAATTTTGGCATTAGTGGGAAGCAGGTAAATGCAAAAGACTGACAAGTGGACACAGCTCAGGGAAAGAAGCAGGTGGCTGAAACCTAGCTGGTAGTATCCTTCCTTTTACTCTCTATGGGAAAGAGGAGCAAGTCTTTCTTCTGTGCCCTGCCTCTCCCGGGAGAATGCACAAGGAAAATGCTGTTGAAGGAGGCAGACACTCAATGCAAGCAGGACCTGCAGACTGGTGAGCTCAGCAGGTTGCCTTTCCCACTGGCCTTTCTCTTCTCCCCAGGCTGGCTTTTTAATCCTTCTCTTGGGATTAAAAAATCCTGGGGTTAAAATCTCCAGCCACTTGATTTTGCTCTACTCATGTCCTTTAGCTCTGCCTCACTTTTTAGATAGATCTTTGTCTCTCTCTTCCACTAACTCCCAATAAAACATCACCCAATCAAAAAAAAATTGTATTTTAATTAGGTTTGAGAGGCACTTCTTGTATAAGTGAGGAAGCAACCAATTCCTGTAAAACATTTGCCCTTTGTCCTCGCAGTTTATATGCTAGGAGAAGCTGAAATAATTTGTGTAATAACCAGCTGGATCTCAATATTTTTCTCTCAAGCTGTTGGTTCGTTCCATTTTCTCCCTCTCTTCAATACAGTTTTCCCACTGAACTTGCTGTTCCTTCAGTTCCATCTGCGCTTTCAAACTATTACCCATCTGTGCAGCATGAACTTCAAATAAACCTTCGACCAAGTACTGAGTGAGTGTACTCTGGTTTTGTTATACTCTGTAGCCTCTTTCGTGAGCTGGTGAATAATCATTAAACAAGACCAACATTAGTTCAACTCATACAACATGACTCTATTTATTTCTCTGTAGTAAGAAAAGAGGAAATTAATTCTTTTTTCTAGTTAATAAATACTGGTAATTTTTAATGTTAAAATAAGATTTCTTCCTAAATACATGAGAGCATTGGTAACCATGTTCTCCGTGCAACTAGGCTGTCATTTTTGGAAGCACATAGTTATCACCTTTTACTGTATCAGTGCCCAGTATCAGTGTATCACCTGTACTCTATCAGTGCCCAGGAGTACCAGCTGAAGGGACTCTCAGAGCCTGCTTCACTTTGCACTGAACACAGGGGCCAGCTTTGCCTGCCTGTGGAGCACTCTGCAGTACCACCGGCCCCACCGATCCAGCACAGTTGTACATCATGAAACCATGGCAAACGTTTACCCACCAGATGTATGACTTGGTGTGTCACAACCTCTAGCTTCTCATTACCATGCAAAATCAACATCTACATTTCTCAGCAATGCAATGCAAGGCATTTTAAGAAAGCCTTTAAACAGTGAGCAATGCAGAGATCTCTCCATTCTGTAGGTATTTTCATTCTGATCACACACTGTTTTCCTTTTTTAGTAGAAATGAAAAAACTAGCGGAGATTATATATTTGGCCTACATGTAGCAAGAACTTTTGCATTTAGTATGTTCTAGATAAAGCCACAATGAATGATAATACCACCTTTAAAGACAGAGTCTAGTAGTCAGGTCATATCTCAGCCCAGGTTTCACAGTACGATAGACAAGAAAACTACAACAAAAAACATTTACTTGGATCATAAAACATGACAAACATGTTTTGCAAGATTATACACGATTTCATTTCTATTGGTTCCTTAACAGGCCTATTCCTGAATAGCTGCAGTGATGATTCCTCAGCAAAATGGGATACGATATTTGCAAATGCGAAGCTATTAACAAAGCAAATGGGTTATAATACTAATTAAGAAACCACTAAGCAACCATGCATGACCTATTCCTGATTTGTGCCATGAGACTCTGCAAACTGAAAGCAAATGAGAAAATTCAGCAAAGAGGATGACCACGCTGAGTTAAATGAATCCATCATTCTTTATTAAATTAGCATTTATATTCTAAAGTGTTGTTAATAATGTTTGGTTCAGTTAATACTGGATCTGAATTAAAGTTAATTATTTCAGCAAAGTAGAGCTCTGCAAATCCATAGTATGAATTCTGTGAAATTCTACATCAAAAAATGTAATTTTATATTACTTTAATCTCTACTATTACAGTATTCAGAATTGTATTTAAAAACTATTTATCATTGTTTCAATGCAAAATACATCTTGACACAAATATAGACCCATTCCTTTTGAATTTTTAATGATTTAAAAGAAGGCATGATTATGTTCTAAAACCACATACTCTGTAATAAATTTTTTCTTATATTTATCCCTTTTTTGGATTTGTGAAGCAAAGAAGATCTTGTAGTATTTATATTTCAAAATAAGACAAAAAATTGCTAAGGCTTAAGAGCGAATCCTGTGGGAGCAGACAGGAGACTTTTGCTCAGTCATGTTATAACACATAGAATTTTTTATTTAATACTAAGAAAAACTATTTTACTATACTCTGAATGCACAAGTTTCACATCCACCGTGTGCATCAGATCTTGAAATAACAGTTTGGGTTCTGAAGTTAAACTGACTGTTGTCACACCTATTTTCTTCATTGCTACTCTTATCTCTAGATGCCTCACAAAAAACAGATTTAATCTAACTTTCCCTGGCAAAACTGTAGTGATATAAAGAAAACACTGCCCAATAAGCTGGTGTAGGTCTTTTTCCTTCTTTTTCCTTTTTAGTATGATTGCTGAAAGTCCAATCAAAAATGCAAATTCAACATAGTACCGTCAATATAGCATGAGATTCTAGCCCTGTGCAGCAGGAGGGCCTACTTGTGAAACAATGTACCCTCCTTTCACTACCACTATATTACAAACCTGCTTGACTTAAGGCAAAACATGATGCATATCCAGTTTGTTTTCTACCTAGGCATACGACAAGACTACTTCATTTAGGTTAGAAGGTGAATGATTTTGTAACATCTGCCTGTTTGACATAGTTGTATAAAAATAGTAAAACTAAGATAACAGCACCCGGTCTACAACTAATTGAAGGTATCAGATAACCTGCACCAGTCTGCAAACATGCATACCCATTTGAAAAGACCAGGACAGACAAGCATTGGAGGGGATAACACCTGCCTGGACAAGATGGAACAGATTCATTCCCACCTGCAGAAAGATGAAGTAATCGTTTGGACAAGACTTGTCCTAATCCATGCAAAATGTTTATCCAGATGCCAGTGATGCAAGTGGAGCTTGGGAAAAAAAGAAAAAATTTATTTCAGCTCCAGTTTCGCTTATTGAGGAGCTCTTTGAGTCAGGACATCTTGACCTCAGACACCTAAGAACCACCAAACACTTTGGCCATCAAGGCAAACAACATTACATTAGGCTTGCAATATTGTGTACCCAAGGCTTGGCTAATTTGACAATACTTAATTTCCAGTTGTTGAGCATAAATAAAGGCTTGTTTGAAGTTTTGAGATTGCCTGGTGTCTTAGTCTCTCAGGGTAGTCCCATCAAAGCAGCCCCCAATTCCTGAACAGTAACAGCTGCAACACCTCGACATAGAAGTTGATATCTGGAAGGGCCATACAGTGTATTTGGTGAGGAATATTCTTCATTCACCTCGTGTATATATCAGAAAATTATACCATCCAGAGTACTTTCCTTACAGATTTTTAAAGAGATGATATATACTTGCTTTGAACTAATTTTCATACACGGGGTATATGTACATGGGGAAGTATATTAAAGTGTCCAAGATAAGTTTTCCATTAAAAATCCCAGAATTTTAGAATTAAGACTGAAATTCAATCTTTAATTTCTATGACTTACATATATTAGTCCCTAATTATACTAAAGCTTCGGAAATGAACCTTCAGTTCAAAGAACAGGCAGTTTTATAGAGATACGTAATACAACTTCATTGGGGACTTAAAATCTAGATTAAACCCATCTAGGAAACATTTTACCATCCAATATTCTTGCAAGTTCTGTTTAGCCAGTGGCTATTTGAGTTCATATAATTCATGTATAGTTCATATATTTCAAATATAGTTCATATATTTCAGTTCATATATGTACATTGGGATTAGATCTACTTGTTTTCCCCCCAGAATTTTTCTTATGTCAATAAGAGTTATGGAAAGTGTGAAACTGACAGGTGAGAGGTTGACGAACTCCTAATTAACTGGGAGCAGTTAAGAATAAGGGCAGCAGAAGTATACATATGGCCTACTAAAAGTGCCCTCATTACCAGGCAGCAAAAATAGCTGGTTACACTGTAAAATGTCTATTATCAACTAATGCAAAGCAAGTTTTACATAACAAATCTCTTTCAAGAACTCAAAGAAGCATGCAGAGACATTGCTTGAGGAGAGGTCTTTTGGGATATGTGAAAAATTATTTATTTAAACAAAGATGAAAAATTTGGTTAAAAAAGTAAATGTTTGAAAAAAAATTGTACATCTTCCATTGAAAGCAAAAAAGCTCTTTGGGAACTCTCATGATGTCAAAGCCTGGCTGTGAGGAAGGTTTATTAACAAGAAAACAGCTTTGGTGTCACTGGAACTCTGGGAGACAGTTCTTCTGAGAATTATAATAGCTCTTTTGGAATCTACAAATAAATAGAGAAAAAAAGTATACTGACATTATAACAGCACTTACATTAATTTAAAACCTGCCATGTCAATGCAAATGTATGTAACCTTTCAACTAAAAAAGAAACAAATACTTCACAGGTGATATCTTCAGCATATACGTTCTTTGAACCTGATGCAGTGACCTGGCACAACCAGGAATTTTACTACAGGCCAATGGAACTCAGATTTGCTGTACATTATACTCTTTTGAAGTTAGGAAGAAAAACACTCTGATAGTGATAATTTTTTCTCGTACTGAAGTTGAGGAAATTTGTGGCCATTCTGGATTTCTATGCAATACCTACCCACAACATATCTCTGTAAAAATCTAGATTCATGGTGTCAAAGCAAAGTACTACACACTGAGCTTTCACCCTATTGCTACTTAACTCAATATAAAAGCTGTTCTTGATTTTGATGTTTCAAGATCAAGCTTCTAAGGATATGGTGACACTTTCTGTTATATTTACATTTGAACCCATTCTCAAGAACAGCTACTCCTACTACCAAGCAAAAAAAACCCTGCTCAGACCAATAGAGAGAGAGAAAGACCTTAAATACAGCTAGAACAGGTCCAGACTACTATTTATGAGGTCTGTGTGGATGAGGCAGGGTCATGACCAAGTGCAGTAAGGATCAACCCATGAGCAGCAAGCCCAGGCTCAACTCTCCCAAAGCGCATGGTCAGTGTTCAGAGACCTGCAGTGTCTCCACAACTTGGGAGGCCAGATAAGGTTAAAAATTCTCAAGTTCAGTCTTTGTTTCTGAGCATAGATCTATCTCAAGAGATTACTTCACAGAAAACCGAAGCTAAATAATAAAAATGAACTTCAAGAACAATCAACTTGTGGTTGAATAATGCACTGGAAATGGAAGAGAGTTGCCTGGGAAATGCATACAATCAACAAGTCTTCCTCCTGCCCAGAAATAACCCACCTTATTTGACTATTTTTGTGGCTGTCTTTTGCCTCTGATCTAAGTCCTACACGCTTTGAATCACTGTAGATGCACACTGGACACACTGTTTATCCTGGAAACCTTCCCTCATAGCTGTGCCAGCTATCAATCAAGTCAGAAGCTTTTATAACATTTTTTCATACATCTGTACTGCAATATTTTTCAAATACTTTTAACTATTGATATCAAATAAATAGCTTGTATGTCTAGTTTCTGGTTTTAAACTATTGCATTTAAGCCTTCTGTTGTCAATGCTAAATATGCTAAATGTTTTAATAGTTGTAGTCAAAGTATACAGCTTTGACCACAAAGTAAACCTGTCATGAAAAGTTTAAATGAAGTGGAATAAATAAGCATGAGAGAGATTAACAGGAACTGTTAGTTCGTATTGACATGGTCCATCCCAGATTTGCTACTAATCCTGACAAAAATAATATTAAAATTCTAAAAGAATCATGATAAATTATTTTGGAAAATAGTGGGAAAAAAAAGAAACTTAGAATGTGATCCCTTTCTGTGGAGCAATGCTACTACAATCGTTTTGTTAATCCACCATCCTAGCAGTATAAAATCTAGTGAGTAATATGTGACTGGTATGCAAAATATTATGCAAATGATATGCAAATCACATTGATTGATTGATAGCAGGTCAAAGCAGCATGCCATTAATATTCTACTAGTGGTACTAGAATTACTGTAAAGTACTGTCTGCACACCACCAAGACAATTAATGATATTCTCCACACATACACTAACCCACATTACATTTTTTCTTAATCTTCTTTATTTCAGACACAGTGAAAAGAAACCTAGTCACTACTTCAGCATTTTAGCTTTCATCAGGACATACAGAACATTTCCAGCTGATAGGCACTAACTCTTCTAGAGTACGAGAGTTTCCAAATGCCACCCTCACACATTACCCAGGGGATGTACATTTTAATCTCACTCTTAAGATGTCTGTGTCACAGTGAGACAGAATTTTACAGCAGGCTGATTAAGCAGAAGTACAACTTTTTGTTTCATTTTCCCCTTTCAAAACATATTACCTGTACAAAAATGAAGATATCATTACGCATAGCAATGCACAGTCAGCTGTAAAGAATAACACAAGAGCCAGGTATTTCACAAGGGAGTGTGGCAAAGCCCACGATCTCCAAGCAGAGCCACCACACTGCTCTTTAACAGCCACCTCACACTGCCTTGGGAGCACATTTATACAGAACGAAACTGACATTTGGAATGGAAAACTCATCTTAAGCCAGCAAATTAGCATCACATGACAGAAACAGCACAGAGGAAAATAAAAATGATGGGTAATAATAGAAGGTTACAAACAAGTTTGGGGGAATCTCAAATATTTTCCCTGGATTACACAAAGTGACTGTAGACAAAGTGACTGTAGACTGACACCAAGCTAGCACTGCTGTTCATTGAGCACAGATCTGCAGGTCCCCGTGCTATAAACCAGAGCCCTTTCAACAAGCCACTTTTCCCTTCTTATCCCATCCCAGTTCTTGTAAGGATCATCCATTTTTGCCCCTCGGATAGGAATGTAAAAGGAGATATCATCCCTTGCTTCTTTCAGTCACAACCTAGACCATCATACGAATCAGCAGACACAATCCCTTCCTTCTGATGAATTCCTTGCATGAAGAACCTCATAGTTATTTTTAAGAGTCTGTGTAGGTTAAATATCATAGCATTTGGTGTCAGATTCATGTATTTTAAATGGATCCTATCTGGGGAGGATTTAATATTTTGGGAAGTGCTCAAGGGTTCACCTTTTCTGAGAAGAAAATTCTTGGTACAGAACAAAAGCCATATTTGAAATCCCAATATATTGTGGCACAGACAACTCTCTACACAATGACTACTTTTTTTGTTTGAGAGAAATCCATGTTCTAGTTAAGAGTTCTGTATGTATTTTCCTGGTAATGCAATAATCGAGGAAAACTGTTATTTTTCCTTGTTTTTAATTTAATATTTTTTAAAATCTAGGGGTTAATGTTGTGTGCTGGTTTTGGCAGGGGTAGAGTTAATTTTCTTCATAGTAGCTAGTATGGGGTTATGTTTTGGATTTGTGCTGGAAACAGTGTTGATAATACAGGGATGTTTTAGTTACTGCTGAGCACTGCTTACACAGAGTCAAGGCCTTTTCTGCTTCTCACACCACCCCACCAGCGAGTAGGCTGGGGGTGTGCAAGAAGTTGGGAGGGGACACAGCTGAGAGAGCTGACCTGAATTGACCAAAGGAATATTCCATAGCATATGACATCATGCTCAGCATATAAAGCTGGGGGAAGAAGAAGGAAGTGGGGGACGTTCGGAGTGATGGTGTTTTGTCTTCCCAAGTAACCATTATGCATGATGGAGCTCTGCTTTCCTGGGGATGGCTGAACACCTGCCTGCCAATGGCAAGTAGTGAATTAATTCCTTGTTTTGCTTTGCTTGCGTGTACGGCTTTTGCTTTACTTATTAAACTGTCTTTATCTCAACCCACGAGTATTCTCATTTTTACTCTTCTGATTCTCTCCCCCATCCCACCAGGGAGGAGTGAGCAAGTGGCTGGGTGGGGCTTAGTTGCCAGCTGGGGTTAAACCACAACATATTGCAAGTTATCTCCTCAAGCATATGCCAGAATTGATGTGATATCAGTTGCTACTCAAAGATCACACCAGCTATAAACAAGCTAATCAATTTCCCAAGTGCAGGTTGTCTTTATTTTACAATGACTCCTATAGTGTTGTAGCTAATCAGTTCTCTGAGTGTGGGTTATCTCTACTCTACCACAACTCCAGTAGTGTTGTAGCCTGATTCACAACCTAACAAAGTCGTATAGCTGCTACCAGGTCTTCTGCACATACATGCACTAAACATTATATTCTGTGGCCATTTGCTAACATCAATATTGCCTTCAGGAAGCCAACAAGATTGGATAGAAGGATGAGTTAATATTTGCACAACCCTTAAGCTTATATGTTTAATGTTTGCACAACAGTTAAACATATATGTAAGTGCTAAGTGTTGTTACCTACATGTTGTTTCTCCAGCTGAACTGAAGCAGCCAGGCAACAGAACTCACTGGACTGTTGGCAAAAGGAGCTGCCCATTGCTACGTCCCCACTGCTTCTGTCCTCTGTCTGTCCAGATGTGCATACTAACTCTATTGTAGTTTTGGTTCATGATTAGTTTCATAAAGAATGAAGATGAAAATTACTTCATATGTACACTGGGAGAGCAGTGAATGTCATTTACCTCAACTTTAGGAAGGCTTTCAACACTGTCTCCCAGTTGTTAAGACATTACACTCGAGAGGGGTGGACAACCAGATGAGTAAAAAACTGCTGAGATGACAGAGCTATGAGGGTACTGGTTAATGGGTCATACCCATGGGTCCATAAGAAGTGGAGTCACAGGGTCTATCCTGGGACATGTCCTGCTTAACATATTTATTAGTGACTTGGAGGAGGCAATGGAGTGCACTCTCTTCAAGTTTGCAGATGACACCAAGCTGCAGGGGCCAGCTGATATGCTGGAGGGTAGGCCTGCCATTCAGAGAGACCCAGGCGGGCTGGAGAAATGGGCTGACAGGAGTTTCAAGGACCTTCATGAAATTCAATGAGGAGAAATGCAAAGCACTGCCCCTGAGAAGGAAGAACCCTTGCAGCAGCCCAGGCTGGGGAGGGACTGGCTGACCTCCTAAGGTCCCTTCCAACTTGAATTATCTGTGACCCTATGATCCTAAGAGCCATAAGCTTCCTTTAAATAGGTATTATATAATACAGTCATATCTGAAGGTGAAATAATAATGGAACAGCTGCAATGTTTTAATTAAGTGTATTGCTGCACCTAACAATCTGTCTTTCTCTCTCTGTCACACATACTTGCACACACATTTTTCCCAGCTTCTCCATCTTTGCAGTGAAAGTATATCAAGGACACCACTCCCTTATAATTACTAATTTTGACAGAAATCCAGATCTTTGAAAGAATTCCCATTTCTGCTATCTGAAGATTTCTCAGTACCTCTTCAGCAAGAGGTTTTGCCAGTTCCAGCCACCTGGTTCTCACCCTGTGAAATGTCCTTTTCTTTCAGATAATCAAGTGTTTGCTATTCAGGTATTTTAAGAGGCACTGGATGCCTGATGTTTGTTTGCATGCTTGAAAGGAAACAGTTCTGTATTTGTATCTCACTAGTCTTTTATCAAAAGCAAGAATATTTGCAACCTTGTGAACAAGAGATACAGATACAGAAATAATTTGAGTCACATGTTATGAATCCTTCCCTGTAAGTTAATTTCAGTACAGCACAGTCATCTGTAACAGCTATGTCATTTCAATTTCCTTTGTCTTGCGCAACAAACATTTCAGACAGAAAGAAAACTGAGTCCAGTGGTTAGGCCAACAGCTGCTAATTTAGACGAACCTGCCTCAGTTCTCTAAACTGCTATAAGTTTCCCACAGGACCTTGCGGAACCCAGTTAGTCTTCTTACCTGGAGACTGCATCCATAAAACTGGAAGGCATAGTAAGATAAATAATCGTCTTACAGTATAAAATAAAATTTTGAAACACTCAGATACCATGTTAACAAAGGTGGATCATATAAATACCATTAATATATAATCTTCCAATTAAGTTAAGATATGAATGTGATGCATTGTGAAGTAGACATGTAAATATTGAGAAATCAGGAAAAGAAAACCAAACTCTTTTCTGGTGGCAAACTGAGTCTGCTGCAAAGCAAATCCCCAATAGGTTAAAATGTTTTATGTGCTTGTTTTTAACATTAGAAATATCAGGAGCTGAGTTCCCTGTACTACTTGTGTTTGTTATGAGATGTTTGCTGAGGGCTAGCATTGTTTAAAGAACTCTCATGAACAAGGACATCATATTGAGCAGGATACCTGGTTTAGAGCTTGTCTATGCCTGAGACTGTAGAAAAATTTCTCACCACTTTCATCAGCCAGATCCTAATAATGTTGAGCAACATTTAGGGGTGGAAAAACAGGCAGGTGCTAACAAAATAATATGTAAAGAAAATGGCATCTCCATGCACTGAATTCTAAAGACTTGTAGGGAATTTTGTAGGACCAAGTGCTGCTACTACTTCAAAGATACTACCATTCAAATATCACACTTATGCTTGCAGTACCATTCCTACACACTCCTGATGGGTGCTTACTTGTAAGCACAACAAAACCAGTGCTGTTCCTCCAAGAGTACTGTCTTAACACTCATGATTATTTCCAGGGCAGTTATTTCCAGTCTGGAGTTGGAGGTGCTGGGGCATGATTGTGTTGGCTGCTACACTGTGAGGTCTTGTGTGTGACCATATTTCAAGAAGGCTTCTCACAAATTCCATACAGAATATCAGATTCTCTGAGATCAGTCCATCCCCACATCTTACCTTTATTCTTCCAGAGGTGCTCCCAGAAGATTAGAAAGTCATTCAGCTTAGTTCTCCATCTAGGGAACTCAGTCTTAAATATAAGCTCAAGTCAAAGACTGCAACCAACTCCCAGTTATTTGAATAACAAGTATTTGTTTTTCATAAAAACACTTTCAAGTATCTGGCCTATTTATTTTAGTAAAGGCGAGCTCATTATTTGAGCACTTCACTCTGTCTGTGAAAGGAAAACAAACATCCATAAACTGTTAAGCATCCATCAACAGAAGCAACCTGATTGGGATGGGCGCGGTCCTTCTTTACCATGACCTCCAGTCAAGCGATGGGAGGACCACGAAGAAAACAATTACTTGCTACAATAAAACACATTGTTGCTGGCTGTCTGAGTAGGTGAGAAGGCAGGAAGCAACATAACTGTCCTTCCAAAGCCTACTAGGAAGGTTTCTCACAGGCCATAGTCTCTGCAGTGCTAGAAGACCTCATCCAGAGCCTCAGCAAACAGCAGACAGATTTCAGCGCCCCCGTTCCTCTCTCATGAATTGCAGAAGACTTAGCCTCAACTTTTCCAAAGCAGAGTGCTTTCTCATGTTCCTACATCACATAGTACAACAAAATGTGTGCAGAACAGTGTCTATAAGATGGAATCAAACTGAACTTTTTCATTTCTTATTTGTGCCTCAGGTGTGCATAATATATAAGATGTCCATAATATATAAGATGCCCATTGCTTCCACTGGGGATCTCACTCTACAGATAACAATTTATTCTTTAGTGGGACATAGAAAAAGTTTGTTATATTCTATTCTTTTGTGACAAATATTACACAACCATCTAAATAAAGTATCGATTTTGTCAGTCTGTTTCCTGAATCCTACTCCTTTCTTCTAAAAAACCCACCTTCTATTAATTTATTTTAATTTCTTACAAAGAGTGAATAAAGAATCAGAAAAAAAATCAGAGGAGATTACCAGCATACTACAAGATGTCTATCAAAAATCATCCACCACTCTTTCAGCTGGGGAGCAATGCTAAAACCAAAGGGATGACTTTTTTTTCCTGAAGGCTTATAACTGGAGGTTTTAAGAGTCACCTTTGCATCCCTGAAAAATCATTTTATTTTATAAAGCAATCCACATCAGAAATTTCATGCATTGTCAACACATTCTCATCACTGTTTGCCTACACTCTTTGAACTGTCTCCTTTCAGCTACTGAAATATTAAAACTGCATTTTCCTCTGTTGTGTCAAAAGCTACGCAGCTTAACAGGACAGTCTTCTATAGTTCCTGAATGTTCCATTCTCTCCAGTGAAATTGAAAGGGGGAATTAAATGCATGATTTTATGGAAAATAACAGTAAAATACAAGAACAATGGGCTTGCAGTGGCATGGAGAAATGAACAGGGAATTATATTCCATTGTTTCTTCATAATAAATAATAAACACTAAATGCTAATTAAGAAGTATCAGATGAAATAAGACAAAGTTAAAAACAAATACAAATAACAATGTTTGGACAGAGCATACAGTTATGGAAATCACTGTCACAGGATATGTGGATATCTAAAGTTTATATGGGTTCAGTTAGATGAACTCATGGAAGAAAACTGTCACAGTCTATTAAACACAAAGATGCAACCTTTGATTCAGAAAGTCCCTAACTGCAGACTGCTGCAAGGGTATAACCAGCAGGCAGGACCTCTGAAAGCCTGTCCTGTTCTCTGCTCTTCTGCAGGTCTCCATCCACTGAGGAAGCCTGGGCTGGATTGACCCAGTGCAGCTGTTCTCATATTCTCAATACACAGTAAGACTCATGAATGAATTTAAAATCAGCCAAATCCAGTAGTTCAGTAAAAGGCACAGAGAGTAGGACTGTGACAGTCAGACATGACATTATACGTGTTTTAATTGTTTGAACTTAGCTTTTATTAACAGGTCTTACTAATTTGTTTATTGGTCTGACTTTCATCATTCTTCTGTTGAGCATAATGCTGTAATTAATAACAGTATCCTCCCACATCCCTTCCTCTTATAAGGAAGGAAAATGTTAATCCTGTTTTACAGCTGAGGAGTCAAAGAACAGGGAAATTAGGCATTCCCCTTGAGATGAATCAATTTACAGGAAGGATGCTGTACTGTGGAGCTTGCCTGATGATCTGGTCACTCCCTCATGTCCTGTTTTCCTACATTAAGAACTGTACAATAAATTCATTGATTTGGGGTATTTGGGCTTGATTCCTGAGTCCCAATCAAGTGCTTTAGCCAAAGAATATCTTACACTCTCAAGTCCAGAAGAGACTACTTCATCACAAAAATCAACTTACTGTCATTTCGTTCAGCATTTCTTCCCCTCATCCTTATGACACTCTGCAGTTACCTCATGGTATAATTTTAGCTTATTTTGCCAAAGCAAGGACCTTGTTGTATAAAATGTCTGTCATCATACTTTTGACTGCTGTGAAGTAAATAACAACAACTTAAAAATCATAACAAGAACTTACTGCAATCTCTTGAACATTCACCAAGATGTGCTGTGGCAGATGATTACCTGAGCTATAGAAATGGATTATTTCTCTTTCTGTCTCTCACACAGACTCAGATGCATTCTCTTAATACAAGTTATATTTGGCCAAAGATTTGAGTGTGCTGAAAGAAGTGTTAAGGAACTGTAAATTACTAAAGATCAGTCAGAACTGTATTTGGAACATGATTATTGTTCTATACAAGGATGCTAAGGAGAAGCTGACTACTGGGCATGAAAAATTGCACCTTTAAAAAAATGTAACTGTTCTTATATCCCCTGCTCAAATGTCAACTCTACTAACAAGTCAGAAGTTCCTCCATATGAGCCCCACACTCAGACAGAGGATGCAAATGAAGGATTTCATGGAATACAAGCAAAGTTAAACTCCACTCATAAAGTTCAGATTTGCAAATGAGTGGTAAGTGAGTTCCTTAGAAAATATAGTCAGAAATAAATAAAACAATCCTGACATTTTCTCATACTACGCATGTTCCTCATTTGTTTATATTTTCAGCATATGCTTTGAAATCATATCATTGGATTATAGTTATTTGCTTCACAGAGTCAAACTGTAGTAAGCATTTAGAAGATAATAATTTTAATGGGCTCCTCCCACCAAATATTTTAAACAGCTTTTACTTTTGATAGCAGAGCTTTTCTAATCATTAGATCTTTAGACTTTTATGAGGCAGCAGATATTTAATGATGTAAGAATAATACACCAGTTTTATTCATGATCCCAAAAATATTTCAAAACAAAATAAAGTCTATAGATGCTGCTGATCCCAGTGAAGTGAATGAAAAGTTTCAGAGTGATTTCTACAGGAACAACTTTGGAGCCCCCAATGGGTTTGATTGAAAGTCATATGAAGTTAGTGCTAAGAATTATCTATCTTCTTTGCCTGGGATTTGTCCTCCATTCAAAGAGCAGTATGTTATAATGATCTGTTTAAAACTTGTTTCTCTTCATTGCCTTCATTCATTTTTAAGGTATTTATAGAAACATCATCATAAACTACTGTCCACTTGCTAATAATGGGCCAACTAACTCAGAATCTTGACGTCTCTTTGACCTCCTAATCTTTTCCATGTCACAGGTTTGATAGCTGTCATATGACTAATCAATGGACTACTGAACAGTCAGAAGTCTTGATACACAAGTCACTTTTTATTAGTATTTATTTTACAAAAAAGAGTGCTAGTGAACCCAAGATAACTGATAAAAGAATTAACCTTCATGTTTTCCAGAACTGCTTTATTCAAGATAAACAAACTGAGACATGAATATTCAATAAGGGGTTATGCATCTCCTAAATGTCTTTTCAAGAAAGAAAACTGAACAGGATGTTCTGAAGTTGTGTCTGATGTACACCCCAAAATAGCTTCTTGTTTATCCAAGAACACTCCCAGGGATACCCACTCCTGCAACTTCTAAAATAGACTTTTAAAATGGATAAATGAAGACAGGTCTGACAGTACTGGGATCATCTTAGAAAAGGAATGTGAGAAATTTCTGAAGTGCGGGTCCTAGGAAAGAGCCATGTTACCCATGGCTTACCCTGTAGCACTGGGACTTTAACAGTAGGAACATTTTATATTCATTTTCATTTAATAGCTCATAATCACAACCTTACTCATATATGTCACTTCCTTTTTTTTTTTATACTATAAAAAAATTAAAACTCCATTAAAAATTCCAAGCTTCCTAACCCCATTGCCTCATCTATAGTGCCCGATGACATTCATAGCCCTCAGGCTGCCATGGTTCAACTACAGATCCTGGTGTATAACAAATGCCAAAAATGATGGATGCAAAAACGTATTACTTCAAGGACACTGAAACCCAAATGATTGTTTAGCATATTAGAAAACACTACGAAGTTTTTAAACAATTTAGTAGCTTTTATTTCATACTTCTATAGCAATTAAGTGACAATTTCGTTATGTATAAGTAACTTTGAAGATATTTCAAAACTGTATTTACTTGATATAGGAATATTTGGAGAGCATTAGAGAAACATGGTAACCTTAACTATATTTACTATAAAATAAGGTGCCTTTACATCAATTAAAATATAATATTGTAAAAACAGAACAGTATGAGAACAGCCCTGTTAGCCTAAATCCAAGACTAAATAAATAATAAAACCATCCAGCCACAGAAACAGGGACTGCTCCTGTCCTGTTGTACCTTTAATATACCTGCACAAGCAGCTAGACTACCCTGCATACCCTGAAATTCAACAACTTCAAGTGAACAGGGAAACATGAGATTCCTTTGCTGAAGAATGTCATTCCAACTCCACTGTACTGGAACAAGGTGGGATCCAGTTTGTCTGTTTTTGTCAGTCCCTAAGAGGTCGCTTACTTTTTCACAAGGATTAAAAAATAGGATTTTAGAATAAAATGTGGTCTCACGTATTAGAACTAAAGCTGAATATTGTCAAACAGGCTCATATAACATAGGCTGAAAGAGACACTGTTTAAGAAGCCCACTGCTGCACACTATACCTTTCTAAATTTCTGAACATATTCTAAATTAATCTCAACATTAAGTGAAACACAACAGACTCCTATCAGATCTACAAAGGCACCAATGGCTACACAAAAATTATTCTACATTCAGAGGATGGAAGAACAACTTCTTAGTGAGACAGAGAACAGTGGAAAAGTAAAATTCAGGCCACACTTGCTCCCTCAGCTTAGGGAACCAGCCCTCCCAAACTGGGATCTCCATAAAAAGGGGCAGCTGCACATTATTTACTACACTAAATCTTTTTCTAGTCAGGAAACATCACCTTTATCAGTACAAAACTGACTTCTCAGAACCACCGATGCTGTGTAAGCTGAAGAGGAATTTTATTTCAGTTATGTAGCTGCAAGCATACCCCTTTTGTCATTATAATTCCCTACCTATTTTTTCCAATATTCAGAGTGGTGAGATTCAGCATATCAGAGCAAAGTCCTGCCTCCTTAATTCAATGCTATAAACTGCAATATAGAAGAAGTTCTACCAAGACTAAACAGTAAAAAGTTGGACACGCTAAAGAAAAGTTAATGGCCACAATTCTCTGCTCTTGCTTCAGCTGCCTCATTCACTTACGTAAGGAGCAACAATGGCATGTACGGATACACTGCTACCGTCAGCAGGAGCCAAGCTTACAGCTTTTGTCACTGGAAACACGCATTGCTGTCTAATGAACTGAAGCAGAGATTAAGCAGCTTAGCAAGTCAGCCAGTAGTGAGAAATGCAATCTCAAAGAAGAGTTTATTTGAACAGACCTTCAAATTGTCTATTTAAGGAGACAAGTTTCAACTAGTTCTACAATGATTATCCTGTATATATCTATACAGCAACTTATTATAACTTTGAATGGATCATACTCTTCTAGTATCTAAACTTTTCATGGGGGAAAAAAACCCAAAACTTTCTCACATAGCATTACCATAGTACTTGAGCTATAAAGTTACCTTTTCTTTGATTACATTTATAGAATCAAGGAAGAACATTAAGAAATATTTTGTAATAAATAGAATGATGTCAGATATTTGGCATAGGATAAACTTTTTCAAGAATTTTGACAGAACATTAACAGATTTCAGCAACATAAATGTTTTGAAATATGATAGGTTTACTGAGGGCTTGAGGATGTTGCTTTCCAAGTTTATAATGTAAAGCAAAATAACTTTATAATGCAGAAACTCTTTCCATTTTTAATCCTGCCCTTCTCAACTGTTGTTAAAATGAAAAAAGACAGTTTTTTCAAGATGTTGAGACATGGAAACTTGTTTATTTCAACTCTGATGGTTTCAGGAATGCTGTTAAATTAGAAAACAATAAAACAAACACATCAAAAGGCATTAACTTCCCAAAACGGGTAATGACCAAGGTGGATCTGAAATCAATAATTCACATTATAAAATCTATGATAATAAATCTTGACATTCACCAAAACGTGATGTCCTCAGCTCAAATCCCACAGCTCTTATGTAGGCCAAGCTCCACATTAACTTGGCTGAAAATAGGTTTCCCTAGTGAAGTGATGACTTCTTGCAAATATCATAATTAAATTCCAGAAAAAACACACAGCACTCAACTAAATGTAAATTAATATGATCTCTGCCCTAAAGAATTTACAGCCCAAAAATATAAATGCAAGCAAGCATCGAAGCACCAACCACCCAGTCAAAGGCCCCTCCAAGGAACATTTTTACTTTCTGGGGTAAGTTTTAAATAAGTCTGATAAAAGAGAAGAAAATCCTTCCATTGTGTTTGGAGGATTATCTGATTTGAAGTAAGTTATTTTGTTTTCCTCACTGCAGTGGTTCAGGGTTTGTCTCTCTGCTGCCAGCTTCTCGCAGGACAGGCAGCTGCAGGGGCTGGCTCTGCCCCGCAGCCAGGCCCAGCTAATCCAGCCCACACCCCCATGGTGCCCAGCAAGGGGACACATCCAGGCTCCCAGCTCCCTGCAGCTCACAAGGTGCTTATATATGACTATGCAGATGAAAATGCCTATATATTCTGCTTTACTTACATTAGTTACCCCTGGAGAGAGAATATATCCCATCTATCAGCCTAACCGAGACTCTTACAGTGCTTTACAAAAATGCAATGAGCTTACTGTAACAACACATTTCAACCTCTTAATGACAAGGCTGGAAACCAGGTTACAAAAGGGAACTATTCTAGAGTCCTTCTTGGCTACTTGAGCATCATGTGGAAAATCCTTTAACCTGTCTCAGGGATTAAAGTTGAAGGAGAAATCTGTACAGCAACACTTCATCCTCTGAGTGCGGCTCTGAGCCTGTGTCCTTTCTCCCTCTCAAAGACATACCCAGCTCCACTTCCTTCTCCATTTCGGTGCAAATAATGTATTTCTCTTCAACAGGCAACAGACTTGATAAATGGCCACCATTGTCTATTGGTTCCTCACCTCACGCTATCTGGAGCAGGTGAAAAGGAGGCTAGATAAAAGTTATTCAGCATAAACCAGGTCTCAGCTCCCAAGTTTTGGAGCCTGTCTGCCTGTATATTCTCGTTGTTCAAGAATATGACACAATATGTTTCAAATAGGAAGAGAATACATTGGAAGATGCTTTCTTGAGGCACAGCAGATTGAAGAGAAATGTTATACAGCTAAATTGTCAGAATTATGTTTGATCCAGTGGATCTACTGGAGTGGATTTTTTGAGCTTTTCCAAAGTCTGTGTGTTGCTGTAGACCTTTATTTTTTTAAGTGACCAAAAAATAGGTATGCAAGAATCTGTTAGAATGGAAAGCTTTCATGTAGTCATTATAATATAAAGCATAAGCTGCTTTTGCTTTGAAACTGACCTTTTAAAATGACTTTTTAGAGGTTCACGCTTCCTCTTAGAGCGAAAAAGACTTCACTAACATAAGGTTGTTAATTAGAGAGTGCTGACTGGCATACATAAACAGGTTAGCACTATTACCCATGTTGCTAAAACCACTCTGATTATTCTGCTTAGGACAGCTAAAAAAAATAGGATTTTCTCACCTATGTAACAGTGAAAGAGAGATTTGCTCAGAAGAAGAAAAAGAATGAGAATTATTTCTCCTTTTTCTGTCAAAATTTAAAATAGCTGGAGAAAAACTGTAAAAATAACATTTTTTATGTCTTCTATGAAATTTTAATATTCAAAACTATCATCAAATCTGGACAGTCATTTGGTGAATTTCAATATCTATGATTAATTAGCTTTCAGGAAGACTCATCCAAGCCCATTATTATATGCTCACAAATTAAAAAGAGGAATAGGAAAACCTGCAATTCAGATGTTCAAGTAAATACAAAGCATTTCTACGTTGATTGAAAAACAACACAAATTTAGATTAGAGAATATCAATAGATAATTTACTCTCTTGATGATGTACAAATCTTAATAGACTTCATCAGGACAGCTCAGTAAATTGGATGAACTGCAGGAATGATCAGAACAGCAAAATGATTGCTCACATGATAGGCTCATACTAGGCTCTAAGATCCCCCAAACATATGTAATAATTAATATGAAATTTTTCTACTTAACAAATCATGTGGGTTTTTTTTTTTAAATTTAATAATCAGTGTAATACATTCAAATAATCTCATTTTGAAGAGAATCCTCATGGCAGCATAATGTGTCAGTTGCAATTTCCTAACAGCATGGGCTGAAAGTCCCTGAAAGAGTGAATTACAGTAATCAGCTCTTGAGATGACAAAAGCATTAATCAGCATCTCTGTATCTCTACTGCTGATCAAGGTCTACGGTTGGCAATGATACAGAGTCTAAAAAGGAGCCTTTGTAACAGATGCAAATACTTACCAAATGGTAAATCTAAGAGCAATATGACACTTTGTGATCAGATGTATCAAATGATGCTAAAAGCATTACAGAAGGTAAGAGCAAAAGGGAGAGACTAGAAAATAATGAATTATTTTAAATATTCTGCAACATAATTCATGCTCTGTGAAGCATACCATTAGGACTGGTTTTTTTTCCAACTAGATTAAACTTCAATAAATGAGAAAATAATTAAGAATAAATGGAATAACTTCTAAATGGCTTAAACACTTGGTCACCAGAAATGGATTATTGTTGTTGGCAAACTTCTCATTCTTCTAATTAAAGTCAACCATTTAAAATACTTTATTCCTATTAATCTGACATATTTGATGAAGGAACTATAAAATTTTACACCCTCTAATGAAACTATTTCCACCTTGTACTTCTTAGTAAATGCTGACATTCTGTTCCCCAAGCAAAACAAACAGCCCCATGGATTTCTCAGGGGCTGAAGCCATGAGCAGTGTTTGACAACTGAAAATGCAGATAAACCGCTAGCTGACTTTCAGTGACTTCACTGAGAGTGGAGATTACTTTTACTGAAGACATTAAGAATGTTGCATATTTTCTAGGAGAGGGTCCTTCCTGATCAAAATCATCAATACTGATGAAAATGTAGCCTGACCATTAGTAACTGTTGATCACCATAAATAATTCAGGATATAAAATTCATAATTGGAATGAAAGTTGCAAGAGAGGAGCAGGGCTTCCATAAAGACAGCATTCGTGCTTCTATCAGAGGTGTGATCTGGGAAGTGTCTATAGCAAGTCTAATACACAGTAATGGAAGAAAACTTGCCAAAGCAAAAGAGTCATAACCATTTTCATACAAAAACTGCCATTTGAGTGGGAAAAGACTCATACTGCCTCAAAGTCTTCAGCAAGAAGTGGATGGGTTCAGAGGCTTCTGCAGCCTGAGAAAATACAAACATATTCCCACCTTTCAGGGACAAGGCTCTTGCCCTCAGAGTACGGATTTTTTGTGGAATTGCAGGGAATTATGCAAATGACATACTCCATCCCTTTTGCTCCAGCTGTATAGTAAGGAGTGTAAGATTGATGTGGACTGGAAAGAGCAGAGGGGAAGAAGAGAGTGAACAAACAAGCAATTGATTGCATGCCTGAGCAATTAAGACATTTACTTGGATTAGAAGATGTGGATTTCTCTTCCATGAATGCTCATGTATGTGTAAATAAACGGCTACCAGCTAAAAGTCAGATGCAGCATTAAAGAAAGAGCCTGGAACCCAGGACCAAACCTAAACAGACAGTTCCTGCCGTGTTAACTCACCTGCAAATCTTACCCACTCTCGCCGCTTCTCTCTCCAACCCCTGGATTTTGCATTCTCAGCTATGCAGCTACACTGCTTCATCAGCTATGCAGCTACACTGCTTCAAGAAGAGAGAAGGTGCATGGTACATGCAGACTGTGACTTGGAGGTTATGAGTAGTCTCTTGGGAAGATGTAGATGTGACTTTGAACCTCCTCAGCCTGAGGAGACCACTGACATGAAATAAGGTCTCCCACTCTTAGGCAAGTGTCTTAACAGCAAAAGGTAACATAAAATGGCACCACCAACATGCCTGACTGTGTTTTAAAATAAGCAACTGATACAATTTTTAGTCCTGGAAAGGATGAAAAAGGTGCTTAGGTCGAGGTAAGGATTGTGTGCATCTCTACCTCCATCTCAGAGGACACAGGCTGAAAGGGACCTCAGGAACACTCTAGTTCAGCCTCTTGCATAAAGCAGGGTCAGGCCTGAAGTCACAGCATGTTGGCCAACGCTTTATTCAGTCAGGTCCTGAAGACCTCCAAGGATGAAGACTGCACAGACTCTCCAGGCAACCTGCTCCACTGCCTGACTGATCTCACAGGAACAGTCTTTCCTTATATCCAGTCTGAACACCTCGTGCTGCAACTTATGTCAATTATTTCCTGTCCTCCCACCATGCACCACTGTGAAGTGCCTGAGTCTGTCTTCTGGTTAACATGTCCCTAGGTATGGGGGGACTGCTGTGAGGTCCCCTTGAAGCCATCTCTTCTCCAGGCTGAACATACCCGCATATTCTCACAGGACAAATGCTCCAGACACCGACCAGCTCCATGGACCTCCACTGAACTCACTCCAGTTTATCCGTGTCTTCTTGCACTAGGTCACTCAAAACTGGATGCAGTATCTAGATGCAGTATAGGAAGTGGCAGATAATCCCTTCCCTTAATCTGCTGGCTGTGCCTCTGCTTATACAGCCCAGGAGGCTCCTGGCTGTCCCTGCTGCCAGGGCACGTGGCTGGTCCGTGCTCAGCCACCCACCAGGGCCCCAGGTTTCATTGGGTTGTGTGACCTGTCACGAAGACAGGAAACCAGGAGCATTTCTCTCTCATGTTGATAGATACAATGGTGGCACCTGGGACCCTCTTTCCTGCAAAAGCATTGATGTGACTAATGGGCTAGTTGCAGAATCATGCTTTAAGAGGGAAAGACAGGGAAAATCCCAGGTCCTTCCTAAAAATCTGGGACGAAACACTACCCTAAAGAATTTTTTAATATACTAGGCAGCATGGTATCTTTGGGGACCATAAAGTCACCAAGGTGTGTGACTAATCCACCTGAAACTAGACAATGGTAAGGCCCTTCTGAGTTTGGTATTAACTGTCTTTTTGTTTAAAGGTTCTGTGCACTGCCTCATACATATTAGGTCAGGCTTTTAAAGACACCAAAATAATTCTTTATCGACACTTTTAATATAGCATCAACTGAGATGAGAGTAAAAATATACCAGATAAAGATGCACTACTGGGAAATCCCACAAACAGCTCTAGAAAAAATCCTCTGTTAAAATTTATTAACTATCCAAGCTTCTGCTTTTCCTACTGTAAATTATGCACTAATTAATGTTTGCTTCCTACTACTGAGTGGCATTAATATGACACGAAACAAGATTACAAACACTATAAAAAAAAACACAAAACACCTGATTAGCCCCCATGACTAAAAAAGGAACCCAACATATAATTAATTAGTTTTACTAATTTTAGCTTTTCCTAGATCCTATAAGAGGCCTTACATCAGTGTAACTCCTTTTCTTATACCAGAATATGATCTGAGGACCTGAACAAACCCTTGCCTTATATTTTTAATCATCACAGCTGTCATTTCTAAATCCAGTATAGGAAGAAGTTGCCACTTCACTACAACATGATTTCATTTGCTGTGCCATGAACATGGGAACTTTCTTTTGCTGACTTGACAAACAGAAATAAATCCTAGATTTTGAAAACTTATTTAGGATTTATTATTTTTTACTAAGAGAACAGAATTTAACAGAGAGGCCTGCATCTGGCCATAGAACTGCCTATTTTAATTTTAAGTATCTTCCTCAGTGCATACTTTACAAGAAGTCTTCCTCAATGTATTTAAACTTTCAGAACCTTAATGAAGAAAATAGGACAGACTTCTTTTAATATACTGGTTTGTTTCCATGCAAAAGAAAAATTGGATATTGAACCAAGTATTATGTTAAATGACATGAAGTATATGCAATTATATGCATGCAGTAGTGTCCCAGCTCATCAGGCAAAGAACAGGTATTAGATGGGACTCTTTCCTTCAAAATATTCTTCTAGATCATTTTCTGAAAATACATTTCTATGAGCAGAATTTAGTGCATATAGCTTCACAAATTTCAGGGAAAAAATGCAAACAAGTAATAAACAAACTAAAGTGCTGACATTACCAACAAGTTTTTCTCATTTCATTAACAAGGATCTAGACTTGGAACAACAGTATGAAAGAGCTGATATTAGTAATTTCTCAAATGAAATTGTGCTGCTAGGTAATTCTGACAGCTTTCAACCACAGATAGCTCACACTAATGAAGATGGATGCTGTATTAGCAGATACATGGTGGGAAGTTAAAACATTGCACATCAAGGGAGCTGGGTCCTACACTTGTATGACTTTGGACTCATTTTGAGGGACAGCTTAATTTTTTTTTTTTCCTGAAGCATTGGAGTTTACCCCCAGATGAAAGCAAGACAGAGAGGATCCAGGAGCATGGATGCTACTGCCTCACTGTAAGTTCAAACAACTCTCAGATTTCACATCAGAAAGAGTTTGAACTTTTCCTCCAGAAGAATCAGCTGTGGTCACTGGACTTTTGACAATGTGATTGCCTCTTGTCATCATCCAGGAGTTGTATCTGGCTGAATCCTTGCCATCCCAGAGACGCAGGACGGGGGCAACTCCCTGAATCTCTCTTATTTTCTTTACTGTGACATTGTAGTTGTCTTTTTGGCCTTTCACTACATTGGTCTTGACTTAGCATTTGTCCCAGAGCAGCAGGAACCACTTTGTGGTCGACAATGTGTGACTATCTGTGCGGCAGATGTTCTGCAGACATCAGATCCTATGAGGCAGCTGTTCTGTGAACCTCTGAACAAGACATCTGTTGTAATAATTGTAATAATCCTCAGTAATTGCAGGGGATTAGACTCAATGACAGAGTGGGTCTATACCTACCCTATCTCACCTCTGCATAACAAATTCCTTCTTTGCAATAGATAAATATTTTTCCCACTCTCAAGAATGATTTCTAGCCAATCCACTAGTTGAAAAGTATTCTGAAGTCCTTAGGTCCCAGAAGGCAACAATCAGAGTAGTGAGTTATTCTAAACTCTAGAAAGGGTATACAAAGCCTTGGAGTCATCGCACTACAAGCTTCCCCTTGCTCCCCCTATGCAGAACACAGCCCCCATGAGCTGGTGATGAGGGATCAGATGACTTCTTTGAAGCAAAGAGCAACATCCGGAGGCTTTAAGTCTCCTCCTATTTCCCTCAAGCCCCAGCACATCTGTTCAAGACAGTGGATCTGCAGCTTCCCTTACCACACAGGAACAGCAGATATTAGAAAGACCTTAGAAGAGGCAAACACAGGAATTTCAAAGCCTCAGAGTTGCTTCCCCAAAGCAGCCAGCACTAGCTGTAGCTAAGTACTTAGGTAGTACATTAGTGTTTTCTGTCTGAGTTGGCCATCTAACATTCTTTTGGTGTTATTTTTATTTTCCCTTTACAAGACATTCTTGAGTGTTACAGAGGAGCTGGATGAGCAACACTTTGGAAACAACCATCCCACAATGCTAATCCTAGTCTCTTTGCCATAATATTTTGTTCAAACTTCTTTCCCAGGGGTTCAGTTCCAGGAAATGGGTCTCAAACAAACTAGGATTCTCTTCCCAAGGTTTTGAGAGGAAGAATGAAGAGGCTAAGTTACCTTTACCAATACTATGGGAAAAAAGACACAATGTTACTTAATTGTCAGAAAAATAACAGTATCTACAAATTCTGCAATGACCTAATTCTAGCTGTTGCTACAGAATGACTTCAACTCAGAGGACTCAGCTAGTGTTACCAATCAAAAAAGAAAAGACATCAAAGAGAAAGCTGAAATCTCAGAATATTGATGTTGATGTTTTAGTACTTAAAAGGCAAAGTGATTGATGTGTGGCTCAGGACTGTCAAAATCTAAATTCTGCAAAGACAAGAAGACAAAGGAGAGATTAGTTTTGTTAAAAAAAAATGAATTAGCTTGGGAGCACCAGCCACGGTAAGAAACAAACGAGAAGTCACTCTTGCCCTGCCCACTACTAAGTTAGATTTCTTCACCTGCTTTTTGTCAAAACTATTTTTAGACTGAATTGTCAGAGTACTTTCTTTGCTACTTCTAGTGTGTGGCCAGGACAGGGACAGGACACCCCATGATGATGGAATGGCTGCATTCAGTGGGACTCCAGCCACCAGCAATACTTCAGGGAGAAAAAATAATTCTACAAGGGGACAGTTGCTCTCATCACTGCACAAGTAACTTTTATTCAAGATTTACTTCGCTGTATTCTGAAGTCTGAAAAATGTATGCTGATTTCAGATAACTCTTCAATTCTCCGGGACTGGTCCTGTCAAAACCCTTTGAAACTGATCAGTTCTCTAAAAAGAACATAACCTCACTGGACTACTATACTTATTATTTGACCACAAGCCAATGCCACTACTTCTGCTCAGACATTTGCAGGCAACATATTCTCTTCCTCTGCTCTTAGTGCTTTTATTTAAAATTATTCGTGAAGAAGCATACTGACACTTTAAGCCTCACATATTCAGCATTTGATTGACAATGTGGTATTCCACTTCACATGCTTCCACCATGAAAGAAACACACGCATGTACATAGTGCAGTATGATGATCTCCCCTTCAGCAGTCTGCAGATGTGCATATAGCTTCTTGGCAGATATTACTGACCAGTTATATCTTGCAAGTCATGTCAAAAAGCCAGAGGTCATGATACTGAGCTGCTATTCCCAGTATTTCTGTTTCTTAGTAGAACATTTTGCTCAAAGAAATTTAGCACCATTACCTCTGTCCTTTTCATGACCCAACAGAGTATTGTCTCATCCAGCAAAGAAGAAGGAGCTTTGGAGGTCAGAGAATGCAGAAACCAATAAGACCAGGTCTTATTCTTCAAGGTATTACACAAACCTGCAGGAAATGACAGATACTGTCCCATGTAAGAAAAAAGCCATATGATCATGAGATGGAGAGATACACATAGAAAACCACCTTCTTTCACTTACTAGTTTAATTAATCTGCAACTTCAGAACTGTAGTCTAGCCACAAGAAAATTCACAAACAATAGAGTGATTCAGGTTTATTTCATTTATAGAGGTTATGGGGCCATGAATTCTTTGGACATGGAACGTTTTTATATGAATGTAATTAACAAAATTGTCTAACCAGTATTCAAAAGGTTAAAAAGAAGGAAGCCAATAAATACTAAAAAGCCACAGTACTTTGGTAAACATGGTATTGTCATCAACACATTGATGAACAGCAGCTGACCACAAATTCAGTTTGTCTTACTTTGATATGCAATTGCTATTAATTGTTTTTGTTACTGTGTGTTCCCTAGGGCAAAAAAAAGCTTAGAATTTCCATATCTTAGGACATAAGGTGTGTCACAGACAATTTTTTTTTTTCATTTCTTTATTCTTAAACAGATTAACACTTTGTGCTTGAGATGTGATAATCATGTTCTGTAAGGCTCCATTCCCTCACTGGGTGGCATGCAGTAGTCCAGGTTTCCCATGAAGCCCACTGAAATTAATAGGCGTATTGCCTTCACAGTATGATTTGCAAAAGGAATGCTTAACGTTTACCATAATTCCCTTTTGGCTATCTTTATATTTTCCTAAGGAATCATCCTTCTCCTGTGTACTGACAAGCAGTGAGAAAAAGTATGCATTTGAAAAAACAAGCTGAGTGGAATTAGGAGGAGTAAATAGTGTGCTCACTGGGAAGTAATTAAAAGCCATGAAGCAGGAAGAAGGCTGGAGGTGCCTAAAAGGCATTATAATTAAAACCTAATGCATGTTAACTGTGAGTGAAGCATTGAAGTCATTGACATGAATGACAAAACTCCTACTGAATTCAATAGGGACAGGATTTTACTCTGTAAGTGCTCAACAAGAAGGCCAGTTCAGCTTCAGAGAGATTGATTGGAGGTTTGAGGATAAAAAGAAACCTTGCTGAAAATAGGAACTGGTGATTTATATGGACAATGATATGCACAGTTGTGAAATATCCACAAGAGAAATGAAATGAGAGAATGAAAACTAAATGAGTTAATCGTTGAGAAAGGGGAAGAAGAAATTATTTTTAAAATATGATTGGGGAAAAAAACAAAGACCATTACAAAGGAGACAGAATCAAGACAAATCCTGAACCTGGAACAACTTTATCCCTACTAATAACTAGAAAGAAAGTGATGAAGCAGTTAAAAAGCACTGATAACTTTGTAGAGCATAGCTATTGATAAAAAGCATATTGGGAATACTTGGAAAATCTGAATTGGTTCAGATAGTATATAGTCTATTTAACCATGGAACAGAAATGAATTAAGAAAGAAAAAGAAAAAGAATTTGCCATTCAGTATATCTCATCTCCAGAGCCCAGTTAAGTAATGGAACCATTCTTCAGAAACAGTCAACCTAGTTCCAATGGTTTTAACACCGTGTTGTCAAAAATTGACAATATAATGTAAGTTTGCCTAGATGTATTTAATGGATTTCCATAAAACACCAGAAATTTAAAATCATATTGGATATCACCACTATCCTATAAAAAATATACCACCAAAAGTCCCACTTGTACAGGGAGTCTAGCAGGATAACAAATTTTGAATGGGAAACTTGATTTTTAATTTGATAAAATTAAATCAAAATCTTGAGTGCCATTATGCGGCACATGCGGGACAACTGGGGGATCAGGCTCAGCCAGCATGGGTTTATGAAAGGCAGGTCCTGCTTCACTAACCTGGTCTCCTTCTATGACAAGGTGACCTGCTTAGTGGATGAGGGGAAGGCTGTGGATGTTGTCTACTTGGACTTTAGTAAGGCCTTTGACACTGTCTCCCACAGCATTCTCCTGCAGAAGCTGGCTGCTCACGGCTTGGACAAGTGCACTCTGCGCTGGGTTAAAAACTGGCTGGGTGGCCGAGCCCAGAGAGTGGTGGTGAATGGAGCCAAATCCAGTTGGCGACCAGTCACGAGTGGTGTTCCCCAGGGCTCTGTGTTGGGACAGGTCCTGTTTAATATCTTTATTGACAATCTTGATGAGGGGATTGAGTGCACCCTCAGTAAGTTTGCAGATGACACCAAGCTGGGTGGGAGTGTTGATCTGCTGGAGGGTAGGAAGGCCCTGCAGAGGGACCTGGACAGGCTGGATTGTTGGGCCGGGGCCAACTGTATGAGGTTCAACAAGGCCAAGTGCCGGGTCCTGCACTTCGGTCACAACAACCCCAGGCAATGCTACAGGCTTGGGGAGGAGTGGCTGGAAAGCAGCCTGGCTGAAAAGGACCTGGGGGTGTTGGTTGACAGCTGCCTAAACATGAACCAGCAGTGTGCCCAGGTGGCCAAGAGGGCCAATGGCATCCTGGCTTCTATCAGGAATAGTGTGGCCAGCAGGACCAGGGAGGTGATAGTGCCCCTGTATTCGGCACTGGTGAGGCCGCACCTCGAATACTGTGTCCAGTTTTGGGCCCCTCACTTCAAGAAGGCCATCGAGGTGCTGGAGCATGTCCAGAGAAGGGCAACGAGGTTGGTGAAGGGTCTAGAGAATAAGCCTTACGAGGAGCGGCTGAGGGAGCTGGGCTTGTTTAGCCTGGAGAAGAGGAGGCTGAGGGGAGACCTTATTGCTCTCTACAGCTACCTGAAAGGAGGTTGTAGAGAGGTGGGGGTCAGTCTCTTCTCCCAAGTAACACATGATAGGACGAGAGGAAATGGCCTCAAGTTGCGCCAGGGAAAGTTTAGGTTGGATATTAGGAAAAACTTCTTTACTGAAAGAGTAGTCAGGCACTGGAACAGGCTGCCCAGGGAAGTGGTTGAGTCCCCATCCCTGGAGGTATTTAAAAGATGGGTAGATGTGGTGCTTGAGGACATAGTTTAGTGGCGGACTTGGCGGTGGTAGGTTAACGGTTGGACTTGATGATCTTAAGGGTCTTTTCCAACCTTAACAATTCTATGTTTCTATGATTCTATGATTCTACGAAAATGAATTAAATTTCATACTAGATACACTGCATGTGAATAGCAAAAAAACAGACAGAAGAGTAGATGCAGAATATTACATAAGTACTTGGAGTTCAACTGTTGCAAGAAGGGAATTCTATTAATTTGGCTGGTATATGCAAAAATCTGACATCAACAGTCAGCAAGCAATGGACAGAAAAGAACTATTAACAGCATATCAGCCCATTGAGTAATGATACTCTTCATGTCTGGAGAACATTTACAAAATCACTCCTTCTTACCAGACCAACAAATCTTCCAAGCAGAATATTCTTAACATTGAGTACTAATTCATGAAAAATTACAAAGTGGAATTTTGAGCATGTAACTTGTAGAAGGGATATGAGAAGCCCTGAAAAAAATTGCGGAAATCAAGTATTTTTAACAATAGCAACAAGCAGACAATCTCCTAAAACACTATACAACCTTTCATTATCGGATCCTGCAAGTCAGCAACTAAAAATATGCACTTAATTACTTGTTTAATTTGTCTGTGTGAGATTAAAAAAAGGACATAGAGCCAACTGAGGGTATTTGGGGGCCCTGGGTTCTTAAACAGTGACTCTGGAGAGTCCTACTTGGACTTTTCAGCAATGATGAGACTTTAACATAACCAGTGAAAGCATGGAGGTTGGAGCTTCTGAAGCATCGTGAGCTCTGTCTCTGCATCTTTTACTCAGTCAGGCTACCTAAGAGGTAGTGAGTCTTATGCAGACTATCCCAGACATTCCTATACTTCAAATACAGCTATACCTTCTCTTAAAGGGCTGGTTACCCTAGTGCTGTGAGAAAAGACACTTCCAACTGCTTCCATCTGTAGACTTTGTCATGAAGTATCCTCATGAGACACTCCCGGTATTTCTGCACTGCAACGTAAAGGCTTAAAAAGAAAATATTCCTGAGACCTGAGTCCTAGTCCCTCTCCAGACTATGCAGTTTGTTCTTACAGCCACACAAACACTCCCTAGAGACCTGATGCATATTCTCACGCACATTCTGCAGGGAGCTCTATTTTTCTCTCTTCTCCACATCCACACACAGTATACAAAATGCAAATAGGGCAGTTTTACACTTCCAAAAAGCACATATTACTTACTTATTCTTGACTGCAGTTCCACAAAGATGTAAGAAAAAGATAACCCAGCCAACAATTGTCCTATTTACTTCATCCTACATCTTGTACCCACTGACTCATATTTAATTTTCCAGTCATTTTTAGCACAGTACAGTTATTTTTATATACCAGGTCAGGTCATTCTAGACATACAATTGACGCTCTTATCTGCAAATTTTGGAAGGAAAATGTCTCTTCAATCACTATGAAGAGCTGAGAAAATGTTGACAAGATTTAAATTATTAACAAGAAAATCACCTTAATAATTTTGCACTTCCACTATTAGTGGAGAAATAATGTTTCTTTTTAAGTAAGAAGTCACTTGTTCCTCTACAGAAGTGATACTCAAAGACTAGAATCCCACTTACTTCTCTCTTGTTTTGCTCATGAGTTGCATCACAAACAGTGTAACATTGTGCACTATTTTTAGAGCTGTGAAAATCAGACATAAATCATTCCTGTTTCACAAGTCACCTTTAAGGAGGTATTTAAGGTTTTTTTACTCTACTGTGACTACATAATTGAAAAGTAAGTGCTAAAAATGTTTAAACATGAAATTCAATGGCTTAAAATGAATACTGCCACAGTAAAAATAGATTCCTTGAGAGAATTAACTAATCATTAATAACTTGAATTGACAAAGGCAGCACTAATCAAGTTCTGGCTTCATAATAATTCTTATAAAAATGGGTCGAAGGGGAGAGCAAGCTAATGAAGTGAGAATAATTTCTGCAAAAATAGTAATGAATCTACAGCACATTAACTCATTACAGAATTATATTTTTATTTCAGTATTTCCTTTCCAGGTCAAGAAAAACATAGACCACTTAGGACAGGCTAAGCAGGGAAAAGATAATGCTTTTTATTACTGGCAGCACCTACGTCATGTGAGGAAATACCAGAAAAAGAGATCAGTTTTATGTTAGAAAAGGGGATCAAGCATCTGAAAGGTGTTGACCAGAAAGAATGATCCAGTTATAGAAATAAATGTACAAGCTACGTTGAATACAATTTCTTTAAAAAACTGTATTGTTAACTTGAGTGCCCAGCTTGCAGGACTGTCATGCCACACTAAATTAAAGACTAACCTGAAAAAACATTTCTGTCCAGGAAAAGTACAGCACTTGAATCTGACCCTCAAAGTTGACAATGTCTGAGGACTCCAGTGGGGACAGAATCAACCTCCGTATACAGAATTGCCTGAGTTGAAATGTGTGTGCACTGTAAAGCATATGCACATTAAGTCTTCGGCTTCAGAGAGGGATCAGAACCATTGTACATGGATGGTACAGGCCCAGAAGACCTTCCAGAAGTGTCAAACTTATAATGCATGGCTCTACAACACAGCACACATGTTCAGAGGCTCCAAATAAGATCGTTTTATGTCCAGAGTCCCAGATGAGACTACTATGAAATGCTGATGTGCAGCAGCTGGAGCAGGGGCATCTGGGCTAGGTTTATCAGGTGTCCCTAAATCCCAGACACATTTATAAAGTATTCAAAATGTGCCAAGATTTCTAGAGAATACAGCTGAGAAATTCCAGACATATGTATGCCCTAACCCTCCACGAGTACGTGTCTGAACAAACTTCCCAAACATCCACAACTTCCAGTGTTTTTTTCTGAGGCGATAATGGGTAAAATACTGTCGTCTATGTACTACACATGCACACACTGAGAGTTCAAATTACTTCATGAACCTCCTAGCCAGCTTCAATTTAAATTGTTCACCTAAAAACTTCATTTAGACTCCACAGCTGCTTCAATCAGTGGGAGTCTTTGGCTGGCTCTGAGCTCCGGTCAGGTGAGAAAGCAAGCAAAAGGAGTTTGTAAAAGCTTCTTTTCTTTTTTTTTTTTTTAAGTTTTTACTTTTGTGTGAGTAAAGGTAGCTGCATTTATATTCCTTGACATAAATCTTATTTGACACAGTTATTCTGTCTGACTCTCTGCAAGGCAGACTTTTCTTGCCAGGAATAAAAGCTGTGATTATTATAAAACTGTGAGAAAAATCAATGTCATATAAAAGGAATGGTTATATATATATATACGCACACAAACACTACACACACACGTAGTATGAGACCAGATTCTCTGATCATGCAAATGAGTAAATGAATTAGTTACACTTGTTGAGGATGCCGTCTAACACTACTGCTAGATATTTTCTGAAGGTGGGGCTGAGAGAAAGCATCAACACAAGTTAATCAGAGCTTGCTATTTTTTCTTCTCAAATTCATGTCTGATAATTCAGTTTATGTGAGCCTACAGCTAATTTAAAAGATCACTGTAACACCAGTTTTTCTAATGGTTTTCCTTTTAGACTCCAACAGATCAGGATGTTTCCTCTGTGATTCTATGAGTCTACGATTCTCTGTTTTCTATTTGTAATTCTGCCTTGCACAATGCTAATTTTAATTTGAATTTATTTTCTCTTTTGTATTTTTAAAAAACTGATATATTTTCCTCTTCTAAGCAAATCATACCTTCCTCTAATGGTATCATATTTTTAGATTTTCTTACTAAAATACCAGGCCCTTCCAATGTCAATGTTTTTTATTTTTCTCACTAAATTCCTCTTTAATTTGACTATGTATTACCTTCTGTTACAGCATTTCTCTGCAGAAAATCTGAAATAAACATCAAAAAAATGCCATAATTTCCAAGTGTCTTGAGAAACACAGTATGTCTACACTATGCAGTCCTACTTTAGACCAAAAATATTTCAAAATCTCAGATTTCTACTTGGTATATTACAACACGTATCAAAATCTCTGGTTGCATTTGACATTGCAGATTTGACTTAATTATGTACAAACATCACTCCTTGTTTGAAGGTTCTCCAGTCAGTTCTGGATGTTTTATGCATTTCCTCTGTATTATTTCACGTACTATGTAAGCTTTCACAAGGAAAGCTCTCTGTTCCAGTACAGTTTGCCTTAATTCTTAAGCATCTTCCTTTTATCCAGCCTGTGTTTGTATACCAGCAGAAGGGCTGCGCTCTGTAAGAAAGAAATCATTTCTGCAATTGCCAGCTCGCAGAAACTCCCTGGTGCTGCAGCTGCATGGCCTCATGCAATCGGTGAGAAGGAACTGCACACTGCTATTTGATGGCCACAGGATGCCACATTAGACATTTTGCTCTGCCTCCCTCCCCAGCAGTCCCTGCTGCTGCCTCCGGGCCAGGCTGTCGGGGAGCGGGGGTGAGTATGCTGCAGCGCATGCCCAAGCAACACGCCAAGCACCCTAATGGCTGGGTGGGCTTTTCTCTAGCTGCCTTCGAGAATAAACATCAATCAGCTAGAAAAGACTGTACTTAAAAAAATAAAAAGATCAAGGGACTGGTAGTTGTAATGCTTTTCTCTCTCAACTGACACATCAGTTCTGTACATTGCCAAACAAAGGGAGTTGTGACTAAATATTTGTCTCCCACTCTCTCCCTCTATGAAAAATTAACATGCACAGGATCACTCAGATGAAGAACAGCATGAAAGGGGTTAACAATGAAACAGTAGTATGAAGAGACAAAACATTCATTAAGGATTAAAAAAAGAAGGGTGGCTTTACTCACTGCCAAACAACTTTTATTTAAACAGGCTACTGCGTCCTGCCCGCACTATATACAGCCACAGGAGGTTGACACTAGAATAAATCTCAACTCTATAAAAATTTACTGACAACACAGACTGCCAGAGAAGAGCTTGTTTACCCTCATCCTCCAGCTCTTCCCTTCCTGCAAAATTTGGCAGTTTAGTGCTGCATAAATCTGTTTAACATTTCCCAGGACTTCTCCATCCAGCTAACTTCTTTGGAGACCCAGAGACCACTGGCACTGGTCAAGGAAAGCTGGGCAATCCCTTCCTTGCTGGGCTACAGGACCCCCCACCTTCAAGACATCTAGAAAAGCAGAGGAGATATAGGGGCAGGAGGAAAGTGATATGACACAGCTATATCATTTTGATTTTCCAAAATGGGAGCTGGTGGGAAAGGGGGGCAGGTCCATGGGGAAAGAGCGTGCTCCACACAGCCACCTGAAGGGGTTGGAGTGGCAGCAGTGCCATGCTGTGCAGCAGGGACTGCAATGGGGGAACAGCACTTCATCCCCCCTCAATCCCCAATGAACCCTGCAGGGCCGTGGCATGCAGACACCAAGGGAATCCCACCAGTTTTCCAACTCCCACAACCCAGAAGCTCTCATGTTGATTCAACTACAGCCACAGTCAGTGCTCCTCTGGACTTCTGTTCACACTAAGGGGATAATTTTTCAGTCAGGCAAGTAACTCAGTACTTACCTCATGCCTGAAAGTTTCAGATTCCACTCTAAACCACCCAAAGCCACCCTACTGTTTGCCTTCCTCTTTTTGTTGGCATGAGGAACATTTTCTGTGATAAGGGCTAGTGAAGCCCTAGGAAAGACGGCCAACCCAAAAACTGCAAGTTTTTATGAATGAACAGGCTGCACAAATGTGGCCCAGGATGCTTTAGGTTCAGTTAATCCTGTCTTGGGCCAGGACAGATTACATGATTCTTACAGTCCTTGAGAAAACTTTCCTCTCTGATTCTGTTGTTTGTTAAAAAGCTATCAACCACCTTTTCCCCTTTGCTTTCCACCACATAACACAGTATCTTCAAATCTAGTTTAAAAATAGAGGTTAAGCCCTGCGAGTGCAAGAAAGAGTTGGAGCAGGCTTCTTTTTATGACAAAGGAAAGTCAGAAATGAGACATGTTAGGTTAACCAAGCTGAACAGATCCAGTGGAAAACATGCCACATGCTGAACTAATGTTGACACGAGCCAAAACAATAAATTAATCACAGACTCGGTGGCATGTGCACCTCCACAATCCCTGGAGTCCTGTCCATGTGGTCCTGTGACATCAGAGAGTGGCAGACAGGAGATTAAACTGGGCAGTGGAGCAATAAGCAGGATGGACAATGTCTGTCGAATGCCCAGCGCAAACTGTCAACATCGAAAAAAACTAACATGGCCTTGGGCAATGTCCACACTCTGCTCAACCCTCCCACTGAGGACTGATGAAAACAGCTCTCCCTGGGAGGTGATCTGGCAGATGATCCAAAGTGAACAATGAGGTGCATGGTGGGGGAAGATAAACATGGGGAATGGGCCCAAACTGTGACAGGTCTTGCACGTGATGGTCGTGCTGGAGATATGAGATCCCATTTGCAGGCAGCCCCTCTCAATGCCCTTGTCATCACCCTTGGAAGGGATAGGAAGAAATCTTTATCCCTAGATGTCCCTTCCACATGCCTCCCAAGAAAAGGATGTTCTAGGTCATGCCAAAAATACCAGCATGGTGTGTTTCCACGCCACTGGCTTGATGGTTTGATCGCTGTTCTGACTGTTCTGACAGGGTGAAAAAGAGGCCATGAAAAAAAAACTCAGTTACATTTTATCTGGAGAATCATCTGACAGAAGTTTGATGGAACGGTGTGAAGCTTTCCCTGGTGCAGGACTAGGACATCCACCGAACTGGAAGGAGGCCAAAGGGCAGAAATCAGAAGGGCTGTAAAAGATTCAAGTGGAAATATCTTTGAGCAAGAGAACTTTCACAGTTTATACCCATTCTTGTTCTCAGGTGTTTAAAATACCTTCCCAGAAAGTAAGGATAATTATTGTCTCACCCTCAATGTTGGACATTTCATTCAGCAAATTTTTTAACACCTTGTGTTAAGAAAGATAACATTTCCAAACAGTGAGAAATTAACCTGGTTTTTTGTACTTCTGTTTAGCATGGCTATGGCAAGAAGAGTTGCATCCACAAAACATGCATTAAAGAATCCAAGCAAGCACTGATTTCTCCTCAGAAAATCAGAGACGTTTAGCTCCCTACTTTATTAGCTTCTGCCTCCCACCCTGCTATATTACCCCCAAAATCCCACTGTTTGGCAGAAGAGATTTTGTCTGATCAGGAATGGTGCCAAGGCTGACGGAGCCAAAGACCTCTTCCCCTGCGCAGGCCAGGGGGACCCTGGGGGGGGACACCTGGCCTGTACAGGGACACCAGCACTGCCTTTACAAGGATTTTGCAAGGACCGGAGAAGTCCAGTGCCCCACCTCTGGAGCAGCCACAGCACGTCTCTGCTGGGAAACTAAACAGGCTTCAAATAAGGCACCAGAAGAACCTGCAGGCAAATGTTCAGCTTTTTAATCAAGTCCATTCACTCCACAGAATTCAAGAAATGTTAAACACATTTCAGCATTTAATCAGTTAGGAAGCGACTTACATGATATGTTGAATTAGGACCAAAAAATAATACCTCACTGAGATGTGCTTTTTACAACAAAGGACATGGTCCTTAACGTGAAAGAAGAGTAGCATAAAAATAAATGGTGGATAATCTAGTCAACGAAGTGCATGTTTCAATCTGGAAATTTATATCAATTTTAAGATTTTGGTCAAGTTTTGGACATAAACAGGTTAACAAGGGTATAGCAAAAAGATGCTACAAAAGTCAGACATGTGTCCCTGAATGCCTTATTTGCTCCTCTCTTTTTTTGTTTTGTCTTTTTCTACTGTTAAAAGACCTGAACAACAATGTTAAAGGGGAAGATTTCAAAGTCTGTAAGTGTTATTAGATGAGGAGCCACAACATATCGTATGGAAACCAGAATTGCAGAGGAAAAGATTTCTATCATTTAAGACCCCAGTGTTGCCAAAAGCAAATGTAGATGAATGTAAACTGACAAGCCCTGGAACAAAGAACCAAACTGACGAACTATCAGCTAAAAGAAAGATTCTGCAGCATAAAAAGAGATTGGAAGTTATTACAGAAAAATCCTTTAAGGCCTTTAGCCAAGTATCCAGTTGTAGTAAAGAAAGCAAACAAGAAGTTAGGTAGTATTGCTAAAGGAATATAAATCAAAGCTGTTGATATTATCACTATAGTAATACAGTAGCTAAACTTGCAGTGGTAATACATGGTACACTTTAAGTGCACATGCACTAGAGGAAAATACGACTTCCTTTTTGGCAAGTTGAGCAAAAGAGCCATGAAATACTAACAGCAAATGCAAGGTTTGAATCAAAATAGAAGTCAGAGGCAATATCTGAGGTCCTTCCACCAGTCAATCTGATTATTTAGATGAAGGATTATTTGAATCATTACTAATAGTTTTAATTTAGATTTTGGACACGCACAGCTTAGCACTGTCATCAGAGTGTGGTAAAACAGAAATCCAATATTGAGCATCCCCAAGGACTCTGTGCCAGAGGGTCATAACTGCTTCTGTAGGACAGACTGGCTACAAGTGAGTTTTCCCTTCCACAAAACAGTATCTTTTGTAGCAACTGCTGTCGTTCTTCATCATTTTCTCCAGCATTTACCAGCAAAATAAGGAAAACATGCTTTCTTTTTCTTCAGTTACAATGTGCTCTCCAGCCTTAATTAATAAGAGTAGCCCACAAGTCACTGAAATTGCTGGACTTTCTCTTAATGCCTGTTAAACTTCCTAGAGCTCACTGAAGCTCTAATTTGTAATTACCATGACTGTATATACCTGGGATATATCTCTTAAAAATAATATTGATAACATACAAGTTACACTGTCATCTAGTTTGGTATTGTTTAACATAAAAGTGCTGCACTTTCATGCAGAGTAAGAAATCCTGTGCTGAATGTTCTTATATCATGTTTTTATAGGTTTCATGCTTACCATGTACAACTATGTTTGTCTAACTTTGTTTAGAAGGGGAAAATAATGAAAGAAAATCTTTCTGGGTGGGTTTTGTGTTGCTTGGGCTTTTTTGGAATACACTTAAACTAACTGTATTCCTGAAAGTCTTTTGGTAGAACTGAATAGTACCATTATATTAATCACAAGTGCAATCACTCACTATGTTAGTTGTTATTTTGGTTAAAATTTACCTATTACTGTTTCTTGTCAGAGACACAAAGTTAAAAGATAAAAGAAATGTCCATCCAAAAATCACTCATTTAAAGAACAAATACATATTCATAAATAGCTATTGACTTTGTTCAGGCATTCCTCCCCAACTACGATCTACCTCTGATATCAACAGCAGAAGAAAATCTCAAATAGTGGATTCCCTCACTGAAAATGAAACTGCTTCAGCAGTTTCCAAGGGTTCACACCAGGAAACTGTTAAAGGAAACACAGACCAGCGAATCACAGAAGTTGGTAAAACATAGAAAAAAAAGGTAGATTTCATTTTTGCTCTCAAATGTTTATAAACAGCATCATGAAGTTAACTGAAAGAAAAAGCAAAATGAAATCCAGGGAAAAAGAAGCAGCACTATCCAATTGATGAAAACTATACAAGGAAGAAAATGCAAGAAGAAACTGTTGTAGGAAACAAGTATGATGACATTTTATAATCCCAGTAGTCTTCATGTTCTTTTAAAATATTCTTGATGACTTTTTATATGAAATATATTTCTCTGTCACAGGTTGGTTGGCAACATTGCATGACACAGTGTTTCTCTTTAGGACTTCACCATCTGCAAGTCAGCTTAGTAATTATTCTGCGCTTGATATCAAATTTCATCCACCAGTTCTTCCACTGGAATAAGAACTGGAATGATTTATACCTGCTAGGAACCCAATCCTTTAAATCATGTTTTCCCTTGCATGTGATACATGAGGTGATTATATCTACACTGTCTCTCAGAGCATCCTGGAGGCCCTTCTCAAGATCAAACCTGGCTGCCATGCAGAGAGGAAGCCTGTGGTGTCCCATCAGCATAGTTGGCTTGACATGGGCCAGCGCTGGGGGCTCGCCTGCCCAACGTGCCAGCAGATGCTCGCTGCAGACAGGAGGGAGCCTTCAAGGCAGCACCACATGCCAGAAGGGGAAGAAGACCAACCGTATGCTGCTAACGGCTGCTTCTGAGCTCATTGCCATCCACCCAGGGAGGCACTCTGAAAAGCCAGGCTTTAGTTTTGCACAGATTTTAAACATACTATACCTTCAAGTCTAATTAAAACAAAGAGCATGACTAAGAAACAAGCATCAAGAGCTCCACCTTCTCCTTACAACACTGTGGGTTCTGTACATGTATCTTCCCTAAGATTACTGTGAACTGCTGGTGGCTGGGGAGGACTCTGGGAGGGCTCAGCATGACTGAAAAATATTCAGTTGACTGCCACTTTTCTGTACTGAAAGCTGTTTCTAAATACATGAACTAACATGAACTCTGGGGCAAGTACCTTATTTTGTTGTGGATTCATACAATTCCCAGGAAAATAGGGGTTGGTCTATGATTGCAGCAGCATAGCACTGCCACAGCAACAACATGGGAACAACGCAAATGTCAGTCACAGCACTGAGATCCTGCAACACATCTGCCTGTGACTCAAGCAAGAAATCAGCAGATTTTCAAACAAAGCCTGGCATGAAAAAGCAATTTAAACTCCAAATCAGCTGAAGTAAAATGCTTTCTCTCAATATTTCTAAGAAAAAAAAGCTGTAAGGCAATGTCAAAGTTGTTATTAAAAAATACACAGTGTTTCTCCATTTTTGTTGAGTCTTTCAAATGAAGGCAGTAGTCTGTTTTGCTGTGCGCAGAACTGCTTCCCTATCCCGAGCTAAGTGAATAATGCCTTTCACGCAGCAGCAAGATAAAACAGTCCATGCAGACTTTTTTAGTACTTCACAGAAAAAAGCATCCTAAGAACCCAAACAATTAACAACTGGTAATTCTTGTTATCTTAATTCTTTAAGAACTGGGATGCGTAATGACTTGGCCAAATGGTGGAATACATCACACATTCCTCCCCTCCTAGATTTTAAGAAGTTATAATACACTGGCAGGTGACCAGCACATGAGTATCACTGGCTTGCACAGGTTAAAAGTCGTATCTGCTCATGTTCCTGCTCACATAGGTATCTTCCCTTCTCATATCTTTCCTGAAAAAAATATTCTTTGTCAAGCAGATGTATGTTTAATGAAAATGAAATCCTTAGTGGACGACAATATGTAAAATATTGTGGAAAACAATGATAGCAATTGAAGATATTCCCCACTTTTCAGTGTTTTGTCAGCATACACACTGAGGTTACTCACTTGCAAAGATTTGCATTATTCAAACAAGCCTACAAGTTAGAGGGGGGGGGAAAAGAAGTTATGGCTTAATTCACTGCTAAGCATTATTCCTGGGGCCATCTGCACTTCGCTCAGAAGCAGCCATTGGCACCTTCCCACATGACTAACAGCCATTAAAGGTCCTCTTCCCTTCAGCATCCCCTCGCACAAAGCAAATACTTAATCTCATATAACAATACCATCTAGTGGTAAAATATATTCATTACACTTAGAATCTCCATCATGTATTTTCCTACAGGACCATCTGATACACACAGCAAGAGCAGGGCAGGCAGAAAACGTCTCCTCAAGCTGCCTGAACACACACATCTCAGTCCAGCACCCGAATAAATTCATAATTCTTCATTTCATCTAAACACATCCTTAGCTTTATGCATAGGAATCGCTCCATGTAGATCAGATGAGCCTGTACCCTTTCAAAGAATATTAATATATTGATGCCATAAATCATCACCTAAGGAGCAAAGACACAGAACCAGACTGGAAGTCATTGCAAAGCATAACACTACCTGTTACAAGTGTGCTGGCCACACGTCTGGAATTACAGTGTGCCCACAGATCCTGTATGCCATGTAATAATACGAGAAACACAATTTTCTCCTGTCCTGAATGGAGTAAATAGGAAAAAAGTGTTTACTCCTCTCTACATAAAGACAGAATGTATTGTTTTCATGTGGTATCCTGAACCAACCTCCTTTGCATGACTCCATTTATCCATGATACCTAAAAAGAGTAAAAATTGAACAAAAAGGCAAATTGTTACATTTAGCTGCAGTCCATTTAGGAGAGTGTGAATGGTTTGAGACCACAGAATAAAGGCTAGAGTGAGTCAGCAAGGCAGAAAGATGACAAATGGGAAACAGCAACAACTTGTTCTACAAAACAATAAATACTGGTTACATTGATGATGCAGAGCTAAAAAGCTATTTGACATGAAATAAAATTATTCAAAGATAGAATCCTGTACTAATGAAATGGGACAATTTGCTCTACTTCAGTGGGCTTTGTGGGAACATTAGTACATTGTAAACAACATATTAACAGAGTACATATTTGTGAAGGGCAAACTAAGTCAATACTCAAGCTGTAGGAACAATTTAGCACGTAAAGCAGTGCCATGTACAAGTCTGTCTTGTCACCAGCTTGACCTCTTGAATTTTTCTCTCTCAAAAACTAGCTTTGTCCAAAATCTGAAACACCCCTAATACTCAGGAAAAAGAAAACATTAAACATGCACCCTACCAACTTACACAGAGATCCATTCATGGCAAGCTACAAAGTTCTGCTTATAGTAAAACAGGAGATTCTACAAAAACTCTATTGTTTTAAATATGTTGTTATAAAATCATGTAAATTGCTTTCACAACACATGATGGTCTAGAAGCCTTCTTCAAACTTTCATTAGAGCTGTTGCTTTTCTGCAATATACATCTTCATCCAGCAATCCTGAAAACTATTTAAATGCTTGGCTTTCTCACACTCAAACCCCCTTAATTATCTAACTCGACAAGACTAATAATGTAACTATCACCCTGTGAAAAACTGATGTTCTTCAGAACCTCCTTTAAGCAGCCACTTCACTTAATGAAAAGATCAGCAAAAGAAGCAAATTTCCAAACATGAAACATTTATTAGCCAGCAATAACAACTTCCTATTTAAAAATGGCAAATTAGCAACAGCAATGAATCCAAAAATTGTTTAGAATGCTATTAAGTGTAAAGATGTTAACAAGGGAATATGGTGACAACCTCTTATGAATAAAAAATGATGGATAATATTATGTTTTAAGAGATTCTGAGCAGAAATGCCATTGGCATAATGCAGTTTCTTTCCAATGTATATTTCTGCCACCCTCAAATATACAACTACATTATCACATGCTTCAATTTATTATTTTAGATGTTAGTTATCAGCTTTAATACATTTTGGTTTTTAAATCTATTCAAAAGTTCTTTACATGGACAACTAAAATTAATTTGAAACTTGGCCTTAACAGAATCAATATTTGGTTGGTACCTGTAATTTATTCAACTCTGTTTACATAGGGAAAACATTAGTTTCACTGCTGAATTTGAGGCAGGAATTGACGTATTCTATTCCCCAAGGTTTTGAAAATTGAGAGAATTAGGCTCTGAAGACAGAATACTTGCTGGCACAAGATTTCTGAAGCAGTATACCTGCTCTGCTCAGCCCACCTGCACTCTGCTCCTCATACCAACAATCCATATCCAGGTCTCTACAAAGTTTCAACCTGTCAGTAATGATTATTGGCTAACATAATTTCATTCAATGAAATCAAAAACTAAGGCCAGGCCTCTGAGCTAATTTATAGCACTGAATGAAATTCCTTCTCATTTTTCATTTTCAGAGAAAAGTTACAGTTATGGACAAATGATTTGTCATTGATTCTTTGCTGTCACTTGCACTTAAATGAATACCTTATGACATAAACTTCAGCGCACACATCATCAGACTGTCATAATTGCTATAATCACATCATGAAAAACTTCTTGCATATAAGCACTGGAAGTAGCATTCAGTCATGGGAAGTAGCTTTCCATCATTCCCACCTTCATAATTCTTAAGACAAAAATTGCAAGGGACCAATCACCACCTAGCATACAAAAGCAAATATTGAACAGGAAAACATCCATATCTCCATATCTATGGAGATTTATTACAGAATTATAGAGAAAATTTCCTTGAAGAGTCATGCCCCAATATTCTCCTGTCTAAAAAACTGACAAATGAAATTCTGAAACTGTTTTAGTAGATTAAGAGAAGTGGTTGGAAATTTTCCTTATACAGCTTTCAAGATCACCTGACATCTGCTGAAAGGGCATCATGGCAGGACACAAATGGTCAAGATTTCTGAAGGTGTCAGAGAGATACAGGTACTTCTTGATAAAGGTACTGGGTGGGCCAAGAAGGGCGATGCTCTCCAGCATCTGCTATTCACTGACAAGGAAGAGCTGGCTGGGGACGTGACAGCGGGTGGCAGCTGTGGCTGTAGTGACCATGCAATAGTGGGGTCCAAGATCCTGGACAGTAAGAAAAGGAGTACTGCAGGAGTCTAGCCTAGTCTAGTATAGTCTAGTCAACAAGGAAAAGAGCCAAGTGCTGCCCCAAGGAGGGAAGCACCCCTGCAGCGGTCCAGGACAGGGAGGGACAGGCTGGGGAGCAGCTCTGCAGGAACAGCCCTGGTGGGCAGCTGAGCATGGGCTAGCCCTGTGCCATGGCAGGAGGGACAGCCAGCAGCCTCCTGGGCTGTGTTAGCAGAGGCACAGCCAGCAGATCAAGGGAAGGGATCATCCTCCTTTAATCCTCCACACAGTACTCACCAGACCTCACCTAACCATGTCCAATACAAGAAAGATACACACACGCTGGAGGGAGCTCAGCAGAGGGCCCCCACAATGGTCAGGGCTGGAGCACTTGCCCTACAAGGAGAGGCTGAGGGACCAGGGCTTGTTTAGCCTGGAAAAGAGAAAGCTTTCGGGGTACCTAACCGCAGCCTGCCAGTGCCTACAGGGAGGTTAACAGGAAGATGGAGCCAAGCTCTTCATGGCATAAGGACAAGAGATAATGGGCAAAACCTGAAATGAGAGGTTCAGAATGGATTTAAGGAAAAAAGTTTTGTCCTGAGGGCAGTCAGTAAGGGGAGTGGGTTACCTAGAGAGGTTGCGCAGTCTCCCCTCTTGGAGGTTTTCAAGCTAAGACTAGACAAAGCTCTGCACAACTTAATCTATCTGACTTCAGACTTGACCCTTCTTTGAGCACGAGTGGAATTGTGATGCCCCTTCCCTGAATTACCCTGTGATCTTATGGTTCTAAGACTAAGTGATAACCTATATCTCTCTTGTATCTTCCTATAGGATGCAGCATATAAGCTGGTTAAATAACTAGAAGGAAATAAGTTCCATTAGTTTGAAAGCAGGGGGATGTCTATCCATGTTAAAATTAGCATTAATAAATACAAACAAGGATACGCTGTGTTCAAATACTTCCATTTTGGCATTTTTATGTATTGCCAAATATTCCTAATGAAGTTTTGTTGTTATTTTGAAAACATTCATGCAGATAATGGATTACTCCCCTTTCAGCTGCACAGTAATGATAACCCTCAAAAACATCTGAATATTCCACAGTTTGAGGATTTACTGACCACAAAGAAACTGATGCCCTTTTCAACTGACTTTTTAGTTATTTTCTCAACTAAAAGAAGAGAAAGAATACACATGAACATTTGCACTACCAAGGTGCATGTCTGTTCTGTTCCAAGATTAGAGAAAAACTACTCTTTAATTTTTTGTTGTATTCATAAAGATTAGTCAATATAGATTTTACTTCATTAATCATCCTGGTTTTTTTCCTTATTTTGACATTTATTAGCAACCAAAAATTTTGAAGAATTCTTGGAACATATGTTAGAATTATATGCCCTACTACACATCTTATATATGAGCAATTAAGAAACTACTTCTACATAAGCTACAGTAAGTTTCATGGCAATCTTCACTAATTCCTGGAAAGTAATTTTTCACTCATTCTGGCAACTGCAAATCTTCTTCCCACTATCTGGAGCATTCTGACTTTTTAACAGCCATAATCACCATCTTAATCACACCCTAGAAATAAATTCAACCAGGTAAAAATTATAACGTTCAGCTCAACATTACAGCATATTTGCTTTGTTACCTTTGCATCCTTGTGTATAAGCCAATAGACTCCAGACATTTTTCTCTGTGTAATATTTATCCCCATGACAAATACATGGAATAAAATGATGTTTGGACACAAAATATTTAAGTACCTACATAATCTAATTTGCAGTATTTTTATGTGGACCATATGTATTCTGGAAGTACAATTCAAAACTCATCTTTTTGCATTTCCCTCGTGGCTGTACATTAGTTAAATGTGAGATCCTCTCACGTTCCTGGGCAGGTGATATGTAGGTGTGAGCTGTTGATGCTTCAGATCAAGCACACAGGACTGTCCTGATGCCCCATTGAGAGGTCCCCTATGATTGAGTGATTATTCATAATACTCTGCTAAGTCCTTCTTAATTTGCTGGTGAGGTCCATTAATTTCATCACAGGATCTGAGGGATCTTCTACCTCAGTTGTCTCTTCTCTGAAACTCTCACCTAATCCCTGTCCTTAGTGAAAAAGGATCTGATTTCTCTCCCCAGTGCTACCCTTGAAGCATCCCTGTAATGGTCATTTCAGCAAATCAGAGTGCAAGAAACACACTGCTGTGAAGATGAACAGGGGATGAGGTCAGTTTCTTTTTATGATGGGCTGTAGAAATCAAATGGAAATACCAGTGGCTCTGTTAAGGCCACTAAATATGAATTTCCATGTCCCATCAGAAGAAGATGGCCTGATACTGTATTCCATCCTGTGCAAAACATTCACTGAATAACTGAAGTAAAACTCACAGATGCCTATATGGGGCAAACTTTTGCTTTTTACATAATTTTTAAAAAAAATCCAGGATTTGTATCCTTGTATTTCCTTATCTAGGTAGCAAGTGGAAAAAAAACAGAGGCCTGCTGTAATGACAAGCTGTAACAAGAAAGATCTGAAATATGAAGCTGCCACCATAACTTCTATTTCCTGCGTGCAACTCGGTGCGTCTTACAATGATACAAAGGGAGAAGTTTTAATTGGATATATTTTAAAAAAACTTAACGACAAAGCTCAAAAAAAGACAAGGTTTCTTTAGGTTGATTCTTAAATAGAATTCAGAAAAAGAATCAATCCATAGTTATATTGCTTAGTGTTGCTCTGCAGAAGTTTGACTGTTCGGTTCAGGTTTCCTCTTATACACACAAAAGACAAATGAAATGAGGGGCATTCCCTTATAGAGAGAGATGTGATCACTATTTTAGAGTGGCACAAAGCTGACACAGCAAATCCTCTTTAAAACTTAAGGCATTCTTGGCAGCCCCCTTTAACAAAAAGATTTATTCCTGAAGACTGATGAGGATAAAGTACAGATCATCTGCAGGATGGCTCAAAGCACCTAATATGGATGCTCTGAACTGCCCTCTGGATGTGCCCTATGGTCCTTATTGACTGTAGGAAAAGCCAAGGGAGGACTAAGATAGCTGTCTGGAGCAAAGGAATAGTAATAAATTTTTTAAATATAGTAATGGGTTTTGGATTTCTTAAGTACTCAGTGACAATTTGTCCTCTGCTGCACTGACATACTGTCTTGCAGTGGTTCTGTATAACTTTTATAGAGGTATACTTTGCTGAATTTTTGTTCCTTTCAAAGAGCATTATAGGAACAGGGCACATGTACAGGTGTCCCAGTATGCAGGAGACGAGATCTGCCATACCCTCCTCTGTGGAAAGCTTTGGTGTACGCCAGTTCACTCAGATCTAACTTTATCTTTACATAGCATCTAAGGAAAATGAGCAATGTTTACAAGGAAACAGGCATAGAACAAAATTGCAAAATGCCAAAACCAACAAAATTTTATTAAGATTATATCTAAGAATAAAGATTTGGCTAATTCAGCTTCTTAGCTAGCTTCTATCTCTCCTTCTAGTTTAGCTGAAAATTCTCTCTAACTTAAAATGGAGTTTCTTTGCCCAAGATGAGTTCTGCTTATGGAAGAGGAAAGGAATCAAGGAAGAGCCAAGACTCTCTCCTACACCTTCGTAGCTTTGCAGGCCCCAGTCTTGTTTAATTCTTTTGCATATTTGGATATAATATGTGAGGATTTAACATTGTTAAACAGTAAGAATTATTCAGTGAGAATTTAGCATTAGGAGAAATACTAATGAATATCATATAAAGACTGATCACAGTATTATTAGAAGCCATAAAATTTGGACTGGGATAGTTCAATGCAGCAGTGCATCCTTCTCTGTCTGTTTTTGGTGCTGCAGCATACGTTGAGGGACATCATTACCCATGTTCCTGTTCCTCTGATCATATAAGAAACAGCCGAACGCCCACAGAACCACATACACCACGTCAGCTTGGGCTTCCCGAGTCTGCACACAGCCTGAAACCATTACAGAGACTATCTCACTGCTTACTGCTCCCTCTGAAGTGTCACACAGACACAGCCTGTTATACTTTCACACGAGCTAAGCCAGCAAAAGGGGTGCAGAAACAACACGACAGGGAGGGCGGTGCGAAAAGCGGGAGTTTCAACACAGAAGAAAGGAGAGAAAGCTGGAGAAAAGAAAGCAAAAGGCGGAAAGAAGACTAGCTTGGTAAGAAGCAGAGTGTCCAAGTGACAATACATACAAATAAATTTAGGAACAAATGCTTTATTTTCCCTATGATCTCTGCACGAGTCCCCCTGACATTACAGGGAACTGTGGAGTTTGGCCTTGATCTATACTCCATCTGACAGACTATAAAATAAATGCAGAATCTCGCCTTTTCCTCTTCATGAATTTGCCATGCCAGATCAAAGAAGTGGGAATTTGGGACCAGTGTGGTACTGATGCAGCTGGCAGAGTTGTTTATTCGAGAGGCTAAATTCAACCTTCGCTTGGTCGAGTAACTTAATTGTGCTTACTGGGAGCCTGCTTTTTAAAAGGTTCAATTCTTTCTGCTGCCAAGAATCAGAGTTTGCTTTCAGCATGTTGAAATTATCTCAGGGGAAGGCTTTTGTGAGCCAAACCATTCCAAAAGTATTCTTAATTGCTTTCCACACTCTTGTGAAACAGGAGATTATGCAGCAAATCCACATTCTAAACCAGAAAAATTAAGGGGAGAGAAAAGTTAAAAAACAATCTGACAGAGAAAAATAATCATCTTAACCACATACCTTAAATAACAAAATGCAACTTAAAATTTTAAGAGTTTTTCAGAATCATTGTGCTCCCCATAGAAAACTATAATCAGGTTACGTTAGCGACAGAACACACACTATGCAGATCTATTCAAACAAATTGTACAGGCTACTATTTGAAAACTATTTGACTGGTATATACAGATGCATATTATCTTTATTTGAAAATTGTCCCATAAATTAAACACAACGAATAAGATAGAGAGCCTTCTGAAGAGTAAATAATTTTTCCTTTCTCTTGATTTGCTTTTATTAATATGTCAGAAGTCTCGGGAAGGATGAGATTATCTTTCATGCTAGAATACCAATGCTGGCACAACAATATTGAAGCTATCATTGAAAAACATTAGTCTTCAGATAGTTTTCATCTATTGTACTGAACTACAAACATATTTCTTCAGGTTTTGGCGGCAATGTCTCAGCATGAAGGCAGACAAAAGGAGCAGTTGAATACAGCCTCTGTAATCAACAGCTTTATACTCTTCAAAATGTCTAGGATTATGTCAGGAAAATTCAGAGAATTTCTCAAGTTGAGACAACAAGGAACCAGAACGCTTTGAAGACAGATTAGTTAAAAACAGAATGTCTATAAGTATTAGGAATCATTTAATACAGATATGGGTGCAGATGGATCAGATAGATATCAGTCTAAATTCATATAAGATGTGACAGGTTTTGTCTCTTCAGTGATTCTTCTGTCAGCTCAAATAATTTGCAGAGGAATATATCTGCTTTTTTTCCCCCTCTACAGAGGCATCTCATTCTGTTATTCAGTAAATAGAAGAATCCGAACAGAAGCCTTTTCTAAATGTGTTCACAAACACACTCATGCACATGTTTGAAAATAATTGTACAGGAAGCTCTGAGTGTTTAGGTGACTCGTATGCTTATAAAATAAGCATAATTTGTAAGTGTTCCTTAACTGTATTCTGTTTACAGAGAAAACAGAAAGCAATCCATAATTAGTGGTAGCTCAGCTTAAAGCCAGGGCATGTCAATATACTAGAAAATTTAGGAGTCTGACATAAAGTCTTCCAGGCTCAAAGAAATCTTAGGTGAGACACTTGCTGAAACAGGCAGATTAGAGGAACACGCAATACAGGTTAGCCAATGCACACCATATGAAATACTCCCACCTACAGCCATGTTTAAAATTAGCATGCCACGCACCAAAAATAATAACAGTTTTTCAGTACATTATGCTATTTCATATTAAGGTGGAGTGAGTTAGGCTGAAGCAATGCATGTAGAAAAGTAAAAGGTCTGTAGTCTACTACGTCTGTATAAAAGACAGGATATCCACAGGATTCCTAAGCTGCCATGGTAAGGTGTGTCTGCTTGGAAGTCATTTAGAGATATTTGATCAAGTCCTCAATCAGAAAGTAGATTTTATTAGATTTAATCTCATTAAATACCTCCAAATTAAATTTCTTATAGGTTAGAAATATATCCTCAGAAGCTGGATATTTTCAAATTCAGTTGATATAACATAGTTAGGCACCTATGAGGCCTTTGACACAGCACTGTCTGACATACTGATGAAAATGCATTACACAAAATCAATTCAGCACATCTTAAATGGATTAAAAACTGACTAAATGAGAGATCTCAAAAAATAATTATTCTCCAGTGAATCCCATAGGATTGATTCTTGATCACAGATAAAAATATTACTATGTACAATTATTGTTCATAAGATTTGCAGAACTTGCCTTAATCCGAAATAATGTTAAGAAAAATCCGGATTCTGCAGTGACTTGATGGTTTGGTAACTTGGGCTTGTTTCAGTTACCAGTACTTTCAACACAAAACTGTACAGCAGGGTTGAATTATTCACATCATACTTATTGTATAAGAAACCTTACCGTGAAGCATTTGGGAGGTAAGATGATTAACGAACTAATCAGAGGTGTGCAACATGGTACAGTGCCATGACTTATATATTTATTTTTAATAACTGTTGAAAGGGACATTGATGGAAATGCTGTACTGTGCACTGCAAGGTATTACATATTACAAGCCCATCTGCAGAGTGAATGAGGAGGAACAGGGAGAGAAGTTCCCCCAAACCTCTCTGCTTCACCCTGCAGCACAGTTCTTTGGGAAGGAAGAGACACTTCTGACCCCTCCTCCTCCAGAAATAAAGTAGCAGATGTCAAAAGAGATTGTTGGTAATCAGAACTAGAGAACTCATTTAGCAAGTAACACCAGGGTATATAAGCTAGTTCCCAAGCAACTGCATCACTACCTACAAGTACAAAAAAAGAATGACATGTGATTTTCACATGTATGGAAAAAGAATCCCATTATATTTGCATAAAATAAGACAAAATGGCCAGGCCCCACATAATGTATCAAAGACCATCCTTCAGTAGATCTGTACAAATGTTGGAGTTTGCAGCTGAGGTAATAAAACAGAGGCCAAAACCAATTAAAATAAGAAGTTTTCTGTTCAGTAAACAAAAAAGAACTACAAAAATTCTGTTTAAACTCATAAGTTTCAAAACAGGATTTTTTGCAGTTTTGGTGTCAGGTTATTCAATCATTTTAGAATTCAGGTCACTCCAAAAGAAGAACGTCTCTTCAAAGTAAAAATCAAATAATTTCATTTCTATAATGTAAGAACATTCTGTGTATTCCTGAAAATAAATGCATGGATGTTTGCCTTAAAAACTGAGAACATTTTTATGTTTTCAAAAATCCCTTTTTTATCCCCAACCAAATCAGTTTCTCAGATTGCATCCCATTTCACATTTCAGCCTCTCCTTACAACATCATCACTGAACCTGTAAATCAGGCAAAAATTTATTTCAGGATATGTAAAATAAAAAGGTTACACTGTGTAAATTGCAATCTCCAAATGTCAGTGCTACGTTATTTCATACTGTTGTTCACTGATCTTTTCTATCATTCCCTTTTTGAAGGACTGCATGTAAAGGCTGTAGAAGAGGTGAGGCAAACATTATACTCAATGGTATTTTTCTCTTTTGCAATGATTATACAGAGAGAAAGTCAAAACAAGTGTAATGACTCATAAAAGATTAGCAAAATGTCACATGTAAGTAGCACTCTTATGATGACATCTATAGAGGAACCTCACTGGTAATCTTATGTTTGACAAACCAAAACCATGACAGAAAACAGTAAAAGACTGGAGGAAAATTGCAGCCTAATGTAGCTCTGAGGGGAACCCACAGTCAACAGGTTGGGATGCGAAAAAGTCATTCCACTCCAGTAATACTGTCATGGTATGCATAAATAAGAAATGCACATAGATATACCTGCATGCTCTGGTCATTCTTGTGGTATTGATTTCCAAAGTCCATTGGAAGATTTCCATAAGAGCTGCATAAGAGCTCTGCAAATCCCAGAGACAGCAGTGAAAATCTCAAGCATACATTTAAAGTATTTAAAGACTACTTGCTTTTGAGTCTCATTAGATTTAATGAAATCTTAGATCTGTATTTAGACAAACTATATGCAACACATAAAAAGCAAGAGCTTCTCAAAAAAAAAAAAAGGAAAACTTAATCCAAAATTTAAAACCTCACTTACAAAGAGCAAACATTTTGAAAAGTTTGTGCCATCCACTTTTGATTGAGCACAACAGAAACTTAAGCGTAAGCTTGTGAGACATTTTTGAGACTGATAACCTTTTATTAACCTAAACATTCTGTTAAAAGATCAGTTTCTGCCTTGTATTTCTCAAGCGGAACCTCTGTCTAGAGGGAGAGTTGTTTTCCACCATTGTTGCTGATACTTTCTGATTTGAGTTTGTTTTGATCTCAGCTATGGAACCTTGAAAAATAGATCAATGCAAAGTCTTGAAGAAACTGTAAATAATGTGAATCATATCTACAGTGAATAAACAGCAAGGGTTTGTCAGTTTAAACGGGCATCTTAAATTGTGTTTAAAATCCATCATTAAATATAAATGCCTGGCATGATTCTTTTAAAACAATTCAAAATTAGCTTCTATTACTAGAGAAAATCAACAACTGAAACATCAATAAAGAGGTATAACACCTTTTATCCTGATTGGTGGTAGGGTCATGTGTGGCCTCCATATCATTCCTCACATTCACACATAATCAGAGAAACAAAAGAAATTTTAAAAAAAATCTCCCAAATAGCAAGCTCACAGGTCCTCCAATAAGACAGTTCCTACAGAGTCAAATCTTGGACCGAGTTGTTATGGGAAGTGAATTTGGTCCAAGTGACCTGTAATTATACCAGGAGTCAAAAGCTAAAGGCATTTTGCCACCCTCTCTTGTCAAGAAAATTCATCATTCACAATTCACATCTTTTCTGATGACTTTTACTTTACTTCATAATCCACAGAAAGCTGATATGAGAGAGTCATTCCCCTTACCAGAAGGCAATCTACTCTTCACAGGTTTCTCACTCTTGAAACCCAGTCTGCCTGCTCATGAGAGCAACTGTATGGGGTCACACTGAAAGCACATCTCCTCCAGTGAATAGTTTCTAATAGACATCAACAGCAGAAGCCTTGTAAGAAGTTTATACAGAGCTTTTAACAGGGTAAACATGCAGTGATAATTTCCCCAGAACATGCTCCCTAGCAATTTGCATTTCAGTTAATTCCTCAGGCAGAGAGGGCATTATCATTTTTAGTAAGAACTTGGTGGAGTTTTCTTCATGGAAGTGCCCATTTTTGAAGCCATGTAAACTTTCAGAGTCCGCAACATCCTGCAGGAGGAGGAGTTCTGCAGCTCAACCACAAATCATGCAAAGAATGCCCTCCGCCTTCCTGCAAGACCCAGTCTGATCCTCCTCTCTCTTCTCCTTCTTCCCTCATGGACTCTGGGGTTTCTTTCATTCTCTTTCAGCACTCTGTCCAACCTAGGGCACTTCAAAATCTTCTGATCCCTAGCTGATCAGTCCTGCATGGAAGACAGCTGATCTACTACAAAGCTTGATCCCTCCAAACACTCTGAACTACATATGCCACTTGCCTGTCATATTCATCTTGAATCAAGAACATCTCAGGGCTCTTCCTCACAGAAGACTAAGGCTCCCATCTTTGTAATTAATATTCTTGTTCTCTGGCTTTGTTATGTGAAGAAACAGCAGGTCACAGTATCACCTGATTTGGGTTAAATGTTTGCAATCTGTTGCACCTGTTGTCTTACTGGTTTCTCAGGTAGTTAAGAGGCAAGTTCACGTAAACAGATCCATAGCACCGCCTTGAAGCATAACACCAAAGGTGTTATGACAAACACACACACAAAAAAAAGCCTAATCAATCTTGGAAGCATGTTGTAATATATTCCCGACAACCCACATTGCTAAGCATATGAGATAAATACCTAGGAGTCATGACATAATTTTCAATTACTGGAGTTTGAGTGAGATCCCCAGTTAAGAGAACATGCTTTACCGAGTACCTGAAGAAAACCACAACCTCCACAGGGCATCACCTTGGAAGGTACAGGATCTGTTGTGAGCCTGAAGGAATAATTAACCAGAGGTGGTCACAACACTGTAGACAGATGGCAAGGAACTAACCAGGGAATGAAGAAGTCCTTCCACAATGCCTTTTTGACAATTTTATGCAGTCTCCCATCCCAGAACGATCACATAAAGTGAACCTGAACCTAAGTACCTTCTACAACCAAAAGGCCATTCTAGACACCACACCTGTTCTCTCAAACACCTCATGCTGAAGTCCAAAATAGATTTCTGACTTTGGAGGAAAACTTAAAGGAAAAGGGTTTTATTCAGTTCCCTATGAGAATAATGACAAATTCTGAAAGCATGAAAATGAAGTAGAGTTGATACTCTCTGGTAGTAGATAAATTTTTTTTCACTTTTAACTTTCATTGGGAACCTCAGTCAATTTATATCACAAGAGGAATCTGGCTCCTACCTAGGATGGGCAATTTTCACCCATTGTCTTTTTCTATTTGAAAAATACTCTCAAGAATGTGTCCCTACACAGGGGAAAAAAGATCTCATAAGAAGCCTTGAATATAGATCATTCCTCCACCCAGATACCTTCTAGTGAACTCTGGATAAGACACTCAAAATGCCCATCAAATTCACAGGCTCATCAAAAAAATCATAGCCACTACTATACCATGCCATTGGGTTTATTGTCCATTTACAAAGATATTTTTCTCTCGGAAGAGTGCAAGTACTCAGAAAGACTGACACATGAAGCTTTGTCAAGATTCTTGCTAACTTTAAGAAATCTTAAACAAAATTTTGATTTGAAATGAAACACCGGTCTAAACAAGAGTGGCCCAGCTTTGTGTTTGTACAAAGATCTCAAAGTCTTATCACTTCTGCAAGCAGAACTTTTAGAAAGCCCTTGATGGAGGTTTTGAACCCTGAGGATTCAAACATAGGTCTGAGGTCTTTGAGAATGGCACAAGTTGCCAGAAAGCATAGTTTTAAAATCTGAGCTGTAAAAGGTAGAAAGCTTTGCCAAACCCACGGTTTTCCCCATGACATTACAGGGTAAGTTTCCCAGCCTTTCTTGGAGGCTGAACAGTCATGAGAAATTCTGCTCACTCCCTGGCATAGGCAAGGTGTTCTAAAAGAGGTCTCGGCACCTGGTTTGGTGCAAATTGAGCCTGCCTTTTGCTAAAGCAGCAAGAATTCTCTTGCAATAAGGAAGTGTAGCCAGTACCTACTGTCAAATGTTTTTACCAAAGCTGGCAGAGATAGAGACGTCCTTTGCTGCACCCCCTTGACAAAGCTATTATTTGACTTCTCAGCATGTCTTGTAGGCGATACCATCTCCCAAGCCCAACTTCAGTTTCCTTTACACATTGAATAAACAGTGCCCTTCTCACAGTTATAATCTTGTTATAAACTGTGTGAAAACTTCTGTGAAGTTATGCTGCTGGAAAGCGTAAACTTACCTGCAGTTTCCAGGAGAAAACCTTCTTGTATAATCGCAATATGCACCAGGACAGATCCTGGTTCAAAAATAAAAGGCTACAATGTCTTACGTAAATCTGGGGGTTGAGTGAAGAAAGGGCAGTGATCTGGAGGTCATAAATATTCTGGCTATGCTCACTCCATATGCTCTGAAGTCCAACTATAAATAGCCTTCAAATTGCTACACATTTCAAGAAAGTTGAGTAACCCAGCTTTCACTTTGTAATGTAAGGGTAAAAGTCTAATGGTGCCACAGAAGGGCAGAGGAAAAGAGCTGCTGAAGCCATGTAGACATCTGCTGAAAGGGTCCTAGCTGTGAATTTCTATAGAGAGAACCAGCTGGCTTTAACACAGACAAAGAAATGAGAAAGTACAAGGCCAGCCAGAACAAGGTCAGCTCTGTGTGGGAAGCGAGCAAAGCAGCTAAACACTGACGTGAGTGGTCTATGGGAGGGAGAAGGGAACAGCCACATACACCTCTGCTTCTGCACGTCCAATTCCCAGCAAATTCTACAGCCAGCTATGACTTGAGACTAATTTTCTTTTACATATCAATCACAAGTCTCACATATTTATATGTTCAGGAGTAAAAGCACTGCAAAGAGAAATTGGGTCATCTGCAACCCCTTACCAGCTTATTTACTAATAAATTTCATTGACTTTGAAACACACTTCCAAGCAAAAACTACTGATGTGCTGGACCCTGTGGCCGCCTTGATCCCTCCATTCACCCATGACTGTTTCTAACCTTTCCGTGTTCCTTCCAGCTGCTGGCACTGCCTATTCAAACCATTACCCTAGTTCTGGGCATCCCACATCCCAGGTAGCAGCTAGCTGAATTTGGACACAATCACCAGCACTTACAGTGCCAGAGTTGCTTTTGTCATACTGGCCTTGAAAAAGCTCTCAGTGAGTTCTCAATGTGACAATGAAAAGGACTCTGTCATCTGTTTGGTTTCACACACAAATGTCATCCATCACTTTGGAAATCACTTCTCCCACGCCCCAAATTACAATTTTGGATAGATGCTGAATTGTAAATAAATATCGCAAGAGCACTAAAAAGAGAAGCTGACTCTTCTCCCCTTCTGTAACAGTCAAAGCAGATGAACCACGGCATTTCAATAGGCAAGAAAAAAATCTAGTCAACATTAGCTTATTATTGGTCATTCATATTAGCATGATACTTTTCTTTTGACAGTTACATCTAAACGTCCTCAAAATATCCAAACAAAGAAAAAAAGCTATATATTATGTCTTCTTCAAGGACATTATCAAAAAATCTCAATTTAAATAATATCTCCCTAAAATCACAGCCAATTTATTTTGAAAATAGAAATGCAACTTTTTTTTTTTATGAACAGTCTTCTATTCCAGGCAATCAAAGAAAGTAGACAGTGAAATATAGTATTTGATCCATTTTTCACAGGCACAGTTCAGAAAACATCTATGCTTAGGCCACAGATCCATACATACAACACTTTCTTTGAGAAGTCTCTAGATGAGCTAAGCTCATTGATCTAAGATTTTGTGGATCTGAAGTTTTTGAAGGGCAGCCAAAAGTTCCACTTCATTTTTCAGCTCCTTCCAGAACTTGAGATCTTGCTTCTTGTTCCTAAAATACTTAAACATATTTACATTGTAAACAACATTGTGCTGAGATGTATGAAGCAGGAAAGGTCAAAAAAAGAAAGGCATCCTTAACGTTTTATTGTCTATTTCAAGTTAACCATCAAGGATAGATTTTATTCTAAAAACAGGTCTTGAGCTCTGAATTGAAAAATTATGTGGGTTTTATTTGTTTATTTTTTAAAATGTTGTCACACTCCTCTATCTAGCACTCCTTTCAAGATGCACAGGTTCAATTGCTTGGCCCCTATGTTTACCATAAAACACTTTGTGATAATATGAGGATGACCTTTCTCCACAGAACTCCCATCTCATGAACATTGCCTCTCCGTAAACCCTTTGAAGGACACATCATAACTGAAGTGGGTAACTTTAATTGACTACGTAAAGATTCTGAAAGCACTTACTCGGCTTCAAACAGAGGACAAGTTGCATACTGCACTGGAGTACTCATTGGTGTTAGGTGTTTATTCAGAGTGCCAAGTCCTTTTTCCAAGAGTCTGCTACCTGCAAGCAGCTCCTAAACACTACCCCCAAGCAGCTCTCAAATGGAGGACACTGTCTCCCATGGAGTATGTTTTGCTTCGACTTTAACTGCTCCGATGTCAAAGAACAAGTTTCATACCCAACTTCTCTGTACTGTTTCTGGAGAAATTTCAGTCCTTCAAACTGAAGGGCTGAAAACCAGTACCTCAGCCCAGCCCTTAAAAAAGGAAGCCTGATTTACCAATCTTCCAACAAGATGATGTGCTCCAATTTGAGTGATCACTAGGGCTCAATAACGTTCTACTGCACCTGGTTTGAGACACACTGCATATATCCCCAACATAATCATAGAATACCAGGTTGGAAGGGACCTCAGGGATCATCTGATCCAGCCTTTCTAGCACAGTCTAGACAAGATGGCCCAGTACCATGTCCAGCTGAGTCTTAAACATGTTCAGCGTAGCGGAGTCAACCACTTCCCTGGGGAGATTATTCCAATGATTGACTGTTCTCATTGTGAAAAATTTACCTCTCGTGTCCAATAGGAATGTCCCTGGGAGTAACTTGCACCCATTACCCCTTGTCCTCACCATGTGACTCCTAGTAAAAAGGGAGTCTCCATCTTCTTTGTAGATCCCCTTTAAGTACTGGTACATAAGATGGTAAATTTCCTGTATACAGAAGCATCAACAATACAGCGATATCATGAAATCAAACAATGTGTAAGTGAAGTAAGACTTGTAAAAGGAGATACTTTTTCCTTTAAAATTAAAACAGGTCAATACAAATTGTCCAGGTCATCATAGATAACTGCATAGCTATTCAAGCTCTCATTTTCCACAATTTTGAAAATTGCTCTCCAAACTATGATGTGGAAAGACAGCATTTTCAATAATTACAGGCAAGGTCATAAAAGCATTCTTGTGTAGAATTTAAAAAAAATTCAACACATATCAAGGGCCAAAATTTATTATTCCTAAACTACAGGAAAATATGCAAGTTTGATCAGCTGAAATTTTTCTGCCTGCAGCCCAAGCTTAAGCATATTTATGGACCAATAAAAAGCACCTGCAGAAAACTCAGATTTGGTCCTCAGACTAGCATGCAGCTGTCCTGATAGCTTTGTCTAGATCAGAAACAGGGATTCAAATTCTGTTTTGATTAGCTAATGTGATTATTGTTTGAAGGTTGTTTCACTAGGGTTTGAAACAGTGAATGCCACAACTAAAAATGCATTGAATATCAATTATTGCACTAAAGAGCCACATCTTTTTATCTTAAGGCTGTAACAGCTCTCCCAAGCATCCAAAGTCCACAGTGATTCTAACCTTGTAGCTGACACAACAGCATCTTCTGGCTAACTAAGCTTTCTAACTAAAGCGCAAAGGCGAAGGTCTTTCTTGTCATCTGTACTGCATAATAGCTACAACCACTGAACTAAATAATCTGAACTAGAAATGCCAACTCATCCTCTGTACAATGAGGATGCAGTTCTTACAAGAGCTTGTTCAGTGACCAAGACCTAAAAATGTTCTAAACCACATCTGGCTTGAAGCCAAAAATTTCAATTAAATGTTAAAGAAAGAAAGGGGAAAAAAGAAATTCAACACACGACACTATTTGCAATCACCAAACTACTTTCTCTTGGAATGTTTTGCAGAAGTCCTTGGAAATAAAACCCACTGCAGATGTCATTATAGTAAAGGTACACAAAAACATTATTTAGGTGAGATGGGGATTAATTTCTTCGAGTAGACTACTTGAATACAAAACTTATTAAGGTTCATCTCCTTTTTCCAGGACTTCCTGACTGCCTTTGGAGTAAGCTGTATCTCCAGTAATTTTTCAAAATTTTGACTTGGCAATGGCTGCTTCTTTAGTGTAGAGAAGAGTTTCATACAGATCTGAGTCAGGACTCTTCAGGGCAGATAGAGTAACATGTAGTTTAAATTTGATTTAATTAGGGAATTTGATTAAAGCACAGTGTTGTTTTTTCAGCATATGGGCTGAATTGTATGCACATAATCTTTTTACATGCACAAATGACAGTAAGTTATGCAGGCTGTCTCACAATTTACACATGCGATCTTAATTTGTGCTTGTAGAAAGTTTCCACTCCGAGCTGCAGATTTGCAAATTATAACTGAGATCAATGGAAGCTATAAGGACTTCATACCCCTAACATAAAGTACCATGGGCATGCATCAGCTGAAAATGCAGACCTCATGTCCGAAAGATGCTTTGACTGGAGGGGGTGGGAAGATTGGGTTTATTGGCTCTGAGAAAGACATCTGCATCACCCGAGGTAAAATCTGCTGTCTCCTCATGTTGAAGTTTCTTTCCCATTAGCATTAAGCGGTACTGCTGGCATAGCCCAGCAGGTCAGCTGGACACCACAAAAAATCAAGCGAGCTCCCCAGAAAGCAGACTTCCTGCTCTACGTTTAGAGTAGGAAGTAGGATGGAAGTCAAGATTCTAGTGAGAGTTTTTCTGATGCTCTCTTCTATGCTGCTATGGAAAAGAAATGAAACTGTATGAAGAACTAAGTAAGAGTAGCAAAATTTCTTCTAGGAAATTATTCTAGTACATGCATTTGGGAAGGCTTGTGAGGAAACGACAGGTGAAACAATTCAGAAAGGTTTCCAAAGTTGTCCCTCCTTTTTTATTACAAAAATGGGGGCTGATTATAGATACATCTGTATAACAATTGAAATAAAACCTGCCCAAAACTACAAAGGTAATGCTTCAAATTTAATGCAAATAGTGAACCCAAGTTAATAATGCAATCTGCTTAATATGGAGAAAGAACTTTATGACTCTTGACAGATATTCACTACAAACACAATATATGCGTATCCTGATTATTATAGGTCCTACAAAAGCTACCATGTAAATAATCAAAAAGTAGATAAATCAGTTTTATTTTCTGTTCTTTTTCAAAGTCTGCATTTGTTTACAGCAGGTACATATGCATGTGTATAGCATGTGATATGCTTCCTAGAAACCATGCTCTGTTACAACCTTTAAGTACATCTATCCCATCTAAGGGGTATAGAGAGTGGAATGAAATGCGTTCAGCAGAAATGTTCCATTTTGCACAAGTACTGCTGGGCAGCTGTTTGTACTTGTTTTTGCGAAATGCATTTGTATGAACTCAGAAAAAAAAAAAAAAAGGCCTAAAGCAGATGTAGTATTGCCTTGTTGGTAACCATTAGATGTCTTGCTTTAAAGATGCTATTGCACTGCTCATGGGCATTCTAGCCATATGCAGCCACATGGCTTGGTCAAAACCCAGTCCAATATGTAATGGTTAATTTGAACCAGGGCTAAACAAAGTTCATCGTTCATTCATTTTTATCTAAACAGCATTCACCATCACTGTACAGTTCAGCTGTACAAACTGGTGATGCTAATTCTTTCTATTACAGACAGGCCCTAGGGTTTTAAACTGTATCCATCAATCTACCCACATCTAACATTTAAAGACAGATTAGGTCATTAGTTATGAAACCTGCGATCACAGTTATCACAAGTTATCACAAATAATGTACGAGGAATTTTTAAATGGTTTTTTTCATTGCATAAGCATTTTAAAAGCAAATTTTAAAACTTTTTTTTCTTTTTTTTTGGTTATAAAAGGAGGCAGCTAAGTACATAAGGATAATGTTTATTCACTGAAAGAAGTATAATCCTCATATTTCTGTAGGAGCTTACAGTTTTACCTGCCAGAAGATATTTTATGCCTGTATTTTAAGTGGTATGAGAAACCTTTATTTCAAATATTGTATTTTTGGTTATTTGCATCATTTCTTGCAATTAAAATTGTAAGAACTCTTCACAAAATGGTACTTAGGATCTTTCCAACCATAATTAACATTTTCATGTGTTTTGCAATTAATTATAAAGTTAGAAAACTGCATTACTCAATACTTATTTGGCATTTCATCTCTAATTAGTCAGATATTGATGTTCTGCTAATACAAGTGTCCTGCAACTAGAGCTTCTCAAATACAGGCATTGGAGGGAATTAAGACAGGTTCTTCATAGTCTAGAAATAGTAAGGAGCCTTGAAGACCCTCAGCAAATTAAAATACAGTCAAAAAATACTTTGCTGATAGTGAGGAGTGAAGAGAGGAATTCTGGGGAAGAAAAAAAGAGGGGGATATGGGATGAGGAAAGAAGGTACATTGCCTAATCATGTCAGGATTGGGGCCCAAGCATTTTGTTTACCTAGTGATTTCAACCGTTGCTGCCTACACTAAGAATCACTTCTCAACACAAATGATAAGCAAAACTACAACTTATGTTTAAGATTCTCTGTAACTCTGGGGTAAAGAGTTTAATAATCATAGAATCATAGAATAATCCAAGAGGCACTAAAGAAGATGTACTTGTTATATTACTTACTCCCATTAGACAAAGGAGAGTTGTTTTGTTTTCTGTTGGTGTTTTTTTTCTGTAGATTGATTCTATCCCGTTCCAATGAGCAAAATGGGAGTTTGGGGACTGATGCCAGTAGACCTATATTCTACAAAGAGTCAAAACTAAAGAAACTTAATGAATCACAGTCAAGTCGCTCATGGGAAAATCAAAACCGCAAAGAAAATCTTTATAACATTCTCATTGTTTGTTTTGATAAAACACTAGTAAACATTAGAAATTATATAATTCCCACTCCTCACAGGTTGAGGCACATGGACCACTGCCACAGCTAGGACAGTGTTCTGTCTTACAGTTTTAGACCTAATGGCAGGCAGCTGCGGTAAGGACTAAGGACTGAAGATTTTCTTGCAGGGGTCAGTCTTGCAAGTGAACCAAAGTAAAGGACAGAAAAATCTTCTGCTTTATCTTTGTTCAGCACCTCACTCCTGACTGGTTATGCTAAGTGCCACTGTCACAAAAATAATTAATACAGAATATGCCTCTTTCAGGACTGTGCATTTGGTTTATTGCTCTGAAACTCCTTAAATAGATTTTTACACGCATTCATTATATGCTTATTCATTCATGTGGAAACTCTTCCTCTCATTTCCCCCTATTACAACACAGTCCAATAAATGCTTGTTCTGAAATTAACTGTCCTTCTAAATGGTGCTCTCAGCACCAAAAGTTGACCTGAGAAATAAAATTTAATTAATGTCATGCTCTTTATGATTTAGAAGGAAAGCTGAAATCAACCTTTCCAGACCTACTTTTAAAAAGCTATTCTCTGATTATTTATTTCTCTTAGAATTGACAGAAACATTAAATCTAGCTTACCGAGTTTGGCTAACAGGCTCATAACTTGTGAGATCTTTCAGTCCTCAGCTGAAGATCCAGCCTTTGAATTGGGAACAGAGGTATTTTTTCACAAGTTAGTTAGGATTTTGCATTAGACTACATCACTAAATGACAGGCAAAGAGATGAAAATAAAGTTTTAGCAAAAATTGCCTCCAAGGTTAATTAATTTCACAATTGTTGTGTATGATGCTATTATTCATCCTATTATCTGTCCGTAACATAGGTACCAATATGTTCAAGATTAAGACACCTAAATTTAGGCATTGAAATATAAGTACTCAGTTCAGTTGACTAAACATGGTATCCAACATGCCCATGAGTCACGTCATGGATCTGATACAGTGCTATATATCCCATCCAAGTATCTTAGATACTTTGATACATTTTAAATGCTCACTACAGATAGATAGTTAAAATACACTTTTAGGACAAGTTATTCAACTTGACCAACTTGCCGTGACTTGAAGTACAATTCAGCTGATCCAAAGTAGGTGTCTGTTTTAGGGCAAGCAGCATCGCTCTAGAGGTCTATTGATAAGGAACAGGATTCAGGTGCCTGAACATAATCATCTAGAACCAAGATCCCTAAGGGAAGAAACTGGCAGATATGATGCAAGGTATCTTGCATCTGATTCAGATTGGATTCTGCACCCATTTGAAGTAGCATTTGGAGGCCAGACAATACTCTAGAGTGTTCTAAATTATGTTATGCACCTGAACCCTACCCTGGATCTCCCTTGACTATGAAGCTAAAGCAACTACCTCACATGTAGATAGTTACAATTGGACACCTATTTTAAGTGTCAATCTCAAGCTGAATCCTGCCTCTGCTGTCCTTTTTGGTAGGCTATGACTGAATTTCCGACACCAAAAAGCAAGCAGCACTGGACTCCTTTAAACTTCACAAAGCAGCAACAAGGTGACACAGAAGTGTTTTACCCTTTGCACATCACTTAAGTTTCTGAAGAAGGAGTTTCTGTTATCATTAAAATAGGACATTGTAACTTTGAATGTAACTTTGCAAAGGTTCATTATCTAACAACAAAATGAATCACAACTAAAGGTGTATTTACTTCTAATCTTGTGCAGCTTGTGCTTTGTGCTGGGTTTGGTTTTGGGGTTGGTTTGGGTTTTTTTGAAGAAAGAGAGGAAGATGTCTAAAAAGGTGTTCTTTTCAGATTCTTTATACTCGCTCAGGAATTTTATTTTACGGTGCACCATTATTACTCTTCTCCAAATACCAGGGGATTTAATACATTTTTGAGCCGAGGCTTCAAGATTAAAAAGAATAACTTCAAAAAATAAAATTACTACCATACTTTTGAACAGGCAAAGAAACATAATACTATGAGACCTATGAGACTACTGCTACACCTAGCTGTATCATTCCAAATCATAAATTTTAATCACTGAGAAAAAGATATTCAGGCCAATCAAGCAATACAAGATGGTGATAAAACACAGTTGTAGCTGTTCTCCAGCTTCCGGACTTGCTAATGTCAGTAAAAAGGTAAATTCCAACTACAAGTTTTATTAGTGTTGAAAATGCTGAAAGGTGGCTTTACCTTCACCTTTTCAATCAAAATCAGCCACCCAAAGAGCTTTTATTATATGAGATTCATAGAGTGAATTTCAGAGTAACTGCAATGGTTATGTGAAGGGCTTGACTCTCTTTTCTCTGACAGATCTAGGCCATCTGAGCAGGTTTTAAACTTCCTTCATCACCTTCGAGACTGAAATTAAAGAGGAGGTATGCGGTACTCAGTCTGAAAGCTCTATAGTACTGAAGGCTACCAGAGAAACCGAACACATGGAGTTAACCATGAAGGGATATGATGCTATTTTAATAACCAACATTAATGACAGAACTGCTAGCAGTTGCAAAATTAGCTGCATCTCTGTCCTGTTTGTGGAGTTCATTGCTCAAGTCCTTTAACTTTTTCTCAAAAAAGCTACTGTGTTACGCAGATCTTTGAGCAACTGCAGAAGCCAAACCAACCTGGACTACCAACTGGAAGAGATAAACTAAAGAGTAAGATAGAAAGGATGGCCCTTGTTTTAAAGTCCATTTTATATTTTGCTATATTTGATTCTTAGTATTAAAAACAACTTTGGATTTAAAATTTTTCTGGCTGTTTTATTCAACCCTGGTTGCAAATCTGTTAGACCTGCCAAGGAAGCCTGGTGTTGAAAGTCAGTGTGTACTATGGGATGGCAAAATGATGGCTATGCTTAAAGAGACATAAAGGGATAGGGGCTTGAAAGCATTCAGAGGTAGGAGTAAGTACTCTCAAATGGCAAAGAAAGGGAAAAAAGCAGGCCTTGTTCAGGAATCATGACAAGCTCATTGGAAATTTAACTGGTAAATTAAAACTCTCATAGAAAATTAGTACTATAAATGATTATGCTGGTAAAAAGAAAAGCAAGGAGTTGTGCTCTCTTATTACACACAAGTACTAAAGTAATTGGCATTATTATTCACTGGGGTGAGGGATATTTAACTTAGAAATCCAATTTTTGTAGAAGAATGTATTTAGAAGTATATAGAAGTTCTTAATTGTTAGTATGCAGTTACTCATCGAAGACATTATTTCATTCAATCACAATTAAAAAAAGAAAAAAAAATTTAAAAAAATCTAATGGAACAATAGATTTGGTTTCATTTTTCAAAGAAAGTGTTTCTTTGACAGAAGCCTAAGTTAAAGATTGTTTAAATTAAAAAAAAAGGACATGCACAATGTCTTCATCATTCTCTTCTTCACCAATTATGTTCTTGTCTTCTTCAATGCTGGAAAGTATTTACAATAGTTAAGAATGAAAAGGCCTTACAAAGCAGGGTTCCATAGAAAGTCATAGGCAGACATGCCTTTCTCCAATGTATGGTTAGACATTTCTGGGAAACACTAATGAAATGTCTCCCACAAATGTGAAAAGAGCACAAAATAAAAATAGATCAAAAAGTAGAGGCCAGATACAGCTTCTTTCCTCTGAAATGGGAACAACTGTTCAATACCTGCACGAATTAGCGCTATGTAAGACCTCCTGTAACAGTGTTATATGAAACTTTGGCTACCATTAACCAACAGAAAGAATATGACAAAGTATTTGTCAAAGTACGAAGCAGTATTTTCTCACATTCTCATTTCCTTCTTTTGTTTGAGTCTAGTCCCACTTGTCTGGCTCCAGCCATTCCTGAAGTTCCTTAACAGAGCAACTTCAGTTCTCCTTCACAAAAGAGAACTACTGGATAAAAACTAAATGTCTTTTTCAAGGCCATAGTCATTGGAGAACGTCAGCAACAGCTGATGAAAACAAAACAGAGAAATTGTTTGTCCATTATGCTGTTTCTTTTTCCAGTGGTCTCCAATCAGAGTTCTTATTTCATGGACATTAACTTAAATTCAAAAATTCTCCTGACATGAGGGGAAAGGAGAGATTAAAGAGAAAAAGTATTTTCAAATAATTTCTACTAGAAACAATCATATTGTGGGAGCCAACACATCATTAGGCACAGAGCTCCAACATCCCCTCTACCTCCAAAACTACCCATCATCTAATATCTGAAACCATTATGGTAGGCCTGACTCATCCCTTGGCAAAAACCAACAGAAAAAATTATAATTAGCCAACAAACAACAACCCCAAAAGTGGTAAAACAGAGACAGATGTACCTTTAAATCTTTACAATCTGTCATTACTATGATCTGAACTCCACAGCCTGCTGCTGAACCAGGAATGTATTGTATATACAGCAAAATTACGCATGTTTATCTCACAGTTTCTGTTGATAATGTGGACTGATATACACTAATTTTCTGACTGTCACATAGCTCTTCATATACAATCAGTTCATAACTTTTTTAGGATTGTTATACTTATTGGGACATAAATGTATTTTACATGCAAGTGGAAGTGCCAGCTGTAAATAAAAAGAATAAATACATCTGTGGAGAGACAATAACTTTAAAGATGCAATAGCTTGGCCAGTTCTTTCCAGGTGCTAGATAAAAGTCATATAGATCTTCTGGTCAAGACCAGAATATATACAGAAATTAAAAGAACCAGACAGCTACAAATTGTCTCTCCAGGAAGGAGACCATGAATTACCAACAACTGCTTGATTTAAGATACTGAAAGAAAGACACAGAGAGACTGAAATATGCAACTCAGAACAGCTGTGGACATAAGCATTAAATCATAGCGTCTTACTTTTCCCAAAAAATAGTAAAGTTTGGGTAGGATTGGTTATACAGAGACTTTTCTTTTATCTCTTTGTTTAATGGGTAGGAAGTTTGGGAGAATAAAAAATATTTTGCTTTAAAAATCTGGCTTTGAATCACCTTAATAATAATATAAATAATATTTTATTTCAGCTGACAGAATTGGGCCTGTCATGTTACTATGCCAAGAAACCAGAAAAGATCGCAACGGAACTGAAGCAGTGCTGAACCAAAAAGTTCCAGCTTCAAGAGAGATGAGGGGAGAAGCGAAGCTACCTGCTTAACTACTTAACTCATCTGTATACTTAGCTATTTACTCAAAGGGGATGCAAAGGTGTGTAAGGCACAAGTAAGTTGTGAACTTACAGTATCCAACAGAGCAGAGGATACACATCACACCCCTCAGCTATGAAGGTGACGAGAATTTTAGGCAGCTCGAAAACCTCTCAGCACATGTTTCAATCATATGTATCTTGCACTCATTTTAAATCAGCATTTAACATCTACTGATTCAGAGAAAGGAAATTTCCCTGCAGGAACATTTTCAATATTGTTCCCACAAAGTGACTGTGAGAACTAGGCACGAGCTCTGAACACAATGAAGGAAGGAAGTTTATTAGAGACTTACTTTTACTAGAGCTTGAACATAAGTTTCAAACCTGGAAGACGAAGACTTTTTAAAATGTACATTTCTACCTTCTGACATAGCAGGGTCATGGGCAAAGTTTCCTTCTGTTAATCATTTCCATGTTTTGCTAAAGTGGAACTCTGAGTAGCAGAGAAAAAAAAATTAGAATTCATGGAAAGGTTATTGGGATTTACCACAAGCTGAGCTATTGGCAGAATGCATGCACATTTACGGCATTTAGTTTGTATCCATTAACTAGACATAATTAACCACAACCAGGATTATATAGCCTGAACTAGTAGATATTATTGGATTTAATAAATACACAGATGTAATGGAACCTGTGAGCCACAAAGACTGAACTCATTCATCGTTACTGACTCATCTGCAATTTTTGCAAACTTTTTATTAGACAACCACTTAATTTGAAAAATTATTCTAACAAATTGAATATTTGTTTGTGCTTAACTTAAGTTTACTCAAAACATTCTCCTGGGGTGGAGAAAGAGCATAAACTGATTTTTTTTATTTAGTCAAAGCAAAAATTAACTATTCATCCATCCGTGTATCTAGTTTCATTTTGTGTTTTATTAAAATAGCATACGCAGTAGTCTTGTCTATATTACTGGTGACAACATGGTGGCTATTGGACTGATATAATGGTCTCAAAGAGTTTCCAAATATAAATATATTCTAATGAGATAATCCCTAGAGCATGGGTATGGAGGAACGCTATCTAAATAATGTCACTTCTGTTGCAGAACTGGTTTCAAATTAATTGTTTCTTTCTAAAGCTATAATTATCAGGAGGAATGCAGTTAGTCAGAAAAGATGAAGTTAAAAAGTGCATAATGTTTAATAGCTCATTAAATAGAAAATATATTGTAAATTTGGGAATCAGAATGACTTGCAGCTAACTGTGAGCTGATGGGTCATGGCATATGAAAAGAGACTTTTTTGGCAGGAAAGCAATTTGGTAATGCTGACTGCAGTCTGCATTTACTTGACATTCGGAAAGATCATATGACACCAATGCAGATGAGGTGAACAGTGAAAAGAAAAGGAAAGGCAAGGAGAGCTAGAGGAGAAAGAGTTAGGTTATGAGCAGCTGGGAGGATGATGAGGAAGAGGAGAATATGAGTTCCATTATTGGGAGTTCAATTTTTAAAGTGGGAATGGGAACAAGGTGTTATATTAAAGAGACTCAGTGTATTCATGCAGCTATAGTGATAGCTGTGTCAGCACTTTTCTCACAGAGGGGGTTTATGTAGGATTCATATAGGTGAATAATTACCAATTTTGTAATTTCTCTTCCAATAAGAAAACAGAGTAACTGTTATATACCCATTGCTCTGAGTATGCTTTTAAAAGCATACTTCATTTTTGAAAAGCATGAAGCGTGTATTTACCAGATGTCAAATATGCATGTATAATAATGCAACAAATCAAAGCAACTCCAAAGAAATTCTGAAACATTTAGGAATAATTATCCTGTGAAAAAAAAAAAAACTAAAACATTACACCACAGCTTCAAAATGAAAGAAGTTCAAAACACCTGAGCTAAGCTTAAACTTTCTCCTACTATATTTTCACATAAGCAGTGACCCCAACAATTACATGAGAGGACACAAACATGATCAGAATGGGAGAAGGCAGCTGTGCATTTGCATGGTCACAACAAAATGCATGCCACACCAGCCTGCACAAACGTGAGGGCAAAAGCCCCTTAAAACCTCATAGTCATCTAAAAGCACAAAGTGATGTATGAAGTACTGCAGCATGTGGGCTCAGATTCCCAGATGAAGCACAAGCAGCTTAAAAGGGGAAAAAAGTTACCCAGAGTTACATCCTTCTATTTTGTTAGGTTTTGACCACAAGCTGATCTATGTGGTAAATCAAAATCTGGGATAAAATCACCAAAAATACTTCTATCGGTGTACTGGTTTTGGCTGGGATAGAGTTCATTTTCTTAATAGTAGTTTGTAAGGTGCTGTGTTTTGGATTTGTGACCTTGAAGTGTCAGTGGCCGTGGATAATTCCACATCACAGCAGCTATACCTCTGAAGAGACTGTCATCTGTGCATAAGTCCATGCTGGAGCAGGGACAAGGGGAGGAGTTCATTGCGATGTTAAACCCTATGGCCTGGTCCAAAGGGATCAGAGGTGGAGACTGTAATGGATATACATTTCAATTATTGTAACCTGTGATTTGAGTTGCATGTTATAGGAAGTACTATAGCAGGAACCACCTGAACCAACGGAGGATGAGCCTCAAAAGAAGCAGTGCAAGTGCAGCAGTGACCCAAACTGAACTGGCTTTGGTGCCCAATAACTCCATGCAACACACCACCTCTCCTGTCCTGAGTGACCATCATACTAGGTATAACCCAAGTCATGGACTAAATTAACTCAATGGACATTTTATGGACATTATACAGGGGTGGGCCACAGACTAAGGGAATGACATCTGTGTATATATCAAAGGGTGGGAAGGGGAGGGGGGTGGTTGATGACGATGTATTGGATAGTGTGGGACCTGAGCATGATGTAAATGGTAAAGAATGAAGGGTGGAGATTGTACTGGTTTTGGCTGGGATAGAGTGAATTTTCTTCATAGTAGCTTGTAAGTTGCTGTGTTTTGGATTTGTGGCCAAAACAGTGTTGATAACAGAGGGATGTTTTTGTTATTGCTGAGCAGTGCTTACACAGGGTCAAGGCCTTTTTTTCTGTTTCTCACATTGCCCCACCAGTGAGAAGACTGGAGGTGCAGGATAGCTGACCCCAGCTGGCCAAAGGGATATTCCATACTATACGACACCATGCTCAGCAGTAAAAGCTGCAGGGAAGAAGGAGGAAGGGGGAACATTTGGAATTACAGTGTTTGTCTTCCCAAGTAACCGTTACATATGACGGAGCCTTGCTTTCCTGGAAATGGCTAAACACCTGCCTGCCAATGGGAAATAGTGAATATATTCCTTATGTTGCTTTGCTTGTGCATGCAGCTTTTGCTTTACCCATTAAACTGTCTTTATCTCAACCCACAAGTTTTCTAACTTTTGCCCTTAGGATTCTCTTCCCATCCCACTGCAGGGGAGTGATCGAGAGGCTGGGTGGGTGTCCTGGTTTCAGCTGGGATAGAGTTAATTTTCTTCTTGGTAGCCGGTATGGGGCTGTGTTTTGGGTTTAGGATGAGAACAATGTCGATGCTAAGTATCGCTAAATAGTCACTAAGTAGCGCTTACATTGGTCAAGGACTTTTCAGCTTCCCGTCCTCTGCCCTGTGCACAGGGGGCTGGGAGGGAGCACAGCCAGGGGCGCTGACCCAGACTGGCCAAAGAGTTATTCCATACCATATGACGTCATGCTCAGTATATAAGCTGGGGGAAGAAGAAGGAAGCGGGGGGACATCTGGCGTGATGGCGTTTGTCTTCCCAAGTAACCGTTACGCGTGATGGAGCCCTGCTTTCCTGGGGATGGCCGAACACCCACCTGCCCATGGGAAGTAGCGAATTAATTCCTTGTTTTGCCTTGTTTGCGTGCGCAGCTTTTGCTTTACCTATTTAACGTTCTATTTTATTTTACTTCAATTATTAAACTGTTCTTACCTAAGCCCACGAGTTCTCTCCCTTTTACCCTTCCGATTCTCTCCCCCATCCCAGCGGGGGGGAGTGAGCGAGCAGCTGTGTGGTGCTTAGTTGCTAGCTGGGGTTAAACCACGACAGTGGGGCTGAGCTGCCTACCAGGGTTAAACCAGAACAATCAAATTATAATGTTTACAAACAGAAAATAATAAAATCTCGTTGCCATAAAGGAAAATGGGTGGAAAAAAACACTTCCTAAATCGGAAGTTCAACCAGCACCTGGATTCATGGCCACTTCTTTCTTTGAACATCCATCACACAAATACCAATGTAATGCCTTGATTATGAAGGTTTGGACACTTTGGCAGTAATGCGTTTTAAGTATTACCTTAATTCCAATCCAAAGGTTTTCCCTCATGATTCTAGACTGAACAGAAAAAAGCAGGATCATATAATGAGAAGTGTCAAGCAACATTAAGCATATTGGCTGATAATATTGTATCTGGATCTATAGCATGTTATGTTAGCATACAAATACAATATTTCTTCTGTCTTGGTTCCAGTAAGCTTATAAACCAGAACTTATCTCACTTTATTTGCTGCTGCTACCAGACCTCAAGATAAAACTTCCCATCTTATTTAAGTTTAGCTTATTTGTTACAATACATAGATAAAAAAATTTCAAAGCTAAATAAACACAGGTAACACAGTCCAGAGAGGGTATTCTCCTGTCATGGTGCTGAAACAGATCTTTTTTCTGCAATTAAGCTTTAAATATGACCTCACTTCTTGCAGGAATACCATAGCCTGATATACATTGTCAGAAAGTGGTATTTTACTTTAGTGCCACACCAGTAACATCACATTTGAAAATTTACATGATTGTAATTGTAGTTTCTAATACTATAATACAGGGCAGCTACCTGTAGCATCTTTCTGAAAATTACCTGCTGTTATATAGTCTCTGTTCTGAATTTAAGGGGATTGAATGTTTATAAAAGGTGCAGGACTGACAAGCCATCGAAACAAAGCTCAAGTCTTGAATTTGTACCCAGAATACAGACACAAACATAGTCATCTCAACAGCACCCCACCGATACGCCTTCAACATGGATCACTCTAAGCAGTTAGCAACATTTATTCAGGCTCACTTCAGAAAAGTCTTGAAGCACATAATTAATTTGACTAGTCCCACTGAAGCCACACACTTACAGCTGAAATGCCTTGCGTGATCAGAGCTCAGGTTTTGCCTCTCTGTGCACACAGCAGGTGCACATCCTAATTTTGGCTAGTGGTGACTTTTGTGACTTGGACACTTCTATAGTAAAAACTGAACTAAGACTACTAACTCCTTTTAGATAAACCATGAGACAAGCTTCAGATGGTACTGACTCTCATCCCTTACTGGAAAAGATCCAGACTTCAAAGAGTTTCCTACATACAAATGGCACAGAAAGCCATTATCTTTCCTCAAAGCCATCGAGCCATTCTGCGTTACTTTGCCGTGCCATTAAGTGCAATGACACAACAGCCAACAACGAATTACGGTTGAGCCTAGAACTCCAAAGGCCAAACAGATATCTTTCTTAAATGGTAACAAACACCAAAAAAGTCTCAACTGAAAGGGGACCTAGAGCACATAGTTTTAATGCAGTGCTCACAGATCTCCTGTTTGCACAGTTATGAGGCAGAAGGCAGCACCTAGCCTGAGACTGCACATCAGAGGCTTTGGGACATGTTCTCTCCTACGTGTAGTTTCACATGGTGAGGGAGAAGCCACAGGGAAAGCCTGTAACCAGGGAGAATGTCCTGCATAAAGATGCTTGGATGAGCATGAAAAGCCATCTGGTGACCCAAGGGCTGCGCCATACCCTCTCCCCCATTCTGTGATATGACATGTTAGACAGAGATGAGCGGAAGGCCACACGCCACATAGCTAACTGGTTTGTGGCAAGATGGACCAGAGGCCACAGCTCTGCCTTATCAATATGTGATACAGAAACTGGAGTGGGGGAGTGGAAGAAATCCAATATGAGAGTATCACTGCGAATGTGAGAGACTTGTCAGGTCTGTGCTCCTGTCTCTAAAAGAGCTGGTGTGAGACTGCATGTTACTGAGAGATTTATTTTAGAAATGTATTATATCCTGCTTTTAAAAGGGAAAAATAAAGCAAAACCAGTACACCAAGCAATTGCAGTTTGGTTCTAGTAAGTCAGTTAAAATATACAGTACTGCAATACTGCCTCCTTGCATTTCAAGAAGGAAATTGCTTTATTGGATCAAGCCAGTAGTCCATCTAGTCCAGTACCTCATCTTCAAATACTTGATCTTAATATTGCAACAGAGGCAAGAAATCTTCCACACAGAGAGAGGCCAGCACACAACCAAGACTAAAAACTTGGTTATCTATTTCAAAAATATTTCACATTTACCAACCTATTTCTTAATATTTTGCTATTTGTGCAACTGAATAGGTTTGTTGAACTGTGCTTGTGCATTTATTTACTTGTGAAGTTTGTCAGTCTAAAGCACCCTACGCGGCCTTAGCTCCAATTCGTGATTTAAGCATAAAAGATTACCAAACACCCACGAGTCCAAAAAAAGCTCTGTGTGCTTTCACCTGTATGCTACCCTGTACTATGGCTCTCCCCTTGGCATTGTTAAAGGGATGCTCACAGTAGAGGCGGCTGTATACAATGCTGTCCTGGTGCTGAGAGACCTGTGTTCAAGTTTCATATTACAAGATCAGCAAGATGTGAAGTGAGGCTACTGGAAAATGTAAGCTATTAACATAGTATGGATTATGAGGCTTGATAAGCTTTAAATAGGGGGCAAAAAAAAATTCCCACTTTTTACACATGAAATTATATAAGTGATTCTTCCATACTGCAAAAGATACAGGAGCTACTCCTATAAGTGCTTACTCACGCAAGGACTAAGAATCAAATCCATACAAAGCATCTTCTAGTACTACTTCAAGCAATAGCTACAGCTACAATACATTCTACAAATCAGTGCCCTGATGTAACTTAACAGAAGAAAAAGCTAAGTAAGCTTTTTTTAGTGACTTCGTCCCATTTAAGCATGTAGTGTCCTACCATAACTAGTACTGTAAAGCACAATGTCTTTATTTTCTCCCTTCTATCTCCAAAGTGTTTTTCAAAACACACTGCATGAAAGAAGCTCTATAAAAATGCCTTGAATTGTTACTCTTAAAAATGTGACTGGTTTGCACTAGCAGTATGAAAAAGTACATTAGGTGGCCATTATTATTTTGTCTTCTCTTTTGATAAATAACTGACTACATATGGTAAGCAAGAGTGGCTGGCAAGGGTGTATAAAGAATCAAAGCACAAAAATCACTATCTTCCCAAGTTCTACCAAGAGCAGAAGGAGATAGCTCTGTAGCTGTCACCAGGAAAAATGAACGACACTACTGTTGATGTTTCCACTTTCATTCCTATGTCTGATGAGTTGTATAAATCTGAACTGAGTTATGAGGAGGAGTGTTTTGAAGTATACATTAATGGTTTAAAAAAACAAATCCCTGGGCCAAATTTCCTGTTGAAATAGCTCCAAGAGTGGGCCTCTGTTTTTAAAAAGTATTTCAAATGTGAAGGTGTGCACTTACAATGGATTCTGTGAAGCTCAGTATACTATGGAAATGTTTTCTCACCCTAAAAAAAAAAGCAAGCAAAATCTTTTTAAAGTGCACACTTAAATTCAGTGATCTAAGGATAATGGAGCAAATCTCCAGCTGGTTTAAAATGTCAGAGCTTCAAGTACTCCAATGGAGCAATGAAAGTCTGCATCAGTTGGGGATGCCCCTCTTAACTCAGAAAAATGATCGTGAGCAGGGACAGGTCAGTATTCAGCTCTGCTGACACAGGACCCTTCTGTTATATTCATCCAAACACAACTTTTGCCTCAATGCCTTTAAAATTCAGCATTTCAAAAGATAAATGGAATATGCATTTTCAAATGAAAAGCTATTGCTACCTGAATTATCTGGAGATGTAGTAGAAAATTGATGAAAGACATTTAAATGAGATGTTTAAATATAGACTGCAAATATGAGACTGAACATTAATTAATTAGATTTGTAGGGTCTTCCCTTGCTTTAGTCTCTGTATCATCATGCAGTCTTTGTTTACATTCATTTATTTGCTTTGTTTGATGACGTTTGACTAATAAATACATTGATGAATTGCATCAGTAAATGCCATCCATATATCACAAAAATAGGATGTCCTCAGTGTTTCTGGCACATTGATGCTAAAGGATTTTTTTTTGTTTGAACTTTCAGTACTTAACAAAGGAAATAATACTGCTTTGCTAGATAAACTTCCTGATTTTTATTTTAATTTTCAGTGAACAAACAGCTGCAGAATAATGTGACTTAATGAAGCATTCCTAATAAAATCCTGCAGAAGTTAAAACAGGGGCATAGAACTGCTTGCTCACTGATAGTTGTATCATTCAGAATAATTTTTCAAGATGGTGATCACATTTTTTTGTAGATGAGTATTAGGTAATGTGATTTTCTGTCTTCCAAAGTCAGTGATTTCCTTTAGTGTGATAACTAGTTAGCATTGTTCTATTACTTATTTATAGTAAGTAAAACATACAACATAATTAACACAATATATTTCCAACACACTATTTAGGCTTTGCACAGGTTGGTAAGTAGCAATACAGCCAGCAATAAATTTAAGTGTGAAGATGCTCAGATCTGATAAATTCCATGGTATATTTTGTTCACCGAAAACATATAGCCTGCATTTGTAAAGATGTGCTTTATCAAGTCTGTCATCACCTGTGATGAAATTATGAAACTTCTTGGCTGCTACATGTTTCTCTGCCACCACAATTCAGTGTAAAGTATTATTTGCTTTATATAAACCTAGATAGGGTTCAATGAATCATCACTTTGCAACCTGCCAGTAAAGCAATCTCCAATATCCGTCTGTACACACATCTATTTACTTCTATTCAGAACAAGTTTTTCATGTATTCCCCACCAGAATTATCAAGTGCATTACAAGCATCTAGACGTAAAGCTGAGATCCCTCAGATCATGAGAAGAGACAGGTAAAAAGGTTGCCCCGTATGTCCAGTATGAGAAAAGATACTGCCAGATTAGTCATTCTCTGATTAAAACAGCATGACAGGAATCAAGATTTTGTTTCAAAGTCACCCACTACCAGCAGCATATTTAAAATTAATACCACATTTTTGAAAGCCCCCTTATGTTCAAACTACATGTGGAACTGGTGAGTAGTAATCCTGATTTGCTATCAACCAACTGAGCAAAGCTTTCCACTGAAATTATGGCACTTAGGTAGTTTACATTTATAAGAATAACAGTACTGGAGTTTTGGAGATTGGGACTTTATGAAACCAAAAAATACATAGCTTTGAGTATTGCCTCAGCAGTATCAGCTCTCTGAAATAAAATGTTAATAATGAAATTTATATGAATTCCTTTACTGCTGTTAATTATACACTCACAAAACTAGGCATCAGTATGAAATGACTGCACAATTACTGTGAAAAAGTATAATGAAAGATGTAACCTTTGCCACCCCCGATAAAAATGCCTTAGTATGCTCTTTCCCAACTTCAGCTAAGCTATATTCCTAGTGCCATTGAACTACTATTTTTTCTAGTATTTACCCTACGCTACAGAAAAGAATCTTAATTTATCAATTTGACTTCACTTAGATCAGCCCATAAAGTAGCTTTAAAGTGTTAAACATATAGTAGGCTGAATGCTAATGTCTGAAACTAGTTGGTGAGACAGAGAAACCAGATAACAATTATCATTTAGTCAATAGTAATTTAAATGTATCCACTGCTGTGCGAAGACCCTAAGACCCTGAATGCTTTACGGGGCTTTCAGGGATAGAGGTTGAGTATGTTTATTATTTAAATTGACAGTTCTGCAGAAGTCAAAGCATGGTTCTTTAAATACTGAGCCGGCGTCTACTGGGGGGGAAGGTGGTAGAAGTGAGGTACTTAGTGGTCTAAAAAAAAAAAAATACTGATAATCTCCAAGCAAAAGCTGGAAAGAGACAACTGTAACTACACATATAATTTAAAATGCTTTAAGCAATGATTTTAACTCCTGGTAAGAATGAAAAATACAGAAGAGCCATGCATGGCAACTCCTAACAGGGCAGCGCAAGCTATTGCTCTTTAGTCTTTGCATAGATAACCTGGTGTCCGATCCTACAGCTCCACAGGAACAAAGCAGGTTATTTTAAAACTTTCTCTTGCAAAGCTATAAATGGGGTGGAATAAGGGAAAAGCCCTCTCACTGTGGCATACAGAACCTGCAACGTATTTAGTAGGTAAATGAGTTCACTGAAATGCAAAGAAAGCAATGTGGATGGACAAGATATGTTTCATACTATATACACCACAACTTGGGGAGCGTTACACACAGGGAGAAATGAAGCCATGAACCGTCTTTTTATAGCTCTTTTTTTCAAAGGATTCATAAAACGATGCCTCGCTCTTTCACCCGCTCTCTGAAGGCGTCCGGGCTCCAGAACAGAGTAAACCCCCAAGTGCCCGGGGGTGCTGCGAGTTAGCGGACACCCTTCCTTACACCAGCAGTTAGGCTGAAAAACGGCTGGGTTCCCCTGGCCCCCCACGGCTCTGCTGAAACGCTGAAGTGTTCCTTTGAATAAAATCAAATAAAATTAAAAGGGGAAAGAAAAAAAAAAAGCCTTGCGGATCCCCCGGTGCAGGGCTGGAGCAGGCTGCCCCAGGCACCCGGCAGGAGCCGCGGAAGGCCGGCGAAGGCAGCTCCCCCTCACAGCCGGCTTTCCGCAACTTTTGGGCAGCGGGAGGGCGGCAGCCCGCAGCAGCCGCTCCGCGCACCCTGCGCCTGGCCCCGCCGCGGCCGCTTTCCGCCCGCCGCCCCGCGGGGTCTCCGCCAGCCGCGGAGAGCATCTCCCGGCCCCCCCACCAGCGCCCAGACAAACAGACAGACCCACGCCCCTGGAGCGCTCCGCTCACCTACCTGCAACCCCGCTTCCTGCTGGAAACACCTAGCGATCGGCCGCCTCCCGTCGGGGGGGAGCTCCAGCCTTACCGCCCGGGCATCGCCGGCACACGCCCCGCGCCCCGCCAGCGCCCGGGGGCATGGAGCGGCGCCGCGCTCGGCTCGGCTCCCCTCGGCTCGGCCGGGCTGGGGCAGGCAGCCGTCCGCGGGGCCCGGGTCTCCCCCCGCCTCTCTGGGAATACACCAGGAATCCGTCTAAGAGATGCTAGAGGAAGGGTGAATGAAGTAAGTGGGACTTGAAGTGTTTCTCGTGCACGATTTCAGAGTATTAAAAAAAAAAAATTAAAAGAGGACGAAGTATGGATTAGCTATCGGAAAAGCGGAGGGCGAGGAAGTCCTGCAGCCCGGTGGGGCTCCGGCCCTTCGCCAGCTGCGTGCGGTCCTGATTCAGCCCCGCCGGCAGAGGAAGGGAGGAAAAGCCGGCGCGTCCTGCAGCGGTCCCTCCGTTAGAGCATCTCTGATTGGCTTGCCTTTCACACACAGCACGACTTCCCCCTCCTGCTGCCTCCTTCTCCCTCTTGGGAAAAGTAATTGGAGAGCGAGAGCTTCACCTTCAGCAGCAGCAGCAGCCGCCCCGCGCCCAACCTGCGCGCACCGCACCGCACCGCGGAGGAGCGCGGGGCCGCCCCGGGCGGCCGGACAAGCAGAGGCAGCTCCAAGCGCGCCCTGCCAGGGGGGCGGGAGGGACGCCCTTCTCCTCCCCGGTGTTTATCCGGCTCCTCGCTGCTCTCCTCCCCAGCCCCTTTAGGAGGCAGCAGGTCCCCGCGGCCGCCGCTCTGTCTGATCGGGGGGGGGGGCTCCGCCGGCAGCGCCCGCCGCCTCCCCCGCGGTCCGCACACACCGGGGCTGGGCCGCCTCCCGCCCGCCCGCCCCCGCGGCACGGCACGGCACGGCGCGGCACGGCGCTGCTCAACGCCCCCTCCCCTCCGCTCCCCTCCCGAGCGGCGGCGGGGGGTGCGAAGTTTCCGCGCAGGCACACGTGGCCGGGGGAGGAGGAGATCCCCGCGGATCCCCGGCGGCCCCGCCGCGGGGGAGGGTGGCACCGGCGCCGCTCCCCCGGGACCCTCCTTGCCCTCCGGCGGGAGGCTGGGCGCCGGGCGGGGAGGGAGCCGCCGGGCCGGGCAGCGCTGGACAGCTCCCCCGGGGGAGCGGGGCCGGGGCCGCGGCGGCTGGAGAGGGCGCAGGGACAGGAGGGACGCGGCGGCGCCGGCAGCCAAAAGCTGGGCTGTGTCTCCCTCCAGAGGGAGAAGGGAGTCACGCACGGCAGCTCCGGCGGCGGGGAAGCCGCGGCTTCGGCCCAGCCCCGCTTCCCCGGGTGGTGCCCGAGCGGCGGGGTCGCGGGCTCGGTCCCTGCACCTGCGGTGGGGAGGCGGTGGGGGAACTATAACGGGTCAGGTCCTGAAGGTCTCTTCTCCCTCTGCCTAAAGACGGGTGGTGGGTCGCAGCCGTCTGCCACGACTATTGATTAATAGAGGGAAATGCTGGTGGGCGAGGATAAGTAAAAGCATAGCTTGCTCGTTTATTTCAGTGTGTTTTGTGCTGTTTGAGAGGGGATGCAGAGAAGTGGAAGGGAGGGAACCAAAGAAGGTGAGAAAGGGCCCTCATTCATTACAGTAATATATGAGTCAAATTTTCAGTTTTCTCCTAGAATTCTTGTCCGCTCCTAGGTTAAATGGAGATGAATGCACGCAGCATTAAGAAGTACTGATATACTTAAACATGTTATCTGTTTTTTAATTTGTACCAGCAAGTTTTCTGAAAAGAAGCTTTTGTTGAGTCCTTAACTGTCATCACATCTTATATGATGTTGATAGTCAACTCCGTGAGAAACAGAAGAGGGAAGTGAAACACTTCCCCAGTTGTTATTGTTCATGCTGGAGTTTTTCCATGTAAGTAAAGATCTGTAGAATGTTTGATATTTTTTTTTCTAAAGCAAATATAGACCCCGAGGTCCACACAGTCAAAAAAAGAAAAGGCAAAATGAAGGCTTAATGTTGACTACCCCACACACAGCGATGCAGCTGTAGGATGAAATACAAAGAGGCTGGTATGGAAAGGGCAAGCTAAAAGTAGCCTGGTATGTGGTTGTCACGATCACTGTTGCAGCAAGCACTGCAGTACACATACATGCCTGGATGCAGATGGCAGCCAAATTAAAAGGCTGCTGGTTGTAAAGACAAATGTGGTCTTATCTCATTCATTGGAAGGTGAAACAATAACATCACGATTTCCCTAGTCGGTAACTGTGTCTACGTTTGCAGACAGCTAAAAATAATGCAGAGGGAACTGAAACAACCAAGACCGTGCTGCTATCAGCAGCATAATTTCAGTACATTGAGGTAGATCCAAACTAAGGTGAATCCACAGGGGTTGGATGGTCCTGCCCCACCAATGCAAAATGACCAGGGATCCTGAATACATACTGGAATGGGTAACCTTTCCTGTTGCGTGGGTCAGCGTAGGACCACAAGTATTGTTACTGGATTAAAAGCAGTCAAAGCACACCAAAAATGCAACTACAGCAGCTAAAATGCAACTACAGCAGCTGTTGCTCTTCAGACGTAGCAAACACCTTGTAATTGTAGGAGCACTTACACCTGTATTAGCTGCATGTATCATTACACTCAAGTTGACTGTGCACTGTGAGACCAGAGGATACTTTGTAGTTTCATATTGGTGTCCTGCTGTTACAGAAATCAGGCAAACACATCTGAAGACACAGAACTATTATCACCCAGTTAAAACGATACAAACAAGTCACATGCAAACAACAGAAGAAAAAGCAGTAAACAAAGCAATAGCTAAGCTGACCTGTTTTGAAACCCAGGAATTTTGTTTGTGCAAACGCTGGAAAATGTGATCATTATTTACGGTGTGATGCTGCTGCGCATGAGCAATTGTTCCAGATCACTTTGCACAACACCTGAAAATCTGAACAAATCTGCAGTACTCACACACAGGTTGTGTGACACCATGCAGAAAGACATGCTTTCAGGAAGCTCCTCTGCATGCTTTCACAGTATGGCCAACGCTCCTGGGAAGAACTGAAATGATCCGTTGCACCTATACAGTGCAGCTGGTTTTACAGATGCTTGCTTAGTAAGCCTGACTCCTCTCCAAAGGTGCATTTGTGCATGCTGCACATGCACGATATGATAAATTTACCATTTTCTGGAAATACCAGATTGGCAGTCTTTGTCCTGCACAGCCTGTATTTATATCTTTCTGACTGGAAAATCCCCAGCTGAATACTGTGGCCTTAGAACACAATACAGTTATGAAACACAATTATTATATGAATGTTCTCTCTTTCTTCCTTCATCTTGTTTCATTTTTGAATTAGTGTCACTATTTCTTACTTTTCATCAATTTGTAGGGCTCTTCCACATGTTAAAAGAAAAGCATAAAACATAAAAATGGGCATTGGCACTCACAACAGGTATAGTGTTTGGAACAATTCAGCATTTCCATTTCAAGGTGAACGCCATAGCATAAAAATCAGGAAAGTAAAAACTTGTTTCTGAATAGTTGCATGTATGTGGATCTGGTATGTATCTTTTTTAAACACTGATTTTACGCAGAGGCATGCATGTTCTGAGCTGCTAAATAGAGAAAAAGACAATTAATATTTTGGTAGCCGCACGTAGATTTTGTCTCTAAGAACTGATGAGTTCACTAATGTTTACCAACAATTTTGCTCCTTTACCTTTCCCAAGAGACCCCTCCCCTTCCACCACCCACCACACCACTAACCTAAACTAACTAAAAGTGCCAGTTGCGGCACTGTTCTCCAGTTTAGCAGTTAGGTTCTTGGTTTCTCATTTTGTTCATAAAGATTAGGTTTTTACTTGGGTCTTCCATCCCTCTTAATATTGAACTTCAGGTATGTCGTGGTTTAACCCCAGCCAGCAACTAAGCACCACGCAGCCGCTCGCTCACCCCCCCCCCACCGGCGGGATGGGGGAGAGGATCGGAAGGGCAAAAGGGGAAAACTCGTGGGTTGAGATAAAAACAGTTTAATAACTAAAGTAAAATAAAAAATAGAACAGTAGTAATACAAAGCAAGCAGTACACTGTACAATTGCTCACCACCCGCCGACCGATGCCCAGCACATCCCCCAAGCAGCGATCGAACCCCTCCCCGGCCAACTCCCCTGCTTATATACTGAGCATGATGTCACATGGTATGGAATAGCCCCCCGCCCAGTCTGAGTCAGCTGCCCCAGCTGTGCCCCTCCCAGCCTCCCATGCCCCTGGCAGAGCATGGGAAGCTGAAAAGTCCTTGACCAGTGTGAGCACCACTTAGCAAGTACTTAGCAAGAACCAAAACATCAGTGTATCATCGACATTGTTCTCAACCTAAACCCAGAACACAGCCCCATACCGGCTACCAGGAAGAAAACCAACTCCATCCCAGCCAAAACCAGGACAAGGTACTAAAATAAGGAGGGACACAGACCACAGCTCTCATCAGGAATACCTCAATGTAAGGAGACCTATAGTGGCTTAGAGCCTGATGTGCAGCAGCATCCTACAATATTCCTTTATTGCCATCCCCTAAAGCTGGGGAAGAGGAAGCATGGATTCCAAAAGCCAGCTGCTGTAAATTATTTGTGGTTATCATCCTGACGCTCTGTGAGCTGGGACAGTCCAACAGTGCCTAAAAGTCCCCTTTACAATGTGTATACAGATACACAGTTACACACACATGTTTTTATGACAGGTGAGACTCTGGTCCATCAAATTTAAAGTTCTTTAAAAGCTCTGGTATATTCCAAATATTCACATACAAAAATAAAGGTAATTGACTCCCGAAAAGCTGATGGAAAATGAAAAGGCAATGGAGCAAAGTTATTCTGGGGTTCTTTAATAAGTCTCCCACAGGCATTTATTAAAGTCATGCTGGTTATCGGATTTTGAAGGAAATAGGGTTTTTAACTAGCATACTGGAATTGTCACTGATCTTTCAAAGCTTCCACATAAAATGGAAAAACTGACTGCAAAAAATAACTGAAGTAACCTTTCTTTTCTACAACACATAAGTGACACAGATAAACACTATGATGATTTTTTTTACCATTTAAAACTATTCTCCTAAGATGTGAAATGACATGGATTGCTTACGCATGCTAACATAAATGCTGCTCATAGAGTAATGACATCTTCCAGGATGAAAAAAAACAGACACACATATATATTCAATGTAATTTTGGGAGCAAGACTTTGTTGCTTTCATTTAAGAGGAGAGAAAGCCAGGAATCAGAGAAAAAATTGGGTTGAAAGGGATCTCTGGAGGTCTGGTTGGGCTGAGGATCCAAACCCCAGTCATGGGTGGGCTGACTTCAAAATTAGATCAGTTTGCTCAGGGCTGTGTCCTGTGGTTTCAGATATCTCCAAGGACAAAGATTCTACCTACCAGCCTCTCTGGCCCTTCTCCAGCATTTGACCACCCTCATCATGAAGGATTTCTTCCTTACATCCAAAGAAATTTCTCAGAAATTCTCTTTCTGCCTCTTGTGTCCATTGCCTCTCATCCCTTTGCTGTGCACTTCCAAGAAGCCTCTGGTTCCATCTTCCCCGTGACCGTCCATAAGTAGTTGAATACAGCAGTTAGATCTTCCCTTTCCTTCTTTAAAGGGACTGAACAAACACAGCTTTCAGTTTTCTTGTATGTCGTGCCTTCACCACTGCTAGGATGCACTGCTGACTCATGTTCAACTTGTCCACCAGCATCTGCAGGCATTTTTGTGCAAAGACGTTTTCTAGACAGTCAGTGCCAAGCTTGTACTGTTGCATGGGGTTATTCTGTCCCAGGTACTGGACTCGCATTTGTCTTTGTTGAATTTCATGAAATTGCTGTGAGGTCACTTCTCCAGCCTGTCTTGATCCTTCTGAGTGGCAGCCTTGCCTTCCAGTGTATTGACTGCTCCCCACATTTTGGTGTCACCTGCGGGGAGTGTTTGCCACTGTCAGCCAGACTGTTGGTGAAGACTGTAAGCAGTATGGACTCCAGTACTGAACACTGAGGAATGCCACTAGTGACCAGCCACTGCTCTTTAAGCTTCGCAATTCAACCAATTTGCACCCATTTTATAAACTACCCATCTAGCCCATATCTGCCCAGTTTGGCTACAAGGATGGTAGACCATGTCAAAAGCCTAACTAGAGTCAAGATAAACAACACCCACTGCTCTCCCCTTCCCCACACAGCCAGTCATTTCACTGTAGAAGGCAACCACATTGGTCAGGCAGAATTCGCCTTTAGTAAATCCATAATGACTATTTCAAATCACCTTGTCCTTCATGTGTGTGGAAATGATTTGCAGGAGCATTTTCTCCATAATCTTCCTGCAGACTGACCTGTAGTTCCCCACATCCTCCTTCTTGCCTTCTTGAAAATGGGCATATTTACCATTTTCCAATTATTTGGGACCTTCTCCTGTCACCACGAACATCTGCAGATGATAGAGAGGGGACTCACAGTGACATCAGTCCACTCCCTCAGGGCACTTGGATGCACCTGGTCCCACAAACTACTGTATGCCCACTTTGCTTAAGTGGTCCCTATTGATCTTCCCCTATCAGGGGTGCTACTTTACTCCCTGAAACTCACCAACAAAGCAGAGCTAAACAAAGATGAAGAAACCGTGGGATGTATGCTGTTTGTCTGACCCACCCCACAGAATATCATACGAACGGAATTTTCTTCTTATGCTATTTCATCAAAAAGAGCAAAATCCCCCAGGCTGTGAGAACTGTAGCTATTTCGAAATATAAAGATGCTTCTTTTCAATACTTCGTAAAGCACCTAACTCCCTAAAGGGGAAAGATTTAAAAACCTGCACTCCTCATTTCTCATTTGCTACCTCTTGACAAGTCACTACTGAGTTTTTAAAATCTTTTATATATCATCATAAGGCACCTTACTTTCTCTATGTGTTAGAGACCCTATGCTGCCAGGCATAGCTTCTGAGTCTTGCTCTGGGTGAAGCACGTACCAAAAAGTTAGGTGTTGCAATATTTCGTGCTGTGGCTCCTAAATTTCTCTTTGAATGTAGTCTGTAATGCATGTGAAAAGCAGAAAAAAACTGCCAGAAGAATTCAGATCAAAAGTAGAACAATACTTGTCCTCCCCACCTTTTGGAAATAGTCTTAAATTTTCTTTTTAACAAGTAATTTGCTTGGTTATATTATATATTTAATAAGCAACAGGTCTGTGCTTTATTACACCAAAAAGAAGAGTCCATGGGCCAAATATCTGGGCGTGATTACAGGGCTCTATTGCACAACAAAGGTGTAAATTACAAGAATATTAAGTGTAGTGCTGGTTTCTAATTGGAGGTACAGTAAGTATTATTCACGAGCTTGGGAAAAGCCCCAAACTATATCCAGGAAAAAAAGATTAGCCATTCTTCCTTTTTTTTAAAAAAAACCAAACTATTCCTCCACCTACATCTGTGGGACTCAGAGCAGGAAATAGAAACAATCACTAAATCAGGCATCCAGAGAAAGAAATCAGGAGGGAAAAAAAGGGGAGAAAAAGTGTTCGCACATATCTGGCCTAAATTTGGGTTACTATATTATAGAACTCATTCATGCATGCGTTTGTCTTAATCTGATACAATATGGTAGTTCCTATTTTCCTATTTTCAGTCATGCTGCAAAGAACTTCAAAATGAATAAATGTTTTATCCTTGGTTAAATGTATGTTAATTTTATTTCAATTTTATATTAAAGGTTGCATTATAGACAACATGGGGGGAAAAAAAAAGCAGACCTCCTTACCTAATGAGATTTTCATCTAATTTTAAAATAAATATAATTCTTTCCAAAATTATGTGTCTTGAATTATTTTCATGAATTAATTATGTTTATATAAATAAATTATATTAAAGAAAAGGAGACCTTGTGAAAACAGGAGGTTAGGCAGACCAAGAGTAGTAAAGGTAAGTAAGGATCAAGCTGATTCCACAAAATGAATCATACTTATTTTTTTCTGAAACCTCTTTCTGAGGGCAACATGTGTTGGCAGACTTGAGAACTCATCTACAAGAAGGATTAGACTTCCCTGTAGAGATTCATGGTGCCATTTATTATCTCATGATATAGCATTTTCTAATCTGTGTAGTGTCATTTTAAAAACAGGCATCACAAATTCTGGTAAAAAAGGTGTCAAAGCTTATTAGCCCAGTAACTCGGTTCCCTCACTGTGGGAGATAAATTAGGGGGTTGTCAGAGGTGTTGTTTGCTGCAAAAAAAAGTCACTGTGAACTTACCTGGGTTATTTTTTCTAAAGGAATAATACTATGCCTGTTTTATACTTGCAACACCCTCTTTCAAATAACATCATCCAAATTTCAGTAAGTAAGTTTAGTGCAGGGTACAGTGCATTAAATAAGTTGTTCTGTCCCTCAGTATTTCTTTCTGGTTTTAAGTCTTTCTTCCTCTGAATTTTAACCATCTATGTTTTAATAAGGGAAGGAAAAATAAAAGAGAATTGAGCTCAAGAATGTACTAGGCTTGTGTACATGCATTAAAAAACATTAAAAGATGTCCTAAAGGTTGTTACAGACTTTGCATTTTATGGTGTTTTAATAGTAAGGCAAAAAGGTGCATTTTGAGATCATCTTTCTGCATATGGAGTACAGGCAAAATTAGACCTTTCCAAGAGTCAAGAGCAGAAGAAATACTATTATTTAGAATATTACCTACCATATTTATTCCAAAGCAGCCTGAAATTGGGTGGAGGGAGGAGGGAAACCAAAACAAGAATAGAGTATTATCATGTTTAAATGTTCTGAATTTCAGATTTCAAGATATTTTCAAAAACAAGACCAAAAGGAAACACCTTTTTTTTTTTTTTTTTTTTTTTTTAAGAAAAGAGAACCAAAGAGTATTTTGGCTTGGCTAAGGACAAACAGCTATTAATTCAGCATGAAAAAAATGCCTCTGATTAATGCAGAATCAAAAAAATCCACTCCGTGTATGTAAAAAGTTACATTTAGAGTAGCTATACCTTTCAATGAGATTACAAATATGGAGCTAATGGATTACATAGTTAATAGTCTAAATATAAGTGATTTCTCTTTGTATAAATATGAAAGAAAACTGTATGTACCTAGAGAGGATTACTGCCGCTTAGATCTCAGGATCTGCAGGGCTAGGAAGGCAGACTGACTGAACTCTGCCTTCCTTCTCAAGCCTTTCCTCCTTCATCAAATACATGGTATGAAATGCTAAAGGATGTGTGCCTTTGAGTTTTTCTGCTTTTGTGGCTGTCGTTGTCTGATTCCCTTGAAGGGAGTAAATTTGTAGTTGGCAGTCCTTTAGATTAACCTTGTCTTATTCAGAGCTTGGACTGCATGATGGCAGGGTACTGGGATGCCCTGATCCTGCTCAGAAGAGTTCATGCGTGCCTCTCTCCAGTGTTACAACAAAGCCCACCCTCACCTGACTAGAGTGAAATTAGTATCTGGTTACTCATGCTAAACAGCCACATGTGAATGGACAGAAACATCACCAGCTGACTCCCTGCACCCCACATGCCCTGCCTGGCATCTGTCATCCTGCCAAAACATTTGCCCTGAGGGACCAACTGCCTCAACTCTGACCAACCTGAAGAACTTCACCATCTGCCAGATTGCCTCACGTACCAAGTCAGTTCAAATTTCCATTTCTTTCTCACCCATGGGGAGTGGTAAACATAACATAAACATCTTGGCTTGATCTTGGATGCAGGTAATGCTTATTTTATGAAACCCAGCCCAAATATAATGTAAGGATGGTAAGCAATAACTGAGAGAGCCCTAGGTCCTTGGGGATGTGTCTTGTATGGTCATAAGAATCATTTTGACATTTTCATTCTGACCAATGCTTAATTGCTTATAGTTTTTCTTCCAAAAATATTTTTTAGGAGCAATCGTTTCCGCATGAGCTTGCAGCCCCAAAACTCAGTATTCACAATGAGCAAAATGAGCGTTTTTACTTGTGGTTGAGGGGCACACATCCATAGCAGATGTAGTGTCAGGCAGCTGTGCTGGGATTTGGCAACTGGAAGCAGGCTCAGTGCTCAGAGCTCAGCATGGAAAAATTAGCTTTTCTGAGCAGTTCAGAGGTATCTCAATGTCTCCGCTCCGCACAGAAGGCACAGCCTGGGATACAGAGAGATGATGCTGCTGCTGCTAGAGCGATAAACCTGCTACATAAATCTTCTTTGTTTTCCTCCCACTTTAAGCTTCATGGCATATCTGCTGCTCCCTGCCAGACACCAAAATTACCTCCTTATCCATAAGTGCCCTGGTTTTCACTGGAATTAAGCACCCACAAATGTCAGAGAAGCCTGCAGAGTTGGGGTGGGGAGGGGGACTTCTGAAAAATTCGGAGCAAGCACTGTAATGGAGAGGTTTTGCCACCAGATGTCAGAAGGCAGAACGCAGACTGGATAATACACTGCCTTACCAAATCCTGAAAAAGGACATTTCAGTGCTTTTATGCTTCCCCTTCCTTCTCCCTTCCTCCTCTCCTGTCACATATATGCATATACACACAGAAAGAAAATCTCCTAGGGAACACTGGGTTGGGGTTTTTTTGTTTTCATTGTAGCCTTACACAGATAAAAAGCAGGAGATCTAATACCCTGTTAAGCTTCAGGTGACATATCAAAGAAAAAGAGTTGTCTAAAATTTGAAGTTGCTAAACAAGCTGAATAATAACAAGTTCTGTGAGCTCTGGAACTAATGAAGTCTCGTTTACTATGGATTTTACCTCATGGTTGATTGAAGCTTTTCCTGTCCTGGGAAACTTCAAATTTTCTCTTTTTTGTGTAAGGGTGATCCCAAGGGACAGCTTTTCAAAGAGATGCCCTTGTGGCTTTTCTCTCTTCTTCCCAGGCATCTTTTCTTATTGCAATTGAATAGCTTTAAGACTACTACCCATCTCTCAAATTTTGTTGATTTCAGACGGAGCTCCAAAATGCACAAGGCTTTCTTCTATAGGAAACCTAGCAAAAGAAAGTGCAAGGACAGCTTAATCTCTTACAGACTCAGATTAATGAGACCATTTACTTTATAGTATAACTCTGCTAGAATTACTTAAACACCTGAACTTGCACTGGCAATTTAAATGTTCCATTAAATATTCCGATGATTCCTCATTTTTCTAGCAGGTTATGTATTTATGGAATATGCAGAAATGTGCCTGATTGACCACCAGTCTTTGCTGATGAAACCCTGGTTCCTATGACTGCATGTTAGTGGGTTACCTCTTCTCCCTTTTTTCCCCCTTCTTTTCAAAACAAAGGGTAGGTAGTATGAAATGCCATCCTTCACATTAAGTTTCCGCATCCCTCCAGCACAGCCAAACAGGCATCGTTGACAACAGTGAGAGAAGAGCAGATTGGCCTTCTACCAGTGTGCTGTGACTCCAGCTGAAGTTGCTCTAAATTTCTACAATGATTTCAGCGAGAATAAGATTAAATGCTCAGCACTTTTCTCTTACTGTAAGCTTGTGCTTATTCCAGCTCTTTTTGATTGTATATATTTTTACTATGCCAAATTAATGAGCTTTGCTTTATTATCCTATCACATTTTAAGCTTTGATTAGTCTAGCTCTTAAAATGTACATTAAATGAGTTTGATTTTATTAGCTATTATTTAAATGATCACCCTTAAATTAATCCCTTTGTATTGTGAATCTGGTTTTGTTGCATTACAATGCAAATTACAAGATTATATTGCATCATAAAAATATAGCAACAGATTTTAAAAATTAAATGGAATTTTTATGAAGCATGAATGATAGCCATGCAGACTCATCTATATTAATCTATAATAATGATCCCTTTTGAGCTATTTTTACAGAAATGGGTCAATTCTATGAAAACTTAGAATGTATCTAAACAGACTTTGACATGACTGACACGTTAAACAAACTTTAGCAGCTTTGCATTTAAAATATCATCCTTAGCAGATAGATTCAGAGCCATTTCAGTGTCTGGTAACACAACTACACAATTACTAAATCAGCTGTGGGAGTCGTAGCCAGCAAAACTTCTTAACGGTATACCTGCAAATTGCACACATGGATAGGCATAAGCCAATTTACTCCTTGTGTAAACGAGTTTGAGAAAGGATGATGACACCTGCTCAAAAACAAAGTCCATACACCTTATTAATTTCCTGGAGGTAGATTTGGGTGTGTTGGTGTTGCTTTTTTTTTAAAAATAATGTAATATCAATATAATACAACTCAACACAAGCCTGCCCTTCACCATCTCCACGCTGGCACAGCATATGCTTACTCAGCTTACCTCCACTGACATTCCTGTCCCAGTGCAAGTTCTATCTGTCATGGTAAGCTTGTTCTTCATTTTTACTCCTCTCCTGCATTGTCAATACTGCAGGTAACTGTGGGGTAAAGACAGCTTTCATCCTAGTGTTCAGTAATATCTGCCTTTCTTCCAGGGTAACATATACTCTCATTACATGGCACACATCTTTTGAGGTCAATGGGTCCACCTACTAAGTGGAGACATCTGAATTCAACCATAAACACTGAGAGAATATATGAAATTTTAATGTCATAATTTAATATGGGAAAATATTTTGAAGTACTTACACTAGTCTCCAAATGCACATCCTGCTTATTCTAAAGAAAAGTCAAACCAACTCATTTGAATTGTCTCAAGACATTAAAAGCAGCTTCCCCGCTTGCCGTTACCACCCCTCAAACAGACAAACACATGGACAAGAAATGGCGGAAACAGGGTTTTCAACACAAACTGAAACTAAAGACTCTTGGACTGTCACAGATCGGGAGGGAAGAATAAATGGTTGAGCAAAGTGGTTTTGCTCCTGTGAGTGTAATAAGCTAAATTATCTCATCCAGTCCAAACTGATGGAAAGCACACAAGTATAGTGGTTTTCTAATGTATGGAAACCCAGACCTTAAGATGTTTTCTTGAAGAAAGGCAACACTGAATCATACCAAGCAAACAACTAATTCAGTAGGCTGTTGGATCCTGCTAAATCTAACTGAAGTTTGTGTGTTTGTCCTGGGCAGGCCACGGTGGATCATATTCCACTATTCCTGTTTGAAGAGATAAAAGGTGCAGGTAGCTGGGGAGATGGAAACTCGCCATCTTCTCAGAAAAAGTAATGCCACACAGGATCCTACCAAAATGGCCAGGCTGCAGAAATCTGGATGACAAAAGGTTGAACACACATTTAATTCAAAGAACCCACTACCTCATCCTCAGTTTAGTTGCTTCTAGCTTCAAGTACCTGTTCACACTGTATATTCTCCTATATATTCACACCGATCACCCTAAATAGAAGGGTGGGGAGAATTTCTGTGAGGCCTGCAAACTTAATACACTGAAAATGTCATCTCGAGGGAAAAAAAATATCCAGCATAACTTCGTCCTAGTGGTCTTTTTCTCATACCACACTCATGGGTCCTGCACTCTATGAGAATGGCCCACCTTCCTTTTGTACGGTGCGCACACAGCCACTCCCTTCAGCCAAAGTACTAGTTTCTCTTGCATGGTGATACAACCGAGGGAAGTTCTCTAAAACGTGGCAAACTGTGTCCTTTTATATCCAAATATTACCTGTAAAATTAAAAAAAAAAATTAAGTATGAACCCAAAAGCTGCAGGACTTGCAGGAGGCTCCGGGCCCCCTCTGCACACTCCTCCGGCCGCCCCACCAGCTCCTCACCGCAGGGGGCTGCTTCTCAGCCAGCTCTGACCCAAAGCTCTTTCAAACCATCTCTCCTGCTTCACCATCACCTCAGAAAAAAAAAAATACAGCAAGATGTTTTATGCATTTGTTTGAAGATCCTTGTAAATTCGAAAGGAAAGAATTTAATTTTACAGGGTTGGCTGTCAATCAGTGATCCTTTTTATTACATTATAGGTTGAAGGTCATTCCAAATGTCAGCAGTAAAATAATTTTGTCAGTATTTGAACAAGGCATATGAGTCTGACCTACACTGACTGACCATCTCTTGAAGTACTTCATGCTGCTTCTTTCAAGGGAAGTCTTGAATCATCTACAGTATTTACATTTAACTCCCAAATAAAGAACGGCATATCTATATTTCTATTGCTAATGTGTCTCATTTTAAAACAATTTGTATGTATTCCAGTGTCAGCTAGCAAAACCAAAAAAAAATGGAACACAGTTTTTTGCAGTCAGCAGCAGAGAGCAGCATCAGAATGCACTTCATCTCAAGCACAAGGTTAAGATGTAGTCTGGGGTTAAAGCACCGAAGTCAACAAGGTATCTAAAGAGATAAAACAGGTGCCTAAACACTTCTTTTGATATATACCAAGGAGTCTAGCTACATGGGTAAGCACATACTCAAAGCCAGACCTTCCCATTCACACCCCCTCTTCCCCCCATAAATCCTCAGTCCTGTGCCTTGGACCTGCTTTCAATGTGGATCAGCCATGTGCATTGCAGGAAATACCTGAGATTTAGTTCTTCCTAAGCACATTGAGGCAATTTGAGCCCAAGCCCCTGTTAGGCCACACCAAGAAATAAATCAGGGGCTTTGCTTGGTACATGTAGGTCTGCTTCTCAGGGTAGGCATACCTGCAGAATGTGAGAACTACAATGCTCATTCTCACTTTCACCTGGATTTCCTCTACTAAATCTATCATTTAGGTACAGCTAACACTCCTGGATGTCTAAACCCCTAGACATTTACCATTTTGCCACTCAGCAACTGGAAAGTGACATTGCTAATGAGCTAACAAGCTGTTGAGAGGTTTAGTTTAGGCCAAAACCCAGGACACCCAAAGCTGAAAGAGCCTGCCAAGTCGCCAGTGCTGAGCCTAACTCAGTGTTTTGACTTCCCCCTCATTCTCCTTTCATGTTTCCATGTAAGCTACTTCTCCCCTCCAATTCTTCACATGCAAACTCCAAATCTGCTGGAGCCCCCAAGTGCAGGAGGCCTATTCCCCAACAGTGAACTAGAGCCCTGAGCTCTCCCTTATCACCTGCCCAGGAAAACCTCTCATATAACCCAGTATGCCCTAACAGAATTCCCTGCATAGGCCTGGACCATCACACAATGAGAGTCCTAATCCTATTATATGGCAAATATCAGGAATACGAGGATGTCGATAGACAGCAAGGTCTGTACACCTTCATACATATCTCCTTCATCCATAAAGCACCAAACACTCATCGCTTGCAGTACCCCATGGCTAGAAGGCTGGAATTAAACCACCAGCAGACACACAGAGAGCACTGCGCACAGCATCAGCACACCTCCCGGGGACCAAGGAGGTATAAGTTCCTGTATTTGGGCAGGATAGGGACTTGAAAAGAACACTAATATTCAATATAAATGTCCTGGCTATTGTATAGTTTCACTGTCTTATTCTCCCTGGGGTTTTTGGAGGGTCTGGGGGGGGGGGGGGGGGTTACCAAAAAAAAAATTCTGACTAAGAAGATGATCTGGTTTAAGCACGTTTCTCCAGGAGAATGTTCACACTCAGGACTCTCAGGAAAGGAAACCTGAAATGGTTGTGAGTCAAAGCATCTCATATTTTCCACATTTCATTCCTACTTAGATAATTTTTCATGTTTAATTCCAGGCTATTTTGGGTGCTTCCAATGCCATAGGGTTCTGAGGCCCCTTTTCTTAGGTGCCAGTTCTCCACAGATATTTTTAAGAAGCTCAGGACCTAACCTTGATGTTAAGCCCATGCAATGTACCTTGGGATTCCGATACTTCCCAAAAATCTAACCTTTAATAACTTTACATTTTAAATCTTTCAATAACTGCACATTTGTAAGTGCATGTTATGAACAAGACCTAGGAAATGAAATGGCACCTTGAGTGATTTCAATTTATTGGTTAAAACAATTAGTACTTTATGTAGCTGGCAAGCTATAATGCTGGGAAAAAACCCTGAGAAATGGAGTGGAATTATTTTTCAAAATATTTAATTAATTCACCATTTAACTGGATTTTTCTGCATGGGCAGTGGATACATGTCCTTTTCCAGACACAGATGACCTTGCAGAAAAGGCTACACCCTCCCTGTTGGAGGTAGCCTCTGTCTTTGATTTGCCACTAGATGTGTTTTTGTGAACTCTCTCCAGCGCTTTTCATAATTTTGAGGGTTGAAAATACTACATGAGAGAGAACAGAGGTCAAAAAAAGTTATTATGGAAGTTACTAGTTAATAATTCTCTTTCTCAGTGGATAACAATACAAACAAAAGTTGCCTATATCATATTTGAAGTTCAGCTGGTAGCTACTAAAAGTAACTAAATTATGAAAGTGTGCAAGTTCATTTGTTTTCCAGAATGCACAGGTTAGTCCCTAATTTAAGCTTAACTTTTCAGGTTTTCTAAAGGTTTATGTGAGATAGCTTTGGCTGTTGTTCTCTATAATTTTTATTTCTAGCTAAAGAGATACCTAGTGCTTTTTTAGTTAAGAGTTTTGACTTGAATTTATCAGGGAGCTGTTTAATGTCACTGTTTCCTTTATCCTTCAGAAATAACTTATTTGTAAAATTAAATCACCTTCACCCAGAAACAGCTTCCAAGCTGATATAAATGATGACGAGTTTCTAATTTCTCCAAAGTTGATTACAAATGGGTACTAATATAGCTTTCACCCCTTATAAAAGCAAAAGGACTGCAATCCTCAATAAAATCCTGGTGCAAAATGCAAGCACATAAGCCAGTCTCATTAAAAGACAACTGAAGCCACCACTTCAGTCTTCATGGCAAGAGGATTTTTGCCAGGAGATAGCACTTCATCCAGGGTGCTCAAAGATTGAAAAGAGATGTTCCAGTCTTCTGAGAGGATACTTAACAATTAATAGGAAAATAATACATTGGTCTTGCTTTTTAAAGTAAACAATGACTTTATGTCAGAAAGAATACAAACCAGAATACCATCCTGGAGCTATCACTGCTTAGTAACTTCTGAATTATCTTGACAGACCTTGCTACTTTTCAGTCTCAAATTTAGATCACAAAATTCAGATGGCACTTAAAGCAGGATTCACCTCACCAAGCATTAGCTGCCTCATTCTCTAGGTTCCCTTTATAAACAACAGAAAGACACCTCCAGACAGCAGTTTATCTCACCTTAACACAGAAGGGATGAATCATCCTTTAGAAGAGGCCATCTCTCTCTATTGACTAATGAAGGACCATATCCAACTAGCTAAGACTAGCCAGTAACCTTTAAAGAGAGATCAGATGAATCCTATTCACGGTGAACTAAGACAAAATATACTTATTTTTCTCATACTAATACATGGGGTGGGACGTGATTTTCATAGTATGTCCACTCTTTCATTGCCCTTCAAGTCAATTGAAAATTTGTAGAAAAAGGAATTGAGAAGTCAGCTACAACTTACAGCTACAAGCCAGCTTCCAGAGGTACCAAACACCTACATTTCCCATTGACTCAAAATCTTATTGTTGGTTCTTCTAACTTCTGGGTTATATTGTCTAATTGTAGAATGGAATAGAAGATCCAATCACCATTTCAGACAGCCTGCCACACCTCTGTGTGGTACAGAAAAGGCACTGCTTAACAAGTTTCTATTCTGTGAACACAAAATAAGTTTTTTAGTTACCTGTCATACAACCATATTTTTACCCTTAAATCCATCAGTCTAATTGCAATAAGAGCTGCAGTTTGTCACAAAATACCTTCCTTCCGTTCTATTTAGGTTCTGCCAAACCGATCTATTATGTTCAGTAGACATGGGATCATGTCTAAAGTCATTTGTCTGAAAACATAATCTACGTGTGTGCCAGAAGAATGATGTATAGACCAATTCATAATAAAACACATTACCCATCAAACAAATAATTTAAGAGCAACACATATCATAAGAAACCTTTATTCACAATGTGAAGAACAATTCAAAATTTTAACATCTTGGTTACTATTTATGTAAATGAAATGTGGATAGCCCCCTGAGATTAAAGTCCGATTCTGGTCAAGACTATTCACAAACCAAGAGAGAGCCCTTGTCCCCTGTAGCTACGTAATGTCCCAAATAACAGGTAAGACAGACAGAGGGTTAGGGTGGAAGCCATAGAACAGATCAGTGGTCCAGCTAAGAACAGAAGCCAATCTCCTGCCTCCCTTCCCAGTCCTCTATTAATCTGATCATCAAATCTAACCATAGTTCAATGACCAAACAGTTCACAAAGGTGTTTTACAACTGTTTGAAGTAAATAATACTCTATGTACAAGAAATTTAAACACCTATCTATCTACATCTACATCTACATCTACATCTACATCTACATCTACATCTACATCTACACCTATCTATAGGTATTATCAGGTAGCTAAGTTTCACAGAGTTCCTGCCAAGTACTGATCTGATCATCAGAAAAGTTATCCAAGCTTGTCCAAGGTCACACAGAATTGGCATCATAATTTAAATTAAAGCTCAATGAATGCTCCAAGAGTGCTTAAGTCGCATATGAATTAACATCATGTATAGGTTACAAAAATATGCCAGATCAAACCTCTAGCATAGACACACTTAAATAAGTATAAACTTTGTAATTGCTAGTAGTTTACACTAAAGAATTCAAGGAAATGTTAAAAACTCTGAAGTTGTTTGTAACACTTTACATCCTTTTTGTGTCAGTCTGGTACATTCTTTCCTTAGCACAACATAGCTTTGGCAATATCAGAGACATTTTTTTTTGAAGTGTAATCCAAATTCTTTTATCTATCCAAGCTTCTATTTATTTTATTTGCAATGTAAAACATTTAATTAAAGCATACATACTGTTCAAGAAAAGACTTAAAAAGGAATTGACAACACAGTTTTAAAGGTCTCAAGAATATTTTGTATCTAGAATAGCTAACACTAAATATTTTCATTGTGCTTTTTGCCTCAACTCAAATACTAAAAAGATACTGTGCTTGTTCCCAGGCACAAACATGAAGAATAAGACCTGCTCCGCATACAAATGTGTTCCCTTAGGTGTTATTTGTATCACCAATTGAAAATGCCTCTCATAACTCACAGTCTTCTCCAGGTGAGATGACAGAAACATCCTTTCTCTCTTCACTGTGCAGGGTGACTCTTCTCCTTCCTCTTGGCAGAGGAAGGCCCTCAGCCGAGGATACAAACCAGCTGGTGAAGAAACCCACCGAGGGCTGCTAGAAGGAGATTTACACCCAGGTCTAGTCATAGATATCACACAAGTCAACAAGCTTTCTTTATTCCTCATTTTCCTTCTTTTTCATATATCACCTATTACTTAAATCTATTAAAAATGTAGCACAATACTTATCGAGACTTAAACTATTATATACTTTCAATTTTTCATATTTTAAAATCATGTTGAATATATAATATACCCTTATGAGGGCCAGATATTATCATTTTTCAGGGAAATGCTTTTCAGATGTTGAATTACTGATGCTAGGTAAAGCAACCCGATTGCCTGCAGGGGAGAATGGACTCGTAAAAAGCTGTCTTGCTCTCATAGGAAGGAGAGATGATTTTAAACAGTTTCTTTATCGTTTTCCCTAAAGCACTGGTGAGGCCAAGCTCCACTTACTCATTAGCCGACCAAACCCCTCTTTACCACCATCTGTGGTGTGACTGTTTTACTTCACACCAGGCTGGAAGTAGAAATCACTTTCCCTTTTACTATTACAAGAGGCAGTTTGATATCATTGCAGAAAGTAAAAAAGACTTTTTGTGCAACAGGTTCCAGGGTCTTGTGTTCCACAACTTGACGTGAATTGTTTCTTCTCACTAATTCCTGTACGCACCCAGCAAGGGACAACACTGACATCTACAAAAATGACTGTACTTTTTCACTTATTCTGCTAAAAAATCTCTAATCACCAAAAGCTCCTGCAGCTTTTTCTGGAATGTCAGAGCAGCAACTCAAGAATTTTCCAATTTATAAAACTTTTCTATGTCTGAGACATTTCAGTCAAAATATTTTATTTTTTCTTTTACAGATCAACTGACACTAACCTCTGAAAGTTTTTTCCTTGGTCAAGACCATGTTCATATGTTTTTCAAGTTAGAATAAGTTTTACTAGATTCCATAGTAACATTAATGTTTTATTCTAAAGGAGGTTTATAATAGGAAAGCAGAAACCACATATCTAAAATGTACAGTATTAAAACATGCCTTTACATAATTTTACATGCCATGTATAAAAAATATACCTTAAATGAGATATTTCCTTAGTGGTTGTCATCCATACACGTACGTGTTTGCATACATAAAATCTGAAGTTGTTCTAATACATCCTATATCAGTATATTGCTGCATGTTCTGTTGGATTTCAGTGATACTTAGTTAATGAAATGAATGCCAATTTATTAATACTTTAGATAGCCAAATGGTTAGAATATGCTGAAATGAGTGTACTTATGCCAAGAACATTGATTTCTGCAACTTATCTGTTGTCTGTATTAGGTCTTGCTATAAATCTGACTATTATCTCCTTCCACTTAAGCACCAACTATTTTTATCAAACAGCAACCTATTTTTAGCACACAAAGTGCAAACCTTAACAAACCTAACTTCTGCATTATGTTTACAATTCATATGTCTTCAGCAGCTAGTGCTTAAACCCTACGTTATGAATCATCCTTTTAAAACTTGTGTCTCTTGGATTATATTAGCTGACATGTTTTGTGCATAGTTAATATATTTAATTTTACCTCTTGCCTTCAAAACCAAACAGTTCATTTAGCAAGCGTACAGGAGAAAATTTGGATCCATTCTGATGTGTGAATCAAATATAGAAATTGATAAGAGTTCCGACAAATCTGCCAACCATGGCCAAAACCCGTTGCCATCATACCTTTTAAATTAGTTTCCGTGTTTAAAATTCTTGAAGGAAAAACATTTTTTAAAGAGATATACAAGGGTTAACTAATTTGTAATAATTTGAAAATAGGCTTTTTTGTGTGTGGATAAAAGCATTGAGTTAAGGACATTGAAAGTAATTTTATCGTGTTGAAAATGGGTAATTATTGCTTAAACTAATATCTGATTAAAATCAGACCACAAAAAAAAGCCTATTTTTCAAACGTTCTTCTTTCAAGTCCTTGGCTATTAGAATTGAAGTTTTCAGTGCATGTTAAACAAATGCTTAATCAATAGAAGTACAATTTATTAACTACATTTGTTAATTTTAAACATTATTTTAACATTTCTACATAGCATATTTAGCTTATTATTTCTCTTAATTGTTTGTATAGTTTATTATGAAGTTATTCTTCAGAAAATTTTAAAAAGAATAAAAAGAATGCTTCCCAATATTTAAAAATTCTAAATAGGAGTAATGGGAAAACACTGCCTTTTCTTCCATTGTCATTAAATTAGGAAGACTTCCGGGACACCCTTCATTGATCCCAATGAACTTTTCTCTATCATCATTCCCCCATATTCAGATCTATGAACTTTCTGACTTAACTTGTCCAAGGATGCCTGGTACTAGATTTAGTACATGAAGGTAAGAAGACAAAAGAAGACTGACCATGTCATGTTACACCCATTTAAAAAATAACAGTCCCTCCTCCAACAGTCTATACCCTTGTTCTCTCATTTGAAAGATCCTTTTGGTAATACTAATTACTAAAACTGTAGAAAAAAAATAACAGTCTGATTAAATCAACTAAATAAAAAACTAACAAATTTTTAAATGTTGGTTTTTTCCTTATCTCAGCAAAAGTGTGTTAGTGCAATATTATCTAGTTATTGCAATTCCATGTAGCTGAAGCAAGAATTTAACATGATTATGTTCAGCCTATGTGAATAAGGCAAACCGTGCACAGACTGGATTAGGAGAAATACGATTCAAAAACTACAGTGCAGTCATGGTTTTGCATCCAGGACAGAAATAGGTATCTTAATTACATGTTATTTCCCCACCTCTCTGTCTTTCAAATTTATTCTGTATTTGTTTCTCTCTTTAAAAAAATGTGTATTCTTATCTGCTTCTGTCCATCATTCATCCCACACTTCCTTGGGTTCACCCATCTTCATTTAGTAGTGAATTTTTGTTCCTACATCTTCCCCTCTTATGTTTACCTTACAGAAGCCCCGCTTTATCTTGCCATTGTGTAACTCTAGTCCACTGTTATTTCTGCTTTGTTGTTTTTGTTATTTAACTGTTTCAAAGAGGCTTACAGTTCTATCACTATTTTAAGACAACCAACTCCCATACATCCAAAAAAGTAGGATACAGAACAAAATCAGCAGTGGTGGCACTGGTAATTGACCTTTTGCTCCACTTTAAATTTGTAAAAACATATTAGGCTAGTAAAATTAGCTCTAAAAGGGTTTCCATCATATTTCTCAACCAAAAGTGGCATTACCTATGTTTTCTTGACTGTATGTGTGAACGCTGCATGCAACATACACACTCTGTGTCTGACACAGCTCCAAACTAAAAAGGAAATCCATGCAGCCACCAGCACCTGTAAGCCCACCATATACACGAGTATTGCCAGACCAGTGGGGAAGGGAATCGGAAGCCCTATTTTCCCCCTCCATAAATTCACAAATGTGGTGTAGAAAGTTTAGGAAGAAAATAAAAAGTGGTGAATTTTTCTATAGGACCTGTGAGTGAGACAGTTGTCTGCCATTTGTACAGGATTTATTGTGTACGCAAGTTTCCACCACTGAGAAACAGAGCTTCTAACATCCCCAAAAATCAAGTCGTATTTCAAGTTTCTTTAGCTGAGTCCACTAATTGACTTGAAAACAAGAACTGAGAGCTTAAACTTTATGTTGTATTGGGAATCAATAGCATCATCAGTGTACACAGTTTGTTATCTGCAGTCCATTTGCTGAATGTCTGAGCTGCTATACACTGTATTTTGCATCCTTTTTTAGGATCAATGTTTAGAACCACAAAAAACATGTTTATAAAAATTCATCCGATAGCAATGAAGTCAGGTAAGGATGGAGGCCCAGTGATTACTGGAAAGCCTGCCACCTCAGCTAGCTTTACAACATCCTGCATTCAGTTATATCAAAAGCAGTAAGATATACATCTATATTACAAATGCTTGTTTTTCATCAGAGAGGGCAGGTCATTCATCAGTATCTCCAGTGCTGTTTCTGTTTACCAGGTGGTTTAAAATCTGAAGATCCTCAGGCACTGTCTAGGATAGAGGTACTTGGAAACAATTCCTTGCTAGCTCAGAAAGCTTTTTTAAAGATACAGATTTAACACTAACAGTTTTTTTCCAAGAATTTTGTGTAGAGGAAAGTTTTTCTCAAGCTTAGAATGCTGTTCTATTATGAAAGGCACAATTGCTTCTTGTGAAGCACTGACAGTCCCAGAAAGAGCCTTAGTTACTCTTGTCTCTCCTTTGCAATTCTTAAACAAAGCTCTGCCTCAGATGGCACATTATATGCTCTTCTGTCTAGTATTTATAACACCTAATATCTGTCTAGTATCCATTTCTGTACCATGAACAGACTGAATTCAGGAATAGGAGCTCTTTCACCTAGTAACTGCAGCTATGCAACCCAAAAAGTAGAGGCATGGGTGGCTCCAGGTGAACCTTTTGGCAAAAGAAACTGTTGATGGCCCTACTACAGGCTGCTGAACAATGAAGCTGTTTACCAGAATAGTGGATCGAGAAATGTTTTCCCCCAAACTTCCATGAAAATATCATTCTTGTAAAAATCTAAGTTTGGCACACAGATAACTTTCAGGGTTTAAAACACGGTCCTTATTTGTCAGGACCCGGTGTGGAGGGGGTGGGAAGGTGTCACAGTACTTCTTCCCAGACTCTCAGATTCTAATCCAGAAATTTATTCTTCAAATGGCTGGAAACCTTCTTCCTGTTGTCCAGTTCCGTTTTCTCTCCTCTCATTAAACGTAGCCATTAGATCCACAGCTCTCAATATAACTCTCCATATAACATAGATCTTTAACCTGCTTGCCCCTCCTTCTGGAATTTCATATTCCAGCTCTTAGAGAAGCCATGAATGTCACCACCAGTCCCTCTGAGCTCTTGGGAGTTTTACTTACACATTTGGTATGACTTTCATGTTCCCTTTCCAGCCACAAATCTTGATTTTGCCTGTATTTCAACATCATCTTTACTGATAATCCTGGCAAAATATTTACTTAGCCTTGGACTACATGGCTGCATAAGAGCCTTATTTCCATTCTTTTTTTTGCTGTGTGTATATCTAAAGAGCAATCTTTAGTGCTATTTGTAACAGCTACATGCTAATAGCTCATAAGTGCTAATTAGCTAATAGCTAATAATGTCTAATAGCTAATAATATATGACTGGCAGCCTATGATACATTTCTCATGCCAGTCATACAATTCAGCATGTTATGACTTGGGTGGAGGAAGGGGGCTAGATATACCATCGCATGCATTATAGATACACCGGCTATACCTACAAGAACAAACTTTGTTTTCAGATGTTTGTAATCAGCATTTCCCACCCTCCAGCCCAAAATTTCTATACAATTTTGATTTTATGAAACCTATATACAAGTATGAAGACAGAGAGCGCCCTGTTAATGTAATGCAACACATGGACTCATTTTTTTGGTGAAATGCCAAATGACAGGTTGCGCTGTTTGTACACGGTTCAGGTAAGAGTGATTGAAACAAACACAATGAATTGTCCATTGGTTTCTGCAAAGGTCTGGGAAAGTTGATGCAAGTCATACAGCCTATTTAAATTCCCAGCAGTATTTGCAAAATAATAATAGACTATATCATTGTATGAATTATGGGAATCCAAACCACTCGTTTGTTAGCAAGGCACACAGCATCTAATTATGCACACGCTTAAATTAAAACACTAACACTGAAGGGAACGTTGCAAAGGAGATGGCTCCTTATTCTATAAATACGATCTCCTCTTTCTAACTCATTTCAAACCCCGGTCTCACAAGACATGACCCAGACAGGGCCGGGAAGGCCGGGCATGCCGCGGTCGCCCGGCAGCCGCCAGGCCGCAGGGCTGCGCCAAGCCGTAGGGCTGCACCAGCCCGGCGCCCGCCGGCCGTGCACGGTGTGCCGGCCTCGGAGCCGCGGGGGCGGGCCTGCGCCGCCGGCGGCGCAGGCCTCGGGGCGGGCCGGCCAAGGCACCTGAGGAGGCCCCGCAGCGCCCACCCGGGCAGGACTGCAGCGCAGCGCGCCCGAGCCGCGGCCGCTGCCGGCAGCCGGAGCCCCGCCAGAGCAGCGCCCAGCCCGGTGACCCGTGCCGGGACAACGTCCCACGGCCCCGCAGGTGGGGGCCGCCCCGAGAGCCCCGGGCTGGCGGGGGAGGCGGCCCCCCGCCGCGCCCGAGCCGGCGCTGCGCGCATGCGCAGCCGCTCCCGCTGGCGAGACGAAAGACCTCCCGGCCGCCAGGGGGCGCCGCACCGCGGTGCCCCGCCAGCTTCCCCTCGGTCCCCGCCCTGCGGATTCTGGGAAGGGAGGGGGGCGAGGGCGTCTCCCGGTCGGCGTCAGTCCCAGCATGCAGCGCGGCCCGGTCCTGCCCCTGCTGCCGCTGCTGCCGCCGCCGCCGCTGCTGCCGGGGGGAGAAGATGGCGGAGGGAGGCGCGGCGGATCTGGAGACCCAGCGCACGGACGTCGCGGCGCTGCTCAAAACCGCCCTCCGCAAGGGCGACACCTGGTGAGGGAGGGGCGGGGGGGCTCGGGCTGATCGGCGCGGGCGGCTCCCTCCGCCCCCGGTGCCGCTTGGCTGGCGGAGGGACCGACCTCCTTTCCCTCAGCTCCCCCTCCCCGCTCCCGGGGGCGGCTCGGCCCCCCGCCTGCGCCGGGGGCTGCCGGCAGAGCGGGGGAAGGCGGGTGACGGGGGGCGGGGGGCAGCGCCATTCCCCCCCTCCCTTCCCGCCGCCCGGCTCCCTCAGCCTCTGTCAGGAGAGGACGGGCCGCTTCGGTGCGGCTTGGCCTGGGCTGCTGGCGGCCGGCGGGGCCGCGGCGCGCCGCTGAGGCGCCCGGCGGGGGGCAGGCACCGAGGTCAGCTCCCTGCCGGGCGGGGGGAGGGGAGGGAGCGGCGTGACTGGCGGGGCGCGGTGCCGGATGGCGGCCCCGGACGACGGGGGGCCCGGAGGCGGCGGGAGGCTCCTTTGGCCTGGCAGGAAGAAGCAGGGATTGAGGCGGGGGAGAAGAGCTCCGCTACCAGGCGTTTCTTCCATTATCCAGGCTGAAAGGAGGCAACGGCCCTGGCGTCACCTTCAAGTTGTCAGAAATTATCTCTTTACCCCGGCTGGGGTGCTCTGAAGCCCGTCCGCGGCTGTGATAAGCCGACAGTTTAAATTTTATTTTGCCTGTGCACCTGTTAGCTACCTAAGAAACAGCCCCCGAAGGTGCAAACAGGCTCTTATGATACCTGCTCCATAATAAACGTTGAAAAAGATATGTTTTCCTGGTCAGTCAGAAAATATTTCTTAGTATGCCGTACAGATTGTCAACAGAAGAATCCGTGGTTGAAAAGAATTAGGTTAAATAAACACCTCTTTCTGGTGTGTATTTGGTAATTGAGCTTGTGTAGTTGTAGTTGTCTGAGGCTAGGAAATGGGACTTTTTTTTAGGAGGGGGAAAAAAAAAAGGAACTGACACTTTTTCCACCACTCAACCTCTTCATCTCTTCCTGTGTGAAACTGTCACCCAAAGACAAAGGCTGAAGCATTAACTTACCGAAAATTAAGTATGAATACACGAAAGTAGAACTTACCCACCTCATTTCAGCTGTCATCACTCACTGTTCCAGTTCTATAAAAGACTATATTTAACAGTGTTGATACTGCAGCATGTGTCAGAAGCATACATTCTGATGCATTATTCAAATACTGCTGAGTATATGTTTAGTTTTGGCATACGAACAGACTGCTCTTAAACTGAAAAAGTATAAGCAACTAGAAAAAGGAAATCAATTCACATGGTAGTGTTGACAATGACCAGCAGTAGTAAAAGGGTGTTCAGGCCTGTACTCTTCTAAGAGGTTGGGGGTTTTTTTTATGGTTCTGTTGGGTACTTCCCGAGTACTAAAAAAAATGTCTCAAACGGTTAATATTATTCAAAGTGAAAGTAACTTTGTGAAAAGTTTGCATGATAACTAAATCAGTATTTACTGTGCTGTGGGTTTTTTTTAGTACGTTAAATATTTTAACATGAAAAAATCAGTTAAGTGGAACAAGCTTCTAAACATTCTCTGAAAATAAATATGTCTAGCTGTGATTATGACATTGATATTAATCAAGTGTTTTAAGACTGAATAAGCTATGGCAAAGTCCTATTAACTTTGACTCATGAACTATTAAATCTAGCTACATAAGTGTGTATGCATGTGCGTTCACAGGATTAATACTTAGAGCTATGTATTTAACTTCAAAAATTAAGGGGTGTGTTTAGTCCAAATGCTTTTTTCAGAGGTATTTTGTCAATAGTGTTTTGATCTTTTGGGGCATCAGTAACAGAAGCAAAACAGGTAAAGTGCTCTAAGTCATGATTCAGAATTGCAATTTTCATTCATTCAATAGTAAATATTGCTGAAAAAATATGAATAATGCCATATCAGCTTGTTCTGTTTGAGCTTTAAAGCGTTCAAATACAGTCCTTTTAAAATTACTGGCATATACTCAAAGTCTTGCCCATGCTCTTCAGAATTTAGAGTGTAGAGAACAATAAGCTATATAAGGAAAGCATAAAGCTTTGGGGATTTTCTCTAAGAAAAAGGGAACTAAAGAATAGGGCAAAGATAGGCAAGCCTTGTAGTATCTGTGAAGAGGGCGTTGAATTTCTTCATTAGTTCTTTATGTGCACTGCAGAGAGAAATGAAACTGACTTGAAATGCAATGTTCTTAGAATCAGATGGTGGAAAAGAATTGATAGAATTGGGAAACATTTGAACAGGCAGTTTAGTAAGCTGTAGAATTTGTTTCATTGGGTGTTTTTAAGAGTAGCTTGGGGATAGTATAGGTTAAAATATATTGCTTCAGTGGACACACAAGGCTAGTGTCTTTTGACTGTTCTGTCCTCAGGGACAGGATTCTGGGCTAGTTTGTCCTGATGGTCTTTTTTGCATTCTTTTATGGACAGTTACTAAATTAAATTCTTAAACTAGGAGAGATTGAGGATTCTTTCATCTCTCCATTTATCTTATTTTTCTAAACATACATTAAATAAACATCACGCTTTTCCAAGGAATAACCTCCTTTGTTTATCAGTTGTTTTAAATAATGTTGGCTACTTTTATTATTGAATCCAGCATTAAAAACCACATTGTCATTCCACGGAACTTGAATTATATATAATTCTTTCTTCTTGCAATATTATCCAAAGGACCTTCAGGTTAAGTGGTTGAAAGACCTAGAATTCTGTTTTGGGAGAGAACAAAGTATTTCATTGTGTATCTCACAATTTTAGGATCTGATATGATTACTTCTCAATGTTTTAAAATTCTACTGATGCTTGGCAAGTGAGGAGAATTTTTATTGTTTGTGGAGATTTTAACCTCTCATTTAGAAAGACAAAAAATATTGATTGTTACAGCTGCAGACAAATTTGAACTCAATCAGTGTCTTCCTATATCTGTTCTCAGAAATTTAAGAGCTGTTGATGTTCAGCAATTTTTTAGCCACTGTATAATTTGCATGACCAACTGGTCTTGGTGATGTCATTCAATGCCTTTGTAGCTGCAGTGGTATTCTTGAGAGCCTTGCCAAGTTTTTCTGTTTTTACAGTGTCACAGAGGTACAGTTTTCTACACTGAAAATTATTGATGTTGGAACAGTTTTCTTAAAGAGATGATGATGACTGTCAATTCTTGTGTGTGACTTCTTGTGTGAACATCTCTGTAATGTCCTCCCCATATTGAGGTGTTTCTTGTCTTTTACCTTTAAGACCACTTTCAGCCCTGCTTTGCCTGTAGTTCCTGTTCTTCTGTGGCTCTCTTAGTCAGAGATGTTGTCTCAGTTACTCAAATGCGACATTACAAATGCTTTCATACTCTTTACTTTGCTACATCTTACGCGCATTGGCCCTCCGTGGTCTAGAATGTGAGACCATGTTTCTTGCCTTTAAGTATCACCTGCCAATAAATGGTTCATGTAATAGTGACTAATAATGGCTAACAGCAAAGCCTTAGCAGTCAGTTTCACCATTTTTTCTTTCTCCCAGAATTTCCCCACTGTGCTTCTTTCATCTGTTGCTTGCTGTAGCAATCTGTGAGCAGATGAGAATATAGGTGTTATTTGTATTTTTAAAAGCAGTAACTTGGAAAAGAATTAGGCTGTTACAGTGGACAAATAACTATCACGAGGAGTTTATTTGGTGGCTAAGGGAACAAATGCAATCTTTAGATGTTTGAATAGGGAATACTGAGTAGCAGTACAAAGATGTACTGTATACAGTGATATATTAGTGAAACCATTCATACTGTCCAGTTCTGGTGTCCACATGTCACAGAAGGCATTCATTTGGAATGAGTTAAAAAAATCTCAAAATTTAATAGAGGAGGCGGAAGCCTTGCCTTTCAGAGAAGAGCTTTAAGAGCCTTTGTCTGTTTTGCTACAATGTTGAGTTCTGTGCTGAAATACTTACATAAGAAGAAGATGTCTTCAAGGATAAGGATTTTTAGATTAGCAGATAAAGATTTAAGACACTAGCTGTAAAGAAGGAAGATGTTGATTTCCAGCCCTGCTAGCCAATGAATTTTGGTGCCAGTCATCACTTTACAGAGTGATGAGATAGATTCTTAATCTGTGTCATCACTTTACAGAGTGATGAGATAGATTCTTAATCTGTTCTTGATTTTTAAGACTTGCAAATTAGGAAAACTACAGAAGTATAGTATTTTGTGCTCTTTTAGATTTGCCTCTGATAAACATTACTTTTGAAGTTCTGGCGAGTTCAGAGGGAGTACTGTTGTTATCCATAGAGTACATTTTTTGGAAGGTGAAGAAAATATTCTCATTTTTTGTACTGTGAGAATTTTATTGGCTGTTTAGTTGTAAAACTCAGTCACTGAAGAGAATAAGTAGGGTAAAAATCCTTCCTAGTGAGTGATCAGTAGATATGAAAAGTTCAACCTGAAAGGATTTCCCCTCCCAAAGTGTGTTTAAAGAATTTCCCCACCAAAAATGTATAAGCATTTTAATTCTGGTTGCAATGAAAACTCATGAATCTTGATGAACGGGCATATATAGCCCTACTTGAAAACCCTGCAGTGCCCGTCATTGATGATAACCTTGATGCTGAAGTGCTCAGCTTTAATAGTGTTTTACACTGTGGTCTTCTCAGTGTTTTCCACATTTGATCATCCATCATTGTGCTGTACATGAACAGAATCTAGATTGAACATTAATGGAAGATTTCACTGAGAGCATGATGAGATGTTATGGACCTGCACCTCAGTAACATTTGGAATAGTATCCTAAACTGTTCTGATGGCTTCATATAATGAGAAACAAGGAACATTACGTCAGTGTTCCAAGGACAGAATTGAGAATTGGCTGCTTTTTCTTTCAAATGAGGTTTAAGTTGCTGATTTTTGACTTTAAGACCTTGTGGTTGAAGTTTTGTGTTAGATTTGTCTCGCTGCATGTGGAATGGTGCAGCATTTCACCAACAGCTTACAAAGATATACAAAATGTTCTGTTTTAAATTCTTCTGGGAGAATACTTGCAATGGAAATGTGTAGATGCAGTTTTCTTCTGTTAATTGATTCGGCAGGGTGAGAGCATGTTAAACTCAAAATCATGTTTGTGTCAGGCTTTTGCCTGAAAATTGGAAGTCAAACTGATTTAGGAGTTATATTATTTTTTAATGAAAAGTCTTTACTTAAATGGAAAATTTGTAAGTGTATTCAAAATACTTACATGGTTGTTAATGTAATGCTCACACTGAAATTTTAACATAAAAATGCAGTCCATTAATTTTGGCTGAATCATGCTTCTTGGTCACCCTCTTGGTGGTGTGTGTGAAGTGCTGCTTAGGCTATTGCAGCACATAGTGGGAACTGAGCATGGGGGAGCTGTAGGGAGAATTTGACTGACTGATTAGTTGATTTGAAATTATCCTGGTGCATTTAGTTGAACAAAGCTTTTATTTCTGAAGAGGGATGTGAAATATTTAGACTAAGATTTCTTAAAAATGGGAGCTGATATTTTTTTTTCCTCTCTCTCTGACCCCTGGATTTTTTTCTTGTCGATTTACCTACATTTTGAATAAATGATGGTTTGGATTGTATGTGATAGAGTAGAATAATTATCATCATCTTGAACTTTCAAGAACTTGTTAATTCTGAAAGAAAATGTAATTTTGAAGGCATCTATTAATCATGAGTGTACTTAGTCAAGCAATTTCGGCTAGCCTAATCAGAGTAGAAATACAGGTACAATCCCATTCTTGCCTTTCTTATTTTTATAGTTGCAGTTGTGCAAGAACAAAAATTGGATGCTGTGCCTTTAAACAGGAGTCCTAATTTGCTTTCAGCAGCACAGTTGTTCCACTTTGTTCTCAGTATTGCTTAATCTGTACTCATGCACAGTGAGGAGGGTAAAAAAAACTCCTCACCTATCTCTCTGGACAATTTGCACAGTTTTGCTTTTAAAAGTGAAATAGCTTATATTCAGATGATACGATGTCCCAGCAGTATGCAGTGATGGAATGAGTGTCTCTCTGTGAAGTGTCTTTATTGCATATTAAAGTTAACTGTTTTGATTTTGAAGTCAAAGGGCTGACCTATCAGTCGATATAAATAAATATAGGTTACATGTTGTTTAATTCTGTATATATATATATAACGAAGGAATGCATTCAGAACACTTTTGACAGCAATGGGAAATACCAAGATCATAGTCGTACTGTTAAAATATTTTTCTGTCAACCTGGGTGTTGAGGTAAAGAATGAATGCTGTTGTACTCTGTGATGATGGTGCTGTGCTAATGAGGTTTATTAAATCAAAATGTGCAGTAAACCACAGGTGAAGTTAAATTACATGAAAAAGTTACAAACCATGAGAGAATTCTAGAAATCAATTAGCAACTTTCCTGCTAGTACTATTATTTTCTTTTATTGAGAGAACAATGTCCATACATGGTTGTGCAGCTATGAAATTTTAAAACTTGCGTGAATTTATTACTGATTTTTATTATTTGTTGAATTTTTGTTGAAGAAATGAAGGTGCATTTACAAGTGTTGTAATAGCTTCATTCTTTTCTTCTTGTAAGTTAATGTACAAAGGCTATAAGTAATCTCATTTTGGGCTGCCCTAAGTCTCTACATTTGATGATTCATGAGGATACAGTCTTTTGTTGGTTATTTTAGTTGACTGACCCAATATGAACATATATTTGGATATAATGCATGGCTGTCAACTGGTAATTGTGTTTTAATATTTGAATATTTTTGTATAGGAGTAAAAGGACCAAAATATTCGTTGCTGGTATGCCTATATTGGGAAAGATAATAAAAAAAGTACTCTGTAATTTGTAGATTATATTGGAGAAACTCTAAGTCCAGTAATTGATGAGGACACAAACAGGAGCCAGGCTAATGGCCCTTAATCACAGAGATAAGCAGTCCTTTGTAAATGCCAGAAATAATCACCATTTCATCCCACTTCAATGGGACCCAAAGAATAATAACACCTGCAGTGAACTATTTTCTCAGTGGTGTTGTCTATAGGGGCTATATGAGGTTAGAATAACTGATCTAAACTCATCCTAAAGATAGTCTTTAGTGTCTTCAGCTAAAGCAAGTTTAAAATAGCTACGACTTTAGCTTTTTAATGTCAGTTTACAGTTTTTCTAAACAAACCTTGTTTTGCTTCTAACCATGAGAATAAAGTAAAAGATCACATGTTTTTATATAGCTTTGAGGAATATATTCTTTTATAAGAAAATAATAGTAACTAAAAATAGTTTAAGGTCAAAAGTAATCTGTGCTTTGAAAACAACCCGAGCATAGGAAAACAGCAAGAGGAAAGTAGGTTGAAACATTAAGCATTGTACTTTGTCAATACTTGCCAAGAAATTGTTCAAATAAAAGAACTATTTAAAGAAAAGTTATGTCTAAATGGGAATATAGTACCTGAAAATAGCTTCTGTATGGGATGAGCTAGGTATGACCAACAGTTACTGCTTTTCAAGGAAATGAAGTGACATGTAATATCAGAAGATATCAAGGAATATTCTGATTCTATTTTTCAACCCCTTTGCATGATCAATGGACTCACACTAGCCTGAATTAAGATTGGAAGATGAGCACATACAATCTGTGAGGACCCTCAGACCTCAAGTAAGGCCTTTTGTCATCAGCTCTTGGAAGGAGAATGTTGTTGGAGTTTATATTGGCAAGGTTCAGAATTTCATCTTTTATTTCATCCTCTGAAGTGATAACACTGAATCCATATGATATCAAAACCTGTTGTGTATCAAAGGGAGAACATACACTTTGGTAAAATATGTTATTATGTGCTTCATTTGTGATTGCGCAGGGTTTCCATGTCTTTGTTATCAGAACAAATGCCATTGTTGTGGACTGTTCTAAAGATATTCTGCAATTTTTGATATGTCGCATGTCTGCAAAGGTAATGTAGGCCTTGGTTACACAAGCTCCTCTTGTGCTCTGGAGGGATATGAGGTTTTCATAGAATCACAGAACATCTTAAGTTGGAAGGGACCTATAAGAATCATTGAGTCCAACTCCCTGCTCCTCGCAGGACTGCCTAAAGCTAAACCATATGACTAACAGTGTCAATCCAGATGCTCCTTGAACTCGACAGACTTGGTGCTGTGAGCACTTCCCTGGGGAGCCTGTTCCAGTGACCGACCACCCCCTCAGAGAAGAAGCTTTTGCTAATGTCCAATCTGAACTTCCTGGACGCAGCTTCATTCCATTTCCTCATGTTTTTTTCAGTATCTGGCATTTCAGGGGACTCAACAGTATAAATTGTCCCTGGTATGTTATAATCTGCTTCAGACAGGCAAGAAATATTTTACAGATGAGAGCAGATATGTCTTATGAAGTGACCTGAAGCTCCACTCTGAAGTAAACACTGAGTACTGAAGTAGGCCAGACTTGAACTGGAAACATGTTCTATAGTTTTTTGATTCTACTTGCTCAAAGAAAATTTAGATCTCTTTAAAGATATGTAATACAACTAAGAGAAAACACCTAAAATTAATGAAACTACACAAATATTTCTAGTATTATTAATACCTAAAATATCATATTTGAGTGTAATTTCAGCAACTCATACATGCATATTTTTTGCTGACTTTTAGGTAAAGGTTTGTGGCTATTTCAATATTTATGTATTTCTGTTATCAACTTGTTGGCTCTAAGTGACTTTAGTATAATCAAACTTGGTTGTACTGTTTTCATCAAGCAATTTGAGGTGACTGATTTATTTGAAACGCTTATAAAAGTCAAGCATTTGCTGATTTAATCAGTTCACCTTGTGAAGTTGTCTTAATTGTTAAGGTTTGCACCTCAAAAGAGTGTATCTAGAAATTTGAGACAGTTCCCTCCTTCAGTCTCTCTTACGAATCCTCCAGGTGTGTTTTACCCCTAAAGATGGGTTGGTTATCCTGCTCACTAGCTTGACAATTTTGCTCTCTTAGACGTCATCAGTGAAGATGATGTCTAAGAGAGCAAAATTTGTGTTTCCTGCTTGAGTGAAATGTTGATTCCATCAGAGTTAGTAGCAAACATTTCTTAATCATAGTTTTCAAAAATGGATAGGCCGTATTTTTAGACTTTGCTAAGGTGTCCTGGAGTAGCTTTCTCAGTCAGGTCCACAGTTCAAAAAACTACTGTAACGTTAGACTGGTTTGGAACCCTTTCCTGTATTAGGTAGTAGTAACAAAAATAAAAGCAAAACATTGCACCAAGTTTAATGTACAGACATTTTATGTCTCTGTTTTACTAATGCATCGTATGCTATTTTTGTATCTGGGACAGCAGATATTCAATGAAGCATATCTGGTCTCAAGTGCATGCTACAAGTTTTTAATAATTTTCCCCTAAAAAGTGATCTAAAAAGTGATCAAATCTTATTTAAGAAATGAGGTTTTAGCAGATGTAGTCCTGTTTACTTGAGGTGTGTCTTCTCTTAAATTACTGAATGTCCCTCATAGGTATCAGGTGGTTGATTGTATCATGGGTGTTATAACATTGATGAACAGATAAATTAAGTTGCCTTCTTATGGTTTGCCTTCTCTGTTTTGTGTAGATTTGTGTAGTCTTGTTGATCTTGGTGAGAATGCTATATTGAATGTAGGATCAAAAGCTATAGCCTGTAAATTTCTTTTAGAAATAGATTTTCACTTTTTCCCTTAATGCTAAGAAGTCTGGATTTTAGCTATGCACTTCAAGTGCTTTAGCAGATTGATCCCCGAAGCTGAGTGTGGTGTAATTGCATTAATTTTTTTTGCAGCATAATCTTTAACGTGGTATATCCTTCTTGCGTAAAGATGAGAGAAGTGTATGGCATTAGAATGCAAATTTCCATTTTCCCTAATCTTATTGGAAAAGTAGTATTTCATCTATTGATTAAGAACAAGTTCTTATGAAAGGGGAAGATTACAGCTGCTGTGACTGTATTCCATAGGAACTCAAAATAACTTCTCTCACCTGTATCAGATTTCTATTGAAATAAAAGTAGCAGAATGCTCACTGAAATGCCTAATATGTATAAAATGTGTATATATACATGTGCTTATGTATGCATGTACATACACAGAACCAGTAATTCACTGTAAGAATTCACAACTACAGTGTCTGTTAGCATTTTTCAAAATCTATATTTGTAAATTTTTTTTCTTGGCTATGTAAATTCACTAAATCCCTCTTTTGCATGTAATGCATGTTACCTTGGCATTGTGGTAAACTGGTGTACTGAGTTTGCTCTTAAGAATATCTGTCTGAGAACAGAGACTCCATACTTCTTTAAGAAGTCTAAACAGTGTTAGTAGATCCTGAGTCGATTAAAAGCAGTTATCTCTAAGTAGAAAATAAATTCATTACTGGACTTACATAAGTATCCTGTTTACCTTTGTTTATAAAGGATGTTAAGAGATGAATATTGGGATAGTGAGTAAGGCAGTACTTTCTGAGCTATAATATGTGGTGAGAAGGTAGTTCACTAGGCTCCGGTAAGACATATAGTTCTGTATCAAATCTATAATATTTTTGTTTCAGGTTTGATTATTGGAGTATGATGTGGTCTGTAAGAAGTCCTGAGAACTGTCAGTGGCCCATTTGCTCCTTATCCTAATAAATTGATCTTGGTGGTTCACTCTATTTAAAAATTAGGACAAAGAGGTAGATATATCCCGCTTCATATTACAAGCAATATTAACCAAAATATTAAGTTTTGCCCTTGAGTACACACAGATTTCATGATCTTCCCTTTTTCAGTCTTTTCATTCATCTTCAGTAGAATGCATCTTGCAAAAAATGCATGTAGGCTCTTATTTGTCTGAAAGTAATCCGTTTTAATTATGCTTTATAGATATTATTTTTTTACAGTTGAAGAATTTAATCTTAGAGAATAGTGTTTTGCACCATTCAGCTTCTTTTTTGAATTGTTCCTCGCAGCTTTGTCCATATGTCCAAAACACACCAGTCTAACAAAGTACTACTCAGTGAATTCAAGTAAGAAAACAGGAAAGGAGAAGGTATAAAGACAAAGTAATTTGAGCAGCTTTCAAATTTTTGCTGTTCATGCATTCTTCATTTTGCTTTTCTCCATTGTACTATTGGATAGACTTTGTACAGAGAATCTCAAACTTCATGTGCATTTTTTTAAGATTTGGTTGTCCTTCAGTGTTTTCTTTCCAGGGCAGGAACTTGACTGTGCTGTTTAGTTCTTATCACACTTACATACTTGCATAATTTGTAGGTGGCCTTTCAACTTTTTTATGCTAGAAATATTAATCTTTTATTTGACCGTGTAAGTACAAATTCCTAAATTTGAAGAGAAGTGATGTAAGTTCTTTTACTTTGTCTTAGGAAACAGAAATGTTACAACTTTTCAGTTAGGGAGAACTGTAAGGAGACATGGCAGAGCAAAATTTGGTTGGTGGCAAAATTAATTGGATGTGGAAGAATAAAGTTGATGAAGTGTTGAGATAGGTAATGGTGAACATTTAAAATCCAGAACAGTGGACCCCAGGCCTTTTTGCACTGTTAAGTTCAATTATCAAAATTTTCTGTTAATCAGTGTGTTACTGGTATAGGATCAGACATTTAACACAAGGCATTTGAAAAGTAATATGGTTCCACAGGAGCAGTACTTTGTTAAACATTAATTAAAACAGTGATCAGTTTGCCTATATGATCATTTCCCTTCTGTGTAAAATTGTATCTTTCGTTCTTTGATTCATAGCTCATTCAAATTTAGATCAAGAAAGTAGAGGCCATGGGGTGGACTAGGGGACAAGGCTGGCAGGTTTGATGGTAGAATGGATGCCTGAGGGTGACTGCATTTGTGACTACACGCAGTTATGGCTGTTATGGAATAGTGCTGGATGGCCACAGCAGAAGGTGAGAAGGCTGTTGGCCTTGAGTATGTTCATAAGACTGAAAACTTTGTGTATTAAGCAAAAGGCAAGGGCATGTCAGGTTAATCAAATTTGATATCCCTTTTTCCATTTATTAAAGAAAAATGAGTCAACTATTAAGAGGCTGTCGTAAAAGGAATTGGGATTTGTCCAGGCAGAGTGAAAGAACTGCATTTTTGCAAATGTGGGAAGAACTGCTGCTACTTGTACTTTAAAAAGAAAAAGACACAAATACCAATGATTCAATTATAGTAACATCAGGCTTGTTCTGGCAGACTCAGGGTAAAGGAAAAATTATCTTTAATATCAGACTCTATATCCAATTATATATGCAGTGTGTAGAATAAAGTTACTCCATTTAACATGGCCATACCAATCCAAACGTCCATGGTAAAGGCTAGCGTCTGTTTTTCTTTTCCAGAAAATGGAAAATAACATTCATTTAATTGCAACAGTTATTTTTGGTGAAAATTTGTTTGTAGAGATCTGATTTTTCTTTCAAGTGGACTATCTTTGTGGTGTACACTGAATTCTTAAATTTTTACTTATGTGATCTTTAAGTTACATAGGCTAAATTGCCTATTGCAGGCTACTGTCTGCTGTATTCTCTTCCCCTCTCCCATTTCTGGGTAATAGATGAATGTGGCATACCTTGGGCATGAATTGGATAGAGAATCTCTTAGAGAAAACACTTCAAAACCTTTCTGCATTCACTGTTGAGTCTGTACCTCCAAAAGCATTGTTGCCTTTATTGAACCAGATCATATCTGAAGGCATGTGCATCTGACTATTGATTGTAGAAAAGGAAGCAGATGTTATCTCTGTAAAATTTAAACATAGTTTGTTTAAGTTTTTTCTCTCTTTCTATTGCAGTATTGCTTAGGAGGACCTTCTGATAGTAAAAATATAATTGAAAGCTTCTAGTAACATAGCAAATATTTTCAAGCATACTGGGGAGCTATTATGGTGTTGCTTCACTTCCTCTATCTATTGCACGATGGCAAACATGGTGTTTTGAAGGGACTTTGCAAGTTTTAAAGATTATATCTTTGCCTTCATCTGATATTTTAAAAAATAGTCATGCTTTTTTTTCTTTTAATTGAATGCTTGTTTTAAACAAATGATAATGCGAAATTGTAAGTTATGTGTAGATAGTCATATGCCTATTTTCACGAGCTGGTCATTTTTGATAGTTGTTTCTCATTTAATTTCACAACAGTTTGAGGTTTGTGGTTTCATAGGTTTTGCTGCAGTGATCATTAAATCTGCTCCTGTGTTAGGAGAACCTGAAAAGTTAAGTTCAGAAAAGGCTTTTACATAAGACAGTAAGGCTTCACTTGGATACTTTCTTGTGTTGCAAAATGAGGTTTTCTGTACACAAAGATCTGAATTATTTTGAGCAGCTCATTGCTTTGTTAGGTGGTTCTTATAACTTCACTGAGCAGCATAGACAATGGAAAGTGGTCAAGAAATCAGTGTATTCTAACTGAATGAGTTTCATTTTTGAAGTGTGAAATGTGTGTGGGACTGGAACTTACTCAGATTTGAACTGGATAAGTTGTACCTTTTTTTCAGCATTAATAAAGTTTAAATCTGTTTATTTTTGTAATAGCTTGCATTTTTATCTTTTTACTGTGTTTTATGCCAAGTTTCACCATCTTTAATCCAGCTTAGCCTTGTCCAATCTTGTTTCCTTTTACACTCTAAACAAAACAAAACATGTCAAGGGAATTCTGCCACAAAACTGAAATAAACAGTGCTGGGCCAGGCTACTTTAGAATGATTCAATATTGTAAAATAATAGTGATGTTCAGTATCTCATCTTTCTGGAACAGGACTTCAACCATGCTGTTTCATTACCAGTTTGGCAGGATGCATTGTGCCCAAAACACCCTGTTAAGTCACTGTTTATGAGTTTGGTAGAAGTGGAAAAGGGCATTTTTGTCGCAAAATACTTTTCATATACATTTCCTTAATAGTGTTTAAAACTAAACTTTTTTTTTGCATATATAGTTTTGGTTCAAAAAGCAGTTGAGGCTGTTTTCTGACTGCTTTGTTAAGCATTTAAAATTTCAGAAAGAAATTGTGTGTTGCAAGGACAAAGTTGTGTACAGAACAATTTCAGAAGAGAGAGCAACTCGTAGTAGTTGATGACCCTTGAGCAGTAGTAACAGGTTGTGATAGTAGAATAGATACAAGACCAAGTGTTACACTGTGAGATAGTAAAGGTACATGCTCCAGAGTATGGCTGGCATTGGTGCAGTAAGGGAGAAATTTGGTCCCTAACCAGAGTTCTTACACTGGCAGAACTATGTCTACAGCCGTTGAGAAACATCTCTGCCTTTGCTATTTATGGTTGCTTAGGGTAGTTACAAGCTAAGGCTAGGAGTAATTTGTTCACAGACTTGTTATTGCTGTTGATGTAATCATATTTTGAATCAAGACTGTTTACCATGTGAATTAGGATGCTGTTGTCATAGATGTTGTAAAGTTGCCTTTGAGACCTTAGCCTTTGATGTTTTTGAAGGAATGTAGGGGAAGTAAGCATCCAAAAGCCTGTGGTGATCTTATGTATAGCTTTCTAATGCCTTCTTCCTCTTACTTTCCAAAGGACTTTTACCTATAGATTCACACACTTAGGAGTACCTTCTGTAGAAACTGAAAAATTGGGGCTTATTCAGAAGAGTTGACTACAAGGGATCCCACTTACTGAATACTACTCAGTAGTAATTCCTTCTTTACCAGAGGTTTGCTAGCAGTACTTCTGGAGGCTGACTCTAGGGTTGATCTGTGTGTGTATGAGAGAAAAACTGGACTTGAGAAGAAAGAAGTCAAGACTTATGTATCTCAGGTTTGTTAATTCTTATTGTAGTTACATCATTTAGAAGCACAAATTTAAGGTCCCGTTAATGTATTTTTTTAAACCTATTCAATAAAATGTATACTCGACCAATGTTTTTGTACTTCTTTGGTTACAAGAGTTGTGGGTGCTAATGTTTTTGTTCTGTGTTTTTCCATGGTGTTCATGAGTGACTCCTACAGAATGATTGCCTAATAAAACTATATGTATTAGCAGACTAGTATTTGAATCACCAGGAAGTTTTGAGATCTCTTAAAGGTTCAATAGCATATTATTGGTATACTACAAATACAAGTTCAGTAGTCAAATACTGGTGAAAAGAAAGAGGATTACCTATGATCTTTAGTTTGACCTAGCATTTCATCTTGACAGTGATATTCTGACATGAACTAGGATAGTAGCAAAAGAGTTGGGACAGACCAGACAGAAGCTGATGGATACTTTTCAGAAAGAGAAACAAAGAAGGTGGTGTCTTTAAAAAACAAAACAAAAAAAAAATCTGAGGATCACTGAACAAATTTGGTATCTTAATCTTAAATAAATTCTGGACAAAAAGATATAAAATGTAGGTATCACTGGACTTTGTAAAAGCCAGACTGGCAACAGTTTAATCTGGGTAGAAACACTGTGGAGCTGAGTTTAGAGATATGCCTTTATATGGAAGTGTGAAGTTCATAATTATATGTAGGAGGAACATCTAGTACTGCCTCAAAAGCAGAACATTTACTGTATGTGTTGATGCTGACTCAAAGGAAGAAAACACTTAGACTCTGGTTCTTGACAGGACATCAGAGTTCTAAAGTTTTTCAACTTGCATATGAATGTTAACTCCAGCACGAAAAAATATTTTACTAAAAGTTATCTCTCATTTTTTAAAGGGCTGTCTAATTATAAAGATTTAACTTGAATCTTCTGAATTCACAAATTGAGAACAGGAATTAAAGCTGATGATATTTCATGCTAAAAAGGGAAATGTTTTTCGAACTTGCCATTCTTCAACTTCTGATAAGCTGCATTGGCTGTCTTGCAAAACTGTACTTGCCCACTGTGATTAGTGGGATCTTTAATTGCCCACACTTAAAGTCCTTGTTGGTAGGAGATGCTGATAATGGTTTGCAGACCAGACAGAAAAACATTCTCCATTTTGCAAGGCTGATGACTACGAGTGCGTTAACATGAATTCATTGGTATTGTAGGAAGTAGTGGCATGCCAATAATTAACTTGTATGTCTTCTTCCATTTAAGGTATCTAGTGGATAGTCGCTGGTTCAAACAGTGGAAAAAATATGTTGGTTTTGACAGCTGGGACAAATACCAGATGGGAGATCAGAATGTGTACCCTGGTCCTATTGATAATTCTGGACTTCTCAAAGGTAACTGCTTCTGATTGTATAATAAGCCAATACTAACCTTTAGTGCAAATTTGTCACAGATTATTCATCTTTTGTAGTTGATAGTGTAAATGAATCTCAGCATATGCGCAGGTGATTTTTTTTGTTTATTTGTTTTCAGACCGTGACAAGTGAACTGGAATAGATTTCCCTAACAAATTAGAATTTTATAAATAAAATTATTGGAACTTCTTTGCAATGGTAACAGAACATTTAATAACGTACAAGTTACTGGTTTATAATGATATTTTGGGTTACCTTGGGAGTTGAAATTTAGTCAAGTTGACAAATAGCTAGCCTGAGTTCACTAAGATTTTTTTAGCTTAACTAAATTCGTTGATTTAAAATGGCATTCTTAAGCTGAACTCTAAAATTTCTTTTTGTAAATAAGCCCCAAGCCCTTACTTTGATTCTGGAACAACTGAAGAAGAGGTATTATGCAGTTCAGTGATAATATAAAGTGGTGTGAAATGATAGAGGATAATTTCCTAATTTTTTATAGTCTTCTAAGTATGGCTACACTCTATGGTCACTGTTATAATTACTCAGGTCTGACTGACTTTTGCCGAACTGTAGTCAGATCTGTGGACACAGGTCTCAGAATACTTTCCCAGATATTTTAATCTTTAGGTCAAATTCTGTATTTAATGTTCAGTATTGAAATACCATTCAAGCCATTAATATTTAATCTGCAAAATCTATTGGATACAAAAACTAGCAGATAATTGGTTTCCTTCTTTGCAGTTACAGGTAATGTAATAGTACTGCATAATTTGTTTGCACATGGTAATACAAATTTTTACAACTGCATGGGGTTTATGATGAACTCTGACTTTCTTCATTCAAAACTTCTCAACTGTAATTAATATCTCATTATTTTACAAGCTAAATGTTAAAGATGATTGCCTCTTCATAGGACTTGTCATACCATGTTGCACTAGTTGTCAGTGTGAGTGAGTGTGCATGTCTCACAGTGACTAGTATCAGTGTCTTTGAAGAAGGTGCTGTATTGTCATATGCATCTATGTGTTCTCTTCCATCCACAAACTTAAAGGTCTTTTTGCTCCAGGTGAGTGATGTGTTTTGTTTTCTGAAGTGTGAGGATCTAGCATCTTTTGTACATTGTTGTAGTAAATCTTGGCAGTGAGGCAGGCATGTTCAGGTGATGCTTTTCAGTTGAAATCAGATGTAGCAAGATTTTTTGTATCCTCAGTGAGGCAGCATCAACTTATTCTCTCTTCTGTGTTTACCCACTTTAAAAAAAGGTGATTAGAGGTACAAAGCACAGTGTTAGTTGATCTGTATTATTTATAACTTAATCTACATACATGTTCAGATTATGTTTAAAGTTACTGTGGATATGAAGCCTGTATTATTAGGGTTAGCTGTCCAAATCTAAAGTCATGTTAGCCATTTTGCTAAAAGCTCCTGAAAACCCGTATTCTATTGTTTTGACACTGCCAATACCCCTTTCAAAATAAACACAGCATTAGTGTTTATGAACTGCACTTTTTGCTTATTCGTGGTTCTAAAACTATGGCTCTGCATTGGCAGCAATACCATACATCCAATTACTGTCTGACATCTACTGTTCCTGTGTGAAAGCAGTTTTAAAATTAAGGGCATTAGTGCTCAGCAAATAGTAGCTGTCTCCTTCACCTGCTGCAAAGCAGCAATCCTCTCACTAGGTTTCCTATGTAGCATAAATTGAACCTGAAAATGCTTAGGTTTTAATCCTGTCTTTGGCATGTAGTATGCACTAGTTGCTCTCATACTGCTCTCCTTAAGTCTGAAAATTTGCATCTGATTTAAAGGATAAAATAATCTAAAATGGGCATGCTTTCTCAGATTTTCTGCAGTGTTAAGGAAAACTATTATTAAATTCAAGAAAGACTGACTCCAGGAAACTGAAGCAGTATGTTGTGGTTATATTACTTAAATGCTGCTCCCTTATTTCCGGAATATTTGGATGAAGTGAGAGCAGTGAAAAGTAACAGGTAGAGATTTCAGTTAATCTCAACATATGCAAAAAATGTTGTTGAATGTAATGGAATCCACACGTACCATCTTCAAAATAAGAGATACATAGTCAACTTAAGATTAGCAAAGCAAGCACAAGGAAGTAGTCATTTAGAATAGCTGATTGTTCATCATAGAAAAGTGTTGCATATGAGGGACTAGTCGTCAGAGTCAGGGGACTTCTTTGATGGAATAAGGTTCTGAAAAAATTATACTAGAAGAAATATTGGTGGTTTTAGAAAGCCAGGATGGAATCCAAATTATGTCTTCTCACTATAAACTCCTGTAGCAATATCAGCTCAGTGCAGAAATACAGTATGAACCTTTTAAAGAGATGTGTGGACCTGAAGATGTGTTTGTGGATTTTGCCCCACACTTTGCTCCCAGTTATAATGGAAGCACCATATGCATAGTGTTGAGTGGGCCAAGTAAGAATTGGTAGTGCAAGTCATGAATTATTTCAGCAAATGTTTCTTGTGTGTAGCTCTTGAATATATATTGGGTTTTTTTCCTAATCAGTCGAGACAGTTTTGAACCAAAATTTGACTCTTGAAAATTGTTACTGTTACAGCTAGAATGAAACAGCCTGAGGGGAAAAAATGAAAGTACCTTTTAAACAGGTGCATTGATCGAAGTCTTATTTATTAGGTCACATAATTATATTTATCTCCATGAAGAACTGAATTCTTCTTTACCTGTATGTTCACTGAGATGTTCATGTAAAATTGCATTTTACTTTTTGCTTGAGAAATGTATGTACTATGGCTTCCAAAGTGGAATGCAAAGTCTGAGGTTTTCTTCCACTTTCCTTTGTTGCCTTCTGGGTTGCTCTTGTGTCTTTTCTTGCTAAAATTGCAACAAATGCGTTGGGTATTTCTGAACTTGAATATCCCCCCTTTCTGAAATGCCTTCATAATTCTAATACTTACTTGGCTGTATTTCAGGAGTTTTGTTGTTGTTAAGGTTTTTTTTTTAGCTCTTCCTACTAAGTCATTTACGATTTTAATCGGAGAGAATGCATGCAAAATATATTGTACCTTCTTGACTGCATGAAGTCATCTCTAAACTGCACAGATTGCATATTATGGAAACAGTATCTTTTTGCCATCTTTGAGCAGCTAATGGTAGTAACAAAAATTGCACACTTAAAATACATGAACTGAAAACAATATGCATCTCCCATGTTTTGCTCATGCATCAAGGTAGCTCCATACGTAGCTGGAGAAGGAAAGAGGGAGTCAGCACCAGTGAGCAGAAGAAAGCTATGCATCCTTCTTTGCCCATATTTTCACCATTTGGGTGATTAAAGGAAAAAGCATTGCTTTTTTCCTGTATTTTCCCTTAAATTCACAATCCTTTAAACCAACTGAAGGTGTAGCAAGTGCAGGTAGAGTAGGGAGATTTCTAGAGTCTTGGTAAGCTGCATCTTGTTTGCTCTTCCCACCAGGAAGGAGCATCTTCCCACATCTCTTAAATGTCTTCGGTAGTGTTGCCCTCCTACAGAAAAGGTCATGTTGAAACATGTTTTGTTAACATCTTATACAGACAAAAAAAATGAATTGTTGTTATTATTAAAAGACCTTTAATTTTTGAGTGTGCCTTTTTTAATGCTCAGGATAATTTTTTTTAATTGAAGTCACATTATGCTGTGTTTGCCCAGTCTGTACAAAGGAGAAACAAGAGAAGTACAGAAATATGATCAAATGAGAGGACCTTAGTGCTTTTCATACACACATAGCGTGCACTTATTTTTGTCCTTGCAGAAAAACAAAGGTAACAGTATTCATTTTGTGTAGAAGTGTTACTTAAAGAAATAATTCCAAGAGGAAGGCCAATACTTGAAGCAGTTTGAGATTATTTAAGGTTACTTTTATGCTCAGTTTTAATTGTACAGTGTAATTCTGCAGTTCATTCACATAGGACAATAGAATAAATAGACTGTATATTTATTACAGTCTATTTATTCTTTATACGTAGTCTATTTATTTTCATACTTAAGTTTGTCATCCTGATGCATTCTTTGGAGCTGAATGTGTGGGTCTCCCTGTTTGATCTCCCCCTGTGCAGAAGAGTGTTTGCTGGCCTGTAGTTGGGTACTTCCAAATGGAAAGACAGCTGCCCTAACTGTCTGAGGCTCACAGTGGCTCAGATCTGGAATCACCTCTTGCACATATAGGATAGCTGCTGTCTTGCTACTGTAATAAGGACTGAACCAAAGCTAAAAGCATGCTACTTACATAAAGAGGTTGCCTAGTTGTACTTCTTTCAAGTGCTGCATCTCATCATCCCTGTGAAGAATTTTGTAGGGACTGCGTTTCCAGAGTACGTAGGATCCTTTAAGTAGGAGGGTTGTACCATGTTATTTTCCCAGTCTGACATGGAGTGAATGACTTCAAACTTTGTCTGGATCTCCTGCATTTTCAGCGAAGGATGCAACTGTAGCATGAACTGGAAGTGTATCCATGGTGATGTGGGAATATGTGCGAAGTGGGTGGAGAAATGGATTGGTTTCTCTGAAGGCTATGATGGTGTGTGATAACAAGTTAGGCGCTTATGATTGCATGAGGATATGGAGTTGTCACTTGGGTTCCTGAGTGTAGGAATACTACCTGCGATAGGTGTGCTATGCATGAACTGGATATCTTGCCTAAATAGTTTCAGAAGAATTTTGCTTTGAACACCATAATACTGATAACATAACTGTGACTCAGAAAATATTTTGTTTGCTATTTATATGAAAAATGTTACATTAAAACCTCAAGTAACAGAATTACAATATTCAAGTAAAATATCTTTCTCTTATAGATGGTGATTCTCAGTCTCTCAAGGAACATCTCATTGATGAGCTGGACTACATCCTTTTGCCAACTGAAGGCTGGAATAGGCTAGTTAGCTGGTACACACTGATGGAAGGTCAAGAGCCAATAGCACGCAAGGTACTCTTAAATTACTCTTAAATTACTCGGATGAATATGATTCAGATCTAGTCCTGCAAATATGCAGGGGTTGCACAGGAATTTATTAGAAGATTGTAAGTCCTGGCCTATGATAATCATATAGACAACTCCTGCTTTAGTTGCTTATAGATATCTAATTTTTATTCACATTTTAGAGGCTTAAGTTTTTAATATTGAGAAACGAGGATGCAAAGAATATAATACTTTTTTTTTCTGGAAGTAAGCCCTCTAATATTTCAAGAAGAACTTGCTTTAGAAGGAAGTGATTTTGTAATGAAGTATAAAACCCTAAAACTTTATTGACTATATTGGTGAAAAGCCTAGCTCTAATGTTAACACTGGCAGAGTAGTTGGTAGTTCCTTTTCTGATAAGCACAGTCTTCTGTGTTCAGCAGCTTGCTAAGGGAGTGTTTTCTTTAAGCAAAAAGCTTACCTCAACACAAGTAGTATTCCATGGTATGGTGGATACTGGGGCCTTCTGTCAGTATGAGATACTTAAAAATTAACATCTTTGATGTTAATTTTTGTTTGCCCCAGCACATACCATCCTTATTATTAAGGTGATATGACATTTTACTAGTTTATTGATGATACTTTTTGTTTGTATTATTTCTTAAGATTTTCAGGTTAGTGATTACAGTTGCATCCTCACTGGACCGAATTACCTAAGTTTTAAAATACTTTTTGCTATGTTTGCCATTTCTAAATTGACAATTAGGATATATTCTTTCAGTTACAGGGATCTTTATTTTAATTCCTGAAAAACTGCTGAAAGAATATTATGATTAGAATTTAGTTTGATATGATTTCTGGTCTAATACAACTTTTTTTTCCTCCGGTGATGTGAGTATGGTCTAACTACATGCATGCTGGCCGCTTACTTGAAGAGCATTCCTTTCAAACAAATGCCAGATTTAGCTATGGGAGAAATTTTGTGTCTTCAAGATTCATTTGGTCAGCAATAGAAGTAGTTTGTTGGGGTTTTTTAAATATTCTCTTTAATACAATAAAAGAGATCTTTTTTTAAAGAGACATCCCTGGAATGTCTCTTTCTTTTTCTCTAGTTCTGTAAGAGCTGAAATCCATTAAAATGGCTCTCCTTCTTTAAAGATATATCTGTTATCAACTTGTTACTGTTTTTCCTGAAGATGGATTTCAGCAAACTGAATGCTCTTCCATCATCATGGTAAAGTAAAAGTTCTGTAATTTTTTCACTTTGGGGGGAAAATGGAAGGAGAGAGAAGGGAAATTAAAGTAACTTGCCTTCTACATGGAAGGAACTAACTGGAAAAATAAATGGAGTGTAATGAGTGGCCAGGTAAACTGGCATAGTTTCATTATTTTCTGCCAATATGAACAGTAGTTATCCTCAAAGATGCATATTCCAGTTCAGAATTTTTCTTTCTAATGCTTTTGTCATTTGTTCATGATTCTTTCTCCTATCTGCCATAATGTTTTTTCATAGAGGTGGGATGATACTTTTCTTTCATTCCATTTGTTACATCACCTTTTTTAAATGTGGACCCAAATTCTAAATTGATACAATGTTGTACTTGATCCCTGTCAAATAATGTTATGACTTTATGTAATAGGATGTGGTAATACTACCACTACAGTGTCAGTTTTATTCTCAAAATGTCTTAGCCATACTGCACAGTTTTGTTTCCTGCAACTATGTTGTTGTTACTCTAGTAGCTGAGAACCTGCTCAAATTAAGATGCATTTTTATTTAAACATCATGGTTGGCAGTCAAAGCTAAGGCAAACTACTGAACAGCGATGAAATCATTCACTAATTTTTTTTTTCCTATGGCACAAGCATACAAGTTATATTTGTACAGCAGATAGCAGATCTCTCCTAGCAATTAGCTGGCGGCTTTTTTTTTTTTTTTACCGTATTTGTCAGATGTATCACATATCAGGCCAATGGTTATTTTTGGAACAGTCTACATGACTAAGTACTGCAGTTACGCTTTGGAAGATCAAAGGGAAAAACATTTAAGAGGTGACCCTGAATATTTTTTTCTACATTTTACTTTTCTAAAAAAAAAATTCTTGTATACTTAACTATCTTGTAGTAAGTGTTACAAAAATGACCATATAATAAACAACTGTAATGAGTAGGTGAAATTTCAAATGAATCTATTCATTATTGGAATGTAAGTGGAAGATTTGTAGGTTTTGTTTAAAAATGTGGTATCCAGATTAGTGTGTATTCTGTTCTTGATAAATATTCTTTAACTGTGAAAAATAGTTCTTCATGTTTTGAGGAAGTAGCATACAATGAATGCGTTTTGAAATAGAAATAACTTTTGGTGTTTTTTATCTTTTGATTAAGTATTTTATCTTTTGGTTAAGTATGTATATTAGTGATTTCCACTGTACTTAACACTGTGAAAGTCATGGTGGTGGTGTTAAATGCAGGTAAGACACCACCATCATGGAAAAAAAAATTACTTTTTAGTTTACTGTATTTCTAAAAAGTTATAGGAGAATTTTAGTTCTAATTTTTGGCATTTATTAAGTGTCTTACATTCCCTAAACTTCAGTTTCTTAAAGAGTTCTCAAAAATATTTTGAAGTGTGTATATGAAAACATATTTGGACTGATACCTGATCCCAATCTGTTTTTCAGGTCGTTGAACAGGGTATGTTTGTAAAGCACTGCAAAGTAGAAGTATATCTAACAGAATTAAAGCTTTGTGAAAATGGAAATATGAACAATGTTGTCACACGAAGATTCAGTAAAGCTGATACAATAGGTATGCACAACTATTTTTAAAAATATGATTATTACTTGTTTAAATAGTACTCGGCAGCAAGTTCTGAATAAATAAGCCTCTAGGTAAAACGATAGATGGGTATTGTAACCATTATAAAGGATAGGACTAGTCTTGTTTGGGTCAAAATTAAAAGTTAAACTATTTGGAATATTTAGGTTTTTTTAATACAATTTAAATAAATTGTGTGTTTTATTATCTAGGGATCTGTGTTAACTCTAGAGGTTTGCACTTTCCAGGAAGTGAACAGTGTGATGTTTTTCATTATCTTTATTGGATTCCATAGTACTTTTTCTTGGCTCTTGGTGTGTAAGAAATATATTTTTTTCATGTGTGTCCATTCATGTCTTTCATTAGCCAACACTTTTTAGTCATATATATAAAGATAAGGGTATATTACAAAACACAAGAACGAATTGAATTTATAAATTAATGGCTAAAGGTGACCTACAAAGGCAGTATTCTTTGGATTGTGAAGTGACAGGCCAGGCACAATCTTTTACAATAACTGAGTCCTGTATTAAATCTTTAACTTATCTTTGTTTGTAGTTATTTTGCATGCTCTTCGAGCATTGTGTCATTGCTTGAAACTATATTTTGTTAACATTTTTGTCTCTGAAAATAACAATCAGAACATATGCAAAGATATTGCTGATCATATAAATGTGATTTTTGGTGTATTTTTGTGCACATGTATCTGAGATAAGAGTCTTTCAATCAGCTGTATTTGTGCCATTAGACTTGTACTTTATGACCAGTCATTACTCTTTGTTTACCTTTTTTTTACAACAATATAGTTTTTTCAGGTTTTGCTTCTCTTTATGGGTAGTGACTTATACTTGCTACCCTTTAATTCTTTGCGGGTTGCTTGCTTTAAAAACAAAATCATTTTACTTTGTCAAATTTTAATCTTTAAGTTAAACAAGTGATCATCTGCTTGTATTAGAATAAAAACTTAAAAACTATGAAAATTGTTCTTGAAACAAGGAGCTACTGGAGACAGTCCAGCAGAGGGCTACGAAGATGATTAGGGGACTGGAGCATCTCTCTTATGAGGAAAGGCTGAGAGAGCTGGGTCTGTTTAACCTGAAGAAGAGGAGACTGAGAGGGGATCTTATCAATGCTTACAAATATCTTAAGGGCAGGTGTCAGGAGGATGGGGCCAGACTCTTTTCAGTGGTGCCCAGCGACAGGATAAGGGGCAACATGTACAAACTGAAACACAGGAAGTTCCATCTGAATATGAGGAAAAACCTCTTTACTTTGAGAGTGACAGAGCGCTGGAACAGGCTGCCCAGAGAGGTTGCAGAGTCTCCTTCTCTGGAGATATTCAAAACCCACCTGGATGCGATCCTGTGCAGCCTGCTTTAGCAGGGTAGTTGGACTAGATGATCTCCAGAGGTCCCTTCCAACCCCAGCCATTCTGTGATTCTATGAAACAAGGCTTCAGGGTTGTATGTTAATTGGCTTTTTTGAGATCTGGTTTAACTTGGGAAGATGTACTTCATTATTCTCTAAGCAAACCCAGAAACTTAAAAAAAAACAATTTAACATTATCTTTCCCTGAGGACCAAATAGAAGCTATTTTGCAGCTATGCTGAATTTAATTGTATCATTGGAATTATAGGTAATGGATGAATTTCTGATATTTTCTTTCTCTAATCAGAAGCATGGCATTTTGAAATGACTGTTACTTGGAGGTGTATTCATTTTTTCTTAGCAGAGAGAGAATTACAATTGCAAGAAAATTGTCATAAAGGGTAATAAGAAACAGTCAGGCTCACTGGCAACCCCTTTCCAGACACTGGCCTTATTTGCTTTCCTGAGATGTGGGTGACATGCTCTTGGAATCCTTAAAAACATGCCCTTTCTGAAGCTTCTTATGCAGAGCACCAAACAGGGCCATCCTAGCCAGGACATCCAATAGAGTTTGTATCTTAGAAGAAGAGCTAGAAAAATTAAAACCACTTTTAAGAGTGAAAAAATAACTGATCCCTGAGGTTTTTCTCTTATCATCTGTTAATAAGATGGTGATTTTTTTTTTTTTCCCTGTCCTTACCTTAAGTATATTTAAGGTAGTTCTGGAATTCACCAAATATATAGCAGAGATGCTCATTATATCAATAAATAATATGCAAGAGGAATCTTGCAGAATCTTGATTATTTTTCACCCTTCCTGTATATGCCAGTAAGGGATGCATTTTCATTATGGTTGCAGAAGACTGGTGGTACAAAAGAGTCAATATCAGCCCCATGGAAGTGAGTGGACATAACATACTATGGTCTTTTCGAGAAGCTTTAATTTTTCTACCCACCATCATTGATTATATTATTTACTGCTCTCAAAAGATCAGTACACCACCTTCCTTAATTCACATAAACAGAGAAGGTTTTGGAGCACCTTAAATACTTTAAGCACAATATAATATTCACCTACCAGTCTTCAAATGTGTGTTATTCCTGGAATACCTTTGCTTTTCCACTCAAATAGAAACTAAGCTAAGCTGTATGTGAATAAGTTAGTACAAGGTAGGAAAAAATAATTATAAAAGGCAGACCTAATAATGACAGTCGTTTTCTTGGGGTGCTACTGGACACATCTAATGTGTTCTTTGGACCTTCTTGGGAGTCTCCTACAGTTGAGGACTCTTGCCTTGGAGGCAGTGCATATTAACTTTGAGACTGATGACTAACTCTTTTTGGGGGCGTCAGGGTGGTTTTTTAATTCTAAAAAGAAAATGAGCGAGACAATAGATGTAGTACAGGCAGCATTTCAGTCTAGTTATTGTTGCTGATCCTAGAGAGCATCAGGGCTTCTGAGTGAAAATGAGTTAATGATCCATTCAGGAGTCTTAATCATATGAAAGTATGATAAAGCTAAGTCATCAGTTAATGTGTAGGCCTTTTCTACCATTATTACAAACCACAAAATGACAGAACAACTGTTGGTAGCCTCTGTTATGCACGAATAGGAGTGAGATTGTGTCTGCAATGCCATAAAACGATTCCAAAACTGAGCTGATAAACTTGGTAGAAGATCACACTAGTGGCTCTGCATCTAATGGACTTTTGCTAGTAAATTATCTTGGCAAATGGCTTTGATTCATCTTTTCCTTTAATTTGCTGCAGAATACAAGAATGTAAAACATGCCACCCTTGAGGACAATTTGTTCTGGGATCTGCAACTAGCCTTTCCCTTCTTTAGGAAGCTGGGATTACTGTTTCATACTACAGATTAACATCTTCCTACAGTTTTCTTTAGCCAGTATTTGTAATAGTACTAGCCTTTAGGAGCCAGGATGTACTTGTATTAGGATCCACTGAACTTCTCCAGCATTTCATCAAGACTCTTCCACGTAGTCTTGCAAAATAGTACTTAAATCATGCAGCTGGTTTTTTGGAGGACCTATCTGATTTTTAACAATATAGCATATATCCTACACGGGATCCATAACCTTTAACTCTCAAATTGAACTATCTCAAATTGTGGCTATGTAGCTGATGGAGTGAGAGGTAGCTTTAAAGGGCAGTTCTTAGTGTCTTTTTTAGACATCGTCCTAGTGCTAATCATCTCATACATGGGATGTGTCTAACACTACTAGAGTGTTACTCCGTACACAATATGCCTCAGACCATACCTCTTTGAATGTAATGTTTTCATTTATACTGGAACAGGCACTTTCACTTTAGATCATAAGCCAGCACTTCAGTGGTACTTGCTGGGGGATGCATTGGTTACATTCATGGAAGTATGTAACAGAACCTTAGTTTCACAGTCTCAAAATTAGCATAATACTCAAGTGGAACATGCTCTTCCCAGAGTCTTGGACAATGTGTAGTCATCTGATAGGATTGGTGTTTCCTGTCTCATAACAGTTCTGTTAGTGAAGCTGAAATATGTTATAAATTAACATAATAAATGTTAACTTAGTACTTGCAAAGAATACAAGCAGGAATGCTCAAATAATTAATTGTCATAGTATTAATAAGATAATGAAAAATTATCTTTTGCAAATTCTTCTTTTAGTGAAAGTCATTGATAAATCTGGATTTTTTTTTGGAAGATTGTTGCTGACTAGATTCATTCTTACATTCAAATATAGTTAGTTGAAACCACTGGTTGAGAATTGATTCAGACACTACATGATTTTTTTTTTTTTTAAATAGTCAACAAATCGAGTAACAGCCTGTTGCCTTGTTTATAGCACCTACCTTGCCTACATATCATCTTTATTACAGAAACAGATGATCCGGTCTAACACTTGCTTTCATACTAAAATGTGTGTTAACTAGTATAGAAGAAAATTGTATTCAGTTGCCTGCAATATCTACAAACATTATATTGGCCAGTTGTCATGCATTTCACAAGCCAATGGCTGGATTTTTACAAGGTACTTTTAAGTTTCAGGTCTCATTTTGACTTTTCATATTTAACATAGTGGAAGAGAAAATAATAATCTTAAGTAAAAGGGAGCAAGGGGAATGCTAGAGGAGCTGACACACTGGTGTTTTTTCCGTGAGACTTCAATGGAATGTCTCTCAAAGAGTTTACAGTGCCCATTTTTATAATTGTGTTTTCAGTGATCATCAGGAATACACTGTACATTTCTTGACTCCTGTTTTGTTTTCTGTGTTAGCTGTTGTGAGACTTGGCTGCCATGGGGCTTTATGACTGTACCAATTGGAAAAAAAAATTAAGTGAGGTTGCTATGATATAGTGCTGTACATATTAGTTCAAATTAAAGAACTCTTTAGTAAACTCTACTTTTGCATAAGGAGAATGGAGTTAATTATGAACTTCTTAAATTTCAGTTGTAGACAATAGTTATACTACCTTAAAATTATGTAACACGGATTATATTTCTGTCGGGTAGAGTAGGAGCTGGTAGACCTTTTTATGTTAAATCTTTCAGGGACGTAAAATCTTCCATCATCCTTTTAAAATACATGTACGCACTTCAGTTTTAAGAGCAGTCTTTAATTTCTGTGAGCGTGTAAATTAAACTTTACACATATATATTGTGGTTAGTGCTAATTGCACTGGGATATGGGTAGTAGAAGAGTGAAAACGAAAAAGGGTTTGATTTAGGGAGAGGAACAGAATGACTTGTACTCCCTGCACCTGGTTTTGCTGCCAGTCTCGCTTCTAATCATTCCCTACCCACCCACAGTCCTGTGTTACCACACTCTTGAGAAATGAGTAGATGGGTACCTAGGTACCTCCTGTCGTCTATTATTTATCAGTTTGTCTTTACTTGGTCTGCTTTGCTAAGAGATTCAGGAGGGAATAAAATAGTCCTCTGACTGTTTCCATTTTCAAGGCAAGCAAACTAGGAACTTCCTGCTTGTCCTACAACATGATGCAGTTGCATGGCTATTTCTACAGTTTCATTCATATTTTGAATATAAGACAAGAGTAGGTGATTCTGATGCTTTATTTGGCCTTATACTGTTTGTATAGTGAAATGCTAAACTTGTGTTCTCTTCCTTTCAAAACAGATACAATTGAAAAAGAGATAAGAAAAATCTTCAATATTCCAGGTGAAAAAGAGACCAGACTGTGGAACAAATACATGAGTAATACTTTTGAACCTTTGAATAAACCAGACAGTACCATACAGGATGCTGGTTTATACCAGGGACAGGTACAGTGTAAAATTATTTCTTTTTTTATATGCTTATTTTTTTGCTCGTGAAAATGTAGCTGTACCCCATGAAGTTTCCTTATTTTTAAATGAAAATTGCCTCCTAATAGATTGTGTTAGGGATAGAGGATTTTTATAAACAAATTCATCAAAATAAAAGTAGTCTTTGAGTGTATTTTCAGGATTAAAGATGAGTTTAACTCTCCTGGTGAATTAAAAGTAAATGAATGTAACATTGCTGACTTGAATTTTGTAAAACCTGAAATAAAAAAATATTCCTAGGATCTGGGATATGTTCTGATAATGAAACCCAAAATTTGAAGAACTTTTTAAGTGGTCTAAAAGAATAGTGTCTTCTACTCAAATTCTACTGTCCAGATTTCAGAAAGAAATTAAGAAAAAATGAAAAGATTTCAGATAAGAACTATAAAGGCAAAAGAGCTTGAAAACCTGCTTCAGGGTGAGACTATATAATCACTTCAGAATCCCTTTATGGGAGGATTTATTACAAGATAAGTTTGTACCTTTCCAGATGAATATAAAGAACAAATACTGGATGTTAAAGCTATACAAATATAAATGTGAACTGATTGAACAATTTCATCATTAGAAAAACCTTTCAGATTGTTACATTCATTCTTTAGTCTTCAAATAGAGTTGGATGTTTTTTCAACAGCTGTTGTTCATGCTTTCGTGCTACAAATGTGAATGGATGAAATTTGATGGCAGTAATGGTAGGCGAGATTATATTAAAGGATATCCTTTTGTCTTGAAATACTTGACTCTAACCTACTTACCAGCAGTATTTATGCTGTGCTTCAGTTTTCTTTTACAGTATGGAAGGTAAGTAATCAGTGCACCAAAATAACAGCTTGAACTATTGTGCCCTTTAGCTTCATGCTGCACGCACTTAAACCCTCAGACAGGTAATTTTAACAATGCAGAGGTCCTGCTAGAAGAGCCCACATCTCCCATAAAAGATTTGCATCAAAGATGTAACTTGCAAATTGCCTCTATCCCAGTGAAACATTAACTATGAAGCAAGCAAGGTCTAATGTAGCCATAAAAAGATCTCGAGGTGACATCTGTACTTTCAGCAAAACAAATATTGTTCAAAACCAAGTTTAACCATGGTTTCTGAAAATGTTTAATGTCGTGGTAGACCATGTGTGTTTGGTCAGTTGCACTTGCTGACACACAAGGTTGTTATTTTTCTTGCTGAGCCTCCTAATCTAATAATAGTTATTCTGACTATTACAGTCTATCTAACCTAATAGTTATTTTTTCATGTGTAACTCTAAACTATGTATGTGATTGAGTAAATTAATGTTATGAATTTATCAGTTGGTTTCTGAAGTGAACTCTTAGGGGTTCCATTGAACTTTTAAGTCTAAATCTTCCTTCTATTTAGTAGTCTCTGAGAGCCAGTGGAAGAAAATGTGGCAGAATGTGTCTTACAGCATTCATGACCAAAGATAGCAGACTACTCTTTCCTAGATAGAAAGCTGGTCATGATAGAAAGCTAGTTTTCCATGTCATGTCTTATTGTATTCAGACTGAAAATGTGATTGCATCTTCAAGTGGCAGCATGACTTATGTATAAGGTTTTGAGCATAAGTACATGTGTGAATGTATGTCACTGTGTAGACACATAGAGGCATAGCATGGCAGTTAATTAGCATCCTGAAACATCAGTGTACAACTATGCAGAATTAGCTACATTGGAAATTAAGAGTTAGATCCAGTTTAAATATTGGAGTCTAGTTGCTATTTCAAATGATCTGGCTATCCCAGCTGTCAATCCAGAAAGGCATGAGCTTTTTGTAGGTCCTGTGTCATATCTGCCAGCATAGGGCAGATATCTCAGATACCCAAAGGCGTTTCAAATGGCACTTGATGCCTGTGTTTAGGACTGAGTGTTCTGTACTCCCTTTTGTACCAATAACAACTTGAATGAAATTAATTTCATTAGCCAACTGTCCCACTGGAAAATTAATATTAGATTAATGCTTTTGCAAAAAATACAGCAGTAACCAGACAGGTATGATTTTAAGGCTATCAAGGCAGAAAATAGTCTGGTTTGGGTTTTTTTTCCTACCGATCTGTGTTGTGTGTGAGGCAAAATTCCTTCAGGAATATCCCTTCCTTAACAGGGCTGTTGTATAACACCTCGAATACCGTGTCCAGTTTTGGGCCCCTCAATTCAAGAAGGACATCGAGGTGCTGGAGCGTGTCCAGAGAAGGGCATCTAGGTTGGTGAAGGGTCTAGAAAATAAGTCTTAGGAGGAGCGGCTGAGGGAGCTGGGGTTGTTTAGTTTGGAAAAGAGGAGGCTGAGGGGAGACCTTCTTGCTCTCTACAACTACCTGAAAGGAGGTTGTAGCGAGGTGGGGGTCGGTCTCTTCTCCCCAGTAACAAGCGATAGGACGAGAGGAAATGGCCTCAAGCTGCGCCAGGGCAAGTTTAGGTTGGATATTAGGAAAAACTTCTTTACTGAAAGAGTAGTCAGGCACTGGAACAGGCTGCCCAGGGAAGTGGTTGAGTCCCCATCCCTGGAGGTATTAAAAAGACGGGTAGATGCAGTGCTTGAGGACATGGTTTGGTGGTGGACTTGGCGGTGCTAGGTTAACGGTTGGACCTGATGATCTTAAGGGTCTTTTCCAACCTTAACAATTCTGTGATTCTATGATTCTATGATAGACGTGATTTCTGTAGATTCGTAGATGCTGTTTAGACATCGCAGGTCATCTTCTGACCCCTTTGAGAGGTAAGGTCTTGCCATTTTATCCATGGATTGTTGAGGCATAGAAGTATTAAGTGGCTTGCCCAAAGTTGCACAAATTAAGATGTGGGGAGAAAAAAGTGAATAGAGCAAGAGGAAGGTGCAGTGTAGTTGAATAGAATATTCTTGAACCTCAGGAAACAGTAACTTAAATATCAGTCTTTTCCATCTCAATTACATGTCAGCAAATCCATTAAAAAGATGGGAACAGAAAGCAATCTGCTGATATTTTTATTTCAGTTTTCTTATTACACTTTTTGTGGTAGGTACTGGTGATAGAACAGAAGAATGAGGATGGAACATGGCCAAGAGGTCCTTCAACTCCTAAGTAAGTTGTGAATTTAAGTCACATTATTCACTATAGCTTAACTATTTTCACGTTATTTTGCTTTTTAAAAAAACCTCTGTTTTTAAAAGTGGCATTTTATTTTGAAAATTGGCCTCCAGATGTTTTTGCTGAAAATATACCGAATAGTGTATTTGTTCTAAGTGCTGCACATTGTAGAACATGACATGATAATGGTGAATTCCTGCATATATGTTGCTTAATTTTGTTGATTTCAGCCAGTGATGCATGTTACCCTGCTTAACAATGGGGAAAAAAATCCATAGAAGAAAACTGTTAAACTTAGCTTTTTTTATTTAGATTTCTATTTCAAAACATAATGTATCCGTTAGGTGAACATAGATATATGTATTTTATCAGTATTTTTTATATGTAAATGTTTTCATGAATAGCTTGTCCTTTTATCTCCAGAGCACGATATTTACACATAAACATTATTTAAATTGCAGTCTACATTACCAGAATATTGCTTTTGTTCTTTGTTGGGCTGTCATCACTTAACAGAGTACAATGTTCTTTTTCTTTTCTCTTCTTCCTGCTGCCATTATCAACAGCACCTTGATAATGGCAAGTGAGTAGAAAGACTTGAGTGCGTTTTTTCTCATTTAGATGGATGAACTTTTTTTAATATTGTTTCCAGAATCTAAATCATGTTCTGTTGGTTTTGAAGAACAGTTGGTACTAGTTATTAGTAAACTAACATGATCTTAGCCTTACAAATAGTTAACTGTGTTTTTTCCCTTTGTTGGCTGGTTCTTGAGCATATCTTTCATAAAAAGTTCTTTTACGTTCCTTTTATTCCTTTTGAAGTTCTACATTCATGTAATTGAGGTTCACTGTTGTTTTAAAATGTTTTTATAGTATCATTGCTTATCGTTTGAAGGACAGATTCTTTATCTTTGGTGTTTTAGCTCAAGCACTTTTACTAGGAGCACTAGCTTCTATTAAGTTGCTTAATGACGTCTGAGTTCAATTTAAGCTTAGTATGAACAGTATAATCTTGCTTAGCAAGATGTTATGACACAAAGAATTGAGAATGTAGAGCAGCAGAATGGGATGCAAAATACTTGAAGTTTAATCTTGGACCTCAGAAAGCATGTAGTAGAAATGTAAATTCTGAATCAAATTTTAGATGCAGATTTTGAAGATTAAAAGAATTTAGATAACTCAATGTCACGGATTCTTTTGGGAGTTTTGGTAGGAAGATATTCTTGGTGATGGTACCTGCTTTTATTCTGCAAATTTCCATTTCACTTTATGGAAGGCATTCAGGAGCAGTTGTATAAATTAAAGAATATCTCCTGGAAAATGTTTGATCTGGGGACAAGTAAAATGATAATAGTGGTGTCAGAGGAGGCTATAAGTAAACGAGCAAATGAGGATGAATAGTTTTACTGTGAAGCTGGGGTATGTTTTTGAGGTTTGGCAGCTATCAGAAAGATTGATTGAAATTTGGTATTCAAATGCATTTTAATAGTGGAAGGTTTGCAAAATTTAGTGGATTCAAATAGAAGCTATCAACAAGCAGTAATGGGGACAGGTTTTTACATCTGTTTAAAACTTTATGAAAAATCTAATAAATGTTTAAAGGGGTAGAAGTATTAAACACTTGCTTTTGAGTCTTCTGTGTGAGATGCATTAGGAGTATTAGTTTGTCATCACAAATAGTATACATCCAGATACCTTCCTACAGTCCTGTCAATGGTCACACACCGGTTCCTGCTGAGACTACCTCTTCGTAGTGCTTGTTTTAGAAGAGTACAAATTGTAAACATAAGTTCTGAGGCCAAGGAATAAAATGCCATATTTAGAAAGGTGAAAATGTAGAATATTGGGAAGTATGAAAGATTCATAATGCTTGAAAAGGGCAGGATCATTTCAGAATATCAGCTAAGCTTTTCACAGAAACACAGAATAGTTGAGGTTGGAAGGCACCTCTGGAGATTGCCTAGTCCAACCCACCTGCTCAAAGAAGGGTCACCTAGAGCAGGTTGCTTGGGATTGTGTCCAGTCAGGTTTTGAGCGTCTCCAAGGATGGAGGCTCCACAGCCTCCCTGGAAAATCTATTCCACTGTTTGATAACCCTCACTGTAAACCAAAATTTCTTATATTTAAATAGAATTGCCTGTGTTTCAGTTGTGCCCATTGGCTCCTGTCTTTTAAGAGGGCACCACTGAGAAGGGTCTTGCTCCATCTTCTTCATTCCCTTCCACTGGCTATTTATACACATTGATAAGATCACTCTGGAGCCTTCTCTTCTCCAGGCTGAACAGTCCCAGCTCTTTCAGCCTCTCCATGTAGGTCTGCAATCCCTTGATCACCTTTGCGGCTTCTCACTGGCCTTGCTCCAGTATGTCCCTGTCTCTCTGGTACTGGGGAGCCCGGAAGTGAACCCAGCACTCCAGGGGTGTCTCACCAGTGCTGAGTGGAGGGGAAGGATCACCTCTCTCAGCCTGCTGGCAATGGTTTTCCCCATGCAGCCCACAAGGTTGTTGGCCCAAGGGCACATTGCTGGCTCATTTTCAGCTTTTTGTCCAGCAGGATCCCAGGTGCTTCTCTGCCAAGCTGCTTTCCATCTGGATGCCTGCCCCCACCCCACCCCAGTGTGTACTACTGGTGCCTGGGGCTATTCCTCCCCAGGTGCAGGCCTTTGCATTTCCTTTGATTGAACTTATGAGGTTCCTGTCTGCCCATTTCTCCAGGCTGTCGAGATCTGTCTGAATGGCAGCACAACCTATGTTGTGACAGTTGAAAATGAGAGATCATAAGATGTTCTGCACATTTTCCCTGCCTCTTTTTTGTTAGCGGAAGTATAACAGCCATCTTTGTATTGATTGCTTCTTTTGGCAATTTTTCTTTCTTCCTACTGCAGGTGTTGAGCGTTGGCAGTTTTTTATGAGAAACATGTTAAAGGTGTGAACATCTTTTTCTACTGCAAGAAAATAACATACTTACTTTGAAAGTAGCCAAGTTGGGACCTCAGCTCAGTATAGGAAGGAGCACTTTCGAAAACAATAATTCTGTTTCTCTTAAAAGTATAATGAATCAGTACAAGTGAAAAGATCATTTATCGTCATAATTGCCTCTTCTTCTGAAGAAACTAGGAAGAAATTATTTCAAGTTTGAGATCATTTTTATATCGGAGCAGAGACCCTGCTGTGCAACTTAGAATTTCAGCTCTATGTCCAAGCTTGTCAGTGTCTGATTTTCATTTATGTGTACTGTTTTTCTAACTTCTGAATTTACTTAATTTTGGAAGTAATTGCAACATCCGCTGTAAAAACCCCACTAAAGTTTAATGATATCTGCTATTCTCTCATATTTTAATGCTGCTTAAAATGTTTGTTTGTTTGTTTTTATCTGGAAGTATCTGAATGTGGTGTGCATTTTTAAAATGTGCACAGGGTCAGTCAGGCTTAGGAATAGCTGGATTTTTGGCTCTCTGAGAGGTTCTGTTTATACCAACTGTTTATATCAGCTACTGGGATGTGTGTTGCTCAGGAAGCTTGGCTTCTGTGAAACTTTTTCTAGGGACCTCATAGTGACTTCTCCTGGAATGTCTTTACTGTCATCTGCTCCCAAAATAGATACTACGCAGTATTAATGGGCAGTTCTGCAGAAAATTTTGTTATATTAACTTTTCTGTGAATAACTGTCTCCTCAGTGTCGTACATGTGACAAACTTATCCAAACATGGAGATCCCAGTTGCTTTGGTAGCTTAGTTGCTGCTGATCCCAGTCCTTGAATGAAGAGTTGTGATCTGTGTCCAGACAGGTTTTTTTTTCATATCTGTATCCTTCTGCAGGAGATTATTCCACAGGCAGAAAAACAACCAACCAACTAAACCTATTTGAATGGTTTGTTATCATTAAGAGGATATTTTAAACCAAGATATTAAAAAAAAAATCTAAGGTTGTAGTTCAAGTAACTTAAGCAACTGTACTACAAAATCAAATTACTTGTGTTCAGGAAAAACTGTACAACAATAAAAACCTTTCATCCAATCTGTGATTATAAAACTTGAGACAAGGAGAAGGAAGGAGCTTAAGTTTTGAAGTTCCACAAATTACCAAATGAATAGCCAGGACAAGGTTTCTATTAGTTTTCTGTTAAGAAGTTGTTACCTGTTTATGTGCCAATAAAAAAGCAAGTTAGAGAAACATAAAAGGAAGCTATTAACTAGGAACTTATTTCCTTCTAATTTTAGAAATGTATTGTTTGCTGTTTTCTTAGAAAACTCAATAAACAAGTATTAAATCTATTGAGCCATCATATTCTTCAGAAATGCTTGTTATATGGTAAAAAACTAAGAATTTTTAATTAATCTATCAAGATACATCTGTGTGCATAAAAAAAGTAACAGATTTAATTCTGATCTGGTTTTTTTTTGGACTTCACTGTGGAATAAACCATCCTAATCAAATAGCTGGCTACTTTTCATAATTTACAGATGGTCTGCTGTTAATTTTAACAATTTTTGCATGTAAAAGGGAATACATTGATTTTTTTTTTTCTTTTGACCATGCAGAAATTTGAGACTGTACACATTCATGGTTTTTTTTCTCTTTGCGATAATGAATGTTTTCTTACAATATTTGTTGCATGGTAAATTTTTTCATTTTTTTTTTTTCTGGTTCAAAACTGTATACCTTTTTATCTTGGAAAAACACTAAAGGCCCTTACTTGATTCTTTTTTGTTTCTGAGCTGGATCCCATAATGTTTTTAAGAGGTAAAAAAAAATTGAATAAAAGATGCTTAGGTATCCTTTTTGAAATAATTTAATCCTTGTGTATCCAAGATTTTAAGGAAAAAATATCCATGAGTCTTCAAAAGAAAAACTGTGTTTGTCTACTGAAATGAAAAGTATCGTCTGTAACCAAGAGATTTAAAATCTGGGGTTTTTTTTTCCTGAAGCAGTTGATGTGCAGACAGGTGTGCCTTTCTCCTGACTTTACTGTAGGAAACATAATTGTGGAGAATAGAGCTAACTGGGGACTTAATCTGATGTGTTAAATTGTAAAAGCAAGAGCTGTCAGAACTTGTCTGCCAGTCAGGAGCTGGATTGCCGTTTGCTGATGCATAATAACGTGTTAGACTGTGGTAACCATGTGTCTGAGCCCCTGTTAAACATCAAACATTGGTAATGTACAACAGACATTTTCAAGTTAGCTTAACAAACATATGCATTAATATCAGTTAATGCAGGGCTGAGAAACTCTTAACAAATACATACCTTGAACATTAAAATTTTTTTCGATTGCTCAATGTTAAAATATCAACCTTTCATGCGTACCCCCAAACAAGTATGAGTAACTGAATTAGTTGGTTTCTGTTAAGAACAGAATAGTCTAAACCGAAGTAGGTTAAACATACTAAAGCTTGCTTTAAAATACTAAATTGTATGTTAGCCGGATGATAACCACACCTTCACAGAATCATAGTCCTTGAGGATGGAAGGACCTCTTGAGATAATCTCATCCAGTCCTCCTACTCAAAGCAGTGGCAGCTGGAGCAGGTTGCCCAGGACCACGTCCAGGCACATTTTGAGTATCTGTAGCCATGGAGACTTCACAACCACTCTGGTCAACCTGTTCCAGTTTTTGACCACCCTCACTGTAAAAAAAGTGACAGTTTATCACTTTTTGGGTTTTGGTGAACATCATCATATGTTCAGATGGAATTTCATTTATTTCAATTTATACCCATGGCCTTTTGTCCTTTCAGTGGGCACCACTGAGAGAAGGGTCTTGCTCCATCTTCTTCGTTCCCTTCCATTGGGTATTTATACACATTGATAAGATCTCTCTAGAGCCTTCTCTTCTCCAAGCTCAACAGTCCCAGCTCTCTCAACCTCTCCATAGAGGTCAGATGCCTGCCTCCCCACACACCAGTGTGTACTACTGGTGCCTGGGGCTATTCTTCCCCAGGTGCAGGCCTTTGCATTTCCTTTGATTGAACTTCATGAGGTTCCTGTTTCCCATTTTTCCAGCCTGTCAAGGTCTGTCTGAATGGCAGCACACCCATCTGGTGTATCAGCCCCTCCTCCTAGTTTTGTGTCATCTCTAATCTTGTTGAGGGTGCACTCCGTTCTGATGTTCTGGTCATTAATAAAGATGTTAGAGAGTATAGGACCTAGCATTGACCCCTGCAGTATAGCACTAGTGACTGGCCTCCAACTGGACTTTGTGCCACTGGTGAGAATCATCTGGGCCCAACCATTCAGCTGGTTTTTAATCCATTTTACTGTACACTTATGTAACCTGTGCTTCATCTGCTTGTCTATGACGATATTACAGGAGACGGTGTCAAAAGGCTTACTGAAGTTGAGATAAACAACATCCATTGCTCTCCCCTCACCTGCCAGGCTAGTAATCTCATCATAGAAGGCTATCAGGCTGATTAAGCAACACTTCCATTTCATAAATCCATTCCGACTAGTCCTTGTCACCTTCTTGTCCTTCATATGTCTGGAAGTGGTTTCCAGGATTAGTTGCTCCATCACCTTTTGTGGGATTGAGATGAAGCAGACTAGCCTGTAGTTCCCCAGATCTTCTCTCTTGCCCTCTTGAAGATAGGAGTGCCATTTGCTCTATTATAATCTTCAGGAACCTCTCCCAATAGCCAGGACCTTTCAAAAATAAACAAGAATGCCATCACTGTAACATCAACCAGCTCCCTCAGCAGCTGGGGCATCCCATCAGGCCCCATGGTCTTATTTGTCTCTGGTGTGTTCAGGTGCTCCCTAACCTGATTGTCCTCCACTGAGGGTAAGTCAGCCTTGCTCCAGGTTTTGTTTTCAGGGGCATGGGATTCCTGAAAACTGGTCTTACTGGTAAAGACTGACACAAAGAAGGCATTGAGTACCTCAGCCTTTTCCATGTCCTTTCTCACCAGGGTCCCTGCCCCATTTAGCAGTGGCCCGTGTTGTCCCTAGTCTTCCTTTTGCTGTTCGTGTACTTGTAGAATCTTTCTTGTTGCCCTTCACATCACTTGCCAGATTTAACTGCGGGTAGGCTTTGGCTTTCCTGACCTCACCCCTGCATAATTGCACAGTATTTCTATGTTCCTCCTGGGTTATCTCTCCTTGCTTTTCCTCAGACACTTTCTCTTCATGTCTGAGTTGGGTCAGGAGCTCTTTGTTCATCCATGAAGGCTTCCTGTTGCCTTTGCTTGATTTTCTACTTGTCAGGATGGACCATTCTTGAGCTTAGAGGAGAAGGTCCTTGAGTATCAATCAGCTCTCTCGGGCCCCTCTTCTCTCCAGGGCTGTATGCCATGGGACTCTTCCAAGCAGATCCCTGAAAAGGCTAAACTTTGCTCTCTGCAAGTCCAGGGTTGTGTTACTGCTTTCTGTCCTGCTCTCCCCCGGGATCCTGAATTGCACCTTCTTATGGTCATTGCAGCCAAGGCCCCAACCTTCACATCCCCAGCTAGTTCCTCCTTGTTTGTAAGTACCGGATCCAGCCAAGCACCTCTCCTTGTTGGCTCCTCAATCACCTATGTCAGGAAGTTGTCATCAGCACACTCCGGAGCCTTCCTGGATTGCTTGTGCCCTGCTGCGTTGTCCCGCCAGCAGGTATCACAATGGTTAAAGTCCCCTGTAAGGACTAGGGCCTTTGAATGTTAGGCTTCTTCCAGTTGTCTGAAGAAGCCGTCTCTGCTTTTCTTTTTTTTTTAATCCTGATCCAGGTAATCTATAGCAGATGCCCATGGATTATTGGAGGAAAAAAGTTGTTCAGGTTGCAGGTTTTTTTGCTCAGGTCCATATTTATGTCGTTACTATGGATCACTATGGGAGTTAAAGTATAGAGCAGTTTAACCATAGAATTAATGAAGTCTGTAGGGAAGTCAGTATCTAATGTGAGTTATCGTCTGTTTTGGCATAGGATTACAGTAAAGTTTGTTTTTTAACCCATCTTTTGCTGGATTGTTAAAATGCTAAACTATAATAAATAATTCTGTGGGTTTTGTTTGTTAGATCATAAAAAGTTACCTTTCAAAGTTACCTGTTACATAGTTCCTGATGTTTTTCCAGCTATGTTGAGAATTTGGTTTACTCTTCTCCTGCATGTGAGAAATAAAGCCATTTACTGATCATTGGGTTTTTTTACAATCAGAGTTTAAAATTGATTATTTTTGTCAAGCAAGTAACTATTCTTTGGACATCTTTCTGTGGTATTTTACCACCACAGTAACATTAATACATACTGAAGCTAGTATACTACTAAAAGGATATATACTTTGGCTTAGAACCTTGCATTTAAAACATAATTGAGTTTTTGTTGCACATTTGATTACTCATTTTGTCTTAGGAGATTCCGAAGTCACTGCAGTTGTTTTATGAGATACTTTTGGTCATTCTTTTTGTACAATTTTAAAGGCAGAACTGAAGTATGGCAATACATTCAGCATTCGCACTTACTGCCTTTTCAGGGTTTTTTATTATCCTTGTTTTGATCGTATTTTTTTTGTTTTAAATGATGGGGGGGATTTCTGCCAATGTTGTTATGAAGTTTTCCCACAAGTATCGAAATGTATTAAAAGCTGTAAGAGCTGCGAATGAATTCTGTTCTTCTCTGTACACAGGATTTAGCAGTGTAAGCAGCCAGAAGCAAACAGAAAGGCCGCACACCTCAGAGCAGTAGGAAACTCCTACTGTTTTACCTGTTATCACTTTGTATTTGATAGCAAATGCTATCAAAAAAACTACTCATTGTCATCTTCTCTAAGAAACAAATTAACTTATTTTTAATTTTCAGTGGAAACCAGACCTTTACTTATGTAGCTTATTCTGTTTTCTTTTCATTTTTTAGACAACAATTATACATTGAGTTTTTAAATTTAAAACTGTATTGCATTTGAATTTGGTTTAAATTATATAAGAGCTTCAAATTTGTTTTGAAAAGTTCAGTTTCAGCTCAAAATGACTCAGTTCAAATAGCTGCTTCTGAAATAATTACGTGTATGAATGTGCATAATTTAACTTTTGTCCTAAATTTAATTAGGGTTAAACTTATTTCAATTTTATCTTTCTTGTGGACACAGTCTGTGTATTTTACTTTGAAGATAATGTTCAAAGAAGAGTATTTAGATTGATAAAGGAAGTCTACAGGAAAGCTTTTTGAATGTTGGTCAGAATAGTTTAAAAATTAAATAATATTTTCTTCACATGGTGATATATCTTATCTTTTGTAAAAGGTTTATTAATAAAAAGTTGAAAATAAATGTGAAAATATACTCGGGAAAATTCCCTGCGTAAAAATGTTTCTCTCCTTGTAGAGTTTAGTTCTTGAAAGGTGCTTAAAAATCCTGAGTATGCAGAATTTCTTCTCTTAATATTGTGATATGTATTTCAGAGCTTTCCAATGACAGCTGGAGCTTTTTGCAAACCAGTTGGAGTTGCAAAGGGCCCACAAAACATTAAGGTGCCTAAATTCCTTTAAGTATTCAGAGCCTTTTCCATGGTTATCTGTAAGATTTGATCAGAAAAAGAAAAATACACTGCAAGATAGTTGTATATTGTATTTAACTGTTATGTTCAGAGGGTCTTTGTGATTAAAATGATCAATATTTTTGTATTTAAAAATAGTCTTAAACAATGGGGATGAGTGATAATGCTATTACTTTTGGCAAAAAAGTTTTTTAAAGGTTATTTAGTATTGTGCATAATATCCTGGAATTTTTTAAACAATATTAATAAGACAATGTTAATTAAATGGTTTCATGCTGCTATTAAACTAACCTTGAAGTATGTATCTTAATCATTTTTGTATCTCATCTCAACATCCATATATGGTTAAATGAAAAATTCATAAAATTTCCATGTTAGAAACTTTACATTCTAGGTTTTAGAACATCAAAATATCTATAGTCGTACTATAAACTGAAAACATTTTTTTTAAGCACAGTGGCCTGTGATTTTTGTTTGTTTTCTTGCTTTTTGTTTTTAATAGCTCTATTTATTCAACATAATATGAAAGTTTAAAGTACTGTGAAGCATTTCAAGTTTTAAAAGATGGATTCTGAGGGCTGCATGTCCTGGGTATTTTTAGTGCTTTGCCCACTTCTTAAAAAGTATTTATTTTCCATGCTTGTTTATATGCATTGTTCATTTGTTAGCATTCTTTTATAGTTTTTAATATCTCAGCATTTTTATCTAATTTATCATTTTCATATTTTTAAAGGTCCCCAGGTGCATCCAATTTTTCAACTTTACCAAAGATCTCTCCATCTCTATCAAATAATTATAACAACATGAACAACAGAAAGTAAGCAATATACCTTAAAACATCATTTAATTTCATCACCCCCCTGTGACATAAACAAATTTTGATGTTTTATAACTCCTAGCTTAAGGATTTTGATTTGTTTTGCAGTATTTGGATTGTGAATTGTTATTGATCACTATTTCATAGTGTAGGTATTGTAAAGCATGATATCAGGAAATGAAACGCAGTTAAAGATGTTTGGTAACTCTTAGTCCTCAGAAGAATAGATGCTAAAAAGAATGTTGAGCATTGTAAGAAAATATATATAAAGACTTCATTTAGAGTTTATCATGCTAAAAATTCATTGTTATTATTATTATCCTGTCTGAATTTAGATGGACAAAAAAAAATTATAAACTACTTACATTTATGGTGGTCAGGTTTTCCCTTATTTATTGATGCTAAGGTATTATAGTAGCACATGTGATATCACACATTGATTTGGGACCACTACAGCTGAATTGTTTTAGCTATAATGGTTGTCATAGTGATTATAGCCATTGATTATCAGCAACTTAACTTCTGTGTCTTAGTGCTAGAAGATTTGAGTGAGATCAGTCTGATAGGTGTGCTTGAATATTACAATGAGCAGAGGCTTAGTAAAAGAGGCTTCTCACTTTTACGGGTTTTCTCCTTTATATTCCAAATCACAAGAACGTGATAAAACTCTAAAAGAAGAGCTTTCATATTCCAGTGGCCAACTTCATGTGTAATCTTTTTTTGTTGTACACAACTGTAAAAAAAGTTGGTGAATATAGAAAAACACGGAATTATTTCACTTTAACAGATAATGGAACATCTTTCAAATGCTTGAAACCAGAGAGCACTCATCTTTAATGCAAGCTGGGGGAAATTGAAGAGGCTTATTCTTACAATTCATTCAAATTTAAAATATTTTTCCAAACATGCATTTTGTGATCAAACATGAAGATGTTAAATATTAAAAAAGGTGACATAAATCATACATATTAAATATCTTATACAATATCTTCCAGTTAAATACTGCATTTATCAGAAGTGATTTTTCCTAAGGGGTGAAGTGTCACTTGTGCTTCTACCAATTGTGAGTAGCCCCAACTCTCACTGTTAAACAGTTGAAATCCATGTATTTAACTGCAGTCTATTGTACTCTGTGTGTGAATGTGTAGTAAATAAAAAGTATATTGTATTTATGATTGTGTGAAAAATTACTTGACCAGAGCTGAGCCTCCAACTGAGAACTAATCTCTCCTTCCCCCATTGCTTATGCGAAAGACAGTTGTCATGCCAAAACCAAAGCCTGACAGTTACTTTTTCCTAGAGAGCCACCATATTAAATCAAGCCAGCAAGGCTTTCTTCTTTTTTTTTTTTTTACTTTTTTCCTTCTTTTTTTTCTTTTTTTTTCTTTTTTTTAATGTTAGCTTCTCCCTAGCGATGCTGTAGTTGTTTTTAGGAAGCACTTATGAAACCTGTGGCCAGCTCTTGCAGCTTTTAAAGATAATTTCTTCACTTGCTTTAGCTGATTTTATTTTTTTCTTGGTTTATTTTGGAGCCAAAATGGGAGCTTTTAGAACTTAAGGTAAAATTCTGGGGTTGTTTTCTGTTTGTTTGTTTAATTTGAGGATTTTTAACAGAAATATGTGTTTAAAAGGAAGTGATAAAAAATTCAGATTTAATAAGGAATTGATCCTTTAAAGTGCCTTAACTATAACTTAAACATTTGTAAATCAGGTAGTAGGTACATGTTCTCTATAGTGTTACGAAACACCAGCCATTTTTCTCTTGTAACTCAAAGCACTGTATATCTGGATGTTATGTAAGGCAGATATTCAGTGAAGAAGTATATGGTTTCCCTTACAGTGCAATAATTCAATTATGATGAGTTTAAAATAAATATTTTAAAAAATCACAAATTTATAATTCACTACCATATATATAATACAGGAGAATCTTCAGCAGCCCTTCTGTCAGAATACATGTTCAATATGAACTAGTTCAGTGATAGAGAAGTCATATCCATTAATACACTATGTACATTATAGTACATACTGTTGCATTAAGAATTTTTGGTTTCAAAAGGTAAATGAAAAGCGATATCTCTGTATTTAATTGTATTATATCATTCTGGGTTAAGATCAGTTTCCTCCTCTGTGCTACTCCTCTTGCAAATATCTCCTTGTCTAAGAAAGCACTTCTTTTCCATTAATTAATGCTATCTTCTTTTCATTACTTTCTTAATGTCAGCTTTGCCTGGAATTTATTTTCATGTTTCTGCCTTATTGTCTCTTACATTGCACGTTATCTTTAGTACAATAGCAAAACTATACATTTGTGGCTTTCCAGGATCCGTTGGCACCTCCATATGGACATGAGATGCTGTGACTCTAAAAGAAATACCAACATTTGTTTTGAAGATAACTTTAGCTGACAAAGCTGATTTGTATAGCAGAAAAAGCAAACAACAGGTTGTGTGTAGTAATAGTCATGAATGCTAGTCATTGCAAGCCTCTTGCAATTATAGCTCAGCTATAGAGTACAAATTATGTTAAAACACTGAAAAGTATCATGTTTCTTTATATGGTACACATTTCTGTAATACTTGTCTAATCCAGGAAGCGTTCTGAATAATAGTAAGCCTCAAATTGGCAAATATTTAATTGTGTGTTGAGCTATTCATACATTAGATAATAGAAATAGCTTGTGCTAATTTTATCAGGTCCAAAGCCTTCATTTCTGTAAATGTGAGTTTGATGGAATGGAGGATTCCAAATGATTGATCACTGATGTTCTTTTGCCTTTACAGGTGATCTTATTGAAAGAATAACATAGGAGGATTAGCATAATATGTGTTAGTGGATTCAGAAGAGCAGGGAGAGACACGCATCATTTAGGTCTTACTGGAATTTTTGTTTATTGCTGTTATAAAGCAATACATTTCATGTCACATATGGTATTTTTTAACTTATGGGGGGAGGGGATTAAAAACAGTTGAACAGGGACTTTGCTTGGGGAATTAAGTGAAAAGTTGTTTTGTTTTCTTCATTTGTAATCATTGTTTCAGGCTCCTAAAATGACTTGCTTCATCATTCAGTAGTGTCAGCTTGTCAGAAGACGGACAGCTGGCAACTGTGTTCACATGCTTGGTATATTTCAATATGCTTATTTCAAGAAGTATAAGTGTTAATTACTTCACCTGTAGAAACAGTTTCTTCATGTTGCACCTGACACATAGGCAAATATTACGAGGAAGGTGATTTTTTTTTTTAACTTTATTTAAATAGATTATAATATGTTATCTTTTGCTCTCCAGATGATGATCATGAACAATAACAAAGACAGTAGTCTTTGTGTAGTGACATGGGCCTCTCCTGCTGCTTCTGGCATCTCTAAAAATTGATGGAACCCAATTATGGGTTTGTTTAAGTGGCTGGTCACAAAAACACATTGGCAGTGCATTAAAGTGGTTGAAATATTATGGAGCTCAGTAAGTGTTCCAAACTTTTAATTTTCTGGGCTCATTCTTACAACTCAAATTCCTTTTGCAGCACCTTTTGTTGGTATATGGCACTCCACTGTCAAACTGTGCCCTTTCCAAAGCTAGTGATGCTTTTCCAAACTTCTCTGTTCCAAAACCGCACTTTCCCAGAACTCCAACTATACAATGAGTGCTCTGGGTTCATCATCATCAGAATGCTACTTTGAGGTTTAAAGGCAGGATACAGGCAGTACATATAAGTTATTTCAAATATGGCACATATAACTCAAAATTTCTAGATTTACAGGTAATAAAATCTCATTCAGAAACCTCCCTTTACCATTTTCACTACTTCAAGAACTCTGTCTAGCTGTTCAACAGTCTGGAGATGGTTTCATTTTTTCAAGTCTTGCCTTAGTTTTTGAGCAGCAATTTCACTAAGAGCTATCAGTGTTTTCTTTCTGTTATGGCCCTTCCTTGACCACCCCATTCTAATACTGCCCCTCTGCTTTTCCGTGCATTGTTCCTTCACTAAAGGCAACTTTCTAAAGGTTTTGCAGGAAAAGCAGATGGAGGCTGGGGACACGCTATCACAAGTTACTTTTTCTAGGGCATTTCTGTTTGAATGAAGTTTATGTAGACTTGCCTTGCATCTTTACTTGCTTTCCATTTACTACTGACTGTTAATAATACTTTATTTTTTGTCCAGTCTCAAAAGCATGAAAAGCAGAGGCACAATGTGATTTAAATAAAAATAATTCTTCCAGACAAAATGAAGTTTGCAGACTGGTAAAGCTTTCAAGAGACATCTCCTAGTCTCCTACATATAGTACGCACTGTATTTTGCTGGATATGTTTTGATAAAATATCACAGAACCCTGAAAGAAAAATATATGAATAGACCTGACTCACAGGATGAGTGTGGTAACCATATTCTCTAAACCCCTCAAATATATTTCTGCAGGCCAGTACAGAAGATGAAAGATCTCAGAAACGGCTTTCCATTTTGAGAAGTCTGACAGTTTGTCCCTTAGAGCAAACCAACACTGGGGATCTATCTGCATTGCAATTGTCTTGAATTAAATTATCATGATGTTACTCAGTTATTTTGAGGAAATCTTTCACATGAATGCACTATAGCCAAAAGACAGCAATTGCATTTCCTAGCTCTCTAGTGTCCCTCCTAAGGTGGCAGTTTGTGAAGGGGGGAAAGCTGCAGAGAAGGAAAAAGAAGGGGAGTGAAAATCCCCAGGAAAATTACATTCAATCTGTTTTATTACCCCTACATCTCCTAAATTTCCAAAAGAGAGTTCTGTTAACCATGTGAAAAGTGTAATCTTTGTGTCAGGTGAGGAAAGCAGTAGGAAGCAAGCAGGGCTGAAAGTAGAAGCTTATTGTATACTCTGTATGTTTGCATTTCTGTTGCTGCTGTGCAGTGTTGAGCTGGATCGCGGGGGCTGGTTATATTGTGGAGGTTGCATTAGCACCAGTAGCAAGCTTGTGCTTTTTCTTCCTGGGGAAACTAAGGCTTGCCAAGTTAAGGGAATTGTGGTGGATTGCAGTGGCGGGCCTGCAGCTGCAAAGGGAGATGGAGGGTAATTTTCCCTGGGGATCTCTCATGTATGGATGAACCAGGGACTAATGGTAGGGAAGGGTTGACCACAGAAGCAAGCTTGAAGGGTATGTGGGCCCTAGAGTTCAAAATGTGTCTTGTGACAACTAGGGTGAAGCATTTAAGTTAGGATTAAGCTGAACAGGCAAAACTAACTTTACAGGGATTTTTCATGGAGAATGACTGGTAAACACAATGCCACTTAGCTAGTTTGGGGGCAAGCCAGAGAACAGAGAAAATGCATGTGTATGGAAAACGGAAGGACTGATAGGAAAGTCAACTATTAAAAAGAAATTATCTGGTGTAAAAGTTTGAGAACAGCAGCTTTATGGATGGTGGAGCTATAAACTACACAGATTTCTGAGCCATCAAAAGAGAGAGAAATTTTCTTCCCCTTCTGTTTGAAATTTTCAATAACTCTTGTGACTAAAACAAAACAACTGTTATTCATGAAAAGTGAGTAATCGTGCCCTGAGGGGACAGTTAGAATTCAGTTGGATGCGAAGACTGTGATACTGTTCAGGAATAATGGCTGGAGTGTACCCATTGGGCACTTGCATCCTCAGACTTTTACAATTATAAATCTCAATTATTTATCGGGACTGATTCTTTGCACTGCATATTTTTCCTTGTCATTCTTAGCAATTGACTTTCAAATTTTTGTTCAAGTTGTTTCTAATGTGAATAATGCTTAGTGACTGCAGAAATACTCTTGAACTTCAGCCAAAGCTAATATCATGCAGATTTCATTACGATCAGTGCCTGAAATAGTTTAAGAAAGAGTTTAACCTTTCTGGTTCGTTGTTTTTTCTAACAACTGTAGTATTACAGAGCATCCTTTTACAAGATTGTTTTGCCTTTCTAGTATTCTCAGATATGCTTACTTTACTGTTTTGAGGGTTATTCTATATTTAGTATTTGCATGATTTCATCTGGAAACAAATTGCTATAAATCTTACTATTTTACCTATTCCAGTCTTCTCCAGTTTCTCCAAACAGATGCATCATAGAGATTTATAAGGAAGTTGTTACAAGGCATTTTGCGCATTGTTTTACCTCTCAAGGCTTTCCTGCATTTGCATGCTGGATTGTGCTGTCCTAGCAGGGAAGCTATAAATAGACTCTCTGATGCAGTGAGGCAGCTATGCCACAGTGGCCTTGGAAATCTCAGCTTTCACCTGTAACTCTGCATTCCCATTCCCACCGACCTCACTCTTGCAGTAGCAGGATGCAAAAGGGACGTAAATGATTGATTGCTGCTGGTGGTGTCTAAAGTCTGAGTGTATTAAATTTGATGGAGCAATGAAGAATAGAGTAAACTGTGAAGCTGCTCCTATCAAAAAGGGGTAGGGATATAATAAATACAGTCATTGCAGTACACTAGATTTTGGTTGTTTGCATAGATGACTTTTAAATTGAAACTAATGTTATTACCAAAGTTAAATACTTCTTTAAAATCCTTTCTTGTTCACAGAAGTTACTTTAACATTTTTAATCATTTAGGTTTATAAAGTATTTGTATCTATTAAAGTACTGTAGAGTACATGTTTACATTGTGAAAGATGTTTTGTTTTTTTACAGTGTGAAAAATTCAAACTATTGTCTCCCATCATATACTGCTTATAAGAATTATGATTATTCAGAGCCAGGAAGACACAATGAGCAGCCAGGCCTGTGTGGCCTGAGTAACTTGGGGAATACATGTTTCATGAATTCAGCAATTCAGGTACGTACTTCAGAATAAAATGACCTTGTCTTATTACTTGGAAACTAATATCTTGTTATATTTTATCATGTTTGGAAACTAATATTAAGAGACTCCATTAAGTAGCAGGATAGGATTAAAAGTGAGGAAATAATACATCTATATTGGTATGCTAGAAAAGTTGATTTACATAGCTGCATTCATTGTTTCCCTTATTTTTGCATAGTGGTCAAAGTCAGAAAGAGATTTGACCAGCATTCTACATGAGTGAACCCTTAAGTGGGATTCTTTGCTTTTTGTAATGATTGCCATGCATGCATGTCATGAAAAATACTTTTCATTTTGAGATGCGCTTGAGTACAGATTGTAGTGCTGAAGTGTTAAAAAGTAGATGACCAGTGGTTTACTGGGCCTTTATTTCTAACTAATTATTATGTACTTTTAGTGTGCAGGTTAACATTCAGGGAACCTTTGAACATATTTCCCTTTGACCTTTCCCCTTTGAATAGCTGCTATTTCATGGATGAGATATTTTACAGGAATGTAATAGCTTGTTTCTTTGCTACGGTTGCAAGAGAAATACTAGTATACCTAGTATTACACTTACCAAGACAAAAAAACTTGGCTAAACTGAAAGGGGGAGGGACACACATATTGCAGCGTCCATTCTAAATTAAAACGCTATATGTAACCTCTGTTGATTAGTGAATTGCATCATTATGCTATTGTAAAGAAAAAAAAAAGGAATATATTTTTGTGTCTAGTGTGTGAACCAGAACTGTCTTTTAAAAGTTGAATTAAAAGAATATTCTTAGTACATAATGAAATATTTTTTTATGGTGCTACACTCTTCGTCAGGCTAGACTGATTAAAAACAAGGATAATTTTGATTAGTTATTCAAACTTTTATTAAACTGGTATACATGAATTTGCATATACGTAGATTTAAAAGTAACCTGTTAGTTGAGAATTTTAAGCATGGGTTATTACCTTTAAGAATCTTACATAGCTTAACAAACTTATTACAGTACACATCAGTATCCCATTGTGTTAATTGGATTTAATTCTGAGGTCTGCGTTCTAAATCATGTCAGCTTTGACTTCATTGCTTTTCAGTTATATCTAGGGAATCAAGTGTTCAAATAAGTTCTGAGAAACTGTAGTGTACATTAATAAATACAATTTTGCTGATTCACAGGACAGTGCTATGGATGAGAAAATTATGTGTTTATTGAGCAGTGCAGCTTTTAGTTTAGCATGGTACCTTTAGTATGTCCTTGATGGTGTGTTTTTTCAAATGTGTTATTTGCAAGCTTTCGTAGCAAGGAAGTGTAAAGTATCTTTCAGTTCCACCTACTATATCTCTCAAAGAAAGTATTCTTCAGAGTTTAATGTTACCTAAGAAATCCATGAAAGTGCTTTTTAGTGAACATATGACATGTTCTTAACACACTTAGGTCTCGCAGACTGCCAAGTTCTACTGTATTCTTCCTCTTGCCACCACTTCTACCTTTTTTCCAATTACACTGAAAGCATACATTTCACTGCACTAATTTGCCATTAATTTCACCTCCGACTGTTATCAGAGTAACATTGAATTATTCTGGCTAGAGGTGTAATGCCTATGGCCAAAGCACTCTGAAAACATTTGATCTTGTCTAATCTTGGAAGCAACGAAGGGATGGGCACAGAAAGCTGGGACTGTTCAGCCTGGAGAAGAGAAGACTCCAGAGCGATCTTATCAACGTGTATAAATAGCCAATGGAAGGGAATGAAGAAGATGGAGCAAGACCCTTCTCAGTGGTGCCCTCTGAAAGGACAGGAGCCAATGGGCACAAACTGAAGCACAGGCAATTCCATTTAAATATAAGAAATTTTGGTTTACAGTGAGGGTTATCAAACAGTGGAATAGATTTTCCAGGGAGGCTGTGGAGCCTCCATCTTTGGAGATGCTCAAAACCTGACTGGACACAATCCCAAGCAACCTGCTCTAGGTGACCCTTCTTTGAGCAGGTGGGTTGGACTAGGCAATCTCCAGAGGTGCCTTCCAACCTCAACTATTCTGTGATTCTCTGATCTGCTTTGGTTACCTACTCTAGCTTATTTACCTTCTTAAGGTGTCTTCCGTCACAATTATGTCAACACAGGGTTGTTTATCAGGATAAATGTTTTCTTTAAACAAAATAGTTTACTGTAGAGCTTTAGACTCTGAAATAGTTTCCAGTTACATTCATGTACTATTCCAAAAGCTCTGCTTTGATCCCTTCCATTCAGTCAGTGCTGAGTGTAATCAATGTAGCTTCCTTCAACAGAAGCAGAGTTTAGTTTATCCACTCTTCCGCTGATTACCACTTTTCTCAGATCTTCATCCTTCCCAGACAGCATTGAGGCCCATTAGTGTTCACGTAAGAGCCATTTCTGCTTCAGAAACCACTTCATTTCTCAGACAGCTTCTCTTTGCTCTCATCTCACATGCAGTGAAGATGGTTTGCATCAGAACTGTTATCAGTGTTCCTTGAAGAAGAGGGCCAGTTCCTTGCACATCTTGCTCTCCAGTCTGACAAACTTCTCTGAAGGTTTTTGTCCTGTAACCATACTAGATAGAAATGTGATAATCCTGGCAGTTTCTTAAATTTTGTTGCAAGTTCATTAATAGTTCTTCATTCTGTAGGTAAGGATAGGGTTGCCCCTTCATCCTTCTAAGTGAATATTGTAAAGAAACCTTTGCTTTTCCAAGTAGGGGCTTTCAGTGTTACAAAGCTCAAGACAACTAGAGGAGAGATGGTGAAGAGATGGGTAAGATCCTCTGTGGTACCACAAACACCTGCAAGCTGAGTAGGAGTAAGGCCAAGAAGGTTAAGATACCATTGTATTTCTCCCAAGTGCTGTTGTCTTATCACTGTTTCTTATTAAGAAAACCAATAATTCAATATTATTTCATATTTTGGTTGTATCGGAACTTCTATTTTGTGTAGATTTTTCAGATTATTTTGAAGGGGTATTCCATGTATCTAATTTTAATTCAGTGCTAACACCTAAGGCTTGTTCTTTATTATTGAGGCCTAAATGTCTGCTTTTGCAGATCTGAGCATTAAATAAAACAGGAAAGAGAAAAAAGGGAGCTTGTGGACTTTATGAAAACATATTCTTATGAATGCTTGAAGCCATATCAAGCAAAAAATGAGTATTTGACAAGTAGATGTTTTATTCACATTCACTTATGTACATGGCTATGTTCTAAGCTGAAAAAAAGTAGGAAAATAAGAATCTCCTAAAGCATTGCTGTGCTGCCACCTGTGGATGTTTCCTAAGTATTGCTTTGCCCTTTTGGTGGGATACTAGTGATTAGAGCTCTGTGGGAAATTTTTTTTTTTTTTTGCCTTTTGCAGTGAAAACCCGAGAGTTCACAAAGTTTTCATTTTGTGATTCAAAAACAGGAGAAGAATGAAAGTAAATGTTTTCATTAAAAACACTTTTTTTCCTTCCGCATTTTCATTTTTATGTTTTTTTTCTATCAGTGCAGTTATATATACTTGACTTTTGAACAACAGCTGTTGAGAGCTTTGCAATGGGGTATTTCAGCAGTTTTCTTTCTTCAGAAAGCTGATTAACATGCCCTCTACAGTTACTTATGGCTGTGAGTTTATCCAGACAAAACACAGCATCTTTCACCGAAACCTGAAATGATTAAGTTTTTAGTGCTCTGTTTCAGTTGCCATAGGCATAAGGAGTTTGGGTTGGGTTAAGGGGTGTATTAGCTGAGCGCTTTTCACCACATCTGGCAGTAAGCACTTCAGACAAAAGTAGGATGGGCAGGTGTAAAGTAATTCACTTTTTCTCCTATTACTTGGATCTTTCTTTCAGTCAGTCAGTTCTTGGTCTTTTATTAGAAGGCTGAAATATGTAATTTCAATGTCCCTTGCATAAAATTGTTATTAAGTAGGACAGCTGAAGAACCATGATACTTATAGGAACACTCAATTTTTAGCTCAATTTTATGATCTTATTGTCTGCTGCTTGTTTCCTCAGTTCACTGGCATAACAGGTAATGATGGTTGCTTTGCTCTGAAATTTTATTTTTAGCATTGTTTCTATGTAATATCCCTTATGGGATGTGAATAAATGTTTCCTTGTTACCTTAGGATCATAGGATAATTCAGGTTAGAAGGAACTTCAGGAGGTTTCTAGTGCAACCTGCTGCTCAAAGGAAGGTCGACTCTGAGGTCAGACCAGGTTGCCCAGGGCTTTATCCAGTTGGGTCTTGAAAACCTCCAAGAAGGCTGCACAGCCTCTCAGCTCCACTGCTTAACTGTTCTTACAGTGAAAACTTTTTTCCTTATATCCTTAACCTCTCTTGTTTCGACTTATGCCCATTGTTTCTTGTGCTCCCACTATGCACCACTGTGAAGAGCCTGGTTCCATCGTCTCCTTAACTTCTCCATAGGTACTAGAAGGCTGCTGTTGGGTCTCCCTGAAACAGCCTCTTCTGCAGGCTGAACAGGCACCGATGCTTCAGCCTTTTCTCACAGGGCAAGTGCTCTCAGGCCACTGACTGTCTTGGTGGTCCTCTTCCTTCATTCATTTTATTTTCTTTTTATCAATTAAACAATCAGAGTCCTTGCAAACTCTGATATTTTATCAGAGTTTTCCCATAGTTAAATTATGTGAATTTAGAGAAGTATAACATGACACTTTTATTATTATTTTTCCACCTTTATAAAGGTTTCATAGGACAAGTAGACTTGCTAACAAGATCATAGTCTAGTATTGGGATTACAGTACTCCAGTGAGGCTACAGCATAGATATCTATGTGGCATTAAAATTAAACATTATTTATTGTTCTTTTTCCTGTGCATCTTAATGCCTTCCACACCCTACTAGTTACAGCTGTGCTCTCTAAACAGTAGACTGTATGTGTCTTTACAGGTGGTTAGGTTTCCTTTTTGACTCAGTCGTTTAGAATTCTTCCAGGGTGTTTGTATGCATGTGTGTGTACATCAACAGAGCATGCAGTGTTGCGTAATACAGTTGATGCACAAATTGTGTGAAGCATTGTTTTGGCTAGTCACATTGTTTGTCTAATTTTCTTGGAGGTTGATTATGATCCCTTGATACTGATGACATAAATAGTTGTTATCCACAGATTGCTCTGCTACAGAAAAATCTTTTTTTTTTTCCTTTTTTCCCAAGTAATTAATATATAACATGGAACTGTAATTTCAGTGTTAACCTTTGTCATGTTGAAGACTGATTCTTCTCTTCTGTGGTTTGTCTCATACTTGGTCTTGGAGTGTCTACATTCTGTTCCATCTTTTGCCATGATTGTTTAGCTAAACGACCCGTTTGGGTTCAGAGACTGAGCACTTTACAGAAGTTTTGTTGGTTAAAGAAAACTTTTGGAGACTGCAGTACCTGAAATGAAGTGCCATTCTGTTACCTCTTTAGTTCACAAACAGTTTTCTGTAGTTTTGCTTTATTTGTTTAGCTTTTTTGGTTTCTATTATTCTTCCTGTCAGTATACTTGTTAGTTTACCTATGTCTGTGTTTTAAAGCAAACAAACAAGAAACCCAAAACCACTAGGTTGAACAGGGCACATAAATCTGATGACTTTGCTGTCTAGTAGATTGTCTTGGTTCTAATAGTTCTTTTTTTTTTTTTTATTGATGCTTTCCATAAGGCTTCCTTGATAACCTACAACATATCATATCATGAGAAAATAAGAATGTAGGCTTTCTTTCAAATTGGCTTCTGGATGCTTTTTTCCCTGCGACTTTAATCATGATCTTAAATAGTTCTCCATTGCCAGCCTTTTCAAGAAGTAAACATGTTTGTAATTGTTTAGCTTTGTCAGTTATGTTGAAAAGATTAGTGGGTATGTGGCCAACTGTATTAGTTCCTTTAGCAGCTACTCTTATAAAAGTTGTGGCAGCTGATATTTTAGAAGATGTCAGCTCTATAGCTCAGAAGTTGCTGTGTTCAGATAGATACTTGTGCATTCCAGTACTACCATCAGTGTCATCTTATGTTGGAATGTGGAAATTGTTATAAGGAAAAAGGGGAAGTATCTGTAGTAATCTTCTTGGCTTATACAGACAAATATAAATTAATATTCCGAGAAAGTGACAAAACTAATTTATCAGGTGAAAACTAGGAAAAGATAAATTAGTTTTTTGGTGAAACAACACACTGTCGGTACATTGTGTAGTGCTTGACTAAGAACATATAGAAAAATTTTCTATTTTTGCATTATTTAGTTCCTTGTTCTGGACATTTCTTCACACTAAGCTGATCAGCTGAACTGATTTGATCTCCTAAACTAGCTCAAAAATAATCCAAAAGAAAAGTGAGGAGAAAAATAATTTTTTGACAAGTTAGTGAGATTAATATGTTTATTGTGCAATCAGATGAGGATCAGCAGAGAAGGGGCAGGACTTCTTTGGGCAGTAGGATTTGTCACATCACTCAGATTGAACATGCAATTTTACCTAAAGTGTAGTTTTATTTATAGTTAGTTTAGCGTGGTTTGCACTGTATTGTTTCTGGGTATCTGGTGGAACTTGGTAGTCCATCCATTCATTTAGGTTGATGCTAAAAATAATCTTTTGAAAACCCTGATTGACCACTTCTGTATGGATTTGAGAGACCAAGTGTTTCTCCTCTTAGTTGCATGGATCAGTTCAGAACTGACAACACAGATCTGTGAGGTAGAGGGGGCTTGGGATCATCACTGCTAGAAATAAAAGCTCTTTGCCATGTAGCAAGAGAAAAATGAGCTTTATTCAACCCTCAGTGTCCAAAAGGGCCTGTAACATCAGGAGCTTTTTGCAATGTTGACAGATCATTGAAGCTTTAGGTGAGGATGGAGAGAAAGAAAGGAGTATGATATGGTCATGAAACTCAGCTGTCTGCAGCATATGGCTGGTTTTGCTTTGTAGTATGATAGGCAGAAATAGGAGTAATTTTTTTTTCTCCACTCAATAAAGTTGTAATTCTTCCAGTCTCAATTGTTGCATCTTGCACAGTAGCGTATGTGGAGCTAAATTTTTTGTTCTTCCCCTTGTTTGCAGAGAGGCAAATGAGACTGATGAAATATTTGACCTTTCTTGGAATCTTAGTAGAGGAAAGAATGCAGAAAAGCTTATAATATTGAATGAAGAAACTTTGCTAAATCTGTATGCTAAGGAATGGCATGGGGATCATTTCCAAGTGATGGAAAAGTTTTTGTTTAAAGGAGTGTGAGGAGTAGCACACAAAAATTCAAAGTGGTTTCCTAAAATTGTAAATCATACTTCAGTGATTACATCCTGCTATCTCTAAGTGCTGACAGAAGAGACAAACTAGTACAGAGGATAAGTCATTATCTCAGTCTAAACCAAGGCCCTTGCTTTCCTTGAACTAATTTCAGCTCTAAACAGCTTCACAAAATTTAAAAGAACATAGGAAGGGCTGCACCAATTCTGATTCAAGGTCTAGCCCATCTAGCATAGATTGCTGTCTTCAACAGCATCCATTAAGCAGATGCCTAGGAAGAGACGGAATAGGGCAAGAATCCTCACCTTCCCTTCCTCCCACCCCTGCAAAAAAAAAAAATCTCTGTTTTCAGCTATTTTCTGCTCACATGTTGTTCTGAATGTGATGTAATGTGATTTGATAAGCCCTGTTGGCTCTCTCTTCCAAGTACCTATGCAGTCTCTTGAGGCCCTGTAAACTTTGTGCATCTGTAACAACTTTCAGCAAGGAGTTTCATAAAGCTGTTATTCATGTATCAGGAACCACCTTCTTTTGTTTGTTTTGAACATCGATACAAATTGTGTTATCACGCTACTACTATGTCTAATAAATTCTGACGTAAAGCTTTTGCAAAATATTATCTGTGCATAACTTGTAATGATAGCTGCAGCCAGTCTTGGTTTAAAACCATCATTTGTTTCTGGAAAAGACCTTTTCCCCCCCCCCTCCCTTGCAGGCACTAGGTGTTACAGTTTAAAGTATTGTTCATGGCTGCTTTAACAAAGTTCAAACATCCTTTGTTTAGAACTAATTCAAATCACTGTTCTAAAAATTCTGTATTTCTGTTTACAGTGTCTGAGCAACACACCTCCTCTTACAGAATACTTCCTCAATGATAAATACCAAGAAGAGCTGAATTTTGACAATCCTTTAGGAATGCGAGGTGAAATAGCAAAATCTTATGCAGAGCTTATCAAGCAAATGTGGTCAGGAAAATACAGCTATGTTACCCCAAGAGCATTTAAGGTCAGTAGGGAATTTAACCTGAATGTACGTTGTCAGTTTTGGTTTTGTAGTTCAAGTATACAAAACTTAAGGAAATATGCAAAAATAAGAATTTGAAGTAATATTCATCAGTATGCAGTCCATTCATTTAACTGTTAAAATACTTGGATGTATATTTAAATAAGTGCTCACTGTCCTTGTGCTTTGGTCTTTGAGAATTAGTTTTGGCTTCCTGTCTCCTTTGAAAAGCTTACCTTTTATAACTTTGTCAGTTTTATCTTTTTGACTTTCTGCTGTAGCATCTCAGAAGTATCTATTCTTTATAACAAGTAAGGTACCAGACGTATTTGTATTTTTTTTTTTTTTTTTTAGACACAAGTGGGACGATTTGCACCACAATTTTCTGGTTATCAGCAGCAAGATTGTCAAGAGCTACTGGCTTTTCTCTTGGATGGATTACATGAGGATTTGAATCGAATTAGGAAAAAGCCTTACATTCAGTTAAAGGATGCAGATGGGAGACCAGACAAGGTAGTGTTTTTCGTGTTGATCTTCTTCATTTTAGTCAAGGCTATATGTTGCAAGATGCTTCTACATGATTGTGCACTGAAAGGTTGGGACACAGATCATATGTTGCTTTTTCTGCAAGAAATTTCAGAAAATAAGCCAAGATCTTAAAATGGAGATCTTGTTCAAGTACCTGTGTAAATTGCTGTTTATTTGGAACATAACTGGGGGGTGGGACGGTGTAAAGGCTTTGTTAAGACCTTTTTGTTCAATTCAATGCTGAGTTCAGTTGGAAAAACAATTTTATATCTACAGTATGCAGCATCCTGTCTCTCTCCAGTACTCTTACTTTAGGGAAACTCTTCTAGCATTGAGCTGCAAGCATATAGATAATTTCTTTTGTTACAAGTATGAGTTACTTCAGATGGAATTTTTAGTTTTATTTGCTTTTGTCTTGCCCCAAGCCACTTGAAGTCTCTCTCAGACTATGTAATACCACTGACAGAATCTCTGTCCTAGGAAAAGCATACATCTTTTAACGTGTGATCCTGATAGTAGTAACATATATTACAGCATCCTTTGGAGTGAGATTTCTATGTTAAGGTGGTAACTGAGAATGTTCTATCAAGTATTCTTACTAATAATTCTCACCATTCATTTCCTACTACTTTGTCATAACTCAGGTCATGCTTTAATTACAGGTGGTTGCTGAAGAAGCCTGGGAAAACCATTTAAAAAGAAATGATTCCATCATTGTAGATATATTTCATGGCCTTTTTAAATCCACCCTAGTTTGTCCTGAATGTGCTAAGATATCTGTAACCTTTGATCCCTTTTGTTACTTGACACTTCCATTACCTATGAAAAAAGAACGCACTTTGGAAGTTTATTTAGTTAGAATGGATCCACTTGCAAAGCCTATGCAGGTAAGCCTCCTAGTTTATGTACAAAACTCCTGATTCGTGTGGCATTAACAATGAACCTGAGTTCCTTTACATTTTTTAAATTTACACGTACAATAAGCACATCCAACAAGCTTTAGTTTTCAGGTATATGTTCTGAAGTCCCACTTAGAAAGCCTGAGGAAGACTATACATACCTTCATATATTTCTATCAGTTTCAAGGAAGATATTGGTAATTTCTTCATGGTTGTGTTAATAAGGCTTCTTAATCTTTAAAATGTATGCTGTCCTCATTTTTTATTTTAGTGTTGCTATAATGAATTTGTATGGTTATAAAAAAAAATTTATACACTTAATCCAGACTTAATTCCTCATTTTCTTAGCCTCAAAAGGCAAATATTGGTAATAAGTGGTGCAAAAACCCCCATGACTAAATATATTAGGTAGTCCTGAATTCTTTTATGCTATCACTTAATAGTCAAAAGAAAAAATTTCAGATGAGATTTCTTTGTAAAGAGTATCTCTTTTGCCTCATTTAGAAAGGATGGTATTATACAGCTTAGAATGGCATGAAACAATGTACATAGGTTATGGTAACAAAGTCATGATGAAATGGTTCTAGCTGTACCTTAAGGGGTAAGCAAGGATAGGTGAAATAACACGGGCAGTTAGGCAGACTTGCAAAAAGGTTTTAACACCTGAAATCAGAGTACTATAGGAGGGAAAGTGGGGGGAAAAGGGAGTGTTCTCAAAGGCAATATGAGTTAGGGAAATCACAGACAAAAGGACATGTATTAACTAGTGGGAGATGAGCCTGCTAGAAATTTAATTATTTGTGGGAACAGGTTTGCACAAGGGACACACAGTAGTTGAAGATAACCCTGTACAACGTGTGAGATGGTTATGCAGGAATGAATAGAGTTTGGGAAGAGTACAAGTTCAGTAGAGCTTTTGTGAGTCTAAATAGCTGTAAGACTTAAGGAGATAGCAAACACATGCTGTACTTGGCAATTAATTACAAAGTTATAATACCTTATTTCTAATTAATCCTGTCTTTATTTATTATGCAAATAACAGGTAAGAGTCCTGTGTGGAGTTTCATTACAAACTGCAGGTGTACTGCACTCAGGGAAGCCACAGAGAGGTTTTCTTTGACTGTTAATCATCAGGTTCTCTCTCTGCATGTGAAATTAGAATTCAGTCTTTATCCATTGCCTGCCATTGCTTTTTTCCCCAGTAATACTTTATAAACAACTTGTGTTGTATTCCAAATTTAAGAATCTAGTCCATAGCATGCATACTATTTAAATGCTTAAATAAGTAGGTGCTGTTGAAATACAAATCTAAGTAATTGGTGCTGTTAGTCTTCTTATGGAGAAAGTAAAATAACATAAAAAAAGCATTGTATAAACTAATAAATGTAGTATTCAAAGGGTGTGTGTTTGTATAAGTAAAGTTGTGAAGGTAACCACTACATTTTCAGCAGTTTTTAGAATTTGTGTTAGTTGATTTACATAATTTACACCTTAAGTTCAAGAATCTGAAAGAAATACATGAAGTATGCTGAACGTGTGATAAGTAGTTTGGTTTTTTTCTCATGCATATTTGCTCTCTTAAGAAATTAAAGTGACGTTTTATTTTTTTTAGTACAAAGTAGTTGTTCCCAAAATTGGAAATATATTGGATCTTTGCACAGCATTGTCGTCTATGTCTGGTGTTGCTGCAGATAAGGTAAGAATGATTTCTTATATGAAGCACAACAATAAACACTTTAATACATATTAACCTGATTTAATGACATATACTCCATTTTCTTTTTAGATGATTGTTACTGATATATACAATCACAGGTTCCACAGGATATTTGGCATGGATGAAAATCTAAGTAGTATTATGGAACGTGATGACATTTATGTGTAAGTACAGATAGCATGCTTCATGTCTCTTTGCAGTTTGTTTAGCTATTTGCAAAAGATTAAAACCTAGACATAAGATAAAGACAGATCTTGGGGGTTTTATTATTTTTTTTTCCCCTTTGTAGCCTTTTAAATGACAGTTGTCCTTTGTATTTCTGATTGTTTTTCTTTTAGATTTGAAATTGCTATCAATAGAACAGAAGATACAGAACAAGTTATAATTCCGGTTTGTTTAAGGGAAAAGTGCAGGCACACTAGCTACAGCCATAGTGGTTCTTCACTGTTTGGTCAACCTTTTCTCATAGCAGTGCCTAGAAACAATACTGAAGATAAGCTGTATAACCTGCTGCTGCTAAGAATGTGGTAAGGTTATTGTTTAAAGAAAAACGCATTTGTTACGAATAGTGCTAATAGTTGGAATCAGTAGGCACTTATTTTTACATGCATTGCTAACAAACTGATTAGATTTGAGTACTTAGTCTTTTATTTGCTATCTGTTAGATATATTAAATCTAAAATTTTAGCTTTTAGATGTGAACTAGTGTGGATTTTAATTTGATTTTTTGTTAGCATGACCTCATCCAAAAATTATTTGAGAAGACAGTAGAGAGTCAATCTGTATTGTCAGTTTAGAGGAATTAATTCTGCTGTATACATAGCTGTTTGTTAGGGCTTGGTAAAATGGAAATGTTTTGCCATTTATTCTGCTATGGTTATACCTCCTGTATCTACTATACAAGTTTATATACTAATTTATATTGTAAAACTACAGTTCTGAAACTAGACTGGAATAAGTGTCTTTATGTGGAAGAAATTAGAATCATAAAAACCTCCAATTTAAATTTATGCTTCATTTTCTGTTGATGTAACTTTCTCTGTAAGTAAACGCATATTTTTTTGTGTAAAAAATATAGTTCATGAACAGTTACAGCAGTGATTTCTGGACAAACAGAGACTAATACCAAGAATCAAGTTGTATAAAATCAAGTAACTGACAAAAACGTAAGATCATAGAGGAACAGAATTTCAGATGTGCCTGTAATAGTAGACATGTTAGGCAATAAAGCTATTAATTCTGAATAAACCAGAAAGGAGTGCAGGAATACAGTACACTAGAAAGGATTTGCTGTAACTGTTTAATTATCTGGCTTAAATAATGTAAATATTTAAAAATCTGTTGATTCTAACTGTTGCTTTAATTTGTTACATTTAGTCGATATGTAAAAACATGTACTGAAAGTGAAGACACTGAAGGATCCCTACATTGCTGTAAGGACCATGGTATCAACGGTAATGGCCCAAATGGAATACATGAAGAAGGATCTCCAAGTAAGACTGGAATATCTAAACCTGTTCAGTATTTTGTGTTCAATTTGAAACTGAAGTTAATTCTGTAGTGTCTTTCAATTATTATCATTCTATCTCATTTCTTCCTCCTTATTCTTCCGATTGTTTCAGGTGAAATGGAAACAGATGAACAAGATGATGAATCCAGCCAGGATCAGGAACTCCCTTCAGAGAATGAAAACAGCCAGTCAGAAGACTCAGTTGGAGGTGACAATGACTCTGAAAATGGATTATGTACTGAGGATACTTGCAAAGGTCAACCACTCATGGGACACAAAAAGCGATTGTTTACATTCCAGTTCAATAATTTAGGCAATACTGACATAAACTACATCAAAGATGATACCAGGCATATTAGATTTGATGATAGGCAACCTAGGCTTGATGGTAAGTCATGGGGAACAAGTTGGGCAACGTTTGATTCTGGTACTTTTTTCTGACTCTACTTCCATAAAATAGTGTTTCATTCTCTCTGTGTGCCATTTGATATATCTTTTTTTCCAACAGTAAATTCTGTATCAATAATTAATTTGTTAGTGTAATTAACTCTTAGAAATGCAGAAATTGTGTGTGCTTCAATTTTTCATCTTAAATTCATACTAGCATTGTTTAATTCATTTTGAAGAGTGTTTGCCCAAAGTTAATTCAATTTCATGTAAAGCAAGAAATAATATTAAGAGAAAACATGTTTTTAATCTTAGAAAGATCTTTCCTTGCTTTGGATTGGGATCCTGAATTGAAGAAGAGATATTTTGATGATAGTGCAGCAGAGGTAAGCTGTTTATGTTGCTCCTCTTCCCAGCACTAATAAAACTTATATGTGAAAAATACAACTTAATTAATGTGACATAAGAGATTGTAAGTCTTCAAAAGAAGCAGCTAGTGTATCTTTTTTTCACGTTTTTCGTAGTAAATATGTTGTCATAAATAAACTTAATTTACACATCTAAGTAATTAGCAAATCTGAGGCTTACTAATTTGGAAGTAAATCTGAAGCTGTGAAAACTTTTTGTTTGAATGGTTTCTGATCATTTTTTCCATATATAGGAGCTTTGTAGTTACTGTTTATAGTAAGACGACATCACTAAAATGAGTTTTATTTCATTTGTTTTCTTAACTCAAGAAATACTTCTCTTTAGGATTTTGAAAAACATGAAAGTGTGGAATATAAGCCTCCTAAAAAGCCTTTTGTGAAATTAAAAGATTGCATTGAGCTGTTCACAACAAAGGAAAAACTAGGTGCTGAAGACCCATGGTAAGGACAAAAAATTAAAATTGTTATGTTCTATGGTGTATTTCTCAAAATGTAATCAAAACCACACTCGAACATTAACAGAGATACCTAATTGATTTCTTAATGGTATTTTGAATCTTGTCATTTCAAGCATAGTTGAAAATTCTCACTGTTCTCTGTTTTGATCCATTGCTTAACTAAAATTGTTACCATACACAGAAGGTTATGTTTGTATGGGAGACAATTAATGCATTCAGAATTAGGAGGAAAGGTAGATGCATAAGATATTCTAGTCTGTGAACTAGATCCACAGTGAATGAATAATATTGTGCCAAATCCAATGCAGTGGTTTAAACAAATATACCTTTCTGAGATGAGAAAGGTTGATGCATACTGAAGTTTTTTTATGCAAACACATAACTTACCTTACATTGATATATGAAATAGGGGTGTGCTAAACAACAGGTTTGTGGGATGGGGGATGTCTGTAGTCAGTAGAACCTCTCAAAGTCATGTTCCAACCATTAAGTTTTTAGTAGAGACTTTTATTCTGATTTGTGGTTCTTCCAAATTATGGTTTGGAATCATATCTGAATATTCACATTTATAGGTGTTCCCATGAGATCCTTCTTTTCCAGGAATTTTCTAGCAGATAAGAATCCTTCATCAACACCTGAGGCTCAGAATTAAGTTTGAAAAGAGGGTCTGCCACTTCTTCTTTTGTGGATACTTAAGTTTTGGAGACTTCCAAACTTTGTCGCCAGAGATCCTCCTTTATTTGGGCAGGGGAGGGGGCTGACTTACAAATTCTCCTTTTTTCCTGGGTTGGCTAGATTATACAACACTGGATAGACTATTTGAGATACCGTATAACTCTAGTATGGTGAATCGCTTCCATTTTTGCAGCACATTTTAAGCAGAGTATTTAAACTACAAAATACAACTACTGCTGAAGTCAAGCAGTTGCTGCTAGATACATCTCACCAGAGGTCATGAATCACATTCTTTCTTCATTTGTCAGGTCTTCACAGGTCTTATCTATGAGAGCTCATCATCCCCAGTCCAGTGCTACTCGTGTTCCAGATATTCTAAGACAACTGGGAAAACAGTTCTTCAATTACAGCCTGCCCTTACAGTTCTCCTAATTTCTTGTCTTTACCTGATGTTTCTATGTAAAGACACTTGGGCAGTCTTTTTTAATTAGGGCTCATCTCTTCCCCCCCCCCCGATCTTTACTTGTTAGATACCAAGATGTAGAATAGGCATAGATCACTTCACAGAAGAGTTGCTTCCATGCATTGTTCTTACTTACCTTCCTCTCTGAGCCTTAGTTCTTGAAAGATTCAAGTATGCATTGCAGGGAACAGAAATTTGTAAGTCACAGCCTGTTGAGTACTTGCCTACTAAGGAGGAAAGTTTTTTTAGTACGGAGTTTTTTCAGGTTTCAGAAGTCACTGTTATCTGGTTTTAGTAGTAGGTGGGATGGGGTGGGAGATGGATGAATTTGGAAACTGAAACTTGGAAGAACCACAGTTGTCTGTTATTTATGGCTTTTCATATAGTCAGTTTTCCTGAATTGTTTTCATAACCCTTCATCTTTTTTTATAAAATATGAGAAAGCTGTGTTTTAACTAAAGATACAGGGACTACTATAGAAGACAAGAATCCTGTATTGGGTGGTGCTACTTTTGTGTTTAAAATGCTGTTGAGCTTCACTGTGAGCATGCTTGCACACTAGCACCTCACATTTTAAACTGGAAGGAATATCAATGGCATTAGTAACAGAAGATGGAACACGTGTGTGTGTTTCAGCTTTTGCTCATTCAGTTCCTCCCATGTTACTGACTTTCAGTATGGTAATGTATTTTAACATACATACAGACTGCAATGATTTAAAATTGATTTTTTTTTTTTCTTCTAGGTATTGTCCAAACTGTAAAGAACATCAGCAAGCTACCAAGAAGTTAGACTTGTGGTCACTGCCCCCTGTACTGGTAGTTCATCTAAAGCGCTTTTCCTACAGCAGATACATGAGGGACAAGTTGGATACATTGGTTGGCTTTCCAATAAAGTAAGAAACCTAAATATTTTGCTGCTAAAAGTGTAAAAGTTAGCATGACTAGGGCACATGTTTAATCCAGCAATTGCATAAAATGGTTTTGTTCTCAGTTTCCATGCATGCATCTGGTTAACAATGATGACAAAAATGCTTGTAGGGAAAAGTATGAACTTGGAAAAATAATAATAGTAGATAAGTATGGAAGAACTCTATCAATAGTTTTGGCTAAGATTACTGGTTCCTGTTCCAGTCTTCACAGAGTGAAAGAGATGCACTGTCAGTGTAGTCTGGTGTATGTGTTTTTTGTGGGCAATATAAAGTAAAGGGCTCAAAACCCACCAAAATGTGAAATGGTTAAAAATATTGTTAACGTGACCTTCTTTTGGTTGGTTTTTTTTGTGTGTTTTTTTTTAAACAGTGACTTGGACATGTCAGAGTTCCTTATAAATCCCAATGCAGGGCCTTGCCGCTACAACTTGATTGCTGTCTCCAACCACTATGGAGGAATGGGAGGAGGGCATTGTAAGTTGATTTCAGATATCATCATTCTACATGTCAGCTTTCTTTCCATGTTTATTTTGATTTATGTACTGATCGCTTTGAATCAATGGCATTTTTTAATGGTTGAGGGACAATTTTTTTCATTATCTTGAAATGCTTTCACAAGTATTCTAACACAAAAATCTATATGAAATGAGCTTTCAGAGATAATTGTAGGTTCTTTTGTACTGCTAGCTATGCATATTGTGAAAAGAGGAAATGTAAGAGCTCCATAAGAGCTACTGTACTCTTAAAACTGATTTTGTCTTGTCTGTATTTTTGTACATTGTGCATCTCCTTGAAAGAAGAGAGAAAAAAGAAAAAGTGATTAAATTATTTTATTTTGACTGTTCTTTCTCACTATACATTCTCTTTAGAAGGGGAATGGTATTAGTAAAGCTTTCTTTGCTTAAAAAAAAATATGGAAGTATGAGTCTAATAGTGATAATAGGTGTTAGTTAATTAAATGTCAAGTGTTTGACAGTAACAGGCTCTAGCAACTGATCGTATTACATCTGTGAAGATACAAAGTCTTAGATACTGTACTTTTTTGTCCTAGATACTGCTTTTGCAAAAAATAAGGATGATGGAAAATGGTACTACTTTGATGACAGTAGTGTGTCCGCTGCATGTGAGGACCAAATAGTGGCAAGTACCTTTTGTGTTTCTAAAATTGGGACCGTTGATGTTTTGTTCTTGAGGGAAGAAAAATGAAGAGTAAATCATGAACCCTGCAGTAAATTTGTAGGTAGTAGTTTGTGTTCTTTCAAAGGACAGTACAAAACAAAAATGGTTCGCTCTGACATGCAAAAATAACTTATGTGAAAGCTGTGGATTTCTTTGTAATTTTACCTTGTAGACTTGGAAGCAAAAAAAAAATTGATAACTTGGATCATAAATGTTTTGTCTGGAGCCTCATGAGCATATTACACTTCTCTGTTTTACAGTCCAAAGCAGCATATGTGCTCTTCTACCAGAGACAGGACACAATCAGTGGAACTGGCTTTTTCCCTCTTGACCGGGAAACTAAACAAGGTGCTTCAGCTGCCACAGGCATCCCACTAGAAAGTGATGAAGACAGCAATGAAAATGATAATGATATAGAAAATGAAAACTGTATGCACACTAACTAATGGAAGAACTAGAAGCCATAAAAGAGACTTTCCTGCCGGGGATACCTATTGAAAGAGTGAAATTGCCCACCAAACTAAGAATAAAAATCTGAGATGGGGAATTTCAGATAACAGAATGTAAATCTTTATTACATTTTAACACGTGCAGTACTTGAAGTGAAACAATAAAAACTTAAACAGAAATTGTCTCTAATGCATTTACAGCCTTGTATTCACAAGCTATATATAGGAAATCACAAATAAACCCCTTTTAAGTTTTCTGCTGCTGTTCTGATGGATTATGTTTTCTTTTGTTTTGGACGTGAGTTAATAACTAAAATGTTTAATCTGTGGACTTCTGACATTTATTTTCTTAGTACTGCAAGAATACTACTGCCAAGTCTAGTTTCTGGATGAATATATACATGTTCCTTAGGCTGTCACACAGACTACAAGTAAAAATGTCATAAATATATAAGCAGTAGTTTTCTTGAAACAGCAAATTTTTGTTTCTCCCTAAATTTCTTTTTTTTTTTAAATTCGGTCACAATAGAAGAAATAGCTTGAAAAGGTGTTTTAACCTTTTGTGATATAGTTGAGCATCCAGAATATTATGTTCATCTTACTGCTGCTGTGGAACAGGTTCTGGATTTCATGCTGCATTAACAAAAAGTTTTTCAATTAAATGTAAGTATCCTTTGTTGCTTGTTGGAATCTACTCTGCAGACATAACTCCTGTTATCTTGCTTATAAGACATGCATAATTTTAATCTGGTGTCAGTCCAAAATTTAAAATTGTGCTATAAGTTCTCTCTCCCCAGTTTTTGTAGTTTGACAGCTTGCAAACTACTCTGTAATAGGGTCAGAGTTAATAGTATTCTGTATCCATAGTAATGACTGTGTATCAGGCTTAGATGAGAATTTTTTCAATGTAGCCTGCCTTTAAATTGTTAATGAACAAAATGACATTAAAGGTAGGCCTGTTAATTTTCTTTGTGTATTCCTGATGGAATTCACCATAGCCTTACAGCATATCTGAAAAGGTAACTCATTGTAAGAGAATTGGCATTTGCATGTTCAAGTCAGAACCTGTACAGTATATAAGGCATACAAACTTTGAATTGGATTTTAGTTAACTATGTTCAGGGGTCCAGGATGCCAAAATAAGTGTGACAGTTTGAAACATTTTTTAATTTGCTGCTTTCCCTTTGATCTAGTTGGAAGAATGTATTGTTGATTTGTATACAATACTGCCTTTGAGAGGGGCTCTTAAGTGCGGGGGCACACTTCACATATCTACTACCTGGAGAATTGCTATGTGTCCCACTGTTTAAACAAATAATTTAAAAACGAAAAAAGCAAAAAGTATGATGTTCTTCACTTGAACTAATCAAATACAATAGGTTATAAATTGTGTATTGTAAATAAAAGTTCACTCTGTGAGTGCACATTTTGGTAAATTATTTATTTATGTTAGCATTAAAAAGTTTAAAAAATTGCATTTGACCAGGATATAAATGAGGTATGTTGGACATGGCTTTGCTTTATACCTTGATATTAAAACTGGTGTTTCATCCTGGTATTTTAAAGCTGCTTTGAGGTTTTTTTTTTTTTTAAATGTAAACTAACCTCCTGCATGACAGAGGTTAAAATTTTGTCTGCACTTGAGTTCACTTGGGTTTACATTTGAAATGCGCATGTTTATTTATACAGATTTCAATAAAGCTATTCAAGGCCTTATTTAGTCTTCCATTTTCTTCCAAGTTCTTTTCCCACAGTGTTTGTGTAACGCGTGGTCATTGTCTAAGACTTATATTATCGGTTACAAAATGGCTATTTAATGACCAACATGGAATAAGATTAATAGTATTTCCAGAAGATAGTATATATAAAAGGGATTCTCTCCTGTCATTGTCTGACTCTAAAAACATAAGGCTGCAAAAAAATTGTTGATTGTCATAAAAGCCTATTATTTTTTTTTAAATACTGTAACAATAATTAATCAAATGGAAAGATACTATGAGATGGTGAAATGAGGCAATATATTTAAGATATGGTGGGGGGAAAATGATACAAGCTTTTGGCTTAAAACCTTGTATTTAGGTGTAGAATACAATAACCCAATACAAAGCTATGTATTGAACAGCTTGTGAGTTTAACTTGCTTATTTTAATCAGGGCACTTGAGAGATGAGATTTATCTGTGGAGTAGAGGAAGTAATCCTAGAGAAGCAATCCTCTCTGAATAACACAAAAAGAGCCCCCCTACATTCATACTCCCATTGGTTTTCCCGTATCATGTTAGCCTAGAACACACTTGGAAAAATGACGAAGGAGCAAAGGATCTGGTTTGAGCTCTGGAGAGCTGCTTGGCGGAAAAGGACCTGGGGATGCTGATTGACAGCTGGCTGAACATGAGCCAGCAGTGTGCTCAGGTAGCCAAAAGGGCCAATGGCATCCTGGCTTGTATTGGAAATAGCGGTGGCCAGCAGGACCAGGGAGGTGATAGTGCCCCTGTACTCGGCACTGGTGTTCAGTTTTGGGCCCCTCACTACAAAAAGGACATTGAGGTACTAGAGCATGTCCAGAGAAGGGCAACGAAGCTGGTGAAGGGTCTAGAGCAGAAGTCTTAGGAGGAGCAGCTGAGGGAGCTGGGGTTGTTTAGTTTGGAGAAGAGGAGGCTGAGGGAAGACCTTATTGCTCTCTACAACTACCTGAAAGGAGGTTGTAGTGAGGTGGGGGTCGGTCTCTTCTCCCAGGTAGCAAGAAATAGGATGAGAGGAAATGGCCTCAAGTTGTGCCAGGGGAGGTTTAGATTAGATACTAGGAAAAATTTCTTCACAGAGTGGTTAGGCATTGGAACAGACTGCCCAGGGAAGTGGTGCAATCACAGTCCCTGGAAGTATTCAAAAACCATGTAGATGTGGTGCTTAGGTGCTTAGAGGTGGACCAGGCAGTTAGGCTAACAGGTTGGACTCGATGATCTCAGAGGTCCTTTCCAACCTTAACGATTCTATGATTCTTTGACTTACCAAAGTCTCACTTCGGAGTCTGTAGATCAGAGCTTTAATATCCGATAACTCAGTCTCCTAATGCACTTCATTCTCCCTTTGAATATGCAGATATATATACATACATGGGATCTTATATTTGAAGGAATGTACTTACCTGCTAATAGTTGGATCATCCAGATAAAGTTTAAAAGGGTATTAATCAAAGTAACATTTAGTTAGGAAAAAATTACATAGATAGTTTCTAATTTTTTTTTTGTTATTGTTAATTTGGTTTCCAGGATTACACACGCTGAGTTTGTAAGCTTCCTAATCAGATATAAAAATCAGTAACATTTCTGTATGACTGTCTCAAAGGTTTCTGGGAATTCAGCCAAGTTGTGAGTTTCGTAAATCTATTATGTATTCACACATATGATATGATAATTCATCTAGTGTGGACATGCTTAAAATTAAAACTACAGAAAGCATAGTATTCTTTACTGTGTCTATCAAAAGTTATTGTCACTCAACTAGTCATTTATATAAAGAAGAAAGAGGGTCCTAACATCTTTTTATGAATCATGTCTGATAAAAATCTACAGTATGCTTTCTTTTTTCAGTTACATTGACAGCAAGCTTTTTGATGGCTATAGGTATCAGCATAAACCCCAAAATGATAAGATACAGTTAGCCTTGTTCATGTGAGAGTCACAGAAACAAAACAGGGTAGGAGGCAGAAGACAGCTTGCAGTTCCCAGTTACTCCATGGATTTTGTGACAGCAATACGTCATTTAAAGCCTGGCTAGGAGGGAAGGAGAGGTGAAGAGATGATGCCCAGGACCTCTTGTTTTAGTTGGCTTCAGGCAGCATTCTGGATGCTTCGGTGCAGATCAGTTCCCTGATCTCTTCCATCATCCACTTAAATTAAAGTCCTACCTGCCTTCCTGGCACACTGAAGTGAAGTTTGCAACTTACAGGTGAGACAACAGATGAGAAAAGCTGTCAGATATTACCGTGCCAGATGATGTAGAAACATCTCCTGCATCTACAGCTAGTTGCTAATGAGAAGGCCACAACCCCTTCTAGCTTTCCCAGCAAGTTAGCGCTGTGTTATGGAGTGCAGTGTATTTTTAAGCTTTTTGAAATCTTTAGAGAGAAGTCGGTATGGCAGGCAAAGAGATTAATTGGCAAACCCACCAGTTTTCTTCAAAAATTATGCCGCCACCTTTGATGTCAGACTGTAATTTCAGGGTATGGTTTCTCATTGTTTCTAAATACTCGTTACTTTGACAAAGAAAATCACTATAAATGTAGTGAAACAATTAATATGAAGGCTATATTTGATAGAATAAGCATATTCTTAGTCTGCAGGCAAATTCCTCTCTTCAGGTTTTTTAGTTCTTCTTCCGTGGGGGGTAAACAAATTGTGAAAACAGTTCCACTTTCTGAGTTCCAACATTGCATGCTTTACTGGCACGGTGTGCTCCTGAGGCAGGCAGAGACTTGCCTTACTGAAAAGAAATTAAAGCTTGGAATAGCATGGAAACCCCAGAAGAGTCTAAATGTAATAAATTTATGACCAATTATCCCATTAACTAGGGAATGAACTGGGTTACTATACACCAGGTAGCATTAACAGTTATCCTGGGCCAGATAATGCAAAAGCTGATACAGGACTCAAAGAATTCACATCAGTCAGTATGGTTTTATGAAAGGTAAGTTTCGTTATTTGGGCAGGACGGTAATTGAAAAAGAGAGTTGATAAAGATTATAATATAGGTGCACGTAGAATTATTTAAGTGCTTGGCACTTACCACCTGAAGTATCACATTACTCTCGTCAAAACATGAATGTTACACAGTATCACCCAATACAAAGTTTAGGAACCAACCAACAATCTCAAAATAGTTTCCATTAGGAAATCATTGTGGAAAAGGTGTGTTATTGGAGAAGTTAGTGGCACTTGGTCTTAAATTAATGTTTTTATTCAGTGTGTAAAATATTCAGATCATAGCTCCAGAAAGTGGAAAGTAGTAAGTACCCCTAAATCCTGTGCAGCCCTGGTGAACAAGCAATTCAGCATGAGCTCCCAATGTGAAACAGTGGTATAAGCACTTGTCCTTGGATACATAAGCAGAAATAAGAAGTTGACTTAATCTTCCCAGGTCTGTGGTAAGGATCCTGGGAAAATACACCATTGGAGTTACTACCTTTTAAACGTTCAGATTGTAACCTGGGAGACATTATTAAAAAAAAGTTACAACCCCAGAGTAAATACATTTGCACTAACAGATACAAAGCAGAATTTTTTTCTCAGAAAGACCACTCAGACGTGCCTCAATTTGTGTGCGATACCTTATGAGGGGAGAAATAACTGTATGCAGGGGGTATCGGGGTGGAGAGAAACATTCAAAGAACTAATGGTTCAAAACTGAAACCAGACAATCTGAAAATAGAGATAAGTGTGGGAGTTTTTACTTCTTAACAAGGAGAAGGAAGATACCAGCGGAACAACCAGCAGAGGCAAGTGGTGGGTGCCGTGTTAAGGCTGGGCTGGATGCCTTCCCTGGGCTAGGGAGGGAGGCAGCCGAGAGGTGCAATGGCCCTTCCCCTGCCGGGATGGAGACTTAGTCTGAGCCATCTGCCTCGGCTTTGAGATCTGTGAATCTGCAAATACCCTGTTCTTTTCAGAGGAATGTTCCTCCCTCTTCAGACCTAATGGCACCACTTAAAAATCACCTAGAAGTTTTGAATGGAGGCCTGAATGTCTGGGTATTTGTTCTGAGCTCAGCATGGTTTGAGGAAAGGCCTTCACTCACTAGTTTTGTAAGAATTCATTAATACGGGAATAAAAACTATGCTCTTATTTCAGGGTAGGAAACTGTATGATTTTTCTAACTTAAATCAAACTCATGAAGCTGCTCCAAATCCCATCTGAACGACCTCTTCAATTTATTGTCGTTTCCTCAGAGTAACTCTTCATCCCCAGTTACCACCTAAACTGAAACACACATCTCCCTTTTCCTTCTTTCTTTGGGATGCTGGAAGAGCATCCCTGCTTTTCCATGACAGTTTCTGTTAAAGCACAATGACCGGTTCAGACACGCCCCTGTTGAAAAATGCATGGTTCCTCAAAAATGAAAATTAAAACCTACACATCGTGCAATTGAAACGAGGTCTGCAGCCCGCTCCAGGGGCACGAAGGCATTTTCCAGAACACAACAAAGGGTGTCTGGAAAGAATTCAGATGAGATATGCTTGTTTTCAACATCTGTAAATGTTATAAAATACATACTGCACTGTGGGTGTTGTGTAAATATGTCTCTCCGCTGAGGAAAAAGTCTGCAAACAGAAGGGACAGTAATTACTAACGCTGCATCATTTATACCTATTAAAAGCAAATACAAAGAACATCCCTTCTGCCAACTCAGATGTATGTTTCTCAGTGATACAAAATATACAGTTTAGGACTACTCATATAGGACTGGATTCCTTGGGCAATTTGCTGAATAAAAGGAAAAAGTATTTGGATCCTATTTGAGTTCTGCTCCTCCCATTCCAATGGGGAAACAGCAGCTTCCATAAATCCTAATATAATTCAGCTGCAAGTGAACAGGTCAATAAAAATTACACAGCATTGCTGCTCTATAGTTGCATTTGCCAAATCAAATAAAACATATTAGTCACGTTGACTAATTTTGCATTACCTAATAGCTGCTCAATGAACTAAGTGCAGTGTCTAAATAACTTATTTATTTGGTGAGACTGATGTCCTGAATAACTTTTCCATGTATGACATGGATCCTAAATACAACTTGCAGAGCTGAGACCTAGATTCAGACACATTTTTCAAAAGTGTACTAGGACTGTCGATAACGGCAGTTTCATTTTCACATCTTTTACTTTAAAAAAATTCTCTGCCACCAATGAGTTTCTAGCCTCTGACACTACGTGAATGGTTTTGGGGTTTACTGTAAAATAAAATCATTTATATACTGAATTTTTTTTGTTTTCCAAATTCTCAATTAAAACAATTTTGTGAACATTTTAGATTAATAAACTACAGTTGGGCAATAAAGTCAATGGAAAAGTTTTAACCAAGTATCATAAAAATATTCAGATTTCTGATGCATATAATACACAATAATCACCATCAACTGATGGGATGGAGAAAATAGAACTTTCTTCATAAAATATCCTGAATTGTTGAATTAACTTATTTTTACACAATTGGAGGAAATTAGATGTACATGTTGATTTTTGGTATCAGAAATAATGCCTTAGAAGTTGTCTTCAGGAAATGTAGCCTTAGACATTTCTGTAATATTTTTCAGATAAGGTGGCAAAGATTAAGAGATAAATCAAGGAAGTTTGTAGAACTACTTACTATGGGAAGCATTTGGTTATCCTCTCTCTATAATCTTTGGATTGCTGTTTGGTTAGCATCATGCTTAGTCTGAGATTGTAATTTAGAAAGCTCATTTTTATGACGTAAATTGCTCCCTTAATATCAAGTGTGATAGATTATAATGTCCCCGTTTTCCCAGTAGCATTTGACAATATTATTAGAATTTGACAGACATGATATTCTTTCCTTGAAATAAAAAGCCCACATAGACATACCAACTTAATTTATTTAACTAATAAAAACCTTCCCAAAACTTCTGTGAAGAAATGTGCAGTTAAAAATAAAAGGAAACAAACTAAGATTTAAATTTCCATACTCCATTCCAGAACAAATGTATCAAGTAATCCAATGTGACTGTACACCAGTAGGGGACAAAAGCAAAAGAACCCATGGCAAAGAGGAAGAAATTGTGCAGAACTGTGAATGTATGTAAAAAATGATGAATCACAGCTAAGACAAGGGCAGGAGTATGGAAAAGCCTATACTGTGTGAATAGAAAAGATGAATGTAATGAGAAAGTAGCTGTAGGATCCTAATAAGGAGGTGGTAGAGGACTTCAAATACATTCTAAAAAAAGCAGAGTCCTATGATTCAAAAAAAAGCAAATACTGCAAAAGTCACTAACAGGTGACTGAGAATTAAAATCTTTGATAGATGTGGGTTGCCTTATAGGGAAAGAAAACAAAAGTAATTTGGTTCCTAGCAATGGATTTAACTGCTTAACGAAAGATACAGAAAAACACAAGAAAGGAAACAATCTAGAGGTGATTCTAGCACATTATTAGGACATTTTTAAGTAAGACAGTAATAGAAGAGCCATACTATTTTTTGACACGAGTCCTCATGTAGTCATTATCCAGAAAACTGCAGTTTATTAGTGCAAGTATTGGAAAATGTCTTCAAGAGCACTAGATGTGTTAATAATGTTGAGGAACAGGTTTACAAAGGAAGGCTCCAAATGTCCTGAAGGGGAAAAAAAAAATGAAGCATCAAGTTCTTTGAAACCCTACTGTAACTCTGTTGGTAAGGCTGGTCCTGGCTTTCTGTCATCCTGCCTCCAACAAAATCAGACATTCAAGCCCACCAGACATTTGTATCCCCCATACCAAAGTGCAGCTGAGCTGGTCAGGAGCACAGACATTTGGTAAAGAATTTGTCAATACTTAGTACATGTTAACTGCTAATTTTATAATTAAATTGTTTATCAAATCTTCTTAGATTGTGGTGTGGTTTTGTTAGTTATGACAGGAGCAGGGAAGTAAGGCCCTTAGAAATAAACAGCCATAGGAATCTACTGATGATCATACTGCCAAAGGGAAATAAGGTCTCAGACTGGCTAAACAAGTTTCACATGAGCTTCTTACACATCCCACCTAATGATCCATTCAGCAGCTCCAGGGCTTGGCTCTCAGCTGGAAGAGCGAGTGTTCAGACCTGGAATTTCCTATGCTCCAGCCAGCGGTCAGCCAAGAGCACATCCACGCACCGTGTCCTGGGAGCGGGCTCCAGAAAGGGACTCCCATTTGTGAAATACTGAATACAACTTCTATGCTCCCAAAATGTCAGTAATAATTATGAAATTGCCGCAGGTATGCATCCTTGGATATGGACGTACCTGCTTGCACATGACCCAGGACATAGATACGTACTGTGGTATGTATCTGCTTTATTGGGAATACATACTCACACGTGGAGGTGAGCTGTATAGTCGTTTTACTACAAAGGAAAGCATTTGGCTCTTTACGACTGGATTTCTTTGGCTATCTTCCAAATTCTGAGAAGTTCATTCTGTTTTTCTGTTTTGACCCAATGTGAGTAACAAAATTTCTTTCAGATTGCTGCTTATAAACACAGCCACACATGCAGCCATACAAATATTTATATCAAGGGCAAAGTCCTTTGAATGAAGTAAGAAGAGGTCTATAATCTTCATAAAGCAGCAAAGATGAGCGCAACTCATAAGGTAAATCAAGGTCTCTATACCAAAAAGAGTTCGTCTTCTGTAAGAAATCTCTAATCCTTATGGTTTATAGAAAGAACTGCCTGTAATATAACTGAGTGGTCACACTCCAGTTATCTTTGCGAACAGTTCTGCTGGAGGCTCTCAGAAGTACATGGCCATACTGAGTCTTCTAGGCTGGTCTGAGTTAGCTACAAATGAAGTTGGTCATCCCAGCAGTGTAGCTGTGGTAGTGTGAGAAAAGAAGAATACCTAACTAGTGTGCTGGCCTCCATGCTACTTATGTGAGTATAGTGAGTTTATCTATTTTTATAGATATTTTCTATATTTTATAGCTATTACTGCAATGCTGGCTACGTAGACAGAGGCCACCCCTAATGCAAAGGACCTAACATCTATTCAGTAGATGAAAACTCTCCTGTAGTAGTAGTATCGCTTAGCAGCCCCAAGGCTGCAATCTGGAATGATTATCTTAAAGAAGGATTCACCAGAGCCTGGAGAAAGCATCCAGCGGCTTCTCTTCTCTGCTGCAGCAGCCAAGAAGAATTATTTTTACACAGGGGAACACCCTTCTCCTCTCTGGTGTTGCTTTGTGATTAGTAGATTGTCTGTAGGTTACTAGGTGTCTGGAAATATTTCCATAATTTTCTTACAAGCTGAAGAAGAGATAAAAAGGAAATGATTAAAAAAGACGTAGGGAGGTTTTTGGCAAACAGATGAAAGAACAGCGAAATAAACAGACTGCAGCACAACGCATATTTCTGACATTCTTGATGGGCATTTTTACATTATGCATCCTGCAGCCAGCATGAGATACTCAGGAAAAGGCTTCTCCCGAGAGTGCAGCTGAAGCCACTGTCCACTGCAAGAGCACTGCATCAGACAACACTGCCTAGAATCACAATTACTTTGCTTCAACACATCTATGCCTTTATTTCTAAACCCAAATTCCTAATAACGGACATGAAGATTGCAGTAAATTCTGATCAGAAGTGCAACATCACTGAAGTTTCTTCAGCCACTGACCGTGACCGCAGGCTGTGCTGTTTGTTAGGATGGCAGCAGGGATGGTCAGCATAGGGTTTTCCAATGTAAACAACTGTCAAGTAAAATCTGTCACAGTTTCTGTATTTCCTACACTTGGCAGAAAAAGGTATCATGAATGGACTGCATTACATACTATGCAGGGAAAATTCACAGGTGCTGCCGGAATAGATAATAATTCTGTTATCTAATAAATAATATTGAATGTGTACGCGAATGAAAGACAGATTCAGTTTAATGCACAGAGTAAGGTTTACTTCCCAGGCCAGCCACATACGTCCTGTGTGAGCTGGAAAAGTTATTTAATCTGTCCTGACTCATGCTCTGTTGTAAGTATGAGGGGTATGGGAGCTGCCGATAAGATTTTGTGAATATCATGTATCTGTTTGCCTGTTGTTACACTGCTAGCTCTAACACAGCAATAAATTAATTCAAGCAGTGGACAGCAGTTCTTTCTCAGAAAAGATGTTAACAGGTTCAGCTGATTCAATTACCAGTACTCAAAAGGGCAATGCAAAAAAAAAAAAAAAACCCACCGCTTTGAGAATCTCTTTGGACAAGATTCAAGCAGGAAAAATTGGAAAAACAGCTTTGCTGGCTGGTTACACAAGAGTCATGGAAGCATCTAAGCCTCTGTTTGAGATTTGTGTGTAGGCCCTGAAGTGATCGTACTGTAACTCAACAGGGAATTGCTGGGTATCTAGTACATGTCATAGGTCTGACATTTTGGGCATTGCTACTTAATGTTTTTGTCAGTGACCTTCAAGATAATGTGACATAATTACCGATAGTTTGCTAATGACAAAGAGGATGATTCACTCACAGACAGCAGCCGGGATTGCCCCTTTAGTTGACTAAACAAAGTGTGTATTAACATACAAACATACAAACAAAACATGTATTAATGTGTAAATGCATGCTCACACCTATGCAAAAAGGAATGCAGGATAAATTCACAAGAAGGGGAATTCATGCTGGAAAACAAAGTATTTTTCAATTTGCTGGTAAATCTAACTTCCTCATACAGACACGACCTAAAGGAACGAGGGCTTCCCTTCTATTCCATAAAAAAAAACCCAATCATATACTAGAGAGAGGTTATTACCTGTGATTGTAACCTATTTGTGGCCACAACAGAAATACTCTCTTGCCCAATTTCTTGTGTCCATAATTTAAGGAGCTTTTGAGGTGTTCACATGTGTATAAGGCTTCTTGGTGCTTACACAGACCAATACAATGCATAGGTTTTTATAAAAAATGACAGGAAGTATTTGGTATTAATCCATCCCTTCCTCTAATTTAAAATTTAACTTTGCCTGTTGATACCAGTATCTATGTTCAATCCGCTATGACACAGAGTTCTCTCCATCACAACTCTTAACTCTGCAGTGGAAAACACCACCGGAGATGTCTGCAAACACCTTTACATGACTGCACAATTGATGATATTTCAAATCCTTAAGTTTGTTTAGTACTGTTACTATGTATAGATTCATATCAGTTACAAACATATACAGGAGTGTTAGTAAAGTGAACTCAGAGGAAAAGCCATGATTCTTCCCATCAACATGAAACCAATTCATTGCCACAGTGAAATCCGATAGTTTTGCCTCTGTGTAATGTGGCGACAGAACCCTCTTCTCAGAGTCTGCATCTGCATACATCTATCAGAATGGACGATAACTAGGAGTAAACACCTGAAATTAATACAGCCGAGTGCCACCCCATGTTTAATTGAATCCAAAGGACTGATGCGCATCATTTGGAACGAACATGAACACTGGTTCCAAGAGCTAATTTAATGAATCACAATAGGTCTTATGAGCATTTTTGTTGGTAATGAGGGCCATAAAGCTACAGGGAATGATTTCAGTCACCCACTGCCCATCACAAAATAACATATAATTTAATAACAAAGCAAACAACAATATGATAATTGCAGCGCAATACAAAGGTAACTAGCATTTTTAACTTGCTAGTCAAAACCATGCCCTCAGAGATGTCCACATACACTGCTCCACTTTCTGACTCAAAAGTGACTTGAATTGAAACTGAGGCATTTAAAGCATACCAAAAGACAGGCAAGCACTTTTACTCAGGGTTAGGAATACGTGCAATAGTACCTGTTGCAATGAAATGCAACTACAGTAATTCACATTCACCATCAAATCAGTGTCACTTACAAAGATCTGGGCCAGTTTAAATAGTTTAACTGCTCTGGTTCAGCTTAACTAATAAATCTTCTGCATTTACAAAAGGCATACATCAAAACAGTGAGAAAGATTATCTTACGTTTAAGAGATGCGCCCGAGATTCAGGCACGTGTATAGTTCCCAATTCTGGTATTCAGCAGATCTGAAAGAGTTTTCAATTCTGCAACCACTTGTATGATTAATTTCCAAAACCATGAGCAATCTTGCTGTATTTGGCTGGCAATGCTGAGCAGACTGAGTGTCAAAGCTGGTAGTTGAAAAGATATGTACGATAAATGTAAATGATAAAAGGTGAAATATGCAAATAGAACAAATTTTAAACTAAGTCACTGAGATTTAATTATCAAACGCAGAATAGCTTTCAGAGAAGATACACAGGAGACTGCACTTGATCTAAAAAAAACCTTTTTAATTAGAAGAAATGTTGCTTATTAAAGTAATTTTATACCAAATTTCCAAAGATTCTGACAGCAGGTCTCACCAAATTCACAAGTGCTCCACTTGGTTCAAAAAGCATCACAATGTATAAGCAGAAAATATGTGACACTAAAAAGTTATAATTATCTCAATTTTAGTAGCAGATGAAATTCCCCAGAATACATTGTTACAGTATTCTACGATTAATTTTGCATTCCAGTACCATGAGTTCGGTACTATTACAACCGTATGTCCAATTTTGTCTGACATAGTTAAAGAAAGGTGCTGTTAAATCTGCAGAGAGGACAGTGGATGACTGAAAGCTAAACACCAGGCATCGTAATGACAACTAAAGAGCTGCAGTAAAATTTTTTTTCATGCATCTCAGCAGATTAATAAGTCTAAGATTCTATAATGTAATAAGAAGAGAATATTATTTTAAGAATCAAGAACGTTAATATTTTTTTGCTTATGAGAGGAGCGGCATATGGTCCTTTTTTTCCTGATCTACAAAACAGAGCACTGAGCAAATTGAGATTAGTGAAAAGGGTGGAACGTCAGCGAGAAACAGCTTTAAAAAAAAATTTATATGTTACACTTAATAGAGATGGCAGGGTTGCTATCAGGTTGTTGCAAATAAGGAAAGCCTGTAGCATGCTCCCAGTTCTATGTCACTACACACCTGGAATAAGAAAAGATGGATAATCAGCAGGTACAAGCTAATCTGAAAAAAATAATTAACATCATGAAATAATCTGCTTTTTCTCAAGAAACCATCATTTTACACAAACAGTATAAATTACAACACAAACAAACAATACATAAAACATTTGTTCCTAAGAGGAGTAATAGTTTATATTCCAAAATATTTACTGCTACTGTTCTTAAATATTTTTACAATTTTTTGCACAATCCTTAACAAAAAAATCATACAGCAACAAGCTGTCAATTTTACTCAAATGCAGTAATCATCTATTCCCTCAGTACTTTTACTCAGAAGCTGGCATTACTCTGTGAGGAAGGGTGGACAAATTTACTGCTATGGCTTTGATTAAAGAAAATATCATTTCTCTTTCATATAAGTTAACTCATCAGGCATTCACAAGGTAAGAGTAGCCCCCCATCCAAACTGAATGTTTACAGTAGTCTTGTTTGGTTAAACAAAACAGCAAGATTTGCAGGAAATTGGTATGCACATACAATCTAATACATACTAATTTGCTTGTTTTAAATGTGATTAATCTCAGTTCCTCTTACTTGTCTCACCACTGTTAACAGGGAAATATGGCCATATGACAGTTTTCCTTATCTTCCTCATTGTGATGACAGGGATAATAATGACAGTGGGATGCTTTAACTCAAGGTGTCACATTCAGACAAATTCTACCCAAAATACTTGCTCCCTTTTTGTAAGAAAGGCAGTGTTATAGAACAGTTTACTGACCCTCATTCTACAAGAAAATTCAATCATTTTAGTTTAGGCAGACAAGTAGATTCAGGGAATACCAATACGCTCACAGCTCACCCTGTACAGTAAACAGGTGGAAACGTCCAAACAACAAAAAAGGAAGTAAATCATTAAAGCTTACCTAAGAAATACCTATGTATAGTCAATAATTAATTGACTCATTCTCCTAGCAAATCATCTATGTTTCCTACAAAGGTATTTGGACTGGTCCGTGAATTGCCATTGGGATTGAAGCCCAGAATGGAAGCACTTAGATGGGAAAATCCTTAGGAAAATGCTTATTGGTTAAGCATGTAAATAGTCATATTGAAGAGAAGAGTCTTGTTTTTTGTTTTTTTTTTAAGTAAGCATATAAAAATCAAAGCTTTTGAGAATACACAGACCAAGGCATTTTGAAAGTGTAACAATATTACAGAATCATGGGCTTGATTTTACTGAACTCACAGGTGAAATCCTAATTCCTTGTCTGAAGGCACATAAAGTTTGACCACCTAATTCAATTGCGCCAGTATTACACGCAGTTTTAAAAACTCACATCCATTTGTCCAGTTCTGTCAACAGCTAGTAATTTGAAAATGATGTAAAAATAAAGATCTTAAAATAATAAATTACTTAGAAAGCAATTGTGCACTTTTTGCCTCATAAAGCACACCTAAAGATTTATGTCTACAGGTACGGTGTACAATGCTGTGCCAGTGGGAGCCTGTTTATTATACGATTTGCAATGTATCTCACAGTAAATGAACCTCACCGTACAAGTAGGGATGCTCCAATTTATGAGTTCTTTTCCCTTTTTTATTAAAAAACACACACACAAAAAGAGAAAGCTTTAAACATTCTCTGAATAAGACTGAAGACTTTCAGGAAAGTCTGAAGAAAAGCCATTATTTAAAATAAAATTATTTTAAATAGTAAGGCAGTAAAAATTTATTCTCCATTCTGATTCTTCATAGTTTTTTTTAAAGATTCCCAAGTTTAAAAACTACAGACTGTAGAAACTCAAGAATGTTTTCCAACACCCTGGGTTTATGGAAGAACAGAACCACGCTGCATTACAGCAACAGAATATGGAGTTGCAATAATTATTGCAACAGAGACCAAAACCTTTGTGAAATGTTAACTGCCCGACGATGAATGGTGTCCTCCAGAAGGAAGCTCCCAGGCAGCCTGAACGCTGGGAGAAGCCTTTGCCATGGCCGAAGTTTCGCAGGGAGCATCACTACAAGCAACAGACAGCAGCTGAAGATCTTAGGCTCGTTGTTCGGTTGCCTGCTTTTGAAATGGGTTAAAAACAGCTGGTTGAAAAGCTTCTGGATTTCAGAGGGACGCTGCTGAGCAGCTGCTGGTGACAAGGAGGGTACCCCAGACCCGACTGCCACCCTGTCCCCTCTTTTTGCCCTGCCTGCGTTTATCTTAAACTTCTCGACGAAGCATTCACCTGAAGAAAACCACGGAAAGCTACGTACGCAGGCACACGGGTCGCGAAGGGCACAAACCTTCACTCCTGCAGGAGCAAGCAAAGAACTTCGTGATTCACAAGGAAACCGTAACAGTCTGCCTCGCTTTTGGGTTTTTTTAAACCGCATTTCGGCGCCGACCCCCCCCGCGGGAGCCGGCCTCGGCGAGAGAAAACTCCCCCAGCTCGCCGGCGGCCCCCCTCGCCCCGGGCCCGGGCCGCCTCCTGCCCCTTCATGCCGGCCGCCCTCGCCCCGGCCCGGCCCGGCTTCAGTGACACAGCGGGAAGGGGCAAGGCTGGCGGCTCCGGCCCGGCTCGGGCCCGGCAGGCGGGGCCGGGTGCCGCCTCCCGGCGGGCCGCCGCTCTCCCCGCCCCCGGGCCGTGTGTGCGGAAGCGGCCTGACGCGCGGCGCTGGCGGCGCCCGGGATTGTGGGAGCGGGGGGGGCGGCGGCGGCGGCGGCCCGGGGGAGGGGAAGGGGCCGGGGCCGCGGCTGACGGGTTCCGGTGTCGGGCGCAGACGTGTCGGCCCGGGGCCGCGGAGTGACAGGCGCTGCCCCTGCCCGCTCGGAACAGCGCCCGGCCCGGGGCCGGCCCGGCGGCGCCATGTCCGGGACCAGCAGCCCCGAAGCCGTGAAGAAGCTGCTGGAAAACATGCAGGGAGACCTGCGGGGCCTGAGCCTGGAGTGCCGGAAAAAATTCCCCCCCCGTCAAGGAGGTGAGGGGCGGGCTGAGCTGAGACGGGCCGGGCCGGGCCGGGCGGCGGGCGCCGCTCCGGGGGGGCCTCCCTCGTCGCGGGGCCCGGCCGGAGCGGAGGCTGCCGGCGTGCCCGTGCCCCCGCGCCTTCAGCCCGGTGCCGCTCCCGGTGAGGTCCGTCCTTCATGGCCGCGGGTTGCCGAGCGCTGTCTGTGCCGAGACGCGGCTTTGCCTGTCGGGTTTTGCCTGCGGGCTGTTGTTTGTACGCGTTGCCGAGGCCGGGGAGGTGGGCCGGCCGGTTCACCTCAGCGAGTGGGGCTGGGGAGGTGGATCAGCTGTTGGCAGGGGCAGAACGGGGGCAGCCCCGCTTCACGCCCAGCGCCCTCCCGGGGGAGGAAGACAAAGTTTGGCTCGGCTGTCTCGGCATCTCCTCACGGAACTCGCCCGAAGCGGGCTGGGTGCTGAGGCTTCGGGCGCACCGGCGGGCCGGTGCCGAGCGGGTGAGCGCCTGGCGGGCGGCGCTGCGCTGGGCGAGGAGGGGCAGCCCCGCCGGGCCGCGGCCGCCCCGCCGGCTGCCCTGGGGCACCGGGGGCCGCGGGGCCTCGCACGTCGCGGTTCAGGGCTGTGTCTTGCCCGCGTAAGGAATGCACACGCTTCCTGAAGGCCGGCTCCCGGGTCGGCGTGCCTTGTGTCTCACTGTGGCACATCTGTGTCTGCCGGTATTAGCTGTGTGGGTCGCCGGTGATCGCTGGTGTGCTCTGCGATTTTGGGGTTATGGGGCTTTCCAGTGGTGTGGTTACAACGGAGGAAGCTTGGGAGACAGAGGAGTTTAGGTTACTTTTTTCTCCCTTTAAAAAAAGTCCATTAATAAATTTATGTCAGGAGGATTGCATGTTTTATTTTTCAAACCTCACTTTACTCTGTGTGCAGCTCAAGACTTCCGTAATTTTGATGAGCCGGATTACTTTAACTGCAGGGAAATTCTCTCTAATTTGAAGTATACATTTTAGCTGTGTTCACACAGTTGGTTTAACTTTTTCCCTATCAGTAGTTTATCACTTGCCATTTTAAAAAATATTTTTTCTACACAACAGTGGGAGGAAAAATACTAACATATTAACTCAGATTAAGCTGAAGAACCAGAAAGGTACCTGGAAAAATATGGTAAAGACTGTCAGTTTGGAAGAAAGGAATTACGTATGTAATGTGACTTTAGTTCCGATTAAGTGATAGCATGTTTAATGTTGTATGAAGTATTATACACTTTAACAGATGAATTGAAGCTAATGACTGTACTTGTTTTGAAAGGCATGAAGCGTCATGCTGTAGCAGAGCATGTCATATACGATTATAGGTTGCAGAGGAATGGCAGCGTGTTTGAGAAATTGTGTGTGGTCAGAGAAAACCAAGAGAAAGTTGTGATCAGTTCTGAGAAATTGTGTGTGGTCACATGTAAATAAGAAAAAGTTGTGGTCAGTGGAAAAGAAATCTGTGTGTGTGTTTTGGAGGGAGGCGGGGGTGCCGCTTCCACTTTCTCCTGTGTATTACTGTGACTCTGAGTAAGTTGTTTGGTCTCTGAGCAAGTTTCCCCACTGTGTTAATGTTTACTTTCTTCAAGATCTACAAAGCAGATGGGCCATGTAATTCTTAAGCTAGTATTTTTAGTACTGCTTCATTATATTTGCCATGCTGAAGGTTAGAGTAACCACTGGATGTGCAGTTCTTGATACTGTTATCATATGTTTATCATATTCTTGTGTAAGTATGACTTGTGTTGTTCCCTTTTACATCTCGACAGCAATTTGCATAGCTTACTTCATTAAAACCACTTAACAAAAGTTTTTCACAGTTGTCTGGAGTTTGGGTAGGTTTATGGAATAGTACTGGAAGGTGTTTATATAGAGGTGGGACTCTTTCTGCTATGAGTTGTGGGCTCTTACAGAGAGGTCTGAGGTGAGAGCAGTCCTATAGTAGGATGTATGATACAGTTGCAGGAAGCGATCTTACTTCCTCACTTCTGGAAGCCATTTTTTCGGTTCTAGTTTTTAAAGGAGACGGGTGTCCTTTTCTGTCAAATCTCAACTGCTAAACACGTATTTTAATCTCATGTATTTGGTCTGATCATGATTAGATTTGGCTGGAGTGATCAAAGGAATGGCATGATGTTCTTACTGATTTGTAACAGCACCAGCTTTTTAAACCACTTTTAAACACAGGCTTTTTAAAGCAAATTCCTACTACGTGTAATCTCACTTTTTTACTTGCAGTGTAACTAGACTGTTCTCATCACTACCGCATGCAATGTAATTTATGAGTTTTATCTTGCGGCTGATGTGTATGTTTCCATGTCACTTAATAAAATTATTGTACTGTGATAAAGGTATTGAAAAACTCCCAGTCCAAAATTAATAGTTATGAGCTGTATTGTAGTTGTTAGATTTGATAGGTACTGTATGAAGGTAAACAGCTTCTAAAAGTCTTTTCAGTTTCTGACATAATCTAAAATTTTGCTCACAGGTATTTGTTATCGTCAGCCATTTCTAAAACAATTTGTCTTCTGTTTTTTGATTTTTATATTAATACTGTTAAAATTCTGCAAAATTAATTTAGCTGATAGGTTTGCTGCTGATAAAAGTAGTAGTGTAGTTCTCAATTCCACTTGTTGCTCAAATGATTAATTTGAGTGAATCCTTTTTTAATCAATACTGTAAGGACTTAGAAAGTGGTATGATCAGAAAAATAGAGCCTGTTTTTTTCAATTAAATAGGGTTTTAGTTTTCTCTTTTTAAAGATCTTTCTAATGCATATGTTATTACAAACTAATGCCGTATCTATTAGTACAGAGAGACCAAAACAATATTAAATGATTCTTTGAAGAGGCAGGTAGATGACAGCTGAAGAGCTTTATCCAAATTTTTTTTTTGGGGGGGAGGGGAGTGGATGCAGCAGAAAAGGGGACAGCTGGCTGTGGGATCCCACAGAGTGTGGGATTTAGACCTTATCCTCAGTTAGGAGCTGGAAGCAAGGTCTTAAGCCCTTATTGGAAATGGAACTTGAATTTTTCAGTGTTTTAAGCACTTTTATCTCATATTCCTCTATTACTTCTGTAAAAGTCTGTAAAGTTTTCTTAGTAGGTCACATTTATGTGGAAATCATGTAGTTGTAAGTTCAGTCACAAGAGTAGATTCTGAGGTTTTTGCTGGCTCTTTGATAATCTGTTAAGAAACAGTGAAATTACTGAGTTTCTCCCAATGTTAAACTTATGGCACAAATGTGTGGCAAACTTCCTTCCCCTTAGTGAGAAAGAGCTTTTAACTAAGAAATAACAGAGCGTATTGTTGGCCTCGAAGCAGTCCATACCTCATCTTTGCTCCATGTGACAAATAATACCCGAGTAGGATTTTCCTAGGTGGTGTCACTTAATACATTGAGAGTGGGAGCTGCGGAAAGAATTGGTGGGTTTGAAGTTGTGTTGCTGACGATATTTGGGGATTAACTAACGTGCTAGATTTATTTTTCTTAAGGGTGTGGGGAATACCAGTTACTATTAGACTTCAGACCCATGTGTGTCTGTTGCTAGGTGGTTTTGACCGTTTCTGTTTGATAGGTGGATAAATCCTGTGTGATACTTCCTCAGATCAGCACCGACTACAGAAGTATACTAAGCATGAAGGCTATATACTATGGCCAAAGAGCGATTTGGTGGTTGTCTGTGATATGCCAAAGCTGTTTATATTGGCAGATGTACAAATAATGACATTGCTGAAAAATGTATTCTTATTTTCACAATGTATTTCCATTTCCCAGCTATAAAAAATAGACACCAACCAGGGATGCGATAGAAGCTCTCAGGGCAAGCGTAAATTAAACAGTATCTTTTGGAGCTTGAAATTACAGAGCATGAAGCAGTCTTTGGTACGGGCATGTCATGCTCATGTTATCTTAAGGAATCTGATGTTTCTCCTAGGAAACAAAGGTATAACAGCCAAGTGGTATTGTTTTTAATACTTTTAAGGTTTGCTCTGTATTAGAGCATTGTAATTGTGTGGCACACACATAAAGTTTTATAGACTATCTTAACCTGCTAGTGACTGGAGTTTCTGTATCCTGTGCTGGGTGCATGGAAAGCTGACAGTGCTCTCTTTAGTGAACTGGAGTAGGAATTTTGTCTTATCACAAAATTGAAAATAGTTTAGTGTGCTAAATAGGTTACCTGCTGTTAGTTATTACTGAATGAAAATACTGTTCTGTAAGCTGCATCTGATTTGGTTAGATAATTTCACTGCATAAGAAACCTTAGAAATACAAGGGGAAAATATTTATATTTAGCAGAAATAATCGAGTTAAAAGGGAATATAAGCATACCCAAAAAGTTCTTCTCAGCCTTAATTCCAGTCAGATATAACTCCTTGTTGTTTACACAGATCCAGTCCAACAGTCTCAGCTTTCTAGGAGGCTGGTAGTCTCTGTGTTGACTCAATTTTTTTCTTGACTTTTAAAGAGCAGTAAAAGCAAAATGAGCTTAAAAAAAAAAAAAAACCACAGGAGAAAAACTGACTCTCATCCAGCTCCCTGCACAGTTACAGGCACACTTGTGATGGTAGGAGAGGGGAAAGGAGAGGGTGGACAGGGACTGCATCCTCCCGTGGCAGGATGGCTTGGCCTGGTTTAGACCCATTATGGGACAGGGTGTGCCCTCTGCTTAGCAGCTGTGTAATGGATTGCAGGTGTCTGTGTGTTTTAGGATGTTTGCTGCTGCAGTAATTTGGAATAGTAGGGCTGATAAAGAGTGTTCGACTTCCTTTGACCTGGAAGAGCAGCACAGTTTTAGCTTTGAATACTTTGGTCAGTTGAAGTGCTCTCTTGAGACTCCTGAAAGATAGCCTCTCTGTACTGTTTCTTTTCCAGACCTTTGTTTGAAGCAGCAGCATTGCTTTTGTTTAACTATTTATTGAGTTGTGTATGCCTTTGGCATACAGACATATTTTTGAAACTGTATTGTAAATTAATTTGCTGTGTCTAGGAAAAATAATAGAATATGATTTTGCAATCCTATTTTCCTTCTTTATAAGTAACTCTACTTGCAGGCAAGTAGCCTTACAAAATTCTTTGGGTAAAAGTTAAAGAATCCAGATTTGAATGACTTCTGGATAAAGCAAACTTTGAATTATTTAATTACAGTAGAAGTGGTGTGGGCTAGCAGAGCCAAAAGATAGGATTTGCCCTTTCTGAGGGGCTGTCTGTTGTGTTCTGTGAACACAGGTTTTATTCATACATTTCTTCCTTTGGAGTCCACTCCTGTCTGCACTGAGTGACATATGTGACAAGTTTATCCCCTGGGTTAAATCATTCATTTTGGAATGATATGGTGATCCTGAACACATCTTAGGGCTAATGCCTAAAAATTAGTGGGAAAGCTTGTCCTTTTAGGGAGCCTTTCTGATGTTACTGGGTAGCTGTATGAAACTAAATATGAGGATGTATTGCAAAATTTAAACATATGTTAAAAAGATACAGATCAGTTAATTAGGTTTATAATGTTGAAGTGATCGTTAGGATTCCTAATGCAACTGGAAGGAGCAGTTTAAAAAAAAAAGTGTGAATATTAGCTGTTTGTTCTGTAACAGTAACAATATTTCAGAAAATCTGTTGAATGTAGTGCAGTACACAAATTGGAGAAGGCTAAGAAAGAAAACCACATGCTGAAATGCTTTGTGATTTGGGCATTTGAGTCACTTGATGTATTACTAGCATTGAATGGTTTCTGAGAGCTCTGCGTTCATGCTACCCTTGCAGTAAAAACATGAGCCAAATGGACCTGGCAAAGAACAAACCTTTGTACGTAGACCATTTTCTGTAGGAGTAACCAAGTTTGGGGGTTTTCTGCTTTATTTTTTGATTAAAATGGATTAAATAATTCCAATACTATAGCCTACAGAGAGCTTAACCTACACTGAACTTTCCAGGTTGGTTAATTTTCAGGTCTTCACAGCATTAGTTCAGAAGGATGCAAATAATTGGAAGGTTCTTTGAAATGTAGAAACTATGCTCTGTAAAATGCATATTGTCATAATCGGGCAGCTTGCACTGAAGCATGTGTTTTGCGCATGTGACTGGAGATTATTCTGTAGCATTCTTCAGTTGCCAGCCCATAGCTGAGGTGGTAACTTGAAACAGCCAATCCCTAATATTTCCTACAGTTCCTTTTATAATTCCTGATCTTTACCAGTTGCTGCGTCTGCTACCTTCATGTTTGGAATCCATTAATTTTGCAGTATTTTTTATTCGGTATTGATCTGTGTACTGTAGTATTTTTTTGAAATTATATTTTTAAAAGTGGACTGTTATGTTTCTAGGGGACCAGTCATCTATTCAGATGTGTTCTAAGCTTTAAGATTTATTATAAATCCTAAATTTCATGTCACCATTTTAGTCTTTGATAAGAAATGTCATGGATTCAAAAATGATTCACATCATGCATATAGACCCAATTTCTCCATCATGTAATACCCTGCAATTTAATGAATGAAAAAAATGAATAGAATTTTCTGTATCTCAGTCTATCTGTAAACTTTTCAAGTTAGACTTCAATGCAGGATTTAGGTGCCTAACTTTGGGTGTCTAAGCTCCCTTCATTGATTGTGCAGGCTCAGTTTGTTATGGAAATACTGTCAATAGAGCTGAGTAGCTATTCAGAGGATCTTGTAGCCAGGGGATTATTGATTCAGTCTGTCACCTACACATTAGGTATCTTTGCCACTTGAGATACATTAATGTTTGTTCCTTGGCTTCCAGCAGCTGGTCCAGAAAAGCACAGGGTCTTCTGCTGTCTGCATGTAGTTGTCTCAGATACAGAGATCTAAGCTTAGACCTCTGTATTGAGCCCCTAGTAGCAGGTCAGCTGAATTAGCTTAAGGAGAGGCTTTAAGAATTAAGGAGCATTCAGTAGAGACTAAATCTCCATTGCAGTGGGAGTCTAAATATTTAAATTTGTGCATCTTAATCTCTGTTTGAATCCCCACCTGCCTCCTATGGCTTCCTGAAAATTATACAGGAAACCTGTGGCACAATTTGGAAATTCTTGGTGACTCCAGATCTCAGCTAGTGCCCAAACTGTTGACTGTTGTTTCTTTTACCAGGTGCCAGGCAGACAGGCATCGCTGTCTATGACTGGGTGACTCTGAATATAGTATTTGTGGCAAAACCTCAGGAGTTACCTGGTCCCATCTGTTCTGATCAACAAGCTGAAGGCAAAATTAGTTTGAACTTCAAGTGTAAATCTGCTGAAGCTCTGAAACAGGGTGTTGTTTTGTTTGTTTTGGTTTTTTTTTTAATGTGGAATGATGATTGTGACAAAAGTGTCTCGAAAATTCAAGTGCTGTATTTCAGTGATTTGCAATCAGTTGTCTTGTACTTGATGGATCACTCAGAAATCTATTAATGGTAGACATGGCGCTCTCAATACACATATCTATTATATTAATATTATATATATGAAATATAGTGTATGAATAATTTATATATAATACCATACAAAATACAGGGTACATCCTGATTCTGTCTGACTGTGGAAGAGAGAAGTATAACTTCAGAATTTGCTGCTAATTGGCTGTGTTGCTTCTGTATCAAGTCTTGGTTAGCTTTTTTTTCTTTGTCTACATCAGTGCTGTTCAGTAATGAGCTTTTTTATGTTATTCTTTCTGATTTGTTCTGTTGATTTATATGTGATGGTTTTTCCAGCTGAGGTTGAACATTTTGATTGTCAAATGAAAACTCCTGATATTAAATATTTGTATTTCATTATCTTTACCTCCAGAGGCAACAGCTCTGAGGCAATTTAGATAACACCGGCACCTCTCCTGGCATTATTGACGATTAACCTTCAGGATTCTGAATTGGCTGCTGATACTGCAAACTGACAATTTCAGAAGATTAGTGGACCAAAGGAGTAGTCACTCCTGTCAAGTGAAAGAGCACTTTTAATATGAGGGTAACTAATATAGTTGCACTAAAGCTGGAAATGAACAAGGTTGTGTGTTTTTAAAAAACAAAAATGGCAATATCATAAATCTTGAAGTGGTGGAGAAAGTGTATCATAGAATCAGTTAATGCTTTTAATTTTTCTCAAAACATTGGAGCTCTGGTAATTGAGAACGGCACCATCCTTGAGTAGAGTCAAGTCTAGCAGGAATTAGAGTTTAGTGTCTTCAACTGTTATTGTGCCTGTTGTTGGGATCAGAAATGTACGCTATTTATTTCCTTCATTGAGCACAAATAGATCATGATGTAGAATAAACCAGAGCATTTTTGCTTCTGTCTCAGGTAAAGGGTGAACAGCTGAAGAAACTACTTTGTATATGAGTAGAGACTGATGGTCTGTTTGCAATTTCTTGTCTTTATATGCTAAATAAAGGTAATACAAACAAAACCAGCAAATATATTAATTTCTTGATTTTAAAAAAAAAAAGTTAATCAGGCTGTTCGACAATTCACGTAAATCACACATTCCAAACTTAAAAAATTGCAAAGCTGTAGCTGGTTTTGTATTGAAGGTTTTGTGATAGTGAAAGTGGTTTACCAAAATATGATTTTCAATTTATAGGAAAATTAATACTATTTTACCAGGATTGCTAAGATTCTGTGGAAGAAAAATTACAGTGAGAAACTTGTGCAGGAATTGTAGAATATGAAGTAATCTGAAAGGAGCATTATTGCATTCGGTGTTCCTTGCTTTCTTTCTCTACTTGTACATATATCCAGGATGGAGCACACATCTGAACAGCGATTGCAAACTGCTTCATGTTCACTACGGTCTCCCTTTAGGAAGCTGTGGACATTAAAAAGCCCTCCCCTTAGTCTTGTCTTCTTCAGGCTGAACAAGTACAGCTCTCGCAGCATCTCCATATCTATTGTTCTCCATCCACCAGCGGTCTTGGTAGACCTCCAATGAACTTGCTTCATCATGTCAATGCCTGTCTTGCACTGGGGAGGCTAAAACTGGTCATATTACTCCAGCAGCAGTCCCACAAGAGCCAAAGAGAGGGAAGGACTCCTTTCCCTTGACCTGCTGCCTATGTTCTTGCTAATACAGCCCAGCACGGAGTTGGCCACCTTTGTTGCAAGGGCTCACTGCTGGGTCTGGTTCCTCTTTGTTGTCCACCAGGACCCTGGGTCATATGCTGCAAGGCCAGCCCACAGCCTGTACTGGTGCATGGGGCTGGACTTTGCATTGGCCTTTGTTGAACTTCATGAGGTTTGTACCAGCCCATTTCTCAGCGTATCTGGGTTCCTCTGAGTACGCAGATACACTCCCCCAGAATGTTGAACAGTACCCTGAATTTTATATTTGTTCGCAGACTCTATGCCTTTATCTAGGCTGCTAATGAAGACATTAAATGGTATTAGCCCCAGTATCCATCCCTGAGGAGTACCACTAGTAACTGGTTACCAGCTGGACTTTATACCATTTGTGATGACCCTTTCAGCCAGTCTTCCACCCACTTTACTGTCCACTCGTCCATATCTCACCAATTTGACTATAAGGATACAACTGAAGATGGCATCAAAGGCTTTGCAATAGTCAACATATAAAGTATGTAGTGCTCTCCCCTTACCCACACAGCCCATCATCTCATTGTAGAAGGCAGTCAGGTTGGTGAGGCTCCTGCTAAATTCATGTTGGCTGTTCCTAGTCATCTTCTTGTCCTGCATGTGCCTAGAAGTGGCTTCCAGGTGAATTTGTTCTATAACCTTCCCAGGGAGTGACGTGAAGCTCACTGGCCTGTAGTGCCCTGAATGCTCTTCCATGCCCTCCCTTGAGATGTGTGTGGCACTCTCCTCTCCCTAGGCATCAATAACCTTTCCCAGTGACCATGACCCTAATAGAGGGTGGCCTTTCAATGACATTTGCCCTTGGGTGCATGGGCTTGTATGTGTCCAGTTGACAAATACTTGGTTCATGCACTCCCTGCTTGTATCTGCTTTTACGGCAGGTGGGGCTCCATTCCCAGAGGCTCTGCTGGTAGGCTTTGCTCCAAGCCAGTATAATGTAAGCAAGCTCTAATCCAAATACATTAAATCATTCAATATAATAAATCCCTGTGAGTGCACAGTGCTGTCAGATCAGAACTGGCATTTTGCCAGTTTAAATCACAGGTAGAATGAGCATATATAAAAGAGAAGGATCCAAGTAGCGATTGTATTCCTGAGGAGGAAGTTAAAAATACAGAAGGCAAGTATGGTGCTTTTTTCACAAATGTAGTATACTCCAGTGCTTTCATGAGGTTGATTTAGTGTGGAGCTTTTTGTGATTGTGTCCTTTTTCAAGTAACAGTTTAGCAGTACAGTAATGGTCCAGAATGTACTTTTGCAAAGCAAGCCAGAATAACAATGAAGTGAAACTGTACTTTACACAGGAGGATCTCTTATCCAAACTATTGGATAGAGGGTTAGTGTTCCAGTTGGAAAGGCAGATAATGAGGAATAGTAAAAAAAATAGCTCTTTTTATTTCATGTAATAGATGTGGAAGTGACCATAGATGACATATATTGCTCTCATCCAATCTTAGTAAAAGGTTGGCAAACAATGTAATGTAAATACCAACACAGACCATAATTCCTGAAAGCATTCCAAATGCTTCTCTTTTTACAAGAGAGTGTCGTGGTTTAACCTCAGTTGGCAACTAAGCACCACACAGCCACTCGCTTGCCCTCCTCCCGCCCCACCCCCATGGGATGGGGAAGAGAACTGGGGGGAAAAAAAAAGTAAAACCCATGGATTGAGGTAAAGACAGTTTAATAGGATAGCAAAGGAAGAGAAAATAATAATAATGATGATGATAAAAAAATATACAAAACAGGTGATGCACAATGCAGCTGCTCACCACCCGTTGACCGATGCCCAGCCTGTCCTCGAGCAGCGATCGCTGCCCTCCGGCCAACCCCTCCATTTATATACTGAGCATGATGTCATACGGTATGGAATATCCCTTTGGCCAGTCTGGGTCAGCTGTCCTGGCTGTGCCCCCTCCCAGCTTCTTGTGCACCTGGCAGAGCATGGGAAGCTGAAAAGTCCTTGACTAGCGTAAGCCCTACTTAGCAACAATTAAACCATCACTGTGTTATCAACATTATTCTCATCCTAAATCCAAAACACAGCACTATACCAGCTACTAGGAAGAAAATTAACTCTCTCCCAGCTGAAACCAGGACAGAGAGAAATCAAAAGCTTGTGTAGTAAAAGCCCCAAACCTTACAGTAATTTTGGTCTCTCTGGAGATAGCAATTTGCTCTGAGCATACAATTGAAACACAAATGGTCTTTCAAAGCATTAGTGGTGGAAATTCTTTATTTTATTATTTTTTTTGTAACAATACTGTCTGTCATGTTTAGAAGTTCATTCAAAAATATATTTAAAGTTAGATCAAGCCTTAGTAGAAATTAGCACATGTCCGCTTGTTACATTAAATATATTTATGTGTGTATATAATTTTTGGTTTAAAAAATATGCTGGCTTCTGGTCCTAATTGTGAGATACCAGTTTCTTTGAAGATCAGCAAGTTGATCCTTTTTAAAACCTTTCAAAAACCCCCTTTTTGAAACTTTTTTTAAAATTGCTTGTACAGCAGAGACAGTGGGTGTTCTTTTCATTTTCTGAAAAGGGTCACTGGTAAGAGATTAGAATTTTGTGTTATTTTCCCTTATGAAAAGTTAACTATCTTGTTATTTTTTGATGAAAGAAGGGTAGCTCTTTCACATTTACCCCAGAGCAGGGCAAGTCCATAGGGATTACTGTGGAACAACTGATGTGCTGTCAGATCACAACCCAGCTGACCCTCTGGTATGTTGCTTGTCTGTCCGTATGCATTGCCACATTGCAGTAGGGCTTCCATGATGCCTTTGCCTGTGAGAAGTAAATCACTACATAATTACACAATTAGGTGTTCAAGCATACACCATGCCACTATTCCTTGTGGCCATTCTTGGGCTGTCAGGTAACATTATCATCATCATGGAATTAGCTATACTGGTATCTTTCAGTAACGTAGACTGATCCACTGCAGTTGGGTTTGGGAGCTTTCACAGTGTCCCTGAAAGACAGATTTGAGGAACCGGTGCCTTTCAGATGCACTTACTGCTCTGCTGCTGATACGGGTGACTTGCCTTTACATTGTCCTGACCAGTGGCTAGTAGAATTGCATACCCCAATTATCCTAATACCTCCATATGCTATTTGTGAGTTATAGATCTTTGTAGTCTGTGTGCACATATTTTATGTGGAGAAAGTTAGCTCGGGGACTTAAATGTTACCTGGTTGTTAGAAAATGTTGATCCTGCTTGATGGTGGGTTAAGTTTTTGCTTGCTGAGTGCCTGAGCAGAAATTACTGTTACCTGGTTGGTGATTTTGGCCCTACACAAAGGTTAAAATTTCCAAAAAGTTGGAAGATGCACACAGCGCATCTAATGACAGGAAGGCTGAAGTTCTTCGCTGTTTGAGCTGAGGACTGGGAAATCCGTGAGGAGGGGAAAAGTTTTGGATCCAAGAAACTCTTAAAGCTGGGCTTGAAAGTCTCTACGAATTCCCACGTCCCAGTCTCTCTTGTGCAGAGAGCCTCTGTCTGTAAGGTACCTTTAGGATGAGGTTCTTGGGGAGCTGTGAATGTTGTTGTCAGACTGTACCTTGGGAGAAGAGCTTCGAGGCCAGGAGGCAAGTATTGTGCTTAGGCTTCTTTTCAGTTTACTTGCAACGGCACTATGTGTGTGTTGATTTTTTTTGTACATAAATTCTCCATTTACCTTACTTTGATTTCTGTGAAGGGTGATTTCCATGTAATCAGCAAATACTTTGTAAGTTCCAAGGAAGCAGAAAGATGATGGGGCAAGTGCTTCAGCCCAGAGGGTCCTGTTGAATTTTGCTGTGAGATCATTGACTGTTTGATTAAAAGCAAATCAAAATATCCAGAGGAGATTGACTTGAAAATGTGCTATCAGAGAGTCAATTTCTGTTCTTCATCAATATTTGCCCTCCCCAAACTGAGTGCTGTAGTTGCTTCAGGTGAAACATGAAACAAACCCCATTAATGGCATGTGTGTGTGTTTGAGACATTTTATTTCAGTTCATTTCACAGTTAGTAAAGTGGCAGAATAGGAAATTTAATTGACTGAAGGTTTCAGGTACACTTGAGCTTTGTTGTGTTACAGGAATTATGTGTATTTGTTTCTTTTTAAAATTAAAGACTTGCTCATTAGACTACTATTAACTGTGGTGCTAAGGGAAACTGATAATGTTACTTTTAAAAGTGGTGACTGCTTTAAAAACGTGGTGCCTTGTATTTGTCTGAAAGTAATTATCATATTTGTACCCGTAAATGCACAGCGTGATGCTGGCCATCTCCTTGATTAGTGTTTTTATAAGATCCTTTTCTAATGGGGCAGTGTCCTGGAGAGTGCTATAGTAATTTCAAATTGATGTAAATTTGTAAACTTAGTGTCTATTAATATCTCTTTTAACTTGCCAAGTTAAATTGATGCAATCCAAATACACTTTTATATTGATGTAAACAGAATAGCCAGGTAACTGTTTATAGTCTCATTTTTTCCACTGCTTATTTGTGATCAGCTGAGGTATTTTTTTGTGAATGTTAATATGTGGTCTTTTTTACATATATAGTGGAGTGTTTTGGGTTTTTTTTTTTGTAGGATGTGTACAGTGTAATTAGTTTTTAATTGTAAACATTTTGAATTGGGATTCTAAATAGAAACCAAAGCATAATGCAGATAATTATAGTTTTTTTCCATGAGATATAGGAAATTCTATCTGTTATATTCAGAGTGGTAGTAAAAAGTCTAATAGCTGTTGTTTTGTTTTACCTTAGTTTTTAAAAAATATATGCTATTTTATGTAAAGCCAGCATGGAAACAACTAACTGGGAGACATTATGTTGGAAATAATTTTTTCCTTCTTCATGCAGAGTGCACAGTGTTTGTGAATGTCACGCATGTGGGCAGGCTTAATAATTCTTTGACTTGGAGTGAGTTTGTCACTCCTGGCAAGAAAGAAATCAATTGCCAGTAGATGCGATGATGTCTAGTTTGAAGATAATTGAAGTTGAACTGTGGCAAATCCTTCATATTAATTAATAGGAATGATTCGTTGTGACAAGACATGCCCCCCCCCCCCCCCATTAGCTGACAATTTATAACTGAGGAAGAACAGGGATTGACTTAAAACTTACACACTTCAACACGTTAAGTTAACGTAATTAAAGTAAATGAGAACTGCATTTGGCGCTCCTCGTTTTAATTATGCGAGATATATTTGCTTGTCACTTTGTGCTCATTTGAACATGTATGTTAGTTTAGGCACTGTGAATATTATTCTGTCTATATTTTTAAAGTAGAAACATTGTGTTCAGCAAACCTTAAATAATTCCCCAGAGTTTCACAAATCTCTTCAGTGATGGCAAGGCAGTGTTTAGTCTTTCTATGTTTGTATTGGGGGGGGGGGGAGTTGTTGAAAATTTCAGTTCCACATTCCTAATTTAGCTATTTTGAGAAATATGTTTATCAAATCTTAATTAAAATATTTGATTTTGAATTGGTACAGTCATCTTAACCTGACTTCCTGGGAAATCTTGTTGGAGTAGTGTTTTGATGGAGGGGGAATATGGCAGAACTTCATGTACCCTTGCTTTCATATTTCTGCTGCCACAGCTTGTCTGCTTCTCTAATCTGTTTTCTGTAGTGATGGCACACTCTTTAAATAGTAGTATCAGAGGAAGAAAGGAAATGTTTAGTTTGGGGAGTACACAGAAATATGAATCTAAACTAAAAGGGGAAATGTACTTTGAAATTTGGCACAATGGTATTTTCCAGTGATGTGCCCTATTATTTGGGAAAATCTGTTGCATTTATTTTGGCGCACAGTGTATTGATCGTGATTTCTTTAATTGTTTCCAGAGGTTTGTAATGTATTAACAGAACTAAAAAATGCAAAGGAGCCGTTTGCAATGATTTTGCGTTTTTTACACAAAAGTTGTCAGAAATGGTAATTTTGAAATGCAAAGCTTCAATGTTATATTTTCAGTTTGGCTTGATTTCATTAGAGAACGTGATTTTAGTGATTTATGCTGGGAAGCGTTTCTGGGCAATTGAAGTGAGAATTGCTGTTCCCTCGCAGCAGTACGTGATCTCCTTGGTGGGCTGCTCAGCTCTGCAGCACCTGGTTGGTGTCCAGCCAGTCTGCGCACACTCACCCCCCAACCTGCACGTCTGCAGCCCCGGGTCCTGCTGAAGGGGTGCATGAGGGAGAGGAGGATGCTGTTGGTCTGTCAGGTCATACTTACTGGGGAAGGGGAGGAGCTGTTGGTGGGAATTGTATGGTGTGTCGGGAAGAACGGAGAGTACTGTTAGGAAGGCTTCTTCGTGGCACTGCCCTGGGATGATTTGTGTAGGGCATTCAGGATACAAAATCCATGGGAAAATGGATTTCATTCTGATACTCGTTGTTAGTGTGTTAGCTTTCAAACGGAAAATACTGCTACCCAACTGGAAGAACAGTAATAATATTCAAGTGTCGTGTACCATATCCAGTTTATTAACTGGATTTCATTTCTGAAGTGTTAAGCATTGATGTAATTACTGATGTCAGTTTCTTCAGCATTTCAACCCAATGAATGTGGCAGATTATGTATCATGGTAATTGTTTCACAGTTTGAAACTCTACAGAGACTATGTAACAGGTTTTTTTGTTTACTAGTGATTTTTCTTTGCATTCATGGGACTGGAAAGTAATACAATAAGAATCATGATTTCTAAAAATTCTGAACCACAGAATATACCCCTTCCTGTGGAATTCTGGAAAGAATTCCAGAAGCTACAGATTTCACTTCTGCATTAGTGCTGCTTACTGAAAACACTACAAAAACATTTTTGCTCTAAGACTATACATTTTTATTTATCTTCAGTATTCTTATTTCTTTCCAGATATTGATGTATGAAATAGCATCTAAACTACTTATTTTCTTCTCTTCTCTTCTTTCAGGCTGCTGAATCAGGAATAATAAAAGTGAAAACAATAGCTGCACGGAACACTGATATTTTGGCAGGTAATTATTTGCAATGCAATGGGAAAAATAAACTTGGGTTACAGATCAAAATGTTAAAAAGATGTGTAATAATCCTACATGTCTTTTAGCGTGTGCTATATCAGTGATGCTTTACTTTTGGGCACCTAGCAAAAAATCCAGTAGCATAAGAATTTTTTAATTCTACTTCTGTTTCATGTTAGTGCTATACTGATGCTGAGGAAGGTCTCCATTTTCAGTTGTGACTCTACAAAAGTAATCATCCACTTAGAAAAAGAGCAGAAAATGCTTAGACTCCAAATTCTCAATGTTTTATTCACTGTCTACGTTCACCACAGCTGTTGTTGAGTGCTCTGTGTGGAGTTCTGCAGCATGATCCTCATCTGTGTGCTTCGTATGAGAGTCTAGCCTTTGGAGACTTGTACCTGGCAGGCAAAAATCCATCTTAATCTGAGACAAGGTCATTCAATTTAAGATGTACCATTGCCTTGAGGGACAGGAGATATCTTGTGGTTTGCAGCTTTGTAAGTGCTTAAAACAGTACCTCTGACTTTCTTCAGCTTTATTGAATAACATGTAAATTGATGGCTTCTTGCCAATTGCTGGTAAAGCCTTTGGCCAGATTTGAATGTCCCTGTATTAATACTTGAGTGTCTACCCCAGCTATAGTCAAAATCCTTAAAATGCTAAATTATTTGAAACGACCAAATGAAATAGATGTAAAACTGTTTCTTGTTTTGAGGTATGTACATCAGATGTTGGTAAGGAGGCACTTTCTAGAATTATTTGAAGTAGCAGTCCCGCCCCTCAATATTTCACTTTAATGCCTCTTTTTTATTTGTTTATTTTCTTTGTTTTTACTGCTGTCATGAATGCTGACATAAGTGGGAAAACTGTGCCAGGTAATGTCAGCTATATCAAACTACACAAATGAACAAGAGAAATCTCTAGTTAGCCATTTGGGAAGCTGTCAACATTCTTTGGCATATTACTGTGTAAAGAACTTTGTATTTTAGAAAGCTAGTTTGTAATCCTGCAAAATTCTTTGTTTTTTAATCTTCACTTCAACGTGAAGAAACATGAAAGGTCATTGATTTTGGCCATGGATAGGCAGTCTTTACTTTTATCTTTTTGAGGGCACACTTTGTGGTAGTTGTTCAAATTTAGTAAGTACTTTTCCTTTGGAAGGTTTAAACTAGAATGTAGTTAGTATTTATTTCTTTCATAAAAAAACTGTGCATATTTCTTGTTATGAGGTTTGGAAAACCAGCAGGTCTTAAAAGTTATTTTGATTAGTTAATCTTTGCTAATAGGATAATAACTTTTTTCCCAGTAAGAAATTGTGGAATTGAGGGGAACATATACTTTGCCTGCACATTATCCGACATTCCACAGTTTAAACATAATGCCATTAAACAGTCTCAATTCTTTATGGACTCTTGTATTTTTTTGAGGTATCAGTTGTAACCTAATCTTGCAGATAAATTAATGTCAAGATTTCTGTCGTCTCCTGTCTGCTATTTAAAATTTTTTTGGAGGAAGATAATATGTATACTTTAGTGATCATAAAGCTGCAAAAAGCTACCATAATTGTGAAATCTAGTGAAGGGGATACTTTTTGACTGCTAGATGATTTATGAACATCTACTAGACATTCTAGTAATCCAAATATTTTGATGAGGATACGATTTTTTTTTTATAGTTTGATGTAAACTGTCATTTCCCTAAAATAGATCAGAACAACTGTATCAGATTATTTTGAATAAGCTGACCTGATTCTTTCTTGAAGCATTACACTGTGTAGGTTTGTAATTATTAGGAAAATAGATGCAATCTTAAAATGATAAATACACAGAAGTAATAGTATGTCTGGTGAGATGTGTTTAACTTGCCAGAACTCTGAGGTCATTGATCTAACTTCTTTCTTTCTCTAGGAAAAGTTAAGTTGAGCAGTTTCAAAGTCTTCATTCTTGGCAGTCTGTATGTGCTTTATAATTTATTTATGAGGATTTGAGTAATTCCAACAGAGAAGTCAGCTTGTGCTTTATATCGCAGGAGATAAATGTGGAAATTATTTCCATGTGGCTCTGAGATGTGCAATTCATACTTTTGTTTTAGAAGTTCTTTTAAAAAACTAGAAATACTGTTGTGCTGATGGAATGAAGGAGTAAGTTTTACTTTCCCCAAACTTCTTTTTTGATGTGGTTCATTCAAATAGATTTCTTTTTAAATATATCCTTACATAATTTTGGTAGCAAAAAGGAAGCAGACCTGGATATAAGAAAATTTTTATGTATTTTAAGACTGAAGCTAATATAATGATTGGTACCAAACCAGATCTATGAAACATTAATTTTTCAGCTTCATAAAGTAAAAATCCTTGTATAGATCCTGTTGTGAGATTGTTTGTAATGGATTATAGGAAAAATATTGTAAAAGATTTAATTTTTTCTTTGTCTTGTTATTTATTAACTCTCATGCCATTTTTGTCATTCAGAACTTTATCATGAGTTTTATGTTAAGGGTAAATGTTTTGTGGTATCTTTTTAAAAATGTTGCTTTCTTCTTTCTGCATGATGGTTAGAATTTAAGGGCAATTCAGAAATTTATATGAGTGTAGAAGCATTTGCGCCCATGTTAGAGTGAGCTCTCTAGGCTCTATTGGCCATGTGTTGTAGGTGTTCATAGAGTATAAAGGCAGCTTAGACATCTAGCTCACATGTAGACACTGACAATTAGATGCCTAAATAGGCAGTGTCTACATGTGAGCTAGATGTTACATATCTTAATTGGGAACAAATTTCCGTTTTTGATGCAGTAGCCGATATTTTATTTTTAATTTGAAAATCATGGAGTGTTTCATAAGAGAATGGTATTGGTGGGTATTGTTTATACTGTATATTTTAAAAGCAGGTTTATTTGCTTCATAGTTAAGTTAAAAAAACCTGTTGAAATCAAAGCAGATTGTTAAACAGGCAGTGAACCTTTGTATTCGTTCACATTTATGCTGACATTTTAATTGGTTTTGATTAGGCATTTGGTGCAAGGTCAGCCTCTGTCAACTGGATGTAGAGCCTCTACTGGCTCTGAAGAGGCTGATGAAACTATGGACTATATATGTATTAATATCACCCTGTAAGAATTAATAACTTATAGAAAGTTGGCATCTATAATTTACACTAGCCTATTCTTTTCATAGAAACTTGTTAGTCATGTTAGTGCTTCAGTTGAAAAATATCACTAAAATATATTTTTGTTGCTTTTACCTTGCTGTTTCATTTTTTTTTTCCAAATTAGTTGTAGTGTTACTTAATAATAAACCCTCTTGAGAGGCAAACTTCAAATTGTTCAATAGAAAAAATAAAATCAATCATATTTGCATTTTTATGTGAGAATGTATTTTTTCTTTGTGGTAAGATCTGTGCTCTAAAAATGTGTGTGAAACTTTTTAATCAACACATTTCTCGTATTACACATAGACTAAAACACAGTGTAAGAACACATATTGAACTTTAAGCTGTGAGGAAATTTTTAGTATCTGAAATGGTGATGAGCAGCTAAAATCTTAAAAAGTTTGCATGAATCAACAACCATGCCTGCAAACAGAAAAGCACTCATCAGTCAGAGTCACGCTTTCCTTTCATCTTTCAGAAATATTGTCTTCCTTTAATTTTATGAAGTTTATCTCAGATTTCTAGAATTACTTTTATGGGGAAAAACTTTTAAAAACGTCAGTGTGGAATGTTGTATTCATTGTGAAGTTTTTTCTCCTAAAAAAACCAACAACAAGTTCATGAAACTTGTGTTTTCTCCTGACGAAGCTTCATTTTAAGCAGCTGCCCTTTCTCACTAAAACACTGGTTGAAAAATTCACAGCCAGGTGTACATACCCAGGATACAAACAGTTCAGTCTCTTTCTCCTCTTGTTTTGTCAGTGGCATTTTGCTATTCCCCTTCGTGCCACGTGCTTTGATATAGCTCCTGTTGCTTTTGAATTTGGTGCCAAGGAGAAACAAAGCAGAAGGAGAAGGCTACCAGCCTGATGCTGGTCATGGCTGCAAGGCCAGAGGAAGCTCTGGGGTGGACAGAACCTTACAGCTTCTTACTAACCAAATGGACTCTAAATGGCCGTTTTGGATTTGGAAAGAGAAAGTCACTTGAGTGTGTAAGGGAGAAGGTGCTTGGGATTTGAGCCTCAGCCAGGGTAATTGTGGAAGTGAGCTGTGGCAGCCCAGTGTCTGTCTTCACTTGGCTTTTCCCTGCGGTGCAAGAGTAAATCCCAAATTTCCAACACTGGAGATTGCTTTTTGTTAATAGGTATGATTAACAAATTTTGCATTGTATTCTTGAAAGTATTAAACGTTGACTGCTTCCATATCTCTTTTTGAAAGCATTGAAAGAGAACAGCTCAGAGGTAGTTCAGCCTTTTCTAATGGGTTGTGGAACAAAGGAACCAAAGATCACTCAGCTGTGTCTGGCAGCCATACAGAGGCTCATGTCCCATGAAGTTGTTTCAGAGGTAAGATCAATCTTTATATAAATACATAAATATTTCAGTGTAAGAAATACAGGCCTCAAACTGAAGGTGAATGCTTTTTTTGTAGGAGACTGTTTATATTACAATGAACATAGTCTGCAAAGTATTTTACTCATATCTGTTTTTAAAAAATTGTAATTTAAAAGAAAACCTTTTTGACCATAAAAAAAGGAAAAGAAAAAAAGAGGTGAGGAAACAGTGACTTCTAGAAGGAAATTCATGAAAATTCAAACCAGCTCATTTAGTTTGCATTCTTATAATGCAGGAACAGAGCATGTAATGGTCCTTGATAAATATAATTCTTAAGGTGGCATCCACAAAATTTACTCTATGTGATATCATTATGTATTATGTTTTTGTTACATGTTACTCTTAAAAATAAGATAAAATGGATGCACATTTCCTGCAACTGTAGATGTCATGATATATTATGGTACTGCAGATATAGTGTGTTAAGTAGCTGGTGAAAATAATACTAGTAAAATATACCTTCAGTTGTGTAAAATTACACTGCTTTTTCTCTGATATGAATGAATTTTGAGGGTAAGATGTCTTTGTGCTGTCTCTTCTGTATTTCCAATTAGAAAATGAAGTATGCGCTTTAATTTGGACTACGTATTAAGAGATCTCTGCCATCAGCTCTTTAAACATATTTTGGGAAGCTTGTGACAATGAATTTGGCTTTATCTTCTCAATGTAGTCCTACAGTATCGACAACCAGGCAAATTCAGTTATGATATGCATTTATGAGAGTGCTGTTCTTACATGCGTACACATGATATACCAGTATGTAAACGTCTTAATTGTTGGCAAAAAATTATTTCTTTGCAGGCTGCAGCAGGAAACATCATTAATATGCTTTGGCAACTGATGGAAAATAGTCTCGAAGAACTTAAATTGCTTCAGACAGTTCTTGTACTTCTAACAACCAATACAGTTGTGCATGATGAAGCACTGTCCAAGGTAAGAACTTTTTATTACCAACTATAGTGCTTACAATATCCAAGAGAAAAAACAGGGAGAAACTTGACATATGAAGCATTTAGAAATAATGGAAGAGGAGGGAGCTTTTTTGATTCTGTTGTGTCCCTATGTATATCTAGACTCTGAAAGCAGGATTTCTTTTAGCTTCCTTTTCAGTCTGTTTTTTAATTCCTCCACAATAATACATTTCTGACTAAATGGGAACTTTAAATAAAAACACCGGGCTAATGCCTGTCCTTCTCATCTGCTAAATTCGTTGTATGTATGTTTTCCAACTGGAATCAGAGCACATAGCGCAGTGTAAGCTCTCGCCAATAAAGCAAATATTAGAAGTTGCCTGCCACCCTGCCTTAAATCTCTTTCGGAAGCAGTCCAGTTATTGCATTTTCAGTCAGAACTGAAATAACTATTGCATAATTTTAAACATGGACCATTTTGGATATTATGTTTCAACTAAGACCAAAAAAAAAAAAAAAAAGGATTCTGATCCATTTTAATCTTAAGTTACAAGATACTTCTCTTTGAAGGAGCAACATTGTTTACCCATCTGTGAATTGTGAAGTTCTGTTTGCAGTAATTTCCTCTTCTAGATTACATTTTAGAATTTTTTTTCTTTTTAACTTAAGAAAGATTTTTTGTTTTTAAACAGATCATTCTAAATTGCTGTCTTTATTATGCTCTGCCTTCAGTATATTGGTTTAATATCAGAGTGTGTTGGTTTTGGGTTTTTTCTTTTTTTTCAGAGAGAGAATAGAATAGAATTGAAGATTATTTTTGAAGGTATTCTGTTCTGGTGGAGGGTTTTCAGTTTTTATTTGCTTCTGGTTTTAATGAAATAACTTCCTAGCTGGATAAATGTGTGGATAGTAAAATCATTATTAATCTACTTAACCAAGGGAAGGAAAAACATGAAAGGAAAATGAAGCTGTTAAAGGTCTGCTGAATGCAGGAAGATAATGGAAAATTTATAAAACCTATAAATGGCAGAATAGAAACTTGCTGAGGATTGAATGGTTTGTCAGTAGGTTCTTTTTTGACTTGAGTAGTCAAATTAAATCAAACGCTCTTCAGCACTGTCTTGTTTCTTTTGTTCCAAATAACACTCGTTTTCCAAATGAGGTGATGTGTTCTTGGGCAGAAGCATGATTTTTGAAGAAAATGGCAATACTTCAGAAAATGGGTTTGACAGTCATTAACTGGGTAGCAGATGTGCTTTCACAGCTTGCCATGTTGTTTGATCAAGTTTGAACCTAGGCTCTAGGAGACAGTTGCTGTTTAAGTCCACCATACCTTTCCCTTTTGCTTCTCATCACTTCCCTCATTTATTTTTCTTCCCCTGCCTCCATATACCCTCTCTCTCTCTTTTCCCCTTATTCTTAGGTTCTTGGCATCTACATCCTATTTCACTTAACTTTTTTGTGTGTGTCTTCCAAACACATTTTTCAACATCCTTTATTTGTTCATCTCTCTAATGTCTAGAAACTTTTCTGCTTTTGGACCACAAGAGCATGTGGGCACAGCAGCATCAAATAAGTAGGGAAGGTCTTTCCCAGCATGTCTTTCTGTTGTCTTGTATCCTGATCCAGAAGCATGCTCACATAATACAATTACTGGAGAATCTAATTGCTGTACTTCTCACAATTTCCTGAGTGCACGTTAAAATCTAGTACTTTTGGAAATGTATAGTAAAATTTGGCCAGGCTCTGGCAAGGGTAAGAAAAAAATATTTCTGACAGAGCAATATCCTGTAAAATTTCTTGCTGTTGTCCAAGGCCTGAAATTACTAGAGTTTCTCAGTTAACGAAATAAGTGTTACTTGGCATGGGTAAAATGGTGCAATGGTTTGTTTGGGTTCCCCCCCCCCCGAGATTCTTTTGAGAAATATCTGAAAGTTTGGGGTTTTTTTTTCCATGCTGAAAGGTTCTTAGAGAAAATCAGTTTGAGCCAGACATATATTGCATATTCGTGTTGCAGCTTGACTGATTTAACTTAAGAAAATTAGTGGTAAACCATCTTGAAGAGCCCCTTAGTACAGACACTGCTGTTAGATTAACCTAGAGAATCATGCAGTATCTTCTGAAAGTCCAGAGGTGTATGATTGTATTGTAAAATTTCAAACTAACATGGGGATACCATCTGAGCAGAGTCCACAAATAATTTACAAGAAAAAGAAGCAAAAGAAAATTCTGAATCTTGTATGGCTTAGAGCATGTAGCACTATGGCCAGGTGTGGTTGAGGTTCATGCAAGTGTAGGAACACAGAATAAGGACAAAAGACAAAAGAACAAGAAATACAGGTTTCACTACATATACAGATGTTCATCTTCAAAATTCATTATAAAATAAGTAAGTATTAAATTAGGTGTTAGAGGTAGTATGAAATCCAATGGGAAACAGTATTCAGGTCACTGCCAGCACAATGACACATTAAAATACGTACCTTAGAGAGGAATAATAGCAGTTGAGACAACATGGTTGTGGAAGTATTGTGATTTAATGTAGGAGAGGAATGGCATTTTAGCTTTGGAGTTGACTGACCTTTCTGTGATTAACCATATGATCCTAATATTCTTTTGACATTAATATTCATACAAGTTGTTTTATGTGGTTGATTACTGTGTATTCTCTGTATGATGATTGTAGTTTTATTGGCACATTGTAATGTCTTCAGTTAATACCACTTCTAGATTACTTTTGGGGGGGATTACTAAAGAGGTTTTTGGCTAGGGTAATCCATAAAACTTATTCTGGTTCTTCAAATTTAAAATGATGAAACCCGTTTTTTTCAGGCAACCTTTTGACAAACTAGTGGAAAGCATTCCTCAATCAGCTATCTTGACTCTTCGCTAAAAGGTGAAAATATATTGTTGTATGGTGACTTTTTTTTTCTTTCCTTTCAGGCAATTGTACTTTGTTTTCGATTGCACTTCACAAAAGATAATATCACAAATAACACTGCGGCAGCTACAGTGCGGCAGGTAGTTACTGTTGTATTTGAGAGAGTGGTTGCTGAAGATGAACGATACAAAGGTGGGCATACTACTTACTCTGCTTGCTTCTATTAGCCTGGTTTTTGGACACACATCAAATGTTTACCTTTTTTCAGATAAAGAAGTAGGAAAAATTCTATGAACATTACGAAAAAAGAAATCACAGACATTATTCATTTTTACTGTCTTTTATACATTTACTTGTATTCAAAGGAGATGAAATCCTTAGCCATTGTGTCAGTCCAAGTCAGTACAGCAATATATAAAACCTAGATTTTTTTTTTTCAGGCTGTGAGAACTGGTCTTCAGGTTAGTATTGTGAAGGAATTTGAGGTGAGGGTGTCATTTAAGATGAAGGTAACTTAGATTACTGAGCGTGAAATACGTGGCAGTAGTAGTTTTGAAGAGAACACATTGGAAAGAAGTGCTTGGTATTGATGATCTTTGATGTTCAAGCTAACGTTTATTTCTGTAGACATGATAAGTTGCAAAAGAGTTACCTGGCCATTCTCCTAGAATCTTTTTGTAAGAACACTTAATGCTTACTTGAGTTTCCGCAGTTCCTTTGTTCACAAAACTGGTTTTTGTTTTTACACAGATACTATTGACCAGCCGGTTGCAGTTCAAGGAAATAGTAACAGAAGATCTGTCAGTACACTGAAGCCATGTGCTAAAGATGCATATATGCTTTTTCAGGTAGTTGGGGAGCATATATTTATACATTTGCAGTTATGATTGGGTGCTTCTACATCTCTGTAAGAAATTTCAAAAATTTGCTGTTGGCATATTGACAAGGTCCTTAGCCAGAGCCTCAGTCTTTCCTATGTGTATTTATTGTAATTGGCAATGATATACTGTATCCCAGGGGGATGATTGGAAAATGAAGACAAAGTGGCCTAGGAAAATGTTTTACTATAAATCTTAAATGATAGCTAAGCATGCGTATCTGCATTAAATTCGAGATTCTTTTTTCCATGAGCCGAACATTGCTACTATAGTTCAGTCTTGCTTCTTGTGCTTGGTATTGTATATTAAAGTTGAGTATATAATGAAAAGTAGTAGTCATATTCATCACACCAATAAAAATCTTCTTGCCTTAGTATATTCACTAGTCTTGAGATATTTTTTGAGGGCAGGAATGAACACGATTGCTACAAGGATACCAGCAAAGTTTAAAATTTCTTTTAAAAAGTTTTTTGCTTAATAATTATATAAAACAAGTATTTTAGGAACAATTATGTTGAAATTGGAAAATTACTCATTACAAAGGAGGGAGAGAGCATTGATGTTGTAGTAGACTCAGAAAACTTATGCCAGTTACAGGACTGTGCAGAGAATGTGAATGTTATTGTATTTCTTTTTAAGGATCTTTGTCAGTTAGTTAATGCTGATGCTCCCTACTGGCTCGTGGGTATGACAGAAATGACCCGGACATTTGGCCTTGAACTTCTTGAGTCAGTCCTCAATGATTTTCCACAAGTGTTTTTACAAGTGAGTAGTTCTTGGAGGGAAAATAGGAAGACTTCTGTTCACATGTGTAATAAAATTTACACTTCATTAATTCCTCTTTAATTTAGCGTGAGTACTGCTTTTCAAAAGGACTTGAAGCTTTTACATGTTGGGTTTTTATGATAGAAAAGTACTGTGTGTTTTTTGTCCACTTTTTTCTATTCCCATACACTTAATTTGTGTTTGTGCATTTTGTAGAGCATATCGTAGTCTGCTTCACTTGTTTTTTTGCCATTTATATCTCTTCCAAAGATGCATTTTCTTATCTTGCACAATTTATGACAGGTCTGTAACTTTGTTTGTGGCATTGTTATTTCTACAAAAACATTAACTTCACCCCGCTTACAAAGCAGCAGAAGTCATGACTATGAATTGTGTGGATCTACTGCATATAAATGCACCATGATCCTACAGTAACACATTTTAGCAGACAATAGTTAAACTAAAAAATTAAGTATATAGTAAATGATGTATTAGCGGCCTATTTCAATTTGCAAAATACAAGAGGGGTGCGTGGTATGAACCCAACCATGTCATTTCATCATGCTTTTGGTAGCTTTACAATGGTGTCTGACATTCTTCCTTTTAATTTCCTGAGCGTGTAATTTATATCAAGATTTACATGACTTCAGAGTGCTTGATCATAACAGTAAATGCAAATAAGATGCATAATCAGAGCTACTGGTAGTAATTAAAGAATATCTGCTTGTAATTTGTTCTCTTTTCCTTTTCAGCATCAGGAATTCAGCTTTCTTCTTAAAGAAAGGGTATGCCCTCTTGTTATAAAGCTCTTCTCCCCAAATATCAAATTCAGGCAAGGTTCCAGCACATCATCTTCCCCAGCACCAGTGGAAAAACCATACTTCCCCATCTGTATGCGTTTGCTGAGAGTAGTTTCTGTTTTGATTAAGCAGTTTTACAGTTTGCTGGTAAGAATATGTTCAAATTTTCTTTATGTAATTCTGTTTTTCTATGTATATGCCAGTACTGTGATCAGTATTAATTAGTTCTTGGGAATTGTTGCCATATACTGAGGGAAGAAAAGTCTAAATATTCTTTTCCTCTTATGTGTATTTGTGTTTTCATGTATTCCACATGTACGATTTTATTAAACATGGGCTTGTATAAATTCTCAGAGTAGATTAGCTGTTGTCTTTTCCGTACTTGACTGCCTTTCAATTAAGGTTTTGGGAACCTTTTGATGTTCTTAAGTTGTTTGCCTGGCTTTAGGTAATGTTGATTGCTGTGCCTTGTTAATAGTTGCTAAGAGGCTTTTGACTTACGTTGCTAAAGCTGTTTACAGAATGTGCATAAAAAACGTATGTTCAGCTGTTCTTACCTCCCAAATTCTAGATATTTGCTAAAAAAGATTTTTTTCCGTTTCATTTGTTTACTGTAGCACATGTAAGAACTTTACTGCAATGTCTGTGAGGAATTTAACTCCTTTAATACGATTGCATATGTGGTGTTAGCTTGGCAAAAATATTATGATTATTAGGTATGTTTTTTATATGATTTTGAGTAAATGCTTGTTGAAGGGGTTTTTTAGATCCTGCGTATAACTTTCTGGGATAGGACTCCTAAGATGAAACAAGTTTTTTGAAGAAAATATTTTGTAGGAGGTTTTTTCTTTTAATTTAATGGCTATAAACTATATCTTTTAGGTAACAGAATGTGAAATCTTTCTGTCATTGCTGGTTAAGTTTCTGGATGCGGACAAACCACAGTGGCTAAGAGCTGTTGCAGTAGAATCTATTCACAGGCTTTGTGTGCAGCCTCAGCTATTAAGGTATTAAATATATTGAGTTTCACTTCTACATAAAAATTAAGAAATCTTTTTATTTTTCTTTGGTGGAAAATGCTTCCTAAAACATTATAAATGTGTAGAAACTTAAATGCAATAAACTCTTCAGGATAATTTTTTTATAAAGAATTAGGCAATGCTTATTATCCAGGAAGGGCTGAATTATAGTTATTTGTGTATTCCAAAGCCTCTCTGTCTTACCAGTGTCAAAGGAGCATTTACCTAAAACTAAAGTTTATTATTCACCTAAATATTTGCAGTTAAAATGTGCTTTTAGTCTACAGTTTGGGGGGGGGGGGAGGAAGTTGCTGTTAAAATATGCTTTTAGTCCCTAATTTGTCAAATACTTCTTATATTTTATGAAATACTTTCCAGGTCCTTTTGTCAATCGTATGATATGAAGCAACATTCCACTAAAGTTTTCCGTGATATTGTGAATGCACTGGGGTCCTTCATCCAGTCACTATTTCTTGTACCAAGCACAGGGAACACATCAGCGACACCAAGCCAAACTGGTAAAGCCTTGTCCTTACTATCATTTTAATTTTCCAGCATTTTCTTGTAATAATAAATTCCGATTTGATTCAGTATATACATTTGGCTTGGTACAGTTCTGTACTTCTGTGTTCATTGAGGTGAAAAGCTAGCTTGATACAAAACCAATGTTTTCAGGTCTGGTACAACAGGTAATTTTATCTACCTGTATTGTTGGGAAGATGTCGCCCCCCCCGTCAGCAGAGCAGTGCTCCTGCATTTGTATCTGCTTCTACAGTAACCAAGCTCCTTGGTTCACAACTTTTCTGAGGGAAATTATGAGGGAATTATTTCTTATTTCTGACTATAACAAATTTGTCTTATTTCTGTCTCCTTGTGTGTGGATGTCATTTATGACTGTGCAATTGAAGCAGTAAGACTGTGTGTTTGCTTCCTTCTGGGAGGCAATAGCTCATTCTTCTGGATGTTCAGGGACAAAACTGGACTGAGGAAGCCAAGAGGTAGAAAGATCTGTGTTTTACAGATGATCTTTGCTTTTTCTATAAGCTGAAAACAGTCGCTTACTGAAACTAAACTTGATTGTCTTTTCTTGCAGCCAGGGTTTTGGCATTTCACTAGGTATATTTTTATTTCTAGAAGAAGAAATGGTCCTCCTGTTAATGCCTTTGCAGGTATTTACATCCGAGTTAAGGCTCTCTGCTTCTTCCTATGGTTCTGGAAGCAGAAGCCTTAGCAACAAGCAACATAAATATAATGTTTAAGGGTGTCTTTTGACATGCCTTCTTAAAAGAGATCACAAACAGTTAATCAAAGTATAATTATCATCTATCTTATCTACTATTAAATTAATAAACATTAAAAAGTCTGGTTTTAGACTCACACCTTCCAGGGTTCACTTATGAAGTCCGAATTCCAACTTGGTGTTAGCATTGATAATGTGAAGAAGTTTGTGTCAGTAGCTGTCAGTATGGAAGCTGCTAGAGCACTTCTGTTAGTACTATTTCTGGGTTAATCCACTTAAAGTAAATCAGAAAAGCACTTTTCATTGTGTTAACATGCACATATGAGAAGCCATTCTAAAATACGCATTCTCCTGAAAACTTAAATTTTGCCTTCATGTGCACTGCAGTAGGGTCATACCCTTAGTGCTGTCGCTATTTCTCTGGCTTATTGTTCCAGTTTGTTTTCTCCCTTACCTTTTTACTTCTCCTTTCTGCCTGAGTGTTTCTCATGTCTCTTTCTCATGCATTACTCTTTCTGCCTCTTTTCCTCCTATGGCCATGTCTGACACACAAAGAGCAGATCAATGCAACCTAATTTTCGAACTGAGTCTTCTGATTATAACAATAGTCCTGTCGTAGCAGGCTGTCTTATACACCTGTAGTTGGCTTTTGAGCCTCAGTTTTGCAACAAGATAGCTGTTTCATAGGAGAAGTTGAAAGCTGCATCTACCTGAGTTTTGTGTCACTTTTATTATATTGGTGTAATGTAAGCCTCTTCACCACTTTAAGGAGTTATGTTGATAGAAAAATAGTTGTATATGTCTGACTGCTCAGTGGGGTCACAGAAAATGACACCAATGTAACTGTGTGTTAGTGGCAGTGTTTGGTTAACCATTTCTGTTTAGCAGTATGATTTTGCTGTTTCAATCTGTTAAGCTTTACTGTGTTAAAGTGTATACGTAGGCTTCTGTGTCTATTCATATTGCCTAAATTAGTCATTTAGTCTCGCTACATATTAAAAGCGAGCACACCAAAATGGCAGTTATTATACTGATGTATTAGGTGCTGTGAGTTGCCTTCTTGGGGACTCTGCCCTTCCCTCCCCATTGTCAGTACAGAGAGAGTCTGAACTTGTGGTACCTACTCCTAATAAGTATAGACCTCCTCCTATCTGTAGGAAGTGTATATATACAGAATTCCTTGTCCTTTCATCTGCTTTTTTTGGCTTCTTAAGTTGGAACCAAAATTTGTTCCCTCCTACCTGTTGGTTGGCACATTGTCAGCTCGTCCCTGATGTGGTTTGTTTTCTTCTGCCTTGGCATGGAACAGATTCAAACGTCGCAGTTCTCTTTGAGTTTCTTCTTGTGGCTTTTGCATTTCAGAAATCTTTAAAGTTTGTGATGATATTGGAATGATTAAACTCTTTTTCCTCCTACTGAGTTCTAGATGCAACTATTCAAATAATCCTTAGCTTTTAAATATCTGTCTGACTCTTCACTAAAATATATATTGTTTTATCCAGACCATGTAAGTTTTTAGTTGGTTCCCAGAATGTTATGAATGCTGCTATACCTTTCACAGAAACATTTTATTCTGACTGAAAATAAGGCAGTTGGCATCAATCAGCTGCGCCTTTTAAACTAATTACTTTGCACATAAGATTGTGTTTTAGACAGCAGAGGGAGCTCAAAAATAGTTTTTTGTGTTGGTGTTGGTTTTTATTATTGAGCAGGGCGTCTCAGATTAATCCATGTATCTCAACTTAAAAATTAAATATAGAAAAAGGATGTTTGCTGATCACTAAAATTAGATTGGTTAACTTCATGACTTCGTTTTTCTGAACAGGAAGCAATGCATCAGGGAATACTGGCTCAGCACAAACTAACCCGGGAGTGCTTGGAATGGGAGGAGGTGCAACTGTATTACCTGCCTTTGAGTACAGAGGCACTTGGATACCTATCCTGAATGTAACAGTACAAGGCAGTGCTAAAGCTACCTAGTAAGTACCTCTATCATTTTTGAAAATGTATATAACAAATATTTTCATTTCCAACTTGATGAGTGCCATGAGGTGTTCTGATTTTTTGCTATTTTGTCCGAATGCTCTGGATTCTGATCCAAATATCCCCTATGGCTTTAGCATCTGTTGGATTCCCACCCCCCCGTTGCTGTATTAACTCTTCACTTTTAGGCCTCACTACAGTATATAACAATTTTAGAATATCTTGTGCTGGGTTGTGTAATGGCGAACATTAGGGGCATTAAGCAAATGGGACATCAGTGGGAGTGAAAAATAGCTTTCTTACACCAGCTTTACAGTATTTACAGTTTTTATTGAACAGGATATCGCAGTATATGATCTGTATACAAAGGTTAAACTGTGAATGCTTCTTAGAATGACCAGTTATTTTGTCATGACTTTGTATAATGGAGATCGTGTTCTCAGCTTAGAGCTGAGAATACTACCTTACTTTTGAAATAGTGGAAGTTTTTTCATGTCAGTCATGACCATTGAGGATCAATCTCTTACGAATTGGAAATTATTTGTACAGCCCATGAAATTTTGGCATACTAATACTCAGTGAAATCAGCAAATAGCCTGGATCTCAATACTTTTTTTAAGGCAGAAACTCCTTTATCTACCTTTGAGATGCAGAAGGACAAATTCATCCTCCGATTTCAGTAGTTCAACCTGTATGTGTTGACTTGACTTTTTGTTCCAGCAGTGGCCATGAATGTTATTTTAGGTTATCTGACTGTTCTCAGGAAATGCAGTTTTTTAAGAAAAGTGGATGAAAGCTAGTTCATGCTTTGGCCCCCTACTACAACCTCCTGCTTTTCTTCCATTTCTTTTTTCTTACTTTCTATTCTTAACTGGCTGAAGAACATTGCAGCCACCATCATAGTCTCCTGTACTGCTCTGAACTTGCTTGTGTCTTACCTTTGGATCCCTCCAGTGATTCCATGATCCCCTCTGAGTAATTTTTGTATTCTTTTTTTCTTCTGTGTAAGATTATGGAATTGTCACTAGCATGTCTTGTCAGCAGTTTTTCTCCTGTCTTGTACTTTTGTCTGTAGTCCCTGCATGTAAGGAGATGACTAACTGTAACTAGATTTAGGTCACATCCTAGCATTGATTCTCTGCAACTGCTGTAATTAGATTTTCATACAGTGGCCACATCTTATACTTTTACACAATAATTTAATTGGAGATATGAATTGTGAACAGAGCTAGCAGAGGCCTTTTTGCCAGTGTGGGCCTGTCTCTTCCCAGACCACTATGCTTTGTCTTCCTCTTTACGTGAGGAAGTAAGTGTTTTTAAGAGGAACAGACAAAGACTATTCAAGATTTTTCATGGCCATTCCCATATAACTGTACCAACTCACTTCATTTATTCAGTAGTTTGTTTTCCTATCTTTGAAAGTAAGAGTACATGACCTCTACCTCACAGGTACGTTGTAACTATAAAGCCCATTAATAATTTTAATTAGAGCCATATATGTCCATGCACACTTACTTGTAAATAGAGGGTGAAGTGTCGACCATTTGATTTACCTATACTGCCTATGCCCCCAGGTATCTAAGGCAGCCATCTTCAGGAAATTAGAGGTAATAACTGAATTGTTACATGTTTGCGAAAATTAAAATCCTTTATGCAGAAGAGAGTGGTGATGCTACAGCATAAAAGTGTCTTTGATATATTGGAGCTGGAAGGCCTAACCTTTTTAAGAGTAGTTTGTAGAGCAAATGATGAAATAGTGGTTGTTGGGGTAGCAGGTAGTTTTTGTAACAGACTGTCTCTCCTTGTGTAGATGCTGCTGCTGTGGCAGCTACAATCTGTTTCCTGCTGGATTTGTAACTCAGCAGTTCTTTATGTGCTTTTAAGGTAAAATATGAAGAAAAGTGGCAATGAGGCTGCCGTTACAGCATAGTGATGTTTTAATTGCATGGTTGTCAGCAGTGAATCATGTAGACATTTCCTCTTCGTACAAATAACTTCCATTGTTTACCTGTGGATGTAGGTGATTAATATTTCGTCATGTATTATCTAGCTATGACAGGCTTTTCCAGTCTTACGGATTCAAAGATAACGATAATGGAATGTTGGACTTGTTCTCAATTTGTTATAACTATATTCACACTGTCATGACTTTCTGACCTATTTCCTGTGTTGTTTCTATGTACTTGTGTTCTTCTGAATAGGTTTTGTTGCAGTGGCTTTAAGTACAATAATAAAAAAATTAGAGTAATTCATTCGGTGATCCTTGCTTATATGTGTTAGTATTTTAAAATATTTATTTACAGATCTAAATACTGTACTCAGGGTTTGTACCCTGTCATTTACTATTTTATTTAGTAATTTACTCCTTTACTTAATGACTTAATCAAGAAGGTTATTTTCTTGAGTTGTTATAAATCTTGAAGGATGGTATTTGGGGCCTGTTTGTACTTAACATTCATTTGGAATCTTGTTTTTTATTATTGTTTTTAATCACAGTGGTACTTTTACACACTTACTTGTCATGCTTTCGATTTTTTTAGTTTGGAAATGCTGGACAAAGTAGAGCCACCTATGATTCCTGAAGGCTATGCCATGTCGGTGGCATTTCACTGTTTACTGGATCTGGTCCGTGGTATCACTACCATGATTGAAGGAGAGCTGGGAGAGGCAGAAACAGTCAGTCAAACCACAACAGAGACAACTTCATTACCACCGCAGTCTTCAGAGCAGCAAGACTTGCAGTCTGTGTCTGACCAATCAGAGAAAGAACTAGGTATATAAAATACAGCAGTTTTACATAAAGCAGGATTGAAATAGTTCATGCTTTGTTGCTTAAATTTATTGTTTCTAAATTGTATATAAAAACTTCTAATGAAGTGAGGTTTTGGGGTATTTTTTGTAACAGAACAGCAGTAGTCTGTAAAAAAAAAAAAATAATTGATATATTTCTTCTGTCTTACAGCACCTTAGCCATAGACTCCTTATGGTGTATTAATACTGTCTTACATGTATGTATGTGGGGTGTGAGGGAGAGATAACAGGCGTTCTGTTCTCCAGAGCTACTATTCTGCCTTCCTCTGTCCTTAATTCTGCTTAACACTGAGATCCAAGGTCACAAGGGACAACCTGACTGAGAGAAATGTGGCAGTTATGACCACATTAAAAGAAAAAAGTATTTCTATTAACAAGACAAAAAGATGTTTTAATGGAGGGGTTTTAAATAAGATGGAAGTAGTTAGGGAAGAACTTCTTTAAAAGCAGAATAGGAACCGAGGCTTGCATTTGCAACATGAGGAGTCTCTACATGTACGTACAGAAAGGCTTGAGCTCTCAAGAGTGGTTTCGGCTCGCGTCCCAGGGAGCCGGGCCCGGAGCGCTGGTTCGCGCCGAGCACCACCGCTGCAGGAGGGAGAGGGAAGGGGTTGGTGGGGCGCGCTGGGATGCGGAGCTCTCCATGGTGCTGCAGGCGGCAGAGGCCGAGCCCAGGGTCGTGGCTGGGAGGGAGGTGTGGAAACCATACGGGCAGATTATAGGTCTGTTAGACCGATAGGGTTTTTTTTCTGTGAAATTAAAGAAATGAAAAATATGGACAATTGTAAATACCAGGGGAGAGTATTTTTTCTTCACTGCAAAATTTCAGTGGGTTTCTTGTCTGACATTTATGCACTTCTGAATGCTTTTTTTTTTTTTTTTACAGACAAAGATTAAAAATAGTTATATATACCTCTGTAAGATTTTTTTGATGTAATTTAGAATAATCATTGCCATGGTGATGTTGTTTTGCTTTTGCAATATTACTTTAAATGTGACTGTTTAAATGGTACTCGTGTGAGTGTGTTTGTATATACACATATATGTGTCTGTGTAAACATACATATAAAAACACACTTTAAAAGATACAGTAGCAAGCATTTTGTTTGTGATATAATTGAAAGTTATTCAGTAAAGTATTGTGTTTCTGCTATAAACAAGTATATGTATTTCTTTCAAGTTAGCAGAGCTGTCTGGGAAGAAATGGTGAATGCTTGTTGGTGTGGTCTTCTGGCTGCTTTATCCCTCCTACTTGATGCAAGGTATTTGGTCTTTTATTTCTCTTGATTTTTCAAAGATGACATTCCCAGCTATATTTTGAACTGACTTTTGTTACCGGTCAAGTTGACAGTTGCATGAGAGAACACTGTTCATAGCACCTGAGCAGGCAGGTTTGAGGGTTAGTGATGGCTGGACTGGGTGACCATCTGTTAAGAGTAAATGACACAAAAGTCTCCAGGAGTCTAGCATCAACCTTTAATGTATTTCAGTATAGAACAATTAATTACATTTTCAAAGGCTTGCATTTAAACTATTTAAATTATTTTTATTCCCTTTTACTTTGACTGAATGTTCCAACACATTGGAGTGATTCTACCCATGTCCTGATTACTGTTGATAAGAGACTAAATAATGTCTCGGTACTTGTTAGTACTATGCAGTCTTTGAAGTGGAAAAGCTGTTTAGGAGGTAATAAATTTGGTAACTTAATTGTCTCTTTCAAATAGTCTTTTGTTATCAAACACCATTTTCTGAAATTAGTGTTAAATACTTCCTCATAGTCTCCTTTGCCAAGTCATTCAGAATTAAAGACCAATTTTATAGGAAATGGTTCTGAAGAATTTTATTGATTTGGTTATGCTTGCTCTTCAGTATTTATAGTGTTGATGGGTTTAAAGTATATATTCTCATTGCTTTCAGTTTTGGTTAGCTGCCTGCTTCTGTGCCATGGATTAATTCTTACTAAACGATGTGTACTCTTTCAGCACTGATGAAGCTGCCACTGAAAATATTCTAAAAGCAGAACTGACTATGGCTGCACTTTGTGGAAGACTGGGTCTTGTAACATCAAGAGATGCCTTTATCACTGCCATTTGCAAAGGATCCTTGCCTCCTCACTATGCCCTTACTGTATTAAACAGCACAACTGCGGCTCTGTCTAGCAAATGTAAGTATATAGGTTTTCCTTAATTGTGTTTCCAGGTATTGTCCTTTAAACCCAAATTTTCTCAGGATGTGATTGCAAAGATATGCAACTGTAGTATTTGGCTATACTAAATTATGTTAGAATCCTCAGACAGGATCTAGACTGCCTGCTTTCCAGAACTGGTTAGTCTTGCAGCATCCACTGGGTATCATTCTAGTCAACCTAAAACTTCCTGAATGCTTAGCATATGTCAGAAGTTTGTATTCTAAGGAGATCTGTGTATCATCCTAAAGATCTTTTAGGATATGTAATTAAGGCATTCAAATTCTGAAAAAGTCTCTGAGCAACTCAGATACTTAAGAGTTGGCTAGAACATCCTGCATTTGTGGTATACTACAGTCTTTTCTACAGTTGTCTAGTGATGGTAGTGCTTCCTGCGTAAATAGAAGATCTTAAGTTCTGGGCTCTGTTCAGCTTACAAGAACTTGAATTAATGCTTCCTACATCCTGAGAAAATGTTGTAATTCATGGGATATGCCAGTCGAGGATGTACTCTGTTTATAATGTTGAAAATTAATTGCTATGTACTGAGAAATGCAACTACCTGGAGAATATACAGATGGAACTAACGTTAGACCTCTTAAAATAAAACAAAAATATCTTAGTCTGGGAACAAGGACCAGCACCTTTACTCCAGCCCACAAGCTAAGTGTATTATTAGACCGTAAGTCTGTGAAGCAGTACGCATGACTGAGCTACACGAATCTCTATGTCAATGAAGCAGTGAACTTAAGTTATTTTATATAGGTTACTCTTCTTTTTACAGGTGAGTTATAAAATGGGTGTGCTGAAGTCCTGTATTGGAAAAACATCACAACATAGCAGTTACGACACCTTCATTTTCTGAGTCCACTAGTACAATTACACACAATTACCACAGATGACTAAGTTGAGACATAGTCTAATGCTCATTTCTTAGTGCAAATATTTCAGTCTCGACATAAAATGTATTAACATATTGCAAACAATATCTAATAGTGAGAGGGAGTAATTACTGGCTTCTTTAACTCTGTAAGGCAATGACATAATAATCTAAATATACCTAAAGGTCTCAAAGTGAGCTACCTTAAAGCTAATGCTGTGAAAAAATTTTCTGGAGTGTGTTTGCCAGAAGGTTGTTGTTCCTACAAGTAAGTACTGGGTTTTCAATTTAGATTTTTTTCTTTTCAATTTTCCTCTAGCGTATTCCATTCAGGGACAGAATGTTCAAATGATCAGTCCCTCAAGTGAGTCACATCAGCAAGTTGTAGCAGTAGGGCAACCCTTAGCTCTTCAGCCACAGGGAACAGTAATGGTAAGTACAACTTGTAACTGATCTCATCCTGCTTAACTGCTTCTTTCTGCATCTCAACGTGTCTCAAAAATAGGCAACAGATAACCATTATTTGTAAGAATGCTGTTTATCTGAAATATTATCCTAAGCTTTTAATTTGGAACAGCCCTGGACAGCAAAGTTCTCTAACTGTAAAGAAGACTTGCTCTTGTTTTTTATCTGACTATTAGCTCAGCAGCTCCCATCCGTTACGTTTGAAAAACCCTAGGTCTCAGCTCTGTTATGTGCCCATGTGTGAAGGTTCACTTATATATATTTTTCTTAAGATAGACTCTGATTTTGTGGAGAAGGTGCACTTAAAGCTGTAGTACTTGAACTTGTGTCTTTGATGATAATGTGAAACTGGGAGGAGAGGGCAGTGATCAAATCGTATTCAACTTCAGCAAGATAAGACTGAGAGAAGGAGAGATACTGAACTACTTCTCTAAAAAAGATACATTGCACTGGTGCAAACAAAATGCAATCATTAAGCTATTTAGTAAAAAATTGCAAGTTTCCTAGAAACACTATTATTGTAGAATAATAAAAATCATGTGATTGTTTGTTTTGGTTTTTTTTTTTTTTTCAGCTGACTTCAAAAAATATCCAGTGTATGAGGACATTACTCAACTTAGCTCACTGCCATGGAGCCGTTCTTGGTACATCGTGGCAACTTGTCCTGGCTACTCTTCAGGTATAATAGGAAATATTTATGCCTTGGTTTTACGCCTTGTTTTTTTTGCCATAATTTGGTTTTGAGTTTTTATGTGAGCAATAGAAGAAGCTTTGATTCTACTCGTGGTGTACTTTGAATTGCCTTGCGTAGGTACTGTAGCATTTCCCTTGAATTCTGTTTGGCTGGAAGGCTGCTGGCTAGCTCAAGTACAATGTTAGTTTCCTCTCTGCCTGAAAAGGCTTTTCTGCTGAAAATGATCCTTTTGTATTTCAGCATCTTGTGTGGATTCTGGGCCTGAAGCCTGGTGTTGGGGGTGCATTAAAGCCTGGAAGAGCTGTAGAAGGGCCCAGCACAGTAAGCATGATTGTTCATTTTACAGTTAATGATTATGCCGTATTTTCTATGGCAATCTATAAGACGCGTTTCTGTCTCTTTTTCAAGGTTCTGACTACAGCAGTTATGACTGATCTGCCAGTTATATCCAACATACTTTCAAGGCTTTTTGAAAGCTCACAGTAAGAAACCTTATCTTACAATTAGAATAATGTGTGTGTATCAAACTTGGCAGTATTTTGATAGCTGTTATTTTTCAGGTACCTTGACGATGTGTCTTTACATCACTTAATAAATGCGCTTTGCTCCTTGTCTCTGGAAGCCATGGACATGGCCTATGGAAACAATAAGGTATCAGAGTTCTTTATTTTCTTTTTAGATGTTTTTGTGAAACAGGCAGAAGACTTGTACGTTTATCCTTTGAGCTAACTATTTCTAATATTAAGACAGTAATACATTTGATACTCTAGAGTAAAAAATAAATTATGAACCAGAGAATGTCTTGTTTATGGTTCATAGGGTTACTAAATTCTCTGAACATTCTCATTGTGTTCGTGCTATGTTTTTTGTTAACTAAGGAATGTCATGTGTTTCCATTAATCAGATTGTGGGTGGATAAAACTTTTAAAATCCCTTGTAATTTCAGAGGTTAGGGATTCTGAATAGCATATGTTCTGTGAGGTGCTCATTTTCATTTCTATTTTCTTTCATGATATACTTCAGAAAAAGCCTGACAATTTAGATATGAAAAACCCCCTGATAATTCATATTTACTTGGGAAAATGCTAGTATTCCTGCCAGCCTCAGTAAACAACCGTTAGTGCAGAAAGGTTAAAGACCCTGTGATTGAATAAGATTGAGTATATGTTCTCCTGGTCACAATCTAATCCCACAGGAGAGTTTCTGAAAGTTTTTCCTGGATCTATTACGCTAGAGATAATGATGACGGAAAATATGCTTTATAATATCTGACAATTACAGCAACAGAGAACAAATTAAAATAAGCAAAGTTTGTGTTTAAAATCGGTTGAAAATGAGAATAAAAAATCAACAAAAATGGGAACAGAGAATAATTCCAGCACAACAGTCATTTTTACTATATGTTGATTTAAAAAAAAGAAATTTAAAAGAAGCTTATCACAAATATTTGCATGTGTATTTGATCAATGGGAAGTTTATCATATTCCTGCAGGGCATTTATGAAGCCGATGAAAGATAAAGCATAAGGGGATTCTTAAATGAAATATTCTATATTGTTTCTTTATATATAATTTTATATTTATATATAATTTTAACTTTAACTTTAAAAGTTGTGATGGGAAAAAGGCTATTTTGCTAGTAAAATATGTTATAAAACTGGTTGGAGGGAGGACTATGTGAAAATGAGAGTTTCGAAAGGAGTATCAATGCTCTGGTTATTGTCAAACTTGGAGAAAACTATATGAAAAATAATGAAAGAAGTGTTCTTCATGGTATGCTGTTGCTACCCCCTTGTGGCTTCTGATGAAGTACTGCAGATGCTGTGGAAACTTCCCAGCCATGCTCCCTAAGCTGTTGTGACAGCATTCACAGCCTATGAAACACAGTACTTCAGTGAGATTAGTTGCACCTTAATTTATAAATTATAATGTACCAAAAGGCTCTGACATTACCTGAATTACCTCAAAGTCATGTGTTCAAATTCCATTTTATTAAGGAACCATCGCTTTTTGCCGTTGCTAAATTACTGGAAACAGGACTAGTTAACATGCACAGGATTGAGATTCTTTGGAGACCTCTAACCGGTCATCTTCTGGAGGTAACTGGTTGCTTTTATCAGTTGTACTAGAACTTAGTTTGTATTAATAAAGATCTTGTGGAAATGCATTTTTAAAGTGTTAATTTAAAAAAAAAAAAATCTAAATTGTATTTACATGTTTTGGTTTATGCACTTTGTTCTTGCAACTTGAATGCATCACAATTTCAATTTAAAAGTGAATTTATATATTTAAGTTCCAATATTTTAGTATCTCTTACTGACTTTGTCTTTATGGTGCTGTCAGTCTTTATATGTTTTAAGCATGGCAGTGTTTAAAATGATCAATTTATTATACCTCATATATGTGTTACAATTAAGGTAACACAAACAGGTTTCACTTTGGATTCACATAGTACAAATATCTAGGAAGATTTTAAGTTATGTTTTAGTGTCCTTACCAGGTAGATTGAAGCCATTAGGTTTACTAACAAAGGGTTTGTTTAAGCTGATATTTTGAATGGTCTCTTTAAGAGAATACTGTACAAGTATAAAAATAGGTGTCATAATCCTATTTCAATTTCTTAAGTATTTTAACTTCAACATGAAAAAATATGCTCCATCAAGGGAAAAAAAATCTTAAATTTTGAATTTGAAACTAAAAACAGGTGATGGAATGTAATTATAAAGTTTTAATTCTCTACACAGATATGTGAAGAGTGAAATGCAAAAACAGGGTTTGATTTAAAATGGGTAAAGGAGAAAGCTTTTCTTCCTCATTTTCCAGAAAGTATCAGACACTTCCTTAGAACCAGTGCATTATTTCAAACAGTATTAAGGATTGGCCATGTCTAACCTTATTTATGGAGATCATCCCCACATAATCTTTTATCTAGGAGAAGGAATTTGGATACTTAGGGTTTTAAAGACTTGAAGCACAGGCATCTCTCTCTTGCCTTTTTTTTCTCCTCCAAGACAATAAGGTTCACCATCCACATCTTGAGACTCTGCGTTTTCATCTAGTAAGCAGTCTGTTTCAGTCTGTTATCCGTTGTGGGTATTTGCCACTGTTTTGTAGGAAATACACAGTCTATTTTAGTTTCTTTGAAAGTACTGCCTTGTTCCCTTTTAAACCGAAGTCGTCGAGGTACAATAAGGAAGGAGAAAACACCAGCTGCAAATTCAATTAAACACAACCTGAGGGAAGAATTCATTCCCTGTTTCTGGAACTGATTATCTGGTCAGATTCAGAGCATCATGAAGTAGTTCAAATTCTCTCTTTTTTTATATAAAGTAGCAAAAATATAAGTAATTCTGGAGAGTAGCTATTTCTTGTCTGCATTTCTTTAACATTAAGCTAGCTCTTCTGCATCATCCTCCTTTTCAGTTTGGCTAGTGGCTGATAAGGGAATGGTCCACCAACCAAAACCATCAGCCTTCCTTATGATCCTACCTTGGACTTTGATTCTGGATTCTCACACCATCTGAGCCAGGGCTGGAAGTGTGGGTGGAAATAATTATGTAGAGATCAATGAAACTGTAGACTTCCCGTCTTCGTTAGAGGGTAATGTATCAGATATGGGAGTACAGTTCATACTAGGTATCTATGCAATAGATTTGCACAATGTTTTTAATTTTTCTGTTCTAAAAAAAGCAATTAGCAAAACTATTAGGTTTACATAATTAGGAGACAAAGAGAAATGAAGATACACATTTGAAACTTAAGCTTGAAATAGTGTTTGTTATTGTTTTGTCGAGTTTTTGAAATAATGAAGTGTAAGCCTTATTTTACATTCACTATGTCGTTACTTTTTGTATTTGAGAATATAGAAGAGCAGACACTTTCTGTGTTGGCTACTGTCATGCTTCCTCACTTGATTATGTTAAGCAGCGCGTGAAAGATGAAACTTTGAATTTTATAGTAGCTTAAGGCTAAGTTAAACCTGAGAGTTTCAGGCATTCGTTGAAGAGTTATTTGGTGTTTTTTAATCAATCATTATCTGAATTAGCAGTTAGTATATTCATTTTGGAAAATGTATTGGCTTGAACTGCTGTGATTTTCATTATGTTTCCTTCTGTGTCTTTCACTGCTTCCTATTGCTTCCTTATTCAGAAGGTATGTCTGTCCAAAAGATAAAAAATTTTTTTACTATTAAACCTAATTTTATCATCTAGAGATTTATTATATTGTTGTAAAAAATTACAATAATATTCTATGTAAATTCTAATATTAATATATCCATTTTTATATATTACATATATTCAAATCTTGGTTAAATAAAAGTGACTTTAAACAAAACATTGCTGTGTTTTCAGGTCTGTCAGCATCCAAACTCCAGAATGAGAGAATGGGGAGCAGAAGCTTTAACTTCTCTCATTAAAGCAGGACTGACATTCAGCCATGATCCTCCATTATCTCAAAATCAGGTAAAGTAAGTTTAAGAGCAGCTGCTTTCCTCCTTTTCTGCAAGTTAAAATGAACATGAAATCATAATCTTCCCTAGAGGAAGTTTTCTACAGTTCAATGAATAGGAGGCATTCATAAAGCAACTTTACTATTGAGTTTATAAAGCCTACAGCTGTAACATTCAGATGAAACTATTGAGAATCACCTCATGCATTCTAATGAACCACCCTCTTTCGTTTTTCAAATTCATAACAAACAGTGGTGATGCTTCCATATTATGTCCATTTGTTAGAACAAATTACGGATCACCCTCATGAGTGCAAAACAATTCCAGAATGTTTAGAAGTGTAAATGTGACGTGGTGGCAGGTAAAAAATATATTGCCTAACCTTCTACATCACAGCTATTCAATCCATTATTAATAAAACATTCTAATATTTTTACTGAGGTTCAGTGGATAGTTTTTTCAAGGTCTCTTTAATAAGAAGCTGAGTCTAGCCCTGCTGGGTGAGCGTAAAGTTGCATGATGGTTTTTATGCAACTGTGACAGCATGCTGTAGCTAATTCCTGAGGGACCTGGAGAACGGGGCAGGAGGGGAGAAAAAAACGTAGGTTTCCTGCTGAGATCTTTTATAAACAGTTTTTTAGAAGGGCTAATCTGACACTGAATTTGAGCATTTAGTGAATGAGTTATTGAATTCATTTAATGAATCTTCAATTGGTACTGTATGTTTTCACTTATTATACATAAAAATAATTAAGGATCAGTTAAATTTTAGCATCCTTAATATGCTTTATTTTTTACTTTTAGAGACTGCAGTTGCTTTTATTGAATCCACTAAAGGAACTGTCAAACATTAGTCATCCTGATATCAGGATCAAGCAGTTGGAGTGTGTGCTACAGATTTTGCAAAGTCAGGGCGACAGCTTAGGACCTGGTTGGCCATTGGTGCTTGGAGTCATGGGGGCAATCCGAAGTGATCAGGGGTAAGTGGTGGAAATAAAATTTTAAAATCATGTAAGATAAGAACAGTAGAAAGAATTCTGCTTTTATTTTCTGACTTTAATAACCACTTTGATAATAGCCATAATTTTCATCGTCAGTTTTAGCTTATGAACTATTTCACTCAACAAAAACAGTTTTTAATTTTCCCTGTAGCATGCTTTTATTTTACTGAATTAATCTTTCAGAAGAACAGAGTATTGTTTCACTCTATCCTCTCCAGTGGTCAGCATGCAGTATACACTGAGGAGTACTCCTTGTGCCAATTCATTTGATCTTAACCATCTGCTGGACACATATCTGGTGCTTGCAGATAATTCTGTATGACTTAGCTGTTGCTCACAGTTCCTCTGTTGTTTCTTTTTCTTCTTAAATCTTTGAGTAGTCTCTAGCGTGTGTCATCTTCTGAATGCTCTCTCTTTTTGTTGAAGCCTTCCTCTGTAAATGGCTGCTGGTAGCACAAGGGTGGAAGATTATTTACTTGCTGTGGGTGAATCCCTTGACTGACTAACACAGCTGACTCTGTTGCCAACAGAGGGGGAATGTTACTGGACTGGTCCCCTTGGCCACAAGGGAAAGTGAGAGGTGAAGTTGCAAGGAGTTTTTTTTTTTTTTTTAAATGAGCAGTGAAATGAACATCTGGCCCTGGAACTGTAAGCACCAAGAACTATATCCACACATTTAGACCATATTATTCCTTCTTTGGTGCTAGTGAAGACTAGCACCAGGATAGGTCAGCAAATAACTTCGGAATCAGAAGAATTCACCTTGGTGTATTTCACCTTTCGTCCCACCTTAGCTTCTGTCTTCTGGCCATATGAAGACCTCCTAAAGCTCCTTCAAATGCTTAAAGGATTTTGCTTTTGTACCAGTATTGCTTGCTCTGGTAGTAGTACTCACCAAAATCCCCAAGGATGCTGGCATTCTTGATTGTGAGCATCCTCTTTTTGGTAACAGAGTTTCCTTTGGTACCTGCTGTTTCCACACTTGGTGCAATGTGTTCTGTGGTTCCTACATACATGCCTTTTGATTTTCACTGTAGCTGTTGATGGATGAGAACCAACACAGATTCCTTCTCAAGACAGCCTTCAGATCCTTTTACATCTCAAACACATACCTCACTGGCAGATATCTCAAGATGTAACTAAGATCTTGTGTTATATATTAGTCTCCTCCTACAAAGCATATAGAATAATCTACTTTTCTTCAACTGCAGAGCACTGTTTGCCCACCTCACATCAACTACAGTAGGAAAAAAAATGAAGCAAGCCTCCTTTTCCTTCGGAAACAACTGAATTTCTTGCCTCACTTACAGCTGTGAGCACAAGATGTGGGCACTATTATCATACTTTAAATATAAACTTATTGACCATGAGACTTTCTTCACAAGTGTCTTCCCTCTGGTCAGTGAACATTGTGGATTCCACGACAGAAATCCATTTACCTTCCAGGAGAACTTCTTGCCAGGCTGCTATAAATACAGAAGATGCTATTTTGAGAGCCAGTGATACTTTGGTCACTTCTTGATTGTACAGTACTAGCCTGCCAAACAAAAGGAAGTCTGTCTTTGAAGAATTTTTCAGTGGGATGCCCCTGTTTATTTTAAGGATAGGTAAAGCCCTATGTGATCTTAAGTTTTCAAGCTAAGCTTGAGTTTCTTGCATTTATATTTACCTTTTTGGTGGCCACCTATAACATTAATGACGATTTTACATTTTGAAGAGCTGTATTGCTGTTGCCACTTGCATGAAGGACTTTGAAACCTTTCTCCAAACACACACTAGTGTGGGACATTAAGTGGGAAATGAACTGTTTTGAATTTGTTCTAGCAGCCTCACATGTGAAGATTAGAAAGAAAGGTTACATTCCCATTAACTGAGCTCTTCAAAATGAGTAGTGTAACTATACTTTCATTTTCTGCCTCCTTCCCTTCTCTCTTAGAGTCCTTGAAGGTCACACACTTCTGGAACTTTGTAGTGGAGAGGGAACTGCAGCAGTTTGGGGTGTGTTTCACTTTATAGACTCCTGTAACAAATATGGGGGAAAGTAGTGTGTGACCATTTCCTCCATGAGTATAGCAATGATAAATCCTTTGATCTCATGTGGTAGGATAGATGTCTCTCTGCAGTATGCATCTTATTAGAGAATTATTAGTTATACCATTATTGTCCATGTGAAGTTTCTTGTGCATTCCTCTGGCTTCCGTGTCACGTTGGCTGTTACGATACAGTGGAAATGGCTCACCTACGATTTTCATTTTGAATTAATTGAAAAAATTATTATTTTATTTAGGATTCTGAAATATGTAACTGACATACGTATATTCTGAATTTTTTCCTGGGTTATGTATTCTGAAGGACATTAAGTTTCTGTATTACGAACCTTTGGAATTTTTTTCTTTTGTACATTAAACATTAAGCATTAAAAAAAACCTATAGTGAAATGTAAATGCAGCTTCCCTATTTTGTATTATCTACACTCCACCACTCCTTTGATTCCTTCTTTTGCCTGTCAAACAAGGTTTTAGTTATAGATGACCTTGCTGCTTCTGAGAGCTCCTTCTTACAAACCTTTTCCATACTACATTTTTATTTTTGTTTGTATTCATAACTTAATTCTGAAGGCAAAGTATTTATTAAAGATTATTTAATGGCAGATATTTTGGAAAGATTTTGTCTAACGTAATATAGTATTGAAGCAAGTAAGACTACCATTACGTCAGCATGCATCTTCCCTACTAAATAAAAACACATTTTGCCCACCTGTTTGGCATACTTTAAGTAATTTGTAAATGCTGATACAAGAAACCGTTCAGAACAGCTTACTCTTTGGAAGATTATCATGCTCAAACTTAAGCTTTGTTTTGTCCGTCGTGGCTTTTTTAGAATGTTTTAGCTGACACATTTGAACTAACAAGTCCTAGAACTCTAGAACAGAGAAGCAGACTTTACTATATAAAACTAGCTGAGGGCCACTGGAGGGTCTAAACTTTGACTTCACTAGCAGTTAACATGGACTAAAGTACTTCATCAGAATTTGAAGCTTCAACTTAATGTTATATCTCAAAAAAACCCTCTAGTTGAAACAGTTAAAATGTTGCAAATTCATCTCAAAAACATTAATTTTTTTTTTCTTTTAGTAATGCTATCTCCTGAGGTATTGTATTCAAAACATTCCTGTGCTCTTGAAGAAATTTGAAATGTGTGTGTGTGTGTTTTGTTTTTGTTTTGTTTTTTTAAGAGAGTCCTTAATACGGACTGCATTCCAGTGTCTTCAGTTGGTTGTGACAGACTTTCTTCCAACAATGCCATGTACTTGTCTACAGATAGTTGTTGAAGTTGCAGGAAGCTTTGGACTTCACAATCAAGAGCTAAATATTAGCTTAACTTCAATTGGTTTGTTGGTGAGTTTTATATCAACCTACAGTGATGCTGCTTCTGGCTTTCATTTTCTTTTCTTTTTTGTTTTTTAAATTAAAATTAATCTGTAGTCAATTCTACAAATGAAAGCCAAAACCTATTTTTTGAGTTCATACTGAACTCCCATGCTGTCATTCGTAATCGTATGTAAATTAAGTGAGCACAATTTATCTTTAATCTGCATGACTCTGGGGCTAGGTAAAGAAATAGTATTGCATTGTAACCATGTTCATCAGTATCTTATATTTAATACACTGTTTCCCTTTCTAATACTTCATGTATAACTTGGGTCTAAAAGCTGAGGCTAAGAAAAATACTTTCTGCACCTTGCAGTATTTATGCGCTGATCTTTTTCCATCAGTGTAGGCAAATTAATATCTTGATGTACTTCGCAAAATACTTTTAAATGTGAAAATGAGAAAATTTATTTCATGATCATTAAGAGGATTATAATATATTTATTGTACAACAGCATGTGTCTTACTTATTTTGTAGTGGAATATCTCGGATTATTTTTTCCAAAGAGGTGAAATAATTGAAAAGGAGCTAAACAAAGAAGAAGCAGTGTTGCAGAAACAGGCAGAAGAAAAGGGGGTGATGCTGAATAGGCCTTTTCATCCTGCACCACCATTTGACTGTCTTTGGTTATGCCTGTATGCCAAACTTGGAGAACTGTGTGTGGATCCCCGACCTGCAGTTAGAAAGAGTGCTGGGCAGACACTGTTTTCTACTATTGGTGCTCATGGAACTTTATTGCAACATTCAACGTGGCACACAGTAATATGGAAGGTATGATGTGTAAGCTTCCACTGAAGGTTTTTTTTGAGAGGATCTGTCAAATGCCCTGTTCTAGATCACAGTCGTGTTGGTTGTGCATTATGGAAAAAGTCAGGCTGTAGTTGAGTCTGTTGCCTGTTGTACCTGTGAGGTATCTGAGATCCACTGGTTTTAGCCTTCTGTTAGTGCTAACACTGCTCTCAGTGGTTTTGATCATGCTGTTTCTAACCCTTCTCAAGTGAATATGGGCTGGGTGATTGTCGTGGTTTAACCCCAGCCAGCAACTAAGCACCACGCAGCCGCTTGCTCACCCCCCACCGGTGGGATGGGGGAGAGGATTGGAAGGGCAAAAGGGGAAAACTCGTGGGTTGAGATAAAAACAGTTTAATAACTAAAGTAAAATTAAAAAAAAAAATAGAACAGTAGTAATACAAAGCAAGCGGTACACTGTACAATTGCTCACCACCCGCCGACTGATGCCCAGCACATCCCCCAAGCAGCGATCGAACCCCTCCCCAGCCAACTCCCCAGCTTATATACTGAGCATGACGTCACGTGGTATGGAATAGCCCCCCGCCCAGTCTGAGTCAGCTGCCCCGGCTGTGCCCCCTCCCAGCCTCCTGTGCCCCTGGCAGAGCATGGGAAGCTGAAAGGTCCCTGACCAGTGTGAGCACCACTTAGCAAGTACTTAGCACTACTTAACAAGAACCAAAACGTCAGTGTATCATCGACATTGTTCTCAACCTAGACCCAAAACACAGCCCCATACCGGCTACCAGGAAGAAAACCAACTCCATCCCAGCCAAAACCAGGACAGTGATTCTTACTCTTAGCTGTTGCAGAGACTGTTTAGAATAAGGGAATTCTCAAGGTGACACAGTGACAGAAAGGATAATGGAAAAATTACTATTTCTTGTTGTTTTACCATGAATACAACTATGTTATTTGACAAGTTGTTTTTTTCCCTCTTTTTCTGACTACTACAGGTTTTATTTCACCTGTTGGATAGGGTTCGAGAATCTTCTACCACGGCTGACAAAGAGAAGATTGAATCAGGAGGCGGCAACATTCTCATCCATCATTCAAGGGATACAGCTGAGAAACAGTGGGCTGAGACATGGGTATTAACACTGGCTGGAGTTGCAAGAATATTTAACACCAGGAGATACTTACTGCAGCCTTTAGGTAAAATTTATAGTTTAAAGTTATTGAAAGATACAGTAATAAATGTTCTGCTTTTGTATATTTTTTTCAATTAAAGTAATGGGCAAGAATCTTAATCTTAGCTTAAAAGTGTGTTCTGTTATGTCTCACCTCAAATGTGATGAAAATTATGGAGTTTATAATTCATGCTCCTTAGAGCCAAAAATTGTAAGTACCAATTTCATCTTCCATATCACAGTACTTGAGATGAAGTCTTGCTAGTCACAATTCTGGGTGCCAAATAGTTTTCATTTATAGTAGCCTGATAGCAATAATAGTTTTTCTGTTCTTTTGGTTGTCAGAGCATATTTCTCCTCTTGTCTTATTAAGGCTATGCAACACTTGCCTAGAAGTCTTCCATGGCATCAGTGTGTCAAGTTTAACAGAGCTCTTGCAATGTAGGAGATCTCACTTGTAAAGTCAGTGAAGTATATAGCTTAGAAAAGAAGAAAGGGAATTTCTTATTGGAAAGATTGGACTTGTTATGACGTGAAAGATGTTGAGATTACCCACTATTTCAAGTGATTCTTTCTCCACTCATGATACTCCTCCACTGTTTATCTTGTACAGAGATGTCAGTTTGAGTTACTTTACTGTTGTCCCTAATGCAGCTAACTGAAGTGAGTTCCCCTTTTCTTCTTCTTCCTTAAAATCTTACCTTCCCCATTTTGAAGTTCTTTATTTTTCTTCTATAACTCCTTGGTATCTTTATTTCTTTCTCTTCTTTTTTCTCAGGCTCTGATTTTTCTATTTCTTTTTCACTTTCTCCTTATAGAAGTGAAACATTAGGTCATTTACCAAGCTATTGTAAAATATGAAATATTACTACATACAATTGAACAATGTAAATGTATCGAACTAGATAATATAACTTAGCATTCATGCCTGTTTTGTACAGAAAAAATGTTTTGTTTCAGTTTAGGCTTCTAAACAGAGATATTGTGATATAATTTCAAAACAGCTTTCATTTCTAGTTTGGTTAACTAGAATTACTTAAATACATTACTTTCAAAAATAAAAATGTGATATAAAGAATGTATAGCTTGCAAAGAAAATTCCCCATTACATTAATATACCTTCACCATCCCATAGTATGCAATTTTTATATATAACTAGAAATAATTTGTCTTTTATTTCATTTTGATTATTTGTGATACAGATATCAACATATTAATAGCTATCAAGAGTATTGGTCATTTGCAGAAAGGTAGTAGATTTTAAACTATATTAAACTTGAGTTAAAACTGAATAAAAAATTAAAACCTTACAGGGCTATTTTAATTATTCAAACCCAGTAATTAGTAACGTAGAAAACTGAAAGGTAATGCTAAATTTAATGAAAACCTCAAACTCCAAAAATGAAATCTTTCTCCACAGTACAATTATCAGAGCATTTTAAAATCAATTCTTTATAAATACATATATAAATTATATATATAGATTTGATCTTTACACTATAGATTTGACCCTTAATTCCTTGTGTGTGCTTAACATTTTTTGAAATCAACAGGCATCTGGTATGCATAAGAACAAATCTCTTTCACTATCGTGAATAAAGAAAACGTATTTTTCTGGTATGGGATGTGGTATGAGATTTTTTGCTAGCAAATTCGACACAAACATTGATATATTGTTTCATTCTTCATATTTGTGTGTTTCTGTGTCACATTCATTCTTTCTGGTTACAGTTGAACTGACATATTCTGAAAGTCATTCAAGCCATCACCTAACCTCGTGAAATTTCTCTATGTTAGAGTAACAAGTACATGAACCGCTTTTTAGACACAGGATGGGTGGAAAGGGGAATAGGAAGCCAGTTCCAAGTTGATTTTTTTCCCCTCTCTTTTTTTTTTTTTTGAATAGGAGACTTTTCCCAAGCCTGGGACGTTCTTCTTGATCACATCCAATCAGCAGCACTCAGCAAAAATAATGAAGTTTCCTTGGCTGCTCTGAAAAGCTTCCAGGAGATCTTACAAATTGTTTCTCCTGTCCGAGACTCAGAGAAGCCTGACACACCACCTGCTATCAATGTTTCTGTACCTGTGGTGGTAGGGACAACAACTGCCACTAGTCTTGGCAGATCATTCATGAGAACTGACTCCATAGGAGAAAGAATAGGAAGATACAATGGATCTGAACCTCCAGTAATAACAGATGAGATTGAAGATTTGAATCTTTGGTGGGCAGCCTGGAACAGCTGGTATAGGATTGGTTCAGAAAGTACAAGGCCTCCAATTACTTGTGATAAATTGACTTTCATTCCCAGCCAGCCTTTTCTTACAGCTTTAATTCAAATATTCCCAGCTCTTTACCAACACATCAAAACTGGTTTCAGCATGGATGATCTCCAAAAGCTGGGTGTCATTTTGCACGGTGCTGTCTCAGTTCCAATCAGTTCCGATGCTTCCCCTTTCATCCTTCCATCTTACACCGAAGCAGTTTTGACAAGTTTACAGGAAGCGGTGCTTACAGCTTTAGATGTTTTACAAAAGGTAATAATGTGACTTCAAATGCGTGGTGAAAGGTAAACTACACTGTGTCTCAATTCTTCTCAGAACTATAGTGTGGTGACTTAAACATGAATTTTTAAATTATTTATAATTGTACAGTGTACTGTATTAGAAGAATCAAATCTCCATTCCTGGTGCAACCCAGGTGCTCTGCATTGAAAGGAATGGTGTAATCTTTATGAAATGCACTTTTGCTTGATTGCAGAAATACCTTAAGTGTGGTGCTGTGTTTGTAGCCATTTACTTGTCTCTCTAATATTACAGTAATGTAGTATTATGAGAGTCTGTACACAGAGTTGGGGGAATAGTCCCCCAAACAGTATTCCTTATGTTGCCCAGGTACTGCCATAAACAAAGTCTAGAAGAACAGTGATCATGAGAACTTCGAGTTCATGCAAAACATAGAATATAAAAAGGTCTCTGGCAGACCACCTACCTTCTTGCCTCTTCTTAATCAGTTGTTTAAGGAAAATAATGCATCTCTGCTTAAGAAATTCTTACTATAGAACTCATCCTCAAAGAGCACCCTTCATGCAAGTGAATCTGTAAACAACAAATTAGGGTGCCCTTTTCCTGGATAGTTAAATAAAGAAAAAAGGTATTGCTTATTTCTTTCTGGAGTTGTAAAACGTCGCCTTGCAAAATACATTGTTCATTCAGAAAACTTATTTATTCAAAAGAAGCGAAGTTGATAATGAATGAGATTATGCATTAATATTAAGCATTGCTTTAAAAAAAACAAACCCCCCAACCCCCCATAAAACCTACTTGGGAAATGCCAGAATCAAAACTATCCATGTTACCTGACTTCATTCCCTTTGGGCTCTCATGTTATGACTACTTTGCTTGATTATGTGGTCATACCATTTTTTTTTCTTCTCCCCCCCCCTTAGGCAGGACAATGCCTCATTTAGCTCATAGAACACATGGTGCCTACTTAATCAGCAATTCAGCATCTTGTTTTCTTTTTGCTTAGTGTGGGTTAACTTATCTCATACTTATTTAAACCCCACAAGCAAGGCAGAATCATTATCTTGCAGTCATTCCTTTAGCTGATGAGTTTAACAAATATTCATGAATGTATTTTGAGAACAGAGGTATAAGATTAGCAGTTGGTATTAAATCTCAGATTTGTATGTGGGGATATAAATAACATGAAGTTTTAACACCAATCATATCCACTAAATTTTCATCCCTTTCCAGTCAGGCTTGACCCTTTTGTACCCTTCCCTTTCCAGCAGCTCAGCCCTGCCCAAATCCTGTTTTCCCCACTTAATCACTCCATGTATTCATCTCTCAGATTGTTCTGTTTCTTTGCTCGTCTCCTTATCCAGATGTTCTTAGCTCCCAAACGCTGCAGGCATTAGCAGTTTTCAAAGAAGGGGTTACCAGAGTTTTTAACATGAGGAAAAACTGCACATTTTTTTTATACTCTTGTTCTTGTCAAGATGTTAAACTGTTTTAGCTGAAGTTTTCTTAAACAAACACAAAGCAATAACTCCCCATGAGAAAGAGACATCCCCCTTTCCCCTCTCCCAGTCGAAATGGTTAGCCTGGCAGTTGCAAGCCTTGGCAAATACAGACTTCCGCAGGAAGTCTTAGGTACCTCAATTTATACAGTACCTCCCACCCCATCTGTAGTTATATTACTAACAGAACAACACTGAAGTCACTAAAAAAAGTAAGTTAAAGTATATTTGGACATAGTAAGTTCTGTGAAGTCACATGATTGCTCCTCTTGGCTATCTAACACAGTACAATTCACATGATAAGGCAGCCAGCCAGTACTGATGTGGAGCAAAGGCCATCCGTCAGATGGTTTTGCTGGAGGCCAGGCCACAGTACCTTCCTCTTTTGAAATGAATTAATACTCTTAGGAGTCCACACAGAAGCTAGTAGAACAGTTAAAGAAGAGTATGTAAATACTTGCCACCTTCTTTTAAACAAAATGTTTCTTACATGTTTGCATTGTGGATTAAGTTTTGTTCTTTGCTGATACAGGAGAATTTGGGCCAGTTCTGATTTTCTAAGAAGTTCTGGAACAACTTTGAATTGGAATAGCATGAAAAAACCCTGACATTTTTAAGACTGAGCCTCTCACGGGTTTAATAAAGAGATTTTATGATGGGATTGCACTAGCAAAGGACATTGCGACTCAAGAACATAGGACTGGAAGGGAACCTTGGTTCTCCTTTTAGACTTCCATGTGTCGAGCCCATTTTACACCCTTTGCTTTGTTCTTAGTGTTCTTTTTATTCCTCATTAGAACTTGTTTTCTGGTCTTTCACTGCTGTAGTGTAAGTGCTTGCTTCATCACTGTAGCTCAGCTAAAGTTTGTACTCAAGCCCAGATTCTCTGATTATTTTCACTGCCTCCCTACACTGACTCTGGGTCAACTCTGCAGTGAGCCAGCTGGCTCATCAGGCAGAGGAACACAGATACATACTTGGGGATGAGACACATTTGAATTCTGCCTCTGCAGGCAGTACGGATGCAAACCTCTAGAGCTATGAGTGTGGTAAACTCAAGGCTATATCTACATACACTGGCAGAGATGGTAGAGAATTAGCTACGGAGAGCTGTAGAAAAAACAGTAGTCCATGACAATAGTTGCACTGGGACCTGTAAGATAAATCTGAACTGTTAAAAAATGTGAAGGTTAGTACCAGAATGCTTTAAAGCATAAATTTCTGAAACTAAAGTACTATGTCAATTTTTACAACAACCAACCATCTGCAGAGTATTTTATTTTAGGGTTTGTTTGTGTTTTGTTGTTGCCTGACTGTTACTTTTTGATTTATACATATCTCTTCACTTAAGTATGTAAATAAGTGCACGTAATGCAGTAAATACTACTCTATTTTATAAGCAGCTCTTAAAGATATTTTCAACATCCTTCGTCACACACTTTGCTAGGCTATTTTTGAGTTTTTCATACACTTAGATAAAAGTTACCTGGTGTCAGTCAGAAGCATAAACCTCTTTGAAAAGCAGTTCTAGTTAGATGAATTTTCAAAACTAAGTGACCTAATCCTCCTGTCCTGGTTTTGGCTGGGATGGAGTTGGTTTTCTTCCTGGTAGCCGGTATGGGGCTGTGTTTTGGGTTTAGGTTGAGAACAATGTCGATGATACACTGACGTGTAGTGCTAAGTACTTGCTAAGTGGTGCTCACACTGGTCAAGGACTTTTCAGCTTCCCATGCTCTGCCAGGGGCATGGGAGGCTGGGAGGGGGCACAGCCGGGGCAGCTGACTCAGACTGGGCGGGGGCTATTCTGTGCAGCTTTTTAGGAGTGCTGCACTGTGTTCATAATGTTGATTAAGCTTTTTGAGCATTAGACATGCATTTTGAATTGCAGGAAGCTGAGGAAAAGGGAGAGGCCATTGATGATTCATGGAGTGCTCTGCTGCAGGTTGTAGATTGCCTGGAGGTACAGCTAGGTCTTAGGGTGATCTAGTGATGACAGTGCCTGTAGCCCCTCCTGGCTTGCTCCCTCTCATGGCAGGGGACTCAGGATATTTGCTAGCCCATCGACTGCCACAGCTCATGACACAGCCCCAGCATGGAGGCAGCACTTGAACAGCTTCAGAGCTGTTGGCACCTTGGGTGAGATCAGCCACAACTCATCATGGATGATCTGTGGTTAATGAAAAGGGGGTTTGATTCCTCCCCAGAGAAAAATGACAGTACAAGTACAAGGTCTTTTTGTGGAGCAATAAATACACTGTTTCTTGAAGCTTTGAGAGGAGAGACTTTGGGAGGAAAAGTAAGATATTTAAAATGACAGAAAATAATTGGAGTAACTTCATAGAATCATTGTATCTGGCTTTGAAAATAAATGCCCTGAGATTGCCTTGGGATTTATATTGCAACAGGAAATCATTAGCCTATGACAACATGGTATTTCATTGACATCTTCTAAGTACACCCTTCCTGAAATGTTTTCCATTTTAAAGCGATATTATGAGTTTCAGCTATACCAAACTCATATCATTCTCATTTTATTTATGTTGCTTTCTGTAAGACACAATTTTAACTACTTATGAAAATCTTGTATGAATTACTTCTGAGACTTAAATGTTCTTTGAAGTAGAACTTAAAGAAGATATGGCTGAGATCAACAGACAAGATTTATATAAGACATATTTTGCTGTCATGTCAAAGCAGAGTTTGTAAAGAAAAGATATCTTTTGTTGGATGAAACGAGATAGCTGTATTTACTAAACAATATATGCCTAGGTATCTTGCCCCTTAATTTACTTTAATAAAATAACAAAACTTACTTTCCTTAAACTGTTGGAACTGTACCCTGTCTTTTATACAGCATGACTCTTGCATAGTCTTATGTGGGAATTTTTCTTTAGGAGCTCCTGATGCAGTACTGATGCAGATTTTTGAAGGCGGAAGCTCAAGATACATATTAAGCTTTTGTATTTTCTTTTGGTATAGGCTATATGTGTGGGCTCAGAAAGTATGCAGATAATGTATCCTGCAATCTTTGACCAGCTGTTGGCCTTTGTAGAATTTTCCTGCAAGCCTCCACAGTATGGACAGCTGGAAACAAAGCACATTGCAAATGCAAAGTATAATCAGGTAATTAATTAGAAATCTTGCTTGTTTCACTTGGCTGGTGAACCCAATTCAGCTTCAGATAGAGGTTGTTTAGCAAGATGCATTTATTCCATCTGTAAAAACTTTACTCTGCATGTTGAGTAATAAGTTAATTTATTAGTATTTTTTACATGCTTTTGTTATCTTCGTTTGCTCTCTTTGAATTCTACTTTGTCTTCCTCCATGTAGGAAAGGTCTTGCCTGGACACCAGGCATAGTGAATGTGTCTGAATTTGTCCAGTTAATTAATCTAAAATAACTTTTCCTACATGTGATACCAAATTTAATAGAAAGACATGATAATTTTGAATGGAGAAAATTTCCTCAAGCTGCAAATTTTTGAATTGCACGTGCTGTAGAGAAATGGGACATATTCCATATTTTTTTTATCTGTGTACTCTGCTGTTCACTAAGCATGAGCATCTGATTCACTGTAATCAAAGAGGTAACTATTATGTATGTATTAATTCTTCTTATTCTATTTGTCCTGCAACACAATGGAATCACACTAGATACAACTATTTGCACCGGTGAGTTAAATTTCCTTAAAGATTGCCCTAATGTAGTTGTCTTGCCTAGACTGCAACATTTCTCCTACTTAAATGTACTTTACTTCAATGTAGAGTACATTTTCATAGTCAGACTACATTGTATTTGCAGTTTTATTGCTTGGACCATGTTCTTAGCAAACCTTGCATGCATTAAGCTGAGAGTTCAATGCAAAACATATATTTTCTGTTCCTTAATTAATATGTTTTCACATATAGTTCAGTAATTCACTGATTTCTTTTCCTAGGCGGAATGGGTAGCACTGAATTATGTACCATTTGCTGAGAGGTCATTGGAAGTTGTTGTGGACTTATACCAAAAGACAGCTTGCCATAAAGCTGTGGTAACGGAGAAAGTTCTTCAGAACATTATTAAGGTAAAAGTTTGTCCTGTGTGTGCTCTGAATTTAATGAGCTTATATTGAAAATCATGAGTTTTATTTTGGCTAGTGTTAATAAACACTTTCTGGGAAGCTTAAAGCTTTAGTAAACAAATTGATATTTTATGAAGATGAGTAGCAGGTAGTAATTTCTTTCAAAGCTGCAAGGCTATTGATTAGGCTATATGTATTGTTCTTTAGCTAGATAATGTCAGCATCAGCATTTCAATGTTAAGATAAAAATTAACAAATGTGTTAGGACACAAAATATTAGTCTTCAAAAGTATTATGCACCTGAATCTGATAAGCACACCTCTTAGGAAATACGGTATTGAAGGCCACAGACCAATTTCTGTAGACTGGCATATATACTTTAAGGACATGTGCTCTAGCTGTTACTTTGGATTTGCTTTTAATGACTTTGTGTGTCATTGACATAGCTGTGAAATGTCACAGGTGCACAAATGTGCCTTTAAGGTGAAATTGTCAAACTCTTAACTTTTTTTTTGACCTCGTTTCCATTTTAGCAAATAATTTTGGTAAATAATAGAACTAGTAGTAAATGTCTAGAAGAAATGTATGTGACCTAGGTTTGTTTGTAATGACTTGGCTGACATCAGGTTGTTCCTGTATAGAAATTTGGAAACCTGAATGTGTTTAAAATAGTTATGTTGTATTATTTGGAATCTGTTATGAATTAAATATTTGTATTTCAAAGTTAATACAGTTGTTTTCCAATTCTGTTTTAATGCGATAGGTGAAACTGATATAAACACCACTTAACATTCACAGTTGGTAATAATGTGATCTATTGCAGTAGATGAAAATGATTTTAAAATTCTTTTTCATGTCTCGAAAGCCCATGTTAATATTGGAGTTAGATTTGACCCCTATGAACAATAGCAGCAGAAGAAAATATTCTGTTTATCTCTAGAGTTAGATCCTAGCCCTCATAATTTTTGGCAATAGAGAGTTAATTACAATTGACTCACTCTTGAGAGCAAGAGTGAGTCTTTCCTCCCTTAGCTTTCCTAAAATCAGAGACTTCACTAAAAGCATTGGGTGCATATGTGTAATACCCAAATTTAGTCACTATATATTTGAAATGTAATTAAATAATTAGTTTTCCAAGATAACTTGGTATCAGGTTCTAGTTAGTTTGACTAACAATACTAAAAGGAATACACATAGTGTAAATAGTACATATGCTTAATGTTTTTAAACTCGCTCATGACTGTCTTTTATAGATATTGAAGCTGTCTTTATATCTGAAAGACTTAAAATTTGCTGTGTTTTCATCTGCTAAACATTTGAGCTGTATTGCAGCCTTTATCTTAGAATTTCACTAACTCTTTTTGCTTTTAAACTTCATGTGGTTTAACAGTCAGCAATGACCAGGTGTCTTGCAGTGGATATGTATACAGTTCATCTTTTGCATATTAGGAAAAGTTTAAATTTAATGAGGCTTTTTTTGTTTACTGTGGAAGCACTTGGGATAGAATCATAGAATTGTTAAGGTTGGAAAAGACCCTTAAGATCATCAGGTTCAACCATTAACCTACCACCGCCAAGTCCGCCATTAAACCATGTCCTCAAGCACTGCATCTACCTGTCTTTTAAATACCTCCAGGGATGGGGACTCAACCACTTCCCTGGGCAGCCTGTTCCAGTGCCTGACTACTCTTTCAGTGAAGAAGTTTTTCCTAATATCTAACCTAAACTTGCCCTGGCGCAGCTTGAGGCCATTTCCTCTCATCCTATCGCTTGTTACTGGGGTGAAGAGACCGACCCCCACCTCACTACAACCTCCTTTCAGGAAGCTGTAGAGAGCAAGAAGGTCTCCCCTCAGCCTCCTCTTCTCCAAACTAAACAACCCCAGCTCCCTCAGCCGCTCCTCGTAAGGCTTATTCTCTAGACCCTTCACCAACCTCGTTGCCCTTCTCTGGACACGCTCCAGCACCTCAATGTCCTTCTTGAAGTGAGGGGCCCAAAACTGGACACAGTATTCGAGGTGCAGCCTCACCAGTGCTGAATACAGGGGCACTATCACCTCCCTGGTCCTGCTGGCCACACTATTCCTGATACAAGCCAGGATGCCATTGGCCCTCTTGGCCACCTGGGCACACTGCTGGCTCATGTTTAGGCGGCTGTCAACCATCACCCCCAGGTCCTTTTCAGCCAGGCTGCTTTCCAGCCACTCCTCCCCAAGCCTGTAGCATTGCCTGGGGTTGTTGTGACTGAAGTGCAGGACCCGGCACTTGGCCTTGTTGAACCTCATACAGTTGGCCCCAGCCCAACAGTCCAGCCTGTCCAGGTCCCTCTGCAGGGCCTTCCTACCCTCCAGCAGATCGACACTCCCACCCAGCTTGGTGTCATCTGCAAACTTACTGAGGGTGCACTCAATCCCCTCATCCAGATCATCGATAAAGATATTGAACAGGACCGGCCCCAACACAGAGCCCTGGGGAACACCACTCGTGACCGGTCGCCAACTGGATTTGGCTCCATTCACCACCACTCTCTGGGCTCGGCCATCCAGCCAGTTTTTAACCCAGCGCAGAGTGCACTTGTCCAAGCTGTGAGCAGCCAGCTTCTGCAGGAGAATGCTGTGGGAGACAGTGTCAAAGGCCTTAGCTTCCTAGGAACAGGACTGAACTCTCCAGAATACACTCATGATAACGAACTGCCTGCAATCTGTTAGATGTTAGGAAAGGCCGTTTGTCAGGCTTAGCAGAAATGGTGGATGGCAATCCAGAAAATGAAAATTAGTATGTAATTTCATAGTGTAATTGGTAGTGGATCAACTCTGACTTCTTAACCCTGTACGTGGCAACACACCTGTGCTTTAGCCAGCTGGTATATGGTAAATTATCTTTATAATTATATTTTTAAAAGAGCATCTCATATACCATCAGAAAAGGTAGGGGTGTGTACTATCATCTATGACAGTGTCTGCCAAGATCTTGTGCAGAAACCAGTCGTATTCTTAGATTTGTCTGAGCAACTATAAATTTTGTTTTAACTTAACTTTCATTTTGCAGACACTAAGAATACCTCTTAGTCTGAAATATTCCTGTCCTTCTGAAAGCACATGGAAGCTGGCTGTTTCCTCTCTTCTCAAAGTTCTTTCTATTGGACTACCTGTTGCAAGGCAGCATGCATCTTCTGGGAAATTTGACAGTATGTGGCCAGAGCTAGCAAATACTTTTGAAGACTTTTTATTCACCAAAAGGTAAACACTATTTCCTTTTTTTTTTTTTTTTTAAAAACTGGAAAATATTTGTAAGTAGTTTGTTCAGTAAATGTGTCAGTAAAGATCAGTAAAAATAGCCTTATCTTTAGAGAGATTTGATATCTGAAAATTATTTTAATGAATGAATGAAAAAAGGTAACCAGTCTGTCTACTTCAAAAAAGTATACTTTTAGAAGGTAGTAGAAAAAACTTCATTCATAAGGTGAAATGTCAGAGCAAGAAAGAGCTCAGCTGACCTCTGAATACAAGACACAGCCTTTCTGACCAGGCCAAGGAATTCTGTATGGACTCCCAAGGATGTTTATTATAGATTTGATAAAGTGTTACTGATGTGTACTCAATTTACTCCTTTTTTCACTTTGAACAGAATTGCAACAATAGTTGTTTTTAGTTAAGGTGAACACCATTAACTATATGTATTTCTCCTGAGTTCCATCTTGAAATATTCCACTTACTATGAATTTTGGAAAATGCTTTCTTACATTGCTGTTCACATAGAAGCCCATAGTTATCTTGCATTTTTTTCTACCCAAGATAAACTGACTGCACCTTAATAATTAACCACGTTTTATTTATAATATTTAATGAAAAGTGTAGATAAATAGTCAGATTTATAACTAGACAGACAGGCAGATGTTTAAGTACATGCATAATCTCCCAAGAATGGAACACTGTAGATGTGGTCATGTTGAGAAAGTCCAGAAGTGAAAAATAGTAACAATCAGAGACTTAGACAACCTGATCTATTAGTTTGTTCAACCAAAAGAATATATCATTAGGAAGACATTATGAGTCTTCAGAATATGGTAAAAGATTGCTCCAGAGAAGAATTTTTATTGTCCCTTGAGAATGGGTAAAAATGGATTTCAGTACAGCAAAGATTATCTAGGTTAGACATTATGGAAACCTTTTACTGTAAGGGAAGGTTAGGTATTGTAGAAGATTGCTTAGGAGTGGTATGGAATTTCCATCTTCTGTGAACATCTGTGGGTAAGCATCTTTTAGGTGTAGTTTAAGTGTATCTAATAGTGTCTCAGATTAAAGGACAATGTGGAATATGAAAAATTTAATTCTGTGATTTTCTGTGCATATGCTGATTTCAGTAACAAATTAATCTTTCTTTGTAATAGAAAATAGACGGGTTCTTCTGTACCTAACACTAATATGCTGTATATTTGTGTGTGTAGTTTTCAAACACACAAAAATCAGCAACCAAACACAGCTGTATTTACTAATGATGAATAAATAGCAGCTTTCCCAAAACAGAGAAAAAATAAATACCAGTGAAACTTAATTTTAGAGACACATCAGTTAGTGAAAATGTTTGTAATAATGAATGGGTTTGGAATTTAATCAATAGGGTTACATGACAATTGAATGAAAAACCTTTCCTCTGTTTTTGCATTTACTTCAAAGAAATATTATTAAATAGGAGAACCTGAAAATAAAAAAGCTCATCAAGACTACATAAAAGACATTTTAATCATCCAAGGGTTTTTTTTTTTTTTTGATGCTTCACTGTTTCTTTAATTGAAAATAATCTTTGCAGTATCTTGTTTGGTTTTGTTTTCAGCTGCGGTTAGTAGTCCTGTTTCCATTCTGAGACAGGCAGTCCAGATCAGCTAGCACCCTATAATCAATATGATTGTTGGGTTTAGAAAATTAAACTGAAGGTTTTTCAGGTTATTGTAGAAGAATGTATGTTCACTTAGAAGTTACTCTGAGAATACTTACTACTATTTTCTGTAAATGAATTATTCCTAAATATCTGCAAAACAGATTAAACATATCCATTGTGCACATTTTTAGCTAACCCAGACTGGCACTGCTACAGTTTTTGGGTATTAATCACTCATAAATCCAGGGAAGTAAGATTATCACGGATCTTCAATGTAATTCAAGATAATCCACTATCATCTGCATGACCATTTTGGCCAAATATGTTATCTGTTTTTCTTAATTTACAGCGAGTGATCTATACTTTTCTTGAAAGTTGTTCCAACCATAGAAATTCCATCTTAACATGTTGCTTGCTAGAAACAATCACTATTGGCGTTAATTCTAATAGCTTTTGCTAGCTGTCATACATGGGCGAATATTCTCTGAGGTAAAGGAAAAATATTACTTCTGTGAATATTTATGATGCCCTAAAACTTGTCTGTCTTTGCGTAAGTCTGGTTTTGCCTCTTTAGAGACCAGAGTGTATTCCATAATTTTACATACAAAATGTGTTTTAGGGATCAGCATTTTCATCAGAATTAAAGATGTTCTCAGAAAAGTGATATGAAACTTTTCTGTTCTCTCACTTAGAAGCTTTAAGGTTCAAAATAATTTAAAATATTAAAAATAGGCTGGTGGTTTATAGAACCATATGGCTACAGCAGGATAATTTGGACTGTTATTATAATTAATGGCCATTATCACTACTCTTTCCTGGCTTGTTATGAGTAGATGATTTTTGCTTAGATAGTTGTAAGTTGTATGGCTATTGAACGTCTGGTTTGGGGTTGGGGTTTTTTGCCCCCCCTAATGTCCATCTTTTTCTAAATAGCACTTTGTCTTCCCAAGTGCATGGTTCTCCTCCTTACAGTTAGAGCCCTGTCCCTTAGTAGCTTTAGGATAGATAGCCTTTCTGTTCCCTCTATCAGCCTGAGCCTTGTGGTACTAAAAAAAGTTAAAGCTAAGAAGGGGGTACATCTGCCTCATGCCAGTAGTCAGGACAATTAGTAATAGCAGTCATTTCTCCTTTTCTTCATCCTCTTCCTCCTCCTCCTCCTCCCCACAATGCTCCTGAAGCATGCCTCTCTCACTGTGATGCAAGGAGGGCTCTAGAGATAGCTGTGGAAGTTCCCCACGTTGAGGTAATTCTCTTCTGATTTCCTTTGGTTAAGTCCTTCTGCACTTCTGTGCAAGATGCTGTGAAACTAACCTTGGCAAATAGGGCAACCTGTCCCTTTTGTGTTAGAATTTTCTAAATTGTGTCTTTTCGTGGATTGTAATTGCAGTATAGTCAGTGTCTTACATTTGTGGTTGTTCCATTTCTAAGTAAATTGAATTCAGAATTTTCAAATTTACTGTGTTATTTCAATTTTGTTTGTTTGTTATAGTTCTAATAGAAAATATGTTAATCATAGTGGTGTCTTATTCCAGAGTAGTTTGGGAGAATCTATTCACTGTTTTGAAAGTAACAGCTAAAATTTATTGCTGAGTTGAGGTACATGTCAATCTTCAGATTATAGGAGAAGGCAATGGGAATGTACTTTCCTTTCCAACTGTCCATGTTGGTCCTTTATTTTAGGCCAGCTAGGTGGTATAAAAGCTGTTTTTCAGTGTGTTCCCTGATTTATTTATATTAACAACGAGTTGTGTTTTTTGAAACTTTTGGTAGTACTTCGATTTTTGTCTGTATCACCAAAATCAATTAACCAAGCCACATATGAGAAGATGAGAGCACCCTGTGCTCTGAGTTAAATTAGTGACTTGTAAACTTGACTTGGTTTTAGTGACCCTGCTGACCATAACTGTGGCTTACTGCCACTCTGAGTCAGTCATCCCTGGTGGCTTTCCAGCTTGCAAATATGCCATGCAGGACAGGGGATTTATTAAGGCAGGTGCAGAAGTGTACAAATCGGGCTGCACTGCTGAAGACCAGCATGGATTGAAAAGGTTCTGGAGCGCAAAGAATTTGGAAAATGCAATTCAGAGACACCCCAGGAGGCTATTGGTGAGACAGAGTAACAGCATTACTGCATTATCTGGATTTTTACCATTACTCAACATGTCACCCCTTGTGAGGGGAATACAGTTAGATATATTCAGTTAGACCTGAATACAGTTAGAACTGAAAATTTACTTTCTTATGCTGGCATTCTGTATTTTTTCCTAAGCACTCTGCTTCAAGCAGACTGAAATGTTTTGTCACAAAGAAACTTACTTTTCTTCCTTCACTCCTGTATACCTTTTCATACTCCACACTTTCCACTATTTGATGTTCTACATGTTCCATGCTGTGATCTGTCCAGGCTTCATACAAAGCTAGGTAAATATCTTCCTTCTGTACCTGCTCTTCAAGCCCTTATTCTTCAAAACGGACAGCACTGCTGGGATGGTTCTAAATATGAAATATCTGCATCTCTGTAAAACTTGGAAATGTCTTATTGCAGTCGGTCCTCCTGGCAACATGGCATAGCAGATTTGGCTAGTTTTGCCCTTTAGCTTTGTTCATTGAAATATCCCTGTGCATATTGTCTCATTTTTGTATGCACATTCTCCAAGTCTCTACCTGGCTGAGGACAGAGTAGAAAGATAAAAATCTTTCTATTTCACTGATTTTTTTAATCAACATTTTAAACATTTTTCTAATCTAACTCATAATTCTTCTAATCACTGTGGTCCTAGAAGTCTTATGTGTAGATAGCCTAATATTGCTTCCACCAGCGAAACTGAGCTGACATTGGTTAGGCAAGAGGTCACTGTGGTTAGAACCCTTAAATTAAAGCTTTGTGAATCTCTGTGTTTAAAATAGTGAACCTCCTCTGCGTGGTCTTGCCTCTGTCTTTTGGATAGTAACAGGTTTTCAAGCCAGCTATGGGGCTGAATGAGAGGAGATACTCATTGATGTTTAAAAAGTACAAAGCACAGCAGAAGTGGTCTCTGCAGCTTTGTACATCAAGAAATTTCAAATATAGCCAGAAGAGCCCAGGAAAATGTTACTGTCATAGAGAATTAACAGCTTCCAAGCAATAAGCTTCAGCTTTTTTTTTTTTTAAAGCAAGCTACAGCTGAGGAGGCTCAATAATCTTGATTTTTATTATAAATCAAAATGACATCTAAAAATTAATACATTTCATGTAACTTAATTTACACTAAATTGTCTTCTAGTAAGAGCCTGGTGTGTTTATTATTTCATAACATTCTTCTTTCCCAGAGGCTTTCATGGAAGCACATCAAGCCATTATATAAAATAAAATTCAACAAACGTGTGTGTGTATATATAATTTACTAGAGCAGAAGTCTGTGCTCACATGAGGGAATTAAATCAATACTCTCCAAAAAGATGCTGCTGTGCGCAGCAGGACTCTGGGTGGCTGTTAGCTCTTTGTTTTTATGCTCTAAAGCCCTCCCTAGACAGTGGGCAGCGGCTGGGAGCTCTGTACCTAGGAAAGCCTGCACATAGCAACAGTCTGCATCGCACTGCCTCTTATCTTCCCTGGCTCTTGACCCTTCCGCAACGGTTTGGCTGTATTGCATCAGACCAGCAATGCTTTTGGCCCCCAGATAGATATTTTGTATAGACACCTTACTTACAAAAATCTATTTACTTGGGAGTAATTTGCTACATGAACAAGTATGTAGCATAATCTGTAGCATATATGGCAGATCAGATATGGATGACTGGGCAGAAAGGTCTTAACACCTCTTTAAAGTAAAGCTCAGCTCAGAAAGTCAGTCAGTTGTAAATTAGAAAGTGTCAGAATGAAAGCTTCCCATGTATTTCAACGACCTGCATTTGTATGCATCATGATAGGTTACATTACTATTTAAAGGTTTGCATAGATAACTTCTTTATATGTTACAAGAGGTACTGACTGAACAGCTACTTAATATTTTATTTTCTTTGTTTTCCAACATATAGCTCCTAACTTCCTGACTGCCTAACATAATAAATACAGTATTTCATACTTTCTTTTTGGGGTTTATATTCTAGTCATACATGTAACACTTGAGTGTTTCACAGACAGTGGTGAAGTTATCTACATAAAGTCCCTTTGAGGAAGGGAGATATATTTATTTTTTTAAGCAGGAACATTGGTACATACTGTCATAATTGTCAAAACTGAAAATTAGTTGTAGGTGTGCAGAGTGAACTTCAGGTGTCTCATGCTAAGCACCTAGAAGATGGGGAAAAAAAGCCTGTCTTGGAAAAATCTTATTTGACTTGGTCAGCATCATACAGGGGCACTGGGCGGGGGGGGAAAACCTCGTTAGCTAAACTAACCAGATCTGAATGAGATTTAGAAGCCTCCAAAGTTCTTAAACCTTTCATTAAAATTGGCTGTGGGATGGAGAAGACAGGCCCAGGCAAGTACCCTTATGAGGACAAGGCTGGCACAGGTCCACAATCATATATTTGGCAGCTGCTCAGCCAGTGAGCACGTACTTAGCTCTGAACTACCCACCACATGTCTGTTGTTTCCTGGGGAGGGACATGGGGTGGAGAAAAAGCTGAGGGCTGGGAAGGGAGTTTGGAAACACGCCAAAGGATGCCAGTCTGCTTGTCACTACAGTACTGCACCGATTCCTCTGCTTACAGAACAGCTTGGTTCTTTGTTCAGTCCAGAGCTCTCTTTTCCTCGCATCTGCCTATTCTGCCATAAATTAGGCAGGGAATGTTGTGGCAGATTGACCCTATCGTTTTCCTTCCTTCTCAGTAGTGACCATCCTGTGTACTTAATCAGATGGTTTCTCTGAAGGGGGGAAAAAAAAAGCACAGTCTAATTTAAGATGCATCGTAACACACAAGCGTAGACAATAGCAGCAAGTTGAAGTACCACAGGCAATCTTAATTCCAATATTTCTAACCATTCCTTTCAAGTGGTCACATTTCCAAACTGTTCCTCAGCTTGAAGATGTTATATAGTTATTTTAAAAAGATAAAAAGTAAAATTATGGGAAAAGGAGAGAATTTAATAGATGAAATTATATTGACCTTATATAGCACCTTGTCACTGATTTTTCTTGTTAATGCTACTGGTTAGTCTGTGAGCTCTAGTAACGTGTTGCCTTCAGTGCAAATCAGACACTATGGAGAAACTGAACCCGCAATCCAGTGGGTTTTGCAACTGTCTTTAAATTTCAGAGACATAGGCATGAAGATTCTGACTTCTGCTCTATGTCAGAAAAAATGAGACCAGTGTAACTAGGTCAGAACAGACACATATCTAGACCTACGTACTGTTTCTGTTGGATTAGTGGGATGCCTAAGGAAGAGTACAAGGTGACCACATAGTGATGTTTTCGTGATATGCTCCTTCAGCCTCCCAATTTATGTAGCTCAGAAAGTTCTTGTACCACAGGTTGTCATTGGCTCATAATCCATTTTTCTTCTAATAATTTTGCTAACTGTATGTTGAATCTGTGTCAATTTTAGCAGGCAATCCTATGACTAGGGGATTATAAGCAAGGTATTTCAGAGTTTATCTATTGTGTGAAGTACCTTCTTTGATTATCCCGCGCCCCCAAAGTGCAGTAGAAGCAGATCTGTAAAGCAGAACAGTTCATGATGAGGACCCCCTCACCCGCAGAGGGCTCACTTTAGGTGTTTTATTTCGGAGTAGCTCTAGTCTGGCGTCCTGTCATGCAAGCATCTATGAGAGCTTGGAGTACATTTTTTGGTTTAGTTTCATCAAAAATTAATCCAGTTCTGTGCACCCTAAAACCAGACATGAACCAAGGTTTACAAATGGGGATGTCTAAAAGTTTAATTTGAAAAGCCTGTGTCTGATCCAAACTAAAACACTGATGTAGGCACATCAGCTGAAGTAGTTGATTGCTGTCTAAGTAGGAGGCCTTTACTTTTTCTGTCCTGCTGAGCAACTTGGCCCAGTAACTCAGCAGATGCATAATCCAGCAAAGGAAAGGAATTTGAATTCACTGAACGGGTAGGCCAGTAAGTACAAGGAGGATCTCAATAAATGAGGTAAAACTTCACCAGAGAAAACTGAATGACTGATGGTTAGCATAAGGTTTCCAGTCAAATGATACAAGATTTCCAAATCTACAAGCAGGTAGGGTAGGATCTTGTGAAGTATTGGGTAATTTTCATGGTTGAATCACTTCTGGACATTTCATCTGTAAATAAATTTTTATATATAGTGGAAGAACTGCAGAAAGCTCTGAATTTCTTCAAAATTATTGTTTGTAAAATGGGTTTGACTCTTCATAAAATTCATTAAGAATGAGAACAAATATATCATTTCAGTTATCAAGGAAAAAGACAAAGTAATGTCCCGTTAATGAAAAGTGTGTTTCATTAATGCAGAAAAAAATGTAAAATTAAGTTTTTTACAGATGAAAATCAAAAGTCTCTTATCTTGCAAAGTGAGAGAAAAAGTAAAATGTAATAAACTGTGATCCCCTGATGCTACTTTCACAGACTCGTCTAATACTGTGACTTTTGCACATATAAGACAAGAGAGATTACTTTGAGATGCATAAGAAACATGGTGGTGGTGCAAGTCCTTAATCAGGTCCATCAGCTGTAACTCTTCAATTTTAGTGTTCTACTACTTTTTTCCTTTGAATCATTTTTATCATTATTCATAAGATTTTATTCTAAAATGTTAAACATTACTATATAATAGTACCAACTTGATGCATTTAATAACTTTAATCGTAGTGCATTTTCCCATACTTATCTCCTTACACGTGTTGTGAATTTAAAAGTATAACTTAGTATGTTTATTTTTAGTACACCTCCTGATAATCTCTCAATTCAAGAATTTCAGAAGAATGAGAGCATTGATGTTGAGGTAAGGAGACTATAACAAATATACTGTCGAACATAACGAGATAGTGACATTCACAGATTGTAATTGGTTCTGAAATATTTTTTTAAAAGTTACCCATTCATTATTTTTTCTGCGATATTGTTTTCCTTTTTGAAAACAAGACAGGAAATTCATAGGCTCAGAATTCAGCTGCTTCAGAGTTAATGCAAAAAGCAGGAAGCGGCGTGCCAAAAACTACTTCTTGTCCACTCAAGTTCAAAACAGCATAGAGTGGCTAAACCAGAATGTGTTTCTGCCTCTTAACCCGTTATCTGATTGTTACTTATTATGTTATTGCCAAGCAATTACACAGGTAATTGTAAACCATGGAGGAAGCTGACAATTAAACCTAAAGTGAGTGCTTTCTGTGTTGAGGGGGGGCATTCAGTCAGCAATGACATTGTTGCCCTCCAGATGTGTTCTCAATACTGAAAAGCTTGTGTATAAATGAAGAAATTATGTCTTGTTTGTGCAGTACAGAGACTGCTGTAATTGTAAAAAAGGTAATGTTTGATTGGATAAGGCCGAAGAAAATTAAGAGATGATGATACTTGGAATGAAGAGGGACTGGTCCCCCTTCACTCCAGGACAAAGAGATGTGGCAGACCAAGGATGAGGGGTACACAGGAAAAGGAGTTGCAGAGAAGACATGGCAATATCTGTGGGTTTGATCGCCTGTCATCTCTCCAGAGTGGCAGCTGGGACACGAGGATTTCTGGATGAAAAGCGGGAGCGGTTCTGTCTGCAGTGAGCAGAACTCTGAGATCTAATGCATTAATTTCTGGAGGTCTAAACCTGCTTTGTTCCTGAATGGGAGCATCAAGACCATGGACAGAAAGCATTTCAGTTAATGTGGGTTGCCTTAAGCTTGTTTAGATAATTAACTCACTTGTTCTGCTTTGCAGATGTCACATTGTAAGCATGTGATATATGTGTTAATGTCATAGTGAGGATATTGAACTGGGTAGAGGGAGAGAGAGATTCTTAATATTAGACCTTCTCTTTTCAAAACCATAAATTCGATTTAAAGGGTATACTTTGAATGTCAGTGGAAATCTGAGTGATAACTGCTTCAGAAACTCTGACAAAAATGGGGAAAAAAGGTTTATTATTTCAAGTTTAATGTTACATGCAAGACCATGATTTTTGGATGTATCTGCAAATTTTAAAAGCTAGCATTGGAAGATTTTGTGAAGTTTCATTAGGCATGTCTCTTTTGTTTAATGTTTCTGTCTTCTTCATACTAGAATTACAACTTTAATATTCAGAAAACCAATATAAATATATTTTATTTTAGGTGGTGCAGCTTATCAGCACAGAGATACTGCCATATGCTAATTTTATTCCTAAGGAATTTGTTGGTCAAATAATGACTATGCTCAATAAAGGCTCAATACATTCTCAGTCATCCTCTTTTACAGGTACGGTACCTGAATGACAAAAGATACGGTGTTTAAATCTACTAGAAAGTAATGAAAACGTTGAGAGTACTTATTCTGTTAAAGACTTGAAGTTCCATGGCATGTATTCAGTATAGACTGATATCCAGCTTGTTTTTATAAGCTATGTTTTATTTCATGGAAGGTGCCGAGCATTCCTTGCAATTTTTTAAAAAATATTTCCTTACTTCTTGGTCAGTATCATATATAATATTGTACTTGTGTTACTTTGTATTTATACTTTCTACATAGTTTGTTTTGCATTGTGCCAGCTGAAATAGTTCAAACAATAATTTCAGAAAAGTCTAAGACAGACATAATATCCTGTTCTTAAAAACCAAATGACATTAGTGTAACTGTATGCTATGGTGTACCTAACCAGACAGCTTCTTTGCCTCTAAGAAAAAACCTTTGTAGTTTTTTGGGAAAGATGAAAAAAATGGACATAAGCCATTACAGAGAAAAATATTTGGTTTGTACAGTACCAAATATTAGTACTTATGATGTAGAACTGGGGTTGCTGGGTTTTTTTTAATTGATTTCACAGATTTTATTATTAAAGCAATGTCAAGTAGGTAACACATTACTGAATGTGTTGCATATTTTATCTTTTATTTTTGGAACTGTTGTGATTATTGCATAGCCACCTTATCTTAGAATGTATTCTTAATATTTGTTCATATCACTGTTAATCTTTTTTAATACTAGAGGAGCAATAACCTTTTTGCAAAATGTAATAAACTGATTGAAATGCAACATTTAGTGTATTGGCATGCATGCTGCACAATTAAATACGACATTTTACTTTGACAGAAGCCGAAATAGATATTCGAATGAGAGAGGAGTTTTCTAAGGTGTGTTTTGAAACACTGCTCCAGTTTTCATTCAGTAATAAAGTCACAACTCCTCAGGAAGGCTACATCTCTAGAATGGCACTTTCTGTGCTCTTGAAAAGGTCACAGGATGTATTGCATCGCTACATAGAAGATGAGAGATTGAGTGGCAAATGTCCTCTTCCACGGTACGTACATTGTCTTCAGGAAATGAAAGGTATTACCGGTACTTGATGAGAAGAAGGTTGCATTCAAAATATCACTCAATCATTAAAAAAATATTTTGTGTGGGTGGTGAAATTTAAATCCAGGGAAATGTTTGTGGGGAAGACATTTCAAAGAAAATGTTGATTACAATTTTTTGTTGAAAAAGCTTTAAATAATAATGGTTGTATTCAGTGCTGTTACATAGGCAATAGGAATGTGACTTAGTTACTAACATTTTCAGTTCCTGAAACAATGTTTCTGATGTCTGTAACATAATATTTCTGAAATCTGATTTCCCTTTATTCCCGGTAGATCTATGTATAGTTTCTAAATTGAGAGGTGGAGAGTTTCCTCGAAAATAAGATAAAATATCCAAAGAGCAAATTGTGAATCATTGCTGAAGTAATTGTTCTTGAAACAGAAAAATTGACCAAAGTACCAGGAAATTCTTTAAAATGGGAACTTATTTAAATTTCACTTAACTTTTGAAGGTTTTGATCATGAATGATGAAATTGATTATTTTCATGTTACAGTTAATCATGTACATGAGTATTTTCAGATTGAGGTGTGTATGCTGTTACTGTTTCCAGTATCAAATGTAAAGCTATCCTAGCTGAGACAACAGGAATGATGGTGGGAAAGTTAAAGACAAATTATAACCTTAATCTCTAAATATCCTTTTTTTGGTAGGCTTCATTGCAGCTGTTTCCATTATGTTTTTTTTTAATGTTGTGTAAGTTTCAAAGAAAACCTATATTCTTGAGACAATAATGAGTAGTTGACTGTTTGCATTTTTCCCTTTGTAGGCAACAAGTAACAGAAATCATATTTGTTTTAAAAGCTGTCAGTACTCTCATAGATTCACTTAAAAAAACTCAACCTGAAAATGGTAAGTTATTGTTAAACAACATGGTTCTAAACAAGATAACATTGTATCTGCCACAAAGAAATATTTATTCTTTCCTGTAGTGATTTTCACACAAATTTGAAAGAAAAGCGTAATCTGTAAGATTCAGTCTTTTGTAATTCTGTGTATATGTAGGTGGCAGGTAGACTGAAAAAACCGCACAAAGTTTTTCCAGTATACCTAAAAGTATAAGGTCCTTAGATATGTTTATTAAAATAGAAAACTTGGATTTATGTTGTCTTTTATTAGATAGAGCTTGGTGTCTTCTAAAAACAAACAAACAAAAAACCTTCCATAGAATTTTAATAGAATTCTTAAATATATGTAGCCTTGCTAGATCCTTTTTCTTCTCACGATACCTTTCTAGGTTGCTATGGATCACATCCACATAGGTGCACTCTGCAATTAAAGGGATGTACAAGTTAAAGGAATGGGCAGGCTGTTAGATACTTAAACTTGCGGTCCTGCTTTCCCTCCCTTTCTGCTCTAGTACCTCCTGTGCCCCGTATTCAGAAAGATGTCTTAGCTCATTGATGCCCAAGTAAATGGTTGACAGATGTATTTAAAGGGCTGAATTAAATGGAAGACCTCAACGTCATTTATAATCACATGTCCTGATTCTCCTGTAAGCTGCACCTACTGTATGCATAGAGAGTTCCACCAAAAAACAGTCAGGAGTCTTAGTTAAACCAGTTGTACTGGACTCTGCAACTCTGTACAACATTTCCCTCTACCTCCCTGCTTTTGATATTATGAGGAACAGAAAAAACCTTTTCAATCCTGAAACAAACAAACAAACAAACCAGCCTTTCCAGAAAAACACAGGCAGGTGGGTTTTCTGAAAGAGGCAGTGCCTCACTCGCAGCATCAGTGAGCAGCCAGATTTATGATAATGTGGTTTCCAAGGCTGATGGCAAAAGGCTGAGGGCAGAACTATGCCAGGATACATAAAGCCTTTTGGCAAGCCCTGAAGGCAACTGAATTGCTACTTTGGTGGGCCTTTCTCTTAGAAGGGTAGAGTAGCCAACTCAGCTGGACTGTTCCCCACATCCCTCTTCCTGCAAGGAGAGAAGTCCTTCACCTGGGCCATGTATGGCAGTGATTGCCAAACCTCCTGCGTACTTTCTTATGAAGAGAACCACTGGACAAATTAGAGAATCTCTTTACTTCCACTTCTTCTAGCTTTTAATAATTTTATTTCTTTAAGAAAATTATTAACATTGTCTGAAATCAGGGTTTTGTTCTCTTTTGAAAACAGAGGTAAGCAAGGAAGTGACATAATAAATAAGATTCATTTAATTTCACTTGTTGGACTAACAAACTTTACCATGGATATTTTTGTGTCTTGGTGCAGTGTTTCTCCCCCTGCTTTCTATAGCTCTTGTAACCTGGAATGATTCAAAATTAATAGAAGGCCTCAGTGCTGACAAATTTCCAAAAGCGAAATGTGCATCCAATTCAATTTTCTGTCAATAGCTGAGAAAAGCAGGCAGAAAATGTATGTGTGTTACGGATTTAATAAAAGTAGTATCTTCAATTTGTCAGTTCTTCATCCAGAAAACACAGTGAATGACTCATATGTAGAAACACAGGTGTGTAGCACCATTTTATGGATATCCCATCTGGCTTCCAGCTGCTGCTGCAAAAAAGAGTATGGCTCTCCTGCAAAAATCCTACATCATATCTGAGAGACCTGTACAGATGCCGTAGTGTCTATATAGCACTAGCTACCTACGTTTAGGCACCTGAATGTGCCCTTATTTATACAGGTATTGAAAAAAATCTATTGTAAGAATGTGGACAGTAGTGAGTAATTCAGTCTGTTCTTTTCTCCATTGCAGTTGATGCTAACACATGGGCACAAGTTATTGCCTTGTACCCGACTCTAGTAGAATGTATCACCTGCTCATCCTCAGAAGTGTGCTCTGCTCTGAAAGAGGCACTGGTTCCCTTTAAGGACTTCATGCATCCACCAGCATCCAAGGTACAGAACGGAGAGTCTTGACCCCATAAAACTTTTTTTTTTTTATTTTTGAAGGAAAAAAAGCATCCAAAAATGTTTGTTCCCAGGTGACGTTTCTCTGAGGAAATCTCTTGTGACTAGTACTTTGGCAACCTGTGCTGACTGCCTTTTAACTGTACTAACAAGAGCTCAGTAACTCATGAACACAGGCTATATCTCAAAGGTTCCAGAGCGAGTAGCAGTGCAAACCTTTAATAAATTTAACTGAATAGTTGGAATCATTTATAATCTAATGTACTTGCTACAGTATCTTGAAGTGGTGATTGAAAAGTGGGCTTATGTACAGCTTGTTGTGTATGTGTTAATGATGTAATTAAAAATATTTCAATTCAGTCAGATTTATTAGGCTGGTGTTTTGCACCCTTTTTTTGAAGTACGAATTGTACTAAAATTTTATGCAAGATGGTACTGTAACATTCCATATATCTGTAACCAGCCTTTGTAAACAAAGGGAACTGATATACTTGTGTGTATAATAAATGGTACAGTTCTGTATAAAATAGTTGCATTTATTATTTAAATTCTTTTTAAAATATTGATAATGTTAAATGCTTGAAAATGTATTTATTATGAATAAGTTGTATGCTTGCATTTTTACTTACAGTTTGCCTTCTAAATTGCCAGATATGCTCATTCATATCTGATCATGTTGTTAGTTTTTGCTTAATTGAATGTATCTTCTCTGTGGCCATTGGACATCTAAGAAAGGGTCATATGACAAAAGATTGCAGCAAGCAGCCAGTAGTCTGCTGATCTCAAACTTCAAAGTAGTTGACCTGAAATAAGTTTGAATATGCAGAAATCCACTGTAGCACTTCAACACTACCATACCTCACTTCCTAATATATTTGTTTTCAGATGTTTGTTCTACTCAGCTCTATCCATTTTTATAGTTGCAGCCTTGCTTTAAAAAAAAATACATATTTGAGGGTTGTTAACATTTTTTGACCTTCTTGGCAGGTATCACAGTCTTTGAATCATGACCCAAGAAAGGTGATTTCAAATATCTGAAATACTTGGCTGTAATATTTTGTTCAATAATTTTAAGTGCTTTGTTTTGTAATGTCTTTTCAACCCAAATTGTTCTTATCTTTTAATTATAAACTGTATCTGATATAAAACCACGAGAAGTGTATTTTTGAAGATAGTTACTCATTTAGAAGTGCAGTAAAATTTGTCATTAAGTAAATGTGAATGTTTCACGTAATACACAATTGAAGCAAAACACTTTTAATAGTATTGTTTTTAAAGTTTGTGACTTAGCATTTAAATTCTTATTTAATTAATTATGATTTCAATAATGTTTCATGTGTATTCACATATTTTAACCTGTGACGTGAAAGCACAAAGGCCAAATGTAAAAAAAAAAAAAAGAGAGAGAGAGAGAGGTGCCTTTCTATGGATTTCAGAATTTCAGAGCTTACCTTTAGGGTTTTGTTCCTTAAAGTCTTTTGTAGATATTAAAAGAGATTATCGTGCATAAGAAATGGTATTATATCTGCTTCCTTTACAATTTCCTGGCTAAAGGGACATTGACTGGTATGTGTGTATAGATGTAGAAGTTGTAGAAGCTTCAAGCTGAAGGTGTGATGAACTAGTCAGGGTTAGAAATACCCTGCGTGAATAAAGTTACACAAGCACAGCTTTGAACAGCTTGCTCCCATAAGGCTCCAGTTTATGGTCCTTTTTAAAAGCTTTCTGTTTCAAAGTAGAGTAAATATTAAAGAGGCTTCAAGATCTTGCACATTTCTCTGTGACCAAAGTTGCATGAAACTTAATCGTCAAGCATGGATAGTTTTTAGAGAACACACAGTTTACATTAAGGAAGCAAATGCTTCCCATTAATGGAATTTATGTCAAAATGGCTTCTTTGGAAGAGCTGCTCCAGTAAAATGCAGAACTGAGTCCCACATACAGATTAACAACATTATCCGTACTCTGAAAGTGAAAACCTGGCAACTGCTCTCCTAATTAGTGGAAGATAAGTCAAGGTCTATGAGGTCATTAAAGAAACAAAGTGTAGGACAGGAAAGAAGGGTATTAATTTGGTTTAGAATATATTATCTTAACCAGAATTTCTGGAAAGAGGTGTGCAGACCAAACTGTGGGTGAGTTTGTTTCTAATTAGTTTCTAATTGGTTTTTCAGTGATAACACAGATGCATTCTGTCCAATGAAGCAAATCTTCAGCTTTATCTGTATTTTAAAAAGGGGGTGTATAAGTCTTTTCTGACTCTAGAGCTTAGAATACTTTACCACCTATGGACACTAATCTTCAAAAGGTTTGGAAATAAACTACCAAGGAGCTAACTTTCCTTCCTTTCCTTTTAATTACAAATGAATAATATCTGTGCTATTTGAGGCATGTTTTTGGATATGCAAGCTGAGGTTGACCATATTCAAACTGCTTTCTTGTATTTTGTATAAATAGTTTAAGAACTAAAAACAAAGCTACTTAGTTTAGAAAAGAGGTTTTTCGTTGACTAATTTTGTCTGTGAATAAGAATTATTCCCTTTACTGTGCCTTCTTGTCCAGCACTCAAATATTTCTTCCAACTTGAAGTATCAGTTTCTTTTTTCTATTTGTACTTCTTGCTAAATATTCTTAGGGCTTCTTTGATGCAAACAGCATTTTTTAATATTTAAATTTCACATTTTTACATGTTTCTAGCAAGGTAAATCTTGTTCCTGATGAAATTTAATTTAATTTAACGTTACCTATTGAGTAGACCCATGCCCAAGTTCTTTTTAAGTCTGTAGGGTTGCTTAGTCATGAGAAGTAAAACACGTGGACATTGTCAGGATTGGGGTCTGCATTGTGTCACTGAAATCAGCTAGAAATGGGGCACAGCTGACTGTACAGAAATATGTCGGCTGGAAGTTAGAAGATAAGCATTAATGGCTTATTGAATGTAACCACAATCTTCACCTTTTTTCTTCTTCTCCCCAACTTTAAAAAAAGACCTGGATTGGGAATCCAAAGAGAAAATGTGAGGGTCTTACAGATTATTAGAAGGTTCATATAAAGATTGGGATTACTTGGGAAAACTTGTATGTCTCAATGCCATGACCATTGCCTTAATGTACACAAGGATTTCAGATTACACAGTAACTCTGATTAAGAAAAAGAAACAGATGCCTCAAGCTGGGAACTTGTTAAAAAAAGTCTTATTCTTAGAAGTAACCTACAGTAGTTATTTGCTTATCATCAGAGATGTTTATCTAACCAGACATCCATTTTGTTCCCTTGTACATGTGCCTGCTTCCCTCCCTGTTTTATTGGTGAACTGTGGAATGTTACTGGACGTTAGGCCACATGAAATACATGGTCACTGTTAGTTATTTGCAAGAGCAAGTAGGAGTATGTCTGTGAAAATTCAGTAGTTTATCGTCATATTCTGCAGATGGCTGGTTTGTTTTTTCTTTCTTTCACCCAGGTTGAGTTGTTTCTTCTTGCCAAACGGCAAACCTTCTCACAGCTGGCCTTGAACTCTTCAGACAAGATATTGTTAGTGAGGTTAATGCCTTTCTTTTCCTCAGCACATGGCAAACACAAGTACTAGTCATCAGTGTATTCTACAGAAATTCATTTAGAAGTTCAGGATACTACTGGTCTTGGGGGGAAAAAAGCATGTTTTCTCCTCGTCTCTTTCTGTACAGCTCAGTTCTGTGTCTTTCACTAGTTGTTCACCTCAAAATTGCAGCTTGCTACTCATTTCCTATGCGGGCAGGCATCTTCTACAACATCTTCTAAATTATTATTAGCAGCAATGCCCCTCGTTTCCAGGGATGCAGAAATTTCAGAAAATAAAATATACTATGTGTATTTTCTGTCCATCTATTCTGATCTTTCATTCTGTGATTGCTCTCCATGTCACTTTTCAATGGGCAAGGGGAGTATCACAAAACAGTATCATTTGTGTACATGTGCATAGTATGTGTATAGTGTTGTGAAGGAGTCAGCTATGAAAACATGACTTGTGTGGTACCAGTAACATTTTTTCTTCCCCCTTTAGCTTAGTGAACTGAGATTGTGTTGCGTTAAGAATTCTCAGGAATGTCTTCCAGTTTTATCGATAAAATATTCTATGATAATGTATGGTGCTCATTATGAGCCTGGTTTGGTATAAAAAAAACATTCTTTCTTAATGATTAGTGTTTGCACATGCAGGTGAGATTCAGAATTTTCATCTCTAGCATCTTTAGGTAAAAATCCTTAGGGATGCAACTGCTTGAGACCTCACTGATTCCTGCAGCTTACTAAATAACTGTCTATTACAAGGCTAACCGGATATGGACAGTTTTTCCTGGCTGCAGGTTATGAATAAATTTAGTGAGTAAGGTCTGTGCAGTATTTAGTTTAACGCCAAGTCTCAGGAGAGAGCTTCTCAAACAGAGAGCTTCAGCAGGACTTGTGCACCAGCATATAAGTGCACTTCCTGGATAAGAATACTTTCCTCACATGAAGGTTGTGTCATATTTTAAGAACTCATCAAATGTAAATCTTGTTTCATAGCTGAGCTGTAGCGTTCAGATTTATGTCATCTTCAAAGTGTCTGACTGCTGCCTAATTCAGGACAGACAACGTTACACTCTCTAGGAACCAGCTGCTGGGATCAAGAATGACCACATCAGCAGCAATTGATGAAAAAAATGTGATGGTTTAAGACAACTTGTGTAAGAAAGATAGTGAAGTTAAAGATTCATGATTCTTAGGGTGGAGGGAGGACATCAAAATAAAAATGACTGGACTTCAAGAAGGCAGACTTCAGCAAATGGATAGGTAAGATCTCACAGAAGACAAGTCTGAGGTAAGAGAGGAACTGAGGAGATAAGACTCTTCCTTGGAGATGCAAAGGTCATGACTGAAAGTGTATCCCAGTGCAGGTGACGGAGACTAACGGTAATAAGAGACCAGCTCAGTGAAATGAGGAATTTCACTGACTTCAAACACAAGGAGGGGAAGGTGGAAATTCAGATACCACCAAAGAACAGTGTTAACAGGTAGGGATGAAAGTAGATGAGACACAAATGTCAACAGACAGAAAATAAATACATAAGTACTAAAAGATTTGCACTGACAAAAGTGCTGACTACTTAAAAGAGAATGGCTGTTGACTTATCAAGTGGTCGTGTGTTTGGCTCAGATTTGCAATTTGTGTGTTGAATTTTTTGGTTTGTTACAGTGATGACTGATCCAAAAAGTCAAAAATCAACTGCCGGAGTATTGCTTGTGCAATTGATATGAGTGACAAAGATTGAAGAAGCTTACCTAGAAAAACAGGGTAGAAAATAGTTACATGTTGTCAAATTGACTGGGCCTGTAGAATTTCTTCCTGGTATTTAAAGAACTAATCTGAGGAACTTCAGCATCTTTAAGATCATCTTTGAAAAGTAATGTAAAACAAGAGAAGTACCAGATGACTGAAAAAAAAAAAAAAACCAGTGCTTTAACTTTTTAAGGACAAAATGGAGGAGAAGATGGAAATTATAGATCAACTGGACTGCCATTGATTCTTTTCTTTTCTGACAAGTAAAAATTAAAATCTGTTGTTAGCATCAGCAAGATATCCACAATGTGCATAACAACTGATAAGTATTTGCTATGATTAAGTCACATAAACACAGTCTAATTTCTTTCTATGAAAAAGTGACAGATCTTGTGGATGGGGATAAGAACTAGTTGCTGAATCTTGGTTTTAATACAGCTGTGGACACTGTTTCACATGACTTTCAAAAGCAAACCAGGGAAACAAAGTCTAGCCAAGCAGACAGGACCCTAAAAGCAAGTATTAGTTGATCAGGGTCAGAGCATGCAGGTCGGGATTCTACATGTAGCTTCTCTGAATACGATATAAGGATAAGAGAGCGTGCTTAATAAATTGGTAGCAAATTGACAGATGTATTACAAGTATGCTAGAAAACAGAATTATAACTCAACATCTCAACTGGCGAAATGCTCTCCCAAAAACCAGGATGCAGTTCATCAACACGACTGTAAGATGCTGCTGTTTAAGCAGCAGTCAGCTTTTTCCATTTAATTTTGCCAGCTTTCTCGAATAGGAGACTTGAATTTCAAAACAGTTTTGCTGGTTTTCCTTAGAAAATTGCTCCAGTGTTAAAATGGCTGTCAGTGCAAACAGCTGTCATGAACAGCATCAAGAACTAGATCTGAAAACATGTTTTGCAACAGTTTTGAATAATAGAAGTATAAAACAAGTCTTAACAGTCTTAACATCTTGTAAGCAATTAAAAATTAAGTTTATATCAACTTTTTAAACTGATACATTTCTATGCATAATCCATAATTCTGTAGCATTTAATCTATACAATGATTGTGTAATTGTCTTTAAAACATCCAGTCAAAACTTTATTTAAATCAATCTTTATTTTTCAGTTACATATCAAACACCTGAGCTCTAATCACACTGTTTTAAAAGATTTCAACTAACAATGTATGTTACGTCTTAAAGAATTAGGTGTATATTAAAGACAGGACGGAATTCTTGCAATAAAAATAGTAGTGAGTGGTATTACCGGCAGAATAGGGTTTTTATGTTGCATTGTAGAATGCATCACATAGAAGTACTACAATGCATGTTACCGTCCACTTTTCTGATTCAGAATGTAATAGTCCTTGTGTCCTATCAGTTAGACAGTAACATGCTAAAAACTGATCCTTGTATTTCTGAGGTCCTTATTTAAGCATTCCTGTCTTGATTATGAAACAGATTTGATAAAAAGGATGATCCTGTGTGTTTACTATGCTAACTGCAGCATTTCATTAGCAAGAGATGAGAGTGTTCATTGCTTGGATTTCCTTTATAATCTATGTTTAGAGTTCTCAGATAAGCTTATTTTTAAAATCAGTATGATGTGCTTTTCTCTCCATGTTAACACGTTTATTCCCGCTGGTGGTCCACATGCGATCATATCCTTAAGAACTTCTTAAGGGATCTCCTTTGTCAGCACCATAATCCTCTTTTCACCTGAAGCATGTTCCTTACAGAAAGGATGAGTTAAATACACCTACCATCTTTTTCTTCAATCAAAAATACTGCCGTGTTGAAACATACTCAAAGGCTTCAGCCTATACTGCCTGTCAGTTTAATGTCGTTGAGAGTTTTTTGGTCTGTTTTGTTTTCAGAAGGATAGCTAAATAGATAAATAAGAAAGAAAATCCCTTGTAAGTCAGGTGTCTGTTTGGCATCTTCGCAGTTTTGTTATTAAAGACCCTGATCTTCAAACTGGAATCATAACTGCTGCTCTCTGTGTACAGAATATCTGCCTTAGACTTGGTATGAGTCTCCATGACCAGTGATATTTCCGAAGTTGACAGCTTCAAGACTGCAGAGGCTGGTGAGGATGAGAGACTATTGGAAACTTGAAACTTGACATCGCCTGGTCTGTTGTTTTTAATGTTAACTGTTTCTTACTTGGAACTATTAAAGTTGCCAAGGAATTGCTTATGTTTCTGGCTTCCTTGCCAGAAGACTGACACTTCTTTCCCCTATCACATCACAGACTAATGCCTAGTCATGAGGGGAGGGACTGAGAGACTCCATAGAAAAATGGCAGCCAAAACCAGATTGCCACCAACAGGGAACCTTTGAAAAGCATGGAGAGCAGCCTGGTTTTGATCAACATGAGAAAACATGGAAGGGGACAGGAATATTATGTGCATAGTGCTGCTGGCATGTACGTGTACAAAGAACTGGTTTCTGGAGTACATCACAACTATTACTTGCAGATCTACTTACTGAACATCTGTTCATGCCTCGGGGCTTGGTGGTGTAGCATAATATGGTACTACCTTACCACTAAAATGAGCCCCAGAGTCTCAACATAGTACTGCCCTAGAACAAATGAGGAAAGATAAACATTTATTTTAGAAAAGACATTTAAATTAAATATTTTTCTCTTAAAATACAAAATCAATAACCTCTGTTATAGCTGTATGCACTATAATCTCTTAAAATTTTAGGCAGTTATGTGTTGCCAAAGTCTTAAAGAGAATGCACTGAACTGATGAATGAAGTAGCACAAAACCCTTCCTCTTTATAGAGTAAGGGTCAGGAAGCAAGTTTTTGAAGTGCTAAACCACAGTCTGATAGCAGTAGCTGCTGCTTGCAGTTCTGTTTCACTTTAACCAGCTCAATTCAAACTACTAGTTCAAACTTGGAAACAGATTAGGAATTGAAAAAGCTTGGGTTTTTTTCCCCTTCCGTACATAGGATAGATCTGTGAAGGTGAAATCTACTGTATCTAAAAGCTGAAGGCAGTGCCAGCCAGAAACAATCAGTTCTGTCCTCTTTGTTAACAAGATGTATTTCATGAATGTATCTAATACATTTAAAACAGATCAATCTCAGAAAGAATTATTTCGAATGATGTTTTTCATATTATTCTACTCTGCATCCAAATAGAGCTGTATGGAAACTAACGAAGTGTTAAATAATCAAGAAAAAAATGTACTCGACCATTTTCTGATAAAATAAAATGTAATCATTTAGCATCTAATAAGCTATAGAATTGTTAATCACATAAAATGTATTCCCTAGTTATAAAAGGTTGCCAGGCTTAGTGCAATGACTATATTTAATTACAAACAAACCTTTAAATGATTGCTAATGAAGTAATGAAAATAATCTTTTAGGAGAGATAAATAGAGATGCAAAATAAGGTTTCAAACATAGTTCCCTGCTTATTTAAATCATTAATAAAAACAAGTCACTTTTGACAGAAATCATTCCTCCTGTAATCAAACTTACGAGAGGCAGTATGGGTTATTTGCTTTGAGAGGCACAAGTTGGATCCTCTTCTGAGATTTAGGTAACTAAAATTTTGAGGCCTAGCCCAAGCTTAAATAGCCTGGCTTTCATTAGCAGTCAGGGTAGACAAATAGGCCTAGCAGGAGATCCATTCCACCCTAAAAGAGGTCACGTAAGTTGCTACGTGGAAGTGACAGTTCTGGCTATGGGAGCATAGGCTTAGGCACCTGGTGTTTTGGAGGTTTTTTTTCAGTTCACTTTAGACATCTCAAAATGGGTAAAATGAGTATCTGTCAGTGGCTCAGCCAGCCACAATAAATGCAACTGACTTTGCTATTGCAATGTGTTGATGGTGCTATAGTTTTTTTGAGCTCCCTTAAGAGCATTTTCTTTGTGGTTTTTTTGTTTGCTTTTTGTTTTTTTACATGTCCTTTGCAGGGGCCTACTCTGAGGCTTGGCTGTTTTTTTCACCTCCTGGAGATCATCTTCAATATTTATTTGTTTGTATCCTGTCTCTGTGAGGGACAACATGCTATGACTTTCTTGTAGTCATAGTGTTAGTCTAAATACTTAGATGAAGACTTAAGAGCTCAACAGTTGGTGCAGAAAATAGAGCTCTCTTTGAACCTTAAATTCTCCTTGCTGCTGATCTGTCGTGGTTTTCCATAGATTCCCCAATTTGGATTGAGTACATGACATTGTTTTCATGAACTTAGTAAACTGAACTAAATATTTCCAGTCCTGCTACACTTTTGTACACTCCTTATCAGAGAATTTTTCCATTTGTTTTTTATGTAACATTTAACTGCTGCTTTCTACCCAATTGTTTCAGGTCACCAAGGTTACAATTGCTTCTGATAGTTACAAGTTGGTGCCTGAATGCTAATTTTTGGCATTTGAATTTCTCATCCCTGAGGAAGAAGAAAAAATGTTTGCTAGTAAGCATGACTTCTTTGAAAGTCGTTGCACATTCACATTCTCAGTAAAGATGACTTGAATTAATGAAAGTAACTAAGGGCACCAATCCTCAGCATCTTTCAGAGCTTTGCATTACAGGGTGTGGGACAGCGTGAGGGAATCAGCAAGCTGGGTGGCTCCAACAAACATCAGCATCTGGAAGCTTGCAGATTGGTACCTGCATCCATCTGCAGCCTTGCGCATTTCCTAACCTTTGAGTTCCTTTTTCATTGCTTCCCAGGATCTACTTTAATAACTTCTTGGAATTCTAGTTTTTAGATAAATGCAAATCCGAAAAGAAAATATCAGTGTAGATGTTCTAAACTGCCATATAATAAATTGTGATGTATGCTGAATATCTGCCATTAGTTTTTAGTGATATCTGATGACAATTTAAAAATAACAATTTCTGCCTGTACAGGATAGACTACAAATATTTCAATTAATAAACTTACCAAACTTTCCAGAGGAAACAGTATTCTACTGTTGTTTATCTGCCCCCTCTTATAAATAATTAAATTCATCCTAATGATGTGGTTTAAATTTACATTTTACTTTCACCCAGAAGTGCTCATTTTCCTCATACAGAAATTGCAAACTCCTTGTCCAAGAAACTTTCTAAATGTACTCATGATGTTAAGATGGATTTCAGTCTGTTAATTAATTAATATAAAAGAGACCTTAATTCAGGAAAACAAGTAATTGAGACATGAAATACTGATAGTCTTTTGTAAAAGTTGCTTTATATTGTATAGTTGAAGTGGCCTTAGAACAGAAAGGAGCACAGGAAAAAAAAAAAAAAGAGATAAAAATTAACCCAGAATTAACTAAAAACTTCAATATTCTAAGTGTGGAGGATTTTTCCACTATTAATACCTTTTGTAATATAATCTTAGTTTAAATAAATCTATCTGAAATTTTTGACAGGAAAAAAGGTATGAAAATATCTAGCTTTTGCACTTTTTTTTAATAAACACTTAAAGTTTCCCAATTTTAGATTGTGTTTCTTTTTCAGCATTGGGTTTTCATGTGTATGCCAACTTAACTGAGTAGGAATGGAGCGTACATTTCCTTGGTGCATCCCTCTCTTTGAAATACTTTGCCTCTCCGGAGTTGACCTCAACTAGCAGAACAATTAAGTCTTACTGTCCCTGTGAGAAATAGTATTACACAGCTTTACAGAGGAAAACAGGAATTGGGAGAAAGTGGTCTGAAGGAGATCAAGCAGTCCCTTCCAGAACCAGAAGCAAAGGACTTGTGAGTTACTGGATGCTTCCATTTTCTCAGCTGCAGAATGTTCTTTAACTTTTCAGTCAGTATCAAAAACATCTGTACTTTATAAGCATACAAAAACTCTTGGCATGTTTTCTCCAACAGAATGTCACTTGTTTAAATGTCTTTTTTAAACAAGCAATCAGTGATCTAATTGCGCCTGATGCTTAATGTAGGTAGCAACTTTAAAAACAGGGAACTCCATGATCATGAAGTATTTTATCTTTGTCTTTTCCTTAATGAGGCCATGTTTTGGGTGCTTTCTAGTGTGAGTTTCTCAGCTACAAATTTGTCCCAGGTTGTCACTAAAGGCATTGCATTTTATTCTCAACCCATGTTGTAGATAGTTTTGCGCTGGAAACTCCAAGACTATTGTGTTTCATTTGAGGTCTGGCTGCAAGCTCCAGCATTTCCATATTCTGCATCACTGATGTTAATACCGTCTTTGTAAACTGAACTATCAATTTTTTTAACTGTTGCAGCCTAATTCCTCTTGTGTATTGGTAGCTGGTTTTTCGACAGATTTGTTCCTAAGATCTGTTGCTGGGGAAGGCCAAAACAAACGTGATAAAAACGTTATTAACTTTTGTGAATTTGTAATGAGGTTCATAATCTATTTGAGGTCAGTTTCTGGTATGGAGTGGCCATCCTGGGGTCTACTTCCATTTAGAAATAAAAGAGCTTCCAGGTTTTGTATTTGTATTTAAAAAAAAAAACCTGCAGAGTGCAAGAACGAATTAAGTTTAGAAGTTAAAGCCCAGAACCAAAGAATGCAGTGTTTACTTTGTACTTCTAAAGCCAGTGCCCTCTTCTTTGCCTAGCACGTTGCCAGGAGGGGCCGTCAGCTGCCGCCTGCCCCGAGCCCAGCCGCGCCGCCACGCTGCACGTACGGAGGAGCGGGTGCCAGCTGCCTCTTTACTCCTGTGACTAAAAGACACATGTAAGCGGAAAGCAGGCTGCCATTTCAGTGCCACCCTGCAGCTTTTAGCCCCTTCTCCGGCCAGCGCCGCGGCCGACGGGACCTCTCCCGCCCTACTGAGCGCCCACACCACCCCCCACAGCCTTAAAGGGGCGGGAAGCTCGTCCGCGGTGCTGTGCCTCCCTGAGACCGCGTCTCCTGTGACAAAGCCCCAGTTTACGGGCGCCCCTTCCCCCTCGCCCCGCCTACACTTCCCGTGGGCCCCGCTTCGGCCGCAGCGTTTCCCGCGGCTGTTACGGAGTCCCGGATCGAGAGCGGGAGATTCTCCCCCTCCCGGCATCCCCCCGGAGGAGCGTAACACCCTCCTGCGCAGTCCGGCGGGAATCGCAGGGAGAGCCGCAGCGGAGTGGCGCAGCGCCCCTCTGTGAATAGCGGCCTCCCGCCGCCCTGCGCCATCTTGAATGGTAGCTGGGGGCCGCGTTCCCCCTCCCTCTTCAAGATGGCGCCGGCCGGGTGAGTGACATGTCCAGTCACGTGGGCAGCGGATGAGCCCCTCTCTCCCCCCGCCTTAAATGATCTCTATGGTTCAGCCGGACACACAGGCGGCAGCGGCGGCGGCGAGGGACGGAGCCGCGGCGGGAGCGGGGCCGCGGCGCCCGCCCGGCGCCTCCTTTGTCTGCGGCCTCGGCAAGGCGAGCGCTTCCCCCTCCCCGACCCTCCGGGCTGCGCCCCGACGCCCTCGCCTGAGGGCTCGGCTCCCTCCTCCCCGCCGGGAGAGGCGGCGGGGGCTCCCCGCTGGGGCGGGGGTCCTTCCCCGGCCTCCTTCGCCCCGGGCGGCGGCGCGACACGTCCTCGGGCGAGCGGGGCTGGGGCCGGAGCGCCGCGGCCCCTCGCCTCCGCCTCTCCGGGGAGCGGGCGGACCGGCCTGCCGGGGCCCGGCGGGCGGGGGCGGCGGGAGGTCAGCGGCGGGCGGGCAGGGCGGGCTGCCGGCGGCGGCGGCTGCCCCCCCTCCCGCCCCGCAGCCCCTTCCTCCGCGGGCTGCCCGCCGGCGGGGCCGGGGCCGGCGAGGCGGCCGTGCCGCAGGGAGGGGCGGCGCGGGCAGGTCCTGTGCCGCCGCCGTTCCTGCGGAGGGTGGGCGAGGAGGGCGGCTGGGGGGGCCGGGGTGTGTGTGTGTGTGGGGGGGTGTTTGTCTGGGGGGGTGTCTGTCTGCTGTGTGTCCCCCCCCCACACCCTCCCGTTTTTCTCCTTTCTTCCCTCCCGCCCTCTTTCCCTTCCCCTCCCCTCCCCATCTGTTATAGGCTTGCGGAACTGTGGCTGTTTGAAATTAAACGTGATCTTTACTGTACCAGCTGGGGTCTGTAATGTAGCTGATAAATGAAGCTCTTCCCGTCGGTTTCAGGTCATGCAAGGAAAAGGGCAAAGCTGGGGAGGGAGCTGGGCGGGGTTTCCCTTTGCTTTTCACAGTCAGGCGAGAGGAGTCTGGTTGATGTCTGCAGCAGATAAAGGAGACAAGAGGATCATCAAAAGACCCCAGAGCCCTTTTATCTTTCTGCTGTTTTTCCCGCTAATTTCATTTACCGTTGCTGCGTTGTCTGTCTGCTTGTTTCCCCCCTTCAGAAGGGGTCGGGTGCACCAGGGCCCTGGCTGAGGTAGTAGTTTGTGCTGTTGGTCGGGTTGTGACATTGCCCGCTGTGGAGATAACTGCGCAAGCTACTGCCTTGCTAGTGCTGGTGATGATCAGCTGCAGATGAAGACAATGACAATGGGAATCCCCTTTGTTTTCCCGGGATTGCATGCTGCTGAGGTGGCAACAATTCCTTCTCCTCCTACTTCTGCAGAAGGAGTCTAGCCTTGGCCACTGAGATGAGTAGTGGGGTTCGACCCCGTCAGTAGGATGCTGCTTCTTTCACAGAGCTGGATGAAAACCCATTAGGTTCACACTGTGTGGAGGGCACCTGAATTTGGGCTGAAGAGCAAGTGCCTGCATTTCTTCTCATGCTGAGACCTTATTATTCAAATGGCACCCTTGAAAGAGGTGGATTTTCTATTTTGTGAAGACAGAGATCAGTGACTGACTTGTATTTTCTGTGTTCTGAATATGCAAAACTTGTATGTGTGCTATTAAGTGCTCATGTTTGAATGGTAAAAAATCCTGAATATTTATCGAACAAAAAGCAAAAATATGTAATTACCACTTTCCTTACATTGATAAGAAAGTCTTTTTACAGTATAGTTGACTAATTGTATTGCTTGATGCTAATAATTTTTAGGTGAACTTCTGACATATTTTTCCTGTATATTTTGACTTACTTATTGTGGAAAAGCAAACCCATGAATCTGCTACTATGAATTAATTAAAATTGGTGGTATATTTGTAGTGATGGCTAAGGGTATCTTTTTGATATGAATTTTAGTGTGTTGATCGCTTATTATAATGGCTTAAACTTGGAATATATTAAAAGATTTACAATAAATGCACATAACTGTCTCTTATGTTTTTAAAAATGAGAGTTAATTTTTCAGTCTTTATAAGACCTAACTATGAACAGGTTGTGGTTAATCTTTTGAGCTTGTAGTGGAAGTTAAAGCTCTAGCTGAACACTTGAAAAGAAGTTGGTGCCTTAATACTGCTTCTAATTCACAGATCTAATGTATTTATAATGTTGGGAAGAGTTGGGCAATTTACAGATATTTAACCGCCTCTTTTTTTGAATTGTTTGAACTCATGTGTTTAGAAGACATGGAAAGGTTGCTCTTGCACCTCTGCTGAATGTAAAGTGCCTGGCAGAACACAGGGAACATCATACTTGCTGACAAGTTTAATCTGATGATACTTAATTTCTACCCTGTGCGATGTGTTATTCTGGTAATTCAAGCTCCATCATAAACAAAACTTTTAAAAAGCTAGCTATTCTCATGTTCACTAATAAACTAACATGTTAAGTATTCTTACTAGTAGATTTTCTTTGAAGTAAAATAGCTGTTATAGTTATTGTCTGTCTACAAATTTAGAACATACTCTGGCTGTTTTTTTCCCCACCTTAATTGAAAGGGGTAAAAAGGATACAACAGCCGCCTGCTTTTCACATCCTAACGAACAGCACATCTCAAACAGAGCCCCTTGGGGTTTGATCTGGAAGTTAGAGTGATATTTTCACCGTCTACCTTTAGGTGTCTATTTTAGCTGGTTAATCCACTAGTCCCTCTCTCTTCAGTGGAGGAGGCAGAGATAGATCCCTGATGTAAATCACGCTTTCAAGTGCCTTAGCATTATTGATCTGAATTACCCTTTCAAGGAGCTTGTCTCTGTATGTTGATTGTTAAGGGAGGTGAAGGAGCTTCAGCTAAGCTAAGTGCCTGTAGGTGGGTGGTGTGAAATTGTCCTCTCTGTTGCTTTCCTTTCTTATGCTCAGGGAAGTTGGGTAGAGGTAGAACTTGGCTCCTTTTGTAGCTTTTTGGGTTTGAGGGAAAGAATCAATGGGAGAAGATGTGTGCAAGTATACTACCATTAAGCACTTAGTTGTTTATCTCCTGTGTAAAATATCTCCCTTAAACTTCACTTGCTACCTGAGCAATCCGTTCTTTGTGCTCTGGATGGTGACTTCAGAGTTCAGGAGAATGTTAAGAGCCTGTACTAAAATAAGATAGTGCTACTGAAATAATGCAGGTAGGGACACTACTGGTTGGGTAATGCATGAGGTGGGTTGTCCTCATGTCCACGTAGGTCTCAGTTATGTATTGCTTGGTAGGGTTTAGGTGTGTACAAGTGAATTATTTCCTTGAGGAGTTGCATTCAAGATGCTTAGCTTTGCTTTAGGGATATCCATGCATTTCTTGGTTCAGAACACTTCTCAGTCCTGCATTCAAAGTGTAGAAATTTGTCCAGACAAGTTCCATCTTTAGCATTGTCCTAGTCACAGTCCTTACTGCTTAACTGTCCAACTTGCATAGCTTACTTTTATGAAGAAGGCTGTGACACCATGCTTTGAGGCAAAAAGATTAATTCTTCAGTAGAATGGAGAGCCTTATCTTAGTGATGTTGTAAAAGTTGAAGTTGATATTTCTGAAAATACTGAGAAAACCTAAAACGGAAAGAGTAGCTCATATCTTGCAAATACAGTGATCCTTTATTGTGATTTGATGAATTAGTTTGGGAAGAAAAAATGCATCATGCCAATTAAAAAGCTGTACTGCTGGCATGTTACTGTCTATGGCATTGTCTCTTGCTGAATTTTTTTTCCCCTTTTATTCTTCAGAGGTTTCAGTCAAACTTCTTGTGTGAATTTGTTATAGAAACATTAAAATAGGCACATGGCTGAGTTGATGGAATTTCTGTGCAAAGTTATTTAGTTTATAGTATCCCTATTGTGTATTGTTTGCTGTGCTGGGTGAGAAAGTACTGCAAGAAATGTTCCTCTGTAGCTTTTCTGAGCACTTCCTTTGACTCATAGAATAATAAAAATGCATTGAGATTCACGGCATAGTCGATTAAGCTTTAGATGCTCTTATTCCCTGGTTTGATGTCTTTTTGCACTATTGTCTTACCTATTTTGTGAAGAACAGTCACCAGCTGCTCACCCCTCCAGCTACTGTCTGTCAATGCTGCTTCTGAAGATACTGGCACACATCAACCTAAAATCTCAGATTCAAGATAGTTGCTTCCCTGCAGGGTGCAGTTGCCCTCTCTGTCACCAAGGAGAGTGCTGTGTTCCCGTGCTAGCAAAACTGATATTTGAGAACTTGTCTTCACTGAGGGCTGGCTTGGTTATTCTACTTTAATAGATCCTGGGCCATGCACATAATGAGTGAGACCTCCCACTTACACCGGGAAGCAGCTTAAGACAGTAAGAGGAAATGCCAGTTTCTAGAGAGTTATGTCTATAAATACATAAGCACTTACTTAAAATACATCAATGCATTTAATAAGTTAGATGTGCGGCTTCCCATTGGATGCATTCTTTGTAAGAATGAGTACTAAACATAAGGAAATGCTTACACTAGTAATTATAAATGGAAGTGGACTGCATTCTTTATACTTAAATTAGTTTACTTGCATCTTCCACTGTCCTGTGTTTAAGAGTTACTCAACGAAATGATAAAAATTGGTTCTAGAACATTGCTTCTAGAAGAGGTTATATATATATTACATATATATTCATGGTATATGCCTTTAGAGAGATTCTTTCTGCAGTAGAAATAGAAATGTCATTCAAAACATGAGTGTGAATGTTTGGGAAACTCTTAGATACCTAGATTTTAGTCATATAGAATACGTTTAATATTAGCCTTGTAACATATATTTGGATCATAATTTTTATAAATTTATTTTTGAGCAAGTACGCAAGCCTTTTAGCGGAGCTAGTTGAGTTTTTAGGTGAGAATCTTTTAGCCTCTCAGCTGCATTAATGTATAGGCTTTCTGAATTTCTGTCAAAAAAGAACATGTGTCCTGAAAGCGTGAAAGGTGGGGAAAGACGAGAAGTGTAACAGAAGAAGTTACCTTTGCTGGGGATTTAGTGGAATCACTGAAGTGAAAGGCTTATATTTAATGCGAAGGGGCTGGAGTGTGCCCTCGGGCATGGAAAGTGCTGCATCATGGTGAAAAGAGCTGCTGTGTTCAGTCTGGGAAGAGAATCTGAAGACTGGAAGTGAACTCATGTTTCTTCTCCCTGGCCAAGACTTGACCTGCAGAAAGGGCTCTCTTACCTGGCCTTCTGGTTTCTTTTCCCAAGTTTGCTTATTTCTCCTGTCTTTCCGTTTTCTTTGCACCTAAAGTTCTCACTTTTGCCCTATTAGTTTGTGTACCCTGCTTGCCTCTGCAAGCCAGGCGAAGCTGCCCGTATCTTTGCAGTTAATAGCTTTTGAAGTTTGCCTACCTGTTGCAGGCTTTTGGTGAAGGTTGCAATGGCTGCAACAAAGAACTGTCTTGGTGCAACAGATTAGCTTTGTCCAGAATTTAGTGATGCCAATGTGTCAGTACACAAATGGAAAAAAATCCAGTCTTGCACTATCTTTCTAAATGCTGTAAGTCTCTTGTTCTAAACCAGCTAAGATAATAGCATCTATGATGTCTGGTTGTCAGATCCCTTCCTGGTCCCTGATCACCTTATTCCTTCTTTCCACCCTCTCTCTACAGTAACTTTTGAAGCCAAGAACTGTCTTCAGCCACTTGAAAGAAGGTTGAAGTTTTAAAATAAAATTATTCCTCTAACTTATATGAAAATATGTTTAAACATCTCGTTGCTAAAGTGGTGTGATATTTCCCAATTTCCCCTTTTACCTAAAGACAACTCAAAGTATGCCTCATTCCATTCTGAAGGGTGCCTTTTCTGCCCTCCATTTCATCCTTTGCAAGAAGCAAGGATTTTGCCTTGCATGTCTTAAGCCTTGTCCCACAAAAAAATGAGACAAAGGAATTGGTATGAAAATGCTGGCATTGAATATGGCAAGGTCATATTTATCCCACCTTCTGTGTGAAGGTTTGTGAGTGTTGGAAGGGAAGAGGGGATAGTTTTGCTATTGGTTAACTTTTGAAGTACTGTATCAGGAGGGACTGTTCAACTGATAGCTCAGTGACCCAGTATTACCTGTGGTACGTGTTCCTGGAAGGATATGTTACTTTGATGCTAAGACTTTTGACTGGAAAGGCAAGAGAATCCTTTGTATGCCACCTGCAAAGACAAGCAAAGAAAAAGGTATGGTGACAGACTTCCAGCTGCTTTGAGATCTGCTTTTTTACCTGGTAAAAATCAGTGTGGTTTTTGCTGAGGCCTTGTGTTTCAGGCTGAAGCTTAGTTTTCAGTTTAAACCGGATCTTGCTCACTGCCAGAGTTTCTACACCATGTTCTTAAAGGTCCAGTTGAGGAGCTTCCAGAAGGAAGCTTCTGGTAAAATAAACCTAATAAATAGTATACTTTAATTATCATAAAAAGCTTTGTTATGATAGTGAATTACATTTCAGTATTGAAGTACGAAGTGGTGGCTTTTGTCTTAGGTAGGTGTAAGTGAAAGCTGTATTACTCTTGTCCAATAAAATGATGTTTGAGATGAATTGTGTTTCTGTAGAGTACCATGGGATTCATCAGGTAGTGAAGTGTGCAGCTGTTACGGACATGTTCACCTCTCGTGCGGTGGCAAGTGTGGTGGTATGCCTAACAGAAATGACAAAAGTGGGGCCAAAAGTGAACTCAAGACATGAGACGTTTCTTTGAGAGCCGCTGTGGTGGTTCCACTCCTGGTATTGGTGCATGCAACCTTCAGAACCCTCTGAAAAATGTATTGCTATGTCAACGACCTATGTAATAGATACTAATTCAGGTAAGAAAGCCACCACCTGGATCCATTTTTCCATTCCCCTTATGTCAACAGAACAGATCCCACAATTGTGTTTCCTTGAATGATTTTTAGGTGTGTTGTAGCTGAACCCTGAGTTATGCCAGGAGGAAGATGAGGCCAAGGAGGCAGATGTTTAACGACGTGTGTTATTTTTGTTCTCTCTCTTCCTAAATTGAATACATGTATTAGAAGCTGAGGGAGATGTAGGGCCAAAGTACAGTCCTCTGTGAAACACTGTGTGCAATAGATGTACAGGCTAACTGGTGCAGTCTGACTCTTGTTCATGAAACCCTGGGCTTCTTCCAGATTAACAGGTCACCTCTGTACTGCAAGTTAGCAGCTATGCTTTACAGTATGAAACCTATTCCTAAATTTCTTGGCAATGCAGGCTGCTGAAGTGAGGAGACTGTTTATCTATTGCGTACCTAAGGGCTACACCAGCATGCATAATTTATATAAGGGTCTTATATAAACTACAGCCCTTCAGCATGTCCTGCAAAGTCAATTCACTGCTGTATTGCATGTAGTTCTTGCTGCTTGCATCTAGCAAGGACTGCTTCAAGGCCATCTGTGTTACACAGGATGGAACAAGGATGTCTACAATGATCTGGTTGGAGTTTGGATCTTAGATTTTCTGTTGTCCTAGCACTCAAAAGCTTTCCTTTCTGGAAAGCTGCCTGCAGCTCCATACAGGTCTAGGTCAAACTGCAACTTATCCCTCATTGAGGAGAGGTTTTGGCTTAGGTGAACAAAGGGGAAATTGCCAGCAGATCCAGGACAACTGCATAAGTAGGCCTGTTTTCCCAACTGTTGGTGAAGAGCTGTCACTTTCCCAGTTGCATCAGTATACCTATTGTCAAGAGGGCAACTACCCTCTATGAAGCCTTGCTGCATCCAATTCTAGTCACCTGGTGGACAGTTACTTTAGAATGGGTAAATCTGGTGTCTGAATCCATGTTACTGGGTGATTTGTATCACGGTGATGCAAAAACTTAGCGTTTGTTGGGGATTATGAACAGGATCTACTTTTCCATATGATGTGTTCTCTAGAGTTCTCAGGTTAAGCAGAAAATAAACCACTTCCTTACCTCCACGTACCTACCTGCCTTGCCTCATCCAGGGGCCAGTATCTATATACACAGTGGGCTGTACTGAATATGCGATGTTGCTGCTTCCTGAGGTCTTCTTTCCCAAGGTGATAATCGTAAGCATTATCAGGATGTACACATGCACTGCCACTGTCCATATCTATCTTGTGCTGCTCTGTCATATAACCCTATCTGATTTACACAGTGATTTCAGTCATGCTGAGATTCGGTAGCCTAGAGATCTAGTGTGGCAGTGTAATAGTAATCCTTTGAGCTAGGCTCATTGCTGGTGCTGTCAGTACCATGGTGGTCTTTCACGCTGCAAAACTTGAGTATGGACCCAAGAAATGCTTCTGTCAGAAAAGATGTAGTAGGTTACTTTTGTATAACCTCGTGTGGGTTTGGCTAGAATGCCTAGATGTAAGGTAGGTCTGAAATGGTACATACAAATGTACAATGTGAGAGCTAGCACTACTATAAACATTAAACGTTTATAGGTGTGCCAGTCTGCCAGCTACGATGCCATTATTTTCCAGGTCCCCCAGGTTTTTTCCCTCTCTTGTGACCTAGCTATTCCACTACTCCTCAGCCTCATGAATGTCTGTCTTCTTTCCAGCACCTGAAAGATTGCTTTCTAGTCATGTTAGTCCCTGATGTCGTACATGGTCTGTCATGCATCCTGTACCCAGCTGCTGTCTTTGCTACTTTAGTACATGGTTATAGGCTAGAGTAGAAAAGAAAACAGGGAAGGATGGCAGAGGAAGCAAGTGCTTAAGTTTACCAATCCTTTTTTAATGGTTGAAAAGTAAAAATGGTCTAATAAGGCAACAAAGTGCAAAGCTTAAAGGAAGTAGATAAACAGTAGTGATGCTAATGAAAACCCAAATTAAATGATCAGTGCAAGGTCTAGTGGCAGCAGAGGTCCTTAAATATTTACGCAATATGTTCTTCCCTCCCTTCCCCAGCCTTGTACTACCTATGGCCCTGCCGTTGTAATAACATGATGGTGGAGTGTTTAGGATATCACATGGCTCCCAACAACCCCCAGCAGCCACCACATGAGCTGCAGCTAGCTGAAGTTGAATCTGGAGGCAGCACGCAAACGGTTCAGGTGCCATTAGGATCTTCTGCTTCAGGAAGCCCTAATGCAGGTGGCTCAGCTGGTCACGATGATCATGTGTAAGCCTGGCCAGATGGCTGTGGTCAGCTCATGCCAAGGCCAGACTTGGCATTTGCCCAGAAAATCCTTTATGGTAATTCTGAGGCCTTTGTGGTACCCTCCGCAGCCTCCTATTGACATGTGTGGCAGGAGGGGTTGCAGGCAGCTGTGGAGCAGCAGGGCCCACCTTTGGAAGAATCAACAAAGCAGAGAGAGTGAACCACTGGAACCGAGCCGTGTATGGGGATGTTTCCCATGGCCTGTCTACTCTGGCACACGTATCCCAAGGCCAAAATTTGCAGTTCTGTATATGGATGCCAGTATTGTTCAATCCAGTTATCAATGCCCAAGAAAGCAAAATGTCATCCATAATGATAGCTGCAGATGCCACAGTGATTGATAGGACAGTACATGTGGAGCATTTACTGTTAGAAAGCAATCCAAAATGTTTCATTAGCCACAGTCCAACATATTTAATACTGTCAATCATGAACTACCATATCTACTAGCAAAAAAGTAGGCTACATCCGCAGGATGTGTTGTATAGAGACCTAAAAGTAGTTTGAGGTAACAGATGGCAACTCTCGGTCTGTTATATAAAATTATTTGTAAACGTCAGGGAAAAAAATAAAAATAGAATTAATTCAGTCAAAAATTCCTGCTGGTTTAAAGAACATATTGAGATTATATCTGATGGATAATAGGAATGTTTGACAGGAAAACGATTGCAGTGGACCCAGTGTTTTGAAAATGAAGCCTAGATGGTAGAAGAGGAGGGCTTCCCCTCTCTTCATCTTCTTTGGAATTCATTGAGTAAAAAGATGTGCAGCTTTTACCTGCAAAGTCAACACCAGTGTGGGTCACCACGCTTACAGACTTCTGGGTTCAACCGTGATACATTGAAATCACAAAGTCCTCAGACCAAGCCAAGGCAGCAAGGACTGAAGGGATCTTGCCATCTTTACTGACTGCTCTAGTCCCAACCATCACCCGAAATACCAAGACTTGGCTACTTTTGATTGCCCCTTTGTGCTTCAGTTTCTCCCTGTTTCTTTTCTAGTCTTTCTGATTCTTGCCTTTATGCTAATCAAGTCTTGTTTAAAAAGCTTGTCTTCTGCAACCTTGTGACCAGGTAAAAAGCAGTGTCTTTGTTGTGATAATAGTTTTGGCAGAGCTTAAAGTGACTGAAAGATGACACTTATCTTTTCCTTAGTAGTGGCTGGTATGGAAGAACCTAGCAAGACCAAATGACGTTTTCTTATTTGTTTAGCATTTCAATTTTTTTCTCCCTTTCTCACTTGTTATGTTTGTACCTCCCTTTCAACTTCATGACATGAATCTTTAGGCTATTTCAATTTGTTTTCCCATCCCTAAAACCGCTGTTAACACTATTATCAACATTTTGGTTTGTCAAGACTGTCAAAACAGGAGTGGTTTTTCTATTCTATATTTTGTATATCTAAAATAATGGGAAAGGGATACAATTGATGATTTAGGTTACCCTTCAAATGATTTAACTGGGTAAATGATTTAACTTGGTAGGATTTGCTACTGCCTCCCCCCACATTCTTTTTAAAGGGCTTGTATGTTTCTAGTACGGTTGTCTGTGGTAGAATTAAGCAGGATGAGATTGCTGGGCTCATAACCCTGACATTTAATACGGCACAAGACAGCATCCTGTTAACCACTTTGTACTGATTTTGGCAGTATACATGGACCAAGGTAGTCAAGACAGGGACTACATCTCATTAAGCCAAGATTTAGAAAAGGGGCTGGTGTCATTGCAGTCCTCTTGAAGTGGACTTCTGCTGCAGTGCTTCAGTATACAGAAAGCAAGCTATTAAGCTGAACAAAGTGATCTTCCTTTCACATAGCACTTGATTATTGTATATTGATGGACTGGTCATCTTAATTCAGAAAGAAAATGGGGCTACTGGAGAGAATTCAAAGAATGAAGTGTTTGGGGAAAAGGTCTCAAGATGCAAGCCATATACGTATTCAGCAGATCAAAGAAAAGGATGGAAGGTAACATAGCACTTACATATGGCAAAGTAAACTGATTGTGGTGAGCTTTTAATAATACACAGAGGCACAGAAGATGCAGTTGTATCTTATGCCATTAATTTCTACAGTTTGAGTGCTAGGAGTAATTAAACATTTGAAAAATTGTCAGGGAAAAGTGGTAGAATTGAAACATGCTGTAGGTCTTACAACTGTCTCTTTAAACAACACACACTGATGTGTGTTTGATGTTTGACATTTGAAAAAATTGTATGGTGATTGTCTAGAGCAAGTGATGACAGTGGTACTGCTAGGCCAAAATGGTACCTGGGAATGGCTGTCTTCAGCATCCAACTCCGTGTCTACTCAATGGCTAAGCTTTTGCAATGATTTCAAAGCAGGATGCCATCCTTTCTGCTGGATTTAGCTCTTCTGATGATCATCATAACATACCTGGCAGTTATGTTGGTTGTGGAACGTGCCCAGAGCTGTCCAACCACCAAACCCACTTCTGGGTCCTGTCTTCCTTCCCTGCATCTGGGCAGCCTTCTGCCCTCCCACTGGCAACAGCACCCAGCCATGGCTGTGTCTGCAGAAGCCCGTAGTCCTTTGGTCTCCTTTCCTTCTAGCTGTAGCAACATTTGCCCATCCTAACCTATACAGAGAGAGGTATTTTCTTCCTTGAGCAGCTACTGAACTCGTTTGCCTGTCACCAAAAGCCAGGCTTGGCCCATACTTACAGGGTGGTAGTGAGTGAAACCCACTACCCTCCATGCTTGGCCTGTTGCTGCAAACTTACCCCAAAGATTAGACAACTACTGCTGTAGTGGCCTGGGAAGGATAAGGAGCAGTGGCTGTTGCTTTCAGCACCCCTCCTGTGCGTTTTTACACAACAACCCTGCAGCTCTTTTTGCCTGGCTTTGTATGTTGGAGTGTGAACAGACTGCGGAGGTGTGATGCTGCCACCTTAAAGGAAAGAGGCTACTCAGAAAAACTCTGCAAGCCACAGTCTTTGCGCCACTAATTGGACTGCAGGTGGGGTGGGTTTTTAGTTGGTGGTTTGTTTTTTTTTTTTTTAAGCAGTCAGTGACAAATACCTAGTGTAAATACTTGTTGGTGTTATCATTTGAAAACACTTATTTCTTACAAATGGAGAGTTTGTATGCTATAAGAAAAACTTGCTTGCCTGACAGTGCAACTACTTTGGCAAGTGGGTTACAATCATTTTAGTGTTATGGCATGGCTGTCACAGAGCACTAAGCTTCCTTGCTTTCACTGAAGCTTATTTTCCTTTGCTGTCATCGTTGGCATTGGTTGTGGATAGCACATTGCTTCTCTTTGGGTGCTTATTCAGGTACTGCTACTGCAAAGGTTTTGTTTCATTTTTAAACTTTGGTTCAAAAAACAACAACAACAAAACCAAGATCTCTGCACTAGGAAAGTTAGTCTTCTCAAACACATTTTTCTTGTTCTCATCTTAATTCCAGCAGGTTTTGTTTTCCAAATTACTGAAAGTGTTAGAAACATTCTTCATTCAACAGTGTATATTCCATGTAAGTATTTTTTGGCTATAGAAGGCAACCAGGGAATTGCTGGATCCCCTACTGGTATGGTCAGTATCCCTTTGAAGTATTGCAGATCATATGCTCCATTTACAGAAGCATCTGAGCTGCTGCTACAGCAAGAAACTATCACTTAACGTGGGCCATCAGATCAGTCTACATTATGGTCTGCTTCTCACCAGAAAAAAAAATCAGAAAGACTGTGATAAAGGCTAATTTCCTTAGATTCCTCATTCTTTTCTACATGGATGATATATTTATTTTTAAGCATCTGTGTTTGTGCCAACATATTTTTCTCTTAAGCTAGCACTGAGAAATTGCTCTTCCTCTCCAAGGACACTTCTCTGTGGTCTGCTGCAGCATAACCAGCTCAACTTAATCTCTACCTTGTTCAACACTTGAAAGGAGCCATTTACAGAATTTTTTAGGAAACATGGACTGAGATTTTTTCAGCTGCCCCAAGTGAACTTGGGGAACCAGTGAAAGAACTAGGATTCAAACCCAGTGGTACACAGATGAGTCTGGTGGTTTGGAAGAAGCAGTCTGAAGCTATGCCAAAAACGATTAACCTTTTCTATTGAACCTGTAAGTACTTGTTTGAGGATTCTGCAGCCATCTGCCACGGTATTGTCACCTAAACCACAGACTGGTGCAATGGCTGTGGTGTTAGGCGGTACTCTCAAACACTCCTGATATTGAACCTGACCCAGAACACGGTTTCCCGTTTGTAGTACAGGTGTGTTGCTGTGTAATACAAGTTGTTTAGCTGCCTTTGTATTTCTAGGGCAAGTGCTACTTGTCTTAAAACCTACAGGAGAAAAGATAAAGGAGCAAACAAAACTCTCTGTCTCACTGTCATACCTGAGGTTATCAGAAATGCCTGTGTTTGGTAACTACAAAAACAGACAGAAGAAGCAACTGCTTGAAAAGCCACGTGTTGTTATGTTTTCTCCCCCTCTCACCTCCCTTTTTTTTTATCCAATATAATCTGAATTTGACAGTCTGCAGGATGGGTTGTAAATCATTGCATTTAGGTAGATATTTGCAACTGCGGGACTTGATAGTGAATGAATACTGCTTCATGTAAGAACATGCTACTTTTTATCAAAAAGTATATAAATAAGCAAGTCTTTAATAGTTGCACAAATGTAAGGTGAAAGTATGATCATTTTCTCCTGCAATAATTGAACTTCTTTATTGAGTTTCCATTTTTGCTGTTTTTTCTTTTTGTATCTACAAAGTAACTTCCATTCTCCTTCAAGTGATTATGCAGTTTGAAAATGGACAGATCTTTACATACATGTGGAAAATAATTTTCTTAAAATGAATGCATCTATTCAGGCACCTTTTCACAACTTTGCCTGATGGATCTTATTTTCCATTTTTTTTTTTTTAATTATTTTGACCATTCCCATGTGACCGTTTTCATTAGCTTTTTCCAAAAATGCACGGTACTAGAGAGAATCCTAGGTCTGTGACTGAAATCAGACCAGTTTCAAACATAAACTAATGACCTCATTTGTCTTGCATAAAATACATGTTTTTTATTTTTGTTGGAACAGTATTACCTTACTATGTAATGAACGTAAAATGTATCTCCTGATTCAATGTTCCTATAACTTAACCCCTTCCTCCTTTTCTGAATTTGCTTACTTCTTCCTATCAGGACTACTTCACATCTGTCATGATGCTTTTGTTTATTTAAGGTGACTTCTTTATTTATCAACATGATATTGAATTTATAGTGACTAGACTTTTGCTCTTTTCCATTTCAAATAATGCTGGTAAGAATCTTATTTTCCCTACATCAGCCCACAATTGTTAATGAATACACAGAGAAGCGTGTTGCAGGAATGGATTCTAGTAGAACACATTTCTAAATCTTCTTCCAGTTAATACTAACACCAGTGCATTTCTTCTCTCCATTCAGTTTATTTCCCCATCAAAGAAAGCAAGTTTAGTTAGTTGCACTTGAGTTCTGATGATCAGGTTGACTACTACTTAATTATTGTCCTACTGGTGCTTGAAATTCTGGCAGTAAGCTTAGTATTTAATGAGAAATACTGAACTGTAAGCCCTTATACATGCATATACTTCTCTATAAGCACAGATCTCTTCTAAGAGAAATTCTAGCTACAGCTTGTGACAGCAACATAAGTTTACATGGATTCTTGAAGACAACAGCAAGATGGGAGTGAAGGAAGAGAAGATTAGACGGGTGACTTTTCATGGGTATCTACCAAAAGAGAACACTTGGAAAAAAAGGCAAACAAATAGTGGAAGTGACCTTTTGAATAACTGATGCACAATTCAGATTGACAAGACTGGCTAGTGAAGGAAAAACAAAGCTGCAGAACAAGTTTCCTTTACTGAAAGAGAGAAAAGAGAGAAAGAAGGAAGAAAAGAGTATGTTTTGTATGCAACTATCTAAAAGTGGCTTTAATCGCAGCCTTGGGCAGTCGATGATTTCCTTCTAGTGTTTTTCAAGAGAAGTCTGCTTCTGGTCTTTTTGTTGTTGGGAGCAGGCACAGCATAAGCAGGAGTGGGAGAGTTGTGGGTTGATCCAGCGCTAGGAAGGTCAAGCAGCATCAGAGGAAGGGGTTGTCTCTTTCCTTATTTTAATGGTAAACACATTGGCGCTTCAGCATATTTGTCTGCAGATTGCTCTTGCGGTAATTGAAGACACCTTTTCATGCAAATGGTTCTTAGAAGTTCAAAGAAAAGAAGGAGGAGGATGTGTAAAAGATCACCTCATCGGGCTTGTCCGTTATTAGAATTCTTTTCAAAGTTGCGGTCAGCTCAAACGGTCTCTCTAGCTCTTGCTAAAGCAGGAATATTTTTGCGAACATAGTAACTGAAGCCTTTTTAAAAAAAAAAAAAAATAGAAGCCAAAGTGATTCTGTATATTCTAGTCCTGAACTGCTGGTGCTTCGGCAGTAAACAAGTCACATCATAGTTTAGACCCTGAGATGCCCATTAAACCATCCTTAGGAATATTAAACAAGAGAACTCTGAGATGAACAGTATTCCAGGATATCATGTGGAATATAGCCCCTAAAAGAGAATGTCTTTTGGGTGGTTGTTTCTGTGATGATAAATGAAAAATAGTTGTACTTTTAACCAATCTGTAAGACTCGTTTACATCTATGTGTGCCATAGTGACAAGTGCTAGAATGAAGTCAGTGGTAAATTAAGGGATCAAAAAAAAGAAGGTGATCCATTTGCTAAAAAGCAGTCACTCCTTTAGAAGTGTTCGTGACGGCTATGCTGTTGAAGATGCTTATTTGTAATTTTCCAGAATTAGATCTGAACCCATCCAGAATGGGCTTAAAGTGGGAAGAAATATCTAGTGTTATTCTGGGAGGAACAAAGATTTGTTGGTATGCAGGTCAGTACTCGGAAGAAGCAGCTCTATTTCATTTATTTAGGAGACTCTTGTCATGGGTAAAAATGTGGTGTAGAAAGATTTTAGTGTGCTACTCACATTATTAATTTTTTTTCCCATATATTTGAATTTAAACAAAGTAATACTGCACATAATTGATCAGATTCTCTTAATGTCTCTATAGCGTGCTATAGGGAATACCGCAATGGTGCCGTGATGGCAAGAAGATGCACAGACTGACACACAGCTTTCTGTAGTCTTCAGGTCCATAACATGGGCTTCAGCTTTGTTTCATTTTTATGGGGTTTTGGGGTTGTTTTTATAGTTACCATTGCACCTCCAAACCTTTTCCTGAGATAGATAGCTGATTATGCATTTTTTTCAATCTCCTGACGACGTGTATGAGATTTTTGTGGGGGCTTTTCTAGATATTTTGTAATGTATTCTATTGTCTTATGTTGTCTTTTCACCTTTTAAAATAACTGTTATTATTTCATATTTTGGAGGGCTGAAATATTGTTTTCTGCTTTTTCCCCCTGTTGTATGGAGATTAAGTGGACTACCTTAGTTTCAGGTCAGATGATAGCATTTCATCAGGACAGTGAAATGACTGTAAGCATTCATCCCCCGTGGATGAAATCCAAGCCTGCAGCATTTCTGTCTCCCACCTTGAGAAGTGGCAAGACAATTACTGAGGTCCTTGCAGACGGGTTTTAAAACTGTGCATAATCCAGCGGTGAATGAAATGCGGAACCATCCAAATCACTGACATTTAACCCAACCACACGTCAGTCCAGGTGGCAAGGTAAACTGGTACTCAACTGTTTCCAGCCCATTTTCCTGGTTAGCACTCTAAAATACAAGAAAGTTTTGGCACCTCCTATGTGATTTTTGTACATGTGCGCACTTTATTCTGTATTCAGATTTTCTGGTGTAGGTAAACTGTTAAGGCATCTGTATTTCATTTCACTTCACGCTCCTCTTCAAAACAGTTGTTCTTTCTGGAGAGAGCACTCACCTTTCCCTTTGCCTTTCATCCTTGCTCCTCTTAGTTGTGCAATGAAATTGCATCACTCAGTTGTGACATTTCAGTAGTGGACGCTACGCTCATTTTAACCAAAAGAATATTCTTCTGAAACAAAACCTTGATATATTTACTTGTCAACAGATATGCTCTATAACTTCCATAAAGAGGACTGAATGATAAAAATAGTAAAATATGTGAAGCGTTTAGGTGTTTCTGAAATCTACCCTTAAAAAGAGCAAGAGCCAGCAATCCCTTGTGCCAACCTCTTTTATCTCTTCCAAAGCTATTTCTCATTTACTGTAATGTTAACAGTTCTATTTCACAGTGTGCTTTAGATTCCCAACAACAGCAAAAAAAAAAAATTACTTAAGAAAAAACAACTTGCAAATCCAAGACCAGGCGTCTGTTTGTGTGCAGTGCTAAATGGAGCCTTACCATTTCTTAACTAATGAGGATCTTTTCCATGTGGAATAAATTCTTAGTACTTAGCAGCATTAGTAATGCTTCAAAAAAAAAAAAAAGTATTTAAAACGGTTCAGTTGCCAACTGCCTTTGACTGTCTCAGTAAGACATTGAAACAGACCTTCTGCTCTAAATTAATAAGGCCAATCACAGCCACACAAAGCCCAGAATGACCGATCATTCTTCTGGTGTCCTCGCTATCTTTACTGAGGTCAGATAAATCACTTTCAAGCTGTTAAATCAATGATCATAAATTAGGGCTCTGTTTTTACAGCGCCTTGTGGGAAATTCTCATGGTTAAATTAATCTAACAGCTGCAGTGAAGAGCACCTCCCACAAGATCATGTCAAAAGTTCTTCCCCTCACCCCACTTTTTTTTTTTTTTAAGGGGAAAAAGGACTGAATTACTCGTTTTTACCTAGCGCACAAAATGGAATCCCTCCGTCTATCCCTGCTAATTCGTGTTTCAATTGTACCCAGCTGTTTAAATTGCACTGCGCAGAGATTGCCTTGATCCCCAGGTGCTGGTACTCCATCTGTGCTGCTCTGAGAGACTATTTACAGCAGAGGTTAGGCCAGCGATTGCTGGGATGGAAAACTCATTTCTCAGCCTGGCTTTTATTTACACTCTTATTAAAGATCCTTTCACTCATGTTGGAATGGCAGCTAGTGGCTGCAGTGAGCGTTTGGCATCGAGCCAAGCAGCGAAATTACCATGTCGATGAAAGATAGCCTGCTTCCATTTTAACCTTTCACTGTTCTCCCCTTTCCATCTATATTTGCATGAAGAAGGATGATTATTGAAAGAGATAGGGGGACAAAGGGATGAGAGAATCCTTGTCAGCTGAGCTTTTCAAGGGATAAACCAATGGTTTGTGACCAATTTGGAAAAATCTTTACTGCCTTATTAATTTCCTACTCCTTGCCCTTAATTGCTATTAGAGTTTATTTTCACATGAAGCAACAGAGCTGCTCATGCTCTGCTTGCATCCTTCCCCCACTGCTTCCCTGTGCCTCGTGAACGTGACCCTGGGATATATCTGCAATGTTGAGGTTTCTACTTCATCCCCAATGCAGGTCACACAGAGCCACAGCAACACCCTCAAAGCATTTTTTTTCCTACAAACGTGCCTCTTAGAAATGAATCACCTTCCTGGGAGCAAGTGGCTCGTTGCACATCGCCTGTTATATCACTGGGGGAGGGCAAGGGAGAGTATGAACGGTTGCTGGGGGAGGCTGGCATGCAATCATCATGTTATGGACCTAGATGCATTTAAAAAATAAAAATAGTAACTATTTCTCCAGAAACCTCAGCACATTTGTTTTTAGGAGCAATGCAGGATTGGTGAAAAGCACCAAAATCCACCTCAGCTGTTGCGAGACAATAACTGACATTCATTGACTGCCAGCCATAGCCCAGCACAACAAGGAGGAGACCCCAAAACGTCAGGCCTCACTACCAAGCTCAATTTGTGAGGCAGACCATGACCTTACATGCAGCAGCAGTGCAGGTTCCTGACTCTAGCAAAGCTGTGCTTTTCCTTCTCTTTGCCTGCCTCCAGGGCCGAAGGAGAGGTGAGTAAAGTCTATTTTCCATTTGCCTGTGTGGAGGAGCAGTGACTCTAGTGAGATGTTTACAGGAGTTGATGGTCTTGCTCCTGAGCTGTGTTTTGGGTGCAAATACCAGCTTTCATCAAAAAAAAAAAAAAAAAGAGGCTATATCGTGAAGGATTTAACCCTCTACTTAGATGGTTGTGTCCTACCGTTGTTTAGCCACTGCTTAACCTTGCAGGTCCCCAAGAATCCCTGTCTCCACTAATCACCAGGAGGCTCAAGTGCCATCTGATGGCCACAGGCTGGTGCATTCCCAGGACTTGCAGGCATAGGAGGCTTTTCAATACAGAGGTAGTTGTTCACTCCTCCAAAGATCGAACAAACTTGAGTTAGTCTCAGTTTAATTTTTAAAACTCAGTTTTGTTCCCGTTGAGGACAAGGCGCCTGGAGAAAGGGGTGTCTTGCTATTCTTTCCCCCACTACTCCTCCTAAAAGGCAGAGGGTTTGTTAACAAAAGCACGAACAGGTACTTAGCTGTATTCTGGGTAACTGGCAGCTAAAATAGGTGTATTTACTGACCACTGCTTCCTTTCAGCTCCTGGAACAGGCACAAACAGATCATGTTTTCCAACATCTTAGTTGCTGTTCAAAGTTACTGGCCAATTTTTTCCTATATACATATTTATATCAATATATAAAGTTATAAATCCACTATTCTACAAGTACTTGCTTATTTATCAGGACTCAGCCTGTGCCATATAGCTGACTTCTTCAGGTTAGTTGGGGGTTGTCTTCCCCGTTTCCTACCGGACTGCGTACCTGAGTCCCACGCTGCCTGCTTTCCCAGGGAAGCCAGCACCAGGGAAATCTTGCAGGAGTGGGAGCAGAGAAGCACTACTGGGAAATTTTACATAACCATAAATATTTTTTTTTCCCCCTCTCCTTCCTTGGGTGTTTTTTTTTTTTTTTGGCACTAAACAGACCTTCCCTAAAACGCCATTCTTAGAAAAATGTAACCACAGCAAGATTTACTGTCTGAGCATTGTGTTTAATATTTTTCCCATTCATAAAATACTTGTATGTCTGGACATGAGACTTAGTTTGAAGGGCGTGTTTTGATTCTTGTCTGGCTCATTTAAACTGCTTCTATGCTTGTGCTCTAGCAGAGAAGGGGTAAGAATGATGTCCCGACTCTTCTAACATATTCTAAATTCCCAGATGGAAAATTCAATTGCATGAGTGCTGGTGAAAAACAAGCACTAAGAGGGGGCACAAAGACCAGCAAAGTAAATTTATTTTTTCAGTTGGGAGCAAAGCAAACTCAATCCTCAGAAAATGCAGTATAAGAAATTTGCATTAGGAGCTTGTTCGTGGAGTACCTTGATCTCAGCTAGATGAGATGCAGTTGACATTTGGCTGACGAAGCTCTAGGGAAAGCTGGAGGATGGTAAGAAATAAGACATTTGGCGCAATTAGCTGCAGTACCAATCCAGGAACGAAAGTAAACAGGCACAATGTGGGGACGGGAGGCTCTTTCAGAATCAAGGTCTAAACCGCTTGAGGATGTAGCAATTCCCCACTCTTTGTACATTCTTTGGCAATTCCCTATTTGAGTAATTGGTTTGTCTGCTGCTAGATCCTGGAGAACTGCGACTGGATTTGGCTTCGTCTTGTCTCCCCTTCCCCATCCCGGTACAGGCTGCGATACTGCGCTGTACCCTCCAACAGCTGCTGCAGCCTGCAGCCGCTGAGGCGCTCCAGCTGCAAAGGGCTGCGGGAGTAAAGGTTAAACTAAGACACATTTAAGAGCTCTGGAGGGGCAGACTCAGTCTAAATTTTTGAACAGACTGAAATGACTGCAGGTGTATCAGTTGCTTTTACATCCCTGAGCTTTATTGAATAGTATACTGGGCAGAGAAAGGGTCTCTGTTTAGGAACTATTTGTGCACCTCAATGAGGTGACCGTCTAGTCATTTGTCTTCAACAGTTACTCTCATGGGAAAACAGTCTCTTTTCTTGTAATTTTACTCATGGATATCTCGCAGAATTTCCATATTCTGAGAAGTCTTACCATCCTAAAACAAAAATAGTAAAATTTCAGGTTTGTTTGCTTAGCCCGCCCCCCCCCAAGTTGTAGCGGTAATTACAGAAATAAGCAACGACTGGCACATCAGAAGCTAAACGCTGCACCTGAGCTGGTGTGATAACCTTCGGATCTTCTAGCCAGCTCCTCGTCTGCTGAGAAGTCGTTTCCCTGGAGAATAACTGGGCCAAAGGAGAACCCTCTAAAATCAACTGAAAGCCATTAAAGTTTCCCCTTTCAAATAGGAGAATTCGCATATTATGTGCATGTAAGTTTTCATTTTGAGGTAATGGGCGACGTTAGGTTAATGAAGAAATAATTTCCCTTTCTACGGGGCGTCCCTTTGGCTACCAGCGATGCCTGCGATGCTGGGGATGCTGTCTGTAGCGACACCCATAGGAAGCGAGCGGTTGCAGGGAGGCGGATGGCCAAGGACCCAGTGGCATATCTGAAACAGCGGTTAACTACTCCAAAATGTTTCAAATCAGAGAGGAACATGGTAATGAGAAGGAGGGAAAAAATAGCACCCATAGCATAAATGAACCAGAAAGATGCTCTGTTGGGGTACAGCCTGCGGGAAAGGCCTTGATTTACCACAGACAAGGAAAAAACCCTAACCAACAGACTGGGAAACGCAGTTTCACAGCCTGTGAAGCTCAGGGACGATGCCAAACTGTTCCAGCTGGTTGTAGCGCTGCCTTTACAGAAGAATGCCCTAAGGGATTGCCTTCTATTGCTTAAGGAAAGAAATGCTCAGGAGTGAAGATCAGGGACGTTTTGACTCCTCAGAGCCTGAGAAATGATGCACTATACACCCAAGAAAAAGGCTGTAATTCTAATCTTAGGTGGCCTAAAATTCATGAAGCTTCAGAGATCTCTTCTATCTACGCATCTAAATCATCAGCCTTAAATTACCTGCAGTAAGGATGATTATTTTTTTCTACTGCAGCTTCCCCCCCCCCTTCCCTTCGTATTTTGTGGCAGAGTGCTGCAGACTATTTCTGCAGCTTCAGATTTATGATTAATTGTTCTTAAATTATTTAAAAATGTCTCCGAATCATCTGTTCTTTATCTACCTATAGACGCATTTTGTCTACCTTGATCATGCTCCTTTTTATTAACCTTGTCATCAAAGCACAATTTCTCCTGAAATCTTTTGATGTCCCTAAATGTTACAGCATCCTTTGTTTTGCAAAGTGGAGGGTTTTTAAAAAAGCCTTCGTCCTTCCTTCTAACAAGAACAGGATGTGCAATAACTTGGGTTTATGTAAGCCTTCCTGGAAAGCGCGCGAGAAACTCTGGAATCAATAAAAGCTGCAGCCTAACAGCATAAGGAAGTCAACTTTCTGTGAAGGTACATTGCGCTGTGAGGATACATTAAGAAGACGAAACTTCAGGCCTCGGTTTTACAGTAACTGTACAAAATACAATAAATTACTGGGATTGTTCCCTTATGTCGCTTCAGTTAACTGAGTACATTCAGTAGAATGCCATGAATATATTATTTGGCTAAGCACTGATTTATTGCCTAGAGGAATTACAGAAACTCATGTCCCAATTTGAAGAGTTGTATCTATTACCTAAAAAATGAAAATAACAAGCCTTACTTGACCTACAATCTTAGAGAATTTAGGGCATAAGGGATGCAAAAGCAAGATGACGTGGAGCAAGCTCCTTCAGGTTCACTTGATGCGCAACAGCTCCTGTCGCTGCACGCTACCAGCACTTATTTATTCAGCTGATACCAGTGAGCCAGGAAAAGCTGTGCTGGAGTTTATTTGCACAGCAATTTTAAACTTGACGCAGTGGTCGGACTGCAGTAATAAACCGTAGGATTTAACAAGAGAGCGAGAAGAACCAGAGCGAAGGTAACAAACGGCTTCTCTTTGCACCCTCCATTATGCTCAGTGAACACAACGGGCACACGCAGCATTTTAAAAACTGGGGTAACACTAGAACAAATCTTTTCACCGCTCTTCTACTAAGTGTGAGGTGAAATAGGAATGGGGAGAACCGCTTGCGCTACAATGCAATATTTCAAAGATAGAAAAGGTAGATGTATGCCAAGCTGTCATTCTCTTGCTGGCAACCCAGATGGGTATTGCCCGTGGCTCTGTGCTGGTGCGGTGCAAAGAGGCCAGCGTTATTTCCTGTGTCTTTGGTACCTTCAAATACATCTTCGGTTACTAAATTATGGAATTATGAATTTACCCTTGGTTTTACTCTAAACTTGGAGCAGAATTTGAGACTGTGATTCCTAAGAAACTGGGGAGGAGGGAAAACTTATTCCGACTGCGTTGTCATTTCAAAAATTACACCCAGTTTCTCACGCCACAGCGAGTTGATAGCTGATCACTTTGCACAGCTCTTCATTGAGTCAGAACATGGCAACTGGCAGCCTGAGCAATGAATCATAATCTGATGGCAGCACACAGCTCCCACAGTTATCTTACAGCTGAACTCTTCCAGATCAACCCATACGCTAACGCACCTCACAGGGATTTACTTCGTTAAATCAAGAGAGAGACCTTTTGTCGGCGAACCATCCATTCCCTTGTAAAGCAGAGTGCGCTACTTGTCCATGTTCCAGAATTAGTAACACACACAAAGAGACTTAGGGACTCTTCAGGACAAAGGCAGAATAATAATGGTTATAGATATAGATAGATATATGTAATATATAATTTAAAATTTTATTTTAAAACTTTGCGCATACACTTCTTCAGCATCCTCCTCTTTTGTTCATTGCACTGAAAAGTTTCAAAAAACACAAAATATATCCCTTTACTAAACGTTTTTTGTTCTTAGGTTACAAAAAGATTAACATTTCACAGTCACAAAGCAGAAGTACATTGGTCCAAAACATCTTCCTCCAGCAGGTCCTCCATTCTTCAGGACATATAAAACCTAGACAGTTGTACAGATCTCAAAACAAGATGACTTGTCCAATGAAGGAAAGAAAAAGGTGGCAGCTATTTAAAAAAAAATAAATCTCAAACCAAAAATAAGACACCTATGAAAGAAAACCACCACAATGGTTAAAAAAAAAAAAAGAAAGAAAGAAAGAAAAAAGAAAGAAAGAGTGTGGAGGTGGACGAGGGCATCCTCCTTCAAGTACATCACAGGTGGAAATACAGCAGCACAGTTACAGCATTGTGTGGTCACTCTCTCTATGGCAGCCACATCACTGTATCTTCGTCTAAGACACATGGAGGAAAACTATTTACACACCGAAAATGTCAGGGAGGAACAACAATTCCACACAGTTTGCAATTCATGTTTGATACAAATATGTTGGAAGTATTTGTACATAAAATGTAAAATGAAAGAAAAGCGCCAAGGCAGGAAGAAACACAGCAGATTCGCTTGGAGTGTGTAGTGTTCTGTAAAAACCTAGCAGAAGTCCAAAGCCAAACTCTGCCCAAACATCAAGTGCAGTTCTTCAAAAACAGCCTGGAGGCACAGAGTTGACTGTACCTCACAGACCTCTCCTGTCGTATTTTAACATGGAGGTAACTTTACCACGGAAATCCACTGCTAACAGCAGACTCGGACCACTTTTCCTCTAGCTTGTTAGCCCTGTTGGTTTTTAGAATTTATGAAAAAAAAAACAAACAACCCTAAAACAAACCCCCTCTCTCCAGCATGAGGCCACTGACCATCAGCCCTCTCAGACAATACGCTTCTGTGTGCATGAAGAACGCATCACTGCATTAACGTACCAAAAGATGGTTGCGTGCCTCACTTAAGGTGTAACCAAAATTTCTAACCACTACCTTCATCAAATTAAACAAAGAAGATTTTAGGCTGTAGTGCAAGAGAAAAACATCTGAAATGGCTGTACTACCTTCTGCAACAGTATTCACAGGAGAATGGTAGAAGCTTCTTGATTTCGAGTTTCTAGAAACTGGACTGGACTAGGCACCAGGTTACACGGCACTGTCGGCTAACCTGAACTCCACGGCATACTATTTCCTTTCCTTGCCGTTGTCCACGGAAGGACAAGAACTTGCCTGACTTTGTAAGCAGTGTCTATGTGCAGGCACGGACACAGCGCTGTGCAAGGGCAATATGAATACAGATGTAACTCGGGACTCAGGTTCATAGAATCATAGAATCATAGAATTGTTAAGGTTGGAAAAGACCCTTAAGATCATCAAGTCCAACCATTAACCTACCACTGCCAAGTCCACCACCAAACCATGTCCTCAAGCACCACATCTACCCGTCTTTTAAATACCTCCAGGGATGGGGACTCAACCACTTCCCTGGGCAGCCTGTTCCAGTGCCTGACTACTCTTTCAGTGAAGAAGTTTTTCCTAATATCCAACCTAAACCTACCCTGGCGCAGCTTGAGGCCATTTCCTCTCGTCCTATCACTTGTTACTTGGGAGAAGAGACCGACCCCCACCTCACTACAACCTCCTTTCAAGTAGTTGTAGAGAGCAATAAGGTCTCCCCTCAGCCTCCTCCAAACTAAACAACCCCAGCTCCCTCAGCTGCTCCTCATAAGACTTGTTCTCTAAACCCTTCACCAACCTCGTTGCCCTTCTCTGGACACGCTCCAGCACCTCGATGTCCTTCTTGAATTGAGGGGCCCAAAACTGGACACAGTATTCGAGGTGCGGCCTCACCAGTGCCAAATACAGGGGCACTATCACCTCCCTGGTCCTGCTGGCCACACTATTCCTGATACAAGCCAGGATGCCATTGGCCCTCTTGGCCACCTGGGCACACTGCTGGCTCATGTTTAGGCAGCTGTCAACCAACACCCCCAGGTCCTTTTCAGCCAGGCTGCTTTCCAGCCACTCCTCCCCAAGCCTGTAGCGTTGCCTGGGGTTATTATGACCGAAGTGCAGGACCCAGCATTTGGCCTTGCTGAACCTCATACAGTTGGCCCCAGCCCAACAATCCAGCCTGTCCAGGTCCCTCTGCAGGGCCTTCCTGCCCTCCAGCAGATCGACACTCCCACCCAACTTGGTGTCATCTGCAAACTTACTGAGGGTGCACTCAATCCCCTCATCCAGATCATCGATAAAGATATTGAACAGGACCGGCCCCAACACTGAGCCTTGGGGAACACCACTCGTGACTGGTCGCCAACTGGACTTGGCTCCATTCACCACCACTCTCTGGGCTCGGCCATCCAGCCAGTTTTTAACCCAGCACAGAGTGCACTTGTCCAAGCCGTGAGCAGCCAGCTTCTGCAGGAGAATGCTGTGGGAGATGGTGTCAAAGGCCTTGCTGAAGTCCAAGCAGACAACATCCACAGCCTTCCCCTCATCCACTAAGCGGGTCACCTTGTCGTAGAAGGAGACCAGGTTAGTGAAGCAGGACCTGCCTTTCATAAACCCATGCTGGCTGAGCCTGATCCCCCGGTTGTCCCGCACATGCCGCATAATGGTTCCTTGCTACTGAGGCTTAAACAATTTTGGATACTAAGGGAACTTCACTGGCAAAAAAACCCACAGTGCTGCCGGCATCAGGCAGTAACTAAGATGACGTGCCAAGGATTTAAAATTTGGATTTGGTGCCTAACTTGCTCCAGTTTGAGGAGGCGAGCTGGCTGCTCCTAACGCAGGAGCTTCACTGAGCCCTAGAGCAGCTGCAAGGCTGCACGTGGCAATACCCATCCTGTGCCGATCTGAAAAATGGTACTGTGCACCATGGATCCTCCCAGCCATCAGTAGTTTCTAATGTTGCGATTCCCAAAATAATTCAACCTATAAAGGGAATCGGAAATGCTTTTAATTATTCTTGCTTCTCACACAATGCCTCCCCAATAAATGACTCCTGCTTCCTATTTATATGAGGCTTTGGTGTGTATATGTATTCATACCATGCCTTGAAGCAGAGCACAGGCCACAGCGCAGGCACATAAGAAGCTCCGAGTGAAAGCAGATAGAAGTGAAAGCCCAAGTACTAAGGCAGCGTATCAGAGATGTACCAGAGACGCTCCAGGGAGGCAAGCATGTGATTGTATAACAGATGATACTTTATGAAAAAGCAAAACAAAAAGCATCACAGCATAGTTTCAGTCACATACATCTGAGTAGGAAGCTTTTTATTACCCTTTAAAGTTCTCAGAACTTACTAATTGATGCTAATTGATATTAATTGTTGATACTGTACTTCCACCCTTTCTAGGAGAGGGTGCGACAGCTAACAACTCCACCTGGGCACAGCCGCTGCAGAGAAGCAGGCTGACTGACAGCAATACCTCAGATGACCAACAAACGTATTGGAGGCTGATTCAAAGAAGCCGTAACAGCACCCACGAGATTTTGCTCTGAGAAGTCACCAGCCAGCTTGCTCCCACCAAGTCACGCACTCTGCTAACCCATCTCTCCAGGGGTACGTTTAAAAACACCCCTGAATGAGAAGGTGCATTTTCCATTGCCTTGAAATTACACTTTTAAATTTTGGCAAATGCTACACTGGAAATTTATTTCCACCACATTGTACTCAGTGGTTTTATGATGACTGGCATGTGTGTTGACACCATGTTACCAAATAATGAAGCCTAACAACGCATGGGCACTGAAATATTTGACTCAGGCTTGTAGTTAGTACCAGCAAGCACCAGCTTCTTTGCTGTTCGGACGACTCCGCCGGAATTGCCAGCGTTAGTTTCTTTGTGACAGAGGATCTGAATTGCACAACTACACAACTGCATTTGCGAAGAGACAACAGGAGTTACACAGAGCGTGAAAAGCATGTTTACAAGTTTATTAGGCCAAAAAAAGAAAGTGCAAGAGAAGATCTCTTGCTTAAACTTTAAAACATATGAGGGGCCACGTGAAAAATATTCTAGACTCCAAACCTCTCTCTTCACCCAGCTGTACACAGAAAAAGAGGTTAAGGTAAAAAAAAAAATAAGGAAAGAATAGATAAAGCATGACAATACATAATCAGATATGCCATTGATTTATGCTGAAGCTCTGGAATATAAAACATCCGTGTTCTGCACAGCTTTATCACATGCAGGCACTGGGGAATGCACGGAACAGTTTTCAGGCTAAAATCATGCAGTTTGCTGCATGTCTGAGCCATTACACACTCTGCATTGCCTCCCCTTAAGCTGAAGCTCCTACTGGGTCTAGAGATTTAGAGCAAGGGTAGTTTAAATCCACCGAGCCTGTTGCACATGTACTTCCGGATGCAATCAAATCTGGGTAGCTATACTGCACGCGCACCGTGCGGTGTTTACATAGCACATTATAAATTACAAAACCGGCAAGCTCTAGGCCACGCCTGTTCAGGAGAAAGTCTGCAAAGGGCACAGCATCCTCTTTCTCCTGTGGAAAGGACACAACATTTGCGAGCTGCCCAGTCAGTGCCCTACAATTAAGTCAGCCCCCCATCTTTTGGCTATCCAAGAAGTACAAGGCAGATGAGCAGCTCCAAAAGAATGTGGCCAGGGGTAAATCAGGTTGAACTTGGCTCCCCAGCCAGTATATCTGCCTATACACTAGAACCTTCTGAATTTTTTTCTTCAATTTCTGCCAATGAAGTAGGAGAGCTGCCTGCTTGAAGAACAGGCAGCCAGATTAAGCTGCAGATTTGCTCAGTTGTTTCCCTCTTAGACTATTACTTTTACTCTGATAATGTTTTACTCAGATTTTCTTTATTTAAATTGATTCGCCACTGCTAAGAAAAAAAGCTGCTGAAGCTAGCCAAGGGCTTGTATTTATCACAGTGATCTTTTGGTCCTTGACTACAGTCCTCAATACCAAGAGGACAAAGTTATAAGCTGTCACTTTCCGATCACCAAGTCAAGCAGGCAAAGGTATATTGAATAATAAGTGAGGCAGGAAGAAGTGAAACAACTTCTAAATAGATCACGATCCGGGTATCCAAATTGATAACAAGAACCATACCATCACTTCAAGTAGGAATCCAACAAAAAATACACACAGGAGCCCAGATAAATTTACCGAATCCCAACTGATGCAAAAGCTGTATGGTCAGGGATCCTTTCAACAGGATAAAGCAGGCAGAACCATTCAATGAATGAAAATCTCTGATCCCAAAGAAACCATGGCCTCCAGGTAAACATCACGTAAAGCTGAGGTGGCGTGCTCTGTATAATCATGGTATACACACAACAGGTAATCTTGAAAAGTAACTCCTCACACCAGAATACATCTTGCCATACAGAACTGTGACCTGCTTCTCCTGGACAATTTTGCAGGTGGCTGTTTTAACTGCAGTAAACAGGCATAGTCACACTGAAAACGATTTCAGTTTTCCTACTAAAATACAGGAGTATAATCTACTGAAGAAGAGACAGGAGAGGAAAATGGGGGTTCGAAGGATTACACAAGTTTGAAGTTGTCCATAGGTAAGTCATGAATGTAACTTTTTGAAAGAAGAAAACTCTTGAGTCTCACATATGTATATATAGGTATTTTTAAATGAGATGTGACCCAAGTCACCTCCTGAATATTTGGGGGTAGATTTCAGGAGCCTCCTTGGCTTCTGATACCCACTTCTACTTTCACAACTGAAATGGCTCTTCCAAGCTACATGGTAAACTGAGAAAAAGAACTAATTCCCCACCTGGAGGGATGACAGAATCCATAATATGCTAGCAGCATTTAAATCCCATTCCTGTTAAGCACCAAAACCATTTCTATAGGGAAATTGTAATCTTAAGGGTTATCTTTAATCCTATACAGTATATGTGCAGAGCCCTACCTTTCGGGCAGAAAAATACCCCTCCAGCATTAGTTTTGAATAGATTACATCAATTGGAAGTGTCCTGGTCAGATCACCAAAAACATAGTCTCTTACAGGCCCTTCCCAAAAAGATCCCCATCCTATAACCACTCTTGATGCTAATTTCACGACTGTTTGTTCCCGTGTATTAGAGGGATGACGTAGACAGAGATGTCGTCTCCAGAGCCCAGCCTGTCATTGGATATTCGCCAGCCCCGGTCCTTCAGCACTCCCCTGGCTCGCATCACCAGGTCCTGTGCCGCCAGCGTGTACCTGTGGAAAAGGCAGAATACAGCCAGGGAGTGCTCATCTTTGTGAGGAAAGTGGGTTTTCACAGCTTGTCAGATTTCCTGTTGTGAGCTACCAGGAGAAGCTTCCCAGTGTTTTAGAAGCAGGCAGGAGAAACACAAACCACAGCATATCAACGAAGCAACCCGTTCCAGTTCAGTGACGGCTCCTGCATCAGAATCTAATGGTATCTGACAGGCACCAATCGATCAAGAAGTCACTGGTCATTTTGGGTGCTCGGCTTCACCAGTTTTCAGAAAAATATTAACACACTTGCCTTAACAAATTGGCTTTCTAGGAACAGTCTGAAAAATTGAGGACCCTAAATAATGCTACTTGCTGTGGAAAACTACACCCTTGTTCACTGACACACCTGAAGGTAAACATGGCTCAACTATTTCAGAGACAAACTATTACAAAGAAAGTAATTTGAAAGCAAGTAATAGAGCACTAAAAATAAATTCCAAATTACACTCTAAACCAAGTAGACTAACTTGTCTGTTTTCCTTGACTGTAAGAATGATTTTTAAATCTCTTTTATTCTGAAACTGGAAAAGGAAACTTACAGTTAACACAGCCAGATTAACAGAGACCCACAGTCCTCTCACATTTATGAGTTCAATGAAAACTGTGTGAATGTGAGTGGTCGAGTGCTTAATTTAGTGAAATACCAAGTTTCATATTGCTTCAAAACTCCCAGCCTGTGCTGGGCTGAGTGGCATTGGATTTATAGGAGTTATTTTCTGTCCTGAAAAAATAAGAGGTGCTGCTTGGGGGCAGAAGGGTGTCAGAGTCTGAAAGGTGGTGCATGACAGTGCTCTGTCACGTGCTCCAACATGTTCTCCTTTATCATTTTACCTGTTGTTAGTAGATCAACACATCTGTGTACTCATTTAGAAGTTTCCTCTGAAAGAAGTCTCATTATGGGTAAACAGCTACTGTCAAATGTTTTTCTTCATCAGTCTGACACCCGGCTGAGATGTTTTGAATTTGGTTGGGTGGAGGCAAGCTTTTCTATGATTTGATAATTAAAAATTAATCAAACAGTTAAAAGACTGACAAGAAAAAACAGTTCAATATGGTGTCAGCCTGTGTTTTATCTGAAGCATAAGTATCAACCTCCAAGATGATGCGGGGCTCCATGAAGCCAAACACACAGGCCACCAGAAGCAAAGCACACCTCTGTAGTTTCCAGAAACCAGAAAGAACAAGAAGGGCCTGCATTTCAAGACCCTCTTTTCTAGGGAGGATCCTTGGCCAGAAAGGATCTGCCCAGATCTCCTCTGAGGAACGGGAAAGAACAGTATCTCCATTAATCAGAAGCAATGGGGTGGGGGTGGGGGGAAGTTTATTATCCAGGACTGTTCTAGCCCCAGAAATTTTCACCAGAGAATGCATTATTAAATGGTAATTTCTATCGGTAGAGACTTTATTAACTCTCTGGGAATAAAAGAAGGAAAAAACCCCAATTATGTTTCTACAATTTTGGTGCTGTAAACTCAAATGACTCCTTTGAACCAGAAATAGATTTATTTGCTCTACTAGAAAGATTTCTTCAATGCAAATAAACCCACATTTGACTACCCAAAAGGTTTGATGTTAAATCCAAATAATGTTGTACAGAAGCAATGGCTCCTAATGGTACTGAGTGGTAAAATTTTCAGCCCTCGCTAGTTTTGACAAAAGATTTACTTTTAGCAATAAGAGAAGGGCCCAAGGCATGAACTTGAACACGCAGACTTGCACACACACGTGCACACTGTCCACAGGTTCTGAGATAAGACTGGACCAATGACCTCGAGCTATAATGGCAGGATGTAACAAGAAGCACTGCCTGTACTGTCCTAATGCAACACGGAATTGTATTTTCTAAGGGGAAAAACCCCAAACATACATACTTGCGCTCCCCAGCTCCCAAATCAGATGCAGGGCTAAGGAACAAAAGGAGTCCACGTGGCAAGTGAGAAACTGGAATACTTATTCACAGCATGTCTGATGCTGAGTGAATTTTGGCTAGAACATCTTTTCCAAGGATTTCTCAGCTATTGTCAGAATTTAAGAGAAGAAAACACCCATCATTCTGGGAGAAAACTTTGCCTTCCTCCTTTTTCTAATTAACAATGGCTCCCCGCATCTAAAGAGTACAAAGGAATGAGTATTGCTCTTGATTGTGTGAAGCTTTTGCTGCTTAATGTTTGGAGAGGGCACGATTAAAAAAAGGAATTTTAATAAATCAGAAATTTTCTCGTAGACAGACTGTGAAATACACAAGAAAACCAGCACACTGAAGCAAAGGAAAAGGAACAGGTGAAGGCAGCAGCGAGGTAACATATTCCTCTCCTTGTGTAGAGCTGAATTGGAGCGATGCTGTTCAACTTGGCACTAGAAGAGATAGGGTGAGTCTCTTGTACCTGGAAATGAATAGCAGCAGCAGTCCATTACCAAATGCTTTATTCTCCAGCGCTGTGAACTTGGGATTCAGCTGTCGAGACAGCATTAGAGAACTGCTGAAGTAGTTTTAAAGTAACTACTTCCTCCTAATGAACAGCCTTGCTGGAATACAACTTTTGTGTTTTAAGAATAAATATATTCGGGGTTTTTTTTTTCTGCTGAAGCTCTCAGTATTGATCAGTGAAAGTACTGGAGGAGAAATGGTGACAGTGGGGGAAACGTGCTGCTGTCTGAGCATCTTCTTATCTTCTCACACCTAGCAGAGCTGGAGCAACTCCACAGCACCCTCATACATCTCTAGCTAGTGTGAGAGAGAGCGCGAGAGGGAATGAGAAAGGACAGGAGGGAGGACGAGAAATAAAAGATTCCCAAGGTCAGTGGGTAAACCTGCATAAGTGCAGCTGAAGGAAATGGGCAAGAGTCATGCTTCTCTATATTCATACCTTTTCAGAGAGATGATGTATGGAAAGCAGCAGTGTGTCGCTACCACCTGTTCTTCACTCAGGGTCCCCTTCATGCTCTTGTCTGCCACAATACCCGTAAGAAATGAGCTGGCTAAGAAATCCAGCTCCACCCCAGCTTCTTCGCTCCATCACAGCCCTCACGGAAGAACTGTTCTCTAATCAAGTCTGTGCCCATCACCCGCTGCCCAAATCCCCTGAGGCTGCGTCTGCATGTCTGGGTGAAGACAGACCTGAGGACTTTGCTCTCCCTGCAGTTGGAGATGCCCAGGCACACGCTATGTTTGACAGGATTCAAAGATGGTTTTCTGTGGGTAACAAACACTCATGGCTCTGACAGTAAACATCAGCAGGAGAGAGTCCCAAGAGCGTTGCCGAGGGCTGTAAGCTCTTACCCATCAGGCTATAAAATGACTTCTAATTCAAATAGGAGGGATACTGTTCCCTCAAAGAGCTAATTAAGTAACAGATAAGTACTCTGCAGCTCTAAAATCTTCCTCCCTAGCTTTTTTGGGGGCTTTTTTGTTTGTTTGTTTGTTTGTTTTTTTAAATGCTGCTGTCAGGGAATAAGTAGGCTACTGGGTCAGGTGGATCCAGAGTCTGTTCCACAGGTAGGTTCTCCAGAAGACCACAGCACTACCACACCCAGGGGGCAAATCTCTCACGTTCTGACACGTTTTCTACATCCCTGGAGATTTCACATTTCCAGCTGATCACCTCACCACAGACTACGTCACTACACCCATCACAGAACCTGACATTTTGTGGCATAACATTTCCTTTAAACATAACACTGATAATACGGCAAACAAGATTTTCCTGTCACCGACTAGTGAGAGGAATGAACACAGCTCGACAGTCTGAGCTGCTATGCTATTGTAAATTCATTAGTTATACCTCATTTGGACCACTGTGAAGTAATTACGTAAAATCTCTCACACAGTACTTTAAACCCTTTAAATATTCTTTACAACCAAGCAGCAAGAGCAATTCCACAAAGGTAATTTTCATAAATATCATTGTAAACTGTATGAGGGACTGCTCTAATTACCTTTTGCAAGCTGGCATGAGAAATGCCTTGCCACCACTATTTGTAAGCCTCTAAATGACCTGGCACAAAGTTACTTAAAAGAACAAATTAATTTTCAATTCAGATGTCCATTCATAGACCAGTAGGTCAAACACTAATAAATGTGTTTGTTCTAACTCATAATACAGCAGGCCCAATTCTGGACTGTGTTGTACTCATGCTGGCACAAACAGGGACTAATCCCTCACAATTACTAGGGCTAGACCAGCACAAAACCAAATCTAAATGAAACAAAGAAAATCTCTTTTTTCCTTTAGTGTCTCTGATTTCTATGAGTGTTTTATAATGGATGAAAAATTACTCTCCTAACAAGTCAAAATATCGAACAAAGTATTCCCATTCCTACTGCAGCAAACGTAGTGGCCATCACCAGCTTTGGAAAGACCCAAAGGAACAAGACAGACACAACACACCCAGACTGTATTCACAACAGACAGGACCAGCAAGGACAGTAGGAAGGGCCAACATTTCTCAATTACTACATGAGAATGGAGACAGAGCAGGGCAGAGGTATTATATTTTACCAGGTACCTTTGCAAGAGAGGTGCAGAAATTAGAGCAAAAGCTCTGTAGCACCTCTGAACAGCGCTAGGGAATAACCGAAGTAGACTGGGTGGGTCATCTCCTCCTACCTTGAATTAATGGCATATCTGCATAGCACAGTGCCAGATGCCCTGGAAATGCCCCTTGCTAATCCTGCCCGATCTCCTCCCAGAGAGAGGACAGAGATACTTCACTGTCTTGCTGAAGCAGAGACAGCCCTGGCTGTCATTCATACCACATCTGCTCTTGGGCGCAAGGAGGTGGGGATGGTCAAAATATTGCAATTGCAGCTTCGTGTTAACCATTCATCCACCTGAAGACTGAGTGCTTGAAGCAAAACATCATTCTCCATTCCATGTTTGTAAGCGTCAGGGCAAGAAAATACTGCTCGCAAGTTACTTGGGAGCTGCTCTCTCTTTAAAACCCAAGTGACTGTCAGGGTGTCCCAGTTATCTTCCTTGTTTGCTGATGAAGAACAGGACTGATCCTGTGAAGATGACCACTTAGAAACATGAGAAACACCACGCATTTTTAGATGGGTTTCCCCATGTCCTCAAGAGTTGCCACATCTGAACAACCGTAACTTGAGTTCTCGCACCATCCCGCATGTTTTCACTTGGTTGCTGAGGTGTGCCAAAGCTTATTTCTGAAGCTCCGCTTTCTGCAGGCCAACTGGGGATGCGTAAAAAGCTTTTCTCCACTCTCAGCCCAGGGCAAGGGCAGAAGACAGCCACGGCCAGGCCTGAATTCAGGAGCAACACACACTTCCCTTCCTCAACAGTCCCTGGGGAAGGACAGAGCTCTGTCCTAGTGAGAAACAATCTTTAGTGTTAAGGGACTATCCAGAGGAGAGTTAAGTGGAAACCTGTGACTGCTGGAGACAGAGACCTCTTGCAAGACCTCAGCCTCCTACAGTTTCCACAGGACTTTGTACAGCAAACAAAATGGATGCCATGCCAAGATACTGATCCCACAACTTTTCTTTTGAAGGCAGGCAATTCTGAGTTATAACAGACCCCCCCAACCCCCCATATTTGCTGTAGAGGTTCCATCCAACTTATAATGTCTTCTTGTAAGTGTTGCATATTTACTGAATGTTACTCATATCATACTTTCTACAAAAATACATTACCAGAAAGCACTCTTCTGCAGAGAAGCTAGAAAATCAGGGATGAGCACGAACCTGTGGGGATCATCGGGGTCGCAGTTTGGTAGAAAGTTAGTGACAGCTTCTGCCACTTCTTCATTTAACAGCACATCCCAGAGTCCATCAGTAGCTAGGATCAGAACATCATCTGGCCCATGCTCATACTGCAGGAGGTCATAGACTCTCACCTAAAAAAAACCAAACCAAACCCAAGAGACATCCATGAAGGAGAAGACTGTCAGACTTGTTTGTGACACGTTGCTGAGTGTGGCTGCGAGTTAGCAGCTTTGGGCAGGGCACTGAAATACCTCTCCCACAGCACTGCTGGGGTCTGTCTCCAATTTAGCCCTCGAGACAGCAACCCTTCCTGCCCCAGCTCTGTGCGGCTCAAGTGCTGACCCCAGCTGGGATGGAGGAGGCAAGTGCTCCTAAGCCAGGCTGTAAAGCACCATGCCTCCCGCTGCCAGCAGCGCTTGAAGCCTCCCCCACCCAGCAGCCTGGTTTTGGCACGTGAGGCTCTTCCCTATCATTGGCAGGACTAGTCATATGGAAGCTGAATAATTTATTTGATGAATTTTTGATATATTCTAATAAAATATTCACAAATAATTGTTTTGACTATTTGTCCAGATCCATTTAACTCTGCCAGATAAATTGCACATGTTCAGAAATGCCTGTGTCACAGAAGGCATCGCATTTACTTTCCTAGACCTGAGGCAGCTGCTGCACTCAAGAATTACACCTGAGCCAGTGAGCAGTTCCACAAAATGGAGAAAAATTGTTTACTTGCTCAGCTATGTGTATCTGTAAGGAGTTTAGTAGGTAGAGACCGATTCAAGATCTGCACAAAAGTGAATCCCCAAGCTTATGCACACTATTAAAATACCCACTGGCTTCACCTTGTCAGTCTGCAGCCACAGTCAGGCTGACCACTGCTGCTGGCACCTCTGTAACACCCCACCTTTAAAACAACTTCCATCGTCCTCTTCCCAACAAGGCTGGGGAAAGCCGGCAGCAGACACGGGGAGGGGGCAGGAGGCCACCAGCTGAGCCAGAATATGAGGAAAGGTCATAGCAAGTGTTTTAAAGCGAGCCTTTAGTTGGTTGTAACTCTCCTTCCAGCACATGCTGTATTCCAGCTGACAAACAGCCTGCGATCTCCAGGTTGCGATGGGGAGCTGTTACGAAGCACTCACGGAGCACTTTAATTGCCACAGCGAGAGCCACAGTTTGAAAGAAGTGTGACAACCTTGGCAAGGCAGACAGGAGGAAACGATCATCTGCACTGAAGTTTGGAAACGGTGCACCTTGTCACGCACCCTGCTCTGGCCTCGGGCTCCACTAACAGCAGCGGCAGTCAGGAAATTTGTCAGCACAAGCATTTGGCATAACTAGAAAATATGAGCTGTTTTATTCTCCCTCCTGGTGCATTCTCCCCTTAGGAGCCATGGAGCAGGCAATGCACATAAAATGCCTGGACCTTTTAATGTAATTATGATTTTATGGGACTGCAACCAGTACCGGAGGAAGGAAAAAAAAAAAAAAATCACCTAGACCTGACTGCTAATCCTTACTTGCTTGCCTTTCACTCAAAAGCACAAGAAGGTCATTTGTAAAACGTAACCTTCACTTCATTATCTAAGGTAGCAGCTGAATAAGGACTTTGGAGAGGATTAAAGTCAAGGCAAGATGCTCTCTTCATTAGAGCATATCTCCTTATTCAGATTGAGTGGGAATATTGTTATAGAAAAGATCCCTATATGCGGCACAGCTCTCCTCTCAAGCCCACTGCACAGAAACCAGTAGCTGTCATAGTCCCCATTCCCCAAAATTTAATTCAGCCTATAACAGCCCAGGGTTTCAACCTGGAAATCACTGGGGTGTAGGGGGTAAGTTGGCCAACACAACCATCAATAAGCACCACGTGTTCTGGTCAGATCTCTTGGGTACGGGCAAATATCTGAGAGAGCATAGCGGGTAATGCTCAGGGATGCACTCAGTAGCAAGCCCCTCATAAGAATAACCAAGCTCGAACATCACCGCTAGGAAAAACGCATCTACCATGGCTCTCCCACCCAGGTAAAGTACACATTACACCACAAGAGCCTTTTTTGCAGGAAACCAAGAATGACTGATTTGAATCTTCCTGAAATGAACAATCTTGTCTGACTGCGGAGCAGCACTGGGGCAGGTAAGAAACTTGTCAAAGCTACCTGCAGCCAATCCACAGGTCTAGCACAATGCTACAGCAACACCACAAACAGATCATTTTACCAAGAAAATGTTTAGCTTTTGGGGAAAAGAAAAAAAAAATCCAATCACTGATTTTATGGGTAATCTGGGAACAAGGTAGTGCCTGAAAGCAAAAACTCTGTGAACTGAGCACCTCCAGAAAGGACTGCAATTGAGAAGGAACTACATGTCAGAAGAAGTGCAGAGAAGGGCAGTGGGGTGAGCAATAAGGGATGCTAGGCTGGTACCCAGGCTAAGGAAAAGAGAGTGCCAAGGTTACAGGAGGCAAGCTTGGGGCAACTTCACATAAGATTCTTGTATACAAGGATCAGTTGGACATGCAACAAAATGTTCACTGAAATGCAGCTTTGTCTGCCTTCCAGTTACCACAGCAGCAACACATCAGGGCAGCCATGTCCACATAGTACTTAATTTTTTCTTAAGCTCTTTCTTTCTGTCTTTCCTTGGATTTCTAAAATACAGCTGTAGGTGCTCCCAGTACATTGCTGACAAAAATGAGTTAATTTAGAGCTGTTCAGTCTATCATAGGTTCAGGTTATGCTCACAGACCACCTCGCCCAGGTGCAGAAACAAGCCAGCTCCTAACCTTTCACTTTCCTGCTAGCAGCTTTGTTCTAGTTCTTACTTGGGTCGATGAGGGTCTCTTGCAGTAGCGACACGTGCCTGCAGCTGGACACGGAGCAGTGTGACAGCAGAGCTCCTGGAGGCACACAGGTTGGGGAGCACACCGGGGTGCGTGTAATGGATGCTCAGACCAGCAGGACTCACTGAACATGCGCTCCGCACACCCCACATTGTGCAACACCCCATAGCATACTCCATGCATGCTGTACAAAAAAGGCGAGGGAGTGCAATACGCCAGAGTTTTGGAACGATAAGCAGAGATCCAGGGAGTCATTTAAGTGCCTGCAACGGCAAGCAACCCCGCAGCCCTGTAAATCTTATGTGACCGAAAGCAGCTCATTGCTCTGTTCTCTGCCTCCTGTGCTGTCCGGAGAGCCTTGCCACCAACTCCCCCCCAGCTTCCCAGCCCCTTCTGTGCTGCCCTGGCAAACCTCCTCACTCTAACATCTCTCTGGAGCATCAGGGCACCCCTTGAAGGAGCCTAGTTTGGTCACCATACTTCTACCATCCACTGATGTCTACTTGACTTGGAGCAGCTGATCTGTTAACTACCTAAACTTGACTTTAATAACCAGAAAATGTAAAAAGCCAACAATAAGGAAGCAGCACCACCTCGGTAGCACAAGCATCCATGACAGTAAGAGTTGAGTTACGCTACATTTTATCCTGACTGGTACTTACAGATCTCTGCTGATAGGTACCAGAGGATACACACCGCTAGAGCCCATAGTCACACACGACATCTTTCTGAACATGTTGTTATGCAGTTTGTCAGATAACACCTTTCTTCAATCCAGATATTTGTTTCTCATATTGCTCACCTGCATGCAGTCAAGAGCGCCGAGAAAAATGCTCTGGGCAAGCAACGAACAAACAGGTGGGCTGGATTTATATTTACATTTCAAATAGATCTACCCACTGGACAAAACCTGCGTTCGGCTGCTGAAAAGGACCACAGCAGCTCTGTGAAGGCGCTGCAGCTTGTTTGCCAGGTTTGTTTTTAAGAGGCAGCCAATGCGAGTCCCTGCGGCTTGAAAACTGCTCACAACAGAGTGACACACGAGCCTGCAGCCACCTGAGGTGCTCCTCAGCAGCCGGCCCCGGGGGAATTCGAGCCAAACAACAGCCCGCATTCACTCGCCTGCACTATTGATCAACTCAGCTACTTCAATAAATTAAGCCCTTTCTTAATTGTATCGTCCCTTTTTATGCGCAGTGTTATCCAGCGCAGCTTTGCTGGCAAACGATGAGATCTTTCAATACCACCCTCCAAGTAATTTATATGTAAATAATAAAAAGCGGGTCCCAACACTGCTCCCTGCAGCACTCACCAATTAATCTCCTTTTAGCTTTTTACTGCCACCCTTTGTTTCCTGCCCTTTAGCCAATTTCCAGTAGACTGTGCCAACTTTCCACTTAGTCTATAGCTTCATATCTTTTATATTAATAACCTGTGATGCAGAACAGCTTCTCAAACATTTTCTGAGAAATCAAAGTGCTCATGCAAGACCATCTACTGCCTTTTTTTTTTTTTTTTAATTCTCTGGTAGACATAACCCTGAAGGACTTCAAGCTACAAGCGTGATGTTTGCTTCTTGAAACCACCTTGACTCCCTTTGATCAAACAGTACTTCTCTAAGTATTTGCCTCGCTTCTTCCTTTAAATGCTGTAATTCCTAAAGATTTCTCCAGAAGGCAGATGTGAATCTAAAATGGTCTCCTCTGACATATTTGTGGAGTTGTCAGGAAGATTTTACTAACATAATAGAAGGGGAAAAATTCTCCATCTTTACCTTCTCACCATTTGCTGCTGCGGCTGGCTTCAGGTTCATTGCTGGCAAGGGCCAAATGCTGCCGTCAGAGCCACACCTCTCCCACCAAACGGCTGAGCTGCCATTTGAAAAATCTCAGGATGAAATTCTGCTTTTCAGCTGCAACAAGGCGGATCTTGCTGAGCTTTAAAAAGCAGAATTTCCTGCTGAAAGCTTTCAAATGAACTGTTCCATTATGAAAAATAAATATTTAATTCCATGCCAGAGAGCCTCAGCCATGGCTTGCCTGCTTTGTGCTACTCCAGTTCATTATAAAAGGCTCAATTCTCTAGAGCTCACCAACCTGCAGAAGTCCTCCAAATCTGGTCTTGTAACAGCTGAGCCACTGAATCCTGATTACATTTGTCAGTCTTGGCTACATGACTTCTCCTCCCATAGCCTGGCACTCTATCAAAGTATGATTTCACACCACCCTCAAATTACTTTTACATGCCTATCTCAGGATGTAGTCTCAGGTAGGCTTACCTTTCCTTCAGCTAAATTTTGGTGGACATGGCATACCAGACCTTTGTCACACTGGGAATAAAATGTTCTGAAAACTCACCACATTGTCCCCCAACTTGGGAAAGGATGCTGTAATTATGGCACAGAAACAGAAGCCAGAGGACTTGGATCCTCCCTCTGTCACGACTCACTGTGCGCCTTAATTTCCTGTGCCTCCCCTTTCCAGGTCTGGAAACCAGACATTGTGCTTCCCTACCTCTATATAAACAATTTGAAATCCAATGCTGCACAAGGGCCAAATGTGACTGCTGCTTGATGCCACTGCCTTTACTTCCAAGTGCCAAGCTTCCCAGATGGCAGCATAAAGACGTTTCTCAATGCCGGTTTCAGTGCAAGGTACACTGTCCACGTATGGACAGAACAAGTCAGGGAAAAACATGAGGAGATAAAGCACTCGGGCTCTCTCTGGGAAGAGAAGGAAGACATGATTAAGAGAAGGAGATGCAGTGGAAAGCAAGTTGGAGCATATGTTACTTCCTAATAAAATTCAGGGCTTTTTTTTTTTGGCCAGTATCGCTAAATTGAGGTGGCTAGTGCTCTGTCTTTCCTCCTCCTGCCCTTGTAGATTTCTGCTGAATTTAGCTGTGAAGAGAATGTGGAAACAAAGCCAATTTTGCTTCCCTTATGCGAAGCAGTTAAGAGATCCTGAAACGTGGATAGCATATGAACTGGATGTCATATTCCAGAATTTGAACACGTACAGACACTCCACACAAATCAGAAAAGCCCATGAGAAGCTTTGGTTTATACACACAGACAAATACTGCAGCAGCAATTGGCAGAGATGATACTGCTGAGGTACTGTGCTGCAGCCATTACATACCCCAGAAACACTGGGTCTCAGCACGCCAGAAAGAAAAATAAATAGGTAAAATTGCATCATTTCGCTGGCACTAAACAAATCCATCACAGTGATGAGGGCAGAGCTGCTGCCTGCCTGGCTGAGGAGAACAGCAGCAGGTCCCAAGTGAGGGATACCACACATTCAAAGCGGGGAGAGGGAAGGTACTGGATTGGCAGCAAGGAAATGTGAAGAAGGGGCTGTCTGTAGATCTCCTCCTTTTCTTCAGGGCCAGAATCTCTCAGCACTTTTAAAGTTTTTATTTTGAAGTCTCAAAGATGTTCTAAGCAAGGTTAATTTAATAATTTGGTTCCTTCCTAGCAGTATTATGTCATTTGTGCATTTTCATTCTCTCACAGTGCTGTAGCAAGCAATAAATTCAAGGTCAAATACTGGGTATGGTTAAAACCCCAGCAAGCCAGTTGACAGTGGACAGCTCTAAGCATTTGGGCCATGGAAGCAAAGCCTCCTCTTTTTGTGCTGTCATTGGATGGTTTGCCCTTGCTTAATATTTTTATGTGTCATCTGTTCCTTGATGTAGGAACAGGAATGCAGTTAGAAGAAAAAAAAAAAAAGCAAGGTTTGCATATTTCTTGTTAACAAATACATTCAAATCCCTTTGGAAGACTTGATATCCTTCACTACAATGTCTCTGGTGGTCAAAAACTGGAATTGTTTGTGGCGAGGCAAGTCAAAATGATGGAGGCATTTAAAACTACCCCTAACACAAATGCTGCATAATCCCCTCGTTATGCCATTATTTGGGAATGCACACTGCCATTCCTGCCATTATTTGGTGTTTTCACAAAACCATCACACAGAATTAAGAACTGGAGGCGAAGGGGCAGACAGATGGAAGCATAAAGCACTCTTCCAATCGCTCACGGCATTTTCCTGCTTAAGAGTTGATCTGGTATCCTCTGTGTAATACAGGGTACTATGCTATTGTGGAAGACACCTAGTACTCCCTTCTGGAGAACACAGGTTTACGTCAGCTTCTGTGAAGGCAGCATGATCTAGGCCTCAAGAGGAGCTGGAGTACGAGAAGGTGGGGAGAGATGGGTGTCTGTTACACCGAATGGCAAGGCTACGGGGTAACCATAGACTGGGGAGTGAGAAGGCATCAATGCTCTGCCAGGGATCTGGAATAACCAAAGGCAGAGCACACAGGTGGGAAACTCATAACTTTCCTACTATGTGGATGCTACTAACATGCTGCACCTTTGGGAAGGGCAGCATGTTACCTGGATTGGACCACAATCAGAATGGACAATTTGGGAAGAACGAATAAGCACCCTAAGTGCTTATTTATTTGTTTCTCTCCCACAAATCAGACAGTTGAACCTTGGCTGTTTTACCTCGGGAGATGAGGACAGGAAAGGTTTGATGTATATATTGGAGTCGTGCACTTTCAGGTCATGGTCTCCCAGTCCTCGGGTCACTCCAATTGTTGCCATAACTCGAGCCTGCAAATAAAGAAAAGCAATGGAACCAAATCTTGTTACTTGCACTGTATCAATAGGGAATGAGATAATGTTCCTACTCCATAACTGCTACAGTTAGGGATGAATTCCCTTTTTTCTCCCAGAAACACCAGATTTCACAGAGCTAATCAACTTCTAAGCTTTTCACACTCACATCATCTCCACTTCTCTCATCATTCCAAGCTTTCTATTTGTTCACATCCCAGTCTGTGTACACCCATCTTAGACTATGGCGATCTGTAAGGGACTGGGACTATGCAAGCCCAACCCAGTCGCCTTGCTGCCCCATGCCAGTCTACGAGAGCATTCCTTCAGCAAGTGATACTGTTAGCAAACAGGTTTTATAAAAAGGATGAGGAGCCTGATTACTCACCTAAGAAACCTGCGGCCTCTTCCTATTGACGTATTGCCGTATATTCCCTCCACCAAGGAAGAGTGCCAAAGGCCACCTTAAATTGCTGAACACATAGGTGATGGTGGCACTGACCACAGTGCTCTCCTCTGTGGACAGCCAGTCCACGGCAGGTCTGCTGTTACCTCAGATCTACCGCTTCCTTCCCCAAGCACCTTCCCCTGCAACATGAGCTGTTTCCCAAGAGGTGCTGGGCTCTTCTTCATTAACACTTCTCCAAAGACTGACCCAGCAGACTGCCTCACGGAGAACCTCAGTCTCTGCATATCGCTTCCCTCAAACTCTAGTTCAGCTGCAGCAGCTTCTGAACAAGAGAGCTCACAGCATCAATAACAGCGAGCAACTGATTCAAAATTATTTTGCCTCACTAACCCCTGGCTCCATAAGGCAATAAGAAAGTAAATTAAAAAGATGTGCATGAAACGTTTTGCAAATAATTATAAACCTAACCAAATTCAGAGATAAGCTGCAGGTCTGAACCTTCAAAACTTGGACTAATTTTGAAGAGCATGTATTTTTGCATTGAGATAAGAACCTAATGCAGCAGGGGAGCACTATCTAGAAACACAGTGAGCATACCAGTATCGGCAAACTGACACCACTGCATCCTTATATTGATCCTATTGCTGCATCCAGCTAAGCTTGCTGGGATCAGCACTAATGATCTCACTGTTCTTAATCACAGAGCTGGAAACAAAGTACACCCAAACAGAACGGTTCGTTTCTCCCTTTCAAGAGAAACTATCAGCATTCACACATCAGAAAAATTCAATGAGTTCACACACACTAGCTGAAGAAGATACGGTTAAGGGGTGTTATACTTCCCAAATCCTGCTGTGATCCCTCCCCTTCCTAAATTAGGGGTTTGCATCTCAGAGCACTCTAAAATGCTATTAAATATCCTCCTGCTTTGTTTTCAGCAAACACGAGGTATTTTGCTATCTTCATCCAGCCTAGTTATATTTTACAAATGAAACCAGGAACATTTTAAGTCAATTATTTAAGATGGTCTCATTGTAGCCTACTTACAATGAAAGAAAAACAAAAGCAAACTGAACAGCAAATGACTATGTTTGCTATAAAAATGCTTTTTAGTATGTTGCACTCCCCCCGCCGCCCCCCCAGACATGAGACTGATTTATGACAGAACCAAGATATTCTTTCAAGCTGTCAAAACGATAAAATAAAGAGATACTGAATGGAAAACACTGGACTGCCACAGGCTAAATCAAGTGGTAAACAGCACAGAATTCCTTCTTCCTTTGGTCTGAGGAAAGCAAACATGCCCACCTTCTTGCCTTCTCCATATATAAGGGGAAACTTCAAGTCATCTTCCTCAATGGTTTTGTATGCCCTGTGGGGGGGAGGACAAACAATATTTATAAAGCTTGCACTCAATTAGTGACCCAGTGCCCTGAAACAAGCAGCTGTGAGTTTAAAAAAAAAAAAAAAAAATCATTATTTTTCCTAGGGACTCTGTCTTTGAACCCAGATGTAAATTTCTTTTTCTGTAGAAAGATTTTTCCCTAAAGAATTATCCATTTCACCAAAAGGAAAAGTGAACAGGAGGAAATATCTAACATGCCAAGCTGCTCCTACTGCTTGCAAGGAAAAAGAGGCGGACTGGAATAACATCCTCATCAGGCAGGATATCATTGGCTATGGCAGCAGCTATATCGTAATACAGTGTCATAAAAATACCCCAACCAACAACAACAAAAAAAACCCCAACAAACCAAACCCACCAAGAAGCTAACCAACAACTAGATTCACACTGTTAACGTGAAATGGTGAGCAACGACAGGACGTGTACACAGTCAAAGTGTGAAACAGCTCTCCGATCCTGTTCTCACCTTTCAGGACCGCTTAAACCAAGACAAGCTTCACGTGCTGAAGAGTCTTAGAAGGATATTTAGTGCTCATTTGACCTTGACTGCAACAGTCAAGGTTGTCAGAGATTTCATGTTTCACAGCAGTTTTCCCATGGCCAAGAGACAAGAGAAATAAAATGCTCATGCTCTGATTCTGTTTACCACATGCCTGCGTACTCTACCTTTTACACATCCAGCTGTTGACACTGATGAGGTGAGAAGGTGAGCAATTTAGTCAGTGAGAAATAAAAAAAAAAAAAGACAGCTGTCATTCTCATAAGCTGTAGAGTCCCATGGTTTGTATAACACGATTGAGCCGAGGTGCTAGGGAGCCTCTTTGGTTAAAGTACGTCACCCCAGAGGGACATGCTTCTCTTCATACCACAAAATTGACCCTCCCCAGCCTTTCCCTGCATGTTGTCCTTCCCTCCCGGTCCACCCCTGCCTAAATCCCTCAGGGTGACACCAAAATCATCCCCTGACCATGAGAGTCAGTGCTCGCTGCCAAAGTGGAAGGGACAGTGGGAGGAGGAAGGTGCTGCGGCGGGTCCCCTCCCAGCCATGACCAGCCCCTGCTGTGCGGCTCGGGCTGCTTGAGCTCCGGGGAGTCGTATTCAATCATGTTTAAGCAATGTTGAGGCTGTGACACAAACCAGCAGGAAATTAAAAGTTAAGGGTGAAATCCTATATTGTAATCAAACTGCCTGCTGCTTCACCGAAATATGGCATAGACCTGGGATCAATAAATGATGCTGTATTACACAGCTATACATGCTGCATCACCTAGGCAAGCCTCAGGCTTAAAGAGAGTAGCATAGACATAAGCCCCACCTTTACATTTCCCAGTAATCACAGGTAGGGCCCATATTAGGGTTAGGGGAGAGGTAGAAGAAATAAAAAGCAACCAAAACACCAAGAAGAAATTAGTGGAGGACTCCACTCCTGTACTACAAAACACTACTACATGTGAAATCCCAGAATGGAACCAAGTGAGGTTTGCAAAACACTGTAGGTGTTTCATGGGAGACCACGTAGTCAAGAATAGCTTAGGTATATAACCATGATACTTGGGCATCTCTATAAGAGACAATACCGTGAAGGCATTTAAATGGCATTTTGGGCAGGGCAAACAGATTAGCTCTTAAACCAAACAAAAAAGGCACAGATCACTACAAGTAGCCAGCATGATAATACTTCCCTGATGTTTAAATCGTGGAATAGCATTTTGTTGGGAAGGATGAGTCAGTCATGGACTTTGCTCTCATTCCTTTATTTCCAACAGGGAATAGCTAACGTCTCTGCCTCACTCACCAACTTGGATATCCTGGTTTGAATGCGGAGGAAGAATGTTACCATTCCTGACTGCTCGTGAACATGTCCCAGAGCTTCCAGCTGGACATACAGTGCAGGGAGCAATGGCAAAACCTCCTTGAGGAGGAGTCTGAACTCTTTCCTGTTCCTTGCATAGAGCCGGTTGTGCTCTGGCACCAAGAAAAAGGGTATCAGCTGAGTCCATATTGGGCATCAGAGTCAAATGACTAATCAAACCACAAGCCTGACAAGACAACCATTCCTCCTGGATTTTCAAGTTTTTGTACATTTTTGTTACAAATAGCAAACAAGACTAAGTTGACGTGACTTAACCATTTGCAACCCCTTTTTAAAGGAAAAAACATACCCATTCTTTACCCACAAACTATATTATCTGCAAGATAACTACAAATACTTAAGACCAAAGCCCCCACTTTACACTGTCCTGTAAGTAGCCAAAAACGGATCAAGTTTTCTTCCCTCTCTCCCTTCCTTCCTTATATTCTCCTGCATAGCACCTCGCACTGACTGCACTTTAGGAAGAAGGGAAAAAAGAAGGGGTCAAAAAAGGCATCATTTAGGCCGGTGTCCTTCAAAACAATGATCCCCACTGCCGAGTCCAGCATCTTTTACGGAACCACCATAAGGACCATCGTCCTTCGGGCCTTCAACTATTACACAACGGTGCAAGGTTGCTGAAAGAGGCCGTGCTGCAAGGGCTGAAGATAACTCGGTTCATCAGCAGATTAGGAAGGGCAGCTGGCTAGCCTATGACCTCTGAAGCTATGCGACGAAGTGAGGGAGGCCCAGAGGGCTACAGTGATTTGTGGTTTCTCACAGCGAATCACCTCTCGGGCTCAGAACTTGGGTGTCAAGACTCATCTGAAACACGCTTTTTTTGTTGATGTTGCTATTGCCTGAAAAAAATTATCAGCGCTTCAAAAACAATGCTCAGAACTGCAACCGCAGCAGAGGAGCTGGCACAGACGCACTGAAAAGCAACCTGAGACACTCTAGAAAAGTACCTATGTCCTGCATTACTAGCGAAACAGAATTAATAATATATGAGTGTGTGGTTTGCTGCAAGAGAAGGATGAAGGTCAGATTTTCAGCTAGCAGCTCAGCAACTGCACTGGGGAGAAGGAAGGAAGGAAGCAAGCTATGAAGTTCATTTTGATTTATGCCTTGTGAAACCTCCTGTACTTTGTACGTGTGTTTATTTCACACAGGCTACAACCTTCTGGACTATTTCACTTGATTTTATGTAATAAAGTTGCATTTATACCTTCCTGTGCTGTTTAGAGTGTGCTGTATATAAAGATATAATATGGCAGTAGGTATATCAAACAGACATACGGAGAACCTGAGGGGGTGGTTTGGCTTTTTTAGTGCCAACATGGCCTTATTCAGCCATCTACGTAATTCAGCCTAGCTCACTGTTTTAACACACACAAACACAGGACTGCAACCCTCCACTCTCCCCATCTTCCTCATCCGCATGCCAGGAGGTCTCAGTGGCCACCAGGGCATGACAAGACAGGTTGTAAAGACAAGGCTATGGTATTGCTTGCTGCTCTGAATGAGCCTAAATCCTGTCAAGTACTTCTGCCACGTAAACCTCTATTTTTCCAAATGGAAAAAAAGGGGGGCGGAGGGGGGCGCAGAAAAGGCGAGGTTGTGCCCAGCTAGATCTAGCTGCATTTTTTTCAGTTAACTTCGTTTCTTCTTTTCATTTCAAAAGAATTATGAAATGCTACTGCTGTCCAAAAATACTGAACTGGGGCTTGACATATGTACCACCCACAAAGTTACATTTGGACTCAGGATCAACATTTTGGAAAACCAGGCCAAATCGCACTGGGAGCCAAAAGAGATGTCAGAACGAAAGAACTAGAACTGACATGATGTTACTCATATGCTAACTGGAATCTGCTCTAAATACATGGCGAAATAATCACCAGAAGCTGCTAAACATACAAGACAATCTACAGAAGAAGTTTCCTACAGTGCTGAGGTCATTAGCAGTGCTTTAGGCACTCTTTAAATAAAAGATTACCAAAGTTACCTGCATATTGCTGGGTCAGAACTTGAAAAACTGGTCAGCTCCCAAATACAGATTTCAGAGCCAAAATCCTAGATAATTTCTTACATGTGTTACACATTCTCCTGCCATATAATTTGTTCTTAAAACTGGCCTTCTGAAAGCACATACAAATTCACGTAAGAGTAGAAATTGTTGATGACAAAAAAAAAAAGCTTTTTTTTTTTTAAAAAAAAAAAACAGCAAACTGTGTAAGGTTACTGGTCATGAAAAGTATTGCATTGGCATCCCCAGGCACAACAGATGGTAACGAAAACACAATCTACCCTGACTTGGAAGGCTCAGTTCTGTGAACAACAGGGGAATCCAAATTCCATGCTCTGCTTTTCCATAGCACTTGGCTTTAGAAAGTTTGTCTGCTAGTGACACCTGATAGTGAACTGAGAATTAAACCTGAGGAAGAGCAAAAAGAATCATCAAAGGGCTTTAGCTTGAAGCATAGAGCAAAACCCACTTGTGGCAAGCAAGCAAGCAAAAGCACTATGGCTTCAGAAATGTCCTAGTTCATATCGAGTATAAGGATGAAGGCTCTCTTTTGAGACAGGCTTGTGGATGCAGTGTATTTCTAGCACTGCTTTGCTACCACTCTGGGGAAAAAAACAAAACAAAACAACACCAAACCCAGAACCACCTCCAAACACCCTCGACCCCCCCCCCCCCAAATCCCCCACAATAAAACCACCCCAGCTAACCAAGCAACCTCCTGTCCCCCAAGCTCAATTTTCCTTGGTCATACCAATAGAAAACCAGACTTTAACCCCTGAGCAACACAAGACTTGATAGCAACTGGGTTTTTTCCCCTCCCATGCAAGGAATCAGTGGATTGGAGATAGCCCTTTGGATAACAGAGCTTAAATCACCAACCAAAAAGAACTGTTTATCTGTACCGTCTACTGAACTACAGGCATTAAACTAGTATAAGTGTGTGCTTACTACCAAGAAGAAAAAATATGTAGCACAGGTTAGGCACAGAGCCACTGAAAATTATGCAATTTATGGCTGGATCCAGCCATGATTTTTTAAAAATGTCCTTACACATATGTGCTTCTGCAGAGTCAGGATCTCTAAATCCAGGCAGCACTGTCTCATACTAAGTACACTCTCTAGGTAGGTTAGCTTTAGCGTTCCAGTGCCTCAGTTATCTTTCCCCTATTACTCATCTGACATAGTTTAATGAGGTAAAACCATGATAAACAAAGATAATAAAAGCACACAAACTATAGTAATGTTTGTTAAGAGAAAAGATGATGGCAAACCCAAATGGATTAAAGTTGACAGGTGCATGTGCACATATGCACAAAACAGTTTTTAGGGAAACATCTACTCTAAACCGAGATACTCTCATAGGGTTTCTTTCAGGTAAAGAGGAAAACATACAAGTTTTAAAACATATGTTTTTCCCAGAAAATTCAGAAACTCTTTCTTCTGAACCTGAAACTGTACGTTTCATTTTGCAAATCCCAGTTCTGTCTACCCATCTACAAATTAAAAAAAAAAACATTAAAATATCTCAGCATGGCTTGTACACATATATGATCCCTGGCTTGGTCAAATCAGACCAGCATATGAGCTCTGGACCTCCAGGGAGCCTTCTCTATGGTGCACAGTCCTAAGACAGAGTCTGGACTTCGGAGAGGACATGTCCCCCAGCACCACATACTCCTGTGGAAGAAATTCTCCTAAGCATAACAAACTCCATCCATCTTGGTCAGCCCATTTTAAAGATTCAAGCACTGGCATGTCCTCTCAGGCACTTCCCGGAGCGTGGCTGATTATTTTAGTCTATTTACCTCTACTGGAACATTAAAAGACAGAAGTAGAGGAAAAATCATGGAGAAGACAGCCAAGTACCTAGAGAGGTCCTTGCCCAAAAAAAGGGGAAAATCAGGAAAAAAAAAATTAACTGAGGGTATTTATAAGCAGCATCCCCTTGCTGCTTTTGCGCTCAGGAGGCTGGGAGGGACAGAGCAAGCTACTTGCTACTTGTGACTGGCTGAGCTTCCACCACCCACTAGCAACTGAAAGTGTGTGCAGACATTGCAGCTGCATGTCAAGTGGATCCATGTTCTGCAACACTCTCACCAGGCCAAGTTTGTTTTTTTTTTTTCCCAGCGAATTTGCTGTCTTGAACACTTCTAAAAATTTACTTCATCTCTTCTACTTTTAAAAGACCAACAGGAAGGTTTGTCAGCAATTTACTATGGAGATAGAGGGGTAGGGGAAGTGGGCTGTTAACACCCTGTGGGCTTAATGTACTGTGATGGACAGAAGAACCGTTTGTAAATTCGCATTTTGCTGTACTTCTTGTTAAAAGGATGTGGTGAGGCAGATGGGAGGAAGATTGCGTGTTTGCCTTGCAGTGCCTCCACACTTGCTAGCTGGGATCCTCTGGAAGGAAAGGAGATTGCTGCTAAGGAGGAATCGTGGAGCAAACTCTTCTGGGAAAGATTGCTGCAGCGTAGGATGGGGCAGGCAGCGAGACACAGCAAGCAGAGACCTCACCATCCCACAGCAATGCTGGAAACTCCTCTGAGGAGCAAGGGGCCTCCTCTCAGCTGGGAGCAGAGCCATAAGCCAATCCTGGGTAGCAACAGAAAGACAGACGATTTCCTAGGGACCCAGCAGAGGTTATGTCAAATTTGTGCAGTTGGGGAAGCCAGAGAAAGCAGGAGCGGGGGAAGAGACTTCATCTTACCAGGAGGAAGAGTTGTTTTGCTTGGGTTTTCAGATTGAAGATTACCTTATTTCAGTTTACTTTCTGTCTGACAAAACAGATCTACAGACTGGGAGCCTTTTGTTCGCCCTTGCATGTGCAGCACCTGATCTTGTGCCAAGGCAAAGCCCTAGCAGAGTTGCACAGCCGTGCAGGGACAGGCCTTAGATGTACTGCTTCCAGAAGGAGATGCTCCTGCAGGACATGACTCAGACCAACCTCATTCCTGTTGGGCTCACTTGGCTCCAGAGAGGCCATTTACAAAGAGCTTTACCCCAGACTTAAGTTTTCTCTTTTGTTGCAGCACTATTACTTCCTTGTTTCTGCTCTCTCCTGCCCCGAAGACACTGGCTCAGCTCCTGTGGTATGTGTGCACTTGGGGAAAACAGAGCCATTCGTCACTGTCAGGAGATGTGCTGTACGCAGCAGGTCAGCTCTCACCTCCCACTGCTCCTGCAGCGAGGGCTGCAAATCTTGAAAAGATGCATAACATGCACATTGCAAACAGCCATTCATCATCGCAGAGCTGTGCCCCAGACACCTAGGCACAACCCAGCAAGCTGCTCCGGCTGCGCGCACTGACGAGGCACGTCCTGTCCTGCTCCTGGCTACCTCACAATAAGAGACGAGAGCAAAGACAAAAAAAAGCAAGGCAAGTGGCTGTGGATTATGGTTTCTGCTGCAAAAATGACATCCTCTCTCTCCCTTCTCCAGAAAGGCCCAGTGCTGCAAAGGTGGCCCATAATCATTAAATTATGAAAATGTAAGTTGCTGGGAGGAAATTAATACCAGGCATGACTGGGGAAAAGGCTGCTTTCTTGTGAAGTAATTATGAAATTAAAATTTGATCTCTCCCTGGCGATTGTACAAAGGATACGGCTGAGGTCTCGAACACAACAATACAGCCAGGATTTCAACAGAAGAAGCACAGAAGGTTTCACCAGACAAAAAAGCTCAATTAAAAAAGGGAGGGGGGGAAGAAAGGATGACTTTTTGTAAATTACATGAATTTGGCTAAAAGGCACAATCAAGCAGGTTACGGCACAGGGTTTGCAGACTCCCAATTACTTTTTACAAGTTGGAATCAAGCTGTTAGGAAATGCAGCTTATCTGAATAAGACTAATAATGCTGAGCTAATTAGACCCACAGGCATTAGCCAGCAGATAAATTCAGACCAAAAAGAGGGACACTGTCACTTTAAATACTGCCTTGGGATCGGTGGAAAAGCTAATGAGGAGTGTCAGTTGGGGCTGTTTTATTAGGTGGTTCTCCAGAGGATATAGCCCGAGGTTTCTGTAGCAGGGCTTCTGCGCTTGATTCAATAAATCAATTTATATTAAAGGGGGGCGCAGCACGGGCGCCTGCTCCATAAAGCATTTCTGTGGCATTTCTCAATCTGCTCAGGCACTCCTCGGGCAGGCTACCTGAATGCGCTGTCAAAGGACATCGAGCCCAGCAATAAAGAATAAGATAGCGGCCACATTGGCAATATTTGTTCAAATCAGCTCACGCATTACCAAGCAAAACATGTACGTTGGCTCTCACCAGGGTATTCTGGATCCCCAATAAGTGATTAATGAGAGCCTGGTTTTTGTGAGCCAGAGTCTGAACCACAGACGGCAAGGCAGGCTGCACAATGAAAGCAAAAGGCATCCATCCCAAACAAAATAAAACGGCTTGAAAAGTGAAGTTGCTTTTTTAATCAGATGCTTAGAGGCTGAAAGACGTTCCCTGTTGGAAAGAAAAGGGTGAGCACAGAGCAGGCTGGCGGCTTTCCAGGCAGTGGACAATATTGACTCTAGAATAAAATGGGCTTTGCTTAGCGCTCGCTCCAGGGCACCAGCCTCCCTGCTTCGGAATAAATCATGCGGGCGGGCAATTCCCTGGCATGGGCTGACCCTTGGGTGGCTAACCGTGTGCCACAGCACCCCCTTGCCGGACACATGGACACCCCCTTGCCAGACACATGGACACGGAGCTGGCGAGGGCTCTGCTGCCACCGCTCGTATGGCATGCTCAGAAGCAGCGCCCAGTTCCCCCACTCGCTGCCGCCTTGGGCTTCAGCCCATGACGTGTGGTGGGTACTACACCAGCTCGGGCCATTTTTGATGGGATGCACCTCAACTCTGCATGCTCCTGGAGGGCAAAGGAAACCAGCAACAAATCAGCTGAAAAAAATGGACTTGTTATCTGCAGCTCTTTTGCCACTCTAAAAGCAAGTCAAAAAGCTAAAGCTCTTATCCAGAAACAAGCATTTAAAGAACTCCACTTCAATGCAAGCAGCAGAAAGGCCACTGTTTGCATTCCAAGGAGGAGCAAAAAATTAATTTTGAAACCACAAAGGCTGATGCCAGTTGGTAGTGCCTTCTGGATGCCTTTGGTTAAGTGCAGCGCTATACGGCTCCTTGGGCCCCGCAGGAGGCCGAGAGGGGAAGCCTGGAAGGAGCCACTGTGGGATGCAGTAAGCCAGAAAAGCAGGTTTTGGGAAGGTGTCTAGGATATAGTCAAAGTACTTCAAAACTGTTCACACTGGATTTAACCACAAGTAAAGAAAACCTGACCAACTGTGTCGTAACTTTTAAATAAAAGGGAGAGACAGAGAATACTAATTCTGTGCGGTCCCTTAAAGGAGCAGTTATCATCAGGCCTGCTTTTCCCCCCCCCCCATATATTTCTACTGCAGGCCACCCGCACTCCTTTTTAGCGCTGGCAGCACTTCGCTTATGTGGCCACCAAGTCTTCCCTGATGCTTCTGCTGCCAGGACTTGTCAAAGCCACCAGAACTACCCTCTCTCCAATACAAGTGTAACCTCTGCAAGCCATGGGCCTGAAAACCCCTGCCCCGAGACCCAGCTGCGAAAGACTGTCAGTAACACAGATGTCTGCCAGCAAATTACGGCTCGAGACAGCTCGGAGGCTTGTTCAGCAGGAGACACAGCTCTTAAGATGCCTTGCCAGCCACACTACGCGTTTTGCAATGGTTGTTCAACCACAACGCGCGTGGGGCAAGGGTGCAGGAGGGGTAGCTCACAGTCAGCTCCTACCTAAGTGGTATTTATTTTAGATACATTTAATACAGCGGATTTCTCATCCCAACTGCCAATGCAGAGAAAGGAGAAAGGGTGGGAGAACCGGAGGGAGAAGGGAAAGGCTGGTCTCAAAGCAGTTACAGGCAGCCTGGACTAGTGATGCGGTACACATTGCTGGATCAGTGGTTGTCCTAATGCTGTGGGGAAACTTGGCAGCTCTGATACCACTGTGGGCTGTTGAGACAAAGCCAGTGTGGAAACTTCACATGAAAAAAAAAGAAAAAACAAAAAGAAAGAAAAAGCAAAAAAAAAAAAGGCAAAGTGCATTATGACAGACCCAAAGACAATAACCTTCTGTAATCCAAACAAGCTGGGCAAGCCAAGCCATTGTTGAGAATCTGAAAAGCTCCAGAGCACAGGAGAAGGGTAAAAATGAAGAAAAAAAATTCATACAGCTTCTAATAGAAAACACAGAAATGTCCTGAATTTTAAAATAAAACAGTTCATTTTCCTGAGGAAACATCAGAGCAGAGAGAGTTTTACACCCTCTCACTAAAGGAGTCAGTAATTAAGCGTAAGAGCGGCTGTTTCTTCCTAACATCACCTGCACCTCTCTACGTGTCAAATGCCAACACCCAGTGAACTCACTGACCAAAAAAAGGTTCAGACAATTGACCTTCTGCATTTTAAGTGATAAAAGTTTGGCAGTGTTTTAGTGTATCAAGCTCTGGCTGGCCAAAGCTCCATCTGACATTTTCTAGAAAAGGAATATATATGCTAATTTATTCTCCGTGATAGATATTGTCCTTAGAAACAAATGCAGAACAGACATGTCCTTGGCCCACTGTGTCCTGATGCATCCGTTAATTCTAGGAATTAGAAAGGGAAGAAAATAGAAGCAAAACCCTTGAAGTGGAAAACGACCACTGTGAAACTCCCGCCACCTCAAACCATTGCCTTTGAGGGCCCACCGAGCTGGAAATCTAATGTCTTGTCCACAATCTCAACCATTAAAATTGACCCAGACTTTTGGATAAATAGAAACAGATTGCTTCTCCTCTGCTTAGGATATCACCGCACACAATTCGATGGAAAACAATACTCTCTTAGGGAAACACCCTGCAAAAAGGAATGGATCCTTATTTAGAAGTGCTCCAATTTAGATAAATTTATGGCAATACAGTAATTCCCTCACCATTTTATTGTTCTGTGGCAAACAAGCAAAGAGGTAATTGGTGCACTAGCTGTGGGATATGGAGCAGATAAAAGATTCTGATTTTTTTATTCAGGACAAAAACACAGCCCCCATTTTCCACTTCCAGCCAGAAGTCAAAAGGAACAGCAGGGAGAGGTAGCCTCATCACAGTCTCCACATGCTTTTGCTTGGCACAGGCCACCTCTTTTTGGGACAACGCTGAGGTGAATTCAGACTTGAATTTTCAAGTCACACTTCAAGTATTTATTCTGGAGTAACTGCTTACAGCTAGGCATATTTGTGCTAAACTGGTGGTAATTTTTGCATTGACCGTATTAGAATCTGTAACTGGATCATCATGTGTCCTACACTTCAGGAAATTTAGAAAAATCAACAGGAAAATCAACTCTCTTCTCCCCCCTGCCATATGCTAGAGTTAACAGAGTTCACACACCAGTACTGAAAAACAATACATTGAATCAAATCTGCCATCCATTTAGACTTATCCAAGCTCTTATACCTTACTCACTATTCTACATTTAAAATTTGTGTTCCTTCTTATTTATCTTTCTTCTAATGCCAAACAGTATTAGCTATGCAATAACCATTTTGAATAAGGTGAAGTGCTATGCACAGATTCACAAATGAGGTACAAACTGATACATGGAATTATCTCTTCGCTTAATTTTTAACCATTCCAACCCTGTATGCATCCTAATATTCCGCTGGTGATTTTGACTGGAAAAACCACAGTAAGTAGAACTTCCACTGAGCTTTTTGACATAGCTCTCAAGTTCATTTGGAACCTCTAGCGTACACAAATAGTTATTTTTCCCTCTTCGTGCTTTACTTGGTATTTATCAACACCAAATTTGATCACTGTGATGCCCATTCATGTAAATCACTTAATTCTTTGCAGTTCCTCATGGCCCTTCTTGTTTATTAGGAAAAGAGCTGTGGTGCCACCGGCCAATGCTGCAACTTCAACCATTCTAACCTCATTTCCTTTCCAGACCACTAACCAACCAGGGAAATGCAAAACAACTCCCACGAACCTGGAGAAACTCTCTTTGTATTCCAACCATGATGAAAGAATTCTGCTTTTACCCTCCTCTGAGGAAGTTCTTGGCCCACAATACTTCTGTAGCTCTCTCCCAAATTAGAAGGTTCCCCCCCCCAGCATCTCACATCTTGAAAAAGAGCTTTTGGAAGTCTACATGAAGCCATTCTTTACTGATGCCTTCAGAGACATCCGGGAGTTTAATAAGAAAACTCCCTTTGCAGAAATTTGGAGAGTGTCTCATGATCTTCCAAATGTTTTGCTGTTTAAGTCCTCAGTTGATCCAATGTTCTCATTCTGTTCCTATTCTTTTGCTCATGCCTGTAGCCTTTTTAAAATGTGAAGTCATCATTCTCAGGGTGAGACTGCATATTCTACTAGCAGCTGTTCAAGATGATGGACAATGATGGTTATTCCCAGATTAACATGTTCTGCACAAACACTCCAGATAATATTAAACTTAGATCATTATTCTGCCATTAAAACATCATTATATTTATGGTCTATAAAGTACGGGACAAATTAGAAGCATGTGGAGTTGTAGTTGCATGTGAGCATCCAAGTCTCTAAACCTACAAGAGTCCAGGCTTCTTAACCCCTTCCATTCTTTCCCTTCCTGAAAGGACATTTGCTAAGGATGCTAAAACACAAACAGCATGGAAGTGAAGACCATTTGCATATATAGGGCCTTTGCCTTTACAGGTCATGCACAGAGCCCACAACAGCAAGGATCAGGGCTTCTCTAAGTGAGTGGGAGTCACTTGAGAAGGAGCCTCTTGAACCAACACAGAACAATGAAGACATTTAGTCAGAGACAAAAAACTCATCGTTCTTCTTGTCTTCACTTCGTTAAGTCAATGTTGTTTGTTCAAGCCTTTTCATTTTAGGCTGGCTATGACTTTTATTCAGATAGGCGCATCTCTAAAACAATTCCTCAAGGGTTACCCAAATCAGGGGTCAGCTGCACTGGAGTATGGGAGGCAGCTCTTCCCTTCTGCAAGCATTCCACAGCATGCAAAGGCATGATGGCCCACTGATCCAGATTCTATATAAAGCTACTTCCAAGATAGGAAAGTTGTTTAGCCTTCAGGAAGGTCCCCTGGCACATCTTCCCCTTTATGTGTTTGCTCCGCTTTGAGTGCTCACACGTTAAAATGAACCGAGGTCCTGGCTCTGGAGGGAGGTCAACTTATTTAGAACGTTAACTTCTAAAAGAAAAATACATCTGAAAGAAGGAAATACCTTTCCCTTTAGTACACCTTCATGTTTGATGCAGTTTACACTAATCAAAGACACGTACAAAGCTGGCATTAGCTGGGGAGAAGGCTGACCCTATGCTGAGAAGGACACATTCTTACCAGCCAGTCATGTTGAAGTCACGGTAGAGCATCCTCTTTCCAACTTCCTTGCGCTGCACCCTCCGTGGAAACTCTAAATGTGTGAACTCATTTCCCAGCAAGTGGGGCTGCATGTAAGCCTGTGGGCAGAAACCAAGCCACAGATACCACACGAACATCATAAAACAAGACATCATCTATTTTTAATGAGACAGCATTACCATCCCTTCCCGCTCCCTTCCCACACACTTCCCCCCCCTCCCCCTTTTTAAACAAGGAAGATGATGAGCTCCATTTCAGCAAACAATGTGCACATACACCAGTTCTGACACTGCATGGTGTCCAGCCTTACAGGGAGCAGTCCTCTTGCCCTCAAAATCCTTCACTTCTCCCTGCTCCTGAACATTTGGGATCTCTAAAGTACACTTCATCCACTGACCCTGAAGGAGTCTGCAGGGCTTTGTAAAACAGAACACATCTCCTTTTGTAAGTCAGCGACCTGAGAGAAGGGAACAATCAAAGGACAAAGCCATGGAACAAGCAGAGACTTGGAGGAGTGTGTGTGGAGTGAAGCTCAAGCTTTTTGACTCCCAGTTCAGCTATGCCAACACCACAAACACCCTAATACCACACTTTAATTTTCACTGCCTTGAGAAAAATGTTCCCTTTTACCTGCTCAGTGTGCTGCACCTTGTCGCACAAGACACTGCAAATAAACATAAGTTGCAGAGAACTTTATTTTCTTCTTTTCTAAAACCTACTTCCTTTGTACAGAATAGCTTTTAAGAAAAGCAGCAGCAGTTTTGTGTCACAACCGCAACTAATGTTTTTAATGGTGTTAACGTTCAAATACTGCTGCTGCTGCTGCCGCCCTTTCTGGTGTTGCTGCTCTGCAGATGCTGGGATGCCTCTTTGCTACAGCCGTGCCCGAGGGCTCATGTGCTCCAGAGACTGTACTCGAGAGCATCGCAAGGCTCTTTGTCCACCACACAGATTTTTGGTTTGGATTTATTCACAGATCATCTGATGCAACAGGTTAATCCTTAAACCTCACTCATTTTTCTTTAATATTTGCATAAACAAGTCTTTCCCCCTCCCTCCCCAAAGCTGCATTGTGAGCAAGCTCTTCTGAAGACACAGTCAAATTGGCTAGGGAACTGAAAAAAGTTGCGTTTCTTAACCTTTCTGCAGATAACTTTTTCCTTATCCAGACAGTTAAGGCAATAAAGTCTGTCTTATCTCCAGCAGCAGTTGCCGTCAGGGCAGACCAAATGAGCTGGCTTTAGTTTGTGGGTTTGTCATAAATCTAGCGCTCATCAAAGGTGAGCAGCAGGAAGCAGTGGAAGCCCTTATTGATCTACCTGGCAGCTATCATGCAGATAGTTCACAATAAAATATTTCCTGCATTTAAGGGCCGAGCCTGCTCCCACTCAATTTAATAGGAGTTGGATCAGGCTCAGCACATCACAGCGCTAACCTTCCATCAGCTTGTCCCTGTTCCTGTCGCCAGACAGCCTTCCAGAAAACACCTCGAGCTCGGCTGAAACGGGGCTGAGGGATATTGCTGTGTGTAGCCGACAAGATTGGATTCTGCTTTCAAGAGGCGGCTTTCAAGCATGCAGATGTGATATTGAGACTGTGATACCTTCCTGGAACAGGAGCTCCATCAAATTCTCTCTCTGTGTACAGTTAAGGGAATTACATTTTTTCCTGCAGTCTACAGCCAGCCAAGGTCCCCTCCCCCACCCAAATATTGTTTTCAAGGACCCTCTAATTGGATCACTGTTCCTCATTACAGAAATGGTTGAGAAGCACTAGTGACTATTGAGAGGTCTAGCAGTATTAGTCCAGACGAGGCTTTCCATAGTTCCAGAACTCTGGACTGTTTACTTAAAAGTACATGTAAACTTTTTATTTTTATTTATTTTCATTCCAGTTGCAAATATGATGGAACATCCCTAATGATTTATTTGATGTATTGCTACACATTGACAGCAGAGCACTGGGCTTTTTTAGGTATTTTTTAATTCTTCCTAGTCTATGATATTGTAAACAATGAAGTCAGTCTGCTTTGAAAGTGCAATTCAGTTCACTTTTAAAAATGCACAGCCTATCTTGATTAAATCATTACAAATCAATTCTAGCTAAAGACTACCGTCACCTGCCTACAAAACAAGAAGCCTTATTTAAAGCAAAAAACCTCATACCTGACATCAAAGTGAAGTTATTTAACCTTTAGATTATGAGAATACTTATTAGGCTGGATCACAGGTCCAGAAGAAAAAAGTTACAGGCTTTTAGCATTTTTCCTCTTGAAAACAAGAATTTCCTTTATTGAAAAGGTAAAGCGATTGGGAGAGACAGCATTTCATAAAGATTTACTCAGATGGAAAGTCTGAGGTCACAAGTGAAATAAGATTAATAAAGCTGGCAGAGTTACCAGTGGACTGCTAATGTTCAAATAAGATTTCTCTTCCGCAGCCAAGCCTCAATGCTTGATTTACAATCCAGGGATCTTAACTTGATTCTAATATTTTTGGCGTCAGTAGAACAGAGGGAAAAGAGCAATTTGGAAGCTTCTGGTGCCTGTGAGCTGAATTCTTATGTGAAGAAATGGAGATTTTTGTTGGGCTTTTTTTTTTATTTTAAATTTTCTATATTTTTTACCCTTTTTAACAGTTATTTTTGATGCTTCACTGGTAATTCTACAGGGAGAAGAATGTTCTACTATAAAACTCAGCTGCGACTTCCAGTCGGGTTTGTTGAGAACTGTTCTCCATTTACTATGAGGCAGGACTCTTCTCCCTCTCCACCCCAATCAAACTGTGCTGCACAGCAGAACCAGAAAATAAATAAAAAGCAACACTTTAAAAATCTACAGACCTTTCAAGTAGATATACAAGCAGACACCCTGAAACCCTCTCAAGTGATCAAACGAGAAACAAAAACAGTAAGTGAACTGACTACCAGAACTTCATCCGTGATTTTCCATTTTTTCATTTGTTTAGTCTCGATTTGCAAGGACCTCAGATCAGAAACACCAGAGAACTTAAAATTTAATAAAAAGAGTGACTATCAAACACTTTCTATATCCTTACAAGGTACATTCAGACAACGCTGTAATTCTGTGTTATGGAACTGGAACATTTTCCATCATTTTTCTTTCAGAAGCTATTACAGTTTTTTGGCATAAATCTGGCATAGTCTGCATCATGTGTTTTTGGTACTCTGCCATTTTATGGTGTATTTTGTGGCTGCATGTATTACATTCAACATTACTTGTTTAAAATGGAGTCCGCTCAAGGAAATATTAGTCACGTTTCTTTCAAAAGGCCATTGCTTCCTGCTGTGTTTCCTGGTGATCAGCAAAGCAAACATGAAATTAAGATAAACCTAGACTTACACACTAGTAGTGTGCCAGTTAATTAGGTGGCAGGGAACACTGCATGTATCTTATCTTACCCCGATAAGGCCTGCTGATGCCTTTTTCAGCTCCTCCAGTATGCATTGCTCTAGGACATCACCAGCACTAGCGGTTTCACTGTATTCTGTGTTATTTTCAGAACTGCTGTTTTCCCCTATGCCAGCTATATCTTACAACTTTATCCTCTTATATTGTGCTATTTTCTCCAGTAGGATATTTCTACTATAGGGGACTATCGCTCACAACAGCATGCACAGCACAATGCATCCAGAAGTTTTGCAAATTACTGAGCCATTATCATATGGACACATTTAAGCCAAACAGAGATTAAAACTAAAGGAGATGGTGGTAGAAGAGGGAAGTGGGAGCCAAATCCATCCCTGGATTGGTCTCTCCTCTTATGAAAGGCCAGGACTCTTTCCATAAAACCACACATCTCTCTTACCACAGCATTGTGCAATGTGTCAGATGGCCAAAGCAATCCTACACTGGGTGGCGCAGGGAGCCACAAACTGTAACAGAATTAAGACACATCTGACTTGTAATTGAAGCACTGAACTGACATTTAGGAGATCTAGGTTCATCTCCTCTTCAGGCTTGGGTTCCCCAAGCATCCTTCAGCAGATAAGTTAGTATCACTTAATCTTCACGTTAACAATGAAATAAGAATAGGTCCTCTTTGAACCCATGCCTGTCTGGGCTCATGAACCTTCGTTTGACTGGTGCTACACACAAAGAGCATCCACAGCTCACTGCCACTGATGGCCACCCAGTCTCTACCAGTAGTAAAGCCTGCCCTGGTAGCAGCAGTGCACCATCTTTGGTCTGAGCTGTGAACTTTTGGGGCACTGCCTGGCTACACACATGGACACGGTATGCAGTAACACCACGCTGACCTCGCATGACATCTTCAAAGTGCAACTTCAATAACTAATAGAAATACACCCATCTGCAATACACTCATTCATCATCCATTTTAAACATGTTTTCCAAGGGAATAAGTAACAAAATCTACCCATTTACTGTTGCAATTTAGACTATCATGACTGAAATTAATAGTCTCCTCAGAAGATGAAAGGAAAATTGCCTCTGGCAGTCATTGCCTGCACAACTGCTGAATGTACCAAAGCAGTTCCCAGTCAATACTAGATTTTGTTCTCCATCAAGATACACCAATACGGGAAGCCAGGACTTTCCTGGAGTAGGTGCTATGTTAGCTCTCCTGCCACAGTGTGAAAAAGAAAAGAAAGACACAAAAATTCAAAGGAAAAGGAGGCTTGTGAATGCCCACCAGTGGAAGGGAAGCAATATGGTGCACCGAACCTCTAAAGAAGCCGAAGGACCGAAGGAATACTGGTGCAAGGCTTTCATGCCTTACATCTTCAGAAGTGCTCTCTGACTGAAGGATTGATTGCCTGCTGCAATACTCTCGCAAGTCCCCTGACACAGAAGTCTGCCTCTGCCATATGGTCTGCCCGGAATCTGCAGCTGTACGCTGTCCTCCCACTGCAAAAAAGGGGGTGCAGGTGGAGACAGAGGGATGACCATACCCAGAGCTGCTCAAAAGTCAGAATGACTAGATAGTCACCTTGTTCTTTTGAAAATGCCATGCCAGAGGCCTATGCCCAAGGCCATTCTTGGATGCATGGCAATGAACCTGCATTAAAATGGGAGCTGGATAGGGAAAACATTTGTTTTCCCCCTCTCTCACTTACTCAACCAGTACTAGCTGAAGCACAGTTTTGTCTAAGACTAGGCTGGAGAACTTCATACAGAAATCCTCACATGACCTGAACAACTCATTATCCCGCAGATTTCTTTGCATATGGAAATTAGGGCCCAGAAAAGAGAATATGAATCCAGAAGATGCCAGTTAACTTAAACCAACGTCCTGTGCAGCTGAAGCAATCAATAGGCACTAAAGGCAGAGGAAAGCTCCTTCGCCCTGACTGTGCTAACAGTGTCTACTGCACAGGGAGCCAATGCTCAGGAGCCTGCAGTCTGTAAATCCATACCCTCCCTTTGCCTGTGCAGTAACTTCTCCACAGTAAACAGTATCTCTGCATTTACCAAGTAAAATATTAATGCTAAAATGATTAAGTGATTTTCTTCCTATTGTGCAGGAAGAGCAGTGCAACATGTTTGAAACAAAGAAACTCAGCTTTAACTGCATGTAAGAAAATAAATCCAAAGTAATTAACTTTCTGATGAGAACAGCAGAAGAGAATGTGGATGGTGTGATAGACTGATACCAGAACCTGGGGACAGCCAAGGTGAGTAAGGAGAATTATTTGGGATCTCATCAGCAAGACAGATGCAACCTTTGGAGTGTAATGTTTATGCCAACCTTGTACGAAATTTGGGGTTGTCTTTTTTTTTTAAAAACACTAGAGTAAAAATGTTACTTACAGAATGTTATGTTTGAAATTATCTCTAATTTTGTTTCACGCTCTTGCTGTCTTGCATGTATTTTCTTTGAACATGATACCCATAGCCCTGGCATATTTGTTACATATAGAATTAAAATAAACAAACAAAGGTAAAGGAAACAGCAGAAATGCTTTTCAAATCAGCTGCTGTTTTCAAATATAAGCCAGAAAGGACATCAAAAGAGAAAAAATCCCTTGTAGGCAATGCTTTATCTCGTATTTCCTACAGAAGTAGCAGACTCCCTAGATACTAGAGATACCTTTTATTTTAAAGGCAAACAAATTATTTTAAATGTAACCGAACTGTAAATATTTATTAGGCCTCTTTTCCATTTGGTTCTCTGAATATGAATACTCCCAAAGCAGTATTTCCTCTGAAATTTTCAGCTTCAAGCCAGTGAACCTGACTAAAAAAAAAAAAAAAAAAAAAAAAATCAAACGTGACAACTGCGAAAACATTTACAATTTTTCTTTAAAACCTTCCACCCCCATCTTCAACCACCAGCATTTTGCCTAATTTCAAACCACAGTACTTGGGCCAGGCTGAAGATAAGAGACACCTTAAGAACAGGGAACGCCACTAGCCTTGGCCTGTCCACCTCACGTCAGGCAAAGCTGACAGTGAGCCTGCCTTGCCTTGAGCTTAAATTTCTAAGAGGAAAAAGCAGAAGCACAAAAGAAATCTCTTGGCCACATTAGGAATGAAGTTTTGACAAACAGCCAACCAACTTCAACCAACCAATCTGAACATCAAGGAAAAACTTCAAAAGTAACAGGACTGTTTGCACGAAAAATAATACCATGCATTTTGACTTATGTTTCCTGGGCAGCTTATCAGCCAACACAACTTGATGTATAAAGCATCCCACATCTCCTCAGCTAGTCACCCTGTTCCAGCTTTATGGGTGCTGCTACCCTAAATAAAACTAGTCTTTCTTCACCCATCCTATCCTGCAGCTACTAATACTTACTGAGATCACCTTTAAGTTAGATATCTTTTCCCTGATTGAGATATTATTGGCATACTATTAGAGCAAATGAATAAAACCCTGCAATATTGTTCACATGCACACAAAGAGCAGTCTGTGGTATTTTATACTGTCACACAGTAAACACTGGGATGGATTGAAATACCTCTGTGGCTTGTTACCTCTATGTCTGAGCTCTCATTATCCAACACCACTGAGCTGCTGAAGGCCTGCAGCTGAACAAGGTACACAAGCACAGCCATGCTAATCGATGGCCTTCACAGAAGAGATAAGACTCCTTTCATTGGGATTTGCACCACCAGGCTTTTCTCCACATTTGCTGATGGCTAAAAGACATATACGTGGTCAGTCTCTGGTGTTCAGTGGACACGTGGTCTTTCACTGAGCCACAGTAACTACTCAGCAGCATGTGTCTGAACCTTAGATATTACCAGGCAATGCTCATCAGCAGCAGCACCTGATTTGCTCCTCAGGTCTCTTACCAGATACTGCAGTCGCTGGCGTTCAGTCTCTGGAGTGAATTCTGAAGACATTGGAATGACTTCACCGTTTCGTATTATTATAGCCCTGTAATAGTAATAAATCACCATCAGTACAGGTGGGGGAAAAAAAAAGTAAAAAATACCCAGAAAACCACAGGGTACAGTCGCACTCTTATTCTCTTCAGAATCACAGTAAAATAAAGCCATCTCTTTTCTACTGAAGTTGTCAGCAGAACAGGATAATAATTCCTGCCCTGCATCCTTTAGGCTGGATAACAAAGTATATTTGTATATGCCAAGTTCATTTCAGAGCTCACGAAAACATCCAAGCAACAAAGGCAAGAGTTATTTCAGTTGATGTCTACAGGGTATCCTTATTAAGTGAAACGCAGACACCCAGAGGAGATGCTGCAGAATCACTGATTGTAGAACAACTCTGCAGGTTTTAATCCCAGTTGTGGCTGACACTGTCTAAGCTACTGGTTTCAAATGACTCATGCAAGCAGTTTCCAATTATTGATTGGCCATATGTCATGTCAGAACATTTCTACTCCACCAGCAAATGGAAATGGCAAAGCAAATCCTGTTTAACACAAATTTAACTAGTTACCTGCCAAAAGATGACAGCTAATGGAATGACTACAGGTCAGCCAGGAGACTTCACATACACTTCTGCCAACAGCAGAGAGGAAATTCTCTCAAACACCTGCCTGTTGCCTCTTAACAATCTGCTATGCTGCATGCAAAATACAGTCCAATTCTTCACTAGTGTAATGCCACTGTCTGAAACACAGTCACAAGGGGGAAGAATTTACGCAGTATTCCTACTGCATTCTGTGGTCACGTATTCACTCACAGAATTGCGTTCTTTTATCTTTCCATTATTTACGCAGCTCTAAGTATAGTAATGCTTGGTGCTTTCAAAGAGCTAAATGAACTGTGTATCATCCCAAAGATTTTAATGCCTGTTTTGGAGCCGCTTCTCAACCATCAATAGATTAATTCAGTATTTGGATAGTAGCAGTGCACCCGCTCTCCTCTTGAACTTGCACAGAATTTGGTGTAGATAACACAAGAAACTGTCACTTGGATTCCAGTTTCTATATGTTTTAAATGGTCTCCTTTCTGTGATCTTTTCATCCTGTTGATGTGATATTTACATACTAGCTTGCTTCTCTTGATAATTTGATCAATTTCCTGGCATTGCTTCTGTGCCAGGTATCCTGATGGCACCGCAATACAACCAACAAATATGGTAGGCACACGAAGACTGAAAACTTAACCTCTAAATTCAAAACACAGGCATCTTGAGAAAACCAGCCCAGGTACAAACCAACTTCGTAAAATTACTGGCACTAGATAACTTTCCAAGTCTTCTGGATATGATATTGGACTAAAATTGTCTCTGAATGATGATCTGCTATTGCTAGTATGCAAAAGGAAGGACCATTATTGAAGAGGAAAGGAACTGTTCACATTTCTGAGATTCATGTGGCAAACAACAGACAGGTACAGGATGGCGCTACAATGGGAGAGGTGGGAAAAGGCTCTAGTGATGAGGGGAAAACTGCTCTGCTTTGACAGATAACGAATTTACTGCTCCTAGACTTCCAGCACTCCCTTGCAAATAATCCTATGTAGAAATTAGAGGTGGCAAGAGTGCAACCTACATACCGAAGTCTCCCAGTGGCCCTCCACTGCTACAACTGAAAACAATATTGTGTGTTGAAGTGAGACAGACACGGGGATTGTAATTCATTAATTTCTTAAGAGAAATTTGTGCAAAATTTTTGATGGCATTTTTTTCCCCTTTATGGGATCTGAATACATTACAGGCTTACAAAAATGGTGGTCTAATTAAAAATAATAAAGGTTTGCTGAAAATTTTTCTTTTGGATTTCCAAGACAGTCATTTAAAAATTAATTAATAACTCCACCACCTCTTGTCTGCAACACCTTTGCTTTTATTTTTGCAATTCCTAAGGTATTCGGCTTTGAACAAGACTCATTTACTCAAAGATAGTTGACAGTTTTTATAACCTTTTCATATGTAATTTGACTCACTTGAGTAGGCCTCCATTTAAGGGGACTGTGGGTTTAGTAGAGAGTAAGTACTCTGGCAACAGTCTAGACTAGACTGATCAAAGGAGCTGATCAGACACTAACCAAATTTTACACACTAGTTTAAGAGAGTCATAAGGGATCTACTGATCTTGTGCTTCTCTGAAAGAGCTAATATAAAAACACACATTGATATAACTGCTAGGGCATCAGGCTAATTTTTTAATTATCCTTTGCTTCCCCTTTAATCACCATTTCACAGGAAACCCATATTTTAAAGACCACTCAGACCAGTCTGGGGTTCACCTTTTTCTTTGTGCACACTGACATACTTCCTATATACGTTGATAGCTATCATTCTCACTTCTATGTGTAGAATTGGGCCCTGAGGGACTCACATCATATAAAAAGCAATTCAGAGGCGAGTGGATCAACCTTTCATGGCTCAACTTATTTTCACTAGAAATTGCAGCCACCTGGGATGAAAAGCACAACCCAGCACAAAAAAAAAGCCCAGCCCTTTGGAGGGGGGGGAATTAAAGCAATGCTGTTGATACCTGATAAAACAGAGCCTCAGTTTTATGTTTTTCATTAATGGTTTCAGCAGTTGGACTTTATTCAACTTGAAAGTTACAGCTGCTCATAAGAGTCAAATGATTTGATCCGAGGAATTAGACGGCTCTAGATATGAGTAATGGGAGGGACGCAGACATACATATACAGGTCACTGGTCTGAATTCAACTCTGGTGGGCTCATTATCCTCTTACCAGTCTCTTTACCTTTCCGCACCAGCTGCTTAGCAGTTTCATGACAGCAAAGGGTATTTCTGACAGCCCAAGTGACAAAAACAGACACATTCGTCGGCCGTCTCACTGGAGAGGCTGGGTGCAAAAGCCTGGCAGCCACCCTGCTCTGTGGGATTTTCCCCTGTGATTGAAGAGGTGCCGAATCAGGCCCTAATTGGGTTTGGAGACTGAACTGCCCTTTCCATGACCTCACAGTGACAGAACTGCCAAGCACCGACTAAAGGCTTTTCCCACCAAGCAACCTCCAGAGCCCTGAATTCAATAGCCCAAAGTCAATAACTGCTCACAGGGAGGGAGCCTGGCTGACAAGGCAGTCGCAAACAGCCCAGCAACTGCTTTTAGAGACCCACTCTACACAGTCCTGCAGGACAATTAATTTTGACTTTACTCCTCCTAATGGACTAAGCAGCAACATGGCGTTACATGAGCATTACTGCTTCTGCCATTCATGAAAGATGCGTGTACGCAATGAAATAGTGCTCTGAAAGCATTTAGCTCCTCGTGCACTGTGGAAATATGAACATATTATTTTATACCAGAATACAGCTGTCCTATTAAACTGTCAGAAACGACTACATAGGAAGCAAGAAGAACTCAAAGAGATGCAGTGCCCAGAGAGCATCTGATTCTGCCATGTTTAATAGTGACATTTTAATTTCAGCCACACTGGTGAAACACATTATAGCAGAGCCACAGGGTGAGCCTGCCAAAGGCAGCTGGATGATTCATGGTTGCAGGGAACAAGTATGTCAACACTAACCAAATACTCTCTGATGACAAGGTTGCTTCAGACACATACCAATCATCAATTTATATCACCAATGAAGTAGTAATTAAAAAAAAAAAAGTTGTTTTTGGCCGGATAGGAAATCGGGTGTCACAGATCTGCAGCCCCCTTGGTGCATTGCCCTCCATGCTCTATGGCTCTGCAGCCCTCTCCACGCAGCAGCATCCACAGTGAGCAAACAAACAGGAGAAGCTGCTCTTAAGTCTTGAGGCCACGGAGACAATTAAGTCACTTATTCTGATCCCTTCTAAAAACCAACTACAGATTTCCCTGAGTCCTCTCCCCTCTTTTGAACCTAGCTACCTAACTCCCCGCCCACATGAACTACAGGATCGTACTTGCCCTTGCATTTCATAGATACGTGCTCTGCACAACAAAAAGTATGCTCCCTAATCCAGAGCTGGTAAATATTCACAGAAAACAGGAATATATTGGGGGGAAAAAAGTCCCCAAAACACAGCTGAAGTAGCCTAAAATGGAAGAAACAAAAATCTGATTTTGTATCTCTCTTCTGACCACTTCACTATTTTCTGATCCAGGGAAGCTGTGCCCTGAACAACTAAATGTGGAGCAAGAGATGTGCCAGCGCCTTGGTGCGTAAGGCGGGACTGACAGTCACAGCAAATCCTGCAGCGGGCTACGTCCACTCGGTCACATGCAAATGAAAAGAAACGTCAGGAGCTTAAAAGGCTGCATGTAAATCTACAGAAAATACTACATTTATGTTTTAGATTGACATAACTGCGAAGTCCACGATGATCGGCTAAATGATCTTTTGAGTATTTCAGCATTCACACAGAACCTTAAGTATATGATGATTTTCTATATTCAGATTCAATACTTTAAAACAGTATTTGGAGCTTTAGTATATATCCCCTTTTAAAATGTGTGGCAAATGAATCAACAAAAGGGTAAAAAATCTGCCACTGTGTTGTACTGCTGCTCTCACACTCAGGATGTAGCAACACCAGTGGCTTAAGGAAAATATCAATACATCAATTGCTTTTGCATTTTTAATATGGATAAACCAGCCACCTCTCCTTGAATCAAGCAGGGTTTGTTTTTTTTTTTTTTTTTTTCCCTCTTTTGTGGAGAATACAATCAGCTGAGAATTGCACATCATCCTGTCTGAGTTTCTTATGAGAAACAAACAGAGGGAAACTCATACATTTTAGAGGAAGCTATTGTTGCTTACTCTCATTTAATCATACAGAGAAAGAAACACTTTAGTGAACAAGGTCAAAAGTGTAATTTCACTGCTGTCATGGGTCTATTGGGATTCTGGTGTTCAAAACAAAGAGGCATCTCCTACTGTTAGGAGTATTCAGGGGACACCCTGATTCCATTACACACTTTTTCAGCCAAAAATGATTTGAAACGCAACATTAAACTGCACATTTCTACAACAGAGGATAAAAATCTGGTAAAGGTGACAAAGAGAGACCATTTGGAAAACCCTTTTTGACAGCGTATATCAATTCCAAGCCACAGGGAGGATGTATCCATTTTGTCAAAAGGTGTTAAGGATTGTGGGTTTGGTACAGATGAAGCAGAAGTGTCTGGCCTGTCTGAAGAGGTATTAGAAATGTGTCAATGGAAAAGAAAGAGGGATTAAACTGACAGAAAGAATAAGGCAGGGTTTTATTACATTCAAAGGGGAACCGAGCAGTAGATTTTAATTAGGTGTGTCACAAAATAGCTGAGGAAAAAAAAAGTAAATCCTAGAACTATGGAATCAGTCTGGATGGGTACTTGTTTACTATGGTAACTAAATGCATATATTTAAAGAAGCCAAGGAAGAGCAATGTTAATGTCTGGTGAGCTTCAAACCAGTTTTGTTTATTTACCTTTTCTTAATTGCTAAGAAGTGAAAGAAGAAGTGATTATAAAAAGATTCAAAAAACAATTTCTCTCATCTCTAAATGAAGTACTGGAATGTACAGCCATTACGATTACTGATGACTTTTAATACATTCAGCCCTGGCACCTTGGTTTCACTTATTACGAACTGAATTACTCTCCCTTAGTCCCAACGCAGACTCATTTCTCAATGTTTCTTTAGAAACCAGGTGAACAAACACCTCACTGCACTGGCAATAATCATGGAACTATAGTGCAAAGCCTTTAAATGATTTCCTTAATTTTATGAATTAAGTCAGGCTGGGGATAGTGAAACAAACCATTATATAATGTTTAGCTGCCTTAAAACAGGTCCCAGCGATGACATATCCATCACCATAAAACTCAGAGGTGAAAGCAGCAACCCTCAGCAACACCAGTGGAAAAAAACCCTGGCTGTTTCCCACCCCTAATACCCAAGAGATGTTTCAAAAATGCCCCAACTCCTACTCGGCATCGCTACCAAGAAGAAAACAAGCAACAAACCGGGGAGGGGGTAGAGCCAATGAAAATTGCCTCTGTCCTCATTTTCCATCTACTGCCACTCAACAGTTCTGCCACCCCGGTTTCTTCATATTTTTCAGCACAAACATCAGGCTGTCCACAGAAATATTGTGACAGAATAGAAACACTGGATCATTTTTCTTTCAGCTGAACAAAGCCAACATTAAGCAGGAACGCGCTCTCCCTGCCTGTGGCTCTTCCTGTGACAATGTAGTCTCATCATGTATGCTGTGGTTAAAGCAGGCTGCTTGACACATTCATTCATTCATCACTTGGGGGAACTTCAGCTCCCTCAAGCCAATAAAAGGTGCGAGAACTTGCCTTGGTGAAGTATTGCACAAAGGCAGGGTTAAAATAATTTCCTACAGGAGTGTGCTTCGGCATTTCCTGCAGGAACAATGAAGAACCCTCCCAAACTTCTGCTAAAGGCCTTTTGCAGACTGCCAGCCACCCTGGCTGCTCCGAGGGTTAACATCTCAGCAGCAGCACAACCACCGAGTGCAGCCCTGCTCCGGCAGGACACTGATGCCAGGCGTTCCCAGGAGTTTTATTCAAGGGCCTCTTTTCACATCCTCGTGCCAGCACGGAGCCAAGCGTGCTACACCTCTCCTGTGGCAACACGAGAACCTCCTCCTGCCTTTGAAACAAACCAGGAAAAGAAATCGTGAAATCCAGTCCCTGCAAGAAACCCCGACAGTCATCTTTCAGAGGCACCTACAAGCACGTGAACTGTTCCTGTGCACACATGTGTAGAGCTTTATGGTGTTTCCAGTTACCTGACTCATTCATATTCACATTTCTAATGCTTATTTAGTGATTCCTGTGGAGGCAGCCTCTGGGCAAAATGAGGCTGCTGATATACCCTAAAGCCACTATTCTGGTAGTCTGTTTTTACTAAATGAATTGTATTATTTTTAATAAAGGATCACGAATAGGCAAGTAGAAGCTGTTTCTCAAAGCAAAATAATATTCATAGATTTCCACAGAAGGGCTTACTTCTCATCTAAACTAGCACCTCAGCCAGTCAGCATCTTCCTTACTGCCACTGAAAATAATAAAAATCTGAATTTTTAGAACTGATCTCACATTCCATCCCATATATTCAACTAGCAACTTAATAAGCAGCAGTTAAAGGGATTTTCTACTCCTGGCAGCCTCACTCTGCCCTATATATTGCATCCAACGGTGAGAAGCACTTGGCCATCACCACCACTGTAACTAAGTTACTTCAGTTGTTGATGCATCACTACTCACTCTACAGTTTTAAATTAAATATAATACTGAGCTTGCAGGTTGTCCACAGAGGAGATAGCTTGGAGAAGACACATTGCCCGGTCATTTTTGACCCCAGGAGCTCCACTCCCATGGGACTCTCCCATGAATTCCCTCCTCTAGTTTAGGTCCTCAAGTGTATTGCTTGTCTGATGCAATCTACGTACAGAGTTATTATTAGCTCTGTAATTAATTGTGTGTACTTTCCTGTTGGTTTACATCTGAATCCACTGATCTTTCAGAGAGGACTTCAGCTGGCAGCTAGGAAGCTATTACAACCCAGTTTACAGTGAGTTTATAGCGACACTGCTAGCACACGAAAACTGCCTGCCATCGGTTCCAGCATCCTTAGGTTGGAGATTTTCTGCCCTCACAGATTAATTTTGCCTATGATTATTTCAGTGTATTCTTCATTTGAACACATCTAAGTCCAGGGTTGCAATGATGAGACACCACCATGTTTCTGTATCGCGGCTGAACAACATGCCACCAATTACTCAGGCCGTGCCAGGGAAATGAACAAGTAAGTGCAGTCACATCTCTCTGGCCAGCTCTGAGCCTCAGGACTGGTATCTGTAGAATCAAAGTCTTTTTCCCTGCTGTCCAGGATATCACATTCATCTCCAGGACAAGTTACTATGGCAACTAAACCTGGGCTTAGTGGATGAAGGCATCGCTGTGCAAGTCAGTGTTTATTTTGCCAGTAATATGGCTGGGATATGGCTGACCACGTAAGATGGAAAAAGCACAGGTTTTTTTTCCGCCCCCCCCCCCCCCCCGCTCTTCACTGTTTTACCATTGAGGAAGTCAGAATGACTTTTAGCACCTAAAGCATCACATCTACTTTGATCTCAGCTTTTCTGCTTAATTCAGCGGCCGTTGCAGGATATTGGAACAAGCTGGACTGAGAAGTAAAAGCAGACTGAAAGTCGCACTCTCTGCTCACTCTGCATCAGTGAATTTTTACCCAAGCCCTGCTTCATTCACCCATGCAGAAGTGACAAGGGAAGCCCTCGCTAAAAGCCCCAGGAGCAGGGCTCAAGCTGCATTGCATAGCTGCTGCTGAGACTGAATGGCCTGGGCTGCCTGGCAAGCTCACTGAATGCAGGAGATAAGAAAAGCTTTCCAACACAGTAAGGACCGCAGCAGCTTTGAAACATTTACCAAGCAAGCCTGGGGTGCTCCCCCTGGCTCTGCTCCCATAGTATGGATGGGAGCTAGAGATCCAAGGCACCCAGCCTGCTTAGCATACCCTGGCCCTGTAACACTGGAATGAAGAACCTGCAGGTGTCTCTGTGGTCAGCTACAAAGGCACAGATTAAAAAGATGGCTTTGAGCTTAATGCACTGCACTAGGGGATCTGGATTCTGGTATAATTGCTTACACCACGAGCTGCCTCTATTAGAGGTCACAAGCTCTTTATGCATCAGTAAACTACAGGTAAAAGAGTGATTAAAGTTACATCACGGCACCCTTTGCCCATCTTGCCTCAGAGACTATGAGCCCTACAGGCTACAGATGTAACATACGTACAACGATGTTATTACAGTGGGAATTTTTCCTTGATCAGTGCTTATATTCACCAATAAAAAGAGGCAGAAGAGGAATTTTTACTTGCAGTGGCAGCAACCAACTTTTTTTGTCTGGCTTGATTTTTTTTGTTGTTGTTGGTTTCAGTTTTTTTCCCTTTTTCTTTTTTAAAGGCTGAAACCTATGACAATTAAAGTTAATAGAATTCATCACTCCTGGAAACTAATACCAACAAACTGTGGCTTTCCAGTTTACTGACATTACTTGAATAGCCAAAATTCCTGTCCTTCCTCATAACCTGGAACATAAGGACTTTATGGGTAGATGATGTCTGTGTGGTTAGGACCAAAGACTTAACTGAATGTACCACTCATCGAAAACGTTTACAATGACTTCAACACCTACTAGACTGCCATAGACATTGCTAAGGCATACGCTCTCCCAGGAAAAAACAATAGTTTGGAGAAGAGGCAGGACTTTTGTTTTGCCTTCAAAGGCCTATGAACATTTACTGCCAAATAAATTGTTTCTGACAAGTCAGTGCTGGATATGGCGTGCCAGTAGCCTGGAACTTGTCATCCACTGGATTGCTAGAAAATGCTCTTCCTCATCACGGCACTTTGAGTGCAACGACTTACTTCTGATCCAACACCTTTTCTCCACACCTCAGTTAAAGTGTTTCCTGAAGTGCCTCCAAAAGCTTTACCCAGTACAAAATCCTGCAATATCTGAGGTTGCTGCTGTTCCTATGAATCCTGTGTTCTTTCTTCTCCCTGGAAGGAGGCCAAGCAGGAGAAGGGGAGCAGAAGTGCTCTCTGCAGGCCTGCAAGTCAGGCTTCCAAGGAAGAGAAGCAGGGGAAACAGAGATGGGACTTGGCTGTATCTCCTGAGTGTGACTGAGACGCCATGCTCTTTTCCAACATTTTCAGCTAGGCAGGATCAGACTTCTCCACCTACCAAACTGCAGTCAGTGAAGAAGAATGTATGTAGGAGGGACTTGCTTCATCTTGAATTCAGTCTCTCCTCACTACACAGGCTCCTGAGCAGACCAGGCTTAGGTTATCTGCTACCCTGAAACACTCAAGCATTTATTATTTTCAAGTGATTCTGTCAAAGAATTAAGAATAATCTAAAAAGGGGATGTGCACATAGCTTGCCCAAAATACAGTCCGTAAGTGTTGCTTTCACCTCTTGGGAGGCATCTTTTGAGGATTTGGAAGAATTAGAACTTCAGAGGATGTAGAGGAGTCACCACGGATTGCGTGGTCCCAGGGTGAAAAGGCCCTGCCTGTGGTTCAGAGATTTGCAGCTCTTTTTGTCCCATCTTTAGGAGGAGACAGGAAAAAGAATGCTTTTCCAAATACTGCAGACTGGAGAAGCTTAGTAACTGAGTTAGTTTTTCCTCTAGAGACCTCTAAGTACAAAGCACAGTTATTGTTGTTTATGCAGACACAGATGTAAGGAGACAGAGGGCTTCGGCAGACCACTCAAGGAAAAGAGGGAAAATAAATACCACTTAGATTAGAAGATGGGTAGTTAAGAAAATCAGAAAACTAAAGTTTGTTAAAAATACTGTAAACCAAAGACTAAAGCAAACTAGCTCTACAATACTAATATACTAGAACACTTTTTGGTTTCCATCCTTACACAGCGCTAGAGCTTCTGGCAAAAGTCACCCTGCTGGACCGCCTTGAGGAAGAGGTCAGATACCGTGAACCACAAAAATGGGTCAGAATCGTCAATTCTGACTTCTCAGAAATTCTATTTAAGCTGCAGTGCCAGTCAGCAGATACGTGACTGTTTCCATGCCTCTCTCATTTACTTCATAAAAGCAGATTAATCCCCCAAATTTGACTTCCTACAATGAGAACTATGCATGAGGGAAGCAGTTGACCAGCACCATGACACAGAAGAAGAGGAAGTACAAATGTAGTGAGACTCAACACAAGTAGCAAATCCGGAAAGAATTGAAACAGTAAACAAAGTAGAATTCAATTTTCAATTCACTATTTTATTACTCTGGGAGAAGTCAGTGTTATAAAACTCTCTCTTATAACACTCTTCCACATCTGGGCACCTGCAGCACCAATGAAGTTACTTAACCTGCACCCAGATGGAAGCGCCACAAAAACATTCACTCAATGGGCTCCTATCATTTAACAATACCAAATGCCTTAGCATTTATTCTACACTTGCATAAAGGAGGAGAAAATCTATTCTGGACATGAGGATATATGTTCAAGCAGAGGGTGAACATGCCCTGAAAACATAAGCACAGGGGAGCAAAAGCAAGGAAGCAAAAAGATGATAAAAAAAGCTGACGAAGCAAAGCAAAAAATCCAGTGACTCTGCAAGTCTGTGAAGCCTCTGAAACATCAGGCTCTTTGCTTTGATCCCATCTTCTGCCAATAAATCAAAAAAGCCCAAGAACCCATTTGCAGATTTACTGAGTTTCAGGGCCTATGAAAAAGTCAAATCAACTTGTGGTGTTCTGCTTCTCGCATAATGATAAAAGCACAGCTACCCTACGTGGCTTCAAGCACAGCACAAAATGGCAGTGCCTGCAGTCTCCGAGCCGCTCCTTAGGCGGACAACACGAAAGCCAGAACACTCATGCCAAAGACAGTTAATATGATCATATTGCATTACAGGCACTGTAGTGATATTGGGCAAATGTTATGTTGCATGAGGCTATACAATAATTGGGCAGTAATCAGTAAAAACATTAAGTCCCTGTTTTACTACTGCTTCATCGCCAGCTATAAAGCAACATCCTAATAAAGAGCATAAAACTAAAAGGAACTGAGATTAACAAGGCGTGTTATGGCAGTTTAGAAATAAAAGTCACTTTAGCAATATAAAATTGAACAATACTATTTAAAAGAATGAGCAGAGAAGATTTACTATTCCTTATTAAAAAAAAAGCAGCTATTCAGAGGGCCTGGCCTAGTTACCATAGTGTATATGTCAAACTGGTAAGCAAAGCACAGTGCCTCAATGCTCACCAGAAAAGCACTATACATTGGATAGCTGACTGTAGCACTATCAGTCCCTAATTAGGTGACCTTGCATGGACAATCCTAACCACTGAGAGGAAGAAAGAGAGAGGAACATTAGAAAAAGCTTTGGCCAATATTCAGACATGAATTTTGACTGTACAAGTAGGTATATATATGGCAGAGTCCAAGAATGATCAGACAAGCCATTAGAGAATTAAAGTGACTCCCTCCAAGTTGTTTTTATCAGGCTCTGAATATATCACCTCATTTTTAGTAGGGTTCTGGTATCATGTGCAGTTAACATATAATTATTACAGAACTGTGATTGCATCGTTAGCAGAAGTTTAATTATATCATTGACATTAGTGATGCCATAACATCAAGCTCAATAATAGTTCATAACAAAACCTACAATTAGCACAATTTTTCCTCCCTTTTACACCAACCAAAAGTGTTCAGCTTGGAGAAGCCTAATAGTCCATACAGAAGTGAGCTAGGGCTGAACCTGAAAGGACTGCTGGCTGGTAATTTAGTAATATGGTAATTAAAGTCTTTTCATGATGTAATTACACATCAACTACAAAAGGACAGCTGCTATACAACACTGCCAGGGTACATGGCATGAAATGATTAGATTTGAGAGGCTTTGGTGGTTAAACTGAATACCACAGACATAAGTTTGAGGTATAGCTGGCACCGCATAGCACATTATTATTCAAGTCTCACACTTGGCGTTTTCCTTAGTCTCATTGTGATAGTAACAGTTTGTTGCACATACCTTGGTCTTGTAACAGCAGAAGCTGTTCAAAACCCACCTTTAAAAGCTTTTGCTGTTTTAAAGTCACCTGGAATTAAAAGACCTAACCTTCTTCTGGGCAATGAGGTTTGTGTGAACCCAAAATGTTTATTTTCCACCTCTGCAGCACGAAACCTCTTCTCACAGAGTCCTGTCTGTGGGAAATGCAGCTTGATTTATTTATAGGCTTTTTCCAGTGGGGGAGCAGAGAGGGGAGAAGGAGAGTGCAGGCAGAGAAGAGGCACAAATGAGCAGGTGAACTCAAAAAAACCCTAAAGCTTGACTGAAGAACTGAGCTTTTCGGCACCTAGTTCCAACAGCAACAAGCACAAGTCCCCTGTTTGCGTGAAAAAACAAACCCCACCCTTCTCAAGAGCATACAAACATTTTTTTAAGTAGTTTCCTTATTGCATTTCTCATCGCCCTCATTTGTATCTGTACAAACCACAAAGTTGACCATGCAAGGCATGAGACAGCAAAAAGGAACATATTTTTCCAACTAACATGAATAAAACTTCTTGGCTACGTGACTGGGCTCTTAAAAATCCAGGAATGCACTGTGCACCCTGGCAGTAGGCGGACAACCTCAAAGCTGCTTTTCTAGTCCTAAAATGTCCTTTTAGTGATGAGGAGCAACTGAAATTTTTTGCAATAGCTGTTTTTCTCCCTTTCTGAAACATGGGAAGCAGGGATTTGGTGGGAGAGAGGCCCAGATAAACTGATCTTCTACAATTTAAAGCTTTTATTTTCTTGAGCTATGAAAATCTAGTAGTGAGATTATTTGAAAGTGAAAGATTTTGGGAATCCAGAGAATTCTCCTCAGCATGAGGAAGGTTTCCATGAGGTCCATTTGGAAAGTGCAAAACCAAACTATTTTAGATCTGGAGGGACCCTGTTACCTACAAGAAGTGAGGAATGAGTAGAAAAATTTGAGTCCTGGTTCAAACAAGACCCAGCCTTGCCGATAGCTTCCCTTCTAATTCCTGCTCTTCCTATTTTTCTGAAGAGATGTTTTTGATGGGCTTGATGAACATTCAAAGCATCTTGAAGACTTGGTGGCTTTAACTACAGTGGACGCTTGGCCTAATTCAAGTTTCTTCCCGTTGGGTGTCAGAGGCTGCAATGGAGCCCAGGCTGCTCTCAGGAAGCAGAGGAGGAATCCCAGAGGAACTGGAAGCAGCCAGCCATTCAAGAACAAAGATCTCAACTACTCAGAAGTAAGTCCTGCATGGCCAATTTTACACAGCACACTTTTAAGAGACAATAAAGCAATTTAGCCAACCCAACGGAAGAGACTCAACTGTACTTTGAGTACAATAGCACAAGAAAACATTATTATTTCTAATTTAATGGCAAAAGAGCTAAAATTTAGTGCAGCTAGTGGTTCTGATGACTAGATAGGTGGTCTACTCCAACATGTTTGCAACTACCCTCTGTGAGGACTCATTTGACATTTGATGTGAAAAAGATTCATGTATGTCACTTGACAAGAGGAACTGGGTGAGCAATTTGCAATATAAACAGCAAATTTAGCATATTAAGAACAGCCACCAACATGAAAAGAATAGGAACTTTATGCATAAAGGACTTATCTGAATCCTACACAGTTTAAAGCAGCAAGAGGCAATAAAAATGTTAGGTTTAAACTACAAAACGTTTTGCGGTTGAGCGCTGTCTCTGTAAATACGTTGTGCACATACTGTACAAACATGAACTGTGTGCACACAAACCTTGAACACAAATGCATAACTGTAGCAGTCTTCACCTAAAGACAACATGGTTCAGTACCTTTGCAGACTTTAATTTCTCAGCTGCTAACTAAGAGAACACAACAGCAGTCTGTATCATGCAGGGAACTATTCTCCCTGGTCTGTTTATGCAGAGCACTGCCAAAAGAAACATGTGAAGGTCTAAAGCCTTGCAAGACTATCCTCATTATCTCTCTCTGATGGTGTTACAGGCAGAGAGTGAGACAGAGGAAAAGAATGTAACTGAGAGATTTCCAGGATGCTCCTAGCTTTAGCTAAATCAGAAGATAAAGATTCTCGTCAAGTCTTCAAGCACCCATCTTCTAAATATTACAAAACAACAACTCTTGAACAACATCATTCACTTCTGAGAAATGGACAAGTACACGACCTAGAACAGGACACAATAAAAATCCAAACCTGTGATAGCCCCTCTCCCTTCCCTCCTCCCTGTTGCAGGAGTAGCAGTTATTTGCTCACAGATGACTACCTTCAATTATATCAAAATCTGAGAGCCAGGTGGCTGTCCAAGACTAAGGCTGACAACAGGAGCCACAGGACTTCCTACTGAACCAGTCCAGCCTTACCAGCTGTTCCAGATGCAGTCACCCTGTCAGTGTTCAACACGCAATTCTACTACACACCCAACATCTCTTCTGTTTCAATGGATTTTTAGCATCTTTCCACTTCTCTGCAACCATCAAGTCATTCAGAAACTGCTACAGGGACAGAAGTGTCGTCAACCTCTCTGACTGCATCCACCACTCGACTAGATACTGGAAGCCTATCACTGCCATTTGCATTAATTTCTGGGATGACAGTTAAAGAAACAGAATCCTCTTGTGACACTGTTTGCAACTAAGGAACTTGGTTACACCAGATCTGGGGAGTTTGGGATGAAGGAATAGTTGGGGAGACACCACACTTACTCACCTGCTATCACCAGCGTTTGCCACGTAAAGCTTCCCCAATAAATACACCACCACAAGGGCTGTGCAGCCGCCAGAAATATTATACACGGTCCTCTCTCGTTCTATTTGCAAATCCTATGGGAAGAGAGAAAAAGATTTATAAAGACAGCATTGCAATTAATGTTTTAGAAAATGAAGATTCCACTAAAAAAACCAAGAGATTCTTTCTTAAACTGCATGTCCCACTGGCTTTCTTTACTGTTGCAGCATGGCCACATGGTCAGGGAGAAGAACGGGAAGTGGAGGAGCACGTATTACTTATGATACAAAGATGTTTGGGAAAAATCAGGACACGAGATTGTAAAACATCAGGCATGAAGGAATAAATGGCAACTCTGAGGGACGCAAGGGAATTTGCTACAGGAAAAGCACAATGAAGGCAAAGATAAATGTAGCTTAACAACAGGTACCTGGTGGTATAATTGGAGAGTGCTTTACATAGACAGCAAATAATTAATGAGACCTAGCTATGACATGACTAACTACCTGCTCTCAAAAAGGGACTCTAGGATTGCAGAGCATATACCTTTACAAACAGCAGCACGACACACTCATGCCACAAGGCCACCCTTCAGAAACACAGGGAATGGGTGGATGCTAAACTTGTTAAGGGGGCGAGGGGGGAAGGTCAGTAGGACAGTATTTACTGAAAAATACTATGCATTCACAGACTTTCCAGGATGAACCACGAGTCTCATCTCACTGCTTTTATGAGGTCCTGAAAAGACTTAATTTTTATGCACGTGCACAGGCCCAAATTTAAGGATCTACATACCAACTCAAATAGTTCTTCCTGTGTTTAGCTTCCAACTGATTCTGAGTGTAAGAAATAATATATATAAAAAAGCCCTCCTGCTTAATAGAAGTGGAGAACACAAGTCACATCTGTCACCAACAATCAGTCAAGCCCACGAATGAAAAAATACATACATATATACATACATACATATATATATATATATATATAGTCCCAGGAAAGCTTGGAGAACTTAAAAAGACAAGTAAATGAGCTATTTTCCAGTACTCCATACATTTTAAACAAAAATTGAAGTATACGCCAATGAATTCAGTCTGCCTCTTAGTTTAGCTTGGGGTAATAACACAGCATGTTACAAATTACCCTCCTCTCCTGTGTCCAGAATCAAATCCAATTTCAAACTGGTCTTTCCTTGTAATACTGGATTCAAACAGGGAGCATCATTTAACATTGCTATTGCAAGTACTGGCAGATCTCTTCAGCTACACCCTGTCTACTTGTGTGTGTTTTTTATTATGAATATATTTGTTTGCTTCTGTGTGTGTCCATACACACACAGAGCTATACTTCAGCCATTTTCATATTTGCACTGAGCAACAAACAGCTCAAATTGTCCATGCCTTAGGGTATGGGATTTAGAGCTTTATTTTAGAGCTAAATTTATCTGAGGAAAAGCACCACAACAAATGCAAACCATGACAGCTACAATTTGATTGAAAATCTGCAGAGTTGGAGGAGGCGAGGGACCGTGCTTTGTTTCCTACAAATTTCAGGAGAGGGAGGTGACCTGGGGCAGTGGCAGGGATGCTCAGCAGTGCTCGGGCACTGTCCTGAGCAGGTTGGGCAGAGGTGTCTGTCACAAATAATCTGAAAATCCTCGCTGGCTGGTGTACATAGGGACCGATCCCATGTGTGCCATGAATACAGTACTGAGGCTGGCGGTGTGGTGGGGACAGCAAGAAAGGCGCAGCGCTGCCCGACAAGGCCATCCTCTGCTGCACACGGGAACTGCACTCTGATGCCGGAGAGACTCAGGGTTTTACTGCTGGCTCTTAGCCCATGATCTCATCGACTTGTGGTTCTCCTTTTTCTTCCTTTCCTTTTTTTTTTTTCTTTTTTTTTTCGGGGCGGGGGTGTGGGTGAGGACCAGGAGGAAAACACCTCCAAGCTAAAAATCAAATCTTGCAGAACCTTTGGTCACAGACATGGGCTTGTTATAAATGCCACTTTATCTAATCTTACCATAGAGAAGCTGATTTTCCTCCCCATGGTTTCTATATATTTTTAAATTAAGCTGAAAAGAACAGTTCAAAGGAAGCAGACGTTTCTAACCATCAAAATAATTTAAAGTTACAAATACTACAGTGGATTTTCCAGACACTGCCAGGAATTTTAAAAAAGCTTTGTCTCCGCAGTTCAGAGTATCCCCTGAGACCTTCAGACAATGTACCATTCCTCACCTGGTTTCAGCTCTGTCATACATACACTTTGCTAGTGCTGGAATGCCTAAATTAAAATTTATTTCTTTCAATAAGCAGAATTCAGAAGCATGTATTATAGGACAGAAGACGGATAATCCTTAGGGCCTCATTTTCAGAGCTTCCTTGACTTAAACTAGATCTGTGTACTGGATTTTTTTCGAATCATTGCTGTTCATGGGCTTTTCCATCTAGTTGTAGTTCAGAACTTGAATTTACTGCCATGACTTGCCAGAGTATATTCAGTGCCATGCTTAATTTGATATTACATACTTTGTTTGACATTTCCTTTTTTGGGGGGGAAGGAAGGAAGGGAAGGCTTTCTTATAGCTCAACAAGATTTGAGGGGAAAAAATAACATAAAACTAAAAATGAGTTAGTTGCCACTAACTCATTCTGACGTAGAGGTGCTGGCTTTTAATGAATTACTTTATAACAGTGCTGCTGGAAAAGTCACGCAGCACAAAGAGGGGCAGAAACCCCAAAATGCCTCTGAAGCCTTTATGGGTGTGAAGGGGCTCATTTTAGACAAAGTCTGAGTGTACACAAAGCTTTCCTCATTTCCCAGCTGGAGAAAGATTTCAGAGCAAGATTTTTTTTTTTTTCCCTTTCCTTTTTTCCTCCTTTTCTGTAGCATGCAGCTCATCCCCATACAGCAGTCTGTGTGCAGGGGAAGAGCTGAGCAACGCTGGGGAGACTCAAACGATGCTCCTTTCAGCCCAAAGGGCAGCGTGTGCCACTCACTCAGACCCTGACGGGGGGGGGGGGGGGGGGGGGGGGGGGGGGAGAGAATTTCTGCATCCTCTGTTCAAAAGGCTATTGTTTCATGTCAAGGAAGCAGCTAATTCAGTCTGTGCCCTGTCCCCCGTTTTAGGACGCATGTTGTAGTGGCAGGTGGGTGCAGCAAGGTGCCCACAAAGGTTGCCTCACGCCTGGTCAGCCTGGTCCCCCTTCCCTGGGGGTGACAGAGCACAGGGAGGGTAGAGCAAAGCCTGCAGAGGACACCGCGAAGTGCCACAGGGTACGTTTCCAGAGCAGGTGACAGAGAGCAGGGATCGCTTTCTCCACCGATTACAGCAGCAGCCCGAGGATACTGCATCAGCCCTGGGACAGACTACTCCCGCCGTCCTGACTGCTTAGGTCTCCTCAGCGCCTGCCCTGCTAAGGCTCAGACCTGGGCTTCCCAGAGCAAAAGGCACGAGCTAATCATGCTAGCTAACGATCTCTTCCAAAAAAAGAGGAAGATTATGCCACGAAGCCATTACCATCCTCTCTGTCAGAGGCTTCCGAACCCCCCCCGACAGCGGCTTGCTCGTGCCACCTCGTGGAGACCCTGCGGAGGGGCTCGGGCACCTCGCCGGGCCACAGAGCGTGGGGTGGGCTGGCGGCTTTTCCTTCCACCTGCCTTGACCCACGCGTGTCGGGCACACAAAGCGTGCCAGGACACTTGCCACCAGTAGCCTCAGCGAGGCAGGCTTGGGTGTGCAGGCTGCCAGCGCGCAGCCGATCCAGGTGCTGCAGAGGCAGCGGAGACAGCATGAAAGCAGCAGCAAGTGTGGCGGCACAGAAAGCGAGTGCCAGCCATACCCGATGCTAAGTTTTAGACATTTAGGACCTTGAAAACAGAGCTAGGTACATTCAAATTGCAGTATCATCATTACAACAAGTTAGCATACTGCAACAACAACTACAATAACTATTTTTCATCTATGTCCGTCCTCAGAGTAGGGGCCTTTCCTCCAGGATCTCAATCTTGCTATGACAGAAAGCAGCTTTACTCCCTACGCACACAGGCATCAAAATGCCTGTAACACCGTTTCAACCCTCCTCACTGTTTCAACCCTCCTCATTTCTACTGGCTATTTAATCAGAGGAAGCTTTTCAAAAGGAAAACCATACAACATATGTTGCTCTCTCAAGATTGTTCAAATTGAAAGGGCACCAGTCTTGCAAAAGCACCTGTCTAGATTTCATCTGAGTCAAAAAAAATCTCAATAAAGAAGAAAATCATGATACAATGTATACAAACTTATACCGTCCATTAAATCATACAGACTAGTTCTGTGCCATTTTTTCCCCATCCAAAATTAAACAGGCTTCAGTGTGCAATAGGTGCTCTCTCCCCTTAATCTTTCTTTAAAATACATAATACATCACACACGTGTACAAGGTTAAGTACAGGGAAGGGATTATAGTTTGATGCTTCTATCCAGTACAGAACAGAACTTGGAAACATCCCTCCTGGCTCCCTAGAACTGAATCTATAAATGCACATCTTAAAACTCAAGAGATGAAAATTAAAGGATTTGTCTTATGATACCTTCAGAACTTGAGCTTATTTACTTCCTTTTAACTGGAATAATTGTGATCACTGACAATTACTGACCTGGAGCATTTTTTATGTTTTGAACAGGACAGTAAATTATCTGAGAACACAACACAGAAACTTGCTAATCCCAGTTCCAACACAGAGAACACCATCTAGAAATACTTCAAAGAGGGGACAGCTTAATTGTTAAATTTCTAAGTTAGGCAATGACTTGGTCTGTGTCAGCTTTCCACAGTTTTACTGCATATAGCTGTCAGACAAGCACTGTCCAAAGGAAACCACACCCAATAAAGGAAAAAATAATTTTAAAAAGCCTTTGGAAAAGGGCTGAATTGCATTTTATTTGAGACTTGAGGCAAAACCAGGGAGAGATTAACTAGAATTCAAAAGGCAGTTGGGGAAAAAAGTAATAGTATGCTAAATGCTTCCAGGAAAAGGGGACAAAACCATCAATAGATAAACCTGTCAGGTTGGACTGCTTAAAGTATCTGCATCTACTCAGCATTTTCACCATGTTCAAAGGGCTCCTTTGCAGCAATGGGTGTTTCAGGAAACAACACCAAGAAGTTTGTCTATGTGTCCAGGAAACATGAGCTTTCACCAAGTGCCAGGTAAAATGATAACACTCTGCTGGCACAAAATCCTTGTACATTATGCACATCTCAACTGCACTGGACCTAACTCAACAACACCCATGACGTTCCAGTACAAAATAGGGCTGAATAAACAATGTGCTGTGGAAGAGGAACAAAATCTTCACCCAAAGACTACTAGAAGTATAAGCTAGCAGGAAGTTAGACAGAGGTAGGAGAAAGATCAATCATCGCAAGCATAGATGAGACTCAGGAGTGTTGATCTTATGAACCGCTCCCTTACACAGACAAAAGAAAATACTCTTTTGCCTAAACCAATTACAAGCACAAGACTCCCCCAAGAGCTTAGAGTAGATATAATTATCTATTGCTTTTCTTAATCTGACCTTTTTTATAAGACTTCCTTTTAATGTAAAACTTAATGCTGAAATTATATTGCATTGTGGTAGACAGAGTCATTTATATAGCAAAGACAGACAATGAACTTCAGCCCTCTGATAAAAAACAAAAGTGGGAATTAAGGTATCTGATCTGTACCATATGAACAAAGACATAGGGAGGAAAATAAAATATTCTCCAGACTTCAGTTTAGAAAAAGGGAGGACAGATTACTACAGCCTGTACATGGAATACCCAGACATCATATCTGTAGTGAGTTATCCAGGGTTTCTGCATTTGTCACACTCTATCTATAAAAGCCCTCCCAAGCAGCCAGGTGCCTGGACATGAGCCGAGATGGTCATCTGTGTGAACACGTACCAAACAGAGGTGTGAACTCAAAATAAAGCAGGGCAATAACAGCCCTGCTCACTCAGATGTGTTCAGGAAGGCAGCAATGGGTAATGCACACGCTGCTCTCATAAGAAAGGTAGAGGACTTGAAATGGCCCTTCTTTAGCTCTCTTACCTTCACTTTCCAGCCCCATGAAACTCCATTTCTCATTTCTCCTGCACTTGGAGCCAGTTTCAACACGAAAGACAGAGAGTCATGTCACACACACAGAGCCTGGCACTCTTCTGGCCTGAAAATTGCCCCAACTGAAGCATGAAATTGGTGTCCCTCTCTTAAGCATGTTCTGAACCCACTAGGGTGCAGTGGATGGGCAGTGTCACCTTTTCCCTTCTTTCTTGAAAAAGAAGGGAGCAAGCTAGTCCTCCCTTTCTGATAAGGGCATGCTAAACTGACAGGAGATTTTCATGAGTCCTCCTCTTTCTTTTCAGCTAGCAGAAACTGAGCCCACTAGCCGCAGTGCATAAATCTGCTCATATGCCCCACATTGAATGATCCACAGCTATGGATCCCGCTGCTGGACCTACCCACCTAAAAGTCAGATGATGCTGTCCAAACCCAGTTGGTGGGTCTGTTTGCCTGCACTTCCTTGAGGAGAAAGGACAATCCAGCAAGATAATTGCTATACAGAATTCAAAGTGAAACATCACTTTGTTATAACAACAACCGTAGTCTCTAATTAGGTGCATGTACTAAACAATATTCACATATATCAGGAAAAACAATGATTGAATACTTCTTTTCAGACAACAAATAAAACCTCCAGGAAACACTCATTAGTTCAAAAACCTTCTGCTCAAGTAAGAGGCTTTTCTAAAAAGAACAAAAATTTTTAAAAAAGAAGAAAAAGAACAAGATCAGATCTCCCAAGACCTGATCCGCATGTACTCACTGGCAGGTCAAGCCTCTGGCTCTGCTTGATAAGAACTATTTTTAATAACATGAAGAAATGAAGGGGGAAGGTGCAGAGCAGCTACATCAATTACAAAAGAGGAACACCAGCCTTCATAGGGAAATTGATGGATATTCTCTTTCCATAGGGTTGTGGTTTCCTCCCAGTTGTTCATGCTGTACCCAAGGCAAGTAGGTGGTAGGAACATACTTCATGCCCCACTCACCCACACTCAACCTGCCTCAGTTAAGAGCTACACACACTCTCTACAGTCACTACTGTGCTTTATGAGCCACTCCAACACTAATGTGAACTACAGGTCATTAGATCAAGGATGCTGCCCCTCATCCATGTCCCTGATGTGACCTTTTATAACCTGTTTATGTAGTTGTGGGCAACACGAACAAGGCGTGTTGCTGGTACAAAGAATGCTGAGAGCCTTTGCTGCTGCTGCGGTAGGGCAACAAGGCTTTGTAAAGCACATGCCCATATACACAGCCTATGATAACAGCCAATGCTGAAATCCGCTACTGTGAGGCAATACTAATTTTTATGTTAAAAAAGGGGGGGGGGGCAGGGAGACAAAAGAAAAAAGAGCACCAAGCTTCTAAGAGTCAAGTAATCCACAAACGTGGCTGTGGTGCTGCCTGGGACTTAAGATGCAATTCCTGTCTCACAGGGAGGTACCAGGTAAACTGTGGAGGCTCTTAAATAATTCTGTCCACACTCAGATGGTGTTTAAGTAGGGGGGGGAGGGTGTGTGTGTGAAAAAAATCCCTAAATGTTCATCTTCTCCAGGCCATGCGACTCATTACTGTATGCAACAAGGACTTCAGAGCCCTGAGATATACATACCATTTCCTTGAATGCACTTTCTATGGCCCCAATAACCAGGCACTCATGTGGGATCTTCTTCTCGGTGAAGAAGCGTGTTGGAGGGGTGCTGGGCGAGCCCGGTGCCCCCACACCACCACGCAGGGAGGCTGCCCGTGTCAGTGTCCTGCTGTTGGTGGCTGGGTTGTCGGGCTCCTCTCCCAGACAGGTGGGCGGGAGGACGGCTGTGTTCCTCAGGATGTCCACAATCTCCTGCAGCTGCTCCAGGATATGGTGCTGCAGCAGTTTGGAAGCAACCACAGCTGCCCCCGACCCAGCGTGTCCATCAAACAGGGACCAGTAGTACAGGTTGATCCCATCTGTGTCCTGGAGAAGCAGGAGGGGAAGAAAAGGAAGGAAAAGAGATGGTCACCATTACACAGCCACGAGTGAGGTGATGGAGCAGCCAGTGGTACAGGGGCAGCAGGTAAAACACAAGTAACTTTCCCAGAGATAACCTTCTTTCTGAAATGGAGAAATACCCACTGTGTTGGTACAGCTCTAGCAGGAAGGAGATGCTTATCTTTGCCATACACTCCCACCATTTCTTTCTTTTTTCTTTTCCTTATTCCCCGCCCCCCCCAAGGCTGAACTTGCAATCCTTCTTACCTACAGCCATCATAGGATGCACTGACCAAGCACAGCTACCACTGTAAGACTAAGCTAATTTCCTAATGACTGTGTAGATGAGAAGAAAAGCATTTGAAAAATCACATCATTGATAAATGATGGACCTACCACCATGAAGACCAAAATTCTATACAAGACAGCACCTGATACTTCTGTGACAGCCCTTTTTTTTCAGTAGGCATGAGATGAAGGACCTCAGTTTGATGTCTAGTAACAAGACATGATCCTCACTTCCATGACTGGTAGATAAGGCCCGTCTGTGCTGGCAGATGGGACAGCTCAGGCTTTCCCTGCCTGTGCCAGCCCAGGAACCAGCGCAGCGCAGAGGTCCTTGAGGATGGCAGACACAAGTGGGATCAGCTGCACTCCACCCGTGCTAGCCTACACGTTCACTGCCTAGCTCTTCCCAGTCATCTGAAAAGTTTCCTGTACAGTACTGGAGTTACATACCATCTGATCAGAAGAGGTATGCAAGTGTTTTGGTAGAGCTCTCGGCATAACAGTATGTTTTTAGATCTTACGTCTTAGCTCAACTCCTAGCAAGCTGGTCAGCACAACTGCTCTCATGGAGGCAGAGTATCCAGAAAAGGTAAATTTTGTAGACCTCATTATTAAAATTAAGGTATATGTGGTAATGCTATATATTTGTCCAGCAGTTATTGATCAATGATGTTATTTGCAAATATTTCTCCCTTTCTGCTCCACACAGTCTCCTCTGACAGGTGTAAGTCAGCTCCACTATTGCTCTGATTTCAGCAGAGACCATGTTTTTTGTGGCGGGATGCCCTGTCACTCAGATAGGGCCCATTAACCCAGGGCTGGAGGCAGACTAAGTTCTGGGCAGCAAAAGCTCTCATCTATCTGAAAAATACCAAGGAGCCATAACATAGATAACCTCAACTTTTTTGGGAGAAATTCACCTAGAAATCCTCAGGGAAGCATTTAAGGCATAACAATACCTGTCTTTGCATGATAACATATTTGGCAGCAACATGTGGAAAGAGTCTTTCCAGTCTCTCCTTTCCCCTCTATTTCTTCTTAATCCTGTACCTTCTCCCAGCTATGCTGAAACAACTGTTTGTGGCGCTGCCTTGCGAGTCAGATGTGGGTGGACTAATACAGATTTAGAAATAAATCATTTTGCAAGGGACAGGAATCAGGCAATACTGTTGCAAAATACTTCATACTAAGAAAGCATAACCTAGATCTCACTGCAGTCAAAGAGCTTAAAAAAATGTATCTGCATGTCACGCTGACTGTGGTCTAATTTAGAATGACAGACATGATCTGTTTCATTCACCCGAACACTGCTCCCTTACACAACAGATCAGCATGTAGTCTAGGCACCCCCTGCATCCCATCACCTCATGCCCAAAGTGCTGCTTATTTCAAACTTATGGACAGGGCTGTGAACTGCAGTTCCTTTCACTTTCTGCTGTTCCAGCTGCTCCACAAAGGTGCCAACCACTGGCTGTAGGACATGGCAGACAGGCTGAAGTAAGAACACCATGAATTGTCATTTACAGATCCAAAAGACATCATTCATTGTTGCCCCGAGCTACAAAATCCAAAATGTAATGCAAAATGTCTCTTTTAGCAACATGTATATAGACCATCACTACAAGTTCATGCTGTTCAAAGGGCAGAATTCATTGCTGAACAAACATTATTACTTATAACTTTGTTGAAATGCACATTTAAAAGCCTTGACTATAAAAATTACATAAAAGTAATTTTTTTTTTTTTTTTAGCTTAGAGCATTGCTGCTGTAGGAAAGTTCAAACATATTCTCTAACCAGTACATTAACAATATAGTCATCTACACAGTGGAGAGCTCCTCCAAGAGAAGGAATTCAGCAGTCTGTTGTGCACATTCATTTCATTACTGAAATGCTGAGAAAAGGGCGTATTTTTCTACAGTACTGGACTACTTAGCACAGTAAGGATCATACAGGATACATCCTATAATGGTGGAAAAAACAACAAATGTACACATTTCCGAATGTGGCTCCTTAGCCAGACCCACCCACTTACCCAGTCTGGTAGATTCACCAAAAAACCTGTTGTGAAACTTCACCCCTGAAGGCACGACTGGCAGTTGTGCCAGCTTGCTCTCGGCTCAGAATCCCTCCAAGTTCACACAACAGTTGGCTGTAAAATTCTGCTTAAGCCATTTTTAACGGATAACAGGATTACTGACTAAAAAACCTATTTGTAAAAATAGGTTGCTATTCATGCAAAATATAAAGTAGTTTGCCAACAGAAACAAGTATCCCAAAGTGAAAGTACTTCAGCTGAAAACTGAAAACATTTATTCAAAATGGCAACATTGTGCCTCCTGGGAGCTGTAGATCAAACTACTGCTCCCATTCTTCTCTTAGGGTTTGGCTCCCTGGCCAAAATCCACCTCATGATGCACCATGGATAATGCTTCCACAGCTTATGTCCTCACGTCATTTGAAAGGTGCTACTCCTTTGGAGATGTGCTGCCTTTGGGGGAAAAAGGCATAAAGACATTACAACTCTGATTGAAATGGAAATACTTTATCTTCCACCTGGAGGAAGAAGCTATTTTGTCATCACGCTCCCCCTGCCCCCAAAGTAGAACAGAAACTTAAGAACAAGTTACCCCCCCCCCCCCCAATTTTCTTAAGTTTTACAAAGCAAGCCCCCACCAAAGTCTGTATTAGAGCTTTTCAAAAGACAATGGAGAACAGTTATTAACACAATTCACTCTCATTATTATGAGCACAAGACTGGGCATGTCCTACCCTGAACAAGCCTCATGTGAACTTGGTAGTCAAATAAGGTGCCATCAGAGACTGGGAAGCTTTAAAACAGACCAGAACAATGACCCATAACAAAAAGTGAAATTGAAATGTTACCACTTCTTTCCTCTAAGCCAATGGGCAGCACAAATTAGGATAGAGATGCTCACATGGGTCTGAGCTGTATTCTCAGGCTGTCACTGACATGAACATGGCATGGCCACATCAGCTATGGTGGTTCTTCTGGAGTTCCCTGATCTTGTCCTTTTTGGACTAGTAATTCTCAAAGAAGAGGGTGTTGCTACCAGTTCAGCTAAGTTCAGACATCTACATTGCACGCCTCCAAGACAGTTCTCTAAATTGCCCTTACACTCAGCAGTGAGGAAAAAAACCTCTGCACATTCAAACTATGCTCATCTCATTCCAAAGTAGATTTATTTCTCACTATCAACTGCAGAAGTACCCTAGATAACTGAGAGGTCTGTACTATAAGCACATACAATCAGGGAAGATGACTACCACAACACTGCTCTTATACACACATTCTGTGTGAGATGCTCTAGGGCCTTAAATTCAGTTGGGATCTGCAGGCATTACTGTAACCTAAATATTAGTCTCCAAAAACTTCTATGTATTCCTACGAAGCTTCATTTACTTTTGAACTAGCAAAGAGAGTATAACCACGAATAACCTATTAGCTGTCTAAAAAAGGAAGAAGAAACAAATTCATTTCCCCCATCCTGAGAATAAAAATGGCTCCTCTATTTCAAAGAAACGAATTCTCCAAAACCATACCAATTTGATGAGAATTAAATATATGGTGCAAATAAAGCAGTGACTCAGAGAATGAACAAGGGCCAGCAGTCCAGGCACATAGATGAGGAAAAAAAGCACAGAAAAGGTCCTTGCTTTTCCTCCCACAGCTGAGATGACCCCCATAGCTACCAAGCGATTACCTATTTTGGTGTGCATATGCATGGCTGCTCTCTCTCTTTCACATTTGGGAGCTTGAACTTCTTCCCAAAAGTACTGACATTCTGCAAACTCTCAGAGAACAAGACATCTATTTCTATTAGCTCTGGCGGTCTTCTGTCAAAAGCAGTCTTTCAAACATCAATCTCCATTTGTTCTTTTAACTGGACAGAGCCCTCAAGTGGGAGCATGATCGGTCAACACAGTGATTTATTTTAGATTTTCTTTCAAAAGATTCAGATTTAACAACATTCTGAATAACTACCAGATACACGAAGAGCAAACAGATCCTTCACTGCACTGACCTTACAATTCATTTTCAGTGTGTACTAGGAAATTTAATAAGCTTCAGGCTCCTCAACTGCTGACCTAGCTTTCAGGAAGGTTCAGCAGTCTCCTGGGTTTTGTAATTGTAAAATATAATTAAGACGTGCAAAGTTTTGGGTCAAGCAACGGTTGAGAAATCATGAAAGAAAATGCATATATATACATAATTTGGGCTCAGTTATAGGAAAAAAAAATGGGCAGCCTTAGCAATATATAGCAATAACTTGGGACAAATTTTTCAGGTAATCTAGACAGTGGTCCTACATTGCAAACCTTCAGATTTTTTTTTTTTGTGAAGCTAATTCCAAACAGGTAAATAAATCGTGTTGCCACTAAAGATTTATTCTGAAAACCACAACCCACCCTGGCTTCTGTTGTTCCAAATATGAACTACACTCACAAAATGCATTAGAGCGCATCTTCTGTTCTCATAAAATCTGAACTGGGTGAGCAATCGCCACCCCATCCTTGGAGAAAAGCCTCCTCATGTTACCAATGATATGTTCAGCTACCTGTAGTAGGCAACCAGCCTTATGTTGCACAAAAATACTCCATCCCATCTTTGTGACAAAGAAAACTGCATAATTAATAATTATATATCTTCACATTACCATGACAATTAATAATGCATCATATTAAGTCCTGTAACCTGACTGTCACTATGACAATATCCTGGCATAGTATTCCCATTACACTCACTGATGGTCTTCAGTATTCATCAGCAAGGTACTCTGTAGTTAAAGGCATTTAAAAATAATACCAGTGAAAAGTGAACGCTCCTGAATGGGGACGGAGAGCAAGTAGAATTAATCAAGCAGCAGTGGACTGGGGTCATGGGAAGGGAAGAGAATTCATTTGGGGTTGAACTTGCAGAATCTTTCCTTTCACTGCTCCGTTCAGTTTATCACCCGCTCTTTTAAAGAGGAAAACCATATTTATGCTATTTAAGAGGTTTCCTTGGATTTGTGCGTCAGGGCTAAACAAATGTTCACTTCTCCATCTCCTCACTTCTGGCCAATAGCCTCTTTCTTTCCAGCCCCAGAAGCTCTGCAGAGTCCACCTGCAGAGTCAAGGCCATGACAGCAGCACCCAACCCGCATGGACAACCCATGGATCTCCGACTCCCTTACGCTGCCTTGCCAAAGCACAGGGCTGCATTGAGACAGTCATCATTAAAGAAGAATAATCACACAACCTCAGATGCAGCTGCCATTTAAGTTTCACAAACTTCCCAGAAAGCACGGTAAAACAAAGATGGCATGTGGTCCTCTCAAAGATTCTATGGAAAAAACAGAAAAATCTGGGGACAAGGAAATGGACTCTCTCAAATCAAGAGACAGTTTGAGTTCCAGTTCCTATTTCCCTTGTGCTCCACACTTTAAAAAAAAAAACCAAACAAAAAAAAACCCCCAACCCCCCCACCCAAACAAGAACAGAAGACATCTTTCTTTTCATCAAATAAATACTCAATAAACTGCTTCCCTCATCCCTTCTTCCTTCAATATTTCTACAAAGTGCTTCACCACTCCGAGATGATTTCAGATCGCGTGTTACAGTGGGATTTCCCTAGGAGGTATTTACAGTATTCAGCCTCTGGCTTTCTTACTAAATACTTGCCGGGACGATATTATACCATTCACTGGAGTGTCTCAAGCCTGTATTTCTGCATCCTATTGATACAGAGTAAGTCGCACCCTCATCACATTTAACACCGAACTCATACACTCCTTAAAAAAAAAAATATTTGCTAACAATGCTATGTGAGGGCAAAACACAGTATTATACTTCACAGTATAAAAATATGAAAACATAAAAATATGACACATTATGGAAACGTGTACATCTTTTTTTTTTTTTCCCCCCTTTTTAAGATATATTCAACCAGTAAAAAATGTACCAAGGAAAAAATCCTACTAATTGCTAGTGTAAGACTGCCCTCTAGTAGAAAACTTTCTCCAGAAATACGCTGCCTGTTTTGGGAAAGTATATTACAAATTTAAATTCACAAGCTGCGGTCTAATAACATGGTAGAATAGGTTTTACACAGCTAAATAATGAGTGCTATAGCACTCATTCAAGTGTCATGTAGAAAACAGAAGTAAATCTGTAGATAAGAAGAGAACATATAAAGAACACGATAACAAGTAGCATGAAAAAAATATACTATATTATATGGATCAGCTGGCTCCTCACTTCAGACATTATGCTCATTTCTGGTCAAAATATGTCAGAAATAGAAGAAAGAACAGAAGATTTGAAATAAAAGTGTTTCTCTCAAGAAGCTGGAAAGGGAGTGGCTGTTTATTCCAAAATCAAGATGAAAGATACAGAATCAAAGTAGGAAATACACTAGCGAAGAGAAGAAATCAGAAAATTCCATGAGATACTTCGCATAACAAAGGGTAACTGCATATTTAATGAGGCTGACAATCATTAAGTTTAAAATGGATAAAAAGAACAGCTTTCAAAAATATGTAGTCAGCTTATAGACCCTACCATTACGATACCATAACAGTATGATGACCATAATGATGGATACCATCAAGGCTAGTGAAGACACCTTTCCAATAATGAAACAGTTTTATATCCCTGTATTTTTCATGCGATCTAAACATATTAACTATATTGTTTAGAAAAAAGTTCCTTCTGAGGAAGATGATTAACCATGCAATATAGTACATACAACAGCGTGCCTTTTGCTCTTGGGAAGCATTTGATACTACTCAAAGCTGGAAGTTAACTGGACTTTGTGAAACAATGCTACAAAGCTTTTTATGTCTCATGCATGCCCCCAAAATATGAAAACACAGGCAAATTCAGTACATCTACACTCACCCACACCCCAGATGCAGAGGCCCCTGACCAGGTATCTCACATGGCAGGCCTGGAAATTAAATGTGGTGTTAGATCAGAGCTAGTACCTCTGCACAGCACCAAGATGTGTCTAGCCAGGTTGGTGTCTGCACAGGAGTCTTTGCAGTGTGCTGTGTGCATGGCACAGCGATGCCCTTTGTGTCAAACAAACCATCACTGGGACCAAGCACATTGGTGCTTATCTTGATGTGTTTTATATACACGAACAAGTACTGTGGCCAAATGCTTGCTTCGTTAAACATAATTAATGCATACAAAAATTAAATACACTCATGGAACCAAGCGTCTGCATGAGCCAATAGCAGACAGTTGCACGGGCTTTCTAGGAAAGATTTTTTTAAACGCAGACTATTAAAACAAATTCTGTTTTGCCTTGCATGAGTGTACGCAGAACTCATTAGTCCCAGCAAGCACAGGGCACAATTCTTTATCCAGGAGTGTTCAAATATGTACTTAAAAAAAAAAAATCATGACTGTCTGAATACAGTGAGGAATGTCAGCACAAAGGAACTGGGACAGATGATTTAAGGAAAGATTTGAAAGAGTAAAGAACAGGGCTATTTGCAAACCTGCAAAATCTGTCAAGAGTCTGAAAATGTTGCAGCAATAATGAAATATGAAACAGAACAGGAGGAACAAGAGGAGGGGAGGGTCACAGTGCAAGAGGAACGCTTGGTGCTCAGGTCCCTGGTGATCCCTGCAGTCATCAGATGTATCAAGCCATGGTGTTTTGGGAGAAAGACTGAAGCAGACTGCTAATCACAACCTGGTTTTAAACAAAACCCCAAAAAAAACCCAAAAAGGGTACTTACAGTCCACTGAAAGGATAATTATCACTTAGAGAGAATTTGTGTTCTCCCAGCAGCAGAAAAACTGCATATCCACGTTGTCCGACCCCTGCATTTAGATAGGGCATTTAGTGTCACATGGCTAAATGAATCGAACACACACTATCAATCACTGCTGGAGCCTGAGCTCATGCTTAAAGAGCAGATGAAGTAATTAGCCAGTCAGGAAACAAGACAGATGAAGAATAGCAGATGATTGCCAGCAGACAAGTGCATGACATACAGCACTCTCCACACAAAGAGAGGAGCCATAGTCCACAAAAAAATCACTGAATTCAGTGTGCTAGATGACCTTACCCTACCTGCATAAGCCAACCCTGCTACACGCAATTACTGCTTCAGTGCAAAGAACCCAAATGCTGTCTAACCCTTAATAAAATTGTACGACGATATGAACGATGATACTGCTATGCTTGCAGTGACCATCGCTGGACAAGTCAACAACAGCCATTAAACAGTATTCTGCAGCAGTAAACTTCTCAGGATTATATTTTCAGAAATGAAACAAAAAGGAAAATCCAAGAAGTATTCCCCTCCCCATCTTTAAACTAAAATGTCTTAGAGGCAAGGAGCATTTTTCAATGCAAGAAATCAAAAATCAAGTAGTTGAGCTAAGAAAAATATAGTTAACTGTTCTGTATTTAAGCAAAGATAATTAGAGGTAATTGAAAATATATGAAACATTCAGTAAACATCTTTTACTGTCATATTGTCACATCCTTTTATATTTATTTCATACTTCTGCACTGACAAGATACAGAAGTCTGCTTACCGAATTGTCTTTCAGCTGGAGACCTTCTCCATTGGGCAGCGACGACCTCCGTTTTGTTGAAGAGTTCTTGTTTGGTGTAGAATTAGCGCCTCCAGCTTTCTTCTTGACAAAGAGGACTTCACAGCTGGCTTGATCTTCATTGTGCGTGCTCTTCCCTGCATTTATTACCCTAAGAAAAAACAAAATAAAAAAGAAAACAAGGGACATGTCCAAGTTAGCAAAGCACAGAAGCCTCCATCTGTATCTCACATGTGACTCAAGATGTACGGAACCATAGCCCAGAAGTATTGCAAATATTAACTGAATTAAAATACCTGACTTTCTTACACACATACATATACATACATACACACATGTATACTTGTTTGTTTCCATGTACCTACACATGTTGTCATAAGCATTTTTCACAGAACTATGTGAATAAGAACCAATGGTATCATGAGCATATTTTACCCTTAGGCATACCATAATTCTCTTTAAAGGGACTACTTGATGGTAAAGGCTGATAACACTTATGCCTCCTAGTTGAAACATGAGATCTTCAGTTGCTTTTCTACCTGCCAGCCTCTCTGCTACAGTGAATAATGAATCTGTTGGCTAAGGGTGTGCATTCTGTGAAGTTCCAAGTCTCGCACAAACAAAATACTTGCTATAAATCTAAAAAGCTGTTACTGCTAAAGGCACAGAAAAATACGCAACTGCTATTAGTCTGTTTAAAGGGCATATATTAGAAATGCTGTGATAGATATACAAAGGAAAGGCTTTGCCTTATATTCCAACATGCAAGTCAAGCTTGTTTGTACCACAGCAACACAGAGAGATGCATACTAAATGCAGTATGCATTTAGTACTGCAGAACAACATAAACACCGCCCCACCCCCTGCCCCCCCCCCAAAAACACCAAACCTCAAACCCTCACACCTCTGTCCCACCTGCAGCACAGAGAGCAGATTTGCACCAAGAGTGCAGGCACACAGAAACCAGCACTAAAAGCCCAGTACAAGCTTCAGAGAGCCAAGGGTATCCCGAGATTTGCACCACAACTGCTCATCTTCCTTCTGTCACTGATGAAGCTGAAATAACAACTGTTCCACCACCACCATTTTAAAACCCTAATCACAACTTTGCATTATCCAAGATACCATGGTTACTATCATCCATCTCAGAACAGCCAAGTTTGAACATGTTTTCCGCTTTCTAGATAAGAACCTCGTCACAAACTGACTACTTTTGCATCAGTGGACACCACGTTCAGTAAGACGCATGCTTTTGACAGTCCCGGGCTCACACAGGGAAAACCTGTGCAAGCCAGGACCATGTCTTGTTCCAACCGAGCAAAGACATTGCCACTTTGATGCAAGCATGTCTTCTTCTGCAAACACTATCTAACCATTCCTCTTTACTATGAGGTTTGAGTCACCTAACAAGTTGACTGCTAGTCAGAGTTATCTTTTCCACTACTGGACAAACACCGAGTTTCACATCGGGCACATGATGTCTTTAAAAACAACTGCTGCCTCCCCAGAAAGTAAAACAGCTTGAAGGCACATGGTAATCCTGATGGCAAGTTCAAGACATACCTGAATTCTTGATCACTAGTGTTTTCATTACAGTAAAATTGTACATAACAGGAAAACACTTGCTAAAGGTTGTTGAAAACAAAAAGAAAACAAAACCCAAAGGAAGGCCTGCAGGGGACTCTGCCCCAGCTTGTCTGCTCTTGCTGAAATGTCAATTCTGTGTCAGCCTTGCTTAATGATAATATATTCTTTTGATTTTCAAGGAGCAACATGATACTGTGACATGCAAATGAGTATTCCTGCCTCTGATGAGAAAAAACAGTTGTCTTCGAAGAAAATGTGCATCCACTACAATTAACTGCTTTCAGAAACTGGAAGTTTCCTTATAATGCCAAACGTCACACGCTGTAGTCTGACATCTGTATGCACAATACCACCAGTTGTTTACAAGCATTTCTTGTAAATACCAACTGTGGATAAAATTATTTTGTGAAACACACAGAGAGCAGAGATGAAGGAGCATCTAGTTGCAAGGCACCTGTGAGCAGTTTAACCACTCACCCCCTGTCGTGTCTAACCTTTAAGCAACCGGAGATCAAACATTGAGATGCAATAAGCTTCCAGTCTGAAAACTCAATATTTTCTTGACATTAGGAAAAATGGAAATGAAAGCATATTTTCAGAAGGGGGGGGGGAGGGGGGCACAAATACCAAAACATTTAAATCAGCTGACCAACACCCCTTCAGTTTGAAATGTTACAAGCATGATTAAAATACTGAAGCAGCACAGAAAGTGTAGTGTTATCATGTCAGGAGCTAATCAATATTCAGTTTAGCTGATCAGTCTCCTGACTGATGTTGCTGTTTTCAATCCCATTTAAAAAAAAAGTGGAAGACAAACAGAGACAAAAGTGACTCCTTAAAAAAAAAAAAAAAAAAAAAAATCACTGCCTTCCTACCACTTATCGTTCCATATGAAAATGACTTAAGGACTGGAGCTGCTCTGGTTTCTGAGCTTAGTGATGGACTTCGGGACTTGTATGGTAGGAGATGTTCTGATGTTTAACAGTGTGTTAAGTTATGCACAATAGGGTATCGTTTTTATAAAGCTCTTGCCAAGAAAATTTGTCAAGGCACTGAATACGTTAGAAAGGCTACAACAACAGTGACCTAAGACAGCAGTTAGCGACCTTGGCAGTCAGCTCCCGTGAAACGCCTAGAGTTGAACATGGGTATGAAGCACCTTACTAGAAGAGGATATGGTCAAAAGGAACCTGACAAGACTGAATACTGAGAAGACATGGGGGTTGAGGGTGTCAGTGTATTGAGGTGGGGGGACTGGGGCTGTGAACAATATCCCAGAATTTCACTTTATCTCCCAAAATTCCAGTTTTCCTCTCTCCAAGAGAGGATTAAGTTTATTTTGGAAATCCTTATGAAAACTTGAACTAATCATAATGTCAAAACAGTGCTTATGGGTGCTACCAGGTAATGCAGGGTCTAGATGCCAAAAGCTGCCCCTCTCCTGACATAGGTACTCTTCTACTCTCACATCCCATCTCATAGGCAAACTTAGGAAAAGGACTACAGTGAAGCCCTTGATTTTTAATCTCAAAGCTTGAGCTATGTGTCGGGGCCTGATGACTAGCATGGAAGCTGGTAACACCTTCTACTCGGCTTCAAACATCTCTCTGTCTTTGCTGCCTTTTGAAATCCTTTTCTCTCTGCAGCTTCTTAAATCCCTCCTCGAGGCAATTCTTTCAACCAGCTTTCCAATGCTGATTTTACTGTTGTCTTTCCTCCTTGCTCTCCCAGACTGTAACTTATCAGGACAAAAACCACATCTAAGCTGCTTATACAAATAACAAAGCAGAACCAACAAGATGTTCATATCTCCAAAAGGTAACTCTTAATTAGACCTCTGAAAATTTTTATGGAAAATCTACCATCCCCCTCCTTCCACAGAGGAAGTGCCTCAGCTTCCTAAGATTTTCAGTTCCTCTCCTTATCGCTTTTTCTGTCTGCCTTGAAAAATAAGTTATCCTCCAGTAAAGCGAACAAAATGAGATAAAGCACTACCTTCTCACACTTAATACTCCCCCCCAAATCCCTCCAATCATACAGTTGTCCTCACTTTCCTTTTATCATGGATACAAATAATAATAATAAAATGCAGAGAAAAAGGAATTTAAAAAAAGATGGAGGCCTATATAATTCTCTAGTTTTTAATCAGAGATATGTTTTCAAGGGAAGTCTTGCTTTTGTTTTCTCCCCCCATAATTCCTCAAGGAACTGTTTGATTAGACCTAATCATGATCAACTCCTTTCCATCCCTTCCCTTTTCTCCCCCATTACCCATTTATCTCCTATCCAATCTTTTACAAAGTTCAACCCAAATAACATATCTAATTTGGATTAGAAGCTCCTCTTTTTACAGTATTAGCTGTCTGTTGTATCAAACACACATTGCTCAGTAACAGCTAAATAATCCTGAGGTTTAGTTCATGGTATAGTACTGCTAGTAAAAACACATCCTACGTTGCCAACAGGAGCTTCCTGAAGCCTGCACACTGAGGTAGTGGGGTTTGGTCACATTTGAAGAGGTACTTGCATCAACCTTTATGGACGCTTCAGCACTTTATGAGACTAATCTCTGACATGTCCTCAGCTGAAAGCAAATCCTCCGGACAGGAGCTAGCTAGTTTGTTGGGCTCACAATTAGCATTCTGCTGGTATCTCGCGAGACCCCAAATCCCATCCAACTGAATGGAAATGTAGGTCACACTGTGCTTCTGTTCTTCAGTCAACAAGCAGAGCTCAAACTCCTCTGCTGAGGGCACTGATTACAAAATCCTAAGTTTATCTTAAAAGAACCAAAACAGACCAGATGAACAAATCCAAAATGGGTTTTGATAATAGTTTCCTGACCAAAAAAAGCCCCACCAAAACCACATCAAAACAGCTCAAGTCTTTTGAAGCATTTCTCTTCAGCTATTTTTCACATCGATATCAGTACATACACTCTTCAGTTGTTTTACACCCCCCTATATTGTGCTCATTTAGATTACATTAAGTTGTATTTGCTTCAGCAAAAGTTTCAAGCTGTGCTGTAGGAGAAGAGTTTTACCCTGGTTTAGATCTCAAACTCTGAAAAAATTAAAGTAGTTGTCCAAGTGAGTTTAAAAAATGCAAGTACAAGTCTAGCAAAATTTTGTATGTAACATACCTAGATAAAGATAACAGGTAAAGGCAAAGAGCTCAGCAGAAATTCTGAACGATGCACAACAGCAGCAGTGAGCGCAAAAAATGCTTTTTGAAATTTAAGGACTAAGAGAGCTACAAGAGCTTGGGGAGTTACATTGCACAGGAGAAGCGTGGGAACTGGCTGCACATACACTCTAGACCTGCCAGAGCTAAGAAATAAAACCTGTAAGCCGGGAGGCTGATCTACCCCCTCAGTTTAGTTGAGCTGTGGGGTAACTGACAACCACCTGCCACCATGGGAGGACACCCCAAATCCTACCTGCTTCTCCCCCACCAAGGCACAGTTCCTCTCCACAGTAGTTGAGAGCATTCCCAGTTCCACCTCCTCTGTAAGATCTGTTCCGAAGGTCAAGACATCCTACGCGAGCACTTCCAGAGCGAAGGTCTGGGCACCCTATGCTTGTACCACATAGGTTAAGGCTGAGGCTGTGTGTATTATCTATGTAGCCCACAGAGTCTGACACTGGAACATCAAAATACCTACAAATGTTTCCAAAAAGAAAGTGCTGCAGAGAAAGGGAGAGATACGGCAACTTGCATTTGTCGGTGAGGAAACAGCCGCGCCAGGCAGGAAGCCATCCTGGCAGGAAAGGTCAGCTCAAAGTGGAAGAGGGTGAGTGAAAGAACACAAAACCAGCTTGCAAGAGCCCAAACACTTCTGATAAAGCAACAAAAAGTAAAGCCTTAATCAAAAGACCAGTTGATGGTCCCAACTTGCTGCTTTCTTAGTTAGATCCCTTACAAAAAGATGCTGTCAAATGCTTTCCTCTGTAAACACAAAGAAAAGAAAAGACCCCAACTCTGCTCAAACAAAAGCTGAAAGTCCCATAAGTTATTAAAAAAAAATATATATATATAAAGAAAAGCCCTACAAACAAGTTACCTGCTTCAAAATAATCCGTGCCCTTCAAAAAATAAAATTGAAAAAAAAAAAATCTTTCAATCACCAAAACAAAATTTTTCTCCTGTGTCTTTATCTTTCTTCCTCAAGGAAATTTTCTAACTCCACCATTTATCTAATTAGCAGCCATACAATCTTAAACATTTATTAAACTATACAACTTGAAAAACACTCCTTTTTTCCCCATTATCAGTTTTCAGGTTACTAACAATATCAGAGAGTAATACCACTCATTGGGGAAGTAAACGATTCTTTTTCTAGGAAATACTAGCTGTATTCAATAATCACAAGAATTAAGCAATGACAAGCAAGGGCTGTTGCTGAGGTTCTTTATTTACTGTGAATAAAAGTGACTTTCTGCAATTCTGGCATATACAAGTTTCTGAAATAAAAGTATTATCAACCTTCCTGCTGTTCATAAGGTGAAAAAAGGATAATGGCAAGATGTCATGCCCTAACCATGCGTGTGTCGTCCCCCCCCTTCCCCCACACCCAAGAAAAATCCCAACCCAATGCAGTTGCCTTACATGCTCAGAGGAAAATTTAGTCCACAACAGAAAATTAAACCAGAGTCCATTAGCTGAGGTGAAGGAGAGCTGCTTGCATGATGTCCTGCAAGATGTCTTTATTTGTGGAAACTGCTCTCACTTGATCTACAAAAACGCCAACTTGTTAACCCCCAGGTAAATGCAAAAGCTCTTCCTTAAGGCTTAGGAAAAAAGAGGTAGACAAAAGCAGATGTCCATGGGCAGTTTGTGGTTTATTGCAATTTTCCATTTAAGGCTGGGGGTTCAGAGTAGCAGTGGGCACCTGTAGTTGTTTTGACACTGAATAAATCAATTCATCAGGCAGCACAGAGCCCTTCTCTCCTGCCACCAGCCTGGCAGGCTCCAGCTGCTCACAGGAGCTCCAGCCAGCTGCCCTCTTCATTCCAGCTGTGGTACACACACGCTACCTGCAACCGTGACACTGGCTTGCATCCAACCCAACTGATAACACAGAAGTAAGCCAGATGAATGAACACCATACCTATGAACAACAGACAATATGTTCCTACAGTTTTGCGTTATAATTTCAACAGTCTGAGAATGATGATTAAAGATACCATAAAAAGCCCTTTCATACAAGCATTGCTGGCTTTTCTTCTCTCTCCCCCCGCCCCCCTTTTTTTCCCCCCCAATGGATTAGCATGTGAGTGGATGCCACTACCTTTTTCTGTGACATCTCATTTATAGTCTTAGATTTCCAGGTAGGTGGCTGTTTTCCCCCCCCGGTTCACCCACACAAGATTTATTTCTGCACTGGGAAGCAACTTGAAAGAGATTTCCTCCTAGCTGTTCACCTCCTCCTGCAGATGAAAGGCAGCTTTTCACACAGACTAAACAGTTTCATTCATTCGTTACTCTGACTGTGATATTGCTCACATCAAAACCAAAACACCCACTAGTATTGTCCACTGCAGGCAGAAACTGAAGCCGTGCCTGAAGTCGGTTCTCTAAATCCATGGGGTTGAATAAAACCTTCATTTTTATTAACCAAAGAGGAAGTGAATGTTTAGCCATAAAGATGAGTCTTGCAATGCTCCAGTGTGAAAATATGGCCTCTCATATCAGCAATCACACTGGTATACTGGGCCAAGTTCACTTTAGGACCCAGCTAGAAGCTACTACACCTGCCAAGCTGATAAGGACTAAATATGGGATTAAAATAGACAAGGCCCAAAAGTAGAATACCATTTATGCTGGAAATTTAAAATACATTAAAGAAGTCAAAAACAATGTAAGAAAAAAAAGTTCTAAAAAATTCTGCCACAAGTTCGGTGTAAATGAACATAAACTGGTAACACAGCTTATCTTTGGACTGAAGTCAATGACATCTTGGAAGGGAAGGCCACTCTGATGTTATTTGTATGCGCTTCCCAAAATGCTATTGCAGGGCATATCATCCAGCTACGCTTTCCAAAAAAGATGAAATACTAAGCAACTATAAGGAACAAGACAGCTGTAGGTCACAGCAATGGAGCAAGCTCTGTGATCACTACACAGGGATAAGCAGCTATTTTTGATAATTAGCATGCAGGTATTACATGAGAAAAGCAATGGACAGTGAGCCCAGAGCAGATGTTGAGCCAGACCGATGGGACACAAATGTGCTTAAGCATGATTTCACTTCAGGGCTGAGCAATATCAGCCATAGCTGGCAAAATTAATTGTCAAATTCTCCTTCCTCACTCCTCCTGTACTGGGTATCAGCATGGGGAAAGAAGAGGTTGCAAAAGCGAAGATGAACTTGATGCTGTAAGAGATCCACTATTTCTTTCCCATAAAGTAAAGTGAAATTGCAGAGAGCGCCAGGTCAGACTGCTCATCATCCTATTTAAAGCAACTTTGTCTGGCTATCTGTTCAAAGCTTGCTGAAAAAACAAAGCAAGAGATGCAGAAGATGATCAAGACCAACAACTTAGTGTTGACCAGTGCCCTTCTAGTCCAATTTCCACTAACACACACCTTTTTCTTCTCCTCCTTAATAGGTAAATGAGTGTTTGCATATGGCAAGGATGCCTGAAGAAAACAAAATGGCACTCCCCCCCCCCCGATTTCCTTCCCAAAATTCTACTTTTGAAAGCACATCCAAAATAAACTCTTTCATCCTTAGAACAATGCCAATTATATGCAAATAAAAGCTCTCCTTATGCTTACAATGAAGCAAGTTATGTGTTCAAAGTACTTCAGTACATCCCACACCATTAGGCTACGATGCTGTAGACCGCAGTCTCAGCTCTCTCAGGGTTAAGAGAAATCAAGATAAATGGCTTATACAAAACTGGTCCAAGCTTTAAAAAAAGAATTATATCTCATATTTAGCATGTGTGAAAGTTAACCGCAAGAGTTCGGCAGTGATGGTACTAATCCCTTTTATACAGCTGTCAACTTAAATTAGCCCCAAGCTAATCTTCGCAAGTGTGACAGAGCGTACACGTTTCCACAGATAAGCACTAATGCCTTATTCACAATATCCCTCTATTGCAGCAGGTATTGTGAAGCCCCTATAACCTGAAAGAAGTCAATCTGCTAATTTATTCTTAAAAAGTCATTATAGCAAACTATATATGTATGAAAGCACACATATGCAAGGCAAGAAAAAAAAAAAGAAAACATTACATACAGCTTTATTACCAAGAATCCACGAGTAGAAAATTAATTCAAAGCCACTCATATGTTGGTAATTTTTAAGAACAGCTTAAAGAAAAACTACACCCTGCTGCTGGAGTTTTACATCCATCACTTTTCCTCTGGGAGAACATTAAATGGCAGATCTGCAGGAAGGGGCCACGTGCAAAAAACACTACAATGATGCTTTGCCATAGAAACATGCCTCAAAACCCAATCTTTTACTTCTATTATTAAAATTACTTTCCTAGACCTCATATTTGAAGCTGTTAAAATATAAGCTAAATGCAAGCCAATGAAATATCAGAAATCCTGAGCCTGGAAAAAAGAAGGGTTGTAGAAAAATGGCAGCTACCTTAATCTTGATGATCCATCAAAACATTTGTATAGTGTTCATTCATTCTGCTTGGGAGTTACAGCCAACTCCAAAATTAGCTTTCCCAAATTTAAGGTAAAAATATCATCACAGTATTTAATGCAAAACAGGATTAAGAAAATATTGCAATACTTTACACATATTTTATATACACATACATGCACACCCCTGTACAAAATACTAGGTATTTCTCTGGCAAGCTATTCAAAGTTCAGTCAAATATTATGTCATTGAAAACATGTATTTTTCATGTAATATAGGTTGAAGTGCTTAATATACTTGTTCAGTTGTTCAGGCATCACAGATGCAAAATGTCAAGTTCAGTGATGATTTAGAGACAAAGTCAACATATGGACCCTGGTAAAATCAGTACCAGCAAAAAGAAGAATCACAGCCAAATGCAGACTTTCTACCCGAGAGCAGGCATATAGCAGTAAGCAAATGAGTGTCTGTCTGTGTGTAGGGCTTGGAGACAAGGGTGTCCTTTCCAGCCCCATCTGCCACCTTTATCCAGAAGGAAGGTACTTGAGCTTTGAGGTCTGCACACCACCTGCTAGCATGGTATGCCACAACATGTCTTAGGGGTGTGCTGCAACCAGTCCCACTGCACCTCAGATAGCATGGACGTGAGCACTGGGTAGGCACTGGGGCTGAACCTCAGGGCAAATTGTCCCCACAGGCTCCTTCTGCCCTTGGAGGGGGGTGGGATGAAGAGATGTGCCCCTGCCCAGGAGCAGAGGAGGCACAGCAAGGTTAAGGAGCCGTTTTGGAAGGAGCAATACCAGAGAATCACAGAACAGTTGAGCTTGGAAGGGACCTCTGGAGGTCATCTGGTCCAACCCCCCCTGCTCAAGCAGGGTCACCTAGAGCAGGTTGCCCAGGACCATGTCCATATGGGAATGCAGAGGAAGCAAAGCAACAGAGACCTGCCTTATCCAGTGTGTGCACATGATCTGGCACTGAGCAGGACCTGCTCACTGCCACCTTGTTAAGCCTGAAACAGTGAACGGCTCTGGAATGGGACCCAGCTCTCATCTGAATGGGAGCAGGAGCAACTGCACAGCTATTACCAGGTCATGCTTGTCCAGCACTATTGTTTCTTCTACTTGTGCTGCAAATCTGCCTCCATTATGAATCTCACCCCTTCCAAAGTCAATAGCAAAAGTACCACTGGCTCCTATGAAACATCAGTCCAAAGTTGCAAATGCATCCACGCACACTGGAAAACCCACAGACCGTCAAAATACATAGTAAGCAGGGCCAACATCAAATATTTTAAGAAGAGCTATAACTAAGGAGAGTCAATTGTGTCTGAAGAGGCCCACAGGAGATGGGATAGCCCAGCACAAACAGACCTAAGCAGCACTGATGGGATGAATCCTGCGTGGCATGATTAAAAGCATTCGCAATCCCAGAGAGGTCTCAACAAGAACAAAGTCAACACCAGAACCAAATGACTACTGTAACTTGTACGTAATCCTCCTCATTCCTCTCAGACCACTGGGAAATTAAAATTGTGTCAAGATCTGTAAAAATATGTATCAGGAAATAATACAGCATTAGTGTGCCCCTGCATCCTGCTACACCACAGAACAACTTGTTTTCAGAAATTATAATTACAGTTGCACAAATGAGAAATATGCACTAAGGCAGTGACTGAAACTGGAAGTTTGAATTTATTAACGCCTTGACAAGATTGTAAATAAACATTAAACAAAGCTGTATGAGGACTGAAAAGAAAACCCTGCAGAATTAAACAGTTGAACAATTCAGAAAATTAGCAAGACAGCCAACATCTCAGGCAAAGGATGAAAGGTGAACTTTCACAAGTATCCCCTTCTCTTGGTTTTCCCAGTGTAAGCAACCTCCACCTTCACATGCCAGTGTGCTGTCCCACAGGGACACCTATGCAGTGAAATTTTTTTTTTTTTTTAAACCCAAATCAACATATTACCATAGCAAAACTGAAGAGACAATATGGAGGCAGAAATAGCAGATGATAGGGAGGAGAGGTCCTGCTTAAACTAACATTTCTGAAGAAAAAATTTACGAAGTTGTATCTTAGGAGTCTAGGAAGCTAGCCATGAAGAAGAGATGGTGCACCACAGTTTAGTGCTATGTAACTGAAGACATCAAATACTGATCTGTCTCTTCCTTGGGAAAATCCATTCAGGTTTGCCTTCGGCTTCGAGAAGTCAAGCCCAGAGCACCTTCACCTTGGTGCTTGCAGCGGCTCTGCATCAAGAAGCCAAGTACTTTTAATCTTCTTAGGTGTCTACATGTGACCGCTGCTACCAGTATGGGCCCCAGAGGTGAGGTCTAGTCAGATGTCTATGGTGCAGACAGCTAAGTCTGAGCTAATCACCCAGACTTTACTTATAAGCAAAAAGAAAGAGGGCATTTGAGGGCATGATTCATCTGACCTATTTTAGTTGTTTACATTAGCATGAAATGTCTGTTCCTCTTCGTGGACAATAAAGCTAAGCCTAGACACTTACACAGCAGGTTGTCAGCATGTGGTCAGATGACTCCAACCTTAGGTGCCTGAGCTTATGGGGGCAGAGGGAGGAGGGGGGGAACCCATCAACAAAAAAGCCCACTAACTTCTCTTTCAATAGGTTTTCTCGCTATTTGAAATGAATTTCCCTCAAAATGCATCTTTGGTATACAAGTCCCTTGGTATGACTAATAATGCCACCCAGTGCAGAGAACCAAGGTGGAAGGGGAAGTAGAAGAAACAGAGTTAAATGCAGCAAAAATTATTTTTAAAATAAAGGCCAAGGACAGATTACCAGGTGCCTGAAATTTGGCATTATAGCTCCTGATGTGACAAGTGAGTTTAGCATGGTGCAGCAATTTAAATGCATCTGAAACAGCTGGTGGGATTCTCAGACACAAAAGGAGATAATTGTCAACCTTATTCACAGCAATTAAATCTGTATAGGCTAAAATAGGATCTATTGTTCCCCCAAAATACTGGGACTGGAGCCAGAAGTAACTTCAGTGGAGCAGAAAGTGGGCAGTTTGGAAAGGGGCTGAAAACTGTGTAATTCTCTGGTATAACAGGGAAAAAAAAAACAACCCATAACGAGAGCACAAAGACAAGTTCAGAGATTTTTTTACAGAAGAATTTCTCCTCTTCCAAAAGTACCAGGAAGACATCAGAAATTAGCATCGAAACAGATGTCAATATAGACTTATCCCAGTGTGTACTCGGCACAAATGGAAGTGTATCCAGTAATTTCTTCTGCTGACTGAAAAGAAGAAAGCTAGAGATTGTTATTGCTATATTTAGACATTTGCACGCTACCCCGATATGTTCCTTTGAAGTCATCTGAGCACATGATATTTAGACAGGCACAAGAAAGCTGGATAACTGTTATTAAGAGGCAAACACTGCCACTAGAGAAACAATCATTAATCCGCTCTCAATTCAAAATGATCAACAAGTGACAGCAAAAACGAGAAATCTGGTTTGGGGAGGGGGGGGGGAGGGGGGAATATCCCTCTAACCCATCTGAGAACATGCCTCTCTCCTGACTGAAAAGCTGCAAAACCCAGACCGAGGGTGGGTCAGGATGTGGGGCTGTGACCAAAAGTCTTCTGCTTGGTAAGTCTGCCTGCAGCTTCCATCCGCTCCTTTACAGAAAAAATATTTTAAAAAGTATTTAAGAAGTTAAGTCTGGACTTTAAAGAATAAAAATCTGTTCAGGATTCTGACAGAATGGCCTAGTAGAAAGCATGCAAACTTCCCCTAACTGTAGGCTGGAAGGTGTACCAAAGCTCCCTCTCCAACACTTACATCCATCCCTATGACTAGGCCATGCTGCAAAAGGCTCCAAGGGCAGCTTGTCGACACATTTGGTCCTGTCCTCTGCCCTTAAGGTTTTGCCCTCTCCCTGCACCAGGTCCATCACTCTGACTTTGTGCTCATTCACCCACCAGACAAACACCACCACCACCACAAATATCATTCATTTTTTGTCAGATCCATTTCCTGATGGTTTCACAAGTTCAGCAGAAGGCTGGAAGATCTCAAGCCTGGCAAAGGGGAAGCACCACAGCTGCCCTGGCCAGCGGCAGCAAACTCTGCACCTGCTCCACTGTGCAAGCCTGCTCCTGGGTTACACCTGTACTACTACATACAACTGGCCCTTCTCCAGCCCAGGGCCACGGGCTACTCTCTTCATCCTCTCCCAGAACTGGGCGTCTGCATCCAAGCTGCCCAGCGCTGCCCAGGCTGCTCCTGCGTACCATCTGGAAAACTGCCAGATCGCACAGGCCACAGCCATGCTGGGGACATGCTAAGAAACAACACACACAAATGTAGGTCAAGCACTGAACCAACATTTGCTTCAGCAGTATCTCCTAGTACGAATGCTGTCCTGGCAGCCAGAACAAGACCGGCAATGAAGGGCAGATTATCCCAACCTGCAGACTTGGGAATTACTGCACAGTCCTGTAAGGTCTCCAGGAACTGTCAGATGGGAAGCTTGACTATGCCTTTCTAGCTGAGAAGTTCTCAGGAACCTCACAGAAACAAAAACGAATTCATTTTTCCTACACGCTTTCTCTTGAAAAGAAAAACAAAACCCACTCTTATTTCACCATATGATTCACCTGAAATATAATTCTGCAATAAAAGATGAGTACAGATAGCTGCTGTTATGCACCACAAACACCATAATTAAAAATCATTCATCTTCAAAAGATCTTTCTCCAAAGCTTCAAACATGTATCATTCTTTGAAAAGGCTTCTACTGCACTCAGGGAAAAAATAAAGTGAACCATTCTTCCGCAGCAAGGGTATTTACTAATACAAAGACTGTTCTGTAGTGCAGAAAAGCCCATGGTGGTTTTTGAACTAGCTAACAGGGATATGTTGGTAACTATGAGTCCCAGCGACTTGAGGAGGACAGTGAATCGGCAAGTCTCCGTGCAGAGACAACAGCACAGCACCAGCACCACGGTGTCATGGTGATGGCAGGGTGAGAGCTGCTCCTTGCTGAGGACCACCCTTTTGGATGGCAAAGACACCGGCCAACCTGGCACAGGCGTTCTCCTGGCTGGTGCTCGGCTCCGCACGATCGTCCTTCCAGTGCTGTGCCCGAGCTCCCTCCTCAGGGACATGCAGTGCTAAGGTGTCCACATAATTAACCATCTAGCCTAAAGGAATCTCCAGGCCTATTATAGCTAAACCAAACCTGATAAGGCCTAACCCTACCTCACATTCTCCAGTCCCCTGGCAAGTTCTTCAGGGTTCAAGTGGAGTTCTCCTGAGCTCTCTTCACCACTAGATACAACTGCATGTTATGCTGTCTTTTTTGTTTTCTTTTTTTTTCTTTAAACTTACCCGTCTCAGGTTCCTCTGCTCCTGCCACACCCTCTGGTTAAAGGGGATATGCTGTGGTGAGGCCACATCCTTCCCCCAATCCCCAGGATGGCATCAAGCTTTCTGACCCAATTCTTCAAGCTTCTGTAGCTGGTTCTCATCCCACCACCAAAAAACTTGTTTCTCTTTTTTTGTTACTAGGAACTTTCTATTCCTGTATCACCCTCCTTGAAGGGAAGCTGAAGGAGATATTTCCTACTTTCAGCCAACACTGTCCAAAGATACTGCCACTAAAAGAAAGGAAAGTAAAAACTCCCAGTCATGTAGTTTAATAACCAGCAGTAAACAGAAACTTCATAGCAAACCAATATACACATTACTCTTCAAAGGATTCTCAAAATTATCCTCCAGCTCCGCAAGATTGTCTCCTAATGTAAGACAATACAGCAGCTTAAAAATATGTTACTTCTTGCCTCCAAATTTCTTAATGCATTATACAAGACAATAGAATGCTATAACATCCAATGGGTTTTACATGTACAGGAAACAAAATTTGGAAGCACATACAGAGTAAGAACAAAAAGAAAGAAAATTATATTTTAAGCACAAGGGACAACTGCTTAATAAAAAATATTCTCTTTAAATAATACTGCATCTATATACAACCAATGAGTTGTATTGTATCTTACATACAAATACACACACACATAAATAAAAATATCTTCAAAATAACCAGTGAAGCAGCCAAAACCTTCCATATTTGCATTGGATTTCTCACTTCTACATGGCAAGATCATGACATTAATATTTTCCTTTCCTTTACCCATCAATCAGCTTAGAATACCTACCCTTTCCCATCAGACTTTGTGTCAGGGGTCGGGAAAATATTTCAACTGAGAAAAAGGAGATCCTTTACTCCACAGACTCAAATAGCCACAAAATATGATCATACCACCTACTGTACAAGTTTAAATGGGGGTTTTGGGACCAGTTAAATCACCATACTTCCTTTACCTCTGTCTTTTTTGGAGATATATGCACACACACATACACACACAACCCCCATGTTTATTTTAAACAGGGATAAACTTATCTGGTTAGGACAGATTTTATTTGCCACACAAAGAGTAAGAAATCCAATCTCTGCAGTTCTCAGTGTTGAAATAAAATGCCCCACAGAATACAGGAGTAATCAGCATAGCAATTAGAAAAGATAGATTTAAAATGCAGAGAAGTCCTCCTCTACCGGGAAGAAAAAAAAAGAATTCCCATTCCTCTGAAATACTGATTATATCAGTAAGTACAAAATTCACTCTTACAAAGAAAAGATTTTGAGTAATGCATTTCTGAACAGAAGAAATACATCCTTCCATGGCTGATAAATGCATAGTTGTTGCAGTAGGGACAAAGCAGTCTCCTGCCACATTACCTGCCCTTACACACTGTCGTGGTTTAACCCCAGCTAGCAACTAAGCACCACACAGCCGCTCGCTCACTCCCCCCCGCTGGGATGGGGGAGAGAATTGGAAGGGTAAAAGGGAGAGAACTCGTGGGTTGAGATAAGAACAGTTTAATAGTTGAAGTAAAATAAAAGAGAACAGTTAAATAGGTAAAGCAAAAGCTGCGCACGCAAACAAGGCAAAACAAGGAATTAATTCGCTACTTCCCATGGGCAGGCGGGTGTTCGGCCATCCCCAGGAAAGCAGGGCTCCATCACGCGTAACGGTTACTTGGGAAGACAAACGCCATCACGCCAGATGTCCCCCCCTTCCTTCTTCTTCCCCCAGCTTATATACTGAGCATGACGTCATGTGGTATGGGATAACTCTTTGGCCAGCCTGGGTCAGCGCCCCTGGCTGTGCTCCCTCCCAGCCCCCCCATGCACCGGGCAGAGCATGGGAAGCTGAAAAGTCCTTGACCAGTGTAAGCGCTACTTAGTGACTATTTAGCGGTACTTAGCATCGACATTGTTCTCGTCCTAAACCCAAAACACAGCCCCATACGGGCTACCAAGAAGAAAATTAACTCTATCCCAGCTGAAACCAGGACACACACCTCCCTCCTGTAAATGCACAAATTAAAAACTGTGGGGCTCCATGGCATCAAACAAGGGAAAGAAGTGCACCTGAGTAGGAAGGCGGGTTAACCGACTTTCTCCAGAGGAGCATTACGCACTCAGGGGTGAGCAGGCTGCCCATTTGGGTCTGTGGAGAAACAAGCCAGCGGCAGACAACAGTGGTGATTACGTCTTTCTGCTCCCCTACCCACTGGGGGATGGTGGTGCCAAGGGGAAAGGAAGGATGCCGACCTTCAATCTGACAACCCCATGGTCCTTATAATCTGCTTCCATATATAAACTGAAACAAACAAAACAAAACAGATCAATTTCTGGAGCATCTTCAGAACTGCCTCAGCACAGCTCTGCTGTCCCTGACGTCTCAGGACTCTGAGGCAGCATTTTGGAGTAAACAGCAGGGAGCAGGTAGAGCAATTACGCACTTTACTAATAGAAGAATATTTCACAAAGGAACACTACCTTCCTGCTGTAGTCCCGGGACCAGACACCTGAAGTAAATGCCAAAAGAAATGCCTGCTTTCTGCTCGATGGTCTTCTAGTGTACATGACTGTTGCTGCAATCTCAGTTAATCACATTTTATCACTTGAGCTTAGATAAATACAGCTCCCACATATGTGACTCCTTCCCTTCTTGTGAAAGTTATTTTGGCTGGTACTTCTTGCCTTTTATGAAGAAAAGAGGCTTTTCCAGGAGGCTGGATGCTGAAGGGAAATTGCCCGTCTTTTTTGTTTTTGCAAGCAGTATTTCTGCTTAAGAAGGCATGGTTTTTCAATTACAGAAAAAAAAAGTACTAAAATTATTTAATCCTCTTATTTCCACATGCATGAAACTTTGCACAGTCTTCTGGATTTACTGTACTTTTTAAACCATAACTACCCATTGACTATAAATTGAATTTCTGCCATAAAGACATCAATGGGAGGCCAGAGGATTAAGCAACAAGCATCCCATCTTTCCCATTTATACACACATACAAAAACTTCACTGCACTCTGTTTTCTTACTGCTATGACAACAGTTTTATTTCCCTCACCCCTGATTTCTCTCCTGCCTACTAGCACAAATTTAACTACATGGAAGGAAAAAAAAAAGTCTAAATGCCTAATTAAAACTATCAAACATTCTAGTTGGTAGTTGGCATCATTGTATATCATTTTTTTTGCATTTCCTTCATCAGATAACAGATCTTTGGTATAATGTGCTGTGAAGCGTAGCAACTAATATTCTCTTAGCATCAGGTGTATTTTGAACAAGACCCAAACTTAGTAGACATTTTCTCTAGAGATGAAACTTAGTGTCCAATTAACATTTTGAATAGCCTCAATAACTACTGCAAAGAACACTACAATGATAATTGTATCCATTAGACTTCTGTGCTTCAAGCATCTTTATCTGGCTATGACTCCACAGTGGCCTTCAACTGGGCTTTAAATATCACGGTAAAAAAAATTAAACAAGAACACTGTTACAGTTAATTCTCAATAGTACACAGACTTTCAAAAATATCTTTGATTAAGGTAAGACTGATGATTTTTACTCTATATTAACACAGAAATCCATTGTTTGGACATGGGAACAATACTTCCCAAACTGTTTAATCACATCGGGCTTCGTCCTTTACAAACTGTCTTCAAAACATGAAGAGGGCTATCTTCTGTAACAAAGGCAGTATCACTTCATTAACAGCGCAAGAAAGCAAGGAGACAAGGGTCACACTCAGCTTATTCGCTTTAAGAATATTTTCTGCATCATCACCTCTCTGCAGGCATTTATGAGACTCAATGGACTATAATACAGCCAAATCAATAATCAGTTTCTGGGGCATAACATATTTAGGTACGTGCCACAAGCTGAGCACTCCTCGAGCCAATCTATTTTGGGTCTCCAAAAAAACATTAAGACTCTACTAAGCTTATCTACCTGAAGAATTGCTCTTTGAAAAATCAGGAGACGACCTTCTTTTTCAGTATATTTTGTGATGCCTGTTTAATCAAAGAAAGGACTATTTCTGTCACCATGTGAGGAAAGAGACTATCCATCTTGCCTAGTCAACTGAAGTGGTGGGCATGCTTTCAAGCACTATCACTTCGGTCAAAAGTTAATGGAAACAAGCAACAGCTCAGAGATCGTACAGAGCTTGAGTCATCTCTGCGTTGTGCTTATGCCTCACCTTTCAGGCAGTCTGATACTCACAGCTCTTCATATCTTTAAAAGCAAGTAAAAAAACTGCACAGAAGCCTGAAACAGCCTAATAGGATAAAAAACTTTTCTTTTCAGCCCTGGCAGATTACAATAATAATGAAGTTTTCAAGCCTCTGGTAGCTAAATAAAAAATAATAATAAAAACTCACCAACTGGTATGGGCAATTACATAAATGAACAAATGGCAAAAAACCTATATAAACAAAACCAGAAATTAAATGTTTCCCTTTTCCTATACTAGTTTATGGCATCTACCTCCCAGTGATGCAGGCCTATAGTCTACAATGCATGTCACAGTGCTTTGACTAATGCAGGTTGCAGTGACACAGGCAGGACTGCTGTTCATCAGAACGTGCTGATTTTTTTCTGATTTCAGAATATATTCCAACTATCTCCCACATATAAAATCAGACCACAGCTCTGTTTATATTTACAGCTGAGAGAAGGTGGCGAACACCAGAGGACACAGCTTGCAAGCACAGCCGACACGAAGACTATCCATCGCGGTGAGATTCCGGCAGGAGCTCACATCACATCTCGGGGCCAGACCCCATCAGCTTTGCTCATGCACCACAGACAAGCTTTACTGATGGCACACACATCTACAGGGGTTTCCACTGGCAAGTAATGGTTCGGTGGTAACACGTACGGTAACAAAAACTTCACAGTCAGTTAAAATGCAGCAGAACATATCCAAGACCATTTTGCTACAGTAAAATAGAGCTCTAAATAGAGCTTTCTGACATAAAGCTAGCACAGTAAGGAGGACAAACAGCGTGAGGAACAGTAGCTTGGGGAGAGGAAAGTGACAGATGAATGGATCTGATAATGCATTAAGTAGAGTGGAAGAAGAAAACGTTTAAAAGATTTTTTCCAGGTTTTAAGGTCTCCTGAAGTGGAAAGTAATTTTTGACTGATGCCATCTATCAGCATCCCCAACAATTAAGAAGTACAGTCTTTCAAAGTATTTAGTCACAGTTTTTGATTTAGAGTACATCTCTAAACAAGTATCTCAGGAACCAGTATAGACTGCAATTTTGCATTTACCAATGTGTATCTTTTTGTTATTTTTGAAATACATAATATTAATCAGAAAAGAATCCCTTTCTCACATCTCTCAGGTGAGACAGAACTGTAAATCAGGTGAAACAGAACTGTAAAAACGCACATTTCTTTCAGACTAACAAAGCCTTCTTCACCTACACAAAGGTCATCCAGCTTAGGTGAAGGGTCAGAAAAATATTTCCCTATTCTAAATCCCACCACCCAACCTCTCCTCCCTTCCCACCTCATATAAAACTAGCAAGGGTGCTTTCCATTACCTGGAGTCTCCCTTGGCTGTGGTGAGACCTCCAGACAGGCAGTTTAGCCAAATACACTCTTTCAGGAACATATCTCTCAAGGCTGAAGATCTCCACTGGCTGCTCCTATTCCCTGGGGATTTGCTGGAAAAGCCAAGTTGGGAAAGAGCTTGAGGGCAACTAGGGTTTTACTCCTCAACGGCTTAGGCACCCACTCGATGGCAGCCACAGCCTTTGGTGTCACATTTTGTCATTGTCCCCAAGGCAAGTGAGGATACACGGAGCCAGTTACATGGTGCTGATGCTCAGCCCATGGCAGCTTCCCAAACACGGGGTTTGCTGCTTTTACAACCGGGGAAACAAGTTCCACAGTCGGCATTAAAGGACGATTCTGTGGATGAAGCTGCTGAGGACTGCGGGGTAAACCTACAACAGCCTCAAAAGCAGCGATGAAAAAGCCAAGAAGAAGGGGACGCAGGATACTTGTATTTTAAGTTTAGGCCTTTTTCCTACATAGTACCCAAGAACAATCTTTTGTGCCTCTTTGTATACAGCTGCTTAGCCATTTACAAAAAGCTTCCTTTCTCTGAACTAACACTAAATATAATTACAAGTACAGCATTAAATATAAATGGCAGGTTCAAATCATCCCATTTTGTAGGGACAGTTCATCACCTCAAAAAGGACCAGCTCTAGGCAAAGGACTGACAGAATGAACCCCCAACCTCCAAAGGGTCCATAGTACCCTAATTGGACTTATTTTTACAAGAAACTAGAAGACCAATTTAGAGTAAACCTGGAAAAGCAAGTGCTTTTCCTGGGTGCAGTTCCACATCTCCAAGATGTGAACTGAGTTAACTGCTTCCCCTTATCTCTTCAAACAGGGAGTTCATACTCTGCTCCTTGGGAAGGACACATGGTTGTTTTAGATAGTGCTTCTCCTCTCTCTCTTCACCTCTGGCCTTCAGCTGTAGTAGTTAAGCCAAGGGAAGAAAGGATTACAGCAAACTTATTCAATATCCAGCTCTCTTTCCATACCCAGGACAAATTCCAACGCAGCAGAAACCAATATTAGCACTATTTTTAAAAAAGGAAAAGCTGGTTCCCACTCAGCATCTCATTTATTAGGAGATCACAGATGTTCTTAACATACCTTGGCAAAGCAGGATAAAATCAGCAAAATGCATATGTTTTTGCAACGAGTACTGCACTGAAAAAGGCAACACAATTTTTATGTCCTATCAGTCAAGCCCACAGAGGTTTACCAATCACAACCTGCAATCACACTGAACATATTGGTTCCCTGAGGCAACTGCCTTTTTTTGCCTCAGCAGAAGAGATAACCCAGGTATTGAATCAGATAAACTGTAATTTTTGGTCAATAAAAGCCCATATGTCAGGCTTTTATCCTCCCATCAAATCAAGAAATAACTACTCTGAACCAAAGGCTCGGGGTTCAGCTCAAGCAATAAGCCCTCGCAGAGCCAGTCTTGCGAACCCGACTCATCAGTCGAGCAAATAGGCGGCTGAGCCTTGACCATCCTCCAGGTGTCTTTACCATCTTCTCCGCCAGGGTTTACTGCTCCTGCCAACTCTCCACAAGCCACCTCCAGACCTCTGCCTGCCCGCTCGCAGCCAAACCAATCTCCTCCAGTGACCGATGAAAAATCGCCAGCTAACGCTGCCGAGCCGCAGACACCACGCTATCCTGATGGCTGTTACAAAAGAGTTAATCTGGTGGACAGCACAGGCAAGCAGCTCAAAGCAGGCTATCTTAAAACTACATTAGCTAAATAGGCCAGTTTTTCTGGGGGAGATGCTTGAAAGCTTTTGCCTCACTCATCAAAGCACAAAGCAGCACAATGCTAGGTTGGGTTCAGGGACCTGCTCCCATTCCCAACTGCCTCATGCATTTGCTGTAAGGTTTTGAGAAAGTTGCTCCCACTCAGGACAAATTTCCAATTTATAATCTTGGCAAAAACTGTATCAGTAGGCCCTAGATAAGCCAGCCGTGAGAAGAGTCTCCCAGTGAGGACTCTTAAGACCTTTAAGTGAAAGTATCAGCAGATCAAATATAAAAGTCTCCTTTCCATCACCTAGAAATTCATGCTAGGATAACTTAACAGTTTGCCATTTTGTTGTCTCTGCCTTTTTGGACACTAGTGTTTGTAGGTACCACAGGAAGAGGGAATTAAGGAAGAAGTGGTTTAAAACTGTTGTTCCTCTTTGAAGTTCTGCCATAATGTGGTTTCAGGAGGTGAAACTACAACTTCCATGTATTGTCCCAACAGCTATTTCTCTACATCTGCACTCAGTAGCAGAAAGCACCTGTATTGTTCTGGTGAGATCTCGGGATGTGAGAAGGTGAACTAGGCTATTAATAACGTTAGCTCAGTGTCTGATCAAAGACTCCCAGAGCAGAAAGAGGCATGAAGAGAAACTAAAGATGATACAAAAGAAAAGGATGCTCCAGATTTGGGTTGGGTTTTGGTTTATTTTTTTTTTTAAGCTGAAACTTAAGGCTCAGGTTTGTTGCACCCTTGTCCTGGATGCTATCCCATATCCCACTTTACAGTCCACAAAAAATGGAGCACATGCCAGTACCTCAGCTGGTCTGGTTCACATCCAGCCCAGTGTAGATGGCTCATGAAGGTAAATCTATGCTAAGATGTTTGAGCGTAAATTAAAGCAGCTAAGGCACAGGAGCTCTTTCCAGTTTGCCAGCAGTGCTTTGGGGGTTTGTTCAAGTCAACAGCCTTGTCTCAGCTTCGCAGGCAGGTTTTACAGCTTACACTAAGCTGCAGGCTGCCCTGACCGCAAAGCATTTGTCAGCTTTCTGCCAGCCGCAGATCTGCATGTGATCTACATGTACCTCGGTGTGGTTTTTCCACTCAGCAAAACACAGGTTGAAGGCTTGAACACTCTGCAGTGGCGCAGGGCAGACACTTGACATGGTTATGAGAGAGCTGTCTTGTACCATACAAGATTTCTTGTGTGCAACTTTGATATTAATCAACTGTCAAGATATTTCAAGAGAAAACTCTTCAATACCCACAGGGGAAAACAAGTTTGAGAGAGAAGATACTGAAGTGGTTAGAGTATCTTTTTAGCTTCCTGGTCCTCACTTTCAGCAGCAGCTTCTTTCATAGAATAGAGTAGAATCATAGAATTGTTAAGGTTGGAAAAGACCCTTAAGATCATCAGGTCCAACCGTTAACCTACCACCGCCAAGTCCGCCACTAAACCATGTCCTCAAGCACCACATCTACCCGTCTTTTAAATACCTCCAGGGATGGGGACTCAACCACTTCCCTGGGCAGCCTGTTCCAGTGCCTGACTACTCTTTCAGTGAAGAAGTTTTTCCTAATATCCAACCTAAACTTGCCCTGGCGCAGCTTGAGGCCATTTCCTCTTGTCCTATCGCTTGTTACTGGGGTGAAGAGACCAACCCCAACCTCCTTTCAGGTAGTTGTAGAGGGCAATAAGGTCTCCCCTCAGCCTCCTCTTCTCCAGGCTAAACAACCCCAGCTCCCTCAGCCGCTCCTCGTAAGATTTATTCTCTAGACCCTTCACCAACCTAGTTACCCTTCTCTGGACACGCTCCAGCACCTCGATGGCCTTCTTGAATTGAGGGGCCCAAAACCGGACACAGTATTCGAGGTGTGGCCTCACCAGTGCCGAATACAGGGGCACTATCACCTCCTTGGTCCTGCTGGCCACACTATTCCTGATACAAGCCAGGATGCCATTGGCCCTCTTGGCCACCTGGGCACACTGCTGGCTCATGTTTAGGCGGCTGTCAACCAACACCCCCAGGTCCTTTTCAGCCAGGCTGCTTTCCAGCCACTCCTCCCCACGCCGGTAGCGTTGCCTGGGGTTGTTGTGACCAAAGTGCAGGACCCAGCACTTGGCCTTGTTGAACCTCATACAGTTGGCCCCAGCCCAACAATCCAGCCTGTCCAGGTCCCTCTGCAGGGCCTTCCTACCCTCCAGCAGATCGACACTCCCACCCAACTTGGTGTCATCTGCAAACTTACTGAGGGTGCACTCAATCCCCTCATCCAGATCGTCGATAAAGATATTGAACAGGACCGGTCCCAACACTGAGCCCTGGGGAACACCACTCGTGACCGGTCGCCAACTGGATTTGGCTCCATTCACCACCACTCTCTGGGCTCAGCCATCCAGCCAGTTTTTAACCCAGCTCAGAGTGCACTTGTCCAAGCCGTGAGCAGCCAGCTTCTGCAGGAGAATGCTGTGGGAGACGGTGTCAAAGGCCTTACTGAAGTCCAGGTAGACAACATCCACAGCCTTCCCCTCATCCACTAAGTGGGTCACCTTGTCATAGAAGGAGACCAGGTTAGTGAAGCAGGACCTGCCTTTCATAAACCCATGCTGGCTGAGCCTGATCCCCCGGTTGTCCCGCACATGCCGCATAATGGCACTCAGAATGATCTGTTCCACGACCTTCCCCGGCACCGAGGTCAGGCTGACAGGCCTGTGGTTACCCGGATCCTCCTTCCAACCCTTCTTGTAGATGGGTGTCACATTAGCTAGCTTCCAGTCATCTGGGACCTCCCCGGTTGACCAGGACTGCTGATAAATGATGGAGAGTGGCTTGGCAAGCTCCTCCGCCAGCTCCCTCAGTATCCTTGGGTGGATCCCGTCTGGCCCCATAGACTTGTGGGCATCCAGGTGGAGGAGCAGGTCGGTGACTGCCACCTCTTCGACAGCTGGGACTACATTCTGTGTCCTATCTCCATCTCCCAGCTCAGGGGCATGAAAACCTTGAGGATGATCAGCCCGACTATTAAAGACTGAGGCAAAGAAGGCATTAAGTACCTCAGCCTTCTCCTCATCCTTCGTGGCCAAGTTTCCCTCCGCATCCAACAAAGGAGGGAGATTCTCCTTAGCCCTCCTTTTGTCGCTGATATACTTGTAGAAACATTTTTTGTTGTCCTTGACAGCAGTGGCCAGTTTAAGTTCTAGCTGGGCCTTTGCCTTTCTAATCTTTTCCCTGCATAACCTCACCACATCCTTGTAATCCCCCTGAGTCACCTGCCCCTTCTTCCAAAGGTGGTAGGTTCTCCTTTTCTTCCTGAGTTGAGACAGAGCTCTCTGTTCAGCCAGGCCTCTTTCAGAGGGTACTTACCAATTTTTAGAAGAGGTGGTGGAGGAGAGGCAACATGGCAAGTGGCTTTGCCATTTTGCAAGCTAAGGAATTTGAACAATTCCTCAGAGTAAACCTGCATCTGTTTTCTGGGGTCTTTCATCAGCAGAACCCAAGCAATAGTGTCTCCCCAAAAGGTCATACTGACGCTTAAAAGAAAAAAATAAATGCAAGTGCTGTGGAAAGCCCAGAGTTGAAAGACATGTGACATCTCCAGCATCTGATACCCACTGAGTTATTAGACCAATAACCACTCCCTATGCAGTCAATATTTCTACAAAACATGTAGCAACTGTCAAACTAATCATTTGAAACCCATTGGCTATTTTCAACCAAGTAAGGCGATGTACACAGAGCATTCACACAGACCTTGTTTCCATAGAAAACTCAGTAAATAATTGATAAGAACAATGACAAATATTAAATAAAAGAGTAGTTAGTGCAGACTGGACTACAGAGCTCAACAGGAATGGCAAGCTGGTTTCTTTGTGGTGGGCTTTGGGGTTTTTTTCGTTTGTTTGTTTTTAAGAACTAGGGCAAACAACGTGGTTTTACCCAGTAGATAACTACAGAATGAAGAATCATACAAAGCTGCACTGTAACTCCAGTGCAGCATAATAGAGATAATGCTGAAAACACCAGGTTTCAATGATTTGCTTTCATCTTCCTTCGAAGCTTAAAAAGGTTTTAATCAGAAATCTGATGTCCACACATAGCTAGACACAAACAGGACTACAACAGATTCAGCATGATGTAATTTGGCTAAATTCCTGGTACTCATTTGCACACCTCCTTGTTGAAGACAGACACCTAAACAAGCACAGAGTCTATCTTGTACCTCAATTAAATAAAGTAGAAATACTGCCCAACTGAAAATAAAGCTGTTTATCTCATTAAAGAAAAGCTACCTGAGAGCTCCACACTTTTTTCACACTTTCAACTTTAAAATAATACTCCTACCTGTATCCTAGAAGATCCTCCTCCTCTTTTGAAAACTAATGCTGCACATGGCAGGAAGAGGGGGCTACTTAATATAGACACTCAAATTCAGCTCTGCAGTAATAAGTGTGTTTTTTATACTGTGCTCACAAAGAAAACAGCTATAGGCATATTAAGCTGAATTTAATATAGTCAGTCTTTCTCTACATGTACTATACTGTTTTACACTCTATACTGTTAAAATGTAATATGTGATGACAACATTAAATGCACAATGTGCAAAGCATCTGAGGTCCAAAATGGGAGATGTACTAGGTGAGACACTCAATAGAAACTTTAATCAAAAGAGCCTAAGGACATGGAGGGAAATGACTTCAAATCCCACACCATAACAGGCCAGTGTCTAGTGAAAGAAATGAGGATGGGAAAGTCAGGACATTCCTCATGTTTTAGGCAGGGAGGGGAAAGTAACTCAGAGCAGCTGTTCTGACCAGCTCCTAGCAAGTGCCTTCAGAAGAATGTATTACCTGCAAGAAGGACATGCCAGCCTAGCTGCGGGACTCGTTAGCTACTATCACAGGCTAGTCAAGAAGCTGAAGTAGCTAAGAAAGAATCTTACAGTAAAAAAAACAACAAAAAAACCAACTTATGTCTAAGCGTAACTCCAAAAATACATTTTTATGTGTCACCTTTTTACAACTTTGAAAACAAACTTTTCCTGTAGTGGATCAAATAAACATATTTTTAACCCTAAACCTTCACTTAGAACCAGTCTGACCTCAGGACATCCGGTACACAACAAGGCATCCCACTGCCAAGGACATGAACGATTCTTGCAATGCTCAAGTCCCAGTTGAGTTCAAGGGTTCTCAGAGGATAACAGCGTGCTCCTTTACTAAACTGTATGGGTCACACAGGGATTGCATGGGTCATTGCAGGGATCCGGGTGGAGAAGGGGGTTGTGTGACAAGCCTTGGGCAGGCCACCTGCTTGGTACTCAGCAGTTTACTCTAAGCATGCCTAAGCCTCGGAAGCATGTCCTCAAGAAACTGCAATAAACATGAAGTTGGCATATGAGTCATCAAAACACAGGGCAGGAGTAAGCTTTTAAATTCAGCTATAGCCTGATTTGAACCAACAGAGATGCCATTTTACTTTGGTGACCATAGCAAGTTATGCTACATTTCTATCCAACATCTACATCGGTTTTACCTTGAATAGCTTTATGTTTCCAACAGGTCACTGCCATAGTCCAGAAGTGATGGTCAGTTTAGAAAAAATTGAAAGGGAAAAGGAAATATTTTTGTTTCGAGATAACATTTGCATTGTAGCAAAAAATCATCCCAGAGCCTACTCAGAAACATAAATGTACATCGATGAGACAGATGCAGATATGTCTTTCTTTAGTCATATTTAATTGTGTTTGAAATTGCTCACTGAGGGGAATGGCATAGCAATCACAACAGCAGGAAAACTCGAGGGAAGATCCCCCCTGCCCCCCCCCCCAAAGAGTTTTTACTGATGATTTGGATCAAGGTTTGTCTTGAGCACCGTGTTCCTTTCTGGGGTACAGAAAACAAGCATATACATTTTTCCTCTCCGTAACAGCTAAAACATTTTCTAGAGGAACTTAACAGGTGCTGGCATCAAATGTTCAAGTATTTGCGTAGACTGGTTGAACATAGTGTACTGTTTAATCTGCCAGAAGAGGAATATATCCAAATTCTTCTGGGGTCCGTATCACATGCCTGGCAAAGGGCAAGCATGTTAACACTCACTTAACACACTCACTGCACGTGAGCAGTGGTTGGCTAGTGACAGCAGATTCGCATCCCAGCTGGTGAGGAGACACCTCCTCTCCCCAAGAAGATTCCCTCACTGCTAGTCAAAACCCTCCTCTGATGCTTGTACCTTGATGTGGGGAAGGCTTTTCCCAATGACCTTGAAAGCTATTTTCATCTGGAATTATAAAACCTGGAGTTAGGGCAATACATGTTGGATAAAGGGCAAAGATGAAAAAAGAAGAAATTTATTGGTCATCAAAATGGGAGGGTGAGAGCTGACCATCTGTCATTCCTTAAAAAAAAAAAAAAAACCACAACAAAAACAAAAGCAATAAGGTCATCACTAAAGCAAGCCTCAGGATGAAGATAATAGCAGTTTTCAAGATTTTTGCAATATGTAGGGGTGTGGGAAGAACCTAGGCTAATATCTAGTGTTAAGTAAAATCATCGAGACAACCAAAGTTCCTGACTACTACAAATTCCCACAGAGGTACCACCATAAAGATGTGATTTAATTCTTGTCAAAGGCCTGGTCTACGGAGTCCAATGAGCAATACCAAGGAACCTGAGAAAGGGCTGTTCATGCCCCATTAACTGGACACAAACAAGGAAAATATTCATCAGAGAAGGCACAAGAAACTCAAGGAAGAAGAACAGATAAAACCCATTTTTTTTTAGGGCATCTCATTCTTCTACGTTAGTGATTTTCTTAAGTTCTGACTGAAAAACCTTTTATCCAAGTAAGCGTACAATCTTGCTTTGTCTTCCCTATTTCTTGGCCTCAGTGCTGCGTTCAACAGAATTACTAAAACACAAATTATGTATAGTAACATATATAAACTCTTTGCAGGAGTAACATTTAAAACTGGGGAGTAATCATAAAGCAATATATGTTTCTTTTAAACCAAGGTTTTGTTTGGACAGTAACAGAAATTGCCATAATGCTTCAGCCACCTATATCTGAAATCTGTCCTGTAAAAATTGGATGCTTCAAACCATTAAGACACTGCATATTGCAGAATATAAATCAGAATTATGTTCACTTGCCAGCTGAGAAGTGTTTGCTATTTATACTGCACTGTAATTCTCATGCACACACTCCATCTTAAAACCACAAATATATTTGGCACTGGAATAGAAGAAAAAAAAAGTTTCAGCATTCAAACTCATCTAATAATACAGATGAGATCACATTAAAACAAACAACCCCCTGCCAGACAGATAAGGGAAACTATTAGCACTGTTAGATCAAATCATAATGGATTCATTTGATGAGAAGCTAAAACCCCAGGACTTTCTAAGGCGATACATAACCGTCCACCTGCCAAACGTTCAGAACAGCATCCTCCCAGCCAAGAATTCACAGCATTGAACCAACAGTGTTGAAACATGAAGTTATCTGGACACTGTGTTTGCTTTTTCCTCATCCACAGCAAAGAAAACAGGAGGCAAAACTATCACTATGATCCTAACACGAGAAAGGCTTACCTTAAACATAACCCTTTTCTACCATGAGCTCTCAGGAACTCATTGAAACTATGCCCAGGTTCAGAAGGGCACCAGTTTAATTTACAAGTGTTCCTTCATCTTCTTCCTCACCCTGTCCCCTAGTTAAATCAAATAAAGCAAACACAGCTGGGGCTGGAGAGAAAGAGAGCCATCAAGTTGCACAAAACCACCTGACTGATACCACTGATTACAGCAGCTGTCTTTCACCACGTCCCACCAGCCTGGTGGGGCTGGCAGCAGATGCCTGCAGAGGAGCATGAGGAACAGCATGGATGAATATGCCCTCCTGAATTTCTAATTTTTTAATCAAGTCCAAATTTTAGGATTTTGGATCCCATCACCTCTTGCAAAATCATCTCAGAGAGCTTGGCTATGAAGCAAGCAGATTGAGTTCAAGATGGGGGGGGGAGGAATTTGCATATTAATCATTTGTCACAGCAGAAAAGTGAAATAAAGAAATATTCTCCTTCATTTTGAGGTTATTTTTAATACTTTTAAATTGTGTTTCTGTTTTAAACCTTCAGCCCAAACCTGTGCTGAATTGAGGAGACACAAATGCAAGCTTTCCACACCTGGAATAGTAAGAAGCCTCCACATCTGCTTACAACACCTCAGCAAGTGGAGGAACCTCCTCTAATTACCTTTTCTTTAAATAATGCATTTAAAAAATCCAGCTAGCATCATTTACTGATCATGAGTTGTCAAAATCCTTAATTTCTTTGCACCAAACAGATAAATATTACAGGGGAGAAAACAAAAATCAAACAGTGCGTACACTTTGCATGTATTTAACTTGAATAGCGACATCCCTACGTAATAACCCCGTATTTCATTCCAAAACAAACTTCTGGCCCAGGGATTGCAGGTAACAAGTGAACTCACGTTTTGCTACAAAAAAAAACCCCAGTGCTTCTCAAAGTAAATGACTCATCTCTATTCATGCTTTCATGATCCAGCACTTTCTAAGCAATTGTCTTGTCTTTTTTTAAACCTCAGGAGGATACAACTTTGAAGTGAGGTCTCATGAGGCCAGTGATGACGGAGACATATATGCCCATTCAGACTACATATGCAGAAAATTGAAGCGGGCTTTACAACTCTGTAGGATTACAGTCCTATGAATGAAAGAGTCATCTAAACCTCAAGCTTTTCACAGGGATCACCTGATGGCTTTTGAAAAGTTGTGAATTGCTTTACGAGCATACTTAGTGATTCAATGGGTTGTCATTTTTGCTTTGTCTTAACTGCAGAGAGTTGTCTGATTATACTAGTTTCATTTACAAGATTTGAAATTATTGAAGCAAACATTTAAGAGGTTACCAATCTGTGCTGCTTTTGATCACCCAACTATATACCATCTCTCATAATTTGAATTTTTCTCCTCTCTACATTCAAGGAGTGAAGAAAATTCAAGACAAAGCCTTCTGACTAAATCTAGATGTGTTAAAATCATGAGAAAAATCCTAACGATTACAGAAATTTTATTACACGGAGAAGGTGAGAGGCTTCATCTAAAGTTACAGACAAGCACAAAATTCAAACCATTCTTTGCTGGTACTAAGTAACCATGTAAGAAATTAGGAAGGAATATAATTCCAGTAGAACTGAATATTGGATTATGCAACATATGTTACTGCTTAATAGCTTAAGGATATCTCTGAATATAAAACATTCAGTAAAGAATGACATATCCTGGCAGTTCATCTCCAGTGCTCATGTCCAAGAGCTATAGCATCGTTATCCTTGCAGCTGGCTCCCCTTCTTCTCACTGTCCCATACTATGCAGAATTTGGGTTTCACAGTCCCAGGGTCACTTCTGGACAAATAGTACAGGACTAGAAAGCAACACAAGATTATACCACCAAAGCCTCACCCAATAGGACAGCTATCTTGCAAAGCCATCGGGCTAAACAGCCTAGTCAAAAACTAAAAGCACTTTTTCATGAAAAATTACAGCTTTACAAAGTTTTAAAGTGCAGTCACTTCATTTCACCACTGTTGCATTGTATCTAGTATGATATAAAGCATTTTCCAATCTGTAAACACTTACCTGACAATGAAGGTGTCCCAGGTTTATGCAGTGTGAGAGTGAAAACCACACCTCATAACACCAATTTTTAAAAGTCAAACATCAGGAAATGTGTTCCTCTGCAAAGTCCCACAAGATTCTGCTGCTGCTTAAACCTGATAAATTTTTCCCATGTGAATTACTGGTTTATGATTTGCCTTAAAAATCAAAAGCCTGAAAGACATTTAGACTGTTAAAAATTAATGAAGAGAGGCCTTTTAGCTCTTGCTTTATACTTAAATATCAAGAGGTCCTCTGTGAAGGATTTCATTAATTTGAGCAGAATTGATGGAAGCTGCCCACACAGCCTCTCCTTGCCAATTATAAGTGTACCATAGTAATTGTACGAACACCCGCTCCCTTCCACGTGATGCAGAAGTAATGCTTTCATCTGTGACTCTCTGAGCTCAGACAGGGAAGCAGCCAGATCTCTGTACCTGCTTGCAGGTGTATCCTTGTTACTGAAGAAGACAAAAAAAAAAAAAGCCTCTTTTCCCCTAATCCCCAAGGGACATACACACTCTGCACGCTTACATGTAAATACTTTGGTAATAAGCCATGAATAAGGACTTGAACAGGGAACTTTATCTTTCATATTATTCAAATAATGAAGTTAGGCAAGATGTTTCAAGAAATAAATTATATAAGCATAAATACCTAAGGGACACATTCACAGGCTAAAAGCAGATCAGTGTACAGATACTGTACAAGCAGAAGGAAAAAAAAGACTCAATGTACACACACACATACACACCCATATCTGTCCCCCAAACCAGCCAAACAATACACACAAGTATCTTAAAAAAAAAACCCAAACATTTGTGGATCACTTCTCCCCCTCCATGTTTCTGACCCTCCCAGCAACACCCACACAGTAGCTACATATAGCAAAGTAAAAAAATTTTCAGGACTGTTTCCACCTGTAAGGACAGCAGGCAAAACCAGGTAAAAGTAAAGCAATAAATAAATAAATAAAATTTATTTAGAGCCACATTCCTTCTTTCCTTCCAAGCCATGAACTTCAGTGCTGAGTTTTAGGACCCCGTCTATATCTGTTGGGGAAGAAGAAGAAAGTAGCCGCGAGCTCCCTGGGCCAGTCCACGAGCTGTGCCTGGGAACATGGGCCACCGCCGCGGCACTGCCCCTCCATCCCATGCACGCGCCTGGACACAATGCAAGTGCAGAGCTGCCAGAAGCTTCCTTCACTATGATTACTTCTGGAATACATTCCTACTCTGAACATGTAAATTTGGTTGAAAAATGCCCTGTGCAAATATACCAACTGCGGTATAATAATTCTTGCTTGGGACACAGGAGTATACTGGAGCAGCCAGCAGCTGACATTCAAGCACTTCACCCATCACTATCAGCATTCCTGCAAAGAGGCACACAAGAGCTGACTCCTAGTGTAAAAATACTAAATCCTACAGATTCTTAGCTGCAGGTGGGCATGACAAGCGAGGTAGCTGACAGCATCAGCCATGTAAAAATGGATACATGGAGCTTACTCTTTCAAGTTTGGACTACACAGAGTTCATCTGTCTGTCCTCTCCATGCCCAGCCAAACAGCTGAATCAACTTTTTTTATTCACTCACTGGAGATGCCCAGTCACGAGACGTTAGTTCTGCCAATTGGGCTCTTAAATACAGACTCAGAAAGACACGTCTCGAGGGCTGACATGATCTGGATCTGTCACTAAGCCTCCTAATTCCCTTTGAATTTCACTCCAGCTCAGGAAGCTTGCAGTTGGTTATAAGCAGGAGCTCATGCCAAACAGAGGAGGCAACCTTCATGCTTTGCATGGGATGGCTTCTACACCGGGGAAGAGCCGTCCTGGAGGACATCTGCAAATTTCCGATTGAAAATGAATACTGGCGGAAGAAGGTTTTTGTTTTCTCTCTCTCTTTTTTTTTTTTTTGTTTTAAGCTGCCTGTTCCAAAACCAATAGTGTTACGCTGGAAAAAGAAGCGCTCGGCTTCAAAGCTAGATTAGTATCATTGCTAGTAATCAACATAAAGCAGACAGCAATAATGAAGACTACTAAATGCCAGTTAGTCAAGAAAAGCACTAACAATCAAACAAGTAGCAGCAGCAAAATTCTGATTCCTGCAGAAATGCAGGCCAGCGACCCCAGGTAGAGATGGCCCATGTTTCAGCCTGGCTGGTCCCAGCTCAGTGCATTACATCAGCCAGAGATTCTCTGAACCAGGCTTCCCAGTTCCTCTGATGGTTCCTTCACCATGCAGTTAAACAGGTTCAAGCCAGTTAAAGATATAAGATAAGTGAAGAACTCATTTACATTAAAAACAATACTGAATTGCCAGTGCCAAGCCATAAAACCACTACCATTGGTGGTTGTGCAGGTTAAAATAAATCTCTACCTTCACCCCATTTTTCTGGCCTGGTACCTGCCTATGAACACCACAGTCCTGTAGCAGTTTAAGACAGCCACATCCAGGGTAAATCCTACAGAATAACTTCAGCAAGGTCAGTGACAGGCACAACTGGAACTTATCAACAATTTTTTCCAGAGATCAGTTATCTAGACTTCACAACAAACAAGAGAGAAGAGGAATGTCATTAGTGGAGTCAGTAGACAGTTGGCAGGGACACAACCTTGCAGAATTAAAGAAAACAAAAAAATTCAATAATCAGGTCGAACATACAATAAAAAAGGTGGGTTACAGTGTATGTACTCAGTGAGCCAGCTATGAAAAAAGTTAATCAGATAAATATTTAAAGTTTCCTTTAATTTCCTCTTTTTTAAAAAACTGTTTTTAAAATAGGTGTTTAAAAAAGTACTGACATACATTAGTTTGTACTACCTCCTTTTTTGTTTTCTTAAAGGAACCAATGGACCTCAGTCAGGGTAACAGGTTCCTCCCTAGAAAATGTTAATGATTTCTGAAATAACCACACATGGCGCAGTACTCCCTTGAAAGCACGGAAAAGAAAGATCTGCATCCACAGTCCTACAGCCAGTACTAACGTCTGCTAGCACACAAATTCCAGATAAAAAGTCATCTTTCTAGTAATTTCAGAAACGCCATATTAATATTTCTATAATCAGCATCAAACACTAATTGAGTGGGGAGGTCAACGGTCTCAAATACTGCTATTAAACTCGCTCCCTAGCATAAGGAAAAAGTAATACATAGTCTGGAGATCTGAAGAAGCAGTGTAATGAATCATTATTATCAAGTCCTAGGCAAAAGAGATCGAACATTACACTACCAAGGATATAATCTGAGTTTCTTGAGTATTGCACACGCAACCTGAGATAGCGCAGCACAGCTTGCTGGCTGTGACATCACGCAAGGATGGTGGCTGGCGGCAACCGCTGGGTGCCTGTGGCTGCGGGGCAAGGACGGATGGAGCAGCATAAAAGAAAAAAAGGTGCATTAGAAAGTCAATGTCTATGCACTGAAAGGGCTATGAAAATGGATGTTTCATAGAATCATAGAATCGTTAAGATTGGAAAAGACCTTTAAGATCATCGAGTCCAACTATGACTGCCAAGTCCACCACTAAACCATGTCCTTAAGCACCATGTCTACCCGTCTTTTAAATACCTCCAGGGATGGGGACTCCACCACTGCCCTGGGCAGCCTGTTCCAGTGCCTGACTACTCTTTCGGTGAAGAAAACCCACACCTTTAAAACATGTTCAGAAGTACAATGATGCAGCTGCTTTGAAGCAAAGTCCTTTTCTGTGACGCACTCAAATTCTTTGCATGAGAATTAGATCAGAAACTCTCAATACTGAAGGCCCCTAGTTTGTAAAGGAAATAACCTTATGAAAACAAAAAGCAAGAACTAAGACTTTTTTTTAAAATACAAGCAGTCTGAAAAAACAAGCAAGTTTCCAGTTGTAACAGGATTGCCACCTGTCATCAGGATGCTCACAATATTGCCTCAAATCACAACAGAAGCTTTAGAAGAGAAAGAATGATTTGGCTCATTCGCCTGCTTTTCAGAAGGGTGATGGGCAAGTGAAAGAAAATGGTTAATCCCGGGCTTCTTCTCTCCGTGCCTGCCATTCTTGACCACACAAAGGTCTGGGCTAGAGCAAATACGCTGGAAGAAAAGTGGCCCTGATGTTACGATAGCCTTCACTGGCACAACAGAAAGGAGGTCAGGACGATTCATCCTTGACAGAGAAACAGCACTTTACTTTTTTATTAACCCAATAACATGCCAAAACATAACATAAGGCTTTACTAAGTTCTTGGGTTGGAACATAAATGTGTGTAGAGGTGACAGCCACCTGAAGCAGTCGGGACACTCTATCCACCCAAAGGAGACTAAGAATGACAGCTGCACAGAGGGGGACACGCACTCACAGAGTGAGAAGGGAAGACGAGACCCTGTCAGGTCCAGTAAATAAAAACCTAAAAATATTTTTTAAAATAAAGACTAAAAAAATAAAAATATTTTTGAAAATCACCTCTACTGACATCCACATAGCCATTTTGGTTTCTTTGGGGTTTTATTTATAGAAGTCCACATAATTCAGGGCAAGATGTTCTCCTCATTCCAGGTGCTCAGCAGCACCCCCCACGGGGCCCAAGGAAGTGCCCATTCCCCTCCCCACATGGACTTCCCAGTTATCATGACTGACTCTGAAATGCTTTTGACCAAGGACGTTTCTCTATATGCTAGAACTGATGCTGAAACCCACCCATGTTACTGAGCCACACTCTGATGAGTCCCAAATAAGGGAAATCAAACTGACAAAAACCCAACCAACTTCTATTAAAGTCTTCCCCTGAATTCAACTTCTGTTGCTAATGATAAAGCTCTAATTCAAAGCTTGTCTATTATAGGAAGAACAAGATGGGAGATACTGCTGTAATTACAGCACCTACTCTGTCAGCTGACTGCCAAGCTAACGGACAACATTCAAACTCCCCGCAAGGAGGAAACAGTCTTTGACAGGACTTCATTTTTTAATTTCTGTGTATTTATTTGAGGCGCTACATTAGTGTCCAGAACAGTGGTCTCCACCCTGATGGTGCATCCCATCAGTAAAAAAAAAATTTGACCACGCACCCACAACATAGGTATATTTATTTATAAATTATATACACGTATTACTGAAGTTCTAGTATTTTCTTCCTGCACCCCAAGGGATAATCTCGCACACCCCATTTTGGAGACCACTAGTCTAGTAGAGGGATCTTTACACGAAGTCATTTATTCAAGAGATTCCAAAAGACATCACCTACTAAGATGAAAATGTATCTAACAAGGCACCCCTTTTCCAGAGGCATATCACTTTCACCACAACTTCTGCATAGAAACACTCATCCTACTAAGATTCTTCCCGGGACTCACCAACAGGCCAAGACCATGTCCCAAAAATCACCAAAACCAGAGAACATTCATATCTCTCCTCTGCAATACTGCCTAAACATCTGGAAAACAGAGTTCCTATAGGCCCTATGCCCAGGCTCTCCCCAAAGCACAAGTTCCTGGGTTTTGACTCCCAGCAATGCTACACTCTCAAACCGAAATATTGGACCAAATTTTTTCCAGCAAAGGGACAGTACCCATAAGCTAGCCACTGCTCTCTAGCAAAAAAAACCCAACAAACAAAAACACAACATGTACGCAGAGTCCATGTTTGAAGTGCTGTATCATTGTATTTGCAGTTTCTAGGAAGAAAAAAATCTTCACGTAGCTTTTCTCTCTGGGTTTACAGATGATGATTCTGTTTTCAAATTGCATGTTCCTTTCACGTAGGATTTCACTAGCTACAGTCGTACTACACAATTTCTCGCTGAACCATATAATTAGGTTACATTTTTAGCTGACTACATAAATTGACCTTCAGATATAACAACTGCATGTGCAGACCGACATTCTGGACACGCACAACTAGTCTTGGCCATATCCTGCTTCCATTGAAACAAACGGCAAAGCTTCCTTTTACTCAACAACTGAGAAACTCTTTTTACCGAAGAAAGCACAGAAACTGCAGTCAAAGAACAAAAAAATAACAATACTAGTTAAATACATTTCAGGGAAGAGAAGCAAATTCAGTGAAAACTGCTGGTGAATGGCAGTTGATGACCCTGGGACAAGTGCCTGATTGTTGCAGAGAACTGTGTCTGGTTAACGCAAAGAGGTGTTATGAGCCCTACAAGTCATCAGATGGACCCAAGTACACGGTTCATCTAAGGTTTTTATGTCTTTATCAGTGTTTACAATTCATTTTCGTAACTAGTTTGCTTCATGAGAATAAAAGGCTGTTATAATTCTTTGTCTCAGACTTAATTCCTACTTGAAATTAACAGTGTTTCAAAGACATAATGATGCCTTTCAAACTCTTCAGTTGGAGAACAGATAGAAATGGCCCTTTTGGAGTAACTGAACTCTTAGATACAGATTTAGTCTCAACTATAAGACTGTTCAAGTTTAAACAAGGATTTTTTTTTTAAATGGTTATTACAGATATTCGCAAGTCAAGTCATCTAATAGGAGCCTTTCCATAATAAACAGTCCCCACTCAAGGATTTACTTTCTATGGCATACTGTAAGTCTTTTCGTGCTTCCACAGACCAGCTGATCTTCTGAGTTCTAGTAACAGCCAGAAAAGTGTTCAGGTCACTTCACTGAAGCATTTATTAGACTTAGACAAGAAACAACTCATTCACAGTTTGATGAATGTTTCTCTGTGGCCTGTATTCTTCTTAACAAGAATTTGGAAAGGTTATTCTCAGTATCTTGAATGAGTAAAGAATCTGTTCTTAAACATTTTCTAAAACCAGACTGAGATCAAGTGACTATAAGTACCACATAAATCTGAAATTCCCATCCCAGGTCTCTGCAATATCAAAGTGATAAATCCTATTGGGTTCTGGACTTCTAAGGTATGAAAGATATTTTTTTCCCCCCCACTTCATGAGAGACCAGCATAGACTTTTAAGTCCCTCCACTCCATTCATCAATTTATTTGCCACCACTACCCCAGTCATCTAGGTGTGGTATCACAGCAGTTGTTCTGACCTCAAAGCTCTCAGGGTTTATTGGGATTTCAAGGCAAGAACAAGGCATGAGGAAGATATGGCCTTTCTAAACTAAACCTAGAAAAGGGCAAATCTCAAAGCATGGCAGGCTCAGAAGCTCTTGTAGTGGCATGTAGCCATCTTCTCATAACAGCCTTGAAGAGACTTGGAGAATGATCCCTAGATCTCCCTCTGACCAATGTCATTTTATGCTTGCTTCCCCAACATCTTGTTAATCATTACCACAAAGCTAACATGCTTGACACTGAGACACCCTCCCTTATACTCTAGCAGGTCTTTTTAGTTGGTTGGGGGGTTTTGTTTGTTTGTTTGGATTTTGTTGTTGTTGTTGTGACGCTTTCGTTTTTTTAATAAGAGCACCCTCTTGACTCTTGAGGCTATACAGCAAGTTCTATACTTCTTTCTTTACTTCATACCTAGGTTGTGGTTGAGTCTTCTGTTTTCTCCCTTTACAGTCTGTAGAACAGGCCTTTTCCTTCTAGTCCGCTTTCCAATTGCTCCTCCTTTCCCTCCTCTTCTCTTTGGCTTTTTTAGAACTCTTGTCTATGTGAGTGAATACGATGATGCAGAGCCTCTCCTCTGAAACAGCACAGCTCACAACTGTACATCTAAACCTTCCCTCCACCTCCCTCTACCTCACCTCAAGACAGCCTTATCCATGCTGCCTACTGGGAACAACCCCTGGTCCATGCACAGCCCCAAACTGCACCAAGGCATCGTCTGAGAGCACCAGACGTCACAGCCCAAACCTCTCACTCGGTCTGAACAACCGTGGCATTGGGCTCGGAGCCCGTGCCATGGCATCACTCCACTCAGCAGCACGAACCGCCTACAGCAAGAGCCTTGTGCCTGCAAGCTCATTATTCCCTGCTCTGCATCCCCTTGCTTCCTCCTCTTCTCTCCCCAGCTCTTTAATGACAGCAAACCCAGTCTCCTCCTCCATCCAGCCTGCCTTGCAGGCTTGCAATAGCATTAACAGACATAAGTTTTTAGCACCTCACCTCAGTCAGATCATTTCTAATTTTGCTCCTATAGCTCTGCATCGTACTGCTCCTTTGAGTCTTTCTGCTTTTGCTATCTCATCACATGTCTGTTGCCAGGCAAACTGCTTAACTTGTGCATTGCAATTTTAAGGACAATCCCTCCACCCTCAAAAGCAAGGTGGGATAAACAGATGCAACTTCTTTGGAGCAAAACCTCTCAGCTGGTGCAGCACCGGCAAGGTACTACAGAGGAAGCCTTAAGGGACAAACCAGTTCATTTGCCATTAAGAATAACAGATTGCAATGGCTCTGAAACATACTTTTCCAGCACAGACTGAACAAAACTAGTGATTAGCAAATCAATCCAGCAATCACTGGCCATCAACCCAGCTTGTAGACCACCTCCACATAACAGCTGCTGGCTACACTTGATGGCACCTTTCTGTCAGCTGCTGCCACCACTCATGGCCATCACATTCCTTCCCACAGCCATCACCCAAGCCTCAGACACTACTGACCAAAGCAAGGCTTCCACGAGCCACTCCATTTACCTCCTCCATCTGCAGCTACCTGGTTTTCTCTTCTTTTTATTACTTATATCTGTATACATTATTAACTATTCATCTTCATTCTATATTAGGAGAAACACGGCCCATTTCTTCTAGGAAATCTCCCCCCCCCCCGTTGATCTGTGCATTGCGTCTCACAGCCCTGGTCAGAGCTCTTACTGCAGCTGAACGGGTGATATGAACCATTTTTTGGGCTGGATATGGCTCACCCATGGATTCTGAAGCATCATTTCAAAACACATCTCCGCCCTGACACAAAATACCAGGTTAGCAGGACGTGCAGCAGAAAGGATGGAGAATACTTCCCAGCATGCGTTCGTTTTTAAAATCTAGCCTCCAACCCTAAAGTCTACCAGATGGTTACCACAGTACGTGGTGCTGGCTCCCAGGGGCTAAGGCAGCCTCCACGCATCTGCAAGGACCATGCAGGCACCCAGCCATCGCAGCCACACAACCTGGGGAGCCCAGCATGGGGGCTCAGCCCCTTCAGGCCACACTTATGATCTCCTCTCACTCCCGTCAGGCCCACTAAGTTCCCACTACAACCACAGCACTAGTCTCACCTATGAACCTTGCCTGGTCTCTGGCACCAACCGTTAAGATTTTAGGCATGTTTTATTGTTTTGCCTCCAATGAGAAGCTTTTCCTGTCACCAGTTCTCCGACCGAGCACGACCAGGGCATGACACTTGGGCTGGCCAGGGCCTTCCACCTTCTCCAGCCCCCCGAGAAACCCTCACATTCACATCAGGGTAGCATTTAATTAAGTAGTAAGGACAAAGCATTGAGAGGGAAAACCCCAGTACACAATGGCACAGCCAACACACAGGCTGACCTTACCTGGAGGGTTTCCAGCCACCGATGGCCACCAGTCAGTCTTCAGCCACCAACAGCTATGAGGGTGTCGTCTGTCACCCAAGTCCTCCCAAACACCTCCCAGCACCACTTTCCTTACACCGTCCTTTCCAAGTCAGTTGTGGTTCTTCTGATCACAACTCAAGAGACTCTTTCTACCGCTTTTACTAAAATGAAAGAGATCCAAGGACAAAATAAAAAGGGTGGGCTTCCAACTTTCTAAAGACAACCGCAATTAGCCCTCCAGCAACATAACACGCCCCGTGTTCACACACCAAATGGCACACGCTGTGCTTGTAATTTAGCATACAGAGCAGACTGGTTTTAAGCCCGCACTGGAAGACACACCACCCCAGCAACAGGCAAGGTCCCTAAAGAACAAGCAGAGCCTCACATGAGCCAGGCCCTGCAACACCAGACAGAGCATCGCTTATGGAACAATTAACATTATGCTCTTGTATAGCTTTGAGACTGTAATCTTAGGCCGTACACATGCTTTTCCAATTTCACAGTTAAACACTCACTTTATAATAGCAATCCATTAGGGGGAGAAAAAAAAAAGAAACACTAAGGATTAATGTACAGTGATTAGAACAGATGCTACCACATGTGTAAAACTTTTTTTTTCCTGAACTGATTTTTCAGGCAATACAGGTATAAAATATTTATTCCCAGGTTTCCCCATCTTAATAAAATTTTTACTTGCATGGATCAAAATGATAAATACATATCTAGAGAGTTATTTTCTCCTATTTGAAAGTCAAACCACCTCTACGCCAGACTAATGACACACACATAGGAGAGGTTCATTATTTCAGAACCTCCCCTCACTCCCCAATTCATATATATTCCCAAAGCCTCACTTTCTCAAACAGCTTAATCCAAAGGGAAGCCAGTTAACCGACTTCAACAGAAGGAGAATTAAACCCTAAGGTAACAACTCACATGAACAATCGATACTTCATCTGGATTGCAAGCTGAGATACCTCAGTAGTTTAGCAGGAAAAAAGGCTAGGCCCTCAACCCCCAAAAAGTCATATCCCAGCTCTTTTGTGCTGAGGCGAAGAACAGCAAGAAAATGTAGAAAAGCACAGCAACATCTTCGTCTTAGATCATACACCAACACAATTCTGCCGGTGTAAGTGATTTTTTAAGAGGCAACGTTAGACTTGCAGCTTTTCTGAGATTTAGCGATGCCATGAATGTTAAATCCCACTGGAGGAGATCAGATTTAACCTAACATCCCCAATGCCCAGGCTTTGAAGGAAGTCCGGCAGCTTTAAAATTTCAAATCCTTACTACTAAGTTGTATTAGATGATGGATGTCATCACCCTTGGTAAATTTTGATAAAAAGACTATTATGGACAGTAAGATTTTATTGCATATTTTGTTAGCTTGTTTTTAAAAATCTAAAAGTGCTGGGTGCTGCATGGGACATTTGTTTTTGAAACCAATGGAAACATCAGTGTTCAAAAATCATCTACGTGGCCCACAAGAAAAAAGTATTACAATTAAAAAGAAAAAAATGCCTTTAGCAAAACTGTTTAGGCTTCTAGTTAGCTGATGTCTGAGTTCAGAAATAAATGCTCCAAACAGTATTTTAGAACATAAAACATTTTAACAGAAGTAATTATAAGCAATTATCACTAACATTTTACTTCTGTGGGGTTGTTTGGGGGTTTTGGGGTTTGTTTTGTTTGGTTTTTTTTTTCCTTTTTCATAACTTCATTTCTAAGTTTTTTATCAGGAAGAGAAGGGAGACAGCAATCTCTGCATTTTCTTAACACCATAAAACAAACTGGGACACAAAATGGATACTCCTTCCTCCTTATCTTGTAGCATATAAAGCATCTTTTCACTTAGAACCACTAAATTCCTACAATCAATATTTTTAAATGCACAGCCTAGCAAGTTATAAAAAGAACTCCATTAAGAATAGATTAGGCTTCAACATAATGCTAAAAAAGCTTATTTCCGATACATTTTATTTCTGCTCTGTGATATCAACTGGCCCTTGCTTTAATACATAAATATTTAGGAACCGGGGCACTGATGCTCCCTTGAAGGTCAATAAATGGCTTCATTGTCTCCTCTACATTTCAGAAGACTAGCATGATACCATAAATGCTCCCCTATTAGCAACACTGAGATATAGCAACTCTGACATGAAACTAAATATTTGTTTAGTTCTAAATGGCAGAATATTAAACCCCTCTATTCATGGTATAATTGGGTTTTTTTTTGTTTTGGGGTTTGTTTTTTTTTTTTTTTTTTACTTCTTTCAGAGACACACTGTAGTATAGGAGACAAGCCAAGTCCCACCAGTGGTATCGACCCCTGAGAGACAGGATAAACAAGTGCACATCTGTCCTTCAAATCACTGCACTTCATCCTGCTCATAGTTATATGGGTTTTGTTTGTTTGTTTTGTAAAATCAGTTTCATTTTAATACAGATTTTAAAACAGGCAAAGGATACTACACTTGGATCTTTTTACCTCAGTTATGGTATTTCCAACCCATTACCTAGAGTAAGACAAGGGGAAGAAAGACTGGCGATGAAAATACTAGTCTTTACAATGGCAGCACAAAGGTAAGACTAAGCAGAGCAGGCGAGTTAAAATGCCTGCTCTGCCTCGAGCCAGGTGCTCTCAAAGGTTTCTCTCTGCCCTCAGCTCATGTGAGGTCTCCAAACAGGTGATTCACATGGTCTGTTATATCTTGATGGAAACTTATTCTAAAACATGTGTGTGTGTATATATATGTATAAATACACATATACAAATATTCACACACATAGATATATTTTGTATATCCATATATTTATAGTTATACATACATATTTATAGAGAGGGAGACATAAAAACAGATCCCTACACATTGTTTCTCACAGGGGATCACTGCTTGCTTTAGACATGAAATCTAGCAGGCTTGCCTTTTCATTGCTTATGTTACCAAGTGACATATACACATTAAGCTAAAATAAGGAACAAGAAACGCTATTAATACAGTCATCTCACAATTAAGTATTTATGTAGATACTGCAGAAAGCTGGTGGATATTTTATAACTCCTTGGGGGCTGAATAAAATGAAATCAAAGGGAGAAGCAAATGTAGTGACGCAAATACTCGCCTTTAATTAATCAGAATTAATCAAAATACAAGTCAGTGTTCTTCTAGCAGTCAAAGCAGCACCAGGGTAAATGTGAAGATATAGTAAATAACCCAGCAGAAATATAAATGTTCCAAGCACAAGGCACCCGCTAATTAAAATGGTTTTTTTTCCAAGACTGTAAACTGCTGAAGATATGCTTTTGCAGAATACTTTTGGGTATTTTGCAGACCAATTGTGAGAAACCATCTTCAAGAACCACATTTAAATCTCATCCTTGTTAGTCGGCAACCGTGGGCTGCCGCTCCTCTGAAGAGGGAAGGCTGCCACTTTGCAAGTGGCAACGCTGCAAGCGTCACTGCCACCACATCACTCCCCAGCTGCTTCTCGAGGGCTATTCTACAACTCAGGCTTTTACAACTCTGCCACGAGGTAGGAGGACTACCTAGCACACCTATTTTGTATGCACATACATGGCATTTGGGGGTTCAGCCACTGCTCAGCTAATTGGCTACCTGCTTAATTCCAACATCATCTGAGATAATCTTTTCTAAATGGGTGAAAGTGCAAAGCATCTCCATAGCTACTAATAAGGCTGATACAATCTCTAATCAGAGCAGTGTAAGCAACACTGAGTAGTTATACGTGAAATACTTTAGCCAAGTGCTATAACCAATATAGCCAATTGCTATGTTACAGTTTTATTTATTAATACAGGTATTCTAAAAAGTATATTTACAAAAAGTTCCGAAGACAGAAGAGAGATGTTAATTATCTAGTCAGACCTCTAATCTACCACAGATCCTTATATGTGATTGCAATTATCTCAGGATCAGCATCAGTCATTTGTGTTTGTAGAAACATTTGGTGTCTGGAGTATTCCCTTGTCAAGTTAGGACCACAAGATAGGAGCCTCACTCATTTCCCTGACAGAGCCCTGAATTACCTACCACTCCATGGGAGATTTGTCCTTTGTTTCTCATTTGAATTAACAGTTTTAGCTTCCAGGCCTCAGTTCTTTTTCTGCTTTTCTTCACTAGATAAAAGAGTGCCTTCATAATGCATTTTTCCTGTAAATATTTTCATAACTCTCATCAGCTCATTTCTCAACCTGGGTGGTTTTTTTTTTTTGGTCAACTGGATAGATTACATCCAAGTATCCTGCTGTAAGGCACTTTCTCCTTCTCTGGAATAACTTCCACAGCCCTCTTCACTCTGTAGCTCTTCCAACACCTTTTAAAGGATGCTGGCACCAGAACATCGCCCAGTGCCCCCACAAGGTGATATGCAGAGGCAAAGCCTTATCCACCCTACACTTCTGGGGCATGTTACAGATGCAACAAAGAGATATAGGCAGTCTGTCTGTAAAGCACAGGGTGTCTTTTTATAGATGTCTCAACCCTAAAACCAGGGCCCTACGCTATCAAAGCCCCAAAGCCTTCAGCTCTGCCTACTTACAACAAGCAGTGATTCATCTCTAAAACCTTCTGTGTTGTCTCCTTTTCTGATCTCTCCTCTTTTGGGGCATGCCAGCTTGATATCCTTGTGCTTCTGCTGAACTCCCCGACAGCTCTGCCTACAGAGGAGAGCTGAAAAGTCTCCACTGGAAGTGACTTGCTCTGCCCTACACACATCGGGTATGTCCCTGTAGCTTTGTGGTAGGTTTACCCTGGCTCGATGCCAGATGCCCACCAAGCCACTCTATCGCTCCCCTCCTCAGCTGGACAGGGGAGAGAAAAATATAATGAAAGGCTCATGGGTCAAGATAAGGACAGGGAGAGATCACTCACCAATTGCAATCATGGGCATAACAGACTCAACTTGGGGAAATTAATTTACTTTATTGCCAATCAGAGTAGGGTAATAAGAAATAAAAACTAAATCTTAAAACACCTTCCCCCCACCCTTCCCTTCTTCCCGGGCTCAACCTCACCTCTGATTTCTCTGCCTCTTCCCCCTGAGCAGCTCAGGGGGACGGGGAATGGGGGTTGTGGTCAGTTCATCACACGTTGGCTCTGCCGCTCCTTCCTCCTCACACTCTCCCCCCGCTCCAGCACGGAGTCCCTCCCACAGGAGACATTCCTCCATGAACTTCTCCAATGTGAGTCCTTCCCACTGGCTGCAGTTCTTCATGAACTGCTCCAGCACGGGTCCCCTCCATGGGGTGCAGTCCTTCAGGAACAGACTGCTCCAGCCTGGGTCCCCCTCAGGGTCACAAGCCCTGCCAGCAAACCTGCTCCAGCGTGGGCTCCTCTCTCTCCACGGGTCCACAGGTCCTGCTAGGAGCCTGCTCCAGCACGGGCTTTCCACAGGGTCACAGCCTGCTTTGGGCATCCACCTGCTCCAGCATGGGGTCCTCCACGGGCTTCAGTGTGGGTATCTGCTCCACCATGGACCTTTGTGGGCTGCAGGGGGACAACCTGCCTCACCATGGTCTTCACCATGGGCTGCAGGGGAATCTCTGCTCTGGCACCTGGAGCACCTCCTCCCCTCCTTCTTCACCAACCTTGGTGTCTGCAGGGTTGTTCCTCTCACTAATATCTCACTAGTAAGGATATTCTCACTCCTCTCTCCAGTGCTGCTGGTGTCGCGCAGGTTTTTTTCCCCCCTTCTTAAATATGTTATCCCACAGGCGCTACCACCGTCACTGATGGGCTCAGCCTTGGCCAGCGGCAGGTCCATCTTGGAGTTGGCTGGCACTGACTCTATCGGACATAGGGGAAGCTTCTAGTAGCTTCTCACAGAAGCCACCCCTGTAGCCCCGCCACTACCAAAACCTTGCCGCACAAACCCAATACAAGCTTTCCCTTCTCATCCCGGGAAGCACGATGGACACCTCAAATTTTGTCAAGGTATTAAAGAATGGTTTGTGATTTCAAAATACCCTATTAAGTAGCAAGCACTGTGTCTGTACTCTGCAACCTGGAAATTGCAAAATGTGAAAGAAACCCTGTAAACGAAGTATGTGTTATTTTAATAGACTTCCCTCACTAGCTGCAGTCTCTGCAGATTTATAAACCAACTTGGCAGCAACTCCGGTGACAGCATTGCTACACCACAATAATTACCAAAGCAGGAAATGCTTTATTATTACGGAAATAATTCACTGTCATTACAGATACATATCTTTCACGTGAAGATGGAGATGTTTCTTTTTACCCTTTTCTTAATATACCAAATAGAAACACAAGAAATCTTCACCTCAAACAAAAGAACTGCACGAAACTCTCTGCACAGTACTCCCCACTGCTGGCAAATGCCACTACGGAGTCGGGGAATGTCCAAAGCACCCTTCGGGAGCAGCTATCAGACTTGTCCAGGCGTTCAATCCTCAAATACAGGGCAATTTTGCAAAGCAGATACATTGCCTACAGGGACCAAAGAGATATAAGGGCCAAACTCAGCCCCATAACAAAGCAGCAGCAATGCTCTTGCATTAGCGACAGCGATGCTCTCACAACAGTGCAGGGTTTTATTTTTATTTTTTTAAACAGAGCATTCAGTACGTTGCAACCTTCATATAAAATGATCACTCAGCCACTCAATTATCACAACCACTTAAGGAAATTCTGTAGTTTATAAAGCATTTTAAATTACTCAGTATAAGAAAGGCCCAAATTTGATCTCAGTGACAGCTTGACAAAATCTCTTAAGATACAAGACTTCTCAAGCACTGAATCTTTATCAAAGCTTTCTCATCTGCAAGAACAGTGCAGAAGTGAAAACACATAAGAAGGAGTTTTACCAGGCCCAAACCATGGTGGCCGTGGAAGATGACAGTGTTTATCTGTAGCAGGAAAATCATAACATATCTCTATTTAGAATATGCATGTGTGCCTATTTGCTCTAGATGCATGTATAATCAGCCCTAATATAAATTAGAAAACATATGAAGGATTAAACATCAATTGCTTGTCCTCCTACACTTCCCATCCCTCTGCCAGGTCCTGAGAAAAACAGAAGGCACGGTAGCAATGGTTGGAAACACACTCTGAAATTGGAACAAGAGAGGAAAATACCCATTTTCTTTTTGTAGCAGAAGCAGAACTTGTAAGAACCACATTAGTGTTTCACTCTCAACAAATACCACCATATTCTGAAATTAGGAAATTCTGATGGTTTTAACAGGATCTTCAAGATGCAGCATAAATAAGGATCATTAAAATTTGGAGCTGTGACAATTACATTTGACAATGGAAGTTACAGCATTATGCAAAGAATTGTTTTAATATTACTCAAGCATCCCACATATTATAATTATTTCTGGGTGACTAGGAGAGTTTCACAAAATCTCTAAGTGTAATCTTTTGCTAGCTTCACCATCTGGGAGTGCACAGACAGCGCTTAATCCTACTGGCTTTTTTCCAAGAGACTTACGGTAAGTCTGTGGTATGCTTTTCTTTTAACAATCAAATGAGGAGTTTATTTCAGTTTTGATTGTGGCTTAAAATAGCTCACTATCAAAATAATATTAGGGAGATCAGGTCTCCAGAGAGCAATAGCATCTTTTACGAGACTAGCTGACAGAGCTGAAACTTTGCCCCATGTTTTCACCTGGGTACGCACAAACTTCTTCAGAAATGAACATATTCAGAAAACTTCAAACTAAATGCAGATAAATCATGAAGAAAGAAGTTGCTGGTAGAACATGGGGCATGCCATAAGACAAGAAGGGCACTAGCCGGTGAGACGATGGGAGAAAGGGCACACTAGGAATGAGAGGGGCAAAGCAGGAGAGCAGGGTATAATTACAAGCCAGGCCATAAAGCCATTATACATATCTAGGGATATCCCTATCATCATTCATATGTGTATCTCTACCATTATCCATTATGCATATCCAGGAGAGTTACAACAAGTTTGATTTCCCAGGTTCATCTTTGTAAAGCTTTGGTTTTTGTTTTGTTCTGCATTTTTTTGGTTTTTGTTTTAAAATAACTCAGAAGGATCAAGGCCAGCAAGATGATGGGAAGATACAAAAGATGTTTCCCGCTGAAAACAGAGTGTTCCAGCCCTTTACCAACTGTCTGCAGGAAAGAATCTGGGTGTAGAATCACTCACACAATTCCCATGATGGCACTACTGCTCTGAACGGAGTCTACTGTATTCAAAGCAAACGTTGGTTTCAGGAATTCCTACAGCTCTGTCCTCCAAAGCATTTATTATAAACACGTGCTATTCTGGCACAGCTTGGTTTCAGTTGGTTTTTTGGGGGGCTGTTTGTTTTTTGGTTTTGATTTTGTTTTTAGTCCATTAGGAAGTTTGTTCCTTGTGAAGACTTTGGTAAGGCTGATAGCTATTCTGAAGGCTCAAGAAGTGAAGGCAGAAAAGGAACATGGGTTGAGGATAATGAAAAAAATTTCTTCCAAGGTTTGGTCTTCCAGTTCTGGCTGTAAAATATGCACTGATCTATCGTGGTCACAGAAGAGGATGGTAAATAAAGTGATGAACAATTAATGAGCATTTTTGTTCCAAATGTTTTAGGAGACATAGGCACAGCTTGTCCAGAGAAACAACAAAGAGTGTTCTTCATATGAAATGGGGCTCTCCCTAGAGTACTACACTGACACCTGAGCTGCATGTAACATGTTGCTGGTGTGTCTCAGATGCCTGCTGATTTTGAGGATGAAGGTTTCTTGGTCTGTGGGCTGGACCTCAGAAGTTTGGCAAGGTCTGAGGAATCAAAGTGTGATGAGAACTTTCTTTTCCCCTAACACTCCACAGGTCAAATGGACAACACAGCCATGCTGGACATCACAGACTGCAAGCTGGCAGAGGAAAATAATAATATTGGCTCTCTTTAGATATAACTCTTCTGTTTCATGCTGATTTGCCACACAATTAATTAAAACGATCAATGATCACAGAGAAACATAATTCACGAAATATACCTGTCACACTGCAAGATTAGTCCAGCTGAAAAGTAGAGCAACATGGCTTTATCTCAAACAGTACTTAAGTAAAGAGTGGCAGCACTCTTAGATAAGGATATAATTAGAAGTTTTCCATGTCATTCAACTGTTGCAAACAAACAGCGGGGGATTTCAAGTGAGCTATTTGATGGGAAGGGCCAAAGGAAAGTAAAAGGCAAAAGAAAACAAAACACTTTCAAGAACACAACTGCCTCCCAGAATGGCAGCCTGCTGGGAATGCTCTGAATAGGGAAAGGCTTTGTTTCAGAGAAAAGTCATGGGTTTGTTTTCTTTAAAAACTTACCTAAGATGGCTTTCCTCCAAACATCATCAAATATGTCATTGCCAACACATACAGATGAAACCTATACTCTCAGCTGTGGTACACGTTCCTCAGCTGCTAACACCAGGCAAGGCAGCTGTTCACACACGAAGCCTCTGGTTGTAGCAGGGCAACACTAGTAATGGTCCTAGACTTCAATGAGTTCTCAAATTCTTATTTTCAGATTTCTAGACCAAATTCCTATTCAGAGCTGAACGAGTGGAAATGTATTTTCCCTAAGTACCCTGTCAGACTGCTCTGCTGTTCAGTGGCCACATTTCACTCTTCTGTAATAGGAACTGTGCCCATGAAAAAAATGGAGTAAGAGGTGGCTAGAAGTCAGCTTTGTAGTCACATCACCCCTTCACTCTGGAAGGAGACATGAAAACATCCTACACACTGCATGGAGAGACTGCGAGAAGTCAATGCTTTCCATAGCAAATCCTTCTTCCTGTCAGCTGCTGACCACCACAGACAGGTCCAGTCCCCCACTCCATGGCCATGCTACCACTGGCTCCCTCGTCCACAAAAGTTAACGTTGCTGCAGCAAAATGAACGCTTTTGTAGCTCCGCATCCCATTGCTGCAGGGCAGCAGAGCACCAGGTGAACAGACACAGGAAACAAGGAAGACCTTTCCTACAACACATCCAAAGCCGATCAAGTCCTGCGCAAAGGACACGCACAGCTTACACAGCTACCTGGAAATGTATTATTTCTTACATCTTAGGTATTTGTTCAGATTTCATGCTGTTTCCTAAAACAACACCTTGGAACTCTTTCAGCTTCACTTTTGAGTCTCCAATCATGCTTCCTTCCATATCCTCAGAGAGTTACTTTTTACATAGCTAAACTCGCACAGCTTACCAGGTTTACCTTCTGTTTGATTTACAACCAAGTTTGCTAAAGAATATTGCGTAAGCTCTTATCTGCAGATATGCATAATGCCTGTTTCACTGTTTCATACGTAGGAGAGTAACAGCTCAGGAAGATGTTCTAGCAGCAGCGTTTCCAAACAAGCTTACCTTGTGCCTCCTGTATGAAAACCCCCGTCTCTGTCTACACATTCACAAACATCCTTTTAATTTTGGTTAAGATAAGCTCTCCTGCAAAATGCTACATTAGCTCTGTATATGACTTACGCCCCTCACTATGCTGCGTGACACACTACTGCGAGCGCCAGGTGCTTTTCTACTGTAAGTGCCTTTTTCTGCGTTGAGAACAAATCCCACCTGTTCCACATTGCTTGCGAGTATGACTGTTTCACTGCAGATATTTTAGCTCTGTCAGGTCTTGTTAAAACCCTCACATGGGAAACAATTGCCAAACTCCATTCTTATTTTCAAAGTCAAGACCACCTTGCCGTTCCTCCAGACTGAGTTATTTGTTCAGTGATACTTTATGACTAATCCATTTGCTATTCACGGATCTTTTGTGCCTTACAACCTGTCTGTAACAATGCTCAACTGTTTAGTGTAGCAGTACGTTCGCTTGATTTTTATGAAGTCTTTTCCAAACGGTGCTCCTGCAACGCTGGGGAAAGCGGTATTGAGCCCCACAGCTCCGTGATGCTTCTGGAGGGCTGGGACTCTCAACAGGAGATCCAAAAAGACAGAAAAAAAATGGATAGGTATCTGCATATATTTCTTCTGCCTTTTTGTTTCAGGAATGTGGGCTAAAATATTACACAAGAACTGAAAGATGAAGAATAAGATGTTACATGACACCAATGGTCAGTCGTAATTATTTTTCTTCTTGGTGAGGTAGCCTTCCTCAGTTCTTAGCTGGGGAAATGCTCTTACTTTGGAATATCATAAAATAAGCACACCCACCCTTGAATGAAAAAAGTTGCTTTTTGCAGTACTTAAAAATGGACTCCTAAAATGAAAAGACTCCCCACCCTTAAAAGAGCTTTTGTTTTAAAAGGAATTTTCTCCCCATGCAGAAAATCTACACACCACTTCTTGGTATAGTTTGTGCTGCCACTTTCAATTTCTGTTGTGGTCTTCATGGAAGGACCTTCTCCCACATTTTGGTATTTCCGCTGTGTATTGGTTTTGGCTGGGATTGAGTTAAAATTCTTCACAGTAGCTAGTATGGGGCTATGTTTTGGATTTGTTATCAACAGTGAAAACAGTGTTGATAACACAGGAATGTTTTCATTATTGCTGAGCAGTGCTTACACAGAGTCAAGGCCTTTTCTGCTTCTCACCCCACCCGCAAGTGGGCTGGGGGTGCACAAGAAGTTGGGAGGGGGCACAGCTGACCTCAACTGACCAAAGGGCTATTCCATACCACATGACGTCATGCTCAGCATATAAACCTGGGGGAAGAAGGAAGGAGGGGACGTTCGGAGTGATGGCACTTGTCTCCCCAAGTAACCGTTACGCGTGATGGAGCCCTGCTTTCCTGGAGATGGCTGAACACCTGCCTGCTGATGGGAAGTAGTGAATGAATTCCTTGTTTTGCTTTGCTTGCGTGCGCAGCTTTTGCTTTACCTATTAAACTGTCTTTATCTCAACCCACAAGTTTTCTCACTTTTACCCTTCCGATTCTCTCCCCCATCCCACCCAAGGGGAGTGAGCAAGCGGCTGGGTGAGGCTTAGTTGCTGGCTGGGGTTAAACCATGACACTCTGGATTGATTGTAATTCCAAACAACAACAAAAAACATTTGGAAGAATTTTCTCAGCAGCTCAGTTTGTGTCCCACTAATTGCACTGCTTTCTGCTGCAGGGGCAAGTCCAGGTATTCCAGGTGGAAGCATGAGAAATACCAGGTTAATTCAGGAATGAACCCAACCATAGGGTTAATTCAGGAATGAACCCAACCATAGCAGAGCGATCTCCTTAATGCCCAGTAGAGTTCTCTGTCATGCAGCAAAGTGTGAGAAGTTAGATCTTCTTTTTTAAAGAAAGAAAAAAAAAAAAAAAAAAAGACTCTAGGTTTTCAAGACACCTATCTTTAAATACCTTCAGATCCAAGGTCTCAGAGCATCCTGAAACAGAAGACCCTGACCTACCAAAGAAGCTTTTCACAACTGTATGTCCTCAAGCAATTAATTCTGCCCATATACTCCGAGTTACACAGGGAAGCATTATCTTTTATCACTATTTACAGGAGTTCATTTTCTGTCATAGGGGTTTCTATTCCTGTTAAACTTTTCCCCCAGTACAAAAATATTTAGCCTGTCTTCAGGGTGCTCTCTCCTGGTTTTGTAGGCTTCAGTTTTGTTACCTCTCTTCCAGCTCCTCTACGTTTCCTACTTGTTTTTTTCCACAGTCATTACTCCTCCTCTTTAGCTTTGCCCATAATTAAGGGTGAACACAGTCTTCTCAACAATGTTTTAAATGTAGACTTTTACAGAGGCAATCCATTTTCCATTATCGCACACCACTTCCCTTGTATGCTAACACTTTCTTTGGCTTTTTGACTACACACCAAGCAGCCGTCTTGGCGTGCTCTCCAGAAGGATGCTAGAGGGGGTTACAGCAATTTCAAAATGTGTACCTGTGTAACACTAGTTCAAATTATCCTTGCCAAACACCGCTACATTTCTCCAAGATTAAATCCATCTAGTTCCTCATCTAGTCCTTCCAAGTTCTTCAGGGAGTACGATACAGTTTCAAAGGGGAAAGAACAACAAAAGTTTCCTCTTCAATTATTTGATATAAGTTTTGGGTTTGCTGGTGGGGTTTTTTAATGTTTTTTGTTGTTGTTGTTTTAAAGACAGTCATTTATTTATTTGATAGCCCAAACAAGTTTTCTGGCATTAGAGAAAGCTGTGAGGGAGCACAGCAGTTACACCACAAACCAAAACATCAGGCTTGTAAACAAGTGCAAGAGGCAGTTTGCCTTACACCATAATTAAACTACGTGATCGTTTTTATTTGTAAACAAGGCAGTCCCACACAATCTCTCAAAACACCAGCTTGACTAAGCCTATAAATTTATAAGATTAGTATTGCAATATTTTATTGCTACAGCATCATCTCTCCCACCCCTCCCAAGCATTTGAACTCCTGTGACAGGACTGATACCTGAGGCCAACTTGACACTGAAGACAAAAGTAAATAATACTCCTTTTCAGTGAATTTGCTCCCACCTTGCAATCCTTTGGGGAGCTGAACCAAAAAGCTGTTGGCCACAGCCTTAGGCCAGGTGGCCCTCTCAGCAGGGCCTGCGCCCTCCCTCCCTACCCTGGGATGCCCGGGGCAGCCGCCACCGGGACCTCCCTGCCCGGGGCCCTGACACCACCACCGCCGCGCTGGCAAGAAAGGGCACAAGAGAAGGGGGAACCTGATGGGAGGACAAGGGAAAGCCTCAATTCACACAGTTTCTCTAAATTGCAGTCTCGAATTTGCTGCTTGAACAAAAAAGCAACGAGTTCAGACCTCATCCCTCGCCAGAGCTGTTCACTCCGGAGGGTTCAGGCAGCATTTGACTCCAAGACCAGACATGCTTATTCCCAATTTCTCCAGCAAATGAAGAATACATGAACAAGGTATTATTCTGCCTGTTCCCACAGCTACCTCCTCCCTCCCTCCCTTCCCCTGGAAACAGAAAACAGGGCGAGCCTGCAAGGACAATGCTTCTTTCTCCCAAAACCGGGGCTGCAGGCAGCACCCAACCTTTGAAACACAACTAATCTGCTATTAGCAAACAATGGCATTGAAAGACCTTGATCTCAGGTTGCACTTTGCCTTTCACACAAGAAGAAGATGGCCTTTGTCCCCAGATCGGTGTGTTGTCTGCGTACAGGCCGCGGTGTGTTTCATCCCTGTCAGGGAGGGTCCCGCCGCTGCCCCTCTCTGGCAGCCAACAGTGCTTCTAGCACTTCACACTAGCACTTCCACAGAAGTCAGTGTTTTCGTTCCCTTAGTGCAGAAAGGAAAAACAAGTGCCTCGATGGGGAAAAAAGTCCCCAGATCATTCACTTCAGGTAGAAGCTGTGGCTTTTATTAGAGACAGCCCTGCCCCTGGTCTGCATTAGAGCAACCACAACACCAGTTTCAGCAGCAGCAACATATCAGCAAATAACAAGATCCCAACATAAACCTTTGGGCCTACAAAGCCCTAAAGAGCAATTTGCAGTGTATGCGTAAGTTGTTCCTTGCCTCTGTTTATACACCTACCTAGATACCTGAAAGGATTATGCTCATTTTGTTTCCACTTACATGCTCTTGGTTTCAGATTTCTAAATTATGCTGTGCAACAAAACCTAGAAACTCATTGCCAGCTATGAGAGCTTCTTTTTCCCTTGCTTCCAGTGTTTTTTCAAAGACAAATGAGCTGAGTACCAAAATAATTTCCCATCCCCTCCACGAAAGCACTTCACAGAACTAGCTTGCGATTTCAGAATCAGACACTTTTCTAAAACCAGGCAAGAATGGGATTACAACTAATCACATTAGCCTATAACTTTTTTCCCCCTCTAAAAGCAGGATTAAAGGCAGAGATGGGCAACTTCCCACATTCCCACACACCAGCTGCATTCTTCCAGACTTGGCTTGCTGAATGGCTAATAGAATTACCATCCACAGACCTGGGATTTTCAGGGATTACTCTGGAGAGGTTGCCGAACAAACTCACTGGGCTGTAATTCCCAGCTTTGTGCCACCGGAAAGGGACAGAGACACCTCAAAATGACATTGAGAAGTATGCAGGAGGGAGTCCCAGCCTGAAGAGGTTGTCATCTCCATTTTGGAAGGGCTGTGGAGACACTGAACTTAAAGTTTATTGAGAAGAATAAAGAACCGAAAGCACAGGACTGGAGATGCGATTAATAAGAGAGGCAACAATGTAAGGGAGAGGGAATCACCCTCCAAGTCTGATGTTGACGTACCTTTCTTTAATTTTTAAAGAGATCGGTGTAAGTTTTAATGCCTTACCAATTCCTGCATTATGGTCGAGAGCATATGTGACTGATTTAAGTTCTTACCTTCAAATGACGTGTGAAAATGCCTGAAAAATAATTATTTTTGTGCAAAGGGCAGGAGGAAGACTGGCGAAAAAAAATTCTATTTACATTCTGCAAAATGGAAATCACTCATTTCAGACAAACTACCCACAAAACTTTATGATCTATGTGATGATATAAGCAACAATATTCACTGAGGTTAGCTTTATGATCAGTATTTCCATTTCTAAATGCCTAACCAAATACCTGTAGCTAAAGGCATACTCTATCCCCAGCAGCACCACACACACAATGCAGGTTTCACTGTACAGCTCTTAAAATTTCTAAAGGAAAAACACTGCAAGTTTGAACTAAGATCAAGTCCTTGGAAAGAAATGGGAAAAAAAAAAACCTTTTAATTTCCTTTTTCAGTCAAGACACCTACAAATAAATTCAGCAAAGAGAAACAAAAACTAGTTCAAACTGGATTTTAGTTCTAATTTCTGCTCCAAAATTTAGCATTCACTTGTGAAACAAAAGACCTTTAAAACAGATTCAGAAGAAAAAGCACTTTCTCCAAAATGCTGTTTTTAAAAAACACTTATAACCAGCAATTTAAGGAACCTAGTTTTATTGCACAGGCTTCGGCAAAGCATCGCATACCGCTGAACAAATAAACAAAAAACCAAGACCCGCACTCAGCCTGCCAAGGCACTTGCACAGACGTGGAGCCAGTGGAATTAATGGCGGGTAGACGGGATGGGCCACGGGAAGAGGCACTAAGCTCCCTGCGCGGCCACTGAAACCAACAGAGGTGCAACACTTTGCACTCCCAGGTACAATCAGAGCTGCTCAGCTGCTCTGTGAGCCCCATCAGCAAGGCAGGGATGCGGGGGTTTTATGCACCAGCTCTTACCTTTGAAATAGATCATCCAATGCAACCCTGACCCACTGGAGAGGACCCTGCTCTCAGCTGCAACGCTTGGGCCTGAAGCTGTTTCAGGAGCACTCTTCCCAACCAGAAAGTAAAGGAAGGTTTGCTTCCCACTATTAAGTCTCACAGCCTCTCGCTTTCTCCTCCTCATAGACAGGCACCATGGATTATGAATCAAAAAGAAAAATGTCCACAACCAAGGATAAAAAGCAACTTCCCTCAAGAGAGAAGAGGAAAACAATAATAATTAAAAATAATAATTTTAAAAAAAAAAAAGTGGCACTTTGGGCAACTTCTTTTTCCAGCACTGACATCTCTTTCATTCAAACTGTTTTAAAACCCACCAAAACCCATCTGAAATCAAAGCAGCAACGCCTACGGTATTTTCTTAACCTTCAAAGAGCTGTGTCTTTAAACATCACAGCTGAACAAAAGGACAAAACCCTTGCCCAGGTAGCTCGCCATGGAAAGGATCCTGTTTCACCCCAGGGAACGGGTATCAAGTGTTTCATGGCTGGGTAACAGCCTGAAGCTGCCTTTTCGGGAAGAACCGAAGGATGAGAGCCCACAGCGTGCCTGTCCACATGGTGACCTGCTACATCTGAAGAATAGAGATCTCTGAAGAACATCAGAGTAACTTTTTTTTTTTGGCAAGACTTCTCCACAAAATGGACCACTGTCCAAGTTGTAAGAGCTGGAGGCCCATCCTCAGTCCCACCACCAACATAAGACTCCACCAAGGACCAGATTGTTAGTTCTGGCTGACAGGTATTTCACTGCGTTACAAACACGCACTATGCATCATCTGTTTCTGAGGAGGTCTCTAACACGTACCTAAAGATAGACAAAGCATACTTGGTCTGAATGAATCAATGTTGGCCAAAAAAAATGAAAAAAGATCTGCTGCGGAGCTTGGCTGGAGCTGGATCTTTCACCTCTCTGCAGGGAGTTTGGAGAGCAGAAATTATTATAATACGTCATAAAGGACACAGGAACAAATCCGGGAAATTCAGAAGGGCTCGGGCGGGAGCAGAAGGGAGGAAATATCTCGCCTCTGTCGGTACCTTTAAGCAACGGGGCACATACACAGACAGGACAGCACAAAGGGCATTTCGCTACGGGACCAACGGGTTTAGTAAAAGGAGAACTTAATGGCAAGACTTTGGAAGCAGAGCTATGCCCACAAAAGGATTGCTAGACAATCTCCCAGACCTCTAATACCAGTCCAAGGACACTTTGCCACAGGATTTCTGAAGCAGTGGTATGCAGGGCATCAGAGCGTGAGCCACAAAAGCACCGCAAACTAACACCCAAACAGCACGTGCTCTTCTTCCACTCCAGCTCACACATATGCCGTTGTGTTGTGTGTGTCCCCTCAAAAAAGCCCAATTGTTTATGGTGCAAAATAAGAGTAGAAAAAGATGCAATCAAAGCTCAATCTGTTTCTTATTGTAGCAGAAAACCACCATGGAAAGCATACACGTGACAGTACATGGTTTCCTACTCTTCTCCCCACCCTCTCTCCCTGAAGTCAGGCGAAGCTGACCACCCCAAGTCACTGTATCAGTGTCGTTATCGCTGCCTGCAAAGAAGCCTGAACAGCATCAAAAACAGTCAAGACTGACTACACCTTATGGTAGCACTTCAAAAAGAAGGAAGAGGGGGGAAAAAAAAAAGATTGGAAATGGTTATTCGCCTTTCAGCCACAGTGACCACCAGGATCCGGTGCCTGCTTTCACGAGAAGGAAAGGTACAGAGCCTACAGGATCTGACATCATTCCTCCTCCAGCAGAGGAGATGCCCAGTGGAGTTAAAACCAACCTGGCATTATGACAAGTGAAACTGATGGACAGACAGATCTCCCCACACCAGAGGAGAGAGAGGCCAACATAACACTGCTCTCTTTCCTCTTGGGGGACCAGACCCATTCGACTCCTGCCCATCTTGGGGATGGGGACCATTTAGGAGAAGCATTGCCATGGCCATGAAGACCAGGGCCACACAGGATTCAGGTGTTCATATAACCCTTGGTATCAAAGAAAAGAAAGAGAAAGAAATGAGTTGAAGCTAAACACAGATGATAAACACTTCAGTGAACAGCACTGACAGCTTACCATTATAAATTTTTCCTTTTTTGGAAAAATATACATCTTGTCAGTTCTGTCAAGCCAGAGGGTCTCCGAGGACACAGCACTGCCCGTACCCCTGTACCTCAGCAGCCCTGGACTCCCCCAGCAGAATCCCTTCCCATTAAGCCTCACCGTGTTGAATACGGATCCCAAATAAGGAGCAAAGCTCCAGATTTGCCACCCTGCTTCACGCCAGAAAGGCCTGCCTGCCACAGCACACTGATAACCTCTTCTTATTCAAGTTTTTTTTTTTAACCAGCATGAGGACCGAGTCATGTACAGGGTCCATATTTTGGTGTTCCCCAGCTATGCGTTGCCCACACTGCCTCCTGCTCCGAGCCTTCCTCAAACCACTGCACTTGCCAATGTTAGCTCCCTCAGCTTGGGGTTATTTTTCTCCTTCCCCCTCTCAGACTCCAGCAATTAAACCATGCTGTGATCAAGAACCAGAGATGTCCTTTAGACTGGCTTTACCCTAGCACAGCTTCTCCCTGAAGAGGTACTGGATTTATTTAGAGACTGCAGGCAAACATTGGCCTCATGTACAGTATTGGGAGGAGGAACCATACCTGTATCCAGCCCTTTTATGAGCTTCATCTGTTGAACAGCTCACACAGCATCAACTGTTTAGCACCCTGCCGCTTATAACCACAAGTACAGTTGACAGTGTCTACTTAGACAGCAAGCATGCTGCTGGATGGGGGAGCTGGGCAGGAGGCACTAGCGGTAAAGCCGGCCAAATGGCTGCAATGGACCACTGACCACCTCCTACGTGCTTGAACTTCTGTAATTACCATGCAATAAAACTCCCACCCCATGTCTGTTGGATTTGGGGGGGTGGAGGGGCTCAACACAAGCTGGAATTTCTCTCAGCAGCTCTGCTAACTGTTTCACACTCTGAGCACTTGAAACTGCAACCTCTCCTACTCTACCTAACCTATGAGCAGGGAAACCACTCTGGATAATACTGTGTATCGTAGCTGGCCATCCCAAACAAAAACCCTACCAGTTACATTTAACTGGCCAAATGGGAACCAAGACTTAGAAGTCACCTTCCTCCTTCTGTTTAACAGGGGGGGAAGAAAAAATCCTCAGATAGTTAAGAGACAACAAAATGCACAATTACTACCGAGCTGCTGCTGCCCAGTAGGGCCTCTTCGATTTTAGAGCAGTGAGTTCAATCAGAACAGAAATCCAGAAGGCAGGGGATAAAGATCCAGGGTAGGCATGATCCAGAAGCCTCTATCTCCCCCCCACAAATGCTGCTCCAGCACACATGCAGCACCTGCTTCTACTCCAGCCCTGTGCCACAGCAAAATTACTGTGTCTGCTCTGCCCAAATCCACCCAAAGACATCTCCCTCCACTCATTAACAGCACTCCCCTGCTCCAAGTCTTGCTTGGGATGCGGCTCAACACAGAGCTGACTTAACCTGTCCTTAAACCCGCAAACCATATTTCTTCCTCAGGTGATAAATGGATCCCATCGCAGGCACGACCTGTGCTTTGCAGCACTGCTTGCTTTCAAGGTCGAACTGAGCATGTTTCATTTGATCACACTCACAGGCTCAAAGCCGTTCACCCTAAGGGGCACAGCCCTGTCAGATTACTTTATAGCATGATAACTCCGCCAAGCTGTTCCCACTTACACCTTTCCCCAGCAATGCAGCTGCATCTAAGATAAACGAACAAAGGTGGAGTGTTTGCAGGTGACATCTGCCGACTGCCACCGGTGACACAGCAGAAGGGGCCAAAGGAAGGCTGCTTGGGAGGACACAGCCACCCTCTGGTTTCAGAAGCTGGGACCATGTTCAAGTGAGCTTTTCAGAAACACATGAGACAGCACTAGCCTTAAGCCTCTGGGGGACTAGCGATGAGGGATGAATTTCATACTTGCCTCATTAGGAATCATGTGCGTGCAACTTGGACTACATTAAAAACACCAGAGCACATGATTTACTTCCCCCCCCCCCCTCCTTTTACCCCCATTAGTTCTAAGAAATCAGAGACCACACAGGAAAAGCCAAGCACACCATGGCAGGAAAAACAACTGTGTCATCCAAGCACAGAACCTTAAACTCGGAATTCATTTTCCACATTCGCATCAAACCTCTTGCCAAAGCTTATCCTCACTGCCTCAGTTTCTTCACCTGAGGAACCAGAACGTTTACACGTGTACATTTCCCTCCAAGGTTATTCTGAAATTATTACTTGCAAGACACTTGGCAGATTAGAGGCATTACATAAATATTAGATGCTATAGTATAAGCTCTTACACAAGGAAAGGGATTTCTGAAGCTCTCAAAACTATCATGAGGTTTCTGTAGGCTGTTTTATATGAGCCCAGGCTTAAACAAGAGCCTGGCAATGTATATTAAAGTTAACATTACATTATGCATAGAAGAATAATTCATACACAGGAAGAATGTTTAGTCGTCTTTAGGTACATGTATGGGATTTGAATTTTTAGCTCATTCATCAGGGCCTACTCAGTCTTATGTTCTGAACTACAGAAAGAATAAAGAAACATAATTTTATCCAGACAAAGAGAGTGTAAACAAATTTTTAAAAAGTTTAAAAAGGGAAGTAATTCATTATTTCTGTGTACTTAACCTGAGAAGACAGTCAAACAGAACAAGATAAAAAAAGGTATTCCTTTTCCCAGGAGTATCATCCTCCTGAAATTTGTACCAAACAGAATACATAGAAGAAATGTGTTTACCAACGGGGTATGAGTCATGCTCCCAGCTGACGGTTCGAAAGGCTAGCTCCCAGAAATGAGAACGTAACTTTCAATTCGCAGGAGCATGACTGCGGTGTTACCTCCTGTTAACAGGAGGCAACGGGTATTAGAATAAGCCATCAGTAGTTGCAAGCCCTACGCTATCCTCCGACATCAAGATATTGTCCAACTCAGGACAAGTAGTTTTTGTGCTTTGGTTTACCTCATCTCACAGACGTGGTAAGCTTTCACCTGCTTCAAATTGTTATTACACAGCTTAGCATTTGTATAAATAGTTCAGTCTAGACAGAACATGAAAGGTACTTCAGGTGGAAAAATACTTCTGTGTTATCTTAACTCACAAAAATCAACAAATTTTATGTTGATTGTGCCAACCTAAAATTTATGATCACTGAGAAAGGCTGGAAATTATTTTAATAAAAACCTCCAGTCAATTCTCACGTACATTCATTTCCTACAAGCTAAGTAACACAGCATGAGAAAATATGATGCAACATCACCAGCCTTACAAAACAATCAGTACTTAGAGTAGAAAGAAAAAAAAAAAATCCATAAGCTTCTCCCCCCCTCCTTTTCATTTTGTACTTAAGTTATTGCTGTAACAACATGCCACTGTAATAATGCTGCAGAAGGACACAGTCATCATACTTCACCTACAACTCTGCATTCATTTTGGGTCAGTAGTTACCACACCACAGAGAAAATGTAATTGCTACTGCAGGCCTGCAGAGCAGGGAAACCACAGTATCTCTGAAATGTAACATTATGGAAAAAGAGCCCGGACTTTGTGTCTCATCAAACGAAAGGCACCGCTGGGATAATAAATTGACTTTATAAGCCAAGAAACACACACACTACAGAAGTCGAGTTTCTGGCTACCTATTATAACTTGGAACTGCAAAGATACCTAAAGTGTCATTTAGAAATTTTTGAAAAAATTAATAAAAAAAGGCAGGCAAAACTGTCCTTTGCATAAGGTCACAGACAACATAGGATTGAGACTTTCCCCATTTCCCTTAAGGGTATCTAATAGTACCTTTTGATATTCTCCAAAGAGATGGCAGAAAGGTAAGAGTAAACAGAAGAAAGCAGGTGATACAGAGGCAGCCAGCTATGGTTCCATCCCCAGGATTCATACTATTTAGAAAAGCCACTATAGTACTGAATTCTGGACTACCAGGAATACACATTCAAAATAGATGAATAGTCTTGTTTTTCTACCACAAAATGCTACTCAACTGCAGTTTCCCTGCAACTCCACCAGCATTTGCAGCAGACTAGTCATTTGCAAATTCAGCATCTATTTTGTCATGCCATATGTAGTCCAGGGAATTCAACCAGGAGAGGAAGGCTCTGCTCCACCCTGCTCATCCTCTACCTTCACAGGGGGAACAAGATAAAGCAAAAGAGCAAAAGGTGAAAAATAATGTTCTGGGCAGAGTTCAGATGCAAGTGAATACCATCCGAGTCATTTCATGTTATATATTCCATCTATGCTACTGCCTCTACTTTGCCAGATACTTTCAGAGTTTTAATGCAGGGGCTGAGGGCAGCTTAGGAGAAGCTCTGCAGAGAAGAGGTCGTAACACACTGAGAACAACATAGAAAGGGACTAGAAGAGAAATTTCCCTCCCAGTAACAGGGCAGTCCAAGCAGAAGCTCAGAAACCAGCTTGCGGCTCAGACAGGGAAAGGTCTGGAAGAGCCCTGCAGCCTCAAGAGCGCAGCTGCCTGCAGAGGGGAGGGAGGGCAAGAAGTAAATAAAGTGTCAGGCAGGATTTCCCCCCCCGCCCTTACTCAAATAAATCACTTAACTTTTCAGAGAGCAGCAAATCTCCTTACCCCTCTGGATTAAAGGCAGACTTAAAGGAATGTTTGTTAACAGACTACCCACTCCCTGGGTCATTCCTGATGCACATCAGCTAGCCACATACAGTAAAACTATGATAAGGATGCCCTTGATGAAAAAGGAAAAGTTTATTTCTAAATAAAATTATACCTTTAAAGACAAAAAGCTTACTGGATGTGGGATACAATTTTCATTTTGCTTCTACGCAGTTTGATGACCTTTAGAAAAGTGTCTGTGGTATAAGAGTATCTCTTTGAAATATCTACCGGCCTTTTGCCACCCTGTAGCATGAGGTGAACTAAAATTCAAGGTCTCAGGTCTCCCATGCAAGGAAGAGACAGCAGGACAGTCATTTCAGAAGACAATTTTCAGGCTGCTCACCGACTAAGGAAAGCTGAGTCCCCTATGGGATTCCCACTGAAATTTCAGGAAGCAATAATGTTTTATCCCAGCATCAAGTATGTTTTTGAAGATTTCATTTGCCTGCCCACATGCTTTGCATAATGATCACACTATTGAAAGAGGGGAAGCTAATAATAAAAATAAAGGCTAATTTACATTTCACTGCATAATACCACAGCGATAAGTAGGTAATTTTAAAAATAAGATAAAATATATGACATGGATGAGCAATATTGCAAAAATATCCATTACAAAAACATTCAGTATGAGAGAAGCAAGATAAAGGGGAGGAGAAGAAGTGCTTGTTCCAAGGGAACAAGTCAGATGAACAGGCAGGCATATACCACAGATGCTAAGAAGAAACAGTCAACAGGGTGGGCTTCTTTATCACTACATAAGTTAGTAAGAAATCCCTGTCCTCAAGAATCAAAGGAACAAGAGAAAGTCCCTGAAAAAACTATGCATTTTGTGGACTCAGACTGCTTTAGTCCTGCATGGGAACCAGGTCTAACCCTGAAATGCCTTCTCCAGCTTGGATGAAACACTGACATGACGACATCAAGGAGTTCCAGTATCATCTGTAAACTGACATGTTTTACAATTAAAGAACATTGCAAATGCTTTCCTGAGCCAAAGCCTCCAGGTGATCTGTTCTCAGAGACAAAATTTCCTCCTAAAGACAGTGAGACAGATGCTGGTGCTGAGTGTGGAGCATAACTGTACAGACTCAAACCCTGCTGTGCGGATGGCCCAAGCCATCAGGGCAGACACAATAAAGGTGGCACACGCGCTCTTCCTTGCATCTTCTGGGCCAAATCCCTGCCTTCTAAGTCTACAACAAACCTCTCCTTAACTTCAAGAAGTAAAAATCATCTCAGTGCCCAATGGCATCCCTGCCAACAAAACACTGGAATCACTTCTGCTGATTTGCTGCAATGTGGAAACGCAGGAAAGCAAATAGCTCAGGGAAGCTGGACCTCGCAGCACTGCAGGTACAACACGTATCTTCTAATTCCTTCATACCAGAGCAAACTAGTAAAATTCAAGTTAAATGGCTGACCTCTGTATTATGTCACAAGTTCCTTGTGAGGACACCAAACTTCCTCCTAATATTCTTGCAAGTGCTCACTTGTACTGTAACAAAAGGCAAACACTGCTCTGATAGTTTCCTTAATATAGACGGTAACGCAATGCTAAATAATAGCACAAAAGTACTTCATCCCCCACTTCCTCCAAGCAAACAAACTTCAGAATATGTATAATAGTAATTTGACCTTCCTGGTATTTTTCCATTTCTTTTCTCTATATGACTCAAATGCGTTCCAAAAGGAAAACAGGTATTTTGAATGCATACCTTCAAGCAAGCATCACAATTATTTTCAGAAAGGCTCAGTAGGAGTGGGAAAAAAAAAAAAGAACAAGTCATATTTGGCAAAACCCAAGTTTGTCCTTATTTCTTTCTTTTTCTTTATTCATTAATGGCTGTTGCACTGCTTTGCCCTTGGAGGACAATGCAATTTTGGTAGCACTGCTTTCCCCTTAGCTTCTGCACAGCAAGCATTTTTGACATCTTCCAGTTACAACCAAACCCCATTTTGGAAGATCATATAGATGTTTCTGGGAAGAGCCTGGTAACACGTTCATTAGCCCTCTCTCTCTAAGAAGGAGTACCTTTCACTGAGCTCTGCTCCATCAGCGCTGGAACCAGTAACTGCACTGGAAGGGGATGAGACAAAAGGAAAAAAAACAGAGATAAAGCAAAAGCCAACCTCTTTTCACATAGATAATAGGAACTGAGAAAGCCAGTGACTTTTTTTATGTCTCTCAATTAACCAAACTGCTCAAAGCTCAAAAGAATAACAAGTATATGGAAACGATCCTGGCATGTTCTTCTCCTTTCATGATCACCAGAGCCATTTACTTTGTCTCCAAACACTCCCTTCACAGAAGGCTTCATCTACAGGGTCTACCTGGGCTTTCACTCTCTGGCACCCACGTTTTTCTTCCCTGCCAGTCTCGGGCAGCGCTTGCAGGCAGCAGTGGATGCACATACCTGGGAGCCAGAGAACTGCCCTTCCACTTTGTCACCAACTTGCAATTATAGTTACTTGCTGAAAGCCACAACACCTCACGGAAGCTAAAAATAGCAGCACTTACTTGCTTTGGTAAAGCACTGCTTTTTAAGGGACTATTATAGTAGCAGAACAATTAGAGCTTAATTTTAAACATTTAAACTTATAGTTCCTGGGGATTTTGCTCAGTAGTCTATTCAATTCTTTAATAATCTGAAGAGAACAATAAAATTTAAAATTCTTTAAATCTCTCTTCCCATTTCAGTGTCCCCAATGATGTAACAACCTTTTAAATAAAGCTAGTGATTGCTCATTAATAACCTGAAGCCTTCACTATAGTTTTTGCAGTAGCTTTGTTGGGAAATCACGTGTGCCTGAAGAGACAGCGCTCTACAGCAAGACACCTTGTAGCTTGGAAGAGCTTGTTTAGTGTAACTTCTGTACTCCCTGAAGTGGCAGCAACATGGATGGCCAGATATGTTCAAGGCTTAGAGACAGCAGCAGAGAAAAACCAAATGCTGAGTCCTGCTCCCAGTATCATCAAAGAAAACAACATGTATACTGATACAGGAATCAAGCGCAAGGACATGTCTTGCCTCCACAGCTACTCCCACTGCCAGCGGGATGAGGATCTGCATCCAAACGAACGCTGCCCTTCGCCTAGCTGGTATTTAAGGTGCTGCGTGCGATCGTTTAGTTTGACTGCGCTCAAGGCTGCAACCAGGTCCCGACCAGACACCCTCTATAAAGTAAATACCATGACATGAGTGAGTGAGGGTAACAAACTGCCCAGAAAGCACAGTTTTGGGGTTGGCCAATGGATTTTTCTTTCAGTTTGCAGCTCATGTTCCTCAAGCGTCTCCCCAAACTGGAAAGCAGTTGGGGAATAAGCGACCAGCCACCACCAGCGAGCATGAGGGCTGCCACGTCCAGGGGACGGTGCCCCAAACTCCGCACGTTTCACCGCTCCCGGGCAGCGGGAAGCGGCTACACAGGCACGGACCAAGCGGGGTTTCCCATCAATAGCCCTTTTCATTCCCCAGTCAAGAATGGAGACAGTTGTTCACCGGCGGGGACTCCATCCTCGGCCCCCGCGCCGCCTCTGCCAGGACTCACAAGGGCAGTTGACCGTTTGCATCCCCGGCCTCCCAGAAGCGAGCTGCCCGGCTGCACAGCGACCGCCGGGCCGGGCCGGGCACACGGCGCCGCGGCTGCCGCCCCGCCGGCTCCCGCTGCCCGCGGCGCTGCGCAGGCCCCGGGACGGCGTCCCCGCCGCCTCCGGCAACGCCGGCAGCCGCCGCGGGGGGGTCAGCCGGCATCGCCGCCGCCCCTCGCCGCCGGTGCGCCCAGGAGCCGGGTCAGCCCGGCGGGGCGGGCGGGCCCGGCCGCGCTCCACCTGCCCGCCGCAGCCGCCGTCCGTACTCACTCTGCGTAGCCCGTGGTCCAGGGCAGGCGGCGGGTCTCCTTGCTGAGGATGAGGATGGGGCGGGCGATGTGGTCGGCGGAGCACTCCACCTCGTCCGGGGACAGTCCCAGGAACTCGGGTCTGCCGTAGGGGAAGCGGAGGGGCAAGTCCGCGCCGCTGCCGTGCTCGGCGCCCGCGCTGCCAGCCATGATGCCGCCCATGAAATTGGCCACGGCGGACTTCACCCGTGTGAGCATAGTACCCCCGCCGGCGGCGGCCGCGCCGGAGCCGCCGCGCAGGGCGGGGAGCGGGGCGCGCCGGTGGGCAGCGCTGCTGCGGCGGCGGCGGCGGCGGCTCCGGCGGCCCCCGCCGCGCTTCCGCAATGGGGGGCGCCGGGCCGCGGGGAGCCGGGCGGGGAGCGGCGGGCTCAGGGGCAGCGGCGGGGCCGCGGGCTCATTGCAGCAGCGGCGGCGGCGGCAGGTTTCCCCCTCCCGGCGCGGCGCTGGGCGAACTCAGGCCGGCGGCGGCGGCTGCTGAGTCATGTGATAGCGAGGCTGGATTTGCCCCGGCGCTTCCTGCTCCTCCTGCGGCACCGGCGGGTTCCCGGCACACGCCGGGCACGGGCGGCCGCCGCCCCCGCCCTGCCTCCCGCCCGCCTCCCGCGCCGGGGGGGCGGCCCGCGGCAGGTGCGCGGCGGGCGGGGCCCGGCGGGGCCGCCCCCCGGCTGCCCGCAGCGGCGCGGCGGGGGCCGGCGGAGCGGCGGGCGGTCCTGCCCGCGGCCGCCGCCGGGAAGAGTGGCGCGGGAGGCGTTTCACGCCGAGTCGCTCGGGGGAGCCCGGCGCGGCGGGGGTTCCGGCACCGGCGGGCGGGAGGTCGCCGCCCGCCGTGCGCCCGTCCCCGCTGCCCCTGGGGCTGAGCCAGCGCAGCCCAAGCGGGACGCTCCGTCCCAGCCCCCGGCAGAGCCCTCGGATCCTATGGGCTGGGGGACGAGGCTCCCGCCCGAAGGATTTACCGTCCTTCTCCTCCTCAAACGTGCCAAGGATATTTTCCCTACGGAACCATTTGCTAGAAAAAAGAATTATAAGCACCCTCGCCCTGAGGGCCGGCCAGCAGCAGTGGCCTAAAACGAGTCCTGTAGCCGGCCGGCTGTGGGTTGCCCCTGCCTGCTTCGGGAAGGCGGGGGTCACGTCTGCCGGCTAGCCAGCAGAGACGGTGTGGCAGCCCCCCGGGTTGGATGCTGTCATGGATGCTGTCATGGGGCAAAAGTGAAAGGACAAGCCTGAATATCTTCAAATTTGAGGGCATAGATGTTTTAACCCCCTCCTCTGGCTGTGTCATATTGAGCATGTCATACTCTTTTACCAAAAAAATCGTGAGGTCTGCTGCAAGTGGTGGTCACCCAAATGCGTGGAAAGGTTGCGGGTTTGGGTGTGCCAAGCTTCAGGAAAACAGGGGTGAGGGGAACATAGCAAGAGTATGTAGGAAGTCTGTCTTCTGTAGCAAGGCTGTGTCTGTGCCCTGTGATGTTGCCGTACTCCCGAGAGCTGTAAGTCTCACTGAAAGGCAGAGTGACCTGGGAAATGGAGCAGGTAGGTACGGCAAGCCATGAGGGTAGCACAGTACCAGGACTTAGCAGGGAAAGTCTGGTTAGTCATCATACATGGCTAGTGGGGATGATCGGCTGTCATCGAGCTGGCTCATACTAGAAACCAGCTGGCGTACCACTGAACACACACAGTTTGGGAGGCTAAGCCCTGTGAGCTCGTTCCATTTCTGATTATTAAACAACATCCTGAGAGCTGAGTTCCAACAATGCCTGGGTTTGCTCTGGGTTCCTTGTGTACAGATGTGAGAAATGTAATGTGTTGTGACGCTTACTCGATTTTATGATAAAGCTGTCTATTAATAAAGTCTACAGAGCCAAAAGTAGATCAGTGAACAAGGATGCTAAGAGTGTGTTAAGTGCTACTTGAAGTAGAGTTGGAAAAGTATCCACCCCAAATTAGACATTACAGATTTACCTCCTTTGGGAGGAGGTGGTTATTTTTCCTCTCTCTTGTTTAGTTGTTTCCAGGGCTGATGTTATAGATATTTTGAGGAACAGTAAACCTCTCTTAGGTCAAAAAATACTTGACATAACCCACCAGTTGATTACAATATAATGCAAACCTTGTAGTTCTTCCTTTCATGCATTTCTGTTTGCTTTGCTTTGTTTCCCGGTTATGTTGCAGAGGTTGTTACTTTAGAGAAAAATGATAAGAAATAAAAAGAAACAAAAGGCGTGCTAAAATTCAGTGTTTTTTTCTTTTTCACAGGCCCTGTGTCTGGGTGCTGTAACAGGCAGCCGTTCATCCACATTCACATCTTACAGGGGAAGGCAGGATTCCCAAAGCCCCTTAGCTATGAACCATATTTGATTTGTCCAGTCCCAGTTCATTCCCAGCCCCTTCCACCCACGGACAATTTCTTTATACTGTCTTTTGTCTGCTACTTAGCCAGTGTTTTTCATCAGGCAGGCAGTCCAGCGCCTGTTTCCCTCACTAATGCTTTAATGGACCTTCCACCTGAAGAAGACAGGAGTGAAAAGGGGGTCATGAGCAGAACTTGACATGTATCCTGGAGAGGCTCATTTTTTCTGTGTAGAAGTGGAGCCCCTCACAGGTTATCCCATACACTCCTGGAAAGGCTATGCCAGCAGACTAAACTTTGCAGTTTTTTTGACCGAAAGACTTTGAAAAATGCCATTGACTAAAACTCGGCGAGGATGCAGTGTTTGTCCTCCTGCCCCGCCTGCGGTCACCATTTTGCACAAAACATGAGGGAGAAACATCAGGGAGTATATATAGGCTTGTTAGAGTTTAAATGATTATCTCTGCAAGATGACAAGGAAAAGCTCAGATCAGACATATGGGGAGACAGCTTAACGGCTCACCACTCAAAACAAATCTGTGCGCTGTTTGAAATTCTGTGGATGCTTGCCTCTGGCACAAGAACGCTGTAAGGATACAACAGGTATGATATGGCCTCTTCATACCGAAAAGCATAGAGATGCTTTGATTTCAATTCTCTTTGGGAAAGAGGATCACATTCTTCACTTTTGAGTCAAAGGTGAAGCCCCACTTCTCGAAGGAAGTAATGGTCAGGCCTGGCAGATCTCAGCAAGTTCCTCAAATCTCCTAGCATGTGGTCCATCTGGTCCAAGCCAGACAACTTTCTTTGGTGGTGGGCAAACCTCTAAAGGTTTAGTTATTGACTGCAGATAAAATTTTGAGGCTGAATTCTCTATGTAAAGGTTTGAAAATTGACTCTGTGTCCTTCTGCTATCCCAAGACGAATACAAAGGAAAGATGACAGGTTGGATTTTTTAAAATGTAAACTTATTTGTGATATTGGGATAAATATACTTTTCTCTCTGAATGGCTAACCATGCCGTGGAGCTACTGAAGCTGTGTGTGGGCCAGAAGCACATTCATATGAGCTCTTTGAAGCATCTGAATTATGTTATGCCACCTTGGCATGCATCATATTCAGCACTCAACAAATTCAAGAGTGTTTTAATCAAAATGAAAACAGATTTACCAGAGAATGCTCTAACTTCTTTACAATGGTAGAATAATTCTACTTGGAGATGACTTTTGAAGATCATGTGCTCTAACTTCTTTGCCAAAGCAGGGCCAACTTTAAAGTTATATTACATTGTCCAGAATCTTCTCCAGTCAAGTTTTCAATATTTCCAAGGATGGAGATACCACAGCCTCTCTGGGCACCAGTTCCAATCTTCAACCACCCACCCATCAAAATTTTTTTCCTGGTATCTATTTGAGATTTCTGTTGTTGCAGTTTGTGTCTGTTGCCTCTCATTACCATTCACCTCGAAGAAGAATATGACTCTTTCCTCTCTGTACCCTCTTATTAGATAGTTGAAGACAGCAATAAGGTTTCAACCCCTTAGCCTTGCCTTCTAAAGGCTTAACAAACCCATTTCTCTCAACATCTTCTTGCAACAATCTTGGTGGCCCACCGCTGGACTCACTCCAGTGGGTCAGCGGGGAGCCCCAAACTGGACGCAATACTCTCACAGGTGCCATTTAGAGGGATATGATCACTTCCCTTGACTATTGCTGATACACCCCAAAATGTGGTTAGCTTTCATCGCTGCGAAGGGACACTGGTGGCTCATATTCACTTTGTTGTCTACCAGGTCCCTCAGGCCCTTTCCTTCAGAGATGCTTTCTTGATAGTCAGGTCTCAATATGGATTTACTCCATCCCAGTTACAGGACTTTGTGTATGTTCTTGGTGAGCTTCAGGAGGTTCCTGTCAGCCCATTTCTCCAGCCTACTGAGATCCCTCTGAGTGGCAGCCCTGCCCTCCAGCTGTCAATTTGTCCCCAACAATCTGGGGGAAAGGAGACAAATACTTACTCAGCAAAAAAAAACTCTGTAGGTACTATTTATATACAGAATCACAGAATATATCTCAAGTTGGAAGGGACCCATAAGGATCACGGAGTCCAACTCCCTGGTCCTGGCAGGACTACCTAAAACTAAACCATATGACTAAGAGCGTCATCCAGACACTCTTTGAGCTCTGACAGGCTTGGTGCCATGAGCACTTCCCTGGGGAGCCTGTTGCAGTGACCAACCACCCTCTCAGTGAAGAACCTTTTCCTAATGTTCAGACTGAACTTTCCCTGATGCTGCTTCATTCCATTTCCTCGTGTCCTATTTCTGCATTCCTAGCCACTTTTTAAAGTTACAAAATTCACTTTAAAATAAAGGAAAAGCTTGCAAGATGAAGTATCCACTTGGCTGTGAGGACTTTGGTTCTGGCTCTTGAGTACTTGAGCAGAGGGTATATTATGTGGAGTAGCTGGAAGCATATCCAATGAAAGTGCACTGACTCAGTGCGTTTACGCGTTTTTTGATCATGAAAATTATTTCTGGTGCAGGTCCTTTTTTCTTTCTTTTGCAGAACATTGAAATACTTGGGGCTCTGCCTCATAGGATTATGGAATTTATTTCAACAGTGTAACTCTTAACTTGCTTGTATCTTGTTTATACCTTACGTTGCTTGCTTGAAGTTTTGTTTCCTGTGCTTTTCATGGTCTGAATAAAAGCAATGGGAAAACTCCCAAAGACTTCAGTGAGAGAAGAAGTAGGTCTAATGTGAGATGAATGCAGCATTTCTGCAGACGTGAACTTCTGTGTCATATTATCACAGGTGTGCAGAATATCCACAGGTGTGAACTCTGCTGCCAAATGAATTCGGAGAGTAAGTCAGAATAGGTGTCTAACATTATGGTGATGAAACTGTATCTGCGGGGGAAAAAACAGTTTTGAAGGAAGATTTAGTTGTTTTTCTCTGTTAATCCCCCAAACAAAAAACACTTAGAGCCTTATTTTTGCACATGATTCTGCTTAGGAAGATCACCACGTCATGTGGCGATCAATGAAGTTATTCTTACCTTTTCAAAAGTACTGTGCAACCTTTAATAAGCACAAGGAGGCTCTTTATCTCTGGAGAAAGGCCCTTCAGAAGCACAGTGCCTGAGGCATCATAGTGATGTGGAGGAGAAAATGCCACTTATGAAGACATCAATCCTACTTCCCCCAACACCAGAGCTCCTGTCCATGCCTGCAGCAACCCCCAGCATTTCTGCGCTCATCAGAGCTGACAAGATCAAAGCCATTGGTGCTCTTGCCATTTTGCAAGCAAGAGCACCAAGTAAATTTAAAAATAAATAAATACTAGCCATACTTGGAGGGATATGTTTCCTCTGCTATACCTGATTTCTACTGCACCATCATCTAGTCAATAGGGGTTGGGACCCAGATGTCCTGTTCCCCAGGAGACTCTCTCCCTCCTGCTTTTGCAGACTCACTCTTTCTGTCCCTTCCCAGAAATATTTAGGTGGTGATGCAAAGCAGAGCCCTGTCACAGCCCCGTCAAAAATACGCTGTACAGCTGAGTGGTGAAAGCATTCATGCCAGAAAAGTGGGTTCATATATGTCATGGTTTAGCCCTAGTTGGCAGCCAAGCGCCACCCAGCTGCTCGCTCATCCTCCCCCCGCGGTGGGATAGGGGAGAGAATCTGAGGAGCAAAAGTAAGAAAACTCATGGATTGAGATAAGAGCAGTTTAATAATTGAAATAAAATATAGTTGAAATAATAATAATAATAATAATAATAATAATAATAATAATAATAATAATAATTTGTAATGAAGGGGAAAACAACAAGAGAGAGAGAAACAAAACCCAGGAAAAACAAGTGATGCAACTGCTCACCACCCACTGACTGATGCCCAGCCCATCCCTGAGCAGCGATCACTGCCCCCCCAGCCAACTCCCCCAGTTTATATACTGAGCATGACATCCTATGGTATGGAATATCCCTTTGGCCAGTCTGGGTCAGCTGTCCTGGCTGTGCCCCCTCCCAGCTTCTTGTGCACCTGGCAGAGCATGGGAAGCTGAAAAGTCCTTGACTGGTGTAAGCACTACTTAGCAACAACTAAACCATCACTGTGTTATCAACATTATTCTCATCCTAAATCCAAACCGCAGCACTATACCAGCTACTAGGAAGAAAATTAACTCTGTCCCAGCCGCAACCAGGACAGTATACCTTCTCACAGTGGAGGACTAATAAATGCAACATCCTGAGCTGCGTGACAGCAACCCTGGTTTAGGTACGCAGGCAGGAAAAAGGCCCTAAGGAGGGATCTTAATTGACTGGCAATCACAGTAAAAGATGTCACAAAACCTTAAAACTGCTTGCAATCTATATAAATATAAATAAATACTTCAATGTAAGCTGCCCATAAGCCTGTAAGAATTTCACATTTGCCAAAAACCACAGAATGACTTTTTCTACAAGAATCTACCTGCAAGCATCCTGAAAATAAACATCTAATTTTGCAATAAATATTGTCATCACAATTTTGCTTCTACAACCTCTTCTTACTTTCCATTATCTGCTCTTTTTTAATGCCTGTAGCTAAATCTGCTAATAATAGGATGGAATAGGGATTAGCTTGTTTATGTGCTCCCGTTGGCAGCTTTTCATAGGGGAGGTGGAGCACAATGATTATATCCTCTCTTGGGCTCCTTTGCCCTGGCTCCTGCAAAAGAACATCTTGCCCTGATGATGTTGTGTGATGCTTCAAAATGTCAGTGATGGCAACACTTTTGCCGGCAGTCTCAGCAAAAAACCTGAAAGTAATCAAATAGGTTGCAATGCAGAGATGACCGAAAAATGAGCAGGTAAAAGGACGTGTGGGTATTTGTAGGTGCTTAGAGCTATGGGACAGCACTAAAAGCCTGGGTGAGCACAGCCACAGATGCATGTGTTTTAACTGCCACAACATTTCGGGTTGAGGAGGAGCATGTTTCAGAATATAAGATGGTCTTGACTCATGCCTGAGTTAAGTATGGGTTAAACACGCAGGGAAGTGATTTGTATATACCAAGTGGTAGGGAATTTTTGAGTAACCTGCTAGCTGCCTTCGCTGCAGACGTTCCTTAAATGGGGTTTTCAAGAGTAAGCGGGATGGATGGGTGAGGGGCTTCTTGTCTGCCGATGGTGGCTCAGGAGTGGAAGGCAAACACAAAGAGGGACCTCTCCCTACACCTGGGCTGTGGGTTCTGCTGCACGTGCTTTCCTGCAGCTCAGGCCAGCCAGGCACCGGATTTCAACTGCGTGTTGGCTGGGGTCTTGTCTGCAGCATGGTCCCTCACTACTAGAAGGACATCGAGGTACTAGAGAGTGTCCAAAGAAGGGCAACGAAGTTGGTGAAGGGTCTAGAGCACAAGTCTTATGAGGAGCGGCTGAGGGAGCTGGGGTTGTTTAGCCTGGAGAAGAGGAGGCTGAGGGGAGACCTTATTGCCCTCTACAACTACCTGAAAGGAGTTTGTAGTGAGGTGGTGGTCGGTCTCTTCTCCCAAGCAACAAGCGATAGGATGAGAGGAAACGGCCTCAAGCTGCACCAGGGCAGGTTTAGATTGGATATTAGGAAAAACTTCTTCACTGAAAGAGTAGTCAGGCACTGGAACAGGCTGCCCAGGGAAGTGGTTGAGTCCCCATCCCTGGAGGTATTTAAAAGACGGGTAGATGTGGTGCTTAGGGACATGGTTTGGTGGTGGACTTGGCAGTGATAGGTTAACGGTTGGACCTGATGATCTTAAAGGTCTTTTCCAACCTTAATGATTCTATGATTCTATGATTCTATGGTCAAGCCTTAACCATCATGCCCTGCTTAGAGTTTGACAGTACTTCTTTTTTTTTCTTGTTTTTTCTCTCTCCTTTTTATTTTGGACAGTTGTGGTTTTTTTTTTTTAATATTAATTAAATGCACAGTTCTGGCAAAATGTCAAGGTTTGAATGTCAGCCTGGGCATACGCAATCCCAGGTGCCTTACGTGGCACTCATTCTCAGCCAGCCTTGCCAAGGAAGGAAGCGGGATTTTTGAGCAAGTTATCAAAACCTCAGGCTCCTAGACTTCACGCTGAGTTTGCCAGATGTTTTGTGCTGTCAGAAATCACAGTCCTGGCTATACTGAATGACGGCAGAGAAAGTTAAAGAAATTATGCTTCTTTTGTATTTAGCTCTTGGATTTCTGCTCATCTTCCATAAGCAGGAATATGGAAACTGTTTTTCAATTCTTTTTTTTCTTTCCAGCACTGTTCTTGAGGTGCCTATGGCCCTGCATAGTCAGCCTGGCTATCTGCTTTCCCAAATACATGACGTTCTGGTATTAACATGCTGTCATTCAGATTGCTACAACTAATATGCAGAATCTTGTCAATAACCAAAGAAAGAACAAACAAGGCAAAAGCAAGTATTTCGAATTTATTGGCACTTCCAAAAATCTTACGAAGAGGTAAAAGTGTGTATATAAATATTTACTAAGTTGTGTTAGAGTAAAAAAAAGAGCTCTCCTGTTTTAGTTGTGTAATAAGATACTACAAATTTTGTCCTTTCATCTACAGAATCCTTTAAAGGACTCTTGTTATAGTATCTGCTGTTTTTTCTCCAAAGACCTGTGTCAGTAGCGTGGGCTCTAAACCAGTTTTAGCTTGGACAAGCATATTGCTTTTTTTCTCCCACACACTTGTTTTATAACTTGACCACTCTCTTTTATTAATGCCCATGACAGTTTTATTTAAATTGATTTTTCCTCACCTTGTTTGGTTTATTGGGGGTTTTTTTGGCTTGATTTGTCTTTGGTTTTTACTTCCTTTTTTAATGACTAGCAGCTATAGCTTTTGACAGTCTTCTGTAGAGTGGATTTAAAAATAATAATAATAAAAAAGGAATAATTTTTTCATGCGTCTTCTTATAATAGATTGCCCAAGGCACCAAAAATGTGACAGTTACGTCTGCCTCATTTCTCCCAGTTTGAACTGAATCAGCGACTAAAGCTCAGGACTTCATTCAGTACTACAGTGCTGCCAGCTGAGGGACAGACACGTAGGAGAGCATTAGCAATGTGCCAGTTATGGCCGTCCGGCTTATAGCTGCTCTGAGGAGTTTCGATGGTTAGGAACGGGACCTGTGTCAATTGTATTGCAATATACCTATTGCCTGACTTAAAGGGTCTTCTGAGAACACGGGAACCTTGACTTTTTCAGATGTTCTCAAAAAAACCCTGTCCTGGTTTTGGCTGGGATGGAGTTGGTTTTCTTCCTGGTAGCCGGTATGGGGCTGTGTTCTGGGTTTAGGTTGAGAACAATGTCGATGATACACTGACGTTTTGGTTCTTGTTAAGTAGTGCTAAGTACTTGCTAAGTGGCGCTCACACTGGTCAAGGACCTTTCAGCTTCCCATGCTCTGCCAGGGGCACGGGAGGCTGGGAGGGGGCACAGCCGGGGCAGCTGACTCAGACTGGGCGGGGGCTATTCCATACCACGTGACGTCATGCTCAGTATATAAGCAGGGGAGTTGGCCAGGGAGGGGTTCGATCGCTGCTTGGGGGACGTGCTGGGCATCGGTCGGCGGGTGGTGAGCAATTGTACAGTGTACCGCTTGCTTTGTATTACTACTGTTCTATATTTTTTTTTAAATTTTACTTTAGTTATTAAACTGTTTTTATCTCAACCCACGAGTTTTCCCCTTTTGCCCTTCCGATCCTCTTCCCCATCCCACCGGTGGGGGGTGAGCGAGCGGCTGCGTGGTGCTTAGTTGCTGGCTGGGGTTAAACCACGACAAACCCAAAGAATAAACTGGAGTGCTAAAATCAAACTGAAAAGGATGCGTCAGGGAGAAGTCAGTTCGGCTCTGGAGTGGGCTGATGGGGAAAAAGCGCAAACAGGATTGTCTGAACATCTCTGCTTCCGCGGCAGAGGCAGCAGCGGGAAATGCCCTAAGCAAACACATTGCCACAACAATAGGCAATCTGCCCGACCTTCTGGTTGCTCCAGCTGATGTATCTGAAAATCAAATTAACCTTTGACTTCTATGGGTCATGGCCTTTCAACTATTGTGTGGAACAACCTAAGAAACTGGATAGAAAAGATGCTTTTTAACAGATTTAAAGCAATAAAGCAAGCATCACAATCTTCTACGAAATAGCTGACATATAGAATAAATATGCTGACCTTTTGGAAATGCAATTATTTGTGATTGAACATCTATGTTTACAATATTTTTCATATAAAATGTTTAAAAAAAAGAATCAATGGTTTCTATGGAGCTGTAGCCCCTTTCAAGAGTGATACATGCACCTCAAACACATTTAAGTAGTGAGAGCAAATAATTAGTATGCCACAACCTAATGCTGGTTATTGCCAAACATTTCTCAGCTTAGCCACTGAAAACAATTCTCACCATGGTGCAAAGGACTTCCCTTCACCCCATGTTTTCAGACTCCTTCCCCCTCGGCTTGCTGCGCCCTGCCTGAAGCAGGGAGGTGCTGAGGGCTCGCTGCCCGCGGCTGGCACAACAGCCCCGGGCAAACCCCATGGCCTCTGAGCCTGCGGTGCAGTTGTGGTACCCCATGGCTGGTCCAAAACATGTTTCCAGCCTATATAAAACTGACTTTGGTCTCCCTGAAGATGAGAGTGAAATAACTCAACTGCTGCTTGCTGCCTTCCCCTGCTGGGCGCAGCGTGGGGCTGACAGTGAAGGTGGCAGAGCAGTTTTTGGGGCTGTTCAGCCCAGGGTTAGCACCTCTAGCCCTCACACAGCCATCTACCTGTGCCAAAATCCAGGAACCGTGGTCACAGCTATACCTGCCTGCCCTTTGTCCTTTGTGCCTGCACTTTGCTATCCCAAACCAAAAGTGGTTCTCTCCATGGATTTCAATATACCTCCATTTGAACTTTTATAACAGGACTTACAGGAATTTTCAGTCTCATACGAAGACCCGTGGTTAAGAAAAATCTGGAAATGTATTGTCTATATTTATGTATTATTTAGTAATAAAGGGTTTAGGTGGGTGGGGAGCACTGTAAGATATTCCCCTTGACAGTTTTCTCGAAACAGCCTGGCTCCGGGCAGACCCCCATTTCAGCAGCAATTAGTGAGGGATGCAGGTCTGGAAGTCAGGGTAAAAATGTTTGCTGGCGCGATAGCAGGGAGAGAGTCTGCAGCTCAAGAGGAGACCGAAGAAAAGTGTTGACACCACAAAGACAGCTACGGTGCTCCATTAAATCTGATGAAGCCTGAAATTCAAAGCTGGTAAGAAAGGCTTGTACAAACTGCATAGGAAGCATTTAAAAATGCTGATAAGCAGGTATCTCTCTGACCCTGTTGGCAGCTACATTGATGTAGCGGGTTTTCAAGGATGAAGTTCTTTGAGAGAAATTTCTCAGGAAGGTTTGACCTGTCAGTGCTTTCAGTCAAAATCAGCCACTCCCTGAAGTTTAAGCAAACATGTTTAAGGAAAACAGTCCAAGCACTGTGCTGCTCCGTTCCCTGGGTTGTTTTCATGTGCTCCTCACGGGGGATTTTGTGACATGGGATTATAGCTCACATGCACAATTATCAGTTTATTCTAGATGCCCTAAAGCCATTCAGTGAGAGTCTACATGCAGGTTTGTTTTTTTTTTTTTTAACGAGGGACTGAAACTGCTCTTTGGCACTGCAGCATGCCGAGCTTGCTGCTCCTCTCTGGGAGCATGCAGGGGGCTCACCCAAGGGGAGCAGTGACCCTCTGCACAGAGGGGTTTGCCCCAAAGGGGGGTCTCTTCCCTGAGCACAAACTTGCAAATGACCAAAAGTCCTCCTAAGGATGGAAACAGGGGACAATGCCCCTATGGGGTCACAAGTCTCTGTGCCTCCTGGGAAAGAAATGAGATGCTCAAGACATGGGGAGAAGTGGTTTGTGGGGAGTACCAGCTATCCCATAGGGAAAAATGGTTGAGATTTTAAGATGGGGCAGCAGAGGGTTGAAGCAAGGCAGGAATAAAAGAGGTGTCTGGGTGAGGTGGAAAAAGGCATCCAGGAACTGTAAAGGTATTAATTCAGTAATATGGATTATGATAGTTTTGGGCTATTAGCGTAATAATGCCATTATTAGTTATGGCATAATAATGCTATAATAACATTTGAGCAAAGACTCCAGTCCTTGGTGAAAATGAAGTTTGGAAACTATTGATTTAATGAATAAAGGGTAATTTGGTAGGTCACAGTAAATGCTGTTGATGTAAACAACATTGTCTGTAATTTTATAGCCATATATTAAACATTGTTATGGAGACCTGGCTGCAGGAAATTCATAGCCATTTAAGCCACCTTGATGTTGTTATTCTACACAACACAGCCATGAGAGAGCTTCATGGAAACTACAGGGATAGAACTTGTTTCCAACTGCTCCTGTAGCTGCCAAGGAAAGCAAACCTGATTTTTAGAAAGTTCTTCCACTTGGCTTCTGTTGCAGCCACCATTTAGCTTCAGCAAAATTTGTGTGTGCTTAGCAGCTCTGAGAAACAGTGCGTTTCCATCAGGTGTCCACAGCTGTATTTAGGATCTGGAGTTAAGCACTTGGCTTTGACGTTCTGACTAAAGAGTAATTTTTATAAAAAGTCCTCGTGATTGTAATTCATCAAGAATAGGAGCTCGTATTCCTGCCTTCAACACTCATCTTTTCCTGTTGTTTCCTAATGCACACATCATCAATTTTGTCTTGAACACTGATTTGGAAAAATAAACTTACTGTATCATAATAGCAATAGTGTAAGAATAGATAAACCCAGCTACATTTTTATATGACAGTTTGCCCAAATTACTCACCCATTTAAAATTAGTGATGTGCCAACATTGGCAGGATTAGGACATAATCATATTTTCTGTCCTTTTTTTGGTGATAATCATTACACCAAAGACAGCAGTGAAAAGGAGTCACAGTGCATGTAGTTTTACTTGTGATAGCTTGGGTAACAGCAATGGTCATAGTGAAATGAAGTAGAGCGTGTGTCAGCATGGCAGAGGTGCCAGAGGAAACATCCATCATTTTTGATAATCTCCCCACAACCTGTGCTGAAGCCCAGGCCGTTGCTTCTCCCCGGTTAAACTGAAGTGCTCTCAGCTAGGGCTACCCTGATGAAATCATACTGCCCTGATGCAGAGCCAGCATGGGCTCTCTCTGACAGGGAACATGAGATCCCAGCAGCTTGGGCTCCTCCGGCCCGTAGACAGTTACCTTTTGTAGAAACACAATGCTCCATAGATTTTTGTATGAGTCATATGTGTTCTTCCTCTTCAGTCCCTTCCAAACAAGTTCTCAGTGCCTCTGCATATCGCTTCTAGCCGGCCGTTAACAGAGCAGTTGCATATCTTGGATAACGAAAAGTGCACATGAGCTCAGAATGTTCTTAATAAAATACGGATTAATCCTATAACAACAACAACAAAATCTATGCGGAAAACTGTTGAGAAAAACTTTATGTGAGAATCTCCTTCAGGGTGGTGCAATGGACTTTTGATATTTTTTCATGTAAATCTCTTCAGACTGTTTTTTCTTTTCCTTTAGCAGAAATAAAATAAAAATTTAAAAATAGCTAGAAGGCAAAATATTACCACATTTTAAATTTCAACAAGTTCTTCTGGTTTCTTTCATAAATACTATTAATGCCAAAAGGGAATTCTGCACTTATATTCTGAAGCATCAGTGTGATCATATGATTCACACTAAAATTCCATCTGAATAGCAGTGTTTTAATGTGGTATAAGGGAAAAAAAGCTGCCCCAAGGCTGGCAGCTTCTTCTTATCCAGTACAGGGAAAGAGTTCTCCCTATAGAAAAGTTAAAATAGCTGTATTATGCACATGCATTCATGCACCTGCATACATAGTTTGTATAAAACACCTCAAGCTTTTGTAGATGGTATATGACACTATAACATACGTAGATTCAAGCAAAGGAAGGAGGTTTCCAGTCTGGGCACTGCAACTGAGTCTGTCCCGGTCTGAATGAGTGATCTCTGCCTGCATGCGTCCTGGCCGTGCACTGACGGGGCTGCCTTCCAGGCTGCCCGCGGCCCCTCGCTGCTGGGCACGGGGGTGTCAGGGCTGCGCCCCGGCGCTGGCCCTTGCCAGACGGTATGGAGATGCCCGTTCAGTGTATAAGTAACTGGATCGGTCCAGGCACTGGTCTGCTGTACACCTTGTCTTGCAGAGAGCTTGCTCTTGAATAAGCGGCCCAATTCTCCTCTAACTAGATGTGGTTTACATCCAGCAATGTGAGTGGATCGATGCGTGGGTGCACAAGTATAGAGCAGGTCAGAATCAGGCATATTTTTTTTGTTTCCCCTGGTGTCACTGCCAGCAAAGCAGTCTGATTTCCAGAGGAAGTTACCACAAGCATGGGCTGTCACGAAAATCACAGCTGTTGTATTGTGGAAAAGGTTGGGTCCACTCCCAGCTCCTTGTAGCCCCTGTCCATCTTCTTCCTTTGCGATTCAAAGTTACAGGTACGATATAGCATCCCCCAGAGTGGAAAGGAGATGACTCACCTGTAATGACAAAGGAGACTTTTGAGATCAAAAGATGTCAACAGTTAACTCGTAACTGTGTTTAGCCCTCAAATTCCCCAGCCAACTGAATGCTAAACCATGCCCTGCTGGGATGCAAATAACTTGAAAGGTGAAGAGCGGAGGTCAGAGTACTGCCTCCTTGAGTGCTGGCCAAGATTTTGGTGTACAGAGTGAGCCATATCATCTCATGATGTCGCACAAGGCTCAGCGCAACCACAGCTCACATAGCTGGCCAGACCTGGGAGCACCCCGCACACCAGCCTCGAGGATGAATCCCGATGCCCACAGTTTGCCTGGGAGCAGCCCATGCAGAAGGCAGGACCTCTGGCAGAGGCAGGGCAAGGAAGCTGCTCTTTCCCATCCCACAAACCTGAGCTGTGACCTGCAGGGCTCCCTGAAGGTGCTCCCATGTGTCAGAACGCCAGCCCCGATTTCAGAAGATGCTCGCATTGATACGCATGCTCAGGCTTAACTATTTTAAAAATGTGCATCTCAGCCCTCCGTTGAGGTTTTACAGAGCATTGTTAACTCCATATGCGTCTTTTGGCTCCTTGCTTTTTATTTCTATGTTTTATCTGCTGGCATCCTTAGAGTGTTAAAAATTGCATTTAACCCTGTCAAAGGAGGACTGTTTCTATTTTAAATTGAAGCATTTTGCGCACGAGTCATATTTTGCTTGCAACATTTCCTTATGGCTCAATATTTGTGTTGGAATTCCTAAACGATAACACAAAAACAGTCGAATGAGCTGAGGAAGAGCAGCTTCTCTTCTGGAAGGGAGTTCAATTATATCCTCCATATCTTGTAATTTAAACTACTTTATATCCGAGGCAATAGAAGGAATAGCAGCAATACATATTTTGTGACAGACTTAGCCTTTCTTTTTTTTTTCACAAAATTTTTATGAGCATGTGATGATTTCCTCAAATTTGTTTGCTGAAATCTCTTGGATTGCTTTATTCTGCAAATTGCCGTATCCCACAGAGTGAATGACACGAGTTCTCAGGCTGAAGCATTAGCTTCTCGCACTCTGCTGAGTAGCTGACTTTGCTGGGGCGAGTCACAGTTACTATTCATTGCCTGGGTGAGTGTGTACTTGATCTGCTTGGGTTTATTTAAAACAATTTTCCTTGACTATGTCAGTGTGCAGCTCTAAGATCCGCTTGCTTCTGGACCTGATTAGGGATTTTCCCAGGAGAACAGGGTTTTAACCATTAATAAAGTCCTGCAAAATGGCAAATTTTCACGAGAAAATGTTAACTTTGCAAACTTGTTGCACTGAGCAAACTGAAATAAAATAGGTTGGTTTGGGTTTGCTTAATCTGAACCACAACCTCGGTGCTTCAGGTCCTTGGAATAAATTTCCTTGTTATCATGTGCCAGGGCATCCCTTCTGCAGAGTCCCATAACAAATCCTGGCCGGCAAATGACTGCACACCCAGCAAACACTTCTGCATTTCTCAACTGAAATTCTTCATGTGTTTTCTTCCCATAAAAATTGGTTCCAATCTGATTTGGGACAAATATGAAAATACCCGAATCACCCCATAATGAAAATGCTGGTTGCCCAGCTCTCCTTCCTGCAAATATCTACAAAATGAAACTGTAAATAAAATTAGTGGAAAGAGAAATAAGCAGGACAAGCATGACTTAGCAGATTGAAGAGAACATCAGTGTCTATTTACAATATTTTTCAACATTTGTCCCTAAATCTGTTTTAATTTCTGTTGGAAACTGCTATATCCATACCACATGACTGTAAAAGTGGCCTGAAGTGATCTTTGCCCTACAAACTTGACCTTGAATTGAATGCAGCCTGGTAAAATGTGGCCATCACCTTTCAGTGATTAGTAGGAAATAAAATACATTTTCTTGAAGTGCTTCAAATATATTCTTTTTGGTTATCAGGGTATGTTAGTAAATGCTACTGTCAAATGAACGTTTCAAATCAAAATAGAAGCTTTTGCAATGTTACCTAGAAAAACTACTGGAAGCTATTGTCTCTGCCTAAAGAGAGTGGTAACAAAGGAAACTAGAAATATCTTTGATGCAAACTCATCCGTATCCTTTTGAAATAAACAACTACTTAATGGGATAGTTGCTCTTTTATATGTGCCCCTTTGGTATAGAGATACTGAATGCATCCTCATTTTTATTCTTTCAATACTTATTCTGAGAGGGAAAATACATGACAGGTAGGTATAATACATGAGAGACAGATATTATTGCATGGTTGTAATCCAGTACACCAAGGTCCTTACTTCAGCTGGGATTTGACTTGATAATGGAGATACAATAAATGATAAAGAACAGTACTCTTTCTTGAATATCTCCATGAAAAAATACTGTATATTGCCACAGAGATAGCAATATAGCTCCATTATTTTTTTCTGCAGAAAAACTCTGGGTAAACGGCAGCCATTAATAAACCAGACCATTTTCTCCTAGACTGAAAAAGATATTATGAGGCCAAGATTGTTCAGCTGATGAACCTGCTTCTGTAATCTGTTTCGGATAACATTATAACAGTACTGAGCATATGCCTATATGAAAGATATTAACATTTTCTTCTGAAGCAAAATATGAAGTGAAAGAACAGCTGTCTGAAAAGAGTGTAATTGATCTTATGTTACACGGGAATTAAAGGCAGTGGTGGGGGTGTTGCAAACATTTTGTTACATTAAAATGAAAACTGATTATTATGGGATGAGTGGGATGGAGTTGTGTACTGAAAGCATCACACATTTATCTGTTTATTTAAACTGTGCTTTTCAGATGCCTTTATTAGGACTGTCTAAGCCTTTTATATTACCTCCTTTTTCAATTGCTTTTCTTTGAGAAACTTCAACTGATTCAGCAGTACTTTCTATCTGATCTCTACCTCACACTGAATTTTAATGTCAAATGTGATTTCAAAAAGTCCAGGTGTAATTGAAAGGAATGCTAGGAATAGGAGGCAGATTTCTCAATACCTAATATTTTTTTCCACTATAAAGCACTTGTAGCAACCCTCCAGTTTGGAGGAAGAATATGAGATTTGGCAAGGGACTTGGTCCTAGATTCACTAAGCTTCTGTTATTTCTTCTGGGAAAACCTACCTGTGTTAGAAACCCCAGAAAATCTCAAGCTCTGCAGTTTTTCCTGCACTTGTTCAATGCAGATGAAAATTACAGCAGCCTTAAAGTTACTTTGCATCTACGCTGAGAGACTGGATCTGCTTGCAGACATCCAGCAAGCAAGCAAGTGCAAGGCTGAGCATAGTTGTTTCACATATGAACAACCCTGCCTGGCATTCCCAGCACTCCCTGTTCCGCATCATGAGTTTAGGTACGTACTTCGTAGCTATAGTATGTATTGCTCCATCACAGTCCTACACAAGGACTGCAAGCCAAATTGGCTATTTGGCTGTTACAGCAATGGAAGTCATTCGCTGGCTTTTATATTAGATGGCAGTGATAAATCTGTCACTCCATATGGAAGTAAACTGCGCTTGCTGCCAGAAGAATAACAGCACATTAAAAAACCCAACCTGATAAGCATATTTATTAATGAACACTTGGAATAGTGCAGTTAAAGACTTAACTCAAATGTGTCATAATTCTTACTGCTATGCAGTGTGTACATGCTATCATAATCCACGACTGTAACCAAACTATCAGAAACACTGAGAATTAGCACAATGAAGCAGCAAATGGGTGTCTGGATCACGCTGACAGCACACCATGCCGTGGTCATAATTTTTCTTTCCCTAATATCACTAAAATAATGATAACTGTAGGATCAAATGGGTCAAAATGATGAAGCAACATGGGTTTGAATGAATCTGCATTTCCTATGTCACACCGAATGGCTGACTTTTGGAGTGTGCTGTTTAAGCATCTTGTCTCTCTTTCCACGTTTTAATCAGTTTCTAAATAGTTCTGCAAAAGTTTGGGATTGAACCTTCCCAAAAGTCATCAATCTAAGGTGCAAGTCTTATAGGTAAGGTGGATGAAAAGATCATAATTAAGATAAAACTAAGACCAGAAAGCAAAAACAGATTAAAAAAAAAATTGTACCACATTTTAAAAAGTAGCAGTACTGAAGAAATATACTCTGTCCACCTCCGTAAGTGACCTAGCTGAGCTTAAAATGCAGGATTAGGGAGGGAAACAACCACTTGATTTTCCCTGTCTTCGACTTCAAGAGAGGCTCCAAAGCCTTTCATCCTGCAGATGCCTCACGCCTGCAGTCAGGATGTGCTGCTGAGAAGCCCATGAGGAGGAGAAGGCCTCTTGGGCCAACCAGCGGGCATGGGGAGGTGTGTGCTTGATCTCAGAAAGGCAACGGTACAGAGCAGAACAGACAAAAATGCGAATTCTTGTCTGACTTTGTGAGAACTGGCCTTTCTCCACTACCTCAGTTACCAGTTTTTCTCAGTTGTGCCTCCAAACAGTGCCTCATCTGGAAATTCAGATGCCAAAGATGCCTATTTAGGATGGCTGAAGAGTATTCCTGGACATAGCATCACATCTGGATCAAGCCCTGTTCTCAGAGCCTGGGTGTTGGCAGCCCCAGTGAGACGTGAGCTGCAGGTTACACAGCTCTGCCACTGCATCAGCCACACGTCAGGCTGCGTCCTGCTCAGAGGACTGACCCCCAGATGTTGAAGTGATCCCTCAGCTGCTCACAGTCAGCAATCTGCTGAACCCAGCGCATAGGTCAAAGCTGGCATGGTTCTCCACATCATTCTGTTAATTCCCTGGAGATTGGTAAAGCTTCATGAAATATGTTGCGTTTTCACAGTGGCCATCTGTTATAAGCACATAAGATTGCTTGTGCCGGTGACCAGCAGGTCACCTGTGGAGCAGGATTTCTCAGCCTGCCCCTTCAGAGGTGGGAGCAATCACTACACAGAGTTAAGAAGCAGAGGTTCCTCTCAGTTCACATCCAGATGTTCATTGCAGGCAAGGAAATACAGGCCACATGCTGGTGGCTCTTCCAACTATCACACTTGACCAGACCTTGCTCAAGTGTTGTATGAGATGTTTGAATGGGAAACAGTGGCCACAGCCTCTCCCAGCTCGCTGTGTGGGGGCTTTTCAGGAGACGTGACACAGGTACCTCCATCCGCTGCCAGAAGGGCGCAGCCAGAGCTCTGAGCTGCCATTGTGGCTGCTGTTGCCTCGCACACACATCACTCTGAAGCCTGTATTTGTGCTTCTGGTTCAGGATGCCAGATGTGGGCCAGCTCAGGATGAGGAAGGGAGGATGGCTTGAGGACTTGCAGCTTGCCTTGCATGGATAAGAAGGGGCATGGTCCTGGTTGGTGGAAACGCAAGTAAAGGAGGAGGAATGAAAGAATACAGAGTTCAGATTAGGGCACTCGGGTGCAAGAGGTGGAGAAGAGTGGGTGAAGTAGATAAAGATGTGGGGCTGGGTCCTGACGAGACAAAACAGATTGCCATGTAAGCAGTCAGGGAAGCTGACATTGACAAATTTAGTTTGGAAAGCTTTTGTAGGCACTTGCAACAAAAGGACACCTTGCAGGGTGATGAGCATACTTGGAAGATATGTTACAGAGAACTCAGGCTACTTAACTGTCCTGTCAGTGACGTACCTGAACAAAAATGCATGCATGTGGCAACATAAGGTAGGCTGGAAGTCTTGTACTTTTAAATCAGGTGATAACCAGAGGTCAGGTTTCTCTGGCAATAGAAAGATTGTCATGAACAGATGTCCTGGTTTCAGCTGGGAGAGAGTTAATTTTCTTCTTAGTAGCGGGTATAGTGCTGTGGTTTGGATTTAGGATGAGAATAATGTTGATAACACAGTGATGGTTTAGTTGTTGCTAAGTAGTGCTTACACTAGTCAAGGACTTTTCAGCTTCCCATGCTCTGCCAGGTGCACAAGAAGCTGGGAGGGGGCACAGCCAGGACAGCTGACCCAGACTGGCCAAAGGTCTATTCCATACCATATGACGTCATGCTCAGCATATAAACCTGGGGGAAGAAGAAGGAAAGGAAGGACGTTCGGAGTGATGGTGTTTGTCTTCTCAAGTAACCATTACACATGATAGAGCCCTGCTTTCCTGGGGATGGCTGAACACCTGCCTGCTGATGGGAAGTAGTGAATGAATTCCTTGTTTTGCTTTGCTTGCGTGCGCGGCTTTTGCTTTACCTATTAAACTGTCTTTATCTCAACCCACGAGTTTTCTCGCTTTTACTCTTCTGATTCTCTCCCCCATCCCACAGTGGGGGAGTGAGTGAGCAGCTGGGTGGGGCTTAGTTGCTGGCTGAGGTTAAACCACAACAACAGAGAAAAACTTGCTGCTAAAAGAATTCACATAAAGAACACAGAACAGAGGGAAAGGGAAAGATCCGGTCTTCCCTCTGCGCCCACACTGGGCCAAAGAACACTTCGGATGTGACACTTTCAAGAAAATATCTGAGCTCTGGAAGTAGGGATGCCTCTTTCCAAACCAGGATGATCTGCTCTCACATCCTGGGCTTGAGAAGCAAGCAGCTGCCCAGCAGGGCTTCCCAGACTGCTCTCTGCTCGTGGCCGTGTAGACAGAACATGACCTTCATGCAATGATCCCAGTACATTTTATTTCTTGCAGGAAGGAAAGCTATGGAGAAGGGACAGTCTGTTTATTCCTACAGTTTCTGGCACCCGGGATCACTGGCTTCTTGTTGCTGTCATAACACAAAAAATAAGAATAACTTGTCGTGGTTTAACCCCAGCCAGCAGCTAAGCACCACGCAGCCGCTCGCTCACTCCCCCCACCCCAGTGGGATGGGGAAGAGAATTGAGAGGGTTACAGTCAGAAAACTTGTGGATTGAGATAAGAACAGTTTAATAATTGAAGTAAAATGAAATAGAATAGTAGTAATAACAATAATAATAATATAATAATACAATAATAATATACAGAGCAAGCGATACACTATACAATTGTCTCACCACCCGCCAACCGATGCCTAGCACGTCCCCGAGCAGCGATCGCTGCCCCCCCCAGCCAAATCCCCCAGTTTATATACTGAGCATGATGTCATATGGTATGGAATAGCCCTTTGGCCAGTCTGGGTCAGCTGTCCTGGCTCTGCTCCCTCCCAGCTTCTTGTGCACCTGGCAGAGCATGGGAAGCTGAAAAAGTCCTTGACTAGTGTAAACTCTACTCAGCAAGAACCAAAACACCAGTGTGTTATCAACATTATTCTCATCCTAAATCCAAAACACAGCACTCTACTGGCTACTAAGAAGAAAATTAACTCTATCCCAGCTGCAACCAGGACAGTATCCACCCCTTATTCCATACCATATACATCATGCCCAGGTCTTACACTTTCCAATACATTCCAATTAATCACTACCACTTTTCCAGTCTTTTGATATAGATATATATATATATACACACACATACACACATGGATATAATTTCCTTAGTCTATAGGCTATCCCTCTAAAATGTGGAGTTCATTTAGTCCATGACTTTGGGTTTCATCTGTCCTAATAGTTCTTCAGGGCAGGAAAGATGGTGTGTGGTGTTGGATTGTTGCATGCTGAAGCCAGTTCTGGTTCCATCACTGCTGCACTTTGCTCGGTTTCCTCAAAGTTCATTCTTCATTAATTTGGGCAATTCTTACTGTATACTGTTGATATGGCACATAGTAATCATTGAAGTGATGACATCCAGTATTATATAGCAACTAACATTATACAATTCAGTTCATTGGCTATTTTCACCCAAAATCAAATCCCCTTGAGGTACACATCGGACTTCCCCATCCTCTCGCATCACCCACCAAGTGCACTCAGGTCCTTGAGCAAAAGCAATCCCACGGATGGGTTTACCTCTGCCTGAGGCAGGAGTAACCCAGACTGTCTTCCCCGTTATATTTTTTAGGCGCACTACAGGGACTTTATCTCCCTCTACAGTACGTAAAAGTCTTGATTGGGCAGGGCCAGCTCGATTGGCAGATCCCCTAGCGTTGACTAACCAGGTGGCCTTTGCTAAATGTGTGTCCCAGTGTTTGAATGTCCCACCACCCATTGCTTTTAGTGTAGTCTTTAACAGTCCATTGTATCGTTCAATTTTTCCGGAGGCTGGTGCGTGATAGGGGATGTGATATACCCACTCAATGCCATGCTCTTTGGCCCAGGTGTCTATGAGGCTGTTTCGGAAATGAGTCCCATTGTCTGACTCAATTCTTTCTGGAGTACCATGTCACCATAGGACTTGCTTTTCAAGGCCCAGGATAGTGTTCCGGGCAGTGGCGTGGGGCACGGGATATGTTTCCAGCCATCCAGTGGTTGCTTCCACCATTGTAAGCACATGGCGCTTGCCTTGTCAGGTTTGTGGGAGTGTGATATAATCAATCTGCCAGGCCTCCCCGTATTTATATTTGAGCCATCGTCCTCCATACCAGAGAGGCTTGAACCGCTTGGCTTGCTTGATTGCAGCGCATGTTTCACATTCATGGATAACCTGTGCAATAGTGTCCATGGTCAAATCCACCCCTCAATCACGAGCCCATCTATATGTTGCATCTCTTCCTTGATGGCCTGAGGTGTCATGGGCCCACCGAGCTAGAAATAATTCACCCTTATGTTGCCAGTCCAGATCCACTTGAGCCACTTCAATCTTAGCAGCCTGATCCACCTGCTGGTTGTTTTGATGTTCTTCAGTGGCCCGACTCTTGGGTACGTGAGCGTCTACGTGACGTACTTTTACAACCAGGTTCTCTATCCGGGCAGCAATATCTTGCCACAGTGCGGCAGCCCAGATGGGTTTGCCTCTGCGCTGCCAGTTGCTCTGCTTCCATTGCTGTAACCACCCCCCACAGGGCATTTGCCACCATCCATGAGTCAGTATAGAGATAGAGCATTGGCCACTTTTCTCGTTCAGCAATATCTAAAGCCAGCTGGATGGCTTTCACCTCTGCAAACTGACTCGATTCACCTTCTCCTTCAGCAGTTTCTGCAACTTGTCGTACAGGATTCCATACAGCAGCTTTCCACCTCCGATGCTTCCCCACAAGACGACAGGACCCATCAGTGAACAGGGCATATTGCTTCTCATTTTCTGGTAGTTTATTATACAGTGGGGCCTCCTCAGCACGTGTCACCTCCTCCTCTGGTGATATTCCGAAATCTTTGCCTTCTGGCCAGTCCATGATCACTTCGAAGATTCCTGGGTGACTGGGGTTTCCTATTTGGGCCCGTTGTGTGATCAGTGCGACCCACTTACTCCATGTAGCGTCAGTTGCATGATGTGTAGAGGGGACCCTCCCTTTGAACATCCAGCCCAGCACTGGCAGTCGGGCTGCCAGGAGGAGCTGTGCTTCAGTACCAACCACTTCCGAAGCAGCTCGAACCCCTTCATATGCTGCCAATATCTCTTTCTCCGTTGGAGTAGTATAGCCAGCCTCAGATCCTCTGTATCCTCGACTCCAAAACCCTAGGGGTCGACCTCTAGTCTCCCCCGGTGCTTTCTGCCAGAGGCTCCAGGTAGGGCCATTCTCCCCGGCTGCAGTGTAGAGCACATTTTTTACATCTTGCCCTGCCCAGACTGGCCCAAGGGCTACTGCATGAACTATCTCCTGTTTAATTTGTTCAAAGGCTTGTCGTTGCTCAGGGCCCCATTTGAAATCGTTCTTCTTCCGGGTCACTTGATAGAGAGGGCTTACGATGAGACTGTAATTTGGAATATGTATTCTCCAAAAACCCACAACGCCCAAGAAAGCCTGTGCTTCCTTTTTGCTAGTTGGTGGAGACATGGCTGTTATTTTGTTGATCACATCCATTGGGATCTGACGACGTCCATCTTGCCATTTTATTCCTAAAAACTGGATCTCCTGTGCAGGTCCCTTGACCTTACTTTGTTTTATAGCAAAGCCGGCTTCCAGAAGGATTTGTACTATTTTCTTCCCTTTCTCAAAAACTTCTTCTGCTGTGTTGCCCCACACGATGAGGTCATCAATGTATTGCAGGTGTTCCGGAGCCCCACCCTGTTCCAATGTAGTCTGGATCAGTCCATGGCAAATGGTGGGGCTGTGTTTCCACCCCTGGGGCAGTCGGTTCCAGGTGTACTGCACACCCCTCCAAGTGAAAGCAAACTGTGGCCTGCACTCTGCTGCCAAAGGGATAGAGAAAAACGCATTAGCGATATCAATTGTGGCATACCACTTGGCTGCCTTTGACTCCAATTTGTATTGAAGTTCTAGCATGTCCGGCACGGCAGCACTCAGCGGCGGCGTGACTTCATTCAGGCCCCGATAGTCTACTGTTAGTCTACTGAATCTGGTGCTGATGCTTTCAGTTAACCTGGAGTTCTTCTGGGATACCTAGCTGGAGACTTACATCCAAGCACTATTAGAAGTACTGAGTAATATGCCATTCAGTGTTACTCAGATAGCTACAGCGTTTCCATCTGGATAGTATCAGCGTTAATGATAAAAGGAAATTAAAAAAACCTCTGGTGGGCTTTTGTAGTTGCTGTTATCCCCTAGAGACAGGACTTTGTCCATACAAGAACCACATGGGTGAGACTGCAAAGAGAGGATATTTTACTGCAGCAGAAACCCTTCTGTAAGTTATTCTTTCAACAATTATTAGACAACTCTTTTCCTAGTATTCTTTCTGAGTCCTCTGTATCCATGGAAAAGGTTTTACCAAGTGTCAAATGACTATTTCTAAGGCTCTAAAGAACTGCTACATTTGGAATAAACCTAAGAATTGCTTCACCTCATTCTTTCTATGCCTTAAGGCCTCAAAGTTGCTGGAGGCATGATGTTAAATGCCTTGCCAGGAGCATGTACATAGTGGGGAGCCATGGAAGGAGACAAGGATCCCAGTGGCATTGTGGGGAAAAGCATATGTGCCTCGGCATTTCAGTGACTTCTATTGCAGAACTCGGTTGGAATGGTTCCCAGCATTAATTTGCAATAATCACAATAATTTACATTCAAGCCTTAATTAATGAAGATCTGGATATTTATGGGATGGGGGATCTTGAAAGGATAGGGTGTACTTTCTGGTCTATTTCTGCCCTTTTTCATTCCAGTGAAACTCTACTCATGACTCACTGCTCATTACCATCTCCTGGCAATGTATGAAGAGAGAGATGTACTGCAGAACAAAACGTTTCTTACCCTGATTATTTGCTCCTTTTCAACAGCCGAATACCTCCTTTATCACAGCCTGCTAAATGGCTTCCTTATAATTTAAAATCCTCAAAAATGTTTATGTGAGGAAACACTTGAACATATGACTACCTCAAGGTTATTTGTATATCAGTTTATCATCTCAGTGCTAAATGGTTAGGGCGAATGGAGGGTGAAAAATCCCTTTCTGTGAGATGTGCAGTCAGGAAGGGTTTAGGTTTGGAGCCTCCAGCAACAACACTGGGCTGTCTCTGGGCCATGGAGGCACCTACTACCTGATGGTGACAAGTGCTGAGGGAAGTTGCTAACATAAAGAATACTATGAGGTAAAGAGGTTTCCTTTTCATAGATAGTAAGGTAATTAACTTAACTAAACAGTGCCCACAGTAAAGCACCACTGGGTTTGTGGCATGTTCAGGTGCTGTCTGCTCCTCCTCACTGCCCAACCTGGTTGCTGGACCTCTTTGAAATCTCTGTTTTGGGAACTTCTGAAGTACACCTTCATCTCTGTGCGCTATCTTATATGGTTGCTGCTTCCAAATGCAGGACAGGTACATCAGCTGCATCCCTCTTGCTATACAGGGTGGTCCTCAGTGTGGTGCTGAGGTGAATGTACGGACAACATCTGGCCTGTATGGTAGCATCCTGCACTGGTGTGCACCATATCCTCTGTGCCCAGTAGTTGCTTTTGGAAAGAAATCTGGTTACACCAGCAAGGAAGGAGACATGATGAGTGGCAGTAGATCCTCTGGTCCACACAGTGCAGATACAGCTATTGGGAATGAAGATCACTGAGTTGTGACTTAGTTTCCCTTCACTTGGAGGCATAGCCCTCACAGAGCTCTCTTCCTTTGGAAGAATCAATCATTTATCTTACAACCATGCAAAATTTTATAATAGGATTTACTACTGATATTTGATAGGAAAGAAGCCAGGGATCTTTCTTTCTTGGTTTTAATGCATTTGATGCTGTTCTGCAGAAATTACTTTAGGTGAAATCTTATTAGTCAGGGGTAAAGTCCACTGCAAAAATGGTGTCTTATGCTTTGGGAATGAAAAGTAGATGTTAACATACTTTTTTCAAAGAAAAAATTTGGAAGCAGAAATGGAGTCCTAAGGACCTCTTCCAACTCTGTTTTGTGGTCCAGTCAAACAGCACAGAGCGCTGAAGGCTCCTCAGCAGCACAAGCACAACGGAAGAGTGGTGATCTGAGTGTGGGCCAGGGCATTTCCCAGGGGAGAAGGATGGACGAGCCTACAGATAAACCTCACATGGAAGGGGAACCGGGTTAGGGGGAACAACCTTTGGGAGATGGGCTTGCTGCCACTGAAGAGATGGAAGGAGTGGGGGCAGCAGCTACCCCGATACCTCTCCACCCCGTCCACCCCTCTCTCGGCAGTAGAAGCCAGATGAGCTTTCCAGAGCTGTAGCTTCACCAGGCAATGAAGAGAGGACAAGGCCCTTTGGCCACCCCTAACACATTGATCTCCTCTGCAAATACCTACTTTTCTGATGCATAAAGCCAGTGCGGGGAGGATAGCTGGGTATGTTTGGAATCTGGTCTGAATAATAGAAACACACTGAACTGATCCCAGGGAAGAAGTATCTTGCATTACCCATTTCATATCTGCACACATTTCACATCTGACAGTAGGACAAAGCACTGTAAAAATACCCTTAAGAATGTGAATCTCTGCTCTGATTTGCACTTAAAAGGCAACATCTGATTAGTGTCTGTGTTTTATTAACAGAAGACTGGGAGGATGAAAGCTCCTCAGATATTACTTTATTGTACCAGATAATTTTGATAGTATATTGTGGAAGAAAATGCCACATTTCATTAAAGTCTATCATTCATATACCACAAAGGATTTGGCAGCAGTTTATAAACGTAGTGGTAATTTTCAACATTGCCCATTTTTCAGTCTCTGAAGAATCTTTAAAAAAATGCTTCTGATGACCTCAGACTAGATCAACTGGTGTTCACTGGTCTGTGTGGGGATGCGTGCTATTGTACACCAGCTGTGGGGCTGCCTTTGGTATAAGCAGCTCAATTGCTGTGTCAGCAGTTATCACACTGTTTAATTTTAATGGACATGGTCACACAACACATTCTCAGACCTTCCAGCTGTGCCTAATGAAAATGCATTCTGACACTCATTCTGGTCTCAGCATCCCCCTTGGTCTGGTGTTACTTTATTATTTTTTTATTATTCTACTTACAAGGAATCTCAGTGCTCCCAATATATGAAATGCCATATATGTTGAGGATAATCTCCTGTCACTGCAACGTTTCTTTTCTGTTAGTTCTCTCTGCGTGCTTCATTTCATCTGTTTGCCACCCATTAGAAAGGGTAGTGAAACATTTGGTTCTTGAAGGGTTGAGTGCTTCATTTTATGTGATGTAACTGCATCAGCAGAGCAATAATTTACAATGAATAACTTGTTTGGCAGTCTTAGGCTTTTTTCGTGGACTGTCTTTGAACAGATTGTAGTTTTCTTGAATTTATTAATTATTCAAAATGTTAATGACTTTGGGGGATTGATTATGTGCAATTTTATGTGAGTATTTGGTATGCAGTACTCCACTTCTAGGGCCATTACTTTGTTGTGTAGGTAGATAAAGGCGCATCATGTTTTCTCTATTTTGTTGACAGAAGATGCTGAAAAATGTCATGACAATTTTGCTCAGAGGGTGAGAGTTTGGAAAGAGACAAAAAGAAAAATAGCAGAACATTTTCCCCTAAAATCCTGGCTAGATAAAAGAGTTTTTCTAAGAATAATTTCTGAAATAAAGAAGATTATTGTCAGATGTCTTTTATTTACTTATCAAATTTTAATTTCTTATGGTAACTTACACACAAGGTAATTGGGTGTGTGCATGTAGTCCCGGTGGGGGTGTCCTACAGCTTAGGTCATGATTGCCTTGGTGAAAGGTATGTTTCTCCATACAAAATATTCTGAAAGTACAGTTGTGACCAGTCTGCAAATTTCTCTAAAGGTTATTGTGAAGGTGAAGGTGACTGTAGGCAGTTTCCAATCCTGACGAGTGCTGTCAGAGGCTTGTGATGTTTGCTGGTCTCCTAACACTTGCTTTCTGTTTCTATTGAAGCATGAAAGGTTTTAATTCGCTACAGATGAGCATTCTGTGGGATAAAAACCTGATTTCTTGAACAGCAAGTGGCTTAAAATAGGTGTTCATCAAAATAACTTTTAAAGACATTTGAATACTTGGTTAGGAAATATTTTGTAATGTTTCCTTCGATCTGCTCTTGGCTACTTTTGCTTTAAGAGGGAGAGGAGAGGAGAGAAGAAAGACAGATGCTGTGAGGTAGAGGTACATATTGCTTGCGTCACTTATTTAAATATAGATATGAATGCTGAGTACGACAAAACTGAAAATACACATTTTAATTACAATACTCTTGCCATTTTGGCAAATCTGAGAAATGGTTGTGTGACTGGCTGCTGCTGGCTGAAGCTTTCCCTCACGTACCTGACTTGAATCTCTCTAAGCACTATACCTCCACAGTGTACCTTTTTCATGGCTTTGACGAGCAGGTCTATTTATGGAGTTCTTTAAAAAGCTGACTGCTACCCAGATCTTAGAGTAACATGCTGCATGCTGAGGCCCTTTGTAGCTGTTCAGGTGAATAAAGAGCACTTTCCTCCTATGGTTCTGCACATGTTAAGCCGTAAGTAAGAGAGGCTGCAGACACTGCAGAGGACTGCCAGCTCAGCCCAGGAATGGATCTCAGTGCAGCCTGCATAAGCATGTGAGAGCTCCCATCTGCAGTTCTTACCCAGTCACTTGCAGGATTGTTTTCCACTAAAGGACCAGTTTTTGCTTTACTTCTTTTCCCACAACCTTCCACCACCTGGCTTGTGTTTAAAAGACTCAGCTTAGGGCAACACGCTGGATTTCGGCAGTGCAGGCTGCCACTAGCTTCTGCTCTCCAGGAACTGCTAGCACATTATGTGTCAGCTCTCAGAGAAAGATGAGGGTTAGTTGGGTAGAAAATGAACAGAGAAGCAAAAGCTATACACCTTAAGGTTCCCACAAACGATAGAAATTAATCCATTTTAAACTCCTTACATCATTTAAGCTTCTTGGGGCAGGGATTTGTCTCTAAGTCCCTGTAAAATATCATGTCATATCCATTCTACTCTATAAAATGAGTAAAAACCATTATCCACAAAGCTCAGCAGTCATGCCAGAAATCTGTGTGGCACCTACATTTGGTTTGCATTGAAAACTCAGTAAATCCAGCCTAGTTCTGCACAGTAGGCACTGAAATGAAAAGTCATCATTAGTTAACAGTGCTCTGGCACTTCCCTGGCTACACTTCAGGCATAGACTGAGTTGAGTATGGTTTATTGCAACAAAATATGGAATTCATCTAATTCTTTTCAAACTTATGACTTCCAAATTTAAGCATCTGCATGTGAACTAAGAGCATGATGCAGTTGCTTGACTATGTGTTTCTGGAGCAGAATTGCTCATCTGCTCAGCTGTGGTTATCTATCTGAGTGTGGTTATCTATCTGAGTGTGGTTATCTGTCTGAGCCACCCACCCATGCGGGCTGCTGTGACCCATGGGAGCCCCGTGTCCCTCTGGAGTGGCACGGGGAAGCCAGGTGGGATAACCTAGTGCATCTCACACAAGTTGCATTTGATGCCTATGTTTAAGCAACTGAATCAACCTGTAGGTGTGTAAGTTCCCATTGAAGTCAGTTGACGTTTATTCAGTGCAGAGGAGAGAAGGCCTAGAGAGCAATTCAGTCACCCTAAAGCAGATGCCTAGGTGCTTGGATCATTTTTTCTCATCTCACCATCAGCTCGTTTAAAAGCTGGCCAGAACTTCTCCCTCAAATGTCAGAGCTGGGCTGCATCTGGCCAGAGGGTAACGAGTCAGTCCGGGAGACGCGGAGCACATCTCCCAGCTCCCTCAGGTCTGTTGTATTCACCAAGCCTTTCTGGCTCACAGCTTTCCAGCTACATGCCACAGAGTGGTTACTAGACCGCAGCGTTTACTCTTTCGCACATTGCTATTGCAACACACCGTTATTATGTGTGTCGTTCTCTTTCCACAAACAGAATAAAGTAAGTGAGCAAGAATGTGAAGTATACAAGTATAAGCATGTACATGTGATTGTGGCATACAAAGACTGTAAGGAAAACAGTAGTTTCTGTTGTCATTAAAGCCGTCTAGTAATTTCCATTTCCTTTCTACAAATGCCTCTAGAACTGAAGTTTATATGAGTTAAATCTTTGTTTGCTAATTCTGAAACAGACTCTCTATTGATTTGACTGCACTGTAAAACCCTGCTTCTTCTGTGCACATACGTCTGGGCCAACTGCAGGTCACCAGATATTTCCTAAGAAAGAACTGGATGGCTTTTCTTTTCTTCATTTGAAATACACGACAAAGTTCTCTCTCTGAACCTTTCAGAAAAGTGCAGTAATGGGAAAGCTTCAGGGAAAAGAGAACCATAAATTTAAAGATAAAAGTCAGGAATAATCTCTTGCTGTTTCAGGTATGGGGAACACACAACTGGCCAACAGGGCAAGTTTCTGGAATGCATTGAAGTATCAGCAGAGGCTTATTCTTTGTCTCCCACTTGTAACTTGACAAGATCCTCAAATGTATTTTTATAGTTTCCTTCCTGGTATGCTCCCAGAGATAAGTACTTTCTTCAAGTAAATGTCAGGCCAGAACTAGCTGGAAGAAAGCTTCTACTGACATTGTGTGAAAGAAGCTATAGAATTTGCTCCCAATTCCTTCGTTGAGCCACCACAGCTCATAAAAAAGCAAAAGGATAACACATCTCTAACTAACTGATGCGCTCCTGGTTACCCTGCAAATGGTACGAAGAAATTTAGAAGCTCTTACACAGAGTAATACTTGGTCATGCACGTGGTCACGGACTTTAGTAAAGAGAGGAGGATTATAAACTGTGAAAGAACTCTTCTTTGTTTCACATGAGAAAATATTTTCTGTTTCATTTATCAGACTGAGTTTTCCTGCATGAATATTCCTAATACAAGTCTGCTGAGTTCTCATTCATATTCACATCATTAAAAATACACCCTTTTTTTTGGATCCCAGCCCTTCTGATGATACATTTTAAAAATTATTCTTGTAACAGCAATACTCAGTGGAGCTACTTTTAAAAGTAGTTTGCTATTTTATTTATCTTGGGGAATGGGGAATAAGACATAACAAGTAGTGTTTGAGACATAGCAGAAAACAGTAGATCCTGCAAAATCACCATACCTCTACAGCTGCATGCAGTGCTCATATGCCCTTGGTGCAGCTCTGCTTCTCCTTCCCCTACACATACACCATACGGTGCGTAAGTGACGTCAAAGGTCAATAACCGAATCTGTGGCTTTGGTGAGGCAAATGTCTATCAGTAAGGTGAGTTCTGCTGGAGCTCAGGGAAGGAGCGGTGGCGAGGGACTGCTCCTCTGTCGTGGGGCAGACAGACTCCAGCAGCCCGGCGGGATGCTGCTTTGGGATCACTCGAGCTCTCTAGGTCTTTGACATTGCAATAAGCAAATAATAGGGATGACTTGCTGATACAAGCTCATTGATTTCACGGGTTTTTAAGTACTAAATGACTTCAGTCATTAGCCAAGGGGGACAAAGACCACTGACATCGATAGAAGGCTCACTGACTTTAGCAGGCTTTGGATAAGGCTCCAAAAGAAGAGGGATATTGGATCACTGATCATTAAGGGAAGGGAAGAGGGAAACTGCTATAAAGGAAACCTTACTTTGTAGCTTACATCTCTACAGAAGAAAGTTATCTTACCAAAAGCATCATCAGCTGAAAGTTAGCATGAAGACTATATTTCCTATAGAGTTACACAGTAATGTTTGCTTAGGAAAATAAAAGATAGGCTGGAAAAAATACCCCACCTGGAATTAGAGGAAGGTAAATGGAACAAGTCCCTGCAAATGAGAACGTTTAGAACATCCTGGTTACACTGAAAGCGAAAACCAGCCAACTTCCCACTTCTCAGGAGAGGCACTGCATACACATTTGGGAACACCCACGTAGCACAGTCTACCTCGTTAAAAGCAACTGAACTGTTACCATCTTCCTGAATCAATCCAGAACTATTTTACCTTTTCTGGTGTCACCTTCAATATTGCCTCATACAGCACAATTAAATGCAAATGAAATAGTTGTTAGGGAGAACACCCTGTTGTTTCTGGTAATGATCAGTTAGAAGGTGTGCTTGCATGGAGAAGCCAGAAGGTTGTTAATTACATCTCTGTATGAATGAAATGCACCTTGTAAGGGTGAAGGGAGCCCAAAGACGAGCAGATTCCTGCTGTTTGCCTTGTCAAGACAGCAGCTGTGGAATATATAACCAGGGAGAAAGTCATCAGAAATCAATTTGCAAAAATGTTAACAAGGCATTAAGAAACTCCTGAAATCTGTAGATGTGCTTTAAAAAAGAGATCTGAAAAACTTTTATAGAAGATGTTGAACAGTTTCGGCATAGGAAGTGAGTAACTTTATGTATAAGGGCACCTAAGGTCTTGGGGTTTAGGAACTGAGAAGAACTGGCTTCTGTTCTCAGACCTTCCTTGTACTTTGCAACGACCTTAAGAACCCCCATTTAGCAGGTTGATCCTGAATCAGTCAGTGAAAGTCAAAAGGCCAGGCCAAGACCTTTGCACGTCTGAAGTGTTCCTTAAGTGTTATTTAGAAAGCGTGAGTGAAAATTAAGCAGTAACTACACCCTTGCTCAGAATGAATTTTGCCCTGAAGTCCATGAAATACTTTGCTATTGCCAGGCAGAAATCACTATAAGAAGGATCATCATATAATTGCAACTCATTTATGCTTTTTTATCAGCCAGGAGAGCCCATTCATTATATGGGTTAGGTTATCATTTTACCTAGCATCTTCCCCTCCAGAAAAGGCCGTGAGGTATGTTAATGTGCATGTGGCACGATGGTGAAACTGAAGCATTTGGAAAGGCTCTGGACCAAGGGAGATTCCACCCAGCCCCTCACAAAGCATCTCTGAAGAGAAGCGGTTGCTATAGAAATACCTGATGCCCTGACAGCTCCACAGGTCGTGTTGCATCTGCATGTGGTTGTATGCTTGGAGATGTTAGTAGTCAGGGCCTTGAAGAAGTCCTTTAAATAGGATGTGAGCCCTGCCTCTGTAGGGTTTTGACCACCACGCAGATTTTATCAAGCCAGTCCAGCCAGGGAAAATCAAGGAGACCAAATTAGCTATATGTCCTCTTCTGAGCAAATACGTATGATGGCTTATTTCAGCAACTGCATGGGATGACCCTCTAAAGCAACCATTTCTGTAGAGGAACATCATAATAGCAGGAAGAGATGAAATCCAGCTCTCCTGACTTTGGTCATCTAAAAGCTGGGCACTGGGTATAAAGGAGTTAGACAGGCATTCTCTAAAATCAAAGCAGAGAGATATAAGCCCTCCCATGACTGAGTGATTCATCACGGTCTAAAGAAGGCATCTGAGACAAATCAAATGAGTTGCCCCCTGGAGAGGCCTCTGTCTCTCCTCTGATAATAGAAGGAAACCAGACAACAAGCACAGACAAGATGCTAAACTCTACGAGGCTAAAATTAAGTGACAGAAATCCTACCTTTCATGAACAAAGATTGTGTTTTAGTGGAAATCATTTAAGACATAACATAGGCATACAGCAAAAATGAAATATAAAATATAAATGAGGAGAAATCAAAGATCTTTCCCCAGAGAAACAAGTATTAAGAAATACTGTACTTAAAAGTCTGTTAATGAAAATCTTGAGCATACAAATCATTAAGGAAATAAAGAGTAAAGCATGCAAAGAAGGAGTGAAGAGTACATATATGTACACTATTCATCTGCATAGTTTTTTAGTATGATAGAAAACCATCTTAATTCCAGTGGGTTCTGCTGTCTTAGCTTGCTCAGTCGTTGGCTGGAAGCCGCCCATCCAGGGCATCATTGTGGAGGAGGCCATGGTGTTCCTGCCATGCAGCACCTCTCCCTGCTCCCGGTGCTCGCACCTCGGGGGGAGCATCTCAGCCAGGGTCTTATGTCAACTCTGCCACTGCCTCAGCCCATACACCATTAGCAGTTTACCTAGATTGTTAATTTGCAATCAGGCTACTTCTAGCCAGCTTTTGTGGAGGAAAGTCTCTTCATACCTATCGTCTCTGACATTATTTGCCACTTATAGTTTCCCTTTACTCAAGTTCCTATTAGCATGACTTGTATCAGTCTAGGCTGTTACATCACATAACCTTAATATAACCATCTCTATGGAGACCTATGTAGTTCAATGCAATCTAGAGGCTATCAGCTATCCACAGATTAAATAAATGTTTACTATATTTATATCACCTATGTATAGCTCTCTTAAATAACTGATTTTAAAAATTTTATGTAAAATTGCAAATAAAGCTACAGGTACTGCATTAGCATTTAATTGAAATTCTTTTTCTCTCCTGAGTGGGCAAACTCATTACAAAAAAGGGGTAAAACGTTGGCATGCTCATTCAGAAGAAAATTTTCAGATGGTACATTGGTGATTAGATGTTGAATACTTGTTACTGTTAATGTGAATGGCTGGTTTAATTCCCTTGCTATCACGCTACAAAATTACCCTTGCCATGATCTTCTGTAATGTGCTGAGTATTATTTTATAGACTGTATTTCTAATGAATTTTGTCTGATGAGACAGACAGTGAAAAGAAAAAAACTAAGCACCTCTTTCCCATGCATGATTCCTTCTGTGTTTTCTTCTTGAGGTAATCTCTGGATTGTGATTTCTTTGTTACTAATTCAGTACATTAAAAATCAGCTAATGTAGCATTAACTAAACACTAAGAGGCCATTAAAGACAAACTTTCATGCTGGAGAAAACAAAAATGTTTCAAATATAAATATAAGTCAATTTTATATGCACGAATTTTTGCTATCTGATGCCATTTGTATTAATAATTAATACATGTGTTTCATTTGGATATTGTCAGCCTCAATAGATATCCAAACTTTCTTGGCGTAGTATTACTTCTTTTCCTTGCAGACGGTGCAAGAGGCCAAGATAACGTTAGCCATTGCTTTATCCTCCCCTACTGACTACCTGGCAAGAGGATGGACCCAACCGAGCAATGATGCTGGCAGCACCCCAAGTGATCCAGGAGCAAACAATCGGCAAAATGTGTCCTGCTGTCTGAAACCCTTAGAATCTGCATGACAATCAGCGAATGTTTTCTTACATTTAAGGGCACAGAGTAATAGTCCCATTGCATTTCTTTAAAGTGCAGATACATGCACAGCCATCCTGGGAAGCTGATAACCTTGTTAATCGCAGGCACAACCCTTTGCAAGTGCAAGGTGATGTCCCTTGTGGTTCTGGTTCAAACTACCTTTCTTGCTCCAGTATTCATCACAAAATGGCAGAAATGTAGGGTGGAAGGGCCCTGGCTGTCTCACAGCCACCCCCTATTTGAGGCAGGACTCCCACGCCAAGGTGATCAGGTCAGCCGTGCCTCTGCCGAGGGCCTCCTGGGACAGAGGGTCTCAGCCCCCCAAGTGGCCTGCCCTATGTTATGCTGTCCGTCCTGTGCCCCCTCATCTCTGCCGCCTTCCCAAGAGGCTGCCAGCATCTCCTCCACGTCTGAGAAATGAAGGTTATTCTGTGAGGTTGCCCCTAGCTGGGCATCAAGGTGTGAGTCTGTGTTTTAGAAGGAAATCTGCCTTTTTTTGGACTTTAAGAGCTATTTGCTGGGAATAATTTCCCAACCAGAGCTTCAGAAAAATACAGGGAGTCTCCTCTTAGTGGGGGACTCTTGTTAGGTTACCCACATGTGTACTTTATAAATAATGTGCATAGCTGTAGCTAGTGCTTCCCGGCCCTTTGCTAGCCTTTGATCGTCTCTTTTGCCAGGGAATATACAAGGCAATAAAAAGCTAACTTGTTGTTTATGACCAGTGATAAACCTTCTGGGAAGAAAAGGCCTTATTCTCCTTTCAAGTAAGGATGAGGACCATTGTAAGGCTCTAATCGTACCAGGGGTTGTGTTACACTTATCCTTACATACCAGACAGTCTACTAAAATCAATGGGAATACTTGCTGTGCCTAAACTTACAAATGCACTGTGCTTTTATCAGATCTGGACTTGTAGCAGATATAGTTCAAGAGATTATCTTTCAAGTTATCCATCTACACAGCTGACAAGAGGAAAAGAGAATGAGAATAAATGGTGAAGATGATGGCTTTCATCTCCTAAAACAGCTCTCCAGATAATTTCCTAATGAGGAATTCTGTTTGAGTTGTTGCAACTACATAAGCTATTGCATTTTGCTTTGGTATAGATAATCATGATAATAATATTTGCCTGTTGCAAAATGCCGTTGTAAGGCAGGGACATGATTTCCATCTGTCTTTCTCAGCTTGTTTTTCTAAAAAAAAAATCCCTTCTTTCAGATAGGAGCCACTCACACATGATTGAAGTCCAAGACATGTTTTCAGCTTTAGTCTACTGATTTTGATCATTCAATCGCTTGCCTTCCCTACACTCGGGTGGATCTTTATTACGGAGAGTTATCAAAATATTTTGTGTAAGCATTTAAGTGGCAATATGTGCATATGTACCACATAACTGGGAAGAGGCAGAGAGGATTTTTTTTTTCTCACATAGAGAGTAAACAGGACACTAGAACGAATTTCTTGCTCCAGTCAAGTTTCACTGTGAGAGTCAAATATAATTTTGTTCAAAATCAAAGCACAAAACCAACTAGCTCATTTCTGGTACTTGCCCACCACTATCCCGTCTGGTCCTAAACAGGAGACAGGCCTGGCTCAGTGCTCGGAGGCAGCACTGTTTTGAGGTGGATTTGATGCAGCAGAATCAGGATCCCCACTTTTAGATCCCCATGGGCCTAAAAGCTTTGTTGAACAGATGCTTTGATTATTGTCTTTTCTAATTATTGCCTATATTTAACTGGAATGAACCCTGATGAGCCAATACTTTCATTTTAAAATGATGTTCTGATAAACGTTTTCTCATCTTTGAAATATCAGTGTAACAGACTTATTGTTTGTGTGTGAAATAGGCCATTTTTACACGTGTCACATTTGGAAAATAAATCTGCTCCTATGCCCCCTCAAGGCTGCATTAGATGATGTTAAGTGCTCTCATTTTTCTGCTCCTTAAGATATTTTTAACTGGATGAGTCATTAGGTATTCTGGTCACTCCTCTTGCAGATGCAGTTATGATTCTAACAGGGAAAATGTAAATTCTGTGAAATCTCTCTGTGACAACCATTCTCACTACAGGGAACGTTCAAGTCACCACAGAAATATAGAAAACAGGCCTGGCAGGGTACTTGAGAGGTCATGCAGTCCACCCCCTGCTCCAAGGTAGGCTCAGCTCTGCAGGTCATCCCTGGCAGAGGCTGGTCTAACCTGAGATCCCCCCATGCCCACACCTGTGCCCACGACTCGCAGCTCCCCTGACAGACAGCCCATGTGCTAAGTTATTCGAAACCTGTGTTGTTCAACCTAAATCTTCCATGTGGCACTTTTTAAGACTGTTTCTTCTCATCCTGTGATCCTGCAGAACAATTTTACAAATGTTGAAGCTGTTATCATATTTCCCTTCAGCTTTCTCTTGTCTAAGCAGACCCAGTGCTCTCAGTCTCTCCTCCGAGATCATGGACTCTTGGCCTCTAATCTTGCTGCTTCTGCCCTGCTTTCTCTCAAACTAACCCCATCTTTCTTAAAAAGTATAGCTGAGATGTTACCAGTGACAAACAAGGCAGAACATACCTTCCATACAGCTCCTTTGTGCATCCTGCTGTGAAGTTGCATTTTCACAGCAGCACAACGTCACTGACTCAGGTCATATGCACCCACAGGCTCTTGTGCACCCCAGAGCCTTTACTAAAAAGCAGTTATTTAGTCCACTATTTCCCGTCTTGTATTCATACTGTGAATTTTACTACCTAAACTATTTACTTCAGACCACTTAATTTTTTCAAAATAATTTTGAATTCCAGTCGTGACCTCCAGCTTGTGTCCTGTACAAGAGAGCTACTTTGTCTAGTGTCCAAACCATTAAATATTGAATAATATCAGACCCAGGAGAAATCCTAGCACAGATTTACTTGTCCTTTTCTCTAGAAGTATGGCTTTCCAGCCAGTTGTACAACAATTTCACAGTGGTTTCCATAAAACTGTTTCCTTAACTTGCTTATGAGACTCCACTGGGAAGCAAAGTCAAAAGCAGTGCTACAGCCAATATAGAGAAACCTACTGCTTCTTCCCTCATTTCCTATCTATATACGATATTAACCTTTCTTTGCCCTTAGCAGTGAACCACTTTTTTCCTTGCCGTCATGTTCTAGCAAATGTTCTTTCAAGATTTTTTTTCTGTTCTTTTTTCTTGTTATCTCCTGTATTAATCCTATTATATTCTATGCCTTGATCTTTCTGATTTTGTCCTTGTAGGTTTATGTTAGTCTTACATATATCTTCTTAGTAACTTGACCTACTTTCCATGCCGAATAATTTTCAGGTCACTGAAAAACTTCTGAGTTAGCAAAAGTGGTTTCTTACTACGCTTCCTGTATCTCCTTCGTATGAAATAATCTGTGCTTGTCTTTTTGAGGCTGCCTTTTTAAGAACTTCCTTTAAATTCCCTTTTTCCTCCTGCCTTGCTTGTCTCTCAATTCTCCAAGTTGTGTGATGCTGTCTTTCTTCAAATTCTTTTTTATTTTACTGCTTTCCTTTGTTCCCTTGCTAGATGTCAGGAATACCATTCTTTATGATCCCTGTCACAGGGTTTGCCTTCTCCCTTCACCCTCTGGACCAACTCCTCTTTGCTCGGCAGAAACGAGATCCAAAGGAGCCTTTCCCTCTCCAAGAACCAGATCATAATCTCCATTGCAGCAGGGCTGTTTCCCCTCCTCTTTTATGCTCAAAGACTTTCAGCAGCTCTGTTGCTTCCAACTGCTGCCGTTCACCGCAGGCATGTGCAACCACCATGCACACCTTGGAAACATGCCTCTTCATCTCCCCCTGCCCCAAATAAATCATAAATGTATCATGTCCATTAACCTACCAAATTAGTTAAGTAATAATTCTGATATTGTGAATGAAATTCTTCCAATTTGTTTTTCATTATTCTTATATTAGCATACAGACCTCCAAGGTAGTCATCCCACTATTCTCTTTCTTGTCCCTTTTCATCCCTGGGGGGGCTTCAGTGCCCTGTTTTCAGGATGTGCATCATCCACCTCTTTACTAGTTTGCTCACTCTGTGCCTGATAACATTCTCATTTCTCTGGGTGAGATGGACTGTTTCTTTCTTCAGATATTATTGCCTCCTCACTGAGAAACTGCAGTTGTTGCCGAGTCCTGTCTCCTGGCCACCCCATCCTCTCCAGACACTGGTCCCTGCCCCAGCCTTTGCCCTCAGCTGGAGGGGCTGGGTAGGGCCATCCTCACGCCTCCTCCCCGACTCCCGCAGCGAAGTGACCACTCAAAGCTTTCCCAGGGGCTCATTTAATGGGACAGGTTTTCTCACAGCTCCGACCCAGGCTCTCAACAAGCACTGTACCTTTTGGGATGTCGGGTTAGATCTGCAAACGGACGTCTCCGTCACCTTCAGCCTCTTTCCTCAGGAGACTGCCAGTTTTGCACATCTTAGACTAACGAAATATGACTGTCCTCAAAACTTACTAGTGACAATTCCTCACTCAGTACCAAGGCAGAGCCTGGATAACTATGTATGTTGTGCAGAAGAGTCTTATTAAAAGACAACAACGCAGTAACACCATAACCACACCATACTCTCCCAGCTTTACGTCAACACAAGAGTGGTTTCTTGCCAAAGGTCATGTCACTTTAGTATTTTTATAACAGGGGACAATTCTATGTCCCTGATTCAGCAGGATGTCTAACTCTAAACACAAATCATCCCAACCGAGCTGCCAAAGCCAAAAATGAATGCCTAAATGATGAACTGATGCCCACTGTTCATCTGAGTCTAAACAAAAGGCAACGTGTAGAATTACTTTTATAAAAAAATAATCTGTGCTACTAAATACCCTGTAAGTCATGTGTGAGAACAAAACTGTTCTTATTACCGAGTCTCAATTTCATTCCAACTTGCAAAGTATTGAACAGTTTTCTCTTTGACCCTGTTTCTGAAAATCTCAGATTATGTGAGAATCCAAACTCTTATTAAAAGCTGAGCAATTCCTTATGATTGCAGAGAGAAACTTGGAAATGTGCACCCTCATAGTTCAGCAGCAAAACAGCAAATTGAAAGAGCTATGATTTGTCGTTTTTTCTTTTTTTTTTTTTTTAATCCTGTTATTTGAAAGTGAATTCTGTGACTAATGATTTTGAACTGTTTGGATTTGCCACAGTGTAAAGTACGTGCAGCAAATGTTTGCAGGATTGAAACCATTAGCTGAAGTGGTTTGTTCTGACATATTTTCTTACCTGCCCACGTGAGACAAATAGAGAACTAAAATAAGTGCAATGAATAACCCAGCCAAATGTCAGCGTTGCGGACCCATATTCATCTTGGTGGCCACTTACTGGACAGCTGGCTGTGAAAGCAGAATCCCTCAGCAGGGGTTTAATGTAATGCTACGAGCAGAAGTAATTCAGATTAGTCATGGCGCTGAATCGGGGCCATCATTAAGCTGTATATGCTGCAGAAAAGCATTTCTCATCATTGTCCATCGTCATCCTCATTCTCACTTGGCAAGTATTAAGCTACTGCATTAAGTTATTTAGACTGCTAGTCAAATAAAAAAGAGGCATTTTTACTTCTGCCGTGGCCACTGGTATTTTATCAGCCAGTAGCAGTCTTCTCATAACTTAATCAAATCAATCAGAGGCCATGCTCAGGGGAAATCCACTATACTGAAGTGAAAGAAAATGACCCTACTATATTCCTAAACTTCCCCAAGTCCTAGAAATCTCCAAAGGGAAAGGCTATTACACCAAATTATTACTCCAGTATTTCAAAATGAGGATGATCTAACTACAATTTAAAAATGAATTTTAATTATTTTTTATTTTATTCTTTGCTTCACTGCAATAAAATAACTACTGGAGATGTTGATTTGCTTCAGCCTCTGCATGAGGAAAGCTTTTTGGGCAATGTGGAGGTGTATAGTACTTTAAATTAGGTTTCATTTTCCGAGGAGAGCAGAGGAACCAGTTAACAGGCAGAGGGGCTTCCTTTTTGTTTCAGTGATAACAGACATGAACCTCACAAGCAAATGGGCAACCTATGAACTAGATATGGAGCTCTAAGGCCTGGATGCCTGCAAGATAAACACTACCACCAGCTATTAATTTCAGGGGACCACTGTGGATGGAGAGGAAGACTCTACTCGTTTTCATGGGTTGCCTCTCGTTCCCAGTGGAAAAGAGCACAACAAAGAAAGAGGAACTGGCTGGTCTTTTCCATCTCTACCCTCCTTAGCTGGAAGAAGGCGGCCACGTAGCACGAGGAGCAGCCCCGTCCCTCCTAATGAACAGAGCAGAGCAGATCGCAAAGAGCAACCCTGGGAGAAATTGCTTCTTCCAAGTGGATGGAACCGATGGCTCCCTTGGGTACCCCAGCACACGGCAGTGCAGCTCAGAGCTGGGCACAGCTATCATATAAAATCATAAAAATCTCTGCGGCAGCTGTAGCAGTTGTTTACATGGGATAATAATATTAGAAAGTACTCACAATAAAGTTGTAACTTTTACTGTGGCTTAGCAGCTTAATACAAGGAGAAGCACCGGCCCGGTGTAACAACCAGCTCTCCCAAACCCAACTGCTCTGTACTGTAAAAATTGTATTTGGAGTAATTGCCCAGACTTCTCATGGCCTGGGATTCCTCACATGAGCAAAGGATCCTAATTCTTACCTTTTCACTGGTTTTACACTGGTCTATCCCCACTAACAGTGGAGTTGTTTCTTACAGCTTTTGACACTAACATCCAGGTTTGTAACAGCATCTGCTCTGGCGGCAGCCAAATCTCACCACTACTGGTGCAAGTAAGAAGGTTACAAAACTGCCTCCTGCTACTTGGGTGATTCTTGTTTGGGCTGAAGCAAACTGGGACCAAAGGACAGGCCCCAACAACTCAGGATATTCACCAAAAATCGAGATTTGCCATATAGCCTGCCTCTTCATCATCTACCATGCTTTTTTTTTATTATTATTTACATGGGCAAGGCAGATCGCAGGCCTGTTTAAGGCACTGAGCTGGCAGCCACTTGTGTCCGTGCTAAGCAGCGGGGATCAGCGTGGGTACCACAAACTGATGTTAAGACTGTCAAATATACACATGTAGGAGAGAACTGTGCTAGCTTCTTTTTTGCAAAGATACGAGGCAAAATTCTGGAAGTCAAAACTGTTACCACCGGGCAAACTGAGCTCGAGCCTCTGAACAGTTGAACAGGACTGGTAAATAGTTAAAATCAACTCAGATTTGGATTCTTGTTTCAAAAGACTGTTAGCATACAACATTCAGAAACGCTGGATCATTTAATGCAGTGACTAGCAAATTCCTACTGGGTTAGACTTTGGTATTTAATCTTCTCAACAGTTTCACTAAGTACAGGAAAGCAGCTGGAGATACTTTCTTACACAGGGGAAGATGTTTTTTCCATATATTAATGAGAAAATAGGATTATCACTATGGTATTGCTGTTGCTTCAACATGCTGTAGCTGAACTCTCGTGCCCAAGGCTACAAGAATTAAGTGGCTTTGGTCCACTTGAAATTAAAGCTGAAACAGGGACACCTTTCTCCGTCCTCATTTATGGTGACGGCAGGGATATCGGAGCGACCATGGCAGGGAGTGGATGGCAGCGCACCATTTGCTGCGGGCACAGCTGATGCAGGCAAGTGCGACTTGGATGCTGTAATTTAGCATTGCCGACCTCCTCGCCTTACCTCCCCCAGCAGCACTTTGGGGAGGCAGAGAGGTAAAGCTGCCGCATCCAGACACAAACAAGCACAAAAGTCTGTGGGGAAAAATACAAATACCTTCTGGATCCTAAATTTAGTGTTCCTAAGTAAAAAGGATTTATACCACAGTGCCTTTTTTCTTCTCTAAGATGTAGCTCTTAACAGATGGTGATGAACAGTTTGGAATTAAACTGTATCCTGCTGCATTTCTAGATGCCTTTTTACAGCACTACGCTCTGGGCCACATCCTCGCCATTCACACTTACTGGGAGGTAATTTTTAGCTGCTCAAGTAATTATTGCCAAAATGTGATTTCAGCTATAGGCACTGTTTCTTCAACACCATCAGACGTCCACATTTCCGCAAGACTGCCCATTGGCAAGAAGTGAGTGATGAGAGCTCAGAAGTGTCACACCAGGTTCAAGTTTGCCATTTACCTATAGAGAATGAAAAAGTGTTTCAAGAGTGGCACACCTGGCAAACTTTTCCTTCATAGAATGGATAAAACACTTGAAACCTAATTGCAGTGAGTAAAATGCCTACAAGAGGCTAACCATGCCTCAGGCTGCCCACAGTGAGCCCATGTCGTGAGCTAGGAGGCCAAAACTTGCCTTTTCCATGAGCAGTTGTTTTCACCAGAAGGACTCAGATGTCACCAAAAGAGGAATTGTTTATGAGCATCTTCCATTTTCTCTCTTGTGCCCTGACTGATGGATTAAACTGGAAGAGTTTATATACCTATGCAATATCTTGTTGAAATAATACCTCTGCCATCTTATTAGTTTAAGTAAGAAGATGAATAAGGTTTGTTCTTTTGATTGTGAAACCCCGAAATAGTGCTCAGTTACTTTTTGAATGGCACCTTGCATTCTGATGGCATGTTAAGTTAGAGCTCCTGCTCGGGTGTAAGGATGCTTTCACTTTACATTTAGGATAATATGACTTTTATAGCCACTCAAGGGCTCCCACTCAATTACTGTAGCATTTTAGGTAGCCAGTTCGTCATGGGCACCTGCCATGCAGAGAGGAAGCATCCCCTTGGCCAGGCTGCGGAGGCATGTGCTTTTGGAAGCAAAGCATGCATGTTCCTGCTTACTGTCACTGTGATCCATGTGACAACCAGTTTGGTCCCTGGGACTAGGGGTTTTTTCATCAGATATCTTTCAAATAGCTCTCATTGGCCATAAAGCCCCTAAATAGTTGAAGATTTGCCAGGAGACCAGCTACAGGCTGGCTACAGAAGGCTTGTTGACCTATGGCAAGGGGAGTCTGAGGGGTGGGTCACGGCCATGCCTGCCTAAGCTGCAGCTCACATGAGGCCAAGCCTGACCCGCTCCTCACTCGCATTATTTGTGTGCAACCACGCGCTCAAGGGCATGCTGCAGCTGAGCTTGGGACGCTGTCCATGGGGAGAACAGATGAGTGCTTGGCACCACTGGGCCGACCCCAGTCCCTCCAGTGCTGCTGGAGCTGCAGACACTTCCACAGCCAGCAGACAGCCTGAACCCAGCTCTCCTGGAGCATGGATGTGGGGCTTTGATGCCAGCCTTCAGCTGTAGCACTGGATACTGCAACAGTCACGCAAAGGGCTTTGATGCACATGGCCTTGCTCTCAAACCTGCCCTGAATTTTGCAGATGAGTTTTGTTCCCTGACCTGGCCTGTTCCTGAACAGTGCAACTAGGTCCTCACCCTGCCTTGGGCATGCTGAAAATCTCAAACTTCATCTTTAATACTTTACGCTGAAATGAGCTATGTTTTCTATGATAGTCCTCTAAAAACTGAGGAGAAAGGACTCAGGCATTTCTTCTGCCCAAACAAGCAAAAACTGCTTGTGGTAGTTGATAGATTTTGCTTAACAGCCGAAGGAGAAATACTAATGATTCTGTATGTCAAGTTAAGTGGAACATATCAGGAAGGTTTGAGCCAGCCAGTAATTCTTCTCAGGGAAGAAAAAGTAACCAAAAGTATCCAATTTAGGGAAGAAAAGAGACAGAATACAGAAAAGCAAATTCACTCCCTCTCCTTCATAACAAAGCCCTGGAGTTAGAGAAGGGGTTTCTGCCAGATATATATAGAACAGGATCTGTGCAATGCTGTAGTTTGCGAGTTCTTTACACAAAATATTTCCCTCTTGTGTCTTTGTTTATAACTAGACTCAGACACATCAAATGGTACTAAAGGTATATTTCCCTTTGTTTGGGTTTTTTTTCTTTTTTGCATTGCTTGATGATAGTGATTGATGGATAATGAGGAATGTTATTGTGGGACAACAATTAAAGAAATACAAGTTGCATTTTCAAGAGAGAAGAAGATGTTAAGAGGTAAATCAGCTAGAGCACTCCAGAAAAAAAAAATAGAGCAAATGAGTGATAACCCTTGTTAACTGCAGCCAGAGACACATCAGGGAAAACCTAAAGATCAAAAGAAATACCATGCATAAGGAAAATATGTATCTTATCAGGATGGATCAGCAGCTTCAAAATGATCAGTTAGCATTTGAAATTTCAGATTATGAAATGTTGACAATTAAAGCTATATTTTCCCTGCCAGGATGTCAAATGCCACTCCTCAGAGGCCTGACTCATTAGATAATTATTATTTGAGCCAGTCAGTTTCAGCAAAATTGCGAGCATGAAATAAGCTTGGAGCTCAGCAGAGACATTAGCTCTTATTCGAGTATGGCTTTTGGTTTGATTTCTCAGTAACTCACTGAATGCAATAAAAAATCAGTGGCCTCCTCTTTTGTAGCTTTTATTACACTCCCAGTTGGCACCAAGTAATAAGTGATTATGAATATGCCTTCTGAGCAATTCAAACTCCCTTTGTTGGTTATAAGCATGCTGGCAGCCTGTCTGTGGGCAACCTGAGCCGACAGCAAGGAAGTTGAGCAGCAACAGGCTACCAGCTCTAACATGATCTCATTCCTAATGGTATTTTCACATTGTTATCATTTGATTGCACAGAATGAAAATAATGTACATACTAAGGGACTACAAAAGGGAAAACATTTCATATGACAAAAGGAGGAACAGTTGTGCATCTGAACTGTCTTGCCAGCTCTTGTTTTGCCAGTGCTGTTTTATCAGTTACCTACTACACCAGGCCAAGAGTCCTTCTGCCTCAGCAGCCAGCTTGGACTTGCTGCTGACATTGCAGCATCCCAGGGGACTTGCATAGTTACGAAGGTGCAGAAAGACACTAGAAAATCTCCAACAAATACTCCAAATCCATCATTCAAAAGAGATAGGCTTCAACACCTTGGACATTTCTATGAAAACAGGTTCCTTTTAGTTTCTGAACGTTTACGTTTGCTACATGTATGTTTAGGGATGGGTGGTGTGGGCTAACCAGGGTAAGAATTTAGCCCAGCTATCTCCTGACCTTTGAGGCTCTGAGCCTGAAAATGCTTAATCGCAGATGTCCTGGTTTCAGCTGGGATAGAGATAATTTTCTTCTTGGTAGCCGGTATGGGGCTGTGTTTTGGGTTTAGGATGAGAACAATGTCGATGCTAAGTATCGCTAAATAGTCACTAAGTAGCGCTTACACTGGTCAAGGACTTTTCAGCTTCCCGTGCTCTGCCCGGTGCATGGGGGGGCTGGGAGGGAGCACAGCCAGGGGCGCTGACCCAGGCTGGCCAAAGAGTTATCCCATACCACATGACGTCATGCTCAGTATATAAGCTGGGGGAAGAAGAAGGAAGGGGGGGACATCTGGCGTGATGGCGTTTGTCTTCCCAAGTAACCGTTACGCGTGATGGAGCCCTGCTTTCCTGGGGATGGCCGAACACCTGCCTGCCCATGGGAAGTAGCAAATTAATTCCTTGTTTTGCCTTGTTTGCGTGCGCAGCTTTTGCTTTACCTATTTAACTGTTCTCTTTTATTTTACTTCAATTATTAAACTGTTCTTATCTCAACCCACGAGTTCTCTCCCTTTTACCCTTCCAATTCTCTCCCCCATCCCAGCGGGGGGGAGTGAGCGAGCGGCTGTGTGGTGCTTAGTTGCTAGCTGGGGTTAAACCACGACAGCAGATACAACTTCTATTTGAGCAGTTTAGGTACCTGCAAACACAATAACTGTAGAGACAAAGACTGTAAATGGTTTGGTTACAAGTTTCAGGCTATCATCTGTAGAAAAAAAACTTGTAAAGATCTCTCTGTCTCAGCCATGTAGGTAGCACGTGATGCTCTTAGAAAACCGTGGGGGCAAACTGTGCTGTCTAATGGCTCAGTTCACAGATCCCCTGTCCCACCTGGAAGGTGCGCTGGCTGCACCTGTCTGCGCCCTTGTCTTCTTCTGGGTCCACTCAGTATATGTGGATGGGCAAAATGTGCCCCCTCCCCAAATGAATAACCTCTGAAATGTCTGGGCTGCCTGTAACTTTGAGAAAACACAGCAGACACTCTTTCTCCGCTACCCAGCCTGCAGGAATGTACTGAACTGCTCTGAAAACAAGACCTAGCTATGGATGTTTTTTCTGCTCCCTCTCCCCTCCCTTCCTGGAAAGCACGCTGAAAGAAGGACATTCAAACATAAGAGTTGAAGGAAATTTAAAAAAAGTAGAACTGAATTAAACAGCTCTGTGTGATATTTAAGACACTGGAAACAAGCAAGAGAGAATGGTTAGCCACAGAGAGACACATATATATACATATACAGCAATTATTTTAAAATTCAGTAAGACCCTTCCCTAGTGTTATCTTACAGTATGTTGAAAACAGCATGACGTTATCACTGCTTAGAAGCTGAAGAGCAGGCAGATTGTCTTCCTCTCAGTGCCAGTTGCACCAGCTGTGCAAGTGGGCTTTCTGTAATCCCGCATCAAGATAATGCACTTCTAATCTTACCCTTTAAATGTGACCCCTGAAAAATGACACTGCATCCCCTCTCTGTCATCATTGCATTTTCTGCAAACAACTGTGTTCTTCCTTTCATGCTTCAAAATTACTGTGCTGTCCTGAAAGAGCCTTGTGTTCAGAAGATCTTAATTCTCTAATAAAAACTATCATTATTTTACAGCTGCAGAGTCAAACACACAATTGCTTCACATGTCTAAGAGAATTACCTAAACACAAAAATATCCCTTCAAACTGAAAATTAATTATAACTTCTTCTTCCGCATGCTTGAAACACCGGCCCTCATAACCTGATACTAGGATCATTTTACTCCTGTTAAATTGGGATTTTCTCAGAAGAGATTAAGTCCCAAACCTGGTCTGCAGTCCTTAATCACAGGATTAGTCACACTGATTTCATGAATTTCTTACCTGTGTAATGACAGCAAGATCAAGCTACTAATTTGTTTTTTATTCTGGAGAGACAGCAGCAATATCTTGAGTATTCCAAAATCCCTCTTACCTTCATATTTACGCATCTGTATATCTGAATCTGTATATCTATGAATTTGTGTATCGGACATACCCGCACCCTTGCTGAACTGGGAACAGTTACAGTCAAGATCAATGGTTACTGCCGATAGTCTTTATGAACCTAGCAGTCCCTGATCCCCTGGGTTACTCCTATCCAGTTTAATCCCTGTTATCAACAAGAGTCACCCCAACATCTTTGATGGTCTGAGCCTCCAAGCGATATGTAAGTGGACAAGAGGACTGGAGAGTAGTAAAGTATTTTCAGCCTCAAAAGCCTTTCGAAGCACATCCTAATCCCTTGCGAGGCGGGCACCCAAACAACCTTGTTTACCTTGTTTCAGTTTTACAAATGAAGAAAATGTGACACAGGATTTTTACTAAAATTTATAGAATTCCACTCAGGTTTGGAAATAGAAATTCCTCATTCCATTCTTGTGATGGATCATACCTAAAATGCTATTTTCCTTTGCCAAAACTTGAAGTTCAGTTAAATTAAGAAAAAGTGCGTGATATGAAAGTATAATGTGTAGAACTCCAGAACGCTGCACCAACCAGAGTTGGGATTACGTTTCCTCAACATTTTCTGTTGTCATAATAGGCAGACAAGGCAGTTGTTTGTACAGCCTGGGATACTGGGCCCGGTATACTGGCACCATTGCTGCATTCAGCTGTTTTCCCATGCTGGGGACTTCCCAAAGCACCTTTTAAAATGTAAGGTAATATTGATTCTGGAGACCAATAGCAGGGTAAGAGCCCAGGTACCAGGGCCACCAACAGCGATGCCAGCAGAAAAAAGGCCTATCATATAAACTTCTGTCTAGAGAGGCTGAAAATTACTCCCAGGCTTTTTAAGGCTGCAAATTCCTTGCATACAACCAAGCACAAAAGGATCCCACATGAAACAAGGTACAGATGTTCCCCAGTTAATGTGTACAAATGATTGAAGCCACTGGTCCCACAGGCAGTTTTTCCTGGGCAGCAGAGAGCTTTGCCTGGACCGGGGGCAGCACGGGGAGCACGGCAGTTGGTGCTGCAGTGAGGGCAGCCGATCGCTGCCTTGCCGAGGCTTCAGAGGGAAGAAGCTGCAGCTACTCAGAAACCCCAGTTAATTCCTTGAACTGATTTATTTACACAACCTCCAGATGAGTACACATAACGTTGCCTTTGGAAATGATCCAGCTCCTTGCTTGGAGCTGAAGGAGAAATGCAAACTTCCTTTCGGAGGCCATTGCTGCCTGTTAATTTTCTGCCAGGTCTGCAGTGAGCGATGGGGATGATGGCCTTGTCATGGTGCAGGGCCACCCCGGCACAGTCTGCCGTGCCAACCTGATGTTCAGTGGTGCCCGTTCAGTCCTGAGCGGAGCGGCTCGAGTCTCCCTGCTGACTCAGGTGCTCCTGCCTGAGCCGGCTCTGCAGAGGAGCCCTCGGTGTTTTCTGTGCGGTTTATAAGTCTACCAGGGAGTGAATGGGCCATTCAGTGAGTGCTATGCTTCCCCCTGAACTGGTGAGGAAACATGGAGGAATGCCGGAGGAGACTCCAGTGAGTGCCGGCTGGATACGCAGGAGCCAGAGGCCCCTTCAGGGTAGTAGGAAAATGGAAATTTCGCAATAAAAGGGATGCGTGAGCCTGCACTGGGAGCCAGGGCTGCTGCTGGGTAGCGATGCACACGTGTGCACATGCAGACATGCAGGCACACTGCTCCTCCAGTCCCCAGGCTTTCCTCTGGGGGATCCTTCATCCAGCCAGAGCAACCAGAACAAGCGTTGCCAGTGAGCCCGCTGGCTGGGCTGGCCTGGCCGAAGGCCAGCAATAATGAACAGAAATCAGCGGGGTCCCCACCGAGCAGACCTGGGACACTGGTGCTTTTTGCAGGCTCTTCGTCGGGGACGTAACTACAGTCACTGTCTTCCTGGGCCTTGAGTAAATTCACTAATGCAGGGGCAGCCGAAGGGATTAAAAGTGGCGGCAATGGGAGAACTTCTCTGGGTGCTTGTGGGGGAAAGAAAGTGCTAATGGCGAGAGCAGGGAGAGAAGAGGTGCGTGGGGTCTGAGGGAGATCAAAGCAGAGACATGTCGACTGAGCAAGGGAGCAGAGGGAAAGCATTGTAAAGGAGACAGAAAGGACTGTGAAGGCCTTAGAGAAAGATGATAACAAGGAAAAGGAGGGAAGCGCAGGGAGCCCCGAGCAAAGCAATCTCTGGCCCTTTCCCTATAAGGCTGTTTTACAGTGCAGGGAGTCCAGGGCCATCTGTAGAGTCTTAAAAGAGGGGCAGGGGAGGAACATGCATTCCTCCTTCACACGGAATTGGCCTAGAGAAGGTGGAAAAGGGAAGATAAAATGAGGGAAAAGCTGTATCGGCAGACTAAACAATCTTGATAAAGGCTGATATTTTGAAAGTTGCCTGAGGGATTTTGCAAGTCGTTCATGATACAAAAATTGTGGGATTGAAAAAGGGAAGAGATTAAATAAATGTAGGGGGGACAGGACACAAGGGAGAGTATTTTAAAGTTAGCACATTATGTTACTTAAATATATAAGGGAGGGTCATTCCTAAGCCGTGCTGTATTTCCAAGGCAGAAGTGGGACAGAGCAGCCACAGTCCTGGAGGAGCGGGAACACTTGTGAGTCAGCTGTAACACTTACATGTCAGGAGAAAATGCATCATTTTTTCCATCCCAGTATGAATCTCAGGGAAGGAATAAGAGAAGAGGAAATGTCTTATGCCTTTATGTCTAGAAAAAAAATCAAGGGATTAATGGATGATGAGGACTTGCAATATGTGGGCCACGTTTTAGATACAAGGCCCTAGTGTGGGGAACCTCATAAATAAGGAGATAAGGGAGGGTAGCATGCTGGGTGCCAGGGCTCAGACGCTTTGGCTTTCTCAGTCAGCAATACCAGTGCACTGCTTTAGGCCTCCTGGATGGGATTTTTTGACATCCTGAAGGCAAAAAACATAAGAAAATGGCTACTGACAGCTGTTCCTTCAGAAAGCAAAAGCATGGTCTGTGAGTGAGGCTCTCTGCAGTCCCACACGTGTTGGCTCCCCTCTGCCTGTGAAGATTAAGTCCATCACAGCAGCTCCTCTTCGCAGACACGGGCACAGGCTCCCGCTTCCACAAAAGCATAGTGAGGCTGGTCTATCAGTTGCCTGTCAGGGAACTTGGGGGGCCACTGGCATATGGCAGTGGCTGCAAAATCACTGCCACAGCACGAAAAATTGCACTGCGTTGGTAGAAGTTATAAAATGAACAAGCAGTTTCTTCGTCTAACTGTTGGATTAGCTGTGGTCATGGGGACTGTCATGTCCAGAGGGACATATTTACCTGCTACCCCTCCATGTTCTGCGTAGGCAGAAGAGTTTCTGAGGTGTTGAAGGAGTACCCGAGTATATTAGAATATCCCCCTCAGTGTTCAGCTGCCTTTCACAAAATCTGGTCTAGAAATATCATTTAGGTGGGCTACAACAGGGCAGGGACCATGAAGAAGGAGAGGTTTATCAGTGTGAGTGAGTTAAGTAGGGAAGGAATAGAGGAAGGCCACCATAGACAAAGCAAAAGGAGGGAAAATGTTTTGAGCTGGTAACAAACAGCATGCTGGCAAGGGGAGGTGGGTCTAAATATCTGGAATATCTGCTTTGGGTTTCCATTTGGTATAGATCTCAATTTGGTGCTGGTTTCTAGATCATAATTCTTCTCGGGATTATGCATTGGCTACTTTGGTCAAGAGGCTTTCCAGTGCTAGGAGGGACAACATTTCAGTTCATGAGGTTGGAAAGTTTCTTGAATACAGAAGGTTTCTTCAGCAAAGTGGGGTGAGAGAGCACCAACCACAGCTAGGAAACCTTTCTGATAAAACTCATGTTCCAGTGAAATGGATCCAGACTGCTAAATTTCTCTTTGTAGAGAACAAATCTAAGTTTACAATGGAAGGGTGGAGAATCTTTATTTATGGAGATTTTTAAGAACAGATGAGACAAATGTCTGTCGGCAGTTATTTAACAGAGTTGGTTTTGCTTTGGGCTGGTCTTGCTAGGAGACCACTCAAGGTCCCTTCCTAAATGCAGAGTATCACATTGCATACTTCATTTTCACTTAATGTCAAGAATTACATTTCTTTTTTTCCCCAACATTTCAAATAGAGTACGACAACTTTATGATTACAGATTAATTGTTTTTTTATGATCTGCAGTGGTAGGACTGCAATTAATCTGTGAGAATAGCTAGTGTTTTCCTTGCATCAGCCCCAAACTCCTTAGCTCCACTCATTTCATGCTTAGCAAAACCCCAAGCATTCTAATGGAAAGAGTTTATTACAGGCTTCTCAAATGCATCCAGAGTGCAGATAACTCCTATGTGATTTTGTCATTATTTCTCTGCTGTTCTGCTGCTATCAAGGCCATTTCTTCTGTCCTCTTTCCTGATCTGTGTTATGGAGATAAAAATCAGCATCTCGGTTTCAGCAGCTGGAAAAAAGTTGCTGGAGGACCACATGACCGTTGTCTTTCTATGTATCACCCAAGACACTGATTCTACAGAATTTTCCATCACGCTGTTTGAGAATCAACGTTTTTTAAAAACAAATGGCAAAGCTCAAGCTGTATGCCTTCTTTATATTTCAGTACTAGTTAGATGATGAACAGTAGCTGAGAAAGCTGTGAAGACTTTCATTACTAACTAAACATACTCACAGTACTTTAAATGTTAATGGCACCCAACACACCAAGTATATAAAAGAAAGGAAAAACTGGGCAACATGAGAATGTGGCTTCATGACTTCAGCATATAGACCTGTACCCCTGAAAAGAAACAGAAAGAAAGCAAATCAGATCATGCTTAACTCATGTCATCTGCAAGCTCTGGCAGAGGATTTATGCTACAGAAAGCCACAAATTCTTAAGATTCAGGACAGGTTATTTAATGTGTGTGAAGCAAGAGACTGATTTTGGTGATCCACTTGAGGACAAAATAAACACGAAGAGGAGATTGACCTGTAATTATAGATGTGCTCATGTCTGTAACACTCCTATTACTAAGGGTCTGTCAGCACTACCATTTAAGCCTCTAAGGTATATAACTGACACAAGTGATGTTCAGCAGTTATATTACCTTTACAGCTCCAGAGAATATCAGAGCATGCCCTGAACTGGGTCTTACCACTGCAGTATTACACATAAGGGAGAGTGGGAAAGATTAAATGGCTGACCAAAAATTATGTAATAAACCAGAAGCCGAATAGAATTAATTTTTATTACTTGCATAATCTCAGTCCACTGAGTCACTCAGCCTCTCCACAGCTGTAGAGTTTTAGGAATCATACACTGGAAATTGCTTCTCAAGACTTTCCCTCCTAGACCAAAGACTCGTTATTGCTTGGAGCAAAATGTTTACTGTTGCCCTTTCCACTCTGCAGGCAGTTGGGGATGGACAAACTGATGGCCAGTTGCAGTCCAGATGTAGCACAGTCAGGTTAAAATGTGCCCAGGGCTGAGCTGGATGCAACTTGGACATGTCTGTATGAGAAGGCTGCTGTGATTACAGCCAGTTCTTGGGCTGCCTCTTTAGCCATTCCTCTCTCGGCGTATCCAGGCAGTTGCTGTCTCCTCCACCTCTACCTTCAGGCAGTCCTCATACGTGGGGCAGGCCAGAGAGTCCAGAAATGGGGAATCCTCTCAGCTCATGACCCTCTTCTAGCACTCTGGAAAAGGGCTGGTCCATCTTTGGGGAACTGCAGCCAAGCTGGACACAAGGTTGTCCTCTCCTCGGCTCCTCACAAGTCCAAGCTGGATTTCACAGAATCATAGAATCATAGAATACCAGGTTGGAAGGGACCTCAAGGATCATCTGGTCCAACCTTTCTAGGCAAGAATTTGCACAGTCTAGATGAGACGGCCCAGCACCATGTCCAGCTGAGTCTTAAATATGTTCAGCGTAGCGGAGTCAATCACTTCCCTGGGGAGATTATTCCAATGGTTGACTGTTCTCATTATGAAAAATTTTCCTCTTGTGTCCAATCGGAATCTCCCTGGGAGTAACTTGTACCCATTACCTCTTGTCCTCACCATGTGACTGCTTGTAAAAAGGGAGTCTCCATCTTCTTTGTAGCTCCCCCTTAAGTACTGGTACATGGTGATGAGATCACCTCTAAGCCTAAGGATTTGGGAGACCATGTCAAGGGCTGGCTAGTAGCAAAGACCCTTGGCAAGGCTATGTAATTCAGGACCACCTAGAAAGCTTGCCAAACTTAGTCATATCCCAAGTCTTTCTAAAAGACACCAAGGAATGCTATGGCCATGTAGAATAACTCCAAAACAGGAGGGCACGAAAAACTTGGTTAAAGACTCAGGATTGTAAGCACCTCATGAAAGTAGAGCGCAAGTCTCACAACACACACAGCTGGGAATAACAGGAGCTTTCAGAAGCCTCTGGCCATGACTTTGTAACCCCTTTCTCAGATGAGCAGAGCTCACTCAAGCAAATAATTGCTTTTAAATCAATAGGAAGGCTGGTATGAATAGTAGCTTTCAGCTTTTGCTGCTAAGGTCTGTTCACATCACTTTACACTGTATTGTGGGACTTATGCCCCAGCACAGTGAGAGCTGGACACAAGCAAAGCCTGGGGAATCACGTCTGCTGCACACCCCCAGCAGAAAGTTTCTTCTTGCGGGGCCGCCAGCCCGCCTCCTATCACAGCTCTGGGAGGCGGGCTGGGCAGTTTGCAGAGAAATGTCAGAATTGGTTTGCGTTGTGCCCATACATACAGTCTCAGTGTACAAGAGCATGGTGCAGGGACCAAATCGTTATTCTGCGTCTACAATGTCTCTCTTACATAGGCTCAGATCAATATGCATTGTTTCAGATATGACCTTCACAGTGGATAGTGCAGCATGAAGAGCACATGATAGCTCTTACATCAATAAAAAAAGTGTTTAAATAGCAGCTTTTAGCTGTAGTCATCAGTTTATATCATGGGGTTTTTCCTGAGGCTGTTTGTGTTTTTATCTCATCCAATCTTCCTTATTAGCCACATAGCAACTTCCTACTTAGTCGATGAAGTTTCTTAAAATATCTACTCTGAATGATGAAAACAGAGCTGATGATATGTTTATCTTCTAGCCTTTTAATATGATGTGCTATGTTCTAAACTGAAACAGATGAAATTTTTGCTTCTGTCTCTGGTTATTTTTCTTTTTCATCCTAGTCTCTACTCTTCCTTTTTTTATCCACAGTTTGACCCAGATAGCACATTGCTCAAAAGTCATGTCTGACTTGAGTTCCGAATCTGTATTATTCAAGTGACTTTGCTGTTCCCATTAAGTAAAATGATTTAGTTCCAGACCTCTTGATTAGAGAAAATGAAAGATCAAATCATTTGTCATTGAGTTAGGATGATGGTAAGGGCCATGATACTTAAGAAGGAGGATTATTAAAATGTCACATATGCCAAGCTGTTTATTATTTTGACAGTCTCGCAACATTCTTCTCCATTAACACAGAATGATACATTATTTACAAAAAAACCAAAGCAAAACAAAACACTGAAATTAAAGGGAGTTATTGAATGCTCAAAACTTGCATAAATCAGACTGTTCCTGAACCTGGACAGGAGAGCATGAAGTTCAGCTTCTACTTTTGAAGAACAAAATCTGTTAGCATGTTGTCCTTGAGGGACAGGGGCTGTGCAGTGACTCTGAGAGATCAACAACCCCATTCTCTAATCGTTGCACAACCTGCCATTGCAGGGCTGTGGGATCCTCTACCTTCCCTTTTGCTTCCCCAGGGATGATGGCAAAGTCTTTCCTTGTCGCACCAATGCCACAGTCGCCAATGCAGTGGGGTGGCCCAGCCTCTCCTTAGAAGGAAGAACCCCTTGCTGACACACATTTAGTTCTGAAGCAGAAGACTATTTCTGGATGCCACAGGGCTGACTCACCAGCCTGAGTTCAAATCCCCAACCACAGGATTCACTTCCTTTTACTTTACTGCTTCAGTTTTATTTCTTCAGAATAAAAGAAGAAGCTTCTGAACACATGCTGAACGTATATCCTCAATGTCTTTCTCTTCTGTGCTGAGCAAAGGCTCAGCAGAAACCTTGCTCTGTGCCTATCTGCTTTTGGAGTTTAGAGAAGACTGATCCTTTTTTTCCCCCCTTCATCCCAGGACCAGAGTTATCAAGGCAAATATCTGAGAGTCATCAATAAAGGGGGTTCTTCACCCATCCAAGGTCCACATTCCTTGTTGACATAAAGCTCACATGATCTGCAAGCTGTCACCTCATACTGCCTTGCATGCAGGCCTTGGCAATCACCTGCCGGTCCCTGGCTGGAAGCCATAGTTTCATCATTGTGAGGGGTTCCCATTAAATGCTGTGCAAGCACACACGGCAGAACTGGACCCCATGGAGCTATTCTTTGAAGAACTATTTGTAAAGCACTTTTAAAGGGGTCTGGCTAGCTAACGATCCTACAGGCCTGCTGGATCGCCAATTCCAGTCCCCTGCTGTCATGGGCAATCATATCTTGTCATTTCTTTAATTAACAAAGATCTACATTTAAATTAATCATTTGCTGCCCATGAGAAACAGAGGCATTTGACAGACCTAGAAATCTTTTCCTGAGTTCCGGCCTAAATTTCATTTACAGGCAATTTATACCCATCTGTTTTTGTGCCAAGTATATCCTTCATCCTGAATAGCTTGTCTCCCTCCTCTACACTCACCCCTCAATGTATTTATAGTCAACTGCCATAACTACCCCCAGCCTTTATTTTCCCAGGCTAGGCAAGCTGTGCTGGTTTAGCTTCTTTGCTTTTCTGTTGATCGTCACCATGGCCCTGTCTATCTATTCATTTTTTGGGTGGTCTTTCTTGACCAGAAGTCAGACTATCTGGCACGGGACTGCAGGCAACTCCAGGGGAAGTTTCACCTTGGACTTATGCTGTGTTATAAACACTTTTTCACTGAGAATATTCCATTCAGGTTGTCTTTTGTTTTTTGCAAGGGACATCACATTGGCAGCTTAATCACTTTCCTGTAATTAAGAGGCCTGTGTCTGTCTCCTTTCTTGGCATGTTCCCATAATGGGAGTGAGTGTGCACATCAGGGAATGCACTTCACCAGACTGGTGCTCGCATTCGCTCTATTTGAAATATTTGGGGAGTTAGGCATCAGGGTTAAGCTTCATACCAGGTAACATGGCAGCCTGGCATAGCAAGGCGTATGGTGGAGAGGGATGTGCCTGCGTGGAGCAGGGACCTGCCTCCAGGCTGCAGGGTAGCAACCTCTACGAAGCCAGTGAGGGGCTGGCTCTGGGTGCCCAGGAACAATAAAATATGAAGAGCTTTTCAGCCAATTTGAGCAACCACTAGAGGCAGCATACATCGAGGTAGCTTCAGACAGGCTAACAGCAAATTACACAGCAGAAAAACATCGGAGGGATAAGGTTCAGGAGAGAAATGACCCTGAGTTTTCCTCTGGCAGGGGTCAGAAAGCAAACTTAGTTTTAGCTGGTCAATAGATACATTGTTTAAGTTGCATCGATTAGGACCAGACATTGTGAAATCATGTGCAGTTACCTCATATAGATTAAGACAATTTCCTGTTAGTGGCGGTAGTATAAGAGGAATAATATAACTCTCTTGTCCCCAGTATGCGTGCAGAAGTCAGTATTTCCGTGCACCTTTCTCACTGCAGCTGGGCTGCTGTGGAGCAGGAGAGACGAATCCCTGGGCTGAGAGGGTAGCAATATACAGGAATGTAACTTTGCAGCATAGTGTAGTGGTGACACGTCCACGTATGAGAAAAGCATTCCCTAGTTCCAGCCCCCTGCTCCCTGGATTGATTCTGCATCTTGTATTGGGCAGTCACCTGTTTAAATTTTTGTTTCAGTGATTGAAATAAGGCTTACAAAGAGAACACCAACAAATTCTGAAGGATGTAGACTAATTTTCAGCTGTGCTTATTTTCAGCTGAAAACTACAGTTTTACTCTTAAAACCTCTGTTCCAGGACTCTCTTTCACCCAGCATTTAACCCAAAAGCTTCAGAAATGCTGTAATTAGTTTTGTTTTTCCCTTGTTTCTATTTTTTTTTTAATAACTGAATTCAACAAACTGATGAATAACCTGGGATTTACTGACCTCTAATGGCTAAATTAAAATCTTTCACCTTTTGTTTAAATGTGCCACTAAAACGAAAAAATACATTCCGGATCTGCTGCTTTTTTGAGTCAAGACAGTCCAGCTTCAAAAACATGTCTCCTCCTTCTGGTGGCAAAGAATCGCTTATCATCTGGGCTGAATAATATTTTTTGGATGATGTGAGTAAATTATCAGTCACTTTCCCATTCCCTGTAATTAGCATGATAAGGGGAAGACAAGAAGCCGGGGTGCCTGGCTTTGGTTTTTAATCAGTTTTGCACACCCTGCTAATGGGAAAGAAGCAGCCTCGCTCAGCAATTTTAAACTGTTTACCTGTGGACAGAGTAGGTTTCCTGTATAAGCACATTACCCGGGCAGTTTCACAAAATATTCATATGGGAAATCTTGACTGGAAGAAGTGAGTTTTGCATCATGATCAGGATCTATGAAGACTCTGGCTTATTCTGACCTCTGGTGACTGAAGATGCAAAACTAAATCCCAGGCAGTTCAGTGCTCTGCCTTGCTGGCCCCTGCGTCCTGCCGACCCCTGGCTGCAGGCAAAGGAGGAGGCTGGTGGGGGACTGGAGGCATTTTAACCTGCTTGGATTAAAACAGATTAAAAATAAGGCTTGATATCATTATAGGATCTAGTTAGCTGTGAGTATTTTGAGTGCAAGCTGCATTTTCCCCATCAAGGTCAGGCGAAGGGCAGGTCAGCCCCATTTCCACCTCTGCTAAAGAATAGCCACCAATGGGACTGCCATTCATCTGCTGCCTAATGCCCCTTAGCCCAAAGAATCACAAGTTATAATTTGTGTTTATGGTGATGGCTCATAAAGTATTATCCTGTTGCCAAGGAAGCAGGCAGAAAAGATTACAAAATAGATGGATAAATATTATTGAAAATGGGATAACAAATTATGCACCATAGCTGGATGCTGTCTAACATGCACCATTGTTTTTCAAGAAAAGCATTGTGTTTCCTCTTGAAGGTTTAACTGCATAGTCAGAATGAGCCAATCAATCATAGATTACCCTCAACTATCGATGTGCTTTTACTGTTTCTATGACAAAGCCCTTCAAAGCATTAACAACATTTTTTTCATTTCTTCTATGTAATATAGGGGTGCTTTATTATATCAGTATATTAACAAGTTAGAGTGGCAATAAGTGTGATCATATGATAAACTAGTTTAGCACAGGGATTAAAATTCCCCGCTTTTGTCAAAGTATCATTCATCATACATTCAAGTTATCAGTTATTTTATTTAAGATTGCTTTCTAGAGTCAGCAATATGCTGGTAACCTTGTAGTTCTGGAGATCCTGTGTCATCCTCATGGAAAGAAGGGGAGCAAAAGATCACATTTTGAATTTTGACCATCTCTGAGCATCAGATTTTCACAGATGAGTGATTTCACACAGCTCTGCTTACCCATGTCAGATCCCACAGGTAAACTAATACCTGTTCATTAGCAAGGGCCCTTCAGGCCATTCATTGAACTATAATTTCCTTGTGAATGTATGATGATGGTCTTACAGAACTTGTAGAAACCTACAGTACAGACTTCTACAACTGAGTGGGTCCTTAGGATTTTTTTTGCAGTCAACAAAAGGCATTTTTCGGGTGCAGGTTTCTCACCTGTTTGGGACATCTGCTTTAGGATGCACAGAATACATGAGCCCCTCCTCTGAGGAGGGCAGCTCTGCTATGTAAATGTCTACTTTTAGTCTCCAGCATTCGGAGGTGGCGAGGGACCAGCCATGCATGCTGTGAGCGCTGAACCTTTGCTACATCCACATTGGTGTGTGATATTGGCAGCGGTGGAATAGGCCTGTCTCCATGTCCCCGTGCCATGTAGGGACAAGTTGAATGTCCTTTTGATATTGCGATGGGTTCTCAAGCTCCAGCTGGGTTGCTGCATTTTTAAACTGTGCTAAAGCAGTATCTCCCCTTATGCAAAATGGTGCTACCACAGGGCCTGGTATCGGCTCAGCCAACCGTCAAGGCTTCTGAAGACTGATGGGAGAAAGGTCTTCTTTTCTGGCAATACAATATAGCAGATTTTCTTGACCTTTCTTACTTCTGGTCTGCAGGGTGGAAATTTGCTGGTGATTTCTAAAAGTGCTCTTCAAATTGCTGAAGAGAAACAGCTTTTCCTGGGGTTGCCAATTTCAGTGCTTCATGTTTTCAGTATCACCAATTTTCCCTGCATGATATTGTCAATAGGACATGACCAGAACCACAGAAGTAAAGCTTATGGAGCCATCAGTTGCCACCTATGCTGTTTCTTTCTCCTTTCAGTTACTGTGCTGGGAACGCAGACCGGGACAGAGCAAAATGATAACCTGGTCAGCAGCAAAATGTGCAGCAGCATGGGTTTTCAAGCACAGCAAAGGCCACTGCACTTCGTCACTCTGCTCTTTTCTCCTCAGTTTGATCCCAGTCTTCTGCATGAAGAAAAGCAAAAGAAGACCAGCACCAGTACCATAGTACAGAAACAATGACTTTTCTGTAGCTCTTTGTACAGTTTTAACACTTCTAAACAATGACCAACTCTGGTCACCTGTCATCATGGCATGTTCACTAAGCCTCTGCATGTTGGAGGTTGCCTATTGCAGACTCTCCACAGTTACTGGGTTTAAAAGCAGAGTCTGCAGAATTCACCTTGTGGTCTGGTGAGGTACTTGCATTCAAGCAAACGTACCTGAAGTGATATTTGTCAAAGAAGTCAAACAGTAGATTCATTATATCAATCAAAAAAAAATTTCAGGCCAGATGGTCCCTTCTCCTGTAGTTCAGCCATGTTTCACTGCCTACATCACCAAGAAGAGAATGAGGGTTTTTTTGGTTACGATTCTCAGATTTTTGATGCATAGGTCTGCTCCTAAAAAGTCCTTTTTTACTGCCTACCAAACCACCCAGTGCTGAGCTAATTTCTTGGGAAAAGAGATGTAACCCTAAAAAGAACTTCTTTGGGGCTTGTTGTATGTAGTTGTAATGCTTAATTACTGTATTTCTGCTTTACGCTGTGTCTAAGATGCATCTTCAGTCAAAATACAACAGCTCTTCTTTTGCCAGACATGTACCATTAGTCCTGTTGGTTTTTCATTGGTTTACCATCAGATTACATACTGATTTCACAGTCTGCTTCATTCACATTCAAAGTCCTGAGCCAGGGCTGCAGAGCAGTCTCCAGCTAATCCGCTCTTTGGTTATGTTCCTGAGGGCAGTGCATTAAGGTCTGGAGCAGCAGGATGCCATGTTTGCTTTGCCTCAGTTAATAACTCGGGTCAGTTGGAGACAGGGGCATGTGGCAACTCTGTGCTCTGAATTAAGTTATGAAATTCACTGCTCAGTCTGTATCTTGGCACTTAAAAGAAGACTAAAGAAATACTGTTTCCCTGCAGAGTAAGTGCTGATAATTTTATTTTGTAGTTATTAGTTCAGCACTCTGAGACCTGGCTGTGAAGGATACTACATAAATGTAAACAGCTGGAGTACCTTCCCTCAAGCACTGTCTGGTCTTATTTACAATATCTTAAATTATAAAATTTACACTGCTTCCTTTCGGAGGCTGTATCACAGTCAAATAAATCTCTGCGCCACACAGTTCCTGAGATAGCCAGGCACATTTTCATGTGTGCTCTTTGCCCTGTAGCTCCAGCAATTTGTCACTCACCTTGATGTTTATGGCCTACAAATATTATACACTTCAGAGATGCAGCAAAGTAAGAAAAAAAATAAAAAAATTAAAATCTAATGGGAGGCTCACCTACAGGTTACAGAAGATGGTGAGAGAAATGGTTTCTCTGGCTGACTACAGTGGTGGTGGTTATGTAAAGCACTTCCACCCAGGATGAAATCATCTGTCTATGAAGTGCAATGCTTTAAAAATAGTTCTTTGCAAATGAATCCCTGCCGCCCCTTAATCCCTGTTGCTCTTTCCATTACTTTCAGGGTACTTACATCTTTCTTAAGTGGTTAGGACTATAAGCAGCTTTTAAGGGCAATCTCAAGAGGAAGAACGAAAGGAGTCTATTCCCTGCCGACTGATGCAATTATTCCAGACCACAATTTTAGATTCTGTTTGCTCTTCTTTAAGCAGCAAAAAAATTTTGGCATGAGGATTGTCTGTATAAGAAAGAAAGGGGAATTTACAAACAAAAACACCAATTAATTTTGTTCCAAATATTATTAAATCAGGATCACATAGTTAACAAGAAATGGTGGGGAGAGGGTTTTTTTTCCTTTTGTCAAGTCAGGTATGTGCCCTCCATTATTTAATCACTTACTATGCCAAGACCTTGCCAAAACTACAATGTGAGAACAATGCTTATTGTTATTGGCTATTACTGGTTTACGATTTTAAAAAAACTGAGTAAAAAGGAATACAAGCAAGCAGTAAAGAACTGCTATTACAGCCAGTTTCTTATTGGGACCACTCTTTTCTGGATTTAGGTGTAACATCTCCTATATCAACTGTGAGCCTTATCTCAGTGTTTGTCACAGACAAATAAAGCAGCTTATAGATTAACAAAGAAATATCACCTAAAACTTTATTGATCTTGCTTGCATTTATATAAATATTTTACACAGAGACAGAAATAAAAGATTATTACTAATCCATATGAAACAAATGACAGTATTTAATTGGAAGGAAGCAATTCAGTAAGTAGCCTGGAGACAGGCAAACTATAATTCTTTAACTAAATACCACTATTTCTTTCTGCTTATCATAGTTTGCATATAATTCTTCTCTGTAGCCCCCTCCAAAATGTTTTTAGCATTTTGCTTCAGCAATAATAATTATTTGGGCAGTTTGGAAGTGGAACAAGAACATGAAGATGAATCAGTGCATGTTTTCCTGTACTCACCGTAACCTACAGACTCCTTTGGGAGTGGGATTTTGGTGGAGCAGCTTTCTATCAATATCATTGTAATGAGCTTTAATATTTAAATCCTGTTACAAGGTCTCTGAATGAACAATTACGAGTTGAGAGCTTTTCCTCATTATGTTATGAGGCCTTTTCCTCCTCCTTCATCCTTGTCTTCTTCCTGCTCCAGTTTGCTTATTAGTCTGTGGGAGTGTTGCCTGGCAGGGGCAGCAAGCTGAAATGAGCCAGGTGCATTGAATGAACATAACCACATTAGCAAGAGACAACAAGTGTAAGCAAGAAGATAAATCATTATAATAAGACCAAGTGAAGAGGCCTATGAGCTACAGGCTGTGGGAAGCTGTGGGGTCACGTTGGAAAGAGACCACTCCATGTTTGCCTGCTCTTCTGACTTATACTAGTCATCTACCATTGCTATTGCCCAGAACAGGGTGCTGGAGTAGATGGGACCTCTGCATGTCTAGTTTTCTGCTCCTACAACATAACTGAGCAAGGGAGCACTCAAGAGGACAGCAAGTTTTACTTGGTGTAGTTTAACCCACTTTCTAAACCCATTTATTTCCACACAGTTAGCTTTGATTTTTAAAGCAGCCCAGACACTTGCAGTGTTCCTGTAAAAAAAATCTTCAGCTGTTGAAAAAGTCTCTGTGACTCATTCAAATGTGCAAAGACAGCCTCTAACTGTAAGGAATCATCAAGAAAGGAAAAGCAGCATCCTAGGAGATTTCTCCATGTTTTCTCTCTGAACTTGATCAGCAATTGCTCAAATATCAAGAATTCATTCCTCAGTTTATGCTTCATAAATTGATAAAATAATTAGTTATTTGGCAATGCTAACACATTTATCAACATACATTGAGATGTCCTTTTATGTTAGTTGCACTTCCATCTCCCCAGCTGTAAAATGCAGAGATATCAGATTGATTGGTGAATCAGATGTTACCGACCTGGGGGGCATTGTTGTACTTACAGTGCATTATTCAAATCAATATTTGGATAATATCAAGAGTAAATGGGAACTACGGGAAATAATATCTCAGTCATATAGAACATATATCAACCAATAAAACGTCTATTCCACCAGAAAGCAGCACAACATATATGAACATTAAGTGTTTGATATACCTGCAGTTTCACAGAAAGGCTCTTGTAGCACTTGGCAAGATCAGTCACTGGAAAATGATGTTTAAAAAAGCCCCTGTGAATCACAGTTAGTTACAATATGTGATCTGAAACAGACAGTTACCATTTTTCTAAATTACAAGCAGCCAGCTGGTGTTTAATTACAATAGATTGATATTTCTTAAACTGTCAAGAGTTTTCAGCGATGAGTAACTCATTTTAATAAATTTTAGTGAAATAAGAAAAGACTTTGATCTTAAAAGATTAGGCTTTGACATTAGGGAGCCTATCACTGTCTCTTGTAGAGATAGGGCCCACAACAGAAACCTAAGGAAGACAAGCCTTAGACAGAAAGGAAATTCATAAACAGCTCATGCTTGATAGATTTCTTGTTTGGTGGTAGTGTGCAGGATGACATCAGTATGCTATTTACATGTGCAATTAGTGAGATACATAAAGACTACGGGGAATGGACAGTTATTGTATGGACAGCCAAAGTCATGGTCCAGCGCACATTTGAATATGGTAGCGTGTGAGCATGTGCTATATGGCATAAGAATTAGGGATCATTATGGTTCCAGCTGTGCCCAGAAAATGGTAGGGATGGCGAGGAGCTCTCTTCATTCATTGGGAAGATCTTCATTTGGAAAGCCAGTTGCCCGCAGGCCTTTCGGATAACACTCCTCAAAACTTCTGGCTCTGGGTTTTGCTCCTTTTCTCTTTCCCTGCAGCAGCCACTGAGCCAGCTCTCATCTGCCAGCCTCACAGAGACAGCTGGCAAGGCGCCTGTTGGCTGTCCACTGCCTTGGGAGTGCTTTCCTGGGGAGAGGGAGAAAGAATGGGGATCCATTGGCTCTAAACACGGGTAGATGAAATGTTTAGACCTTGATGGGATTTGATCTGTCACCTGCTGCTTCTCTGCTATTTTTCTTTCATCTTACCTATATAATGCTGTGGTCAAAAATGTCGTATTGTGGCCATTTACACTGGAGAATAAAGAACAATATCTTACAAAAAAAATTTACAAAAATCAGCATTATTAATGTTCTTCAATTACTAATACAAGCTAACAAGACATCCTTGTTAGTCTGATGCCTGAATGCATATTTATATTCCCGAATAAGTGCCCAAGTTTTTAGAGATCCTGAATTTTGTTGGTTGTGGTGTGCCAACACATGTGAAAATCAGACCAACGTGTTCAGGTTGCTGCAGGTTCAGGTGCAGATGCTGAAAGCCCCGACTGACATCCAGCTCCCTGGGCCCTGATGGAGAGACCGAGGCCAGCAGAGCCTGGCTGCACCTTACACAGCCTCGCTAGCCTGGTAGGAAGGCAAATCAAAACCAGCTGCTAATGCACACTCGGACCTTCCTTCCCACAGTGTATCACCCAAAATGAGTAAAGGATTAAAGAACCAAGGCCTACCAGCACCTACCTCCATTTTATTGCTAGAAAGGGATCATATATGCTGACCCAGGAAAGCAAAAACCTGCAAAATGGCTAACACTCTGCATAGGTCCCAAACAAGCCTTGATGGCAAATATTTGCTCAGTCAAAAATGGGAGTGTACTCTGCGACAGCAACTTTCAGTTTCAAGATACAGCTTCTTAACACATTTTAACATTTCAAAGTCAGTGAAGCTACACAACAGAAAAATATATCCTGCGGAATTTAGTTGTTTATTGTCCTGCCCTAAAACCTTTATTTATATTGGAAAAGATGAGGAAGATCTCTGCAAGTACACTTCCAGAAATCTCGCTGTTCTGCCACCACCCGAATGAAAAGGTGAACACGTGTTGGCATGCGTGTTACGTGATGGGAAGCAAAGGCGCTTTCACCGGCGGTGGTTACTGGTGTGTGCTGGCACAGAAGAGAGGTGAGAGAGGAGGGAACACAGGGCACCCGCAGCCCAGCCCGGCCCGGTGTGGGATGCTGCCGCTGCTGCCGCCGAGGCCCAGGGTTGTAGTGTGAGGCCCTGCTCCCGTGAAGGTGCCGGCCCAAGCTCCTCCACCGGGGAGAGAAGGAAGTGCTTAATTTTTCATGGAGCTGACTCTTTCCCTTCAGAGTCCACCTCCTTCTCGGCTGACTCTGTGGGGAAGGTGGGCGACGACAGGGTACAACTGGCCTCCTACCCGCTTCCAGGCCTGGCGCCTAAAATGTCGCTTACCCACTGCCTGTCATAGGCGAGTCAGGTGGCAGCTTCAAGCTGACATTTCTGAATCCCTGGATTATTTTATCCCATAGAATAAATATGTATTTTAAAAATGTTTTAACCCCGAGGATAAAATATGTCTCACAAGGAGAAGTGCTTTTGCAGTAGTAGAAAATGTCCACAGTGTGGTGCCACTGTAATGGCGATCTGGGCCTCCTCGCAGCAATGGTGACAGCTTCTGATGAGAGCCAGTGCCTGATTTTTCTTTTTTAAACACTGAGACAAACACAGTCTTCCTCTTCAGGATGTCCAAATACTGACACAGCTCAAGGTGTTGCTCTTTCAGGGCCGCTTGTCTCTGCTCTCCCAGCATTATGTGGTCCTAAACCAGTATGGCTCAACCACCCCAACTGGGTACCAGTCCTTTAGCAGGGTGAGCACCTGTGGAAAGGTTGAGTCCAAGACCCATCAATGATGATGGACACATGGGCCTCCCCCAGCACCGCTACCACCCCTCGGGATGCCCGCTCCCACCAGTGCCTGCAGGAGAACCAGAGGAGAGTGGGGTGTGAGTTTTCGGACTCTTTCTGGTGGCAAAATGGGTTTCTAAAAACTTTTCACCACAAGTTTCATCTTTCTGTGGAAAACCACAATTTTGTCTGAAAACAAAAGTTTGTTTGTTTTCATTGATATGGACCCCATGAGGTGAACAGGCAGGTTATCCAAACCCAGCTGTGGTTTGAGGAGCATCCTACCAGGGACAGACCTTTTACCTAAGGACACTTCGGCCTCAGGTCTAAAGGTGAAAGCAGGTGGAGAGGTGCCTGGGAGCTCCAGAACCTCTTCATTTTTTGCTAAAGGAAAGTTGTCCTTACTGGTGCAGAAAACCCTCTGCAGAGCCAAAATCATGACGATGGAGCCTGGATGGACTGACACAACCTGCTGAAGTGTCCTGCAAGAAACCGGCAGCTGTGTCGAGGACTAGCAAAAACTACAAGTAAATCACTTACTGGTATTTTTGTTCAGGATGCCTTCAGATCTGAATGAGCTTTTCTGGGTGCTCCTTGACAGTGAGTTAAACAGATAAAGTGAGTAAACCCTTGATAGTGAGTTTAACAGACATAGAGGAAAGAGTCCCAGCTTGTTCTTCCTGAGCTAATATAATGCTCTGTAGACAGTATCTTAAGCAATGCTAATAAATGCTATTTGTCTTTAGGAGCTTGTTGCCTATGTAACTAGCAAAGGCTGACTTACACCTCAGTCTCCCAGACCTTCACTTTACAGTGTTAATCATTGCCTACGAGAGACTGTAACAGTGGTAGCCGGAGTGTTCCTGTGCCAGGATTACATAGCTTTGGGCCATCACCAGTATGAACCATAATGTTCCCCACCTCACACACGGATGTGTATTTGGAAAGTTCATTTGTTATTACTGCAGTTGTCGGTTACACAATACATTCTGTCTGCTTGGCCCCAAAATATCTAGTGCATGGCATTTCCCTATTAAATGTAATGTAAGAGTCTGCAAAAGTCTCATGATTTTTAATGAGTGTAACCCAGAAGACTGATAACCCCTCAGCACAGTGTGAAGAATGAATGCTTTGTGACATAGATTGCAATGCATTTCTAAACTAAAGAGCTGTTTATAAAAATAAAAATTGGAAGGTAATGAGGAATTCACGCAAGCTGTAACGTAATAAAAAGTGTCTGCAGTAATACATCATCACCTGAAGACATCGACCGTATGGGTATTTATATTTTTGCTACTGGGGTAGCTGCATGAAGGTTTTCTGTAGTAACAATAAATGTCTGAGCATTTGAAGTCTGACAGAAATGAGTCTGTATCATTCACAACTCAGCTCTGATAATACATTTTAGATCAAGGCCCTTAAATATGTGAAGAACATAGGTAGAATATTCCAACATTGTGTAAATTATTAAGGCACATGCGGCAAACACCAAAATCTGCATGCAGCCCTAATAAAAGGTGTGGATGGATGTTGGCTGCAGGAGAAGGTGAACAGGAATAATTTCACAATAAAGCAGTGTGCATAACATGAAGGAATTTCAGTGCAGAAAGGGCTTTGCAGAAGTAAGAACTGAAATGTTTGTAGAAGAACCCTGATAGAAATTAAAATTCTGTGTTTGGAAATAAACAACTGAAAGCAGACAGCTGTGAGCTTATGAGACACAGGGGACTCAAATTAATGCTTTTGGCAATTTAAAGAGATCTCATCAATCACTGATCTAAATTGTCATTTTTCTTTGTCAGACAAAGCCTTGAATCTTCTTCCATCTTGCATCTGTAATGGAAGGGGAAGTGTCTTGCACCTGTAATGGAAGCCAAGCAGGGATCTTTTCTAGTGTGTCTTCTGCTGACTGGAAATGTAAAAACCAGTTGTCACAGCCACTGCATGGCATATTAGGATGCTCACGTGAGCTTTGTGGTATGGTCCCAAAGCACAAAGCGATCCCCCCATGTACCTAGCAGGGGTGATTAGGGAGCAGCTGCAGCACTGCCAGCTGCCACCACTTCACCACTAGGGTTTTGACATGGATTGTGTTGTTGACATCAATGCCTGTTTTCCTTTGCCAGATGTTCAGGACACCTGTGACTTCAAGCACCTCAATTTTCCTTTCTTAAAGAAAGATTCAAGCTCTCATGACGACAGTGAAAATCCAGTCTCACAACAGCTGAACAAAACATGAGGCTCATTTCCAAGAACTGTATTTTCATGTTTGCTCTTAGAAGTTGTAGGAAAGGAAGCTTGTAGTTTGAAAGAAAAAGGAGAAAAATTTCAGTTGTATGCTGGTGCAAGAGTGTTGTTGGAGGAACATTCATTTTATTATCATGTTGCAAAATGGTTCTTTTTCACATTGCACATGGTGGGAGGAATGATGTGGTCTATAAAGTTAAGGTTTAATTTAATTGCAATGAAATAAAAACATAAAGCCACCATAATTTTTTTTTTCACCTAAAAAGCCCTTGGCTTCCTGGACAGAGTGGCAATTACAGACATGAAGTAGATATAAATTATTTTATAACTGTAAATGAGCATGCCCACATTTTTCTGTTTCAGCCATATGCCTTTTAATAACTACGGTCTGTGTCTTGCTTACAGAATTGTCTGCATAATGATGAAAGCCAGTGATCTTTTGTAAATTATGCAGGACAGATAAATTTCCCCATAACAGACTTTACGAGTAGGACTGCTTTGCAATTATGTTTTTAAACTATCACACATTCTGATGCTACTTGAAAAATTACAGTAAATTAAGTTGATATGGCTAAAATTTCATCTATTTATTAACAAAAAGACTTAAATAAGAGGAGGAAAACTGGAAGGAAGGCTAGTCCTAAACCCATAGTAAGAGGTAAAATGCATGAAATGTGCATGGGTGCTTCAATAGAGGGCAAAAGAAGACAATTATATGCATTTCTGTAAAGACGTAAATGCTGATGGTACATTTTGTTCACATGTTTCTACATTCCAATTTCTGTTGAGGCCTGGGTGATGAATAATGTGAGGGGTTGTAAAGGTTTTTGTTCCAGCTGGAAAGTTTATAATACTCTATTCTATATGTTTTGTTATTTGCAGGCTGCTTATACATAGTAAGAAAATCACTGCAGTTCTGGCAACACTGGAGTCCATTGAGATCTACTATGTTCATATGCTCATGTGTATATGTATACACACCCACACCCTACACTCACACAGCATACATACATGCACAAAAACAGATCAGAGAAGGAAAACCACCACTAAACCTTTTAATTCTGCTGCTGCACAACGTCTGGAAGTTCTGCCGGAAACCTTCCCAGAAACTCCCATCCACAGGCACACTAATAAGCAAGGGGGTCAGGAAGACAGCAGCCAGCCATGAGAGCATCTACAGCTTGATTTCAGAGGCCATGAATGAAAAACAGAGTCACGATAACTCATAAACTGTAGGAAAGGATGCTATGTGCTGCATGCTAAAAGGTGCAGAGATGCCTTGCTATTATTTTTGCAAAACGTGAAAACTGTCATCCAGAGTTGCCAAATGCTGTCCTTAATGTGTCAGCACTTCTGCACCCCAGAAGAAGAAGTTTTTTACGCTGGTCAAAAGAAATGCACATGAAACTGGAAAATCTTTGTCTTCTCCAGGGGGAAAAAAATCTTAAGCAGACTTGCTTACTTGACAGGTGGGATGTCTAAATAATTCAGGGTTTGAGAGAGAATAACTTTTTCCAAGGAAATGAGAAGTTTTCCGAAAACTCTGAGTGAAACCTGTTGACTGAGAGTCCTGGAAAGCAAATGCTTTGTAGGATAAAAAGGCAAAAGTACAGAATTGGCTACCGGTGGTAATGACTGCTGTGTGATGTGAGAATGTCTCCTAGCTCCCAGGCATGGGTATTCAACCCAGCTGTGTCCTGATGGTTCCTTGGGGAAATACACATCACCCTTTCTCGCTCCCTCCCATTTGCTTTAGAAATTGAGGAAGAAGAAAATCTGGTTGCATAAGAAATTGGGATGATCAGACCTAAAGAAGGTGCTGTCAATTTGTTGTACCAGTGTTTACAGGCTAGTGCTCAGGTAGATTTGAAGACATCATCTTCATTTATCCCAAACCTTTTTAATTCTCTGCACAGTGAACATTATTACGGAGTTCTAGATCTGAAAAAGTTGCTTGGAGAGAGAGGTTTAAATTTATCCAGACATGACAGAGCTGTAGTCTGTTTACAAAATCAAGTACCATTTCTGTTTGAGTGCAAGATGAACTAGCTTGAACTGCTGCAGGAATGTCCTACTTGTAGACTGTATTGTTGATCCACAGGTATATAAGTGCAGCTCAGGCAGCCGACGAACAGGTTGAACTTGAGTTAAAGAACTCTTGCATGGTCAAAAATAACAAATGTGAAAGAAACTGCTGTAAATAGTGTCAAACTTTTCTCTGTGTACCATCACTTTTGTTTTATGTTCCAAATTAAAGATCCTAAAGTGTTAAAGTACTCTCTTTACCATTATGGGAAGCAAAAAGAATGACGTGTCCATCTTATTTATTTGTTTTGCTTATCAGCCTAAACCACAACAAAATCAGAAACAGAAAACATCTTGGGAATTTAAGGGCAAAGAGTATCTGTTCAGTTCTGTTAAGATACTTAGGGACAGAGTTCCAGAGTAAAACTCGTAGTGTACAATTTTAGATACTATCAGCTATTCTGTGTTGGGTGTCTCTTAATAGAAAAAGAAGGTGTAGAATTCAATATTTGTTAAGAAGATGAAAAACATAAGAGTGATGATTTTTTTTTTGTCTTAGCAATGCTCCTTTGGTTAGCACCATCTGCCTTGTATTAAAAACTTAAATATGGTAAAGAAACTGTTACTATGATTTTAAACAACTATATATTTTGTAAACAAAATCAAGAAATACAGTATTGGACACTTAGAAATTTGCTTCTCTCCCAGTGAACTTTGGGACTGTCTGAGCAAAAACATGCTCCTAATGGCACCCTTTTTTTCACATTATTGGCATTTTGAATGGAAACCTATTTTCCCACTTCACCACAGCATAGGAAAACAAGGCAGAAAGAGACATGTAATTATAGAACCACAGAAAAGCAGTCTGGGAACCTGGATTAGCACAGTTTATAGTGAAAAGGACCTAGATTGTTTAAAATCTACAACCACTGGCATTTTGAAGAGAAAATATCAAAATACACTTTTCAGAGAACAAAAAAATTACATCTCTACTAGATGCATGCAGCTTGAAGACGCTTGTTTGGTTTCCCAGAGAAAAAGAAGGAGAATGTTAGGACCTTCTGCCTGGAAGAAAGTGCATTCCCATGGCTGTGAGAGCAGGGTAAATCCACAAAGTGCTGAATTGCTAAATATTTTCAAATTCTTTGTGAGATAAGTTAAACCAAAGCACAAGCTTTATTAATACGAGTACTGAAAGGAACCTTGAGCAACTCTTTCAAGACTCCCCAGGTTGTGAGGTTTGTGTGCAACTTTACTGATGGCAACAGCCTGCGTGTCTTGAAAGCCTGCCAAAGACTATTACATATACTCTGGCATTACAAAAATTTTAATAGTCTTTTTCACCATTGCTAATACAGTCTGCTGCACAGGTCATGATACGCTTGCCTGGACCATGCCACTGCCTCCATGCTCCCCATGCGATGTGGGAGAAAGCAGACCCTTCCCCACAGCTATTTCGAAGAGCTCACAAGCAAGATCTCACCAGGCCCAATATGGCGCAGAGTTTGCATCAGCAGGTCTAAAAACAGATGGAAAATGGACAACTGTTGGGAAAAAAAACCCACTCAGTTTCTAGACTATTGCATAGTCCCTATAGGTATGTCCATACTAATAATTCAGTTTGCCAGGCTTGCCTGGACTCGGTAGTCCAGGATCATGAAAAAAATCAGCTCCTACAACTGCAGAAGAACAGGGGTTGGGAGGGACTCCTGGAGGGCATCTCGTCCAAACCTCTACCCAATGTTGGGCCATCTTCAAAGCTGCAGCAATGCCGGCAATCTGCCTGCACCAGCAAAGAGAGCAGCTGCCCGCAACGCCTGGCTGGGCATGGTGCCTGCCAAAGCATGCCCGAAAGCCATGTGAGGCCATGTTAGCTGAGACAGGGCACGATCAGACCCGGGAACCTTCCCACAGCTTTCCAGCATAGACCACCACATCCCACTGCATGGCAGCGCTCCCAGGCAAGCCTGAGCTTGTGCCCTAGAAGGAGTAATCCTGCAAAGTCACGTGTATGGCTTGCTTCATTGTTAGGGACAACATCAACTGTTTTCTTAGGATGTTGTTTATACAGTGTCACAGAAGCGTTCAACCGTTGCCCCCAAAACTTTGGAAAATCAATAAAGGTAGGAACTGCACTTTTCTCCAGTTCTCACAGGGTCCAGCAACAGCAATAGAAGCGACTTGGTTTTAAAAAGAAAACGGAAAGGAATATTTTGTACTACTGAACAACTGCAACCATGATCAATGTGCAGTGATGCAGTTGTTGGCAACCTCTGCATAAAGAATTTCTTGGTAAATCCCAGTTTTGTGGAAAGTTTACCTATTGCTCATACTGATGGAGAACTGATTTTAAGCATTAGGATAAATTGTGCTGTTATAGCTTATTTGATAGATTCTGCTTTTGAAAGCAATTATATCAAGAAAGCCTTTGCTAAGTCCATGCACCACAAGGACAGGAATATTGTGTATCCTGTTGGGATGAAAAGGGCAGCACATGAAACTCAGAGTACATGTTTCCACTTTAAAACACTTGGAATAAGGTGCAGTTTGCAAACCTGATAAAATAGATATATACAGGTAGCATCTTGCTTTCTCCGCAGGTGCTACCATGATGTATTATGGATCCTCAGTGCAGGACCGAAATGCTCCATAGCTGATGCTTTTTGATTAAGCACAGGGCTTTTTTTCTCCACATTGGGCTGCAGTACATATTTAGAAAAAAAGCAAGTGACAATTGTAAAATGAGAGGATGTAGCAGCAGACCCTTTTTAAAAACTTTGAAAGAAAACACGAGCAGCTAAAATGAAGAGGAAAATGACCTCTTGAAGTGCCTTATCCAGTACTCACTGCAACTGAAGAAAGCTGTGCTGTGTTCTGCTTCACATGATTTAGCAGCAGCCATTTCAGAAATAGCCTCAGTACCTTAAAAGGAAATATCCTTTAGACTAATTGCAAATGAGGATCCTGAAGAAGTGGCACAACTCATAAAAAGCCTGAGTAAAACATGAATGCTTTTAAAAGAGAGAAACTGCTAGTAAAAGAGTCTGAGCAGAATTACTGGACCAGTTAGCTATTACTCTGATCACTGGGTTTTGGCTGAGTAGTAATTGAATTCGGATTTGAAAAAAACCAAAAAAACCTACTGGTGCTGAATCATCAAATGGAGCATAAAAAGCCCTTCTCCAGAGGAGAAAAATGTTAGACCCACAGAGATTTCCCTGTTTGCTGCTGAGGCACAGGATGCTCTGCAAGAGCCATATAAAAGAAGCTTGACAGCTACATTTTAGTCCCTGTGCCTCAAAGGTATCTGACATGTATAAAGCAGGGTGATAAAGGAAAATTAACTCTTCCTTTCTAAAGAAACAGACTTTGTGACTGTCATAACATCAGCTTCCCAAGGACTATAGTTTTGCTTTGCTTTACTATTTGGAAATCCCGAGTGCTAACATTCAGTAAGATGGGTCAGCATAGACATCTTTCTTCTCAGGGTGACAGCAGGAATCTCCCTTTACAAAGGATTGGTTATTGGTACTCCTAATGATGCAGGACTTCATCTGAGGGGCCCTCTGGAGCCAGCTCTCCTATCTTCTAGAAATTATGACCCTCCTGCTCAAACCTGCTACTTGGTGTCGGTTTCATGAAACAGGCAGAAAAATAAATGATGACCTACTCAGTAAATTCACTATTTTGTACTTTTATAAGTATATAGTATACTTTATATATACTTATATAAGCATACTTTTAAGTATACCTGTAAATAGGAATTTCTCTGTCCTATGAAACTATCTCCTTAGGTGTCATGCAACTGACTGAAAATGGAGGCTAGCAGATAATTTGCCTGCTCCTTTATCTATCTATCTGTCTGTCTGTCTATTTTTCTAATCTTGTAACAAAGATACAGTGACATGCAATTAAGATACAGATAGTCTACACCATTCCCATTGCATAAAAATCCTGAGAGGTTTGTTGCATGCCAATAGAGAAGGGAATTTTTCATATGTCAACTTTTCTCAAGGCCAGACTGTGCCAGCATAATTCAAAATAACTGTAAATGAGATTTGATGTCTCCTCTTTGATGAAAAAACCCATGTTGATTAAATAATGTCCCTTTTATTAGCAAGAAAACATTCTGTCTTTCCTCCTGAGTCCTCTTGAACTTTCACATATACAAAATCCAATGTCTCATGACCTTTTTTTTTTGTCTACAGCATTATATATTTATAGCCAGAGTCTTTGAAAAGTACCTACAGAGGTCTCATCCAGTAGTGGAAAGATTTGAGAGAGGAGACAGTAACTCTGGATATCACTGACCTGTCGCTAGCTCCTATCAATGTATAATCCTCACTATGGACCAAAACTTTTCACCACGCAAGGGATTTTTTATCTGCACCTGGCTGTACAGTTTGTAGCTCAAAATGTGCAGCAGTGTCTCCAGGTGCCCAGAATCACCTTCTCCTCTAATGGACCATACTCTGTCTTGGTCTTCAGACCCATCTCCATGAACTGAACATCTGAATCTGCAGACTGGCTCGTATGTACGAGTCTCTGTAATTTATTCCAGACACAGGCTGGGCAGAAGCTGTGATCCACAACATGTCCCTAAGCAGCACATTTGCAAACATGACATTTTCTTTGCAGGATATCCTAGGAAGTGAGCCAAACACCCAGGCTCTTGGTAGGACAGTGCAGAAATCTGTTCACCCCCTTCATGTTATACGTCTCAGAAACACACAAGAGCTTGAGACTTTCTGGAGAGGTGCTGATGTCTCAACAATCATTAAGACATTTTCTGGGCAAAGTCTGTTCACAACCAAATTAAATGTTTCACCCCATCACTGCTAGAGAAGACCTAGAGTTCTGCAACCAGTCCTCTGTATTGGTAGGTCCTGATCTGTGCTCTAATGCAGGTTGTAACACCCCTCCTGGGTGAGAAACACAGTGCGGGGCTTGGGGTGGACCACAGCACTGGTAACAGCGGGTTACCAGAGATTACATAGGACAAATCACATCCTGTCACTTCCACTGAATTGTACAGTGTGGTCCTGGGACAAAGACCGGGACCTCAATGCAGCCTTTCAGGTGGAAGTGCTGGAGTTATGGCAGGACCTGTGGATCAAAGAACCTTAAACCCCTTAGGTTACTATACAGATGATCATGAGTGTGTGATGATTCACAGCCTTCCTTGGAGTATTCTTTCTACATTTAGCTGATCTTTGCCAAAACAGAATTACAAATCTGACAAAATCTTTTCTCCATAGCCTTTTCTATGTATTAAACAAAAACTTGTTTGGGATTATGCTTCACTGTCAAGAGCATAGCATAGTAGTGGGCCTAAAGCATCAATAAAGTTCCCTGTCTGAGAAAATCAGCTCATCTGGCTCAGCAGACTCAATCTTATATCAAATATTACATCAATATTATAAAAGCATGATCATATTATGCCAAAATGAGGGATTAGCAATACTGCTCAGGGGACTATCTATGATCCTGAAAATCATTGTAGTTAGTGAGGGGGGTGGAAAAGGTTCTGAGAGGGTGCACCTCACATGCCAGCACCTCTGAGCCCTCCTAGAAACTATGGGGTGTCTACAGCCTTGATAGCCAAACGGCTGGTGGAGTGCCAAGGATGACTTGATGGGGATTATTTGATGTACCTCACCTACAAAGGGCTCCACTGAATACTCGTTTGTAGTCCTTGGACAGGTGGCAGAATGGGAGGAGGAATTGCAAGTCCTAGGTCAAAATAGGATTTACACGTCCTTGTAGCTAGGGAGGGCTTCAGGGCAGGAGACTTTGGTTGCTGTAGTCATTGATAAAATAATTATTCTACTGTCTTTCATACAGTAGGACTAAATCCTGGATTTTATTTATATGAAAAATACCACTCATGCATTTTTCCTTGCTCCTTTCTAACATTCCCACTGACTAGAATAGATAAAAATGTAGCCCTTAAATAAACTGTAACTCTCCTGGATTCTCAAACAGCAAATTCAACTGTTTCATTCTCCTTCATGGGAAAAGAAAATGGTGCATGGCCTTTCATTGAAACAGCTGATGATTTGCAGAGATGTCATCAAGAGGGCAGAAAAGTAAAGAAAACCATTGCAGATGTCAAGTGTTGGCTGTTTGCTTCTGCTTTGGATTGGAACATTGATTTCATAGATTGTACATTTATTTGTTGTTTTTTTTTTTTCCAGGGGAATAGAAATCAGTTTGTTTATAGAACATATTAGCTGTCTGCTGAGAACCGTACTCATAAGTCAGAGACGAATTGTCCCTAGGGTGAAGAGTGGAGGGAGAGCTCATGGTGAGAGTTTACAAAGTTCATGTTTGTGCTGTAGTCTTCTTCCTATTACCAGTCATGACCCAAGAAATTAGGGAGTCAGTTAATTTAATATTTACATTAAAAGCCAAACGCAACTGAAAAAAAAATAAATAGAGCAGTGAGCTAAAAAGAGCAGGGCTTTTAGGTTTGCTTAGATCTCCAGCTTCAAAAGTAGATGAATTCCTCTTGAAGTCTCACAGTGATTTGGATGGGCTTGTTCCCTCAAGGCTCTTCACTCATGTAAGGACTCTGAAAAGAATATTTCATAACCCAAAGGCTGTTTCTGTTAACCAGGGACCATGTAAGCTTCCCTTACGTCTGCAGTGAGCCAGCAGCCACACTACCTGCTGTTGCAAAGCACTGACATGAGGGAGTTTTCCCCCCTTTCACACCTGTACATATATCCAGCCCTTAACCATTTGATGCACCCACAGTGGTGTGCCAATAGTGAACAGAGCAGGTAATTCTCAGAAGATCTTCACTGCTTCACAGTGACTTGCTCTGTGATACCTGTATCCCAAGTCATTTGGTGGTGAATGCCATCCCTGTCTTGCAGAGAAGACCCAGTTTTACTGAGGAAAGCCCAAAGAGGACATAACTATCTCTCTCCCACTAGCCCCTGCCTCAAATGTTTTGGTACTGCACCAGGATCAGTGCCCTTTCAAGGCTGTGTCCTTCTACTGCTGCGGTAACAAATGTCCCTCCTTCCCTTCCTTTTGCTTTCCACTTCCATGTCACCAGCTGCTCAAGACAGGAGGAGGCAACCTGACCACTGAGCTTTTCTTTCCTTCCGCACTACCTATCTTACAGTAAAAGGGCCCGATCTCTGAATCAAGCACTTGGCTGTTAAATATTTAAATCTTTGTAAGTCTAAAGGTTTTACACTAAGTATTGCAGTTTTCCCATGTACACAAATGTCTACCTCTGAGCCTTCTTCCCAGGGTGTCTAAAACTTGTCAGACGTTGCAAGACAAATGTGTCCCTGGTTCGTATTGCCACTAGACACTACAAACAACACAGGGAGTATCTATTTATCCTTGTCAACAAAAACAGCATGAGAGCATAGATGTCACTAAATTCAATGTTTTACAGTGTTTTCTGTACCAGCAGTTAAGCGACTTGCAGCCCATTTCCCACTTGCATCCCTCCCAGGCAGATATTTGTAGGCCATAAATTTCCACATCCCCCTCATGACTGACTTATTTTAACTAAGAGATATTAATTCTTAATAGCAAAACTCCCTAAAAGTTCACACACATTCCTTTCCCGGTTTTTGACAAGTGCCATAAGAGCGCTTGCTTCATTCTTTATTTTGTCTTACCTTGGTCAAGTCATGAAGTGGACAGAGCGTTCTTTTAATAAATGGGAAATCATTTGGGGTCATCTAAAAATTTCTACTGACTTTCAATTCTTGGGCACTTGTTTATCATTTGCCATTTATATCTTCTTTTTGTGTATGCATTTTTTATTTCTAGCTATAAATATCCTTACAGCAGGGAGGAGAAGGGGGTTCCCTAGTGGATTATGACTTGCTTTCATGGCATTTGTAATTTGTCAAACAGTGCTGGTTCAACTGGGACTACTGGATTGCCATTTCTAAAGGAAACTCACTTTTAAAAAATGTAAGGAAAGAAAACCTACCCTTAGATTTATGCATACAAAAACCTGATTAAATTCAGCAATTTCTACCCCAGTTTTTACATCTTAAACTAAAGAGAAAAATGGAGGGGAAGAGACCACTGACTTTATTGATATTGCAAAGATATAGTGTAACTGGGAGTCATAATTTGGCCCAGAGGTAGAAGGACTGAGAGGTTTTATGAAAACAGTATTCAAAATAGTCTTTACTCTCTAATTTATCCCCACTGAAAAGGGAATTGATTATAAAGGAGACACAGCTAGAAGAAAACAGCCCCTATGCCTTCCACTGGCAGATCCTTTTAATACTCCATAAGGTTATGGGAACCACACTCTTCGTTATAGGAACTGAAAAACTCACTATCACATTTTGGGGCATGATGTTTATTGCAGTGCGTGCTAAGAATAAACAATGAAATAATATGTAGTCTGAAAGGTATATATAGGACTCTTCTACAGTCTTTGCAGAACGAAACATGTTATCTGAATCTTTCTTGTTCTGAAATGTGCAGGATCAGACATGCAAAACTCTGTCTCTTCACCTAAGCAATACTGCAATGAACAGCATGCAGTGAGCTGTGCTAAGGCTGGTACCAGAGAACGTTATGCAGCACTCCACCTCTGCCATCAATTTAAAAGAGACGCTAACCTCTGGATTTGGAGAAATACCCGAGAGTAAGGGTTTGATTGTATTCCAGCAAACTTTTAACAGAAGAATTGCTTTTAGTGTACTCATGAGAGGGAATTTTCAAAGCAACCAAGAAAATTTAGGAAGTAGGAATCTCCAAATACACTGTCCCGGGATTTCCCAGGAGCCCAAACATTAAATGTCATCAATTTGAAAAAAGAAGCACTAAATATTTTATTGTATTATTATTGTTGTTGTTGTTATTATTGTATTGCAAAGAAATATTACAATGGCAAAAAAATCCCTATAAAAGTCCTGTCATATGCATTAGCAAGCACATGATGATTTCTTGGACTTGGTCCCTGCACAAAGGTTATTGAGACAGAGGGTGCAGGACTGCATTCACAGAAAAGTTACTGCAGCTTTGGCAAGCTAACACTGTTTCTTATCACTTTCTCAGAGATCAGCAGCATCCCCAGGGCAACCCAGTACTGGGAGAAGACAAGAATGGCCTGTCAGAGTCCAGTACTCCCTGACCAGGTTCTTTTAGATATTCCACAGCTGAAGCGTGTAATGTTTAATATCAAATTTACTTATTTAAAGATAGTTGATGTTACATGGGATTTCTGATTTAGCAGAGTGATACAGAATATATTGAAATCACAATACCAATGTAAGTTACACTTAGCAAAATTTACACAGCAATTGCAATAAACAGTTTAATCACAATACCAATGTGATAGCCATTATCAGTCTCTATAATATGCTCACTGTCATGACCCTGGGCGTCCCCAGTCACCAGGAAGGAATACATGGGTTGAAGCCAGCTCAAGCCTGTTGTTGGCTTTGAAATACTGTTGCTAGTTGTCTAGTTTTTATACTCTGTGGTGGGCTGAGCCACATATCCACTCCCCCATGCTGTTCTGTCTAACTCAGGGACATATTCACACTCTTTTAATGAACTGAGGGAGAAACATTTACACTACCAGTTGATCCACTCAACTGTTGGTAGCTGTTTATCTAAAACAAAGGCCACTCTCCTTTGCAAAGGAGTCCTGTTGCAAAGAAGCTAACTTCTTTGCAACAGCTGTGGTCAGTCACAGCCTACGTTATTCCCTGAGCTTCATGGGTACATCACCCTTGACTGTCTCCTCTGCGCCTTTTCCCATTGCAATGGTTTATTGGTCAGTCACATGGCCCAAAACCTTCCTGCCCCGTCTCTTCTTTGTCCCCAAATTCTTCCCTTTTCGGTAACTTTAATTCTGCAATTGACGTCATTTAAAAGACTGCCTGCTAACGTTTCCAGTTTGATTATAAATTAAGGGAAGCCTAAGATTTGGAGCTAAGGGGCCAAAATCATTCTAGGTTTCAGCAAAATTAGAACATATATAGCCAAAATCAGAATTTGGCCTGTGTCTCAGCTGGATTGAATTAAATTTGACACAGAACAGTTGCACGTTACTAGAAAGGCTGATGACAATGTGTTGTTATTTCTCAAGTCTAAAATGGTTTTGTTCCTTTTTTTTTTGTGTAGGATTGGGTATGGTGTATCTGTTTCTGTTTTGACATTAGTATGCTTTCATTACCCTTAATATTCAGTGAGCCAGCACAAAATTTAGATACTGTCCAAAAGTCTTTTAAACCTTATTTCAAATATTTCAGATCACAGGTACCAAACTCAGTGGGATATAGTGTCCAGACCCTTGAGGTGACACCTATCGACTTGCTACACGTTCACGTGTGACATCATAGGCCCAGAGAGAGATCCTTCTGAAAGCAGAATTACTGCGTTGTTGAGTGCTTTGCTGTGCTTTTTCCTTCTGCACCTAAGCAAGGCCAATTTGTAGCAAATTACTATAACAAAACTCACTGTGGGAGGGAAAGGTGATTTTAATTTACAAAATCTCCAAGCTGGTTTTTACCCATTCACATGCTCATACCCATGTGCTCAGAAGCACTAAGACATGTACATCCAGGGCTAGCAATGAGGAGCTGATGTGGGTTTGCTTTCATGCCCTTTAGAAGCGGATGCTGTTTGGGATCTTTTGCCTCAGTATGTCAACTCAGCCCTCATAAGTCTTGCTTTCCTTATCTGGTTATTTTATGGCTCCAGTACTGTTCTTCATCTTCTTGTCACCTTATCTTAAGGTCAGTTTGTCCCTCCTCTTCCTTTGAATGAAATCACAGACATAGAGCTATTAATCTTACCTCTCCTTCTAAACTTTGTTCTACCGTTTCATCTGCGGCTTTCATACAAACATTTCAATTCATAATTAACTCATGTCAATCTTAATATTTCTGTTACAAATCTCTACAAATCCGCTTGATTGCAGTATTGCGCCAGTGCTGCTATGTCACGTCCAGGAGTGCAGCCAGCTGCTGGTTGCAGTGTATCACCCCACCACCTCGTGCTGATGTGACCTGATGGACCCTAACTGGTGAAGGGACCATGCAATATAGCTCTGCATGGCCACAAATTTCACTCCAAAAGAGACATCCTCAGCAAACTTCCAGACACTCATCAGTAGGAAGCGAGGACCATTTCCATGATCCTCGAATGTCTCATATTATCTCTTTTCTTTAATCCCCAATTGATTTAATATAGAAGACTGTGTGAGATGATAGATTGATTTGCCATTTTTGGAACAGCCTTCAGGAAGAGGCTTATGTACAGGATCTAGGCCTGATATACAGGACTTAGGTAGAGAAATGACCCCCCATTAAATGTGAGGTAAACAAAAGGTCATATAAAACCACACCTGGATTCAAATGGCTGAGAAAAGCACTGAAATTCGGTGATTAATTCACAGGTGCAGCTGAGAAAAAGCCCATAAAAATGCATCATGTTGGAACCAGTAAGTGAAATGCTGCATTTGGCCATATACTCTTATTCAGTTTGTAAGCCAAGCCTGGCTAAAAGAATAAGTACAATAAAAAGTAACATACCAAAGAGCATTCTTTAAAAGATTCTTTAAAAGGTCTTTAAAGATAGTACTGAGGCAATCAAACTGGAAACAGAGAAGTCCCTATTGGGAAGGCTGTGCTTCGTACTGCTGCCACAGCTTTATCACGAGTGTCAGGGGTCAGTAGGTAAGCATGAATTTTCATGTTGTCCTCACTGTAGGTACACAATGGACTAGAAAGCCCTTTGGCCTGCTAGTTATATATTTACCTACTGCATCACTTCAAATGACACTCATTTGAGAACAGCTCTGAGCACAAATGAAAACAATGCATGTATCGCATTCCTTTAATTCTTTGACAGGTTGTCAAAACTGAAGTTTTACTTACTCCTGAGAATGCACACAACAGAAGAAAGATAATTTTATCCTCAAAGTGCCAGCATTTTATAAAAAATAAAATTACCAACCCCTTTGGAAAAACATCAAGAATACCCCTCAGTGCTTATTTGTAGCTTCTCGGACATTTTTTCTCCCAATAGGTTAGCTGTCTGGAGATGAGATCGTCTGACGATTTAAAGCACTGTACTGGGAATCAGATGCTTTGGTTTGATTTCCAGCACAGCCACAGACTCCCTGCACTTCTCTGGCAAGGACTTACTTTCCCTCCCAGTGCTGCAGCACTGTTTTACGTGCCCCAGCTATTCATGATTAGTACCCCTTAGTGGGATGGGGGCAAGGAGGGAGCCTGCACTGAGAAATGCCTCTGGGCTGAGCACTGACTCGGTGTTACTCCTCTCCTTCCCGCTTGCCAGTACACACACATGCTCCCATGCCCACACCATCTCCACCAGCACCCACAGGCAGCCCCAGCCCGGCGGGGACCCAGCAGGGATTGTTACTGGGAGCCAGAGCTCAGCTCACCCCTCCGGGCACATCCCTATCAGCCATGTGTTTTGAAATACCATACATTGCTTTGTGGCCAGAGACAAAACTCTTCAGAGGCTGCCCAACACAAAACACCTTTGCTCTTCTCGCAGAAGCCATGAGTGAGGAGCCGGGCCACCCAACCACCCCACAGAGAGCAGGGGGTGCCTGTGCTGGGGTATCCCAACAGCTCCCCCGTACACCCTGCCTGCAGGCAAAGAGACCGGCAGGTACGGAGGTCCCATCCCAGCGTCAGTGCTGTGGCACGGCCCAGCTGCCTCCAAGAAGGATGGGAGGCAAGCAGGTCTGCAGAGAGACCCCATCTGCCCCCAGCAGCTGTCCTGTGCCAGGACACAAGCACAGACACACCGTTATCTGTGCTGCTAAATTGGTGCCATGGACCTTGACACAACTGTGGTCTGTGGCAACCCCAATAAGAGCTCAAGGGGTTAGCAAGAGTCAGGGACCAGAGGCACGTTGGATGTTTTGGAGGGAAAGTGAATTGACATGTATGAACTTCACCATGCCTCAGGGCTTAGGGCTGGAGAGACATACCTGATCTGTTTTTTTTTACTGACACAGAGGAAGCAGAAAAGCTGCTTGCAAAATCTCTGGTCTTTCCTAGCAGACTCTCTTGATTTTAGCCCCAGCAACATCATTACTTATACCCTGACCTGCAAATGTTGAAGACACCAAATATAAACAGAGCTCAGCAGCAGCAGTGAAATGGGCACCTTTATGGTGAACATCTGCATGAGACGACCTTCCCCACATTCCTTGCCCCATCACCTCGAGCTCTAGCATGGCCATGTGTGCCCCTGAGTTCAAGAGGGAGAGTGCTGCCTGGGGTCGTCAGCCCTGCCAGAAAGGACCTTTGCCTGCAGAGGATGCCCAGGCCAACATGAGCCAACAGTGCACTGTGACTGGGCACAAGGAGAAATTGGGAACTGGGCTACATTAGGAAGAGTGGTCTGCAGATCAAGCTCTGCTTGCTGCAGGTAGGGCCACAGCTGGAATGGTGTGCCATTTTGGGCCCCCTGCTCAAGAGGGATGTGGAGGAACTGGGGAGAGTCCGGTGACAGGCTGCTAAGGTACTCAGTGACACAAGGAGAGGCTGAGGGAGTGCGTTTGTTTCTTCGGGCAAAGAGGAGCCACAGGGTGCTCCAGCAGCAGCCTGCCATGCTTGAAAGGCAGTTGCAGAGAGGATGAAACCCAGCTCATATCAGGATTGCCGCACTGCCCAGCAGAGGATCAACAGCCATAAACTGGGCTGGGACAGCCTGCCCAGAGAGGTGTTGGGTCTCCATCCTGGGGGCCTAAGGCACTCTACATAAAGCCACGCTTTAGTGGGTTAGTATTGCTCTCCAGAGGTACACAAGCTGCCTGAAACCAAAATAGCATAGACTGAGAAGCCAGGAGCACTTGGGCTGGCTCCCTGGACACAGCCTGCTGCAGGGAGGAGCTGTGTGCTGGCCTTCTCTAGTTCTTGGGGTCATGCAGAAGTGTCAGAGCTGGCATTATTTCTGTCTCACATGTTTCTTCTCCCACTATTAAAGCAACAGAATTGCAGCCATTTCCTTTTGTGACAGAGAGTGTTTGTGATTTCTCATCCCTTCACTGCTGCTGCCTCATTGCACATAACACTGAGACACGCAGTGAAGGCAGACAAGGGTGCCTACGAGATATGGCAGGGACAGGTCTGTCTCATGAGCAAGCATCCTTCTTCATGCAAATGCTTTCACTGAAAAGCACTGAAATTACAAGATGAATCCTTTCTGATGACAAACATAATTACACAAAAGATCAAAGGTAAATTAATTGAAGGCGTGCTTGCATGACTTAATTCTTATAATTGGTATCTCCAATAAGCACAGGATTCTGTAATTTCCAGAACAGATAAGCATAAGTATCATTGTATTATGCTTGGAAAATATTTCTGTAATATGATGGAAGTATTCTGTCATGCTTAGTACACGATTGCAAGACAGAAAAGAACTTCAAGTTAAGAAGATTAATAAAGAGACAAAGAATGAACAGTTTTGAATCTTCTTCATTTCAGATTAATTCAATTTTGAAAAATGAGTACCCTCTTTCTGTCGTGGAATACCTATAAATCACAGAGTCTGAAGAAAGCACATTTTAAAATATTTATGGTTTATAACTGATTAATCCAAATGTTTGGCATATGTTATCACAGTGTTTCTACTAATCAGCAATATGTTGGATTGCTCTGGCTTTTTCACTGAAATGAAAGCAGGCATCTGAGCTTGAGGATTCGTACACCAGCTATTCTATCTTGTAGTTTTGTTAGAGGAACGCATTTCCAAAACTGCTGGAAACTATACTCCCAGATCAAGTTGGAGAGATCTAAATAAAGGAAAAAAGCAACCAGACCACTAAGATGTGTTAATCATAAACCACTAACATTAAAGGGGACTATTAATAAATGGTTTACATTCTTGTCTTAACAAATTTTTTATTCTGTGATAAACATCTATCATCAGAAAATGATGCTTTAAAATGTTACATTAAAAGTGTCATGATTAGAGTTGGTAAAAAAAAGGTTGAAGTCAAAATATGTGTAGATATATTGACTCATTTTTAGTCAGCTCTTCATCTGAGAAATTGGTGGTAGTATCATAGTGCTAGGTCAAGCACAGAGCTCAGCAAGACTGAGATGTGTTAGTACTATGTTTTGAACCAGAAAAATTGTTATTCTCCCATAAAATACCAGACATCAGGAGACGGGCCTACTGCAGCTGTATTTCCCAGCTCCTGCTAACAAGCTCACTGAAAGGAGTTTCAGCTACCACATGCGCTATAAAAAAAAAAACCAAAAAGACAACCAGAAACTCCTGTTAGTTCTCATCTCATCTCCAAGACATTTTTCTGCTTTATACACCTATCCCTCCAATGGCTTCTCATTGCTGAGGAAGTTCAGCTGCCATTTTTGGAAATGTTTCCATCCCAGCTAGCAGCGTGTGGAAAGGGATTTTAACCATTTGTCTCCCAAAAGACACCCAGATTCCCTCCAGGCCCACACAGAGGCAATGGAGGATGGGTACCTACACTGGTGGTCTGAAAGACCTTGCTTGAAGGTTCTCCAGCATACTCCCAGGGTGGGGAGACAGCCTGCCTGGTTACCCAGAGCCTGCCAACCTGGAGCTGAAGGAGTGCCAGAAAGCACAGATCCCATGCCTGGCTGTCAGCCCAGCAGTGGTGCAGGTAAACCCTGCTTGTCCCCTCCTCCTGGGTCCATGGAGAAGGATGCCAAGTACTCTGCAAGCATCCCAGTGAGTCTCTGCGCTCCTTTGTATCCTTGCCTTCAGGAAGATTTAAAAATTATAACGGAAAGATACACTCAGAAACTCCATTATGTTGGTATATGCAGAATTAATACTGTTAAACCAGACTGTCTTCCCAGCAGGAGCTGGAGTGTGCTGAGGGGGCTCCTGGGGCAGCTGATTCATGCTGCCCACTTTCCCTACACTGGGCAAATGCACCAGAGACACCCCTGGCCTCCCCACACACACCACAGGGTACACCGACTTGGAGGCACACAGAGTTTGTTTCTTTATTTTACATGAACCTGACATCTTCTGTGGAAAACAGACACTTTTGATCAAAGAGGTCAAATCTGTTTTTCCCATTAAACCATTACATCGCTTTCACTTTTCATTTAAACACTTGTGAGGGAAGGTTGTTGACCAGAATCATTGCTTCCTTTTTTCTTACAGTGCTTCTGCTCATGTTGAAAACAGTCATTGATGGCATCAGGGGCACATCATTTTACACTGATTATATTCTCAAAGTTTTTGTAATTGTGCAATTTCATAGGAAAGCAGGACTTCACATGCTGTATGTGGCAGAGATACCTAACATGCCACTCTCACCTGCCTTATTATTGCTTTTTTCTCCACACAATATTACCAAGAATTTTAGGTATTATCCTTGCAGTTTTTCTCCAGTCCTAATTCTCTGTGTAACAGGATATATCTTTCTATGTCGTACATTGATGCTTAGGATTCTATTATCTGAGTATCTCGAGAGTTCTGCCTAATTAAGAATTGTCTCACAAATCTACCTTTAAGCACAGAGGAGATGAAACCTGAAAAGGTTCAGCAAGCACAGATAGCACACATGGAGAGATTAGATATAGAGATCATTCCCTCTTTGTAAGGCCGGAGATGTAATCTGGGTGTGAGGAGGTAACTTCATCTCTAGGCTCATTTTGGTTTTGGTCTTTCTTGTGACGTGACTAACAAAGGCACCCAGCTGGCAAAACCTTTGCAATATCTGCCACCCTTTGTTAGCTATTGGGATAGCATCATCAGCTCCATTCAAATTAATATGATGCTATTAGATGGTAACATTTTGTAGTTGCCCTGAAATAAAGTAAAATCCTGAACTAGTAACATGAAGGTCTCTACTGAGATCTGACAATAAAACTGATAACACCTGTAGACAACTATCTGCAGTACAGGTGTACCAATTTGAGCTAGTTGTCTACCTGCCATTACAATCAATGAATAAATAGCCTTCTGGTCCATACATCAATGGAGATAAGGGCAGTGTTTTTCTGATCAGATGTTGACATCCTCCATATGATGACTCCCTGAACTCCAAAAACCTAGCTCTGCCTTGGCTACAAAAATAATCACTCTTGCTCAGATGGACACACCTGCACTGTAGATATATTCATGAAGATGAATTCCACCTTTGTGCCCTACAGCTTTGAGTGCCTATATTGAGGCACTTGGGTCATAAATTTGGGAAGAAATGAGAATCTGTTGTCTAATTACATTATGCCTCACACCATGATCTCTGTGAGACAGAGGAGCAAGTATTAATGATAAATCTTATGTTGAAAGAGTGAGTCAAGCTGGGATTCTTCATGGTGCTTTGGATCATCTCATCTCCAGGACAGCATATTTAAAATATAGCTTTTCAGGGGAATTGCTGTAATAGATGCAAAAAAACCCAAAAAAGACAACAAAGGCAGAGCTCTCTCCTCATTTTCCCAGCTTCTATTTGATTTAATAACATGTTGCTAACTGATAAGCTTCAAACCTATCAATTTAATAAAGAATATCTGTAACCGTATATCAGAACTTAGGATTCTTGAGCCTCTCAACATCAGCTTCATGGTGAACTTGGTTATGAGAGATACATAACTTAATCTCTGCTCATTTCTTTTGAAAAAGACAAATACAATTTGGTTTGGGAAAGAGATCAGGTATAGAAACACAAATGTATCTTTTCCTTTTGTTTATTTTTTACTGCCTGTAATTCTTTGTTGCCCTGACTGCCCACACAGCGTTTGGAGTACTGGAGATAATGGGACTCCAGAAGGACTGAAATCCACACAAATGCCCAAGTGTCTTACTGAACTCAATCCTTAGCTCTAGTGTCTTGTGTAATACTCGGAAGCCCTCCTTTGCTCCCATGGAAACACTGAAATGTCTCACGTTTAGAAAATATTATGGTGGCTATTTTTAATGTTTGCTCCTTCTCTGGAATTACTTAGATTAAGTGTGTGCCAAATTAGTCTGACGATTTGATTTCCTTGTTTTTCTGATCTCAGCTAATGATAGAGTCAATCTTTATCAGTCGTTTCCTCTGAGGTGACCAACACCTGCAGTATTTCAGAGGATGCATTTGCCTGTGGCTACCCCAGTTTGCAGATGTCTACTGCAGAACTCTGCCTGCTTTACAGTGAGCCAGGAGAAAGCATTTGCTATCCATTTTTTTGTTACTTTTGCCACTATTTTGTACAGTTAGTATTCTTACTTAGAAAACCATCTGAGCAGCGCCTAAGCAAGTTTCTCCTTTTGATTAAGAATGCTACAGCATTAAATGACTCCTAACCTGAAGAGGTTCTTCATCCACTGCTCCTCACTTCCACAACATCTTCAACCAAAAGCTTTCTAAAATACTAGGAAGGCTGTTGCCTTTTAGCTTGAAAATTTAGGCATCTATTATGACATTTAGCCTGACTTTATCACCTCTTTCCAAAAAGGGGATTGGTATTTAGGCTTCTTCCTTTCTCCTCCCTGAAAGCTCTGTGGCTGCCCACATTTGCCACAGGACATGTCTGTATTGTGGGGGCCAAGATACTACAAGTCACATGTTGAATGCTTAACTTGAAGAGATCGTTGTCCTTTTTTTTAGACATAGCCTTGTAGCTAGCCACCTCAGCAGAGATACTTACTAGATTTTTAAGGATCTTCATGTAGCTCCAGGAGTTCCAGGAGACAAGGGGCTCCTTTACTGAATATATAGAACATATCTTACAATTGCAAAATGGAAAGCATCTTGATACTTTCAAATCATCTTTGGGCTAAAACATGGGGGTTTTTTTCTCTCTGAGTCACTAGTTCATCTCTCTCCCAATATTCGCTGTGGGCTTTTTATTTCACAGGATCCACATTCCTCCCTCCAAAAAGAGTTTAAAATTAATGTGTTTTAATGACAACCCTGCTGTGGTCCCTGTCCCCGTTCTTGCTGCAGCCATCGTTACCAGGGACAGGAGAGACTATGGCAGGAGCAATCACAGCAGTAGTGGTGGAAGAGGCCAGCGCAGCCACTGTGCCAGTCTCTGGTTACTTATTCCTTATCTTCCAGAATGGGCTTCATGCCCTGGAGAGCCAAATAGTTTGTAATGCCAGTTGTTTCATATTTTGCTTCAAAGGTGTAAAAGCTGATGGGCCACCTGCAGCCTGCATTGCCAGTGCTTTGCTTGAAAAGGAATACTGAACTCGTACGTAGCACTTCATATCCATGTGTCCTACAAGAAGTTACGGAGGAAGACAAACATCATTACCCTGAACTACAGATGGATAACTCAGGCACCAGTAAATTAACTTGGCCAGTACTGGATATGCAGCCGCTGTCACTTGGAGGTACAATCCAGACCTCCCAGTGTCCTGCCAGTGCCTGAGCCTTTGTAAGAGGGAAGAGACAACAGTGAACATGGGTCAGCAGTGGCTCCCTACCTGCGCTGGCCAGCCCGGCTAGAGAGGAATGAGACAGGTGAATACAGAGAGGAACAGCAATGGCAGGACGGCTTCTGTGGTAAACTTTTGTCCGTATGATGTCATTGCCCAGGATATTCATGCCCTGCACGAGTAATCTTTCCTAGCCCGATTCTAAGGCTCACCGATTGGGGTTTTTTTTTCTGAGTTAGACTGAAAACTCCCCAGTTCAAGGGCCACTGCCTGGAATGACTGATGTCAAATAGGACAAGACAGAAGAAATATATCCTAACAAGTCATTCATAAGTCAAAATAGGATCCAAATCATGGAGGTTCTTTTTCTTCCATTCTGGTAAGGCTGTATTTTTTGACCAGTGGTAGACATAAAGGTCATAAATCTGGTTAAGCAGGTCTCACGGACCTACCACATTTGAGCAGGAAAAATAAAATGTTATATATAGTATATAAAATACTGCCGTGGAAGGAGGACGGTGATTTCAATAGCACTTTGTCCTATTGCAGAGTAGGAGCACAATCAATTTAACAATAGACAGTCATGAAATGGTAGTCCTTATTTCTGCAGTCAGAGAGCATTAAATCTTAATTCCTGCTTATGCAATTGTTAATAGTGTTAGTACCTTACAGAAACCCAGAATGAACCACAGTGGTTCAAAACTGGTCTTGGGAACGACTTAATTTGGCATGAAATGGAAGGGAAGGCACTCTTGCATTTGCTTCATCAGTAAAAGGAAAAAAACTAAGCCAATGAAGAGGTGGGAAATTTGTAGATGTCCTTCCACTGATCCTGAAATTTTTTGCTGAAAACCATCCTTTGCTTGCAGAGCACTGAGAAAGTGCAACATCCCTAATCCTTCTGTCCCACTCCCCCCCCCCCCACGAAAAAAAATTGGAAATGGGCAATGGTTGGAATTATGCAAAATATTGGAAATGTGCAAAAGATTCTTCTCATCTTCTCTGATTAGAAGAAAGCCCACCTGTACCCAACAACATCTTGGTCCACCTGGAACTAGAGAGACTTGCCTGTCTCCTCACCGTACAGCTGGGAAGAGAGCTTTGCGCTCCCAATGCTGCCTCACAGCCTTGCTTTTCAGAAACGGAGTGACCCAATGGACTGTGTCAGGAATTCAGCTAAAAATGTCCTTATGAACACCTAAGGCTAATTTGCATGTAAACTGTTACTCCAAGCAAGTTTATACTAAGACATGGCAAATTACTGAGCAGTTGTACCAAAACAGCGATACAGTATTAATCCATTAATACAGTACCTATCCAGGACTTTCTGCAGGACTAGTCCTGGGAGAGGCAGACACATGCTGGCTGGTTCTAACAAAGTTCAGCAGGGACTAGTCATGATTGTTGTTTGCTTCTTTTTACATACCTGCACAAACCATTCTGCGTGACTTATATTACCTTCGACAGTTCCCTGCCTTTTTCAAGACTAGTTGGACCTGCTTTTGTGTGAGGGACTGTTACCTGAACCAGCCAGGACTGCTCCCTGTGGAGCAGCTGTGTTCTATTCCTGGACCTTGAAACCTGTTCGTTTATATACCCTGTAATTCCTTTACCCAAGTAGCAAGTGCTACGTTTTCCAGTAAAGCCCACTCCTAAAGAAAAACACAGAAAACTATCTTATAACAATAACTAAAGCTCCAAACTAGTATTTAAGCACATTAACTCCTTTCTGCCTCCCCAGTCTTCCAATATCCTGTACAGAAGGGACTGTACAACTGAAACTCATGCAGCTGCTTTTTAGAAGAGGACATTGTATTTAATTAGTCCTTTCTGTAGGTGGGGAACTCAGTCTAGGACAAACCTGTAAGAGCTTCCCCTATGCAGCAAATAATTCTGTATTTCAGCAATAGCTCTACTGGAAGATCTGGGTTCACTTCCCAAAACTGGTCACCTGTACATGCCCTGGGATGACATCCCACTGTGCAGCTCCTTTCCTTCTGCCCTGGTTTTCATATGCATGAATTGGAAAGGAGCATGCGGGCACTTTAATAAGGTCCTTCAATCTGGACAATTTGGAAATAGCCATAAGATTTGCTGCAGACAAAACCTCTCTCTTTGGAGGATTGGGCACACATGAACTTGTGTCTTCCTGTAGACTTTGGTCTTGATGTGGTAATATAGAAAAAAAAACTTTTTTTCTGAGCCAACAATATGTTTACCTACAAATTTAAAAAGAAATGAATTTTAAAAAAGCTTTTTGGAAACTTATGTTTCTTATTTAAAATAACAAAATCCTTTCCATCTTCTGTATCACCTCACGTGCTCCACTTTGCCATCTAATTGTCTTTAAAATGCTGCAATTCTAGTCACACCAGAACAAGCAACAGAGTGCAGGCTCATCCATTCAATCGTGTTTTACATCAGAAGCTAAATATTTTTTTCACCCAAATTAAAACAAAAATATCAACATAACCCCTCTAGAATGTGAATAAAAGTGCTATGTTACGTATTTTAACAATACTAGCTACAATATAGCGGAAAGCTGAGTGCGCATTCCTTCTTGGCGCATGTCCTTAATGCACTATGTGTAACAGAAAAACATGTTAGTTTTGTTCACTCCTTAAAGCTTTTCATGGAAACAACTCATTAAAATTAATGAAGAAATTTTATATTTTGTAAAATATATGGAGTTCCACCAAATATGTTTCTGGCCCTGCAAAATCTTGTCAAGCAAAAGAAACAAAATGCTTCTCATCAAACAAATATATAGATTTATTAGAGCATGGTTCCATGTTTTAAATGTGCAATGGTTTCACAATTTCTTGTTTCCTTCTGTTTTCATTAGTGTGCTCTCATGATAAACCAAAGCAGCTGTTAAAAAAACCCAGCATCTCAACAGATGAACAATTAAAAAATATGGGCTGTATCTTCCAATGTTACAATTACGTAAAAAACAAAACTCCGTATTTACAAAAAATGCCTGGAATCCAAATACTGCTAAATAGTGTTGTCAATTTAATTACAGAAACTGTAGAACACTCACAGGGTACATTTATGCTGACAAGCCCCAAGTGTAAGCCTAGATTTTGCAACATATTTGGAAGAAGCTGAAAATTATCATTTTGAGTCTGTTTACTTTTTTTTTATATATTGGTCATTACCCAGCTTAGTTTTATTATCAACATTATTCTACATTTGTTTTCTCGTCGTCTTCTCTGTTTGAATATAAAGTGTAACAGAAAAATAATGCAGTTCTGCAAACATGAAAATTCTGTTATCACAGCTAATTGCTTTTTAATATATATTTTATGTACAAAGAAAGTAGTAACACAAATAGAAAGCTAGGCAAAGGACAGTGTACTTAACTTGAAACATTTGCAATTTCAGTAGCTGTGAATTACCTACTTGTGAAATATATGCAGTACATATAACGTGCACAAATACACACACACCCAACGCCACTGCATGCATTTTTTTGGACTAAAATATAATGTCAGGTTCACAAACCTTCACCCAGAACTGGTGAGAGCTGTAGTCACATCTGTGTACTAAAAGTGGTCAAAAAGATAGTCTGTTAAATATAAGCCTTTCCACCATGCTGTCCTTTGGGTTCTAGTGTTTTGAACAACAACAAAACATTAGACCAGATTGCTCTCCTGAAGAGCAGAAAATGATAACAAGAAACGTAGACAGAGCTAAGATTTTCTCTAGTGAAAACAAAATCTAAATTTTTTTTTTTGAGCTATAATCTTCCCTATTCTTTGCCCGGAATAGTCAGTGACATGTCTGGGAGCTTCTGGAGTGGACAACAGGTGGAATATGATCTTATCTTGCATCTAGCTCTATTAATTTCTGCTACCATTATTGCGACAGGCATGGAGCCGGCACCGTCCTCAGTGAAAGCCACAGTTGCGGCCCCATTTTTTTCTCTCCTCAAGCAATCAGAAAAGCAATCATCTTGTTTGCCTGGTTTTGGTGGGAAAGAGAGAAACCTGCTGCTGAGGTTCCTCCTTTCAAACATAAGCGTGCACATTATGCAGCCGTGCACGTGTCCCACCGCTTTAGCAAGCCAGCCGGGACTGCATCGGAAGTCATGCGCAGTGCCAGGGGAACGCCTGGATTTCAGGACCCGGAGAGCTCAGGAAAATGGAGCAGACAGGTAGCTGTGCTTCTCAAAGAGATCCTCGGGACTTTAAAACCAGAGCGAAACTTATTCAAGGAGTTTCAAAACCCAATCTCCTGGTAAAAGACAGACACCACGGAAAGACATAACAGGATTATTTACGAGCTGTAGGAACTACATTTGACTTGGCATGCATTGTAGTGAAAACAAGCACACCTTGAATGCTTTATAATTAGTAGATGTGTTGTGATGACTTTCTATTGCAGTTTACTGCCAATTTCAAAGACTATATTGTCATGGTCTGCCAAAAAAAAAAAACAACCAACAACATTGACAATTTTTATAAATTCCCAGAAGACTTGTAAGTTTGATTCTCAAATCTGTGTCTTGGAATATACTGATTCTTCAGCTCTTACCAAACGGCCACCTTCTCCCGAATTTATGGGGCTATTTGCTTGACAACCTTGGCTTGATCCTAGCTGTCTTAGCGAAGAAAAAAGAAAAGATGCAATTCTTACCCACAGAGCAAGTGGTCTTGGTAGTCATGATGAGTTTTCTTGGTGTATCTGTTTGTAAGTGCTGAGCTAGTCATAGCTTATCATACTTATTTATCAATGTATTTTTTAAAATTATTTTAAAAATTCAAGGTAGGTGCAACACCACCAAAAAATATGCTGTATAACCTCCATCAACATGAAGGGAAGAGGAAATGTCACCCTAAAAATGAAACTCCACAATACCCATAGAGACATCGACAGCACTGAAGGATTTGCCTTCACAAGGGCTGTTAAATGTCATTAACTGAGAATTGCTGGACCTTTACAAGATAAAGCAGTATGATCAATTAAATTCCCAATAACTCAGAGCCTGTCTAACCATGTTCCTTATCTGGACAGTCAGGACTTTCTCCCAACTCTTTTCTTTTTGTGTGTAAGACTAAATTGTGATCTTGCTAATATCATCTTCTTTCCCTGTGACTTAATCGGACAATCATAAGAAGTTTTAGGCATTGACACTAGAGAACGGAGTTACCCCAACACATGCCAACTCCACTATTTTTGCTGCTTTGAACAACAAGCAAACAATGCACTTAGTATTTTAGAAAAAAAAAAAAAAATAATAAATTCTATTTAGAAAAATAATTGCTTTATTGTTGTCACGCCTTCCTGATCAGTAGCCCAAGTCCTAAATACCTTTCAGAAAATAATTTACACACTGCAGAATAGCTTATCAAGCAACGCGGCATGTTTGGTCTTATGGCCATCTCGGTCATTCCTCGTTACTATGACTGGTGCCTTCAACCAGCGTAAAGTGCTGTGCCGTAACCTTCCCCAGCGCTGTTACGGGCTGCAAGCCCTGCCCGCCCTGGGGCCTGTCTCAGGTTGGAATGGGGATGAAGCTGGTGGATTTGGAGTGGGGCGACTCTCTCCAGGTGTTCAAGCTGTGGGTTGGGCTTCTGTTGTTGGTATAAGAAGTCTGTCGCCTGCTGTTGCTGTTTGAATCTTCTTTACTCAGCGTTTGCTTTATTTTTTGGCAGCAAGGGAAGCTCTGTATGCAGTCTTGCAGGAGGTGCCCGCTGAAGAACATGTAGATCCACGGGTTACAGCAACTGTTTAGGCTGGCCAACAGAGCCGTGACGGTAGTCGCAGTGTTTTCAGAATCTGGGGAGGGGGGAAGAAAGCAGTTTAATCCTCAAAAGAACATTCACACCATTCAGTCAATTGTTTCATTAACTGTTGGACTTATTTCCCTGAATAATTCTAGTTCTAAAAGCTGAGCAGCAGCAGCAGCATTTGAAATGAATAATGAGGACATAATCAGGAAAGTTCTTATTTATGTAAGGCCATTGAAGTCTGAACGGACTTCAAAAAGCTGTGACAGAAGTTACGGGGCAATCCATCCAAAATAATGCTTCGGTCCCATTTCCATTGATGTTTATCCATGTGTTGATAAGCTCATGCTTTAAATACTGAACAGTTTTTATTCAGACTTTTGTTTTAAAAATTGGTTACCCTGGCAGGCAATCGCAAAATTCCCACTGATTTCCCACTGCTTTTGATAATACTGAATTTTGCTGTATACATTTGCATGCTGAAAAGTGTTGAATGCTCAGGTAACTACTGGCTTGTGAATCAAATATGGATTTCAGAGGTTGAACAAATTTTACTTAAGGAAAAAATGGAAGTTAGCACTATGCAATAAAACAGTTATGGTCTTCTACCTTCAATAACTAGTTAAAGTTTCAAATATTTTAAATATATATTTAGTCTAACCAATTATTAGTGACCTTTCTTCGTAAATATTGAATCTCCAAAGAAGTATAATTGCTGTGTTACGCAGTTCCGTAGATTTAAAGAATCTCTTCAAACAAACCTACCAAATACCCATCTGTTCACTTACGTCTGCATTCCTTTTGAAGTAAAAAGAAAAAAATCTATTTGTCTACTGCAAGTCTTTATTCGTCTGTAGAGACTGGCATTTTAGGCTTGACTTTAGTCCTGTATTAGGGGCAATCAATGCTCTCACTACAGTAAGTGATAATTTGGGGATATTAAAAGAATAACAAGAAATTATGAATTCCAGCATTTTGATTTGCATCTTTTTCATTATGAGGAAACAGGGTATATGTTACTATGCTGCCTGTCATTCCCTATGTAATAACTTTTAAACTCACCAGTTATTTTCAGCCAGATTTAACTGAGGGACAGGTATCTCCAAAATACTAAATTGCCACTGTTCATGAGAACTGGTGGCTGTCTAAAGGAGCTACTCAGAGGTGACTGCCCTGTTTAGAGGAAGGGTTCGGGTGTGCTCAACCCCATTATCAGCAGGGAATGCACATGCAGTTACTGAAGAGCAGGCTTAGTAAGTTCCCTGCTCGTATAATTACTCATGACACACATGTGCGTGTGCTTAATAATAACACCAAAGGTTTCTAAAGTTTTATTCATCAGCAGCTTCAAATGGAAGAAAAGGTTGCTGGTTCAAGTTAACGCAGCAAATACTTTTTGCTGCCCATTTCGCTCTGGAGGAACACGCAGCGGCCGCTGCTCCTTCCCGGGGGCCCAGCCGCCGCCAGCGGCCGCTCCGCCCCGGCTGCTCCCGGGACAGGCGCAGCCGAGGGCCGCTGGCTCCGCGCCGTAGCTCCCCGGGGCCGCCCCGTCCGGGAGTGCGAGCGGTGCCGGCGGGCCGGCCCCGGGGGCGGCGGTGGCCCCGGGGGGCTTGCTCGCCTCGCAGCACAAAGGCTCCTGCGGGGGGCTTTTAGCCGCTCTTCCCCGGGGGACAGGGGGGCTCGTTCAGCGAGACTCGGGACAGCCGGCTGCGCCCCCGGAGAACCCCCGCGAGTGCCGGTGCGGCCGGGGGGAAAGCGGCGGCGTGTGCAGGGCGGCGTGTGCCCTCCCGGTGCCCGCCGGGGCCCCCCCGTCACCTACCGACCCAGGGGAAGCGCTGGTCCCAGACGGACCACATCTGGATGGTGAAGAAGGGCGCCCAGCAGACGACGTAGGCCGAGACGATGACGAAGGTCATCTTGACGGTGCGGATCTTGGCGCGGGAAATGGTCTTGACGCTGCTGACACAGGGGGCGAGCAGCAGCCCCCGCCGCGGGCCGCCGCCGCCCGCCCGCCGCCCGCCGCCCGCCGCCGCCTCCCCCGGCCGCGTCTTGCCCCTGACGTTGCGCCAGATGTGGTAGCAGATGAAGCCGTAGCAGGTGACGAGGATGAGGACGGGCGCGACGAAGATGCCGCCGGTGATCCAGGTGACGTAGGCGCGGGGTCCCCAGGGCATGATGAAGTGCGCCCAGCAGTCGTAGACCTGCGAGCCCCGCTCCACCTCGCTGAGGGAGAAGATGAAGTACTGCGGGGTGCTGAGCAGCAGGCTGAGCGCCCAGGCGGCCGCGATCATCCCGTAGGAGCGCTTGGTGGGCTGCTGCAGCGTCTTCAGCGGGTGGCAGACGGCGATGTAGCGGTCGGCGGTCATGGCCACCAGCATGTACGCCGAGGCGAACATGCCGAAGACCTGCAGGTGCTTGACCACCCGGCAGAGCCCGTCGGGGCCGTGGAAGCGGTGGGTCACCTCCCAGCAGAGCTGGGGCAGCACCTGGAAGAAGGCCACCACCAGGTCGGCCAGGCTGAGGTGGCGGATGAAGAGGTGCATGCGGGACGCCTTGCGCGGCGTGCGCCGCAGGGCCAGCAGCACGCTGCCGTTGCCCACCACCGCCACGGCGAAGGTGACGGCCAGCACGGCGATCTCCAGCTTGGCCAGCTCCTCGTCCCGCCCGAAGGGGTCCCAGCCGCCCAGGCTGCCGTTGGGCGACCCCGACCACGCCTCGGGGCTGGGGCTGCTGCCGTCGCCGCCGGGCTCCGCCGCCCGCCACCGGCTGCCGTTCCCGGGCGAGGGCGCCGCCCGGGGGGAGCCGGCGCCGCCGGCGAGGCGCATGGAAGGGGCTGCGCGGCGGGGCCCGGCCCGATCCCCGCTCGGCTGCCGCTGCCCGCCGCCTCCGCGCTCCGGCGGCGCGGAGCGCCGGGCCGGGCGCCTTTATCCCCCGCCGCGGGAGGCGAGGCGAGGCGAGGGGGGAGCTCCCGTGCCAGTGGCTGCCCGGCGCCTGACGCCAGCCCCCTCCTTCCCCCGGCCGCCGCCACCGCCCCCGCCCGCCCCCGGAGGGGAGCGCCCCGCCGAGGCACCGGGGCCGCTCCGCCCGGAAAGCGCGGCTCCGAGGGGGCAGGGGCTCCGCCACCCCCCCCGCCTCCCCGGAGCCCGGCCGGGCGGGGAAGCCACACGGGGAAGCGGGAGGAGCTGCTCCGGCCGAAACGTTGCGGCCGGAGGGCTCCCTCACGGCCTCTTACTTAAAAGTTTAATCGAGAATAAAACTGTTGCCGTAACCGTGCAGAGAAGGTGGAGGTCTGTCGGTATCGATCCACGCACCCCCGAGCCCGCTTCTACCCAAGGCAGAGGAGCTGGCCCGTAAGAAGTGCTGGTTTGGCTCTACGAGAGATCCCGTCTGGGCCCTTGGCATTTCACAGCCCTGCGGGGATAAACCCCAGCAAAGCGAATGATTAGAAAAAAGTCACGCAGAGTTTGAAAGCAACTCACTAAAGCTAATGTTTTTAAAGGTTTCAGGATTTCGTCTAGGACAATAAATGTCCTCCAGATGTTAGCACACAGGTCTAAAAATCATGTTTCTGCAAGTACAATCAAAATCTCATTTCCTAGTGAGTTCCTGGCAGTGGGTCAATTAAATCTCTGTTTTAACCATGTTTGAGCTGAAGAGTTTTCTTCATCTTGGTAGAGTGGACTTGGTGCAAATTCTGGTCCCATTGCCAGGAATGTGGATTTACACCCTGATTTCACCAGAACCTGAATTTGACCCTTCGTTTAGAAACCGTTTCCTTCAGTCATGCAAAAATGCATAAGATTACAACAAAGAAGTATTACATTTGATGCCAATCCTACTTTGTTTTTAATAAAACTCTCTGGGTCTGTTCATACGTGGTTGCAGTTAAATTTAGTTGCAAAAAATACGTGGGTTTTTTCCTACTGGTTTTGCAAGGAGAAGGAAAAAGTGAAGAATTAAAGATTAAACCTTACTTCTTTGATTAAAAAGATGTTTCCAAAAGTTTTGACTCCGGAAGAGTCTTCCAGCTGAAAATACAAGAAGATGATATGCTTGCAGACATGCTGGAATTGTGCGAGGCTTTATCCTAGTTTTTTTTGCCTTTTTCTGGGTTTGTTCTAGCCTGTCAGAGGGTACATACACCCAGGCCAGCCTGCCACCGCCCTGCCTTTGCTGCAGGGTCAGTGGCAGGAGTCTAGGAGGACACCTGCTCCAACAGTGCAAATAACTGGCATGAGCTTTTCTGTAAAAAGCTGCAAAAAAACCCCAAAACCTGGAATACAGACAAAAAAATGTGGCTGTCCTAAGTTTCCAGTAAACTTATTGCTTTAAAGGCGCCTTTTTTTCCAAAGCCTATTTTTTATGAACAGTTCAGTGCATTATTCACAGCTTAGTGCCTATTCCATCTTACGTTGTGAATGTTACTGAAGGTATTGGTAAGAGATTAACAGCTTGTGGAGTCGAAAACCATGTAAGTCAAGCTCACATTCACACACACACCCATGCAGTGTCCCAGCTTTTCAACAACAGATCCATAATGTTACCTTAGCTATACATTGTATTAGACCTAGGAAACTGTATGAATCCCACAATGCAGCAATGTGTGTGACTATAGGTTTCAGGTCAAATACAGCGGGAAATTAAAGGCACGTGTCACAAATCTCACAATGCCACACAGCTACCAAGGCCTCTTTCACATCCAAAGCATCATGCCCTGCCATGAGGAGAGTTCCTCGCCTGTCTCTCTGACATGCTTTACAGGAGCTGAATGCTGTGTAAGTGAATGGTGTCACTCGGGAAACTCTTCCAACAGGTTTTCTGCTGTGCAAACCCTGTAAGGATCATAAAGCTCTATTCGTTGCTGGGTATGTCATTCCATTGATAGAAGAGGTGAAAATTTCAGGTGTAAGAAAGACATATTTATAACAGCCAGACAACAAGATAAGGGTGATTTTGCTAGTTCAGAGTACCGAGAGTTTGTCAAGCCCACATCATCTCATACATCCCTTCCCAACCCATGCTCAGTTCCTCTGAATAGTGTTTGTAAAAATGTTTCCAGAGCAAAGAGCTGGAAACTTGCCTCAGCATCATTGCACTAGGCTGCACCTAGTGATTACATGCAATGTTGAGCATGAAATTGATACTGATTTTTGCTGCACTGTGCTTTGTCAGACAGAAGTAACCTAGGGCTAGTCCTTATCTCCTTTTTTTCCATTCCCCAAAGTAGTCAATACGGTTGTTTTTACAAATAATATATCTAACCAGGATGTTGCAAATTTGTTTCTTTCAACAGACCTAGGTAATTCAGTGGGGAGTTTTATTTATACCTAGGACTTCAAAAATGTCCTGCTCTAGCTAGTAAGTAAATTCAGGGCTCTTGAGGTTTCTATACTAGTTTAATCAGCATCTAGTCTGCTCTTGTTTGCTTAATTCTAACAGTATTGGTGTGTAGATAGGGGAAGGCTTAGATAAGATGCTGTTGTCCAAATTAATCAGTATAGTTTTCAGTTTTCCAAGCAGATGTCCTTTTAGGAAGCCGAACGAGTAATGCTCTTCTATCTGACCAGACACGGAGAGGATTCCTCTGCCCACAGAAAGCTGTAACACGGAGAGCAACTTGGGGGGAAAAGCAGTTAACAGAAAACTTGTAGAATACCCTTCTAAAGAGAAAAATTGTCACTGAGAAGGCTGCTAGAGAAAGCAAACACCTTTGCCCTGTGATTCACCTGGAGCTCAGCTTGGAGCTGAAGTCTCAGTAAAGAAAATTGAGGTTGCTGTTACAAGAAGCCGCTATTTGTTCTCGCTAGGCATGCAGCTTTCTATAAAAATGTCTAAGGATGGCAAGGGTTTCTAGCGTATTCTCTGTTGGCATACAGATTTCTGTAAAAGTGCTTAAAGGTTGCCAGATATCTTTCTTTACGTGGAATTAATTGATGTCTGAATGCCTTCTATAAGATACTCAAAACCCTAATTGGAACATGTTCTGGTTTGTTGCCAAATGCAGCTGTTTTCTGTTTATCCCTGCTGTTGTGGTGGTGACTTTTGCTGCCTTTAGACAGCCTTAGTCTCTTCTTCCATGGCTAAAGAAATGCTTTGAGCAAGTCAAAGGCTCAGGATTTTAATCCTGGGAAATTGATGAGGATTTGTATTCTGCAAGATAACTTTTCACCAAAAAGTAGGGGGCTTTCAGCATAATCTTCTTCAGGAAAACTGACGGGTTTGAATTGTAGCTACTCGTAGTCAAAACATGATTGTCTGCCAGGTTTGGTAGAGTTGCTCTAGTTGTTAGAGTTGCAAAAAAGCAATATAAGCATAAAAAGAAGGTCAAGTTTTTTATCAAATAAATTCCTCATGCAGGATGAGGGTTAAAGCACTGCTAAAAAAAGGCCTGTTTATTTGTAGAGGATTCAGCTGTCTTGTTAAATAGTGCATAAACCATCTACATAGATAGGAACAGTTGTCTCCTGTGATCTGTCTCCAAGTTTGAAGTATCTGTATTGCTCCCTTCCACATACACTATTTAGTAAGTAAGGCTGAGTTTGATAGCCCTTCCCAGAGCCACAAGACTTAGATGCTGCAGATCCCATCCTTTAAAATCACAGCTATGGGAAGCAAGTATGGGAAATGCTGGGGACACCAGGGAGGCAAGCAGACGCCCCATCCATTTACGATCCCTGGGAAAGAAATGTCACCGGAAGGCAGGCAGGAGGACCTCTGGGATTGATGTAGCCTCCTGAAAAAATGCCTTGTTTACAACCTGTATTGGTCTAGCTTTTTGGCTACCGGAGCAAAACTAAACAGAGAATTGTCCCCTAAACCACACTCATAACAGATTACAAGTCTGAATGCAAGGTTCTGAAAAGGCTGTAGTACAAGACCAAGAAGTGAGTAAGACTGAGGGCCAGCTCCCACTCTGGAAAACATGGAATTAAGACATCCACCGTAGGAGACAGGCCTTCAGGGTTAGCCCTCAGGATTAGGCTTGCAAAAGCCCAGTTCATTGCCTGGAAATGTCTAAAAGTGGCCAGGAAACACCGAGCCTTAAGATTATGCTCCAAGTTTTCCTTTGCTTATTAACTGAAATCACATCCAGATCCAGATTCTAGTATTTTTACACATAGGAAACTGTATCTGTCCATCCCTGTCTTACTGCGTTTCTCTCTTTCCATACTGGAGGTTGAGTGTGATGTTTAAAGCAGTACCACAGGGCAGCCTATATGGCTAAATGTCACCAGAAGAAGCAGAATGTCACCCTTCTTCTCCTTCCTTGCAGCCTTGCTGACCTGGCTGATAGCAATCAGGGCCTTTGGGAGTCAGAGAGTTCAACCATTCCCTTGCAGAAATGTTAACACAGCAGCTTCCCAGCCTGTCCGGATTTCAAGGCAGTGAAGGAAATGGGCATTTGGAGGGATGATGGGCCTTTGCACGTTTATAACCTTGTGGAAGGAACATACCAAAAACCACAGAGAAAGCTCCTGCTTTTCCCCATTGTATCACATTGTTCAGACTTTCAGCACATCCAAGGCACAACAAAATCTGCCTGAGACAGTTTAACTAGAGCCTCAGCCAGCAATCTCTCATTTAATCTGAAGGATTAAAGTCATTGGGGCATAAATCTACGGATTCGTTCAATGCTGTCATTGGCAGAAAGAAAAATTTAGAACTGAGCTTACTCGTGTTGAATCCACCTTGTGAAATGGTATAACCTCAGACTTTCCAAACCTGAAAGAGGCTCAATATACATTTTGCACTTCTACAGATACCGCATCAGTGTTTTTGCTTTAAGCACATAATCAGTTGTATCTCTCAGTTCTCTTATTTCAGAGACGTTAAAGGCTCTCCTTGATGATCTTTAATATGCCTTGAGCCAGTTTTTAAATTACTCCTATCTAGAGTTTCATTCCATCTGTAACCTACTGCTTATATCGCTGCGTTAACACCTACTTTATGCTTCCTTATGCCTTTTACAAGTTTTGATTCATCTAGGGGAAATTTAATAATGACTGTTGTGTTCTCTCCTAGTTAACATACACTAAGCCAAACCAAAGGAAAACATTTTATAGCACTTGGTGGCAAGAGTAATCAGTAATAACAAAGTGAAATGAATGCTTACGGTTATTCATGTGATTTCTTCTTAGAAAACACTTGACATAGTGAGATGTGACTCTCTTAAAAAAGTATTTAATGCTAGTAAAATTATCTTCAGGCACTGAAAGTTGTCGGAAGGAATACAGACAATGTATGCACAACATAATTTTTCTGAGGGATTTAACTGCAACTGACAATGACGCTAGCAACTGATTCTAGGAAATGGTCCAAAATATTTGATAGAAGCTAGTCATTGTACAAAATTGACTTATTTATCCCGGACCTATGCCAAGAACTGAAAGCGTACTGTATTTGAGAATACGCTGGCAGAGTGTTGCTGCTTCATAATTCTAATTGAAAGACAGAGCCACTTAGCATTTATGGAATAAAGGGAATAATGCTTCTGATTATGACAAAATTTATTTTAGTAGCTATCCTTAAGAAATACATTCTAAAGCATTTTAAAATTAACTGGTTTTGAAACCATGTATGTCAGTATTCTCATGGTGATCATTTTGAAGAGTCTGCCGATATGGAATATTGGTGATTGATGCAGAATACTGATGCAAGCATTAACGTAAAGAAAACGCCATGCAAATAATCTGTACTGAAAATATTGTGGCAGCTGCATTCTCACAAGCTTGGTAGTTCAGGGTGCTAAAACCACAGTCATTTTATCACTGCTTTATTGAGAAATAGGATCCAGTCTTTCTAACAGACTGGAGGAGGTCTAAATGCCAGCTAGTCTTATGGATGCTTATGGCATTCATTGTTCCCGTTTCTATGGGACTATCCTCTGTGAGACTGTCCTCTCAGTCTAAAGCCCAATCCTCTCTGGAACAGGGCTATCTAAAAATGCCTTCATCAAAATGCTTTTTCATTAGAATGCCAGTTTGTCAAAACTGCAGTTTTTCATAAGCGTCTGTAGAATGGGTTTAGGGAAAATCTTTTCATTCCAACATATACCACTGGTCAAAAGTTAAAAGGTTGAGGAAGATGGAAAGAGTTATTGATATGCCCAAGGGTAATTTTTTATCATTTCTATATTGTAGGTGGAATTTTCTGACACTACTTTATTGGCATGGTGCTTTGCATCACTGCCTGAAGAGACCTCTAGGGAGAAACAGGGAGTGCAGTCCAGCTGGCTCTGTAGAGCTCACACTTGATGTTTTCCAGGTTTTGCTCATGGCGATCATTGTGCCTCCTAGCAGGTCTCCAAAAGAAAAGGGCTCCAATCCACTATTACCACAGCTCTACACAAAACTTTGATAATTGTATGGACTGGCACAGACTTCTTCAAATTCACATATAATGTGTAATGTATAAGCTGTTCTAGTCCTTGCAGCTGTGTGATAAGTTCCTTGAATGGATGAGACCTGGCAATACAGAGTATATTTCATCATTGCCTTAACGCATGGGTTTAGGATCCTGAAGGCTGCAGGTGCCTTGCACTCTTTAACCTGAGCTGTGGCATGCAGCATGTTCAACATGCAGAAGCAGCAAAGACCACATTCCCTATCTGCTTCCAGCGTGTCTTATCACATCTGCCGTCCCTCCCCGAGCCAGCAACAAGCTGGCAACGCAGACAGCACAGACTCTCCTCTGCTCAGGCTTCTCCAGAGATAAAACAAAATAAATAGTGGTACTGAGGAGGGCAGAGAAGGATCAGACATTGAAAGTCAGAGAGAAGAAAGCTGAAATACAGGGCAGGGAGGTAGATGGATCTTGGAGCAGAGTCTGTAGGGTAACGCGTGAGAATGTAAAAGGAGAATCCAAGCAGGGTGATGAGAGGTAGCCTTGCGTCTCAGGCACGGGCACAGCAGAGATGCTCTGGTGCCTCAACCTTAGTTTCTCACACTGATGAGGTAGATTTGGGGGTTGAAGAAGACCAGAAGAAGCAGAGAGGAAAAGGGGGAATAATTCATGGTATTTAGATGATGCATTGAGTATCTTGGCTGCTGATTTCCTTGTTTTTTTTAAATGCACGTGGGTGGAGAATGGTACTTAGCAGCCCTAGGTCAAATATGGCAAGACTTTTGTGTAGGTATGCAAATTGCTGTAAGTTAAATTGTATCATGGCAAGTACTTAGACAGGGAGAACTTCCTGATGTTAAATACTGTGGCTTAAGGGTCCTTTGAGGCACTCTCACTTGTCCTGGTTTCAGCTGGGATAGAGTTAATTTTCTTCTTGGTAGCGGGTATGGGGCTGTGTTTTGGGTTTAGGATGAGAAAAATGTCGATGCTAAGTACCGCTAAATAGTCGCTAAGTAGCGCTTACACTGGTCAAGGACTCTTCAATTTCCCGTGCTCTGCCTGGTGCACGGGGCAGGGGCTGGGAGGGAGCACAGCCAGGGGCGCTGACCCAGACTGGCCAAAGAGTTATTCCATACCATGTGACGTCATGCTCAGTATATAAGCTGGGGGAAGAAGAAGGAAGGGGGGGACATCTGGCGTGATGGCGTTTGTCTTCCCAAGTAACCGTTACGCGTGATGGAGCCCTGCTTTCCTGGGGATGGCCGAACACCCGCCTGCCCATGGGAAGTAGCAAATTAATTCCTTGTTTTGCCTTGTTTGCGTGCGCAGCTTTTGCTTTACCTATTTAACTGTTCTCTTTTATTTTACTTCAACTATTAAACTGTTCTTATCTCAACCCACGAGTTCTCTCCCTTTTACCCTTCCGATTCTCTCCCCCATCCCAGCGGGGGGGAGTGAGCGAGCGGCTGTGTGGTGCTTAGTTGCTAGCTGGGGTTAAACCACGACATCACTTTATACTTAAAACCCCTACAGCTTATCATTTTCACTCCAAACAAGTTGTCTAGCTGACATTTTTAAGCGGTCTCTCATTGCACTTCCCTCATCATCATATTTAGCAGCTCTATATCATATAACATTTTACTTGTTTCTTTTATGACCAGAGGAAAATTTGTGTGCTTCTAGGATGAAAAAAGGATAAGAAAGCAATAAATTTTAGGGGATAGGAGGTACTAAGAAACCAACTAGCATGGCAAAAGAGGAAAAGCACTCCCATGAGACAGAGCCAAGCTATAAGCCAAAGTATATCATTTTATGTTCAGTGAATAAACATTTTTTAATGGTTTCTTGGTAAGTTTTGCCATTACATTCCTTATGCTTAATTTGCCAATAGCAGGATTAGTAAACCATGTGAAATGGCTTGTTTGGACTACAGAAAATAGGTTTTATAATTTTATTTTTCTGCCAGCAGTACAGGGAGGAACACAGGTGGTTGTAGTAGAGTAGATATATCCAGATTGCATATAGATAGGGCAGAGGACTAAAGAGAATTTGAAACAGAATTCTGGAGTTAGAAGCCAGCACATGGAGATTTCCTGAAATTTTCTTAGGCTTCTCGGAGGATTTATGTATGAACCTTTTCAAAAGGAAAGGAGAAAAAACTTTTAATTGCATTTGTCCAAAACTAAAACTGAAATCTTCCTAGAACTGACCTTACGGAAGGCTTCTATCAGTGTTTGCTCCCAGTGGCCTCTCATGAATGCCTGTATCATTTACTGAAGAGTAAATGGCATTATTTCATACTGGTTGTGATTTTCTCTGGGTCTTTTCTAACTGGTATGGAAATCACCGTGTTATGTATTTCATCTAGAGAAGCCCTGGGAATTACCAGGAGAGTAGGTATAAGGAAGAGTGTAGTTTGTGTACAAATACAATAGCAATGCCATCCAGAACAAGCCTTCAAACACTGCACTAGTTCATTTCAAGACATCATAACCACAGGAATGGCAGTAAAATATGTGATCTAAAACCACATTTGTGCTCAAGTTCTTAGAGAGGTCAGAGGTTGAATAAATTGGATATGCCATATGAAAGAAAATTCTTTAACATTATGGACTTCGTGTTTAAATCAGCTGCTGTTGCTTTATTGCAGTCCTTCCTGTCTTCTGTCTACAATGTTCCAATAGAGCCTTGTATTTGATTTTTAACACTTATGCCCCTAGTTGTGAGAATCCTGAATTTCTCTACTTCTTTCACCCTGAATAATATGGGTCATCACTATCTTATTATCAAGTGAGTTCAAGGAAATGCTTGTCCCTGTTTTGAACAAGTCAGCATCCTTCATCCCTTTCTGCTGCCGTCACCACCACCACCACCATTATGAGAGGAGATCCAGTTAAGGAGAGATGATCTGATCTTCCCTGGAAGACTGAGTCTGTTATTTTTTTGGGGGAAGTGTATCCCTACAGCTGCCACAGAACACACCTATTCTCTTGCCTATTGCTAGTAAAGTAATTAAACTGCCTATTACATTAGTACTTTCAATTAATATTTATAAGGTATTTCTGGTTAAAATTCACATTGATTTGTACTAATGTTACTTACCTATTAATTCCTTTAATTGATTAAGATGAGTAGACTGCCATTTTCAGTTCCTGGATGTGGTATAATGTCTTCAGCCCTTGTAAGAATACAGCTCCTGCTGGAGTGTGACTTAGTGTAGCACCCTTTTAATAGAGCCCCCCTTCTGCTGCTTCATTTTTACCTTGTGCATAACAAACGTTTCTGACTTATGGAACTAGCAGGCACCTTACCAGCAGAAATAAGAAGCTTTGTCTTTGTCTTAAGAAGTCTTTTCTGGCTGACTCACTAGAGAAATTTTAAACTTTCAGGGTAGCTACAGAAGATAATAAAATCAACAACCAGAAAGGATAAGTTGCTTAAAATGGGTTTTCAAGGAATTTAGAACTGTCAAGCTGCCACCTTACGGACTGAAGCAATACAATAATCATGACCCAAATTAATTTTGGGTTAGTATAACCAAAGAACCTAGTACAACAAGTAATTAAATCATTTAAATTTATATTCTGTTGGCTTAATGATTAGTGAGGGGTCTTTAGAAGACTTTTTTTTCAAACTGTTAATTATTGCAGCTTTCAAGCTCTCAGAAGAAAGCCTTGGATAACTCTCTGAAATTAGCAGAGCTACATCTGGCAAACTGAAGAACTAAGAGCTGGTAATGCAAGAGGTACACATTAATTTACCTGGTAATTCTAGAAAAAGGTTTGGTCAGCCAACTTGCAAGTTATTTTATATATGAAACAAGTTCAGGAGTAAAAAAGGCCAGGGGAGCATAATCCCAAGTTCAGGAAGACTCCCAAGGCTAATGAGATAGTGTAGTGCTGTCTCAGTCATCAATAAGACCCTAAAATACTAGCTGAAGCCCTTGGAAAATAGTTTTTTACCTCTGCCAGCACTTTTCGAATAGTGTCATAACAGAATAATAAAAAACAAATAAAGTAATGCGATACAGTTGTGAAAGGACTCTGTGATTGATGATCCAGGCACCTGCTGCTAGTCCCAGAACCTGTGTCCCCAACAAACCTTATGTTGACAGTGCTCTAAGTCATTTATTTAAATGTGAAGATGCTGTTACTCTTTAGGCTTAATGGATTTGGATACCATCCATAGTATTAAACTAGTCCAGGTTAGAGATTATAGGAATAAACATAAGTGGCTATTGGTGGTTGCTAGAGGTGTGACTGGCAATTCAAATGTATGAATGGTGTAAAGAAATTCATCGCCAGTGAGCGATTCTGGACAAGACACTGGTCACATACTTTGGATACAAGAAATCCTGGAAAAGACTGCCTGAAATACCTAGAAATCTTCATCTCAATTCCTTCTCATCCTGAAGGACTGGCCACAATCAATCTTAAAATACCGCACAGATTTTCATGGTCCATCATGCCATCTACTCCTCATTCTCATATGCCATTCGATAAGCAAGAGCATTAAAGGTTTATAGAACCCTGCCCACATTAGCACCCAAACTGTTTGCAGCTTGGGTGTTTCCTACAGCAAATTCATGTTTGTCATGACGACATTGCAAGACAGAGATCTAAGTAGCTACATCAGCTATGTGCAGCACTAAAGAGTACTGCTGAAGCTCTGAAAAGGAGTATTTAGCAAGTCCACATGTACAATTTGGGAAAGTCTCTCTTTAGCAAGGAACTGGCACCTTTTTGTTACAGTATTCTGTGGTTTGACATCAGACTCATTTACTAGGAAATGCAAGGTCTTGACATTCTTCCAGCTCTACATTTCTACAATCTTGTACTAAAATATTCTAATGCTTGGACATTATAATAACTTGCATTCACATGATTTTTGATTGATTATTTTATTTCAACTAATTCCAAAAAGTTTTACCTTTGTATTATACTAGGACAGGCTACGTATTGGGAAGGTAACATTTCATTTTCCCATAAAACTCATTCATATAGACAGACTTGAAAATTTTGCTTTTATGACACATTTTATTGCTACTTTCCATATCATACTCTTTTATGATTTGTTTAGGAAAATATATTAGTAGAGAACATTTGCTTCCTAAAAATATGTAAGAGAAATCTTCATTTGTAAATTGAATGCAACCTGCAAATAGTAGGCTGCATATCAGTTACTTTTGGTCTTGAGGCATATTTTGCTCTTTTTCTGTTTTTTTAAGATAATATCCGCTTCTTATGTCAAGAAAATGTGATAGGGAATGGAAAGACTTTTCAGGAAAGTCTTTAGATTTTAAAAGACTATAGGAAAAAGTTTTTACCAAACTCAAAGAGATGTGAGCCAGAGCCACATTTTCAAGGGCTTTACAAATTTGGAGCAACTACTCGAGTTTAAAACTCTGAGATCTTGATTATTAATGGAAGATTATTCTGAAGTTGCTATACTTTCTGAAGAACCTAGAAGTGTTTGGTTTACTTAAACCAGAATTTTAAGTTTTAATAATTTCCAGCAGAACTGTAAAAGACTGGAATAGGGAAAATGCTAAGCTTAAAGCATCCTAAGAATTTCCTGTTGCGAGGATAAAGGCAGTATAACCATTAACTTGAGCAAAAATTACAAGTCTGGTGAATATATAGTAACAGACTGCATATTCATGAGCTTCCCATGGAGGTACTGAACTACTGAAAGAAGGACAAAAATAACAAAAAGAGACTTTTTAAAATCAAGCCAAGCTATGAGATCGATATAAGCTTTCAATTCCCAAAATACTGTGAGAAGAAAAGGCACAGAAACTCCAGAGTTAAAAAAGTGATTCTTCATTACACCTTCTCTTTACTCAACCTGTTTCTACAAGGAAGGCAGGAAAAGAGAGGACAGCTACGGAACGTCAAGATGAGACAAATACCTAAGCTGGCAATATTTCTTCAGCTCAGAGGTATCAGTTAGACTGCAACATCCCAGATGAGTTTGCCAAAACACAGTACAGCAATTAGGTTAAAGAACCTCCTTTAATAATTGTAGTATGATGTAAAAGATGCCACTATAATTTAAGCATGAATAGCAATGCCTATTAACAAAATTATATTTTGAAAGCTGACATGAACTAACCTCAGCAGAAATTCTTAGCAGCTATTAATTTGCTGAATAAGCTCTTTGAATATCTCCTTTGGAGCAACTGCCTTACACAGTTCCAGAGATGCTTTGGAGAACACTAGTTATAACTAGCAAAGTGACAGGCATGTGCCTGAATAGGCATTCAGAGAGGTCATTAAGATTTGGTCTGCTCTTCCTTGCTTCTCTGGGTGCTTCTCCTGCATATGCTTTGTATAGAATTACTCTGCATTACATTAACACATCCTCACCTGCCTGGAAGCCTTAGTACAATTCCTATTGAAATCAGCAGAGAAGAACTCCAGATAAATTCAGAATGTGCAGTAAGGACTGGTTTAATCTTCATAAATTTTAGCTTCTTTGATTGTAGTGTAAATGTTCTTTCAAGATGACAGATAGCCAAATTAGTATTGGCTTGTAGATTAATTAAGCAGTCCTTCACAGCATTATTATGCACTTTTCTTTTATGCAGTTCAGTTCATCAATATGCAAGAAGTTTGATTTTGAAGTGCATCTTGCAAAAACATTGTCTGATTGCTCTGCATGAAGAGGAAAATTCCCTCTTAGGTGTCCGTTACCAGGTTCACTTAGTAACAAAAGCATTTTTCTGAAAGGATTTGGTTTATGTGCAGAATGAGGGTATTTCTTCTGTAGTAAGAATAAACATAGATAAAAATTATGTTGGACCATACAGATCTCTTTAGACTTTCTGGAACCAAATGATAAGACAATCCCCAAGGAACTGTTGTGCATATTGCACATTGCTGTGAAACAAGCAGATACACAGGGCAATAGGAAGAAACAGAATGGGTTTTACTATAAGTTAAAGTCTTGGTGGTTTTCTTTCACTTCCTAGAATGTGAATTGAATTTTCTGTAAGGGCATTGGGATCTATGGATACAAAGTGAGCATTTGCATAACAGGTGATTGCACAAGATACAAAGCTAGGCAGACTGAGCTGTCCCGTGTACGTGCTATCTAACATTTGCTAAGGAACATTGCAGATTTTCTTGTGATACAGTGACAATATCCAAATGTTTTGTATGAGAGCTCTTGAGGAAACTAATTTCCTCAAACAAAATTAATAAATGTGTACAACCATTCCAAAAAACGCATGCAGTATTTTCCCTTCGCTTCTCTTGCATAGATTTCCTATCTTTCTGGGTTTGTAAAAAAAAAAACCATATCAGGACTTGGAGCAGTTTGTATGTGCATTGCAGATGCCACAGGAGCAGCCTTCTTGTGCACCTGCATTTTGCAGAAAATATCTAGAGTAGACCAAGAGTTCTGAATTGTCATCTGTTGTTTATCATTTGTGCCCTGATTCAAGAAGGCAGTGGGACAGGTGTCTAAATGCTCCTGTAGAACAGAGATGCTTTCCCAAGTCAGGGACTCTGGTAACCAACGCCTGCATAAATGCTGTTTATTTCCTAAACTGACACCACACAGTAGATAAGGAGCACTGTAGAGATGAAATGCACCTACAGAGATGTGAACTATTTGCCATGAATGGCACATGTCTAACATTTTGGGGACTGAACCAAATTTAGAAATAAGATGTCCTAATTCCTTTCTTATGCCTAATACATTAACTTAAATGTCACTTATATAAGCAAGTGAAAGCTGTTCTGCTTGTAACGTACAGTTGGCAGAATTCAAGCTTTGATTTGCAAATAAAAAAAATCATAGATTTTGTAGGTATGAGCTATATTCTATTCAGGCATGGGAGTTGCCTAGTAAACTTGAGTCTGGAGACTATGTATAACTGGATTTGAAAGAAGAGAGTTTCTCTTTAAAGACTCCAAATCTGAAGCCCAGTTATGACATTAAAGAGCAATATGCAGGTATTTCACTGTTGGTCAGTTTAATAAGGGATAACAAGATATTTCTGGCGAAATCTGTTGTAGGGAGGGAATGAACAGTGCTGCAGCAAAGGAAATGCAGGAGTGACAGGAGAGGAGACAAGAAACAGGCAAGAGTGAGACAAAGAGAATAGGGGAAATGAGGGAGGATCAAACACAAAGAGAAGTCGTTGCCCATAATGATGAAATAGTTGTGGTTTTGTAGCTGTAACAGTCAAAGGATACAGGAGAAGCATGATTTGTTGGTGATATCATTACTAATGATTTATATCCATTGGTTTAATAAATTATATTATCTTTGCCTACCAATGTGCCCTTTTGTACTGACAACGACCAGCTGAAAGTTTTCTGTCAGAAAGTTTGGCTGGCTTGTGTTTTTGTCTGTTTGCTTTTATTTGTTGAAAGTGTATTAAGGAAATGTTCACCTCAAATTTTTTTCAGGATTTTGCAAAAAATCCTTTACCCTAAACCCCTCAAACTTTTCATTTTCCTGTGAACTGCTAGCAGCAAAAAAATCATTGAAGATTAACATCCCCTTTTGCTGAATAATTTTAATACCTATGATTTTCCATTGAGTGTCATTGAACATGACAGTATTTATCACGCAAAAAGTTTAAAATATCAGCAACTAACTTCACTCAATCGATGGAGATGATTTTGCACCCAAAAGGACTGCCCTGGCTCACAACAACTTCTCTTCTTATTGCCTAACTGCTGTACTAATTTGTGACTATTTCCTACCACCACCTCAGAAGACAAAGAGGAAAAGGCACAGTGGAAGGGGAACCACACTATATATACCCTGGGAGCCATGTGTTAGGGGTCCCGCTGGCGGGAGCGGCACTGCAGCTTTACAAAGTCTCTTACAGCAACTACAGCAGATGAAGCAACAGCTGCTGGAAAGTCTTTCAAACAGCAGCCAGATATGCCACCAAGATGCTGTCCCCAGTGCATACAGGGAACAAACACAGATGGGTGCATTCATCTCCCAAACAAGACTGATCCCATCAGGCACCCCTACTTTGCTCAGGGTTACCCCAAAGGCAGGAGGTTTCTTAGCACCTCTTCTCCAGTTGTGGCTGTGGATCTTCTAAGCCCCAGCCATCCTCCAATGCTATTCAGTGTCAGAGTCAGCTTTATCTGGGCTTTGTGGAGCATCTGGTGCCCTGGCATACCAAGGAGGGAATGTCTGCAGATGATCTGGCATCCTGGAGCGAGATGTGGTTCCCTGTGGATGACATGGCAGGCTCAGGGTCCAGAGAAGACAAGGCTCAGAAGTGGGCTTCCCTGAACCACTATATTTCCACTGGGACATTTTGGCCTCCTTTTGCCTTGGGATATTAAAAGCAAATAAAGGTTCTGCATGCTATCCTGTGTGCCTCCAGACACTCTCCTGGAGAGACATTTCCTCTGATACACCTCCTTACAAGAGCCCTTTAAAAAAGGTTGCTTTTGGAAAGTCACAGCCTAACTAGATAGAGGCTTTCCTGGTGAGACATGGCAGAGGGCAAGAAGATGACAGCCCCATGCTGGCTCATCCTTCAGGCACATTTGTTCTGAGCAGAGCTCACTGGACTGTGTCTGAGGCAGGTGAGGCTGCCCACACGGCAGCCCTCCAGCAAGACAGGGAGCATAGTTGGGAAAGGGAAACGGGGCAGGAACTTCTTAGAGAGCTCTTTGGATGTCTTTTCCTGCTTGACCATTTCCACCACTCAGAGGAAGGGTGCCCCCACAGCACCAGGCGGTTGAACTCTCCTACCAGCCCACAGGCCAGCACTACTGCCCTCACATGCCTTGTCCCAACAAGGGAGAGGGACTGAGAGACCAAGATAGGTCCCCACCCTCTTTTTTTTTTTTTTTGGATGAAGTGACTCTGGAGTACTTTGTTCTTGTTTTGCTGCCCTTCTTCCTCACCCCTTTCCCTCAGCTGAAACTCCTGTGTAGAGGGCAGGCAAAATTGTTGGTTGCTGTGGCACAGCCTTTGAGGTAGGACAAGCTGCAGAGGTGGCTGTGATGGTAATTGGGAGGTGCAATGCAGGGATGGCAGCGGTGCAGAGCTCAAAGGATCATGGGGGCCGGGAAGGCACAGAGCAGCCCAGCAAGCTCGTGATGACAGTAGCCCAAGCAAATCATGTCTTGCACGGAGGGGATAGGAAATACTTTGTGAGTTTGCTTTTGCTGTGTAGTTCAGAGAGACATCATGGAAAGCACAGGAAGAGAGCAAATAACAGGGGGGAGAAACTGCTGGAAGCAGGTGGGGACTTAAAAGTGAAGAATCTGGTGGGAAAGGAGGGACCATTGTGGGCAGCAAGAAACTGCCTATCAAAAGTGCAGCAGAGAAAGGACACAGCAGGGTGAGGAGAGGTTGAGGTTGCACACATCATAAATACAGACAAAGGGAGAGAAAACAGATCTGTTTCCTGACTGTTCTGAGGGTAAGGCATAAAGGACATCGTGGCTTCTATTGCAGTGTTTGCTAGGGCTGTGATGGCAACAGATGGCTTCATGTACTGCTCGGAAGTGTCTGTACTGAGACAAGGGAGGAAAGCGAGGCGAGAGTAGGTGTGCAGGGCCTGAAAGGCATTAGCAATGATTCTGCTGTGAGGTGCTTGCCACAGGTTGTTCGGGCATTAGCAGGAACCTGTGCAGTGACCACAGCATGTCTGTCCCCCAGTGTCTGTGTCCAGCTGCCCAGATCTCCATGCCACTGAGACCCTGCAGGATGCAGGGTCCAATTTCAATGTGAGTGTGTCCTGGGCTCAGAAGTTTGTAGGACTCTTGTCAGGGTTGCTGCCAAGTAAACACATAATTTGGATGCAGCCACCTTCATTTGGGGGCAGCAATCTTCAGTACATAGATATAGGCTAAGCTTCTCCTGTTGGCCATATGGTCAGAAATCACTGCCAGGCTCCTTCTGGTTACTAGCATGGTTACAGACATGGTCCCCTTGCAGGCAACTGAGTTTATTTGGGAGAGAATCACCCTCTGCTCCACCAGCTGGCTGATTTTAGCTCCTCTCAGCAGATCCCTGCATTGCTCCACCTGTATATGGGCCACCAAACTCATTCTACTTTCTCACAACTTTAGTCATTGCCTATGAAAAAGTGTTGCCTTGAACTACTCATCACCTTTGTCCTTTCTTCAGGAGCTGCAAAGGGGTTAAAAACAGCTTTTGGTTAGTTTAGTGACTGTGAGCTCTGCTCTGTATCCCATTTGTGTCAGTGTAGAGCTTGGAGAAAGTGGCAGCAGGGTATGTACATACGGTGTTGCACTACTATAGCAGCAACCGCAGCAGAAAGCATTGCCTTACTCCAGATCACCCTTTCAGATCCTATGAAAAGCAAGGAAGAAGAGAGGGAATAAAGGAGATACTTTTTGAATGGCAGGTGAAGGTCAAGTGCACATGCACACAACACGCACCCACACACTTTCTTTCAAGTTCTTGCCTCTTCTTTTCTGCTTGACACATTGATCATGGAAATGTGTGCAGGACTCGGCTCACAAGGAGCAACTCTGCCAGATCAGAGAGGAAATACTTATGCCAAGAACACGGTATTCCATCTCCTTCCTTTGCTGTTCAAGTAGGATTATGATAGCTTCTCAGTTAGCATTAAAATGAGCTGAAATACTTCAAGTCCATGCTATTTAAATTAAAATTAATATTATCCTCCTACGCTATGGAATAAACCAAGTATTTGTCAGTGCTCTAGGTAGAGAAGAGCTAAGATCAAATATGCCCTTTGTGTGTAGAAACCCCTTTCAACATCAATAAATATAGCAAAGTCAATGCTTGCCATGTCCCAAATGCTTACACGGTTTTCTTCTTTCAGTGAATTTCAACAGATTCACTGACACCCAAATGCTTTGTTATAGAGATTGATAACTGCCACAGCAATGTGAGGCAGATCCATCCATTATCCAAATAACGTTGCAGACAAGGACTAAGTAATATTTTAATTCCCTTGTCAGTATTCCTGGTCATCTTCCAGTTCTGCATGAGCATCCCCAACCCAGGTTCCTGGGGTTTGAGATGCACCTGCAGTTTCTAGACTGTTAGCACTTATATGCATGACTTAGAAGATTTGAAGTAAAATTTCATATTAATAATACCAAAAACATAATGGTTTGTTATTGAAAGGCAGATTGTTTCACACATAAAAATTCCTACATTTTTCTTCCACTAAAGGTACAGTCTTCCTCATTTCTCCTTCACCACCAGAAAAGAGGTAACCTTTGGTTTTCTGCTATTAGCACATATTGAAAAAATCGAGGTCTCCCTCCTTGTATTTCCTTGGCCTATAGCTCCTGGCTAATTCACCCATTCCCTGCTTCTGCCTGTTTTTCTGCTGTCAGGTGATAATAACCATTATCCTGAACTGTTTGCTGGGACCCAGGAAACAGATGATAAACAGAAGCTTAAATCCATCACTTGTGTATTTGGAGATAGCATGCACAAGGGCTGGGTCTCATACTTGTCCCAAAGAAAAACAGAGCTTAAGCTGTGACTAGTGCCATTGCCAGAAAAAGAAATCTCCCAGCTTCAAATTTTAGGCACAAAACATTTAAATCACAGAGCACAGAGAATTTGCTAGAGGTCTCAGTAAATAGCATCTCACAAAACATCAGGACTCCTGTGCACCTGGAAATGGAGATTTTTGCAGAGCCCAACCACCAGGAGCCCCTCCAAAGGCGGGAAGTCTCTACGCCGTGCTGAGGGGGAAGAGCTGGGTGAAGCTTCTCCCCAGACAGTGTACAGCACCAGAAGATCTCTCAGAGAAACTGCTCATGGGGTGGAAGGGCAATGGAGAAGAGTAAAAGGAGCGATAAACCCACATGTTCTTTCAAATGCCCCTAACTTTTGTCTTGCAGAAACAATTGGGACCTGGATGCAATGAAACTCCTTCATGTCACCTGGGGTTCTGCCTGTGGCCATCCAAGGGTTCAGCAAATGTGTTAGCCGTTTGGCTGGCATGGAAGAGACCTTTTCAGCTGATTTGGTTGGAGCCCAGTGTTCAGCTCTTGTTCATGCCTCTCACACTCGTACTCACTTCCTTTGGTGAAATCAAGGCTTCACATGCAGAGTTATCACCTGTAGCACCAGAACCAGCCTAGTCCAGTGAATGGTACTGTGTTCTCCCCTTCCCCCTCGCACATCTCTTCATCTGCTTTCAGGGGATCTTGCACTGAAGTTTCTCTTCTTCCAGTGCCTGCTTTCAGGCACTGGAACAGGTTGCCCAGGGAAGTGGTTGAGTCACCATCCCTGGAGGTATTTAAAAGACGGGTAGATGCAGTACTTGAGGACATGGTTTAGTGGTGGACTTGGCAGTGCTAGGTTAACGGTTGGACCTGATGATCCTAAGGGTCTTTTCCAACCTTAACAATTCTATGATTCTATGATTCTGTGATTCTCTGTGTGATCAAAGATGACAGAAGCAAGTTTCCCAAGCTTTAAAAGAAACTAGAAATGCTAGACCATTCCTGTCCTCGTTTATCCTGGATTTTGTTAAAATGTGTGTTCAGTATTGGTGCCTGCAGGACCTGAAGGTTCTGCTTGTTCATCCAGATATCAAAAGAAAAATGTAGAACACCCTGGGCACTTGTGCTATATTGCTGCCTTGCAGTATTTCTAGTTTCCTTTCACTTATGTAGGAAACCTGTTTGAATTTTATGTACCCTTTCTGCTTCGTGACACCACAAACAGGCAAAGATCTCTTGTACCCTTCAGTAAACCTGCACCATCCTTTTAAACCCTGAAGTAGATTATGAATTATACTTATTATGAATTATTATGAATTATATGAATTAATTTTCATATTTGCATCAGAATATTTGAGAACAGGGTACTTGCAGCTTCTGATAAATAAATGAGGCACTAAACCCACTTTGCTTCCACATGACCTTCAAACCAAAGGACAATACATACTCTCAACACTTTCTTTGCAGATGGTAAATTTGATACCACTCTTCTGGCATGAAGGACAATTTTTGTGTCTAAGGAAAAATATAGCTGAATGCTCTAAATTTTGCCAGTATAGAATGACTCAAGAGAAAAGTATGTTGTTGTTCCAAGGCTGGTGGTGCTGATGTGGGAGTTCAGAAAGGTGGCTGAGAAAATTATGAGACCCGGTCATTGGAAGAAACAATTTTATCTTACTTCTGAGAGACTTTCCTACTTGAATTTGACCTGGCATTTCAGAGGAATGGACCTGCCCAGATACCTGCCTGTATGGAGTGGCAGTGGCAGTGGCAGTGGCAGGAGCAAAACCAGCACATCACAGCTGAATTTCTCAAGTTATGTGTGTGTTACAGAGTGGTTTAAAATGCCAAGTTCACAAGACAGCACTTTTCTATCAGTGCAAATGTGCACAACACACCACATATGACAGCAGATTTCTACACTCAAGGCAAAATAGGAAGACTATTTTGCCATGATATGACATAATGTGAGCCTAAGCAAGAAGTTACATTATTATGCCAGGTAGTACTGCCTTGACTGCTGTGGGTGCAATTATACACATGGTCTTCTGTTATCAACACAAGGAAACTAAGCAAGAAGGATACGTATTTATATCACTACTCATTTCTGATACAGCCGTCACTTTTCTGTACACTATTTTCAGCAGGGAACCAAAACCTAGCATGATTTACTAACTTGACATTTTTCTGGGGGAAAGAAACTTCCTACTGAGCTATCATATATATATATATACACATATACACATAGATATATATAAATCTCCAGACGAATGATTCAAGAGAAGTTTGGAAATGCGGTGGTAAGATATCTACCTGGCATAAAAACTCGGAGACCCTTTTGTCCAGACCACCTGCTCCCTGTGCTGTCTGCCAACCAAGCAGTTACCTGCTGACTTATTGCAGGAGGAAGCATGCAAAAGCTAAATATAGCTCAGTCACAAGTGTTTGTATTTGAAACACCTGCACAACTGGATACAAAACAAATGCACTGCAGCAAAACACACACTAAACATAGAGAATCCCGTGACATGGCACCACGAGCTGCAATCTGGGGGTGTTCTGAACACAAGAAAACACTTTTTACTGTGCATGTGGTCAAACAGGTTACCCAGAGAGGGTGTGGAGTCTCCATCATTGAAGAGGTTTAAAACCTGACTGGACACGGTCCTGGGCAACCTGCTCTAGGTGACCCTGCTTGACCAGGTGGGTTGGACCAGATGATCTCAAAAGGTCTCTTTCAAGCTAAAGGCTTCTGATTCATTTGTATAAATACTAACATATGCAGCTTGTTTAGGATAGTAGGTTCATATGTCATGCCAAGTCTACCCACATATTACTTCCTCTCTCCTGTGTGAAAGTACAACAGGAGTTCATGCAGATCAACAGTCTATGAGTTCCAGGTAAACATCTGCACAGATTATAAAGCATATTATGAAAATAGGCTAAAATAGCTTAGCCTCCTGCCTTGGTCTTTCCATTTATCTTACTAATTTTTCCTCCAGTTGCTTGTACTGACTGTAACAATCCTGAGCATAAAAGGCAACACAACATCATTGATTCCTTACGGCAAATACTTCATGTGGGGAGTGTGTGCAGCAGCAGTACCATGCAGGGTAGGAGGGAGCGTGCTTATGTATGCTCTGGGTCAAAAAGAAAGCTAAATTCTTTCATTTGCTGCTGCTATGTTGGGCAGGCCAGTTGCAATTTCTCTTTACTTACAAGGAACATGTCACAAGTTTTCTCACCTGCCCTCCCCAGGTTAGACACAAAAGCAGTAAACAGACGAAGGCTGGAAGAAGCATTAATTACCATACCTAATGTCAGACTTTTTTCAAAAAATCTGGAAGCCCCAACTGTAATACTAACAAGCAATTTTCTGATAGTAGTTTAGCGACAGAGAGATTGACTCTTCTCTTATCTTTCAGGTTTGCTGGCCTTTGCTCCTGTTTTCAGGTTCCCTTCACTACTTACAAGGCTGGGTAGTGTTTGGCTAGAAGTACATTCTGTAATGATCTTTTCTCCAGTAACTATTTGTCATTTCCATTGTATGTGACTCAGACCTTGAAGAATTTTAAGCGAAGCTTGCAAGCACCTTAAACAGAAACTATATATAATAACTTGTTGTTGCTCTGCAAATACATGATGTTCTGAACATTCATCAGTCCCCACAATTCTGCCCATTCTTTTCACAATATTAAAATTCTAAGTGATTTTTTTTTTTAATTCCTCTTCATGGCACTTGTAATGGTAAATGGCCTAATATTCACAAAACACCTTGTCCTCTGCACAAGCAGCTTATGAAGTGGAGACTTCTTTCATGCTAAAAAAAATAGACTGCTGCCATGACTGAAGTACCACATCTTTCATATAAGCTCGGAAAGAGAACAAAAAGTCATTCTAGTTAAAGGAGATATTTTGTGGCAACTTGCTCTATTTTACCTTTTTTACTTTTTAATGTGTGATTGTTCTGTTGGAAGATAGAGATATCTTCCCATTTCCATTCCAGATCAGTCTCTCATACACTGGATGTCCAAAGGGCCTCTGTCAGTTCCTCAAAGAAGCAATTTTTCCAAGCCAGATGGCCAGTTTCCTTTTTGGTAGCTTGTCCTGCACCCCAATGGAGCAGGTCCTCTCTGTCTGCTCCTCTTATAGCCCTCCTTTGCAAAAAGCTAATGTCAGGATGGCTCTACTAGTCAGAGCAAGGGGCCATCTGGATGTGTACCCTATCACTGCTAGCTGCCAACACCCAAAGAAGAGCAAAAGCGGGTATTGTATTTTCCAAACATTTTCCCACCCTCCAGCATTTTGAGGAATAAGGACTTATTGACCCAGAGGGGATGGACATATTTAATGGCTGTCAGTGGTTCTTCTTCCATGAGTTTTGTCCAGTTGCCATTTGAACTCTGTAAACTTTTAGGCTGGCCAGGTGTCTGCCGCTTGATTACATGGGAAGAACCAAAACCCAGGATTCTATTTTGTATTGAACCTACCACTGCCTAGTTTCTCTCAGTGCCTTTCATTTTCATACTGAAGCAGACACTGAAGGAATGTTTCTCCAATGCTACTCACAATTTCAGAAACTTCCGTAACATCTCATCCCCCCAATTGTTCTTTTTCAGTCAATTTGGTCATTCCTTGTATAGAATATATTCTGTATTTTGATCATTCTTGTGGGCTATCTCTATAACTTTTCCATTTGTATCACCCATTTTGAAATGGAAGAACAGAAACATCACATAGCATTTCAGATAAAAGCAAACCATCGATTTACAGTGGAGTAGCTGTTTTGTTCTATTCCTTTTCTAATCACTCCTAACATTCAAGTGTTTTTTGACTGATCCTAATACCTCATAGTTAAGTTAATAGTTTTCTAGGATCATTGTAAGGCCAAAACTTTGTTCCAGTTTGTGGCCCACCACCATGTATGTGAATTCATGACTATTTTTTCTGTGTGCATCTATATTGATTCTCATCTGGCTTTTTATCACTCATTCATTCAATCTCACAATGTTCTTCTGGATTTCCTCACACTTAGCCCATCTCTGTGTAATGGCTGTCCTGTATAATGTCTTCAGAGGCCTTTGCCACCTCACTACTTAAATTTTTTTCCAGATCACTGTGAATATCTGAGACAATAAAGGTATCAATGGGCCTGCAATAATAACTTACTGTGAACACTGACCACTTATGCCAACTCTCTGTTTCTTATTTTTAACCAATCACTTATCCATGTAAGAACCTCCCCTTTTATTCCTCAGAGTCTTAGGTTTAAATCCTTTAATCCTTTTGGAAGCACAACTGGTCACTCAGTTCCTGCCAGCCTCCAGAAGACAATAGGGTCATTCAACAGAAACAGCAAAGGATATTTTTTCCCCTGGATTTGATTTTAGCTCGATCAATTGCATGTTGATTGTGTATGTTTTCATGAATGCTCATGACAATGTGTGCTGGGCACATGCAGTGCGGTCAGGAACAGGACCTTCCCTATTTTGCTTTGACCCATAGACATTTAAACTGGAAATTATGGAAATTATGAAATTGGACAAAACTATGTATAAACTTTGTGACTAGCAAGGGAGCAATGTGTTCAGAGTAATAGGTAGCAAATTCATGACAGTCAAAACCAACCAGTGTAGGATATGAAAACTGGGACTTGATAAGCAATGCTAGCGTATCACCAAGTGCCTCCATCTCCAACCACGACCTCCGTGTCCAGCCACTGCCAGCAGCACCTGGAGGGCAGCTTGCTGCAGGCAAGTGACAAGGTCAGGGAGGTGCTTGTTTCCCTGTTTATGTGGGAACTTAGCCCCTTCCAGGTCAACCCAGGGACTCAGAGCCCAGAATGCATCATATCAGAAGCTGAGCACTAGAGTGTGGAAAGACCTCAGGTCCTCAAGACCTCAGTAGGAGGGATGGGGCCTGCAGCAAGAAAGACATTACAGGCCACAATCACTGCTGTGTGAGAGGGAGGCAGAGCAGCCTGGGTGGATGGCCATCAAGAGTAGACACTGCATTTGTCAAGTCTTCTGTAGTGGTTAGACCAGATCCCTCCTGCCACATGGCAGGTGAATTGAAGTAAAAGGCAGAGAATGTAGAGCAGTCATATTTTCTGAGCTTTGTTCCTATCACTTTTCCTCCAGGGAGCTGCAGACCATACATCAGGAGCCTGGGTAAGTGCCCAGCATGCAAAAACTCTTCAAACTTCTATGAGCACCTGGACCCAGCAGACTATCTCGTATAGGGTCCTGCCTTCACTGCTGCAATGCCTTGTAATAGGTTTGGCCTCTGGGGATACCTCCAGTGGGCAGCACCTTTTGGCCTTTTCACTAGAGGTCCCAGGGATAAGATGCTCCCCACAAGCTTTTTCCTGTTCCCGTTCTTTCCTTCCCCCACACCCCTCCATCTATAGCCCTCATTTCCCCTTAGCTAGTCCTATCCTTACCATCTGTTCTAGTCTAATTCCATGAATTAATGGGCTCTCCCTCTATCCCCCCTTCTCTCTTCACTAGCTGGGGGCCTCCCCAAAAGCCTGTGAGAATCTGCTCAGAACAGGAGGAAAATCCTGAAGTTTGCAATGAAGATACAAAAATCACAGAGGAAAAAAAAATCACTGAAGCTGGAGCACACAATCCTTGTCCTGCAACTGCTTATGCATAGCAGTACCCAAATGACCAAAATGAAGAGAAGTGTAAGCTCAGACACGAGTCATGCAGTTTCTCAACAGCCAGATGTTCAGTCGTTCCTGAACTGGTGCTGCACAGGGCAGTGATGGAGTCGGTGTGAGGGGGACTGGAAAGAACAGAAGCATTTCTTTGGAATATTCTTATGTCAACTGCCTTATCTGCTGTCCAATTATTATGCCATTCACCATTTCAGTAAAGTAGATGTAATTTTTGCATTTAGGTTTTTGTTCATGACAGTTTTTCCTCCCACCTTCACTCACTAGGCAAGGATTTTTGATGCACTGATCACATTTATGTATATAAGTGACATATTCTATCTAAAGCCATTCTTGAGAAAAGGTCTATTTTTTTATGATAGGAAGAGGACATTTTTGATGGGAAGTAACGGAGGTGAGAGCTACAGACACAGTAAGCTTCCCAATGAAGTGCTTCAATTATTTCAATGAGTAAAAAGAAGGTTCAGAAAGTAAGATCAGGTTAAAACATGAAGAAATTGGCGGGGGCAATGCTTTCAGTAGTTTCTGCTGAAAGGGTACTGAATTAAAAAAAAAACACACAAAAGCCTCAAAATAGATTGACAGAAATATAGCATTGAAAAAAACTAATTTATGACAAAAAAGCTTTGGCTAAAATTTGTCATTTGATTTTTTTATTCTAATCACCAATTAGCTACAAATTTTCTAAGAGCTACAGAAGCTTTGCTAACTTTATTGTAAAGCAGTTGCTAGGTTTTAGGGCTGCAACGTTCAAAAATGTGTGAACCTTTCCCAGTGGACACAGGCCTTATCTTCATCAAAGGGCTTAAGAAATAGATGAAACTATGGTGACCACAGGCAGACACACAAATCTGATTTAGGCTTGTATGATGTATCACATAAACTCTCTTTCACATCTTCTGGACAGGTTAGACATGGTCAGGACATAGCATGCCACAGCTCTGTAAAGGACTGAGCTTTGAGTTCCCCCTGCACTAGTGACCACCAGTGTGAACAGAAAACCGACCACACTGGAGTAAACATATCCCCTTCCCAGCACATTTTGTACCCCATGCACAAGTGAGTTTTCAGAGAGCTGTATACCTTCCTTGACATAAGGCAGAACCATGTCAGATATCCTTAAGGGTCCTCTGCGTAAAGATGGAAAGCATGGTACATGCATGAGTGCTACGCATGGAGTCAACAAGCACCTTTCACTTTTAATGATGCCTAATGCCCCAGAACATTTACTACCCTCTCTGTTTGCTTTTCCCTTTTACCTGCACGTGGCAACAATGTTCAGCTTCACGACAGATTTACTGGTGAATGCCACAGCTTCTGATGGGTCAGAAAATAGTTATTGTAAGAAGGCATTTAAATCAAACCCCGCTCCCCAAATCAGGCATCAGGAAAAACAGTCAATTCTATGGCCCAGTGTTAAAAACACTTTTGATGCTCTCCTCAGCCATAGTTGGAATTGCTGTCTGCCTTCCTGACCTTGAACAGCCAGACATATTATTCCACTTTACTTTCTGTCTAGCCAGTAATTCTTTCCTTTTGGACTTCAGCAGTGTTTTGTCATATCTAGCATGCAGCAATAGCACGAATGTTTATCTTCTTGAGATCCAGCCAAGCCATGAGGCACTGCAGGAGTACTTTTAGTCCCCTGGTGCTATGTACAGGTATCATCTGTCACGTGAGTTTTGCTGTCTGGAGTTTTTGCTTTCACCGATCAGATTCCCTGTAATGGCTTTGGCATTGCTCTGCCTGTGTATTCTGGAAAAATCTTGCCTTCAAGGGTAAGCATGTTCTCAACTAAGATTAAAGTAGGTGAAACATCCATAGTGATCCCCCAGTGTTCAGGTTATTCAGTCCTAGCTGAATCAACCACTATGTCTTCACCAAATTGGTATTTGCTTAGCTTCAGCTCCAGTCTCAGCCATTTGCCTCCAGATCTGAGAACCAAATAAATCCTTGTCCCATTGGCCCATTGGGTTGCTCCAGAGCCTGTATTTGTGAGACTTTAATATGTCATCAGAAAGGATCATCAAGGCTAAGTATATTATTGATAAAAGGGCAACTATTCAGGAGGGACCCAACCAACCTAAAAGAGAAAAGACAAGTTCTCAAAAAAAAAGTGTACAAGTATTTTCCTTGCTGTTCAAGTGACAGGTACAAGGCCTTCTTTGGCCTCATCTGTCAATGAAGGAACGAGGACCTCTTTGCCATCTGTTTCCCTTCATACTCTGGGGAAAATACGATGCCAGGACAGATCAGGTTACTGCGATAACGACTGCAGACATAGCCTGACTGCTGAAGGAGGACACTCCTGAAAATCTGTTGGTTGGTTCATGGAGACAAGAGAAGGCTGGGACAGTGTGCAAGGGATGCTACACCAGGAGAAAGAGTCCTACAAGGATGAGGCAGCGCTATTACAGAAGAGTGCAGTGAGTACAAGTTATTTTCCCTTTCCCACCTTGCTGGAAGCAACTGGTCAAGAGTGGTTTTGGGTGAACTCAGGGTGTGCTCAGGGAGAGGGAACTAGGAGGATCCAAAGGAAGATGCCCTGAACTCTCTGGAGGCAGTTCAACTGTGGCTGTTGCAGCGACCTCTCAAAACTCAAATAGCAGCAGGAGCTGAAAAATACATCAGTGTTACAAAAAGCACAGAAGGGGGGGTTGCTGGTGTGTAGGCTTCCTTCTAGGAGCCATTTGAAGAAGTTGCTGTAATGCACTGATTTCACAGAGGAAAAGGGATATTCCTAGCTCGTTCAGCTGTATGAAGGGGTCAGGTTCTGGGTTATAGAAAGAAAATTGAATGGTGAGCACAAAAAGAGCCATAATCATGGGCAGGCAAAAGCATTACAAGAGACTTTTCCCTCTCGGTGAGAATCTGGCAAGATACGTTTAAAAGCAGTGAGATTCATTCTTTTTTGCAACAATTGGGTCAGAAAGTCTACATAACAAACAAGCAAATAGTTACATACCTCTGAGCCCCCAGGGATCTATATTGCACCCAACACTCTTCAATATCTTCATAAAGGATCTGGACAACGGGATCAAGTGTAGCCTGATGAAGTTTGCTGATGACACCAAATTGAGTGGGGAAGTAGACACTCTGGAAGGGAGAGCCACCCTGCAGGAAGATCTGGATAGGCTGGAAGAGTAGGCTAACACGAACCTTATGAAGTTTAACAAAGACAAGTGTAAGGTCTTGCACCTGGGAAAACATAATCCAGGAGTGCAGCTCAGACTGGGATCCACCTGGCTAGAGAGCAGCTCTGTGGAAAGGGACCTGGGGGTCCTGGTGGACAAAAAGCTCAACATGAGTGAGCAGTGTGCTGCTGCAGCCAAGAAGGCCAATAGAATGCTGGGTTGCATCAAAAAGGGCATCACCAGCAGAGATAAAGAAGTCATTATCCCACTCTACTCGGCACTTGTCAGGCCACACCTGGAATGCTGTGTACAGTTCTGGTCCCCATTATACAAAAAAGATGTGGACAGGCTGGAGGGGGTCCAGAGAAGGGCCACCAAGATGATCAAGGGTCTGGGAAGCTTGCTGTATGAGGATAGACTGAGAGAACTGGGTTTGTTCAGCCTAGAGAAAAGGAGGCTTAGAGGTAATCTCATCACCATATGCCAGTACTTAAAGGGGATCTAGGAGTCACATGGTGAGGACAACAGGTGCAAGTTACTCCCAGGGAGATTCCGATTGGACACGAGAGGTAAATTTTTCACAATGAGAACAGTCAATCATTGGAATAATCTCCCCAGGGAAGTGGTTGACTCCGCTACGCTGAACACGTTTAAGACTCAGCTGGACATGATGCTGGGCCATCTTGTCTAGATTGTGCAAATTCTTGCCTAGAAAGGTTGGACCAGATGATCCTTGAGGTCCCTTCCAACCTGCTGTTCTATGATTCTATGAGCCCCCAGGTTGGGGGTTCTGTACACCATCAGCTATGATTTAATATAGTAGCTGGTAGCCTAGGCATAATGAGTTTGGCAAAGCATGGCCGTGAGGGACAGGGTACATCTGGTAGAAGTCTATTGTAGACAGCGTGGCCAAAGATCTCTGTAGCAAGAGATTGGATCCAGTAACTGACTGGGAGACCTTGAATTTGGAGAGGTGTCCTTTTGGAGAGGAGACCTATGTTTTCAGGCAGAACAGGGTCTTTTCCCTTTTTAATCTAATACATTTCCTAATTAAACCAAATCAAGAAAGTTTCATAACACTGCAATTCTAGGTTGTGTGAATGCATGTACCAGCTATATTACTACAAATACATTACTGTGAATTCAAACTGAGAGCTGTCATTTAATCCAGCAGCTCTAGTGTATACTATCTTTCACTTGGGAATCAACATCAATTTAAAGCTGGCTGCCTATTGAAAAATATTCTCTCGCTCAGCAACTTACATTCCTAAAAAGGGTCTTGTTTGTTCTTCCCACCACTGTTGTATTTTTCCATAAGTATTTATTGATAATTGCCTACCAGTAAATCATTCAATTAATTCCCTTGATATGCACTCAGGAACAGCAGGAAGATATGCCAGGGGAGGTTTAGGTTGGACATTAGGAAAAGGTTCTTCACCCAGAGGGTGGTGTAGCACTGGAATAGGCTCCCCTGGAATGTAGTCATGGCGCCAAGCCTGACAATATTTAAGAAGCATTTGGACAACGCCCTCAAACATATGGTGTGAATTTTGGGGTTGTCCTATGCAGGGACAGGAGTTGGACTCAATGATCCTTGTGGGTCCCTTCCAACTCAGGACATTCTATGATTCTATGAAAGGAATTTAAGTGAACTCAAGCCTAAATAATCCTTGTTGCACCAAGTGCTAATGTCTTTGCAGCACTGAAATTCTGTAATATATTGTCACAAGTGCACATCCTACTGTACTAGGTCAATTATGGACTCAGCTTGAGAGGCCCCTACTTTGTAAAGCCAAAACTCATACGGGTGTACAACTATAGCTTATTATGCGCATGTCCTGTAAAACATAAACTATTCATAATAAAACAGTAGTGTTATTTCATGTTGCATGTCAGAAAAGTAGGCATACCATGGACAATGTGTACGTATTTATTATGTGAGAGAGAGAAGACATAAAGGATGGTTAAAAGAGATGGTTTATCATCCCAATAGCCTGTAATTCAGGCAAAGTGCATAGTGCCAGGAGAATACATCTAGGCATGTATTTGGACAGCCATAGTCTTAGAACCCCATCCATATAACAGGCAGTTTGTAAGCTACGGTGGCTATCAGAAGATGCACAAACTTGGTTTTTTGGAAGTAAGAATGGGACCCAGAGGAGGACAGGCTCAACTTGCACATATCTAGGCTGCCTTTCAGGCTGAATACACAGGATATTCCCTGTGGTTCATACCCTTCATGCTGATTTCCCTGTCCACTCTGGTATCTGGCAAATAATTTGTACCCATTGGCAATGCATGTAAGAACTGCTCCTCCAGTTCCCAGTGCACAGAGCCAACAGCCAAGGCTTCCCACAGCTCAAGGAGATCATTATGGCCCAGCATTTAAGTCTTCCAGATAACTGTGGCAGTCTATGGAGGAAGAAAACTTTGGGACATTGGAAACAAACTTGGTTGTTTAACTGTGTGCTCTTCTGTGAATAATATTAAAGCAAGCTTTATAGACAACCATACAAGCTCTAAATTAAGGCATGACTGGAAAGAGAACACAGGCATTCCCTGGTTTCATAATTTGTTAGATTCTTGGGACTACCATATGTAAGCAGACATGTAGGTTGAAAAATGAGATGTGCAGAAAACCCTCAGTTCTTCATTAGCAGGAAAATGCTAAATTAGTAGGAAAATGCTCTTCACCTAGAGGGGTCTTTCAGGCTTATATGTATTGTCCCTTTGTGTACACCTTCCTTACTTACTACTCCTGACTAACCAGCTGGGAGCCAACAACTTCTCTTAATGCATGTTTTATTGAAATGCTTGGAGTTAGATTAGCAGGACCTCCAGTTAATGAAGATTAATGAAAATTAACTCTGCCTCCCCTCCCAAACCTAACTTTCTACTACAATAGGGAATTTATTTATAATTGGGCTTTGCCCTTATAGCAAGGCTTTAGCTTGGGTTTGGCACAATGCAGTGAAACCAGCCTCTGTTTAACGCAGAAGGTGTTCTGCAGCGGCACGACAGCATGGCTCCAGATGACCTGTATCACATTTGTTGGAGATGCTGTTTTATCCTACAAGGACGAAGACTGAAAGCATTCAGTCCAACTTCACATCAGTCTGGTTAAAAAGGTTCAGGCTGAAAATGAGTCACCAGAAATTTAATCATGCCTTATAAAACATAAAAACTTTCCTCTTCAAATCAGGTGTTTGTAATAGCTAACATATAACTTTGCTCTCCTCTTCTACTTTAGCTGTAGCTCTAGTCAGTTCTTTCAGAAAAACAGTGGGAAATCAACACGGTTTGGGGAAAAATAAACAGTATACAAATTCAATATACAAAGTACATTTACAAGAATAACTTTTGTAAGAAAATAAAAAAAGGTAATCAGGTAAGCTTTCATCTGTAAGCAAGGTAGACAAGCATTAAGTACTTTTGACTCTGTTAATCCAAAAATAGACATTTGCAAACAGAAAGTTTTGGCTGCCCTATTTTGCCATTCAGCTACAGTTCCAGTATTTTAAATTCTGAAGTGTAAAATATTGATATATTAAAAAAAAAGGACTTAAATGTATTTGACATGTAAAATGTAACAAAGTCCATATGATCACATAGTCTGTTCTCACCGTATAGCCATAATAGCTAGCATAGGATTTTTCACACACAAAAGTAAAAGCTGCTGTCAGAGGGAAAATAGAGAACAGTTAAAGTATATTAAGTGACATAACTAGTGCACCTAATTAAAGAGGGACTCCATCATATGTGGTAAATAGTACACAGATAAAGGAACACTTGTTTCATGCAGAATTTTGATCAGACAAGAACCTCTGGGACACAAACCAAGGCAGAAAAATATCAAGTTATTACATCTAACATGCTGATTATAATAAAATGAAATTCTACCTGAAGTCCTGGAAAAGAAAAAGAACAGAAAAAAAATTGTGCACATAATTCTTATGTCTGTAGAACAAAGAAATCCTCTCATGCTTGGACTGTGAATGATGAGATAAATGAAGTCAAAGAAGGTAAGTTTGCTCTTCTCATCTGTGCAGTTAAGCTTAGGGAAATGATGAAACTGTACCCTGTCTGGAACACATCTGCCATCAAAAGGGGCAGCTTCACCCTCCCCAGCCCTTCTAGCCAAGGATCTCCCACTTATGGTAGCAGAGCAGTCTTAGATTAAGTTAGGCCAGTTGTAAAACTGCATCCTCAAAAGTGCCTTCTTAAATGTTTTCCCTTTGGGCAAATCTAGTAACTTGACAAACTGTGTATAAATCACCTAGGTAACGTAGGAATTACTGCAGCTAACACCACCAAAGTGTTTCTGAATGAGGCAGACAGCTGCAGAATGCTGCTTTCCTGCAAAATGTATGAGAAATGCAGTTTAAGAATAGATGCCATTGCACAATCATCACACAGCATGTAGAAGTTCACACAATCACCACTCCCCTAAATCATTCAAGAAATATTGAAGGTGATTCAAGGAAGAAAGGAATGTTCTCATAAAGCTGCCAGTAATGGAACCAGGGCATGAAGTTATACTAAGATATTTATGAGTTCGGTATCGTAGTACAGAGTAGAAGCTCTCATTTTGAAGGGAGATAATTAGTCCAATGCAGTTCATACCAAAACAGGTACTAAGCGTCCTCCCCACTCTCTGACTTGACCTCCCTCAGCTAGTCTGTGAGTCTCCACACCAGCTTCCTTCCCTGAATGCTACTATCATTTCTCATACATGATTTTGGGCTACATACACACTCTTTTCTTTCAGTGTTCACTACAGTTGACCATCTCCTCAGTTGCTTTCCAGTTACCTGGCTCAACTGCCTCAACACCAAACAGTTTAATTTAATCAAACCCAATAGCAGCATGGCACTGTCAATTAATTAGCCACATGCCTTCTCAGAGATCATCTTTCTCAGTGCCTCATGCATTCCCAACTACATCTAGGAGTAATGGGCCTACTCCGACTCTATGGTAAGCATATTTAATGCAAGTTTTCCTTGTGTGATTAAGACTCTACTTACTGCACTACTTCAGTGCAAATGGAGACCTCCCTGCAGAGGTCTACTAACTAGACAGGGTTGTGGCTAGCGCCCGGAGGGCATGACCAAGAGCAGCAGGGTGTCCTGTGGCTGCCACAAAGATTTCATTCACATCCTCAGCCAAGACAGAGGTATGCAACACACAACAGACACTCTGTGGGACATCTGGAAAATCCCTCTGTCCATGGACAATACCAAGGGACAGAAGGAAAATGACAATTTCTCCTGATAGTAAAACTCTCTGGATGGAAAAGAAAACTAAAAAGATATCCAGAGTCACAAAAGCAAGCAGGCTGCCAGCATCTAAAGAAAGAGGCTCACTTTGCTGCTTGCAGTTTTACAGCAGCAGCTGTAAGAAGGCAAGTGTAGACACAATGAACCAGTTAAGTTTTATTCTGAAAAGTTTCATGCAGTGAATTGAAGCTAGACAGGGCCTGTGTCTTTCACCTCAGCTACTCCTGTGTCCAACCTCAATCACATAGCAAGAGTCGTAATGCTGAATTGCAGTCTGAGATAGTGAAGAAATATTCCCTGAGCACTTTCTGGAACTGCACTACACTGATACAGTCTAGGCTGCCTGTCCTCTCCGAAAATTCATCACCTCCCTGGTTTTTCTGTGGAGGGAATATCTTCGATCAGGGTGAAGAGCAGCTTTTGCTGACCTACACTGTCATGGACTGTGTGTAATATCACTTTGCAGGCATAATAGGTTACCTAGGCCCAGATAAGACTGAAAGGAGTCGTGTCAGAGGGATGAGGAACTGGGACAGGTCCCTATGAACATGTGGAGGAATTGCTGTTGATCCCAGGGTACACAGCAGAGAAATGCAGAGGACCAGTTTAAGGGGGCCAGAAACCACTGGTAAACCCTATGGATTAGTTGTTAAGGTTGTCAAGACTGAGAACTTGGTCCGTGGTTGTGCGGCTCAAGTGATAAGCCCTCTGACATCTGTTTCCTGGGAACAGCCAGGAAGAAAGCACCTACTGCAAGGTGCTGTGACGGTCTTGGCTGCTGGAGTTAGCCCAGACTGCCTTGCCTGCACTGAATTTGGTTTTTGGCCATGGAGGCAAGTACACCAGCACCTACACTCCTCCAGGGCTGCCACAACTTGCAGAAACATGACGTAATGTCAGCTCCTGCAGCGCACGCTGTATTCAAGTGCAAGAAACAAACTATTTTTGCTCCTGTCATCTCCCTTGCCCAGCAAACTTCCAATCGGCTTTTGGCAGACGGGAGAGAAGCAGAACACTGAAATCTGAAATGCTGATGAGTGCTTAAAGGAAGCAACAGGGACTATTCACCTGCCCCTCCTCATCCTTTCCCCCATTCCTTTAGCAACAGTCGTATGAGCTGCACCTCACCAGTTACCATCCCATTAACCACTGCATAGGGAAGAGCTGGTCCCATGGTCCCATCTCCTCCCAGTCATGCTGCACCCCTGGTAGATACCTGAGCCAGCCTGAGGCGTCCCCTCACCTGCTGCAGGGCCCCAGAATTATTCAGACTCCAAGATTTCCTCAGTATCCCCCCAGGCATCTTTCTCTCCTCATCCCAGACAAAAACAGCTAGTCATCCAGAACTGTAAAAAGTGAAAATTAAAGGTTTTATTAGAAGCAATAAAAAATAATGGTATTTATCTTACAAGAAGCGACCAAGTAAGCAAATACAGCTGAGTTATGACAGGCCACAATTAGCTTAAAATTAATACAGTATAAGCATCAAATTCCAGTCATTATATGGGAGAAAGTTAATAAGAACATAAAAGTTTGTCTAGACATTGTCAGATGTCAGACTATGGAGATACAAATCTATTTTTCAGTAGTATCACAGAATATATTAATACTGAATCAGACTTCTTTATTAAACCACAAACCATGTTAAAAGCCAAAAATCTCAGTTTCATTTTACAGGTAAAACCTACCTCGCATCTGTGTGGGACTGTATGTTACAGACTTTAGAAAGGTTTTAAAAAATCTCTTATACATGGCAAATGAAGTTGTTACAGCGCCATACCAAATATGCACAGGCATCATCTGCCCTGCCTAACACTGGCATGCTTCAGGATGCCACACTGTGCTCCATTTAAAAAAGCACAAGGAGCTCTCCCTTCCCTTCTTTCCCTGCATCTTCATGCCAAAAATACTTCCTTTCCATTCCTCATTACAGCAGATTTAGGTTACTGTTATCTTTATAATTAAAGATTAAGATAAGACAGCAACAGTAAGAATATCTCTGATGATAAGCTGTTGTGGGGAAATGGAAAGAAACAACTTTTATAATTTTTAGTGAATTTTACAGAAAATCACACAGCATTTAAAAAATCTGTCCTAAATGCAAGCACAGGGAAGATTATTTATCTACCATGGCCCTAACAGTGAGCAATGCCTTTCCATATCATTGCTTGCAACTTTCAAATCTCAGCCACTTCAACAAACACTTCCCAATGTCTAAAGGCTTGTAAAGCACTGATTAGTTTGACATATGTAGGTAAGTAGTGGGTAGTGATAAGTCATTAAGTGCGTAATTTCCTACTGGTGTTGGTATCCAACTTGTTTTGGATTTCAAAAGCATTTCAACTACCTACTGGTAATGTTCCAGCCTTATTAAAAATATTTTTGTATATTCAGTGATAGACACTCTTTTTCCATTCCTAGGAGAAGGTTGTGCTGATGTCTGGAGTATTGAATCTATTTTTATTACTGTAAACTCCTAAGTCATTAAGTGTCTTAGCAATCCATTTGGCAAGACATATGGTGTAAGAACTTCATTTGCTACACCAGAGTTGACCCCTTCTGTATTTCAAGCAACAGATGCAGGTTCCAATGGAGCATCTACACCCATTTCACACTCTTTTGAATTAAAAATAGGAAATCTTATATATCATGGTTGATTTCAAGATCGTTAGGAAAGACTTTGGATCCCTTTCTAGTCAATAAAGCAAAATAAGCATTTTATAAGGTGTGATCCATCTTATCAAAGATTTAGGCATCAGCTGTATAGATCCTTCTTTCATGCAGCCTTCTATGCTTGAGAGGGGCTTAGCTTGAACTTTTCCCTAGAGTCCTGAGTGAAAGAATGTGCAATGGGGATATATCTTTTTCTTAAAGCACTTGTTTTGCTTTGTCTTTGGCAGGACTGTGAATTTGTCTTTTTTTTGTTCTTGCTTGCACATGCTCACTAGAGAGATCCACTAGTATTTCCAGACTTTGGGAAGGAAAAACAGGAGTTTTGGGTGACGAGAGAGAGGAGGGCCAAGGAAAGAGCTCAGAGAAGAAGTACCACTCTTGAGATATCATGTGTGGACAAAACACATAGATGCACATCACACATCTGTCCTTCTTCTCATAACAAAACTCTTCATTGCCACCATAAAAATCAGCCTCTGGCCAGGCATTCCTGCACTTTCTGAACCTCACCCTCTTTTCTCTCTCTGTCATGCCTGGAACACAGATCCATGAGTTTCCCATGACAGTGCTCACCAAATAGTCCCATCTAAACCCAACAGTCTCTCTCGGGTGGGATCCTGAGCATCAGGCAGGAGCATGTGTAGATGACACCACCAGGTGTGTAGTCCACACAACTGGCACAGTACCACACTGTAGGCATCTTATTTAGAACTGACTCATTTCAAAACAGTGGTGATTAGCACGAAGACACCTACACAAGTGCAAAGGGTCGTCTTCTGACGGAGCAATGCAAGATGGTTTCCAGCCAACCAGGCAAATATGGAGACAAGGGGAAGCCAAAGAAGGGCCAGACTGGCAGCCAGGGCACATCACCTCCTGAGCAGGGCAGTGCCAAGGGACAGTGTGGGGTGGGGTGAGGATGCAACAGGGAGAGGAAGAGCAGAAATGGCCACCCTTAGGGAGACAGCAATAAATCCAGTGAGAAATTGCCAAATTCAGACATGTGAGCCACCTTTAACAGGCCTCCAGAACCTCTCTGACAGCTCTCTGTACTGAGCTATTCTGATAGCATCTGCTGTGGACTAATCCCATGTAAAAATCTCTTAGGGAAAAAAAGATTTCTTCATTTTTTCACTTCATTAGACTTCCCTTTCAAAAATCCACTCTTCCTGATACCTACACATTTCTATGTTCAATGGCTACATTTCTTAACTAAAATTTGTATAATCTGGTCCAGTAATTCAGGGTTTTCAACTGAAGGAGCTATAATCATAACATAGAAATGCTGTCTGCAAAAGGCTTCTACATTGTGAGGGTTATACTAAGCAGTCTTGTCTGTATAATTTAACAGTTCACAGCTATGTGAAGGACCATACACAACAAGGTTGAATTTTTAATTCCTTTGTAATAACCAATGATTCACCTAACCATTTTTGTTGAAAAAATTACATAGCATATTACAGTTGAACTGAAAGCTTGTAAATGAAAGCCTAAGAAATCTTTACATTGTTTACTACTTGCCTTTACAGTGTGCTGAAGTAAGAAATTATTTAATTGCCAGTAGAGCCATAAAATATTTCTCTACAGTTCTTATCCTACAGTTGCAGTCATTGCAGCTTTCTCTAGCTCAAGATGAATTTGTTGCTATAGTTGTAGCAGCTTCAGTTTGCACGTTTCCATGAAACGGTGGCTATTCTTTTGGTAATAGGAATGGTCTCATTCACCACAGTAGCTTCAGAGAAGTTCCTAAAATGCACTTCTCCATATGGAAGTTTCGGACCCACTGTGAGTTATTCCTTGTACATATGATGGCATCAGTTCTCCTGTCCACATCCAAAACTTCTCCATGGAGGGACCTGTAAGAATAGTGACCATCATCAATACAAAGTCCTTGGGCCAACCAGTATTCACCTCACCCACTGGTCACCTCACCCCCAACAGCCCCTTGGCCCTTCAATCTCCAGCACACAGCACCCAAGTGTCCCAACCCTGGCAGAGGGTATTTGTGTCAGAGAATTGGCAAGAGCCTCCTACAGAGACCCTCAGGACAGACAGGCTGATACAGCAAAATGAAAGTGCAGCACATCTCATTGTCCACAAACAGAGTCTATAGCTGGTTGTAGCTTTGCAGAGGGAAATGTTAGGCCAGCAAAACACAGGAGTAGGAGCCTGCCAGCTGACACTGACAACCAAAATGCTACTAGATATCCACTTCACAGCAATGTCAAGTGAAGGTTCTAGGGAAAAACAGAAAGCAAACAGCAAAAAGGGTCATGTTGAACCATTTGCCTTACTCCAAAAACCAGAGATGGTTCCCAAAGTGTGATTGAACAAATGTGATTTTTTCCATCAGCAAACATCAATTCAGCCAGCATAAAACTGTGAAGGTACTAAACATACATATTGAGGGAGAGGAGTAAAGTATTTTAACATATGACATTTCAGTTCACACAGAATTGAATTTTAAATTGTTTTGAACTTTGTGTATTGAATTTTATGCTGTGCCTCAGTAGAGTCCTCCAGCAAAGTCATTTCTACTGAGATGAATCCCAGCACTACTGGGATTTTGGATTTAGTAGCTTTCTGTACATAATTGCAGGAAGCTTGACACTTTGATGCGAAACTAATTTATAAACATATTTTGAGTGCATATCTTGTTATTGAAATACATTATTAACGTGCTTTGCAAGTTGATGGAGAAACCTTATATTACCAGACTAATTGTTGCAAGCAGCAAGTTAAACAAAGCAGGGAAATAAACTGGTGCCTCCTTGGCCTACGATTGAGGCACAGGAATATCTCTTTTGCACCTTTTATACTGCATGGATGTTTCATAAGTACAGCCAAAATTGTAAAATGCTTTGAAGGAACTGATTTTCCATTTTTAAGCCATTAACTTCCAAAACACGTTGCTTCAACTGTACCCTTTTCTATGTTATTCTGAGAGGACACAATTCATCTGTAGAGGCAAAGTTTGAACACCCCTTTTAAGAACATGGTTGAGGGCAACCACAATATATTCCTGTATAGTGGCCAAAAACATAGCCTATACATCCTGAGCAGAAACTGCCTTTAATCCCAGTAAATTCTATTTTAGACAGAAGGCCATTAACATTATTAAATCAGTATGCCATTAGGAGAAATAGCAGCAGCACAGGAACAGTAGTGACATTATTCATTAGTTGGTCCCAAAATGAAAACACAACGGTGATGTTTCTATTCCCTGGTCTCCCATATTGCTTAATGGGGTGCCATCAAGGTCCAGGAATGGATTTTCAAGTAGGAGCAGTTCCCCTGTGCAGCTCTGAGACAAACAGCAGCATTTGCCCCGGGAACGTGGTTAGGAAAGAGCAGGACAGGTCTCTGGAAAGTCTGCCTCAGCCTCTCTCCTTGATTTGCCAGCTCTACTCTCTTCAGCTTGGGAAGATGACTTCTCAAGAAATATAATCTAAAAGCAGACAACTCACCTTGCCAGGGAGTCCAGGGCTGCAGCCAGCTCTCTGCAGAAGCAAAGCAAAATGCTTGGCATGCTCAGTCTCCTGAGGAGCAGGGTCCTGGCTCAATGCAGGAGTTCCCTGGCTGCCCCATGCCAGTCAGGCTGCTGTCCTTTCCTCCCATGTCCCCATGCCCATCATCTGCTGGTAGCTAAGAGTGCTTTATCCACTTCCCCATGATCTAGAGGTCTCAGACCAGACCTTGCACAGTTTATACTATGAAAGAGCTTTCTGGGAGGTAGGTAATATCCAAATCAATGTCTGGAAGCCATCCAGAGCATCTTTGACCTCCCACAGGGCAAGCACTGAATACCTCTACCATCTTTAAACAACCAGCTGCATCTTGTATGGACATTTCCTCTAAATTTGTGTGGTGCACGCATGACCACATCCACACTGCTGAGTGAAACAGCAACAGGCTGTGCTTTGGAGCACAAAACCCCAGTTACCACCCCACCCCAGGCCACGTCAGATGTACCCTCAGCAACATGCAGAAATGCCCTCATGGCCGTGGAGAGGAGCATGGTGGCTCCAAAAGGGCAACACCAGGCAGGGAAGAAGGAAGCGCTGGTGTCTGCATGTCTCCCAGAAGTGGGGGGACATTGCTCCAGCTGGAGTCTCTCTTGCCACCCTAGAAAGCAGCAGCACATGTCCGCATTCACAGAGCCATATGGCTTACCAAAATGAAGCACCCACCATAACCTCGATGTGGCCAGTCACTTTCAGTCCAGCCCCACCCACAGGGGGGCCTCACTGGCAGCTTGGCTCATGGTCCCCATCACCACTGCAGCTGGATGGACCAGGGGCAGCCAGGGACAGCTTGCCCACAGCAACCCCACGTGTGGCCCTCAAAGGACACCTCCTTCTCCCCTGACCCCTCTCCACTTCCCTGCCTCTTCATCAGCCCCTTTTATTCTCCCTGTCCCTGGCAGCAGTCCCCGCTCATCCTCCTGCCCTTCAGGGGTCTTCTGCCCCTCCTGCCTCACCTCTGCCCCATGCCTCTCCTCCAGGCATGGCTGAGGAGCCCCCAGACAGACTGGTTTGGAGATAAACCCATTTCCCCATCTCTTTGCCTGAACAGCAAATGTATTTTTTTGTTCCTCAGGAAAGCGCATATGTCCTGCAAATAACTGATGTGCATGTGGAAGCCGTTGAATTACGGAGGCTGGGGAGGGACCGTAGGTTTGGAGATGATGCTGCGGGTGGGCAGCAAGGCACAGTAAGATACTGCTGTGAGGCAGAGATGAATGGTGGGAAAGCCAGGCTGGAGCTGTGGTGACAGGAGGAAACCATGCCATGAGAGTGGTGGCGGCGGCACAAGTCAGGCTGCTCACGTGGGGAGGGTCAGCCGGCCGGGGGCCTGGCAAGCAAGAGGCACTGTGGGGCAGCCACCTGCCTGGGGGCCCCACACCTGCGGGAGCACGTCCTGGGCCACTGCTGTGGGCAGCCCAGGGAGAAACATGGCTTCACAGGCTGCTTCTTGCAAGAAAAGAGGGAGAAGTCAGGGGTTCAAGGACAGTCAGGGACGTTCCTTAGCCAGGGAACAGCAAATGGCTGCAAGGGCACTAGGAGGAGAATGACACCCCTTAAAGACTTTATTATTGTTATTAACAACATATCAACTTGACAATCCCAGCAAGTGCTACAGCCTCTCATACCAACATCCCTCACGCGCACACACACTCAAACCATGAGGAGCACACTGCATGCCACACTGTGAAAATACTGCTCTGAGGGGTACAAAGCAGCCCTCCTATTATTTGTGTGGATTTCTGGGTTAGCAACAGCAACTCTGTCCAAAGGACACTGTAGGAATGTGTGAAGCTCCAAAGAGAGAGACGCTTTATTGGGATATAGCGGACATGGCCCAGACACAGGAGGTTCCTCCTGGATCCTCTCTACAGGAAGATCTTGATCCAGACAACGGATCCAGGCCATTCTCCAACCACAGTGCAGGAGCACATTTCAAAAATTTAAGTGACCTGTGAGGAGGAGGGGAGGCTTGGGATGCAATGCACCAACTGAGTGCATCTTGGCATAGTTACCATGAGTATGTTGAACTGCCCCAGATGGCTGACTTGTGCAATCATACCACTGCCCTGCCTGTCTCCCCATGATCTAGGGGCTGCCATACTGCCAGATCACCTTTCCAAAGTTATCACATCCGAGTCCAGGATAGCTGAAGAAGACTCAGGAAGGAGCTGCAAACTATTGTTGAGGCCATCTCTTGGCCCACCTGAGCTGGGAGCAGAATGGCTGTGCTGCTCCTATGATCTGTCATTCTCTTTATTCCACTTTGTTTTAAGTTCCCTATATTGCATTTATATCCAGAGTCCTATAATTATTGTCTCCAGAAAGCATGATCCTAAAGTACTATCAGAGACAGAGGAAGTCAGATCAGACTGATCCAATTGTACACATAAAGTCACCCTGTCTCCCATCTATTCATAGCAGAGCTCACTTCTCTTTGTGAAGATGGAGGATGTTTTAGGAGCTGTGTGCTGACTAACCAGATGGAGTGGCAGAGGAGAGACAGCAGTGTGAGGGCAGTCCCTTGAGCAAGAAGTTCCTAAGGGACTCTGGGGTCCACCTAATACCATCTTCTTCCAAGTTGTGTGTTGTGTCCTGCACAGTAAGAATATCTGATCCTATGACACTGATCATCTTCAAACTGCTTAGTCACTTGGGATCTGTTCTAGGCAACACAGAGCTGCCACTGTCTCTTTGACAGGGCAATACCATAAAGATTAGAGCAGATGTAGGATCCTAGAGGATTTTCTCACATATATTGTCCATAATACAGAAATAAAAGCTGATTGAGATTATACATCTGAGCTTCTTATGTGTCTCCTGTTGATAAGAGCCCCTATTAAATGGGGAAATGGCAAAAATTAAATTTCCCTTGTTAGTTAAGTCTACAGTTTTCCATCATTAACTTAGTGTCTGTTGCAGTATCCTCAGAAGAGAACTGTGGGAGGGATTTTAGCACTTAATCAAATTACATCCAGAAGGGTTGATTTGGTAATTGACTTCTCTTTGAGGACTAGTCTTAAATTTGTTTGATGTTTGTTAATGTGTAGGTTGCTAATAAATTAAAAAAAAAAAAAAAGACAGAGAGACTTGACACTGACCAAGGCATGCTTTGTTAATCTTATGACATGCAAGAAGAGGTTTTGTCTCACATAGTGAAACAAGCATTTACTAGCCAAACAAACATGAGTGGCATTTGGTTTAGCAAAGCAGCATTCTCACCTGCCAGGAAATGACACAATATTTATTTCAGTTGGGTTTCCCAATCTTCCATCTCCACAATAATTTAGAAGAGCATACCAGAAATGTTGGATCTGCTCAGACATCCTGAGGGAGTAACAGCTGCAACCTGAGATTTATCAGCTGGAAAAAAAGATGGAATCCATATGAGGATGTGATACCACAAGATACGTCAGCACCAGAGAGCAAACTTCGGATGTGAGGACAAATTGTTGCTCCTGGGTCCTTTCACAGCAAACCAATTAGCTGTGTCAGAGATGACAAATTCAGGGGTCTTTCGGGAACTGTTCTCTATAAACAACATGGTCAAGATAACAGCAGTTTGGCTTCTTCCACCAAATGCAGGCCCCCAAAATGATCCTGAGGGTTGATGATCCCTCTGAACATTCACATGCTCCGTGCCCCATGATGTGCCTCTGGGCACATCACACATACTCTTTGCTATCATGTACTGTGAACATTACCCCTGGAGGTGGTTCATTCTTGCCTGCAGACATCTGCCGTCAATCAGCAACCCACAGTAGGCAAAACCAGCCGTACAGTCCCAGCAGTGTTGTCAAATGCAGATGGTGGCTGCAGCTGGTGGCCTCTGAGGCCTTCATCACAGCAAGTCTTCTGCGGGGTCAAGGTGATGAGGCCCCAGAGGGCATGGCTAACCTGGTCTCCCCTGGCACAGGCCCCAGGAAGGGCAATGCTGCTGTAGGATAGCAGGAATACTTCCCAGCAGAGCACTTCAGAGCTTTTGCATCCACAAGTACTGACCCCTCTGTTCATCCAGATGTGTAGTGCTATCTGGGCCCAAAATGCCCATTTGTTGATGGGGAGGTGGCCATAAATGGTGGCCAGGGCTGTCCCTCAGGAACAGAGAGTCAGACACTCTGGTCCATCACTTGGCGGCCATCAGTCTCCTCCATGTCATGGAAAACCAGTGCCTACAGAGTGGTGAGATATATCAACCTTATGGCACCAACCTTGTGGCAGCATGCCTGGTCCTAGCACAGAGGCTCAGCAACAGGTTTGAGAAGCTGGTAACATTTCCTGGGCAGAACAGCTAACATCGATTTTTCTCTGATGCAGGGAAGGGACAGGCTTAGGCAATGCAGATAGGAGATGCTCCTCTCATGGCAGGGAGTGAGACTCGCTCCCCAGAGAAGAAGGCTTGTTAAAGCCTTAGTGACGGCTCCACTGTGCCAATTTTTGGGGTTTTATAGCAATATCAAAGAACAAACCTCCTGTAAGGAAGATGATCAAATGATGTCCATCCCACTGACTCAAGTTTTGGAAGCCAGCAGAAGGCTTTGTATTAATTCCTAAAATTTGGACAGGTAGGAACAGTCAGTTCAGGATCTGTGCATTTATATGTGAAAGAATGTATTTCCAGAAACCTGTAGTTCAATACAAAAGGAGCAAACCATGAAAACTGAACACCAAAAGGGGAATTAAAGAGAGTGATGCCCACAGCCAGCATTAGGGCCTGTACCGTAGGCTCTTTCGAGTTCTGCAGGAGACTCCAGCCATACTCCATGGCTTCAGTATACCAAGTGCTTTACAGGGATAAAAGACTGCTCCTTACCTAGACATCAAAGAGGAAATGTATACAAAGAATGCTAGAGGGGTTTTAGTGATGTTAATACACTTTGTAAAGCATTAAACCTTATTCCTAAATCCTGCTAGGGGATATATAACAATCTTGCTTTATAAGTTAGAATTTTTAGTGTAATTTGGGCACAAAAAATGTGAAAGAAAGATGACTTGAGAAAAATGATTGTGGATGACAGGCAGTAAAAGCAGTGAACTTTTCACCTCAACATCTAGAAATGACCACAAAAGATCACACTGGTTCAAATGTTGAAAATTAGGCTAAAGGTTAGTTCTAGTCCACTCAGAGCAGGAAGATAAATTGAATATGTCTCCTTGCTGTATCTGTGTTACATATTTTTCCTCATTAGTAATTAAAACTTGACAGAAGGGCTCTGCCTTGATATTGAACTCCTCTCTGTGCTCAGCTGTCTGTACTCAGGTCCCAGCCTACCAATACAGAAAACCTTTTTCTTCCTTGCAACTTGTCATCTGAAATTTGGATGAGATTTATTCTGAACACCTGATGGTTCTTCTCCAACACTTTAAAAAAAATCTGGAAATCACAATACACAACTCTTTTAAGTTTATAACAATTATATTAATTATGTATCACTGTCATGTAACCTTCATAATAATTTTAAACTGGTTTGAACTGATTTGATGTAGCCCATCATTAACATTTTCAGCAAAGTTCTTATATAAATCAGTTCTTTCCAGCACCTGTTTTTTCTGGAACTAGGTTCTTGAGCAATTGAACATGGTTTCAAGTTCATGTCAGGGGGGTCAGCAAAATATTCTAAGGAAATAATTTTTGTGAATGAAAATCACTATAAACACTGCTATTTCCCAAAGCCTTCTGATTTCAGAAACTTGGAAGCATTACTTCCTTGATTAACCTTTAAGTGCTTAGAGTAGAGGTCATGATCTATTAGATGACTGTCTTAACTTGAGCTGTATGAAACATCACTTCTTTTCTGTCTGACTCATTTTTCTTTTCTCTTCACCCCCTAGAGCATTGCAGGATGTTTGATGTTTGGATGTAATTATGATTGCCACATTAGAGATAGTCTTAAAAACTGTTAAACTGAAATAAAAGATTTTTTTCTTGCAAGACCATTTCACACACTCTCAAGTGGGAGTAGATGAGAGGTGAACGAGATTACAGGGAGAGCGAGGTTCTTGACCTATTAAAATGCATTTGTGGGTGTTTTGACAAGCAAAATATTCCCAGATGATACTGGGGAACAAGCCAGACCTCCAGTTACAGAATGAGTTTCACAAGACAGAAACATACAATGACACCTACTTGCCTAACATCAGGGAAAATCTCTGCCCATACCCCAAACCTGCCAATTAATTTAAACAAAAAGCTTGTGGCTGAGACATATGAACTGGCATTTTTGAGACTCCAGGGTATCTTGTTCCTGTGCCCTTGTTCTTGCAATTTCTGAGAAAGAAACTGTTGCTTCTCCCAAAGAAGAAAAGAAAAAAATCCTAACTTCTAAGCAGCAGGACAGTTCTTTACGAGCTAAATTATCTCCCAGTTTCTCTTTCCATTTGCATAAGCGCTAGACATTCCCAGCTGATCTCAGCTGTTCCTTTCTCCAGAAATGCAGTCCTATTTGCTCTCTCTCTCTCCCCCCCCCCCCCAAATGGAAATGAAAACTCTCTCCTGAATGCCCCTGCTTTCTCTACCTCTAACTGAATATGGCTTGTCAGACCTAACTCCAGGAGAACTCCGCAAGAAAATCTTTCACCATAAGTGAAACATCATTGGTCAGGAGCCTTTTACTTCTAATTGTACACTAAAGTCATTATAACTGTCCTAGATGGAAGGATTTAGGGTCTGACAAAGAAAATCCTTCAGAAAGAGGTTTGTGCATTGAGCTGGACATGTTAGAATGATGGAGTTCTGCAATGCATATGCTGCATTGCTTATTCTGCAGCTGTGGTAGCAGATTTGGTCAATTCTGGGCTATAGTTACTGAACTAATTAGTCTTCATTCTTCAGCATTTTACAGCATAAAATTCACTGAGTCCTTTTAAATGTGAAGTTTGTGCAATTATGTTTTTAAGTTCCCTCTCTCCTGACTTGCCTCCATGCCTCTGGTCACTAAGTGCTTTGCCAAACTGTGAAGGGCAGAGAGATTCTGGGTGGAAAAAGACAAGATATTCTTATGGCAATGTCTGCACAAATTAAATAATCCCAAGGGATATTTCCATTAGCTCATTTCAGAGGAGCAAGAGCTCTTCCGAGCTCCGAAAAACATTCCTACAATAGTCCTTGGACAAACATCCTTATGCTCATCCTACTATTTCTGATCAATGAGAGGCTCTGCTAGCCCACTGGGTCTTTTCATTCACTGTATTTTTTTCCTGTGTCACCTACTCACAGCTCTGCTGTGAAGACACACAGCTATTCCTGAGAGATCCTTGTTTGCTCTTTGCTTTTATGGAAAAGCCATTTCCACCATGTAAATACAAGGCTGCAATTTCCCACTCAAACAACAGCTTTCAAAATGGGAAACATAGGGCATACCAGGTCAACTATCTCTCTGCATCAGTACTGCATCTAATTAGAGCCTCCGGTCTCCACTCCACACCACTTGTACCCTGGTGTAAGCCTCATGCAGACCTGAAGGGAGGCTGTTTTAGAAGCCTGGGCTTTCCAAGTCAGAGAGTGTCTACAGCTACTGCTGAGGCCATCCCTTGTCACACTGCAGTACAAGTGTCATCCAGCAGCATATGGGTATGGCAGCAAACTTGCCTCCTTTTACAAAGCATATTTGCTATATTAGTGTCTTCACCTCCAGCTCGAAAGATATGCAGTTCCTTTCATACTGCCTTACAATTCTGGAATGCCCACCCTAAATCTGTCCTAGCTGTATGGCTCTACATCTGTTCCTAATCTTCCACTGTTTTCTTAAATTAAATGATTAGGCCAGTTTCAATCCAATCAAAGGCTAGTAAAAACTTTGTCATATAACAATCACCTTCTCTGGTCCTCCAGACACATCTTGACACAAATCAAATCAGAAATCTTGATCTTTTATACTGTAAGGGGACACTTAATCCAAAACTGTTACCTTGACAGTAAGGGATATAGGCAAACAGTTGTAATTTCCTGCAGTTTCTTTAATTCTTGAAAAGATATTTTAAGCCTTATCTTGCTGTCCCTTGGTTAAAGTGGAGGAAAGAAGTGTCTGAAAGAAGAATATATATAACCTTTTAAAAATAACGTTGATAAGCTAAAGATGAGACACAGGCACGGACTGTCAGGTTAGTGAAGTTTGTGGTGGAATTACACAGTGAGCTTCCATTTTCTTAATTAGAGTCTGAAGACTCATCTTTCAGATGCCCATTTAAAAATAATACAGACAGTGCTATTCTGGATTTCCATCAAACTCTGTAGTAACCACAGTATGAATATCTCATAACAGTGAATACAAGGTATATATAAGTAAATAATATGCAATATGCATAGTATTACCTATAAATAATGTATATAAATAATGCATATACCTATAAATAATGTATATGCACATAAATAATATGCAATGAATTACAACTAAAACGCACTCACAGATCTCAGTGCAATCACTGTGCATGCTGTGAAGCTCTAAAGGCCTCTGAAACTTAGAGAAGTCTACTTCTGTTGCTTTGCCTGGGATACTCTGGTGGCTCAGACCTAAAGTGAGCATAAACACAAGCCCCTGTACTATTTCAAAGTGCCTTGTGTGTGGGGTTCAGGTCTTAGAGCTATTTCTGCACAGGAGATCTCAATTATTTTTGGAGGATCCAGGAGAGGATGCCTCACTCTATGCCGGCTCCCAATCCAGCATGGACACGCCCCTCAAGTGGGCTCATAGATTAACATGCCGAGGAGGTCCCCTCCATGGGACCTGGCAAACAGGTGTTGCTGGACATGCAGCCAGCCCAGGAAGCACCGATCACTCAGACTCCCTGCAGAGTTGGCAGCCAGGGTTGCTCCTAGACAGAAGGAGTTTGAGAGGAAAAAGAAGAAAAGATGTCTCAGATTCCAGTTCTGAGAAAACTAATAAATATGATTTGTCTTGACTAGATGAGATGGCACGTTCCTTGGTGCAGCTGCCCTCTTTAGCACTGATTGCTAAGGAAATGAGGAGTGGAGGATCATGCTGCATGTATCTCTCTACCTGTTTATCTCCCACATTAACCCATGGCCAATTATGGCAAGTTTGGCAGGGGAATAGAGACCTCAAAGATACTACCTTTCTCTTCATTTCCTGTAAATAGGTAGCATAGTCTGTGTGATAAACAGCTGAGACCCTGTGAGAAACAATCCATCTAGGAGGGAGAGACTATGACTGACCAAGTGCAGGGGAATACTCTTTGGGACACATTTGCTAAACGCATCGGAGAATCTGAATGCAACACAGGCATCAACGGGAAGCTAGGCTTCCCACTGTGTGGCTGCTAAACCAACCATCTGCACACTGAGCATACGATGCAGAGGCTGATCTCTTTGGAGACCTTGCCTGACAATGATGTAAGCAATAAACAAAGAAAGATCTAGGCCAGGCTAGTCTGTCAAACAGAGCTGATCTAGGTCTAGCCATGACACCTAGCATTTCAGGCAATTCTCAGGAATGTTGTAAACAAGTACATTTTATAAGCTTCCTCTTAACCTCCGGTAACATGACCTGCTTTAAGTCTCTCTCCAGCAGTTAACTCATATCTGTATTTCTTCCTGCATCATTTGAAGGCTAAAGAATGTCGTTAAATGCTGTAACATCCTTCTGACAGCAAGTCTCTTTAGTGTTACCTCTGTACACTTTACCACTGAACACCAAAATTTTGATGGCCACATTTACGTTTGGATAATGAATCTTTGTACAAAGAAGAATGTTTCAATGTCACATTGTCTCAGTAATAACAGTCAAGTCTGGGATTTTGCTGAGTTTCACAGAGTACTTCAGAAATTCCAAAGCCAACCCAAAAGAATCAAATTTGTGTGAACCAAGAAGTCTGAAGTGAAGGGCACAGAATAATGTGCATTTCTCTCCTCACCCTGAAGCTGAACATGGTTGAGAGGTGCACATAACGCAAATAGATTGAAATGCAATGATTACACTTTTCTATTTTTTATTGCTCCTTATAATTCATTCCTTTGTTTCCCTGTCTTGAGCAACATTACATTAATTAAGGATACATAAGCATGTCATTTTTGAAAGATCTCTAATTACCTTGCGCTGTTGGGCTAATAATTCAGGTGACTTGAGTTATGGCTCTAAGTAAGGGTCTTGAGAAATGAATCTCTGATGAATATTCAGACAGGTTCCCTCAAGTTAACCCAGGCTGGCACTGCAAGAAAAACTTCCTTACACAGTAAGGAAGGGTGAAACATTCATTTCCACTCAATAAATGGGGACCAAGAAGTAGTATCAGTATTTGCAACAGACCAAAAACTGCCTTGCATGTTGATTATCTCTGATCTTTTAAAGGGATCAAGGCCATTTTATTCAAGGAATTGAATACCAGCACACTTACAGGTGCTGATATTCACCAACATATAACCCTCCCAGCCAGCTAACAGGAGAGAAGTCTACCCGGAAAGCAGAAAGCCTGGTAAACTCCAATGCGGTGAGTCAGCCAACATACATTTATTTCTATAAACATTAAAGGACTAAGGGACCCTGTCAGAAAGAAAGAGAATTTTAAAATAATAATAGTAATAAATAATAGCAAAGATAAATATAGCACTACCCCATTACAATAAACCAATTTGCAGACCAGTGTGGAAAATACTTGACGATGACACATGCACAGCCCTTATATTGATCCTGAGGACTGTCAGTAAGAGAGGGGCAAAATTTTCATTATTTTGTCATTTGTCCTTTCTTGGAAAAGATGAGTGTTAGATACTGACAGCAGGTGTGTTTGTATCTAAGGTACCCTGAAGGGAACATTAACAATAACCTCTATATGCACCCCCCACAAGGACAACCCTCTTAATTTTTTTGGGGGGTGATAGTAAATTTTGGAAAAAAAAGGGAAAAGGAAGAGAATTTCAATGAGGCCATAAATGTGGACTTCTATAGCTGGCAGATTGTTAGGACAGGACCTGAATGGTGGTCGGAGAACGAAGGATTTTGAACATAAGGGACTGTGTTTGCCAGGCTACAACTACATGACTCATATTCCAGGATCAATATACCCCATTTCTCCAGCACCTTAGAAAACTGCTCAACTGCAGCCTCAAGAGGGTAAGGTGATCTAATTAATCATCACTGTATCTGGCATTACTCAGCCAGGAATTAACCTACACATAGTAACTTCTTAGGCTGCTTAAGGTATTTACAGACTTAAAAACAGCCAGGAGAAAATGGTATGGACCCAAGAGAAAGTAAGGCAATAATGCAAAGTATTATTACTAAATCTTTCCATCTTGATAAATGAAAAAGAAAGTGAAAAGGAATAGGTTTCCTTCAGTTTTGCAATTAAGCATCAAAATATGTAAATTCCTGAACTTTGTGAGAAAATACTGGAAGTTGAAGAAAATGGGATCTCCCATGAAACTGTAAAGAAGGCTGGTCAGAGCTTAGGCAGAAAACATAAGAAAAAAATCTCACAGGATAGTGAGCCCATAGGGATAAGGGAGAGCTGATAACTAGCACAGATGAGGTAGAGAATGCTCTTGGAAAATTATATAAAACCCAGGGTATCGCAGAGTAATACTCAAACCAATAATAGAATAGCAAAGAAAGTTGCTACCTCAAAGACCTATCTTTTCTTTATTTAAAAACAGAGGATAGATAATGCCTGTGTAGCTTGTATTGCAGAAAAGAAAAGTAAGGTTTTTACATGGTTTTTAATGTGCACATTCATTTATTTATTTAACAAAATCAAACAATGAGAAGTAGCTTAAGTCCTCTTTAATAGCAGCTTGGATGGTTCAGATGCCTAAAGAGGAGGGAAACTGGACTAGCTGCTTTCTGCATGAGCCGATTTTATTAACAAATGTTGACACAGAGATTCTTGCCAATATGTTTGGCAAATAAAGAAAAGTGAATATATCAGGGTTATGTGCAGCCAGATAAACCAGGATTTGAAGGTTGCTGACTTTCTGTGGAGTGCAGTAAGAAGACCCTTGAGCAATACTTAACTTTCAGAAAAAAAAGTTTTCAGGGTATTTTAGGCTCTGTCTACATGACTACTTACCCAGTTCTTATGCACTGAGAAGGTGGTGATAAGCTGTCTTTGTGGTGTTTGATCCCAGACATTCAAAAGCATATTGGTATATGCGTAGTAAACACAAACTCAGTCTTGCCTGAAGCAGAAAAAAAATCTTTTGACCAAGTAGAATGGGTACTGAAGTACATGGACTGCAGAAAACAATGTCGTTGAGGATTTTAATTTCTGCCTTACTTAAGGATTGGAGAATTTCTCTTTTAGAGAGTGAAATTATCTTAAATAGATTTATTTTAATAAAAAGTACCTTGCAGAGTGCTCTCTGTCCCCTTTTGGGGCACGTATCTGAACCACAAAAACTCTTGCCATAGTAAAACCCTAGAGCCTCCCACATGAGGATAAATGTCGGATCAGACCCAGATCACAGCTTTATGCAAATAATTGCTACTTTTTGTACAACGCCCCTGTTTTTCTTGAAAGCAATAACATCCTTGTTAGATCTTAGTTCTGGTTCCATTTCTATTTCACTGCAGATCCCCCAGTCATTCACACTGCCCACAGTGGCAATTCACTCAAATCTGGGGTAAACCAGGCAGTACCCACCAGGGAAACTTGGTGTTTGAGCGTTAATCACAACATGTTTCATTCCTGCCACCTGAGATTGTCCTCCAGCAACATCCCAGGAAGCCCTCTGACGCATTGATCTCCTTGCTATTGGCCAGCACACAGTTAGCATTACAGGATTTTTTGGAAGTAAAACAAGAATTGTAACTAACTAGTTCAATTTTTGAAATCTAAATGTGACTTACCAATCAAAATATTTACACCACAGAACACCAGTAAAGTGTTCTTTTTTAAGTCATGTTAGGTAGCAGTCCAAAGAATGTGAAGCTCTTCTATGTCTCTATATAATTAATGTGTCTGATATTTTGAGAATGAATGTGTAATACGATGTTTTGGGGAAAGCTATTCCAACAACAAATAAGGATGTTCTTTCTGCCCTAACTTTCTCATGCATGAGAAACAGGCAGAGCCACTATTCATTTGCTTTACTATTCCTGAATAATACTTTATGCCCCTACCAGCAAGGCAACAAAAGTGCAATCTATTCACTTACTGAATTGTTAGTGAAAAGTAATATTGTTTATTTCATTTTTTGTAATAGTTTATTCCGTGACACAGATGCTCATTAATATCTTCTTCTGATAAGTGATGGTTACAAGAATTTAATTAATGATCTGATCTTCCCATGTGAATATTCCAGCCATTACAATTCTAGTCAGAGCTAGCAAGTACTTTTGACAAATTCAGTGTATCCACAAACAGCTTATTAAATTCTGTTAAAATGACATTTGACATTACCAAAATGTGTTGCTTTCCTTTAAACAATTGTGCAGGTCAGGTTCTTTGAGAACAGCGCTCTGTTACTGCATCTGTCATTCAAACATCACCCTACAGGAGCCTGCTGATTCTCTGCTGTGCATGCAGTGCACAAAAGTCTCCATCAAGCCAAAGAGCAGGGCATGTCTACTCAGTTGGAACAGCGAAAGATGATCTGACACGTTGGGAGCACCACACTGAGATGCCAGAGCTGTGGAAGCAGTACCTCGGTGCTCCCATGAGTGACAGAGCCAAGAAGCACAGGTTAAACACAGCACTGCATGAGTGCAGGGGACTTGGCAGGTCGGGTGAGCATGACCCCATTGCACGGTGTACGCGCAATGCATGGTGCTGGTGATACACCAAAGTCCATGCTGGAAATCGAGGATGGAGAACAAAGCTAAAGTAGATAACTATTGGAAAAGCTTAACCCACCAGCCTGTATTTCCTGTTTCAAAGTAGAATCCCAGATTTAGGGTGTCATAAACTTTTTATCATGAAAGTTGGAAGACAGTGCAGGACCTTATAAAGAATGCAATATTATCTTTCTGGGGCTGGACTGTCCAAAGCTGCTCTGTGGGGCTTTCATTCAGTGGGAGAACTCAACAACTGCAGGAATAAGATTGGGCCCATGCTGAGCATTTACAGAAATTTCACTGAGATTTTTAAAGCAAAAATTTATTAATATCAGTTCATTCACAGTCAAGTGTTAAGAAAAATTAGTCTTTGCATGGTGAGGCCTTTTCTGAAGCTACTGCAGACTGACTCAAGCCTCCTGGACTGAGGTTTTGCTCCTGTTTGCACAAAGATGCTCTAGCTGCTATGCTATTTCACCAAAAGTTTCGATATGTTTCAACCATACTTTCAAGTTAAAGTTTAATGTCAACTTGAAATGAAAACACAGATTTGACAAACAACTAATTAGGTCACTGTACTAAGTGAAGCCAGTTAAGGTTTCTCCCAGGTATTTTTAAAAACTCTGGAGCCTGCTGTCTGTTATAGGCATAAACAGAAAAATTTCACCACTGTGTCTGGAGAACATTTAGTTCTTTTATAAGCTTCTGGTCTTCCATTTAGTTTATCCAGCTCCATCTACCCTTTTTTACTGCTGTATTCTGAGGCATTACAAATGCCTGGGAAGATGGGACCAGCAAAGGTAGTATCATCTTTAGCAATAGAATAGCAGATAAAAGTTTCTGTAATTTTATCTTTTTTCAGTGAGTAAATGTGTGTGATCCTTTGTTTTTCAGTGAAGATTTCTTCTCTCTCTCATTTTAGAAATGTTCCACTTACTTCATTTTAAATCATATTCAGACTGCATAAAATACAGCCCTGAAAGCTTCAGCTGGTAGTTGTGCTCATCTGAAGCATTTGCTTTGATCGTGACCAATGGCAATAATGAAATTAAGGAAAATTCTTTATAAATTGGCATTGCTTGTAAAACCATGATTCCAACAATACTAACGCAGAGCGGCACATCCCTGTGCTTACCTCTCCTGCCCAAGAGTGTTACTCCTAAGGTAGAAGGTGTGAAGCATTTCTTTTTGACTATTCTTCCCAGTTACATTAAGAGGAGGTAATAAAAAAATAAATGGCACTTTCATGATCTTATTATTCTTGCTTCACATTCCAAGAAAGAAACCTAGAAAATTCCTCTGCCTAGGCTATATACGAATAAATAATATACGTAAGATAGACGAGAAACATCAGAAACAAGCCAGGGCTGCTTTGTCTCAGAACATTTTTATTAACATGATGTACAAACGTTGCTCTTTCCCATCATGATCTCATATCATTCCAATATTATAAAGCAACACATAAAAATGACTATCAGGAAGGAACATTGCAGGGAATAAAACCTTTTTAGGATGACATCCTACCTACTCCATCAACCTCCTTTCTCCAGGTTTGGTGCAGTATGTGTGGCATGTGAGCAAAGGAATCCCTGTTTTCAGTGCTACACTGGGAAGAGTGTCAGGCAGTGATAAATCTGTGCAGGGTCAGAGCAGGACGCCCATCTCTGGTACACACTGTGGGACGGGGTGTGCAGCTGGGTCCGGGAGTCACCAGGACCTGCTGGTCCAGCTTCCTCCTCCAGACAGGGCTGCATCTGTGCCCCTGCAGCTCCCACTGCTTGGAGTGGGTCAGTGAGGAGAAGGAAGGCCTCACCCATTTTTCTGATGGTGGCTTTTTCATCAGCCTGCAGGACCGCTGTGCTTTCCCCCAGGAATGTGCACAGATGGGATGACTGCCACCGTTCCAGTGCCACTCTAAAAACGTCCCTGCTGTCTACTGTGGAGACCACCCTGTGGAATAAAACCCACTGACTCTGAAAGGACTCCAGTGGTGGATCATGATAATTAAGTGTGAAGTCTGGGTGAAGACTTTCATTACCTGTGTGCAACAGGATCAACAGATACTGACATCACCTCTCTGCCACAGCTCAAAGCAAAAGAATTGTTTGGACCGACTATTGTTGAGGCTTAGAAGCAGCTCTGCATTTCATTAATTTAATTTCATTAATGTCACTAATCCGTCTAGGTTCCTAGGCAGGTAAAACAACAGAATTAGTTCACCCAACACCAGAAGGACTAAGTTTTTCCCCTAGGGAATTAGATAGTCATCACTCATAAAAGTGTTACATTCAGGAACTAGCCCATTCCAGGATTTGCAGTGTTGGTCTGCCTGACTGTGGACACACTGGAACACTCTGCTGTTTATTTAATACCCACAATAATCAAGAAAAAGATTAAATTAATCCACTGGGGAGGAAATGAAGCAATCATTACATTTCAAGATATTGCTACCTCTAAGAATATGCTAATAGAGTAGAAGACCTCTTCAGCATCTTGCACATTTGTCCTTGATGTGGCATAGTGACCTGTTCAGGCATTAAAAAACTTCCATGGCCTCAGTACACAGTTTTGTATAGAATGTTCTAAAGTGCCAAAAATGATTTAGGACCCATTTCTCAAGAGCAACTCCAGTAATTTCAACAGTGTAGTTGCTTCAAGCTGGTATTTTGCTGAATACATGATCTATCCATGTAATCAATAGGGCTATTTGTGTATGGAGAGTAGGATTTAGTTTCAAAAGTGGTCTTGAACAAACTCTTTCAGTTAATATTAACAAGCAGCTTTGAAACAGAAAAGGAGCAAGTGATAAACCTAAAGCAAAAACTACAGTACATACAATACAATATCAAGTTGTGGGACTGCAGAACAAACATTTATAAAGTGTTTTCTGCAATATTTTTACTGGGATGATGTTACACTAAGGATTAAAAAAACCCTTATGATTTCACCATAAAAAAGTTTATGGAGTCATCTGATTGAAAAGATGTGCAAGAGCTAGTAATGATTATTATCTGGGAAACAGATGCAGATAATTAAGGAAAATAATTATTTGAGTTTTATGTTGTCATTCATTAGAAATTAAGTTTACTTAAGATGAGTAAAGCACAAAATAATTTTCAGCAGTAGAGCATCCTGTAAATTGTAATGATACAGTGATTGTACCTTGGTTTTGACTAGGTCTGGAAGTTTTTCTTGGGAGAGAAATCCCCAACCCTTTCAACAAAGAATGGAGAGGAGAGGGCTGTTCAACCAAACATGGTGAACAAACATTAAGTAAGAGGAGCTTACTTAATGTGGAAAAGAAGGTGGCACTACCAGGTCAGCAAGAAGATAATACAAGGATCAGACTCTTTATGTTGCTTAGCCAGACAGTCACCATAAAAGGAATTGATCTAGCAACTATCTCATACAGCTCTCTTTTGATTCCAGTTCAGCAAAGCATCAAATTCATTCTTATATTTAAACACATGCTTTAATACTTTGCTGTGTTGTGGCTATTTGGATTCATATTTTGTCCTGCAGCTTCTGATTTTGCGAATTTAAGCATGCAAGCCTATCTGTATGCTGACACCTATGCCACAGTTGTTCCAAACTAATCCACAGTTAAATCTGAAATAACCAGTTTTGTTTATATGTGTAATAACCACAGAGGTAGTTTTGTATTCAGCCCCATGTTTGGATATAGATACCATCAAGAAGCAAAAAAACAGGTAAAGGTTTTGAGAAACCACAGATGGCATTAAAAAAGGGCAGAAAAACAGTGAGATAAAATAGTAACGGAGATACTAGTTCAGAAGAGAATGTAAGTGCTTAGTTGTATGTGCTTAAGTGGGGCTATGCAAGTGCTTAAATATAGGCATATTCTCTAATATGTTTCTGGATGTGTCAGAACGGGGACTTTTTCTATATGAAAGTTAAATTTCAGACACTTATATAAAAATATTATCACCCATAAGCTGCTAGATATTGCGACTTAATGTTTTCTCTTTCTTTGAAATACATCTAATGGGTCTCATGTCTAGACACTCTGTGCAGAACCCAGCTCTTTGATAAGGATCCTGTGCTGTAATTCACATCCTCAGGACTGAGCTCGATGCTGCTGCAAAAGTGAACTCCACTAGCTGGAGTGTCTGTGCAAAGGCACAGCTAAAAACCAGATGTTTATTTCAAACTTACATTTTAGAGCACTGATATTTTCATTCTGATTTATAGCAAAGTAGTTCTTTTTACAATGAAATCAATAATTCAATAGTACAGGTACCACTTTGTTTTATGCTACAGTTTTCATTGGATTATTCATGGCACTGTTTCAGGGGCTACTCTGAAAAGCTTTTTGTTGCTGCTCCTGCTTAGATATGAAAATATCACTTAAGACTATTTTGACTACTCACTCTAAGAAGCATCTTTATGGAAAAGAACAGTAGGATCTTACTATAGTTAACAGTAAGGACTAGAAGGCACACTATAATTAAACAAGCCACGCAATCAATGAAGAAAAGATAATTAAAAAAACAAGTGTAATATGCAAAAAGTATGTTATCTTCATTCATTTTTACAGGTGATTTTATTAATTATACTATAGCAGACTGATCTGATTAATGTATTATATATTGTGGCAATAGGGAGACACTGCTATAGCAGCAAAGGGTCATATTTACGTTTCTATTTTTATGTGTATTTAAAATTAAGTCTAAAGAGTAACAACCAATTAATGTGTTTTGCTTAGGGGATAACCAGCAGCAATAGATTCTACTAGAAATCCCAAAGGATCCATGAAAAGATGGGGTCTCAGCCTGGGCTGCTGTTGGCAGGCAATTCTGCAGGTCTGGCATCCATCCTGCTCACTGCTGGAGATCCCCTAGGATGGGCAGGGACCAGGAGCAAAACACCCACATTGCTGGGTAGCAGCCCCCTCTCCCCAGCCACCCTCCCCAGTTCAGCCAGCACAGAAGAAAGCCATACAGCAAAATCAACTCTCCCAGGTAGCCTCTGTCCTGCCGCACCAGCACAGGGCTCCCAGGCCAGACTGTGCAGCAGCCCAGAGCCCCAGGGAAGGGTGGTAGCCCTGCCCCGCTGGAGCCAGCGAGCCCCCATGCATGGGGACCTTGCTCCTGCCACAGAGGGGACCGCAGAGGGGCATGTGGCTCTTTTCTGCCACTCAAAAATATTGATATATTCCTGGCCAAATGCTGGCCACCACAGACCTTGAACATTTTCCACTGATGCATGTAAAACATGCTGCTGAAATTCGCAGCTTGGTTCAACAATTATTAATCATTGGTTATCTCTTTATAAACCATTTATAAGCTTAATATCCCATGATCCTACCTCCAAATTCATGCCGCTAAAGGAGAAGAATCTGCTTAGGCTGTAATGCAGAAGAGAAAAAAAAATGAAGCCCTACCTAGAACGTGGTAAATTTGGCCATCATCATCACCCTATTTGTGCTGGCGCCAGACTGTCTTTTAAATAATATTTGCAAAGTCAATATTTGTACAAGCTGTTACCGATTATATGGCGTTGCTACAATGCCACAACTCTAGTACATCTCTTTTTTGGGGGGGAGGTAAAACATATGAAATAGAAAGGGAAGATTATTTAGACAAATGAGAAATCTTTCAATTATAAAAGTTACTGCAGATGACCAGCTCTGTGAGATTCCACAGGTTATTTTATTGAACCATCTTTGCAACAAAATAGTAATAATATCATTTACCAGTTAAAATGTTTGAAAACCTTGTAAGGGAGGGTGAAGGTAGTTTGCAAGAGATACCACTGAGATCAATGACTATTTTTAGAAACAGGCATTTGTAATGTTACTCAATTCTCTTTCAATCAGCCCTGAAGCACAGATAGTATTCTTAAGATTTGCTGTGTCTAATTATAAATATTTCTTATACTGCTGTATACTTCATTAAAAATAATGGTAGGAAAGACTTTCAATGCTCAACATGAACCGTCTCTCATAAAACACCTGGTCAGTTCTGTTTGTAATAAACAGACATCTCTAGCTTCAAATTCAAATAACTCTGGTTTGTTTTGCATAAGTGGAGTAGATGCCTTGTATGCTGAGCAGTTCCTGAAAGTAATAGTAAAGCCATAAAACCTTCCATGTCCCCTCCTTAATTTCTATATCACCTGTCCAATTTTCACAACATGATTTCTGTCAGAGTACCTTCAATTCAACCACCAAATCTCCTTATAACTATAACCTCTGGTTCAGTCTCTTACAAAACATCATGCAGTGTTATTCTTTTGGTTCACAGACATGCACAAATAAACCTTTTGAGGCTTTCTGCAACAACTATTTGCATTAAAATACACTAAAAAGAAAAATAACAGAACTTTTTGGAACCATCATTTGGACCAGTTGTGCCAGTGTAATACCCAAAGGAATCAAACATTCATTACTTTTAAACAAGTTCTTGAAGCTCAGTTCATCCAGAAGTTATAAAAGAAATAATAGTATTAGAGTACTTGCTGTACATAGGGACTGTTGTAACCTTTTTTTGACTGCTGAATTCTGTGTTGTGTGGTGGTCAATAAATTTGATTACTACATTCTGATTGCTTCTTAGTTGCCAGCTGGGGTTAAACCACAACAGACAGAATCAATGAGAAATAGCTGATAACCTACTGCCTGTGATGCTCTGAAGTATTCTTCTGAGGAGGGAAAAAAATAACAAATAAAGAAGAACTTGGAGACTTCAGTAGCAGCAAGCAAAAATACATATCATACTGAGTGTCATTTTGCTGAAAAATAATCTGCCTGGGGTCGCTGCCAGAATAACAGCTCCACATCTGAGACTGCAAAGGAACATCTCTGCAGCGTCGGCACTGTATGCGGGGTGCTGCATTCGGCAGCCGGACACCCTCACAGCCACCTGGCCTCTGCGGCACAGGGAGCAGAGCCCACTGCCCGGCAAAGCGGCACCCCAGGGGCATGCACTGATGGCACTGGTGCAGGGCTTTCTGCAGCAAGCTTACTGTTCCTTGATAAAAGCAAGGAGCAGTTATGGTGAAAACCCTTGCAAACAAAGTCAGTGGAGAAGCCATACTGCTCCAGGAAGAGGGTAGAAACCAAATGGTGGTGAAGTAGTGACAGTTTGATTCCCTAATCAGCACGAGGGAGAATTTCACTCGCCTCTTTTTTCACTTGGTTTGCTTTAATCTCTCTGCCATCTCAGCTGAGTTGGGTGGTGCACTGCCTGATTAAGGCTCAAGCATTTCCACCATGGCAAGAGTAATTACCTATGAGTTTCTGGCCTTCTTCACACAGGGCTGCAACACAAGGCTACATAAGGCCTGGCAATGCATGGGTCCCAACAGAAGTGAAAATGATTGGGAAAACATTCTGAAAAGTTAAAATCCAATTATTTGCTCAGTATCTGCAGGCTCCTCTATTGCAGAGCTACATCTTATAGCTCAGTAACACAAGTAAACAGTAGAGGTTATTCACTGTTAAACCAAAGAGCATTTGCTAAGCTGAGACAAGGTATTTGAAACATGTTCTTGAGCCACACAGGTGAGGATTGACCCTGCTTCATTCTCAGGCTGCCACCATGGGTTGCAGCTCCTGCAATAGTCCAAAACAAGTTGACTTCAGAAAACCCTGATGACAGAAATTCCTTAAACTTTGTTATTGTCTTGGTCAATCTTTTGCTTTAATAAAAAACGTTGAACTATTCCTTCATTGGTGTAAATATCACCTCATTTACTGAATGCAAGTCAAACTGGTTGATGTGGTCATCCTTCTAAAGACCAGGTCAGAACGTGTGTGTCTTGGAGAATTAAAAACTGGGGCACATGTCTCTGGAAGGTTTCCATACCTTACCATAAAGTGATATGAGACCTCTGCAGTTTGATCAGAGAACTTTTTAGAATCCAAAACCAGTTAAAAGACAAGTATGCCAATACTCCTCCTGATACAAATTTTTCCTGATCAAAATATGAAAGTAATTTTTAAGTCTGAAGTTGAAACTGTTGGTTTTGATCAAAGGGTTTTGCATTGGTATCTTAACAGATAAGTTACCTTTTTTCCAGTAGATCATTTGTTTTATAAATAGATCTTTTAGAAAACTAATAATGTCATTATGATGCTGTTAATCTTGCAGGTTGACGGCTATAATGGCCTCAGCCCTGGCATTAGAAGTAAAACACTTCTGAACTCCTAGCTATAAGCCATTTCTCTTTATTTTCAAATTCTATTAAAACTAAGAAAAGGCTACTCTGTTTAGTTTGGGAATATTACACCCAAAGGAGAAGTTTAAGCAGCAAGAAGAAAACCACCAGGGTGCAACCTAAACAAAGTTATTCTTAAAAGCAGGTGATGATATATTATTTTACTGTGAGCAAAATGTTATGCAATAGTAATTTGTCTTTAGGAGTAAGTTCATAGGGCAAAAATATCAATCAGACTGTGAGTCATGAAGTGAACATTGAGCAAAATGACTACAGGGACTTCATCTGAATTAACTTGGATAAAGTAGTTCTTAGGAAACTTTCGTTAAGCTCCCCTCAAGAAAACAGCAGCAAAAGTGATATTAAGTAATTGTTTTCTGTTGTTGATCCTCAATCATGTGCAGAGGGCCAAAGCAAATACTTTCATCAGTAAGATACAGTACAGTGGCAGAGCCCGTTTGGCTCAGCGGCCTGCAGAGCAGCAGCCGCCATGGTGAAATGCATTCCCCTCCTGTCAGGGTGTGCAAGCAAAGGGCAGGTCAAGCTGGTGAGGTGTTTGCTGGTGCAAACACAGTGACATAGGAAGCAACATTAGAAAGTGTCTAAAGGAACCTCAGAGGAAATGACAAAATTAATTTTTCTTGCTTCTATGAAGAGAACTTCCCTGAACAGATCAACTGCAAATGAGCTGGTTGGGAAGTATTTTGGGGTCCATTTTCTCACCCTGAGCTTCTCATTCTCTTTCCCTCTCTGACAGGTCACAGTGTCTGCTCCTTTCCAGACCATGGACAGAGATCAGGCATTCCCACCATGGCCCAAAGAGCCAGGTATCACCCTGAGGGAGCAAATGAAAAATCAGTTTCATTCCACAGAGTCATGGCGAGCACTTTGAGACTCTCAGTGGCACGGTCACACCATAGATTTTGTTGGTAAATCAAGGTTCTTCGGCATTAAGTCATTGAGATAGTGATGGCTTAAACTCAATGGAAGTTAGTCACTGAACTGTTATAACATTTTACTACCTATATATTCCTACATCCAATATTATTTTGAGATAAACATGTCTTGCTTTTAATTACTTATGTAGATTTAATTACCAATTTCATTAAGAAGAAAGGGCTTCTTCACATGAAGACATTCAATAAAATTGATCAGAACTAATTTTTAGAATGGGCTGATTAAAGTGAACCAGATCCTCTTGGGAGACTGTGTTTTTAAAGGGAATTAAGGTGAGTTGAATAATTTGGCTTTTGCTTTGGAAATAGAATATAGCTGTTTCATTTCTGTATGACACAGTGCAGTTTAAATGATCCACTATAAATTCTTGCTGTTACTTAATACAGGGAAATTTTCCTAAGTTCCACTCCCAGTGACAGACCCAGAGTGCGTACTCCTTGTGCCATCAATCACCAAAAATCTGTGTAGTACCAAAAAGTCAACATGCAGGCAGTTTGTTAATGTATCACCTTTTCCTTTTAAGAAGGCAGTGAGTAGTACTAAAAAGGCCAACATTTTCTTTTCACTCATTGATTTGTCTAAAAATATTATGAGATGGGTCACACTGAGCAGCAAGATTATTGTATCTTGCAGCATTTTGCAATGGAAGGCATTTAAAAGTGTATATTATTATCTCTCCTTAATTACACAGCCTATATTCTACCCAAGTATCCATCTGAAATTAATGGGAACTAGGTAACATTGTTTGCTAGAGACTGTGACTTACATATTTTCAGGGTATCACAGCAGTGCTGGGATGGATGATCTTCACCGTGCCTTTGGTTGTGATTCAGCTTAGTTTCGATTATGAGCATTGTCCCTCTTTTTCTTGGTCATGGTGATAAAGCCGGGTGCTGACAGTCATATTCAGAATCCTTTTTCCTTCTGTGGTCAGCACGGTAACTAATTTCTCTTGCAGAGGTGCTTTTCCTGAACCTTTGATATTGTGCACAACTTGTTGAACTCTTCAGAAACTGCCTTTATTTCTCTAGTAGCTGTAGCTGTAGAGGCTTAGGTTTTCGGTGACTGTACAAGTCACCAAATACTGACTGCACACAGTTATTCTGTAAGATAACTCAAAATTTAAGCCTCACTGATTTTTATAATCAATAGCCCATTAATCTCATTCAATCTAATTGCTTAGCTGTGTAAAATTTTAAAAGACAGTATTTCCTAATTATTGCTACATATATTGATATGTCAGCCATTATGGTTGTTTTCTTGCCTAATTATAAAGAGAAAATCTATCATTGTGAGTAAATATTAATATTTGAGAATTTGATACTGTATATCCAACTGACTGTTTTGTTAACCTGGGCCCAGCTATTTATAGTAAACACAAATAATGAGGTTGGTGCTTTCCCTTTTTTTATTGATTTAACATATCAGTAGGTCCTTGTGGGAAGATAAGCTATCACCCTTTGAGTGTCAGAAATAAACATAGCAAATAGCCAAATGAGGTACTGTCTCTCCTCATCAATACTCTGACTCACTTGCGTCCATGCTTCAATCAAATCAAACTGCAATTTGTATTCTAAATTTTGTATCCAGTGAGACTGTGCTCACAGGATGGCCACTTGACCTTTCCGTGAATGTCAGAATGAAACATATCTCCCGAAGGTAAATACGCCCAGGAGATCCACTAGACCGCTGGGCATTCATGGTAGTCCACATAAACCTAAGACTGTTTCTGCCTTAGCAACTGATTTAAAATATCATGGCAGAAGCAAATCATTACAGAAGGCTTTTATGAATGTATAGGACCTTACCTAAACTGTTCTTTTTTCTTTGAGTAATTTGAGTCCAAGGTTAATTACAATCACCCTTTCTTGCAACTGGGGAGACTGAACTAAATCAGGCAGGCAGCCCAGAAGTGCTCCCCCCAAGAAAGGTTCTTCCAGTGGAGACAATGCCTAAAGGCGGGGATGTCCAGAGCTGCACTCTGCCTAGAGGTAACAGCGAAAATATTTAGTGGAAAGGTGCTCATTCTCATGGGGCACAGTTTAATAAGTTCTGTGTATCAACAATTCACCCGAACCTTCAGCTGCCAGCCCCCACCTTGGGCTTCTCTCCAGAACTAACCACATATAGCACCATGCTTGCTGCGGGGAATGGGCTGTCAGTGTTCGCTTTGTGTTTTTAATTGGAAGCTGCTCTAAACCCACAGTACGACCCAGCTAAAGGGCTTTAAGGCAGTATTTAATTGAGTTGATGTATCAATTAACGAGACTCTTGAATGTTCAGATACAATTTACGCCCTTTGTCCTCAATTTTCCACAGCTGAAGAAAGGATATGGAGCAGGCTGTAAAGTCCCAACAGCAAATGAACTGTAGATGATTTTGCACATCTTGTGGCCTTTCCTGAAATTTCCAGAGTTCTTGCCTAATGGTATTGTTTGACAAGCTCAGAAATGATCAGCGAGCTCTTTGTTCAAAAGCAGAGTTGGCCTTTCTGGTTCTTCTTTGGCAGTGCCTGGCACCGTGCAGCCAGGGGTAGCTGGGAGATTTGTTGTTAGATCGGAGGCAATGAAGAACAAATACTAATGGTGCTACTGGAGGCATTTTCTACATTTCACTTCATGGATTGCTCTCAATTGCCATCTGACCTACGTTATGACCTATGGTACCTTGCAGGAGCCAGGAAGGATTGCTGACAAATTGTCTGAACTTTCTGCTCTCTCCTCTACTCCACTAAAGCCGCTTGGAGCCAGTTTCTGTCCTCATAACTGCACCCAAAATAAAAATGGTCCTCTTTTTTTTTTTTTTTTTTCTGTTGAGAAAGCCCTAAGGTCATGAATTTTTTTGGAGGGTGGGAGGGATCAAACTTACATTAGCATCTACCAAAATTTACTTCACTTGCGAAAGCATGCATGAACATTCAGCTTAAAAATAAAAAGCTTCCATTTCCTTATTTCTTTTTCTCTTTTTCAGGAGGAATATTACAACTGGATACCTATGAAGAGTCTCTACAGTTAGGAGACAGGTTCTCCCCTTAGAAATAGCAAGCCATGAGCACAAGGAAGATGGGTACTTCATGATTTCAAGACACGTTTCAACTAATGCACACTGAGAAACCTTTTGCTCTCACAAAATGAGGGCCTAGAGAGGGTCAGAAAAAGAGAAATGGTCTACAATATCCCTTACTGACCGTTATTTTATTTATGCCTGGACAATTTCCAATGCTGGGAGCATTAAGTACGTAGCAATCTGTTGCAGGAACTAGGACAACAGCACAAAACTTTCTTAATATCTTGAGAAAATTAAAGGCAGAAAAACCCATTCCTCTAAAGCAATTTCTCAACATGGAGGAATATATAGCCACAGCTTGATTACAGTCTCTGCAGATTTTCTAAGCAGAGTTTCTCAATCACCGGGCTGGTTTGAAAGAGTATATTCTGTCTTTGGTTTTGTCCTGCTGTTCTTGTTTTATTTATCTTGTACATCTAACAGCTTGTGTCTCCAATTCTGAGTTGCTGAGCCTTTCAGGATTTGCCTTAGCATTAGACAAAATCTTGTACTCAATATTAATCTAAATATTGGTAAAAATGTTTTGCATGTTCCTCAGAAAGCCTTTGTAGCAGTAGAGGTTGGTGAAGCTGGTAGCTGCAGTGGAGACAGGAGGCAACAGCTCAGTTACAATGACTGGCAGGTTTGGTTTTCATCCCAAGCTGCAAATAGGCTGAAATATCCCAAATAATGGCCTTGTGGACCTTAGCACAAAGTACAATGATAATCTCTCTCAGTCACTAAAATATTCCTCTCCATTATAATCATCTAAGCTCAAAAATACCTCAAACATTAATTTTCTTTCTATCCTATTTATGTTGAGTTTTTTCAAAATCCCATTCAAATTGGTGGGATTATTATTCTTATGTGATTTTGAGGCCAAGATCTTAACATCCACGCAGAAACTGACAGCCACCCTGGTGCTCAGATAACTCCTAGTGTACTCAAATAGTTCCCTTGCTGCAACACCCCTTACGTTGTATTAGTATGATAACCCCGCATGTCAAACGTAGGGTATACTCCAATGATGAACATCTGTAGGGACAGGAGGATTTAAGGCATTAGAAACAGCTAGGTTGTGCTTTTTTCCTGTGCCACAGTATTCTGAGTTTCCTTTGGTCTTTGGTACTAAAGTACAAATGTATACGTATACGAAAGTACCTTATAAGATGTAGGGGAAGTAAGGGGCATAGTAGTCTGTAGTTCTCCTTTGAGGTGAGGACAGAGCAGATGTCCTGGATTTCACATCTGTATTGACTACCAGAAGATACTCGTCTTTAGTCACAGAAATCTCAACGTTATGGTTCTCTCTGTTTTCATGTTCCTATTTTATCATCTTGTTACATGTTTGCATATGATAGTATCTTTGCATCTGTATCCCATTTCATCTGCTGTATAATGACCGCAATCTGCAAAGGAAAAGCTATGCAAGAATTTCCAGCATACAGCAAAAGCAGTTTACGTGCTCATCGAGGAAAATAAGGGTCTCTCAGTACTCATGCATGCTGTGTTTTCATCCTTTATAACTAACCCTACTAATCAGATTGGACTGAGTGACTTCAAAGAGCTACAAAATACTGCCTTAAAACCGCAAAGTACTGTCTTTAGACACTGTCTTTTGGCTGTCAAGAGAACTGCAAATTCATCCGAACTGCAATATTTTGAAGACTTTTTTCCATCTTTCTTTTATTTTTAAATTATTTTTCATTTCAAAAACAGAACAAGCAAACACAAGAAGATGGTGCAGAAGAAGGATGCTAGAATGGGGGCTGAAGGAGCTATAACTTTAAAGTTCAATGCCTTTGAAGTAGTACTAAATAGCACTAGTTCATGCCAGTAACTAAAAATCACAGTTGTTTAACTGTTTATGTGGAATGCTACTTTTACTAGCAAAAACAAGAATACAGGCTGTCAGGAAACATTCCTGCAAATCTGTGTAGCTGAATACTGTTTTCTATTTTTTGTCCCATCTCAATTCTCCTTAATTTCTTTTCTGAAACTCGAAATTATTCTTTTTCTAGCAGCTGTAATCTTTTCATATGGCAATTTTTTTTTTCTTTTGACTTCAAAAGAAGTACGTAAATTTCTAGTTTGCTTATTCCCTGGTTTGTCCATCAGTATTTTGAAGAGAATGTATTTTTTACAGCCAGGATTTTCAAAGTAGACTCAGACTGATAGATGTGTGAGTTCCAATGAAAGTCTTTAAGGACTATTGACACCCCTAACCTAAGTGTCAAAGCAGACAAAACACTGATTATTGGATTTTTGTGGCAAAAGAGCAAATATAATTTTGTGATGCATTGGACTTCTAATCACCATTAGCATAAGTGAGAATAAAAACTACAATGGAGAGTTACAGGATTTTATTCCTAGTACAAAAAAGTATAAACATAGAACTAGGCAAAACCAGATCACACCCAATGACTATTGTGTTTCTTTTAATTATTATTTTGAAGGACTCATTGCTGGAGGTAGCATCCTTACTTTTTCAACAATATCATATAGTCTTCATAAAGCCTCAGCTGTTGAATAAAGAGACTGCCTGAGGATCTCAGCTTTCAGAGTATCCAGAAAAGATTACCAGATCTACTTTGTGAAGATCATGTATTTGAATGGGATAATTTGCAAATATTACCATATTGTACCCTATTGTCTCAGAAACCCAAGAAAACAAAATGAACCCATCAGTTTTTTGCTGTTTCAGACTCTTAATTCTTATGCACAAGTCTTGATTTAGGGGCTTTATTTATGATTTTCCAACTTCTAGGGTTAAAAAACCCTATAAAACATGACTCTATACTTCACTGTTTAGTTCAGCTTTCAAGTTCCCTTCTGTTATTAAGAAGATGGATGACACCTGTACCAGAATGTGGATCGGTATCTGTGTCTTTTGAGCTTAGTAATATACCATGTTTATTTAATTCTGCATTAAACAAATCATGTACAGTTCTTTCAGCTTCTTAATTTGATTGAAGTATGCCCTTAAGAAAAAAAAAAAAAATAGCAGGCTGTGCTTGAAAAATATTATTTAAAATTTCTTTGAACATGAAAATGCCTCATTAGCTGTGAAATGTGTTTCTGAGTAATAACGATTAAACAATAAATCACTGTTTGAAGTCAGTTGATTCTCAAAGATACTAATTAAATACAATCTGTTTTCCTTTGTGAAGCAATTTAGATATATTTGAACATAGCCATTACATTAGAAATTATCCATATCTTCTCAGTAGGATGCATAAGACCTAATTTGTGCTCCATTTAAATCTGTAGCTAAACTTCATTAAACTTCACAAGTGCAAGACTGGTTTTACAACACATCATAATGTTTGATTCTTCTCTTTCTAGTATTTTTTATGCATGTGACTGGATTCGCTTCATAAAAGTATAAAAAGAATATTCTAAGAAACTGAATAGCTTTCTTCTAATTAGAACCACTGCTTCACTTCAACAATACTGTTGCTAGTTAGAGGAAGAATTTGCAGATTTTTTTTGTGCAAGCAACAGATAGAACTTTTTATAAAGGATGAAAGTCATCAGGCTTAATTTGGTTAGCTTGGCACCTCCCCTAGTGTGTCCATTTATTTCACTTGTTTCTTTGAAAAGACAATTCAACTGAAGTCCTCATCATTCAGAATAGATAATTAAATGTTAACAACTATAGCATGAAGGAAAAGTCACATCTCTTCCCTGACTTAGGCTCTCTGAAGCAAGGGAAGTGTTAATTAAGATGTCCCAAAGCTCATTTCCTATGCTTGACCCCAAACTGGCTGCAACTCAGACTCCAAAAGAGGTTGACGTTCACCACCAGGCCAGCTCCTTGGCAGCCGCCAGTGACAGCTCCTGCCTGTTTGACCTTTGATCAGCTCTTTCTTCCCAGCCAAAAACATCTGGAGATAAGTCCCCCCATGGATTATCTGAACCTGTATCTACATTATACACCTAACCCCACTCTAGGACAACTTGCCAGTGTTTCTCAGTGTCAGGGAGCTCTGACAATGTGAATGACAACTCCAAAAACAGGACAGTGTCTTCAAGCATGCATATGTTCGATATTTCTTACAAACAGAATGGCAAAACATGACAGCTGTGTACAGTTGTGGGTTTGGTGGTTGGTTCATTTTTTATAGTCTTTAAAAGACATGCATGGTGCATTTTTTGAGCTTCTTCACTAAAAGTCAGTTGGAGTTGAGGCTGGGGAAATGGGGAAAGTTATTTTGTTGCTTGAAACAGTGTCTCTAATTGAGAAACACCTCCCAGATTAATCAGACAGATTATGGGGTAGTTAGAGGGAATTGGTCAAACCAGTCAAAGTTGGAAAAATATGTGGGTTATGACCAATGAAAATCCTGGGCGTCTGCCCTGGTGACTTGCCAGCCCCTCCAGCTGCTTACCCTGTGTGGAGAGTGCCAGTGATGGGGAAATTTCCAGTGTTGCCCAGCCCTTACAAATCCCTCTGACCACAGATGTTTCCCCCCTTTTTCTATCGGCTCTTTCCCTTGCAGGCCACGTTCCCGGCAGGGAGCCTGAAATGCCACAGTTTCATCTCTCCTTTCCTTTCCCTTCTCAGTAGAGTTATTCAGTTATCAGGGAGCCTCTCCGGGCTTCAGCTGCAGGCTGGACATGAACTCCAGGTTTACAAAAAAACCTAAGCAAGTTTAGTAAACAGAAGGGATTATTTATACCATCTGCACCTTAAATGCCATTTTGAGTGTTTCGGGAAAGGTCACTTAAAACTGGCAGTCCAACACCAGCTCTATATTTACATGGGATTTTAGTGAATTTAATCATGGGGTGCGTAAAATTTACAACATTCTAATTCATATGTGCAAGACCTTTTTTCGTTGTTCTCTACTTAGCATGAGACTTTCAGTATTTTAAAATCTCATTACTTTTATCATTGACCTCTAGAATAAATTCTAACCAGTGGTTCCTCAAAGCTAGTGTGTTTCCTTATCAACCTTTTGCCAATGTTAGCTTTGAGAAAGTCAGATTGTAACTCCAGGGCAAATCCAAATATGCTGTATGTTCTCTTTGGGACAGGTCATTTCCAAAGTGGGCTGTAAGACTGGACAGAGCTTTACTGTTAAAGTAAATATTTTTATGCTTGTAAAATACTTCTATGCTATCTTACATATATATAAGCCCAAAAATATTAATATATGCTTGGTTTTCACACTTTGCCCCTGTAAAATGTTTCACACTAGCTTTCTGTAAAAGTTACAGAAAAATGCACAAAACTGAAGAAAATTATTGCGTGTTTCATTATTCAAGTACATTTTTAGAAGGTAAAAGATACAGAATGTATTTTTTTTCTGCATAGTGTTTTGTGGGCTAATGTTGAAATATGTATGTGTAATCCCTTCTCTATAAAAAGCATACATATAATCTCTAATCTACACACTGTCTAGTCTATCACTAACCTATGACACAAGATGAAAAGCATAGTGGGAATCAAAAAACCTGTATTTTGAAATTTTAGTTTTCTATTTTCACATGTGGTCCACAGGGATACTTCTTCTTGTGTAGCCTTATTGATCTTAATGTGATACAAAGAAGAATCTAACCACAAGAAGATGAAACAGGACCTTCAAATGCAAATGAGAAACATAATTTTAATTTGTGAAGGACACCATTAGCATATTTTATCAGGCAATAACATGTTTAATTTGTTTCAACCTCAAGCTATTAGGCTCACGTCATTTACTTTCAGAGCACAGCAGAATGATTGCAACTGTTGCATGTGCTCCTGCGGGAAATTTTGTTGTCCCTTGACACCTACACTTGCTGGATGACAAGGTGATCTTCTGGGGCTTTGAAATCAATGCATGTAAACTCTTCAGTGCCATCCTAACCATCACTGAGACCTTTAGGTCTTATGTTAATATAATAAAAATATTCACAGAATATATACAGAAAAATATCACTATAAGAAATAAGATCTCAAAGAAGTATCCAAGAGAGACTGGAGGAAATAATTCCAAATATGAAACCTCTGATCTAACACCTATTGAACTCAATAAAAAGTAGGGAAAATAAAATGTTTATAAAAGGCAATTAACTAAACTACCCTAGTCTCTACATGCGATATTGTGTCTTTATAATTTGCCAGTAGACTTGTGAAAGCATGACTGGCAGTTTGTTATTTATGTGTTCTCCCACACTCAGAGGGTTAGCGCTGCAGCATATGACAAGCAAAGGAAGTAGAGAAATTTCTTTCCTTTCCTCCATTTTTAAAGAAAACTTTGCTAAATTTCAATCCTAGGCACATATCACCACTTTGCACATTTTTCTTCATACTGCAGTCGGTGCCTGAGCAATGATAAGAAATCAAATGAAAGTAAGAAGGAAATCAACATAAGCAGAGCCAATATAGCAACATAATTACCAATAACAATGACACCATGTATACCACATTGGTTATCACCAAAAAACACTGTTCTGAACCATGTCATCTAGAGCACAGTAGGTAAATTGTTCTTTTATTCTTATAATTAGGGAAAAAAAAAGAGAAAAGAACACTTCTACCATCAGAAGTTTTCCAAAAAAGTGTACATTATTCCTCAATGGACACAAGAAATCTTTATCAAGAGTTGCTAAATATCCTATCCTTTGCACAGTATCAGGGCACCAGAGACATATGCTCTTGGGCTTTTAAGTCTGCATGTAGACAAAGCAGTCTGAAACACCTGCCATATGGAGGGACCAACCTTCATCTTGGATGTTCTCTCACAGTCCCTACAACCCCACAGAATAAAAAATACTATCCTAGAAATTAGAGCCAAAAAAAGGGAGGGAAGAGTGCTGTGTCATTAACCTTAATGGTAAAGGAATAACACCCCTGGAAGACCTGCTGTCAGAGTTTTATCACAAATATGCACAGACATGTCAGCAGGAGAAATCAGTGCGGCGGCGGCGGCAGCAGCCCCTTCTCAGCTGCTGGGCAGGGCTGGGCAGGGCATTCAGCCTCAGGAGCTTTGAGGGGGATTTCTGTACTGATTGCTTTTCTCAGAGCTACTCAGGCAACTCATCTAACCCAGGTCTCAGCTGCAACTTCACTCAGCCAAGAGAATGATCCCCAGGACAAGGCCCTTGGGACCAGCAGCTGCCTGCCCAGGTAGCTACAGTGGCACCCAGAAATGAGGTGGGGTGCGGGACAGAGGTTTTTAAGAACAAGGAAGCTGAAGAAAATTTAACAAATATTTTTTTGTAAATGTCTTCTTCCTAAATTTGTGTCAGAGGAAATTTCAGACTGACCTTTGCTGTGAATGGAAAAATAAAGGAAAGACTTTTAAAAATAAATATAATTAATTATTATCAACCCCAGATAAGCTTTCACCCAGCATCAAACAAATACACTTGTCCTTCCGTAATGGGGCCACACATAGCAACCCAGAGCCACATCTGCGACCATTCATTCTTCATCGTACCTTTCTTCACCCTCCTTCAGCTCCCAGCAGTGTCTTCCCATATATAAACAATTTTGTTGTGCCGAATTAATATTGGCAAGAACATGCCTGCCACCTTCTCTCAGAAAAATTAATGTCGTATAATAAAGATGAGCCTCCAAGCTGAAAATCCCGTATAGTTCAATATTACCTGCTCTCACCATGAACTCAGCTGGAGGCCTGCATCTTCCTTCAGTGTAACATGACAGAGTGCTCTGAAAAGTCATAGAACTCTGTTGTAAGCATCATGTACTAGTTGCATTAGTTTTCCTTTTGTTTTCTAGCATGATTCTCTCGGAAATGCCATGTGAAAATACTTACGCTCAGGTTTTACTTTCAATAATGGATATAAATAAAGACATCAGTAATTCAGAAAGAGGTATGGAGGATTTTGGCCAGGAAAGTTAGAACCAATAATGGCATTTAAAGTCTAGTACTGAAAATGCATCCCATATACACTAAAATGTATCCATTTTAAATATGATCATGAATAGAAAATCATTTCAGGGACTGGTATTTTATGAGACTTTCAAAAAGAGATGGTGAAGAGCTCCACTCAGTTCATTCTGAAGATGAAGCAAAAAAGCTGTTAATTGATGTCCAAGGACCACCTAGCAAAAGGAAGAGAGGTTTGTTCTCAGTAAATCTGGGGTAATCCAGAACACCTTACAGCATGACATTATTCACTGCATATGTTTGTTTGAACAGAGTTCATTGCAGCTAAATATATTAAATCCACAACTTTCAGCCCAAAGCCATTCACTTAAATTTAATGTGCTCTTACCAAAAATACAGCAAAGCAGGCAAAGGGAAGTTGTGGGGATTGCAAAGGCAGGTCTTTCTATTTATCCTCCCAGATAACAATCAAATGAGGGTTAGAGGCACTTTATAAACAGCAACAGAAAAGCATTTGATCATGGTATCAACTAACTAAAATGCTGGTTTATTTGTCTTGGCTGATGACAAGATCATCCTTTTCAAAGCACAAGTTTTAATTATTCAGTTGCAAACCAGTCAATTTTAGTGAATTTCTCCTGACGCTCTCCAAAGAAATCCATATGCTGTGAAGCTGCATTTATGGACTAATTAATTCTAATAGAAACACCCCACAATTGACAAGGCTGCTTTAAATCATCTGACACACATCCAGCAAACTGATGGAGAAAACATCCCCTCACTTTTAACACTCCCATGAAATATGTCCAGCAGTGGAGCATGAGGCTATGTTCTTTAAATATGTTAGAGTACATATTTCATGCATTATATATTTTTAAAGATTAGTTGTTGTTGTTTTTTCCTTCAGGCCACATCAAAACTTAGGAAGAGCCAAGTGAAAAAGGGCTTGTATGCCAAAAGTTCGTCTCTTTTATCCAGCTGCATAAGATGACTTAATAACAGATATTACTTCTGCTCGCAATCCAAACTCCACTAAACATATGATAAACACACTTTTGAAAGACCCTCCCAACCTCTATCTGCAATAAATCTTTACAGTTTATGCATAACAGCATATGTTAGGGCTATTTGTGAGGGTCCTTTTATCCTTCCGGCTGGTCTCTGTAACAGCCAAAATAAACAGAGAAGAGGAGGACAAACTCCTCCTAGTTCCCAACAGCCATCTAGGGAGCCCTGCAAACACCTTGTCGTTTCTGAATGCCAGTCTGGCATATGCAGCCATGAGCTGATTATTGAGTTAATTATTCTACAGCCAGATGGTACAGGTTGGTGTGTTAAGGCTGCTGTGCCGATTGCTTTTAAGCATTATTTTTTGAGACAATTCCCGACTCCCAGATTCATTTGATGCATCATTTCAAATATCTAGGGTGTTTTTGACAGCGAGTCTGCAGGGGAAGTGCCCTTTACAGGCTGTAAAGTTAAGTAAAATCATCAAACCCAAACAATTAAATCAAATCTGTTTCTGTGCACAACTCACAACAACTCATTTCTAAAACATTTTTCACTGAGATAGAGGCAAGAAATGGATATATTAATTAATAAAGGTGGATGAACGACATCTTTTCCCCATGCCATGTTTCTTCACCGGCTGCAGAAGGGGGAAGCAGCGTGCGGAGAAGTGCAGCCACTCAGTGCCGCCTGATGCTTTCCACAGCTGGCGTGGGCACCGGCAGCCAGAACGTAACGTTTCCTTGGATTTTAAAAGAGTGTTTTCAGGAAGAGACTCTGCAGCACACATCCTAGTTCTGTGCTGTGCCGATGAGCGTTGCAGGAGCTGGAAACCCTAGTGCAGTTAGGACAGTGGTGAGCGCTTCTTACTGTGTTAGAAAAGCTTCAAAACATGCTTGTTGCATCAGGCTCAGGAGGCCCCAGTTGTGGGTCTTGCAAGCATCACAATTCAAACTTCCATTTTTTAATTCATTTTTCACTTTTTCTATTTATACCACAATGGAAGCTGCCATACAGTGTATTAGTATGACTAAGGAATTGATTAATTGAACACCAGTAGCAGTATAATCTTGAAAGTGTACTTCTAAACTGCTATGAATCTGAAGACCTTACTCAAACAGAAGAAATCGCTAGCTGAAATCTCCCCAGTTGGAGTCTGACACTGGGGCTGTCCTTTGCCTCCTTTGCCCCCAAATGACCCCCGCAGAATTAGCTGAGGGTCACTGGCACAGTAAATGCTGCTCTGTGCTGCTCCAGCAGCCCTGCACTCACCTGAACTGGCAAGAGAGCCAGCTAGCATCCAGCTTTTCGTGTTGCCAAAACAAAGCAAAATAACTGCAGTGAATGGTTTTCCTTGCTTTGCATTTTTCTGTATATATATGTAGTCCACGGAGCAAATGGTTTTTGCAAGATTCATATTCTTTTGCATATATATATTGAATAAAGTGAATAGTTTTCCTTCAAATCGTATGTGCGTGTGCGCACGCGTTTGTGTGTGTGTGTGTGTGTATGTGTATATATATATATATGCGCCATGAAAAGTCCCTGCTCATCCCACTGTTTGGGCAGCAAACTCCTACTGAAGTGCATCACCCACACTGAAATCAAGCAGCGTAGGTAATGAGTGGGACTTAGACACCTATATTCCAGGAAGATCTCGGCTAAAGCTGCTGAATTAAGTTGCTAAGCACTGTCCTGGTTAATAACTGACTAGTAATGCGAAAAGGGATGCAGCAAGTTTTGGCAGATTTTGACAAGCTGGGTAAATCGAGCGCTGAGTACACAGAGGGCTTTTAGGCCATGCCAGATGCTCGCAGCCAGGTCCCCCCAGCCTGCTTGCCCTGCTAATGGATTAAACCCTCACTGCGTGGCCGAACATAAACACCATGCGAATGGCAGAGCCTTAAACAGCCAGTGTCCAGGGTTCAAAGACCCTGAAGCCCCAGGAGGGGATGACACAAGGAAGCCATTCTGAGCCCAGCTGTGCCACCCCCTGGGTGCGGGGTGATGCCCCCTCAGGCATCCCATGCCAGAGCCCCTGGAGCCCCTGGAGGGGCAGGGGCCAGGGACGGTGAGCCCAGGGCTCCCTGCTGCCCTGGCACTGGGGGATTGCTCTACTCCCCTCTCTCACCCAGCAGATTGCTTCATCTCAGCCCCATTAACGTTACCCAGAGCATTTATTAGCACCGTCAGAAGCCACCTGTATAAAACTGAACAGACTGTTTGCTACCTTCACTCTTCCAGTTGCTGGCCCTCTTCTGAGGACAGAAGCCCATCAGCCCATTTCCAGTAGTCACAGATCTGCTGAGCGATGGCACACATCAAATCTTATCACGGGGAAGCAGAACCAATATCTGTTCTTCTCAAACACAATTAAAGCGAAGCATTATTTCTTCTGAGTGTAGAGAAGGCAATTGATGGTAGCCTTTGGCTGCAGGGCTCCATCTCCTGGTTTGAGGAAGATATTGTACGGCATAAGAAAACAGCTCATTTTTAAAATATCTAAGAAATTAAGACATTATTGATATACTGGAGAGATACCAATTCATTGGGTTAAAAACCTATGTTATTCTTTATTTCTGAAGTAGTGCAAACATTACCAAAATTTTATGATAATATACGCTACTTCTGTGTAGCTTCAATCTTGCTTCCTTGAGATGAAATAAAAATCCGTTGACCACATGGGATATTCCTGCTGTCATTGAAGCAGTGTGTCTAGGCTGGAAGGGACTGCTCTTCTGCCTCAGCCTTTGACTAGTTGCTGTAGCTCCCTGACTCCCTCTGGATTGAATACAATACACCTACTTGTTTTTCTCAGCCCTATCATCCTCAAAAAAAGTAGAGAGAGCAAAATGCACACATCAAAAAATTGCAAAGAGGCATTTTTCTATGTTTTCCCTTTTCTAGGACAAGGTGACTGGGGACATCCCCTCAGATATGGGGAGTGGAACTGCTCCTCCAGGACACACAACTTTGCAGATCCCCCATCATCTTCCCCTATGGGCTTCATCTCACCAGCACCCCCAGCTCTGCCCAGACATGCTGGAAATACTGACCATTAGTATGGGAAATGTCCTCACTAGCACCAAATATTTTTGAAATGCATTCTCTTTGGGGTTTTATCTCAATCGAATGAAAAGAATGGGAGAATCCTTTCATGTATTTATCACCCACATGCTACTCAGAGAGACATAAAGAGCAACATGCTCAGGTCACAGACCTGAAGCTGGCTATTAGCGTAGGGATTGCAGCATTTCCTTGTGCTGCCTTGGTGCAAAGGCTGAGCAACTCCAAAAAAACAATCACAGCAGAGCATAGCATTTGGGCCAACCACTCTAACAGCAATCCTTGTACGAGAAGTGAGACCCAGCTTTACTCCCAAATGCTATAGTTCAAAAGCAGTTTTACACATACATAAAACATACCTGAAACGTAGGATGAAGGTCAGACCTTGAGGTGATCTGCAAAGGCAATGTCAGTGGAGGAAATGCAGCATTTGCAGTGAAATGAGTAAGACAACCTGGTGTATAAGAAAAAGGTAAGTTCAGTGGAGATCACCCAATGTAAAACTCCTGCCTATTATTTTAAATTACTTAAGAGAAAGGTTTTTTATTTCAAGCTATGTATTATTAATGATGACTCACAGTGCAGTATCAGAAAAGGCAATAAGAAACGTCAGCATTCATCACAGTCATTATTTACATTTAATATTTGATCATTAGTCCAAAAGGCAAAGCATGTCAAGGAAATACCAGATCCCTACATCACAAACCTTGCGGTGTGAGTTTCTCTCTTCTTATCTGTTGTTCACACAGCCAGAAAAATCCTTTCAGTTCTTCCTGTACAATATTCTAAGGGGCCTCTCCTTATCTTCCCAGTCTCTCTGAAGTCAATGGAAATTTCCTGCTTTGCAGTGGCGATGCATCTAGTCCCATTCTTTAAAAATACCACTACCAGCAAGAATAATGATTCCTCTACACAATAGATAGTACTCCACATGGATCTGACATATTCAAAGGCTGGAGAGGTAGACACACAGGACTTAAAGGCATTTGATGCAAGTTTCATTTTGCCCTGTCCTTCTCACAGTCTCCTTGAACATCACACATTTTTCATACACCCATGGATACAAAAAATTTTAATTTTCTGTCATGAGGTTCTGTTTCAACTATGTTGCCAGGCATCTATTTTCCCCAAAGAATATTCTGCCTGTCAATGGATGACATAAATATAACCGATGGTGTGATGTTGAAAGGCAATTTCAATGTAAATGAGCTACATGAGAACAAGAAGATTTCAAATGCAGCAGCTTTCCTGCATCTATAATAAATGACAGGTTATTCTGCCCAGTGATCTCAGTATATGTTGAGGAGTATTGTGGCAGTTAAGTATGTCCAGATTTCAGGCATTTTGCAATGCAGTAAAGTGACCATTTACAAATACCTCAACCAACCCTTTTGATCAGGCTCTGGTACCTTTGATCAGGCCATGCAGTGTTTTCTGCTGCATCATTCCCATTGAAACATGAAAAAAAGCACAGGAATTAGTCACCATATTGTACTTTTTTATCTTTTCTTTTTTTTTTTTTGGAGGACAGTAGTTATGCACAACCAGGTGTCCTGGTTTCAGCTGGGATAGAGTTAATTTTCTTCTTGGTAGCCGGTATGGGGCTGTGTTTTGGGTTTAGGACAAGAACAATGTCGATGCTAAGTATCGCTAAATAGTCACTAAGTAGCGCTTACATTGGTCAAGGACTTTTCAGCTTCCAGTGCTCTGCCCGGTGCACGGGGCAGGGGCTGGGAGGGAGCACAGCCAGGGGCGCTGACCCAGACTGGCCAAAGAGTTATTCCATACCACATGACGTCATGCTCAGTATATAAGCTGGGGGAAGAAGAAGGAAGGGGGGGGACATCTGGCGTGATGGCGTTTGTCTTCCCAAGTAACCGTTACGCGTGATGGAGCCCTGCTTTCCTGGGGATGGCCGAACACCCGCCTGCCGATGGGGAGTAGCGAATTAATTCCTTGTTTTGCCTTGTTTGCGTGCGCAGCTTTTGCTTTACCTATTTAACTGTTCTATTTTATTTTACTTCAACTATTAAACTGTTCTTATCTCAACCCACGAGTTCTCTCCCTTTTACCCTTCTGATTCTCTCCCCCATCCCAAGGGGGGAGTGAGCGAGCGGCTGTGTGGTGCTTAGTTGCTAGCTGGGGTTAAACCACAACACCAGGTTACAAAATAATATTTCGTATTCACCAATATTTGAAAAAATAATTTGACCAAAACCATTATTTTGTTAAAATAACTTAGGCATAAGGCCAAATGAAGGCAAGAGCTTGAAAATATCTTTAAATTAGACCAGCCTTACATTTGCCTGCATTTAAAATGGCAAATGAGCCACCGGGAACCAAATCCTCCCAACTTTACAAAGGCAAAATTTTCATTAACTTCACCCACTACACACCTTCCAGATATTGTCTATGAGGGTATTGTACACGACTACCATGTTCCTCTAACTTACACCTTTAATTGTTGCCTCATGTGGTGGCTAGCGGCTCTGTCCTTTCATGACTCTCTGGAAAGTGTGGCAGGGCTGGCTTCTGTGAGACTATGGCTGAGGACACGAGGGCAGGGCACTGTGCTCCCTTGCACATGACTCAGGCTGTGCCCTGCACAGATGATAGTAATGATAAAGTGAGGGGAGAAAGCCTCTACAGGTGTGGTGGGTTGACCTTCGCTGGCCACCAGGTGCCCACCAAGCTGCTTTCTCACTCGCTCTCGTCAGCAGGACGGCGGGGGGGGGTGGGAGAAAATATGATGAAAAGCTCATTGGTCAAGATAAGGACAGGGAGATTGCTCACCAGTTACCATCATGGGCAAAACAGACTCGACTTGGGGAAGATTGATTTAATTTATTGCCAATTAATGACAGAGTAGGATAGTGAGAAACAAGATTAAATCTAAAAACACCTTCCCCCCACCCTTCCCTTCTTCCTGGGTTCAACTTCACCCCTGATTTCTCTACCTCCTCCTCACCAAGCGGCACAGGGGGATGGGGAATGGGGGTTGAGTTCATAACCCTTTGTCTCTGCTGCTCCTTCCTCCTCACACTCTACCCCTGCTCCAGCACAGGTCCTTCCCACAGGCTGCAGTTCTTCAAGAACATCTCCAGCATGGGTCCTTTCCACGGCGTGCAGTCCCTCAGGAACACACTGCTCCAGCCTGGGTCCCCCACGGGGCCACAGGTCCTGCCAGAAAACCTCCTCCGGTGTGGCTCCTCTCCAGGGCCACAGCTCCTGCCAGGAGCCTTCTTTGGCATGGGTTCTCCACAGGCTCCTCCAGAGCATATCTGCCTGCTCTGGTGTGGGATCCTCCACGGGCTGCAGGTGGATATCTGCTCTACTGTGGACCTCCATAGGCTGCAGGGGGACAACCTGCATCAGTGTGGTCTTTACCACAAGCTGCAGGGGAATCTCTGCTCTGGTGCCTGGATCACCTCCTCCCTCCTCCTTCTTCTCTGACCTTGGTGTCTGCAGGGTTGTTTCTCTCACATTTTTCTCACTCCTCTCCCTCACAGCTGCTGCTCAGCATTTTTTACCTTTTCTTAAATATGTTATGGCAGAGGTGCTACCAACATTGCTGACAGGCTCAGCTTTGGCCAGCAGTGGGTCTGCCGCAGAGCCAGCTCTCCAACATGGGGGCAGCTCCTGGTGTATTCTCACAGAAGCCACCCCTGCAGGTCCCCCACCACCAAAACCTTGCCGCGCAAACCCAATACAGCAGGCAACCCTTTCAGTAGTCCACCCTCATGATGAATGTCAGTCAAGCCCACATCTATCATATTTTAAATCTGCTTAAGGGAGTTAGTATCAGCTTTTGGTCAATGTTCCTAGTGAAACGGAGCAGCTCCTGTATCAATGTACAGCTGATGTTATGAACAGCACATCACTAGATATGGTGGGGAAAACAAGTCAGCTGAGCAGACAACTGGAGACTGAATTCTGAATTTTAGGAGAGCAAGTAGTACATGCTTCAAGCCAGTAGAAATCAAATGTGTTAAGTGACACGAATTCTCCTGCTTCATTCCCTAATTATATTCCTGACTCATTTAAAGCTGAATTCTGAAAATGATTGCAGCAGTGTATGATGCTTAATGATTTATGTAGCCTACATAACATGCTACACTGCTTCTTTTGCGGCATTTGTTTCTTTGTTTACTTTTTTCCTTTTTTTTTTTTGTACACATTTTTGTATGCATCCTTTTTTCGTACACAGTTTTGAAATGCATAATGAGATGTCAAAGTGCAATGAGGTCACAGAATTATAGCCTCAATTTTCCTGATTTTATTTACTGTTGAATTTCAGAATGCACATTTTCTAATGCCATGAGAATAATGAAATTCAACAGAACTATTTAAAAAAGATGGGGAAATCTATACAGTGTTCTGGTTTGTTCTAAGGAAAGCTGCATCTGTGAATCACTACATTTCCATTATGTCCCCAGACTATCATTACTTGCCTTTCCTCTCTACAGCGTGTTATTCTCTGACTTCTTGGGTGTACCATAAGGATCAGTATTTGTTTCCTGAAGGCAGGCAAGAATTTTTTTATCCTGCAGTTGTAAGGGGTGGTGTATCGTTCATGCCTGCATTATCTAAAACAGTGTCTCTCAAACAAGGGACCAGGGCTGCTAAGGACGCCTGTCAATCTGGAGTGCAGATAGCAACCCATGGTATTTGAAGCCTTTGAGTAGGTCGCTGAAGATTTCAAGGCAGACACAGAAAAGTCTGCTTTTTCAGGCATAATCCCCCACTTGTCAGCTGTGGCTTTCTTAAAGATGTAGATCAAGTTCATTATTTTTGTTCCCCATTCCCAATAGCTGTGTTACTCTGAGGAGAAGTGGGGACATGTGCAAATTACTTCTTGTTTGTATTTGTTGCTTGCTAAAATAGCAGCTCCATTGCCTACAAGCAGCTAATTCCACATCTAATACGGTGATTTACAGAGACCGGTTATGAGTTTCCCACACATGAGTTTTCCGTCATAATCATTATCATGCAGCTATGGATGGTCCCCACCACTTCACAGTGCAGGCAGGAGGAAGGGGATGTCTCAGGGAGGGTGAGACAAGAGGCTGGCGTGGGGCAACGTGGCAGGCATGCGGAGCAGGTCTTGCTGTGAATCCCCATGCCTCTTCACAAGGGCTCACCAGCACTGGAGAAGCACACCAGAAGGGATTGGGGAGGACCTGCTGGACAGGACCGGGGAGAGAAAGTCAGGCTGAGGAAGTGTGTGGCTCTTATCTGCTCTTGTCTGCTTTGATAGAAGATGTTGAACCTGTTTCGGACACATACCTTTGATACAGGAACTATTTTAGAGGGATTTTTGCTGCTTTTTATTGGACGCTAACTTTTGAATGATGTACCTCTTTGTAATTAATTTGCTTTTCTTCCTAGTGAATGCAATATGTTCAATCAATGAGGACGAATATTCTGAGGCCACTTTTTGTCGCTAGGTCCATGTAAAGTGGTTTCAGTGTAATCAGGGCTCTGGCTCTGAGGTCTATTCCCTCAGTCAATCACAGGGCTTATGGAAAGGCCATGTAACTCATGGCCTGAAGCCAGATCTTTTTAACATCACCCCCTTACGGGCTCAGTTCGATGGTGGTGAGTAAACATTTACTTCATAGCTTATTTCTAGCACAGGGCAGAGTTAAAACAAGCCAGAAATTACTATTTTACTTTTATGAGCCAAAAAACTTACTGCTTTAAATACAGATGATTTGGGATATTTCATTATACCACCAAAATTTACATAATTGCTTTTGAAACTGATTCACACAGAGATCTTAGATATGCAGGTAAGTTCTCATATCCCTTCCAGCAAAGAAAAATATGATCACCCCAGAGTGTGTAGAAGGGTAATTTCGCTCAGCTCACTACCAGACTCGCTCAAGTGTACAGATGCAAATATGAAAATTGACAACACTTTTTTTTTTTCTGATTCTGCAGGACTCTTGAAGCTTCCAAGAGCTTCCATCGCTTTGCTCAGATAATTTCGCCTCTGGGAGAAAAGGATGAGACCATTGGGAGCTGCTGGTGCAAGACAGATGGGAATCTCTCTCACAAATGTCTATGTATTTCCAGCTTCCTGAGAAGAGCTGATTCCAGTTCTCTCTCTCTGTCATTTAAATGCCAGAAACAAGAGAGGTAGGCAGTAGACACTGGAGACATCAGAAGGACTTTTACAAGGTGGGGTGGCATCCCCTAAATGCCACAGTAGCTATGATGAGAGACAGAATATAGCATACACAAACATAATTGAGCTCTGGTTTTACCACGACATGTTTTATTCATAGGGTATACTACACATTTTTTAAATTGCTTCTTGCTATTCGAGCAGGTTTTGCAGGGAGAGACATTATGTTTTTTAAACCAGTTGATAGAGTTGGAGAAAGTGGGCAAGCTTTCTTGTTCAGAGTTCCTTCATTAGCCCTGACAAGTTGCAAGTCCCTGCTATTGCTTGTTCAAATGACTTTCCCTGACAGTGAGGGGGAGGAGAGAAGAAAGAGGGGAAAGAGAAAGAAGGGTCATGGAAAGGAGGCACACAGAAACACACTATCTGCATTTCCATTGTGAAACCTTCTCTTTTCCTTATTATCTATCTACCAGAAACTGTCTTTTCCAATTTTTCTATATACATATATTTATTTCAGAAGCTTCAGTGGAGTATTCTCATTTGATTAGAGCTGCAGTTAGAGGAGTTATATACAAGTCTGCAAAAGCAATTATATAAAAGTATAAACAGAATGTATATGATCTCCCATCAGTCACTACTAGTTCACCCCAAACCTCAAGTTTTCAGGAAAATGTAGAAAATGCTGTGTTTGCGTTAAACACAATACATTTCTGGATGCTCAGCCCTTCTCAGACTTGAGAGAAATATACTGACTCCATCAGCCTGCATCGTGGCTGTTAGCCATTTGAGGACTACAGGGTACATCTGAGTTCATGCCCTGCCCTTGAGCTTTGAGAAAATTGCTTCAGCTTCGTTACTCTGCCATCAGTCTGCAGTGTTCTGCTTGTGCTACAATTTTAGTGAAATCACACAGAAAAAATTTTAACTTCATAGTTTCACACTAAGATCTCTGCTTCTTCTCCAGCCCTTCATGGTGCAAAAGAAGGATGGAGATCATAAAGGAGCCCTCAGGGTCCATGGCAGTGCCATGGCATGAGGTACTGTAAAATGTTGAATACTGCTGCAAGCGAGACAAAGGGAGCGGCATAGCCCACTCCAGGACCGTGTCCAGTTGCAGCTGACAGCAGAGAGGCAAACGGGCCCCTCATCTTCCAGGGCTGTGGGTCAGGGCTGCACAGATGCTCACCCAGAGTATTTCCAAATGTTAACGTCCTGTACGTCATCCAAATAAATATGAAAGTTTTGCATCCTGAGTGCGATGCAGGATTTGCAGAACAAAGAAAGAAAGACTATTTTTTAATTCAGTCCACTCTAAGGCAACTACTCTATCTGAAGGCATTTCCCCTCCATACGTGACATACTGTGATTCACATTTGCTTGAATTCAGTGACTGGAACAAGCACAGCTTTCTCCCCAAATGCAAGCTGTCTTTTCCTTGGGCAACCATATGAAATTCCCCAGGGAGCGAGTGCCTCTTTGCTAAAGGAAATGAACCACCGGCCAGGCTGAAGAAGGCACCAGATCTCACCTGGCTCCACCACTCTCCCATCTACTGCATGAGTTCAGATTCCCAGATGGGGTTTCAGTGTGCAACAGCAGAAACCGAGGAGCCAATGTGCAGAAGACAATCCCTGTCACAGAGAACAGCTTCATACAGGTTGCTGTCATTTTCCAAGCCTGACTTTGTGAAAGTCATCTCACAGGACAGGGCTTTTCTTGTTGGCAATTAAATCCCTAGATGAATTCCTATTCAGTAGGAGCAAGATCTAGTCTCTGCAGTACACATGTACTCACTGGTCTCAGCCGTGAGCTGTACGTGGTTCTCTATTTGTCGTAGTCCTAGAAGATAGTATTGCAGGGAGAGGCAGCACAGCCTCATAGTGCCTGTGTGTATTTCCCAGCATTATCATTAGGACTATGAATAGCAATTTAATACTGATGAGCAGAGCCCTCAAATTTGGGCGTATTTAAGTAGAAGAGAGAACCTTATTATTGTGAAGCTTACTTCAGTGAGGTCTCTTACTTATGTTCATCACATTATGAGAACTCAGAGGTGGGATTCACCTCCAGTTATGGCATACAACTGTAAATGTTAACTTACAGGTCTTAAAATGTCCAACATACTCCATGAGGATCTGGTCAGTGGAGGCCAGAGGGTGATTCAGCCCTGCCTGGGGCTTGCCTCTGCTGACCACGCAGAGCCACCTCCTGCTCTTTGAGATGCCCGGATGTTTCTGAGACAAGGGACAAGGCCTGACAAATCTAAGGCACAACCTACACGAGACCTGTGCTGCTGCAGAGTGTCTGCCAGAGGTCAGCCAGGTGCCCTTGCAGCCTCTCAGGGGCACTAGGTGCCCATGAGAGGACACCAGTGGCTGCGTAACCAAGTGACTCTCTACCAGCTGTGGACTGTGTTGGCTGGATCCCATGGACTCTTCTGGGAGCTTTGATACGCACATACCATCTCCTATGTTCAGGTGTGTGAGTCTCAAACCGAACCCTGCTTTGGCAGTTTTTACGGAGTGTTTGCCACATCTCCCTTTGCATGATTGCAAATCTCCTTTAAGGGAGCTTTTCAGTTTTGATTATTTTGTTAATTCCTTTTCGTTTTATCTGAGTTCATAAGGATTTCTGAGGTAGATCAGGCATCACTGTTATCTACAACTTTTTATGATGGAATAGTATTATAAAATATTCTTATAACGTAGCTATCACACACTGACTTACTTTTTAATCCAGCACTGAATTCCAGTTACAAAATGAAATAAAAATATATTGGTTTAGGCCCACAAGGGAGACAGTATTGTCAGAACTAAGCCAACAACAAGAAAACACAGATGCAGACTGTGTTGTGTCCCATGGCAGGTAGCACGTCAGCCGCATATCCAAAACCCCAATCACAAACTTATACAGTAATAGCTTTTTCTGTTTCCCTGCCATCCTGTTCACAAGACTGAGCAAGCAAGGGGAAGCCTGCTCAGAGCCCTTGCTTGTGTAATCTGCTAACACAGCTACAACACAGCGGTGGTCCAAGCATGAGCGAGGTCTTGTGGAACAGAGCAGCAGCAGACAGCACAAGAGGGCTTTGCTCTGCTCATCTGGGCAGCCCATAGGCTTTCAGTGGGTAACCCACAGAAAGGCGACTGGGTAGGAACCAAGGTGGTCTTGAAAGTGTTCCCCCGCTCCAGTGGAATATTTGTAAATTTATTCATGGCCGAAAGAGCACCAGAGAGTTTCAAGAAAAAGACGGGTGTTTGAGGGAGCGCTGCCCTTCTATAACACTGTAAGCGCAGCAAGAACTTTCTACTTTTTGGCAGCTGGTGATATTGCAAGATCATTTGTGCTATAAAATGCCTTGGTTGGGTGATACTTTAAAATGAAAAGAATGTTCATAAAATACAGTCACTTCTATCCTTGTTACCTTTTAAGGTATTAGAAAGGATATTTATTACATAATTGTGGATACAGTTATTAATTCCTGTTACATTAACATAGGCCACTGCATTTTTATTAAAAAGTGACTGAGGTTTAATAAAATTAAAAAACCCCCAAATCTTCAAAATTAAATAAAACTGAAAACACCATTATAGCTGTTATGATGTGCAGAAGCTGAATAAATAAATAAACAACATACACTTCTATTCTCAAAATAACCCAACTGCTGCTATAAAAATATTGTTAGTGCTTTCTGTTTCAACAAGCAACCAATGTTTTACTTAAAGATATTTCAGTCATTTTCTTCTTCACTGCATCAGCAGTGGCTAGGCATGTATTGGTTAAAATGTAAATAACCTTTCCCCACAGGCTGTGTTAACTTCTGTGGGAGAACCCTCATGAGACCAATGCATTTCTGCACTGGAAGAATAACACATGGGACATGTATGCTGCAATGCAAAAATCTTCTCTGCTAGAACATGATAAAATCTCAGAATTAATGAGCAGCCAAGTTTTGTCTGTATCTGAACTTTTCACGTGTAAGGTGTTTGCATCCAGGATTTCAGCTCATCCAGAGAGAGGGATGAATGCCAGGCACGTATCTCAGCTGCTTGAGTATTCAGGAGTGATGAGATGCAGTGTTTTGACCTCAAGACAAGTTTAATTCACGAGTGGCCGCCAGGTCTTTTATACAGGATTGGAGTTTAGAAGGTGAGCCTCTGAGGTCAGAGAGGAGCTACTCATGTCAGTGAAGACAGGTTGTCCTTACCATAAGGCAGTCTGCAGAGGTAAAGTTTGGTCACTAGTGAGAGTCATGTGCAATTCAATTTATTTGATTAATTTTAATCTAAACCTGTTTCTATTTTGACCTTACTCATGATTTCAGCTCGTTCTTCTGAAGCCTGTCCAGTGACTTTTCAAATAGCAAACTCTCAGGGCATCCTGACGTCATATAGTACATACCACTGGAAGCATCTCAGGATCAGCTGCTAGGATTGTTCTAGTATAAGCAAAATATTGAGAGTTTAAATCAGAAACAAATGATCACGATATCAAAGATTTAATGTAACTCCTCAGCATTCCTTGTCAAGGCTTGAAAATTATAGCTTGCTTTCTCTTGTGTTTATGAAAATGAAAAGTTTGTTGAAAGCAAGTACCCTCACTCCTACTGCCTGATTTATCTAAACACAAGAATGGAAAAGTCAGAGATATGTTTACAGACCTTCCCATCATAAACACTGTTATCTTCCTCATGTCATTTCTAGACTGTGTATGTGATTAGAAGATTATTATTTCTAAGAATGTGTAAACTAGCAATAGCTGAGATGAAGAAACTTCCGTATCCAAGGTGAAAGAAAAAAAATCCATGAAGTTCCAAAAAGTTTAGCAAAGTTCTTTTTCACTTCATTTTCTCTGGTCAAGTTTAATCCAAATCTTAATGCATTAAGTGCTATTAGCATTAATCTCCAGGCATGTGAGACAGATGAGGCCTAATCAGTTTCTATGCCATAACATCTAGAATTTATATGCAAATCATTTCATCACATGAGATATTGTTCCTTAATCAAGCTACGGAAAACAGCCTGCTGGAGAAAGGAAATTATCCCCACAGATAAGACAGAGAGAGATATTTTAATTTCAAATTTCTTTTTGGTTTTTTTTTAGCTCTTGCTCAAGAATTCTTATGAGTTATTTTAGAAAAGTTAGGAGATTACATACCCTATGGCCTTCAGATTTTTTTCCTAAAATTTCTTTTAACCTGGTCATTCTTTTCTTTGGCCCTGTAGAGCTGGAGCTCTACAGGCACACCTCTGTTTGCTGTGGGCCCTGGGGCTATACAGCATGCAAGGGAGGTTACCAGAAACATCCTAACTCTGTAGTTAAAATGAATGGTGATTAATTAGCTAACCCAGTTGTTAAAGTAAACAGCTGCTGGATTAACAAACAAAATGCTGTTTACGAGAGCAAAACATTCAGAATTCTGTTTTAGTTTCCATAAAATTGTATTTGTTTACAGAGTTCATTATCAGAATGGAAAACCAAGAATCATGATGGAAGTCCATGTGCTTGTTTGGGATTCATCTCATCTAACCTTGGCTACCTCACATTAGCATTTACACCTCCGTTGGTTATGCAGTCTCTCTCTCTCTAGTCAGCCGCAAGAAATATGCATTTAGGGAATGCAGTTCATGCAAGCTATTTTATACATTTACATTTGAATGAGTGAGTGATATTCTGGAAATGCCTATTTCCCTCAATTAGGTAAAGTGGGAGACTGCATGACTAGGTCATCTGTAAATATTTAAAGCTGGTGAGATACACCTCCCCCTTTTTTTGTATATATCAAAACTCTCTCTCTCTCTCTCTCTCTCATACAGACACAAAGCAGCCCTTTATATTAGAAAAATTAGGACCTAAAATCCGGCATCCAAATATTTAGATATGTGGGAATTATGATGGCTTGAGCATCTTTAATTCGCCTGTCTTACATAATGCATTGTGATACAGTCTTTAATTACAGGATCACATCCTTTTTTCCCATCAGATGCCTCCTTCACTCCATGCACAATTAACAAGCTCTCATTCAGCGACTGAGAAAGGGAAGAGAGGTTATATGGGATAGTCAGAATCCTTTAAACTTGGCACTATACAACATTTGATACTTAAAACAAAAGCAATGTGGTACATCATAGAAAATTAATTTTTAAAAGCTGTTGACAGGTCTCAAAATGCATTTGTAAACAGTGAGGCCTCATTAAGGGCATGTATTCTAAAAGCCATGCTGAGGTCAGTTCTTGGCCTTTACATTTTTATTAATGATGTGGAAGAAATCAGAGAATCCTTACTGATTAAAGTGTACATGTGACACATGAAGAAGGTACACTGAAACAAATGAGTTGATAAGCTGCTGCAAGTAAATGTCATGTGAATCAATACACATAATTGTAATTCAACAATATTCAGGAATTATAGACATAATGAGGCACTATCTTGGGAACAGTAACTGAAATGATTGGGGCATCATGTCAGTCAGCTGGAGATGAGCTCCTTGTACAGTATGCAGAGGGAATACTGACAAAACAAAAAGCCAGTCCTGGGATAAAAGAGCAAAATAATACCAAAAAGGGTTAGAAAGTTTACACAACCTGGCACTAGGAAGTCTTCTGAGATCCTGTGCACAGTCCTGGTGCCCACAGCTCAGGAAGGAATAAATTGGATCTCTCTGGTTCAGAGATGAAGCAGGAGAAAGATTAAAGGATTGGAAAACCTGCCTTAGTGGAAAACTGAAGTTCAGCCTGTTTACCTCAACAAAAAGGCTAAAATGTGTCTTGATCACAGTTTTTAATTACCTCTAGGGGGAATAGAAATTCGATAATTGAGGGCTCTTCAGTCTCAAAAGCACAAACATCACAAGATGAGTGCCTGGAAGTTGAAAGTAGAGACATTCAGAAATCATATGCACTGGTATTATGAAAATTAATCACTTCAATAATTTAACAAAAATAATGATAGATTGTCCATACTGCAAATATTTAAATTGAGATTTTCTATCTTTTAAAAAGAGATGGCCTAGTTAAACAAAAACTAATTCAGGGAAGAACTGACCTGTGCTACGCTGGAGGTCAGAATAAACTATCACCTCTGAAATGAGAATCAAGTTGCTTCATTTCATGGCTGGGGCGGGGGGGGGGGTGGGGGGCATGTCTTATTTGCAGTACATTATTCAAAACCTCATATGGTTATAAAATATTCTTTTTTCATGGAATTTCTTTTACTGTATTGTTAGATGGAGGAGTGGAATTACTGCTATTTTAGGGACAGAGCACCAAAGTGATATTATGTTTGAAAGCAGCTGTTAATTGTGGATGCACAGTTTGAAAGGCTTGTACCTGATCCTTCAAAATACCTTGCACTTCTTAGCACTTCACATAGTTAAAGCACAGCTCCTACCAGCATCAGTCATGGCTCTGAGAGCTCAGTACTTACACAAATCAAACCCTAGCAATTCACACGGAAACTCAGAAATTAAGATCACACAGTTAATGACCGCTTCTGGGTGAAAAATTATTTCAAATGATTCCTGCAGTAGAAAACTGCAGGAACTCAGTGTCCGAACCCAGTTCTACAAGGCAACGTTCAAAGATTTAATTGTGAGATCAGTCTTTCCTATTCCGAAATCCCCTCCTTCAATCAGTAGAGACCTTTTTGCGTCTGTAGCGCAGGAGGCAGGGATAATAAATTACAGCCCCCTTCACTGCACAACCCCAATTCATCCTTAGAATATATCCTGCCACCACAGTCAGTCTCGTAAAGGTCCTAGGAGAAAACAATGCACAACAAGGAAATAAAGGCACAATATAATGCACATCCATGAAGTTGTAGAGAGTTTTTCCACAATTCTCGTATTTCCTAGTTATCAGGCATCTGAATTTGCAATCTTGGTGCTTTTTCTAACAGTTTCAGTTACAAATATGTCAATTCCTGAGTTCTATTATCTTTTAAGCAGAAAAAGTATCATTGCCATTTTACCAGATATTTCCTCAATGGAGTAATAATATTCAGACTCAGCATGCAGAATTGTGCTGTACAAGCTAGAGCAGGAATGAGCTTACACTAGGCAGCTGCCATTCTTCTCTGTCCTCACATGTTTTCTCACTGGATTTCCTACACGATCGTCGGAGGGGAGGAAGAGTGCTCCGCTACCACAGATCACTCTCCCTCGTACCTCAGCATGGCCCAGTCCCTCCCAATATATCGCTGGCCTAGACCTTTCCTGGTTTCACCCACGGCTGCCTGTCCATCCCTGTGTGTGCACATAGGTAGAGGTATAAGTGTCAGCTCTTGCAGGTGCAGAAACTAAGGGACAGATCTTCTTGGCATGCATGTGTCTGCGTGCAAGATAGGAAACTAAGGAGAAGTCCACACAAAGCTGGAGGAGCTGAGCAGAGAGAGGAATCTGGAAAAACAGCTTCTCTGGACACCACACCTGCTGGAAAGGCAGTCCTGGGAACCAAACAAGGGACCAGCCCCCAGAGCTTTGTATCCCCAAAAAATTTCCTTGGCTGCGAAGCACTTAGGGATGCGCCAAGAGCATGGAGCAGGCTGAAGGCCGGGCAGAGCTGGCAGGGGGCCACTGGCTGGCAGCCACCCCAACGAGGCTGCTGCAAGCTGGGGTCTGCACAGCATCTGCAAGGCGAGCAGCAAATGCTTCCCAAAGCAGGCTGCGGGCATGCCTGCTGTATCAGTGTGCATGATCAAACTGTGCATTGGCAGCACTGTGACAAGGCTGGGGACACCAGGCTGCTCTGCCATCCTGGGCTGACTCACCAGATATGCTTGAACTTAACTACTTTGCATAGCGCATAATTTTTTTAATAGCGTAGAGGTGCCTGGGGGAAGAGGCTTTCTCTAATATGCAGGGAGTATATTGTGCCTGACTAATTTTATGGGTCCCTATTGGCAAAGGGCTTTATCTGTGCTTTCTATCCATTTAACTATAAATCTCTGTATTTGTGAGTTTTGACTCATGTGGACCCATATAATTTAGTTTGATGAATGATTCTGTGCTTTATGATAGCGCAATGAAAGCTTTTGGTAAGATGTAGTAATTCATTTCTTCATAATTAATGGGTGACAGACAACACAGTACAGAAATAACAGATTGTTGAATCAACTGATATATCAAGGTGAGCCAAAGCCTACACAAGCTGCCAGTTAAGAATTAGAAAGTGCCTTTGTAACAGTACAAAATCCAATGCAACATGTAAAACCAAAACGTGAACACATTTCCAAGCATATCTACTGTCTGTGGTGTTCCTCTGAGACACCTTTCCCTCCTTCAGTGCCTTGTGTACACGGTGGTGCCACACACTGTATGCACACACTTTGCTTTTCCCAATCACAGTAATATCTGATCTTTCCATCACATAATAATCCTCTTACATCTCTGGAATATTGAAATACTATGATAATGCACTAAAAAGCCACAAGCCTCCCAAAAAACTTTACCTTCCAAGAGCTGACTTCCGAGTTGGAGATGAATAAGGGAAACATTATCGGTAGGTATCCATTTATGGGCATTTAAGGTCTTTAAAAAGTAAAAAAATCTTTTTTTGTTCTTTTTTAATCAGAATTTCTCCATCATCTATCCCAGGACATTTCCCACCAGAAAAGGCAGAGGCTTGAGAGGAATGCTGATGATTTGCAACTACCGCAGTCAGCCTACTGCAAACTGCGAGGGATCTGGAGTTGGCAGGCTGTCCTGGCAAGTCCATTTTCAGCAAGGAACTGTAATCAGCTGCCAATGCCTTCACAGCCAAGATTAATTAAGAGGCTCTGCATCACTGCAATACCTTAGCAAAGGCCCATCTGCAAGGGGGCCTTTTGTAAGTCTTTCTACAAGAAGTGTGCCCCTGAAATTACCGACAGTATTGCAAGCCTGCTCCTGCCAGACACCTTGTGTTGGGCTGGTGCGTGTATTTGCCATTTTCCTTTTTGTCTGATGTTGCTAAACACATGTGGCAGGTTGGAGGAGACAGGATTTATAGAGGGTGTGGAGACAGAAATCAGAGAATAAAAATTTAGTACAAAATCCTCCATATCAGCCTTGACAAAAGCAAGGGAAATCTACCCCGTTGACAGTGTGGTTTCTCAGAGGGTAGTAATGGAAATGACAGGCAGCACTTCTGAGGCTGAGGTTCACCATTTGGCAGCCAGAGGAACAGCTGCTGGTTACCAGTAATGCTTGTGCTCCATCAACATCGAGCCTCGCAGACCGTGGGGCTGGATTTGCTACAACTGCCTTGTCCTTCATCGTCACCTCACAGGCAGAGGTGCTGCCTCTGCAGCCAGCTTGCTGATTTTCAAGGACCTTTCAAGCAGACAGTGCTGACCAGAGATTTGTGGGGATGGCTTGGGTCTGCATTGTTTGAAATAGAGAAGCAGTCTGTGACATGAGGGCCGATGCTCCACCCCAGAAACATTCCTGTGACATTTGCCATCTAATTAATATGTCATTTGGGTCCTTACATGTTCAGTATTTCTAGAAACTTGTATTTCAATCAACACTTAATGACTGCGTGAATATCAGTCTCACGATTTGTTATCAAAAGCGTTTTATTTTCAACATAAAGGCTCTCAAAAAGATAATGTTTCTTCATCTTATTTGTGGAAAGGTCAAAATGGTATTGCAGAGGATCCTGCTGTTATTCTTTACATATTTAATATCTATTTGGAAAAACAAAAAGCATAGACCACAGCTGACAGACTAGACAGGATAACAGATGTTGATACCTGTAAATAAAACAAGCCCTCCATAATTATACCTTAAAGTATTCAATTGTGAAAATCTGTTTAAAAATACTAACATTGGCTGTTTCCCACCCAGTACCCTATGGTAGTGCTCCTACAGTTTATTAACAACACGAGAAAAAATAAGAAGCAATTTAGAAGCTTTTATTTTCTTGCTGCTGGAATATCTCCACAGAGAGTCTCCTCATGATCAGCATAATGATTTGAAATCTGTAGATAGCTTTCATCAGCAAAGACTTTGTCTGTCTTGTCTTATATACTAATAGATGCTTCTCACTGCAAGCGCTTGGCCCCTGTGCCCTGTCAGCTGGGCCAGCTGCCCCTTGTATTCTGAATATAATGAAAGACAGTGGTTTTAACATTTAAACCAGCCCATAACTTCCACAGCTTGGTGGTACACAAAGAAGCTCACATGCCTGATGTACAGGAAAAGCTGTAAACTTCACATCATTGCTAAGTTAGATAAATTCTGCTTACCTGCATTTATCCTTGCTGACGTGCTGGCGGTGCACATCTGCCTGCCTCCTTGCAGGATGTTCTGGCAGCTGCTGCCACCGCGGCTGCTGAAGCCACCTGCCTCTGGTACAGCAACGAAGAAGGTGGCATGTGTGCACTTTATGCTGAAAGGTTAATGAGTTTTGTCACCTTGGATCATGCAGCTACAACCACTCTGCTGTGCAGAACAGCCAGCCCCACACATGTCCTCAGAGCCAAATTAGCTGCTGTTGTCTATTGTCTGTTGCAGGGTATGTCGTGACATGACAACAACAGAGAGGGGATTCGAGAACATGCTCTACAGCTCCTCTAGGGTTTCCTTACTTGCCCCATATATGTGTCTGATGCTCGATGCAGTAGCTACCTGTCCTGGAGCTGACAACATCAGGTAGTCCAGTGACACAAGGTCCTTCCACGAAAGTCCCTGGCCACTCCTGCTGGAAGGACTATAATTTATAGGCAGTCTGGGCTGAGGCTGAATTCAGGAAGAACTCGTGTGGTTTTGTGCTCAGGAAGAAGCTAAGCTGCATACTGCTCTTCAGGGTGGTTTGTCGAGTGCAGCAGACAGCTTGATAAGGTCTTATCTACTGCGGGGTCTTACGATGTCTCAGCTGGTGACCTTCATCACTGGCAGGATACTTGACAAGGTGAATCTTTCATCTGATCCATATGTAGGCAATCTTGCCTTTGGACATATTGACCTTTACAATGTACTGTAAGAAAGGCCTTCCCAAAATTTTATAAAAGAATGGAGGAATCTGTAAACTAAATTTGGAAGTAGAGGTTATGTATTAATGTAGATGCCATCAGTGTAAGGGCAGGACATGTGGTATTAAGGGGGATGTTGGGAAGTTTTAAATCCTGTTCACAATATTAAAATTACTTTTTCAATCTGCTTAGAATAGCATCAAGACACAATAAAGACTAATTTTAAGTAGAATAAATAAATGAGCAGAAGGATAACTATTTTGGGGAGTTTGCTGTAGGACTGTTATAAAAGGGAAGTGAATGCCTGTGGTGGGGCTTCAGTATCTGATTAAGAAACCTATCAACCATCATTAAGTCTCTGTCTTTCCTCCCAAGACTAGCAGCTCCTGCTGCTGTGGACTCTGTCCTCAGCCTTTCTTGGAAGAAGAAAGTCTGAAAAACCAGGTTGTCCCCTAGATAAGAGTGTCTGAGGGAAACCCCAATGCTTTGGTCTGATTCTGGGGTCTCTTACAAAACAGACTGCCTCAAGTCAGTCTCCCCATTTTTTTTTGGAATGAGCAAATTGGGCAGGTTCCAGTCTCAAAGCTACTCTTGTCACAGGCAGTATTTACAAATGTTTTTTAGCAAACAAATTTCCTTTAATGGAAGCATCAACAAGCAAATCTTTACCTACAATAATGTTGGTCTGTGCAAGTGGTCTCAGCATTAACCACAGAAAAATTTTCTGCAAAAGTTTTCTGCAAACACCCTAGTTTGACTACTTATAAGCACTACAAGATTAAAATCAATGTATTTTAGAAGTTCATAATCCACTTCAAAAGTTACACTGCAGAGAGCCACCAACTGCCAAACCAGACGACTTGCTACTCTGAAATTAGTCAGCCAGGCTCCTGTAGCAGTCAGAGGTTGCCAATATCTATTCGGCTTCTGTGTCTCTACAGAACGGTTTCTCTCTTGTGAAACTGTGGAGATTCATGCAGCACTCCAAATGCATGTACATTATCCCTGTCATATTATAATTCCTGCTGTCATGGCAGAGGGGTGCCACTAAACAAGAGTCTGAAAATAATGTTGATAAAAAGACTAGTGGATGCCTGGAGAGGAATCATGGTAGGTTCCTAGTCCCATATTTTTTATCATTAACAGTTCAATTGCACAGATTCATTCCTGTGAACGTACCCTTTATTTATTCAGTGGCATAATGACAGTACTGTTTCGTTTTCTACTTCTTCCCTAATGATCTCTAACGTGAGGCCTTTTTGACATTCTCTGAGCATTACATTGATGTTTTTAGAGCACTAGCTGTGATAACTCCAGATCTTTTCTCCATGAATCATAACAACTTATGCAGAGACCATCACTATGCATCCCTAGTTAGGAAGATTCTTTCTTTTTTCAAACCAAAAGCATTAATTGTCCTTATTGGCACTGAAAATCATCTGCCATAGTGCTGTGCAGTTATTCAGATGAGGTCTTCTCTGCCTTAAATGAAGCACATGGTAACACATACAGCAAACAAGCCAATACTATGTAACATCATTGTACAGACATCATGTAAAACACAGCAGAACCAAAGGTAAGAATTTGCAGTCCCAACACACATTATAGTCATTCAAAGGACCGAACATGATGTAACCCAAAGAAAAAGATATCTTTCTCTCTCTCTCTCTCTTTCTCTCTGTTTCTCTCTTATTACCTGGTGGATTTCTCTCTTTCACAGAATATTCCAGAGGAGGATCTCATATTCAAAAACATCATCAAGTTGTACTCAGTATCACCAAACATTTCAAATTTAATGACGAGCTGTATTCTTTCAGTTACTTCATATGAACAAAAATGAGAAATAAACCCCTCTCTATTCATTTTGCTGTTAGAATATATATAAATAGTGTTCATGCTATACTGTATTTGTTAATGAGCAGCTCTATAGAGCTCTCAGAAAACTGTATCTTACTGAATACTGATAAAAATAAAGTGCTAATCATAATGGAAATGTTCATAAGATTATTTTATTGGTTGCGTGAGTTTTTGTGAGGAACTGCTATCTTGAAAACAGAAGTTGCTCTAGAATTAACTGGAAAGTAAGGGAACAAGCATTTAAAACAATCAATCCCAGCAATGACTGAAGGACCCTGTCAGTTGACCCATACTGTAACTTCTCTGTCAGCTTCAAGCTGAAATTTTTGATGTTTATGGGGCCACACTGTTTTCAATGCTAGTAAATGAGTATGTACCATATGACTTCCTTTGGAAGTCCCAAGGACTTCCAGATCAGCAAGCACTGGAAAATTTCCCTAAATATTGTATCAGATTTATCTGCTTCTGCCTCGATAGCAGTGCTGGTCCCGTGCCTCCTCTCTGGACAACCTCCCTGTAGAGGCCCCAGCCTAGAGGCACTGACATCAGGAACCTGACAGCATGTAATCTAATTCTCCTTAAATATTTGCTCAAGCCAACAGAGGTTATGGATATTCCCACCAAGAGTGACACAGTCTCTGGCTGAATTAAGCTCTCAGAAAATGGCAAATGTCCTTTCTAATTAGTGCAAGCACCCTCAATGTCAGCCATATTGACATGGCGACCTCCATACGCAATTGAAATCAAACTCTGCAACCAATAATTATAAATCTGTATTCAAATGTGGGTATTTCAATATGTATTAGGTCCATTAAGTCAACAGGCAATATCTTTGTGTTAACAATCTGCTTCCTTGCACAGTGAGCTGTGGACACATCCATCTGAAGGCTTTTTAAAATGGAGCAAATATATACAGGTGGATTAAATACGTACAATGAAAAACGCAAAATGAGTAGATCAAACATATGCTAAAGTCTGCAACATTGAAGCATAAGTTCATTTCAATGGATTAGAAATCAGTGCACAAACACTTTCATCGTATTCCTGTTCTGGAGGGCGCTACGTGCTGGCTGTGTAATTCACTGTCCATAAAAAGTGGAATGGCACTATCGACGTGTCTCAGTTGTCTTCACCTGAGGATGGTATGATCAGAGACTGCCTTTCCTCAGGTCCAATGTGCTGGGCTGGATTTTACCTTCTCGTGACAGTAGGTGGTGGGTTAGGATCTCACTCTGGAGCAGACACATAATATTCACAGAGGGCCAGAACTGCACTTCAGATTTAGGAAAACTAAAAACATTGATGTGTGGACACATTCAATTTAACCACTTCCTGAAGTCTGTAAGGAGGCTGTCACAGAGATGTAGTAAAAACTTCTCCTTAAACTGCTAGAAATGTGGTAGATGACTTCATTCAATCAGATCTTCTTGTCAATGAAGCCTGAGTGACAAGTCTCGCAGCAGCACCCATGAGGTCCTTGCAGAGAAGAGATCCTGTTACCTCAGGCCAGTACAAAAGATGCAATGTTAAAAAATCAGTACCTTCATCATGCCAGGATGCCTAAGCAGCTTCAACAGGAGAACAGATTTGGCCTACTGTTAGAGCGTGCCCCACCTGATGGACAGAGAAGACAGACAGAACCCCCATATTAAAAGAGAAACATTCTGTTCTGATTTAAATAGTTTCACTTCCCCCATAACTTTCTTAATCATTAGGGAACTGTGAGATTGCATAAATAGATGCCATTCAGAATGTAAACACTGAAGCCACTTTGATTTGTTCCCTTGTGGCAGATTACATCTGAAAGGATGATAAGCAAAGATAACATATCTTGAAATTCCATCCTAACAAACAATAAATTACCCTGCTGAAAGCAGGCTTTCAAAGTACAATGTACGCAATTTCTCAGCCCAGCACACAGTCAGATGCCTTGAGGCCAAGTAAGCCACTTTAGAAGCAACAGTAGATGGCAGGTCATATAACAGGCCAATAATAAGAGAATCACACGAATCTCTGAAAATAGGAGCAAATGAATTTCATTACAGATTCATATTCAAAGTTTCAGAAGAGTAGGAGCAGTTTTAATAGTCTTCCGTTTACTATCTACCCGAGGACTCTAAAAGAATTTGCCATATAATTAAAACCTTTCAGTGGGATGAAAGAGCTCAACGGGAAAAATCAGTTGCTCAAAAATAAAAAGGTGGCTTCTAAATATAAAATCATACTACTTGTTACAGCTTTCATAATTAGCTGCTTTGTTAGTTCTTTTAACTCACTTCCTACTGGGATATATTCAGAAAGCCTAGGGCTTCCATTATTTCCATGTCTAGTAGGAAAAAAATATAAAAATTAGGAAGATAAAATAGACACAAAGGATTTGATTTAGACTGCATACATAAGAAGAAGGGCACAGCTGCATTTCCTTAGGTAATTCTGGTATAAATAACTGAGATCAATGCTCACAATCACAAAAAAAGATGAGTTAGTATTTCAAAAAATGATCTTTCTTCCGCTGAAAGTTGCTGCTTCTCAGCTAAGAAGCAGCAACTAACTGATTTTGTGTGTCTTCTTGAGATTTATACAGTGGGAAGTAAACAAGATTCACTTAAACCACCTTCAGGCTGACCACTAACATGAAACCCAAACAGCGCTGTGACAGTAACTCTTCTTGGTAGCTAGCCCAACTAGCACATGGAGGAGTGATGCTACCATGCTTAAGGAAGAGAAGGTTTTTTTGGTTTATCTCAGAGCATTTTCTTCTGTTTTATCACTACGGATTAAAAAAAAAAGAAACCACAAATAAATAGCTTTTCTTCAAAATGAATTTTTATTGAGCCCAGAATGAAGCAATCTCATTCCAGAAGGTAATTTATTTCTTTGCGCTGTTATTTTGAAATGATAAAGCAAACTGTTCATTTAAAACACGTCAAAATGTTTGCACTATTCCACCTTTTTTAAAAGTTGTTAAAGTATTAGTAGATGGTCTCAGATTCACAAACAGATTTAGTTAATTGACATGTGCCATTCTCAATTAATAAAATATTTGAGTGAAAGCTCATCCATGTACAATACCTTCTTGATTGTTCAAATAGCACGGAAGAGGATTGGAACAGAGCATGCACAACAACAATTCATGCTATGGTAGGCAGCAGAAGATGAAAGAGGGGATGAAACCTGATAAACAGCCATTGTATGGAAGCACTCAGAGAAGTCATAAATGATAGGAAAGTCCAATCCTTCCTGTTCAATACAAAAGTCTATGAGCTGGAAAAGAATACAGTTCCTGTCTCCTTCTTGGAGGGGAAATCATTCTGAGAAAGAGGTCAGGGACTAAAGAGACATTCACAGGTGAGAAGCACAGCCTCCTAGGCTTTAAAGAGGAACATGAGCCTTTGTACCCTGAGAAGAGGGAGACTGTGAACCATGTTGGCAGAAAAGGCCAGAGGGAGCAGGAGCGTTATGATCACAGGTAGTCATGGAGGCACTACACTTCCTGAGCCTTTGACAGGCTGTAATAGGTGAAGTTTCAGCCTGTTGAATCATAATATCTAGATCTATCCTTTACAGTCCTTTCATGGGTGTCTGCTCCTTATTCAGCATATAAACATCCTTCTTCATAGATCTACAGGTTATAAGTCATTACCTCTATTGTTCGGTCTTCTTCCATTCTGTTTCTAACTATATGATGTATTATGATTTTCTTTGGGATAGTCCTCTGTGTAAAGATTCCTTTCTGCTTGTCATGTAAGTTACTTATCTATTAACGGTATCACAATTTACTATCATATTTTTAAAATAATAAAATGATGACTACTTTCACCCAAAAAGGAGAAGTACCTTATATTGGTAATTGTATACGGGCATTACAACAAGCTTTTTCTAATCTCCTAACAAAGCAGGCATAAAATGTTTCCCATGTTGTCTTGGTTTCAGCTGGGATAGAGTTAATTTTCTTCTTAGTAGCTAGTAGAGTGCTGTGTTTTGGATTTAGGATGAGAACAATGTTGATAACTCACTGATGTTTTGGTTCTTGCTGAATAGAGTTTACACTGGTCAAGGACTTTTCAGCTTCCCATGCTTTGCCAGGTGCATGAGAAGCTGGGAGGGGGCAGAGCCAGGACAGCTGACCCAGACTGGCCAAAGGGCTATTCCATACCATATGACATCATGCTCAGTATATAAGCTGAGGGAAGAAGAAGGAAGGGGGGGACATTCGGCATGATGGCGTTTGGCTTCCCAAGTAACCGTTACGCGTGATGGAGCCCTGCTTTCCTGGGGATGGCTGAACACCTGCCTGCCGATGGGAAGTAGTGAATGAATTCCTTGCTTTGCTTTGCTTGTGCGCGCAGCTTTTGCTTTCCCTATTAAACTGTCTTTATCTCAACCCATGAGTTTTCTCACTTTTACTCCTCTGATTCTCTCCCCCATCCCACCGTGGGGGGAGTGAGCGAGCGGCTGCGTGGTGCTTAGCTGCCGACTGGGGTTAAACCACGACACATGTACTTTATGATACCGCAGAAGTGTAATTAGGCTGAGTATGTGATACACCTTGTCCATGAGAATTTCTGCACTTCAGCTAGAATACTGGTGACATCACAGCTGCATGTTACATACCCATCCATTTGACAGCATGGGAGCAGAGGACCAAGCCGGGCATCAGGCACAGCCAAAGCCAACACTGAGGTGGTGAAGCCACGTTCTTAAGTGTACTACCAAGTCTCACAGCAGCAACCAAGTCTCAACATGTCAGCAACACTGACATGTAATGTAATATAATGTCTATGTGCCTGCCTAATATTAACTTAGTGAAGGAGCAGCAGCTTCTGATATCATCATTTCTAATCAGCTGATGAGATGAAGCATGGACAGCTATCTGTTTGCATCAGGGTGCGCTCCAGCCCAGGGAGAGGCTGTGCAGAGAGTAACCTGCTCCAGAGCTGAAGAAGGAATAAGGTGCCCAATCATTCTTCTTCTTGTTTCCCCTCCCACCAGCTGGCAGGATGCCACCCTTTTGCAAAACACTCACTATTGACAAGGGCAAGGCACACGAAAAGCAGGATCATTACTGGGGGCCAAAGAGTTGGTACCTGGGTCTGTTTTGGGAGACTGGTATAGGAGCCATTCTGCTGACAATGCAAAGTTGAGCTGCTTTGTTAATTTGTCCTCTTCCTGGGGTCAGCAAAACTCAGTTCTGCCTACACCCAGAGCTGGCTCTGTAAAGAATTACTGGTTAGGAGTGGCAGAACTGCTGTACCAGCGCTGGGTATCAGAATTTCCCTTAAGCTCCAAGGTAATCACCTTAACTTAAAGTTGCTGTAAATCACATGGGGACAAGCTGATGCTTGGGTATCTTTTTCATTCCTTGCTCAAACATGAACCAAATCATCACTTTCCTACCCTTCCTGATGAAGGAAGTGAAGCTTGACCTCTGCTGCAGATCCAGTCCAAGGTCTCCAAATGCTCAGTACTCCCAAAAGCCTTTATTCTAATTGCATCTGTTGAAAGGTTCATTGCATGGTGAACAGACACTGGTGAGAACATCAGTGTTGGGGAATAATCACACTTCATTCTGAGAATGTGGTCACATTCAAACACATCTATAGTTACATCTGAAACTATATTCTTTCAGATATAGGAAAGGTCATTTCCAGGATAATATTTCTTCTTGAGATTAATTCAGCAACATGGTCTTTAAAAGCAGATTTCTTTTATATCTTTCATAGCAATCAGGAAAAATATGCATTTGTTAAAGCACATCATCCCTCAAACCATAGCAGCATGATAACACTCCTTGATGTTGTGCTCTTTGTCATGTTTGAGAGATGTGATGGTTGTCTGAGCACTTCCACACCTGCTGATAAAGGATTATCTCCTGAAAAGATTATACATAGTGGGTTTGGATTTATGTGCAACCACATAAAATATTACTCATGAACTGTCCAGCATGAAGAACCCAAAATAATAGCTCTGATCTTTGAACACACATGAGGAGAGATGTAGCAGAAGTAGCAAAATGGATTGGCATTCACAGGACTGCTCACACCCCAGGAAAGGTCTCCAGCCTCTGCTACTGGTGTCCTTTAGAGAAAACCCAGATGAGCCACACAGTAATCCGAGTTCCTAGACCAGTAAGCAAGATTTGGAAGAAGCCTAAGGAAGGTATGGTCCAGATCAGATCTAGTTCAGAAGATTTTGATTTAAACATAAAGACAGCAACTTAAAGAGAATGTTTAAAATAAGGAGGCAGGCAACCCTTGAACACCTAACTTTCCATTGTATTTTTTGCCAGTCAGAGACCAGGCATACTGAAATCAGGGTAAAAGTGAAATGAAATCTGTATGACAGAGACCTGTGCTCAGGCTTGAGACTAGCAAAAACACAACTTCTGTTAGCCTGTCTTCGGGTCCCAATAGACTTTAATTCATTCAACATTTGGCAATGAAGTTTTGGGTAAGAAAGACACAGTGCCATATATGCAATCCCTGTGTTTGCTTTCATGGGAGTGAAATCAGATTCCAGCAACAACAGACTCTGACCAATTAGCAACAGCTAATTCTTCCCCTTCCCCCAAACTGCAAAACTGTCATTACTGATGCCATTAAAGAAATGTTAAATTAGAAGTCACCATGTAATAATGACCAGCTACTACAGGGACTAGAGGATGCTATCTACAATTTAAGCCATATTTAATACTTTAATAAGAATTGAGGATGACTCACTGTCTCAGAGCCTTCCTCCAAATATCTAATGCATCTTTAAGAGGTCTGGATTTTAAGATAACGAAAACTGAATCTGGGGTATTCCCTACATGCTTCACCTCAAAATAATTAGAAACGCTAGTGGGAAGAATCACAGAAATCTTGGTAGGAAAGTACCTCTAGAGTTCTCTAGTCCTGTCTCCAGCTTACAGCAGGAATATTGCCAACATAAGATCAGTCAGGGCTTTGCCCAGTTCAGTTTTGAAAATTTCCAAGAATGAAGATTCACAGCTTCTCTGGGTAACCTGTTCCAGGGCTGCACTACCCTTCTAATGAAATGGTTTATCTTAATGTCCAGCTTGGACCTCCTGTGGTGCAGTCTGTAGCGCTCTCACCTTCTCTGAGTAATCTGCCAGTACCAAGAACATTCTGGTTCCACCATCTTTGTAACTGCCCTTCAAATAGTTGTAGGCTGCTATTAAATCTCCCTTTACCCTCCTTTTTGCCAAACTGAACAATTTCAGCTCCCTAACCACTCCCCATTTTTTGTGGGCTCATGTGGTAGCCCTCCACTGGACCCTCCAGTTTCTCAACATCTTTGCTGAGCTCAGGGTCTCAAAACCAGGTACAGCTGTGTCTTCATCAACGTCAAGAAAATGTATAACTTCCCTAGATCTGCTGGTCACACTCCCTCTAGAGCCGCCCAGTATGCAGTTCACCTTATCTGGGTGGAAGTGAAAGTGTTGATCTGCTGGAGGGTAGGAAGGCCCTACAGAGGGACCTGGGCAAGCTGGATCGATGGGCCAAGGCCAACTGTATGAGATTCAACAAGGCTAAGTGCCGGGTCCTGCACTTGGGTCACAACAACCCCAGGCAACGCTACAGGCTTGGGGAGGAGTGGCTGGAAAGCAGCCTGGCTGAAAAGGACCTGGGGGTGATGGTTGACAGCCGCCTAAACATAAGCTAGCAGTATGCTCAGGTGGCAAAGAGGGCCAATGGCATCCTAACTTGTATCAGGAATAGTGTGGCCAGCAGGACCAGGGAGGTGATAGTGCCCCTGTATTCGGCACTGGTGAGGCTGCACCTCGAGTACTGTGTTCAGTTTTGGGCCCCTCACTTCAAGAAGGACATCGAGGTGCTGGAGCGTGTCCAGAGAAGGGCAACTAGGTTGGTGAAGGGTCTAGAGAACAAGTCTTATGAGGAGCGGCTGAGGGAGCTGGGGTTGTTTAGTTTGGAGAAGGCTGAGGGGAGACCTTATTGCTCTCTACAACTACCTGAAAGGAGGTTGTAGCGAGGTGGGGGTCAGTCTCTTCTCCCAAGTAACAAGTGACAGGACGAGAGGAAATGACCTCAAGCTGCGCCAGGGCAGGTTTAGGTTGGATATTAGGAAAAACTTCTTCACTGAAAGAGTAGTCAGGCACTGGAACAGGCTGCCCAGGGAAGTGGTTGAGTCCCTATCCCTGGAGGTATTTAAAAGACGGGTAGATGTGGTGCTTAAGGACATGGTTTGGTGGTGGACTTGGCAGTGCTAGGTTAACGGTTGGACTCGATGATCTTAAGAGTCTTTTCCAACCTTAATGATTCTATGATTCTATGATTATCTGTAAGGAAAACATTCGGTTGAGTGATAGTCAATTTGGCATGTACTGCAACACCCAGGTTCTTCTAGAAGGGTTGCTGGCCCCCACCCTGTACTGACACATGGGGCTACTCAATCCCAGGTGTGAAACTTTGCACTTCTCTTTGTTAAACTTGACAAGATTTCTGTTGGCCCAGTTCTCAATTTCCTCAAAATATCTCCAGACTGAAAGTTCAGCATGCCACCTACCCTCCTGCCCAGATTAGTAGCATCTGCAAATTTGCTATCTCATCATTCAGGTCATTGATTAAGAAATTGAACATTATAGTCCTTGGTATGGATCCCTGGGTAATTTTGCTCATTACCAAACACTAACTGGGCATAGGTTCATTGATTACTACTTCTTGAATGCTCCTTCTTTGATTTTTAGTTCATTAAGAACTTACTTTTTAGGCAAGAAGGCCCTCTGCTGAATTTTACAGTCTTCCTGCACAAGAGGATAGTTTTTTTCTGAGTGCTTAGCAAGTTTTCCTTAAAAATTAGCCTGGCATAGTGAGGCACCTTTCCACATTATGGCAGCTTCCCAGGTGATTCTGTCTAGCAATATCCTACACAAACAGAAGTCTGCTCTCCTGAAGATCAGAGTCCAAACTCCACTGCTCACCATTCTAGCCTTCCTCCAGCTTTTAAGCAATTCATTACTCTAAATAATTTTAAAAAGCCATTTTTAAAAGAACTTGAGCTTAAGAATAGGCTAAATTCTTCAGTACTGAAGTCACCAGCCAAAATCCAGAAACTTTGACCAAGTTCCAAGACAGATATAGAGGCAAGTTGACAAATTCATCTGTTTCATGAAATATTTCTCCACTTACAGCTAACTGAAACTTCCAAACCTACACTGCATGAATCCTACTGCAAATCCATGATACCCAGCCTCTAACTAAGCCTTTGAGCCAGAACAACTTTCAAACGGACCTGCCCTATCTCCTGGTAAGTCCCCAGTAGAGGCAGTGAATAAACTGCAGCTCATCTGAATTGTTCAGACAGGTCACACACTGCTGCTCTTTGCCAAGTGCTCTATGTTCCTTCTCTTATCACCTCTGTAACTGCCGTGTAAATGAGGCCCATACATGAATATCATAGGAGATAGTCTGATCAAGTGCCAGAAGCACAACCACAACTGTTCATGTGCCAGAGGGAACAACAAACTACAGCTCTAGAATTCCTCCATGAGAGATTACATTGCTTGTTCTCCAGAAATTAATTTTTAAAGAAATTGCCGTTTCAAGTGATTTTCAAATGGCACTGCAACCACCTCAATTAACACTGTAGACTTTAAATGATCCCTTCTTTCCCATGTAAGTCATGTGGTACAGAAACTCAGAGTGACTCACACCACAGTGTGATATGCTAATATAGTTTTACTTTAAAATATGGCCAAAATTCCTGCTAGAATAAAACCTGCTACAGTTCTTCCTATAAGAATAAATTCTTTGCCTTGGAATCTGTTAGATGAATGTGATATACAAATATGTGTCTTTATGCTATTCAAAGCAAGAATAGGGGGAAGAAGAGATTATAATCCCAACTATCCACAAAGCAATCATTTATACTATTGAAAAACCTTGAAGGTTTATGCAAAAGGCCAATGTAATGGTGTTGGTTTTATAAATATATTTAACACATTTATCTATCTTAGATTTGTACTTAAGATTATAAACGATTGTGAAAACAATAGTTATTAAGAGGGTGTATTTAGCTTTTTGCAATAGCAAATGAGCCATAAAGCTTTTACCGGGGTGGAAACATCCAAAGAAATCTTAAAGGAGCAAGGAACTGACTTTACTGCCTTCCTTCATTATATACCAATTTAACAAAATCCTGTCGATGCAGCAGCTATGGGAACAAGGGGGAGCATGGTTGAAGGTAGGCATGGCTAACATCAAACCCATTTGAGTTGCTGGAAAGGTCTAACCTAGTCCTGACACAGATATTAAAAAAATGTGTAAGACATGAAACAGTCTTGGAGACAGCAGCTATGAGTCCTTTCTTTGTGTTATAGGAGGAGCCACAGTGTTTTGAATGGCTTTATGCTTTGACTGGATAGGATAGGATAGGACAGAAAATAGAATAGAATAAGAATAGAATAGAATAGAATAGAATAGAATAGAATAGAATAGAATAGAATAGAATAGAATAGAATAGAATAGAATAGAATAGAATAGAATAGAATAGTTGTCTATACAAACAACAGCCTGGAGATACTCTAAATGTAACACATGCCACAAGGGAGGAGAACATCTAAAAATGTCTTCAGATAGGTATGTCTTGTATCTGAGAGAAACATAGAAGAACTAAATGCAGCAGATGGTTTTGTCATTTCATTAGGCTGAAAAAAACACTTTACTTGGATGCTCCCGCAGTGCATTAGTTTCTCAGGATGAGGCTCGTCTCATTTAAACTAAGAAGCTACAAGGCCACAGGTGGACACCCTGTTATTGATCCAGCTGTATCAAAAAAAGAGGTCACTGCCATAAATTTTTCACCACTATCAGCAGTCCCTTACCATCACCCCTCTGCCTCAGGCAATCACCCCGTTGAGGTCACAGTTCAGGTACCGTAATTAGTTTCAGGCAGAAGTGAAGTTAACCCAAGCCTGATTCCACCTGAAGGATGATGTCAGGCTGTACAAATCAGAGCCAGCAGAGCGAAGAAGTATTTCCATTAATCGAGCAGGGGCCGTTATCTCATCAAAAGACACCTATCCAGAGGAGAACCTCTGTCAAAGCCCAGGAACGGGTGCCGTGATCTGCTGCCAGAAGAGAGGCCTCTCTCTGACTACATTTCTTTAATTGCCTCCTGCAGACTTCTCCCTTTTGTTCAGCTTTGTACCATGCAGCCCAACAGGAGACTCAGGCTTTTGTCGAAAAAAATTGCAACAGCAGCTGCCTATTACATTCTGCAGGTGGCAGTAGGAAACCCTGCAAACTTCTTAATTAACAAAAACAGGACGAACAGAGCAGGAATTATACCCCAAAACCTTTCTGCAGAGATTCTGGCAACAACTTCATTCCATGTCAGATGTCTAACTGATGCTTTCTTTTGTTCCTAGCTGTGCCCTAAAACCTTGCACATGTCTACATATCTTACATTTTGGTCAATACAGTTTTCTAGAACTTTCCGGTGACATCTGTCAATCAATTCCAATCCAACAGTCAATGAGCTGAGATTAAGATAAGAAAAGTAACGCTGCAGAATTTAACCACAGGTTTTGTTGGAAGAGTATAAAGGCAGTCATAAGTAGTAAAAACAAATAGCAGGAATTCTTGTTTTATAACAATATGTACAGAAAAAATTACTTTTCATAGACAAAAAAAAGCTTAATTTTACAGCTGCTTACTCAAATCACCTGACGTATAGCAGAATGTATTTTGACTCAGGCTTCCAGCCACACTCATAATCTTAATTTTGAAACTCCAGGTTAATTTTCATTTGTTGTAATGAACTCTTGAACAGAATAGGCATTTGTTGAATGTACTTGACATGTCTGCGCTCTTTTGTGCTCTTTTTCCTATCTCTACATACAGTTATTGAACCTGATGACACATCTTTCCTGTGTATATCTCCTAATTTAAGATGCCTTATTACATAAAGAACTTGTAATGTTTAACTGTTTACTGCTCAAAGTCCTTGCTATTAAATAGATTCTCCTTTTTTGTTACAACTCTTCCTGTCTTTATTGAGTACTTGTCAGTCAAAGAAAACTTCAACTATTTTATATCCACTAGGATTCATAACACTCCCAGAAGTTCAGTGTCATGAACATTTTACAAGGAATCAGTTGGAGCACCATGAGACAAGATAATTTGCCACAAGATCATACAGCAAGCTGTCTCAGAGCTAAGAAAGAATCTAAGGTTCCTAATTTACCAGATCTAGGTTCAGGATTTTTCTGGGCCTCATTAGCTGCTACTGTTAGGCTTTTCACCCTCTTCTACACCGTAGGACACGTCTGCTTCTTAATGTCCTCTAGGAGGTATAATTACCTTTTTGCACAGAGGTCTAAGACATCACTGATGCTCTTGATCTCTCCTCCTTTCTTGTGATATATCTCTTGGCTTTTGGGCTTCTACAACATATCTGAAGTTTGTTATAGAGTACTAGGAAGTAGTACTTGCTAGGCCTTTGCAGGCCCCCACAGACACTGTGTTATGAAGTACAGGCATTTCCTAAATTTGGTATCTGCAGAATGGTTTCCCATGATTTCAGGGAACTCCATGGTTAAGACGGTTCCTTCCAGTTTTATGTTCCTATAAGCCTTACCTCTATAGTCCCTAGACAAAGCTCCTATTCTAAGATCCTAATTCATGTAGGCATTCTGATAAGTCCATCCCCTCACCCTGCCATAGTACATTAGAAGTTGTGGATGCCCCATCCCTGGAAACGTTCAAGGTCAGGTTGGAGAGGGCTTTGAGCAACCTGATGTAGTGAAAGATGTCCCTGCCCATGGCCAGAGGGCTGGACTAGATGATCTTTAAAGGTCCCTTCCAATTCTTCCAGTCCAAACCATTCTGTGATTCTATGAAATCAGGGTTACATTTAGAATTAAGATCTAGGCTGGAAGAAAGTGATGAGTTGGGCTAATGCAGGCAATCGGAAAGGGATGTCTGAATAAAGGACTCATTGCTGCCACTGTGGGTCATCAGGTTAGATTTCTAGTTCAGGGAGTGTATAGGTCATTAAATCAGATTTAGGATTTGGCAGTGGGGTGATAGTAAGCCTATTTCAGAAGGCCTGCTAAGGTAAGTAGTTACATTTTGGTTTGGAGCAAGCAGAGGTCCATCGAATAAATTTTGAGTCAGCGTTAGAGCAAAGTTTAGTGTTCGTATGGGTAAAAAAAAAAAATCAAGAAAAAAAAAAATGCTCAGATCCAGAGCAGGCTGCAGGGTTGTACAATGTGTTATAATCTATACTGCACTAGACTCTCTCTCTCCTCAGGGTAGGTGAAGGTCACTGTGCTTTTGGCTATTGTTAGGATCACGGTGTTTGAAAACAGGCTGGCAGAGGCTTTACAGAAGTTGTAACATCTAGCCTTAAAAAGGACTCATGGGTAACCTAAACATCCTCCCTGACTTTCTCTTACTATGTAACATGACTCAGTTTGGTTGATCCAGAGCTTTCCCCATCATGTAAAATTCCCATGACTTGACAGCACTGTTCACCTACCCATTCACAACCTGGTTATACCCCACCAGCACGCAGCTCCCCGCACAAGGCAGCTCTGGTCAGGGCCACCCTTCCTCCCGCGGCCCCCGAGGCACCGAACCACCAGGCACGGACAACAGGAGCTTCAGCCCACGCTGGGACTGCGTATATCGAACGCTAATGGCGACGGGTATTATATATATGTTCGACAGCCTGAAGTTGGTTGATGCTCCTGAACTGATGTTCAGTGCATAGCGACTCTGCGTTCTCGAAAGCCGCTGGGGCGGCAGCCACAGGCGGGAAGGCACTGGCACTGCCCGGACACCCCAGACCAGCATGAGCACGAAGGGACGAGGCCGGGACCCTCAGCTCTCGCCTCCGGGCGCCGAGCCGCCACGGGACGAGTGCTTCATACATTCACCGTGGACCGGGGGCTGTAACGGCCCTGCTCGGGGGTGCTGCTGGGCCGGCGGCAGGTCACGGTGTGGGAGGCCCTAAGCCTCTTCACCCGGGGACGAAGCCCAGGGCCGCGGGCGGAGGCCCCTCCCGCCCAGCAGGGGCGGCTCACGGCGCCGCCGCCGCCGCCTGACGGCGCCCCCCGCCGGGGCCTCCGCCCGCGCCGGGCGGGATGCGGGGCGCTCGCAAGCGGCTGTGTTCCGCCTTGATCGTCGCATACGGCCTCTTCTCCCTCTACGCGGCCTACACCGTCTTCCTCCGGCCCCGCCGCCCGGCCGCCCCCCGCCCGCCGCACCGGGACCGCCGCGGGCCGCGAGGTGAGCGCGGCGGCGGGGCCGCGCCGGCCTGGCCGCGACCGGCGGCGCAGCCCGCGGGGCCGGGGGGCGGCGGGTCTGGTGCGGGGCCGACGCGGCTTGCCAGCTCCTGCCTGCGCCAGAGAGGCTTCGGCGCTCCCGGCGAGGGGGAGCGGCCGCGCCTCCCCCCCGTTGCCGTCGCCGGCCTGGAAAGCCTGAGCCGGACCGAGGGCTGCGCTTCGCCTCCCGGCGGCTCTGCTCGAGAGCGCCGCGGCGGGCGGGGCCCGGGGGCAGCCCCGCAGGGACACCGGGGCCGAGGGTCCCCCGCCGGCGACGGGCCTACGCTGGCGGCGGCCATTTCCCCGCGGCCTTGTGAGGCACCGGGCCGCGGGCCCGGGGGAGGCGGGGTGCCCGGCCCGGGGCGGCGGGAGGGTTGTCAGGTGCTACCTGAAATGCTGAATTCAAGAGAATTCGGCAGTTTTCTAAACTTGCAAATCTGTTATTTTTATGTAAATTACGCTTTTGGGTTTCTTAGATCATGTTGTCTTGGGAAATGAAGAGTGGAATCCGTGGGAAGGGGACGAGAGAAATGAACTGGTTGCTTCTCAGCAGAGATACGAAGCTAATCTTAAGATGATAAAAAATGCAAGATCTCACCTAGAGCAAACCAGTCTTAGAGTACAGATTTGGGGCAAAGCAGCAATTGGTAAGCAGATGTAATCGATGTCTATTAATCACTTAACCTTTCTGATATAGCACTTCTCTCTGCTTTTTTTTAATGATTGAAATTTATGCATATGATTAATATGGCTATCTGTACATGAAGAGCATTAAGGAAGTGGTAGCTGTTACTCAAAATTATGTTAATACTAATATAAGAGTAGTTAGGCTCCAGTTTCTTTGTATCAGTTCTTTTCAAGGCTGTTTTTCACATCTGTCAAAGAAAATGGTTCAAATGGCAGAGAAACAAAGTTACTTTTTGAATCCAATCTAGCTTAAAATACAGCACAAGGACAGGCCTCTTACTTGACTGTAACAGAATATTTATTTTTGTCACATTTACACTGTGAAATAAAGCATTGCACAGTGAGAAATAAGGCATTTTCTGTACTTCAGTACTACTACCACTGATGATCTTGGAAATTCTTCTATTGTAGAAGACACAAAGTCCCTTCATAAACTGGAGGCCAAGGTCCTTTCAAGCTCTTTAACTGCTGCTGACATATCATTGTTCTTCTTTTAGCTTTTTTGAAGATGTAACATTTCCAGCTTCAGTTGAACTTTCATGTAGCATTGTAGAACACGTTGGTATATTGTATAGTGATGCATTCTATCACAAAAATTTGATGTGTTTCACAAAAGTGTAAGAGAACTATGCCTGTTGTTAAAATGCTGATTAATATTTGCTCATTTTTAAGTGGTAGGTGTACCAGAAAGAGATGCTAACGTACGTGGTAGTATGATACATCATCATCTGGTATTTTGACAGCCAAAGAATCTTTTTAAATGGCCCAATGTGTGAAAAATTCATCTTAACTAATTCCAAGTCATACAGAATTTGGAAAACAATGTCCATATTGTATAGGAAGCTCTGACATTTTTTTACCCAAGTTCTTATGTTGTTATGCATTTTCATTTCCCAGAAATACTTTTTATTTGCTGGGAGTGTAAAGTAGGCAAGATCCGTTCATTCAAATTCATCCATCATATCTTCATTTATGTAGGTCTGTACCTTTGGGAACATATTTTTGGAGGGCACCTTCAGCCACCTGATGTGACTGCACAGTGGAGAGAAGGAAGCCAAAAAGCTGGAAAAACATATTTCAGGTACTAGCTGCATGATGTTGACTTCAGTTGTGTTAACTTTAACAAATGATGCATTGGAAAGAACACAATAAGATGCACAGGTGCATTATTTTGTCAATCTCAGACTTGCAGCTATTTTAATATTAGTTGCAAATACTTTGATTTTGTTACGTTTCGATAATTGAAGAATATGCACACAACTTCTCATTCAAAATTATCACAAGGAATGGTTGCATTTATTCATGGAAACACATACTTGATAAAACCAGCAAATTCTAGCCCAAACATGTCACTATTAAAAAATAGAAAACTAGGGAGCAATTTCATCTGCTGTTTTATGAAAAGATTTGTGTATTTGAAAGGAACGTGGGAAGACTTACAAATGCTGAGAGGGAAGGCAGCCAGGAGACCTTAGGAGGGGGTGCGGAATACAACCCTGAGAAAAGTCTAAGAACTGGGGTTTGGGGCTGACAGTTGACTGAAAGAAGCTTGGGGCTGTGAGGCAAGAAGATGTCTCCTGCTGTTTGGTTTCTGTTGTATTCAGGGAAAAGGGACTTCACTCATTCATTCATAAATAGCATTTATAACAAAAACAATCTGTGAGACCTAGCCAGATGTTAATTACTTGATTTGCGAAGCAAAATTTTAGATGTAAAGGAAGACAACACTTGAAGCATTGTTTGCTTTAAAAATGGATTTTGATCTGTGATCATGCATGTTTTAAAACTGTAGTCAAATGTTTTATATTATTTAGTGAATGATATAGAAGTTTTCTCTAAGGTTCTATTTAATACCATTTTTAAGGCTTTCTGTAAGGATGCAGTGAAAGCTGAAGGATTTTCCATCTATTTGGCCAGTTTGCCAGCCTGCAGTAGTAGCTCTCCTACAACATATAGTCACTTGCATGAGGACCCATCTGTTAAAAAAGTTTTCTTTAAAAGTGTAAATGGCACACGTAAGTGAATTTAACTTCTGAAAAATGTGTTGCTTCAGGAAGGTGTTTTTTCCTCGCACAATAAGACAGGGGGTTCCAGTTGAAATTTGCAGGTAATGTTTGAAGTAAATATGTGATTATGAATTGAAAGGGGTTTTTTTGAGTGATCACAAAAGCTTTTTTATCACTTTGAATTGTTGATCAGTGACTGTGTACATGGTACAGGCCATAGAATCTTTTCAGTAATGCCTACATCACATTCATAAGTGATTAAAAATCTTTTCTGGAAAGACATGTAGGCTTGATTTAAACATAGCAATTATTAAAGAGTCTGTTTTACATCTAAGGAAATAGATGAAATGACATACTCTTTAAAAAAAATAGATGTATTCCTTGTCTGCAAATATAACCTGATCCTACAAGATTAGGGAATCAACTGTGAATGATGCTACTGCATCTTGGTAGTCTCCTTGACAGCGCAATAGAGCTTTCCATTCACAGATTTGGAGAAAGGATACAATACTGTCGTTGAATAGGGAGCAGTGCCTGTAGTGTTATCTTTGTGGGAAGAGACTCTTGTTTCCAGAATTAAAATCTCAGAAGCTATAGAAATCAATGACACTCTACCAGATAGATTGTCTTCTTGGTATGGACATGAGGATTTTTTCCAAGCCCTTGCTTTTCATGTTTATAATATGAAAATAATTTGCTGCACTTAATGAGCCTGTCACTTGACTGATTATGGTTATTTTCTCCCTGGTGTGCCTGTTTCAGATGAATGATAACCTCACATGGTTCCTTAGGGTGTGCATCTCTCAAAGACAGACTTCTATACTAACCTTTAAATATCTTCTTGTTATGTTTAGAGGAACCAGGGATAACAGACTCTTTGTTTTAACCAACTTGGATGCTAGATCCTGTAAAAATATAAAGTTTAAGTTTGGTACCAACATAACAGAGGTTAAAATTTGGCAGGCTAGTAAGAACTTGTGCAAAGTGTAGAAAATATGCAAATATAACTGTTATTTTAATGATCAGGATTCTGAAATGAAATAGCTGAAGTTCTACTTTTTAGTCAAATTGGAAATGTTATTTTGTATTTTTTTGTGAGGAAGAATTAGTACATGATTTTGGCTGCTCACTGGTTATAAGATTTTCTAGAATTGTTGAGTTCTTTATTGCCTGGCTGAGGTAAATTATCTCCATTTGATTACTAGATGAGGCTAGAGGGAACTAGCTGAGGTGACATATTTGGAGAATATGTGCTGCAGTGCAGTTTTTTGTGGTAAGTCTAATGATTGTTAAAATGTTGAGCTCTCATGAATGTTTTTAGAGAATATCAAACCTAAAGACACAAAAATGCCAAAATATCACGTGAACACACTTGCATGAATAAGCCCATTTTGTATATTTATGATGGAGAATGCACATATTTAATATAGATTTTGATGGCTTCACCTTTTAACCAAAAGAGTTGCCTAAAGAATACTAAAAGTATCAACTTCTACATGAAATGCAGGGATGTTTGTTTAAAGACACGGGTGGAGAAGGAACTGCATAGCTCTGGATTTTAGTGACACGCTGGCCCATTCATACAAGAAGTAGGAGAGCAGGGTTTAGCACTTTCCTTGGCCTGAAGCAATTCACATCCTTCTCTCCTGTCACCTAGGAGGATGTTGTAGAGCAGGGAGCGCCAAACTTCTTATCTCTTACCGTTAAGTAAGAGCATTCCTAATTTTCTGTTCCACTGAGAGTCACACCCTCTCTGTTTTAACATGAAGTGCTGCCTTCCCCCAGTCCCTGTTAGCCCCAGTTGCTCAGCAGTTCTTCGGTCACATTCTCCTGTCCTCCTTATGCAAATTGCAACCATCTTGATTCATGCTGGAATGAAAGCATATGGGTCAACAAAGTTAACCAGCAGAGGTTTCTTTACCTGCCAAAGGATTCCACAAAGGATAGCTCATGGCAGTTTAGTTTCCTTAATAGCCTTTGGTGAAGCTTTTTGAAAACCCAAATACACTATGTCTACTGGATCCCCTTTATCTGTATTCTTATTGACACAACACTCATAGATCTCCATCAGATTAGTGAGACAGGATTACTCATTTCCAGCAGTGTTTATCCACGTGTATGATCAGTGATCTTACCTTTTCATAAGATCCAGTGATCTTACTATTTATTATAGACTCTTCCAGAGGGGGAAGTCATACTTCTCTGCTCCAGAGTCCTCTCAAGTTGTTTTTGTTGATGGGAGTGATACTGGCAGATCCTTTCTCATCAGGCACAGTGTCACTTCATAATGACAGCTGCATACCTTTGCCAGCAGTTCTGCAATTTTCGTATTTGCATTCCTTGAGAGCTCTCAAGTGAATGCCACCCAGGTCCAAATTCTCCATTTGGTATAAGACTTGTCGTGTTTTACCTTGTATTTCTTGCTGAAGAGAACAAGTTACCTGTGGGAATCTTCTCTGCTATGCCTTTGTCATCCCTTTTTAAACCATTTTTAAACTGTTGTTATCAAGTAGTCTCTCCAGTTCTGTAGTTGTCTTTTTGGTATATTTTCTATATATTTTGGTTTTCATATATTTAAAGAACCTTTACCTATCAGCCAGAACATCCTTTTACAAGGTGCTTTTCAAATTACTTTTTAGCCTTAATTTTCTGTTTGCATTCCATCGGCATTGTATGAGCTTTGCTGTCCTCCTTGTTTGGGCAAGCTTTTCATTGTTTTCCATGCTGACCTTTGCTCTTTGACAGCCTCCCGAACTCTTCTATTAATCCATATGGGTTTGGGGGGGTTGTGTTGTTTCCTGTTTAGATTGAGGCACACAGCCTGCCTGGGCTTCTTACACAGTGTTTTTGAACAGCCTACAAGCTGCTTGCAAGCTTCTCATTACTTGGGCTACTCCTTTCGGAGTTCTTTTCTTTATTGTCTCATTTTTAAGTAATTCCTTTATTGCATATCGAGTATCTATATGTTGGGTGTATTTGGTATGTTCTCTCCTGCTGCAATGTTAAACTTCATCATATTGCTATTCCAAAGTAGCTGTCTGACGAACACCTTTGGAATTAGGTCTGGAAGATCCAGTCTGGAATATCATCTTTTTGTATGGGTTCTAAGACTAGTAGGGAAAAACAAGGACTTTATAGGAAGGAAGTCATTTATGGAGTCCAAAAATGTAATCTCCACTTGTCATCCTGATGAGGCATTGATCTAGCCTGCATGTGCGTAGTGAAAATCTTCTAGTACTACTGTCTTAATTTTGCAGCTTCTGTGATCTCCCTTACATTTCCCAGTGTCTACTGTATTCAGACTGGGAGTTAATAGTACAACCTTAGCACTGTGTTTTTGTTATTCAAGTATGGGATTTCCATAGTGTTTCTTTTTTCCCCACTGTAGTTTTATGCTGTTGAGCTTCATATTTTCCTACACACAGGTCATTGCTTCCCTGCCTGTTCATCCTGTTATTCCTGTAAAGCTGATAGCCTCACAGCACTGTATCCACAGAGAAAACCCTTTTTCCCCAGGTCTCTCTTTATAACGTGATCATTGGATCAAATACATATCCTGTTCACTATTTAGGCATTCTGATGCTCAAGGTTTTCTCTCTTATGAATCCCAGTGATCTTTTCTCATTGTCTGTTAAACTTTGGATTTAAGTCTTGACCTGACTTACATTCAATCTATTAAAAATCTGGATTCCAAATCATGAGTCTCATGAAGCTTGGCTCCAAAATATGCCACTCCCACTGAGCCAGCAGCGTGTCAGCTGAACTCAGGTTTAGAATATGCTTGCCTAAGGTCAGTCTGCTTCAGATACCCTCACTGGAGTAGTTTTTACAGATTTTGCTGTGAATTTTCTTTTCCTCATGAGGCACACTTGCACTGAAACTAGCTGTCAATCTCAGCACTTCATGAGTTAAAACTCATGCTCATTCTAAATTAAGTTTAGCTGGTAGCTGAAAAACCGCAGTAATGCAGAAGGCTAGAAAATCAGCATTTCATTGACTTCTGGAAAAAAAAATTGCTAGTTTTTTTCCCCTCCACTCTTTCCCAAGCTGTGTAATCCCTAATCCTTTGAGTTCAGTCAATAGTCTGTTACACAGCAGTTAACTGAAGAGCAGGAGCTGGCAAACACTGGTTAGCTTCATTGCAGTTCATAAATGGCTGTTGTCAGATACTTGTAAATGATCACTGATATAATGATTTTGCTACATGATTGAAATTCCTCTGTTAAATAAATGTGTTGTGCAAGATCTAGAAATGCAATTTTCTACCTAAAATGTTTCTGCTAACTAGCTTGTATCAAAGCCTCAAGTTTGAGTTGGGTCACACAAGCAACTTAAGCTTACATTTAGATACATACCTCTTATGTTGTAGATTCTACTCAGTATCAGATGATGCAGTCTTTTTTTGGTCTTAACCAAAATTAGAGAGAAAAGTAGTATGCCAAACCACCCAGTTGTCCCTCGTAATGATACCTGGTTTAGTATACTCTTGCAGATTTTTGGGACGGCCTCTCTTTTGTTCTTATACTGTATGCATTGGTTATTACTGGAATTAATAAAAAGTTTGACCTTTAGTGAACATCAAAGCACATCCTTCTTTTAAAGTTGATTGGTTTACCCACATTTTGATGTTTGAATATGGTAGTAGTTCTGATTTATTGACAAAATACCTTATTTTCATTTAAGTCTAAATCTCGTTTTTCCTGAACAAAGATGAAGGCAGCTGTATTCCTGTGTTACAGCTGTAGATATTAACAATAGAAATGGATACAGTTGCACAGCTACTTCGCAGTATATAGCATTTACTTTATTGAAAGAAAAAAAAATATCTCTGGAGTACAGACTGTGTAGTAAGGATGTTTAGAGGATTAAGGTCAATAATTTATCTTAAGGGTGTTTACTGTTTGTATTTTGGTTTTCACAGCTTCATCACTGGTCCATCTGTAGTTCCTGGCTACTTCTCAGTTGAAGCTGAAAATGTTGTGCTAGTTCTGAATGGAAGAGAGAAAGCGAAGATCGCTTATGCCACACAGTGGTTGCATTACGCACAGACATTAATTCAGACTAACAAAATACAGCATGTCGTGGTTGTGCTGCTTGGAAATGAGCAGTGCAACAATGACTGGATTCAACCATACCTGAAAAGACATGGAGGATTTGTAAATCTACTCTTTGTTACTTATGACTATGCGTTGGTAAATGAAGAAGATATTTTCCAGTGGCCTTTAGGAGTAGCTACGTAAGTGCTATAGACACAAATTACAATTGGAACTTAATTGTTATGCATGAGGTATGGAAAATACATCTGAATGTTACTGCTGATACCCAAAACAATTATAGTAAGTAAATTGTAGAACATGATCCTATTCATGATTTTCAAAATCAAGTGTTGGAATCTTTGGAAATTGCATTTAGCAATAAAAATGATAACAGTGGAAAAGAATGGTAGGATTTAGAGAGCTTTAAAAAAATGAGCCTGTGTCTGGTGGGGTTTTCTGTTTATTTTTTCTTCAGTAGATTTGCTCTTGAGATTTATCATAACTTCTGATGGGAATTTAAAAGATATTTATGTAATTAGGTTCCAACTACTGCTTGTTTAGGAAAGGAAAGGGATGGTATTGGTGGTACTTTTTCTTAACCCCTGTTGTGGCTCTCAAAAGGAAGTTGTATGCCTCATGTTTGGAATCAGTATACTACAGTATCACAGTAATGTATTCTGGCTTAACTGCTTACTCACAAAAACGTTTTTGTTACACTTACTGCTCAAACTATATGGAGTAGATAAAGGTTTGGTTCAGCTAGCTGTATTTTTTTCCAGCTTACTCCTTATTAACAGAGTTAATGGTGTTTTAGCTACTTCTCATGGTAATATAAGATGAAAAGAATACAGAATTATTTTCACATCTTGTGTTGAATTGGAATTCAATATCCTGTATTGAGCCAATTGGCAAACTGTATGGAGGTTTTTATACATTGTACGGAGTTTTTATACATAGCTCGAACTTGCTCATAGTGTCACTGAAATACACTAAATTTGGATTCTTGATGGTGTCAGAGAATTGATGGCATTGGAAGTTTCAAAGCAAAAAGAAGTTGAGTTTTGAGATGCCAGGATTAAGGAGATGGGTAATAGCAAGCAACAACAGTTAACAACAGTAAAGCGGGGTGCAAAGCTGGGTGGAGAAAGATGGGTCAGGTATCAGAATGGGGTTTTGCAGCCCTTGCACACCAACAGTTGTAAAAATTGTGGTGAAAGGTATGCAAATGTGCCAGACTTTCCCAGTGAAGAGGGAAAGTAACGATGTAGAATCCTGCAAAAATATTTGGCATGAAGACAAAAATGTTTTTCTGAAAGTAAATTAGTTTTAATCAGGTAGTAGAACTAGGAAAGGACTGTTCCATCAAAATTTGGGAAGGTGAAGAAAGTGAATATGTCTTCAGAGAGCCATTAATAGCAGTGAAGAAATCATTGTGAAATAAAGTAGAGACTATCTTTGAAACCAGTAAAAAATTAGTATCAAGGTATAGTTTTTCTTACAAAAAAAGAAACAACAGGGGAAGTAGTACAGTGACCTATCAAAAATAATAACATGAGAAGGAATATCTGTCTTAATTTGAGAATGCAAAGGAGCAGAAACTTTTTTAACCTCCATCTGTTCCAGAAAAAATATTAACTTTATGTCATGAAAAAAGGTAGTGCCAGCTCTTCAGCTGAAGCAGTGTTTCACTAGCTGTCATTCTGACCAAAATAAGTGATGTAAGATTTGAGGAATCAGTCAAAAAAAGAAAAATGCCTGATGTGGTGAAAACATGTCTAAAAGGATGGCATACAGTTTACATTGGATCCCAGGATTTTACACTGGGTTTGTTGAGTCCAAAACGACCAGTTAAATAGCTTGTATGACAAGCTATTTAGTAGTCAAAAGATTAGATTAATGAAGTCCACCCAGATCAAAGAGACGTTTTCCTTTGAGAGGTTACCAGTGGTATTTTCAGTTGATAAGGATGCCCAGAGATTAAGGTAGCTGAGACTTAAACTCCATAATTACCATTAACCTGGCCATTTCCGTCAAAGCTAGTGGTTGCATCGGGAACAGCTGCTTTTGAGAAAGCATGTTTCTCAAGGACATTTTGTAACATGCAGACATAGTATCTCTGATGTCGAAAGAAGACAGAAGTATTCTGAAATGTCTCTGAAGAGAGTGGTGGGGACAAAGGGAATAAAGACCAACTTTCAGGACAAGATTTGCACTGGTTTGCTTGTGGATCTGTCTGTGGTTATAGATACAGATTGGCAACAAACAGGTGGTTTTAGTCTTAGAATCTGCTGCTGTAAAGATGAAATGGTGCAAAATGTTTTTTTCTTTTGACATAAAACATATCATTATCTAATGTAAACATTGTTTTTACAGCTACAGGAATTTTCCAGTTGTAGAACCCAGCTGGTCAATGCTACATGATCCAAGATCATATCTATGTAATTTCTTAGGAACAGTTTATAAGAACTCTTCCAGGGAAACCCTAATGGAAATTCTGAAGCAGGATGGGCTTGACAAACTTTGCTGGATTGCAGCCAGAGAACAGTAAGACTTTGATTTACTTTGTGAAAATATTCAGACTTTTTTTGTGTAGTTCATTATTACCAGTCCTTTCCTGAGTGTTAAAAAATAGTACAAATAAAAGTAACCAGTCATCATTAAAAGAAAGAACATTGCCGAGACTATATAGGTCTTCATAATGTAAGGGCCTTTCTGTTGCTATATTTTACATAAAGCATATTTTTAAATACATAGAAAAATCTCCTATGTACACTGCATATAAAGACCATCTTTTTTTTTTTTTTCTTGTATACATTTGATTATGGTGGGAGAAGAAATGTTTGTCTTGCACCTTGTGTGCATTAATGTCTTACTAGAAGAAAAAGACAGCTATATTTTGTTGTGTTCCATATAAGAGAGTGGATTTAATCTGTATGGCATGGTTCTTTATTTCAAGTAGGTAGAACAGATCTTATGGCTAACAGGAATAGGGTTCTGATTGTATTTCTTAATTTTGCCAAGCAACACCTGTAAAATATTTGATAGCAGGTACAGCAGTGCTTAGGAAGACCTCAGCTACGCTGCTGAAGAATCTCAGGAGATGGATTATATCTGTGACATAAACTCTTATCTCACAGATGTTCTGAGGCACTTCAGGCAGATGGATTCAAGTTAACAGATTGCTTTACATCCTAACTTTTGAAGAGCAAACCTCTACTGATTTAAAGTATTTGAGGCCAAAAAAATTCATTAAAAAGTCCATCAAGTATCTCCCTGTATGTCTATTTCTGAACTCTGCTGTGAAGTAAATTGACATATGCGTCATCCAAGTCATGCAGAAGATTTAAAATGGCGTTTCAATTTGCCTCTTACACTTCTAAGTATTAATAATTTCCTAAAAGGACTACATCTAAAAAGTGTTACAATCTATTTTTAACAGTGACATTTTCAATACATTTTTAGAAGGCTCTTTAAGAACAGTTAAGACTAAAAGTAAAAGCCTGTTGATTGTGTGTGTAATATAAAATTTTTACTTTGACAGCATTTCCAGTTTTATAAATCATTGAAATTAAAGCATATCTGTTTTTTCATTGCAGTGCCTGTGGGAAAAATGTTAATTTTCAACCCCTTTACTTTCCTAGGTGGCAACCTCAAGAAACAAATGAAAGTTTCAAAAACTATCAAGATGCCTTGCTGCAGAGTGATTTGACATTGTGCCCAGTGGGAATAAATACAGAATGCTATAGAATTTATGAAGCTTGTTCATATGGATCTCTGCCTGTTATAGAAGATGTAATGACACCGGGTGATTGCGGAAATTCATCAATGTACCACAGTGCTCCATTACAATTATTAAAAACCATGGGGGCTCCATTTATCTTTATTAAAAACTGGAAAGAGCTTCCTGCTGTTCTAGAGAAAGAAAAAAAAATGAGCTTACAAGAAAAGATTCAAAGGAGAAAAAAGCTTATAGAATGGTATCGAAACTTCAAAGCATGGATGAGACAGAAATTCATTAGTACTTTGGAAAATTCATTTTTGCCCAGTGATAAAGGATAAGTTGTCCCTTTTGAACAGATTGAAAGCTTAATTTCCATTAACCTTCCAAGGAAGATTTATACAAAAGAAATCTCACAGGGCAGATGCATTCCTTTGGAAGTCAACAGAATTGCGCCACTTTGGCCAAGAGCTACGTTTGGCCCTCCATCCTTAACGATTTTCAGAGAGGTTGTTGACTTAGCAGGGTGGTAGTCTGGAAGGATAACAACAATTTTATTACTGTTTTTACAATTTCTGTGTTGGTGTGTGACCTGATAATTTTTTTCTTAGGAGAATATCTTTGAGCATGTGAACTTGTTAACATGAGTACAACAATTGTGTTTGAAGAAAAGAGAAGAATGAAAGCTGTATGCTACAGAGTAATTTATTATGTAGACTAAAGAAGAAAAGTATGATCATAGCAAAATTGCCAGGTTTAGCACAATCATTAAGATATATCCTGGTAAGTGCTTGTTTTGAAAATGTGAACTGTTTACTTGATTGACATTTCATTTCCAAGAAAGTGTCCATAAAGCTAATTAAACACTGTGGAATAAAAATTTATATTTCAAGGTAAAACTAGAGAGCTCTTTCTTAGAAATATGTCATAGCAATATATTTCCTCTTCAATTTCAGATATCAAAATTGCTTTCTTTCCTTTCCCTTTAGTCTTGGGACATATTTTTCTGAAGTTCTGTTGCAGGAGCATTCATAACCTGCAGTTGCAGCTGCACATTCTGAACACCAGGCCTTAAACATGAATTTGCTTGTAGCTTATCTGATTTCTCAAAATCTGCTGAAACTTGTCAACTCCAAAAGATGGCAGAGGTATAATATTGCATGTTTACGATACTACATGTACAGCAAACGGTTTCAACGGTTTTTGTTAAATGTGGCCGAAGGGATCATTTACTGTTCTTGTACATCAGAAATGAGTGTGTGCTATTATGTTCAGTGTGCTTGGCTGAGCAGTGTTACTGCATACACAACATTGGCATGCTGAAGGTGCTGTAATAGTCAGTTTTCTGTCTTTAAGTAGCAGCATGCCATATGGGTTCATTCTCATATACGAATTCGAAAGCCAGTGCAACTGTACTGCTTGGTAATATTCATTTGTGTAATGATACTATCTAGTTCTGGAATATGTATCATACAAGAGTACTTCTGTGGTTTTTTTCTGTTTTCTTGCATCCCTTCTGTGAAAACAAACAAACAAAAAAACCAAACAAAACCCAGCACCTCAAAAAAAACAAACCCAAAACATATAAAAACACAGGGTTTTAGTTTGCTAACAGTGGATGATATTCAGGGTGGTTGCTCTAGATCTGAAATAAGGTATGTTTTAGAACACCTGGATTTTTAGGAGCTTGCATTCCATATGTTTGGCAGATGCTCTCAGAAGACAATCTGAATTGTGTGTCTGACATGAATTTCCTGTGACTATCCACCCGTTTTATCTGAAGCCTCATGCTGTTGCAGTGCAATGCAAACGTACTCCATTCAGCTGAGACTGCAGGTACAGCTATCACAATTCAGCATGGAGCTGATGAGCCCTGCTTAGAGGTGGACGTTCCTAGACCAAATTTACCATAAATTTCCATATTGAGGATCTGAGGTAGCCATCTGCACAGTAATACACAGCACTTAGAGGCTTAGAGGAAGCTTGAGTATCTGCAATAGCGTAGTGTCGTTGCTGTAATTGCTATCTAGTAGAATCTTTCTTTCTACACAAGCTACAAAGCTGCTGAGCAATGATCTAGAGCAGTGTTTTTCAGCCTGTAGTCAGCAGATCCCTCAGCACTCCTGCAGGATTTCAAGGAACTGCAAAAAACACCTAAGAAGTCTTTACCAGTCAGCCTAGATTCTTAAAAAAGAGGCTGCAGCTCCTAAAAAATTCTAATGGTATGCAAGTCAAAGCCTGAAAAACCGTTCAGTGTGTTACCTGGTCATCAAGTAGAAGAAACATGCTGCTATTCATGTGTTCATTTCTAAGTAAATGTGAGTTTACTTCCAAACTCGTGGCAGTTATATCTTAAGGGAGGCAAAGACATGCACCAAAGTTTTATCAGAATTTCACATTGCAGCTGCTTGCCTGCTCTTGGAGTTCAAAGGGAAGTAATTTGCATTTTATCTATATTTAACCAATTTGTGACACTGCAAATTCACCTGCTTCAGTCCAACAGGAATTAGCACTAGAAGTTTTTTCTTGTGTTCTATTTCCAGTGCTAATGGAGCAAAGAAAGTAAAACATCTTGAAGCCAAGGGAGGGTTCCTAACAGATTAGGCAGATTGCTAGTATTTTAATTATTCCCTTATTCCAACTTGTGGGAGACATTGTAGTTCTCCTGTTTTTACTTCCTAATCTTTTCTCATTTGGAGAAGTTGTCAAATCTGTGTCCTATTTGGATCCAGAGATAAGCAAGACAACAAAAGGGACCTTGGCAAAAAAAGGATGAGACTGAAGGAAGAAAGACAGTGAGGGGTGCAAGAAATCAGCTTATCGGTGGTAGAGGAAACTGGTTTAAAAGAAGGGAAGCAGTTAAGCCACTGGTGAAAAAGATGGTTTATCCCCTGCGTGACACATCCAGGCAGGAGTGGATAGTATCTGCTGTCAGTGAGAAGATGAAGAATCAATTCAGTTGTTTAATACTGAGAGAAGAACGGATGCTCTGTTTTTGCAGTTAGCCCTCTGGTTCAAGACTGGGGTGGTGAAGTACGGCTTTCCAGAGCACAAAACAAGGACTTGAGGCCTCTTATAGCCACACATGCTGTCTCCATCGGAGAGGGAATTCTGCACAGAACCGAGCCTGTCTTGAGTCAAGAAGGCAAATTGTCACATCAACAGATTGCTAATTATGCAGTGTTTTGCATCATACTTAGATGTGTATGCTCAATATATAACTCCACCAGTTTCGTTATGAGGTATTTCCTGCTGATGAAGACTTCACAAATGAAGCTGGATTGCCGTGCTATAAGAAGAAACAGATCTAGCTTCTCACTATTTAGTGTAACTCTGTCTCTCCTACATAATTCTGAACCCGTTAAGAGTGGCTGTGAACACATGGTGTAAACCGTTTAAAAGGCTGGCTTCTAGAGAGCAACATGTTTCCAAAGAAACGTAACCAGTCTGTGTAACTGTTGGTAATCCGATAGATAAGGAAGTGGCTTGCAAAAGATCCAGCTGCCAATTGCTTACCATTCTTGGACATTTAAGCTGTGATAGTGTACTTCAATAGTTAGATTTTCTGGCATTTTTAGATACTGTCTCTCAATGACTGAAAGTCGTACAAGGAATGATACAACTAAGAGTTTTGTAGAAGCCTTTCTCATAGCAATTATTAAGTATGGATTAGGATCGGTATGTGCTGGAATCACCGGTTTCTCTCATGGCTTATTGCCCTCACCGAAACACTTGCAAAACCACAGAAATAAAATCCCGTTACGTCTTGGCAAACCTTGCATGTTAGTAATAATCTCTAAGAGCTGGGCAAACTCAGAAGCAGCTTCCATCCTATAGCATCCTAAAACATTTCCAGGAATTCTTCCTACTGGGATGGGAGAATTGAATGACAGTTGAACAAGATTATGCTTATTTTGGCGTGTTCATAAAGACTGACGTTGGGAGAGACAAAAGTATTTCTAATGCAATTCCAACCGTGCCCTAAGAAACTGTTGCTTCCAAGAAAATTGCTACCATAAGGCATGTTGGGACTGCCATTTTCCAGTAGCTAAAAAGGAGTTTAATGTTTTTGTAGTGCTGTGAATCCTACACAAAGGGTTTGATGAATCAGCCAAAAAAAAAAAAGCTGACCTGTTGAAAATGTGCCTGAAAGGATGATGTACAGTTTACTTTGGATCGCAGGAGTTTGTGTTGGGTGGTTTTTTTTGCTTTCTGTGTCCACAAAGATAAGTTAAATGGTTTGTACAATAAGCCCTTCTGGGATCACTCTGAAGTGATGCTATAAAAACCATGCTGTGCAGCAAAAGTGACAGTGGTTCTAAACTCTTCTTCTCATCCCAGCAGCTTATGCAGTTACAAAGACTTGCATAGATTTCTTACTAATCACCAGTCCATAAATCGTGACCGATAATCCTCTTGATAGGGAAACAGATTGCAAAAGGTCACGTTACCGACTGATACGTAAACTCTTTGGGTGGATCAAATGTCAGGATTTCTTCAGTGTCTCCTGAACAATAAAAACCAGTAAATGGGTATGTATTTTTATCTTGTCAATATAAATACTCTTCACGTCTTTACTACTAATCTGAGCATGGACGACTCCTTTGAGTGTTAAAATCTCTCCATGTGACTCTAGTTTTAAAGAACATAAAAGCTGAAAAGGCACTAGAGGTGAAATCCAAGGGCCAAGAGGAATGCTAATCAGAAAAAGATTAATGCCTATGTACATTTCAGATGTATTTCATTCAAAGTGTTTAAGAGAAAATGCAGCTGAGAACTGTAACTACACAGCAGTAAAACAGTGAGGCAAAGAGTTTCAAAACAGGGTATGTAACGTTAGTCCCCTAGTGTCTGGTGTTTCAGTGTGGCTAATATTTTAAGTGTCTCTTGTTCAACATCCCCTAAAGAGGCCTCGGTCTTCAGAGGATGCTGCTATACGTTTTGAAAATCAAGAACCTTTTAAGATTTCTCTGGTTCAGTATCCAAAAGCAACTGTCCAGTTTTGAGAGGCTGGCCACGCAGCCAGGTATTTGTATGGTAACATCTCATCTCCTAATTGTGTTGAGTGCCCTGGCAGCACATGCTTTTCTATTCACATTTTCTTCTCTGCACACCCTTGGGACTCGAGTGCTACTCAGTGAACGCTGCTATAGTAGAATACAAGATGTTTCTGATCCGTAGTCCCACAACACAGATGCGTTTTGTCAAGCGTGCCATGAAATAACGTGCCTCATTCTCTCAGCCAGTCTTACACCAGCTTAATCATAGAAGGACAGTTTTAGGGAAGTATCTTCAAATTGCTTCCTCATTGATATTCTGCACGGTCCCATCTGACAATGCAAAATTTCTGGTTTGCAGGTGACGGCACTCCCCATTCCTGTGGTCTTCATTTTTTTCATCTTCAGGAATATATCATTTGTAGCTTGGGCTGCATTTTTAAAACAAACAGAACAGAACTAAAGTATTGCACACAGTTTCCATTAAATGTGTGTTTTCAGAAGATATGAGATGCAAAATAAATGCATCAAACAGAAATGAGTCATTCACTAAGATCCAGATGAAGCCACAGCTCATTGAAAGACAGCAAGTTGTGCAGGTGGCCACAAGTAAAGAACAATGAATCTCTGAATGACTGAAATGAGCCTGATTCTTTCAGATGAAGTTATTCAAACAGCATAAATCTGTTAAATGTCGTATTTGGAAGTTTGCTATATCAACGGAGTTTTGTTCAGGGCCCAAAATGCAAGGTTTCTACAGAAGTGATTTCTTTCCTTTTATGTTTTTCTCTCTGCAATGGAGTTCTTTTCTGAAGAATAAGGGTAGTCCCTGGCCATGGGCAGAGATCCACCCTAAGTAATATTTACATAGGAGATGCTGAAACATTGTTCTCTGTCGCTGCTTATTTACTGCTTTTTAGTATTTGTGCCAACGCTTGTCAGCAATGAGGCTACCGCAGTGCTAGATGCTAACGTACAAAATACTCTGGGACGTGAGATACCGAGGTTTAAGCCTTTGGTCCAGCTTGGGCAGAGCAGGGCCACTGCCACTGCCCAGCTGCCGTTTCGGAAACACGACCACAGGGAAGGTCTGTGTTGAATGTCTTTCTTTGCTCCTACTTTTCACTGGGGGAAGAAAAAAACCAAAGGTTTCCTTTGTCATGGTGGAAAGCTGGGAATAATAAACAAATCTCGAAATTTTGTATAAGACATGAATACAGTGTATCCTATGCTATAGAAGACAAGAGTAGGCCGTCTCTGTCTGAAGAAACTGAAAAGACCCAAAGAAATAATCTCTGACAGGCTTTAGCACAAAACCTGATTTTTTTCCTCTTCTCTTTTACTTCTGTTTTCTCTTTCTCATACTAACCATGTTTTCTGTTGAATGGCATTTCATCAAAATCACTCTACACTAGAATCAATTAAACTACTTGAACAGTAAGATCTACTGTGTAATGGTGGAACACAGCAGCAATATTTGGACCTTGCTTGGTGAAGGAGTTTTACAGGAGAAGTGATACTCCAAGACGAATTTGAAGATGTCCCATATTCAGGACAGGATTGTATCGCTATTTAACAGTCTTATTCATCAACCTGTGTGAAACCATGCATATATTAGGAAAGGTGCCGTTTCACTGAAATTTAGACTATTATAATAGTCCTGAGCAAATTTAGTAACTGAACTAAACTTAAAGATAAAATACTTGGTAGATTTTGACAGCCTTATTACTTTGCGAGTTACATAAATTAGGCAATTGCTACTTCAGGTGTAGCACAAAGGTTTCTTTATATCCTTAGACAAAAAGAATTGTATCAGAAACTACATAATTTTTTTTAACAATATTCTGTTGTCTGCTACCATTGGATATGTGGAAAGTAGGTAGTTTGATTTCAAGAGAGTTACTCTTAATTTCCACAAACACAGCCCAGTGGACTTCAGCTCATGGATTCTCTTTTTGAATCTGGATCTCCATATTCATTCTCTCTGAATATGGAAATGGAGAATTAAGGACAGCTCTGTTCCCCTAAGGGGAAAGGGAATGTACTGATTAATCACCGTAGGAATTTAAATGGTGCTTCACACTTCCTTCAAATGCTAGCATAGATTTAAGGCAGCCAGTGATGTGTGCTCTCTGGTATGCAGTCTTTCATTGCATATTCCTTATTGCTGGAGGGTTTGGTTTATTCATTTAATAGTGATTTATCAGTCTCTGTCAATGCAACCCTTTGCTCATGATTGTAGACTATCATAGAATCATAGAATGCTTTGGGATGGAAGGGGAGACCTTTAAAGATCATCTCGTCCATCCCCCCCTGCAATTGGCAGGGACATCTTCAACTCGATCAGGTTGCTCAGAGCCTGTCCTTGAATGTTTCCAAGGATGGGGCATCTACCACCTCTCTGAGCAACCTGTTCCGGTGTTTCACCACTCTCATTGTAAAAAATTTCTTCCTTATATCCAGTCTGAATCTACCCTCTTTTAGTTTAAAACCATTACCCCTTGTCCTGTCACTACTGGCCCTGCTAAAAAGTCTGTCCTCATCCTTCTTATAAGCCCCCTTTAAGTACTGGAAGTGTGCAATAAGGTCACCCCGCAGCCTTCTCTTCTCCAGGCTGAACAACCCCAGCTCTTTCAGACTTTCCTCATAAAAGAGGTGCTCCATCACTCTGATCATTTTTGTGGCCCTTCTCTGGACCCTCTACAACAGGTCCATGTCCTTCAATGACTATCGTGATTGTTTTAGACTGAAAACTAAGTGGTCTTACTAATGCTAAAACTGAAGCCAACATACCATCTGATGAGTACACAAGCAGAAATGTACAAGTTATGCTGTGTTGTACCAGTTTTCCTTCCTTCCCCTGTCTAATCAGAGTCTGATCGTTTCTTCTTGTGTGTCTCCCTGTGTCTTGTATTTTCTCCCTGTGAACTGATTTTACCCAGCTGACCTTCTTTTCACATTGTTATTTTCAGATTATAGCAAATTGCTTTCTGTCTGGTAGGGATATAATTTCCTTGTCCCTGTGGAGAATTTCTATCAGGTGCCCCATCTCAGTGTAGATGTAATTAGGCTTTTGCTGAATTTCTGCCTTAGCAAAGCTTTTGCTGTTACATAGCGTGCTGCCAAAATATCTCTCTGTAGGATATTACATCATCTGAGTGCTTGTTTCTTAAACATTTATAGTCTGTTGTTTAAGATTTTTGGCTGTCTTTATTAAAAGTTCAGTGAAAAGGATTATGTTTGTCAGAGCAGAAAAGAGGACTAACTTCAAACATTTCTTTGCTTTCCATTTTACAGCAAGGAATCCTCTTCTTTCCCTGAATGAAACTTCACATGCAACTATAGATACCCGAACACAGCTTACGGTGTTTGACACCAAAGTCTTAGACATTGGCTCATGACCTTTGAGATCTGAATTCAGTTCCCCACAGCATAAGCTACCAAGGGCCAAATCCACCAGAGGATATTCACATCCAGTGTAAAACCTAGGGCAGGTCAGTTCTGCTTAGATTAACTGTCCAAAGGGCCAATCCTTTGAACTAGTGCTAGGCAGCCTGTGGTGCTTGGCCTGCTGGTGAGCTGTGAAACACCACAAAGCGGTCCTTAAAACTGTTGCTTTTTTTGTTTCTCAATTGCAAATGCACATTCCCCACGCGCAGATAAATAAAGAAGTTCCCCCTGCTGCCAGTGTTTATGGTGAAACAAGATCACTTCTTTTGCTACTGATTTTCCGTAAAGTATTTACAAACATGAAATACAACTTTGTTAAAAAAATTATCTATGTGTAAGTATTTTACTGTTATTTCCTCCATCATCAAAGAGCAGTATGATGCAAGGTGGAGGCTAGGCTCTCCCCGCTCCCCTGGCTGTTGTGTGCTCCCTTGGTTTAAAACCTGCTGGTTACCCCAGAGCTCCCACACTCTCACCAGTGGAAACCCCTCTACTTCTGCGCCTCAACATGCCCCTGACTCCCCAGTCTGGCCAGGGCTGAACGACTCCACACTTATCTCCAGCCAAATGTCTCTCCTCAGACGATGTATTCTCATGTTCATTTCCCTCCGGGCCCGTTACACACGCCCACAGCATGCCTAACGCGCACCTCTTGGGCTGGATTCTTCAAAAAGAAAAGGCAAGCGGTTTTGTTCAGAAAGCAGCACCTCAGAAGGAGAGGATTATGCCTGTTTTTTCATGTCACTGTTCGGGGGTGAGAGCACTTCCCCAAGACGTGTGAGAATTGGGCTCGGTTCCTTTCTCCACCTGTGTAAACTTGAACCCACATGTTCCAGCTCCCAGAATGAAAAATGCACTACGTGTCAGCATAAACTGGAGTTGGTCTTTCTCCATTTAAAGTCATCCCGCTCTTCACAAAGCCTTCCAGTATTCACTGGGATAACAAATATGCATGTATTGGTTGTGGCATCCACCTAGAGGACAGGTGTCCTGAGTTCCTGTCTCTGTTCCAGATGTTCATGTATTTGCCATAGGATAATCATTAGATAAACACCAGTTTCCCATCACTTGTTGCAACCCCCCTTCCCTGTAAGGCAACTCACTGTTGTAGGAACTTAGATGTGTAACTCAGTACAAGGGAAAACACTGCAGAGATCACACACCTAAGTTGAACGCTGCAACACTGAGCATAACGCCACTTCAATGCCCCCGCCAAACCCAACCCAGCACACCTCTGTGCCTCCACTCCTGTATGAACGAGAGATGCTACACCTATGTAGCTTAAACCAGTGCAGGGCTATAAGCTTATATCTGAAAGTTGTAACGCTGCCTCCCTCGTGCATTCAGATGTGGTGGTATGTCCACAAGCCTCTCGGAGGGGCTGACGAGGAGCAGCAGCACAGCGTGCACAGCAACCCCCCAGCTAGCATGATTGCCACTGGCTCCTGCTCTTGCTACATGCCCTCAATGGCAATGTAAACGTGGAATCAACTTAAATAATGTTAATAAAAATTAGCTTATAAATATTTCAGAAAGAAACAGAGCAGCAGGAGTACTGTACCTAAATAGCAACTTACGAACTCTAGCGTTTAGCTCTGGCTCCACAACCCCCTCTCTGCTGGTTTCCCTGTTTGTAGGCTAGTGATATCTCTCCCACTTCCCATGGATGCAGCTGTGGTGAAGCTGTACCAATCTGCTGGTGTTTGGTCAGCAGGCTGATGATTCAGATTGTTCTACAAATCTGTATATGCAATCCTTCTGTTGGACAAGTATAAATTTTTAAACTTTGGGAGTTTGAGCATGCCTTGCTATCAGTATCCCAGCAACTTCTTCTCTCAGTTTGTATTTTCTGATTGTGATTTTATATATGGTATATAAATTCATTAAAAAAAATTTTTCTTAAACAGAGCTGACAACTGGACATAGTACTTTTCTGTTTAATACTTAAATCAAGCACTTAACCTGCTTCTGGGCCTATAATCAACCAAACTTTTCTGCTGCATACAGCAGTTACCAATCTCCCCCTTTTTCTCTGTTGACTTTAATTAGTGTTTCAGTTATTGACTGAACCTCCTTCACGCAACATTAAATTGTTTTATCAAAGGATCATAGCTTTTCTCTGTTGAATTCACAACCTACCAGTAACACCCTATTCTCCAGTGCCTTGATTGCTCTGATCTTTCATTAGAGGCGGCTCTTCTCTTTCAGGGCTTTGGGTAATTTGCATTCATCAGACTGCAAAGTCATATGGTGTAGTCACCCCCCCAAAGACTACTCATGATCATGGCTATCCTTCTGCTATCTTCTGCTACAAACAGAGGTAACAGATGATACTGAAGGGAGCCATTATTTTGTTATGAACCAGAGTCTTGGAATGACCATACATCACTTCGATATACTTAATCTCAGTATGAGAAGTATAAATCTTTCAAAAACTTTGTTAATGATTTCTCAGCTGCTTAATGTAGCAAGCATAACGTAATGTTCATGTGAAGGCTGTGTTAATGGCAAAATGCAAATGGCTGACTTGCAACAGTTCAGTAGGCAGAAAAGAGAGAGACTGACTGTATATTTTATGAACTTGCAGCAACACTTGACAAAGAAATATTCAAGCTGCTAAGAAACAATACAACTGCACCAAAATAAGTATGAAGTTTTCATCTTCGTGTTTTGTCATTTATCACCCACAATCCAATAGCAGTCTGAGTTTTGGTGACCTTGTTGGTAGCATTTTGTAGCTTGCATTTCACATGGATGGGACTAGGGGCCGAGACTGAAGGAGTGGCAGAAGGACAGAAACCTGAGGCTCCAACAGCATGGGAAAACATGAGGACTGGGGACAGCAGTAGCAAGGTCTGCTTCAAATATCTTCAAGGACTGCCCAAGGCAGTGGCTTCACTTCCCACTCTAAGAAACTTGGCAGTGTGATACTTTTACTATCCACATTAAGTGTATATTCTGGAGGCCACTGTTTCAATAGGCACCAGTGAAGTGACTCAATAATACAGCGTAAATGGACTCTTGCCAGAGACAAAAGACTGCCAGTGACTGAGGCACTGGGTTTATCCCAGGCACGCTTGACCTCCTGTGTTGGGCTTGCTGAAAGCTAGATACATAGGCTCTGAAGGGAGCTGAGATCTCTGAGCAGCATTTAAGCAATAAATGCATGGCATGGTGGCAGAAGTAGAGTGACAGCAGAAGCACTGAAGACAACCACAGAGACATAGCGGTTCTGGCAGTGGTAACAAGTCCAGCTACCCCCGTTTCAGAGAAGCAAGATCTGGGATCATTCATCTTCAAGGCTGTTGATGACTGGATGAACTGGAAAACAAAATTTGAGCATTTTAGATGAAGACCAGCCTCTAAAGAGCAAAACAGAAGAGGAGCAATGCGTCTGATAATATTACAGGCTAAATTGTAATGCTGTTTTGATTTTGGTGATTAAAGAGTGAATATTTATAATATTTTAATTAACAAGTTTGAATAAATATTTTATCTCCTCCTGAAGTATCTTCTACCTCAACTTCAGAAGGATTGGAGGAGGATTTTGTGCAATATTTCAGCACATCTCTTTAACACAATAGTGCAACATTACTGATTCAACACTTACAGTAATTGCAATGGCTATGCAAGTCAAGAATGTGAGGATGGAACAAGAGATCCTGTGGGATCCCAGTAATCTCATAGGCAACATTTATGTTGCTGCCTAGCACTGGTCATTAAAGAAACACCAAACATCGTTCTGATAATAACCCAGTCATCCTGAAAAGAACCAGACAGGTACAGGTAGGAAAAAAATATCCCAAATCACTGCATGCACCTGGTGTTGATATGTCATTAGACATGCCCATAATGAGTGCCTTCTAAGCATGTCCCATGGAGAATGTCACAAGGAGAATGTCACAAAGAGAATGTCACAAAAAGAATGTCACAAAAGTGAGCCCGTGTCCCAAAGGAAGGCCAGTTTCACAGTCCAGAGCTAACTTCTGCCAACACCTTCCTATGATTAGATCTGGCAAATAGACCTGAGCCAAGTCATTGGTCCTTGGACACTTCAGTCTTCTTTAGGATTGACAGAGTAACAGAAGTCATGACCAAGAAGTTGCATAAATCTATTTTGGTTTTCAATTTAGAGCTCTGTCCTACAGACAAACTTTCTGTGTGTGAGAAGGTGCTTCTGCAGATCACCAAGATGTTGAACAAGCAGCTGTAAAAAAAGATGCTATGTGTGCAGTCAAAGACCTCACATCATCCCTACTGAGCTGCAGTGGAAGTGAAGAAGGAAGCCTGGTCACACATTGAAGGGCCACCTTTCATATTCACAGCACCCTGTAATTCCGTTTCCCGTGGGGAAGGCTGTCCACAAACAACTCCAAGTAAGGGTCCACAAGGGAGTTATTGATTCAAGCAGTGAACCTTCTGAATGGCACGTGTCATCTACACTGATGACTTGGAGCTCAAGAAAAATATGAAGTATATGTGTTATCCCAAATAAGATCCAACTGCACTGGCAAAAAAAAGGCAAAAAATGGCCAATGGAAAATGGCAAAATTCCCAGAAAGCTCAATGCCAAACTTTGGGATTTGGCAGATATTTCTGTTGATTATCATTCTGTCTGAGAGATTCGGTTGCCCGCTGTTTGGATTTTCCTCGTCATCTGAGAGCTTTCAGAGAAAAAAGAGACAGTTGTTGGAAAGCCTGGAAGGGATGGTCTGTCATTTTTACAATATTCTGGTTCATAATTCTGTTGTCAAGAGTAATAACAATTGCCTATGCAAAATATTGCAAATACTTCAGGAAACTGTATATCATCTGACGCACAGCAACTGTAAGCTTCCAACGAGACACCATTTTGCTTTCTGGGCCTGATAGCCACTGGTGATGGTGATTATTAAAGTAAGAATAAGAATGAAGCCATTTTCAAAATGTTAGCTGAACCAACTCGAGTCAATGACATGAAATGTTGTCTGTTTATACTAATTTTTAAGGCAGAGCAATACCTGGAACTTTTGATGTCTACAATTTTTGCATGAGCTTTATGCTGCAACAGTGGTTATTGACATCATTTTATGAGAAGGCATTTTATGACATCAGTGGCATTTTATGAGATCAGTGACATTTTTATATCCATTCTGAGTTTGGTCATTTCAATCTGTGAAAAGCAATCATCGCTTTGACTGATGAGCTGTCCAACATCAGATACAGCAAAATGATAAGTTGGGCTCTCTATTATACACAGAACTTCTCATACCAAGAAAATAAATTCCTAGATAAGGGAAAAAGAAAAGATCTGGCAACTGCCTCAGCATGTGGATCCTTTTGCGACTCTGTTGTAGACTTTGGTGTAACCAGCAAAAATAACAGCAAAACACCCTCTTTTGGAAATGCCTTGGATCACAATAAATAACAATTCATCAATATTTTATGACTGATTGTTGGTTTTATGATCAATCCTCATAAATAACTCTGTACTCATTTATGATGCTCTATACATATTTGCAGCACATGCACTGTGAAGAACCCTTGAGAGTGGTAACCAAGAGGAGGCTGAAGAAACTGTGGCAGGTAATCCTTACTGCTTTATCAGCCACAGATCAGAAGTTATCTGAAATCCGTCTGGATGTGAACCATAGTTGAAATCTAATTAGCTCAGCAAATCAATAAAACGTATCATCACCTGGCCAGGTGGCAAGTGATTTGACCTATCAAATATAAAGTGATTTCTGATTACAGATTGTATGGGGGCGTGGACAGTAGACTATGGTACAAGCTGGACCACTGATGAACAGGGTACTTTTGATCATCCCTGCAATCCTGCTAACTATAATTCTGCAGAGGCTACATGATGCACAGCATCAAGATACCACAAAATGCTGAGCTCTGCAAACCATCTAAAGGCCAAACCATATCTCAGGTAAGTACTCATCAGCACTGCCTGGTACGTCTGCATAAAAAGAACCACAGACATGGACAGTTGTTGTGGGTTGACCATGGCCAGCAGCTAAACACCCACACAGCCTCTCAGCAGGACAGGGGAGAGAACAGGAGGCGTAAAAGTGAGAACATTCATAGGTCAAGATAAGAACAGTTTAATAAGTGAAGGAAAGAGGAAAAAACAAGTAATGCAACAGCGATCATTCACCACCTCCTACAAGCAGACCAATGCTCAGCCAGTCTCTGAGCAATGGCTGCTTTGGAAGACAAAATCCCCATTTTTCAGTGCTGAGCATGACATCATATCACAGGGAATATCCCTACAGCCAGTTTGGGTCAGGTGTCCCTGCTGTGTCCCCTCCCAGTTTCTTACCCACCCCCAGCCTGCGCACTGCAGGGGAGGGGGCAGACTGCAAAAAAGAGAAAGCATCAACACTGTGCAAGCACTGCTCAGCAACAGCCAAAATGTTGGTGGTATCAACACTGTTTTAGTCACAAATCCAAACCACAGCATCACAGGGGCTGCCGTGTGGAAAGTTAACTCTATCCCAGCCAGAGCCAGTACAACAGCTTCTTCTGTCTGCCTCCCCTGAGCATCCTCCTTCCCTTGAATGGTCAGCGGTGGCTTTTCACAGCTGACTGCTATTTATATCATTTCAGGTAGAGAAAGTCGAAGAGCTTTTGCTTCAGCACAGCTATCACGTGAATTTCACCCCTGCCAGATGTGATTTCCAAGAGGCTCTGGTGAGAAGCCGTACTGGAATCATTCCAAAAGTGTCTCTCTTCATCGTAATAGCAAAAGATTAGTCTTACCAAGTCATCCCTTGCTGTTCACTGGGAACTGAGTCCACTGAGGCTGCAGTGAACATAATGGCATTTAGAGAAGGCCAGTGATCCAGACAAGGCGTTACTAGCTTATCATAATACCCCATGTGCAAGTGCTTTTGGCCCAACTCATGAAGAAGTGCTTCTGCACCACAGGTCCAGTAGTAAGTCTATTACAGTTTAAACATTCCTGGCAGCCACAGGAAGGACAAACAACACTTGGAAAAACAAAGGAAGAGTTACAACAGACGTTACACAGCATGAGATCTTTGTGGACTCTGGTTTAGACTAATCAGTCCAGATTATCGGTAGGTACATTGAACAGATGGACAGTTTGTCACATGGACAGCATTGTAGACACCCCATGCTTGTATGTCCTTCACTGCAAGTATCTGAGGGAGCAATATGGACTCATAGAAGATGCCAGCTGTGCTCCTGCATCCATTCCCTGTTTATCATCCAAGCTTGTCGTTCTTGTTATACTTCTGGCTGATAATTCTGGTTCGTGCTTCTCCTGCTGAAAGCTGAATCAGGAATGAGGAAAAAAATCCTCAGAGGTTGCTTTTTTTAAAGTCACATTTATTTCCTTTCATTGGAAGTAGATGAGCTCTTGCTCACCCTTTTTTTTCCCCCACAGACTTTTCACAGAAAGTACTGGTTTGCTGGAGAAACTGAATAAACACAAACTGCAGAGAGCAGATCTGTAGCTAGTTTTTACTTAAGCAATAAAAAAGCAATACTGCAATACTTAAATAAAGGAAGTTTGAGCCAATTATGTGGTTTAATGATCTGGTAGAACCTTTTTTATTCCAAGAAGAGCTACATTTGTCAAGAAAGAAACAATCAGTGAAATGTATCTAGTTTATCACACAACAGAACCTGTATCATCTCCTGAAAATAGCAAAGGGTTCTCCATTTTAGGAAGTGCATTTAGGGTTGGCTTCCCAGTCCCCTCTTTGTGCCCCTGAGTAAATGTACATGGGGTTATTTGTACAGGAGTATCCTCAGAAGACACGGAGCTGGCATTGCCTCTTTGGTAGCATCTATTCTCATTCGACACCTCATCCCAGTATTTTAGCCATGCCAGATAATAAATTGCAGCACTGTAGAAGAGTATTGCAAAGAGCACTTGGCAATTCTGGGCTACTAATCTGTCTAGTTACAGAATTATTTCTTAAACCCTGCTTTGCTCAGCTCTCTTCAGCTCCTAATCCCCCAGGTCATACATGTATGAGCTGCTTCTACACAGCAAGGTGTCCTCTGTCTCCACACTGGTAACATATTCTCTACCTCAGATCCATGATCTGTCATCAACAGCAGCTTCCCTAAGAATGGGACATGCAGAAAAGCACTGGTATCATGCTTCGTCTGGAGACTTTCCCCTACGATGCCCTGAGCAGCTATGATTAGCCAGAGCAGTATTATGCTCCGTTAAGATCATACACAGACGTGTGACCACTGCAGCAACACCTTGTGTTCTTAAAGGTTGTTTTGTCCTAAAAGAGAATTGAATTTGCGTCTTTTTGATAAGCACGATGCCTTCCTCAAAGCAGCAGGTGGCTGGAGCCATTTAGTCACATTTGTTCCAGTAATTTTCCTCTGATGATCGCATTTACTAATGTTTAACTCCTGGGAAGCTAATGAGACACATGCCCATGGTATCAAGAGCACTCTGCAAAACGTTGGGAGAGATGGTCTCTGCCTTCGTGTTTCTAAGGAGCAGAAATGCAAGCTGACCCTGCCAGTGCACAGCTCAGATAAGGGGCTTGCTGCTGGAACCACTCTAGCACATGAAGAGTATTTTCAGAACTGTTTTATGAATAGGATTTATAAAGATCACGAAATACATAGCAGGAGAGGATTCTCTGTACTATCCTTTTCTTTTTGGGAATCCTCATAACTGCTAAGATATTGGACTACAGGCTTTTCCATTCGGTATGAGTAGAAAAAAGACTTTTTTTCAGTGGTTACAGGCTGGTATCAATTAGGAATATTGAAGTGCAGTTGCTTTGGGTTTCTTTTTACCCCCAGATTTGCAAATAGAGCATTTCCATGATGACTATTTAGAAAAATGGTGTGTAGCCAGGCCAGTTTTCATATGACACCTTTTCACCAGAGGAAAATAACCCTTTATGATACAGTGCTTTTCAAAGGAAAATTTATGTATCTTTTTCTGGAAATCCTCTTTCAATGCATATTTTGGTGTAAACCTCATTTCTCTAATACATATTTACATAATACATTCAAGCTGTTTACTTTGGAAAGCTCTCGCAGATAACAGCTCGTCCATACAGTGGAATAAAATGACCTGAGCAGACCAAATGAAGCAGATCTGATGGGTGTCCCGATAAAGCCTGAGATTAACCTTCACATCCAAAAACGAAGCAGTTGTTAGATTAAACCAAACAACAGCGAGGCTGAATGCTGGCTGTAGCGTTTACCAGGTAAGCTCATGAGATGGGACACAAGCAGCCATGGTGAGAGGAGAGCAGAGGATCCGTGTTGTCAGATGCACACAGGGTGCCCAGCATGGAAACTGCAGGGAGTAACTTCGGAGCTGGACACCCTGCACAGGGCATGACCACGGGCAGCTGCCGATCAAGCAGGAGAGCTCTCCTGGGGTGTGTGTTCTGCTAGAAGGAGCAAAGAAAATCATCCCGTACGGGATGAGCAGGTAGCAGGAAGGTGCTAAGGGGTTCCCGGGGCCAGCCGAGGCAGGGCTGAATGCATTTTGAGTTGAGTAAGCAAGGCTGCACTGGTGGCCATGTGCCATGGCCCCTCTGCACAGCCCGCACCCTTGGAGGAGCGTGGAAAGCAGAGGAATATTGAGACCACTTTGAAGCTTCCTCTGTGCCTCTGTAATCAGAGGAAGATTAAATTCTTCCATAGTCAGTCCCCATGGGATGGAAATTGTAGATGCAGGCACAGCCAGTGCTGGGGTCACTCCTGGCTCCTGCCTCCCCTGCCGCAGTCCCCATTGCACCCCGGCAAAAAGAAGGAAAAAATGAGCACACATTTTGCCTGAACTCAGGATGTCAAGAACAAGAACTGATCTAGATGCCAAGGAATATAAAGGAAAGAAAGAAATTAATTGCAAGAGGAATTAAAGCTGTTCCTTTAAGAACATAAATTCTGCCTACTTGGTGTTTTTCAAACCTATAGGATGATTCAGATGATTAGACTATTAAAATGATGGCTTACAGCCTGCTGAAGAAATACAGAGAGGGCAAAAAGGAAAATGGAGTAAGTCTCTGTGTCAAACATGTCACCGTTTGAGTCAGTAACAGCTTGAAAACAAATTGCCATGGTTACATCTGGATCAGTGCTCTGTGAAGGCAGAAAGGGCCTCGCAGGTTGGTATTTGCCACAGACCATCATATCACTTTGGTGAACACAACCACCAGCACATAAACAGCTGTCTGCAACATGCAGGGAGAAAAACCAGCATTACTGTGAGGGATTTCAGTGTGAGTGATTTAAACAGAAGACTCATAAAGCCAGAATTAAATATTCTTGAAACTCTTCAGTATTAAAAATGATGACTTGCTAACTAGCAAAATGCTGCATCCAATATCAGGGGATTCTAGTCTTGCAAAAACTTAATCTTGCAAAGGAGAGGAGAAAGGACTGTGCAACAAAAAAGCAAGAGTTGTTTAGGTTACACTGACAGTGCTTTGGCCATAAACAGCCTGTTTGCTGGGGAACAGAACCTCAGCCAGCACTGCAGGCTTTGGTGATTGCCCCCAGAAACAACTGTCTGGGTTTGGCGGGGTTCCAGCACTAGAAGTATTTGAACCAAGATTGGACCTTTTTCTGAAAAACATCTTCTGTTTCAGTCTGAACTATTGGACCTGGAGCACCATCAATTCCTGAAATCTCATGCTCTGTATAATGTGGCAGATCAGCCTGGGAGATCATAGTGGCTTTTTCTTAATAACTCAGCATTAATAACTATGAGCATTAAGGTAGGCTAGTGTCATAATTTACTGGTAATGCCATATGCCCAAGCACTTGGTATTCTCAGTGTAAACACTGTAAGCTAAACTTTAGAAGTGAATGAATTGTAAAGTTTGAGTTTCTTTATACACTTTTGCCTTCAGTAGGAGGCACTCAGTTTACATTTTGCCGTGTATGCTATATGTTACTTAGACAGAGATCAGCAGTCTTTTTGAACATCCAGATGATGTGGAATATCATGGCAAATATAATGAGAATTGTTTTCATGTAAGTAAGACTGAAGAAGGGAATTACCAGCCAGAGAGTCAATACTCTATCGACAAGTATCCCCCAGGGGTCAGGAGCCAGCGAGTTTACAAAAATAAAGGAGGAACTGGCACGGTGTCAAGCCGCTCTAGAACCTACACTCATCTGCCATTTGCTTTTGATCGTCTTCTTTCGACAGCTTTATTTTTTTATTCCTGGTCAAGACAGAATGTTAGGTCCCCAGAGCTGTAACCAAATATTTAGAAACTATGCACTCTGTTAGCATCATCATCATCATCATCATCACCATCATCATATGTAATTAATAATAATGATGATTCTGACAATAATATTAATTGTGCTAAAATAAGATATTGGAAATTTTGTCTTTTTTTTTTTTCTCCAGAAAAAAAAAATTACTATAGCCTGACATTATAGGTTCAGCATTGTGAGGATGAACTAGTTATCATTCTGGTTTGGCACTGAGACTCCTAGATTTTATAGAAAACCATTAAATCAACAATATGTGAGCTTTACTGTTACAGATTAATATCAAAAGGAGCCTGAAAGGTTAGTAGACCTGGTGTTTTTATTCTGCTGGCAAAACAGGATCCTATGTCTATCAACCGACCAGATCAGCTAGTCAAAACTCCAAATGGTCTTTTATTTGTCTGTTACTTATGAACCATTCTTTGAGAAGCTACTATTAAACTAGTCAGTCTAGTGCCATGAGAAATATTGCCTTGACTCTTGTAAAACCACCATATTCTATATTTCTCATCAACTGTACTTCGTCAGGCATTTTTATTTTAATCCACTCACAGGAAAAAATTAAAGTTTTCCATAAAACACCCGGGTTGAGACAGTTTGAAATAACCAGAAGTATGCTGATAGCAGTATAAAGAAAGTGAGCTTTAAGCTAGCACTGAAGTGCATGCAGACTCAATCCTTGCTCAGCAGGGTCTCTTAAATGGCATTTGTGGGAAGAAAAGTCAATCACCCTGAACTGGAAGAAAAACGTTTATATCCTTTCTGGTAGAAACACTATTCAGAAGCTTTTCTTGTATCTTAGTTATAGTACATTTAACAATGCACTGATTTTTTTTTAAATCTTGTTTTCTGACTGATTACTGTAGGCCTCTGTGCTACTTGCAGTTTCTGTTCTCATTCAGCTAATAAGCCTAGTCCTACCTGTGTGCACTGAAACTGCTGCTTAGTGTTCAAATTAAACATTTTCTTTCCACCAGCAAAATTTACCCTATTCCCTCAAGAAAGGTTTGTTATTTCAGCAGCAGAGATGAAAAGCAAGCCCTCCTGAGGGTGGACTTAACGGATGACTGCAGACTGTGCATAGGCAGCTGGAAGAAAGGGACATCCTTAGCATCTCTGGCCCAGCAGCAGTGCTTACAGGAGAGAGAGCGTGTTGCTCTCGGCCGCTGGGGAACCACTGCAGTGCCTTGCTTTTATATCTCTATAGAGAAAAAGGCTGGCTGAAAAGTCAGTCAGTTTATCATTACTATTTTTCAGCTGTATGGGGCTATTTTTAAGATATTATATTTATCTGATTTAAACCAAGAAATCCAGTAGATTTCATCATCTTAGAAATATTCCTCCTGTTATTAATGCTCTAAGCCCTCTTTAAATTATTACATGATATGTGTAATCTAACAGTGACACACCTCCGTGCTTAAAAGCCTTTGGCCTCCAGTCTTGGCCATATCAAAGACCGAGCACATTGCTCTTAGATCATCCTGTACAGTCCCTCACAGCTCAGTGCTCGAGGGCCCAAACCTGCCCCCACTGAAGTGGAGGGCAAAGCTCCAACCTTAATTGGTGTTTGCAGAAGTTTAAGCCTTTTAGCTATGGAGACATTTTCATTTTACAAGCACGGGATCAAATTAAACACAGGGAAGAGTCCGGTAGTTTGTCAATGATGTGAGGAAGATTGGGATGGTGGAGAGAGCCCCAGTCTAAAACCTGGGAGATCTGATGACAGTTTGTCATTCTGCCATGGGCTTTCCATAACTTAGATTTACCGAGTATGGCTACACTGCTAATCCAAGCCTGGGCTGGCTTGCTGTAGCTGTTCAACTGTGCCAGCTCTCTCTCAGCTTCTATTTTCAAGACAGCTAAATTTGCATCCACACTATAGATATTGTTTCATGGCACAACTTTCCACATGGCAGGTGGTTTTCAAGTGAGATGACATTTTGTTCTAGTGAGATGACATTTTGTTCCTAATTAAGGTATGCAGTTCTTTGCTCAGGCTAGGTGATCAAAACAAGCCCTGCCAAGAAGAAAGGAAAAAAGCATCCACGGCTTAAACACTGGGACAGCTTTCCTAACCGTTTCAGGCAATTAATTCTGTAGCCGACATAAAATGTACCCTTCCTTCCTGTTCCTCTTACATCTGTTAGATTATGATTATATTGCCTTCTGCAAGATCATGGACAAGGTGAGACCATTGGAGAGCAAGCTGCTCTGGGTGACCTAAAAGGGAAGGAAGCCTCTCAGTTCTTCCTTTTCTTCCTCAATGAATTTTCATTCTTTAAAATGAAAATGAATGCTGAGCTGTCGTGTATCATCGGAGAATTTACAACTCCATCCATGGAAAGAAGATCTTGAAAGAGGATAACCTTTGCAAGTTCATGATCCCTTTTGGGTAATGGAAACCAGAAGACAGTAGGTGGCAACAGATGTCGGCTGAATCAGTGGAGCTCCGGAAAACTACTGGAAAAAAGGTTGGGAGTCTGCATCATTTAGAAGTTGGGAAAGGAGAACTGGTGGAATAGTTTGTTGACCAAATCTGGGCTTCCAACCCTGACTTTTAGATGACCTAAAAAGGTTAGGAGATGCGCCTGCTCAGCACTTGCATTCACATCCGTACAGCCCAGTGCAGACTGCTCATCATGAGCAATACCTTAATTTTCTTGCCAGGAGCTTAGGTTCCAGAAAGCGAGCGAGAAATGGCTACATGCAGACACAAGACATGTTATGGCATCTTTTGAAACTGAAGTGCAGGTTAGTCTGCATGCACAGAGACAAAGCCATTATTCACATGTGAGCATACAAAGTGACTCTGATACGACCTGTCTCCAAGCTCTTCATAAAGGGAAAGCCAAACACGAGCACAGGTATCCTCGTGCAGTGTGAATGCAGCCAGCCCTGCCTGTGCCAGGTACAGTACAGGCCAGTAAATCATTTGACCCACGCTCAGCTTTAAGTATGGCAGACGTTACAGCCAGGCTGACAGGTCCTCAGTCCTGACAGAAAGCACACAGTGATGGCTCGGTGTCCTCCTGAGGCCAAAGCACTAACTAAAACTGAAGACATGACTTCTGCGTCTCTGATCACTGTTCCTAAATGGGCCATTGCAGAACTTGTCTCTTGTCGCCCGGCCTCGGCGAGGACCGCCAGACAGAAAGAGCTTCAGATGCTCAGGAGGTGCCATGGTAGGGGCCATGTAAGTACCATAGGTACAAAGCACCTGTGTTGCTCCTTATGTTCAAAGGTTTGTTGCTTCCTCTGAACTGTTCCTCACATGTGGAGTTTGCTTTAGTCACCTGGTTAGTGCCATCATTTCTCAGTAAATACAGCCAGCCGTGTGCTCCCTGCCCTGCCTTCTGATGAGCAAAGCCTGTGCCGCTGTGCCCCAAGGCTTGTAATTTGTAGCCAGTCAGTTGGAGGATGCTTTGGGTACATCTACATAGTCATCTTAGCTCAGAGCATCAGCTTGCAGTCAGCCAAAGCTCCCTGCTCCCTACCGTGCTTTGCCTCACTCCGTGCCCTAGTTCCGAGAGAGCCAACTGCTGCTACCCTCTGTGCAACTCAGGTAGCCCAGCAGAGAGTGGCACTGGCCCATAGGTGTATTCATCCCCTCTGGCAGGATGGATGCACCTGGTTCTGCAGGTTTGTACCTGGCGGAGCTGGCTTAGCCTCTGCCCGCCGAACTAGCCAAGCTGGTAAAGCAACACAGACACGTTGCCCTACTCACCGTTCCCGCACCTTTGAAGCAGGAATGGTGGCTGCTGCAGTGATGGATGCAATTTAGTGCAAGTAGCAGGAGACCTCATTTGCACCTAGAAAGTGGAACATGCTTCCTCCCCTCCCAGGGAAGGACCATCTTTTGTAATACCCGGTGAGTGAAGAGGACAGGGTAGGTGTGTGGTTGGACAGATATGGGTTAGAAAGGGTCAGAAGAGGGACTGAACTGACTTTCCAGACCTGGTGACTTAGGCTTATCACATACCTGGAGAGTACAAATGGCAGATGTGTGCCTGTGGACGTGCAAATACCCATCAAAAGGGAAAATACACAGTGGGGAAGGCAGCACAGGAGAAAAGTGAAGCCTGCTCTTGGGATGAAGAGGAACTGTTCTTCATCTAACTCTGAAGCCTCTCCTCAAAGTGTTTTTTTTCTTTAATTCCTCCTACTACAGAGGGAAGTTATTAAAATATGAAAAGATGTGGGATAAAGAACATACATCACACAAAAATCTACACCAATATCCTAATGAACTTTTAGCTAAGGCACAGCAGTCTCTTCTTCTTACCTGGTACTGTGAGGAAAATTATCTTATTTGTCCTCACAGTATGAGTCATCTACAAAAAAGGAGCTTATTGCGTGTGTTGCCATAATTAATGACACCCACATAAAATGAGACTTTTGCCCCCTCTGTGAGCTAAAGCTTAACTTGCAGAAGGATCCTTTTGAACACAGTGGCGCTAAACTTATCAGTGGCTGAGCACAAAGAATTTTCATCTTGCTTTGAAGCTGTTTATGAGGGTCTTGCAGTAGCAGAGAATAAAGTTACCTTCCTCTCCTACATGCTCCTTCATTACAAGTTCCCCAAGGAGCATACAGAAGCAAGGAAAATAATAAATATTCATTTCAAAAAGTTTATTTAACACTTGTGCATGAAGACTTTCAGTGGGTTTATGCAAAAGCACATTGGAGACTTTGCTGTATTTCTGTACATAAACCCCAGAATATCACCCACTCGGAAACAGCCACGGCTGTCTCTCTAAATTGTACTGCAAGACCTTATTACTCCTCTACTTCATCTTTTTATCATCAGACAGCTTTAAATAACCCTTCATCTTGAGAAAATTACAGGGTACAGTGGACTAAATATGACATGCAATAATCCTTAACAACTTTGTCATAGGACTACGGGTAAAGCTGCCTCTTTTTAATTATTTTTATACCTTAAGGAATTCCTTCTTTATAGCATATGTGTTGTCTTCTTCATTAAAGTTAGTAACCATGCTGAATCACATTTCTTTTTCTAGTCATATATTATGCACAATAGATTTTTTAAAATGTGACTTTACCTTCCATTTGATGCCTCACCTGCCTGGGTTCAGTCCGAGTGCCCAAGCAGTACAACCATCTACTTACTCTTTGCTTTCTTCCCAAAGTCACCTCTAGTTTCCTCTTTTTAAGGACTAAAAAGTGGAACAAATTTATAGGTTCTGGTATTTTTAACTTTTTCTTATTACTTTCAGTAATAAAGGACTTCCAATTTTCATCATCTAAGCCACTTTTCATGGCACTGCAAAACTGCAGACGGAGCAGTATTTTGACCTGGGCGTCCATGACATGTCTACTCCCACAGCTATCACCCCCATCCTTACTCATGAGGTTGCTGCTCAGGCAATGGAGCCTCCTGATGTTCCCAGCTGGAATTCAGCCATTTGGAATCCAGCCCTTTGCTCTTTCAGCTTCCAAACACGCAGGAGCCCTGTCCCTGGCTGATGGTCACAGGGCCACCACCCTGCGTTTGTGGGAGCAGGGGTCTGTGGATACAGCGTGTCTGAGCGACAGGTCAGGCTACAGGCAGGAATCCAGAGGGATAGAAAGATCAGCTCTGGCTTGGTGTAATTTGTTGGGGGCACAGTGTGACAGGAAGGTTTAAGGGGAACGGGACAGTTGCAAAAGCCCTGGAGGTGCAGCAAAATGGGGATTGAACTCTCTCTGTCTACGGGGCAGAGTGCCAATGCCAAGAGCAGTGGAAATCCCACCCATGGGCTCTGCTCCTCAACAGGGCAGTGTCAGGGGGAAAGAAGGGAGATGGATCAGAGCTATGAGAGCTACCTTCTGCCTTCTGCTCCTGGTCACCCCAGGAGCTACACAGCTTTACCTCTGTAGAGCGGCAAGGAATTGCGGTGCTGGGAAGACAGGAGCCTGTGTCCCACTTCTCATTTGGTCTCATCTCACCCACCAGGAATCCATCCTGAAAAAAAAGAATTAAAAAGGCTTACTTCTTAGTCTGATATAGGGTGAAAGAAAAGATACTTTTTGGCTGGTGTATAAGATTTGGACTTTGACAACATTTGAACAATTCTGAAGAGCAACATGAAAATTGTAGTGTTGTGGCAGGACACAGCAACTGAGAATGAGATGAGGTCTCAGGTAACTGAACTAAAGCTAAATGGAACAAGAGCCCTGATCCAGCAAAGCCACCTCACACGGGCACTGCAGTCCCCATGTTCTATTCTGACAGAGAGGTTCGGCTGGGATGTTGTGATTACCATTTAGTGTCTGGTTTAATACCTTAGTGAATAAGCTACTGACAGCATAGCTGAAGGGGGAATATATGTTTTTCCCAGCAAAGAGAATACAGAATATTGACAAGTAGAGAACTGTTCTCACCAGAACGTAATTTTCTCTTCACCTTTGAGCCTGCTTTCTGTAAAAGGCATTAGCTTCATACGCCCTTGGCAAAGTCAACTGCAACAAACATCCACAGTCTGAACTTTGAAATGTTCATTTTTTGAATAGTTATTCCACACTCACATTAAAATTTCAGTTGCCATGTTAAAAAAGGGTTAATGAGATTTCTGGCAGTAAGAGAACCATCTCAGATAAATTGCTTTCTAAACATTAGATATAGATTTATTGTATTCCTTTCTCTATCAAGTCAGAGTACCTGCCCTTTCTTCCCAGTTCAAGGTAAGTTGTAACCACTCTTTCAGAGAGTTTCTGGGTTGACTCATCCCAAGTTAACATACGAACCACTAAAAAGAAAAGTGACAGAGGGTTTTTTCACTATCTCTGGCTTTTTTGAAGAGCTCATGGAAGACAAGCTGGCTGAAATTCTGTTTGCCTGAGGCAAACATTTTTTTTGATGTGTGAGTAAGGTATTATTAGGGTTTTTTTTATCCTAGTAAACATAGGACAAGTAGGACTGTGTGCCTAGGCTTGTAAATTTTCATGACAGCTTTGCATACTGGAATGATTCATGTAATGAAATAATGCTGGAAGTTAATAAAAGAAATGCAGCTTCTCCCATCTTCCAGATACCCACCAAGACACAGAATCCTACAGCTTCTTGAAGTCAGTAAAATGATGCCAGATTATTTCAGCAGCTTTGGAACATGCACATAAAGACCAATTCAAATTTTCCTTCCACGTTGGTACCTGTTTTGTGTGGTGACTTACCCAGGGCATTGTTCTAGCAGAAGGTAAGTAAAATACTTGCTTAAGACTAAAGATAGAAGAATCACTCCTGTGTTTCATTAGCAAAGTAATGAAAATCCAGGAAACGAGATTGTCTAGCTCTAAATACCAATCTGGGCACAGTCCTGTCCTAGAAGAGGAATAAACATTTGGCCAGACACCTAACCTTGCTGTGTACACACTTGTCTGCTTGACCTAACCATCCACTCCATTCCTGCTTTTGGGCATGCAGAGGATCAGACTCATCTGAGCAGCAAAACAGCTGTTCCGGACCTGTAATTAAATAGATCCAGAAAACAGAGGCTGCTTAGCCAGAGAAAGAAGAAAAGGAAACAAAAGGTTTAATGTCTACAATTTATACAATGAGCTCAAACTTAAGCACTGTGGGGCTTAGTGTTGGATGTCTGGGCCCCAAAACGGAGTCCAGAAGCCTGCACTACAGCTTCATATTGAACGCAGAGTGGTAGTCAGGCATCCCATTTTCTACTGGCTACTATTATGTTGGCCTGCTTACGCATCGGGTTTAGAGCTCTCCATCCCGATATAATTCTTTCTCCCCACGCACTGCATAGCTTCATATCTGACTTTGTACAAACTTGGGAGATACCTGACACAAGCCTTGGGATTCTGTTTTGCATGCCAAATACCTAAAGGCCGGTACATCATCTGACTCACCAGCACTGAAGTCCTCCGTTGAATTCAGCCAAAGGAAGTAGCAGTTTAAATCCATCAAACAGAAAATTGGACCGGAGCAGAAAAGGAAAATTTTAACTGCACGGATAAGTGTCAATATGCTGTGGGGCGTTTTGGGAAGGTGCAGCTGCAGTTGCTGGTGTTCTTGAGGAGTCGGCAAAAGCTGCAGCTCTGCAAAGTGAACCTGATTTGACTTGTTCCCTGTGGCTCCCAGAATTGAGTCATACTGTTCAGTATGCCCAGCTTTGGTACAAAACCTGTTCATTACATCAACTCCAGATCAACTATGCAAGTAAAATGGATCTGGCACACATTTTTAACTTGCAATGACTGTCTTTGCCAACTTTTCCTAATTAGTGCAGATTGTCTCCATGACCTATTTTCAGGAACTGAGCAGTTCAGTCAGGCCTGGCTGATAAGAGCCTGCACTTTTACTTCTACAAAATAACAAAAAGCTCATCTGTAACTTCAAATTTCCCTTTAGCTGCTGCAAAAAGCTTATAGGTACAAAACAGGCCACTTATTTTCAAGGTTAAACCTTGAAAGTCCTTCAAGTCCTTCAAGTCCTCAGCACTGTAGGCATTTTTTAATCAGAGAATCTCCTCTCTACTTCATCTCTATATCTATACAGAGCAGATGTGACTCCCCCACCTCAATTCCTCACCAGACTGCAGAGTAAGATTTGCTCTCATTTTCTTTCTCTTTTGGTCCTGCCTGTTTTTTCTTCAGTGAGTCTTATTATCCTGTCTGAACAGCCACACAGTTTAAGGGGTGGAGCAGAGACTACTTCCCTGGACATCACTGCCCGTAGTCTAGTGGGCAGGACACTTTCTTGGGTAGCAAGAGATGTGGCTGTGAATCCCCCTGACTATGGCAGGTATGCTTTCTGTTAGAGGGAGTACTCTAACATGTAGGCAGCTACACACTGGAAAAGACTGGACTATGCCCCATTTTTTAAAAGAATAACTGTAGGTATCAGACGCTATCTGCCCCGTATGGCCAAGACACCTGCTCCCATGCTGGAGAGCTGAGGAGGGATTCCAGGCTTACTCCCGTGCTCGTGTGTCCTGGCCCACACAAGGCAGCTCCCACACAGCACACAGGATTTTCTGGGCGGTCGCTTCTCCCCACACACTATAAAAGGGAAGTGAACAGCTAAGACTGCATTTGGCATTAGACACTGCAGTGCTTGATTTGTAGGGACTAAAATCTTACACTGGGTCAATTTGATGTATGTAAAAGACAACCTCTGAAGTGCACTGATAACCCTGTATCAATCTTTCACAATTCTCTTTATGAAAAGAGATATGAAGTCCTTCCAGTCTAACACAATTTCAAACCAAAGCAAGAAACTCTCTAACAAAAAAAATTTTGTGCTAGATGGTTCTGTCCTGCTCTGTCCTGACTGCTCAGATGGGATGCATCAGCTGCCGGTCCCCCAGCTCACTGTGACTGCTTGGGAGCTGCCCCTAAGGCTCTAGATTTAAGAACTGGCTCTTCACTGCTCTGCAGGCTGAACTTGCCAACTTCTGAGTCATGTCCTATTGCCATGAGTTTGGGGTTTGAAACTGACTTTTTTGTTTCTCTGTTTCTCTGTAGGTAATTTCAAGCTAGCTGAGAAGGTTTGGGGGAAGGGAAAGACAGATAGATAGTAATTGGGTCTTCTGATTAGATTCCCTTCACTAATCATAGAATTTCACAGAATCACAGAAAAGTTCAGGTTGGAAGGGACCTCTGGAGGTCATCCTGTCCAACCACCCTGCTTGAGCAGGGCCACCTACAGCTGGTTGCCCAGGACTGTGTCCAGATGGCTTTTGAATATCTTCAAGGATGGAGACTTCACAACCTCCCTGGGCAACCTGTTCCAGTTCTGAGTTTAATAATGTGTATGTTCATATTCATAGTAAGTTTAGCACATTTCTTACATTTTATAAAATTAGGTGAGGACTCCATACACACAGAAGAAAAAAAAAGTGTAATATGAAATTAGTGTTCAAAATTCTGAGTATGAAGCAATAGTGCCTGAGAAAATCTGGCCTTTGTTCTCATGTAACCATACAGTGAAAAAGCTGTACAGAGCTGAGTATGATATGAGGGATTACTATTAATGCCATCCTCTCTTAGATGATCTCCCAGGGCTATTCTCTTAGAAGGAGTGATCTAGCACTCAGTTATTTCTTGAAGGTTCCTTTATAGGCAATTAGGTGTAAAAACACCACAAGAGCACAATCTCAATAGGGACTTGGGCCCATATATAAAAATAAATAAAATAAAATAAAATAAAATAAAATAAAATAAAATAAAATAAAATAAAATAAAATAAAATAAAATAAAATAAAATAAAATAAAATAGACTAGGGTTTTGATAAAATATAGCAATAAGGTAGAACTGAATGCCTATGATGACCAAGAACTCAATTCAAGGAACTCTGCAGCAGCTGATTAGCAATGCTGGAGGCATCTTACCTCACTAGAAACTTACCCATGCAACTTGAAAATTCTTGTTTGGTGTAGCTGAATTTCCACATCTATCTGGGATTTCTTACCTATGAGCAACTAAGCATCTCCTTAAGTCTCTTAAGAGGTTCTTAAGTTATTTAAGAAGACCCTCAAATGGGCAGGAGTCCACGAAACAGAGATCTGAAGTCATGACATCCCTTCTATCAACCACCTTCTGGTTAGAGTATTCACCCCTAAAATAGGAGAGCTACTCCTAATTCACTCCATCAAAGTGGGCTTGAATAGAGGGGTGACTCCCCCACTGCAGAGTGTCCCAGACAGTGTGCTGCAGGGAATTGTTGACATCTCTCCTGCTGAAGCTGGGCCTGAAAAGATTCATGAGATATACAATTTCTTCTCTGTGTATGTTCTTCACAGAGGCTACTGCGCTGAAGACCATGGATTAAAGTGTGCATCAGAGCTGTGATTTTTAGAAGTGTTTTACTAATGTGTTCCACTCTCAGTCTTTTTAAGATACAGAGCAGTAGTTACAGTTTACAGAAAGCTGGGAATATGGTATATATTGGACCTAATTTTTCAGGTGTACTTAGCTTACCTAAATCCAGACGAAGTATGTCATAAACTACTGATATGTGCCAAGACGGTCTGGATATTAGTGGCTTTCCTTACACGGGGTAGAGGTCCAAGCCATAGGAGAGCAAAATAGCCCCAGTTTCTTGTCTCTGTGGGTACAGAGATGTAAGCACAAACTGAGAGAGAAAAAAGAAGGAGCAGCATCCCCTGACTACGTGAAGGATGTTTTATAAATCCTATAAATCCTGAAATATTCAAGAAAAAGAAAACAGCTTCTGCATAATTATCCTTGAACTGCAATACTGTAATGTGTGCTTAGGAAAAACACCAGAAGCACAGAATGCTTGATTAAGGCAAGGCATATTGATGATTGGGAAAAGGAGCTTTATTTTTTAATAAATGTCATTTTTAAAGCAATCAGGCAGAGTCAATGTTCTTAATTCCGTGGTCATGCAGTATCACAGAGACATAATTAAAAACACTTACTTTGCCAAGCTGGGAGACATGCAGTTGCCAGGCAACATCTTATGTACCTTGAGAACATATAACAATGCATATGATTTATGTAGTGCTGCTGTTGCGTCCCCAGATGCTGATACCATTGTATCTAATGCAGATTCTCATAGGCTGAGCCACCACCTAGCTATTACCATCATGCTGAGTCTATTCCTTGGTTTGCCAGCACCATCCGTCAGCTGCAAGCCCATTTTTAAACCTACAGCTTGAATCACTACTTAATATAGTCAGTAATGTAAGCAGAAGTTGGTTGGAAAGGAGGAGTAATGAACTGCATTAAACTCCATGAATTACTTTTCTGCTCATATCAAGTTATCAATCTAATAATAATAAATTATCAATCTAAAAATTATTAATATAGGTGGTGGTTTTTACTGTATTTGGGAAAATTAAGATATTTATAAAATGCATATGTCACAAGGCATCATCTCCCCAGAAGCCACAAAAATTTCTGGGATATGCAAGTCACACAAAAAATTAGAAATATTGGAGATCTCCAAAAATAATTGTTCTGTGTTTTCAGGTTCTTGGAAAGAAAGAACCCATTCCCATTCTGGATCTGTTACTTAGCCTGGGCTAGACTTTGTCATTCACATGGACATAGCTTCATCCGCTGTCACACTTGAAAACCCATAGAAGGAAGCATCAGCTCCTGTAGAAGTTCAAACGGTTGGACGCTATGATCTTCAAGGTCTTTTCCAACCTAAAGGATTCTATGGTTCTATTCTATGATAAAAATACCAGTAATCTGTGTTATGAAAGCAAGCCTACACCAACTCACATATGTTCAAATGAATGACACGTATTTTGTGTTGTATTTGTTGCAGTTATTGAATGCTGGAGAATGATACTTGAAGGATGTTAGTATAGGAAACCTTCCTTATCCTAGTACATCTCAGATGTCGTGGTTTCATAAGCCATGCCACCCTCCTCAACATGAACAAATGTATTTACATGGTAATCAACAGGAAAGAACTGGTTTGAGTCTGTATGAAAATCTGATCAATGTAGGTTAATTTTCTCAGATTTTATACAAATCTTTGATTCTAATATTATTATATTGTGAGGAGAGAAAGGAGAATCAGCTACTGCATTCAGGCAAAAAAAAAAAAAGGGTTGTTTGAATATTTTCTTTTTGAGGTTTGGAAGCTTTGGGTTGGTGTCTGCAGAAACCTCCTCCTGGCAGTAGGCCGCTGCCCACATCTTCCCACTGGAGGGAGCTGCGACATCTGAAATACATCAATACTCGGCTGGAAACGGCCCTGGAGGCCCCCAGGAAGGATTTTCTACACATCTTTTGTCTTCTGCACTTTTGACAACTACGGATCATCTTAAACAGATATTGTCAGTTACATTAAGTCTTTGGTCAAAATAAATTTTTGAAGCAGTTGGTGTTAACAGAAAGCTCTCGGTTATGTGCATGCATATGAGAAACAGAGAGATGACTCTAAAAAACATTATTCACTTATTATTTCCTTGGAGACAAGTATTTGCATGTAGTTTGCAATATTTGCACATCCAATTATTGTGACATTGGGCTGCTGAACAGAAATAACAAAAGGAAGCTAAGACTACGAAAAGTGCAAACAAATGAAAGGAAAAATTGTTCTTGAACTCCTTACTGATTTTCTTCCATGTGGGACACATCTTCTTGGACAATGGAACAAAAGCTTAAAAGCTTTACTTTGAAGCCACAGTTGTGAGGGTAAGATCATTATATTTTACTTTTGAACTACTGTGTGTCTCCTCTTGATGAGAGCCAGCAGCCCAAGCACACCGAGAGGGTCAGCTGCAACCTGAGGGTATGACAGAAAGCCAAGTCCAATGAAGGACACGGGTACCCACAGCATCTCCTGCCTCCCGGCCCCCAGCGAGTCCATGCCTCTGCTGCTTGGGCATTGTGTGAGGAATCATAGGCACCTCAAAATTCACCCAACACCCTGCATGCTATGTGAAGAGACTCTCGCAGCCGGGCGGTAAGAAAAGCCAAGGACAGAGAAATGTCTAAAGTGTCCCTCCTGCCCAGGGCTAGGTGTTTAGCCCAGAGATTTGAGAGGGAGACTGCAGCAAGGACCACCTTCCCTTTAGAGAGTCACACAAGTATCAAGTCTTTAAAAGGACAGTGTTCAGGTTAACCCTCATCTTTTAAAACCCAATGTCAGGAAAAGGACATTGTGATGCCTTTTAATACAGCCTGAGAAGTGGGAGGTCTGGATTCAATTCTTTCTGCAGCCGGAAACCATTCCAGCTGCCACCACCCAGCTCACCCTGGAGTGCTCTCAGGCCATGCTAGCAGCTGGGATTTTGAGTGATTTTAAACTGGTATGAAGCAAAATGTAGAAATACTGGATCTCCCCAGGCCCAGCTTGGTGCCTGGATCCCTTCCTACCTCCATCTGCCCAGGTATCACCACCTTTAGCCATCTGACACCCCTCCCGCATGATTCTGGCTTGACTTTTCACAACAGTGAAGGCAAAAGTAGCCGAGGGGAAAAAAAGAACTCAGGAAAGCAGCACGTTGCTGCTATCAATAATCAAAAGAGAAAATGCTACAGTAATAGCTTTTCTTTTTCCACTCTTGTTTCTCTCCACGTACACCTTGCTCTTGGGCAAGGGCTCAGCCAGGGGGTGAGCCAAGGGGCTGAATCAGAGAAATGGCAGTGTGCTGGGTAGACCATTAATAGCAAGGCACTTTTTTAGCCTGCTAGGCTTCAGCTGTTCCCACCCCTCTAGCCCACACTAATGAATAAGCAGACTAGCTAGATGTTTCTGCAAAAATGAACAAGGCTGACATTTGAAGTGTCATTGCTGGGCTTCAAAATTACTGCCCTTTTGAGATAAATGAGGGTGGTTTGCAACCTTTAAACTACTGGCGTGGTCTGAAGCAGCCCAGAAAGCTGAGATTCGGCAAAATCCAGATGGCCCGTGAAGGCCATATAAGGATAGCAAGACCAGGAGTTGCATTCCCCTATCTAAGTTCTGAGAGTACAATCCAGCAGCCTTATTCATATAAGCATTCTAGTTAAAGTCAGATAACAGCAGCATGACGAAGTACATAGGACTGATTTTTAAAAATACAGTTCTTAATTCTCTGATGCTGCTTCAAGCAGTTTCTTCTCCTTTTAAACTTAACCCAACTTCTAATGTTCTCCACTGAAAACCATTAGCACGAGAAGGTCAGGAGTAATGAAGTAGCAGAAGTATTTCACTTTTAGCTGAGAACTGACAGAACAAACAGAAACAATGCAAACGGAAACTTTAAAACCAAAAGCTAATTATCAGAGTTGCAATTATCTACTCATCAAAGACTTGAATTACCACAAACGCAGCCCCTTAGGCTCTCTTGGAAGAGTTCTCTCAAACACACCGGTGTTCCCCCACCAGGCTTGGAAAGAAAAGCTAAACCAAAAACCATTCTAGCGCTTCTCTGGACAATATAGCTGTTAAATATAAGAAGTAAGATAAAGATCCAGAATAATGCTAGCGCCTGTAAGCTGGCAGGTGTAAGGCACGTGCAGTTGCCTAAATTTAGGTGTGTGAATCTTACAAATTGGACACTCAACTCATTATGTTGAGAAGAAGTGGAATACCAGAGTCTCAAAGGCTACCAACAGAACAAAGGTAGCCCTACAGGGAACACAAACCCTGCAGTGAGAATGCAATTACTTCTATATTTCTTCTCCTTCAAAATGGCAAGACTGCCTCAATCTCTTCTCATTAAGTGAGAAAGTTATTACTCGGAATTCATTCCTCCTTGTAATAACTAATTGGGAAGTGAATAGCAATACCATATAAAAAAAGGATAATATTCTTAACAACAGTAAAAGGCATAAAATAGCCTCCTCACTTTCTATATGTTAGTTATGTCATTAGTCCTATTAGCACTGCTCAAAATGAACAAATTAACAAGGAAACATTAAACTGCACTTCATGACTGTAAAGCCAAAGGACTAAATATTGACATACCAATTACTGCTTTAAGTCTCATTAATTTCTTCAAACAAAATAACAACAAAACTAATGTGGGAAGGTTTGGGTTTGGTGCTTTTCTTTTTGCTTTAGAAGAAATACAATGCTTGTTCATGTCCCAGACTGTATCAGTCCTTCAGGGCTAAAATCTTACCTTATTGACACAGAAGGATCTCTTTCATTTAACATCAGTGATTTCACCTGGAAGATTTTTTTTTCTCTGATGTGAACAATTCCTCACTGGATTCAGATGTATTTTGTGCTGAGAGAGCTATCGCACGCATTTGAACATGGCAAATTGGCTGTATACACACATACACAGGTGTTACCTAATGGTATTTTTCCTAATGGTATTTTTCCTAAATGGTATTTTTCCTGAATCCTAATGGTATTTTTCCTGAATCCTCCTTCAGACGACAGGCCGACAGGATTACTTTCCAATGTGACTGCAAATAGTAAACGAACAAACACAGTCTGCATACGCTTAGCTGTGCATTTTATTCAGGAGCAAGGGACTGTCACCATATTTCTAATAGACTGTTGTTAACATTCAGCATATTACATTCAGGTTTTATGAAGAGGATGTCATTCTTGTCTTACATGACCCTGGTTATGACAATACAGAAAACTGGAACAAAATCCATCCTAAATGAAGTGTCTAAAATAAGTCAACTGTAGTGATCACCACCAAGGACATGCCCACCTCTCTTGATTGACTTCTGAAGGAGCTTAAATGACTTGGTTAAATAACTCATTTAGATTAGGCATATGACTTTAGTTGCCTAAATTTAGGTGCATGAAGCTCACAAAACAGACATTCAGGTCATTATGCCCAAAAGAAACCCAGCAATTGCTCAACAGACAAAAATGGTAATCCAAAGAAGTAAACACATAGGGCTTGAAAATTATTATGGACCCAGGTATAGCATGAATTTAAAGCACATTACCAACTCTACATACTCCACCTGTAGACACTCTTATTGTGAAATAAGAACACCTTTTCTTCCTTTACTCTGCTTCTGGAAGAGATTGTGTCTGCAGGTCCTTACAATCAATACACCCATGCCAGTGGTCAGAGTACTGTTTGTGGAAATGAAAGGTCAGTGACAGCTTAGGCTCACAGAGAAACTCGGGTGAGGGAAACACCTTTCCTGAACTACTGAAGTTTGGGTAGCTCGCGATCCTCACTTCATTGCTGTGAAGGTCCAGCTGAATGCTTTAGAGCCACTCACTTTCAGGTCAGCCAGGGTGAAGTCCCGGCTCTTCTGCAGCCTGTGACAAACCCTGTATGCCCAGATTTCATGTCCATGTCTTGGGAGTTCATAAGCATGGAGCAGCATTAAGTGCTGCACTGGCTGGGGGCAGGGGAGAGAAAAAAAAGCCTTGCTGGTTTTATATCTTAGATAAGCAACTGTATTTACTAAAATAATCTCATTCCCAAGAAAATAGATTTGATTCTATAGAAATGTGCATCTTATCAGTGACAAACATTTGAACAAGCTCTTTGAATGGTGCCTCTTACTGATTTTTCAATAACAATCAACTTTTTCATTGTTTCAATTAAAGCTTGGTCTTTCATTTAGAGACTTACTGTCCAACTGTAAAATGACTGATTGACTGTAATTATAAAGCACGATGAATTATATCTGTCTTCAGCCTAAAGAAAATTAGCGTAGGGTTTTGTTGTTTAAGGGGGTCAATGCATTTCATTATGTGCTCACGGAGAACAGCTCGGTGATATTCCAGCAATCAGTTATATGGTCTATTTTTATTAGCAGCACAAGAAAGCAAATACTGCACAGCTCATCAGGCTGTGTAAATGAAATGCAATAATGAAGTTCTCAAGCAGGCAGAATCCAGCATGCCCGCGTTATTCCCTTTTTGCGCTGAGTACATGAAGTACTGCAGGAACTGCTCTCTGTATAAACACATTTCTGGTTTATCATACATAATTCAGGATTTCCAGTTCCCTGATGGAGTAGATTATCTAACTCCATACACTGAGGTATGGTCCACAAACCCTGGACCAGTATTGTACCGCTGCAGTACCCTACTACACTGCGTTATTGATACAACTCTGCCTCTTGCAACAACATATGCGCTCTCAATCAGCTTTATCCTAATACTTTTTAAATGTCTACAGTGTCCTCCCTGCCAAGACTTGGATATGCTCTACATGCAATAATTTAGAGTTCACAGAACAACACTGTGGATAAACAAGTGTTTTCAAGCATCATCCACGGGCGCGTGGGGGTTCATATAACAAGACTGTTCCACAGCTCTAGCACTTGCTGCTTTTGAAATCGATGGGAAGTCTGTGGGGACCTCTTTGGGAACAGGTCTCAAAAGACGGGGATCTCTGTACTAATCTTCTGTGTCCTGTAAGTCACCTCAAACCTGGCATGGCAGAGCCCAGGCAGAGTCTGTTCCTGCGCAATCGCCATCCTCGCAATGGGATTGGAGGCTGTGTAAATCAGTGTGGAATTGAGTCCGGAGACTTGAGCTGCCACGAACATCTTAAAAGAAGATTACACCCATGTAATAACGCGCAATCCTTTGCCAATCCCTAAAGAAGTGCGGGGAGGGGGGGGGGAATCAGATTTCTCAGCCAGCTCAATCCTGGTTGTCCTGGAGGCCAACCCTAACTCAGGGATCCAGAATCTGTGCAGCTCTGAGCCTGGCACGCTCAAGCCTGCTGGGACACGGGTCCGTTCTTGGTCAGTGGTCCTGCCATGGACACACAGCCCTGAGCCAAGCAGCTGAATGCAGAGAGATCAGTCTCCAGAGCCAGAAGATGTTTTTTGCATCTTCACAGGCAACTGCCTTCACAGAGAAATAGAAATGCTCCCTCTGCAGCCTCCGTTTTGGCTCTGTGGAGCCAGGCCCATCCTCTGGCTGCAGCACCTAGCGCAGGGAGAAGGGGTGGTGTAGGCGTGGGTGTTCAGGCCCCCTCTGCACCCTTCTCCTGGGGAGAAAGATCCAGACAGTATTTCCCAGCATAGGCTCTATGGCAAGAGGGGGCTGTGTCCTTCAGCCCCCAGGAGAGGAGGAGGCAGATAACTGCACGTCTACACCTCGAACCACATCTTGGGCATGGTTCACATGCCTAGCTCCTGGGCAAGGGCTTTGGGGGCTGGCCTGGCCAGAGGTGCCAACCTGCACAGCCTCACTCAGGGCACGAGGGGACGTGACCACCTTTCTCTGTCCTCACCAGTTGTGAAAACACTGTGCTCTGCAAGACCAGGCAAGACTCACAGCTAATCTCCAGCTAGTGCCCCGTGTCCCCCAGGAACATGGCCCACTGTCTTGTAAATCAGCCTGTCCCCAACCTAACAGCTGGGCTGGAACAGCCAGGAGGCAAGACGTGAGCATCAAAGGCTGAGATGAAAATCAGAGTTGGGTGGGATTACCGAGATGACTGCTCTTTTGAGGCAGGGCTTCTTATTCACAGGATGTAATTTCACCATCCAGCTTGGTGTTAAAATGGCTTCAGACAATAACCTCCAGTACTAAGATTGCTTTGGGTGATCTGAATTGGGATCAGCGCTGGAAAGAGATTGTGCTGGGAGGGCAAGAGGAAAAGACATGATAATATTCTAGAGATCAACACATGAAGAGGGAAAGGAGAACAGGAACCCTGTTACCCCAATCCTGTGGTAGGGGAGAGCACAATACCTAATGAAACAAAGACGAACTGCAAAGGACAGACGTGCACTTATTGCTGAAATGCAGAGGTGTGGAAGTGAGTGACTGTAATGCTAAGGCAACGCGTTTATAAGAATTAATTACAAACACAAGCAAGAATGTCAGCACGAGTACAGTAATTCTGCCATTTCCCTCCAAGGGCCAGGTCCCCATAGCACTTAAGCTCAAATTCAGCCAAATTACTGGGTAGCCGGCCTGAACTTTCCCAGATGATCCCACCGTTCAATCCTGTTTGTCCTGAAGGGTCAGGTCCTGGCAGTGTCAGGACCAGCTGTCCAGGATAGGATCTCTGGACACTTTCACCACACTAATCAGACAGCAGTCACCTTTGGAAACTCCTTGTGAATAGTTTGCAACTTTGCCTAGTTACTCCTGGACATACCTGATGCCAGCAGAGCCCTCTGTGCCTCCAGAAAGTCCCCTCCCTGCCTGCCTTTAACCTCCTCAGAGCTGACCTCCCTGCAGCCCAAACTCTGCAGCTGTGGCCTTGGGGTTTGGCTTTTGGCTTTGGCCCATGAACGACAGCCACACTCTTTGCCCATCAAAAGGCAGCAGTGTCCATCACTCTTGGATTTTTCCATGTTTTTTTCAGCAACCTCTTCTTGGGCAAAAGCTGAGTTTCAGGGCAGCCAAGGGAAAGGGAAAAGGGTTGTGCAACCTCAATCACATCTGACTCCTTTTGCAGGTGACTCTCAAGCTTAGAGTCCAGGACCTAGGAGGAGTGTGACTACTGGGTCTGTGAACCGCCATGCTCGGCTCCTGGCACGCACAGCCTCATCTCCACCTGCAGAGCTGGCAGCCAGCTCATCCTCTGCAGCCCCGAAGGGCTGAGCCAGGTGCCAGCTCTGCAGGCAGAGAAGGCAGCTGTCCCCATCGCTGCTGGAGGCACCCAGGAGCAAGGGCATGCCTGGGCCACCTCTCCCCCTTGGTGACTGGCCCCATGCTCCCAACTCCAGCTCTTCCTGCCCTTCTGGACCACCTTCTTCCCCTTCTCACAGCCCCGGCTTCGCAGGGAGAGCTGGGCACTATCCCTCCCTGGGCTGGAGTCCATCCCGATGCCCACATTGACCGTGACTGTCTGACAGGGCCAGCCCCCACGTGTGCCACACACAGGACTTCAAGGGAGCAGCATTTTGGATGGCCTCCCACCCTGTTTTCCCCATGAGCTGTGGGGGTGCCCCACACAGGGGTGCCGACAGTCATGCCCTCGGGAACAAGCTGCACCCAAAGGGGAGCACCACGCGGGCCAGGATGGAGGAAGCGAGACCCGCTGTGCTGAGGGACACGGCTCTCCGCCCAGTGCCACCATGCCCCTGGCCCCCCTGGGGACTGGTCCCCGGGCACACCACTGCAGCCACCGCCCCGCTCGGCACAGCCGTGCCCTGCCTCCACAGAAACGGGGGAGGACAGCAGGGTCCCCAAAGGACAAATCTCGCCTCCGGCCTCTCCCCTCCCTGTGAGGCTTGGCGGCGGCAGCACGGGGCTTTAACTTTCCCCGCCGGATGAAGGGCTTTCTGTCACCACATCGCCGCCTCACACCCTCCTCCCCTGAGGGCACCCGGCCACCATATGCTCGCTGCGGGCCGCGGGAGGCGGCCCCTTCCCTCCCGCCCCCGCCCGGGCCCGCCGGGCCTGCTAGGCCTCCCGCCGCGGGGCAGCCGGGGGAGGCGGGCGGCGGGGCCTGCGGGCCCGGCGGTGGGCGGCGGCCGCGCTCCCACCCCGGCTGCCGGCAGGGGGGGAGGCGGAGCGGGCGCCACCGGGGACGAGGCGAGCGAGGAGCGGAGGCGGGCGGGGAGGCAGGAAGGGAGGAGAGAGCGGCGGGAGGGCGGGGAGAAGTTTATTCCCGGAGACACCTCTCCAGGGCGCGGCGGGGGAGCCGCCCCGCGCCGGCCGCTGCTGGGGCTGGGACATGCGCCTCCGCGCTGCTGCCCGGGGTTAGTCACGGCGGGGCGCCGGCCCCGAGTCCCCACCCAGGCGAGCGCGGCGACAGGAGTAACTAGTGCCTCTGGCGTACGGACCGAGCGCGGCCGCCCGCCCGCCTGCCTCCCGCCCACCGCCCGCGCCCTCCTTCCCTTCCCGTCCCCTCTCCCGGGGGCCTGAGGAGCGGTAACAATGGTGGGGCGCAGCCGCCGGGCCCCCGCCCTCGCCTAGTGGAAGCGGGTGCCCCGCGGCCAGCGGCAGCTCCCCCGCCCCGCCCTGCCCTGCGGCGGCCCCGGGCCGCCTCGCTGCCGGCGGCCGTGCCTGGAGGCGATGGTGCCCGCGCCGGGGTTAGCCTGATCGCCGCCTCCCCGCCTCGCCGCCTCCGGTGCCGGCGGCGCTCCCGCGGGGCCAGCCGCCCGCCGCCGCCCCGGCCGCCGCGCTCGCTCGGGCTTGCGGCCATCTGATACAACTTGGGAGCCCCTCCGGACAGATAATAATAATTGATAATAATAATCTAAAACAAGGAGAAGAAGGGGGAGAAGCGGAAGAAGCAAGTGGATAATGTCAACGCCGAGCAGATTCAAAAAGGACAAAGAGATTATAGCGGAGTATGAAAGTCAAGTGAAAGGTAAGCGCGGGGCGCGGGAGGCGCCTCCCCGCCCTCCGGGGCGCCGGGCGGCGGCGGCGAGAGCCCCCGCGGCGGGCGGGCCGCCCTGCCGGCCCCTTCCCCCGGGCTGCGGGCCGAGGCCGGCCCCGCCGCCGTCCGGGCGGTCGGTCCCTGTTGCCTGAACTTCGGGGCGGCGGCGGAGGGGAGCGGGGAGGGGGCGGCGGGCGCTGCTGCCCCGCGCTCCGAGCGGCGCCGGTTTGCGTGAGGGGCCGGCGGGGGCCGGGCCGGGGCCGGGGCCGGGCGGCAGCTGCGGCGGTTGTCCGCTGCCCGGCCCCGGCGAAGCACCTTCCCTTCCTCCACCGACTCCGGTAACACTGGAGGGGGGGATTAAAAAAAAAAAAAAGGCTTGGCAGTTAAACTGAAGCGAGAGACAATAGTAAGCCATGCCCCTTTCTTAAGGCACATGGCTGGTGTCCCCCACCCTTCCCTCGGAGCTGTAGTTTCTGCGTTGGGCTGTGGAAGATGGCTAATGAAGAATTATCCCTGACTATTGAATGAGCCTTTTTAGCCATCCCAGGAAGTATTTCAGCCTCGCGTCGCCCGGCTGTATCGCATCCAGCTATTGTGCCAAGGACAGCGCCGGCAGACCCTGTCTTGAGCCCCGGCGCTTCCAGACCCTCGAGTTTCCTCTCCTTACATAGCATTTTCCCCTTTACCGGCGTCTTGGGTGGAACAGAGGATGGGAGAGTAGCGGCATGGGCGGTGGGGTGTGGGTCTTCTGCTGCACATCCTTTTCTTCTGGATGCTGTCGGGGAATATATTGCATAATAAGCAAATTGCAATAAATCCAAGCTTCGAGGATGGATGCGAACCTGAAATGCAGCGTTTAAAAAGCTATGCAACACCTGAACTCCGTTTATTAAAATGATGTGGGTGTGCTCTTTATGTACCTGGGGTGGACCCTCCTTGATGCTGCCCGCGGTCTCTGTGCAGAGACGGAGCGTGTCCCCACGCAGGTCTGTGGGCTTCGGGAGCCCTCCTGCCCCATGCAGACAGGGCTTGGGGACCTTCAAACCAAGGTGTCTGAAACAGGGTGAGAGGAACCACTCCACAGCTGTTCAAAGATTTCTTGACTTTCTGTAATTGTACAGTATTTTTTCCTCTTACTTGATCCTGCGAGATCAAATTTTCAAGACAATTCTTGGGGTTTCGTTGTCCTTTTTCCTCTTAAAAGGAAAGAGGTAGTTTTTGAGTTTTCTTCTTCCTAAGCTTAACTTTTTGTGAAAAATACCTTCACCAAGGAATGTCTTTTTGGGTCCAGGAAGGGATTTAGGCTTAAAATAAGAGACCTGCCAGGTAGGTGGGCAGTGAGGGGTCTTCTCTGAGCTGGCAGGTAGGCCATGCTTCAAGCATCTGTTTGACATGGGCAGGGCTGAGACAGCTCTCGCGTAGCTGGTGGATTCACTGCCATTGAGCCCTTGGAGGATCGGTGCTTCTGCCTCTCTGTGGAGACAGTGATTTGTCTTGATCACTGAGCAGAAAAAATGTTCAAGATCTTAAGCTCTTTGCAGAGTGTGCAGGCTGTTCTTTGCCTCCTCCTAACACGATTGTCACGGGCTCAGCCTTTATTAACTGCAGCCAGTTGCTATATAAGCCGTTCTTTTCTTTTGAATAATGAAGAAAAAATACCATGCCCTTCAGCTACATAGATCGGATCATTTCATAAACAACAAAGATTAAGGTAGCAAGCATCTCTGATAACCTGGCTCCTTGGTGTCATGGTCCCCCATCATAATTGCAGAGAGAGGTAGCATTTGTAAACATAGCTTCGTAGGAATTCTGACTTGCTTTTGCTCCTTTGTGGTGGTCTGTGGTGTGTCTGGTCCTGACTGCCTCGCTTGAATTGTTCATTAGCAGCTGTTTGAAAAAGTATACTGGGCTAGAAATTGTAGCCAGAGCTGCTTTTTCTTTAACCAGCATCACTACAATTGTATTTCAGGTGGCAAGAACTCTCTGTGCTAGGACATAATTCTCCTCGATGCTAGTTCAGTGATACTATAACAAAGTAATAATACCATTGTGTGATACCTTGAAAATCTTTTTGATGTTGGGGGGGGGTCAAGGGCTAAGGAATCAGTCCTAATTAGACAGTAAGGTAACTTTAAGTGAATATAACTGCAGGAAATACAGGTCCCTATATACAACCTGGAATTTCATGCATCAGGGTAGGAGAAAGGGTGTGGCCAAAACGCTTTTTCTGCTTTTGATTTCTGGTATTTGCAATGGCTAGCTGGTTTCTCACTGCTGACATGTTTAGTTGCCTGAAGTTTGTGGACAATTTGGCAGCAAACTGGCCATTTGAGGTCCTCTGGACAGGCGCGTGCGAAGGAGTGTAACACCACATATATCCCTTACCTTGTTATGAGATTGTATTGAGCCCAGCATGCTGAACACCAGTGTTAGCGATTCAGAAACCATACCACTGATGTGTGCATTTGAAAATCCTGTTGTAAGATGTCTGAATATTGATACTGAAGAAAGAGGGGCCTCTAATGTACATGGCCTGTAGGGTATGTATATGGTGCCATATTTGGAAATGAGGATTTAACAGTGCCATTCTTCACATAGCTTTTCTGCTCTTAACTCCTCAAATAGGAAGCAGTAACAGATGTTGATTGTTCTGCCTGGTTCCTGGGTGGTGTAAACTGACATCTTCTCTTTGGACTTTTAGCAATATCAGTAGATTGGCTGTTGCTTTAGTGGAGGTCATACAGGAACAGTAGAAAGCCTGCAAATGTTACCTGTTTGTCAAGCTGAAGTGGACAAGTATTTCTGACTTGTTGGACAGAACATCTTATTGCACATTTTTTTCGCAACATCCCTGTTCTTCAGGCTAACTTCTGTCAAGAACTATCCCAATTGTAGCCGTAAGGGAATTGTGTTCACTTCCCTGGCCATCATATAGAAAGCAGAAGGATATTTCTTAAGGATGTCTTACTACTGAAGTTAGATCTGTCTAGATGGATACCTATACCCATTGTTTTGGGGGATGTAAAGATAATATGGTGACATAGGTACCTTAATTTGTAGACATAAAGGCGCGTGGGAAGTATTGTTTGGTTCTGTAACACTTACTGGTTGGAAGTGAGCTATATTGATACACTTCAGTTCCAGTATGACCTTGTTACTTGATAATTTTGCTGAAGCACCTACTTCTCAGCAATATTTCACTTTCTAATTGAAAAGCTTTAGGAAAAGGATCAAGAGCTTGTTTATTCAAGAACATTTTGACAGTTCTGAGGAACATTTTATATTACTGTTAAAAGGGCTTGGATAATGTGCCTTGTAGACTTTCTGCAGACTGTATGGGATTACTGAGTAAAATCACTTCTTAAAATATCCCATATCATTCAGACTATCAATTATATGTGTTTTTTCTGAAGAATGTGATAATTTTATAGTCCCTCTAAAGTCATTGGAGGTGGGTTTCCTACCAACCTTGCAGCTGGGGTGGGGGATATGACTAGAGGTAGAAAGTGGAGGGAATCCTATTTAAATGAGCAACAGACTAGTGGTATAGTTAGGAGGTGAGTATTAACTTTCTGATACATGACCCTACTTAGATTTATATGCAGCATTCCTTAACTCAAAGCTCAATTGACTATAGTAGCCTATTATTTTCCTACCTTTTGTATTCTGAGGACCAGCTGCTCCTTGGTACCGCTAATAACGTAAAGAAATACTAGAGCATCCTCTGATGTCTGTGTGGGTATCTCAGGTATGGTGAAGGGTGAGCTAGTGAGATCTTGAATACCTGGCTCACTTCAGAAATTTATCCCTCTGGAGAAGAAATGTATAGTAGTAACAGAGGATCGGGGATGCTGCTCAATAGCTTTCAGATGATTCAAGTATTAAACTGGCATGTTTACCTTCTTAAGACTTGTAACCGGCCTTCCATGCACAGGAGAAATGTGCTTTGAATAGGTAAGCATTGTGCTGGCTGATTGTCTGGGCCTGTCTATTCAGTGAGATCCTCTGTACGGCTTGAACTGTTGAGGATCTTTGGAGTTTAACAGTCTCTTGGCCTTCCTACACAACTACCTCTCCAACTGAAAAGGACTGAGGGAAGAGCTACTTAGAATGCTTCCTTTTTCCACCTTCATTTTCTGGTTGGAAGTGACTGAGTGGAAATATAAGTCCAAAAGCAGCTTTGTGAAGGGAGACACTTCCCTAAGATCAATATTCGCGTGGTCTTCTTCAGAACAAAATACTCCTATTTTTCCACCAGAAACAACTTGATAGCACTTTGTATTACATTGCCTGATTAATTTTTATGGAAAATGAAAATGCTAATTTGTAAAACTGAATTTCAACTTACTTCAGATGAAAACAATTTAGAATTAAAACAACAACAACAGAAGCCTCTCTGAGGAAAGGCTGAGTTCTGAAATACAAATTGGGCTGAAGTTTTAGTAAACTTATCTGATAACTATTTTGAAAGATGAAAAATTTGGTGCCTTGGATGATGCCAGAATTCTCAAGTTTTATTTCAAAACATTCTGGTGAATAGATGCCAGTTTCCAAAGTTCAAGTTTATCAAGTGTGGTTCAGTAAAAATTTTTTTGATCAAAGAACTTGACCACAATGAGTTTGTCTTATACAGAAAGGATATTGTTGTCTGTGCTGTTTTTCAATTGGAGTTACATGTTTGAGAGACAGGCTAATGAAGGATAGTTCCTTACCTTTTTCCCCCACTACTTTCTTCCTGCTCTCTGATCCTTCCCTTCAGAGTACAAACTTCAGTTGTCCAGGTAAATGTTAATGAGTTTGTAGTTGGCTATGCAGCTGGAAGGGGTATCTGCAGGTTTAGATAGTTCAGTCATAAACTGAACAATTTTTTTTTTTTTTTACCCTACATATTCAATACTTGTAATCTTCTTACAGCTTTCTTGGCATAAAAACTAAGGAACTTGTTTTAGTTCAATACTGTGCACAGAATTATTTGGGGGGAGCCCTACAAAAAGCCTGCTTCCCAAAGGTCATGATTGAGGAACTTCAGAGGTTGTGGCCTCTTCGTCTTTCTATAATTAAAGAAAAAAATGCCTTTTCTTGGTAACTTTTTGAAAATATGGCCAACAGTCAGGAAAGTAGACTTTTTTCCTGGTTTGACCACACACTGCAGCTGGTGTCTCCCAGCACTGTAGTGAAACTGTGTTTATTATTTTACTTGAATTTAAAGGTGAATAAAGTCCTAATTGCTATAGCACACATGAAAGGGTGAGCACTGAATGGATTGTCTGACCAGTGTTTGTTTCTGGCAATATGGCAATCATAATGCACACTTAATATGTACGTTTTGTGTATACCTGCACTTTTTTTTGTTAGTCTCTAAGAAAGCTTTAACTTGCCTCTGACTCTGAAGCAGTTTGGATCGTTTTATGATCACTTCTTTGGGGCTTTTTTTCCTTTCCAAGCATACTTTCTGTGCAGTTTTGCTGTTGCAGAGCAATGCTCTAAATCATGCTAAGGTTCATTTAATTTCCTGCCATTATCTTTTATTCGTCACTTTTTTTATGAACTGAAGTCCTAGTTGCTAATAAAATTAAACTTATAGCTTTGAAATGGCTGCGGTAAGACAGAATGGGATCCAAATTTCAGCTCATTTTCCACCTCAGACTTTGCTTGGGTTAGGTTTTGCCTTTTGTGAAAACTGGTCTCCTTGTCAGTCAGAGGTGATGGATGGTAGCACTGGAAAAAAGTGGGTCAGTGCTGCTGACACTGGATAAGAAATCCCCTGCTGACCATTACACAGCCTATTAGAAATCACTGACCATGACTTGACAGTGCAGCACGTCTCATCTCTGTTTTGGACAGGGCTGGACGTGGGGGAGAACACAAATGGAGCCAGGCAGGTGTCAATGGAAGCTCCTGTGGTGCTTGTTCTTCCCTTTACCTTTTTTTCAAGCCCTTGCTACATCTAGCTGTCACGCTATCCCACGTCTAACCTTTCTCGTCTCCCTAGTGGAACTTAGTGCTACCTTAACTTGTATTAATCCCTGTTAGAGTCTAATCTACTCTTACTGCTTGGCTTTCACGGAGCAAAATAGGCTTTGGAGCGTGGGAGTTTGTTTTTGTGTGTGCGTGATTAGTCTAAACATGTACGGGGGCTCCTTGCACCTTGCATGCTGCCCCTCTGCTCCCTGCAGGTTTTAGTCTCGTGGCAGCGTTTCCTCTGTGACTGGTCTTTCCCACCTTGCCAGTTACTGACCCGACCTTCCTGGGACCCCGCTGTGCTCTCTGCTCTGAGCTTTCTGGGCTGAGCGGATCAAGTGCTGGCCATCTCTGAGGCAAAGCTGGCTGACCTTGCTCTGTGCTGGTCAGTTTGGGAGTTGCGAGTCATGAATAGCCTGTTCTGCCTGAAGTTACTTTTATGTCTTTTCCTTCCCCGCTTCTTGTCTCTTGGGGATCGTGCCAAATACTCTGAGGTTCAAGAGATTGTGGGGATATGTACGTATGCATATATGTATGCATGCATGCTGCGGAAGAGCGACAGCTGAAAACTGGAGGCAGCGGCTGAAGGTGCAATGGCTGGCATTGCTGCTTGCGTACCACTAACAGGGAAAAGGCTGGTGGGCTGTGCAGTAGCAGATACCTGGGATGAAGCACAGAGGGCCATTGCTGAGAGCATGGGTCCGTCTCCTGGGTAAGAGGCAGAGCTGTCTGCACCGGAAAACTGCTTGCTGCATGTGTTTTACATTACAAGACTATATCTGGCACCAAAACCAAAGGAGTTGGTTATCACTGCTCTTTTTCCTTTGTTTCCAAGACTTAAACAACTACAGGCTGTTCGGGCAGTTTGTGTGGTGGCTTGGTGCTGTGGGAATGCTCTAAGACAAACAATTCACTTTGATCCCTTGTAATGGAAGTGGTAATCCTGAGGCACCACATCTTCAGAAATCTCCTGTTCTCTGCAGCTTGTGGAAGTTATCTTTGGTAGACACAGAAGTGTGTCACAAGTCGGTTATAGCCACCTGGTAGGCTAAAGGTGGTGTATTACGTTTTACCTATGCTCTGCCCACTAATCCCTCTTGTCCAGGCAAAATGCTGGTATTCTCAAGCCATTTTCTGTTAGTTACAGCTTAGTAACTGAACAAGGAAAATCTCCTCAATAGCCCCTTCCCTCCCCTCTGTTCATGTCACTATTTCTCAGGCTATTATTATTGCGTCTTTAATTATATTATTTCTCAGGCTATTATTATTTCTCAGGCTACTGTTTCTCACCTGTATGAATTTCAAGATGCATTATTCAATCTTGCATCATACAACCCAGTGGAAACTGGGATTTTACCTGGAGGTGACTGTTTGATAAATCCTGAGATTGAGATGCAGTCTCTTTATGGAAAACAAAGAATGTTTTGGAAATAACCCCAAGCAAATCTAATGTTCTGTTTCCAAGAACTGGCTTGTATATGGGCATGGCCATGACTTTGTATTACTCTCTGCTAGTCAGTAAGTGCAAACATTATAATAAACAGTTTGTCTTCTCTAGAAGACAACGCTTTTTTTAGTTCATGGTTGGCACAATAAAATAATCCCAGTTCTAGATGCATGTTAATGAGGTAGGTGTTACAGGTAGGAAAAGAAAATGCTCTTCACAGGCTTTCACTTGAAACATTTGAACAAGAAAAGGGCCCAGCCTCCTATGTCAGAAAAATCTCTAGGAAACAAGCACCAGCAAAACCACTAAATGCTCTCAGAAAATGCTGTGGAGAAAGCGTATGCTTTATGATTTGACTCTGTAATAATCATATTTGTGAAATGAGGTAAGGATGACCTGTGTCATTAACTTCTAACTCCATCTGGTGCAGGACAGTGCAGTTGATCTGGTTTTAATAAAGTCCCTCCAAAGGTGTGTGGGTACTTGATCTACATTTACCTTGATCATAGCATCTGGGGGGTTGCTTTTAATTACAGAGTGATGAGAAGGGGAAAAAGCTTTTCTTTGTCTATCATTTTTCTAGAAAAAATTTCAGTAGAACTTGCTTTGAAGTGTGATCATAGATTCATCAGTTAGAATATCCCTCTTAACTTTGTTATGTTATCTATTATTGACCAATAAAACCTGTTTGAGTTTCAGTTGCAACCTCCTGAGACTTCCCATTACAGATGTGGAAGCACTGACAAGCAGGCAAGAGAGCTGTATTAGCATATTAACCAAAACATTCTCAAAATATACTAGACATAAACTTATTTTTTTTATTGTGAAATAGAAGTTACAAAAAATATAATTAGAATGCTTATGGTGTAGTATTTCTTGTTAACTGTACAGGGAATAAAAAGCAAATGCAGCTGGCTTACCGGATGATGACTTCCAGGAAGCAATGATTGTAACCCTTTACATAATTAGCCATTGTGGGAAATGTAACTGACTACTGCAGATTCATGTAAATGGACTGTCCAGACTCCTTAACTGACTCAGCGCTTACTCATCTGAATTACTCCGCGTGTAGGATCTGCTAGCAGTTTGCTGGTGCTGTCTCGTGTCGGGAGCCTTCAAGACACTGCTTTGACTTGTTTCTTCCAAGGTATCAGAAGTGGAGCGGTACACTCTTTTGGCTTTGTTGTATCTGTGTGTTAAAGTAAATAAGGAGATGTGCTGATCCCCTTTCACTTTCCAGTGTACATTCTTTCATATGGTAAAAGAAACCAGTCTCTACTGTTCTAGCTAGTTCCAGAGTATCCGCTTCCTGAAAATCAGAGGAATCTGCTCGTGTTTACAGAGTACAGCAGAAGTCTAGTAAGATTCAGTGATAGCTCCTGCATGGCGCTCTTCTTTCAACAACCTGTCTTCTTTCAAGCCTTGCTGTTCTCTGCTTTTCCCCTCTGACTCTTTTTTTTTTTTTTTTTTAAGAGAAGAGAGGATAAACAATCTAAAGCATGTCAGAGGCAAGATAAAATAAGTGTTCATTCAGTACCAAGATGAGCAAGCATCTGAACCAAAACTTTCTAAGTCAACAATTAAGTTACTGTTTTAGAAAGTAATAGAGAAATTGAAAGGGTTACAAATCACTTTTTTTTTTTTTTATTACAGAACAAGATCTATTATTCTGCTTTTTCTGCTGGGGGAAAAAAAAAAAACTTTAGCCTTTTGTCATTAACTTTTTTTTTTTAAGATGTCAGCTGTCCAGTAAATAATCTTTTAGGAAATATATAAGATAGGATTGCCTATGGTAACAGCAGACTGGACTTGATCCACACAGTCCCTTTCCTTAAAGTTTTATACTGCTGGTAGTTCAGGGCACTGTGTCAGACAGCTGTCTAGTGCCTCTAGTTATTGTTCTCCTTGCTTGCTAGATATACTGCAATAGAAGCCTCTGTACCAAAACACGCTGCAACTAAGTTGGTAGGCATAAAGTTACTCTTACTCCTTTGACAGTATTTATGCAGGCATTCAAATGGTATACTAAAAAGAAAAAAAAAGTTCTCACCCTTATAGGATACTTAACACAACAAGATTGTTATAAGTGTTTAGACAGCATAGCATGCTCTTCTTCTTGCAAATCACTAATTTGATGATTAGTAGAAATGAAAGTATATAAACTCTTGTTCATAGGTGCCTTGTGCATGTGGCAAACTGGTGTTTCTGCATTCTTAGCACAAATAATATCAGCTCCATGAAGAACCAGCTGTATAATGGAAAGCTAGCTTGTTTGTTTTGTGTTGCAAATGGATAACTGGTATGTTTAAGAACTTGATTTAAGAACTTGACAACTATGCTGTCTTTGCTGCCCCACAGGCTACTTGAGATTAAGACCCAATGTAATAGGGTTGTGTGCATTATGTGCCCTTTTTAAGGCTGCCTTCATGTATTTGTGCCTTCCTAATTTCCAAGTAGCAGTGCATAAAATTAGTGAGATTCTTAATGTCATGACAGAAAATAGAACAAAAGCGTTCATCTCCTCAGATACCCTTGCATTGAAGTCACAGCCAGGTGCAGAGTGGGAGAAGGTCCCCTGTGCAGAAGAGATGAGGGAGGCCAGTGCAGGTAGCAGGTCCCCACTTACTGGTGGCTCCTCTCCTCCTGGGGTGCTGCAGAGGAGCCTCGCAGCAGTGAGCGCTGTCACGCACGCCCGGCATGGCTTCTTCCCTGGCAGCCTGCTGTGAGCAGTCTGTGTGCATCTGCAGCTGAGCTCATCGGATTATTGTCGACTGTATTGTAATCTTTTAATTGCCAGCCACTTCTGATGCCATGATGTTGTAGTTGTGGGTCAAATCCTGTGCTTCTTAAGCAGTACTCCCACTGCTGTCTTTAACTTTACCTGTGGGATGGTGGAATACACTACCCCTTACAAACTTGATCGTATGGCCTTATTGAGAAACAAGCAGCCAGGAGCATCTCAAACCATCCTTTTCCTTGTACCTGACTAAGTTACTGACCTTCACTGGAGTCTAAACAGACAGCTCTCTATCAACAAACTTTTTTAAGCCAGGACCTATAAATTGGGAATATGGAATAAAATGGCACTTTTTTCAGGTTTCTGTTGGACCTGAGAGGTTATGAGGTGCGAGAGTTGGGGGTTTTATTGTTTTTCTTCCAACTCTCCTTTGAGACCTCTTTCTACTTCAGGTGGTTTCTGCCAAGGTTTTAATGCATTATCATGGTAACCATTCTGAATAAAGGCACCTTAGGGAGGCATGATTTCTCATCTTGTAGAGATGTCTCTGGTACTTTAAGTAAAGAAAAATATGAAAATGTTAATGGCAAAACTGTGGACAAAAAAAATAGTCCGTATTTGAGCAAGGTTGCAGCACTGCTTCTACCTGCTAATGCAGCAGAACAAGGGGAAGTGAATACTAAATTATGTGTGGTTTTGGCTGACTGTACCTATATACAGAAAACTGGAGCGTCTTTTCCTTATGAGACTGCTTTTATGTCTGAAAAAGATCTGGTGAAGTATATGTATGTTGCACTAGGCTGCAATGAGGCATGCAGTACTGAGAGGCTGGTGAAAGAGAAAGGATAACGGACCACCAAAGACCAAGTAGCTAATGTGCGTAAAATTTGCTTAGCAGCTTTTGCCTGTCTTTCAGAACATCTCTGGGAAACCCTTCTGGACAATCCCTGATAACTGGTTTGATAATGCTGAGCAAGAAAACCCTCTTTTTCATATCAAAAGGGCAAAATCAATGAAAATAAGAGCCAAAGTGTAATTCTTTCAGCGTGTACCATCCTGACTAGCAAAGTAGTGGGTTACTGGTGAGAGGGGATGGGTTGGCAGAGGGACTGTTCAAGGAGATAGCAAGTGCATGCCTTGCTGGTGACCTGCCAGCCAGTTCAGTATAGCTCTGTGTCATTCCCTGGTGGTTGCAGGATGGCTTCTGTGTGACCAGGGAGGTCTCTGCTCAGGCCTGAGAGAGCGGACTTTCAGGCTACAACAGCAGTTTTCACACTCTTCCATATGGGCTCAAAGAGGCTTAGGGTAAAAAATATCCCGTGGGATTAAATCCATAAAAGAACTCTAACTCCTGTGTTTGCCTTTCAGATGCCATGTTTAGTTTCCCTTTGGCTGCTGTCTCAGTTCAGAGGTGTCTGTGGGTATGTTTATGCGACTGCATATACTGGCCTACATGTTTATTCTGCAGACTGTTTGCAGGAGTTATAATTTGAAGCACAGCATCTCACTAACATAGTTCCCTTATTTATAGACCAGAAACTGCCTTGTCTCCAGCTGGCAGAGGCAAGAGATAAGTGCCGGCCCCATCCATGCCGATGTCATCTGAATTGCCACCAGAGAAGACCTAAAAATGTTAGTTTCTTTCGCTGAACCATGCAGAAATATGTATGATATTGCGGCGTTAGGAATCTGATCAGTGCATCCTTCCTAGTGATCAGAGAATTTGCGTGAGGAGTCTAGTTCCACACCTTGCTACCTTTATACTACTCAGAATTTAGTCTTGAATCCAGCTCTCCCACCTTGCAAATGATTGCTCTGAGAACTAGGGAACAGAGTATTCTGGGACAAGTCTCCATGTTTTCTTGTTTGTTGAAGCTCTTCTGCTTTTTCCCGAGACTTAATGAATATTTAATTATTTACAGAGTGATTATGAATCCATTTCCTGGTAGTTAGAGCAGTCACCTGAGAGATACGGGTCTCACAATGTATTCCAGCAAGTGTCTGTTCCTGCTCTACTTCTTTTTTTAAAGAAATTAAAAAGGAGCAGGGCTGTAGGATCAACATATTTGTGTGACCATTCTAAGTTAAGAATGCTTACTTTATTAATCTGGAGGGGGAAGTATTCAGAAGATACCTTTTCTATTCATTGCATGTGGTCATACCGTATACAGAAAAAAACCCCAACCCTTTCCTTTGTACTGATTTTTAATTTTAACGCCCTGCCAGCATTTAAAGTGTTTTTTGGCAGATTGCCTCTAGTTTTGCAGAAAATGATGAAAAAATGTTTGTTCAGAGTTACTTGAAAAGTTCACGAATGAATGTTTGTTTGCATGAGCCTTTGCTCCAATAGCTCTTCCTACAGCACTCCATTCACACAGCGTATTCAGTCCGCTGTCCCGTGGTGATTCTCTTCCCCAGTTGCCTGAGTTGCAAATTCACAAACAGCTTTCACTGCAGCCACCAGAAACTTACTCTGCAAATATTCCTGGCTTATTTCATATCTGTGAAGAGTAGGTTTGGGTTTTTTTTGGCGGTGGAAAAATTATGCCAATTGATGTTTAAAGAGGAAAGAAGGGGAGTGGGTCTGCAAATATTACTGAGGCAAGCCTGCAGTTGTTAGTCAAATAACAGTGGATGTTTTGGGGTTTAGTGACTAGAGGTGAATGATTACAGTACATTAATATAGCTGTAAGAAGAAGGAAACCTGAAGAACTCTTCATCAGTCATGGCAGATGATCAGGTTATTTCCTTTGCAGAACTGTTTTGGAGGGCAGCAGACAGTACCTCAAACAGCCAAGGTACTTGTAGATACTGAGCTTTACTTGGGTGTATTAACATGCCTGTTTTTTACTTGTACTACTTCAGCTGCATGTGGTGAAGTCAGGCTGTTTGAACAGCTGTATGCAAAGTACCGTAGCTCAGAATCAGGCAAAAAGGTGGAAATCATAGAAATGTCCAAATTCTTTTCAACTTAATTTAAAAAGGGGATTTAAGAAGACCCTTCAGGTATGTTTCTGAATTTGTGCACTGGCATATTTTGTGTTGGAAAGAACAATTTGTTCTTAGTTCTCTCCTACACTCCACTCAGTTACCCATTAATTTATCTAGCTATTCATTTGATTACTTTTTTTTTAATTGTAATTGAATGTTGTATTAAATGAATAGCTAATGCATCCTGAATCAGTACCAGTTCCTTCTGGATAAGAGGATGCTTATAAGCTTATTAAAGATACTGTAAATAAGTAGATGGAGTATATGTGAAGACTTGCACATTGTATAGTGCAGTGGGGATTCAGATCTGCTATTAGGATCATATGGGTCATTATTCCTATTACAGTGCATTTGTAACCTTGGAATTACCCCTTTGAATCTCATCTCAAGAGTCTGTGATTTTGGGAAGACATACCTCTTGTGCAAATAGACCTGACGGTGAAAAAACACTTTCAGTCTCTCCTTCTCCAAGTCTGGGACAAGACTCTGCTCTAACTTGAGCAAGAGCACTGAATCCAACATGAAGAGAGATCTTAATTTCAGGTGACTGAATGCACTGACGAGAGTCTCCAGAAGTGACTGAGGGTAGCCTTACTCAAATCCAAAACCAAGTACCGAGTTCCTTGTAATTTGATGCAACCTTCACAACGCTGAATGAGTATTGATGAAACTGGTGTTTACCTTTGCGAATTTTGTTTTTTTTCTGTAATGGCTAAGATTTTTACCAACATCTGGTAATTAGTCAGGTCTCCTTTACTTTAGTTCATGGTTTCCCAGGCGGTGAGGTGGGCCTCGCTGAAGCAGTGCCCCACATGTATGGGGTGGAGCCAGAGCTGGTAAGTGCTGCTGAAGTTCCTCAGTTCTGTATAGACATGTCAATTCTCTCTAATGAGCCTTGGCTACAGGAAAAGCTTGAGACCCACTGGTGTAAAATTTCAGTCAGATAAAGCATTAGGCTTTGTAATATATTCAGCACTCTGAATAGTTGCTAACAAATGCAGGGCTGGAGGGATGAATGAAGTGGTATTGCTTTTACAAGCAGTATAGTAGCTGCCGTGTGTGTCCTGTTATGCACAGCCTTGTTTACTTTACACACATCAATTTGTTGATTTCACCAGAGCTCTTAACCTTCCTAGGGCTACTAATCTCCATAAATGTCTGCAGGATTGGGCTTAATTTTGGCATGGAAATATGCAAAATGAATGAATCAAACTGTGAGTCATCGTTTTTTACAGTAAAACATTCTGACCTTGTCCCAGAGTCCACGTGCCTGGCTGACGCTTGCCTGAGAGCTTGTAGGATCTGACCCATGCTTTGGGAATCCTGACTTCTCAAGTGTAGCAGAGACTACTGAAACAAAGGAAATGTAATGCAGAATATACCGAAGCAAAGCAAGAACTGTCACCTAATTCAGATCAAGATAAAATTACTGTAGGTTGTGTCCAGGGTTATGCACACGCTACAGAATGTTTCAGTAGTACTCAAGATGCCTTGTGAAAACTGTAGTGGAGATGTTTTCAATTTACTGAATGTTGTTTTCCTTTTTTGCATATAGCTTGATTAAACTATGGTACAATAAAATAAACTCACTTTTAAAATTTATTGGAGGCACTGAATTGTGGAGCTAATGCAGATAAATGATTTGAATGTCACTTTCATGTCTGCACTATAAAATGCAAAAGCACAAACATAGTAACCACAAGGCTCTTTTTGATATTTTTAATCTTTTAAACCTTCAAAATGTTGGTGTGCTTGAAAGGGCTTCTAAATCCATTGGTTAGTCTGCGCTGTCTCGTATTGTGTTCAAAATCATAGCAGATAAAGGAAGAGTGATCAGAAAGCTTAATGCAGTCAGAGCGTCATGACCTGTTATGTAAAGCAACATTTGGCAGGGCCTTCCCAGCTGCTGTAAATGAATGTTAACAGCATTTTATCGTCTACTTTCACTGTCTTTATTACATAATCTGAATATTTATGACCCTATTAATATGTTTAGCTGTGAAATTGCAACATTGATGGAATGAAGGTTCCATAGAAGATTGAATGAGGAGAATGATTTTTGCCTCATGAACAAAAGTTGTGTTACTGTTAAAAAGCTTTGAGTTCATATTTCAAAGAAGTTTGCTGAATTGCTTTACAGATGTGGCATGGTATTTCCCTAAACATTGTCATAGGAAAAGTACTTTGGTGATAGGATAGTGTTGCTGAACATTGTGTGTGTCTGTGTGTGTATAAAACACAGACTACTAACCAGAAAGTGGTGATTTTTTTACTTTCAATCCAAGTCCCTGAATACATAATCATGATACTCTGTAGCATTGAACAAGCAGAGCCAACCTGTGGACCACAGACCAGACCCAGTTTATCAGAATCACCTCCATCCAGAGAGATGCTCCAGGTAGGATTTTGGGGCAAGCTGTGGGCCAAGTTGTTATTACAATGAAATTTTTTATTTTTTTTTTTTTGTGACCAAGATCTTGCTTTCTGCCCCACTTCCTCATGGTCCTACACACCCTCCTTCTGTTGTGACTAGATACACTGTTGTCTTGTGACCTGAAATGCATGTCACCTAATTAGAGTATGCATGCACCACCTTATATGGCTGGGGACTGGTTGCGGATGCTGTCCCATTACTGAATGCATACTTGCCTGTATTGTGATCACACTTGGAATATGTGGGAAGGTAATATGCTTGGTCGAGAGATGAACGAGGAGCTGTAAGGCATTTCCTTTGGGAGCCTCTTATATTATATTATGCTCCCAAACAGAACTGAACACCACCATTTCAAGAGACATCTGCAAATTTCTAACAGGATGTTCAGAGCCTTGACACTGTCCCGTTCAGTGGCTCCCACCTATGGAATTTACAAGTGACGTTGGTATTGTGCTTCTTTATCATTCTGCAGGATAGATAGCTCAGTTAGCTACAGGCTCATGCCTGCAGGTTGCCTACGAAAAGCTGAGCTAGAAAAGTAAGTTTTGCATTTATTTTGAGTGGGATGAGCTTGTTGGTCACTTTTATCTTTGAGTGCAAAATCTATAGCCTGTCTGAAAGCTGCTGTCCTACATGTCTTGCTACTGATTACCAGGGCTAGAATTTCTGAGAAATGCGGCTGTTTGTGGAGGTCCCTTTTGTTTGCAGAAGTCTCATGGGTGGTAGTGCAAATCCTGTGGTGTGTTCTGACACTATACCTAATTCTGAGTAACTCTGTCTCTTACTGGTCTCCACTCTCCACATTTCAAACCTTATAAGCTTGTACAAGAGGCAGATGCACATGGCTGTAAGTGTACAAAATGTTAAAAATGTAAAGATAAGTGGGTACAGGGTGTGGAGTGTTAGAGTCAGGAAGAAAGTGTAGATTAATACATATTTTTTAATAGTATTTTGTCCCCAAGCCAGTTTGTTATAGTTACTGCAGAGCTCCAAATGGACTCTCTTCCCTTGTGGGGATTAGAGATTTAAATATGTATTGTTCTTCTGGGCAATAGTATTGAGCAGTCAAGTAAGGTTCATAATAGAACAAAGAAACCTTTAATTAGGACAGGAGTTTCAATTGCATTCTTCTTTGCTTTGTGTAAGAGAAACTTGCATTAAATCAGATAAATAAATAAAACAATGGATGGGGTGGAGGAAGTTTGGAAGAAGCACATCTGTTTACAAAGTTAAGTGCTGAGTTTACAATAAACCAGTAATTTTTACTTGGGAAGCTCTTAAAATAAGATTCCCCTTCTCCACATCCCTGAGCATCTGAGTCAAGATATTTTAAGGAAATATTTTTCAACTTATTCAGTGGTTTGGTTTTGGGTTTTCTTGCTCACTTCAATTTTTCATACAGAAAATACCTTTATTGCAATGTAAAATTAATAGCAATGTTTATACTGTTATCATATTTTGGTTTTAGCTCTGTAAATGCATTGTAATTGCATTCTTCCCTTACTCATCTTTGTACTTAGCTTGTACATTCTAAATACAATGTGGTATTTCTTTTAAACATGAAGGATGACAATAAATCTTTTCTGATCTGTTCTGGGGTGTATATTGCTCTGTGTTGCTGAGGTCTTGAAGTCAATAACCTTCTGCGCAGCCTCAGCAAATTGCCAGTGTGCAATAAATTAGAAAACTGGGACCTTTAAGGAATAATATGTAGTAGCTTCAAGGGTTTCTTAATTTGTCTCTGAAATGACCTTTGGCAAAAATACAAACTATAGTCTCCTCTTCCCAATAGACACTAGTAAGAGGAAACCTAGCAGATTTGAAGCTGGTTTTCTTTTGTACTTGCTTATCTAATGTTTACTGGCTTATTATGTGTGATGAGAAAATGGAATAACCTCCTGTCTTAAATGAGCTTTTTAGAGGAACACCTTAAAAAGATGGTTGTGATGAAGCTTTGGCCATCTTTCTATGCCTGTCCTCTGCAGTTTAAATGCCAAATCCAACAATGACAAAAGACCACTGTTGTCTGGGAAACGATTGATTCTACTCCTTGTTTGGGTAGAAGAGCTCTCAGACATGGCTCAAGATAGTCCATTTCCCTAATTACCTATCTCTTTGGGTATTCTACAGCCTCCTGCTCTTTCCTATCAAGAGAGTGCTTTCCAGAGCAAAATCCATAATGTCTCTTTAAAGGACCTAATCAAAACTCACTAAATTCAGAAGAAAGCTACTATTGACTTTAGTGGACTTTTGGTCAGGCTTTTGGAGAGGAAAGGCATAGCCCTTTGCATTAAATAACTGGTGTGATCTTCATTGGTCAAAATTTTATTTTGTGGGTTGTTCTAGAAATATAACATTCGAGTTTTATTGGGTGAACAGTAAACTACATTTTAAGTGCAGAACACAGTGCATCTTACTTGTGGAGGTGCAAAGGATACTTCACAGTAACAATATACGTGGAACTTGTTTAAATCTCCTGCCCTGACACACACCTTGCATCCCCTTTGCTGTATCCCATACTAGTAATTAATTTGCAGAATAAAGCTATTGTCCTCCCTCCCCTTGGAACAACCTCAACTGGCATGTGGGATCCTTTACCAGGAAGGAGAGGCAGGGACATTGTGTTGCATTTATAGAATGTGCCACTAAATGGCTCTTCCTGTTGTCTGACTTGATCATGGCTGGTTCTTGTTTGTCACAAGGATCAGTACAGTAACCTCACATAAGGGAGATACTAGTAACTTGAGAGTGGAAATTTAAAAACGTCTTTTTCCTGAATATCAGTTAGTGCCCATTGCTTCTTGTCCTTTCCCTGGCCATCACTGAGAAGAGTCTGGCTCCATCTTCTCTCTTCCTCTCCCCTGTCCCCCATCAGATATTTTTTACACATTGTTAAGATCCTCCTTGAACCTACTCTTCTCCAGGATGAACAATCCCAGCTCTCTCACCTTCTCCCTCTATGTCAGATGCTCCAGTGCTTTAATCATCTGTGTGGCTATTTGCTGGACTTACTCTAGCATGCCCATTGTACTGGGGAGCCCAGAACTGGACACAGCACTGCAGATGAGATCTCACCAGTGCTGAACAGAGACAAAAAATCACCTCCCTTGACCTGCTGGCAACGCCTTCCTAGTGCAACCCAGGAGGCTCTTGGCCTTCTTTGCCACAAGGGCACATTGCAGACTCATGATCAACTTGGTGTCGCTCAAGACTTTTTTTTGCCAAGCTGCTTCCTAGCCAGTACTGTGTACTGGTGCCTGGGATTATTCCTCCGCAGGTGCAGGACTTTACATTTCCCTTCGGTAAACTTCATGAGGTGACTGTCTGTCCGTTTCTCCAGCCTGTTGAGGTCCCTTTGAATGGCAGCACAACCATATGGTGTATCAGCTGCTCTTCCCAGTTTTGTATCATCTGTAGACTTGCTGAGGATGCACTCTGACCAACCATCCAGGTCATTAATGAAGATGTTAAACAGTACTGGCCCCAGTATCAGCATCTGGGGTACACAACTAATGACTGGCCTCCAGCTGGACTTCATACTGCTGATCACAAGCCTTTGAGATTGACAGTTCAACCAGTTTTCAGTCCACCTCACTGTCTCTCTGTCTAGCCCATGCTTCTATCAGTTTTTCTATGAGGATATTGTAGGGGACAGTGCTGAAAGCCTTACTAAAGTGAAGACAGACAACATCCAGTGTTTTTTCCCTCATCTGCCAAGCTAATCATCTCATTGTAGAAGGCTATCAGGTTGGTCAAGCCTGATTTTTCTTTCATAAATACATCATACTGACTACTTGAAATCAGCTTCTTGTCCTTAGTATGTTTGGAAATTATTTCCAGAATTACTTGCTCCTTCACCTTCCCTGGGATCTAGGTGAAATTGGCTAAGCTGTAGTTCCTGGATCTTCCTCCTTTTCCTTCTTGAGGATAGGAGTTGCATTTGCTTTTTTCTAGTCATAGAATCATAGAATAGTTTGGGTTGGAAGGGACCTTTAAAGGTCATCTAGTCCAACTGCCCTGTAATGAGCAGGGACATCTCTAACTAGATCAGGTTGCTCAGAGCCCTGTCTAACCTGACCTTGAATGTTTCCAGAGATGGAGCATCTACCACCTCTCTGGGCAACCCATTCCAGTGTTTCACCACCCTCATTGTAAAAAATTTCTTCCTTATATCTAGTCTGAATCTACCATCTTTTAGTTTAAAACCATTGCCCCTTGTCCTATCGCTACAGGCCCTACCAAAAAGTCTGTCCTCATCTTTCTTATAAGCCCCCTTTAAGTACTGAAAGGCTGCAATAAGGTCTTCCTGGAACCTTCTCTTCTCCAGGCTGAACAACCCCAACTCTCTCAGCCTTTCCTCATAGGAGAGGTGTTCCATCCCTCTGATCATTTCTGTGGCCCTCCTTTGGACCCTCTCCAACAGGTCCATGTCTTTCCTGTACTGAGGACCCTAGAGCTGGACGCAGTACTCCAGTTGGGGTCTCACCAGAGCAGAGTAGAGGGGCAGAATCACCTCCCTGGACCTGCTGGCCACGCTTCTTTTGATGCAGCCCAGGATATGGTTGGCTTTCTAGCACTAGTCCTCAGGAACCTCTCCTGATAGCTATGACCTTTCGAAGATAATCAAGAGTGGCCTTGTAATGGCATTAACCAGCTCTCTCAGCATTCATGCGTTCATCCCATCAGGTCTAGTGGACTTATGTGTGTCCAGTTTGTATAAATATTCCCTACACTAATCCTCTTGTATCAAGGGTAAGTCTTGCTTGCTCCTGACTTTCCCACTGGTCTCAGGAACCTGAGATTACTGAAGGCAAGTCTTGCCACTGAAGTTCAAAGAGAAGATGGCATCAAGTACCTCTGCATTTTCTCTGTCCTTTTTCACCATGTTCTCTGCCCCATGCAGCAGTGGCCCCACATTTTTCTCTAGTCTTCCTTTTGTTGGTGATATGCTTGCAGAAGCCCTTCTTGTTGCCCTTCATGTCCCTAGGCAGATGCAACACCAGACGGGCTTTGGCTTTCCTAACTTTGTCCCTGCAGGCTTGGATAGTGTCTCTGTATTCTTCCTGGGTCGCCTGTCCCTGTTGCCACCTCTCATATGCCTCCTTCTTCTGAGTTTTGTCAAGAGCTCCTTGTTCATCCATATAGGCCTTCTGCCACTCTTGCTTGACTTTCTGCTCATCAGGGCAGACCATTCTTGAGCTTGGAGGAGGTGGTCCTTGAAAATCAACCAGCTGTCCTAGATCCTCTTCTCTCCAGGACAGTATCCCATGGGCTGCTAGCAGGTCCCTGAAGAGACCAAAGTCTGCTCTCCTGAGGTCCAGGGCTGTCATCCTGCTATTTGTCTCTCTCGTTCCCTCCTCATAAGATCCTGAACTCCACCATCTCATGGTTGTTGCAGCCATGACTGCTCCAACCTTCACATTCCTGGCCAGTTCTTCCTTATTCGTAAGCATGAGGTCCAACAGAGCATCTCACCTCATTGGCTCCTTGATCACCCATGTCAGGAAGTTATCAGTGTGCTCCAGAGACAGAAGTTGGATTGCTTGTGCTGTGCTGCCCTTCCAGCAGTTACCAGGATGGTTAAAGTCTCCCATGAAGACTACAGCCTGCAAACATGAGGTTTCTTTCAGATGCCTGAAGAAGGCCTCATATTCTGCTTCCTCCTGATTGGGCGATCTGTAGTGGACACCCACCACAGTACTGCCCATGTTGGTCTGCGCACTAATACTGACCCATAAGGTCCCAGCTGGCTCATTGTCCATCCCAAGGCAGATCTCCATGCATTCCCACCGTTTTCTCACATAAAAGGCCAACTCCCTCTCCTCCCTCTCCTGGCCTGTCCTTCCCCAATGAATGTGTATCTGTCAATCGTAGTATTCCAGTTGTGTGAGCCATCCTGCTGCATCTCTATGATCCTGATGAGATTGTGGCCCTGCAACTTCAATCATCTCTAATTCCTCCTGTTTGTTCTCCATACTGCAAATGTTAGTGTACAGGCATGTCAGAGAGGTATCCTAGTCATGCTGATTTCACAGAATAGGTATGAGCTTCCCCCATGATACTGTTCCTGTAGGTAATTTCTTATTTCTGTGCATCCACTTGAGGTGGTCCCCCTTCAACCCTGTTTTGTTGATTACCAGCTCTCTCTTGTCCACATTACTCTGGCCCCTTTGCTTGTCGTCCTGGTCTACTACTGCCTCACTGGATTGTAGTTGTCTTCTTTCTTCCCTGGTGTTCCAATTCAAAAGCTCTCCTCACTAGGTTGGCCAGAGATCCTTTTGCTACCAGCTTATGAGGGACTGGGATAAAGGGATTCTTATTACCTGATGGTGGCATTATGTGCTTAATGAAGTGAAAATACATTGCACGAGCACATTCAAGGACTCTACTGTAAAATGACTTGGTATATTCTTTTACCTTAGTTACTAAAACTTTCCTAGCTATCCCATGCAGATTTCCGCTTCTTCCACTCCCCTGCCCTCTGGACAAGCAGTGGGGAAAAAATTGGGCGTAGTTTTTGCTTGAATGTGTGTTTTTGTTTTTAAGAAGCATTTTCTTTGGAAATGAAATGCAAATATGTTTCCATGACCCCAACCAGTTAAAGATTGCCTCAGTCTTCTAACAGCTGTCTTGAAGCTTGCCTTCAGCCTGGAAGAGGTTTCTGTGCAAAATAGCACCACTTACTCTGCCTACAGGAGAAAGAGGAAGACCCGGGAAGCTTTCCTGATGTCCTTCTGTATCTACTGATTTAAGGCCTGCCAACTTTTCCCCTGCTAGCCCACCCAGACCCACAAAGGGGTACAGAGAAAGGGGGTGGCCTACAAATTCAGGGGAACTTAGGAATCGATTGCTATCATGTCTTGATGGCTTTCTGTGTTGCTCTTCTGGAGACATTTTGTCGTACCAGGGCAGCTCTAACATGAGCTGGCTCTGCTGCTGTTGGGTAATGCCCGAAACTGCTCTACCCAGGAAGAACAGAGAAGAATGTGTTGCTTGTAAAACTCCCTGTGACTGCTCTTCAAGTCATCTGTGTAGATTAGGAGATTTTGTTTGTTTGTTTGTTTGTTTTTCCCTAGCTCCAATTTAAAATCAGTTCCTCACCTTGATCCTAATAGGACAGAACACGTGGTGAGGATGTGCTGGCAGCGAATGTGTGCTTATGATTGATGGATTTATGGAGCTAATTAACTAAATTTAATACAACTTAGATTACATAATTAAAGCAATCAGGAAAATACCAGTACATAACTATTAAAGTCTGGACTGATACTAAAGATTTTGTGAATTAACCTCTTTGTTTAAGCAGTGATATTCCTCTGTAAACTTTTTAAAGCAATCTTGTTCTGGATAATTCTAGAATAACTTCTGCAGGGTGGATTTAGGACAATGTCCCTAGGTCAGTGACACATGCTGACTGTAGTCTTTGCAAAAATTTTCTCTGTGAACAACTGAAAAAAAAAAACCCAGTACATCTTCCATCTTAATTGAACCCTTGAAATTCATGCCTACAAACCAAATGAAAATGGAAACTTTATATGTCTTGTCAGCAAATTGCAAGCTATCAGTCACAGCTACAGATGAAAGCTAGCACGACCTACATCTGTCGTGTTGCTACAATGGTGCCGGCATTACAGTTCCATTGTTTAGGTTTAGGGTCAAGCCTGTTGAGACCTCTTTTTATTCAGCTTTGAATGTATCCATTTTCATTAAGTTTTTCAAAGCCATATGAAAGACTCAGCAGGGCAAGATGTGGTGATGTTGAACCTAAGTTAGTCTTGCAGCTATCGAACTGTCTCGTAGTCACAGATGGTCACTGCGATTGTCCACACCAGTCTACCACCGGAGCTGCTATTGAAAGGGCACAAAACTGATGGTACAAAGGGACGCCTTTTTTCCCGCCAATAAATGAGGCTACTGTTGCTCTGAGCTGGCATTGTCGGAGGTTTTGTGCAGGAAAAGAATGGCTGTTGACAAACCAGTTTCCATGCCGAAAAATGCTACGCTTATTCCTAAACTTAGAGATCTTTCCTTGGGTGAATAACGTTGTCTGACTAATATCAGAGTGGCATTTTGCAAACTATTTTCATTGATTATGTGGATGACGGCTGTACTGGGAGGCCTAATACTGACAGCAGTAAATGCAAGCTTGTTAATGTGCTAAACAAGGCATGCTTCTGTTCCGTAATTCCATTAGAGGAAAATCTCTTTGGCTGTACACTGTTAAAAACATCAGGGGCATTAATTGCTATGTTTCTATGTTTAATCCTCAAATGTTAAAGTGTCCTTACACAGACTGAAGGAGCTCGGTCAGCCGTCTCCCCGAGTTATGTAACTTGGTTAACCAAGTACCAAATATCTTACTCTTCACACTATAAAAATGTAATGTTTTACAGCTAGTAAGTAAATCTTCCAAATCCTCCTTATTGACAATGCAAATGTGCATTTTGTTTTGTCTTTAAACAGAACTGCTTCTTCCAATATTAACTACCATTTTCCTCCTCTTCTGGTATGGTGGGGTGAAAGCCTCCACACAAATGACCTGCCTGTTTGTTAGCGGCCTGACGAAGGTTCTGGTGAGATTAAAAAAGTTCTTGCCTGAAAGAACAATAAAAAGCAATAAAGCTGATTCCTGTTGTATGGGATCCTTTGTGGCCTCTGACAGATCAGTTTACCGCTGGCGAGGGAACTCTTAAAATTCAAGTGACCACACTGATGAAATGGATGCTTGTTCCTGGACGGGAAATATCAAGCCTCTATGGAGACCAGTTGAATGATTCACCCTGTAATGTTTAGAATTCGTGCTTTAATAATTAGAGTGTGTGTGTGGGGGGGGGATGTTTTGTTTTGGTTGTTGCCACCCTTATCCCACTGAAGCTGTCTGTCTGTTAGCTTCCTGTGCTATAGTGGGATTTTTCAGCCCCCTGAGGCCCTCCGTAATTTCTGAGTGGTTTGTTGCCCGAGGAATTTCATAGCTCTCCAAGTACATGAATATATGCTTGTTTGTTTGGTCCTTTCTTCTGGCCTGGGAGTCTGTTGGTACATGAAATGTCTTAGCCAGACAGGTATAAGTTACAGAAGAGTATATTTCTACATGTGAGAGGTAATGAACCTGGTAATGTACTTCGGCTTGCAGTCACTGGAATTAAATACTTCTGTGCCAAAGATGGAACTGAAAAAGAGGAATATTTTTCCCATAAGATGAAAATCATTTGCAGAGGGATGGGTCTGACTGTTCCAGAAAGAAACTTCCAACTTTCTTCTGCCTGGATTATTCTGTTAGCAGCGGAATCTAAAGAATGAGACTTCTTGCCAGGAAAGAGATGAATATTGGTGATTTTCATGATTCTGAAAGAACTGAAAGGAATTTGACACTGACCTAAAGCCGGGTCACTTGAGCAACTAGTCCTTCTTAACGAGTTCAGTTAATGTCCCCTTGCTTTTATGATCATGCTTTCTGCTGCCTTGCTTGGGTTCAGCTCTAGTATTATTTTTCCCCTTTTCTACCTTACAGTATACTATACAGAAATAATCCCTAAACAAACATCATGTAAATTATTAGAATTTGTCAATGGTGACTGCCTGGAAGTTGTGTCCTGTTTGGGGGGTGGTTTCTAGGTTGCCAGTTTTATTTCCTATAATTAGCCTGTTTATCATGATGTCAGTGTAGCCTAGGCTGTATATGATTCAGGCAGAAGCTTTTCCCTATCGCTTCTGATGTAACAGGTGTAGTCTAAGCAATAAATGTGCTTGAGCCAAGTAGCACAGCAGCCTTGTGCAAAACCCGCCAGCCTCTGCAGGCTGTGGACTGCAGAGCTCTGAGGTCTAGGAGTGGGGAGTGCTGGGGGTGATGTGAGCCAGGGCCTGGTCCCTCCTCTGTGAGGTGGAACCAGCCTGGGCAAGCACTGGGAACAGACATAGCTGCTTCAGCAGCCCCTGTGCCAGGCAGTCCTGGCACCTCCTGCACCTACCTGATACGTGGAAGGGCTCTTGTGACTCCATTGGTTCTGTGTTCTGGGACCCTACCACCTACCTCAGGGAACTGGTCAGGCACTGGTCATGTTTAATTACTGGTTTGAGTAATACTGAAAAAGAACTGCTTCAGATTTTGCATAGTTGCTGTCAGAACAGAAATACCACTTCAGCCTGCCTTTTCAGCTTCAGCTTAACTTCACGTCCAGAAAGAAATCAAAGTCTTGCCCTGTCAGATTCACTAGAGTCAAACAGAGGATCTTATCGGCATGTCCGTGAGTTGTATCAACACAAGTACTTGCTGAGTTTCATTTGAAGATGATGTTTTCTGGCTTTGCACACACAGTCAAATTTCTAAAGATGAATAAATCTAAAGGAAAAACTTTGGAGTACAGTATGCTCTGCTGAGGGAGTAGTTTCTGGTACATTTAGACCAGTTGTACCTTCTTTGTCTGGTTTTAGATATGGCTGTAAGTCAGATGGAACAGCAAATCCAAAAACTGTTAAAAGATCTAAGGGGTCGGGTGTGGTTTATGTGGTGTTGTCTTCTTTTTTTTCTTTTTAGCCTTACATTACAATTAAAAGGAAAATCTATCTTATTAGTTATCCCACAGGAGTTAAGGTACTAAATAAAATGTGCTGGCTGCATAAATTATATTGAGGTTTGAGGTGACAGCAGCATCCTGAAAAAAATGGGCAGGCTTAAGCTTTGGATGCCTGAAGAGAAACCTTCCTCCTTTGTGAGGAGGTACCACTTTGCACTTCAGGGCAAAACCGATGTGTTGCAAAATTAACCTCATTTACGTTGTCCCAGTGTCATAGGAATATTCTGCTGATTACCTACATAAGTGCCCAAAGTGATTCTGTATGCACTTACTTGCTATTCTAGTGTTTTAAAATGTTACTTTCTTATCCTATGCCACTTCTTTTAGAAGATACTCATAAAATCAAGTTTGCAATTCCATACACAGCAGACTCTATTGTAACTTTTTTGTGGATTCTGGATGTTCACAAAACCCAGAACAGTACAGGATTTTTTTATCTTACCTGCTGATATAGCTGAAAGCACCTCTTATCACCTTTAGAGAGGTATCATGTTCTATGACAGAATTAAAACATCTGGCAAGCATTCTGTATGCTGATTATTACCATCGTCATTTCCTTCAAGACACCTATTTCCAATGACCTCTCCAGCATTATGGCTTTTCTTCAGAAGAAAAGAAGAGATTCTACCCCAGGTGATTGCATTCACTCAGACAGTTTTCATACTGTCTAGGAGCCTGAGGGCTGTTTTAGCATTCCAGCCTGGCAGGAGGATACAAGATCCTAGAATTCATCAGCTTGGGGCTGTTGCTACGTGAGAGCTTTCAGTGTGAGGACACTTGGGAGTTCGTGAACTGCTTCTAAGGGGGTCTGCAGCCAGAAAACTAGGAAGACAAACCTGTTGATAATAGGTTTATATTTGCTGTGTATGTACCTCTGCTGGAAAATACTTGTTGAGTTGCTCAACTCAAATGGGATTGAAATGCAGTGCAGCCAGGGTGCTGCATATTGGTGTACGCCTCAGCCTACAATTTATTTTAACTGCTAGGACCATTTTTCACTGCTCTGTGATGCTTCTTTTCTTTTATGTTCACTCTTTTTGCATCCCATGTCTCAAAGGTGGCTGTTGCCACCCTTTTGCCTGAGGAGTGCTGGCAGAGTCTCACTGCTGAGCTCTTCCACCTAAATTCTTTATCAAACAGTCTGTGCCGTGAGAGCAAGTGTGCTGCCTCTGCGTTTCATGTGCCAAGAGCACCGAACTGATGTGTTTGTCTTTCTGTGGTGGCTGGACCTTGCCCATTCTGTGTCTGGCCATGAGGGGGTTAAATATCTTAGTTTTAAAGGTCTTCCTGTGGTTTTGGGGTGTTTGCTATTGGGTACCCGTTAGTTCTGTGTGACAAACTGCTGCTGCTTTTAAAGCTCCTTTCCCTCCATCCCTTGACTTCCTTTCAAAAATATGCAAAAAAATAAATGCAAATATTTCAGGTACTGCTGTTATTATCAATGCAAACCTTTCAAGGCATTCTCCTGAGAGAAATTAGTAACACCTTATTCATCAGTGTACTTGACAGTAGTCTCGCTGGGTTGGGTTGCTGTTGTCATTTGGTTACTTTGCATTCCGGTACAAAGCATGGGGAAAACTGCATGATCTATGAGTGGTTTATATCAGGAAGAACTGGAATTTGCTTTTATTCTTTAAACAAAGATTATTGCTTATTATTAATTCCTTCATAAGTTGCTTATTAAGTTAAAGACTAATTACAGCTGGAGCTTTACATAAAACTGAGTGGCAGAGAGTAAGAGACTTCCAGTAGTACCTTGAAAGCGGTACGTTGCAATGAGGGCTGGAATTGGGCCTCATACTTCCTGAAGAGGTGGCCAAACCTCTGTGCTTTAAGTTTGTCTTTTGTCCCCTTGACTCAAGAAAAAACTAATTTCTTTCTCCACCTTGCTGTGTGGTGCTGTCTGTTTGAAAGTAGCTGAAGTTTGATTTTTTTTTTTTTTTTAGGTGGAGTTTAACCTTAAAGCTACTCAGTACATTTTTAAAGAAATATTTTTGGAAAATGTGTGATATAAAAATCTCAAAATAAAAAAGCACAAAGGAACTTCTAACTCTTTGAGCTGCATATGCTTAAAGTTTATGAAAAGAGGTATTCAGGGACAGGGTGCAGTGTTGCGTCTTGCATCCTCAACACAGCTGCTAAGCAGTGATAAGGAAGCAATGCTCTATTCATGCTGACCTTGTTTCCAAAGAAGCCTTGTCCTATGAACTACTGAAAATAAGGAAGAATTTCCTGTGACATGCTGCTCGTGTTGGCTTTTAAAGGGGAGTAGAATGAAATCTCTGAGCACGACACATACTGTATCTAACCACACAGGATTTCCTGTGCTGGAATGGAAGCTTAGTGGAAGCCACGTTTTTCTCTTCCTCTTAATTCATTCAGAAAAATAGAGGTCAGCGTCATGAATTGATATGGCTGTAGTCGCTGTTAAAAGCGAAAATCAGCAATTGCTAATGGATACATTGTGATGCCAAGAGGACTGCAAGGCAAAATTGTTTCCCTTTAACACAATAAAGCCTACACATGCCCCTGATTACACTTTTAAACTCTAGTAAGAGAAGAGTTGTACAATTAAAAATTCCAGCTCACTGAAGGCAAGAAAAATAATACATTTGTTGCATTAGACTTCAGTGTCTTTTGGTAGTACGCTTTTTCCCCTCTAATCAGAATGAATTCAGCTGTTGATGAACTTGTGAAAGACACAGAACAACACTTGAATTTTGCCTCTAAAAGCGTTGCTGAAGTTGAAGAGGGTTAAAAATATTTATTTTTCCTTAAATTAAATGTCATTTTATAATACTTTAGTTAAATAAAATTCCTGCTGTTTTTTTCTGTCTGCTGCTGATTTGCAACATTATCTTCCTGGTAGCATTTCATTGGGTTGGACTAGTAGAATCGGAGCTTGCTGCCATAACCACAGCAAAGTTTGGAGTTATGCAACTGATCTTGATAGGATAGAATGCATATATTTTTAATCCTGTTTAAAAAATAATCACCCTGTTTGCAGTAGATCTTCAGAGAGTGAGCTAACAGCCTGTGCCTTTTCCTCACATCCTACCTATGCTTAATGGCAAGTCATCTAAAACATGCTCACAGTGTAGTGGGACGATGCAAGCTCACTTTGCTCCAGAGCCAAGCTGACCAGCCTCCTGACTATGCTGTCTTGATGGTGAACCCAGAGCCTCCTTGGTACTTTTTGACTTGGGTTCAGTGCTTTTAAGTTGCTAACACATTTTTATTCTTCCTTAGTCCAAATTGTGGTCTGGCATCATCCTGGAATACGGCTAAGAGTGACTGACTCAAGTTGCTTGTGTGTAGTCTGTGCAAATCTTCTCCCCAGCTACGGCATTCACAGTGGAGAATGATTAATTTATCTATAGTTTTCACTTACTCAAGGGATGTGATTTGTATTACTTTAATGTCATCTGGATTTGCTTGGGCTCATGCCCAAGCAAATTATTTTGTCTGAGAAGTAAAACTTTTCTTACATCTGGAATGATTCTGCTTCTTTCTAGCAATTCTGAGACATCTATCTTAAAGAGCTTTTTTTCAAAGGGGAAAAAGTCATCTCATGGCAAACCTACAGTGCTTCTGTTTGGTAGAATCTCTCTACTTCTTCATTTTCTTCCAAAGTATTCATAGCCTGGTCCTGCAGTCCCTCAGTGTCATGAGAGCCAATGAATGGTATATGCAAAAGGCCTATATGGATGGACTTGACCTGCTTTTTAGCACAGTCCCACTTGACATGTTTTCATGTTATGCATACCAACCTAGCACATCAGCTGTTTCTATAAGATGTCTCTGCAGTTCAATTTTCACTTAAGTCAGGATTTCCATTTGTATGTTACTGAGGGGATACTTGGATCTTGTCTGTCTCACTTATTTCATTGATTAAATATTTTAATCTCAAAGCAAAATTATAAAAGGCAAACTATTAAGGAATTTTTGTGTGTGTTTTACATGAGGACTTCCTTCTGTGCCACTTTACATATATTTTGGTTGTGTATTTATCTTGAAAGAACAGAACAGTACCCTGGAGCCACTACAGACAGATGGGTATGTAAACAGTTTGCAGAAGCAAATAGAACTTGTAGATCAGAACATTTCCACTCAATTGGGTGATCTGTTAAATAAGGTAAAATTTAAAGGCACTTCTAGACAAAATACAGTGGGGGTTTTCCCCTCTCTCTCTCTTTCTCTTCCCACAACCCCCAGCTCCTCCCTGGATAATTGTTTGAACAAGCGTTCTTATTACTGGAATGGGATAGTTAAAGAGGGAATTTGATCATCTTTTTTATTTGTATTTCACTATAAAACATTTTGAGTTGCATAGAGAAAAAGTAGCATAGCTTTTAAAAATATATTTTACTCAGAACGCAAGGTATCGCAGGCTTTTAAAGTGACAACAACTTAAAAATACTGTATATCTTGCAGCACATTGGAAAATTGAGGTAATAATGTCTTTCATCTTTCTACCCAAAAAGAAGTATTGTTCACCTTTGGTTTTCATATCGTACTGCATGTTGTATTCTGGGTGAGGGTAGTAGCATACACTGTTCAGTCTGAGCAAGACTGTAGGTATGTTGGCCCAGCAGGAATAGTTTGGCACCTTAGGGTAAGTCCTAGAAGTACTTCATTGAGAAGAATATAGTTTTCTCAACTTTTCCAAGGGTCTTACTAGTTTTGGTACCATTTCCATGCTTCCTGTTTCTTTGGTCCCTAAAGGAACCATACTTCTATTCATCAGGTGAATTTCCTCTTCTGAACAGTGTTTATGGATTTGCACAGCACAACCAAAACTAAAATCCAGTATATATGGGTCTGCCGTGCACTGCTTATCTCAGCCTACAATTTCTTTTACTTGCTATTCGCCTATAATAACACAGCTAAATTCCAGTAACAGTTTTTTTTACCTGCCTGTAGGAAAGCACCTCGTGCATTTATGCTGTATTTTCTGAACCTTTCCATTTAACTAAAACTTAGCTGTGCTAAGAGGACACAAGCAGACCACGTTTCAATTTATGGCTCCTGGACTTCTGCCTGACAATTCTTTTGAAATTCTGCAAGCGATGGCAGGCACAGCTTGGCATACTCTTATCTGAATTGCAGTTTGACTTTAGTGTAAAGTTTTGCAGCTACATACTAAGATAGTGTGATAATTATGCTCTGTACCGGCCTTTAAAGAAGTAAAAGTAGTTTTAAAGTGACAATTTGCCATTAGCACCAATCAGATAAGGTCCCAGAGTTGATAAAACCAAAAGGGGTTCAGATATCTGAAATTAGACAGTGTGTACAACCCTGTGTGTGTCCTACTGGCTTAGAGGGAAATTCTGCTACATATTGCTTACCATATGTGCTAAATTTATATAAGTAAGACATCAGTGCTCATTACTCTGGTCCTCGGCCTTTCTTTCAATGCTGCTTAGTGAATGAGTTGCGAAGAACGGCTTTGCCTCTGCAGGTTGTGAATGAAACATTGGATTGCATATTAACATGATGGCCTTCCTGTGTGGCATTTTGGTTGCTCAGAGTTACTAACCACACTTCCTTTTGATACCTAATTTAAATACATACATGCTTTTGTGTGTGTGTATATGAGATATATAGTATGAGGGTGGCATTTTAAACATATGGTTTCTTTTACTATGTTTGTGGTAACCCAGTAAACCAGTTAAAAAAAAAAAAAATCTAGTGTACTTGAGAATCATACTGCAAGCCCGCTGTATCAGCACTTTCCTGACACTGTTTGTGTGGGTGCCTGCTGAAGGCTGCATGCCCGAAGGCTGTGAAGGGGAAGGTGGGACATGTGCTGACCTTTCTGGGTATCAGACAGACTGTTACTGGGCGATAATGTTTCATGCTTGCTGTGAGGATGCTGAAGGGCAGATACTGAAGATTGTTCCAGCTCACCGTTCTTTGTATTTTTTCCCTGACTTGTTTGAAGACAAAAGAAATGTTAGTGGAAGCCCAAGAAGCCAATCTGACAGTGACTTGTCTGCTTGCTTGTTCAACACTTGTTAATCACTAATGCCCATCTGGGAAAGGTACACTAGCACGGTTATCTGCAAAGGAAATAAACACTTATCAATAGAACAGACACAGTGGAAAGAAGACAGTAAATATTTTAAATTTCATTTTCAGCCTTTTCAGTTTGAAAATAGAAAATCATTGCTTTTACTTTGTAGTGGCAATGATTGTTTCATGAACAGAAAGGTTCATCAATAAACGTCGGTCTACTAGCAACTGCATTTGTGTTTTGTGCAGGTACTTACATATGATAAATGGAAGACAAGAAAATATCCCTGAATTGGCGTGTAGGGATTAGTAAGGACATATTACCAGAATTAGAACTGGAGAATATTTTGTAGAATAATAGATGAAGTGAGGAAAGAGAAATCTTTTTGTGTATCCACCATAATATGTGTGTTGTGCACATGCAGAACAGGAAAAGTTGTACTACTGAACAGGAAATCTTTGATGTGGAAGCACCTGATAAGGATTTCAGGACTTCTTTGGGTTAATACTTTGTATTTTTTTTTGCATTTCTACTGAGTCTTTATTGCTATTGTCAATGAAAACAATTGCTAATCTGCCTAGAGAGTCACTAGTTTTGGTTTGTTTAAGTAGACCAGGATCATCTCCTTATACCAATTTCCAATTTTACCATTGGGTTCCCCAGTAGATTCTGCAAGGTCCTCCACACACACACACTTTGATAAATAAAAAACGGCAGGTGCAGCTGGTCACAGATGTTACCAGATTTGGCTATCTGTCAGATTGATGACATTATTCTGAAGCCGAGACATAGAGTGAAGTGTTCCCTGTGCTGCTTTGGAGAGCTGATGCCTGTCAGGTGCCAAAACATCTTTGGCAGGCTGGAGTCACAAAGCACATGTGGGCTGCCTGGAGGAGACAAAGTCATAATATACATGCAGGGAGGACTACATCTTCTGGTAGGTTGCTCGTTTAAAAGCGATGCAAAACTTTCTTCTAGAAATGCTCTGGTTTAGTAGTCGTCGTTTTACCAAAGTCATTCCCAGAGTCCACAGCATGCATCTTTCACCTTCTCTTTTGGACCAGGTGGAGGGTAAGCTGCAGACCACAGTTAGTCATCATGGATCACGCTGTGGTTCCTTCTGTCCCAGGGGACCTCTTTCCCTTCTGCTGCCACCAAAATGCTAAGGCTCTCTCATCGTGTGCTAGACACGCATCTTATCACAGGACTAGATACATGTGCAAAATACCTGCACATATGGTAATTACAAGCAACTTCCAGTTGTACGCCCAGCTGCACCTCCTGCCATGGCTGCTGTGTGTCTGGGTACAGGAATGCCTAAAAGCTATAGAACTTAACACTTGTTTCTCCAGAAGGTTTTCTCTAGTGGAGGAATATCTAGAGCACCACTACTCTAGACAAAAAGTTGGAGGTATCCTGGAAAAAGAAAATAAGCTGTTGTTATACAAGTGTTTATTTTCTTTCATTATCCATTATTTGTTGCTACATCAATTGAACAGCTACAGCCATTTTTAAGAAACTTTTTTTTTAAGAAACTTTGAAGAACAGAAGTCGCAGAAGCTATTTCAATATCACAATATCATTTTTCATATATTGACCTATAGCAGGCTTTTAATGTCTTCTAGCCTTGAATTCTTTTTATCTGGCTTTCAGACTCTTGTTTAGTTTCTCATCTTTAAAATGATAATGGTACCTATTGCAGTCTCTGGAACAAACAGAATCAGGATTAAGGAGAGGGGGAGGAACCCCGAACAAAACAGAAACAGCCTTGTGGTAGGAACTTGAATAGATCAGAGAGGTGAAGAGGACCTACTGAACTTTCAATTTTACTTGAACTCTTGATATTAAAATACCATTGCATATTCTTATTTTAAACATGTTAAAGATAGGGTGGAAAGCGTACTCTCTATTTTTGATGAGGACTATGAAACCATAATGACATTCTTCAAAAATATCTGGCTTTGCTTTGTGAATCAAATCATAGGAGATAAATACATGTTCTTGGCACTTGAGAAGGATCTGGTCTTTGGTAAACTATTTTATTCATTCTACACATTACAAGAGTTCATGAAAGTTCTCCAAGTTTTCTAGGTGTTTTTAGTTCAGAAGTGCAATTAGTGTCTAATCAAAGACATAGCAGAGCTGGGCATGGTTATTGTTGCCTCCAGCTGAAGAGACCCTTATAGTTCCCTTCCCTGATAGGAATGCCCTCATCATCAGACAAAAGCCTGTTTTGGGGTGAGAGCCTCCTCTTGCCTTCTCTCTGGCAGCATTTAGCTTTCCATGGAGTCCTGAGTAATCGTTAGAGAATCTGAGCAAAAGAGAGAAAGAATGACTTTTTTGAAGCTCTCACTTTTCAGTGGGAATTTTCTTACAAGCCTCTTACTGATAAAGAGGGACCTTACCTATTTATTTTTGTTTGTCGAAGACTAGATGTGACCACTAGACTACGGTCACTGGTGGGGTTTTTCTCCTGATCTCTTGAGATAATGAATCTCTGAACTCAGGCAGCATAAAGTGAGGCTTCTCAGCATTGTCCACATCTCAGTTTTTGGGACAGTCTGGCTCTCATTTCTTTCAGACGAAAGAGGAACTTCAACCTAGACTGTGTCATACTTGGTGACCAATCTTCCCAACAGGCTTTTGAATACCATCTTCTTTTGTCTGTCTTTCTTTCAAGGAAGAGTTAGCAGTTTGAATCCTCTCTCAAAGTGAGTGCCTGAGGTGTGTGTATCTCAATGCAGGGAGCTATTTCTGAGCCTCAGATAACAGCCTGCGAAGTCCCTTCTGTATCACAGTGGAAGGCAGAAATCTTCATCCTGGGGTCTGGAAGCAGCAGAACTGCATTTGCATGAGACTGCGTTGGAGCAAGTCACTCGTGCTTCTCTACCTAGTCCTCTCCCACCTAAAGACTTGGAAAAATAAATGAATGCAAACAAATGTGCACTTTGGAATGATGTCTCTTCTACAGTAGAAAGTATAAAAAATTCTCTGGGAAGAACAGGTAGAAGTGTTATCAGGTTGTATCAAGAAACAAACTGCAAAGATGCCTTCTAACTGACAGTCTCGTTTAAACAGAGCACATAAAACCAGGTAATCAAACCAAGACACAGTCTGCAAGTGCTTCTGTATAAATGTCAAACCCTTACAAGCTAATACAGATGGATTGGAGTGTCTGGATTTCAGTTAGGATACTTTCACAGTGAATATCCCAGGAGTTGTAATATTGGGTTATATGTCAGAATAAGAGTAGGTTACACCGTTGGGATAGTGGCTCTGTGCTTTAAGGAAAGTGAAACTGGATAGCATTAATAAGACAAATATATCAACAAGTGACTCAGTCCATGTGGACAGAGCCCATGTGGATATACTCAGTAACTACATAGAAATGATCCTGGAAATATACTGGCAGTTATAACACAGGGTGGTGTTAACGATGCAGAATATAGAGGAAGATGAGGATTGCTCTGATGTTCAAAAACAATAATGACCAGAGACTTCAGTTACTTCTGCATACACAAGGGAGAAGTCACAAAAGGTATAATGTGGAAAGAATGGTCAAGTACAAATGACTTTCCTGGAGAACCCAGAAGAAAAATTCTGATTTTGTCCTGGGGCTTCATTCACAATTTATATGCTGAAGAGTTGTAATAGACAATGTAATCTATTTTAATTCAGTTTTCTCATTAAAAATGAAAAGGCCTCCAAAAAAAACCTCACTTCCCACTATAATGTTTCAGAAAGGAAGTAGATAAAAATGAGGAAACAATCAAAGGCATATTAAAAGGAGCAGCTGAAAGGGTGAAATACATAATAGGCTATGGATTAAACCATGGATTAAGCTATTAAACCATGGCTACGGTTTAATGTGTTGTCTTTAAGTGTTCCAAGTTAATAGTATGCTATATATCAGAAAGAGTCTGCTATATAAATCCATGGTGCAGAACTCCTTGAATGCTGTATATGACTGTAGTCGCTCTATCTCAGAAAGAAGGTAGCATAACTAAAAATGTACAGAAGACAATCAGACGTATGGAACCACTTTGATGTGAAGGTGATTCCAGCTAGCCTGAGAAGAAATGGCTGGGGAGGGAAAGGGGAAGTTGTGTGTAACTGAAGTCAGCAAAATAATGAAGGTCATGGAGAAGATGACTAGGAATGACTGAAGTGGTGACATTCTGGAACACATTCTTCCTGGAGATTGTGAGTACAGAGTATGCATAGGATTGGGTAGGAATTAGACAGTTATTAGCCCTCGTTAAAAGTGTCCAGTGTGAAAGGCAGTGATCTCTGACCTGGGAAGCAACTGCCAACTTGCAAGTTCTTCAGCCACCAGTGGTCAGAGACTGGAATCACATATAGGAGACAGTCTGCATTTACTGTTTCTCTGCTTCCCCTGGATTTTGTTAGAGATAATGTATAGGGCTGCACAGACTTTCAGACTGAGTTGTTACGGCTGTTCTATTCTTACGTAGTGTTTATAATGTTGAGTTTCATACGGATAACCTTGGTTCCTGCAGCCTGTGGACATGAAGCATTGCAATTCACAGGTAAAAATGACTGGCTGATGGAAATTTCTTTCTCTACTCTTAATTCAGTGTTAAGTAGGTGGGAACATCTTCTGACTGACATCGAAAAAAATGCCTCTGTGCCCTATGAATAGGATATAGTTCTGTCTTGCTGTGTTTAATTCCTTACTAAGAAGAGAATATTCAGTTGAAGGATGAAAACAAGTATTTGGGATGCTGGAAAGCCTTGTACTATGAAAAATGTCACCCATTCTAAGGCTAATTTTTTTTTTTTTTCAAGAGAGCAGGTTTTCTCAGTCTTTCTGTATTTTGGGAACATCATTTCCTTGACATGTTGCTTAGAATGACTTTTCGTTGATAGTTGTTAGCATTTCACCAAATTGTCTGAAAATATTGCTTTATAATAGAAATGTGAAGGAACTGGTTCTGAACCTCTTAGGATAGATCTTCAGGGAGCGGCTGGGCTTTCTTTTTAACTTTTTTTTTCAAATTGGGCTCCATTAAGTTATTTTGCTGGTATTTCCAGTATGTTGATTACATACTGGAATAGTAAAACTTAGAATACATATCACTTAAATGTGAATACACTGACATTTTTATTCCTGAAGAATTTTCTTCCTGTATCCTGAAACTGTCCTACATTCCTGCATGAAGAGAGGTACAGATTTTTTCCCTGAGTTTTGTTAGGCTGATCTGATTGTGCTTACATTTTTGGATTACATTTCTTCCAAAAGGCAATGCACATAGCAGCATGAGTCAGTGGCTGTTGGCCTTGTCATATTAAAAATGTTTGAAAGAGCTTTTAATCTACCCCAGTGCATGTCAAAAAAGCATAGTTAACAGTCACTGCCTTTACAGAACTCTGTATCCTCTCAGGGAGACCTAGATGTCTTCCTGATCCGGGCACATTGTATGCACAACAATACTGAGTATTTTTATTTTGAGAATGATTTTTTGTGTTTCCAAATGAGTTTAGCATATGACTTTGTTCATCTGAACAAAAATTCTTACTTGTCTAAGGGACTGTCTGCAATGCAAGGAAGAGTTCAGTCCAGTTAAGTTTTCTTTAACCATAATTGGATAGCAAAATTATTCGTTGAGAAGTAGGTGTACTGTGTCCAGTTTTGGGCCCCTCACTACAAGAAGGACATCGAGGTGCTGGAGCGTGTCCAGAGAAGGGCAACTAGGTTGGTGAAGGGTCTAGAGAATAAGTCTTACGAGGAGCGGCTGAGGGAGCTGGGGTTGTTTAGTTTGGAGAAGAGGAGGCTGAGGGGAGACCTTATTGCTCTCTACAACTACCTGAAAGGAGGTTGTAGCGAGGTGGGGGTTGGTCTCTTCACCCCAATAACAAGCGATAGGACGAGAGGAAATGGCCTCAAGCTGCGCCAGGGCAAGTTTAGGTTGGATATTAGGAAAAACTTCTTCACTGAAAGAGTAGTCAGGCACTGGACCAGGCTGCCCAGGGAAGTGGTTGAGTCTCCATCCCTGGAGGTATTTAAAAGATGGGTAGATGTGGTGCTTGAGGACATGGTTTAGTGGCGGACTTGGCAGTGCTAGGTTAATGGTTGGACTTGATGATCCTAAGGGTCTTTTCCAACCTTAACAATTCTATGATTCTAAGAAGAATATGTACATTCACTTTGCTGGTGAACATGCAGATTATCTTTCCAGTGCCTGTATAGAATCATGGTATAATTTAGGTTGGGAGGCACGTCTGGAGGCCATCTAGTCCAGCCTGCTCCAAGCAGCCCCTTAGATGAGGTTGCTCAGGGCTGTTTCCACTTGAGCTTTGCATATGTCCAAGGATGGAGATTTCACTGCCTCTCTAAGCAATCTGTTCCCTTGTTTGACCACCATCACAGAGAAAACTGCTTGTCATGCCTGTCGCTCTGCACCTCTGAGAATAGCATGGTCTGTCTTCTGTATGCCTTCCCATTAGGTAGTTGAGGACAGCACTAGTATCTTCCCTTTTATTTTAGCCAATGATTAAAAGTGGAAAAACATTCAAGTTGCTGTTTCATTTTCCTGTGGGAATTGTAATATGGAAGTCTTTTGCCTCAAAGGTCCTCCGTCAGCTGAATTTTCTAATTATAAGAATTTTTTCCCTCCCTTTTTAAGGGAGTGTAGTCCAGTTGAAGTTGTCCATTAGATGGTAGTGGAAAGTATAAAGCACTTGAATTACATCTCTCTGAGAATTACAATTCCATTTCCAATCCAGATATTTTCAGCTTGAAGTGTTTTGTTCTTTCAGGCTCTCTTCCAACAAAATATCAAAATCTTGTGTGTGTAAAGCAATCTTTTATAGGAAAAACTTGAGCTTTGCCATTCAATATAAAATTTGGTTTTGACTTAATTTTGCCAGAAAGCTTTTAAGCAGATGTTTAATACATCTAGATGCATTTCTGCTGCTGCCCTACTGTTTTCTGAAAATTATGGCCTTAATTGTGTTTTCCAAGCCCTCTGAAAGTTCATCTTTGGTGTATTCTAAGTTGTGGCAGTTTCTGATGTTCCAACCAATTTTGATTTGGTTGGAATTATTGACTCTTTTTAATAACCAACTAATTTTTCTTTACTGCTACACCAAGGAGCATAAAATGAGTGTAGGTTTTGTGTACTTTTCAAATATTAAATTTGAACTTGCTTTGGAACATCCAGAAAACAAAACAAAACAAAAAGGCAAGAGGAGTTGTTGTATTGAACTGTGGCGTTTGGTTCTGACATATCAATTCACACAGGTTTAACTGCTCAAAACATACCATGCATAAGCAGGCACACTGCAGTACTTTGACAACAGGACCTTACTGCCTTGGTATTATGGAACAAACATTAAACGAGATGGTTTTATCTTCTAAGGTTTATAAAGAAGTGTTTTGCTGGTTGGAGGCTCGTATGATTTAAAACATACAAAATGCTGATATTTTCAAATTAGTAGAAAGGAAAGATACTCGAATATGATTTATTGTGACCTCTCAAACAGTGTAACTCAACTTGTTCAGGTGCATAAAATACAATGAGATTCTTAGGGCCCAATGTTTGAAGCTGATGAACATAGCCCTGTGGCTTTAATTTAGTTTGCATCACACCTCGATGTGTTTGACCTGGTTTGAGCCTTTTAAAAGGACAACACCTTCATCTTCTCAAGCTCGTTCCTTGGAGGGCAAGTTTTCAAAAAGTCTTTTCATCTTGGAAGGTTTTAAAATGGCTCATTGTGGCAGACAGAGACAAACCCCATTCAGTGCTCAGGCTTGGATTCCCAAGGGAATTAAAAGAAAAATGAGAAGAATTTTACAACTTATTTTTTAGGGGAACAACATTGATAAAAGTTAATACAGCTAAGGTTAGAAGGACTGTGTGAAAGCACTGAAAATTTCTTTTCAAGTATTTCTCATGACACACGCTGAAAGTGCTCGTAGCAACTATCACCAGGGAGACCAGTGAGATCCTGAAAAATCCTAAGGTCAGATGTGAGCACCAGGAGACATTCCATCTCGATTAACTGGGCTTTGGACCGAGCAATCCCTTCCCCCCTGCCATTTCAATGTTTTTTAAATGGTTGAAGAACACCGTGCTTTAGAATAAAGTAATTCTTCATTGCTGAAAAAAGTTACACAGGCACAGATAGTATTACGTAAGGCTAGCATAGGGCTGGCTTCGTAATGATCTCAAACCTCAGACTAGCTGTCAGGATACCAAACAGCTATGAAAAGTAGTTGTGATGGACACAATGCATATTAGGCATGAGTCCACAGTCTAACAGCTTGCAGCTTCTTTACTTTTTTAATGCATAAATGGCCACCTCCTGCAGGCGCTGCCTTTTTTTTCTTTTTTTTCTTTTTCCTTTTTTCTTTTTTTTTTATTTTTTCCTTTTTTTTTAACTTAATGGGAAATTTTAAGTAACATTGACAAATTTCTGTTTTGGGTATCATGACACAGAGCTGTTAAATGCAAAGCTTGGAGATATGCCAAAGGATGTGTTGTTTGTGTTTGTTGTATCCTTAGCTTGTAAATTGGGAGGAAGTATTTCACAATACTCTCACGAATATTAAGTAAAAAAGGATATTGGAAATTCAAAATACGTAACTGGCAAATCCTGGGACAATTTTTCCATGATTTTTGAAAGGGTGACTGCTGGATCCAAATGCCCTGTTTTTCTAGAAGCACTTAAATAGTGGGTATGACATCCTTGGTGGCACTGTCAGAGATTTTCCATTTGTCTTTATTTTCTTACAGTGCTTTCTTGAAAGAGAGTACCTTTGCATCTACTTCTTCATACCTCTTAGTTGCCTCCTTTTTTTCAAGTTTATTTTGCTGTGTCCAGGGCTTCACTCTATTGCGTTATAATAAGTCTTAATGTATATTGCTGGCTTGAGCTTTATCTGTAACTTTTGCCAATTTTATACTTGGGTTCTGGGAAATGCACACCGATGGACGTCACACCCAGGCTCGCTCTCCAGCCAGTCACCATCCTCCCCTCATCTGACACATCTTCTGTTTTGTGGCCTTTTTATTGCTGCTTTTTAAATTGAGAGCGATAAATAGGCCATCCGGCGTAAGAAGTGGGGATAGCTGTTTTCTGCTATTGATTAACTTACGCATGACCACACTTTTTAATTTGTGTGGATAAACAAAAACGAAGCAGCTGGGCCAGCAGCTCATTTCTTATGTAACATTTCCAAATGAGCCTCTTTGGGCTGCAGCCTGGATCGGTCGGTCTGGCTTGTATTGATGAAACTTAGTGGTAGTGGAAAGACACAGCAGCTGTTACTGTTGTAACTGGTTTCACTGGTTTGTGGCCTGATGAGCTCTGCATAAAACAAATGGGTAGAAAAGTCATTGGAGTTTGTTCTGAGGTGGGGGCATCCTTTAGATTCTGAATAAATCAGATCTCACTGTAGTGACTGCTATATTTAAGTTTTGCAAAGAGGGTCTTCAAGGTGACCTATGCTGCTGTTAGCAAACAGGGTGTGAGATTGCAGACCATGCTATTTGAATGCCAATGCACTTCTGCTGCTGCCTTCCCGTTCCCCCCATACACACCCCGATGAGCTAACAGGGTTTTTGCAGTTCCTGGGGAGCAGTCACCAAGCGGCTTTGCTGGCTCCAGCCCAGCTGAACCCATGGCAGTCACAGGGAGAGCACGGCTTCAGTGGGGACACGGTGCTTTGCGCAGGGGTGACCTGTCCAGGTGAGGCCAGCCTGTGCAGGAATGGTGGTGAGGTTGCAAAGAGGATGGCAGAGGGGATGAAGGTCTGTGTAGGAACAGGTGACTGCCCATGCTGTGTTCCTGGAGGGCTGGAATGGATCTGCTTTCCTTGGGATGGCAGTTGTAAGAAGAAGAAAACAACAAAGGAGAGCAGAATGCTTTCTCGTAGAAGGGACCAGATGAAATGTCTTAGTGTTACATCACTTGCCCAGTGTCAGGATGAGGTGTAACACTACAGAGAAAGAAGCACCTGTTGTAAGAACTATGCCTGGCGATGCCTACAGCTGCAAGGAAAAAAACAAAATATTTATGGCATTTTCCACTGGATTTCATAGTTACACTCCTAAAGCATTCATCTTTGGTATAGAAAAAAATCCAGTATAGTTCAGAGCTGTCATTGTTTACAGAGGATGTCTTAGTTTAGAATTTGCAAACTGTCCCTAATGTTTTAAATTTTGACTTAAAACTCATAATTCTGTGGCTTTCAGATGCTACTGGCGCCATCCTAGTTGGGTTACATGGTATCCATAGCTGCCTTTGTGCTGATCTTAGTTTCAGCTTAGAACAAGGCTGAAACTTCTCACTGAAGTTAATGATGCTCTTAAATAGGCACCACCTTAATTCAAGCTTAATAATAAAGGATTGGAAAGTTTTCAGGGAAGGAATTTGTTTTGGTCTGGAAATGAAAATGGTTTTAATACTGAACTTTCATACTATATGAATGAACAAATTTATTTGACCTTAAGTTTTGATTTATGTAAAACAGGAAAAAAAATCTGAATTTTCAATACCCTTTATGTGATTTGCAGAGCTTTGGGGTTTGGATGAGGGGGATTGTTTGTTTGGTTCTGCTTGGGTATTCATAGTAGAACTGCAAAATACAAGAGCGTACGAAATATCTTTTTATGAGACTTCTCTAAATGTCTGTAATACACCTTTAATAATGGTATCCCTGCCCATTCTGAGCAAATAAATATCATGGCATATGCTGAGAAATACATCCTGTACCATTGCATATTTTAGCTTCATAACAAAATGCCCATGAAAAGAACAGAGCGCTGCATAAGAACATGCTGTTTGCTCTCAATAATAGGAGGAAATGCTTGTGAGTTAAGAGACTTTTTTTTATTTTTACTGATGGTGGTGGTGGAAGTATGTTCTGTAAGACGACAGTCTTCTCTTAGAACACAGGAAAATAAATCTTTCATTTCACTAATTTGCTCATAAACCATCAGTTTGTTTGCCAGGGTTATAAGATTCAGGGAATCTCAAGATGGAAAGAATTGGCTTGGTTCGTTAACTTTGCCTTTGAAGTATTTGATTCTTTACTGACTTGATTCTTAATGGGGAGAACATGGTAATTCTGCACTCAAAAAGGACTGGACTGGCAGTGTCACCTTATTGAATCATTTATAAACATTATAAATTACTTAACTGAATTAATTACATAAATGATTTATAAGTTCCCAGTTCTGATGACAGCAGGGATGGTTTTGACTTTGGAAGGTTGCTTTTGTTGGGATTTACAAGCTGTATCTCAAGCGCTTTTCTTCAAGTGGGCTTACACTGAGACCTTGCTAGTCAGTTTACTTCCGCATGTCTTTATAGCATATATATATAAAAAGCATATAATATATTTATATATAAAGCTTATATATTTTAAGATATATATTTATAGCATATGTATTTATATATAAAGCATATGTAGCACATATGCTTTATAGCACATAGTGAAGTCTTTGTAGCAGACTTCATTCAGGTTATATGCTCATTTTGCTTGCCTCAGAGGATATTGTACGGTGCAGCGACTGCCATAGAATGCCCATGACAAAAAACCTTGCTGTAGCCAGTGCCTTGATTGCGGGGTGGGCAGCAGCCTGCCTGTGCCTTCCTGGCATCTCCAGTTATGCCCTGTCTGAGCAGGAGACCTTGAACCCTCCCGTCTTGGGGAGGCAGCCTGCAACTCTCCCACTCTTAGGCGGTACCCTGAGTTTCAGTCCTCCAATTATAGGTTGTGGTTTCCTCACGAAGCCTAATTTATTTCCTAGACTGTGTAATTTTGTTCTTTTTGGAGCAAGGACACGCTGGATTTAGAACAAAACCTGTACAAAATAAGCTTTAGCTTTGAAAACAGTAAAATGGTTTAAATGCAAGGCATGTTTACTAAATGTTTAGCCAACACTGGAGGAGCTCAGATCATTCTTTGGAGCTTCTCTCTTTGCTACCTTGTTTCTGGGAGCACTGACTCTTTGGGAAACCCCTGGCAACTCATCCAGCTTTTGCAGCAAAGGTGCTGTTTATCCTGTAGGGCAAGTCTTTGGTCTGGTCCTGCCAGCTCTGCAAAGCAAAATTTGCACCTGATTGGTGGCAGAGGAAATCAATTCCTTGAAGCTAACAGCTTGGCCCATTGTGTTTCAGGAGTACGCTTAAATGTTCTTATCTGGGAACCCATTGTGTTGCTTCCATGTTTGCTCTTCCCACAGCCCTATTGAATTTCAGCATTAAGACATACAATAACTGCTCTATTAGACAATGCTGAGTTATGGAGTCTCAACAACTGGCTTACGCTGCATTGCCTTAACTATTTTTTTGCACAGCAGCTTTCTTAGTGTCATGGTTTAACCAGGCAGGCAGCTAAACACCACACAGTCGTTCTCTCGCTCCCCACACCCAGTGGGAAAAAAGGTAAAACTTGTGAGTTGAGAGAAAGACAATTTAGTAGGACAGAAAAGGAAGGGAAAATAATAATACTGATAAAAGAATACACAAAACAAATGATTGACAATGCAGTTGCTCACCACTCGCTGACTGATGCCCAGTCGGTTCCCAAGTAGCGGCCACTCCCCGCCCCAGCCAACCTCCCCATTTCTTTGTTCAGCATGACATCATATGGTATGGAATGTCCCTTTGGCCAATTTGGGTCAGCTGTCCTGGCTGTGTCCCCTCCCAGCTCCTTGTGCACCTCCAGCCTCCTTGCTGGCAGGGCAGTGTGAGAAGCTGAGAAGTCCTTGCCTTAGTGTAAGCACTGCTTAGTGACAACTAAACCATCAGTGTGTTATCAACATTATTCTCATCCTAAATCACAGCAGTATACCAGCTGCTAGGAAGAAAATTAACTCTATCCCAGCCAAAACCAGAACACTTAGTATTCATAGCTTTATTGTGTATCACTTCCATTTCGCAGCTCATACCATCCATCTTTCAAATCATGGCTGATATATTGATACGTTTGTTATTCCAGGGGCAGAATAAAGTCCTATCATGGCATTCCTAATAAGTGTGCTGGAGTACTCAGAGAACACAATGTGTTCTTCTTTATAGCTACTTTGCAAAATATGTGATAAGAGTAAACTGTTTCCATCATCTCCAATAAAATGGATATTAGTAATCATTAAAATAAGCCACTCAGACCAAAAGCTTAAACACTTGGAGCTAGAACGAAACATGACAAAATCCCAATGAAATATATGATATGTTAATGGTAAGTAGGGAAGAATTTAATGAGGCACTTGGCCACTTTGAGTTGAAGTACTGGTGACTCCAAAATGACAAATAATGAGTGGGCTACAATTAAAAAAAAAAAAAAAAAGCGGGCTGGCAATGCAAGTGGAAAAAGGGGTGAAGGAGATCATACCTTGTGAGAGTTACTAGAGCACTGGGGGAAGACCTCAGTTTGATCCGGACCATGGCTGGAGGCAGACATCATGTTGTGGTTACGTTAGTTGTATCAGTTCTCTGCAGATCTGGATTCCTTTCTCAGCTTTCCTGCATGGCTTGAACAAGACTTTCTTTTAGATCTGCTTCCACAATGTAAAGCAGGGATGGTACTTTCTTTGTCATCCTGCTGATGGTAAACTTTAGGACAGTGTTGTGCGTTATTCTGTATTTGCACATTGTTTAGCACAGTGGGGTTCCTTCTCAGCTGTGGTTTCTGGGAGCCTTTATGCTTAAGGAATAAAATAATTTTATCTACTTCAATTATTAAACAGTGCACATCTTCCAAAAAATGAAGATGCCAGCTAACTTTTTTGTGCCATGGAAATAAACTTAATACACTTAGCTTTCTTACTCATTTAAATATACACTTGATACTGAACAACATTAACCTTGAACAAAAATAGCCCACCAAATCTTTTACACTCAAAACCACTTTGAAAAAAGAAGTGGTTTTAGTCCTCTAATGTGGAAAGAGTTAGGCTATTAAATGTTATTCACAAATCTCCTTAAAAAAATAAAGTCAAGATGCTGTCAATATCAGTGCACTCCCTGAGTGCTCCCATCGAAGATGCTCTTTGCAGGGGGCACTGACAATTCAGGGGAGGTATCAGTTTTTCCAATTGACAGAACTAGGCAAAAACTTCTGTCTAATTACAAAACACAGTAGAAATCTTCCAGGGGATTCCAGTGAAATCAAGCTTCTCATGTAAATATTAGCATCCTTTAGAAAAGCCTCTTGCTGATTTGCATCAAGAAACCCCAGTTCTTCTTGGCTGTAATTTAATAATTACCAAGCTGGTGTGTTGTACAGTACAACAGAAGTCCTGTATCTTCTTCATGAGGTTGCTGTGGTATATTCTCTTCTGCCCACTTTCTCAGAGTCAAGCTGGGAGCATAGCGCAGGTTGGATTAACTGTTCTGATGAAAGCAACCAGCTCTGCCTCCCTCATGTAACAGAAATAAAGACGGCCCTTATGCATCATTGCCATTTATAGAATCACAGAATATCCTGAGTTGGAAGGGACCCACAAGGTTCACTGAGTCGAACTCCTGACTCCACACAGGGCAACCTAGAAGTTAAACCATATATCGAAGTGCATTGTCCAAACACTTTTTGACCACCAACAGGCTTGGGGCCATGACCACTTCCTTGGGGAGCTTGTAACAGGGCTTGACAACCCTCTCAGAAAAGAATTTTTTCCTAATATCCAACCTGAACTTCCCCTGATGTCCTGATGATATGGAAGGGAAAGGAACCGTAGATGCCTCGGGGAAGAAGGTGATGAGAGCACATTTCTATTAAAACTGCCCAGCTGCAGTTGGGAGGCAGCTACACAAATTACTCAGATGGCGACAGGTTGTTCGTGCCCAAGCTCCCTCCTGGAGCACGGAGGAGGTATGGATTTAATGGCAGAAGCATGTACTTGTGCCCAGAGTTGTGTGTGCCCTTCAACTTCGGTGCTCAGAGGGAATGACCTGCAGCATGGATGAAGGTGACCTGGTCTGCAGACACATGAATGACTGAGCATGCTGTAAGGTGAAGGCCACCGTGTTTCACCCTTTTCCCCTGTTAAAGGCTATGTGGCCCACCACAACAAGAGGATTGGGAACTCCTATGCTGTTACCTAACACTGTACTTTAATAAAGCTTTGGATGATTCTCCAATTATAGCTGAACCCTTTGAAATATGTTAGGCATTTCCTATGGAGTATAGGTCCTACCTAGTTGAAATCATAATGACATCTAGAAGCTAGTTGAGTCTGTTTCCTTTTCCAGTTTTAATATCTCTGATTGTATTCAACAGTTGTCCCTAAGGTGGCTGTGGCTATGCTGCTTCCTCGTACCTGAGATGGTAACCACAGGAACAGGGCTGTCGTTTATATGAACTTTTTTTCCAGTTGCTGATGACAGATGACAAATTTTAACAGTTCAACTTGCATTTATTAGAAGGCGAATGTTAAAGTGTCAGTGTATTCTCTTTTAGCAAGTTTAAAAGAGCATACTGTTGGTTGATAATAACTGTTGCATTCACATCTATGATCCTGAATCTCCTCTTTTGTTACCTTTTGTCTAGGAAAAAGAAAGGCAATGACAATTGCAGTGCTGATGGCCAGAGGCAAGAGCTAGTTCTGGGTGTTACTAGACCTTATGAAGTTAAACTTGTGTCTCTACAAGGGTTGAAGGTGAAGGAGTGAGGAGCTGATGCCTCCTTCAGCAGAGTCAGCAGTAGATCTTACTTTGGTTACATTTATGCAAAACTGGATCTTAAGTGAACAGTGGTCTCTGCATTCTTGTATGTTTGTCTTGGGGTTAGTTTTTATTTTCTGAACTTTAAAAATTTTAATCTAATAAATAATAATTCATAGCTCTGTTTAAAAAAAACAGGGGGGCATCAAAACACAGCGAGAACGGTAGCCATCCTTGAAATGAACAGTTTGAAATATTGAAGGCATTGTGCACGGGATTTGTACTGACCTGTCAGTGGTGCCTTTTGCAGGACTGTGTTAGGTCTCTGATTTGCTTGTCTTGGATCTTACAAGTGTTTCTGCATACACGAAAACTGAGACACTTAGGTGATCTGTCTAAGATTAAATCCCAATGCATGGAAAGGTTTCCTCTTCCTAAAGGTAAACTTTCAAGGAAATAAACCATTACTATTTTAATTATTCTTGGTTTATTTACTTGACTTTTTATATAAAAATGTAAACTGTTGCCTGGGGCACTTGGACTTGTGGCCCTTTTTGCTCTCATAGCATCATATTGACACATGGTTCTGTTAAAACCCCAATATTCCTGTTTGCAGTCCAGAGCCGCTTCTCCTTGCACTGGACTTGGGGAGCATGGTCTTCTCATTTTTTGGGGGGTCAGGCTTTTCTGAGTCATTGACTGCCTGAAGAGTGAGCTTATGTTTCACTGTAAGTGCTTGTAGTCCTGCTGGTGCCAATATGACTGCTTGGATTATTCATGCTGGAAACGTGTGACTCTTCACAGGGTAATGGCTGTGTAAGAAATGTTTATGTTATGCATGAAACTTTTTGTTGTGGTAACTGCGCAAGGGTTTTGTTGACACTACTACTATGAGCATCAGAAATAAATTATGGTTTAGAAAATGCGCATCACTTCAGAGTTTAAGTTCATGCTTTCTTTTCTGATTTCCTCAATATATTGGGATTTTACTAACACAGTTATGCTGACATTTTGAGAAGCTGTCTTCAAATTTTGAGTTCTTAAATATGCAAAGCTACCCATCAGCATTCCAGTTTGCCCGTTTTCCAGCCAGTTCCCATTTCCCTCTTAAAAGCCTCAGAAGATAATTTGTTGTCTCTCAGTATGAGAGGAACATGCTTGTTTATATTTCTTTATCCTTCTGGTTTTTAACCTGTTCTCCCAAGGAAACATGTACCGCGAGATCCCGCTGTGTCTGTCTGCCCAGCTGCCTGCCCTCCTCTCTCCAGCACCTTTTGAACTGGCGGGCAGATCTCAGAGCATCGGCAGTCTGAAAGACAGGGTGCTCCTGCGAGCTTTTACAATACGCATAGCTGTCTGTAGCAGGGAGGGTTTATTCCCATTCCAGCTGAGGGATGTGCTAATTAGCTCATCTTTCATTAGCTATCAGGAGACAGAAGCAAACAGGTTTCATCACTTCCGCTTTTATTTTTTCCTTTCCTCTGCCCTTGCCTATACTTTTCGCCATTTGCTTCCCCTCTCCGAACAATGCCGCTCTCTTGGGAGATCCTGTTGTTTGTCATCCTGTTATTTTGACCAATATTCTTGTCTTTACTCCACAGCTGCTTATCTTTTGAACTTTGCTTGCCTAAAAATTATTGGAGATGCTGCAGGGAGGCCAGCTGGGAGTCAGAAAAGCCATCGGAGCTGTGAGGTCTGTCAGGAAACAGGAAACCCGCGCTGTATACGGGGGGGTTTCTCTACTGCAAGGCTGTGACCAGTGGAAAGTCTAATTCTGCCATCCTTTGCTCAAATGACTAATCCTAGTTTGTGTGCTCAGGCTCTGGGAAGTAAGTAGAGGCTATCTGTGTGTGTAAGGAGTTGCTGGACCAAGTCCTTGTTTTGAGAGCCAGCTAAATTGTTTCTTGCCTTTGAAACTGGTGCCAGCAGCAGCAGTCTGCGCGCGCTGAAAAAACGATGTACTTCGGTGAGCTAATCACTTGAATGTTCAACAAATGGCTAAGTGGTAAACTTTAAGCAGATTATGTTTCACTGAATTGTTTTCCCTGTTTGTTTTTTAAAATGTCAAATATATCACAATGTAATTTATGAAGACATGCCTTCGAGTAGAACCACAAACACTTACAGGGACACTTGCTTCAGACAACATATGGCACAACCTATGAATTATGCACACCCGACATATGGAGAATGGAGACAGCCTAAGGAAATGATTAGACCTGTTATCGTAGCAGCGACTATACATTATTTTCACTTGACTGGAAAAAATGCAATTTTACTCTAGATTGGGGCCGAGATTGTTGCTTCCAGGTGCAATATATTAACAATGCATATGAATATTTAATAGTTGCTAGGAAATGTGGTGGTTTAATTTTGGCTACAACATTAGTTCATTGAAAAGCTAGTTCTCTTCTGTGCTGAACCCTGTGTTTCTGATGTAGCTGTTACAATCTCATTGTAAGAGTAGCAGCATAAAAATAGATCTCAATTTTTGTAAGTGTATTATTATAAAACATAAGTTACACACCAGCAAACATCACACTCCATATGGGCAGCTTTCAGCAAGTTTGCATTTACCGATTCCTACTTTTCTTGATCTGAAAAGTAGATTTTATGTTTTTACTCTCAGGTTAATTGCATTGTTCCACCAACAGGATTTGCTCATCCTCCAGCGGAAATGCTATTAGTAAAATGCTGATAATGCAGAGTTTGGACTCTTCTGGGGTGAAAGGCCCAAAGGTTTTTAATTAAAATCCTGGCTCTGCTTCTGAGGCTTGTCAGATGTCTTCTATAGTGTTTACTTCCTGGAAAAAGACCTAAAACTGGCTTGTTCCACTGCAGCCTAGCCCACAGCGCTTCCCTGCAACCGTGACTGGGTGCCCAGGACATTTGGGCCGGCTGTAGCAGTCAATGTTGGGTGGCCTTGCTGCTCCCAAAATTTCTGCCACAGTTAAAAAAGAAATCCAGAGGTGACATTTTAAGTTTAGATGGTTCCAGTTTGCATTGCAGAAGTGAAAAGCTTCTGGAACTTCATCTGTGTGATTCGAGTATTGCAAAACCAAAGAAACAGAAGTCATAGAAAAGAATGAGCTTTTTTTGCACGTTAGGGTTTCCAGCCAAACCTACTGTACACTGGGAACCTGACAGAAGCTTAAGCACCAGACCACTGCTCTAAAGCCTATCTGAAAAGCACTTGTACCGTCCATTATCTCCTCTTTTCTGATAGGGTTAGCCATTTAATTCTTCCCAGCTGACTGATAGTTAAATAGGTGTTCTTCAGCCTCTTAATTAGATCTGTTTCCCCTCACACTTTCTCCTAGCCAGCCTCCTAGGAAGTGCTACATGCTGATAATGAGCTAAATCAGAATCCTTACTCCATGTTAACAGTCTTACTGCTGCCACTGTTGCTTTCAGCACCCTATATATTAGGTATGTGAAAGTATGTTGGCTAAAGATATTAAAGCATCTAGTTTGTACACACTGTAAATCCATAAAACTCCTATGCTTCTGAACTGTTGATAATGCTTTCTGGCTTTACCTTCCCTGAAGACATCTGTCAGACCACTATGTAATAGCTTTCACCAGAGAGAATTCACAGATGCCTTACAACATTTATATGCAAAAATATTATGGAAAAGCTTTTACCTTTTCTGTAGAGGGAGAAGGGGAAAGGGCAGGAAGTGTCTCAGTCAAATGATGAACATTATTTGTTTTGGAAGGGGAAATTCATACGTAAATCTTCACGTCCTTGTGTCTAGGCTATATGGTGACAGGTATTTACCTGATTGATTCTCCTTCTGGAAATCCAGGGCAGCTTCCTTTAAGAGAAGATGGAGTGAACATGACTCTTCTCCTTTTGAAATTACCAAGATTTAGAGCAGTGCTGCCTTGCTCTGCATAGGTACAGGTTAAGGCAAGTGTGCCCATAATGACATGCAAGACTGATAGATTTGGATGTCACATATGCAGCTGTAGATGATGGAACTCTTAAAAGGCATTGAATTTATTCAGCCTGATGCCTCTAAAAATTGAGATCAGGCCTTGATCCGAGTTTTACTACAAAGGAGTCTGGAATCCTGGATGTCTTCTCTTTCTTGTTCATCATATCATCATCTGTAGAAATGAATATCCACACTGCAGGAAGATCAGGCAATTCTGCCTTGTAAAGTATTGAACAAGATCCTTGTACAGTTGGTCAAAATTCAACATAAAATTGGAAAGATTTAAAATCAGAACAGAATATTTTGATAATGTCTTTTAAAAAGCTCAGACTGAATCAGCCTTCTCCTGTGTTACGTTTGGTGAGGTCAAGATTTTCTAAGAGAAAATGTATTCCAATGTCTTTTCAACCACCTTGGCTTTTTTCTGTTGCTCTGACATTCCTGCTGAGCTTTGACTAGCTTTAAGTTGTGGATCTCTTGAAAAAAATAACAGTTTCTAAAATGGGATTGTGTTTGTATGGTAATATCTCTTATTAGATACCTTGGTTGTTGAAAAAATACAGATGAGCTTTAGGATGTAAAGATGCAATGGATTTGAAAGTAAGTGAACAGTAAGCTTATTTGTCCAGCAGCACTCTTACTAAGAGATGCAATGACCTAGGAGCTAACCCTGCAGCTCTGCTGCCTGCGACAGCACAAGTCACCAGGCAGGCTTGTAATCAGAAAAATGTCCTTTTACTTCTGAAGCAAATATGTTTTTCCTTTTTGGGAGGCAATGAGAGTGTCGCCATACATTTTAGAGGCACTTTTTTATCGAGAGTCACAAAAGGCTTGATTTCTTTGAGTCTGAGGATTTGAACTTTAACTTAGGGATTTTCCACAATACTTTCACCACTCTGTAAAATGCAGTCACTGTGCTGAGTTTCTTCAAACAAGTTGAAAAGTTTCAGGAGGACAGCTTAATAATAAATTTTATTTGTAAACCAGAATTGGCTTTAACTGCTGCTTTTCATCTTACTAATGTATGCATCAACTACTTTCCAGATCAGATAGCAATTTTCAGACAGGAAGCAGAAAATGATAAAGCAACTTCTTACTATTCAAAAACACCATTTAAATTTCTAGAGTTAGAATTTTAGGCTTGCAGCCAAGATAATACAGAATAGCTACAATTTCATTTTTGAGCCTTCAAAGATGAGTAAAATTACAAATTTTGAGCAAATCATACTGTAAATGTAGATTGGTTGAAATGTTGCCAGACAATTTACAGTGACTTTTCATACTTCAGATATTTTTAAATGACTATGGTCTATTTGTGTCATTCTTTTTTTTTTTTCTTTTTTGTTTTTAGGCATTTTGCCTTCTGTAATGGAATCTCTTGCACTCTTCTCAAGAGAAGCACTTATTTCCTCTTCTAGCCCCAGCTGCTGGAAGTAGATGTAGACAGCTATAGGGCTCTCCTGCTTTTGAACTTGGACAATAAACTGCTTGTGACTACGCAGATGTTTGTTTTGCACGCTGAAGGCAGCGTTGCACACAATTTCCTCTCTTCATCCTACAGATGTCTGCATATTTGAATTGTAGAAATGGGCTTCTTGACACCTAGAACAAAATGTTTTCCTTAGGAAGGAGGAGGAAGTTATTAGTATGCAAACCTGCAGCAGAGCTTTCAAATGAGCTATTTCAAAAGTACTAGTATGCGGATCTCGTATTCTCTCTATGCCCAAATTGTTCACTCCTCCTGGATTTCCTTTACCATCAATGCCAGGCATTGTGTCTGTCAGTGTGCTATGGGGTCAAGCCTATAGCTGGCAGGAGGAGGTGGTTTTGGTGTCAGAAATCTGCTCTCACTCACAGCTCCTTGTCCTGCTACTCAGCTGTTTCCTCAGTGCTGTGCCCTTGTTTTCTCTGGTGGGACCTGAGACAAGTCCTCCTGCCCATGCCTGTCGTAGTTCCCCAGGCACTGCACTGGCATACCAATAGCTGCCTCACTTTATACAGTGGTTTGATTTATCAAATGTAGAAGTTCACTGCAGTATTAACTGTATGTTGTTTTAATAAGGGCTGCCTCCGTGAGTCATGGCAGACGAGCACCTGTAGCTTGGAAGCTAGTGTTAACCGCAGGAGACTAGAATAGAGTCATGATGGGGGGGAGCAGCTGAGGAAGGAGAACTGATTGCGAACTCTGACAATGAGATGTACGATAATCTCTGTAGCTCTTAGGTCCCTTGTGCCCGACTTCGTTAAGGTCAGGAGAAGGAAAGAAGATACTCTGATCATCTCAACACGTTACCTCCCCTACTACAGTCTGTATGGAGTGGCAAAAACACTCTTTCCTCCTCAGCATATGATGGCAGTAAGAAGAGAGAGACCCTATCATCTCTTTTTTACTCCTTGGCAGCAGGCAGGCAGGAAGAGATGAGATGTATAAGCCTTCTCCCATGCTATCTCCATCTCCAGTAGCCCGAGAAAGCTGAGCAGGAAAAAAAGAGGGGGAAGGAGGCATAAGGGACCGAAACGAGCTTTTGAGAAAGATAGACAACTGTGTCTTTGGAGGACAGAAAGGAGAGGGCATGGGGGACAGGAAGAATAATACTGAGATGGGAACAGCAGTGTAACACCCCCTGGCACTTGGGTGTGTGGAATAGGGCTGCTCCGAGCTGGGGGTCCATCACAGGCTCTGCTTTGAGGACCAGCAGCCAGTGCAAGGTCATGGCAGACACCTGGGGACAGCAACAGTGAATCCTTGAGGGAAACACTTAGCTCAAAAGGTTATAGGGGGAAATGCTTTTCATTCTCTTGGCTTTTGATCCCTGTGCATTTTGCACGTAGTTAGTTTTTCTCCTTTCTCCTGTAGCATTGATTCCCCTCCTGGGGAATCTTTTTTCATTTTTTGTTGGGTGTGATGTTTTTAACATGTCAGCAAAAACACCCCAGAAACATAAAGTCACAGCTCTTAGCCTGGGTGACTCCTTCTGATGGCTTGGGGATTGCCTGGGTTGAAGTTGTTGGTATGCCTTTAAGATTGGAAATGATAAGGGGAATCAAGCCAGGCCAGCTGAGCTCTGTGGAGAGGCAGTTCTGGGAAGATTATCGCCCCATTAGAGCTTCTCATTCTGCCATAGTTATGGGCTTGTCATTACTGTGGTTTTCTAGCTATCATCTTACACCTGGAAAGCATTAACACAGGATTCAGTTCCTTGTAGAATTCCCTCAAATGCATTTGTTTGTGGAAGTTAGTTATCGGTTGCATTTGATGTGACATTCATAATAATTATAATTCCTTCCTCCTGAGACAAATCCTTGTTTTGTTCTTGTGAATGGTTTTTTGCCGTAGCATTTCCTTTCTGATATATTTGCTTTATAGTTTTAAGTCCCTTTGAACAAAGAGACTTGGTTTTTTTCCTTATTTAATTGCCGTAACTACACTCTTTCCTGCCTAGTATGTTTGTAGGCGTTTATAACATCTTTTCTGTTAGCTTTCCAACATCTGGACTTAGAGGTCCTTACTAAGTGCCTCTGATCCATAACATGTGCTGGGTATCATCTTCCATGGAGCTCTTACGTCAGCAGTTGCCTTGGGACAACAAATATATTGCATCCTATCTTCCTAACAGAAAAAAATGAGTTGGAAAGATCAATAGCAATAAGGGAAGTGTTGCTGTAGTTACAAAAGGCATCCCACTGATGCAGGAGAGGTTGACTCAAGTCAGTCTGCTGTGGCACACAGCGAGGAGGCATGTTTCTACTCCTTCAGAAAAGAGCAGTATGTGTCCCTGTCTAGCATATGTGTATTAACCAGCTGGTGACCTGGCCAAGCTCCTGCTTGGCAAATCTGTCCCTTTCAGGCACCGATGCACAGGCTAATGTCGTATCCAGCCCTTCACAAAAGGGAAAAGTCCTGAGCAATGCCATAGATCGATGTCCTACCTCTCTGGGACTGGCAGTTTTAGAGAGCCAGCTCCTTTCATGGGAGTCTTTTCTTCCTCCCCAATAAAAATAACCAGACCTACAGGATAAGGTATTTCCTTTTCCTCACAAGCTCCTAACATCCTGACACCTCCATGCCTCAGGCTTAATGCACACGTGAAGAAGCCATTATATGACAGACCGTTTCCTCCCCAGCTTCCTCCATGATTCAATTGCTTCACATTCCCATGTACTCTCAGCACTGGTTGACCTGCCCCCATCACAGGTGTCCAGGACCTTCAGGATCGGCAACCTGCACAAAGGTAGTGGAGAAAGTATTCACTCTGGGCATTGTACCTGCTCCAAATTCCCAGCGGGAGGACTCCTTTTGTAGTTGACTAAATGAGGAATAATGAGATTCCTGAACACAGGTGCCGCTATATCTATCTCAGATATCTAACACGGGTACTTGCCCTCCTGAGGCATAGCATCCTGTGGATTGCTGCTCTGTACCACTGCAAACCCAGTGGTGAGGTGGATGTGTTAAATGATGGTCTGATCCGCAAAACCAAAAGGAAATTCTTCACAGGAAATGAGATGAAATATGTGGTTGTGTCTGCTGCAAGCGTTAGGCAAAAGAGTCATTTATCAAGGAGGAAGCTATATCATCCTTCTTGTTAATGCTTTACACATGCATTTTTAGTCAAGTGCTTGACAATATCCATTATACTTCATAGCTGACAGTAATAGAAATCACCCCCATGCTGTAGGATTTGGACTGGATGACAGTGAGCCCTTGGCATTAGTGCCATTACTCTTGCCAAGGCATCAGAGCGTCGTTTTTAGGGAAATGTATCCTTGCAAGTACTTCACCGGGGTGCCTAATGCACGGCTGACAGATAAGACAGCGCCTGTGCCAGACACTGCGGGAAATGGTAGAGCACGCGATCAGATGACAGTGTATCACGTAGGGCAAAGAGGGCTTTTCTCAGCCCTTTTTTTCTGACATGTGTGACCATACATCTGAATAATTTAAGTGACTTTTTGTCCGTGTGCTGCTGCACCTGTGTGCCGTTGTTCTTTCTGCCCCTCCCTGACTCACTGGCATGGGGACCTGCCGCTTGCCATTTCAGGTGCTACAGATCTGTTTCCCGATGCAAAAAAGGATTATAGGGAGATTAGTGGTTTATAGTCATCAAATCTTTTTGGAAAGGGGCTGGTTTCTCTGAGTTCTCTCTGTCAGCAATAGAGAGAGGAGCAGCTCTCCCAGGGAGCAGACCAGAGCACGGGGTGCTTGGCTGCTGCTCTGAATCGGTGGCTGAAAGCAAAGCAGGGTGGAAGACGAGCTCTCCTAGGCCAGAGCAATAATGCAACCCTATTATAAGGGAACTGGTGTGGATTCAATTCCCTCACCTGCTTTTTTTTTTTTCTGGTTGGATTCGGGCCTTGGTCTGACAGATCATGTGGCCACATGCGTCTTATCTCTGGAGGGACTAGAAGGAAAGAGGGGGGGTAAGCAACCAGGGAGAGGAGGGAAAGTGGGACCATGTATTTCCTCAGCAGCCCACAACTAATCAGCTGACAGAGATCAGCCAAAGCTTCAGTCCATCTGCACTTCAGGTCCCATGACCAGTCTGGTTTGCAATAGCCACCTTAGCCCCCATCATATGTTCTTGCCTTCTCCTTCCTCTCACACTGGCAGCGGTATGGTTGCAGTGAGAGCAGATATGAAGGATAATCTTTTTTACCTTGTTAATTTTTAGTGAGATCATCACCCTGAGCAGGCATAACACATGTTAGTGCAGATGCACTGCTCTAGATCCAGCTTAGGTCAGCTAAAGTTGCAGCTCTGCAGTGTGCAGAGGGAAGAGTTAGATGGAGACTGTCGTTTAACAGCAAGTGCAAAGATAGGCAATGAGGTTTCCCCTATCTCATAACACCAAATTTGATATAATATTACTAACAGTTCTGCTTTTGATAGTACCTGTGGTAGATGGGATGGCTGCTGGGTTTTTGTTCTGCTGGATTTCCTTTTTCCTCAAAGAATCACTTAGGTCTTGCTTTCAGAACACAAAGGTGGACTCATCCTCCCCCTCCGTTGCTTTTTCTGAATGTCAGAGCTTGGGTTTGCTTCCCTGCTGTTGTCTGAAGTCAGCTGGATTTTAAGCAGTGATAAGCAGCCCATGGTAGAAAATGCATGGCCAAATGCAGTCCTGTCAAACTGAAGTTTTTTGCTTTTATTCACAATGACCATTCCTAGACAGCTTCGTCTTGAGACAATGCTCCTTCATTTAAAAGTGCCTTTTTTTTAAAAAAAAAAAAAAAAAACAACAGCATGAAAGTAGGTGGTTGCCTGCTTTAGGTTCTTTGTAACAACCCAGCTTTGTACTGAAATGCCCTTCCCCTTATTAAAAAACACCAAACAACCCACTTTCTTTTCTTTTTTTTAAAAAAGAACTTTAAAAATTAAGGGTACAAAAAATTATTGAAAGGGTTGACTAAGTTGCAGGACCACTGCGAATTCATTCGCGGAAGAAGGTGAAACACCTTCTCCTTATATCACACGAGAATTTAGTCAAGGCTGAGAATAAAATCCCTATTTCCCAGGTGTTGTGTTTGTACCGTCTTCACCTCCACCAGGCAGCTCCTGTCTTGCCTGCATGGGTTCTGGCACGGGATGCTTAGTGCCGCATGAAAAACACATTGTTCCTGTGTGTGCAGCATTTGTCAAACAGTGGTTTGAAATTTAGATGGACATGGTTGATAGAAAGGACGACATTATGTGCCGCACAAGAAAAGCACAACTGCGCATCCGTTCATTTGATCACTACAGCTGCTGTTGTGAGCTGTAAATGGCTTCCTTGACCAGATCTTAACAAAAGATGTCTCGTATTGAAGAGGGTTCAATATTCTGTTGTTTTGTGCAGGAAAGGTACAGCTTTCTGAGCTGACCTGACCTTTACGATATTTTTTCTGAAGTAGCACACCTGTATTCAGATGTTGATGTCTGCAGGCTTTAATAAGGAAAGTCCTTAACATCGCAAAACCTTGTTCTATATTTTTGCAGAAGTTTTTGAACTGAAAGATTAAAAATCTTCTCATGAATTCATCACGTAGATTTTTCTATCCTCTTCTGCTCTTCCAAATGTTTCTCATATAAGCTGCCTGCAATGGAGCAAATGATTCCGCTTCTCCAAATTTATTTTTAAAAAACCCCCAAACATATGGGGAATACAGAGGGAGCATATGCCTGCTAAGTAAAACATCTTGGTAAATAAAGAGGAGCATCCTGCAAATCAGTGTGTTTTACATGTCTGTCTAGTGCCTCTGTAGAAGGATAATGAAAGGATTTCCTTTTGCCCCCAAGCACTTAAGGTCCTTGCTATGTCTCCCGACATTCAGAAAGCATCAACAGAGGTTCTTGAGCAATGGAAGAAGGTGTTGGGACATCCATCTAGGGCAAGGGTAATATAGACAAGGCATCCAAAAAACCATTTTCGAAAGGAAACCCATAACTAATACCACAGTAGTTTTGGATTTACTTTCTTGGGAGCACCATACCAAAGTCACCCATACACAGAGGAGTTCAGAGGAAGGATGTAGGTGATGGTGAATCCAGCCCACAGCACAGGCAGATACATTTGGCATTTATATAAGCAGCGGCCAGCCAGACAGTGTGTTCTCTTGCATAGTGAAGATGTGAACAAGGGCAGGTTTCTAATAAGACTGAGTGTCTGAGACGTGCCACAGCGCTGAGCTGATGGAGTATGTGCTGAGTGACAGCACAAGGAACAAGGGCGGCACTTCTTATTATTATATTTTGGTGAACAAATGCATAGGTCTGAAGGTGCAAATTGGAAAAAGTCTGGGACTCGTGAGAATGTTGACAGGTTTGTCAGGTATCCCCTTGCCAGATGCAGCCTCTGCAAGGTTGCTGCTTCTGCATCCGCTGTTGTTATGTCACTGAAAGCTTTTATTTCTTCCCTTAAATTTCCCTTGGCAGCAGTTGTTTAGTTCTTTTTACTTGGAGATTTAAATTATAAAATATCTGTCTAAATCATACTGACTAATGACATATTAAAAAAAGAAGTCAGATTTTCCTCCTGCAAGAAATGGGAACATTTTGAACTTTTGTTTACATCTTAATTACAAGCTTTCAATAAATCAAAAGACTGAAACTTTGCAGAGGAGGGAAGTTTTAATTAAAATCATTAGGTGCTTTAGAACTGGAATATGTTTGTTCTCCTTTGTTGAAGGGCTTTCCTGATTTGTTTAGATTTTATTATTTTTTTTTAAATCACCCATGCCTACACTGTCCATGCAGCCTTATGGGTTGAGATATGCTTTGCAAGCATCTTTTTCTTCCATGAACCTGGTGGATCTGTCGGCAGGAGTGAGCCCAGTGCAGGCAGTGCCCGGGAGGAGGCAGGCTGTCCGGCTCAGCATTTCCAGCAAGACATGTGAGGGACGGAAGCAGGTCAGGGTGAGTGGCACCCTTGGTAGGATGGCAATGAGGGATTTTTTTGAGAGGAAAGATCCTTTTTCAAAGTTGTAAGCGTCCTACCCTGAAATTGAAATTTGGTATGTTTCTATCAAAATGCAGTTTTTGCATCTAGCCTTAACAATGACTCAAGAAACAAATAATTATTCAGAAGAGTTAAACTGTTGCAGATGTGCTTCTCACTTGAAGGACATGAGATAGGTCTCCAGTCGTTGTCTCCTCACACTGCTTCAGTCAGATACTACCCTAATTCTGGGTGGCTTTTCCACCCACTCTGAGGAGCTCGAGCAGCTTGTTTGGCTGGAGCGTGAACTGCTTGTAGGTCTGCTGGAAAACTTTTTCTGAGCAATCTGGCTTACAGCCAGCTTTTTCTGTTTGAGCTACTGGGTTTTCTGACCTGAATCTCCTTCAAGAGCGCCGTACACCTGTGTGGTTAGAGGACTCTTTCTATGGAAAGTGGGAAAAGCTCGCTCGGCTCGGCAGTGCAGGGGAGGAGGCTGAGCTGAGCAGCCTGGCTGGGTGCCATGCGCAGTGATCTCCCAGACCAAGGGAGGCTTTTTCCAGCTCCTGTCTCTCAAGCAATTTTGTAAATCCGGCTCTAGGGTAAAAAAAAAATGTCTAGTTGTAACTTCTCGGTAGATTTCGGTTATATTTGCAAACAGTTTCAGGGTGATTGACACAGTTTTGGGCAGGGTTGGTTGTTCTCCAAGCAAATTTACTGTTGTTTGGAGGTAGGGAGAGGACGTTCCTGGTGAGGTTAGTTGGGCTCGTCTTCAGCAGGATCTGGGTGTTACAGTTCTGTTGAGTTTTCTGACCAGCCTTTCTTCATGCATGAAGTTCATTTGTTTTCTCATGGGTCAAAACCAATGCTAGTTTGGGATGAAACTGGATTTTACAGACACGGAAAGAACCGTTACCTGGAACAGCATGTCAGAAAGACTTGACTTGCGGGACACTTAAATACTATCTGAGCACTTACTGTCTTTGCTTTCCATTTTAGATAAGAAGTTAATTTTTTTTCCTTCTATGACCAGTTTGTTCCTTCAAAGTATTATTATAAGCAAATTATATTTAAAACCCTTCTGAGCATCTCCTGGCTATCTTACTCTTGTTCCTCATAACCTGAAAGTCTGTGTAAACAAGTAAAAATATATCTCTAAACTTTTTGATGAGACTGCTTGGTTTAGAATTTGTAACTTGCTTTTGGACTTCAGGCATTTGGACCTTGCTATTCGTAGTACGTTGGTGTTTAGAAATACAAGTGTGGAACACCAGGATCATACAGTTTCCAGCCCTGTGCAAAGGTGGAACAAAATTTACAGTAATAGTCTTGTACTTTCCTGAAGGGTATTTGTGCACAGGCTCACAACAGGTTGTGCCACCTGTGGTGAGTCAACTAAAGACCGCCGTGGCTTCACCATTAGTGCTTGCTGTGTGTTGTGTTACTGCCTACAGTCATATCTGGGCTTGGCACTTTGTTCAGCACTGCACGGGCATACAGTGAGTTGGAAGTAGAAGCTGGGTTATAGATGACTGTCCTGAGGAGGGTGCAGCTAGTTGTGAAATGGTGGTTGTTGGACAGAGAAGCTGCAGAGGAGGTCTTTCAGATATCCCCAGTTCGGACATGACCAATCTACAGTTTTAGACTTGTCAGATATCTGTGATGTGTGTACGGAGTCAACTAGGATGACTTGAACTTTGTTCAAATGTAGTCTTCATTTCTTTGTGATTTTTATGTGGCTGGGTTATGACAGATGACCACCAAAGTGGTAAAGGAGTAGATTAACACTAAGGTGAAAATGTGTGTCCAGGTAGAGAGGACAGGACTGATCCTTCACTAAACACTCTGTACTTTTACAGACTAGGTGCAGGAAGGAAGCTGCAGCCAAAATGCAGGTTTTGTAGAAACTGGAAAGGTTAAATTCTTTTTAACCGGGTTATCTGTATTTTTTGTGCCCTTTAAAGTTTGTTGATAGATTTTAAATGGAACGGGAATAGAATAATTAGAGGCTAAGGACTGCAGGTAACTTGAAACTAAAGGTCAGCTGGGTTTCAGTTATCCACTATCGGTTGATAAGCTCGAGTAACTCTTAATAGCTTGCCACCGAACAGTTTTCTTTTCCAGGAACTGCCCTGGTTTCTCCTTATCTCTCTATCTACTTTTGTTTTATAAGTATTTCTAATGAGAGCTTCAGTAACTGATTTGATGCAGAAGTAGTGATTTGCTTGCCTAGAACGCGCTGGCATCTCTGGCTGCTCCCCCTGCCCCTGTCCAGGAGATGCTCTCCAGCCCTTTGGTCACAGCAGCCGCTTTCAGGGAGGGGGAGACAGGTTCTTGTCAGCAGTTTGGCCACTGCACCCCAGGGTTCGTCTAGGCTGTGTGGGTGTGTACTGTCCATACCTCATGACTTTTTGCTCCGTAGTTTATCCTTTCGTTTCAGCTCTTTTCCCAGTACTCCTGACTGACTCTAGCTCATCTTTGTTTCCAAAAAAACCCAGCAGGCCTAAGGTAAACATTTGGAAATTTAGCACTGTTGTAAAACCAGTATCAGGAGTATTTAGAGTATTCCAGTCATCCTTAATGGAGGATAAAGCCTCCTTTGGCAAAGTGTCAGAAGCCTATGAGACTCGTATCGCTTGCTGGCATGCCTGGTTTGCCTTCCGAGTACCCTTGCTTTTTTGCCCAGTTGGTATCCGTTTACTGCATTTATTCTTTTCAAAAGTTCCCCTAGTTTTTTGCTCTTGTCTGGAGGATGGGCTTCTTACAGGATGGAGATTTCTCCATCGTAGGCGTCACGTCTTTGATTTCTTCACTAAGTTGCGCACCACTTTCTGTGAATTGCCAAACTGCGGGTTTTTTTTTCCCCCCCTGAATAATGAATAACTGTTTCTGCAGGGTACCACTTTGCCATCCAGCTGCTATGGCTGCCAATGTGCTTCTCAGAGCTGGCACTTTATACATACGAAAATTAAATGGCTCAGGTTCAATTTCAGTTTACCTGCGGAAAGGGTCTAGGAGCTACTGCTCCTGCCCTGCCCTTTGCAACCCTTCTCCTTTACTCACTCCAGCAGGGCTTTTGCTACCAGAACGTCTACTTCCAAGTGGAGCTAGGCTAAAAATATAGGCAATAACAGGTTTTTTGACAGCCTTTTTTTTATAAAGGGATCCTGAACTAAGTAGCACATGAAGGGTTCGTCCCTTGGCCTTTCACAGAAAGTACCCTAAGTGGCACATCTGTTTCCTACAGCTGTTCTTCGTGTCTTTGCTTCCATAGAGCAGTCATCAGAGCCCTGCTGGAAACCCTAACCACCCATATGTCTCTTGGAGAGAGACATTTGCAGAATAGACAAAATAGTGAATTAATATAGGAAGACGATGCAGATAGTGGGTTCTACAGATCATCAACTTTAAATTTTGCTGGTCGTGATATTTCATCTCATAAAAAAAAAACAGTGAGTGATTTTTTTTCTTTTTTTTAAACTTCTGACAGATTGAAGATTGTTTCCAGGGGAGCTGGAAATATGCAAATGATTTTCGCCCAAAGTTCACTTACTAGCAGATACTATTCTTCATCTTACTGTTGAGTGAGTGAGCAATGGTTACCTACAAACAGTCTCACAGTGGATTTTTTTTTCTATTCCCACTGGCAGGAACCTCGGGGGGGCTTTCTTCTTCTCCTACTGCAACAACTGAAGCTAAATTTAATTAAATGTCGTTCACAATCCAATTTATACTTCCCTGTAGCAGGAAGATGGAACAAAGAATCTGCTCTGTGACACTGAAGCATTTGGTTTTTCCTAGCTGCTGTTAGTGGAATTTGGGGCTCTGAGTAATTGGGTTCAAACTTGTCAGAAAACCTTCCTTTGAGGTAGACATTTTATTTTCTCACTTAGAAATTACATCTTTGACCAAATCAGAGTAGTACATAGACAAATGTATTTGAAGTTTGGCAGAATTTATATCATCTTATTAATTCAGTGACATATAAAAATACCTGGCTGTTACTGCTATTTGTTTGATAGTTATAATCCATCAACATGGTGATTATCATTTTACATTTTTTTAGGATTTCCACAGACAGAAGAAGTTTTTCCATCATGACAGGCGTTATTATTTTGTTTAATTAGTAAAAATACTAACTTTTTCTGCTCAAAGTTTGGCATACGAAACTTTTGTTTTCATTCCCAGAATGCGATGTTGTCATGTTTCTTAAATCATCTATTGAGTCAAATTCAGTATTATTTGCTATGTGAAACTGAGATAAGACACTGAAAGATACTTTTGGATAATATCACAGTCATGCTCAGGGGATCAGTAATCACGCACTGGGACTTTCGTTTTGCAGACTCAGGCCACGTCTCTACTAAAAAATGATGCAGATCAAGGTCCGTCTGGTCTGACAGACATATTCCCCAGTAAGATAAATCTGTACAAGGAGTATAAACCATGGTGAGATGATTTAATTCAAAGATTTATTGGGTGTAGACGCCATCCTTCGCTCAGCACTGAGTGGGTGAGGGAGGAGCTCGTCCCCCACTGCCACGGGGACACCTCACCGATGCAGGGTGATGAGGAGAGTCCCCGGTCCATGCTGTCCCCTGAGCCCTGCACAGCCAGTGCCGGTGAGGAGGGTGCTCATGGGTGGGCCAACACTGTGCCCAGAGGTGTGCCAACAACTAAACTAGACCGTGCAGCTGTGGCATGTTGCCCAAGACAGTGTCTTTGCCCCACTTGGCTGACTGCAGTAGACGGGACCTTATGCAACTACATGGATGTACTCCAGTGAGTAATTAGCATGGGATGTGGACATAAAGTTTTAAAACTGTTGTTGAAGGTATCACAGAGGCATAGCTGTTTGTCTTATTGAAGAAGAGGAGCATCATGGATCTGGCACAGCAAAAAAATACAAAGTTGTTTTAGAAGAAAAACACAGAAGTGCTCAGTATGTTAAATTTGCAGTTTTTAGGAGTTAAAAATGTAAAAGATAAATGAGCAATGGTGAAAGTATTTTGCTGCGTGTTAGGCAGGTTGGGCTGAAAAGGGATGTTGGTAAAATCCTGGCACATAAAGCACAAATTGCAGCTTCCTTTTTTTCCTTAACTGGACTGTGACTTCACCTTGGGACTTAAAAAGCTGTCACTGAAAGTCATGGCTGGGTCAAATGCATGCTCTTATTTATGGCATGCAGCGGGGTGTGTGTCGTACTAAAAATGTTTTACTGACCTCTTAAAGATGTGCCATGCATAGAGAATCATTTTCACAGGATGTAAGGAGGGCATTTTCTCTAGTTATTAATTTCTGAGTCTTATCGCAGTGATAGTCATCAACGTACAGAAGAGGCTGTATCTGATTGATGCACGGATTTCATGGCTTTCCCACTCGTCTGGCTGCTCAGGAGTTCCTGCCTTGCGCTGCTACCAGCATAACTCTCATCTTAACAGCTATGTCACCTGCAGGAGGTTCAAATAATTTGTTTTTTGTCAAGAAAAGACACATCTCTCAACATTTAATTTATAGAAAAAGCCTTCAGATGTTTTCACTTGTCAGCTGTCCACCTGAGATATTAAGAAGGACGGGTTTTATTGTGGCAGAGCTTAACAAAATGAAATGGTGCTCACATCTGTGTGGTAGGATGTGTGCCAGCACCAAGCCTGGGGTCCTTTCAGGGAGCTGTCAGTGGACGGGTGATGCAGTGTATGTCCTCAGCCTTGCGGCAGCCGGGACAGTAGCTTGACCTGGCTTCACCCAGTTTATGAGTAAGGAAGCTGATTAAGATCATTAGGTTTTCGTCACTGTTCAGATCGTAACAAACTGATTTTTTTTTCTGCTGCATACTTGCCTTTATACTGGGTTCTGCACTTTGAAGAAACTTTAGAAGAACCTTTTGAAAGCAGATGCTGCAGCTACCAAATATTTTGTGCATAGTGCACAGACTTCACAGTGAGGACATACATACACTGCTTGTTGAAGTACTGGTGCAGCACCTAGTAATTTACTACTTGTTTCTGCTAGGGCAGAAAGATGCAATATGTTCTTTGAATTGTCACATTGCATCTTTCAAGACAATAAACACTTAGAGGTTGGAGTAACAGGGAGCAGAAAGGGCATCTAAAATGAGGGTACTGAAGGAGTGGAGTTCCCTTGAATTATTTCCAGGGTAACTGAGAACTTGCTTTCACTACAGATCTTATTTTCTCACCAGCACTTGCATATTATTCTGAAAATTCATAGCAATTATGAAAGTCTGAAATCTGTTTTAGATATTTTTACCATCTAAATTTAATTAGAGGAGGAATGAGTTAATAAAAACACTAAAATAATTTCTGAATGCTAGAGAGGGATGAAAAAAGTGGACCTAAATCTGCCACGTTGAGATAATTAAGCAGTGTCAGGCAGGACTCAAGGTTCCCCAGCGCTTCAGCAGCTCCTGCAGGCTCAGAACGCTGCCTCCAGAGTGCAAATCAAAATGGGAAAGGAAAGAACTACCATGTCTTCCATCTGCCTTACAGTTTCCTCCTTTTTGCTGCTGCTTACAGGGGAAATTGCTAAAACTGATGTAGCAGTGACCAAATACGGTTGCATGTGGGAAACAAAAGATTATCCAGAAGTCCTCCATGGCAAGAATGGGTTTGTTTAACCAGCTTGCCTGCATTTTAATGCAAAGTCAACGATGGTGATCCCAGGGTCTGTAAACCTGCATACATCTAGCGTTGCTGTTACATTTTACCATCAACTTTAAGGCTACCATCTGCTGCTCCTTTTCTTCTCCATTTCTTGCCATTTGTCGCTGTAGTCTGATGGGTACATCACTCGTCTCAGAGGAGCCCTTCGGAGGGCAGCAGTCTGCACCACCGTCTAAGGAGACTCTATGGCCACTTGGTCACTGCATCTAGTAGCTGAGGAGTTTATGGCTGTGGGTCCAGAAACACCCACAGAGGTGGGACACTGGGCCTGGAAGTTTAATTGAAATCAGTCTGTTTTGGGGAGTGCTTATTAAGATACATTTCTTGACTTCTTTGCACTCCCATGGTCATTTTAGATTAGCAGAGGCTCGGTGATGGTTCACCTTATATTGCTAGTTTCATTGTACAGGTAATTAGCTCTATAAACAGTGCCCTGAGCAGTAGAAAACTTTGTAACTATGTCCTCAAGTCTGTTCTGGCTTTCAAAGAAAGTAACAAAACACAAACCAAGGGGAAATTATTATACTAATTTTTAAAAAGCAAGTATTATGAGTTCTTCATTAAAATAGTGAATTCACAGGTAGAGAATTTCTACAAAAATAAGGAGATTTTTTTTTTTTTAAGTTCCAGGTGGCCTGAAATGAAAGCATACAGATATGTGATATACATATAGAAAGATAAAACCTGCCAGAAGTTTGTCTATGAAGAGCAAGAGAATTGACTGTCACCCAGAAAAATGATACCTTGTGGTATGATTTGATTTGTAAACCAGATACAGCATTTTAGGAGCAGTAAAACTGCCCCACCTGTACAGCAGTGGTACGTTCACTTCAGAACAGCTTCCCTGCTGATCCCTGAAGAGATCATCCCATTCATAAGGCTGAGTTTCTCTCGCAGTCCCAGTCTTGTAGTCCTGGTGCCTGCATGCCAAGCTCCACCGCTCCCCAGCCTGGCCACCTCCACCCTGCCCGCTGCCATCAATGCAAAACGGGCAGCCTCTCCAAAGAGTTCATGCATACTCCTGCCGAGCCTGGTGAGAACGTAGTATTTCACTCACCAGTGTAAGCTGCTGCTGGGAAATGATCTTTGTTATAGCTACCAGCTTTTGGGAAGGTTTTGAAAGAGATTGAGGCTGATCTGTAATGGCACTGACATGAGTGGTCTGACCTACGCCTGCCTTTCTCTTCCCTGCTCTGACAATACCCGTGGAGCGTAACTGGCAGGGAACGCTTCTTCTCCCTCTAGGGGTTAGTCCTTCTGTCTGTCTGCAGAAGTCCTGGTACTGAGACATGGTGACCTGGGGGGGTTGTGTAGCCTGGATGCAAGAGGGAAAAAGACTGCCTGCTTTGATAGCAGTATATCTGTTGGATGAGCATAAGTTTCTTGTAAGTTTAAGTACAGATAGTAATCCCAGCATGAGTAAAGTTAGTGACAAATCTCTATTGATTTCAAGGAGGTCAGAATTTAGCTTACAAGCCTTGATCTTTTGCTGACGTGAATTTCCTGGGAGATGTGAGCTTGACCATCAGTTGATGCTAAAACTGCTTTTAATGTTCTAGAAATGAAGGGGTTCTTTTCTTCCACTTTCTGAAGTGGTGTAGCTGAAAAAACATTTCCTTAGGTGCTAGTTAAAATGTAGAATTTACAATCTAAACACAGAAGAGCAAGCATGTAACAAGGATATAGCATAGAGCGTGTAGTGGGTGAACTCTATTGAATAGTTAAGAGACAGTCTGTGTTCTGGAAAGAAAGAATTTTCTATACAGAGAAAATAACCAGAAGGAAGGATACATTTCATCTACCGATTAGAGCAATCACAGCAGTCTATAATAACCAAATTAAATAACAGACTTATAGAAATCTGTGGCCAGGAAGGGGTATGTTTTTTTCTTGTAGAATGCTCTTGTCAATCCGGCATTCCAGACGTTGCTGCAAAGAATTATTCAGAGGAGAGCCATGAGTCATTTTTCTGTTCTGCTGGCAGATTCCTCATTGGTAAGAAGAGAAGAAAGATTTGGGCATACTGAGTTTCCTTTTAATTTTCTCATGTGCCCAAAATTTAAGTCTGCAAGGAAAGGCTCATGGTTTATTTAACAAGCATAAAAAAACCTGGATGGTTGAAATCCTTTGGAAGCTTCAGAATAAGTTGTCACATAGATCTTGACAGTTTAGATGGCCTAAATGGGTTTTTAGACACCTACTGCATGATCGCCTGTCTGCTTGGCAGACAAAGATGCCCACAGACTCCTTGTCTGTCTCTTTTCCCTTTTTTTTTTTTCTTTGCTCTCTAAGGCTACAGTCCTTTGCCATGAATGCCACAGTTGGGGTAGTTTCTGCTTTGTTTTGTTCTTCTTAAATGTGTTTGGGGCTTGTTTGATTCTTAGCTCTTCTTTTGTGTGCTGGTGGTTTGCAGAGCTGATTTTTTCCTCTGGAGGTGGGGCAGTTGGATTGCAGGAGGGCATCTGCTGCCGCAGTGGGAGGCGAGGGCTGGGTCAGGCTGGTGAAAGACCTTGCATCAGACCATTGAGGCAGAGGAGGTGTCTTGCGCTTTGCTCTCTTCTAGTTGGCAGTGGTTTTGGGATGAGCTGGGATTTTCCTGTCGAACAAAACAAAGTTCCCTCTTGTCTAAGGGGTAGAAGTTTTTGTCCTCAGAGTCCCAGCTCCTGTGACCAGAATGACAAAGTATGCCATGCTCAAGTTTTGGTAGGACGTAGTGCCAGTGCTTAGTTATGGGTGCAAAGGAGCAGCTGCCACAGAAGCAGTGGCACTCAAAATGTGGTGCCGGCAGACTGCCTGCTTAAACCCACGGTCGCTTGGCAGTAGCACTGTGGCAAGAAGTGTCCTGCCAAGTCGTGAGCTGGCGCGCTGCCCTCTATTCAGGCTTGGACTGTAGGCAGCCAAGTGACCAGCAGCTGTGACTGTGAATAGCAGGAGGGCGTTAGTCCAAGAACAACAAGAAGAAAAGCTTCTTCAGCGACGTATAGAGGTTTTCTTGGCTCTTCCAGACATGTCTTCCCATTTCAAGGGGAACAGAAAGGTGGAAGGTGCCCGAATGCAGCCACCCCTTTTGGATCCCATCCACTGGGATCCCCCAGTTACACAGTTCTGGTTGGGGGCATGTTGTTGCTCAGTCTGTGGCTGCAGTAGGTAGGAGTGTGTTTGCTTGAATGTGTAGAACGAAGTTTGCAGCTGCAAGGAGGGAATTCGTTCTTTTTCTGCTCTCTTTGTTTCAGCACAACTGAAGCGACCTGTAAACAATTGTCTTCATCCTGCAAATGGCTTCTACACCAGCTTTCCTGCTAATGGCTGCACAAGGACTGTTTTTATCTTTAAGCGTGCCAAAGTGCTTGAATGAACGAGGTTTACAGTTTTTAAAGGGGTTGACAAATGTCAACAGGGGCTTCAGATTCCTGACCTTTTGTACAGCCCTTCAGATACCAGGCGTGATTCTCACTCCCCATCCATTTCCACAGGCTACTACAGCCTGGAGATGGGTTCTGTCAAAGGCAACCTCAACCACATTCCCAAAAACCCCCAAACAAACAAAAAGTCTGAAATGAATTCTCTGGGAAATGTCATGAAGCCAACCAGTAAATTTAGAGCTGGCGTGTGCATCGCAGAGGTTTCACTTTAACTGGGAACATGCATAAAGCTGCATGCTCTACGTCCTGAGTGAAATCAGCTGGGGGGCAGAAGAAAGTCCACGAAAGTCCTGCCTTCAGAAGCTCAAAGGGCATCGCTGTCTATGCAGCCACACTTCTTACTTGCATGTTGAACACAGGGAAGTGATTTCCACTAGTCTGCCATAGAAAGTTAATGTTGTGGGACAGGCTCATGATCTGTTTAAAGGCATTTCAGCAGCAGCCTGCGAGATCCTCACCCCAGCATCTCTCATCAGCTGTCAGGCTGGTGGAATTTCCTGGCTTTTGAAGTGCTTGTGGTCCGGGAAAATGGCAGCGAGGACCTGGAAGAGAGCGTGAACCAGACTCCCTGCTGACCACAGAGCTTCCCTCACCATTTGTCATAGAAACACTTAAATAGCTTTCTAGCCATGGCTCTGAGAAATAAAAGCTTGTCCAGCACTAGTACCTTTAGGCCATGTATCTCAGAGAGGAGTATCAGCGACTGGGCCAGAGCACACACCACAGGGCTGATACCTCTCATCATCTTTATCTTCTTGTCTGCTGAGAGGCAGTTTAACATCCCTGGCAGGTGTGGAAGTGCTGATCTTAGGGGTGACATGGCATTAAGGACTACTAACTGTGCACAGGGGCACCTCCAGGCCTCCCTCAGTGATTCCTGCTGCGGTTTCTCTGCTGGCAGCATCCTCGGTGGGCTGGAGCTAAGCGCTTTCCTGAAACAAAACCTGAACTGCAGATGTTGGCCAGCTGTGTTCAGCTGGACCAAAGCTCCGCCCGTCTGGACAGAGAAGCCAAAAGCAGGTCCTTACAAAGGCAGAAGGCTGGGGTGAAACTGGAAAGATCAGTCTGCCAATGCAGCACCCCAGCTTCTATCAGCAGCCTCAGACATGAGCCATTCTTAGGCTAAGTAATTGAGGTGCAGTGAGAGTCACATAAGACTCAAGTGTCTTCAAGGAGGAACTACAAGATGATTGATGCTCCAATATCTGCTTAATTACAAGTGCATGTCGGTCACCAGATGATATCTAGACTGAATTTAAGGTCTGAATCTTTTCCTGTGGAATATAATCTGATTATCATAAATGTGAGAATGAGGGATATGCGTGCTGATAGTTCAGTGGGGCGAAAAAATGACAAAGTTGTAATGGTTTGGAAATGCAAACCCTAAGACACCATACATTGTCCTCTGTGCTTTTGATGAGACATTTCTGAGTGTTTTAAAACTAATCTAATTTTTTTTTTTTTTTTGTGAAGGAGGTACTTAAAGAAAGATGGGAGGTAATATGGGTTTGTCTGAAGTGACTGAGCAGATAAAGACCTGCAAACATAACTATGCCTCGTGAGAGCCTATTTGTACTCTCAAATAATTCTGATGAGCTGCTTGCTTTTATAATTGTTCACAGGATGGGGCCCTGGGGCTGTGTGTATTATTATCCAGTAATACTACTGGATTAATGTGCCTGTGTAGCTTGTATATTGTAACCATGACTTAAATATAGCTCAGTGCCGGGCAGGGTGAGGCAGCAGGTGGGAGGCTTGCAGTGCAGCCGAGGGGGTGACCAGGGAGAGGTGTCTGGCTCTGCAGCACCTTCCAGAGCTTTCAGCAAACACCAAGAACCATGCCAGGGCTGCTCTGAGAGCAGAAAAGTTAATTCCACTTACTTAAGCAGGAGTTAAGGGTGGCAGGCAGCAACAGCTCTTAGGGTGGCTCAGGTGGCAAGCAGCTCGCAGCAGACATGTAACAGCACCACAAGGCATTCATTAGAGTTGCTTTGGTCAAGAGTTGGTAATGAGGGTTCACGGTGGTCTGGAAGGTCTCTGAGGGCTGACAGGACTAGGCACAGCTTAGTGCGACACGACGGGAGCACTGCAGTGTCACAGGGCAGGGATGAGGACATTGCAGTGGGGAGTACTGCAGCAGGGCGGCTGTCTGCATGCAGAGTGTTTGTCTGGTGGCGGGTTAATTTGGTTAATACTGTGTATTTACGAGGTGTCCAGCTTCTGGGGTCAGGAGGGGTTTTCTGCGGCTTTCTGGGATGTTTGATGGAGCTTGGTGCTTTGGCGTGTGTGGAAGCAAAGGTGACAAGTTTTGTTCCTTCCTGGTGTGTGGCCAGCGTCATCGTTGTGTGTCACATCGCAGTATATCTCACCGTGAGCGCCTTCAGGTGGGGCACTGGCCTGTAACTGGTTACACATATCTTCTCCAGGGTAATACGGTGTATTACTGCAGTGCTATATAAGTCATTATTTGTAATACTGTACTATGTGCAAAGAGGTAACCTTGACAAGTTTATTTCTGATTATGATGTGGGTGATGTCAGTAGTTCAGCTTCATCCACTCTGTACTTAACTCTCAAAACAGCTGTAATCTTGTCTCCTTTTGTTTTTCATAGTGCACCGATTTAACCTCTTGTTACGAGAAAATAAAGATTTGTTGAAAAGTTGCATCATGAAGGCTGCCACAAACAAAACCTCATTTTATACTTAATGCAGTAATTCTAGAGGATGGTGTCAATGAGGGCATAATTGAAATAATTTTTAACATGAAAATCTTTAGAAATAAAACTTTACTCCGAGGTTATTGATTTAATTACAGTCACATTAGCCGCTTCCTTGCTTTGATCGTGTGTGCAAATCTTGGACAAAGGGTGGGGGGATTTTTTCCACTTGATGTGAATTCAGTCTGTTCAAGCTGCAGTGTAAATGGATGGGATTCCTTTTGAACCAGCCCTTGGCCAGAAAACCAGTGAGTATGACTCAAAGCTGCTGTACAGAGAAGGAGAAGGTGTTAATTCGTTCAGGGTTTAAACGTGCCTGTTCCTGGCACAAAACAACCTGGCAATCATTTGACATCAGCCTCCCCGCAGAGCAGAATAGGACAATGTCATTGTCCATTACAGCTGGTATCAGTTTGACTTTGAATTTAAATGTGCCAGCAAAATAAAGACAGGCACCCTTCTGTTGCCTGCTGCACCTGTCTCCATATCTATGGAGTTTGGGCTCTACTAGTTTTTACCTTGGAACCTTCTTGGCTTATTGGGTATTTATTTCTTTGAATACAGTGCAACAATTTTCCATGCTGCTCTTTGTAGCCCTAGGGAAATCACACATGTGGATTGGTTAAAGAAGATAGCGTTGCCTTGGTGCATTTTTCCATAGCAGCAGGTAATGGGTAGTCTATGTTAGTTAATAGTACTTGGACAGTTGTGATTTTGTGATGATGCACAGCCGCTCAGGCTGGCTGGCTGTTATGTCAATGTTTGTTGGCAGTTTTTGTGGTTTTGTTTTTTTTTTTTTTAAATCCACAGCTTTCTGTTATTAGAAAGTGAAAATCACAACATTTGTTGATCTGATTTCTTATTCATTGCCATCTCCTCAGCCTGCCAGTATGGTATTACACACGTTATTAGTAAAAGAAGAATTTAAAAGTGCAGGAGCAGAAGGATGTGAAAGACTGGAAGGAGAACTGCTATGCTGAAGTCTCTTCTGGACAGACTCTGGTCAGCTGGCATGAGTGAGATGTGCATCTCCCCTTTTTCTCCTCCAGCGGGAGGCCAGAGGCTCAGCCTTTTGGAGTCAGCTTGTTCTTTCTCTTTGCCAAGGTTCAAATAGCCAGAAATTGTGGAACTTCCTTCCTAAGGCCACAGTCCCCCTGTACCCCTAACTTACCACCTTCCTCAGAGTTTGGGCACCTCCAGCCACCATCAGCTTTCAGAGATCATGCTCCAATTTTGTTTTTTAATATACAAATTTGAAGGAAGCCACTGCTGGAAATCCAGACAGCATCAGAAAGCTAATGCAATTTTTCATATTGTATCTGTCGTCCCTTGTTCATTGTTTCCTGTATCTCTAGTCATATATTCCTCTTTCTAAAATCTTTCACTTTTCTGTTGCTATGGTAAAAGCCTGCCTAAAAAGGAAGAAATATAGCAGCAAGATCCACTGACCTACAAAATAATCAGAACATAGTTGCTCTGTACAGAGCTCTGCTTTTAAAGTAACTGGTAGAAAATCTGTAGTGGGAAAGGGAGATGGCCAAAGTACAGGAACAATGTACATGGATGTGGATTTAGTCAAAACTCCATTTTATGGGCAAAATTGCTGCTTCTGATCAGTGAATCTGTACAACTGGTTTCCTGCAAGCAGGAATTTTCCACAATTGCAATAGTAAAAGTAGCAGACCCCCAAAAAAGCAGTCTTGGGTTTTTGTTTCTGTTAATAACCTTCCAGCTCCAATGTGATTTTCTCCTCTATGTACATGAATGTCATTGATACAGTGTTGTATTACAGTGGCTCATCCTTGCTGGAGGCATGGTCCTTTTCCAATGAACTGATTTGAAATGAAATAAAAACCAAACCATGAATTTTTTGGTTCACCTCCCAGACTATAAAAATGGATGGTCTCATTAATGATTAACACAGCAGCTGGTAGCTCAAAGGAGATCTGGAAGAAAACATTGCGGTGTCTCCCTCCTTCAGTAAATATATTGGCTTAACAGTTTTCTATGCTCATCCTACCTTATTTCAGTATACAGATCTGAATCCCAGCAGAGTGGATCTCTGCCTTAAGATCAGTAAGGATGCATTAGTTCCTAGCTGCATCAGATAATTTTTTGCAATGTTATTACTACTTACTGGTTTGCAGTTCCCTGGGATGTTAGCAGTGGTTTTTAGAATGCTTTTCTATTTCAAACCAGTGAGGCATCTAAGATTTCCAACATCTTCTTAGCCACATCACGATTGCATCATTAGGAATCAAGTAAAAGTTTACAACAATTTCGCATTTACATGGAAATTGCTTCTGGCATATTATTTTGCTATCAATAACTCCTTGTTATAGCATTAAACTGTTTAAAAACTATATACATATATTATGGTCAGAAAATGTTTACTCCTGTGTTTACACCACAATGTTGGATTACAGTGTGCCTGGGCAGCTGACAAAACTCTAATGAACCAGTCTCTCAAAAGAACCAGAGGGATATTTTTAGACTAAATATTCCCAGAATGTGATTAACTGCTTAGCACTCAAGAAATAAAAGTGCTAAAAAAAAAAAAAAGAAAATAAAAACCCTACCACATAGCAATTGTGCATATGGCAAACAGCATACTATACAGTGGTAAGAAATTGAAGGCTTTTGCCTGTTATGCTAGACAATCACTGTGAGCGTATATTCTCTTATAAATTGACTGATTTTGTTTTATGTTAATAAATACACATCAGTCTCTGGAACCTTGTGCAAATTTTCAGATAGCTATCTCTAAATATAGGTATACTTTTCGCTCTATATTTACTGTAAAGTATTGGTGAATGCATGCATAGTACACCAGTTCCCTCCTTGGCAGAGATGGGGCAGATGCGGAAGCTCATGTATGCACAGTTATGGTGGATAATGTCTCCAGAGTTTATCACGAGGTTGTTTCCATGGTGTACATGGTGATACCAACCAGCACAGTCCACCTGGCAGTCAGCAGGCTGATCCTGGCCCGAAGGGTGCTGCTTTCAGGGCAGCAGAAGGAGCTGCTGCTCAAATGGTCGTACAGCACCTCCTGCAAGGAGATCACTCCGAGCCAGATGATGTGCTCATGCCAGGAAGAGGATGGGAGAGGAAGGGGGAGGCAGGTCTTCTGCTCACGTGAGCCCAGCAGAGTCCTGAGCCCTTGTCATAGCTGTTTGTGAGGCAGCGGGTGGGAGGATGCTGTGGCCTGGGGCATAAGTGTGTGGTGGCAGAAGTGAGAGCTGCTGCTGCTGTGTCCCACCACAGGACCTGAAATCCAGATCCAGCTGGTGTAGCTGCAGAGGCTGAAGTACGCCGTAATGTTTGTAATTTTGGTTGGTAACACTCAATTCTCATGTGCTTTCACTAACCTGAGTGGATATGTGCTTCTTTCATTAGAGATCCGAGCTCAACTCATCGAGCAGCAGAAATGCCTGGAGCAGCAGACTGAAATGAGAGTGCAGCTTCTTCAGGATCTGCAGGATTTCTTCCGCAAGAAGTCGGAAATAGAAATGGAGTATTCCCGAAACTTGGAAAAATTGGCAGAGAGGTTCATGGCAAAAACAAGAAGTACAAAGGACCATCAGCAGTACAAGTAAGAGAGACTTCCTTCCCCCTTGCCCACATGTTAGCTATTGCTGGAGTGCTGTGCTGCTCTTTGCTTCTGCTGTTTTTCAGTACTGCTAGGTTGAGCCCAGGTTCAAAGGCACATTTAAAATTTCCACCCTTCTTTAGCAGCGTAGCAGTTCTCATTGCAATTGGAGGTAGCTGGGTGCCTAAATCCTGTTTTGTTGATTTGGCCCTCTGCAATTATTCATGTAAGCTTCTGAAAAGTGGTTTCAGTTTCTTAAAAGGTAGGCTGTATACATATTATCACTAACCTACCATATGGAATTTAAACGACCTGAAATACAGCCAGTATCTAGAAGAGATGCAGAGCCCCAAAAGGGTTTGAAAGCTGTGTGCTGATCTGTTGCAGTGGAGTTGATGGGATTTGAAAGTGTCTAAATAAAGGTCAGTCACCACTACAAAAAAAAAAGGACATGAATTTTGGCAAAAAAGGATTTAAGGAAGAAAACTACTTTGATTTGTTGTTGCATATAAACTTGTGCTGCCTCTTGACCCCTCTTATTCCTGAAAATGAAGGTAATACGAATGTTATGCCTTGCTCACAATTTAATGTATCCCTTTCATAGCATAGTAACTTGTGTGCAAAACAAAAGTGGTCAGGTAGTATCTGGCAAAACGTGTGTACAGCGTGTTTTCCAAAGTGTTTCAAATGCATTACTTGTTGGCATAGTCTTGTCTGGTTATTTTCCTGACTTGAGTTGGGTAATGAATGCATTTGTCTGGCCCTGTTACACTTAGGGGTATAAACCAGTATTTTGTGCCGGGTCCTGCACTTGGGTCACAACAACCCCAGGCAACGCTACAGGCTTGGGGAGGAGTGGCTGGAGAGCTGCCTGGCAGAAAAGGACCTGGGGGTGTTGGTCGACAGCCGGCTGAATATGAGCCAGCAGTGTGCCTGGGTGGCCAAGAAGGCCAATGGCATCCTGGCTTGTATCAGGAATAGTGTGGCCAGCAGGACCAGGGAAGTGATGGTGCCCCTGTACTCAACACTACTGAGACTGCACCTCGAATACTGTGTTCAGTTTTGGGCCCCTCACTACAAGAAGGACATCGAGGTGCTGGGACGTGTCCAAAGAAGGGTAACGAAGCTGGTGAAGGGTCTGGAGCACAAGTCTTATGAGGAGCGGCTGAGGGAGCTGGGGTTGTTTAGCCTGGAGAAGCGGAGGCTGAGGGGAGACCTTATTGCTCTCTACAGCTACCTGAAAGGAGGTTGTAGTGAGGTGGGGGTCGGTCTCTTCTCCCAAGTAACAAGTGATAGGACAAGAGGAAATGGCCTCAAGTTGCGCCAGGGGAGGTTTAGATCAGATATTAGGAAAAGCTTCTTCACTGAAAGAGTAGTCAGGCACTGGAACAGGCTGCCCAGGGAAGTGGTTGAGTCCCCATCCCTGGAGGTACTTAAAAGATGGGTAGATGTGGTGCTTAGGGACATGGCTTAGTGGTGGACTTGGCAGTGCTAGGTTAACGGTTGGACTCGATGATCTTAAAGGTCCTTTCCAACCTAAATGTTTCTATGATTCTATGATTCTGTGATTTGTGTTTGTACAACTGAAATATAAGTACCTTTTTCCACTGTCCAGTCAATGCTGTGCTAGAGATACACAGACAGAGCTTTTGTTTCAGGAGAAAAGTATTTTCCAAACACATCTAGCAAAGGAAAGGTTAATCCAAATACAGCTTGCACAGTTCAAAGAGCAGTAACATATATTTCTTAAAATTCAGTTAAGTGACTCAGTGGTTCCCTGAAATAACCAACGTGTCCATATGTCACCACTTCAGAGAGCCCTGGCTTCTGTTCGGCTTGTGGCAAAATCTTTTTGCCTTGTGCAAGCAAACATCTTTCCTCATTCTTAAACATGTGTTAAATCCAGACTGGCAGATGTGCATGGGGGTCATGACTGGAGTCCTGCCTTCGGCTTTGTTCTGCAGTTCTCTGATTGCTTTGAGAAGAGGTTGCAGCAAAAGTCATTTTAACTGGTGTTCCCACCATTCCCCCTAGAACAGGCGGGAAGGTCTGTAGGATTGGCTTTGGGACATGCAGAAGCAGTGAGGACCAAGTAATATTAGCATGGCCCTTCAGGGGTGCTTGTGTTGGCTGACCTGGCTGATAAAACCCTGAAGCTCAATGCTGTGAGTAACACTGTTAAGATGTCCATCTCAAACAAAATGGGGAAGTTTCTTTAACTCACTTCTGATTCATAGCAAAGCACTGATGATTAAGAAAAGGCTTTTGTCTGTTAATCATTCATTGTTGCTTTGATTCTGGAAGTGAACGCTAAAGGTAGACAATTAGATGAGGAATTAAAGGGCGTATTTCTAACAGTGAGAATAGTTAATTATTAGAACAATTTACCAGGAGTTGAAGGAGTTTCTCCCTCAATTCATCACCACCTCTGGCTGTTTTATCTTCACGTGCTTGATCCTTTTGACTATAGGAGAATCCCTGCACAAGAGAGGGAAAAAAAAAAAGAGCAGCAAGTTTCTAGAGCCCTTAGTTGCAAGGCAAACTTGAAATTAAAATTTCAATGAAATCATATGGCAAATTTTATAAATAGTTTTTTGTTGTCTGTGAAACAGTTGTTGAACTACATGTATTTTTATTTTGCTTTGTGTAAAAGAAATGAGAAGTCATCTGGGATTTCACTTTTTGCAATATTAAAAACTTGGAGTGGGCCTACAATGAAAAAGTCTGTCAAGGAAATTCAGAACTGGACTGCTGCGGAAGAAGTCCAGTCCTGCTGTTTGTCTTGTAATTGAACCATCTGGGACTGACAGTAGCAGTCTATTTATGAGTGCTGTGAATTTATGAATGCTGATCACAGAATATGTATGCTTGTGACATGTCCTTCTACTTTTATAGCAGTTATACAAATCCATTGCAGTGAAACAGCTACCTCTGCAATTTTGCTCATGAAGGATTTGGGATGTGCTTGCAGTGCTTGTTTATTTCTAATGTCAAAAATTAATTACTGTTACTCCTTCAGCAGTGACCTTTATTGATTTTGAATATTTACATGCACTCCATCTGTAAGCAACTGTAAGCTTTGTGGCAAGATTTTTTTTAAACTCTCAGGTGGCTTGCAGTGTTCTGAATTCTTACATTTTTTCTATATTTTTGTATCCATGCCTCACGGGATTTGTAGAATGTGTCTTAAAAGAGTGATCTGAAGCTTGCCTAACCCGAGTTATTCCAAGAACAGGTTGACTGACTGTTCAGAAGCAGCCATTTTTACATAAGAAGCCATGACTGTAAATGTCAGGGAGATGTTTGTGTTAATAATGTAACTTTTTCATTTCTATACATAATACATGTGTGTATCTCTACCGTAGGAAAGACCAGAACCTCTTGTCGCCAGTGAATTGCTGGTACTTACTCCTGAACCAAGTGAGAAGAGAAAGCAAAGACCATGCAACGTTGAGCGATATCTACCTGAACAACGTGATCATGCGGTTCATGCAGATAAGTGAAGACTCCACCAGAATGTTCAAGAAGGTAATGCCTCTCCTGCAGTCCTCCAGCCAGGCTTGTAAGATGCATGAGGGAGGCAAAAGTGTCCTAATAGGTAGCATTTGAGGGGAAGATTCAGCACACATAGCATAAAATCTGTTTTAGCACACGTATAAATTCTTCATGACTGTTCTCGCAGAGCAAATCCTTAGTGCTGAAATGCCTGGGAACCTGCTGTATATACTGGTAACCTTAAGAGCTGAATCGCAAATATCCAAAAGGCAGGGAAAAAAGCCTGTTCTCTCAAAAGCACACTTGTCTAGCCGTGCAGAAAGGAAACAGTTTTTGCTTAGGACTCCCAAAATAGTAACACTGTATTAATGAATTATTTGTAAAAGCAGTATTTCATTGTAACTCTGTCATGAGAGAAACAGATTCAAGCCAAAGTACAGGTGTACATTGTAGTGCCTTGGCATAGAGATGGTAGCGCATGCTGCTATTCGCCTAAAAGTGTTTCCTTTCCTTCCCAATATTAAATATGAACATACATTTTTGATAACATAACTACTTCTATTAGATCATTTAAGCATTGTCTCTGTACATGTTTGTCCTTGTACGTGCCCATTGTGTGTTTTCATAACACATACAATGTGTAAATCCCTCTTATGCTAAGCAAGCACTCTAGGCAGCCTGAGTTTGAGATCTACATAATGTGTTTGCAGTCATTGTTGTTATAATGTTCTGAAATAAAAATAGATTATAAAAACATATCCATCAGTCAAAGTAGGATGCTGGTAGGCAAGTGTCATACAAAAAAAACTTCAAAAAGAATGAAGGTTAAAGAATGTAAAGTGTGTGACTAAATGATGGCAAGGTTACCAGATTAATGTTTTCAAAATAGGGAACTGATTTCACATATACTTGACCACAATCCTGGATAGATAGCAATGGGGTGGAGAGAAAAATCATTTGGGGAGTGCATAGGTTGTACTTGGAGGAAAAGTAAAAACATGAATCAAATTTATTGATGTGCATTAAAACCTGTAACAGTAATAGAGTTGAGATTTATAGTTTCTCAATCAGTAATGGTCTGTTCATGTAATATGTCTGATGCGTAAAACTGTAGTTCACAAACCACTAAACTTACTAATATGGAAGATTATTATAGAAGTTGAAAAGATAATGGGAAAAGCAATTTGAGCGTGCTGCAGTAATGTCTGTGTGGAGATATCTCAGGCTTGCTTGGACCAGTAGAAATTTTTCAGTATTGGATCTGGAATAGTTTTTCAGTTGTTTATGTCATATCTCAGAAATCTCTTCTTCACTAGGTGTGCATTATTAGACTAGCCTGTTTGCTTTCAGCGTAGTTCAGTTCTTTAGCAATGGAAATCTTGCTTTTCCTTCCCTTCTCTCCAGGTGGACTGTACAAAAATGTCTGTATAAAGTTTTCCATGGAGAAGTGTGTGTCCTTCTTTATTCACTCATAACTTATTAGTGGAGATTGCTGCAGCTTACCTCTTGGAAGGAGGAAAATATGTGGACATTTTCAGTGCATTAACAGGAGGCATGTTGTCACATCTTCCTGACAGATTCATCTCTTTCCTCCATATTGTGTCCAGGAATGTGCAACATTTCAAATTTTCTCTTTCTAGCATGGATTCTTGAAGAACAGCAAGCAACTGCTCTTGCTTTTTTATTCCTAACTTGAATCTTCTGCAGGATAAAGAAGAGAAAGGAAAAATTGAGGGAGTCCTGCTGTGCATCACCTGGAGCTCACGTTAGTGGAGCCCAGATCCTCAACAGCCCTGTCCTACCTTTCAGCAGGGTTTGCCAGCTGACACTCAGCGTGATAGTGTCACATCAAACAGCTGTTAGATGAAGTGGAGCATGGGCAGAGTGAGCTCAGCAAAGGCTGTGTGAAGGGATCTGAGCCAGGCCCGGTAATGTGAGGGGAAAGGTGGCAGGAAGACAAGCAGCACCTCAGCATGGTATAAGTGAGCTTCACGAGCACATGGCCTGAATGTGGCGGTGGTTGTTCACCAGTATTAATTTTGAGCACTTATTTTTAGGACTTCAGTCTCTCAGGAATCAATACTTGTTGGAGAAGGTTGGTATTTCCACTGAGTCCCAGTGTGCACAGTTCTTGCTGTGGTACTTGCTGCAGAGTACTGGTGATTTATTTGCTGTTAGTTCCCAGCTGCAGAACTGATTATGCCTTGAATGATGATGAAGCTCCAGTTTCTCTTCTGTGAAAAGGGAAGGGAATTATAAAATGAGGTGAACAACATTGGACAGAGAGAAAAACAAGACCTGTGCAGGAGGTGAAGCTGTTACCAAATTGTCTTGCTTTATTGATAAAGATCATAAGCTGTCTACATCTACGTTTAGTCCAAACGGGCAGCTTCAACCATAATGGTCTTTAAAGGTCCCTTCCAACGCAAACCATTCTATGGTTCTGTGATAATTTCTTTCAGATGTGAATGAGCCATCTAACTTAAGGTTTGTCACAGACTGTCTCAGAAATGCTTAATGGACGTCCACAAGGCAACAGAAAGAAATGAGGTGCAGAACACATGTCCTGTACTGCAGTCCCCCTTGCAGACAGAGGTCACAGGAGCAAAGAGAAGGTGCACTTAGAATGAGAAACGTGGCATCCAATACTCTCCTCCATCAAACTGTATTCTGCCTAAAGAAAATGCTGTGGAATTTGTTGGAACATCAAATAGATTTGTGGAATATCAAATAGAATATTTAACAAATTTCTGTCACTTTCTGTAGGTTACTTTTGAAAAAGACTGGATTTGGAATAAAGTCCTGTCAGAGAAAAGTATAATCAATCTCAATGGGTGTCATCCCTATGAAAGATTATGGGATTTGTTCACTGTTCACAGATTTCAGATTAAAGTAGAGAGAAACAATATCCTGCAGATACTTCTACACTGGAGTCTGATCATACTGATCTGTGAAATATGTACTCTCTCTCTTATAAGTAATAAATGTAAGTAATAAGAACAGTAGTAATATGAAAACTTCAAAAATAAAGACTGACAAGTGCATGCTTAATATCATACTGCAGTCCATGGTCAAAAGGAGGAAATACACCCATCAAACTTATCTGTACTCCATTGGCTCTCACAGCATTGCACATAGGAGCACTTCATGTCTTTCTAAGTAATTTCCAAATACCGGCTAATCAAGCTTCTCTATATTCAGTAATTAGATCATTTAATTATATATCTACCAGTTTATTAACCTAATAGTGTTATGCATCACTATTATCATCTTGTTTTAGATCTCCCTCAGTCTTGCAGCAGCAACTTCTGCATCTTTGGAGGTGCTTTAGTTCCACTTCCAAGTCTGGACAGTAACGACACCAAGTCCGCGATCAGAGCAGATCTCCATCGTTCTGCTCTGAACCCCCAAGCTGCCTGTTGCAGAAAGGGAAAGCACCTCAGAGTGGGTTGCCCCATTTCTCACAAGCAAGATATGAGGAAACAACAGCAAAGTCACTCCGAGCTTCTTGGCTCTTTCTGCTCCTTCTTTTTTCTCCCGTTCTCTCCTCCCAAGAGGATGAGGCTGCCTATTCTGCTTCTCAATGGTAGCCCTTACTGGCTTTTTCCACCTCACTGGTGGGCATGTAGGTCCTCAAATGAAACTTTTCCATTAAGTGAGCCCAACGTTTTCTAGAGGGATACTGTTTGTATGCTATCCTAAGATTGGCTCAAGCTTGAATTGTAGTAATGAGAAGATCAAACAATTTCCTCATTTCCTGGCCACGCTTACCAGTAGAGTATGGTTTTGTTCCCTCTCCTGCTAATATATATATATGTGAGATATGGCACAAAGTCATGAGTCTGTAGCAACCCCTTTCTCTGGTCCTTCTGTAAAAGGTGTGTGCAGAACTCAGTGTTGGTCTCTATGAAATGTAGTGATGAGGGATGTCCGTGCCCCTTGGTCTTTGTACCTTGCCCTTGTCTCACTGTTCTTCCTCATTCTGATTCTTCCTTTTGTGTGCATCTATACATCTGTCACAACATTTGGATTGCTTTGGTGAGATGATCCCTATTGGTTCTACCTTACATGTTCCAATGGGCCAGGATATATTGTATTCAGGTACTTGATTGTACATGGCTTTCCTGTCTAGGCTGGCCCACTTAACATGTGGATATTCATTATTTTTGTTCTCCTGGGAGCTCTTTGTCATTCTTTTTTCCAGGGGTCAGGAACCAGCATCTGTTTAAATGTACTAAATGCAGAACAAAGATAGGATCTAGTTCAGAGATTTTGTGGCATTTATCTGATGATATTATGTCAGGTCTCATACTTCCAGATAGGCACTTAAGCTCTTCTTCTTTTTAGTTGCTGGCATATAAAAGCAGTACAGATTGCTGTTCATGCCTGGCCTTCGTGCTGCACATAAAATTACAAACATAAAGCAGCAGAGTTCAAACCTTGCATGCTTGCATGTTTCTTCAGGCAGATGGGGTAGATGGCCTCATGGGGACAATTAGAGAATAAAGTAATAAGGAAAAATGTCAAGCAGAAGGGAAAAGTATTATGCAGAACATTTCATGCAGTGATTCTGGTTACCCCAGCATTAATAATCAACTGTGTAAACACATACCCACAAAATCCTTAAGCAGATTTGTATATTTATAATTTATAAACATGTATTTTCTTTGGACAGAAACCATAACCAACCAAGATGAACATATCTTCCAGTGTTTACAGTAAAAGATGCTGGAGAAGCCAAGCACAATAAATATTTTAGTTCCATAATCTGGCTATTAACGAGGAATATGACTACCTGCCAAATCTATTTGACATTATAAAGATTGTGGCATATATAGAGGTTTTTTGCATCATTTTCTTAAGCATTTAAAGGTTTAAAAGAATAGCAATGCTATTTGTTGCTACAGACTGGCAAATCTGGAACAAAATTTTACTATGAGTTGGTTCTGTCAGTGTCACCGCAGCTCATGAAAGCTCCTTAAAAGAAGGGTTTGCACATCAGTTCCCCCAGAGACCAGCAGCAGACTCATTTAAAAGCAATAGTCACAGAATATTTTCCCTAAATGATGTAACTGAGAGTAGCATAGTGTGTGCTAAATACAGACACTAAAGAGTTCCAGGGAGAACTGAACTGACTTAAATTTCAGTAAAAAAACCCAGAAGAGTAAAGTTTGGGTGCCCAATTATGCTCTAACTGAAATGGATGGAAAAATTCTTACAGACTTCAATGAAAGGGTAGCAATGTGGAATAAAAATTTAAGTTTCTCAGACATTAATCTATAAATATAAGTCTTGATAACATCAAGAGGACCACTGATGTGTTGAAAGCTGAGCACATACTGAAAGGCTGGTTTAGGTATACTTATCTGTCCGTTGCATGGGCATGATCTATCCTACTATCAGGTGAAAAAAATATGCTACTATCTCTTAATGCTTTGAACCAGATTAGTAACATAAATAATCTTTTTAGCAAGAGTTTGCATGTGCTTTAACATTTTTATTATGTTCTTTGTTCTTTTGGTTAATAGATACTAATACATTTCTCTAGGACGTAGTGAATAAAGAAGCACCTCGGTGATTGTTTGTCAGGTTTTAATGGCCTGATTAGAGCTATCAACTCAGCTCCAGGAAAATGTGTGCTGCATCTTACATTCTGTTGTTTGGCAACCCTGAGGATAGGCTCCTAGAGGAGCACACCGTTCAAACATGCTGAACTACTGCAGGGAATAGGTAGCATAAAAGAGAAATAGGAGAGCCATTAACCACTGAAAATAAATGCACTTCTTATCTGGTGCTCTAACAGGCTATATATATTACACACTAAAAGCCGTATCACTTGCCACTCGAGTCAGTATTTCTTGATCTTAAATGCTAATGTAAAATGTGTTGGTTCTTGAAAATAAATCCCTTTTATACTTCTAAGGTTAACCAAATTTCCTGATTTTTGTTGGACAATTCCCACAAAATCTTTCATCAGAAAGAGGCAGCACCTGACATGTTATCCATCACCACAGGCACCCTCTGCAGGTTGGAGTCCCCAGATGAACTGGTGGAAGGATGACTCATCTGTGATCGTGTGGCATTGCTAGGCTGTCTCTTCCTAATTTTTATTCTTTCTGATGATCACCTCCCTCCCTCTCTTTTTGCTTCCCATTTTAAAGCCTTTCCTGAATGTTTTCCTTTCCTGAAAACATTTCCCTCTTTCCTCTACTGTGATCTCTTCCATTCATTTTCTAATTTACCATTGATCAATGCGTTGCCTGGAAAAGATCATGTATGCATGGTGGCCAGTAAATCCTGAGGGCTGGACCGCTTGTGCTTCAGTGCTGGACAAAGCTCTACAGGAGCAAAGAGAAGAAATGGGTCCTAGGAAATAGTGATCATTCCCCAAATCCTCAACTTGTCTGGTGTCTATCTGCATTAAGGTGTAACTGAAGAGCAGAAAAGGAGGGTGCGTCTTTCAGTGAACTGCTGTGTGCTTTGCTTACAACAAAATCTGAAAGGGTAAAGAGAAGATTGGTTTGGGCTTTTCTGTCTCACCTCAAACAAACTTTTGCGCTGCCAGGTTAAGGCATGCTGCCTTAGAATCGGCGTTGCTATAACTAGGTCTTGAGTTGTCACCAGCTTTGAGATGGTAGTGACCAACAGTTGAAAGGGATAAATTGCTTGAAGCTGGAGTTCATCTACAGTTTTTTCCCACAGTGCTTGCTTTCATCTTCCAGTCTTAATGTCAACCATCTTATTTGTATGTTTTGTCCTTCTTTCTGCTAAAGTAATTTAAAAACCAGAGAGCTCATATTCAGCACTATAGAAGGAGCTATCCAAGAGAAAACAGGTGGCCTCCACTTCTTGGAGCTTTGAGGAGATGTGTAAGCTGTGTCAGAGCTGTGCTGCTGACTTTTAAAGGCAGGGTGCCAATGTAAAGCAATGAAAAGCAATTCAGAATTTTTGCTAAAGCTTTTACTGTGTTTCCCTACAGCAGCTTGCAAATCTGAAATCCTTTTCCAATTCTTTACAAGCATTCTGTGCACTGTTATGTGTATGAATTTTTGTCCTTAATATTAGATGAAAATAATCTGATATCTGCAAAGAAATGGAAGTAGTAAGCCTTATGTTCTAGATACTTCAGTAGTGGAGCATACCTCATGAAAAAATACCAGACTTTGAAAAATATAAGCAGTAAGGAAAGTTTCATAGTAGTTCTGTGTAACTCGGCTTCAGAGCATCTGTCTTACCGTGCCTCAGCTACTACAGCTAATGCCCTTGGGAATACAAGAATTTCACTGAAGTGTTTTTTTAATTTATATTTCTAGCTTCTTGTAGGTTAAAAATCATCTCGCATATAAGGATTGGAGTGAATACTGATAAGTGATATGGCAGGTTCCTTAAAATACTGCCCAGAGTTAGGAGTATGACAGTAAGAATAGGAGAAAAATTCCACATTTTCTGTTCCAGCTACTGTATGTGTCTGTTTCATCCTCCTGGAAGATGCAGTGGGTGGGTTGTGTGGCGTGGTTCCTCCTCGTACGTGGGCGTTGCACTGGAAATTCTCATTCAGAAACTATTATTCCTGCAGGTGTTTTAGTGATGGCCAAGTATGTGTTAGCAGCTTTGGAGATGAGTTGTCCCTGAGGATTTTCCTTTGGCTTCTATACAAATACAAAGTACTTCTCATAGCTAAGGCCATTATCTATCATGAAGTTGGAGTTTTTAGAAGCCAGGCTAATTATCAATTTATTCACAGAAAAAAAAGCTGGCATTTCCAACATGGATGTTACAAGGCTGAGCATCACAGAAGAAATGTAGTCAGGCTGTTTGCCAAGTCCCGTAGCTCTGTTCTGTAGCTGTTTTCCAAAGGCTGTGGTACAAATGCCTTCAACTCTTGCAGAGTTGCCACAATTTTCATCTGATTGAACTGCTATGGACAACTAACAAAGGAATATATTAGAATGAGACTCCAATTAAATACTCTTATTTTGACATACTTGCTTTTGTTAATAACTACTGCTAAGCATTTCTTTTTTTTCTGGGTCAGAATGAAAGTAAAGACACTGTCCAGAAAAGCTAAACAAAGCTGTTTCAGCAGCCCACTCAGTGGAATATTATGTTGTTGGGTATCTGTTTCAAAGAGAAGCCACAATTATTTCTTGCATAAATATTTAGGTAGTTACATGTGCTGAGAAACAACAACTATTCTAGATGTAAAATTGGGCAGGATGTCCCTCTAGAGTATCACATTCCACGTGGTTTAGTTTTTGTATATATCATAGCAGTTATAAAACAGTACACAGTTTGTTCCATTAAAAAGGCTTTTAACATTAATCCTGAACTTCACCCTTTCTGTTGGCACCTAATTTCCTGATGCTTCATGGGAAAATCTCTCAAATTACTTCTGGATTTCCTTTTAGAAGTCTTCTGTCCAGATGTTAGCTGTCTACCTCTGCATCCCTTAATCATCTTTTTTAGTGCACTGTAATTCTGTCAGAACAGTGTCTTTGCAAGCAACATTACATTCACTATCTAGGATGAACAGTGAGTACGAATGTCAAGAAGCAAATGCATGCTGCAGTTTTTGTGTGCCTTTTTCTAATGATTTCTTTTTAATTACAGAGCAAAGAGATTGCGTTTCAGCTTCATGAAGACCTAATGAAAGTACTTAACGAGCTTTACACAGTAAGTACAGTTAGTTACTTAGCTTATCTTATACAAATTCCATATCGTGCTTGTCCTATAAGCTTTAAGTGGCCTTTTATCTAGTAAGTTACCCCCCAGTGGAGATGCTTATTTTTGTCTTTTTACACAAGTCTAAACTATCTCTTTTGGAAAGACTACTGACTTGTTTAGAATACATATGCTAATGCTTTCAGGATTACTCTTCACTTTCAACCCTTTTTCCCCCCAGAGTATGCTAAGCCAGTTTATGATAAGTTTTGTTGGCTATTAATGAGACATTTCTACTCAGAGCTTACCAGAGCAAAGCTTCGTCCTTTTCTGCCTTGTTTTTGTCCATGCTGCCATCTGCTTGGTTTGACTCGTGGACTACATTCAGCAAAAATCAGTAAAAATCATAGGTGCTTGCAGATCCAGTGCTATGCTGTCTAAATGTTACTTATGTGCCCTCCCCTCTCCCTGACTCAGATAAGTAGTAAATAATGAAAAGAAAAATAGGGGGTTATGTAGGCTTTCCGTATCATTTAAAGAGGTCAAGAAAAAAAACAATATGAGCATTCTGGCAAGCTGCTGCTAGCCCATTGGAAAATCTGAGAGAAGTTAGGTCTGAACTTACTTTCTTCTTTGAAAACTATCTATGCAACTTGTTACTACAGAATGATGTCTTATTTACCTAATAACTATTTCCCCAAATATTTTTTAAGGTCTGAGAAAGAAGAAAGCAAGAATTACATTTTTAAATATAGCTATACAATGAAAAGGAACTGGTGACATCCACCTCTTATAAAAGTCTGTTGATTCCTGCTGGTTGAGGAAGTTGTACATCTAAATTCTCTTTTCTGTCTGGAAGGACTGAAACATCTGTGCTCCAGTACCCTGCGTACCAATCTCTAGACTGCTCCCTTCCCTGTCCTCAAGATTTAGGGGACCATAAAAAAAAATTCGCAATATTTATATCAAGAAACAATTTGTGATTTTAGGGAAGTTTAGAAAGATATCAGAGACCAGCTCTCCTCAGGCGGAGATCGGTTAAACATTACTTTTGTGCCTCTTGTCAGTTTTTCTTTTGACCTAGGGAAAATTGTGCACCCATTAGTGGATGGGTTGAAGAACATTTGAACTCAAGAACACCTCAGGTGGCAAAAAGGAGATCCAAAGAAAATTAGACCTGTCTCACTGCCCTGGGTTCTTTTGGATTGTAGTTATGGACACAGATTCCTAAAACCTACCTAAACCACGTGGGGGTTTTTGAGGGCTTTTCTTCGGGGCATTTTTTTTTCTGAAATCACCACTGATTTTGTAGGGTGCAATACTACAAAGCCTTGTTGGCTCAGGCCTGTAGTCAGTGAAGTATGCTAGGATCAGCTTCTGCAACGTGGTGATAGCCGCAGACAATTCACACAGCTGCAGGGGATCAGCGACTGTAGGGGCCATTGCACAAGTGGGGCTTCAGTGGTGAGTAAGCCCTGAAGATACAGTCTTGTTTCAATTAAACAGTTGCGTAACTCCAGTTAGTGCCCATGCTCCCAGAGTAGGAAAACAGTGAAGCATGTGCTGAAATACTTTGCTGAATCACCAGTGAAAATCTGTAGGACTGGATTTTGGTATTTTCACTCTTTTTCTTCACACTAGTTATATATCTTCCCAGTGATGGCTACAGATTTATTGAGATATTAACTTCCATGTTATGGCTTCCAGTGAATGCTAATTCCTTTCTCAGAATTTAAGATTTTTGTAAAATAAGAAGTTTTTTGAAGTTAGTAGAATACAGAGCATGTGCGGAATTAGGTTACTGCTGCAGGATGGTTTCTTGGGATGGAATTTACTTCCCCTAATTTTCAGGCATCTGCAGTGTAGGTGCAAATATCTTAGCTTGCCATCTGGGTTCCAGTTATAGTCACTGGAAATCTAATATGGGGAGATCAGGCCCCTTTGTCTGATCAGATGCAAGCATCTGCTTCAGATGAAGTGATCTACACCATTAACTCCATTGTCCAGCTTTTCATTGATTGCAAAGTAGTTGGTCAGCTGTAGATGCCCATATTTAGCCAGGTACAACCCCTGCTTGGTAAAGTGACAATATGGTGCAGAATAACATCATGTTACATATCCATGTAATGTATGTGCTTGTGTACATAAAAGTAGAAAGATATCTAGACACATGGAAACCTCTTGCATAGGTTTTTAATTCTTTGTGATATTTATTGTTTACAGAATTAGATCACAATGGCCTTACCAAAACAAGTATCTACAGTTTTAAAACTGAGGAGGTATGTTTCTCAGTCACAAAAAGGAGACGTCATCTTCCTCTTTGCCTCATGATTTAGGGAAAGAAAAAAAAAATCAGTCTTACTATTGTGAGATAAATCTTTGTGTCCAAAAGAAAGCAAATTAATTTCAAGTCAGTGAATAATATACTAATATTGAAGTCTCTCCCTATTACTTGGTTCTGGGTTTGTTTAAAGGAATGGTACATTTATGAAGTATAACTGTTAAAATGTGAAGCCTTATTGGAGGTTAATACCTCTAAAGTCTTTGAGTGAGGGGAAGGTATGGGAGCTTTTAATGAACTGAGGGTGTGTATGATTCTATAAGAACGGTTTAATAATCTGTTTACTTCTTATCATCATTCCTTATCTTACAAGAAAGGTTTGTAAGTTAAGGTCACCCTCCAGAAATAAAAACCAAAGTTTTGCATAAAAGTGTGTTGAAGAGAATGAGAGAAGAGAATTAAAATCACTAACAGCTAAAATAGCAAGAAGTGTTTGTGCTGAGGCACAGGTGTATAGTCAATGTAAAGAAATTGCATGTTTTATTTGTTCCTTCTTGAACTTCTCAGATGAGGAGTGGGCTCCTTAGGCAGACGTGTTCAGGCACACACAGTAGTTCTGCAGCTCCACAGTAACTCTTTCAAGCAAACATGTTGTTCACTCCACTGACAAGGTTTAAGACATTACTTGCCTGGATTTCCATAATGCTATGGAGTCAGAGGCTGGATTAAATGCTTGTTTCAAACCCAAATGATGACAGGCTCTACACAGCCATGTCTAGCATGCCAGCCAGACCTGAGGCTTCACCACACCTGCTTTCAGACTTCTCAAGCACCAGGTATCTCGAACCCAGTTTATCTAGAATGATCCAGAATAAATGGGATGTTTAAAGGAATTGCTACTGAGTTGGTCCAAATATTTTTAATGGATGAGTTCTAACACAGCCTACTAAGTATCAGAATAACAACTGACTTTTCTTCAGGTGACAATGCTGTATCAGGAGTCCTAGTCTTCTGTATCGTAGAAGGTGCCAGAAAAAAAGGTGACTTTGGGACCCATCTCTGAAAATCTAGCCTTGCACTTCTGCCTCAGAAAATCCTTTTTAACCTGTTCATAGGGCCAGATCTAAAACCTGCTGTGGTTAGGAGTTGTGTCCATTGTTTTTGATGGTTTTTAGGTCAAACAAATCAATAAGCAGTGCCATAGATTTTGCAAAGAAGAAACTGTTCTAAGAGAAGAAAATAAGAAATCACTGAGGAATTGAAGAGACATGCCACCTTCTACTAAGAGTGCATTATGAAGATTTTAGATTAAAAAAACTTTCTGCTCAAAGATTTTTTTTTAACTTGTGAAAGTTTGAACCCCTGCCTTTTGAGAGAGAGAGAGAGATTAGAAAGCCTTTTTGGCTGCTTATTTAATGTGGAAAAGCTCAGAACTGCAGTGAAATGTCAAAAAAAATAAAATCAGACACTTTGAAGTACTAAATGCCTACTATTCTTTAAAAATGCACACTAATAAGAGACCTTTCTCCTTGCTTACACTTTACATAATTAATTCCTTTTCCCATTTTCACGACTAGGAATTATCATGGAAATAGGAGATTCGTACCATTAGGTCTTCATTTACTCTCTGGGAGTAGCTTAGCTTGTGTTGACTTTGGCTTGTGCCGTCCTCGTTAAAATTATACATCATGTACAGGATTGTTGAAAAAATAAGAACAGAAGCAGGTGAACCGAGGCTTCAGAAGATGTTCTAAGAACCTGTGAGCAAAGGAGGCTTACTTTGCTGGAATAATCAGAATTTTGTAAGGGAAACTTTACTTTTTCAGTTTCCATCTCTTTTACATAGAGAAAGTTTTCTTACATATTACATTATATATTCATATGGTTTTTGTGTTACGCACATGACTAGTGAAAATGCATTTTAAGACTCTCTGTTTTCAATTCTTAGTATTTTATGCACTGATTCTTAAATTATTACTCAAAATATCATGCTAAAAACAATTGAATAGCTAAGCTTCAGTCTGTATCTTTGCAAGTTCAGTAAATTATGAGTGGCAAGTACTTTTAGTTATGCATGGCTTCTCCCTGGCCGTGCCAGCCAGTCAGTATTTCCAGGTCTGCAGCATCCCAGCTGCTGCATTCCTCTCTTACTCCTCCCCCTGTTATACTTTCAGCCAATGTGGACTAGTAATTAGTCCCATGTTTTACGTAAGGATATAAGCTGTTGAAACTGGAGCAAGGCATACCTTTTGAGTGAGCGAGGATGCAGAAGGAGGAACCCAGTTAGTTGTGTGGGGTCACAGAACGGAGGTTATTTCCTGACAATTACAGGGAAAAAAGTTGGTCAAACTGGAAACTGCGAGAGGTTTGGGTTGATGTTTTTTGTGAACTGAGAGATTTAGAAACCTTCTTACATGTTGATTTAAAGAGGCAACAGATTATCGATTTTACAATAGATCATCTTTGCAACAGAGAGAGCTCTCCAGTCAAACTCTTCTGTCATTTCTCTGGAAAGCTAAAATATCTTGTATTATCAGATCAAATGCTGGAATATGACAGTAACGTCTGAGTGATTGGGAATGGTAGGAAACAGGAGGTAGGCAGAGTCTTTTTTTGCAATGGAGGGAGGTCTCCACTGGATTTATTTAGGGGTGAGGGCATATTCATAAATGACCTCTAAAGCATTCAGGGGGGGATCAATGAGGTGACAAGTTTGCTAAAAATACAGAGCTGTTCTGGTAATAAGGATGAGGGCAAATGGTGGAAAAAAGTGATGCACATCATAAAAATACATCTTCATGTCTCCCACTTGGCTTTCCAAATTACTCCTACTGGCATCACACTTTTCACAAGCAATACAAATGTAAGGCTTTCAGAAAAATGAAAAAATAGGGACAATCTAAAGCAAACAATTTAACATTAAATAAGACAGGGCTGCTGTGCCACTTGCATTTTCCATTGCTTTATCTTACTCTTTAAAAATCTTGGCTGTTTAATTTCTCAAGGTAGTTGCTGCCAGATTTTTGTTTTTCTTTGCTGAAATAACACAGGATCTGGATTCTCTATAGAAAAGTTAAGTCAAATTTACTGTAGCACACCAGATATCTGAGAAGGTGAAATCGGTAATTCTGTATTGGTAGTAATATATCAGTGACAATTCCTGGAACCACATCAGAGGTTGGTTTGGAAGTGAACAGGATGCTGAAAACAACTAATACTGAGCCTGCTTAACTGCCAGAGGCCACTGATGTAGTAAAATTGGCAGAAGATTTTACTTACTTCTTGGGGAAAGTACTAGCTAACCTGCTTTAATGAATCCCTTGCAACTCCACCTCCCGATAAGAACTCACGACTTAGCAGAGACAATTCTGAAACAATTCAAACATGGTAATTGCAACAGGGATGAACTACTGTTCCGTTAAATGCCTATTTCCTGAGAAACACTATGAAAAAGCTCTTAGTTACGCAGTTTTATTATAAAAATAAAGCACATGGTAACACATGGTAATTCCAATATATTTTAACTTTGTAGCATTCACTCTTAGTACATTCGGTTAACAAGCTTTCTAGAAAAGAAGTGTGCATGTAGAAAAGGAAAGCCAGCGCCTTGCTACAAGAATGTTCCTCTCTCATAGCCCACAGAAGTACAGCACTAATTACTGGCTTCTTGATGGATTTGCCCAGATAGCAATTGTGGGTTTAAATAAAAAAAATTATCTAAGGGTTTACTTTAATGTGCCCTTCCCTGTGATAAGTGCTGTCTTCTGCCCTAAGCCTACTTGCTGAGCTCTTATGAATGATGCTGAAAATCTGGCACACAAAACGAGATGTTTATATCACTAAGTGAACAGTCTGTCACCTACAAGTGAGAGCCTACATAGTTTGGGTAGCATAATCTTTTCATCTGCTTGTAGTCTGACTGTACTATCTGACAGAAATCTATATTTTACATCACTGGATCTGCAGAATAAACCTGCTAGATTAATAGGAGATAAACTTACCATTTAATTTTAGAAAGCGACCTAGTATGCATTTAACAATGCTTGTTTGCTACAGCGGAGAAGTGCAGCATATGTCATGATGACAGTTCAGCATCTGCAAAATTACAACCTTGCTCTCTCTTCAGTGCATACTTGATGGCTGATCAATAAGCACTTTGGGGACTAATTAAAGTCAGTCGAGTGATGGATACTCTCACAGGATAGTCTATCGTTCAACAGTTTGGTGGACATTTGAGAAACAGTATTGCTTATTTCATCAGATTATTTGTTGTTTGAGTAACAGATCTATGGATCTGTTACATATTCACAGATCGGAGATCTGTGGATCTTGGAACTCTTCATACAGTAAGTCTACTTACAAGAATTAGGCAAGCCTTTACAGTAGGTAACAGTCTTTTAAAAACTCCAGGGAGAAAAGATGGTATAATATTAAGGGGGAGAGTCACATATGCAACTTAGTATGCAAATTCTAAGCTAATTTGTTGAGGAAGTGTGCACTGAAATACTTGGAAGCCAACTCCCTAGCTTGTTCCCATTTATTTTCCATATGTGTCTGTCTAATGCTTTCTCAAGTTAAGTTTAGCTGCTGCAATACCAGCTCTTAAAAAACATTGACAAATCATGAAAAAGGCTGGGGCTGTCAGCTTTCCCCAGAGGCTTGCAAAATAATGATGTCACTAGTGCATGAGATAAGCAGTGCTATCAACATAACAAACTGGACAGGAGTCAAATGCACGGGCTGATCACTGCTCTGTACATAGTCTGTATTGATTTCTAAGCCAGTGTGGCTCGGGTAGGACAGACTCTGACTGTTGTCCATCCCTGAGTATACTGCCAAAGGGAGGGCTTCTTTTTCGATTTTAGTTATCTTAGGAATCATTTGTACCAAGAACTTGTGCAGAGTTTGTTGCGAGAACATGACTTTCAAGCAGACGTCTTGATTCCCCATAGAGACTATGAGCTCCCTGTTATGCTTACACAAAACTTGGCTTTCAATGGGTGTAGAGGGAGACTCCCTGGATTTGGTAGCATGTGCTGTAAGCAGGCAGTGAGAGGAAGAAGTACTCTTCAGTGATGTGAGGTTAGTGGAGTCAGCGTGGAAGTATCTGAGCCTCTTGGTGAGAGCTGGTAGTGATGTACTTGTACTCCTTCACTCAACAAGGAGGCAAGCTGAAATGTCACGGCCACTGCAGAAGGACATTTATGCCTAGTCCACTGGGCTACATGGCACTCAGAAAAAATGCTTCAAAAACCTCAGTGCTTACTGCTTTTGTCAAGCAGAACAAATCCTTGCTTGACCACTTAAGTCAGATGCTTTGAGATGTGCTGTTAGGAAACTCTGAGATGTTATTATTGTTCCTTCTTTGCGAGCAGAAAAACAGAGAGTACAAAAGAAAATAACTTTCCTAGGTGTTAAGACACATGAGTTAGCCTTGTCCCACCAACTAAGAAGTCTCTGGAGCTGACACACAACAAAAGATAAAAAATAAAAGCAAACACCTGTAGACTTCTGTAAAGAAGCACTCAAACTGAGTAAAAAGGCCAAAAGAGAAGGGCACAACCTTGTTTTTCATTTCCTTTTCCCATAATTTTTAATAGAGCTGTATCACTTTCTGTGCTTCTCAGGTTTGTTTTATAAATCATTTCTTTAAGAAGTGCATTTCTTCCCTTTTCAGTAATTCTTACCATGTGGCTATACAAGTTAGACTTTCTGGGTACAGATTATCAACAACTTTAGAAATGCCTTTGGTGACAGTGCAGGATATAGGGAGCTGAACCTGCCATTTGGTTAAGCTGGGAACCGTGCAGGTCTCAGCTCTGCAGGCTTGCCGCCTTTTCCCAGCTTGGTTTGTTTTGTCGTTGGGTTTTTGCCTCATCCATGTAGACGATGAGCTGCTGGGGCAGCGGCTGTTTCTGGCAGGTAGAGACAGTGCTCTGGCAGGGAGCTCTGCACTCCGGTCGGGCCTTGGAGCGTGACTGGGCTATAAAATAACAGCAGCAGCAATAACACTAAGCCCTGCTCTGGGCAGTTTGGGTTTTTTCAGCAGAGAGCTGTAAACATATGTTTTTAAAAATAAAAACAAGGCCACTCTTTTTGATGGCCATTTCCAACTGTTTTACCTTGCTGCAGGAAGTTAGTGAAGAGTTGCCTGTTTCATTTTTAATACCAATACAATTTCAGTTGTATCAACAGCATGGCATCAGTATTAAATAGTGGCATACACAGTTGTGGTGTATAACAGATGCACAACATACATGGTTATACAAAATTACAGCTCTCTAAAAGCTTCTTTCCTTCTGTTGCATAATACTTTAAATATACATCTGTTCAGCCATCACCTGACATGGCGTGCAGTTGGTTTGTGTCGACCCACACTAAGCCACGCTGCAGCAAATTTGCAGTATCTAGCTTTAGTGTCCCCAGTGTTGCCACTCTATGGATGCTCCTTAGGCTGGCCTAACTACTCAGTTACAAAAAGTACTCCTCTCCCCAGGGAATATTTCAAGGCAACTCCCCAAACTAGTTTGTCTCCTCCATGGGTCACACAAAGCTCTGCTGAGGGAAGAACAGCCCGTTTGATTCCTCCCTGGCTGTGTCCTTCAGAGGAGATGTGAACGGCTTGCATGGCCTCAGCCCAAAGATAACATCTGCTGGAGAGAGCACTCTGGCACCCTGTGAAGAAGAGAGGAGGCCGCTGGCTGCACAAGGATGCCTTCATGCTTTGTTCCTTGCTTGAAACTTCAGACAAAAAGAACAAAAAAAACAAAACAAAAGGCTGGGGAAGGTGGAAAGAGGCTTTCTGTGCTGGAGGTGGGCAGACAGCCCTCCCCAGCAGAGGCGGGTGGTTTGTGGTTGCTTGCTGCCCACTACACAGCATTCAAGCTGAGGCTTTTCTTGCTTGAAGAAGAAAGGGAGGACTGGGCTGAGCCAGTCCCTCTCCCCCTTTGTGGTCTGTGCAAGCATGTATTTGCAGGCTGGCAGCCCAAGCTTTCTCGTCTGCAAAGCCAGCATGTGTGTAGGAGGAAGATGATGGTATTAACTGGGGGGATATGGGGAAAGCATCTTCACAACTTATTTATCAGGCGGGTCCTTCTCCAGCTCTCATCTGGTTTTAGGTCGCACCCGATCTGCTGGCTGCACAGTTGGGAGCCACTTCTTCCCAGGCTGTGGACAGCCGTCCAGCTGGCTGGGGATGTGCTCCCAGACAGAAGCTTCCCGTTGCCTCTGCTTCCTTCCCCTTTCCTCAGTGCTGAAGGGGTCCTTCTGCTTTCAAATATTTGATGTCCACAGCCAAGCTCTTAACTTAGCACTGAAGAAGTCAGATAGACATGGCACTGACAGAGATGTAGTTTTATTGCTCATTATTTTGTGTTTTCATTCGAAGATGGGAAACCTAAAGTTTAATAAGAAGGACTTTGCTCTTTCCTATCAGAGCAATGAAAAAAAAAAAATCCCAAAAAAATTTTCTACACAACTTTTGACTGAAATATTTGATAGCTTCCTGCCCCATTGCCTATCAAAACATTTCAGTGATGCAATGCCCTTCTGAGCAGAAATGAGGCAGGATGAGAGACAGTCTCACACACTTATATTACAACTAGTTCTCCATCACCTTTCTCTTTATTCATAGTGCTTGGTAAGGCACTCTGAACATTTAGAATTTTAGATATATAAAAATAAAACAAAAATGCAACCAGGAATCCTCAGTCTCTGTTGGCAAAGAAACGTACTCAAGCTCCATGTTTATAAGAGAATGTTCGACTCGAAGACCCTGTGATTTTTCAGTGGATACCTTTGTATTTTAATTTTGTCCTAACTCTTCTTTGACTCTGTCTTCTGCAGGTCATGAAAACATACCACATGTATCATGCAGAGAGCATCAGTGCAGAAAGCAAACTGAAGGAGGCAGAGAAGCAAGAAGAAAAACAGATTGGGAGGTCGGGAGACCCTGTTTTTCATATTCGACTAGAAGACAGGCACCAGAGACGGAGCTCTGTGAAAAAGATTGAAAAAATGAAGGAAAAAGTAAATAGTCCTTTTATTTAGCTTCATTTGAAGTAAATTCAGTGCATTTCTGACATTCTTTAGCATGATATTAGACAGAGAAGTCCAGCTGGGAAATAAAATTAAACAAGGTACACATAATAAACTAGCAGTGGGTTACAGATAACTTGACTTAATTGCAGTTCAGAGAGGGGAGTACTTTATTCCCAGTGTCATTCTTACTATATGGTTTGTCACATTTGAAAGAAAATACTAAGTTATCACTTTGTATTACATTTGTTATATGCATAACAGGCTGGCAACTAAGATTCATTCTTGTTAATAGGAATGTGTGCTTGAATTTTTATCATTTTTGCTACATACCAAAAATGAAGTAATTCAAATACGTTAATATACAATCTTTTTCCTAGCGTCAAGCAAAATATTCTGAAAACAAGCTGAAATCTATTAAGGCCCGTAATGAATACCTGCTCACCCTTGAAGCAACCAATGCGTCTGTTTTCAAGTATTATATTCATGACCTTTCGGATTTAATTGATGTAAGTATTGGCAGATTTGGTTTTTTGTTTATTCTGTTCAGGTATAATACTTTTTTTTTTGTTTTCAAAGGGAATGTATTAGTCATATGGGTTTTCTACAATAGGCTTATAATTTATAATATTGTATGGTATAATCAGCAGATTTTCCATTCAGCTTTATATTTCACAAAATAAAGTGCCAATAAGATGCTGAACCCATTCCTTTAAAGTTAGAACATTATGTTTTCTACCCATGTGGCAAGAGAAAATACGACAGGAATAACACAAAAAAGGTAGACGTTTCCATTTTGTACTATAAAAGGATTTCTGGAGTACAAATATTTTTTACAAGATAAGCTTCTTAAGTGGGCATCTAATAATGGTATTTTAACTCAAAAGACGACATTTCCTCCGTGTCTTCAAAATCATTTAGTTTCATTCATTTAGTCATTTAATCGAATATACACTGCTTTTTATTCTTATTTCATGTAGTTTGCAGAACAGACACAATCAATCCAGTACTCTGTACTGTCAACAGAATTGTTACTGATTTTCATTGTTATTCCTGTGAGAACGTCCTAGCAGAATGAGGTTGTACACTGCTGTTGACTTGTACTAGCATTTGGTCTCCAGAACCTGTATTACGGACATTTTTAGATGATAGGGAGGGAGGACCCCGCACTCTGTTAATGTCCCACTCTCTTCATAAGCTGACCACATATTTGATAGAGAAAATTTGGAGGCAGCAAACACAAGCTCAAGAATATTCATTCAGTAGCAATGTAGTGTTAAATAAGTCAGGGGGTACACCTCTGTGGCCCATATGAAATGCTAGATATTTAAATATGCTTTCTACTGCAACAATAGCATTTGTTATTTACAATAGTAAATAACATTCACATACAGTCATTTCTGGTAGAATGTTCGACACACAGATAAGCCAACTAAGCTCTGTAATATAATAAAAATTAATGCAGCATTTGACAAGAGGTTTCTCATTTCTGCTGTCTGGAGAAGCAAAGCTTGATAGAGAAGGGGAAAAATGCCTTCTTGAGATGAATGGACTAAAATAGCTGCATATATGTGTTTTATTCTACGTTTTCTAAATACTGAGAGTCAGTTTTCTTTGACATTTCTGTTTTCCTGTAATTTATAAAATATTGCCTGATTTTGTTAGAACTTTTTCCTTTTCCCTTTCAACTTTTTTCTCTCCAAATGGTTTTCCTCCTTTTTTTCTTGCCTTTTTCTTATAAGAGATGGTGATGTATCTTTTTTGTGTTTTCAGTATTTCTTGCTGTCTCAACGTCTCTTTTCTTCCTCTTTCCTACTCACTGTTGCATGTCTTCTCTCTTCTGATTTCTTCTGGTTTATATTGTCCCCATCTAATCTACACCCATGCACCCGCACGTCCTGTTCCACCCACCTGGCCTGCCCAGGCAATGAAAATATTTACCAGGATCCCGATAGACAGACGATCAGGGCAGAAAACTAAGGACAAGCAGCATACCTGCTAGGGTACCACCCAAGTGAGAAGTTGTCCCTACCTAATGGATGATTTTCCTAATACTGCTTAAAGGATGATGGATTTTTAGCTTCTAGTTAGGACGTGTCTGATAAATGTGAACTTTATGAGTTCTTCCTGGCTGCTGGAAAGGTCCCTTTCCCTCTGTTCCCAGCACCCCCACCCTTTCAGAGGTTGGAAAGATGCTGATTTTGTCTTCTCTCCTGCCTTATGTTTTGGAGCTCACATTTCCCAGTGAATGTCTACAGTGCATGTTTCTACTTGGTCAAAACTTTCTCAGGTTGGAAAATGCACCTGATTTTTACCCATGATATTGAAGTCCACAGAGGTTGCTGTGGCAGTGAAAGCTGAGGGGAGGAACCATGGGCCTGGAGCTTCACAAAGAATTGCAAGGAGAAGCGAAGTGAAGCTCTCTCTGCATGTATATACAAAGACAGCACTCTTTGCAGTTACTGTTTGAGAAGATATTTACACAACCATGAAGACTAGAGCTTTCTAACTGCTAGTTTTTAATAGAAATATGCCTTCTACAGTATTTAGTAATGCAGGAAAACGATACCTACTTTGCATGGTTTTTTCCAAGCCATGGACTAATGTAGACAAGAACATTCTTTTGGCAAAATGGCTTTAGAAATGACTCTTCCCTAAGGAATTTAAATGGAAAGTCTAGCTGCCCTTTGCATCACTGTTTTGTAAGAGTAGTCTGTAAACATGTGCAACCAGAATTTGTTTCAGAGCCAATTTAATCCGATTGTGAGCTTGTTTAAATGAAGTGTCTTTCAGACATTTGTATTTAATCAGAATATGCTGTGAAGGCATTGGTATCTAGACAGAGTGTTTACTACTTGACAAAGGAAATGCTTTTTGTAAATGCGAGAGTCTTGGCAAGATTTTGGGGTTATATCATTGGAATGTGAGACATGCTTCCCACTGGCCATATGTTGCAACAGTCCAGACTATCTCATTCTGTAAATCTATTAATGTAATAGTACGATTCGGAGTTTTCAGAGCAGTGATGGCAATTTCATTCTTTGCCCTCTCTACTTTGTCCCCATCTGCCTGCCTGCCTTTCCGTGCTTGCCTGAGCTCTCTCTTTGCCTGTACAGAAGGGGATTACTTCTCCTCTATGTCTGAATTCCAGTTAACGTGGAAGGGATTTAGATCTCCCTGAGCTGTTGGTGTTGCCCATAAATGAAACTGAATGTTTTCCTACATTACTGAACAATATGTCTGATAAAAATGAGATAAATATATGAAGGAATGCAGTGAACTGTTCAATATATTTTTTTGTAACAAGACTGGGGAGGGTTGTGGGATATTAATTTTTTTACAAAAAAATTCATAGTTTTTTCATTTCGATTCCACTGCAACTTGATTTGTGAGGCTCATATGGAAAATCCTAAATTGCAGTTCCTCAGCTGAACTCAGTCTGAACTGCTCAACTCCTTCATGTCATTAACAAAGCTCAGAGCTTCTGACTTAAAACGATGATGTGTTGTTCATCTTAAGCTCTTGTGATAAAAGCAAGATAAAAATATTGCTGGAGTCTTAGCTGGATGTTTTAATGAATTTAGTGAGCTGAGGGTTGGGACCAGCATTTGCAAAGAAAGTAGAGGGATAAACAGGATTTGATACGCACAGTATATTTCTGTCCTCTGCATATGGTGCTAGAGAAATTTGAATTTTCTGTTGAATATTTCTTCTCTGCTGACTATGTAGTAGGAGTTCAAGTGGAGGACATGCTTAGGTTTTTTTTTCTTTATTTGGATTATGTAAAAAGTAGCAAAGATTACTTTTTAGCGGAATTAAATAAGCTTTATCTAGTATGTAGAAATTATTTTTTTAAGATTGTGGGTTTCAGAGGAGCAACAGAGTACACACTCCTGCTAATCTGACTGTTATTACCAACATCTGTCCATATGGCACATACTATTGCTCATTTACTTGAAGATTTCCGTGTAACTGAGTTTATTAGGTTTATCTGGGTATAAGAGGAAGGTAGGGAGCTTTTTTCAGACTTACCGTGCACTCATGATCTGAAGGTAAATGCTAGGAAATAATGATCTAAACAATTTGACTGTAGTTCTGCTGCTAGAATAAATAAAATATTTATGTGTGGGTCTTTCTTAGAGTGGAGTTTCTGAATCTCTAATTGCACTCTGCATGCTTTGGATGGTTAGGAAGTTAGGGAACATTTAGCTATTATGAACTTCATTTATTCTGTAAAGGTTCTTTGTTAATCATTCATAGAACCAAGTTTAAAACTAGGCTAGAGCGTGCAGCTCACAATCTTTATTACATAAGTTCTCATAAATATGATATGTACAGCCAGATCCCTTTGATTTGAATGTTGATATCTGGGTAACAGGATGATTAGAAAGTGACTTATTCAGAGGTTAAGGCAGGTTTTTTTATTAATTTCTCTCTCCATTTGCATTAGAATTTTATTATTATTCCTGAAATGAAATTAAGAGCAGCTTGCTTGTTTGGCTCAAGCACTGTGCTAAGCACCGCAGTTTGTTTTGTTCAAGCCTAAATATACTCTGAGGAGCAATAAAGACAGTAAATGCTCTTGAGACTGCTTCAGATTTAATTCCAAATAAGAATAAAATGCAAATGACAAAAATAATTTTTCAGTCATATCCCAAATGCATCACTCATCTCCCTCCACTTTGCCCAACCAAAAATCTTTATGAATCCAGAAATGCAATAAAACTCATATAGGCTATGACTTCATTCTCTCATTTCTCATCTTCATGTCTTGCTGCACCCACTGACATCTCATCTCTCTAGCCCATAGATTGATAGCAGATCTCATTAGCCATCCAGGCTGTAGCCTTGGTGTGCTGATTAGTGAACCTCAAAGATTCATATTTATTTTGGCCAACAGTGTGGTTGCTCGCTTGAACTTTCCAAATCTTTCTAGAAATCTACAGATTTTTCCTGAAAATCGTGTATACATGCATGCGTGTGTGTGTGTGTCTGCGTACATATGTACTTTTTTGCAACACCAGAAAGGCTGGTGATTTTTTTTCCAAGCGTGGTCAGACAAGATGTGGTGGGGGCAGCAGTTTAGTGGCAGTACCTTGAATTTTTAGTCTTTGTAATGAACAAATACCCAAAGTGCCATCTCCATTATAGACAACTCTCTTTCTAAAACACGACTAGTATTAGCAGATTAAAACGGTACTCTCCTTTCTGAGTAGCCATGAGTTGATATTGTGACAGAGCCATTCCCCAGTTAAAATCATCTTTGTCTCCAAATTTTGGAGAAAGTGAACTATGGTCTGGCAGAAGTAGGAGTTGTGATGTCTGAGTGTTTATTTTTGCTTTAAAAAAAATAACTTTACTCATACAAATTCAATTTTTACTTAAATCATTGAAGCAAAATTCCAAATTCAGGCATTTCAAATTCCATTCAAAGAGCCACTTGTGATAAGGCATTAGTTCAGGTTCTGGATTTAGTTCTTATTTGCTCTGCTGGTATTGGCATTGCAAGAAAATGCCTTAGTCTGGCAGGATATTCTGCTTCACTTGAAGAATCCTTCTTCTTGGCTGGGAGGCCGTATTTGTTACCCTGTTCAGCTGTCATCACCTGCCAAAGATGACCATGGTGATAGTTACTGAGTAGATTAAGGGTTAAACAATGAAGTTCTTGGTACAGTTACAGCATAAAGGCTGCAATTTTACTTTCCAACTTGCAAAAAAGCTGCATCAGAAACCCACACAGCTCTAATTGTGAATCAATAAGCTTTCTATTAATACTCAGATTAATCCTCTAGAGCCAAAATTCGGGCTCTAGATGCCTGCAGTTTTATAATACATGGATAGTCAGCCACGCTAAACCTGGCATTGCCCTCTATTTCTCATTTCCTCTCAGTTTAATCTTCCGTGAGGCCTCTCTGAAACTAATGCACGTGAAATAAAACAGCTGTCCTGATCCACTTTCTTATCAGCACTTTTAGCCTGTCTTTTTCATCCAAGATAGTGAATTAAATATGAGATCTGATTTGACACAGAACAAGAGAAAAACACCAAGAGACTTTTCCTTTTAGAAACAATATTTTTTAGGCTGTAGGTCTTTGAAATATGGATGTGCTTTAGTATAAAAGTTGAGTGGCTGTTTTAGTAAGTGTAACACAAATTTCCGTTCTTTAAATGCAAAAGAGCGAGGTTAACCTATGTGTGTTTGATTGAACATGACTTCTTTTTACTGTTTTCTTTAACAGTAAAGCAACTGGCTTTTGGAGAACCACTGTCCCATCTGCAGTAACTACCTGGAGTACTTGCTAGGACTGAAAGCTTAGTCTTTCTGGAAGTTTTGTTGTGAATAAAACAGCCCTCTGTTTCCAGATTTCAGAGAACAGTTTGATCACTAGTCATTCATGCACCTAAGGCAAGGTGTGAGGGGTTTCTTTCTCTTCTACACACAGGTTTAGGTATGGTAAATAGGTTGAAAACTCTTTCCCATGCAGTGTGTGCATCTGTATGTCTGTCTCTCTCTTTTTCTCTCCGTTTTCAAATAAGAAAGAAGAAAGAGAGGGGAACATGATCCCATGAGTCCTAAGGGTTTGTAATAGCTGTGAGGGAGGGATGCATATAAACGTAGTCTACAGTGGACTGAATTCAAATTGCTTCTTTACCCAACTGCATCGCTTAACTTGCGAGTCCTGCAGGGAAGGATGATTTTCTTCATTTCATTTCAGGACGGGTGGCTGGGGACTCAGGGATGCCCTAAAGCAGCATGCTCCCTGACTGCCCTAGCCAGGCATTGGCCTCTGACTGGGACAAGTCTCTCCTGTTCGAATAAAGAACACGGCTTTGTATGCAACTGTTAGCAGACTGATGTGCCTCTATTGGGGTGACGGAGAGGTTTTGCAATACATCTGCCGTTACCTGGAAGCTCACTGAACAGAAGCTGAGGATATTGTTTACTGTGTAATGTGGGGAAAAAATTAAGGAAACAATCACTTGATACGCTACTGCTGTGACATTTTAAAAATATATTCAGCTGTTCCTCTAAAATATTAACCAATCATGAATAATGCAAACTGAGGATGTTTAAAATTCAAGAACAAACACAATTTCATGTTCTACCAATTAGGTTTCAATTACATTCCAGTGTTATTCTCACCCCTAGAAAAAAGACATAAATTATGACTTTCTGCATTTAGTAACATGATGTACATTGCTGGCTCTGTCTGAGCATGGGAAATAAGGTGTTTACAGTAAACACATTTTCACCATCAGGGGAAAGGACGTTAAATCATTCTTGTTGCATCAAAAAGCGTCTTAGATGGGTCACTAATGCAAGAGGCAGTTGTGCGGTTTTTTGTTTGGGCATGGTAAGCAGGAATTGTGTCATTTTCAGTTTGGTGCTAGCATTGACTTAGATGGTGGGGTTATATCAGGATGGGTTTAAAGAGATGATCTGAGGCTTACATATAACAATAATACTGAAAAGCCCACTTGTGTGTGGAGTCCCAGACCTCTTCTATGTAAATACAGTAACTGAGCATCTGTATCTGATAAACAAATGCAAACATATCGCCATAGTTGTACACTTGATCTCTTCTTTCAAACTGTCCTTTAATCTTTGCAATAGAATGAGGATACTAAGTACTTACTGTCTTGAGCTCAGTGTTGTATTTTAATTTACAAGACATTTTGTAAAAAACTTCGAAAACAGAAGGATTTCAGGACAGAAAATTTTAGTGGTAATTTGTGGCTTGGGATATTGGAATGATGTTCCTCCTTTTCAATTTATTTTCTTTTACCTTTATTGGTTTTTTAGTGTTGCGATCTTGGATACCACGCTAGTCTGAACAGAGCCCTAAGAACATACCTTTCTGCAGAGTATAACCTTGAAACTTCCAGGCATGAGGGCTTAGACATCATTGAAAATGCAGTTGACAGCTTGGAGCCACGAAGTGACAAGCAGAGATTCATGGAAATGTACCCCACCGCTTTTTGTCCACCAGTGAAGTTTGAATTCCAGTCTCATATGGGTGATGAGGTCTGTATAGTGACAAGTATCCCCACAGTGACTGTTTCTGTGTCTGTATACCAAGATAGAGAATTTATCCCCTTTTACAAAGAGTTTGGTAAAAGCTGTTATTGCTACCCAAAAGCAAGTGGATCAGCAATAACATTTTGCAAAACTGGCAGCGCTGTTCTGAGCTTCTTCAGAGCTCTCAAGTAAAAACTGTTGTGTGTTATTATATTCTGTATTACTCCTAATGACATAGCTGTGGATTTGCTGGCCAACCTGTGCTCAGCCCAGAACCGGTGTAAGTAGTGGCTTTATGTCTTCACTACCAGCCTCACCCATAACAGAGCTTGTGGGTGCTATTTGAGAGCAGCTGCAGAGCTGCTCCAAATTTTACATGCTGAAATGCAGCCTTTTCACCTTCTTCCTCCCCCATTTTATCGTCTGGAGATTTCAAGCATACTGGGTACCCAGCTGTGCCTCGTTCTGCTACACCAAAGGCCGGTAGCAAAGCAGAATGCAGAATCACGCATGTGCATCTTTATTTGAAGGTAACTCCAGGATTTGCATTTCTGTGTGATAGAGAAGCAATGCAAAGCAGCCACACAACAAGGCTGTGCTCTGTAGTCGTAAGATGCGGTACGTAGTTCCTTGTAACGCATAAATACTTTCAATTTAGATGGACATATTTCATTGTCTGCTTTATTAAGTTTTAATGGCTTTGGTAGAAATTCACCTAGTTTTAAGGAGAGCAACCAAAGACTATTGACTGGTTTTTTTCTTCCTTGCATCTTACAGCTCTTTTTGGTTCTTTGTTAGGTTTGTCAGGTCACTGCCCAGCAACCTGTGCAAGCAGAGCTTATGCTTAGGTATCAGCAACTACAGTCGCGACTGGCCACACTCAAAATCGAAAATGAGGAGGTAAGATCTGTGTCTACATGGGCTATACATCGAACACCATTTTCAGGAAGGTGCAGTGTTTTCTACATTGTCAAAAGCATGTGAATGACCTGAAATGGCTTCAATCTGTATGAGCTATTTTAATTTTAAAAATCAAACACCGGCAAATATGCTAAGGTAGATCCTTGACTGCTTTATAGAGGTTTGGAAACTTCATCTTTTACCTGTTCATACTTCCACATTACTGAGTTATGTGTTTTGCAGATGCTTCAGTGAAAACTTGTTGGAGCACTTATTTTTAAAGTTTTGTGGCAGAAAGCCACTGAGCACAGTTCCTGTCCTCTGTGACCACCCTCTGTCCAGTCCCCAAATTGCTACTTCTGAAGTACAAAGGAATTTGGACTGTCTTTTGTGGTAGCTGAGTCAAAATCTCTTTTGCTCTCAGCTACAGCTATTTATAAACATGCATACTGAATGCCTGTGATGGGAATAGCTCACCTAGGAAAATAAAATGCTTTTTTTTGTAAAATACGGTAAAGCTATGGTGTTCTCTTCTTCCTGCTCTGGCAGCAGAGAGAGGCCTCCCAGTGGGTATAAATTGCACTTTTATGCAATTTAAGACAGTGTTAAAAGCTCTCAGTTTAAATGAGAATCTGTTCCTAAATTAAAACATAGGGATAATTTAATTTCTTGGTCTAGTTTTTTGATAAGTTTGTAGGATTCCAGTTTTCCTCATTCTATGTTATGTGCTGAATGCTTAGAACAAAGTATTAATGTCTGTGAGACATATAAGTAGTCTTTAAAAAATCCCACTTAACTTCAGAAAGTATCTCAAGGTAACAAAGACGAAAGGAAGGAGAAAGATTATTTCTTTCAGTAAAGTGCAAGGGCATAGGGAGAGAAATCATGTTGTCAGGCACAAAAAGGATATTTGCCTATACTGGAGATGTGTGTAGAAGTGTGCATGATTCAGTTAAATTGACTCTACTGGACACTCTTCCGAAGCAGAACTGGGAGGTAAATCACATCCTTGTGAATCCTGCCAGTTATTTCATTGCACTGCATCCCCTGTTCCACGGCCTCCAAGCCCTGGTTCCCACTATGAGCGACTGTGCTCTCCATAGCTCATAGGAAGTGCTGTGAGGCTGGTGTGTATCGTTCTTTCTCCAACCCCCTCCTCCAGCTGTGTATTCCACTTCTGCAGTCTAAACATCACTGTGCTCTGCACCATAGCACTCCGCAGAACGATGTCACAGATTTTTATCTTGAAAGAACATATTGTTCTGGCAGCCAGATCCTTGGATGTACACATTCAATCTAACACGTTGACCACACATGGGAGAGTTGACCCTTCAGAGCAGTGGATCATCTCTGTTGCCTGTTGTCCCAGATTAGGGACCATAATCAAATCATGTCACATTTTGATTCTACTTTCAGGTAAAAAATGCTTGAGAGTGCTATACAGTCAAGACAAGAGTAGATCCATGTCTGTGGATTGTACCATGGTAAAGCAGAGAACTAGACAGGAAACCTAATCGTCATTCTTCTGTTACATAGATTCTGTTATAGTGCATCTATTTTTCACGTCCACACACCGATTTGTTTGGGGGAGCGTGCCAGGGAATTATTCTGAATAGTGAGCTTCCCTTCTAAGCTGTGCTGGTGCGTATTTATCTTCCCATTTGTTAAATTGTGCTTTTTAACACCAGGTTAAGAAAACAACAGAGGCTACCCTGCAGACAATACAAGATATGGTCACTATTGAAGACTATGATGTGTCAGAATGTTTCCAGCACAGTCGCTCAACGGAGTCTGTGAAGTCAACAGTCTCTGAGACGTACTTGAGTAAGCCTAGCATTGCAAAAAGAAGAGCTAACCAGCAGGAAACAGAGCAATTCTATTTCATGGTATGTTGATTGCTTCCTCATTCATGTGATACAGACCAAACACTGAAGTAAACATCATGCAGAAGTTCCTGGAATTTATGTGCCATACATAGTAATAGATTGATCTGCATCTCTACAGAAATTCAGAGAATATCTGGAAGGTAGTAATCTCATCACAAAACTTCAAGCAAAACATGACTTGCTGCAGAGGACACTCGGAGAAGGTAAATATCACACAATAAACTGAAAAATTATTTCAGACTGTACAGTGAACCCACTGAAATGCCAAAGGTATGGAGGAAAAAAATTAGAAAACTTAAAGCTTAATTGTCCAGTAAGCATCAATTTGATTTTTACCAGTCACAGTTTTGGTGCAGTGGTAAGAGTACGCACTATAAACTGATTTTGTTTCTTCAATAGGTATTTATTTCCACTGCGCAGACATTTAGACAAGTGACTATATTTGGAAATGGAACTGTTGAATGAAAAATCTCATGTCTGAAAGGAGAGCTGACACAGCCAGTGCAGGGTGATTTAAGAGCTGTGACAAATGTACTGTTTCTACTTCCTAACGATTTCTGTTGACTTGAGGTTTTTTATGAGTTGGGGGAGAGTGATATTTTTTTTAAGCATACAAAATTATCCAGGATGCATCTCTTACAATGGACTCAATAGTGCAACATTTCTGACACGTGGACATGAATGTCCTTCTTGCAGCCTAACAACTCAATGGAGCATTTATAAAAGGTAAAAGGTGAAATCCTGACCTCACTGATGTCAGTAGTGAGATTCTCGTAGACTTAATTTAATGTTGGGTTTCTACAAAGTATTTGCGTATTGTGAACTGGAATGAATGAAAACTTAATGAATACCTCTATATCTGTTGATTATCATTATTGCATATAAAATTGTTGCATTACAAATTGTGGTAGCAGAGAGTTATCCATTGTCCTGAACACTCTCCACAATTTTAAAAAATACATCTTAAAATATAGACCAAGTCAGCAGATGTCCGTGATCAAATGAAGTAAAGCTGAATTAGGGCAGTAATGAATCAGGCACTATGCACAGCTCCAGCCCACCTCTTACCAACCCTCCCGACAGGCACTTCCTCACAGACCAAAGGGAAAAGGAGAATCACACTGCAAGCCTTGAGGACTAGCCACACAGAGGGTTACAGACTTGAGAGGAAGTGAATTACACCACAAAGAGTAAAAATCCTCTCCTGAAGGTTAAAAACTGTAATTCAGACTCAAGAAAGGAAACTTGTTCTCTATAGAGTGTCTCTAAAGGATGTGTCAGTTAATTTTCTTTTTACTGCAAAATATCTGTTGTTAATCAGATCTCTTCTTGCTTTTAATACAAAAGCCCAGATCCACAAATCCAGGTGTGTAGGTGCCTAAAGAGCTATTAACAGTTCGGTGGCTATGACCCAAACAAAGCCCCTGTCCAGGGAGTGACTGAGGCTGGGGGTAGGAAATAAACAGCATTTTCTTGCAAGGCTGGACTGTAGAAGATGGTAGCTGTTTTTACACAGCTAACTACATTATGTTCTTATGGAAGTTTTCATTTAATAGGATTTTTTTTTAATGTGTGCATTTTGAGCAGTTTATGCACACAAAACCATGTGCAGCTGATGTTAGGCAAAAAAATGAGGAAAATTTTCCTCCAAAAGCCCACAGAAAATGTATTTGGAAAAATAAAGTGAATGTTTGCTATTTGGAAGCCCAGTAAAATGCATGATCATCTACTGAAGGGAGACAGATAAAAGGCAACAGAATCTGTTGCCTAATGGATGTTGGAAAGAAATAAGGAAAGAACTGTATGAAAGGAAGTCCAAAGAAAAACTTCTCAGCAGGGTGACCGAGGTGATAAATTGCCGTCAGGCTCCAGGCCGTTCTGCGGTGCTCAGGCATGCTTGGACTGTTCTGTTTGAAGAGTTTCCTTCGACCTACCAGCTGTAACCCCAAGCAGTTAATCTGTGTTGCCCACAGTGTTTTTGCACATAGTTGTTGTCACATCCTTGTAGCGTAGCATATACAAATAGTACCCCAAAAGTACACGTTTACATTCAAAGCTCATATTTGGAGCAAAAGCCGTCATTCTTACAGGTTAAAAAGTTCAAGTACCCCTTCTGTTGAGGCATGTCCTGCATTAAAACGTACATGCCTGGGAAGGAGGACCTGGATTCTGTGCATTCCTTGAATGAGGATGATTGAAAGGATAGAATTACAGTGGAATTACGAACGTTATTTCTGTAGCTAGTACAAAAATGAATTTGTAGGAAGTGAACTACTCCCCTGCTCCACTCAAACTGCCTTTTCTGAACACTTTCATGTCAGCAAGACAGCAGACAAATAACACAGGGTGCTGTATTAAGTAATGCGGGGGAGAATGCGCGGAGCAGGAGAGGATTGTCTGAACTGCAAGTTCTCCTTTGGCACCCTCTTGCTTTTATTCAGACCTGTACAGTGTAAGGATGTAGGCTGAATAAATCCAGATTCCAGTCTGGTGTCCACAACATTGACAGCATTTGGCTTCTGTTCCAGTTCATCACCTGCCTACTACAGTCTGTTGCTGTTTATGGATACAGCAGATACATATTCATGATCTGCACAAGGCAGATAGATGAAGTGCTCTGTGCTGAGTCTGCGTCTACAAATTTGGAAAAGTAAATGAGAAATACTCAAATGAATTGCTTCTAAACATAGGAAGCACGCTGATACTTACATTAATTCTGACCCAGGGCTCATCTATTGAATGAACAAATGAACAAAGCAAAGGGAAATGCAAGAAAGAGAATAAGCAGTTGTAAAAGAAATTGCCCCTGTGTCCCAGATATTTTTTGCCCTAATCTGTTATATATCAGAGATGTGTTTAAAATCCCCTAGACTCGGGATTTCTAACATCTTTTGTTTTACTAGTATTTATTATTGTGATTCTTAGTCTCAATGAACTTCCCTTGGCTACATGAGTAGGGAGAAGTCCCTGGCTTACCCTTTTTCTGTCATAGGTTATTTTACATACTCTTCTTTCATCCCTCTTTTTCACCTCTCTAAAATAAATGCCAACAATCTTTACATGTCTTATTAATGCCAGAGATTTTTCCCAGAGCTTATTCTTTGTGCCACCTACTGTGGGTCCCCACTGGTCTGGTACTGCAAAATATATTTTCAGATTAGGGTTTTCAGTACTGTGCAGAATTTCAGTGCATCTGGACATTGCCACATAATATTATGTTTTGCATATCACTGTTTTTCGTTCTTTCTGCAGTCTGACAAGCTTTTTAGTGTCACTTTGGAATTGAGCGGTGTACTTAGACCTAGCCCAAGTGATGTTCAGGGTGATTTTCAGTCAGTATAATTATCTGTAGTTCTGTTAGCTGCATAGGTGTTTAATTCTTTCTTCCCTAATATCTTACTTGAACCTGTTAATACTGAATTTCATTTACCATTGTGTGTCTTGTTTCTTAACATGGTTAAACCCCTCTGAAGGGCTTCGCAGTTTTGTCAGGACTTGATACAAAAGTATTTCAGTCATCTGCACAATATTCTGCCTCCTTAGCTGCTGTGATCTCCCCAAGACGTTAATAAATGTATTATGTAAGTGGTCCTAATGGGAAGGCTTGAGTAAATGACTGTTACACTTCTGTCATGATGAAAAAAGACCATTTAATTCCACTCAGTTTCCTTTTTCTTCACTAGTTTTTGATCAATGAGAATATTTTGCCACTCAATCCATGGCTGTTTAGTTGCTTCAGTCGCCTCTTGTGAAGAAACTTATCAGGGGCCTTTGAAAGTCTAAGTAAATTAATTCAACTGATTCTCCTTTATCCAGTATTTTACTGTCATGTTGAAAGAATTCTAATAAATTAATAGGGCACAATCTCCCTTTGGGAAAACTGGACTGGTTGGAACTTATCATACCATGACCTTCCTACTGTTTCATTATTTTGCTTTTCATTATCATGAGTTGACACGGTGCACATGCCTGACTTACTGGTCTGTTGTTCTGCAAAGGTTACCCAGGAACCTTTCTGGAATACGGTATTTGCTTCTTTACAGTTCTCCACAGTTCTCTGTGGTGTTTCCCAGTGGTAGCGATGCATTTTCTTCCTGCAATACACAGACAAAAGAGAGGAATGAGTCTTTCAATAGCAAGCCATTGGTGTCTAGAGCTCTGTATTTTCAGCACTGAACAGGTTTAGGCACAAGGGGAGATGTAATCTAATCTTGGCAGAGCTCTATTGCCATACCGATTTACCAACTAAAACATATAAGCACAAACAACAGAGGTTGTTCGGAGTTTTACTTCAAATTATTTAGAGTATCAAATGACTCTTTAATCTATGGGGAGGCTTCTTAAAAGTTGTTCTATAACATGGGTTACATTTGTATTTTAAGTGTAACTGTGGAGATGGTAGAGAACTGCACTGTCCTGTTTGTTCTATAATTGTATATCTTTTGCTGATTAGGGTTAAAAGTAATTCACGAAGCGTAATTTAGATACAAAAAAATCTACCTAAAACCTCAAATGATTGTTTCCTGTTTATTGAACTTTTCTAGGTCACAGGGCTGAATACATGACAACAAGGTAAGATATTTTTATTTGACTTGATTAGAGTTACAAATGTAATAAAACCTTAGAAATTACAAATTTTAGAACAAGTTCATAAGAGTATATAACGTTGTTGTTGCTGTTGTTACATAAATTGTGTACAGACCCTGTGTGTTTTAACATTCAGCATTTCTGTTTCTGCATGCTGATGGCTAAAGGACCAGGCTGTTCATCTTCCTCATTCATGTGAGCTGCTTAGGCCAGTGTCAAGGGTGGGACAAGCTGGGAGATCCTTGAAAATATTTGTGAATCACACATCAAATTGGGAAGTTGCAGGGGGCTTTTTGGTGCTAGAAAACAAATCTTTTTCAGTTGCTAGAGATACCTTGCCTCTCAAGGTTTGTAGTTCACTTGGTCAGGATACACAGTTTAGAAGCACCTGATACAGAAGCGTATTTAGGGGATAGGCTGCATCTTTGACAACCTAGCTCTGGATAGGAGTACTTGCCTCCCCCAGCATCCCTGTATTCAATACTTAAGTGGGTCTATTTATTCACAGAAGTGAAGGGATACAGTGTTAGATCTCCCTGCTTTGTGCAGCACGTACTTTTCAGTTGTGTAATGCCACACCTGCGACGCTGCCTCCAGACATAAGCACAGATGGGCACGCTGCAGCCCCTGGGATATCAGACTGGGGGGGCAATGGCAACTGTTTGGATTTGCAGCTGCCACTTGTGTGTATCACTGCTACGGGGACCACCCTTCTCGTCCTGGTGACAGCAGGAACATCCAGCCCAGCTTTCCTGGTCTCACTCTTCCCTTTCCATGCAATACATCCTTGCTCAATGCCTTCTCTTTCTCCTTTTTGCTCCTGGACAGGAATGGCCTTGCTACCACCCCTTCTCTTTGGATTAAAAAAAAATATATATTGCCCTCCCAGCTAAGAAGTTTGGATCCAGCTCTGGCTCTGCCTTTGCTGGGCCACTTGGTTTGGTATAACTTCTTCTGCCTGCCCCCCATATTCCTGGGAACATCTCTACAGGCTTCACACCAGCCTTTCTTCCACCACTCCACCGTCCATTTTAGCTCTGTAAAGTTGGACTTATTCACCTTCCTTCCTTACCTTTTGTGGTAATAAATCAGAGCATTCTTCCCAATTGCTGACATTAATTCTGAGACCTGTGCCTTTAACTCTGCCCCCAGATGCTACCAGGAACGCATGGAAGTCAGCAAGCTTATGTCCAATGAGAAAAATGTTCTTTCTTGACTCCAAAGCAGGTGACTCATCAGGCTCACATCATCCTGAATTCCCTGCTCTGTAAGCAGCTGGAAGAAGATGAAGGATTTAGGCAATGATTTTATGTTAGTAAAGTGGGGGAGCAGCTTGAAGCCATCTTACCTCCTGTCTTCTCACATCTGGTCACTTAGAGAAGGAAACTCTGAGGGAGCAGGGCCTGCCTGTCCGTTCCTCGGTACCAGTTCCCCCCGTCCGGCTGGGACCTGCCTGTTGCCCCAAGGTTCGGTTAAGTTTTCAGGCTGTAAGACACGCAAATGGAAATGTTCCTCAAGGTCAAAGTTAAATTGTAGAAGGGAGGAGGTTATCTTTAAAGATGAGTTTAAAATAGCAGGTAGTACCCAAACAGACCAAAGTCCTGCCACTTAATGTTCTATGCATTATTGTTTTTCAGTGTTTCCCCCAAAGCATTGATTTTTTTGCTAATTCCTGAAAAACCCATAGAAACGTTGGACTGCTGGTGCAGGGGAACTAGGGAAGCTGTTGGCATGCAAAGTGCCCTGACATTCACAAAATAAATTGTGACCTAGAGAACAATATTTATTTCCTGTAATCTCTTTCCGTTGTAGTCATCACATGTGTAACCCACTAGGTAAATGTTTTGCAGACCAAAGATTTGTGTGTTCTTCCTTTTCTTTTTTTGCATTATGCTGCCTTTGTTTATTTGTTTCAAGTTGATGATATTCTTTTAATTCCTTTAGCTAATTTGCAAGGTGTTTCTTTTCTTGCGTGAAGATGTTGATGGTTGGTTGTGGAAGGCTAAAGCTGTTTAACCTTCCTGGCTCTAGTTGAAAATGCAGATGGTTTGGTTTTGAAGCATCTTAGGAGTGTGCTGAGCAGCTTTAATTTGCATTTGAAGCTTCTCCAGCATGAAGCAACTTTTCTGCTTGATAAGAGGTGCTTCGAGTGGCCTGTGTTCTGCCGCGGCTGGCAGGATGAATTCCAGTGGTTGCTGCACATTTCATGCATGACCGCAACAAAAAAGGCCATTCCGATTGCGCAGTGTTTGGAATAAATGTGTATGGTAAAACTGCAAAGCAGGGATTCATAAAGACTGTCAATATTTATCCATAAGTAATGTGTTTCTAGTGGGGGAGTTCTCCACTCTTTAATCACTGCTACACTTAAATTTCATGAAAAGTCTTTATTTGATAAGTACTGTGTTTATTTCTCCCTTTACAATGTTCTGTTGTTTTGCCATGAGCTTACAGACATTTCATTTTATTGTGTGACTTAATTCTACCTTGCTCAGTAATCATATTCCCTTCCCTTAGGCCTCCAAATCTTCCCCCTAAGCCCCAGAAACACAGGAAGCCCAGACCCCGATCACAGTATAGTGCTAAGTTGTTTAATGGTGATTTGGAGTCATTCATCAAGGTACTGGCACCAGCCACCCCAGTGGCTGATCTCAACACTTCTTACTATAATGGTCACCACCTCACGTGAGCTGAGGCAGATCATTATGTTTAAGTCTGTCCTGGGGCTCTTTTCTTTCCCGGTTGATCAATATAATACTTCCTGAAGTCAGAGGGAAAGAGGGGGATTCATTTCTCACGGTAACCTCCCTACGATCTTGTTAATCAAGTAGGGATTGGCGGCCTGGTTTTATTAGGAAACTTAGCATCATGTAGAAGATAGGATGTAGTGGTGCATCCCACGACTTAACACAATTTCCTGCTTGCCATTTTCATTACATTCAATATTCAAAGTCTGTGGAGAAGCAGTACTACCCTGGGTTTGATATCCAGCTTTTGATTTCCTATGACTTTAGGAATTTATTATATTGTGTGAAATTGTGATCACCGCTATTCTGGATCTTGTATCTTTGCTGTATTTACTATCTTCTTCTTTCTCATACTTTTATTTCTAATAATGCTTCTAGCCGAGGCCGAAGGAACTCTCACACGAGACATCAGGTATAGTTCTGGTGACAAGAGAACCATCTCCGCCTCGCTCTCGGGTTGCATTCACGCCTGGCTCAAAATTAGTTCTTTCAAAGACCTGAAGGGAGAAGTTTGCATTAAGAAATAAGTGTACAGCAGGCAAAACTGAACGAGAGCACAACTCTGGAGTGATTGTAGTCTTAAATGATGGATATTTCCTTATTCATTAACAAGCACCTGCCCATCATAGTCAATTAGTGCCTCTGGACGCTAGCTGACAGAGCTAAGGGAAAGAAGTCTTCAAAAAATACGTAACAATGCAGTTATAAATGCAGTGAATGAATTTCCTGACTGCAAACTCTGTGAACTGGGTTTGAATGTTACAGCTTTTGGTTTTTTTTTTTCTTCCTGTACAACATAGGTAGCGGCAAATATTTTGCAGAACAAATTCTATGCTCAGTGGCACCATACCAGTTTAGCTGTCTTTGAATCAAGCTTTCAGCCACCCTCAATGCACCTATAGGGAAAACTATTATTATTATGCAGGTGGTGCTGTGAGGTGCAAAGACTTTCAGGAAATCATCACATGATGCAAGAGATGACTATCACAAACAGTTTCTTGCTCAAGGATGAAAATAAGCAAAGAAGCAGAAACTCCCACAACAAAAAGCCCCTGGATTGGAGAAGCACAGAGCAAATCAGAAGAAATGGTACCCCGTCATTTTCCCTCACAGAGAAGAGGGTTATGCTACATGGCAGTGTGGGTGACAGGGCTTACTTGCAAGTGGAGAGTCCTACATAGTTAGTCTTTCATAAAGAGGAAGAGAAAGCTGGTAGCCTTATGACAAATTTGCCAGTGTGGGAGCTAACCTAGGAAAGCATCCCTGCTCAAAGACCATGTCATTCCTCATAGGGTTGAGTCATTTTGACAGGCACAAAAGGATTACAGCTAGTGAAATACAGTATCACACCAGATTGCTCTTTGTTACATTTTTGCACTATAAGAAATGATAATTAGTCCCAAACATACATTCACTGACTACACACATCAGATTAAATTCACAGCAGCGGTAGGGTCACTGTTCTTGATGTTTCACCAACACAGATTGTTACTTCAAATTATTTTCCTGTCATTAGATCCAAAATCCAAAGCTGTTGGTTTAGATTATTTCAGGGAATTACTTAGCTACAAAGTTGTGCATGGTTCTGAACAGATTCTCCAAAACCAGGTATGAAAGTAATTTTTTTTTTTTGTAATTTCTTACTGCAAACACTATCTTTTCCGAGGCTTTACATTCTTTGCATGAACCAGCGTACTAACAGGAGATACGGGTGCATGTTGTGCATGTTTTCTAATACTCTGCTTTTTTTGGAGGCTGCTCGGTGTTGGTGAAGATGACAGTATTCCTGGGTTTAGCAACTGACCTGTTACATGGGGGTTTTTTTATTCAGCTGTTACTGACTCATGACACAACTCAAACAGAAAATGTTCATCCAGACATTACTGGTTCTTGGCTAGCCAGTCTTTGCTAGGTTTTAAATTAAAAGACAAACAAGGCACAATTTAAATAGCATCATTAGCCACACAGTCTTTTGTAAGCCCTACGAAAACAACATGGAGTGCACAGAAGATCAGGGGTTAGGTTATCTCAGGAAGTGCATTGTTTCATTGCTTCACTGTGTGTTATTTTTCAAACTTTTTTTAGTAGTTGGCTTTTCTTCTACTTGGGTTTAATTCATAAACTTCCCATTAGTGTAATTTAGCACAAAAATGAAGGACTAGTTTGTAAGGGGAAATGTGTATTCTGAGTTACAGGGTGCTTTTGAATTCATGGTTTTGTAATACAGACTGGTTTTATATTAAACTTTCAAATGAATTAGTCAGTTCTCTGAGCGCTTACGTATTTGAAATTCATTTGGAAAGAAAAATTATAGCTTCCAAGACAAGAATTTCAAAGGTACCTATTATTTATGAAACAGTATTTTTTCCAGCGTAAGCAGCAACTTTTCTAAATAATTTTTAATCATATGATTTGTGTCTTTAATAGATATTTGATGACTTGTAGTCATTAATGTGCTTGGGGTAAAGCATCCATTTTTTAAAGTGCCAAAACACACAGATGAAGGACTGTGATGGTTCTTTTGGAAAATCAGCAGTTTAAAAGAAAAAGACAAATAACACACTGAAAATTAGTGTATAGTCATCTTCTCCCCCTACCGTCACAAGAATTTTTTCTTCTTTATTGAAACACCTCTACTTAACTGAAGATGTAGCTGTAGACCTGCTGCCGTATCATGGCTGAGAGCAGGAGCTCTGATTCCTGAGCTCTGCCAGTTGCAGGTGGGGAGGTGTAGGCTGTGACCTCCCTTTCCCAATACCTTTGTGCCTACAGAAGAGGCAGCTGAACCACATGCTCAGCTCAAAGTGGCTACGATTCACCACGCAGTGTATTACCAGCTAGTTAGAGCAGCCTGAAACAACATGCCAGGCCATCATCTGCCCTGTGTTAGGACACGCAAATCAGCAGAGCACGCAGGAGCGCTCTTAGGTTGGGAGGGAGACATCTGGTACCCCGTGCAATGTCATTTGGTGGCTCTTCCTCGAGAACGTTTCTGATAGTCCAGCAGGTCCAAAAAAGGCCTTTTCAACTCTTTGTGATCAACATTCTTTACCAAAAAAAAAAAAAAAAAAAAAGGCACCTCAAGGAATTAGGTTCTGTGTAATTAGGTCCATGTAGGATTTTCTCCACCAGGAAAAGAAGGTAAGTTAAATGGATGCAGAGAGATCATCTTCATCATGAATTATTATTTGTAATAATAAACTTTTTAAAAGGCAAATCACTGCTTTAACTCATTTTGCTTCAAAAATCTAAAACACATGCATGAGCTTAGATGTCACATACAGTGTTAGCCAGATACAGTGGCAGAGGTAGAGAATGAAGTCTTTGGATTTCCCGATTCAATGATTTTAATGAAGAACCATAATCTTTTCTCTCCACCTGTTCCTTTCCCTCCCTCCCTAAATGGGAAGAGAACTCTGTTAGAAATTATATGCTTTCTCGTGTGTTTTTTGCCAGCACTGTATGTCCATCTGGATTGACCAAGAAAATGCATTTTCACATTCAGTCCAGAGTAGGGAGGTTTCCTCTGTCTGGTCTGCAGTTCTCTCTTTCTGCTCTTGTTTTTCCAGGATTCAGGACAAGTCATTCCTCTCATCGTGGAAAGCTGTATCAGATTTATCAATTTATACGGTAAGCTCTGAAACATACTGTGTCATTTGATTATTGGCCTGACTTTTTTGTCTGTCTTTTGCATAATGTATTTACCACCACAGCTTTGTTTTTAAAATAGAGATTAAAAGTGTTTTAAAAACTAGATTCATTTCTCACCACTGTCTCCCATCTTTGCTGCAGGTCTTCAGCATCAGGGAATTTTTAGAGTGTCTGGTTCCCAGGTGGAAGTCAATGATATTAAAAATTCATTTGAGAGAGGTAATTGCATTTTCATTTATTTGAGCACCTTAATATCTGACATTTCAAAATCTCTTAAATTCTAATTACTTTCTTGGCTGTTTAAGCAGTTTGTATGCACTTTGTGTACTGCACCTAAAACTTGGCACTGTCATGTGCTTAAAGATGAAGTGTAATGATGACATGTACATGTTTTTCCCCTGTTATGTCCTAGGAGCTTGAGGTTGTTTTTCATTTTGTTTAGACAAGGCATATGACTCTTGAATCAACTATAAACTTGAGTCTTTCGTTAATGATAAACTGCAAATAATAGTTTGTCTATATTTTATTTTAAAGATACTCAGAAAGGAAAGATTATGGTATTTAATTAGATTCAAGACACTACTTAACGCAATTTGAGAACCCTGTTACTTGATCTTCTGGAATACAAGTGCTCAACTTTCTGGTCCCTCTGCCAAAGTGGCATCACGATCAATGAGAATATGGGCTGTGAAAGGGTCGCTTGATTTTCAGCCACTGTTTTCATTCCCGAAAGAAACTTCAAAGTGAAAACAGCTTTTTAAACATGAGTGGCTTGCAACATCCAGCCTAGGATTGCTCTGCTAGGGGAGCCAGCATTCAGCAATCCCTTAATTGTGTTAAAACAATACTAGCTACAATTTCTTTTAAATCTTACATTCTCTTTTCTTGGGTCTTAGAAGCTGTTCTTTTAATTTCCAGAAAAACCTTTTGCAGATCATCTGCTAACCCTTGGAGCAATAAGTCTTGTGACTAAAAGCATGAAAAAATACGCACAGTATTTTTCTCCCTAGGATTAGCTATATATCTTGTTAAACCTGATCTCGTCTTTGACAAGATACGTGAAGCAGCTGTTTTTACATGCTAAGTGAAGCCACATCCTCCTATTCTATGGCTTTTAAATCTGCCCTGTTGTTAACTGCTTCTCCTAGGTAGTGTTATTCTGGAAAATATATACATTTTAAAGTGTTTCAAAATAAAGATTAAGCCTTTAAAATTACACATAGTTCAATCATGGCTGAGGTTTCAGTTAGGGTTTCAGTTCCTATACAGTGTTTTCACAAAATGGTTGCATATATTCCTGAATGTTTTAATTTTTCAGAATGAAGACAGATTTCCAATTCAAAGAGTTACCTAACTCAATTTGCTTTATGTAATCTCCCAAAGAATAGTCTGAGAAACCCTGTTCAATTAAGAACATCTGGCTTTTTTATTTTACTAACTGTAAATCACAGCATGTCCATAAATACCTAGTTGGAAGTTCAGGACGTAAGGGATCACTAGGTTATGTAATTTAAAGGAAGCTTTATTTAGGCTGCCGGTTTTAGTTTAATCATAGCCTGGGATTTCTAAATCAGTGTTTATTATCTTACTTGAATGCTTGCATTGCCACCTCCCACACACTAAAAACAAGAAACCCCAAAAATGTCACTCATAAAAATGTTGCATGCAAGAATGCTCCTGCATGTGTGTTTCATTCAATTTATTTACTTTTTAAGGTGAAAATCCTTTGGCAGATGACCAAAGTAACCATGACATTAACTCAGTTGCTGGAGTACTGAAGCTCTATTTCCGAGGGCTGGAAAATCCTGTCTTTCCTAAGGAAAGATTTAATGATCTTATTTCTTGTATCAGTAAGTAGAAATCTCTGTTTCTCAATAGAATTTTACTTTCATATATACAATAGTGATGTGAAAAAGGAGCTAACTTTACAGATTTTTCTCAGACAATTTGTTTGCCATCTGTAACAGTCTGGGTCAGTTATTAGTCATACTCACAGCTGTGGTTGTTCCCTTTTTCCAGTGGGATTAATGTACAGTACAACTCTCTGTTTAATAGGGCAGGAAGAATGTCTTTTGGTATACAAGAGTTAAATTTAAATAGTTAAATTTAAACGCATTATTATTTTCCTCTGTGCACTGGGGCAGACAGAGAGGATGAAGTCATGACCATGCAAACAGAGTATGTTACTTTCCACAAAGGTTTTCACGCCCCGCAGCTTGGAGTCAGCACTGGTGAATAAGTAACTAACTGCTCGACACTGTGTGGTTCTGGACCTTTATCGTGCTCAGCTTAAAACCCCCGATCCAATCAGCAGGGAAACCCTTCAGTGCAGGGTCGGAGGGGAGCAGCTGAGTGTTGCCTGCGGAAGAGCCCGGTCTGCCTTCCAACACACAAGTTGTAATGGGATGCCTTGGAGAAGCCTTGCAAGGGTCTGTGCACTGCTGGTGTTCGTAGCCAGACACAGAGAGGTTGTAGTAATTTAGGAAGTTCTCAGTGGATGAGTGAATTGCTCTGGCATGCACAAAACCTCTTCCAGTTCACAGATCCCTGCAGATGTTGAGGAGGGGTGAGGCCAAGCCAACCAGGCTTACTGCTCCCTGTGGGTCCATTAGAAGTGGTCAGAGGTGCTAGCTTTGTGGAAGAATTTCCTCCTCTCAACCCTTCCTTTATAACTTGCCTGCTTCAGCTGAATGGAGAAAGAGATAGTTTCACAGGTAACGACGGCCAGTCCTGTGGGATATTAATTAGGGCAGGCTCTCTCCAGGCTGTGTTATTTTGGCAAAGGGGTCTCAGCCCAGCGGGCAGGACCAGAGATCAATGTGTGCGCAGCATCCTGGGCTGGCCATCAGATCGGCTTTTCTGCTCCCTGCTGGGGGTTTGCTTCCCACATAGGGAGGATTGCAGTAATTTAGCCTGGAGGTTACAAATACACTGTGACCAGATCTATGTGCAATATTTCGTGTTTCATTTTTTTGCGGGCTTTTCTGCAGCTGTTGCTATTTACAGAATTTGCAGAATTACAGGTATTTACCTTGGTGGTACTGAGGAGTCCTGAAGGACCGCAAAACCACAGTTTAACAGTCTGATGCCTGATGCTGAGGGGGACATTGTCTCCTTAGGAAGCATATTCTTGGTTCTGCCTGAGTTCAGCTTTAGCTAACTGCGGTGCCACAGCCCAGAAAATGTCTGCGAGTCATAGAAATTGAAATCTAAAAAGGGATCGTTTTGACTGAGTGATTTTCTGCGTGACAGGGATGATGGAACTTTACCTAATAATCCTGCACTGATTTCCATAACTTCTGGATGAATTAAAGCATGTCTGCTGGAAAAAATTATCGATTTAATGGCTTCAGTTGACAGAAAACCTACCACATTCTTGGATAAGCTGTTCAAATGATTAATCACTTTCATTGTTAAACATTTGTACCAGATTTCCTTTTCAAAATTTCTGCTGTCAGATTCTGCCCATTGGATCTCTTTATGACTTTATTATTTTGACTAAGCATTAAGAAAAATAGAAATGGTGGTTCTTGTATGTGGAGATGGTATTGCACTCTGCTGTGTTGAAGAGCTTTAAATTGAATTGTAAAATACCAAGAATGAGTATTCGGCTTACAGAGATTATACAAGTGAGTGCTTAGGAGATGCAAAAATATTTGCCCAAAACAACCCTTTAAATGTGTTCCAAGAAGAGGAACCTGGATGATTTCAAAGAGTTTCCGTTCACCATTGAAGCTTCTGAAGACAGGATGGGGTATTTGGAAAGAGGCATGGAAGTTCAATGGACTGAGTATGTGTACATGGCACCTGCGCAAGTGGGAGAGATTCACCAGCCTCTCAGAGCATCACTGTCTGAGAGGGATCCAGTTCAGTTATCCCAAAATGGTCTTTTGTTATTAAGAACTTCAAGGAAAACAGCAATGAATACTAGATCCCTAGCGTTAGGCCTTGGTTTCCTTAGAGGATGTCCAACTATTGCATGTTCAAGGTAGGCAGCGGATTGTTTTCTTGCAAAAGAGTTGACAACCTTTTTTTAAATAACAGTATCACTCAGCAGAGCTGAAATCAGTAACAACCAACAGTCTGGAACAAAGTCACTGCTTTTCCCAGCCACATTTTTAAATGGGACAATTATTGGGAAAGACGTGTTGCCATCTGGTCCTGGTTTAGACTGGCTGTTCTCTGAGGCTGTCCTAAGTCTGAATTATCATCTCTACAACAGCTTGTCAAAACGAGGTGTAATGACTGAGTAGTTCTGCTAGGTTTGACTTCTGCTGTTGCTGTCACAGAACAAAGCAGAGGATTCTCTTCCTGATAATGTGTTGTAAGAGTCCCAGATCTGTTTCTGGCAGGTTTTGGAGGAAGCCAGGGAGGATGATTTTGTCGTTGTTTGGTTTGGTTTCCACAAGGTTATCTTTCGAGGCACTCTGAAATGGCATGTCAATGCCTTCCTTCAGCAGAGGGAGGAGAGGTAAGTTTGGAACATGGCAGGACAAAAGGGGTTTTCTCTTTGAGCACACTGGGGTGGGTTTAGTTTGTGTTCTTGCAGTGGGGGTTTTGAATGCGGTGTGAGCAGAGAAAGAAACTTTCTCGTGCCTTGCACCCACAGCCAGCCCCAGAACCGCACGCTGGGAACGCTGTGTCTGCATCTTCTGATTATCTGAGAAGCCTGAGGTGGAGTGTTTTTACAGCTGTGTACCTAGTCTACGCGCTTCATTAAGTGGCCCACTACTTCCAGGGAATAAGATGTTGGGTTTTTTTAAAAAAACAACAAGCATTTCAGAATTTACTACCTGTCACGGTTTAGTTTAAGTAGCACCTATGTGGTACATACTATCAAAAACTATCTGTCTCAAAGACCCTTTCCATTGCTACCTTTGAAACTTAACGCTTTGTATATCTTGCTAAAAGGAAGACACTCTAGGCAAGATTTTTCTCCCACTTCAGACTTTGAACCTGTCATAGTTGCATTAGTGTCTTTTTCTGTGCTCATGTGGCCTCACATATTAAGTATGTTGGTCTTCATGTTAATGGGAGCAGGGCCAGACTCTCTTTCCTCTGTGAGAATGCACATTAGTGTAACTTTAGATCACAATTGATATGTAAAGTCCAGAAAGCTTTCACATTTTTAATTAAGAGGGTTTAAATACTCTTAATTCATATTGCATTCACTATCTGATAAACAGTGAGGAAATAAACATTAAGTTGTTTTCAAATAGTTTTTTCAAGATAAATGTCAGTGTGGTTTTTTTAATCATTAGCAGAAATTGTTATAAAAGGGGGGAGAGAGAAAGCAAATTCATAAAGTTAATGTTCACATAAAACTGTAAGAGGGCAGAATGTCACACATTTTATATGGAAATGTAATGTTGCCAGTGAAAAAGCCCTTGAAACTGAAGTACTTAGTTATGGATGTCAAGCATAATTGAGGCTACAGCTGCAAAATGAACCTTTCCTCAGTACAGCCACTGAGGAATTCCTTTGCATTTATGCATATATTTCCAAATGAAATAGAGCATTGTGATTTAATGCTTTCCCTTTTGCAAATACAGTGGAACAGTGCAAAAAGACTGTGACTTTCAGGGCAAGTTGTATTAGTTAGGCTCATGAGAACAATGTTATTCTGTTTGGGCTTACGAACTGGTTTAGATAAAATTTGGGCCAAATTATGACTTCTCCAGAGCAAGCATGAAAGGTAGGACAGAATGTAAAGAATCCATCTGATTATGGGCCATAATTCTGCATTCTCAGCAAAAGGAGTGGCTACTATTGCTCCCAGCAGCACTCGGCAATCCAGAGGGTAAAATAAGGGGGGGCAAGGGAGGAGAGTTGCACTGTACTTCTTTTCTGCCCCTTTGTAGAAACAGGTTTGGCCAAACACAAGCAAAGTATTTGTAACAGAAGTTACCTGAAGGCAGAGGGTACTGAAGCTGTGCTGAGGGCTGGCCATGATTCACCTTCACTGCTGAGGAACTGCAGTTCCTCTTCCTGGTGTGAGTTCTTACACACGTGAATCACTGTTACATACATAGCTGTGCAGTGCAGCAGCAGGCACATTGCAGCTACCCAGACAGCTTAGCTTCTGCTCAGGTCGTTATAATTCTTCTTGGTTTCATATCTGCTGCCTTAAATTTGATATACTGAGATGGCAGGATGGATGAAAACTTACAGCTTTTTTCCTTCTGATTTTCATCATTTCAATCCCTTGCTGCCAGCAGTGTCCATTTACCTAAAGGCGTAAATGTTATGGAAGGAAATTATTTTATTGCTCTTCCAGACTCTTGCCCATTACCTAAAAAGTAAAAAACTATATTCTGAATTGTCCACTCTTCCTGAAGAAGTTTAAACAAAATAACAACGACTGTTTCCTTCCCTAAGTGACAGTGGAGACCGTTGTGTTTGTCCTCCAGTAATGTGTTCTTAAATAGATCTGAAAGATCTGTAAGTGGCATTGCTGAGTTAATATATACATATCTTTGAGTTGGATTGGACCCATCTACCGAAGTGGAAAGAGGCACAAATTGTTAACTTCAGCACTAATGCATATTCATGTAATTCACTTGTCAGCTGCAAATTGACCATAAAAATTACATCTGCAAGTGTAACTCAATCCCATTTGACGTTCAGCGGGTGTGTAAAATACGCATGAGGCATTCACTCTGTTACTAGTAGGCGCTGCTCCAAGTGGAACCAGCGAGTGGCCCCCACGCAGAGATACCACATTGGATTTTATCCTTCAAAACAGTGGTCCTAAAGGAGAGAGCGAGCTTACGTTACCATTGTTTGCTTTCTTCTTCCTTCTTTGTGCTACTCTTGCCTGTGAATATGCTTAGCTTGCACAGCACTGGCTGTTGGTATAGCACAATTCATTCATTGCTGACACTGGGTTTCTCCTTCCACATGTTCTGGTCAATAATATCTTCCCTTTGCAAAATGTTTGCATTTCTTTTGTTACTTCTGAGATTGGCCCATGGAGGTTGCCTGTTAACAGAGGGTGGGAGGAAAGACACAGTCCAGAGCTCGTGTTTCTGAGCTCTGACTGCTCCCAGGCTGAATCTTCTCCTCTCTGGATAACCACACCTCACCACCAGTGCAGGAGAGGCCATGTGTAGAACCACGACCAGGAAAAGTACAGTGCTTTTGTAGCATTTTTAACTAAACCAGCATAATAAAGGCATGTAGCTGTCCAGTTGGCCCAAAATATTTCAGAACTGCCAGCAATTGCTCTCTTGCAAAAGTCTTTTGTTCTCCATCACCAAAGCACTGCATTTATATATTTGAATATTTATTGCCTTTTACATGCTCCACTACTTCAGGATTATTGCTTAATTAAACTTCAATTTACATTTTCTTAATGTTATTTAGGATGAATGTATCCCTGTCTTGATTTATAATTTAGTTTTGTTTTATTTGTGTTTGGGGACTTGTGTTAGTAATTGTGATTTCTCTCCTCTTAGGTTTCCTTTACTCTTCTGAGGCAGATTGTTCACTTTTGATCTGTTTCACTTAGAGTCTGCCTTGGCAAAAACCTCTTTGTGAGTCACCAGGTGGTTAAAACGTGTTATTTGTCATGGAAGAGAAAAGTGGACATTCACTGATTCTCTGTGTCTCTGCAGTAAGCAAAGGTGACACCGCCTCTCCAGTGCAGGTTCCCGTGTTCTTGGAGGCTGAAGATCACACCTTTTAAGGCTTAAGTAGCTAGGATTTATGCCTATCTCATGCTATTTAGAGAACTGGTCCTTAGCCCATGGCTGACAAAGAGGCAGTTAGCTGATAAGTAATTCTTTCATTTATGCAATGACGTTAGTCTCAGCTGGATTCATTCATGCAGTTCAAGGACAAAGAGTGTTTGCAGAGGAAGTCCATGGGAGATCAATAAATAAATCTTTTCCAAGAGCAATGCAAGATTGCACCTCAACAGATTTTCTTGTGGAGATTGTGATCTGCCTCTTTGGAGGATCTTACGAACAGGTTGGACAGATGTCTCTCAGAGGTGATTAAGGTGAAGTCAAAGGGTGAGATTGCATCACTTAAATGATCTCTGAAGAGTCCTCCAAACCCTCTGTTTTTCATTTTTGTAGTAGCTGGTGGAGGCTCCTTAGATCCCAAACACCTTTGATGCTTAGATGCCTAGAAATACACAGAATTGTGGACACACAGAAAACCAAGCTCCTTGTATTATTAGGGTGCTTTGCTCCATTATTGTCTGATAAAAATGCATTAATAGTTCTGGGCACAGGTGCCCGGCTCTTCCACAGAGTGCTATAGTCATGAAGCCCCAGTGGCTGGCCTCTTCCCCTTCTCTTACTTCACCCCACAAATGTCTCCTGTGCTCTGGGCTGCACTGTAGCTCCACTTTGACAGGAGCACAGTGTTCCTACGCCAAACACCTTCTCGTCTGGCTGGCAGGAAACTCTCCTGCTTGTGGGTTTGACCCCTGTGGCTGAGACGGGTCTGGAAAGCAAGTGTGTCAGACCAGAGCTCCAGAAGTTCTGCTCTGCTCTGAGAACTGGGAACTAGAAAATAATAACCATTTCTATTTGTGATATTTACCTGACGGTAGTCTTGATTTGTGGTTGATATTCATGTGTCCTTCACACAGATCTCTCTTCCCTCCCTCACCCCACAGTCAGAAAAAAGACATTAGTTCTCAGTGTGCTTGGCCTTGCCAGAGGCTTGTCCTGTTGCTTGTGTTTGGGAATGTAAGTCTCATCGTATCATTAGAGTAATGAACCAGTTTTCAAATCCCCTGATTTCTATTTCTGCTTGGCAGCTCATTGCATTATTAGGACAAGTCATGTAATATCAGCACTTCAGTTTTCTTAGCTGAGAAATGCGTAATACCTCACCGGTCGCTGAGGTAGGACTAACTACAGTTCTTGAAAATCAGAGTAATGAAAAGAGGGCCTCCATCAGAAGTGCTGTAAGAGAAGACACAACCAGCTTTCTACACTGTTGGGATTGCCAGTGGTTTCTCGCAGCAACCAGCTTGTAGCCTGGATGGCTGTTCTGCCCCGAGGCTCTCTTCAGCAAATCCAGTGGAGGCAAAGCAATGCTTTTTCTTCCCTCTGCATGGAAAGCAGCAGAGCTGCAAATTCTGTCTGCCTGGATGCAGAAAGATCGCTCTGTATTCATTCCTTCTTTCCTACATACCCAAACACTTGCACGCTGCATACACACGAGCAACTATGAAATTTGGCTCCTCATTTAAAAGCAGCATGCAAATACATAACATTATTACCTATCTCCTTTAAACCAAATCAGTGCTGAGAAAGAAAAACAAGCCTTTTGAAATAATGTGGAAAGCGTATGAATTTACCACTTGGCAGTAGTTTGGATTTTCAATAAAGGGGCTTTCATGGAAACTGGGACTGGGTTACCAGGAAGGTATTGGAAATACACACACCTCATTCCAGCATGTATAGCTTGTAACTGCTTCAGTATAGAGGTGACCTGCTAGTACTTAGTACTGATCATGCTCCTAGTAGGGCAGCTGGGATAGCTCAACACATGGCCATACAGCCAGACTCTCTGTGCCTACTCTGCCATGTCCATGCTGCCTACTGGGACCAGTTCCTGGCTTATGCATCCTGAGAACCATGTCTAGGAGCTGCTTGGAAGAGTTGTAGTTGGAACAGACCACAAGCACATTGGAGAGCGTGGTAACTACTGTGTGGCAGCTGCCTGCCAGTGTTCAAAACTGTGCCCCGTCCTGGTTTAGCTCACTGGTTTAGACAGAGCTATTGCATCTGGATAGGCAGCACGCTGCTGGAAGGAGCCACTGGACCCGCCTGGAAGCCCGGCCAGTGCATTTCTCTGGTCTGATTTGAGTTCAGCGATGACTGAACCTGGTCCAGGGCTGGTCTCCAGAACTGACTGGAAGAGGCAGGTCTGCAGCACAAGGCATTAGCCAGGAAAGGCTTTAATGCAGAAGGCAGCTCCTGGCCTGCGTCACAAATTCCCTCCAGCTTCCCACACCCAGCAGATGGGGCGGAAAGGCTGGAGAGGAGCTGTGCCACAGCACCACACAGCAGTGCTGCTGAGGCAGGAGTGTTGAAAGACATAACCAAAGCGCCCTTGGATCTTCCTCCATCAGCCCCACTCCATAGAAAATCCACCTGCGCACGTGCACACAGGCTCAAAACCACCCAGGCCTACAACTCCATGCACAGAGACTCAGAGACAGGCTGGTCAGGGGGAAGGTCGGCTGAGCTGGAGACTTGCAAGGCACCGCTAGCTGTAACAGCAGCTGCTTTTGTTGGGAGATCGGGAACTGAAGATACGGTCAGGCTCCTTCCACTTCAGTTTTGGAGAGTTGCGTTGTTTAGGTAGGTGGAGAAAGGCCTTGCGCGAAAGCTGGTGTCTGTGAGCTGTGCAGAATGGCAGTGTGGCACTGCAGTGCAGAAGTGAGGGTACGTAGCATTGGCATCTCCAAGATGTGGTGTATGCTGGAAAGGGCGAGGAGAATTGTGGTTGCTCTGCAGGTCCTCGCTGTGCAAGCAGCTCCCTGGCTTAGCACGTCCCTGCCATTGACTCCGGTTCTTAACCAGTAACCAGGAATACTTCTTGATTCATGCAGTCCAGGTTTAACAGAAATGTAAAAATAAATTTCAAGTCCCATGCTCCACTAGAGAAAGTGTAATGGCTTGAACTGATTTTCAGCTAGAGTTTGGGTTCAGTGTGACTCATTAGGTTATAAATTATACAACTTGTCAGCAGTCCTTTTCCCCTCAGCTCTGCGGCTGTCATTGGCATCTCACCAGGGACACCGTTCCAGCCTTCAGCCGCTCTGCTAGGGAATAGGATTTTACTTCCTGCAGGAGTTTCCCTTTGCTGCTCCCGCAGTAAATACCACAATCCAAATGGGCTTCCTTTCATGCAAGCGGTGGTGGGCTCTTCTCCTTCTGCAGAAACTCCCAAGGAGCTGAGCTTCTCCCCATCCCAAAAGCTTCTGTTCCCCAGCGCTCTAGTGGTGCTGAGCCAGTGGGATCTCCCGTAAATGCAGGTGTGGGAACAGGTTTCCCCCCTTAGTTTGCTACACTGGCATTTCCTAATGAAGTACAGCACTTCTGCGTGGTAAACAGAAGTCTCGCTGCTGACGTGCTCTGCTTATGCTTAGCTCTTGGTACCAAAATACTAATAGGAGACACCAGTTGTTCTTCTAAGAAACGTAAGTCAACACACATTGTGCATCTACAAATAAATGCTAATTGGTAGAAATAGCCATACCAAAGAGCACAAATAAACACCAGGAACTCTGTTTACAGTTAGCATGTTTTTATCTAAGTAATTACTTGAAATGTGTGCTGTTAAATATCACATTTTGTGGTGCAAATGGCTTTTCAGCTATTGCAATCAGCTCCTGTTTCTCATTTCAGTGCCACTGGACAGTATTTCTCATGTAGTCTGCTAAGATTTCCCCTAGATGTTGTTAACTGCAGCATTCTTTCATGGCTGACGTAAAAAGCATTACTGAAATTTTAGCTTGTTTCTAACAGTGTCATTTACACAGAAAACACATTGAGTAAAAAATTGAGATATTACTTATTTTGAAAAACAATTTATCCTTTTATCCCATCACTACCCCACTTGGAACCACATAATCTTTCTGACCAACATAGAAGATAATGCATCCTTGTTATAAGACATTAGGAACTGATGCTTTTATTAAGCTGACCTTGTTTTGCCCACTTCAGAAGAATTTTGGTGGACTGCTATAAAATCATTTCGGAAAACACATGTGATCTTCATGTTTGTTGCTTACACACTGTAAAACATAAAGCCTTTCTCCTGCTTTCCCATTAAGAGAGTTATAGCTGGACATTTGATTAAGAAAACTCATTAGAGAAGCTCGGTGATTGGAATATTATGTCTGATATGAACATTCAAATAAAGAGGATGAATCTGTATTTGAAACTGATGGCAAACATCTCTCCTTGGTTCCTTGGATTTATGTACTGATACTATGTTTTTGTGAGCTGTCTAGCTCAGCAAGTGGCACAGGGTTTGACTTAGGTAGATTTGTGACTTCTTCTATCTAAAGGTGTTACTTTTAAACTGTGTGGTTTGAATGAGAGGGAGGAGGACTTAGATCCTATTTTTCTAATAGGCCAAAATGAGAAGATATTGGCTAAGGACATGTGATGGTAAAGAGTTGAAGTAAATTGAGTAAACTGAATGCTATTTTAGACCGTGTTATGAAAGTGAACTTAAAACACTTTCTTCTGTTTGCAGGAATAGACAATCTCTATGAGAGGGCTCTTCACATCCGCAAACTCCTCCTTACTTTGCCCAGGTCGGTCCTTATAGTGATGAGATACCTCTTCGCCTTCCTCAACCAGTAAGTGCTTTATCATTCCGCAAGGTACTGTGTCTTTATCTGCCTTCCTCTTCTGGTATTGAAGCTCTTTGGGTTTACTCATACTCTATGTAGAATTTACATTTAAGCTCCATTTGACACAAAATACTATCTTCTAATTGGCAATGAAAACAGAAGGAAAACACCAGTTTTCATTCAAACTAAAATTCCATTTGTCCAAAACTGAGCAAGGTTGTAATAAGATGGATTAAAGTGTTGTCTGAAATAGGGAGTGCAGGCCACAGCACTAAAGCTGCTAACAAAATAAGCTGATAAGAAAAATAACAAATACAAACGGTAACTGCATTAAAAATAATTTAAGTGATTTAAAAGTAGAATTTTTTTTTCCTTATCTAAAGCTGATTTTAATCTCCTGCTGGGAAAAATAAACAGTATATTCAAGCAGGACAGGCACTACAAGCTACCTATTTGATGCTAGGCACTGCCAGGGTGAGACTTTGTGTTGCTGCTTCTATTTTCTGGTAATAGGGCTACCAGTATAGAGAACATATATCCCCTGTATGCTTTGATATAAAGTAGCTTGGTTCTCGCATTGCAAAACACAGGCAGCTGCTGCAAGGAGGGTTGTATGCGAAAGGGAAAGTGGTGTTCATGTCTTCATCATCCCAGAAAAACTTCCTCATTCTCAAAGAGAAAATAAAAGACAGGTTGGGCAATCACAACATGTTTCTCCCTCCAGTCCTTCGCAGCCCTCTCCGGTTTTGCTGACCCCAGTATTTTCACTGCAAATTTTGCTTCTCGTGCACTTTGCCCTGATTCTAGCTTTTCTCTTTCTGCTGCCATATTGTCTGTTTCCTGTTAAATCTGTTTTCATATTGCCCTTTTCCTCTTTTTTCTCTAAATTTGCCCTCTGCTGATTCATTCTGTCTTTGTGACCTTCCCCATTTCATCCGTCCTGTCTGTTCCTATAGAAACAGGATCTTTGCAGCCAGGTTATGTGTGTGTGCCTGTGTTCACAGCTGTTCCCGTTTCCTTTCTTCTAGTAATTTCTGAACCACTTTCAAGCAATTTATTTAAAAGAGGGGCAGAGATCTAAAGTTTTATGAAAATAACCATTCATTGAAAACATAAATTCATCCCTCTGTAGTGACACTGTGTAAATATCTCATAGGCTTATATCGCATCTTCTCCTCTACTTAGACATACAGATTGGCCAGAGTTATACGAGGTTGTACTTGTTACGTGATCATGTTAGCTACATCTGTGCTCTCCACAGGAATGCAATTCAGAAAGCAGGCTAAATCTCATTTGCCTCCAAACTGCTCCTGGTGCATCCACAGGAAAAACATTCCCATAGTTTGACGTTCTGCAAATCCAGTTCTGCTTTTTGCATATGCAGTTAGGCCTGCTTGGCCACATGAAGTCATCAGACCTCATGGCTTGACCTTATTTGGTCTAGCATCCTGGTCAAAGCTTCTAAAGTTAGATCAAGTTGCTCAAGGCTTTGTCTTGACTTCATGAGCACCAAGTGGAAGGGGAATAATCAATTCGCTTGACCTGCTGGCTTTGCTCTTCCTAATAGAGACACATATGTAACTAGCCTTCATCGCTGGAAAACACGCTGCTGAATCACGTCCAGCTTCTTGTCCAAGAAGTGCTTTTCCCAGTGCTTTTCCTTGGGAGCTGATATCTAACAGTCAGCTCCAGACTGTAATAATATATGGGATTATTTCATCCCACTGGCAGGACTTTGCATTCATCCTTGTTGAACTTGATGAAATCCCTGTTCATCCATCCCTCCATCTTGTCAAGGTCCTTCTAAATGGTAACTCTCTCCTTTAGCATATCTGCTGTCCCCCACAGTGTTGCATCATCTGTAAGTTGGCTGAGTGTGCACTCCATCCTGTTGTCTAGGCCCTTCATGAAGATATTGAACAGCATCAGCCCCGGTATTGAGCCCTGAGGAGCACCACATGTTACCAGGCACCAGCAGAACTTCACATGTTTCATGATGATAATCTTTTTTGCACATTCTTGCACACATGTAAAGGCTGAACCACCTTATAAATCAGTAGAACAAGATGTCTTCAATTAACATGCAGGATATGATAACAAATCATGGCATAAGAAAGAGGAGAGCATGATTAATTTTACAAGCTAGTTATGAAGGGAGTCATTTAGAAGGTTTGCCTCTTCAGTTTGTATTGTTTGTACATGTGCACTCTGTACAATTCCCTTTCTGAACGGAATATGATGCTTTATTTAAACACAGCCAGACATACTAATTCATATGCTGCTTCAGAGTGCAGAACAACACTGAGGTAAAGGGCGTCCCAGTGCTTCAGGTTCTGTTCGACTGGCCCTGCACAGAACCACTCAAAAGCCAGCATTTCCACTAGAAATGCCTGTGCTTTTAAACAAAGGAATAGAGAGCAACTTTTCATTCAAAATCAAAATTGAAAACTAGTAATGTTGAATTTTCTGGAGGAAAGGAGACCTTGCAAAAGTTGGTTAATAAGAACAATCAAAGCCTTTTGTTTGGTTGCTTCCAAAATGAAACCCATGTGGGAGTTTGTGGGCAGAAGGCAAGGTGCTCAGGGATTTTAGGTTGTATGGTAAAAACAGAAACCAGAAGTCACAAGAGCCTTTGCAAGATCCAGGAACTTAGCTACCTCCAGAAAACAATTCAGGCTGCCTAAGTTATATAGCCAGTTGACGGGAGAGATGTATCAGGGTCTGATGAAAAATGATAAGCATGATCCACTTTGGATCCAGTCCAGTTGGCCTCCAAGGATAAGCACTGATGAGATAGCAGCAGCAGCACTTGATGCATTTTACATTAGCCCATTAAGTCAGCATACACTAGACACAACAGTGTAGGAACACGTACATCTACATACATATATGTGCTATAAACTCACTTTATAATGTGATTGGAGAAATCCCCTTTTTTTGTGTGTTGCATTATGTGGGATTAAGTCTCAAGGAGAACAGGAAATCTCTAAGTTGTGATGGAAAATGAAGTTTCTTCAGTTTTCAGAATAAGGTTAGTAACAGTGGAAAAGTCAATTTTTCTTGATTTTTCTGTTATAACAGCCTTTCACAGTACAGTGATGAAAACATGATGGATCCGTACAACCTGGCTATTTGTTTCGGGCCAACCCTGATGCCTGTTCCAGACATACAAGACCAGGTGTCTTGTCAGGCACACGTGAATGAGATAATCAAAACTATTATCATCCATCATGAGGCTATTTTTCCAGATGCTAAAGAACTTGATGGCCCAGTGTATGAAAAATGCATGGCTGGAGATGACTACTGGTAAGTCAGAATATTACCCTTCTATCTCCTTAAGAAAATCATCAGATTGTCTGGATAACTTGTGATACAGAATGACTTTCACACACAATAGAAGTGTGAAGATAAATGAGAAGAGCATTTAGGTTCACATAGGAAAGTGTTAGCTGTAAAAAACATGAAGCAAAGGCAATTACGATGAGGTTCCCTACAACATTTTGTGGAGGAAGCTACCTTTGTGTTCAGCCAGACGCAGCCAGAATTCCAGGTGTGCTATGCAGAGCACACAGCCAGAAACTGGCTTTCTGACTGTGAACCATCTTAACAAATTTCAGCTTATCATGCCTTCCCCCTACTCCTTTCCTCTCTTAGCAACACACACACCCTTTTCATTAACTAAAGGATTCAAAGGTTCTGGGAACTTCTGAATAACTGAAGATGTTGTTTGAAGAAGAGTAGTGTAGGCTTCTTCAGTAATTGTGTATTCATAGCATGTCATGAGAATTACGTTGCACATAACTTTATAACATTATAAGAATAACTTTAAATAATCTCATGGGGGCGGCGTATTTTTGATATGTGTGGAAGACATCAGTTACCCCCCAGTGGACTGGGGAAGAAAGGGACTGGGGTTTAATGCCCACTGAAGCATCCTTTTCATGCTGTGGTTTCTCTCTCTGCTCAACCTTTTATTTCCCTTCAGTGACAGCCCATACAGTGAACATGGTACCTTAGAGGAAGTGGACCAGGATGCTAGTACAGAGCCCCATACCAGTGAAGACGGTACGTCTCTTACATTACTGCACCTTTGATAGGAATAAGTTTTACAGGTGTTTCATGCGGGAGAGCTTCTTCCTTTCCGAATTGTGTCTTATTTGAAAGAGGAGGATTTCAGTCCTGGTGGTCTGTAACAAAGCTGCCTTGTTTAATCTCTGTTTGTGTGCTTTTTCACTCTGATTCATCTGTGTTTGACCAGCTGTTTCCTTGTTCTCTCCTGATTTGTCCAGTCACAGGAAGGGCAAGAGAGAAACTATTTCAGTCAGCACATATTATTTTCTGATATAATGTTACATTTTTAGTGACTCTTTATCTTTTGTCCACAAAAGCTAAACTTACCAGAAGTATGTCTTTAAATATTTCAGCTAAGGGATATTTGCCATTCAGTGGGCTCTGTTTTGATATGAATTTAAAAGCTGTTCCATCTAAAGGATTTATAACTACTGAAAAACATGTGTGTACCCCTCACAGTGAAACTTCTGAACAATAGTCATTTGCTATAAATATTAATCACATATAATTTGACAGTTCTGGGCACGATAGATATCCATGAAAAGTTTGATGCATCTCTATTATATCAGTTCTTTTTAGCCAGGTTTCCTAAAGGTGTATTTGACTGTGACATCTTTCAGTTGGACCATCCTTCAGATGTCCCTCCCAGTAACTTCTGCCCAGTTTCAAGCAAATGTAACAGATGGAAAGAGGTATCAAAATTGTTAAATAACTATCATTTTCCTGACAATTAGTAGCCAGTTAGAGGTGAAGGGTCAAGAATAATGGTCCCTGTAGAGAAGAGCTGCAGTGCGAGCTCACTGCATATCTGGCCAGGAGGCAACCCCGACAGCGCAACCAGCACACGTGCACTTAGCACCAGCAGAAGCAAAAGCTGCCCCTTGTCCATCTCAGAGGATGTGTGGAAGGAGGAAGAGGAAGAGACAGAGAGGGGGGAAAGGGGAGGAAAAGAGGTACGGCAGAGAAGGAATTTTTTTTTTTTAAAAAAAGGATGTCATAAGCGATACTGGTTAGGAGCTGGAACGATTGCCATAGGGAAGGGGAACAGGAAGGTGTATCTGTAGGAAACCTGGCTACGCTGGTCCCATCGCACACAGAACAATGTAAACAATAGTTCCACTCTAGCTGTACCCGTCTGCTTTGTCACGTAGACAAGCTGTCAGTGACAGATTGCCTGTCCCTTCCCCTTTGCTGCAGTGAGGAGGGGCAGGCAGAGTCTATCAGCGCAGCTGTTTGGAGAGGAGGGACAGTTGGGTGGGCAGGCATCATAGAAGGGGAAAAAACCTGAGGACAGGAGAGAAGTCAAAGTTCATCTTCTGCCTGGGGTGTATGCCCATGCCTGCACCCGCGGTAGGGAATACTGACAGTTGCACAAGACAGCCTGTAGAGCTAAACCCACCATCTTCATGTAACACAGCTCCGCTAAATAGTGTGAACAAACTCACAATTGCACTTCATTTTTCCAAGACAGTATAGCTATACTTTATAAGAGCTCCTTCTTCCATTGGAGGTATGAAGGAAGAGTGGAAGCTGAAGAAGTCTGTCTGTCTCTCATTTAGAGCACAAATGAAGTAGTGAAATGCAGGTGACATATCAGTTCAATACATTGGGGCCAACTTTGGGGTCCCATGACCAAACGGAGAAATAAAGGCTCGAGTGGGCATGGAAAAGAAGTGCAGCTTTTCAGCAGCAATCAAAAGCGGTTACTTCAAAACCATGCCTAGGAAAGATTAAAACATCAGCAGGATCCAAAGGAGCAGGACTATGGCATCGCATAGTGCATCACCTGTGTCTCGATAATCGTGGGCTCTACCCCATCACTGTGTTGTTATAATAACAGTTTTACATTCCTCTTGTGGTGCTACCTGTGTTACTACTGTGTCGTTGGTGGACACAAACCCTGAAGAGAAGGGCTGTCACCAGTATAGAGTTCTGTTAAAAGATTTAACTGCTCAAGACATGGCTTTTTGTTCACCAGATTGGCCAGCAATTTAGTTCTAGTTGCCCCATCACATCTTTTTAATTAATTCAGTGCCAAAAGGAAGCAGACATCTTTGTTTACAGTGAAATAATTGTTAGAACAAAAATATTTGTAATCTAGGGAAATACTGCTGCAAAGATAAAGATTAGCAAGCCTGGATCGCGTACAAAATAGTGTTGGCCTTCAGTTCTCAGCCTGCAAGCTCTAACCCATTTTTTTTTCCCATGGATACAGCTTTCCATTCTAATAGCACATTTTTCTAATGTAGGTTACAGGCTTTAAATTAAATGCGTTCACCATCTCTGCACATACATTCACATGTTTGTCCTTTGGACAACTCCTTTTATAAAATGTTCTTGGTACTCTTAAATAGGAGAGTAGGTGAGAATTTTTCAGTTTGCATATTGAACTTCATGAGAGTCACTGATTAACCTGTGGTGGTCAAAAAAAAAGTTTCCACTAAAGAGTCTGGAGTATTTTGGGGGTTTAATGTGATTGATTCATTGATCATAAGCTGGACACATCACTGCCAGCTGTTATGTGGAGAGAGAAAAAGGGAGGCGCGGCATTGCTGCTGTATTGATCAGACACGTGGTACTTACATATTTCCCTCTGTTAGGAGATGGAAGAAGCTGATTCTATAAATATAATTTTTTTAAATGTTGAAAATCTAATTAGTTTTATGCTAAAATGTTGTATACGTATACAAGACCAAGCAGCTAACCCCATAGGAATTACAGGGTTATTGAAACATAATCCAGAGGCTATGATCAAAAGCAAAATTATTTATTTTTCTACTTCAGTTATTGTTGTTACAAGAATTACTTGCTGTATAAAGTTAAACTACAAGTGAATCTCTCTGTGCCTACTAGAATAAACCCATCTGTAGGGACTGGCTCAGTAGCACTAGGAATGTTTAATTACAATTTAGAAAACAACAAGACTTTAAAAATTAAAAAAGAAATTATGTCTGCAGAGATAAAATCTGGTAGCTTGGGGAAAAGAAGGCTGGAACTTATAATTGAGCATATAAATACTTCATAACTGCTTAATTTTAAGCATATAAATTGCCTTTTTTTTCTAAGGTTACTGGTGTTCATATATTTCCGTTGATCACTGGAAAGGGAAGAGGGAAGGAGATGTATTTTACTGTAGTGTTTTCAGTCTTTTTTTAGATGTGCAGAAAGTACCCCTATTAAGGAAAACACATAAGTTTCTTCTTTCTTCTAAATCTGGAAATGAAATTTAATTTGTGAAGTTTAGAACATTTGTACTCAAGCTGAGGCACAAAAAAAAAAAATCTATCTGTAACTTTGCTGCAGAAAAACCTTTACCTGAAAGTGCCTCTGCAGTAAAGATTCAAAGGACATTGTTCATGTTTTGCTGAAGCAGTTTTTAGCATATTTCCTTTACCTTCAGTTTGCTGGAGGTTTTTTATTCTTGTTGGAGGCATATGGAAAAGGGTGACTAGGTTTGTTTTCAAAGGAAGTAAGAGAATTTCCTGAGGAAGTTAAACAGATGGGTTACTCCTGGGAAAACATACATACAATTAATATCATACTGTTTGTAGATATTCATAAACACAGGGTAAAAACTGAGATGGTAGTTCTGTTGGAAAGAAAAATTACAGGGACACGTAAGGCTGTGAGTTATTGTTGTGTCCCCAACATATAGTAATTTTCCTGCTTTTCAGTGGCGCAAGCTGTGATCGACATTTTACCAAATTCTGTTCCATCAACACCTTGCAACGTTTCTTTGCTTTTGCTATTCCCCAGTCAGAGAACTGCTGTCCTGAGGACAGGGCTTTGAAATTGCAAAGCTGCTCTTCTCTGATGGGGTGCAGAAGAGGATAAACACACTGGGAGAGAGCATCTTCCTGGGGACTTCCAAGGACGTACTCTATTCCCGACAGCCAGGGTACAGCTGGGAGAACTGAGGAAGAGCAGAGCAGAGCAACAGCAAACCCCCCCAAAAGTGCAGGGGATGGTCTCCCCTCTTTTCCTTAGCTCCTTGTGCCCTGAGGCGTAGAGGGCAGCGCAGTGCCACTTCAGTGCCATCGCCTCTGTAGGGAGGTTAGTACTACATCTGGCACTCCAATCCCAAAATTAAAATTAGCACTTAAGTTTCCTCTGTCCTTTCTGCTCTCCCAAGCTGTTGAATCTGGATAGCTCTACTTGGCATCAAACTTTGATTTTTAAGCACATTGCAACATAATGTGTCATCAAATGGTGGTAGTAATCATAACAAACTTTGGGGGTCATAAGTGAAAAAGTGAGAACAGAGCTGGATGATTAACAGAGTCCCTAAAGCTTTTCCCACAGTTCTCCAGTTCGTCCTAATTTTTCACTTCCATATCGTTCCTGAGTCACTAGAGATGATAGCTGGTGAGATCCTATATGTCATCAAATACTTCTTGCTATTGCAGGCGAATGCCCTCAGGTATGGACAGAGCAGTGCAATTACATTTCCCTCCAAGCTGTCAATTTTACTGTTAAGACAGTCAGTACCACACAGAATTTGAGTTACAGATCTGAAATTTAGCTTTCATCACCTTTGCTTTTCTGGAAATGCTTGTCTGTCATTCGGTAACCTTGATGTTAAATGGCTTAGCTTTTCAAAATGCATTTATTTCTAGGAGTAACTGTCATGGTACTTCGGTTTTAACTATTAAGGCTTGACCTGTAACAAGGTGAATTGCTATTTAAGTACAGTCTCAGTACTGTTTGCTACAGGAAAGTTCTCTCCATGTAAAAGCAACATTCAAGCAAAGAAAATGCCCCTTTCAAAATAGTAAAACCTGCCTGAGGTTATTTTTGGTTCTATTAAGAAAACTGTGTGAGATCTAGTGGGCACTCCTCCCTGAGGAGGTAAGATTTGTTACCCAGGCAATCTAACGAACATGTCTCAAAAGTCACATCCATTATGGGTACATTAGCAATTCATGCAGCTGGTTCCAGTGGGGCAACTTCCTTCAGACCTCTGGGAATGTATGTGACTCTTGCAGGCAATGGAAGGATACAAAAAACAGATTCCCACCATGCACCACGCTTAGATTAGTGTAATTCCACTGAGGGAGATAGAACTATTTCTAGTTTAGTCCATTAATTTGTAAATAAAAAGACCTGTATACTCAAATGTGGGAGCTATATGGTCTGGTGAAATTAGCAGAGAAACGGGAAATCCCATAGCTAATCAGTGTAGGGGTTTATCAATCAATCCAGTGCCCATGACCATTATCAGTTAACTTCAGAGAACACCAAAGGAAAATATGTACAGGAAATTTGGGATTTTCTTATTTACTGCAAAGGTTTTTTTGTTTGCTTGGGGGTTTTTTTCATTTTAAAGTATTACCCGTTAGCGAGTGACTGCCTTGCTGAAACCTGGGAGCTTTTGCTTCTGAATTCTTGGCCCACTCTTCCATAACCCATAACTTAGCTGCAGTCTGAGAACAGTGTGTTCATACAAATGTCTGCTCCTTTTCAACCCTACCCAGTCCCAGTAATACCTTCTTATAATGAATTTCACAAGCAACGTGCATGATATGTGTAAAAACAGCGTTCTTTTGTCAGTGCTCCATCATTGCCATTCTATTTAATATTGCCCTCTTGAACACGATGCAAGATAAACAGGCGTGTTTAATTTTATTTCCTTTCATTTGACAATAGTGTCTTTCCATGCCTATAGTTGCTTTGTCACATCTGTACTTTGTTAGAGATACACTGTAGATGGAGTATCTAGAAATGAAAACAAGATTGTATATTAGAGTATATCACTAATACATACACCAGCAGTGAAGTTTTCCCAGTTTTCCAGAATGTTTCCTTCTATGTCATCTTTACATTTTCCTTGCTTAAAAACATAAAACCAAGAAACCAATCACCCCCCACCGACCAGGGAATGCCTGCCAGCGAGCCATCCAGTGGCCATGCATTTTCAGGAGTTAATACCATTATTGCTAGGTTCTTCTTTGCGTTTATGTAACCAAAGTCATTTCTACCAGCGTACATTACTTCTGCATTTGTACCAGTGAATTTCCCATACCACCGTATTCCGTCTCTGGAAGGTTTCTGGGTTTGTAACTCCTAAAGACCCTGCAGTTCGTCACTGACAGGAGCTCTTAGCATGACTGCAGAAGCAGCAAACCACAAGAGAGCCTTCTGCAGGCTGGGCAAGTTATTAAAGAAAACAGCTGCAAACTATAACTTCAATAAAGGTGCTCTCATTATGTTTGCATGCTGCAGGATGAAGTTAATTTTAAAAAGACATTCCTGCGCAAAGTGTTGTCATAAAGGGACAGCGGCTTTTATTACCAGCCTGGTTCTTTGGGGAATTACAATCTCAGCGATTTTAATTTGCACCAGATAGAAAGTTGCTATGCTAGTCATTAGCCCAGATGTTAATTTCCATCTAAATATTGCTCTAATTATGTAAAGAAATTTGTCATTTTGGAGACTCTGAGTTATTGGAGTCAACAAAGTGTGTGATTTTTAAACCAGTATTTTGCAAGTTTTTCTTTTATGTTTTGAGACTGCAGTGACAAATTTTAATCTCTTTGAGCTCAGGTGCTTTTGGTTTTGTGCAGAAGGAACTAGAGGTTGTTAAAATCACAGCTGCTTCACTGATGCCCAGGCACAGCTCTGAAGATAGCTGCAGGCAGACATTCAGCAGGGGCCCTTCACTGGCATCAGTAGGTTTCCAACCCAAGCACGGGTTACAGGATGGAACCCATTACCAGCGTAAGGCTGAATTTACCAGCATACTGACGGAAGATTAGCCAGGACTGCTGTAACCACTGTTTGACTTGAAAATACCAGCCTCCTCTGCAGAAACCAGAGGAACTCAGGATATTGGAGCAGGCAGAGCTGCCGTAGGCAACTTCAGGCCACACAGGGGCTGACCCTGCGGAGGAGTCGTCCTTAGACGGTCTGGAGCCATCTGCCTCACTCAAAAAGGGTGTTAAGGAAGCAGATTAAAGTACTAGGCTTCGATGTTGGGTAAAACACTAGGTTTTCACTAAGTCTGCACACTCATCACGTAAAAGACAGAAATCTCGTAGCCCAATTAGGCAGAGCATCCCTACTCATGCACAGGGAAATCCCATCTTCCTTCCTTTGCCGCTGCGGATGTTAAAGGCACTCCGGTTTACTTTTCCTTTATCAACTGCTTCCTCAGACCTCTGATTATTCACCTGGGTTTGTTCATCTTATTTCAGCGGTCTTCGCTGCCTGGCCTCCATCGCACTCCCCAGCCGTACAGGAGCCCTTGCAGCAGGAGGCAGAGGCCTCTCTCCCAGCAGCAGCTATCGTAACGTCTGAGTACGCTATGTTTTCTGCAGCTTGCAAAGCAACCCAGGTGTTTCACACTTGGGGCACAGATTGGTTATATTTCTTTGTAAGGGACATATTATAACTACTGCCTGGAGTCTGCCTTAGCTGACCTGATTTCTGTCAGCTCTGCTTAATAAGAATGAGCACCGAGAAAATGCAATAAATGGGTCTTACGAAACCAAAATGAGCAGATGAGCTGGCATAGAATCTGATATCCGTCCTTCTTCCCTCCCTACACAGAGTGCGAGCCCATAGAAGCTATAGCCAAGTTTGACTATGTTGGAAGATCCGCGCGAGAACTCTCTTTCAAGAAAGGAGCTTCCCTTCTGCTCTATCACCGAGCTTCTGAAGACTGGTGGGAAGGGAGGCACAATGGAATTGATGGCCTTGTCCCTCACCAGTACATCGTGGTGCAGGATATGTAAGCAGTCTCTGGTGTGACTGGGTTCTTGGTGGGGTGTAAAAACATGCTGAAGCAATTAACAAAGCGATTTCCAAACAGGACAGTGGTTTGAAGGCTCAGCTAGATTAAAAATTAGCCTTCTATGCAGGATGCCTCTGTCCTCATTGCCCTGAATTGACAGATCTTAATCAAAAGCTACTACTAGGCTAAGCTACTTTGTTTATGGATATGTTCCCCGTACATTATGAGAGGGATGCTGCTGCACCTGTTTTAATTTGACTATCTCTTTGTAGCAATTGCCGACATTTAACTTCAGGATAGCAGGGGCTGGAGAAATGCAGCCCTGAACTCTTCTTTTACAGTATTAAGCATGTGCTTTGCCAAGGAAGACTAAGTTCTTGTTTACAGAAAGGTTACAGTCAAAATGTAAAGAGCTCAGTAAACAGAAGGATTATAAGCATTTTTTGGAGACATGAAGGGGCTGTAGTGCGTTATAACATGCCTGCTTTTCTTAAGGGGATTAAAATCTGGGAGTGCCCAGGTGCTCTCTGTCACACCTAACTTACTGACTTCTCATCTCACCATGTGTGTTCTCTTCAGGGATGATACTTTCTCAGATACACTGAGCCAAAAAGCAGACAGTGAGGCCAGCAGTGGACCCATAACTGAGGACAAGTCATCATCAAAGGACATGAACTCTCCCACTGACCGTCACTCTGACGTGTATTTAGGAAGGTAAGCTTGAGCATAGTGTGTTTTCAGTAGCACTGCTCACAGCTCGGGTAACACAGCAATTACTTCTCCACATGTTTATGGTGGGTCACTACAACTTGTCCTATAACCACTTCTTCATTGGTGCAGGCAAAGAAAGAGATCAGAACCTCCACCTCCTCTAAGACGCCCCGGCAGGAGCAGTGATGGTCACTGCCCAGTACACCCACCTCACCCTCTCTCCAACTCGTCCGTGGAGCTCGGTTCCCCCAACCTGGCAGCTCACTGCAGCCCCAGAGCCCTCCTTCAAAATCGCAACCTCAACGCCGACAGCCCTGAAAGGAGACGTAGACCTGGGCATGGCAGTCTCACTAACATCAGTAGGCACGATTCTCTAAAGAAGATTGATAGCCCTCCCATTAGAAGATCTACATCGTCTGGTCAGTACACAGGTTTCAATGACCATAAACCACTGGATCCAGAGTCAATAGCTCAGGTTTGTGTCTTTTATTTTATGTCACTCTCTGCTCTTCTGAGGAGCAAGTCTCAGCGAATAGCATCGCGCAGAGCACGTACACTGGTAGGAGTGTGCGTGCAGAGCGTCCTACTGAGCTTTTTAAACAGAGTGCCTGTGAAAGAAGATGCATTAAGGGATCCTGGATAGAAGAAGCGCAAGGGGGAATAGACATTGCAGTAGCAATAAAAAGAAATTATTCCTGTTATACCATAATGAGATTGCCTCTGCCACCCAGAACACTAGGATAGTATGTGATTACAACAGCTGTGTAAATCTGTGTGCTCTGATGAAGGTTGGCGTATTCTAACTTGAATGTAATTAGTGTTCAATTATTTCTCAGTATTACGCTTTGCAGAAAAGTGCTCTGAGTGACTAGTAGCGACCATTGCCATTCAGAGCACAGATTTACATCCCAGGGTCTTGTGCATTTTACATAGTTTTCATGTAGTTCATACTGTATGTTGATTTGATGCTTGTAATTGTGCCTGAGAACATGATGTGCAAGACATTGCACCTGCATAAATCATGGGCCATCTTATCCCTGTGTGAACACTCACCAGTCTCATTCCTGGCAGTGAAGAGGTGAGAAGGATGGAATAGGGAGCACCCCGATCATCAGACTGGTCTGTTGTAGAGAGCTGGTAACAGCTCTTGAGCAAATAGATACCGCTGTCTTCAGAACTCGTGTTTTGTCTAGGTAGTATAACATGATGACTAGGGGCACCCTGAGGGTACAATATGATTGCAAAAGTATTTTGCAATAACGCTGGCACTCATGTTTTAAAATTTAATGTATTGGTGATGCTTGCTTTCAAACTCTGCTTCCAGTGAGGGACAGAAGGGACTGCCATGCTTGGGTCAGAAGGCTGAACTCTGTATTAGAGAGTTAGAAAGTGTAAATGCTGTTACTGTTTTATTTTACTATAAGAAGTTATTTATTTACTTTCCTGGAACCACACACAGTGCTGTTTGGTTTAAGCTATTTTTTTTGATGCATAGACTAGTGATCATTTGGCAGTGAGAGAACCCAAACTTTGATTAAACTGCATGAAAGATACTGTGAGCAAGCGGGAACCCCAGATACTTAACCTCAGTTGTATCTTAATACCACTGAAATATAGTAAACTAGTGTCTTGGTGCATCCTTTTAGCATTTATGCCAGAAATCTTGATGAAAAAAATAATTTCCTAGGTAAGCTCACTGAACAATGTCTTGCAATTTTTTCTGCTTAAAATTTAACTCAGAGAAACGGGAGGAGAGAAGAGCTGATAGACAAACAAGCTTTATTTCCTTGCAAAACCTGATTTATTATCCCTGTGAGGGAATACGGATCCTGAACACCTGGGGCACTAGCTGAGGGGAGCAGTCAGCTGAGAGGCAGCAAATGGACTACAATCTTTACAGCTGTCAGCACCCAAGAGATGACAGAAATCTGCACAGTTAAAAATGCTGCTGGGCAAATATCCATTGTCCTGACAATCACTTAATAAAATGGCTTGTGAGTTTTAGTTTAATTGATATTTTTAAATTTTTTAGATGAATTTTGACTCTTATGTGAACAGGTTAAATATTTGTAATGTCCAGCCAAAGCTGCCATCTCGTCAATCGTAGTGTCTTTCAAATAAATCTGGTGGAAATTGGCTTTAGCACTGTAATACTGATTAAAGAGAGGATGGTTGGCAAATTAACCCATGCATTTTTCACCCCATCTTCCTGCTGTTCAGTAGCAATTCGAATGACGTGCCGCTCTCTCTGTGCTCTGACCCAGGACATCGAGGAGACGATGAACACGGCGCTGAACGAGCTCCGTGAGCTGGAGCGGCAGAGCTCGGCGAAGCACGCCCCCGATGTCGTGTTGGACACCTTGGAACAAATGAAAAACACCCCCACCCCTGCCACCTCCACCGAGTCGCTCAGCCCTCTCCACAGCGTCGTTTTAAGGAGCTCCGAGCCTCAGATCCGCCGTAGCACTAGTTCTTCCAGTGACACCATGAGTACTTTCAAGCCCATGGTGGCCCCTAGAATGGGAGTGCAGCTGAAACCTCCTGCTCTTAGGCCAAAACCTATTGTTCTTCCAAAAACAAATCCTAGCATAGGGCCTTCCCCTCCTTCCCAGGGTCCAGCTGACAAATCTTGCACAATGTAGACAGCTCAGCCACCCACAGTGCCCGGCTGGGGTATGCTAGGGAAAGGGATGGATTAACGATAGACGTCAGGGCTCCGTAACACCGTTTGTTCATGTTTGTAACTGGAGAGGCTTTGTTTTTCAGTGTTTTTGAATGTATTGTCTGAAACTAGCTACATTAACATGGGCATTTGTATTTTGTATGGTTTCAATTAAAAGAAAAACTGGACAATTGTGCATCGTTTTAAAAAACAAACATAGACTTACTTGAAAACTTGATGCTGCACCATTTGTAATAAAAACAACACGGATCACAAACAGCTTGCCACGTTGTACCATACTTCACAGTCTTACCGTAGCTATATAATAACAGATCCTGCACAAAACTAAGGGGCAGGGGGGTCAGGGGACGTGGGACCTCTCATTTCTGGGTCACTAAACCAAATCTCAAGCAGGTTAGTAAGAGCTGAAATCTAGCATGTGAGGACTAAGTGTCTGTGTGGAACATCTAAGTCATCTCAGGCCACATTTCTTATTTAAGACACACCAAAAAATCCACCAAACCCTCACAACTCTCACAATTGGCACCAAGTTTTAGCTTTCTTGTTGGCAGTCTCACGAGAGACAAGCGCTGGATGGATCTGGAGATCGCATTGCTCTCACTGATAAAAAGCAGCATTCCAGGTCACAGCTAAAGCACATCTCCAGGATAGTATCTAGAAACTCCTTTCGCTGTCTTCTGTAATAGTGTACTTTTTCCCATGAAGCTAGACCTTCATTCCCTGATACCACATTTTTTGCGAAAGCTAAATTCATTTCAAGTTCATAGTTGAGCGAGCCAGGCTCTGGGGAGTATGTGAATCTGTTGGTCCATTAGGCAGGCTGATAGGCGATTAAAAGGATCAACTACGCAGTAATTCAGCAAAGTATCCCATTGACTTTATTGCTCAGTGTCCAATTAAAGACATGATTTGAGTTCTAATAGTGGGAGTTCCGAGCTGACCTGGCCCCGCTGGCCGCCTTGCACAGCGCAGACGCCCCGCGCGCCTCCTCGCTTATGCTGATGGCAGCAAGACGGGGACTCTCTGAAGAGGGACGACCTCCTGCCAGCGACGCAGGGGTCAGTCGCAGGACAGGCAGCTGAGTTTCTACCACCTAGAGCCAAGCTGACTAAAGTTTTCCATAACCACTCTCCCCGCCTTCCCCCTTTTTTTTTTAAATGACAGAAATCAGTACCTTTCTCAGGTCTGTGAGTGACGACTGTCATCTTTGCTTAGCGCTCTGTTGTTAAACTTTGTTAGGCGTGAACTAAACGTACAGTTGTTTTGCACATTGCAACAGTAAGCCATAATATTATTTCTGTGAATACATTTTCCGACATCCAATCCATAAAATAAGTTTCAGTGACGAAGATGGGGGGAAAAAAATCCATTGTGGTCCACCTACAGGAGTACAACTGGCTTTAAGTAAGATCTGTCTTTCCACGTGTTATTTAAGATCTCACTGTTGGAAAGCCTGAAGTTGTACCCCTTGCTATACATAAACAACTGAGTTTCAGAGGGGCAGAGTAGTGACAAAATTTGATAGACAGGATTACTGAGGCGACAGGAGTAATTTCCTGTTGTTATTTAGGAGCGACTTAGTCCTGCTCTGGTTTACACCCTGTAGGTAGGTAATGCAAAGCCCCAGGTGTGGAAAGTATCCCATGAACTGCCTCTGAGAGCCAAACTGCTCCTGGTATTTGCAAACCCATTTCAATCCAGCCGTGGACTTCACGCGCATCTAGGTTAGAGGCAAAGTCTTAATCCGCCAGAGCGGACTGTGCAGCGTCGGTCAGCGAACCCCCAGCCCTCTCGGCTCTACTGCTTAGTCCTAACGCCAGGGCAAGAGCCTAAGCCAGGCCAGCCCCAGCTGCAGACCAGCGCTGGTCTCTAGGGTCCGTGCACTTGGTCGGGCCCAGAGATATTTTCAAGTAGTTCCCCAGTTTACTAGAATCAGTGGAACAAACTGGAATTTCAGCTTTCATTTACATGCAGTTTTAGTCTAGCGTTTTTAAATTAACCCACCTGGCATAATTGAGATGGATACCTGTATCTTTAAATTGCATAGGGAATTTTGTATGTTTAAATAACTGTACTGGACTCCATAATGCTTATATTAGAAATTGTTTAGCAAAAGAAAATATTAGAAACAGTGCATTTAGTGAATGCATCCACTTAGTGCATTCACGCAGTTAAATGTGTAGTTTGATGGTTATTATAGATACTTAAAAGTATAGTAAGTGGATATGTAACAGGAAAGACTGCTACAACTACAGGCGTACTAAAGGGTAACTCCTGCACACCTAATCCGATCAGTATTGTCCTTTACTGTCAAGTTTGATGAATTGCAGTACTGGTAGCTTCCTGCTTGTTGACTGTTACCTAATTGTGTCAATGTACATCTGTAGTATGTACATGTGAAAGTGCCTTTAAATTTTAGAGGAGCTTTAGCCTTGCTCTTGTACTGTTGCATTTCCATTGCATCCTTCCCTGTTTGTGTATGGCTGCATTCCCATTGCATTCCTTCCACTCTCAAAGAACAAATAAAAACATGGAAATTTCACGGTTCTGGAAGAGAAATGTACTGTTAATCTGTTGTGACAATGCACTTTTATGTATAGTACTGTACATTTTTGGCATGTACCATTACAAGCTTCAGTATACATTCAGGTTTGTTCCTCATAGTGTATCTTTATAATAAAGAAGATAGTTCTGTCTGTGCGTGTAGGTTTGCTGAGTAAACTGCCATATCTTCTAACATGGATTGCCAGTCTACCTTTACCTTCCACGTAAAGCGAAAACAATCAGCAGCCCCCAGCCACCCGCACCCCACCCTGCATCAGGTCCCATCACCGTCTGGGCCTGAGGAAGTGCTTGTTCCCGGACAGGCTCCTACCTAACTTAAAGAGCATCATCCCCATAAGCTCACCCAAGTGCCTCTGTACCTGAAGACCCCCCCAACCTTGTGCGGTTCCACCTGAGCACCCATCGAGGCAGCCAACCCTGCTCCCGCTGGCCGTGGGAACCCCCTGCCACCCCCATGGCCAGCACCCCGCCACCACCCTCCCGCTCCTCGCAGGAAAAACGGGGCGAAAAAACCACTCCAGCTTCCACATTTTAAAACCACAGTGCCAGAGCGAAAAGAATAAAAAAGTCTACCTGGGTGCATTTCTTACAGCAGAAAAAGGGACGCCATCGCGCTGGGCGGTGGGGAGTGCCAGGGGTAAAGGTTCTCTTCAGTGACCTTATGTCCAAGTAACGGTGGCAATGCTCACCTCCATGGCTGCAGGAGCCCGGGGGGCTGTGAGCGTCAGGCTGATGGCTGTACGAGAGACGTTCGGCCATGGATCAGATGCTGTTGAGGACAATTCCTGGGCTCGGACTGCATCTGCCCAAGCAGGCCTGCCGTGCTGCACCACTGACACAGCTTTAGGGGGAGAAGAGCTACTTGGAAATGCATTTCCAATCCTTGCTTAAAAAATAATAAGGGGCAGGAGCCGCAGCTGAAGGGGCCGGTTTTAAAGTCATCTCTGGTTGTGATCAAGGACCACCATCTGCCCGGAGGAGAAGGGGATGGATGTCAGGCGTGCGGGGCAGCAGGGGGGACGGGCACGCTGGCCACCCCGGCTCCGAGCAGGGCAGTCATTCTTCACGCTGGGAAAGCTGCTGTAATGAAACCGGTCATTAGCGGGCTCATCGATCAGCCTGTGGTGGCAGCCTTTGTACCCCAGTGTCCAGTGACCTACTTTGGGTATTTCTTCTTGTCCCCTACTGCACAAAAGCCGACTAAGAAATTCAGGAGGGGACAGCAAAGGTCATTCCTCATTCAAGGTCCTGCACAGCCCAGAGCATGTGCAACCCAATTTCCACAGGCAGCCTCATGCTGGTGGGGAGAGAAGCTTCTGTGGCAGCTTTCAATCTATTTTAAGATAACTAAGAAAACACAAGAGGAGGAGTCTCCTCCTATTGTGTAACGTGAAGTTTTGGTGTTGTGCTGCACTGACTTCTTAGCTTGCTTCCAGGTTTTGTAGTGGAAAAAAGCCCGGCTCTCACGGAGACAGCCAAAGGTTTTGGCAGGTGACTGGGGAACCGCTGACTTTACTTGGCACACAGAAAAGCAAAGGGGTGATGAGTTGTTTTGCTGAGAGAAGTGTATTACCGGAACGGACAACGGGCAGCAGCGGCAGCGGGGTGCTTAGCTCTTGGGTCACCACTGAAGATCTCTGTTTCAAGCCACGTGCAGCTCCAGGACACGGCACTGCACAAATGCCTCCTCAGCCAGCGTAAGGAAACCACGGAGGCTCAGTCGAGGTTTTAAGTTCTCCTTGGTAGAGGCACACGATTTGTTACTTACTCTGCAGCTCACGGAGACTTGCCCACAGCTGCTCTGTTCAATCACTGCTACCCCGTGGGATGACCCTTGATGTTAGTCTGGGTGGTAGTGGTGCATGGAGAACAACTGAAACCAGCCTAAGTATTAGCTAGTGATGGTACAGGATGAAAGTACTGTTCTTGCAGGAAGGAATATTGCTTTTTCGATGAACTTGGCTCTTTGGGAGGGGGGAACCACAAACCCTATAACATATGAGAGGCCAAATAGATCAACAATTGAGCACCTTAAACTCCAATTAGCTAACACAGCTCAATTACTGTTAAAAAACCAACCAAACAACAACCAGTAGTTTAGACATGCCACTGTAACCACAGCTACTCCCTTGCTCTCTGTTCTGTGCAAGGGCGTTTGCAGATCATGCAGCTGACGGCACCCCTCTCTGCCGGCACTACAGCTCCGGCAGACCTGGCATGAGCAAGTTTTCCTGCCAGGGAGGATGGCGACACTGGGACCCTTGTGACTTGGGGGTGTCACTCGCTCTCTCCAGCGCCGCAGTGCCGCAGCCCCCCGGCCCGCAGCAGCCTGGGCCTGGCTCCTGCCGTCCCCCCAGGCCAGCTGATGCATGCCCCAGCCAGACTGGGCAACAAAACCCGCGAGGTGGTGCTGAGCCAGACTTAAGGGAGAGAAGAGCAATATATTTCCTTACCTTCTCACTCACAGGATAAATACAGCGAGAGCTGGCAGGTGACATGCAGAATTTGATGCTGACTAAGGGTTTAAATAGCGTTGAATAACATAAACTGGGTCCAGCTGAACTGGACAAGTCAGCGGGTTTTTCTCCCACCTTTCTCAATACACACCTGCAAATAAAAAAAATGCAGGAATACAGTTTTTATGCTTAACTCTGCAGCCCGCTGAGCCTGTGCCCCATGGCAGCACAAGGCCGGTGCGTCCCCAGTTGTGCTGCTGCCATCTCCCACCAGGGTCAGGCCACGCTGGTCACCGCAGGCACCCGAGAGCGGCTTTTTGGTCTGGGGCCGGAGATTGCGGGGTTTCCTTTTTATAATTAACAAACTGCATTGATTTTTTTTTTTCAAGTAGCATAGTAATGGAATAAGAGTGCGAAGTACAAGGCGAAACAAATTCAGCTGTAAAATACGAAGGTAGACAAGTTGTGCTGTACAAAGGAGGTCAGACACTTGCGGGATTAAAATCAATAGTAGCTGCGCTCAGTACAGCAGCATGGATAAACCAAAACCAAACCCTCCTTGTTCTTATTTCCATGGAGCACATCGATTCCTCCCTTAATATCTGCCGCGTGCATTTTCAGTAGTGTACGCTGACATCTATAAACACTGACCAAACAACGTAAACCAGTGATTGACATTTATTTGAATGAATTACACTCCGGGAGGGACAAATCACTGAGCCCAGCGCCGCTCTGGAGGGGAATAAGACAGTCCTTGAAATGGTCGGGGTTTTGGCAGTGACTTTTTGATTGCGATGAAATAGCATTAACGCGGAGGTCATTACCGGAGTCATGAATAGTGAATTGAAGCGTGCTAAAGGTGAAAAATACCTAAACTCCTTCACAACTTTGACCAAGAACTGCTGACTACTGTAAAATGACTCAGTGCAACACATATTTTAATTGGGGTTTTTTCCTGCCTACAGCGTTTTCAGAGATAGCCATTACAGTAGTACACCAGCACCCCTGGTAACCAGCATCAAGGTGAATACAACAGGGTTATCCGCCAGTACTCACAGGTTTAAGCTGAATTTTGCTTGGACAGGTTTCTCAGCTCTTTAAATGTTTTTTCCCCAACGCTGCTCCAAGAACATGTCAAAACTTAATTTCAGACCTAGTGTCAAGACCGTTTTTTAGTTTGTCATACACGTCACAAGGCTTATTCTCTGGCTAAGTCAAAGTTATTCCAAACAAAATCAGTTCACATACAAGGTTACAATAGGGGATTGAAATGTGGCTAATCTGCAGCTGCCAAATCACACAGTTAATTCTGAACTCTGCTCCATTCCCCTTCCAAAATTAAAAATTAAAAAAAAAAAAAAAGAGAGAGAAAGCACATATAATTTCTCAAAAGCATAGAGCTGGGTACATTGCAGAATTCCTGCTGCGTGTTCTCTTTCTGGTTAAGAAAATACAGTAATCAGTAATACGGTCTGATGGGGGGAAAGCCCTGCCTCCCCGCACGGCCCCGATGGCGGGTGAGAGGGGAGCACGGCGGCGGGCAGCAGCGTGGGGGACGCAGCGCGGCCCCGTCGCAGGGGCCCCCATTTTCACGCACCCACAGGACCACCCCAGGCCTCTCCTGCACCCCCAGGTTGGCAGTGCTGTGGGTCCTGCCCTGCTTTCTCCAGCCAGACCCAGAGCAAAGTTTGCCTTGATGCTGTCAGTACACCTCAGTCCTTCGTAATGCTCCCAGTATTAAAAACGGACTTAGTTTGTCAAATACTAGAAGCTTAGGAATAATATCATTTCTTCTGTGCTGTAGGCCTCAATGCCATTCATATCTGTGTACATCCATGAGGTGTGCGCATGAAAATGTATATGTTCAGTGAAGCAGCAGCTCATTTACAAGCTTTCCTACAGAAACCTAAGTTTCTTCTGTACCGGCATTGTCATATTGGGTTTCTGGATTGGCATCTATAGAAATAACATGATTTTCTGTTTACAAGTCATCTGTTTTGGTGTTTGCTGTTTCACTGCTTTTACATTTTCCTATTTTAGAGGTGTACTGGCAGGCTTAAGTATTTAAATGCAATTTTTGCGTGCACTACAGTTCCATCTCCCATATCAGGTACATTTATTATTACTTTAAAGTAAACTCAATTTTTCCAGAGATCTATTAGCCGTGCTAGTCATAGAATAATTCAAGTTATGCTTAATGTAGTTTTCATTCTTAGTTAAATAAAATTGATGAGAAGGCAGTTCCTGCAGATAATTCCACTTTTTCCCAATATTTCCTTTTTTTGGTGAAAAAAAAAAAAAAGAAAGTGCTGTCTCAGGCCTTACAAATTTCCCAGCAGCCCCCGGCCGCCCCAGACGTCAGCTGAGCAAGGAGCCCTGTTTGAGGGCGCCTGTGCGGGGTGGCAGCAGGACCCTGGTCCGGCACCGCGACCTCCGGCGCTCGCCCCACCGACAGCTCTGGTCATAGCAACATCAGTAGGACATTTTTCCCCCTCTGTTAACCTGAGTGAGAATATGCATGAGTGCAATCAAATCTATACATCTCCCCTAATACAGTCTGAATCCCGTGTGGCATGGTCCAAGTAAAGCAGCATTCAAGTGCTGTAGGAGTTGATCCACACCTTGCTCACTTGGAGGAGGACTGGAGTTAAATCTGCAACTTGTGCCATCCCTACAAAGCTCTGGAGTCTCAGACATCGTCCCTGAGGCTCTTTGCCCTCTTTGCTAAAGCCAACAGGAGCATCTCCAGCGCCTGCGGTGGCTCGGGTTCCCCCCCTGCACCCAGGGCACCCTCTTCTTCAAAGTGCTGGGAACAGTCACGTCTCAGCTGAATAAAGGAAGGATCCCAGTATCAAATAAAAACACATCAGGCAGGAAAAACACATTTGCATGTGGCAGAAATCCTCCCAGAACAAGGTGCTGCAATTCTGTGAAAGGAAATATATATATAAAAATATTATATCTATATTATTTTATAATATATATATTACCTTTTATATATTATATATATATTCCTGCGCTTTGCTGTTATGCTTACATGCAGGAATATTTTTCAGGGTTGCTTGCAGTACCCTGAGTAGCGGTCAGGGATAATCTGGTTTGTTCGTAACTTCTGTCAAGATAGCGCTGAAGTGAGATGAGTGCTCTTCTCTCTCCGGGCATTTGTAATTCAGTCCTGATCGCTCGGAAATGTTACTCGTTACGTCTGCCAGCTGTGTAGCCGCAAGCCCCAGTGAGGAGATGCCGGGCAGCCCCTTCCCAGCCGCTGCGTTCACCAGGGCGGGTGTCCTGCTCCACCGGAGACAGAGTTAGCTGGGGAAGGACCTGAGCACTGGATGCTCTTAAACCGCTCAGAAGAGGATTCTGCATGAGAGTGGCAAAAATATGGGACAGTTGAGAAGGGAAGCTGACGCATTATCCATTAGCTGGCCAGGTCTCCTCCACATCGCTCCTACAGCATTTAATAAAACAGGTACCTGTCTGTGGTTGCCTGCCCTGCTACTATTTTTAGCAGCTCTGCTTCTCCCCAGACAAAAATGTTAGCGAGAGGAAGAGATCAATGTAAGCTGTACCTCACAGGATTAACGTCCACATATCTGCACAAACAAGAATACAGCACTTCAATGAGTACAAATATCAATTGAAAAATAAAAAGAAACAAAATGCTTCTGCATGCAAGGTGCACTGAGACCAAGACACATTCCTGTCAGCTGGTAAAGCCAAAGGCTGTGGAAGGCATCCCTTTGTAGATGCTGGTTTATTCCACTGAGGTTTAGGATTTTACCTCTTTAATCTCCATGCCTCCTCTCAGGGAAAAACAAAGGACAGAGAAGGGCTGGGGAAGGGTGGGGGAGAAGCTGCTTTCTAACGTGGTAGCCCAAAACAGTCATCTTGCAGCCAAAATTGTTCACTTCCCGTGAGACACAGGCATTTGGGACAGCAGTACAGGAAAGCCATTGCATGTTGAATGGCGCCTGGGCAGGGTCCCGGCTGGATGCCCGTCCCTGCCCACCCTCCTGCCCGCTCCCACCCTGCCCTCACCCTCACCCTCCTCCGTGTTCCACACCAACCATCACCAGAGGAGGTAAAATGAAAGGCAAAATGCCCAGAGGCTGTGACACTGGGCATTGCCCCCTTTGGCTTTCTGCGGCAGCAAATGTTTCCACCAGGCAGCTCTCGCGCAAGCCCCAGACCCCTGCTTGCTGTTTCTGCTGTGGCATCCGATGCCGCAGGAGCCCTGACAACAAAAATACAGTTTCCTGACCACATTTCAGGTTTGCTGCTGATCTCTCAGCCTTTCCTTCCAAGGAGATTATTCTGGTTTCTATGAAAGGTGAAACAAAATCTTGGATAAAAGCAGTCAGGTTTGTCTGTGGCAATACACTCATTTAGAAAGAGTTTGCCATTTTTTTAGCAAAAGATTCAACCAAAGAGGTGATGAACCAGGTCCGAGTTACTCCTGTGTACCCAGCATGCCAGGAGGTATTTTGTGGCATCGTCTCCTCCCTGCCAGCCCAGGGCGAAGGACACAGCACAGGCTGGGGGAAGTTGCAGGACACTTCAAGCTCATTTTTCTCTGATGTTTCAACACTTAAAAGATCAAGGAGGAAAAAAATCACTGTAATTCAGGTGAAAAGTGATGCTTCAATTCCTGTCAAGCTTCCTATCCACCACAAGGGTTTTTTTGTCCATTACCTTGTTGTTGAAGGCACGAGCGACAGCTCACGCTGCAGCAGGCCACCGGGGCCGCACAAGGAGTCTTGACCAGGTGGGAGGCGAGACGCCGGGCACGGACAGGCGACGAAAGGCACCGCCAGATTACTTCCCCCAGGCAAAGAGCTGGTACGAACCTGTCTCCAGGATGATTATTTGTAAAACCGCTCTGTTTAACCCAAAGCAGAGTGTCCCTTGGAAACATCAGTTCCCTTCATTTATCATTACATGCACTATTCAGAGTATGAAATATAAAGTAATTTATTTTAAGGTCTAGTTTGTACCTCGGGGTATCCAAATATTAAAAATTCATGGTTCAATTCATAACAGTTGCCCCCAGTTTGTGTGTTTTTTCTGTAAGGCTTACCTTTTAAGGAGAGCTGAAGGCGTAGTTGATGGCAGGAACGCTGGCGATTGGCCCGCACTGCGCCATGCGCCTTGCGAGCAAGAGCCCACCCCAGCAAGTTAACCTATATGAAAACATCGGGCTTAGTCTATTGGCTTGTCCTCTAAAACACATTGCTTGGATTTTTATAAAGGAAAAACCCTCCAAAAGGCCTAACCCAAACTGTCCAACAGCCTCTGACTGGCTTCTGTTTAAATTTGACTAATTATTTCCCAAGTGATACCCTCTCTTCCAGATTTAAATACCAAGCCAATGGGTCCCACAGTCCTTTATGAGACTCGAGACTTACAACTGCATCTCTTATTCTATATATTAGATGTTAACTCTACATTGCGTCTTTATGAAAGTATTGTATACCTAAGCTGTAAATTACAGAAGGCTGGACTGTAAAGATATCATGCAGCAAATAAGTTTAAGCAATCAAAAGGTCAAACACAAACTGAGAAAACATAATTTCTTGCACAGCTGAACATCTTATTAATACGAGACATAAAACAAAACATGAAGCGGCACAGAGAAAGAAAACAAAGCTTGCTTGTAACAGGATTTTCCCTTTCACAGCAAATTCTACAGGCTTAAATATATTTTCTGTAATTAAAAAGGACAAAAGGATCTCTGTTACTTGTCCCTAAATGAAATTTTTGAAGTATTTTTTATTGAAATGCTTTGCTGCAATTCTTCCATCCTTATAGGACAAATGCATTTCATTGTAACATCTTATATAAAGCAATTCTGCTTTAGTATAAGCAAAAGACTTTTTTCTGCTCTTTGTAGAATGAAGTATTGCTAAGAAGTATGCCTTCAGGAAATATCCTGGCTTGCACAAAGCAACAATTCCTGATGGGACAACGTCTTACATGGAAATTACTGGTCAGCTCTGGCAAACAGCTTTGGGATGTCTCGGCTCCCTCGTGCACAGAAACCCCCAGGGCACATGGGGAAACACCAAATTCCAAGCCAGGGTGTGGGTGGGCAAATATTGCTATTAAAAGTAGTAATATTTAAGAATGCGAAGGAAAAGCTGTCAGACTAAGAACTTTTGTTTGAGAGAGACAGGTGGAAAGTTTAGCAGTCGTGTGTTTTATTTAGGGAGTTCAGCTCAGCGATCTGAGGATGCTGAAACACGACTGCTCTCCCTTCCTCCGGCAGCGCCGCCCTCCACTCAGCAGCGCCCTGAGGAGAAGTTCACCCAGCAAAGTATAAGTCGTATAAATTGAGGTTTTAATAACGCTCTTATTAGCGGCAAGTCTTACCCCAAACACAAAAGTCTCAGCTCTTACCTACCTAAAGCTCCTTCCCACCCATTTCCTTTGGGTCACAAACACTGCGGGAAGCGATGGAAATTCGTGGTCTTTTAAACTCTGTTAATCATTCACAGTTTGTAAATGTCCTGCAGCCACCGACTTTTCACAAATGTTACTTTTTTTGACACTACTTTCTTTTAAACGAATCTGTAAACATCAAGTGTCCCTTGGTGAGCTCTTAGAGTGTTTTATGGAGAAATAACCTCCATATATTTTTTTTTAGCAGCCACTTGATTAGACTGCTACAACATCATTTTCACTTCTCCCATTTATTGTGCAAGGAATTACTTTTGGATCCCTGCAAGGGTAAGATCGATAGCTCTTGGTTTCTCTTTGAAGCCTCTGTTACACATGCACACGACCGCACAGATAAAAGGGTTACACACCCCTACCCCAAACCTGGACAACAGGAGGTTTCCTACTCCCAAGGCTTTGGGAAAGTTCCCTAACATCTTTCTTCAGGCACCAGACCCATCAAGTAGGCATAACACTCCCCAAGTGTTTTATGGATATACATTTATTTACATATTTAGGAAGACTGAAGGTGACAATGTCAAGCTGAAATCCTCTTTGATGCAGCGCACTATCAAAACCAGCTCACCATCAAAACCAGCCCACCATCAAAAACAGTTACCTTCATGCAGATGCAGACTTCTCCTCCCTTCGGGACTTTCTTTGCATTTTAGCAAGTGGTGTTCTGCAGTACGTTCATGGCAGAGCATCGAGAGCACGTCGTCTGTTGCTTGACTTTGTTCACAGAAGGAAAAAGTTTGGGCCGCAACACCAATTTCTTTGAGTAGTTATTTGTAGCATGCTGAAACATCTCATTAACCCTCCTTGCCACGTAAAGAAGCAGTGATGTACATATCAGAGGAGTTTTACTGATGTTTAAAATTGCCTCCACTCATCTACTAACTAGTAATTTGTTGAACATCTTAGAAAAAATCTCTAGGACAAACACTCACTCATCAGAGCTTCCTATTAAAATATTTGCAGCCATTTCATAAACCCTCCTTCTAGCAAGAGAACAAGTTTCTGAACCAGTGCTGTCCCTGTAAATAAGCACTTTCCCAAAAGATGAGGGTTTTGACGGTATCTAGTAGAGTTAGTTTAACATCATTGAAAAGTGCTCTCAGTGCTCATAAACCGCACATTTACTCATGAGGGGGCTTGCGCATCCTCTAATCCTGTGAGCAGCCTCTGCTGTAAGAAGTTACTAGCGTGACTTCAAACAGTATCCTTCATCTCGGAGAGCTTTAAAGTTTTTCAGCAGCTGAACACAGTTAAATCCACCTCTCTCAAGATACAGTGACAGATATTGTGTCTTTCATTTGGGAGGGAGAGGGGAGGGAGTACTCAACAAGTCTGGGCATAAATCTTCTAATCTATACCAGTGTTATTCATGATTTCAAAAGCCAGTTTCCTTTTATCATCAGAAAGACTGATAAGGTAGGAAAAAAAAATCACTGTGCTATGAGACTTCTTGAGGTCACTTGCCAAAAATCACTCCCAATAACATACCTGCAGAACAATAATGCAGTTTACAAATCTTCATTCACTGGCGTCACCTGATCCGGGACCCAGCTGAATTCACATCACAGTTTATGCCTGAATAAATATCCAAATAAAGATCCTATGAAGTCTTTCATACTTCATTTATTTGTAATTGCTCCATGACCGTGGACTTGCATTCACCCAAACAAAAGTAGATTGAGCAGGTCCTAGCGGACAGCAGGGACCATCTGGGGAGGTTTTGAATGGCTTCCAGGGCTGATGCAACACCTGAAGAACAAGATGGACACTGCACAGGCCTCCCACCTTGAGATTATTTTTTTGTGCTGATGGGACAACCCAAGCAGGCTCTGGATTTAAGTCCAGCACTTGAAAGATTCAAGCAAGTAAAAGCAGAGAATATTTTGTATGAAAAGCAATAAACAGTAGGAAGACAAGATGATACAGCGGAGGTGTCACATCTGCGAGATCTTTAATGAGACAGAACAACATTTTCCCAATATTTTACACAGCTTCTTGTAAAACTAATGGCTCTGAGAAGCCCGTGTTAAGAAGCCAACCAAGAAAGGCTGCACCAGGTTTGTCTACGGGTCCATGTAGCTCCATACCCCATCTGTAACAGGAACCCCTGGATATATCCATGGAAGTCTGGAAAAACAGGACCAGCACACGGTGGTACCTTGCTGCTTCCCAGCAACTTGCAGCTGAGAGTTTACCTCACCCCGAGGCTGTATTTTTGTGCTTAAATTAATACATGGGTACCACACAGCCCAGTGAGATTCTGAAAACTTAATTGCTTAGGTCAATGAGTTTAACATCATTTATAGGCGTAATTACAAAAATGTGAAAAAGAAAAAAAATAAAAGAAACTATCTTTTGTAGATGTCTTAGTGACGCTGTAAAGCTGGACTTCATTTAGAGGAACTAGAACAAGCACTCCAGCGCATGTAGCCGACGGGAGCTCCTCACATTAGTCGCATGCTGAAGCACACAGCAATCAGAGGTTCTTAAAGCAAAAAGGGCTTAAAACATAGCACTGCGATTACTTTCCTAAATCCAAAGCTACACAGCCTCAAGCATAACCCAGATTCCAACCCAGCACTTCACAGGTACAAATCCCAACACGGTTCTGGGCCAATATTGTTCCTATGCTCCCCAGCAATAAATACAGTTCCGCTGGCATACACAAGACTTACCTGCTAAAAAGCACAGGACAAAATAAAATATTGAAAACACTTACGAAATACCAGTGCTATTAAGTTCTACACCCCAAAATTCAGATTTTCCGTTTCCCAGACTCCCTGGTACCTGCAAATGACAGTTTATGAAAGCAGCATCTACACCTTGTTGTGAAACACCACCAATGCTATTTTCAGGCTTCATTTGGAGGTGTATGGTTTAGCACAAAAACTTATGAATAATGAAGGATTTAAGGATTTTTAAAAGCAGATTATGAGCAGAATACTTTGTTTTTTAAAAACAGCCATCATCTTGAATCAAGCTGAATCTGAGATTTTTTTCCTGACAAACCAAATGGCTGAATATGCCCTGCACTCTAGAAGTTTACTTTCTTGCACAACTGAAAAAACACAGCTGATTGATTGATAGGTATGGTCTCGGTTTCTATAGGGGTAACATAGGAGTTACACCAGCCCTCCTAAGGAAAGGACCATTGAAGCAATATAATTTACATACAATGTACTTGTCCTGTTGGTGACCTATATGAAACAAACCCTGGCAAGGAGGAACTGATGCACAGCTCATGAGTAAGGGAAAAAGATCGTGCATTGCTCTTAAAGCCCAAGAGGGAGGAGAAAGCAAACGTAATTTAAACAAAACTGCATCTTTTTAGATGCATTTTTAAGGCAGAACATATGTTATTCTGCACTAAAAGGGAGTATTTGAAGCAAATTTACTTCAGATCAGCTTAAAATTATTTTGTCAAATGGGCACCTAATGTCCTATTGAATTTTATTGTGGGCAGATACAGAGGTGAAGAGCACGCACAAGATAAAGGAAGTGTCTGGAAACAGCCTCACTAGCAGAAGTATGTTTTATTAACACCCGTTGTATAATAGTGCACATAATTAGGTTGGGCTTAGCAACTTATGGCTTACCAGAGCTGTTCTTAACTTTCTAAATGTGAAAGAAAAATTTAGCATTGGGACGCAGAAAAGCAGGTAACAGTACGGGAAGGATGGGTACATTCACCATCTGCCGCGGGTGCAAGCATTTCTATCAAGGAAAAAGATACAAGATGGTCAAGTTCAGAGCCCCCCAAAATGGCATCCATCACCCTCCTGCACGAAAAATTCTGCTCCATCGCTATGACAACTCGTGCTACATCATTGCCATAGTAACCGGCTGAACATCATTAGTTTTTAACCACACGCACGGTGGCCAACATGCCAATGAGGAGGAGCCGCCACCGCGGCCGGGCTCGCAGCTCTGCCCCGCAGCCAGTCCCACCCCAACCCATCTTTGCAGTTTAATTCAACCTCCTTCCACATTTCCCAGCCCCACACCACTGGCCGAGCTCCTCACCGCCACAGGCTCTCCAAAACCAAGTCCATCTCATCACCAGAGCACTAATTTTGTGCATTTTACTGTTGCTTCCCTCCCCCTCTCCGAGTGATTTATCAGGCTAAGATTAAATGCGATTAGAAAATTTTCATCTTCCCATTGAGTCATTGAAAATCTGTTCTATTAAACCAGCACACCACAGGGTGGCTTTACACACTGCATTTGCATCCCACGCACACAGTTGCAATATCAGTTCAAAGGCACCGTCCTGTCCCCTGAAGAGCCACGATTTCGACATCGTCATGGCGAAAGCATGTGTCTACTGCGCACCACCAAAACCCATGCGATCGTCATTTTAATCTGCCAGCTCAGGCCGGGTCACTGCCTCCCTGGCAGAGTTGTCATCGTGTGCGGTGATGTAAAACAGCAGCAGGGGAAACACACACTAACGCTTTTCAGATCACATCAAAGCCCAAAAGTTCATGGCTAGATAATATCTTTCATCCAGCTATCTTCCAACATGGAGGAAGGAAAAATAAATACAATTATTACTAGGTTTTGACCCAGCCTGGGGGCAGGGGGTGAAGCACGGGTGAGGCACAAGCTTGGTGGTCAGCACAGAAGGATACAGCAGGTTTGGAGCAGTTTGTGGGGGGGGTCCCCTTCCCACAGCCCGGGGGCACCGTCCCCACCCGGCTCTTGGGCACAGCAAGCCCACGCCCCTGCCGAGCCCTGTGGGTTGACCCTGCATGTATCAATCATGCTGAAAGTGCCATGAAATCACCTTTTATATATAAAACATACACATATAACACCAAAGAAAATATGTATGTAACATATATATAACCTATATATACATACAAAAAAAATATGTAACACAGGGTTATACCATATACCATATACACATACACACCATATACTGTATACCATATATATAGTTATATATCACAGTAGCTCTGCCCGCATTAGACTATCAAAACCGTCTTACTTTGCATTAGGCTTAAACCCTACCCTGATCCTCCCTGAATGGACTTTATCAATCATTTGATCGTACTGCACTGCCTTGGTAAAAAATAATTTAGTTCTCCCACTGTTTAGGAAGGAAAAAAGAGGAAGGACGAAGAAAAAAAAACAAACCACCATCTTTTCTAAAATGGAATGCAATTTTAAGTGAACGGGCAGTTTTCAACAGAAAAATCACAAAAGCTTTTCTACTTTTTTTTTTTTTTTTGCAATTCAATAAAAAAAGTCCCTCACAAAGATGAAACAGCATCATTTCAGTATTCATATAAACATTAAGGTATGAAACTAGATACCTGCTATTGCTGTTTACAGCTGAAACAGAACTACATAAATCACTCGACAGGGAAAGAAGCCAACAAGACTCAAACAAATCTGACTAGAGCAGTAAAGCCTATCCCATGTTTATAAACGTGTAGGAGAGTATAAATTATTTTATCCTGGAAAGAGGCCGATTCCAGAATGACTTTTTTCTTTTTGTATTAACACCACCCTCTAGTGGCAGTTTTTCTGCTGTACTGAAGCAAAAATGTAGTTCAACATATTGATCTTACGCATTAAGAAATTGTACAAAAATTGCAAACAGCAATTTGCTTACCTGCGCTGAATTTAACGCCCACACTCTGCAGTTTCTGAGTCTCTGCAGCTTTGGAAAAAGCCATATCTGGCTCGTTTCAAGCATAATTTCTAAAAATAAGTGCCTAAGAAAATGCTACCATGAAAAGCATAAAATAATAAAGTCCCTATAATGCACAGTTGCAGAATAACCTTCCAGATGGATAAGTTCCTCAGTGCTTGGTGAGCAAATTACAGTCTGAAGCATCAACCTTATGCTTTTAATATGTTATCATCTTATTAGCCCCCTGAAGACATTTTGGTTGACAGCTTTAAAGATAGATATGGCAAGAACTTGTGACGGTTCATTCTCTGGACTTGCACCTCCTTCTTGGACATACTACAAACTCATCAATAAGGTGGTGGTGGTTTGGGTTTTTTACTGTTCTCTTACAATTACAGTCAGAAACATCTAGAATGAGCCATTCCTAATCTAGCAGCCATCATTTCAACAAATCATTCCTAACTGGAGTCTGGCCTGAGGCACCTAAGGCATATTTAGATATTGAAACCCTTATATGTTTGGGATGAGTGGATCTGGGCTATCATTTCAGTCTACAGGGATAGCAAAAAAAAAAAGCAGATAGTGCCACAAATCCCATCTATTTTTAGACCTAATAGAGAGCGAGTAACACACAACTTCAGAAATTTGCCTCCTGCTTTTCTCACTGCGAGGTGCAGTCAGCAGGTCAGCCGGCTTGAGGCAACCGCTGCGTTAGGAAAACTCAGCGTATGAAATTTTGGAGCCCTCCAAGCAAAGCCAGCCTGCACACAGAGTGTAAAACTTCAGCATGGAAATGGCTGTTCAACTACATCTAAGTGTATTGAATTTGCAGGAAAAATGGCATAGATAAAAATTGCTTGGTAGGCTGGGGTGGGGACTTGATCCATCGCACTAATTCCCCACTTCTGTAACAGCAAACGAGGAACAGGCTTTTCCCAAAAACCTATTAGCCGATGACAGTTGAAAGTAATTTGCTCTTGCTCTCTCTGGACAGGGATGCATGAAGAGAAGTGGAAGGTAGCTTCTACTTGGCTTACACATCTTGCCTTCAGCAGAGCTCCAGGCACTTTACTTGGACGTGAGCTCTGCAAAAAGGCTTCCACACCTAGAATGGGACTTAATCGGCCAACTTGTTAAAATAGTTCAGACAGATTTGCAGCATCAGATTAAAAGCAGGCAGCTAAACCTGTTAAGTGCTCCCAACCCCTCACCCCATCCCTCTGACAAGTCCTGGCATCTCTCAGGGTGGGGACATGGGCCGGCTGTACTGCTGAGAGCAAAAGCAGCCTCAGCTCTCCCACTACAAGTCTCATGTAGAGCCCTCAGCTGAAGAGCATGGTCTCATAACACAAGTTTTCACTCTTTAAGTCTTGTATGTTCCTAGAGTTTTACCTCCAGGTGATAGGGAGCCTCACGCAGTCCCAGGCAGTCCTTGGAGAAGCATCACTCCCAGTCCCCGAAGAACCAGGCCCAGCAAGTGGACTGGGAGGACACGTCACCCCAGGCTGCAGCAGCCACCCCTGATCCTGCTGAAAGCAGGGTAGTCCTTTTACTACTGTCTGCTGTTCACACGGTACCCAGTGATGACTGCACCTACCCAGAAAACAGATCAGTTTCTCCTCTTCAGGCAGTTTAGTCTCTCATTCCCCCTTTGCCAAGAGAATGACCCGGGGCCAGGAAGCCTGCTCCTCACCTGAGAGAGCAGGGAGATACCTGGAGGCTCTGCTGAACGTCTGCGTAAACATGCCAAGGCGGGAGATGTCGACTTGGATTCCGCTGGTCAGAGACAACGTTGAACCTGGGTATGACATTTTATTAAGTAAATGCTTAAGAGATGATCAGGCTATTCCGCACTGTGGGAGACAACGTTTCCTCTGCTGGTGCTCCCAGAGAGAACTAACTCCAAGACAAAATCAAAGGCTGGGAATTCGGTTTAACACAGACACCCCAGCCTCCCTTAGCATCTCCCGCTGGTCCTCATTTTGCCTCTGGCCACTATGAATGAGGACCACATCATCCTCCCCATGGGAAACTTGAAGGTCTTGGCTCAAGGTTGTGCATCCCAGTACAGGATCACGGCAATGCCGGCTCTTTATGTATCTAACCTGAGGAATTCAACTTGCACATGCTAAAAAAACCTCTCGGTACTTTGCAGCAAATGATGCATACACCACAGAGCCAAAAATTTAGTGCCACTAAATATTTTATCTGATCAGCAGCAAGCCACACAAATAAACCATGGCATTGCACTGCTCTGAAGCTTCGGATATTAGCTCGTAAGATCATAGCAGCACATCCCAGCTAATAACGGGATATGGCAAAGCCTGTTTTAATCATCTGCCCAAAACCAGCTGCTTTGCCAAGATTGTTGGTACCTAAAGATTGAACACTGCCATCCTGGAAATAATGCAGTTATTTTAAAGTAGTCACATAAAACCAGCAGCTGCAACTACAGGCGGGGTCTAGCGCAGCTTTTCCAGGATGTAAAATTTATATAGATTGCTGTGAAATTAGGCCAGCAATGCAGAGGGGCCAACAAAAACCTTCTGCTCACGGTCCGTCTGCATTGCAGTCCTTTTGCGTCTGTTTTCTCCCTGCCTGTCTTTCTCAGAGCTGTCATCCCCCCCAGCCCACCTCATAGTGACTTGCCTTCTCTTCTCCTGCACTTTGCTATTCTTACCGCTGCCGGGTACAGCTAGGGCACGGTCAGGGCCCAGCTGCACAGTGGAGAGCTCTGTTATTCTACCACAAACCCAGTAGCTGCAACGCCAGGTGGAAAGTTAGGAGTGCACTGAACTCAAAGAGGCAAACTCTCCCAGAAAAGCTCCGTAGCATTTACAAAAATGTCAGGCAATGTGTTGAAACCACGCATGCACAAAAGAGGAAAAGAGGCAGCTCCTGGAGGAAAATGATCAAGTACTTACTTTAACAATTTCATGGCAAAAGAATTCGTTACCTTTATCTTCCAAAGGAGACTTTAAGTCAGTCCTTCACTAGCAGGAAAAGGAAATAAAAGTCCAATTCCAACTTGCATTTGACTTCTTTATTTCGTCTACCTGCTCTGCGAAGCATTAGGCTATTGCTGTCCTTTGTCAGCATTCTCATTTCCAGAGCCTCTCCTGCTTTTCCCATACACGGCTCCTGCCTTGACACAAGCGCAGCCCAAAGGCCATCCCTGCTGAGCAGCACAACACTTGTCCCCAGCAGGCAGGACACTGACTGACTGCTCTGGAGGCTCAGGCAGAGCCGGAGCAAACAAGCAGTGCTTGGCCTCAGCTGCCTCCACCCCGGCAGGGCTGGCTTACATCGCCGGGAGTCTGAAAAGGGGAGTTCTGGAGAAAACAGGGCAGAAACACCAAAGTTTCAGCCAAGCTAGTTAGCTTAGTGCCAGCGCTTCTGGAAGCAATCACAGAGCTAACCGCAAGCCTGGGGCCAGCCACGCTGCGCGACACTCTTACTGCAAGATGAGGGGTTGTAGATACTGGGACAAAAAATGGGACTTGAGGAATGAATCATAGAATCATAGTTAATTGTTAAGGTTGGAAAAGACCCTTAAGATCATCGAGTCCAACCGTTAACCTACCACCGCCAAGTCCGCCATTAAACCATGTCCTCAAGCACCACATCTACCCGTCTTTTAAATACCTCCAGGGATGGGGACTCAACCACTTCCCTGGGCAGCCTGTTCCAGTGCCTGACTACTCTTTCAGTGAAGAAGTTTTTCCTAATATCTAACCTAAACTTGCCCTGGCGCAGCTTGAGGCCATTTCCTCTCGTCCTATTGCTTGTTACTTGGGAGAAGAGACCGACCCCCACCTCACTACAACCTCCTTTCAGGTAGTTGTAGAGGGCAATAAGGTCTCCCCTCAGCCTCCTCTTCTCCAAACTAAACACCCCAGCTCCCTCAGCTGCTCCTCATAAGACTTATTCTCTAGACCCTTCACCAACTTCGTTGCCCTTCTCTGGACACGCTCCAGCACCTCGATGTCCTTCTTGAAGTGAGGGGCCCAAAACTGGACACAGTATTCGAGGTGCAGCCTCACCAGTGCCGAGTACAGGGGCACCATCACGTCCCTGGTCCTGCTGGCCACACTATTCCTGATACAAGCCAGGATGCCATTGGCCTTCTTGGCCACCTGGGCACACTGCTGGCTCATGTTCAGGCAGCTGTCAACCAACACCCCCAGGTCCTTTTCTGCCAGGCAGCTCTCCAGCCACTCCTCCCCAAGCCTGTGGCATTGCCTGGGGTTGTTGTGACCAAAGTGCAGGACCCGGCACTTGGCCTTGTTTTATTCAAGAGAAAAACCCAAACACTGCATGTAAAAGAAAAGAGCTTACAAGACATAAATATAAAATATGTAAGAGATCTGAGAATACATTTGATATTGAATTCACTTCCAGGCAAAGGATAATAAATTAAATGTTCTGCCAAAATCCGCATGGATTCAAGTAAGTGATGAGGTATATGAAACGTGCTACAAGATAAGCTTCCACATTGCTGTTCTATGCAATCTGAGTGGTACCAAGAATATCAAATTGCAGTACCTGTTTTAAAAACTTTTAAATATGTCTGGAAGCGTTGGTTTTTATTATGTTGTCATAAACATCTTTACACCTTACATTTAAAGCAGTCATTTATACAAGACTTTTAAAGTACATTAGTACATTCAATCTTGCTTAGCTAAATTGGTGAAGAAAAGCTGGCCGACAGGGCATCACCCAGCTCAGCAAAAGTGCATTTGTTCTCTTAATTCTTATGGTAGAGAGACTGATCAATCTTTCCAGTACTGAAGTTAATAACAAACATATTTTTTCCAGTTACTGAGTTTCTGGTCACCTTTACTTACTCCACATATACGTTCCCCCCCCAGTTATGCAGGTTTTCATTACGCCCTAGCCAATTTTACATCATAGAGAACTCATTTGTCATTTCAAGTGTAAACTCCTCAAAGCATCAAATAAGAAACTGTGCTGTAAGTCTGCATGGAGCTAACAAATCCACAAATATTCATTCCTCACACACATACTTGCACCCCACACACACTTAGTTTTTGGTCATAGCACACCTCAATTCTGCAAAACTATTTGTTGTCTATTCTAGCGCAGTTACCTCTCTTCAGCTCGACCCCTGCAGCTTTCATCCAAGCCACTTCTATGGCTTGGATTTTCTGCTCCCCACCTTGTATTAATTTAAGGCTGAGATCTTGCAAGGAGAGCTTCAGGGACAGGACTCTGAAACCCAGAGACAGCTCCACAGAAGTTTCTCTCTCCAGCACCCAGTTCTCTCCCACTGTTTGTCTGCACCTCTCTCCCATTCCCTCCATTCTCACACCATGGGAGAGTGATGGTTACGGGTCTCTTTGGTTCTTCATCAGCCTAAATATTCAGAAATTCTTACCCACAAGTCAGACAGCTCCTCTGGCTGCTTCCCCAAGAGCCTCTAGAGAAAACTGCAGCAAACAACCCCACCACTGGCAAGGGACAAAGCAAGTCTCACCTCCTCCTGCACAGAAACATCACCTCGCATCCCTTCCCCATTCCCAGAGACACTACTTGCCAAAAACAGCAGCAGGAGCATGCAGTAAACCACCAGGTCTGCTGAACAGAGTTGCCTCCTTTTCCTCTCCCCACAAAAACCACTGGCAACAGCCTCCAGCCATTCCAGCAAACCATAAAAGCTGTTGGTCTGCTCCAAAGGGCAGCAGATCTCTCTTTCACCTCTTCCAACATGCCCCCTGCAACTCAGAAATGAGCAAGGTGTCTGTACCCACAGGCAATCTCTTCCCCCAGCCTCCTCTCCCCCTTCCCACAGACAGCTAGTACAACAGGGAAATACTGAGGCAGACAGAATTTGTGCAACACTTTATTACACTGCTGAAGACTGGGAATCGGTTCTGGTGACAGCCTCTTTTCTGTTACTCAGGCTGAGGAAGTCAATAGTACAATGCTATTACAAGGTCACTGTCCCACAGAGGGAAGCACACAAACTCTCTTAATACCATCATTTGCAACTTTGTCCTGTTAAAAGAGCAATTCAAGCTGCAAGGTGTAATGCTGTTACAACCAGGTGTCCTCCAGTTGCTAGTATATTTGCAGCTCCTGTTATTTTCCAATGGCAAAGAACAGTCTCTAAATTTTTGAGAGTGATACTGCAATCAGACTAAGACTTCTAGTGAAAGGCAGTAGCACAGATTCACAACAGACAAACATATAATTGTAGCAAAGCATGGAAGGCTCTATTTGGCACAAAGTGGAAAGTCGGAGCTTACATTTCAAGAACAGAACATGCTTATGTGATTGTAAAGAAATCGGTACTTGCAGCAAGAGGCAAGACAAGTTACCATAACCTTTTGTGGGAGAGAAAGGGAATCAGTAAAAGCCACATCTGCAATGGCATCTTCCATATTTCAGTCTTAACAGAAACCAACATTTTGACTTAAACTCCCTTTTAAAACAAACGTGATGTTATACTTTACACAGTGTCAACTAAGGATCTAACTTTACTACACTTACATACATCATACAGCAGACCCATATCAGTCTTCCTGAATTCCCAGAAAAGTGCTTGCACAACTGCATAGCTAACGGTCAGAAGAATCATGTAATGTAAGGCTACAGGTACAGCCATATTGACCCTTTTATTGTATTCGGAAATATTGATTTCCAAAATAAAGCACTTTCAGGGTAACTAGAAAACATACTTTTTTCCAAACCTGGAGCCTAGAAGTTAGTGGTGAAAGAGACATTTTAGAACGAGGTAAACATACTGCATAGGCTAGATATTTAAATCCAAATTCCAAAAGTGATTTGGCTTAATTGTGACATTATTTAAAACTGAACAGAAAGAAAAAACTATATACTTATAAAAACCTGAAAACAAATCCAGGTTGACCCTAACAGCAAATTTGAAAATAACTAATTTACAACGGGTGTTTCCTACCACCTTTTTTTTTTTTTTTTTTTTTTTTTTTTTTTTTAAGGTAACCATACAAAAGCACAATTTGAAAAGAGCTTTGCTGCTTTTTCCATGGAGCTGTTCTTTCTAGAATACCTGCTGAACCTCAGCTTGTCTCCTTCAGTTAATCCAAGCCAAGACTGGTACTGGACACAGAATGTCACAGCACTCCAGCGAATACTGGCCTTCCAGCCCACGCTGCAGCTTTTCTCGTGCCGGCCTGCGTTCTGGAGCAATGACAAAGCTTTATGACAGAGGCTGTTCAGGATAGAGAGTGGTGCTGAACAGAGAGTGTCAGAGACCTCAATTATAATTTTAAACCATTTGAAAACTAAGTTATAATTAACGATAGTGCCTTTTGCGGTTCTTATATTTTTATTTAAAATTTGTTCTTGCAGGTTCACTTTTTTTAATATTCCCTTGTATCAGTGTGTAGTTCCCAGAATAATTTGTCAGGCAATGCAGTTTTCTGAAAAGATAGTATCTTCCATTCTCACCACATTTTCAATAAACTCTGTAGAAGTCAGTTAATGACCAGACTAAGATAAAGTGCACATATTCCTTTCTGATACAGGCAACAAAGTTGTGGACTGAAAAATAAATCATACTGAAACCACACACAAAAAAAAGTCCTACTGTGGCCATTTAGCACCCCACAATTAAGTTATCCCACTGAGTGCTGCCCAAAAATACTTTTCTTCAAGTGTTTGTTAGCTTAAAAAAAAGGAACTTATAACATTAAAAATAATGGTTCCTTTTTAATTAGACTCTGAGAATCACGAATTTGTGTAATCCTTGAAAGCTACAGCTGGCATACTGCCTTGACAACTTGTAAGTAGTTTGTATTTTACCCTTTGGATCCAGGCTTCAAGCTTGCAAAAGCTTTGGAGTTCTTAAGGGAATGTGAAATTTCATTGAGAAAAGAAATAAAATGATAGTCCCTTTCTGACTTCTTGGACTCAAAAATAACTACAATGGTAAAGTGAGGTTCGGGGCGAGTCAGAAAGTACGTGCTTTGGACTTTGTCGTCGTAGAAGTGAACAACCTTCTCCAAACTGTTGAGGTCAGAGGTTCTATCAGTCATAATCATGATTACATTGGGCCAGTGCATAACAGGCCTGTCACTGGGCAGAGACACCACTGCAGGGTACTGATCCACTCCTTTGGGGGCCTCCCTGTAAGAATGGGGATGATGATAACCGTGTCCCTGAAAACTCTCTGATCCACGATTGTCAAAAATTAAGGAAACATTGACGGCATCATACTTCCGGATGAAGCTGGAAATTTTTCCAAAGTAATCAGGATTTGTTTTAGCAGTCAACGTTTTCATTTCAGATGCTGTTGTTTGTCGACTTAGGGCCTCGTGAAAGTAAAAGCTAAACTTGGCAAGGAGAATGTTTTTGAGCTTCATCAGCCAGAGGAAGAGGTGTGGAGGTTGTACAGCCTTCTGAGACTGCCCTCCAAACAGATGCTTCTTGGTCTCTCGCTGTTTCTCAAAAATTTGGCCCCAAGTCTGTAGTTTTGTGTGAGCAGTGTGCAAGTTGACCAGGGATGGAAGGAACTTCCACTCTGAGATCTGAGCCTGAGCCTTTAAGAGATGTGCAAGCACATCTACTTCCAGCTGGAAACTGCTTTCAAGAGGACTGAGGATTGGATGATGAAACCTAGAAAACATAACATTATTCAAGACATGAGAACTGCTGTACACAACAGTGAAATAATCAGATAGTATTTGTCAATCCACAGAAGACCAAATATCAAAGCAGAGTAAAGTGTAAACCAAAAACCAACCTTGTTATTTTTAGAAAACTGTTCTTTTAACATAATTAGGGCAAATATTTTAATGAGCATACAGCACTTTGTATTTGGAAAAAAAAAAACCTGTCAGACATTTCTCTATCAAAGCAAGGGAGTTATACTTGATCAGTTCAACAATAATCACAGTTTATCTTGATCCATGAACTACTATAGCACCATTTCTCTTTAAATTCAGGTGGCTTTGTTCCAATTTAAAATCCCTTCCAGTGGTAAAATATGTCTTGATAATTCTGGAATAGCAGTAAGACATTAATTTAAATCAAAGGAGTTATGTTATAAATTTGCTGTTTGTATAGGAAAGCTATGAGGAAGTCAAGCCAAGCTTTTTTTTTTTTTTAACCTCACAATAAAATTGTGATGGGAAATTAGTCAATAGAATCATGATTAACTGTATTTACCAACGAACCAGGTCTCAAACTCCAAATCCTGGTGTACTAAAAGCAATGAAGAGGAAAAACATTTGGCAGGATTTCATCATATCACAATGAAGACGCTGTAACAACCAATTTCTCTCTCACTAAAAATTCAGGTCAAAAATCAACTCTCAATTTAACAGATGTTTAAAAAAAAAACCAAAAAAACCAAACCACCTCATTTACCAAATAGAAGTGCCACTGCACATCTTATTCACAAGAGTGATCCTACTACTAGAACAAATCTCAATGAAATGGAATTCCATAGATCCATTCTATAGCTTTCTCTTCTCACTTTATTTTTTCTTAACATCAGGAAAAGGCAGATCCAGCCTACTTCCCTTCCCTTGATACTCAAACTACTTGTAAATTTATAACATCATCATCATCAATAAATACATCCCTAATTCAAACTGTGCAAAACCGTTCCAGTTACACAAGCTAAATACATAACTTTAGAAAGAATGAGTCTTCAGCAAAGACAAAAGCAACCTTTTTAGTAAATGTGTTCCCTAATAGGCATTTAGGACTCCTAAAGAGGTCTCCAACAAAGAACAACCAATAGTTCAAAGACAAGACTTGATGAGGTTTCCACTTAAGTAAAGACAGATTTATCCCCTCACTTCAGAAAAATATCCTGGGTCTTGTTATTGCTTTAAAACAAAGAAGTTTATACTGAATCCTTCCAACCTGTAACAGCTCATCTTCAGACAAAGTGGAAGTGATTCCATTATTCACCTGAGTTTCCAGGACACAATACATATAATCGATTTTGGAAACATTTGGTTCAAAACCAAAACACTTAATTTTGTTGTGGACCAGAAGAGAAAATGAGAATTTTAGGCTTTTCATCCCCTCTCCCTTCGCTATTTTTAATTTGATTTTCCATCAAGCTCTTGCCAAAACATTGATTCTTAGGCTTGTGAAAATTGGCTAACAATTTTTTATCACTATTTTTAAGTGTCTTTTTTTTTTTTTTTGACAGCCACAATACACACCTTGAAAGGATTTGCTACTAATATGCAAGTCCAAATTTATTTGAAGAAAAGGAAATTATGAATATCATAAATCAGTTGATGCACCCTGTTCTGCAAACAGGCTAGGTTGGGTGACCAGCCACCTTCTGTACACAGTACATGTCAGCAATCATCATATCTACCTGCTATAGCAGAGATACAGTGATTACTGGCTACTTTAGTGAGCTAAGAAGTCCAGAGTATATTTACATTTCTTTGAACAAACAAGAGTCAATTAAAAATAATATTCTGCTGACAGTCAACGTTATATATTTCCAATGGTTTTGGTATTCAGCAGAAAAACATTTTGTTGCCATGTATTAGAAAGGGGGAAGAAAAAAAAAAAGCATTGTGTGACATTATTTATTCCAAATATTCCCATCAAGTGCACACTTAGCACAGTGTATTCAACACACCTGCAGTCAGACCAAGAAGGTTATTCTTCAACCTTAAAAGCAATTAAAAAATTCCTACTAATACAGCACTGCCAAATCTCCTGGACTAACATTATGATGTACAGCTTCCCACTTCTACTTTGCTTCATGGCTCATAGCTATTTTCATGTTTCACTGCACAGCAGGATTTGCAAAACTGTTTTAATCCAAAAATACACACCTCAGCCACAGCCGAGAAGCTTGATAGGGCTGCAGAGTAAACTAACAGGTTATATACTCAGTATATCTGCTGCAATTAACTTTCATAACACAGAAGCATCTGACTGAGCTCAGTATCACATAAGCCAGACAGGTTTTTACAATATTTCAATAAGCCAGTGTTAAGAACTTAAAAACACATTGGAACATTGATTTTTTTTTCCCCTAATCATTCTCAAAAGCAGAGGGATGCTACAGTTTTGTTTTGCAGACTATAAAGAAGCCTCATTTTTCTACAGCTTATTTCCTTCCATAGATGACACATGCATGCATGTATTTACAAAATGCTGACTAGATGAAAAACATTTAACACTTGAAAATAATTACATCACAATAGGGTTACTAGTTACTTATTCATTTTATACTAAGCTTTTAAAGGATCCTGCTTCTGATGCTGTTTTAATTATTTCAGCTAAGATCCCACCGAAACCAACAGTTAAAAAATTCAGGAAAAGTTACCTCTCCAGCTGTATTCTACAGAAAAACAGAGAGGAAAACGTCTAGTACTGGCTGTATAAAAGTCAGCAATAAGTAGGAAGAAAATAGCTTTAAACTGTTCAAGAGTTAATAATTTTTCAGATACAGACAATATGACTTGACTGTTGACAGTCAATTAAGTCTGTCGCTCCTTTACCAGCAAGCAGTTATTTGCTCCACATTATCTGAACAGCTATTTTTAGATATAAAAGAAAGAAACCAAGGCCAGAACCTATCTACAGAACAGATGCCCTGTCTGGCCTTAGCACAGTTGGCTGAAATAATGGCACACATCCTCAACTACAAGTGAGGAATATATTGACAGAGGGAAGAGACTGGGTAAGGAGGAGTTTATTTGACATTTCACCTGAGAGGGTCAACAGACTGTAAAACAGAAATGCCTTCCAGCCAGCACACATCAGCACAACAGCCCCCAGAAACTGATCTGAGATATGAAGAAACTAAAGGAAGGACTAAAGGAAGATATCATTATTCCCACTTTTTCAGAAATACTCTGTACGTGACTGGGGAAGACCACACAGCAGCTACTGAATTAGCTCTAACAGCATCTTAGAATGTCTCCATCTTAGAGACTGCTCATTAACCCAAAGCAAGATCAGCAGTATTTTTTCCCAGGGAGACACTGCTTATTTTTTTAAAGAGCTTATAATAATGCCTTAGAAGTACAGATGTGTCACTGAAATTTATTTAAATAGCATAGTAAAACATTTCATATATAACAATCTCCAGTCACTTCATACAAGTATCAGTTTTGGTTTTCAGATTTTTAACAGTGCTGTTGACTCAGCACGTGCTCAGAACAGATGGCGATGGTTAGTGTACAACATAAATCAACTTTTTTAAAAAAAAAAAAAAAAACAACCAAAAAAACACCAAAAAAACCACCAAAACACCAAACCCAAACTTACCTCCCTTTACTCTTTAATGTTCATTGTACCAAGGAAAAAATATGAGGTTTCATTTTTCATTGGACTAACAGCCCTGATATTGTAAGAGTTCACAAACAAAGAACTGCAAAACAACCACTAGTAAGATCATATAGACTAGTTTTGATTTTCAAATAACAAAATTATGTAACAATTTGCCTAAGTTATTCCTAAAAAAATAAGGGAGTCAGCTGCAATTCTTAGATTTGGAATGTCAGAAAGGAGCACTGAATTACTGTGATTTTTCCTACATGTACACTTTAAAATTCGTAACTGAAAAAAGTAAGAGCTCAGAATATTCTCCCCAAATGTTGTCTTAGACACTATTTCACTAACACAGATTTCAAAAAATTCAACTACATTTGAAAGTTATTTTCCTACAATGGCTACCTTGTTTTGCTTTAAAATAAAGAGCTAGAATTTGAGTCTGTTGACAAGCATTCAAAAGTTCTCTCTTTTTTAAACTGCCATCACTTTCAAGGCTCACATGTGTTAGATGTGAAATACCCATCCCAGAGTCATTTAGAAACATCCTGGGATTCTTGTAACAGGAACTATTAGATGTTAACTTCAAGAAATCACAATGACAGGGACCAAAGACTCAGAGGTGCTCCTTCTACTGGCTCCAATACCTCTCAAGAAAAGTGATAACAGAGCACCATAAAACCGTACTTGGCAGACCAAATAGCGATGGTGTAGCTTTTAGAATTAAGCAGACATACATTCTAGTCTAAAGTAAAATTGTCACACAAATATCCGTTGTATTTACATATCAATTTTACTGAAGTCCATATGGAATTAAGTCTTGTTTCCTCTCCACTCCTAATGAAAAAGTGCAAGAAGTCTTACATCATTTATACGGAAAATGACCCTTCCTCTCTGCTGAACATGAACATGCAAAGTATTAATTAAGGAATAGGGAAGATGGCTCCTAGAACATGATGAGCAGAAACACTCTCCCTTTTTTATTTTTCTTCTTCAGAGGAGTCATATTTTGAGACTTCACGCATCTGATGCTGCTGACCAACACTGACTTCATGCACGAATTCATGCAAGGGGCTGTGCTGCTCAGCAAAGGACAGCAAAGTTTTTAGGCTTGCTTTGAACCTCAGCATAATTTATTACAAATCATATGTCCGAGTACTTACTGCCAGCAAATAAGCACTGACCTTGAGCTGTATTTCTTTAAGATGGATTCCAAAATGTTTACCAGTTCCTCAGAGTTAATGAACTTTTGGGTGCTGAGCGTGTACATTTTTTCATAGAAGTCAGCAATTTCCATCCGAGCCTGAACAAAAAAACAGAGCTGTTCAGACAGGTGAGAAAGCAGCTCTTCCAAGTGAGGAGCTGTTCCTCCTAGTGCATTGCGACCCGTCGCCACCACCTTCTTCAGCTCATTATGCAGAGATGTGTAGATGGTTCGGATGGAGTCCTTTCGGCTGAAGAATGACTGACCACCTGTTCAGATAAATATGGAGGTATTACCAAAATCCAGGGACAGCAAAGATAGACAGCAATACTGGAAAATTGTATATAACCATGCTTGTTTTCCCCTAGGTGTTCCTAAGCATTGTTTTATCACGGTATTTTTATTTTACTCAAGAAACAAATTTCAGTGTATTATTTTGCAAGTAACTGAAATACACATAGCACATACTCAGAAGCACTTTATGTAATTTCATGCAAGTTGCACTTGTCCCAATTCATATCTCAGCAGCCAATGACTGCTGCAAAACTTCGACTCCCTCGCATCTGCCTCAGTTATGGCGTGACCTTTCAGAAAACAAGGGTTCAGTTAAATTTGCTGCTATGATACATGACCTGGAAATACTGTTATCTGTGGAAGTCAGAAGAATCAAGTCATCATGAAATTTTAATAGCCTCCACTCCTATTAATAACACTGGATCTTTTCAAGAGAATTCCCCTAACAATAGCTCTTCAATCATGAAGCTCTCAAATTTGCAAAGCAACCTTTAAATGGGAACCACATGACATCTGTGCATACAAACCAAATGTTTCCAGTCCCTACACAATCTTAACGTAAACCAGAATTCAAAGGTAAAACAATCACAGTTTATCTCAGTGAGACCACAGTGCAGGTTAACCCATAACTAAAACTAGGGGGGGGGGGGGGGGGGAGGGGAAAGTTGTCTGTGCTTTTCTCTACCTGCTCAACACTATGAGGAATTTTAAAAAGAAAAAAAGACAAAAGTAGGGCGTCAAAGTAAGAGATGATAGTTAACTTTGATGCTACCAAAAGACTGTACAAAGGTACTAACCTTACTTCATAATTTCTATTTGCAAACGGCCTTATGTGCCACTGCGGCACTCAACAGCTGCAGCAGAGCAAGGATCACAGGGACTGAATCTGCAGAACTTTTAAAGAGATTCCAAATTTAGGTTCCACTTTGAAATGGCTTATAAATTTTGTAGTGGTGGAGTCCTTTTCACATCCATTTTACACATTTAATGTTCAAAAGCAACCTTAGCAATTCGAGGCAGAAAGGCAGAGAATTGGTTATCATGGTGAAATAGCTACCTTCCTAAGCCAAGAGTTGCCCCTAGGTCATGGGCAGGATGAAGAATCGTCTATTTGTTATTCATGAAGTATATAAACAAACAAAACTTTGTCCCTTCTGTTGTCAACGTTATCTTTTCTGCAAGCACCAAATTCACTTTTTAAAGTCAGCCTTATAAATAGAGCTTTGTCTGTAAAGATCTTCTTACAGAATAGTTCCAAGTCACTACTTAAACACCAAAGCAGAATTTTCTTGATGCTTTATTGCATTACACATCAGACTCATATCCCTTGATCCATTTTCCATGCCACTCTGCAGTTCAAAGAGAAAATAAGCAGCTTTGCCCAGAGGGCAACATGATGACAGCTCATCCTGTGCCAGTTTGGGATTTTTCTGTTCACATACTGAGAGAGCGAGAAGCGGCCAAGATTGTGGCCAAAACTTCCCGAGATCCTGCAGAGTCTACATCAATAACAATTTTTAGGAGGCTATCTCCATCCCTGAGTACTTACACATAAGCAGCTCTAATATTAGGCCCTGGAATTGTGATGTGAAAAAGCTTTAACCCTTTGGTCACCCCACTGAGCTCACCTTTGCCAGAACCTCAGCCAGAGCATCCCAGTACAGAAACACCTCTGGCTATATCTTGGGAACAGCAGGTAGGTAACCTACCAGCCAATAAACAGATGTACCTATTCGCACAGCCACTGTGCCACCTACACGGCACCTGCACTTTTATTTATTCTTTAGGGGCAGCCCAAACAGCATAGCCAATTTCTCACTGGGCCCACAGACACTTGCTGACCCAGCACCTGTGTTTCAGACGCGCAGACACGCAGCTCAGCGAGGCCAGGGTACCTAGTGCTGTGCAACTGCCGGCTGACAGATCACCCTGTAGGGCTAGGGCAGCCGCCCCTTCCCTACCGCGCTGCCGACACCCGCGGAGCTAAACCCGGGGCAGGCCGTGAGCGGGCCTCAGGCCTGAGCGAGGGGCGGCCCGGAGCGGGGGCCCGAGGGGCGGAGAGGGATCCCTCCCCCCGGGACGCGAGGGGAGGCGGCCGGGCGGTACCTAGCTTCTGGCCCAGGAAGGTCATGCTGTGGTAGGCCTTCTCGGCGGCGGCCAGGTGGGCCAGCCCGGCCAGCAGGGCCAGCCAGCTGGCCCCCGCGCTCTTGTTGGCCTCCCGCTCCTTCTCCACATTGTCCTTGGCCTTGTCGTAGGAGAAGATGCCCAGGTGGGAGAAGAAGGTCTCCAGCACGGCCTGCTCCACCGGCACCGGCGCGCCCAGCGGGATCGACTCCCCCATCCCGCCCGGCGGTGCCGCCGCCGCCTCCGCAACGGCCACTACTTCCGGGTCCGGCGCCGCGGCCGCGTAAAGGAAAACGCTCGCGCCGCCTCCCCTCACGCGCCTGCCCTTGTCACGTGAGAAGCGGGGCGGGGAGGAGCCGGCTCCTGGTCACGTGATGGGCGGGGGCTCGTCCTCCTCGTTCAACGGCCGGGCGGTTGCTGCGTGCGGGGCCGTTGGGCCGCGTCACGGGGGCTCCGTCGAGCGACGCCATGAGCTGCGGGGCGTTCCGGCGGCATCGTCACACGGGCAGTCTGGAAGCCCCGAGCCCGAGCGGCGCCACAGTCAGCGGGCAAACACCGCGTGAGATTTCCTGGCCGGGGGCCGGCTGGTTCCCTGCGGCGCGCTGGTGCCTTCAGGTTGGCACCTGTAACCAGCCCTCCTCCGCCCTGCCGCCTTGGTCTTTACGAAGCTTAAATCTGAAGCCCATTTTCATGCTAAAATGTTTTTTCAATTAAAAAGATTCAAAATAGAAGGTCTTGCAGGCGACCTTGTTCCCACCCTTTGGCCTTACCCTGCTGGGACTCCCGCAGGACCCTCACACTTGTCCAAACATTTTGTGTTTATGGTTTCCCCTCCCTCGCGACCCGGAAATCATGAATTGCCCAAATTAATCCCCTTTTTTTTCAGGTCGTGCTTTGGGCAGATGAGCTCCCTGAACCTATTCACCGCGGAGACGGTAAGGAGGAGGGCAGAGCTGAGCCACGGGGGCACCAGGCCGTGGAAGGGGGGCTGTTGTGGCAGAACTGACTGGTCCAACTCGGGTGGCACAACCGCCCCCCTCGCACCGAGCAAGGCTCTTGCTTGACATCCAGCAGGCAGTTCCTCGCCTGGTTGAGGTGCAGCTCTCCAGCTACTCTGAAACTAAAACATTCCCAGTTTCCTCTCTGGACAGTATTTCCCTGCGCTCTACTCGCACCTGCATTTGTTTTTAAGCTGACATCTAGGCAAAACACAGCACTGGCTCTCTAACTCTGGGCAAGACCAGTGTGCTAATGAAACTAGCTGCCTCCCTCTTGTCCAGGAAATACTCAAAACGCACTGTAATTTAAAATAGGTGCCAGATGCAAAAAATGGCTTTAGGTGTGAAGCAGCCTTTTTAATTCACCTTAACTCCACAGTGTCTGCAATGCATTTTTTTTACTCTGGCATTATATTGTAAATAGGGCTTTGGATATAAAAATTAGCCCCACAGATGGGCTTTGGATATAAAAATTAATTTTCATCAGAACAATTGGTCTAATATCAAAGATAAGTCTGCCAAGCCCTTCATCACTTCTCATTTCTAGGTGCAGGCACCTCTGTACACGTATGCGAGTTAATTCAGAATGGTGTGTAATGTCCTTGAAAAGGTTCAGGTTAGAACTAAAGTTTTGGCTTTAAATGCGTAAAAGTTGAAGTAGCTTAACTGAAGTTATGAGGTCTTTATTTGTACAGCTGACAAGTTTGAGTTCTGCATGCACAAAAAGCTGCCTTCTTCCCGAATTCAACTGTATTTACTTAGCGTGCCTAAGGGACGAAATGAATGTAGGATTTTATAGCTGCTCGACAATAGACTTGCTCTGACCTGGAAAGCTGGTAATTAAAATTCTGGTTTATTGATGGGATATTTTGGTAATTTAAGTCAGCACCTGAAACATTCACCTGTTTCAAGGCAACCATGGCTGTCAATAGCAGGCTGCCAAGAGTTTACAGAAAACAAAGAGTAGGAAGGGGGACTCCTAGGTACCCAGGACACTGTTTCCAAAAGACAACTGCGAGTCAAAGGTTCAAGTAAGACCTTTATTACAACACAGAGTTGATAGCACATTTTCGTATTTAAAAGAAAGTATTTGGTCTCTTGGTGGTGAAACGTGGTTTGTGCTGGCGGCGCAGAACTCTGTGCGGCAGAGGGAACTTGATTTTAGAATCCTGCAAGAAAAATGTTTCTCTGTTAACTGAGATATTAGATGAACAACAGAAAATAGTTTGCAATAAATAGCTAAGCTATATTCAACTGCTAACTTATGTACAGAGAAGTAATGCATCAACAGATCAGATATACTTCATAAGAGCTAACACATGCCTTAGTTTTACAGTTCATTTTGAAAGAAATGCCTGTTCAAGGCAAGTTTTCTGCAACATAACATGTATTTGTTTCGGTTTGACTTTTCAAACAGTTCTAGCATTAAAAGTCTTGATCGTAATATAACATAACTGTAAACCTATGCATGCAAGTTTCATACCCTCCCTATTTTTGCCTGCAAAGCAAACCTGTCCCAGACAAGAGAGCTCCCCACTTCCAGTCGAGTGTGAGACCGGGACCCACCAGGCACTGCAGTGTCACTTCACTTACATGGAACTGCTTGACTGCTGGTCTACGGCACTTGCTAGCAGCAATTTCCTCAACTTTCATGATCTGAATAGAGTGAGCACGGGCACGATGACGGGCCCCCATGTCGCGGTCTGTAACAAGAGAACTCATTAGAAATAAATCTTAAGACATTTACAGTTAAAAAAAAAAATCTTACTACCATCTTTCCAGGAAATGTTTATAGTACCACCTACAACTTTTAAAATTTCTGGTCAACTCTACTTAATCGTACTGGTTTTAGTATCTAAAGTGATGGCAGAAATATCACAGAATGAACATGCAGCAGTAAATTCTTCCTGGAACTCACAACCAAACTCCTCCAAGTGCCATCTTATTTTTCTTGCCTGATTTCGAGAAGGTACACATGTACAGAAGTAATCTACATCGGACTGTTCCACTTTTTGCACAAGAAAACTGTGATTCAGAATCAATTCTGAAATATGATTACTGGAAAGACAGGTGAACTTCAAAAAAAATTTCCTTTCCAAAAGGAAGGTGCAAGTAGAAGTAGGATCTGAGGCCATTTTTACTCTTCTTAAAATTGACAAGCGATAGAAATGTGAATTGATATTTAGCCCACATAATTAGGCTTTCAAAACAGGAGGAAGCCATGTGCACATGGGCTATCTGAAAATTCCTCCCTGCAGCAGGGAAAATCACTGCCTCCCAATCATGTCCATAGCTAGCTCCACAAGATACGCCTGCTGAAATACTACTGTGCTTACAATGCTTCCCATGAAGATCTACCGTACCTATTAAAAACTTACCTCAAAAGTATTCTTGAACATAAAGGTATCAAAGTCACTGTATCATGACAAATTAAGTTCTCAGGTCCCTTAAGCAGTCCTTCAGTACGTTAATTAATAGGAACTATTGTAAGTTAATGTAGAACCTTAAATTTCACTTTCAACAGCACTTCAGCTTTTGAAAGGCGACAAGATACATTTAATATTTGCACACATGACAAGAATATCATTATTAAGAACAATATTCTTTGGGTTTTTATGTGCATTCTGTAGGGTTTATAACACTTCTGGATTCAAATATCAACAGCATCAGCTATACAAATGGTCTGTCCCTCAAGTACTTCACTAACAGACTGGAATCAGGACAACCTTTAATTCTCCCTGAACCGAGTCAATGAGACCTTTCGAGCAACACAGACCGCCGCCACACCCCCCCAATGATTTTTTTTCTACTTGGTCTCCAAACGACAGATGCTAGTATGTTCCACATGGTATCTGAAATACTCTCCACGAGACTTGGGAAGATATACTCAATTATTTTAAAACAATAAATAGAGTGCAGGAAATATATACAGCACGTAGAAGGTCATGAAACTCTCTGTATAGCAAAACTCATTACTAGAATTGTAGAAAGTCAGACCAAGATGAAGTGGGAAGATTTTCAGCTAGAGAAACTGTATCTAGAGTGGTAATGAATAAGATACCACATACATCATACATAAACATCTATGGACTTCTCCAGGAACTCCCCACTTTATTTTCCCAGTGTGTCAGTTATCTTCTCATGGATCAAGTCAGCACGCTTTATGCACAGTTTAGGATTTAATCTTGTGCTTATATACTGGTCCTATCATTTTACACTTACAGCACTGAGTGACAGCACCAGCCGTGGTCAAATCCCTGTACTCCCTGTACATGTTGTGAGTTCCACTACGAGAATCATAGCGCAACCAAATACCAAAATTTTTGACCCGCAGAGGGGACTTCTCATACACCTGGAATTACACAAGAGCACAAAAGTAGTTAGAGGCAGGTTTTTTACAAGTTTACATTTTATAAGTTTACGAACAAATGTTTTAGAGCTCTAATGAAACCACTGTGGTAAGTTTTATTGTCAAAAACAACTACTTGCTCTCTTTCCCCACACCAACATAGCTACATTCAAGTCTTGGTAATTCAGAATGAAGAGGTTTAATAATTCAGTGTGGAAAGAAAAATACACACAAGATTTCAGCTCTAAAAAAATGTCCTTTAAGCACCAAGGTAGATGAGTGTAAGCATACAAATATCTACTTTCTAAGGATTACGAATGTCCAGGTGACTCTTGAAAGACACATTCCACAATGAAGCAAGCATAAGAACCAGAGAGCAGAACTGACTAGTGGCATAGTTCGTAACTCTGAAGTGCTGGGAACTAAGTTTCTTTTTAGTTTACTGGACATATACTGCCACTTTGAAAAAACGAATTTGTCACTCAGCTTCACAGCAACGGAAGAATAAATGAATCGCAACCTCACCCCCAATGACAGCGCTTCATATAAATTCCTTCACCTGTACAAGCTGGAATTCCTTACAAATCTCCCACTTTTTTAGGTTTTTAATCTCGCACCTGGCCACAGTACACAATCTCTCCAGAAGACTTCTTCATCTTCTTCAGCTGAGAAACGAAGTACCAGAACCGGGACTTGGCGACAACATGGTTCGGAGCGAAGATCCGCATGCGATAGAGAGGAGGGGTCGTGCATTTCGGCGTGGGCAGGCATCGCCCGACCACCTTGTACTCCCGCAGCTGGAGGGAGACGAAAGACAGGCCGCCCGCAGCGTGAGCCCCTCCGCGCCGCCGGCCCGGCCGCCGCGAAGCCACCCCCGCCCGAAGACGCCGCGGCTCCACGTACGAACACCGCGGCGAGAGCCGGCCAGCCCAGGTGAAGGGGAAGAGAGAGCCCACCGGCCCAGGCGGATCGCCCCGCGGGCCCAGCTGTGCCGCCCGCCGACCACGGCCCCCGCCCAGGGGCGGCGCGGCCTCCTCACGCGTCTTGCAGGAGCGGCGCCGCCGCCATGTTGGCCGCTCGCCTCCCTCAAGGGCCGGGCAGAGCCGCTTGGGCGCGCAGAGGCCGCTCTCCAGCGCCGCAAGCCCGCGCCGCCGCCGCCCTCCCAACGCCACCTACGGCCTCAGTCCCGGCCCCGGTGCCGGCCGTGCCCCCCCACGCCCCGGCCTTCACTCACGGTGCCCGACGCCTTCATAGTGCTGCCTCCTCCGCGGCCTGCAGGAAAAGAAAGGCCGCGTGCGCCGCCACCTCCCGTCACCCACCCGCCGGAAGCACCGCCCCCGCCCGTCCTCTCCGCCCATTGGCTGGGAGGAGAGCGCGATTGGAGGAGGCAGCTGTCAGTCTGCGACCGCGGCGGCCGGCGCTGGCTTCCAGGCCGGCGGGGGCGCGTGGCACGGCGCGGGCCGGACCCGTCCTCCCCGGCGCCCCGGGGCCGGCAGGGCCGCGGACCTGCATGGTCCCGGTACCGGTAGGAAGAGGCCCGGCTGTGCGTGGCTCCGTCTCCCGCCGGCCCTGCTCGTCTTGCCGCGGAGGACGTGGCAGGGAGGCCCCAGCCAGCACCGCGCTCCCTGCGGGGCGGTAGCCGGGCATGGAGGGCTGCCGGAGGAACCTTTCTCACTCGTGGTCCCGTGGGAGGCCGGGGTTGCTGGCTACCGTGAGGCTGCGCCTGTGGATCCCCCCGCTCCCTCCCCAGTTTGGTGGGACCCCCTTCACGGCTCGTCCCGAGTCGGTGCACTCCGTGCGCCACGGGCTGGGAACGGTTCTGCAGTAACGGCGCGTTACGGGCTCTCGCGTGTTGGCGCGCTGATGCTTTTGAAAGCTGCGCTGCCAATGCCGTGAGATGCGAATGGTTTTTGCCTTGAAAGATGCTGTAACAGCAACGCTGCTGTGACGATTTTGTACATAGCTGCAGCTTGTTGCTGCGGTTATTTGCATCGAGTTTTATGTCCGCAAAACTTTTTTGCATAACTTATTTGCATCCGTTTTATGCTCCGGCCACGCACGCGTCTAACCATGCAAAAGCCCTGTGTACATCGCTTGGTGGCAGAACGGTTTGCGGAAGAGCCCGGTGTCCCGCTGGCAGACGCGAGCGGGGTAACTCGGCTGCTCACGGACAAGCCCACGCCGCCGCTTTTGCAGCGGGCGGGCCGCCGCCCCGCCCCGCTGCTGCTGACAGAGCGCGGGTTCCGGATCCCGCAGGGAGTCTGGGGGCGGAACGGGCCGGCCCCGGTTTATTAAATCGGTGCAGCTGGTTTTGCGGTGCCGCGGGGGGCTGACGGGGACGAGGCACGGCACCGGCGGGGGGGGGGGGGGGGGGGCGCGATGCCGGGAAGGGGGTGGGGCGCCGGAGGCCACGCCCCGTCGCCGCAGGGGGCGGGACTACGGCTCCCAGGGTGCGGTGGGGCCGGGGCGGCGGCGCCTCCCGGCGTGCCCCGCGGCGGGCCGCCTCGGCGGAGCGGGAGGTGAGCGCGGCCGGAGGGGCCAGCGGCGGGGGCGCCGCGGGGCACGCTGGGAGCCGTAGTCCTGCGTTGCGGCGGCCCCGCCGCGGGCGGGCGGGCCGAGGGGCGGGGGCCGGGCTCCTTCCCGGAGGCGCGGAGGCCGTTCCGCACGCGCGGCGCCTCCCCTGGGTGTCCTCCTCCTCCTCCTCCCGCCGCCAGCCGAGGCGGCGCGGCCTGGCCCGGCCCGCTCCCTATGCTCGTGGCGGCCGCGGAGCTGTGGGGGTGGGAGCCGGCAGCGCCGCCGCGATGGAGGAGTGACCGGGAAGGTAACGGCGGCGGCGGGGGACGGGGACGGGACACGACGCGCGGTGACTCAGCCCGGCGGTGGCGGGGCGGGAGCTGGGCCTCCCCGGCCGTTGGCGGGGGCCGCGGCGCCTCAGCGGCGGGGAAGGGGCGGTGTGGGCGCCCGCGGGCCTCGCTGCCGAGCTGGCGGCGGCGGGCTCCCTCGAGTCACCCGGCCGGTTCCAGTCAGCCCGGCGCCGCCTCCTCCGCAGCTGTGGGGCTCTGGGGAACGGGGCGGGGGGGGGGAGACGCCGCAGCCTCCCCGCCCGCCTGGGCCGCCCGGCCCCGCTGCTGGGGGAGCGGGGGGTGCCGCAGCCGGCCGGTCCCCGCCGGGCCGGCCCTCCGTGAGCCGGTGGGGCTGGGGGTGCGAGCGAAAATATCGGGATTTTTCTCTCTTAAGGCACGCTGTATCTCGCGGTGCGGTGATATTCGCCCGCTGCGGGAGCTGCCTCGGTGGCCGTTCTCCGTTATGGCTCCGGTGGGGGAAGGAAGTAGCTGTAAGCTCTTACCCCGCAACGTGAGGGGAGGGAGGGAGGCAGGGACCTCCCCCGCACCTCCATATCCCGCGGCTCTCGGCGCGGTGGTTCCCCGCCGCGGGGGGCAGGCGCGGCGAGGCCCGGGAGGAGGAGGGAGTGCTTTGTCACGCCGCGGCGGCCCCGGGAAGGGGCCGAAGGGGTTAAGGTGCAGCCCCGGTGTCCCCGCCGCCGATGTGGCCGCGGCGGGGTGTGAGTGCCCGACCGCCCCCTGGGGCTGAGCTGCCGGGCCGCGCAGCGGTGCTGGCTCTCCTGCGAGAGGAGGCCGGGCTCTTCGGCCGAGTCTGGGGCGGCGGGGGGGGGGGATTGGTGTAAGAAGGCCTTGCTCCTCACGGGGAATTCCTGGCCAGTAAGAATGTGCCTGAAACGAAGACCTAAGAAAAAGTTTCTAGTCCAGTTGAAAAGTTCTCGAAGTAGCTATAATCACACAGCTGTTCGTTCTGACCGCGTGTTCGGTGAGTGTAAAGGCTCCAGAGCCTGAGAGTCGGTAAATATGCTCAAGATTTGCAGCAAGCAAAACAGAGATCAAAAAAGAATGCGAAAGATAATCTTTTACTGGCTTTGTTGTATTAAGAGAGAAAACTTGAGGGAATTAAAATGAAGCATGTCACTGGCTCCCTGTGTGCTATCACGATCTTGTAAACACCTAAAACTAGTGCTGTAAATGAAGTATTCTTTAATTACCAATTGTTCCCATGGTTAGCATCTGTAGTTAAAATGCTCTGAATGCTTTCATTGTTAGCGCATCTCTGGACCCAAGTTACACACCTTTGACCACGTTAGTATTGTTAAACTGGACAATCTTCCCCACTTGAAGTGTGGCTACATTTTTTTCCCGTTTTCCTGTATGAAAGCAGTCTCTACTATCAAATGCATTTATAAGTATTTCATATGTGGAAGGGAATAAACTATCCTGATGAGAGATACGTATACCTGTATGACTTCACTGTTAAGGAACTGCACCTTCCTAATTATAGTAAGATCAGTTTGCCACCCAACATAGTGTACTGCTTAACAAAAAAAGCGTCTCTACATAAATAAGACAATACTTTCTACACAGCTGCATGTTAACTATTAATGTTATTGATTTTTTAATAAGTAAAACTTGCTTTAATGACATACTTGGTGTTACAGCTAAGTATATCTTGCAATGGATTTTGCGAACTGTAAGTACTATTAAAATTGCAGTTCAGTTTTGCTTTTGAAGTGTAGCTGGCTGGTAAAACAGATTTGTGGTGGGAAAGCTACCTGCTTAACTAAAACCGTATAGCATGAGAAGCTATTTTGTTAGCTTTTTCAAAAGGTTCATTCAAATAGTCTCTCTCTCATTAATTGTCTTCTAGAGTTGGCTAGTCAAACTGAAACTCTTAGAAAATGATATATGATAGAAGATGAAATTTTAAATATGCTCATGTAGCACATGCAAAATTAGTAGAACTGATTGGCATTGCTGTTAGCTAAACAAGTGAAAAGAATACATGTTTGAGCAAGGTTTTTTTTAATAGCAAAACTTGTCACCCAGGTGTAGAAGATTACTACCTTTTGGGCAGATAATGTAGTGATATCAGCAGGAAAATATGCCAAAAATATGCTTCTGTATATTAAATAGTTTTACTTGTATAACTCTGGACCAGACCCTAATCAAAAAACGCTGTAAAAGAAAAAAAAAAATTCCCTGCAGCATTTAACCTTTGTTTTAATCTGTCTGGTTTGGATGTTGATTATGGGAAAAACAAGCTGGGGGCTGGGGACGCAGAGGGAGAAGACTCAGCAGAGCAACTTTAATCCCTAAAGGTTTTGACCCTGAGCGGGATTGCTCTGTGTCGTAAGGCAGCGTGTGAAGCTTGTTTTGCCACGAGTCATCGCTTTGTTCCAGATTTTCTGGTTTCTATACTGCTGCAACCTGCATTTTTTTTTTGGTACGAATTCAATTTTACTTATTAAATTGCTTTTCATGATGCATTTTGTTACAGTGTATTCTGTAATGAGTTCTATAGAAATTACAATTGAGCCTGTTACCGTGTTAAATTTTGGGCTCTCCTTTTCAGGCGTGCTTGCTGTCAGTTGTCACTGTGCCACCTTTCTTCCAGTGGGGGAGGGTGAACAGTACAGCGTGCACAAGACATGCAATACTAAGAAATCAGAAGTTCTACCTATAGGCATGTAGGCAGCTTCAAACCACAGCTCCTTTGTATTTCATCTCTTCCTCTTGTCTATCTTCCTTTCCCCTACCTCCTACGTACTTGCGTAACAAGGCCTTATTTCAGGCCTAATTAACTATGTTACCATGGGGGGGTGGAGCTTTGAAGGATAGATGCGTTTTTGTCCCCTCTTGCTGTTTAACAGCATCCTAGTATTTGACAAGATTATTTTTTTAATCCACTGTGTTTTACCAGAGCATTGCAGAACACCCTGTAGAGGCGCATCATCTTTAGAACATTTGGCTGGCTTGCTTCTTCATTTTACACTGACTTTTCTAAATAAGTCATTGCTAGTAAATCAGCACCCATTAGCAGGAACAGAGAACTTTGTTAACAACTCAGTATGATGTATTTTGTGGTTAATTTCTAAGACACTTCTTTTGTGTGCTCTTGCTTTAGAAGAAAGACCTCCTAATGGCTTTGCTCCCCTAGGGGAAATGCTTTATAAATGGGTTTATGAAGCATCTTAACAATATTAGAGATGAGTAGGGATTTTTTTTCCAGTTGTGAAGTTTGTGGGGGGAAAAAATACAGTGGTCTATCATTTAAGTAGCAGATTTATGCTTATGTCATATCTTGCTGAAACCTTCTCTGCATGCTTGAAATTTGGGTTCGAGCCTTCCCGTTGAGTAGTACAGATCATGCCATTTCTCTGTTAATTAAGATGTTATTAGATCTTTTCAAGAGAACTGAAATATATGGACACTTCAAGTTTTCCTTATACAATAAGAAGTTTAATACTATTAAAAGTTGATTAAAGGACTTAGAATTCTGATATCTATATCAGAAGTATGCACATTCACGTTTTGGTGGAGTACATACTATGTGTTTGAGGTTTGTGGGCAAACTTCTGTGGTTGTTGCTGTCCTTTTAATTTTTGTTATTCTGCTGAGCAAATAAAGTTTCTCTTTCTCTATTTGCAGATGATCCTAGTTTCCCCTCTAGAAGAAGTGGGGAAACCAGTTAGGAGTAGGAAACAAAGAGTATAGCAATAGAGATGGATGAACAAGCCCTTTTAGGGCTAAACCCAAATGCTGATGCGGACTTCAGACAAAGAGTATGTAATGAACTTGCTTATCTCTCTAATAATCAGGGGTGCTGTTTCAGGGCAAAAGTCTCATATGTTCTTGGGGGGAGGTTGGGGGTTTGGGGTCTTTTCTTGTTAACCAATACATAGGGTTCATGGTGGCAAGTACAAAACAAAGTCACATCACAAACATGTAAGCTGAAGGTTGTGTGTCACCAGTTCTGTGAAATTACACTTAAAGTGCATAGAATTTGTTTTTTCTGGGCTCTGACTTTTTCAGTCCTTTCAATTCTTTGTACGTGTTGCTCAGCTCCTTATGTAGGTTCCCATAGAATGCAAAGCAGCCACTAAAAACAATGAGTTGCTTGCAATTGCCCTTTTAATTCTTAGATGTTTGTTTATTTTAATGGGTTACCTACCTTTAGTGTCTTTTCATGAAATGTGTGTTTTCCACTGTAGTGAAACTTGTATTAGTGTAGGGTAGGTTAAGAAAGTTATCATGATATGTGGGTAACAGTTACTTACTTCGTAAAAGAGAAATGCTCCTATAAAAAGGCATTACAATTTATGTAACTATTTAATGATTAAATATTTCTGCTTACTGATTGATTATCAAGTTGATTCAACTGTCTACAAGATAACCTCCAGTAAAATCTTTCAGAAATGAGGATGTTAATACCTTGGGTTTGTGTTCATAAAATGAATCCTGAAATGCATAAGTAAGTTAAAAATGTAGTTTGATGCAGCCTAATATTGCTAAGAAGCCTGTTAAATATTTTGGTTCTGGGTGTTTGTCCTTTTTGAAAGGATAGCTACAGCTAATCTTTAGTGTTCTGTTAATAGAATATCACTGTAAAATTTGAAGCTTATAGATTTATTGACCTTTTAACTATGCAGTCTGCCTAATTTTCAAATATTTTACAGTAGAAGGCAACTTACCTTTTCACTAATCATGTAAGATGTAACATATAAAGGAAGTGTCAAACAATTTCTAGTAAAACGGTTCCGTATAAGAAAATTACCAGTACAACCTGCAGGAAATGAATTCTTGTTTTAAGAACTTATTTCAACTCACTGAATAATTACTTTGGGAAATTACTTTGGTGAATGGAAACAATTGTGAACTAATGCAAAAAACAAAACCAAAAAAAACCCAACAGCCTCTTGAAATACATGCATTCATAGAATTGAAATAATGTTGTTTATCTAATCTCTGTTTTGAAAGTTACTTCACTGTTTTGTATAGCAGGCCACACTAAATCTTAAAGCAATTAGATCAAGTTAACTGTTGTCAAAAGCTATTTAGAAGTTCTGATAAGCAACTTCATTATCTAAAATTTGCTAGAAGTTTTTTCCAGTCTCTGTAATAGATTCATAAACTGACAGTTGTCAGGTGATCAGTGTTTGAATGTTTCTTGAGCTTGAGAATACAGCCAAAGTGGTGCAACAAAAATAGTGAGGAGTTTTCAGTGAAAAAATCTAAATCACTTTCTCTTTAGAATTTGTGGAAGGAATTTTAACTTGGACGTGAATGTCCACCCAAATGAAAAGGCCCTGAGCAACTTCCTCTAGTTGACCCTGTCTCCAGAGGTCCCTTCTAACCTCAACATTTCTGATTCTATGCCTTTTATATTCCAGTAACAAAAATCTTTATATTGCATGTAAAGTGGAAATGGGTACCTATGATATTAGCATTTGAAGAAACACTCTTGTGTTATGGTAATTAGGGAGTCATACAAATACTCGGATGTATCCAAATAGTTTGGGTTTTTTGAAGGAGAGCTTTTTAAATGTGAGTCTAAGTATGAATGAGATGTCTTGCTATGTGGTTTGTTTGTCCTTTTTTTAAAAAGAAACTTACTTGGATGTTTGCAGGCACTAGCCTACTTTGAGCAGCTGAAGATATCTCAGGATGCTTGGCAAGTCTGTGCAGAAGCATTAGCTCAGAGTATATACAGGTAATGTGGATAAGGATCATTGCTTATTTTCATTAGCAATATGTTTGGGTCTGGTTTTGGCTCTACAGCATAATAGGCAAACTATAGATTGCTGAAGGTTAATATGGTCTTCATGCTATTTTTAGTATCGTAGTTGATCTGTGGTTTCTGTATAATGCCTTTCAAGGAAGAGCAATGTATAAATAAAACTCCATATTAATTTAGTAGCCTAAAGACTGCTGCTTTATGAAATCCAGGGAAAAAGAATGAGTTCGACTGCTATCTTTTGGGAAGGAGTGCTGAAAATTTCCTATTGTGAGACTATAGGCTTTATATGCAGTAATCTCAGAAGCAGTTCCTTGCCCCTATTCTACAGAATAGGCCATCCCATTTTTCAAGATGCAAAGAGTGTGCATTCACCAGTATTTTTGCACAAAGTTGTGTATTTAGATCTCAAATACTAGGTTGCTGCTGTATCACAGAATAATTTAGGCTGGAAAGAAACTGAGGGATGTGTATCTCCTGAATAACAACAGTGATTTATAGTGAATGCTTTTTTTTGTAATTGATTTATCAAAAATTCTGACTCCAACGGAGTCAGAACAAGCAAAACCACACAAGATTTGAAAACAACATTTTATAATCTTTACCAAAATACATTATGATTGTTACAATTTTTAGATAATAAGACAAACTTGGGTAGATTATATAGCATGTGGAATGTCCCTTCCTAATCTATACCTCAGTTTGTCTTTAGCTTTGCTCTTCAAGACACAATGTACAACTTGCACTTAGTGTACTAACGGACCCCGGACATATTATTGAAGCCTGACAGATTTTTATAAAGGCAGGATACAATAGGTATTTTAATTTTGTATGTTCAATACTGAAATGAAAGCGTAACAAATTGGTGGCTATAGAAAAAAAGATTATAAAATCAAACATAAATATTAGTTTTAATAGGTGCTCATTTTTACCAGATGAACTGCTCGAGTATTTGTCATTTTTGCTTTGAAGTAATAGCAGTAGCGTTTTTTTCTGGCGTGCAGTAATTCTTGATTTGCCAAAAGGATGACCTGGTTGTAATATTTGAGGAATTTTTTTTCTTCCCAGAGAAGTGTACCACATTGCCACCAGTAACAGAATTTTCTTTTCCTTTCTAGTGATGATCACATCAAGTTCTTTTGCTTTCAAGTTCTGGAACATCAAATTAAGTTCAAGTGAGTAATCTTTCTTGATATCAGCCATATATATCCATTTAATTTTCCCTTTTTGTTTTGCTTGCGAAGAAACTTAAAATGGTATCTGTCATCACACTGAGAGTGTGGTTGATGAGGTGGCTTTAATCTGGTCCAGAGGACTTTCTTATATTTCTTCACCTTTTCCTGGGAGAGGACTAGTCGGGTTTTGAGCAGTGTGCTCTACTTAGCTAGTCTAACACCTGTGTGTGGCCCAACACAGACCCAGTTAACAAGGATTGCTTGAAACTTACTTAGCCATTCCTGTCTGGAGATTCAAGCCTTACTCTGTACTCTCACTGATTTTTGCAGAAGAGAGTTCTGCAGGCAGCAGCCTTGCTCAGTACAGAATCCTGGACTTCAGACAAAGCCCTATTCATTCAATAACCATGGCAGAGATGTTAAGAGAAAGCAGTCTTTTCACCGGGTGGTGTTTTCATAGAATCATAATTTTAGGAAAAAATACTTTGAAATATTAAGTTTCATTGCATGGAACTGTATTTTTTTCCACACTTCGGGCTCCTTTGGTCTGGACTTGAACGTCATGGCAGAGGCGTCTGCCTCTTGGAATATTATCGTGACTGGTTGCAATACACTGAACGTGTGGGTCAGGCTTTAGGTAGGAATAAGATGTGTTTTGTGGCTGATTTTCACAATTACATATCAGAGCAAAAATGAAGATTTAACTTCCTGTGATTTTTATTTACCTGATTTTATGTCATTGTCCATCTTCCTCTGCTTGTTCCACTCCTGTCACCTGCTTCTTGCAGTATGTTTTCCCTTGTTTTCCTGCTTCTTATTTTCTTTGAGTGTTTTCAGTGGGTTTGCTTTTTTCTTCTCCTTAATGAATAGTTACTTGTGACAGGAATACTGGAGTCACATTCAGCAGTCATTCCTGTTAAGGACTGTACCAAACCTACAACTAGATCTATTGCCAGGAGAGTGTTCTCAGCTTAGCTAGTCTTGGGAAGGAACACGTTGTGTGGGTAGTATTTGAGGTGGGCTGGGTATAATGTCAAATTTTGCCAAGACTATATGTATGGCGTAAAGCAGAATTACTTGTTTGCTTTTTTGTTTTGACATATGTCTGATAATAAATGTACTGTAGGTCAGATCAGTGAAGGACTTGTGCTCACTATTGACAGTCTTCAATGTGTAGTAAAAAAGCTGGAGTGTACACAAATGTCTCTTCCTTCTCCCCATGGCTTATGGTCAAATGTGTATTTTTATCAGGGTCGTAAGTCCTGTCCCTGATAGAGCAGCCTTCCTGTAAAATTTCAAGCTCCTACTCCAATATAGGAGGCAGTAGAGCCTCAAAATGTAATCCATTAATATGTGGGAAATGTTTTTCCTTATTTTTGTCTTTGATTCAAAATTTTAGCATGCAAATAGCTGTGTAAATTCCTTTTCTAGGAACCTTTCATTTACATTAATGTGCAGTATTATGTGCAATATTAAAAGAGCTTTTGCCTTACTGAATGTTGCACTTGTCATGAAGCAGTTGTATTTCGATCTCATTATGCTTCATTTCAGATACTCTGAACTTACTGAAGTCCAGCAGCAGCTAATTAGGGAAACACTCATAACATGGCTGCAAGCACAGGTAAGTATGTCCCTTCACAGCAGTCTTACATAGTAGGCTTATTAGTAGACTAACATAAGGCATTGAGTGTGGGCTAAATGTTTAATCTGTCATTTGAGTTTAAAGATGGCTTCCTGAAGATATATGGTATCTGATAGTTAAAAGCTTTTAACATGCTAATCTTTATTAGAAATTTCTTAAATCGGATGTTGTAAAGAAGTCTGTGCTTGAACTTATTACTGAATATAAAACTCGTACGTCAGATCATGATTGTGGTTTAATCAGTTGTGTGTGAAATAAGGAGTACTAAAAGTTTCCCTTTAGAGAGATATAATCCAGATTCCTGATGTTCCTGCATGTCTGGAGGAGGAGAAGCAGTAATTCTGTTTTTAAGACCCTCCTGGCCTAACTCCTGTCTACTTACAATGGTAGCAGATGTTTATGAATGAACAGCATCACTCCTCTGTTAATACTATGGCAGAGTATTGGCTACTCTTTCTTCTGGAATTAGTTACTGTAGCTGAACATGTAGTATGGGTTGGACCCAAGGGTTTGCAACCAGCAGAACCATCAAGTGGGCTGATGCAAGTTTTTGCCTATACTTGCCATTATCTAGTTATCATTCCACTTCTGCACAGGAAATTAACATAGTTGCTTTGTTTGTAGAAAACTTAACAGTAGGAAATTGAATATAATACAACTAGAAAAAGAACAGATCATTGTAAAAGGGATTAAATTGCTTTTCTTTGTGCAAGCTGTTCCATTTAGGAGGAGTTTATAGAAAAGGGGAAGGAGAGAGCGGGGCGGGGGGGCGGAATTGGTAGTGACAGATTTCCCCCCCTTCCCCCTGCCCCGATGAGCTTAGATTTAGAAACTTCCTTTACTATTCTTCAAGCTAACCTCTAATGTAGGCACAAGCTAGCTACAAGAGGACTGTAACTCGTTTTCTGGAAGTTCTTGTTTACTCCTTTCACCAAACTGACAAATTAGCTTTTAGTCTTTGAATAGTACAATTAATGTCTTAGTACTGAATGAGAGGCTTAGGACTGTATCACCCAGAGAGAATGTTTTCCCTGTTTCATTATGATTTAGCTAAGTTTTCTTCAAAATCCTTGGAAAAGTAAGGCTTTTTATTGTGATCTCAGCCAGGAAGAGAGGTAGTACATTATATACAGAGGTCAACAAGCATATATGATTCTTCTCAAATTTAGTAAGAATATACAAATAAAATATCTTGTTTCTACCAGATGCTGAATCCCCAGCCTGAGAAGACTTTTATTCGCAACAAAGCAGCACAAGTCTTTGCATTGCTTTTTGTTACTGAATATCTCACAAAATGGCCCAAGTTCTTTTTTGATATTCTATCAGTAGTTGACCTTAATCCACGAGGCGTGGATATGTACCTCAGAATCCTGATGGCTGTTGATGCTGAGCTGGTAGACCGGGATGTTGTTCATACATCGGAGGCAAGTTGTTATTTTGCATTAACATTTGTTTTAAATTTCCAAAAAGCTCACTTAATTAGAGCAGAAGACTTGCAGAGATGTTGGTTTTTTCCTATGGCAGCTCTGCCTTAGAGACATTAGGTGGTTTAGATCAAAAAGCCATATGTTGTTTAATGCTCTTTATGATTTCATACTTCTCGGTTAATGTATTTTTTGCTTGAAGAGCTAGCAAACAAAAACGAGTGGACTGAGTTAGCCATTTTCAGGTTAGACTGACTCATTTTAAAATGTTAATTTCTTCTAGTGCCTGTTTTAAGGAGACCTAACATCAAAAATCCATTTAATGATCTAGAGGACTTTTCCCCTTTGTCTGCCTTTCTTCAGTGTTTGGGCATTGTGGTAGAAAAAAAAGAGTGAAAACTAGGGTATTTTGGTTTTATTTCTTGCTCTCTTTGGGTGTCTGATTTATTTATCTTGCTAGGACAAGTGGTGTCTGGTAGTGGATACAAATATGCTACTAATTTGACAAGATGCTAATCTATGACAAGACTGATTTATCCTTTTTCTGTATTGATAGGAGGCTCGTAGGAACACCTTATTAAAAGATACTATGAGGGAACAGTGCATTCCAAGTTTGGTGGAATCATGGTACCAAATCTTACAGAACTATCAATATAATAACTCAGAGTTGACATGCCAGTGCCTTGAAGTAGTTGGAGCTTATGTATCCTGGATAGATTTGAGCCTGATAGCCAATGAAAGGTAGGGGCTTTCTGATGGACTATCTTTGCAAAAATAACCTTGATACTGTGCTGACTGTATTTCTATGAAACAGAATTAAACTCATCTTTGAGAAAGGACTTTAATTCTATATAAATCTTTAGAGTTTGGGGTTTTTTTCAGTAGAGTGATTGACTTTGCAAGCCAAGCTGATGTAATGGCCAAAATAGACACTACACAGTTTGCTGGGTTCTGCTTAAAAATGCTGGGTTTAGTCAGTAAAATAGACTGTAAAACTGTCTTATAAAAAGAAGCCATTGTAAATATGCACGCAAATAGTATAAAGCTTCTATATGATGCTACTATGTACATATAAAAATAAACTTTTTTTTTCTCTGAAGGTTTATAAATATGCTGCTAGGTCACATGTCTGTGGAAGTTCTCCGGGAAGAAGCCTGTGATTGTTTGTTTGAAATTGTAAATAAGGGAATGGACCCAATTGATAAAACAAAATTGGTTGAATCTTTATGTCAAGTGTTGCAGTCTGCTGGCCTCTTCAGTATTGATCAGGTTTGTGTATTGATTTTTACAATAGGAATGAGTCATAGGTTTCCGACAGTTCTTAAATAAGCAAATGAACAGAAAACTATAAAACTAAGTCCACAGATTAGGGAGAATTAGTTGCGCTTCTGTATCAAAGCTAAACACTTCTTACAGTTTCCTCATACTTAAATTAACAGCTTGTTATTAATATTCCTTATTAATTTAAAACAGACTGCATTTCATTTGTCCTCGGCATGAGTTTTTAACTTTTGAAGCAAGGTATTATGTAACTCCTCTGTTCCTCTCCTAAAGCACGTTGTGCTTACTGCTAATGCTGCTTCTGTGTTTTGTTGCCTTGAATCTTCTCTTCTGAATGATTCCATAATAGGTTTTGTAGCCCAGGTAGAGTTTTTTTGGAGTGAGATGTTAGATCAGCTGTGCATAATTAGGTAGGGGAAAGAGCTTTCTTAAGGGCACATATGCTGTTCTGCATGTCTGCACCATCAGACATGAGGCTTGAAATTCTTATCTGTAAGCTGGAAAAATACATGTACTAACCAAACAGGCATTCCCTGGCAGTTGCAGTGTTTAAGGAACAGCTGTTTGCTACCTGCCACAGAGAAAGAGGAGCCAGTCCTTATGAAGCTGTAGTCCTTAGATTGCAAGGCAGTTCTCTCTTCATTTTTGAAGCCTTTGTCAAATTTTTATTCCTACTAGAATGCAGGAAATGCGCATTCATCCATTCAGGAGGTGTTCCTCTCAAAATCTTACCTCAGTCTCTCTGAGGAAGACTTGTTGTTCTTCTGCTTTTGTGCAGTTATGGCAGCAGGCAAAGCATCTGTTTGGGGTGACTGGTCTAGGGATTTTTCTCAATTCTGATCAATGTATTTCTGCAAAAGCAAGCCATGAATATTTAATATTAACTCACTCTTACAGGCAGTACTGAAAGTTACTCGTTATCAGTATTTCTGAAGTGAGCTACAGCTGTTAATTCTTTGAAGTTTTCCCATAAAAAGATTTTCCTCTTATACAGCCTAAAATTTATGTTAGGTATGTGCTTCTGCTTTTATTTTGAACCTATTTCTTGCTGTAAAGTAAAAAGAGAAACTAATCTGAAGAGATGAAGCAAGCTACTGTTCTATAATGGAGGACAGCCAAATCTGGCACTGCTTTAATTTTTCTCTTTCCATTCCCTGGGGAAAACGAACCAGGCAATTGTACTTTCCATCTAGGAGACAAATGTTGGTTTTACTTCTATGTACTAGGCATGAATAGCACAGTCTGTAAGCTCATGCCATTTAAACTTGAGCTCTGCTAGTATTTTTAATCTGATGTCTTTTCTTGCAGGAAGATGATGTGGATTTTCTGGCCAGATTTTCTAAGCTGGTCAATGGGATGGGGCAAGCGTTAATAGCTAGTTGGACTAAACTGATAAAAAATGGTGATATGAAGAGTGCTCAAGACACTCTGCAAGCTATTGAAGCAAAAGTGGCTCTAATGTTGCAACTGCTAATTCACGAAGATGACGACATCTCATCTAATATCATTGGCTTTTGTTATGACTACCTTCACATCTTGAAACAAGTAAATATGTCTGGCTTCAATTTAATATCACTTTTTGACACGTGATTTAGTTTGATTTTTTTTTTGTGGGAATATATGAATCTAATACTATGTGCAAGCTGACTTGCGAAATAGTTTTTTTGACTAATTAGCATTCAGTATCTTTAATGGCTGTGGTCATGCTGTTTCTATAGTGTTTAGAAATCTGAAGGAATTGGGTTAAATCTTGCATTAAGTGGAAAGAAGGCCTGCAGGTCATATGGCTGTTAAAAAAGCAAACCTGTCTTTTCCTATTGGACAGTAATAAAGGAGTTACTATACAAAAAATAACACTTGAAATTTATTTTACAGCTTTCTGCACTTTCAGACCAACAAAAAGCTAATGTAGAGGTAAGTAGTTTCTTTTTACTAGAGATTCTTTTTTTCAAGAACACATTGGGTCAGAATCTTCCATTTTGCTGAAACAAATCATGTTTTATTTATATGCTTTAAAATGTGCATGTGACAATAATTAAAAGGGAAGACTTAAAAGTAAGGACAGTATGTTCCATCTTCTGCTAAGTAACTACAGCTGTTTCTTTAAATAGTAAACCTATATTGAATTGTGTATGAAGATGAAAGCTATTTTAGAGCTCATCTTCCCAAGCAACCCTTAAGCATATGTTGGTAAGCTCCTGTACAGTCTGTACTGTTGATAGAATGTCCTTAAATCAAGATAGAAGAAAAGTTGTGGGTTTTTTTTTCCTGAAGCTTTGTATTTTTATTAAAACCTGTCCTAATTCCAAAGGATTGGAAGAAGTATGGGGAGGGTTGTCATAAAATTCAACCCTTGATAGTATCATAAGTTAAACTTATGAAAGAAGCTGCAATTCAAATATAACAGTTGTACTTATTATAATGAGCAGTTATATATTAAGCATTACATTGAACTACACATTAAGCTTAAGTTTATATGCCTAAGTCTATACATAAGCTTAAGTTTATATATAAAGCATTAAATTTGATAAATATGGTTTATGTACAGTTTTGGAGGTATAAACTTGTTTGTTTTTTTCAGCACAGTCCTTTTTTAATTCTGTTTTCCTATGACCCTTCTGCACCAATGTGGATGTACTAATTTAGATGTTGAACTGGTTAGATTGGTGCAGGTATTTTGTAAGTTCATACAGATGACAGCTGTGATTCCTTTTCCTTTACAAAGAAAACTGAATTCTGTACCTGTTCTAACATGAAAAGTTGAATTTGGATAATTGTTGTCTAGGTTATCTTGATCTGGTTTTGTCTAATGTCTGTTTAAATTGCATGAGTTAACAAAATAAGAGAAGTTTGATAACATCACTGAATCTTTTTATTTTTGTTACTACGTCTCTTTTGTTCTTATAACTGGATCAAACCAAATTACTACTGCAGTGCACTTAAGACTTAAAATTTGAATGTGTTACTGTCCTGAAATCTGTTGTTTTCTTAAACTTGCTTTCATACTGAAGAACTTCGTATTATAATTATTTCTTAATTTTACTGAGCACTTCTTGAGGATTTGTGTTAAACTGAGAAGCGGTCATGCCAATCTTTCTTCTTTCATCCAACTCATAATAAGAAAAGTAATTGGAAATAGTCTAAATCTTATTGTTGTCTGTTGTAAGCTTTAAGTTGTGTGCTTAGCAGCATTCCTTTAAAGTTTTGCACCTAAGAAGTTCTCACTTTCAACTTGTTCATTATTTGAACAGGAAAAAAAGGGGATCTTGTTTATTGTGCCTTTAAAGTCCCAAAGTTTTTTCTCATCAGCAGCATCTCATTTTTAATTCTTAAAATGGCAGGTATTTCTAAGCATTTCTGGCTACAAGCATGTCACATTAATGTTTTGCAATTATTTTAATTCTTTAATATCACTTCTTACAGAGAAGCAGAGACTTCTTGCCAGATGATGCTGACACTTGGTGTCAATAGAAAGCCTGATCACATTCTTGCTAGTTGACTGTGTTCTTCCTCTAAGTATTAGAAGTGTCTATTTCTGCAAGATCACCAAGAATTTCACCTCAGTAACCAAAGTTTAATTCATTGGTCCATTTTGATGTTAAAGAACTTCAGGTTTTGCACTTAAAATGAAAAATATGTAATCATGATTAATTTGTCAAAAGTTTTGGTGTGGTTTTTTTTTTAATTTACCTTGTTCTCCTGTTTATTATTTGTCTGAAATTTATGTCTGTCTGCATTCAGAACCTCCAGTATTGGAAGAGAATTGCAAAATGCTAATCAGGTTCTTGCTGATATGATCAGCATTTTCATTTGCTATAGTTATAATAAAAGCTGTTGGCTACTGAACTTAACCAATATGAAGAAAAAAAAAGACACAAGTTTGTAGGGATGAAGTGCTCTGTAATGCTGACCAAATACCTGTTATAATTCTCCTGAGTCTTCTCCAATATTCAGTGAACCTGTTCCTTGTAATAGATACATGGATATGTCCTGCCCCATTACATGTCGCTACTTAATATTCTCTTGGACTTCTAACACTTCATTGTTGTCATAGATGTACAAATGGTCTACCTCTGATTCAGTTTTAATTATTCAGAATAGCTTTCTGTCCATTTGGAATATTTAGATTTAATAGACATTTTTGTAGGTTCCCCAGAACAAACTGTTAAACTAAAGTGAAAATTAAAATATAATAGATTTTTAAACACTTGTTTTAGCTAACTGTGTGTATCAGTCCAATTTCTGTCCATCCTGGAAAGCATGAGTGGAATTGAGTACTCCGTGTATTTCAAACATTAAGTCGGAGTTCTAAAAACCTGAACTAGTAAGATCAAAGTGATACGTGTAGAGTTTGAGACTCCAGTAGAGACGAGATCAAGTCTTTTATTCCTGTTTTAGGACTTACCAACAGTCCCTACTAAGGTGAAATTGCACACCAGTGCTTTAACTGATCTAACAACTGGCTGCTGCTGAAAAGGGAAGGTTTTGCTTTTCTTACTCTTGTTTGCTGCTCCTGGCTCTTACTCTTGGATTCTTTCCTGAACCAGTTCAGCTTGTTAACCTGTCCCAAAAGAAAAAAAAACTTTCAAGGATGTTGAGCTATTAGAGAATTTAATGTTACAGCTAATCTGACCTGCCCCTTTAAAATAGAATCTTGGACAATGTGTTCAGCTTCCTCTGCTTAGTTCAGTCATTTTAATTGTTGTTTTCAGGGTGAACTGAACAGCACAGATTACAAGCAGGAAACAAAGCCAGATAATACTGTCAGAGACTGAGAGCTCCAAGTCATCTATGCTGTGTGTCTGGAATGGCATCTGTGTATTGTTTGGATATAGTCCATCTGTTTTAATTTGGACTGTTACTTCTGCTAAACCTCTGAAAATAATGATTCAAATGGGATTTAAAATATTTGTAAACATTTAACGCTTGCTTTAACATTTCCTTTACTGTAGGATTTTAACTGTTGCTTCTTATCACTTGTCTGCTTCTATGCTTACAGTTCTGTTTTTATCTTAGGCAATCATGTTGGCTGTTATGAAGAAGTTGACATATGATGAAGAATATAATTTTGAAAATGAGGTATTGTGTTATATGAATAAACAGACAAATGCAACTTAAATTACATATAGGAAAAATTGCTCATGCTTTTAAAATCCAGATTTTTCATAGACTAAAGATTTGAAGGTAGGAAGCAAGTCTGTAGGCTGAATTTTTTTCCTATGTGGAAAGCTTTTTTAACATCGGGGCACGAAGGTCTTTGATTCCGCTTTCCTCCCATGCTTACATCTCTCTCAGCCAGCAATAATGATTGCATATGTTAGACTTACTTTTGCTCCAGGCTGTTTGGAGAGCTATAGTCTTAAAAAGGTTAACTTAAACTGTATGCAGTCCATCATAAATGTTTCTGTCAGTTTAATTTTAAAACTAAGCTAGATGCTGAGAAAGAACATCTTTGAGAAGTGAGTCAATTTTCAAGAATTGGGTCAATAAGGCTTTGCCAAGAGCATTTTCTTTCTTGTACTTTTGGCTAGTTTTCAGTTTGGAAAGCTTTTTTAATATGTTTCTGGACTGAATGCAGTGGATCTCAACATATTATAACCGGCCAAAAAAGGAGCCTGCTGTTATGTTGCAAGAGCATAGAGTGAGCATTATTGAATTCTCGGTGTGGTGTACTCTTCTTGAATGTACATGCTTTTGTTTTAGGCATAATTGTCTGAAATGGTTGTGGATGAATTTAAACATGAAAATATGGACTTCACTGACGTGAATGTTTTATAGGGTGAAGATGAAGCAATGTTTGTGGAGTACAGAAAACAGTTGAAACTGTTGCTGGACAGACTTGCTCAGGTCTCACCAGAGTTACTGTTGGCGTCTGTCCGCAGAGTTTTTAACACTACGCTTCAGTAAGTTGGGGTTTTTTAACTTGTTTACATGCTGCTCTTAGCTTTTTTTGCCTTTTGTAACATTCAGAGTTTGTAATGAACATAAGTGTGATGTAGCAAGGCAAAGCCAATTGATAGCTTGTTACTACTTTGTGATAAATATGACTTTGTATAATCTTTTACTCAGCTGCTTAGAAAGAAGCAGCTTTCTTTTTGTAACCTTAAATGGCAGCTAATTTTTTTTTCCTAGAGATGTTTCTTGATCTTTGTCACTTACCTACACAGCAACAGCCATTTGGGCAGGTGTTTGCTTTACACCTGAAGGAAGTACTTATGAGATGTGGCAAATAATTTTATGTATTAGTGCTATCAGAAAACCAAGGTTGGATAGGGAAAAGAGACAAAAGTCAAGTATTTTTTACAAAAAGAGCAGAACCAATCCTGGAAACTATGCATGTAAATAAAGAAACATTATTACTAGTTGCCTGAGTAGGAGGACAGTTAAGTGTATACAAATTGGAATCTAGTATTGTTGGTGGCTTCCTTGTACCTTGTTCTTGAATGAACCCTCTTTTTTAAGTGAAGCAAGCTGAATGGCTTGTTCACGTGTCATAGTAGGTGGTTTTGTACCTAAATAAGCACTTCAAGAAATCTGTAGCTTTCAAGTTGAAACTGGTAAAAGAAAATTGGTAGTGCTCTGATGGAGAGGTGCTGAATTTGTGGATAAAGTCTTCCAGAAGCATCTTGAAATATTGCCTAGGTCTTACAGTGCTTCTCTTAGTTTAAATCTGCCCTTTTTATGCCGTGCATCTGAAGAAGGCTCAAAAGAAAGTACTAACATGGTAGAACTGTGATTATTTCATAAGCTACTACAGACTAACATGATCTTCGTATTCTTTCTCTAGGAATTGGCAGACTACGCGATTTATGGAAGTAGAAGTAGCAATAAGGCTGCTCTATATGTTGGCTGAGGCTCTTCCTGTATCTCATGGTGCTCACTTCTCTGGTGATGTTACAAAAGCTACGGCTTTACAAGACATGATGAGAACGGTAAGCATGTGTGTTGTGGAAGCTGTTTAAAAATGCTAATAAAGACTGGAACATTCCAGTTCACATGGCTAATCTTAATTGCCAGCATGTCACCTACATTGTAGTTTGGTGTTATAAATGGCTAAAGTACTAACCTGCTAATGCTTTTATTTGTAGCTGGTGACTTCTGGTGTTAGTGCCTATCAACATACATCAGTGACCCTGGAATTCTTTGAAACAGTGGTTAGATATGAAAAATTCTTTGCTGTGGAACCTCAGCACATTCCAACTGTTCTAGTAAGTTTCATCTTATTTACATTTTCAACTAGGTAAGACTAGATAAGTTCTTTAGACTTAGGGAATGTTCTTATTTTCTGAAGGTCACTAAAGAAGCAGGGTTTCTTAAATTGTTGGATGCTTAGCTTCCCCCCCACCCCCCTTGATCAGGGATTCTAAGACTGAAATACTTTCTTGATTGCAGATGGCGTTTTTTAGATCACCGTGGTCTTCGCCATACAAGTCCCAAAGTACGAAGTCGAACAGCTTACCTCTTTTCCAGATTTGTCAAGTCTCTTAAGTGAGTAAAGCTGTTACAAATATATCCAAATTGCACTGAATTTACCATACATAGCCCTTCTGTACATCTCACGGTTGTCACTGAAACAGTCTGGGCTTCAAATGGACTGCAATGAAGTAATATATTATAACAGTGCTCTAGTGAAGTTGTCCTATTGTGTAATACTAAGGTAGCAGTGGAAAAACTTGTCACAGAACAAAGAACTCGAATAAATATGCTTAGCTTACTTTGATTAGATGTTAAAAGTGATCAACAATGTAAATGTCTGTCCCGGTTTTCCTCAGTGAGCAAAGCTGAGAGTGAGTGGATCTGGAGACTCCCAAGAGTAACTTTTCCTTGACCCAATTCTGAATATTTACAGAGTTTATACTGATGAAGTTTACTCAGTGTATTAGAGCCCTTCAGACAGTCCTCTCCTGTTGGTCTTATTTCACAGGCATGTATTTAATGTAGAGGTGGGAGAAGCTCCAAGATGGTTCAGTTTTCAGAATGATCTTATTTTTCAAATCCTAATGAAAGTATTTCACTCAGATGAGTGAAGCTATTCATGCATTTTTAAAAAAAATGAGGGGAAAGGAAGGTTTATTTCCCACTGTGCCATGTATCTATTTGGCCTGCCACAAGCACCATATCCCTAAGCCAAATTTTTCTACAACAGTGCTTTGATATTTAAAGGGGAGTTCTATATTGAGAAGGTAGTTTAGTATCTAGCTTTACAGCTTAAAGTACCAGGAAACTTGTAAAAATGCACATGCTTCTAAATAGTGTTATGTACTTCTGTTTTACTTCAGTAAGCAAATGAATCCCTTTATTGAAGATGTTCTGAATAGAATACAAGACCTGCTGGAACTTTCTCCTCCTGTGAGTATTTACAGCGGGTTTTTGTAATAAACAAGGCTTGCACTTATTCATCGGTGTGCCTGAGTACTTACTGAATTGTAAGCTTAGCACACAAACATTTAAACACAAATAATTGTCTTGCGTTTTTTTGGTGTGAGATCACCCGCATGCTTACATTTGTACCTAATTTTAATAATCTTGCTTATGTGGGTTCCTGGAAGTATAGGCTAGAGATGGGTATATACAGAAGGCTCTCTGAGTTGTATAAAAATAGTTGTTCCTTCAACTATGTTTTTACCTGTACTTGACATTTCTACTTAAGTAGGAAGAGAATAAAATTATTGTAAATGTACTGTAGAGATTACTTAGGCGTGATTAAAGGAAGAGTAGTATCTTCAAACTTTGAGAAGACAACTTTGATACAGGACATTTAGTGAATTATTCCTGTTATCTTCCATTTTAGGAAAATGGTTACCAGGCTCTGTTAAGCAGTGATGATCAACTTTTCATTTATGAAACAGCTGGAGTATTAATAGTTAACAGCGAATACTCTGCAGAAAGAAAACAAGTTCTAATGAGGAATTTGTTGACTCCACTGATGGAGAAGTTCAAAGTATTGTTAGAAAAACTGATGATGGCACAAGATGAGGACAGACAGATGGCACTGGCTGACTGTCTCAATCATGCTGTTGGGTTTGCTAGGTAGGTACAGCACAGTGACTCTGTGTTTCTGGTTTGAGTAAAAGGGGAAATATGAAGGATTTATTGGGAGGAGGGGTTGAGTTTCTATCTGTGCTTTATTGACCTAGAAAATCATCAGTGGTGGTAGAATTTATTATGGTAGCCCAGAAAATGAGTTAAGTCCCCTTAGAAAAGGCTGCTGTGGGTGTAGATACCAAGAATTTTGAGCATGTTTATAATGAACCACTATCTATTCCCTTCCTCAAAGAATTGTATGGAGCTATTCTAATCATATGTTGTTTGTAAATTGTTAGAATTTAATTTTCAAAAAAACTACCAAAGTGTAGCTACTTCATATCAAATAATTCTGTTTCTTACTTCCAGTGTTTGGCTCCCATTTCATGAAATGTAATATTCTAGTTTAGTGCATGGTTTTTAAAGCCTATCTTGTTCTCAGTGTTACTGCTTCTGCATTGTAATGGATCGTGAGCTTATATGAAACTTGGTGTATTGCTTTTACAGCCGAACCAGCAAGGCTTTCAGCAATAAGCAAACTGTAAAACAATGTGGCTGCTCAGAGGTTTATCTGGACTGCTTACAAACATTTCTGCCAGCTCTCAGTTGTCCATTACAAAAGGAAGTTCTGAGAAGTGGTGTCCGCACTTTCCTTCACCGCATGATTATTTGCCTAGAGGAAGAAGTTCTTCCATTCATTCCTTCTGCCTCTGAACACATGCTTAAAGATTGTGAAGCAAAAGATCTTCAAGAATTCATTCCTCTTATAAACCAAATAACAGCTAAGTTTAAGGTATGATATTGCAAAGCTTTTCAGGGTCAAAGTGTTGCTGATATCTCCTCTTTTTGGTTCCAGAAAAATAGCTATGTGTCAGAACCTTATCTCACAATTAAGAAATAAGTATATTTCTAAGGCTAGTACTGGGAAACGTAGTCTTCAACCACACTCGTACATTGCTGGACTCGCAGTGATTAAATGAGTGTTTTTCGTTGATTAGTCTCAGAATTTTATGTTGCTTCTAAATGTTGGGGTTTAATATTTTAAAATAAATTACTACTTCCAGGACAAAATTATTTTTTATTGACACAATTAACTTCATGCCCACCACCAAAGCATTAAGGTAATATTACAAACTATGTGAGCTCTGAAGTGAATTTTCTCATTTCTTATAATGGCATTTCCAGGAGATAGAGATACAGAAATGTCAGATGCACGTATAGGGAGGAATATTGATTTACAAGATCTTGATGCAGTGGTATTGCATAAAAATGTACACTGAGGCTTAATGCATTTTTATTCAAAATAGGTTGACAAATACGAAGGTTTTGAACTGGAGGCATGGGATACGTATTAAGTGGGAGTAGGACTGTCAACTGATTATCTAGCAAAGGTTCTTGAAGTGTAGCCTTTGAGAGCTTCCTGGTTTCAAACAGTTCAAATGTGAAGTCAATGAAGTGTATGAAGTTACTAAGCTGTTACTCGAGGTTCATTCCCTGGAGCTGCCCCAAGAATATTGTGCTGTTGTGAATGGGATGGGAAATTCATTTCTGTGTGAGAAGGTTAAGAAGCCCTTTAAATAGGCTTAAATAAGTCTTTCAGCAGAATGCAAAATTAAAATTGCTGAAAGTGAAAAGGAGTGCATTTTGTGAGCCACAGAACAGAGCCATAATATACCTGTGTGAATCTAGCATGTGGAGCTCTGTTTGGAATGTCCCATCTGCAGAGCAGAGAGAAGGAATTTTGAAAAATCAAGTATTTCAGAGATTAGGGAGGAAGACTCTTATTGCTCTAGTCCTTCTTGCAAGTTATGCTAAAAGCAATGTGAGATAACAGTAGATAATTAAAAATAGTCTGTGTAAGCTAAAGACGGTAAAAAAAAAAGTCACAGGAGCAAGACTACAAATGCCATGTTCAAGTGTAGTGTTTAACTTTGTATGATACTGTACCATTCTTATTACAATATGTTAAAATAAAGGTCCTAGCTTCAATAGTCTCACCTTGCATACTTTGAAGGTTTTATCTTTAACCTTCTCTTTACTGTACTTGCTTAAGCATTAAGAAATTAACATCTGAGTTACCTCTTCATGGAACTCTAGGGTGTGGCTGAATAGCACACACCTTCAGTTTTTCAATTCATAAGTGTTCAACTCATTTAGTGCCCTTACATATATTTCTTGCTGCAAGTAGGGCATAAATGACAAGTTCATTCTGTAATGCCAGCAGTATTTCAGCTCAGGAAAACTTTTTTCGTTAAGCAGTCTTTAAAGACAAGTGCCACAAAAGGTGGTCTGCTGTCAGTTTTAACATCTTAGAGATGCATTTTCTGTAACTACAGTGACTTTACAATAGCCCTTCTGGATATTTCAGGGAATTTGAAATCGTGTCTGTCTGAAGAGAAGGATGAGAAATGCTGAAAAAGCTTCTGTTCCTACCTAGAATGAGACTAGATGGGGCTAGATATGTACAAAAGACTTGAAATAGGTGGCGTGTAAGTCAAGGTGCAGTAATGTTCATGGTGACCCTGATGTGATTCACTTTGTTATAAGTAGTTGGTACATGAGAATACTAACTTTAAAGGTGAATCAAAGCTGAGAATTGTAACAAGCCTTAAGTTTTAATTTCCAAATGTTCAATTTCTGTAACTGTTTGAGTTGATACCCTCTTCCAATCTCCACAGACACAGGTTTCACCTTTTCTGCAACAGATGTTTATGCCACTACTTCGTGCTATTTTTGAGGTGTTGCTTCTTCCAGCAGAAGAAAATGACCAGTCTGCTGCTTTAGAAAAACAAATGTTACGGAGGAGTTACTTTGCTTTTCTGCAGACAGTAACTGGCAGTGGAATGAGTGAAGTCATAGCTAATCAAGGTAAGTAGTTCCGTTTCTCAAAGGATAGTACTATGGTTATTCTTATCTAAGTTTTGTCTGCTAAAATCATTAGCCTAGTTCCTGTCAAGTATTATTAACTATGTTAAGGTAGAATGGACAAATGTAAATACAGCATTCAACTTACCTGTTGCTTACCTGTTGCGCAAGAATTTGGGTTTGGGAAATCCAGCTATAATAGGCATATTCTTCCTGTTGATCTTTTCAGCTTATACGTGATCACTGTGTCTATAAGGAGAAGAATGGTGTATAATACATCCTCATGCATCATTGCATTTGGTGAATCGGAGATCATACAATATATGACAATGTATAGCAATGTTCAAACTGTTGGGCAAGACCACTTGCAGCTGCCAGTATTCATTTTCTGAAGGACACATCAGTAACTTCTGTAATTTTTTATTACTGTTGCCTGATCTTGTTATCTATGGTAGAAGGCATCATATGGCTTTTATACATAGTTACGAGGCTTTCTTCGCCCTTAGTGGCCAAATGCAAATTAGTGCTTTTCATAGCAGGAATTTGAAGTTGAATGTTCAGTTACTTGATTCTTTAAGTAATTCTCTTGGTTTCTATTCCATCAAAATGGCTAGGGACTTGAGAAACTTTAAAGTGACTCGCCTGATGGGCAGAGCTCAGACTTCCTTCCCCCCATCCTAAAATGATGGTAATACCCATGGGAAAGGAAAGGGTGGCATTAAGAAGTAGCGAGAGCTTTCTTGAAAGAGACACTTTGGTAGTTGTGATGGGCCAAGAAATTTTTAAAGGAATCAGAGAGAGGTATAGATGCAGCACGGAAATTTGAAGTGTGATAAAAATATCTTTCCATACATTGGAAGATAAGTGAACTACTTCGCTGCTGCATTTTAACTCCACCAGGTTTGGGTAGAGAGGAGAAAACTTGATTTGTAAGCAGGTCAAAGTACTCCCCTCACCTCTGTGTGTATTAAAGGCCAGAAGAGGAATTAAAATCTTCAAACTTAAAAAACAATTATAACCTAAATAAGAGTTGTCTTGCATCGTAGGGGAAACTTTCCAAAAATATTTGAGATTTGTGCAAAAAAGAGCTATTTTGAAGTTGAAGCATATCTTCCAGGTCAGTATTTATACAAAATAGTGTAAGACTACAGAAACATTTTAGGCTGCAAGTTGAAATGACAAGCTCATTTTAATGTGTTTAAGGTGCAGAGAATGTGGAGCGTGTGTTGTTCACTGTCATTCAAGGAGCAGTGGATTACCCAGATCCTATTGCACAGAAGACTTGTTTTATTATTCTTTCTAAGTTGGTGGAGCTTTGGGGTAAGACAGTCTTTCCATAACTCCTTTGCAGTTGCTACTAGCCATGAAGCAATAATAGAACATGGAATGTTATTTTTCTTTTCAGGAGGTAAAGATGGACCAGTAGGTTTTGCAGACTTTGTCTACAAGCACATTGTTCCTGCATGTTTCTTAGCACCTTTGAAGCAAACTTTTGACTTAGCAGATGCCCAGACAGTATTGGTATGTATTATGGACATTTTTTTTGCTTTCATTCTTGTGGGGCAGATTCAAGATAAGAAACCTACAATGGCCATGTGGTATCAAAGATCGTCATCTCACAAATAAAATACTTTGGTTTTTATTGAGGTACCTGGATGATTAATTATTGAATATTGTGGTACTGTATTCTGTAGTTCACCTATGCTCAAAATCAAGTTAGAGAATTGCAGATCTGAGTATTTAACATTGACCTATATTACTTATCGGCTAATGTTCAGTGAAAGTGAACACACATAGGTGGCTGTTCTTTAGTTCATTTTGGGTTCAGCTGACAGAAATTTTTCTGGTTAGAGTGGAACAAAAATTGGAAGGTTGAGGCTGTCATCATTGTGTGAGAAATGAGGGAATAATGGCATGAACTAGCCCTTGTTTTGGGCCGTGTTAATAATCGTAAATACTTAACCAATAGACTAATCGAACGGTCTAATGTTATGTATTACATTGCAGGCTTTATCAGAATGTGCAGTGACGTTAAAAACAATTCATCTCAAAAGGGTAAGCTTCATAATACTTTGCAGGGAATAACTCTTGCAGGTTTCTTTCTAGTGCTTTTATCAGTTTCTAAAAATTAGATACTCAGGCAAATTACTATTCTACTGTTATATAAAGTAGTAGGATGACTATAATGCTGTGTAGGGATACAGGATCCAGTAGTTCTACCTCTTGATAAAGTACTGCAAAATATTGACTCTTCATTAAGGAGAAAAATCTGCTTACTTGATTGTTACTGTGTTTAATTCATCAATTGGCATTCTTTCACTTTTCAGTGTAGTACTTAAACTGACGTAGAAGAGCAATTAGAAATGTACTGTAGAGTACTTTTGTGAAAACCAAAGGTATCTTTCAATGTGTAGGAGACTAGACTGAAAAACATTTATGGAAAAAAATGAATTTTGCATTGTCTAATGACTAAAACACTATAGCATATTTCCATTTTTAATGCAAAATGAAACAGTTTCTATGTTTGTGTTACTGTTTCCTGCTATACCCTTTAACTTGCTGGCTAACTTTTCTGTCAAATGCAAGTAAAAGTCACAACTACACAAAAATTGTAAGAACTGGCAGAGAAGCAACTGTGTTTTAACTGAGGAGAGCTTTTGAGTTTGTTCCTTTTCCCCCAAAAGCAAAGAAGAGAGAAATCTGTAGGAAATCAAGCTTTAGTAAATGAAATAACTTCCTATTATGAATACTGTTTCTTTTAACATTACTGATACAAATATGGGAAAATGATCTGAAATCTTTTCCTCTCATCTGAACTGTATGCCACCTTCTAGTTCTAGGGTAACTTATGTGTGAATTAATCAAGTTGATTCACTTTCCCCTGGTAGATGTATTGGGTCATGCCTGTATACTGCCAGTGTACAGTAATCCCTCTTGTGATTAGAGGTATCTGATAAATGCAGATAAAAAAAACAAAAACTAATGTGTTAACCAAAACAGACCTGTCTGCTTCTCTCAAAGGTTTGGAAGTTCCATTTTGTTACTGTTTAGTCCACTGCAAAAGTCAATGTTACAAGAGGAGAAACACTATGTTCAGGGGTACTTGGATAAATTTCACAATCAGAGTAGTATGGTAAAGCAGTTGACAGATACTAATTGCCGATTTTTTTTTTTCTTTCATATGTTAGTGACATTAGGGCTGCCTTCTTACTTAACTGACTTTTACATTTGACATGTCACAAACTGACTGGCTGTATTGTAATTCTTATTTCAGTGCAATTTTCAGTGCATTCTGCTGCCATGTAACAAAAGATACCAGATTGCAGTAGAATCCTTAATGCCAAGGTTGAGAAATCTTTTTATTTGCTAACAGCTGAGAATAACAAGAACATTTGGTATTTGATATGCATAACTTGTCTGTAAAATAATCACGTAGACCACCTGTTTTCAAACTCTTCCGTACCATACAGTCTAGGGCTATGACTTCCCATTTCTATGAAAATATACTTGAATAAATTATGTACTGCTTTTCTTTAGGGTCCTGAGTGCATTCAGTATCTTCAGCAAGAGTATTTGCCTTCTTTGCAAGTAGCTCCTGAGATAATTCAGGTAGGAATTCCTAAAAGTACATTTGGAAAACTCTTAACAATCATAAATGTTAAATAGGAACAAAATGAATACTGACAAAGTTAACCTCCTACCATCCCTCAGTAAAACTTATTCTGATATTGCATATCAGAAGACGATTAGTTTAGCATAAGGAGTAAAGTTACTGCAAGAGTACCTTGCAAAAAAGAGTCCAATGCGTGTGACTGTCTAAGCAATCTTCCTACTTTAATTCAAATTTTAACTTGAGGAAAAAGTATCAGAATACTTAGAGTAATAACTCAAAAGTAAAATGAAGAAGTGTGATGATAAAGGCTGTATTCAACATTACAGAAATTTAAGCCACAGCTCTGGTTCTACTGTCAAAAATAATGTACAACATTAAGTGTGGGGGTTTTGTGCGCTTATTTTGGAGTAGTGTAAGAGGGTTCTCAAAAGTGAAACTTTACACCTGACCATTGTCTCAACGTTAAGCATTGCTAGCCATATGAAGAAATTGTTAGATGAACACAGACAACTTAATTTTCATTGCAACTAATTTGGATACTATATTAATTGGGTTTGCTGCATTAGGAGACAATTATACTCGTTATAAGACTTAAACTGTAGAACTTTTAAGTGGTGTTAAATATATGTAAGGATCAAGTATTACCTCTTGCTGGTGCCCCAGTGTTTTCTGATCTAAGATTATAACCTTTTCAAGTGACAGACATGTCCTGCTAGAGACACCTAGTGTGTACATAATACTACTTAAGTGTAAATGTTCATCTGAAGCATTCGTTTCAAAGCCACCAAAAGTTACTGGAAAAGTTAAAGGTTTAGAATCTCCTTGATTGCAGTCCTTGTAGATAGTCCTGTTTCTGTCTATTCAGCTAAAAGTGAATGTGATATCCTGTGTTTGAAAATACAGGGTTTTTTACCCCAGAATGCACTTGGCCTGTCATAGCCCATTACAGTTTTTTATCTTGCTTTTCTTTGCACATTACGGAAAATACAAACTAATATCAATGGCTTTACACACAAGGTATTCTATATGCTCCTAACATATCTCAAGTTGTCTTGCTGCTTCATTTAGTTATTTAGTATTTTTTTATTCTCTCTTACAGGAATTCTGTCAAGCACTTCAGCAGCCTGATGCTAAAGTTTTTAAAAATTACTTAAAGGTAAAGATTTTTTCTTTAAATAGCTTTTAATTCCATTTGAACTTTGTCACACAACTCAGTTGCAATAGTGACCTGAAGTAAAATTGCTATTTGGAAAGAAGGAGCAAACAACAACAAACCTACATCTGTAGAATTGTCACTTATCCTCAGCACCTTACCATCTCCTCAATAGCTTGGTATTCTTGTGGCTTATGTTTAGTAGTTGAAATAGCAAAAAAGTGGTGCTATAATTGTAGAGAATGTGTCAGAATACCTCATTTTTGAGGGTGTGAGTGTAATCAAATAGCACAAGTCGCATCCTTGAACCTAGTGTGTTAACCAGTGCGTTAAACAAGAAAATGAGCTCGGTCAAACTAATTATCTTACGCCTCAAGAATTCCATGTCTTCTTTTGTCTTAAAATGGCTTTTTTTAATAAATTTTTAACAGGTATTCTTCCAGAGAGCGAAGCCCTAAGGAAAGTACTGGAATCTCATGTACCTGTTACCATAATCCAGAACTCTGGTCGTTAATTTATAAGAACGCTAACCCTTGTGCCATTCAAACTGGTTTTGTTTTTAAGAAATGTTGCTTTGTGCTCACATCAGTGCATATTTTAGCCTTTCGCAAAAAAGAGAAATGCAAATCCCCTACCTGTGTCTCAAACATGAAGATATGTGACAACATGAAAAATTATCTGTGTACCTACACAAACTTTTATTATGTATAGGATGATTTAAGCTTATGCTGTTACACGTACAGCAATGAAATGACACTTATTTTTGAAATTAAATGTAAAAATCCCTTCAGACCATAGCAATGGTTATTAAAATGTGTACATTTTTGATACGGAGTAAAATGTTTTCATAAGACATAAAATTCATTTGTTCATGTATGGTGACATGAAAATAAAACAATCAAAGTCATTCTTGTAGATAGTAATTTCATTGAAGTTGTCTTAATTATAAAATATATATATACCTCCTATAAAACAGATTGGTTTAATAAATGATTTCATTTAAAAGTAGCATCTGGTTCTATCTTTTTTATTAAAAAAATAAAACTTTATCCAGTGAAATATTAAGTCTCCTTGAATCATTTTGATTGAATCTTTAGAAGCTACAGCATTCTTTAACCTTCTGGCTGTTAAGTTTGAGTAGAACCTGGCAATTTTTCTGATGCTTGGATAATAAATTGTATTGCAGTCTTGCATGTGGAAGATGCTGGCAGAAAGGAAGAATTGCCTTCACTGCAATATTTCAGTAGGGTCGATGGTCTATACAGAGATTTTAGTAGACCGTAGCTACTTTTGTCCCAAAATGTATTGCTTGGTCAGTTTGTTTCTTTGCCTTTAATTCTATGCCATTACAGTTTTCATAGTTATTTCATAGGGGCAGGGGGAAGCTAGGAGTCTTCCCATTCATGGGATGTAACGCTTTCCTCAAGAACTGATGTTGATAGTAGAAAGCTGACTTACCTCTAGCATAATCAGATGAGCATTTTTCTGGACTGTGTGGTGCAGGTTCTTCATACAATTTAAATGGAAAATAAATGAGGAGGTGGATCAGGAACAGCAGCCAGGAGTGGAGGGTGGTGATGTTTGAGGATCCTCACTGCCATTCCCTTCCTTTGCACTGAGGGAAGAAAGTAGAGGGCGCTTACCTTTGCTACTCTGCAATGGGACAGTATCACTTCTCTAAGATTTTTGTTCATGATTTTTGTACACTTAAAAGTTTCTTGTTACTTGATTTGTGCTTGTGGTGCTTTTTGGACTTCCTCGTCTCACAATCCTGTTTCCCTCCCTTTGCTGCCATAGCAATCCTAGAGGTCCCCTGGGTCCAGTATCAATTTTATTTTCTCCTGCAGCGCTAGAAGCCTTCTGTCTTTGACTTGGTGCATGGCATATGCTGCTGTGTTCCTGCACCTCCCAGCTGAAGGGCCTGCACCCCTGGCCACTGTGGCTATCTGCTGTCAGTTCTCTCTGTTCGGCTTGGTCTCCTTCCCCTGCAGTTATAGCAGCGGAGGGAAGAGCTTTCACTAGGCAGGTTATGAAGCAAACAATAAGGTCGGGCTCTTGTCTTTAGCAAAGTTTTTTTATTTTTAAATTACAGTGTCATTGTAATGGAGTCACTCTTACTTCTCATATATGATCTAGACTTTTGCCTTCTGAAGTAAGGGTAGTACTGCTGCTTGTAGTACTGTGTAAAAGCAGGAAATCTGTTGGTACAATTGACTGTGTCATTTGTCTAACAGAGCATGACTTGGCTATTATCAAATTACACCCTCATGAGAAGAGTCTTTAAACTACCCTCCTTCCTCATCCCCACCATCCCCCTGTAGCTTCCTCTGTGCCAAATCTGGTGTTCATCTAAGCGCAGAATGAGCTATTTGGGAAGCTGCAGTGGCAGAAACACTTCCCTCTCAAAGCATGTCACCTGCTAGGGTGGTGTCAGGTGAGAACGGATATAAAGCAGAGAGCGTGGAGCGTGGGAGCGAGCTGGGCATGGCTGTATTATAAACTTGGACCCTGACCTTCCATCTGTGACTGAAAGAGTATCCTGTAGGATGAATGGTTAGGTAGTCTAGATCTTCAGAGAAACTCATTTGGTTCAGCCTGAGGAGTTCAAAAAGGATTGTTTACTTTCCTGTGCTTTGACCCTGTTGAATCAGAATACCGTACTGTCAGGGATTATGCAAGGTGTGAGCTATGAAACAGCATCTGTGGGTTGGTTTCTATATCTTTAGATAATCTAAACATGTGAACACTGATTGTGGCTACTAGCAGGTTATTTTTTTCTGCAATTTCCTTCAGTGGTGCAGAGACCACAGGTCTGCAGCTGTTATATCGCAGTTGGGTATGCAGTGCCTAGTAACCATCTTTGCAAAGAATCAAGGTTTAGAAAGGCAATTGATGAGTTTCTATATCTTTACTTTGAAGAGATGGGTTCCTGCTTTGTGCCCCCCCTTTTTTTTTTTTTAATCTTTCCTAAGAAGTGCATGTTACTTGTTATCTCCAAAGAGAAATCTGGTGATGCAACATGTATTCAGAGTGTGAGCTAGATTCTCCAGGCAGTGTTTAGATGCTTTGAACATATTACAAAAACTACTTCTTGTGGGGTAGAAGAAGAGGAAAAAGATGAGGTAGATGAGAACACTCCACTGAGAGATTACATTGACATTCATGTGCTTTCCTTCTTCAGACAATGGATGATTTTCTGATTTAAAGGCTGCACCAAACAACCACCTGCAGCTTTCCTGTATGACTGACCATTGCTGCGTACCCGCATTGTTCAAAATGCCTGTCGAGACTGCAGATGCATAAAACATGTTAGTAACTCCTCCTTTTGTGTGCAGCAGGATTTCCTCCTGTAAAGTGTGTTTAAGTAGAAAACACAGCTGCAAGTCTTTAAAGATACAAGGCACCCTTTGCAGAAAGATAGTATCTTTTATTTACAATGTGGTGTAATTACTAAAGACAGATAAGCTTTCAGGCCTGCAAGCACGTTTCCTGGTGTGAAGTAGAGGCAACTACGTCCACGCAAGCTGAGGTCAGGGACAATTTTTCTCAGGGAATAGCTTATCAATGCAGGTGAGATGTTTCAGTAGCTAGTTGCTGTCCAGAGAGGCAATCTGCACTTTTCCCCACCTCTTGTCAGCATTAGCACTTGTCTGACTCCATAACAAGACAATTTATCGTGGAAAGCTAGTCTTGCAAAATAACTGTTTTTGAGTTTTGCAAAAACTTCAAAGCTATTAAAAAATAAATTCAAAGCTACTCACCCTTTGGGGGAGACACAGTTTTCCAGCTGGAACTATCTCGCCATGGAGCGAGACAAGTGCTACCGCAGATTCGAGGAAAGCAGCTGTAATGTGTAGGTAGGGGTGGAGGAGGGAGCGAGCCCCGTTCAGCAGCAGTTGGCCGCTGGGGCCATTTAGTTGTGGCATCACTCTGTAGCCATGCAGTTACTGAACTCCAATTGTGCCATTTCAGTAAGTTAAGCCAACAGGAAACCAAACGTTCTGTTTCTCTGTTCTTCCTTCGTATGTTAGTTGTTCACTGTATACATCCCAGGCATTTCAGAAAAGTGGGAGATACCAGGCTCCAGAACAAGATTTTTTTAATCTAATTTTTTTTTTACTATCAACACTAGCACTATTCCACTGAACTCTCCTAGATGGCTTTGTAACTATGGGACAAGAGGAAGAATATCATTTGTGGACTACTTTAGGACTAAGGTTTGCTTGGGAGCATTAATCTGTACATGTTGTAAACAGCTTTGGACTGAATTCTGTGGTGGCAAGCTGGAAACAAGGCAAAGCTAAGTAAGAGCTGTCTTATATCACAGAATTGCTTCCCTTCCCTCTCTGCAAAACTACAGAGAAGAGAAAATGGCTTAAGGGAAAAATGAACGGCAGTTCCAGCTGAAGTGAAGTTGGCTGCTGAATAGGTTTGCTTATTCCGGTTCAGCTGTGATGCCCCCTAAATATTTAAATCAAATACAGAAAGCAGTTTGATTATAAGAGTAAATGGCTCACAAGCTTTGGTTTTCTTTAGAAAATTCATTAATGATATAGGAAAAACAATGTTTAACTTGCTTAGGAGTTTCTAGAGTTACTGTTCTCACCTGACTTACTGGTAAAGTTAGCGGTTGTCCTTTTGGTAAGGTTGGTAAGATGCAATTTCTCACTCAAAATTTTTAAAAATTAAATAATTCAGTCAGATGTTTTTTTCTTGGCAAATATCTACTGTGTTTGATCTCCACTCTCTCCCGTTCTTATCTTGTTGCTAGGCTGCCCAGAGGGTCCCAAGAAGAAGATTAGAAGATACTGTATTTTGCCTGTTTTAATGCTCTTAGCTCTGGTTGACTATGCTCAGTTTGACTCTTTTCCCCCAGCACCTTTTTCTTTTTTGAGTTCTGGCATTCACAGCTACACGTGAGAGAAGACTGTATGCAACACGCTAGCTTTAGCTGCAGTTCCTGTAGCCGTATTGTTAGGATGAAGAGATGTAATAGTATATCGCTACAGGCTGCTGAATTTGTGAACATGAACGAGAATCCAAGTACAGGAGAGGTGAGGAATACCAAAAGTTTTACTAATCCATTGGAAAGAAGTGGAAGAAAGCAAAGTAAAAATTTCTAGAGTGAAACTGTAATGGCACTTTCTTTTTGGTGTCTGTTTTTCCTATTCTTATATTCAACCGTTTTCCTGTGATTCATACTGTGAAACATTTAAAGGCTAGAGAAGATCCTCCTTGCATAAGGATCACTGATTATGTTACAAATATACCCTAAAAAAATGGACAATTTGAATCATGCGAACCGTATGAATCATCTTCATCGATTCAAGACCGGGGAAAAGCGCACAAGCTGGTAACCGCAGTAAGAGTGGTCAGTGGCCAGACCCAGGGGCAGGGTGACATTGGAGCCGAGATACTCTAGGTCTTTGGCAAACAAAGTCCTGGGGAACCTGGGCTGAAGTCAGCGCTGACCCTGCTTTGAGCAGGTGGTTGGACCAGAGACCTCCCGAAGTCCTGTCCAGCCTGAATGAGAGCGATTCAAAAAGGCCAGTTCCAAAAAGCATGAAGATACTGGGCCAACAGCTTGGTTTTATTCAGAAGTAGAAGCAAGTACACATTCAAGATAAAAATAAAAGTTCACTGGCATTTTCCTGATTTTGAGAGGGCTTTTGCTAAAATCTGTATGAATGATCTAATGACTATTTCTGAAGAAGACAAAGCTGACTCATAGCTATCCACCTGATGAAAAAAAAAAAGGCTTGCAAAGCTGGGTACAGAGGATAGGGTAGCAGAAATAAACCATGTAACTTCTGAGGAGCGCAGCAGTGTTTTGAAAGTTGCAAGGGCAGAACACAAATGTGGCGGGGAACTATTCCCTCTATAATGCAGAAGCATTACGAAATAAAGCTCAGATGCCAACAAACAGGGAATATAAATTAAGCGTTTGTATTAACAGCATAAAATGTATCAAAGTCAATTTATCAGGTTCACTAAGCAGAATTTTGGAACAAGCTTAGTGCCCTGTAACAAGTGAAACAGGGGAAGTCTGGACTTGTGATAAAGCTTAAGAAAGGTAAGATAATAACAACAAACAAAGCCTGCAAGGAGAAGGTTGCTATCTTTTATGTGTCAGTTCCTCAAGAGAACAGGCTTCTAAGATTTGGGAAGATGGGAATTCCAAACAGAAAATGCAGAGGATCAAAAAAAAGGATAGTCGGGGGGGGGGGGGGGGCGGATCTTTTTACTATTTTCCCACTATACTTATGTTTAAATTCCATTATACATAAATTATAAAGTTACCAATTTTTTCCTTACACAAGCTATATAGACCATTTATTGGAACAGCAGTGTTACTGGACAGACAAAAAAAAGAGCAAGCAATAAATTAGCAAGGATCTTTAAGACATTTAAGTAAAAAATAAGCACGAATATATGAAAAATACCAAGACTTCGTGAGGTTTAAAAAGGGTGAAACTGAGGGAACTTACACGGGGCGGGGAACCATTTCTCCTGGAAACCCCTTGAAAAAGCAGCCGGTGAGGTGCGGCTCAGAGAGGCCGGCGGAGCCGCGGGCCGCCCGGCCTCAGCCGGGGCGCGACGACACGAAACCATCGCCGAAGCGGTTACGCAGCAAAAAATCGCCACGGAAATCCTCACCGGCAGCGCTCTGGGCTCGTTTTGAACACCGCACCGGCTGAAATACCCGGAGTGACCATTTTTAAGGAACATCCTACTTCCACTTTTCCATGTTTCCCAGATGTTCCCCTGTTTCGCCGTCCCCTCGCCTCAGGGGCCGCCGCCGCTCCCTCACCCCCACACAGCACGGGCGGCGGCGGCGACCGCCCCGTTTGCCAGCCGAGCCCCGCTCCTCAGCTCCCCGCCGGCCACCTCCAGGCGGGAAGGGGCCGGGGCCGGGCGCCGAGGCGGTGCTTCTGCCGCCCCGCCTCCCCAGAGCCGCTGCAGGAAGCCGGAAGCGGCCGGGGCGCTGGGCAGGCAGGGCGAGAGGCGGCTCGGTGCGTGGGGCCGGGGTCGGCGGGCAGGGCAGGGTGAGTGTGGGGGCCGCGTCGAGCCGAGCTGAGGTGGGCGGCGGCGGCGGGTAGGGAGCCGCTTCCCCTCGCCGGGGAAGGGGAAGCGGCTCCCTACCCGCCGCCGCCGGGGCGAGGTGGTTTCGTTTTCCCGGGGCGGTGGCGGGGCCTTCCCGGGAGCTGCCGACTCCCGAGGAGGGTCGCGGACGGCGGCAGCGGCGGAGCCCCCCGGAGGCAGCAGCGGGCCCGGCTGTGCAGGCCGCCCCGCGGAGCGGCCCCCGTCCGGGGCGGGGAGGGGGCGAGGCGGTGGCCGGCCTGCGGCCTCGGCGGCGTGCCTGGGGCTCGTCCCTTGCCCCGGTCTCGATGGCTTTTATCTCCGTGAATGTCAGCAGGTCGCAGTTGATGCGACCCGTCAAAATTACTTTTGTAAGGGGGGGGGGGGGGGGGGGGGGAAGCGCCAAGTGGGGCATATGTTTACCAGTGGTTTGTATGAAGCTTTCCTCAGGTAGCGGCATCGCCTTCATGGTTGTGGAAGCTGTTAAACTTTTACTTCAGGAGGGATGTGCTGTTGTGGAGATGAGCTCCCGTGCCGTGCCCTCCATACCCCACGTTTCTGAGTGTGAGGCTGGCTGGGTCGCTCAGGCGAGCCCGGGGCCCTCCATGGCTTTCCAGGAGCTGCCGTCCCTGCCAGAGGCCAAGTCCTCTTCCCCCATTACGGCCTGGAAACGCCAAGAGCAGTGGTGATGAGCAGTGCTGGAGCCAGGCTTGCCGTTTGTTTTGCAGGCCTTTGGGAGCGTGTGTGGCTTCATATGGGTTCAAGCAGCACCTTGTGTGTCCCAGGGCAGGGTATTTTGATCATTCAGATACTACTGTTGGGCTGGAAACTCCCGGAAGGTTAGGTGAAGGAAGCAGGAACTTCAGGGGGAGAAACTTCTTTTCTAGGCATTACGAGAGGGCATCCAGGAAAGTATAAAACCTTCGTATTTACCAGACTGTATAACGCTAACATACTATTTATTCAGAACGTCAGCACCTTGCCTGTCGGCTTTGGTGGCATATAGGATCTTGCGTGTAGACAGAAAGAGCCTTCACTTCATCATCTGTCCCTGCTTGCCTGGTGAACTTGTACACTGCAGCTGTTAACAGGGGAAGTACCTGCTTTGTGTGCTTGTCCCGCCTGCCTGAGGTAACAGCAAACTTCTTCGTATTAATTAGAAGCAGTCAGTACTCCTGCTTCAAAGCATTGGGAGTTTGGAAAAAATCACATTAGCAATGCAGCTTTTTTTCTATTACAGTCCCCCCTGCTGACAAATAAAGAAGCAGAAAAATATTCAAAATATTTAAAAAAACAAAACAAAAAGCAGCCCCCAAACCCTTGAAATGCTAATGAGTCATGGGGGACAATAAATCAAACTGCTGATAGGAGAAATACCTTTAGATATATGTGAAGAACTTCTGACTCATCTAGTGTCAGACTTAGTGACGATAAGTGGGATGTGAAGAAATAGAAAGTTCAACATTAAATCTAGTGACGTGACCAATCGTACAGTTAGAGATTTTTTTTTTTAATATGAAACTCAGTGAATTGGTTTAGGAGGATAATGGAAGATATGGAAAGAAAACTCAACATGCTGAGTGTTCAGCAAAAATCAGTTCTGAATCAGTCTAAGAAAGGAAAGGTATTAAATCAAAGGAGGTCTAACATGTTATATAAGTTATTGAATCAAATTATTATAATTTGAAGATTAACATTGAAGCTGAATGAGACTTTATGCCTTAAAAGTGAAGACTCTGCCAAGAGAGTGTAGACTTTTTTATTATTACAAAAATACTATTTTGACAAAAAAAGCGTAATAGCGCAACACTGACTTTGGTTTGGCGCTGGATATGTACCTTGGGATTAATACAGGCATAATTACATCTGTAGTTTTACGAGTGAAAAAAAACAGGCCTTGAGAACCCATTAGTGACTTGCTGTTTTGTTTTTGTTTTTTTAAAAATCCGTTGAGTGATATTCAAGCTCATCTGTCACAGACTTGTCCTTTTGTTTTGTTTTCACCCATTGACCTTCATGCAAATTTAATTAGAAAGTAAGAAGGTAAAGGAAGAGAGCTGATCTGATACATAAGCTACCTCATCTTTAGCACTTTGGGCAACATAACAATTCAGTCTCTAATAGGCTGCTAAAATGTTTAGTATTTGAATAGACATTGGTGAAGAAACTGTGTTTACTTGATCCTTCTGCGCACTTTCTGTCTGCTTAGAAAGGATTCATTATGTTTCTGCATCTCGGTATGAGTCTAATGAACGTTGCTTTGAAATAAATGACAAAATATACATTCACTGGTAATGTGCCAGCTGCCTTGTTACAAGCAGGGTTCTAATTGTGAGGAATTTTTTAATTCGGAGATTTTACGAATGGTTTACGGAGTGGGCTATGCATTATTTCCTTGCAGACCTCTTCCTTACCTTCTGTGCCTGCATCAGAGATAACTCTTTGGCATCTACAGTAATGGCCAGCTGGAAGAAATTATCTTATTTTACTATTGCGAATTGTCTTGTCAGAGTTACCTGACATTGTAAGGGTTTGGGGTGTGGTGTTGAACTTTTTGTTTCAGATTTGAGACAAAACCTTTCTTCCTTTCTCTAGGCATTAAGAACTTTATCTAGATTTAAAAAATGATGTTGCTGCATGACTCTGAACTTAGTTTAGAGTAACGTCGGGTCTTTGCATTGTGTCATTGCATTCTGCATGCTATATGTCATTGCCTGGATGTTTTGGGACAGCTTTGCAAGAAACTGCATGTCTTACATGAGCAAATAGCTAAATGAAAGTATGAAATCCGCAGTTGCTACGCATAGAGAAATGTGTTCAAAGTCATGAGAAAATTTCTGTCTCTTCGCGGCGTGGCACGGGTACGATCAGGGACAGTGCAAAGGCAGGTGCTTCAGCTGGCTGCTGGAGCGGGACGGGCAAATGGCGCTGCAGTGGCTGGCGTGCAGCTTCCTCCGCTCCCCCACGGTGCATGCTGTGAGGCTGCTGGTGGTGTCATCTTCTGCAGCAGGGAGCTCTCAGAAAGCGCCAACCACCTTCTCGTAACAAACATGCACAGGAAATTCTGTCATACCTCTTCTTCCAGTAGTTACAGGAAAGGCTTTTTTTGTTTCTTTTGAGTATCAGTTAGCTGTTTCTTGTCAATTAGCACAGACAGATGCAGGGTCGGCTGTGAGGAAAGGTGGCTGCTACTGTAGGACCTTCTCTTGGTCCAGGTGCTGTTTTGCTCTTAAGATTCTTTATATGCAGGAAGCTACATCTTTGATCTTAGAGCTTCTCGCTAGATTTAATGGCAAAATCAGTGCTTTAATTAAACCAAAAAGATAAGGGTATTCACCTGCAGCTCCTGCTGTATTGGCAAGCGGGGAAATCTGGCAGTTCTAATGTTTTTTTTAATCCTTTTAATTTAATCAAGGTTTGGGGTTTTTTTTCTATTTCTTTTTAATCTGTGAAGACCTGAGTGTCTGACAGTTTACGTTTCAGGAAGGATCGGAAGCCAGGCTGTCTCTCTAGAAATGACGTGACATACCAAACGTGAAATTTTAGAAATGAGAGAAATGTCCCTTAATTTCTTCAAATAGTAATTGGTGGTCTAGCAAGTAGCTGAAAATACTTGTATTAACTGTGACTTTTATCTAGCTCATGTAAAAATAGCTTTTTGTGAGTAGTTAGTCCAGTTCCTTTACAGTTGTACTGAAGTGCAACTTCCACAGCCAAAGTGATCTAAAAGATCTGTATACGTATCTGTCATCATCTCTAATGTCTGTTCTTTGGCCTAAATATCGAATAATGGAATTCGATTACAGGTCTTGCTTATTTTCAGAAGACCTTGTGCACATATTTTTGACTCTTTCCTATAGTTTTTGTTATTGTATCATTTAAACATCTATGTACAACCGAAAAGGGATTAGAAAGCTTTCACTTTCCCAGATGATTTTTCAAACAAAGTTTGGGGAGTAAAGACCTCAAATGCAGAGAAGTGTTGTGTCTATGGCATTAGTTTTGATTGTTGAGCTTGGTTTTGTTTCTTTATTTCACCTCTTATTCCTCTACTTGGTTGTTCTTAATTATTTTTGTATGTCTTTGGAGTTGTGGTTGGGGGTTTTTTCCCTTCCAATTAAAATAAGTCCCTTTCATGTATTTTACTAAATTATAATTCAATATATTTAACCTTTTGTTTTTAAGGTGAAAAAGAAAACTGTTTAATCAAAGAGCCAAGATGCAGAGCACTTCCAATTACCTCTGGCTGTTGTCTGACATTCTAGGACAGGGAGCTACTGCAAATGTTTTCCGGGGACGACATAAGGTTTGTGAGGAATTACTAATCTGAGTAACATGTAAAACTGAAACTTGTGAGTAGCATCGTGAAATCAATGAAAAACTGTTCTAGATTTAGGCCTAAAGCAAATATATCTTTGTAACTATTCATACTTAGGTTTTAGTTTTTAATATTCATCCATTGAATTAGAGTTCTATAGAGTTATTTCTGAGGATTTGTTTTTAATATTGTATTATTTGTCCTTGTAAAATATTAACTTTTATTAATTCTTCATGCCTTCTTTCTTCAGTTTGATGGAAAAAATACTCCTTGCTTAAGAATTTAAATAGGAATAAAAGTCTTACTGGTTCTTATTACATGATATGTCATTTTTGTCTTTGTTAAATTCTCTTTTTGTAGTTTTTTTCCTGTTCTTTTAAAACCCATTTTGTGTGATTTTTATGATTTTGTACCATAATATTCTTAACATATTATCATATTGGATGAAGTTGCTGTTAGTCTTTGTCCATAAGTCAGTGCTTCATACATGGTCTAGGACACCGTCTTCTTGGTGACATGCCTTGAGTAATCAGTACAAAATAGTACATCTTTGAGCACTTTTGCCATGCAAATGGTATACTGATATGTATGTTGTAACCTGAGTGAGGGGCTAAAATGGCCTTACTTGCGTGGGCCATTCTATTCCTGTGAATTTCACGGTACGCCTCACAAAATGAAGATAAACCTAGTTATAGCCATAGTAGTGACAGTCTGTGTGAAATCAATATGAAGTTATATATAAGCTACAGTGTTTTCTATGATGTTCCACGTTTAGCTGTGAAGCAACACTAAGCAATAATTGAGCAGTTAATGTGCTTTTCTGGGTGAGTGAATTTCAACACAGAATGATTCCCCTGTAAAGCTTATGGTTTTGTGGTTGCACCTCTCATCACCCTCACTAGTCTGAGTACATGACCTGCAGCTCGTTGTCAATGGGAGAAAACTTTTACCTGGGCACCAGTAGTGCACGTAAGTGCGATGTACAGCACACTTAGTCTAAGCACAGGAAGACTTTGTCCTTAGAAAGAATCTGTCTCACACATGACTGCTAATGTAAGCTTATTCCTAGAGTGGGCACAGGGAGGTACTTTCCCCTAAGAGGGGCAGGAGTTGCACTCTCAGCTGGTGCTGTGGGTGCCTGAGCATGTTGGGGCTTAGTCCCACTTGAGGATTTAAGTCTCTGATTAAGCTCATGACTGTGCTCCTGTCACTTATTTTGTGGGTTTGAATTGCTTCAGGATTTTGCATGAGTGGTATGTAGTGCTCGACACTGCTTTCTTTGAAAAAACAAAATAATGCTTTATCAGTATAAACAGAACAATGAAGAAAAAGAGAGCAAGGTTCAGCTTCCGAAAATTGTCTCAACTTAAGCAAGCCAAGATTCTCAACTGTAGTATGTGCGTGTCTCTTATTGATTTGTGCAAGTGGCTTACCTCTTGCTGAAAAATTATTTTTCAGCTAAGTTCATGGGTCACTCTTAAATATGTAGCCTTTCTCACACTAACTGTTCTTTTTTTTAAAAGCACTTAGATTTTGTGGGCTAACATTGAGTTTCCATTCTGCTAGTCTGTTTGCTTCTAGTCTATATTAAACTAAACCAATATACGCATAATTTTTTTTAATAGAATCTTAATTTCCACCTAAACACAAAATACTATTTTGAACTATTTCTAATCTGGGTATGCTTGTATGCACAACAGAAGATTTCAAAATGCTTGGATAATGGGTATGTGTACGTTTACAGTCTTATGCTTCTGTTTGATTAGTAATTTGTTTGTTTTGAACAGAAAACTGGGGATTTATATGCTGTCAAAGTATTTAACAGTATAAGTTTCCTTCGTCCTGTGGATGTTCAGATGCGAGAGTTTGAAGTATTGAAGAAACTAAATCATAAGAACATTGTCAAATTGTTTGCCATCGAAGAAGAGGTAATGAATTGTTGTAGTTGTGATCTGAGATGCATGGTAGTAACCACAGTAACTGTCTTTTTGCTTTACCCTTACTATAGAGGATAAAGTTACATTTTTAAAGAATGGTAACATATATGATGATATAAATACTCTGACCCAACCACCACCGTTTTTTGTTTTTCTTTCTTTTTTTTTGTTGTTGAAAGAATATGCTTGCTTTCAGTGTTTAGGCATAGGTTATGATTCTTCAAAGCCATCTCAAGAAGCCACTGTCCTAAGCTTTATCTTGAATTAGGATTTTTAAGCTATCTACATGTATGAATATTTAATACATACTGATAGTTTGAGATGTTTCAGTAATCCTGACAATTTTATGCTTTTGCTTTGCAACCAACTAAAATAATGACATAGGACGTGTAGAACTGTATGTTAGTATGAATTGCCGTAGTTGTGCTGAAACTGATACTGGTCAGTTGAAATTACCCAGATGCTGAGATTAGTAAAGAGGAAAGATGGACCTCTGCTCTTCTGTGCTGTAGTTTCTCATTTGTCTGCTTATCAGTACTGCTGTCAACCCTCTAACTGCCTAGGACTCGAGGCTTTCTTAATTTTCCTCCCCCGTCCAAGTGAGAATATATGAAACAATATAAAAATTCACCTGCACTTCTTTTGAAGAAGATCACCAGAATGGGATTTATGATCTAGCTACAGATTTTACTTTTCATTTTTTTTGAAAGTAAGATCCTGTGGTTATATGTAATTTCTGACATTGTTTTCACAATAGTCACAGGCTTATCTTTTTACATTTTTTTCCAGACAACGACTAGACACAAAGTACTAGTTATGGAATTTTGTCCATGTGGGAGTTTATATACAGTTTTAGAGGAGCCGTCTAATGCCTTTGGTTTGCCAGAGTCTGAGTTCTTAATTGTTTTGAGAGATGTGGGTATGTAGACTTTGCTCTTTAGTCTAATTTGTTGACTGAAACAAACTCATACTTGTTTTGTTTATCTCGAAACAGCAAGAGATGAGGAATTTGAATGACTGTCAACTAATTGAACAAATTAATATGGTCATATGGAGTCACATCTTTTATTTATGTCTATATTGGTATAGATAGCTGCATTAAGAAGCCATTTCTGTTTAAAGCATTGCTATAATTCTTTTTTGTTTGTTTCAAGATTATTTGTCACATGTTGGACTGATTCCTAGTGACAATTAATCTCAGAAGAGTAAATTAGAAAAATAATAAGGTTTGCCTGTTATAAAATTTTCCTCCATTACTTTATGGGAAAGATGTTGCTGAGAGCAAGAAATACTGTAATTTAGCTGCACAAAAGAAAAAAGGGCAAAAATGCTTAGAAAATTCTCTGGTCCTGGTCTTTTTGTTAATTGAGTGTCCCTTCTCGTTCCCATTTCCCAATGAGAAAGTAAACATATGTCTTCCTAGCCTCAGTTACAATTCAGTGCTTGTGCGGTCTGTGTCAAGATGTATACATAAATTCTGGTTTTTGGGGTTTTTTTGTTTTTTTAATTGAAGTGGCTGGGATGAATCATCTCCGGGAGAATGGAATAGTGCACCGTGACATCAAACCAGGCAATATAATGCGTGTTATAGGTGAAGATGGTCAGTCTGTTTACAAACTTACAGACTTTGGTGCTGCAAGAGAACTTGAAGACGATGAACAATTTGTTTCTCTCTATGGCACAGAAGAGTATTTAGTAAGCCCATATCATTTCACTTTCTGTTGAAAAAATGTTTAAAGCCCAGGGCCCTTTGTGATGAGAGTTGAATAGGTGAAGGTTGGACTGTTGGGAATTAGTATTAAACCTTTGTATTATAATTGTTTTTATAACTTTCCACCTTTTTCACCTTGGGTCGTGCCAGTTCTTTTGCTGATCTGAGCACAGTAGCCTTTAAATAATTTCCATGTCCAACTTCCACTGTTGGCTTGTGTGAAAGGAAGAACAACAGTATTTTAGTTATGAATGTCTTTGCCTTTATCTCTGTAGATATTTTTCAGTTTGTATTTGAGCTACTTGGATGATGTTAGGCGTAGTTAAGATCCACTTGACATCTTAGTTAACCAAAGAGCGGCAGGCAGAGAAGCATCAATACAAGCATCTTAGGCATAATTTTCTTCCTGCTGTGTTTTCCCACATGTAGTATTGTAACTGATATTCTCCTCTGCTATGGATCTTTTTCCAATTTGGTTTCTGTTGTTTCAGAATCATCTGGAGGAATACTTTCTCCTCTTCTTTAGTGATGTTTTATTCTAGTAGTCAATCTTTAGCTAAATTTTAAAATATTTTTTGCAAACCTTTAATAAAAGTGGCTATCATACCTAGGAACACTTTTGTGATATTCTGTCACAATAACTTAAGCAAATTCTGTGATACAAGCTAACTTTGCTTTTTGATTAGAGAGCTGAAAGTTAAGAATGACAAATTATCTTGCTGTGAAATGATAGATTGGGTTTTTGTTCTTTATATTGTTCATAAAGCAATTCTAACTTCTTTTTTTTCTGTTTTTTTCTCTTTAGCATCCTGATATGTATGAGCGAGCAGTTTTGAGGAAAGAGCATCAGAAGAAGTATGGAGCAACAGTTGATCTGTGGAGCATAGGGGTGACCTTTTACCATGCTGCAACAGGGAGTTTGCCTTTCCGACCTTTTGAAGGACCTCGTAGAAACAAGGAAGTGATGTAGGTAATTTAGAAGGAAGATTTTATCTGTTCGTAAATTAAGTCAGTCCATGAAATGCTTTTTATCAAGAAATCCTACACACATATAGTAAACATTAAAATAGTGAAAATATTTACAGAAAAATGTTCTTTAACTTTGTTGTGGTTTAACTCCAGTAGGCAGCTGAGCACCACACAGCTACTCGCTCACTCCCCTGCAGTGGGATGGGGAAGAGAAATGGAAGGGTAAAAGTGCGAAAAGTCGTGGGTTGAGATAAACACAGTTTAATAAGGAACAAAAATAAAACCCCACGAACAACCCACACACACACCCCTGAACCCAAAGGAAGACAAACCCAACAAAAACAAGTGATGCAAAAAAAGCCCAGTTGCTCACCACCAGCCAACTGATGCCCAGTCAGTCCCTAACCAACTGCTGCCCTGGCAAGCTTCCCTCCCCAGCTTTTATTGCTGAGCATGATGTCATATGGTATGGAATATCCCTTGGGGTTGGCTGTCCTGGCTGTGTCTCCTTCCAGCTTCTTGCCTGCCCCCAGCCTACTTGCTGGCGGGACAGTGTGAGAAGTAGAAAAGGCCTTGATGCTGTGTAAGCACTGCGCAGCAATGGCTAAAACATCCTTGTGTTATCAACGCTGTTTTGGTCACAAGTCCAAAACACAGCACCATATGAGCTGCTATGAAGAAAATTAACTCTATCCCAGCCAAAACCAGTACAAACATTCTGCGTCGACAAGGATTTTACTGTGTGGCACCTTAAGACCTGAATTAAGCATCAGAGCTCCCCCAAAATACTGCTGTTTTTCCACATCTTTCCTTCACTGTGGCACTAGGCTGGTCTGTTGCAGTGTGATATATATTACTTGGATATTCAGGCAAATTTGTGGTATTCTGAAATGGGTTTTCAGTGCTGCAAATTTTTGTTCTTTACATGATTGTCTTCCCAGGCAGTCTTGAAATGCATGAACTACCTATGAGACTGACATTTTTTGAGTAGCATAGTTGTGGATTGTGGCTGAAGATAACTGTGTTATCTCCTGAATGGGAAACAGAAGTTGTGTCTATGACATGCTGGTTGGAATTGATTCCTGTTTCATCACAGTCTAGTTCTATTTAGTTGTTGTTTTGTGCATTGCATTTAAAAAATAAAGCAAGGTGGTACTTGGGAACTCTTAACAGGCCAATAACATCTCTGTTCTGGTACTCCTTGCAAAGCTGACTCCAATTTTCTTAGTTTAAGGAACCTGTGATTGTCCCACAGACATTCTTGTTTTATCTTCTTGAGAGAGAAGCAAGGAGCATACGTTTTGTATGTACCTTGTCCTCCAAAAAGAGAAAGCACAACTGAAATTTTATGTTGCAAAAAGCCTATTGCTCCTAATTCATTTCATGAGAAATTTGAGAAATATTAGCCTGTTCAGTACATAGTTAGACAATGCCAAGTTGTATCCAAATTGCTAGATGTTTCCAAGTTAAAGTAATTTCTCAAAGCCCACGTCCTGCTCCTTCTTTATCCCCAAGTGACTTTGTGGTGGCTAAATGTCATCTCTTGCCATGCAACATGCTACAAGTTAGATATGTAAATGCTTAAATTGAACTGCCTTGGAAATCTGACTTTGATTAATTAATACTTGTGAAAAAACTTCACCTTCCTTCAGTGATGCCTGAAATCTCTCCTAAATTTTTCCCAAACCTGAGGTAGACAAAGTTGCTTCTCCAACATAGCCCAAAGTGTTTCCTTTTCATTGTTTACTATTTTAGCACCACTCTGTCAGCTTGTAAGTGAAGCTTCCTAATTATTGCACCACCTACAAATTTAGGCCAACCTGGTGTTTAGATTTATATTATTGAGACCCCTTTGAGGATTAGTTACTAGACCTATGTATATATAAGAGGTAGTAGTTGAAGTCTCTAATATTTTTGTAATGTATCGCAGGTATAAAATAATCACTGGAAAGCCTTCTGGTGCTATTTCTGGAATACAGAAAGCAGAAAATGGACCAATTGAGTGGAGTTGGGAGATGCCTGTTTCTTGTAGTCTTTCAAAGTAAGTTTGAACTTCTCACAAAATGTTTCAGTGCTACTTGATTGGGCTTTTCCAGTTATTGTTTCAGGATTGGGTCTTTGGAACAGAGATCTGACTGTTGCAGTTGTTTTCTTTGAACTCTTCAGTAGATTGGTACAGGCTACTATTAGGTTATCAAGTGCTTTTTCTTCCCATCTGTCCAAGTAATTTCATGACTGCTATTTACAAATGAGCACCTGAGAATCGGAAGTGGTATGAGTAGAAGAAAGATTGTTACTATATTTCCTCCACCCTCAGGAAAGAGTATGAAGATTTAATAAACTTTGAATTGATGGCCCCCCTTTCTTGCAAGAACGTGACTTCAGACATTACAAAGGTTAGGCAGTAGGAAGGAAATTATAAGAAAATACAGTTCAGAGACTTGCATTTTTGCCAGAAAAAATTCACATCAGCACACTTTAACATATTCTCATAGTATCTTTTAAATGCTTTTATAATCATATTTTTGCTTCATATGTCATAATACTCAGTAGGAAGAGCCATGGAAGATCTAATCTCAATATGATCTTAAAAACACCTCCCATAACCCATTTACCTATTTATCTTCCTGAGACTTCTTCAGTACTTTAAAGTTACTACTGTTTCATAGTAAAGGGAGAAAGAAATTGTTCTGTGAACAGACTCTAGAAACAAACTTTACTGAAAGACAAATATGTAGATCCATAAGGGGTGTAAAGTGAAAGTCTAGTTTACATCAATTCATTAGTTTATAGTGTGCAGAACGTGCAATTTGTATGTCTTTTTCATGATACTACTCAGTTGTTTCCTCTGCTTATTCCATACGATTGAAGTGCTTGAAATAATAAAGGAAGCAGATTTTTTCATTAAACATCTGTTTACAGTAATATTTTCAAGTAGCATTTAAACAGTATTTACTGTTATAAGTTCAGCAGTAAAGTGAGTTTGAGCACAGCATCCGCTGACCTCTAATGAGGCTGTCAGTGTGCTTGTAAGCCACTGGAGCTCACTTCAAAATGTTACCAGTTTTACTGCTGGATTCAGGTTTGGTGTGTACATAATGTTAAAACTTTGAAGAAGTTGTTCATGATAACACAGGAGTAGGATCCATAAAGTTCCTTGCAATTCAGATTCTCAAAGTAGAAATACAAGAAATATAAGCTGGCCTTTCTCCTAGAATAGTAATGACTGCAAGGCAATAGTTGCACATTTTTCTTTGCAGCTGCATGCGTGGAGTACTTATTCAGCCCCATCTCAATCAGGATGAATTCTGTTAGTGTTGACAATTTAAATAATGAGTCTTTGCTAACCCAGCTGATTTTGATTGAAAGCAACATAGTGTGCTCACACAAGGAGCTCAGCCAGCAAACCATAAATGGCAGTAGCTTCCTTCAAAGTGATAAACTGTGGTGAGTGTGTAGGGTGAGCTGGGTAGAAGACTACTGCCCAGCAGTGGTAGAAGGTGACCTTAGCTCTACAACGTAGACTTTTAAAATTGCATGCCATTTTTCCAATGCCTGTGAAATTTGTCGGATACCAAAGAAAAAATATTTGATAGTTGACCTAAAAAGGTAAGAGATAAAGTATGTGTATTAATGAAAAACAATGGACATTACCATTGAACATTTTGTTGTTCAGTGGGGGGGGGGAAGCACTGGAGTATTCTTCAAGGGATAATAGATTTGCATTCATGAGACAAGTCAAATGAAGTATTGCAGTTGATTACAAGGTGAAAAGATCCAAGTAGATCCAAGTTGTCTTATCTCTTCCTGGTGTCTTCTAGAGGCCTGCAAGTACTGCTCACACCTGTCCTTGCGAATATTCTTGAAGCAGACCAGGAAAAATGCTGGGGATTTGACCAGTTCTTTGCAGAGACAAGTGACATACTGCACCGAATAATAATCCACATCTTTTCACTACAGCAGATGACCTTGCACAAAGTTTACATTCACAGCTATAATACGTAAGTGTTCTCTCTCTCTTTCTGTTTTCATTACTTTGCTCTTACTTAGGGAAAGAGTACAGTGACCTCAGATCACCAGTGTTACAAATTCAGTAGCCTTTCTTTGGCAGTTTATCTGAGGAAGTGAAAGCTTGTAATTCTCCTGTGTAGTCACAGTGCATAGAAGCATGTTGACCAAAAATAAAAATAAAATCATTGAAGGTCAAATCAACTGATCTTAAACTTGGTCTTAATCAGTGACAGAACACAGACTTAATTCTTGACATGTTGCAATGTGTCTGTGTTCTTAATGGATACCAACTCATCCCACATTTATATATGTTACTTATTTACAAAGTATTTTTCCAGAGATTGTGTTCAACTCTTGCTTTTCTTATCCTGTCCTCAAGAATACAAAATGTGCACATCATCTGTGTCTGACATTAAACTCTCACAGGGGTTCCGAAGTTGTAATTGGTACAATTTAGGATCCTGAGTTATATGGAGTTCACTTTATGGTTGTTAAGTCCTGATGTTAAAAGCTGTAAAGTCTGGTTTACGGTTTGATAGAAAAATAAGTGCCTTTTCTTTGCCTTATTACAGATAATACAGAGCATGTGGTATTCTCTAATATGCGAACAGATATGGTTACTTCATCAAATGTGTAAATACAGTTCTGGCATTTTCCAATTTTTCTTTTCTATTCTGTCATTTGTATTTTGAGAGAGCCCAAGTACTATCTTTGCAGAGAAATCTTGCTTGTAGCTCAAACTGCTATTTGTACTTTATTTTTAAAATTTATTTTATTATTATTTACCTTTATGATTATTTATATACTAGCTGTAGTATTAAGAAGTGACAGTGTACTGGTGCTGCACAGGAGGCAAATTGGTCCTTCCTGTTAGTGTGCTTAAGGTTTTTCTTCTTTGTGGGAGGTTTTGTTTGTTTGTTTGTTGTTTTTTTTTTTTGAGGGGGGTGGGGAGGTTTGTTATAAATTCTTATGCCTTGTATCCATTGATTCCTGGAAATAAAATGCCAAAGTGTCTTTTGTCTTCCTTATCACTGCTGTTTTAGGAGATAATCTGGCTGTCTGTTAGCTTACAGGCTGAATTTAAGGTGTGTGCTTTTTGACATGTAAAACACCAGACTTTTCTCTTGGAGAGACCATCCATCTCCTTTGAAGAAATGGGTACGCTTGAGAAAACTGAAGTGTGCTTCCTTCTTCTCCTCTGGTGTTGCCTGTTTTTACTGACCTTCAGACTTCAGGCCAAAGCGAGTTTGTTTACACAGACTTGCTTTGGTGGAAAATCAGAGGTAGAAAGGGAAGTTTGATATTTTGCAGGAAATAGCGTTTATTTTTGTAACAGAGCAACCTGGAGCCTTAGGCAGTGTGCTGCTTTTTGTTCCGCTTATAAGTCAAGTGCTTTATATGTAAAACCAGTTCTTAATTAATCAGAAGTAAAAGGGATTTTTATTTAAGTAATAAAAAATCTGTATTCTTAAACTATTGTAGTGAGTCTTAACTACTACTGAATGTATTGTTTGTATTATAGAGCTGCTATATTTCATGAGTTGGTCTACAAACAGACAAAAATACCATCTCAGAATCAAGAACTGATATATGAAGGTCGGCGTTTAATACTAGAGCCTGGCAGATTGGCACAGCACTTCCCCAGAACAACTGAGGAGAATCCTATCTTTGTAGTAAGCAGAGAGACTGTGAACATTGTTGGATTAATCTATGAAGAAGGTATATGAAAGTAATTTCCCCTTTCTTACAGCTATCTATTGAAAATAGTTTGGGTTATTTCATTATCGTTTTATGTCTGTTATGTTTTAGAAATAGTGTTTGAAAATTTTCTCTGATGCCTGAAGTTCTAAGTGTGCAGTCAATTTTTTTTCAAAAATGCTGAGTATCCGGCATATTTTTACAGGAGCAGTAGCTGCTTGTAATGTTCCTAGTGCTGGGAACCTGAGCATTTGTGTGTTAAGATGTAGTGGTACATATGGAGTTCTGAAATTTTTTGAAGCATGACACTTTCAACAAGTAGAAAGGAACACCGTAGAATGTAATTCAAAGCTGGTTCTTTTGTTCCGTTACTTAATAAGTCGAAATTCAAATTTTGCTTTTTTTCTTTTTTTTGTTTGTCATGAATGTGGTTAGCCTTTCAGTTAACAGAGAAGGTCTTAACAACTTAACCTTGGCTTAGAAGATAAGGTAATGCCATAGCAGAAAAAAAAAAAAAGAAATTAAGTTTTTGCATTTCCCTTTATCATTGAGAGGCTTATAGAAAGTCCTGTGCCAGAGCCCTTTTTTTATAAGAGTTGAGCTGGAGGACACGCCTGCAGTTGAGCGGTCAGTGTTGCTTTTGTCAGTATGTCTATATACCGACTGCTTGGGCCAGCTGGCACTCACACAGAGGTGGTGCTGAAGAGTGTGGGTAGGTGCGCTGTTTGTGGAAGGATCAACAGGGCCTTTATATTGTGTCAGAGCTTTCTGAAGGAGTCAGTGAGCATGAGAACAAAGGAGATTCAGCTGATAGAGGCTACCCTAGGTTTTAAAAAGCTATTTGGTGAAGTCCTGCCCTTAAGAGTCTTGATGAAACCAAGCAGCCACGAGATAAGAGGGAACAGTCTCCCATGCGGGCAAACATAGAAGAACAGAAGGCTGAAGAACAGAAATAAATGGTTGGCTTTCTCAATGGAGAGACATCGCTAGTGGAGGCCTACATGAAATCTCTGCTGTGCAGCATGTTCAAAAGTGAGTCTGGAAAAGGAAGTGAAGGGCAGTTTGCTGAAGATACCAAGTTATTTAAAGCGTTTAAGACAAAGGCTAGTTTTGAAGGTGTGCACGAGAACCACACAATATTAAAAGGCTTGGCAGTTAACAGATTAGATGAAAATCCATGTAGATACGCATAAAAACAGTGTACAGGGTGGTGGGGGGGGAACAGTCTGAACTTTTGAAGTCTCTTATGGAACATAAGAAAATACAGATGTTTGTTTTATGTTTCAGTTTTACTTCCTAAAGTACATCAACGTTATGATTTGGATGGGGATGCCAGTATGGCTAAAGTGAGTAATTATGATTTTAATTTATATACCTGTCTCAGATAATGATACTGAAATGAAAGCTACTTGATTTTCAGATGAACAATGTTAATGAAACTATTTTTAATATGCTAGTGAGGATTCTGATTGACAGAAATGTATTTGTTAACAAGGGCTCCAAAAGTATATTAAAGCCATACTTTGTATACAAAATATGTTTGTATATTTTTTAAGAAAAGAACAAACCCAAAAACCAGCCTTCTAAAGTCCAAGTGCTTTGTTACTGCTTAGTTCAGTGATGGGGGGAAAGGAGCCAGCCACTTGGGGGTCCTGAAGTTAGCTAGAAGATTCATAACGTCCCCTGTGATGGTGCAAAACTTAAGAAAAATAACTTTCATCTTTCTCTCAGTAGAGAATACCAGAAGTCTTTAAAATTAATAAACAGAAAGTCATCAGTTGATATTAAGTATTAAAATATTGTAAATTATCATTCTGAAACTTTGTTCGCAATTTCTAAATAATGCAGCAAACTTGTAAGTGGAATTAGGTGAATGAAGAGAGTCCCTAGCCTTAGAATTTAAAAATGTGTCATTTTTTACAAGTTTCTTTTAATGTATGTGTTTAATTCCTAAACTACTGAGAAATGTACTTGTGACTTTCCAGAAATTAAAGTAAATCCTGAGAGTAAGTGGTGTCATTTTTGTTTATAAGAGACTTATTTTCATCCCTAACAGATATTTCAACGTAACTGGAAAAACTCACTACCATGTTTAGCTCTGTCTCCATAATGAGTGTTTGGTTATCTCCTGACTAAAGTTTGGGCAAAGTTATGCATTTTAAACTACCATCTTCATGTTACTCTTTCTTTTATTAATCTGTGTTACTTTGTTGTGATTAATTGACTTGAAACAATTGTTAAGAGAATGCCAGATCAGTACTAATGTTTGCTTTTTCCACCAGGCAGTAACAGGTATTGTATGTTATGCCTGTAGAGTTGCCAGTTCTTTGCTACTGTACCAGGAGCTGATGCGAAAAGGAATACGATGGCTAATGTAAGCAATTGATTGAATTTCATTGCACTTTTTTTTTTTTTTTTTAATTGAGATATGCCTTGATTATCAATACCTAATTCTGTGATCTCCCACTATCTTGGGAGGTTTTCTTTACTCCTTGAATATGAACAGGCTTTCCGAATTTTTTTCCTTTCTGTCATTAAGGAAGCAAAAATCATTTTTTCTGACAATAAGGTTTAGGTATTTGGAATTTTACTTTCTTCTGTGGATAATTGAGGTCTAACCTCTGGTAACATGCAGGTACAGCTTGCACAAGATAGTTTTATATGAGAATTATACATCTCTAACTGAAAGCAATTCTTACTAGCAGTTATTACTGTAGGTATATTGTATTACTGATTGCTGGTAAGACGGCAGTTGAATACTTTTGTTATAGACTAATGCTTCACTCTTTCAGTGAAATAATCAAGGATGATTACAATGAAATGGTTCATAAAAAGACAGAGGTTGTCATCAGGCTGGATTTCTGCAGTAGAAATATTGAGAAAGCTGAGAAAATGTGAGTAGAAGCACTACACTGAGTGCGTTGTTTTTTCATTATCATCTTTAATGACAGATATTTTAAGTTATGTTTATTTACAGGGTTTTTGCATATAAAAATTAAATTTGAATCGGCATGGATTTGCTGATGGCAGTGACTTAAGCAGATTTAGTAATATGCTTTACTCAAATTGGAGTGTTAATTTTGCTTCTTAACCTAGTGGGAACAAGTAATTACTATTGAGTAGTAATTGCATGTGTACCTTTTCTCCTTTCTTCTTTGACTCAGCTCATTTGCTGTTGTTGACTTTAGAAGCTATAGTAAAGCCTGGACAAAGAATCAAGTAGCTTTCCTTTCATTAGTGCTGTAGTGCTTTTGTCATTGAGTTTGCTTGTGTGTGTTCATTAAGAATGACTTTAAATACTGCCCCTTTCACAGCTTTAAGACCATAGCATTTTCTGCATGGAAGAAATTTTAATGTGGAAATATAACATAGAGCAGCTGCAATAAAAAAAAAGAAAAAAAAAAAAAAACCAAAACACAAAAAACCCACCTCCAAAAAACCCCCAAACCGCCAAAAAACAACGCTGCGTTAGGATATCACTAGATCACAGTGCATGCACATAGGGATGCCAAAAGTAAACTGCACAGGAAATTCTACTTCTGTCATTTTTTTTAAGTGACTGACTATTATATTATTTTTGTCTATTTTGGTTAATTCAAATGGCAGAGGTCTATATCACAGAATCTCACTGGTGCCCATGTGGACCCATTTAGATCCATATAGTAGAGAGTTTTTTAGAGCGCTTTCTTTAAAACTGACGAAATTTATAATAAGGAGCAACTGAAGGATTGTTACCTTTTAGCATAGGAGACTTCCAAGTTTCAAAGACCACAGAAGACACCTGATTTCTCGTCTTCCATTCCAAGGAAGCAAATGTTTTCCAGTGGTCAGACTCTTCTGCCCTACCTCTTTCAGTCAAGTGCCATCTGTAGGAGATGGGATTGCACCATTGAATTCTCCCTCCAAGTTTCATTTTTTCTCTCTCCCGATCTTGGTTTCATCTCCCAGTCCCACTCAATGTCCAATTCTCAGTCACATTCTTTTCCACTTTTAAAGTATCCTGGCAGTGTTTTGTTCAGTCTTTCCACAAACTAGCATTAGCTCAGTCTTTAAGGTGTGTTATTCTTAGGCAGTCTGATACAAACGTTAAACCCCAGCTCTTCATAGGATTCTCCTATGGGTAGTTGTTTTCCTATTCAACCTACTGCCAGTCTTCCCCAAATGCTGTCTTGGTGTTAGGATTCTCTAAACTTGCTTCCCGGCTGCTCTGAAAATGCAGATGCCCACAAGGTGATTAATGCACACATGTAGAGCGATTAGGTTTGCAGAATAGACTTAAAAATAGACTTAAGCCATGTTGGAGCTGCTATGCATATGCGAATTGAACAGCTTGTATGTATTATGGATACCCAAGGATTTGTCGTATTTGCTGTGTGCATGCCAAGCATGTACAAACTGACACACCTGGGCTTTAAGTTACTTGCTTTAAAAAAAAAAACACAACCAAACAAAAACCCAACGGTGAAACTAGCAAGATAGTAGTATACCTGTGTAGCCTAGTTATAAATCATCAGGGCTGTAATCCAAACTCTCCTTCAGGCCAGTTTACACTAAGTGACAGGACTGGTTCTTGTTCATTCTCTATTTGGTCCAGATAGCTTCCTCCTGCATTCTGCCAGGTCCCCACAGAAGAAGGGTAAACAAAGTATTGAACTGGAGCAAAGTATGTATTTTTTGAAAGCAGCTAAGCTGGTTTTGATGGTGTCTTTAAAAATAAAATGTGCCTGCGATTTTAACATGAAAAATATCATCCCAAATGATTTACTTGGCACTTGAGCTAAGGTCATATGGAAAGTATCAATATGAACAGATTGTGCTATTAACCCCGCCTTTAAGGTTTTGGTAGCTCAACCAATGCAAGGTTTTGGTAACTCAGCCTTTCCTGTAAGTTTCCACAGAAAAGCATTTTGATGCACTGGAGTATTAGTTTGTTGTGTGTCATTGACTACTTTAAGTAACTTTAGTTTGGCAACCTTTTAAAAATGATTTGATGAGAGGAAATAGTTTTACACTGCCTGTCGAGTACTAGTAATGAGAATAGAATAAAGAAGTCAGGAATGGAAGTCTTAAACTTCTTTTTAACAGTTCAAATGTAGGAAAAAAATTCAAGGAATTTTTTTTCATAACTAAAATGTTTATATTATTAATGGCCATTAAAGGTTGTCAGTGTTTCATGGTTGCTGCTTGACAGATACTGTATTTCATATAGAAGAAAAGGTAGTTAACGTTAACCTCTAGATTCAAGGAATATTTTGAGTGTATTCACTGCTTGTTTATTTTCTTTTTTAACTATGGGGGGTTTTTTTGTGGTCAGATGTGAGAATTTGATGCAGATCAACTTAGAAGCATCAGAAGTGGATGAAATTTCAGAGATACACACAAAACTGTTGCGTGTAAGTATCTTACAAAGGCTGTGTCATTCTCAAAATGGTGTTTCTAAAGAAAAAGCCAATACACAATAACACATATTTTTCTGTGAATAACTCTGAATTTTCAAAGTCATTTCTAGACTGCCAAAGGTTGTTAAAACGCCCATACTGAGATGTGAATATCTTTCTGAAAACAGAGTAAATCTTTTTATTAGCCCAGTGTAGTGAAAATAATAAGTTCCTGAAAATACAGTCTCATTTGCTAAAATACTCAAGTAAAAAATTGTAATGACAAAATATATTTTACTTTCAAGTTTTTTTTCCCTTTTCTTAAAGAATTTTAAGCTACTTTGTTGGCTTTCTAAAATGGTACGTACACTAACACACTTTAGAGTGATCTGCTTTGCAATTTGCATCGTGTTTCCAGACAAGTAAGGAAAAATTGAAAATAACTTTATGCACTGGTCTCCTGGGAGCAGGTATAAAGTTCTCCATTCTAAAAACAAAAGTTGATTAGTGCATTTTTATTTTGAAGGTTGTGTGAACCACGGAGAAAGGTAGGTATGAATTATGTGGATAGTCATTATATGAATTCTTAACAAACCAAAAGAACAAGTGTAGAAGTAAATAGAGAATATATGAAAAGTAGAAACTTATTGTTGAGGATGCTGAAAGAAAATAAACATTAACTAACAGAAATACCAGCATCAAAGATGATTCTTTCTTTAATAACACCATGTTCTAGCAAAGCCTAGGCAGGTAATTGGGCATATTTCTTTAATGAAGGGCACTGAAACAAATGGGTTTATAGTATTAATGTGCTCAGTCTGTTTTCAGCCTCAAGTAATTTTTTACTTTACCCAGTGGTAAGATTGAACTTTCTTGCTCTTACGTAGCTCTCCAGCTCTCAAGGCACAATAGAAACTAGTCTTCAAGACATCAAAAACAAACTTTCTCCTGGTGGTTTACTGGCTGACACCTGGGCAAATCAGGAAGGCATGCATCCAAAAGACAGAAAGTGAGTAACTGTATTGATTGTTTTAATATGTATTGAATTCTACATTGAGTTGTAGTTCATAAAACTCATTAAGAGGTACTTAAGTTTATATATAAAATATCTCATTTTCTTCCTTTTGTCACTCTAGTCCAGAAAGGCTGCAGGCGCTGCTATGTTCCATCACAGATATTTATTATCAGTTCAAAAAAGACAAAGCAGAACGAAGTAAGTAACTTATGTGATTTACTTTTAACATAAACTATAATGTAAAGGACAGGTCAGTCCTTGTTCCACTACGCTATTTGTGGTAGGAATGGAGAGTTAGACAGCAACAGTGAATATGTCTACAGGTCTTTCTTAGTGAGCTACCGTCTTAAAGCCCGTATGAATGAAACGCCACTATTAATCTCATAAATTTGAATTGCAAGACTGGAGAGGAGAAAAAAAAGTAAATGACCACTTTTATGTATTAGGATAGGAGAAGGAAACCATATAGGAAATGGGTAAGCTTAGTGGAGTTTTACATAAATACAGCTAACAGAATTACACTGGTAATGTCTGTCATCTGCTCTGATCCTAGGGCTTCCTTATAATGAAGAACAAATTCACAAGTTTGACAAGTAAGTTTTGAAGTTACCTTTGGGAAATAGCATGATTGCTTTCAGGTCCTTCAGGTGCTCTTGCCAATAACCTCTTCTGTTGATTTTTTTATTGTAAATTGTAACCTCTTTAGGATTGCTTTGTAAAAAATTTCCTTTAAATATCTTAAATACATAGGGGTGCTAGCATATGATAATGAGGTGCTTTCTGGCAGTGGAGTTTCTTCACTGATAGACCTTCTAAATGTAGATGTGAAATACCTGTTTGTTATCTGGGCATAACTGTCTTACAGGAAGTACTTTTTTTTTTCCTGTTTTTATAGGGAGGAAAAAGCCCTCAGTAAGAATAAAGTGACTTTGTAACTAAGGCAGAGATAATTTTCTACAGGTGAATAAAATATGGGCTAGCTGAATGCCATTCTAGAATGATGTAATCTTCCAGGAAATGTAGCACACAAAATAAATTTTAATGCAGTTCTCCATGGCTGTTTAAAATTGTCACTTATGAGAGGTGGCCACATTAAGTGTCTGTATGTAACCTGGGTGTCTAGACTCCCATTAGGCTTCACTGACTCTACCGACTAACTCTTGAGCAACTGTAAACAGCTGCTCTGCTCATGCTGCTGTACTTGTCTCAGGATCGATTCAGTTCATCATATGCAGATGCCTAATACTATTTAAGCTGCCCTAAGGTAAAAAAAAGGCTGGATGGATGGGCTCAAAGAGTTGTGGCGAATAGAGTTAAATCCAGCTGATGGCCGGTCACAAGTGGTGTTCACCCAAGGCTCAGTATTGGGGCCAGTCCTGTTTAACATCTTTATCAATTATCTGGATGAGGGGATCGAGTGCACCCTCAGTAAGTTTGCAGGCAACACCAAGTTGGGCAGCAGTGTTGATCTGCTGGAGGGTAGGAAGGCCCTACAGAGGGATCTGGACAGGCTGGATCGACGGGCCGGAGCCACTGGTTCAGCAAGGCACAGTGCTGGGTCCTGCACTTCGGTCACAACAACCCCATGCAATGCTACAGGCTTGGGGAGGAGTGGCTGGAGAGCTGCCTGGCAGAAAAGGACCTGGGGGTGTTGGTTGACAGCCGGCTGAGTACGAGCTGGCAGTGTGCCCGGGTGGCCAAGAGGGCCAATAGCATCCTGGCCTGTATCAGAAATAGTGTGGCCAGTAGAATGAGGGAAATGATCGTCCCCCTGTACTTCGCATTTCTGAGGCCGCACCTCGAGTACTGTGTCCAGTTTTGGGCCCCTCACTACAAGAAGGACATTGAGGTGCTGGAGCGTGTCCAGAGAAGGGCAACGAAGCTGGTGAAGGGTCTGGAGCACAAGTCTTATGAGGAGCGGCTGAGGGAGCTGGGGTTGTTTAGCCTGGAGAAAAGGAGGCTGAGGGTATCACTCTCTACAACTACCTGAAAGGAGGTTGTAGCCAGGTGGGGGTTGGTCTCTTCTCCCAAGTAACAAGCGATAGGACAAGAGGAAATGGCCTCAAGTTGCGCCAGGGTAAGTTTAGATTGGATATTAGGAAAAACTTCTTCTCCGAAAGGGTAGTCAGGCACTGGAACAGGCTGCCCAGGGAAGTGGTTGAGTCCCCATCCCTGGAGGTATTTAAAAAACATGTAGGTGTGGCGCTTAAGGACATGGTTTGGTGGTGGACTTGGCAGTGTTAGGTTAACGGTTGGACTCAATGATCTTAAAGGTCCTTTTCAACCTAAATGATTGTACAGTTCTATGATTCCAAGGTATTTGAGACATGCTCTGAGACTGGGAAGTAGGACACGACAAATGGGAAACCTACACCTTTCTGGATGGACAGTCGGAAGCAGGGCAGGATATCCTTGTGCACCTCAAATGATGCTAGATACTTGTGTTTAATTAAGTTATTCTCCTAGTGGCTGGTCAGTTGAGTGGTTCCCTAGACTTTGTTGAGTGCTATATGAATTTAGACACTGCTTCTGTAATTTTCTAAAAATTCTTGCTGTTGCTGCCGTTAGTGTGGCTTCACTGACCATTACAGATAGAAAGCTAACATGCAGAAGGCACTGGTATTCTCACAACCATGCCACTTGATTTTCCCATAGTGAAAGATAAATGCCAAGTGGAGGGGAGATTGCCTTAAGATGAAGGACAGTAGGGGCAGGAAACCTGTAAGACAGACCTTGATATGCTGAAAGAGACTTGGTCGCATTATTGCCCTGCAACAGCAAGGAACTGAACTTAATGTGAGCGATAATTTCATCATATGTTCTTAAGGATATGGTTGGAAAACAGGAAAATGTTGGGACACAATCCATAGCTCATTTTAAAACTGCACTCCCTTGGGCAGATTAAAGAAATTTTAGGGCTTTTTCTACTACTCAATGTGTCCTTGCATTAATATGTGAATAACTTTACATAAATAGGCTTCATTTTCATGGTTTTGAACACTGGTGTATTTTCTACTGCAAGTGTGGTTCTGGTATGGGGATTGTTCCAGTATCTCTGAGACCCTAACTGCATCTTATTTTATTTGATTCACCCCAGAAATGGCAGTGTTTTTTGTTAAGAACTGTGTTCCTTTGGCAACAGAGGCTGGCCTTTGTAATATTTACCACTAGATAGGCAAGGGAGCAGCACTCGGTTCAGATTTTTTCTGGTTGAATGGCAGGTATGCCTGCCTGATGACAATCCAGCTACACTCCAGCCAGAATTTGATTAACCAGTAGCTATCATGCAAGACTTCATGAAATACCAGAAGCAGGTGTTAGACTGTAGTGTCCCAGTATCCCTTAGTTTTGCTTACTGGTGCAATGCATAGCATGGTAAGGCAGTTACACCGGGATTACTCTCTGCAACACTAACCAGAATTGGGTTTTGGTTTGCTTTCCTGTCCTTATCTGCTTGCTTTTTTAACTCTTGTCATAGATTTAAGCTGACACAAAAGTCCTATTTTTTTCTTGCATGTATATTACTCAGCACAAAGTATTATTCATATATGCTGGAATTTCCAAGTGTCTGCAGAAGGCAAATAAGAAACAATAAGGATTTCTGTCCTTTCCATTTAGAAGCCCTTTTCCTTAAGTATACCTGCTTGGATAAATGCTGACTCGGAGAAGACATTTGACTGTTTGTTCATATACAAATAATTGCAACTAAATGCTTCAGATATTTTTTTTTTTCTCCCTGCTAGGGAATATTTTTGAAACATAAACTGTCAGTTCATGCAGTGTGTTGAATTCTTATACATTACAACAGCATGAATAAAGTTGGCTGAAGGGATTTTAAGTCCACATACCTCTTCTCCAAGCTTCAGAAAGTAAGTTAGAGGAACGGGGTTTTGAAAGCAGTTTAACACTGTTCTGGTTGTTTCTGTGTTGCAGGCAGAAGCTGTATTTGCATGCTACAAAAGCCATAGCTCTATTCAAAGATGAATGTGTCAGCAAGTATGATACATTTTTGGACAAGGCTGAGGACTGGACAAGGCAAGCTATTGATTTCTTTAATATTTGGTAATGTTCACTGCACCACTTTTACAAAAGGAAGCTCTTAAAAGAAAACTTTTTTTCTTTTAGGAAAATGCTTCACACAAGGAAGCAGTTACTGGCTCTCACCAACCAGTGTTTTGATATTGAAGAAGAGGTATCCAAGTACCAGGATTATATAAATGAGGTAGAATGATTCAAAATTATGTACAGTGTTTGCCTAGATAAAAGACTATTCCACATTGTTTAATGTCAATAGTGTTGTTTATAGTGAGTCTTACATTAATGCAGTCGTATTAAAATATAGGGCTGCATGGGTGTAGTATTTGGTCTATAGTAGCTTCATTGCTGATGTCGGAGTGGCGTAGAGAGTGGTGTGGTTTTGAATCTTGACTTGATTTTGGAGTTGGGGGGGGGGGTTGTTTTGGGGTTTTTTTTTGGTGGGGTTTGGTTTTTGTTTTTCGTTTGGGTTTTTTTTTGGTAGTGTTAGCATTCCCCCAAAAAATCTGTGCAAGTGGATGTGGGTTCATTGAGAAGTGTTCTGTGTAACTGTTATCATAATGGTATCTGAGCACCTAGAGGATTACCTTAATACTCTTATGAAGCATAAAAACACTACTCCTGTATTCAAGATTGGGGGATACATGCCGCTGGTGACACGAAAGAAAATGTTTTGTTAAAATTTGGACGGTGACTCTGCAGGATGCAAGCTTATCAGAATTACCTCAAAATTGAGAGAATAAGAGCATTTTCATGCAGTAAAATTATTATTCTTTATAAAAGAAATATAAATGAAAGAAAAGTACCTGATAGGTGTAAAAGCAATTAAGGAATGGTGGAGAGCAGCATTTTACTTGTTATTTGTTTGTATTTTGGTAGCACTACTGAAGTCAGTTGTTGATTAGGATCCTGTTGCCTTAGGATATCTACAAACATAACGAATCGATAATAAACTCTCAAAAGGAAGAATTATCTAAGTATAAGACAGTTAAGATGGAACAAATCAGGGAACTATAGGTCGTGTCAATACAAAACTTGCCATGATGGTCTCAACTTGGGGAATATCAGCCACCTTACTACTGTAATGATTTTATGAGGCATCATAGCAATGAAGAATTTAAAGAAGGATTTTAAGGTGGACATCAAGATACATATGACAACTTACATCGTAACTTACATTTCCTTTTTATCTATTGCAGTTACAAGATGCTCTGCCGCAGAAAATGTTTGCAGCTTCCAGCGGGATGAAACATACAATGAATACAGTCTATCCAAGCTCAAACACATTAGTGGAAATGACTCTTGGGTGAGAATTTCTTAATTGGACTGATGTAATATTCTCTACCTGTTATACAGGTGAATTGAAAAAAAAAAAATTACGGTTGACTTAGTGATTGCTGTATTAAGACTAAGAATTTTATATTGCAGAAAAAGCTTTATATTGCAAAAGTGGTGGTACAGATTTGGAAGCTTTTAGTAAATAACCAACCTCTTATCTGTCCCTTATTTTGTATGTAATGACAAATTGCTGAAAGCTTTGTGGTGTTGAGCGATCATAGCTGATAACTGTCCCTATAAAAATTTTAACCTTTCTTTCGCTTCTTGTTACTACAGTATGAAGAAGCTAAAGGAGGAAATGGAAGGGGTTGTTAAAGAGCTGGCTGAGAACAATCACATTTTGGAAAGGCAAGCAATTGTTTTCTCTTTTTGGGCTGATATTAGGAACAGGCTTAATTTGGTACATTTTGTAGATCCAGAACTTAAACTAAGGGATGATTCTATAATCTCTTTAACTGTAAATATATTTTTGAACTGTTGATCTGAGGTATAACAAACAATGTATTCAAAACCTTGAAACGTTACTGTAAAATCATTCTGACACAGCAATTGTGGCATATTTGTTTCATATTACTTGTTTAGCTAATAAAAATGTGTTGCACAGACAGATTCATTCTGAATTTAAACACGATCCTTTTGCAGCAATCCAGTGGTGTCTTTTTAACTCCTCACTTTTAGACATAATTTTTAACAACTGTGGAATTATACCAATCTGAATGAATGATTTTTCAGTTTTCAGACTGCTTAAAGTGAAGAGGCCAACACATTTCTTATAATCCTGAGAGGGTGCTGTCACTATCACATACAGACTGACTTTGCTTTCTTTTTTTTAGGATGATGGTAAAATAGATAAAAAGAATGATCTCCTGAAAGCTTCAGGGTAAATTGCTGATAGAGCTGAGCTTAGCTTCAAGCTGAATTGGTTTTGTTTTGTTCCGCACCCCCAGTCCCATACTTGGAGCATAGTATCCTTTCTTCTATCTTCTTTTCACATACAAAATTTAGATACAATTGCATGTGTTGGCATGCAGCAAGGGAAAAGAAAAAGCCATAAATAAATTCTAATGAATTAAGGATTGATTCTATAATTTTGTCAATCACCTAAGACTACACTGTTTTTTTCATTTTAGATTTGGTGCTTTGACTATGGACGGTGGCCTGCGGAACGTGGACTGTATCTAGCTTTCAAAGGACCAGAAGAGGACTTGTAAATTTTTTCAAAGGGAAAAAAATACTGTTGGGACATTTAAAATCAGATAATAAATCTGAATCCAGTTTTTTTTTTCCTCTGCAACTGTAGTATTAAAACAATGTAAATATGTATAATATGTAAATATAAAAGAAGTATATATCTTTTTTTGGTCAATGTTAGAATAGACTTACCCCTGGCAGGGAACTTGGCCCCTTGGAGGATCTCTGACGAAGTCCTAAAGGCAAAAGTGTTGTTGATGGAATGGACGTTTGTTTGCTTTGAATATTGCCCCTTTTTCAGAATACAATTTAGTCTTTATTGCAAGAGGACTTGCAGAACTCTAAACATTATGAATAGTCTTTAAAGGGTGTTTTGGGTTTCCTTTAACCACCACTGTTATTTTGGAGTCTAGCTGAATGATCATCACAGAACATGATGACTGTTTTAAATGAGATCTTTTTAAGTAAGTGTGAATAGGGACTAAAAGCGCCGATAGGACAGAGTGGAAACGCATTTCTCTTTCCTTCACATCCAAATTGTTAGTTCACTTCTACTTGAGAAAACAAATTCATGATATTTTTTTAAGTTCCTCTCCATATTTGGTGCCATGTTGTCTGTAATCATTTGACTGCTCTGTATATGGAAGTTTTGCACTCCAGGTTGTCAAGACTGAATGTAAAAACTTCTTTTTTAGAGTACAGCATTTTCAGAATTTCCTTGAAATCATGTTGTTCACCACAAGAGAAGCGGGTTCTTAAAATAAAATAGCTTTTTCAGAATCCTGTTTGCAGGCATAATTTTTAAAACAGGTTAAAAATCGGTATTAGGAGAATTTGTCAGCAGTCAGTAGACTAGATAGCATCATGCCTCAGTGGTAACTGAATATTGGAAAAATAAGTTAACCCTCTAGGTCTTGAAAAGGGACCGCACCCACTGCTGACTTACGACAGATATAAAACTTAGCTGGAAAATTTAGTAAGACTATATATTTATTTTCCAGTTTCAGTAGTTACTACTTTCAGTACTACATGATTGGGTTGCAGAGCTGCAGAATGAAACAGTCTGCTCCAAAATATGTGTAGGAGAGGAGAAAGAGAAGAGGAAAACAAACAAAAACTCAGAAAACACCCCTTACTTTGTTTGGATCCTACAGGTGTACTTAGTTGTTTCAGACGAAAAGCATGCAAATATTGCAGGACTCATTCTTTCCTTATGGGCACCTGGCCATGGATGTTCAAAGGTGTCCGCAGCACTTCTAGTTGCTATATTACATCTTTAAGAAGAGCTGGACCAACTATATTTAGAATTTTCTATAATTAATGGTGAAACATTTAGTAAACTACACAGCGGTAACCTGTGATAGCATCTGGTAATTTTGTGATGCTTATTCCCTGCTTATCTGTCCAGGTCAGAATACAAAACATTTCCATTGCATTTTTTTTTAAACTATTTGAATAGAAACTTACAAAATTTATAATTGATTCTTTCATTGTTAAAAGAAGAGGAAATTCACAGCCTTGATGTCCGAGACCTGCTTTCCAGTCTTCTGGAGAATCAAATATTAAAAGGGAATTCAGATATTTTTACACCTACGTGAGCAGCTTCTTTCTTTGCAAGCTTTGTCCCCCCAAAAATCTAGCTATGCAAAAGGAGTGCAACAGTTTGTTACATGTTTTTCCTTGGTTAGCCATGGCATTCTTAACTGTTTGTTTTAAAATACCAGAATCATGTCTAACTGGAATGTTTTAATGCCTGCTTGTACATTTGTTTGTTGTTCATGCAGTTTCACTGAGTGTCAGTAAAAAACATGCATAAGTGTTAAAAGAATTGGGCTCTCAAACTGTGCATAAATTGTATTTTTTTCCCAATATTATGTCTGTAACACTTGGTTGTTTCAAAGGTTCCTAATTTTGAAAGAAATCAAGTGTTACTTGGAATATATCATTTTCAACTTCTTTATACTGAAGCAGTCTGAAAAACAACATTCATTGTAGTAACAAGATATTGTTACTGTATATTGAGGTATGTGTGGTGTTCTTTTACATGGTTGAGAATGTTGTGTTATATTTTATGTTCATTTTAAACATCGCTGGTTTTAGTGTTGCTAAATACATCAGTAATCTTAATCTTGTTAAAATTTCTTTTACTAAAGCAATTTTAACTAAGCAGTAGCTAAGGCACTTGAAGTAATCAGTTCATAATCTACTGATTACGTTCTTATGAAGCAAATAGATTTTTCAAGTCAAAGCGTAGTGTATAGTACCATCAATTTTTGGCTCAAACTAAGTGTCCTGATACTATCAGTCATGCTACTGATTTGCCAAAAGAAGTAATAGAAAGTAATATATGGGTCTTCCTCCTGAAGCTGGTTTACTGTTTTGGGGGGTTCAGCTTAGTATATTAATTATCTGTTACTTGAACAAACCTGTCTTCATATGAATTGTGAAAATGCATGAGCGAATGACTTAATGACATAAATACATCATCAACCACTTATTGTACGGTGTGTACTTACTTCTGTGTCTTTCCATAATTTCACTTTCTGTTAATTTCAGTATTACCTTATAATTTTTATTTCCTGTCAAGTACAAGACAGAGCCTGAAATCGGAAGTAGCAAATTGCAGCTTAGCTTGCACTAGCCAGCTGTCCAGAAAACGTGGCCTGTACAACGGAATCACTAGCATAGGCTATATGGTAGAGCCACTAATCCTTTTTATTTATTTTTTAACCACTCTGCTGACATGTGCTCTGAACAATATTAGTTCTCTGTAACGGTGGCAAAATTCCTAGTCTCTGCTTGGTGTGAAACATTCCACTGGTGGAGCTCAATCAGCACTAATTTAGTTAATCACTGTAGAAGTGGTAATCACAGAATCATTTTGGATATAATACTGTGGAAAGGATTAGAAAGGCTGAATGGAAAAGATTACTTTCAGGGTTTTTTTAAGCTTGAAGCCTAGAAGAGGGGAGATGTGGAATAAACTGCAGTTGCATCAACTTGTTTGGGTAAAATTAAACACAGAACTATTACTAAGTAGCTGCATAGCCTGCAGTTACTGTGAAATCCCTTCCAGGGAGGGCAGGATAATTGGTTTGGCTAGCCACACTGGGGTAGCTAATCCAGTGATGCTTCTAGCTAGGGACCTGGGAATTGGCGGGATGGACGCCCGCCCCAGCCTGTGCAGAGGAAAACTTGCCTTGCCTGTGAGCAGCCCGATGACGAGCGCTTGTAAACTGGCTTATAAAAATTAAAAAGAGATACTGGCCACCTCAAGATAAGTTAGGGGAGAAAAAAAGAACGGCTAGGGTCTGGAAAACTCACCGGAGGGAGACTGGGAAAAAGTGGGAGTTGGCTGGCTGGAAGAAAAGAAGATTGGAAGAAGTGGGGAGCAAAAGTTTTCAGTCACCTAAAGGGTGGTACAGAAGATCAACGTTCACCACCGTGTCTGTGGTGAAAGGATTAGAGATTATGAATATAAATTGTAGTGCACGAAACAAAAAAATCCACACTACGAGTTTGGAAAAATGGTTCTAATAGTGAAGAGAGTCAAGTGCTAGAACAGCGTTCTGGGAACTGAGCAATATTGGTCGAAGAGGGGTTTTAGGAACAGGTGAACTGTTGGGAGCCCTTGTGGCCGATTCTGCCATTGGCAAGGCTGCGTGACCTTTTAGTTTTCTGTGCTCTAAATAGCTTTTTTTGTTATTTGTTCCACTGATCACAAAAAAATCCCTCAGTGGAGCTGGCTATTTTGACCCTGGTACAAGCCCAGCCAGCAGCAGTTGTACTTGTAAACGCGCATCTTTTGGAGACTTTGTTTCCTGTTGACAAGGAGGACTGACAGCAACAGAGAGAGCTGCTCATGTGCTACAAACACACAGTGTTTGCGGTTGTTCAAAGTTGTATTCTGCTCCTGAAAACTTGTACAAGTGTCCAGTGAAGTCTGTGGGCTTCCCCAGCCTTCCCGTCAAGGTATGGGTTGTGTCACCGCTGCCTGGCCACGGGAAACCTTTCCCAGACTAGCTGCTTTAAGTAACTTAGGCAGATCATTTTAATCCGAACCTACTGAAGTGCATCACCAGCTCTTGCCAGCTCCCCCTGTGCCAGCTGCAGCATCCTCGAGCACATTTATGCCGTACGATGCGGGGTTTGTCAGCAATGGCAGAGCCGGTTGTGAGCAAGTGCAATCCGGCCGAGCAGCCCTGTGCCGTGCTGCGGGGAGCCGAGCTCGGCACCTCGCTATGCCAGCTCTTAGCCGAGCTCGGCACCTCGCTACGCCAGCCCGTAGCTTTGCTTGGCAGGCGCATCTGCTAACTCACGGTGCAAGAAGATGACGCTGGCACAATTGTACTGCTGCTCCTGCGCTGACGGCCGTGGGAGCCCTACAGCAGCTTCAGATTCAGGCAGACAGGAGCGGTTTACAATCTTTAAAGAAATGAGGTGAAAAGACTTCACTTTTTTTTTTTCCCTTTCATTCCTTGGAACTCTCTGCGTGAACGTGCAGATGAATTGCTCATAAATCCTGTATCTCCACATCCTGAAAACACCTTACAGCCGAGCTACATCCCACTTAATACCACTTAAAATCTGTGCAAGGCTGCATTGAAATAGATGAAGTTTCTAATGCCTAGGAGACGTGACAGCCAAACGCACCAGTAAGCTCACTGACAACGTTTTCTGAAGCTGTAGGTTTGACAGATCCCGGCTTTACCTTGCTTACGGTGCTGTGACTCGCTGCCGGCTTGCTACAGCAAGGGAGGCCGGGCTCGGAGGAGCGACCGGCGGGGCCGGGGCCCGCGCTGCGCCCGCCTCCCCCCCACCGCGCCCCGGGGGCGGCGGAGCCGGGGGCTCCCGCCCGCCGCCAAAGGCAGCGACTCCCCCAAACGCTTCCCGTGGAGACTTCAGCCTGGGGTCGCCACAAGCAGCGTGTTATTAGGTCTTAATTGCTGTACCTACGGTAGTAAAACGCACCTCGTGGAAACGCTTCGCGTCTTCTGTGGCGAACAGGCGTTATTGGCGAATGCCTGGACAGCGGCAGGCAGCAGTGCTGGTTACACCGACTGCTTCCGCGGGAACGGGGCCGCCGGCCCGGGAGCATTGCAGAGCCCCCGGCTGCGGCTGTTCCTCCCCGAGGCGCTTCGCGCTGAGAGGACGCGGGGGGCGAGGCGGCGGCGGCCGCCGGGGCCGGGGGAGGACGCGGGCGCGGTGCGGCGCCCACACCCCGCCGCCGCCTCCCCGCTCCCCTCGCCCGCGGGTGTCCTGTGCGGGAGGCGGCAACCGCCGGCCGCTCCGCGGGGAGAGGCAGGCGGCGGCCGGCGCGCCCCGCTCCGCATGGCGGCGGCGCCGGGCGACAGGCGGGGGAAGCCGCCGCGGGGCCGGGCGGCGCGGGCGATGTTCCCGCAGCCGGAGGGGGTCCCGGGCCCCGCGTACGGCGCCGGCCGCCGCCGCCCGGCGCCGCCGCGGCCCCGCCACGTCCGCACCATCTTCGAGGCGCCGCCGCCGCCGCCGCAGCCGCCGCACCGCTTCGGGCCGGCGGCGGCGGGAACGTGGTGCGACCTCTGCTGCCGCTTCGTCCTCTCGCAGGGCCTGCGCTGCGCCGGTGAGCGCCCCGGCGGGCGGGCGGGAAACGGGCGTCGCGGGCGGGCCGCGGCGGGGCCGCGCTCCCTCCCGGGCGGCGGGCGCAGGGGAGGCTGCGAGGTCCCGGGTTTCACGAAACTGGGGGTTACGCGGCTTGGGGGGCTAGCTCCGGCCTCGCCCGGCCCGCGCCAGGGCCGCTGGGAGCGGCTGCCTCGCCCGGCCCGGGGGGCAGCCGGGGTTTCCCCTCAGGAGGCCTTGGGGCATGAGGGCTGCCGGCTGCGCGCTGCGGGCCGCGCCCTTCGCGCCCCACGGCTGGGGCGAGGGCGCAGCGTGGGGCGACAGCATAGCATGGGGTGACGGCATAGCATGGGGTGATGGCGTAGTGTGGGGCAACAGCATAGCGTGGGCGCAGCGTCATCCAGGTAAAGTGCTCCATCTCTGCCCAGCTGGACGGTAATACATCTTCCAGGGGGTGTAGGTAGTGCTGCTCCAAAGAGTTCTTGTGGGCTCCCACCACAAAAACCATGGGGTCTTCTCCCTGGTCCTTTGGGGAGGGGGAGGAGGCTGCCCCTTGGAGTATCGCACGGCCCATGTACACACCGTGTATGTGTCCTTTCGCTCTCTGATGCATAGTAGACAAAGGTGCATTTTCCTTTCCCTGTGTAGAAAGCAACTTTTCTGCTTTTCAGCTCTCATTACCACTGCTATACTCTAAAATACAGTGATTTCCTTCACCGGCTAGCTCCTGTTCTTTACGGTAGGAGAACATACATAATCTAGTGCTGGTGAAAAGTCCTCTTTTGCCATCCCTTGGTTGGAAGAGCATTTGGCCACATCGTTGGGTTTCATGGTGACCCCGAGAGTGGTTTTGGCGTAGAGCCCAGCAGGCGCGCTTGCTTCGCTGGCCGTTCCTCACCCACGGCTGCCGTGCTCCCCCACTTCTTTGGACAATCTAGTGCTCTCTCTAGGGGAGTGACATGTTAAGGTGCGTGGTTTGCTTTTGATTTGCGTCACTGAGTCTTTGTTTAACAGATAATATTTGAAACCCATGGTGGGACAGAAAGGTCAGTCTTTTCATATTGCTTTGTTCTGGCTTAAGGAGATGTGATAACCTCGTACTGTCCTCTGCTGAGACATAAAATTTCTGTTACGATATAATATTCTCACTGTTACATTTACAGTAGCTCTATTTTTACAGTTACTAGTTGGAATGGAAATACTTTGGCTGTGAAAGTGAAATGTTTTTTATTTATCATTTAGGTTAGTGCACCGTTTGTTCTGACAGGATGTATAGTGCACTGATGCAAAAATAGACCTTAAAAATCATATTTTTTTTAATGATCAAATGCTCTGTGGCCAGAACTTCAGGTGTCATGTTGGATTATATATCTTCCAGCAATGTTTTCTCAGAATGATTACAGCTTACAATGTTTTTCCTTCTCCTCCATGACAAGCTCCATTTTTATGAGGCATAGTACTTCAAGCTGCTCTCTTAAATTGCTGTTTAAGTAGCAGAGGAAGCATTCAACATTTATGACCTAGCATGAATATAATACTTAAAAGCTGTAAAGGGGTATGGAGATGAAAGGAAACTATAGCTAAAGCGCACAAGGATTGCGTTCTTTCCCAGTTTGCAGGCACAGCAGCAAGCCAGACTGATGAACAGATCTGGCTGAAAAATTGGCTGAGGGCAACGAAAGCGGTGGCTGTGTCAGGACAGCTCAGAGGTGTGAGGGAAGTGTGGCCGGCTGCCCTCGCAGCTCAGAGCTGCTGAGTCCGCTCTGTGGCCAGACATCAGTCTGCACCCTTAGTCACGGGCTATTCTGTGAGTAAGTGAATACAGAAGAAGATGTCCCCTGCTTTGAAAAGCTGGCAGGCACAGCTGTGCTCAACATCTAAAGGGTGTCTAAACTGGCCTTAAAAACTGCAGCAGGTACATCCAGGACTACAAGCTGGGTTTCTGGCCACTGTGGTAGCCTCCACTGAAAATGCCACAGTCCCCTTTGGGTATCCACTTGTGAAGCAGAGATTACAACTAAAGTTAAAATTGCAAGTGCCTTCCAAAGATTTTAAGCTGCCTGGCAATTTGTGACAGTGCCGAAAGGTTCCCAAATAACTCTGTGTTTTCCAGAGGCCACGAGTGGTAGGTATTTTATGTCATCTAAAAAGCAAGATGCAACAGCATCTTCCAGATGGTTCACTGCCGATAAAGAGGGAGCTACATACTAAATCGTCATAAGGATTATGAGTCACAAAGACATAGACATTATATTTATTTAAATTACCCTGTTTGAGTATTGGCTGAAGTCAGTTCTCACTAGATCGTTGCCCTCAAACAAGGTCAGAGTCAGAGGTGCTGAATTTGGTGATAAGAGTTAAAAGGCATGAGAAATTCCCTCTGGGATAGGGAAGTACTCAAAGGGCACATCAAAGGAGTCATTTTAAAGTATTTAGGTGCAGGCTTTTTTCTGTCTGAAAGGATCTGTGACATCTTTATGGGAGCGGGGGTTTCCTTTGCGTGTCTCTGTCCTGCCTTCCCCACAGGGACAGGGAAGATACCTGAGCTCAGCTTCAGGCTTTTCTTTCATCATTTTGCAGTGGGGCTGTGGTCATCTTTGGATTTTTGTACGCTACATGGTACACATCATGAAGTGAGGTGGGATCACTGGAGTGAATAAAGAATTACCGAGAAAAGGTCTTTCTGCCTTTTGTGAGATTTTTGTTTGTAATTCACAAGTTTGTTTTTAGGCTTCAGCTAAAAAATCAAAAAAATACTTTCATATAACTTGGGGGAGAAGGATCAGAATGCAAAAAAAGAGTTCAAGGAGATGAATGATCATCTGTTTCAATGCAGTGCACAAGGTGCACATTATTCAAGCAACTTGGAAAAAAAATAGAGCAATGCTGATATTTTTGGACCTCAGCCCAGGAAGAAAGACACATGTAATGAAATACCTCTGAAAAGGATGCTTTGTAGTATCTTGAGCTCTTGCTGTTGTTTGGATTCCTTTTCAAGAGAGACTTAATTGGTTTAGCAGTCCAGACTTGCTCCGCTATTCACCTTTTCACCTCTATTATTTGAGGTAAAAACCTGGTGATACTGTGCAGATGCAGAATGCCATTGCCTGGCCTGACTTCTCTGCACAAAGTCATTTGAAACAGAAGCAGTTGGGATTATTCCGGTTTATACCAATGAAATGATGTACAGTAAAGGGTGGTTCTTCTTTTCTAGCATTCAATTTTTCTTTCAATCTGAGAGTGCTCTGGAGTGATAATTATCAGTTTCTTATATCATATTGATGGTTTCATGTTGTGTAGCATTATGTCGTGTAGCAGCCCTGGAGTCGTTGCATTGTTTCACTGTATCATTTGGCATTTGAAAAATGAGGCATTTCTCATGGGTTTAGGTGAAAATCTATATTGCCAGGCTTTGGAATATGGTGTCTGAACAGTTTTATTTTCCCCATATTCTGGTCAATGGACTGGGTGTACATAGGTGACAGGGGCGTGAAAGGAGTTACTTTGTGGACTACTTGCTCTACACTTCCTAGTTCATTTCTGTAACTTTTCTCTTACCTTGCATTTTGACACTTTCATTTCAGATGCACTTTTTCATTGAACCAAAGAGAAATGTTGCTAGGCCTTTTCAGAAGTTTTATTATTCATTTAAGAGAATTTAGAAAAATTATAGGTCCTACGTGACTCTCGGTTCAAACTTTCTGAAGATATTTGAGCAGATGGCATTTAGAGGTACCATGAAAAACTGGTTATTCCTTTCCAGTATTAAGCAACTGGGCACAATTGGGAATTCACAGATCTCTTGCTAAAAGCATGACCTTTATGAACTGATATTTATTACTCTTACCAACTGTATGTTGCCTCTGCAACATGTGTATTGGTGTATCTGTTTGGTTTATGTGCCAAGGTTGGTGGGGCTGCAGGAGTGAGGAGACCCAGTACATTGTAATACTATAAGGACCTCAGGAGGCAAACAGAGGCTTGCGAGTATTTGTTAAGTTGCCCTTAAAAACTTGCCCACTAAGGGAAAAATTAGAATATTTCTGTGAGACTTCTGGTGGTTGGAGCCCTTTATAAAGGTGCAATCGATGAGCATTGGGTCAGTGGGTATCCTTTAAATGCTAGTTGGAAGTGACGTCCCTCAGCCTGTTTCCTCCTTGCCTATAGTGTTACTTTTTGTACGTGTGACTTTATGCCTGTAACGTTACCTGGGTGTAGTGTGATCTGTGCACAGGCAGACACCCCTGTCCCAGCATAGAAGCCTCTCCAGTTGCAAGGTGCTCTGCAGAGGTGCAGAAGCCCATGGGAGCAGATAAGACTGCAAGTGTCCTCTTCCTCTCAAATCTACTGGGCAGTCATTTCACCTTTGTTCACTGAATCTTCTCTATGTTTTTTTTTACCCATTTTTCAGACTTTGTTTGTACAGTTTCAGGGCCCTGAGGTTTTTTTTCTCTGCTGAAATGGGTATTTTGGTGGGGGCCTTATTCAATTTCTAACTTTTTTTATAGTGGCTCTGAATATTCAGTAGGCAACTCCTGCTTTAGTGCAGTTGAAGGACAGAGGCATTACATTTTAATATGTGGTATAGCTTTCTTACTACAGGGCTTTTTAAGTATCTGTAAAAACAAACAAAACCCAAAACAAAAACCCAAGCCCTTATCCCCTTAGGACAAATTAAGGTATGTTATCTAAATGCCTCATAACTGTCAGGAACGGTAAAGAAATGGATTCCCCCTTACAAAAATGAGGGTGAAATGTGGAGGGAAGGAGCAAACGCAGGGATTAGTGATTTTTTTTTTTTCCTTCAGAAGGATATTTTTTGACGATCAAATTTGTGTAACACACTTCTTCATGTTTTTAAAGAAGAGGATAGACATTGTCTGCTATCTCTGCAGTAGGAGTATGTTGGTATTTAATCACATGTAATGAGGGGGTTAAGTTACTAAAGCTACTTCTAGGATCACAACTTGAATTACCAAAACTGTTCAGAGTCGAAGGAGCCTCTGACAGTTTTATCTAAAGAGTGAGAACTGGGGGGGGCGGATTAGAAATAGCAGCAGTGGGAGCCTGCTTCCCTTTCCCGTTCTTTCTGTGGAGAGTTGTTTAACGATGTGCAGTTCCCAAAATTCTCTCTATTTTCTTTTAAATCCAAAATTACCAAATTTTCTCAGAATCCATAGGGGCTGGAGCAGCAGGAGCCAACAGTGTTTGGGTTGTGCTGGTGGAGCTGAGCCCAGAGAAAGCCCCGTTTTCCTCCCTGTTGGGTTTGAAGGAGCGCAGGTGATCTGCCGCCCCAACGAGGCATCTGCCGGAGCTTGCAGAGCTGGTGGAGCTGGAGGCTGCTGTGCCCGGTGCAGGGAGAAAGGAAGAGACGTGGAAATGGAGAGCAAGAAGCAGCTTTGATGGAGCTTGCTCCTCAAGAGTAATGCTTGCTGTCTTCCTCAGTTTCTCTCTGCCTCCTGGGGCATTTCTGTGGTTTCTGCAGCCACAGCAAGGCTCCCACTGCTGCAAAACTGAGCCCTTTTCCCCCGTTTGCAGAGAACAGTAACTCCTCACCGGGTTCCTTGGTTATTGTGGGTCCTGTTTTCTTGGCCACTGACCTCTCTCTTCTTGTGTGAGGACTGTCTTCCACCCCTAAGCCATACACTGTCATACGTAGAGGCTTTCACCCGTTTTCTGAGCATCTCTTTCTTTGTTCTCAGTTTCACCATCTCATGAACAGTTAATTATTAATCATGGTGTCCTTCAGAGTTTGGGAGTCTCAGATACAACCCTAAGAGACTACAGAGAATACAAGCAGTTGTTAACTCAGGTTGCATAGCAGTGAAGAGAAAAATTTAAAAAATCACCCCATAACATTCAGGTGCCAGCACTGAAAGGCTCTGAAGATGCTGCGCGGTTTTCCTCACGTGCTTTGGAGCCGCTCCATAGGGAGCTCCCGCAGAGGCTGCTGTGAGTGGGCATCCTGACGTGGAGGTACCCTGTGTTTCATTTCACTCGCAGGGAGCAAGGAGGCCAGATGCCCTAAGGCTTGGTTTCTAACAAACTGGTATTTGAGAGCTGGTACAGGAGTAGAAAGGAGTCCGCTAATGAAAAAGTGATAAAATAGGTATTTCTGCAGGCAGCGTTCCTAATCTAGGATGTCTTCAAGTTGTGTAATAAAACATCGAAGCAATGATCCGTTTACAAAAGCAAAGAAGCTCTTAATAATTAAACTGTTGCCCTTACTCACCAGCGCGATACCTCCTGATGGTCTGCTGGCTGAGAAAGCCTTGGGGAACCAAGGAGAAACTTGACCTTGTCACGTGAAAGCCTTGGAGAGCTTGCTGTGTCTCAATGCTTGTTTTGTACAGTCCTACCGTGCTCGAAGTTCAACAGGTGGTTAGCACTGCTTGGCCACGAGTTTGGGGTATTGTGGGAAGTAACAATACAGGTGTCTTTTAAATTACATTGTGTCACATTGCTTGCATACTGTTTACATATTGCTAATATCTGTGCTTTTAATACACAGGGAGGAAAGACAAAACCGAAATTTTTACTGGATAATGTATTTTTTGATAAATTGATTACATAGTTTGTTGCTAAATTTTTTTTTCTGAATTTTTTTTTTTTTGCATTTGCTGTTAGCAATAGGAGCTGCTGGCCACACTAAGCCCGGAATAGTATGCTTGCACAAGAAGAAGCAGCTGCTGGTCTGAAGTGTGATGAGCAAAACAGCCGCAGATGAAAGCACTGAGAGTTGAAATGACTTTTTCAAGGTTACCCAGGAGGTCGCTGGCCAAGCTCAGCTCTTGTCCAGTGACGATAGTCATCTCTTCTTTCTGTTGCTAAGTACTATTGACCAGAAACCTCCAGCACGATTGGATGGATCTCTTTATCCAGACAGTTAAATGCAGGTCAGAAGTGTGCGCAACAGAAAGAAAATAACGATGCTGTTTTTGGCCGGGTGGCTTTATGAGCTGCTAGACGTGTCTGTTTTCTCCACACCATACTGAGTACTGATGAATGCCGTTTTAATTTTGCTCAGTAAAGGAAGAGCATGTCATGTATAGTAGCTTGGGTACAGTATCCTGACAGTGAGCGTAGGAGCTTGGAAAAAAGTATGAAGGGCTACGATGAAAGTTAAGCTCTGCAATGTCTCTTTTATGTATTTTTCTCTTATACTCCAGTTGGAAATATTACTCTATTATCTAATAGCTGCCATGGCTAAAATAAGAAACATCCTGCTCGTCTAAGAGAGAATAAATGTATGAGGTGCACCCTTGTTCATCTTCAAGTGCAAACAGCGTGTAATCAGTAATACAACATGCAAAGATCTAAAGAAGGATGCTCACAGCTTTCTTGTACCCTAAAAAATAATCATTTTTGTCTTAAGCAGACCAGATTAGGATGAATAAACTTATTGTTTTAGCAATGTTTAACACGTTTTTTGTTTTTCTTCCCCAATCTGATTTCCCTTAGTGATAGTTCCATGCAAGCTCTCACTGAGAAGTCTACTAATTTTGGCACAAAGTCACCCGAAGCCCACAGGCAAGTTGGTCTATCATCCACTGAGTCAAATCCTATGTGTCAAACCATGTTACAAGGCAACTCAGTATCTTCTCTCCAGTTTTAGCCTTGAGTTTTATTTTCTCTATACTCTGAAGTGTAGCTGTGTATGTACAAAAGTAATTTTCCTAAAGACTGTTCAATCATTTTCCTGAGTTTACTGCTACTAGTATAATATCTACTACATAGCTAAAATTAACACTAATTTGTTATTTTCACATTGCACTGCTATTCTCTGCATTTAGCTTTTTAAACTTACATTCAACTTTAATTTTGATGCACAAACCTACATACATACATACACATACAGTAAGCCTGTAACCAAACTACATTAAAAATGATAACGTGCATCCCATTGTACCAGCAGCAGTCTCCGGGAAGGAGTGCATTATCTTCCCCATGCTCAGCTGGACCAGCACAGCAATGCCGTCTCTCACACACTCACTTTCATCACGGTACTGTGCCGGTCCTGTCTGCCTCTGCACATTTCCAGCATATGGAAGAGAACATACAGCAAATTACAACAAATTTTACAGTTTGAAGTATTCGAAATGAAATGGGGAACAACTGTACAGTACGATGGACGATACTGAAAATAGTCAAGCAGAAATATTGCTGAAATACACAAAGAGATATTCTTTTTCATGTAACAGTATATGAAAATATTTAATGATAGTGTAATATATTGTAGAGTGAAATAAGAACCAAGCAGATGTGAACAAATGTGCTTTGGCACTGTGATGTTCTTCCTCAAAATCCAGGATGTGTTTCACTGGAGTTATTGCTCAGAAGAAACCTTCCTACTACTCCTTACTTCTTCAGGGGAGAAATCCAGTTATTCCCCAAGAGGTAGCTTGTAGAAGTAAGCAATTCATCTCAGAGGACCTTGAGACGTGGCTGATAGGCTGAATTTGTGTTACATATTTTATTTTGAATAAACAGCACTTAAGACCTGAAGAAAATGAACCGAAATCCCGATGTATTTGGAGAGTGCTTCTGTGTGCATGTCAGAGCTCTGAAACCAGACCTGCAGCTGTTGGTTGTCTGCTCTGGGTTCAGTCATTCTGGGTTCTGTCCTCCATCCCTGATAGAGATGGCATACCTGAAAAACCTCAGGGATTTCCATTTAAAATGTGCTCAGTGGGCCATAGAAGAGTCAGGACACCGCTTCTTGTCCCTGCTGCTGCTCAGAACCAGCGCCAAGAAGGACTAATACTCTCCCAGCCTCCGATCTGCTTTTCACGGTGGCATCCTGGCTTCTCCAGAAACTGTGCAGGGCACAGTTCATCTCATGGATTTTACAGCCTTACTGCAAGATGGGAATAAATACGCCCAAGAGGCACTGGTCTTTCTCTACTGACTGTAAAGGGAGCCATGACAACCAGCTCAGCTGCAGACATCTGTATTCAATTAGATGAAGCCCAACTACCTGCTCGTACAGAGAGACTTCCCTAGGCCCATGAAGAAGGCTTGAAACTGCTCATGCTCATTTAATGCTCATTTGCTTCCCCTCCATTTTGGATGAGTTTGTCCAAATGTCATGCTCTTTTACTTAAAAAGTCGTTCTAATCATAGCAATGTGTCTGGACTAGAAGCATTTTTTGCAGAAAAAAATGTTGGATGGAAATTTCTAGTGATACAGATCTGGTAGTGGTTCAGTTTGATGTGCAGCAAGGTTTGGGTTGCGTGATCTTTTTACGGTATTTTGTCTCTTAGCGTAACTGTCATCCGTAGTCCACTGTGTAAGGTTTTCAACATTTTTCCCCTTCTCTTTTGTCAGTTTTCTTTACTTTCATATCCTGTTTATTACCTATTGGTGTCTAAATTATTGGGAGCCTTGATAACAGGACTGAACATGTGAAATACTTTTGATGTGACAGCTAAAAGGGTGTCTATACAATTCTATTTTAACCTTATTTATTCATCTCCAAAGTAATAGATCATTAAATCTGATAACAAATGTGTTTTACATCGGTTTGAGTACTACAGTTCTTCAATTTCCATCTTTCAAATGAAGGCAAGGTTTTGGAAGTTGCAGATTGCCAATCACTGGTTAATTTTTAATCGCTTCTTTTTGTGTATGCACAGCTGCTGAGAATCAAAAGTTTTTTTAGAAAGCTCACAAATATAGCTACTTATTTGGATTAGGGAGGGATGAACAGCTGAGCTGGAAATCGGAAGTATTATGCTAGTTTTGCTGAATGAAGCTCAAATGCAGCAGTTTTTTGTTTCTTTACTTTTAGTAGCTGTATTGTGTTCTTTGTAAGCTTCCTAGCAACTGCATAGCTTTGTCACACATGCCGATGTTATAATTATGTTTTAGTATGAAATCTGTGATACCGTGTCTTGACAGTGTCATGCAAATGCAGTAGTGCTGAAGCCCAGGGACGAGTTAGGCAGGACCCCTCTCTTGCTACTTGGATAAAGTTTACTCTGACACACAGCTGAATGGGGTTTAAGGAAGCTCACAGCTTTTGTTTATCATTTCTAGTTAAATATGTATCACCCATTCGGTTCTGTCCAGTGCATAGATACCGTGCTTCTCTGCATAACCCAGTTCTGGATTGCTAAAATCTTTTAGTCCATTTCAGATCTCCCTCAGGCAAAAAGTGAAGGGAAACAGCCCATGGAGGTCTGGAAGTCTCTTCCTTCTTCTCCGGAAGTTCAAGCTCCATTGATATGGAAAATATCCATGTGAAGACTGGCTTGTGAATACCTCTCCACACTGAACTCTGCCTGTCGGTGTGGCGTATAGCATAGTGTCACATACCCACACTGTGACAGGTTGGAAAGACACCACCGTGTTTTCCAAGTGCATTATTGTCCCTACGAAGAAAGCAAAAACTCATTTTGAGCTCAGCTAATAGAGACATTTGCTAATGCAGGCAAGCAGATGTTCCTTAATACATTTAGCTTTTCCTACACACAGTATCCCACTGTGAATAGGTTTGTGGGGATCTTTGTTCCTGAAACCAGACTAAATGGAGAAATTCCATTTAAGACAAAGCAAATTAAATCCTTTGCTCATCCCAGTCACTTGCTACCTAAGAGCTGGGAGGAGTGAAAATGGCAGTAACTCCTCACTGAGGAAAAATATTCTTCTGCCCCAGAGCAGAGGAAATTCTGCATCTGCCCCCCATCTGGTGCCACTGCCTGTGCTCCTCCTCAGTGTTAGACTTCATTTGTATGATATCTCAGCACTGCTGCATTGCTCTAACAAATGCTTATCAGCAAAGAATTTGCTTTAAAACTGTATAAACTCAGCACACTCCAAGAGAATATTCCCAGTCAGCCACCGCTTGTTGTTTACAGTTCATCATTTAAGAGTATTTTATGTAACAGCGATGGTTTGTTTGGGTTTTTTTAGTTTTCTCAGCTCCAGCAGTGGGCATGGGATGGCTACGGTAAGGCATCCACAGGGTCTTTGTGTAGCTCTGTAGGTCGGGGTAGACAGGGACGTGTCTAAACTGCTGGGTGTTTCACGAGCACCCCTTTGCTTTCCGGCTGGTGTGCACAGGTTTCCATGCGGAAAGTGGGTTGTGGGGCAGATGCTGAGAGCAGTGCGGTGTGCCCGGCTCTCCTGCTGAGGTGGTGACTTGCCACACGTCCCGGCCCGTGGCAGGAGAGCACATGGGGTGGGCAGCACACACGTGGAGTCTGTGCGTGCCGTTTCTGCCCTTTGTGGAGGCCTGCGAGATCTGACCTTTGCACCGTTGCGGGGAGGTAGGAGGTCAGAGGCTGCCTGCATGGCAGGGGGGACAGCTGCTCACCTCCCTTCCCAGGCAGGTGGGACGGCAGCGTGGGCAGCAATCATTCCCTCCCCTCCTCCAGCACACTGCTTAGATGAGCAGAGTATGACCTGCGGGTTGAAATCTGCTGCAGGAAAAAGCCTTACATGGCTTTTTTCCTTAAAGGGAGGCAGGGATCAAGACTGTGACTCTGCTCACATTTCAGGTCCTTCTGTCCTTCTTGGAAAGCATCTCTGTGCACTGTCTCTTCATCAGGGTAGATTGAAAGGTACACATGTAGGTCTGTGTAGTACCTTTTTAATACAGTGAATTCTTAACCTTAGTAATGCTTCAGTGTAAAGTAAGCAACCAGAGTTGTCTTAGGAGGAGCTACGTGAACTCTCCCTAGCCCGGCTGATGCAGCTGATGCAGGCTGACAGCGGTTCGTTGCTGTGCAGAGCACAGTGGCTCATATTCTAAAGCTAGCAGTTCAGGTTGAGAGGAACCCCTGTCATCATCACAGACCCTTCATCCATGAGCTGTCGGGGACAGGCTGTCGTCCATGAGCTCTACATTTTGGCCTAACTAGGGCCTAGAAATGTAAGGTGATGGAGGAGTCATGAAATTACTGCAAGGCTAGCTACCACTGCTGTTCAGTTCAGCTTGAATTCAGGTCCATGTTCTCATGGGCATTAGCTGGTTTGTTGCATAGCATAATTGTCAGATTCATCCAACTTACTTTTTTTGTATAGAATGAGTTCTGTTTGCCTTAAAGTAATATGAAACGTTTTATGCTCTTGCCTATTTTTGTTCCAGTAAGGCACTAAACACTGTAAGGTGTAAACGTCGACAGGTTTGTTATTCTCATCAGCAAAGTCAGTTTACCCCTTTATATTGTTATATTCTGATGTGTTTTATTGCATTTTTTTAAGCCTCATAAAATACCAGTATAACAAAAGTACTGTATTGGCTTTTTCTGTTAAGTGAAAAAAATTCCTGTGCCCTTCATATCCTGCTAAAGATCATACATATCTTTATGGATTCTTTTTCAAATTATAAAACTAGTCCTCTTAACGTATATTCACTTATGGTCTGAAATAATATGGGGTTCTTTTTATGCCACTTTGATTTTCATTAAATTTTTATATGTATAAATTTCAGGAAAAAAGGTCATTACTTGATTCAATATTTGGCAGATGCTCTTAAACATTCAAACCCATGCTATTTCCTGAAAGAAGCAAGTTAGCTGTTGGGCCTTTAACTTTGCTCCTTGCATGTGCTGAATTGGGTGGCAGACCTCCTCCTGGTGCTAAAACTGTCACTTTGCTACTAAATTCCTGCTGGTATGACGGGGTGGAGCTCGAACAAGAGACGAGTCTGGCAGCCTGAGTCCTGCCTTCTGCTCTTTCATTGACACTGGCTGAAGAATTGTGGCAGATACAGTATAAATGGAAATGTTTATTTGTTTTCAGAGACATATTGACCAGAGGAAATGCAATCTATCTAGCTTGGTCCTGAGAAGCAGCAGTATGTTAAAAATGTCGGATGTATAAAATGGGGTTAAATACTTCACATATTTTAGCGTAGAAAAATACATTGTGAATGCTAGAAGAGTTATTAACAGCGTGCTGTGAACATAGCTGGTGTAACAAAGCCCTTACTTTCTGTAGTTTAAAGGTTGATATAAAAGGATCTTTGTTTTGTAATTACATTAGTCTTGATTTTCAGTGTTTTCTACCATTCAGATCTAGCAGAAGAAAAAAAACCAAATAAAATGTGAGAAGCTGAAGAGAAACTTGTGACATAGTCGAGGAAATCATACTAAGCTTGGGAAATAGTTAAATAGTCTTGGTGTTAAAAAGCGTATGCTAGAATTCGTGATAAATATTGTGGGGGACATATATTAGTTCATAGCATCTCTGGATTTACAATTTAATATGTATCGTGCTTGAAGCATGTGTAGTCTAAGTACTGAGGTGCTGTTAATTTCTTTGGATAGCGATATGTTGATAGATGCTCTATTCTTAAGTAAACCGTGGGAGTGAATGATCTGACTCTTAAGTTTGCCTTAAAATCCATTAAGAGTAAAGTTGCATTTTAAAACCCTGTGTATCTATAGAAATCTCTGTTAAATTTACTCCTAAGAACCTTCATAAGAAGGTCTTTGAGAAGCACTCTCTGTAGAGAAAATCCTGTTGATTTAAATCAAGGGCTTTTGAAAGGGGACTTGTCCCTATCAGTTTTGGTGTTTATTTGTTTACAGCTTAGAAAAGGTAGCTGGAGATGAACAAATGAGCCCTTCAAAACCTTTCTGTGGAAAACACGTCTTGTTTTAACATCACTGGAAAGACAGTACCAGGTTAAGACTCTGAAGCATTGGTCTTTCTTTAGCTGAAGCATCTATTAATATAGCTGCTTCTTGTAATAAAGAGGGAGGTCTGGAGGGCTCGGAGCGGAGTGACGGAGAGGGAGGGGATTTAGGGCTAACAGGTGGTCCTGAGACGTGCTGGCTGACGCTGAGCTCAGAGCGAGCGCACTCTGCCTGGGTATTCATGGGCTTTCCTCTGTCTGGATACATGTGTCTGTTGTTCCTGGTGTAGCTGTGGAGCCCTTTCAGCTATGGCAATAAGAAATGACTTGAGGAAAACCATCAGGAGGATAGCACGGTTTTTTTACTGGTTTCCTAAATCATTGAGCAGTTCGAGGAGGAGAACAGTAAAACTTCTCTGGAAGTCTGCTGGTAAGTCTACTGCTATGTTTCTTAAGACATTTTTTCCTGCTAAAAAGAAATTCAAAGGGAAAAATTTATTTCTGTTCAGCTCGTTAACTTTTCCAGGCCAGCATCGTTAGCATTTTTCCATTCTCTGAGGCTCATTAGGCAAAACTGTAAAAATATTTTGGAAATGCAAGAGAAGGTTCATTAGGCTTAGTCAGATGAAGAATTCTCTTGCAGCTGTATAATTTATTCATATTAATATTCATGTCACTGATATTTGACGTCTTGTTTTTGTAGACCTTGTTTCTCCCTTTAGGTATGTATATAGGAGCTCTAACCTGACTCAAATACCTGCCAGAAAATTATTTGGAATTGCCTTAATCTGTTAATTGATCTAGAAGGCTGTGTGAAGACAGAATTGACTGTTGAAATAACTCATTTTACCAGTGTTCACAGAAAGCAATGAGCAGCTTAGAGAGGGCTTGTGTTCAGCAGTGATGCACTGTCCTTCATTTCCATTTTATCTGCTGAAATGCAGTACCCCTCAGCTCACGGGTTAGTAAAAGGCATTGCTCCCAACGACAACTCAGTGCTTTGATCCTTGTCCAGTTCTGGCGGAGAAGTGTTTGCATCTCTCAGATTAACATGCTCATAAACACCATGAAAGCCGAAAGGCTGTTGTGTCCCTCCAGAGTGGTCTGTTAAAGCTGGGGCTGAGGTGTATTCTCAGGGGGTGGGGTGGAGGATCATGCACTGCCACAACTTAGGAAGCTGAGTTCATTCTGTTCTTCTTAAAGGACTAATTATACAAGACTGGTTTTCTTTTGACGAGGACTGTTTTGACTGAAGTGGTGAACTTGTCAATTCTGCAAGTATTACAACATTAATACCAAATTTCCATTTGCTTGGGATGGGATTTGGGTCAGTTCTGCAGCTGAGCGATTCAGTGTTGTACTTCAAATAACAGATTTGTGACTCTGAGAGGGGAAGGCCAAGTCAGACCATCTGAAATCTGTCACAGAAACATTGTTAGGCCACATATCTAAATGACATGTGACTTCTTCCTATGTGAAGGAGTCCACGAGTTTCAAACATCCAGAGGGAAATCCCAGCTCACTGAAGTCTGTGGCCAAATTTTCCTTGACTAGAACTAGAGCTTTAATTAACCTCTATTTGAATATCTCCTAATACATCAGATCGTCTTGAGTTCTCATAACACATCAGATCATTCCTGCATCTCTTTTGTTACTGTAAAAGCATAAGTGGCTCAAAAGTATCAATAAATGTTATTGAGAGCTTTAATTGCTAGCTGAGTTACACACATGTGAAATTGTTTACATGCCAGTTATCTTTTCCCTCAGTACTACAAAAGAATCGTTACATCCATGACTTGTAACAAGAAACAATGTGAACTTTGAGTGCTTTCAAAAGAATACTTTTTGTGGTTTTTCTTCCATCTCCCTCTACATCTAGTGGTTTGAATAAGAGTTGCCTTTCTACCCCCATTTTAATGTATGTATTAGCATCTTTTTTGAACTGAATTTGTGAATAGTGTCAGAAGTGCCCTACACGTCCTTTTCTACCTGTGCAGTGAGATGATTATTACAAAATTGTGATTTCAGTGGAAATGCGACATTTTAGCACAAGGTTGCATCCAAGCAGAAAAAAACTCAGTGTGAAAATTCAACTTAAACTTCTCATAACTTTACAGAGGCCAATCTCATCGAGCACATCTGTAATAAACTGGAAGCTGAAGCCCTGGTGCTCCTCTCACAGGGAAGGGGACACAGCTCCTGTTTGCACCAACAGTTCCTATTTAGTCTTTACAAAGACAGCAAGTGGTATGAAACCTTAGCTACACTGAAGTCCATGAACATTTCTGCCTTTTTCTTGAGTGGCCAGAATTTTGCTTGGGTTCTTGAGGAATTACCAGGTTACTCACATGCTTCCTTAACTCTGAAACACCACATTTTTGTAACTTTTAACCACGTTGCTCTTCTGTCCTTCTGAGAGAATTCTCCAACACATAAGCCTAGTCTGAGCAGTACTGACCATCTCGTTACCTTGGTACACAAAGAGATTTACCCTCGCCTCCAGCATACTCGAGTTTTCAACCTATCTCTATCTCTGTCTTTCTGCCAGTTTTTGCTCCTGTGTTGGCACTAACACAATTTTCTGGTTGAGTCAGCCAGGATGAGCCAGCAGAACAATTCTGCATTGCTAGGCTTATTCCACAGATGAATAAACCAGCTGATAATTAAAGCTTTCAGTAATACTTACTGATAGTTTTTAGCCACTTATGCTGTAACAAATAAATTAATGTTTTAGCAAGAACAAAGCTGAAACTTCCATGACGTGGATGTGTTAGGAAGAGTAGAGATTACATTTTCTAATACGCTTTGTCATAGATTTTATGATATCATACATCATTTGAACCAAGAGATGGGCACTGTGCCTCAGCACAGTACCCTCAGACTCGTTGCTTTCATTCTGCTTCTGTCACTCCGTGTCTCAGGGTGCCTTGTCCTCTCTGCCTGACCCAGAAACAAAATCTGCCGAAGCACAAAATTAGTTTTTAAGTAAGTATGACAATGAAGTTAGTACTGCTGTGAGTCACTGTGTTCAGAAAGTTGCATTTGATGCAATTTTAGAAAGAACTATCAAAACATAATTAGGTTGCTGTTCCTAAAAATCTTGAGTTTTCCAGCCTGTCCTTGGATGGATACTTCAGGATTGTTGGCCACAGACTACTGCCTACAGCTAACATGCTCCTTTCTAAGTTCTAAAAGAAGGAAGAAAATTCAAGGGTGCTCTTTAGTAAGTGGTTTGATTAAATTACTTACTGGAGGACTAAAATAATGTCTTAGATGTGGTTCTGAATATACTAAACATAGCTGATAATATTTTAAGTGCCTTTAGTTTAATCATGGGTATATAACATTTTATAAGAGGCTTAAACTGAGGTATGTAGTATTTAGGGTTTTGTAGTCTTTATTTCTTTGAAATGTGTTCGGATTTTTTCATAGAATTTGTGTTGACACATCATGTGACTAGAAGTTTTATCATGATAAAGTACATAACCAGAAGTCAGGGAGAGGTACTGAGACACAAAGGAATTAGAGGAAATTATCATAGAGGGCCATGATAAGACTATAGAAAGCAATGACCAAAAAAATCAAAATAGACAAGTAGCTCCTATTTTCTCTGTCTTAGAGCAGAGGAATAAGGTGAGGGGTGACAAATGTGAAGCAGATAAAAGCAATTTTTTTTTTTATTTTTTGTTCAGCATGTAATTAAATTGTGGAACTCATTACCAGAGGATGCTGCTGAGGTCAGGAATGTAACAAGATTTAAAGAGGGTCTGGAAGAATAAGAATAGTCAATATTATGACAATTGAAGCTACAAGAAAAGCTTTGAAGGAGACATAAATCTTCTTGCTTCAGGGTTTAAGCTAATTTTTAACAATTAGGGTTTAGTTTGAGATAATTTTGTGGCTCAGATCCTGCAACTGTTATTGTTTCTTGCAGTTTTTTCCGAAGCAACTAATGCTCAGCCCTGGCAGAGATGACCTCATGAACTGCATTGATTTAAACCTTTATGATATTTTTCGGGCTGATACAGGAGAAAAGCAGATTTTAGACCTGTTCAGAAAAGCATCCCATAATATCCTGTGGCACACATGAAAAGCACAATGCTTGCTGTCATTTTTTTTACTTTGACAAAACTGCCCCAGTGGCAAACCCTGCTTGCTTTGAAGTCATTCCAGTAAATACATAAATAAATAAATAAATACAGCAAATTAAGTCAGTGTGAGGTGGGCGATTTTGTGTAGTCGTGTTTCTTGCCAAATCTTACTGGCTCATGTTCTCAGCTCTTGGCTGGGGAGGGTTCTCATCAATTTGAGCTACTGACCTACTAGGTACGTTGGAAGGCTCTTTCAGAGGGCAGAAGGTGAGAATTTATTGACATAATAACTGTATTTCACACAGCCTGAAGTTGATTGTTATCCTTCACTGTTGATTGGGGTTTTTTTGGGACTTTTCTGCTCTAGTATGTTACCCCTTTAGTCCTTCTCTAATGTTAAAGTTAGTATTTTTATTGATATTGAAGGATTTTTGGTCAGAATGGTCAAGCATCCACTATAAAATTATGTTTATATAAGAATATGTGATATGCAAAATAAATGGAAACCTGTACAGAGGTATGGTGATATCCCTTAAACTTGCTACCTTCTAAAAGAATTCACATATAAAGGTTTAACTGATCAGACAAAGAGAAAAGTCAACCTTTGAACTCCCTCTCCAAAATATATCCAGCTGAAAAAATAAATCTATAACACATATGGGAAGGGAGAACACAATTTTAGTGTGATACATCAATTTAAAATGGCTTAGTTTAAAATATTTGTGAATTCATTTCTTATTTTCATATTTGGCCAGCTAACATATGATGGCTTACGCTGTAAGTGCCTGTGTCCTTATGTGACCTCTTTAATCGGGTTATTCTGGGAATAGTTTGGGTGTGTAGAGGTAGCATACCCAGCATTTGTGAGACTACGTAGCTGGGAGATTAATTAACAGGTTATGTCACTGTATTTCTTCACTGTGTTCTTGTCAAAATCCAGTTGGTGAAAGCCACTGCCTCCCCTTCTCCCTCAGGCCAGTGGCGTGTCACACCTCTACAGTCCCTATAGTCAGGTCTGTGTCTCCTGTGCAGATACCTGCAACTGTCCAGTGAGCACCTATAGGTCTCCTGTCTTTTTAGTAAAAAAAAGTTCACCTGGCCATCCCCACAGTTCACTGAGGCCCCAGTTCTCTTCTGAGGATCAGCTGTGCTGTGCATGGGAGCAATGCTCTGTGGTGTGGTGGATATGTCAGGCCAAGGGAGGGTTTGCAGAGCTTGCGGAGGGGTACTCAAAAGGAGACCATCCGTCTCTGGGAATGATGGAGAGAGTTTTGGCCCAACACAGATGATAAATGGAGTGTAGGGGCATTTGGGAACTGTGGCTTTGGAGCATTCAAGCTCACATGGGTGGACAAGATGGTTGCCTCTAAGGGAATATCATTTGAAGGATTAATTAGCTGTGTTTGGGAGAGGGAGCAGAAGGACACTGTCTCAGTGGAAGTAAATCAGTTATATTTAAACCTAACATGGTATCAGACAAGGGTGACTGCAGGTGGCTGTTCTGGAGCATGGATCCAGCAACAGAAGGTTGCATCTTGCTGGGACCTGCTGGGGTGGGTAACCAAGACTTCTGATCCAACTTTTTCAGACTGTTCTATCTGTTTATTTCCTGAATGTCTAGTTCATGGCTATGATTTATACAGTGCTGGAGATGGGTAGGATACTGCGGCAGATTGGAAGCTGGTAGGAGATGATGGCCTTTTACCATCAGACCATACATACACGTTTTCTGCCTGCATTAGGACTCGGTGCAGTCCTTTCAGTTCATATGTGTTCATCGACTCCGGACATTTCAGCCCATTTGATCTGAATGTTCTTAATCATCATTTAATAACCTGTGTCCAATGTTCATTTAAGAATACATAGGTTATTCATGGAAGTGTGCCATTAAAGATCCTTTGTGTTGTGAAAGCATGATTTTCGTTTCTAGTCTCCTTTTCAAAAAACATCTCTATATGTGCTTTTCCTATCTCTTTTCATTTTAAGTATATGTACATTTAATTTTTCTTGTATGATTTGCTTAAAAGTGCACTTACCTATTTGTAGAGGAAGCTGTGCCGGTATCTGTAATAAAAAAGCATTTATTAACAAAATTAAAAAGAAGATGGGTGCGGGATGTCAGTGTTAACAGGTCATCAGGGTAGTTTAAAATTAACTGTAGAAGGCTGTAGAAGAAACAACATCATACTGAGTGACTGGGCAGTGAAACATAATACACTCTTGATAAATACAAACTAAACCATATGGGGAAAATGCTGACTGCACATATAGAGCAGTGGCTTCTAATTTAGCTTTTATCACTTGGAAAACAGAATTTATCATGTGGATGGTTCTCTGAAGAGACTCTTCCCAACGTTCAAGGTAAAAGGGAACTGAATATGTGGAAGTATTAGGAAAGAAATAAAGTGAAAATCCAGAAAACTGTGCTGTGCCCACATGTCACATGAAGCAATTTGGTCACCTCGCTCTCTTAAAAAGGGTATATCAGTATTTGAAGATACAAGAGAAGACTTTGGATTATCAAAGAGATTAGTAAACTCCTACAGACCAAGGCTTTTCCGCTTGGTAAGAGGCAGCTGCAAGAGAATATGCTTCTGTAGTAGGAAGAGCAGTGTAGAGAATTGAAAACAGCATATTTACCATTTCTCATAGCGTAAAAGTCAGGGCCATGCCATGAAATGGCCAAATAAGAGGCTTAAAACAAACTACTCTTTCACATGCATACGCATGCACGTAATTCAGTTGTGGAACTGACTGAGACAGGATGTTTAGGAGACTAGGAACACAAATGTATTTGAGAAGGGATTAGATAAATTCATGGAGGAAAGAGACATCGAGGGATATCAACTAAAAAGATGCAGATACAGCCTCTGGCTCATTTGTTTTAAGTTGCAGAGTAGAAGGGCAGAAGGGGGAAATATCACTCAAAATTCACTTTTGTTTCACTTTTTTTCATCTGCTGGCAGGCTCTTCCCAAGACAGGCTACTGGCCTAGATAGATCTTTGGTCTAACCCAGTCCATCTGTTATTGTGTTTTTCAAGTGCAATACTGGTAAAGGCTAGGGAATATGTAAACCTCTCTCACTATTGTTGATTTCTGTGTAATTCTTCATCCATTAAATAACTGTTTAGTTTTTCCCTTATTTGTGTCTCTATTTTTCTGAGGGAGGTGCATACAGTTGGTGTTTGGATAATCCATGGTATGTTTTTCTCCATAGTGGTTATCATTCACAGCTCTTACCAGTCATGTGGCTTTTGCAAATTGCATCATGTGTTGTTTTATTCCGTTTGTCAGATAATTAGATGAGACGAATGTGGCGTCCCACTAAATTCCTTTTTCCTTGACTCTACCAGTTTTAAATGAGACAAGACAAATTTCTTCGCCTACCCTGCCTCCCTTCCACAGGAAAATCCTGATTTGTACCCAGAGAGTTATTAAGATTTTCATAAGCCTGTGATAAATATAAGAAAAAAAATCTGTTCAGAGACTGAACTTCATTTCATGGGCCCAGTCTCTGCTTGGATGAGGATTACCAAAGTGAATGTCCATATCACATGAGAGATGGCAGTAGCACCAGGCATTGCTAGTACACCCTATGCCTATTGTGGGCTTGTTCTCCTGAAGTACTTTGGAAGATTTAATTTTACTTTCTGTTTTTCTGCTGCCACATTTCTTGTTTCCTTTGCCAATGTCAAGCAATAGCGGTTGGAAGATGCTGTTTCCCTCCACTGCATCCCTTTGCTGCCCTGGGAGCTCATAGGAAGACGAGAGGAAGAAAAGAGGATGACCAGCTGTATGCATTAAACTAAGCACCTCTCCTGTACATCTGCTTCAAGGTCCACTATCAGGGTGGGAATGATGACCTATAACATGTGAAATAAAAGCTGTAGATTGGTCATTCATGAAGAGGAACATTAATAAATTAGTGGTGTGGAATTACCTGTTTTAAAGAGATAATGTAACATTAGAGCCTGATATGTAAACATAGACCGAGCTTGGATGCAGCATGCAAAAGCATGCTCAGAAGTGAGCTGTACTCAGCGTTAGAGATGATCAGTACAGAATACTCTGCTACTTTTCCCAATAAGCACAGATATTTTTGTATTAAGCTTCATGTAATTTGATGGGTTTGATTCAACTTCTTTCCCCATCTCACATTTGAACATAACAGACTGCAGGTTTTGTTTAACAGAAAGTTCAAGTATTGAAATTGCACGTGAGCTGTCAGTTAAAGGCCTGGCTTTCATCCTGCTAGGATATAATTGCTCTTTTTATCTCTCCTAATAGAGCTTCCTTCAACAGCGATTCAGAATGAACACCCAGTGTCATGGCCAGGTAAAGCAGGTAAATCAGGTCTCTTCTGAGCTCTCAGGACCACTTTTCTATAATCCGCCCCCTCCGTGAACTGAAAGTGGCACCTCTTGTCCACTATTAATTCCAGCAAGAAGAGGGACTTTATTAACTCAGGTCTGGTCATGAACTCACAGCTCCTCAGCAGTGCAGGCAGCTCAACCTAAGCCATACTTTTCTTTCTAGTTCTTACTTTTTGGTCAGTTTTTTTCTAAAGGCAAACAAAAGGAAAAAGCTAATTTGTGAGTTACCTTTGTGCTGGCTGTTTTGAGGGTTCAGCAATAGAGGGCACTAGAGTAAACGCTTTCAAAAAGCAGTATTTTTATTGGTTTTGCATACAGGACAGAGCGCTCACTTTTTTTTTTTTAATGTGGAAAGGTTTTTCTCCCCATTTGTTTAGGTTTTTAACATTGGAAAGAGGCTAACAGTCAGAGCAAGTGTAAGTCCCAAAATACCAGCGTGATACATAGACCAATTTTTTACTTTTTAAACTGAAATTCTTCCATTACTTTCGATGGAAAGTAATCCCATTTGCACATTTGCAGTTCAGAATTGTATGCAGCAATGTGTTCCCAGGCCAGGCATCCACTGAATGTAAGATCTGGTGCCTTTAATTCTGTCAAAGGTGGATTTCAAATGTATTTTCTGAAGCAGCCACAAAGGGAAAAACAGGCATAGGGAGCTGGTGCACCCATGTCCCTGTCCTTGTTCAGACTCTGTTCCCTCAGAGAATGGGATTTCACCACTCTGGACTGTGGGCTGCTGCGTTTTCTGAGTTCCCTACAAAAATTTAATTTAATCTCCTATGACAAGATGACCTGCTTAGTGGATGAGGGAAAGGTTGTGGATGTTGTCTGTCTGGACTTTAGTAAAGCCTTTGACATGGTTTCCCACAGCATTCTCCTGGAGAAACTGGCTGCTCATGGCTTGGATGGGCGTACTCTTTGCTGGGTAAAAAAACAGCTGGATGGCCAGGCCCAAAGAGTTGTGGTGAATGGAGTTAAATCCAGTTGGCGGCCAGTCACGAGTGGTGTCCCCCAGGGCTCAGTATTGGGGCCAGTTCTGTTTAATACCTTTATCAGTGACCTGGACACAGGGATCAAGTGCACCCTCAGTAAGTTTGCAGACAACACCAAGTTGGGTGGGAGTGTTGATCTGCTGGAGGGTAGGAAGGCTCTACAGAGGGACCTGGACAGGCTGGATTGATGGGCCGAGGCCAATTGTATGAGGTTCAGCAAGGCCAAGTGCCAGGTCCTGCACTTGGGTCACAACAACCCCAGGCAACACTACAGGCTTGGGGAGGAGTGGCTGGAAGAAAAGGACCTGGGCGTGTTGGTTGACAGCCAGCTGAATATGAGCCAGCAGTGTGCCCAGGTGGCTAAGAGGACCAATGGCATCCTGGCTTGTATCAGGAAGAGTGTGGCCAGCAGGACCAGGGAGGTGATGGTGCCCCTGTATTCAGCACTGGTGAGGCAGCACCTCGAATACTGTGTCCAATTTTGGGCCCCTCACTACAAGAAGGACATTGAGGTACTAGAGCGTGTCCAGAGAAGAACAATGAAGCTGGTGAAGGGTCTAGAGTACAAGTCTTACGAGGAGCGGCTGAGGGAACTGGGGTTGTTTAGTTTGGAGAAGAGGAGGCTGAGGGAACACCTTATTGCCCTCTACAACTACCTGAAAGGAGGTTGTAGCCAGGTGGGGGTTGGTCTCTTCTCCCAAGTAACAAGTGATAGGATGAGAGGAAATGGCCTCAAGCTGCACCAGGGGAGGTTTAGATTGGATATTAGGAAAAACTTCTTCTCCGAAAGGGTAGTCAGGCACTGGAACAGGCTGCCCAGGGAAGTGGTTGAGTCACCATCCCTGGAGGTATTTAAAAGACAGGTAGGTGTGGCACTTAAGGACATGGTTTGGTGGTGGACTTGGCAGTGTTAGGTTAACGGTTGGACTCGATGATCTTAAAGGTCTTTTCCAACCTAAATGATTCTATGATTCTATGAATTTAAAGACATCCTGGGCTAGTTTTTAGCAATTTGTAGAATGTACTGGGTCCGGTGGATTAGGTTGGTAGTTAAAGTCGAAATGCCAATGGGCAGGTTTGTCAGAGGAAAGAGGCTGTAGCTCCTGTTTTACCATCATAGCCACTCTGCTGCCACGTCACTGCTGGAAGCGTAGCTCAGTGCAGCGCCATGGCTCCTCTCCGGCTGCTTGGCCTCATGGAGCAGGTGGAAGAAGGCGGAGAGAAGCAGCTGGCACTGGCTGGGCAGCCGCTGGTGTCCATCCCTCTGCCTGCTTCCAGCCTGGCTCCGGGGGCCACGTGTGGCACATCCCAGGGCTTCGAGCCAGCCACTGGCCAGGGGCTCGCCCCCGTGCTCTTCCCCTGTGCCGCTCAGTGATTTGTAGAGATACCTAACAACTACTGCAGTCTTACACAAATAAGCATAAAAGGAAGAATTAGTAGTTCTATGGGAAATCAAATGTAAATAAATTATTTTAAGTTGCTTTCCAGGGCAGGTTGAATCTAGGATTTTATTTACAGGGCACTTTTTTCTTGTTGTGGCATAACTTCGCCGCAGTTTGTTAACATCAGAAACAGAGAATAAGGTTTATGTTTTCTGTTCCAGAAATGCAGTCCTTTTCCTCTTGAACTGAAGAAGAAATGTAGCTGCTTTGTGGTACCTTGGTTTTGTCACTGCCACACATGGTCAGTAAAGCCTGTCACTCTCCAGGTCCATCAGGTTTCGCTGGCATTTTCTCCTGTGAGCCTGGATGTGATGGGTGCATGGCTCGCTGTGCCAGCAGTACAAAAGCACTCTCTGAAGCCTGTTATGAAAGGATAGACAAGGTGATACATCAAGATATCTGCTGAGTTTTGTCTCTTAATCCCTTGTCTGAAGTTAACTGCACAGAGGAATTCGGCCTCTCCACTCCTAACTGCTGTGGAGAAATAGGAGCTGTAGGCTCTGTCTGCTGTGGGATAAGCAGTTGCCTCTCTGAGGTCTCATCTGGAAAGGTGCTAGCGGGAGCTGAGCGCTTATGCATTCCCTTCATGTTTGCTGCAAAGTGTGGGTATGATTTACTAGTCTTTGCATTTATTAACAGGTTGCTATGTCCATGTGTGGAGCTTTGGAAGACAGTAGGAATTGCAGTGCTACAGGGTGTTTAAAAAATCTACTAAATCTTAAGGTTATCTTAAGGTTTTTGGCAGAATGTGACAGTGTCCCTAGAAGGGGACCTCAGAAAACTGGCCAGGTACATAGGAAGGAGAAGCTTGCTTACTTGAAACCCCCCATTCCTGGTTTCATCATTTCATGTTTGGTCTCAAAGCTCAGGGCAGAAGGAATGTTATCAGTCCAAGGAGCTTGTTTCTCAAGGAGTGCATTGCAATTCAGACCATTTTTTCAGAAGGTTGTAACAAGCAGAGTCAGCTTAAAGCCTGGAAGTTAAACTAACTGGAGAATGCCATGGATGCTTGTATATCAAGAGGACCTAAGGAGGAAGGAGAAATGAGGTATCTCCTCCTTCACACGCAGGCATTACTGTGTGGCGATCCCGTACCTGGTTAACCCCAGGGGAGCCCTTACAGGGAGGGGGAATTTCAGGCTGGGGAAGGAGACCTCAGCCCTGTGCCCCTCAGCCTCCCTCACAGAAACAGGTAGATCTAAGAGCCCCCAAAAGCACAATAGCCCTGGGGTAGCCTCAGGAGGGGATGTGGCCCGGCTCTCCAGCTAGCTGTGACGCTGAAACAGATAAGGGAGATTGTGAGTAGTAAATATAATCTAAACTTGTATTTTCTTGTCTTGTGCTTTGCTTTTTAAAGTGTTTCCACTATTGCAAATTTATGTTTTAACCCTTAACCTTGATTAAATGAAGTGAACGTTTTCAGCCTTGTTTGCAAACAGATATTGTGATTATTTCAGGGTGGTCTGGCAAATACTGGGTGTTCTGTTTCTGTGGGAGAGGTGACTGTAAACAGGACTGCACACAGAGCATTATCTGCCCAAAAGAGGTGTAGGAGTTTTCAGGAGTGTTGGCCTGTGTGTAGGCTGGTTGTATAGGATCCCAGGTTTGTGCAAGAATCTCCTGTGACAAGTCTTAGCTGGAGCCTGTTGGCAAGTGCTGGAAGGAGGGAGAGGGCCTGAGACTGAGCTTGTCATGTTGATAACAATACAAACAGGCTTTACAAACAGATTACATTGACTTTAATTCTTTAATAGCTCCAGAGTAAATCAATGGGATTTATGTTCCCACATCACTTAGGGCCAGGTGCTCAGAGATATTTAAGCATCTGAGAACCAGGGTAGATTTTAGTAGCTGAAGACAGGCATTGATCCTTTGTCCCACATGGTTTTTCCAGTCGCTGGCATGAAGAGTGGACAATCCTCCTGCAGCAGTCAGGGACCTTCTCTGTAGTGGCTGCCAGCAAGCTTACCTGGCTAAGAGCGGTCACTCAAAGATGCTTCATCCATGCAAACTCCTACATCCCTGTTCTTCAGCGCGCAGCTAGATGGCAATGTCTCCTTCCACTCTTCAGGCAGGCTGGCGAGCTGCCCTGGTGTGTCAGGCCTGGTGAGTCTGTCTCACTACCCCCCTGCTAAGGATGACCATGTCCATAGAACTCGTGTCTTGGTGTTTACCAGTTATCTAGCAAGTCCTCTGGCACAAACCAGGTTAAGATAAGATCATACAAAAATAAATATTTACAAGCTCCAAAATAAACTGCAGGGTTGTAGAGGTTTATAAAGGTACCAGCGGCAGAAACTGAAAAAAATCTGGTTTAGGCTGTTCTTCCATCCTGTTTTGGAGTTGGGAAGCTAAATTTATTTTTTACTCAATTTTATGCTACCTGGCACCTGTGATCAGAGATGTGGTCCATGTGTTCCTGGGCAGCAGGGACATTAGACAGTCCAGGCTCATGGAGGTTGCTGATTTTTATACTTCATCTTCACCTTAGGGCCTCCCTGGAGTTCTTGGTCAGTGATTCACTGAAAAAAGAGTTTTCTCATCTTCTCACCAAAAGGCCAATCATTCCCTTCTGCTTCGCAAATGTAATGTTGTCCGAATGTGGCAAAGGCAGGTTATTGCCTGCCTAGATGATAAACAGTTGTCTAACAACTCTGAATCTTATTATCCTAATATCATATTATCTCTGGTCGTACAGCATTTTTTTTTGTGCAGTAGCCAAACTCATGTTTGGTAAGATGATTGCAGACAAAAACCTGGTGAGCTTTTGGGTTGGATTCTGGATTGTTCTATTAGAGTTAAAGCACCTCTTCTGCTGAGGTCCAAATATATGTAAATACATGATTTTGCAGGTCTGTGCCATAGGCACTCTGGTTAATTTTATCTCAGTCACCGTGAGTAGCTCCCAATAGAGCCTGTTACAGGAGTTTATCCTGTTCCTAGGCCAGGGTTCCTGACCCTGAAGTGGGGCTGTGGCAGTTACAGATGGGGTTGCAAGCCTGGCAGAGATTTGGGGTTATCTGGTGCGTATGTAAATGTTTGGGGTTGCACAATGCTAGGATGCAGGATTGAAAAAATTAGCAGAAAGAAATGGCAACTGCTAATACAGGGATCTTTACAAAATTAATGTAAATGTATATCAATCATTTCTTGCGATTCAAAAGCACAAAAACTTTGAGGTGCCCTTTTTGGCGTGGTGAGAGTGCAGGGCGGGAAACAAACTTTCTTCTTAAAAATTTCCTGCTCTTCTGAAGAGGAGCCTTGAAATTCTGATTCTCTAGTCAGGATCCAGAGTAATCCTTCTTATTTCTGTTGATCAGAAGTAAGAAAGATAGAAGTCAAACAGCAGTCTCAGTATGCATTTTCAAGAATACCATTATTTCCAAATAGTTGTTACAACATTAGAAGTAACTTCTGTGTCATATGCGGACATGTAATTTTTTTTTGTCCTCATAGAAACCAATTAAACTGAGCATGTTTTAAAGTGCTGTGTCTGCATTTGATTTATATTGTAATATAAAACTTGCACCTGTACCCGGTGCATCCTCTTTCATCAAGGGCAATATTGGTGCAGTCAGTTTTTCAGTATGACTTTATCTGTTCCAAATTATTCCATTCACTAAAGCAGTATTCAACATACAGAGTAGTGTATCTGATGATGACTTTTCATGGACTAGTATTAAAAAAGCTGCAGTTCTTTAAAGTTACAGATCGGTCACGGTTTAACTTTTCTTGATAAACCACCTATCTGTAATTATATTCCTTTGATTTTTAGCTTCAATTTTAGGGTTTTATCACAAATAACATTCTTAGACTATTATTTAACTAGTAAAATGTGTGGATATATTAGATGCAGTGATAGATGAGCATTTGAGAGGCTTTCATTTGTTTTTTACTAATTGAAGATTGTAATCCAAATTATATTTTCCAGCTGTGTGAAAGCAAAAGATGAGGATTTTAGCAAAGCTGAAGAAAAAATGCATTTATACAGTGAATGTTATTCTATGAGCTGGCCTTCTTCCACTTCCATTTGCTTCTTTTGCATTCCTGTTCAAAGCCTCATGGATTTCTGTGCCCCTTCTTCTACTTTATAAGTCTAGATACTAAGATGCTATCAATGTTAATAATGTTAATTATTTTTTTAGTTTGGTGTAGTGCTTCTCTAAGAGTGAACATCACTTACATTTCTGAAAAGCAGTACATCAGACACTCTGTTTGTTGTTCTTATTGTGCAAGGAAAGGATGAAGAGGGATACTTCACCTATTGTGGCTTACCGAGGGCAGTTCACGTATTTGCATGAGGAAGGAAACTGAGGTTGATTTTGTAGCTTCTCTGCAGTGCAGGAGGGGAATGGGCAATGGAAAATTTGACACAATGCTGCAACTTTTTAACCGTGGCACTTGCATAATGATGGCTTAATTTTTCCAAGGTATTGAGCACCCAGAATTTTTTTTCAAGTGCTCTGTGAGTGTCACTGCCTCTGATGATGACTCCAATTCTATGTGGGTGTTTAAATTATAAATCTTGAAGCCTAGTTTTAGCACCACCACTTTGAAAGTCTTCATCCTTTGCTGTTTCTATCCATGCTTGCCTGCTAATATTTTCAAGTAGGTTGCAACAGCTGTAGAAAGCAGGAATTGAATGAGAGAGACCACGTGCTTCCCAGCAGGCCATACTGACTTGCTTGAAGGAGAAGGCACATCTGTTTGCATCTTCTGGTCTAATTCAGGCCCCCCCAGTGCCACTCCAGTAACAAGATGGTTTCACTGTCTTTTTAGAGATTCTCTTAGCAGGCTTCTTGGAGCATTTCTCTAGGAAGTAAGTTAAGCCAGTTATATTGTCTTTCTGTGCCTGGGAAAATGGTAGAGGATCCTCTCTATGGGAAGCGTGCATCCCATACAGGCCCGCATGGCCAGTGGCCGTGGCCATGGCCAGTGTACCTGTTGAAAGCAGAGTCTACAGAGAAACAACAGATTAGAAGACCTTAAGCAGCAAAGTGGTACTTGTGGAAAGATACAACCTTACAGGGGTTTGGAAGATGTGGGCTTTGCTGGACTACAGTCTGATCTAAGCCTTGCCTAGCTCCACAACGGGGAAAGAGCACAAAATGTGCAGAGATCCCTCGGGAAGAATGATGGCCATAAGGAGCTTGGAAAGTCTGTCTCATCTGTAATGACTGCAATCCCTTAAAAATCACCCATGAGTCACTAATCAGGAAATATGGTTACGATGATCTTTATTTTAATCTCAGGCTGATGTTAAGTGAGACTAATAAATAAACAAATAATCAGAAATAAAGGGAATTGCATAGAGATAAAACTGATGTTACAGCAGATTTCCACCCCCTAGCAGCTATGCTTAACGCTTTCTGAAGGCTGTTTATTCAAATAGGTTTCTCGTTCCATTACAGCTTCTAGTGAAACTCCTAAAAAAGATCTTGGTAGCAACTTTAGCATCAAACTAGAATGTAGACATTTGAGCATCAGCAAAAAGGAAAACAACACAACATGTATTTGTACAAATGGAAATACGAGATGTTGATATCAATGTGCTGTAGAAATACAGTGCAATTCTGCCTTGCAGGAGAAATATTGCTGGACTTCATTCTCCTTCCTTTTGTGACCTGCTGGCTGAAAATGGATTAGGAATTAAAGCATTAAGCACCTACTACGTAGTCTGAATATTTTTCCAAGAAGCTTTACAAGCATACTTTCCATAGAGCAAGCACCGCAGTAATCTCTCTTCTGATTGCTGGGAACCAAGCCACAGGCTCTCGAGTAAAGATGCTTTTACTTGTTAACTTCCTAACACAGACAGCAGCAGGACCAAGTTGTATACCCTCCTCATGCTTTCTAATGAAGACTTCTTCAATCTTACTGCGGTTGATAAATAATGCAAACGTAATGCAAATTTGTCTCTGAACTCTCCGTGTGCCCAACATAGATTTTGCATATCCATTTGGAAGTTGAATTTGTCTGGGCCATCGCAGAAATGACCATAGCCCATTTCCTAGGCAGGGAAGACCACAGCAGGATAGGGAGACTTTGCTGCTGAGCCTCTGCCTGCCTCTGCCTGATTCAGTAATGCTCAATTACTAGGGTCTGATGTAGGGGCATCTGTTGGGTTGCCTGCCTGTTCACTTGCTTGCTTTCTGCTGCGCTGCCCTGGAGCAAATCAGTTATGGGAACAGCTATTTACAAGCTATCAGGCAAAATCAAGTTTCGGGTGAAGAAAACCCAAACATCAGGTAGGGACTATTCACAGAAAATGAATGTCTTGAAGTCTTACTGTTCATCCTTGTGAAGGCAAGATAGGAGTAGTCTTGATGTCATGTAATTGTAAAATTTGCAAAGTTATTTTTTTCTACGACTCTAGTCAAGCCATTGTTGCAGTAGAATAATAAATAATAAGGTGTTACATTATGTCTCCATGGTTGACAATGAAACTTTTAAAGCATAATATTTGTATGTTTAATAAATACATACTTTGCATTTCCTTATGATGCAGGACAATTATGCATATTCGGTGTGCTTTGATACATCACTTTCATAAATAACTTCAGTGTACAGGACAGTCTGAGCGTTAGTAAATTAAACCTGTGAGCTTTTCTAAATGTCAGTGAATGCTTTTATCAACTGTGCCCAGTTAAAGCCCCCAGTTCTTTGAATTCAAAGGACAGCATTCATTTCAGACCACATCAGGAAAGGACACCTGGTTCTGATTGCTTTCCAAGCAGAAATAATATGGCAATCCACAATCTGATGACCAAAACAGTCTTTCTAGAATAATAGCTACTTTTTGAACTCATGGCAATTTTGGGAGTGGTCCAGTAAAGGATTACCAGAAAACGATATTATTTTTAATTTGATGTTACCTGGACCTTTGTGAAACATTGTATGCCATGAATGGAATAAAATAATGTGTTTACAGCTAAAACACATAGGAAAAAAAAGGTTTAAGTATTACTGTTCTAGAAAAAAAATCATCCTTTTTTCTTGTCTTGTTCATTAAACTTATAATCGGTATGTTAAAATCTAGTTTATGATTGAAAGAGTTTCAGAGATGAAGCTTTTACATTTTTTGCAATTATGCCTACAATAGCCAGGCAGAAATTATGGACTTGTCTTACAAATGACATTACAGACTCGCAAATTAAAATGAATGTAAATGACAAACAAAATAGCATTGAGAGATAATGTTACCTAACTTAATTAGTAATCCTGTTTCAGAACACTGTTTAGCTAACAGATTTTTTCCTAATATTATTTGTGAAAATGTGTCTTTAGAATTGGTGCATGCTCAGTATATATGTTTGCATAATCATAGAAAGTTGGGGAATTAGTGAAGCCTGGTTTCCCACAGATTTGTGCCCCATTCCCTGTAACCTCCTCACCACTGAGGTGATGTGTTTAGTAACTGGTTGTCCAGACGTTGCCAGACAATGGCATAACGGCTGAGTTTTTGCCTGCCTTGCCCGGAGCATGGGTATTAGTTCAGGTCTCCCTCCTTTGCCCAGGAGATAATTTTCATGAAAGTCATATAAACTTAATTAGCTTTTAGAGTGTATGTGGTTGAAATTGGTCGGTTCTCTTGGAATTACAGGGGAAGGATAGAAAGGTAGACAAACAGTGCAATCTTATAAACATTTTTTCTTAAGAAGATGATAACTCAATTTGCAGAGAAAAGAACTCAGAAATGAAGAAAAATTAGAAATTCAAGTATTACTTTCATTTGACGTTTTGCATATGCATTGCAATGTCATTTTTAATCAAGTGCTCCCATCCTGGTTTTCCCATGGAGCTGCCCCACTCCCTTACCCGATGAACAATGGCTCCGAATTTTACTTAATCCTGTTGGATATGGGTGAGGGTTTTCAACTGCATCTTACGGGGTCCCTTCCCAAATACAAAATTATTCTCTTCTCTCAAGGGCTCCACAAACGCGAGTGTCCTTTTGCTTCCAGAAGTCCTCTGTGAGGTGCGTGAGTCATCTGAAAAATAATCCCAGCTGCATAAGTGTAAAACAGAGCCCTGGAAAAACCTTGTTTGGGTTAAAAGCACAGCTCTCCCTGACTTTGGTTGCAGTTGTGAATGCTCCATGTTTCCTGCAGATTGGATGAAGTAGCTCAAACGTGGCACCCAGGACAAATTGGGCAGCAACTGCAGGAAGCGTGGCATGGCTTGCCAGCATCACACAAGGGTTCAGGGACAGCTATCGTTCCTCCTTTAAGGCACCACACAGCTGCCTTAAACATCCTTTTTTCCCCTCTGTAGTCTTCTGCCTATTTTGCTTCACGTTTTCCAAATTCTGCATTAAATACAATGACGGTTTTAGAGAGTTAGAGTCTTTTTTCAGTGTTTTGTTTTGTACTGCAACAGGGTCCTTCTTGCCCTATAATCAGCTGATGTCCCAAGAGGAGTGTGACTTGAGATATATTATTGTGATATACTCGGTCTGCTTTAAAATCAGAAACATACTAGTTACCTGAGCCAGAGTGCTGATTCAGGATAGACTCACTCTGCTGGGTCACTAGTATTGGAAAAGTTTTGATGGGTTAATTTTGTATTGGCAGACTTTGTGCCAAATAAAATATATTTAATCTTGCCTTAGTGCGAGTGCGAGTATTGACTAGAAATGGGAACCTTGAAGAATTTATCCTTCAGGAGCTGTAATCAGAATCTAATCAAACGTAAGGGAGACCGAGATTTTTGAGAGGCTGATAAGGGGACAAAAAAAGTCTACCCAGAATTCAGCTTTTGCTATAAACCATGGAAGTGTAAAGCTTTGTAACAACAACAAAAAAATTAAGAGTAGTTTAGTTAGGGAAAATGAAAGCATTTCCTCTAAAAGTCATTCTTGGATATGGCTGAGTTGTTTTAGCTGAAATGTTCTAAAACAAACAGCATGATGTTCCCCAGCATGGAAACTTGAAGTACAAGTGGTTGCGCTTTGGCAAAATTATAAACAATTTAAAACCTAAAAATAGAAAGTGACATTCAGTGCTAGACAAAGGTGGTATCATGAACTCTGCCCAGCTTACATAGAAAACCAGCAAACACAACGAGGCTTCAGAGCAAATACAGGTTGTTTTTGCAAATACTGTTAAAGTGATGCTCTGTTTGAGATTAGAGGCCATATGAATCATCTGATTTCTTACTAGAGTGATGGCCATCTGCCTCTGTTATCATGAATTTATGTTTCTAATAGCCATCTTAGTTGATTTTGCTAGCCAGCAAGTGAAATTTCTGAATTGTTCCTGAAGGCAACTTCGTGATTTAGCAGGTTGATTACAGGTTCAGATAAGCTTCTCATTCCATTTTCAATATTCATGTGCATATTCTTAAGAGAACCTAAGCTTAAAACACCTAAAACCATGTAATAGTGATGGTACTTGCATAGAAATTTTTATCTGAAAATCATAAATGTTGTGTCTTTTCTGAGAATGGCCCCTTTCCTGCTTACATTACAACAGCTAATACCTAGTATGTGGCACAGACTTTTTGCAAAAATGTCTCACCGAGGCAGCCCCGATCTAACTAGCGGACTGCATCGCCGCAGCCGTGTCAGTGTGACACTGAGGTGCACTGCACTGTCACCTTCGCTCCAGTGAATTTACATCTCCAATAATAGGCAACTATTTTTATCTCTACATACGAGCAGGGAGATTCAGTCAAGAGGTGGTAGTTTCTCTGAGGTCACATCGCAAATGAGGATGTGCCTTGCTCCTAGGTTCTGCCTGTAGCAAGTTCATTTCTAAACACTTCTATTTTTTTTTTTTGTGTGCGTCTGTGTGCATGTTTCAGATTGCAAATACACCTGCCATGCTCACTGCCGAGATCTGGTGCACCTGGGCTGCCGCCGGAATGGAAAATTAATGGACTGCCTCGCTCCACATGACACCTTAGATCCATCTTACAACAACGGTCAGGTAATAGATCTCACGTTCATGTAATTACCGCTTTCTCTTGTCAGCTCTGTAATGAAGTGTGGTCTGCCTGCCTCACCCGGCTGCTCGGGAAGAATGTCTCTCGTAGGCATGGCCAGCAAAGCTAAATTTCCCACCCAGTGCTGTGATTTTACAGTACGGCTGGGTCAAGTTGCAACTGGCTGCTGCCAGCTGGGTGACTCCTGCTCCAATTAGTTTTCAGCTAAACTGGCTGAAAAGTAGTCCCACAAAAAGGTATTTTTCCTGTTGGTTTGGGTCACTGTGTGGTCAGAGCAGGCACGTACACCAGGGAATGAGAACATGAGGACAGAGCTCCTCTTCAGATAGACTCAGCCGTACCGTGCAGCAGCTCACAAAGTGAGCTTGGTGACCCAGGTGTCCTGTGCTGATGGGTGTAGTGCCACAGGGAGGCAAATAAAACTAAGGGCTTGGCTATTTTTGACCATTAAAGATCTTACTAGTTTTATCTGGGTTTGGTGTTAATCCCCCAGTTCTCATTAAATCCCTCTTAGGGCAATTTCAAATTTCCTTGCCTGGATTCCCCAGCAGCATCAATGGGTCACAGTGTGCCTCCTCATTTCCTTCCTTAAACCACCACAGAGCGTCACTCCTTTCATTTCACCCTCGACATCAGGGCCTTTATCTTTGTTCAGGGAACACATCAAAGCAGCACGTTGCTGCAGACAGAGTGCGGGGGTCCTCTGAGAAGGAGACTCATACAGTGTTAATGAGCTCCATAGACCTTTAGCACTGTGATGAAGGTTGTATTGTGCTAATTAGCTCATGCCTCTCTGCATTTTCAAATACCTTTACCTTTTGTCCTCCACAAAAGTGGAGGACCCAAACTTAATCGGATGTTAAGCTCTTGAACATTTATACCTAACCAGTAGAAACTTCTGAGAGGGCACCAGAATTTCTCAGTGCCCTTGCTGTGCTTGCTGCGTGTGCTCCAGGTCAGCACTGAATTTTCTCTGCAAGTGCAACATTCATTTGGTAGGGGAGATCCTTGCTCCAGCCGCCCAAACTGCAACTGAGGACACAGCGTCCCTTGTGAGCTCCTCATGACTTGCTGTTGGGAAGAGCGAAGGGGAGTAACTCAGATGCTGAAAGGAGGAATAGCAGGGGTGGGGAGGAGGAAGGACATGGCAACAAAGGTTTTGGAAGTGTGGGTGACTATCAGCAAGAAAATACCACAGGAGCAGAAAGAGAATGCCATTAAAAGCCATTTATACTCAAAAAGGCATGTACAGTGTGGCCACGAGAGATCTAAGAAAGAGCTAGTGCTGTCTTGGGTAAAGTAGCTATGAATACTGAGCAAGGAAACTGTTTCTTGCTGTTTGAGCCTTACAGTACTCAGGGAAACCCAATTTCATGTGCATTTGTTTGTGTGCAACAAGATTGCATCAAAGGAGTACTTTTTTTTTGCTGCTGATTCCTTCCTCTTGGAAGAAGTCACAATTTGGCTGGGTGCTGTGGATGACAGTTGCTGCAAATCTCCATTTTCCTCACTAGTGTCTGGGTCAGTGTGTGTCTGACAACTGATACAAGTAAGTGAGGATTCAAATGCTATTTTCAGCATTCATCATCCATTGATTTTGAAGCAGAAATCATTTCCGTGCACAAAACCTGGAATGTTTCCTGCTGGGTGAAGTAATTTTCTTTGTGCACAGCTGTCCCACGTGCACAGCGCTGACACAGCTACCGATGGAGGCTCCCTGCTCTGCTACTTACCTGCTCGTACCGCTTTGTCTTTCTAGACTTCTTGTAGGTAAAAAGGAGCTAGAATTTTAAAAAATCATTTTAACATCTGTGAATGGAAACATTGTTACAGGAGCTGGTGTTTACAGGTTACTAATTAAGGAAATACAACTCCCAGCTCAGCTGCCTTTTCAAAATTACTTTTCCCTTCCATGCTAAAATTTTCTGGACTTGATCTCAGCCTTAGGGTGATTTTCCCTTTCTATTTAAAGTTTGAACCTCCATCTCACATATACAGCTGAGTAGGTGTTCAGTATAACATAATGAAGGGGTCAGGGGATGGGAAAAAGGCTGAATCTATTTCCTTTACAAAATTATTCTTGCATTCTTATTCTGTGGATGGCATCTAGTCCGCAGGGTTTTAGTTAGATGCAGAAGTGTGCTTTTGAAGCAAATCTTCCAGTTGTCCTCACTTCCCTTGTTTCAGTTGATATCAGCAAGCAGTCTTAGAGCACATCATAAACTTAATTCCTTTTCAGATGAAAATTAAGCTGCCTCCTGAAACCTCTGAGAAGAGGCACTCCAGGAGCCTACCTAACACCCTCAGACCACTAATGGGCATTCAGTCCACAGGATCAAAACAGAGATTGTCTTAAGTAAAACTGTGAAGTGTTTATGTTGAGGATTTGGGGTTCTCAGCACCACTTACTTTGCTTTACAGAGCTGCTCGAGTCACACCACAGTATTTGCTAACAACGTAGGCGTCAGATACTTGGCACAGAACAGTCCCCAGCAAGAAGCAAACTGATAAGTGTTCCAGTGATGCCTGCTTGTGTTTTATCTACATCGTGACTTTGAAAATCACATGGTGTGCAAAACCCAGTTAATTTTGCATGAGCTATGCTAGTAAAATGCATAGCTGCAAAGACCACGCATGTATTTTGGGGATATCCTCCTCATACAGTGAATGTTGACTGCAAATATGAAGGGATTTAGGAGAACTGCTGGAAATTTATAGTATTTACGGAGAGGAACGCCTTGGTAACAAGCCTTAGTCCTGGGCTTTGTGCATTTTCTTCCTGCTGGGATAATCATTTTGTTTTGAAGTGTAATTTTTTTTGTTAAACTAAATAATTTTATGTGGGTAAAGCGCTAGTTTGAAGTTGTTATATTGCCATTCTTATGCTGGTACAGCTTAGATCTTTTCTTGTAAAGGGACAGGGCACCTTTATACTTGTGTAACTTCCTCCGTACAGGTAGAGGATTGCTCTGGGTATGATGGTAGACAGATGCTTTGAGACCTCGCTCTGTAAGGCCTGACCATTTTAGACTGGTTGGGCGAAGTGAGTGTATCTCCTACTCGATCTGGGTGATGTAAACTGCACTTTGTCCTGCTGCAATGACCTTGTGGCACCCTGAATGCAGCAGAGCTTGCGGCTCGGCTGTAATTCCCGGTCCTGGATGCTCATTCATGCTCATACACTGTCGCATGTTCCCCCCTGCCCTTCCACTCCCAGCACTGCCAGTGCTGCTGCTTTTGGACAATGTGTTTTAATACGGGTTGGGGAAATGGTGTGGCTTCCAATATTTGTTCTTGCAAAGCCCCATCAGCTCTTTAGTTTGCAACACAGCTTGTGAACGGTGCTGTCAGCACAACAGGCTGGGTGTCGTGGTGTGGCTGGAACACCTTAATCTCCAAATAACCCTGAACAAATGTCTTGTTGAACCACAGCTTGAGAATCTGGGCTTAGGATTTCCCTTACGGGGAAGAGGAATTTCTTACAGGCTCTTAACTGCTCATTTTGCAAATGCAGTCAACAGATTTCCAAGGGATTTCCATCCTGTGCAATTCTGCCAGTGACTGGAGCCCTTTGGTGCACCCGTGAGTGGTCAGATAGTCTCAGAATCTGGAATATGGATGTGCTGCTTGACTTTGTTAATAAGTCATTGGAGCTCAAAAGGCCTGAACTTTGAGCTCCTTTCTGTGTGTGTGTGTATATATATACACATATACATATATATTTCAGTATAAAAAGGTCTAGGAAATTCCATTATGTAGTTATTTTGAGAGATCACTAAGGCTGCAGGGTTAAATACTTGTAAATTAAACTCACAATTTCAACCATACTGCAAGTACCCGATGGCAGAAATATATGGCTCAGGTGAAAAGGGGATGGTGTTTTGCTAATTGTGTGGCCTTAAATGTTTCCCTCCTGAAGAGGCTTCCTATAGAGATCAAAGAGGAAATGATGGACACAGGTTCTCTGTGATCTTGCAACAGAGCACTCAGAAAGAGCTGCGGAAAGAGCTGCCGGTATCAAAGCCATTATGTGGACTTTCATTTTTTCCTGGTTTTTTTCACCCCAGATGGATCAAAATATTAAAATTTCTTATGCATGAGCCACAGATACAATTTCTTTTGTCCTTCAAGATGGCATACCTTCCCAAAGAGGTCTCACTGCCCTCAAATTTTCCCAAAGACAGAGGGCGGCCAGAGATGAGGTTTGTACAAGACCTGAGGCACTTGGTAAAGTGTAGAATGGGATACAGGCTGTCCCAAACGGCTTGGATAATAACACCCCCCAGATTGCTTCAAAATACGTGAACCTGCTGTGGAGAAGGCTGAGAGGATCTCACAGTGCAAATATAGAAACTTCTGGACCTGGATGGGCACTGAGGTTACCATCTGAATGTAACTGGAACTCAAAGTAGTTTCAGTTCTTCCCACTCAGAAGTGAGGTAGTTTGACATCTCTTTTCAAGAATATCCCCTTTGGGAAAAAATGGACAATACAGAGCAAAATATTGCAATGGAGATGTGTACCGCTCTTGATTAATAATGAATGCTACTGTTGAGCTATTGACTGCTCTCCCATACTAACTCTTCATAGTGGCATGTACTCTGTACAATGTGCATGGGTTTTTATGGCTTGTGTATTTCAGATCCCTGCTAAACCTGATTATGCTTGGTAGTAGTTGAAAGGAAAAGAGGAAAACTGAATGACGTTTGTTTTGGCAGGCGGAACATAGTTTCATTTTTGCCAGTGACTGGGAAAAATTTTAAACTAAACCTGGAGCTGACTTCAGTTGTAATTGTGTATATTGCTCAGGCTACTTTTAGGGAAATCCATTGGGCATAAATGAAAGCCTTGATAGATTATACAGACTAGAAATGAGTCCCAAGCTTTCAAAAAAATAATTTAAGAGTATCCACAACAGTTCTGCCACTACCGTCTGCAGCCTTCCTTCACAGGCGTATTACTAATACAGGCTTTGCACAGTACTGACATAAGATCTTTAAATTATAAAGTCATTGCAACATTTTTAAGAAGTCTAATTTACCATATCAGATATTTGGGCTTCTTTAGTATTTTCTGGAGTAGGCACCATGAAATAGTCTGTCAGATTTGCTAGAGCAGACCTAATGAACGCTTGGGCTGATGGTGACTGAGGCTGTAGTTGAATATTGCAAGTAGGATGAATCCAAAAGATGCATTTAAACAAGGAGGGCTTTTTAAAATGAAAAGTGTATCTTAAAGCCCAATCAGTAAAGACTGGATGAGACACATGTTGAGTAGACCTGTATCATCATACCACCGAATAACATGATATTGGTATTAGTATTTTTAACAGTGGACTTCAGCTTGTTGGCACCTGGTGGGAATTTTCAGCCCATAGAAGCAATCAGAGTCATGTTGTTACACCACTATGGTTTTAAAACATTATTTAAAAATCACAATTTTCATCAGTAAATCTATCTTTAAACTTTTTTTTTTAAAAAAGTACTTGGGTACTATACAGGCCTGACTTTTCAAACAGAAAGGTAGCAGGTCGCTGCTTAAAGATCATACTGCTGAAACCCAGAGAAGATCAATTATAGGTTGTTTAGCAACCAAATCAACTCCAGTCAAACAGCTCTGATTTTGTAGTTACGCAGAAGAAGCAGACAAGGCTTCAAATTACAGGAAAATACTGCTATTAGACAAGGGGAACATTTAAAATGCACTTTTGATTTTTGCACAGTTACGTGTTTTCATATTCAAGACGTTTGTATAGTCTCCTTAGAAAATTATATGTGTTTCCCTAGTAATGTGGCCAGCTTCAACCTGCCGTTTTGTCAGCTGTCATTATACAATCAATGTTCTTATCCCACCATTGATTTCTAATACAGACCATTCTTACCACAGACATTTTTCCACAATCTTTTCCAGTTTCTGCTGTCAGTGTTGTGCCAGGTGTAGGATGTAAAATACCAACTGCATTTTTTTATTGTGGCAATTTTCTTCCTAATTCAAAGTTATTAATATCTTCCCAGTATCTCAGCAGGCTCAGCAGAGCACAGATGATCACATTACAAATTTAATACAAGTAATATAGGCTTGCACGTCCTGTGCGTTCCAGGTGGTTCTGTGATACTCAAATAGCATTGCCTAATCCTGTTGGAGAAAAGGTTCAAGGAGAACCGATCCTCTAAATCGTTAAGTTTTATCTGTTGTGTATGTTATAGAGCATGATATAGCTGCACACTGATGCAAGGGGTGGCCAGGCTCTGCCTGAGCAAGTGGAGCGGGGGCTGGTAAAGAGCCAGGATCCTGAGGGTTGAGCTTGTGATAGTTTGCAGCAAAGAGATCAGAGCACGGTTTCTTTCTTATCTTTAGGGTAGACTTTCAACGTGCAGATCAGGACAACGATTGCTGGGACGATTGGTTTTGATGGGGCGTGTGTAGGCAAATGGATGTTGGCTGCCTGCATCAAAACGTGCATGCTTGAAAAGGGGTATTTTACTGTCATATGTTGTAGACTGTGATTGTACATGGAAGTTGCCCAGTTGCTGGGGGATAAATCACTAACTATGTTAGCATCTTGAGTGCCTTACTCAACCCTCAAAACATGCAAAGAAAATGAGCACTGGCTGGGAGACTGCTAAGTGGGGGGTGAACGTCTGTCCTGGTGCAATCCTAACACTGACTTTTCTCAAAAGTCCGTGTGCTGTAGATGACAGACGGACAGCTAAACTTCACCTTTCTGTTAGAGACAGGCTGGTAAACAGGGTGACAGTGGTTTTCATTCCCCCCTTCACAGGCTGCCTGATTATTTACTTTATATCCATAAAACATCTTGACCAAAATGGAATTGCCAGCAGCTGCATCAGGTCCGTCCTAATCTATTAAACCACAGCGGTGACTGGTTTCCAAGCAGGACGAGGGTCCAAAGTAATATTTAATATCATGCACTTTCTAGTGTGCTTATTCATGAGGCTGATTTTATTTTGCATTTGAATGTTCAGGAAGGTAGCTGGGCTGGTGACATGACTGCAGACTACTTAATTCACCCCATGTAGACCTGCCCTAAGCAAATAACAAAATGGCAGCGAGAGCTGATTAGAAGAGGAAAGTCAGAACTGTTGTGAAACTCACATTCCATTTTGTCATCCAGATTGCCTAAAATATTCTTGGAGCTTCACACTATTTCTCTCTCTTTTTTTTTTCCCCCCAGAATCAGGCTTCTTTTGTTGACTGATGGTGTTAGCAGCTGTTGGAAATGTACAGAGAAGAGATTGCTGATGCCTTTTGACTCAGTGCAGGAAGGGCATGATGCAAAACCTTCCCTGGTGGGGAAGGAAGGTGGGGAGTGGTTTTTGATTATTTTTCATGATAACATTGCTGGGTGAAGATAGGAAAATATTTGTTCCCAGTCTTTGATCCAAGTAGCTTGCCAGCCAGCAGCCCCACAGACAACTGTTAGGAAAACAGGTAAAGAACAGAGCCAAATGTTGTTCTGATGCAGTCCTGTTTATCTTACAGGGATGTAAAGCCTTGTTTCCCAGAGAGTAGGAGTCAAACGACAGGAGGCAGCGTTTTCCTTACTGATTCATCGCTTCCTCTAACTGGGGACGCTGCCTCAAAGCTGCCCTCCAGACTTCCTCGGTGCAGACGAGCCCGCCTGTTTCTCCGCAGCTCCACGTGTGCACTGCATGGTGGTTCCCCTTCTCCCAGGGATCTCGTTCTACAGTGAAGCTCCATTCTTGTATGTGTTGTCTCATGTCAGTCTGCTCCAAGGAAGTGTGGATAAGAACTTAGATGTTCCCCATTTACTCTGTAAATAGTGTGTAAAGCGTGTAAAAGTTCAGCGATGTCGTGTTAATGCTTCAATATATTTACTGGGAAGAAGGAAACTGTCACCAGTTATATGTCATTTAAAAGCAATGGCAATGAAGTCATACTAGTTAAACTTCTGGGGAGTAGTCCTCTTGTTCCTACCCAAAGCGTAAAGAAGTAGCTCACTTTCCCAGGATCAAAACATACTGGGTTCTCGTAACACTTGTGGGAGATCTCGAGCGATAGTCACTTTGTCATGTTTCCTTCTCCCTTTTTATTCAAACTATTGCAAGCCTCCATTCCTGCAGCATAGGTCCCAGTGGGGATCCTGCACTTCTGGGTCCTGTGACCTTCTGATCCTTTACTGCCAAGCAAAAGAAGCTGCCTGGGTACAAAAGGCTGTTGTGTTGTTTCTTCTGAACGTAGAAACAGAGCTACAAAACGTAGACTCCTACAAGCTTTTTAGATCTGGTTTGTTCTACAAAGAACATGCTGGTGATCAGTTGTGGGTTTGTTTTTTTTTTTTATTTCCATGAATGTTTATTTCACAAATGATGCAACAACCCTTTAAAAAATGAGATAAAGTCCCTTCATTGCTTCATTCAAGATAACACAGTATGGCTGTGATATTCCAGATGAGATTTTTGATCCAGTGGTAGTTTTGCATCTCGATCACCTTTCACCTGTGATCTTTAGATTTCTTATGACTTGTGACCTGGTTCTTAATCAAGAGGTCTCTCCTAAGGATGAGTTTTGGATCAGCTCCTGGCCCAGACGATCCTGGAGCCATGCTGCTTGGAAGCTGGACAGGGCGGCGACAAGATAAAATCAGCTGGTCTCTGCATGCCTGCTCTAGGTGGATAATCCCTAGAGAAAAATGGAAAAAATCATCTCCCCTTTACGTTTGAGAAGAAAACTTTCATCATGGGACCCCAAGAGATCTTCAAACACATAGGTTACAACTAGTCTTGTGAACCAATGGAGAGCTGCAGATGCCCATTTCAGGTATTTTGCCTACTGATGTGCTGCAGTCAGCTGGGTAACTGGATACAATTATTTGCTTTGCCTAAATTGTATCCTATGCTTCTCCATCTCTCCCTCTGCCAGTGCTTGCAAGTGTGTACGTAGCCATGGTCAGTCCCCTTTTAAGGCTTTGTCTTCTCTGACACACTGTTTGTTTACAGCAAGATAAATGCCATCATTGATTATTTTGCTTTACAATCCTAAGTGAGAACAAAGTAGTGGTGATAGTTACCATGGGGCAGCAGGATGAGGTCACCACCGTGCGTCCTGCCTGGGGCTGACCTCACCTAGCTGACTTCAGGATAAAATTATGTTGCTTTGATTTCACTAAGCTTTTCTATCACAACGACCTTATCAGACAATTCTGCAACATCATTCTCTGGGGAAGGAAGACCAGTGTATAGCAAGGCTGAACACTACTTTTGCATTTCCCAATACTCCTAAACTTGTGTTTAGAGAAACATTGCTCAGTCCACGCTTCACTTGAGTTTTCCATTTGCACCATCCTCTCCCCTTGACCTTCCTTTTGCCATCCTGACTAATATTTTCCTTTACAGTAACCTTGAAGAGTGATTTCCTTATCTGCGTATATGACTAATCAGTAAGGTCTTATGATTATTATAAAGCAATTTGTTGGAGGTAGGAATTAGAGCGTGAAACTGGGACTGAGGAAGCCAGATTTGCAGTCCTTGCTCTCCTAATGACTGATTAGATATGGCCTTCAGCAAGTCAATTTGGCCTTGGTTTTCAGATGTGCTGATTTAATTTTTAGTCTTTCGCCTCCAGCTTTCTTTTCTTCCTTCTTCTAGGGGGAGGGAGGTGCCCACGGTATGCAAACCTGCTATTTCATTTTACCTCAAATATGTCTCAGTCTGGGAAGTCAGAAGTAGAAGTTGGTTTTGGAAATGGTGACATTGTGAATAATATGTTCCTTGCCTATCTGCTGCTCGTAGTCACACTGAGGATGAGCTCTTTCTTGCAAAGTATTATGGGCGAATAAATGCACTGTGTGGCACAGAGTTACATTCTGAGAACGTGATTGTTTCTTCTTTATGGATTACCCGTAAATTCTATGAATATTCCTGAATTTGTTAAAGAATCCGTAATCTGGGGAAGGAAAGCAAGGGTGAATTCTTAAAATTGAGGATTACAGATAGGATAAATTCAGAGGTAACGCAGTATGAGAAAGTGGAAGGAGTAAAATCTCTGACAGCTGCATTTGTGAACTATGATTTTACTGAGTTCTTGATATTCTTTTCCCCGCAATTAACAGATATAGCTAGAGACAGGAACGATTTATTGGAGTGAATGAATACAATGTTTTGGAAATACCTAGGATCCATATTTCCAGTTGTAATTAGGCAGCTGCTGTCTGTCTGAGAAGTGTCCTTAACGTTACTCTTTGGGGATAGGTCAGGGGTCCTCTCCTTTGGCTGAACCATCTTTCTGAGGTCCTGCACTCTGTCTCCCAGCAGGAACCTCCTGAGCTGGGCTGGGCTGCACAGCTCCCACAGCTTCCCCCGCATCAGCCTGCACCCCCCGAGCCGCTGGGCTTCACCCCGTGCTGCCAGGTCCTTCCACCCTACGCAGGAGCAGCTCATCCCATGTGCACATCCCCCATGGTGGGACTGGAGGGAGGAGAGACCTTCACTGGTAGAGAAAGAGGAAGAAAGAAGCAGAAAAGGGACAAGAGGGGCTGACATGAGCCATCTGGATTTTTTATTCTTGTCTCCTTCTGTCTCCCATCACGCAGTCTGGACCTCCCAGGGCAGCCCCACTCTTGGGTTTGAGAATCATTCCATTAGGTTAGACAGTGAAAAAGGAGATGTAGGGTCCAGTGAAGTCAGCGAGAGCAGGGTTTTGCCGCAACAGATCCAGTTTCACTAACAGTTTGTAAACATCTATTAACCATCTTTTTTCTTTAAACTGTCCTCAACTTGCAGTTTTGAGCCTTCTTTGGACTGAGATTGCCTGCTGGGGAGTCAGCACAGTGTGTCCCAGAGCTGGGGAGAGGAACTGCCTCACATCCTGAGCCAGAAAGAGAGCTTAGCAGACGCAGGGCCTCTGATGCGAGGGAAGTGTGCGTGCCTCCATCCCACCCACCCCCAGGCTACCCAAATTTTAAGATGAGTTGGCCACGGTCCAACGGTTGGCAGCATTTCATAGACAAGTCCTCTAGACTGTGCTAAAGCGCTGTGTGTAAGAGCAGTCTTCCCTGGTCATTCCACACTCTTCCCCACACTTTCATTTCTTTCAAGTCACCTGTGGTTTTTGGCTGCAATTAAGAAGGAAAAAATTTCTGGTAGTTCTGCTGTAGTCATATTTGGCAGTTTCACTGGTTACTTCCAGTAATTATCTTCATGTCACAGATATGCCCTCAGTACCAGTTTTAGGAAAACCTTCCACCTTTCTGGTGTTTGAGTAAGGAAATGGATTCTTTAGGAAATTGCTTTCCTCTGAGAACAGCCCCTTCTTCACAAATGCTCTTGCTGTGGTCTTTTGGAAAAGGCTGCATTTGAAATTTGAAATATGCTGATGTGCAAATCATTTCAATAGCTGACCTGCAGAATCTGTTGGCAGGGCTGCTGGAGGCAGTTTGCTCTGCTTCCAGCTGCCTGCTTCATTTTGGCAGCCACACACCTTCTGGCCCAGATGCCTGCAGCCTCTTGTCCAAGTTAGGAGCCAGACAAACTTTACACACTGTCCTGTAAATGCACCTCAGCTTATTATCTATGTGAAGATTTAGACCTAAAGCTCAGGCTGCCTTTTGCTTCCTGAAGTTATTTTAAATGGACTCAGTAAAGCTGGATTACAGATTTGCATTGGTGGATGTGCCTGCCGGACTCACACCGAGGAGGGTGGCGAATCATTGCGTTTCCTTGTAAGGGTATCATCTGCCCGACTGCAGAGCGGTGGTGAACGCTGCCAGCTGGTCTAAGCAATAGCAGTCAGGCCTTTGAAAGCAGCAAAGCCCACAGAGGCAGATCCTCCTGAAAGAGCAGATGCCGAAGCAGATGTTAAGGCCACATAGAGGACCGCTGAGCGCAGCGTGGTGGGGGTGTAGCAGGAGATTGCTTCCAGGACGTGGATGTGAAATTCTCAGGTACAGCTCACAACATTGGTGTGCCTCTCTGTTTCAAATCCTCACAGCCCTGCCACAAGCCTCTTTTAAAAAGCTTTACAGAGTTTTCCTAACTTAATTTAAAAACAGATCTTTGAAACAGATTGTTTTTAAAAAGACTTTCAGACCCAAACAAAATGAAGGTAGATGCCCTAATGCATACAGCAAAGAGCGTGAGCTTTTTAGCATTGTTCTGCTGTGATGTTACATTCAGTGACGTTTCTAACCTATTTTGAGGTCTGCAAGTAGACTGCAAGTTCACTGATTACTTTCTGACCTTGAGGTACAACCCATCTTTCAAGTATCCTGTGACTCTGCTAATTTGGTCGCATGTCAGGGGAGGGGAGGAACACCCGCAGTGTTATATTACCTGCACATATGGACATACGGACACATCTGTACATCTGTTGAGTCACAGGAACATAACCTCTCTTTGGCAATGGATCGCTGTGGTTTCTCTCCAGGTCTGGCACTCCAGACACCGAGCGCAGGCGGGAAGACACGGTGCTGCCCCACGTGGGTTATGTGGGGGTCTGGCACTGCCCCTGCAGAACAAGAGGTAGAGGGTAAATGATGGAAACAGCGTACAACTGACAGGAATGAGCACTGATCAGCAGAACTCAAAGACAAGGTGTGAGGAACAACGACCATCCCTTTTAAAACAGAAGTCATGCACTGTTTTTGCCGGATGCAGTTTTTTTAACAGTTGGCGTTGGTGGAATTGCCTTTGTAATGGCAGCTACCCAGACAGATCTGGGATCCAGTTGGTATATGGCACAAAAGAAAGTGCTTGTGGCTCACACAGGCTGGTGCTTTGTGCCCCAGAGTACTTTGTGTTCCTCTCCGCCATGGAGGTTTCCAACCTCTGACTGGTGACATCTTACCTTGGTATCGCTACAGTAGTCCCCTCCTGCCCTGGTGCCCAGCCTGTTTTGCTCTTGGGGAGCTCCATTTCGCCTGGAGGGATGGTTCAGCTGATGAAGCAGCTGCTGTACTGTGGCAGATTTCAGCCTGGTGCTATTAAACAAAAAAAAAAATCAAAATTGGTTCCAGTCTATCCTAACCATCTAAGCCCTAAATTGAGGCAGTTCAGCAGCTGCTTCATGAACAGCTGAGCCGCCTGTGGAGAGGGACCGGGAACCTCTGGGAGAGGGGCAGCTCAGACTGATAGCTAAGGGCAAGAGTAACTATTTGTGTTAGACCTCAGTCTCTGGGTGCAGCGGTTGCGTGGCAAATCTCAACATAGCAAAGAAAATCAGAGTTGTGGGAGATGTCTTTATGAGTCTGTAACAGAGTGTTTTTATGTCAGTGACAGAAAAGAGAACATGTTGAAACGAAGTGTTCAAATGTTGTAGGAAAACAGCTATATTTAGCTGCTCTAAAAATTGCTTAGTACCAGACACGAAGGAAATTGCTGTGGCAACTTATGCTCCTCCAGTTTCACCTGTTGCGGTGTTTCTTAAGCCTAGAAATATCTGTAAAATAAGTAACAAAGCCGTTAAACCTCCCCCAGAAGAGGCGTAAACAAACTAAATTCACTTGCCGAAGCAGCTATTGCTGAACTATGGATTGACCTTGAGCTGTGTCAATTTGCTGTAATGCAAACCATCTGCACACTGAAACAATTAAAGCCTTCAGATCTCTGAGGAGTTTCCTTCCTCCGATTATAACTTATGTGCTGTGGTAGAACATAGAGGTAAACAGCTAGTTAGCGTGGACCTCTGTGTCTGTCTAATTTTATGGTGCAGCACATACAAAACCATTTTCATTTGAAGTGGCAGTCTGCTGTCAAGTAGAAAATATAGCATATGCTTGGTACCGAATGCTGGAGTCATAGCTTGCAAGACGGCCTGAGTTAGACACATCTGCTTTGCCTCCTCTGCTTCCCTCCCCCCCAGCTTCTCCTTCGGATGTACCATTTTCTGTGATTTTTTTAACCAAGTTTCCAGAAAGCACAGGTCATGCTGGAGAGGCAGTGCTGAAACCAGGATCACTCTTGTGTAACGCCCCTGTACGCGGGCCTAACTTAAACCCGCCTGCCTTCTCAAACAGTGGTATGTAAATAGTGCTTCTGTGCCGTGAGTCTGTGGTTGTGTCCAAAGAAAAAGGATTGGATAACAATTACAAGCAATTTTATAAAAATCTTGCTTACTTTACAACTAGTTTGGTTTCTAGAAGCTCAGAGTTTACACCTCTTTAAAGCCTTAAAAAATCAATCTACGGCCATGGCATCAGAGTTTGGACATTGCGGCGGTGGGAAAATACCAGAGACATTGCTTCTGTAGCATCTCTGTACAATTTGCTATGTCGCACAATTGCCAAAATTTCATATTAAAAGCTCCACAGTGAAAAACTTCTTTTTACATATTCTTTCACCATTTCTCTCCATCCAAATGATAACAGCATTAAAATTTTTGATCATCCCTTTTCAAATCACAGTGAAGAGTAATCACCCAAGCTTAGTAAAATAAGAAAAGAATTTTATTTTCTAAGAATAGTGGGTTTTTTCTGATTTTAGAAAACAAGCTTAACATTATGGGTATTAACATTATTGGTATTAACATTTTTGGTTGACAGCCGGCTGAACATGAGCCAGCAGTGTGCCCAGGTGGCCAAGAGGGCCAATGGCATCCTGGCTTGTATCAGGAAGAGTGTGGCCAGCAGGACCAGGGAGGTGATGGTGCCCCTGTACTCGGCACTGGTGAGGCCGCACCTCGAATACTGTGTCCAGTTTTGGGCCCCTCACTTCAAGAAGGACATCGAGGTACTGGAGCGTGTCCAAAGAAGGGCAACTAGGTTGGTGAAGGGTCTAGAGAATAAGTCTTATGAGGAGCAGCTGAGGGAGCTGGGGTTGTTTAGTTTGGAGAAGAGGAGGCTGAGGGGAGACCTTATTGCTCCCTACAACTACCTGAAAGGAGGTTGTAGAGAGGTGGGGGTCGGTCTCTTCTGCCAAGTTACAAGCGATAGGACAAGAGGAAATGGCCTCAAGCTGCACCAGGTTAAGTTTAGGTTAGATATTAGGAAAAACTTCTTTACTGAAAGAGTAGTCAGGCACTGGAACAGGCTGCCCAGGGAAGTGGTTGAGTCCCCATCCCTGGAGGTATTTAAAATACGGGTAGATGTGGTGCTTGAGGACATGGTTTAGTGGCGGACTTGGCGGTGGTAGGTTAACAGTTGGACTTGATGATCTTAAGGGTCTTTTCCAACCTTAACAATTCCATGATTCTATGATTATAAATAATGTAAACATAAGCAATGACTGTAAAATTAAATCAATTAAATATTTTACTTTTCAAGTTAAGACTGAAAAATAATGAGTAGATGCAGCACAGCTGCTGAGCCAGCCATGACTATTTCTCTTTGGAGCCAAAGGCCTCCATCCCAGGGAGTGACCCCTGGCCTCAGGCCAGGTAGTACAGAGTGGCTCAGGTCCGCGTTTCTCAGAGCTGCCCCCTCCCTAGAGCAGGCTGTGTCCCACACCCCCGTACCTGTGGACTCCAGATACGGCGTACATGTTGTATTGGTTCAAATTGCCTGGAAAATGTGAGGGAAGGCTGAGGGGTCCACGCTGCTGAGATGGCGTCATTTCTGGTGTTCACTACCCCTGGAAGCACCTCTGGGGTTTGTTTTGAAGGAAATGCACTGATTTGCTGTAAAAGAGGGCCCACAAATGAACTAACATAAAATAAGACTTTCACAGCATCAGACCCTGGGACTGAGCTGGGAAGCTGAATTATTTGGCAACGTAGGTCCAAGTCCTATAAATTGCAGGTCATATTATGCATGTTATGTACAAAATGCTATCTCTAACAGATAGGCAAAAGCATATAAAATCCCATATTTACAGTTTCCTTTGTGACCTGAATGCTGGCCTGTGTCTGACCTATGCTGGAGGCTAGAGAAGTGAGGAGGGTCTTGGTCATGCCCTGCATTGCAGGGTTCGGGGGGACGTGTTAAGCTCAAGGCAGTCAGTCATGAAGGAGGCATTTCCCAACTTACAAGGACTGGTCTTTGAGACCCAAATATATCCTGTTTGTGTTTTATTTGTTATACCATCGGTGGTTTTTTGTTAATGAAACAGATAAGAATAAGTCAGGTCACTTGCCCTGCATCAGCCCAGGGCTCAGGCTCTGACCTCTTCACCCATGGCAGGACCAGACATGGCAGCAGACAGAGGCATAAATAGCTTCTTTCCCGCAGGCTGAGATGGTTCTCCTGCTGCATCTAAATGCAAATGTTGCTTATTTTCCCTCTGGTCATCTCTTTTTTCCCCCAAAGTGCTGTCCCTACATCTGAGTGATAACATGTAGGCAGAGGAGAGCAAGAGCCGCACAGAAGCAGGAAACCTCTGACAAGGCTACGGCCCCGTGCGGTCTGCAGCTCTGCTGGACTTCTCATTGATATAAGGCATCCACTCCCTCCCTTCCTTTTCCCTCCGTATGTGAAGCCAGGAGGCTGGCTTTAAATCTGCTCAATTGAGGATTCAAGATGCTGTGCGCATCATTCCATAGCTTTGAAAGAAAAAAAAGAAGCACCATATAGTCTGTTTTTCCTTTTCTCCTTTCTACTTTTCCAGTATCTTCTCAGCCCTGACACATATGCTTTCTTTAGCTGCCCTTTCATGTAGTGTACTTTTCCCATAATTATCCTTTTTAATTTTGCAGTATTTTTTTCCTCTAAATCTTCCTTCAAAATGAGAAACATACATCTCAGCTTTCCTAGACATGTGCTCTTTTTCCACCCAGAAATCTGTCTGGTCATTTGTTCTGGGATTTTAAGGAATTCTGGATAGAATAATCTGATTCTTATTTCAAAATATTACCTTTTTTGTTTGGTTTTCACTTTGGCTGATTTGCCTATTTCTCACTTCTGTTTTTTTGCAGTCCCTGCACTCTCTGTCTCTTCTTTAAACTGTCCTACTTTTTTTACCCCTGCACCAGTGCTCTCGCAGTGGGGGAGGAAGAGCACGACAACAAAGGTGGGAATCGGGAAGCCTTAGGCCAGTGAATGGGATGGCGCTTGGACCAAACGTGAAAGGAGTTAGTGAGAGTTAGCTAAAAGAAAGGCTGATTCAGGGCAAAATTTTCAAAGGTGGTCACATCCTACTGAAAATGTGAAAAATGTTAATCGCACGCAGCACTGCAGAAGTACAGGGTGAAAAAAAAAATGAATTACCTTGTGTTAGCAGCTGGCATCTCCTCCGTTGCCTGCTGGGCTTGCAAGCTGGGGAGCAAGCAGGCAGGCACGAGCACGCAAGCGGGGCTGCTCTGCTGCAGCCCCCAGCGTTTCAGCTGGCAGGGCTGGCTCAGCAGGCGTAGGGCACTGCACTTCGAGGCTAATTTTTTCAGATTTTTCCAGCTAAGGGTGGACTGGATGGATTAGACAAGCATTTCAGCAACAAGTTGTCAGATCTGTTGTCCTGTCAAACAAATAGCGCTGTTCTTCTGGGATGCTTGTCTTCATGGGCTGTTGTCAAGATGATTTACTAGAAAGTCCTTAAACTCACAGAGACAATTTCTAGGGAGTTTCTACTGTCTATCACAATCAGACTTATTAAACAGAGCAAAATGTCATCTCGTACACAGTATGACAGGACAATTTCTTGTTCTTTGTCTAGGAAATGACAATGTGGACGTGATTCCCTGACCAGAAGGCCCCTTCCCCCACCAATTCACCAGTTTGAGGACAGATGCTGGGAATCAGATTGCAGCTACAGCGCATTAGGGCTCACATTTTCGTGGTATCCACAAGCATGCTGAGCTTCCACAGTTGTGGTTTCTATACTTAAAACAGAAGGTCCTGGTTAATTTTACTGCCCCAAGTATTTTTACATACTGTTAGCAATTAGGAAGAGAATTAAAAGTAGGAGAATGTCTGTTTTCTGTACACTTTATTATAGAATATTTCCTTAAGATTATATTTTCTCATATAGTAGCTCTACTGCTTACCCTGGCAAGGCAAGGGTGCTTACAGAGAATTAGATGACAGAGCTCCCAGGCCTCCGAGCTTCCCTTACGCCAGCCTTAGCTTATGCTTACGTCTGACTATTCACATTAATGGGACTGTGCGAGTAAGGATGAATTCTTCACCTGTTTATTGAGTCGGGGTTTTGGGGCTACGTCTGGGTGCTGACAGACTTGCGATCTGACATTGTTAGGGCTGGCTACAGCATAAGCTAAAAAGGCCATTGCTGCAGGGAACGGATTGCCAGATGTAACATGGCTCTCAGCTTTGAACTCTTACTACTGCTGGCACATCCACTGATCTGTCTGTGCCACGGAAATCCAGCCTTTGAAACGAGAGTGGGGGGCAGGGCAAGACTCAGTTCAGTACATTTGCACAGCTCTTTGAAACTCTGATTAAATGTATGACAGACATATGAAATATTTTTTCATCATTTGTACTGTAAAATCTACGTTTTCATATCTGTGACAAGAAAGTGCCTGTTTAATAATGCAGTTTATAGTCAACTACTAGCAAATATCTCTGTTTTGGCGAGCACTGCTGCCTAATTGGGATGCAAATAACCTGGAAGAAAAATGCATACAAGTAGAGTAGAGGATTGCTTTATGAGCTTTATCCCAATCATTTCAAAGGCAGTGGGAGTCTCTCAGTTGGTCCAGGTGGGTTTTGGGCCAGGGCAGGATGTGGGGAGGTCGGCACTCACACTGCAGGATGAGGCCAGACTCCATGGCAGTGTCTTCAAACTGCAGAAATACTCCCTTGGTGAAGGCTGTACTTGTGGTCTTACACCGGCCAATCTTGAGTCATCTTGCTAAGTTGGATTGATGACACTCACATCTTTTTGAGATAAAAAGGGGTATTGCTTGAATATGCTGGGAAACTGTCAAACTCTAACTTGAGGATGATGGTAATTCCAAAACTGTCAGGAAGGGTACAGTTTTATCTGTATAGCTTTAGGTAGGAACCAAGATAATGTCCCCAATCCTCCAAACTATGTGCGTGTTTAAAATAATGAGTAGCATTATTGATTTCAGTACGACTGTGCATGTGGGTAGGTGGCCATGTGTTTCCAGCATTGTAAAAAAGTAGACAAGCACAATCTCCTCGTTCCATCCCCCTTCTATCCCCCTTCAAAATAATGGAGGTCTGGCTGCTCTGAGTACAACCCCCAGATGGGATGGGGGAGGTGAACTTGCTCTCTTATCTTCTGACCAGTCTGAGTATGGTAGATGAAGACCATGGATTTGGTGTGTGACTGCAAGTGTGTGAACGTGTGAGTAAGAAAGCGATTGCGTGGGTTATTTTTAATTTCCAGGTATCCCTTTCATTTTGAGGATTTTGGATGAAAGAATTGCACCAAGGGGGCTTGAGGGTTGGGCAAAATTAAGAATTCTGGGAGCTGGTAAAGGATTCCTGACAATGCCATCTAAGGTTGTACCTGCCATAGCAAGTACATGTCCCCATGGCATTTCTTCACCAGGAGATGGAGAGAGGCTGTTTAGCTGGCTCCTGTTTGTTTTCAGTCTACACTCATGTGCCTTTGTGGCTGGAATGACCTTGTTTGAATTAACAAGTCACTGGGTATGAATCAAAGGGTAATTGTCATTGCTGCCAGTGGTACTAAACAGACCTGAGCTATTAATTGAAGACAAATGGGAGAAATGAGTAAACAGAAAGTTTACTGGTGTAAGGAAACTACAGGCCTGAGTAGATATTCTGTGTTGGCTGCATTTCAACTTTATTGCTTTGCTTTGATCATTTGAAATTACCACTGTTTTCAGCTAGAATGTAGAAAAAACTAAAGCCACACCATTTCTGAATTATTTTTTCTGATTTTAAAGGGACAGCGTATTACAAACTGTCTTTTCTTCCTCTGAAACTTGTTTTTGGGTAGTCTTTGCTATATAGCCATCATGGAATAATTATATTTCCCTGTAAATATGTTACAAATAAACCAAATCCAATGTGCCATTAGGTATGAACCCTTTTGAATTTCAGTCCCAAGCATATCTTAAGATTTAGTACGTCCCATAGGGACTAATCATGGATAAAGCTATGTCCATGGTGAAGCCTTTACAGGATCAGGGCTGGTGTTTGCAAAGACACATGAAGGTAGAAAATAAGAGGGAGAGGGCAAACGGCAGGACTCCAGAAGTGACCAAAAGGGTTCCTGAAGCAGACAGGTGCTGGGTGCATCTTGCAAATTCATAGCAATTATAATTATAAATACTGCTAGGGTTGTTAACGAAACTTTTCCTGCAAAACGCTGGTGATGCCAGGGGATACTAATGCAGGTTTAGAGGGAGGTAAGGAAGTTTAGTCCCTGCGCTGACCCTTTCCCTCCCACAGCCCATGTCCTGCTTCCCTTCACTGCTCCCACCCCACCGGCGACTGCTGCAGGGCTGCCACAGGTCCTGCCTGCCGGAGCACATAAGCACCCTTGCAGGGTTTCACCCAGGGGAGACTGAAGTCAGGGGAGGTAGGAAAGGAGGAATCTGTAGACTCTTCTCTTGCTATCTCCCCATTACTGTTTTTATTTTAATAGAAACATAGTCTTAAATGCTGCAGAACTCTCCAAGGCCATGCCCTATCTTGCTTTTAGCTTTCCTGCTCCTTTGACCCAATGCCTTTTGATGCGGTCTGGCAAAAATCTGGAGAAAAGACCAAGGCTTGTGCGTAGACCTGAGCATCTTGGTCCCAGGGCTCAAAGCAGCATTACTGGCCAAGTGAATGTTTAGTAGCTTTCCTGTTTTAATGATTCCTCCCAGTTTCTATGTCAGAGGGCTGAGGGGATGTTTTAGAAACATGTAAACATCATGCAGTTGCTGATGGAGTTAATGTAAACTCTATAGGATGTTTTATCAGTTGCCCTTTTGTTTAGTCTGGGAAGCAGAAGAATGGGGGGAACAAAAAGAGTCCTCAAATACCCAAAAGGTTGCTGTAAAAAACAGCAATGGACTGTTCTCCCTCTCTTTCTTTTGCTAAGAAGTGAATGGGCAAGGTTAAAGATTTAAAAGGGGATGTTAAGAAAAGCTTTCTAACTCAATAAATAGCTTAAACACTGGGATGACCTATGGGGGAGATGTTACACCTCCGTACTGTGTTTCAAGTATGAGTTAGCTAAAAGTCTGTTAAGGATGCTGTAAAGTCCTTGGTTCTCCTTCAGAGCAGGGGATGAATTTACTGAACTACCCGTTGTAATCCTGTTCAACCATACTTTCCTGTGGTATCGTGATCACTTCAATAAAGTGATATTTTAATACAAATAAACAAATGAAGCTGCAGGACCTTGTGAAGCAGTCCACCTGTATGAAATTCGATTTCTGGTTCTGAGGGTTATTTCAGTTATGGTAGTTGAAAGTCCTAATCCTTGCCAGATTCATAAAATTATTCACACCTGTTTTGCCATTTAGGAAGTTCAGCTTTAATTTCCACTGTTCTGGAAGCTGTGACTGATGTTTCATTTCTCTGAACTGACTCTCCGAAACCACAAAGTGATTTATAGCTGAATTTTATCCTTGAATGTAACAGTGATTTTAAATATTGTTTTTCCCCCTACACAACAGAAAGCTGTGTATGACACAGGTTATCTTTGCCCATGATTGCTTTTTATTAATATTTTATTCATGAGACTCTTGCTTTGGAACACACAGTGCCCATTACTATTTTTGGTTGTGTTACTTGAGTCACCACTTTTAACTGGCTTGAATGGGCTGTAGTTTAAAAATATTATGAAATTCTACCCCTGTCATCAAGCTTTAATAAAAAACAAAGTTTCTTCTGCTTATCTTCACAGGTGCATTTGTAGCACTACTTGCTACTTGAACGTCATTGTTCATTTAAAAGGAAAGCACCTCCTTCTTCTTGCCAGTTGCCTGTGTGATCCTGTGAACACTGATTGCCAGCTTAATTTCTCACTGGGTTGAATTATTTCTTGGAAGGACTGATTGAAAGCCTCATAGTGCTTGTCGATGTTTTAAATCTCTCTCCTGTGCCACATTCCTTGGCTTTTAACTTCATTATTTAACCTAATGCTTCAATAATTCTACTTAAGAACAAGTATGCTTTCAGAAAGCTTATTACTAACTTTATCTTGAGACATGGCTGTCTTTGTTTTCATTATGCAGTGTTATTTTTTTGTTGTTGACTATTTAGGAGGCCTGTCAGAGTAAATGAAAAATAACGCAAGGCTGGTAGTGTCGAGGTTTCAATGCAGCACCTAACAAAGAGCCTTGAATGAATCTTACCTAGGTAAGATCAAGAAGTCAATTTGAGAAGATGGAAAAGTACTTGTCTGGTGACAGAGACCTTAAAAATATGAGCAGAGAGTAGCCTGAGAACAGTGAAATCCACAGGGGTACGGATTAATCTTTAAGTATCAGCCTTGCAAAATACTTGATAGGATTTGGATATGTTATTGGCAAGCACCAAACAAATCAAAATTGAAAGGCATCACATCTGTTTGTACCTTCATGTGAATTGTTTGTTTCAGTGTCACATCTGAAAAAAATTAAAGTAAAAAATCACTGTCAAATTAAAAATTAAAAATCAAAGAAAAAATCACTGTCAAAATTAGTAGGCTTAAAAACAGAGCTATAGTTGAGGAGTGGACTCATATTGGATGATATATCACGAAGAACATAGATGTATTTTCTCCATCATTCTTTGTTGCAGCAGGAGAAAACGATACTGTAAATCTTGCGGTGTTCTCAATATAAATCATGCTTGACAGACAAGGTGAATGCCATGCCCTGCTGCCAGAGAACATAATAAACTCGAGCCCGGGACTTGCAACTGGTCTTGCACAGATGGACTCGAGCGCCGTTGCAGCAGCTTATTGTCTAAATGATCCTCTTTGCCAGCTCAATGGTCCACCCATGCACTATCAGGTTTGAGGCTGCAGCCAAGCAAACAAGCTGTGCACACAGTGCCGTTTGTTGCTTGGGAGTCCGTCAAGTGTGCCAGCAGATTTAAAAACACCTTTATAGTTTGAAAACACAAATCCCTTTTTGTAGCACACTTGAGTCACTTAAAAACCTTCACCTTAATCGTGATTGTGGTCAGGGGCGTTATATCCAAAAGCTTTGTAAACCGAGGTTGCTGGGTCTTGGACAGGTTCAGAGGCAAGCCCCGCAGATCTCTGGTGGGACTTCCTTTTGGCTTGGGGCTGGTCTTGGCGAGCCAGGTAACACAAAGCTCATTTGTCTAAAGCAGGCATTTTAATATGTTTTAGTCACATTCACGTAACTTGGCGTTCAACTTAAAGCTATCTTGAATACCATGGGGCTTCACAGTGCCAACAAGTAGGCTCAAGATCTGACACATTCGCATCTATGCTGGTAGACTCAATTATTTGTTTTTAAAAGCTATGCAACCTTCTAATCTGCCAGGTGCAAAACTCCATACAAAAATCTGGGAGAAGCAGAGCTGATGGGAAAGTAAGGATTTAACACCTCCCGAACTGATTAACTGGTTTTCGTTCTCAGTGTGAGTTGTTTTGCTGGTGTTGAGGTGACTTTATCAATATGTACGGCGTGCTGGTGCGGGAAGAGCACCTAACTGGCAGAAACGGACCCAGTCCCCGCTTGGGTGGGGGGATAGGAACGGCCGCACGTAGCAGATGAGGAGTTTGTGAGGGGCCAGCGAGATGGGGATGGGGAAGAGGGAAAGGAGACGTCAGCTAATGGCGTCCCAGATACATCTGTGGCCGAGTACTGAGGCCATGGAACTGCTATATTGGCTTAGATCACGGCTTGGTAAGCACACAGCTTCAAATCTGTTTAATTCAAGGCCGTGCTGTCGCTGAAAGGTGTAGCCTGCCCTCCTTCCTGATCCCCCCAGCCCCGTCTCCCGGGGTTTGCTCGGGCGGTGAGCGGCTGCCCTGACTCACTTCCCCCCGCGGGACCGCTGCCGCCGCGCAGGGGGGACGGCAGCAACGCCGGGCTGAGGCCGTGCAGGAAAGGCAGGCCTGCTTTTTCGGGCAGCGGCGTAGCCTTAGGAAGCCGTACCTTAAAGCCAGTATCCTGTCTGTGACAGTGACCAGCCCTAGATAAATTAAGGGAAGACATGAGAAACTCTGAAGCAGGTAATGATGGAATGACTTGGCCTCCAGGCATTGTCTGTCATTTCCCCCATTAATGACAAGTTTGATGTACGCCCTGCGTCTTATCAGAACATGTGTGCTTTTAAATATGTTTCCCAGTCGCCACACTGGAGATTCTTGCTATCTATACACATATCTAATCTCTGCTGAGTCTTCGCAAGCCTCGCTCCTCCTTACGTCCTGGGGCAATGAATTCCATTGACTTAATAGTCTGTGGGGCTGATCGCAGAGGGGAGGCCGGGGCCAGCCACCCACAGCAGCTGCGGGAATTCAAGGTCGTTATTGCTCAGCACGGCTGGGTCTGCCACCAGTTGCAAAACTGAAATGCAAAGATTACTGGGAGAACAAAGCAGGAAAGGCTTGCAATGATTTTGCCGTTTGTTATGTGTTCTTACAGGCGCATAGGAGAGGGAAATCGGGGGATTATTAGGGAGAAGTTTGGGAACTTCTTTCTTCGGCGAGGCGCTCCTCAGCTGCCTCGTTGCTCGTTATTACCGTGGTGGGGTGCTGAGGTGTCAGCGCCGAGGCCGGAGGAGGGTCGGCAGCTCCAGCCCGCGCCTGGGCTTTGATCTGCCGACTCCCCCCTCGCCGCCCCCGCGGCGGTCGGGCCCCGGCGCCCGGCTGCTGGGCTCGCCGCGCCGGCGGGACACCCCCCCCCCCCCCCTCCCCGCCCCAGCAGCTCAGGCCGGGCCGGTGTTTCGGGGCCCGGGGGGCGGGAAGCGGCCGGCCGCCGCCCCCTCACCTGCCGCCCGGGGCGGGCGTCCCTCCCGCGGGGCGGGCGAGGGCGTCGCCGCCTGGCGGGGCGCGGAGCGGCGCTGCCCGCGGAAACTTGGGCGGCAGGAAGGGAGCGGAGCCGCCACAGCAGCGGCTCCTCCTCCTCCTCCTGCGCCCCGGGCCCGGCGGCGCTGGGAGAGGAGCGGCAGCGGCGGGGCCCCATGCGGCGGCCGGGACGGCGCTCTCCGCCGCCCGGCCCCAGCAGCACCAGCACCAGCCTCCGCCGCCGCCGATGACCTGGACCAGCAGCATGAGCAGCGGCTACAGCAGCCTGGAGGAGGAGGAGTCCGAGGAGTTCTTCTTCACCGCCCGCACCTCTTTCTTCAGGAGGCCGCCGGGCAAGACCCGCGCCGCCCCGCAAGTGAGTGCTCTGCGCCGGGCCGAGGGGCGGCCTCACCCCGCGGGGCAGCTGCCGCCGGGCCGGGCCGGGCCGCCTCTCTCCCCGCGGTCGCGGCCTCCACGTGTCCGCCGCTGCCTCCCCCACGGGGAAGGGCCCGCGGGAGCCGCCCGGGCCCCGGGCCGGAACGGGGAGGAGGCGGCGGGGAAGGGCTTCCCTCAGCCCCGGGCTTCGAGCCTTGCGGCGGAGCTCCCGAGCGGGCCGGAGGTCTCTTCGGGGGAGACCGGTGCCAGCTCCGGCAGCCCGCCGGGGTGCCCCGCTGGGAAGCCGGCCCGAGGGAGCCAGGCTGCGAGTCTGACACCCCCCCTACCCGTCCCGGCCCGGCGGGCTGGGGATGTGATAAAAAATCACATGTTTCTGTGGTGAGTAACCGTGCTATCAGCCCTGCTATCGGCTCTGCTGGCAGCTCTCCGCCGGGGCACGGCGGGGTCTGCCTCTCCTCTGTTCTCGGGGCTCGTTTCGAGATGAATGACAGCCTCTTCAGCTGTTTTGTTGGCAAAGAAAGGCCCTCAGAAGTTTTGAAGTGTCTTGGTTTAAGCATTCAAGCTTAGAAAATCAACTGCAAGTGGGCTTTGAAGTGAAGAACTGATTAAAAACAAAGCAGAAACCCAAAACCAGCCCTTTTTGTGGTCAGCATTGAAATTTCAGTGGAGGACCTACGGGGCTGCAGGCAGAGTGAGAACTGTTGGTGTGCTGAGGAAGCCTTGCCGTAACAAAACCAGCCCCTCTCTCCCAGGAGTAAAACTCGCGCCAGGGATACAAAATGGAACAGTCCCTGTCTGATCCGGAGCAGTCCTTAAACCATATAGGGTAAATGTCACGTTTCTTTAGCGAAGCAGTCCAGCCCCCTCTCCTTTTTCTCTTCCCAAAGTGCAGGACCTCTTTCTGGAGGTGGTTTGTATCATTGGAAACTATAAGCTAGCGAGCCTGTTTTGTTTATGCTAGCTCTTCTTCCCCTGCTCCCACCACTGGCTGTGGCTTCTCTCTGTTCAGCGCCTGTTTCTTTGTACAAACTCGGTGTTTTTCCCTGCTGCACTTTGGTGTCAGCATTACTGCTGCTATGCAGACCTAGTTATAAACTTGCTTGTCAAAGCCTGGACACCTCAGGTGCCCTCTGGTCCACCCGTGGGGCTTGTCAAGACCCATCGTTCGTTGCCCACAGCTGTTCCTCTAGGCTATGTTGTGCTGTAGAAAGCCAACCCTTGTTTCTGTTTCTTTCTGTTTCTCCGAGGTTCTCCATCTGTTATGCCCTCTTCGTGATTTGCTTAAAACTTAAGCCCTCTAACTGCCCCTCGGGAAACTCCTGCCCCCGTTTGAGGAAGTGCACAGAGCTTTCCTGAACTTTAGCTTCCTTTGCAAAGTTTGGCAGGGAGCCTGGGCGCACCCTCTCCCTGCACCTGAGCTCAGGCACCTTGTGAAAATAGGCTGGGACCAGCTTTTTATTAGGTCACGGCTGCTTCCCCAGGATGCTTCTCGCTGCACCCCTCCTCAGGGGTCGTCTTTTTCTCATCCATCTTGAGTTTCAGCATCCCACTGACCTGAGGGACTCTGTGGAAGTTGGCAAGTCCTGCTTGAGTGTCCTCGAACTTCATCTGCTAACCTATTTGGCCGGCGTTGGCTGCCACCTGGCCGTTAGAGAGGAGGACCACGGTGTGCCGGTACTGTGCAAACAGATACCTAGCTGCCGTCAGGCTGTGTGGAGCTGCTGTGTCATGAGATGTGAGAAGGCCCAGGTCTTGATTCAGATCCTAAAAACATATGTGTGTCTTTATAACGCTGTTGTATGAGTTGTCTTACTAAACACTAGTTGTGTAAGTAGTAAATTGTGCAAACATGTAAATCACTGTATGTGAGGTTAACATTTTCAAGCAACGGGGGATGGAAAAAAAACCCTAAAATTTGATATAGTGCTCCAGTAATCTTTCCCAAAAGAATACTGCAGTGAGGTGCTGCAGGGTACATGTTTAAGTATGTATTGAGTCTCCTGGAACAAACTTGTCTGTATTGCTGACTCTGCAGCATCAGAAGTGCTCAGCTAAATGTTTCTAGTCATAAAGTTATTACCAGTTGCTCTGAGCTGCTGAGTTATAAAGAAAAAAAAAAATCCCCAAACAATGCTGAATGTAGATTTCAACAGTCATGTGGCCAGTAAGAGTGAGTTTCCCCTTCCAGCAATAACAATCATAATAAGCCTCTTTGTACGGATGAGGATGTTACTTTTGGTTTGTATTTGAGGTTTAGTCAAAAAATGCATACTATGTCCCCTTGAGCAAAGAGGAAAGAGGGAAGCTGTTAGTTATTGTTTCTGTGTCTTTCTCAACTGTACAGATACTAAGTTTTGCAGTGTGTTGTTTTTTTTTTTTCTTGTAGAAGACTTCAGTGCTGGCAACTACTTCTACCTCTCTGTCTTAGCTCCCTCTGCCCCCTTTCTCATGGGGAAGAAATTGGTTAGAGCTTTTGGCTTGCAGCTGTGCCTGCAGAAAAACTCAGTAGTAGCATTTGGACTTGTTTTGTATGGTGTCCTGGACATACGGATTTCCAAAGAAAAGAAGGAAAAAAGGAAATTACGTAGCTGGGTGAATTTTTGTCTTCCATTTCATGGGGCAGGGATGGGCTTATTTATGTACCTCAGTTTCTGCAGCTAAGACAGGATTAATGGATTGATACCAATTCTGGTGTAAAAATGTTGTCTAGTACGTTTGGGCTTTGCCTAAGATGGCTAATCTTCTGTCGAGTGGTTAAAGATTAGTCTCCTCCTCTCTCTCTACCACTTTGTTGTCGTTTAACCCCAGCCAGCAACTAAGCCCCACCCAGCCGCGCACTCACTCCACCCCGGTGGGATGGGGGAGAGAATCGGAAGAGTAAAAGTGAGAAAACTCATGGGTTGAGATAAAGACAGTTTAATAAGTAAAGCAAAAGCCGTGCGCGCAAGCGAAGCAGAACAAGGAATTCATTCACTGCTTCCCGTCAGCAGGCAGGTGTTCAGTCATCCCCAGGAAAGCAGGGCTTCATCATGCGTAATGGTTACTTGGGAAGACAAAAGCCATCACTCCAACCGTCCCCTCCTTCCTTCTTCTTCCCCCAGCTTTTATTGCTGAGCATGACATCATACAATGTGGAATATCTCTTTGGTCAGTTGGGGTCAGCTGTCCTGGCTGTGTCCCCTCCCAAATTCTTGTGCACCACCAGCCCACTCACTGGTGGGGTGGGGTGAGAAGCAGAAAAGGCCTTGACTCTGTGTAAGCACTGCTCAGCAATAGATAAAACATCCCTGTGTTATCAACACTGTTTTCAGCACAAATCCAAAACATAGCCCCATGTGAGCTACTATGAAGAAAACTAACCTTATCTCAGCCAAAATCAGCACGTGCTTCTAAAAAGTTGAAGCATAAAAACCAGTACAGCATACGACAGGCAGCATGGTGTTTTGGGGCCAAGCAGTGGCCCCAAAGTGACTTCTTGAGGAAGAAATACTTTAATCTGAGGGCAACATGCATAAAATGTAGGTTGCTTTATGCTGTGGTGTTGCTCTTGAAAGTTTAGCTTTATTTAAGATTTCTTATCTTCTGTGGCTGTTGTAAAATTTAACTGTCAGAGGCTAGATTAAGCTCAGTGTGGCCCTGTTTGATGTTTGCAATGACTCAATAAATGAAAAAGGAGGAACTGTAAATACTTTTGTCCTGCCAGTGTGACTACTCATGTGAGGTAAAGTTATCCATGTGCATAGGCTTTTGCAAGATCAGACCCCTGCTTCTGTATGATCAAGCCTTTGGAAATCATCCATTCCCTGGCGAGAAAATGCCAAAAGATGATGTTTTGCAAACTTTTGAAAGCTGACCCCTTTCTCTCCCTCTTTCCTCCTGCCCACCCCCATCCTTTCAGGAAAAGTGAAAACAGTCATGCCTGCTCCTGCAAGCCCTACCATATGGTGGAGGCATATGCATCTTCCTGCATGTATTTTCTACGCTTCCCTTCCCTGCGCCAGTTCCCTGTATTCTCCCACTTCGAACGGCATTGATGTAAATCCTCACAATACTTCTCCTTTCTCGGGTGGCTTGATGGACGGTGGCTTTTCAGGCACTGTGGTTGGCATGTGGGTTAGTTCACAGCCTTGCTAAGCTCCTGCCTTCCGTGAGGATCACTGCAAACACCTGGGGACATCTCGGTGCTTGGTTTTGCCTGCTTTCAATGTCCCTGTCCCTGTATCTATAATGGTTAGAAACATGAGATATTTCTCTCTCTGTAACTGCCCTTACACGAGGAGTCTGCAAGAGAGGGAACCACTGTGCTTTGGGAAACACTGCTTCAGAAGCTGGTGGTGCTGTGAACATCATGGATCCCAGCTGTTAGAAGAGGGCAAATCCTGGAGCTTGTATTCGGTATCTGATCGTGAACAGTTTGCACGCAAAATGGGAGAGAGCTTTGCTTGAAGTCTAGCGTAAAATAGCTCGGAGATATGAAGGTTGGCACTTGGGTATTGCTCATCTCTCTAAAGGAAAAAGCAACTGTGTGTTTATGCTCTGTTTTTTCACCATTTCATATAGGGCTCTGTAAAAGCGCTTGCAAGAAAAATGCAATTGCTTCTGTTTGCAGTTTACAGAAATGCATGTTTTCTTCCTGCATCTGAGAATGTGCTCGTTGCCTTGCCGTCAGCACCAGTCCTTCCATGTCTGAAGTCTGATTTCTCCCTCCCTCTTCCCCTTGCTGGTCTCAGTCTTCATGGCTTCCAGACCCGCTGTCTTAGTTCCTTCCCCTGTGCCTGCACCGGCTGCCCCCTGCCACGACATTGGTTTTGTGGCCATCTTTTCTGCACGTCAGTGGAATTTGCAGGTGTGGTAATGGGGGTGGGAGAGGAAATTCATAAAAAAAAAAAAAAGCTGCAAATGGAAAGCGTATATAAAAGAGCAGAGGAGGTATGAAGGGGAGAGGCAAAAGGCAGAGGGTGAAAGTCTCATCCCTACCTAGTCCTGGCAAGGTAACCATCTCTCATTCCGCTGTCAGAAGAGGAGGTTTGCAGGGAAAGGTGTAGCAATTCTTTTTTTTTTTTTTTTTTTTTTCCCTAATGGGTGAGCTGGTATAAGTGTGGAAAAAATAGACAAACTTCTGGGTGCAGAAGCCCGTTTTTAAGTCTGTTCCATGTGAATTTGTACAGTGGCTCAAGGCATTTCATTGAGAGGAAGAGAGACAAAAAAAGCGTTGTATTTGGGAAGAAAACGGTTTCTAGGGGTAAAATGCAATTTGTAACTGCTCAAGTCTAGTTAGGATGGCTTTGTGTTACCAGTGTCCGTTGTTAATAAAGTTTCACGTTGTTTGGCCATTACAACTCTTCCTGGGTTTCCTTTCAGTAACATTCCCCAGGGAAAATGGCTCTCCCTGACTACAAGAACAAATGAGGTTTCTAATTATAGGCTTGCTTTGGAGCCAAAAAGTTTAGGTTTGTGTTTGACGTGTGATCTTGAAACTCATTTAAAAAAAAACAACTAAAAATATCCAGTAGTGTTTCATTCCTTTTCTTTTTTTTTTTTAATCCATTTGGCAGTCAGTGAATATTATGGGATAAACATTGTCACAGCTAAAATACTTAAAAGTTAAGAGTTGAAAGAATGAGCGGAGTAGAGATTGTGTCTATTTTAAGCCCACGTCACTGTCAGAGTAAACTAGTGGTTCTTATTTTGCGTTTCTGCCTCGCTCTTTTCTCGGAGCGCTTGATGTGGTGTGTGTGTGTGTCAGTAGCTTGGAAGAGCGTGGTGGCCGTTTTGGGGTGAACTCCGAGTCCCCTTCTGGTGTCTGACAGCCTCTGGAGGTGAGATGAGATTTGTGCTCTGTGCAGAGGATGCTGATTGCTGTACGCTGGTTTATCATCACAGTTGGTTCTTAGAATCATCAATTTAAATTTTGGGGGCTTAACTATATGAATGGTAACTACTAACACACAAAAAATCAAGAAACAAGTTTAGGAGAGATGGATCAAGGTACTGTCCTGAGAAGAGTTCAAGCATTAAACCATCTAACGAGTGCTATTACATTCAGTGATTTATTTTAAGTGTCATTAGTGCAATAAAAGTGGCAGGTAGTATTGAGATTAGGTAACTCTTATCTTTCCACTTTTTTCTTTAGTCTATTGTATTAATACTATATTAGATGCATCTCAGGCAGCTGCTTCTGTGTTAGTGTAAACTTTTGGAGCACCAGCAATATGTCACTGGCTTTGTTATTGACATTCATTTGAATATCACCAGATAAACACTGGATCTTTTCATATTTTTTTTTGTCCTTTTATTTGCAAAAAAGGCTTTGATTCATCTGTCTGGGTTTTGGAGTACAGTAGCTAGGGTTCTCACTGGTAAGATCAGGAGTAGCTAGTATGTATGGATATTTTGCGATTTTAAGTAATAATGTAATTGAGTTGGGATAATCCTGTGGCTTTATCCAAGCGCAAAGGCAAAGCTGGAGCTTTGGACTTTCATTGAAGTTTAAAGTATTGGGCACCTATAGCCTTATGGTCCAAAATGTTTAGACTTTTAGACTTAGGCTTCTTTAGACTCATGAACAGACATGCAGACACAAGGAGTTTTGTTTAAATTGAGGACTCTGAATTCAAGAAATGTTCTGCAGAGCAACTGAGCTCAGGATCATCTGAGTACAGAAAGGAGATTTAAAAAAACAAAAACAAAAACACAACAAAAAACCCAAACCCAACAGCAGCTATTTAAGGAAGGAGAGAATTTGGTACCCTGTTTTCTTGATCTCGTATTTCAGCTGTAGACCTGTATGTAAGAACAATATCAGAATAATTATTTTGGAAGAGGTTCTTGCTGGTTACTATTAAGCCACTGCAAGAGCAAAAATACAAAGAAAAACTGAAGTAAAAACAGATACTGCAGTTTGTCCCTTGTGTAAAAAGCCAGCGGCACTAGTGTTGGATTAACAGTTGCAGATAAACCGATTAACAGAGGATTTTAGATGAAGTGGTAGATCTGTAATGCAGCGTTTGCCTGTGACAGTATACTTGTGAGCCAAGCCAAGCAACGTAAGCATCAGGAAGAGAGAAGTGAGAGTGACATGTCTCCGTCGTTCAGCTCTCCTCGCAGACAGGCAGCTAAGGCCCCGGGGACTTCTGCAGGCAGCGTGCCAGGCCAGCCTGTTCAATATGTACAGCACTTTCCTCCCAGGTAAAAATAATAGAGGGTTTGTGTATGTACGTATTTATATATGCATGTTAACAAATATAAACAAAATATATAAATTTTTTTTTATATGTACACATACACACAGAAAGGTTTGTACCTTTTGACACCAACACTCAGGAAAGGTCTTAAAACCAGTATGTCCCACAGACTTCAGGGGCACGCCCCAGTGGGACTGAGCTAGCACAGTGTGCTGTCATCCTCTTCAGTTTCAGCGCAGCGCTTACCTGACTATGCTCTTGTCAACCTTTGGTATGAGTCTAGGCACCGGTAACAAAGCCCACGCCTTTCTGTAGACAGGTATGAATTGATTTGGGATGAGTAATTGGCACTTTCGTTTTGGTTTTTTGGCATACTTGCTCTTTTGCGAGGTTGATGAAATACTGCAGACAGTTTTGAGGAGAGTGCTTCCTATGCAGACATGTATTTGGGTCTGCTAAGTAGCCACATGTGATTTATGTAGCAATTAAGATCATTTTCTAGTTACTCATCTGTGTGTGTGCTGGAGAGGAATTTGTGTTCTCGTATATGGAGGAATCTACGCTGTGCTGAAAATAATAGTAAAAGCAGCAGTGGTTCATCTGCCTCAGAGGAAGCATCAAGTGTTTGTGTTGAGTACATAGGAGTACTCGGTGTGCTGGTTGTCAGCTTCCCTGTCTCGCTCTTTACCCACTAAGTAATTGTGGAAAATGCTGTTTGCCAGTGTGTTTCTTTTAGAAATTATATACAATAATACAGTAGGGTCAAATTACAAAGGACATTGCCTGTAATCTTTTGTAGTTATCCCTCTTGTCCGTAATTAGGACTGCTTGTCTTGTGTTCTGTCTTCTAATTGATCCGAGGTGTGATCAAGCGCATGGATGCACAGTCTAACTATGCTGTATGCTTCCTCATAGCGCACAGTCCTCGAAACTTGTGTTTGCAGTACCCAATCAGTGTGGTCTCTGTAAAGCCTTATTAGTAATAATAAAAACTGAAGATCAAGTTCTGCTCTGACTGAAGATGATAGTTTGCTAAATAATTAAGTGCTTAATCTTACTTCCACTGAAGCAGGCATCCCATGATTTGGCTTGTCCCCCCTGAATGCAAGTTTGGGATAAATCAAATTTGTTAATGCTGCAAAAGTAGCTTAACGCCTTTATTGATGGCTAATAACCTCTATTGTAGAGGACTTCCTCTCGGTGACTTCTTACACATAGTTGTGCCTAGGATCACACTAGCCTGTAAACTTGGAAGAGTTTAGTTCAGGTGTTCTATTTAGAGCATCACTTTTCTTTTACTGGGTTGCTCTCTTCTGAAGAATTCTGCTCCTCAGGAACAAAACTTGCTCATCTTGCTGTTTGGTCCACCAGCAGCTTGATTTAGTGTGTTCACTTGTAGATACATAAGCTAAGGTTATGGAAGTCTTTTTGTTGAGAGCTACTAATTTAATTTCATTGCAAAATATCTTCATGGTTCATCTGAGAAACATCTGGTAAAGCTGTATAAACTCTAGCAACTGCAATAGGGATTTCAGCATGACCCATGGTGCTTATGTGTACAGAAGCTGGTACTGGTTCAAGGTTCAATGCTTTTGTGTGATCAGCATAAGAGTCAGTGCAATTTTTTTCACAACAGATGTAATTTGAACTACTATATTACAAATTTTTATTATGTTGTTGTTGATGTGTGCAAAGATTATGTAGTGTAGGCATAGACAAGCATCTTGTGTTACCCTTTATGAAGTAAAGGGTAAAAAAAATGTTATTTTTTGCGGCTCTAGTTAGCTGGCTAGTAGTAGAAAAGTTGACATGTGGCAAGTGACCTAGGCTGTGGCTAAAGTGCCCAGCAGGTACGGGCTGTAGCCAGCTGCAGGAGCTGATCCCCCAACTGTCCAGACTGGTGACTTAAAGACTGGCCAGCCCCCCCTCCCCTTTTTTTTTTTTTTTTTGCTACTGTGCTTGTGTGTTTAACTTTGAAAAGCAGTGGGAAGAGAGCGTTTCTGGATCCGTCAGGCTGAACTGTTTAACCCAAGTGTTGAAGACCAAGGAAGAGAGAGATGATGAGGAGAAAAGTTAATTTTAATCCTGTGAAACATGCAGGCTCCCCATTTCCAGCAGCAGGAGTACCTGTGATCCAAAAATTAGACTGATGTGGTGGCTTTTGTTTTGTGATATAGTACAGGGGTAAATGCCTCAGTGGGCGGTGCTCCTGAAAACTGCTGAAATCCTTGACTCTCCATGAGGCATGGAACTGGCAGCTTTGCCCTTGCAGCTGGAGGATTGAAGTAGGTGTTGCTTTCATGTTTGATAGTGAAGGAATGGAGGAGGAGAAGGAAGGAGTCTTTGCATAGAAGACTTGCTCCATGTGTTGCAGGATGATAAATGGGAACATTTATCTGCTGCTGAGAGCAAATTGGAGCAAATTATCCTGGTTGCATGTGAGGCTCAGTAAAGGTCTCATTTGAGATGAGGAGTTGATTTGTGACTTGGTTGTCTTTCAGGAGCTCCGACTGAAAGAAGAAAGAAAAAGTATTATATCTGTCCTGCTGTGAGTGTAGGCTAAAAAAATGGCCTGTTCATATTTCCGCACCAGGGAGTGCAGACGTCTTGTGTTCTGTACAGAAATGGACAGTTGAATCAAAAATTCATACTTGGAGCAGTTGCTGTGTCAGGTGCCCATATACAAACGCTGGCATTGGAAGAATACCAGTCACACAGTCAGGGGAACATCGCTTCTGCAGGCAACCTGATGCGAGCAGTAATCAGACTCCCACGTTACCTGCACAAGAGAAGTCCGCTTTATTAAGGAGAACTTGGTCTTTCATTAAAGAAATCTTCCTCTGGTCATGATACTCGCAGCTTTCATGGAGCCTAACTTAGCATGGTGTTACTTCTCTTATACAGTGTCTACATAAACTGTAGCCTTGTAACTCTGAAATCTTGTTTCTTGTATTTAAAAGTGTTTCTAAATCTTTGTGAGCTAATTTTGATGTAAAATCTAATATTAAGGACAGTTTGTAGTTTTTGCATGAGTTAGCAGGTTAAGTTAACATACACTGAATCCTGGGAGTATTTAACTTGATGTTCAGGGGCCCTTTAGTTGTTGAATTAAGGGAACACCTTTTTCCCCTTCAAAGAGTGTGCAGTGTGGGGTGATGACTAATGAAAAGAGCCTTAGTCAACTCTTTCTCTAATGAAAACCATTTAGCTGCTCTTAGAGAGCCCAGTAAGTGGATCTCAGGATCTAAGTGGATGGATTCACAGTAGCTAGATAAGATATTCTCATGGAGTGGGACCATTGTAGAGTTCAAAGACTGGGACCATCTTTTTCTATTTGCTAATATAATTTAGCTATTTCCCTGGGGAAATTACTCTTAAAATATAATTGGATTGCTTACCTTTTAATTCACTGTAGTGGTAAGAGACTAGTGCATGTACATACGGCTGAGGAGACAGCAAGTGCTTCTGGACATCAGTTAGATAAACCTCTGAATTAGATCATCACATTATTTTGAACTGCATTTTTTCATTCTCATTGAATCTAAAGTTGAATTAATTTACATAAAGAGTTGCCTTTCTTAAGTTTGTTCCTTTGGGCTCCATAACTGACAGTATGTAAAAAATTATTCCTGTACAGAATGATTTTTTTTTTCCTTCCCCCCACCCTGGTCCTGGCCAAGTGAGAACCTGTTTTATTCTTTGGGTACAAATTACTTTCCCTTCTCCTTTTAGTCTGAGACTGACTTGCAGTGCTGTGGTTTGTAACAGAATTGCTGACAAATCTAAATACCTTCTCTCACCATTCTGTATATCAGCTGCAAAGTATTGCTTTGGGGTCTGATTTGGCCTTCATGGGAACAAGTTTGTTTTCACAGAATTTGAAAAACAGTATTAGTGTTCAGCTGACCATGTGATCCACTTCTCTGAACTTCTGTTGGTCCCTTGCTTGCCTAGGAAGTATTTTTACTGCTTTTTGAAAAGTATAATGTTGGCAAAATAAAATTCAACTTACCTAAAACCAACACGTTTTAATTATACTAAAGAAAACATCTTCTACAAGATTTTTAATTCTGTGCTGTAAGTTGCAACTTTTTTCTTAAGAAAATACTCAGTAGACTCTCTTATCAGAGTAGAAGAATCTGGTGTTTTGTCACCCTGGTCTGAATTCTTGATCTTCTGTAAAATGAAGCAAGCAGACAGCTCACGTGTTTAGTACAGTGAGATTTTTATATTCTGGATTGGGCTGGGTGCCAATTAGCCAGCACACAGTGTAGACAGCTCCTGCATCTTAGACCTGATCACAGCATACATAACATTATCTCAAATAAATGCCATGTATTTAGGCAAGGAAGAAAACCGGTGATGCTTCTTAAGTTGATGGATGTCAGATACAAAGTGGCTCTATTGCTAGTGGAGCATATTCCATCCGGATTTCCCCTTTGGTTTATTAAACCATAGGGCATTTGCCATTGCCTTGATATTGTGTTGGCAGATTTGGTGTGAAATATGGGGAAAACAATTCCTGGTGTACATCTTTCTAGAGTTCTGAATAAGAATGGAACTGTCTGTAAAACAATAACCATATAGAAGTGCCCAGCTGTCAGAAAATCAAGTAAGTTGGCTTGAAACATGGCAGGTGGTGTAATGCAAATCAGTTTGACTTCTCTTTGATCAGCAAATTGCAGTGAGGTTTCTGGGAGGTTAATGCTGTGTTTTGTCACAAAAAAATGCTTTGTGCTCACCTGTGCCTGAATTGAACACATGAAGTGTGTTTTCAGTCAGTGAAGTTATTGGCAGCACCCTCTTGTTTTGGCTCACTGCTGGTGTCCTTGGTTCTCCAGTTGCCCTTACCCTGTCCCCTAGTGGCAGCAGTGGGCATGGAAGCTTTTGGGGGGAGTGTTGCACCTGCTGAGCTGAATCCTAGGAAAGACTTCATTTTCTTCTCTTAATGTGCTACCCTGGAAAGGATCGCACGGGGGCTTCAGGGACTCTTCTAGCAATAGACCTTTGCTATAATGGTCGTAGGAAGACTTTTGGGATATCCAAACTGTTGTTCCATTGCTTCTCCCAGGGCTGTGAGGTGGTAAGATGTGCCTTAATATGAATGTCAAAGGATTTAAATAAGTTACAGATTATTCCAGTAGGACAGAAGTTACAAAATGCCTTTAGTGTCTTTCTAAATGTCTTCTGCTTAGAGCATGCATTTGCCTAGTCATGGGCAAAAATGATTAATAGAGTTATATCACCGGTTATTTTGTTTTATGGATAGAGTTGATGGGTTTATTTAAGTTGACAGCTGCTTTTGATTCCATTACATGTTCACATGATGTGAAGCTTATCTCAAGATGGGGGAACATGATTGTTTATACTGTGCTAAAAGGTTGATATTATGTGAAGTGAAACATCAAAGTAGTTTCTAATGCTCTGAACTTTAAAACTCACAGCTGATTTAATTAAAAAAATAATTAAGACACATCTTTCCGCACCCCTAAATATAGACCCCAAATATTCTTCAAAGCATGCTTGATTTTAACGATTTGGTGATTTCCTCCCTGAGGCGTTTTTGAAGTTACCACTGCAATATGAAGATGTAGCTTTGAGTTGTGATGATAATAGACCATTAGTGAAGTAGGCGTTTGCCTCATAAGATGATAAAATGACACGTTCTGTGAAAATAGCCTGGTATTTGCAAAAAACCAGTAGTAAACCTAGTGATTTTTCCTGTAACAGCCAAAATTGATGGCAGACTTCTTTAGTGATTTATAGCTCAAAACAGCTCCTGAAGCAGTTTGGTAAGGATGCTAGTATGCCACCCTTGCCTCTTCCCATCCCCCCCACTCCCCCCTTGAATTTTAATCGAGGGTCCTGGATTAAATGAGTTTGGTTTTAGCTAGGCCTTTACGGCCAATGCTGGAAAAAATCTTGTAATATGTAATACAGCTTTTACTGCACTATCTAGTTGTCAAAATGTTACATGGAGAATTCAAGATGGGAGCTCCATGCTGAGTGTCTGGATTTAACCTCTTATACAAGTAATAACCTATATGTTTTCATCTGCAGAGATAGATCTGGAAGATACAGGGGGAAAAAAAAAACAACTCATCTTTCAGAAGGCGTTTCACATTTGGTAGTGATTGTGTCAGAAACAAAAGGCAGCAGAGGAGTATTTATTATTATAAGGATTATGGAAGCAGCATTGTTAGTACTAGCACTGGTATTTCATTATCTTGTAGGTAGGAGCATTACAGTGTGCTAAGCACAATCATTAGAAATGTGGTGCCATTCCCTGGATGTGGGAAGGAATTTCTTTTTTAGGTACTTCCAGAGGTCCTTTCTCATTCTTCCCTGTCCCCTCAGTATATGCTGCCAAACGAACCTCTATACTACCCTCCCAGAGAAACCCAAACTTTGATCTGACTGTTCCCAACAAAGGCAAGCGAAAAAGTTTGACACATGGCAGGGATGCCCTACTGAAACCCTGAGCTGGTGTTGGATCCCATACCCTTTCAGACGTGTACCAGGACATACTTCCCTGAGTAGTGCTTGCTCCGTTCCCTCTTTGTTCTTCTCCCAGTCTCTGTGTGGTTTCATGACTGCATGCTCATAAAGAAGTCTTCTAACTCTGATATAAGTTGTTACCCACATTCGTTAGTGGATTGCTGATCCGCAAAGGTTATCTGTAAGTAGGTAGGTAGTATTTTCTTTTGGGTTCATAACTTCACTATACTCCACTTCTGTTGAAGAGTATGTATACAAAACATTTTGGTGAAAACATGGTAAACTAAACGTTAAACCCAAGTTGGTTCACAGGATGTAACTCATGTCAAAACACAAGCCTGATGCAGCTCACAGTACTCTTCTTGTTTGGATGTTTTGTAGAGGGTGCTGAGCACAGCCAGGTTTCCAGTCTCCTAGATTCATCCTATGAACCAAGAGGAGGAAGCAATGTCTTGCAAGGTAGAACACGAAAGGATTATTGTGGAGCAGTTCATCCTGCTTCCGTTGGTCGTGCCTTGTAACATCGCAGCCACGCACCTACGAGGTGGATGCTGCAGGTCTAAGGCTGGTTTAGAGCATGGCTGCCATTATTTGAGCAGAGGGTGTGGTTCCACTGCAGCTTCAGTTTAAACTAATTGTTAGGTTTTTGCCAGATGCCTTCCTTGAACCAGATCTCTGTGTGGTTGCAAGAGGAGCAGTTCTGGTGCTAGAGTGGATGGAGGAATGTGCAGGTGGGGAGGCTGACAGGGAGGGTGGGACCTCAAGAAGCCCTATCTGGGCTTGGCTTACCTTGTGGAGCCATGCTTTGGGAGGAAGAGCCTCAGTAGATGGTGCAGTGAAGACGTGCCTTAGAGTGTTTGGACAGATTTCTTAACTGGATAGAGATGCTGCAGGTAAGCAGACAGCGGAAAAGTCTGGGCTTTTTGGTTTTGTGCGGTTTTCGTTTGTCTCTCTTTTTTTTTTTTTTTTTAAAATGAAAAATGCTTCTGAAAGGAGATAAGCAAGGAGAAAGCAGTAGAACTTGCTGAATGGAAAAAAATTGTGCTTTACTACTAGAAAGTGGGGCAGCAAATAGGATTGCAATGTAAACCTTGGATTTACTTGCAGGTTCCTGATTTTAAAAATACATGCATTTGTGTGTTTCTAGATCTTCATATTTTCTGTGGCTTTAGAATCCTCCCTTAATTGTTCCCTGTAACAGGTTTTACAGGCCAGTTCATCTGTTTGGAGAATAAAGTTGAGGGCACTATTTTAAACATATTGAAATGTATTTTAAAAGTTATGCCACACCAGAAGGTAACTGTGCTCTTTCCTGTGCCTTGACTAACTTAAGTCTCAACAGTTGTAAAAAATTTTCCACTTCAAGTGTGAGCCTGTTTAGTCTTAGTCCTTTGCTTACTTTTTAAAACTGCAGGTAGGTTCCCTTGCTTGCCAGTTTTTGGAGAAGTTTGGAAGGGGTTTATTAATCTGCTTGACAAAAGTATCATCAGTATCTATTCTCATGCAACTTCATAAAAAGTTTCACAGCTGAAACTATCTGCCTGTGGTAATTATTGTAGTAATCAACCTTGTGCCATGATTTTACTTGGTTATTTTGGGCTTTATTGGTTATGCTGTTTTCACAAGTGTAAATATAGGCACCTTTTTAGACACCATGACTGCTTGAGAGGAAGAAAGTGTCTTTTACTGGATGGAAGACATAAGAGAAATGCAGGTGAAAAGCTACAGCAAGAGAAGAGGCATCTCCTCTTGGCAGGAGGTCTTGCTCTGCTGTTGGACCACTGGAAGGAGAACAGGCTGGTTGTGCGCTCCTCCTGCCTTTCGCTAATCACAAAATGGGAACATTAGAGCGTCTTGGCTCCTGACTGTTTAATAATTTATTTCGCTCATTTCAAAGAGGGAGAGCATCACCTGATAAGCTTCTGGACAAACTGGAAGTCAACATCACCACTCTTTTTTTTCCCCTCTCTTTTTTTTTTTTCTTTCTTCTCCCCCACAAGACTGATGATGAAAAATAGGAGGGGACTCAGATGAGTAAGGCACCAGTATAATCAGAATCATGGTAAATGGCAGAGCTGTGTATGCTATTAATGTAAGAAAAGTACTAAGTTTAAAAAATACATAAAATGATACCTCATTATTTGGCAGATTAGATCTAGTTTTTTACCTTGGTTGTTTTTATTGAATGAGACATGAGATGTTCCCTCCCTTCCTTGTTCTCTTAGATCTTTCTCTTACAAATGTGTGAATCTGCTTCAGGTACTTTGTTAAAACAAACAAGGAGCAAGTATGGACGGTTACCAGCAGACTGGGTAGCACCAGCAGGAGCTGAAGGACCAAAGCCTGACTGATGTTGCTGAGACCTGAAAGCATTTGGTGGTTTGAAGGCAGTCTCTTTCTAACAGTCTCTGAACTCAGCCCTTAGATGAATGGAACACAGTGGGACACTGAGAAATGAGTGTAAATACTTAGATTTATGTACAGTGAATTTTGGTTCTGCCAATTAGTAATATCCCTTAGGAATTAATTGCAAAGTCCCTTGTTTTATTGAGAGCTGGAAAAGGGAGCAATGACCGTCAGCAGCCATCGGACTGGAAGAGCCTGTGTGCGTCTGGCCCTCTGGGGACACTCGGTGTGCCCTGGTCAGGGCGAGGAGACCAGGGGAAACTGCTTGGCTCTTCCTTCTTCCCTGGCTCAAAGCTTCTCTCTGTGCAGCGCCTATGTGAAGCATTAAGACATCTACCCTGAGCAAAGGGGACGATGTGAGCAGATGTAAGAGCCTGGCGTGCGCTCCAGCCTGCCTATGTGGCTGTGGCTGCCTGGCTGAGCCTCTGCTCCTGTTGGGCTCTTCCTCCTTGCCCTTGCAGCGTGCCAGCATTAATGGGGAGAGGCTGGGACACAGGGGTGCTGCCATGGCCTTGGGGAAAAGGCCACTTTGCCTGCTCTCCAGAGAGCCCCACTGTGAGCTGGGTGGGGGATGAGGCAGGCATCTGTGCGATCAAGCCACCTGGAAAGAAGGGGCGAGCCCCGGGTTGGCTTCTCTGTGGGTGAGGGACGCTGGGGCTGGGAGGAGGTTGTGATCCCTATAGTTCAGGTGTTGGATGCGCTCTGGTTAGCGGTGCGGGGAGCTGGGCAGGCAGCGTGCCAGCCCCCATCACCTGGGTAAGAGCAACCTAGAGAGCTGAACAGCAGGGAGAAGGATGGCTCGGGGAGCTCCTGCTGGGAACTGGAGCCAAGGTTTGCACGGAAACTGGGCGCTGTGGGTAGTTAACCTCAACAGGGCTGGTGGCTGGGTGGAGATGGTGGTTTGTGTTGCAATGGTGCAGGTGGCGGGTTGGTGGGAGCTCTGAAGATGAATGGTGACCTGGTCTGGAAGGAACTGTGAGTCTGTGCTATACAAACAGTGATGCTTATGAGAGCAGCTTATGCATGGGGAAAGGTGTGGGGTTTTTTTGTCATCTTTTCCTCCACCGCCTGTTTTGTTTTCTTTGTCTGTCAGGACTGGCTGGACTGGCTTTGAGCTGATACCATCAATTCAACCTTCAGGTTTTTTGTGTGTTCTTTTAAACCTCTTCCCTCATGGCTGTGATGCCTGAAGAGGTCACTAAACAATACCTGGCTGCCTACAAATGCTTTTCAGATGACGTTTATCAATACCACTTACCAGACATCTGTTAAGCGAGCGTATTTGTAAACACCAGTATGTTGGGTAATTACTAACTGTAAATCCCTTCTTTTTGGCTGCTGCTCTCTTGGAGATTTGAAGATGGCTATAACTGACAGGTGGTTAAAATGTTTGTCCGAGCTGAAGTCTAGCAACCACAGTCCAATGCTAGTCCCTTGACTTCCTTTGCAGGATGAAAGGAATGTACTTTAGATGTACATGTAGTTTCAGACTGAATTTGAAGCTCCTTTTGTCATAGAATCACAGAATTGTTAAGGTTGGAAAAGACCCTTAAGATCATCAGGTCCAACCGTTAACCACCACCGCCAAGTCTGCCACTAAACCATGTCCTCAAGCACCACATCTACCCGTCTTTTAAATACCTCCAGGGATGGGGACTCAACCACTTCCCTGGGCAGCCTGTTCCAGTGCCTGACTACCCTTTCAGTGAAGAAGTTTTTCCTAATATCCAACCTAAACTTCCCCTGGTGCAGCTTGAGGCCATTTCCTCTCATGCTATCGCTTGTTACTTGGGAGAAGAGACCGACCCCCACCTCACTACAACCTCCTTTCAGGTAGTTGTAGAGAGCAATAAGGTCTCCCCTCAGCCTCCTCTTTTCCAAACTAAACAACCCCAGCTCCCTCAGCCGCTCCTCATAAGACTTGTGCTCTAGACCCTTCAGAGTGTGACTGTGCTGTGTGTGTGACCCGTCAGAGTGTGACTGTGCTGGTAATCTAGCTGACCTTTTCCAGCAGGCTTCAGGATGCTTTGGCTGTTCTTTAGAAAACTCATTTGAAAGTAAATGTAGAAAGCATGATATTTTTTTTTTTTTGAGTTAACACACCAGAGTAGATGAAGTATATACTAAGTATAACAGTATTTAAAACTTGGGTGTTGACATACAGTGTGAGTGTGTGAAAGTGGGTGAGAGACTGAAGTTTGTAAAGCTGCTGTACTTTTGTATTGCGTGTTTGCCAATAAAAAGAAAAAGCGCATCACTTAATTTTTGGCTAGACAGGCAAATGCAGACCAGTTGCATGGAAGTGTTTGCTCTGGCACCCTTCATTGCTTATGAGAGTCTTTGCTTATGACCTGAATTCTGGGAAGGTGTCCAAGCCCTTTGCAGGCTGAAGTGCTTATCTCTTGAGGTTTTTTTTATTATTCTGCACAACAGAATACACAGACCTACTTAGCAAATGTAGACCTACTTAGCAAATGCCCATGCAATTATAGCTCTGTGTCCCACTTCAAATTCTCTCTCTCTCCCCCGCCCCTTCCCCCCCCAACCCCTCTGCTGCAAAGGATATGCAATTAAAGCTCTCCTTCCAAGGAGGTCTTGGTCTTCAGTTCCAGACTGTTCTTTTGCCTTTAACCTTGATGGTGACTCTTTTTTTTTTTTTCTTTTAATTTGAACATGTTCTGTGTTAATGATACAGCTTATTTTCAAGATCACCTGTCATCTTACATTCATCCCTGGAGGAAATATTAATTCACTGAGCAAAATTAATTATTTTCTGTTTTTATTTGAATACTTGCACAATTTACAAAAGTGCATGGGGAGTTTTTGCTTTGTGCTTTTGTGTCCATGTTACTGATGGAACAGTAGCCTTTTACAAGAAGCTGTTACAAGAATGGTGTTTCTGAACCTCTTAAACTCCCTTTTCATTGCTATAAGGAAGTCATGTGGCATAACAGATGCATAGCATTTGTGCAGAGCCCTCGGCCGATGCTTGGAGAGGCTGAAAGCTGTTTGTGCATGGAACAAGTAGAAGCATGGGTGGCAGAAAAACGAGTGGGTTTGTGCTCTCTCTCAATGTAGCGTGTAGCTGTTTCAAAATCAGTCGTTGCTCTGGTGGAGGTACAACTTATCACAAAACCTATCCTGACTTGCTGCTGGTGGTAGGATCTCAAAACTATCCTGGATGCCCATTGTCAGCTCTGCTTCCTGCAGAAGTGAGACTCGTGCAATTCTTCCCTTCCCTCTCCTAAGCTTAGATGACGTGTTGACAAGATCCTACAAAGGGATGGGGGACTGAAGCTTCTACAGATCTTTAGTTAAGCTGTAAGTAGGTTTTGCAGAGAGAACCCTGCAGGTACTTCGACCATGAGAAAGGCAGCAGTGGGAGCAGATGCTCCTTGAGGCATCAGGGCACCCACTCAAGAGAGAAGCGTTATAATCCATACAAGGGAAAAGAACTTAGATCATAACTTGCCCCTTTGTAGCCATCCATGTGAAAGTCTTGTGCAGTTCAGTTTGCAAGTAGATTGTATGCAAGACCATAGCAAACCAGGCTTCATTAGTTCCTTTGTATGCAAACCACTTGGGTTTTTTTGTTGCCCTTTCAGAGGCTACTGGAAGAATTTCCAGTATTAAATGGAGCTGATGCTGTCCCTGACCTTGGGTCATTTGAGTCAGAAAATGTTTTTAGAACAGCCTTGCTTTTTTAGAACAAAGGAGGACCTGGAAGTTTTGAAAAGTTGAGTAAATAAGATCGTGTTTGTACGGCCTGCAGCAGTGTGGACTCTTTATGGCAGGGACTATAGCAGGAGCATTGTTTTACATTTCTGTTCTGGCTTGCACCTCCAGCCCCCCTTCCCTCTGCTTTCCCTCTGGCGTTGGTGGCACGCTGAGTGTGTGGCGTGGGGAAGGGAAATGGGCTGCCTCCCTTGCTGCTGACTGAGGCTGTGCTCTTCTCAGTTCTGTGTGTTTATCTAGAGAAGAGTAAGCATCCTATGCGTGTTTATGCTCTTACACAGTTGTTTGGCATAGTTCAGTTCTTGCCCTAGACAGTCCAGAGTCTGCTTAGTTAGAGACAGCAATCTGCTTTTAACTCAAAACAGTGGAGAGCTGTGAATGCTCCTGGTGAAGGAGACTTGGCGTTACCTTTTTCCCTGGACTTTTGTGTATGTATTGCAGCACAGAGGTTACCGCTTTCCCCGCCTTTCCCTCTGGAGTGGCAGATACTCCGGCTTCCTTCCCATCCCCTAGCCATGCCTCTCAGGGATGAAGTGCTGCAGGACTGCCTTCAAAGGGCTTTTTTGGCCGGGAAGCTCCTGGGCTAGCTGTCCTCAGCAGCAGGCCCCGTATGGATTCTGGCAGGATTATGAATGCCTGCTTTCCACTAACCATTCCTGTCATAAGACACAGATAAAAATGGACAGATACGTCTTTAATGAATTTATAAACCTCAAAGGATTCGGTTTTCTTTTAAAGCAGGCATCTGGCTTTCCATCCCGTGCTTTGGCTTCCCTTGGTTACTTCAGGATAACTGTGTGCTCCTTCCCCCAACTCTCACAGCACAAACCTTTTGTATGGTATTGGGGATGATTTCCAATGAGGAGTGGGATTTAGGAATGATTTTTAGGAGTGAGGTAGTTTATTTCTACAGAACTAATTTTCAGGAACAGCTTAATCTGTTCGTCATCAGTACTCTAAAAAACCCACGATACCTTTTGTGAAAAATCTGTGTGTAGGTCCATTTCGCAGTGTATGGCAGAGACCGAAGGGCTCTTCACCAGGCTAGTTATCTCCAGATGAAGCAAACCTTGGAAAATCCTTTGTTAGGAAGAACAGATCAAATCTATCTTCATCTTAATCACATCAGTCTTTTCTAGAATAAAGCACAGGGAACAGCATATCTTAGTCTTTGCAATCATCTGACCTGAATAAGCTTTTTTTTTTTTTACCCAGCAATTGATGTAAGAGTGACAAGATTGAGAACTTTATGGTTTATAAGCAAATATAAAAAATGTCCTTCTATTTGATGCAATTTTTTGTACTTCGAAAGGGGGGGAAAAAGGTTTTCATTTCAAAGTTTATGTATGACCTAGGGTTTAGTCATATGTGATAGACACTACATGTCAGAGCAAAGGATGCTATTTTTTTTTTCTCCTCTTTGCTGCTTCTACCACTTCCATCTTTGGAAAACAGGATTCCTTTTGAGTTCTTTGTTACTGTGAGTGGCTGATTACATGTCTTAGCTGGATCAGGCAAATGACTGTGTTTGTCCTTAGCAGCAAGTTGATAGGAAGCATGTTAAATTCTTACCTTATTTTTAATTGTACTCTGGGGTATCAGTAAACTGAGAGGCTGTTGAGGAAAGCTGGAGTTTCAGTAAAAATACCTTAAAGCAAGACAGTAGTTTTAAATAAAATAACGGAATACTCAAGTTTGTCATCCGGCTAAATTTCAGTATCTTCTGCATGCCTGCCTTTTATAGCCATGCTTCCTTTTCCATTGAGGATGTGTTGCTTCGTTGTCACATCTGATCAACTGCATAAGATGACTTTGATGCTTTAAAGAAAGATGGTTCATCCTGCAGGGTGGATTATAAACAAATGATTTATAGGCAAACCATGAAGCACAGTAGGAAACTTTTTAAACATTAATTCTGAGTAGAAAGATTAGTAAAGGAAATATTTCAGAATGCAGAAGGACAGTATGATATTTGCAGTTCTGTAACTTTAAAATACTTTCTGGATAAGGATTTCCCATGATTTGTTTCCAGCAGCAGTTGTTTTTAATGTTAATAGTCAACTACTGGACCTGTGAGATTGCATTTAAATTCATTAAGCATATACCTTTCTAAGTGAGTGTGTGAAAGTTTTGGAATGCATGAAACTTATCTCGGTGACCCTGTAGTATCATAAAGGGCACATGATGATTTGCGTCATTTCAAGTAGCGTTTTCCCATACTCATTCTCTTCACTGCAGGCCCCAAGTCAAAATTTGAATGGTGCTTATCTAATAGACATCGCAGCTGTCCCTTGCTGGAGAGCCGACAGTTCATTCTGTTTGCAGAGGAAGTGTATTATCTGACTGCAGAAGTATTAGGGACTAGAGTGGGCAAAACCACGCAGGCTTGACTCTGCTCTGGTGTAGAGGTAGCCTGTGAGGTTGTCTGTTAGCTCCCGGTGAAAAAAATTCGACTGGAGGGGGTTTGCCAAGTTTGAAGGTGCATGTTGAATTTCTAAGGCTGTCAGTTGTCTGCTTAGTCATGCCTAATAGCTCTGGCCTCAGTAGTTACAAGTTCTCCTGCTGTTTTGGGCTTGCAAATATGGATGAGGATTGTGCATGCACAGGCGCTGTTGCAGTTGATGTCATCCTCTGTTACTATTTGGGCTCTTGGGCTGTCTCCTGTTGATGAGACAAGCAGCTCCAGTCCTGGTGTCTGTTGTACTTTCCTACTAGAGCTGCTCTTTGAGGCCTTCAGTCTCTCTGAAGTTGAGAAGAATAAAATAAAACTAGGAAGGAAAAAATTCTGCATCTGTAGTCAATATGATGCACTTTCCGAAACGGCTTCACTGGTGGTGAACAAATCCTCTTTCAAAACCCACATTAGTAGGCCTGAAGTCTGAATTCCTTTCTCAATCTGATGGGTCCAGATCCTTAGATTTAAACTTGTACATACTGAGTTTTTGCCTTACTGATTTGCTCAGATAGCATTTGAAACTCTTCTCTGGGGGGAAGAGACACTTCAAAGAGTAATGTAAAGAATTCCAGCGAAAACTAGGGTGTGTTATCTCCAGTTTTTGTATGGAAGTGCCTTTAATTTCTTGCTTTTTAAGAAGCAACCAACCCAAACCCCAGAAACCTTGTTATAGGACACTTGGCTTGCATGGTGTGAGTGGGTCAGGAAGTAGTTGACTGGGTAGAGCAGCTTGAAGTTGCTGAAGAAAAATCTTACGTGCTCTGTCCGTGCAGTGCCTCCTGTACTGCTTGGACCTTATTTTGCTAGCTTAGCTTCTCTTCCAGAGTTAATTTCCTGACAGGTTAGTAAGCTGAATTTCCCTCACCAAGGGATCGAATAAATGCTGAGAGCCAGGGAGGAGGTGAGACCTCACAGCTGTAAGGAAGGGGAGTGAAATACCCTACTTGCCCTTGAGAGCAGCAATTTGTTGGGTTGTGTCACACCACCTGGGAAAACTTAACACTAATGTTTGACCAAGTCTGGGGTGATAATGCTTTAGTGTTTGCTTCCTAGAGCAAATAAAAGCTATTAAGAGTATGGTGTGACATGAATTGGTGGCTGTGTTGTCCAGTGTAACGCTGGTTCCTTCTATCCCTCACTTTTGCCAATACAGCTTTTGGTGGGGCTATAGTATATAAGATCAGGGAACTCAGTAAGGTGACTCATTTAGGAAAAAAGGGAGTGGGGCTGCTTGAGTACGTCTGCCAGCAGAAAGGAGTGTATCTCCATTTGGAGCTTTAACCTTGCCAGTCAAGATGCCTGGGATGTGAGAGGGCTGGTTGGGGTGTGGAGAGTTTTGCAATGCGTAGACTAAATCCTGCACTATAGCTCTTTGCAGTGACGTGTGTTGCAGGGATGCCTTGGTGGAGGAGCTGACTTAGGTTCAGCAGAGCTTACCGACAGTTGCTCAGTACCAGCTGTGTCAGAACATGGAGGCAACTTACATGAGTAGTTTTTTGCATCATCTGTTTGCTGCTTGTGCTTTGCCTCTGCCCACATTCTCCTCTCAGCTCCCCACAGAAGAGGACAGACTATACAGTGTTTTTAATTTAAAAAAAAAAAAAATCAAATTTCTTTCTTAATGGTGATTTGAAGTGATGCACTACACCATGTAGTGCTACCTACTGCTCATAAGTCTTGAGCATTAAGAAAATAAATGGTAGCTTCAATTTTGAATTACTTGCTGTTGGGAAATCTTAAATTGGATGCACAGCTTCGAGTATGATGGTGTTATCTGTCTTCTGGAGAGATCTAATGCAGAGTGTCTCTTTTCCAGAAGTAACTTCCACTGCTAGTCTGAATTGATATTCTAATACATACCTAGCAGGTTCTTCGAAGCACTTATAAACAAGTCTTGTAAGTGCTCTCCATCTTCTCTCTTGGCTAGTCAAAGTGACAGACTGAAGAGGAATCTTATAGCAAAATTAAACTGGCATTGGATAACATGTTGAAAATGGCAGGACATCTGTCTTTTTATTTTAAAGGACAAAAAAAAAATCAAAGCAAAACTACCATGTAGTCTTTTTTCGTATATTCATATTTCATTTTTGCCACTGCAAATGGCAGCAAATCAGAAAGAAACCTTATTTCATTGTTGAAATCTAACCATTCATTGCTAGTACTTAGAAAATACCTATCAGCAGGTAATCTACACTATGCAGAAGTCATTTGTAAACGTACTGAGTCTGCCAAAGCTAGTTTAAATATGTTTTGAGAAATGTTAAGTATGCACTGATATACCAAGCTTGCAGCAAGTGATGAGAGGTGTTTTGTTTTCAATGTTAGTGCAGGCACACCATGGTATTAAATGTAAAGACAAGACTAAGTATTAATTTTAAAATTCATAGTCCTTTTGGACTTTACTGTGCAAATAAGTTTTGTTGTTACTGGTTTGTCTTCTATGGAAAAGATTAAAGGATTTTTTTTTTCCTTAGTGTAACTGACAGCTCTTTGTTGTCCTACGCCTTCAGAAGAAGTTGATGACAAGTCCAAGCACTTGACCTCTGTGAAAATCAGGCTTCTAACTCTTGAAGTTCAGAAAAGCCTTTGCATATTCTGACCTGTTGAATGTGATATTGAAATGAAAGGTAATTTGGAAAAAGCACTTGAGTTCTGTAAGCATCAAATTTAGCACTACGTTTAGCTTATTCTTTTTTTAAACACTTCCTAAAATGGCTTAGCTGTTGTGACAGGTACTTTTAAACAAAATCGACTTGGCAGCAATGCTTTCTTACAAGCTTGTTTCACATGTAGCTATAGGAACAACCTTGCTTTTGACTTGTCGTGCTTTAATTTGAACTTAGTCAGTGATGCCCAGCAGCTTCCTCCAGGACACTTAGGAGCAGGCAATGTGTGCTAGAAGTGATGGCTGCTTCCAGGTATTTGAGGACATTGGGAGAATTAAAGTGTACCTCTGTAGGAAAAGAATCTGCTTTCTGTTCCCTTTAACACGCACTTTAAATCCCTTTAGCTTTTTAGCTGTTGAAAAGTAAAGTGCTGCTTTTTTTTCCTTGGCTTTCACAGTGAGGAGAGACAGACTCATCTCCATCTTTATTAGTTAGCAGCAACCAACTTTGCTGTTCTTTCTGGTACCCCTAGGTCACTACACTATACTTGCCTCCAGTTTTTTTTTTTGCTTAGTCTATTGTATCACCGAGCAAACTATACTACTTGATGTACCAGTCTGTTGACTAGTTGCAGTCAGCTCTTCTTTATCTCCATTTCCCTTTTTGCTTGTTATCCAGTGTGAATAGTATCTTTTAAAGAAAGGAGGATTGAAGTGATGTTTTTGCAGGCCAGGCTGCTGTAGCTTAGGAAGGGTGGGCCCAGGAAGGGTAGGAAGACAGCAGCTGCTGCAGGGAGATGAAAGCATGTTTGTTACGCTAAACCAGACAGCAGGGTAAGCTGCAAGCCAAGGCAGAGCCTTCCCTGGGATGATGTTGGATTCCAGAGAGCTGGAAGTCAGAAGTGTAGCGCTCCATTTCCTGGCCTTCTTGTCCTGAACCACTGAGCATTTATACTGGGATACAGTATAAATGGCTTCCTGACTGCTTCTTTAAAGTGTTTCCTCCCCTGGGCATGGAGGCTGTGGTGATGCGACTTTGCTAGAAGACGGTTTTGTTTGACATGGCAGACTGTTGCCATGTCCAAAGAGCACCCTGATGCTGAGACACTTGCAGTGCTGGGAAGTGCCTCTGATGTAGGAACAGGGACTGTGTTTGCCTTCCACTCACACCAGTGGCTTGTATCTTTTCTTGATTCCTCTTCCCCAGCCTTACCTTGGTTGTTTTTTTGCTCCCTGTGATGATTTCTGCTTGCATGTCTCTTGGGTGCAGCAGGGCTCCCTTTTCCACCAGGGCTTGAGCTCTCCCTGGTCTTTTCCATGCTGTTATACTGACTCAGTCTGGGTTGGGTGGGTGTCTGCAGCTCAGGCCTTTAATCTCCTCCCTGCTCTACTTACTGCATCTTTGATCTCTAGTACCTCCTACAGCCACTCCTTTCCCTTGTCAGATAACAGCTACTTACCTGCTCTCCATGCAGGTACTTGCTGCCCTGAGTATTTACTTTCTGTAGCTGCTTCCTTTCCCCAAATGCCAATGTTTCTGTCTTAATGCCTGTGGGACAGGTCAGATGATGATCTGCACTTTCTTTCTAACCCACCCTCTTTTGGGACAACCAGCTCATTTGCATTCATGGAGTCTGTGTCTTCTACGCAGAGAAGCTCTGCATAGGAGGCCACTGTTTTTTCAGCCAGATGAATTTGCAGGAGCCTTGGCTCCCTTACTGTGTCGGTGCAGCCCCGTTATACATTGAGCCACCTGCACTTGGCTTCCTGGCTTCCCCATATCTGCTCTGAGGAGGTGGGCACAGAGCTGATTGCTCTGCAGGTGACTGTGAGATGTTCTTCAGAGCTCTGCTGGTAAAAACAAGATGCAGCAGGAGAAGCCTCTCCTGTAGGGAAGCTGCCAAGGAGGTTTCCACTTCCCTCCCTGCTATGGGAGAGGAGAGGTGTTAGGCATTCCCTGTCCATGTCTGTCTGTAGCTGCCATCACTGGGGTGGTTTTTCGGTTTACTCTGTCTCCAGGTGGCATACATTGCCCTGCTGGCAGCTGCTTGGAGCAGAGCTGTCCTGATGCATAGCCTCCTTTTTACTTCACTGGAGTTCAGGAAAAGTTAATGTTCCATCGTCTCCCCACGCATGCCTCAGCCCAAGGGTTTTCTGTGGGAAAATAGCAAAATTGGGGCAGTAGCAGAACTTGCAAAACGCTGAGACACGCTCACTGACTTCAGGAGATACGGGAAGGCACGTATCTTCCATTTTATCTAATTCCCTGGGATGCAGCTATGTGTTCCTGCTACTCAAGGCAGAATTCTCTGAATCGTACAAGAGGGGCCAGTGAGAGAAGCAGCATGCCTCAGGGGATTGTATGGTTTAAAATACATCTCTGCTATAAATCACAACAGATGGTGGTGGGATTCTGAGGTGGATTTTTATTCAAATAGTACTTTCAAACAACTTCCCCCCTCCCTCCAGCTTCCTTATCAATGCAAGTTTCTGGAAAAAGTGTGAAAAAGAAGAAAGGAAGGTTGTCTTGTTTGTTTGTTTTTTGTTTTGCATCTTCAAGGGAAAGGCCATAGGACCTTCAGTTTCCTTTTTCTGTGGTGCTAGGCATAGCTCTTTGCCTCTACCAGTACCACTCTGCTGTATTACCCAGGTTAGGGAAATGTAAACAAGTGTGCAAGGGGGTTTTTACAGTCTCTATGTATTTTTAACATGTACTATGTACGTTGTAGGATCTACATTCGCTTCTCTCATTATCGTTCCTTTCAGTTCGGAAAAGGTCTGTCTCTCAAGGTGGTGATTAACTCTACTGATTATCTGCAAGCCGTGTTTGAGGAATTGGCTGAGGGTTACCTTGCAAACCAGGTTTTGGTCCTCCCAATACCCAGGAACACAGAAGCTGTCCTGTTAGCTTCCAGCTGATAATTTTTCATTTGCTCAGGAAGGGCATCCTGTTATGTGGGCTTCCACGCAGTATCCGATTACACCATGAAACTTGAATGCGGTCTTGAACTCTTGACCAGATACCCTATCTGCTCATACTTTTCTTTATTATCCTTTTAAGTGTTGTGGGTTTGTTGTGTTTTTTTTTTTTTTTTTTTTAATATCCTTTGCAGCAAGATGGATAGTAGTTCCACTGATTTTTAGGTCACTCTTTATTTGGTATCCCTACTTAAATAAGGTCATATATGTTATGGCCTTAACTTCCCACATTTCTCCTTGTTTCTTTCTGTGCCTGTATTCAGGCAGAAATGGTGCCCTTCTTTTTTCTTTGTCCTTTATAGAAGGCTGTTAATGCTTGCTGCAACTGAAAGGCAGATCTTAGGAAATATGAGTCTCTGTCCTCCTTGAAGGTTGTAAACAGAGAGGGTAATTCTCGCTTTTCATTTTGCCCTAGCTGGATAGATTAACTCTTGTGTGCCGTAAGGGTGTAGGATTTGCAGATGTCTCTTGACCTGTCAAAATGAAAGCCAGCTATAACAATTTCATATCTGCCTCTTGGGTTGAAACAAGAGCTGGCTTCTCCGAAGCTTGTCCTGTTATTTGGAGCACCAGGCTTTCTTTGGGAGAGTGGAGGTCTCTTTGGCAGATTATTATTTTTTTTTTCTTCAACAGAGACCTCTGAACAGCTACTCTCTAAAATGTCTTCTGTACATGTGGTGGGTTGACCACACTTTCTCCATACAGGGCAACATAAAACTTGTACTACTGCTTTCTCTGTGGGCTCAAATAGAGCTCTGAAATAAGCTGAGAGTCTCTTTAGTAGTAAAACACTGACTTCAGACTCAAGACTTGTGCTTGAAAATTGTTCATGCAATTTGAACAGGAGAGGGAAGAACATTACAGTCTTGCTAAACTTGAGGTAGCTCCCATCTTGTCTGGTGGCTGGACAATGCAGTGCTGAGAAAGAACAGAGGAGAGCATTAGTAATGAGAAGAAACCAATTACTATAACAGTGTTTCACTGGAAGCAACAATGTAAGTAATAACTAAATAAAACATCTATAATCAAGCAAGAAAATGTTTTGAAGATGATTCGTGCAAAAACCTAAATAAACTCTTTCCCCAAGAGAGGACCTCTCGAAAAAAGGCTGTTTAAAAGACTTAAGTATGCTGCAGTCTATTTTAATAAGGAGGGAAGCAAGAAAACATGATCACTTTTTGCAGTTTCATGTGTTCTTGTGGTTATTTTTTCATTCAAGCCCAACTCCCACGCCTTTTAGTTTATCATAAATCTTTTAAAAATAAATAGTTGTTTAGCAGAATTCTTGTTGACGTATGAGATTATATATATGCATATGCATGCCAGGGCTTAGTCATGTAAAGTTAAGTGTAACTGTTCTCATCTGAAAACATGTCATTGTTAAGTATAAAGTCTCATCACAGTCTTCATAGGTTTTTGATGAATCCTAGCTCCATGGTACTCTAATTCTGGATTGTGCTTTCTAGGTAATAAAATAATTGTTTTATAAATGACCACATTAAAGTGTGTGTTTATTTTTAAAAACACTGCATAACTAAGTCAAGTTCTCTAGTTTGGAAAAGCCAATGTTACTTCTCCTCCTTGTCTCTCTGGGTTAGGTTACAATTTTTAATTACATTATTGCTTGCCAGCATCCCTCCCACAGACTCTTCGCCTCATCCACTACACAGAATATATGGTGCTAATCTTGATGAGTCTTTCCCCTTCTCCTTACTGTGGAATATGTGGCATAAGGCCATAAATTTCCTGCACAGTATTCAAAGCTTGCTTTAAAAGAAGAATTAATCATTTCAATGTGGATTTTTTTTCCTGTGATATTTCACAAATGTTTGTGAACGTGCCTTCCAATAATAACATATTAACAACAGCTTCTTCCCATCTGCAAGTGCACCATTGCTCATGTTTCTGGCTTTAAGAAGTCTGTTTTATGTTAGGGTTGAATTGGTTGATCCCTAGCTGTTCACCTCAGGCTCTGTGCAGGTCTTGTCTGGCAGTCACCTTGGTTAGCCGGGCCTCGGTTTGGGACCCAGCTGTTTGTTTGTCTCATGCAGTGGCGATATTCAATTCCGTAGTGGATGCTGAAACATAAGGAATGTGTGAATACCTGTACGGAGTCAAAAGAAAGATCTGGCTAGACCAGTATCGCGTCTGGCAGTTGCTAATGGTAGGTGCCAGGGGAAGAGCAGAGAAACAGAACAAATACACAGTAGCATTTTGCCAGAAAATTTTTCTAGCCTCTTGTGATTTGCAATCTAGGTTCTTTTCTTCTGTGAGTTATCTAGTTGCTTTTTGCACCCATGTAAACTTGTAGCATTCCCAGTGTCCTGTGACATGGAATTCCACAGATTAACTGTTACTTGCAAAAACCACCCTGTCTGTCTTTGGTTTTTGAGTCTGCTTCTTGCCACTGTTATTGGGGTAGGATTCAGCTCTGCACTAAACCACCTACATGCAGTTGTGTGAATGCAAGTGTCTCACTGGCAATGCTGGCAGCAGAGCTGAGAGCAATTCAGCTCACCACCAAGTCAACGTATAGGTTGGGACTCAGTTGCTTAAACCAGAGCTATCTGGTGTCATTTTGGGTCCTGTGGGATGTGTATCCTGCCCGGTCTCTTGTTGCCACTTGATGACATCCTGCTAGCCCTCTGATACATCTGCCAGCCCTGTGCAGGCATCTTGGATGCACTAGGATTTCTCAAATACGGCACTTGGGTTTATCTGGTAGAATTGCTTCCTCCTGTCTTGCTGCCATCACCTGGCATGGGAATTAAACCATTTAGGTGTTTTGATTCAGATCAGTGTCTTGCATCCCATCCTGTCCCCCTCTTTGCTCCCTCCTCTGTGTAGTGAGAAATGTCTTCTACTTCTGATCTGGTTAGATCTACAGCTGCGACAGACTTCTGTGTGTACCTCACATGGCAGAGAATGCACAGATCCTGCACGTGCTTGCTTTGCTTGCAGATGTGAATGTTCATGACCCAGCAAATCCTAATTACTATCAGGTCTCATGTCAACTCCCCTAAAAGGAGAGAACCTGCTATTAGCGATCATCTGTAGATATTTTTGTACTTAAAACTCCTTTTCAGGGCAGGGATGGAACCAGTTCCTGCCAAGCCAAATTCACTCGGGAGGTTCCTCCCACTGTTCCTGCCTCCTTTGCTGGGCTCCTTCCAGTTTCTGCAGCAAGGCATCTTGCAGACCCAGCCTTACAGTTACAGTTGCTTGATAAAATATTGCCACAGAACACCTAGAAATGGTCATGCTTGCAAGTGTGCAAGGAACATAGTGCTACGTGGAGTGTGGAGAAAAATATACTGATGGTAAACCATAAATGAATTAGTTTGTTCTAAGGTTTTATTTGGTTGTTGATGAGAAGAAGTATAACGATGCTGCTCAGAAAGATGGATGCATTTATTTAAACGGTAGGTGGTCCTTGAACTGAGCAACAGTTCTGAAACACAGCTAAACGCGTCTCCTTCAGCACATGGTCCCGACCTGCTGTGCCTGCGCTACCTTTCCCTGCTGGTTCCCTGTCATCCTCCTGGACTCCGCAGGTCTCCCTTTGCAGGCTGAGCTGCTCCAGAGATACTCGGATGAATTTCTGTTGTGGACAAATCCGTTTCCCTGTAGCTTCTCCCTCTGCTGCAATGGGGCAGTTTTGGCTGCAGTTTTGAGAGGGGAAACATGTCATCTTGATACGTAATGTTGTGAACCTTGGCTCAGGCTTTTTAACACTTGTCGAAGTTGTGATCAACTAAAAAATGGCTGTTGCTGTCTTCCACAATTTCAGTCGATACATACTTGGGTGCCATAGAGGTAATGGTTTGTGTTCTTTTTAAATAATCATTTTAAATAAACATTTTGTAATAAACAATTAATAAACATTTTAAAATGTTTGCAAATTATTGTTGCAAATTTGACACTTGGATGTGTGCTGTATTTGTCTCCTGAAAACATTTTTAATACCTTTCCATAGCCTTATTTCCAATGAAATGTACTTAAACCCATTACTTAGTGGTCATGTTCAAGCCCATGGTAAAGCTTATAACCTATGCTTTCTCAGCACTTCACTTCCAAGGCACGCAATTAAAGACTCCTAGATTAAACCTCGTCTCCTTAAAACGATGTGTGTAGTCATGGCAAAATCTGAACTGGCTCTTCATTCCTGGTTTGAGTGCAGGAGTGAAAAATACTGACTTTCCCCATTGTCCAGCTGCAGAGACAGTAAACGAGAGGCCTCTTAAGGGGCCAGGTGTCCCTTGGCAGCATTTTGATGGCTCTTGTTTCTAATAAGCAAGCTGGATGTTGGGAGTTTCTAAGTCTGTCTGGGTGTGGGGAGAGTTACTGAGAGTTCTGTTACTTGCAAATCTAAATGAGGATTGCTGTGCTCTTTTGGCTCCTCTTTCTTATGTTAATTCTTAGTTTTTAATCTTACTATACCGGGTTTGTTCAATGCTTTTTCTACTCCAGAGCTACCAGCAACACGCAGTCACTTAAACAGCTTAGATGAAGACAGTAAATATTGGTGAGGTTTGGACACAGGCAGGGATCACGTTTTGCAAACAGCTGTCGTGGTGGAAAGCGGCAGCAGCCCTTTCAGTGGGAGTATTCTTTCTGACCCGAAGCAGTCAGATCCCATAATGTTAGAAAAGTTAATGCAAAAATCTAGTATCCTACTGCTGGTATTCCTGATAACTTGATATTTCAAAATGTCCTGTTAAACAGATATATGGGACTTACTGTAAACTGATAGGCAAGAATGCTGGGTGCAGAAATTATGTTTCCTTGTTATGTGTAATGTTGTAGAAAGGGTTTGCTAAGCCTGCTGTTTACAGCTGATTCACAAAATATTCCCAGGAATCTCCAGTTGCGCTGGCAAATTATTCTCTTAACCAGCAGTAGTTTGCAAGGAGATTTGGGAGGGGGTGGGAGTGCAGGTTATGAGCAGTCCTAACACCCAGGAGCGCATTTGATGCCCCCAGTTTGTGGGCAAGACACCGCAAAGGGCTGGTACTCCAGTGCCTGCCCGCAGGGAGCCTCGCTCCGCCCACCAGGTCAAGCGTATCACCAGGTATGGCAGTCAGTCGGTCATCTACCTATCATGTATTACTAATATATAAAAGAATCTACTTCTGTGGTGAAAATTATGCTGTTACCCATTTTATTGGCAACATCTGAACTAACTAAAACAAGAGCGTGACTCTTTGGTGGCATGCCTGCCTGTTTACATGCACACGAATTCCCTTCAAAGTGTTTTGAAATCAGGTTGAGTGCAGGTGTCCTGCGTGGGCGGGAAAAACAAATAGTGGTGTCTGATACAGTCCCGAGATGTGCCGAGCAGGAAAGGAGTGCAGCTCTGTAACTGGCACTCAGGAGGGTCAGTTCTGTGGGAAAATGTAAATATTTCTTGCCCCGCTTCATCCTTTGGAGGTGGGACTCTGGTGGTAGGAGGGGACCGCAGTGCAGGGTCTGCACAGCGCCTTGCCTCTCTGTTGGGTGCAGAGGGTGTTTTGGGAAGCCGTGTCCCAGAGCAGGCTCTGTGGCTGTCCTGCCTGTGGGCTGTATGACCTGACACACGGTGGGTCCGTGTGGGAGGGTGGCTGGAAGCAGGTGTGCTTCATTTCTAGTATAATTTTGTGGCCATGTAAAACTGCTTAGGAGTACAAAGAGGGGAGAGTATGCTCTCCTAATGTTACCAGTAACATCAAGGCGTTGCTGGTTTTGATCAGTGTCTTTCCTTAGGACAGGACTAAGCTTCTTATGACTTACTAGAAATGTGGTATTTCCTAGTCTGGTTAAGCCTGTAAGATGTTTGGGGCTCTTGTTAATTTTCCATAATGTAATTTAGTAAGATGTACTAGATTGAGAAATTACAAACAAAATGCAGCTTACTGAAGCAAAACTGGCAGGTGTGGTAGCATCTCAAGTTGTACACCCCACAGCATTATCTTTTCTTAGGATCACTCGCATCCTTTGTAGTTTGCTTGTTTAGATTGCTTCTGCTCTTTTTCTGAAATGCTGATTTTATAATACTACAGGCAGCTGTGGCTGGCTTCTTCTCACTTTGCATCATAAAAACCATTTGATTAAAAGCATGTAGTAAGCTCCCTTTAAGTCCTCGTGTTTCCACACTTTGATGTTGCCATGTTATTTTTTTTCTAAAAACATCTCTTTCCTGTGTGCGTGCACACACGGGCATCAGTGTGTGTCACCTTGGTATGCTTATAGAGCCTCTATAAGTAACTACACTGATTTCATTAAGATTTACTAACTAATTACCCTAATAAATGACTGCATAAATAACTCTACTGATTTCATTAGGACTTAGTAATGAATGGTCCTAATAATCAAGGACCAGGCTCTGCCATCTTGAGAGAACGTTCTTAGGCTCAGGGATGCCTTGTAGTTTATGTGCAAAGGTGACACTTTTTACTATGCTACTGTAACTTTCGGCATTCGTAATACAAGTCAGTGAGACAGAAATGATTGTTGGGATGCTAAACGAACGCCTTTTAAAAAATAGAAAACTGAATACCTTCTCTGCATTGTTCTGTTGTCTGCAGTTTGCAGGTCTGCTCCTTGTGTCTTGCATTATAATATGGTATTGCCTGGCCAGGACGCTGCGTAGGAAACAATGTGTTCCTCTCCCCCTTCCCTACCCTGTGCAATGAGGCTCTACAGAAGAGTTTTTTACATGAACCTATGATGTTTGTTAATTTGAAGAGGTTTTGTAATCCAGTTACACAAAGGAGCTACTGATAGAAATTTGGTTGAATTTCAGTGTTCTGGCTAAATTGCCTGTACAGGTTTGGAACAGAAGAAAAAAAAGCTTTTTAATTCATTACAGGTTTGGTTGAGGTGTGTAAAGCTGAGGTCCTTCACACATGGCAAGGCTGCAGTTAGAGAGGTCTTGTTAGTGGACCTATGTTATATATGCTCAGTGGAAGAGTGGATGTGAAGCGACTGGTCTGTTTACAGGACTAATGCCTTTGTGTTTGTCAGAAGTTCCAGATATGTTCTTATCGTTCCCAGCTCTGGAAGAGATTCCCCTTGACTATTTAGTTTTAGGTGTGCACATGCATATTTGTAAGCTAAGAATGGCTCCTGAGATTGATAAACTTCTAATAAGATAAGTTCGTGCTCTAATTCAGTAACTTAACAAGTTTAAGTTTATAGGTATATGTAAACACTGTTTCCAGTTGGGTAATGGTTTGGGTTTTTTGTTTTGGTTTGGTTTTTCTTTTAAACTTTCATTTTGATCCCCTGTCAAAATGGAGATGATATCAGGTTCCTTGCTTTATTTTGCCCCCCTAAAAATGTGACTTAAACACCAAGATTCTTCGTATTTTCTGTTAAAGCATAGGAATTGTTAATGTAAGTATTCCAGGGCCTTTAATAAAAGGCAATTAATTTGTGGTTTTGCTTGCAGAATTTGTTGTTTATTTGAGGAAACTTTGATTCTACTGTTTTCAGTTTATCCCATGCTTGTCCATAAGTTGACCGATCCTTTTTTAATGTGTCCTGTCTTCTGAGAATGTTTTTTTCAGAGGGTGTGGTGGGTACCGATTCTCCCTGTTCTCTTTAACATTAACAAGGGTGGGTTTTTTAATGAAAAATTCTAGTAGGCTCTCTTCCCTTTCCACCTGAAACATGCATCAGCTCTAACAGATCTCATGCCTTCATGAGCTTCATAATTACATTTCCTGAAGCAGAAGCTGGGTGTAAGGAAAGGTGGAGTAGCAGCAGCGTTTCCTTGTGCCTGTAACATCCTGCCCATAAAAGCAGGGAAATAGCTGTTTGGAAAGAAAAAAAGAATGACTTTTGAACTTTTTGTTGTAAAATCAACACATTCTCCCATTTGCTGCTTAAGAACAAAGCATGTAATCTTTTTCCCCCTTCTCTGGTTTCCTGGTGGCCATTCTCCAGCATGGCAAAATAACTTGTGTTTGGAGTCGGGCCATGGCATCAGGTTGTAAGCAAGCAAGCCCTTTTCTCCAATGCAGCCTAATTGCTGTTCTCCTGACCTTTCCTCAGAAGAAAAGTTTGTTTATCCAGCTTTTCCAGTGGGATATTCATTAACCATGTTCTAAAGTCTTCTGTTCACACCTCCCTCGAAAGCCTACCCGTTGTGACCTCCTGCTCTGTTCTCCTCTCTCCACTGTGTCCTTCCAGCATTGATCTAAATAGCACTGGTATCACCCTACTCTTTTATTGATGTCATTAAAAAAAAATAATGTCTGATTGTAACAATTGCCCTGTAATTCTGAAGTGACTCACTACTACAGAATTGTCTGCCCTGAGACAGAAGCTGTGAGTTGATCGGGAGGGAGCGGCGTGCTCGCATCACCACTGGAGATGTGAGTGTTGTAAACTGTCTGCTGATAGTGGCACCAGGCTAGCACAGTGTTTGGGTAAGCTGGGACCTGTGTGGTAAAGTTTTTATTGCACCATAGTTCTCTTATGCTGCAGACTTGTTTAATGACTGTTTATAAAATCTGTGGCTTTTTTTTCCCACCTGTACAAAAATAAAACAAAACCCCCACTTGCCTTTGCTAGTTCTTTTGTTTTCAATTTGTTTATCCTGTTCTTTTTCACCTGTAAAAAGAAAAAATACCACGTTCATCCTAATTAAGAAAGGAGCCTCCTGGATTTGTAGAAGTCGTCTGCAGCCTGGTAGTGGGTCTGTTATTGGATGAGGACTGTGACAGCTGACACTGGTTTCTGAAGCAGCAGTAGCATCTAGCAGAGAAGCAGGCATGCAGCTAAAAGCAGTAATCTTTTAAATTGTCCCAGCATGGATGTCTGCAGCTTGAGGCATCTGGATTCATTTGTGAGAAATAAATGTGTGCGTGTGTATTCTGGAAAACAAATTCATCCTGAAACTAGGAAGCAAGTGTATTTTTGCAAAAAGGGTTGAGCCGAATAAGTTGGTGGCAGTTTTCCATTTTTGTAATGGTAGTAGCGTGTTTTGTCTGTCTTTTTAGAGAACATACGAGTTTTGAAGAAACTTGTCCTTTTGTCAGTCTCTGCTCGCAGCTGAAGTGCTTGGTAGCCTGTTCAAATGTATGTGTGAGTAATAAAAATAGGGTGTAGAAAAACAAGGGATTAAACCCCTCAGAAAGCAGGTTATCATTACCATGCTGATGAGTTTATTCAAGGCATAATCTTGCTGAATCAGTTGGTCAGTTTCCTCACAAAACAGAGATCTGAGGATTGAGTACCACCTTACCAATGTGAGTTTGAGGCCACTAGGATGTGAACTTTTGTGGGTGGTGGCATGGGGCTGGATGGCTGAGGTCCAGCAGCCCAGTGCCTTTGCCAGTTTCTTCTCATCTAAGCCCCTCAGCTGCATTCAGCATCTGCAAGATGAGAAGAATAACTTAAACCAAGGAGCTGGATCCAAGACTGGTTCAAGCCTTTTCTTTATTTTCGCTCTTACTAGAACAGCAGTCAAATCTGAGCTCTGAAGCTTTAGTAAGTTCAAACTGGAACTCCAGTAAAATTGAATGAAGGTGGGGAAAGAACCAAAAAAATTCCTGTTTGCTGCAGCCTTGAGAAAGATAACTGACTAAAGGGTTCTGGTATTTATTTTTCAGGATTTGACCTCTTAAGGCTGGGGATATAAAAGAGAGGTAAAATCCTATCATTAGGGTCAATGTAAGTTTACACTACAGTAGTACACAGCTAGTGATTGTAGTGTGCTGCTTCAGAAATGTCTTTTGGATACTACCCTATTTTTAATAAAACATGCTAATGTAAAGGCTGTACAGGAGGGTGCAGTCATTACAGTATTAACTGTTAATGAAATGTCCCAGGTGATATAAATTTTCTGGAATGTAAAAGAAGAAAGAAATCCTTCATGCAGGCTAGACTGCAGGGGTGCCTCCTTCTGTCTGCACTGTGTGAAATATCTAATTTGGATGCCTCTTTGAAGAGACTGGTTCCTTTTTTAATATTCCTGTGGAAGCTGCATAGAGTGTTAATTACACAAAGTGCAGTGAGAGAGGTAGCGTTGGTGTAAAAATATTTCCTGTGGGCTTATTTCGTGAAAGCCTAGCTTGCTCTGTTGAAGGAGAGCTGCTGTCGCTGAAAACTTTACTAGGTTTTAGATGGAGTTAAGTTTTAGCTCTTACCATTTGATCTGTATTTATATAAAGCAACAGTTACATAAATTGTCTGTAAGTGCATATGATGGTTTTATTGTGGTCATATTCAACATACTAAGACGACACTTTGGCTTCATTGACTTAGAGGATGTGTACTTCACTAAAGATACCAGTGATTGCTTACAACTTTTAACATCCCACAGTCTCCCCCGCCCCGGTTATTGTTATGGGCTTTTGAGGCCTTTAAAATGTAGATTTTATTTGAAAAATAGATAGTTGTACTTCCTAAATTTTGCGGGATTTTGAGATGCATATGTGGTAGAGGAAGGCTTTTTGCCTTCAGAAAAGTTTCAAATATGAGATCAGCACCAGGTTGACCAAGAGAGAGTAACTTCTTGAATTTTTTTAGGGAACTGTATGTTCCTCAAACAAGTAACTTCCCCCCCCATGACCAGTATTTGCTTGAGAAGACCATGCATCTTTTTGAATGTTATTTTCATTGTAGCATCCGTGATAAGGGAAAAACTGTCAGGGTTGCACTATATCCAAAGAGCCAAGGCATTACATGATGTTTCTCAGATGAGAATTGTTACTGTGCAATTTTTAAGGGGTTTAGTTTTTTCTTTTTCTTTCAAGTAGAACAAACCCAAACAAAAATGACTTGGTTGGTGGGACTGTGACCATGTGCAGGCTCACCATTTCTGTCTAACACCAGCTGTGAAGCTGGGCCTGGTTAGGAAGTTGTTGCTTTTTCTTGATACGGGCAGGTTTTGTGAGAAGGCTTAAAGAATAATTCGATGACACAATCTTTGAACTACCCAGACAAACCTGGGAAGGGAACGTTGCTCTAAAGATAAAACTGTGTTTGACGCACGTCGTGAAAGGCAACACATCACCCAGCTTCTGCTGAGACGAGGCCCATGACTGAGCTTGCTTCAGACTTGAGAAGTGCCAGCAGTAACCACAGAGAGAAGACTGCACGCCCTGGCCTGGCACGGGGCTTGCTCTTCCCGCACTGTGCCTTCCCCAGGAACGGCTGGTTGGTTTCCAGTACCAATTTTAATATCAAATGTAAATAACTGCATTTGAAGACCTGGGGGGTTGTCATTGCAAACCACCTCTTTCCGCCTTCTGTTAAATGGAGCGTGTTGGATTCTTGTGTTGGAGGGTCACATGCAAATACAGTGGTGTAATGACCCAGGGTCCTAATATCACTTAATTGACTGATTGCTAACTGTATTAATAGCTCAAGTTCCAGACCATACTTAACCTTCAAGATATACTAATTAGTTTTCTATACAATATCTTGTATAAGCTTGTTTCCTAACTGTCTGCTTAAAGCTAGATTTTGCTGTACAGGTCACAAAGAGGCTGGTAATCCATTTTAGTTCATTAAACCCCTTATCTGCTTAAATAGCCAGCAGTCAAAACTCATGCATTTTCTGTAGAGGAGACCTGAAGGAGGTTATTTACTATTTGTGATGTTTCTTACATCTAGTTTTACTGAAATATGCGAAATTGAAACAGTTGTGAAATTTTACTTAAATCATTTAATGTATTGCTTAAAAAATGTGTCATAATACGGGAAAAAAATACAAATCTGCATAAAACCTGCTGTGTCTTTAGGGACAGAATCTAATGCCAAGCCTCAGATACTATTCTTCATGCAGTTGGTTTTTACTTTAAACAGATGACTGGCTTTTTAAAACTGGTTGCATGCCAGTAGTTAAAGTACAGCCATATAGGGTATGACAGGGTTTGTAACTAGGGGTTTTCAGAGGTGAGGTCATGATAAACTTAAATGAAACTTAAGCAGCAATGCTAATGTCACCAACAAATAGATTTCTTTTTCTAGCCTTCCTTTCACAATGCCTGAACATTAACCGTGTTTATATTGCCTCTGTTTGAAGGAAAATAATTTAAAAGGAATAAAGGGAAGCTAGAGTTCTTGGTTTGTTTCTCTGCTGCTTAAAAATATTCACCGTATAAACATATGAGTGTTTACATCAGAGAGGTCAGACAGGAGCCATAATGCTTTGCTTTACCCTTTGTCATTCAGTGCTTTCATTAGCATGCCAAGCCACACAGTGTGATGGTATTTAGGAAAAACTGAAAATAGTCTGAAAGTAACAAGTATTTACTTACTAACTGGAATGCCTGTACCTTGTAAAATTATGCTAAAATTATAAGCTGTGGTAGTTGCCTGGGGATTTCTTTAACCACTGTGGAAGTGCCCTGGAAGAGAGACCATGTTACATCACGAGTATCTTAAGTAAAGATTTTCCACAGACCTGTAGTGTACAAATTAATAAGGAAAGAGCACCTAAACTTTGATGCACCGATGTTGTGAGTTCTGCACGCAGCTTTGGTCACTACATCTCAGGAAGGGCATACTGCAGTTAGTTGCCCTTCTCTAAACTGATTGAGAGGATGGAGCAGCTACCTTAGGAAGGACTAAGGAGTCCAGGGCTCCTCACTTTGGGGGGGGGGGGGGGGGGGGGAAGGGGTGTATGATCATGGTTTACAAAATCACCAAGGTGATGGATACACTGAATGTGAAACACAGGTTCACCGGGTCCTGCTGTATTAGGATTAAGGGGCACTCAATATATTTAACAGAAGTTACCTTCTGTCTTAGTAGAAGATCAGCTTAAAGCAGATGGCAGTACTTCTTCACACTGCAGTCACGAATTTCTGGAACTTGCTGCCACAGGAGGTGTAGAGGTTTTGAAGTTTTGTAAACTTCAAAAAGGGTTTATGTGCATGCATAATCACCAGGTCCATGAATGGACACTCAACAGACTCGGAAGGGAGGTGCCCTCTAAATTCCTGCTGCAACACTTGTGGATGCCAGTGGAGAGGCTGCAGAAAAGGCTCACGTGCTCGCTTGAAATAGCCTTTGCTTCTGCTGCTGTCGGAGGCAGAATACCAGGCTGGACGCACCATACACCTGACCTGGCAGGGTGCTGCTTCTCTTGCTGCCTCAGAGGGCATGGTGCAGGCTGTTCTTCAACTCGTTCTGACTGTCAGGATAATTATTTAAGACTCAGGTCAGCCAAACCCGCTTAGAAAAACAAAAAGTCTTTTTCTAAAAAAAGAGATTGCTTCCTTGCCCTGTGTGCCAGCTGACAGGGGTGGGAACTGGATCATGCTGAGTGCAGAAAGCAAAAGGTACTAAAGAGGATACAGAGATTGTTCTGCCCACATCCATCCTGTCAGAAAATTCCCCTTTCCCTGACCCAGAGAGAAACCTCACCCCATTCAGGAGCACACAAACATTTCAAGGTGCAGCTACGTGAGAAGGTGCAATGCTTGGAGCTGCTTGGATGCTAAGATGCCTCCCTGCCCCTGTTTGGTCTTCTCCATACCTTTCTGGCTACTGGTGTCTCTGACAGACCGTTTGTGGATGGGCATGACCAGTAGCTCTCCCTGGTGATTCTTGGGCTTTCAAATGAAGGAAAGAGCACATCTTCTGAGTGTGGGCTTGCCCCGGGATGGAAGGAGGAATTGCTGTTGCTGGCAAAGCTGCTCTGCTCTCAGGAGAGTTAGGATGAGGAAGAAGCAAGATGTTTATTTCAAAATAATTTAATTGCAAGGTTTCAATTTCTTTCTTTCCTGTGGGAGTGCTGGCAGGTTGTAGGAAAGGGTGTTCTTGCCTGTAGAAGCAGCAACAACTGACATCAGAAGTCCCTTTCTCTGTTTTCTTTCTTGTATTCTCTACTAGGCTTTTTTGTTGTGAGATAGCACTGTTAGTTAAATCCTTTCTCTAATGCAAACATAATGTAAATAGGGTGCATTTGCTGTGATTTTTATGACTTAAACAAGACTTAGGGTTGGTTGTTTTTTTTTTCTTAATGTAGATTAGGCTGCATTTCTCATTTGTCAAAGCCTCAGTGCTTTACATAAAAAATTATTCCTGGCCACAATTTACAGCAAGATCAGGGCATCATCATACATCTGACTGAATCAAGGGTCACTATATGTGTGGGATTAATATGAAACGTGAAGGCAGGGGATAGGGACTGACATGGCTTAAGAGGTGGCTTGAGCTCCCACAGGTCTTTGGTTGTTTAGATTGCTTATGAAAATACTTAATATGTTCCTGGGATAGGTTAACCTTTCGTCCATTTTATTTTCCTTTGTCTGTCAAGCTGAAATGTTAAGAGGAGCTTAGTTCCCTATTCCTCAGAGATGCTGATTTCTAGAAGTTTTATGAAAATAGGAGATTAGATAGAAGAGAGACTTTCTTGTATTCCTCCATAAATAAAAGCCTATAGTAGCAGTTTGGGGAAGCCATGCATCTGTCTCAAGGCAAGGATCCTGAGGAAATGGGCTTCAGGGTTTTGGGGTTTTCTTTGTTTGTGGAACTTTTTTCAGCCTCATCCCATAGCAGCTTGCTAGCTGTTGAGCTTAGCTCTTTCTTACTGCATGCAGGACTAGGGTTTGGCAGTAACCGTGGGACTTGGACTTTATGAAAGTCCCAGATGCGATGCGATTCTTTTTGGGGATCACAACTTGGTTTGCAGTTCATTTTAATTGTATTCTGTGCAGTTTTAGTTGTGTTCCTTGAGGCTTCATGCTGAATCAGTCTCTGGGGGGCTTTGCACTGGGCATAAATGTTAAAAAGAGAGTGCTGCTTCTCTAAACATCTGTGATACAATAAATGAGATGTGGGGGGGTGTGGAGGCTATAAAGGAAGAAAAAAACATTTTCTGCCCTTTTTTGTTGAGAGGAAGCTCAACTGTGAAGAGGCATTGCATCATGAGCTCTAATGAAAGACCAGCTCTTCCCCTTGGGGAAATGAAAGCACTTGCCTCATTTCCCTCTCACTGGCAGCTGTTGCTTAGGAATTTCATCTGAGAATGAAATGTGGCTTTGGTTGACCTGAGGAATGGCTTTACTACAAAAGGCTGTCAATGGTGTGCGCTGTAAGTGTTGGGAAGGACAGTGATTTTCACAGAAGTTAGTGGCTTGGACTAGAAGTAGTGTATTGGACCCAGATATATCATCTGTATGGATTCTGATATATTCATCTGTCTCCTTGAGGTTAGTTTTTATCTTTCACATCTGTGCTAAGCAGAGGAAGTAGCAGATAACAAGAGAAGCAGGGAATGGAAGCTCTAATGGAGCTCTGATGAGGAAAACACCCTTAACTGGACTGGGAGGAGGAAGGGGTGATGACATGGCAGCTGTTACTGAGAGTATCATTTGGCTAAGTGATGGGGGAGTCACACCTAACTCAGGGTTGTTGGGGGGTTTTTTGACAAAAATAACATTGAAATGTTTTTGTGCGTTGTTTTATAGAGAAAATTCCTTTTTTGAACACTAGCACCCAGAAGTGCCATTGTTAAGCCCAGCAGCATCTAGGTCCTGTCTGACAGAATAAGACACAGTGCAAACTGCTCTGCTGACTGCGCCTAGACTTCCCTCTGCTGCTGTGACATATGCAAGGATTTGTGGTTAGGAAACTCACCACTAGGCCTAACTTTTGAAGAAAGGCAGTTTCACAATTCCCAGCATAGAAATTTTGTGAGGCATGCATGCTGGGCCTTTTGTAGGGAGCTGGAGATGAATCAGCTGCATCTGAATCTGCCGAGGGATGAATTGGCTGGCTGGAGCGTGCTGCCCCTCACGCCTCAGCAGTGCGCTGGCTCCAAGGAGCTGTGCCAGGGGTTGCAGAGCACGCCTGAGGGGCATGGGAGGGCCACTGTGGAAAAAGGAGCTTTTGTCCTGGGCTGGGTGAGCCACCAGGTGACAACAGACTGGCTGCTTCGCTCACCAGACCAGGCAGAACTGTCGCAAGAACCGATGATAGACATGCTTGGCTGTAACATTTAAATCTCACCTCTGAAATGCCCTTTCTCCTTTGTTTGAAAGAGCTGAGGCTGGAGTAATTGCTTTGCAGTTAGTCCCACCCTGAGCAGGTGTGGCTTCAACCACTTGGTGGCCCTTTCAGAGCAAGGTGATACAAGTGCATTGTAAAGCATGGTAGAGGTGAGTTAATTACCGCTGTTACTCTGCTGTTGTATTGGATGACTCAAGGTCTTCTACAGGTAATAAATTTACCTGCTGAGATAACAAAGTGGAATTTGGTCTGCTGGACCGAAGTAGAGTTAGCAGAGGACTTTTCCTTTAGTGGGTCCTGTAAGGAGGTGACAAGTACAGAAGGAAATAAGAGAATTGTGGGAAGTGAGTTTGCCAAGTCTTCCTCCACCCACCTAAGTCATCTTTGACCAGCATACTTATTTATTTTAACTTAAAGGATGGCTAGACAAAGCTGTATGGCAAAAGTTAAGTGCCACTGAATACTGAGAGCAGTTCACCTCCAGGAAAGTTGGGGGGAAAAAAACTGTACCATCTTGTCAGCTTCTCTTTGCATGTTGGTTAAGTATAATTGGGAAAATTAAAGTACATGGGTGCCTCAAATCTGTGTGTGCTGCTTAATGATACTCACTGAGAGCAGCTGACTCAGTGAATCATAGCGGGCTGAGGCTTTCTTGCTCACAATAAACTCAGTGAGGTATGCCTTTGTTGGCTTTCTCCTGACAGCAGTCATGTGGGATTTACTGTCTCTGCAGTCTGTGTGACAGCAATGTGATTTTCTGTAGGCACTGGTGTCTAGCTAGCGAGGAGTTTTTGTTTGCTTGGTTGATGTGCCCTGATGTGTGTGCAGTTGGAGTGGTTTGAACATTCGTTTGGGAGCGGGAGAGTATCTCCAGATTGATTCATTAAGATCTTGGGCTTAGGTTTCCTTCAGTCATATTTCCTTTCCTGTGACTGATAAATCTTCCACTGTTCGCTGTCTTGTGGTCATGATGATCCAGGATGGTGGACTGGAGTGAAAACGATGGTTGAAGTAAACAGCGTTTCTGTCTATTGTGTATAGCATTTTTCTTGACTGGATTTGGGTCTATTCTTTAATGTTTTAATCCTAGTAGTCCTTTTTTGTATTCAGTTCATAGTTTTGCATCATCTATATGCTGTTAAAATTAATTGAGGCACAGGCTTTGGTTGTTTAGAAAACGAGTTACAGCTACATTTATTGGCAGTATGCTACAGAAGGAGGTTATCTCAGCGTTTGCATAAACAGGGCTCTACGTTTTCTGTGTGCTGAATTAAACTTTGCCAAAATTGCCTGGCCTCCCGTGCCGATGCAATGCGGCAGAAATTCCAGTGGTATGTTCAAGTAGGGAATCACGTCTAACTTAGTGAGGGAATGATGACTCCCCTGCTGATCCGCGGCTCTGTAGTGGAGCCTTGCCTGAGAAGACTGGCATTACTCTGAACATCCGCCAATTCCCTGTCCCCCTCACCACCAGCCTGATGGAGCTGCTGCCTCTAGCTCATCACCAACACGTACCATGGCCCCTTTCTCTCCTCTTGTTCCCATCAGTTCCAGCACCCTCAAACCCACTCCTGCAATGCATTTGGCTCTGTCAAGAGCCTTTTTAGCGTTTGGCGCTGTAGTCTCCAATACACATTACAGTCCTGACTCCAAGGCATCACCGGACCAAGTCCAGCAGAAATTATCTTGCTTAGGTGCTGTGCTTGGGTTTCGCTTGTCATGCCTGGTCCCATGGCAGTCCACAGGACTAGAGTGATCTCATGGGGTTGTGTCTTTTCTAACCTAACCAATTTTCTATCACTTTGCTAGAAAAATGTGACACCTTGGGAGAACAGAAATGTATTTGAAAACCCTCCTATATGAAAACAGGAGAAAGTTACTTCTTGCTGTCTGGTCATACTTACTAATTTGCTTACTGAGTTTTTTCTCTCTCCTTTTTTTTTTTTTTTTTTAATGTAATGTAGACAGGTTGTTTTCTAGCCATCAGCCTTGTGAACTTACCCTATGCAATTAAAGGCAGTTAGGTTCTCTTTGTCATCTATGGTTATTAAAAGTAATTTTTGTGAAATTAAATCTCTTGAGGTGCACAGAAGTTAATGTGAAGTTTTGTTGGGGTTTTGGGGGGTTCGTGGTTTGTTTTTTTTTAAACAAAGGTTGAGGGTTGAACAGAGGAAAGGTGGTGAGTGTTTTCCTCTTTTCTGGTGTTTTCTCTTCATAATAATGGATGTTGTGTATGACTTCAGTAATCATGATGCTAATCAGCTCCAGCAAGGTAGGTAAGAGGTACCTGCTTGAACCATCAACAGTAGAATAATGATAAATATTTAAACAGGTGTCCATTATTGGAAGTTCAGTATCAGTAGTGTTAGGGGATTGGGGAGGTATGAACTCCACAACATGCTCGTCTCTGAGAGATGTGTCTTGGCTGATATCCATGTGAAGGGGCTTGTCTGCAGCTACACTGGCTAGGAATGTTCCAAGTTAAAGCTTGGGTTCACGAACCCAGTCATATAGATTGCAAATGCTCGTCAGACCTTTACGGCCAGAGGACTGCAGACTGTTCCCTGTCCCTTCAGTATCCACTGCTAAGGTTCTCTCAGCCCACTCCCACGTTATTAGAAGTCAACATTTAGAGTGCCCATATTTTCAGACTTTCACTGTGGGTCATTGCTTTTGATACTTATTCTAAGCATGAAAACAGCAGTAACATTTACTTCAATTTCAGAGAAAAAGTTACTACTTAGATGTGGCTTTTTTTTTTTTTTTTCTGTGCCTGCTTTGTTTTATAACTATTCATTTGCTCCCAAAGAGACCACCGCAAAGCTGTAAGGGCCTCTGGGGAGATGAAGCGAGAAGTTTAGATGAAGCTGTATCTGTCATTACTATGGCAGTTTGGAAGAGGGGGAAGATGAAAAATAGAAGGGCAAGAAAGCTTAATTTTGCTAGTGAGAATGGAGACTTGGGTTCTGAAAACATTTAGTAATTTGGTATTTTGTAACAGACTAGGTGGGGTCTGGCAACTGTGCAAGATGCTGCACAATCTTAGAGTTGTGTTTAAGGAGCGAATAGGAGAGTTGTATTTGGCTGGTGGTCCATTTTTGCCTCAGTTTCCTGATCTGTGAAATAGAGGTATGTTCTCAGTGTTATGCAGGAAATCGGTATCTGAGCCCAGATCAGAATTCAAGGCTTCTGGCTTCCAGTTCTCCATTCAGACCGCACCTTTCTTTTTATAGCTATGGGAAAAAAGTCCACTCCAGCATGGCATTTAGTAAAATACCATATAGAAAAAACAAAACTAAGCCCCAAAGAGCTAAAACTAGCTAGTTTTAAATTAGGAGACAGAAAAAATTCTGCAGATTCTTTCTGGCAAGTGGAAACTTAGAGTTCCACACCAGATGTGCTCATCTTTGGGGTCGTTTCTGGCAGACTGAAATGCCTGTGAAGATGTGTGCTGAGTGGTGTCCAAAAGACTCCAATACAGGATTGGCCACTGAAGTCAGGGAAATCCTTTCTTAGGATAAGCTCTGCTGGGATGTGCCTGTGAGGATAGATTGGAACACAGCGACTTGATGGTTTGTCCATGCAGCGAATGTATATTCCTGTGTTCAGATGTATCCTGAACGCTGCAAGCTTCTTCAAAGCTGCTCCCTTTCTTAAATCATTAAAGCTGAGAGCTGAAACTCTTTCATACTATATATGGCATTTGTGTGAGCGGTGGAAACCGGAGTGTATTTATAACGCTAGTTTGCTGCAGAAATATGGATTGGGAACAAATGTTTGTTTGGATAAAATGCAACTCCAGGGACTGCATTTACTGCTGCATGTAAAACCCGTAGCAAGCTTGTAAAAGCAGCAGTTGAAAAATCGAATAGGGCCTTCCCCATGGAAAAAAACATGAATTTGGTGTAATGTTATATAGCTAGAGAGTTACTTGTGATGGTTCATGTAGGAGTCGGTGACCCTGTGCGTAACATGCTGTCTGTCACGTTGGAATGCAGGGATGCTCTTACGTGGTTGGCACGTGCGGGGATTGTTGGTGTTGCTTGTTAGTATGTGCTGCTATTTTCGTACAAATTCTTAATTTGTTTAGAAATGCCCATTTGTGCACCCTAAGTAATATTTCATGAAAATTGCAACTGTATTCTTAACAATATTACATAGCATTGACATGAGCAAATCAAGCCATAAAATGAGCTGAGCTGTTTTACATACTGCTGATAAATATTTGAATGAAAACAGTTGGCAAAAAAAAGACACAAGTGTCTTTGGGTGTGTTGATTTAACCATCTCCATTCAGTCCAAGTGTTCTGTTTGATTTGCCTAACTTGTTAATCCTTTCTATTGCTGTACAGCTAATTACTGTATGTTGAGCCTCTGTGGAATAATTACCATTTGGACTAAGAATGCTCATATCCCGAGTCATAAAAGAATTGTTTTTATTTTGTTTTCTAAAACTGCTGTCTCTGTTGTTGTTGAAGGATGTTCAGAAGGAGAGAGAACCTCATGTTTATCTCAGTAAAGAAGAAGTTAAAGAGAAGATACAAAGCTATAATTCATCTGTCACTGATAAATTAAAGATGACCTTGGTAAGTCTTGCATAGGATTCCTGTAACTTTTAGTAGGAGCAATTGAACTGTAACTTTATAGTGCATTGTGAATCATTTCAGTTGCAGCATCTTACATATGAAACTATCTCTGTTTTAATGACTTTGTAAGAGGCTCTTTCTTAGATCTGGAAGTTACGTCTCATATCTGAAAATGTTTTTATCCATGTAGCTCTCTTTATATGGATTGAAACAAACTGTAGTAGAAAAAAAGTCATTTGCAATGTGTTTAAGATAAACCCTCAGTTGACACTAAGATGTAAATTTGTCAGATGAAAACCATCAGCTGGTAAACATGAAGATATATTTATCCTGTTTGTGTAGATAAATTTTTTTTGTCAGGTATCTCTCTGAGAAAGATGCTCAAACAATGAGGAAAGTTAAAACATGCAATATTTCTTATGGCACACCTAATTTGTAGTCATACAGGTTTTCAGCATGAGGAGACTTTCTTCCCCCCGCCCCTGTAACACAGACAATACAGACAATGGAACGCATATAGGTTTTTCATTTCCAAGGATTGTGGACCAGGTCTAAGACTCAGTCCAGCCTACTGCAGGCCATACTAATAAAATTTGCATCTGTCTGCTTAGCAAGCTGTTATTCAGTTGTTGTGTTGTCTACATTTTTCTGATACATTATGTATTCCTGTGGGTGTATAGTATATGGAAATTTTGAAATTCCATTATATCCTAAACCATAGAAGTACAATTATGTACTAAAAAGATTTTTGTTATGTGTTTGCATGTGGGTTGGGACTTACTATGCCTAAAACCAGATTGCCTATAGCTTTCTAGCTCAGTAAGGTTTGATCAATTTTACTGTTTTGTCTTTCAGAAGCAACTGGAATAAATAATTTGAAATGTTGATTAGATTGAGATTTATTCTGGTTCTTTTTGAATTGCAACAGGATTTGAGCACCTAAATGCCTTAGACTAATTTGACAAACACAGCTAGTATGTGGGAGACAATTTCTGCATAAAATCTGTTGTTAAATATGCGTTAGTGGTCTGTTTCACTTCATAGCTCTTTCCTAATGTGAAAGCTTATCACTAATTTGTAGTACCTTTTGCTTGATGAGCTCCTAATACTCTTAGAATTCAGTAGTTACAAAGAAGAAAAAAATAATATTAAGCAGAAATAACCAGAAAGAATAAATGTCTGAATTATTGAAACAATCTTTCCTATGAGACCTCACATATTACAGTGGCATTTAAATTGCATTCAATATGACCATTCTAATCTGCTTAATCCACTAATGTGTCACAGCTGGTCATTACTAATTTTAACAGTTCGATACTTTCCTCCTGATGCAGAACGCGAACGGGATTTACACTGGCTTCATCAAAGTTCAGATGGAACTATGCAGACCGATCACTGTGCAGTCTTCCCAGAGCCAGGGAAAGTGTGCTCACAGCAATAATGAAACTGCCTTTTACTTGCCGGACGGCTGCGTGAATACCCTTCACATCAGCAGCACCAACACTGTTCGTGAAGTTATTGAGGCCTTGCTCAAAAAGTTTTTTGTGGCTGACAACCCTGCGAAGTTTGCACTTTATAAACGCTGTCACAAGGAAGACCAAGGTATAAGTTAGGCTTGTGGCATTTTGGTAGTTACGGGGGTTTGGGGAGGGAGTTGTGCTGTAGGAGTACTTGAAATAAGCATGGTGGAAGAACTCGGATAAATGGAGGTGACAATCTTTCTCTCTCCCGTCTTTTTTTTCTTTGTGAAAAGTAGCACGTGTAAGAGAGTGAATGATTTGGGGATATTTTAGGATAATTCACAAAAGACAAAGAGAACCCACTAAACCATCTACACAGATCTCCTGTGCCTTGCAGTCCATTATTTTTTATTTAAGATGCCCCCTTATCAGGCTCTAAATTTCAGATAGCCTGATATACTGCAGACTTGTGAGATTAAATTACAGGACTGATTTTTAAAAAGAGAAAACATGGTGTCTGTGATACCTGGAGTCCCTGCATTGGCAGAGAGCTGTTGAGGTGACGAGCATCATGGGCACATGCACTGTGTTCATGTGTGTTAGTGCACATGGCTCTCCCAGTGCACCGACTGCTGTTACAAGTTTGTTGTATATTGCGTTTGGAAGTACCAGAAGATGCAGAAGGTATTTTTAGTGAAAGGTATTTTGCCAGCATTGTGTTCTTGCACTTAGAATCTGCCTTCTTCTGTGGTCATTGAGAGCAGTTTCAGGAGTTCAGATGTTTCTGGCTGTCAGTCACAACAACCGTGTCAGGCAGGCGGAGTTGTCTCTTAGGCTTTGTGTATGAGGTTTTAAGTGGAAAAGGTATCAGAATGGTGATACCGCAGCTCCGATGCCTTAAATGCTTAGTTATAGCAGCAGACCAGTGTTGTATTTTTTTTCTTGTGCTTTTTCCCCTGCATGTATTCAGATGGTGTACTGTGTTGACTAGAGGCCATTTCATTCCTATGTGAATGTAGTGTTGCGCTGTTACCATCAGTCATCTGCTCAGCTTCTCCTAAAACTCATTTGCTCAAAACCAGTATGTAGACTAATGTGTAGAATGTGTAAATTTTGTGGCTCCACATGCATATCTCTGAAATTTTCTAACAAACATTAGCTAGCGTTAATAATTCAAAGCACTTGAAACGTTATTAGTAAAGATGATAATTATCGTGATTTCGTCTCCTGCAGTTTATACATGCAAGCTGTCAGACCGGGAACATCCCCTCTACCTGCGTTTGGTGGCAGGCCCCAGAACAGAAATGCTCAGTTTTGTTCTACGTGAGCATGAAACTGGAGAAGTTATGGTATGTTACACTCATGCTGGTTTTGTGTGTTTAACTTCATGGATGAGTGGGCTCCTGTTTGATCTGTGCTGACAAGATGATCCATTTTTTGGAAGCGGATTTTTTTTTTCTTGTTATATTTACCTTGTGCCTTCTGTAAACATTTCATTTGTGGTTAGACTGACCCATTGTTACTTGCAGAACAATAAACAGTTTAAAAGAGTAAAATGTTTTCAGATCCCTAAGATTTGCAAGGAGGGTACTGTTTCAGTTTGAAATTGTTTTGAGTGTCTGAGGTCTTGTTTAAAAATACTGTGTATATAAATTATTTGTGTATTTTCTGTTCATCTCATCTATCCTTTTCTCTTTTTCTCTTTCCAGTGGGAAGCTTTTACTATTCCTGAACTGCAAAACTTCTTGCGTATACTGGACAAAGAAGAAAATGAGCAACTGCAAATCTTAAAGAAGCGTTACGCAGCTTACAGAGACAAACTTGAAGAAGCCCTTGGTGGGGTGTGGAAACCTGGTTAAAAGGGGGCCAAAGGACACTCAGGAAAAATGCACGCTACCAAATGTCTGTATAGCATGCCAAACCCAACGTACAACGAGCAGCAGAGAGTAGTTTTCTTTATTTGGAAGACTGTTTTGTGATGCCAGGGTACCTGAATTTTGCTATAGACTTAGTTCCATAAGCCAGGTCACTTAGCATCTTGCCCCCAGAAATAAGGGATTCTGCATGTATGTACATCAGTTTGCAACCCTCTGTGTGCCTAGAGAGTTTTTCCAAGTTACCTTGGTGCAAGCTGTGAAACTGTAATCGATTTTCTAGGATGCTATGAAATAAGATTTTATTTTTTTTTCTTCTTTGCTTTAATGGTGGCTTTACAAGTAAGGATGTGCAAATTGATGCGTTAAAAAAATGAATAAAACCATCTGGACAAGAATTAGTTGGAGCACTATCTTTGAGATGAAATTGATTTGCACTACCTTTCTGTTTTCAAATAGTTACTGTATAATTTGTGAGAGAACTGTTATAGATGGAGGGCATATGAGATCTTGTGGTTTGTTCTGTGAAATTTGTGGAAGGCTTTAAAGTGCTCTTTCTGGAGAAGGTAAAGAGAAAGTTGAAAAGAAGGTAAGAGTTGAGGGAGGAGAACAGCGGACAGAGGAGGACTGGTTTTAAATGGAAATAGTATTTATACAGAGGAAAGTTAAAATACTAATTCTACAAGGTTAAAGTTTTAGGATGTTATAATATTGTGAATAAGTTTTATGGTTTTTTAACTGCATAAACCCACACTGGAAAAGAAATAAAGATAATAGAAACAATGGGAAGGAAGGAGAGGCAAAAGCTAAAGAAGGATGGAAATGGAGCTGCACATACAAGTCATTATTGGAGAAGCTGGTTCCATAAATGTGTAATGGGGGTCTGAAAAGTGCAGCAAAGCTAAAAGGTGGGTGCTTACTTGAATTCTGAAAAGTGGACAATGTCTCAGATAACTCTGTGAGAAATGCCCATCTAGCAAGTGTTTAGACATAAGCTGTAGCTACAGATGCATTTGGTCTTTATTGTAAGTCAGATCTTTCCTCTGGCTCAGTGATCCATTTTTAGGCTGGATAATTTTGAATTATCATATCTGAAAGACAAAAATAGCTTCCTCTGCTTCTTTGTTTGTTAAAGGCTCAGTCAGGCAAAGAAAGTAGGATTTTTTTATTCATGTTTCCAGCTTAGCAGAAAATTAACATTTATTGGCTGTTTTGGTGACTGAGCTTAGTAACTCTTGCTTTTAGTAATTCGGAAGGTTTTTTCCTTATGGTTTTTAAATTCTCAATTGAAAAACTGATTACCAAATTCTGCAGACTGCTGATTTACTTGATTTAAAAGTAGGAAAAATGTAGCAAGAAAACTTTTTACTTTACTGTAAATATAATTGTTGTTCTTTCAGAGTTATTTATCTAAAAAAGTATGTTCAAAAGAAACCAAAGAAGCGGGTGTGCAATAGAAGCATGAGGCAGATTTGAGTAACTGATGCTTTAGTCATTATCATGCCAGAGAGGAAATGAGTTATATATTGGGTGGGGGGGGGGGGGGGTGGAGGAGTGCTAACTATTTAAGAGCAGCAGAAGTTGGTGGGGTTTTTTTTTTCCTCCACTCTTAGGGTGTTCGTTTTAAATTCCCAAGGAATTGTTAAAACTTTGGTGACATCTAATGGATACTGTGTGAAACTCCAAGATGCTTCTGTTCTTCCCCTTAATTTGATGTAATTGTGCCTTTGTTTCCTTTCCTTAGTAGGACTTTTTTTTTAAACTCTTCACAGGTTTTTTTTTGGTAAAAAGAATTTGCAAACTTAATGAGACAATCATAATGTTTTAAAGTGTTAAGAGGAATTAAGAGTAGGACTAACTATAAAGTATATATAAGGCATATCTTGTTTGTTTTTTAATTTCACATGTAACATTGTAGTGCATGTGTGAGTTAGTAACATTATCCTCAAGTGAGACACTTTATAATGGTTCAGGGAGTGCTTTTATGTTTCGTTACAATTTGTTTTTCTATGAATGCAGCAGCATATTGGTGGGTATTCTGTTAACATCTACTTAATTTATGTATCTGCCCATAACTATGTAACCATTACATAATCGCTGTCAATATTGAACCATTTGTTGCTCAGATTTAAACACTGTTTGAGTCTAAAAGTGGAGTATAAAAATATGTGAATTTTGTTTTTACTTGAACTAAACTATCAGTCTTTTAAGTAGGCGCATCTGCATTTACTTTAGCCAAAAACCTCAATCAGTGTTGTATGCACTATGAGTCTTGATTTGGGGTGAAGGGGGTGGGGGTGGGGGACCAAAATAAACTTATATTTTAATTTTGTCTTAGTCCACGGTTAATTATTGTAAGATGATGTGTGTGGGGTTATTTTTTTCTTGTTTTTTACACACTGGCAGTTACAACAGCTTTAATTTAAAAGAAATGTTCATGCCTAGTCAGTTTCTCTTTTTTAATTTTAGCATGAAATTGAACTGTCAAAGCTTTTGTTGCAAAACTGTTTTCATTTTGTTATATGATGGTACCAGAATGATTAAATGATATGGGCAGGGAGGGAGGGGGAATGCAGGGAAACATGAAAATGTATGTCTTTAAAAGCAAACATTTAAACTATTTATAATTTTGACAAGCTTAGTTTTATTTTTGTAGGGAAGTTTTTATTCCCCTTAAAGTTATTACTGAAATGGCAAAAAAAAAAAAGTGATGGTTCCATTATTAAAGTTGAAGTTGGCAATACTTAGTTATGTGATGTGTGTTTATTTGTTTTTTTCCATTACCTGAAGCTCGTGTTGTGATTGCTTCAATACCAAATGAGACTTTCTCATAGCAGTTAAGTTGTGTGGGGAGATGCAGCTTGCCTTAAGCGTGCATTAAAGTTTTCCTGGAACAACAGATACGTTTCGGTGTATATGTACACATATTTTAATTTTGCCTCTTGATTTTGGTAAAGGATAATACGGAAAAACTAACCCAATTGATTTGGTCAAATACAACAAGAAAAAAAAACAAACCCAAATACTTTGAAATTTACACACATACCTTGAAATTTACCTCACGCTCGGAGGAGGAGCCGCTCTCTCCTCACGTTTCCCGCCCGGGCGGTGCTGAGGGGAGCAATTCCCGCCGCCGGGGCTGCCTCCTCCCTGAGGAGGGCGGGCGGCCCCCGCCTCGGAGGACGGCGCGGCGGCGGGCGGGCATTTGCCCGCCCGCCGCCGCGCCGTCCTCCGAGGCGGGGGCCGCCCGCCACGACGCCATGTAAGCGCTGGGCTCCGTGGAAGGGAGGAGGGCGGTGGCGGTGCGTGAGGAGAGGTCTTTCCCCTGGGCGGGAAGCGGAGAGAGGCGAGGGTTGCGGGCCCGCCATGTTTTACCTCACAAGACGGCGGGCAGGGCCGGAGCGGGGCTTTCCTCTGTCACAGAGGCGCCTCCGCCATAGAGGGAGAGGAGCCGCGGGCTCGCAGTGGGTGCTGTCCCCCCTTAGGTGGGTGGGAAAGCCCACGGGTGGGTGGTTTCTTCCTATAAAAAACAAACTCTTAGAGAAACATGAGCTGCATACAGTGAGGAAGTGTCCTGGGCTGGATGGAAACACCTTTTGCCCCTTTTTATCTCACGTCCTTTAAAGGCTTTTTAGTGGCTTTCTCCAAAAACATGTATGTTTAATTTCCTGGTTACTTACTTTGTGTTTTTTAAAAACAGTTTAATCCTCTCTAATTGCCTTGGTAGAATGGGGCTACTTTGCTGTTCGCTTTGGTCTCTCTGTTGCCTTTCCCTGGGTGTTGTGGCCCTGCAGCAGAGGAGATGATAATGGTTCCACCAGTTCCTTGAAGGTTGATTCATGTGAGACCCCATAGCTTCGTAGGTAGCAACAACCACGTTATGAGTACGTATGCACTTGGTAGAACCCGTTAATAGCAAATACTCCAATACGCAGCTGGGGTAAGGTTGGTAAAAGGCCTTAAAGATACTAGAGTCAGCAAAGCTGCTCACCGCACAAGTAACTGGGCTTGTGCCTCTGCCTACAGCAGCTATGTACTACTGGAAATACAACTCGGCAAAAGAAACCTTGTGGTTTTTGGCTGGTTCAGGGGCTGCATCACCCATACAGAGACCAGAGGAGCTCCAGTGCGGAGACAGAGCAGGACAGCAGTACTGCCCATGGAGCAGCCAGGCTGCTCCTCTCCATGGCAGGAACCGCCAGGTTGTTGCAGTCTGCTTTGTTCTCCTTCAGTCTTAATTTTTAGCACTGAAATTTTTTAACTTTTGGAAAAAAAATTAACTCTTCTTAGTCCCCTCCTGCCCTCCTCCTGTATGTGCATAAGTATACAATTGTTTTCTTTTCTTCCCAGGTTCCCAGCATGGGGGTTTCCAGCTGCAGTCCTTGCGACTTTTGCTGGCATTTACTTTTTACCATCTCCCATTGATCCAGAACCGTTCACGTATGTTCCCCTGTTTGATTTTTAAGTTCAGTAGCATACTTGTGTTTGTCAGGAAATACATGTGCTTTCAAAACTTCTCCTATACTTTTCATCCTGTGGGAGCATATGAAGCATGCTACTTAAGTTCATATGCAGGAGAAATTGTGTTTCTCATATAAAACTGGAAAATAGAAACACTTTTTTAAACAAGTGAATTTCAAGCAAAACAATGCTGACCAGTGCAGTATTCATACATACGTGTAGCGAGACTTAGTAGATCTTAGACTAATGATAGGGAATAAAACTCTCTAGGATGATGATGGCAATTTTCTGTTTGTATTGATTTCAGAAAAACAAAAATGTCCTAAAAAGTCTGTATTCTTTTTAGCCTGGGCCTGCAAGATCCATGGAATTGTTAATTTAGTTTGAAGTAATAGTTTTAACAAATTCTTTAAAGAAAAAGAATACCTTGTTACTAGTATCTCTGGAATAAAGTCCTATTACTCTCCTTCAAATAATTTTATAGTCCAATGTTGCTTTGTTTCTTACATCTTATTTATAATTCATTTGGTGCAGTTTTGAAAAGCCACCTCCTGCCTTAGTTGGATCATTACAAGTGAATAAAAGGCTTCAGAGTGGACAAAGAATCTTCACAGGGCAACTGAAAGGTCCCGAGTCCTTTACTGTTGATGATGAAGGCAAGTAGATAACTTCCAAATGGGTAAAGTTACACACCTGATACATCTGCTTGGTCAAGTTATTAGAAGAGGAGACTTCAGAAGTTTAAATCCAAAGAAAGAAAAATAGGAATGTTTGCTAAATGATTGCTCCAAAAATATTAAGATAATTATATGTTCTTCCATATCTTCACATTTGTAAACATTTCACTGGAAATATTCCAGAACATTTTGTTGTCTGCTGCTTCCAAGGACACAGCAAATATCTTATTGCTATATTAAAAAACACAGCACCACAAATTTGCAATATATAGAAGTTGTATTAAAATATAATTTTAAAAAGATGTGAAATGGCATATTCTTTAAAAGTAGCATGCAAAAACAGCAGAATATTTTTGTGGGAATTCTTCCAAATGTGAGTCTAAGCTTGGGCTTTTGACATAGACCTAGTGATAAGCTTTCCTTGTTTTTCTTTCTGTTTCAGGTCTGCAAAAGCAGCGTTCATTTGCTGCTCGAGCTCAGTTACTGAGTTCAACACGCTCTTACTTCAAAAGCTGTTATTGAACACAGAGCCAAAGAGGGAGGCAAATGAAGTTGTTTTAAAATGTGCATAGTTAACAAAAACATATTTTTAGAGCAGCTTGGAATATAAAAGAACTTTTCACTGTAATATAAAACCTCCTCTTACCTATCCGCATAACTCATCTTGGTTGTCTGGCAGCTGTGAGGTGGCAAAATGGTAGGTGCAGGAACCTTACAGGTGGTGGGAAGCAGAGAGCTGAAGCGTAACAAGCGGCACGTTTTGCATCTTCCCAACAAGTCTCTTACCCAGCATGTGCACAAGGTAGGGACTGCAATGCAAGTTCAAGCCAAATAGAGGAGAGACACTGGGATACGTTTAGGACACAGGTTTAGTGTTGTGGACTCGGGACTTACCTATTTTGGAGGAATTATTTTCCTCTTGGTGTGTAAGTGGATAAAATAGAGTCCTGTAGTAGCCAGTACAGAGAAGCAGGCAACTCCCAGTCCAGAGCAGTTTGAGCCAGGCAGGTCAGACACCCTCATTACTGCTGGTGCTAGTTTTATAGTTTTTTTTCAAGGAAACATTGAATAGCCCAGGACATGTTTGTCTGAAAGGTACTGTCTTGTGTTCTGTGCTACAGATGTGAGAGGCAATCACCTGGAACGTTCTTGTTTGCCATTGTGCAAGCTGAAATTACAAGTGTTTTCAGTCGTAGAAGCATAGGCCTGGAAGGGACCTAGCTCAACACCTCGCGTTGAGGCACCCATTCCTAGCAAATGTCTTCGCAAAGCTGTTTCCTTCCTGCTTTCCTCAAAGGTGCTATTCTAAATTGTCTGTTTATCGCACTTTTTGTTCTCCACCTCTTCCTCTGCAACTTTCAGAAAGGGTAGCGTTCACAACAGGAGTTTTGCAGAGTATATTTTAAATACGAGGAGTAATCCTGCAAATGCTCTGTGTTGCCGAATCTAACCTCTTTCACGATGCTGTATAAAATACTGTTTTGGTTCTATTTTTCCTGAGTGTGTTAATTCCACCACGAATCTTCTCTGAATTTAAGGATGTTTTAGGAGACTGGATTCAGTCAGTTGAAATCATACAATGTGACCAAGGTTGTAGTAAGCATTGTGGTGATGTTGCCTGATTTAGGTAAATGCTGTTCTCCATATGAATAAGACAAGATATTATGGGTAACTAGAGTAGTTCTGTTTTGCCTTCACTTTACTACAAATACCCATGAGTCTAGTGCAAAACCCACTTGCACTAGCTGTATGAATCTAAATATAGCACCATAGCCTAGTGCATAGCATGATAGAAAATAGCATCACGAGTCTAAGATTTCTCTCTTCAAATACAGAATCTGGTATGTGATCAGAAATTTCAGCTGTTTCCAACATGCCTCGGGAGGCATTAGAATGCCAGTATATTTTATGACAGCAAAGCTCAGCCTCTGTTTTTTTCCCAGGCAAAGTTGTTGTATTGAACAGTGGCTCTGAAGTTCTCCCTTCGGATAAACAGGTGCTTTCTGTATGCCAGTAATCCTAGACAATTCTTTTAATCTAGATCTGACAGCCGATACTTTGAGAACCTCTCCTATTTGCTCGTAACATTTTTCCATAGATGTGAGTGAGCAGATGCTAGACATTTTTATATCTGTTTATCTGCTCTGGTGTAAGTGCTCATTAGACAAAGTCAGAATCTGTGGGTTTTAGTAATATTGGCAGAGAAAGGTAGCATAACTTTTATGGAGTATCTTTTAACACCTGTCGCCAAGTGACAGTGCACAGTTTTAAATGTAAACAAGGCTAGGGTGAAAATGCAGGTCACACGTGAAGAAAATAATATCTACTTTAGTTCAATCTATGTCAATAAAAGACAAATCAGAGGAATATTTCCAGTTAACAGACTTTACACTAAAAGTGTATTTTGTTGAACAGTAAGGCTAGGATTGGTCATGTACATTGTACTGTTTCAGAGCCTGGACGAGTCAAAAGGTAGGAGGATGCTATTTTTCGAAGGTGGGGCTTGATCACTGCTAGTGTTTTTCCTTTGATACTCTACACAGAAGTTTTGGAGTTACAATACAAGGTCAAAAGCTTTGAAGACTTCCTGTGAGGTTTTTGCCTTGTTAATTTAAACACTTTAAAAGCAGAGGAGAAAGCAACTGCTAAGTGGGTATCCAATAAAAAAGTGCTTAGTCCTTTAATGCAAACTTACGCATTTTTGGTATTATTCTAGTGGTTCAAAACCAAAGCAAAACATCACCGCTTAGAGACAAAAAACACACTTTTTTTTTTTTTTTTTGCTTAGGTTTTTAATGTACTAGGAGAAGGGTTACTTTTGTGTTTTGGATCAGTCATTGTAATGTTTTCCTTTCACCTACTGAACATTTTAGCTAGCAGTGGCAGAACCCTCAGGACAAAAAGGTAGATTGTGTGAGCTCTGCTAATTCTTTCGCTGATTTTCACTGACAGTATGAGAATATCACTATGAATCTTTAGTCCCGTCCTTGATGCCTTTGTTTGCTGCTAACCCAGAGGAGTCTTAAGATAGCTTTTAATGTATTATGTTTATTTAAAATAAACATATAAACAATTAATATTTTTTCTAATTTCCAATTTATTATTGCTCTTTCTGCTTTATAAAAATATTTTTAAAGCAAGCTGTATGGTTTCCTGTCTGTTTCATTGCTTTGTGTGTGCATAGAACATATAAATTAGGAGCAAGAAGGGCAGGCTCACAATAGTGAGGAATATCCTTCTTTCATAGTAAGTTTTATTTGCCTCGGCCCCTCTTAAAACAGTCTTCTAATATACCTATTTTAAGGTAATCTCTACACTGGTACTGTGGATGGGAAGCTGTGGATGATCAGTGGTGACCAGCTGCATTTCATTACTCAAATGGGGCAGGATATGCCTGAATGTGGTGAGCAATGGTTTTGATGTAAAAATGACAACAAACTTGTTCATTGAAGTGTCACTGAATGAGAAATTGAAGTGCTATTTTAGCTACTGTTAACATTTTCTGATTCTTTTATGCAAATTTGTAAGAGAAGCCTACTGCTGTCATGTAGTTTTTCCTAATGTAGGCAGGATTAAGGCATCATGGCATGCTTCTCTAGCCCTTGAGACTGACTTGGATAGACTTGGCATGGATTGCCATTTAAATAAAGAACAACATCTTATAGACATCAGTCCTTCTATATATAAAGCTTTTTGAGGGTGGTCTAAAGACACAATTTATCCAATTATTTTCCTGCCTCAAGGTCAAAATGTATTTTCGAAACATTTCAAATCTTACAAAGGAATCAGAATAGCGTGTCCTGGTACCATCACCAATAACTGGGCTGCAAGGTTGCATTTTCTTTCCTTACTTGTAAATGAGGAAGAGAAACACTGAAATGTTTACATTTTTATCCTGTTGCTTTTTGTTGAATCAAGCAGGCCTGAAAGGCCATTAAAATAGCTGATTGGCTTTAGCCTGGGTTCCTAAAAACGTGACAGTTATGTAGGTGCTTTCCCTGTCCCCAAAGTTCCTGTGCTATGGGCTAGTCTTGACTGAATTTGAAAGAATTCTCAAAGATTACTGAACTTTTTTGAGTCTTATGTAAATAATTGACTATGTGGAAGTTAAGAAACCAAAAATGAGACCAAAATGATTGTTCCATTCAGAGTGAGACCAGAACTCAACTGTTAGCTTCTTGGCAGCTGTCAAACAGTCAGTCAGCTTATCTTACTATGTGTTACAGCTCTAGTGAGTTGACCCTTGCTTACTGGAGTACAGGGGGAAAATATGTATTTCGGAGTAGAGGGCATTAGATCACAAAACTGTAGGGTGCCAAGCCTTACTAATTTCAGTGCTCTCAGGAAAATTACTCACTATAACAATACTGAATGTGGTAGATCTGGTTTTTGTAGTTTAGCCTGAGGATTACTTACAGGATTCTCATGTGACCTGTGGAACTTGGGCCCCTCAGCTGAAGGGAAGTAGTTAGATAAATCTTTCCTAAAAGCGTTTTTTCCTCCCATCTTTTACGTGGGGGATATAAGTTAAACAGCAGCTAATCCATTTTGTTTAACTGATTTAGTAATCCTACCAGTTCTTCAGTGATCTTTAAAGTTGTCTGCAAAAACAGAGAAGAGCTGAATTTCTCTGAAGGTTGGGAGCATTTTTTTTCTTAAGTAACAAGGAACAGAGATGACTAGATTGACATACTGTCACTTCCTTTGCAAGTTACTTTTAGAGACAGTTTAAGGAAGCTTTTAAAGATCTGGTTTATTCAAGGATGATAGCTTAGTGCTTTCCAGCCTTTGCATTTCAGGATCTTCATTTTGTACAACCTCCTGGTCTTATACTTCTTCTGATTTGTACCTCAGGAACTCCAGACCATGAACCAATATGTGGGCGGCCCCACGGAGTCCGAATGGATCAGGATGGGAACTTGATTGTGGTGGATTCTTATTTAGGCCTGTACAAAGTCAACCCAAGGACAGGAGAGAAAACCCTCCTGCTGTCGAGTGAAAAAGGTGATACTGCAGTTAGTGGGGATAGTAGACTGAGCTTGGCTTTGGTCCTCATGCTTATATATAAATTGGAAGATCAAGGCATTTAAATCAGTTGAGATCAGGACTAGTGAGCATGGGGACTGAGAGTGACTGAAAGCCCATTGGCTTTATATTTTTAAGATTTGTTTAAAAAATAGAAGAAAACAAAAGCAATGATGTTTGTCAGAGGCTTGTGGTTTGGTATGTGTTATGCTGGGCTGCAACCTGACCGTATTTCCCTGCAAATGAATAACTTGGAGTTGGATTTTAGCTTGGGACAACTTAAGGATAGCATCAACTATGAGATCTGGAATTGAAATGTCTGAAATTTTAAGCTTGTGTGAATCTGAATCATTCTGAACACTCGGTGGTTTTGTATTTACTTTAATTAGTAGTCATTTTTATTAACTAGGTGTGGATGGACTTCCTTTCAAATTTCTAAATGGATTAGAAGTATCTAAGAAAAATTTGATTTATTTTACGGATTCAAGTAGCAAATGGGAAAGACGACATCACAAATACGAGGTGAGATGAGGTAATTTGTTGCCATTTGTTCAGGCAGCTTAAGCGTTAATTTTTGTGCTGGCAGCACTGTGTACCAGGCTGCAGAAGAGACAAGCTTTTTCGGTGGTGTTTTAGCCAAGCATGCTATGAATGCAGTGTGTTCGAGCCCTGAGGCAAAGGATGGGCTGTGCTATTCTGTAGCTGCCCTTCCGGGGGGGGGGGGGGGGGGGAACCTCCCGGTATGACTGCCCAAAGAAATTGTCATGTGATTGATACATGGTGTAAAAAAACAGACTATAGTGTTAGTTTCTCTCTGGTATCTGCCTACAAGCATGTTCTTCTTACACTGCAGTAAATGCAAAGTAGCAAGTGGCAGGGTACTTGTAGGTATCTTTTCTGTGTAGTCATAGCCTTTGAGTAAAACTTCATCTAGAACAAACTAACTGTTCGTAAAGCTGAAATTCAGTGAGGTCACGGACATAAAATTTACACTGAGTCTCTTCTTTACTACCAGAATTGTGGATAAAATTAAGCAAGGAGAAAAATCACATGAAGGGAAGTACATTTAACTTCAGGGGTGGGAGTCAAGATCCAAGTTATTAAAGGAAAAAAAATAGAATAGTTGAAATATGTGTCACTTGCTGTTTCTTAAAGCTATCAGAATTATTGTTTGGTAGTACATTATCTTTCCCATTTAGTATTTCAGACTTGACAAGGGTTTGCCAGTACTAATGACAAGCATAAAGGCAGTTTCCTCTTCACAGGGCTTATGTTTATATAATTCAAAGCTGCCCTGCAGATTTTTAGCAGAAGAAACTTATTCAAATTCTTTCATACCAGAAGCAAAATATCAGCTGTTTACTTGCTTTAGCAAAACACTCGTGAATGCTTTCCGGTTTGATTTGAAGAAGTAATTGTTCACAGAAGCCTGATAGGCCTGAATGTTTTGCTAAAGCAGGAACTGCAGAATAACGTATTTTGAACTCTGAGCTTTATAACCTCCACGTTCCTCTGTTTTTGCAAGAATGCTGTGATCAGCCTGGGAAATGACATGAACAGAATCCTTTGCTCCTTCAGTGGTGTGAGCTTACTGTTTTTATAAAGATGCCATGTGCCATTCTGTAAAGTCTGCTTTTATCTAATTTATGTCAATACAACTTATGAATATTTTCTGTTCTAATTGAAACCAGGTATTTTGATATAGCCTAGTTTTTCATTAGATGTATTGATTAAGGTAATCGAAACCAATCATCTTGGTCGCCTCTTGGCCTATGACCCTGTAACAAGAGCAGGAAGAATGGTGCTCAGTGGCTTGTACATGGCAAATGGGATTGCGCTGTCTCCCTATGAAGATTACATATTAATAGCAGAAACCAGCGTATGTAGAATCATACGGTATGCTAAACATCATTCTCCTCCTAAATATAAACTATTACATGTTAGTTTATATTACATGTTTTAAATCAATTTGTAGACATGATTTTCATGTTCTTATTTTTTCTGTTTTTCCTCTTCTAAAAATGTAAACTGAAGCTGCAGTTGACAGGGTTGCTGTTGGAAACTTCGTCTAAATTACTTTTTTCTATTGCAAGAGTCACAGGTTTTAGTTAAATCTAGGTTGAGATTAACAGTTGCTCTTTCCACTGCCAAATGTTTTTTATACCTATTTACTGACATATTGGGCCCTAATTCCCTCAGACTCAATTACAATTATCCCGATGACTCCATTATTACAGTTACAACAGACCTCAGAGGACAGGTGTCACTATGTGATTATGATGATTAGCATAACACCCCATTTCTCTCATTTTAAAGGGAGTCAGTGTTTTAACAGGTTCTTTTATTTCATGGAAGTTCTAAAGCCAAATTTAATATTAATTTTCATTCAACAGGTATATTTTGTATGAATATTTTTTAATAGAACGGGGTGGGGGGTACTGTTTATGTTACATGTAGAAAGATGAGCTTTTTTGACCAATCATCGTTACTCAAGCATAGTCCCTCTTTGCATTTACTACTTCCTGCAGAGTCCTTTTCACTATTTTGAAAAACTCCTTGCATGAATCAAAACGATGGATCTTCTCTGCTGTTAAGCTTGCTGTATTTTGCAGCAGCCACTACAACTCATATACAAAATTCCCTTTTTGCAGCTATTGGCTGAGTGGAGCTAATGCAGGAAAAAAAGAAGTGTTTGTGGACAACCTGCCTGGGTATCCAGACAACATCAGATTATCAAACACGGGCTTATACAGAGTTGGAATATCTACTACTCGCTTTCCTAGTTTCTTTTCTCCTTTTCTGGATGCTTTAGGACCGTATCCATTCCTGAAGAGATTTATTGCAAAGGTAACTTTGACACTGTGTAGTATTAACTATTGGTGTCACAAAAATGTTAATTTTTTTAAGTATGAAAGAACTTGTTCACACTTGTAACACAGCAGTTATACTGTTGCAATACTGAGAACCCATTTATAAAGCAGAAAAATCAGTATTGACAAAAGTAGTCCATAGTTGCAAGCTCTCAGCCCATTGATTTATAGCAACATGACATTGCCGTGGCAGGTGAACCCCTTTACACAACATACGAGGATTTTGCTACAGGAATCAAACTCTGCAAACTCATTTTTGCCAAGCAAGAGTCATTATGCTGGTTATGATTAACCATGCTATTTTTTCTAGGAAGCATGCTGCCTTTTCCTTAGAATTTGCACAGGAAAACAGTGGGTGATTCAGTTGTGTTCCATCAAGTCCCTCTTATTCCTGTTTTTAGAAAATGGGCGGCTTGTGGCAGCTGGAATAAGTTCAAACAACATCCACACCTTCTTGAGCAAGCAGGCACTGACTGTACTTTAAGATTAGTGAGCGATTACTGCCAGCTTTAGACACAGTCCAGTGGATATTATCAAAAGATGATTAAGTAACAGCTGAATCCAACTAGAGCAACATCTGGAAAGCAATATATTAGCATTGCCATTTCTTTCTAATCATACAGGTTCCCCGCCCTGCCCCCTGACTGAACTGTTAACACTGTGTATTCCTTTTTCTAAAACAGGTGACTCCTTTATCATTCTACAGCGTTTTTCTTCACAAACACGGCTTGTTCTTAGAAATTAATGACAAAGGAGACATTGTGGCGAGCTTCCATGACCCTGATGGTAGCGTCACTTGGGCTGTCAGTGATGTCTTTGAGCATGATGGGAAGGTGTACCTAGGTAATACAGAGCTGCCTTTTCTTGTGGTGCTACGGTAAACGTTACAGTTTTCATAAGCTCATAAAGCATCAAAAGAAAAATAGCAGCGTTGTTTCAAGCAGCTGTTAAATGTTTTCCTCTACTTAATGGAAGACTGCTACATCACTGAAGGAGAAGTGAAACTGATATCACATGGTTAAGCAGAAATGAAAATACAATGCAGAAATACTTGTTTTAGAAGCTTGCGAAAGCCTCAGACTTAGGTAGGTTAAAGGTACCAAATCACCTTGCTCTATAGTTCAGAAAATAGTTATGTGTATGTTTTTAAACAGTTACACAGAATCATCCAAGGAATATCTTACTGTTGCTCACAGTTCCCATTTGGAAAAAGCCTTTATTCTTCCTCTTTCCCAAAGGCAGAACATACTGCTTTTAATTATGAACAGCAGTTTCTCCATTGTCTTTTTTGTTAAAGTTTTCCATCTATTCAACTACATCATTTTCCAAGGAAATATGAGCAAGTACAGCTTGCATTTAAATTTGCTCTCTCGCCTCAGTGTTTCTTCCTGGTACAAAGTAGTCACGTGTTGTCTTGTGTACAGATGCCGTAGGTAAGGTTCCCTGCGACCATAGAAAAATTCACTAGTGGCCATTGTTAGGCAGCAGGGCAGCAAGCAGAGAGCAGGCTTATAAATTAGGAATGGCATCTTTAGAAATGTGACACAGCTTGATCCTTTGGAAAGTTTAACTGAAGTTCAATAACAGAAAGATAGGAAGTTTGATAGGCAGTTTATTTTTTCTTTCCCAAAAGTGCAGCAGTGAACAGGGTCCTCTGGAAGGGCACTTTCTAAACAAACGTTCAAAACAGCAGAAGTTAAGTATGCTCACAACATGCTACAGCAAAGTATGCTCACATACAGAGAGAGAGTAATACAAATTCAATTAAGATGAATTTTATCACAATAAACAACAGCTGTTTCATTATGAAGAACTATTGTATTCAGCTTGTAGAATCAGTCTTAAATTTAACTTGATTGAAAAGGTATTATACCTGCTTTGGGTGTGTGTTTGCATTTGTGTCTCCCTGTTACAGCTTTACTCCTCAAAATGAAAAAGCCCAGTTTACTGGGCCGATGCTGGGTAAGCATGTACTAGCTGTATTTACTTATACTGAAGTGATGGTACTGCACAGTTTTTGGTTTAAGATAATGTAATAAAGTTATTATTAACTGTATGTCTCCCTGTATAGTATCTACTTTACCAGATTAGATGATCAAAATTCACAGTTCTGCTTTTGATAATAATGATTAAAAAAAAATAAATCACATTTTACCTAAACCCAGCTCTATACCAGTAAGGCCCTTTCATTTAGCCTCTAGTAACAACGTACAGATACAGCCAGGGTCAAATAGCATATGAAATGGAATATCCAGGAAGACCATTTAGTTTTAAAATCACTTAGTTGGGAATTAGATCTGGATAAGAGTCAAAGTTCCTTCATAGTATTCTTTTAATCATCAAGGATAAGAATTAACACTGTTCATTCAAGGCTGTAAAAATACTCAGAATTAACTGCTTCGGGGAAGTAGACACCAGACAAGTGACAACAAGCTCCTCTAAACGCAGTGGAAGGCAGGCAGCTGTTGGTTCCAGTTCTTCCTACAGCTGTGTGCTTTTGCTTTAGTCTTTATCAAAAAGTAGGAGTGAAGCAGGTATTTTCCTGAACCGCTACTCTCTTTTTGGTTGAGTAAGGACTGACTAATTTCATTCTGAATTTCAATTTAATACAACATTTACTACCTATGACAGATTTCAGGTGTGGTTCTCTGACAGGCAGTATGTTCAGTTATTGAGCCTAGTTACTGACAAAATGCTTTACAGGTGTGTGCAGATAGCAAGAGTGTTCATTGGGGTCGAACTCCCGGTCACACATACTGAATAATCTATATCAGTTCTGCCAACTTTCATGTTAGTTATTAGGCAAAAAGTAAATCATTCAAAAGAAAACTTCCTTGTTATGGCTTAAGATCACTTTAAGAAAAGATAGTGTTAAAGTTACACATCTGTACCTATAACAAAGGTGTTGGTTTTTTTTTTTCTATTAAGAAGCATCATAACACACATACTGAAACTTAACTCAAGTAGAAACTTGACATATGACCCAGATTTGACAGAACTGTTGAGGGTCTAATGTGCAGCAATGTATTTCACTCTAGCCTCCACGCAGCTACCAAAATAAAGTTTAAACAAAGAACAAGTCTAAGCTGCTAGAATTATCTGAGCAAAACACTACATAAATAAACTTTAGGTTTAGCTCAGTGTGCAAGAAAACATTTGAGAGCATGAAAACAACTTTGGTTTTGTTTTTAAAGACAAAACAGAGTCTGAAGGGTATTGATGGGCAATACTAAGGCTTGAGAAACAAAGAACAGTATAAAGCTACAGTTGCAGTGGAGGAAAAAAAAGTCCTGAGTGTTTGAAAGCCTGTGAGTAGTACGAGTATCCAAAAACTTCTGCATTTTACAGATGCTCCAGCTGAAATGTTACCTTTCAAGCAATTTTTTGTCTCCAAATATTTGGTCACTCTAGAGATCTGAAACAATGAGTTAGATGTGAGATAAAAGCTCTACAAAATCTAACCTGTAGACCATCACAGACGTTTGCAGCTCTAAGCTACATGAAGGACAACTTCTGTGCTTCAGAATTAAAAACAAAGAAAGTTCAACTGATCTTATTGTAGCATTGCTTGCATCCAGTTTGTGGATCTGTGCACCAGGGTATGCACCTTCACAGCTTTGAAAGAGGAATACTTTGTTGCCTACTTAATGATTACTTAGTAGAAGGTTTTATGTGACAGAAGTTGAAATCATCATGCTCTCCTTTGGGTAAAAGATCTAAACCAGCTAAAAACTAAATAGTTGTGCCACAGTTTGTTTGACAAGGGAAAGATTATCTTGCTTGATAACACAGTTGATTTGCTCACAAGCAACATGAACTTGTCTTGCAACAGAGACACAATTCAGTGTTTCCAGATGGTGTTTTGCCAATGAATCTATACAGAAGTTACATGCTGACACAGGCTTGGGTGTTTTTCAAGATTTAGAAAGAGACTCAAGTTTGGGTGCAAGCGATGGCTGCATTTCAGATAAGCCTAATCAGAAGGTTGAAAAGACAACATCATCCTTCCAAAGGGAAACCAAGTGATAACGTGCCGCAGTCAGACAGCTGACGTCAGTCCTTTGGTGTGAAGGCCACTTACTGCAGGTTCTGAGTAGTTATGTCTCAACCAAAAAGTAACACTCTATGAAGCACTTAAACTGCCTAAAATAGCCCTCTTAGCCTAACTTCTAGTGAGCAATGATTTACTTATTTTTGGCTAGTTTGCTCTCAAAATAATTTACCTTCAAGAATCCAATCAACACAAGATGTTAGACAATTCAAGACATTTGGAGGTTAGACTCAGATCAACTCTACTGTGGTGCCCTGGGGGTTTTTTTGTGTTTGTGGTTTTTTTTTGTTTGCCTTTTTTTTTCCTTTTAGTATTACTTCTGTTAATGTATTAAAACAGACTTAAGTTAGTTCAAAACACAGGCACACTTATTTGAACACTTGTTAGTCTCAACATTCTCTTAACTCACTAGAAAGCCTATATCAAACCCTAAGAGTTTTGTCAGTAGTACATAGTAACCCATTCCAGCATTTCAAACTAGAAGGAGGTTGAAATTACATTCTTGTTTGCAAGCTACCAAAGCTGTCCTACAAAATTCATTGGTCTCATTTGAAGTGGTCTCATTGAAAGAGAATATTTAGCATATGGATTTTAATTCTGCACAAGACACTCGCTAGTCAGACCCTACAGTTTTGTCTAATGCCTTCCTACGCTATTTTGGGCTAGTTTGCTATTGTCATTAACAGCTCTGAGCTCCATACAGGAAACCTATAATTAAACATAGCTTTTAGGAAAGTCTATGACACTGAACATGGGTGAGCATTACTGTGCAATAGCACCTGCCTACCTAACCCGACTCAAATATGCATTTATTGATTTTTAGAACAAAAGAAGCTGTTCAGATTCATAGGCATAGGTTCACCTCTGTGCCTGTGATATGAAAAGGTACTTGAGAGACAAAGGTGGTAATCAACTATCTGAGCAAGATAGATTAGCTGGGTCTAACGATTTAGAGTTACAGTTCAGCTGTAAAATACACATATTGCACGAGGCAACCAGCCAAAGACAAGGGTTTTTCTTCCACACAGGGTTTGAACAGCCCCTTAAAAGTCTTCCAGCTGCGATCAACGAGAGTTACAGAGACAGACCTGCTGCAGCCACTGGAGAAGCTGGTCAGTGGGAGCCGATTGCAAGAGGCTCTTAAATGCCTTACAAGGACTGCGCAGAAAACCTCCGCGCCCGAACACCGTGGTTGCTGAACATGAGCCGTGGGTCAAACCTGTACCTACAGAAAGGAGCAGAGTCTGCGTGAGCTGCAGTCAGCCCACCGTGACCAGCACTTCTAGCATAGCTCTCGTACAAGGCTCCACGTGTAGTTGCTTTCTTGACAGTATGCAGTAGGGACAATCTCTCTATGTATTACAACAGATGACTTATAATGACATGCAACTAAGGAGCTGATAGTCTCCAAAGCAATAAATACTAGCTACAACATACCAGCGGCATATTGGCATGTATAACATTAAGCATTCAGGAGATGCATGCTAACAGAAGGCTTTCCTGCCTCAAATTACAAACCTATGTAGCACAGCTGTAAGGACAGTTTAAATAGTGCTTAAAAAAGCTTCGGCCCAAGTGATTACTGACTGAGTTTTGAGGTAAGAAGTGCTATTTACTTACAACAGCTGACTAACACAGACAGATGAGGGCCTGCAGGAAACATTCTTTGCTAACAGCATCTCCAGGAACAATCATAGCAAGTATTTGGGAAATTCCTGCCTACAGAAACCTGCAGAGCTTTTCCTTGTTTGCAGGCAAACCTGAGGTCACTTGGCTCTGCCTACTCAGCACAGCTGCAAGCTTCAGCTATTCTAAGTCAACAATGGCTGACAAGATTAAAGTAGTAGTATTAATACCATCAAGTTATATTTGGTAGGCTAAATTAAAATAGAGATTAAACATTACAAAATAGAAGCGCCAAGAAAGCTTCTCTATTAAACAACAGTATGTATGTATGTCAGTAATATTATATTCCCTCATAAATACCCTCTATAGAAGCTTAATTTTAAAAACATATAGTTATATTTAAAAGTATTATAATAATTAACTGAACCAGTGTTTACCCGGGATCGAAGACACCTGGTGTACGGCAAGTTGCTCCGGAACAGGACTGCAGCATCATTAATCGATAGTTCATCTTTTCTAGAATTTCTTGATCAATTGTTTTAGCAATGTTATTGATCTGGTGTGGATCTGCAGTCAAGTTATACACTTCCACAAACACCTGTAGATGAGAGTTCCTGCACTGTATTAAGTCCTAAATGCTAATTAACATTTAATCATATTATTTGGGAAGAACACGATGACAGCACATAGTCTCAAATGTTATTTTCAGCTACACTGCAGCACCCCCAGACATAAGCCATATGTAGCCATGTGGCTAAGCAGTCATAGACAGAACAGTGTGTAGGTAAAACTAAAGTTTTGTGATTGATAGTACAGTATTGTTGGAAAAGTTTCGAATTCCACCTAAAGTACTCATCTGCTACACTGCAGATTTTTTCCTAACACATTAATGGAACCCATCTAATGGCTGCAAGACCACAGCAAGAGGCCACAGGCGAAGCTGGCTGTCTTTTCCTTAATGGATCTCAAAACACACAATTTCATGACCATCGCAGCACCATTATATGCTCATCAGGTACTTCCAGCTCTCAAACTCAGACAGCTGTCTTGACTACGTATATACGAAATATGCTGAATACAAGTATGGTATAACCCGAATACAAGAAAGCTTTTTTTTGTGCATGCACACTTTAAGAAGGTTTTTTTGTGTGTTTTGAGAAGGTTTGTCTGGAGGATTTTAGGGCAGAGTTGGTTTTTGGTACATTAAATCTCTAAACCATTCTGTGGGACAAATACTAGTCCAACATATCAAGAATTCAGCTGAAGTTTTGTCTGTGCTAGATAGAGGAGACAGCCTGACTGCCGCTGATGTTGATTAAATCTGGCTGGGTTGTGTCTAGCTCAGATAAGGATGCATCCAGACAGACTTTGGTTGCAAGCCTGCTTGGAAGGTTCACTGCGAGGTTTTAAAAGCCACATAGCTGCATCTTCCCCAATACTGTTAGTCTTAATTTAGCTGACCCAGGTAAGCTGAGTGACCCAGAAATGCCACAGCCATACCTTCTTACTGGAAAAAAAAAAATGTGACATTAAGTGTATTATCAGATCAAGTTTGCAGTCTGCTTTCAGGAAGAAAGCTGCAACACTTGTTTAACTTCATCATAAATCATCAGAAAGTGGAAAAATGCAGGGCAGGGTCTGCTAATCAGCATCTTGGGCTCCTGTACAGTCTTTCTTGCTATCTTACTGCAAGCCACCTTGTGGGATTTACTCCCTTGCTTTAAGTTGCTCACTGTAGACTACCAGAAAATGGTTTGTGTGGTGGCATGACAACTGGGGGTACCTGCTGTTTATGCATTTATTGCACACCTGCCAACAACACAGTTTATTAGATTTGTGACCTGGTTGTCTCACACCCAATAGGCTCTGTAGAGCAACTGTGTGCAAATGGGCACAAGGAAAGACCAGCCCTGTAAAATACCAAGTTTTGTGCATACAGCAGGTGCTCTACTGGTGAGATTTGAACAGCTTCTGAAGCAGGGACATTGTGTCCCTTATACACAAAAAACTTAAGGTTAGAGACCTTTCTCACAGTTGTAATTTAAATACTTGTTTCGCCAGGCAAACAAGTGAGCAACAGAAGTGATCAGCCTGGGATTTCAGTTCTTCCCAAGGAGAAGAGTTGCAGCTGAACATAGGCACAGCAGAGGTACAGTGTAACACAAGATATTTGCTGTACAGAAGACTGCCACATGGAATTAGGGCAGGCCAGAGAACTGAACCCAGCCCCAGGACAGCTCCCTGCAAGGCTGTTAGGTGATACCAGAAGGCGATAACCATAGTTGAGGCTATTGTCCCTTCCTCGCTCCCCTCCTGCCCCCTTTTTTTTTCTTCTCAGAACCCACCAGAGTTTTGGTCAAACATTCTCACCAGTAGATAAATACTTCACTGTTTGTCCTGCAAGCAGTGCTAGTCTGCTTTTCAGAGTACTTTATGGAAACCTTGAGGACAGATAAGAGTGCAGACAGTTGCTAGCACAGTTGTGAACAGTTAACATCTGCTACTCAGAGAGATACTTACCTCCCGGTCATCAAATTCACAGTACTGCAGATCCCAGGAAGTTGACAGCGTCCTTACGCAAGCATATGTGTTGTTATAGGAATCTTCACAGACACAGTCTGGGAAGCAGTGCTGTGAAGTGAGCAGTGAACAAAAACTTCAGAGCAGGGGAAAAAAAAAAAAAATGAACTAGCAATCCTTTTCCTAGAGTCTATACCAGGCTCAAGCCAACTGCAGTTAACTGATGAACACCAGGACCTCAGTCTAACACATGCAAGTCTCCACTGAGGATTTAAGCAAAAACTCAGCTCTTTCTCAAATTTGAGAAAGTGTTGTTAATGAACTTGCCATGATCCAGGGCATTTTGTCTGGGAAGCTAATGTACAGACACCAAAGAGAACAGCACAACACACACCACTAAAGACAGCACCAACGGGATGCTTTACTTAAAGCAAATCATCTTTGACTCAGGAAGTAGCTAGTGACTTAAATAATAGTTACATATAAGAATTGTGCAACGTGGTCACTGGAGGTTTAGAAAGAACACGATGTCACTGCTACCCACTTTGCCAAGCCCACGCCTTCCTGCATATTTCTCCAACCCTGATGCCCTATAGATTCCCGCTGAAAGGGTGACTGTGTTCTGTATTGTCATATGGACACATCAGCTCTGCATGGCTGCACGTCGCCCTCCCATTCTTAAATGCTGCGCAGGACCTACAGAGCAAGCTCCTACTTACCAAGACACTGTCAGCTTACTTACAGAACCAGGTTAGTCCACACAGCAAACAGGTTTAATTCAGCAGCTATTTTCTAATATTAACAGATCTTGTCCTGCTTACTGTGACACCAGGTCCTAGGCCAGGACAGGTAGGATCACTGCCGTTGTATCCTTCTCCTTGGTACTCCACCAAGAAGTCCGATCTCCATGTCACGTTTTTGTCTCCTCTCTAGGACAAGAAGTTAACATGACTCAGTATTCACTGCACTGTGAAACACAAGAAATTCTCCATGCCTGGTATGACACTAACGCTGCTCACTGCTTACAAGGCACTTTGAGTCGTGGTCCCTAGTTTGAGTCAGTCTTAAAATAATATTCGGCCTTAGGTTAGAATGTCTTGTGTAGCTGGAAGACAAGGACCCAACCCAAAAAGTACAAACCCCTCACAAGAAGGTGTACTAAAGTACTCTCTTGAATCTATAAAGAATCATGCAGTAATACAAAGTAGGAGCCACACGGCCAGATACTACCATGTTACAGGCAAGATCCTGTAACAAGGCTGTTTCTCCTTGGTTTATATCAGACTACCGCAACAGATGGAAAAAGATACCCTTGGCATACGAAAAGATAAACAGCTTTAAGAAGCAACTAAGTTTTAAGCTGCTCTATTTGTAGCTGCATTTTAAAAGACAGAGGGAGAAGGAAGTTTGAAGTTAATATACAGCACGATCACAGGCATATACAGCAAAGCAATGAGTTTCAGAGTTTTGATTCCATTGGAGTTTAAACTAGATGCCTGTTACCTGCTTCTGTCTGAAGAACAGCTTAAGGTTTGGATACAAGGTTTTAAAAGCAAAGCACTGTTTTAAATCTGGATCATCTCCTACGTTTCCAAGTAAGCTGCCTTCAATTTATAGACTAAATTTAATTAAAACTAAAAGGATCAACTGCAAGCAGCTTTAAATAGGCTTCTGCTCACTTATTGGAAAGGTCAGGTTTACTTTATAAAACCACATGTATTTTTCCAGTCTTTAGGATGAAACACTGGTTCTACTGAAAACTGAGGCAAACCAAAGATTTAAGTAAGAGCAGTCTGCTTTTCTCCAGTATCTATACTGAGAAATCCTAAGGAAAAGGGGAGGGAGGATGCAAGGTGAAAACAACATCCAGCCTCCAAAAAAGGAATGCCACTACAGATGGCAAGATTAGCCAAAGCATGACACAACTTCCTATTACAAAATTACCACAAAGTTGTAGGGCTTATCAAAATACATCTGCCTTTAAACAGCATGCCTACTTTTTTCACTAAGCTACAAACGTCCCATGTGAAAATACCATCAAGGGAAGAATCTGGGTTATGAGTCAACCTAGTCTATCCAAGGAAGCAGTAGTCACTTGGAAGAATAACGCCTGCAAGAATGACTGGTTACTGTCCCTGTCCGTCTACTTACCAACAGCGGCAACAGCGACATCCCATCCATCTGTGTCTTATTCAAGTCATACCCCGCAATATCCAGGATGGTGGGACCCAAATCAATATTTGCAACAAGCATCTGCAGGGTGAGCAAAACTTACTTCAGAAGACCAAGAACCTAGCAGATGTAATGAGACTTCTGTATTTTAAGTACTTGTAATTTTAGGTACACTTAAACACTACTCAATTTTATCTTTATAGGCTAATGGACCCTATAACATTCACAAGCAATGGTAGGGTCTTTGGAAAGTGAGCTTCACACCTCATTTATTTCAGTAGACTGCAATTACTTAAATTTACTGATTCAAGCAAGAGCGCACACAGCTTTGTAGAATGAGGTCTCTGCACTTTCTACCACTTCGCATATTTCAGTTCATTGATACCTACATATGCAGGAGGATAAATTATAACCTAAAGTTGATAACTGTGAAACAATATTAGAAGTAAATCCGTACTCTGATTTCACTTCTTTCTTACCTTGTTTGTCTGATTTGGTTTTATCCCCGGTCCTCGAACTAGCAACGGAACTTTGATATCAAACTCATACAGCTGCCTTTTGTCTATTGGCAAAGAAAACTGGCCTATAAAATAGAAAATGAAAAAAGTCAAATGGCTTCTTGTTTTACATTTTAAGAGTCTTCTGTTACATAATTTCCAGCAACCAATTTTTTAAGGAGTCAGAAGAGGTTCTTAACCTGAACTACATTAAGGAAGTGGAGGATAGGAACAAACAACTTCAAAGTATAAGCTGTATCTTGCAGTATCTAAGCTGTTAAACTTTGTATTTTTAGTTGTACAACATGATACAGACAGATCTTTGGCAGATTTTTACTGGTTAACTCTTTCACGGCAACTCTTCCTACAGAACACAGAGACCCACCCTCCATTTCTGTCCTAATTTTATGTATGCCAGGATACAGTGGTAGAGATGAATGCTAAAAACCGCAACCAAACAATAAAACACCCAAACACCCCACACCGCAACTCCAGATGGTTTTGCAACTCAAATCAGTACTTCTCATGTCTACAGTTTTCCACAGCTGCAGTTCCCATTTTCTGGGCTGGTCATGAGGGTGAAGTGTTATGCAATCCCCTGGATCTTCTACAAATGGTCAGTAAGGAGTGAAAATTTTACCCGTGTGGAAGCCATTGTCTGATGTGTAAAAGATGTATGTGTTGTCTAATTCTCCATTCAGTTCCAGTTTCTTCACTAGTTTCTCTACCAGGTCATCTACTGACAGCAGAGTTTGCCACCTATACAAAAAGAAAGTAATTCATATTAAAAGTATGAAAAATTCAGAATAATTCTGACTGCAAGTGGGGCATTTGCATTCTGCTTCAACTCAGTGTATTCATGGTAAGTAGACTATTTTGCTTGTAAATTCTGAAAATAAACTTCATAGATTACTACACTGTACTATTTGAGCCTGCAATTTAAGATAGAAATAGACTGTTTGTCTTCAGTTCTTGTTGATTTTATTTTGTGGTGTCTGAGAAAGACATCAAAATGCCGATTACTTCTTATCTGGAGACAGTCAAGACCAACTTTGAAGCAACACAGTGGCAAAGAGGCAGAGTTATCTCCTGCAAGGTCACTTGTTATTAGTTCTTTATATCTAGTTTTTAATATTAAAATACAAGACTGCCATGAATTTTATTGTCTATGTGGGATCCTTTCTGCTTGAAAACTACATCAGCTATTTTGTATTACTCTTGCAATACCAGGGTCCATTATTGCCGTGTGTCTAAAGCCTTGAACAGCTACAAGTTATTCTTTCCTTTGTCATGGGGTCTGCCATTGAGACAAGTGACTGCTTCTGGTAAGTCAGTAACAAGCCTCCACAGACTAGTATGATGCTGAATTAGCAAGAGTTACTCAAATCTAGGATCCTGTTGTCTCCAGGCGTAATTTAAGATTTTGTTGCATAATTTTACCTTCATGTTTTATAAAGCAAGAGCCTGAAAAAAACCTTGTTTTTCCATCTCCAAAGTGACAAGCAAATACCTGATAACTGCTCAAAATGCAGTTTAACACTTAAAGTTAAGGCAATGGTTGTTTCAGAGCCTTTAAAGAAGATACACCTATGGTGTAAACAAATACCTTTCCTTTCTATTAAAAAGAGGGAACAAGCTGTATCTTCACATTACTCCCCACATCCACTTTCATAAAAATGAGTGAAGCACCCGCCTTGGCCAGTCAGGTATTCCCATGTAAAAAGACCATGGGCTGAGAGCCAAGGTTAATAAATCAGATTAGCTGGCATATAAATTGATCACATTTGATGTACATCATGTAAGAATCTGGTTATTTTTTTATGAAAACCTGTTGTGCACTGAAAGAGAAGCAGTAGAGAGACGGAGCATGACCGGTCTTTTTATGATAAATGATGGCAGCATTTGGGAGCAAAATATTTCTGAAGTCAATGTCAGGTCTGCTGAGAGATGCCAGAGAACTATTACAGGTAATTTGACATCTATTGTCAGACTTCTTGCAACCCTTTAAAATAAAAATAACCTTTTCTTTTTTAAAAAACAATAAAGTTCTGAGTAGAAATCTTAAGCAACAAAAAATCTTACCGTTTTCTATATGCATCATCAAGAAACTGTATTGAAGAGTTAGTCATTGGAGTCTTTGCTTGTCGAATTAACCAGTGCTTGTTCTAAAGAAAAAAGACAAAAAGATTAGCATAGAAGTACCAGCTTTTATACCTGTCTTAGACCAATTACAACAGAAACATTGTTTAGGACAAAACATCCACATGATTCCTGTGAAATAGCCAGGCCATGCTATCAAACTCACCTGACTCCAGTTTTCCCTCTTGGTTCATGTAAAATCTAAGTTGCAAGAGTAGAATATATTACAGCTCTGTTATTCTCAGCCCTTGGTGAGAAGAAAATAGCTGTGGATCTTTTCAAAGCAGTTCAGGGACAAAATGTGTGAAAGGAGCTAGGGAAGGCTCTCCCAGAGATAAAAATCTGATAGCCTGAGATGGGTTCGATGAAAAAAAAAAAAAAATCTGACATTGTAAGATCAGACTTGCTTGTCAGCATGAGGTTCTTTTGGGACTAAGATTGCTGAGTATCCTAACATAGGTAGAGAGGTGGGGAGAAACTCCTGCATCAAAAGCAATTAGGACTACCTAATTTATGGACAGGTGAGGACAAAGATCTATAATGGTGCCACTCTCAGATTCTTGGTAGCCTATGAACTCAGGGCCAGAGACTACTGAGGGAAGCAGAAACATTGCCATTTTATCTGGATTTTTTGCCTCCAGAACAAGAGCATTTCTTTTGCTGAAGCGTTAATGATTCTTCTAGCCGCATCCCCGCCTTTCAGAAACAGCCCCTCCCTCTCCCCCTCACCCATCCCCCCAAAGTAACAGAGATGATCTGATACGAAAAGTGATACTCCCACATCCTGAAGCACCAGTCTGAACTGGGTCAGCTGCTGTACAAACGCATGGGAAGGTCTGCTGTGAACAACCTGAAGGTTACTATTAGCGGGGAGCAGAATAAAGGAGAAAGTCATGTCAATGCAGCTTTACACTTTTTCATTTAGTAGGTCAGAGATGGCCCCCTCATCACCCCCAGCTTGAGCTTGAGCTTGGTCACTCCTCTCTGTAGAACTCCATGTTTATGCAATTTTGCTCCTGTCACAAGTGAATGACTCTGAACAGGCTCAGGCTTAAGAGACACACAGTGAAGTGACTCACATCTCCTGCAATTATTCAGTTCTCCTGTTTTCTCTTCTTGTAGACTGAAGGGAAGATTTCTGGCATGGAAACTTAATACCATGTCCAGTTTATTTTAATTCAGTTGTATTCAGATCTCTCTTTTATGGCAGTTGTAAAACAATTCTCTGGAGAGACGCTAAGTCTATCTCAGCAAGAAAACTCATGACATAATCCAGACCAAACATCTAGGACTTGTGTTGGTTGAGAGAGGAAAAAGTAATGAAAGACATCACAAACCCTATCCCCAGCTCCGCAGAAGTTCTTCAGAGAACAAAGGAGCTGGCAGTGTCACCTGTGCACCAGCCACCTTTCACAGGAGGGGTGGTCAGGAGAGGCCCTCCATAAGGCACAACCATGCTGGGTAACTCAGGGGGGGTAAGTCACCTAGTGCAGTACAATCTCCCTCTTCTCTGGGGTATTTTGTTCTTCCTACCTTTCCCTAAAGTTTCAGGAACTTCACATAGCACCTAAACACCTTTGTGGATTTCAATAAACTCCACACTGACTCAGAGCCCTCAAATCTGCTTCCCTGCCAGTCCCTGTCAAGCCTCTTTCACTGGTTACATACAGAGCTGTCCACCGACCCTGCTGCTACCCTATGTGCCATTCTCAAAGAAAGTTTAGGAGACCTTGAGACAGCATACCATATCTTGCCAGCAGAATCTGAACACAGCTGTGCTCCGATTTTGCAGGAAAAACATTGCATGCAAGAGAATATACTCAACACATATCTTAATCGGCTTCTCTCTCAGAATGGCTTAGATAAACCACTCATCTGGGCTATCAATAGTCCTGCTTAGGATACCAGACAGCAACCTATCACTTGATATAGTTCATAGCTGAGGATCCTAAGCAGAAATTAAAGTGTGCATCACTGGCCGGAGTCTGACAACAACTTAACTCCTGTTTTTCACGCAGAGATTCTGCCTAGATGGCTCCTTTTAGTACCCCTTGCCCACATACTGTATAAGGAAGCTAGACAACATTAATTTAGGAATCAAGACTGTACAATGCAAGACTGTCTAGCAAGCATTACAGCATCAATGACTTGAGGGTCTGAGCCTACGTACATGCTTATTGCTATTGCAGGAACTTCTGCCCTAGAAAACAGTGAAGCTCAAAGAAGATTTAGGCTTCGAGGCCACAACGCTGCCAATTGCAGAAATGCACACTGTGAATGATTGTAGCTATTTTGTGTCTAGGAAGAAGGGTAATGCTAGTCTGCTCCTATTGTGAAACCTAGTAAAACTGCTGTATCCACAGATATATCCACAGATATTAACTACCAAACATTAAGTAAGTCTGTTATTTTGCTTTATGTTATATAGGCTTATGCAGAGCTTTTGCTCCACATAAGGAACTCTGACACTGTATTTTTTGGCTAGCTGCTGACTTCACTGGTCAAGTTATTTCTGGCTCACTATTTTAAAAGTATTCCATTATTACAGTAATGGAGTCTTAAGACAAAGTTAGGGATCCTTTTATAGAGAAAAAAACCCCAGTCTCATTCCCACTCCCTAGTTCAAAACTTAACAGATTGGGCTAAAGTATTTGTTACGGCCTGCAGCCCTTCTGTCCCCTTTAATTCGTATTTTTATATCACCCTGATAAGCACATGGTCATTTTGCAAGCTACAATCCTCAGCTAAAAACAAGTTTCACCCTGTACTACGTGAGTCGCAGTGACCTTAGCAGAGGTATACTGGGCTCCAGATAGGCATTTAGGCATTTATTCTTAAGATTAGGAGCAAATCTTGAAGTGAACTTCAGTTCTTCAGTTGAAGACTGAACAGTAGTGAGTTCTATATTTTAAACTAGTTGAATCAAAAATAGAAAACTTCTGTAAGTTAAATATCTCACCAGATTAACTGTGACTTTCGCTTTCACTTATTGGCAGAGTAAGTAGCAGCGGATTAGTCTGAGCTAGACCATATTTGGCCAAGTTTACTGTCAGTGGAAGTTACTGCCCTGTCTCAAGGATGTCTGCGAGTTTGTAACATTAGGCTCAGCAATTCTGGTTACAGGTTATTTCAACAAATGAAAGGCAAGTTCTCAAAGCCCTTAGTGACCCTGGGCCTTGCGGTTCATGATTTTACCAAGTTCTCTGGTCAGTCTGATATGCTTGTCACCTCGGGGCAGCTTTGCCACGAGCTCAAGTAACGAACCACCCATCCACATGAGCAGATGTGTGTAGGAAGACAGGGCTCTCGCCATTCTTCACCTGAGCCTTTGTGTAGCACACTACCTATGTGTTCTCCTGAACATACTGAGAGCAAAGAAAGAACATTTTAAGAGCTTCAGAACAGTCTGGAAATTGGACAAGGAATTAACTCTTTTCCATTTATCAATCATAATTCCATTGCACTGCCTTATCATTTTTGCCACTACATTTTTTTATTTAGAAGACATTGGTATGCAAATATCTCAAAGTCACAATAAACATATCTTACCCTGGAAAGGCTGATTAACATAACTGAAGAACCAGTAATCATGGTATTAGCCTGTTCTTCTCGCTGTTTAAACTTCACATGCAAGTCAGGGTCATTGCCTGCTGCTCTCACAAACTAGGAGAATAAGCTATGCAGATTCTTGCTAGTTAGCTTACCTTTCCATGAATATTAAAATTGCTGTTTCTTGGTGCACTGACATTCTGAAAGCTCTTCGTATACTGTGGAGCCGCTGTCCAAGGGGAGTGCGGTGCTGGGGTTGAGATCATCATAAAGAAAGGTTCAAAATTCGATTTATACTCCAAGAAGTCCAATGACATGTTGGCCTGTGAACAGTTTTGTTGGAGAAGAAAAGTCATACCTCCAAAGGAAAACGGCAAGTATTTGAAAAATCCAAACTAGACATTCATAACTTATTTAGAGCTCAGTAGTACTGGGAACATTTAAACTATTTCAGAAACTTATTGCTTGCTCATCTACAAGTGTCCAGAACAGCAGCTCGTGATAAAAAAAAAAATCCCAAGTGTTCATGTTAAACAAATCATTTGTCCCACATCTCTGAACAGCTTTCTACTTCAGACCTTTGCATTTTTTAGACCTGGAAAGCTCATCAAAAGTTTGTGCTTATTCCAAGTACCAACAAAATCCACCTAAACTCTGCTTTCATCAAGTAAAATTGGAGCTTTAACACAGTCCGAGTCTTTCTGAGGCTCTCAGATGCCATCTCCTGCCTGGCAGATCCCAGTTTAGCAGTTTCAATTGCCTTCAGAAATAGCAGTAGTTCTGAAAAAGTTTTTCAGCCTTACTGTTTATAGCGTATGCTCATTCTGTAGCAAGCTCCTAGTTTCTAAGGGGTGCCACATTTCTGCTGGTGAAGCTGGAAGCTCTAGCGAAGGAGAGTGCCAAACTCCACTCACTCACGCCACTTCACTTTCATTTTCGTTTCAGCCTATACACAATTTCAAGTAGCAAGTTAGAAGAGACTGCGAGTTCCATCTTGCCCCTCCCTTGGTCAGCCTTTGAAATTAAACCTTCAAAAGGTATTACTCGCAGATGAGTTCTTCACTACTCAAATCTTGCAACATTTTCCTTTCCTGTCTGATTAGTACACCCCATTTTGGAAAGCCTTTTCTGTCTCTAGAAGAAACAATACACTAGGAATTCCCTCCTCTTCCTTCCTCCTAACTTCTACATCTAAGCAAGTGGGGCTAGACTTCAGTTATATGACAACAGAGGTAAGGGAGGATAAGAACTCTGTGAAGTTCAAAAACCTGTATGATGTAGGTAAACTCATAGAGGTAGTCAACTTAGATTTTGTTAGGAGCCTTAACTGCAACATGTCAGGACTGCAGTAGACAGATTCAGGTGTTCAGATTCTTAACACCAGACTTAAGTACCCAGATGTCCTTAGTCAGGACAAGAAAGCTTCTGCATCACATCAAGCAACACAGGAACTTTGCATAAGCAATTGACTCCTGTGCACTGCCCATCGAGTGAATTAAACTCAAACACTAGCTCTGAAATGCTGAATACATATGGGTAACTACAGGCAGAAGGTAGAATGCAACACACTGAAAATCATAATATGCTGCTGTAGCAATAGGTGACACACCACAAGTAAGAGGTTTATGCAGCAATGACCTGTTGGTCAAAATGCTTACGTGCTGCTGAAGGATCAAAAAAGACCAGTACAATGCCAGTAATAGGATAGTCTCACTTCTGGCTTATCAATTCCAATCTAGCTTTAGACAGTGTAAATCTAAATTTAATCAGACAGCTGTTCAGGACCCTAAGAAACATCAATCAGTTCTGTTCCTAGTAAGCAGCTGTCTATGTTCAAGAACCCACTGGAATGAAATGCATTAGGGTCTCAAGGGAAGACTACAAATGGACTGCATGAGGGGACTTCTCAGAGAAGAATTTTCCTGAGCACTGCATGTGAGCTCCCAGCACTACCAACTCATACACTGTAACGGCATGTCAAATTCAGACTTCAGCTTGGCGGGCAGGGGGAACACTTACTTTCCTGCCCTCCTTCCCCCTGCAAACCCCTCCAAGCTAATCCTACTTGCTAAACAGGGCCTCAAGAGAGCTAAAGTAACTCTTCCAACTTTCCTTTAAGTATTTGGTATCTTTGTTACCTCTCTTTACCTTAAGATGATAAAGAGGCTAAAGACACCCCTGGTCAGCTATGCATTTTGGCACAGTCCATACATTGCCCTCACACACTACGAAGGATTGATTAGCCTTTGATATTTCCAAGTTACCAGTTTGACTAGTTAGAGATTACAAGATACTGACACATCACAATATCTAACAAACAAAACATGGTGTAAAGTTATTTTTACACACTTAACTTTCCACTGAAATCTTGACCTAATTTACCTGTTACAGAAGTTGTGTATTGTAATGACACACAACATTTTATGAAGTAGTTTAAGACATTGCCTACATGCATCACATTCCTCATGCACCGTAGCAGTCAGTATTAACCTCTCGGTGAGGCTACTGGCTAGCAAATGGGCAATTGGAATCTCTTTCCACAGCTCGTACACACAAACTTGTCATTTTTAAATGTACCCAGAATTTTGCTGTGCTGATTAATGCCCACCCACCATCACGACAGCACAATCATGTATTTATGAACTAATGAGGCCTAGCAAATTATCATCCCCACCCTTCCCCAAGCCCCCAGCATGAGGCATTATCTGGTCATAAGCAGCTTCTGTAACACAGGTGTTGCAAAATTTCTTACCAGTACATCTGTCAGATAATCTACACTGTAGTTCTCGCCATGCCTTCGTGCTTTGCCATTTACTGAAAGAGTATAGTTGTAGTACTTTGAATTTTTCTCCTGTGAAAAAGAAAAAGTCACGTGCATATTTATACAAAGTAACACGTACATTCATTACTTGAAATAATCAAAATGAGCTGCCAACAAGCATTTGTCAAATATGTTATAAGTATTTGTCACAAGGACACCCCAAGAATTCTCAGAACCGGTCTCCAACAACAAAACTTATTTTAGTGCTATTTCACATTGCCTTGGCTTTACAAGTCAGGGTTTTTCCCCAGGCACCTTAGCAGGAGTAGCCTTTGTGAAAGCCAAGGATCTGATATGCAATAGAGGAAAAAAAGGAAGAAAATTTGCATCAGGTTGTTAAGATGCTCTTTCACGACCAGCAAAGTTAGAACATGAGCTGGATTACAAAGCAACCAAAATTAAGTATTTTAAAAAAAAGAACAGTCACATACCAAAGCATACCAAAAACTCCATCCAGGAGGGACATGACCTACTCCCCCTGCATCCTCTGCTCCATACTGAAAAAAGACAGACCATGACTCACAGTTTCGATTACAATGAATAAAAGCTAGAAATTATGTTTCATATTCATGTGCTTTATTCAACACTAGTCAGAAACCGCATTAAGCCAAATTCAATTTCAGAATGGAAAAAACCAAGTATATATGCATATAAAAACATACATGCAGCCTGTTAAGAGAACAGGGTTAAATAACTAGAAAGACAGTAGCTTGACATTCACCAATAAAATTTAAATTTTATTCCCTGTTCTACTCTGCACATGAAAATACACAGAGATCCTGGAGAACATACAGTACATTATCAGGTAACGAGAGGTGATCACAACACGCATGTGACAAGACACTCTTATGCTTTGTGATAAACAGCTCATGAGATACTAAAGGAAGTGTCGCATAGACCAACAGCTTCCATCATCCTCCCCCAAGAGGGGGTGCGAACTTTAAGCAATGTTCTTGTCACCTCAGTGCCAAATAATCTACAACAACTAGCCTTTAAGCCAGCAAAAAAAGGAAAGTAGCTGCAGAATCAGTGCCAAACGCAAAACAGAGGGTGCCTCAGAGCAACACAACGGGTTTTCTCAGGGCTGCCCTCTCCCATCTATACGGCTTGCCTAACTGCAGGGACAGGAGACTATGCTGAGTCAAGGGATGCTCAAAGGAAGCCAGATAAGCTTCCCTTCCCCTAGCTGCCTCGGTAACACCAGCAGAAACAAATTTGTGCCTGGCTATGAAAATTCACGTTCCATTGTTCTATTATACCGCCAACATTTTCCACCAAGAGACGCAAGGAAAATAATGCCATTAAGAACGCTGTAACTCATCTAGCTCCAAATACAATTCCATCACACAAGAGGAACACCTGATCTTAGAGCTTCCAGCACTGAATTTTACAGCTTGCCATAAACTACAACAAACCACAGCTTAGCTAAAACCAGAAAAAAACCAAAAGCACACACATACAAGTGATTCAATAATAACCTGTTGGGTAACCGATAATATCTGTTCTCCCAATGAATCTGCCTCAGTGGACATTTAATATTTAAAATACCATATTAACTGCTAAAAAGAAAATAGTCCTCTGATTCAAGGGGATACACCAGTCAGGAATAGTGAGACAAACTGATTTTTTGTCTTGAACGTTATTCTAACATTGTGCCTGGTCTGGCACTGGCTTGATGGTGGTCTTCAATACCACAGGCCAATCATCTATCCATTTCCCCCATCATCATCTTTAACAATTAACACATCCAAACATACTAAAAAAGCCTTTGGATTCCATCATCCTTTCAAAATTAACTTTTAAAAACATTCAGGCACCTACAGAACCCGATTTTAACCAAGTTAAGTTAAAGATTTGAACTTTGCATCGTATTTATCCTATCTCAGCACAAAGAGCTCTTCATCCAAGTATCACCATTTTAAACATTTTGGGGACCCACCATTAGCTACAAATATAAAAATCACTGAATGTTTTAGAAAGGTGGACAAATGGAAGTGAAGTGCATCACAATAAAAAAATAAGCACAAAATACCTCATTCAAATACTTTCCAGCAAAGAACGTTTGATAACCACACATAGTTTTGAGCACGGCTGGGAAGGTGTATGGTTCTTGAATCTTCTGCCATAACTTGCTGCTACAGTTTCCTTCCAGAGTGTTATTGACAACGTGATGATTATGTGGGTATTTTCCTGTTAAAATGCTAGCTCGACTGGGACAGCAAAGAGCACTGGGAACGTACTGGAAAAACAGGATGAAGAGATACAAGATCAACATCGTAAAAAAAATTTTCCTCCTAATTTATAGTTTTGAAATATCAGCTAATAGGTTGATTAAAAAGTTGACCGACATCAAAGCATACTCCTTTTCAGACACAAAGAATTACATCCCAGGTATTTGCACTAGTGGAAAGCTGCACATGAAACTGGTTTTAGGTTTCTGCATCATATATCCTTCAATCCCATCCCTGCCATTACAGATTAGATGTAGTTCTCACACAGCAGCAAGCATCCATTAAAATACTGTTTGCCAGTTGATTCACTCCATTATTTTAGCCACGGCAACATACTAGAATATGAAAAGACTGAAGTGGGTTTTCAGCACGCATGAAGCTGGAAGTGTTAAGTAGCTTCTTCTAATGCTTCTCAGTTTGTAATAAAAATATTCAGATTACTCCGTTTTACTCTACTACTTAAGGAAGTTAGCACAAGCACTTTTAGGAAGTGAAACTTTCCCTCTCAGATTCTGAACATAACCATAACATCACATAATCATTTTGTGACCTAGAAGTAGTTAGAGATTGAATTTAAAAACCCCACACACGTACATACAGACTTCATAAAACTATTACCAGTTTTGAGATTTTAAGTTACTTAAGATACAAGCGACATGAATGCACACAGCTCAGAAGTTCAAAGAGTTAATGTAAACGCTTACTGCATTTAGGAAGGTTATTCCCATCTGTGCAATGAGGGCATTCGTCTTCTTTAGGGGTGTCTGGAAGAAAGGTACCAAACCGAAGTCAGCTAGAAACGTAAGGGCGCTGGGGAAAGGAGCGGCGTGGAAGCAGCTGTACGACTAGCAGAGAGAGGGCCGCCACCAGAGCTGCGAGGCACTGCCCAGGCAAGCCACCCCGAGTGCCGGTGGCCGGGGCCTGCTGCGCCCGCAGCGGTGGCACAAGCCAGCCCAAGGCAGCGCAGCGCAGGGCGCTCCCGGGGACCACCCGCAGCTGCGGAGGCCGCGCTCCAGGAGCCCCAGCCGCGACCCGCTTGAGCCTCGGTGGCTTCCCAGAGACGCTCACTGCCCCCGGGAAGCCCACCGCGACGCTCCCTTCAGCGGCCCCGCGGCACCACGGTCGCCACTCGGCCTGAGGCCGCGGAGAGAGGCTGTCCCCGGCCGCGGGCAGGGCCTTGGCAGCGCCGCTTGTCACCCCGAGCCTCCCCAGCGGCCGGGACGACCCCCGCCTCGCACCGGACCCTCTCCACCCTCCGCCGGGTGCCCCCCCGCCCGCGGCCGGGCTGCGCAAGCCCGGCGAGGCCGCGGCCTCTCGCAGCGCTCCCCACGCCCAGCCCCGCGCCTCCCGCTCCCCTCGCGGGCGGGCCGGCGGGCGGGAGGCCGAGGGGAGGCCGGGGGGCGCGGCGGGGTTACCATGCCGCCCAGGCAGACGTCCTGGTCGTCGGTGAGGATGAGCACCACGTTGGGCCTCCGCGCCTGCCGGGCTGCCCCCGCCGGGCTCAGCACCAGCAGCGCGGCCAGCGCCAGCCCCCGGAGCGCGGCGGCGGGGGACATGGCGCGGCGGCGGGGAGGGAGGGGCGGGCGGGCCGCCGGGGGGACGGGGACGGAGCTCGGTGCCGCTCGACCCCGCGGCACGACCGGGCACGGCGCGGCCGAGAGCAGAGCCGCGAGCAGCAGCGCGCGGGCCCGCCCCCGGCATATGACCCGGGAGAGCGGCGGCGGGGGGTGTGGTCACGTGGCCCGGGCCGCCGCCGCGGCCCCGCCCCCTCCGCCGCGGCCCCGCCCCGTGCCGTGGGGGCGGGAGCGAGGCTGGTCCCGGCGAGCGTCCCACCGCCCTGGGCACCGGTGGGGCCGCGGCGCTCCGTTCTGTTTCATCGTCAGCTGTAAAAGGCTGCGTTTTGCCACCAAATTCCCCACGTCAGTTAGCCGCCGCCGCCGCCGAGCCGGCCCCACCAGCCCTCGCAGCGCTGAGGCGGGCCGGGGGGAGGAGGCTGCAGGGGCTGCGGGCACGGCGCGGCGGCCCCGCCAGACCTCGGGGGCAGCCGGCTCCGCTGGCCGCCCAAACCCTGCGGTCAGCCCTGGGGTTTGTGTTGTTTTACGGTGCTTTACAGCAGCGCAATTACGTCACTGAAGTGATGCCCCACGTTTCCTCACGCCTTCGTCTCGGCCTTCCGAGGAGGAGGCGCAGAGAAGCAGCCCGCCGCTCGGAGCAGGAGCGGGACAGCCAGCAGGGCGGGGGGGACCTCTGGGGCAGCCGCACCGCGCCGGGGACCGGCCCCGGAGGCCGCGCCGTGAGGCGAGAGGCGAGGCGCGGCCGCCCTTCCCGCCCCTCGGCAGGTGTAACGCCCCCCCGCCCGCCGCTACCACGGTGCGCGGGGAGGGAGTCGGGCCGGGCGCGGGGGGAGCGCCCCGCCGGCCCGGGCTCTCCCGCCCCCTTCCCCTGCCCGCCCCCCCCCCGCCTCTCGCTGTGGAACGGGCCGAGCCCGGAACTCGGCGCTGCCGGCGGCGCGGCCGCGCTGGCGCGGACGATGGAGGTGCGGGAGCCCGGCCCGGGCGGCAGGGCGGGCAGCAGCGCCGACAGCCTGGCCGAGGAGGAAGAGGAGGACGAGGAGGAGGAGGGTCCTGGCAGCGGCCGGTCCAGCCGCACCTCGTCGCTGGTGAGCGGGCTGCTCACCGAGCTCTACAGCGCCGCAGAGGCGGCCGCCCCCTCGGGCAGCGCCCGCTCCCGCGTCCTGCGGCAGCTGCAGCAGCGGCCGAGCCAGGTCAAGTACCTGCGGCTGAAAGGTACAGCCTGCCCCCGCCTGCCCTGCCCTGCCCTGCCCGCTGCCACCGCTCCGCCGGCGCTGGGAGCTGCCCCTGCCGCCTGCCTTTCCTCCTCTGTGCCTGCAAGGGAGTCCTGCTTAAAAGTTACCCTCCGCTCTCCCCTGCTTCCGTGCCTACGCGCACCCGTATATGTGTGTATGCGCCCCTCCGTTTGTTCTGGCAGCCTTTAAGCTTGGCGGCCTCTCCCAGGAGCTTCCCGGGCACAGTGAGCCGGGAAACCGAGGCCTCCTTGCCGCTCCCTGCCTCTTTCGCTTCAGGTGCAGTGGGGGCAAAAAGGGGGTCACCTGCTGCTAGGGTTTCTGTGACAGATTGCACAAGCTTTTGTGCTTCTGTAAGCTCAGTGCTTTTCTTCATTTACAGTCATGAATCAACGACCAGCTTTCTTTCCTTTTTTTTTTAAGCTAAGTCCTTTTTTTCTTAAGCTAGAAGAGATGCTACACATACTGTCATAAGAGGTAGTTGGGTTTTTTCAGGTCCTTTTAGTTCTAGTGGACTTGAACTAAACCTGACAATTGTAAAGCTTATTTGCAGGTAAGCATGTCTTCCAGGGGATAAAAAAAATAGGTGTAATAAAGAAAGGTATATGCAATAAATCAACTCACTGAAATCTGAAACTATCAAAGAATTCTTATGAAAGCCAAGTAGCCATGACACTGCACGTTTGTGAAAGAATGAGACTTGCAACTCCAGGTTGACCCGATGAGGAGGGCTGTACAAAGGCCTCTTGTCTCCTGGTGTTAAATCATTGACAAGGATAAAAAGCAAGAGGTGAATAAATGTGCCTGTTTTTCAGACCTGTGCAAACAGCTTTCTGCTTCCGTGTTTGGCTTGTAAGTGAGGTGATATGCCATCTGATGTTACAGGATGTAGCTCAAGTTCTTCTGTGTGTCCTGTGGCAACCTGGGACTCAACAAGAAATTTGCTTCTTCAGGAATATATTTTGTAGAATTTAAACTCATTAATTTTGCTGCAAAGTTAATTGTTTTTACAGGGACAGCTAACTGGCATGAGCAGGAAGGAATAAAATTCAGTTCACTACCTTTGTGCTGACTGTACAAGTCAGTAGGAATGCAACTTAATTTTTTTGCTCTCAAAATCCGTAGATGTGGTTTTAAATCACCTTGCCTGGTACCAGGGAGTGGGAGTGCCAACTGAGCAGCAGGTGCTGAAACAGGGTGGAAACTACAAAATACAGGACTGTTTTACCGGTGGCTCTCCTCCTTCACAGTCATTCCTTCCTCTTTACTATCCCATGGTTGATTATCATTTCAGCCTAATTTGTCCGTTTCTTTAAGCTCTCTAGAATTATTGAAAAAGTTTTGCCATATGGGCTGAGCTGTTTGCCATCCCACTAATAGTAGCTTTTCCTGGATGCATAAATATTTTTCTCATTGGATCAGGTTACCAAAGTATGGATTTTTTTAATTGATTTTTCTTCCAGCATCAGGGAGGCATGGCTGGATTGAAAGTGATACGATTTGAAAACTTAGCCACAGGAACAGAAAGCAGTTTAGATGCTGGTGGCAAGCTGTACCAGGCTATTACAGGGAAGAGCTGAAGAGGCCAGCGTCTAATAGGCAAGACCCAGGCTTTTGCTGGTGGGGTGTGCCTCTGAGAGCAGAGCAGAGGACTCAAAAAAAAATTTAATGGACTTAAGACATCTGCCCAACAACTCCCTTTTCTCCTGGACCTGAAGCTCACCACATGAAGGACAACAGGAATATTGGACATAAGCTGAGACATTTTGGTGAGCTAAGGGGATCTGGTGGCGCTGTGACTGACCAGTGGAAATAGCTGAGGCCATGACTGAAGACATCTTGCTTGCATCTTAGCGGAAAGAGTTTCCCCTTTAGAGCTCACCCTGTAGTTGCATTCCTAGCTTTGCAGGCAGCTTCCTGAACATGTTCCTTTGTCTGTTATCATTTGCTTATTCCCCATGCACATTTTCCACAGGCAGCTTCTGGAAGGTACTGTATTTAAAATACACCCCCTGGCTGCACTACTATATACTATATATGTACTATATATATACTACTACTATATACTATATATACTATACTATATACTATATCTATTATTATATATTATTTAGAATAATTATTAAGATTCATACAGTGCAATAAGTTTAAGTGCTTTAGTTTAAAAGAAAATTAAAGACTTTGGCTCAGATCCTGAAGATGTTTATAATTGGGAATTGTCCCAGTCAATAGAACTTGTAATTTATAGGAAGTTTGTATACGTAAATGTCGGGGGGGTGAGTCACTTTGCATGTCAACTACAGTAAGCTGTTTATGATTGTTTTGACCTGGACTGAAGTTATTTTTTCTGCTTATTGGCAGATGTCGATGAATTAACAACTATAAAACGAGAACTGAATTACAGAATTTCTGTTCAATCAGCAAAGTTGCTTCGTCTTCTGAAGCAGAAAGACAGGCTTGTACATAAAGTCCAGAAGAACTGCGATATTGTCACAGCTTGTTTACAGGCGGTTTCCCAGAAACGACGTAAGTACTTGAAGTACTTTCTGCGTACGTGTGTACTAGTGCAAGTAGTTTATTTCATTGATGTGGGCAGTATTTCAATTAAGCCCTCGCACTTGATTTAAAGTCAAGAGGCCAGGCTATGCTATTCCTTAGATGTGACTGGCTTCCAGTGATGTCAGTGGCATCTGGGAACAGGCAAAGTTCAACTAGCTCAATTAGGTGTGCCGCCGTAGCCTCAGCTGTGTGTATTGGTGCGGCACCCTTACCGTAGATTGTCTGCCAGGCTTTTTCAGCTTTAATTCACAGAAAACCCGAGTTTTTTTTGGTGTGCATGCTGTGTTTAACTGTGTGCTTTCATATGGGAGATGCTAGAAGTGGAAATTCTTCTCACTGGAAACTATAGACAGCACATGCAATTGTCTTCCCAGAGCATTGTTAGTAGTTCAAAACTCCTTTCTATCGAGTTGATTTAAGATGAGGAGTATTAGTAAAAACAAACCCACTTTCCTCAAGCATCTTTATCAACACCTGTGTTTTGGGGGTTTCAGAGGGAATGCTTGCTCTTTAATTGTTTAGCCTTTTCTTCCAGCACAGTGAAACCTTTTTATTTGACTTGGCAAAGTGTCATCTAAAGATAGGCTGAAGTGCTTTTGTTAGTTCTGCTAGAGTGAAACTGCACATAATGTCGTATGTAAAAATAAATAGAAATTATACCTTTAGAAAGGACATGTGAAAATAACCTAATGTTCCCTGTCTTATTTTTTCATTAACATGCAGCGTGACAGGTACAGAAATGTTCAGGTACAGTAAAAAAAGCATGGTCTTTTCACAAAAACGCCTGTAGGAGCTTTGAGGTGCATGTAAAAATTTTATTAAAAGAATCTTACTGTAGTGGCATGTGCTAATGTAGTTTAGTTAAGGGTTTGTCTATTACTGTGAAACTTAAATTTTTAAGCATTTAAAAGTGTTCTTTTGTTTTACTTAAACCTAGCATGAAAGTTCTTGGCTGTCACGCACTGCGTAGGCGTATTTCTTCTTCTCACCTACTCTTTTGCTTTCTCAACATCAGCTTGAATTGAGTCCTTGGTGCCATTAACACTTAAGCATATACCGTAGTCTCCTTTTAAATGAGACTACTTGAATTTTGCATGTGTTTAAGTATTTAGAGGATTTGACTATAAATTCTGAAGGTCTAAGCATCCCGACCTCATTTGTTAGGTAAAACCTATTGACTGAAAGGGATATGGGATTTCATCCTAAATATGAATGTGTTTTTACAAACTTCAGGTTCCATTTTATACTTAAATTTATGAAGTAAATTTAAAGTAATGCGTGAAGTAAAGTAATTTATAAAGTTTTAATGCGTGAAGTAAAGTAATTTATGAAGTTTTAAAGTAATGCGGTTTATTGCCCAATATCCATGCATGTGCATGCCGTTTTTTGAAGACTATGTGTAGGTTTGTATATTACATCTCTTTAAGTGAGATATTTTTGTTATTAATATAGCATATTTACCTAGTGTTAATTTTCAGCTTATATCTCTGAAAATCCAGATGTATGTATTCCAGGGCACCTAAAACTTAGTTATTTCTTGCTTTAAGACCTAATCCAAAACCACTGGGATTCATTGAATGACTCCTGATAACTTCAGTTGCTTTGGAATAGATTGAGACTGTGGTTTTATTGCTCAATATAAATGTAGTAGCACTGTACAGAGAATGCAGGAATAAGCTTTTGCTGTAGGATGCACAACTTTAAATTTCCTGGTAATCGTGCCTTTGAGGCAATATTTGATCAACAGCTGTCCAAAGGCAGGCAGAACTGGTCATCTTCCCTCCAACTGTTTATTCTTGCCTTTGTACTATTTCTTGTGTAGTAGTAGTAGGAACCCCTGTGTGGGATATAACGAATCAAATTGGAGAGCTGATCCAGTAAGGTAATTCCTTTTTTCCCTGTTTCCAGTTTCTGCAGGGGGTGGTAGAAGCAGGTGCACAGGAGAAGGTGATTGCTTAGAGTAGCTTGAGGAGTGCAGCTGATGAGTTAAGTCCTAAAGTCTCAGCAAAACTATTATGCTAACAGTGGAAAGATCTATTTTCTCTTCTTTTAACTTTAAAAAAAGAACAGTTAATGTGATGGAACATTAACAAATGCACACCTCCACCTCTGCCCCAAAATGTAGGAGAGTTTTTCTGCTCACTAAAGCCCTTGGAAACTAGATTTTCTGTAGACTACCCTCTCATTTTTAAATATTCCAAACATTATTATTAATTTGTAGAAGTTTTCATTGTTCCAGGTTTTTCTGATTAAAGTATATACTTGCAATATAATCTTATGTGCCATAAAGCTTTATAACGTGTTTTTGTGTACAGCATTATGATATCCTGTAGTACTAAAATCTTTGTAAAGTAAGTATGGAGAAGTTGTTAAAATATTTTTCCTTTTAAAGTATGGGGGTTTTTTAGTGGCAAATTAAAATTTCTTGGAGTTGTGTTATCATTAATTCTAACATCTCAAAATATAGGTGATTTTTTTATACTGTTGTCACACTGGAAATTTTTTTCCCCCACATATAGTGAAACCTCTGTGTAGAGGTAGAACTCTAGTTTTAAATTAAACTTAAGTTCACATTCAGATGTTTGAGTGCTACCTTTAAGCAATCTGTACAGACCAATTGCAAATTGTTTCAGGAAAAGATGGAAATTCTGTCTTGATGCTTAATTCTGGCTTTGTCAGACCCTTTTTGAATTCTGTCTTGACAAATTCACTCCTAGTGGTAACTTCAGTTAGGAAATTACAGGGCTGATAAATTTGATCCCTTATTTTCTGATGAAATGATTATCATGCTTCAGTCTGCTTCTACAGAGGAAAAACAGGCACTGTTTAAAAAACTGTATGCTTAAAACTGTGTATGTTCAGCATCTGCAAGTGTTGCAGACCACGCAGGGAGCCATCCACGGATCAGTTTTTGACCTGTGCTGGCTCTCGATCTCTGCGCAGTGCACAGGAGAGGCATGGCTCTCTGGCAGCTTTGGAAGCCCATGTCTGGCTTGCTTGTGCTTCAATACCCAGCATAGCGCCTGCAGCATTTGAACTGCTGAATGGAAAGAGTAAATGTGGAGGAACAAACAGACACCAGGGACGACTTCATAACTTACTGTGTTTTTCAGAATGCTATTGACCCTTATCCTTGGTAGGTGATGGTTGTTTTGCATACAAATAGGTATTACCATAGGAAACAAAATTCACTGCAGAATGAAATGCGTTTTGGTCAGAAGCATGAATGGCTATGACTCTGTTGAGGGAGGATAAATTGTTCTGTTGGATACATGCCAAAAGCAGTACAATGTGCTGTACTCATCATTTGTAAGATATATGACTGACCAGTTTCATTTTAATAACACTTTTTTATCCAAATCTAAACACAATACTGCAGTGAAGAAAAGCAGTAAGAGAGTAATCACAGTGATGGCCTGATGGCAAACATAGCTTCTAGGCACACATTTCTCTTACTTTTGTGATTTTTTGACTTATTTGGTGTAACAAGATATAAGTTTGTTCTGTAGCAACGTGAACTATTTCAAATCCATCTTAGAAAGCAGAGTGCTTTATGCACTTAATTATATCATTTGAGAAAAGCAGAATTCAGTAAAAAATAAATCAAGGTTTTGCAGCTATCATCTAAAGAATATGCAAAAGACATCTCATTCTTTTCTCCCTTCCTGTATTTTATGTAGTGACAGCTTGCTTGTATTACTAAATGTATTTTGACTGATCAAATTGCAAACCAGAAGCTCCTTGAATCACAAATTTTGATTGCCTGTCATTTTAATTTTTAAAAAATGCATTTATTATCTATAAATTATTTATAAGTAAAATCATCCAGCTCAAGTGTAACTCAGTTGTTACTGGAAAGCGGCCAAATTAATTCACTCTCTAAAACTTAATTTTGGAGTTTTAGAAAGCAGGCATTCTTTATTGCGGCGCCAGGCAGCACTGGGGATAGTTCCACCATAAGTGCTCCGAAAGCTTGATGGACTTTCAGTTATTATATACTATGAAAATATACATATTCATAGGATTTCCGGGAATTCATCTACATAAACATGAGATTTCCTGGAACTTATTAACATATGTAAATGTCCGATCTGCATGCGCAGTCATCCTCTGTAGTGGTCCTCAGGTGGTCTTTGGGGGTCTTCAGATGAAGGCTCATAGTCTTCCTCACTGTGTTTGCTGATTGATCTTTGCTTCTGCACGAACTCAGTTCTGGGGTCGCCTAGCTGTCTAGAGGGGAGTATTCAGGAGCTTCTTATCTTAACTATCCACAAAGATTCGCTTTTGTTAGGTAAAGAGGAGCATTCAAGAGCTTCTATCTATATTCTCAGGTATCACAGTCTTGCTGGAAGCAAGCAGGAATGCTTAAATCTGATTCAATATAAAATAACTGAAATTATATTAACAGAAAGTTCATTAATAGTCTCTTGTATTTTTAATGGAGAAATAATTTTAGTAGAAAATTTCACAGAGAGACCATTAATTTGGTGCTATATAGCTATGGTGCTATGTACCTATAATAACTTTAAATGGGTCTCATGCTGTGTTCAGAAAGACCTTTAGTATTCTCTGTTTTAATACTTGTTTAGAAACTAAGATTAAAGATAAGTATTATTATTCTGCTATTTCAACATTGGCTCCTGTGTAGAATTCTCAAGGATGACAATAAACATTAGCTGCCTAGTTTTTCTCTTCCTCCTCCTTGTTTGATTTCATGCAGAGCCAGTAGAGGGAGACAGAATATTTTATTTCATGCAGAGATAGAGGTGCATCTCTGGTTTTCATAGGTTGGTGGCTTTCATATCCTTTCCTTAAACATGAAGGGAAGTGCTTTACAAATGTGATCAGGCAATAATTGGATTAAAAGATTTAAAGTCAGGCACAGGCTGTCAAATAAATGTTGTTCACAAAGGAAGTATTAGGTTCCATATGTGAAGCAGTTGAAAAATGGTGACAAATGGCTTCTTAATTATAACTGAGATCATTAATGCCCACGTGGCTGTGGAGGTTATTCAGAAGCTCCTGATTGAGTGAGCTGAATGTTTTGAAGTCTACCTACAGAAATTCAGAGGTTTATGTATGTACTTACTAGCAATACTTGTGATTTCTTTGAGTGCATCTTAACTGGATAGAAAGCCAACACAAACTGGCATCATCTGGGCACAGAGAGGTACCCTGCGTGTTCCCAGGGGATGGACAGAACTTCCTGGTAGAAGAATGGGCTATGAAGTCTCTTCAACTTCTGAGAACGTGTTACTGTCTCTGTAGCACCAACTCTCCTCACAGGGTATGGAACTCACTCAGAGGAAACTGGGAAAGCACTGCCTGATGTTGTAGTTGTATGAGTTGGTTAGGAGAGGACTGGGCAAGATCACCATCATCGGCTGTCTGTAGATACGTGCAACTTAGATATGCAAAAGTACTCATACATCTAGATTAAACTTCTGTTTTCTCTCTCCTCGCTCCCTCCCTCCAAAGTTTCTCTTTAGCCTCAGTCCTGCTGTATCTGTGTGTCCTGTCCCATCTTCCACTTTTTTTCCCCCTTCCTAACTCGTTATTAGCTTTTCTCACTCGGTCCCAGTCTTTAAATATTGGACTTCTCAGCCTTGTTCCATTTTTCCCCTCCCTACGTCTTGTCTACCCTGCAGTGTCTACCACTGGCTCTCAGTCAGACTACTTCCCGTATTTGAGTTTTCCTCACATTGTACCTTGGTCTCTTTCATATGTGCTTCCTTGTCTTTTTCTGGCATACACTAATTATGTGCTCACCTGTTTTCTCCATCCCTCCTCTTCCCTCAACATTTGTTATAAAACCAAGGCAGACATTCACAAATTTAACTAATAGGATGAAAGTTTGATTAAAGGTGTAAGAACAGCTTTAATACAATATACTGCGGACTGTTAACACAGCTAATATTGATTTGTTTGTCACCCTGGATCAGATGTCTCATAACATGGGGCAAACACTTGTGTACATGTGGAATAATTAATGCAGGTCAAATTATGGATGTGGCTTATCTGTCTTTTCCCACTCACTTCCCAGTAGTTTGATGTACTCTTGCAGTTGTATAAATATGCTTTGGCCTGGAACACCTCAATTGCTGTGGTTTAATTTTTTTTCTTTCTCCTGAAAGAAAAGAATTCTGAAGAATTTAGTTACTCAGTGAATGCTGCTACAGTGGAAATTTTGCCCTACCCCCCCCCCCCCATCTCTATTGTTATAAATTAGGGGCCAAATTTTAAGCTTGTATTTGCTTTTCGTGTTCCTCACTTTAACATCTGAAATATATATTAGAGGAGGATGTTCTGTATTAAAAATATTAATGTCTGTGCAATTTCCAGTGCTGCATTTGCAATTGAAAGGGAGGCTATCATGTAGTTGCTGTGTTCATTTCCAACTCTAATTTAGATTTCCAAGTGGATGTGAAAGAGGTCATTCCTTTAGAAAGCCATGTCTCATTTTCAAGGTGTTGGTCTAATACTTTTTAAATTTAACTCAGTAGCTCCGATGTTTGAAGCCAGATGAATCTGCTTCAGTAACTTTTTATAGCAATAACTATTTAATTGATCTATCAAAAGTACATTCCTCCTTTGATGCGGTTAAAATAGGAGGTTCACTTCTTAGGGAGTCTGATTTCATGTGAGTCATCCTCAAATGACTCAATTGGCTGCGTGTTTCAGTTCAGTAGCTTTCCTATTACCTCATCGGTATTTGTGTGCTTGGTGACATTACTAGTCTCTACCCTTCGTGGGTGCTAATGAATTTGATCCTTTAAATTGATGCTGTGGCTTTTTGAAGTGCATACCTAAGAAATGTTGCTTGTGGCTACTACTTGTTTTTCCTCATCAATTGTTCTTAATTTAGTGCTACCTGATCTTTTGTCCTTTGAAGTCTTTTGGTGGAGAAAGGGAAATGGAATGAAACAGAATCATGAGCTTGAAAAATGCGATAGTCATCTTAAGTTGTTTGTTTAAACTGTTGCCAAAGATAGGCTGAATTTGGTTTGCAGTCAGTTGCCTACTTGTAGCAATACATGTGTAAAGAACTAGAATATTGCTATTGATTTTTAATTATTGCTATTTTCATCAAACTGTTAGTTACGCTGGATAGAGTGAAGGCTTTCTCTGTTACTTATGACTCAAGATGCGGAGGTGGGCTGAGGAGGATTTTGTAATCTGTTCTATGTCCTGTGCTGGTTTGCAAGGAGTGAAGTAATGGGACAGTTAGGAAAGGAGAGAACCTGTATTTAGGGATGCCAGAGCTTGGCTCAGTAGGGATGGTAGCTGAGCACTTGGTCCATAAGCTGCATTTTGGCCGCTGGCAGCAGTTCTTTTGATCTGGATGGTGAAGTTCACCTGCCAGTCCCTTGGGTATGGGTTGTGCATGAGTAAAAATGAGTGTAGATGTAAGTGTATTCTTAACTGACTTGTTCATCGTTATCCAGCATTATTAATAAATTGTGTGATGCTTAAAAATATTACTGGAGAACCCTTCGAAAGAGTCAGCTATAGTGGTGAATACAAAATTAAATGCCATTTGATTATCATATTTCATTCAGCTTCAGCCAGCCAAGATTCTGGGAAAACTCAGAGCTTATTCCATTGCAATGGCAGCCTGGACTGAGAAGGATTACTTGCCTTTTAACACTAGGCTTGGAGAAGGACTGCAAACAGCATCGTTCATTGCTGTGCACCAGGTCATGGAGAAATATTTCCACGAGTGAGTGTGTGTCATGTTTAGTATTTGCTAATGTAAATTAGACTGTGTATTCTGGATATCTGTTAGTGAGTCTGGGAGAAAGAAGAGAAAAGTGAGTGTTATCAGGCATAATACTAGGAGTGTGGAACACTGATCAAGCTGATGATGCTTTGCAAGGGCAACGATTTTTGTTTTTAAATGCCATTGGGAGTTTGCTATCACAGTATTTTATGCAGTTTTGGAAGTTACCCACATGAAAAGTGTCCTCTCTGTGTTAAAGGCTGGCAACTAATCACTAACTGAATAATCCTGGGGAGTTTTCAGGCAGTGAATTTCATGGTTACTTTCTTTTGATGAGAATATGATCCTGGAACCGGTCTTTGAGCAGCGCAGCCGGGGTGCTGAGACTCAGGGAAGCAGTGTGAGGGGAAGCAGTTTAACAGATCAGCAAGTCAGTAAAATTTTGGTACAGCACTGTGCTGCTCCGGTGTCTCTCATGGGATATTCTTCTAGAGAACTATCAACTAAGGTCCCAGACTTAAAGTGTAATTGTGCTGCTAGTGGGAGGTGCACACAGAGAATGCATCTTGTAGGTAATGAATTTTGACATCTTTGATGAGCAGTAGCATTGGTAAGCCCTACGGGGAGAGACCACCCCACTTCGTTGTCTCCAGCCAGCCCTTCAGGATGATCTGTGCTAGCCCCAGAAAGCTGACTGGTGTGTGAGTCCATAGAAGACATTGGCTGGCTAATTCCAAATGCTTCAGCTGACTGCCATCTTCTCTTACTGCTGTCCTCTTGTGGTCTGTGCCATTGCAGAATATCAAATTCAAAAGATGGGAAGAACTACTGCTTAGAGTGGTACAGAACCTGGAATCCTCACTCTGAGGGAAATTCTGCTTTAAGAATACAGCAACAAATATATCTTGTTCCAGCGTGAAATAAAACACCCACTCACAAAAGTCAATTGCTTATGAAGCAAAATTCTGAAAGCTTACATTTTGAACTAAAATGCTTTGTACAGATTTTGACACCTCACCCTTTTTCATTTCATGTTATGTAACGAGCCATTTTCAAGTAAGATGTTAAAATGTTTAATCTTAAGAAGAGTCAAAATTGTGCTTTTAGCATTTGAAAGTATGTTTTCATCAAAGATAACATTCTGCTGTGAAGGACTTTGCTCTCCACAAGGTGGTATTTTATGACAGAGCTTGCCATTGAAGTGGTTCCAGCTAACTCTGTTACTGGAGATCTTCCTGGGAACATGCAGCCAGCCACCTCTGCAGCTCACTCCCTGGCTGCTCAATGCTGGGATTGCCAGGCTGGTTTAGGGAGCTGGGGAGCCAGCATGTGTTCCAGAGCCATATGTTTTCCTTCTGCCTCTTTAGGGACTATATGAATCCTTAATTTTCTATGTCACATACTTCATACTATGCTTCTTTGTCCCTCTCACCGCTTAAGTGTCTTGCCTCCATAGAAAATACCTCCCTGCCCCATCCGAACAAATGCCATCTCACGTTCAGCATTGGCTGAAACTTGTACAGTTCTTGAAAATGGCTTTTATCATGGACTTCTTCAGCTACATTCTTCAGGATTTAACTCGGCAAACCGTCTTGGCAGCTGCTTTGACTAGTGGCAGGATCTGGGGGTAGGATTGCTTTTGTCACAAACCTGGGAGTCTGATCAGGATCTACGTGCTTACAGTTTCAAGCGACACCGGGCAGTGCTCAATATCAGCAGGTGGTATAAGAATATACCCAAGTGCTGGTTTTTCTTTTAATGTCATTCCACTGCTAATTTTGGAAATTGGCTGCATTCAGAGCTGGGATTGCTGGGGTCAGTGTGGAGCCTGCTGATTAGGAGATCATTACCTCCTTGAGGGAGGTCCTACCTCCTGGCTCGCTGCTGCTGCTGCTCATTTCCCAGTTCAGTGAGCTGCTGTCTCCGGAGGGGTGGGATTTTCCTGGGAAAGGGAGATGCCAGGGGTTCAAAGCCGGGTGGGAGCTGAGCAAAATGATCAGCTGAACTCAAGCATTTGCTCTGAGAGGTGAGAGCCTTCAGCTGCCTGTTGTCTTCTGCCTGTTGAGCCCTGAATGTGCCTCACAGAAGCTGGGAGCTGTGGATCAGCCAATTGATGGCGTGTTCTGCCAGGCAGGTGGCTGCCAAGTGCAGCAACTTACTGTTTGGGAGACAGCAGGCCTTCACCTAAAGGAGTGTGATGGGACCTGGGAGACCCTGGTCAACCAGCTGTGGTGACCAGCTTCTATAAACTGTGGGCCCTGCCAAATTCAGAGCCATACCCCTACATCCTTCCTTCTCTCCCCACTTTGATTACTTGTCCTGGAGAACAGCAGACATCTGGGGTGAGGGCGAAGTGGGGCTAAATTGACCTTTCTAAAGTGTGTCACCTAGACATGTTCTGTAGTTGGTCTCTGCTGCTGAGGTGAAAGGGGCACCTGAGGTGGTGAGAGCATCAGCCACTACTTATCTCACTACACCTAATTTAGTCCCCTTCACCGCCCCCAAATAGTTCTACAATATTTTTTATGTTACCTAGAAACTTGATGGGATAGTAACAGGTGAATGTGGTTACAATCCAAAAAACTGCTCTTGCAGAATAAATACTTCATTGCTTATCATGGATCTGAACAGTAAATTCAGTGAATCCTTCTGTAAGCGATAATCTGGCTGCTGATTCTAGACCCAGTTTGCAACAAAAAAATGCAGATTGTTCTGGTACATGAATGTATAGAGTGCAGAATCGCTACCAAATTCTTGTCCTGCAACGTTTGGTATAGGATGTTGTAAATATTGTTTGTCAGTGTGCTAGCAGCTGTGACAACAGGGAAATGGTTGAGTTAGTGCTGCACCTGAGATTGTGTTTGTTTTGGGTATGCATACAACTCAAGAGGTTGAGTGCTTGCCTTCTTTTCCATATTCTTCCCTATAACTGTGATCCTGTTGCTGTTGGAAAGTGGTAGCTGAACTTGCAGGATTAGTTTTGTGATGTATGTGGAGTTTTGAGTACACTGAATTACACTTTTCACAACAGCTGTGCCATGAAAAGTTGATGTATTGGATAGCACTTGTTACATAAAATACTTCCTGAGTATTAGAAATAGGGATTAATGTGATAGATTATTGGGGGGGATGGGGATGTTTGGATTACTTATCAAGTAATACTTGTAGTACTTATATACCAATTTGCCTGAGTGCAGTGGTTCTCAAACCAGTGATATGTTATTTCTCTAGTAGTGCAGTAACTTTGGAAGGTGGGATTTGATCAGCTCAAACCGAGGAGGCATGCAGTCACCCGAAGGAAGGATGCTGCTGTTTGCTGACAACAACAGCAGTCAGAACAGCCTGTTCTCCATCTACAGTCCCTGTCAGTCAGTCATGACATTAGAAATAACTGTCAGGTACCACTGTTCCCTCTGCTCATTTGCAGCTATTCAGATGGATACCTGTTCAGCGGTAAAGTTTGATTAGTCTAATAGTTCCCTGAAAAACTGGAAAAGCGAGGCTTTTATTTAGTCGCCCTGGGATTACTGTGGTGAAATGAGGCAAGGTGCTGATTTCCGTATAGGTTCGGGAAGAGTGTGAAACGGAGTTCATCCCGCTCCAGCCCAGCGCATCTGCCCGGGGCAGGGCGAGTGTCAGTCGGGAAGGGAGGAGTGGGGTGGACAGCCCAGCAGAGCGAAGGGTTCAGCCCGCAGGTCTGCGTGCGAAAGTAGTCATGCGCTTTGCTGCAAGGCATTGTCAGCGTCCAGGCTATAACCTAGAAATTCATTGCGTTAAGTGGTAATTTGCGAGGAGGCTGGCTGTACAGCTGGTGCTGCCAAAGGCCATGTGTGAGGGAGTGATGTGTGAGGAGTCCACATGAGTGCATTTGTATTTCACAAATCCTTTAGACGCTTCTGAACTGATGACAGATCCTGCTCCGATTCCTGCAGGGAGTGAAAAGCCATGGCATCTATGGCAAATGTTGGGCAACCAAGATGTAAGGGTTTATTTGTGTGTGTAAGCTCACAGCAGGGATGGCTGTGTGAGCTGCATAACTATAATACCGTGTCATTGCAATCTTTAATCTCTCTGACAAGCTTTTGGATGTGGAAACAGCCTGAGAGGAAAAAGTTGTGCAATTAGATTGTATGCATAGTCTTTCACACTTGTCTAGCTTAGCACTACCTCCTCCTCTTTTATTCTCCTGGGGATTACACTTCAGCACAAGTAACTATGGTGTTATTTTTCCTAATGAAGTGTCTTTTTTTTTTTTTTTTTTTTAAATTTTCTTCCCCACACCACTGTGAACTTGTAGGAGGGTTAACGGGGCTTCACTAAAAATGCCAAACAGGGTACATGGCCTTTAAGTAACACAGATGCATTTTTATCTCAGAATATGGCACACACTAAACAATCTTTGGCTGAGTTAGTCTTTGAAGAAGAGATTTCCTGGATACTGAAGATCAAATGGAAGATAACAGCTGCTTGGGATAATTAGTGCTAGGAATAGACTGATTTATGGAGCATCAGGCAGTGCTAGCAGCTATGTTTCTGCAGCTTTGTGAGATAAGCTTGACATTTGAAAACAAGACACTAGAAAAGCGGGCTGTAAACTTAGTCTGTTTGGATCAATAGTCCTGCTTATAATTCTATGCTGGAGCAGCTCTGGAGGAAGAGTTAAATGAGAACCTCAGTTTTTAAAATGCTTTTTTCTCCTTAAAGCTGTTAATAACCTGAATTTGACTTACTGAGCAGTAAATGAGTGCTCCTCACATACCCTTGAATTTTGCCAAGGAAGTCAAGTCCACATTCCATCTCCACATTACAGCATCTTACTAGAACACTTTCTAAAAAGAAAGTGACACAAACCTATCATTTATATCTCTTTCTTAGTAAAAATTGGAAACCTCTTGCTATGTTTTGCCAGCAGTGAAACAGCTTCTAAATCTAGTTCCCTATAATTATGGTTACCTCCCTAAAATCACAGCAACCTGGTACTGATCAATATGTTTTCCCTACCATCCGTGCAATACGTATGGCCAAAATACAGAGAATGAACAGTTTTTGGTTCTTGGGTTGGATTAGCATCACTGATAGCTAACAGTTTAATGTGGGGTTTTGGTTTCTTTCTCCCCCCCCCCCCCCCCCAATATGTTACTGCTAATTTCTTATCTCATCCAGTGATCATTAGCAGCAATAGCTATTGGGCTTTAGATCCTGAAGAAAAAATAATTACCCACTGAGACTAAAGGAGGTCATAATGGGGAGGTAATCAATGTACATAGCTGATCTTTTTTTAAAAAGAATACTAATCTGAGGAATTAAATATTACTAATATTATAGTAATGCCTAGAGAGGCCCAGTGAAGTCAGGAACCTAATGAGCTGGTCACTGGACAAACACATGGTACAAGGCTCTCTGAAAAAAAAAACCAACCCAAAAACCAAACAACTTTTAATGAGACAAGACCCCTTGAAGGCTGATAGAAGAAGCACACGTTCGGAGGAGTGAAGTGAGTTGTCCCAAGCTACACAGTAGTAAATAATCAGAGCTTTGCTGTTACCAAAACTCATGCTTGTGTGGTGTTGTACATGTTCAAAATTGATTTTAATGGTTCAAGGCTTCAGTATTAAATGAGCTTTTGATTAATCCTAAACATATTCAGTTCAATAAACTTGTACTGTGAGAGTGGGTTATAAACTGAAATTTTGTCACTTAACTGTTGAGTAAAAGAGCTTGGAATAGTAATGTTGTCGTGACTGATAACTGTTTTCTCCTCTTCATCTTACTCATGAACTTCAGCAAAAAAACCGTCTGTGTGTTAAACTTGCTTAAGTGACTAACGTACGTACTTTTTTCAGGAAGGGGAGGTGGTGGTTAGCTTTGTGAGCTGCTTCCTTTTACAACACTTGCAGAATGTGCTCTGTGAAGCTATGGCCCACATGGGAGATGAAGGGAATTATGTGATCTGGGACTTGGGGTTGCAATAGCTTCACGTACATGCAAAACTTCATGGGAAGGTTCCCGTTTCTTTACAGAACTAGTGGCATCTGCAAATGGGAACCAATGTATACCTGATCAAAGAACTTGAGTGGTGGTGGAGGACTTCCGTGTTGACTGATGAAGATTTGTATTTCCAAGAGTTCTATGGGGCTTTTACTAACTTCTCTTGGAGTGAACCCCATTCCCCTCCCCAACCCCTGAAAGGGTTTTGTTTCCGTTCCTTTCGTAACAGAGCTCTGTCCGCAGAGGCCATGTGTGCTGGAAGAGGGAAGATCTGTGCTAGAAGCCGGACTCTCTTACCCTTGGGTGGTGCAGGAACAACCTCTCTCTCTGCTACGTCTCTAATGAAAGCCTTGCACAGCTTGAGCTTAGTCTTTGATCGATGTCCTTAGCATTACTACAAATAAGTACTAAACAACATATAAAAACTTCTATGTATAAACATGGTCCCATTCCCATAGTGCTTCCTGGCCCAAAGCAAAGACGTTTTGTGGTTAGCCATTTTTCTAACTTTGGCAATTACTTTTTAATCTAAGATCTTTGAAAGTGTTCTGTGGATAAATCTTGTCTTGGGGACATAGGGTGGTTTTTCTTTTGTTAATTATGTTGGAGGGATTAAAATCTTGCTGTTTCTGAAATAGCAGTTCAGACCAATGATCCACGCTGTAAAATTCAGTTTCTATGCTAGGTGCTAAGCAAATAATCAGATTCTAATACAGGTAGAGCATCTCAGTTGTAGAGCTGGGAGCCTGCAATCTGCTATGACCTCCATTCTTCTGCAAATATTATCTTAAGCATGCCTACAAATCATACCTGTCAGAATTCTTTTTTCATATATTGCATTAGTTTTTCTGCTGACTTGGTGATTTGTTTTTTAAAATGACCATGTAGCATTTAAGCAGGATTCTGGGGTGTGAATACTGGCCAAGATATGCATTTACTTCATATCATTTAGCAAGGTTAGGGAAAATTCCCTAGTTTTTATAATCATGCTTTTCAGCAATATTTTTATGTAGGCTTCTTCAGTGATTTTTCTTCTTAATAAGTTCCTGACCAAAATAATATTTTTAATTCTATGCTTCAGTAGAGACAGTTAATTTCTGTGACCAAAAAAAAGGGCATTTGCTCTCAGAGGCCTCACTTCAACTCATTAATCATAGAATACCGGGTTGGAAGGGACCTCAAGGATCATCTGGTCCAACCTTTCTAGCACAGTCTAGGTGAGATGGCCCAGCACCATGTCCAGCTGAGTCTTAAACATGTTCAGCATAGCGGAGTCAACCACTTCCCTGGGGAGATTATTCCAATGATTGACTGTTCTCATTGTGAAAAATTTACCTCTCGTGTCCAATCGGAATCTCCCTGGGAGTAACTTGCACCCATTACCCCTTGTCCTCACCATGTGACTCCTTGTAAAAAGGGAGTCTCCATCTTCTTTGTAGCTCCCCCTTAAGTACTGGCACATGGTGATGAGATCACCTCTAAGCCTCCTTTTCTCAAGGCTGAACAAACCCAGCTCTCTCAGTCTATCCTCATACAGCAAGCTTCCCAGACCCTTGATCATCTTGGTGGCCCTTCTCTGGACCCCCTCCAGCCTGTCCACATCTTTTTTGTATAATGGGGACCAGAACTGTACACAGTATTCCAGGTGTGGCCTGACAAGTGCCGAGTAGAGTGGGATAATGACTTCTTTATCTCTGCTGCTGATGCCCTTTTTGATGCATTACTTTATATTTAATTTAAAAGGTCCTCTCTATATATTTTATTGAGCATGTAAGCATTGCTATGCCTTTTATTCCAGTTGTTAACTCTAGACTTTATGCTACTCGTTACTACAGCAGTTAAAATATATTGTTACTTTAGCAGTCCTTGCATGACATGTCTTTTACCTTGCTCATGAGGTGCAACTATCTGCTTAACATAACTGCATATGATCTGCTTTACTGTTATAGTCAGCAGATGAAGGCAATCAGTAAAATAAATTGACTCCCTGCCCCCCCACCATTTCTTTTATTTTCTTCATCAGGACAAGACAGATCACTGTGCTCCTCAAATGGCAGTTATAACTTTAGAGTTTATTTATACAGTTGAACCAAATTAGAAAAAAATAATAAGAAACCTGGATGCTGTTGTTGAACTCTGTCCCCCCCGCCAATTTCACAACTTGAGAAGATCCATCCACTTACTTATCCATCATTTTTCTCTAATTAAGAGCTTGATGGAAGCCAACATATATATGTACAAAGAATTAAATGTAGCAGTGGACTTCAGCTTGCGACACTATGTTTTAGTGTTAGTACATAGGTGTTCACATGCGTGGTAGGTGCCTGTGCTTCCCTTATGGTCATTGTAGATCTAGTCAATGTCTTGCTCTCACTGCTTTAATATCCAAAGCTCTTCACAACCTACTCTTCTCTATTGTCACATCCTTGTCATTTCTTACTCAGTATTCAAGGTTAGCTCATGCCTCCTACCTCCATCCCACACTTATTTTACAACAAGCACCTTTTCCATTTCCCCTCATGTTGCTGTTTCCTGGTAGATGTTTAGCCACGTTGAACTTGAGTTGATGATGAAAACCTAATCCCTCAGCCCTCTTGTTGACCTTATGCCTTCATGTGTGTCCCTTGGTACTCATCTTTGCCATGAAGCCTACAGAAACACAATAGCAGCTCTTTAAGATTGCTGTTCACCATGCTTTCCAATATCATCTCCCTGTCTCCCTGTGCTCCTCCATAGGCTAATGTGTTTTCCTTTCTCTTCTTTCTTTCTTTCTTTTAAAGCAGGCCGTCTGTTTTTTGCTGTGCTTGTACAGCACCTACTGCAATAATGCTGCAGCCCAGAATTAGGATTTATGGGCACTGCAGTGAATACAAATAGCTTTAATGGAATATCAGGCATACTCAGTTCTGCAAGTTTGTTGTCCTCTATTACTGGCATAATAAGGGGAACTAAGTTACTTCTGTCTTGTGATCAAGCAAAATTATATTTAAGCCCCTTTTTTTTCCTGCATGGATAGTTCCAAGTTAAATCTCTGCCTTGTCCTTTCAGTGCAGCCGTCGAACCCTATGTTAAGATAAAGGTTTCCATATTGCATCTATTTTGTAATGTCAGAGTAGATTTTTTTTTTTCTTCTGAAATATTTGCGGTGCCTCTGATCTGTGGTGCATGATGTTTAAAAAGCATGACTCAGTTTCTACTTTTCAGGAATTCTTTCAATTCTCTCCTGTTAAGCTCTGGGAACAGTCAATTCCCAGTGATGGGCCTGGAGTGAAATAGGCCAGCCTTTGTACCCAGCCCATTGGCACTGGTTGCTGTCGCTTGTGTACTCAGGGTTGCTGAATTATCAGCAAATTTAATTCTTCTATCCTCAAAACCAGTTTGACCTAGGAACTCCAGATGCTGCAGAATACTAGCTTTTTAATGGTCTCATGGTGAGAGTTGGTGACATAGGGGAGTTAATAATTTGTAATGTAAAGCATTTGAATATTAACATATTCCTAGCTTTCAATGTGATTGTGTTGTAGAGACAGGTTTAAGAAAAGCTTGTAGCTTACTGCTGAGTGGTTTCCTAAAGAATGCAGGAAAACAGGGGCTTCATGCTCTACTGGATCGAGTGTAGGTCTGGGAAACAGGTGCATGCAGTTCTGCTGTTGCTGGCCTTAGCCCTGGTACTGCACACGTCAAGTCTTTCTGCACCTCCCTCATTCATGGAAATAACTATGTATTTACAACTGGAGAGAGGTTATAGGCAGGTTCAAGGGGGTTACAGGCACATCTGTACCTCTGTTTTAGCAACCTGTGGTGCTTTTGAGGGCTTTCATATTCTCACCCAATTGCATAAGCATCTTTTGCCACTCTGAGAACAACCTACAAATTGAGGGACTGCAGTCAGCCTTACCTGCACTGATTCACTGCCTACAAATGTGGTGCCTCCCTAGATGGGAAACTGGTCATCACAGCTCCACCCTGTTGTGCTGTAAACTGCTAGAAACTGCTTTCACAACTGATTTACAGATGCCTTCGTTACAGATGTATGATATTTCAAGTGTTTTCATTGATGCTGGAAAATTTTGGCATAGTTCTCAGGGTGTATCGTATCTGCCAAAAATTTCAAGAAGCAATATGATTATTATTCAACTTGTAAATACACTTACTAGGTGTAACTGTCTATCATTCCCAAAAGATAAATTACAACACACGTTTGTTGGCAGGTGATGCTGGGGTCAAGGACACCTGGCTCTACTGAAGGCTCCACTCTTTTCTCATCAATCCTGTCCTAGTGTATGCATATGTGTAGTACAGAAGGCAGGAGCGGATAGTGTGCATGGCAGGGAAGGGGGAGAATGACAAAAAAAGACTAAAGATCATAATGAAAAATCTTGTGTCTGAAGGTCTCTCTTGGCTGAATCCTTGTGATTGTGATAAGCTGCAGGATCATGTAGTGTATATACAGTTGTGAGCTTCTTACAGGAGCAGTAGTCTTGCAGATTAATTTCCTGTTGAAAGATATGCACTGCACTAAGCAGTGCTATATTAATGATGTTCTCTAGATCAGTCCTCAATAGATATGGCTAAACAATGTGCAGGCAATATTCTCTTTCAGACATCTTAACTATAAACAAAGCCCCATGGCCAGAGAGCACTCCCTAGTAAGAGAATTCCCCAGATCGTCTGTTTGTCTTAAACCCTCCAAGAACAAGTGGGCTGTCTTAGGGCTTCCTTCAAGAGAAGGCTCTGTTAAAGAGTACTTACTGTGTTGCCAGTTTTTGAAGGGGGAAATAAATAAGAAGGCTATGTGCCTGAAGTCTAAAGGAAGAGGAAGCATTGGACTAGAATCGAGCTTGTTTGGATTTGTTTCTCAGCTCCGATGCACGCTTCCTGAGACTAATCATTTAAATCTTGGTTCTCTGTTTCTGAAAATCATAGATGTTATTTCCCGTCCATTGTGTGGTTTATATTTGCACTGAATACCTTTGTAGGCAAGGATTGGCTCTGCTCTTTTTGTCTGTGATATCTAATATAGGACACAGTGAGGTCCTGACCTCTTTTGTGACATTTATGTGCAAAGTCATACAAATGATGACTAATGCAATGGAAAAGTTTAAAATATTCATGCTGTGTTGATGAGACTGTAGTGCGTCAACACGCTGCACCATTTTCCTGAGCCCTACTTGTTGGAAGTACATAAAATGAACCTTCTCTAGGCACAAATACAGTAGCAAAACTTCATTTTTGTATTGGTTCTGGAACCACCCCTTGTCCAATAAAGACAACCCTGGATTACTTGTCTGAGAGCAGAGACCAGCTTGGTGGCAGAACTGAATCTGTTAGTCCAAAGGTTAGCTCCTTTGTTTTACTCCTTCTGTATAACAGCTCCTTCTGTATAACACAGGTCTGTCCGCTCTTACCTGTAGTCTCCCTCCTCATGGGCTCGTGCAACTGTGGATGTGCGAAACAGTGCTACAGGCTCTGTGTTTGGTGGTCAGCGCAACAGTGACAGCTAGCCGGTAGGTCAGAGCGTCTGCTCGCCTGCAGCGTCTGAGGCAGCAAGTCAGTAACAGAGCCTGTAGAGCAGCACTGGCAACGCAGGAGGTGATGCTCTGCTTGCAGGCTGAGGTGGGAGGAGTGCTGGGCTGTGCCACCTTGCGGGCTTTCATGTTCAAGGACACGCACTGTAGCTTCGCTGTAGCACCTGTGCCCCTTCAGTGTCAAAGACCTAACAGGCCAGAGGCCTCTTTGCAAGCTGTCAGAGGTGGCTCCGTCTTGTGTGGTTGGAGGAGTAGTGTAACTCCAGGTGGGTCATGCTTGTTTTTAGGCTTTTAGGATCAAGCAGAAGGAAGTGGGGCTGGTTTTGGCAGAGGGGATGTTTAATAACAGAACACATATAGAACTGGGTAGGATACGAATTTTGTGCTCCAGTGGTAAAGATGGTTTAATGGGCTAAATGTATTTAAAATAGTTTTGTGTCCTGGGAGAATCTCAAACTACCTTATCCTTTCTTCCTTCAAAAGTGGACATATTTCATTCCACGTGTTTTCATTTATACACTACAATTTGAAAGTGAAATCTTTTGAAGCTCATGATGAACTAGAATGCATATCAAAACATGTGTTGGTACAGATTTAAAATTTCTTGACTTGCTAACTTCTGTAGAGCTATTTGAAGCCAAGTAGTAATGGGGTTACATTTTCTGGTTACATTTTGTGGCCTCTTAAAGGTAGTATATGGAACTCTGGGGCTTAGCAGGCAATGGCCTTATGATATGGTCAATACAATAGGTTTTGCCTTGTGGTTGCAATACATTTTTTTCCCGTCATGCTATTGATATATATTTCTTTCTGATATTTGCTGTATCAGCAGCTGGTGTAGTGATGCTGCCTAAAGCTAATTTCTAAAATGCTTTGGGATGAAACATAGTACAATATTATCATATATTTATTACAATATATTTTTTCATGGGTACGCGTTGCTTTAAGTATTTTTGCTAACACAGGTGTCCAGAAGCGTGGCAAACAAGCTTTCTCCCCAAACTTTCACCATTTTACTGGGCTGTGGTGATGCAAATCAGAATTATAGGAGGTCTGTACACTTTTCTGTGAAATAAAGGGGAGGATGTGAAGTTCATGAAATACAGTGAGCCAGCTGAAGATGTCTTACCATTTTTAGTCTTTTGATTACATTCAGTCTTCTTTGCACACATCAGAAGAGAACCAGTGAACTGTGCCTTCCAGTAATCCTGGGTTTGGGTAGTTAAAGCTTCATGCAAACAAAAATGTCCTTTTCTTTAAAAGTGAAATCGGTCTGTGGCCCCGTTTCTGCTGCTGTTCCTGTCGCTGCCCCATCTGCTCGTGCTCGTTCTCCTTTTCTAGGTGCCTGTCTTTTACCTCATTGTCCCGGTGCAGACAGAAGAGAAGTGGGCTGATGAATGGGGGGAGGTTTAAGGTAAATGGAGTTTGTTTCTCTATGTCAAAACCTGGCAGTGATCATAGGACTGATCACCGTAAGGCCAGTTGTAACAATTGAGCAAGTTATATGTGTGAACTAGTATTTCTTACGAAGTATGCTCTGGCCTTAAAAAGGCATGGTTAGCAGGTGGTGGTAAGACTGCAAAGAGACACCAAATGAGAAGGTAAGGTTTTTCAGAAAGTGACTCCGTTGTGTGGGAGGAATAAATGAACTACAGGGGTAGGGAAAAGCAAAATCACAGGTTGATTATTACAAAATATCTGGAGCTGAAATATCTGGGCTAGCCAAAATGCTTTGATATTTTTTTTCCCCAATCCTTTCTTGAGCATCATCTGTCTTGTCAGTAATTGCAGGTGGGGACTTGTGGACATGGCCAGACCTCTCTGCATTGGTGGATCAAACTAGATTAATGGTGGCTGGTGACATCTTTGAGTTCAAATTTTTTGTGTTTTCACCAACTTGGAACTATGGTGATTTGTCTGAAATTTCTCTGTCGTTGAAGATTATTTACAGCTTAACAGTGGTGAATACAGAAAATTTATACAAGCTGCTGACACGCAGTGTCATGCCTAGATGTCTGCAAGTCCAGAGAGTGGTGCAGAACATGTCTTGCCACAGGCAAAGAGGCTCTAGACTGACAGCCTCTAGGCTTTGCCTGATCAGTGATTAAAACCCAATGCCATCCACCTTTCTAGAAGCTAGGCTCTTGCCCTTAAGATATGTATATGTATGTTTAATGGGAGGCTTATCTGTATCTCTAAAATCCATTTGTGCTAATGATCCAGTGAGTCATCAAACCCGTTAGTGTGGCTTGGCTTCTTCATTTTGTCTCCTGAAGTTCATTTTTGCATTTTTTTCTTAAGAGAAATGTTGCGTTAATTGGCTGGCATGCAGGAAAGCTTCTTCATGGTATGCTGGTCCGTAGAAGTAGCCGCGTCCCAAGTCACAGAATGATTGTCCAGATGGTTTCCAGTTTTCTTATAGAGTGACAAGATGACGAGTAGGAGCAGTAGCAGTAATGAGGACACCGAATTCTCACTTCGAGAGCTGGTTATCCTCGTCAGTTAAATATTGATGTCTGTCTTAGAGCTGATTTGTAATTGTTTAAAAATTGAAGGTAACATATGATTATGTTCAGTTTAGTGGGATGACTGATTTTCACTGTATGGATAATGAGTGGTTCCTGAAACTTTGGCTATGGCTCCTGAGATTGTGGGCAATGACATGTGGTTTTGGGTTAGCCAGTCTTGAAACAGTCCAGGAATGATGTGGTGCTATTTGCATATGGTGCTCAAGGAAGAGGAGAATAATATTAGAGAGATTACATCGTTATTTCTCTATTTAAATGTTTCTGTTACAGTCCCATTGGTACAATCTGTACACCTAGGGAGATTAATGCATTTCAAATTTGATGCTTTAACCACTAAATCATCATCTCCAGCTGGCACTGAAATAAAGTGATTTGCATCATCTACATCAGCAGGGAAGTGTCACCTTTGTTAAAAAAAGAACCACCGACACACAGACTTAATTATCTATTCAGAGTGCAAGCTAGCAGCTCAAATGTAGTGACTTTTCTCCAAAACCGAATGAGATATTTAAAGAGGCATGATCAAAATCACGCTTCTCTGAAAACTTAACAGTAACTTCTAAAGATAGCTGTAACTGATCTTAAAAAAAGGCTTGCTTCTGTGTTTTATATTGTGTATCTTTTATATAATTGGCTTCACTGCTTATCTATTGCCAGTTTTCTCCTATCTTTGTAATGTGGCTGAGAAAAACATCCTTTTATTAAAGGAGCAAATTGTTGTTTCAAAGCTGCAGATGTTGGCAGGTCGACTCAGACTTCTGGTAGCTTGGTCTTTGAGACTGACTAATGTGGTGTGATAAATGTGCTCTCCTTCCACAGAAACACTGAATGGTTTAGATTGTAAAAGCTATCATTATTTCAAATACTTTTCCTTCTTGTCAATCAAACCACTAGTTTGAAATTCTGTATCAAGCCCTTTTAAGATGCTGTTAGGTCAAATAGCACTGGAAAATGCATCTGATAAAATGCTATTGAATAGCTTCTTTTAACTATTTAGTGCATGGCACGTCATTAGTAATAAGTGCAGTTGCAGTTTAGATTCATAGAAAAGGCTGTTATTTTAGCTGAGGATGTTCACAGTCTCTGTGCTGGGGAGTCGGAAACACAGAAACTGTGCGGTCCGCTTGCTCTTGCTGCTGCTGGGGCTGTCGCTGAGCCGCCCTGGCCGCAGGACCTGACCCCAGCCCGCCCTGGCGTTGGGATGCTGTGACATCCATCGCTCTCCCCTGGCTCCGTGGGCTGGTAGCGCTGGTGGGACTCCTTCCCAGGACAGGTTTTTGAAAGGGGCAGCGGGACTGTCTATACGTGTCCAGCTGTAGGCCGGAATCCCATGTGAGAGGTCTCTTTGCTGGATGTTCAGCTCCCGTCATTCTCGGCAGAAATGTGGCTCTTGCCGCCCTGTCGCCAGGCGCCGAGGGAGCCGTGTCAGCCCGGCCGGTGCCGGGTGCCGTGCGCGGCTGCCCTGCAGCCCTTGAGCCCCGCCGCCGCCTGGGCTCCCTGCATTTCTAACCCGAGCTGCTGCTCCCCTTCGCCTGCTGCATCCCAGGTGGTGCTGGAGGGAGGAGGAGGAGGAGAGGCTGCTGGTTTGTTCAGGCAGTGATGCTAGGATTGTGGGCGGGAGCAACTCCCCCTTTTTTTTTTTTTTTTTTTGGCTTTTCTTTCCCCTTTTTTCCTTTCTCCTCTCCTCGTCCTCCCTCTTCTCTCCCGCACCTCGACTTTGCCGTCTCGGCACCGCAGATCGCCGCTAGCCCGGCCGGGGCCCTCCGCCCCGCCATGCCCCGTGCCCCGCCGCCCTAGGGCGAGCCTTCGGGTCGGGCTGGCGGCGAGCGCCCGGCGGGGCGGCGGCCCGGGGCGGCCATGCGGCAGGACAGGCTGACGGGCTCGCTGCGCCGCGGGGGGGCGATGCCTGAAGCGGCAGAGCTCGGGCGGCGGCGTGGGCACCATCCTCAGCAACGTCCTCAAGAAGCGCAGCTGCATCTCCCGGACGGCGCCGCGCCTGCTCTGCACCTTGGAGCCAGGTAACCCGCTCCCCCGGCTGGGCGGCGAGGCGGCGGCGGCGATCCCGTAAGCGGCTTAGCGGGGAGGGGGGCAGCGGCCCGGGCCCGGGCTCGGCGCGGAGGACGCGGCCGGAGGGCGATGAGGGCCGCGGGTAGGCGCGGCGGGGTGCGGGGCGGGGGGCTGCGCCCCGGGGGCGGCGGCGGCGGCGAGCGGCACCGGCCCGAGGCAAATGGCCGCGCCTCGGCGGCCGCCGCTGCGGCGCGGGCAGCCTCGGCGGGGCCCGGCCTGCGTGAGGCGCCGCGGCCTGAGGCGCGGCGGGGTGCGTGGAGCGCGGCGGCCGAGGCGGCGGGGGTCCCGCCCGGGCTGGGTCGGCCTCCGGGGGCGGGGAGCGGGGCATGCGAGGTCGGGCCGGGCCGGGGAGCGGGCGGAGGCACCGGCGGCGGGTGCGAGGCAGCCGCGGCGGGGGAGCCGGGCCGGCCCCAGGCGGGAGGCCGGCGGCGTCCGCGGGCCCCGGCCGCCTTCCCGGGGGGCTCCTGCTGTGCCCGCCCGGCGGGTCCCGGCTCTGCTCCTGGGCTCTCCCGGCTCCTCTCCCCGCTCCGCCCGCCCGGCAGCGCTTCTGTGCCGTCCGGCTGCGCCCGCTCCTGCTGTCTCCCCCCCTCCCCTCCCCTCCCCTCTCCCCCCGGGCTGCCGCGCCGCTGCTTTCCGCCAGCCTCTCCCCGGCACGGCCGCGCCGCCGGGGCCCGGCGGCCTCTCGCCCCTCGGCCTCACCAGACCTTCCCCGCTAAACCTGCTAAGTCCTGGCTCGCCCGAGACCCCTCCTCCCGCCCAGCCTTTGTCTGCGGTAGGGTGTTGTCTAAATTCGCAACCATGCCTCTCCTAAGGGGGAAGGCATCGCCTCTGCGGCGGTTTATTCTGAATCCTGCTCCAGTACCAAAGTCTTTTAAGGGCCAGGTGGTCAGCCAGCAACGCGTGTTTGCTCCAGGGAGGTGGGCTCTCAGCAGAAGCACTGATGGGTGATCATTACTGAACGCTAGATTCTAGTTGCCTGCCATCAAAATTTTGGATCATTTGGTTTTTTATGAAGTATTGGAAATTTAAATTCAATTTTCAATGCTAGAGCTGTCACTTGTAGCTAAGATGTTGTTGATCCGTTGCCTAATCCTAGGCGTTTATGAAACATGCAAGCCTGAGGTCTACTGAAATACAGAGCAATGCATGTATGATATATATATATATGTGAGATTCCGTTTCCCATTGTACTAGCTGTGTGTGCGTCAGGCACACAAGGCTGACTGCTGCTGTGTTTGAGGTGAGTTTTGGAGGCTTTTATTAATAAGGTCTCAGATATATTCTGGTATAGGTTTATGGGGTTGCTGTTATCAAGATTTCCTGACTCGTAATTCTCAGGGACCCCTGCTCCTACAGTAGTCTTCTAGTATCCCAGGTAATGATGTTATCTGGATAATGATATTCTTTTACTTACATTCCCACAAAGACCAGGGGAGACGATCGGAGGCGTAACCACGAATGCCAGAGTCTTAAAGCTAGGAAATCCCACTGGGTTGGGGTTTCCATATTGTGCATATGTAAGTACATACAATAACGTCATTCAGGACGCATGCTTTCATAGAGTGATGGAGACGGGGCACCTATTGAGCCCTTAAAAAATAAGCTGAATGAAGTTTCTTCCAGATTTGCTTAGTGTCTGTATCAGCTGTGTGTTTCTATTAAGAAGTTTCAGCAGATTTTAGATGTGCTTTGATACATCCCAGTGAGCTCTGGCTCCTGACAAAAGTGATTTCATGCAGAGTTACTCAGAATGTTACTTTTATTTCTCATTTTGCAAATGAAAAACGACATTTAGAGATGAATTACAGAGCAAGGCTAAGAATCTTCCTGAAACAACAAATGACAATAAGGTGGCAGTTTACGTTGCCATTTTTTTCCCCCAAGTTTGGACTCCCACTGCACATGAAGCTGCTTTAGGCCTTTTTCCTCATTTGTTGTCAATAAAATATTTATTGGCTTTCCATGGGAGAGGTTTCAACAGCTGCTTTTAAGTATAGCCAAGGTTCTACAGTGACGTGCTTTGTAAATTTGAAGCTATGGCTCATGTACATGCATCAAAATAGATCATCTTCCTATGCTTTTTCTGGTGTAGTATTTCTGAAAAATTCCCACAATTTGCCCCATCCTTTTGTTTAATGCTGCTGAGGAGTGGGGATTTCATTCCTTCACCCAGGTACTTGGCCGACCACATCATTTTTCTCCCCTCTTGTGGCTCTTTATCTAGTCCCGTGCTACATTTTGGTCATGCAGTGGAAGACTGCTAGGATTTGAGAATCCTAGGGGTATAATATTCCCTTTTACAGCCTTTTGTTGTCAGTTGTTGTTGTGTATTTTACGTGCAAAAGCTATCGGGACTGGGTTTTGTGGGGTTTTATCTTTTTTTTTTTTCCTTTTTCTTTTTTAAATAGCTTTTCTGCAGTGTTTTCTGATGACCTGGTTGCAAGTGCATTGGATGGGCCTTATTTTGGCATTCCCCTGCCCTTCAGAAATTTGACTGGTGCCAAACCTATGTACCTTTGTGTGTGCTTGTATTTGTGGAGCTAATAATTCTCATGTTTTCCCAACACATTCCTACTTACATGCTTAATGTGCTTTTTAGGTATGAAGCATCAGTTGAAACTGTATGAACTGGAGGTCATACTTAAGATGTCAAATGCCACTATAGCCTGGCTAGCGTGAGGTAAAAGGGCTGAGTTATACTGACAGTGCTTACAGTCCCCGAGAGGAGGAACTCTTGCTGTGTACATGATACATTTCTGCCAGGCTGTCCATGCAGAGGAGCTGGGAAGAAAAGTTCCCATAAGGCCCCAAGGGGTCTTTTCTGCCAAGCATGTGTTTACGTAATGGAGAGGAATGTGGCTCTGAGATGGAGGATTGACAAAAAGGGGAAAAATCCAGTGAAAATGGGTGCAGAAGGTTTGTGGTAGGGTTGGATAGGTGTGGGTACGGAGGCAGGGAAGAAGGTATCGGGGAACCTAAGTTAGTTTGTGGGGAGAAGGAAACAATGCAGAATTAAAGGGAGTTGCTGGTAAGATGTAGCAGACAATGGAAGTGTAAGGGAGAAAAGACGGTATGTGGAAGGAGGCCCTGGGGAAAGGCCGGTGATGATCCAGGCAAAAGTGGATGGGATGAAAATGACAGGACTGAGTGCCAAAAAGAAAAAAAAAAAAAAAAGTAGTATATGCAGGGGTGGGAGATTTGTTAGGAAAAGGGGAACAATGGAGGTAGGAAGGTTTGGGAAACTGAGAGGTTGGAATAGAAGTAGGCATTAATTTCCTTGAAGCTCTAAAGTCCAAGGACAAGTTCAGTGAAGAGTGCAGAAACTGCACATAGCAAGATGGTTCTTGTGCCAGAAATAAGTAACAGGCAATGAAGCGCTGCTGGGTGCCTTGCTGCAGATGCCCCGGGAACTTCCTGGGTGGGTATAACCTTCCTTGCTCTGTCTGTACCGTTTGTGTTGCAGCTTTTTTTCACTTGCTTACTTGCTGTATTTTTACTGAACAAGGTTGTAATTTTTTGGTTTTAGGAAAGGTAAATTCTTTAAAATGGATAGGAAAGAGGAACCATTCCTGTATGGTCTGTGGCTCACTCCCCATGGCTCTTCCCCTCCACTGTCACAAAACCATCACATAATTTGATTTGGGGAATATTTCTAACTGGGAACAAATAAGGGGACACAGACTCCATGGCTTCTACTAGAGGTTACAGTGCATGGCCTGACTGAGAGGTTCCTCACCATATTGAAGAGAGGGCGCCATGTAGTCTGGTGTTACCACATGATGTTATTCTCATTTCTAGTAATTTTCACTCCTGTCTTAATTGTCTGCCATGATTTAATAAACTTTTGTAGATAGAGATTCAAAGGTCTCATTTAATCAAGAGACACAGCTATCTGGGCCCCTTTGTGAGCTCCATGGTCATGATGTTCATGTAAATGATAGACATGTTTTACCTTATTCTGAAGTAATATCTTGTGCTTGATCTTTTGCAGACTTGGCTGCGTCTGCTTGCATCTTTCTTACGAAATTTATAAGACAAAGAGCAAAGTTGTTACTGGGATCTCTAAGTCTTAGAAAACTGCAAAGTGATTTAATGTTTGGCTGCTGAGTTGGAAATTAATACATGATTATTTTGGAAGGCCATTGCTTCTTTGCTACAAGGCAGTGTTAGATAACATGTCAACATCTGTTACCTTAACAAAAGGAGTTCTTGGTCATGATATCTTTTTGTATGTATTAGGGTTTTCCAGTGCTTACCACTAGATTGCTTGGGAATGAGACTCACTTTTTCGCATTTACAGCAAACGTGATACAATTTTATCTTAGTAGGTTACCGGCATTGTTACATTGCTTTGAATTATTATGGAAAGATTTATCTATTAGGAGTCCCTGCTGAGTGCCATGGAGTTACAGGGAAGAATACTAATAAACAGTTACTTCCAGGAATAACTGTTAATCCTTTAATGTTTTTCAAGACATTTCTATTATGGTTTCAAGCTTTTATTTTTCTAGATCTGACAAGCATGTCTTTTAAATCTGAACCAGGGAAATGAAAGCGCCAATCCCCAGGTCTCAGTGATGCAATTCTAAAATGCTAAAATTCTAAACAATACTGTTTTTTATGTGAACTTTCTTTCTTTCTCTTCCCTCTCCCCCCCACCAAAGGAAAAAAAAAAGCCTTGAAGGAGAAGGCTTTGTCTTTAAATATGTATTTATCAAGCAGTAAGGTTTTTAAATTACTTATCACCACTTCAGTATGCAAATGCTGAAGGGCATTTTACATTCCATAACTAGCAAATGCCACTACAGTTTGGGTTTCTGTCAGACTCACAGGCTTAGTCCTCCAAAGCACTGAGTATTACTGGTGAGTTGATTAGCGTGGATTTTATATACTTAAAACCTTGCAGGATTAAAATCTGGTTTTTTAATATATATATGTCTATTAAAATATATATTAAAAATGTTTGGCTTGATAGTTTAGAAAGCCAAGAAGCTATGCATAACATAATTTTATGGAGCAATACATCGTATTAAACTATGGAGGAAAAATAAAGGAAGGCTTTATTCTTTATGCCAGAAGGCTCGAGGGAGGGGATGCGATGCGACGCGGTGTTCAGCACCTGAGCTCTGGACAGCGGCATTTGAAGGACCAAAGAGCTGTACATTCACAATGCGGGACGTCAAGCAAATTAAAAGCGTTACTATTCTTCGTGTTATGGCATGCTCCAGTGCCGCAGTCAGGATCCAGCATAGGCCAAACTTGAGATCCTAGTATTATTTTATGTAATATTGTATTTTATACTATTAGCAGGCGTGCTTTATAACAATTAAAATGATTTGCTCATATGGCCAAAATAAAATCTGAGCTTAAATGAGAATACTGACCAAATGTGCTTTATGTTCTGAGGAATTATAAAAAAATTTATATTCTGAGCAACAAAATAATTTTAGCACCCCAAACTTAGAAATGAGTTTTGAGTGATTTAATATCAAGAAGTTGAAATAGATGGGAAGAAACTGTTTGTCTCTGTATATATTTTTTCTGTGGATGCATGTGATAGTTTGTGGCGTACAAATATAGTTTGTAGACTAGTGAACTACGTGATTTTTAGTGAAATGAGTTGTGCCAAACTGCATCATTAGAATAAAGAGGGTATTACTGCATTTTAAAAACATTTTGTCCATGTGCTTCTTAACATGTGCCTTGAATCCACTGTAAAGACAAGAATTGACAGAAACATGTTGAAATGTAGTTGTTGAAACATGTAGCTGAAATCTTATGTTCTTATTTCAGTTGCGGTGGTTTTTTTATTTTCCTTATGTGCTAAATGAAAATAATGACCATGATTATTTTTTTCCTTTTTGTTTCTAGGGGTTGATACAAAATTGAAATTCACTCTTGAACCATCTTTAGGTCAAAATGGTTTTCAGCAGGTAATTTGATTCATTTTTCTCTTGAGTTTATGAAGGACTGGCTTCTTTTCAATCAAGGTACTTGCCCTAGTTCAAAAGTGCACCTGTCATCATAATGTCAGCATATTATTTGCAATTGCATCAAGAGCTGTTCCATTAGTATTTGGAAAATGCAGTAGGCTTTCATTGTTTACTCAGATATCTCATAAGTCTTTGTGTCCTAGATTATTATATTTTTGTTATATGATTAAGTAATTAATCTATATTTTCCCTGTGAGTGGATTAAGCGGTTACACTCTGAAACGTGTGCGGTAAAATTAAATGAATGTGCATGTCTGCAGTGTTGTAAATGTTGCTATACTGTTCCATTAAACTAATGGCGGATTTTATACATTTTTGGATACTTTTGCTTTTAGTGGCATGATGCACTCAAAGCAGTGGCCAGATTGCCAACAGGCATACCAAAAGAATGGCGGAGAAAGGTAGGTAGACCTGTACGCTTTGTGGGACATATTGCCTGCAGGTTTCTCAGGAGAGGTGAATGAAATCAATATTATCAGTGTTTTTTAACAAATATTTGCAAGTTTTAAGTTTAAGTTGTGCTGGAGATTTTTCCTAGTTCATATTCTTCAGTGATAACCTCACAGGGCAACTGGAGAGACTGAGGAGACAAGTAAAGATGGTGTTTTCAATAGTCGGGCTCTTTCTGCTTGAGGCTTCGGTAACTTACTCTGTTGCAGTTGTTATTGCTTCATTCTGTTGGTCTCAAGGAATTGCATTGGTGAAGCTGCCCCAGCAGCTGAAGATCAACTGAAAGGAGAGCAAATCTCCAGTGTAGGCTGTCATACTTCTGAAGGTGAGGTTGATAGATGCTAGTGCTGACAAGAATGCTCATAGAAACATTTGATGGGGGAAAGGCAGATTGCTTAAATTAGGGAAATTCAGAGTCAGCAGTGATATCGAATGGCAGAGTGCGCCATTAACGGGAAATTGCACTGAGTTAGTGTTGTAGGAAAGATTCCAGTGGGATTTTGCTAAACTTACTTTATTGTTTTCTTCAACAGCAGCTGAAGTTCCCTAGCCTAAAAAGAAAGCACGTCTCTTCAGCTTTTCTGTAAAACTGAGTCACATGATCTCAGCTTTAAAAATGCTATTTTAATATAAAGAATGTTTTTAAACCTTTATAAAATATATGTAGTTCCATGTATTTTTGATACATCAGATTAATTTCCTTTTCCTGTTTTCTTTTTGCTATCTTTCCAACCCAAACTGTTCCTCTTTACAGATCAGGGGGAAGGAAACAGAAGACCTATAGTGGCACTGTTTTCCTCACACCACTATAATTTTGTTTTTAATCTGCAACTCCAGTGAATCATTATATATCTCTAACAGCCTTTTTTTCTTTCCTGAAATGATCTTTTCCCACACTTCAATAAGTCTCTCAGACACTTTTCTGTGGTACATGAGTGGCAGAGGTCATAGAATCACAAAATGGTTGAGGCTGGAAGGGACCTCTGGAGGTCATCTGGTCCAACCCCCCTGCCCAAGCAGGGCCACCTACAGCTGGTTGCCCAGGACTGTGTCCAGATGGCTTTTGAGTATCTCCAAGGAAGGAGACTCCACAACCTCTCTGGGAAATCTGTGTCAGTTCTCTGTCACCCTCGCAGTAACAAAGTGTTTCTGATGTTTGGACGGAACTTCCTGTGTTTCAGTTTGTGCCTGTTGTCTCTGGTCTTGTCACTGGGCACCACTGAGAAGAGCCTGGCTCCGTCCTCTTTGTACCCTCCCTTCAGGTGTTTATATAAATTGATAAGATCCCCCCCATGAGCCTTCTCTTCTCCAGGCTGAATGGTCCCAGCCTTCTCAGCCTTTCCCCATAGGAGAGACGCTCCAGTCCCTTAATCCTCTTAGTGGCCCCTTGCTGGACTCTCTCCAGTAGCTCTGTATCTCTCTTGTACTGGGGAGCCCAGGACTGGACCCAGCATTCCAGGTGTGTTTCCCCAGTGCTGAGCAGAGAGGAAGGATCACCTTCTTCAGCCTGCTGGCAGTGACCTGCCTGATGCAGCCCAGGAGGCTGCTGGCTGCCTTTGCCACAAGGGCACATTGCTGCCTCATGGTCAACTTGGTGTCCAGGAGGACCCTCAGCTCCTTCCCTGCAAAGCTGCTTTCCAACTGGGTGGTCCCCAGTGTATACTGGTGCCTGGGGTTGTTCCTCCCCAGGTGCAGGACTTTGCACTTCTCCTTGCTGAACTTCATCAGGTTCTTGTCAGCCCGTTTCTCCAGCCTGTCAAGGTGCCCTTGGGCTTAACAGCCACTCCTCCCAGTTCTGTATCATCAGCAGACTTGCTGAGGGTATGTATGCTCTGCCACATCATCCAACTGGGGTCTCTTGTCTTTTCCTTCTCATTCTGCCCATCTCTCTGTGTTTGCTCATACGTGACTACGTGATGCTAACCAAGTAGTGCTGAGAAAAGGGATGTGGTCTACCAAAATAAAGGAAGCATTTTGTGTTTGCAGCATGCTGATTGCCTCCTTTGCTGGCAGCAGAAGGAGCAGGGTGACATCTGCATTATTGCTGTGGCATGTGACATTTGTTTTTCTGAGGCTGGCAGAGATAAAGAATCCAGTCAAACAACATAAGTAGCATGTCAGCAGTGCCAAAGGCTGCTGGGAGGCAAAACAGCAGCATTCCTCCGCATGGGTGGCTTTGCAAAAGTGTGGGAGGGAACATTTAAATGCAGAAAACATGAGATTCTGGGAGCTGTCTATAAATTCCTTCATCATGCAACTATCTAAGTGTTTAAATCTGTGGGAAGTGTCTGAATTGCTTTTCTCACTTGAGTGAGTTAATGGCTGATACAAAACTCGACCAATTTGCTTTCATGATTTCTTTCAGTTTTCTAAAGAGAAAGAATTCCTTTCTTGTTACTTGTTGTCATTGTATGATCTGTCATGTGTCTTTCATGGTTCAGGAACTTTTCAAATGTTTAATAGAGGTCCAGCCTTTGTCTTAGATACACATGCATCAATCTGTTCTGGTAATTATTAGGCTTTAAAAATAGTCAGAATGTTTGGGTTTGGAACTCCCTGTAGCACCAACAGTTTAGGAAGCCCTCTTGTAAGAGTAAGTTACTCTGATCCAAGTGATACTTTCAGATCAATCCTAAATGGTTAATACTAGATGCTATTTCTTCTGCAAAGTTGATCAGAAGAGACCTCTGGTCAAGAGAAGCACCACTAGATTTCTTTTGTGGGGTTTCCAGGAGATGGATCCATGGTTGAGTTTGAGGAAAGCCTGCAGCAGTGCTACCTTTTAATAAAACTCTTTTCTGGTTATGAGGTTAGAAGGGCTGAACCGACAAGGAGGGTCCTTGCAGGAGAGTGTGCTTCCATCTTGGAGGGCCCCTGTGAATTCAGTTTCTGACAATGGACTTGCATCTTTGTGAGCAGTTCACAGATCTGGACACTTAATGCTAACTGTTTCCTTCCTTTCTGTTTTAGGGAGCAAGGTATTACTTTAATTGTGCAAAAATTGTTTTAGATATAGTCCTTCTCTGTGTATTTCAAGTCTAACAGCAGATCACATATGGGTGAAGCTGATGAGGTTCATCTAACGGTATATATCAAAACTGTTCATATTTTATCTGAGAAATAATTCATTTTGTTGGCTTGCTTTCTTGCTTTGTGTATTTCTAGGTTTGGCTGACCCTAGCTGATCAGTACTTACACAGTATAGCCATTGACTGGGATAAAACCATGCGTTTCACATTCAATGAAAGAAGTAATCCTGATGATGACTCTATGGGCATTCAGATAGTAAAGGTAGCCAGCTAATTTGTTATTTTATTTTAAATTTGTAATGAAAAGTTGAACATTTTTTTAATAGATGGAATTTGGATTTATTTTGTTCTCTGCAATTGCTTTGGCAAAAATTACATCTTAATTCCCTTTGGCGCACTGAAATTATTTCTTCGGCTTCTTTGGTCCTTCTGCACTGGTCTGGTTAGTGTTAGCTGGGGAAAAAAAAATTGCTATTACTGATTTTTTTTTTTTTGCTCAATTTCTACTTTTTTATTTTAAAAGAAGTACTGGAGTTTAATGGAGACAAAGGAACATAAGTGGTTTTTTTTTCCTTTTTATAAATAAACACAAATGTTTGCTGGGATTAAAATGAATATAGCAATTGAGCGTTTTTCAGTTATTTTACAGGAGTGAAACACCTTTGTATATTTCTCAGCTAATTAATGTTTAATATTTAAAGCAGTGGGCAGTTTTAGGGAAGAGCTTAATAGATTTATATTGCTGTGGTGACTTAAATTTTAGTCTATTTACCTATTTAGGAGGTATTACTGTATTTAGGAGAGATGGTGTTCTATAGTCACCTTAATTAGAGTATGTGGAGCAAAATACTTCGTGTCCCTGATTATTACAGTTATCATCTGTACTTGGTAATTGAAGCTTATAGATATTATTTATGAAATATTAAACATTGTAGTACATGTTTTGCCTTTCACTTATAAATCACTTAAATCTCAAGGACACTGTTTCTGTTTTTTTATGTTTTGAAAACTTAGTTGCCTAGTAGTTCTTTTATACTTCAGTAAAAACAGTTGCTCTTTTTTATTCAATTAAGCGGGTGTTATGCCTCGCCTCTTTGAAACCTAGGTATCTGTTAATATCTTCTGTGAAAATTTCATATGGTAACTTGTTTACTTAAGAGCTTGCTGAACCTATTTCTCTTCAGTAAGCTAAAGATTTATAGATTAAAAAAGAAACATTGTCATCGACTTTGGGAGTATGTACTGGGAGGGTGGAGGTGGAAGGAAAACTGAGACGTGGGAGAACTAAACGGGGAAGGAAAATGCACATATTTTCTGTTTGTTCTTGTCTCTTTTTTTCTTTTTTTTTCTTTTTTTTTTTTTTTCCCCTCCTTGAAAGGACCTTCACCGAACTGGTTGCAGTTCTTACTGTGGCCAGGAGGCAGAGCAAGATCGAGTGGTATTAAAACGTGTTTTGCTGGCTTATGCCAGGTGGAATAAATCTGTTGGCTATTGTCAAGGATTTAACATACTAGCTGCGCTTATTCTGGAAGTAATGGAGGGCAATGAAGGGGATGCCCTGAAAGTGAGTATAATATTTTTTTCGGTGTTGAAGATCGCTTTCAGTTAGCGAACTTTAGAATAAACCAGTGGTGAATTTTGTAGACAGCATAAAAGAGCAGAACTCAAAGGAGTTAACCAATTTATATCTGCAGATTGTTTGTTCTCCTGTCTGAGCTAAGATGAACAGTGTGAATGTTATCACTGTTAAAACTTTTTTCAAACAGAAACAAATGAGGGCTTGGACATAATAAAAACAAATGAAAACACTGCTACTGACTTGAGAATATCTTATTCCATAATCCAAAATCTGCTTCCAAACACCATAGGTAGCTGAAACCTTCAGATTCCTTTATCAGCCTCTTGTGTGGCAGTAGCATGTGAGGCAGTTAATAATCTGCTGCATTTTAAAGCAAATTCTAGGAAAATACAAAATAAATATTTAAAATGAAAGTAAATCACTTTGAAGCTACTTTCTGGGCTACATTAGTCATCCAGTGTTTTATTTTTTTAGACCTTTTCTATTCTAATTAAAAGAAAGCTTCATGAAATTTATTATATGTTAGAAAATGGAAATACAGTTTACTACAGGACATGGTTTAAGGTTTACCAAGATCATGTGCAAATTTCCGTGAGTAAACTTGCTCATATGTGTGAGTTGGGGTCAAATTAGTAAAAGATGACTGTGACTCTTGAGATACTGAGCTGTTTGTTTTGCCTTAGACAATGATTTAAATATGGTAAATATTTAAATTCACTCAGAGCTCCTAAAATATAAAGCTTGTGGTAGTAGAGTCCAGCTAGCTGGTATTTAATACTTCATTCTAGAGACCTGCCTGTAATAGGAAGAAAATACCATAATATACCTACTTTATATCAGAGAGTAAAATTTCCTTTCAATAATTCTTGCTAAAAATTTCCTCAGTATTTTTAACTATAATTTTTCACATTTTATTGTGATCTTATACTGTCCAGAAGCTCCTAAAACACATTATGATAATATAGGAAATACGATTGCCCAAGGTTTATGAAGTCCAAATTGATTATAAGAACTGTGTGCATCCTTATGTTATTGGATTGTCTTTTACTGTGAGTGGTGTCAGGCTCCCTGTGCTAAGGAGACAATGGAACGGCACAGACTGCCCTGGGGAGGTAAAGCACTGAAGGCTGTTAGCACCAAAATGGGTCTTACCTGGCAAAAATAAGAATGGAGAATAGAATCGTAGAATCGTTAAAGTTGGAAAAGACCCTTAAGAACATCGAGTCCAACCGTTAACCTAGCACTGCCAAGTCCACCACTAAACCATGTCCTCAAGCACCATGTTTACCTGTCTTTTAAATATCTCCAGGGATGGGGACTTCACCACTTCCCTGGGCAGCCTGTTCCAGTGTCTGACTACCCTTTCGGTGAAGAAGTTTTTCCTAATATCCAACCTAAACTTAACCTGGCGCAGCTTGGGGCCATTTCCTCTCATCCTAAATTTCTTTGCCAAGCTTAGTGCATGGGCTTTGCAGGGTTGGAATTTCCCCAGAAGAGAGAGGGAAAAGGGAAGGAGGAAAAAAAAAAAAGGAACAGGGCAGGGGAAGGGATTGGGGGTTCATTGTGGTAGTCCCTGTGCTGTCTAAAACAAGTGGTGAGTGACTTCGGAACAGCTGCAGAGGCTGTTGCCTGTAAAGCCGCCCTCAGGGTTGGAGCTATGGGGAAACCATGTTTAGATTATTGCAGAGTCTAGGAATTAAGGGAGCAAGGGGATTCTCAGGGCTCGCCAGTCAGGTCCCCTTTCTGGGAAGGATGTTTTAAACAAAAGCTCTGTGTCTGGGAAGTGTCTCCCAGAGGCTGGGAAACAGCTGGTACTACTGACACCATGGGGCTTTAACAGCACAGGACCTGACACGGTAGCCCTTCAGTGAACGTCCAGCCAGGGATGCTTGAGTCTTCACTAGTTCAGGTAGTCATGTTTAAGGTAAATCCCTTAAGACACCTCAAAGTTAGCCTACTGAAGTTATGGTAAGCAAGAAAATTACAGCTCGCATGTGTAGAACCTATCAAAGTACGCATAAAAGTCTCATAGATACTGAAACTTAAAGAGCATTTTTTCCTGCAAGTTATTGTGGGGAAATATTACAAAGTCAAATAATAAAAAGAAATGTGTGGAGAGAGATGTCATGAAGAAAGTATTGCAAACTGGTAAATGTGTGAAGCTGCTTTTTCAAAAAACCATTCTCAAAACAATTCACATGCCAGTGAAATAGAATGGACTTAGTGTTGCAAAAAGATTTCTGTTCTTTTCTGTGCTCTCATGTATCTGAGATTTCTTGATTTTGTTTCCACCACACAGTGGGAAGGGAGCAAAATGATTTCTTTAAGGTAGGGATTTCTGGCTTATGTCATAAGAAATTAATGAAAACACAAATAGCGTAGGTGTAAGTTAATGTTGTTTATATTAAATTATTTTCCCATTGGTTGAAATATTTCTGAACAAAATAAAGCATATTTTTAAAAGACAATGAGGTGTCCAAGTATTCAGCAAAGGCTAGGGAATGCATCTGACAAAATATGAGACTCCAGCTTACTTGCGTACCATGTTTAGATCACCTATTTCCTTTCAATCCTTAAAACTTAACCAAAAAAAAACCATCAAAAATGTGTAAAAGCTATTGATTTGCCTGTATCAACTACTGATCTACATGCTTTAAAAAATGGAACAGAAGACTGTTATTGCCTGAAAAAATCTTGCAAGGATACAAGCAGCTGGGAGAGAAAAGGAAGCAGTAAGACTATGTAAGGCGGTGCTCTTGGAAGTCCGGTGTCTGCCGAGCTATTTTTGTGGGCATCTTAGGAAAAGAGAGGAATTGGAAGGAGGATTGTCTCCTGTGCATGAAGGTGCCATGCTCCTCTCAAGCATTAGAGGCTGTATGAAACAGATGATAAGGACGCTTGTTTGAAATCTTAACAAAGGAGTAATGGAGAGTTGAAGCAGATGGGATGACCACATGCAGGCTCTCTGGATACGGTTCGTAGAGTGGCCATCGAGGTTGTAAAAGATCCTAAAGTAAAGGTCAGCATCTTCTGTTGGGCTGATGATATACATCAACTTCTGCATATTTCTTTGTTGCATTTGTTCATTCTCAAAAGTTTGACAGTATCCAGTTAATACATTACCACCCATGTAGTTGAGCTATCTCACTTGAAACAGATGTCTGCTTAAAATGTCTCATGCTGCTTAATTTAGCACCTTTTAAAGTGACAAGATGAAGTGCAGCACACGGTAACACATCACAGTAAAATGTGTGGAGAATGTTTTTTTAAAGAACAGTATCTTGCATTTGGGAGAGGGGAAAAAAGATGATTTGGAAGATCAGTCTTCTAGTTGTGGCAGTTAACAACCAGAGAAGGGACAGTGGAACTTTCCAACAGTGTGGAGAATCTCATAAACACCTACTGCATCAGAAGTGCCAAAAGTTGCCTTTGGTTTGAGTAATGTTTCCAATTTGGGCATAGCTTACTGTGATGTTGATTTTAGGCATTAATGGTTCATAAATTCTGGACAGCTTCAAGAGGCCTTTGCACCTTGATTGCTTGTAGATACCTAGAGGACCTGTGGGTGCTTAAAATGATAATGTTTTCTCCCCATATAAATGGAGATACCAGAGACATATGTTGCCACTGGCTGCAAGCCATTCTTTAGTGAACAGAGAACTTCAAAATTCTATGTTTTTGTCTGTTATTCCTAGAAAATAACTGGCTCTGTAAGTCCTACATGATTATATTTCATTTTCCCCACAGATCATGATTTACCTAATTGATAAGGTGCTTCCTGATAGCTATTTTGTCAATAATCTCCGCGCTCTCTCTGTGGATATGGCTGTTTTCAGAGATCTTTTACGAATGAAGCTTCCTGAACTGTCCCAGCACTTAGACACCCTGCAAAGAGCTGCTAACAGAGAAAGTGGAGGTAGGTTCAACAGAAAATGTTATTAAATTCCTTCTTGCTATTGTTTCATCTGAGCATTGGTCTAAAAATAGTCTTGTAAGTGTTTACATGAGTTTATTGCTTAGAATGTATATTGTAAATTGTTAGGGTGAAACATGACGGTTTCCATTATTGATAACCTTAACATAAATAGGTGGCGCTCTCAGGAAAAAATAAAGGGGAAATAATTTGGTCCCACCACTAACTGCAAACAGAATCGTGTTGACAAGGATATAAAATGTATGGAGTGCCAACACTAACACACAGCTTAGTACAAGGGCTACCTTGAAAAGGTTGTTTCTTGCCTTGGCTCAAGATACCTGTCCTACCATTGCTTCTTGTAGTTGCTGGCTTACATAGCTGTTCTGGGAAGAGTTATGATGTGAGAGCCAATGGTGGCTGGTTAGTATTTCTTCACCTGGATGCTTAGCAATACGCAGGTGCAAAACTCAGAAGTATTTCTTGGGTTGCTACCTGAAAACTGGTTTTGCGCTGTGATTTTTTTTCTGATATAGCATTCCCTCCAGACTTTTTCTTTTTTTAAACAAGATACAGCTCTCTTATTTGAGAGTGTTTTGGGGAGGGTGGGTTTTGTGTTGTTGGTCAATTGTTTTTTTTTTTTTTTTCAGTCTGGAAGCTAAGTGCACCCTGAGTTCCATCTTAGAAAAGATCTGCTACCATGTTCCATGTAAATAAACTGTGACTGTGCCCAAACTACATAAAAATAAAGAAGAGGTATCAAGGAAGTATTTGCTGTTTGAAAGCGTTTTCACAAGCAGCAGCCTCTACGGTCGTGGCCTTCAGTGCATCAGTTGATTCTAAGATGCACAAAGTGTTCTCTGAGCATTACAAGAAAGTAAAACTTCAGAGTTTCAGGCTGAAATACTAAATCTTGTTTGAAACTTAACAAGCCAAAAGGAAAGCTGAGTGTGTTACAGTCGCTTCTGCTAAGCTGGCAGTGCATCAGGATGTTAAAACATTAGATAAGACTTTACAGAGTCACCTTCACCTTCATATAGATAAAGACTTCTTATGCCATTAGTTTTCTGAAGAAATGCAGCGGTTTTTTGTTGTTTTTTTTGTTTTGTTTTTATAAAAGCTTTTAGCTCATATGGCTTTGGGGAAGGAAAAGCTATCTTTCTGATATGAGGAAAAAAAAAAGCGGTGTTTTCCAAGGTTTACAGTCCAAAACCAATGCTGCTGCTTAGAGCTTTTTGCAAGGCAGCAGAATGAAAGGTGACTGACTATGTCATTTTTCCCATCGCTCTTTTTCTCAGCTTATCTTTGGACAGCTGCAGGCTAAGTTTTGAGCAATAACAGAGATACTAGAATGTCTGGTGGATTTCAGTACGCAGTTTATATTCCTTGTAAAATAATAGTAAATTACAATTACTTTAAGCATTTTTAATTTGTTTGTTTCAGGAGGCTACGAACCCCCACTTACAAATGTCTTCACAATGCAGTGGTTTCTGACCCTCTTTGCCACTTGCCTGCCCAACCATACAGTTCTGAAGATCTGGGATTCAGTATTCTTTGAAGGCTCTGAAATTATCCTGAGAGTAGCTTTGGCTATCTGGGCAAAGTTAGGAGAGTAAGTGATCATTTTAATCTGATTCTTCTTTTCAGTACGAGCAAAGTGTGTAACTTATGTTGTCCTCAAGAGCGTGTTCTCAATTCTAAACAAGATGCAATCTTTCAGGAGAATGATTCTGCTTTGAAAAAGCTGCACAAAGTGCCTCTATGGCTTCCCCAAAAACACGTGCTCCTGACGTCGTGTCAGAATGGGCGTGATAATTAATTGACCCTTGCTGCAGCAAATGTCTCCAGTTGTTTGCGTTGTCTGTGTATAATGTGTTCATGCTATGCTAAAAGGTTGGTTGGACTTTCCAGAACATAGACCCCTGAGGGAGCTGGTAAATACTCTCTGGAAAGACAGACAGAGAGACTTGAGGGTGACTAGGTAATTTAGTTGGGTACCTGAAGCTGGGGATGTTAATTCCCTTATTTTCACTTGAGGAGACTATACCCAACAAAAGAGTTCATTGTTACTAAGAGAATGATTTAGTGTTACACAGTTCTTTTCTGTTAAGGCCTGCAAACAAATTTTCTTGAAATTCTCTGCTTTTAAGTACATTCTAGCCAAGTTTCTATTATAGTCCTTTATGACCTTGGAAACTCACCACACAGGACAAAACACAAGAGATGGTTAGTTCTTCTAAACTCCTCTGTTGTCATAGCAAATATTTGTATTCCAAAGAGCATACAGTGCTCCCAGAGAAATGAGTTTTGTCACTGACTTCAGTGGGAGGTGTGAGCTCTGACAGGTCGAGCAGATGTTAGTTCAGCTGGCAGCTTTTTTCAGCTGGCATCAGCAGCTGCATCAAATTTTTCTTGTGATGCCTATCAACACTCGCCTTCCTTTTTTCTCTGAAACTGAACCACTGGGATTTATGTTCAGCTCTGTCCTTGGAGGTTTAATTTCTTTTTTTCTTTCTGAATAAATTAGCACTGTAGGCCAGTAGCATTGTAAGAGACTTTGTTTAGTATATTTATTTTTTAATCTGAATAATAATAATTAGAATAATAATTTCCTAAGAGCTTTGTTCAGTTCATGAATGAAACTTGCATGGATCATTTGCATTAGGGTTAAGCTATATGTAGTCCCATTGTGCTTTATTACTTTGTACCATACCTTTAGATAAAAGGTCCTATTCCAGTGGGTCTCTGTGCACTTAAAAGCTGTAATTAAAAATGTTCTGACTCATAACATGATAAAAAAGGAACTCATTGCTTTGAAGATTTTACCGGAAAACTTAAAGGAAAAATGAAATGTGTTTTATAAAAATTGGAAGGAACAGGGTGAAGAAATCTATAAGAATAAGCTGATCACACTGCACACCTTGTAACTATTGTTTGTTGGGAATGGGAGTCTGGCAGATTTGGGGGCAATTAACAGAAAGGGACACTGGTGTGATAACTAGAGATCCAGAAGACAATGAGTCACTAAAACTGAACAAGAATTGAAATTCAATAAGCTTGTGATTAATGATATCAAATGAGATGAGGAAGTAAAAGATCGGGCACCATGTCTTTGCTGAGAGAAGACTGTGACTTTGTTCCTCTCTCTTCTCCGCTAGAAATAGAACAAGGGGATTTAAGGAAGTGGGGCCTGAAACAGTGATCATAGCCTCATGATCTTCATACTTCTCAAGACTATCTTTCTAGACATGAAAATGGGGTGAGAAGTGCTTTTCCTAAAATGTGGGCGGTTCGATCATACTTCTGTTTTGAGGGAGACTGAAGGAATGGGGAGGTTAAAAATAGGTGCAGTAGAGAAAGCAGTATGTGGAGGTCATGAGAGACTGAAGGTAGCAGGGAAGGTAAGCAGTAAGTTTCTGATAATTGGCTACATAACCGTTGTTTCTACACTTTTTTTTACTATTTAATCATTCTTTTAGCTAAACTATGTTAAGATTTCAGTAGGAGTTTCATAGTTCAATGGTTGCTCTCTATAGACACTGAAGATCAAGGGAAGCTTCCTCTTCTAATCCTTAAGAAAAAAGGCCATGTACTTTTTTGATCATTCCAGCAGCTGTATTTTACATGGGAGGCTACAATATGTAGCCAGCAATGCACTTGTTTGGGATAGAAGTAAAACAAATTTTTCACTTGAGGGGAGAGGGTGTTTAGCAGCTGACCCTAATGTATGTAGAACAGCAACTGGCAAAAGCATATTACTCATATTTCTCTTCTCTAGCTGACGCTCTGTGCGTGATTCTGTGTTTTTAGAAATTTAAAGAAAAGTGTGGGGGGAAAAAAAAAACCAGAACAAAACAAAAAACCCACCCCCCCCCAAAAAACCCCAAACCAAACAAAAAAACCCCACCAAAACAAAAACCAAAATAAACCAAACAAAAAAAAGTCCGCATCTCTAATTTAGAAATAGCTTTCACAAGTATGCAGGATACGAGTGAATTTTCCTTCATTCTGCATTGTATGAGCTCTGCTCTTTTGAATACAATGACATATATAAATACACCTATACTTAATTTACTCCACCAGAATGTTTTCTGGCCAGCGAGTATGTTCCCATCTGACAATAAGACAGTTCAACCTGTGAATTCAGCCATTTGGTGCAGAGTGAAGAATGGGTAATGAGGCAGTCAAGAAATCTTTATGCTCCCTTTTTGAGCTGATGGGTGAGCTCCCTTGTGCTAGTGGGAGGCAGGATTTATTGATTCTCATGTTGTAGAAGTGAAAGAGGCCTGTTTGGACATGCATGAATCCTTTATCATGAGCAGTCAGGACAGTAAGCTGTGCTCAGTACATCTTTTTACTGCACCTGTATTTTCAATGTGGTGTGCACAGTATTATTATTGGGAAGCGTAGGGAGGATTGCAATAAACTTAACAGGGTGACTAATGGAAGCTCATAGTTTATGATGACAGAAAGTTCAGTTCAGGTTTGGAGGTGTATAATCATATGTAAAAGTAAAATAAAAAAAACAACATGTATTTTGATGTAGGCAAATAGAGTGTTGTGAAACTGCAGACGAGTTTTACAGTACCATGGGCAAGCTGACCCAGGAGATGCTGGAAGACAGTCTGATTGACAGCAATGAACTCATGCAGGTGAGTAATTGTGATATAATTATTGTTTGTGTTTTCTGTGCGTCCTTTAGGTGCTGATTTCTCACAAATTACATTTTTGTTCAGATAACTGCAGAAACCTAAAATCTCCCAAGAATAAAAGTTTAAGACAACTGAGTTGAGCTAACATGTCAATGAAACAAATATATGACCTGGAGTTAAAGCTAAAATCTTATCTTACACATTAAATATAGAGAACCACTAGGCTCCATTTGATAAAAATTGGTTGTATGTTGACAGCTGAAAGTTTGTTGTGCTATAATGTCCAATTGGATTTACACAAGTAAGATGTAGAATCTTTTAGTAGTCATAATTTTTAGGGTGTTTTATGGTTTGGCCCGTTATTTATTACATTGTGTCCTTTTCATTCTGCAGACACTATGGGAGAGAAGAGTTTATCAAGCTAGAAGGGAAAAAAATATCCCTTATGATTTTAAAAAAAAAAAAGCCATGAACAGTCGCTAGTGAACTATAAACAAAGACATTTGTAGATAATTGCAGTCCCTGAATTCTTGAAGTTACATCATTGTATGAGAACAAAGATCCACATTGTTCTGGGAAAGGCAAGGACCTTTAGTATTACAGATGTAATTGTGTTGATTTGCACTTACACTTTTTTTTCTGATATCCTCGAGGTGTTGTCTACTTAGATGTTTTATAAAGACTTTGTACTACTGTTCTGGAACTTTTTTGATGAGTTAGAGTATGGTGATTAAATAGGTGCAAATACAGAGCACATGATTCGTCTGAAATTTTGTACCTGACTTAGGGGAAGGAAAACAAAGTCAGTCTCAGTATATGAAGCTGGATGAGTTTATTACAGGAGTTAACAGGTGACTTCTGTTACCCATTATTGGAAGCAAAACTTATTGACTGTCTGCGATAATACACTTCCATTGTCTGGTGAAGTACTGCTCTGAAGTAAAAGATCATTTTCAGATTTTTGGCTTTTGTTATTGCTGTTGTTTTGTTTAATGAGGGAGCTCTAGGAATGAGAGAAGTGAGCACTGTGGCTTTGTTTTGCTTCAAAAATGGAAATGCAGCTGGTCAGAAGTACTCGCATGCTTTTTAAGTAAGTGTTAAGGTTTCTCACAAGGCCGTTCAGATACTGAGGATGCATGAGGAGGGTGGCCCAAGCTGATGCCTTCTCATATTCATTGTGTTTCAGTTCCTGGTCTCAAGTGCAGTACAAAATCAAGATGTGGCATTTGTGACAAAGAATAATGTTGGGAAAGCTGAAGTGGGCTTTAGTGCCTCAGTGTGGATTTCTTTCTTCGCCATTGTGTGTAGTAGAAGATAAGGCATAGGTAACTTACTGGTTGGAGAGATGGAAGGATCTTTTTGGGTTTTTAACTGTTGCAATTATAAGTATACTAAATTAGCAGTCTTTCTGTGCTTCAGCAAAAAATAAGCACTTGATGCAAAGTATATGTGTATTCATAGCGTACATGTGTATTTTGTGATACTTACAGGAGCATTAAGATAGGATAGCATTGCCAATGATAGCCAGAATGAGGCAGGTTAAGCTTTCTGCATAGAGAAGCAGTGTGTCTGTTTTATGTGTGTCATCTCAGTTGAAGAAACCGCACTATAGTTTAGGTAGCATTCTTCAAGTCAAAGGCAGGCACTGGTAGTGTAGTGTAGAACACCATCTGAGATGTTCACTCTAGGCTCTTCTTACTCTAAGTGGGGAGAATTAGGCACTACAAGTGTTTACCATTAGGGGGTACAAATGCCACCATGTGCCTCGCTGCTGCGTTTGCACAATTTTCTCTGTGTTGGAGAAGAAAATAAAGAAATATGAACGATTGTGTTAACAAAAGGATGGAGGCTGCTTGAAGACACTATTTTTTAAGTTGCTTTAGGCTTCTAGGCTTTTTCAGAGGAGTCAGCCAGAGATGAATGTTTAGACTGCTTTGTTTTCAAAATGTTCTTTTTCTTCTTTTTTTTTTTTCCCCTAATCAAAATCAGAATGGTGACTTTACATCTAATACTTTTTACAAGGTGGCTCAAGGGTTAGTATCCTACTGCGGGAAAGCATTAATATCCTACTCTGCCTTCCCTACACATTTTAGTAAAGGTTGCTTTTTAGACTTGCATGACACTTACATTTGTATCTGAACTACCTGTCCAGGCTCACTTAAGCCAGTGAAGAGTAACAGGCACTTCTCTGCCACTAGAAAACAAATTGTGCTCTAAAAGGCCTGTTTCCTTTGGGAATTCGGGGAGGGAGGTACAGCTTCAGGGGCAAGTGTTGACGGAGCAGATGTCTAAAGTAGATCAGAGGACTCTTGTCCTCATTCTCTCCACCAGCATGTATAGTTGGTGCAAGTTTATCATTAAAAATGCCTGCCTCCCTCCCATCCAGACGGTACATACACCTGGGATTGAGGGCTTAAAGCTTTGGTAGATTTGGCCCTTGCATGGCAAGAATTCTTACAATGTTGGGCTGAGGAGAGCATGAAGGAATTGGAGGACCAAGCAAGCCTACAGCTTCCTCCTTTTTTCAGATTGAACAGTTTAGGTAAATAAAGGGTAAGTGCTGTACACATCAGATGCTAGATTGGGTATGTATTTAGGACTGGAAGTTAAACAAATACGGTATTTGGTAATGCCATTTTATTGGCCTATTAATAAACTTTGGTTCTAACATGGAGACAGAAGGCTGTATGCCAGGTGTCTGCAGATATTCTAAACAGCATGTGCTAGATTGAGTACACGCTTTCATGCCTTTTCAGAAAGCGAGCATTTTTATAAGCAGCTAAACTATTTCAGTTTGTACGCCTAGAAACATTCCAGCGCAGAAGAGGTGAGGAGCAAACAAGAAAAGGAGAGGCATGCCTGTGTGTTTACTGTGGTGGAGGGGAATAGGGATTAATCCCTCTGTAGTACCCTAACATTTTAGACTCTCTCCCATAGTTACCCTGATTTGATGATATTTCACTGTTAACTTTCTACCTGAGTAGCACTTTGTGTGTTTTCTTTTGGGTTTGGTTTTGGTTTTGCTTTTTGTTTTCCTTAGTGAAAGTGAAAAGAGAGAGGAGCCTTAAACCAGTGTGGAGTGGCTCTTGAGATAAGTATTTTTGAGCTGTCTGCAAAGGCAAAACTGCTTACCCTCTTTTGGAAGCCACAGCCCTGGTATTCTGCTGAGGGTGTAGATGGCTTTGCATTTTTAGGGTAAGGCAAAGGATTGACAAGTGCTACTGACTGAGGGAGGATTTTTCCTTGTCTTTTTTCTTGTTCCCAGAATCTGTCCCTTACAGCCATAAATAAGATAGTAAGTTTGGCTGCATCATGCTTCGTATGTGTAGCCTGTTTCCCTCTGGCACAGGTTCACAAGAATTAACCAAATGGCATCCAAGGCTGCGTACAAACTAGGAACAGGATGCTTTGACTCTGAAGCATTGCTGTGAGGAGATCACAGGTGTTGACTGACAATATTTTTTTAATTTCCGGTGGAACTAGTATTAGCATAAAATTTGTTTGTAGATCTCTTAGCCAGGTGGCAAGCGAGGCCTCCAGTTATAATCTGATAACAAGTAATGACGTTAAAAACGTGTATGCTAAATGAAAGAAATTGCACAGGATCTGGAAGAGACGCAGATTGGAGACAGGCAAAAGCTAAAAGCATAATCTAAACCAGTAGGTGCAAGGAGTAAATGGACGACTCAGAGTTGACTGTTTCACTTAAAGGGTAACTAGCATATGGAACAAGTTACCTGAGAAGGCTGTTGACATAAAGAGTAGAAATAAATTCCAGACACACCTCCTTCTCTATGAAGGGAGAGAGCTGAGACATATGGGGAAAAAAAAACAGGAAAGTATGGTAGAGATCAAACAAATAGGCAGACATGTTGGGCCGGAGGTGAGTCTTTCTCCAGATCATAAAATTCCTTTGTCTGGTAGACTGCCAGGATATTGCTGTTCAGGCCCTGGAGAATATTTGTCTTTCACAGTAGCATTGTAGTTTCACGGAGTGGCAAAGCTTCAGTTCGTGCTCTGGGTTTTTGTAGGCATTCTGCTTGCCTTAGAGGCTGTGCACAGCTTGAACTATAAAAGCGTTTTCGCACAGAAGCCTGTTGAGCTGCACTATTGCCCTGTGCCTGATCCAGCCAGGAGTCTCCTTCCTGCTCCTCCTTGCTTACATCATTGCCGTTGGTGAAACATTTTTTTTCTTCTTCTTCTGTCAGGAAAGGTCTAGTACTGAATTCATGTATGCGATTTTCCTTAGTGTATTTAGCACAGACAAGGCATGGTTCAGGAATGGATTATGTAGAAATTGTTCAAAATTGCCTTTCATCTTAATTGAGGCCATTTTGCCTTCAGATGAAAATGTCACTGACTTAATAGCACAGGAAAAAAAAAATTCTGTCATAGCTAATGAGAAATTTTTACGTTACTGTCTTTCAGAAGACATTTAATATTCAAGATGGGGAAAAGCTCTGATTTTTCAGAGAAACTATGAGAAATTATATTTCGGCCATTTTTTTCTTTTTACTTCTGACATTGAGACTCCCAATGAACTGTCTGTCAGTTATTTGAAAGTCCTGAATAGTTGTAAGTGTACAAAATCAGGAAGAAAAAAAAAAGGCAACTAAAATAGGTAGGAACAAATCAGCAGTGATGTTGCAATGAATATGATGTATCTTTGTGCCAGGTTGGCTGTTGACACACATTCTGTTATTACAAAATGACTTAAAGCAAATTCAGCTTAATGCTGAAAGCAAATGCATTTGCAGCTATTTATCTTCTTTAGCTCTGAGTATTGAAGTAAATAAAAGGTATTAGAATTTTTTTAATGGCCTTGTTTTAAGTTCTAGGGACTACATGTTCAGTTCAGAGAGTTGCAGAGAGGCTTCTTTGTTCACCATAGAACAAATTTCTTTTAAAAAACAACCACCACCCCTCCAAAAAAAAAAAAAAAAACCCAACCCACAAAACAACAACCAAAACCAGAAACTGAGAGGAGAAAAGTTAGCTGGATAATGTTGGGTCCTTCCTCTTTGGCTGTAACTTTTGTGTTGAAGTGATTTCCTTCACACAAGCTCTTGGGGCTGCTCAGGTGAAGTAATGGATCTGTTAACAGTTCACACTGAGTGAAGATCTGCTCCTTCCTATCTATGCTGGTGTCAATACCTTGTTGAATACTTGAGCAGAAACATAGGTCTTCTGCAAGATCCTGAAAATGTCAATGATGCATTCGTGTAAGTGAAATCATAATTGGAGGAGGAGGAGGATGATTTCCGGTGTGCTGGTAAGGAGAAGATTGACGATCATTATTAAAGAAGTACAGGAGTTGAAAAGGACTCTACATCTCATGTTATCTGTTCCAGTTTTATTTTTTTCGCCTCTGAACCATGTATTTTTCTAGTGAGTCAGTCTTTATTTTTCTTACAGGAAATACTGACTGAATCATAAAGCTAGACCATTTCCATTTTCTTACAGCACATGAGAATGTGCAGCCTTTAATCCTGCAAGACTGTGAAAGTCTGTTCATGGAGAAATCTTTTGTGGGACTGTTAGTCAAAGTGACAATTTTAAAAGCTGCATTTTTTTTTTTCCCCCTAGACTGTTTATACCATGGCTCAGTTTCCCTTCCCACAACTGGCAGAATTAAGGGAGAAATACACGTACAACATTACTCCTTTCCCTGCAGCAGTAAAATCAACTTCACTTTCAGGGTAAGTTTGAAATGCACTGTTTATGGCATATAAGGTTATTGTTTGCCCTACGCAGATAGTGAAAAGGCAGGTGGTATCCTCCCTCATATGCTCCTAAAGAAGATAAAGATGTTTGGTAATGATCATATTTAAGAATGTCTCTTTCTTTTTTCTCTTATGCTCTCGTTCGACAGAAGGCTGGGCAGAACCAGAGACAGTGATGAGGAGAATGACCTAGATGATGAAGACTCAATTGCCAATGCAATTGGCTGTCTTGGACCATTAAGTGGGTTTTTGGCACCAGAGCTCCAAAAATACCAAAAACAGATGAAAGGTAAAGGGGCCTTTGTTCATTTTGGAAAATGTAGTTAAATCTGCATGACTGTGCAGAAATCGTCTGTCGCTCCCTCTGTGAAAGCTGCTATGAAAATTGTATTGTATATTCACATAGAGATTACAGCAGGTACCAAATGACTTGCTCTGTGGTCCAGGAAGATATCTTCAAAGTCAAGTTTGAAGGCTGTATGTATACAATAAATGACAGCGTGGGTTAAGGATTTGGCTATGGTAATGGTTAAAAAAACCAACCCCATAGTCTTGCCCACCCACAAGGAAAGAAGCACACGTGTGGAAAAAAGTCCATCCTAAATCCATGCCTGTTCCCAAGAAAGCTGTTAGGTAGTCAGCATTTTCTAAAGAGTGTACATGTTATAAATAATCTTGACCTTTATTAGTATATGCATAGCTAATATTGGAACCTGCAGCAGTGAGTGAATTCTGCAGGTCCTTTCACCACCCTTTTGGCCAAACCTTCAGACTGTTGTATGTTTTGGGTATATTTACATTTTTATAAAATTGGGTATGGTTTAGGGTGTTCTGACAAAATGTCACTATTTTTCAAATCCCTCCACATTGAAATAAAATTTTGGATAGAATTGTATGTTCACCTGTGCAAGCTCTACAAGCAGAACAAAATTCTGATCCATACAAGAAAAGCAGATCATTTGTTGACTTGCAGCAGCCTTTACGAAATGGTACTGGATCAACAGTGATTTTATGATATCCTGGGAGAGGCTGTAGTTAGTTATCCCCCACCCACCCCCACCTTCCCCCCAAAAAAACCCAGACTGATGTAGCAGTCACTGTTATCTGATTACACGTCATCATTCTTGTGGCTTGGTTTTGCTAAGACCTATAAGCTGCAATTTTCCTCTTTACTGTGGTGTTTTGTTTTTCCCTTCCTGAGGGACTGTAAGTCTCTACCTGCTGCTTCAAGCTAGCACTTAGTCAGAACATCAAACTGCTGTTGCAAACTAAGCCAAAACTAAACAAACATCCCTTGAAAAAGAATTATCCCCTTGACCTTGGAGTGCCAGTTTGGTGGTGCATCAGAAGCAGCTGTGAAAATAAATTGTGCTGCTGCTGTTGCTCCACAGCTGTTGATCAGAGACGCTCTCAAGTTGCCTGATCCTCAGCTGCTCTGTGCCTCTCCCTTTTGTTGCTACTAGCAGCTTTCCCCCTGTGGTGCTGTAACTGTTTCTTGATGCTTCTTGCTGGTATCACTGGGTCAGTTGTTTAATCTCATGCCTGCTTGACTGTAATGTATTTTATAACTTGCATTGTTAGCCTCCTCTTTGACCAACTGAGTGTCTTTAATAATCAGTTTCTAAATTGCTTCAGTGATGGCTTGATGTATTTTTGGGTAATTGAAGAACTGTGCTTATAACTTTGCATTGCTATGTTAATTGACTTTTGTACTCCTTAAACTCCCCGCAAACCCTTGCTATTCTTAAGCAGTAGTTCTAGAAATGTAACACTTCTTATTATAAATAGTGCAGCTTTGTTAAATATGCATATTATAATAAATTTTTAATTAAAGACTACGGTTAAATCAGACGACAGGAATCAGACATGGACTTCCCTGTAGATAACCTGCGGAACCCTTGAGTATGCCAATTTACTCCTCATCTCCACTTTATTCCCACTCTGTGCAGATCAGAATGAAGAACAAAGTCTGGGTTCCAGTAACATTGCAGAACTAAGTCCAGGAGCAATAGACTCTTGCCGAAGCGAGTATCATGCTGCTTTTAACAGCATGATGATGGAGCGTATGACCACTGATATTAATGCACTGAAAAAGCAATATTCCAGGATAAAGAAGAAGCAGCAACAGCAGGTTCACCATGTGTATATCAGAGCAGGTAACATATCAAAACATGCTTCACTTACTGATTTATTACAAGCTAACTTCATCGTAGGAGACAAGGCAAATAGCATTCCTTTACATTTAATCAAACAGACAAAACAAGAGAGACTGATGGAATATATAACACAGTAGTAGCAAAGTGGGTACCACTTCGTACAGACAGATTGTAAATGAGGTGGTGATGTTTTTTCTTCTTTTGTCAGGATCTGAAGATGATGACCCTGGGGTTTTTTTAGGTCCCAGGGACCAGCTGAACAATGGTATTTAAAAGTGTCTTTGCTATCTGGGTGCATTGTGTTGATCTCTCTGATTAAAAACTTTAAATCTTTGGCATTCTTGGAGTTAACATACTGATGCACTGGCAAAAGTGAAATGAGGAGATGAGTACACTTCAGACCAAGTGGCAGGTAGATTCCTAGCTGGTCCATATTATCCTAACTCCTCTGAGTTCATCCAGGCATGGCAAATTACACAGCTGAAGAACTGGCTTAGATGTTCCATTGTGGCTGACGGTTTACCTAGCCATAATGATATGCTGTGAGGATTGAGCTGGACATCAGTCCATTATTTAGCAATCTGTGTTACGGAGTCTATTTCCCCAATTGGCAATCTCAGCAACGTGGGGGTTAGCATGAACAGCGCAGCTGAAGGTTTTAGTGGGTGTGCAAGCTGAACACAGCCCGCCCCACTCATTCCTCCCCACTTAGGTGTCATCTTTCTAAGTCAGCATTGAACCATGCAGATGGGTCTCTGCGGAGAATTTTTATTTCTCTTCTAGATTGTCTAAACTTGTCCCAGCAGGAGCATTTGAATACATAAAGCTGCAAGTTTTCATTAACATAATTTGTAAAGATTTTTTTTTTTCCTATATTGGTAAAGTATTTGCTTTGAACAAAGGCTGTAGCCAGCAGAAACAGTGCAAACAGTAAAATGTTGATTCCCAAGGATTGCCAACCCCCACCCCCCAAACACAAACCTTTCTAATCTTACTAATCATGTTGCAGGGCTGGGTTTGTGGTTTAATCACACTGTCATCTAATTACCTAATTCTGAGTCTACTGCTCTGGTTTAATAAGAGGACCTAATAGAAAAGAGTTGGTGTGGTTTATCCATTAAAAATACATTGGTTCATTCTCCAGTCACACAAGCCTCATGGAGAGGCTTATTTGACTGACCTTGTATAGGGACTGAATTGCCTCTTACGGTTGGAAGAGAAATGAAGGAGAGGGGAAAGATCCGAAGCCAGTACTAATGTTAAACTATCAGTTTCAGTGCAATTCGAAAAATCGAGAAGCTATTTTTGTTACGATTTATTTTCATGGTATTCCTGGCTCAGGACTTACCCATAGGTAAAAAGCAGGGAGGGAGGACAGGAAATCTTTATTACAGCTTTGTGTTCAACTCCAAGATGTAAGAGAGATTCAGGTTGTTTTTTTTGTTTGTTTGGGGTTTTTTTGTTTTTGTTTTTTAAATAGCAGTCAGTCCTACAAACCTTTACTATACCTCAAGAAAGGCATGAAATTTGGTGGTGGATTCTTAGAACATGAATTTGTTTTGTTCTTTAACAATACTGTGTTTCTTTTAAACACTTTCTTTCAGACAAAGGGCCAGTTACCAGCCTCCTCCCTTCTCAGGTAAACCATTCCCCGGTGATAAACCACCTCCTTTTAGGAAAGAAGATGAAATTGAATAACAGATCTCTCAAAAATGCTGTTATTCACATCCCAAGTCATGCTCCAGGGAAGATGTCTCCCATTCCTCAAGAAGATCTTAAAACAAAACTGAATTCTCCGTGGCGCACTCACATCCGAGTTCATCGAAAGAATATTGCTAGGGCCAAAGGCCAGTTGGGCTACGGGGATACCATAGGACTAATAGATGAGCAGAGCGAGAGCTATAAAACAAATAGTCCTGGTGCAAAGGAGGAGACTTCCAACCATTCTGACTTTGGAGAAAGAGAAGGAAGTGGCTTGGATGACAGGACTACTCGAAAAGCTGACCAGCAGTCGTCTGAGCCAGTCTCTACAGACAGCACTACAAACATGTCAGTGGTTCAGCTAAAACTGGAAGCACTGGAACTCACCTCAGATAACAAAACCGATGCTGAATCAACATCCCATCAGTCTGGCCAGCCACGTTTATCAGAGTCCTCCAGTACATCCAGCGACAGTGGAAACCTGGCTAAATCTCCCCAGCCTGGGAACCCAAAGCCGCAAGTCTTCAATCCTTTTCCCAGTGTCAAGCCTCTTCGAAAGTCAGCTACAGCCAGGAGTTTAGGGCTGTATGGCCCCACGGAAAGAACGCCAACTGTACACTTCCCACAAATGAGCAGAAGTTTCAATAAGTCTGCCAGTGGCAACAGTGGGACTAGGAAACGATGATGTACTTACTACCTGGCACTTTCTATTTCTGACAGCAACAAAAAATTTGTATTGTTTGGGTTTTTTTATGTGTGTGTCCCAAAGCATTTTGAATCTTTAATTAAGTAATGAGGACAAAAGTGGTTACCAGATGTATAAATGTGTGTCTTTGAAAATTGTGCTCCGGTGTTGTTATGGGATAGATTAGTGAAGATGCACTCTGGCACCCTATTGTTGATTCTGATGGTTTGGTGGTAAAATAAACATTGGTTTGCAGTGTGAAGCATACAGTTTCATTAAATCTAACTCAGACATAAAATCACCAGCTGCCTTTAACCCCTCAGCCCCCCCATGGCTGTGTCCTGTCTGTTTCAAAGCTCCAAGGACGAATTGTCTGGTGCAGCAGACAGGTATAACAGTTTTTATGACTGTAACGCAGCTTCCCCATTAGACCTCATCATGCTCTGCAAGTAGCTGGAGAAGCCATGACTAACAGAAGCACAAGCAGCCCTAGCAATCAAAAGTATCGCTTTGTGTCTGACGTTACCACTTACTTACTGGGCCATCTGGCTTCAGTACATTCTTGAGCAGCATTTTGTGCTTCTCTGCCCACAGCAGTCCTCTGCTGATACTGGTTTTAATATAAATGTAATCGGTGAGCATGAGAATAGCAGACGTAAGTCCATCCACAACACGGTTTGCTCCTTTCCTGTTACATGTGTACATACATACATTTCTGTTACTTGCTGCTGGAGAGTTGCAGCACTGCAAAATTAGGTACAACTCTATGTGTAGTTGTATGAATATTATGGCACATCTTGGCTTCAGTGGATTTAAAAGCTATTATCTAGATTAGAGACTTGTAATTAAATCATGTTTGCCAGCTTAGCAGTAGGTAAAATGTATGAATGTTCCAAAGTAGTTTAGGGTTTTAAATTCTATAAATAGAGCAATTAGATACTTAGGGTGCCACTTGTCATTAAAAGCCAAGACATCAGCCACTGCGTAAGTGGGATGGACCCATGGGACTGCAATGGGCTTCCATCGCTTGGTTCTGGTTTGGTGTGAAAGAGCAATGGCAAAGTGATAAGCTTGAGTATTTACTTCCAAATCAAAAAAGCAAAGCGGATGAATACCATAAGACAAATACTCCCCCCCACACTTCTATACATTAAACAGGCAGGCAGAGAAACTAAATGTGAACAATTCATCTTCAGGGTCGCAAAATCAAGCACTCCAAAAAAATCAGGTTGCTCTTAAAACGTTACAGCTCTGCCGAACTGTATGTATTGACTGGGATTCATTACATTATTGCTTCCAAGTTTCCCATGACACGAAAGTACCATTACTTTAAACTGGAATAAAAGCACTAATGATGAATTAGTCCCATTGTATGTAATATCTTTCTTCCTCTTTTAAAATTCTTTGTTAAATTTGCAAATTAATATATTATTGTCTATTTATTAATGTATCCCATAACCTATAGGATGTGATATCAATTTTATTGTATACCATAACTTATAAGCTGTACAATATACCCTGTTTATTGTTGTGGGGACAGTTTTATTTTGTTGTTGTTTTATACAAGTGTATGCATATAAAATAATATACAAGTATGAACACTATAAATATAAAACATACGTAGACCAGATCTTGCCCCTGCCTTATTTTCAGGTTATAGTAGTATTGTCACTAATGATTATTTATAGCGCTAAGTAAACTTAAAATAATGTAGAATTTAGTCACTGATCATGGACTGTATGAGAATTGTTTCTGCCTTGATTTAGAAGAAATGGACTTCTCAAAATTTTACTGTGAATCATTCTGCCCAATTTTTCTTAGCTTCAGTGTATCACGCGGCTGTATACTGAACCAGTAAAAATAAAAGGACTGTCGTTCTGCAAAAACTGCTAAAATGTTGCAAGTACGTGCATGAATTTTCAACACGTTAAGATGTCATTAAGCAATGGAAAATCAGCAAGCTTTGCATGGATATCGGTCTGGGGAAAGACATGCCAATAGAATACTAATTCTAGCGATTCATACCTAATCAATAATTGACGAGCGTGCTCTGAGGGTCTTGTGCTGTTAGGATTGAGGCAGAGGAACTGCGGCAACTCAGTGCATTAGTTTGATGATGTTTGCTGCAGGAAATTTTCTTTAAGTACTGCTAGATGAGAAAATTGCATGTTATTTTAGTACCTCAAAGGATGTTCACTCTCTACCTGAAATCTGCCTGTTGGGCATATGGCAAAAGCAACTTCATCACTTGGTACTGAGGTGGAACATTAAGACGAGGCCCAGAGAACCAGGGAACTCCAGAGAAGTATCCAATTATTTTTCCCTAGAGAATCCCTTCAGCAAATGAGGTCTGGTGATGCAGCTGTGCTTGGAAGAGCGGCATTGCAGCACGGAGGACATTGGGTGGTGGGAGTCTCTGCTCCATAAACCTCTGCATCTTGTTCTCCGTGTGGCCTCCTTGTGCTCATGCTCTCTTCCATGCGACTAAATGACCTTTCTGTTTGGTGTTTTTTTTAAACTCCTCAAGTCTTTTTTTTGAGCAAATAGTTTATTAGGATCAGATTGACTTTTATTTCTGAGAATGTGTTTCACCATCATCAAGTGGAAGCTCTCATGGGATAGGTATTTGATTCCATTCTGAGGACACTTACAGTCCTGCAAGTGGAAACAGGTCCAAAGCTATTCTGAGATTATTCAAAATTGCCTAGACTTTGGGGGTAAAAATGGTAGATGGTGGAAATCAGTTTTTCAGAATTGCAGGCAACAAACAGTTGATTTCATTCAGACCTGCAGCTAGGGAAAATGTAATTTTGCGTACTTAAGAAAAATCCTACCAGAATCCATTCAAAAGAACACAAGTGGTTGCTAGAAAGGCAACAAAATGTTATTTCAAGCGAAAATAAAATGCAGCCCTTTACACTGATAATTCAATTCAGGTAAAAGTTCATGTTCAAAATTCAAGAGAGACTTTAAATCTGTTTCAAACCTCCACAACATGTATTTTAACCCATGTGAAATTGTTCATACAGAAATAAGGTGGGTGGTTTCACCATTCTGTAATTTTCCTTGACCTTCTTGCAGTGAGTTACCTGGTGCCATCCACAGGCAGCAGCCACACCTGGCTGCGCGGCAGGGAGTCAGTGTCACCATCTGACACCAGCTCCGCCGAAGCATGAGGAGACAAAAATTCATCTCAGTTGATCCCTGTCCTTGTCAATGCTTTGTTTGCTCCAGTTTTACTCGCTTTTTGTTGGTGGAAGATTCGTTCAAGGCGGGGGGTCGTCATGCAGCCCTGCGAGTGATTTGAATGTGTGGTGTGTCATAGCCATCAGGGACCGGTTGGGTGACTGGTTTCTCAAGCAGCCGTAAACTGCTGTGGACAGCTCTGCGTTGGGAAGGTGTACTCCTCTGGGAGGGTCTTGTGTGGGAAGGGTGGATCCAGCACGCTGCAGGAAGGGTATCTGTCGTGGTTTAACGCCAGTCGGCAACTAAGCACCACGCAGCTGCTCGCTCACTCCCCCCACGGTGGGATGGGGGAGAGAATCGGAGGAGTAAAAGTGAGAAAACTCATGGGTTGAGATAAAGACAGTTTAATAGGGAAAGCAAAAGCTGTGTGCACAAGCAAAGCAAAGCAAAGGAATTCATTCACTACTTCCCATCGGCAGGCAGGTGTTCAGTCATCCCCAGGAAAGCAGGGCTTCATCACGCGTCACGGTTACTTGGGAAGCCAAACACCATCATGCCGAATGTCCCCCCCCTTCCTTCTTCTTCCCCCAGCTTATATACTGAGCATGATGCCACACGGTATGGAATAGCCCGTTGGCCAGTCTGGGTCAGCTGTCCTGGCTCTGCTCCCTCCCAGCTTCTCGTGCACCTGGCAGAGCATGGGAAGCTGAAAAGTCCTTGACTGGTGTAAACTCTACTCAGCAAGAACCAAAACATCAGTGTGTTGTCAACATTATTCTCATCCTAAATCCAAAACACAGCACTACGCTAGCTACTAAGAAGAAAATTAACTCTATCCCAGCTGAAACCAGGACAGTATCTTCTGCACATCCTTCCCCACTGAAGAGCCTGAAGAGCGAGCCTTCAGGGCTTGCACAAGCTGACTTTGACCGACACGAGATATTTCACACAATTTAGGAGACAGAAGTCGTTGCAGTGTAAGACCACGTCAGGCTAGCCGATGCTCAGGCCCGGCCTCCCCTGGCCTGCAGGATGCTGTGTCAGCTGCGCTTCATCCTACAAGCAGCATGCAGCACTTACTGGCTCACCGCAGGTTTAAAAAGAACCACAAATGTTTCCAAGTCTTTTTCTGATAAAACCGTATCAAACCACACTGGCTTACCACAAATAAGCAGGCAGGTGTGGTGGTGGCACGGGAGGCAATGCATGTGCATGGAGAGGCTGGGAGGAGGGAAGGAGCAACCCATCCAGGCAAAAGGTGCAAGAAGTTTTGAGGGAAAGCAAACTCCTCAGCGCCTGTGCTTCTTTTTAGGTTGTTTGTTTATAAGCAACAAATCAAAGGATTGGATCCATGACGTGCCGCTCCCTGCCCATCCTTCATGTGTTCAAAGTGATCATGGGCTTGCCTGATCCTGTGATGTTGTTGTCCACCCACTTGGTAGCCCAGTGGTTGCTCTGAGCCTGCCCCGGTAGGAGGGAGCCGCCAGCGGAGAGCCCTCCGATGCGGTTCACTGCGGCTCGGTTCGCACAGTGGGACATCAAAAAGGGAGCAAACGCTCGAATCCCAGCCAACGTAAAACATGTGCTGTCATTGCTGGCAGACCTGACTTCTCTTGGCCTGTGCTCTGAGCCAGCTCTGCGGGGAGGGGGTAGCTATGATGACACTGCCCCAAAACTAGGCCAGTAAGTGTTGCTAACTGGCCGGTGTGCCAGGCCATTGCTGGATGGATGTGGCCGTGCAGCCCCGGGTGAAGCTCAGCGTGCTCTCTGCAGCTCCGCAATGTGAGAGCCTGTGTGTGCTCTTTGCAAGCCTGTGTGTGCTCAGAGCACGGCTTGCACCAGTTTGCAGGGGATCTGGTGGATGTACGTGCCGCCCTACCCACAGTAGCGCTTGGGCTGTAATCCTCCGTGTCTGGTTTGCCAGCAGCAGCCCTGCTGGTCTGGTAGAAAGGGCTGCTACATGATGGGTTGCTGGCTTTCTCCTTCTCTCAAGGGTGTGTACAGTTTTTCATTGTCACTTGTTGGCTTTCTGATATTTTATAGTTGTTGGTGACACAGGGAAATTTTTTGAGCAGTGCCTCATTTTTTGAATACTGAAGCAGGAGAGACAGGGGTGCTTTCTTCATCGCAGCACTCAATTGTTTTTGCAACTGTTCCTCTCTAAGTTTGGCTTTGCTTTCCCTTTGTGAACTCCCAGCCCTTGCTTGCGTTCATTGACTGTGTGTTTGATGAGAGTTTTCAGGAAGATAAGGGCAGCCATGCTGGTCGGCTTAGCCCAGTACCTCTTCTCTGACTACTAATGGTTGGAAACACCTAAGAAAGGAGTCCTGTAGGAACACGGTGCAACCAGAGACAGCCTTCCCTTGGGGCAGTCATCTGATTTTGTCTGGGTTGTGCACATCACACAGAGGTGAGGTGGATGGCCAGGCCAGCAAACCAGCGGCTCATCCATAGCAAACCAGCGACGTGCCGATCTGGGCAGCTGCATGCACAGCAGGGACCACAAACAGCGGTTCAGTAGCAAAATTTCCTCCTTCACATGAAAAGAATAATAATAATGGAGACATGGCCAGTAATGAAAAGAATAATAAACACCAGAAGATATGAGCCTGAAACAGTAGCTGTCACTGTGATTCCTGCTGTGTGCCGGTTTGCCTCTGCAGGCTCCGCTTGCCCTTGGAGCCGTGTGGTGGTTCCTCCCCTCCAGGCTGACCGGCCTCCCCTTGCCTGGGAGATGCCACAGGACTGGCCTGGAGGGATCCTCCAAAGGGGCAGGAGGTGGGAGCAAGCTGGAAAGTCTCACAGGCCCTCAGAGAGTCGGACATGGCTGAAAACTTGGGTCCAGCGCTTCACAGAGCCCATGCAGTGATGAAGAGCACGCAGGCAGTAGTTCCCCACCAGTTTTTCAGCCCTATTTGGATGCACCCAGTGGTGTTGCTCTGCTCCTGCTGCTCGCTGCCCATAATGGCTCCTCCGCCTGCATGCACGTACCTTGCTTTCCCTTCCTAATGGCTCTGGGGGCTTCTCCAAATGACACACGGGTACGAACACCAGCCCAGAGTCCAGGGCAGGAGCCAGGCAGTGCAGATACACCATAAAGACTCCTGTGGAGGGAAGGGGCTTGGCCAGCAAGAAGGAAGCAAGTTTATTCTTAGGAAACGTAGGTGATGGTCTCTAGAGACCATCCAGCACAGGTATAGGAGTCCAATGTTACAACTTTGACAGGCCAGTGATTTACAGCTCGCCTGTGATCAGTCATGCGTGCTCAGGGAGAGGAGAGCTGAGCGATGCCTTGCAAGGTGTGAACTTGTAGTTCCAGGCACTAAAAGCAGTGTCAGAAATCTTACAATTGTTTCACAACTGGGACTTATAATTACAGCTTCCCTTATTCCCCTAATGACATCTTTTCATGAAACTTTCTTTTTTTTTTAAATAAATGTAGGTCTATTGCTCTGTTTTATCTGCACCAAAATACAGCTGTAAACCTGATCATCTTCTGCTCATTCTTACACTACCAGTCAGCTGCATTAGACATCATGCCCTTTTGAATACCAGATTACTGTGTATGATAATTTTTTATACTGTTTCCTCTGCACTAGTAAACTTGTCACCCAGCTGCAACAATACTGCTCACTGTCTGGCCCCCAGCACTCTTGGAGAAGAGGCCTTTCTCCAGAGGGAACAAAAGGACTATTGTCCTCTTGGCAGAGGGACCGATGACTTGGTGTTGCCTGACACGTTCTCCATCCCCACTAGCCAGCACTGAGTCACTGGTTTCCAGCCAGACTGGAAAGTGTTTATTCCACTCATGCTGAAGAGATGCTTCTTCTGCCATCGTGTGAGAGGCAAGCTGTCCCACACCACTATTGAACCTCCAGGCTGGTGTGACAGACAGAGGGTTGGTGGGGGATTTCACTAGTGCAGTTTGCAAGACATTATAGCATCTTCTGTAAAAGTGCTAAAATACCTGACCAAGAAGATGCAATATTGCTAACTGGTAGAGGTTAGACCAGGTTTGCAGCCATCACCATCGGCAGGTCAGTGATGTATCCCCTGGCCTCAGTCCGCACCCTGTCTTTCTGTCTTCATAGCAGTTCTTGGTGATCTTCTAGGGGCTGTCACTAGATGCCACTGGTGCTCCATGCAAATGCGACTATGCTGCAATTCCTGTGAAAGGAAATACAGGGGTAGCTTAGGGTTTCCAATTTTTCTTCCATTTTTGATCAGATGTGGAGCAGTTTCCAGGCCATTCACCTTTGACTCCACATTGCAGCCTCTCTGCTCTATTTGCCTCCCCTTAGTAAGCTTGCTAACTTTGAGCAGGGATCCCAAAGTACAGGGACAGCCTAATGGTGTACCTATGGAAACAGCGCCCATAGCAGTACGCTAAAACACTCTAAAGGCTCTTTATTAGTTAGTGGTATAATAAATTTTCTCCCTGGAGGATGACCTGGCAAACACAATTCAGGTGGCAGGCAGGTGAAGGAAGCTTGCTAGATTCACTGGGTGCCTTGTAGACTTGTTTTGTCTTAAGAGTGGGTCGGCAATGACAACCAGATACTGCCGGTCATGAATCAGCTGAGATATTTCTATCATAAATACTGGAGCTGAGCTGTTCCATGCTGAAGGTTGAAGGAAAAAAAAAAATCTTTTTGTCAAAATTCTGTAAAAACAAAACATAGCTAAACTAATGAGTACCTCCTCTCAGGTACTTGCCAGCTTGCTGCCCTGCCCTGGAGACGTTACTATTGAATCCATGAGTGTTTCAAGCTCCTGGAGGTTGAAGAAAAAGCACGTTCAGGTCTCTCACATGTGGATCCTGTGCCTTGAAGAATTACTTACCTCCGCTGAGAGCTGGAATTAGCAATCCACCTGCCTATCCTCAGCAATCAGTACTGACTCCTCAGGTCCATGCGTGCCCCAGACGCAGGCATTACCAGCATCCTAGCAAAATGAGATGAGCCTTGGATTTACAGTTCAATTTTTCAGGAGCATGCTCTGCAAATCTTCGTGACCAGACACATGCAGTGACATACAGGCTTGACACAGCCTGACTGAATGTGCACCAGCCGGTTTACTGCCAGGAAAAAAGCACCACTTGAATGCAGGTCACTGGAAAAACAAACACCCTAGGTCCATTTAAGGACTTAAGCTTTTAAAACAGGACCAAGATGTTATTAAGATGCTTAAAAAGAAACACAACCCTTGCTCAGCTACTGCACAGCAACAGAGGCCCTTGGTGCTCTGTAAAATTTCCCTGTTTGGCTTCGGCACTCCCAGAGCGCCTAGAGCTCTGCCTTTGCCTACGTCATCTCTGTATCCCTTGGCTAATCCACATGTGAGCAGAAATGTGGTCAAATCAAGCTGAAAAACTGACTCTAATTCCCTCTGAGATTTGGCTGGCACACCTAGAGCTGCTACTTGCCATTTGATAATGAATTTCAGCAGAGGATAAATCTTGATGTGCCTGGGCAGAGCCAGAAATGGACTGATTTTGGTCATTAAATCAAGATGTGCCTGAAGAGAGTGTGGTCATTTCTAGCTCTGACCAAGTGTGATTAGTCCAACAATGTCTGCAGAAATTCAGCAATTCGTTGCTTTTAATCTCCATTTGAATATATGCTTCAAAGAAAGGCATTACTTTTATCCTCAGAATTTGTTTTGTCCTTGTACCATCAGTGATGTCCATGACCAGAATCTCTGAGCCTGAAAAGTTCCAACCAACAGTTCCCCTCCTGATGAACAAGTGTCTTCACTGCTGAGTGTTGTCTATTTCAGGGTACATGGAGGCATTTTCTGTGCCTCCTGTTGAGGTAGCGACACCGCAGACACAAAGTCAAGTTCCAGGACATGGGGACATGGCTCTGTGCCATCTACACAGGATGGATGAGTTTCATCGTGTGGGCTGTGGCTTCATGAGGGTGAAAGGGGAGGAAGGCATTGACCTCTTCTAAAGCTATAGGCGACAGTCCTGTTTAAAAAATAGCTATAGATGGGTCTGTGCATCCACTGGAAAGGCTGCAAATCATGAAGAGTGGAAAGACTCTGTCCAAGAGATCTGGCCACTCATAAGGATGAGGGAGGCCTGGATCCCAGCACCTGCGTGTGGTTAGATTTTACATTATGCAGTAATCATGTAAAAAGAGGACGGAGCCCTGTGCAGGGAATAATCTCAACCTGGGGCATATTTCTTTAGTTTAATGAAAAAAGGTTGAAAGATACCAATGACATAATTTAAATATACATTCTATATTAAGCATAACCTGTAATAAATCTCCTGTGGCTTTTCCCAACTTGCTTCTCCATTTCTATTTGCCAGTGAGTACAGAAATGAGACCTCGGCACCTTTGGCTAAGGGAAAGACTGACTGTACTTTGAGCTGAAGTGGGTATTGATTCTGAGATGGGACTTGGGAAGGATAGCATGGATAGACAAGAGAGGGAGTACAGCAAATATTATTTTTTTCTAGTCTATATTTTGAATAAACAGATTTTTGTATACCTTTTTCCTTCAAGGACACACAGTGCATTAGGCATTTGTTACCTTACAGGTATTACCAATCTATATGGTGAGCACTGGCTGCTATTTGAATTAAAGTAATAATAAGCTTGCTGTAACCATTCCCCTCTCAGTGTATGAAGTGATGACACCTCAAGCAGCAGCCTGTAGAGAAGGCGATGGCCTCTGGTCTCTGAAGACGTGCAGCCCTCGATGATACATTAGAGGGACCAGAGCACTACAAACACATGCAAGGTTAGTATTTGCTGAAGTTCACTAGCAGGAAAAAAGTGAATTGGAAGCATCCTTACCATAATGAAGCTGTAATGAAGCAGTTTGTATGGGCAGATGACTTTTTTTTTTACCATGCTCACCTGCTAGCAGGTTACCATGCAGTGTTGCTGGTGCTAATACTGACTCTGATTCCATAAGCTGTTGTTGGTCTCCAGGAAAGGAGTTACCTCATCAACAAATATTCTGGGTTTGACTTACGCCCTCCCACAGTGTCTCCATGGCAAACAGGTTGGTGCCACCACTGTTAAAGCTGGCGGACTGAAAATTTTCTATTCCTTCTTTCATTCCTTCCATCCTTCCTTCCTTCCCTCTTGTCTGCCTGCCTGCCTCACGTTGTCTCCTTTCCTGCCTGCCTGCCTGCCTGCCTTTTTCCCTCCTTCCTTCATCCCCAAATAGATCAAGAGCATTTTCTAGAGCTGGTAAATAAAACTACGCAGTGGTACCTGACCTGGATGTGATGTTTCATTTATCCAGCTTTCCGTTTCATATTTATTTCTTACTCTGGCACAAGATCTATGATGTGTCTCCAGTCTTCCAGGGGAAATTTTGGAAAGACCTGAATGATTTATCTCTGTTCCAGTACGCTGCAGGGAGCTGAGTGCACCATCTGGTGATGAACAAGGCCATTTTTGACACCTACACTCCTGTTATGAACCAGCCAAAACTTTCCTTTTTTTTCTTCTTGTCTACTGTTCTCATAACATTTTTTTTTGGTCTTTCTCCTGTGTTACAAACTCTCCCAGTTAGATATTGAGTCAGTGGGGGATTTCTCTGGTCTTTTTTTTTTGGAGGCTTAGCCACTAATATCAGGCTATGCCAAAAAAAACCCCCAGACCCCTCCCTCAGTTTTCTTTACAAAACTAAAAGGGGAACACTGCATTTCTAGCTCTCTTATGGTTGAGAAGGTTTTTGCGAAAAGTTTGGACATCATAAGGGAAAAAGTTCTCCCGAAGTTGTTATCCCTGTTTTGAATCTGGATGCTTTTGGAGGCTCGATATGTGATTTTCTAGCATTTTGACATGAAAAATGGTGCTGTCCTTCAAATAGAGAGACTAGCGGTTATTCAAATTCACAGCAGCAAATAAATGACCTGCCTCGTGAAGGCAACTTTTCTCAGAGTAAGATGAGCCAGAAACTGCAGAAGCTTGAAGGAAGGTGGGAGCAAGGCTCCAGCTTGGGGAGGCTTGGGGTGGGCATGGCTTTTCTCTTCCCTTCCTATACAGCAACCTGTGTTCTGCCTTCCTTTCTTAGAAAACAGGTGAAGTACATATCTGAGACTATATTTTGGCACTCGCTGGAATCACTCCAGTAAAATACACGTCATATGAGGGAATTACTACACAGCTAACACTGCTGCAGAACTATCTGCAGATTAAAATAGCTCACTGTCAGTGTATTTCACTGCTACTATTTCACTGCTGCTCAGAGACTTTGCTGCAGTCAAAACTATGTCAATAGTGCATGAGTGAAATGCAGTTATTTTTCTTTCAGAGCTGTGTTCTGCTCTGAGGTCCTGTTGGAGAGTATGGAAAGCTTTGATGAAGGTACTTTGCTGATGATGAAAAGAGACATCACATATGTGTAGAAATAAAAAGGAATTCCTTCTTTTATCTTCTCGTTTTCTCGCACAATGGACTGACTAATTGGAAATGGGATTGCTAAGTTGCATCTTGATTATTCACCAGCTTTTAAACTCCATCCAGGATCACAGAACAGAGAGTAAGTCCCGCTTGCTTTTCTGTCAGGCGGAACATGGGCCCACATGATTTTCAAGCTCTGCCATTCACATATGCAGATCGTTACAGATGAAATGTATTCTTCATGTTGTTTTGCTCACTACTCCCATGCAGAGATGGACTGGGGTGGAGAATGCCTCATACGCTCTACCCCTGAAGTTGTTACTCTCAGAATAAGTGATGCAATATGAGTATGTTGTCTGGGATGTATTGCCAGGCTCTCTTTTTGGCTTTTGAAATTGTATGCAATGTTGCCACGATGCCGATTTTTAGTTTGCTTGCACCACGGGCTCTTGTTTTAACTGAAGGCCACCTCGGGATGGGAAGAGGGTGTCAGCTTGAGTCCTTAGCTGCCTTCAAACAGCGGTCTCTGCTGAGGAAGGACGGACTCCTTCTTCCCTTAGTGTTTGGAAGATTCTGGGGCCTATTGAAGGGAGCTGAGACGTGACAGCAAGGTGCCCCTTGCCCATCCTCCCTGGGCATAGCCTACCTCTAAATCAGGCCAAACTTCCAGCTTGAGCTGTGGTTTCTGCCCAGCTCTTCAGCTATGAAAACTGGTCCGTGGGCTGCCTCCATCTATGCCATTGCTGTTTTCTTTGGAGGAGATGGGGAGCTGCTCTTGAGGCTGGGAATGCTGCCCTAGCAGGCAAGAGCCTCCTTTTCCTGCATTTTCTGTATGTTCTCACCAAAGAGTACGATTTTAAGACTGACATACAGGAAATCTGCCTCCCTGGCTTTATCCTCACAACATCCTGTAGTGGCTTAGACCCGTGACCTAGACAGCACAGCAGCGGCTGTGGGAGGCTGAGCAGGACAAGGGGGAAAGGAAGAGGGTTTGTGGGGAAGGAGCATCCCATCGGCATCCAGTCAGCCAGGAACCGCCACCATCAATAACACAGCCTGTGGGGAGCGGGTGTCCCAAAACTGGCATCCAGCCCCAGTGGCAGCTGCCGTTGGGCCACCCTGCTTTACCACATCAGGTTTTAGTCTGTGACCAAAGTGCTAAACAGCAGAAAGTTTAGAAGAAACTGGACTATCGTTTGCTGCTGTTGAGAGCTAAATGGAAAAACATAACCAAGCTGATGAGCAAAAGCCCTTTAGCTGGCAGGCACAGAGCTCTGTGTAGGAAAGCTGAAGAGCTACATGGGGAAGTCTCTGTAGGGCTGCACAGAGTTCTAATACTTGCAAAAAGAAAAGGGAGTTGGCAGTATGATTTTGGGCACCGCCTACTGGTACACTAATCACTAACGGCTTATACGTGTATAAAAGTATAGCACTAAATGAAATGAAGCCGATTTGGTCGCAAAGAGTGGAGTACAGAGCTGACAGGAAAAGTGGACTAATATTTTGTAAGGAAGGGGGTTGAAACATTCGGGGTGGATTTTGCTAGATTTAGTGAAAGTGAAATAAAGAAAAAAACACCCCAAGCAGTGTTGACAACACCTCACAATCACATTTTTAATGAAACAATGTGATTTTCAGTATCTATTTTTACAGTGTTTACGTTATGTGATCTAACTTAAATCATATGTCTTATATCATAAAAAAACACCCCCAAAACCTCCTCAATTGATTTGGAACACCCCAGTCCTCTGGCATGTTACTTTTGGGAGAAGCATGGGGTTTTTTTGCTCCCCCAACTTGACTGTTAGAGAAGGGAGGAGGAGTTTGTCCTTTCCTCCGTGTGGCACACACTATGTGAGTGCCTTTCTGTAAAGAGCAGGTTCATCTGTGCACTAAGATACACACAGAATGGGCGGGCTCCTGGCTTTTGCTAACTGGAGGCTGAGGGCTCAGCGCAACAAAAAACTCAAGTTGCCCGCAGAATAGCTACTCGGATTCACCTGAAACCTAAGGCAGATTTTGGTCCTTCTCAGAAAATACTAGTGCTTTTCTGGTGTTTGTTGTTGTTTCTAACAAAGGCAGAATTGAATCGCTCTCCCAAGTTAGGATGCTCGGAGATGTGCAAGATGAGACGCGACTGGCGAGACTACAATACACAGATTAAGTAAATAAGGAAGTCATTAAGGGGCAGAGAAGCCCTGAAGGGACAGAGGGGCTTTTAGTTTGAGGCAGAATAGGTACATAAGCTCTCATTTTGCATTAAATTTTACCCTTCCTTTCTGCAATAAGCTGTAAGTCAGACAACTGTTTGCAGTGACTTCAGCAGAAAACAATCCCCCCCCCCTTTTGTTTTGTTGCTCACAGGCATCTTAGGTTCAACAGAAAGCTTTCTGACTTAGATCCAACTATTTGCTCAGTTTAGAAGAAGTTTCTGAAGCTATTCAGGATTTCACAATGGCACCAACAGGAAATTTATCAGCACAGGGATTCTACTTAATTAACAGGCTGCCAGGAACACCCCTGGGACAGGAGAGGAGAGAGGCCATCGCAAGGCATGGCTGGAATTTGAGCAGGGGAGGGGAGGAAAGGTTATGCCAGGGGAGGAGGTGTCCTGCAACATGGCAGCAGAAGAAATGGAAAGGAAAAAACAATAAATCTGAAGAATAATAGAAAAAAGCAAAACCAAACCCAAATTACTCAGTTTTCCCCACACATGCCTCTGTTTTGCTTGCCTGTTGAGCCCTATCAGGCACCTCGACTTGGAGCTGGGTAATCCAGAGTGTCTTTATTATCTAAACATGCCTTCCTTTTTTTGCTTGGGGCTCTTTGGCAGGGACATGTATCTGGGGATGCTCCGAGAACAAATATCCCCCATTACAATTTTCAGGGCAGTTGTAGCTCCCTGCAGCCTGGAAGTTTGGAACCTCTGAAAAGCTTCTCTCTCCTCTCTCTAGAATGGGTGCTTTGGTCCTAAGCACCCCAAAACAACAACTGATGAGACCTACTCCAGAAAGGAGACTTAGATCCCCATTTGTTTCAGATAATATGTTCTGGGAAACAAACTGTAAGGAGCTTCTGTAAGGAGCTAGACCAGAAGTTCCCACGCTGTGGTCCAAGAAAAGCTGGCAGATCATGCAGTGAGCAGCAAGGCTTATCTTATGCTACTTTGAGCTGCCTCCAAAAGAGCCTTTGTGTTGCACCGTATCGCATATATCTTCAGGTGTCAAGCCATGGCTGGAAGAGAAACCAGCACAGCTCTCCTTTCCACTCTTCTCTTTCTGAGCACTACTCCACCTAAATTTAAAAGTTCTTGGATTTTCTTTAAGTAACTTTAACTGTGTAGCCACAGTGACCTGGTCACACAGGACTAAAAGTGAAATTTTTTTTTGAGGGATTTATAGATGCTGTGCTATTTCCTAGAAAGACATTATGCTTTTTGAAGTTCACATAAAAAACTATGCCAAAACTATGAGCAGAAAGACTGTAGGACAAAGCATCAAGGAGGTGGGTTTTTATTAACTACATGTCCTTGGGACTTTTCTTATCAGTGTGGGATTTGCACTTGACTTTTTTGAGTATCAGGAAGGATTTCTACATCTCTCAGGAGACAAGGATCAACACGCTAACCAATGAGCATAATATTCATATGTTTTCTGTTAGATTAATCTTTAAGACACCAAAGGCTCCCTTAACTTTACATCAAAGGGGTTCATATTTCATACAGTGGAGAAACTCATATAGAGCAGAGGATTTAGCAGTTGCTTTTTCTCGGTGCTCAGAAAAGGAGTTCCTGATGTGTTCTGCATCGTTCACGTGCTGCTGCTGCTGCACATGGGAGCCACGCCTGCTGGACAGGTGCAACAGGCTTGTAAGCTCAAGGAGCATCCTTTGGGGATCAGCTTTAAAGAAATTTGATCCAGTTACAAGGGTGGGAAAATCCTGTTCTGTCTGGAAGATTTCCTACTGAATTTCAGTGTTACACGTTCTCATAGCACCTTCTGAATTCAGATCCTCTTTTTGCTATCCCTTTTCCAGGATGCTTACCTCTATGATATTTGTCCCTGAAAGACACCTCTACCGCTCTCTCCTTCAGAGTTACTAAGGCACAGATATTCATGCGGAGAAATGGAGGAGCATTTTGTTCCCTGTGTAGTTCTGTAAACAAGAAGTGGTTGTGCTGAGCACTGTGGAAGTGCCTCGCCACCCCCACATCTATAGATAGAGTACACTTGGTGTTTACCATACTCCAAAGTCACACTGGCACCAGCCAGGATAAGAGAAGTGGAGAATAAGAAACAGAAGTACCAAATACAAACAGCACAGACAGAGGAAAATCAACAGAAAACTGTGCATATCTGATTACTGCTTGGATTAGATACAAAGGTGCTTTCCACTCTGTATGATGTACCTAACTGATAGGTATTCACACCTGCCTGCCGATAGATTTGAGCACCCCTATAAGTTTTCTCTGTTGAAGAAGACTGGGCTTACTTCATTTCATATTTCAGACACCCTTGCTTGCTTAGTCCTCCCATCTGTGAATATCTAGATCCTTACCTCAGACATAAAGGAGCTTTGACCTTCCTCCAACATGCCTTGGACATGCAGAGCCAGAGAGTGGCTGCCCTACTGCTGGGTTCATGGGATTGCCTGTGCACCCCCAAAAGTAACTGAGGCACCTTGTGGTGACAAGGGGCCTGGGGTGAATGACTGCCTGCCTCCTGGGTCCTGCTTCTAAGGATAAACTGACATTTTCCCTCAGATCAGGCCTCACTGATATTCCAGAAGACTGTCTAGTTACTGGAAGCAATCATCTCCCGAACCATTTCTACAGGTAATGCACTGTGCAGAGAATAATTTTGCACTTTTTAGATATATGTATCTATGAAAACTGGTTTTGTTTCTTGGAAAAATGGCAATATCCAAAGGTTGGATATTGCTTAGGAGCGTGTTTATTCCCTTACCCTCTGCAATCTGTCCCTTTGTTTCTTGCAAACTGATCCTTGCATTCTTTTAAGTTTTACTTTGCCTCTGCATGTTTCTATGAATCTGTGGTTTGCTGGTTCAGTGCACTGCAGCAGTCCCTGGTTTCCTCTCCAAAGCTTTCAAGCTGGTCTTAACCTCCAAGCACAGCAATTGGAAATGGCTTTTCCCAAGGTTGTCAGACTCCCTGAGCAAATCCTTTTTCTGGGGTGGTGTTGTTCTTTGATTCCCATTGTAATTCCCGTCATGCACATTTGATTCAAAAGCTCAGATTCAGATGAAAACTTAATGTTTCTATCCCTTAAAAACAGGTATCTTCTAAAAGTTTTATTCTTTCTAGGAGTACAATGCTATTAAAATCTCTATAGCAGAGCCTGTAGGTAGGCTCACTTTCTCTAGCTAACTTAGCTGAAAGACGTCACCTTTCCCTTCAGGGCTGCTGGCCACTTGGAGAATACACCAGGAAAATATTACTGTATTTACCCTGTTCTTAAACTCTTTCCTCGGCTTCTCTGGCCAGTGTCATAGGCTGGGCCAGGGGAACGCCTGGGTTAACCCAATAGGGCTGTTCTAATGAATTTATGTTCTATCATTAAATCTCTTCCCTCTGGCCCCGAATCTTTAAAAAATTAGCTATTGTTTTCCACTCCTTTCTCTTCCTGCTTCTTCTGTTGCCTCCTGGCAGGGGTGGAGCTCTCGTTCTTGGTTGAATCCCTGAACGTGTCCACTGCATTTGCAGCGAACTCCACTTTCTCTGGAGCTCTCCCTTTCATGTTTTCTACCCGTGAGCTTTTCTCCCAGTTCTCTGTTTCTAGCTCTTCTCTTCCATGTCCATCTCAGCTCCTCCTCCACCTTCTGCCATTCCTTGGCATTATCATTAATGGTAGCTGTGGGTAGAAACCTATAATTAAATACTTAACTAAATATTGTGTAACAGAACAATAGATAGGATAAAAACACTGAAGAAAATAGCTCCTGAGAGATGGAGGAAGGTCACTCACCCTGTTAACACTATTGCTTAGTCAGCCATCTCGTTAACCAGCTGCTATAACTAGTCTTTACCAGAATGTTTTATGGGCTGTTGTATTTTAGTCCATGCCTCTTGTAGAGACAGATATTCCTGGAGGGTTATCTGCTAGAAAGGTTGTCTCAGAGTCTTTTTAATCACTGGCAGTCATCACCGAGTGTGCAACTCATGGCTATTAGTATTACCTCAGCTACTCTAAAGGTAAAAAAAAAATAAAATTGAACAGTCATTTTTTTGTTTATTTTGTTAAGGAATGAATTACACAGCTGGAGATGTATAGATGTCTGTATACCATGATTGCTATCTTTATTGTTATTGCTCTAGTTATAGTATACTATGGCATCAAGAAGGATCAACAAAATTGGCATTTCATTATGGCAACCCTGATATTGATAGTAAATGACAACCAAAGAATTTGCAGTACAGTCTGAAGATTGCACAGCTAGAAGTTACTGACTTTTTTATCATTTGAGAGACACAGGCATAGTGAAGTTAATTGACTTGCTTAGTACAGCACAGTAAGCCAAAGCCAACAAGAAGCTGAACCCAGCCACCGTCATCTCCAGGCTCACATACAACCATAAAAATTGTTTATTTTCTTCAAAAACAACCAATTCAAACCAAAAAAGATTCCTCTTGGGAACAAGCTGGTAACCTTTAGTGTCCATAAGTGGCACTGTCTTTTAGAGACTTTTACAATTTTGTAATAACTGTGGGATTTTGTTCCTTCCAGTGTCTGATTAATTATACATTTTGTTCCTCGGGTTCTAAAGCTGGAACTATCAATTTTATATATGTTTATTTACTTCTGAAAAACACATAATTTAGTTTATGGTAAGATGTACCCTATCTCTGAGTTCTGCATTCAGTCATGCTTCTGGCTTGTTAGTTATAATCTTCCGCCATTTCACAGTATTTGGATGATCCTGTATCTTATGTGAATAAACTTCCTTCTCCTGAGTGTGTCTCAGCACAAATCTGTTGTTCTAATCCCTGCCCTTTGACGTGTACATTGTGTGCAATTTTCTAAAAATTGAATGTTTCAGGTTTATTTCTTTTCTAGCTTTAACTCATTTCCCTCAGCTTAGACAGTTTCTCACCCTCATAGTGCCTTTTTTGGTAACGTTTCCACTTTTTCTTTAAAATTCAGTTGAAAGTTCTTCCTTGGAACAAATGAAGATCCTTTCTTGTCATAAAACTGTTGTAGGCATAGGAAGACTGGAATATTTGAGGACTTAAGGGCAAACTTCTCTCTGGTGAATTATCCGCTAGAGGATACAGACTTTGGTTTGAGATTTTGACTATGTCTCTTATGAGGCAGATATTCCCTGCTGATTTCAAGGGGAGTTTCAGGCACAGTAGAAAAGGAGAGTACTTGAATAGGGATCATCGTATGAAATCAATAACAGAATTTTGCTTCATGTTTTCAAAGTCCTTGAGACTTTGTAAATTATGCCAATGGCATAAATGAAATATTCTTTATTCTTCGTTAAATGTTAATGAGCATTGTGGCTGTTATGTAGTCATAACATTTCAACATTAGTAAGTCCATCTGTAACTGAAGAGGGAGAAGTCAGGCTTAGTCATGTGGTTTATTGACCAACCTCTGTTACACTCCATCCCTAAGGTTTTAAAAACCAGCCAAATTTTTCATTCTTGAGGAGAGAGAACTTCTCCTGCATCAAACAACAGTTGTGAAGGTGCCAGAAATGTAGGATGCCATTAAAAATCTTTCTCACCCACCAAAAAGCCCCTAGTGACTGTCAGCCCAAGAAGACCCTTTTCAAAGAAGGGTCTTTAGTGGGTCCCTGCTACATGTCAGCAGAGTTTATATAGTCCATGTATTTCTGGGATGGTGCTTACCATTCTCTGAGATTTTGCCATTCTGTTCATAGCATGGCTGATTTGGATTTTTTTCTGTGGGCTGTGGTTTTGTGAGTTTAAAGCAATGATCGTTTTGTGTGTTTAATACAGGTTAACTGTTTTGAACCCCTTTGCTGTTGTGAAAGTAAATAATTAGCTTGTCTTGATAGTTCTCCTTCCCTTCTTCCTTTCAAAATTTCAGAAATGCTTTCTTTATCATTTTATGATTTACAAATCCAACTTAGAGAACTGAAAAGGAGACAAACATCCATGTTATTTACCTTTCTTGGCACCCTGAGCCTCCAGCTAGCTCATCTATTTAAATTGTCCAATATTTCTGGCAAAGCTCTGCTCAGTTTTCTGGTTGCTTTAGTCCAAACTCAAAGATATTTTTTATTTTATCTGCTCTTTCAAAATTTCAAAGCTTTAACAAAAAAGTGGATGAAGGACATTTTCCTTGGACGAACAGGTGGGGAAGCCAGAGAGAGAAGGGAGGGGACATTGCTTGGGGAAGCGGAGAATGGTTGGGAATATTTCTGGGTGTAAACTATGTAGGAGCCTGCAAATCTACAAAATGTTAAAAAAAAAAGTGCAGAGTTACTTCAGTGAAAGGTAATACTAGGTGAATTGTTTGTTATCCTCCACCATATATGATAAGACTAGAATAGACCACTGTGATAATCTTGTCTGATTCTCTGTCTAACATAGTCATAAGTCCTCCCCCTTTGAACTACAGGGGAAAATCCAGCCAGCCTTGTTCTTCTGCAAAGCCTGATTTCCAGGGACGGACAATCCCTTCAGATGATGGCAGTCGTGCTAATAGGATGGTGGGCCTTATTTTCTGAATTTATTTAAATGGAAATCCCTAACATCATCTCAGAGAAGAAGCACCTTCCACTAACAGATGTACCTATGTAGATATGTACGTACAATTTCAGCTTTCCCTGCCTTAATCTAACTGCAGGTAGCCTTCAGTTGTTCTCACAGCTCATCTCTGAATCTCCATGCTTTTAGTCCTGTCCAAACAAATATGTGATTAATTTAAGCAAATAGAAACTGTTTCAACAAGAGAGGCTGAGAGAAGCCCCCTTCAGAGCAGCCTGTGCCCCAGCTGTAGGGCACAATCTCACAAGGTGCAAGAAACTGGGTTCAAACCTGTGCTCTCTGCTGAGGGAGCATGAGAAGCCCTGTGGCTGGGCTCTGCATGAGATCCAGCCCTGTAGGTATGTCCTGGAGAGGTCCTGTCCCATCAGCCAAACAGGCTTTTTTTTCCCTCATCCGCCCTGTGAATTGTGCTGTGCCACAGAAATGAGGAACTTGGGCTTTAGGAGATTTGGAAACCCAGATTCCTACAGGATTTTGTGGGAAGGAATGGTACCCACAACACCATCTGTCAGAGGAGATAAGATCTAGCTACAGCCCATGGGATGCAGATAATGCCTCTTGGTGTCTGTGTGGTTTCTGAGGCTCTCCATCTCCTGTTTTTTTTCTTTTAGTCATTGCTGAAAAAATATTAAATAAAGCGGGGTTGAGTACAGGACCTTGCAGTACTGGAGAGTCATTTGAGAGTGATCCTTCCACCTTCATTTACACCTAACTTATCCAGTTTCTAATTCACTTATGCACTGCCACGTTCCCTTGGCAGTGGTATGACACCTTAACCAGTCATGAGTAATATAAAGCAACATAGTGGCCTTGCAGCCTTGAAGTCTAAAAAAATTGCAGCAGGGTGTGTTTTCTGCTAGCCCATGTGGATCAGTATTACTTACAGTACCTTCTCCAAAGGGGGATATACATGCCACACGGTCAGGGAAAGGACAAATGGATCTGGGGAGCTCTAGTGGCTCTCCTGGCATCACTTGAAGCTGGGCAAGAAATGGTGTCAGCAGATACTTGCCAAGGGCTTAGCTTTCTTTCGAAAGGGTGCCGGCTAAACTCAGCCGAGTCTTCTGAAGGCAGGAAAGTTATATGAAGGCTGCATGAGTAAGGCAAGGAGTTAGCCTTGTGTTTTGCTTTCCCGTCAGCAGCCTACAACATGAGACTGAGGTAGAAAGTGGAAAAGAACCGAGCACGACTGGTTAAGTGTAGAAAGGGAAAACAGAGACAAGAAAAGATAAGGGAGGACTAAAGTCTAGATATGGGAGGATTTCAGTCTTCAAGGTCAAATGTGTTTGTGAAGCGGTTGGGAAACAGTTGCTCTCCACAGGGTCTCTTCCCAAATACAGAATAAATCACTGTCCTCTGCAGCAGTAGCCACTTCTCTTCAGTAATAAACCAGCACCACAGTTAGGCTTCTCTGTTTTGGTCTATTAAGGAAAGTCCTTTTTTGTTCTTAGACACAGCAGCTATAAAATTCTACCTATGTCTTTGTTTCTCTTATTAGCTTTTTACAGTTCATGGTTCCTAATCTGTATTCATTGTTATCAATTCATCCTTTCATTAGTTTATTTAAAAAAAAAAAAGTTTTTAGCTTATTTTGCTCTCCTTCTAAGTCAGGTTATTTTCTAAACAGCACAGCCTTCTTTCCCAATTGTGGTATTGTGGCTTTCTTAGCATCTAGTGAAATATTCTTAAATATCTCCTAATTAACATTTTTCTTTTTAGAGTCATCTCCCAACCAACTTCAGTCAATTGTTTTCAGCTTGGTAGAAAGTTGGCCCTTTTCAACCCCCAAGGATGTATACAGTTTACTGGTTTGGACTCTGTTCTAGTTACACAGAACAAAGGTAATGAAATCACGATCGCTGGCTCCTAAACTACCACTACCTCCTACTTCTGTGAATGGGCTCTGTGTCAACAGGAGGGCTAAATATAAATCCTTCCCATGTTGGATGTAATACTTGAACTCAGATGTGGCCTATGATTCTCAGAAATGAAGGAAAAACTTACATTTACAACATGAGATCCTTGAAACCCTTACTTTCTCCTTCCTGAATATCGCAGATAGGTCCTGTAGGAGTCAATCATCATTCAAACCTCTGAACTCACCAAAACTTGAGTTCTTTCACTGTGGACATAGTATCAATTAGACACAATATAAAACATATTCTAACCATCCACACTTCATGAAAATCAGACATGAAGCTTTTCAATAGCCAGCACAGCCTGATACACTTTTGTAAGTCTCTGGATTAGCCTGTACAAACCAAAACATGCTAGACACAAAGAGATTGACTTCAGGATCTCTAATTGGCAGAAATCCTCTGAAGTTACTGAAAGAGACAGAACCTTAGTGTAGGTTGAATCCTCTGTGGATACGGTGTCTAGCAAGGAGCCGTAAGTCTGCTCTCTACATCCTTAACAGAAACTGTGAATAAGTTTCCATTTTTACACACAGCCACCATCTCCTCATATGCAGAAAGTATCCAGCAAGGTATCTGGGACAGTTCTTTTTTTTTCTTTTGTTTGAAAATTATGAGCCCTCCCACTAGAGAAATAACTACAGTACTGTGTCTCTCGTTAGGCCACCTTGGGTGGCTGTTTTACAGACCCCGGGCACCAGTATGTGCTGGGGCCTGACCAGCGGGAAAGCAGCTTTGCAGAGAAGGAGCTGGTGGTCCTGGTGGACACCAAGTTGACCACGAGGCAGCAATGTGCCCTTGTGGCAAAGGCGGCCAACAGCCTCCTGGGCTGCATCAGGCAGGGCACTGCCAACAGGTTGAAGGAGGTGATCCTTCCCCTCTGCTCAGCACTGGTGAGACACACCGGGAGTGCTGGGTCCAGTCCTGGGCTCCCCAGTGCAAGAGAGACATGGACATAGTGGAAAGAGTCTAGTGAAGGGCCACAAAGATGTTTGGAGCATCTCTCCTATAAGGAAAGGCTGAGAGAGCTGAGACTGTTTAGCTGTACTGGGTCTGGCTGGAGTTAATTTTCTTCATAGCAGCGGATATGGTGCTGTGTTTTGGATTTGTGACTAAATCAGTGTTGATAACACAGCAGTGTTTTGGCTACTGCTGAGCAGTGCTTGGGCAGTGTCAAGGCTTTCTTTTTTTCCCACTCTGCCCCCACAGCCAGTAGGCTGGGGGTGGGCAAGGCACTGGGACAGGACACAGCTGGGATGGGACAGCAGGGACAGATCCCCAAACTGGCCACAGGGATATTCCCTACCACACAATGTCATGCTCAGCAATAAGAGGTTAAGGAAAGGAGGAGGATGCAGGGACATTCGTGGTTATGGTGTTTGCCTTCCCAACTAACCATCATGCATGCTGAGGCCCTGCTTACCAGAAGGAGGCTGAAGGGACATAGTGAATAAAGTCCTTATTTTACTTTGCTTGGATGTGCAGCTTGTGCTTCACTTATTAAACTGTCTTTATCTTGATCCACAAGTCTTCATAGAATGGCTTGGGCTGGAAGGGACCTTAAAGATCATCTAACTCCAGCCCCCCTGCCATGGGCAGGGATGCCACCCACTAGGTCAGGTTTCTAAGGGCCTCGTCCAACCTAGCCTTGAACACTGCCAGGGATGGGGCGTCCACAACCTCTCTGCACAATCTGTTTCAGTGCCTCAACATCCTCTGAGTAAAGAATTTTTTCCTAACATCTAATCTAAATTTCCCCTCTTTCAGTTTGAAACTGTTCCCCCTTGTCCTATCACTATCTGCCCTTATAAAGAGTCCCCCTCTTTTATGTAAGCCCCCTTTAAGTATTGGGAAGCCACTATAAGGTCTCCCTGGAACCTTCTCTTCTCCAGGCTGAACAACCCCAACTCCCTCAGCCTGTCTTCATAGCAGAGGTGCTCCAGACCTCTGATCATCTTAATGACCCTCCTCTGGACCCCTTCTAAAAGGTCCACATCTTTCCTATGTTGAGGGCTCCAGAACTGGATGCAGAACCCTAGGTGGGGTCTCACGAGGGCAGAGTAGAGGGGGAGAATCACCTCCCTCAACCTGTAAAATAATAATGATCCTGCTGCAGGTTCACCTACGGAAACCTTGTTATGACTTTTACTTCCTCTAGATCTTCTTGTCTTCCTTCTATTTTCTCCCCTTGGGAGAGAAGAGTGAGCAAGTGGCTGTGTGGGTGCTTGGCTGCTGGCTGGGGTCAACCCAACACATTAGCCTAGAGAAGAGAAGGCTCACGGGGAATCGTAGCAATGTATATAAATACCTGAAGGGAGGGTGCATAAAGGACAGAGCCAGGCTCTTTTAAATGGTGCCCAGTGACAGGATAAGAGGTAATAGGCACAAACTAAAACACAGGAGGCTCCATATGAACATCAGGAAACACTTTTTTACTGTGAGGGTGACTGAGCACTGACACAGGTTGCCCAGGAAGGCTGTGGAGTCTCCATCCATAGAAATAATCAGAAGCCATTTGGACATGGCCCTGGGCAACCAGCTGTAGGTGGCCCTGCTTGAGCAGGGGGGTTGGACCAGATGACCTCCAGAGGTCCGTTTTAACCTCAGTCCTGTGATTCTGTGAGACTGTCTCATTCTTTTCTTGTCTGTCTGTTTACTCCTCTTTAACACTCACCCTGGAATCTGACAAACACACTGTGAATTGCAACAACTCACTAACCCAGCAAACATGCTGGTTTTAACTGCATTAGTAAGTTAACTAAGATCACAGATCAGTGCCACAAACACTAAACCTAGTGAGAATTGGGAGGTGCAGCAGCTGTCTGGGGACAGCAGAAGACTGGGGGAAAAAAGGGGAAGAGCTGCTGCTTTTTCTGAAATGCTGAGCTGTTTGGCTGTGGGCCCATGGGGTGGGGAGAGCCAGTCTAAGTGATCTTTGGCAGAGTGTCTGAGTTAATTTTCTCTCTTGGGTTTTCAGAAACCAAGTTTTCTATATATCCACTTAGGAAAAGGGTGGGGATTAGTTGCACTTCCAGGGTGAAACCTGCCCTGTCCAAGGTGTCAGTGTCCAAACAATCACAAAATAACCTCCTGTCTCCCTTGAGCTGGCATCCCACTCTTCTGGCTTTTGTGTAAGGTATTTTCCATAGAGGCCATGCCCCCTAAAGATCCTAAGAGGACCTTCACTCAGGTGGGATCTTAAAACTACCTAGTGCTTCTCAGGCTTGTATCTCCTCTCCTTCCCTGACCTCGTTCTTTCATTACCTCCCTGCCCACCTCAGACTGGATGAAGGGTGAGTCTCTCACATGCCAGTGAAGTCTGAGCTGCAACCAATGGACCTCCTCCTCTCATGGCAAAAAGCAGAGAACAAAAAATTTATAACCTTCTTAACATTAAACAATGAAGTTAAAAAAATCACAGTCCCAGAAAAAAAAGACTGTTATGTCTCTGTGAGCAAGAGGGCACTAAAGAATCGATGCACAATTGATACCAGTGTTTGAGTTGCACCTACAGCATCTAGTCTTGGCCGTGCTTAAATGTATTTTACCTGTTACAGTTTCCACCCAGCTATGGCTGATTGCTCCTGCCGCAAGCACTCCACTGCTTCACGGGCTTCTTGTTTATTAACCCAAACATTGTTTATTCCCCCTTTAATTCTGAATTTTTACTGTTTTATCTTTTACAGAACATCAGAGGATGTAGTCCATTCTTTTTACAATTACCTGTACATATCCATGTTTTTAGTGGTGGCAACTAGAGAACTTGCTGACGGACTTGCTTTTCTAGCAAGTTCTTTGTTTTCAGCAAGACAATTTCTGAACTGCCAGCTGAACGCCACTAGTGCATACAGCTTTTCTATTTAAAACTAAAAAAAGAGTCCTGCAGAATAGGGGACATTTTAAAGCAGCAAGGTTTTCTTTAAATTCAGTCTGCTGCTGAAGGATGTTTGTGTGCTCTAGTGAAAGTCTATCTGGATTTATAACATGCATTCTGAAGAGGAAGGTATCTGTTTTCTAGGAATGTGTGTGGTTGATACAGTCTTCCTGGGTTTCTAAAACTGATATTATTACTTCCTAGACTATGAAACACTGCTCAGCACACACAGGTTATCGTGGGCTTCAGTTAGGATAGAAATGTGCGTACTTAAGTCTCTCCTGGAGCCATGAAAGGATTTTTTTACTTTGCTTTGCTTTATGAGCTCTTCCAAAATGTGGTCTTCACTTCAGAGACACTGTTATAATGAAATATTTTCTAATATCCCATGCAAATATCAGCCTTTATAAACTGAGGCCAAAATAAATACAGACTAAAGACTACATCTACGGTCTCCTCAGGAGCAAGCTGGAGTTGTGTATTTCAGGACCTCGTTCTGCATGCCCACACCATCATGATGCCTCTGTGTTCTGCATTGCCTTTTGGAGCACAGTGTTGGAGTCAGTGTTAGCCATGTACTGCCATCACCGAGCACCATGGTAGGTCTTGTAGGCACTGGCTGAACAGATACAGACCCAGCTATGCCTCTCCTGGCCATAGTTTAGGGATATACCAGCTTGGGTTATCTCTGAGAGATGCATGTGGAGGGTGGAAGGGGGCTGTCTTGCTTCCAGGTAGCATAAAACAGGAGTAAATTTTAGGGCAAATGCAGACTTATTCAGATGTAGTTGAAATTCAGCATGGAAGTACCTAAGAAGATCTACCTTGGATTTGTGGTGTCTCAGCAGCTAGATAAAAAGACAAAAATGCTTGAAAATCACCTTGCCATCCTTTGGCAGTCCATTAAGAACAGCCAGCTCTCCTCCTACCCAAGACTTCTGCAAACTGTCCTGCTCCTTCCCCAAAACAAAAAACGCCCCCATGGAATACATTCCCAGTAGCTTCTGTAATGAAGTGTTCTTGTTTCCCAGGAGCGCATCTTTCCAAATGCAGTGTTCGAGACAAAGTTTGAGATATTCAGTTCAGCTAAAGGATAGAGCTGAAGCCATTTTCGAATGTGTTAAATATGAAGCGTTATGCATCCCTTTGCCAGCCCTGTTTTGAAAGCCTGGGGAGAGGAGAAGAGGAGCACAGTGTTCCTTCCCGATATGTAAATGTTGTTGGATGTTTGTTTGAAGTACGTGGCTCCCTGTAATTGCAGTTTTGACTTCAGGACTAAAGATGCGTATTTGTTTACTTTAGATTTCTAATCCTGTTCATTCTGTCATGGAATTGCACACAGTATTCCAATCATAGCAGGGCAGTCCACAGCTTCTTTACTTGCCATGTAGCCAGACCAGTTTCTCTGAAATCAAAGGCTTGGGGCTTATTTTGTTTATTTTGCTTCTTTTAAATAAAGAGACTTTCCAAACAAAAAGCCAAACAAATTTTCCTGTGGCCTTCCTAGATTTGTTCTGCTTCAGTTAAAGAAAAATGTAGGACAAGTCAAAGTATATTAAGGAACAATGGAAAAACAGGGAGTAATCCACTTTTCTTTTTTTTTTTTTTCTGTGTTGAAGGGCTCCCTAAACAAAAGCAGCAACCTTTCAGGGTCTGAACCTGGGCATCCTTGAAATCTGCGCCTGACCTCACCTCTCCGAACAATGAGCCTCCTCACGAAGAAAGTGCCAACTGTTAGCCCAGCCTTCATTTGAACTTCCTCCAGCTCCAGAAGAAAGGGAAGCAAGAAATTGCACTTCGGATGCCAGCGGGTCTCGTTCGCGTGACTGGCAGCTCTGAGGGATTCCAGATGGCTTAAGCCCTTCTTTTGAACATATCTTTTGATCTCATTTAAATTTCCTTCTGATTTCACCTGCTCTGTGTTTACCGACTGGAGAATACACAGGTGGACGTATTAACTCCACCATAGGGTACAAATGGATTAAAGGGAATTTATGTGCAGGAGGGAGGTTGTGTAGTACAGCTAATACAGCTCCAGCTCCGCTCCATGATTTATGATTCAGAAACCACAGTATAATTTTAACAGACGGAACAAACAAATGGAAAACCTTCTCCATCCCCAGTGTGTGTTTTCTAAATGTTACAAGATGTACTCTTCAATCTGGTGGTCACCTAGAAATTCAAGCAAGAGCAAGAAACTTTTTTAGAATTAACTTTTGTGATCACATATTTTATCCCGTTCTTTGTTTACATATTTACAGTTCTCTCTATTCACAAACAAGTTGTTCTTCAAATTTTGCAGCTATGTTTAGCTATCGGACTTTTTCCACAACAAGTAGCAACAAATAACTTGTGCTAACGACAGTAGTCTTATTACATTAACATTGTAGCTGAACCCTGCATGTTGTGGAAGGAGGGGGAGCAGTCAGGATCATGCACCGGTATGGCACAGATGCAAGAAGACATCAGAATGCACCAGAAAAATAAGACTGATGAGCTGGGTCCTCATGGAGGAGGACATGAAGCGGGTCAGTCTGCAGAGACAAAGATTTCTGTTGTTTGGGTTAGTGTGTACCTTCATCTGAGAAGGGATTTTCTGGCTCCATTTAAATCGATGAGTGTAGACTGCTTCTTAACTTCAATTTAGGTAGGTATCCCATCTGCATGGCGGCTGTGTCAAGATGAGACCCAGGTGTAGAATTTTCTCCATAGTGTGGTTTCTGTGAGGTGCATGAGCTAGAAGAAAGCTGTTTCACATTTTTTCCAGGTTCACGGCGTGCTGCCGTGGACTTCAGACATCAATTCTTTGACTATGTGTTTGTACATCACTTAACACAGTCTCAGTCTCAGCTGGGACACTACAGCTAAAATAGATATTTTAATCTTAAACCTGCAATGATACCCTTGGATGGGCTCAGATACCCCTCTGTCAAGACTGCACAAGGTACTGGCACAAGTATGCTGATGTGAGTGGCAGGGTCAGAGTTACATTTCAGGCTAACCACATCATCTGCTTAGCAGTGTCCAGTCTTGCTGATAGACACAGACTTTCATTGACATCGGTGGGAATTGTGGTTAGATTAAGAATATTCGGTCAGGGCTCAGGTTTATGTACACTTGGTTATCACTGGTCTTAAAAAAATACTTGCAACTGAGGAGATAAGAGTTGGAGTTTTTCTACTGGGAATAAGAAAATCTCAAGCTTTAGTGTCATCAAAAAAACACTAGAAAGAAGTACAACAGCTGACATTACTCATAGAAAACAGATCTGAAAAACCTGTACAGATGAGGCTTGCATCTACCATGCCCCATGATATGGCAGATTTCTCTGTGATGCAACATTAAAGCTAGGAGAAATTTAATTCCCTCTAGATACGTCCTGGTGTTTGCCTCCTAAAAAAGTGCAGCTTTAGTGAACGCTGTCACTCTACATTCATATTGCTCTGGGTGAGCTTTTCTCTAGAAAGCAAGGATGGCTCAGCAGTTAAGGTGCTGCCTAATGCTGGTGAACACATTGACTGAGTGATTTGCCACAGAATCTGGCCTGTTTGAAATTCAACAGAGAGGAAGCTGAACTCATTAAATTTCTAGTGCTAACTCAAGTGGTTCCTTGTCCAACCCTCAGCACTGCTGATGTAGAGACAGGTACTTCCAAACACCAAGACAAGATTAGTTCAGGTGCTCTGCCTGTAAGAGACTTTGCTGTTCACCGACTACAGAGGGTGCCAAGGGGGACCAGGCTCTTCACATGGTGTCTCAAGAGTCAATATAGAGGAAGTCCCTTTGCCTTGTCTTGCCTTGCCTCATCTGCATAAGTGGAAATAATACAGGTTTTTTTCAGCTTCAGAAGGGCTGTTGTAAGAATAAATGTGTTAGCATACTGAGGTTGCGCCAGTGGAGTTATCTAACTTAGGTTCCTCAGTTTTGCTTTTTATGGCTTGTAATATCTTCAGACTTTGTTTGTCATGTCTTGCTAGTCAGAAGAACACTTTGGTTTAGGATGAGATGGTAATAACACTCTTGCCTTAAAGTTTCCTGGCTGTGGGGTTGAGCAAAGGCCGATGCAGTACACAGCATCAGCTTGGAAGCCTGAGGCTGCTTTATAATCATAGAATCATAGAATTGTTAAGGTTGGAAAAGACCCTTAAGATCATCCAGTCCAACCGTTAACCTAGCACTGCCAAGTCCACCACTAAACCATGTCCAATCTACTGGAGACCCTCAGGATTTTTACCCAGATTAGGAAACTCTTCATATATGTCTGTGCCAGATCCACATATGTGTCTGGCTGCTTAACTTCACTGATTTCTACAGGAAATTAAATGCCCCGTTGTCTCTAGAACATGGCTACACCTATTAAGGGGTGAAAAACTGTCCTCCCAAACTATGCAGCAAAGTCTTGTCGTAAGACCCAGGAATGCTGCTTCTTGGTTTTAGTTTACTGTGACTCTGCGTAGTGTTAACTGGGTTCCAGGTAGCTGCCTCTGAGGTTTAGGGGATAAATATGTCCAGATTTTCAAAAGGGTTGATTACCTTCACTTGCCATGAACTTCAGAGGGGATTGTGAGGGCTTGATCAGCCCCCGATATTTGAGCTGCTGCTGTGTGGCTATCTATAAATAACAAGGATCAGGTGCATTTATCCTGCTGGAAACCTGCCCTGTTTTTCATTCAAGAGGATCTCTGATTGAAAAATTATGCCTGAAAGAGCAAAGGGTTTTCTGCAGAAGGACAGAAATTTTTCTGTCCTTTTGGACTTTTCCTGAGTTCCAGCTTTGGGTGGTAGATAGATTTCAGTGCCACATCTCCGTTGAAAAAAAATCGTGCCCTTAATTTGGCATTTAACTTCCTTTATGAAATACTGTCACAGCTCTGGGTACACGAGTTAGTATCAGATGATCCATTTAGCAGACTGACAAGATATTAAGCCCTAAAAAGATTTAATTCCTGTGGGATCAGGTTTTTAAAGACACTAGGGAGCTATGTATGCAGATAGTGGAAACTAAATGCCTAGGTAGATTTGCAAAATGTGCCTTCCTGCATCCTGGGGTGCCCACGCCTTTGAAAGGCCAGAGCTTTTGTTGTCTGAGGAGGTGAAAGTGTAACAGGGCACCTGCAGGATGAAGCCTTGTGCAACCCTTATCTTGAAGAGAAGAGAAACCCTCCCAGCTATAAGGCTGGTAGGAGAAGAGGAAAGTCCTCTCCCTCCTTATTTGATCTTAGTCCCATCATCCTGTAGCTCCTCTTTCCTCCCCTTCACAGCCCCCTTCCACAGTGCAGTGCTCCAGGACCACACCATCAAGCAGGACGCTTTATCCCCACTGTTCCTCTCACCTAGCTGTTTTTACATGACATGTACTGCAGAGAAATGTAGCTTAGGCAGTTGCTGGGAACAAGTGGAAGCCCAGCTGCTCCAGGGCCCTACCCAAGAGCAGTCTGCCTCCTCAGCTAGCATGCACACCAGCAGCTCCCGGGCCTGTCCTTCCATCAGTCTCTTTGCCTTAATTGTGCACCTCTTCCACTACTGGCACCATTTGGTGTCTCCATTAGAGGATGGGACTGCCGGGGTGAATGACATTGTAGACACCACTGATGATGCAGACCAGACAGAGCATAAGCATTGCTTAATGACTCGTTTGATACTTGTTTTTAAGTAAAATGCAAAACATGTTGTTTCCCAGAAATATTTGAGCCCTCCTCAGCCACATGATTCATACCTGCTGGAAAGATATGGTTAGGTTCCTGGCCAAGTCACCCAAACACTCTGAGCTTGCTCTTTTGGACCGTTTGCTTCAGAAGACTCTCATCTGCCCAGTGTAGATGTTTGTAGCTGAGTCTTCTAGACGCCATCTCTAATTAAAGGAGAGAAACAGGCACTTCCACAGCATGATTGTCCCCATCCTGAACAAACAAACAAACAGAGCAGTCCTTCCAGCAACGGGCTCCAATGACGAGAGAGGGAACATGTGGCGACCAGCATAAATTTAACTCACTGCCTAACATCAACAGAGATGAGACCTACCATCTATTGATGGCAGTCACACTTGTTCCTTGTCCTCCCCCCAGGGATAAGTCAGTAGGAATGCCGCTATTTTCTTATTTTCAGTGTGGTGCCCAAACTGACCTGGCATGGGGCACCGAGCTGCGGAGAGCTCTGCCTGCAGCCATTCCTGTGGCTGGCGGCTGGAAGGGCCTCCCCTGGCCGCAGCATCTACTCACCCATTCACATCGCTGTTGAGTAACACAAGGCACCTCCTCCTCCTCCTCCCTCAAGGACTAAACGTGTTGCTTTTCCTATGTTCCCAGCTCCCACAGCTGCTGAAGAGCTGCTGCGGGTTTCTCTTCTGAACAGCACAGTATCTTAATCCTAATGCAGCCTGAATACATCCCGCTGAAATCAGAAATGGTCCATAAAGGGGTCAAGTGGTATTTGCAAAGGGTGATTTCCCTACAGTTTGTTTGTGTTTTGTTTGGCTTTTAATTTAAAAACACCACAATTACACCCGCCAGATAGATAGCTCCAGGTTCTCGACCTAATTATGGGCAGGAAAAGCCCTACTTGGACTTTGCTCTATTTTCCAGGTTTCAGTGGGGTTTGTCAGATTAATTAGAGTTTTGAACCTACCATCACCATCATAGAAGGTGACAAGAGCATTTGCTAATATGGACATTTAAACCTTTGCTCTTCAGCTATGCAACCCAGTGACAAAGTCCTTTCAGTGCACATCCTGGCTGGTGACGTTTGCCTGCAATCAATGTGTGCTGTCAATTTTCAGCCTTAGAGAGTCAGGTCTGGAAGCAAATGTTTCTCAACATTTTTCCATCGTAGACAATATTCCAAAGGTTACAGACAACTTGGAATGGTTTAAAGAATAGCCTTTTAAAGCACAGACATGAAAATGAAGCTCTGTTTACCTATGCTGCGTGGCAGACATCTCTCAGCTCTGGGGTACGTTGTTGGTAGTAAAACCACATGAACTTTCACGCAATGTCCCTGGGAAATGCTCACACGTTGACTTTATGTGCATGCAGACTGAACACGGCATGGAGGTGCTTTTGTTACCCAGTATTCAAAACATTTTGTTAGAATTAAAGTGGGAAAATAAATGTCTGAGAGGAATAAGCAGATGTTTGCTGTTAAAGATCAGCATGTTATACAATTGGGTTTACAATAGCTGCTTTTAAATATAAACTAACTTCTGACCAGTGTTTTCCAATTTACTGCAAAATCTGCATGTCGTTCCTTTTGTCATTTACAAGTAAACACCCACTGGAGTGTTTTATAGTTTGTAAAATATGAAAAGGGCTTTGTTCATGAGAGCTCCTTTGATTTACTGTAAGATGAAAACCTATGTGCCAGAAGCTTTTTGGTTCTCTTAATCAGAACTGAGCAAACTTTTCTTCAGCTTGACCGCTCTGATCTCATTGCCTAAACATACTAGCAAATAGCTAACAATTGTGGTGGCTTTTTTTTCTTCCTTTAACATAGCTTTCCTTCCCTCTGGACAGGGCAAATGTTGGAGACTGGCTTCAGCAGCCAGGAAAGGCCTGTTTATCTCCTGACAGGCCTACAGTACTTGAACCCACAAAAACAACAATAATAAGGAAGCTTTCAAAATAAACAGACCAAATGGGTGCATCTTCTTGTTACCAGTGCCTCCATGCCAGACGCTCATGCTTAGCTACTGTGCTGAGTCAGCAGCTGCATCTATAAAAAGTAATGTTACGTTTGCAAAGGTGGGAAAAAAAAAACCCCTCACCATTGCTGACAAAAAGGTAGAGCTGCTACACCTTCAAAATTTGATCATTACTTACAAAAGAAGCGCTGCTGCCACTATTAGATGTTGCAACCTCATTATAGCCCTAGGCAAGGAACATGTCTTCTCTCTGCTGCGTGCTATCAGCAAGGGCCTCTGCTGCAGGTAACAAGGTCTTCCTTTCTTTTCTTTTCTTTTCTTTTCTTTTCTTTTCTTTTCTTTTCTTTTCTTTTCTTTTCTTTTCTTTTCTTTTCTTTTCTTTTCTTTTCTTTTCTTTTCTTTTCTTTTCTTTTCTTTTCTTTTCTTTTCTTTTCTTTTCTTTTCTTTTCTTTTCTTTTCTTTTCTTTTCTTTTCTTTCTTTTCTTCTTTTCTTTTCTTTTCTTTTCTTTTCTTTTCTTTTCTTTTCTTTTCTTTTCTTTTCTTTTCTTTTTGAGGGGAAAAAGCTCAATTACAAAATTAATTTAAAAGATCAGGGATGATTTGAAAATGAACCAAGGATCTTCAGTTGCTAGTTTCTCAAAATGTTTCCTGCCTAGTCCTCAAGCAGGTTTGAACCCTTCACAAACAGCCGCTTCCCTAGTTCCCACTGCACAGCCATCCGCGTAGCATCACTTTGCTACCCTTGCAAACATTCTGCCTCTTAGCCATGACCCTGTTTCCCCCATCTCTTAATCATAAAGCCAAAGCAGGTTTTGTTGCATTGGCTTTGAAGTTTGAAATATATTAATGGAGTTGTTTCCTCTCATAAAGGAAAAAAACAAAAGTGAAAAACTCTAGTATCTATTGCTGCGTTCTCCATTGAGAAGGGGAGTAGTTTGGACCAGCTAGTTTAACAGAGAAAAAAGATATCTTGCCTACATGTAACCTGCTGTCATGCTACTTCAGGAATGTGTTCTTCCTCTCTTCCCAGGCATGGCCACCTGGAGACCTCTGATTTTTTCTGCCCTTTCCCAGTTCAGAGGCGTATCCCACCTCAGCTGATGTCACCAACTGAAAATGGTCATGGGGAGCCAACATTAAGTCTCTTTTTCATCCAAAACCCATGCAGGCAGTGGAGGGCAGAATCTGCTCTACAGCTTTTGTGCCTAAGGGATTACTCATTTATTTTTGAACGGCCTTCTTCTAAAACACTCTTGTCGTAGGAGAGGGGGCTACAGTAAACCCTGGGTGCAGCTGGGTCTGTTGTAGAGCATAGTAGTCACGAACAATTCTCATGAAGCTGCTGTAACTCTTTTGGTTGGTTATTAGTTGTCAAATTGGCCACAGCTGGACCAGGTGGCCCTTTGCAAGGCAGTTGTCAGGAAATAGCTGACAGGACCCGGATCAAGCGGGAAGCAAGAACAACCAAATAAAAGTCTTGGTATTTTCCGGGACTGAATAATTGGTATAGATTGGAAGGGGTGGGGGAGAGATGGCAGAAAACTGCTATGTGCAAAGCTTTCTTCACCAGAGAGAAACTCTTTCCACCAATTTTTTAGCAAAGCTGTGTCTTGCATGATGTCCCACTGGATTTGAGTTTTAAAGGGGAGATAAAAATAAACTTCTTTATGTTCTGTGAAAAGATCACTTAAAAAGTGATTTAAGAGGAAGGAAAACTAAGCCCTTTTCCCTAGCCATCCATATGTTTATCATATGCACATATGAGCAGAGAGGGACTTCGCACCCTAGAGGAAGAACTAAATTACAGGAGACATTCCCAGGGACTTGAAGAAAATTTGGAACTTCTGCTCTTTCTTTTCTAGAAGCATTATTCTTGGGAATCCCCAGATAGACACAAAAAGGGGTGGCAAAAGATTAATTATGTGCTGGAACAATAGCTGGGTTTTAAAAAGAGTTTATGTGTAGCTCAGCAGGACTTTGCATTGGATCATTCCCTGAGAACCTGCTGAGACTTCCAGTCTGGCACCAGGCAGTTCTGGGTGTATGACTACATCCAGGAACAAAGCTAAGCTTTGATCCGAACATCTAAGCAGATGTCCAGGACCATCAGAAGAAGAGCTACAGTAGCTAGCATGCTGGCCAGGAAGCTAAATGCAGCGACAATAAACCTCATCACTTAGGGTTTCATTCATATAGGGTAAAAACCCATTACTTTCAGTTAAGGTGCCAGAGCTACTTAAACCCATGATTTCAAAAAAATGCTTGCTGCTGTCCTTCCTCGTTGTTATAAAATGTAGTGGTCAGAGTGCTCACCTGAGAGGTTAGAGGCATGTACGTGAAGCCAGATCATGATACAACAAGGAATTCAAGAAACAATGATGTAGGAAAAGGGAGTGTGGGCTGGTGACTGGGGCCTTCACCGGGAGGAGACAGTCCCAGGGTTTTCTTACCTTTCCTAACCTGGTCCTGTATTCTATGCGAAACATTCATTGGACAGGAGTCCTTAGAAAAGGCACTGGAAAAGGCATCTGCAGGTGTCTGTGTTAGCCACAGAGCTGGAGACCAGCTCCCCCACAGAAGGCACGAAGACCTAGTGCAGCCTGCTGAACTTTGTGGCTTGGGTGGCTGCAAGCCTCAGAACTGGATGCTTGCAAGTGAAATACATGAAAACAATTCAAGCGCTTTTCCAAGCACTTCAGATTTACCTGGGGATCAGTAAAGCATCTCCCCTCATCGTTCTGATGTCCTAAGCTACTCTTGAGTTTTACGCTCAGGAGGGATATGTAGAGCTCCATGGAGCCTACTCAGTAAGCTGCTTGACTCTTGGGTGCCAAGCGCTATATTCGCTTCACAGATCCCACCCTAAATCTGTTATGCATCTAGCCTTTAACCCCAAATATAGATGCCCAGTTAACTCCATCCTCAGCAGTTGGAATGGAGTGTCTCGTCCTGTAATCTCTGGTCCCACAGCTGTTTGTATGGCACGGAGCAGCCACCAGCACCCGTTCCACGTGCTGTGGCACCCCCGCACAGCCTGGGCACCCACCACTGCTCCCCTGTCCTTTTTACACTTTCTGGGCTTTAGCTGGATCTGGGAGCTCTGTGAAGCTGTATCTGATGACAATATCTTGACTGCTTTGCCAGTGCTAACGAGAGGGGAATCTAAATGTTTCAGGAGACTTACAGCTGTAGGAATAAGGTGGCACACCAATCTGAAGCTGACAATGGTTCTTACAGGACCACTGTGTTTATCCAGTCCCTTGAAAAGTCTACCCAAATAATTTGAGAGCTAAAAATGAATGTTTCTGAGCACTTTCATAGCCGCAGAACAATTTTAGCATCTTGTTAATTGCATATTTTGCAGGAACATTTGCTTTTGGCTCAGGAAAAGACCACAGAGTGCAGTGTTTGTTATTGACGTTGTAGTCCTGTTGTCCTGGGTGCCTTACTTCAGAAGTGAGATGCTTCTCAAAACAGTTTTCAGTCAAATTCTGACCTTCCAGCTACCTGGTGTCTTCATGACTGCCCGCACATAGGATTTCACAGGCTTTGAGGATTTGCTCATTCAAGGCCTGAATGGGCAAATCTATGTGTGACAGTCAATTATTATCCTCATTTTACAGATGGAGATTTACTAAGTTCCTCGCCCAAGCTCACTATCCAAGTCTGCGTGAAAGCAGGGAGCCGAACCCAGAGCTCTTCAGTTCAGTGTGACCACCACAGTCATTCAGTTCTTATTAAAATTTCAGCGCGTGGCAAAGTCAACACGTGCAGCACAACATTGCTTGATTTTGCTATGCTGGACTCAGTTTAGTACATTAACTCATGTGGTGGCTCTTCCTTCATTCAGGGGAAAAAGTGAGCTAAAAGCATATGCTGCTTTTTTTAGCAAGGTTTTTTGAACAGCAAGGGAAGGGGGATTTTTTTTTTTTAATATCATACGTAAGACCCATTTGGCAAAGTTTGATGTACACACTTACCTTTTGTCTGTGATGGATGCTTTAAAACTAGTTAATACAAGCACAGCCCTGCTGAGCCTGGATCCGCAGTTGTAAAGGGAGACTTAGAAGATTATGGCTTAAAGGTAGATGGTTTCTTTGATCTTGTAAATGCTACATAAGGTTATAGAAGGAAACCTTTGACTTCAGGAATTTTGTTATTAAGGAATTCAAATTATTTCCTGTTTGTTGTTTTGGTGGTTTTTTTTTTTAAATAATTATAAGAAAAGGATGTTCTGAGTGGGGATTGAAATAGATAGAAACCCTACTTACTGCTCCAAAGAACTGAAAGAGGCCAGGTTATTGTGCAGTCAGACCTACTCTGTGAGCTTGGCTTGGCTGATTCAACTTGAAAACAGTAATGCACGAAAATAAGCACCTGAACTCCTTCCCCTAGGGTTTCCTGCCCTGATCTCTTGCTTGAAGAGACAATTCACATTTTTCATCTCTCTTAAAACAAATTAGGCCCACATGCCAGCATGACTTAGTGATTATGTAGTAATTACCTTGAATATTTATGCAGGATTTCAGTAGATAAGCTTAGGGTGAGTCATCAGAAGGATTTTATACTCTTGCAAAGTTTAGTCCCTAACTCCTGCTTAAAAACGTCATTTGGTTGCTACTGAGATGGCTTCTGCTTGGCTTGAATTTCATCATGAATTTTGTGCTAGCTGCATTATTTTTTTCTTACTGCAAATGGCAATTTTATGTGCCTTTCAGTCAATCTTTGAATAACCTTTCTATTTGCACGGGTTAAGGCTGTATTTTATTGGGGAGCCACAGACTTCAACTCAGTGTGTTTAAATGTGGATGTTAAATCATAGAAATAAGATTTGAATTAAAAGAAAAAATAAATCAGAGTTAAAAAGTAAGATGCTGGCTATGAATCACCATGTTAAGGCAAACAGAATTTATCTGTCTATTTTGTTCACTTCAGTCTTTCTGACATAATTGCTCATTGTTTATTTTGGTTTTTTGTTTTGTTTTGTTTTTTTTTCTTAAAAAGGTGCAAGACCACATTTGTACCTTCTAAATCCATTTTTTTGGTGTCTCTTCAAATGAGTAAGAATTTGTAAATGGTTTCAGATTACTTTGCTTTTTTGCAATTAAATGTCAGTTTTTCATATCCACCTCAGCTCTATTGTGATATATCAACCAAAGGTCTGGGATGACTTACTTTTCTCACTGACAATAAAAAGGAACCTTTTGGTTTGGCTTGTGACCCCCTCTTGTAACTCCGAAGTATGCAGAAAAAGCTTATCTCTGGTTTCGTGCAGTGAAAAAGTTCTGTTCCTTTGATATTTTTTTTCTCCCCAGAGTATAACTGCTACATACCTGTTAATCAAATGTGAATGCCTGTTTTGCAGCTCTCTAGTGCTGTCACAGTGTACTGCTAAATTACTGACCCTGCACGTCTTTTTTCCTAAACGAAGTCTTTTTTCAGTCATGTTTTTGTGGCAGAGCTTGCGCACAAAAGGTCTAGGACTAGGTGCCACGTGGCAAGTGCTTTCTCTTCTAGCTGTGCTGAGGGGAGCTCTGCTCTTGAACTCACGCCTGTAGCTGTTTAAGATGAGAAATGGGGATTTCACATGCTTGATTGCAGCAGAAGAAGCCTAAACTGTCTCCTTCCAAAAGCTGAAAGCACGTGCTCCTGCTCTTGCCCTAGTGAGCTTGTCTGTGGCACGTGTTCAAGGGAACTATCTTTGGCTAGTCCTTCTGTTTTATTTTTTGACCTCTCTACTCTGTTTTCTTTCTCAGTTTCCTTCATTTTCTCACATCTGTTTTTCTCTTTTCCGTGCTTGCTTTCTGTGTCCTTATATTCCTTTAACCTCTCTTATTTTCTCTTTTCCCCTTTCCCTTTCAACTATATTCTCTCTCCCTTGCTCTCTTCTCTCTCTCTTTCCATCCTGTTGTTCCTTGCCATCCCCCAAATCTCTCTTGTTCTGGTTTTCGTACCCCCACACCTACTCCCTCCAGCCTGCTCTGCTGCTGTAGTTGGCAGTTGATTTCTGTCAGGCAGCCCAGCCAAAATTGCAGCTAAAGATGGACTTTTTGTTTGGTTTTGTTTTTTTTTTTAAACCAACTGGGCTAATAATAATTGCAGTCTGTCGCACATTCTCAGTGGGAAATATTTTGTGAGTAAATCTCGGTCAATCATAATCTGGCACTGGAATAAGCACCTTGTTTAGTCTAGGGGCACTAAATAAATTGGCCTTACATCTTTGCTTTCAAGCTGTATTTGAGCCCTGTTGTGTAATTTCCATTTGCATGCCAGAGGGATTGCGTAGGGGTGCTACTCAGATCAAAGTTGCATTCATCTGGGCTTGGGTGTATTAGCTGTAATTAGTAATGTAATTTTAGGAGACAATGCCACATTTGTAGGATGAACTGAAACTACAGCGGCACTTTAGCAAAAAAGCAATGTTGATGCAGTCTGTTCCTCTCTCAGTAGCACAGACTAATTGCAGGGGGAGGTATTTATATTATATACACAACCCCCCCAACATATTTCCAAACTAGCATGAAATACTAACTGAAACTGAGGTATTTTAGTACTGTGGTGGAAAGAAAGCACTGCAAGGAGAGGTTATTTGCTTTGTCTGCTGCGTTGGGAAATGAGAGGTAAGTGGGCACCGGTCAAAGGGAAAGGCAGGAGGGCTTGGCATGGTATTTCAGGTTCCTGTCTGTCTTCTCATTAATTTGTTGCCGCTATTCCCCTTCCAAGGACAGTCCTGCTTGGATGTTTCCTTCGGTCCTGAGGCTAAAACAATGCCAAGGCAGCAGCCCTTGATTTCACCTGTCCCTTTTTTAAACAAAATTTAAGTGTTATACATTTTGGTAGGCAATTTTTTTTGCCCTACTATCTCATCTTGGTCTTGCCTCCATCCACATTCCTCCTTTTCCTGCTCTGACTCAGTGTCCAGCAGGGAAGATGGCAACAGACCCTGAGGAAACCACAGTCCCAAGGATTACAACCTTTGCAAAGTACCGCCATGTGTAAAACAAGTCATTAGAATTAATGTCATTAATGACAGGTGAGATTATGACTATTGCAGAGCATGGCAAATCATGGTCAAATTGTGCCTTAAACTTACATTGCTGTTTATAAATGCAAAGGTAGCCAATAAAGGATGTCTTTTGGACATGCACATCCAAAGGGCTAAATTTTTTCAAATTCTAGATGTCTTCAGCTATGGATATGGGAAAAAAGTTTTGTTTTGAGCACTATAGGTCATGCTTGTGCATCCCAAGAACTGAACTGAACTGTGATGTATCTTTAAAAAGCAAAACAGCTCTGAGGAAATCGCTCCTGTCAGACTTGTCTGACATGGATACTTTTATCTGTTGTCTCAAACCTATCTCCACATGATGTGTGGAACTGGCACATAGACAGCAGGTACAGTGCATACCTGTCTGTGATCTTATTACAGATCCCAAACATACCTGTCTGTGTCCCTTCATTAAGGGCCATTACAGAATCGTAGGCTAATTCAGGTTGGGAGGCACCTCAGGAGATTGCCTGATCCAAACCCCTGCTTGGAGCAGGGCCAGCTGGGAGCTGCATCAAGCTGCACAGGGCTGTGTGGGCAAGTGTGAACACCCCCAAGGATGGAGACTCCATACCTTCCCTGAACATATGGTCCAGTGTTTGACCATCACCATGGTAAATCCTTTTCTACCCCTTTTACTGAATTGGAAGATCCTTTGTTGCAGCTTCCTTTTGTGTCACTGTGCACCTCCTGGAAGACTCTGGCTCCATCTTCTCTACCACATTCCCTTTAGGTGCACCCATTGTAACGGCAGCAAAGAAGTAAGAACAAAAGCAAGGAAGGGAAAATGCTGTGTTTTTCTTAAACCTGGTAATGGGACACACTGATAAAGCAGGGGCAGTACCAATGACTGAAAAGCCCTACAGAGGGGTCCAGATCACCCTGGATGGCTCCTGTTCTTGTAAAAGACCAGTATGAGAAGGCAGTGGAAATGCCCAGTTTAAAGAGATGTAACTGGGATTAGGTAGGAAGAGGGAAGGGGAAGTTGCACTGGTTTAATGTGCAAACTAGTTTTTAAAATGGGTATATTTAGTTAGTGCAAATGTGCTTGTGGACTGGGCTTTTGCTCCCTCTTGAATGCACTAAACATAACATAAAGATGAAAATGTGTTGGGCTGATATTCTTCCCTGAATCTGGAATAAAGTATGGAAAAAAGAAAAGGAACTAAGAAAAATAATTGTTATTAAAAATCAGCTTCCCTAAGTAAAAAAAGTTACAATTTATTACCTTTTGTACACAGATGCATTACTGTACCAATGTGAAACTAATTTAATTACAGTAATGTTTTAATATACTTATTGTTTTGAAATTTATATTTCCAGTTGTAGGTTTTGAGTTCAAAAGTCTGACACTTGGCTTTTAAAAAATGTATTGTATCTCATGATCATCACTTAGTAAGGTTTACTACTCAATCATAAACATTTTCCTTCTGCAAAGGCTCACTGGTGGCAGAGGTATTTATGTAAGCCAGGCAATTTGGAACTTGCTCAGGGTCTGCAGTAAAATGCTCAGCCAAATGGTTTTGATAGTAAAAGAAACCTTTCTTTTTTTTTTTTAATTTTTAAATGGGTAGATCACAATGGTGGCTGAGCAATCTTTGTTGTTCCCTTCTCTCCCATCAGCAACACTCATATCCAGGCTGAATAAATCCTTCAACAGCATTCTTTGCTCATGGCTGTTTGATGTGGTTCCAGCAGCTTCAAACACAGGAGGCATCCAAACTGCTGGAAGTCGAAAAGGCTGAAACTCCAGCGTTGCGGGAGCCCCGAACGGCAGCAGGGCAGCCTGGCAGTGCCTTGCAGGACCAAAGATGCACACACACCAAGTCCTTCTGCTCTCCTGCTCTGCAAGGTGGTGGCACTTGGAGCGTCTTTCTTAGAGGTCAGGACTGCTGGGCGCTCAACAGGGTGGTGGCAGGGTGCTGTGGATGGTGCTGCAGAGGGACCAACCATCTGTCAATCAGAGGGTAGCTGCTGGAAGGAACGACAGCAATATGCGTGCCCTGGCTCTGTTGAAATCAGTGGTAATGTTGAAACCAAAGCCTCTGCTTACTGCGCCATACTAACGGGTCCAGTTGCAATAAGGTGGAGAGGGTGAAGGCAGAGAGCTGGGGCCCCCGGAGTAGGGTCACGTTGGCACTGTTGTGCTCATGAGACTCTTTTTGTGGGTTTTGTTGTAGTTTGGAAGTTGGTTCCTAAATGTCACTAAACCCAGAGGTTTGGTACCCCAGTGACTGTGAACGGTCTCTCTCTACTGAGAAGCTGCAGCTGAGAAATGGATGGGTAGCTGGAGAGGGCAAGGCCAGCAGAGCAGATAGGCAGCCTGATGGCCATGAGCACCTTTCCTGGACAGAAGGTGATACCTCCGCACAGCGTTGGCCATTTGCAAGTGCGGTAACTCCTCTTGCCTGTTGTCCCTCCTGACAGCAGTGGCATCTGCTTACAGCTCCCAGGATGGCCCCAGCAGGTCTCCCTTTAACAGCTGTTGTCTTCTGTCTGCCCAGAGCTCACTTTCCTTCAGCCTTTGGCTTTCTCCTTGGCTTGGTCCCCTTTGAGTTCATAATATGGCTTACATTTTTGAGTTTATACTAAGCCAAACTGACTGGGTGCTGGATGAGGATACTTTCTGAATAGAGTGACGTCTTCAAATGCTTGAGTGTTGTGCAATCAAATAGCTTGGCTGTGTTGTCCTTGGAGGCAGTGATGAACATGGTCATGTCTCTGGAGGTCTGAATATCATTGATTTGCTTGGTGTGCTCCTTGATGTTTGAAAGCTGCTCCCCTGACTTGGCACTGAACTGGTTCAGCTCTCCGCTCTCATGTCCTGTGATGACGAACTCTCCCAGAGGGCCCCACACAGCACTAGTGATTTTAGAATTGCTGCAGGGGATTTTCATTTAATGCTCGTTGTTCTCAATCTGGCTGGGGTCCCGGAGGTCAAAGAAGCTCACAAAACACTGATATCCCATCTGCTTGTCCATGGAAAACATGACGATGTTTCCTCCAAAGTCGAAGCCACATGTCCTCACCACTGAGCTGGTCTTCACCAGAGTGAGCTGCTTTCCCATTTCACGGTCCCAGAGTCGACAGCTGTTATCCGCAGAGCCGGTGAGCACGTCATGTGTCCCAGTCCACGTCCATGCACCAGACAGCTCCTGTGTGGCTGTTGTAGGTGCTGAGCTGCTCTCCATTCACTGAATACCAAACATTGACAATGGGATCCTTCAATGAAATGGCTCTTGTAGAAAATGCTGATTTGTCAAAACCAACTTTTTTTCCCCATAGGGATGTATTTTTATTTAAATAAAACTGTCAAAAAGAAACATTTCTTGAAACCCAGAAGAAAAAAAGCAGGCTCTCCCCAAGATTTGGAGAATTAAAGACTGAGTGTGAAGAGTGTCATTAGTTTTTTGCTGTTCATCCCACATTGTCTTTCTTCATCCTTCGTTCCTGCATGGTGGGAGCAGGGGAAGTGTGCGAGGTTTGCTACTGCCCCTGCTGAACTGTGGTGTGGACAGACTTTGTCTTCCCCAGCTAGCATTCTGTCACCTTTCAAGAGAATAAAATTCATTTTAACAACAAAAATCCCAAGTAAGAAACCTCAAATAATTTAGAGGAAACCACCACAGAGGTATACAATATCCAGTTGAAGACCTTGATGAAAACTGTACAGATTATGCTTGTTATATGTGGTTAAACTGGGCCACTAATGTTAAAATAGTTCAAAACACAAAATAAATTCTGATTTTCTTCTGTCAGAGTTTGTGGTTCGGTGTTCACACATTCTAAGCTCCAGTTAAATGATTTACTGTACAATTTAATGCCTTTCAGCTGTCACTTGCACAAAAAGATCCCTTGAACAATCTGCCAGCAAATGAAGGCAACACTTGTCCAGGGTGGAGTTTGGCCAGGACTGGAAAACCCAACGTGCCAAGATACGCAGGAGCAATCACGTAACCCACTGTGACCCGCACTTGGTACCCAGGAAAGCGAAAGCCACATGGCTGTGACCTTATCTGCAAAAACACTTCATTTAAAATATACCGAGACATTCGTTCTGCTGTGGGGCTTTGCGAGTAGCCGCCTCTACAAAGGCTCGTATCGCAGGCTTGCTGCTATTCTTTGTCTTTCTTTTGAAATTTCTCTGTTCCTGGTCTTTAAATGGTGTGAATTTTTGAAGTTTTTATCAAAACTCCTTCAAAATACTTTTTTAAAATTCCAATTTTCACATAGTAACCGGGTGAGGAGAAACAGTTGCCATGGAATAGTGAAAAATGTACTTCAGGAGCAAGGAAGGAAATAAAAAAGCCACAGCTCTTCGGGAATTATACGTTTTAGGGTTTGGCATGGCCTTGAGTTCTTTGCTTTGACACTAGTTGAAGTTGCAACGTGCCTCTTACAGACCAAATATCGGTGTATGAAGAGCACCTGGCTGTGACTTCAGTCACTAATAAGCTTCATCCACCTCTGGACTGAAACTGTAGAGAGGCACTCAGTCTAGAGAGAACCAGAACCTCGCCTGATCATTTCTACGTCAAGTCTGTAACTTAATTTTAACTAATAGCATTATCTTTTAGAAGGCCCTGCTTTTAAGACTGAAGTGATGAAAAATCTGCCACAGTCCCAGGTGAAACCTAATGGTTACTTAATTCACTGTTAAAAACATGTACCCTGGATCCAGTCTGAAATTTATTTAGGTTCATTCTTGCAGCCCCAGTGGGTATTTTTGTAAAAGGGAATTGGTCCTGTGAGTAGCTGAAGACCGTGGCTGAGATATCTTTTAAAGATTTGCTCCCTTCTGCTGATCTGATGGAGAGCTGGTTGAGCTCACTTATCCAGCAGAAAACTGCTTTTTTTTCTGGTGAGGATGGTGCGTGGGGTGAAGGAAAGACCTCTCTCCTAGCGGCAGGGAGCGATTTGGGCAGCCCAGCCAGTCCTCTTGAATCATGTTCAAATTTTCTTACTCTTTGACACACTTTTCCACGATACTGAATAGCTCTTGCTGCTTTCTTCTCAATTCTTGTAAATCTTCCAAGATCCCTTTTGAAATACAGATACTGGAAGCAGACTCTCTTTTTTTCTGGAACTAGTGTTACACCTCTTTAATAACAACATCTGGTTAAGATCTTTAATTCTGTCTGTCATAGAAAATTACATCAACATAACTGCAAGGTCCTCTCTTGCCCTTTCATGTGAGTGATGATTCAGTACCGTCTGAAAGGGAAGGGAGCCACCGTCAGCTCCTCATTGCTGCTTCTCCCCTCTGTTCTTTGATGGGTAACTCAGCTGGGAGAGCTCTGTTTAACTGGGAAAAGCAGGCAGGATCAAACAGCTCAAGATGCCCCTGAGTCTGGGACAGTCTCCAGGGCTTGGCTAATGCAGCTGACCCAGAATGGCCTGAAAGTCAAGCAAACCTGCATGCGTTCAGCAGAAGTTACTTCTAGGCTCCAAATATGTCCCATAAAGAGCCAAGTTAAGCTTGTGCCGTGCAGCCATATTTTCAGGTCCAAAGCAGTGAGGCAGCAGCTTTATAGCTGCACTCCAGTTTCACAGCAAAATTATCTGCCTCATAACAATTTCAGAGATACGAAATAACACTGGTGTTTCACTGTCTGTTTATAAGAGGAAGAAGCCTGAGTGGAGTGTTACACAATGGATAGGAAGGTGGCACTAATAACAGATGACGTTATAATTACTGTAAATCACTTTCAAGGTTTTTAAAAGACTCTCCTCCCCTTCATTTCAAAGGGACATTCATTGGCTTGTCTTTTGGGGACCTTATTTGTTGTGCTGGGTACGACGGACAAAGCATACCTCCCAATTAGCCACTTTTTTCCTTGTAATTTTTCCCTCTCTATTTTCTGGGATGCTGAAGGGGACACATACAAAAGGAATGAGTTTTGCTAGGAGAGGAAGCAGAGTGAAAAAGAAATGTGGGATTTTGCATTCCTCTTTCCATCAAGATGTTGTGTTCAGCAGATCTTTTTCTTTTATCTTAAACTCTTCCGGAACAACCTTTACAATGGATATGAGAGTACTGCAGCATAGTCAGAGCTGTTGCATGAGGACATGCCAAATCCACTTAAAAAGTGAGCAGGAATCTAAATATTTAACTACCCTTATGGCTCTTTTCAGGTACTTTCTGTACTTAACAGCTCACCCATTTTACTTAGATGTTTGTGTTACTCATTTCCTTCAGAGAAGACTGCTCTCTCAAGCAGAACAGACTCGTCTGAGTGCTCAAAACCTGTTTCAGTCAAAATACTAACCAACAAGCTGTTTTCTTATTGTCCTCTAGATCCCCAAGGAAACGTCACATCCAAGGCATTCTGCTGGCCACATGGTTGCTGCTCCTTTTGCTTGTGGGTGGTCCACAAAGTGTTCAAAAACGTTATAGTACTATTGTACTGCCAGGGACAAGTGCGGAGTTAAACACGGTGTTACTGCAGTATTGAATGGCTCCTCCAAACAGGCCAGAAGCGGGGAATTCTGAAGAAACACAGTTCTTGTGGATTTTCAGTTACTTGGGCTCTATTTGACTTTTTGTTTGTTTGTTTGTTTATTTGAAGTTACTGAGTTTTAACTCAAACCAAAGAAAGGGAGTAGTAGTAGCCTAAATCAAATATTTGATGGAAGGCTGGGAGAGCTGGGGTTGTTTGGCCTGGAGAAGAAAAGGCTCTAAGGAGACCCTATTCCATCCTTTCAATATATAAAGGGGGGCTTATAAGAAAGGTGGAGAGAAACTTTTTACCAGGTCCTGTAGTGAAAGGACAAGGGGCAACGGTTTTAAACTGAAAGGGGGTAGGTTTAGATTGGATATAAGGAAGAAATTTGTTACGATGAGGGTAGTGAGACACTGGAACAGGTTGCCCAGAGAAGTTGTGGATGCCCCATCCCTGGCAGCGTTCAAGGTCAGGTTGGATGGGGCTATGAGCAAACTGATCTATTGAAAGATGTCCCTGCCCATGGTAGGGGGGTTGGACTAGATGATCTTTAAAGGTCCCTTCCAACCCAAACCCTGTGATTCTATATTACTAAATCAGACGTTGTAAAGATGTTCAGGAAAAGCTGCAGACCCACAGGGCTTATGATGATCCCAGTTTCAGCTCCTTGGTGGCAACAAAAATGCATTGCCTCTAGAGGGTCAGTGCACCCACCTCACCTGGGGTTGCTGCCCTTACCCCAACACCCACTGGTGGGGGTCCTCTGGGCTTGGGGAAGTTCCTACTCTCATTAATCTCAAAGGTACACAAAAATGAATAAAAACCCCAAACCCCCCTCTCCCTGGAAAACCCTCACACCTCATTGTTAAGTGGATCAGTGTAATTTGTGACATCTGAAACACCCAGGAGCTCTGGTAATTTTTGGGGTGAGAGAAAGCGTCAAACTAGGTCAGCATTTAAGCTGCATTTAAAACACAATTGATCCCTTTTAAGAATTGGCCTGGGAGGTGGAACTATCACTACTGAATCACAGTCTTATATGTGATAAATAAAGTGAAGCAGTACAGTCAATACCAAGTTTCTGGTTCAGAAAATATCCTCTTTATTGTGGCTGTAACTGTAAAAGGGGAGAAATCTTTACTCTTTTACATAATAAAGTGGTTTAAAAAATTGACTTGAATCGTGCTGAGCATTCACTTAACTTTTTTAATAGCGGCACCATCTGGGAGATATATAGGTGTGGCAGTCACTCTCCAGATAGACCAGGGAAGAGGTGGTACCCACAGTGACCACAGCGACCACCCTCTTGCTGAAGGGTGGAATTGTGCATGCTGAAAACAGCCAGGACTTTAATTGAGCACTCTGAGTTTCAGCTGGATTAGCCTAAATTGAAGTAAGCCAGAGTCCAGCACACAGGGAATTCACATTGTAGCCAAGTTTGTCCAACAGTCTGATAATCAGTAGCATGAGGGCTGGGGAAAATGCTAGCCCAGGGTCATGGCGGGCTCCATTTGGGAAGGCTCCTGCAAGCTAGGCATGAAGAATAACACCGGAGATGCTGAAACGTGATGCACGGGGTATAAACAGTGTGGGGTGGCCTTTCCAAATACTGCTTGTTGGAGAATTAATGGAGCCCTGCTGGTCCTTGCCTACGTGTGAGGCTCACTGGGGTTGCTGGGCGGGAGGAAGCAGCACAACTGGAGCATGCTGATGAAGGGATGTGTATTGGCATGTGACTGGCTTAGGAACAGTGCACCAAGAACTTTGCATGTGATGAGCAAGTTTTGGACTTTTATTGGAACTGCTGGTAGGAAGAGCTGTAATGAAATGGAAATGGAATGGAAACTAGGAAATATGAAATGAAACAAGAAACTGGGTGTGCTATTGTGGATGATAAGCTGGCAATAATGAACAGCTGGACACTCAGCAATGTCCTTAATTTTTTTCTAGACCCTTATCTGTTTCATGAGAACTCATATGGGAGGAGATGAAGAATATGTATGTTTGTCCTAGAGTGGTGGTAGAACACCCCAGAGAAGGGAGCATGGGCAGCATGCAGGGAAGCCTGGGGAAGCTGCATGCAGAAGACCATGGAGAGGCCTGAGGAGCTGCACTGTCACAGTGTGCACAGGCAGAAACTGGCAGCCTTCGGGGACACAGGGGTCGTCGTGTAGTAGGGACAACACTGGGGCATATACCTGCCTGCTGGGGGGAGCTGCGTAGGGTTTACAGAGCCAGCTGGCTCTGACTGCTCCAAGTGTTTGACTTTACAATGCAAATTATGTTCTCTCAGTGCAAGGTTTTACACATAAAAAGTTGTAACCCAAGGCACAGGACGGGCAGGACAATGGATAGAAGCACCTTTCTTGCAAGACAAAGATGCCACCCCAAAAGGGGGGGGGTCTGCATGTGTAGAGTGAGCATGTCTAGAGGGAGCCTGGGGAAGAGTGGTGCCTGGGTGACTCTGGATCGGTATCCTTAATCCTGCAGGTGCAGTGGGTGGGGTGTATTAGGAAACACTCACTCAAGGACTGTGCGGCAGATGCTGCAGGGTTTGTTTCTGGAATACAGGCTGATAGGATGCCCGTTGGGCAGAGCAGGAGGAGACAAAGATGGGGTGTGACTCAAACCAAATATATCCTTTGCAAAACCCAGTGGTACAAGAAACATCGACCTGCAGTTTGATTTTGCAACCATTTAGCTCTTCAGTACAAATGGTCAGTGTGCCACTCCCCCGTCATGTCCATTACACGTGGGATCTGCATAAGCAGGGACTCAAAAGGAAGGCACCTGAACACCAATGACTGTGCTGAGCAGGCCTACGGGGCGGCGTACTCACGGGAACTGCTGTTTGCATGACACACTGGTTTCATGTTCTGCTTTTCAGGCACAGTGGGGTGCGTTGAGCCAACAGACAGTGTGAATGGTGTCACTGCAAGTTCAAGCCGACACCTCGTTCGCCCAATAAAATCTGCTTGGCCTTCAAGTAGCCAAAATATGTTTTGGAAGCACTGCTGGTCTTGAGCACATACCTTTTTCCTTCTCCTGGGACATTTAGGCTATTGATTTAGACACCCTGACAAATATTTAAATGGTTCTAAAGAAAAGCAAGCTTTTAAAGAGATGTTTCTCTTTGGTTTCTCTTTTTGGGTACTGTGGGGCCCCATTCGCGGCTGGCTGTGGGCAGCCTCACCTCCTCCTCTGCCCAGGCTGTCCCCAGGTAGCACCAGCAAGGCCAGATGCTGAAGCCAGTGCCACGTTTCACAGCTTCTCTGTCATTTTGGGGCACATGTTCCCAGAGGCAGCTGGTCACCAAGCGTGCCTGGCATTTGAGCTTATCCCTGTAGACCAGGTTGGAGGAGAGTGGTCCCTTCTGCAAAGCATGTGCTTAAAGCACAGGCTGGCCTCTCCTCCCTCCTCAGCCATAAGATCCTCCAAGGATACACCAGGAAAGAAAGTGTTAGAAAGGACTTAGGATGTCCCTCGTAAGCATCTGAACTGCTTATGAGCTGTGGCTGGGCCAGACAGGGTTTGTGTACTAAACCCTTTGAATTCACATTTCCATGGAAAGATTTGTGCAACAAGACTGTTCCTGTCCTCTGACGGGCTATGTGGAAAGGATTAAAATTCAGTTTCTGTAACTAGCCTAAATTAATAGAATACATTGTTCTAAGCCAAAAATATAGAGTGGGTTTTTTCCTAACTTTAAGTTGTGACGGTTCATTTAAATTAATATCGTCTGAATGTTGCGAACTTTAGTAAGTCACAGAGGTAAGCAATAAATCTGCTCAGATCTGCATGCATGCATTTTCCAAACCCTGTCGTTCTCCTAACCCATTTGTTCTGTGCCCAGTTCAGCTTTGCATCATTTTTGAGTGTCAGTGAACTCACACGGCCGGGCTGGGCAGCTGCCTTCAGCCAGGCACCAAGGAGTGTGCAATCAGCCGTGCCCCAGCAGGAGCTGGGTGCTGGGAGCCATGCACAAATTACTGGCCTGTAGCTCAGCAGCCACCCTGTCCGAGAGCTGCAAGAAAAAATAAACAACAACTGGGACTAATTTCGCTTGAGAATTTTTTTTAACTAGTTGCTTTTTCATTTAAAGCATCATGTGAGCAAATCTTGCTGGCACAGTTTAGAGCTGGAGAGGGTGTTGCTGGTCTAATCACGATCTTAAGGTTTGGGTATGGCCTGTCTAATCACAGCGCCTTGTCACCTCACTGAACATGAAGTCATATTCACACTGCTGCTGTGAAGCTGTGGCTCCAAGTGATGCCTCGACAGCACCTGATGTGGTGCCATGGGCAGGGCAGGCACCGGAGAAACCCTGGTGTAACTTCAGGCTGTGTCATGCAGCTCCCACTCTGCTGCTGTCAGGTCTCCCTTAGTATCTGCAAGTAGGAATTTTTTCCATCATGGGCAAACTCAGTAGAACAGGTGATGTAGAGAAGTGAGGGGGAGGGAAAGGTAACAAATTTGTCCAGCAGAAACAAAACTGCAGTGTTTGAACTAATAGCACTAGGTCTGGCCAAAGCTTTGAGCCTGGCTTTTGGAGTTTGAACCTCACAGGCAGCAAGTCATCTGGAACAGCTTTGAATTTTTTTCTTTATAATTTTTTTACCTTAATATTCCTTGAAATGCAGCTGAAGCTGGAAGAAGACCAACCGGACCATGCATTCACACCACATGGGGAAAGCGTGCTGGGTCCCGGCAGCCAGCGCTGCCTCCGGGTCAGAGCCACCCCATGAGCATCGCCCAGTGTGCACAGCGGTTCCGGCTCCCTGCTCCGCCGGTGGCACGGCCGCAGAGCTTGCTTTGCAGGCAGTAATGAAGTTATGCTGCTAATTCATGCATAGCACAAACAAGAAAAGGCCCAAATTCTCTCCACTTCCCCAAAAGTCAAGTGAAGAGGCATTAAAAGTGATACAATTTAAATCAAGCAGCATAGCTGGAGTTAAGGCGATACTAACCTAAATTGTAAATTACCAAAAAACCCCATGTGCATCGGTTCGCTAATGGCAGTGGTACAAAAAAGGCGGTTTGCCCTCAGGGCTTCTGTCTCTGCTTTCTTTCTGTGCCTTATGTATTTGTCCTTTGAATTGTTGTGCACACCTGGACTTAGCAGGGTGCTAATATTAGATATACAAATTATCGAGCACTATTAGAAGCACATTATAAAGCTATAATTTTGTCAGTTGCTTAAATTGGGATTTTTGGGCTAAAGCTATAGTGATTTAACATCTTATATTCTTTTACCAGTTTTGATAGCTGTTGCTCACAAGTGCAACGTTCAGCATCTCTCTCTGGCTAACTACAAACTTTCCAAACGTTGTTAAAAAGGCAGTTTCTGTCTGACCTACTCTAATAGATTGGTATTTTGACTTTTCTTTTTATTTTTCTTGAACTGATTTTCATCTGTGGCACATACATGCACTTTTCCCATACATACGCCCTATCCAGTGAGAGGGTGTGATAAATTCTGTAGTTTATTTTTTAATGGCAAAATTACTTCCAACTTTCTACTGGACTTTTTCTGAGGTAGTAATGTCTTCTTTTAGCATTGTCAGGTATCACGGACTTTTTCTTAAAACTTCTCTGACATGGGGGACTGCCTCTACACAAGAAACTTTGTGCTCATGCTGGCATTAAAGGCAAAGTGATGGAAAATTTGCTTGTAGAAAGTTGATGTTATTCAAGAAAGAGTTGTGTTACAGTGTGCACTTTGAGGAATATTTTTTCCTTTTGTAACTTTTTTGACTATATTCTACTCACGATTAATGATCTTTCCCAAAGTCAGTGGTGAAGCTCAGAAAACCAAGCAGCAGCACTTAATGTCTTTGGAACAATTAGCAAAATAAATTACTCCATATAAAAGAATACACTCATTTTTAAGGAAGCACTTTCTAAGAAATTGACAGGAGCAGAAAAAGTTCAGCCAAAGTATCTGAGGGATTTTAAGTAAGAAATTTCTGTGCTTTTTACTGTGGCGTGTGACCAATGGCTTCAGCCAATCTTTCTAACAGAAAGAGTAAAAAGCTAGCAAATGTGACATCCATGTTTATAAACAGCTCCTGGGGCATCCCTGGAGATACAGAGCACTTACACATTTAACCTTAGCCTAATATTAATCTCCTTCTTTCATCGCTTTTAAGGAAAATCTCAAAAAATGTTTCCATCCTCATCTCCTCGCCCTGGGTTTTCATCACCCAAGTGTCTTCTCCTGTGCCTCATCCTCTGTTTTCCATCCTCTTTTGGTTTGAAGAGGGTGCTTTGGGGAGACCACTAAATCAGGGCGGAGGCTGAGCTCCTTTCCTGCCCCACAACCCACTTTGCTGGCCCCGCTGAAGGGAAAAGCCCAGCTCACACCACCAGCTGGTATTTTGCCTTCTTGTCTGTAGATACAGCAGAAGATCCTTTTTCAAAGGATATCCTTTTTCAAATCTGATTTCACCACAATCAACAACAGCCTTGGTGTGGGGGAGAGATCCACAGGTTGCCAGGACACAGGTAAGAGTATGGGGACTGAGGCTTGCTCTTCAAAAGCTCCCACAGCCCAGCGATGTGGCATGCACAGAGGCAGGCTGGCTGTGGGTCATGTCCTGCCCTGCCTTGCCGCCCGAGAGCCCCATGCCCCAGGCTCCCCCCAGTCCCCGAGGAAGTCAGGGAGGTGCTGGGGGTCCCGCGGGAGGCGTGAGACTGAGGGCTGGGGGACCACTACTTTGGAGCCCACCAGCTATAGCTGTTACACACTTCCACGCTAAGAAAGCTCCATCTTCAGCAAACCTGAGCTGTTTTACTGCCATGCGGGGGAAGGGTATCAGGCAAGCGGCCAGACCACCTTGTTTGGGCCGTTTCTGGTTATCGCCTGGGGTGTAACGGGGGGCTGGTCGGGCATGCCCCTCCTTCCCCAGCCATGTTTGTCCCTGCACTGGACTCAGAGAGCTGCATCCATGCATGGCGATGGGGGGTTGGTCTCCTTTCGGATCAGACTTGCTGGGCAGCATCTACAGTCCCACCACACGAAGGACAACGTAAAAACGGATCCTTAAAGAGCTGTCCTCCCTCTCTCTGGCCTAAGCAAGTCTTTTCACTTGGCCTATAGGTCCATTGACTAAGACCAGCGAGGTCAGGTTAATAAACTAGACTTTTCCTTTGTAACTCAAAACCTCTCACTCAATAAGATTAATTTTATGCCCCAAATTATGTGTTATTTTTATTTATCTCCCAGAATAAATAAGGCTCCCAGAACTGCAGTATAACCAGTCAGTAATCATTTGTTGAAGTGGATGTTGTTCTTCAGCGCAGACAGAAACCATTTTCATTGCTTCCTAGCCACAGCACATTACAAACTGTGTGGCCCTTGACGGCCGCAAGAAGCAGCACCCAAACCTTGTACAGTCTGAACACAACACGACACGGGAGCATCACCCTTGAACAGGAACCATCGCCAGCGCTGCACTATTACCCGCTTGGACAGAGGCTCTGAGGAGAAGATCCTGGGTACTGGAGGCACCATGAACAGGGCACACCAGCTAGGCATGGCCGGCTGGCAGGGCAGGGTGGGGAAAGGAGGACGTGGTGGAGGGCAAATACAGGGAGAGAAACACCTGGCCTTCAGTACTATCCCCTCCTTTGCAAAGGCCCAAGAAGAAGTTGCTCTTCTGAAATATTTTTAACAGCTGTGGGGCTAAAACCAGAGACAGGGAAACCAGCCCCACTGTGCCACTCTTTTATGAGGGTGATCTAGAAAAGCCATCGTCCCATCCCAGCGCTGAGACCACAGCAGGCCACACAGAGCAGTCCTCGAAAAACTAAAGCAGCATCTTTATTTTATACATAAACATCAGTATAAAAAGTTTATTACATAAGAGCTGTTTTGTTTACAATATATTATATTGCTTCAAGCCGATGCAGAAAGTTCATACATTATAGTTCTACTTTGTTTACAATATATTATGTTGGTTAAATGGCACCGCTGCAGTGTATTTTTAATACACAGTACTTTGCAAAACTGTAAGGCCAAAAATAATATTGAATTGAGTTATTCAGCTTTTAAATTAGGCAACTTATTTACTTTATTTATTTTTCTTAGGCAAAAGTCTAAATACACAATAGCAAAAATGTAAAATGCACCTTTCCTTTGTCTTAAGCAAATTAAATCTGTAGTCATTGAAATGATTCAGGTTAGCGTCTATGAGGTTTTCTGCTTGAATATTGTTACTCAATTTTTGGAAAATATTTGCAGCTATATAATCAAAAAAGGAAGTTTAAACATAACTGAAGTATAGTACAAAACACCATCCAAAGCACTGAAAGGAGAAGCCTATATAATCATGCTATAGAAGTATTTATAAAACTTAAAAGGAATAGTAAATATCAGCTCAGTGGTTTATAATGAAGCTAATAAAATTCCAGCCGGTAATCTTAACTGTAATGAACAGCATTTTAACATTCAATCCATGAGAGGTTAATGAAGGCTATGAACTTTGTGTAACACGAACCGTTTCAGATGTTGGAGTTCACCAGATATAATTGGATTCGGGTGGAACATGCCTCTCCTCGGCCCTTTTTGGCGAAGGTGTGTGCTGCCTGTGCTTGCTGCCTGCTGGCCTCAGGGCACTCAGACCGCCGGCTCCGTACCCTGGAAAATTATCCAAATCAAGAGAAAAGAAACCACAGAAGTGGGCTCGCGATCCACTGCTAATATTTTGAGTGGGAACAGTCCCCCCCATTTCAACAGAAGATTTTGCTACGCCTTACACAAGCGCTTGCCCCTCTCTGTGCCCCCCGGGATGGACGAGGTGCTGCCAGATGGAAAGATGCTCTCGCCTCGCCAGGGAGCCCAGGGGACCATCAGCACGCCCAGGCTGTCACTCAGCCCTGGGCTCACGCGTGCACAGCCCACGCTGGGTGGGTGAGAGTCAGGCTGATCTGCCAGTGATGGGCTCTGAAGAGGGGCATAAGCATCACCCATGGGGAGAATCAGCATCAGCTACCTGAGCTTGGCTTTGGTTTATGGCTGAATACAAAGAGAGAGAACAGCAGTAACAATAAACACCTGGGGGGCAGGGGGGAAACCAGTATGAAACAGGCTTAGCAGAGCTGCTTTGTTGTGGAAAATGAAAACAAACAATAAAAATGTAATTCAAAGTATTATGTTGTAATTATTTATAGCTTCATTTACCCATCTCATTACTTAAAGCTCATGGAAATGGCGTTGAAAAACTGAGTCCCAGGTTCAATTTTTTTTTAACCACTTCTTTTTAAGAAAACAGCTTTACCAAGGAGCCATTGATTTGATGGAGTATGAAGCAAGTCTCTCAAATTAACCATAAATCTTCTCTTAAGATCAGGAGATGTTTGGTTTTAGTTGGAAAGAGTGAATTTCAGTGCATGCAGACTTGTATGTGCAATTTAAGCCCTATATGGGCCCTTAAAATGGGGGTGAATTTTACCCAAATGGCCTATTCTCAGTTTCTTTGCTGAATACAAAGACAGTTTTGCAGTGCTAAACACAGCAGGACTGTACCCAAACCCCAAGTAATTAAGGACGGAAAACAGTGGAGCTGACAATAATGTGTGACTATTGACTCCTCATAATATGGTACTTATGAGTTTTGGTTTTGTTGTACACATAATGGTACATTATGGTGTACATTATGGGATGGTCACTCATAGTACATTTTTTTTTTTCACTTGCTATCCAAGTTCTTTATAGGAGTATTGCAAGAAAAAAAGTTCATATTGAACTTATGAAGTTCATATCGATGTCCATTTTTTCTAACCATAACTTATATTAATGGTATCCCTCCTTCAGGGAATGACATACGTACTTAAACACAGGTCCACTAGCTAACAGCAGAAAAGTGGACTCCCCAAACCTAATTTTCACAGCATAATCCATTTCAGTCAGATAATACAGATTTTTTAATGAAATAACTATATTTAGTCTAATATATTTTAATGTGATACAAATCACAGGCATCAACAGCATTTAATAAAAATGAACACTCAGTTGATGCTGCAATGTAAGGTTCACATTTCTTATGGCTAATTGGTGGGTTTTATAGCTGCAAATTTTTTCAGCTTTTTTATCATTGCCACTTAAAGCATTAAATGTGAATCATTAACTAACAATGTTTAAGCTAAACGTTAGTACCTCACAGGACAATGTACAGAATGCCTCTTGAAGATCTGCTGTCACAGCACTATTGCACATGAAATATAAAATTAAATCTGAAGTTGTCACTGGATATACCCAATTGTATTTCAAATAATTTTATAGTGCTACTTTAAATCCAGTGAAATGATCAGTTGCCTCACTGGGTGTCAAATGGGTCAATAAGCACAACAGAAATTAATTTTAAGGACTTTAACTGTGCTTTGGGACAATATCTTTTGTGGTCTGTGCAGCATGGGTGGGGAAGAGGAGGAGAAAACTTGGAAGTCGGTAAGCAGACATCTTGCATAACTTTTCAAGTTTTCCCCAAAGTTTCTAAAGGACACTTCATTTTTTCTAAGTTTTAATCAGCTTTAAAACCTGACAGAGTTTTATTTCTAAAAATGCCTATCCAGCATTTTAAAGCCAGCTGACATTACTGAGGAGTACTGAGGGACTTTAGATCCTTTCCATACCATGGGTGGAAGACACATGAGGTCTTCCAGAAATCTGGTTGATACCAGATTCTGGAATTTCTAATATAAGGGTGATCTTGGTAAAACACTTTTAAATAATTCTGAGATTTTTTTAAGTTGTTAAAATTATGGAGTATTGAAAATCTTCGGTTTATGGTTTGGATTAAAAATTAGAAAAAATGGAGTGCGGTATCATTAATGAGGCTGGAAAAGCGCTTGAAGCAGTCATTTCTGTATGGCATCGGATGTGTAAGACCCCCGATAGGGACTCTCGGGGTTTGCTTCTCACTTACTTTTATTGCAGTGTCTCCCGTGCCAGCCTTCTTTGCACTGGCATTTGTTGGGCTCCGCACAGGTGCCATACAGGCCACAGCCGGGTTCGCAGACAGCTGTAAGAAAGCGAGTGCACACGCCTGACCTCTTGACATTTCATCCAGAGACAGAGTTGCATATTTGCTTTCCTTGCTGTTGTTCCTCATGATGGGTTGGTCCTGCCACAGGCTGGGGCTCTCACAGTAAATCTGTGACTTTGCACTGAGTGTGTGCAGAGCCCCGAAACATTTCACCCCCCCATTCCCGGTGCAAGGTCTGGCTCGGTCTCTGGCAGAGAGAAGCAGATGGAACAGCAGAGCTGAGTGTACACCAGGACCAGCAGTAGAGGAGGGTAGTCCCCAGCATCCCTCTCACAAAGCGCGCCCATTGGATTTTAATGTTGCAATGTATTGACCTTTTATTAAGCATTGCTCTATTACTAAACTGCTATTACTAAGCTGACACATCACTGTTTTACAGAAACTCAGAGTACAGAAGAAACTGTGGGGAGGCTTTTGTAAAAAACATTGCTGGTTTCATAATTCCCTTAAGTCTGGTGCACACTGTATGTCCAGGAAGAAAATTAACCTGAAATACTTTGACAACAAACAGTTAGTGCTGACATTGTGTAAAAAGATACTGTACAGCCAGCTTGATGCTCCTACAAGGACTGATGGAGTGGCTTTGGTACTTACGCTTTGAACACAGGTCTCCCTGGTAGCCTTTGGAGCACTTGCATTTATTCTTACCAGTACATTTGCCTCCATTTCGACAGGGCTGATGGCATTTACCTAGAAATTGAAAGCACAAAACCAATGGTCTTAGTCCTGGCACCTACTGGAGACAAGTGTCTGAGAAGCCTGCCTTGTACCCGAAAAACTCATCGGATGCTGGTGTAGGAGTGTGCACTGTGGATCTGTCAGGAAGACTCTGCTGCAAGTTTGTGCTTCCAATTTATATGCATTCTTCTGATTTGAAAAAAAAACAACAAAAATTTTGCATGGCTAAAGCCCGTGTGTCCATGCAGCTTTTGCCTAGACTTATGCCACCTGGACTTCGCAGAGTCCCCCATGCAACCAGTCAGTATTGCCTCCTTCACTGGGGAGGCAGCACTGTCCAGACTTTGTGTTTGCAAAGAGTGGGAGCATACTCAGGGGGCACAAGCAGAAGAAAACCTGGTGGCATCCGAGAGAGATTGTAAGCACTAGGAAGCTCAGGAACTGACAGGTACGGCCGCTACTTGCAGAGAATAAATAGACTGGCTGGGCCTGTTGGCTTGTGGCTGTGGAGCACCACGATGCTGTGGATGGTGCAATGAGGACTGTTCCACACCACAGCTCAGAAACTAAAGGCACATTAAAAAAGCGTGCTCTTCTTTCCTGTTTGCAAAGAACAGAGCATCTTTAGTAACAGTAATTAGAACTGGCAGACATATTTCAAGGCTTTTGGTCTGGAAATTGCTTTCCCTCACATTCACATTTTGCCAGAGGAAGAGGCTGGGTCTGACAGCGCTGTTTGTTCCTGACTCGCCTGGGAGGGAAGAGGTCCGCGTTGGTGGAGGAGATCCACACTCAAGCTCCTGCTGGGCCTGACTCACACCAAGGGACTTCCTCAAACTTGACATCAAGTCTCGCATCACCAGACTGTCAATCCCTTGTTAGAATTTGTCTGCATTATTGAACTAATTAAATCTTCACTCGTCTCTAGGAAGGGTGAGCACAGAGCCCACGAGCTAGATCACCCCCAGGCCATGGGAGGCTCACTGCCATGTCCCTGGGCACTCTTGGGCCATCGGGAGCTACACCCTCAACCTCTTGCCTCCTTGGTGGCCATATGTACCAGTGCAGCTTTTCTCGCTGTCGTACAAAACCCCTTTTCATCTTTTCTAATCCCACAACATTTTCTGGACTCTTCAGAAAAGAGAAAAAGAAGTCCTTCCTAGATTTAGCACTAATATTTACCTGAAGCTGTGAGCAAACAAAAACTGGAACCTGGGGCAGCAACCTGCTTCCTTTCCTTTCCTTTATTTTTAAAAAGGATGTTAACTGAGACCTGCACATGATAATTTAAGCATCAACACTCATCCTTTCCACTGCTGGCTTGCTGTGCTGAAAACCTCAGCAAATGCAGTCATCTCATGATCACAGCCTGTCCCTCTGGGAGCTCAATACCCCAGGTAGCGCTTGCTCTGCTCTCAACCCCATCAGACTTCTGTGATGCATGCGTGTCTCCTCAATATAAAAGAAATATTTGTTCCTAATGTGCATAATTATTTTAATAGCCCTGAAACAAGCTTCATAACCAGCCGACAGAACAAACCATGCTAAGAAGAGTTTCTGCAAAAGCACTATTTCCCTGCAGAAGCCTCTGGAGAGGGAACCTGTAGGTATTCTAATTTGCAAACATTTGGATCTGAACAAATTAATGACTGAAAGGAGCAATGATAAGGAAATCCAGGGATTCTCCTAGTTCTTGAAGTAAATCTGGAGAATATGGGTCAAGGGGTCTGATACCAACTTCCACAGAGTTGCATTAGGCAAATATTTGGCTCAGCACAGCTCAATTAACTTTGGACTAAGATATTTTCACAGAATGAAGGCAAGAGTAATAGCTCTCTCTGTTATTGACTGAGAAATGGAAAAAGCAACAAAACAGTTGGTGACAAATGGGGAAGGGATCCAAAACAAAATAAAACTCTCTGGACTCAAACTGAAACACTAATTAGAGACAATGCATAACTATAGCTAGAAAAATCTGGAAGACTGAATGCTTGTTAGTACTGTGGACTGGGTCCAGTACATTTCCCAGGAGTCTTAGGGAGTGATTCAACTATTAGACAAGCACTCAAAATCTTTAAACAATATTAAAAAAAACCCAACAACTTTGCAGTTTTCAGAAGATGGCTTTCTGCCTATTGAAAGGTTTCCTCCCCTTGTTATTTCAAGATGCCCATGACTGAATGTAGCTGGCCCTGGATCTAAGAAAAGAGACTGAGCTGTGTTTCTCCTCTGGTGTTTCTAAGTCTTGTCTAATATTTCCTGCAGTCTTCCACCGTTGTGCTGGCACTGGTGCAGTGCCCAGAGGTGGCAGCAGCCATCAATCACGGTCTAACAATTGCTATCCAAACTTTACAAAAGCCAAGGCAAGTGCATAGCTTTCCTTGCTCTCATCAACGTGATCCCAGTTTAGCTCCTAGCATACTCTGATCCTGAACTTTTTTTTTCTTTCTTTTATACAGAAACTAGTTTACTGCCTGTATTTTAATTACTTTGAGTTGCACAGGTAAGCCTTTGCAAGAAGCCAAAGTCAGTTGTACCTATCCCAAGTAGCAGTAGACAACAATGAGCTTAAGAGCCCCTGGGACAGACCAAATAAGTGGAGCACCCTTAATTATATGTGCGGTAATATTAGTTCTAAGAATTTTCCTCAAAAAACCACCACTGACATAAAATACACGCTTCTTAAACTTTGAACCAAATCTTATTCATCATCTGAGAAGTATCAGCAGTTGACTTCTTGGGGACTGAAGAAAGAAGTGAGGTTCTGTCAGAGTGTCAAATTTGAACTTGATATAAGCAAAGGTAAATTCAGTGGAAACCCACACTGTTGTTCTTGCTGACATCTGATCTGAATTTATATCAAAGGCCAATGTTTATTAATTTAATAACAATAAAGCTTTACTGCTTCTGTTTGCCTCCAGTTTTGATTAAGTAAAAAGGAGCTGCAAAATGCCTTGTAATGTATAGAGATATGGTGAAACATTTACATAAGTCTACTGTTTATCTACATGTAAATACTGGGCAAAATGTAGGTCTTAGGGTTTCTGTGTTCCTTCTTTGCACAGTAATCCATTTATTGTCCCATATTGGCAGTAGAGTTTATTTCCATATGTTTCCAAATTATTTGATGATACAAATTTTATAACTTGAGAAAAGCCTGTCTCTACTGATGCGTATTAAGAAATCAGCTCTTATGGGATCTCCCAGGCCAAATGCTGCTCCCGTGCTCCTGTGAACGTGCACTGACGTGCACTGGAGAATGTCAGTGACATTATTTACAGCAGGGGAAGCTCCTCGCACAGTGTCCTGTTAGAAGCTTTAAGCCCAGAAAGAAGGACCTGGGTGTACGTTCTCAAAACTGAAATGCTCATACTCTATTCAAGTGTGGGGAACTACAGAATTAATACAATTTAACCGAGCTATGAGAAAACTCTTCTTTTAGTGAGATCAAATACTTGACAGCTGACCTCCCAGGTCTGTTCCAGCCTGGCTGTATCTCCACCCCCAGCTTTACACAGCACACTTAGATCAACCATGAGCTAAAATATTTTGCATTGCTTTGATGCTAAACTTCTGAAAATAGCAAGTCTTTTGATGCTTGTGACGTGGATTTTCAAGTTGCCATGTGAATGCAACTTAATACATTAAGTGAAAGCTCTCAGCTCTTACGATTTGGTCCTCCCTTTACCCCAAGCCCTTCCATTCCCAGCTTATAGTAGCCCTTTCAGAGGTGCGGGCTCAAACCTCATCTCCTGTGCACAAGTACAAATTGCCGTAACTTTTGAAAATAGCTGCTCCACACAGGCTTGGCACAGCAGCACATCTGTCTGCCACAGAGTATTGCCTGCATACTTACGGCCTGAGGGTTGTTACCAAACTCAGTTACTAGTAAAAACAAAACGAGGTAGGGGATGAGATGGCTTAGCAATGAGTCAAATTTATCAGTAGGAAACTCATTTGAAATTATGCGGCATCTGACTCTCCAAGGGCCCCAACCTGCCGTGTGAGACCCTCGCTGTGAGCCCAGCAGAGGCAGGGAGCACTTCATCATTCAGACACCGACACTAGAATAAGTTGATGTAAGTGAAAGGAAGCCCACGGAGATGCTACTCACTAATTTCACATTGGTCTCCTTCATAGCCCGAAGGACAAATGCATTTTCCCAGATAGAAACACGTTCCTCCATTGAAACAGGTTGTTGTACAGTTTGCTGAAACAAATAAAACAGGAATGAACGAAGTCACTAATATGAACGAAGTCTGACTTGGCCTTGATGTTTTCTGCTGCTCATCATAAACAAACATTGAGTAGGTTTAAAAAAGTTGCATTAACATCTTTTCATCTGGTTTACAAAGGAAGACTGAAATGTGGTTTTTTCCTACGTAATGCTTTACACAGGCACACACGCAAGTCAATATAGAAAGAGACAAGCGAACAATACAGCAATGAGATCCCCGAGGACAGACTGTGTTACATCTTTATCAGTCCTCACATGCTAAGCTTGTTGAAGGATCAAGTCACTATTGCTATTGAAACTGCCAGTGTCTGATGAAAGGAGCACAACCTGGGACTGGAAGTTACTTCTACAAGAGGCTACTTCCACCAGGGTTCTTAATTAATGCCTTGACTAGAAAGAAACCTTTACAAGTTTTTGCTGTGTGGTGACACAGATGCAAATGCTGTGTCTCTCACCTGCTAAATTACTTACTTACATTGTGTTAGACGTGACTTTTCACCAGACAGCTGGGATTCATATTAATCCTTCACGACATTGGGAGCATTTCATTACAGTGCACTTTGGAAACATTTTTTAAATGCGGTAAAAGTCTCATCAAGGACTAGATACAAGTCAGAAGGACACTGGCAACAACAGTTTGTGCAAGCATACCTAAAGGCCTAGGAAGGTTCCCATTATTTTGCTGGAAAGTCCACTGGGACCTTTTGCATTTAGTCTTTATTTCATATAGTTCTGCAACAATAAATGCAACATGATATTCTGTAATCTGCTCTGCCATGAGCAGGTCAGTTATATTTCTGCAGGGAAGTACTTGGTTTTTTCTACATGGTAGCTTGGACTGTTCCAGATTACTGTTCTGAACAACCGATTGTTCCTTTTTATCCTTCCTGAGCCACAATGCAGCAACAAAAAATGAATAGCCTGCTTATTTTTTCATGTGTCCAGATGCAGCAAATTAATGTACTAAATAATTAATAAAACTAATTTTACTGCAGGAAACTAGAGTTCAAATAGAGATACTTTTTTTCCCTAGGCCAGAAATACAAGTGAATTTTGTGGTAGGTCCCACAGCTTTCAGCGGATCAACTAAAGTGATTATCTAAATTACCCTTCACAGAGCTGGCATATATGGATGCCTGCACATTCAGCTGCAAAAGGACTTCCAAGAGCTCCCAGGTTGTGCATCTATTTGAAGAATCACAGAACTTTTAAAACTTCCTTATTTCATCACTTGCCTGACATTCCAAAATCCACTCCTAGAGGAAAACTAACACAGGGGAATAAAGAGAGGCTGCTGGATACGGAGCCCAGGGGGTTTTAGCTGGCAGTTACCTTTGTCACAGTTGATGCCGTAGAACCCTGGGGGGCAGATGCAGAGGCCGGGTGTAATGCAGAGCCCGCCATTCATGCAGCGAGGAGCACACAGCGCTGAGGAGCAGCAAGAACAGAAAAAACATCACTGGTGTGATAGCAACTGCCTATTTGAATACATAGCACATTGTCTCCTTAAGCTACTTTTCCTTCTGCTGAATATAACAAGTAATTTTTGTAAAGCATCTTTGTAAGTGGGTTAAATCAACTATATCTCTGATTTGTACTTAGCAATTTGTATACAGCATTACTAAAAAAGTGAAGATTAAATTATGTTCAAATCTGTTTCCATATGTAAGCAGAAATTGCCTCTTATACAGTTTAATTCCAAACTGGGGAGAAAAAAGTGCCCACCTACCCCCTCTGGATATTTGAAGTCCACCCCCCTCCCTGTAACTGGACGCTGGTGCTGCAGCTGGTGCCTCAGCGCTGCAGACAGCACTGTCTCTTTAGGGGCTGCGCTCAGAGGTGTCGGCAGTTCAGTGGGGTTCCCAGGCAGGCTTTACAATGAACCCTCCCTTCACCCCCTGCGTGCCTGAGCATAAGCATGGATACCTAATTTAGGCTAGGGGAGCCTGTCATGTGGCCTGGTTTGGTGGCCAAACTGTCCTGCATGCTCCGTGTGAACCTTCTCCAGAGCCCCTGTGCTCTCCCAAGCCTTCTCTGCAGTTGTGGCCACCCCACAACGCTCTTCCAGGGAGGCACATCAGGTGGCAATGCTTCATTTTGTGATTGCCCAAAACTGGTACATGGAGTGAGACTGGGTCCATACTAGTGAGTTAAACAGCACCCACACATGGGGCCAAGTGGGGGCACAGGATCATCTGCCTTGTGAAATTGTTGATGCCATTCCTGGCATGGCTTTGTCCCTGGCCAACCAGCAAACCCTCGCGGGCATGGCCGCAGGGTGAGCAGCGGCCACGGGCTCCTCCCAGAAGGGAGTTTGGAGGGAGGTTTTTTGGAGGGCAAGAGAGTTTATTAAACATATGAATGCAAACTGCACCATCCCAGTTGGCCCCCAGGCCAGAGAACTCATCCTTTGTACTTAATATTTTGGATGTAGCCAGAGCATCTGGGAGCTCAGTGAAGGATGCCATTGGAATAGGATGCCCACAGGGATGGTTTGCTCCATCTCAAGTCACCCCAGGGAGGGTCTGCTACCGGGGGAGGTGAAAGAAGAGATAGGAAGAAGAGCTAGTTTTCTTGCCAAGTCACTGAATTTCTTGGTCCCCCACGCCTGGAAATGTCATTTGGGGCTATTAGTCACTAATGGAAAGGAAAAGGGGACTCTTTCCTTCATCTTCCCATCTTCGTTGTCAGCCTGCCTCCAAATTAGATCTTATCTCCAAATAAACAAATGCTGAACAACAAAAGTCCTGTGTTTCCCAGCTAGTCCTCATTAGCAGAAGAATTTTATTTAATCTTTTTACCAGATGGTTTCCCTGTGATTAAGGATCACTTAACTATTGTGTCACTTTTTGTTAAAAGCAATCTCTTAGAGAGAAAACATCTTTCTTGTAAGCAATTCATGTTTCCATCAGACCATGGGTGATGATAGTAATTCGCTTACATGTATGAACTCAAAATATATGAAATCTTCAGAACAGGCCATTCTTTTAGGAGAGACTACAGTGCAGTAGCTACAGTTTTGTTGACATTATGGTAAAGAAGACAGTTGAGAAGATTATTTTTAAAATTACCTTTCTCACAGTGAGGCCCATAAAATCCATCTGGACATTCACAGACATGTCTTTCGTTGCAAAACCCTCCGTTTCTGCATCCTCCTGGACACTCCGCTTCATAAAATATAATGACAATCTTAATTGGATATTACATACTTCAGCTGTCGGCTAACTTTCGGTAGGATCAATATATTCCTTTGACACAACTGTAAAAATATTTGCTGACAGACAGGCAAATGCTGGCAGAAATGGAAGTTCAGCTAAGACCTCCTCAAGAGAAATTAGTTTCTTTTTTGTTAGTCTACAAATAGAGGTTTCATCATGTGTTCAGACAAATGCACGATGTGCTTGTTGACAGACTGTGCATTTCCATTGCTCTGCTGTTCTGTAAGTGCAAGAGTAATGTGGACGCTCTGCTCAATCCAGCGCTTTCTCCTCCACGCAGAACCAAGCAGGCAGTGCAGGACTTGCAGCGCTGGTTAGACCTGCTCTCAGTATGCAGGACCAGTTTCCATTTCTGCAGGCTTAAGTAGACTGCACTGCAACTTGCATTGCATTAATTGCTACATCTGTTACTACTGAGGTGACAAAGTGATGAAATCTGTATTCAAATGAAAGAGTCAGCTTCAAGGCTAGGGGAAAGAAGGCCAGAAAGGAAGATGAAAGCATTCCTGCACAGTGGTCCTATATCCTCATCCAACTCATTCACATCTCAGCTATCAATCAAACACAAAGCGTTTGGCAACACTGGTTGCATTATGCAAGGACAAGAAATACCTCTGGGTACCATCACCATCCTCAAAACACCAGAGTCCATCAAACAAGAGGCAAACCAAATTGAACACTATGGAACCCCATGAAAACATGACTGCTGGGTAGAAAAACAGTTGCTCAAAAATACCTTCCTAGATCTCTCACAGAGAAGGCGGCAGGCAGGAGAGGCTGCCTACTCCCATTAGAAAAAGTGAATATCACTTGTGACCAGTGGTACCAGGGCCACAAGGCCGCTTTAGCAGAGGAGGCATGACCTACTCATCTTGATGCTATGCTGCGTGACACTCTGAGTCAGAAGATTCAAAAAACTCTGAGGCAGACCTAAACTCAGAGAGCAATCTTATTAACAACCATCGCAACCCAAACATGAAGGTCATCTATTAGACAGCAACTGGCTGTTGGCATCACGTCTTCTTTTTTTTTTTTTTTTAGTGTAACAGTGCTGTAAACATCATGATTGACAAGACGTGCCAACAGCATCCTTACTTCTTCTCCACTGCCTTGTCACCTGATTTCATCAGGAAGTGCTGGCACCTACCATCCATAGGCTGTTAAGATGTACCATTGATTCACACTGATTCCCAACTGAATAATACCAGAGTTCAAATTCAAGCAGTTATAGCCTTTAAAGTGCACTTGTTTAAAGTGGTAAGGAGTAGCAGGACGTCTATAAATTCAGGAGGGTCAGGTTGCCTGAGACATTTTTGCAGCCCACAGAGATTCTTTAAACTGTAACTCCTCTTAATACAGAGGAAAACATTACCCTGGACTTAAACAAATTTGAATGATTCTCCCTTCTTCTAACATTTGAGTCAGGTGACATATCTGTTAGTTAGACTCATACACAGATAAACTTTTGTTTGTGAAAATTTATCTAATATCTGATTAGAGCCACAGGAAATGATGGCTGCTATAACTACGAGCAGTATTCTGCTGCACTTATGTTATAGCTTTCTATTTAGTGGGATACAAAGGGTAACTCTGAGACTAAGCGAAAGGAAAGAAAATCTGATGTACTGGTCAGGTGGCTGGATGCTGTGTACAACTGTCAAACCAACAGGAAACAGAGAGGAGGAAAAGTGTAATTTTAAAATGCTCTTCCATTCAAGGCCATAGATACATGAAGCAAAAAGTGTTGCTGTAAAAGTAAAGCTGTTTGCAGTAGTAGTAATAGTGGTAAAGGCTTTTTTGTCTTATTGTGTTCCAACACTGTACTCTAGGACTGTTTCTGGAAATGCTTCTCCCTCTGTACCCAAATGCAGAGCTGCTATTCATTACAGAAAATGCATGCTTAAATACATACGATTTCAAACAGAAAAATAGGAAAACATAATTTTTTGTGTGGCCATCTCTTAGCCACAACAAAGCCTCTCCTCTCCCACAAAATTGCTCCCTTGCTCCCCTCACTTCCTCTGGTGGGGGCCCTTCTGGATGGCCAAGAATGACTGGAAACAGTGACCAGGGCACCAGCAGGAGGAACTGGAGCTCCTCGCCATGAATGACGTCCTTCAGAGGAAGGAAACTCACCCCTACTCTAACACCAACTGGTAAGGACATTCTCATCTTTCTCAGCATCTCTTCCAAAACCACTGCCGTGTCCACCTCACAGGACAGAGGGCAGGAGTGGGGGGTACCCCAGTACGTGCTGGAAGAGACGAGGTGAGAAAACTCCTCCTCTGCCCATCTCTAGAGTTTAGGAAATCGTCCTTGCATCTCTCAGCTGGGTCCGGGAACAAAGGACCGGGACAATAATCGCTCCCAGCTTTCCTGAGAGGCCATATGATGCAGTACTGCTAAATTGTCAAATATTACATCTCATATCAAAATAGTAACAACAACAACAACTAATAGCACAGAAACAGTAACTTGGATGAATGCTACTACTAACTGAGTTTGGAGCCCTCTCTGTTCAAGCCACATTTTTCCACAATACAGACGTGTAACTCTGCTTTCCTTATTAGATTACCCCAACACTATTTCCAAAGTTTATTAAGTTCAATACCTTTGAACTGAACTGAAAATAAAAAAATAGCAAATGTTTTGTGTTCTATTTACATCAGACACCCAACTTCCTACACCAGATCCGATTGATTTTACTTCCATTAAGCCCCCATTTTCCTTCCTGTTTCTCTGCCCGCTTCTTCTCCCCCTCCTCCACTTTCCCTGGGGTAATCGGCAGTAGCAAGACTTCAAAGGAGAAAAGCAGCTTTGCTATTTAGGTGTAGTGAGGTTTCAAAGAATAAACAGCTCCTGCTCCTGCTGCTCGCTCTTTGAAGCCACACTACAGCCAATTAGCTCAGAGAAAAAGAGCGCAGAGAAGAAAGTGTGGGACTGGGAACGAAGATTTAATAGGAGAAGAATAAAAATCTCACTCTTTGTACATCAGCCCTGTCATGGGTTAATTTGACACAATTGCACAGGACATGGGATAACTACCTTATCTTAGATACTGCTTTTTCAATTTCAACAGCGTCCGTTTAAAGTGATAATTATAGTTGTTTGTAGTGTATCAAATTAATCCAGAAAGTCTTATTACATGGTGTTTATGGTTCATAGATTGGTTGATTAAACAGGTTCCCTCCTTTCCAACTAAACACTGCAATAACTTCATGGTGCCCTTCTTCTACGAGTGCATCCCGTGTGTGTTTACTGCTTGATGACTGCAAGTATTGAGGACCAGCTTCCACTACCTTACCTGTATCCAAAACCAAGAGGTTGCCATCTGAGCTCCAGAGAAGGTAAAGCCAAATTTTGCAAAAATGTTCTGATTTAGGATTTTTGCATTCGGTTTGTATGTGCAAGTTGAGATTTAAGGAACTGTTGAACTAAGGCACCAAACAATATTTATTGAAGTCAGTGTCCCCACTACAGATCGCAGTTCAGTTCTCCACCTTATGTCCACTTCTGGAAATGTTAGCCTCAGCTTGTTTTCACAGGACTAGCTCTCCTCCAAGCACCTCAAATCATTTGCTAACAAATAGGTGCTTCTAACATGGTACATTTCTATCAATGTCCTTGACATGATGAGCTGTGAACGGGAGGAAAAATGCCTCCAACCCCATCTGCTAAGGGAGACATAGTTGACAGTAAGAAAAGGGTTAGTGTGGTAAATGAACAGCAAATCCACAGACAGAGCCAGAACAGCCTGGCATTCACCACCATCACTACACATTGTGTGAGCACTTTATTTCCACCTTCTCTAGCCATTCTCCTGAATGAAACATAAGAAAGTTAGGTGACCAGGTCTAACGGTATCTCAGCATGTCCTCTTTAGCGTTACCTTGCTGACAGGTTTTAAAGAAGATGGCATTCTGAGGGGTCTGGAGAATAATATTGCCTTCTGAATTCATTATGATCACATTCACTTCAAACGCAGCCACCCCATCTTGTTTTCCAAGGCAAGGAAATCCAACCTGAACGACTTAAAGGAGAATAATAACAATAATATTTATATTTACATGCACATATATCTATATACATATAAAAGCATACATCGCAATAATAAAAATATAGATAATATTTATAGCTAAGCTTCAGAGTAATGCCATTGATGAAAACCTGTAACACAGAGACACAGAGATCACCTTATTCATAGGCGGCTCCAGGACTGCAAGTAGAGCAGCACAGGAGATGAGCCTGCGCTCATTTACTGACATAACCCCAACACAGCACAGACAGCAATCTTAACACAAACATACTTTTGCTTGCAGACAAGGCAATTAATCATGTGGAGGTATCTAAGGACACACCAAAACAAGCTGGAAGGCTATATTTAATTTTCTAAGCTGAGCTGATCACTTCTGAGTCTAAATTTTGCAGGCTCTCTCACACAACTTCCGCAAAAACGCCTTACACATTTTGGAAAAAAAGTTACTTCAGATATGTTTTGCTATTTTGGATATTGCAATTAATACTTAAATAAAATACCAATTTAATCAAAACTTACTTCATAAAGTGCTGGCAAGATGGTACACTTGATAAATAAGATCATGGGTGCAAACATTTAAAAAGAAGACAGAGACACATCACTCTGACAGAACTTGTTAAGTGTAGCACTATTTGAAGATTGCCTTTCCAGGAAAAGTATTCAAACACTTTTGAACTACAAAGAGTTTAAGCAAATAATTAAGGCCAGTAAATCTGGAGTATTTTAATGAGGAAGCAAGCCCAATACGTCAGAGCTATGGAATGCTCCTCTGTGATTGTCACAAGTGATCTTAAATAATCTTCAGATGAAACGATTTTATCTCTTTTCTTCAAAATTGGCTCTTCTCAGCTGCTTTATAAGTTAGATCCAGCTAATAAAAACTGCTTATTCTTTTCTTCTGAAGATGGCCTGAGATTTCAGAACCAAATATTAAGCTAACAGCCCTACATTTGGTTTGGTTTAAATTGCTTGTTATAAAAAAATTTTGCAAGTCATAATTGGGCCATTTTTGTTATTTGTTGCCTTGATGTAATACAGAATAATTTGTTGACGAAACACATTCTGCTGCTGGTAAATCCTACAGACTGAAAGGTCTGTTGCAGTTTTCATTATAAAGCAATTTCATTGTTGAAGCACTTTTACACCCATCTTTTAAAAGACCGTTACAAAAAGCATGTAACCATGTGGTAAGAAGGAAACTCTTACAGTGGATTAAATATAGTTTAAGTGCAGTGAACTTCTTAAACTGTAGTAACCTTCTTACAGTGCAAGTGCAGGAAATCAGTGCTTGTATGGGGATATGTGTGAGTTAGCTGAGCAAATTGTTATGGGGAGGAAGACACGGCAGAAGTTTAATGATGGCACTATAGTTATTATCTAGACTTCATTGAATCAGTAGCAAACCCCTGATCTCCCCTGAGATTTGGCTGTGGGTTTAAATGTCTAGGGCAAAGACCAGGCATGCATCTCTTAGGGCTGAAGTCTGAGGGGACAGGTCAGAAACCCCTTATTCCAGCACTCCCCACCCTGGAAGCATCTGTATTTTTGGACTTCCCATACGTCTGAACTCCTAGGCACACAGAAATGCATTAAAGGACCCTCCTGTGAGCAATAAGTACCTGGATCCTGGCTGAGCTCTGTGGTGGTTCAGAGCTGAAATAAAGTCCCTAAACTCCCTGCCTTTTTATGCTTGTTTGAACAATACTAAGCACACAGCAACAGCACTACAGTCAAAATGAAGCACAGAGCAAAAGTCCCTTGCATCCAGAGCCACGGCTGCAGCTACCAAAGCACTGAGCAGGGCTGTGGCAGGGCATACTTCAGGTCTGGTCCCTGCTTCCCAAATTCAGGATGCAGTTTACATTTGCCCATCACTGGGTAAAAACAGGGAGAGGGAATCACAGCTCAGGACTTCTCTCTGCCAGCCATCGTCCCACCACCAGGCCACAGAATTGCCTCTCCTGCATGTTTATATTTCTGCATCCTCTGGAGCACTTGCACCCAGGGCTGCAGAGCAGACAGCTCTAGCAGGTGTGAGGAAAATTTAACTAATTTGAAAAGGAACCTAAGGAAATCTTGTGATTTATATCTAATTTATTTTTATCTGGTAATAAGAATGCTCTCCTGGGATGTGGAGGATGCAGGTTAAGATTGTAATCTTTTGGGCTAAAATGCTTTTTCAAGAAATATCTTACTACTCTTGATTTGTTATTAAATACAAGCTTGTGACTGAATTTCTTCTGACATGCGTATGTGTAGAAAAATTATTTGCTCATGCAACAGATTCAGCCAAACTAGTCTACATTTGTCATAACAGTTTTGTGAACATATAAATTATATAAATAACTACAAAGTAGCCACCATTCATTATTTTTATAGCATGCATTTATTTAAGGCTACTTAGTTCATTTTGGCCAGCTAGCAGGCAGCGTAAAAAAAACACCATCATGCTAGTGGCTCACTGTTTAATAGCGTATGTGCTTCAAATACTGTACGTGTACTGATTATTACTGATTATCAATTGCTGTTAAACAGTGGACTCACTATAACGCCAAACAGAACTTAAATAGAGCTTATATATACTAAATGCAGTGGTGCGCCACACATGCTCCATGTAAGGAAACACGATGGACATGCCCACATTAGTCCTGGAACTGAGGTACCAGTGCTGCAAACAAACAGGGTAAGTCCTTTTTGGCTTTAATCAGACCTCCTATCATGACGGTTAACAGACCTTCTGCTGGAACTCTGAGATCTCATCTCCGGCCTCCCTTCACTTGTAGATTATATGTTTTCCTAAACACAATCAGAAGCAGGTCACTTTGGTCTAGACTTTCTAGATAGTTAAAAAGTAAAGGAGAAAGTAGTTTATATTAGAGGATGCAGAGTGTAGAGCTTCCCACATATCTCGCCTGCTTTATATGGAGGTGGAAATAATCTAAATGCTTAACAAGAACTTTGCCTTTGTGACATTTTTAGTTACATTTAGAGTAAATGTCTTTACTTGCCAATTTATTGGCCTTGCAATCAATTAAATTGCAGCAATTGTGGTGCAAATATTATAGCACTCTTCATCCAAATCCATTTTCAATACCACTCATTCAATCCACAGTGAATGGAGAGACCAATCGTTAATGCTAAATTCCAGGTCCCACAGCAAAAAGCTGTGCTGCAACATTACTTCAATGCCATTCTACTGCAAGCTCAAAATGGAAGATATCAAACACAAACTTTCAGAATTTATACATTAAGAAAAGAGAAGAAAAAGAAAGACCAGTCAAAGATGTAAACCTGTGTGTCAGTGCTACACTTGGATCCATATGCAGCCCCATCCTCTCATTCCTTTTCTCACTTCTTTCCTATTTTTCCCACATGGTCTTAGGTTGGCTAAGGCTGATCATGAAACCACGATCACTAAGACACTACTGTCGCCCAGATGTACATTTCTGCCTTTCTGCCAGAGACTACCACATATTAGCCCTGGAACAGACCGTGTAGACTCTTATTCATCCACTTCAGAGCAAAGTGGATTCGATAACCACTCATGGAAAGCTGTTTTACCCCACCCAGCTCACTGTGCTTCTGGAGCACTCACATTGGCTTGGGCTCAGCCTCTGCTGTGGAGCTATAAACGCCAGTCAAGGACTGAGAATGCACAAGTAAGAGAAAAGTGGTAAATGATAATATCCTAAACTAGAACTTGTGTCTTTGAGCTGAATGTCTGGTGACAACACCTGACCCCAACTGAAAGTAAAACGTCCACAAACTGCAACCTCTGAGAAACAGAATAATTTGATAACTATTCCTTACAATGATCAAAGATTTCATTTTCCAAAAGCTGCACAACTTAAGTAATAATATTCATGCACATGAATTTTATGCAACAATTTTGCACAAGTTTCTGCTGATTTAGCTACACATAAAAGCTTCATGTGACTTGGCTCAGACACGATATGCTGCTGTAGCCAGGCAAGGCACTCACAAACTGTTCAATGTCAAGCACTGTGGCAAGCATTTCTTTAGCAATAAACTTCAGAACTGCAATTCATAACAAGACATTTAGACTTCACTGGCTGCAGAATATTTTTTACAGGAACACAAGTTATAGTATCAACAGCACAAACCTGATGCTTTATGAGGAACTGTTCCAAGCAGAGGGATATTTATAGTTGGATCTGCCATTATGCCTTTGTCCAAAGAGCGCAAAGACAAGAACTCGTAGAAGTACTCAGCCTATGACAAAATAAATAAAAAATCGCTATGCATTATAACTGCATTCACGGAAGCAAACTATTTAGCATATAAACTACAGCAGAAAATACCACACTTTTCATTATGCCATCCACTGGATTTGTTTCTATTATTTCCTTGAGTGCTTCTTTACCTAAGCATAATTTTCAGATAATTTCCTCTTATTTCAGAGATTGCAAGTGACCATACAGTAATCAGGACACAGCACAACCGCAAGGAAAATGGCATGCATACAGTGAACGGATGTTGTACAGAGAAGACATTTTTTACAGCCCACATCTTTTATCTGGCAGACCACAAAAAATGTATGAACAGTAAGCTAATTCTTAAAGCTGTTTTTTGGGCAGAATACTCCTAGAAGTGGCTGGTGAGCCTGGATGACCTGCCTGCACCACAAGCGCAGCTTAAAGAACATACTCGCATGCATGATGCAACTGTGGCGTGAGAATATCCGAGCTTGCTCTTGGTTGATCTGCATAGCACAGCACATTGCCTTGGGGGAACAGTGCCAGGCAATTGATAGCCACGTTACTGGAGTGCCATGCTAGGACACATATCTTTCTTACAGCTCTGATGCTGCCTTGTTCAACCTCAGTTCATTAAATTGTTCCAAGGGTGGAGCTGAGCACTTTCCTACAGAGTTGGCTTCATGTCACTCATTATTAACTGCAACATAAATGATTTGTTTTGGTGATCCCCAAAAGGTGTTGGCATGATTTAAAAAATACTTTCCACTGCCTTCATCCTACTCCTCATATGCACCTGCATTGTGGCACAGACTGCAGGCTTTGGTACTTTCTTTCATGGGACCCAGGCCTCTCTGTTGAGTCATCTGTTCAATAGTTCTTCATATTTGATGCAAAGTGATGTCATGTATCTGCAGTGTAGCTGTACACACCATGTACACCTGAGATATATGCATCTTAGCAAGTCACTGGAGACTTCCATCACTGTCAATGGCACAGCTGCAGATGTGCAAAGCAAGTGGAAATGAACCTTTTCCCTAAAGTCTGGCTTCTCATTTACCCTGAAGCATATGAGGGATCGCAGGTAATTGTACCTGCTGCTCTCAGAAAAGTACTTGAAACCTTAGTGTGGGCACTGGCAAAAACATGTCTTCATCCAGCAACCCACTGATAGTAGACAGTATTGTTATGCCTGCTTTTTAGCTAAAACAGTGAATTAAAGAAAGATTAAAGCCAAAATTTTATGAGAACTTTGGGCTGATAAATGGTAGTTAATTTATGTGTACAAGATGGCAGTCAATGATGTCCTTAACCAGAAGACTGTCCTTTTTCTCCTGTAATATCCTGGCTCCCTAGTACAAGGAAGATGTGGACTTACTGGAGTGAGATGAGTGCAGGGCCACAAAGATGATCAAGGGACTGGAGCGTCTGACATACAGGGAGAGGCTGAGAGATCTGGGACCATTCAGCCTAGAAAAGGCTGAGGGGGGATCTAATCAATGTGTATAAATAGCTGACAGGGAGGTGTAAAGAGGATGGAGCCAGGCTCTGCTCAGCAGTGCCCAGTGACAGGGCAGCAGGTAATGGGCACAACACAGAAAACTCCATCTGAACCTGAGAAAACACCTTTTTACTATGTGGGTGACTGAGCGCTGGCACAGGTTGCCCAAAGAGGTTGTGGAGCCTCCATCTGTGAAGATATTCAAGACCCAACTCAACACAGCCCTGGGCAAGCGGCTCTGCTTGAGCAGCGGGGTGGACTAGATCATCTGGAGATCAGACTGCCTGGTCTCAGATCGGCCTCAGCCCTTCTGTGATGCTGTGCTCTGCTAACTTGAGCAGAAGCCCCCAAGTGTGAGAGACCATCTCCCTTTAGCTCCTGGTGACTCCAGCAAAGCACTCGTGAGCTGGGTAGAAAGTTCGTTATGAAATTCCTGATTAGCCCTGGCAGCACATCCACTCGCTCTGTGGGGACAGCAAGGAGACCCCAAACAGCATGCAGGGGCTACACTCTGCACAGACAGTCTTCAGAGGGTGTTGTGTAGGCATGGAGACCTCGGAGGAGGACTCGCAAAACAATAGGGAAGGAAGCAATGAACGTTTTTAAGGGTGGGTTAAACACATGGAGTTAAACACATGTGGGAGGGAGAGGGGACATGGAGAGAAGCAGTAAAACAGGAGATGAAAATTGAAGTCTGGGGTAATGTTCAAAAGGCTGCTTTTAATTAAAGACATTTTTTCCAATACAATATACCATGCCAAAATATGAAAACAAGGCATAAAGTCAGATTGTGAACATTTTTGTTTTCAAATAAAACTTTGGTTCAGAAAAATAATTATATGTCTCCACACATCTATAGAATAGTAGAGTGAGTGAGTCAATGCTGTACTGTCTGTTTCTCATTGGTTAGCTTTGATGTTTGGTTATATCTAAACCAGGTCATAATGGGTTGGGATATTAAAACATTATGTTCCTACTATTATAGTAAACAACAACTGGTAACTAGATCAAATAGCTCTACTCCCATATTTCCATTCCAGCCACACTGTCGTAGCAGGTCAGCTTGTGAGCCAGAGCCCTGATTTATAGGAAAAGAACTAGAATCCCATTTTCTAGAGTCGAAACGATGCCTAAGGACAAAGACAAAAAGAAAGTTCGCTGTGGGAAAGAGGACCGATTGCTGCATGAGCCACGATACTCACTGCCTTTCAACGAAGGAATTGCTCTAACCAGAGTAGAGGCGTAGCAGTGATTAGTGCCTCAGGCATGAGTACGTTCTGCCTACACATTAAAAAGATGGGAAGAGACATTGCACAAGCAACAGGCTGCTCAGGAGGAAAGCCACGCATTGCACTGGGGGGAAGATACCTGCTCTCACCATTTCTGTACAAAAGTTTGTACATCTGCTGAGTTAACAAAAACTGAACTCCTTGAAATGATAGTATCTAAGAAGACCTGAAACACTTCAGGTAGATTCGGACTGAAGTAGCACGACTTCAAAGTTATGAAGCCATGTGCTGCAGAGTATGTTTGCAAATCATGTGTGCTGGACTGAGTTGGTTAATTTTTGATACAAAAATTATATTAAAAAATCAGAGTCTAGAGAGGCTGCACAGTGGAGCAGAGTAGTTTAACTCCTCAAACCTGAGAATCTGAAATAAGATTTGCTGCCATAAATCCTATCTATTTGGAAAAAAATCTGTCTTGACACAATCCCTACCTCCAGTCTCCAGTATTGTCCTGCCGTAATTTGAGTTGATTGCCAATTAACTTGCATTAATCATCATGACTGAAAAGCAAACAACACACTCTCAGCAAATATTTAGCATGCTCCAGCCTAGCACGAAATTTAGTCATGATGGTTAATTGAAGAGATAGGTCTGTCCAATTAAAATATTGTCTAGTGACTACCATAATTTGTGCTGTAAGTGGTCATTGTGAGTGACCTGGTAGCAAGAACAAAATTTCCTTGGAAATTGTTGCAAGATAAAGGGGAAAACCCCATAATCTATAATCCCTTTCCCATTATAAAAACATTCTGTGACTTTTTTTTTTTTTTAAGCCAGCCTATGAACTATCTGGTATGTGAGGGGCAAAATTTGGTACTGAAGCTAAATTTTAGAGGAACGGTGTTATTAGAGGTGATGGAGGAAACAGGGTTTGAGATAAATTGTTGATAAATTGGCAATTGCACACTCTGCATGCACAGAAGACTTTTTGGTTTTGGCTTGACTTCAGGAAGCACCCAAGGAAGAATATGCTTTACTTTTGTGTAAAGACTTTGTTTGAGACCCTCAGAAACTGAGGCAAGGGCCCCTGCAGACCTTGTGCGAACAGTCTGGGGACTTGGTGCCTTCAGGCAGCAGGTAGCCCTGTGCAGCTGCCCTTTAACAGTTCCCCATGTGGCAAAGCCCTCAGCAAAGGGAGGAAATTTCATTTTAGGCAAATAATTCTATGGTCGGGATTAACTTTTATGGACTTTAAATGGCTGTTTTCTATAAATCAGAGGAATTTAAAAGGTTATAAAAATAACGAAGCCCTCTAACAAGTATTGTAGCAAACATCTGTCGGCAGTTTGCTTTTAAATGATATACACTTAAAATTCCTACAGAACTCCACTCCTCAGTACAAGACCTACTGCGTTAGAGTTTTCTTATCACTCAGATGTCATGTTGTGCCTGCCTTGTTTTTGTTTCATATTTAACCAAAGCATTCACAGGAATGTGCTTTACGTTTTCTTCATTTTACATGAAAGATGTAGGATTAGAAGTAATGGTAGTACCTGAAAGTGAAGCAGAGTAGCTTAAACTGTTGTATGTCACAGCTCAATAACCTAATGAAATCTGCAGCCTTTCTAACAAAGAAAAGAGAATGTGTGTTAGCTTTGCAACTAGATGTAAAAAATTAACTATATTTTCTTCTCATTATTTTAGAGATCAGTGCTGAATGTTCTATTCTGTTATCAATTAAATGATAAATATACCCTAACGCCAATTTTCTACATTCAAAGAAAGAAACGCATCAAAAAAGCTCCTTTTTATCCCAGATCCATGGATATTTCTGGCTATGCACACACTAGAAGATTCTAGCATGCATTATCCATAGCAGCTGCTCACAGCTGCATATGCCATAAATAAAATCACAAAGTGAGACAATGTATGCGTTTGTTAGGTGTTTATAGCATGGAGCATTGCTTCTCCAAGATATTAACTGCATTAGGTCAGAGAAGTTGGTCCGTCTATGTTCCAAGATGAAGCAATGAGATGGATTTCAACAAAGAGGGGAGGCCGTAGCCGTACTGCGCGTACCAGGCTATTGAAGGAGTCTGGCCAGGGTATGAGTATGTATGTCAGCAGCACATTTTGTTACTGCGGTGCAGTCTAGACACTGCTGTAATGAACAACATAATGATGCCTCCTTAGACAAGCAGATAATAAACTGTCTGCCTACAAGGTTTTATTTTTCTGCTAGGGAAGGCAGCTTTGCCTTACCTGTTAACTGGTCCTGTCACAGAGTGGGTAAACCATTTTTTGCACCCCAGTGTGACACTCAGGGAGACTTGCCATCAGCCTCATGAGGTAGTCCCAAAGTGGGAGGCATGCTTAATGATATGAAGTGATACAGAAACACACTCTGAGAAAACCAATTTACACAGAAGACAGGATAGCCAGCCTGTTTTCCAGTACTGGCTGCTAAGGGTATGGGAATGAATGGAAGCAGCAGGATTAACAAAAGCAGAGATGCACACGAAAAGAAAAATAGAGATATTTTGGTGTTTCAAAAAAAGAAGGACCCAAATTAGAATTCAGCGAAATGGGCAATCTCAAAGAAAAATACATTACGTGACAGTGTTAATTACACAATGCTGTGGTGAAATGCACACAACTCTGCAGAGCCTGTGTTATGCCTGCTTTCTTCATGTTAAGAAAACTGTGGCAGACTGAAGAAAATCCATGCATGAGGAGGAAGACTTTTTTAACAATGGAGTGAATCCCTGCAGGCAACTTTCAACAATAACCACTTGTGGTTTTAATGGTTTTAGAAGAAGAATGGTACAAAAACTCTCTGGTTTTGTCAATGGAAGATGACTAACTAGTGCTTAACATCTCCTGTGGCATGCGACTGTGGATGGCAGATCAGATCCTCCAAAAGAATGATTTAGAAAGCTGGAAAAGAGAAATTTCTTGGTTGCTATCAAAAGGAGCCCCAGATTTTGAAAGGTGACACTGCAGGCTTCCAAGAATGCTTTGCACAGGAGAGATGGATAGAAATCTTTGCAGAATACATTAGCTTTTCCTCCAAGTAATGAGAAAAGAATTTCTGTAAAGGTAAGTAATACGAAGAAATCGCTGTCAAGAAGCTTGGTGAGACCACAAAGTAATAGATTTAGATTACATTTAGCAATTGAGTTTCCGACAGTTGTTTGCTCTCTGGGAGACATGGGAAACAGAGCAGCTACTTGGTAATTTTGAGCCAATATTTTCTCTCACCAGACCTTGAGCTCTGGAAGCACTCTAGCATTTGAAGAGGTCATCTGAATCCAACCCGAGACTGGAAGCTGAAGGGCTTGGCCAAAAGGATAGGGTTAGAGAGGAATGCCAGTGAAAAAGAAAAATCCAAGTACACCAGCAGAGCATTAAGTTTGAAACTCATCCTCACGTGCAGGAAAAGCAGGCTGCTTGAAACAGAGGGACAAATAAATGGCTATTGCACATTCCTGTCCATCATTAGCCTGCTAATGAAAATACGATTTTAGTTTAGATCAGAGTCAATCCCTTGACACAGTAGGTAACTGCAATGAGGATGGTGGAGCCGTTCCACAAGGCTAAAGCCTTGGAAAGCAGCATACGGGCAAACAGATCCACAGCAATTTCCAGGTATGTACAAGTACAGTGATACAAAGCACGTGGCATGCAGGATTTCTTAAAAAACAGTCACAACAAGTTTACAGCTCCTCATTGAGGGAGGTCTTGGAGTTTCTTACTCCTTCTCTACCTTGCTTTGTTCAGAAACAAAAGAGAAAGCAAGAGAGCACAACTCCCCACATTTAGACATTTTCTTGTTTAACAGATTTTCTGTAATGTATTTTATTACTGCTTCACTGGAGTTACTTTTGAGAAAATTAAGCTAAAAGGAGACAAAATCATTAGGGTTTTGATAAATATGCACAGTTAATTACATCTTGAAAATCTCTAGCAAGGAATGATATTTCTCAGCATGAAGCAGGCTGGAATGTACACGTGGTACACAAGTTTCCTTTAAATTGTTTTCTCCTGTGTCTTACAGATGAAAATTAGATAACTCTGCTTTGGGGAAGGGGAGAGAAGCAAGCAATACACCAGAACCAGAAATAGCATTAAGAGTTCAGATTAAAAAAAGTAAAAGATACAGAAGCCTTCATTATCTTCAAATATTTAATGAAACATATTGTTCTGGTATCCTGAGAACTGGTAAAAGCTATTCTCCTGAAAAGTGATTTCTTGTTCTGGCACAGCAAGGGCTAATTCATTCTTTTGTCACTCAGCAAAAGATCAGTGCTCTTTCCAGTGGAGATTTCATGATCAGGGATGTCCAAAATGCCAGTTTCCTAAGGCTAATAAAAAAGGGGGAAATTATCCTTACTCCTTAGATGAAGAACCTAAAATACTGTCTTATCAGGTTAGTTCCTAACAAAACAATGCTGTACAGATCTGCTACTGGCACCTGCAATGCATCTATCAATCGGCTCTACCTACACTGAAAATAAACTGTGAGGTTATTTTCTTTCCCTCACAGCTTGAAAAATAAGTGAAAACCTGGGCTGGCTGGCCCTGGGAGTGCATCTTTACATAGATTACAGACTGTTCACAGTTTCAGGTTCTGGATAGATTTATTTATAATTGATAAATTAGCCTGAAAATTATTTTCAGAGAATGTCAAATAATTTCAATAAAACCTTTACAGTTAGGGAAATGATTGCACTAACAAGTATTTAGACTAATTATGACGGAGATTTGAGCAGAGACTACATTTAATTAAACAGTACTTCTAAAAGCGCAAATGTAAACCTTAGAGATGGTGGCTCATCTGATGTGACGAGAGAAAGTTCACAGCTGAAGAATAAGCTAATCCACCTCTTGCATGGTGGTAAACATGGATAATGCACACAGATTCATTTTGGCCGTGCTTCAAACTTCCAACCCTTTATTCTTAAGCCTCACAGGACAGCTTTGAAGTTGAGGATAAAGCTCCTCTAGCACACCATTACCAAAGAACAACCTTCTGATTATGATCTCATGAAAGTGCAATCAATAACTTACACAAGTTAAAAGCGTGGCAAACAGCAAAGGTCACGTAATTGGGCCTTTATTGAGTCCATGTGTTTCACTCTTGGCTTTAACTGGCACTCCCGTATCATAAATATCTCTCCCCAAAATGTAAGCAATGAACTTTCTCAAAAGTTATGAAATCTCACAGCAGCTTCTGTCAGACTGGAGTCCTTCTAGGATCTCAAAGGGGGATGCTTTCCCTTTAGTATACCCAAGTGACAGAAAGTTTGCAGCACCTCTGAGTGAGAGTTTCTTTACTGCTCAGTAGATAATGGTCTTTAGCCTTGTATTCCAAGCAAACAAGTGTTTAAAATTTATGGTGAAAAGGTTTTGAAAAAAATTCAACTCTTTCCTGACTAGTTGTTAGAAAGACTTCCTTAACACTGCTCTCTGCTGCATGGATTTTAAATGCCTTTTTTTTGTCAATATCCAAAGTAATTTTGTTCTTGTTTTACAGGCTGCCATTGACCAAAGCAAATTCTAGATACTACCATGAAAGAAGAACTAAATTCATTGTTTAAATAGAATGTTTGATCCGTGTATCTGAAAAGGAATTTGTGTGTTTGCTGCTGTGCCTGAAATCACTGATTGGTCTACTGAGACGAAACCTGAGTATGTGGACATATATTACTGTAATATTTCCATGTACCACACAGGCCTTCATATAGTTATGTCCTCCATAACTATGCTTTGATTTTATCAAAGCAAGATGGACTTATCTTCATAATAAAGCAGGGAAGTATTACCTTACCTCAGTTTCTGATGAGAAACTGAACAGTTTCTACAAACAACTTCTCTGTCTTTCAGGCTGTTTCCATAGGCAGGGTCTGCACAGCTTCATCACTGGGTTACAGTACCAGTCTCACAGGGTCCAGTCTTTAGAGTTAAGGTCCAGAATGGTCCCACATATTTTGCAGCATTTAAATGAAGTATATTCTTCAAAACCAGATCATCTTTGACTTCCTGGACACTCAGAGGAGAGAGACCAGCACTTGCAGAAGAAAATTCAGCCCAGCCAGAGCCTGATTTACCTGCTGTCTTCAACTGCCTTTCTCTCCCTGGGTGCAGATGGAGTCTATTCGCAGCATCTTCACCTGGCCTCACTCTGCTGACTTTCTCTGCACTGGTTTGCTAGCAAAGTCATACCCCAAAGAGGTGGCGAGTCCTGAATTTCACTGCAGCACATGGGTTGCGCTGCTGAACAGAGACAGTTCTCCATGCTTGGTATCATTTCACTGAGTTTTAGCAACAGTTATTTGGAGAAATCCTCTCATCAAAAATGTCTTCCTTCTGCCCCAAGCCACTGCTTGTGTACCAATCCTTTCCTACTTGTCAAGGCCAGTCCTTTTTGCCTTCCCCTTCTTCTTGTCACAATCTTTCTTAGAGGGGATTCAGATGATGAACATGGCAGAGAGTCATGCTGGTTTTCCTTTTTTCTCCTTCTTCTATGGTCCCTTTCTTCTCCTTCTGCTATGGTCCCTTTCTTCAACAGGATTAAGAAAAGTTAAACATTTTGTGCAGGTGAACTTGGTGAAAGACAAAAGTAATGTTCTGATACAGGCACTGCTGGCATGACCAGGTCAATCCTCCATTCGAGGAAGATGAAAAAAATTAGGAAGAGTTATGACAGTCAGGGTAAAGTTGAGCTTCCAGACAAACCCTTTGCACACACTTGCAGGAATGAGTCCTACTCAGAAAGATATGAAGTTTATTTTGTGAAAGCTACATCCTTCTGGTTTATTTTTTTGCTCTGGATAATGTGACCTATCATCTGTCCGTACAAATCCTGACAGGGAGGGCCAGCAGCTGGCAGTTCACCAGCAGAACGTTTTGCAGAGACCCTAACCTCATCTATATTAGAGAAAACGCCAATGGGACATTTCAGCTTCAGATGTGAATGTGTGGACCCCCCCAAGCCCAAATTTAACTCTGATGAAAAACCAGTGGGAGTCTGATGACAGCAGAGGTCGATACTCTGCTCTGAGATAACTCCCCCAATTTGGGATTGCAGAGTTTTTCTGAGATCAAGAGCTGCAATTTATTCCTTGACGCACAGCTACGGTGAATCTGGTCTGCTCTTGCAGACCAAGGCCAAATTGTTCTTTTTGTCCCTCAATACATCCCAGATGTGCTGACAATCCATAACTTCTGCTGGAGTCAAAGGCTGCTGGAGGCTCTCCAAATCCCCCAAACCAGCCTTTATTGACTAAGTGAAGCGAGTAGCTCTGGGCTGAGTGTGGTCCATGTTACTTTCAGAAAGAAAAAGGAGGAGAACAATGCCCTGCACTGCAAACCTTGCTGAGCTGTCAGGTCTGTTCCCTGCATCCCTACAGGGCACAGAAATGCAGTGCTTGGCACAGCAGCCTGTCGGTCAAACCCTGCCTGTCACCTGTAGCAGGACTCACTTTGGTACCAGTCGGCTGAGTCAGGGTCAATTTTGTTTGGTTCTGCTTGAATTTCTGCCAGTTAGAAGAGGCTTGGGATTTGGGAGTTGTTTTGATTTGATTTGCCACATTTTTTGTAGCTCGCAGTACTGGGACGGCACCAGGGCAGCTAAAGGCAGCCTAAGACTGGGCTGTCGCAGTCCTACCCTCTTCAGACGTGGTTGTGTGATCAGCTAAGCGAGACAACAGATCAAGTTAAAAATTAATCACTTCTTTCTGTAGGGCTAGTTTTCAGCCAGAGCAGCTCCCTGACCGGCCACATCAGCACTGGCACAAGAAAGAGAATGGAAATGTGTGACCAGGGATGGGAAGGAAGATGGGATGGTGTCAGCCGCTAGCCTGGCTGAAGCTGTTGTGGAATGGCACTGGAAGCGAGGCAAATTATGCCCGCACCTTTGGCAGACATCAACTTCTCTCACTGCACTCTCAAATTTCTTTATCCCGGAGTGAGGAAGAAACTAAGCTGAGAATCATCAGTGAGGTGATGGTTCCTCCAATGCACTACTGAAACCAACAGAACCTGCACCCAAATAAGGCATGTGCATTTCTGATGGCACTGCCAGAGCTGTCACATGGACACAAGGCTTTTTATCTCTGAGAAAAATGAAAAATCCAAACACATGATTACACCCTCAGAAATATGATCTTGCAGTTGTTCCTTAAGGTTATACACTGGGAATAATTCAAGGTGACTCATGTTTGTCATGTTTTTCAGCTTGAGGCTGTTCGTACTAGCAGGTTTCTTTGGAGCAACACTGGATTATAAACACATTTCTGAAACGTGATCAAGGAGTTGTACTCTTTAAATGGAATATGACATACCTCTGAGGAAAGTGAGACACATGCGAAGTGCCAACTTTCCAACTGTGGCACGCTACTTAGGTGTGCTGTGCAGCTGAACTGAGGACGGGCTGTCTTGCCACGTCTTAAGAAAATGTCGTACAGAGAGCTACAGAAGAGACTGGACAAGGATGCTGCTCCAGGAGGCTTCTGTGATCATTCCAACCATACATATAGTTTGCTAGTGAGGAAATCCACTGGTTGGGGTATGACCTGTCTCAGCTAAGGACGATGCTGTTCTGATGCAAAGGTGAGGCCCATGCTCTGCTGCTTTTGCGCATGAGGTGCTCAGGCAGACCAGACTGGAACATGTGCACTCCTAAATCAAGAGAGCCTGACACTCCTCCAACAGCCTTTGCCGTTACGGTGGTGTGCACAGCATATGGGCTCCCTCATGTGGATCTCCTAAGATGTACCAGAGACGGACCATGCCAGTACAGCTCGGGAGTGCTGCAGCTGAGGGAGACGCCAGGCAACTTGCGCCCATCAGCTCTGCTGGGAAGAGGGACTCTCCCACACCTTCCCCAGTGTGCGGGGAAGGAGATCCCGTCTCTGCTCCGCTCAGAGTGAAGAGACGTGCCGCTGTCTAGACAATGGGATTAAGTTTATGCAACATGCAAATGATGTTCAAGCTTTTCAATCTCTGAGGAACAAAGTGGGTTTTTTTCCTAATCCTTTCTACCTTTCAGTCTTTTTTTTTTTAAGGAAACAGAGGAAATGCTATACAAAAACCACTTGTGTTAATAAAATAAAGTTCCAGGAAGTCTTATGGTATCCAGTTAAACAGTCAAAAATCAGGAAATACCAGTGAATAATGCTGTATGTAGACTTAACTCTGTCTCTGTTTTTACAGGACATTAAAATCTCATTAAGTACATGAGCCCATACTAATTCTCATCTATGAGACAGAACATCACGCAGCTTCTTCTGTAACTGTGAATCTTTCTTACACAACCAAAGAACGGGTGCTGAAGTCCTGTAGGCTTCCTCATAGTGAATGGCTGTTACAAATGCTGAGTAGCCTGTGAAAATCTGGCCCACTAAGTCAACTGGACACATTAATATGCAGATACACAGTAAACCGCACAGCTGCAAGCTGTGCAGTATAAGACATGCAGAGGTCTAGGGAAAATATGCTTACACATGAAGGCCAACTACCTTAATGTAATAGTTTGTTGCTGTAACCTTTCAACTGTATTTAACAAACTGAGATGCATATGACTTAGGGGTGGCAGAAACTGGAACGCCACAACTTGCTGACCACAAGATTCATTAGAAATGTTTTTTTGGGGAAATGTGTATGGAAAAAATCTCAAGCCCAAACCATGCTGGTCATATGCAAATATCCACATATGTTTTCAAATGCAGATTTTTAAAGTAGTAGAAATCTGTTTTCAGAAAAATTATGATTTATCTGTAGGCTATTAACATACTCCTGAAGGACAACAGGTGAACAATGCACCTCAGTTAGAAGGTCCATTTTCCATGATATACTGAAAGGTATGTTTAGTTAATGGTTGAGTTTTCAACATGCAGGTTGTACAAATTTTAATCCAAGACCTTTTGCTTCTCCAAAGAAATGTCTTCAAATATTTTCTATGCATTGAGAGTGGTCAGTAGCTCATCTTGTGCTTGCCAGAAATATAACTTAGACTTTACCACAGGAACTAATTTAAGTATACCATTACTAAATCTGGCTTATCTGGAAGTCTATAATCAGAGATAAAAAGCAAGCTTCACCTAAACATCTCTGCTGCTTGATTATCATCAGAGTAGATGCTTATGCATTTAAAGTAAACTGTCCTGTGAATGTGGCTGGGGTAGCAAAACCAGATTTGTTGTCAAGGCATAATAATAATGTGTGAAACAGTGTTGCAAACTCTCACAATCGAATACCAGTTCAAGAAATTCTGCTCAGGTTATAAGAAAAGCTCCAGCTCTCTTTTCTATGTCTCACCATGCTTAGGGAAGCCCCTGTGGACTGGCTGCTTCCTTCCCCTTCCCCTCTCCTGGGTGGAATAACCAGACACAGCCCGAGCAGGAGACTGGCACGACTGTCTCCTCAGAGCAGAGAGGGTTAGTTTGGGGGTCCTCTTCTGTTTTGATGGGGAGTGGTTATAAAGCAATCAGAGAGGGAAGAATCTCACGATACCACTTTCACAGAAGGGCAATGGCCATCCCTTTCTTTCCATCTCTCACAAAAGTGGCTTTCTGCTTCTCACTCTTCATGAGACCTCTGGCCTGGGGAAGGGAAGAAATCCTAAAAAACCTGGGTATGCTCCATCACCGGCTCTAAACCAAGAAAGGGGGAAGGACCTTACTGCAGTTACCTCAATCTTTGCAGACAGGGACAAGAAACATATATAAACCTAGAGACAGAAGCTTCTGTTGGAGTTGTTGGGGAGAGGTGGAGAAACAGAGATTTCATGAGAACCTGCAGAGGCTGCAAGCTCTATACCTCCAGGTCACCATTCCTCCTGCCAGCAAACTTTCAGATTCCTCATCCTTTTAAATATTTCCCCATTAACTTAATTGAATGAACTTATACTGCTTGATTGTATTGAGAAAACCTTACTTTTGGATGAATAAAGGTCTTATATAAATAAGTTAAATGCTTAGGAATGTTTTAAATCTTGTAATTCTACTGTTAGGTTTCATTCAATTGCTGTCTAAACAAATCATAATAACAGTGGCATCATGGCACCAACTATATAAATTAGGAAGTTTACTTGACTGCAAATGTTTGGCAGGACAATTAAAAAGGGTCCATTAAGTAAACAGGATATTCACACTGATACAATTCAAATGTGAACTCCGTTAGCGGGCAGGATAAGGCACAGACTTTGTCCCACCAAAGGAAAGCTACTATTATGTCAAGTAAAAATGTGAAACCCAAGTGGTTCTTTATGTGATGAAGGCCTCTAATTTCTCTCTATAAGGGACAGTATAAGTTTCTCCACCCTGTACCTAATACCAACATGCCACAGCTCTGACTAGAGGGGAGCAACATGTTGGGTTGTAAACTTTCGGCTACACTCCTTTGCCAATACAGAAATCTGATCATGCCTACGCAATCTGAATAGATGTTCCTGTGCAAAACTGGAAGAAAGGAGATAAAGAACCCCAGCACAAACCAAAAAAATAAATCAACCAAGGTAATGGTCAGCATGCCCTGCTAGCAAATTATTTACCAACTCTTAATATGGCTATGCATTTCATCTGTTGCTTGTGATTCCAGACCTGGGTAACTGTATTTTGCCTCTCCTTCCTCTCTGGCAGATGCCAGCGTGCTCTGCTGTGCAACCTGACTGTTATCCCTGAAGGTCCCTGCATGGAATACTGCAGGCACGTAGCTGCTCGCAGCTATTTGATGTATCTGTGGCTTCACAAGGAAAAAATAAATTTGTTTCAAGCTGGTCACTCAAATGGACTCTCTTTCAACAGTCCAATTTATTTCCCAGAACCTCTGCAAGAAAGAGAACTGGCTAAGGCTCAAACTTGGAAAAATGAAAGCAGTGTTTACTGCAGCTTAAAAGGAACAGGCTGAAGTTGGTACTTGTACTCCTTACTGAAGGTGTTCAGTGGACTTGATTATTTGCCTATGCAGTTTTTAGTCTCAGATTCCCATTGACTATATCAATATTCACACATTTGCAAGTTGAGAGCAAGTAGAAAACACTGCAGGGAGAGCCTATCTTCTCCCCCTCATCAAGATGATGTGATCTCTCCATGCCTTCCTCATGTTCTCAGAAAAAATAGGTTCATAATCGCAGTACTGAAAGCTCTGAACTCATTCTCTGATGGTCAGGATGGTTCAAGAGCCTGCCCTCTCCTCTTCTGGCCAGCCATCGTTGCAAAGGCTGGCTCTGCTGCTCTTGCTACTGTTTTCTGTGCTTCAGCTCTCAGAGCTGGTGACAGGTCTTCTCATTAGTGGGCTGCTGTTTGGGGAGTTTGTTTACCCTGGTGATGGGCCAAAACCTGAGGCTGGGAGATTGCCAGGTTTGAAGTCAGGCATATTTATTTCCTTTAGGATCGGTTGGGTTTAGCTAGCTGTTTATCCAGGCTAAGGAGCAACTTCAGAGGATTTGTAGGACCAGCTCTGAAAGCAGTGTTTGGTCTCTGAGTTATTTATTGAAGTATTTGGCGGTGATGGCAGCAAGTGCTGAAGCAGCAGGAAGGTAATTGCCCACTTTTCCTTGTATGGCCAAACAAGCTGGATTCCACCAGTTGCTTGCAAAACAAAGCAAACTTTCATACTAGACGCAAAAAATCCAGGGGTTTTCTTGTTGTTTGGCTGAAAAAAATCCACCCCAAATCTTTGTAAGCCTTTACTAAGGCATTGTTATTCCGCACGTGCCTCTTCTCCAAGTGAGACAGACTTGTCAGGTAACTCCTCCTCAGGATTTTTGTGCAGCTAAGTGGTCTTCTATGAATGGACTATGAATCCACACACTATGGTGGATTTCAGGTATCATAGCTGGATAAAGTCTCTCAGTGCTTCTGTACAACGGTATCACTGTCTTTGCTTTATTTATATTATTTTTTCTGAGGCAGATTTCGGTTTGCTGCTTCGCTGTGATTGTACAAGCCAGTTTTGTGTTCCTGCCTGGCCCATTTTGTGCTAATGGCTGGCTTGGGGGATGAGAGGAGAGCAGTGGATTTTGTTTACCTTGACTCTAGTAAGGCTTTCAGCACTGTCTCCCACAGCATCCCCACAGGAGTGAGGAGGTGGAATTTACATAAGTGAGGTGGGCTGCTGCCCTGCCAGGCTCAGTGGGTTATGATCGGTAGCACCAAGTCCATCTGGAGGCCGGTCACTAGTGGTGTAACTCAGGGGTTGATACTAGGTCTCATACCGTTTAACATCTTCATTAATGACCTGGACATTGTGACAGAGTGCATCCTCAGCAAGTTTGCAGATGATACAAGACTGGGAGGATCGGCTGATACACCAGAAGGTTGTGCTGCCAACCAGAGGGACCTCAACAGGTTGGAGGAATGGGCTGACAGGAACCTCATGAAGTTCAGCAAGGGAAAGTGCAAAGTCCTGCACCTGGGGAGGAACAACCCCAGGCACCAGTATATGTTGGGGCCCAAGCAGCTGCAGAACAGCTTGGCAGAAAAGTACCTGAGGGTCCTGGTGGATGCTAAGTTGACCACGAGGCAGCAATGTGCCCTTGTAGCAAAGACAACCAACAGCCTCCTGGGTTGCATCAGGCAGGGCACTGCCAGCAGGTTGAAGGAGGTGATCCTTCCCCTCTGCTCAGCACTGGGGAGACACACCTGGAGTGCTGGGTCCAGTCCTGGGCTCCCCAGTACAAGAGAGACATGGACATACTGGAGAAAGTCCAGGGAAGGCGCATGAAGGGATGGGAACATGCCTCACAAAAGTTTGAGGACATGTCTGGTTTTCCCTATTTAGCTCTTTCTTCTATGAAGTAAGTGTAAGGAAAGAGACAAATCTTCTGCAGGTTCTTCTACAGGCTGACAGGTCTGATTAGGGATTGGGAGGACCAGTGACGCAGGCAGAGGCCCTGTAGGACTGTCAGCTCACACACATCATCTGCGAGGGTGCCACCCAAGGGGAAAACACATTGATCTCAATGCATGTGTACTCATTGAGCAGGACTTCTGTTACTTTATACAATTAGCTCAGCTCAAAGTGTCACAGATAGCCCAGGTGCTTTTTGTACATGGATCTCAACTTTTTTTTGTATAAGAAGAGCCAGTCTTTCATTACATTGTTACATATATTTTACTACAATCACAGTTTATTACAATTAAGATTTCAAAATGTCAGTCTCCACAAACCAAAGAGAAGGGAAAAAATGCAAAGTTAACTGTGCATTCAACAACCTGTCCAAAATTTGATTGATTTTGTGTTTCTTCCATTTACAATTTTCAAAAAAGCCATTTACGTAACAGAAAATACCAATAAAGCTATCTTCTACTTTTAGTGAAACATACACCTGCAGCAACAGACATCTACTACATTTTATTTTATACATATAATTCACTGCAAAGAACACTGTGTTTTGTTATGGAAAGACTAAGTATTGCAACGCAACTGTCTGTTCTTTGCTGTGCATTTTAGGTGACTACACTTTCCACCATGTCTGGGCTACAGTCTGGTTTGGTGAAGAGTTTGGCCACAAACAGTTAAAAAGCAAAAAAGCAAACAGAAAAACCCCAGCAAAACAAAAAAAAATCCAACATGGTTGAACAGCAGAATAAAAGAGACTAATAGAAGTAATGTAGCATCTTTCAAAAGGTGGAATTTGTACACAAAAAGGAAAATAAAAGAAGAACAAACCTTGGCAAGCCAAGTGTAAAGCCACAGGAAGGCAAAACAAAAAAAGTTTTGAGATGCATCTTCTTGGAAGCTTTAAAAATACTAATCAGGAACTCATTGCTCTGAGCTAAGGTACACCATACTTAAAATTCTGTTCAACATGCTGCAAGTACCTACTGTATATCACTGCTTTGAAAGCTCTGGGTCACGCCATATTCCTTACATATCTGCATGCCCTAGGAAGAGTGTGGTTTCTTACATTTGTTTTAGATGTACACAATTCACTTGGATAGAAGCAAGCCATTCATACTCGTAGCTACGAAAAAAAAACTCTTTGGAAAGCATGATACCAACAGAAGAAGTTAAATACATTAAAAATTCTTCCAGTTAGCTCTTGTTATGGTTAGTTCTTTCTTTTTACTCCATGGCGTGACTTGTAATGGCATTAACTTTAGACCACTAAGAACATACTTGGGAAACTGTCTGTAAAAAAGAGGTGATGTTGACAGAAAACATTTTCGCTTCCCTAAAGAAGAGGAAAGCAACATAGCCTGGATTTTATATTTCAGAAAAACTGTTAGTAACATGGGGAGAGAAATCTGTATGTTTTCACAAAATACAGTCTTGAAGCTTGGGGCATTCTGTTAGTTCCAGTGCTTTTCAACAGTTAGGTTGTACAATGCAGCTACTACTGTAAAAGTAGTGAAAAATATTTTATTACTTAAGCTTTTTTGTTAAAAATGTATTAGAATATTTATAGAAAGGATAAACAATGAAAATCTTTAAGAATGGTTTATTTAACGCAGCTTTACACTGCTGTGTAAAAAGAATAATTGTGTAGTTTACACATATACCATGTAAATTACTATGGAAACCAGATGTAGCTTACACTACAAGGTGCCTTGTTACTCATCTCTGCTGAGCAATAAATCCCCCCATTTTCTTCTTGGCAAAACTTTGAGAAACTTTACTGCTGTTTTCTATCAGCAGATACAACAGATGGCTGGCACATGCCTGCTTTACTAAGAAAGTGGGATCTCTACAGCATTACTTTGATCCCTGGTGGCATGTCTACAACACTGAGATGCAAAATACCACAGCTGAGCAGAATCTAAATATTAAAGGTTTGGAGCTGTGCTCGCGATATGAGAACCCCCTGTCTAAAAATCATGCTCACAGTATGTAAACATCTTCACATTCCACATGGAAATTTTGGTACAGAGGTCAGAAAACAAAGTATTTCCTCTGTTTGGTGACATGAAACCACAGTGAAGGTACTACTGTAAATCCCAAGAGTGCGAGTTTATGTGATTGCCCTGACCAAACTTCCAGAACAGCCGTACTTTTATTGGGAAAAAACCCTAAATTGTGCATATGAGACATTTTTAAGCTGAAAAGCATCACTGTAATCACTGGGTATGAATAAGATATTTACAAAAAGTTCAGCAGTTTCCTTGAAGAAAAGTTTCCTTCGAAGAATTACGTGTTTTGAAATTCACTGGGTTTTGTTTTCTTTCAGTTTATCAGGGAAACAGTGATGTTTGAATGGAGCACCCTATTGCATCAATAATGCCTTAAAGTTGGTAGTCTGTTAGCTTTCCCCTGGGCAAGGAAAGAAAACTTCTCCTGGCATAGCTGGATATTCCATTTTATCTTCACGGTCAGGCTACGTCTCAGCAATATAAGGTAATCCCAGGGAAATCAGTTGAGCTATTCGGGGCTGATGGTCACATTGCTGAGATCAGAACTAGCCTCCAGGAGCTGTAATTATATACCACTCCTAAGCTCCACTTTACAATATAGAAATGATGCTAGAAAATGCACTGATGACATATATCCCCTCTTCTTAAGAGGTGGGCATCTTCTTGCTTTACTCAAGGTTATCAGTAACTCTTTGATCAGAATTAACCCAGCCTTTCCAGTAGGGACAGGTCCAATTCCCTCTTTTAAGGGCCCCGAGGACTACATGCTGGGATGCCCCCTTATCTCCTGACACTTCTGCTCTTGTGACCAGAAGCACTCCCAGACCAAAGACCTTTCCCCAGCACTTGATGCATGTACGCACATGCACGTCTCCTGTCACAGGGCAGTACCACCACTGCCATATCACAAAATGGCATGCATCCAGCAGCATGAGGCTAGATATATCTTTAACACATAATATACATGCGATAATCATGCACCATGAGATACATACATGCATCCTCCAGTCACATGGGCCACATCCCATTCATGCACCAGCACAGGACTGAATATTCAGATGTCACATCATGGGCATGCATTCAACCGTGCAACAGGAGAGGAGCCATGGAGGACTCATGACAGTTGGGAGTGGGAAGCAAGCTGCTACAATAATTCATCTGACCCCAAATACTTCTCCCATATCTGAAAGGAAGAAAGCAGCCTGGGCGGGTTGTGGCCCAGACTGATTGTTTCTGTGGATCAGACCAGAGACTGCTACAGAACAAAAATTTCAGATTGCTTTTTGGTTTCTTTTTTCATCTCCCATCTATTAAATCAGCCTGGCTGCTGCTCTGTCACTGAGCACTTGCTTCCTGTGCACCGATCAACCTTTTTTTGATATGGTTCTCTCCCACCAATACTCACTCACATGTGAACTTAATTTTATTGCTCTCAGAAGTCCCAGTGAAAGTTAAGCATACATATTGGTTTTTGTGGATTTGGAGCTTAAGTACCTGTCATAAGTTCCTAAACGCTGTAGAGATGATGTTATCACTGCAATCTTTGCTACCTTCCACTGGTGGACATCGCAAAACATGCTGCAGCATTAGTTAGCATAATAGGGTCTATTCCTCTCTCGCTGGGAAGTCTTTAAGGGCAATCTTCCCCAGAGGATAAGATCCCCAAAAGTCATTGTTCTTTCTTTTCCAAAAACCATACAGAATAAGAGCAAGAAGGACACCAGTGAGAGCCAGTGGTTACATGGATGCCTACTGTATGGTATATATTACCATTGATTTTCGCTTTTTTAAACCTTTCAAATCAAGGAGTGATCTTTGTAACTACCAATTTACCCAGATTACATTTTTTCTAAAGAGAACATAACATCTGTAATCTTCTGTTTAAATTCATAGGTAAAAAGATAAAGTGCACAAAAACATAACAATCCCGTTCTGCAGTACTCTAGCCTTCTCGTAACACCTGGCTCATCCTGACTTCACCAGAAAAGGCAGGTATTCAGCACCTTCAGATCCTTAAATTTTGGGCTTCCCCTAATATTTCCTAATAATTAATTAGACCTAATGGACTAAGGACTAAAAGCAACTAATGCTTTTCTTTGGTTAATGTTTTCTAGTGAAAATGGCTTTAATTGTTTGTTTACCATACAAAATCTTTTCCACATAAAATGGATCCAGGGTGCAAAGGCCACTGTATTAGAAACATAACGTCTAAATGTAGTGGGTTTTTACCACTTCAGTTTACACAAAATACAGGTATAATCTAGTCCTTAATATATTCCTTTCAACAGATAGTTTTGAACTAGAATATGGACATACACAGCAGTGCAGCACTGAGAAGTATTGCCACTCCCTGGGCTGGATTATTTACTCACCTACAACTTGCATCATTATTTATCCCAGGAGCAGGTAGATGGAATCTACCCACAGGATATTTATACCCACTTTCCACAGGTGTAAACAGGGATGCATGGTGCATGTCAGGAGAGACTTAGCCCTACCCAGCTGGAGATCCCAGGTGTGGTGGGTTGACCTTGGCTGGCTGCCAGGCACCCACCCAGCTGCTCTCTCACTCCCCTGTCTTGTTGCTATCAGGGCTAGGAACCATGTAATGACATAGACAGGATCTCCCGTACCTACTCAGGAGAAGTCAGATATCTATAGACCCAGAAAGGGTCTAGCTACTGCTAGAGGCTGTGGCATATACTACTGACAGCCCCCCAAAACCTTGGAGCCCTAGAGAAACATCTTCAAATCTCAAGTGGGATATAAGGTTAGGAGGTCTATAAGGCACAAGATACAAGACTCACAGAAGAAATTATTTCAGTTTTACCAAACAGGAGACAACTGTATGTCAGTTAACACTTGTTTTACAGAAAGCAGTCTAGTACTTCAATATCTTGAATGCCTTTCTTTCAAAGGGTACTAGTTTCCATTTATTTTCCTTCTTCCTTTCTTGCCGCTCTTCTCCCCTTTCCTCTTCTCTTCCTTTCCTCTCCTTCTCTTCTCTTCTCTCCTCTCCTCTCCTCCCCTCCCCTCCCCTCCCCTCCCTTCCCCTTCCCACTTCCCCTTCCCTGACGTGGGAAATTCCCAGAAAAAAATATTCTGCCAGAATAAAGGTAGCAAGTACTTAGTACTTTCCTGGATGTGTCAATGGAAACTTCTAAGAACATGCATACTTTAAAAAAAACCAGAACACTGAAAAAAACTCTTAAAATTTACTCATTTCTTCCCCTCATAAAATATTGGAAATTCTGCAGAAACTGTGTTCTTTTCCTACAAATAACTTCTATCCTGCTTCTCTTTGCAACACTACTGTAGGCAACGATGTTGTTGCCCTATGGGCTACGGAAGAAATACTCATGTTTTTTCTTGCCCCTTCTCATCATGTAAAGGGCTGGGTGGCGTAGGGACAGTAAGTGCCCTGGTTTCCACAGGGGATGACAAGAAGTGTGAGTAACAGGCAGCTGTACTCAAACACCTCTAAGGGATGCAAAAACCAACAGGGCTGTTTGTGACACCAAAAAGTAGACATTTTCTCTAGGATGCTAAGTATGTCCATTTTCTTCATTTTTTCAACTCCTAAAACACTAGGAGGTTGAAACTCCTTCCTTAGCTTAGGCTGCTGGTTGAAATTCTGCTCTTCGTCTGCAGACCTGCATAAGTATCTAAATATCCACAGCCATAAGACTGGAGTGCCAATGTTTATTTTGACTGTACACACAGATGAACTTGTAAGGAGTCGCTAGATGGGATTATAAAATCCCCAAATGCAGAGTCCCTCAGTTTTAACACTTGTTTGACCCATAAATATCTGAAAGTTAACACGCTGGGAACAGAGTAGAGCAATGATGTTACTTTAACCATTTAGGTATTTCACTTACTAATTATGTTTTGTCTAACAGCAATTCAGTAATTCAGCAAAGAGGAGGAGGAGGAATAATGGGTTAAACAACTTTGCTGCTACTCAGAAGGGATTTCGTCCTGCAAGTTGCATCAAGGGGAACACTTGTCTATGCCGCCTTTAAGCCTGTGACTCTTCTCACCCAAATCAGTGTTACAATCACCTTTTCCTAATGAGCTACCTGTAGGCAGCAGAGGAGGGAGAGGAGAGCACAAGAAAGGACAAGAGAAGAAGGACAGGGTTCAGTCTAACATCTCAATCCTCCTTTCCAAAAGGAGGTAGTTTTATTGTGGACAGCAACTGAAGCTGGCAGAGAAATGGGGCAGGAAATATACTCCCAAAACATACCAATTATTTCTAGATATTTAAAAGCCAGCCCTTGGCATACAAAGTTGTTTTCTCTGTAAAGCTGGACTGGAACACCAAAGACCTTGAGCAAGTCACTGAGCCTTTGTGAGTAAGTTTTGTCTCCCCACATTCCCCTCCCTCTCTAAAAGAGGAGGTGAAGCATTTCCTAAACTCAAAGGCTTTGCGAGGATAGCAAAAATTACCAGGGCCTCAGACAACACCTCAAAGCCAAACAAATCCTGTAGTTAGAAAGAGTATTTTAAAACAACCAAAACCACAACCAAATTTGTGAAGCTGCAATTAGCTGAATTATACAACCAATTTTCACCGCATATTTGAAGGTAAATATTGTTTCATCTTTACCAAGCTCTTTTTTGTATAAAGTCAATGTTCAGCATTGTAAAAATGAATTAATTTTATCCATCGATTTTATGTTACAATGATTTTTTGCTGTACCCATGATAATGTATGCTAACATGTTTCAGCTCTATGCAAATTTAACATATGTTGTCAGTGTGTCAAACCATGCATATGTTTCTTCATGAAAATACGTCACGCGTTCTTATCTTTTCAACAAAAGAATCCAAAGGGACTTGATACACTGCAGATTTACATGGTTTTGCAATTAAACTTGGTAAAATTAAGTCTACAGAAGAGCATCATTATTTACCAGAACTACACATTAAGCATGCACATTTAGCAAGCAGAGATCCATGAATAACCTGTAGTATACATCCATAAGCTAAAGAAAGGTGAAAGAAGGTTGCATCCACATAACTCCTGTCAGGTAAAATTTTATTACAACCAAAGGCAACTGCTGGCTTCCCCGCGAAGGCTGGTTGCCCGCTCACGCCTCACCAGCCCGCCGGCTTCTCCAGGGCCCGAGACCCCCGGCTCTCCCGCGGACTTTCCAAGCCCCCCCTCGAACTGCCTTGCCCACGGACCTGGCCGTGCTTCTGGCCGCGTTTCTCGCCGCTCCCCGCTGCCCCCCGCCGCTCCCCGCCGCCCGAGCCCGCCCGCCCTCGGGACCCCGCGGGGCGCCGGGGTTTAAGGCGCTGCCCAGGCGGGTCCGGCGAGGGGCAGGGGGACAAGCCGCCCTGGCCCTGGCACGCCTCGGAGAGGGTTTCCTCAACTATTCCGAAGCCAAACCACCTGCCTGGGTTTAAAGAGCCGCCGCCGCCCCTCGCCGCGGCCCCATCTCTGCACCTACCCGTCCCGTCGCCTGCCAGGTGAAGTTCATGGCGTGGATACCGACGGGGATGGCGGGCATCCTCTGCTGGGCTTTCCTGAAGTCGTGGGTGAAGGGGGCCATCTTCCCCTCGGACACGATCAGAATATCCTCCTCGAAGCCTGCGAAAGGCAAAGGGGGGCGATGGGCGGCAGCCCCGCCGGGCCGGGCCGGGCTCCGCTGGGCGCAGGGCTGCCGCCCGCCGCGGCAGCCGCCCGGGGGCCCGGCCCCGCTTACCGATGAGGACCCGCGCTTGCTGGGCGTCGATCCACAGGTAGAGCGTGTCGGGCTGGCGCGGCGCGGCCCGCAGGCTGCAGAGGCTGAGGGCGCCGCAGAGCAGCGCGGCGCACAGCCGCCCCGCCGGGGCCATGCTCCGCGCACCGCCCGCCCGGGGCTCGCCGGCTGCCGCTGCCGCTCCGGCCGCGCCTGCCCTCTGCCGCGGGGCGGCCCCGGCCCCGGCCCCGGCGGGAGGGGGCTCGGGGCGGGGCGGGGCGGGGCGGGCGCGGTGGCAGCCAGGGGCGGTGAGGAGCGCGGTGCTGGCCAACTCCCCCCGGCGTGCTCCTTCCCCCGCTGCGGAGGGCGGCTGCACGGCGCTCCAGCGTCTAGCGGCGGTGTAGCCGGGCAGGCGGCCCTCCGCTCCGGCGCGGACACAGCCGAGTGCGGGGACACGGTGCGTGACCGACACCTCCCCTGTCGCGGGAGACGTGCCCGAGGGTCGCCGTGCCCGGCACATGCTGCGCACGAGGTGCTGCATGTCCCTGCCCCTCTCCCGCTGCTCACCCCGCAGGGCCACCCTGGAAATCAAGACGGCACCACCACTGCCACAAAAGCACTGGTGAAGAAACTCACGTCTGCGTGAAGAAACTAAGTTTGTAGGTCACGGCCGCCTGGTGCAGGCGGTGTTTGGCTTAGGGGTTGGGGGAGCATCGCTGAAATGGGTGCAGTTGGGTAGGGGCTCCCGGTGGGATCCAGCAAAGCTGGGCGAGAGGCCTGCCCGCGCCGGCAGGCCAGGCCGCAGAGCGAGCCATCGGCCGGACGGGGCAGCAGGGACAGCTCTGCCCGGCTCCAGGGAACCGTGCGGAGAGTGCGACAATGTGCTAAAGAGAGAAAAGGCTTTCACCTTGCGCTTGTCCAAAGGTCTCAAGAACTGTGGAGACTCTGGAAAACACTGAAATGTCATTTACACAGAACCTGGAACTGCCTCAATATAGAAACTTAGTAAAGCTGAAAGAATTTTCTGTTCAAAGTCATTTAAACAGAATCATGCCTTTTAAAGGAATAAAAAAATATTGTTTCTAGATTTTCTGGAGTCTTTTGTAAGAAAAAACAAGCCTTTTTTAAAAGCTAAAACTAACCAGGATAGATAAAGCTTGAGTAAAACCCCCAGGTTTCTGTCTGTAATCTTCTGGAAGGAGCTGGAGGGTATTTTCTGCCTGTGAATGCTGCCTTGGGCGCTGCTGTGCTCCACCCCATCCTGTTAGTGTGACTGCAAAAGTTACCTCTGGATTAACTGCCTTAAACAGAATTCTTCGGGTCATGGGAAACAACATGAAGTTGGTTTTGCTTTTCCAGACAGAGCTATTCCGGTGGAGTTTGCCATGTCAGCTTACACATGGCAAAAAGGTACTGAGCTGTGTCATTATTTTTCTTTTTCATGTCTGAAGAGCATGGCCAAACTGGTAATGGTGATTTTTTTAAGCAAAAGGTTTATGGTTCAACGCATGAAACAACCTCACCATCCCACTGACTCCCACTGTGAGTTTTCCTGCATCTCCTGCTGGGGAATCTTCTGCCACTGTGAATATGATGCCACTGCCATCTTCTGATCACTTCACTAATCCCGTATCGCTGTTCCTGTTCTCTCCCTCATTTCTGTCGTTCTGTCTGCTCAGGATTTTATTGTCAAATTTCCCAGAAGAGCGCACATGCGTACCAGAGAGAAGCACACATATTTACATATTGTGTGTATGTGTACATATATATAGGTATGCATTCATACCCTGTAATTATGAAGCACAACATGAAAACTACATCTCTACATTTCGCATATAGAAGTACGTGTAAGGCACCTGTGCACCTCCCAACACTTTCAAACACTTTTCCTCCCGGCTTCGCTGCATTTTATGGGTGGGGAGGAGGCAGCGATGTGCACAAGTTTACCCGAGGAACACATTTGTGGGCAAACGCAGGCTGGCATACACTTCCAAATCCTCAGGTGGTTCCCTAGTAACTTGCCCAGCCGGAAAAGCTTAGGTTCCAAAAGCTGGAGCTAGTGTATGTACTCTAACAGAAATGCCCCACCTCTAGATGCTTCTTAGATAACAGTGATTATTTATTATTTTTCTTATTATTTATCATTTTGTGTAAAATGTGTTTTATCGTGCGCACTCACCTGTGCTCACCCCTAGCTGACTACACGACGGTTAGAAGGGTAGCTGTGGGTGAGGTTGCCCTCCCATTCACGCTGCCCCGCCGCCGCCGCGGGCGGGCGGGCGGGGGGACCCGGGGGCCCGGTGGTGCGAGGGCGCCCCCTGGCGGCCTCAGCCGCCCCCTGCAGCCCGGGCGGGGAGCGGCTTCAGCGCGGCGGGGGCGGCAGCGGCTCCCGGGGCTCCGGCAGCGGGGTGGGGGGGGTGTCTCATCCCCGCAGTCTGGGCTGTCAGGGACCCTCTTGAATAATCTGACAGACAGGTAGAGCGATTTGCTTGCAAGAGGTGTTCAAAAACCCCCTGCCAAATAAAGTTGTATCATGCGGAGGTTTGGGATAGCAACAAGAGAACAGCTATCAATTATTTTGGAAATTTGCTACTAATGGATTTGATTTTAGAAAGCAGAAAAGTATTTTGATTTTAAGAATTAAATAGGATTAATTTTTCTTAGCTTCAAAATGTACAAGCAATTTTAAGTTTGCAACTAAGGAGAAATGTAGCGGGGAAACATAATATCTGAACTATAAAGCCTTTAGGAAGAGGTTGAAATGGGACCTTAATATAGGTAAGAATTTTGTATATTCTAATATAATTGTTTACATTGTTATTTGTCACTTAAAGGGCCTTTCTTAGGATCTAGCAAAGGAAGAGAATTTAATTGCCAAGTAATAACCCTGGAACGTAATTTCTGAAACTGCGATGGTACAATATAAACGCTCCTGAGTAAAAAATGCTGTAGCGATCAGCTTACTTTCTGCAGAAATAAGTAGTAAGTAGTGACCGAAATACTGTTCAGTGGGTATGTATTTGTATCTACAGATTATCCTACCCATATACACCTCTGTATGTGTTTGCGCGCCGTGTATCTCTTCTCCAACGTCTACCAAGGCTTCGGTGAGCCCTGAGTTAGTGCTGAGACTGGCCTGTTGTACTGCGGTGTCTGTTCTCCCGAGTTTCTCTCCACTGTAGTATTGTACCACCATGAGATTCATTGAGGATATGGTTTGCAAAGCTTGTGTTCATACTGCCTGCTTGCATTCAACGTGAAGATCTAGGTAAAAGATTGTTATATTTCTTCTCAGTCCCCTATTTAAATGTCTCTCCTAACTTACATGACGTATTTCAGGGAATCATAGTCACTTTTCAAGTGAGTTGAGAACACTATAGAGAGTGGATTGGAATACACTTGGAAAAGCGAGCGTTTTGTGGTTCTTTGTTTAATGAAATGGAAAACATACATGAAAACAGAGCTATCTTGTGAATGTGGCTTCAAGATCTACTAACTTTCATCGGCATGCATATATAGTGCGTTTGTGGCCTGCTCTGACATTCATTGCAACTGACAGCATCCCCCTGATGACAGCCTTGGAATGAATTAATGAATGGATGGTTTGAATGATGATATATCTAGAGAGGGGTAGGGAAGTCAGTGCCTGATGCCCTTTGATCATCAGTTATGAGTAATATAAAAAGAGGGAGAAGGTGGCATGAATAATAACAGTCATGGGCATAAATATGGCCTGAGGCGATAATTTTCATCCCAAAGGTTATACATGCTGCTTCACCTCAGGTGTACAGAAATAGTAAATATATATTTTATTTATTGGTTTCTTTGTGGTGAACATTGGTAGATAATAACTAACACCTGCACAATTTAAATAAGGAAGAAGATGCCAAATTGCAGCAGGATTTTCAGAAGTGCTCAGCCTTCACTGGGTTTACTCACTGAAGTGAATCACAAAATTCCTGCCAGTTTCAGCAGAAACAAAGTTTATTCATTGGGAATTAGATCCCCTTAAATTCTTGCTGGTTAGGCCGAGACAACCGGCATTAAGAGCTGGCAGGACAGAAAAAAAAATCATGGAACTATTTTTATTAGAAAAATCAGTTTTGCTGGAATTGGAATACGTTGAAGTTTCTGAAAATTCAAATGGGAAATCTAAGACTCCACCTCCAATTATTCTGAATATCACATTCCAATTATTTATTTTAGAACATAGTCTATATTGTAGTATTAAAAACTATGTTAAAGTAACACTCTGAAGGTTGAAACATCACATACTCTGGAGGAGAGGTCTCCTATTTTATATTGCTTATGATAGAGTTCATTATCTGTTCTGTTTCTTTTCCTACAATATTCTTGGCTCATCTGTTGGAGAGCATAGAATTGATGTGGCTTTGAACCAGGCTTGGTGCTAAAGAAGACAATTGTTTTTAGACCTGTTGCCTCATTTGTTGCTGATGCTGAGAAGTTTAAAAGCAATTGAGACAGGAGTTTGCAGAACTAAAAATTATCACATCGCTGAAGAAGTTAGAGATGTCCTTGTCCTTGTTTCTGTCATGTTCCTATATGGCAATAGGCAAGTTACTTCATTCTTTTTCCCAGGTAGTCACCAGGTTTTGTTCTTCATTTCTGGGTGCCTGACATCAGATCTTCAGTCTTGTCTGCAGAATCCCAGAGAGATAGGGAAGAACAGGGCCAGATGATGCAGAGTTTGGAGAAAATGAAATATCAGGTAGGCATTGTTTGTTTTCTGCAACTGGATTATTAGCTACCATCTTATGATGCACGAACATGTGTTACATGCACAATCTTCATTCTGGGAGTTTTAAAAGTTTTTGAATCGTTGAATTTGCAATTTTTTAAATGCTGGGGCTTTTTCATAACTTGTGTACCGTTGCTCAGCTTTTAAAAAAGCCGATCTAACCTTCTTTTAAACGGCAGTAGCAAATACACACTGCTTTAATTTAATTAATTTTTAGTTTAGTTTTCATTATTTTAATAGACTGTAGTAAATTTAGACTTTAATGGTTTCATTTTTAAAAGGAACAGTGCACACTAACTATTTTATCAATTAATTCCAAAACTGATCATTGCTATTAGCCTGGAGGCATCTGTTCCCAGCTGTTTCTCCTGGTGACATGACTTCTAACTGTGCTTCAAGTTGCAAGTTCCAGTTCTGAAACCGATTTTGTGTTTGCCTGAGGCATATGAATACTCATTTCAAAACTATCAGACCAAAGTAATTTTAAACAATGGAAAGCAGACCTTTTGTTTTACATTTTATTTAATTTTTTAAATCACTTCTATGCAAGTGTATTTTTGATTGTTTCAGTTTTTTCAAATATTATTGATTTTTTCCTTGAAAAATTTATATATCGTGAAAATGTTATGTCCTTAAAACAACTGAAAAACATACTAAACTAGTTACATTAGTTTAGTGTTAACATATGTTATTGTACCTTTGCTATTTATAAGATTAGCAATTGGACTTAAAAAATAAATTAATTTACCCAAGTTGCATTGAAGTATTTAGCTGTGGAACATTCTTGGAAAGAATTAAAGGAAAACTTTTTATGAAATACATATATAAAAAACATTTCTTATAAGTTTCCTTTTATTCCTTGCATTTATGGAAATGCTGTAGTACTTTTTAGTGAATGAAGAGCACATTACCGCCTCACCAAGGTATTTTCTCCTGTGCTCTTTGAGAGAGGATGGAACATTGCCTAGAAATGGCAGCCTTAGCTTAGGCGGGTGGTCCAGGGTCTGGTGGCCCACACCGGCTCTTCTGCAGAAAACAGAAAAATCCTGGGTTTGTGTCGTTCTGTTTACCAGGGTGGATTTCTGGGGTGATGCAAAGGGCAGGTGTTTGCCCTGCTTTCATGGGAAGAAAGCTCGTCGAGGGGATGCTCTGGCTCAGGACTTGAGCTCAGCCCTCCTTGCAGCCAGGCAGCACTAGGTGGAGCGCCGGGACCCGCGGCACGGACTCGGGCCACCACATGGTCCCACCTTTGAGAAGCGCTGGAGGCTGCCAGGAGGCTGCCAGGCTGTTTCAGGCACTGGTTTTAGCTTATTCTCAGACGCAATGAATTCCAGAGTCCATCTGGACATTCTGGGGGCGAAGAGGAAATCTTCTCCCAGTTTTGAATTGCCTTATTTTATTTTCCATGAGCATTCTCTTGGTTTGCAGACTAAGGAAAGCCTTATCCTTCTGCTCTCCGCTACTTAGCACTCTAAATATTATCATGACTCGAGTTGCTTGTCCCTTCCCTACAGTGCACATCCTTGCTTTCTCTTTGTATCAGATCTCTTCCATGTTCCTGGTCATTCTTCTTCCCTTTCCCTGGCTATTCGTTACCTTTGCAATACTCTTTTCAGGGATATGTTGGCAAGTGCCATTCATGAGGCCACGTCATTGATTTTTCTTGAGAACACTGTTTTATTTTTTAGCTTAGCTTCCTATGAAAATGACATCTATACAATGTGCACAATGTCTGTGAACTGACTAGTTGATTTCTACCGATTTTGACAGATAAGTAAAGTCTCAAAGTGTATTTAATATCTTATTGCAAGTAGTTAGTAGTAGAGTGGAAAAAAAGAGACATCCTCTAAATGTCCTGTCTGTGTCAGAAGTGCAGTCTGTCCTCACGCATTATTACATATAATAGAATTACTTTTCCCTAGCTGTCCCCAAATGCAGGGGGAACTTCAGTTGAAGATTACACCTTCTCAGCCAGAAAATCAATCTTTCATAAGATGCAAACTGTAGTAATCCCGTCTGTGTTAGATTCAGTACCCTCTGAGATTGCTAGCACTGTTCATTATCCCATTTCTGCATAAACTAACTCTCTCTCAGCTCTTTTTCAACAGTCTCAGTTACTTACGTCTGTCTGGGACAAATCTTAGATCTTATGAAGAGGTACTGGGATTTATTTTTTCCACTCTAGTGGACATTGTTTCACACTAAGCAACACTGAATTTAGTGGAATTTTAGAAAGCTAGATCTTAGCAAAGTAAAAATTAAAAGGGAAGAAGGAGAGAAGAGTGGATGCAATTAAGTTTCTACCTTAGAAATGACAGAGAACATGAAAAACAGCTGACAGAAATTCATCCTTTACAAAATTATTCTTGTATTGTACCAAATGAAGCAATCTCTTTTATCAAAGTTACTTACCTGCAACATCAGGTTCAGAGGGTTTGACATCTACATTTGTTGGAGGAGATAATGGGCAGATTTGATAAATATTGCTCACTGAAAAGGAATGAAATGTATGAGAGCTGTATGATTTGTTGCTGAATGTGGCTGCCCACAAAGCCTTTGATGTGTATGTCATACACTGGAGATTAAAAGCTCAAATTCTGCGACTATGGGATCATGCAAGCTTCTTTGATAACTGATCGAGTGGTCTGTGACTTGCCTAGCAAGAAAACTTCAAGTGCTTACAGAATCAAAGTTAAAACTAAAGATAACATTACAGTTTCTCACAGAAACAATAAAAAAGCACATCAAAACCTTTTAGGAACATTCTTGGAAAACCATAGCCAATGTCTGAAAAGATCATCAGAGTGACAGTGCCTTAGGAGCAGAAAGACAAAATGTGTATTGCCCATCCTGTGGTAGGGAAGAATAGACATGGGAGGGATTACAGATGCCATAGCATGAAATAATGCCTCACATATGGTAAAGAATATGTGAATTGTAAAGTGGGAAAAAAAACACTTTGGGCCATATGTTCCCCTCTGGCATTCAACTGCAAGGGAGAACAAAATAATCCAAAAATCATGTCATTTTTGAAGCACAGCCATTCAACTGTGTTCTCCTGCTGCCTTTGTACACTACGCAGAGCGGGATCCAGATACGAGAAGCTACACAATACTTTGAACAGTGCTAAAGAAAGGGGAGCATGGCCCCATTCATCTCCCAGTTCAAACTTTCCCCATGCTGGAACTGGTAAGGGGACAGAAGAGCAAAGAGTGGGCAGGGCAGGGATCCTGATACTTGGTTCAGAGTTTCAGTACTATATGAGTCCCATGTGCCTGACTCATGTACCGAAACTCTGAACCGAGTATCAGGATCCCTGCCCTGCCCACCCTTTGCTCTTCTGCCTCCTTGCCAGTTCCAACATGGGGAAGGTTTGACTTAACAGAGCCAGAATTTCTGTCTCATCATATATCTTCGACGCCCCCTTCTTCCTGGAACGACTGTGCAGCTGCTGCTGAGGCATTGCCCCGGGCCCCCGTGCCACCGTACTGCACCGTTCTCCTGACAGCATCAGGAGATACAACTGAACATCAAGTGGTTCACGTTCAGAGCGGGACCGCCTGGACCCTGCGTTTCATGAGTGTGGTGTCAGGAGTATGACACTGTGGGGAGCTGCTCATTTGTCAGCTCATCCTTTCCTGCCACTTTTTTAAAAAAACACAGCCTATTGGCCATGTTTTTACAGAAAAGGGAATACAGTTGCTTTTCTCCTTGGAGCAAACCCCCTTGGATTCCTTAATTTTGCTGCTTTCCTTACCATGCAGCCAGAGAGATGGGAGCATACAGATGAGAAACCCTGAAGGAGTGCTTTTTAGGAGCCCCATTCAAAATCCACGTTAGCAGAAGATAAGGCATGTGGCAGTTCTGCTTACATGGCAAGTAGACAAAGGTATACCGACATGTCTCAATACAAGGGAAGCTGTGTAACATGACAAGTGAAGTATATTGAGCTATAGGTAAAGCTAGATGGAGGAAAAAATTAACACACTGAGGTGATCTGAAACAACAGAGAACTATCATGAAAATCAAGAACTTATAATTCTTACATTCTCTAATTGTGGAATATTCTTTCCCCAGCAAATTATTTTCTGCCACAGAAGTTTTAATTTCTCTGTTCCCTGGGCCATTCATGTGCCACTTTTTGTTTTCTAACTGATAATGTTTATTACGCTTGCTAAGCTTAATTTCTTGCCTGTGAGGGAATAAAATCTTTGTGGACTTTCCACTACCTCAGCATGGGGCAGACTAAGAGGTGGGTTTCTTGCGGGAGTGGGTACACAGAATCAAAACATCTGGACTAAGGGCAAAGGCTTTTCAGTCCCTTTGGTAATGAAGGGTAAAGGAGCTGAGGAACTGAATGCCAAGGGTTGTAATCCTCGACATGCAGGGAAGAAAGATGAGAGAAGAAAGGCAGTAACAGATGTAGAAGGACAGGGTGTTGGCAAATTCAAAAACTATGAGAGGATCCAATCAGCAAAAGCATATGACATGCCTGGCATTAAACACAATAATTACAAACCTTTTTAATTGCATTAAAGTTCTTCCATATTTACTCAATGACACATCTGAAAATTATCTAATTAAAATAGGGTATTCTGAGAAAATAAGAGAATTCTGAATCTCTGCAGATGGCTGGTGCTGCTTTTTTACTGAAAGCAGCAGGCATTCCAGAGGACTTTTGGGTCCATGTGTACGGCAGGTAGTGACAGTGGGTGCCTGAATGAGATACAAAAGGACTACACTGCTTAGAAAGCTCAACACTGGGATTTCTCTTTGTTATATTAATTCCTGGAGATGGAGGTTTGCCTTATAGCCAGGACCCAGAAATATTTTTACACACGTGGCAGATTGTAGAGAATGCAAAAGAGCCTTTTTGGTTCCAAACTACAGAGGCAGCACCTGAAGCAGAGTGAGAACAGCAACCTCGTAGCATGTTTGTTAATAGGTGAATGTTCTCCTTTACACACAGCATGTTCTTGAATTGCATAGTTTGTGTAGTGCTGAGTACCCCACAGTGAGTACCAAACAGGCGAAGCAGAGTGGGTATGCTAAGACAACTAAATCCAATACAGAAACTCATAGAAGGAAGAGATTTAGTGAAGGGAGCGATGGAGTATCTGGAATTTGTATGTATCCTCAGCAATCCATTCATTACATAAGTTAGAGTACTACAGCATTACCAGATGTCAAAAGAAGAAGAAATAATGTGAGATTATGGAAAAGATGAAAGTAAAACATGAATTCTGAGAGCAACAGATGGATAATGAGAGCATTAAAATGTATACATTATCTACAACATGTATTTAGAGACTTTTGTCTGGCATGAGTTCTTCAGAAAATCCTAATGACAACTGCAGATAGATTTAAAAGGACCCAGACTTCCACAGTTAACAGAATGAATGAGGGAACTTGTACAGCCAACACAATGTCAATATGAATGATGTAAAACGATATTAAAAATGCTGAACTGTGCATAGTAAAATGTTTCCTAGGGGAAAGAGCAAGGAGTAATAGGTCCTAAAGCATGGCTTCAGTAAATGATAATTTAAATAGGAAATGCTCCAGAGAGTCAGTAAAAAAGCCATGGAAAGCAAAGATATGTTATAAAAGAAAGCTAAAACCAAATTACAAGGCAGTGATATAAAATAAATGTCATAGCATCATGCAAAATATATGGAAGTAATTGAAGGAACTACTGTTTTCATGGAACAATTCAGCTTCATACATATATTTATATTCTTTCAGATGACCAAAATAGGTCCAGATGTATCTAAGAATGGGCATGGAGTTGTCCTTGAGCTTAAGATAAAGGAGCACAGAAAACTTGCCTGGGTAAGAGCAAAAACAAAATTATGTTTAAGACCTATTCAATATTGTTTTTACTGAGGTTGCACAATATTCTCAATGCCAGAGGGTTTAAAACATTTTATAAATAAAACTCAAACATAATTTCTAAATGAGGTACATTCAGTTGCATATGTAAAATGTAGATTTAAGCATTAATTTGAAGGTACCATCTTGGTCAGTATAAGATACAGCTGGCTAATTGGCTGTTTGTGGATTTTCAAATGGTTATAACAAACAGCAGGTGTACACTAGGTTGCAAATCTGCATGTATGATATTGAAAACTTTCATTCAAGTAATTAATAATAACTATTACAGATCTCAGCTGGAAAAGTTTCCTTCCTATAGTTTTCTAGATGGTTTTCCAATTAATTTCATTTAGATTTGCAAATGATTAGCATTTCTAAAAACTGGTCTTAAGTACATCTGAACTTGGACACTTGGAAGTTAAGGAATACATTAAAAAAGGCTCATTTGAAAACTTTAGTTTGCCTGTCTTCCCCATTTTACTTCTCGAAGCTTGTAGCAGGGTTAATTCATTTTCCCTGGGTACCAACCCACAAAGTAAGGCCTGTACTCCTTTTTGTCCTCTTATAGCGCCTTACCTCAACTGCTATATGTTTTCTCATTTCTGCTGTAAACAAGGTTGTTGACTTTAAAATTATCATCTTCCTTTTATGATCTAACATGTTCTCATTCAGTTCTATCTGTGCCTGTTTCAGCACACCTCTAAGGGTCTAATAATACATGCCCACCTTGTTTCTGCTTATATTATGACAACTTTTAGAATTACTTGGTCACATACTGCTTTTTCCTCCAGATTGAGAAGTGAACTGGCATTTCACTTTTTGCCTGATTGACTCTGCAACATAGATAATTTTCTTCTAGCACATCTTCTGTTTATAGCATATAATAGAAGCCATCCAGCATTTAATTCATTAACATGCTTTTGCTATATAATTTGTGGCTTTATTATCTCTAACAAGAATACCATTCGCAGTAACAAAGACATCATTCTCCAGAAAATCCAGTAAGAAGAGGACAAAGGATGGGCTGGGGAGAGCACTGGAATGGAATTCCTGCTTCGCTCTTCTATAACATTTTCCATCTTCATTCTTAAAGGACTTCTACAAAGATGAATCATTATTTCCATTTGCCTACGGGAGAAACTGAGTCACCTGAAGAGGAAGTGATTTGCCACACAGCAAGTCAGTGGCAGAGCCAAGAGCAAAGAGCAAGGCTCTTCATTTCCCATCTGGTGCCCTCATGACATTAACTCAGTTTACAGCTCTGCCACAGTCGTCTTTATGACCTTAGGTGAGTCATTTGGGTCCTTTATTCTGCTAACACTGAAGTGCATGTTTAATTTAAGCTTTTTTTTTTTTTTAAGATCACAACTGGCTGAAAACCCTCCACTAGTACATCGGCCATATACATGGATGGTTCATTCTTTCTCACAGGTTCTTTGCAGGGGAGAGTTTTTTGTTCAGCACACTGTTATATTAGGTAATACTTTATTTTTCCTGCTGTGTTTATTTTTTACCAGAAAGTTTTCACAAGGACTAATTTTAGCCAGGGGAAACCTGTGTCTGTAGATGACAGAAAGTGGTAGGTTAGAGGAGCCTCTATTCTGTTGCTCAGAGGGTACATTACCTGTGTACTACGGGCCCCCAACTCTTCAGCTTTGCAAATACTATTTTCCTTTTCCATAGACATCTGGAGCACAACTGTCTGCACTCCAGGTGAAGTCACAGTGTGGATGAGAAGAGAGTTCCCTCCTCCACCTACTGCTCCCTACACAGCGTGGATGAATAGCAGAAAAACACCTTCTTTCCCCTGTCCTCCCGCATCTCATATGCACATAGAGCCCCTCCAAACATTTCCTCTAGGATTCCTCGTAAGAACACCTCTGCACTGTCCTACAAAGCCTCATGTGGTACGAAGCAGTCATTTCAGTATTTGGCTTTTAATTTGTTACGTATTTTGCTATTATTACTACTTTCTGCTGTTCCCTCTGCTTTCTTCTATTCCTTTTACCTTTCTTACTTCTTTTTGATACTCTTTCTCCTATTTGTACTGCGTCTCCCTGTTTCATTGCTATGTGGTTTTTTTTTCCCTTTTTATGCTGCTTTTCCACAGGAAAAGGGACGTGTTCCACTCTAGGCCAACTCATCATAGAGGCATGGAGAGGTGAGCTGGAGAGCTGGCAGAAAGCATTGCTCTTGTCTGGCTATGCAGCGAGAAGACAAGGGTTTTGCTGCTGTGAGGATTTCCCAGAAGTGATATTGGAGCTGGTCCAACAGTTTACAGTAAAAGGACTGCAGTTCTAATGCAAGTTCAGCAAGGTGAAGGCCATCTTTTTTTTTCAGGTCAGGTACAACACCCAAGAGTAGCTTGTCAGATGTGTCTCTGGTCTGAGACATTAAATAACACCTTTGGACAGGATGCTACATGGTACACCCTGGACTTGAAGGATCCAACCTTCCTATGAAGTCTGACATAGAAGAGGAGAGGCATATCTCTGGCCTGTAATGATTATGTAGAGTTAAGAACAAAAGGCCCCATAACTGGAGGACATTACTGTGGGGCCAGGGCATCAGTTTCTTGGTATCCCTACCTCCATTCTCCAACCAAGATGCGCAGCAGTGTTGACAAAGTAGCCTGGCTCTGAAGAACACTTTACTTTGCTTACATTTGGGTCAATGGAAGAGGAGGAGTAGGGGGAGAATGTCTATTGGGGTTATAGCCACCTTTTCCTGAGCAGAAGGCAGACCATTTCAAAATGGTGAAATCTGGTCCTCTCTGCCACACATTGGCCATGTTCCTGCTGAGTAACCAGGCATATTGAGTTCACCACCTTTGAAGAAAGAATGTGGCACACCGTTGGGCTTGCTGCCATGTCATACCCCACAGAGTAGAAGCTGAAGCAACGGGGCAGAAGCCATTAGCAGCATAGTTTGGGGAGGACAGCTAAGCAGTGGTGAAGGAAAACTTTCAGTGCATCATTCTCATGGAGGGGAACTGAGCGCAACGATGACATCTACATGTGTTAGACAACTGGAGTGTGTGGTGCATGCTAGACTCCCATGATGTGTGACACAGAAGCTTTGGTTCAGGTAGGACCAAGCTACTTTTAGATGGAGATGTGGATAACTTACCTGTAGGCCCAAAATTGGTTGTTAACACTCCCTAAATGTACTTGATTTTTATGAGAGAAAGCAAAGTTCTAGAAATGCGGCATGTACTTTGAGTAGGAAATGGTAGTCCTTAGGGCCAGTGGGACTTTGTTCCCATTGTCTGTGAGCAATTCTTATGGAAGTTCTTCCTTCCTCTATGGAAGAAATTTTCTATGTGAGTGGAGTTACTGACAGTGGAAATTACAAGGCTTAAGGAAATCTTTTAAATACGCCAGGTCCACACCAGTGAGCACTAGCAACAGAAGGATTGATTCAATACTCAATAAGAAGCTGAGAGCAGGAGAGCCTGAGATGCTTGTGGCAGTCTGCACTGCTGAGATGTACAAGTGCTTTCCATAGGAACATGGGATTTTCCAAGGGCTGCTGGTTTCCTGCTGATATATCTTGCCTGCAGTTCAGGTGGGAGGTGATGGAGGCAAGCATGTACTGAAGAGACAGGGAGTATCATAGAATCATAGAAGGCTTTGGGATGGAAGGGACCTTTAAAGGTCATCTAGTCCAACCCCCCTGCAATGGGCAGAGACATCTACAACTAGATCAGGTTGCTCAGAGCCCCATCCACCCTGTCCTTGAATGTTTCCAAGGACGGGGCATCTACCATCTCTCTGGGCAACTCGTTCCAGTGTTTCACCACCCTCATCGTGAAAATTTTTTTCTCTTGTGTATCTTGTCTTGTGTTTGCACAGTGCCAGGTACCAGAGAGCAATGAAACTGGGTCAGGTCTCCAAGTGCTAAACAAGCATAGATAGTAATACCAATAATTGTTTGGAACACATTGAATTTAGTGCTTTGCAGCAGCCAAATGACATGGATGGAAAGCAGAATGGTGGGCCTATTCTGAACTTCTTTGATTTGATTATTTTTGTCTATTGTATGTATTTATACTCTGCTTATTCATTGAATAAGCTGAAATTACGGCTTTGTGGCACAAGAAATGCATTACACAATTAGCTTTAAATGAAAATGTAAAATGTAAACTTCATTTTTTCTGTTCCATGAATGATGGCTCTTCTTTTAAACATTATTAGATGAATGAAATAAACTTAAGTTTTCAAGACATTAGCCTTGGATCAAAGTCAGGGATGTAACTGTAAAACAGTGAGCTCTTTGTGGCTATGTCTACACTGCTCTTCATGTTGCCGCCAAACACTATCAAGGTCCCAGGCTGGAGTGTCATGTCTACACCCATATTAAAGGTTGTTTAGGACATCACAAAAAAATCTCCTCACATATATTCAACACGTCTGCATCCTGCATGGTGCTCACAGGTATTTCCTTAGGTAAGAAAGGTACAGGAATGCAGGAAATGAGGCATCTCCATATTTTCAGGGTTCTGTGGATTTCGGACAGATGGGATCCCTTTCCAGAATTCTCCTGTGATTAAGGGTGCATCTCTAGTTTTTATCATTCCTTAGACCTTGAAAATATTTGCAAGGGATACCTAATAAGAGGAAAGTAGATGCTCAAAAGGCAGAATAGCGTATTGTCACAACTTTTGGCTACAACTGTGCTGGTAGGGTATTATACATATGTAGAAGTACCTCTGCCAATTCTGGGTGGCAAATATATGTTTTACCTAGCCAGTGTTTCTGTATATTAAGAGTAGTGAACGAATATGAAAAAATGCTCTGCCTGACTACCAAGCTCAGCTTCCCTTTTTCGTTTTGAAATTTAAACAAAAAACTCTGGATGTAATCTGCTGCAATGCTTTAGAGAATGAATTACACAACTCATTTGTCACCCACTTAGAACTGTCTATTACAGCATGCAGTAGTCTTCTAGCAACAAGTACTCTGAGACTTCAGATAACAGGGCAAGAATGTTTTAGGGACTAACAGCTGAGTGACATTTTGATGCTGTCCTACTTATGAGATTTATCCATTCTCTCTGAATAACTTCAGGATGGGCCTCTCAACCATTCATCTGCATTCATGATTTCATAAATCTGCCTCTCTGTAACTACAATGTTTCTGCTAGCTTCCTGAAAAAAAGAGGCTGGAAGGTAAAAATTGACTACCATAATAAACGTCAGGTTTTAGCCACTATTATTTCTTTGTTTTATTCCTAAAGCCCTTGTCTCTATTGTTGGGTTTTTTCCTATTAGCTTTTTTCCTTATTATTTCTTTGTCACACTTTGTCATGAAATCTCTTGTCTTCTGATAGCTGGCATTCTTCTTTAAGCTCAGTTCCTGGGGAGTTGGACAGCTCAGGTTCAGGTTTTAAAAGAAATATACCTAGCCATTCTGGTTCCTGAGAAGAGAACTGAACACATAAAGCAAATTTTAGTGCAAGGCTCATATGTAAATAAATGCCCTTTTTAAATACTTTTTTTTTAAGCCAGTCTTAAGGATTTGGAGTCCTGCTTTGTGGATTTTTTTTCAACATACAGAATCAGCAGTAATGCCTCCAACAGTCCCATTAAAATGGCCAGTGCCCAGGAATACAGACATAATAAAGTGAGCCGGGAATTGTATGACCTGATCAGGGATGAACACCCAACTGAGAACACGCTATTCTATGGATCAGTATAGGTTATATAAAAGGCAAAGTATTAACTGCAGGAGGGGATTCTGTTGCTTTCTGAAGTCTCAGACTTAAGAGCTAAGATGGTTCGCTTTTAGTGACAAGAACCACACAGTCAGAGCAGGTCATCACACACTTTGCAGGAGTGGAACTACTGTGGGACACTTAGGCACGAACTACAATCTGGAAACACATGGCCTCTTTGCGGGACGTAGGGTATCTAGCACACTGTGCTCACACTGTTGCAATATGCAAATAGTTCAGCACCACATGGGAAACATGAGCATTAGATACCTTGAGGGTGCCCACATCTTAGCCACAAATAAGCAGCAATGCAAAGGCAAGAAACAGCATAAGCCTTTTGAACATTAATAAGATGCCCTCAGGAAAGAAAAGCGTATCAGCAAAAGATGTATCAGCAAAACACACAGGCTCACGTGCAGAACGGCATGGTCAACACATAAACAAATGGCACGTATTAGTACCGTTACACCACTGTTAACTTTAACAAAGATGGATTCGCTCTCATTACAAAAACTCGCATGGCAGTTGTAAGGAGGAGAAATAAGAACTTAAAAGAGGGATGTGCAAGTGAGTCTGCTCACACAGAACTAGCATGGTGGCAGCAACTGTAATATTTAAAAATCAGTTTTCTTACTAAAAAGCCCATTTGGTTTTATAAGCAGAAAGCTATTTCATGTTCATCACGTAGTATTTTAAACAGCTGGATAAACCAGGGTAAATGTTTAAAAATAGATTAATACAGTTTGTTTTCATAGTGAGGAGTGCTTTCTTTCCATGCGTACTGTCTTAGGAGTAACTGTACTTGTTCCTGGAGTTCTGTGATTGTGTGACAACCTCCACTTTTATTAAAAAAGAAAGGAAAAGCACATTCCTACTCTTCATTAACATTCACATTCATTAACATCACATTCCAAGGAGAACGTGAATGTGATTTGAGCATACTTTAAGGCTCAAAAATCAAATGGTAAATAGAGAGACACCAGCTTTTACAATATTGTGAGTTTTACAAGAGGATCGTATTTCTTTTAGATGTGATTCATGATTTCTAAATGCTTCAGGTATGCAACAGTGAGTTGTATAGAGACCGGGTTGCATTAGTTGCTAGAGGAAGTTGCGGTGAGAGACGTGCTAACCCTAGAAAGGCAACTGTCATTCAGAGATTCTAAGTGCTTACAAAAATGCAATCTTGGAATCAGGAAAGAAAGGTAGAAGAGGTATTAAGATACAACTTCAAATCCCAGTCCAATGAGGTCGACAGAAATGTGGTAGCTAACTTCTAGAAGAACACCATTGCACCCAATGGAAGAAGTGGCAGTTTCCTAAGAACACCAGTCCTTTAAGGATGAGAGGGAAAATATGAAACAAAATGTCTTATTCAAAAACCAACAGCCAGTTTTTTCCTGATGAAGGACAGTCTCCACACTCCCTGCAAACTACACTCACCTTTAAAAAAGTATCTACTTTCAGTATCTACTTAAAAATTTACTACGTGGAGGTATTGATACTAATGAGGTATTGATATTATTGATACTAATGTATACTATTAAAAAATGTGGAGATTTTGGATTGGTAGTGGAAGTATCCTTACTTCAGTATCAACCAGAAGACATATTTTTGAAACATTTCAAAATATTTTGGCACGCAGATTTTAAAGTATGACTTGGAATATACAGACTTTTCAGTCAGCTGTTCTGTGTATTTACATGCTATAGTTCTGCAGGAGATGATTCAACTGTTAACAATTTATGGTATTTACTGCCCTCCTGCTGCTAAGCAAACAGGTTTATAAACTAACTCATGCCCTTGCTGTGATAAACAGATGGAACATATGAGTTGCATTGGTAAGATCACAGGATCTTCACCTCTTGTAGGACAGCATACATTCTTCTAATAGGAGGAAAGTGTCCAAGTGGGCGCTAGCCAGAAGTGTGCTTGTCAGAATGGTACCTGGTCTGGGACTGATCGCTGTGGGTTTGGCCAGTGTCATAGGTAGCCAGACATAAGTGCTGACCGTGGGGAGGCATATTCAAACACGTATCCCAGAGAGCTGGTGGAAGGTGTGGGTTGCTTCTCACTGAGGAGGAGGAGTGGAACGTCAGAAGCATTTCTCATGGCATTTGGGATATCAGTTAGCTACTATAGATTGGGAGATAGGTCAGAGCAGATGCATTTATGTTAGCGGTTTAATGTGCAATGGAGTTCGTGTTGAGTGTAATCTTCCTTACAGCTGGAGTTCTGTGCATTGCTCCAATGCACAATACTGCTGTTTGTAAAATGGTTCCTCTGCCGCGGAAACAAGGAGGAGGCTGTGCACAGCGGTACCATGTAGAGCGCACCAGTAATATAGACCCTTGTCTAGTGCTTCTTAGCCTCAGAAGAGTTGTGCTAAAGGAGGCTTAGATGAACAATAGGACAGGTTCTGCATTCCCAGGTGTGGCTGCCCAGAAACAGAGGGTGGGGTACAGGAGTTAGTCATCACCATTCATCATCATCATCACCATCATCACAAAAGATGGCTTCAAGCCACTCTTCCAGCTCTGTAGACTTGGCTTGATCACAGCTACCTTAACTCCTGCTCTGCAAATGCTCCTCAATAACAAGATTAGCAACTTCAGTTTTGACATTAGCAGGGCACATGCACGCTGTCCTGACTGCAGCAGACTGTGACGGGGAAATGTACGACTGTTCCTGCAGTTGCATCTTGTTTCTGGACCGCTCCTGCACGTGGTGTTATAAGGCTAGGTCAGATTTAGGTCAAAATGGAAACTCAGCCTCCTGCACTTATGATAAGCAGTAGGGAAGCCCAGGGTTTTGTCATTTGGGGTGGATAGATACACACAGGTCAGAAGGAGATTTCGAAGCTTCCACATGGGGTTCTGCAGCCAAAGGGCCAACTCAGAAGGGCCAATGCACACCTCACGCTCTGAGAAACGCCAGTACGACATCTCTTTATATCGGCACAACCATTTTGACAAGTACGCATTTCTGTCTATAGTCAGACAGATCGTTTCAACTGCAACGCATTTGAAGGATTGTATTTTCCCAAAGAAAAAGAGCAAAATACATCCAGGCAATTGCAAACTCAGTGAGGGTGGTGCTCAGCCGCTGAGGGCTGCGGCTTCCCGGAGCATTCATGCCGTGACACTTCCCCCGTCTCCCCGCACCTGCGTTGCCCCGATGCCGGGCTGCCGAAGGAGAAGAGGCCACCCCGCGCACCGCTGGCAGCCAGGGCGCTGCCGGCCGCCGCGGGGAAGGGCGCAGGCGGGCGCGCCGGCGGGCTCGCCGGATCTCCTCGGCCGTTGCTCGGCTGAATTTGTCACCTGGAAATGGCGCTGAAAGATGCCCCCTGTTCGCTCCGACGCCTCTCCCCGCCGCTCACCCCCAGACAAGCGGGCCCCCGGCCGCGATCACGTTTTAACGCCCGTTTAGCGCCGGGCGTAAGGCGGCGCGCTTCTGGCTCGACCCGCCCTTCCCGCTCCGCCGGCGGCCGCCGCCAGCCCCAGCCGCCCCTGGCTCTCGCACCTCCCAGCTCGGCGGCCCCGGCCCCGCGGGGGCTCCGCACGCCGCCGCTTCCCGGCCCCGGCGAAAGCGCCCCCGGCGCTGCCCTCCTCGCCCCTCCGCCCCGGGCCCGGCGGCGGGGGGGGGAGGGGTGTGCTCTACCGGGCCGCCGCCGCCGCGCGAGACCCCGCCCCTTCCCCGGCCGGCCCCGCCCCCTTCCCCGCCCCTTCCCCGGCGGGGTGACAGGCAGGTCTAGGCCACAGCCGAGTGCGCACGCGTCAGTTCCGGCGGGGAGCGCGGCGCGGCGCGTGGGTAGGAAACGCCGCGGCGGCGGGGCGAGCGGAAAATGGCGACGGCGGCGGCGCAGCTGACGGACGAGGAGCTCTTCTCGGAGCTGAGGCGCTTCGGGTTCTCCCCGGGGCCGGTCACCGAGAGCACCCGGCCCGTCTACCTGAAGAAGCTGAAGAAGCTGCGCGAGGACGAGTGGGCTGGGGCCCGCAGCGGCGCCAACAAGACCCGGAACAGCAACAACAATAACACGGGGGCCGGAGCGGCGCCGGGCGGAGGCGGCGGCGGCCCCGGGCGAGCGGCCCCCGGGCGCGGGCGCCCGGCTGGTGGGCGCCGAGCACCCCTACCTCCCCGGGGCTGCCGGCGGGAGCGGCCGGAGCCGCGCAGCACCCCCTGCCGGGGGCGGCAAAGTGCTGCTGGGCTTCAGCTCGGACGAGTCGGATGTGGAAACCAGTCCCCGGAGCCAGGCCGGCGCCGGCAGCAGGAGGGAGCGGGCTTCACCCCTCTTCCGCGGCCTGAGGCCCGCCGCCCCCCCAGGGCGCCTGCGGCGTGAGTAACAGCTCCCCCCCGGAGGAGGCGGCCAGGCGGAAGCCCAGCGCCTGGTGGGGGGCGGCGGCCAGGAGACCGGCGGCGTCTCAGGGGGTGAGGGAGCCCGGGGACGGCGAGGAGGAGGGAGGGGAGGAGGACGACGAAGAGGAGGAGGAGGAGGAGGGCGAGCAGCAGCGCTGGAAGAACCGGGCGGTGAACGGTAACCGGCTCCTCTCCTACGGCGGCGGCAGGGACAAGTACTCCGACTCGGAGGAGGAGGAGGCGGTGGCGGGGGCGAGGGCCAAGCAGCAGGTACCGAAGGAGGAGCCTGCAGTTCGCCGGCCCAGACGGAGCCTCGGCAAGTCTCCTGCTCCATTCATAACGAGCAAATGCGCTGCAGCCGGCGCTGGCGTGATGGAGACGGGCCAAGAAGGGGCTGGCGGAGGCTGTGGTGCTGGTGTAGTCGTAACGAATGACAGGGCGGCGGCGGCGGAGGCGGCGGCTGCTGCCGGGAGTCTAGACAGGGGCAGGAATCGGGAGGAGGAGGCGGCGGCGGCGGGGGGAGGAGGAGGAGGAGGATGTGAAAATCTGGACTCCAGTCCTCCCAGCCCCAGATACCGCGTCGGCCTACCCAAGAAATCCCCAACAGTACTGTTGCTGCCACCGCCGCTGACGGACGTGGACAGCAGTAAAATCACTGAGCCTCCAGGCAGCGTTAGGAAAGCGACCAATAATCATGTTCTCGGCGGTGCTGCTGGTAGCTATAATGTTGAATCCAGGATTTATTCAGCTACTAATAGCCTTCCCCCGGGTGGAACCACCTCCTCCCTGAGACTCAACCACTCCAATCATACGGGTTCAAATCATACCTACCTGAAAAACACCTACAAGAAGAATCTCTCAGAGCCCGAGGAGGAGCTTCTGCAACAGTTCAAAAGAGAGGAGGTATCCACCACTGGAGGCTTCAGTGCACATTACCTGTCCATGTTCCTCTTAACTGCTGCATGCTTGTTCTTTCTGATACTGGGATTCACATACCTGAGAATGAGAGGTTCTGGAGTAGCTGAGGATGTGGGAGTCAACAGTAAGTATTAGGTGAAGGGTAAGAGCAGTTTCTTTCTGCGATCTGGGTATACAACTGTTAATTCACCTTTGCGTTCCCAGGCATCCCTTACTGAGCAGTTCTGGCTTCCACCTTGGTATAATCTTTCTATATAGGATGGAACACGGAGAAATTGTCTTTCCTTAAGTACATACCTTGCAAGCTGGTATAATAAGCTTGCAAGATGCTTGAGGATAAACTCAAATCCTGGCATTCCCTGCTGTAGTCTGTGGATACCTTGTTTTCTAGCATGTTTTCTTCACAAAGCAATTTAATGTGTTGGTTTTTTTTTTTCAATGTAGCAGATGTATGGTTAATAGAGAATTAGCAATGTAAGGCTTTATGCTGGTCTCACAGAAGTAATCATGCACATTTAGACACCTGGGATTCCTGCAGGGCTAAGATTTGACTGTAGTTGTTTGGTAATAAAGCAGGTTGTTTTCATTTATGTGTACTGAGGCTTGAAAAGGATGCTAGGTTGAGATGATGTTGCACACTACAACAAACTTTGTGCAGTGAATGCTGGACCTATTGTGTATTGTTTTCTACTAAGTACTTGTTCTAAATTTAGTTGAGAGCATGATTATACATGAAATACTGTTGTGCTTTAGTTTGAATTGCAGAGCATTTTTTTTAATCGTGAATTACTTGGGAGCTTCTTTAGTATGTGGAAGTAACTTCTTGGAATGGATTTAGAAACTACCATTTTCTGTTCACAAAGCATACGAAAATGGAAACGTACCACCTAAGGGTGGTGATTCATGCTAATTAAATTCTTGGCTGCTCTGAAATGGACAGTGGAGATTCTAACATCAGAAAGAAAAATCATGCCATTGCTGCCTTAATTTCTCATCAGGAGCAATGAAAAATTATGCAAAAAGCTGGGTTTGGGACGTGAGAGCATTAGAAGGTCCTTGGGGACTTGCGTTTTTCTTGAAATGATTGAGGAAGGCATGTGGGGTGTATACACGTGCATGTATTTCTTTGTATAGATAGTAGAGGATTTGTATACTCATGTGTGGGCATGTATACAGTGCCTTGTAAGGAGTGATCTTGCTGTTAGATTGGGATCTGCTAGACGTTACAGGGCAGAAATAGCAGTGTGGGCTGTTCCCCCCCCCGCCCCCGAACATTATTCATTACATTATGGTAGCAGAATAGTTCTTAATTCTGTTTTACTCTCTTTGGTGGGGGGGAGTAAAGGATTTAGTGTTTAGGGATGACAGTAGCAGCATTTGCAATGGTTTCGTTGCTGTCCACGTGGCTCTTAACTACTCTTCAGTCTTGGTTTTTGGGAAGGCTGTGAGCATACGCAGGTGGGCTAAAATTAGATAGAGTATAGTGTGACTGTTGGGACTACTCATACTCATATTCTCTGGTTAACTTCTGGCCATAGCTGCTAGACACATACATAAATTTTCTTACATACTGATAAGCTGTGTAATTCTAGTAACATGTATTACTTTTTTTTTTCCTAGTCTTGAAATCTGATGATTTTTAATAGGGGAGAAGTTCTGTCAGCCTACTGGGGTAAACTTTCTGACTGTCAAATTCAGTGGTTGAGTTAAAACTCGCCTGCCATGCTAATTGATAAAACTGAATGTCTCAGCTATGCAGATAGCAATAATATTGTGAGAAGAAATCCACTCAACTTTTTGTCTTGGAAGAAGACTTCATTTTGAGTGTGTGAACTTTCCTATAGAGCATGTGGGATCACTGCGTTGAGTATATTGCTCTTAAAAAGTTAACCCAGCTGGAACTGATACACAGGGAAAATTGTTCTCTTCTGTCCTTTTGCTTAGGTTAGGCTGCCCAGCCAAAGGTCTGGTAGCTCAGTGTGACTTGATGGTTCAATTAAGCCAGTTCTTGACCTGTTCCTATTTGTTCTCTTTTCAGTGGAACTCCTGAAAGTGGATTTCCTGAAGAATTGTTCTGGCAGTGGCACTGAAATTTCATCTGTCCTTCCTCACAGCCCCCGGGTTTTGCAACATAACGAATGGGAACAGGGGGAATAGGGCCCATTGGAAGAAAGGAACAGCAGGTTTTGTGGCTAGCTTCTTTGATAGGAAGAGGAGCAGGCCTCTTCTTTTAAGTAATGTGGGAATGAGCTGGGAATTACCTTGCCCATATGCTCAGCACGTGCTCACTAAATTCTTACTTCTCAAATGGGCATATGCAGCGAAAATATGGTAGGGCTGTAGAACAGGCAAGAACAGACAAGACAGGCCAATAAAGAGTGGTTGCTACTGGGAAGGGAAAGAAACCTGTCATCTCTTAGATGCTTCCCTAAGCTTAAATATCATCTGAGTCCTTTGGCTCTTCTGCTTGTGTGGGTGTATTCCCTGTTTTTCTTTATAGAAGCAGAACTGATTCATCCATTTTTATTAAAAAATAATAGTGTATCTCAAGAAACAACCTTTCAGTTAGGTGATCTGAGTTTTTTCTGTGTTTTAGCTGGCTGTAGGTAAAATTCTGTTGGCTGAGAACGATTTGATTGAGAAAAACTCAGTTATTTTTAACTTCAAACTATTATCGTAAAAGGTTTTAGGATTCAGTGGAGTTACACTGTACCCGTCTCCATAATTATCATAGTTACTGTAAGAAAACAAGAAAGGCAGTTATTTGTATATTTGGGTGGCTTCTTATTTTAACTTTGCAGGGAAAGATGCACAATGAGCTTCATGTTCGTTGTCATACTTGTTCATTACCTAAAATGGAATTAAAGCAAAATAAAGTGATATTATATGTGTGACATTGAAAAATGTTTATCACCAAGTACGCCCAATATCAGCACTTACAATATTTGTCAGGCTGTAATCTGAGAACAGAGGTGGTGTGTGTAATGGGGGAGGCTTAAAACTAGGTGTTGGGGTTGAATTTAGGCCAGGTAAAATAATATAGATGAGAAGTGGTAAGCAGAAAACTTCAGAAGAGGATTGTTGCTTATATCATGCATAATATTAAAATGATTTCTTATTCAGAGCCCTAAAATAGCTATGAAGTGCTTTAGTTTTTCTGCACATGTGGCATAAAATGTTCAAAGATAAATCAGAATTGGGCTAATTCTTCTGTATCTAACCTACATGTGGTCACTTGGGGTAAGGTTTTTATGCATTTAGCTGTCTAAAATGCAGATAAATATCTATGGGGCTTTTCCTAAAGCATCTTAAACCACTGAAATTAAACTACTCTTTAAGCTTACATGAAAGACCAACTAATGCATAAGCGCATATTCCGCTTGCTCTCTGTGACAGTGTTGTATGTGAAAAGAGAAGATCAGTTTGGGCTTGGTGCTGGTAACCTCATTCATGTGGCTCTTGATGTAAGGCATGTTTTGCTTGCACCTGCCTTCAAAATACCATGGAATTGTATCAACTTCTTGCCAAGCCAGCCTAGTATTTTGTCAGGAAAATGGTAGAATTGACTTTTGTCTACTTCCCAGGGTTCTTCAAACCCTGAAGAGTTGGGTATCTTTTCCAACTTCTTTGGTTTTGTTTTGTGATGTTACTCTGAGCATCTCAAGTGACTGCTCCTGGGAGTTGTAAAGTTATTTTTCGTGTAAAGTTGATAACGATATCAGATCAGTAGATGTTGCTTTCAGGTCTGGTTTACTTTCTGAAAGATGAGGGCACTAGTACAGGTACTGTTTAGGGCTGTAATCTGAAGTAGGTTGCATTTAAGTTACTCTCACTGTTTCTGCTCCAGTACTTTGCCTGGAGAGTGGCTGATGTAGCAAAAAACCACCACCAACAAAAAGTAATCTTAAAACTTTCAGGTAGGTCTTATTTAATATCTTATGTTCTTATTAGGAGAGGCTTTTGAAAGTGACATCTCTTGCTAGTAATTTTGGTCTTTCTATGATACTTGTAACAAAACAACTGCTAGGAGAATAATCCTTACTATATTTGCTACAACTTGTGTTTTTGAAATGTTAATTCAGGGAAACTTAGCAGTTGTGTATATTGCAAGTGGAAGCTTATGCAAATCACAATTCTAAGAGTTTAATTTGATTCTGTTGATGTTCCTTTGTTCTCGACTTCTAAATCTCTCAGGCGTTAAAACTTCTATGGATTTTTATGCAGGGAATTTCATTGTTAAGAAGTTAGACTTGCTGTAGAAAAGACAAGATGACTGTTACACTCACAGGCCTGCAAATTGCTATTAAAGTGCTGTGGTATTTCACAGATAACTGTTACAAATCTACTTGCCTTCTAAGATCACCTTCTCAGAAGAGTCTATCTTCTTGACAGTGTTGGCTTCAATGGAGGAAAATGAATTTTGGATAAGAAATATTTATAGAAGACAAGATAGTAAAGGGAGGAAGCAAAAGATTGGGGAGTTCCTGTGTTGTGTGGCTATTAATGTTGCTTGTGCTTTGCACGTGATGCCCTGACTTGTATTTGACAATATAACCACTTCTTCTATTGACATATTAGCATATAGCTCTGTTTCACTTTCTGTATATTTCTTTAAACTCTAGTTAGCAAGTATTTCTCTTCTAGGTTATACAAAAGAAAATCCTGATGTGCATCTTAAAGACTAATCTGTCTTGTAGCTGATCTCACTTCTGTGGTTTGGTGAGTTTTGGATTAAGATCAGTAGATCAAAAAAAACCCTAGGCTGCCTTCATAAGGTAAAACCAGGCAGTATAGTTAAATTTCCTTAGGATTCTTGACATTTTTAAACTCTAGTCTTCCTTATGGTATATCAGAAATAACTCTTAAACAAATAATTACAAAGGAACAGGAGGAACAAATTTGGACAAGACTTGTACCCAGGAAAGTACAAATAATGGTTACATAGTGCAAAATGGTTCATCTTAGCTGACAACTTCAAATCCTTCCTAAAGGATAATACATAGTCTATTTACCTTTGCAGGAGATCTGTAGTGTAAAGTATACATATGAAAATTGTTCATCAGTATTTGAAACAAAGATGATGCAACTTCAGAATGTCTGTTTTTTAAGGAGATAGCTGTGTTTGATACTTTGTTCAGAATACTTAGAACTAACTTATTTGGTATTCATACCTTAAATGTGCTGCTGTTGGCAGACATGCACAAAACTTTCCTTATGCCATGACTTTTTTTCAATGTTACTGTTGTAGGCTACGCTTTTTTGTGAAGTAAGTCATAAGAAATCGGAACTAAAATTACTTGCCTGGGGAGCAGGGATGCTGAAGAGCTCTGGCAGGATCTGTTTTCACTAGTTTTTCAAAAACTAATTGAAAGTTTGCACTCCATTCCATAGTGCATGCTAGTTTTCTCAAAAGAAAATTTGGTTTCTGATGTGGGAAAATTAAGGTGGATCTAGGATCTGAAAGCAGATCTGGTTGCAGCTTTTCCATGCTTATAAAGCATTGCAGACTAGAAAGGAGTGGGAAAGCAAAAAGCAAACTTGTGTTTGTTCTGTTAAAAACTCTGCCAACTCTAATAGTGTTCTTCAAGTGCAATGCAGATTTCTTTCTGCTTAGGACAGATGCATACAGCGATAATAGATGAAATGGAAATATTTTAAGGAATAGTCCACGATACCCAGGGACTTAAATTTATCCTTGTAGGAGCCCCACTTTGCACTGCTTCATAATCTTTAAGTATCCCAGTATGAGAGGAGGATGAGGCCTGCCGTCTTTCTGTTCCTGGGGACCAGTTGTGTTTCTGAAAAATCATGTACGTTTAATTCCTGTTGACATCTCTGTTTCATCTGGCAGTAGTAGGTCACAAAACTTTGGCTTGATTGCTTACCCAGCTAAGCTGGCAGGAGCGCTAGAGTCATACCAAACTGATCCCTGTCATGCTTCTAGACTTGTGCTTCAGAAATAGCATGAAGAGATGAACAGGCCAGAGCTGCTGTTTGAGAAAGTTTTGTCACTTAACAAAAAAGCTTAGGCAAGTAAATTAAGCAAGTACAACAGTTTTTGTTGATGAAAGTGCTGTTCGAGTGCTATGGAGAAGCACAGACTCCATTGTAATCATGAGGCATATATTCCTTACACCTTTAAAGTTCTTGTGGGTATTTGTATTCTCTGGTAAAATTAGTTGTCTGTTGCGATTTGTGGTAGGTTGAGGGATGTAAGTTGACTGGTTAAGGGATTGTGAAATCAAGGTATATTAAGAAGAAAAAGTGATTTTGGCGGGACTTGCATGTTTGCTAAGAACTTCAGTAGTAGTATCTTTGTCCTTACTCTTCCTTTCTTGTCTCCTACTGTTGCTGCTGGTAGGTCTAGAGTTGTGGGAGGAGGTGGCAACGCCTTTGTGATTATAATAAATGAAGACATAGTGTAACACTGATCAAAGTAACCGTGACAGCTTCTGTCCACTGAGGAATTCTGATGTAGAAGAACTTGGAAAAGGGGCAGTGTTACTGATGGAAAGAAGCATACCGATGGATGGAAGGATAGGTTGAAGAACCACTGCACAATGGAAAGCTGATCTCATATATGTTCCTCTTGTGTAGAAGGTTTGCTGCAGTTTATGACGTCTGATGTTGAGTCCTGTTGTAAATATATTAAAAAACCCCATCAACTTCTTGAATGAAACTGGTGACACAAAGGCTTTGCAGTTGATGTCAGTGTGCTGTTCCTAGAAAATGGGGAATAGCAAAACAAAGTTGATGCTTTGACTCCATGCAGGTGTGGCCTCTTCGTACAGCTGACTGTTCAGATAAGATACTGCTTTGATGTTGTCTCAATATTTGTACAGTTTTTCGATCCAGGCAAATCAAGGCTTTGGGTTCACACATCTCTAGTCTTGAGATATTGCTAGCAGTCTCTCCTAGAAACCTTAGGGATTCTGTAGAAGTAATTCAGTAGGCTTCTCAGGAGGAGTTGAAGATAAATGTAGGTAATGAAGATGGAAGATTGAATGAAGTATATTTAGATTACTTGAGCATACCATGGCATGAATAAGAAATCTGTCTTCACCAAGAGGTGTCATTTGTAATTAGGAAAAATAGTATGGCCCCAAACTGCTGTACTTTGGTTTTGGTGGGTCCTTTTCTCCAGTATCCTTATAATTGTCGTCTTTTCCCTGCTACTGTGCTGTACTTCCCACAATGCTATTTAGTGCTGTTTCTCTGTTCTGCTGTGTGTTTACAGTCTGCTGTGGAGGGCAAGAGGGTAAGGAGCAAGTGAGTGTGGATGCATGCTAAATGTGAAACAGGCAAATGTGGTGTGCCTGTTGAGCCTAGTGTGTCAGAGGAGATGTGCTGTTATGCCTGGTGTTTTGCAGAGATAAATTCTTTTTGCAGAGGAAAGGATCAAATTTTCTGCTTACTGAGGGTCATATTGTAACACAAGTATCTTGAATAAAGCTGCCTTTTTAGAGTCTGCAGTTCCTTTAGTTGCTTTAAATGAACTCTGAGTGACAGACTGGATTGATATAAAGGCTGTTTAATGTGGGGAGGAGAAGAGGTAGGAGTTTAAAAAGAGAGGTCTAACATTGAATTAAGTGGCATTAAAACTTGCTAAGTAGTCTACAAGATCCATTGAATTGTAGTGGTGCTGTGCTAGATAAGTAAGAAATAGGTCTGTTCATAAATGAAGGATTGTAGACCAATTCTTAGGCCAGTTTTTCTGTCTTAGAGAAGGCTATTTACTAAATTAAAAATTGGAAGATGGCTTGTTAGAAAATAATTGTTTTATATACATACTAAGACTTCCTTCATAGTGCCTTTATTCACTTAAGTCTTAAGACAGGGTTTATATACAGGTCACATCCCCTTAACATTTTCTTTATTGAAAAAGTACAAGAAACTTTTATACTTGGACTCGCGGCATCTTGGGTAAATGCAGCATCAGCCTGTCCTTGCTAGGCAGTTGACTGAACAAAACTTTATCGCTAGAGGACTGCTGGGGTGAGTTGGATAAATGTAGTGTTATTTCAGACTAGATTTTAAGGCCCTATCTAAATCTTTTCTCCACAGAAAAGTGTTTCTTTGAAGGTCAGTTAAATCTCTGAATTGCTTATTGGAGAAGCCTCAGACTGTCCATTGACTTCATAACTGCTTATGTTAGCTTTTGGATATTTTCAGTAGACTGTGTATTAAAGCCACTCACCTTAACTATCTGTCCCCTCAATACTCATCATCTCACTATGTAGTTATACAATAAAATATTCCACAGCACACTCATTCAGTAATACTTAGCCCAGTGTCTGTTCAGTATCATCAAGCTGCACTGCACAAGCCTTTCAGGTCCAGTATTCCCATGTCTCACAGCACAACTTCATCAAACAAATTTTTATCTGAATGTGTACATATTGCTGGTCATACAGAACAGAAGTCTAGCTAGAACTAATCTGAAACTTGTCAATAGATATTGATCAATGGACCATTTACTGTGAATGAGGGGTTTCAAATATCAAAGGTAGATATGTGATTTTTTTTGTTAGTGTTGCCTGAAACAGCTCTTGGTTGTGGTGTGTGGTGGTTTGGGTTTTTTTTTAATTTCCAGGATATTTTCTGGGAAGTGGTAGAACATTCATCATGAAATTTTCTGTTCATCTCTGTCATTTGACCTATATCTAAAAGTTTGCTGGGGTGTTTGTTCTTTTTCAGGTGTCATGCTTCAGACAACCAAAGAGGGTGTTTGTTAATTTTGTTGAGTGACAGACTAGGTGGTGCATGTGTGACAAACCCCTGAGAGGCCTCTTTCAGGCTGTGGAAACCCACAGTCAAACTGAATTATTGGGGAGGGGCCAGTCTGGCAGTCTTGCTTGTGCTCTTTCTCATTCTTGCAAATTCCTTGGAAATACTTTGCTGTTACTTTGTAAATAAGAGAAAATTATTTATGAAATTCCTTGGTGGGATCTTGAAAAGAAGAGGAGAGGATGATGTCAGGTTCATCCTAGTCTGTTTCTGTATTGGTTTGTACCTGATGATCCAAGAAAGCTTCTGGAGGTGAGAGGCATAGTGTATTTCAAGGAAAAAGCTGAAAAGGTGTGTGCTTTTTTTTTTTTGTGTGTGTGTCAAAGGAACTTTATGCTGTCCTGGGGAGACTTTGCCTCGCTGAGAAAATGAGGTTAGAGATGCAGATTTCCTTCTGGAGAAGGAACTAGTCTCACTACTTATTTTTGGGATTTGCTTCTCTTATCTGTAAGCATGTGAAGTACTGCTTATGCAAAAGCAGCTTTGGATAAAGGCATTCCTAAATCACTGTGGGAAATGGGGAATCTGAACTGTATCTAAAGGATATATTCATGTTTGGGTACTTTCTGTTTTCTATATAATAGCAAACAAATGTTCATTTTGATATAAACACAGAAAAAAATAAAATGGAGTGTTGAGAACATCTGAAAGAGCCATACTGTTGTACTGTCTGTACAGTGTCCTTTGAGCTAGTAGTTCTTCATTTCTCATTGAAAACCAGAAATACCAGCCTTTTAAGTAGTCCTGAGAGCTCCTTCATTCAGAATGGGCAGGTGTATATGCATAGTCTGGCATGGTGATCCTAGGTGTATTATGACCAGTGTCTAAGTTTGACTTCCATCAAAGGTGGTGCTCCCTGCAGAAATGCTCTAGACCTTTTTTTAGCTTGTTTACATTGAGCACTAATGTGTCTGTGTACTTCGGAATTGGACAATGCAGTGGCTAATGCATTTTTTGATTTACAACTTTAAATACTGTGTTTTTTCTCTTGACCTTCCGCTAAAGATGCTTCTTATGAACTAACAACAAAAATGTGCAGATTGAGTACAAGTGCACATGAAGTAGGGATAAAATAAAACAATTGCATGTTAAATCCAGACTTGTTTTATTCCGCTGTATAAGATGCGTGTTATTAAAGTCATCCCTTTGGAGGGAGAGCAAACTGTGGAGGGAAATCACATGAAAGTAGCAGCACTGGGAAGGAGCTGTCCTGGTGATTTGAGGACCAAAGGCCAAATAGCGTCTGCCTACCCCTTCTGTAAGGGAATGAATTAGCATGTGATGTTCTTTGCCATTCAGGACATAGGAATGTACTGAGCTTCTTACACAGACCTTGGCATCAGAATACTAGCTATACGGCCAGCTATGCTTCCTTAAGCATAAGATAAATGGTTTGAGAAAGGAGAGTTAAAATCTTGTTTTGTAAACTTTGTTTTATAGTTTAAGCACCTAGCTTTGTACTACTATGTAGTGACTTAGATTCTACAGAGTTCTCATGTATCTACAAATAGCCAATGATGTGATAAGGTTTTATGGTCCCCAGTGTTTGGGATCTCGGTAATAGTCACTTGTTCTTCCTTTCCATCCTCTTTTTTTTTTTGCTGTTTCTGTATGGCAGATGAGTTTCTTGCCAAGATAGGTTCTTCCTCCGCTCTAGATCCACCTGGCTCAGGAGAAGTGCACACAGTACTGCTAGAAGATTAATCAGCTTAATCCATGAGCTGATGATGTAACCCTTTAACTAATAGGAGTAACCTGTTTAATTAATAAACAATTATGATAACAATATTGGAAGTCTTAGTTCAAGTGGACTCTTCAGCTGAGTATAAGACCCAATGGCAGGGCATATATATAAACGTAACAGTGATGTATGGCTGTGTGGTAGTCCAGTTGGTCCCTTCAGATGATAATTTTTTTTTTTTTTGAACCAGCCAGTTTATGCTGTCAAACAAATGCAGCTGGTATGGAAGACAGCCTGGAAGGTTAGCTGACTCTTTAGATTCTTAGTCCAGCTGAGTAAAAATGGAAGTTACTGAATGTTGCCTACTTCTATTCATTTCCAGTCTTGAATTACTGCTGAGCTCATCCTGGTTTTGAGCTCTGCAAACTTCTGCTGTATGTGGTGGGCAGTTTTCCTTCTTCTGTTTAGCTAATATGGATACTTCTGGTGAGCTGGCTGCTGCTTCCTCTGTAAGAGCTCATCTTTGTCATGGCAAGAGACCTGCTAGCAGCTACCTCTGTATGTCCTGCATAGAGTAAGCTCTTTTTTTCTCCCTAGGATACACTAGGGCACCTGTTTTTGGAGTTTTACTGCTGTGTTCAGGCTTTGTATAGATCATTGCTCAGCAGTTCTGCTGCTCTTAGTGCAACAAGCAGTGATAGACCAATGTGTTCTGAATGGTTAGAAGGACAGAGGCACAGCAGACCCCCAGTTTTAAATATGAAAAATCCCTATGTGATCTTTATCCTGACTTTGTTAGTGTCTTTGCTCTCATGATTAAGGGTCTCTCAAGAGTTCTGTCAGTGCTCTACATTTGAATGTTATCTTTGGATGCTGTAAACTGTTCATACCATTATAGTGTATTACTAATACTTTGTAACTGAAGTCTTATCTGGAAGAAGAGGTTATAACTGGGTATTTTTCAGTCGAAACTCTTCAAGACGGGAATCCTTCCTGCTTGTATGAGATCACAGGAGTGTTTCTATCCAGACTGGGCCCCTTGGCAGAGTAACAGTAGATTTAATATTTAATTGCAGATTCCCATTGATTCTTAAACCTTCTGTGTTTTAATAACACTTGCTTTATGAGTTTGCTTTCCATCTTGAACTTTGGAGTTTGAGGTAAGCAGACCACTTCCTAATTTAACATTGAGCTGCTTGTGCTGCCATGTTTTCAAGGTGGAGTTTCCCCTGCTTCTGAATATCTTTGGTGGTTTTTTTTTTTATTTGTGTTCATTTGTTGAAGTTGTGGGTGTTTTGACCTTATAAAGTGTACAGAGCTAAAATATTTGGGAGGGAGCACAGAATGAAGGAGAAGAGCTATTACAGAAGGCTATTCTGATTCTCTTGCAAGTGAAGGTATTCTCTACCCATTGTAAAAAGCTGGTAGGTGTCTGAAGTCTAACGTTTCTCCTGGTAATGTTTTGCAACTGCTGCTAAAAGCAGTCTTAGTGTGTTTTTTCTTTCTTTTTCCTACATGTAAACAATAGCCTATAATGGAGACTGCATATATGTGTGCAAGGAATGTAGTATTACCTAATTTTTACAATGGCACTTCTAAGCCATTTTTCCTAATAGAACACAGACGTCTGTTTCTTCATTGAAATACAGTATGTTTTATAATATAATGTAAAAATGTAATTTTTAATGTAAACATTAAGTATAGTGTAAAAATAATGTTGCTATAAAACCTTTCCTTACACTGGTAGAAATAAAACTGGAGAAGATGATACTTTATCTTAAGAATTGTTATAGATTTCCGCAAATACAGATCACAAAAAATGATTTTGTAAATAACCTAGCAGCTTAATGTCCTCTTGCTTAAGTCTGCTCTTGTACTGAGTATGCTTCATTGAGATTAATGTAGGCATAGAGGGGAGAGAAATTGGGGTGAAGACCAGTTCCTGGGTGGGTGTAGCAGCTGGAAGCATTGTCTGGAGTGTTTGGTGACTGGCTCTTGATACTCCTGATGACATCCCCCCCGCCCCGAGTTAGGACTATGAAACACTGCCTGAATCTTTTCTGCCCAAATTTCTCATCTGTCTATGGAATTGGGGAAGTAAAATGCACTATTAGTTTCTTGCTGATAGTGGTGGTCTAAAGCTTGTTCTGTTTCTTGGTGTGGCTGCATCAGTTCTTGCTTAGGCTCATTTACTTGTTCCTTCATCTGTTGCACACAGTTATTTTCATAGGGTCTTCTAGTAGGAAAAAAGTGAACTTTCATGCTTTTTTTCATATACGCAGGCAGGTTGCACATTCTTCCTTTTGAAACAAGCAGTGTCTGTACTATAGCACTGTAGGTTTTTTGTGGTTCCTCCCCTGCCCCCCCAGTCTTGCTATAGTTGATGGTGATATTTAGGGAATAGGAGACCAGAAAGAAGGAAAGGCAGTCTCTTTGTTAATATTTGCAGGTGTTAGACTGAGGTATCAGCATTAGTCTGAGGTAAAGCTCTGTTTGAAATGGGCTCTTCAGTACAGTAGATTTTAGCCAGCAGCGGTATTCACGGAGTGAATGTGGCAATAATATAGAGAAAACTCCCTCAAAAGTCAGCTCTGATGTCTTGGCAACTGTTTCAGTTCTGGATTTATTTTATAAGGCTTTTTGCTTGAAAAAGGTGATGTTCTTAACTGACTCGCAGACAACTATTCTGTTTCAGTTTTGGAGTACTGGCACATCTACAGGCACTACACAGATTAAGATATTTTACTTTAATCTTTTAAGCACAAAACTTACGATTTCTAGGTTTTCAATCATTAATACAAGTACTAGAATGAAACTAGTATTTTTACTCTAGTGAAATTGAATAATCTGATGAGAAGCTCTCCCAAAACACTAGTCTGTCTTCTTAAATATGGACCGAATTGACATGATTCTCCTAAGAGCAGCTTTCAACATTCAAGTCTATTCTAACCAGTATTTAAATAGGCAGGAGTAGATTTGATTGTTTCTAGAAAGGGTGATGCAGCTGAAATACGGAGAGTTTTTTTTAAGAAGCAGTGAAGAACTCCAAAGAGGAATTCTGGTATTGCCCATCCTTTTACCTAAAATAATGAAGACTGCTATTTTCAGTGCTGATAGAGAATGTGTCTGAACTGAAATGTGTATCACAAATACGATAGTTTTGATTCTTTTACAGAAGGGTTTTGTCAAAAAAAAAAGTAATTATGAAATAGTTTGGTTATATCATCAATCCTTATATCACCTATTCACAAACAGAATGAATTCAAATGATATTGGGGAAAAATTATCAATAAAAGCTCTCTAAACTGACGCAGTTGAAAAACTGACTTGATGTTAAAGAAAGATTCAGCTTTTTTTAGAATTCTCTGACGCTTGTGGCTGATTGTGCTGCTGTTCAAAATTGGCATGGCCAAGGACTATTCAAACTGTAATGGTGTACTGATTTAGAAATATAAAAACTTTTTCCAAAGCACACAAAGATGATCTGTAGTGAAGGAATTGCTCAGCTTGACATATGACTTGGTGTCTTAATATCAAAGCACAGAGATTTGGCCTACTGATTCAAAGTGGTTTCTACCTGAATTAGTGCAATCTGGAGACGGAGGTCATGCAAAACTGCTCATTTGTTTTGAGTGTTGAGTAATTGCAGAGAGGAAAATAAAGGCAGGATTATTTTATTTAAGCTGCTTGAAAGATGGAGCTCTGGAATAACTTATTTCCTGTAATAACTAACTTGTTTGGTTTTTTTTTTCTGGTGTTTTAAGGTTTAGGAGCTTTAAGAGACAATGTTTTAGAATTATCCTTAACACATACACAGTGTGTCACTGGGTGGAATCAGTACTTGACCCCAAACTTACTGAAAAAAAATTACAGATCTGTTAGTTGATGTTGAAAGTACTTTGACTGTAAAATTATTGAGAACTTGTTTCCAAGGTCATGTAGAAAAAGGCTGGGCTAAAGGCCCATTTCGGATAGCAGTGCTTCCAGTATTGTTGCTTCCTCTGTTAACAATACATTCTCCAGATAATGTTGGGGTTTTTTTTATTAAGAAAACATTCTAATGGAAAGCATTAGGTTATCCACTTACTGAACGCACCTTTACAGGACTAATTTTGGAAAAAATACTCCTCCTGTTTTGGGATTAGTCTGCTTGTGATGTGGCGGGTGGGGAGGAGAAAAGTACTTTTCTGTTTGCAGGAAGGAACATTCTTGCTTCTGCAGAGGTTGCTAGCTTGGAAGTGTGTGTTGCAGCATACAGTCTCTGAATCCTTGTGTGGATGGTATTTGGCACTTTTGGTATCATCACACTGAGCAATTAAGTGCTTACAGGTTAATTGGGATCATTCTTGTTTCTGCAGCTGTGGCTTTACAGCTCCTTAATGTTGCTTTGGAAAGTTGCTTTTTTGTTTATAAAATCAAATTATCTGTATGTTCAGAAATAGATTATGGCATTGCAATGATTCTGTTAAAAATGTTAGCTTAATATTCAGTAGTGGTCAAGAAGGAAACACAATGGTAGGATTTTCTATTTTTTAGGAAGGGAACTGAGAACAAAGTGTATTTGAGAGGATATATTTGAGGATATCAGTATGGTACTAATAATCCATGGTGCTCCTTTATTTTGGATAGTGTCCAACTCTGGTCCCCAACCTCAGAAAGGACACAGCAGAGCTGCAAAAAGGTTCAGAGAGTAGTAATATGATCAAAAGCATACTATGGCTTTTGTAGCAAGGAGGAATAGGACTCTTGAGTGTGGAAGACTGAGGATGGAGGGAAAGACTGAGAAATGAAGTAAAGGCATGATTATTATGGAGAGGGTGAATAGTGTCTGATTACTTGCTGTCTCCTCTAATACAAGGAGGAGTTTCTCAAGTTAACAAGTGGCAAGTTCAGGGTAACTAGAGAAACTGTTTTCACGCATGCATGTTTAGGTTGTAAAACTCTGTGAGTGTATGTTGCCGAAGGTAAAAACTTGCTTGGGGTTAATGTGGGATTAGACAAATCGGTAGGGAAAAATACATTGGAGTTGATAATTTAGGGGAAAAAAAAATAGCCAGCCACTTCTATCTGTCTGAAGAAGCTTCTGAGGTGCAAATTCTTTTTATGACTGGGAGAATACTCTGTTGAAGTATCAGCATATACTTTATTCTTATGCTCCGACACTCATTTTTGCCACTGTTCTGTTGATTTCCCCCCCTCCAGTTAGGGACAGGTGTCTCTGAAAAGAGTAAAACTTTTTGCTACTGCTGGAGGCAGGATTCTGGGCTAGTTGAATCCTTGGTTTGTCCTGGTGTGACTGTTCCTTCAGCTGTAGTGGAAGGATTAGCTACTTTTGGTATCCTGATTTGATTACCAGAAGGTAACTGAATCCCTTATTTTGGTACCGTGTTAGTGATATGGTTCTAGCTTACGTCCTAAGCAAAGGTATTTTTATTTGTGCATGTCTTCTTTCTAGGTATGACTGCCTGTGAAGCTATGTCAGTCTTTGGAACTTGTACCATTAAGATTCTATATAAGCCGACTTGTGTGTTCATGAATGTCTGCAACTGGGCTGCAACTTCATGTCTGTTAAACCATGCTTTGAAAAAGAGGAGAAATCCCACTTTGTGCTCCCTATTCATCTTACTGAAGAAAACTAAACCCTTGTAAATACTGTCTGTCTGCAATTGTTACCAGTGTATTAGGGAGGAAAATGGGTGGTGGTGAGTGGCTTTATTGTTACTTTAAAGATGAAAGCTTCTGTATTCTAGTGAAAATTAACCTTGTATGTTGACAGTGACTGCACTTCTATTCCTAAAATTGAGCATCTCTGTGAGATGGCTTGGTATGTGCATATGTGTTGACAGCTTTGGCTGGAATGCTTTGGAGCTGTGCTGTGACCCTTAGCTTTGTATTGATGACTTTTTGTTATTTGAGACTGACCAGTTCTGCCATTCTGAGGAATTCTGTAAGTCATCATTTACAGCTTGTCCCAACAGTAGTATGTGTAAATTAGTTACTTCTGAGGGTCATTAGTAGTCTTTTCAGCTAACCAGAACAATATTTGTATGCTGCTTTGATTTCTTTTGCAGGCTTTTCAGTAGTCTTACTGTCTTGTTCTTGATTAACTGGCATTTAAATAAGATCACTTCTTAAAAATGGAATTTAAATAACATATCTCCTCCTGTTCTGAAATCAAGTTTCATGTGAAGATGATGTCCCTTAGTGTGCTTACTTTTTGTTTCCTTCCTTGCCTGGCCAAAGAATCCTATTATCATTACACCTTGCCAGGAATACAGCTCTTCTCCCAATGTATCAAACTTTCAAGCAGAATGTTTAGCTATTACAGTGTATTGGGGGAGTTGGTATGGTTCCCTTTGTCAAGTTTTTGAGGTTTTTCTTCCATGAAAATACTCTTGCTCTTTTATCCTGCAGCTAGTATTCATGCGTGGCCAGGTAAAACTGCCACGCTTCTCACAGTTTTGCTGCTGTCTGGGGAGTTCTAATAAATAATGAGATTGCCATGTCCAGGTAGTTTGTTGCATCCCTCCTTTGTGGTTGTCGGTTGGCTACCCTGGAGAGAAGACCCCCTGGGACAACAGTCAGGAGATTCCTGTTTTAGAAAATTATCTCTATAATTTTTAGCTTTGTAGTATAAATAGATGAGAATTTGTTCTCTGAAGCTCATAAAAACGTGAGCTTGATAGATAGACTACTTTCAAGGTCAGTAATTGTTGCTGTATGGTAGAGGTCTTGAACCCTTTTTGAGGAGGAGCCTTGGAAGTATGATATATTCACATAAGAAACTCTTCTATTAGTAATTAGTTATTAAATTAATGCTTAGTTTGGTAGAACAAGAACTTGTTACTCTCAAAACTATACTCCTTAAGAATGTTAAGAAACCTTTTGAACCAATAATGTTGATGTAATATATTGACATACCTTAGATCTGTTGGAGTAGATGAAAACTTTACATCTGTAGCTGGAGCAAGTGGGAGGATTTGGTAAGAGCTTAGATCCTGGACAAAAGAAAGACGGGTGGATTGAGAACAGAGGAATTACTGAGGTAGTTAAGGAGTGGCCTTATTAACTCAAGTTAATCAAGGTTATGTGGTAAATAGATGCAGATTGATTAACAGTTGTTAATTGCATATGCAGCTGATAAATTGCTGCAGTTGCATTTAGCATACTTGCCTCTTAAGGCATCAGGCATCCTAAACTATATTAACATCTTATATAAAATGTGTCTCACTTATTGGTTAACTTGCCATAAAATCAATAACTTCAGAGGGATTTCGTGGAAATCATATAGTGTGAGTTAAAATAATGAATTACAAGGATTGTTAAATTTTTGTGATGGATAATTTTGGAGGAGAATCTTTTTTTTTTGGTCACGTTAACCACTATGTATTTGTGAAGGAGAAGCAAACATTGACATCTCATCTGGATTGCTTCATAAATTCAATGTTTTAATTTAGCCAAGTATGAAGTTGTTCACATGTGAGATTGACTTTACACTGGGGTTGTGATGCTGGGAAAGTCTGAGCATAACAACACCATTGCCTTCAACTTAATTGCTGTACTGTCCTAGTGTGTGTAGAATTGCAGCTGATAGTTTCCAGTTTGCATCTTTGCAGGCATGGAGGTGTTGTTTGTGTTTGTTCTGTGGTTTTCATCAGTGCTAAAATACATGTTTGTCAGGTATACTGAAATCTACACGCTGTGTCTCATGCCCCTCCCTTCCCCATCCCCTCCAGTCTGAAACCATATAATCAAGATTTCATGTATGCTCAATGAGATTGACCTTGGGAAGAGACCATAATTGCATAATTATCCTGTCTGGGTAAGTAATGATCAAACTGGGAGGTTGGCAGTCATCTAGAGCCTTGGCTGTGTTTCTAATCCTATTTTAGGCTATTTAGATTAAAAGTTTAGTGTACTGGGAATGTTCTGCTGAGTTATTGAATGAAATACATAGAAGCTTTGTAAAGTTGGTAGCTTGACAATCTAGTAGGCAGTGTCTGAGAACTTGCACCTATAGAATGAAATCATGAAGTGGTATAGGGCTTGGTTTACAAGAGTGCTTGACCATCTTCAGCTTCCTTCAGTTTTAATTAATCTGATATCTGAATCAAATATTCAGATGTCTGAAAAGCAGTCCCTGTGTTTGGGCGGTTTTGTATTTTTTTTTTTTTTCCATTTGCTGTGTCAGAGGAAGCTGAAGTGCTTATCGCTGTTGGGTAGGTAGCACGCTTAATTTTATTCTGAGCTCAGGCAGCTGGATGAACCATTGTTTGCAAGAGTCAAGCTTTCTTCACTCAGAAAGCATTTTCATTGCCCCACTGTTTTACACATTATTTGTTGGTTGTAATTGTTAAAATGTGTTCCTTACCATTGCTACATGTAGCAGCAATGAAATGGTAATCATTCCCACTTCAAACTTGCTTTTCAAAAATAAGGTAAAGTGGGTCAGCATCTGGCTGCTGCCAACAGTGCTATGGAAATTTATGCAGGTAATAAAAACTACATTGTTTTACAAATAAGTAATTTTTTTGTTATAAAATCTCTTTTTTTCAGTTACTTATCCAGATGTGATTACACTTGGCAAAGGCTAGGGGACCCCTGCTTTATAAGCTGGTCCTTAGTTTCTTTTGTATCCTCCATTTCTCCTAAATGAGAAATCTTGCCATGAATTTGATCTCATGTGTCCACCTTTATTTCTCTTATTTTTCCCATTTATAACTAAATTAACTGATCAGCTTAATAATCATGGTTATGGTTCAGGAGTCAAGATATTGTCAATCAGCTGACTGTTGGGGAGGCAACTCTTGATATTTTGTGAATATCTTTATGCATGGAAGTGCCTTAAGAAGTCAAATTGGTGAGCCCTGTCAGAGGCTGTTGCTGAGTTACCTTCAGATGCAAGCAGAAATGCTGCGTAAACAGCTGCAATATCTGGAGGGGGGTTGTGGGTGGGTGTAATTACACCATGTAAATGGAATTATGTATTTTGGACGCTATTTAAGATGATACTTGTCTTTTACTATGCTTTGGTATAGGAAGTTGACTGCAGGATTTCAAAATGCACAAAATTCTTCCCAGACTGAGATTTCTTCCAGATTCTCTATGCAAATGCATCAGACCTAGAAGTAGTGGAAAGTACTCTTTTTCTTTTGGAAGAACTTTTTGTAGAACTGTACATGGAGCAGTGTGCCCCTTCAAGTGCTACCTGTTCTTAGTGTGTTTTCAACATCGATATGATGACATTTGCAACCTAGACATTCAACTTTGTGTTAGGTTTCCCAGGATACTTTTTTTTTTCTTTTGTTTTTGTGCTTGGTGAACTATGGTCAGTAGGAGCTTCACTTTCTGTTTGAATAGCATGTAGAACTGCTGATTTCTGTATAAACTCAAACTGTGGGTGAAATGAGTTTGTTGCTTAGAAAGGCAAGACGATATGCTTTAATGGTGATTGCTTCCTGCCTTGGTAACTTTGCAGTGACCAGCTGGTCGGTCTTAAGTGGAAGCATAGCATAAATTACTTGTCTGATTTCAACTTCTCTTCCTTGAAAAATATATTTTTGTAGCCAAGAGGAATATAATAGATGAACTTATGATTTCAGGAGCTGTGGAAATGGTTTTATTTAGAAAGGAAGGAATGGTCCTTTAGTCACGCTGCACTTTTCACCTGAGCTCTCAGTGTGTCATCTTTTATGCTTGTCAAAACAGAAAATGCTGATGAGTTGTACAGCTTTGTGTTGTATGGATTATTGCTTAGTAAAAAAGTAGTTTTACTTCTTTAAACTAGACACTAAAAAATGCAAAACCTTCAAATTGTTTTCAATGCAATTGAGTCATTAAAGCAAGAGTTTGGCAAATGGCAAGCACAGTTTTGTTTGCATGGAAATAGCTGTGAAATTTGCAGATATACAAGATTCTGGTTTAACCTAAATGCCACTATAGCGTGTTATCAAATGCGGAGTTAAGTCAAAGGTTAATAAGCTGTCTAATTGTTATTTGTCATATTATGGACTTGTTTTTATCTGAAGATTACAGTGTTGTCATAAAGCTACAGTGTTGATATATCTTTTTAGTATTTTCAGACTCTAGAATGAATTAATTTTCTCTTTTTTTTGACAGTCAAGAATCCCTTGAGTGAAGAACTAGAAAAAATAAGAGTAAGTAAACGCACTTAATATTGAGATTTTAGTCTTTCAAAAGATTCTATAAAAACAAGATATATCTGTTCAGAAGGATGCAGTTTCAGAATGTTTTGCATGAGATGAATGCATTTCTTGCAACTCTAATGTTTTAATTTTTTGTTTTTCATCCTGGGCAATATAACTAGGATTACAAGATTTGGCTGTGGCACACTGGTTGCTTTATATACTAAGAAAATGTTACATAATTTGTGTTGTAGAGCTATGAGGAAAAATTGTGTTGTAAGTTTTGAGACTAAATTTGTCAGTTTGTCTCTTACTGTTACCATTTGGCTTCTCAAGCTTGAAAGGACAGCTGGTAAGAGATGACTGACTTGAAACTCCAGGATCTTACTTAGTGCCATAGAAGAGCAAGGGTTAGCCTCCTTCGGAAACTGGATTAAAAAGTTTGTCTTTTTCACTTTGATTCTATTCTCTTACTTGTTCCTATATTCACTCTTTCAACTGGAATATCGGGACAACCATTTTTGAGATGTCACCATTGAAGGGATCTGTATTATTCTTAGTTCTGCAGCATGCGTTTTGGTGGTTCTCTCTTCTGGCCTTCAGTCTTTCTGCCTGGACCACAAACATAGTGATCTGCTTTTGCTAGGCATGTATAAGCAAGTATTGCAAGGTAATTGTGTGGGTGGGTTTTTTTGTCTATGATTGAGCTCTCCAAAAGTGAATAATGGCATATTTTAAGTAGGTAGCCTTAGCTAGTTTCTTGGGCAGAAAATGTTTCTGAATCTCTTGAACAAATTGTATTTTGTGGGGTCAATTCTAAGCATTCTTTCAGAATGACTTTAGTGCAGAGAGAATGCATCTTATGCACTGGACTTGACAGCTTGGGAACCTGTTTTGTATGTTACTTTCCTCTGTGTCTCTTGTGTACTGTTCCATAGTAATCCTACTCCATGCTTGATTGTTAGCTATGAAGGTTATACTGTTCAGTTCCTTCCTTTATGTGGTCCGACGATTAATTTACGAAAAAAGAATTTGGTGACAAAAATGTTTCACATGTCTGTCTCAGTGTAGCTATTGGTGAAGTCATGGGTGTACCTGCTAGCAAATAAACAGAACTTGAAGTACTGCTGTTGGGCTGTGTGTGTGTGTGGTAGAGGACTGACTTTTCCTCTTCTGCCATGCCCAGTATTTTCCAGTCAGGAAATGAGTTAATAAGGTTGGTTAGTTTCCTGGATAGTACCAACTATATCAATTTAATCTCAATGATGGTTTTGTAGGACCAGAATAGGGAGAGGTGATGCTGGTAATTGTTGATATTGTCTATGGGAATTTATTTATCGAATGTTTGATCAATGAAAGAAATATTCTGCTTTTTGGTAGCAGTTTTCTTACGGAAAAAAATAGGAGCATTCAAATTTAAAATTATGTCAGACAGTGCTGGTGTATCAGGGAATTAAAATATATTTAATTTTTTTCAATGTGAGTATAATCAGCAGATGCACAAACTGGAAAATTACTTTCCTTGCATATTTTCTGAATAAAGGCTCTGGTCTTGTCTCAGCCATTTGACTCTGCCCCAGGAGTCAGAGCCAACTTCAAAAAAAAAAACCCCAACGTTTTAGAATGGCCTTTAGTACTCAGTGTATGTAATTGCCTCTTCCTCATCTTCATATTTTGAATGATTCCTTCTAATATAAAATGTTTCTGGATATATTTCAATGAAATTGCTCAATATCTTAATAAGTTTAACTCCCCTGTAAGCAACAATTATATGACATCTCATATTCATGTTTGTTTTGGGAATTAGGCCTTTTAATACTAGTGGCATATGCAGGAAGTATCAACAAGATAGTTGTATAGTCCACAGGTTTCTGGTGGTGGTTGTGTTTTTTTTGTTGGTTTTTTTTTTTAATTAAGTTCCTGTGGTTTGAAGGTAGACAGCAAAAATCTTACTTTGCTATGAATTTTTTGTGGGAATACGACCAGATGGTACTTTAATGTGGCTTGTATGAAGCGTCACTGCACATTTATTAAGAAGAAAACTGTTTTATTTTTATATAGTAGCTATCAGAAAAAAAAAAGAAACCAACAAACCCAAACCACCAAACTTCTTTTGGGTAATTTTACTTTTCTCTCAGTAGTATTAAAATAACCTTTTGAGCTGTCAGTTTTAACTGGCAGATCCATCAGAGTCCAGGCTGCAATCTAGTTTAGTTTCAGACAAGATCTGAAAAATCAATATTGTGAATACTTTGATTCAAAAATCTATTGCTTGCATCATTGTTGACGTGTGAAACACTACAGCTTTCCACCTGTATGTGTAAAACCATTTTTTCTGATGGTATATAAAGATTTTTTGGGTAAATGGAAGAAAATACATCTCTACTAATGTTTGTTTTAGCATTAATGTGTTTTTCTAATTCTAGGAAGATGAAAGAAGTCTTATGATGAACAGCTTATATGCACTTCATGATAAATTGGCACAAGTAGCAGGTAACACTTTAAAAATATTGTGACTAAGAGTGTTATGGCAACAGCTACAAAGAAGTCTGTGCTTAATGACTTGCAACAACTGGTTTATGCTGGGGTCCTGATAGCCATTTAGACGTCCGTTTTGGGAAACCAGAAATCCATTTCTAGTAAACTTACACTGCCTTTTTCACCAGTGTAGTGCCTTTTGTTGCAATGTTTTTTAGTTAACGGGATAGGCTGTTGAATATTGCTATCATGTATGGTTTTTGATCTAATGTCTTAATGCTTCATTAATCTGATTTTATTAAAAGGTTTAAAAATGCTATATGTGGACAGGAATATTTATTTCTTTTAAAGGTAGTTATTTCACTATGGTGGAAAAATGTCTGAAAACCAAAATATTTTGCAACAATCAGAAAATGGTTACTAATACAATGAACAGTAGTGGTTGAACAAGATTGCCTTGTTAGACAAAATAGTCCAACTTAACCATACTAATTATATAGTAATGAAATACTATATACTGCTGTATATAGTAATGTGTCAGAGATGGTGTTTAGGATTAGTATTAATTATTGAATATTCAGAGTAAAAAATACAGTGCTTTTGCCTGGAGTCATAATTAACACAGCTTTAAACTGCATAGGTATTTACACATCACAATCAGGAAATGGTAAAGTTAAGGCTATATTTATAACTTTGGCATCTGGTGAGTGTGAGTTACAGCAGAATCTATTTCATGACTATTAAGCCGTTTATTTATCATCCTTGCTTATTTAACCCATAATGTGTTTAGGAGGCAGTGGTTCAGGTTTTTTTTGGTTTTTTAAGCCTTACTGTTCTTTGTGCCAACTATTTGCTTTGCAACAGCAAGTTTCACCAAGAAGGCTTTTCCACTATTATCACATGCTACAGACATTTCTCAAACATTAAAAAATGTGGAAACAATGTTTCAGATACGAGGCTGACAATTTAATATGTCAGGGCTATATAGGAAATCTGTGAGAAATTTTAGCAGCTCTGTAATACCTTTAAATTGCATGAGTAATCTTCCTGAAGAAGCTTTTTGTTTCCAGAGCATTTACAATATCTGCAGTGAATAAAAGAGATGTTTGGACAAAACCCACAAATTTCTTCTTGTTTATGTTATTCTTTAACCCAAAATAATGAAAGAATGATGCTTAACCTGAGTGCATGCAAAATAACAGTTGCTTTAGTCTTTGTTGCTTTCTGACTGTGAATGTCTTGCAGTGTTGATCTTTCACAGGGCAATTACATCTTGATACATTTTTATCTGTTTCAAACTATTTCATACTTAATAAATGGTAGTAAATAATTCTGTGCTATAAATCATTGGGGCCAGAAGATTTTTTTTTTTTCTCCATGTAGGGTACCCAACCTGTGGTGTGTAGGAATGTCTTACGAGACCCACAGCTGTGTGCAGTAGAGCACTGGCTTGTGGGAAGTGGAAGTAATGGGTTATGCTACTTGTCTCCCTCTTTTGAAAAGAAAATATAACAGCCTGCTGTTCCCTTAGTGTGTCATCTGGCCCTCTGGTGGCCATACAGTAAACAATGTACTTGGCTGGATAAAAAGGTTTGGCACCTCATTTCTACAACTGTGAAAGAAAGGGAGTTTTCTTCATTTGCTGGAGCTTGCTTAGTTGCATGTACACTTATAAAAATGTTTACCTGTCTGACTTCCGAGAGGAATTTGTATGCTCCAAGGTGACTGTGTTCTTCCCCAGCTCTCAAAGGTGTATTAATCTCTATTAGTCTATTCCTGGCCAGAAGAATCTTCAGTACTTACTTTCAAAAAATATAACTGTATTTTCTGGTTAGATGATCCCCCAGACTGAAGCTGTATTGCGAGATTACCTGGTTGCTCAGCAGAGTAGCTTTCATTCAGTCTGAAGACTGACCTAATTCATCTGTATTTAGACAGAAGTTATCCTCAATGCCAAGTTTCTTAAGGTATGAGAGGAAGAAGTCTGCCATCCATTTTTGAATACCATGTTGATGTAGGCCTGGCACAATATCTGGAAGCTGTTTAAAAGTCATAGAACAGAGAAAGCTGCTAGAAAGATGCAGGGTTTAAAAGTGTTGATCTTGTACACAGTGCACCACTTCAAAAGAGAGAGAAGTAAAGGAATATAGTTTTACTAAAAGCAGTGCTTTTCAGGTCTCTCTGTCACATACTTGGAAAAGTTTCTCTCATTTCATACTTGGCTATGAATCATTTGTTCATGTTATAACTATTAATATTAAAAAGGCAGGCTGGAAACTTGCAGTAGTCTGTTCTGTTAAGCTTTATTCAACATCTTGACTACCATGAAGATGGTCACTTCAGAATTTGGTTTCTAGCCCTCTTTGTTTTATTAGACTTCTTCTATTTTTGCTGAGCTCATTTCTTGCCGTGTCAGCTTCAATTGGAGAGCAAGTGATGGGGCTTTTAGTTTAGAGGGTAAAACACTTAAAATTGTTTAAAGGAAGAAAAAGTCAGGGTAATAGTTTGTTAATTTTATTTGACTTCATATATTGTGTTCCAACTGTAGATGTCTGTTCTGTACTGTGGTGCTCTGATGTGATGTAAAATGATTTAATTATCCTATACAAAAATAGATTGCCTTTAATGCATCACTGTTCTCAGAATTACTAGTCTGCCAAACCTATGGTGAGTAATGCCTACCTCACAAGAAACTAGAGGGAGAAGCAGTATGTACTTGTCCAGTGCTGAGTTGAAGTTTGTGTTCCTCTGTTCTTGTCTAATGGTTCAGCCTTTCTTCAAAGCAGTGACTTCTTAGAGACACTATATATTTCAGTGCCTAACACTTTCTCCTAAACCAAAATATGTGTGTTATTTAAATTAAACTTCCTTCAGGCATATGTTAATTATTAGATGTCTTGGTCTTTCATGGAGAGACTTCAATAGGTCACATCCATTTTTGGTCAGGCTTGCAAAATGAATAAACCTAACTACTACATCCATAAGAAGGAGCCCATGGGTATGACCCTACTTTCTTGAACATAAAGAATTTTTATATAGTTAGGCGTTTCTTTTGTTTGGCATTCTCCACAGACTGATGATCTATCAGATTTAGACAGTTTCCTTCTGAGCTAATGGACAGCACAGGTCTTTGAGATGCAGAGGTGGATTAGACTTCCATATGTAATAAGGCTTATTGATAAATCCATGGCTGGAAGAAAATCCTGGCAAAATACTAGGTATTACTTAATATTAATTTCAAGTTTCAGCTACTGTATCTGATTGCTGTCACAGGCTCTCTGTTCTGTCACTCTTTTAATCTTTAGTTCTTCAGGTAATTGATATTGTGCTATTTCCAGCCAGTGATTTAAAGACTATTTAGCAAGTTGAGGTTTTCCGCGATGTTATTAAACTGTTGAATTTGTCTTTGGGAGATCAGGCATTCTTACTTACTCTCACAACACTAGTTCTGCCCCTGCTTTTCTTCAGCTACCTACTTCAGTGTCCTGCTGCAAGTAACCTGTAAGTGTGAGACCTGCTAAACAAATGTTTTATGCTCTATTTGCTTTTTGTATTGGTTGACTGTATCACATCAAGCTATAAGCTAGAGATCTCTGCTAAATCCATGTGTTGCTTAATTTCCACTGGGTTTTGGTTCTGGTACTTTAAGAGAATGATTTACATTGTAAAGCAAATATTTTAAAATTCTGAATATTTCTGTTAACTTTATATGCTGCAGCTCATAAATTAAGCTAAATGCCCAAATGCAAGTCAGTTTCAAATATTCTAGCCTGCATGAAAAAGCAGATCTGACTTATTTTCTGTATTGAAAGCAATTGTGAGAACAGACTTAAATGTTTCTTTAGAACTGAGGCTTTAGTTGGCTTTCGTTAGTATTTCTGGGAGAAGAACTCAACTTTGTATGTGGCTTGCCCAAGTACACTAACATAAGCTAAAAGGTAATCTTGTGATCCTTGCTGGGATGTGTTACTTCTCACCTCCCTACAAAGGCAAGTAGAGCGGTTCTCTGATTGCACTTGAAATTGAAGTGATCTGTGCCCAAGAAAGTTTGAGCACAAAGATCCATACTTTCTGCAAGCTTGCAATAGACATTTTTAAGAGGGGCAGTTTTTACAAAGAGCTCAGATGTATCTTGCAGCAGACCTGTGTAAAGTTTTTTTGCCTCTGCTTCAGTTTTATTCCTGGATATAGGGCCTCAAATGGAACAGTTGGGAAACATTTTTGGCTCAGAGGATGGAAAGTGGGTTTCCAAGCCAAGTGGTTAATGATTGCACCAAAGTTATTCAAAGTAAGCCTTCATTTGCAGAACTATTAGCTAAAGCGGTGACTGAAATGGCATATAGGAATATCCTGCTGTTTGCAGTAAAACAGAAGGTTGTCTGACTTGTGAATTGCCTAACTTTCTGCAGGCTTTCAAATTCATGAGTTTCTCAGAAGAAAGCTGTTAAATGGTTCTCAGCAATAGATGGGTTGGAATGAGAAACTCCATCTCCAACAGCTTTTTCTACAGGACTGAAGCTCCATAACTCTGATTAGCTTACCGGTTTCAAGAGTGGGAGGCAAGACAAAAGTGATCCCCCCCCCAGCATTGCATGAGGGTAATTTGAACTGATGGGCCTTGGACATTGTCAGAGCCTAGGCAGCAAAGGTGTTTTTAACTCTTAAACTTGTTCAGAGGAAATATAGTCTGAAAAAAATTTCAGAAGCAGGACTGCTAGGAAGTTGTCTGCTGGGTTTTGAAGATGAGACCAGAAGCTGTGAAGTCAGTGTGTTGGCTGCATACTGCACAAATGTCATTCCTGGAAGAAGGCAAGTAAGATTAGAATTTAAAACTACTAAAGTAATCCAGTAGTCCCCCATCTAAGGGAGCTTTTGTCCTCTTCTAAGAGTTAATACTGTGTTCTCGTAAGATTGAAAATCCAAAACGAATCCCGAAGCTTGTTTTAAAGCATTCATTTTTCACAATCTGTTCTCCTGCTTGTGTGTTTTGTTTGTTTTCTTTTCTGTGTATTAACCTCACCCTTTCTCTTCTTTCTTATTTATTTCATAATTGGGCTTTCCTGCTTATCTAGATAATTAAAAACCAAAAAAAAAACCAAACAAACAAAAGCTCCTAAGCAGAGGGGTCTCATCCTCCTACTCTCACAAGCTGTTTTGTTCAGTCAAATTATGACTGACATGCTTTTTCTGTATTAGAAAGACCCCAGAAAGACTTCAGGTCTTACCAAACAACAAAAAAGGGTATTCATCCATTTAAGCTATCAGACTTGCTCATGTCATACAACTTAATACCTGATTGAGATTGTACATACAGCTTCTACAGAGATACGTTTTGGTTTTGTTGTATTTATTCCATCTGTTCTAGTTAAAACAATATGTTTACACCAGAGACTGCATGAGTGAGGTCAGATAGCATGTGAGCACCCTTAAAAACAGTGTTCCTATTTCTCTATGACCCAACAGTAAGAGAAGTTACGCTGATGTGCTTGCAAGGCCAGATTCACTTAAATCTGTTGAAGTGTATTGAACAAAACTTTGCTGTAGCAGTCTGAGAAGGACCTTTGCTTCATGGAAATGCTATTTCTTTGGAACGCCTTACTGTCAACGAGACATGAAGATGCTTCTCTATAAGTTGCTAGCATTTCCTAATTTTTGCTCAGATTGCCCCGAATGTTCTCGTTTGCGTAGGGAATTAATACTTGAAGTTGGTCCATTTAAAGGGTATTCCAGTGTGGAGTAATTCCAGCTTTAAATACTTCGTAAGAGTATAAGCGAAGGATTATTTTTTGGATATCCATGAGTATCTTAAACTTTCCTAGCCTTGCTATGGCTTTGGAAATAATACAGCTTGGCATAGATTCAGGAAGGTAAGGCAGGCGTAACCTTGAGCCAGTGAAAGACTGGATTTGTTGTTTCCCATTTTATTGTTTTGGCACAGTAAAATCATAGTCATAGATGCTAAGATTTTTTTTTTTTAGAAAGATCAGGAAAAAAGGGAAAAAGGTGATTTGCCACTCCCTGACAGTTCTTCAGAAATGATAGCCTAGTGATAGATAAAACTGGTGTTACACCTTTTGCTTTTCTGTGTGTATTGTGTTGGTATGACTGTCACTACATATTTTTTTCCCTGAGTCAGGCACCTTCAGTTTAGCAAAGAAAATCAGGAAGATGATGGCATGTGGCTGTGAGGACTGACTGTGCATATAATACCTTGTTTCTTGACGACTACTGCATACTTTCCAAAAGAATTAGGAGGATGGTGAAGCCACCAGTTTCAGGCCGTATTGGGATTTTGTGCATGTTCAGGGAGGTGATGTGTTATTGTGAGAACTTGGACCAATCTAAAATGTAGTAACTTAATAGTGCCTGAAATACTATTCTGGATATGTGGCAACTGGAGCTAACTTGGTCTGTATAAAAGATAATACATGTTTCAGAGTAAATGGAAATTATTTGGAAGAAGTTGAGTCAGGGTACAGCAACTGTTTTATGGTAATGTCCTTTTGATAGTTCTTCATGCTACCTTTTGTTCTACACTCAGTGTAAATACCTAAATATACTTTCTGAGCAGTACATGAAGTTGTATTGATGTGATTTGTACTTCTTATTAGCTGTGACAATCTTCAGTTTTTTAAATTTTTTTTGAAGGAGAAATTTGTCCAGAGATTTTCCCATATTTTTAGTGGAACTTGTGAGAATTATTGAGCTACTGCTGCTTGTTTAGACTGTGTTAACCATAAGCTTGTGTTTAGATGATTTTATTTTATATAATGCAGTAATAAGTAGATCAACATAAACAAAAGCTTCATTTTTACCAGGGGAACATGAATGTGGCAGCTCTATTCAAAGAAATCTTACCGTCCAGGAGGCAGCTGCATATTTAAAAGTAAGCAAATGAGGTATTTTTCATTGGTTTTCTATAAGATTTGTATAAGTTAAAATTTGTAAGGCCTGGTTTCATATCTAGTGTATTGACTAAAATTTGACTTAGTATTGAATGTTATTTGGAAATGTTTGGAATTTATGTCTTTAACACATGCTATGTAGATTTTTATTTGGGGATGTAGTGAGGTTTTGGGGGAGAGAGAAGGTGAAAGAAACTGGCTTAATTGCAAAGAAAGTGTAGATAGTAGTGCTTCAATGGCATGCAGTTTTTTCCCTTTAGTTAAAACACCAGGGCATAATTTGAATTGATGGAGATATTGACCAACACTAAAATAATAAATTTATGAAATTCAAATCTCTAGAAGCTTCTCCAGAAATCAGTATACTGTTTTGAGACTTAGTAGAAAGGGATACTGTCTTCCTTTCTTTGAGGAGAGAGGCTGACGTATGGATCTGTGCAGCAGGCCTGACAGGCAGCAGCTCTATGGAGACACCATTCATTGATGCTTTAAATAGAAATGGTCAAAAAAGGCTTTTTGTTAATTTGATAGGTGTGCAGTATTATGAAATCCCACTCTCTGCTGTCATTCCCCTGCCTCACTCCCCAAATAAAAGATGACTCTTGCCTTGTCTTGACAGCTGTAGGGTTTATTTTAACCCACGTTGGTGTACCCTTCAGTGGAAAACTACTTGAAGCTTTTAAAAGACTGAGAGTATAAGATTTCTTTGATTGGATTGGGGGGAAGTTAAGCTGATGTGACTTCTTATATACAAATGTACAGAAATTTTACATTTTGGGAAACATTTACATAGTAGACAAAAAGGGGCAATGTTAAGAGCATCCTGAAGAAGCGGCTAACACGAGTTTATGGTTTGGCAATGATATTCTGTATCTGTTAAAACCAGTGCGTTGTAGGAATACACTGGAAAAAATTCAGTTGATGCCAGATAACTGATGGTCTTACCTATCTATTGTGCTGAAAGAATGACAGTTGTTATCCTAACAACTTTTAGCTCTGATAAGAAGCTCAAATTTCATATGAAAATTTGTCACTCTGTACAAAGTCTCATTTGACCCTACAGTTCCTTATTTTGGGAGTATAAATATAACTTCTTTGCAGAATTCCAGTGTTCAGCGATAAAACTTTAGTATTTTAGTCTCAAAGTGAAAATAAAAGTTACTGGTGTTTCTTAAGTGCTTATCCTTTAATTCTAGGCCAGTTACATTATGTGAGGTTCAAAGGAAAGATGGAGATAAATCTTTTTTGAGATTTCAAATACAATAGTAACTTCCATTTTTTGCTTTTATTTTTTCCAAAAAAGAACATGCAAGGTGAACTATGGAGACAGCCTTAGCTCAGACAGCAGTGAATTTTCTCCTGTGATAGTTGATACCAATTAATTCTAAAAAGTCAATTTCTATATAGTAATATCAGTTCTTGAACTACAAACACTTGACTATTTGCAAAATATCAGTTAAAATTTATTTTCCTCAAGCTTCTGTAAAAAACAAAAAACCAAACAAAAAAAAAACCCAGAAAAACCCACCATAAAAACTGAACTGCTTTTATAGGACTCATTTTCAGCTGGGTTTATATCTAGTTTGAGTTTTACTCTCGAAGTAGATTTTCAATGAGCACCGCCTAGTGGCTGAATAATTTTTTCTTGCTGTAGGTTAGAATTGTTAATAAAACAGTGAATGTGGCTTGACTTTTCAAACAGTCCTTAATTTGAGGAATGCTAGTAAGTCTGATAGCTGCTTATAGCACGTATAGATTCACTTTGCGTGGCGAACACTTATGCAAAACTGGAAGAATTGAGAACAAAACCACATAGTTTTGGTTACAAATCTGTGCAGTATCTGAATTTTATTGTGGCATAATAACTTTCTGGTTATTTACAAAATTACTCATTAATATTTGTCTTTTGACAGAATTTAGATCCAGAATATGAAAGCGTACTTAACACAGCATTACAATGGATCTTGAATAGTGGGGAAGATGTTGGCATAAAGTAAGTGGTCTTTATTTCTTAACTTAATTTCTTCTAACAGAATGTATCCTTTTTCATAAATACCGTATATTTTTGAATAGGTGTCTCAGCAATGACCCTAATGAGATGGATGTCACTAATGTGACAGATGTGAAGTATCTGGAATCCACTAGTCCAAAGATGTCTTTCAGGTGTCGTTTTCGCCGTGCATTTGTTAATGTAACTCACAGATTATCAATATTGCTTTTGGGTAAGTTAACAAAAAAGTTGTTTGTTTGGGTTTTTTTATTATAGCTTGTTTTACATAAGGGTATGGGGAAAAGTAAACAGCATGTTTAGAGAAAGTTCTTATTCAACCATAAAGCTTGGAGTTCCTATCAGTATCTTGATTACAATGCAGTTTGCTTTGCACTTCTGTCGCACCACTGTATTTTCACATTGGTTGCTATCATCTGCTGCTGTAGTCAACTGACCATATTCATTCTTTGGGAACTCTGGCTTTTTCCCTGCCAAAGCAATACCTTGTGGCTTTCAAAAATTCCAGGTTGAACTGATTTGAAAAAGCAAAATGCTCAGTGAAAAGACATGATAGCCTTAATTTTCAGGATATTTCACTTGTTCCAGGAACTTTGGAAATATAACTACAGAAAAGATTATCTTCCTAGTTTTAGAAAAAGTTGGATACCCAACAGAGTAGTCACCAAAAATTCTTACCTCTAAGACTATGTTGTAAAAATGTGTCTAATCCTTTAGTAAGACTAATTCACTTAGTCTTTGATAGTTCTCTAGTTAAGTTTGAACTTCTTTCAAGTTTATTTAATTCTTAAGCATACTGAAAAATATGCAGCATAAAAATGTAGTACAGCTGAGTGCAGACACTTCACTCCTTTCCATGTGGCTGGTTAGAAATATTGAAGATGCAGAGTTCACCTCATGCACCTATTGAATATTCTAATAAATTGTTTATCCAAATATCTTAACAATCTCATGCTTATGAGCAAAAGACTTGAGGCCTCCTTCACTAACCTTTTGATGAACCAAAAGAATCAAAGGCAGTCTGTTCCAGATTGCCATCTTTCTGATAACACTCCATATGAGGGTTGAATTGGGATGCGGAGATGAAACTCGGTATCCAAGTCAACCACTGGTCTCATCAGTCATGCTGAGCGAATCGCACCATGTCTCAACTTTCTCATCTGTAATTAAGGTTAACATGAAGCACCTTTTGAAAAATAAACCATTGTCTAAATGTTACATGTATTGTCATTAACTAACACCCATTTTGGCCTAAAATGGTGTCCCTCGGTCTTTTTGATGTATCCATTTACATTGCCTTGCAATCACTGGTATACAAGACAAACTATGTAACTATAACTTGTGTATGTGTGGTTTTGTTGTGTGGTTTGTTTTTTTTTTTTTATTGTTAAGAGATCATGGGTGTAGTGGTGCCCTCAGCCTGAGACAGAAGAAGGAAAAAGATTTTTATTTTCAGCTTATGCTGCCGGCCTTCCGAACTAGATTGTCCTTTCTGGAAATAATCTTTAAAGTAATAGAAAAAGATCGTGCAGTACTTGGTTGCAAGAAATACAAATCTGTAGCTGAACTGAAGCAGTCCATGTTACTTAGTTTTGACCAGTATATCTAAAGCATGTGACTTGTCTATGAATTAGTGAATATTGTGCATTTTTAAATCTTAACATGTTCTGAATTGTCAGTTCATGTGACTTTTGATATGACTTTGACTTTTTCCAATATAATTGTTTTACTATTTTTCTTCACAAATGGGTAAAATTTCAAACCACAGTCACGGGATACCAGGCTGTTGTTAAAACAATTAAATGTTTTTCTAAAGGTAACTGCTCTTCAAAGTTTAAGACTTTTTGTTGCTGTGTTAGTAAAATATAAAATACTGACAGAGAGTACAGTGTATTTCACTAGCTTTGAAATTTAAAGTACTTCAAAATGTTAGCTAGTTCAACCAACTTCTGAAGTATGTGCTGTAAACTTTGTTAAATAACCAATGTTCTAATACTGTTTAAAGAGCATTATACATCTTAATGCAGGTATAGCAATGGTTTGGGGAGTCTTGCACTACATGAAATACCGTTGGGCAAAAGAGGAAGAAGAAACGAGGCAGATGTATGATATGGTGGTAAAAATCATAGGTATGGCTTCTTAAGTCACATCAGATGTATCTGTATCAGCTCTGTATAAGGTTTCAAAGTACTGGTATTAATTCAGTTATGTTTCCTGCATGTTTAGCTGTCAGTCATCATGCTGTTAAGAGTTCTTGGCCAAATGTGTGGTTCGTGTGTTTTTGTTGCTCTCTCTCTCTCTCTCTCTCTCTAATAAAAACACATCATCCTTTAAACCTAATCAAAGCTTTTGGTATAAAGATTGTAATTTGTGAATTACAACAACATGGCTATAATAAATTCCTGTTGACTTGGTGGTATTTTATCTTACTGTTGAAAGCATATAAATACTGTGTTGTTTGACTAGAAGCATGGTGACATGTTGCTTTCTCTATCTGTTTTTTTCAGCTATCTTTAGCCGAAATAACCACTCCTAAAATGTGTGTTAGCTCTCAATTCCATCCTTAATGGCTTTTCATAGAAAAAGCAGCTTTTTAATTAGCCACTTTGAGCAAAAATTATGTTACTAAAATAGAATGCATAATTGAGTTCTGAAATTTTGCCTTTCTGCTTGAAGCCACAATGTTTTCAGTAGTTTGTGTTTGTAGTTTTAAAGCTCTGTTTTGGGCTGCATTTTTACTTAAATTGTCCTATTACTTTCACCTATGGCAATCATCATAAATACAGAGATGGTAGCCAAATTGGAGCTGTTTTCCTGTTGTTACCATTTTCCTACCTTTTTTTGTTTGCAAATTGAGTTTTCTTGGGGTGAGGAGGAAAGCACTTTATTTTCAAAGGCGGCTGTCTTTGCGAACAGTTAAAAGTACCAATCAAGAGTAACTGCAAGAACTCTTTTCCTTTATTCCAAGGTTATCTGGGGTACTTGGAGGCACTGTGTGTGGTTAGTTTTCTTGATTTGCCTTTAGCATGGTTAGGAGGAAAAATGTTTCAAAATGCCAAAAACACCTTAACTTTTAACTACTGAAACTGGGAGGGGTCTTCAGAGTAGCTGTTCATTGCCAAAATTGATATTTTTCTTAATGTTTGCATAAACTACATAGTTACCAGTTTTTCTTATGGTGTCCTCAGATGTTCTAAGAAGTCACAGCGAGGCATGTTCTGAAAATAAAGACTTGCAGCCTTACATGCCTATTTTACATGTGCGTGATTCTCTAATACCACCTCAGGACAGGTATGTTCTCACTAGAAGTACTGAATTTCCTTATGTGTAAGTAAGGAAAAATAGTAAAAATAGGTCAGTTAACTAAGTTAATTAAAGTAGGTTGTGCAGTGTAATATTTTGGAGATTTATTGACACAGGTGGGGGGAAACAAAACATTGGATTTCTCCTACATGCCAGATGTCAGCTGTGCAAGTTGTTATAATGCTAACTCTGTGATTCTTGCTTCAATTTTTAAGGAGGAAAATGAGGAAAGTCTGGAATAGAGCAGTTGACTTTCTTGCAGCCAATGAATCTAGAGTTCGCACAGAGACACGAAGAACAGGTGGTGCCGAGTTCTTGGTTTGGAAATGGATGCAACCTTCTGCAGCATGTGACAAAATTTTAGTAATACCATCGAAAGTGTGGCAAGGCCAAGGTATTGAAGTTTAGTTATATTTTGCAAATATAATAGTTTTAATTTCTGCATCTAAGTTCTAAACGGTATTTTGTTGCTTGAACATGAAAGATTTGTTTTCTTTCACACCTTTAAGTATTGTTATCAACTGTCAGTGCTATTTCTCTATTATCTTGTTCAATAGGCTGGCTTTTTCTGTGCATTCAGTGCCTGTCTTGTTTTCAAGCAAAATGAGCTTTTCTGTTATAGCTACTGTAGAAATACAGCAGAGGGCATGTAGCCAAAATTAGATGCTTGTTCTTTTTTCATGAATTTAAAAAAAATACTCTTTAGTTGGTCAAATTCTGACATGCCTTATACTTACTGGAAGTAATGTAATTGGTTGTATCTGACAGCAGGTAGATCAGAGCTTATAGGCTTGTGTTTCCTTCTGTTAAGTTATCAGTCGGGTACCTGAAGACAGAGTTTGGAGGAAGAGATGTTTGTTTAGTTTGAAAGGGAAGCTGCTGGGACAAAAGACGCCTCCTCAATCAGCAGAACATGGATTTTGGGCATCTCCTAGTAGTACTTCCTTTCTGTCATAAATGTTTTTCGACACTGTATTTGTATTTCAAGCTCTGTGGTGCAGCAAAGCATTTGCTTTAATGGAGGAGGCTGTTGTCATACATGGATTTTGCAGTGGTCTTTCACTTCTCAGCTTTATTGTGGAGCCAAGTGGCAAGAATCCAGTGTGTCTGCAGTTGTCTGTCTGCAGTGGTCATCTTTTCCTAGTTCTTTTCTTTCTGCCTTTCTTCATGTTAAGCTTCAGTTTTTGGGGCGGGTTTTTTTTTTTTTTTTTTTTTTTTTGGTCAATGGAAAATTGAAGCTCCAAGACTTGAATTCTGGGTTGCAATAAAAAAGAATGGTCATTTCTATCAGTGTCTGAGTGTGAAGGTAAATGTTTAAAGCAAAATCTTAATTGCCAATTGTTTAAATGTTGTGACTCTTCTGAAGAGTCTGTATTCCCTTATGTTCTTCTGTAATGCTGTATTCTCTCTCCAGTGGGACTGAAATAAATGCTGTGCAGAATCCTAGTTTATAGACTCATCGGCTTATTCTGATGGTGAGGGAGGAGGGAGTGGTTGCTTCTCTAGTTTTTAGTTCAACTTTTAAAATCTGATGTTATCAAGGTTGTATTGTGCATTACTTCTATGGCATTGAACTAGATGCTGAAAAAAGCCTAGTTAAAAAACAGACTTTCTGCCCTTCCTAGTCCCATTTAAAGTAAAAATTCCCACTGGCAAGCAACTGCACTCTTGTCTATGTTCTTCTGGAGTACGCTAATTTTGGTCTTATTTTAACTAATGCAAGTAGTAATAGGCTTCCTTCTTTTGCTTTTTACTGGTATACATTTTTATTTGTAAGAAACAATGTTTTTATTGTTTCCTATAAAAGAGGGTACAGTTTAAAGTAGCTCCTTCCAATGTTGTTATTTCCTTTCCAAAGACAGACAGAAAGAGCTTCTTTGTGGCCTGGAACATTCATGCTACAGCAAGCTTGATCGCCTGAGTAAAAGTACTGCTAATGTTCTGGTTTTGTCCCAGGCCACTTGCATGTTTTCATGAGTTCTATGTATGCTTTCAGCCTTCAGGTCTTAAATTTTGCTTCTCTGTAAGTTCAAAGCAAAAGCGAACAATTCGCTCTGTCAACTTGAAAAGCCAAATATTTTGAGACATTAGCAGATACTTGGCATGTCATCTGATGAGGGTCTTCGTAGTCTTGGGACCCCTTTCTTGCTTGTCTATGCAAAATGTTACATTAGGATATCATCAGATACTTCTCAAAGTTATGCTACTGGTTTTAGCATTACGTTTCTCATTTTAAATCATTCATTGGAAATGAGGGCTGCTTTTTTTTTTTAATATCTTGTGAATACTACTGCAGGCTTGAGGTTCTGCAGTCATTGTCTTGCAGTGGTAGTAACATGGCATTCTGCTGTGACAACTGTATTACATGATTTGAGTTTCTCAAAATTTTAGTTAGTGAGATGTGAATAGTAACTTTATTATGAGAGTTGCAGAGCCTTTTCTTTCTAGGACATTGTCCATTAGGGATGTGCAAGTGCTTTAGGTGCGGTACAGAAATAGTGGATTTTTTCAATAGCTGCTTCTGTTCCATCTCTAATACTGTCATGATCGATTTTTTTCAGAAACTGAAGTTGAATGTAGTTTCTGCAAGCTATGTATATTATAAAGCTGAATCTTCTATGTAGTTGATCGTTCAGTACAGGCTGTGAAACATGACACTCCAGTTCTGGAATTTCTCATTTACACCTCATTTGCTCTCAATTTTTCTTGTCCTGTTTGACTGCAGTATAAATTGCTCCATAACATTCTGTTCTGTATTAGAAATGGGACTAGATTTTCCTTCATCTAGAAGACTTCTTGGTGTGTGATAGCTCAGGTGCTGCTTTGCTACATGGAATATACATTCAAGACTCTCAACAGAGCAATAGTTTCCAAAACTTCCTAGAAAGACAGCTACTGTAGTAGCTACTGTTAGGTGCCATCTGAATTTGAGTATCTGATATCTACTTTAGCGTATTTGGAATGTGGACAGACTAATTTTATCTCTCAGCTGTGGCTTTTAGCTGTATGTTGCCTAGAGTGTGTGCTTAAGACTATGCTTTCTATTGAGTAGGATATATTAAGATCTATCCTGTTTCAGTTCTTTTAATGGCAATTTTCCTAGTATTCTTATGTTTGTAGTTCAGCAAAGATCTTTGAAGAACTGAAATTGCATACTTTGGCTCTAACAGAAGGGAATGGAAATAGGGGTGACTGAAATGACATAGGTCATTTGGGCTGTCTGTATCTTGGTAGTCAGCAGGCAAAGGCAATTTTCACATGCGAAGGTTCTTTCTATTTTGTGTTCCTTGTTTTCATATGACTGTTGGAAATAGTTCCATTACATAAGTCTCATACTTTTTGTAAAGCAGTTTCTTTCCATGTTAGGAATTCTATACGTATGTGTTGCTTGCTTTGGTTTTGGAAGTACAAATCAACTGGAATTAAGTTTTTCCTCTAGTTTCGATGTTTGAATATAGAAGTTCATAAATCTAAATACTCTTCAAGACTGCTAGGTCCTGAACAGACTCGGTACATATAAAATCAGAATGAATTCTTGGGTTTGGATCTTGTGAATGAATTTCAAGGTCACAATTTTTTTAACCTTCTGAGATCCGGTAGTGCTCTGTAGCAGAGCACAATACCTAGAGCATGTGCAACTGAAGAAAGCCTCTTGACCCCTGGCAGTGTGTACTAGGATATTGCTAGATGATAGCATGCATTTTAAATATGGGACCTGTAGCATGCATGAAAATCTAGGCTCTACTGTCTGTTAGCACCTAGAGTTCAAGCATCACTGTGGCATTTTGTTCAGTCCTTCAGGATGCAGCCTGTGTTTTCACAGGCAATTTGGAAGGGTTTTTTTTTTTTTTTTACTGAGTCAGAATAAAGTCTGGTGTACTTCCTTTGAAATATTATCTACTGGATACAGTAGATTTATCTGTCAAAAAAAAAAAGTAGGTAAGCTTGTTGTAGGATGATGGACAAATGAGTAGTGTTTTGAAAACAGTTGTTTTTCAGTTGACAATTCTCTTGTCAATCTTGATCATGCCAAAGTGTAATTTAATTAAATCAATGGGGGGGGGAAAAAACATACATTTCTAGTGTGTTCAGTTTGCTTTTGAAAGAACAGGTACTCTTGTCCTATCATGCCTTTGATAACTGGAGCTCTAAAGAAAAATAGGTAGGCAGAGCTCTGATGTAGCTAAGCTAACAGCAATAGCTAAAGTTCCTTGACAGCTCCGGAGATGAGATAAAGAGGTTCTCTGAAGTATCACATCTAGGGTGATATTTCATCCTGCAGCGTGGAAGATAACATGTTACCTTGTGTGAATGACACCCATCCTCCCCGGTTTGTGAGAATATAATCCTTTCTCCATGGTGGTTTTTTTTTTTTTAAAAAAAAAAAAAAAGCTCTATTCTTAACTATTGCAAGAGAACTGTGGATTTTGTGCTTGTTGTAAAAAGCTGTATCCATCCCATGCTGGTCTTCTATAGCTGAACTCAACTGTATTAAACCCCAAGTCAACCACACTCTTCTCTCTTAATAACATTTAGTAGTATTTTGGTTTCAGTATCTTTTCCTGTTTACTGAAGAACCTCATGTTGTGTGAAAGTGCATAACTTCAACACTTTCAACTAATTGTTTTATCTTTTTGTTCTTGCCTTTGATAAGAAGGGTTAGTACTTAATAAATTAATGATCTGTGGCTTAATATGACTGGATTTTCCTTCATCTGGAAGACTTCTCGGTGTGTGATAGCTCAGGTGCTGCTTTGCTATGAATAAATCTGTTCTTCAGAAACATGGTTACCTGTATTTGGTACAAGTCTTCAACCTTATCAGGTGCATCAAATCCACATCTAAAGATCTGTCGGGCTGTCTTATAACCCATGGTGGTGATACTGGGGAATCCCTTTAGCAATAATATAGTAGTAATTCAAGAGGTATAGAAAACTGTACTAGAATTTTAGACGTTCATTTTGAAGTCTGTGCAAGAGCCACTTCTTCCATCATAGATGTATTCCAGTCACAGTGATAAAGAGGTGGTTGAAAGCACACGCTTTTAGCTGCTGCTGTTCTTTGAATCTGGAATGATAGAGTCATATTCAGTTTAAGGTAATAAAACAAAGCACATTATGATTGAAATAGAAAGTGGCTTCCTTTTCTTGAAGGTGCTCACTAGTCCCCAAGGGGAATTTATGAAAGTCCTAAGAATTTTCTTGTCAGTGACTTACTGCACAAAGTTGTACTTCTGCTTTCCTATTTCATCTCCACTTTTTACCTTCATCTTGTAAGTCTCACTGTTGAGACCTATTTAGGAGAAGAAATGGCATCTGAGGTCCTTAGTTCTGCTGTAGATTAGACTGTTGTCCTGCAAGAATGTCTGCTTATGCCCTCATTATGAGGAGAATATTTTGTATGCTCCACACCGGTCTGAATAGGTTTGTCACTTAAACTTGCTCTTTTGGGGAGAGGGGGAGAATTAATTGTTTTAGATGTGTAATGAAGTTCCAAGAGACATCTGTTAACTACGCTATTTTGAATTTTGCTGTGTAGGTACAGCATTATTTTTAACTTGCCTGTGTCTTCCCTAGCCTCCCCTTTTGGTCCCATTTCTGGTGTACATTTTAATGCTTATTACTGTCCTAGCATTAATTTTGTACCTCACTGATTTCTGTGGCCATTTTTTTTTCCTTATATATAAAAAGCTCCATCTAAGTAGCAAAACTTTCTTTTAATTTACCATGACTTTGAAACATTTTTGAGAAAAAGCAGAATTCATCTTTATTTTCATATGCTGCACTGCCCTGGGCATGCTTGCTCTACTGGTATGATGTTACACTAAGTTGGTAGCAGATTAGTTTTGTGCTGGTGGTGTGCTATGGCTGAAGTCATCTCTGCAAGCACCTGAGATCTTCCAATCAAAAGGACATGAAGATTATTAGAAATTGGAGCAGGCAAAGCTTGGTTTTTATAGGTATCTACACTAAAGCGTGAATTCCCCATTTAGTTACTTTTGCATAGCTCAGTGGTGTAGCTGCTGCCTTAAACAACAGTATGTTTTTTTTCTGGAGTTCATAAACAGCTTGCAGAAACGTTGATCCTCTGGGCCTAGGGTCTCTGGAAATAACCTCACCATTCTTTATCCTTGGATTAAAACCATGTGCTGAATAAACCTAGCTATTAACAATCAGCACATAATTTCCTCAACCCCACGCCTTTTCAGGTCCAGGTCCATGACTAGGCTACCCCAGATCACCTTCTCCAGTATGGTGTGGTGCCCCAGTGTACAATATGCTGGTGACATTTCACCCCTCCTTGATCTGCTGGAGCCAACCTACATGAATAAGGTAAGTCCATTTATTTTTCAATGTTGCTTAGTTCTGTAAAGTTTTTATTGTATACCCTATGTATAATTTTTAATCAAGGGCAAAAAACTTTACAAAACCATGTGCTATTGAAAAAGGACTTGTCCTTAAACTACAGGCAGCTCAGAGACAGATGCAGTGTCACCAGCATATTTAGAAATCCATTCCCAAGCAAATAGAGACAATTGTTACAGGTGTTGGTGACTTGGACTCTGTGTGTATATTCTAACAAGAACATTTGTAGTTATTTGGGGAACTCACAGTAGGTTCCATATTAGATTTGGAGGCCACCTTTTCTAATTTCTAGTTGGTAATTGTATTTTTTTGCCTCAGAAATTTATATAAGGAGCAAGTTTGTCTATGCCATATCCGCAGGCCATGAATTTTCTCTTGGTTAGTGCTTGTCTTTCACCTACAGTGTGTTCCACACAACTGAATTTCTTCTACTTGACACGGTTTATGTTTTGGTGACATACAGAAGAGCAGTAGTGTTCATGTATTTTGGATATACTTGCAAGATTTTATTTTCAAAGGTCAGCAGTAAGAAGCACAGACCTGTAGTGTCATCTGCCCAAAACTGAGACTTCTAACACTTGGGACATAACATCTTGAATCTGTCAAACTTTTCCAAAGTAGGGATTGCAAAGGAGAAGCATTAGCATCAGTTTGGAACATCATTTTGTCATGTTGAGATTTTTAATCTTATGTTTAAACTCTTGAATCTGCTCATCTCAAATCTGCTCATCTCAAATCAAAGTAAAACTTCCTTCAAGCCTTGGAAGTTGTTTTACCAGGTTATCCCCTTCCATTTCTGTTGCTGCTTTGTTGGCCCTTCTCAAGGCATGGAACTACCTTATCTGAATCCAAAGGGCTCCTTTATTCCTCTTTTTGTGGTGCAGTCTTCTGTTGTGACTCCCACAAGTAGAACTTGTGAACTTCAGAGGAGTTAATATTTATTTTAGAACTTCAGAATGTTGGGATTGTTGAGCTTTGAAAGAGTTACTCTGTTATTTTTAATTTCCATTTTTCTTCTTACATCTGTTTTATCCTCTGGTGTGTTTCATTTCAGACTTTTGCAAGCTTCTGAACGTGTGTGTAGAGCATTTAGGGTTACAAAAGCTCTATCCTTGTAGAGTGCTCCTTGACAGTTGTTACTGCAATACAGATGCAATCCAACATCCATCAAGTGTCTCCCTATTTCTTAGTCAGATGGGCAGTAAATTGCCCTGAAAGTGGAAGAAATGAAAATTCATCAGGCATTTAAAACTGAATGGTTAACCTGCAGCTCCAAAAATTTGCTCCAGATGTTAATAATATCTGTCTTTTCATGGAGATGTAATGCAAATACTTTCTCTTCAACTGTATGGTATTTTTTTAAATAGTCTGAATTCCTTTCATGTACTGTGGCCTGGATATAAGAGAGTGTGTTATCTTTCTAAATGTAGCTGTAAATCTAAAAAAATTAGTTAAGTATGGTACATTTTCTTCAGTGCAGAAGAAGACTGTGGGGAACTTAATTTGCTTGAAGCTTTTTCATATATGAAGCAAAGTATTCTTTTTGAGTAAAACCAGAAAAGTATTAGTGTATAATGTTGACACTTGTTAACTAGATGGTATTATGCCTGTCAATAAATACTATTAAATTTATTTTTCTTTGTAGCATTTCATCTAGATAGAAGAAATTCGCCACCAAACAGCTTGACACCATGTCTAAAGATTCGCAATATGTTTGATCCAGTTATGTAAGTAAAACCAGTTACCTATCTGTATTTCTGTATTCTTTTGGAAGGGTCCATTTCTTTCCTCTGAGAGGGGTTTGTAAGAAGTGAGTAAAAGTGAATAGCTTAAAAGAAACAAATGGGTTGTACAAAAAAAAAATCTTCCTCTTACTGTCTATGAGAAGACATAAATAATCATACTGTCTCCTGTCCTTCATTGCTTTGCTTTGTGTCTTTGGGTCACTTCTTGAAGAGTGTGGCATTTAGTCAAACTACTTGGAGCAATGACTGATCTTTCTCCATTAATTACGTGTTCAATTATATCAGCTGACAGGGGAGACTCGTGGCCTAACAACAGACTGCAAGTTTCTGAAGCATTGTTAAGTATTGTGGAGTATTTAGACTGTTACAGAGCTTGGACAGTTTGCATTTAAAAGGTTGAATTTAAATCATTTATTATTTTATGGCAGTGTGGCTGCCTAGTTTTGAAGGAAATGGATTTTTGTAGTGGGAAAGTTTTAAACAAATCAGTGAGGAGTACTGGCTTCTAATGCTCAGATATAATTCTAAAGTATGTACTGTGTATGAATAAGCAATGAGCCTTGTTTCATGTGCCAAGAGTTAAGGAAGAATAATTTTTTCAGTCTTTTAAGGTTTCATCCACTACCCTCTTATATCCCTATTGGCTGTAGACTAGATCATGTTAGGAGTTGAGGACTAACACATGGGTTATGCCAGCTAATCCTTGCTAATCTTTGAAACCTGGTTTGTCCAGTGCAAAGAGATACAGGGACTTCAGTAACTCCTCTGAAGTAATTTATTCCCTGATGTGATTAATTAAGGGAAAAATGAAAATGCTATACTGTCTTACAGAGTAAAAGTGAGATGCTAATTGGGACTGAAGAATATGAGAAGTTGAGTGGAAAATAAAAGCTGTTGATTAGAATAGGGCATAACAGGAAGTAGGAGGGGACACCAGAGCATGGACACAAGTGATTGCAAAGTTTGGATATATTTCTTCAGCTCTGTTTTACTTCTGTTTCTAGCCACACTTAATTACTTTAGTTTCTTGCCTTATTAATTGGAAAGCTGTTAGCTAATTTAGCTGAGGACAGTGTTACCCCTAGCATAGAGAAATACTCCAAAGTTTTTCTCAATGGCTTTAAGACTTAATGACTGTTGTGGGCAGAGCCCCCAGCTGTGGCTTCTTTCATAACTTTCTGGTTGCAGTAGGGTGAGCAAGACTGAAATTACAGACATTGTTCTTGAGGCAAATTGATCTTTCTGTGGGAGGATGAAATAAAAAGATTAGATTTGCTGAGAATTTTGGGCGAGATCAACATCCTTATTGTCCTTGCCACATCCTTGACTTCATGAGCTATATTGGTTAGTCTGAGTAGTACTGAAATAAATCCATTCCTGAAGCTTCACTGTAATATTTATTGGTATGCTGTATTGGTTACTGTCTTGTTTCAAAATGTTAGCTGCTCAAAATGTCTGCTGTTAATGGAGCAAGTAACTGAGATGTTATTTTTGTCAGAACAATCTCCCTTTATAGGCTATATCTTTGCTGTAAACTTCAGTGTTTTTCAGTACTGACCCAGTCTATGCCCAGCAAGTGCATTAAAAAAAAAGAAACATTTATAGACTAGAACATTATATTGTTCTTTTTCGACACTTCTTCAGTGTCTACGTCTAGTCAGCTATTTTGAACATTGCAACTTCTAATACGTTCACTTCTTGTAGACCTTTTCTTTTGAATGTTGACCTACCTCCGTTACTGGACTGCTGAATTATAGTTGTAGTGGGATACTTCATCCAATTCCATATTGCATGCCCCAGCCCATTCCTCTTGTCAGCTGTCTTGCAGAGACCGCTGCTTAATGAAGTACTTTTTATTACACCCTTGGAGTAATCTTAACAAAAAACCCAAACAAACAAACAAAACCCCCTAAACCCTCAGTGCAAGACAAACTACTTTATTCAACTGCTTGTGTCAAAAGAGAAAGGAGGTTTATGTTCTTGTCCCAGATCTGAAAGGGATGAACGCCTTCACTGACCACCTGAAACACAGAATGTACCCGTGTATGTGATTAGATTGGCAAATACTGTTTTGACATTTGCCATGGGTGCAAGGTATGTTTAACAAAATGAGTTTTTAGCTGCTCTTTAAGTCAGGCTATTGTATGCTAACAATAAATGACTAAGTACTTTTCAACAATATGCCCACAGCTGGTAAAAGCAGCCATCCATAACAGAGGTCTTTTCTCTTGACCTGAGAATCATCTGGGGAATATACCAGTTAATTTGTATTTAGCAATGCTAACAGAGTAAATAATCATCTTTCTACTGCCAAAAGTCAAAAAACTTATCTGGACATTGTGAACCCTCAGACCACAGCAGCAGACTTAAACTTCGTTGTATGTTCTAGGCATTTACTATGCCAGACACAAACCTGTTGTGTTTTGTTTTTTTTTTTTTTTAAATATTAGTCTAAGCATCATTTGGATAAGCCTGTTTTAGCATTTCTGCATCTACCACTAAGTAAAAAGAATGGTTCATAAAGCATGGGTAGCATTCTTGCAAGACTCATTGATGGCTAATGGAAGATACATGTGCAGGATCAGGGAAGGGCAAGTCATTCCCCTTGGGAGCATATTTCATTATGGGAAATCCAAGTGAGTTGATAACTCATGTTTTGTGTCCCAGGTCTGCAAAACACAAAAAGACTAGACCGAGAATGCACTCCTGCTTGATTTGCAAACAGGAAATGAGCACTTGGGAGTAATGCAGTGACTGCAGTATTTGGGAAGAATACACAGCAGAAGAGATGATTGCCTGCTCTTAACAATATGATCCCTTCTTGTGGTCGCTGGCTTTCTGCTGATGACAGCATGCTTCTCAAGAAAATCTGGACTTGAGTCCTGGGCTGGAAGGGAATGCACCGAAGTCAGGATTTCATAGAATCATAGAATAGTTTGGGTTGGAGGGGACCTTTAATGGTCCTGGCTTTTGCAACCTGGAGTTACTTTATTTCCCTAACATCCTCAGCACAGCATATTATTTAGAAAATACTGTTGTTTACACCGTTAGAGAACAGGAAGGAGATGTGTATATTCCCTTCATTTTGAGCTATCTAGTGAAAAGAAAACACTTTTTTTTCTTCCCACCTGAGTAGGGTGCATCTTCTCCTAATTTTTGCAGGGTTTCAAATTGTAGGTGTTTTCCACTGGAAAGTCTCTCTCCCAATAGGACCTTCATTTGGATCTTCTCTGTACCCTTGTGTCCCTCTCCCACTTCTGTTTGCTTGTTTATATATGATCTGCCTGTGTAGTGGGCATCAACTGGAATGTCTGATCCTCTAACCAATCCAGGTCAAATGACAGAAACATCTGACATTCCATGTTGCCAGAGTCCCTCAAGTGTTGTGTTGGTGTCCTGCTCGACAGATTTAAGTAATGTCCCTGACCAGTTAACTTCCCTATGTACATTCCATCCCCTGCTACATTTTTTTTTCATGAATAAGGAGGAAGGTAGATCAAATATTTCAAGAATTTTGGCCTTATGTAGAGAAAACTCTTTAAAACCACCCAAAGCTCTTGATAGTATTATTGAAAGAGCAGGTTCATTGTTTTTGTGTAAAGACTATTCACGTAGGCTTAAAGGTGTATTAAGGCCATTGAAATTGTTTTCCCCTCTGCTTAGATTTATTTTAGTAGGGCCAGACAGTTCCTGCAGTACCTTCACAAAAAACCCCCGTAGACTTCTGTTTTCTCTAATGATGTACCTAAAGATTGATTAGTCTTGACAATAAAATATTTTTTGTGAAAAGCCCCTCAAATTGAAATCTGATTTTAATAACTTCTATTTCTGGATCTAGATTGGCATGTTTGATCAGTATGCCATGGGCCGAATGCAGTTTGATGCTTTGTTTGGGATAGTGAATAGCTATTTCAGTGATGAACAGTGTCTAAATAGCTAAAAAGCTCCTTCAGCCTGCTGAAGCCTGACATGTAACATTGCTTCTGTGGCTGCTGGTAGAGGTGATACAGTAAAGGGGCAGAGAGGCTGCCTTTACGCTGTTGTCTTCCCCTGCTCTTCTTCCACAGCAGCAGGAACAGCCTAGGAGCGGCCTTCTCCTTGGAACAACGGCCAACCTGTCCGAGCAGGTGTGGGAAGATGAGTTTATCACTGCTTGCAGTTTCAGACAGGAAGATGATGGCAGGCTGCTGGAAGGGGAGGACACACCCCCCACCCCACCCCCCCATACAGATTATTCCTTTTGATTCTTAGGGTTGAATTTTCTAAAGTGGACCGTAGGGCCCAATTTATGGAATATTTGATAGCTAAAGTACTGAATCTGTCCCAAAGACATTTAATAGAAAATGCTGGTGAGTTACAGAGAAATCAAACTCAGTGGGGAAGGATGAGGTTGTTGTGAGTCTTTAAAAAATGATGTGCTTAATTAAATCTTTCATTATTTGCATAGGGAAATAGGTGATCACTGGCATCTAGCAATTCAAGAAGCAATCTTGGAGAAATGCAGTGATAATGATGGAATTGTTCATATTGCTGTTGACAAAAATTCACGTGAGGTGAGTGTGTTTCCAGTAACATCTAAATGCTTTGTTTATCCTCATCTTTTGGACTTAAAACCCCAAACTAACCAAACCCCTCTCTCTTAATGCAGGGTTGTGTATATGTCAAGTGTCTCTCTCCAGAGTATGCTGGAAAGGCTTTCAAGGCATTACATGGCTCTTGGTTTGATGGTAAGGAATGGGGGTTTATAACAAAACATGGGTAGAAATGACAGAAGATGGGTGCAGCTGGAGTTTTTAGATGGTGAAATGCTTTATATCTAAAGTATCGAGCTGTAACAAAAACTGGATCTTTTTAGTAGTCATCACCTGGTAAACTAATTTCAGCCTAATGACATGTGTGTTACGTACTGAAGCAAAATGTAACAATACTGAACTAGAAGGTTTCTCTTTTCCTATTTCTTTGCCTCATAGGAAAGCTGGTAACGGTAAAATACCTGCGGCTAGATCGGTATCATCATCGTTTTCCCCAGGCTCTTACTTGTAACACTCCACTGAAGCCATCAAACAAACACATGAACTCTATGTCACATCTGCGTCTTCGGACAGGCACAACTAATTCTCAGGGAAGTTCCTGAGAAGACTTTCTACAACTGCTAGGACTGTTACTTGCAACAGGAATGTTCCTGTTTGGCTGCCGTCTTCCTTTTTTAGTGCTTTTTGTATGTAATACTTTAATGAATTAAATAAAAGCTTGAACGTTCCAGAAATCTTGTTTCCAAAGGGACTTAGCAATGAGGCAGTAATACTGAGCTGACAAAAAAGAAAAAAAAATTGCTTCAGGAAGTTTTCCGGGGCTATAGTAAACCAATGCATTTAAGTTTTGCATGAGGAATACCGAATTCATTATACATTTGCAGATGTGGTGACTGTATTTTTGCACCAAGAAGTGTTTTTGATAATACAACAGCATGGAGAAAAGATGACTTCCTGTATTTCCATAGTTTCCTGTGAAATAATCTTGTGGGTATTTTGTAACAAACAACCTACAGTTCCTGATGGTGAATAAGTTAAAAAAATTTCTTTTTCAGTCAATATTAGTTTTTTTTTGTTGCTGTATAAGAATCTTTTTCTACAGCTAGGGTATGGGGAAAGTTAATCTGGCATTAGTGGTTGCATATATGTGTGAGGGAAATCGAACCGAATGCAGATGTACTAGGTTTTGTATATAAATGTAAATGCTGGTGGTGGCAAAAATGGTTGTGTTCTGTGAGGATGTCTGCATTGAAGCAGTGAATAAGCTTCCTATTTTATTCAAAACCTAACGTTTTATATGGTTTTGGCTGTACCATGACAAGAGGCCAAATACCTTAAAGTGTTAGATACAGGTTCAATATCTTTTATAGGTTTTATATTAAAATACTGGACTATGATTTTGTGTAAAAGGTCTGATACCAATTGTAATGAATTCAAATTTGTGAGCAATAAAGAAGCAATTGGCAGATACTGGAAAAATATTTTGTCAAAAGCAGTATTTATTATTACAATTGCCAGGGCTGTGACAAAATACCATTGGGATTAAGTGACTTTCCCAATACATTATAACTTGTTTTAATGAACCAGTTACCTGTTAAAATTTTAAAAGGTACGTACTTCCTTGCAACAATTTTGGTTGATGCGAACTAGAAGTACAGCTGACAGTAAATCTTGTGATTCCAAGCTTGCAAATTTACTAATGTTTACCTAGAAGTACAAAATTGTTGCTGAGAAGCTTAGTTGCAAATCTAAGATTATTGGCTTTACTAATCCCCACTCCTACAACAATTTTATCCAATTATCCAGCTGAATATCCTGTAGGAGGTGAGACTGGAAGCACACCAGTCCCACAAATTTTACTGAAACTCACTTTACTTTGTAGATATGATGGATTTGCAGCATGAACTTGCACAAATAATGCACGTTTTTCTTATGGTTAAGTAAACATGATGCACACTATTCTGCAACAGAAAATCCTATTGTGCCTTACCTTTGTGCTTTTGTGGGCACCATGTTTATTATTGGAGAGTTTGTTAACCGAAAAATTTTAAATCCTCAGTTTTATGTCTCAGATGCTAATGAATGAGTATATATAATATATAATCAGCCATGCAGAATTCTACTTACCAAGGACAAGTACATATTTTTGATGGGTAAGTAGATTGTGCCAGGTCTGGTAGATTTTGATGAGTTTTACTATATACATATATGTATATGTATAATATACATGTATATGTATTATATATATGTATATAAACTAATTTTGTTGTATTTGATGTGCTTCATAGTGATTTGTTAACCTGACCTTAGTGACCCCATCTTGTGACCTGTTGCAAGAGTGAATGTAAAAATAGTTGTGGCATTTTAAAAGGTCGCCTTGATGCAAATGCATCTATCTTGCTTCTAAAATATATTTCTTGTAAACACTGTACATTTTATTATTGTAATATGTACTATTATGCAGCTTATTTTACCTTAAACTGTTAAGTTGACCAATATCCCTTCCTGCAAGACAGATGGGAATGTGTATAATACCTGAACATTTGAGAAAAATCAGATGTTTGTTGTAATTTGTCACCCTGTCCTGTAAAAAAAACAAACAAAAAAACCAAAACAAACTCGAATTAAAGGTTTATTAGGGGTTTTTATATGTGTCTCACCTTCTAGATATTTGGATGTCTCTTTGACTTGAATACTTTTTTCAGCTGGGGGGTGAGGGGGGGGGGAGATTAATTCATCACAGCCACCTAACTTCTAATGCCTGTTAGGATTTGCAGCTGAACAGGCGCTACTGTGAGCTGAAGTATGCACCTGAGCTTCACTTAGATGATGTCAGCTTGAAACTTGTCCAGATTTTGTACACAGGGAGCGCAGAGGCATTACCTCGATTCTCAAGTCCAGGGGAAGCCACGTTGTCTGACCAGTTAAATGACAGAGGTGAAGAGTCTTAGCCTTGTTTCAGCTTGTTTCTTGCATTTTGAGATAGAAAAAGTCCTTAAAGGGATTTTGACTAACAGAAAACATAGGCTTTTTTCCTGTCATTACGTTTATACTATGCTGTTTTAAAATTTGTTTTAGTGATGATTTGTACTGAACGGTTGTGGGGTAGGAGGACCAAAGAAGGGTGTGTGCATCCGTTACTTACATGTGTTTGCCTATCTGACTTTTTAGCTTATCCCTGTGGAAGGGGAACAGGAGGAGGGAGAATTTCGCTGTAATTCTGTGTCCGTCCCCCCCCTTTTTTTTTTTCTTTTGAAGGTGGGCATTAAGAGCTGTCTTAATTCCGCTGCCCGTGATAAAGTCACGGCTTCTGGCCGCAAGCGGGAGCCGCGGGCCGGGGCTAGGCCGGTTCCCCGCCGCGCAGGTAGGCCAGGGCCGTGGCGGGGCTCTGCGCCCCGCTCTCCCCCGCCCCCTTCCGAACAGCAGGGAAAATTATTTTTAAAAAGGCGCAAGGCTGCTCGGCGGCTTTTCCCGAGCGCACCCGTGCAATTGCAGGGCAGCGAGCTGCGGGCCTGCTGCGGCGGCGGGACGGGACCGGGTGCCGGCCCTCCCCGCCGGCTGCCTGGGCGCAGGCCGCCTGCCGGCCCTCCGCCGCCGCGCCGGGCGGGTGTCTCTCTCCCCGGCGCTATGTTCATATTTGGCGTTGGCCGCCGGTGCCCAGGAATTTCCCGTCATGCTCCCCGGGCGGCGGGCCCGCCGCTGCCATCCCGGGGGGCGGGGGGGGCCGCGGCCGCTCGCTCCCTCGGGCCTCTCCTCATGCGCGCTGCGCCGCCGCTCCCGCTCCTCTCCACGCTCTGCCTGGCGCTGGCGGCCGCCGCAGGAGCCGCAGGTAGGAGCCGCGCCGCCGCGGCGGGCAGCCGGCCCTCCGCCTCCCCGTCGGCCCCCCGCCATCGCGCCGCGGGGAGGGCGGGCCGGGGGCTGCGGCGGGGGCGAGGGGAGGAGCGGCCCCGGCGGCGCGGGGGGGCCGGGCCGCACCTGCCGGGGCTGTGGCGGGCGCGGAGCGGGTCCCCGCTGAGGGGGGGACCCCCCGGGCCGGCGGCGGAGAGCGGGGGGGCTGGGGTCGGTCCGCGCTTCACGGAGGGAGCCGCTGACGGGGTTTGCCCTCCCTCCACCCCGGCCGTGCCGCCCTGGCGCCTCGGTGGCCGCCGCGGCGCCCGAAGCCGCGGACGCGGCGCGCAGAGCCCCGGCTCCGGGCGCCCTTCGCTGTAGCCGCCGCTCCTGACTCAGAAACGAGGTAAATAGTTTCTGGGATGTACAGCAAAATAGTTGGCTTGGCGAAGCAGCGCCTGACCGAGCGCGTAATTAGTTCGCTTCTGCTGCGGTCGCCTGCTCGGTAAATTGTGCTTCGTTGGTCAAAAAAGGAGCTTAAACCTCACATACGCTTTCAGAACTCAGTCGTATTTTTCGAAGGGAGGTCAGCGTGCTCGCTCACTGGGGTTTGTTTTGCATTACGCTACTGACAAATACAGTTGATGCGAAGAACAGAGTGTAATTATTTCTTACTGTCCCCTTTCCAAGTTAATGTATCTGTACTTGGTGCATCTTAATATTCCTGGAAATAGAAATGAGACTCAATTAAGCTTCCTGTAATGTTTGACAGGTTTGCTATAAATGCTGGCTTTTCTGCTTGAGCTGAAATTCCAGTCATTGTCCCCTTAGTATAAAGACTGTCTGAAGGTGCAGTGATCTTAAATAGGGATAACCGTGTATTAAAAATACCAAATCTAATGATGGATATCTACAGATAAGACTAGATGCCTACTGTTATCTAGCGATAAACGTCAGATCTCTGTAAGAGTTCTGGCCTTAAACACAGCTTTTGGGAAAGCACAGAGCCTTACATTATATATGTCATGCTTTTAGTTCTTTCTCTTTTAAGCTTCCCATTGCTACTATTAAAATGGGTCTGACACTGTGCTCTCTTGAAGGATAGGTGTCAAGATGAGATATCTGCAATAGGCAGATACTTTGCCTTACCGATATGGCTTGTTTATGGCAAGCGGTCTGTATATGGAAGAGCCAGCTCCACTCCCGCTGTGGCACAGCGCCATTCATCTGAATCTGGCATTTAATGCTTAGAATTTGTCCTGTTTATGTTCTTGCCATTGCCGTATTGACACAAGTGCTTGCCGTCTTATTGCTGATGATTCCCAACTTTTTATGCGCTGCTGCATGCCTTTGCAGTTCGTCACGATTTCTCGTCTGCCAAATTTGGTTGGTAACAGTGCCCTTTAAGTCTGATTCCGGGAGTAGTTTCCATGTGGCTTGTCATCTTAATCAGACGTTTGCTCATAGTTTCTAAAAGAATAGCCTGCCTTGCTGTAGACATGGCTTATTTTAGAACAGTATTTCTTAATTGTCTTTTAAAATTTATGTAGGGAATTAAATATGGTGAATAGCTTAACCAGAGTTACTAAATAATCCTAGAATTCCAAGATGAAAGAAGATTTTTTTTTTAAATAAAGTTCCGCATTGATTTCTCAAAACCACTAAAGTTAGTGGAGTTAAGCCATATATAGTTCAGTCCAGAATGCGGTTGCTTGGTCCTTTTCCTGTCTGACGTTCCTTGGATCTCTATAATAGACATTTGAAAAGATCTTTTAGGAGGAAAAAAGAATTCTATTTTTCCCTCAAAAGCACAATCTTTAAAAATAGTGCCTTTGTACATGGGGTAATGTTTCTGTATTCAGTAGCAAAGCCATATAAAGCGATTGATCCTAGACAAAAATAAAATCTTTTGACTGAATGACCTTGCTTATTTTTCCAAGTGGTGGTGGTTATATGCTCTCACAGGGATTTGGTTAATACGGATTTTTATGTTTGTACATACCATAAGAATTCCTTACAGCTGTTAGATAAGGGAAACTTGCAGATGAGGAAGGTGTTTGGTCCTTTGCCCTGATATTTATGAAGGTATGGGAGGATCTTGTTTACCTACTCATGTTCTGTCAGCTTTGCAAGATGATACTTGGTTCTGTATCATTGGAGGTCCAGCCTATTTATTACATCAGAAATGCTAGAAAATGAGATTTCCCTTGTAGGTGGATTGTTAAAGGTTCCTTTCTTATTTATTTTAAAAGATGGGAGAGCAGGAGGGAGAAGGGGGAGAGAAGAGATCGCTCTGTTAAGGATTTAATCTTCTCAGCCAGAAGGTTAAGAAGTCTGCCTGTCTGCATCTGACTGGCATCGCTACAAGCCAGTGATGCAGCAAAGCCATCCAATTTTGAGATAGCTCTGTTGAGCTGCATAATTCAAGTGAGTGTGTCCTCATTACAGAGCAACTTCTAAGCTACACGCAACATTGTGTTAGTCATAGGTAGGGAATATGACCCTCTTTTCCCCTTTCTGTTCTTTTTCCTTTTTCATTAAAAGCTGCAGTTTTGGCAGCAGCCAGGCTATGAACTTAAGCTGTGGAGGCTTTAGCTGATGGGAAAGTGGGATAAACTATCAGCCTAATTATAGCTTGGTCTAGCCCTGATTTGTTTAAGGGTTCCTTTAGCCAGAAGACCCGCAGAAAAATGGACGCTCAAATTCCTGGTGTATTTATGACAGTGTGTTTAGGAATTAATGTAGAATAAAGTAAAGTATGGATTTATCTTTCTCTGAATAACTCTGAAGTTGGTATGCTTATTTTGGAACAGACTCCAAGGCTAGATGGAAATAGGGTGTTTCTTGCTCTGGAATAATTGTGTCCATACATGGAGTTATTTAGAGGCTATTTCTCTACACAAGCCAGAGGTCTCTAAAACATAACAACAAAAAAACCCGACAGCTTTTGGGGCATTTTTATTTAGTGTCTCATAGCGTAAGAAATGGCTACAGGTTAACTTTCCCTTCCCTTCCCTCGTCTCTTCTGTAGGATTGTATTATTATCTTTTCGGATACTTCATTTACCTCAGAAGGATCTTAGGTTCTCAGTAAACTATTAACATGTATCAGCTAAAAAAAAGGCACAAAACTAAAGATTTAAGTCCTCCTCTGTGGAAATTTGTGAATGTATAACCAACTAGCAGTGTTTTAAAAGTAACTTCCAACCAACCACTTAAGAAAAGGAAGGGAGCATGTATTGCATCATTAACCTCTACCAGAAGATGAAGAATGTCATTCTGGGTTTTAACGGGCATTTTTGTGTCCTTAATCTCTGAAGATGGTGATCCTTATGTTTTGTCTGAAAGCAGGATAAAAGAATTCTTTGGGAACCCTATTTATGGTGAAGTAATTGGAAATTACAATTTATCTGCTTAGCTCTAGCCTTCTGGTTCTCATTTAGCAACCTCAATTCCAATAGCATTATCTGAAAACCGCACAATCTAGCAACTGGTACTGGGAATAAAGAGGCTTTTCTCAGTAAGGACTTTAAGACCTGAGGAATTGAATGAGACTAGCCCAAAACAGGCAAGAACAATGCTTAAACTTACAAGGTGCTAACATGATTTCGCTGTCTTCACAGACTTAAGTTATAGTTTAGCATTGTTTTGTAATATGATTAATAGCATAAGCACTTCTTTATTTAGGCTGAGCACTGGAAGTGATCTTTCCAGTAAGTTTTGCATTTAAACATGATTCAGCTTTTGAGCATTGCACAGACAGACTCTTAAGGATGGGAGTTCTGCAGCACTCCCCAGTTCGCTCTTTCTTTTCAGTAGCATCTGAGCATCGGGATTAATGATTTCTTTGAAACATGGGCAGCAGCTTAGCAAAACGTACATAGTGTGCTAATGCATTGTTTTGTTGAGAAGTGTTGCCACATCCAAGAATGGCATTTGGAAGTATTTCCCCAGGAGTCTCTTTAACTCTGTGTTCTTCCAAACAGGGACAATGCCTTTGCGTTTCACCTGATGGAAAACTAATCCCTACTACCAGGGAATAACAATAGCGCTGATGGAAAGTAGCTGCCAAATGCCACCGCTTTCACTCCAACTGCACAATGAAAATGGAAAAAATAAAAAATCAACACAAGGAACCTTACCAGCTTCCTGGGGGAGTGATCTGTGCCAGTCGTCGCCAAAAGAAAACAGCCCAGAAAGTGTTCGGTCTGGCTGAGGGACTGCCCTGTTTTTGTTCCTCTCTGTTCCCCCGTGTGTGGTTCTCGGGGAAATCCGCAGGCCAGGCTGTGCCTCCTGCTGCACGCACAGAGCGTGTAGGTGATTTTCATCACTTTGAGGACCTGTGCGGTGGGTTGGCTGGGGCGAGAGCCGCATGGCTGTCCCTTTCAGTTCATGCAGCAGGTGTGTGACAGCATAGTCGAGTCTGGTCTTGGGTTTCCTGCAGCTGGTTCAAGAGCAAGCGTTGGTTTGGTGTAAAGTTACTGTACTTGCTCAAATCGGCTAAGAAAAATGGTTAACTTTGTACAAGCAGGCTTTGCCACCTGGGTCAGATTGTCACTGTCCTGCTGCTGGGAGGAAGCTTGATATTAAACATAAAACCAATGCAGATCCCTCCTTATGTGTCCTGATAACGAGCAGTCACGGCTAACACCCAGTTCAAGTTGAATTCGTACTAGTGAGTGATCCCGCAGTGCACTGATCCAGTCTTAAGGATGCTGAAACCAAGGCTTGCAGATCAGATTGGTTAGGCTTCTGCTCCTTCACACCAATGGCACTGTCAGTAGCCATAGCACGAGTTTGAGGGAGTGAAGGGAGCAAGACACAAACAGCCGCATAGGCTGCCAGCTCGGGGACAGGCAGAAAAGTTGAGATGGATCTTTAACTGTGTGAAGTTAAAGCCCTGAGATGCAAATTCAGAAACTCCACAAATAAAGTGATTTGGGTTTTCTATAGCTTTATCATCTCTGCTTTCGAATGGCTGCAGAAAATCAGCCCTGTTGGTCAAAGCCTTAGTATTTAACTGCTTGCTGTGGGAACTGTACTTTTAGACTGTATCCCCATTTTTTCGTATTTTTTTTCAGCATTAAAATCAATGTTTCATTAGGCCTTTTGTATATACAGTGGAAAAATACTCTGTGCTGACAGCATACTTTTGGACATCTCTTTTCATGAGAGAAACCAAATTGTCTGTTTACATACTTGTTCTGTGTCCTCTTGCTTTTACTTGAAAGCAAGCACATGTAAGGGACAACATCTCCACCGACTTGTGTAGCAAATCAGTGGCTCCCTTGGGAGGGGACCCACCGGATGCTGATGGTTTCTAATCTTTTACAGAACCTGGCATCCCTCATCCAAAATGACAAGGCAGCTTTGCTACTTGTCTCTGAACTTGAGAGAGGTGCTGGATTGTACCAAACTGTACCATTGTAGCAGTTGTTGAACCATGCTGGGAAAGATTACATCAGATACTTTTCAAGACCCTAAGACTCTGCCTGTGAAATCCTTTAAAATGTGAAATAGAGTAGCTGTCTGGGGGAAAACAAGCCTTTTTGTTGCTCTGTTACATATGAATTAGAGTAGTACCTTTTTATCTAACGACAGTCAAATAATAACTATGACAGTAATATAGACAGTGTAATATCTGAGTGATGTAATGCTATTTAAGACAAGATGCAGGTTTTCAGAGCATTATCCCATCTCCACCGTCACTCTTGTAGACTAAACAAACCAAGTTCTTAAAAAATTTTTGCAGGGATTTGGTTTTCTGAACCACTCTTTTTTTTTATTTCCCCTCTGGACTTTCCTCAAGTGCCTCTGTCCTATGCCCCAAACCAGCAGGGTGTTCCAGCTGGTACCTCAGTGCTGCTGAGGAGAGCAGATTTCCCGCCCAGCCCCTGCTATTATCTATTATGCTTCTGTTTTTAATAAACTCCAGATTGTCATTTGCCTTTTTTTTTTTAATAGTTTCAGACAGTTGGCTCAATTTATTATCACTGTAACCTTGACATCCTTTTCTGCAGTACTGCTGCTGGTCTGGTATTCTTCCTTTTGGTTTTGTGCATTTGAGGATTTCTTTTAAAGTCCAAATGTGGTTCTTTGTACTTGGCTGTAAATAATTTCATCTTACTGATTTTTGACCATTTCTCCAATTTATTAAGACCATCTTGAGTTCTGCTCAGCTCTTTAGAGTGCTTCACACTCCTTGCAGGTTGGTGTCTCTGCAGTTTTAGTAAGACTATGTGCTGGGTTTTGACCCTAGTCGGTAGGAGAAGTGCTGAACGAGTGTGTGTTTTCAAGCAGCTCTGCACCCGTGTTATAGGACCTTGATCCAAAAGGAAGGTGCTTTTCCAGTTCGCTCTGTCAAAAAGTATTTTATATTTGAGGTCTGTTGGATTTGCTGCTTTCCTTCTGCCTGTAGAACAGAAGGAAAGAAGGAAAGTACATTGGTTGATGGGGTTAGATTTTGGCAAGCCCATCTTGGCGGCTTATCGCTTTCTAATTTTCAGTTGCCTATTTACGGATTGTTTATTAATTTGTTTCAAAGCTTCCTGGGTGCTGAAGGTAGGCTTATGGCCATGTAGTTCACCAATCACTCTTTTCTCCCTTTTTAAAGATGGACATTCTCAGCTTACTCCTGAGCTTTTGGAAAGGCAAAAGCCTTTCAAAAATCCTCCAAGGTGCTTGCTCTTTTCTGAACGATTGCCCCAGCTTGTTTCCCAAACACTGTAGGATAAATTTCCTAATCTGTCAGAGGAGGAAGAGCAACCCCAGACAAAGGTTGCAGACACACGAGAGAGCTCCATCATCTGGGAATATAGCGATTCAACATCAGCGTGCCTCATTTCTGATAGTCAGTCTCATATTTATCCAGCTAAAATATCTGACATGAGTTCCTAAGAGTGAGGAGGAAAGCTGGATAGATTTTGATAAGGCACTCTCTCTCAAAAAAGAAAAAAAAATGCAGCTTCAGCAGCTTCATTGACAAGATAGTTCATTACAGATCCAGGTGACTGTCGTGCTCCACTGACAATCTGTGTGCAGAGGAAGGTCTGTGCAACAGGTTTCAACAGTTTGAACTTAGTCACTGCAACTACTTCAGATGATTAACTCTGTTGTTTCTTAAAAAAAAAATCCCTCAAACATACTGCCATGGAAGGTCATCTGGGCAGTCAGCCTATTTCCAACCGGATAATCTGTTGTGTGTGTTGCTTTCTTTGTATTGGGTTACAAATAGTGAAATTTGCAGATGGGCTTAACTGATCATAGCTTATGGTTTATTAATTTTCTTACTTGTTTTGCCTAGCAACTACATAAAATTTCCAAACGTCTAGGTAAGTTCTATCGGTGAATATCTATTTAAGTACACATATAAATGTAAGAGAATGAGAATCTTTCTCTACGTATATATCAATGCTATAAAAATAACATACTGAACAAATACATCAGAATTCTAACCAGTAATTATTGTTTCAAAAAGCCTTAAGGCAGACATAGAGCTGGTACGTCCTTTGTCATTTTATTTTTTTGCTCTCTACATCTACCTGAAAGGAGGTTGTAGTGAGGTGGGGGTAGGTCTCTTCACCCCAGTAACAAGTGATAGAACGAGAGGAAATGCCCTCAAGCTGCGCCAGGGGAGGTTTAGGTTGGATATTAGGAAAGACTTCTTCACTGAAAGAGTAGTCAGGCACTGGAACAGGCTGCCCAGGGAAGTGGTTGAGTCCCCATCCCTGGAGGTATCTAAAAGACGGGTAGATGTGGTGCTTGAGGACATGGTTTAGTGGTGGACTTGGCAGTGCTAGGTTAACGGTTGGACCTGATGATCCTAAGGGTCTTTTCCAACCTTAACAATTCTATGATTCTGTGATTTTGATGAGGGGTGCTGAAGGCTGGCACGCTTGGCACTGAGATGCGCTGAAGTGAACCACGGGAGGGGAACGGTCCCGTGCCGGGGACTGAGGGTGCCGTGGGGGCACGCCTGAGTCGCTGAGGAATTTCTAATGTGTTGGTGAGAGTGGTGTGAAATGTCAGGACCAAGAGGGATTCCCGATGTTTTAATTGTAGGATTTCCTTTTTTGGAGCGTGAGTCCAAGCAGGACAGAAACAAACTGCATTTTGGGGCAAGGCTTAATGAAGCTCCTGACAGCAGGCTTCGGCAGGAGGGGGCTGCCTGCGGGTGCCGTGCTGCTGCCTCTGCTGAAGGAAGTGGAGCAGATGTCACTTTTAAGAACAGATTATGCAAAGAAAACGTCCAAATTTAGCTTTGAGTATTGATCCAGATGGGAAGCTGAACTACAAAGCCTTGAGGCTCGCACAAGGCTGAGGGAAGAGGAGGATGAACTTGGCAGCGGCGTTGTTCCTCCCCGCCCCGTGACCCTCCGGACGAGAGGAGCTGAACCGAGCGGGGTGCCTACCCCGTGAGCCAGCTGCACGGGCACCGGCCGGCCTGGCGTGTGCAGCTGGGGGGCTCACGGCCCAGGCCGCCTGAGCCAATCCTCCCATAACTCCAATATTAGCCCGGTTGTACACTCACTCTAACACAGCAGGAGAAAGTATTTCTATTTTTTTCCCCAACGGTAAGTGCTTTTTGCTGTGCAGAAAAGTTTTGCATGGTTACCGTAGGCTGCAAGTCCAGCTGGCGGGTGTAGGATGAGTATTTTCGTCTGTTGAATGCGTTTAGGGCTGGGAAATGTAGAATGAAAAAAATGTAAGGTTTAATAAATATTTTCAGTCATTTAAAAGAGGCAGAAGAGACACCTTCACATTCTGGACAGGAGAGCAAGAATTAAAGAGAAGGGAAATAATCAAAGTAGGTTGTAAAGTAATATATTTAGCTAGAATTAATACTTCTTTTGTTCATTAATTGAAAAATAGCTTTAGGGTGCCTAGAGATGCAGATGCTTGTGCCGCACATCCAGTGTAAATATATTTAGCTAATTAAAAAAAATAAAATGCTATGTTTATGCATTTTTAAACTGCACTGGAATGCAAATCAGAATTCAGCTCACACAGATTCCAGGTAACATTTTTCATTGAAAAACAGTTTGTCTTTAGACATTTTCTGTTGTAAGAAGAAAAAAAGAGTCCTGAATAAATGTTTTTATCCCTGTAATTACCTAAATACAGGGAGATGTACATATAATCCTGATTATTAAAATAGTGGCAGAAAATTTTGTGTAAAGCTTTATATTTTTTGCTAATCAACATACTTAATGATAGCCTAACCAAGTGAAGATTTGTTTCAAGAAAATGGTGTTACATAAATTTAAATAAAAGTATTTGTTTATATACCTTGGGCAGTGGTTTAAAATCAAATAATCTTTATATTTGAATCAAATGGATTGCTCTTAGGATAGAAATAGTTTTCTTTGCCCTCTCACTTTTCAGTCATTGATGTTCATTATTAACTCATCTGATAGTACTGTGAGTTCAAAGAAGATTTAAAGTATAAAGATAAATATTCTTTCCTTATTTGCTCTAGTGTCTTCTCACTGCTATTCATAAAAATAAAAGTACATCTCTGACTAGGGAAAACTTATGAATTTCTGTTTTACTTGATGGAATTTTATTTTGGTATGGATTAGATGTTCTTTTTTTTTTTTTCCCAACTGTATAAAGGTTTTTTGGTTTTAGGGTGGTTAATGTTACCATTGCAGTGTATGAGCCTTTCTTTTTTGTTTTTGTGCAGTATCAGAATTTCTTCATGCTATAATTTTCTTCAACTATTTTTGGATAAAAGGCTGAAGTTTTCTTGTATATTCATAAGGCTGCTCTACATACCATGATGACACAATCTGTGTGATCAAAGGTACATTTTTAAAGAGTGCTTTTATTCTGTTGACATATGCATAGACTTCTGTGTGCTGAGGATGTTATTTGAAGGATGTTGCTTGAAGGAGAACTCAGACTGTGTAATATCTAATTTTATGAAAGGGAGATGGCTCCTCTCTGTGGCGTTGAGCGGTATTGACTTTAGAGAAAGCCACGTAGAAAATTTCCATGTAAGGGAGACTGCTGGGGAGACATTGGCAGCTATGCCTTTAATTCGAAATGCTTTTCTAGGAGCTGGGATGATAAAAAGAGAAACAACCAACCTGAATTGGTCTGAAATGCGGTTATGCTAGCTAACGGAGAGATCATAACTAAATTTTACAAACCCCATGCTTTACTTATAAGCTTTTTTACAAAATACGAGACGACACTCAGGTCTGGTTCACAGTCTAATCTAAAAATTGTATTTTCTTATGTGGTAAATTATAAAAGTACAGGGAGATAATTCAGCTTTCAAGTGGTTTGTGCTGAAGAACTGAGTGCTCAATGAGATGATACAGGCTGATGTCTGGGTAGGATGTGGGTCTGTGTGTCTCTTTTGCACTAAAAGTTTATTCTTCTAGTAGGGTGCATGGTGTTTATAGGCACATTATGTGCATATACATGTAGATCGATATTAGCACCAACCACTTCTTCAACTGAGAGTTTTAAATACCTTAAAAATCTGTTGGCCATAGACTTACTGATTATTTGTTGGTAATTTCCTATATACACTGTAATAACCCCATGCATTGAGGATGCTTTAGTTTGCTGCTGTGTCAGGGAGCGTTGTTTCTTTGGAGTTTTTTATTCCCTGATACAGATTTTACTCTGAGAGCTCATTAAATCGGAGGCCAAAACCATGGCTGAAATCACAGCTGTTTTTAGCTCTGATGGGTTCAGGGACCTTGTCTCCTTCAGTGGACTAGGAAGTGTCATTTCTGCATTTCCTTACAGTGCCTCGTAAAACAAGGTCATCAAATTAAACTCGTCCGCGATGTTTCAGAGTTGAGCTTCTCCGGGCAGCAGAAGTGGCAGCTTCCTTCACACCTCCCGCACCACAGCCTGTCTGCTCTGGTTTTCACTCATCTCATTTGAGGAATGAGTGAGACAATGCTCTTTTGAAAAGAGTGTATTTTTTTGATGTTTAAGGTTGGAAGTCCTGTTAAGTCATACCGATTCGCAGCTGGAGGCTTTATTTTATGAGATATTCTACCTAAGAGAGACGGCTCATATCACATATCTATTGTGTATCGTTACCCAGGCAAATAAGCTTTGTAAGCTGAGGAAGAAGTTCGCTGAGTTATGGAGCACTGTGTAACACGGTTTAAAAGAACTCCAATTCCAAATTATGCATTTGTTTAATCTTCAAAATTAGTGATTTTTTTTTTTTCTCTGAGAAGTTAAAACTATTATGAAGCTGTTTTGGAAAAGCAGAATAGAAATTCTCATTGAATGGCTTCTGTTCACTGCTAAAAAAGAAAGTTGTGTTTCACGTTTTGGTAAATGATGCATAGGATTTATCCTGAATTAAAAATAGAGAGAATAGAAAGCTTATTAGCTCCGCTGTGTTGGTAAGCTTGACAAGGCAAATATTGGTGGAGAAGGAAAGCATACCTACTCAAATCGACCTGATAGTAAAAGTAAGTATCATGTCTTCAGTGCTAGGGTACCTCTTGGATAGCTCCATCCACAGCAGTAACCCAGAAGTTTTTAAACTTTTTTTTTTTTTCCCTGTTAGTACTGCAAATGAATTCTTTATTGGTGAGCAACGCAAAAAGCTTTCGGGCTTGCCAGTAGGAATTGTTAAATTAAAAGGTTATTTCCAGAACACTTGTATCTCATCATCTGAGCACCAGAAGCAATTAAATCTTTACCACTGTGCTGGAGAGGACTGCCTGGAATGGAAAAGATTAGATATTTTTCAAGATGTTGAAAGGATCATGATTCTCAGAAAAGACCCATTTAAGAATAGTTTATGACTGTTGCAGTTATAAACTCTCTGCCGTAAAAGGAATGGGCTGTATGTTGGCAGGCTACCAAGTCAGGGAAAACGAAAGTGCCGCTCAGCGCTATTTTAGTGCATCAGACCTGGGAGGCGTAGGAATGGACGGGGGGAAAATCCCAGCTGACCTATATTTACTCCCCTTTGGGAGGCATCGCCAGTCATAACTGTTGGGAAACAATCTGCAAATGACAGATGTGTGAGCGCTTGCAAGGCTTGGAGACTTGCTGGCTTCTGCCCTTAGCCAGGGATCCTCTTTCGTCCCAGGCTTTGGGGACTCCTTACTTGTTTGGTCTCTTCCTCTCCTTGAGGCCTCTCTGCTTTTTCTTGTCTCTTTGCAATTCCACTTTTCCCATTTCATCTGTTGCCCACAAAGCTTGCAGTGTCTTGTCTCTACACTAATGAAATCTCTTTCCATTTTACACCCCTCCCTAAAGACCAAGTCAGAGTCCCTTGAGCAAGGACCCTCTTAACTTTTGTATTACTTAAAGGAGAATTAATTAACTCCCCCCTCCCCTTGTACTCAGTGTAGCACGGATGTCCTCTTCATCCCCACTGCACGAGGCCATGTCCTTTGGCTGTTCAGAGGGGACCAGTACTACTGCCTTGCTCTGTGCAAATGTTAAGTAGTAAAATAAGGAGAATTCAGCCTCGCAGCTCTCTCCTCCATGGGAGCAGTTGCAGAACAGGGAGGCATTAATGTGCTTTTCCCCTTCTTGCTTTTCTTCAAAAAGCCCTTTGTTTTGACTATCCTCTCCTGTCTCAGGCCTTTTTAATTTGGCCCCTGGACACACCTCTGTGCTTTAGTTACACCAGTACACCAGCCTCTTTGTTGCCAAACTGGTTTTTCACTAGCTGGAGAGGGGAGCCATGCAGTGGCCAGTTCAGCATACAAAAAGGAGTATGCCTGTAAGGGATTGTGAGCTTCCCATCTTTGCCAGCTGATGCTAGAGAGAATGTTAGCTCAATTTGGTAATTAAATGAAAATTAAATACAGCTCTGTGTTCTCTGCTCAGATGTAGTCTTTTCCTTTTATAAGTATAAATCACTTTTCTATTCTGGATAACCATTCTAATATAAATGCACACTCACAGACACACGGAGTCCTACCTCCTAACAGCATATTTTTTTCTCAACAGTTGAAATCAGTGAAATTATCCCGAATTGTGCACAAAGGTTTCAGAATCTGGTTTATTTTCCCAGATTTTAATCGTTATTTTATTGGAAAGATAATCGGTTTAGCCTGCACGATAATCTAAAATCTGTTGTGGGAATCTCATCTCTGTTAGATGGAGGAGCAAAGTCTGGGTAATAAAGCTTGGACTAAAGGCTGCGCTCCTGAAAAGATCTCTGATTCACCTCAGTGAATATGGAGGGTGGTTAGTTCCTAGGGCTTTGCTTGTCACTGTGTATCGCAGAGTGGGAGCTGGGGTGAGCAAGTTCCCTCTACAGGGCCAGCAGTGCTTCCATGCTCTCTGATCCTTCCTCATCTTCTTTTCCTGATTTCTTCTGTTTCTTTGTCTGATCTCAACCGTTAGACTTTTCTTCTTCCTCCCTTACTCCAGCTGTTACAATGATGGATATAGAAGATACCGCTACTGAAGCTTCCCAGCTAGCGTATGAGAAAGATACCTCAGCAGCATTAATAGACTGGGCCGTATCACCCCATTTCGCGTGAGAAGGAGGGCTGGCCTGCGGGCATGGTGAGGAAGCCGAGGGTCTGGGGAGGGCCTCCTGCGGCCCTCGCGCTCGAGCGGCTGCGGTGCGTGCCGTGCCGTGCCCAGGCAGGCGTGTGCCCACCTCCAGCCCTGCTCGCTCTGCAGTGCAGGGACAACCGCTGTGCTTTCCATTGTGAGGCATTAAATATACTCCTTGATTAAGCACTTTTCTGTTCCCTCCACAGAAGATCATTCCTGTAAGTAAGGCTCATTAAAACATCTGTTGCTAGTATCCTAAAGCATGTGTCATCCAAACTGATACTTAGAAATCTGTTATGTGTTAAGACCGTGTTCTGTACTGCAGAAAGGTGTATATTTTAGGTTTGAGTTTCTATGATAAATACGCTCAGTTGCTATGGGAAGGGCTTAAAAACAAAATCCAGCATAAGAGAATACGTAAAATTCAAGAAAGCAAAAAGGTTTTGAACTTCATTTTTTAGGCTCCTTTCTTATAGCAGTACTAACTTCAAGTTTAAAACTTGACGTTTCCTGGTTTTCCACTCAGATATTATGAGGTATGGCAGTAATTACCTCCTTTATCAGGGCACAACATAAACTTCCTAAAAGTAGACTGGGTTGCCATTCAGTTTGCACATTCCAGCACAAACAGCTATGGAGAACATGCTTTAATTGAGAGTGTTAAAAGGGAAGTGGGAATTCAGGTCTAATACTTCTGATTTCTGTGGCTGTAATTGAGAAGCTAGTATTGGGCGGGGGGGTGTGTGTGTGTATATGCAGACAAGCATGCAAGTTAAATGCTACAGTACTTTTGTAGACCTGTAAGGCTAACACAATTAGTTTCTTTTAAAATGTCTTTTAAAATCTCTTCAATAAGCCTTTGAGAAGCTTATAATTATCTTTATGAAGTTTTGCTGCATGTTGTTAGCTGTTAATGATTGCAGTATTCTACTCTCATCAGACAGTGAGCTTTTGCAAGGTATTTTAATAGCAAATCACAAACTTGTGAAGACACCTTGTTTGCGTTATCAATGGAAGTACAAGCACATGAAAATCCAGAGCCCAAGATCTCTCTTTAAAGCTGAATTTCCAAAAGTTGTCAATTACCTTTATAATTTTGTGCTGAATGCTTCAAATACAGTACGATGCATTGAAGCATGCAGTTGTCTAAAAATATAAAGCACAAATGCATGTTCACAGGATGTGTGGGTTTTTGAGGGCTGAAGGCTGCCACCTCATTGTTCTAGCAGGCTGTTGGGAGGCCAGGAGAGAAGGGCTGGTTAGCCCAGGCAGTGAGGTGTATGTGTGCGAGGAGAATACTTTGTGCACTGCAAAGGGTGCTAGTTTCACGATCAGAGATGTTCTTGGATCGGAAGGTGGAACCGGAACTCTTCCCTTCTCTTTTCTCTAATAAATAACCAGCAGTCCTCATCCCCCTGCTGAAAAGTTTTGCTGTGCTCCAGTCTCCTGCCACAGCTGGCAGCTCAGTGATGGTTATTGGATCAGGCCCCATTAAACAGCTCCTTATAACCTATTAAACATTGCCTTCACACACCCCCCCATGCACCTTAGCACACACCATGACAAACCTAAGACATTTACCGCAAACAATAAAGTCCCTAAAAATCTACCAAGGGCAATGCAGGGAGCAGGAGAGACCAAGGGCTTTGGTGTTAGTAGAGGATGTGTTGAGGGAAGATGACTAGGGGATAAATAACTGTTTAGACACAGAAATCCATGATATACTGACATACTTCCTCATGTGGTTCTCCCTAGGCTGCACTTTTTGTTCCTGCAGTGCCCAGTGGTTGCTCTGTTCTGTCTGCTGAGTCTGACTGGCAGCAGCTTTAGGTGAGCAAAAGCCAAATGGAAAAAAAATCCAAATGCTAAGGCTGGAATAAATGTAGATATATTAAATATTCCGCTAAGCTTTATCAGTGAAACATTTGGTTATAGTTTGCTTTATGTCAAAATAAATAAATAAATGAAACCTTTGCAAAACAACTGTTTGAAATTATTGCTGGACTGGAGAAACTTAACAAAACAAACAGTAATTAAAATTAAACTGTTAATGTAACACTTGCGTATAGAAGACTCACAGGCCTTTACTGTCTTCTAACTTCTGGTTGTTTGGGTTTCTCCAGGATGGCAATAGTTTTGCTCTTTTGCTTTTTCCAGTGACATAGAAATTCCTGACATAAGAGCCTGGCTCTCTGGCTAGTGTGTACCTATCTCGAATTGTTTCCTGCCCTCCAAATGGGGCCAGAGACTTGGAGGGTGGGGGAGGGAAATTGGAAAAAATGTAGAAGCCTCACACTATTAAGGTCTCATTATTGGGGCAAGAAAAAAAAAAAAGATTGTTCCCTTAAGAATTTGTGTTATTTTTTAATTTACTGGTAAAGGGCTAAAACTTCACATTTTTCTTGAGAGCTGGGATTGTCACGTAGTTTTAGGAATTCTGGACCTGAGTTGTCAGGAAAATCACTGAATATGGAAAAACTTAAACCAGTAGTGTTAGCAGCTCCTGAGACCCTTGATGTTTCCCTTCCAGCTCTTAAAAGCAAGATGTGATAATATCAGAATTGAATCTCTCAAGTTGTCCCTCCCCCAAAGAAATTTCTCTAGTTGCAGACAGAGGTTGAGAAAACATAACCTGAGTACGTACAAAGTTCTTAATTTCCGAAGGACAAATTTGACAGACCCCCTACATTACTTTTGAACAAATCATGTTTATTTTGGGGCCGAACTTGTGATTTCTGAATGTTTGCAATTGACAATAATGAAGCTCTTGAAAGCTGGCAGTACTTCAGCATATGTCAATATCAGGATATCAGCATCCTAAAAGGAATGCTTTCCTGGAGTTACAATGTCTATCATCCCAGCGGAAGGCTCCTGAAGCCCACCTAAGGGCATAGTTACTGCTGTATTTGCATGATCTATAGATTTACAAGCTATCTCTGAGCATAGTGTCCGTATTATGCGAGCCAGGCAGATGAAAGCTCCACGCTGTGCTAGGTTAAAGGGTGAAGTGCAGTGAAGGGGCTCCAAGAGGTCTGGTGACACCAGGGGACAACCGTGGAGGAGCCAGTGACATCCTGGGTGTTGCGGGCATTGCAGCAAGCAGCACGTGTAAAAAAAAAAAACCAAAAAAAAAAACCCCAAACCGAAAACAACCCACCAAACAAGCATCCCCCCCCAAAACATAAATCACAATAACAACAAAAAGTAGCGTATAAAAGCATCATCCCCTTCCCTTCCCTGGATTGTGAGTTTTGCACTGAGCTCTTCATGGAGCATCTGTCCCACCAGAAAAGTGGCATGTTGCAGTGCCGTAATAAAGCCGTGTGCAGGGTGAAAATTCTGCGTGGTGGCAGTGCAATGCTGTGGTACTCGCCATGGTGAGTGAGTAGGTTACCATCCTTCTCTGTCAGCCTGTTCTCTGTACTGGTGGAATCGGGGTGTGAAGCACCTCCAAACCGAATGTGTTAATTGTAATGAGATTGACTTTGCTCTTCTCTCTACTCATTCTTTACAAGCAGTTCTTAACCTTGGTCTATAAGCTCCCGGTGGTTTGCGTACGTACAGTACCTAGCACCAGGAGGTCCCCTCCTACTTGAAACTACTGGGCGTTGCCGTAACCTACAGAGTAAATAAAAATAGCGATCAAAACGTCAGCAGTAAAAGAATAAAATACATTAACTGCAATAAAGTACTTTCATGAACGCTCAGTTATATTTTATTGGGCTTTCAGGACTTATATATCCTCCCAATCTTTATGAATACTTGAGACTAAATAACAACATTTTGGTGAACACTGAAATGTTTGACATTTTCAAGATGTTGGGATCTATTTCATAATCCTTGGGGATTTCAGATAATTTCCTTTAAACCGTTTTACACTTGAGGGGGTTACGGTCCTGACAGAGGAGAGCAGGGGAGTGGTGTTGGTCTGGGAGGTCAATCCAGGACTGGGGAGGCACGCGGCTGTTGGGCCGAGGGACTGCACAACGGGCAGGTGGTGTGGTGCGTCCCTTCACCTCCGCACTGTGACGTGGTGCGTCCCTTCACCTCCGTGCTGTGCCCCTCAGGTGCCCCTGTCTGCCTGCTCTGGGAGGCTTCAGGAGTGTGTTTGAGATCCTGCAGGCAGGGTCGGTAAAGACCTGGCCGCGTAGGCATCGGTCTGTCCGTCCGCCCTTTGGCGTGCCCACCCCCAAAGGGGCTAGCAGCACTCCCGGTCTGACACGACGGCTCCAGAAGGTCCCGCTGCTGAGGCTTTTGGCGGAGCCGAGCGCCCGCGAAGCACCGCGGGCGGGCCGCGGCCCAGGTGTAATGGCGGCCGGGGCCGAGCGGTGCCGGGCCGAGGCCGCCAGGCGGCGCCGCCCTGCGCGGGCGGGGGGCGCCCGCTGCCGCCGCGGGCGGAGCGGGGCTTTGTGCTGCACCGGGCGGCCGCGCTTCCCGCCGCCGGGGCCCCGGCAGCGGCGATGGGCTGCGGGGCCGCCCCCCGGCCCGGCCCGGCCCGGCGCGGGGGGAAGCGGCGCGCCGGCAGCGCGGCTGCCTACAGCCCTCTGGGCTTTCACCAGCCGGTGGGCTGCGCCGGAGGGGTTTTAGTCTTTTTTGTTAAGCAGCTCCGCAGTCAGTCGTGGCAGCGACGCGTTCATTTCTGTGTAAGGGCTCCCGGGCTGTCCGCCCGCAGCGCCCACCTTCCCCCCGGCCCTTCGCCACCGTTCAGCAGCAGGGAGATGGTTGAGTTTCGCAGTTTTGCTTTGGAGAAGTCGGAGTTGAGGCACACTAGCGCAAGCAGGTTTGGGTCAGACAGGCTCTAGAGCGGCTTGGCAACGCGTATGGCTGCCTACCAAGTGCTCGTTCTTCAGGACGAGACCGCCGTCAGCTTCTCCCCCGCTGTCCCCCGGGACAGACCCCTGCTCCGGGCCTTTGCTGGACCCTGCATCCCACAGCCCTTGTGCTGGGACACTCAGCTGGGGGAGGCTGGGAGTTGTGCCCTGCCGCTCATAGCCGCCTGGGGCCTAATCCTGCTTCCACCATGAGAGCTTCGTGATTGACTTCGGTGGGGCTTGGCTCCGGCCCCCGATGCCACATAATCTTGTGAAGCGAGCTGCGGCGGCAAATGGCTGGGCTGTAAGGCAGCTGCGTTTCCTCTTTCCCGTCGTGGGTAAATGAAACAATTAGCATTCATGTATTTAATCCTTCTAAAATAAAATCTTACGACTGCCATCTCTCTGCTATATTTAAACTGGCCGGAAGATTGTTTAAATATATCTCATGGACAGTTTACAATGCGAATTATTTCCTGCCTTTAAAAAAAAAGAAGTCGTGGTTTTAAGATATCTGGCAAGTTTATTACAATGAAATGTCACGTTCCTCAAACAAGTCATCAAAAGAACAATTTTTAGAAATGACTGGTTTCCAGCATTCGCCATTCAGAAATGTTGTGGAGTGTGATTTTGTTTTATACAAAATAAAAAGAAAAGCCTGCACGTTTGATCTGCCCGGCATTCTCGGGTGTTCAAAGCAGGATTCCTGCTATCTAAGCTGAGGTCCTGAGGTTTCTCCCTTAGTACCTCTGCACTTTTGACCACGTAGGTTGCTACCCTGCGTTGCTCCCGCTTGGGTATCTAAAGCAGCCGTTGTGAATGTCCCCCATAAAAATGCTCCCTCCCTCTCACTTGGTAGCATAGAAACTTGCTTCACTGAATTGTATGTAATATGTCTCAAAATGTTAAGGGGGAATCAGAAATGGGCTAAACGTAATAAGAAAATTGCATTTAGAATTGTGCTGTCATAAATTGTGGTCTCATAAAATTGTAAGCATTGTGTTTTTTCTGTGAATGTATCTTAACATTTTTGATGTTTTAATTTGTTCTCATCTTTTTTTTTTTCTTTTTTTTTTCTTTTTCTTCCCTACTCAGCTCTTGCCCCTGTTCTTTGCCTCTGGTTTTGTTGGTGAGGATATCACAGTGATGTCTGCATTCAACCTGCTGCATTTGGTGACAAAGAGCCAGCCAGTGGCCCTGCGAGCCTGTGGGCTTCCCTCAGGTTGAATGGGTGCTGCTTGTTGTGTCATGCATAATGAAGGCCCTTTTAGGAACGGGTGTCTCTGCTGCAGGAAACAATGTGCTATGGGTTGCTTTGGTTTGTTTAAATTTTCCTTTGAACCCGAAGTTTGTTTGCCTTTTTTTTTTTTTTGAAAAGTCACTGGCTTGAGTGAGGGTTTTCATATACGAGATTTTAGGATGCTTGGAAATGCTGTCGGACTTCCTTGCCCAACATATTCTCTCTTAAATTTTATATTATTTTCCTAATTCTGGCAAAAACAGTGGAATTAAACTGAAAATAATTTATTAAATGCCATTTATAATTTTTTAAAAAGATGCATAAAAGAATTTAGCATATTGATTGCTATTAAGTCATAGGACTTAAAAATATTTTCCAAAATCTTTAGCAGTATACTATAGTCACACCCCATGTGTCCCTTTTCACATTTTTATTATAAATCAAATATGTTGCACTGACAATTATGTACAAAAGGCATGCAGAATTTAAAACTTAATTCTTTCATTCCTCTGACAGCATATTCTTTAGTTACATCACACTAAATAAATAAATGGAAACATGCAATTTAATGCCGAGATGCAGCTGCACTTTTCATGTAAGGTCCAGCTTCTGCTATTAGGTCTGTGAAGGGTGCCGTAAGACCCTGTCTCCATGAATTGGTTATATCATGAAAACCTTGAACCTAAGTATGTTGTGTTTCACTTAAACAGCAACAGTATCTGTAATGTCTGCATAATAATGTCAGTGTACATGGTTATGTGGGAGAAAATAAAAGCTGCACTGAGCTAATTTTGAACGTTACTAGGAATTTTCTTGACACCCAAATAAAAAAGATACCATCCTGACTGATCAGTATTTGAAGCATCAAAAAAGAACTAGCTTGGGTGTTTGTATTAACTCACAACTGGTTCATAAGGGTGCAAAATGTTACGCGTACTTTTTCCCAGAGCTGGACTTAACAAGCATATGGAGGTGATGTTTTAAAGATTTTTTTCAGTGATAAGACATCGGTTTTCAAGCTGTTGGATTTTTCTAAAGCTGATTACACTTCATTTGAACTAAACCTGAGTCCAATTTTTGCAGCATTTGTGTTCTGTTTTCCCGCACATGTGCACAAAACTCCCATTAACCTAGATAGGAGCTGCAAACACATATTGAGGAAGAGAGAGAATAGCCCTCATTGTGTCAGCCTGACCTTGGTTTCCTGTTATATTTGCTGCTGAGCCAGATTTAAAATCCTAAAAATATAGGGTAAGCAAATTTCCTTAGCCCTCATTATGCACCTTTTGATGCACGCTCACATTGCTGGTGTCTGCCTTAAAATGGGGGCACTCAGTCTTCTGGCCATTTTGCTCCTGCTCTGAAAAGGAGATCTCAAAGTTGGTCAGCTAGAAACACAGCCCGTGGGAGGTTTTGCTATTGCGTACCTGTTTGCCAAGCGTTATGTTAGCTATTGTGTCAAATAATTTTTCTGGCGTAACCTAGTAGTCACATTTTGGAATAAAAAGCTCATAACACTGCTGTTTATTCCTGTCCCTTTGATCCGTAACTGTGCAAACATTAATAGATTGAGTTCCACTGACTGGCTACTTTATAGAGAGAGAGATATATATATTTATATATAATAAACCCAAATTCATCTGCTAACAGTGGAATAATATACAATCACATATCTCACATATTTTAAGGGTAATCTAAATTCCCCAGATGCTTATAAATTAACGTAAGCTTGCTTTGCCTTTGGTTTGGTTTTTGTGTGTGGTGTATTGAGGGGGTTGCAAGTAAATGGTAGAGCATGTATCAAATTAAACATGGGAACGAGATCTAGAGCCAGCATCTGCTTAAATGCCACAATGCACTGTGACTTTAACTTTTGAATATACAGAAAACGCCCCAAGTTCTCATGAATTTTTTATAACATAACACTCTGAGTTAGTACTTTTCCCACCACCCAGTTCTGTGCGAATTGCAGCCCTGCAACCATACCACCATGCTATGTGCCCACCGAGTCTGGAATGGTGTGGAGTTTGGTCGTCTTCTGGTTGAATGGCAATTTCCATATGGAAGGAGATTTTCTAACCTTCTGGAACCCCTGCCCACTCAGCGTAAGGGAGCAAAGTGCCAGCAGAGCTGTAAACTGGGCTTCTGAATGCAGTTTTAAATTCCATGCAATTAAATATTTGCAGGACAAGGACTTGAATGAAAGTATCATTTCAATTTCTATGCTTGGAATGGTACCTCTGTCCTCCCTTTGTAAGGAACAAAGTAATACAAAGAAAGGTTTACTTCATATTTAGTATAAAGTCATAGTTGTAGATCAGAAGAAAGTGAAAAAAAATTTTTTTTTCCAAAAGTTACATGAATGAAATAATGCTAAGAAGTATCTTAGAAAAGGGGTGACCTTCTGTCTCTTCTTTGAAACACTATTTTGTAAGCATGCGCGAGTTACACTGGATTATTCGTAAACTGAATCAACAGTTGTACTAGCGAAGTGTTTTTACTTGCTCTTTTCCTATTTGTATATTAGCACCTGGAGCGTGGATCTATTCTTCCAAATTGTATTTTAAAAATATTCTTTTGTCTGAAGTTAGGACTAAACGTTTCAATGTGTGCAAACCTAGTGCACGGTTTGCCCGTAACATTTTTTTATAGCCAACATGGTAAAGTCAGAGTATAAGCAGGCAGTCCCAGTAGATGGCACTAAGCATATGCTGTTTTGCACGCCTAGCACGATATGAAAAGCTTCCCATTTAGGAGTCATTCATACATGAAGTACACCCTGAGATCTTATGAACATTTACAAGTATTTTAAGAAAAGCATGAGGATTGGGAAAAATCACATCAATCTGTCCTCGTAGGCAAACTACATTCACATTGGTTCAACGTTTCTTCATTTCCAGCAATGATTACAGCTCAGTTGTGTCTGTCGTGTAATGTAGAAGTATCGCTCCTTGAGCCTGCTTTATTAGAGTTGAACGCTCTAAATTTCTATGGAAATGTAGGATGCACTCAGCACCTGCCAGGATTTAGTTCACAGAAATTAAATCTTTACCAAAAAAACCCCAAAACCGCAACAACCCCCCCCAAAACTTTTAATGTAAAAACTACTTCAGCTGCTTTAGTGCATACCAGCAAGTAACCGATACAAGTAATGATTACGCAGATTCCATGTACATATGTTTTCTGTAGCAGACCACCAAGCTATAAAGTAAAAAGATAGCTTATTTTGCTTTGCTGTGTCTTTTAATTATTATGGGTTCTCATTTCTTAAAAAAATCCTTTATTTCTTTAACACTTTGAATGTTGTGCTGCTTACATCACATTTTTTGCATGAGATAATTTGGCTTTTCCTCTCCTGTAGATCAGAGAAAATTATGGGTGCTTGTAAAGTTAAGTAAAAGTAATGATGAAGAATTACAGGGATAGGCTTAGTATTTTTTTTTCTGTATGAAATAATAAAATCCTAGATAATATTAAATTGTTGTGAAGTGTTTAATTACTAAAATAACTGCTAGTAGGAAACCATACTTCTATAGGATTAGATTAAACTACAATACATCTGTATGAAGATGGTGCTGGGCATATGGTGTAAGTCTTTATTAAGTAGATGTCTATAGTATAGTTTTATTAAACTTGTTTTATTAAACCTTTGTTAATTCCAAGTTTCAGTATAATGTCTTTCCATAACATTGAAATGAATAGTTAGTGAACAAAAAATTACCGAGTCTCAAAATTGGATTTTTAGTAGTAATCTGTTAACATAAAGGATTACTTTTAGGAGCAGATCTTGCAAACAGTTACATACATGAGTTATTCGTATGCATTTGTCCCTCTGAACTCTCAAACTGCTCATGTCAGTGAAATTATCTGTGTGCGTAGTGTTTGCCAGATCTGGATTTAACAATGAAAAGTCTAGAAAAGACCTTAGTCTCACGTGTTCGAAGTACGGTAGCTGCTATCAAACTTTGTGTGACTGAAGTATGTCTAAACGTTTCATATCGTATGTTTCTATGTTCAGAGATATAATTTCCATAATGTATGTTTTAACTTTCCCATAGCTTTCCGTAACGTGTATCGCCAAAGATGTACTATTACAGATGTCTTTTCACATGGTCTGAAAGAAAATAAAAGTAAGACTGATATGTTGTATAGCAACATCCGCCAGTATGGCTATGGTTAACTGCCTGTCAATGTTTTCATTATAAATCCCTATTTTCTGGGGTTTATATCTTGAACGTAAAAATTTGCTCTGGGTTTAAATATGTCATACAAGGTCTCAGCTGGAGGTACTTGTTCCTCAGAACAGGTTGGGGGGCAAAAATAAAAACTCATTTATATGAAGTTGAATTTTAAAAAAGGCAAATACCAATTTGGAACAAAAATAGATTTTTAAACTTAAAATACAGTCTTACAAATTACGTAGTTCACTACCTCCCAGCAGTTACGAGGAATTTGATAAATGCTTGAAAAGAGTCTTGAAAACAAGCATTGTGTGAGCACAGTGGTAAATAGCATGTGAAGCTGTTCATGTGTCGTTATTATATAAATATCTGTGTGTGTCTGCCTCCTAGTCATATGATAGTAGAAAGCTGCATTATCATAATCGAGCATAACTTTATCATATTTTTGGAATGGCTTGAAAATGCATTTTAAAAATCACCTTTGTATAGCTGTCTTCATAGGAGTACATTCGATGTTGTGTTTGCTTAAAAAATTATCCTGTGTTGACAAATGTTTATTTTGTACAATAGTATTCAGTCTAGAATATCTTATTTAATACAGTTTAGAATGAAATTTATTTGTAGATGTCTAATTGGGAGTAATACTGTTGTTGTGCCTGATGCTTGCAAAACTTGCGATCATAAAGAAGACCAGAAAGCCTTTGTTAATGTATCGGTTTTGTTTGCACCCTAGGGTTTTTACCCTATTTTGTCCCTCTTTTTAACTCCTCGTTCTGGTGGAGCTTTGCACTCTCCCTCATCTGCTCGATAGACAGAAGGCGCTGGTCCCTGCCTCGTCTGGGCGGAGGCTCCGCAGTGACTCTGTGGCGCTGAGTAGCACAGCGATGATGAGAAGCTTCTTGTGTTCCCGGCACCATGCACAGAGCCAGTTCCTTAATGTGTTCCCTGATGGATCTCTTAAGGTCATTTGCTCTCCCTTCCTACTCCCATAAAGGACCCACCACAAGCCGTTTCTACCTTTCTTGCAGGAATGTTTTAATTCTGGGAGCTCATAAATTTCCTGCGTTCCATTCCTGTGCCCTCTGCAGCTCAGGCTTACGGTGTTTTCTGCTGAAGTTGGGTATGGAAAAGATGAAGTTTCAGCACTAACGGTGTTTCTGTGTTTTAAAGTCTCCCATGAAAAGCTACTTTTTTAGTTACTGGACTGTCTGTAACAGGAGGTCTGAGAATTCCTTTAAGAACTGCCTTCACTTTCTTCCTTTCAATTAAAAGCAACTCTTGGCTTTGTCCTTTCTCTGAGGAGTACGTGATGAAGTACACATCTTCTCACAGAGAAGAATGTAATGTAAAGGAGAGATGGCAGCACACAAAGAGGAAGGAGATTTTGGAAGGATATTGCTAAGCTGAGGGAGGGCAAGCAAGAAAAGGTGCAAGATGGGAATGTGAACCCTAAAGTCAGTAAGAGTATGTTGGGACGTGATGGAGGAGATGATCCAGGGGGTCACTTAGGGGATGTGTGAACTTGGAATTTGATGGTACATTGAATGGGTCTAGAGTGTGGACTGGGAGTCAGGCACCAGAGACACGAACATTCCCCTAACTTAGATGGTATGTTAACTGCAGGTTGCTGCAGCACAGATCATGATTTGAGGGGAAACGAGTAGAGAGAAATTGTGTCCCAGAGATGGCTAAGAAGCAGAACATGTTTGTTCTTAGTTACAAGCTAAATGTGTTTCATCTCGTGATTTCCTTCAGAAGGAGCTGTGTTGGTACAGGGCGCCTGGTGGGGATACGAAGGTGCCCCCTGCTCCAGCTGGAGGAGAGGTTCTCGTGGGACGGTAGCTGCTGGCAGCCCGGGTTCGGCGCTGGCAGCTTTGTGCACCGCAGGTAAGAACTCCCGGCTCAATGCTCTGGCCCAGGTTAGGTCCCAAGGAGAGCAGAGCAGGGAAGAGCTCGACTGAGTCCTGTTAAAGCCCTTTTACAGGGCTTGACCCCATCTTCCTGACCCATAAAGCTTGGCTGAATTTTACAGAAACATAGGGAAGTCTGGAACGCCCACTAGGGAAAGAAGTTGGCAGTTACTAACCTTGTTGGCTGTTTCCCTACCTTTAGTCCTGAAGCAGGTTGAGAGGGGAGGGGGCTACACTGTTTTCCGTGGTGGCCATAGCAGAGCAACAGCTGGAGCACAGCGTATTCCAGCTGTTCCTGTCCTCGTGCTGGGTACGTCCCTCAGTGCTTGGAGATGTGGGATGAAAGGCCATGGAGCAGGCTGTGCCTGCTTGCGTCTTTGCTAAAAGGGTTCCTGCACAGTGGGAGACAGACTGAGTTTTGCAGGGGGTTAGATCTGGGCTGTTGTGGGGAATTGGAGGAGAAGAAAGACCTCCCCCCATCCTGCTCCTTTCCTCCACCCCCATCCCAAGTATAGATTGCGGCACCTTGATTCTTGAAACGCAGTGCTCATTTCACAGGCCACACATCACTATTGTGGAGGAAGCAGCAGGAGGATTTAGCAACAGCCTGAATGCCACAATAAGCTACACACCACTGCGGTAACAGCTGGCAAATGCTGACTTTTTAATTGTTTCCGCTGCAGGGTTAAACCTTTATTAAAGCCGTGTGAATAAACTTATTTTGATGGCTTACTGAAATATTTTAAATGCAAAAGGTAGCATAAAGCACTCTTATTAAATTCAGCTTAATTCTGCTGTTAATAAAATGCCTTTCCATATGTTGTGCACCCCTTTATTGATTCTGACAGAAATCTACTGACCAGATAACAGAGTGCTCAGTGTCTCTGCCTTTCTTGTTTTTAATTTAAACAAATGTAGTGCCTGTGAGAGGTGCTAGGATCATATCAGCAAAACAAAAGTCTCTTTATCTGTTAGGGGAGAGAGGAAGAGAAATCCATCATTATAAATGTTCCCTCCTCCGCTGCTCTACCAGTAGATCTTGATCTTGTCTTGCCTGGTTTGCATCCAAGAGTAAGGCAAATAGGTCAGCTGCCCCGTGCACTCTGTCTTTGGCCATCTCAGCAGAAAGGCTAACAAAAGTGGCAGTTTATAACGTAATGAGCTTTTGCTCCACTTAACTGAAGGTACTTCTATTCACCAACCTCTGCTGAGCAGCCACATGCTCCGATCACTGTAGTACTGGTGAAGATGACAGCTCAAAAAACCCCGGGGGAAGCTGCCTTCACCTCCACCGGCCAGCACAGGGTGGTGGTGGAGTCCTCAGTGGTTACAATTTGGAAAGGTTGTGAGACCAAGATTGTGGCTGGTAGTGACATTTATTTCATTAATGTGAGATAAGTCAAGTAGACATCCCTGGAGAGGACAAACGGAGCTGCTTTTCTTTCCCCCTTCCCCACTTTGCAAAACAATTTTTGTTACATGTTTTTTACCTTGGTGGGGACTGGAGGCAGCTTCAGATTTCTTTTCCAGGGAATGTCTCTTTGGCTTGCATGGGTGCCCTGGCCATGTAACCTGCTGCAAAGATGCTCGCAGACCTGAGGAAACAACCGGGCAGCTTCCGTTCCCATAGATGCTGCCTGTACTGGGACCACTGGGGTTCCAGTACCACTTTCTTTGGAAAGAAAACGAGTACACGGAGGAGATGCATTAGTTGGAAGTTTAGAGTTGTTTTTTTTAGTGCTTGAGAAATTTGTTGTCATACATGGGAGAGCTCTGATGGTGACTCAAAATATATACATTTATGTAAAACACAAGCCATGTAGATGACCAGGTGGAAAAAATAAATGGGACGGGTCTGTTACATGGTTGCATGGGAAGCTTGTGAATTTGCAAAGAAGGGGCTTGCCCTTCCCTTGTGGCCATGTGACCCTCCTTGGTGTTAAGTAAATCATTTTTTTTAAAGACAGTTAATTTTGGGGTGATGTTCTTTTAAGATAGAACCTGGCATTTGACCCACATTGTAACTGTTGTCCTGGTACCTGGCTTTTGGATTTTCAACGCACAATATAGTGGAAACGGTCTTCGCCCCATTACTCCTAATGCTTGCATGAAACTGCAAATGGTATTTCAACAGCGGGTGGGAGTTAGCTACCTACAGCAAGAAAGCAAAGGAGCCATCCCTCGGAGAAGAAACACAGATCTGTTTTTCAATGTGTAGAACATTTACAGGGTTTTTTTAATGATGAAGTTTGGATTTTACTTAAACTTGACCTCCCAACATTTCAGAGTTCTTTTGCAGCATCTATCCTAGTCAGCAGCCTGCTTAGGTAATTTAAAATGGCTCGTGATGGGATTATAAAAAGATCTATCATGTCAAGTGCATGTTTTGTAAAATGGTGTTTTCCAACTTCCAAGCCAATAGGACTATTTGCATCGATTTGCATTTTCAAGAGTTGTTCTTTTTTAAACTGGATGAGCAGTTCCTGGCTTGTTTGCAGTGAGAGGATGCCGCAGCATTCTCCCAAGGCTGCCGCAGCATTCTCCCAAGGCTGCGGACTAGAGGCTGCAGAGAACAGACTAAACAGAAGTGAAATAGGGAGTTGTGTGTTTGCCTTTTCCTAAGCAGAGAGAGAGGCAAAACTGTAAACAAGAGGCATAAACTGTGTAAATGAAATTTGAAATAATAAAAACGAGAGATTCCACTTTTAATAATACTGAGTGTTAGCGACAGCATATGTAAGGATATTTATTTAAAGAAATGTATGCAAATATTTTTTAACCTTGCAGGACTCCTCTTAACATCAGTTTGAGATAATTTACCGTCGATAACTAAGGTATGACCCAGTCATGAGGGGACAGGCTTTGGGAAGCAGAGAGATGTATACTTAGAGCCAGATCCTGTAATCTGATGTACATTCGTAGACCCTTATGTAGTTGTCGGAGTTATGCATATTCCCAAGGGTCTGCCCACACAGGTCACATTGCAGGACTGGGGCTGGGGTGGTATATGAATAATAAAATGTGCTGGAAGGCCCCTAAGTAACTGCTTGGGTATATTAAAAGAAATAGTACTGAAAACTGGAAGCCCGATTTATTATATGGCTGTGCTCTGCTGGAACATTTGATCTTGCTGTATTTAATTCAGGAAGTCTTAATGGTATGTGCTTAGTGCATGACTGTAATGTCCATTAATGCTAGTGGAACATAAGCATACGTAGAAGGGGGAAAATGTATGCTGTGTCTTCCACGCAGTTGAAATGTCGAGTTAATTTCAGTGATAGGAAGCAACAAAATGTAAAAGAAAAATCATTAGAATGGTTCAAAGGACTATTTGAAGAAGGAACGCCATCAGGCAAAATGCCACCATATTTCAGGGCAAGTCAGACACTAATCGCCACCCTCTGGCACGCTGGAGCAGGTGAAGGGCTGAGTGGTGAGGAGTAATGGTCTGCTAACTTGTGTCCGTCTGTCTGGACATATCTCGTTGCTAGTTTTCTTATGATTGCTTATATGGAAGAAAATGGCACACGCCTGCGTTATGAACCACAGATTTGAAAAGGTCAATTGAAATGGAATTTATATGTGAGGTGAGATGCTTAATGTCTTCATTATCAGGTCAGCACCTAGAAAATACTTTCTGTTCACTTCATTTGTATAGAGGAGGACTCCAGAGCTGAACTCTGAAATACTGGTAGTCTGTGGGTGAACAGTAAATGGCAGTCAGCATGCACTGCGTTGGTTTTCAGAAAAGCCATTCCTAAGCACAGGAACGCCATGAAGGCTCTGACAGGATTTCTCTTGGTGTTCGTTTCACCCTCCTCAGCTTTTTTTTTTATGTTTACGCATTTAAGATTTGTGAGCCTGGACTTTTCTTTGCAAAGCCTTCCATCTGTTCCAGGATCTTAACAGCTTTTAGGGCTGCTGTAACTGTTGGCAAAAGGCTGAAGGCAGGTGGCCTCACATGGAAACGCCGGTGCCTGTTTGTGGAAGAGTCACCTGCGCGCTGCTCTTCTCATGAGCACCGACCCCAAGGAAGGCACCGAGGTGCGCCGATTGGAGAGATTTAATTTGGCCTCCGATCCCGCAGTGGAATGTAAAGGGAATTTTGTCTGCCCTTTTAGGCCGGCATTCAACTCTGCTAACAGTGGGATCTAACTGGAGTTACGAACACAGCTGTGCTGGGCTCTTCTAAAAGTCATTGCTGAGAGCATCACCTCCAAAGAACGAGTGAGATCCAATCCAGAGTCCCAATATAGATCTAATGAATTCAGACTCTGTTATCCTCACAGTGTATTTAATTTAGTCTCACCTTTAATGTAATCACACTGATGTCATGCTATTTGTAAAACTGATGACCTTTTGTCTCTTCTGCCTTGAACTGTATAATTTGCAAATGAACTGTGAGCCTGCCTTTATGCCTGAGTTGCCAAAGAAGTTTGTTGCCTGAACGGGAATCCTTTCCACAGCCCATAGCTGGTCTCTTCTTTGGGGAACCAGACTGAGGAAGGTGGTCAGCCTGCACCTTTATTCTCTGCTTTAATAACGAATTTGATAACAGCTGCATTACTGATAGCAGCTTCTCTTGTATTGGGCATATATTTGTGTAGCTTTATGTTGTCCCCTCCCAAGATACAGAGAGTTGGCTTGAATGTAGCAGACATCTCATATATGCCATAAAGCAACCGTTAAAAAATGGAAGCAGCCGCTCTTGTACGGCAAGTTGAGCAGTTTTGTCCCTCTTGCATGTTTTTTTTTTCTTAACTGAAGGACAGTATTCCTAGACTCCCATCCAGTAGTTTTTAGGATTCACTGCATTTTATCGAGGCTTGTAGGCTAGCCCTGTTTCAGATAACGTATCCTTACACCCTCTGCAGTCAGGGGTGAGTCTTGCTTTACCTCCCTGGCTCTTTGGCAATATGGAAATAGTGCAATCAATTTACTGAGCTTTTTTTTTTTTTGTTGCTAGCAGTTAAATAATAAGTGCAATTAATTGAATAGGGCTGTTCTTGAATGCTGAGGGCTGGACCAAGAGATTTCCTTTATGAGTTGCCGTGCAACTATAGCTTTTTGCTGATGCATACTCCATTAAATTACAAACCTGGAGAGTCCTTTGTCGGGGTAGGTTGCAGTTTACCCAGTGCAGTTTGGCAAAAATCCCCTGTAGACATAAATACTTGTCTGTATTGTATAACACACAGTTAATTATTAAAAAGAATGGGGAAAAAAAAATCTTTTATAACAAGCACCCTACTTCTGATCTGTGCAGTGGATCAAGTGGTGTATAGAAATTTTCTTGTGCATATAGTGAGCCCATTGATTGAAGAATACTAAATTTCTAAAATAGATGAAAAAATATTCAAGGAGAGTAAAGAGAGAATACTGACCATTCTTTAAAATATTCAGTATTTCCTCTGACTTCTTCCAGAGTTAAGTTATGCTTAGTTTGCTTCTTTTGCAACATCTAAAGAGCAAATAGAAGTTAAAAAAAAAAAAATAGTTGGTAGACATTTTTAAAAGTGAAGAGGTGTTGGTTTGTAAGATTCTTTGCTCTCTAGACTACTTTTTAATACTGAAATTCTAGGTGAAAGACCGTCTCTCCAACAGTTTCTTTCTGAGCTGCGTAATGCAACATAACAATAGCTATTTATGTAATGCATATGCTTCCTTGCCCTGTTGGCTATACTTTGAAAGACTTATTAGTCCTAGAGCCCTGCACATTCGGAGAATAAAAACCTCCAACATTTGACATCTTTAAATAAGCAACCAAATGTTATAAAGAACAAACCTCACTTACAGTTAGGAAACAATATTTACATTTAAGGTTGAAAAGCCAGGATGTAGGAAAATTTTGCTAATTTGGAAGGTGACCTTTAAGTGCACCAAAACCAAATAATTTGTAAGCTATGGCACAGGGCACATTCCTGCAAAATTTGTGTGAATGCTGCTTTAGTGGTTCTTGAAAGACAAACAAAGAGACCTGGAATGAAATCTTTATCCCTCTCCCAAATAAGATTGAAGCTAACAAAGGCATACAGCAGCGCTCTTTCAAAGCTTGCCATTAAAACGAAGGCTCTGCAGCACAGCTAATGAGATGGCTCAGAGTGGAAAACAATCTGTTTTTAAGAATGTTTAGATCAAAAGTAATTTCTAATCTATGAAATAAAGTCGCTTTTCAATACCTTTCTTTCACTAGTAAAGCTTTTTATGTTTGCACTATTTACTTCAATCAGATGTTTTCAATTTTACTTTTTTCTTCCTGAAAATACTTCCTAGGGTTAGTCGGTAGTGACCAACAGCATTATTCTTTTTCTCTCTCCCCTATTCACCCACCCCCACACATTAAAAAAATGAGAAAAGAGGGGGAGGAAGAAAGAAACATCTTTTCTTAAATGATTTGCAAGCATCTGTGCTTTAAGCTACTTTTTATGAACACTCCTTAGTAATGACTCAAGGTAAAAAAGCAGAAAAGCATCCAATGTTAGGAAATTGCAATCCAATACCATGTAATTTAAACCTGCCATTGCCTCTCCTGTACTAAATGACATACAGATGGGTAGCTCTGTTCCCTCTACTTTGGGAACACAATTGGTCTTTTTATGAGTGCATATACATTACTAGCAAAAAATATTTTTGTCGCGACTGTTTATTTCTAATTGTACCATATTTTAATTACTGTCATAATTAGAGTGCTTTTTCCCTGCCGTATTTTGTCAGCTAATTTTTGCAAGCAATTGTCAAAGTTATTTGAATATTTGGGAATTTGTGTTACTACTTTGGGAGTTTTCATTCTCAAAAGCAGCCTTGTTGTTATTTTTTCTTTCCTGATGTGATGTGAATTTTTGCACTATACAAATGGTTTTTTTACAGTAATCCTTCTGTGTGAACTAAGCAAAGCATAAGATGAGATTTTCAAAGGAGGGTAATTTCAATAGCAACCCTAATTTTTACGACAAGTTTATTGTTGAACCTTGTACAGCTTTGTGCATAAAGAAATTACTTGCTCCTCAGGGCTCCTATTCTAGTGCTTCAACGGTGAAAAAATACAATGGTTAATGTCATAAAGTAGAAGGATGAGGATGCGACTAGAAGTTAAATCAACCTTATTGAAATTCTAAAGATTTAGAATTGTTTTTCAGCTACTTTAAAGGGTAATGAAATTGTTGGATGTTGTGGCTGAACATCATATGCCCATTACCGTAAGTCTCCAATATAGATGTCTTGTAAAGAACGTTTCAGCTGTAGTTGTGTTTTTTGCAGATTTTTTTTTTTTAATGGTGGGAAAAATGTTACTTTCTTGTGAATGATTGTGTGCGCAACAGTTTAGTGTATAACACACTAAAGGGCTTTGCCTGTAGCACATTGTCACTGCTCCAGTGGAATCACCTGGCTCTCACGCAAAATTCTTTTTTAAACTTGGATTTGAAGAAATAATCAGCTGCAGTTCAGCTGAGCCATTCTTCGTGCATTAGGGACTGGTCTGGTCATTGACAAGTGAATGCAGAAGCTATGCTGTGGCCGTCTGCCAAAGCAATTATTCAGGATTTAAGCTAAAAAGGCTCCTTCTCCCATATCCTCTCCCTTTGCAGGGTCATGTAGGGATAAAAAGGACTGTAAGGTGGTCTTTTCCCAGGAGGAGCTGAGGAAGCGGCTGACACCCTTGCAGTACCACGTCACTCAGGAGAAGGGGACTGAAAGGTAAGGCAGGACGAAGGGAACGCAGTCCTCAAAACACAGGCATCTTTCTTTTCTCCCTCTCCTCTTACTGGTGCTTCCTCACCTTCCACACCAAGTTGTTGGGTGTCCGTCCCCCCCCCCCCCCCCCCCGGATTTCTGCACTTGTTTACTAACCCCTACAAATTAACACCACTGCAATGACAAGCATCTGCAGCACGGGGGCCGAGGCCACGGGTCTTGTGTGACTTTTTCTTCTAATGAACACTGCATGTCTTATAAAGTCGCCGGGCTCATGTTTAGAGTCTGTTTTTAGTTTACTACAAAATGTGTGGAAGTAATAGCGGTTTAGGTACACTTTTTTTGGAAGACATCGCAGTAAGCAGAACCACGAGGGAAATGGCCCCGTGCCAGGAGGCTGGAGTTTTGAAGGTGGCCATTGTAAGTATAGACGTTTTGGCTGCAGAAAGAAGGTAGCATAATTTAGTTCTTTTCCACCCCACTCCAATTTCTTTTTGAAGCACATGTGGAGAAGGTATTTATTGGCTCATTTGTGGTTGGAATGTCAAAAATTTTCAATAACTGCCCTCACATGGCTTTAGTCGCTGGAAGCCAGCCCCGAGTCCTGGAGGGAAAAAAAAAAAAAAAAGGACTCGCTTCCAAGACTGTTGTTAGTGAATAAGGTCTCTCTCTCAGCTGATTCCAGCATGAAGGTAACTTGCCAAGGCCTAGCCATTTTTTGTTGTCTAATTTATACCACTGAGCTTGGCATACGGCCCTGGCTTTACCTCTGCTCCAAACGTACTAATGATGTAACTGCTTGTTTTCATTCATGACCTGAAAGGGCTCTCCACCGCACGTGGGGTCCCGGTTAATCGGCAGCACTCTTCCTGACAGTGCGTACCGGTGGCTGGATTTGTGGAGGGGGGACAGTCCCCCTCTCCGCCCCGGCCCCCTTCGTCCTCCCACAGCCCCGGAGGGGCAGGGGGACGCTGGCCTCTGCCGGGAGGCCTGCCTTCCCCCCGGCCCTCCTCGCTCTTGTGTACGGGACCAACAACGTGATTTAATGCACACAAACAATCGGAGATTAGGTCATTCTTAAAAATCCTGTTTATAAAAAAAAATTGGACCTCATAAAAAGGGTGAAAGGATAATAAAAACAAGCTGCCGAGCACATAGGCTTTTTGTTGGGCTAGCGCAGCTGATTCGTATTAGATGAATGACCTCCTAGCCTTTTAGATTGTTAACTTAGAAAAATATTCCCTTAAAGCTGTAATACTGCTTTTCAACTAAAAATATAAGGCGCACACAGCTTGAAATCATGGACCAATTATTTCATTTTCAGCGACGATGGCTCTGTCGCCCCGGCAGCCCATCGCGGCCTGACCCAGCACCGGGGCTTCGCAGCTCCCCGGCAGCAGGCACCCAGGCGCTTCGCACCCCTGCCCCAGCAGCTGCGCCCACCACCACCGCGTTTCCTAGAGACAGGCCGAGAGAAGGGCGTCAGCTTGAGCTAGGTGTCAGACAACCTCTGTTTACGAAAACTTACATTATTTCACTTGCCAGATAGGGGGAGATTTTTGTTGCTGCTGTTGTTCTGTCCTTTGAACTGCGGGACAATTCGCTTCCTTTTGCATGATACATAACACCTGAGGCACACTAATGAGGACATTCCCCTTTCCTGTGCCTGCTTTATTTGCTGCCTTTAATAAAAAACAACTGCCAACTTCTAAATCGTGGTTTTTTTCTGTGACATTTTTCTAAGGTCTTAGCTAATTTAATAATTAAAAAACCCCAGGATTCCTTTACTTATTTTTAAAATGTAGTGTTGTTGTTTTCCCAGTGCCTTTGAGGGGGAGTACACACATCATAAAGCTCGAGGAATATACAAATGTGTTGTTTGTGGGACTCCTTTATTCAAGTGAGTATGCTAAATAGAGTCTTCAGATTTCTGTCTCTTAGTTTATGTGATGTGTTCCCGTGTAATCTCGTGTCTATTCCAGTACTTACGCAATTGCATAAGATCATTTAAATCATTCAAATTGATAAAGGATACATATTTACAATGTAAATAATAATCCTATAGTAAAATTAGTCTTACAGTAAAGATTAAAAATTTTAGTAAATAAATATGATAGTAAGATGACATTCTGGTAAAATAGGTAATTGACTGTAAAAAGTAGTAATTCTTTTTCTTTCCTCTTTTTCTTCTTATACAGCCATGCCAACTAATTGTAACACAGTCTTTCACTGTACTGATAGATATGAGTTTTGACTGTTGTTAGCATTACTCACAGGTAGCTTTAAGATCTGGATCCCGGGCGGTGATGCTGCATCCATGCTACAGCATTGTACCCAATAATGGAGAAAAAAGTCAATGCTTTTTTAGCATTCAAGCAGTTAAGAAAACAAAACCCAGGAAAATTGCATTACTTATTGAATTTTCACGCATCCCAATCAGCACACATGGAGAGCTGGGTTAGGAACTGAGGCAAGGATTAAGAAAGAAATAATAACTTTCGTGTCTTGCATGAAAAATACTCTTTAGAAGTACTGTGGGAATTACAGCCCTAAATTTGGTGCTAGAAACAGTGCTGATTGAATTCTCTCAATCACTGCATTGTTCTGCATGGATTCAGTTGTTTATGGGTTTTTTCTTATTTCTGGCTGCTTGTGTTCATTCTGCTGAAGAATTTCATTTTTTTACTTGTTTTTTCCCTCAGTTCACACTGACTCAGTCCCTCTCACTTGAAGAGGTACCTTTACAGCAGCATGAAGGAGGATGGTCAGGATAGCACTAATAATAGAGAAAATTGGGTCAGTAATAGGTTACAAAGGAAAATAAAATTGGTGTAGCTCCAGAATCACCAGATGTGGCAGTGATAGTTGTTCTCAAGAGACTGTCTGTAAAGATCAAAGAAGCACTTCATCTCTGTTATGTTTGATTCCTCCTTCCTTATGTTAGGGGGATTACCTGCAGAAACTTCAGTAATAACGTGAATCTTTGAGTTGGAAAACTGATCATTACGAACTCAGCCAAGGCAATATTCTCATGTCATGTGTTACTGTGGTGCTTGGCTTGGGGGTACAAAGTGGGGATCTAAAGTCTCCATTACCTGGTTTTCTACTCTGCCATTTAGACATTCCCCTGCTTACTATAGCTAAATCTTTATGGGGGAAATCCTGGCTCTGTTGAAGTAAATTCAAATTTGGCAAATGACTACAATGGAGCCAGGATTTCACCTTCTACCTTTAAGACTGGCTTTCTTTCTATCGTCTGCTGGAGAAAGAGTAGGGTTTTTTGTGGGGTGAGATTTGGACAGCAGTAGTTCACATAAATGAATGTGAACTAGTTTCCAGTTGCTTTCACAATCCATTTAATACAGGAAAAAACTGCAATATGAGACTTACCTGTGATTATCTCAAGTGCACAGTATACTTTGGCGTAGTCTTGACTTTTTTGAGTTAATGAGTTGGATTTCTCTCTGTGAAATGAGCTATATGGAAATGTCCCTGTTTTCAGATTCTCTTTGAGACTCCCCATGGATTTTATGGGAGGAGAGAGAGGGAAAGAGGGAAGTTGGTTTTTATTTTTAATAAATCCCAGGCCAGTGGGCACCTGAAAAAAACACCTTGTTGATTGTGTCTCAGGGCTGGACTGGCCTTAGCCCAATCTCCCCAAAGTCTTTGCGCTGTTTTGTGAGCTCTTGCCACCTCTGGTCTACATCAAATTCAGCCAGTTGTTCTGAAGTGGCTGGCAAGGGTAGGAGCAAATGGAGAGGCCAATAGGGATCCATCTTCTTTCATTGACTGATCCCAAAATATCAGTATATAATGTCTTCCTCAACTAGGGAAGATACATTCTTCTATCTTCGTGACTGCTTCAGCCCAGACAGCTAAAAAAGTGAGAAGGAAACATAGATAAGAATGCAAAATGTATGCTATTTACTAAATTTTCGCCACAGAGTGTAAATCACCAAAGTGTTTTCTCAGGAGTAAGGTGGTAGTACAATACAAAGAAAGTCCATTGCCCCATTTAATATGCAAGTTGAGTTTTTTGGGTTTGTTTTGTTTTTATTTTTTAATTTCCAGATAGTCATCTGAAACTTGCATTTCCATTTGTTTCTCATTGGGTGTCCATTAATTTTTTTTCTTTGTGTCGTTGTAATCTGTAAATATATATATTTGGACTATGGACCTGTCAGTGTAACTGGGAAAGAGACTGGAGCTTCAGCAGTAATATTAACAAACTTCAACTTTTAACATTTCTGATTTACGTTGTTTCATTACCATGTGACACACGAGGTCAGGGAACACATGAATTTTACGCTCCAGATGAAAGACCTGGGTTTTGGTACGTCTTTAAAACAGAGCTCTGTCTCTATCACAGGAAAGATAAAAGAAACAATTAGGAATTTAACATCTCTTCATCTACCTACTTGTACTAGTGTTATGAGAAACCTCCCAAGCTTTGTGGAGAACATGCTTTAACTTTTTCCACAATCAAAGGTGCCTCACACATAAAATCCATAATCATGCCGTTGAATCTAATTATTCCATCTCTGAACTTTCACGCCAGACAGTCTCCTACATCCCAGTACAGCTGCCTAAAGAAAGCAATAAATGAGAGAGACAATAAACTAATCTCAAGGACCTCCTTTTTCTGCAAGCCAGCCCTTATGTGGTTTTGTGTTACACTTACTCCAATCTAGCTGCAGGCTTATGCTAAAAGAAGCAGCCCAGCTCCCCCCACCTTTCTCTAGGGTGTTTTTTCATAGCTTCCCCTTCACTGGACCTCACCTGGTGTGGCTGGAGCATGTCTCGATGCAGCACATTGATCTGATTGATAGAAAACTAATCAGCCAAAGGAAAAACCCTCATGCTTATCAGCTATACCTGCTCGTGTTAATTTTTTTGTGAGCCACGTTCATCATGGCTGGACAGCCTCTGCGGCAAGGTTGTGTGTTTCTGTATGAGTTCACAGACTGCCACCTACGCCACTTGAATCCTCAGTGTTTCCTAAGGGTCAAGTGTATTTGCAAGATTGCACGTATTTTAATTTTTCAAGGCATTTTCTTGCACACTACACAAAAATACCATTCTGTCCACAGCCATGGCAAGAGGAGGTTGGAATGAACCTGAGTGGAATCCACGACTCGTGCTATTGCCATGGGAGAGGAGCTATTCCATATTTAATAAACCACGGTCATGTCCTTTACCATATGCAGAACTGTGTGAGAAAGGTGTGGTATAGATGGGAAGTGGGAAGCCTGGGAGAATGATTTCCTTTTAAAAAAAGAAATATTATTGTTGTGTCAGTTTCCAATTTTTAGGGCCAAGGAATGAATTGCCAAGGCTTCATAAATCACCCACTGCTGCCTTTATTGCTTCCTGGAAGGAATTCTTGGTAATGGTGTTGGCTCTTCTGAACGTGCGCTAGGAGAAAGAGCAACACCCTTATTCATGTCATGTTTTCATTTGATTTTCGTTGAACTGTGTCAGGTCTTCTCAACATCTCTTAGACATCCAAAAGCAAATCATGAGAAAAGCAAATTGTGGCTGGGCAATATTGCAGTGCCATTAGTGTTGTACCACTCTCATCTTCACAACACAAGGGAGGATTTCAGTCACCATGCTAGATCTATACAAGAAATTTCCTTGCCCCAGTGCTGAGAGCTTAATTAATGGTCTTTAAGCTTTCTTAATAGTCTTTATATCCTTTGAGCAGGCCACATGACAATTCAGCACTGGCTATCTGGCTAGGATAGAGCCCATATGAAGTAACTGCTGTAGCATCTGTCATAAGATCTAATAGAACTACTTGAGCAACTTCATCCGCCCTGACTGACTCTTCGTTTTCTCACAAAACTTGTAGTTTTGTGTGTCAAAACCAACAGCTTCTGTTTTAATAAAATTTGTTTGGAGTAAGTTAGCTCTTTCCAGTGTAGGAATCGGTCAGCAGGCAGTATTACCAAACAGTTCTCATCCAAACTCAGATTTTTAATAGGTCTTGTGTAGCTCCAAGAAACTTGAGGATTTTAAAACCTGCAAGAACTTCTGCAGTTTTTTGTCCCCTAGAAAAGGCTGGTGGAGTTAAAAATCAGTAAAGTTGTTCTCATCGAGCATTGATTTCCTTTTGCTTAGTCAGTTTTTGGTTCAAACCAGCCTCTTGCGAGTCTGCTGCGTCACTGGTGGATGACAAATTGTTATGTACTCCTAATCACCTCACCAAAAATGAAGGTAGGAGAGTGCTCGTCTTCCTTGGAGCCATCTAGAATCTGGAGGTGTAATCCAGCTCTGAGGATGACCATCAATATGAATCCCATATTTACTGCAGTCCCTTTGTGAATACAGCGCCTGGCATCTTCCACATCTGAACGTACCTGAATGCTGAATCCACATCTAATCCTACCCGAATGCTGAAAACGTGCTAAGCTGCATACAGTTTATCGCAGCTGTAGCAGGGGGCCGTCGCTGGAGCTTGACCTGGCGATTACTAATTTTTGTGGTGGTTTCGAACAGGACTTTGTCCTCTTGGTCCCCAAGAGCCCCTCGGAACAAGAACTGTACAATTCTGCCCTTGGGTGGAGCTGCTGGGCGGCTCTCAGGGAAAGGCTCCTTTCACTGGATGCTTGGCAAGTGTGGTGTAGAGAATCTGTAGTCATTATAGCAAATTATTCTGCACTCCTAATCGGCTTATGGGTAGTTTTTAATATCCTCTAACTGGCAGCTTCTTGGCTGGTGCTGAATGTTCATTTCACTACCCTCATATAAGCAATGAAGTCTGGAAAGATTTTTATGTTAAGGATTAGGAGAGCAAGAGCGAGTTCGGAAAACAAAAAACACTTCATCTCATTTTTTCCTCAATCCACAAGCCACCTGGTCTTGTTTTTTCAGAAGATCAGCTCTATTGTACTGAGCTGGTTGCTGCCCACAAATGTAGTAAGGCACTGTCTGAATTACTGCAGGCCAAGGTTGCGCAAGGAGCGGGTCAGATGAGACTGCCAGCTACAAGCCAATACAACAGCAAACCTGAGATTGCCTTTTGCTTGTGTTCTCCAGGAAAAGGGGACCTGAAATGTGACATTTTAAATATTTCACGGTCTCATTGAGACAAGCCTGTGAAATTGTTTTCATTTGCTTACTGCTGAGCATGGCTGAACTGCAAATCCTTGTTGAAGGTACTTAGAAATAAGAGGAAATACATGCAAAGATTTCCATAATCCTAGAGATATGTATAGATAACTTCCACCGATTTTACTAAGAATTTCATTGATATTTTTACTGTAAAATTTCAATGGATTTTTTGTAAACTTTTAAGTCCGATATGGAATTTCCCCTGTTTGAAATTCACGCTGCTTTGTATTGACTGTTCATCAGTCACCCTGCTTGGAAGAACTAATTTTCAGCTAGTCTTAACCTACCTTATGCTTTACTATGTGTACGTATGTACCTGAAGTAAAAATCAGGTAGGGAGGATTGTTATGGAATATGACTGCAGAAGCTGTAGTTTTCTATATTTATCTGTTTATAACTCTCACATTAAAATAAACTCTGGACAGAACTCACCCAGAGACTACTCGTCGACTAACACTATGTTAAAATGCTCTTTTTGAATTTGGCTTTTCATCAATATGCAGAACAGACATTGTTACAGCATCCATCAACAGTGAATCAATCTTTTTTCTGTAGTCTAGGAAAGCAAGACTAAAAATATATCTTTAACCAGGCTTCCTAAGGAAGTAAGGCTTACAGCATCATGCTGTCTCTGTGTCTATCCTTTCCTAATAATAAAACTGCATCATTTAATCTGCTTGCCAATTTCAGCCAAATTTGGCAGGGGAGTAGCTATTAAACCTCAAAGATATTAAGTTCTTAAAACTTTCATGAAATCGGGAGAGAGATCACATTCAAGCCCTCTCTGAGGGGAGACCTGAACAAGAGTTTAACTATATTATTAGATTATACCAGATAATATTATTGTAAATAATATATATATTATTATATTATAACAGAGAATCCACATGAGGGTGGAAGAGAGAGAGGCATTATGAATGTCCAGCTCAGGGAAGTACCTGTAAGTAGTTTTGCCACCTTAGACATGACAGGATCTGTCCCCTGGCCACAACGCAGCAGCAAGGCCAGCTTTGCTCCTTCTGCTGCCCAAGGAACTACTCGGCTCTTAACACTCAGGGGCTTCTCAAATTCCCTGATGGTGCTGGTCTCATAAATTCCTAGATAGTTACATCAGGTATTAATTTTTACATTGGAATACTGCTGCTTTTTCTTTCTGGAAGCTTGCCTTGTTATTTGGCGCTTGGGCTCATGAGTGAGATCAGTGACTGCTTCCAAGTAATGTTTGCGTTTTCAGAAGGGCTATGTCCATACTTGTAAATAAAATGAACAAAAGCCTCTTTGCTGGCCCTAAAGGCAGGTGACAAGACATGGCTTGTGTTTGTTAGCCTAAATTCCTCTCCTCTGAAACAGAGTGGCCTGGTTCATCCTGCTTGTGGGGAATGGTCCCTGGCCTGAGCCTCCCCTGCAGCTTGCCTGGGTCCTGTCTGGGAGAGTGCTAGTTCGCACGAACATGATCTGGGCCAACACAATGTCCAGGGACATGTTCACAACTGAGCATTTCTGTCCTGGCCTTCTTTTTAGCTTGCTGGCAGTGCTGTAGCCAAGAAAGCTGATACTCCAACCTGGTATTTTCTGTACTCTCGGGGGCAAACAGGAAAGAGAGAAATGATTTTATTCTGCTCAGTCACCTGGGCCAGGACATTGTTTGGCTTGGATTGTATCAGGAGCCAGCTAGATCCTTGTCTCTTCAGCAAACTGCCTATGCCAATATGGAATAAAGTTCGTTCTTTGAAAATGAAGATGTACCGAAGCCGCACCTATCATCTTTATAACTGCAACAGATCTTTATTCAATCAAAGTCCTTTTGAGAGGGGAGTAATATTTTGAATGTCTGCCCCTACCAATGTTGTGTTTAGCATCCTTGAAGCAAAACCTTGCAAACGAACAACCTGGTATAAACTGCTAATGCAAAGGTGTAGGAAAGCCAAGACGAGTCAATGACTCCTTCAGTGTTAAAACGAAAGGATCAGAACTGCAGAGGTTTCATCAGGTGCTTTCTGAGAGAGCTGTGGGGCTTTCAAAGGCCGTTCCCAATGATGGGCTTCAAAAAAACATGAATAAACCCGATAAAGACTTCATCAAGAAGGGTGAAAGAAAAAGGCAGTTGTAACGCAACAGTAGAGGTTGTGCAGTAAGTCCTCTTTCCCCTCTCCTTGCCAAAAGCCCACTTCACTGGCAAATAGCAGATCTGTGTTAGCTTCAGCTGTAGTGTGTCTGGTCACACCGTAGTGTGTGGCACTGAACAACTGCACTTCAGTCATACTTTGGAAGGCGGTAGTTGAAAATTCACACGACAGGAACACATGGTGATTATCATTACTCCGTTTCTCTCTTTCTCAGTACTTGGCGGTCTGAACATCTGGTTTACAGTGCCTTTTGAAAGGAACAGGTCGAAATCCTGTGCCTCTTTGCAGTACAGATAAAGTGACCATCATATATTTTATTGTTTGTGTTTGACTTAATTATTTCTGGAATGTTTAAAAGTATTGTGGCACCTTGTCCTTAGCTAAACCTTTCCAGTAGCTCACTATTTCCTTGCATATTGTGTGTTGGTAGATGAGCTACTTGGCATTTGTATTGCCATGTGTTGTGTGCATTTGAGTCATACCATGGTTGGAAATGGAAAGCACTTTATAAATCCTCTTGCTCCATATGGACTCCTTTCCAAAGATACTTATGAATGATTCCCTGACTTTCAGAGTACTCCTATGGGGCAAAAGTAGAGAAAATACGCACAAAGCTATTCTCTGTTTGTTGGGGTTTTTTTCCCTTCTTGGTGGGATAAATGATAAAAGACAGTTTGTAAAGTCAGTACCTGGCTCTGTAAGGTGCGTCTTGTTTGGTAGGATGCTTAGGTTGGATATCAGAGTATGTACAATGCTAACAATATACAGAGAAGTTTTTCCTTCTAGTTAATGTAGTTTTAAAAGTATAAAGGAGTCAGAGTGGATATTGTTGTGTGTAGCAAAACATCCCTTTGGGACGTACTATCAGCATTTAATTTTATCCTATTGGCCATGTCTTAGTTGCGTATTTTTAACAGCTATGTGCAACTAGTTTCTGATGCCTGTCTAGCATGCTGTCAAGAAAAAGATGTAAATACTGGAAGATCTACGGGAAAACTGCTGGTTCCATTGAAATTGCTAGAAGCTTTGTCATTCCTTCAAGTGGTCAAGATGACTCTGTTCTTGCAGAGTGCTTCTCTCACATCTGCTAGTTGTTGCTTTTTTGCAACGCCAAAGACACTTCATTATTTTCCTCCCTTTTTTCCGTGCCTTTCTAAGATCTCTAACAATTTCTGTAATGCTGTGTCCTAAATTTTGCATTGTTTTCCCAAGGTGACATGGTGACCATAATGTACGTGACCGTCCACCTCTCAATGGCTCCTAGTGCTACCTCCCATGTTGTGTTTTCTTTCATAGCTATTCTGCTGATGCCAGACAAAGTTCTATTCATTTGTCGCCCTGTATCGGTTTCCTGATTTGCTGTCCAGTAACTTATGACTGTTTGGAGCTTTGGTACTCATTACGGTGCCTGGTGACCCTTGTGACCCTCCTCCCCATGTACTCTCTGCCATCTTGGCCCCTGGGCCAGTCTGCTGATGCTGCAAGTCGCAGTGCATATGTCCATGCCAAGCCATGCAGGTTGAGAACCAGGGTCTGTCTTTGACCAACTAATACCACGTATCTAGAATTCAGGCAGTGAGAAGTTGATTGTGCAGATAAACACCCACTGAGGGTAAGATTTGTACATTGTCCCTGACTAGGTAGGTAGTGAGGTGTTGCTGATACAGTGATGAGCAAGAGAAAACAGTCTAGACAGCTATACTGCAGCTTGAGGAGAATATTGTAAATAAAATACTGAGTAAGTGGCTTTACCTGGGACTCGGTGGAATTCCCCCCAGTTACTGGCATGCACCTTTCGCAGGTTGGGGACTTTATCCTGCTGGGCCTAAATACTAACTGAAATACACTGCCAAACAGGAGCATGGGCTGGTGCCCCGGGCAGTTATTGGTGGTGGTATTCGTGAAGGCACGTCAGCAACATGCTTTCTTTGTTCAGTGCTTTTGGTGATACTTTATAAGTACCAGTTAGGAAGGTAAGTTATGTTTTTTCCCCTTCCATCTTTTCACCACCTGAGAGTTATATTTAAGACATAAGAGATTGTGAGCACTGGGGGAAAGTGGAGAATGACCAGGAAGGGAGAAGGGAGTTATTTCCTTTCTGGTGGCTTTAACTGTAACTAATAGTGTGAACATGTTCATTTTTTCTATCATGATTGATTTGATATTCATTTGCTGTAGGACAGATCTTTGGTACAGGATTACAATGCCAATTACATAAAATATACAGAGTACATGTAAAATACAGCTATAGGTACCTGCATGTATAATCTTATAAAACAAAAGAAGAAAATAAATCTGCAATTAGTTCCTGAGCTTCAGTCATTTATTTTTGAAAAAAGAAGGACTGTAACTTCCCCAAATACATCCCCTCCCTGATGCAACGTAAAAGGACCCAACATTGTACTTCCTGCTTACAATTTCTGGGGAAATGCGTTTTGCTGCCAACATAACATCCTTTTACAGGTCTCCTGCTGGTCAGACCTTGCGTCCTGCTGTGACAGCCATGACCATGTGTACAACTGATTGTTAGTGGGCAATATAAATCTGATTGGAACATGCCCGTTAATTGGTTTGAGAGCTCGATATAGACAATGCTGTCTTATAGCAGATTGTGTAGATAGGCCTAGTCATAGGGTTAATTCTGCTTGACAGCACATCAGCAGCATCTTGAGAGTAATTACCCAACTTAAGTTTTCCCACAGTTGAATTGAGATCTTCAAAGGCTTCTACATTTACAAGTATTATTAACCTATATCTGAAACATGATGTTCCCACAAGGGCTAATTTTTTCTTCCTTTTATTAAATATACAGGTTATAGGGTTCATTTGCTAAGTGCTAAGCCCTTAGAAGAAAACGCTACTTGTTAGAGAGAGAAAAATCTGCAGTGCACGACCAAAGCTAATGGTGCATAATGCACACATCATTGTCTTTTTGCAAAGACTTTAAAACAAGTTAAAATTTAGGTCTGGCTCCCTTCCTCTCCCTCTCTCCCACCCCCTGCTTTCCACTTTTAAGAAAATCAAACCACTTATTCCTATGTGCAGAGTGAGTAAATTGAAGACACACACAAACAAAACCCTCCTAGGATGTTGTACAATTAAGTACAGATCATTGGATACAATACATATGACATTAATGAAATGGTATCTGCTTCAAAAACAGATTGGAAACATTCATGAATAAATTAAATCCTCTTAATGACTTTTCAAAAATGAAAATGAATGAAAACAATATTTATTTCATAGGAACAACTGTGTTCCAGGATTCACAGCATATAATTTAATCCTGTTTTAAATTTATATTCTATTTTCTATTTTCTGCATTCATTTTGTGATTTGTCTTTTAAAATGTTTTCTTTGTAACTCTACATTGTCAAAACCCCAAAATATTAAAGATAATAGTTATTATTTGGGTTCAAATGCCCTTGAATGCATTAAGTATTAATGTACAGAGGTAGACAGTCTTGTTAAAGACGATATTTGCTGGGGGATCAGTCTGAAGAAATGGCTTTTATGGCATAAAGCAGCTCTTGTAACTTACAATCTTTTTATTTTCTTTTGCAGGTCAGAAACAAAGTTTGACTCCAATTCAGGTATGTTTAGATTTACAGTGTTTTGCTGAATGTACACTATTCAGGTTAATCTCAGAAGAGTAGTTTATCAGTTCAAGTTCAGTTTAGTTTTAAACAAACTGGGGTAGGTCAGTCTTAAAAAGGATCTTCATTTCTCACCCTCTGAAAACAGCATTATTACTGTGAAACATTTGCTTTCATTCCTTTCATTAGTTCCTGTTTCTTTACATTTTCCCAAAAGATGATCAGGAAGATGTATCTTGCGACAGGCTTTAATTGATCCAGAAAAATTATAGTACAAATAAATGATAATACAGGCTAAAGCAAATGGAGGATTGAAGTGAAGTTTGAGAATGATCACTGCTTTAAAAGAGAATGTTTTTCTTCCTGGTAGACAAAGACATTTCATGGGAATTTGAAGTCAGTGCAGCCTATCTGTCAGGAAACAGATGATTTGTCATCAAATTTTCGTGACAGATGCATGTACACAATGCATGCCAGACCAGTCTGTAGAGCTCGCTTTAGGAGGTTTACCAAAAGGCAGTCTCTCTCAAGTTGTCTTTTTAAAGAATTTTAATGTGTTGTAGGGATTGGGAGGGAAGTGAAGGTCAGTCTAACAGGTTAATGTGTATCTAACAAGACAAAAAACACAGGACAGCAAACGGGAACAGTTGGGGAAAAAACAGAGATCCTAATACCAGACTGTTATTTATTCAGTTAACTATTCCTGGGTGTTCCTTAAAGTTAAACAATAGTAAATTAAGAATGGGCTGTTGCCCTGGAACTGGCTGAAATGTCTGTTGCCTGAAAAGGTCATTCAAAATACATTTTTTTGTTAAGATGAAAACAGCTACTTTAAACAGAAAACCTAATAGCATTATGGCAATTTAGTATTTAGGCCAATGTTGTCTTCTATATGGTTTGCTTAATGCAGTGATTGTAATTGCCTATAATGATACAACTTTTACAATATATATTAATCAGAGTATTTATGAAATAGCATGTTTCCTTTTATCCCAGTTACAGCATGATTTGGGTTTGAAATGTGAGATATTACATTGCTTTTTCTTTCCACATTAGATTTTATCTTTGGAACTGTATAGGAGTGAAATCTACAGCAGGAAACATTTATATAGCCAATTCCTACATCTTGTATACTTGAGTCATCTTGCTTCTATTATGATTTTAGTCTGTGAGTTTGAGGTTACTTGCTTTAAATACTGCTTGAATGAACTCTATGCTAAGATTGCTTCTTGGATCTTGACAAACCAGTTCTACATGGGAGGATAGCTTCACACATTGTTTGCCATCAGCCCCTTTCTTTTAATAAAGTCATCAAAACCAATGTGTGGAGCAGAACGTCAAATGTCTCACTTTTCTGTTGAGGGGAAAATGCTCTCTGCAGAACTTTGGTTTGCTCGGTAGGGTAAGCTACAAACAGTTTTCTGACTTTTTCTTTTGAAGAAGCTCTGCTGTTGCGTGCACTGTTCTGTGTGCCGCTCTCCTTGCAGCGAAGGCAGGGGTATGGTCTTTCCTGGGGAGGAAGTATTGACAGAGTATCGATAAAAAGTTTGGCACCATTGCAGCCAGGGCGAGTGCCTGCTCAGTAGATGCCACCAGGCCTCAGTGATTGGACTCTGTAGGTTGAGCGTGAGCTCTTCAATGTCTCGTCTTCATCTGTGTGGGCTCCATAGGCTTGCTTTCCTTGAGCTTGGGTCCATGTTCTGGGCGCAGGTTGTCTCTTATTTCTCACACAGGGGTGTTGGAAATCCCGGTTGCCCAAAGACCGGAGGACAAGAGTTGCTCTTCCTGCCCTGCTCTTCTGAAGGCACTCCTTAGGCGTTATTCTTATAAGGTCAGAGCTCTGGCCTTGTGAATGCCTGATGCAGTTTTGTCTCCCCAAGAGCACGGAGCACACAGAGGTTGTAAAAGGATTTGGAAGTAAAGACTGTTTGTTTATAGGAGACCACACAAAAAAACCATAAATGTAAATGAGCAGTAAAAGACCCAAGATCGTCTCTGCCTCCACTTTTTTTGTTGCACCTAAATATTCTCTGGATGTGCACCAGAATGCTCTGCAGCAGGTGATTAATATTCTTTTACTGAGGGTCAACATCAGCAGGTACCATGAATGTCAACAGGAATTTTTAGCCTTGCGCTGTGCTGCTTCCCACTTCAGAGTGCTTTGTGTACCATCAGGGATACAGTACGGGAAGGTCTGGGGCTGAGGAATTTCTTAGATTTATTCCTCCTTTTTTTGCAGAGTCTCACTTTCATCTTCTGCTTGTGATCCCTTTCCCCTAAATCCCTGGGGAAGTCTTTGATTGGAATAGTTTCGGGCTTTCCTGTCGTGGGACCCTGGTCACCCCCCAAGGTGTTGAAGGCTCCTCACCTAGTGATCCATAGTGGATTGCCAGGGTGTGTGGCTGGCCAGGCCACACTGGGCTCCTGGTCTCATTTCATGCTTCGCCTCAAATGTTATATGTGGAACTGAGAATTACTGAGGTTTAACGCCTTGGTCTTATCAGTGCTGCCTCTTTCAGTGTCTCATCCAAAGACAGATGTTAAAAGATAGTAGAAAAAACAGATTAAGCACACAACGAAAATGGTATTTTAAGAAAAAAGAAATCACAGAAAGTCCATAACCTCAAAGTGCATTTCACAGCCAGAACCACCAAGGCTGAAAAAAATCTCTCTCCTTGTGAAACGTACAGCAGCCTTCCCTTTACAGGGATGGTGTTCAGTTCTTCCACCCAGAAGCTCTTCTTGATCGTCAGACGGTGAAAGCACTTAGAGTTTATCTTTTGTTCCCAATAAGCAAGAGCAGAGGAGAAGTGGAGATACTGAGATCAAGTCAACATGTATCACCCAAATAAAACATCGCTGTTTTTGTTTCTCCAGCAAACAGCTTGCCATCCAAAACCAGAGAATAAGCCCAGACCTCCTGCTGCCTCTGAGTGAACAGGAGGGTGTAGGCAGGGAGTGGAAGGATGCATTGGTGATGGCAGAGAGGCATCCTTGTAAAAAAGTATTTCTCTGCTGTGAGGGGGTGCAGTGCCCTTTCTAGCACCATGTTCTGTGTAACGCGGGCCTTTGAAGTGTGTAAATGTAGCGTTGGTTTTAAAAGGGCTGCTGCCATTTGAACCCACTGACTATATTTATGCAACCTTGAGTTCCTTGGAGACACCTTAAGGTATTTTCATATCCCTCATTTTGTTTTGAATTCCCCAGACTGTGATTCCTGAGTAAACCAATGATCCCGCAAACTGGAACAAACATGCTTTGTTCTCATTTATCTCACGTTATTCAAAACAGTTCAAGTGTTGAACGTGAGAATGAGGTAATTTTATTCTAGAATGAATATTTTCTTCCAGGGAGCTGTTCTACAACCTGTCATGTGCTCTGAATTAACCCTAATGTTAATTCCAGTATTAATTAACTTGCAAGTCTAGATGTGCCCTTGTTAAGCATTTATCAATGCTTATTGTACTTGTCTTTCCTAGAAATATTTGTGAAGCATTGAAGAATTAGAAGAAGTGTTTCTGAAGCAAGTACAAAGTCTGGAATACAGCTTTAAAAGTGCCCAGTAGGCTCACTGTAAATGTAATCCTGGAAATGTTGTTCAACACTGAAATATTAGGCAAACATTGTCAAAAGAAGATTAATTTGAACTTAAGCATTCACTTAAAAGAAGGCTGTAAAATTCCTATAGTGATGATCAGGATTTATCATATAAATAGCTATAACATCTGTAGGGGACACACATTCTTCATATCATGACTAACAGTTCATCTGAGAAACTTCTTTTTCTCTGCTGATTCTTTATAAGTCTATAGCTGGCAGAATTTCTGTCTCAGAGACCATGGGGTTAGCTTCATGCTGTTAGAAGATCTTATGAAATGAAACAATTTTGCTTTCCTGTCATAATATGATGAATTTCACTGGTACTGAAAATAGATTTTTCCTAAAAAAGTACTTGAAAGCGAAAAAGGTTGTAGGAAAAATATTTTTTTTCTCAAAATCTGTTAGGGAACAAAGTAAACCACAAAAACCACAGCTGAAACAATTTTGTTCTAATTATTAGTATTTTGATAGTGTCTAAAATGCTTGTTGTGCTATATGCTCGGTTAGCAAATTTTAGAATTTAGGAATATAAGAATTATATTGGAATAATCAGTTAATGAAAGATTTTTTTTTTTCATTTAGAGAAAAACAGGTCTTCATGATGCTATTCCATAACAGGAAGAATTTGTAGGTCTCAAAAGCTGTCACTGAGCACTGTTAATCCCACTTCAGTAAAAATAAGCATAGAAAATGCAAACAACTATCTCAGCATGCCCATTGGTCACCAGGGGATGGTAATGGTGAATTTCCTACTGCCTGCCGGGAGGGCTGGAGTTTTCTTGAGGCATCTCCTGTAATATTTGGTGTATCCCGCATGTCACTGTGGAGGTGAGCCATGTGATACTCAAATGATAGTGTTGGCAGTGAAATCGTGAAGGGGAAGAAATTTGAGTTTTGTTCTGTGTTAAAAAGAAAGGACAAATCCCCGGACAATACACTTGGCCTCCAGTGGAGTTTCTTTTATATTTATGTCACTCAGACGGTGGAACGGAGGAAGTCAGAGAGTGCAGGGTGCAATAAAGTGACAGTTGTGGAAGCACCGTGCTGTAGAAATTTATCTGTGCACTGGCAGGAGAGAGAGGAGCGCCCAAGGGTGCACACTGCCTTCAGCTGTGTTTGTCGTCGTTCGCTGTGCCAGCTTCCCGCTTCTCTCACAAAGAGAGATGCATCTCCAAACGCTGTTCTTCTGTCTCCCTGCTTCTATACAGATAGAATGAAATGTAGAGATTACCTACGTGATTTTATATCACTGCTTGTGTCAATACTTTGGAAACATTCCAATTAGTATCAGGAATTAAGCTATAATAGCTGCCCATGCAGCCAGATGCTGTCCTGAGGGACAGCTACACATGAGCTTTTGTTGGATCCCTGCCGCCCCAGCAGTCAAATGCAAAGCAAGTCAATGAGCCCCCAGCAGTTCCTGGAATTGCCTTCACCTGCCTTGTCTGAACTCACAGTGTCAGCCAGTGCCTCCACAGGTTGTTCCTCCTCTCTGCACATGCTTTTTCCACCAGAATGAGTGTATCCCCATGTCTTCAGTACTGCATAATGCTGCCACCCCTCTATCCCAATCAAAGTTCCCATCCTTTCCTTACTCACCTCTTGTATTTACTGGTATCATTTAAGGAATGTGGCCCCTATGACGTACTAACTTGCTAGGCTACATGATTCAGCACAGGAGCTAGGGAACAGTCAAAGAAAATTACAAGGTTGGGGGTGATCACAAGTTTTCCTCTCATAAATTCCTCTTGGCTACACTTCCAGATGTTCTGCAGTAGACTTTCCAAACTCCCTCTATCAGCCCTGATTTCCCCTAGCCTGTCATCAGTCCCATTGTATGAAAGTCATCGGCACAACTACTAAGAGCACAAGGAACTCTTCTCCCAAGTAAGAAAGAACTGAAAACCAAAAGGCATCTGGAAAGTGAGCATCTCTTACTGACCCTTGCTCCTAGGGAAACCCAAAAGAAACTTAACTTGCCTGAAACCTTAGGTCCCTGAAGCAGCAGGGTACTCTAGTAATATCATCCGTCCATTGATTGGATCATAGATCTAAATACAGATTAACAAATCAATTCCTAAATTTTATTGATGTCAGCTTCTTCATCCAGGTTGTGATAGAGTGGTTCTTAATTTCTACTTAGCAAGTCTGAGTAGTTTCAGGAACAGGGAGAAGAGACATTTGGTGTTCATAACAAAATCATATTGACAAGTTTATCAGTCACACCACAACCAGAGTATTTGATCTAAAACCAGAAGAAGCTTATTTGCAGAGTCTGTAACAGGGAAAAGTGGCAAAATCAACCAAGATACTGAACTGGGATGCTCCACAGCTTTTTGTGTGAGGCAAATGACCTCTCCACAGTCTCTTTCAACTATGAGGAATTATTGCCTTCTCTCTGGCCACCACCAGTGCATGGATTCTTGAAAGGGTGCTTGAGCTGGCACAGAGAGATGGTGGGAGACAGCAACTACATAAACAGAACAGCAGCTCAGATTATCTTACTTGTGAGTGCTATTTTGTTCTTGGCATTAACAACTCTACAAACAGATCGTTAGGGATGCAGTGGCTGGAGAGCATGGTCTGTTATATTTGTTTAGCAGCAAGATGAGCATTTAGATTCACATGCAAGCTGAATCATCTGTTGAATGTTTTCAGGGCCATACTGCAATGTGACTTGGAGTACAGATGTCTGGGACATCTCACTGGTACATCCCAGTGAACTACGTGCTTGTCACAGTGCTGACCTGCAGTAACTCATCATCGCCCTGCTCTTATATCTCTTGTAAAGGATGGCAAAAGTTGGTCAAATTATTTCAACATATAGAACAATGTTTTAATTTGTGGAGAACTAATTAAAAATGTTGTAAGCATGCAGGCAAGCTTGCTCATCTAGGATTTTTAAAGAAGGCAGTCAGCTGCCAGAGGACTCCAAATGTATAACTTTCCAAATTCTAATTCTGGCTTTGCAGTTGCAGATGTCTTTTCCTCCCACTTTCTCTGTTCATCTTATTTGTATCTGAGCTGGGCTATTCCTTGCTACCATTGGCATGATTCTTCTCAGTTGTCAAAGTATTTTAATCGGAAGCCTGTTCCCTTCCATAAGCTAGATCTGTGAATCTACCAGTGGAGGCCAGCAGCCTTGATGGGACTCACAACAGCCTTAACTCTTTCTGTGTGAATAATTTATGTAATTTCTATTTTGCAGGGTTTTTTGGATAATGTATTCCTCCCTCCAAAAAATCCTATTTGTGTTCTCATTAATAGGGCAGCTACTTAAAGATGCTCTGCCCTTGTGAGCTAGCACACATGCTCACTGTGCCGCTCCTGCATGAAGCACTGCCTGTCGGCATGTGCTAAGAACTGTGTGTTAAAGGGCCTTGCTCCTGGAGCCAGGAATATAATATCAACAAATACAATTTTCTATTTTTGTCTTACATCTACTTTAATAATCATTGCTGCTTCTTTCTTGCCTTGCTCTGAGGGTCTTGCTGAGAAGGATCTTGCAATGTGTTTAAATTGGTCCTGTAATGAAAATATTTAGATTTAAGTTTTCCATTTTATTATCATTAATGTAAGCAAATTCATCAGATTTATTTAGGAGAAATTTTTTACCCTTCTTTCTAAGTACTAAAGACAATCTTTTCTATTTTGTATTTCATTTTAAATAGCTAAAAAAGGCTGTCTTTAAGAAACAATTTGGCAAAAGTAGTCTGAGAAGACATGAATAATATATAAATCATTTTTTTATTACATGGGGTTGGAAACTGGTACTCAGTTAAATTATAGCTATAAAGTAGATTGGCTGAGGATTTTTTATTCGTCATAAGTATAGCTGCTTCAGATAGGTTTGGTCTATTGAGGAGTTTACTGTTAGTCAGCAAATTACTCTTTGAAGTTAGCAACATTCAGCAGTGTAACATCTTTACTGTTCTGGAGGGCTGGATTTCTTAAATACAAAAATGTTGTGATTCTTGCTTAGACCTGTTAATCATTGTGCAGTTTTTTACTGAGCAAGGCTACCTAATTACTTTTCAAGAGCTACTTGCATTGCAGTCTTATTCAGTGGACAAAGTAGAAGATTTTTGGTGATACTCTTGAATTACCCTATCCTTACAAACTTCATAAAGAGTTTTTCTGTTCCTTTTAAATGAAAATTCATTCAGTCAAATTAACCCTATTACAGACCAACTGTGATAATTAACTTTGCCATAGTCCCATTTAATTAGCCAAAAATCGAGTATGTGCAAGAGAAGCCACAAGAATGGACAAGCAGGGAGGTTTCTAGTCACAGCTGTGGCTCATTGAGATCGTTATATAGCTCAAATGCAACTTACCCACACCATGTACAGCTCAAGTCAGTTGTATTGTTTCATTGCTTCATTAGTACTCTATTCATTTAAACCATGAAGTGGGGGGAAAAAATTGCCTGTCTGCTTTGTAATTTGGAAGCCGAACTATAATTCATTTGTAAGTGGAGTGTTACGGCATTCTGCATCATGTACACACTTCTGCAGAAGTTTTGAAGAATGGCAGCACTGGATACTGTTTAGCTCACTGCATGGTGCCAGGAAACAAGAATTCTGTAGGATACAAGAATACTTGACGTCTTTACTATCTTCTGGTGCAGAAGCTACCAGCATCCATCTGGATGTATATCGGTAGCTGAGATGTTCAGATTTGGACATAAACTGGATGGTTCCTTCATATTTTTAATGTTGTATGGGCATCTGCTGATTCTGTACCCTGTTCCAGCGTGTCTGACAGCTCTGTGACCTTGGGCAAAGTACTTTTTCCCTATGCCTTTTTCCTCCTGCCCATTGTCTGTCTAGTTTGTTTACATTGCAAGGCTTTTCAGGGAAAGAGCTGTCTCTTGCTATTAAGCATGTCCAAGACCTAGTGCAGCGGAAACACTTTCTCAGTTGAGATCACCTCTTAGGTGCACCATAAATCAAATCATGGGTGGCCTTTACAAAGTGTCTCCTTTTAGACTGAGTGAATGAAGTTATGTTAGAAAGGGTCTCTGGAAAGCAATATAAAATGCAGCATGGTAAATGTATTCAAGTGAATTAAAGTTTTTCACTCTGCCTACACAGTCACCTGTACCACAAAATTTGTGTCAAGGGGATCTCAGTTCTGTGCAGCAGAAATACAACTCATGCAAATGGTCTTCCCAGGACCAGAATCCCTCACCTAATTGAACTGCATGATTTCTGCAGCAGAATGCATGACTGTGGGTATAGATAAAGGCCTGAATTTGTTTGTTAAAGTCTAATATGTAATAATAGTGGAGTTTAAATGACATGTAAATATGAGCTGAGGGCTTAGGCATATAGGACAGAAAATACTGACAGAATATAAAACTTCCAACAGCTCTTTAAGAATGGTATTCCTGTCAGTGATACAGGTCTAAGCAAGTTTTTACCTGTTTATCATAGGATCATTCACCCATGCATTAATTTCTGAAAAAAAACCCAAACTTGTATTTGCAAATGTGAATGACACTTAACATAGTGGGGCCTGGAGGACATTAAATGTCCTGGTTAATGGCAGTTCATGAAATCGGTTTGAATCTTGAAAGATTCTGAGCAGTCTGATCTCTTCCACAGGCCATGAGAGTTGAAGATGCTACACGCTTGTCATGGATTGGTTCTATCGTGTTTTCCATTGTTGTAGAAATAATAACAATTTTGAAGGAAAGAGGTGGAATCAGAAAGACAGTGCTCTGTGAATAGCGAAGAGATCCTAATGAGATGTTTTTTAATATATACTGTATTTGGTACAATGTGATGCATTCTCAAGACAAATTGTTTTTCCCTCTTTAAAACGTAGTCTCTTTTTAAGGTGTATCTCCCTCCCAATCTGCCTGAATTTACTCTGAATCAGTAAACTTCTTGCTTATTCTAGAGGTCCATGTTGAGTCTCCACTGCAGGTCTCCACTCCACCCTTCAGGAAAGTTTAAAAAAAATATTTTAAGTACTCCCATTCCCTTCTCATTCATTCCCACTCACCTGAGAATTCCTCTTGCTCTCTTTTCTGGTAGCTAACAGCTTTTCTGGTAGCTTAGGCGGTGACTAAGGCTGTGCTGGGAAATCAAATACCAACTCAGTAGTTCCTAGACCCTTCTTTGGGTAGACCACTGCATCAATTGTCCTATGAAAAGGTGTCCCTTATTCCTCATAGCACTTGTTGTTCCACCTCTTTGAAAAAACAGACCAGGTCAAAGGAGGAGAAAGCAGAGTGCAAGGTGGCAAGATTAGTGGCCTCTGTGAGATACTAAAATCCAGTTCCTCTGTTCACGGTATGCCCTACTGAATCAGAGGAAGATGGTGAAAAATGTGGCTCCTCAGCTGAGTGTTCCCACTTTTTCATCCTGAGAGTTTAGCAGCTGCTTCATGTTGGCTTTCCAGTTTCACAGTAAAACCAAATCAAACCAAATTTAACCCAACTTCCTCTTTTTGGCTGAGGGAGAAGAATTGCTTAGGATGCTTTCCTTCAGCCGCCCTGGCTCTCCCTTCCTGCTCTGGGAGGAATCCCCAGCTTCAATAAGGACAGCAACAACGTAAGCCAGCAATAGCATCATTTCAGCTGTGACCGTCTGGAGGTGCTTGTCACTGCTTTGACCTGAATTGAGCCCAGAGGGGATCTAGGGCTGTGTAAAACCACTGGGACAAGCACCACACTGCCAGCCTCATCAGCCTCTGGGACAGATGAGAGGGCAAGACCATGGCATCCAGGGGGTGCCCCCCCCTCAGCCCCCATACACTGTGTGTCAGATGGCTCCTTTGATTTCAACAGCTTATCTGTGGGACAGTCCGCAGCCAAACAGCAGGCAAAGAGCACTACTGAGGTGGTTTTTGCCTGTGTGCCTTGATGAATTTAACAGGACAGGACGGTTACGGTCAACGTGTCCACTCTTTTTCTCATTATTTTCTCACTACCATAAACTACACTTTCCTGTTTTGGTTTTAGGCAATGTCTCATTAAGCACAGTACCTTTGTGGCTGAGTGCATGTTGTCCAAAATGGCACATCTTCTGTTTTGATTAGCATGGTTTATGGGGTCATGAATTTGAACAGGACAGAGGTGAAAGCTGTTTTTGTTTCTTCCCTTCAAAGAGAAAAAACCCTTAACATCCTTTCTATACAAGATGATGAGAATGATAACCATACAGTATTAGTTGAAACTGGAAGAAATCTGTTATTTGAAAAAAATTATGTTTCATGTCATTAAACTGTACAAACTAGCCAAGTGATAATTATTAATGACAGAAGATTCAATAAAGATTAAAATATTTCATGTTTTTCTTTCATTGATACAGTGCTGTAAATTTATGACCAGTAAGAAACTACACGAAAGATCTGTTGGCTTTTACTATTTCACAATTTAGCCTCTTATCAAAACTGTTTTCAGGTTTTGTAGTACTAAAAGTAAAGGGAAGAATGCAAGCTGCTTTTAATCAAACTGGAATGTTCAGTGATCACCATCAAAATCTTTACAGTGTCGATCTGAGTATGAAGCAAAGAACATTAATTTGTCTTTTGTTGACTTAATTTAGTGGCAACCACAGCCTTTAAGATGTAATGGTAGGCAAGTTTGTGTCCTGCCACTGCAACTGCCACTGTACATGTGAACACCCATGTGCTTAGGATTAAGTCCTAAGTCAAAACACCAATGAGGTCTAATGCTGCCAGTTTAAGTCAGACACGATTTGCGCTGAGTTTTATGTGAGTAAGGACAGTACAATCAGGTCTTAAGCCAGACAACAGTGAATTAAGTTACAAGGGCTGGAAGTATTTCTACAAGGAAAGAACTGCATCCCTATGTGATCTGATCAGGAGTCTTAGCAACCTTGTTTTCCATCAGGGGTTGAATTACCATTCTCTATCATTTGGTATACCATTGTCATGCCCGCCTGTTGTTCTTTACAGAGTAAGTGGTCCCAGCCTTTTCATCAACCATCGTCCAGGTGTCTGAACAATCTTAGATCTGTATAACCTTCTCCAAACACCATGCCTATCAAGATCACAAAATCCATATTCTCAGTGTTTGGTTGTTCTAACAAACCCTGGGGCATCTAATTCAGCACTAGTCTTTGCTCTTCTTTACTAGCTGTAGCAACGGAGGTGCTTTGATTATTAGCATAATATCCTCTTCAGGTTATTTTTGTGTCTAGCTTTCACACAATCCCTGTGTGTCTGTGGAGAAATGGTAGCATTTCATCTGGCGGGATATTTTATACAAGCTGTTACTATATGAGGGGGAGTGGGATCATCTTGTCTAACTGTAACTGTCTACCATAACATAGCCCTCTGAGCTTCATCCAGAGTCAGCTGGAAGAGATAAACATCCTCAGAGAGGTCATCCCTTCTGCTGGAGAAGTCTGTCTGGAGGTGCACTGAATCACCTTTTTGAGTGGCCATCAACTTTGGAGTTAGGCCTGTAACTTTGATGGTTAAAGTTAGGAGAGATTATCTCCGTCTGGAACGGATGTGCAGAGAGCTGGGAATGAGTGGGTGTGATCCCCAAGCCACTTTCCACAGCTGCTGCTGTGGAGGTGTAGTGGAAAAAATCCATAAATTTAAGAGGAGAGCTACACCATTACTCTCAAGTTTTCTGCTGGGTGTCAGTAAACCACCCGTACACAGAGCTTGGGTGCAGTGTATTTATGGGAAGGACAAGTTTACCTGTGATTATTTTAGTTCTGTATCTCCTTGTATGCCTTTTCATTTCCCTTTTCTTTTCTTAGCTTTCTTCAAAAAACCCAAATCTTCTTATGTATCTCCAGTTACTGTTACCCCAGAGAATTGCAGCAATTTTCATCTCTTTCTCTTGAATTATAAGTAAGAATTTTCAGATGTGAAAAAGCTGACAAAATGTGTTTTGTAAATAGATCATTCACCACTGTTCATCCGTTCATGGGCTGGAAGAGAAATATGTAACTGAAAGAGAAATGGCCTAAGGGTAATGAGAGTGAATGAAAAACGTTGTAAATGTATTAAATTTAGCTTCAGTCAGGGCCAAAATATTAAGCTGGCCTTTGGCATGTTTCAGAAAGCATGTGAAATTTTCCAAAAGTTTAGTAGGCAGAGATTTTGCTGATTTTATGTCGCTATTCTTGAGCTTTTAGAAAGTCAAAGTCAAAGTCTTTTAGTCTGTGTTAACCATTCTAACCAAGTTAAGACACCTGACACAATAAATGCAGATGCGAAAACTGAAAGGTGTATTTTTTAAAATGTTAAAATTTAGAAACAGAAGCATTCTGTTTCTGCCTCTTACTTTTCAAAGAGGTGGTCATGAGAACAGAATTCCCCTGTTTATATTCTCATTTTAAAAGTGTTTACCCATAAGATTTCTGGTGTTTGAAAGGGCTCATATACTCACTTCCATACTAGTATTTCCCCTTGAGTCAGTGATTTTTTTTTTTGCCCTGCCACACACTCTATATTTACGGGATTTAAACAGAGTCCCAGGAATATGGATTCGCAGAGCAGTGGGATTTGGAATGTCAGTTGTCAGCGCCGATAGAATATCTGGAAACTGATTAAGACATATTTAGGTTGAAGAGTGGTGGAAAAAACGTGCTGGCAAATAAAAAATCTGCTGCATAAAATACTGTGTTGAGGGCATTAGGGTTCTGGAAACGAGTTTAAAAGGCAAGAGGGGAAGATATAGCATTTCACTCAAATTTCACCCCTCCCTGCTTTCAAGGATAGGAAGAAATCCCTGGTTGAAAGAGTACTGTCAAAGCTGGACTTTAGGTCATGAGTTAGTATTCGTGTTAGACTGTGGCAAACTGAAGTTATGTTGGCCATCACTTACCCAGTTAACTGGCATTGCAGGAGAAGAGAATTACAGGAGCTCTCTTTTTAAATCGTTCTGTTTTCTTTACTATCTGCATGTCTGAGACTCTTCCCTTGCCCCACAACAATGGCATATCTCGGGCATCCCTGGATCTGTGTCATTGTGGCAGTATGATTAAACGGGGCTGCATTTTACTGTTGAAGAACAGCATGATGTTGAAACCTATGCTGGCAGCTGCTTTTACTCCTTTGGTTCCAGGCGTCACAGTACAGAACACATAAAAAGTAAGTCCCACTCCTAAAAAAACAGAGAAATGTACATAGCAGAACTGCAATCTTAGCTCCCTTGCTCTAGTCTCTGTAAAAGTAATTTCTTTAATGACACATTAACATAAGTTTTCACGTTCCCCTTTGCTTTCTCACACAAGGAAGATCTGTGCCCAAAGGGCCTACTCCTGGCCAGGACGTGTAAGAGAGCGGGGAGACTCCCCGGTGGGACATGCCCCCTCCTGGGCTCCTGTTTCTGTCGGGGAGGGAGTGAGTACCTGACCACCTCCCCACCTCCTGTGAAGACTATGCACAAGTCCAAGTTTGACACCCATGTTGTCACTCACCTAGGGTGCCTGCTAGTATGGCACCCAGAATGGCAAGGCAACTTGACTGTAGCTAGGTGGGAGGGAGGACACAGACCTTCATCTAAATGCCCTTGGCCTTAAGGTGATCTGATCTTCCTTCATCAGCTCAAGAAAGGGGTGGACCATACAGAGACTCTGTCCATCCCTCCTCCCTCTGCCGCCCTTCCCACAGCAAAGGGGGTTATTGGGAAACTTCAGAAGCTGAAACTCATGAGATTTCCACTGGCACTTTGCCTCTGAGAATGTTTTTACTTATCCATAAATGATTGAGCTTTAATGAGTTTCTCATAATTTGTATGAGCAGTAACGGTATATTTCTTTCGTTCCTCTGCCAATAGTTCTTGCATATTTTTTTAAATTTTCATAAACTGTATTGGCCAGTGCCAGGCTTAAACCTTGCACAGATGGAAGTGGACAATAACATTAAAATGCCTAAGTAATCAAATGTATTGCAGCCTGCAGTTCTGCTTTAGCATTTGGATAGGAGCGTGTTACTTCATATTTAAAAACATAAAGGTGGTCTGCTAAAGAAGCTGAAAGAATAAGGCAAGGTATTCTTCAAATTCATAAAGATTAATAAACAAAGGGCATTCAGTGTCATCTTCAGTGCAATGTAAAGAACAAGATTATCTAAGTTATGCAGAAATTCTACCTTTAATTCACGCTATATTTACAGAAACTTCCCACCCGTATCTCATTAGTTCAATGTTATGGTTTATTTATGCAAGTCTGTTTTAAAACTAATGAATGATGAGGAATTCAGGAGTTACAGCAGTGATAGCAGGTATTTTAAAAACATTCAAAGCAAGAGTGAAGAATGCTACACTCTCAGGAAACCAACTGATACTTACTGGAGCCCATGCAAACATTGAAAAGATCTAATAAAGATCAGTGAAGAAAAAAAAATACGAAAAATGAGTCTCATGGGATGGGCATAGGAAAGTAGATTGTTAAACACAGGAACGGCAGAAAGATATGCTAGTACAAAGCTTCAGATAAAATTATTGTTTGCCCTGCTCCCCCAGTTTACATATTTGGATGGATGTATAGCCTTTGCTATACATTCTTACTGTAGAAAGAGTTAAAATGTTCAAACAGAGGTGGCTAAAGTTAGTCCCAGAGGCTGGGGTAGCCACAGCTAGGACTGTGAGAACAATAGGATTTTTTATTTGGGGACCAGACCTGTATATGGAAACAAGGTTGGGGACTTGTGTGTCCAGGAAAGTTTGCTTTAAGTTGGCAAGCAGAAATAAAAGATTTCGGTTTTTTTCAGTGTATTGAACAGGGGCAGGAGTATATCCTCAGATTTTGTAACATAAATTGATATTGGAAAGGAAACATTTCAAACAAAGGCTTGAACTATATGCTTTCAAAATGAAGAGTGGAAAATAGTGGAGCTATTTGAATTTTGTCTGAATTCTCCAGTTTTTCCAGTAAAAATTTTTTACAAAATTTGAGAAATTATCTGAAAATTTTCTAGACCCGTAGAGACTGCATTTTTATTATTTAGAAAGAAACTAAAAACAAATTCCCAAGCCTGCCATCAACTCAAAACTCAGGCCCCATTTAATTGGATACTTAATTACTGGCACCCACAGGTTGGTTTCTGAGATTGCACAATCAGCTGGCTGTGACAGCCTTTCTTTTCGGTGCTGCCCTGGTACAATGTGGCTGAGACCTCTGTGACCCCTGGGAATGCCAACAATAGAGATGATCAGTCATTGCTCACACAGCTCTCCAAAGGGTGATCACTTTGTTTCAGGTCTTTCTAGAAAACGATTCCTAGCTTTGCAAGTGTTTTAGACTTAACGTTTCTTAGGGTGTAGATTAAACAATGTGTTACTTGGAGAGTGTGCAATAAGTATTAGACCTAGTGACAGCAGTGCTGGACGCTGAAGTATAGAGGTTGAACGTTGGAAGTTTTGCTACTGAGGCTGCTTTGAATACAACAAAGTAGGAATCCTTCCTCCTCCCCACTCCACCCCTCACCCCCCCAAAAAAATACATCAAATCAATGGATGGTGCCTCGTGCAAACAAAACACCATCATGTTTCATGTCAAAACGTACAACCATTTTAATGTGGTTGAAGGTGAGGCTCTGAAACTGATGTCAGATATGGCCTGTACTGAAAATCTGCAGGTCATTAAGCTGCCTGGGAGGGAGGGAACTTAGTTTTTAAGGTCCATGGTGGAATGCGGGTCAGAGGTCCCCAGGTCCTCTAGTTCTTCCTCTAAAGCCAGAAGGTGCGAGGCTTGTTTGGGTTTTCTGTGAGATGCTTTATGGACTGTTACTTGTGGCATGGGAACCAAGTCATTTTTCAGAAAGTGATTGTGCTGTTGGCTCCATTCTTTTCCTGCGGAGATTTGGACCGTACTTTACCTCTTTAGTTGTTTTATAGGAAGGAATCCTATTGATAACACCTGGAGTGATACAATTACAGCATGAGCATTTAAAACCATGGGTATGCCTTAGCTTCCTGAGGAGCTGGGAAGAAGTCAGGGAGTGCACAAAGATTTTTTGGGCTGACTGCAAATCATTCAGGGTACTAGATGCCCTTTAAATTTCAGTGGAGGTTTGAGCTTAGAACACTCCCTTTTAGGCAACCGAAAGCAGACCATTTCTGCTAAGGCTAAGAGCGCTCTGCAGCCAGAATGTGTGTTATTTTGGTTGCAATCTAATGAACATGTGAAGGGTAGAGAGAGAAAACCCAGCAACCTCCGGCATTCCAGTCCTTCCCCATCCCTGCAACTTCCATTGTTGAGATGCTGCTAAATCCGCTTTGCCCGCTCAGAATTTAAGTAAACAGACATTGTACTTGTGGGGAGTTATGCAGCATTTAAAAAAAAAAGGGTCTGAGTTTGTTGAATAGAGTTGGATCAGTACTGGGGTAGCTTGGTGTCAAAGGTTAGATTTTGTTATATGCAAGATAGGGTTGGGAACTGACACTGTAGCTTTTCTTGAGCAATTTGGTTTTTTAAGTGCTCACAGCGTGCTTAGAGAATGAAAAGTACGGTAGTGTCAGTCCCTTTCCTGGAAAGTACATCCTCTGCTACCTGCTCTCTGAGAAAAGATTTAGCCCAGATAATAACCTAGGTAATTTATTTTAAGTTCTAAATTTGCATACTTTGCCTTTTGTAATGCTGAGACAGAGAAGATCTTTCGAACAGAGGGATTACAGGCTTATTTGAATTATAAAGGCACTGACCTCAAGCAGCCTTTTAGTCAAATCCGTTGTTCATGTGTTCAGCTTATAATCACGTTTCTGTGATATTAGTGCAAAGACAGAGTGTCAATGCTGCACTCAGAGGTTTTACCTTATTCTAACCGTAGAGTTTCTATCGGTCAGGGACATCGCAGTAAGTCATCACAGCAGTATTTCTGTCATCCTTACACCCCTTGCCCTGTATTCTCACCTTCTGCCTTGCGTTGCCTCCAGTGGTTGTTTAACCTCTCAGTTAGAGGATTCAGCTTGCTAGCCCAGAAAAAAAGCTGAATAATTTTCTGCTGGTTTAGTGAACTGAGCTTTCTCCCTACAAATGGATAAGCACCAGAGCTGGTGAATGGTGAAGAAGCAGCAGGACCAAGACAACTGAGAGCAGGGGCAAGAGAAGGGCAGGATGCTGATGGATTGCTTCAGCCATCTTAGGGCACCTTCCCCTAAGTCTGCCTTGCTAAAGCTTCTCCACTTCGCATACAAAATATTAGAAGTTGATTAGAACAGAAGCTTCCCATGCATCTCCCATGGGACCTCCTGACCAGCAGGTTACTGGCTGTTCTGGGTTGAGTGGGTCTTTGATGAAGCAGAGACAACCCTATGAAAACGTTTGCTTCCGGCAAGTAAGCATTTCATGCTTCATTTGTTTAAAAACCTGTTTTTATGGAAGATTTCCTACTGAGCCCTTGTCAGGATTTTGTATTTTGCCTTCTCTGGTGAAAGTCTGTGTAAGACTTTCCTTTTAGAATGAACCACAAACTCGTCTTTCAAACCTAAACAAAATCTCTGTACAGCTCCTTCCAAAATCTAGTCTAATCAAGGCTATGGTTCCTTGACTTCACACTCCCAAGCACACACTGCTGAGAGGAAGCTCAGACACCCAGTTTGCTGCCTTTTTGAGTGAAAAAGAAATATTTCCTGTAGCATAAGGAAAAATTAATGAAAAGAAGAAAGTAAGTGGAAAGACTGAAAATGAGAAGCTGGACGCATAGGGTGTAAAAAGCATTTAATCAAATTAAAATCTAATTAAAATCTTTACCTGCAGCTACTTTTCAACTTCTTGGTTACTGTCAGCTGGTGTGGACTATGTTTCTGCTGGCTAACTTCTGTTTTGTTAACAATTCTTCTTCCAGTCAAGCCTGACCTACCTCTGCCTCCCCACTTGCTTCGTCCCAGGGCTCTCTTGGCAGAAGTCTTGGCAGTAAGCAACCCAATAAGCAATTGTATGTATGAGGTGTGAATGGACTTTGCTTCAGTAAGTACAGAATACCTTGCAAACTCATTCAGCGCTATTTATGCAAGGTTTCAGCAGAGTTTACTTTTGAAGGAAATATTAAAGTGAAATGAGGTACAGCGCTGTCTTTGAATGCAGAGCATTATTTTACACCTCGTTAGGTCTATTTTTCCTACTAATACAGCAGTGGCAATTGGACAAGTAAAAGACTGATGGGATGAACAAAAGCGGTGTTCCTTTCCTGAGCGTGCCAAATCCGTTCTGTAAATGTGGCATTAAAAAAAAAAAAAAAAAAAGACCCCAAACCACATGGCGGAAGTCAGGCCTCCCAAAAACCCTGCACTACAGCGGTTCGCACAAGCTCGTGCGTTGCTTTATTTAATGTTTCAGACCCTTCTTTCCCTTGACATTGGAAGGATCGTTTGTCTGTGTGCAGCTAATTTGCTGTTTTACTTAGAAGATTTCCTCAAAGAAATATGCAAAATAGTATCGTGGTTGGATTTTTTTTCTATTTTTGAAAATTTGAGGGGTTTATAAATGTTAAAAACAACTTGATCCTGTAACTTAGCAAGGCCTGTATTAATCTCTTTTAAGTCACAACTCTTACCGTTGTTTTGAGCCCCGCTGGTCCCAGGACAAGCTTATGCTGCAACAGTTACCATAGGGAAAGTGTCCTGAGCATCTGTCTAGAGATGCCCTGTGAGAATAAATTGTGTAGAGGAGGAAACTTATCCTTACTCACAGCTCCACACAAGCCACTGACCCCTTCTCCAGAAGATTTAAGAGTATTACAGTAACTGATACTATCAAGATTCCTTTTTTTAGGGGTATCATATAGCAAATGGTTCAAATGATATCTCCCATCGTTACCTGCATCATATCTCTGGCATCAGCTAAGTGTGAGTAAACCAGGACAAGAAAGGAGCCACGAAATGTGAGCTGTTCCACACAAAAATGTGCACAGCTTTCACGGATGCATCAATACTGTTGTAGATTTAGTGATGTTCTATTTTGACCTAATAATGACAATGCTATGGCTTTTTAATACCCCTTCTTTTTTTCCCTGTAGAAGCAGCTTTGCAGTGCTACCCCTACGTACCCTGTTTTTCTGGCTTTCAAGAATAAGATTTAGCTGCTAATACAGGATTCTAAAAGGCTTGGGGGTAACGGAGTGAATTAAACATTCCTCTCCCAGCTGCTGCTGTTCACAACACTTTTGACAGTTAAAATACATCACACATTCTCTTGTCTGTTTAATGTAAACAATTAGTATTTTAAGTGGAGTCCAGAATCAACCCCAAATAGGAGGATCCAGACAGGCAGTTCAGATAGGAAACTAAGCAGTGTCCTAAATTTATATAAAAGTAGTTTGCAGTCGGTTCAGTCTACGCCTAACGTACTGTCTACCACGGCACATTAGACCATGCCAGTGGCTTGTCTTTTGGGGATGAAGGTTTCATTTGTCATCTCAAAATTATTCTAGTACAACTTTTTATCTGAAATTTTTAGTATGAAAAAAGCATCCAAGATGCAATACTACACATACACAAAAGCCAAAATTAGAAGAAAGTATTTTGGTTTTTATATAATGAATTTTTTGTATAATCAAACATTTTAATTATCCCAAGACCAGTTTTGGAGGAAAGCTTGTTTAAAGATAATAAAGATAATTTTCCTTTTTTTTTTTTTTCCCCATTCTGGAATGAAGACATTTGAAATCACAAAACTCATTGAAACAAAGAAAAAAATCTGGCTTCTCTATATGTTTACTCCCTTCAAGCTGAAGTAAACCTGAAGTAACAGAAGGGCATTAGTGCAAACTTAATTTTGGTGTAGAAGCAACATTGTGAGAATAGTAGCAATCTTTGTACAGTTTTAAGAATTCTAACATGATCTCTGCAAAGTGCAAATTGCTAAAATTTATTTCCAAAAAAAGAAAAAAAGAAAGCTCCTTACTCATTACAAAAGGCATCCGAGATGCAATACTGTACATATGTAAAACCCTTCTGTTTCGAGTCTAGATGATGCACGGCTCCATAATGTAGAGGAGGTAGCATTCTGTATAATACTACTTCACATAGGTGATCTTGAAATTCTCTGTACCTAAAGTCAAGGCCCTTGTGGATGTGAGGATCTCTCTGGAAACCTCTCTGAGAACTTTTCCATGTGAAAAGCTAAGCATGTGCCCAAATAGGAAGCTGGACCAGGTCTACTGATATCATATAGGATAACATCATATATAGCCATGTAGCTACCAGCATGGGTAAAATATCTAATAGAAAGCATTTAGCCTCACTTCTGCATGCCAGGGAGAAAGCTAAATTTTCAGTTACAAACTTTACATCAAGGACTGCCTTTCCCTGTATGCCTTTGCAATGGTTAGTGGCTTGATTGCACTAGGGCCTGTAGGATCTCTGATAGTGCAAATAATGAATCATAAATAAATTACTTCCCAACTTTGCAAAAGCAAGCCAAACAATTAGTTTCTTTTAAATTGAGACTTAATCTAAAAATGAAATAGTCCACTCAGACCCACACGGTGGCTTCTGCAGCCATCAACTTGCTTTGCACCTTTAAAGAAAAAAAGGAGCAGGGCACAGGGAGTAAAAATGAAAACAGCTTCAGGTTGTTCAATTTCCTGTTTGTTTAAATTTGTCCTTCCTGACATGCAGATTCATCACACTCCTTTCCTGGTGACTACTTCATTAGATTAGTTTAGTTAGGTATTCAGAGGGATTTTTATCTTCTGACTCATAAAATTCTTGTATTCCCCTAAGAATTTCCTGTGTCTGACTGGATTTTTATGTCTTTGTAGTTTTAGCTGGACTCCTTGAAGAAGTTGCTTTTTAAATGACTCTGCTTTTGAGGTCTCCAAATAGCATCTGAGGAGCCAGCTCAGAGCCCGATTCTGGCTTTTCAAGAACACTGATCCGTGCCAGCACTTCACCTCTTAAAAATTTAATCAGTCATTTTTCTTAATCTTTTTAAACAATTCCTCTCCCAACAGTATTTCCCCTTGCTGCCCATGCCCTTTCCAGGTGTCTGTGTCAAGAGTATTTTTGTCCGATTCAGAAAATGCACCCCGGTGGTGCAGAGCGCAGCCTGCAAGCCTGTCCCATCAGGTTTTCATCACTCACTTGCTATAAAGCAGAGAGCTAAGGTTACGAGTATATTGGACCATTTAGCGGTTGATGAGAAATGCCTTTGTATATCCCTTCCCTGTCTTTTTTTAGTCCTTTCTGAGGAGGGCAAGAGCCAGTTTAGGCTGGAGCCCTGGTGTGGGCTTCTTTGAAGGGTTCAGTGAATTGAAGGCGATGCTTTTTGACGCGTGAGCTCCAGAAATGTATTGAGCGATTGCAGTGCCAACTCGCTGGCTTACGCAGGAGCTTCGTCTGCCTTCGTTTCCCTCTCTGTGTGAAACGATGGCGCTTGGGGGCCCTTGGTCGTCGGAGCTCGGTGGTACCCTTCAATGTCCTTGAACACAAGGAAGCAGATAGAAGGGCACCGTGCTTGTTTTCCAAAAGTCTGGGTGAAAAAGCAGAAAAAAACTGGTCACCCTTTCTGGTTTTAGCCTCTGTTCTCCTCTCCCGGATCGCAGTGTTGGCTGCGGCAGGAGCTCCTAGATGGGAGCCCCGAAACACAGCTTTACAGTAACGGGCACGTGTATTTGTCTGTACGGTTACTTTCCCCGGGTACATCGCTCATGAAATCAGCAGGTGGAGACAAGAACAAGGCTATGCGCTGCCGCCGCTCCCGCCCGCCCCGCCGGGCCCTGCCGGCCTCCCCCGGCCCTGAGGCGGCAGCCGGCGCCCCTGAGGAACCCCCGGGCCGGCCTGGGGCGGCCGCCTCCCGCGCCCCCCGCCCGGCCCCCGCTTCCCCGCCGGCCGGGCCGCTCCCTGCGGCCGGAGCTCCTTCCCCCCGGCGCCTGGCCTGGCCTCGGCGCAGACAGCCCTTCCGGAGGCAGCGGGAGAGGGGCAACAGCGGGGATGTTAGGCGTCCTCTTCTCCCTCAAACGTCATGGCCTGCCGGCCCTTCCTTTCCCTTCTCCCTCCAGGGTCTTCGCTTGGGAGATACTGGCTTTCAGAGGGTCGGAGCAGCCGGCATGCCCAACAGCTGGCCTGCACATCGGGCTTGCTGTGCCCAGGCTGTACAGGGCATCCTGAGCGTGGGCACCGTGCAATGGCTGGTGCCCGAGCAGCGGAGTCGGGACATGGGCTCCACCAGGGCTTGGGACACCCGAATGGCCCAGAGGAGGAAGCCCAGGGAAACACAAATAGGAGCCAGCCCTCAGTGTTGTAGAAGAGAGTAGCCAAAGAGCGTCCGTAGCTGACGATGTGAATTGCAGCTACGGCTGGCCTAGTGCTGTGGGAGGCACTGTGTAATGGAGACGAATCCCCATGAGTGCGGAGAGTTTTCCTTGAGATACCTGAATGCCTCTGTTTGAGGACTGCATGCCCATTCCTACCATCTTGCCTCTCTCCAGTTTTCTCCTGCACATTGGCCCATTTCCCTTTGGTGATTCTCTCTAAACCTTCTCTTATTTCTCCTCTTGCTTATTGCATCAGCTTTCTTTTCCAAGACAATTACTCCCTTTTACCTGTTTCTTTACCTAGAATAGCATAAAAGAAAACAAGACCTTGAAATGAGTTGGATGTTTATAAACCAATCTTATTTGTCCGCAAAAACATGTAGTGAGGAAAATTGACTTCCACTGTGACCTTTCGTACTGTGCCTAATTACAAATGCTCTTAGCTTAGGTTGAAAAGGGCTTCTGTGTCTTGAGCAGTTTGTGTATGGTACATTTGTTTTGGTTAAATTATTTATTCAAGTAAAAAATATAATAGAAGGCTAATCCAGAAGAAAAAGAAGAAATCAAAGCCGTGGTCACGTGAGGAATAGCACAATAAGAGACCTGTGCTGAGCTGATGTGCTCAGCAGCCATGTTATCGCTTGCTCAGTCTTTGGGTGATTCCAGAGGCAAGCTGGGCTTCCCCCAGCAGAGCATTAATGGAGAATAGCTCCTCATGAGATTGTTTTTAAGCAGTTTGCTGTTTCTTTCCTTGGACTGTGTCACCAGCTACATAGTATGTCTGTGAAAGGTTCTCCTTTGAAATCTTTCTTGAAAGAAAATATGGGGTTTAGCAGAAAGGGCATGCTTTACTTTAGAAACCGTAACAGAAAGCAAAACAGAAGGTGAACATTATAATCTGAAATATGAACTTTTCCATTTCAATAGTTTCAGTTTTCAGAAGTTTTCAAAGTACAGCTGAAGTTTTCCACAGAAAACTTAAAGGAAAAGGAGTGTGTGGGAGTGTGTGTGCACATGTATATTGTTTTTGTCAGGCTTTTCTGTGAAGAAAGGTCTTTATTTTCTAGTCAGCATTATTACCTATCTCCTTTTGTTTGCATAAGAGGTTGTTAAAAAGATTTAAGCCTACCCCCCCCCCAAACCAACACTGACTCCAAACAATCTAACCCCGCAAATCATTCCTTTTTTCTTCTTTTAGGATTTTCTGCAGTGCCTATAGCTGTTGCATCCTTTTGTGTGCATGACAGTGCCGTGTTCAACTGAGTGTTGTAGAGACAAAGTCTTAGGCAGAGGGCAATGTAAAGCTACCCTGGGTGCCAAGTGCAAGGTGGCAGAAGTACCTCAGAAGTCTTTGCGTGGAGCTGCAGTGAGTAGCTTCTGCGCTTCCCAGATGAAGGAGGGCTTCATGGCAAGGTTCCTTGCAGGACTTGACGAGCCTGTAGCTCATGACGAGATGTTCCTGCACTGGGATGAAAATTCTACTCTGGAAATGTATCTGTTTTAAGGACTATCTTAGTGGATAAGCTGTAATATTAGGCAAAGAGGAGGGTTTTGCTCTCCACCACTTCATGGTGGCATCAGAAGGAGCCATACCCCACCTTCCTGCAGAGTCTTGTCCTGTGGCCAAATGGCCCTTACAGCAGACCTGGTAGTTTGTGGCTCTGTCTTCACCCTGCTGTTCAGTACTCCGTTCTGTCAACCTTGGGCAGACGTTGCCATCTGCTAAACTGCCCCAGTCTTGGCCCAAATCCTGACAAAAGCTTTCCCTGATGGCCAAGAAAATTAAGTCCCTTCTTAGTTATTTGTGACCAAGTTCTCTCACCAAGACATCTCATTCAATATCTAAAGTAAACAGAAGAAAGGGGGCCTTTGTCTTTTTTTTTTTGGTTTTAATCAGTGTAATAACTCTTTCCCTTGTTTCAGAACTTTATAACTGCAATGAGAGCCTGGTTGTCCAGCTGTAATGAGGAGGGTGCTTGTCTGTAGAAGGAGGCTCAGTAGAAGGAGCAGAAGGCTGCTTTTTTTGAGTTAAAAATAATTCTGTCAGAATTCCACCTCTGTGGTTTCAGTTTTAGTGTGTAACTGAGTTCTGGCTGTTCTTTACAAACTTTATTTCCCAGACATGCATAACAATACTACAGGAAAATAATTCAACAAACAAATTGTGGATGTTCATTACTTAAAACACCCCATGACAAATTTTTCAAATATGTACTTCATCTGCGACTGCTGTTCATTTCAGTGCCAGAGGCTGATTATTACAAGGCTGCATTTGCTGTTGTTTTTTTTTTTACTTTCTCTGTGAACACACTGCATTAGGATTCCAATTTTGTCAAATGACTTCCATCGTAAGGCCTGCCAGCTCTACTGCTATCTTGATTTACTCATCCTATATGAAAGCTTCAGTTATTTTAGTGAATTGCACAGATAAGTCATAGGTATACTGGCTGCAAGATATTTTGTAATATATACATTTGTTTTACCAATACTGCTTTTGGAAGGAAAACAAAAACATTTATTCGACGTTGAATGGTTTGGACTGAGGTTACTAGGTCAACAGTAAATTTTTAAAACTATTTGAGACATTTCTTGATGGCATTTTAAAATTATAGCTTAAGGTTACACTGCTTCACATGATTCTGTTTGGTTCCTTTGATGCTGAAGATCTACAGCTGACTTATGTGTAAGATATATTTTTAAAAACATTAACCATGATTTAAAGTAACAAGAGACACTGTTCAGATGAGGGGAGAAACCCATCCTTTGGGAGGAAGTGAGTTAGGTTCAGTAGTTTTGTTGAACCTGAACCAAAAAAGAAACCATTAGTAACTTAATCTTTGTAAGAAGACTTGAGGAAGATCCCAGCTCCTGCCTACCTGTTGATTTTAGCAGCAGCCCAGACATTGGAGGTGTCAGGAGTGTTATAAAGGAAGGCTCTAAAACAGCCGGCTTGTGTTTAGCAGTATTTTAGAGCACAGTGAAAGGACTAAGGAAGCAGCTAGGGCAATAGCGGTATTGTGATACAGTTATTAATTGCTAAAGAGAGCAGGCCCCATGCTTTCGTTGCTCAAGAGACATCAGGGGCATTCTTGTTCTGAAAAATTCAGATGTCAAATGAAATTGTAGATGCGAAGTTTCAGATCTCCCTTAACAATCACTTTAAACAAATATAACCTCCTCCCACTAACAAAGAAATAAATCTGGATTGCATATGCAGTTCCATAGTAAGTTGTTTTGATGCTCAGAGTGCCGTAGTGGAAGAAAACAAACACCACCTTTATTTATGGCTTTCACTTTTTTATTTCCCAAGAGAGAAACACAAAGGAAAAAACAGATGACGATCGTCTCATAAAAGCTGCTGTTAGAAGTTCAATTGTTCTCTAAAATTCCCTTCCCACACTGTTCTGTCAGGGTGGTATTTGCCTGCTGCGGTAGCCCAACTTTGCTGTTAGAGACAGGTAGCGTGTTAGAGGTAAGCCCTCTCTTTACTTTTCCTTCCAAAATTAAGCTTAATTTTGTCTTTGTCCCCACCCCCAACCTAGCCACCACTCCGATGCTCTGTAAGTTCTGCTGAAAAACAGTACCATGTCGTCCTTCTTGTAGCTGGATGGTGCTGGAAGGGACCAACTGTTTTCTTTCCAGTGGAATACATATCTAATGTAAAGTCGTTTACTGGTGAACAGGAATGTTTCTGTGCCTGATTGTGTTTCTAGCTACATTTGGGTAAATTAGATGAACCTCCACTGAAAGTAGTGTTACCTGATGGTAAAATGCTTGTAACTAAGAATATTTATTGTGCGTTCATCATCATGGAGATATTATGAAAAATAACCCAGGATGTTAGCCAAAAAAAAAGCCCTATATCTGCACAGACATTCTACATAATAGCAATATGTCACTTTGTAGTTCTACATTAAACTTGTATGTGAGAAGTTACAGCTGTGGATGCCTGCGTCTTTCAGATTCTGTTTCAATAAACCTGTGAGAAAGAAAAAAGTGAAGGCCCTTCAGCTTTACAGCAGTTTCAAAGCAGAAGCTTTATTACCTTTTTTTTAATCCTATACGCTTTATGTTCTTACACAGACATAGCTTCTCAGTGAAGATAAATGATGAGACTCTACCTTAAAAAGCCTTTGGGTTTTCATTAATCCGCATTAGGTTAAAAGGGAATCAGAATTCTAAAAATACAGCACATCAGAGAAACAAGGTATTTTTCAGGTCAAGGTCCTCTTTTCCATCTGGTGCCATTTGGTAGTTCTAACATCTTCCATCTCCCCCTACTTCTCCATCTGTAAATAACTCACTGAAGTAAATGCTTGGAATAATTACAGCAAAGAATGATAAAATGCAGGTTGAACTTAATCTCTTTGGGATCTAAAATGAAAAACATAACTACAGACATCACAGTTATTGAAAAACTGTGGAGGTCTCCTCCAGTCGGCAGGTGTATGAAATGGGAATAATGTCAGAGCATTAGATGGTTTGGGATTGCAATTGTGCTGTTCAAAAAAATGTCAAAAGGAATATTAGTTCAGGAAACGGGGAAAAAATAGCCTAGCAGGGCTGATTTTCAAAAGCAGCCTGCCGTTTTGCTTCTGCAAATAATTATAGACTCATATTTTAATGGTTAGATGTCTTAAGTGCTTGCATCCATTTATTAGGAAGCTGGAGATCTAACTACAACAAAATGTGTGCAAACTTACAAAACTGGAAGGAGGTTTGAGATGCTTCTAAAATCGATCAGTCAATTAACAGCTGGACTGCTTTCCAAAAGTTTATGGGAACAAAATGACTTTTTTTGCATGAGGTCAGCATTGCCCCAAGAAAGAGTCCTGGAGTAGCCCACGAGATGAGGTGCTTGAGAACCTCCTGGGTTAATGTGAAAGAACCAATCTGCTCCTGCTGGGGTTTCGTATCTCCACCAGGAATGCACAAGGGGGGGCTGGACTGTAGGCACACTGTTCGCTGTTGCTGCCTTACTCAGGCATTACAACTACTTTGGCATCTCGATTTAAGGAGGAGACAAACTGTTTGTCAGCTGTCTGGGACTGCTGTGTGCTGGCTGCCTGTGTTGTCGTGATACCCACCTTGTGCCAGCTGCCTGTATAGGTGCCTGCCTTAGGCGGCTTATTAGTAATACTGACTCAATCAGGTACCTAGAGTAAGAGGTCTGAAAGTGAGAAAGAAGATGCCTCTTTTGAATGATTTGAAACCCTATGCCCAGGACTGCAAAAGCAGCATCCAGCATAGGTTACCAGAGCCAACATTTCTCTTCCTCCCGGTTCTTTGCTGTTGCTGCCCAGGGCAGTACCAGGCCATCTCTGCTCTGAAGAAACCATTCTTTGACGGAGAGGCATGAACCGCTGTCTCCTCTTTGCCAGAATAGGGACCATTATGAAAAACAAAAGATTTGGTTTTGGTGAGGGGGCATGGGGTGAATTTTAGAAATGCTGTGCAGCTTTTACAGAGTATTTGGGGGATGTCCCAGAATGAGGAGGAATGGGACATGACTCAGTATGTGTGACACCCAGCAGCATAAGATCCTTTCTATTACTCATGCAGGATGGAGCGGAAAAGATCTGTCAGTAATGTTCAGTTTACACATGGTTTTCCCTTAAGTACTTGACAGAAGAAAGTTTCATTGCTTCATTTAGTGTATTTTAGATCCAAGAAAGGATACTTGCTATATATCTGAAAAGCTATTCATCTTCGTGGCTGGCTTATTAACGTACCAGAACTGGCCCCTAGGACATAGTGGCCTGACTCCCATATAAAGTGTCATCAGAGTGAGCACAAACACAACAGACTTTTATTTTAGAGCCCTTTTCTACTGCCCGTGTGATGCAAAGTGATTGTGAAAATAAGAATGAGCCCATTTTAAATGTCTATAATGTGATAAAAATTGTTGACCGTTATTGTGTCATACACTCCCTCAAATTAAACTTTACATTCAAGGATAAATGTATTCACAAATCTTATCTGCTGTTCACACGCACAACAAAATGTGCAAATGTCAGTTGAAGTTGTTCGCTCAGCTGGGAGACTCCCCCCACCCCATCTTGTCTCCTGCAATTACCCTTTGCCCCTTTCCTCCAGCAGCTATTTCTTCCTGGCTGTTACGTTTTGCCATCCTTCAAAAGACAGCGGCCCCACTCCTGCTGCTCATCAGCTGTGGTGAGCTAGACCTGACAGAAAGACATCACCCGGGGAGGGTTGAGTCTCGGCACCAGCATTTGCAACGCGTCTCCTCCAGCACTCAGTCACTGCAGTGTTACTGTTTCTCAGATCAGCAGAAGAGATCCAAAATAGGCTTTTTCCCCCCCATTCCTGCAGAAGCATGCCCTTCCTGAGTGGCCGGATAGCTGTCAAAGGCAGGCTGAAGCTTTAATGCACAGCTAGCAGCAGTCTAAAATGCAGAGCGAGTCAGCCATTTTGCAGCCTTACGGCAGGAAGGAGGCAGGCGCTCAGGAGGACAGGAGCGGAGGAGCAGCAGCCAGTGAGACAGCAGGAGAAGTAGCCTGGGCCTTGCAAAGCGGAGGCCACTGCTGGGTCATTCACCACTGACAAAGACAGAAAGATCATGTGAAGAGTCCACAGGGGTCTGGCTGGCTTGCTACGTCACTGGGAGTTGCCTGATGTGCAGGCAAGCAGACTGCTTCTACAGCTTGGTCCTGGCAGCTTTTGAAGTAGAGAAAATGGCCAGAGAAGGCTTAGCAAACTATCAAATGGGTTTTCCACTTTAGCTCAGGAGAGAGGAAATGAGACGGCAGAGGGGGATTGATTTTCCTGGTGAGTCTGGCTCATCAACTCAATGAGCAGTTCACTTGTCTTCCTCTCCAGGTCAGCAGAGCATTGGTGCGTCTCACTGTGCCCTTGAGGACCTTGTCTGTTGCAGGGTTGCTCAGTTTTCAGTCAGCCCTCATGGAGTTACTGGTTCACCAGCAGTGCTGGTGCCTGGCCTGCCACGTCACTCAAGAAGAGATGGCATGACCGAGAGTTAAAAGTCCACACTGTGGAGGCACAGGCTGTTTCCTAGTCCCTGTCTTGGGGACCATATGTGGCGGTGGTGGAGCCTTTGGAACATGTGTCACGTGTAGCATGAACTGACAGCCTAAATTGAAGTCAATCCAGTTGGGTACAAAGGCTACTTTAGGAGGAGCTTGCCTGTTTATATAGGTTTCAGATGACTTCATTTTTCAAAAGTGCATGGAGTGCACCCAAAGCAAATAATTTTTCTGTGGTGAATGGGAAGACCAAAAGGAAAAGTCTGGAGAAGGGAGGATGGATGGTCTTCCTTTAATGTCAAAGCTGACATAAACACTTCTCCTTCAAACCCTTCACACAAGATAATTTTCTCAGCAAGACACAGATTGCTTCAATCTCTGTGGAGCAGCCTTTGAAGCTTCCCCCTTATTGCTGTTATGGAGGAGGCAGGGTTGTCTTTGAGAATTTCTGCAGCACTGAAGTGTTCCTCCTCCAGAGGCTTTCACATGATCTGATAGTTGGTTGCTCCAAACAGCTCCCTCTTTGGAACGTCTCTGCCATCGCACAAGGGCAAACCGATATGTCTGTTTTGCAAAGTTATTAAATTAAAAACACTAAAAAGGCTTCATTAAAAATATTCTGACCAGCTCTATGTAACACCTCAATTTTCATTAGACAGAGGCCCAGCTCAGAAGATGACGAATGGTGTTGGAAAGGAGCCACCAATTAGGAAACATTAATTTTTCTGTCAACAGGATAACCCCTTTTGGAAAACTTGTCATATGTTTATTGCTTTTCTGTTTGTGAAGGTATTTGTTTGGCAGAGATATTTTGCATGAGGGGAAGAATTTATAATTTTTTTTTTATGGTTGTCATTGCTGCGCTGCTTTGAGTTCCTGTCTTGTGGGATGTTTTCCCTGTTCAGAGTTCTTGCTCCTCAGTCTGTCTCCTGTCTGTAACTCTTCCATTTGCAATCGTTTTTGGGAAAAAAAATGACTCTACTTCGGCAGTGAGTTCTGGGGTGGAAACACTTGTGATTGATAGTAGTAGGTGCCTTGGGAGCATAGGACCTAGGGCTTGCAATGCCTTCAGGTTGCAGGCTTAGGAATGCTACTATATGGGTGTTCCCAAAAGGAAGAGAAATGCATTTCTGAGCATTTCTGTCTTAAAAAAATATGCCTGTTACACTTGCAGCCTAATAAGTGTTCTTCCATATTTAATGGTTTAAGATACAACTGAAGACATACGGATTTTTTCCAGTTTACACACTTTCTTTATGCACATTCAGAAAACTTGGTAGCTTCCTCACTTCCTTTTAGTGTATAGGAAATTTTACTCACTTTACTTATTGGAAGCTGTATACATCCTTTATTCATCTGCATGCAGTGATTTGCAGCTGCTGCTGTGTTTCTTAATAGCTTATTGCAAGTCATTTTATGAAATCATCAGTAGCAAATGCTTAACCGATATTAGAAGAAGAAACAAGGAAGTTGTGTATACGTGGGCATATGTGTAATACACAGAGAGCAAGAGTTGCCTGTGCGTGTTGTTACATTTGGCAAGAGACTGAATGAGAAGGACAGATAAGCCGGTGGGATTTCAGATGGGCACTGGTAGATGTTGACATGACCTTAGAGCCTATCAGATTCTTACATGGGAACCCAGCTTCAGGAAATGGAGCATATGATGACAGGTTTTTGAGGGATGGCTGAGAAGTTACAACTGTGTAATGGGTATCTACTGGGACACTGAATAGACCTGCGTTATTTTTTACCTGTGTCGTGGAGAGGGGGGGCTTGGCATGGAACAGTTAAAGAGTGGAAGGTCATTATTTAGATGGTAAGTGGCCATTACTTGTAGGTCAGGTATACACCTCATCATCATCTGGTGTCAGGTCACGCTGCTCAACGCTCAGCTAGCAGCTGTGTTGAAAATGCCTGTTAACGAGTGCAATTGTTTTGTCCTGGATGCAGACCACATGCAGACCACCTACTAGTGTCTAATATAGGCATAGTTATGATTCCACCTGTCCATGGCTGATCTGAAGCACTCATTACTGTTTTGAAATGAGACACAATACTAGTCATTGCCTCTAATGTGTGATGGGTCAGGGTCCGAGTGCATCCTTCTGGGTGTGACGATGCTTTCATCAAAGCAAAGGTTAAGGCAGGTTTTGGGGCTCGAAATTGTAACTTACCAACTCTTTTTTAAGGTACCTTTACACTGCAAAAGCAAAACCACTTGTGTCTCACGGTTTGTCTTCAGGGTGGAATTTGTGGTTTTTTAAACTGATGGTGAGGCTGAATCTGGCTTACCTGAGCAACCACCTTCGTGCCTGAGCTAAACTGCTACCACTGCCTGCAGTGGGGTGCAGGAATCTCTGTTGAGATGGAAGATGGGCAGCTAGCAGCAGCTTAGTCCTTGCCTGTAAACAACTTCGTATTTAGGGGGGAGATTTTCCAAAGTACCTAAGTGATTTAGGATCCAAAATCTCCATTTCAGTTGTTTCCAGACTCTGGAGTGAGATAAACATTTTTCAAAGTGTGTTTCTGTCTTGCTTTTTACAATGCCAGCTGCCACCAAGACTCTTAATTATTTTGTTCCTCTTTTCCAGGTTGGCCTTCTTTCTATGATGTGATCAGTCCTGATGCAATTACTTTCAATGATGATTTCTCCTATGGGATGCATCGGATTGAAATATCCTGCAGTCAGGTTAGTTTATAGCACACACAGACCATTCCGATGGCAAAGGCTGCAAAAATCATTACAGCGTGCTGTACTTTCCCTAAGATTTGCAAACCTTTCGGTTCCATTAAATAGTAATCATTGTGAGAGAGCACAATGGGTCATAGGTATAACAGCTGAGTGGAACGAGCTGAAGGCACAAAGGGCTCGTTGGAATGCAGGTTGTTGTCTCGTGTGAGATTTAACAGAGCAGATGTAAATGGTTGGACTTGGTGCTGAGTCTACAAAAATTGTCTTCCTGAAAAGGGTCCCTTCAAAGGAGCTCCTGAGCCTGAGCCTGGCTGAATGACTCCACACGTGAGCAGTTGAGAGGGAAGTCGAAAGCAGTGGAGCGATGGTCTGTGTGCTGATTCCATCACTGCGCATTACTGTGCAGCCCTGCTAACTCATTTCCAACACTCATTCCCAGCGCAGTCCTAATGGCTGCCTCAAACAATCCCATCTGCTGTAATAATGAAGTCAGTAGTCATTCAAAACATGCCCAAATTTTCCGTTATCTGTCTTGTTCTACTTTCTCTCATCCTTTGTGCTGCCCTCCTCTCTGTGAAGAGAATGGCATAATCATTACCTAGCAAAGGGAGAAGCTGCTGCATTGGCGTTTGGCAGACGTACCCAGCAGCTTGCAGTCCCCTAGCTCCACATTCTCAAACTCCTCCTGAGAGAAGCAGAAGCTTAATTTGGGCCATGAGAATTTGCTCTTCTCTTTCCTGACAGTATTGGTGGAGGGATAACTGATTTCATCCCTGACAATGTGCATCCTTACTAGTCAATCAGTCCTCGTATATAAATGCTCAGAGTTAAAAAGCTTCCCAAAAAGAGGCAAGATTGTCTTTAGGGAGAATCCATTAACTTCAGTCTGGGTAGAGGGTTTGGCCCAACATGTTAATGGCCAAATTAGCACGTCTGCTAGATGTCATGTGTACTACGTAATTCTGTAGTTTTCACAGTGATGATACGCTTTAGAAGATCCATTTCACACTTTTTTGAGAACACCCGTTTCCCTAAATTCCCTAGCGAGGTAGCAATGGGACTGCAGACTGGGAATCTCATGCTTCACCAGTGATTACTGGCATAATCAAAAATGCAACCCACTCGCTTCAGCTCTGCCTAGTAGGCCTGAATAGTGCTAAAATCAGCGTACTGCCGACCTGCTGAGCCTGTATCTGCTGACACCCTTCAAGAGATGGCCAGAGCTCCTGGTTTCACCTGAGAGAAGCCCAAGGCAGCCTGTGGTCAGGCCAAGGAATCTGGGAATGTCATTTACCTGTTGCCAAACAAAATAGCGTTAGCAGACCTGAGACCAGCAGTATTAGCAGCAGTCGCATGCAGATGCCATAAAATTAAAGCAAAACCAAAAACTGAATTTAAAGCATTAAAAAAAAAAATACAACCAAGGTTGCTATATAATCCAATGGCAACTTCCTACCAGCTACTCCAGCTTCCTGGGGCAACAGCCCCACTGATGATCAAGTCACACAGGAAAATAGCTTGAGGAGTGGTGAGCATCTTTGCAGCCACCGCTCAGCATAGTTAATACCGCCGCATTGTATATCCATAACAAAACCATTTCCTCCCCTCCTTGGAGCCCTAGGAAGGTGAATCACACATGCAGCTGCAAAAAAAAATGCAGTTTTACTGCAGCCTGGAAAGCAGTGGGATTGATATGGCAGGCCTTGGTAGAACTGGAGGGAAATACCCTCTCCCACACCCAAAACCTTATTAATCTTTTGCAGATGAAAAAGTAGTTGATTTTTCTTTAAAAGTCCTTCCACCTGTCTGAGAGAATAAAAAAACTCTCTTTTAGTGTTCTTCATTATAGAAAGCAAACACTGGAGGAAAATTGCTGTAATATTAATCAAAGACATCCATGGGATTATTCTAGAAATAACTTCTACAGTTTTTTGGAAAGACATCACCCTGGATGTATTTTAAAGGTCAATGATTAGTGACAGGTAGAAGTTAATTACAAATGCATTTGAGGAATACTGTAAAACTGGTTGCATCTCTCTTTTTTTTCTCTTTCCTGCTGGAGAGTCCCTTCCTCTGAGGTCTCCCTAGCTATTATTTGTACCTGTACAAGTCAATAAAATTCTATAGTCACAGAAGTACTGTTTGCACATTGATAGCTCGGACTCGGCTACAGCAGCTGACTGCAAGCTGCTTTCCGTGCCTCCCAGCAGCATATTAGAACCAGGAGGCTTGGGAGATCCAAGCATACTGACAGTTAGCTGTCACCCCCCTCTCCTGCTCCCAAACACATACTTCAAATGCTTTACTCTAACCGTTTCACCGTCCCAGTGCATTCTGCCCAATATATTTATGTGCAAGGCCGCAACAGATGATTGTTTCTTTTTGGGAGGCTTTGCAGACACGGGTATACGTCCTAGAAAAATGGTCAGCACCTATTATGTGTGGGGAGGACAGTCAAATCAATTCATCCTTTTTACTCTCAGCTGAGGGCCAGGTTTCTTATACTGTGATACAAAGGATTGAATTACATTTCTTTTCAGGGCAGATGAGTTAGAGAGTCCTCTACAGAGAGAATCGCCACATAAATTTTTGGTGAGGGGTAATCTCAAAAGGTAACAAATTTTGCAGTAATCCAATCCTGGTGTGATTCTGCCATCACAAGAAGGTGTAATGAGACTACCTTGGACTCTCACACAGCTTCTCAGGTTTTGCGAGGAAAACCTTTTGATAGATTGTCTTTGTAGTCTGTATGTGAGTATATTACTCCTGCAGACCGTTTCTCTCTATGGTTTCCCTTGTTCTGTTTCTGTCCAGTGGAGAGGGAATGATTTATCTTTGGTTAAATGTTAATCTGGAAAAGATCTGTTTAACACTTCTAGCCAGGAGGTTTTGAAGCATTCTTAGTTGAGATGAGACGATTTAATTAGGATGCTGAGCATTTAGAAAAGTACTCTCTCTGGGACACTTAAGTTTTTTTAGATTTTTTTTCCCCAAGGTATGGAAAAGCTTTATGATCAGGTGAAATGCCTCATTGTGAGAGACCCCACTCTGAGAAACAGCTCAGGTTTTCTGCCCAAACTGTCTGAAAAAGGCCTTCAATCTAAAGGAATATGAAATAAAATAAGCAGTGGAGAATGGAGGAAAGGGTAGCAAGACAGCAGTCTTTCAAGAACAAGACTTGAAGCTTTGTCTTCTCTAGTTCCCATGCAACTTTCCTTTGCCTTTTCCTTATTTGCCATGTTTTGTCTTCCTTCCTTACAAAGCCAAGCAGTTGCTGCTTAACCCAAAGTCACCCACGCCTTTTCCCCTTGCCTCTGGGAGCTCGTCCTGCTGATACCACAGGCTAGAAGCTCCCTTGTTTGTTATTGGGGTCCTTGCTGGACTGCCGCGGCTGTTTCAGCGACACTTCTCCAGGAGCAGGGAGCCTGCCCTGGGATGTGGCTGCGCAGGTGGGACTGATGGGCCGGAGCACTGAGGCTTCACATGGCTGCCTGCCCTGCTCCCAGAGTCCGGGAGGATTATTGTTTCAGCTGTCATTAAACAAGAAGAGTTTCTGTCCCTCCTAGCTGGTGTGAGAGCCTCCCCCAGCATTTCAGTCTGTTGAGAGGGTTTAACCTGAAGCCAAGACTTCACCTGCTTCTACAGACACCCTTCCTACTGCTTTGGTGAATCAAAGGCCGTAACAGCAGGAGAACATTAGCAACACATTAACTGCAGGGTAGAGATTTGCCATCACTCACTCATTCACCATTCAGAATAATCAGTATTGCCTGTATGTATTTGGGATACTATGAATTAATTAAATATTAAGAATAATTTGCAGTCTTTAATTTTTGCTGTCTGACTGTGAGCCCACGAGCAGCTCTGTGATCTCAGTTACATCATTTCGGCTCGCACTGAGATCAGCTTTTGACTTGAAAGGCCAAGGCTCTTTGGTAAAGCAGCATGACTTTCCTGTTCAAGATAAATATTCCTCCAGTGCAAGGTTTTATTTTTTTATTTCTCATGGCAGGCTGTAAAAATGAACTTGTGGAATTTAAGTGACTAATTACAAGAAGTTCTTATTATCCAGATAAGTTATTGGCCATAATGTGCAGTGATAGTAATCCTAACTTTGGAGTAAGGATCAACTGGATCAGCTTCTTCAAAAAATTGTACTCTTCTGTAGAGCAGGGGACTATTACCTTTCTTACAGACAGGAGCAGTAGTGTTCGCCCTGAATACCACCGCGAGTATCTGAGGCTGATTCATACAGAACAAAAGTGTCATCTGTAATTTCATATTCCTTACAAAAAGCAAATTCAGCATCATTCCTGTTTATAATTACTCCCAGCTAAAGATTATTCATTCAGAAATATTTTACATATCTTCACTACAGGTCTTTTTCAGTCACCTGTCCCTGTCTCCTATATACTACAGAAGGTAGTATGAGATGAGTAGTGGATGAGCTCCATCCCCTCCAGGGGCGAGAAGCAGAGGTGCACCCAAAAGGACACTGGTGCTCAAAAGAGTGCCAGGCTGTGGAAAGAAAAAAAAAAATAGTACGAGGGCATACTCCAAAGAATATCTTCACTCCTTTAGGTCCTTGCCGGGATCACCAAGGGGTTTAGTGTTTTCTTACCGAGGGGCATAGCAGATGGCTGCAGGCTGAGGAGGGCCCAGAGCTCCGGCTGCCCCTTTCTTACACAGCTATCCTTACAGCAGTAAGTGAAACGTGGGCAGTGCTGCCCTCACCACCGTGTTCTTAACTGAGCTCCTGCCATGAGATCATTACAGAATGATCAGAAATAGTGGCCCAACTAAATATATTCAGTGGCACGAAGGGAAACACCCAGGAAACTGGGGCTTGAAGTCTTAGGCACCCGTGGTATCTCAGAAGATTATCTTCCTGGATCACCTCTTGCAAATAAATGTAGGTTGTAAATCCCACTTGAAAGGGCGATGTAGGCACCGATGTGCTTCCTTGGAAGCAGCTGTTAGTCATTGCTTAACACCACGGTGATGCCATCAAGCTGCACAGAGACACAGTGAGACTCTATTGTATTTTCTTTCAGTGTGGTGCTCACCTGGGGCATATTTTTGATGATGGACCTCGCCCAACTGGCAAACGGTACTGCACAAACTCTGCTTCGTTATCTTTCAAGCCAGCAGACAAGAACAACGCTGGAGAAGGCAGCGGTAACGCCAGTCCTGCCCAAACAGGCAAAGCTGAGCTGTAGGATGAAGCAAAGCCTGCAGAAAACTGTGCTGCTCCCACACAGCTTACAAGGAATGTTTTCTAAGTTGCCTGCTCTCTTATATCCTAAGAATGTTTAAATGTATGAAAGTATTTTGCACCATCCTTCTTCTTCCTCACCTTTTTGGAACTGAGGCCTTGCCTGCCGGTGCATTTACTATATAATTGGATTGAAAAATGTGTTGACTGACTCCACAGGTTTTCTTTTCCTTCCTTTTCTTTGAGATTGTTTTGGGGAATCCTTAAATCGAGAGGCTTTGGCATCATTAGTTATTAGTTTCTTCTTAGTGCTGTGTTACTCTAGGTTTGAACACTATTCCTTTTCGTGTGGGAGATGGGACTTGTGTTTATCTCCAGTCTATAGGAAACTTCTGGGCATAAGAAAATCCTGAATTCCTAGCACATCTCTGCTTTGTTCTGACTCGCGAGGCATGCAGCCTTTGGTCATATGTATTCAGCCATCTCCCAGCATCAGCCGCACCCTGCAAAAACTTGTAGTTATGGCTGTTCCTTCCCGACTGAGAGAGATGGATGAGATGTAAAGCCCATCCTTTGGCTAATTTACTGCCAAAATTTCAAGGGTGTGGTTGAAAGGATGTAAACATTGTCTCAGCATCTATTTTTCCCCTTTGTTTGGTATTTAAATCAAGGTTTTAACTAGTAAGGCTCACTTTTGCGGGCTACTAATGAGGCTTTGTCTTTTGGTGAGGCCTGTTCAGCAACTGTAACTCAAATCTGAATTAAAGTCGAAATCTGCAGGGGGTAATTATATGGACAAGTGCAGAGAGAAACTTGAGAAGTGAAGTAGATGAGGGACGACACTAGGCTCTTTATCTTGTCGGTTGCTAGAAGGATTCAGAAACACGACAGTTTCTGCTAAAAGGGAGTTTAGGAATGAGTGCGGCAGAATGAGGGAGACCCTCCCAGAGTATCCAATTTTAAAGATTAGCTGGTCTGGATGCATACTGCCTACAAGGCCACAACCTTTAATTTGTGCAATTGCGGTGTAGGACGTGAGTGAGGGGGTTGGTTTAAGAAATTAGGAAATGAATTTGAAAAAAGCCTGTCAGAGCTCCAGAAATGTTCATGTAGCAAAATTTGCTGTCCCATAAGATGTTTTTCACAGCTGCTTTTAGATTTTGTTGAATAACAGTTTGTCTAGAATTGTGCATAATACCGTTCTTTACGCTATACTATACATTATTTACTAACACCACTTTGCCTTTAAGCATTGAGAGACTTAATATAGTATTTAATTTTATTAGCAAACTTTGTGACTAACATATTTGGATCCAATTTCATTTCTAGTAGGAGCAAAGCAACCACTGATTTTTATGGACGCAGGATTGAGGTTTTTATGTCAGTGATAATAAACATATTATCTAAAGTACAAACATCTTTCAGTTAAAATATAGCTACTGTAAAAGCATGTGGAATGGTCAGAGTTGCCTTTTTTTAGCGACATAAGACAGACATGAAAAAAGCATATAATACCTTAACATCGAATGGATGCAAATAAGGATGATAAATATTTAGAGCTAAAACACTCGGGCTCTGCTGTAGTGAGCACCTACTCATATGAGTATTCCCCCAGATGTCATGCAAGGAATTGCTCGTTGGCTGCAGGAAAGGTTGTGCAGCCTGACCTTTGGTGTTTCAAGGCAGTCGAGTTTCTCCTGGTCCCGTTGGTTTTTAGCAATTTCTTCTAGAAGGATGGCTTTTATCCCTTGCCTTTATTTAAAGAAAAGTAGGATTTCTCTACCACATTTTCTGACATAAACATAAAAAAGGCAGCATCTATAAAAATGTGGTACATAAATGTGGTTTAATTCCAGATTGCTGTTGGATTTAAGTGTTATCAAATTTCAGTATATTCCTGCCTTATGTTAAAGAAATATATTACTTAAACTTCAGTACGCAGTAATGTATGCTGTCCTACAGGAGATTTATTTTTGCAGGATATGGAGTGCAATGAAATGAGTCAATATGGTGAGGTGTATGTGATCTCTGGGAGTTAGACCATTTAACATAGGAAATGCATTGTTCTCTCTTGTGCGCAAACTATACCACAGTGCAGTGCAAGGTAAGACAGATTTCCTTTTATTGCTCTTAGAAGATGCTAGTAAGGGCTAGTATTGAACCCTCCAAATTTGGTTCAGTCTGGTTATGATCATGACAGGGAAACTTGGGAGCTGAGCACAATGTATAGAATAATAGGAGAATATTTCTGTATGTTTAAATTTTGCACTGTCTAGATGCTTATAAAAACTGAATGCAAACTCTGTAGAAATAGCAAACTATATTTTATAATATCTCTATTGTTACTCAGATGTTTAAATAGCATACCTTAAAATATCATGTAAGTCACACATGTTATTTATATATACTATATATATATAAAATTGCACATGTTTTTTATATATATATACGTACACAGACATATATTATCCAAATATAATTTTAGCCTTCGGTACCTTTTTAATAACTAAACCCTTTCCTTAAGAGGGTTCAATACTTTTAAGAAATCGAATATACATTTTTCAAATTAAATTTGTTTTCATATATTTGTTGTACACAAATATAAAATAAATTTCTTTATAAATAATTCTGTTCTCCTTCCTTATTTATCTGGTTTTATGGCAGATCTTTGTGCCCCTAGCTGCAGCATGTCTTAGGGAACCACTTTTACTTTGTTTTCCCTTGCTTACTGTGAATATTATATATCCAGCACTTTATCTCCAGCAGGTTTCTGGCAGGGGTGCAGCACTGCAGGGTACCAGGTGTCCTTCCACTTACCTGCTTGTGAGAGAATATCACAAGCACCCAGGCCCAACAGAGAGGGGAAACGTTTAGAGAAAGACTCAACTTTTACTTAGCAAAACTTTTGGCCATTTCCAAAAGATGCGGTGTGGGACGTGGTGAGTCGCAGGCGTGCCATAGGAGCGCTGCAGTGCAGGAATTTGGCTGGAAAGTTGGTTTCTGTCAAGGTTTCATTTCCAAGGATGGAGGTTTGGAATGCCCTGCAGGCAGCAGGTTAATGCTGCTCGATAGATCAGCTCTGCAGGGGGTTTTAAAAGATAGGTGCAAGGGGGGAGAAGAAGTTGCAGGCTGTTTTAAAACCAGCTTCCATATTTGTGTTCGTGGGAACCAGAGAGTTACATCAAACTTAATTCACTTGCTGATTGGTCTCAAACATTGCAGAGTGTTCTAGGACAGATGGCACACTGAAGACTTGTTTTACAAGTTTAGTATAACCCCTGTTAGTCCAAAAATTAATCCCTTGTAGCCCTCTGCCTCCCACCCATCCACTGTAGTTCCCTCTCAGAACTGTAATGGTTTGGTATTTCTGAAATGAGGGACTAACTGGTACCCAGTAAAATGAGATGCAGCTGGATGCCTTGTGGTGGCTTTGCCCTGCACTCCCAATGTAACCAGGCTGGTCCGTCAGCACCCAGAGGTGCTGTGCTAAGGCACATCTTCGGAGGTGTGCGGTCCTCTTGCTGCTGCTGGCCTGGCAGCAGACATGAGGGATGGCTCTGCACTCCAGTCCAGCTCAAGGCAGGCTGTGTTTTGCAGTGCATGGCATGAAGTTGTGCCTAAGGCACGTGTACACCCCACCACTTCAAACCTAGGGGAATTTCTAATAAGAGATGCTCTCCCTGCTGCTCCTGCTGTTCCCTGGGTTGCCCTGGTCACAGGGTGGGAGAAGCAGTGGTGGCAGGATCAGCGACACGAGGCCACTTAACGAAACACTTTGTGATTCTCTTATTGTAGCTATATGGCTTCCATATATTAAAGGCAACTTAACCATAGGCCTTTTTCACAAGCTATGTCAGCTCTCATACACTAAAAAAAATACAGTGTGTGTATGTGAACTGGTTAAAACTGGGGCCTTACCACAGTGTATTCCCCACATGGCTAGGGGTAGGCTGACATCTGGATTTGTGCAGCAAAGGCATCGCTCCAAGAAAGGAGAGGGAGCTTGCTGTGAAGCAATGCATTGGCCTCTTATTTGTATTCACAGGTAAGTGGTGTCCGAAGGCTCCGTCGTCTCTCAGGATAAAAGGCAAGATGATAGAAGTGAAGCGCACAGCCTGCCTCCAGTGGCCCAACACAAGCTAGTGATTAATAGTGACCCACGGGATAGGAGCTGCCCGACGTGCTAGCGTGAGGCATGAGAGCTTATTGCCCTTTCAACAGCTGACAAAAGTGGGGCTTTCTGTGGTGCTAGCTAAGCTCCATGTATTTCCTCTTCTTCTGCGCCCCAAAAATGTCTCAGTTAAATAAGACAACATCATAAGTCAGTGTTTCTGTTGGGGTGACATTGAAGAACACATTGTCGCAAACATGCCAAGTGTGGATGTTGGTACTCTATTGATTGTACTGAAAGGTCTCGGTCTTAATTCACTTAGCCTTGTTTTGCAGTCCATTTACCCAACTGAATTTGGTAAGCCATGAGATTAGGCCTTCTCTAACACAGTATGTGATGTATATTAAGTTTTCTTATTGTTCAGTATGTTACAAAATGCCTGTGGTTAATGTCAGTGCATGGCCAGCAGCCCTCTGCTCCTTCACCCGTGGTCTGGGAGAGGAGGTGAAATACATAATGCAGGCTACTTTACTGGTCCTAACTCAGAATTTCAAAATCGTGCCCTCTCTCTTCCCATCCTTGAAGGAGTTTAAGGATGAAAACAAAACATATTCGCACTTTCAGAATTAAAATCAGTGTGCTCTATACCCACTTGTTTACAGGACAAACGGCAGAGTATTCAGTGGCACTAGAAGCAATTCCAAATTCATCAGCTTCCAAATTCAGTACAATAAGACAAAATGTTGCTTAGCTCATTGGCAAACTGAACTAATAGTTCTTGGTTTATTGACTATTAAAATGAGGCCACCTACAGGTCCCACAATAAACCTGCAAAAATGTTTAATCCTGCGTATTTGAAGAGCTGCATTCCAGTCTGGCTTGCTCCCGCTTTGTTTTAAAGAGAAGTGATACACCACAGGGTCTGACTACGCTTTTCAGATCAAAGCCAGGACAGCAGTCAGCAACTATATTATTTTTGCAGTCACTTTTTAAAAAAAAAAGTGAGATAATACTTCCAAACGCACCCCAATCAGTGAAATCACTGAAATAGCCAAACTCCGCGCAGCGTCGGCATGTGACGTTCTGAAATCCTTATACAGGCCGCCGGTGTAATATTAAATGCACTAAGCAAAAAGGTCTCAGTTATGTCCACATGTTTTTGGGATCAGGACGCGCTTGAGCAGCCCAAATTAACCAGGAATAGTACACTCAGAAACCTTCCCCAGAGACCTCCTAGGACTTGTAGCCAGCCTTCTCAGACCTTTTGCCTAGCCAACATAGGCCAGCAGAAAAAGAGAAGCGGTTCCAGAAAAGAAAAGAGAAAAGGCTTCCAGTTTCAAACTCCTGTTTTATTCACCTCTTGTTGGACAGCTTGCAAACAGTGAAGACATTTCACTTTGCAGATGTCTTAGCCAGGGCATTCTCATTTGGTGCTCTTTATAGTTTCAGTACAGATGATACCTGCGGTCTAACTTCTTTTAGCCAGGAAATTTTACTGCCCTAATGTAACAGGTCTGTTTCCATCCCCTTCATTTTCAGTTGCTGCAAGGATTTTTGTCTCTTTTGTTTTTCAATAGCTGGCATTCCAGACGATGGTATATTATTTTTTTCTTTTCAGTGTAGCCTAAAAACTGTCTGAACTGCGGCTTCACCTTGTCTCAGGCCCCGTGCTTCTCACTTCTTGTCTGCCTAGATGGAAGGAATATCTGTTCCCCAGAATACAAGCAGTCACCTACTGGCAATATAAGAACCGTGACAAATCGTGTGTGCCCACTTGCCAGGAAAAGTAGCAGTTCTTTGGAAAAGCCAATAAAATATGTCTTTATCGTCCTATTAAAGTGGACAAGTTGGTTTTGTGTGTGGGCTAGTTAATTTTCATGTTTTTCCAGGCCGCCCTAAAGCCCTTCTTCTTGCAATCTGGGTATTGTCTCCTCCAGTTTACAACTTTATTATTGTACGTTTCATACAAACACGAACATCTGGAGAACATCCTCAGGTATAACTGCTGGGCAGTGCAGAAAATATCTGGCGTGATCTGAAACAGGTTTTCCTTCCCATGAAAGTACACCCCTGGGACTGGGAAACTTAGAAGGTCTGTAATGGCGTCGAGATCCTTTCACCTCCAGAACACCACTTCACATTTGGCCTGGGTCTGTAACAGTCAGTATCCCTGGTGATTTTGTAGCTGGTTTTTTGTGAAATTACTTGGTGCTGGTACCGGTTCACAGAAATCACTGTGGCAGTATCCCTGAGAGCCTCGGTGGTGCTGCAGCTGGTGAGGGGATTGAATTCCTCGCTGTAAGAGCAGTTGGTTTCGATCCGGAGAGCAGCCAGGAGATGGGAGGGTAGGTGGAGGGTGAGGAAGGTGAAAGAGGAGCTTGCATTTTGCCCCTTGCTGTTTGTCCCTCCTGTTCACCTTTAATCAATCACAGGGATTTCCACCATGGCACTGTAAGATCACATTTAACTCAGGACAATTAAAATAACACAGGCTTGTGAAACCCTTTAAAAATAGGTCCTAATTCTTAACTTCATTACGGTATCTGTCTAACACCACTGACTTCAGCGAAACAAAGCTCCTACAAATCTGAGGGGATGGAAAGGACTAAGGTCTACTGAGAAAGATTCCTCAACATACTTGAGATAAAATATTTTCAAGACTCGTTAAAATCTTTTGTAGGAATAGGATGCCTTTGGAAAATCCTACTCCTCCAAATAACTAGTACAGAGAATAGGAATCCTAAAAACCATGGACCAAATTCTCAAAAGAAAGGTCTGTGCCAGCTACAGCACAGCCCCGCTGACCCCTCAGTGAGACAGTCCCCCGGCTGCCTCTCTGCGTGCGCCGTGACTCCTCCATTCTCACACCTTCCTTTACATGCTGCGGAAGATGCTTGCAATCACAGTGTTTTCATACACCTTTGCTGCTTCAGCCCTGTTGTACAGGATTTTGGGAAAGGTGATCATTTTATCTTGTTCCTGGTTTGAACAATTTCTAGGAAAAAACATCTGAACAGGGTTTTTTTTCTGAAGCTGAGAAAATTGTAAGCAATCTCAGGAATTTGCTGTCTCCATGTTGTCAGCTTCAGCTTTGTGGGCTACCACCAGCCCCAGCAGTCACTAGCGACCATGAATTCAGTATTCTCTGTTGATAAATTACAATTTTATCTTTGTTTGGCTAGGGCTTTTAGTAGCCTGCCAACTCAAAACCATTGCCTAATATATCATTAGAGGGCAAATATGTTCCCGTGTATGTCTGTGGCGTGTAAGCAGCTCCTACCAAAGCCTGGGCATTCCAGCATCCTGCTGAGGAAGAAAAGCAGTGCCCCAAATCATTTAGACTGCAGATTTTTCTTTTCAAATAAAATATTTTTTGTTTTTCAAGGTCAGACACTTGGGGCTGTTCAGGTCACAAGACGCCAGAGGCTGTTTACTTTGGAAAACAAGGACAGCCATGGTGGGAGGTGCTTTTAGCAGCAAATCTAGCATTTTAAACCAAACAGCAGTCTGGCCAAAGGGCAGCTTCACTCATCCTTACTGACACCATGACATAGAGGGAGAGCATCCAAGAGCTGACTGACGTACATGCAACAGGAATAATATTTGGTATTCTCACTTAGGAACTCAAATACCTCAAAGCATGTGGGAGATCCTCAGATGAGAGGAATAAATATTTTGCATTGACTGCAGTCAGTGTTTACAGTGGAAAGTGATTTCTTGAAAGGCTGAGACAGTGCCCAGTAGTGGGTTGCATCTAAGAGCGTTTTGGTCATAGTGGAGCAGCACTTTTCCTACACCCAGATGCCAAGGGGGATGGCAGGTTTTCCTCTTCCCTTTGGGTATTTTATTTCATCTTTCAGTTGGGTCAACTATTCAGACTATGGAGATTTCTCCAAGTCAGATTTCTTTCATTAGTGGAAAAACAGAAGAAATGAATCTTTGAGAAGCTGACATAGAGCAGCAAGAAAAAAAACAGCTTCCTACTATTAGTACAAATGGAGGCAGTTTTATATACAGTTTTGCTTCCCTTCGAATTGCATCGCAGGGCTGAGGCTGATCGAGCAGGATGCACAACTTTGCTTCTTGCTGCCTGGCCAGGCCCGCTCTTTCTAAGAGCACAGGACTTGTTGTGTCTGAGGACAGCTGGGCTGAAAAGGCAGGGTCTCCTAGACCTTATTGAATCCGCTCTGGAGAAACCATGTGTCTCCAGCCATTTCCATCCCTAGCTGGGTGGCCATGCATGAGTTTATAACGTTGTTTAAAAATGTATGTGACTGCCTGTATGTGGATTTTTTTTCATCCTAGCTTTTCCACCACAAACCAAAATTGCCATAGATAAGTACTTTCCTTCTGTGAAGACATTTGTTTCCTGTTGACATTTAATTAGTAGATACATTCTGTGGGTCAAGTTAGAGGGCAAAAATAAAAGTCGATTTTAGATGATTCAGCCCATTCTTAACCAGCAAAATGGTGTTTAGAAATGTTAAACTGCAATAAAAATCCACATCTATGTGGACTCACCTAGAGTTTCACAACAGCAGTGAGGATAGAGCACAGAGCTTCCTATTTCAAATGTCTTCAAAACATCCCTTCAAAGAATCTCTATTAGGTGTTAGGAGTATAGAGCCTGTGGCATCCAGTTACACAGTTTTGACCATTTAAGAGAGGTGAATAAAATAGGGTCGGTTTCAGAAGCGTACTGTGAATGGATTACTGTTTTAGCCCTGAAAATACACGTTTCTTCCAGCAGTATAAAAGTGAGGGGAGCATTTATGCCACCAGTGTAGAAACACACATCTCCTTTCTCCAATGACTAAACTGGACTAATGAGAGCTATCAAACTTGCTAAGGACTGAGAGAAAGCCTTTCAGTGCCTTGCACTGCTAAAACATTAAGTGTTTTCTGTAGCATTACTTCCGACTGACACCAATGTGAGCGAGAGGCAAATAGGATGCAGCATCAATGTAACGCAATAGTCCAGGTGCTCTTAATGGCAGCGAGTGAATATGGAGAAGCAAGCCCAGCAACCCCAGCAGAGAACCACATAAATTGCGAAACGCATACTCCATGACCTTGAATCTTACCTAGTGGATACATTTCCAAATTAACTACATTTTAAACCACTGATGTTCCAGGAAAAGGAATATGAACTCTGCTGCTTTCTGTAAGGGAGGAAAAAAGGGCAAAATGGCAGAGCTGAGCCACTGGTCCAGGGGACCATCCTCGAGCCATGCCATGAGGACAGACAGGGAAACTTCCCTTACAGGCAGATCCCAAAGGCGAGTCACCGACTTCTGCTTTCCAAATGCATACGATGTCCTGGGCGATGTGTAATCTCAATGTGTTTCCCATTATGCAAAGAAAAACCTGAACTCTACTCCACTCAATCAAACAACTTGTCCGTATCAAGATCCGTGGGCTGGGCAGTCAGTGGTAGGAGGCCTGTAAAAGAGGAAGCCTGGGATTGTTTACAAGATGATACTTAGAGATGCCTTTGAATCAGGTGAGGCAACCACCGCTTTTAAAAGCCAGACGTTAGCTAAGAATATTTTTATTTTGAGAGTAACAGGATAACTTGGGACAAAATGCTCACCTCCAGCTCACAAAGCGTTTTCATGCCCGAGATTGTATTACAGTTTAGAAAATTCATGGCAAAGTCTCCAGGTTTGTTTGAAGACATGCATGAAGAATTATATGGTGAAATGTTTCATTCTGGCTGTGAAAAAAGTTAATTCAAACCAACTAAAACGTCAGCCATAAAGATGTACAACATTTTTCAGGAAGCCTTGTCCACCCTGAACAAATGTTTTCATAAAAAACAGCCTGCCCGTAATAATCACTGTTATTGAAAAGACATCCCAAGGTTGCTGTATGGAAATATGTTAAATACGTTCTGAAATTCAATCTAATATAATTTCAACATTAGAGCTCATTCATAATCCTGTATTAAAAGCCTATGCAATTTTCATGAAATATGTCTGTCTGTGTAATCATGAATGCTGAATATTGTCATGGCTTTCCAGGAATTTTCAACCTCAATGCAGAGGAAAGAAAACTCTTCCAACTGGACTTTTACACCACTGAGAAGAAATAACAATAACAGATCTAAACTTAAAATAAACATTTCTGGAAAAATACTATCTTTTAAAAGAGGCTGTAGTCTGAATTTCAAGCTACTAGTAATATGAAGCAGAGGCTTCGAATGTGCCTATGGTTACAGCCCCTTGCTTTGTGCGGCACTGGGGGCAAACAGCCCCAGTAGGAAGGAATCTGTTGACTCACACCTAGATTTAGAAAGTGATCCCTTTGGGTGGAGTTGGCTTAAACCCCGTAAGTATTTCTGTTTTGAACCCCCAGTTTACAACTGGATGTAGCTGTTGCTCTGGTTATCAAGTCTTGCCAATTCTTTCTGATTGCACAGCACCACAAGGTGCACACAGCATCACGGGGGTGGAAGGGTAAACAGAAAAATTTTCAGCGTCACCATACATCTGATGTGCTTGTACGAGTACACTAGCTGCTCATCATGAATTTCTTTGTGTTTATAATTTTATAAAAGACTCAAAGGCTATAAAGTACTTGCACACACAAAAGGGTGAGGAGTGGGAAAATTCTGCTTCTCTCTCTAATGTTCCTATTCACTGATGGCTCTTTGATATTTTTCCTTTTTATGAGCAACCTTTTTTTATTAGTGGAATATTGCTGGTTCCGTGGCATGACTTTAAAATGATAGGAAAAATTATACAACTGGGATCTCAATTATTCAGCACAGCCATTTTAATCCTTCGTGTTATTTGATCCAGTACAAGGTAATATATGTCTTATTTCCAATTAGAATACAATTCTCGCTATATTCATCATCTATCGATGTCTGCTTTTCCATTTGCCAGAGGCATGAAAGTCTGTGATTCAAAGGGTGCCATTCAGACTACCCTACTTGTGGACAATTATATAGTGTCAGCAGAGCTGCCTGTAGGTTTGATGCCTGTAGCCCAGGGCAGCTGGGAGCTGCTGTGCACTTTCTTTCCTGCAGAGTTTCTCACCAGCTGACAGCGTATTGCAGAAATGGTTCCTCAGTGCCTCCGCAGCCCTGTGCCGTTTTTGTGAGCAATATTGCACAGCACATTTGCTTGAGACTGCTCAGCTGCATGTGGCAAAAAGATCACTTCTCATGGCCCGAGGGCCTTATCCTGCAAACCCCCTCGCAGTGCTGTGTGCTCTGTGACCCTGTGCTTTGCTTTCCTTGCTGTCCTGGAGGTGAGGTGCATGATGCACCAGAGATGGAGAAGAGAGGGGAGGGGAGGGGAGGGGAGGGGAGGGGAGGGGAGGGGAGGGGAGAGGAGGGGAGAGGAGGGGAGAGGAGAGGAGAGGAGAGGAGAGGAGAGGAGAGGAGAGAGGAGAGGAGAGGAGAGGAGAGGAGAGGAGAGGAGAGGAGAGGAGAGGAGAGGAGAGGAGAGGAGAGGAGAGGAGAGGAGAGGAGAGGAGAGGAGAGGAGAGGAGAGGAGAGGAGAGGAGAGGAGAGGAGAGGAGAGGAGAGGAGAGGAGAGGAGAGAGGGAATGGTAGTGGGTGAAAGAAGAGTGTGGCTCTGGCCCGTCACTGGCTGCCTGTTGCTGGGTGATGCTGGTCCTGCACCCCTCCTTCTGCCCCCATCCCCCCCACTCCTGCCACTTCCTCATGCTGGTAGTTTTATACCGGCGTTGAGCTGGTTTAGCTTTCTGAAGCCACAGAAGACTAACCCAGCAAAAAAGAAGTGAGTAATTTGGGCTGCTGAAGTGAACTGACTTACAGCAGGGTGAGATGAGCACTTGATCTGGTAGCCAGGTGCAGAGGGAAGGAGAAGCAGGGACTGGGACGACTGGAGGAGGAGATGGTGGGGACAACATGTCACCCCTGATGGGAATGACAAGTTGCTATGCTGTAGCGTGTAACTTCACTGCTCTGCTGCTCTTTCCCCATCTATATAAATAGCTAACAAACCCCTTCTAATGCTTGCAAAATATCTTGAAAGACATCTTGAAAGCCTCCAGTGAACGGAAAGCTAATGTTGACTGCAAAGCTGAGTGTCCCTTCCATGAGCTGGAGTAAGACACATGCACTCAAGACAGCCCAGCTCTTTAGTATCAGATTAACATGATGTGAAAACTCTTCAATATTCTTCTGGCTTCATTCATTCATATCCAGATGGTGCCACCTCGAGGGGGCCATGTCACAAGAGGACTCCCAAAAGCCATAGCTGGGCAACAATTTGCACTATAAACTCCTTATGGTCCAGCCCACCCCTTGCGTAGCCCATAGTTACTTATGAACCTGGGGGGTGACAGCATTCACCTCGTGAGCATTTGCCTTCATCCTGTGCTCACAGGAAAGACAAAGTCTGCTGTCTACATGAGAAAACTCTTCAGAAATTTGTCCCTCTGAGTTAATAGATGTGTATCCAGCTTTAGCTGGCCAAGAAGCATGGAAGAGGCCGCTGCCCCACAAAACTCGTGACAACCACCTTGATGGATTAAGAGATTTCGGGCAGACTGTCTCTCAGATTTTAGGGTCCCTTTGAAAGTAGGTTTATCCTTGGTCTTTTGGTAGCATAAGTATGCTGTAGAAAAAGACAAGAAAAGACAAAGACAGCAGCTCAGCAGCAGAGTACTCACAGCCACTGGGTTGGGAGAGGAGAGGCTCCATGCACAGCACGCCTGTGAACTCAGAGGCGAGGGCTGGAAGGCAGATGACTTTAGATGGTGGCAGGACTCCTGTGATGCTTCCCTGGAATTAGGGGTTGGCCCACTCCCATTTCTTTGGTTTTCTAATGTGCTGAACTCCAAGCACAATTCACGCAGATCTGAGCTGAGAGCAAAGCTATAGTATTGAAATGGACCGGTGTTTTCTAGGTCAGTGGGTTAACTTAAGGAACCTTCCCCAAAAGCTACTCCAAAGCCCCTTCGACCTGGTGCAATGGTGGCAAACTGTGCCTCAACTGAGAAATCACACATATGCCCACCTCTCCGCATACAGCAGGCTTCGTTCTCACACTTCAATTGAACAGGCTGCTTCCCACATATGCAGCTGTCAAAGTGAGATTTTAGCTGTTTCCATCTCAAACCTGGCTTCTTTGTGTCCAAAGTGTCTTGGCAGATGACCGGGTTACTGTAAGATGATGCTGAGAAGATGGACAGGGAACAGTGGTTCACTGTTTCTTATGGCAGAAGAACTAGAGGGGACCCAGGGAAATTTCCAGGCAGGAGGTTTAGTGGAAGCAAAGAGGCAGAACCTCTCTGTACAACACGGAGTTACTCTGTGGGACTCAGTGCTGCAGGATGTTATGGGATGCACGAGCACACATGGTTAGGCAAAATTATGAAGTACAGATACGTACTATTTAAAACCAGCGATACAGGCACAAATATGAGCTCAGGGATATCTTAGTCCATTTATTGCTGGAAGCTAGGAGTCTATAGTGGAAGTAGAATGAGAACTTCCTTACAAATGTTCTTTAAGAGGCCACTCCATTGATGGGAGAAAGGAGGCTAAGTGAGATGGCCCTGAGCAGCTGCTCAGCAAATGTCAGCACGTGCAGCTCACCCAGGCATCCCGTGCGTGCGTACATGTGTGTACACATGCCAGCTCGCCCTCGCTTGCCCTGCAGGAACTCTGCCCATCCTAGACCCTCAATCTCGTGCGTGTTTGCAAAGAGCCAGGGTGAGAACATGGTTGCCTTGTCCTTTGTACTGTCTTTCACCCCAGGAGAGGAATGTAATTCTGCAAGACGCTGAGCACTGTTGGCTCAGGGCAAGCGCTGATGAGTTCTGTGCAACCAGTTCTTGCTTTGAACTGGTTTTATTAATGAATATTTTTATTCTAGGTGGCAGATGTTGGAACTAATCCGAATGCACGATGCTTTGCAAAGGTGTGGAAGGGCACGAGCCCACAGCTGTGAATTTTTGTAATGATTTTCCAGGGTCCTCTTTAAAAACTGTCCCCTTGCTAATCTCAATAGATAGTGAGCTCTAAGAGTCATGCTAACACTGGAAAACAATTTAATATCTTTAGAGACACCTTCTTGCAGGGGCTTTTACAAGTAGATCAAAAAGCAGATCTATATCTTTTCACATAAATATTTGAAAAGCATTATGGTGGAAATACTCTCTTTTTACTCTGGTGGTAGGGAAAAGGGCCTGCACGTGGTGATTACGGGACAGAGAAACTCCAGACTTTGGCACCATAAAGCTTTTCTGGGTGCAGCTCCACATTTACACAGAGAACACCTGAGATTTAACTTACGGTTGTATTGACGAGGAACAAGAAATTTCCCTACAATGATGTAGCCAGGCTACGTGCAGCCTCTTTAAGGCTGCAGAAAGCAGCCACATCATTTCAAAGGTGTATGAACACAGCCCTTAAAATTGCAAATCCTTCAAAAGCCTCTGCCCAGCAGAAGGCAAAGGCAGCGAGCTGCCATGTGCTGATGTTTCTGTGGGATGCGTGATGGCTGCTGCTCAAGACATCCTTTGGAAAGGCTGCCCAGGACCAGACGTCCCAGGAAGGGGTACTAACAAGCGCTGTATTTGTAAAGGTGTTCAGCATTTCGCTTTTTGCAGAGAGCTGGGAGGCTGCCCTAAGGATAAGCATTTCTTAGTGAGGACCAAAGGAAGGGGATTCCCTGGGTTAGGCAGGGAATGGGGATCAGCACCAGTGGGGAGAGGGCAGTGATCTCCTACAGCGTCTGGTGTACTTAACTTGTGGGTCCGGACCTGGTGCTAGGATCTCACACCTCTATGAGATATAATGCATTGAGAAGCAGAAGGACTTCAAATATGTTTCAAATTATTTCATTTCGAAACATTAGCAAATGCGGAGGCTCTTGGGCATTGAGCTGAATCTGTAAGATTGGGGAGGAACACAGTGAGAAAGGAAGAAAATTAAAAGCCATGGGAACAGATAGACATACCATTTATGTAGGAGGAAACTGAGGCATAAAAGCAGTTATGAACCATCTGCAGTTGGTCAGACAGTAATGCTGAGAGCGGGGAATCTTTTAACTCGCCGTCCTTGCTTTAGTCCCCAGATGTGCATGACCGTGCAGGGGAGACCCTCTGCTCCTGGCTCTGGATGCTGGCCTTGCTGGCCCTCTGCTCGAGGTTGAGCAAGCGGGGGCAGCCTGAGCTGAGAGGAAGGGTGAGGAGGGAGGTTGCGGGGGGGATGTGTGTCACTGGTGACAGCGCTGGTGGGTGGTGGGGTGGCTTTGGGTTTTTAAGGTGAGTACATCTATGGTGGGTAGCAGAAGTTACCAGAGGGTAACTATTCCAGAGGGGACCATCAAACTGCTGCCATCATGGACTGTCACTTAATTGCAGCGTTTTACTTCTCACCCAGCAGCCCCAAGCAGGCATCCAAGGGGTTGAAAAAGAGCGATATCTTGGCTCTCCAAGTGCACCAAGCCTTCCCGTCTCCCGGTTTGTGGCCTTTCCCCGCCAGGCAGGCGTCCCTCTGCCTGTCCGCTGCATTTGCGCTCAGACGTTGGCAGGGTGTGTTGGCTGGACTGGGGTCACCAAGCTGCAAAGAAACACACTCTGTCAGGCCCAGAGCTATGTGCTCACTTTCATCACATGGATATGCGTCAACGTGTCACTTTAAAGTAGTTCAAGTAAGAGAGATGGGGGAACAGATGAGGAGGAGGGAGGCAGGAAACATGTCATAAATCCACAGCGAGAGGGACTCTGAAGTAAGAGCATTAAAGACTCTGGAAAACACATAAAAATCTGCCGTAGAAAGGCCACTGTCAATGCATCCTGTCAGTGCAGTTTGCTTTTTATTTCCTAGTGTGCAATATGATATAAAAAACGTTCACCTTTACTAGATGATCCATGAAAGCTTGTATTTCACATGAGATTTATTTTTCGTATGAATAGACTTGGCATTTCCAGACACTGGTGGATACCAGTCGCCGTCCTATAAAACAAGGCCACCAGCACCTGTGGTCTCCCAGGAACTGTCTCTTCCAAGTGCTGTTCCTCACACAAGGGCCGTTTCGTTTGGTTTCTACTTTTTGGTTAAGTAGAGCTGAACTGAGGAATGTAGAGTTAAATAAAAAATAATGGAGAAAGATCAGACTGAAATAATTTCCTCCCCCCAATCCTACTCGTGCAATCATCAGATATGCGAGGCTTTGCGCTTTCTCATGTTGCTATTGTAAAAAGAGAGAGAAAATTCAAATCCATTCAAATAATACAGAGTCTCAAACACTACAAAGAGTTCCCCACTGCAGGGATCTGAAATTCCCTCAACACCCAGAATATTAAGCAATCTGGGGCTTGTGCTTTTAGATAGAGATTTGAGAGATGGGAACAACCTGGCTTGCCTAAAAATGATCGGTGAAGGGAAAAATTGCCAACGCAGCAACCACCAGCCTCTCTGGCAGCCAACTGTATTCTCGCTCAGCCATCCCTGCTGCCTTTGTGGGGCTTAACATGTTCAGCACAGGGAAAAGGCCTCCAGGCTTTGTCCAACAGACTCAGTGGTGCTAGTGAACAATGAGGAAGAGGATTTACACTGTGTAACCAACTTTAAACGTGATGAAATATAATTTTTCTACAGAAGTGTGTGAGCTGGGACACCCCAGCCTGAGAGGGGGACATCCTCCTGACAGCCAGCACGCCCCTCGCTGCGCCTCCTCGTCTTATTCCTTGGGCATGCTGTGTAGTAGCGAGGACACGTACCAGTAATTTGGTGGCAGTTGATTGCGAAGGGTTGATTGCGTGGCTTTGATCCCCTGCATCTGCGAGGTATTCTTGCAGAACTAAGTGCTATGGCATGGGGACATAAGGAAGGAAGAGCCCGTCGCACTCGAGCTTCCCTGTGGGGACCCACCAACCAGACAAGCTCACTGCTCCCTTCCCTCAGCCACCCATCTTACCTTACCCTTTTCCTCCTAGCACAGTTTGAGAGCTATTGCTGCCGAGACTGCATTTTCCTTGCTTCAGTTTCCTTGCTAGTCTATGCATAACGTATTAGTGGTGTGAAATGGAGAGGAAGGAAATAGAGGGGAAGCACAAGGAGCAAAGTAAACATCTTCAGGGAGGTAGAGACCGCACAGAGAAATGCTCACTCACCCTTTTGAACCAGGAATTTAATGTCCTTCTGCTTTGCGTGACAGTCCTGCGTGCAGCACTGCCCTTTCAGGTTTTGCTGGGGGCCAGGGAGGTTGCAGAGCCCTGTGAGCCAGGCTCCCAGGCACCTGCCCCTCATCGCACCCAGCCGCATGGGACCTGCTTTCAGCTCTGAGGCATTTGAAAAGTACAGACACATTTCTCTCCAGATGAGCAGGCTGCTATCTATCGGGACTTCGGCTGTCTTTTCCCCAGTGATGGGATGTTAGGAAGAGCTGTTTTCTATATGGCTCGGATCCTGCTTGGAGTCAGAGTGGATGAGACGGCTTTGGCTTACGGCCTTCTGGGCACCAAGGTGATGTCCATCCCGCAAAATCCTAAAGTGCTGGGAGAGCAGGCAGGGTGTAACAGCCCCCGTTCTGTGCCAGACCAGCAGAGTCACAGTGTCTGTGCATGCAGAAGGACCCATGGGGCCTCTGGCTGCTGTCACGGCGAAGGGCAAGGTCCCAGCTGAAGTTTCGTTTGGGACAGCCGGCAACCCCACAAGCCCCCAGCCCGCTGAGACGGGGCGAGCACCTCTGGGGGACACACGGCACAACCACACCGCAGCCCTCACGCCCCTACCTCGGCGCCATGTCCAGGGAGGGCTGCTCGTGCAGCGAGCCTGTGGTCCTCTGCTTCTGCTGGGACAGCCGCTGAGGTCGCAGCTTGAGAGGATGTGGTTGCAGGCTGGAAATAGGCAGGGATACCTAGTGCGTGCCTTCGAGGTCTTCCTGGCTTCCTCTTGCCCTGTCCACCCACTCCAGGCAATGGGAGTCTTTCAGGACCATTGCAGAAACACAGCTGTAGCTGGGAAATGGAGCTGAATGGTAAAAATCCTCACAGGGCTCCTCGTTGCTAACCAGAAGCACAGCCTGACCACTTTCTAGGTCAGATGGGATCCTGGCTCTCTGAATGAGAAAGAGCTGTGAGGAGCTTGAGGTGGCTTGGAGCTGAAGTGCCTGGAGGCTAGAGCCAGCACTGCTCCTCCTGCGACTGGACCTGGATCTGCTGTACGAACCATGGGGCCTGGGGCTGCACGGCTGCTGAGCGACAACTGCTGGAGAAGAAAGAAGCAACACGATATTATTTATTTGCCTGTTAATCGGGAAAGTGGGTAGCTTTAGTGGCCATCAGCAGAATAACCAGGCACAGCGTGTGTCACTGTTATGGGGTGATGTGTTTGTGGCCTTACCCAGGCTCGTTCTGCCTTTCCTTCTCCCTGGTGTACTTTCCTTGGCTCCACACACAGAGCTGTGCTTGCAGGGAAATGCCATAGCCTGCAAGAGTACGGAATGATCCCAGCTGCTCTGGGCGGGTGCTCAAAGCCACTAACTTCTTTGCCAAAACTAGACCCGTCCCAAGGTGCTGCTCTGAACCCTCCTGCCAGCCGCCAACGCCCAGCAGGAGTGCTGCGATGTTGAGAAGACCCCATTTTTGCTGCATCTCAGCTGGAAGCTGGACAAGCAGCAGCAGCACTTCTAAAAATCGTCTTTGCCTTGAGCTGGAGGCATAGGCCATCATTTGCCTATTTTCCTGTTCCTTTAACTTCTTAATTTTGCAATGGCTACAGAATTGCATCTGCTTCAGTGTTTTCTGGAAAAGCTGTGCTCCCTCTATGGGAGAGAAATGGGAGATCTGGCATGCAGCTGGCCTCTTTCCAGCGTCTTAAAAGCTGCTTAGCCGAAATTTCACCCTGATTTTGTTTCTTCAGCTTCAGCGATCTGATTGTCAAAGTAGCAGTAGGTTGCTGCTGCGCCTGTACTTCAGAGAGCAGCGTCTGCTGAGTCTAGTGTGTGGAAGCCATGAGGGCTGCGATGGTCACGAGCAGCACCACCAGAGACTTGACGCAGGCCAGCCCCTGACTGGGGCAGCCTGGTCCTGCTGGCTGCGGTCCGGGAGGGCAGAAATCAGCCCCGGACCCTGGGGCACGAGCAGGCTGTGGGGCTGTGGGTGGGGAGGCACAAGGCAGATAGCCGGGGTGGCAAGCACAGGCTCTGCGGATGGAAACGGCTGAACGATGAAGTGCCTGGCGAAACGGTCATGGGAGTCAAGCACAGAAAAAAGAGGGTCATCTGGTGCAGGGACTCCAGTGCAAAGCCTCTGGGGACACGGTGGCAGTGGCCGCCCTGGAGCCCCCACCTCAGTGGGCAGCCACGGCAAGATCCCCATGTGTCATGGGAGCTGGTGGACAAGAATCACATAGGGAAAAAAAAAGGATTTTTTGGAAACAAGTGCAGAAACATGTGCCTCCATCACTGGCCTCACCACCTAATCAAGCTGCCCCAGGGCACTGTAACCATTTTTTGGTTAAAATGTGCACTAAAGAGCATATGCAGATATCCTTATATATGCATGCCCAGTCCGTGGCTCCAGTGCAAGAGGGGCTGTGGGAAGAAAAGGAGGGGTTAAGCTGTGTAGCTCCAAGCACACTGCATTTTCAGGGATGGGCAGGAGGAGTGGGGGGGCCTGCTCCCATGTGGGGCTGGAGCAGCTGTGGCCAAGGGTCCCGCCGAGGGTCCCACGGGGCTGGGGGGTGTTTGCTGACTCCAGCCCCCAGCCCCTTGGCATGCAGCCCAGTCCCAAGAAATATAAACCAAGGAAGCATAAACAGATGATCACATGAAAAATATATCATGATTAGCCAGATAGATCCCAAATGTTTGTTCTGTAAACTGCAGCAGGCAGCACAAGTGTTCGCTGCAGCTGTAGTTTCTCATCTTATTTGTGTAAGTGTGCCATTAAGCTTAGACATGGGCAAAATAATCTTTCCTTGATTCTCACTTAAGAAGCTGCTTTAAAGATATCAATGTTTGATTCGACCCTTTTGCGACTGGTATTATACCGTAAACTGATTCTCACTTAATAGAAAATCTTTGCACATTTTTTCTCCTGGGTTACTTCCTTTTCCCTCTGAAGCCAGTAAAGTGGTTTGTTTTGTGAATGAAAGCTGGATGCCTTTAGCAAGATGGCATTAACACTGACCTCTGCTCATGCATTGAATTCCTGCCCAGCGGGAGGCGAGGTTGGAGGAAAGGGTTAGTTCATTGATGGTCAGAACCTGCTGAGTGCAGGGCTGTTAACCTGCCTGGAAAGGGAACTGCTCAGAGGGCTTTTCCCTTTCTTGGATTAGCCCAATGAAGCCATCCCTCTCTCCCTTTAGTTTTAACCATCTGCTGGAAAGATGGCTCTGATTCATCTCAGCTTGGTAGAGATTTTTTTTAATATATAAAATGGCAGTAAATTGCGGGGCGGGGGGGGAGGATACACTTTAATTTTCTTATTGCTACTGCCTGTATCAGAGAAGACTATCTGAATTTCACAGCATGAAACATTTAGCAAGGACAATGCGAAGAAATCAAAACCAAACTCCTTCAGCCATTTCCCAAGAAATTCAGCATGTTTTATGCTCTTTGGATCCTAAAATGCATCCTGGAAGATGGATAATCTGGAAAAGAAAAATTTTGTGAAGCTGATTGCCAACAGCATCTTCCAACAGCTAGTGCACGAGAGCTGTTCTGAGGGAGATGGGTCTATAATTTACGATGCTACTGGACTCTGAAAAGGTATTGTGTAAAAATAGCAATTTTTCATTTGATAGTTTTATCTGCTGAATATGGCGATAAAACCTGTGGTCTGCTTTTTTAGAGCTGGAGAGGACTCAGAGTGCAAGTCAAAACCCAGAAGGTTCACACAGCACAACTGGAAAACACACTGTAGGTTTTTCTCTCCTTTTTATCTTCTTAGTCCTTCAGAGCCAAGGCAGCATTTGGAAAATCAGCTGTGCCTGCGCTCATTTTTACACCATCACAGATTCATGAACTAATCTTCCTTCTCCTCCTCATTCTTCCCCTGCCACTTTGGCTACCAAGTTGCTTCAGCTGCAGGTGGAGGAGTGACCGTACTGAAAGCAGAGCAAGATGCCCATAGTCCAAGTCGAACTGTAGCCATAGCAATTAGAAACACAACATCTTGTTTTAGCTCTCCCACCAGTGTCAATCAAGAAGAAATCCGTTGAAGCATCAAGAAGAAATCCATTACAGTCAGTGGAACTGCACCAGCACAAGGCTGGTTTCATTGAGATTAGGCTCTAGCTTTGGTGTCTGTTTTATTTGTAAATTGAGCAGATAGAAGCTACGGGGAGATCATTAAATCGGAACTCAGCAATTTTCATTTCCACTTGTTTTTTTGAGTAAAACCATACTTTGTTATCCTTGCCAGAGTCTACAAGGACTAGTTTGAACTACTCTCACCAGCTAAGACAACACTTCTTCTCTATAAGGTGAGCACATTGAATAAAGCTTATCGATGTAGTTGTTTCTTTTTCTTTTAATTCACCTCCTGACCTTTTAAAATTACTTTACTCAACAAAGGACAATAGGGCCAATCCAACTCCCATTAAAGTCAGCAGGAGTCTTTTCATTGACTTCAGCTGAAGTTGGGCTGGGCCCAATAAGATCAACTTTAAGAGTAAAAAATAGCAACTCATATAGAGCTTTATCTTGCCCCCTGTGGCTTGATAACTGACCTCCCATCATGTTCACTGGGACAGGATTGGGTCCATAAAGCCAAGTAAAACTATTAGGGGCCTAATCCCATAAGCCAAAGCTTATATTGCAAATAATTTGCATTTAAATGCAAAGTATTTGCATTTCCTCTTTCTAATCACACAGGAATATTTGAGAAGTGTTCATGACTTTATGAACGGGGACATGCTTCCAGCTGAACAGATCGGATTCATCTTTGGGTTGCTTTGTGCCCCAGAGTTTTCCCTTTTTAAAATAGGAAGCTGACAGGGTTAAGGGGCTCAAAGATGACCTCATGCATCTCCTTCACTCTTCAGCTTTCCTGCTCCATCTCCCCACACAAGCACCATCCTGCTCCTTTGCTGGTACCTTGCCAGGTCACCCCAGCTCCCATCCTCTGCACCATTTGCTCTCCCAGAAGAAAGTGCCACTGGTCTCCTCTACCTGCATGTCCTAAAGCGAGCAGAGCAGCACCTGGAGGGGTTCAGCTGGGGCAGGGTGGTGATGTGGTTGCCTGTTGGTGTGACGGGAGGAGGCAGACTGGATTTTGTTCTTTGTTACACCTTCGGCCTGAGACAGTAAACATTTGTTTTCTAAATAATGCTTAAAATATACCCTAACACGAGGAAAGTTCCACCAACTACACAAACTCCCAGTCTGTTTTATGATGTGGATTTTCCAGTGGCTCTGGATGTGACACAAAGCCGATGTTTTTCTCTTTATTGTTTTTTCATGATGCTTTTTTTCACTTTCTTTCTAATTACCCTACAAGAAATCTATGTGGAAGACTCCTTCTCTAGCATGCTGAATTGTTTCACCACCAAGAGAAGAAAGGTCATTTGGCAGCTCTTTGAATTGCTGTTAAAACTACCACCTACCATAGGTGCTTGTATGTTTTATTCCGGAGACCCTAGCTCACAAATTTTCTTTAGGTTAAAAATAAATCCACTCACTGGCATCTGTGGAGAACATTTTCCAATGTCAGAAAACTACCCCGCTGTCAGAATAATTTGTAGCAGCCACCCAGAGAAAGGTGGGCTCGACGCCGCAGCCACACGGCAAGACAGGACATAGCGCCACTGCAAAGCAGCAGATGCTGTTCTTCCTTCACCCCCGTGTCATGAACCCTTCTCCTTTTTCAGTAGAATCTAAATTTACCCAGTCCTTTAAATATATATATATAGTATATTAGAAAGAGCTCTCAGATATCCTCGGCTTCTCCCTGTGCGAGGAGGAAGAGCCCCCCTGACTCCCGACACCGCCAGCCGTGGTATTCTCTGCGCTCGCCCAAATGCGCTGCAGCATCAACATCAGTCACTTCAAAGAGCTCTTTCATGTACCACATATTTTTTTTATCCAGAAGGCCCAAGCGAAAGGCAGATCTGGCTGAAACTGGCTTTATTCGGCTTGCCACTTGTGTGGCCCCTTGGAAAAGTCTCAGAAGAGTGAACAAACTTTCCATGCGCTTTCAGCGAGCAGGTGTAAGATATAAAGCTTTTTCTGTCACCTGTTGTTAGCAGTGCAACGTAATTAATGGCTTTGTGTTGCTCTCGGGTGTGTAGGTCCTAATGAGTGAAGGATTCCTCCCCTGCCTGCACTACAGAGAAGTCCTGTTCCCTGGGTGAGACAGTGCGTGGAGATGGGCAGTTTCCATTCCTCTCTGCTCATGTCTTGGGAGAGAGCCTGCCGACAGTACCAGAGCAGGGCATGCTGTGGCGGGACTGGAATGATGGCCGGCTCCACAGCCACCCACCCTGGCCACTGCAGAAACATGGGCTGCCCCTCATGGCGCCCACCACTGCAAGCAGCTGGGGCCATGCCCAACTCCATCATATGGGGGATGCTCTGGGGAGCTGCCTGTGGAGGGGTCAGCTCTCCTGGGAGCGACGTTTCGATGAGGACAACCTGACCCCATTTCAGGAGCCTGCGTGGAGGGAGGCCTGGGGAGATGTGCGTACCTGTCCCACCAGCTCACCCTTCCCAGCCATGCAGGTGCTCACAAAGCGAGGGTTGCTGCTCTCCGACCCTTCTGACACCCAATGCAACAGCCAGAGGAGCCAGCCCAGCGGTGCCCCTTTTTGGGAAAACTTTGATTCTGCACGTCCCAGATGGAGCAGGCTCACAGGAACCTGCCTACACTGCACAGCAAAATCCTCTATTTGTGCTGTCAGACCCTTACTGTTGCCACATGTTCAACGTTGTTTTCTGCCCAGTTCTTACTAACTTCAGGCAGCAGGCACCTACTTCAGGACCTTAATCATTGTAAGCTCTTTCTATCATCTAGTCCACTGTCTGAAGGAGCCCTTGCTCTCCACTAAGCACAGAGGGAGCCCACCAGAAATAGGCATCTGATTTGGGCAGTTATATGCCTAAAGCCAGTTGGGATAACTCCAGTCAACATCCTCAAAAATCACTAATCAAGCTTTTCCCCAGCTTCTTAGTCTCCTGCAAACAGGAGATATGATTAAAGATAATAGCTCACTTTTGGGGGAAATTTCTGATAAGGTCATGCGAGCTGATGACATTGCTTAGAACTCAGGTGGCACCTAAAGCAACATTTGTTCTTAATGATTTATGTAGATGCAAATATTCTGGCAAATTCTCTGCTCTTGGATGTCTGCAGGGAGAGACAAGCCAGATACTGCACTCTACTGTTAACCAGAAGCCAGAAGAGAAGGGAAGGCACATACCAGATTTACTGCATATACCTTTGTTGGCCAAACACGGCAGGCAGCCAACAGCCTATTCCATGCAGCAACCATGGCTTCATCCTGCTTTTGCAGCCAAATGAGAATGGCAAGGCATATGGCAGGAGGTTATATTTTGCACTCTTGATTCTTATTACAAGGTTCAAAGTTTTTTGTTTACGTGCTCAAAGAACAGAGGCCAAGTCTCTTCATGCTTGTAATTACTTGGGTACAACTATCAAGAAAGTTTGTTTTTCTCATCTAGAAAGCATTTGTCTGTAGCTAGTCACTTATAAAAGATTTTTGGGCTAGTTTTTTCCATTCCTCTGTTCTTTGAATATTAAGTGGCAAGTAGAAACTGATTCCCTAGAGGATGTAACACTTTCTGCTGCCACAGACTGTCAGGTACTTACCAAAAACATTGATTTCCTTTGGACCCAAAGATATTGCCATTTTTCTGATTGACTGAATGTGACCACATATTTCCAAAATACACAAAGGTGGGACAACCACAAATGTATAATTAATGAATTGTTCTGGCCATATTTACTACAGAAGTTACCTGAGCCTTGGCTGGAAAACATATTCATTCTGGTCTGGGCCAAGTGCATGCCAGCATGTAGTATTTTTTCATTAAGTTACATGATATGAATGGTTTTAAGAATCACTTGTGTTCTTCCAGTCTGCCTGCCAGAAGTGTTGCCCAAATCCATTCCCTATTTAATCGTGAAGGAATGCTGTTCAAGAGATTTGGGGTCAGAAGTGCTCAATAAATCAATCCAGATACACTCCTAATGAGTGGTGAATTAAACAGCATTTGTTTTAAGATCAGAGGTCCTCTTGGGAGATTATTTTTTATTGCAAGCAGAATTGCTCACTTGCAGGTATCAAGATGCTAGGAGTTAAGGCCTGTTAGGAAGGTCCACAAAAGAATCTGGATCTTCTTTACTGAAAGCATGTGATTACATCCAGACAACAATGATAAATAGGTGAGACTCATGTCCTCCGCTGGAATACCCAGTTTCCTGAAGTAAGGAGAAAGAAGAAAAATTTTGTAGCTTCAGCTAGGATAAAGTTATTCTGCATTTATATCTCCAGGTTCTTATCTTGCAGATCACAACACAGGGATTCAGAACAAAGAGTGTGGAGAATATAGCTGAGGTGGGAAGGAGATGTTTGGAGTCCATGCTGGCCAGCAGGAATGGCAGCACCCTGCTCAGAGCACGGCGCTGGATCTGGTGGAGGATGCAGTCCTTTGCAGGGCTGGACTTCTTCCTCTCCTGGAGGAGGAAGGCAGGAGAAGCCAGGGGTTTTTGCCACGTCAAAGGACAATGTGCAAAATTTCAGGCGAAATGTTTGAAATGGAAAGGATTTTGCTTGCTTGTAATGTCTTGTTTATTTCTAAGCTTCTATGTTTTTGAAAATTGGTGTTTTTTCAGAGCGTTAGAAATTAATAATTGCAGCTTTCTGGTCACTCTCTGACTTCCCATCAGCCACCCTTCTCTGAGCAGGCCAGCAGGCTGACTTGCGCATGGAGGTGGCAAGTGGATATAAAACGTCCCCGTGCAACCTAAGTAGCATCGTGTGGCTGCTTTAAACGGGAGCAAGTGAGAGTCCCTGAACAAGCGGGAGAGGATCAGGTCCCACACCAATAGCTAGGGAGCCACACTCCGCTAGGAGAAATTGAGAAACCCATGCATACGAAAGGACCTGACCGTACATCCTCCTTCTATATTATCAGGAAAAGTGTAGCCAATTCCCTCTGGTGTCCTGAGAAACACAGTTAGATCCTTTCTGTTCACCCATTATTATGTTTTTGTCACACCTTGCTCATTACAATTTCATTTAATTCTAGTTTAAACAGATAGGCTGACATTCCCTTTCCTGTCATAGTTCCACATTTGGACAGAAATACCCCACAACACAGTCGCGTAACACACAATGATGGGGGGGACACGTGGACGAGACGACTTCCAGGTAAAGGATGTGGGTGCAGAAATTTGAAATATCCTCATAAAGAACAAGGGCTTTGAAACTACAGTTTCCACAGAATATTTAGCAATCCATGCTCTGGGACTGAATTATTAAATTAAAAAAGGGTTTTTAAAAAAAGTGACTTAAGGCTAGTGTGGGTCAAAACTTGGCATTTTCTTTCTGTGGGAAGTCCTGACATTTCCAGACAGTTTTCGTTCTGGATTGGAACAAAGCCTAAAATAGTTTTACCTTTCCTGTGGAAATGAAATTCTGAAAATATTTAATTCTGGGAAGCCGAAAACATTGTTTTTCACTTTTTCTGAAACCAAATGCAGCAGACATATGCTCACCGTGGGGGGGTTGTCTTCTCAGATGGCTGCCAAGTCTGAAGTGCAATGGTGTCAGAGGTGACTCCGCAGCATCCCCTGGCCTGCTCCTGTGGTGTGTGGTGCATAGAAACCCCTCAGTCCCGTTCTTTCTTGGGCCTCCAGACCTGCCATGTGCCCTCCTCTGCAGCCAGCTGCAGCTCTTGACCCAGAGTTGTGCTGCCAGGGGACTGCCAAGAAAGCTTCAGTCTGGGGATGGCAAAAGTTTCCAGAACCAAAAATATTTTCATGAAACATATTGGTTTTGACATATCACCATTAATCAATTACCAATTCCTGACTAGTTAGGAACCATATTGGTTTGGTGGGCAGTGAAGCACAGTATGGGTCTTGGACACTCGTACTGGTTCTCATACCAGTCATCAGTGGGAGGAGGGAGGTATATCAAAGAGACTAACCTGTGCAGGAGGTAAGAATGAGCTTCAAAAGCTCTGAGGTGATCCTATGGATATACAGGAGCCCAGCGAATGTTACTGATGGAAGAATGAGTGTGCAGCTCGTACGGGACAGGAGAAGGGATGAAGATCTGGGGCAGCCACATTAGCGTTTCAGTTATTTATGTTGGTTAGGCATCTACATCTTTTCACTGTTCTAGATCTCACCTCCTGTTGAAAATGGGATTTGGACTCATAAGTTATCTGGGCACTTTTAATAGTTTCAGCTCAAATTAATAACTCTTCCAGAAGTAACTTTGGTATTTGCACATTCCCTGTTTTACAGTGGATATTATTTATCCCCACATATGTCAGTTCACAAGGACAGACCATTCAGAAAAAGATGTGGCTTATTATATAGCAGTGATGGATGGTTTCTTTATAGAAACCACTTGCACGTGGGAGAACAACTGTTGTGTATTAAATATGTTCCCTGTATTGTGCATAGAGTTCATACCTGTCGCTGAAGTAAAAACCCAAAGAGGGAGGGAAAGAGCAAGCAAGCTCATGAAATTACATGAGATATCCATATAAATACCAAAAAATACACCATGATTTTTGTTATTACAGTGAGCACCTATGGCAGTCATGATGATGTGGTGCTTGAGAAACTTGGCAAATGGGTTGGTGTGCCTGGGATGTTTTCTTCCTGCCTCGTGTGCCTGGGACTTTTTGTTCCTGTACTGAAGAAGAAGGATGAAAACTCTGCATATTGAGGAGTTAGTTACTCATAAAGCATTAATAGCTGGAGAGGTGCCAAATCATTATTGTTTTTTCTGGAAAGGGTATTAGGTATTATTCAACAAGATAAGATTTTCTTTCCATGTGTCCACACCAGCTCAATATTGGAAGATGAAACACATACCTAGGGGATTACAGGCCCAGAAAACACCTTTTCCAGGAAAACGAGCTGAGTGAATCACTTCAGACAAAAATGTGTTGAAATGTTAAACAAGTGCTCTCTTGATTTAATGTTCTTGTTAATTATAAAAAAAGCTCTATGAAAATGGAGACAAGTTAAGACTGATATTGTTTTATAGAACTAGTATTTTTAAGGGAAACAATGAAACTGGGCACATGACGTCAAACTATTCTGAAAAAGGGGTAGAAAACATGTTAGGAAAAAATCGGTCCTGTATTATTTTCCAGTGACTGAACAGTCAGAATTCTCATAGCCTCGTGGTTTCTGCTACGGGCCAGCTAACAAAGACACAGCTTAGTAGACCTCCGGCTAGCAGAGTTGTTTTCAAACTTGGGGCCAGCCAGAGTTTCTCTGGACAGGTCTTGAACCTCAGAGATGGCACAGCTTGGCCATACCTTCAAAATGAGACTCATCCCAATGTGGAGATCCCCCAGAGACCCTCCACAGCGTGGGAGTCTTTAGTTTACAAGGCAAGTGAGCTTAGACAAGCGCACAGGCTCTGTGCAGTGTCCCTCATTTAGTCTTTTAAAATCATTATTAGGGTCCTTCACATGATGATTCTGTTTCCTGGATTCAGTGCACCCACAAGGTGGGGGGGAGTGGGAGGATTCTCTGTTTCCTTCCCTTCTCCCACGGGCTCCCTGCATGTATATATGTGTGTGTGTGTATATATATATACATATATCTATTCACATGCATATGCACAAACTAGGGGCTTAGAGCCTTAAAAGGGCAAGAGCTCGGTAGTGGTAGCTGTTGACAGGCCAGGGAGAACAGCTGAGCAGGGAGAGCTCCCGACAGACCCCTGCCAGCAGCAGAGGAGCACGAGGAGCCGACTGTACCAGCTGGGATTTCTTTGCCAGTTACAACCAAATTTTGGAATTTGTTTTGTAAAAAATCTTTGCATTTAAAAGTTGAGAGAAATGGTGTGCTTGTGCCCCAGAAGCCCCAGGGGCCAGGAGAGGTAGGAAGAAAAGCAAGATTTGGGCTCAGGGAGTGTGAGGAAAGGGGGAGAGTTTCTGGGAAGGAATATCTGACCACCCAGGTATGTCTCTAAGAGACACTGTCATATTTCTGCTCCTTATTTATAAAAGCTGGAGTACTTTGGGGCTTTTTTGGCCAGTGAGAGGGTGGTGGAGAAGAAGTAGTGGAGAAGAAGAAGAAGACTGATGGCAGCAAGTATCTGGCAAGATATTGTTAGGCTGAATCTAATAAAAGTAGCAGCATAGATATCTCAGGCCTTTCTGCCAAGCCATAAGGGTGTGATTACTTTGCTTGGAATATGCTGTCATCTTCCCTGAATCCACACATATTTCAGGTGCAGGATAGCAACCTTCTCCATAGTTTTCTCTGAGTCTGGGCAGATTCACCAGATTTTCCAGCTGATGCTTTATTGTGTTTCCCTTCTCTGTTTCAGCTCTTCTTGTAAAGCTCTTTAATTTAAGCCCTGGTAAACTCTTGAGGTTAGTCCTTCCTGCTCCTTGACATGGGGCATTCAGTTTCCCGGATCTCTGGACAGCAAGTTTAAGCTGGTGACACCTAGTTTTGCCAGCAGGAAATCAAACCCAGCCCATCAGACTGCCAGTAAGTAACTGCCCAAGGATTGCATGAATATTCAAGCCTATATGGGCATCTCTAGCATGTAGTCCTTTAATCCAGAGAAATAAGCCAATAGTACCACAAGTACATGACATAAATAAGTGTGTTTTAGTCTACATATACTTATAGGGTATGTACAGGCATGTATTTAGAGAGAGAGAGAGATAAATGGAGGGGGCAAGAGTAAACTCATCTGTGGAAAGCCAAATAAGGCAAGATAAGAAATGCAAAAGCCCCATTACACAGGCTTGTGCTGGTTGGTGGCACAGCAATTACATCCCAGCTGAAGCTGCCGGGGGCTCACAGGCAACTTCAGCAGCAGGACCAGCCTGTTGACTTCCCATTAAAAGTCACCCCCCCAAAAAAAGGCACAGGCACGTAATGAAATCATTGCTACCAGCAGAAAACACCCTTCCCTTGGCCGAGATGCAGGGCACTGATGTGGCAAGGCACCTTCCCAAGTAGCCGCAGATGGCCTGCCCTTTCCAGCCTGCCTTCCCTTGCTTCTCCTCCCTTGGGGACGCCTCTGCTGCCACTCGGCTGCAGGCAAACTCAGGCAGCACAGACCTCAGCTGCTTGGTTGGCCCCACATGGCTCTGATTTCCAATTCTGCACAAGCAACAGCCACCAGCCCTGGAAGCCAATTAGAAAGTCTGTAAAATGCCGCCGGTTACAAGGCAGTTTTCTGTTGAGTGCATGGCCTGGTACTGATCACTATGGGCTCTAAGCCCAGGCTTTTCTTCTTTTGCTTCAATTACAAGGCCTTCAAAGCGTCTTGTGTTTTCAGTTGCGATTGTCATCACACTTCAATGCAGTATGTGCCATGGCACGTGCGCGAGCACAGCTGGGTTTCTATACAAAACCAAAGATATTTGCTTTACAGGCCTGTATGTACAGTCCCCACAATCTGCCAACAGCCAAATGTGTTGGGCTACCATTTCTAGTGGAGGATCAAAGAGTATATTTAAATGCTTCTAATTCAACATCCAAGTAACTACAGACAGTCATGGGCAACGGGCAGGGGAGTTGGTGAGAGGAAAAGGAGGTATTAAAAGAGCGTGTTTGCCGGGTGTACATGTGCAAATTTGGCTGGCTGTGCAAGCCTGCCCGGTGGGACACACATTTTTGGGGTACTGCACCCAGAAGGGTGTTCCCACTGCCCAGGCTAACCCCCTCTTCCCACTACGTGCCCTGGGGCCGAGCCACAGACATGGGCAGCATGCCCCGTGCTGCGTGCAGGAGAGCCCATGCTGCCTGGCTGGGGAGCAGCGGGGCTCCCAGGAAAGGGCAACTGAGCACACCCTCTCCAAAGTCCACCCGCAGCGCTCAGAGGCATGCAGGCAGGGTGGGCAACCCATGGGCCTGCTGCACCTCCTCCTGTCCTGACACAAGTGAGGGCAGTTTTGTCCATGTGATGAAGACGTGGCTTCCCATTCCTGCCCTGCCTGGGGACTGTTTTGGGTCTGGGCAGTGAGAGAGGAGTGTATTTCTGGTCGTCTGGTGGGAATCGCCTCTCCTTCTTGCTCCATGGTTCCCCTCCAGGCAATGAGAAAGGTTTGGCAGAAGCCAGGAAGACCCAAGGCACATGAGCAAGCAGCCACTTAGGTGAGAGAGGCTGGAAGCTTTTGTCTACTCATCTTGCAGTCCTTCCTCTTTATGGCTTTGTGGCAGGAGAGGGAAAATCCTCTTGCCATGCAGTAAATAACAACAGAAAAAGCACCTGAAAATGATGACTGGCGCAGATCAAAAAAGTGTTATACGGCACAGCCTGGAAACAGCTCTGTCTCCTCCCCTGCCCCAGAGAGAATGTCACGCGGGGGGTAATGATGCTGAAAATTACCTCTTTTTGTTGCATTCTTTTAATGTCATCCTTTCACTTCTACAATATAAAGCATGTGTAATGCCTGTCACCTTCACTGATTTGTTATATTTCTTATAATACAACAAATGGTGTATAAATATAAGTGCATACTATAGCAAAATCTACAGTATGTGTTTACTGGTATTTACTGGTATAATTTATCTAAGTGTAAAAAAATTAATCAAACTCCTCAAATTTTAGTGTATCAGAATGGCATGTTTCAGTGGTCCTGACCCAGTCCTGGGAAAGCCACACAGACCCCAGCTCCGGCTGCAGGTGTGCCCTGCAGGAGGGGACTCTGGTTCCTGACTTATGGAGATGTTTCGGTGCAGGTGCTGAGCTGGCATCTTCATGGCACAAAACTGCTGCAGGTTGGGAGCCACCCAACCTAGTGAGGGGACACCCGCAGCAGTGGCAAAGAGCGCTCTGAGCCATGGCTGGGGTTATCTTTGGTGATTGCTATCAGCTCGTGATGGACGTGGCTACTCCCCAGCTGAGCTACACGGAGCAGCTCAGCTTTGGTGTTCTTGAAAAGATTTAATATGCTATCCCTGGTTTAGCTGAGCACACAGCGCCTGCCTTAACTTTGATTTTTCTTGGGTTTGCTTGGTTCATGCCATGCCTGTGATGTTCCTTAAAAAGTCTTTTTCTTTTTCAATGAATGTGTACAGTAGCAATTTACCAGATCAGAAAGGATTTACTTTCTTCTTTCTTTAATGTATTTTAAAAACAAAATGTATCACTTTTCTTTTCCAGGGTTAACATAAGAGACCCGATCTTGTAACAACCCTGTTTCCTGGTAATGATGCAGAACAATGGACAGTCGTATGGAATAATTCTTTCCATACAAGAGTTATAGCCTGATTTCATTGCTGGTAGAAAATACAGGACTGTAGCAATTATCATAGCTTTAACCACTTCTCCACGGTTCGTGGATTTTCCTCTGATCTAGGATAGTGTACGTGTAGCTGGGAAGTTGCAGCTAGCTACAGTACCTGTCAGTTTGAATTCCAGCAAACAAGTTGTACCAGATTTATGGTGTCCTGGTAAACGACTCCTTTTACAGAATATCTGTGCTCATAAAATAGGGTATAATATCAGTCAAAAGTCCAAATTCACCTTCTTTGTCCAGAGAATAGGGCTTAACCAGAAGCTAGAAAGAAAGTGAGAAGGTGGTCAGTCACCTAAATATTGGACCTTTCTGTCTTTAGCAGGCCACCAACTTTATGGGAAATCTTTTCATGTACTCTTCATCCCGACTCACTAATAATTTGGATTAAACGGTCAGAAATACCTCAAATTGACACTGAGGAGCTGGTGACTGTCTGCAGGTATCGGTGAGCAGCTGGCTGCCTTGAAAGCAGTGTAATGGCAATACAGCCTCCTTTCTCTGTGCGGTAGGTGCACCTGGAGTCCCCAGCCAAGCCTGAGGACCTGCGCTGCCTGCACAGGCAGAGGTGATCCTGCCCTACAGCGCTGCAAGGCAGGAGTGGACTGGTGGTAACGTGGAAGAGTATCTTACAGCCAGGATGGGATGAACCAAATTCCTCCACATAGCTGGCTGCTTAACTGCACTGAAGTCAGCGTCAATTAAAATACAACCAAAACATCTTTAGCAATCTGGGCTTGAGGATCTGGGCTCCTTCAGAAGTAGCTTTGTTCCTCTGCCCAGAGATGTCCGAGCTGTGTAGACAGCCTCCCTTCCCTGCTGCAGATGCACATTTCAGATCAGGAAAGCACAACAATTCATACAAATGGCACCAGGTACTTCCCTGCCGCACCCGCGGGCTCAAAGGGCTGCTGGCGAAGGTGATGCTGCCCCAGGCTGGACCCAGGGGTTCTGCTTCTGCTTTTGTTTCCCCACCCACTGGCGATGGGCAACTGCTCACATCTATCTTCCTGGTTTGTTTTGTTGTGACTGGTAAAGCAACAGTAAAATCAGCTGTAGTTCAATCACATTTTATCTTAGTGGCAGGGTCATGCTTCGTTAGCAAAGGTTGATTGATTAGAAGAAATTAATTAGTGTTCTCTGTCCCACTGCACTGTCTCCTGCCACGCCAAAGAGGAGACTTGCAGGAGACAAAGGTCCTTTATTTCGCTGTCAGGTTTTTCTCTTGGTGGTGAAGAAAGGCCTGATACCACAGCAGGAGGGAGGCTGGGGACAGATGTGCAAGCTGTGCGTGTGAGTTTGTGAGATGTGTGTGTGAGATGTGAGTGTGCAAGACATGTGCGAGAGGGCGCAAGGTGTGTCAGCATAAGCACATGAGATGCATTTGTCCGCAAGGCGCATGTGAGCACGAGCGCACAGCAGGGGCAGCTGTGGGGCAGGCGGCCACAGCCAGGACCTGGGCGCGGGGCTGGGCTCGGGGGCGCGGGGAGGCTGAGCTGCCCCTCGGTGCAGGAGAAGCACCTTCCCGAGGCAGCACTGCTGCTCACGCTCTCTCCTCTGCCTCCCACAGATCCTCAAGGCTGATTTTCGTCTTGCACTGTGCAGCTGGACTCCCGGGAGTCACCTTTTTAAAGATGCACGATGATGAATCAGCTGTAAATTAAGCACCCTGTTATGATATAATCATAGGGACTATGATAAATAGATATGATAAATAAATGACTTCTCAGTCAGTCCTCTGAAAGTTAGTTAGTTAACTTAGGATATTTTAAAACAAATCCTTATTGGTTAATGACCAGATTTGGTTTGCTCCAGTCATCACCAATTGCTGGAATATAAAAAAAACCCTTTAAAGATATGAGTCATGAGAAGAGCTGGGATATATCACTAACACATAGTTGACAATATTTCCTGCATCGGTTCACAAACCGTCAGGATGTCCCTGGTGAACTATACACAGCCCATCGCGCTCTCAGGGGGAATATGTGTGCCGTCAGTCATTGGCAGCATAGTGGGGAAGCCAACAATGAAATAAAAGCCTCAGCGCACCCAACGGGGGTTGCGGGATGCTAGAAAACTCCATGAACAGCTGAAATGCTGCCCCTGAGCAGATGATCCAGAAATTGAATAAGGCCCTGGGACGCAGAAGGCTGGCTCATTTGTGTGAAATCCTGTGCTAGCCCCTGGAAAGACCCTCTGCATCCTACAGAAAGGGCATGTTTGGTAAGAGAAGAAACTGTGGGCTCATGTCAGCATTTGAGATTTATAAACAGAGATTTGGGAAAGAAAAATTCAGACGCCATTTAAATGCATTGAACTAAGAACAGATTTCTGGAGAGGGAGAGAGAAAGAAGAAGGGGAAAGGTTGAATTCTTTAATAGAGCTACAATAACTTTGTAGTGAACAGCTCGTCTGCTCGTCTCCACTTTTTTAAAAACCACCATTTGCAAAGGTAAGTTTCTTTTCCTACAGTGACACACAGAGAGCATACAATATTCCAAAGGTTACCTGCTGACTGATAAAAAGTGGAAGTTATGTGCCATTGGAAATGACCTATTTTTATTTTTTTTTTTAGATTCTTTTAGCAGAACAAAAATTGTGATGAGGAAATTTTGACTCAATTTATGGCAAACCACTTACTAGTCCAATAACATTAGCCTCTACATCCCCCTGGTGCTTTGCAAGAGTTTTTGTCCCTTGATCTCCAGAATTATCCGTGGATTTCTTGTCCCAGCCACCTCCCAGGATGCGCTTGGATCTCGTGGCTATGAACGGCTGTGCTGCACCGCAGGAACTAACCCCTCTGGGGAGACTAACTAGAAAGGAGAGTCTTTTTTGTTATATTCTTTGTGTTTAGAAAAGCAGGATTGCATCTCCTGTGTGACACAAAGAAATACTGGGGGAAAGTTCCACCTTTTTTCTCCTAGCAGATACAATAAATGAAATTACTTAAGAAGATTTAAAAATATTCATAAAACTTATCCCACGTGGTTCCTTCAAGTTCCTTCAGTACTGCACATTAATATCGACACAGACCACAGGTTTTGTCTTCTTATTGGGAATATATTGTGTAGTTCCTCTCCAAGAATCTTGTCCTTCTCTTCAGTAAGGCACCTATATATGTCTTTGCTGATGGAGAGCTTAAAACACTTGATTCTCCACCCAAGCCTTTAAAGCCCAGAGAGTGAACGTGGCCACATCAGCACCAACCATGCCCCATGTGAAAGCCCACAATGTCTGACTCTGTTGCAAACAAAATCTTATTCACAGGAATGTTCATGAGAAAGTGAACAGGAAGGTTCACTCAGCTCCACCTCTTAAACGAAGACTGACAGCAAATATGAAAATGGCTTTTGTTTTCAATTTCATTCCATATGGTTATGGAGTGGCTGCAGGATCAAGCTATTTGTATCCAAAAGAGAACATTCTTTCTGTGGATATGAAACATGCAAGTATTTGCAAAACTTAAATTTTAAGAGAAGTGAATAATTCTGGTTTTACTACCTTTTCAGCTGCCCTGGAAATATAGACCATCCTGCACTAATGAGTTCCATTTCAGGAGTCTTTTTTGTTTTGAAAAGCAGATGCAGAAGTTCAACCTATAGCCTTTCCAGATAAGAGAAGGAAGTGTGCTTTTATGCGCACAAGTATAACATTCTGTCAATAATTTGCATATGGATACTTTGCATGCATAATTACATGCCTGTGTTATCACTGGTGTATTTTGATGTTGGACGTTCAATACTTAGTTACCACCCAAGGGCATTTATATTTGCATTGTATCATTATTTTCAAGCTCATCCTAATTGGAATCCTATACATATGATTGTTAAAAAATGTATTTTATTAAACAAACTGCTGTACTCTAAAGGAAAATGCAGTTGGCTCTGGGATGAGACACTCGGTTCTGCAGAGATAATGAAAAAAGTCTTATCTAAATTCAACTGGGTTAAGATAAAGATACGTCAGTAAATTGAATGCAACATCCAAGACTGGATCTCTGACAAGAAAATTTATGCAATTTTATGAAGTTTGCTATTTAATGGAAAGGAAAAGCTATTCTCAGTTTAGCATCAAGGGGGAAGAGCCCTTTACCTCAGAGTCACCCTCTGCCCAGACCGTGCTCCCAGCCTCCAGATTCTCCAACCACTTCATCTCCTCCCCCTTCCCTGCCCACCTTTCCCTCTTCTCCCACTGTCTCTCCACCTGGGGGCCAGAGGGAGCTCCCAAACTCTCCTGTCTCCCCTGAAGGCTGGTCTTGAGGCTCTTTGTGACGGGGGCAGGAGAGGGAGTAAACGTAGGTGGTGAAGGGTGGAGGGAAGCCATCAACCATGACCATGATGCTGAGGGCCTTGGACATCCAGGGCCGGTGCAGGATGAGGAGAAGTGCACCCAGGGCTGCAAGATGCTGTGAAGCTGCTCCCTGTCCTTGGGGACAAACAGAGAGGCTGTGTGGGTCTGCTCAGGGTGAGACATGGGGAGGGAAAGGCTGGGAGGTTCCTGGGTTATCCCATATGCATTGGTGCCTTTCTCCCTGTATGCAGAGGCAAGAAAAGAGTGAGGAGCATGTAAGGTGATGACCATCAATGTGATGAAAGGAAGGATGTTGGGAGGCATGTCACCATGGCAGGACCCGGGATAAGCAGCCAGACCTGGAGTTCCTATCGGATGGTGACTTTCATGGCAGAAATGTTGGGCGTTAGGAGCTGGCTGCAGCTGGACATCACGCTGATGGAGGCAGCAGCGAGTGGTGCAGGAGGAAACTGAGGCAGCGCCAGAGGTCGGCGCCAGCTCTGGAAGGACCTTTCTGCTCTCACCCTCAGGCAGTCAGGACTAACTATACCATGTGAAAATGTAAAAGAATGGTATTTGTTCATCTATCACACGGCCAGGATCCAGCCCAGCCAGATTTCTGGGTGGCTGCAAGCGGCCGGCCAGCAAGGCGGCAGCCCTGCGGAAGAGGCAGATATTCCTGTCTCTGCAGTTCCTGAGCCCAGACCCACACCAGCCTCGTTCCCCCGGCTAAGTGTGGACCTCCGAGGAGTTTCATGCGGCTTTCCCTGGAGAAGGTCCGTCGGCCGGTCCCAGCACTTCGCTGGAGCAGATAACGGTGTCTGGAAAGCCCGTTGTTATCTCTCATGCCGTCTGGAGGCCGAGGCTCCCTTCCTGTCTGGCCTCCGAACTGCGCTCGGCACTGTCTGCTCACAGCCACGGCCGCCACCGGCGGGTCGGGAGCTCGTCTCCCGCCTCGCAAGTCTCTCACTCAAAACTACCGTCCCCTTTGCTTTCTTCACTTTTTTTCTCTTTTAAAAAAGTGAAGTGACATAAATTCACTCTCGTAATAAGCGTCAAGTGAAGACCATCTGCGTTACAATGCACTCCCTTTACGTGAGAGGTGGAAATAACTTTGACATGAGGTAAAGCGATACCCATGGGAGAGGGCGATCCGTGTCCCCCTCCCAGCCCCCTGCTCTTCCCACAAAAGCGCCGGCAGGCTCTGGAGCCAGGGGCTGGCCCGTGCGGACCCTGCATACTTGTGCTCTGAGGACAGCGAGAGGACATGTTTATTGGCGAGCGGGCACACATATGCTGTGTCCAAAAATGGCTTCAGTCGCTGTGGTGCATAAACCCTGAGCAAAGAGTGCGGCAGCCCGGGCCCTGCCTGTCTCTGACCCTCCCTCCTGGTGAAGGTGGTACAGGGCCTTTCTCCTCTCTCTTTGCTGACACAGTATAGCCTTTTGAGAAAATATGCCTTGGAGGTGTCTTGCAAGGGCTGATATTAGCTCCACCTGAGGAAAGTATTTTCAGCCCTGTTTCCCAAATACTTGGTTTCCCGGCCTTTTCGCATTGCCTGAGGCAGACCGCAAGGCTGTCCCAGCTCCAGGCGGGATGCGGGCGGCCAGAGCTTCTCTCCCCAGGGCTGCCGGAGCGCAGCTCCCTTGACCGACTGCAGCCATGATACCTATGCCGGGAGCCTCCAGCAAACAGCCTGAGTGCAAAGCCTCAGGGGATGTTTTGTATAACTTTAAAAAGTAGGTGCCTGGCCAGCTCCAATTCGCCCAAGCTCCCTATAAAAACACTGCCGAGAAAAAAAAAAAAAACACCTTGAGAGGTGCCCAGCAATCCTTAGACTCCTTTTGCTGCCTCTCACCCAGGACCTCGACAAGCTCCAGGCCGTGATGAAATCCTGACCGCGACTGAAGTCAGTAGATTAGCCATGGGCTTCAGCAGGACCAGGATGCCACCAAAGTAGTGGATGTGGCTTCTCATGGTGCACATTGCTCATGGCATATGAGAGATGAGCAGCAAAGAATCCACAGATTTGAGTTGTGCACGCTGCTAAAATATGCACCGCCAAATACAAGTGTCTGCTCAGAGAGTATTGTCGTCTGCAGAGTTTGTTAATGCTCGCAGCCACTGTCAGCACCCCTTCCTTTCCATTATTACTTTCTATGTTACTTTATTCATGTAACGCTGCTCCATACAGAAATCTCCCTAATCCGTTTCAGGTGGGTAATGGGTACCGGCACCCTCTCCCATTGCTCGGTTGTGCTAGTTCCTGAGGATTACAAATGAGGGCCATCTGTAGTCCCTACTATTTGTGGAGATGAAAAGGAGCTTAACTTAATGTACTTTGGCAGAGTAATAGGGAAACATCAATCACGGGGTGACATGTTAGTTCATATGCACCAATAGGCTCATGTTTGTAGCTGGACACATTAAGTGGATCTGTTTCTTTAAAGACGAGTCCATCACTTACAGACAGGCATTCGGAGCTCTAGCATACAGGACACTTTTAAGAGATACTTGATAAAGAGCTTGAAAATGTGAGTAGTGACATGAAGCTAAACTCTGGCTCATTTTCTTCAGATTCCCTATTAATATGAGCCTCATAAAGTTGAAATTGGGGTCACTTGGACAGTTATTTTAGCTAAAACAGATGGAGTTGTCGTGGCTGCTCCTAAAGAAGCAACTCTTACCATAAGTTACCACACACTGTCTCTGGGATAAATATACTTTCCTGTACTACATCATTTGGGATTGTGTGGTAATTGCTGGACCAACGCTGATTTTTTTAATGGCAACCATGCTAATAATTTCCATTAAAAAACTATTCTGAGATTGTTCACAGCAGTGAAGAAAAAAAAGTCTTTTCCTCACAAATGCCAGAATCAAACAGTTTCTTAATTTATTACAAGAGCATAAAAATTGAGCATCCTCTGAATTACTGTTTTCCCCATGTAACAAAATATTCTGCATGAAGAGGGATTATTAGACCCCCTGAACTTCCCTTGTAAGTAGAGCACAGCTGTGCGAACAATTCACAATGAATAATTTATTGGATGAAGTTCAGCACTTTTTTGACTTGTGAACTCTTCGGGAGCGGTTCAGGACTTCCTTGTTATTGATTGTTATGCAAAATTTTTCACAAATTTCTTCAGTAATTCCATCTTCAAATGGTTCATGAAAAATTCATTCCTATTACTTAAATTCAAAATTCTTTTTGCGTTAGGTCAGCAGCGCAACTCAGGTGAGGTGACTTCTGTCCCTTAAGTTGACGACACATAAAATTATAGATTAATTCCCATTTTCTGCTATTGGATATGCAGTTTCTAAAGAAGCAGAATACTTGACATATGTAGGAACTAATTAGCTGAGGAGCAAAGTTGCTACTTGTTATCACTACTTTTAGTCACGTTTATTAGCCTACCAAGCAACCGGGACTGGGCCCCCCTCCAGCAGATGCAAAGGGGAGGCGGTGGGAAGTCCATTTCCCAAAGAGCTTATGGCTGCAACCAGGACCACAGGTGAGGAGGTGAGGAGGGAATGATAGCAGGAAACATCATGTTAGGCTATTATGGTTTTGAAAGGTGGTAACATAAGAGCGAGATAAGTTATAAAGAGAGAAAAACAAAGAGAAGGTGTATCAGAGGCAGAGGCACGGGGTAAGAGGACCAGATGTGGAGTGAAGCTAAGGTAGAGAGGTCATGATGAAAAGGGATGATTTCTCTTCCCACCTAAGCATCAGCCATTATTTGCCAAAATCAAGCATGCAATGCACACTGCCTCTTTAAAAGTTGTTTTCATCTGGGGATCAGGAAAGGGAAAACTCAACAGCTCCCAGCACTGCCAGGAACAGCCCAGGCAGGTGCTGCGGGAAGCGCCCGACAGCTTTGCTAATGCATCTCAGGCATGATTCAAAAAGCCCCGGCCTTCATTACTCTTGCAGTTCCTCGAGCAAGGCGTGCTGTTTGTACTGAATAGTGCCAAGTTCTGCACTGAGAAGAAGATGCAGATTGGCCCAGAGAATTCAAGCTCATTTTGGTTTAAAGGAGAAATGAAAGGAGCCATATTTGTTATTGAAACCCAGTCAGCTCTTGATCACCTGGGAGCAGCGGATCCAGGTTGCAAATTAGCTGTGCCCTGATAAAATATTCCCAGCCATCTTTCCCTGCGCCCCCCCTTGATGTTCATTCTTCATCATAACTTCATTTTTCAAAGGTAAATATACTAAATATGTTCTCACAGTCTGATTTACATATGTTCTGTATTAGTCTATTGAGAATAACATTGAGAGTTGACTGGACATGGAAAAAATGCAGGTGACTTCAGTGGACAGTACCAGTGACTTTTTCCTCAGTGCATATGGAGGTAAAGACTAGATATAAACTGCAACTGATTTCTATTAGCTGGCTGAGAAGCAGTGTGAGCACTTACTAGCCTTCCACATGCCCAGCTGTCAGCTAAGAAATCACTTTTCATCGAGGCAGGCTCACAACACTGTGACTTCTGAGCCCACCATAGGAGGATGACGCGATGCACTTACAGATCATTTCTCTGTGGTTTTCTTCCAAAGGTCCTTTTGCAATGGGCACGTAGTACAAAGAAGGTGATCGCTAACCTGCATCTGGTAGACCCCAGGAAGGTGGTGGTGGTGCTCTCTGAAGCTAGCAAAGGCAAATAACTGCAGGGGGAACCTCGCTAGCTGGGTGAGTGACAGTGATAGCAGTCATCACATTGCTCTCACCAGGATGCTGAGCCAGGACAAGGGGCACAGCAGGAATCAAAAAGACATAACCAGGACCCTGTCCTCACATCCGCACTCACGTGGAGCCCTGGTAAGGGCTAAGGGTGGGTGGCATGGCGTGGCCTACCGAGGGCCAGCCTAGCAGTCAGCATCAGAAAGCTAGCCAAAAAAAGCAGGCTGTGAAAAGGAATTGGAAAAGGAGGCACATCTTTGACTGAAGGCCTGTTTTCAAGGCAAACCCAAACTGTTTTAAATCAGCTGAATCACAGTATTTAACAGAGAGCGAATGTGGATCTTAATAAGACACCAGATATGCAGCAAGGATACATTTTCCAGGTGCAGTAATGTGAGGTCAATCAGAAATCTATCAAAAAATGTCAAACCTGATAAAAGGAAGAAGCTGCTGTAGGTCTTGGTAACACAGGCAAATGATAAAATCGTAGCAGTAGAATGTGTCTTTTAATGGCCCATCAAAACACCAGCATTCCTGGCTTTTTAAAAGCAATGTTTTATTGTTTCTGGAGAAGATCTGGAAGCCCTCTCTGAGTTGGGCTGAGATTTAACAACGGAGTTAATGCTGCGTGTTTGGGCTGTCACAGGGCTAAAATGTCAGTGATGAAGTGGGTCTGCTCCTCTGTTGGGTTCCCTATGCTGCACTGGGTGTCCTTGGAGCACAGTGCGGCCACTGCGGTGAAAAGCTGCTGGTTATAAAAGGAGAAGGTTATCTGACTGCTGCATGAAACCAGGACCATGCACAATGTATTTTCCAACTAGTTTATAAATATTTTAAAAAGTGCTCCTGTTCTGTCCCATCACAAGTCTTGCAGGGCTGTTCTTCATTAGCATTGCAGGAATTAATAATAAGATTAATATGATTTGGCCTCTCGAGTAAAGCTATGAAACTCACTTTCTGCTGCCCTCTCCCTCTGGCTCATCCCTGTGCGCTCAGCTCTCTGGCCAGGGCTGGGAAGGGATGATGCTAGGACCCATGCGCTGCCAGCTGCCATTCCCACTCCTCTGCTTTCCCTCTCCTCTGACTGTGAGAGCAAGTGTTCAGTGTTGGGCTGACACCCTCACCCTTTTCATTATGCCAGGCCCCGTACTGGCCCCAGGAGCTACGTTATAAGGTCGGAGTGTCTGCTGCCTTTTTCAGTTCATTAATTCCAATCAGTTCTGCAATGAAGAAACCCAGAAAATGGAGTAAGATTTACAGAAGCTGGGATATCTGCTGTATTTTGTTCCAGAATAGGTCTAAGCAACACAACTGAATGACCATGCTTACACTCCTAACATGTCTCAAATATTAGTCCTAATCCATTCCACTGAGTTTTGAAGAGATTTGCCTGACATGTGCCACAAGCTAAGGTCAGTTACCTGCGGTTCAGCTGATGTATCCCTCCTGATGTATCCAAACTGTTAATTACAGAGTCTTTCAGCCCAGTGGAACAGATTTGGTGCCTGATCCATCCACATTTTTTCTAGACAATCTATCATGAGTGAGATAAGACTTTGAGAAGGAGAGAGCAGAAACGAGAAAGGAAGGAGAATGGTAAAAAGAGAAAGATGGCATAAGATTGAAAGGAGACCTTCCAGGAAACAAGAAGATATATTTAAGTCAAAGGAAAATTTTGGCACAAGGACAAATGGACATTAATGGGTCATGAAAAATGCAGTCTGGAAATAGGAAGAAGGAAAATCAGAACAGCAGAGAGATGAGGTTCTGAATAGTCTTTTGTAGGAATAACAGGAGCAAATAACCTACCTTTTTTTATGGGGAGTTGGGTTTTTTAAGAGGGAGAGTCTTTTAAGGGGGAGTTCATGAAAGGGATTACTTAGTGCAATTGTCTATGATGCTGGGAGACTAGACTAGCGATCCAGGAGTCCCTTTTCAGGAGTCTGATGCTTAATGAATGGTGCTTAATGGAAAGAAGGAAATAAGAGTAAGGAGTAGGTAGTGGATATTGTTCTCTTGAACAGAAAGAAACAATATTTGGGCCTATTGAGGGCCATCTTGTGTTTAAAACAATGACTAAAACTGTTAATGACTGATTTCTCTTCTCTTTTCAAAAGTGTATTTCTTTACCTGTGAAAGGTGTGACCTCAGAATCTTTTCCTTTTGGGCAGTAAATGAGGTGTTCCCAGAACAGCCTGTGTTACCAATCTGTTTTAGAAATGAGGGAGATCCAGCAGCCATCTTCACTCTGGACAGGAACCTACTGATACAGGGATTTCTTTTTGCTAACCCTAGATCAATACAGTATCACTTGCAGGGACAGTAATCCAAGGAATGCATAGAGCATACAGTCCAAATTTGTTTCAAAATGTAAAGTATCATGGGATTTGCTTACTGCCGTGACTTTGAGCAGATCTCATACTTCACAAGAGGCAAAACCTCCTTTTCTTTGATGTTCTTTTATTTCTGTTTTCCTACCAATGATGGTGGTAAAAACTTCTTTTTTTCCTCAGATACAATTACAGGTGTTGGGCATATTGCTGCTTCACGGGACCAGGCCCAATGGCCAGGTGGAAGAGAGAGATTTATGGAGAGATTACGGTGAAACGCACCCCCAAAAAAGGCCAAACCCAGACCTGAGAGCAGCAGGGTATGGTAAGCGCCCTGTGCCAGGCTCCCCGGGCTGCCCTGCCCTGGGGCACTGTGGGTGAGGCTGGGGCAGAGGAGGTCCCAATGCGGGGTGCTGCCTCCCGCCTCGCCGCAGCTTGTCTGCCCTGCATGGCTGGTCCTGAGTGCGGTCAGACGTTACTGGCTATGGCCAGCAAATGTCCACCAAGGGCAAGAGGTGGCACTGCGTGGCAAATAAATGATGTTGACACAGATGCAGTCGCTCTCAAAGGTGTGTGGAGAGAGGCTTGTGCCATCGTGAAGCCATGGTACACACCACATCATACACGTGTGCAGAGGCACATGCAGGCTGGCAGTGCTGATGCCAGCAGAGGGGCTAATCTCCCACATCCCCCCTCCCCAATTTACTCACACCTAAAGTGAAAGCCTAGCTTGGGGGCAGCCTGCAAAGATTCGTAAGTACATAAACACACCAAAGACTTCAACACAAAGCACATCACATCCCAACAGATGTTCCCCAGCAAGCTCTGTGGGGAAGCGCTGTAGACTGGTATGGGTCCCGGTGTTACTTGCCTGCAGGAGGAATTGAACATGAGTTTAATCCATGCAAATCTCAGACCTGATCAGAAATGCTTGTTATTATTTGGTTCCCAGCTTTCAAAATATACAATCCAATTACACAAACTTGTCATCTGTAGTGTTGTGTCTCTCCATTCTCACCCCTGTCTTTTAGTATGCATCCCCTCTCTTGACAGCAAAAGCTGTGCTTAAAAATCCAAAGGAATAAGAGTCTCTAGGTGGGAGGCTGCTGAAATTACCTGAAATCTATTTCTCATCATTTTTTCTTAAGGGAAAAAAAGAAGACAGCTTCCCCAGACACTAGGAAAAATCAGACTTGTCAGTTTGACTTCACTGAAGGGGAAAGACTCCGAAATTCCTTTAAGGAATCAAATAGGGAACACTTGGAAAAGCAGAGCTTGATTAAAGACAGCTAACATCAGTTCAGGGAAAGGAGATCATGCCTAACTAATTTGTTGGAATTCTTTGAGGAAATTACTGCCCTGGTAAGGAAGGGGAAAGGATATTATAGACTCCGTTTTTCAGAAAGCATTTGACAACATTCTCCACTGTTGGTTAAAATGTCTAAGGTCTGAAGTCATGGAATAGAAGGACAATGAGCATATTGGACTGAAAACTGGCAAAAGAGGAGGAAAGAAAGCGTAACTATGAATGGGAGCCTTTCATTTTAAAGAGGGGGATGTAAGAAGGATCAGGGAAGAAACCACATTTTGAGTTTGAAAACAAGATTTCCCAAGGTTACTGAAGACACTCCTGAACCTTGGGAAATACAATTAATAATGAGGAGCCGTGCAGACAGATGGAGAAAGGAATGGTTTGTGTTACCACGGTATCTTGGAGAGCAGATAGAAAGGGGAAGACTTTCTTGACTGCTCTGCTAAAACGTATCTGTCACAGTTTGAGTGATAATATGTGTTAAATTCCACAGACACAGGAAAAGACACAGAATTTCACACTGCAGAAACTAAAGGTGGCCCACCTTTCCCTTCTTCATGTTAATGATTACTCCCATGCACTTAAACCTTCTTTTAAGAATGATCTTATCACATGCAATTGCACACAAATGTTATTACTTAGGGTCTTCTTGTAAGACAACAATTTCACTTCAGGTTAGTATTATCTCATCAAATAGCATAGGAAAAATAGTTCTGAGTCTTTGCTTTGGGAAAAAAAAAAACACCCTGCTGCTGCTTCACACTAAGGGCTTGTCTATAATTGTGTACACTGAAGCACGTGTTGAAACACATTTTACCCAGTAGACGTGATAACCCTTTCCCACACGGTGTAAGCTAAATCATAAAAAGCTGCTGTCATTCCTGAATTAGAGTACATGTCTATACTGACCTTGAGGTACCGGAGCAGGGAGCAGGCTTCAGCCTGGTGTGTTCATGTAGCTGCCTCTGGGCCATCAGCATCCACCAGCTGCGGGCATCCATGCTGGTCGGGCTCAGGCTGCCTACACACTTCGTTTGCCCTTGTAGCCAGCAACATCTTGGGGCGAGTCCTGCAGCCTGGACACCGCTGCAAGAGACTACCCGAAAGGGTTAGCCCTGCTTGGTGCACTTCAGCCCTGGCCCACAGCTAGCAGGCCTGCACCTTGGCATGGTAAACCACAGGCACTAAGGCTTGCAGAGCAGCCTCCTTCACCAGGAGTTTACTCTAAACTGTCCCTGCTACAGGTCACAGTCCCTGCTACAGGTATGGTCTTCTCCAGGGGAGAGCGAGGGCAGCAGCACAAGGACTCCTATGTCTTAAGCCACTGTGCAGTTCACCAGAGGATGCCTGCCAGGTTCCTCAAACTCTCTATTCCCACCTTTCCAGGGTGGCTCACCCCATCTGATGCTCTGCCCGAAGAAAAAGCAAGCTGATACTTGTATTTAGCGGACAGGTATGGTCCCTTGAACATGTTTTCCGTAGACCATTTGCAAGCCATTCTTTCACGTAACAGCACCTTTTCTGCTATGATATTATGGGTAGGAGCACTTCACTCTCCTGATTACACTGTGCTTGGAAAGGAAGCAATAACTTAAGTGGTGTGATTATAAGACTGCTTCTGATGGGCTGTAATGTACATGGGAGAAGGTACCTTTTATCAGTGAGAGCATTAAGCTAGGAAGCTTTATCAAGCACAGAGAATTTATTTCAGTAACAGAGCCTTATAAGCCTCCATTTTTCTATACTAGTTGATTTAGTGTGTGGCCTTGGAACCAGTATGTCTTTCTCTTTCCACTTTGAAGTACAAAGGACACTAGTGAATTTTGCTTTGTTTTGTTTGTTTTTTACATACCTAACTGACCAGAAGGAAACAGGATATGTAGCAGTGGCATTACACCAGGAAAATGCATAATTTCACCAGCATGTCTTACTGCGTGTCTTCTTGGGTAGGTCGTCTTCTTCTTCTTGTCTGCTGCCTTTTCTTGACTGTGTCTGTCTGGAGCTATTTATATAACTCTAGGATGGAATTTGCCATGAAAAGAAGTATTTCCCTGCTCTTCCCCTCCCTCCCTGGCTCCATTTCTCACTTGTTTGAAGCACTGAACACCCTTGACTCCCAGTTCTCACTCTAATGGCTGCCGGTGACTACTACTACATTTGTACTTTTTGCATTTACTCATTTTCAGAAATATTCCTTCCCTTCTCCCCTCTGATTTGAAGCATCATTAACTTCCACAAGCTTCAAGCTGGCCCTTCTGTCCTGCACACTGAGACGGTTTTCTTCATCACTCAGAGCAGAAATAGCAGAAGTTGGAGATGTGACCCTTTTGGACACCAAAATACAGCTTTTTTTGCAATACAGTGGATCTCTCAATGTTAGTTCCCTTAGAAGCCAAAAAAGTATGTAATGTAGGAAATAAATTACTACATACAATTCAATAATATCTGCAAGTAGAAATAGAAGATACATATTTTATTTTAACTCAGCACCTTTTGCTGCTAGGACAAAGGCTGAAGTAGAGATGTTCTGAACATTAAGCCCATAACCTTTGGATCACCATCTTGTCTCAGCCTTTCCTCTCTATATTAATTTTCTTCCAATGTTTTTTTGGCAGCCTTTGCAGTATTTTCCCCTCAGATGGTACTGCAACTCCAAGCATCTTATGGGGAGGGGGGGAAACCCTTTCAAAGACAATTCTAATCTACTCTAAGCAGATCTCCCTAAACTATTCCTTATTAATTTCTCCTTTGTCAAGAGGTCTCTTCTCCAATCCCTTGGGCTGATTATTAATAGACACGATAACAAATTTATAATCCTGCTCATTATTTTTTCTTTTCAGGCAAGGGAAGGGGAGAGGGTTGTGTATTTTTGAACGTTAACTGTTGTCCCTCCTCTTATCAGGTTAATTGGGCTGTGGTAATGTCTGACTGGATATCCTGCCCAGAGGTGATTTAAAAATGGCAAATGTTGTGATTTTTTTTTAGTTAATGCTGGAATGTCAGCCTTCTCATATAAATTATGGCCGTTGCTCTTGTCTCGGTGACATAGGTATTTCTTTAACATTTATTCTTGGATAAATACCTACACAGCTATCAAGAACAAGGACTGCGTGATTTCACAACAACAAAGAAAATAATCTTCTACCAGCCTTATCGCTCTGGCCCTGTAACAGCCCATTGGTAGCCAGCCAGGTTTAAAGATGTCACCATCATGCTTGCTACTTCCACTTAGCTCTGCAGAGCTCTGCCTGGCATCTTTTCAAAACAAATCTTGGAAAGCACACAGAGAAATGCTTTCTTTCTGGAGCCCTCTAGGTCCTCCTAACTACACAGTGGCTGCCAATTGCAGCTAACAGGGCTCTTGCTCTTTTTTTTTTCCTTTTTTCCCCCCTCATTTTAAGTACTGGTTGTCATAGCCCAGAAGGGCCTGCCTCTGCCCATCCCAGCCCCGGCTGTAGGACGCAGCACGGAGAAGAGGCGGTTTCGGGAGCGGGGCTGGCGCGGGGTGGCAGCAAACACAGTTCCCACGACTCGGGGCACTCTGCGAGGGTTAGTGCCTACGGTGTTGACAACCCGTAAAACTCAAAGTCCTTGAGCTGAGCAAACTGATAAGCAGTGAACATGGCAAGACAAAATAAGAAAGAAGGTGTAGTGATTAAAGAGGTGCAAAGGCCGCTTTTGTAATGAGGGTGTCACGAGGAAGGAAAGAGGTTTCAGTCTGGGAGAGGTTATTTTTTGCCTCTCTGGAGGGCAGATTGCAAATGGATGGTCTCTTCTTTCAGGGCAGCGGCCTTGGAAGGGGTCCTGTATGGTGAGGACTGATGGGCAGCAGGTAAGAGCAGGTACCTTCATGGACATTTAGGGGTGGCTGTTGGTTGAGCTCAGCGACACTGCAGCCCTGTTGACACGTGCATAGGGCAGAATCCGGGTCTGGCAGCAGATGGACAGCTGACATTTAAACACTAATTGTGGTGGGGCTTGGAGCCACAGACTTAGTTTCTCCTGTCAGAGCTCGTTGTTAAATGGTTTGGCAGCTTTTAATTTCATAGCACTGAGAAGCATTTTGTACATTACTCAGTTAAATATCTTCCATGATACTTGAGGTTTGTTTGTTGCTGTCAACTTACCTCTTCTTCTGTAAAGAAGGCCCATACTTCTTGTTTCAGATTTGGATAATTTCTCTATTTTGCATTAGAGAAAGTCAACCAGGAGAAAAATGTTGCAGTGACTTAAAGGAGATCACGCACGTAGATTTTGCTGGGAATGGAGAAGGAGACTGCATTGTGCTGGGTCAAGCAGGACAGCTGTCGGCACTGCCAGAGCACCTCATGGTATCTCAGCTCTTGTGGATGTGGCCCATTCACTGTTTAGCTTGTCTTCAATAAACTTCTGTTAATACTGTCCAAATAAATTCAGGGAGCTTTGGATGGAACATAATATTAGATAGATAGAGAGCATTCCCTTTTTCATCGGGGAATCTGAGAGCTCTTTGTTATGATTTCAGAGAATGAAAGCTTCACAGTATTTCCGAATTATACCTGGAGGAATTATTTCCCATAAGCTGAGGGAGCAGAAAGATGGATGTCCCTTCCTCATGCTAGGGTTGGGATAATGGATCCAGTGACTCGGCGGCTGGGGCTGCCACAAGAGTCTCCTTGTTCTCCTGTCCATCGGCTCTCAGGTGGCGACCGGCCCTGGGTAGCAGCCACCCTCTGATGCACCCTGAGAGATGCAGAGTGTGCTCGAGAGCACCAGCCGAAGCCTGGAAAAGGGATCTGGAGAGAAACAGGGGAGACTAACAAAATGGTAGGAGCTGCTGTGTTTTGTGAGTTGTTTTAAATAAAGAATCCATTTTAATCCTACTGGCCTCTTGCCTGCTTGCTTCATTCAAAATAAAACACACTCTCCAGAAAATGGTTTTACGTAGCCCAGCCAAGTTTCTGGTAGAGCGCAGACCCCAGACATCCATAATTCATGAGCAAGGAAGGGTGTGGATATTTTGTGGGAACCAGACCCTCCGTGAACAAGATCATTTTCATTTGCTGATTATGTTGTGTAAACAATATGCTTTTAGGATTCAGAGGAACAGAACTGTGCATCTAGCAAAGTCAAACTGTTGATTCGTATGCTGGAAGGAAATTAAATTAACCTGAAGCCTTTGAGTTAACAATAAATGTTAAAAGGAGGAGTATGTTTTCCTTCAAAGTTTACTTTACAAAGTTTTAATTTCTGTTATGTATCTTTTACCTGTTGAACAAACCAAATGCTGTTCAGTTTGCAAAATACTTGCACTTTTCATTATTGTGGCTTGGATTTGCAATGCCATGGCAAGGTTTGAGTGTTTGAAGCCATTCAGAATGTTTACGTTTGAGAAATGACAGTAAGTAAATTGAAATGTCTTACCAATTTATGCTTGACAGAATGGTATAGTGAAAAGGACATGGTGGACAGCCATTAATTTTCCTCATGCTCATGGTTTTTGATCCCAGATGATAAAACCTTATCCCTAAGATACATAAATGATACAGAAAATCCCTATCAACCATAGAATATGATAGATATTTTATTGTACATAGCTGGTTCTCACCACTATAACTAATTGCCAAGTATAGCTATCAAGTGTGCTGCATTTACACCTTCAAAGCTCTAGGTGTTGGATCCACAAAAGCACTTGAATATGAAATTTTTACCCTAACTCCGCTAGGCATTTAAATCTCAAACTGTTGTTCCCAAAGCTTATTTCTCAGCTCTCACCTAAACCTAAAGATGGCAGGGTCTGTGACCAGTGAAACTCTGCCCTTCATGTCCCTCCTGCCGTTCTCAGCGGATGCCTCTGACGTGCGTAACCACAGGAGGGGATGTCTCCCTCCAATCTTTTTCCCAAGATGTGGGAGGCCATATCCTGGCTGCAACAACCTGGCCTTGCAGAGCTCACCTCACAGGTCCAGCCCCAGGTTACACAACCTGGAGGCTCGATCACCTTGGCAATACCAGTACCATGCAGATGACTCGGTGAACTTAGGTGACTGTCACTTCATGAATCAAAAGGGGACATAGCTGAGAGGCAGCAGTCACCTATGATGTTTCAGAGGTGGAATATTTGCACATTGTGTTTTCTTAATATCCATATCATGACTGATAAGAAATAAATGTAGGAGCAGCTTCATTTTATACTTCAGGGTATCATCTGTGCTTCTCCAAATAGAGCCAGGCTTTTCTACAGAGGCAATTGTATTAGGCATTTGGGAAGACTCTTAGATCGCTCTAGCTGTGTACCATGTACATGGATTTACACTGAGAAATGCTGATGCCTCATCTGAAAATGCCTTATTGAATGTGAATGCAAACCCCACTGGCTGGCTCACATCCACAGGCAGCGTTTGGCTATAAACAAATCATCTACTTCTCGTACAAGAAACCCTGACAGACTGTCGGGATTGCCTACGGAAAGACCGTCAGAGCTGCGCTTAAACCCCGGTGTGTGGTTTCACGGTCATTTTGCACCAGCCTAAGCTGCTGAGCTGCCCAGCCGGCGATGGCAGGTGCTGGCAGAGGGGTGGTCCCAGGAGCGGGGACCTGGGTGCAGCTCTCCCTCTGACAGCATCGTGGCCTCATGCTGATTTAAGACTGTGAACTTCCATCCTTAGGACTCAACACTTTACTTTCCAGAAACTGTATCCAGACAGAGAAATTGGCCACCCCACCTTATGGAAATGTATGAAACGGAGCAACAGACTTAATTCATTCCTGGGCCTCAATAGAGACTAACCACGCCCAAAGCCAAAAATGTTTTGGGTGCCACCAGGTTTACTGTGAATAACCATGGTGCATAGCTTACTGGGATGGAAAGATGCCATGACAGGCTGTAAATTTTGCTGTAGCCCTACATGTTTAGCTTCCATGGTAGCCATCCGTCCTTGGGGATATCGGGAAGATTTCAGTGACACTCATTGAGTGTTATCCTAAGGATCCTAAGGACAGTGGGAGGAGATGACATCTCCTGAGCCATGGAAGATGACATCTCCTGAGCCGCAGAGGAGGCTAGCGTCAAAGTGGGATCTCATTCTCCAGTCGCTCCCTTGGCCAGCACCGGGCCTGTGGCAAGGCGCACTCATGGCCACAGGGACCCTGCTTCCTACAGCAAGAGATTTATTCTTTTCCCATGGTGTTGGAGGCTTACTTTCCTCTTTGGTGGTAGGACATTGGGCGAGCAGTAAAAGCTACCTGGAAAAAGAGAACTAGAATGCTCAGAAAAAGACATTTACAATGGGACCCTCCCAGGGTCAGCATTTTTAGAAATAGATATATGGAAAAAGAATTAAACAAGGACAAACACAGCCATGTATGAAAGGCAGATTATTTATACAACAGGCATTAGGAGCTCTGTGGCTGGGACTTAAGGAGATTACAACCACATGAGAAGGCTAACCTACTCCTGTAAGAGCCAACAGCCATTTATTCAAACAGAATAAGAAAATTAGCTTCAGTTCTCTCTAGTCTGAAGCCATTGTATTCACCAGCAAACTCCTGAGTGAGGGAGATAAATTGGAACAGAAAAGAGAGCAAGGAAAAAAAAAAACCTTATACCTTACACAGACATGCACATCGAGCAGGGGTAGAAGTGGTGATTTAAATCATGCTTGATGCCTGCGGTGCCTTATTACATGCCGGCTAATGGGGAAACGAGGAGAGAGAGAGAGAAATAAGGTGCCCGATTCATTGGCCCAGCTGCAGGGAAAGGACTCCCCCCACCTGAGGGAACAGGAAATTCATTTTTAAGACTGCATTGGGGATCATTCAGCTGGTTTTAACCCCCCTCCTTTGGGTATTTAAACTGCTCCTAGACTGGACATTAAACCTTATATGGAAAAGACAAATCTCAAGTTTTCAGGCAGTAGACAAGAAGCGTCTGAATTTTCACAAGATAGGGATATAGGTTGTACCTGGAAATATGTGTATGCTGGCACCAACACTAAATACGCCTGCACAAATGGGGGAATTGTATGGAATGACCTATTTTGCATTCAGAAGTGTGAAATTTCCAGCTTGCCTCAATGAGAGTATGCTCTGTAAGTGTATTGCAGAGGTTTGGGACCCAGAGCTGTGCACAGCACGGTGTACGGGGTCATAAGTAGAAAGTTGGCTCTCAACCCTTGCGGCTTGGCCTGACCTGGAGCTGACTTGGCCCTCATGAAACTCAGGATGTTGTGAGCATCCCGGCCCTATGGTCCCCACACCGGCACTCGATAATTTGTGCTCTGTGGAGGGGGGGTGTCGAGGCAGGGGATGGAGGATCAGCCAGAAGTACATATAGGAGGGAGCCAGGATGCCTGGATGTGACCACTTGCTTCAAAAATTTGCTTCAGTCTCGGCTTCTCCAGCTCTCACTTTTATAGCTCAAATCCCCAAAGCCCCTGCTCCATATTTACTCCTTCCTTGGCAGAACCATGATCAAATTAGTGGAAGTTTTGACTGAGAAGAAGCAAATTTATACACTGGACCTTGGCCACCTGAGGATATATATGTGCTGGAGTGAGGTAGGGGAGTAGATGCGAGGGGGAAAAGGGGACAAAAGGGTCATTCATGGTTACTCTCAGCCCTGGTACTCATGGTGGTACAGGGACCAGTGCAGCCAGCAGCCTCCATGTGACTGTAAGCACAGTCCTGCAGACCGCCCTGAGGCCAGCAGCCTAGGTGGTTTGGCCAAGAGGATGGACACACACTTGGTGCCAAGGTCCACCTGTCCAACACCAATTCCCTCCATCACCATGCAAAGGGGGTGGCTCTGGAGGCAGCCACCTTCCCAAAGCCGCTTCCCGACCTTCGCCTGCCTCGCAGCACTACGTACATGTCCCAGCCATCAAACAGCCAGGCTGGCACAGGGTGGCCCACGTCACCCCACGGCTGCTGAGGACATATGGTCCAGCCACATGGGGCAGCCCCAAGCCCCACAGGTTGGATGGTCTTGGCTGTGCCTGCCGGCCGTCTCCAATGCCCAAGCTGGCTCTGGCAGCACCAACCGTCCAGGGGTCATCCCAGCTTAAAAACCCCACAGCAGACCCTGTAGCACAGTAGGCATGCCCTCTGTCACCTGAAATTGGACGGAGAAGAAATGAAACTTTCCTTCGAGTTTAGGTACAAGCCACATTTCCTCAAGTCGAGCATGGCCAGTGAAGCAAAGAGGAGCCATTTAAAAGCTGACATGCTGCATGCAACTGAAATCTGTGTTTTTTCAGCCTGGGAGCCAAGGGTTTCTAAGAAGTGTGTAAAAAGTGATGAAGCAAAGCAAGTTTATATGCGCTGCACAGCCATCTATGCATGTCACACTTCGAAAGGGGTTCACACATCCGCTGGAAAATGTTTGGGGATCCACAGATTGCAATGAGCTAAATGAACTCTCAGCCTTCGTTAGCATGAGGCTGGGCTGCTTGGGGCCAGGTATAAGAAGTGCTTTGTGCATTGAGGCATGCTCGGGCCAGTCGACAGATCCCAACATTTGCAGTATCATGGCAACCAGTGTATCACTTGCATCAACCTGTACAGCACTCTGCTGGGTCCCAATACACAAACCTCACACAAATATTTCAACATGTTTGGAGCCAAACTCTAGTCAATATATGAAGTCATTTCACCACAGCTTTTAGCCAATAGGAAAAAATTCCCTACTAACTTATTTTCAGAGGTTAAAAATAGCATTTGTGTGTGTGTGTGTGTGTGAGGTTAGTAAAAACAGAAATGAGAAAGACAGAAGTGAGGGTATATGCCGTTAGCATTTCTGAGCCACCTGGAGCTGGTCCCCAGCCGGGTGGGGGGGGTTGCCTTTCCTTTTCTTTGGACAAGCACCCTTTGTTTGGTGGGACCGGATCAGGGATGGAGAGCAGAGGGCTTATCCCGCCAGCCCCCTAGCTGAACCCCTCTTCTCTCCATGAGCGTGAAGCACAAGCTCATGTCCTACTTCGCAGGAATGGTCCCCTATGGAGATGTACCCATAGAATCCTTAAAGAGAAGCCAAAGCAAGAAGAGCACTACCAGGGTGGTGGCACAGTGTCAGCAGGGTGTCCCCATGTGCAGGCGTGCAGTTGCTTGTGCTCCCTGGGGCAGGAGAAGCAGATGCCTCTGCCTTGCCCTGCCCGCTTGTGGGGTGCCCTGGCACCCCAACCCTGCCCGCTGCACCCGGGGGTGGCCGGGACAGGCCCATGGCTCCACCAGCAGCAAACATCTTGATGTGGGAATAGCATAGAGGCCTCCAGGCAATAAATTTCCTGAAGGAAGATTACACTTTTTGGCAGCCCACTTTTTGATGTTGCACCTCCCCTACGGCACTCTGCTTTCACTTACTGTGTGCAGCGTGTGATGTGGATTTTCATATAACGTTGGTGCGCTCGGTCTTGGAGTTGTGCAGCACCAGATGCTGCCCATGGGCCCTCACATCTGGTGGAGGTATAGCGGCGAGGTCTGCAGGGGCTACTCTCCCGCAGATGTGCTCAAGCTCTCGCAGGGTGCGAAACCGCTCTTAAGGACAAGATTGTCTTATGAGCCACTTCTTGATCCCATCTGTAATCCCCCAGCCCTCAGTACAGTGACTGCTCTGTTCGCTCATGGCTAAAATAATACTGGGGTAATATTGCTGTGCTTATTCCTGCCTTTAATGTGATGGCTGTCTGTGCATGTGATTGCATCCCAAAGCATTTCTCTGATCTTAGGGGTCTGCAAATGTTTAAGTTAACAATGAAAATAAAATATTTTCCTTATCAAAAGCTTGCCTTTCTCATGAACTGCACTGGAGTGTCAGAGGGAGACATGGAAATCCTCACTTTCTCTGTTTTCTGTCTGGTCTTCACCCTACTCCTTCTGCCAGGCCCCCTTTCCCCTTCTCTCCCCCTCCCTCTCTCCCTGCCTGTCCTTGCTTCAGCCTCTTGCCCCTACTCCAGCCTCATGCTTCCTTCTCAGGGAAGGAGCGAGGCATGAGGAAGAAGATGTCCTGGCTCCTGCACTGAGCCATTCCTCGGTCAGCCTCCACCATACCACAATTGCGCCGGTCCTTCCACCCATGTACCACAGGTTTTCTCCAAACCTGTGGGCAGTAGGACTGCCAAACTTTGGCTACAAGGTAGGGGGTGCAGGGAAGGAGCAGCATCTGGATGCTGTCCTCCTCTATCACCACCCAGGACAGTGGTGCCGACTCTGCAGCAAATATCTTTATTCCTGGGAAGGTAAGAGAAAGTTAATGCTAAACTGTGGCTTTTCAGTTTTATTTTAAAGTCCACATTCTGAATGCCAAACCATTGTGCTCCACAGAAAAATGAGAAGAAAAGACCTGTGCCCCCGCCCAGAAGAAGGCCTATTAGATGTGCTTAGATTTTTAGGCTCCAGCTCATGTGAGCAGTACGTAAGTCATCAGTGTGTAACCATAGCGTACTTCAGAAGAGGCAGAGTTATGCTGCTGTACAAATGGTAAGTGCATTCATTCATCCCATCATAGAACAGACAGAAATAACAGATTGCTGTTGGCTTTCATCAACAGTGGGTAAAGGTGGTGTTGAGATGCAGGTCTATAATCTTTGACAAGAACTACAGCACTAGTGGGAGAGCAAATTACTTATACTGAGTGTGATTCATGAAAAGGGACCACTGCATAAAGGGTGGAATGATTTGCATCTCCCCTAAAGGGCTACCAGGTGTGTGAATTTTAATTTCGCAGATCAAATGCAGGGGGAAGTCATGGCGTTCTTTCTAGACTAAAGTCAGAAGCACATGGGGACAATTCACTGCACAGCATAGGGTGATTTTCCATGGGAGCTGATGTGACACGGGTTTTCACTTCAGGTCCTGCAAGAAGAGCTTTCACTGATCTCACTCGCCCTGCTGGCCCATTGCTCCAAGGTTCAGGAAATCAGGAAGCAAAGTGAATGTTGCAAGGGCTGTCCTGTGCACCTGATCTTTGATAACCGTGCTTCCTCTTCTTTGCATTGGAAACAAGAAGAAAGTTGTCTTTGATCGTGTTCTGTCCTAACCTACTGCACCCTGGTTTGAGTGCTGCTTCTCTGTCCTGGCCCAGCACAAATGGAGAAGCTGCTTGTAGCAATAGAGAGGAGGTAAAAATGGCCGTGACCTGCCTATGCCTGACATTTTTCAGTGAAAAAATCCCCCAAGCTTGCCAAAACTTCCTCATCTACCATAGCAGCAATAATCCTGTCCCTCCAGGGCTCTTGACCATCCCACATGTGCACCCACCTTCTCCTCCACTTGCCACAGTAGAAATGGACCTGCCCTGGTCAGACCTGCTCCTCAGGAGGTCAAAACATAATTGTATTTGCACTCCTGAGAAGTTTCTTCCTGTGGTCTGTCAGCTCTGGAATCCTCAGGAAAGAAAGACCAATTTAGAATTTTAAATCATATACTAACTAAAACCTTTCCTAGGTCTTTTGTCTCAATAATATTTGAACAGAAAAATTTAACCAGGTTCATCTCTTTAGCCCCCCTCACAGAAACGCACACTCCACCAAAAAGACAAAAATAGACATTAAATTCCCCAACTTTTACTATAATTTTTCTTGTATCCAAAAGGCATAGCAAACAGGTGAGATTTGTATGCACTTTAAAGTTCAAGAGGTGAGTAAACATTTGGAAAGTGTCTACGTGAGGTAAAAGTTGAACTCCAGTTTTCCAAAGTGACTTAGGAGCCGAGTTCCTCTGATTTCCAGTGAAACTGGACTCAGAGATTTGAATACCCTTGAGACTAAAACTTAGGATTCATCTGTTCTTATGCATACCTCATATACATCATACCTCAACGACGGCATGTTGAGCCAGACCCTCTCCGCAGTAACCAGAGCAGCACTCGTGTTTCATCAACTGGCTCTGCTGGGCAGGTTGCAACCTCCTGCAGAGCAGCTGTAAGATATAGCTCAGGAAAGAATACTCTGGAGAGCTTCTCCTTCTCCTTTCTCAGCTCCTTTATGATTCTGGGGAACCTCCAGAATGGAGCAAAGCTCCTCTTTCAACTAGAGAATAGTATGTTGACATGGACCACCTCTGCGCAGACAAACTGAGGGGCTGGGTTTTGTCTCTCTCTCTCCAGCTCTTGGCCATGTGCTAACATACTAGCTTCCTTCCACCTTTCTCCCCAGGGGATATTTTATGTGAGATTTACTATCTCTTTTTAGTTATGCACTGAGGCTCTCTTTTCATGAGGAATTTCTGAGGAAATTTGAGGTAATATTGGTGAATTCCCTTAACGCATTCTTCTCTTCCACATGGAAATTCTTGGTGTCTCAGGCAGGTCAAGATTTCTGAGGTTTGCTTGCTTCTAATGATCTAGTTCTGGCTTTGTCAGAGAGCCCGAAGCTTCCTTCCCTCCCTTACAATGGCAAACATGGGTAGCTAATCTTTGGGGAAATATCTATCACACTTTTTCGGTTCCTTGTGCTGTTAAGTTGGTTTAGTCTTTCTGGTGGTCAATACCAAAACCTTAGTCTTGCTGTTGAGTCCATCTAGATTGCAAGGACAGTGCTGCTACTCCTTTGCTGTCCCAGTGTCTTTCAAATCTTCACCAAATATCTCCTTTCTGCTGTAGACTGCAGCAGTAGAGGAAATCTCTAACTGCTTCTGCTCATCCAAAGCTCTTGGAAGTCCATGAAAAGGCTGCTGTTGATTCTTTATGGGGTTGAAGCTTGGCCTTGAATGCCTGCATGTGCATGTCACCTGTTTACTGAAGGGAAAACCAGCTGAAAGTAAAAAATATGAAGGGTATAGAAACAACGTTCAGTATCACAGAACAGTGAAGCTTCAGCGTAGAGCCTTTTCCTCAGGAAGGCAAAATACTTCACAAGGTGGCAGCAAAATGCATGTGGGTGCATTGCTGTGTCCTTTCTGGGAAGCACAGTCATGGCAGCAGCCCATCTGCAAACAGAACTCTTATGGGCAGGCAGGAAAAACAGAGCCAGAGAGCCTCATTTGGTGGAAACTGTCATTGCTCCACTGCTGCCACCAAAGCTCTGTTGGTTCACACCACCTGAGAAAGACCAGGTAGGTCCTGGAGAAACTGCATAGATGCCTTCTAAAGGGCAAGGACCATACCTTCTTGGGGTTTGGTTCATATCTGGAATTTCCCTAAATTCCACTCACATGAAACAAATAACTCAGAGCTCATTATTTCTTTAATCAGACGCTAAAGTCCCTGTTTATTTAAAGCTCTGCAGAGATAATCGGAACTAATCATCACATGTAATACAAATAAAGGCATTCCTCTCTTAATAGTAGGAGCAGATCTAAGCCAGTTGTTCTCCAACTGAACTCAGCTGGACTAAGATGAGTTTTCTGTACTGGTAATGATTGTTATTCTGTCACTAAATGGATAATGGGAGGAGATACTCCGTTTTACAAGGCAATAATTGGGTTTGCAAGGGAATAAACCATGAGGAAGAGGTCTGAGTCATTTTTCTCAGTGAGGGGAGTGGATTATTCCTGATGAAGATGAGGCATTCTTTCTGTTCTACAAGAAGGGAAACAAAAACATTTATATAATCAATAAAAACTAGAGTCACTCCTTCCAATCATGCTCCACCCTTAGATGCATCTCTCTTGGCTTAACCTGTACATGTTTCCATTCTTTAACAAAAATGAGGAATCTCTCCAGCAGCAATCCCAGTTCCATCCCCTCCACGTGGCTGATTTAGCCAAACGTTGCATGGAATAAACATGATCTTTCGTTTGTGCTTGTAGCTGTCTAAAGCCAAGCTGAGCTATCAGCTTCAGCGCTGAGTGACCAGAGCACCCGTGACAGCCAGGAGAGCACTGAGTTGTTCAGGACTCCAGTTAACACTCAAAACTGGTGAAAAGCATTACAGCTATTGGGGGAGGCAAGGAGAAGGTTAGATCAAATGGAACCAACATTTGTATAAATAAACATGGGAAAAACCTGAGTGATTTGTTGCTTCAGAGATACACTGAGGAAAAGCTCTCTTTACTGAAGTAAACCTAGAGAGAGAAATTCAAATACCTATAGAGAATGCTGTCCTCTTCACAGATATGGCCATTGCTCACAATGCTGCAGTATCATCACCGAAGTGGTAGCATTCAGGTGTAGCACTAGAAAAATGGAATATGTATTTCTTAATATGTGGAAAGGTTTCCTGGCTCAGATCTGGATCAAAGGCAGAAAGGGCTTCAGTGTATAATCTTAGTCTTTGTGTTGATAACCTTGGGAGCCTGACTCCCCAATGCTTCGTGTATGAGTCATAAGCAAGGCATGGGGAATATTGCTGTTGTCACTCAATGGAGCTAAAAGCACCTTCACTGACTTAAAAGACATAAAAGACTTAAAATATCTCAAGAGATTCAATACCTCAGACGTAAAGACAGAGATATAGAGAATATAGAAAACTGCAAAATAAAAAGCTGACGCAAACCTTTATAAGGAAAGGCAAACCTTCCATTGAAGAATTTCTTTTGGTAGAATCAAATAATCATACCATTACCTGCAACATCTGAAAATGGATGCAAATACAGGAGACCTGCTGCCAGTGTGGTTCAGGTAATGCATGGGCAATGGGGATGGTGGAGAAATAATTTTCTGTCTCTGATGGATCTGTTGAACATGATCTGCATCCCACTTCAGTACATATATTATCACGGCTCTCTTCTTTTATGTAGATTGTAGTTGATGCCATGCACTTAGTTTTCACACACTGAATTACGTATTTGTCAAAGAGCCCTGAAGGAAATATACAGTAAATCAGCATCTTAATTAGCTGAAGCTCTGCAATGGAAAGGGGAGAAACCTATGCACATGTCATCAATACCTCTTTTACCAGCTTCGTGAAGATCCCCTCCAGAGCCAACAACTGGAGGGAGGAGACACCGATGGGGTACTTCATTCATCGTGCCTGATAACTATCAAATGGAAGGGAGGCTTTCCTCCATCCTCAGCACAAGATTGCTCTGGGAAGGTGATTTCTTTAGCTCAGGTGGGCACCATGTGAATCAGATTGTCCTTCTGGTTAGTTACTGGAAAGCAGTTTCTCCTGCTTATTGGAAACCAGTTGCAGTGAAACACAAGAAATATTATTTGTAAAGATACGTTATACGACTGAGAGCATGTCTTTACACTTGTGACATAAGCCGAGCATTAATTTCATGTCAGCATAGCCTCGGTCATTCCTGCTTTGTTATTCCCTTTCTAGTACATTCACATACAGGAAAGGGAAGATAAATTGAGGGGAAGATGAAAGGCAGACTAAATGGTTATTGTAAATGCATTCTATATCTGAGACAACTTAGCTACAGAAATTACCGTAATGCCAGTAAACATTATTTTACAGCTATAAAAAGCTGCTGTGCTTTTTTTCAAAAGAACCTGCATGCATATTCCAAAATTACAAAGCAGCACCCCTAAATTTCAGAGGCTGTAATGTAATGCATTAATTTATTCTTTAAATATTTACAATATAAAAGTGGCAAAAGACACCTACCCAAACACTCTAGGCCTAGTATTCAGTTGAACAAATGTTAACTTTTATATATTACCCGTCCACAACTGAGCTTGTCAAGTGGATTCCCTTTATGGTCAACAAAGTGAAAGAGACACTTCCACAGTATAATTTATCTCATCCTAAAGCACATATGTAACATACGTCAAATAACTGATACCCTAGCCATTTCTTTCCACTGACTGTAAAATGGATCTTAAGCTATGTCTACATCAGACATCATGGGAGCAGTAACAGCAGCTCTGCAGTGCAAAGCAGCTGGTACAAAGGACCTGACATCCACATTTTAAGCTTTTATTTTGGACTAGCTCTAGTCTGCTCCTGTGGACTGAATGCCCATTAGCAGTTGGAGCACATTCGATGCTCCTCTGGAAATCATTTCCTGGCTTAGCTTTCATACAAAAGGAATCCAGTGTGCACACTCTGAGAGGACTCCACAATGCAAACAAAGTGTGAAAAATGGTGGCAATGAGGAGATTCACTTTAAAAGTACTATCCAGATCCAGCTTGAAACACTGATGTACCTGCACCCTCAAGTACTTACTAGTTAGTCCAGCAGTCAGCAAAACAGACGCTTATAATTAGGTGACATGAGTTTCATCCTACTTGTCTCTAACACGTTATAAAATACCTCAATAACCTCTTCATAGAAAACAGTGATCAACCAGCAAACCAGTCTCCCTGTATAAATTTCATCTCCAGGACCAAGAACCTCTTCTGTAGTTTTTCTGAAAAGCAGAACCTGACAATATCCTCTGAAAGGCAGTGCCCCTTGCAATGTTTTGTTTTGGAGGCAGAGAGTCCTGAAGCAGCTCTCCTTCGCTTCATATAGATCAATGTGCAAGCAGCCTGAACACCCTGATCCCAGAAATGCAAAGGGAATAGTAGCAATGTGTGCCTTCATAATGACCAGTAAATACATCTCACACACCTAGAGGATTACCTAAAGCTCAGATTTTCATAGGCAATGTGCACTACTGCACATACATGGGGTTTACTTATCTGGTGGGCTCAAAGGACCTGAAAGCAAAAAGAAGGGTTTCCCAACTAGGCATGGACATTCTGAGATATCAGTGAGGCTAACACTACATACAGAGGAAAGAGACTCCATTTACAATTCGGTTCCTATGTAAATTTTTGGAAGTATGGCTCCTTTTATGTCTAGCCCTTGCATCCATTCTCCATATATTTACATCTCCAATTTAACACTATTGCAGAACTGCCTATGGCATACATGTGGAACAGCACAATGCACATATGGCTGTGCTTTTTTACCTTTAACAGGACACAAGCAGCAAGTAAGCTATATAGGCTGTCCATGCCATTGTATATTGCCTATGGTATATACGTCTGTATGGAGTATACCATCACCTCACCACCCAGCAACAGCCTGGCACACAATTACTGCCTGATTCTTACTGCATCTTTATAGGAAGCCTTTCTATAAAGACCTTTTCCTACTATGTTTTGCTCATGCTGTTGCAAAGCTGGCCCTTAAAATGCCACAGATGTGCAGCTGTGGTCCTAAAGTGACCATTTTGGTTTTGGCTGCTGCCATTTCTCCCTCTTTTCCAACTAGCTGGTAAGTACACTTAATATGTGCTATGTTTCTCCTAGCTCTTTCCCCTTGTTATTTCTTAGGAGTCAGCACTTTTGTACAGAGGCAATGTGTCTGCATCCTTTGCGTAGAGTACCAGTGGGTCATCACCCAAGGAATGACAGATATCTTCTTCATGAAAGAGGTCTGTGCAGATTGCATTGAGAGAGCTTGTGCTTCCAAGGTGCTCTCAGCTGCCTGAACCACCACAGCTGCTCTGGCATAAGGGAATTAGCCGTTTAAAGAATACAGGCAGCTTCTTTGCTTTCTGGCCAATGAGAAGTGGGTAGATAAACCTCTAACTTGGAGTATCTTCAACGCTTCTCCAAATATTTCACAGGAAGCTGTTCGTCAGGGGGACCTGAGACAGCTGCAGATGCACGCTGTGCAGGGGTGCAGTGCAGGTGATGCTCCTGCCTGCCAAGGTGACTCCTGGCAGGCACCTCTTTGCCTTTTTAATCTCTCTTCCTTTAAATGCCAGTCCTGAGGGTAGCCTGGTTTTCAGGAACGCAGGAGGTTTTTCAGGAGCGCAGGTTCCCATAGCACAAAGGCTCCCTGTTGCTTCGACAGGAGGAGGACTTGTGAGGAAATGGGACGTGGGGGGACCTCAGCAAATTTTCTTTCCTTCAGGGCCTCCGCTTGCAGTTTTTTTCCAGTGTCAAGGTACTCCCTGTCTCTCTTGGCCACCCTCTGGAGAAATGCTGACCACCTGCTATTTCCATTAACTTCAGAGGGAGTTACAGGTACTCAACACCTCTCAGCGGTGACTCATGGACATCCATGGGTGCTGTGGGCACTTAGCACCTCACAGCTGGTGCGTAGGGGACCAGGCCCTGGTAGAGGCTCCGGGAAAGTCCGTGACAAGCTGTAGGACACATGTACTTCTATGAAAGAAACTAAAATTGGGCTTTTCCAAAAAATACATGTGCAACTGAGTCTCCAGGGATGCTGAAGTATTAAGGAGCTTGTAGTACTTTCTTGAAATTCACACCATTCTGTTGACGTAAAAAAGGTCTCCTGCGTACAAATTTTAAGAGACCTGACTGTGCTCTTCAGAAGGAGAAAACACACAATACCATAAGTAAACATATAAATCAGTTAGAGAACCTAGAGATTAAGGATTAGGTTCATAAAGCTTTATGTCCCATATATGGGAAGTGCCAAAAGTTGCTCTTAATGACTTTGGAAAAGGTATGCGCTTTTTCTGTAGCCCTAGCTCTCTTTCCCCTTGTTAGCAAATGGTTTCATTCTACACTTGAAAAACTCACAAGCCAAAAAAAGGGGGAAAAAAAGGTGAGTGGAATTTAACCAAAAAAATAATAAAAGTCATTCGTGGTTCAAGTGCTCAGCCTAAGCTATATTTATTCAGTTGACATTTTTTCCAAAAAGACCAATGCGTAAATTAATGTGCACATGGGCAGGTCTGAATTATACCCTGGCCATTTATAGTATGCAAGGTTTTATGTGACTTTTTACTCTCTTGTTCAATAAAACAATAAGTAGTTATGCAGCAGCCAGAGGAGCCAGTGATTCATTTACTTCCATGGGATGCCAAGAACCTTCTTAAGGAAATACACTCACCAATATGTAATGAAAACCTTTTGTACTTTCTGTGGTGCTTCAAGGATTAATAGAATTTCCAAAGGCAAGAGATGAATAAGATACAGTAGCAAGCACCGCAGAGGCCAGGTTTGGCCCAGAGGTGACCACATGCAACTCAGTCTTCTCTGAAGCTTCACAGCAAGTGTGCTTTGCTCACACTGCGGTAAATACAATCAAATGCCACTTGCTGCCAGATGATCCATCCTGCACAGGCTGTTTGATTCCGCTCCTTTGGCTGATTTTGTTAATGTTGTAGGAACTGTAAAGTAAAAGCCTGCAAATCAACTCTGATATGTTTAATAAAGTGTGCTCTGTGTACTTGTCTTCCTTTCTGACAGACGCAAAGTTTCTCATTGGGTAGTTTTAGTGAGTGGAGAAGAGGTAGTTGTACTCTGGGCTGAAATCAAGTGCACCTCTAGGCCACTAAATATTAAGTTTTTCTTGATCTGCAAAGGAAACAAGGTATCAGCCTCAGGAGAACAAGCAGACTGGTGAGAATTGCTCGAGAGGAAGTGCTAGAGAGCTGTGCCGCTGGGTAAATCCGTGCTGAATGCGCTTGCAGGATAGCGCACCCATCCCAACAGCAGCATATGAGAAACAGAAACATTACAAAGAAATGCAACATAAGCCACGGAACAGCAAACATCCCAAGAAAGACTAAACAGACTGAGAGTCTTCAACTAGAAAAATATGCAGCTGAAGATGATATGAAAAAAAAAACCACAAAAAAAAAAAAACACAGGGGGATGGGAAATGATTATTTGCTTCTCCCCACAAACAAAAACCAGGAGGCCTTCAATGAACTGACTGGACAGAACAAGATTTAAACCAAATAAATCTCTTCACACAATTGTGCAGTTTGCTGCCACGAGGATGTTGTGATGACTGAATGTATACATAGGTTAAAAACAGGATTAGAACAAATCCATGGAAGTCTATTGATGGCTACTCCACAATGACTGTCCAGATGGACATTCAAGGTCAGGTTGGACAGGGCCCTGAGCAACCTGATCTAGTTGAAGATGTCCCTGCTCATTGCAGGGGGATTGGACTAGATGACCTTTAAAGGTCCCTTCCAACCCAAACCATTCTATAATGCTATGAAACCTGCAGATAAAGATGTCCCTCAGCCACTGCCTGGAACTGCAGAGGTTTCATTTCTTATGATGCCATGAATTGCCCTTTGCTGGCCATTGCCAGGTAAGATGTTCAGCAGTGTGATGCCCTGCAGCAGTTCTCATAGTCTTAAGCAACAAATGCAGGGCAGGGGTGGAAGAATTGTCATGGCTGAATATTCTGACTTTTCTTTAGATTATAGCAGCAGTGTAATAACTGATACCAGTCAGACACTGAAATCTTCATAATTCAATAAAGAATTCATTTCAAATCATGGAAAACCCTAGCCGTTCTTCTGCATAGATACCAAAACAGGGTCTAGTAAATAGTGTGGACTTTTGGACATTGCCAAAGTACTTTCTCTGATTAATCACAGCGCTTGGCTGCAGCTGAGGACACTGAAGGAAGGGTGTATTGAAGAAACTTGCTGGCATTAGCATTATACCAAACAAAATCTGAAATGTGTTTATTTAGGGAGGCTGAAGGGAAGATGAGAATGGATCAGTGTAAAGATACAACCTGCTCACCCTGAAGAGCAAGAAAAGCAAACAGATTGCTGCCCACAGTAATTGGGAGTCAAAAGGGTCTCTACCCACTTACCCTCTTGTGTGCATATGTGGGCAACACTCATTTGTACCTGATGTGGCTTGTCTGAGACCACAAAGGTACTGGGGTATGAAAGCCAGAGCTGAGGGATTCCTGGCCCCTAGTCCTGCATGCAGGACAGGATGGCTTTCCAGTCTCCTGCTTGCTTTCTTTCCTTTAAAAATGCTCATTCCTAGTGGAATGAACCAAGACTTAGGAATTCTTTAATATTTTTGGACTCCACATATTTCCAAATGGACTTGGAAAAATAAAGCAGCCTTCAGGTGACAAATCAAAGATTAACTTAGGTAAGAAACCAAAACCAGTCACCTCCGATCATACATGCAAACAGTAACTTATCACACATTAAATTCTAGATGTCAGAAAGTAACCTCCACAATCCAAGCGTGCTGCAACTCCCTTGGAGATCTGAGTAATAAATCTGTATCTTTTGCAAGAGATGAAGCATTATCATGCCCCAGAGATTGACTGGCTCCGCTCTCATGAAAGTCAAACAGGGAGCCAGTGACCCTGGAAAAAGTCTCATACTGGTCATTAACAAACAGCCAGTAACATACCTGTAAGACTTGTTTAATGCTTACTGATAAATGCTAATATATATGGCTAGCAAATTCTCTGAAAGGAATCCAGACCTTGAATGGACTGTTTCCTGTAGAGACAGTCTGACTGGGATTTTCATTCATAGACCTTTGAGGTTATGCCAATATGTCTGACAGTGCTATACACACCAGAGCTTCATTCTTCCCTCTCCTGCACCGTGTATATCAGAAGTAACTTCCAGACACAAAGAATTCTCACCAAGGAAGTGTTGATATGTTGGTATGAAAAAAAGTTTTTTGTCAAAATTTTCTTTTTTTTTTTTGCTCAGAGTTTTCACCTGTTTCGTATTATTTTTAATGGAAAATGCATTTGTTTAAAAATGTTTCTGATTTTCATGCTTATGGTAAAATATGTTGAAATTAGAATTTTGTCTATAAGCCAAAAAATTAAAGAAAAATCTGTTCAAGAAACTGAGCAATGTTCAGGATTCTTTCTCAAACTTTTGGCAAGGAATCTTCAAATCAGCAAAAATATTAGATTATTTTCTTGTTGTTTCAATTGACTTTTCAAATTTTCTCATCAAGTCTGTAAGCTTGCTGAAGGCAAAAGAAGTTTTAATGGTATTATGCAAATAGCATTGCAGTTTACCCACATATTTTTGGATTTGCACATGACTCACCTCTCACTTCACAACATCATAGAAGTCCCCATTGTCCCCATTGGTGATTTAGCAGTCTCACAGAAGATGGGAGAGGCAGGTGGACTCACAGCATTAGAAGCTGCTGGCCTTCAGCGCAGTGTTGGCCTTTTTTTTGTGATGGGGGATAGACCAAAACTAACAGTTTTACCTTTGAAACGATTGTGAGATCCATTGGACAAATCTTCAGATGATCCCAGGGAGCTGGTGGCATTGGTGTTGGAGTGTAGTCCTTAGGGGATTTCAGCATAACTTAGATTCTCTATGTGGCAACTAGCGTCCTGTGGATTTAATGCAAGCTTTGTACCCATGTTATTTGAGAGCATTTGTGGGGCTGCCCATCAGGCTTTGACCCATGGTAGGGAGGCCATTGATTCTGAGATCTTCCCTGAAATGCCACTTCATTCATGACAAGGCAAATATTCTTCCTTGCTCTTAATGCTGTGATCAAGGTCTTTCAGTATGGCCTTGTAGCATAACAGATCCATCTTATTTCAGTAACTTTCATACTAGTGCAAGTCACAGAACTGAATAATTCAGACTGGAAGGGACCTCAGCAGGTCACCTAGTCCAACCTCCCGCTCAAACCTGGGTCAACACTGAATTCAGACCTGGTTGCTCAGGGCTTTGTCCCATGAGGTCTTGAAAACCTCCAACTACAGAGATTTCACAGCTTCTCTGGATGACAACTTCCAGTGCTTGACTCTACTGACAAATGGATGTAACATTCATCTAGCCAGGAAAATGGCTCATCAATAACTGTGATCCATTCATAAGAGAAACTTTTGAGTCGTGAACTCTATACCATACCCTGTTGCCTCTCAGTTTCTGGGAAGCCATTGGTGTTTAAGGGGGATGTGGAGCATTTGGATTACAGCCTGGAGAGGAAATGGCTGAAGACCATCTTGGAATTTGATCATTTGTTGGACTTTGCAGGTATCTGGAGGGGAGAAGCAGGGGACATGAATGAAGCTGGGACATAAAAGTGGCTGTAGCATTATGTGGTGTATCACCTCCTACAGCTACCTTCTATAAAGTGCTATGAATACTTTGTTAATGTTCATTTTGGAAAAGGTCAATTGGCTTTTAGCAAGTTTTGTCTTTTCTTTTGACTAGGAGCTTGGGGTTTCCATGGGCTTTTGCTATGTGTTTGGCTTCAGGTCATCTTCTGGTGGGGCCAGCTCTGACATTCTCATACCCTGAGAACGATCATTTGTAATTCTCTCCTCTCCATCACAGTTACTTGAGGCAAGTGCAAAGGTACAGTCATTATTAGCACATTATTTACTGAAGGTAAAACACCGGCTATTTTAAAACGCATGGACATTTCACCCAGTCCTCAAGAAATCACCTCTTCTTGTGGAGTACTTGCCAGCTGCAGCCCAGCTTGGAGGTCCTTTTTTGGAGAAAGGTAGTGATTCTTCCACCTGAAGGGATGTTGGTTCAGATGCTGTTCTGTCATTTGGTCTTTCTTTGGAGTCAATATCATGCATGAGAAGCTGTAAATTGTTTCCTGCTTATGTAAGATCAAAATCTCCAAGCTACTTTGCTTGTGTTGGAGCTCTTGGCAGCTAGTGATATATCTGATCATGGATGGTTGCTTCAGCAGCCAAGGATATTGCTGTTTTAATTGAAGTTGCTCTCCACTCGTTCCTGTCCTTTCGGAGTACTGGAATACACTCCTGGTGATGGCTGCTTGGACTCATCACTGAGGACTCTGAAATATGGGTGAGCTTTGCTGTCTGTGTTCTTTAAAGTATAGCCAGCTGGGGAGATCATTATAAAATATAAGGTAGAGTAGATTGACAATACTAGTCTTGTATTTCATGTGGACACTGCAAGTTCAGTCTAAGCTATGGAGGAATGTCTGAATGTTATTGCTTTTTGGCTGCATTAGGGGTGTCTTGTCCTCAGCTTTGGAAAGACAGAAATATTGTTGCTGGATATACTGTCTTCTTGGCTAGAAGGGACTTATCTGGAGACTGTGAATCAGGTTAATAGTACTGGCATCGTTTTTAATATCTCCTTGCACCTGGAAAGCCTTGTGTTTGGCTATAGAGTTAAAACGTGATTTCCAGCTATGTGCTTTGCATAAGTAATTCCCCCATTTATCTCGCGACAGCCTGGAGAAGCATGACCCCAGAAGCTGGCTTATAACTTATTTACAGTACTCATGGTTTCCCTGTCCTGTGACAATATTCAGTCTAATAGTGTCTTTTTTATAGTGGGTACCTTTTAAGACACAATTAAGGTTATGTGAGCTTTAATGCTGTGTAAATCTCCAGCCTAAAAGTAGCCTGGTTATATTCAGGCTTGTGAATCAATTTGTCCACCATTTAGTAGGTTTTGCAGTCACAAGCGCTTTGGCATATCAGTAACCTTCCAAGAGCCCAATAGCGTGTGATTTCCTCTTTCTGAAATTGTTTTTTCTCCCCCTCACATCAAGAAAGGCTTAAAATGTGGGGTTTTTTTCTTTCTCAGTGACGAAATTGTTATGACCACTGTTGCTATTTAATCATTTATTTCTATTGTTTTTATTCATACATCTGCTATGGCATTTTTTTGAGATTGGAGTGTCCTTTAATTATGACAAAATTCGTGTGGGAAATGTTACTGAGTGCCCTCCTGGGTTTTGGAGGGGATAAGTTTGCAGCACTTTTTAATACTGTTACTTCAGTGCTGTATTTGTTTAACATTCACTCCTAAGTATTAAGTCTGGCTTTGTCTTGCACCTATTCAGGGGGGGAGGGGCTCCATATACCTCGGTGATTTCTCAGGGTATACTTATTCTTGCCTGACTGAACACATCTTTAAAGACCTTTTCATACAGTTGCACTCGTGACTTTTACTATAATGGTATTATTGCACCTTCTTTTCTCCCTTTTATGGAACTTTTTTTCTAGAGTGTTTTTTTTTAAATCATTCACTAACACCTGTGTCATCTCCTGACAAAAGGCATATGCCCATTGTCACCTCTTCTCCAGCCCAAGCAAAGTCTACCTGCTTTTTCCCTGTAGGTCATGGCCCCTGACCTTTTTATCAATTGTGTTGCTGGATTTTAGGCTGCCCTGGTTTATCACTAGCTCTTCTGAACCAAGGGGCCCAGAACAAAACAGACTGCATGAGTTATGCTCTTGGAGTCAGTGGGACTGCTGGTGTGACTAAGTGCTCACCAACATGAGCCAGGGTTTCATGCCTGAGTCCTGAGCTGTGAAAAGGGGAATGCTTTATGTCACTGATTTACTCAGGTTCCCTCGGAACGTGTCCAAAAATAGCAATTTGCTTTTTTGCACAAAGCATCCTGTCATGCAGTTGTGATTAATTTATATACGATCACTGCCTGGTCTCTTCGTTAATGCCTTCTAGCCAGGGTTCTCTCATCGGGTACAGTATTTCTGCCAGTATTATTTCCCCCTAGCCTCCTGTCAACCAGAGTAATAACTACAAATAAGTGATATTGCCCATATTGGCAATCCTGAAAGAAAACTTGGCTTTTGTTTTTCCTCAGAACCCTTCTCTGCATGTGGAGGTCAGCTTTATGTGCTCAAACACATTTTATGGGGAGGGCAGTAGAGCACAGCACAGAGCGGAGGCAGCAGGGGAATTGCTCCCAGGTACTTGGGAAGTTGCACATCAACCCCTCTGCTGAGAATTACCCCCTTCGCCACCAGTATTTCACTTGGGGTCTGCCATGATAACACACAGGCTTACTACCTGCAAAAGTCACCGATGACATTGGGCCGAACCAGCCTCCTGGGAAGGAGCAGTGGTAGTTTTGTCAGTGACTTCAATGCAAATGGGAGCAGGCCTTTCTCTACACAAATGGTTTTCATCTCCAAGTGCCATATTCTCCCTATGCTATTTTGCTCTAAATATAATAAAAGGCTCCCTGTTGCTACGAGCAGCACCACTCTGAATGGAAAGTGCTGTTAGTCTTGTTTATTTTGGCTACATCGGTTGGGCTCCATTGTATTACTACTCTCCACGACTTGTGTATGTATTATTCCTTGACTTGTTACGTGTAAGCACCAGGGGAGATGCAGAGGCCAGATGTGATCCACAGATGTCCACGATTCCTCCAGTGGCTCCCCTCTGCTCTGCTGACAACCCGTGGAGCCGGCTGAGGAAAGCCACCCGGCCCCTTGGGCTGCCACCGTCCCTCCCCACTGGCCACGGGGCAGTTGTGCACTGTGTATGCAGATCAGAAGTGGCCGTCAGATGTCTGGCGGGTGGCCAACGCCGTGCTTGGTTGAGCAATATTTGGGAGCTCTTGTATGTTGTTTATTGCAATTACCGCTGGGCAAGCCCTGCAGAGTTTCGTTTGTGTGAGCTACTACAATCAAAGCTGCAGGGTTCAGTTTTCAGAGGTTAGCGCTTGAGCAACCTCTATATATTTACTTGGAGGTTCAAGATCTATTAAAAGGAACCATTCTGCTCTTTTGTCTCCTGTAAGCTGTATCACATTTGGCAGGAATGAAAGTACAATGGTTTCTTTGTATGTAATATATTGCCTAAAAAAAGGTATGTGATTGGAATGAGAGAGGTGCTGGCTGCAGTTTCTGTGCGACTGGAGAGGGATGTATTTTCTCTGATGTAGAACAATTGTGCAAGCTGAAGAAACGGTACAAATCAATTGACTTATTGCACATGAAAGTAAAGTTTGTACTCACAACTCTCTACTCACGTGACAGATAACATCCTGGTAAAAAGAAAGTGCTTTACAAATCCAGTGCACATGCCATTATTTATTGTGGCTTTCTTTTTATCTTTATTTCCCCCCCCCCATTTCTTATTTTATTCTGTATAGTGAAAATCAAAATCAGCCTCACTTTTTACAAATAGCCTTGTGAAAGGTGCTAGTGCTTGGGGCTCACAAGACCATACCCATTTGTTTCCAAATGTTTTTTTCAATTCACCTGTAAAACCAAGAAACAGTTGATTTTAAAAGTTTAAAATATCATTTCTTGTCAAATGCACATTCAACATCATCTCCCAATAATCTTGACTAAGAAGATCTGAATGAGAGCCTACAGATAAGGAAAACTTCTTCTTTTCTTTAGTTTCATGTTGCATTTCCACACACAATTGTGTCATGCAGGATACTGGGACTGGGATAACAGATTTAGTCTCTTCCTCAGTATTCAGGGATTCTATTTATAAAGGAGAGATGGAGTACGGGACAGAACTAGATTATCTTACTTTGTCAAAACCAGACCATTTACTCATGTTAAAAAACTACCATTTGAAGCACTATTCTTTTCAGTATTAATAAAAAACATGAGTTATAAATATAAAAAAAGTTCTAGCACATGATTGATTGTGTAATTTCTTGAAAACAATTCCCCTACAGCAGCTGTAAGCTGTAGGTCACCTGTTTTGCCCTGGTAGACTTATAAAATCATGTAGTAGTTGAGCCATGACTGTCCTACTCCAAACTGAAACCACTTTTCCTTTCATGCTGAGCACTAGAATTGTCCTTTTCAGCGTGGGTCCCACCAAAATAATTTTTATCAACAGTACCAATTCAGAAAACAGATGGTATGCATTTTGGCTAAACGTAGAACATATCTATATAAAACAAAGTTAAAATCAGTATGGAAAAATATTTAAATTGCATTGATTAGAGGTAGTCTCTTCCAAATAATTATGTTGATGCAGGGATTTAATGTAATCTATGAATTAAGTTTTAACTTCTTATCTTTATTTCATCCAGCTTCAGTCTCCCTGGAATTTTGTGTCTCAAGGGCACAGACTGAACTGTATCTGTAATATCTCCATTTACCTTTTGGGAAGTTTCTAGTCATTTTGCAAGAGGGGAAACAAAAAAAAAAAAACCAGTTCATTTTGATTGAAATAAGAAACATACCTCATTGAACAGTTATTTCTTTTACAGTTTGAATTATTTTGAGAACCTCAACATTTTAAATCATGACATAACTTTATGGCCACATCTTGGTTGAATATTGATTACAATTCATTATTTCTGAGTTGGTGAGTCTGTAAAGTTTCTTTTCTCAATGTGGGTGTTTGGGTTCCTCATTCACTCTTGCTATCTTCCTGGAAATTTTATTCACCTTTAAAATTCAGCCAGTCATTTCACTCCCAACTTTCTCATGGATTTGTTCCTAGAATAATTTGTGTCTCATCTGGTGCACGGACTGAAGTAAAAAGTTATTTTCCAGGCTATAGAACTTCTGTGACTGTAATATATGAAACATGCATTTTCTACTCAATATTTAAGACTTTCTAAATTCTGTCAGCATCAGTTCCTTTGCATTTTCCCATTTGAGTTGCCATACTAACCCTCGCTGAGCTCTAGTTTCACATCGCATTGCATACTTTATGGTTGGCAAGGTCATAGCTTGCCCATGATAACGTATTCATGAGTTGTGGTTCTTCTTACTGACTTCAGATTGCCAAACAAAAATGGCATAGCATGATCCACAATAGTAGTCAATATTCAGATTTGGAGATGACACTAATTGCAGATATCTCTGCCAATCTACAGGCTGTCTTGCAGTAAACGCTTCACAACCATTTGTGCCACCTACGTACTGCAGATATAAATATAATTGCTCTTCATTGGATAAGTCAGATTTTTATTTACCACAGCAGCATTGCGCTTTCCTAGAAACTTCCTAGAAATGCCCTTTAATATTTAAGCATCTCAACAGAATCTGTGAATTTGATTTGACTCTTTCTCAACCATTTAAAAGTCTTGGGATCGTATTCTGACTTCAGAAAAAGCAGTTGAAAAAACCTGTGGTCAAATTCTTCATATTTTCATCTTGTTCTGAATAATGGCTTCATAGGACAAGTTCTTGTTGGCAAGATAATATATTGTACTTAGCATTTTTATTAGAATCTTCCTGTTTTCTCCCTTCTTCTGAGAGTTCTGAAAATGAAGTATGTCACCACCATTCCTTGTGGTCTTTTGAAGAGTATCAACGGCTCCGTGATGACATGGGGAAACATGGTGCTGTTCAGATTTGTCTCAAGTCTTTTTCCAATTAGTGAATCCAGACTGTGTGAAAGCTTCCTCTGTGCACTTCATCAAAAGTAGTTTGCAAAACGGTAGCAACAAAGTACATTACCCCCATTAGCACTGGAAAAATAGGTCCACTGAAAATCACGAAACTGGGATAAGCATAAAGGCAGGCTTGTTTTTCTGAAGTCATGCACAGGGAGAGCCCTAAGTCACAGTTGATGAGGTGTTTAATAGTGTCAGGCAATTAACATTTGGTTCTTGTTGCAGACGACACCGGAGACATGTCAATCCTACAACCAGCTAAATTTGATCCACTTGTTGTTGAAGGTCTAGTCTCCTCCTTTTTAATCAGCTATGGTTCAAGTGATTCCATTTTTGCACTTTTAAAATCTATACTTTGGGATTTTTCATTTCAGTCAGTCACTGATCGCTTAGTAAGAATGGCATGGGATTAAAGAATTAGACCCACACAATACCGAAACATGTAGCTGGCCCCTGGCTTTTGTGTAGCCCCTTGTTCTGTCTAAAAGGGTGTACAATGCGGCAGATGGGAGAAAGGAAACAGCCTTCACCTGATCTGTTCATTGCCCAGAAAACAATGGCTTTTATGCTTTGCTTATATAACCCCTGCTTTCCTGCCTCAGCCAGGGATCCTGACAAGGACAACAAGACAAATAAGATGCCAGTTGGCGGCCCCTTGACCCCCAGGGCTAATTGCACTGGGGTCAGAGACTCCATGATGTCTGGCCTCTCCCCGCCTTTTATGCAAGGAGCTCATGGAAAACCCACAAGACAGGGAGAGGAGCAGAACCACGGAGGAAGCTCTGGAAACCATCCCAACACATGGGCAACTGAGATCTGCACCCATCCCAAGTACCCAGCGAGACTAGGTTGCTCCTCTGCCACGTGCAGGAACTTGTCCACAACACATACAGCAGCCTGAACTCCTCCAAACGGCAGCCCCCGCCTTGTCCAGCAATGCTGGGACCATGCTAGGGAGGAGCCAGGGCCCTTCAGTCTACCCAACATCAGCCACGCGATGTGCCCAGGAGGAAGCAGAGGTCTGCAGACCTGGAGCCGACAAGACCAGGTTGGTCCTTTGCTTGTCCATCTCTGTCCTTCCTCCCGCCCCACCGGAGCCCAGAGCATATCTCCACAGGCACCATACTCATACCCACAAAGAGAAGGGAAGAGGAGCAGGCGAGGAAGGCGGCTGGTAGCTTTTGGGAGAAGTGGTGGGAAGCAGCCAGCTGGGCTGCTGGAAGAGTGACAGGAGCTTAGCCTCAAGCCAGCATAGAGTTTGCTTTCACACTAATGCTTGCAGAGCCATTTCTTTCCCAAGGAATAAAGGAGTCAGTACTCATCATACAAAGAGATGCTGAATGCTGAATGCAACCTTGTCTAACAAAAACTAGGTAATGACCAGACAGCCAGAACCATTGGAAGGGGATGTTAATCTAATGCTGAAGAGGGCAAACAGTGAACTATCAGGAAACTGTTCCTGCTGTAATATGGTATGTAAAAAATATACACATTGCTATACATAGCTACATATATGGACATATACATATAAATAAATGTGTGTATGTGTGTATGTTGGTTAATTCCAGTCTCCTTCTCAAAATCAACAAACAAAAAAGGCTGAGTGAACCCTTGGCTTGTTAGGAACTGTAACGACAGAAATGTGAAATCCACAAAATGGACTGAGTAAAAGATGGTTCCATCTTCTGTTTGAATTAGAGACTTTATTCTACACTGAAAAGGATTCCAGTTACAGTCTTTGATGAACACAATAACTGAATAAGACCTTGTCTACATGCACTTCATTGCTAGAAACCAGCTTGCTCATAGACCACAAGAGGTGCGGAAGGCTGCAGTACATGGTCTAGGAAACAACTGACAGAAAAGCGAGAGAAATTTGTGTTCCCTTTCAGCAGTAAGGGAATGAATGAGAGGCAGAAAAGAGTCAGTAGAACATGGTCATTCAAGAGGCAGTCCAGTCAGTCACTGTCTGTAGGTGAAAAGCTGTGGAGGATACAAGATGATTCGTGGACCTTTTTTTGAAAGCTGAGGGATGCATGTCTGGTCATATAGCAAGGAATCCCAGAGGCAGTAAGTGTGGGCTGGAGTCACAGCTCATCCAGCCCCCCAGCCCCTGCTTACCTCTTGGAGGCCCTCCTGAAGGAGGATGGATTATGGGTGGGAGTGAGTAGTGATATGATCTCACTGTTCTGGTGGGCTGGATCTGGCCTGTGAGTCCCCAGTTGGCCACCTCTGGGGTACGGGATCCTTTGAGGTCCATGCAAGCCCTATAATTCTCTGAATTTTCAGTAAAGCACCCAACATGACATGAGTTAGATCTAGCAGAATGCCACTGGGAGGAACTGCTGTAGACAGGTGCAAGGGTGTGAAGAGGACACAAACCTTGCTACCACCATCTAGCATTGCTCAAAAGAAGTGGAGACAACAACAGAGTCTAAATACCTGTCTCAGTACATTAATGCTTACACCATAGGTACCCATGGTACCAGCATCTCAGAAACAGTGTAAAGGTAGGTGATTTTCTAAAGCACGCTAGGGAACCCAGGACCTCTGTGATTTCATTTTCACTTCTAATAATGGCAGTAATCATAAATCTTATCTGCTAGAGAACTTCCTAGAGTAAAACAAATCTTAACCCAGAATTGTTTTGTAACAGTTATTAGATGCTTAATGTTAAAAATTACTAGATGCTTTGATCAGACAGTGTAAGAGTGAAACCTACTGTAAAAGTAAATAATAACAGATGTCTTACCTGGGCAGAACACTAAAGGCTACGAGTAAAAACAGAGGCTTCCACAGAGATTTAAACAAGGAAATGAGATTAACACAGACTCTTACTAAAGGATTTTTTTGCCTTATTTTTCTCTTTAAATATTGTTAAAGAAAAGGCTGTTGTCACATCAGGAACAAGTGGCTGGACTAAGGTCACTTAGTTTACTCTGTAGGGGATTTCTATGATGTTATGAAGTGCCTGCTTATCATATCACCTTGTGCAAGATTAGGCATGAGATTGAAATATGGTGCTGTAAGTTACCTGGCTGTAAATTGCTGTCAGTGGATATCTGTTGAGAGCAAGGGGCAAGTTTGTTGCAGGGAAAACTACTAACAGAGGTTGGGAGGAGTACACGGCAGGTACCTTTACATTCTTCACTCTGCTACTTGTCTTCCCTTCTGAAAACCTGCTCTTTGGTCCCCGTGGCATGTAAATGACACCACCTCACGCTCCTGCACACTTTCCTTCTTTGCCAGCACGGTAACTCCTATCATCCATGTGTAACTAAGTCACGCTGCCCCTGACCCTGGCTACCTGGAAAGCCTGGCTGGTTATTTCATAGCCACCAAGGATGTGTGAAATTAAAAAATGTGCTTGAAGAAGTTGGACAACATCCCCTCTGTCCCCAGCTGCAGACTGCAGGGAGCCCAAAGTGCTTTTGGTGGCCAAAAGCTACAAAAACCCATTTTATTACCCTTCCATGGGCTTGTTGTCTGCAGTGTAGAAGTTATGAGGAAGATATGGGCTTCCATGAGCTATAGCTCACACATGTGCTGTGCATATCCACACAAATAATGATAACAATTTATATATGGTACACATAAATCTAGCACACTTTTTTGAGACCAAGCAGCATATGAGATGGTCATGATCAACCCTAAACCCTAGTATATGTTTCAATTTTTAATTCATTCCAAAGCAAAAAGGAGATCAATATAGAAAAATGCTGTAATGTGTAAAGAAGTTCCTGATTCTTATCTTCAGGGAGTGGGATACCGGTACAGAAGAAAACTGGACTCTACTCCTGGCTTTCACAGTAGTTTCCTGTGCAGCCTTGGGTAAGCTGCACAGCAAGTCCCCTCAACTTTTTGTGCCTGTTTTCTCCCACAGCCTTTGACTTGTCTGTAAAACACAAGCTTTTCCCAGCAGAGGCTCTGTGCTCCCACCGTATTGTACAATTCGTGGTGATCTTGTTGGCATTTCATGCTACAAACAGAGTAATTTGACCCGGAGTAGCTCAGCAGGGCATCTGTTCACAAACGCCTGTGTAGTTCACCTAGGTAGAAGCTTGCTGCATGAAAGAAAAGTTCAGGATGAGATTACTTCTTAGTACAAAAATGAAATTCTCACCTGCGCTCCAATCCCTTCATACAAAAGGGCTGCACTTAGAGCAAAGGGGAGCTGACTGGTTTGGGAAAGAGTTGTTCTGGGTCAGGAAACACGGAGACAACCCCGTGGGACCATCAGTGCCAAGGGCACGTTAGAGACGGAGGAGGTGACAGAGGAGTGTAAAGAGAAGGGGGCCACAGCTGCGAGGATTTCAGCAGTCTCTCAACCCCTTGCATCCATTGGGAAAGCTGCTGCTGCTCTTTAGGAACACACCTGGTGCCATGTAAATTATGCCAGCTTTACTCTGCTGTCCCCAGAGCAGCCCAGCAGCGAAAGGGTACAGCGAGAGTGTGTCAAAAAAGCTTTTGTCAGCTGTGCATTGTACTGCTCAGAAGATGAGCCTTACTATCCAAGCACCTGCAATATTCAAAAAATAATCTAGGGAAGCAATAAATTTAAAATATCCCCCCCAAAGCCTAGGGTTTAACAAATATATGGGCTAGTTCTCCTCTTTTACCGCTTCCTGTGTGGCTGCAGTGAGGCTCTTGGAGTTACTCCCAAGCACAGTCTGCATCAGGTAGACAGCAAATACAAAGCAACATAAAAGACAAAGCCATTACATAGTTGAAAATGCCCCTGAACTTACTCTCCAAGCGCACAAAGCCACCTGCTTTCTCACTTGCATCATTGCACTCATGTTATGGAAAGACTTTGAACTAGCGTAGAGTCTGATCCTGAAATCCTATACAGGAAGCATAGCTGCTCAGCCCTATTCAATGCTGTATCTCCACAGAGAAGTGTCATCTGGGAGCCTCTTACAAAATGTTGGAGCACGCTCTGGTTCTTCCAACGGAAAAAGGATGATTTGTCTCAGGCCAGCTTTTAATTTCAGTCACTCCTGTCACACTGAGATGGGTTTGAAGCGCAGCCCTCTTCTGAGGAGTGGCAAAAATAATACTTCTCAGGAAAAATAACACTTCTTTCCCCAGGAACTCTGCTCCCTATTAGGCACTATTTTATGAATTGGGTTAAATCTCATTGCAATTTTGCCTTTCTTTTCAGAAAGTTTTGGGAAGTCATTTAGCTCTTTTACATATTCAGCTGACTGAAGCTAGTCCAGGCTCAAAGTCAGCCCGTGGTCTGAGCCCTGTGGTCCAGAAGGCATCCCCAGGCATTGGGACAGCAAACATGAGGTCTAAAGCCTTTCCATAGCCCATGCCTGGGTCCTGAGCACCTGCACCAGGGTCTGGCTGCTGCGCTGGATCCAGCCATGGCATTTCCAAGCAGACCTTCACCTTTTGTATGAGCAAGGTTGCCTGCATGGTGCCTAACTCCATCCACAAATGCCTGCAGGGCTCACTTGGGCAGCAGCTTGGGTGGTGAGGAGGTAATGCTGCAGTGTCAGACCTGTCACACGCAGGCAGGCCCTCCCTGTGCTGCAGGGCACGGGAGAGGGGGCTGGAGCTCGTCCCACACGCAGGTCCCTGGGCGATGCTGGCCATGCAGCATGGCTCTGCAACCACGGGAGGACAATTCCTTACATCTGTGTAACCCCGTGAAACACATCGGAGCTTACATAGGCGTAACTGAGGCACGATTTGGTCCTCATAATTATTACTGATGATGACGGTGATGATGATGTGTGAGAAGGAAATAGCGCAAGCTTGACCTTCCCGTCCCAGGGGGAATTTGCAGAGCTGGCAGATATAAAACCCCTCAGCTTTTCACTTGTGAACTAAGCAAATTTGTTCTGGGAATCATTAATACATAATGCCATTTTGAAGCCAGTTTTTGGAGTAGAATTGCACATTTGACTATCCAAATCCTTCTGTCATCCCCACACAATTCTGCAACAGGGCTGGGACTGAAGGAAGTCAATTGTACTTCAGAAATTACAAGCAGCCAGTTTAAATAAAGAAAAGTATCTGCTATTTGGTGCTTTCCATTCATAATGTGATTCCGCTCTGTTAAAATTCATTAGGTGACCTAGATCCTGAGAACCCATTCCTGCAAATTGCTGAATGCTTCCTGGGAAGTGCTGCGCGCTTTTGACTCTATGTAATGGGACTTGAAAGAGGTCAGCCCTGGCCAACAACTGTCCCTTACGTCTCTTCAAAACGCCATGAGTCTGCTCCCTTTCCTCGAGGTGATGTAGTGACAACCCTAATGATTCTAAAGGAAAAGGAAAAGAAAAAATACCAGACCTGAAGTTAAAAACGAACGAATTCATGACCTTTTGCACAAGCCCACAGTTAGCTCACGCTCCAAGTAAGTGCTGGACATGAGTTGGCAAAGGACTGCAATCCCAGCCAGGTGTAACAACTTAGAGACCAGCCTCAAAGCTTTTACTGATGTGCCTAATCTTAGCACATCTTTACTCTCCAAGCTTTTTCCATCGACTTCCATCATACTTTCTTTCCAGATGAAGGCCTAATAGCAGATAGGAGAGGACCGCAACGCATCCAAATACATCATTCAAACTGGAATTTCACACAGCATTTGCGTTTTTTGCACATGAACTCTACAAACACTGAAGGGCTTTGATGTGCTTGGAGTGCAAGCTCTCCATTCTTGTACTAACCCTCCTTCATTAGAGCTCTGCAGACACATCCGCTCAGCTCGCAGAAAGGAAATCACGTGACATTTTAATTTACCAAGGTTATTGTACTCACTCTCTACTCAGTCTAAAATTAAATGGAGGGAAAAAGCCTGGGCTGATGCTCTGCTACAGATGAACGGTTAAAATCACAAAATGTTGGGAAATGCAAAAGTAAGGTTCTAACAGCAAACTGCAATTTAGCGGCTCATCCCCTGTATTTTGGAGTCTATGTTTATAAAAATGTAAATAATTAATATTTTGGGCATTTAAATAATGAAAACAGGAACTGAAAGCTGTCCCGGTGTAGCTGAGTTAATATTCTCCTTGAAAGTGTAAAGCCAGTGTGGGGTGCCTATGACTTTTGCCAATGCCGCCTGCATGCCTTGTCTGCCTTCCCCTTCCTCGCAGCTGAGAAGCAAAGACTGCGCAGCCCTAGTGCCCCGTTCACTACATAGGGCACAACGCTTTATTTCACTCTATTGGTTTTATGTGGGAGCTTGCCTTGGTTACTTTGGGTTTGCCCTTTAACTACAACCCATTTTCAGAAGGTATGTAAGTGTGTGTCTCTCTTCAAGCCCACGAACGGTCCTGCTGGGCTCTCCTGTTGCTGAATCATAACTTTCCTGCAAGCTGGAAGATCACATCTACCAGCACCATGCACCTGGAGGCTGTCACTTGGTCTACCTGCATGGTTTGATATAGAAGAATAATGCTCTGTAAAGAAACTAATTGCAGTCAGCCCACGGAAAGAAGTTCAAGATTAATATTTCAGCTGGTTTTGCTGTAGCAGTATTCAGAAAACCACTTACCGTGGGAAAAGTGGTGCTTCTTTTTCTCTACTGTTCCCATAAGTAAAAAAAAGCTGAACAGATCATTCCCAAATTTTAAAACTAATTGCAGTGACTGAGAATGGACAGTTTCAGCCCAAAAGGGATTTTTCAGAAGGTTACAAGACTGTGGAACAATGGAGTTATGATGGAAAATGTTTATGAATCTCAACTGAAGTGGTCACTGCTGTAACACTTTGTGAGGCATTATACTTCCAAAGATCAAAGAGCAATACAGAGCTGAAAATATATTACTGTCTTTTAAAATGGGCTTGTAAGACTTAAAGCCGAACATTTAATGTTGGTCTCTGGGAAAAGAAAAAAAAAGCAACACACAAAATATAATTAAGATAATAAATGAAAGGCCTTTCTTTTCATCATTTCTATAACTACCTTAAATATCTGCTGGAAATGATTATATCAGCACAGGCTGGACTATATTAAAATAATGAAGAGTGAAGTTTTCACTGTGTTCCCATTTAATCATCACCTCACAACTTTACATTTTAATGTCTGACCTTAGGATATCCTCTTCCACTATCACATTAAGAATGTTGAAAGGAAACAGGAAGGGCCACAAGGGCTGTAGTTTCCTCAGAAGAACAGTGGCTATCAGCCTAATGGATTCTGAATTTCTCAGACAAAGAGCAGCAGCGACTCAGCCCACAGTCAGAGTTATCAAATGTTCACACAATACAAGCCTTTCCTCTAATTAACAGAGTTGCCTTCAATGAGGGTACTACCTTTTTTTGCTTTATGTTACTGGAAGAAAAAAATTCAGCTGTATGGTGGGACCTAGTCTATATATAGCCTGATGAAATGCAGAGGACAAAACAAAGTCCATTTACTTGCTTTAAAAAAAAAAAACAAAAAAACAAACCACAAAACAGTAAAAAACTAGGAAAGAAGACCTGCCAAAACATCAGGAACTGCATTTGACCTGTCGCATCTCCTCCATGGTTCAAAGCCTAGATTTGAAATAAACTCCTGAAGTCATGAAGCAAGTATGTGGCAGGTTTCTGGATGTCATTTCTGTAGGGAGAAGCTGAACATTGCTGACTCGAGTACAGGTGAAAAGGCAGGGACTGGCTGCTCTTCTGTAAGGAAATTTGTAACATTTCCAGAGGGACAAGGGGGGAGGAATTATAATGGATGAAAACAGGAGACGAGTTATTAAATGGAATCCTTTCAGCAAACTGGCTGACGTTAAAACTGCATGTTCATGTAGGGGGTGGACAGGGAGAGGGGGAGGGCTCTCTGTCATCATATACATCGTATAGGGCCAAATGGCTGTGAAATCGCGGATATTGTCTTAAAGCAGTTCCAAATGTGAGAACTGTGTTTGTTTCATGCAAACCTAGATGGATCCTACTGTCTAATATTACCTACATTAAATCAGTGTAATGTGGTTTTCTCAATGAGAAATAGATGAGGATCCATCCTGGAAAAAAAAAAACGTGAGGAGCAATTTCACTTTCAACAGCCCCTGAGTTTGGCTGCTTATGGAAAGTGCAGCGTAAATGAAGCTGGATGGCTGTGAATTTCTGCAGACAGGAGGAGCTACAGTGTGAACTATGGACCACAGTACTCAAGTCCTGTCATTTTTAAATTGACTTTTCTTTGGTAATATCAGGATGTTTGTACTACATTCATGGAACTCCCTCTGGTGTATAACTTAACACATGAAATTTCTTGCCTTATTCTTTACCAAAGAGCCTGTGTAGCCTGGTGCACAGAGGAGCTGCTTTCATGACGGTGCAGAAGATGTGTGACGTGTGTTTCTATTACAAATGGAAAGAATGACCCTGGGTCAGATCACAGCCATGGTGGGGCTGGGAACCAGGGAAACATCTGTATGACGTGTGTCCATTAGTCCAAAGTGGCAAGAGTCACTTCAGGGTTGGCTCTGTGGCCCCACCAACGAAGGTGCCAAGTGTCCCTCATCTCTCTCTTTTAAACAGGACCCTTCTCTGAAAGATTTAACAAAATTTAGCCTTGAAACCAGGGTACTGAGGAACTAACTGGTTTTGTATTCACCATCTTTTCTTCACAAAGTTCTTCCCTCTGTCCATCTCATATTCAGTTCTCTAGAAAAAAAGGGAAAACACCATAAAAATCTCAATCTTGTTCATTCTCAACCATGAACCATCCATCATATGGAAAGAAAAGGCAAGTGTATTGTGGGTGAGGGTTGAAAACCACACTTCTTCCCCTTCCCCTTCCCCTTCCCCTTCCCCTTCCCCTTCCCCTTCCCCTTCCCCTTCTCCTTCTCCTTCCTTCCCTTCCCTCTCCTCCCTCCCCTCCTCCTCCTCTTCATTCTTTCTTTTTCTTTCTCTTTCTTCCTTTCTTCCTTTCTTTTTTCCTTCCTTTTTTCCTTTCTTTCTTTCCTTTTATTTATTTATGTATTTATTTTTTTATTTCCTTTTCTTTCTTTCATTCTTCCTTTCTTTTCTTTCTTTCTTCCTTTCCTTTTATTTATTTAATTTTCTTTTCTTTCTTTTTCTTTTATTCTTTCTTTCTTTCTCTCTCTCTTTCTCTCTTTCTTTCCCTGCCCCCCTCTTTTTCCTTTCCCCTTCTCTTCCCTTTCCCCTTCCTTTTTCCCTTTCTTTCCCTCCTTTTTTTTTTTTTCTGAGAGTGGATGGTATGGATTTTCTTAGATGTACATAAGAAAATAAATTGAGCAAGGGATTCCTTTATTTGCTAGACAGCAGTTCAATCCTCCAGTCTCCACAATTTTCATGCTCAGTAAGGCAAGACTCCTCTAAAAAATGACTGGAAACAATGTACCAGGCAGGAGGAGGTCTCCTTTTGGCACTCTCTCCTTTGGTACAGCCTTTCATGAAGTCATGTTCTTTGCATATCATACAGAAGGAGGGGACATGCAGGGTTATTTTAAAAGCATCCACTAATTAAAAATGAAAGTCCAGTTTCTTCTGCTTACTCTGGCATTTGACTATAAATAAACTAACAGCAGAGCAACTACCGGATTGAAATTTCCCTTTGGTTCACATACTGGCATGCAATATCAGAAAACTGATATTATTTATGCTCTGTATTATCTAAAAGAGTGACCTCCTTTTCCCTCCTTTCATATTACATACTGTAGATACTCATAACAAAGGACGTGCTGCAGGGACTGCAGGGTGTGTGAAGAAATTAGGTTTATTTTTATTTTGCTGATAAGCATTTGGTATGAAGGTAGTTTTTATCTCAGCAGTTTTAGCTGACTAAAAGCTAACTATTTCAGCTCTCTATTTCATCAAAGGTACCTCTAAGGAGTGACTCATCTCCTCTACCTTAGAAACACTATTTTGTGATAGACCTTCCTTTAGTGGTGCCCTGTCTCTTGCCGTTGACCACAGATGGTCGGAACTTGGCTACCTAATTTTTTTGATGGCTAAAGTGAAATGAGTCTTAATCCTCTGTGTCTTTCCTGGTTTCAGTGCCTAAACCATAAAAAATTCCTTCTTCTTACATGAATACTCCATTATGTGACAACATACACTGTGCACCCACAAACGTATTGGACTGAACTCTGCCAGCTCAAAGCTGGTCTTCTCAGAGGACCTAAGCTACAACTTGAGGACCACAGCCTCAAAAGGGATCTGGATACCTAACTCCCACAGAGGATGACATCTGATGCTGAGTCCTACGACTTGGGGCAAATTAGAAGTTCTGTTTCCCAAGAAGCAACTGTTCTCAATTTTGAAAAAGAAAAACAAGTAGTTTTTATAGTACCCCAAACATACTATTTCACTCTCCGTTGTCTCAAAAGGCCTATCCAATTTTGCTTGAAGCAGTTCAGTCCAACACTGGAAACACGCATTCCAAAAAGGTGATGTTTTAACATAGTTCTAAGTATCTGAAAATGAGCTTTCGGGATGAAAGCACATGTGTAACTTCATCTGGGGGAACCAGTATGCAGTCTTGTAGAAAAAATGAATGGTATAATATTTTATGCTAGCCTTTTAATGGCTCTGTAGGCATTCCCACTTGTCTGATATAAATGCAGCACAAATACCATACACTTTACTTTTGGTTGTTAGAGATAACCAAGAAGGGAGAGCTCATTCATAATTTCACTTTATTTTAGTACTTCCTAAGTTTGAAGTCATTCTCAATTCATTAAAAGGAAAACATTCGCTTCAGATTTATGATCCCCATGCCCTTTCTCTCATTCACAGAAGTATTCACATTAAAATCACACGCACTCTGTTGTTACATGACTGAGGTTCTTTTAACAGGGTGGTAATGTCCCGGTGAGGCCAGCTGCTGAACATAATGGCAAAATTTTCAGAAAAGTCAAGAGAATAGCTCTGTTAAAGAGAGGAAAGAGAAAGGATGAGTGCATACGGTCTCAGTGGAGAAGCTTTTAAATCCCACTCTGAACTCCAGCCACTGCATCCCTTGGTGATGACCTTGACCCTGCCATTTCATTTCTAAAATGTTGTTGGTTATTTTTGACCGGTCTCTTGTGGCAGCACAGGGTCTACCAATATAATGACATTGGGAATTTTCGCCACTAATTTTAATTTTCCATATTTTTTGGAACAGGGACCAACTGTTTCGTTCCACTGAGTAAGCCCTGGTCCCTGCCTTGCGCTCCAACAGGCTGCTGCTACATAAAGAAGTACTATACAGTAATTGCAGCACTAGCGGGACTCCAACAGCTCTTATCGCTGACAGGACTGGAGCTGTTTGCAAGGGTAGGAAAATGTTGCAAATGTTTCCTACTCTAACCAACGTAACTCCATTTCACCACCTATAAAATAATGCTCGCTTCTTTCACGGGGGGCATTTGGAGGATTATTAGTTGGTGTCTCTCTGTTCATCACTTTGCAAATGTAAAGCACTATGTAAGTGTTATTATTGAAGGGCTGACATCTGTGAAATACAGCGTGTATTTTGAATTCTAATTTTAAACCAAGGAAAATCAAGTAAGCAAGAGCTGACCATGTGTTAAAAACACTTGAAGCCCTCTTTCTTGTAACTGTTTATCTACATTTTTAAACCTATGTTTACATTGTAGTAACAGCTGTGTTTAAAGGGGACATGACAGAGCAGACTAATTTGTAAAGCTAAACTTGATTTTGAAGGGAAAAAAAGCTAATGTTTGAAAAAACACTTCAAAAGAAGACAAAAATGATTAAAATAGACATAACCATTTGTTTAAACTATGACTTTCTCAAGAAAAAACAGGCTAATGTAAACTAGCCTATGCATAGTCTGAGCAGCTGGTCTGTGTAGCTGTTACACAAACCCCTCGTTTCAGGGAGGGATAAAATTAAGACAAAACAGGTCATTCTCAATGAAGGAGCCAAACTAAGGACTGGATTACAAACCAAATGTGCATACACAGGTGAGATTTGCCCCAACCTGTCAGAAGAAAGCAGGCCAACTTTTTTTTTGACCTACTTGCCTTCAGCTGGGTTTTAGCCACGTGTACCGTAAGTGTTTGGTGTATTTATTTTTGTCCACACCTTCAGCAAACCCAGAGCCAGCATTGGCTGAGTTTAAATGAAATTACTCCGTTTCCTCCTGTAGGCAAAGGCTTTCCTAGGGGTTTTATAGAATTTCTTTCTAGAATGTTGAAATGCTACCGAGGTAAATGAGATCTATATATTTCATGGGGACTACCGGGAGACATTTTCTGTCTCTAGTCAAGGCAGTGGGAAACATTTTAATCACCTGTATCATCATCATGCTATTTCTGAGAAAAAATGCTTTGTAAAGAGGAAGATGTTGTCACATGCCCAAGCACTAGTCATACAGCATTAAATCTATCTTTAAAATCTCATTAGAATCCCCTTTCATAAAATGTTTTCTGTTTACTTGACTCATCTGAGGCTTTGTAAGCTGTCTTATCTTCGTAGAATACAGCTGAACCGAGTGAGTCAGGGTGGTGATATCCTGGTGGTGATATGAGTCAAGTGGGTCCTAAGTCACCCTTAGAGTCTTTTGAAAATCAGAAGTAAAAGCTGGAAGCAGAGAACAAAGTGCACAACAAACCAATGCAGGGGTAGAGAGCAGAAAAATGGGGGTTCATGCTAACCTGCTCCACAGAGGAGAACAGGTTCATTTGCTTCTGGATCCAGACCCAGATAGTAACTACAATAACCCAGCCTGGACAGGATGGACACAAACATCCAAGTACCCATAGTCTCACCCAGTTTAAGGTTTTGGTCTTGCTCATGAGGTTTTGTCAGCTCCTATTTAAGAGCAACTGAGGTCTCCCAAGCAAGGCTCCCCTGCAGTAGGTCTGGGCCAGCATTTACTCTGGACAGCAGCTGGCAGATCCTGTGAGGACCTCGGACCTTCAGTTCTTCTCTCAAAGACAGAAGACAGGGAGGTGTGATCAGAGTGCAGGTCTCTGTGTTCCTCCTGCTCAGGGTGCTTGTAGGAAGGAAAAGCAGTTAAAGCCTTCACATCAGTGGGATTTTTCTCCTAAAGGACATTACCAAACAGATGTTGCTTTCTAACTCTACCCATCTCCCAGTATCCAGCTGAAAGCGTGAATCTTTTCTTTGCCGATCAGTCTTTCCAGGAGACGCTTAGTAACAAGGAAAAGGACTCTGAGACAGGTAGGCTGGATGCTGAATCTCTTAGCTTGTCTTTTTGTACAATATATATCTCAGGAGAAAACAGTAAATTCCCTTAATATACTATCTTACTACTGAACTCATTTTTCCAGTGGGAAACTGGGGGCATCCTTCCAGGAGCAGGGAGGTAGTGTTTCTTTACTGCCCCATCAGGCTTCATCCTCAATTCTGGAGATGGTTGATGGTCAGTTCTTGCCACTGCATAACCCTCAGCAGACTGGTCTGTCCTGACCTGTGACCGCAGACATCTAATATGCGATCTCATTGCCAGCTTGGCCTACCTCCCTGGCAACTCTTCTCTCCTCAGTAGGAACTAGGTTATTGCCTTGGTAAAGAGGTTTTCAAATGGTTTTGACAATTCAAATCCAAATGCAAGGGGAATGAGAAGGAAGTTCTGGGGGGAAGCTGGATGTAAAGCTCACTGTGGCCACAGAAAGCCGTATGGCCATGCTCAACCGTACTGCTCAGGGATATTTGCACCTGAATGCTTGACTGTTTCCTTCATACGGCGTGCTTTTACTTAGGTTTGTGCCACTGCTGGCTGGAACTTAACTCCCAGGGAGGCGAGAAGGCAGGAGATGAGGGCGGCGCATGTTCAAAATGGAGCTTGCAGCCTGGTCAAGAGGCAAGCTCATTGAGAAATGCTGCCTTGCCTAGAAGCATTTTTCATACACGTTAGCATCCAAATACGCTCATTTCCTGAGTTTTAATTTTAGCAACAAAGAAATAAATGCTGAGACATCAGTGCTTGCCTTAAACCTTTTTCCTCAGAGCTGGCTGCTCACGTTCCCAGCATGTTCAGTGGCTCCTTGCCCTTTTCTATCATAGAGCTTCAGCTACACCGGGGGGGTTACCTTTCATTGTGAAGAGAATTTGCTGAATGGAAAGGTAGGTCGTGAGATGGGTTCGACTCACCTGGTAACGAAGCTGTTAAAACATTCCAGTAGGCACAAGTGCATGCAAAGGTGTGATCTAGCACTGTCCTCTACCCACTTGGATGCAAAGACAAGGTTGACTGGCTGCTCTGCTTTCCAGTCTTTGGTGGTACATGATGATTAAAAGGCACATTATAGTTTTTCGCATACCCTGGAGCTAACTATTGCATTGCATATGTATTGGAAAATGGCAGCTGGAACAGATTTGCACTGTCAAAACAGTACAGAGGAGCGCAGTGTAAGCGTAAAGCTTATATCTGCAGGCAGGTACTATTTTTTCATGACATGTTTCCACAGCACTTAGCAGAATGAGCTGCACTCCTCCGAGTATCTAGGAAGTCCCATGGTGTAAATAATGCTAACAGGCTATGGGTACGCGGAAATGAGGAACATTTTCCCCATCCAGAGCCTGTTGTAGTTCAGTGTAATCTGCTTCTGAGGGAGACTGTGGCTATTTTTAAGACAAAATGGTGTTTTTCTTGGTCTTGTGTTCCAGCTAAAGACACTGTAATGGAAAGGTGATAGATTATATACTCAGTTAATGGACATCCCACTGCAAAGCTTCCAGCAAGTTCAGGCTTTGTATAGAATACCAAGGGAAATGTTTTCTAAATTCCAGTTGTATTTATTTACTGCTGGATCACGAAGAGAACTGTATTGTATTATTAACTAATTCTCTGGATTCTTGTTTTCCCACGGAAAGAAAATGACACATTTTATTTATATTGTTTATTTTAAAATAATTTATAAAGCTGAACCTGCAGTTTGAGGGTACCCATAACAATTCCTCATTTCAGTGCAATATTTGAGTGGGCAAGTGCTGAAAGAATACTCTTTAAATGTGTATATATAACTGAACAGATAGCTGACTATAACTCACTAATTTCAGTATACTAGGGACAGTTTCATCTATAGTGCCAAACTCTCCTTCTGGCTGCACTGATATATTCCTATTTATTTCACTGGTTAACTGAGTTTATATATATAAATGTAGCACATTTTTCTTTGGGTTAGGTGAACCAGTATGGATACCTGACTTGCATTACTTCATTTTTTACATGAATTTTTAAGACTGAGAAGAGTCTTCTCAGCACGAGAAGTGATCTCATTTGACTTTAGATCTGACCCCAAATAGGAAATGGGATACTTGTGGCCTGATACTTAATGCACTGTGTCTCATTTTCCAGGTGCATACATCTGGTCTTTAATGGCCATTTTATCAGGACTGCATCATTTCATCTTGGTCCTTTCACCACAAATATTTGATTGTAATAAGATCTGACCGTGGGATGTGTCATCTGTAGTATTGAATATATAGAATGGCTTGGGTTTACTATTTCTATCTTCAAGGCATCCCATGTGCTGTTAGGGATGACAACTTTTTCATGGCAAAACATTGCTGGCAAGACATTGTGCAATGAGATTTGCATGACCAAATATCCTGTGAGTAGTCCAGTGGTTAGGATAGGAAACAGAGAGTCAGGATAGCCTGGCTCTGTTCCCACTTCACATACTGACTCACTGCCTGACCCTGGGGCAAATCGCTTAGGCTGGAATTTCCAAGGGGGCTGAGATGCACAGCTCCCAGGGAAAACCAGGCAAAGCTGGGTGCCTGACTCCTTTCCATCTCTTGGGAAAACCTCATGTCTCAACAGTTCTGCATCTCAGTTTGCCCACATTAATACAGAGACAAGGTTTATAAAGCTATTTGAGTCTTCCGGCACAAATTGTTTATTAAGGAAATGATAATCATGGCACAAATATGTAGTCTTTACCAACACATGCTACTTGGTAGGTACAAGCAGATGAACAAATCATCTACTTTGCTCCTTGAGAAATGCAGTGTAGTTTGTTTCTCTTCTATTAAGAGGACGAGTTAAAAAGACTTAGGGATTGTCAAACCCATGTTTCCAAATGTAGTTTACCTACAAACCAGCAGCCACAGGGCATCCCTGGCAGTAGCAGCTCTTGGTCCTGTGGCAGCTCATCCATATGGGCTAGAGGAGGCATGGCTTCTTCTCTACTCCATCACTCAATTCAGTCTGGGATCCCACACTGTTCTTCCCCACCTCCTCAAACCATGACCAAAAATATACACAGGCCCTCACATCCTCCACCTTGTACCCTCGCTGTTCACCCAGTCAGACATGTCAGTCTGCATCTTTCCATCGCCTCCCGCCTTGCACTCTCTTCTCTTATTGTCCTGCCCTGCTTTTATGTCTTACCAGGAGATGCAGGTGCTGGCACCGGCACGGCTTTTACAGTAGCCACTAAGGCAATAAGGTATTGCTGATCTGCTGCTGGATGCATGACAACAAGAGCGTGAATACCCTCACACCAGAACTAGGAAATTATCTCCACCTACACTGCTGGAAGCTGTCTGCAGACCTTGCTTCAAAGCTGCTTGCACATCACCAGGGAACCATGATGTGAGGAGGTCCCTTGTAAGCCACTGGATTTGAGTGGTCACACTGCTACAGAACAGATTTTTTCTCTTAAAAAGCAAACAAAACATCATCACATAGGACATTTTTACACACAAGGCAAATTTCAATCCATGTTTTGGTTTGGAAATAGCAAAAGAGAAAAGGCAACTCTTCAGATCAAAGTGAAACCCTGTGTTTTAAAACTTCCATTCACAGAGAAGCACTGGGTTTGAGATGACCACGTTTTTTGATATTGTTGATATTTCTAAATTTCCATTGAAAAAGGGGAAAACGCTCTCAAGAATGGCCATTGTCTAATTGAAAACTGTGGTTGTAACGAAACCTTTATATAATCAGCCAGCTTCAGTTGAAAATGTATGATGGACTCAGCTGATTTGGCACTGAGCTTGGGTCTTGTTTAATTTTCGAAAATAATTTAGAAAGAACAAAACTAACAGGGGCCTAAATCTTCTGCAAAGGCAGTGCAGTTACTCCAGTTTACACCAGCACAGGGGTAAATAGCGAAGCTGGGAGCTTGCCTACCTACAGCGTGTGGTGCTGCTTTAGATCCCTAAAGGGTGTCTCCCCTAGTCTCTAGCTGTGATTCTGGAAAGACACTGGTCTGGTTTAAGTCCTCTGCCATAGCTGCAAGCCCTCTGCTGATGTGTGGATACCATGGTGGGTCTAAGAAGGCATGAGACACCATGTTTATGCCCACAGCCATTTGTTCCCCTACGGTGAGTTTGCTGTGTTGGAGTCTTGCCTGGCTAGAGAGCAACGTGGAAAGGTGTCAAGGTCTTCTCACCAGTGGCTGGGAGATAGAGTGCGTTTGCATACACGACATTGTTCAGCCTTTGAGAGGGACGCAAAGAGAAAGGAAAGGAAAACATTAAGGTGAAGAGCAAAACAAATGGGAACAAGGAAGCTTGGCTCAGCACTGAATGCCCTTTGCATGAAGCCAGGCAGGAGCGCGGAAGGGGAGGGGGAGCAGCGGGGGGGGAATTTGGCACTGAAATAACTTGTAGTTCACATACAGTAAATTTCCTTTTATCACTAGTAGCCTGGGTCATGGAGACTCAGAGGAAACTATCCCATTCCAAATGTTTGATACTGAATATATTTGGCTGGCTGTTACTTCCAGATGTGAGTGAATCCAGTTTGTATATTTGTCTGATAAGATAGTTTGGCCCCAACCTTTGCTTTCACTTACAAGCCCAGAGTACAACCCAACCACCTTTCTGTTGCCCAACTGCTGACCCATGCACTGCTGAACAGTCTTCTGGTACACTTTGGAGCAGCTTAGAGGCTGCTGTCATTTGTGCCAACGCTTGGTATTTCCGAGGGGCTGCTACCGCACCTGGATCACGGAGATGCCAAAATGCCTTCAGACTCATCCCTTTTATCATGACACTTGCACCGAGATGGCAGAAGCAACATACCTCTGCCTCCCAACACCGCTCAGGCAACTCCTTCACCCATTCTCCTGCTGCCAGCTAGGTCTGGTTTAGTGAAAGTTTAGAGTAACAGAGCAGTGCAAATTTGCCTTAGATCAAAGATGATCTGGCCTCATCTCGAAGGTTACTTTTTTTAATCTCCGCTTTATCTGGTTACCCTGCCCGGCAGCTTTACAAGGCTCATGAACTCATGACCAAAGAGAAGTTGAAGCTCGCTCGCATCCCCCTTGTTAGCGTGCCGCCTGTATCGCATGCCGTCCACCAGCTCGCTCCTTTAGCTTTGAAGAAGACTCAGCTCAACCATTATGAGGGAGGTGACTGGCCTGATAAATTATTAGCACTGCAGCTGTGAGGCAAAGAAGTTGAGAGAACAGTTGTGAGTACAAAGAAAGAAGGGGGAGACCGGGTGTACTCTCCAGATAAGATTAATCCAGAATTCTACAAATTCTGCAAATCTCTTGATACAGTGAACTCAACTCCTCCAGCAAAGATTTGATGGAGAGGAAAGCATTCTTTCTACTGGAATATATATATATATATATATGTTTGCCGCCACTATGTTTGCTTGTTTGCAAAGCGTGGTGGGCTTCTCCAGAAATCATTTCTGCTGTCTACAAGTAAAAAAAAAAAATTGTTGTCACAAGTTATAACAGTCTTTGTAGAACAGCTTTAAGACAGCATTTTTGTGACAGAGATAAAAACAAGCAAATTAGGAAATGGGACAACTTTATGACATTCAAGGCCTTGCAAACCTTTCAGTATGTGTGGGGAATTTGTTACGCCGTTGACAACTTTCACAAATGTTTTTCCCCAAAATTTTATCTTGTATTTTATAGGCTTCTCAGTTCATGTATTTGTTGAACTCTGTTGTGTTTATAAAAGCAAAGAGGAGGTTATGATTGCTTTTTAATATTTGTGTTATAGTTAGATGACAAGAACCTCAGCTGCCGAGCATAGCGGGTTCTCTCCATACACTCTTTTTTGTGTATTTGTGTGTGTTTGTGTGCATTTATTCTATGTTTCTGTTTATATAGGGGAAATGTAGGAAATCCATATGTCACCAGCATGCCTTATTTGTGCAGTTATAAACATATGTAGGATCAAATGTAACATCTCCTTTTCCTGGTATGTGCGTACTCCCACACTCTGAAACAGACGTTTTCTCTCAAGTCATTTCTGCCTCATTGCAGCCCTTCTTAAACAAAATCTGAACCTAAGTGGGCAGGACCTGCAGGTTCAAACCTGCGACGGAGGGCAAATTTGAAACGCGATTTTTAAGTGAGGCTCTTCAGTTTCCACTAAAACGTCCTGCTGTTTCCACGGTATCGCTTTGGCTCCGCCGAGCACCGGGCTGAAACGCCCAGTCGTTTCAGAGAGGCGGCAGAGCAAGCAAGGGCCATTTCTGCTGTTCGGTTCCAAGGGGGGGTTTCACCAAGCGGCCTCACACACCGAACTCGCCCCCTCACCGCGCAGATGCCCCAGGCTCTGCCCGGCGGAGCCCGCCGGGCACCCCACGGCCCCGGCAGCGCCCGCCCCCCCCGCGGCCCGGGCAGCGGCGGCCGGGCGCGCCGCTAGGGGGGGACCGGGCCCCGGCGTCGGGGCGGAGGCAGCGCGGGGGGCGGCGGGCGGGCCGGAGCGGGGCCGGGCCGGCCAAATCCTGCCCCGGGGTGAGGGGCCGTGCCAGGCAGAGCCCTCCCCAGCGCCCCGGCCCCGCCGGCTCCCGCCTTTGCTGCCGGCGGGGGGCTCCGCCTGCCCCGGCAGCGCCGCGCTCGCACCTTGTTCCCTGCCTCTTCATGAGCTCAGCCTCCAGCCCCCCGGGGGGGCTGCGGTGTGAGGTCCCGGCTGATGGTCGGGGGGCTCCTGGAGACATAAACAAGAGCCTGGGAAGGTGAGCGCTGAGCCCAGGGTCCGTCCGTCGTCCCCCCCCCCCGCCCCGCTCCGGCCGGCAGCGTTCCACGGGAGCCTCCCGCCCCACCCGGGGGTCGAGCCGAGCCGCTCACCCCCCGCCGACGGCGAGTTTCAGTCACCCGTAAGTCAGATTGAAACACTTTAACGTTTCTCCCAGCTAAAATAAAATACTAGCTCCCCGCCCCCCCCCAAAGTATTTTTATTGAATCCTATTCCACGTTAGTACGAAGACACTAACAGCAGTGTAAAAAGAAGCCCCTATATATCACCCAGTCAAGCAGTCTAAACAACTGTGCTGGAAGTTTTCCAGCCTTGCCCAGTCAATGACCACAGACTTATTTGGAAAGCAATCATTAGCGGCGGCAGTCATGTAATCCTGCCTTTCTGCTGGTCTCTTCCTCAGGAGCTCTGTTCCGGAGACAGGCACATGCTGCTGGCTTTGGATACTGCTAGGAGGTTAAGTGCGTATTTAACATGTGATTAGCACAGCCGGAGAACCCATGACACAAGACAGAGGATGGGGTTTTATGGCTTCGAGGGGTCACAGCTATGTCACAGTCCTAGAAGGTTTCTACAGCTCTTAAGAAACCATACTCAGTCCGTTAATAAGTATTAAGTTTATATGAATAAGATTCTTCCATGTATGTCTTTTTCACGGGAACCTTAGGAGACACGTCAAGCACCCTCCAGAACCAGTACATAGCTAAATGGGACTGCAGCATTTAGGATATTGGATACAAGAGAGGAATCCAATGCCCCATCCTTCCAATAATATGCAGTGACTATTTATCATGATAATAGGACAGCTAATTCATTAAATATGTAGTTTAAAACAGTGCAGCAAATAAATGTATGGTATTTATTGTTCTACGCGTAGGACTTGGTTCAACTGCAAGAGAAAAATTACAACAGCAAAGATCTAGGCCTGTGTCTCATTTTCCTTATGAATACACAGGGGATAAATCTGCAATACTCATCTTCCTAACAAACAGATTTATTGTGAGATAAAATGTAGGAATTTGGAAAATGCATTTGTATTTTCAGAAAGTGATAAAGAAGTATGATGTAATGTATTCTAAAAAATCTTCAGTAAAACAATATACTTGATGTACCTAATTTGAGCTGACAAGTTTTGCATAGGTTGTCGTATTTAATCAGCGTATATCAACCATTCTGAAATGTAAAGTGGCATAAACAGCAACTTATTCCTAACTGGTATCATACAGATACTGGAAGTAACGATATGTTTAGATTTCATTGGCTGTACAAGGCATTTAGTGGTGATAAGAACAAAGAAACGATAAAGTTGCAGGGTGAAGCTATAAAGTGTCTGATGGATCTGTTCTTAGCAAAGCTTTCCTTTTTGGAAACTATCCGGCATATACATGATCGCCTTAATGATTATTTGTTTCCAGGTATTTAGACCTGAAAATTACAATAAAGGTGTCTTACGTTCTTTTTTTTCTGCAGGATAAATGGGGGTGTGTTTGAATGCGCGTGTGCAGGTGCGCACATGTGCATGTGTATGTGAGCCAGTAACATCGAGATGGTGTCTGAAGCTTCTAGTAAGGAGGACAAGTTCAACAGATGAGCTTTACATTTTGCTATGATTGTCTCATGGCCTCTGATCTTTCTTATCTTAGGCAGAAGGAATTCATCGGCCTAGGCCATGTCTAGTTCCCATGAAAATGAGTCCCTTCATGTACACCTTCCAGCTTCTGCTCATGCATTTTGGAATTAATTCTTCCCCAGGGAAATGCTGAGAATCACATGAATGTATCAAAAAGCTGGAGGTACCCCTCATTTGGAACAATGTAGAATCATAGAATAGTTTGGGTTGGAAGGGACCTTTAAAGGCCATCTAGTCCAACCCCCCCTGCAATAAGCAGGGACATCTTCAACTAGATCACGTTGCTCAGAGCCCCCTCCAACCTGACTGTGACTATTTCCAGGGATGGGGCATCTACCACCTCTCTGGGCAACCTGTTCCAGTGACTCACCACCCTCATTGTAAAAAATTTCTTCCTTATATCTAGTCTAAATCTACCTTCTTTTAGTTTAAAACCATTACCCCTTGTCGTATTGTAACAGGCCCCGCTAAAAAGTCTCTCCCCATCTTTCTTATAAGCCCCCTTTAAGTATTGAAAGGCTGCAATAAGGTCTCCCTGGAGCCTTCTCTTCTCCAGGCTGAATAACCCCAACTCTCTCAGCCTTTCCTCATAGGAGAGGTGTTCCAGCCCGCTGATCATTTTTGTGGCCCTATATGCAGTTGATAGTCCTGATTTCGGCACTCTTTTTTAAAACACAATTTTTTATGTTACATAGCCCTATATCAGAACAATATCTGCTGTAATTCAACAACCTTAACTTGCAACAGACTCACTTCATCTCATAACATGTAAAGATAACAGAACCCTCCCTGTTTCCTACTGCGTGGCTGCAAATATTGTATCCAGTATTTCTCTACCCTCACTAGACCGTACGTCTAGACATACGCAGCAGAAAATCCCTTTTTGAATGTATTGGACACCACTTGGTGTGGCTGCTGCAAAATGAAATTTGCCCAAAATTGCTCAGTGTAATCAATATCTTGACACTCCACTGTGTATGTTATGGGATTGTCACAAAGCCTCTGATTTCATCACCCCACAATGAATGTGGTTGCAGCAAGTAATCTTAATACCCAATAAAATTATTTTACAGACGTGAAAAAGCTCTCTTCCCCCTGGTATTGAGGAATTTGTGGGTAGGGCTTTGCAGACTTGCAATATTTAAATGAAGCTTATAGACAAAACAACAAGATATGTTAAACACTTCTAATAACACAGTCAAAAACCACAGGGCTCCTCTTAAAGGCAATCATGGAATTTAAACAGCAAAATAAGGTGCTCGATTAAATATAGAGTCATAGGGGGATACCGTATTATATATAATTACTTGTAAGACACCTGAATACTTTTAACACAGAATCTCATGGCTTTAAATAGTTGCATTTCTCCAAACAACAGCATAGATTAACAAACAGATTAGTGTGATTACTCAGGTTTAAAACAAAGCATTCTCTGAAGTCGGTGGAATGATGACTGTCTCTTTTTTATGCCACCCTGTTCTTCATGAAATTGTAGAGCTGTGATCCAGAGCAGCAGAATGTTACCTGAAAGAAAACATCGGTATTTGGACCGTTTGTTTGGGGTTTTTTTCCCCTTAAAGTATTAACTGTGGTTTTCATGTTTGCCCTTTTGTTTTTCTTTCTTTCTCAGCATCTTTTCTTACATCCTTGGTAAAGCAATCCCTAAAAAGTTAAATGACCCTAATAAAACCGAACCCAGGTTCAGAACTTGCCCAACAGGCTAATTCCAGTTTGTGACTTCATGGTAATTTGTAAGGAGCTGTAGCACGACGGATAGGAACCTCCCGCCATGCACATACACACACCGGTCCATCCATGAACATGGGAGCAGAGCTGCCTCCTCTGTCGACTTCTTCTTGGTGAGCCCAAAGCTCTGTCCTTCCAATGCCCCACTCGGTAAACTGCATTTTACGATTATTTCCTTTGCCTTAGGGGAAGTGGAATAGTGGCCGCAGGCATCCTGGCAAAATCCATCAGAAGGTGTATGTTAGAAGTAAAAGAAATTCTCTTCAGGAAAATATCGTGTATTGTCCTCAAGATGACTTCTGCAAACCGGGAAAAGGACTCTCCAGCTGGGTCTCTGCTGGAGCTTTGCTGCTATGGCTCTACTGGGAAAGTCCCTACAGCGTAGACCAACAGCAGTCTCAATTTCTTGTGAGGGCTTTGCACAGTTACCCATACTGGGGGCCAGTCCCCATAGCCCACTCTAGTCCTAGTATAACACTGAACCTATTTAGAGGGCTTCTCAGCCATTCATCCTCACAACGCTCCTGAGACAGGGGGAGTTCAGCAGCATTACTCATGCCATGCTACTTGAGAGATGGGAGAGAAGGAGGATGATCTGCCCGAGACCCGCAGCCAGCCCGTGGCAGAGCCCAAAGTAGATCTGCTCCCAGTTTCTGCTTGCTCTTCCAGACCTTTCTTTTTTTTGGCACCCCCCCCAAACTCATCCTGCGGTTCATGAACCTTAACAAACCTTTCAGTGAAGCTTGTCTGGGTTTTGGATTGGTAAAGAAATTTGAAACCGAGGCAAGACTTTGTGTTGGTGTGTGCTGCGCTGTGAAAATTTCACATGCCTGTTTTTCACCCCACTTGTTCAGCCATAATAGCACAGCACAGCGGGCCAGAAAACTACAGGTTTTACTGAACGGCCCGGTTTATAAGAAGGTGGTGAGAGTGGCGGGTATGGAAAATGGGTTTTCAAGAGTTTATGAAAGTTACCACTTCCTTTGGGAATCCACATTCCTTGCAAAATCTATTCCTATTCCCACCCATACAATCCCTTTGTTTTTACTGCAGTGGTCCTGTGTATCTAAGAATTTGGCACTACGTATTTGTTAACAGACTCTTCATGCGTAGTTTGAATTGCTCATAAAATGCTGCTTTCTGCAACCTGTACGGAGAAATACAGAGTAACTAGGTTAACTGAAATCAAAGGAAAGCAATTTTAAGTCTTTCATAAAATTTTAAACAAGAAAGGATAAAGGTCTCAAACAATAGTGGGTTTAATATGTCTGTGCTAGTGCACTCTTGAAACCAGTTTGCAAGTCAGCCGTGAAAATGTGCAGTCTGAAACATGTTTTCTGCTTGCACTGAGGCAACCAGCCTGCTAATCTTCATCCCAAATGTAGATATATACTGTAAAAAGCGCACAGCCTGAGCCTGTGCAAACTCCTACTCAGCACAGTAGTCCTTATTTGTTCCCATGGGGCTTTTTACTGCTACCACTATAGTCTATAGATTAGCGGGAGCAGAGTTAGACCCGCACATGAGATACAGCCCTATGCTGCTGTTCTGAGGAGCGAGAGGGTACAAGAAGCTCTTTCACTTTGCCTTCATAGCCTCTTTGTGTTGTGTTTTAAGGAACAAAGCTCACTGTCAAACCGCCATTTAAAATTTTATTGTGTCTACCCAAGCTGTGCTAAAATGGAAGGTAAGTAATCTGCCTCGGTCCCAGTGTTGCTGTATTTTTCATTTTCCCAGTGCAGCGAAGGTGGTGGGCAGACATCCACTTTCAGATCCAATTGTGCTGACCAAAGAATCCACCATCCCTGGCTGCTTCACACTTCCCACCATCTGTTTAGCACTCCCCAGTTCTGCCAGCGGAAGGACTTGGGGGAGAGCTTCGGCAACCCACGGCAGACACCGGCTGCTGGGAGGGCTCAATCCATGTCCAGCAGCCATCTGACTTGAAGGAGACTCTTTGTATCCTACTGCTGATCTCTTTTTTTTTAGCCATATTAGTTGGTCTAAAAAAAAAAAAAAAAAAAAAAAGACACCACCTGACCCTACAGAACTTGCAAGAACATTGCTTACGTTCTTATCCACTGCTACAATATTATACACAGGTAGGTAAGTGAGTAGGTAGGCAGAAAGATAGATAGATAGACAGATAGATAGATAGATAGATATTTTTTTTGTCCTGTAAAGGCAGAGTCTTAAAACAAAAGCTACCACACACAAGCTACCTACACAAGCAATCACATTTCCTCACACTGTGGACTTTTCTCTTAATCTGTATCTAAACATCCCAGAACAGGTTGGGGCACACAAACTTTTCTGTCTAAAGAAGCTTGTCCATTTTCTCCATCTATGTCTTTCCATTTACTGAAGAATTTATTTTCCACTGCTTCTCCAGAATACAGCAAATGCAATTGGGAGAAATGCCTACCATTAAAGGGGGCCAAAACAATTGCTGGAGATGCACACGGTTTAAGTCTGTTGTGATGATTCTGGCATGAAACCCATTGATCTGACCACTCCTTTTGTCCTGTTTTCATTCTTCACGACATATGTCGTGCATGGTTAGCACATTTTGTTTCAAGTTTCCTGCTCCCTTGCTTTATCTCCTTCCTTGTATGAACAGAGTAGTTATGAGAAGATATTTGCCATCCATAACTTGCACCTCCAAGGAGAACAGATCAGGAACAGCTTTCAAAGGTGTACAACAAGAAACAGTATGTTAGAAAGTTTACTTTACTCAAAATTGTTTGTTGATGATTTTACTCTTTTGAGATCTTTCTTTGACAGACTGTTTCTGATGGGCACCTTCCAGACAGCTCTGCAGCATCTAAACTGAACTGAACATTCTGCTGCATAAAATGAAAACCACAATCACCAGCACTGGGACATCCCAGCAGCCCAGCAGATCAAGGAATGTTTTACTTAAATCTCACCAACTTTCTGACTCCAGAGCCGTATTTTTATTTTCTAAGGATATCTGTAATGCCGATACCAATTTAGCTTCAAGCGTTCAGTCAGCGCACAAACCCCGTTCTTGCTAGTGAAAAGACGTCTGAAACAACATTTTCTGTAAAACAATAATTAATGCTAAGTTATTACAAGGCTTGTTGAGAAATGGTAGCATTAACCACAATAAATTTTAAGCGCGTTTCTTTTTTTCTTAGAGAAAATAAAGGTCACACATAAGTTGACCCATTGCACACATAGATTATGATTCCCAATTCCGTATTTTTGTTTTAATTATGGTTTTAATATGATGTTTATAAATCACAATATCAGAGCTGACTGCAATGGATAGGGACATAGAGGGTTGTCTAAACCCTTACAAGTGTGCTGAAAGTTCCTTTTGTCTAACACACCAGCTAACTTCTTGATTAGATAAAGACCTAAGAAAACTCCTCTGGTGGAGAAGATGGCAATCAAATGTGGAAATCTTCACTGTGTAGAGCACCCTGGGGTTTGTTAAATATCTGCAGATCTGCTTGTTGTAAGTGACTGTTTATTCTTGCAAGTGAATTCCAAGATAGCCTGGCTTCCTTGGGGTTTAATCTCAGCCTTTTTTTGTTTCTCTGATTAGTTGGAAACTGTAGCAGGTCATCCCGGCTCTTTGAAGAATGAAGGGTCTCATTCCAGGGTGAGGCCCAACAAATTTGTGAATGAATGAAAAGTTAATTGAGGAAAGGGTAGAGCATACTTCAGTCATAGTTAATTTAAGCAAAGCTGATAAGTTAGTAAATAGAAACACCAGCGTATTCTTTCAAGTAGAATTTTTGCTCTTACTGATATCTTAGGTGCTGTTTCTCTGCCCCTTTTAAAGATTGGTGCTCGTCGTAGACACTTTATTATCTAATCTTCTGCCCAAGGAGAGATTCTGTAGTGTTGAGTAATTACAAATAGATTGAGCTCTGCTGGAAAGTGTGTTTGCAAAAATAAAAGGAAAGCTTATGCCCTATGAACTTTGTGATTTTTTTTACTTTATCTTCTTAAAAGAATAACTAATTTTTGTGTTTACTAAAACACATTGTGGAAAATAACATGAATGTCATATGTCATCATTTTTTAGGAAGGTGAATGAAACTGTTGAATCCTTCTGGATTTTTATTGTACTTGAAATGTCTTTTGTAACCACTTTAGGATTGTGGTAAAATATAAAAATGCAATAATGGCTTAATAAAAGGCATATATTAAATTTAAAACTGTTACATTAAAGCTAAAAACAAAATGCAGAAAACTCATATGCAAGCAAATGAAAGGCGCTCTCTTCATGTGTAGAGAAGTGGAAGAGAAAGCTGCATATTGCTAGAGGAAAGCTGCTTAAAGAAAAGGCATAACTATGCAATGAAGAAAGCAGAGCAGTGAAAAAAAGAAGGGCCACAGGCAGAAGCTTTAAAAGCTGTTGCCTCTATGGCAACATTTTTTATGAATCAGAGAAGCCACAGCAAACAGCTGGAGACAGAATCAAAGATTTCTTCTTTAAATATGCTTTGGACTTAGACAGAACTTGCCACCCACACATCTCAGAGCACCCTGCCATCGCTAATGAATTTAGTCTCCTACAATCCTTGGAGGTGCATGTTATCCTCGCTTGGTAGATAAGGAAAATGGAGCAGGAAAAGGTTAAATGATTTGCCATACGTCACGCAAGAAGACTGCAAAAGAGTTAAAAAAAAAAGATAGTCTCAGTAAAGACAGAACAACTTGGGGCTGTTGTACAGTTGTACTGGCAAACCTGAGGGGTAAATATGTTTCAGCGCAGCCATGGGTGCCAGAAGCTGAGGACTGGACAGTGTTTCATTACCTACATTCACGTGCTCCAGCCCAGGCTTCAGGAGGGCTGAGATCCTGCTCTCAGGTGCTGCCACTGCTTTGCAGAGTGACTTCAGGTTCGACACGGCCTCTCCCTGCACATCAGCTGCTTGCCTGTCCAAGGTGGGGACCGCGACACAGATCTATGTAAAGCATTTGAAAATAAGGAAAAGCAAGAGGTCTTAACTCCCTAGACACCGTACTGAAACTTTGTGGATTCATTTGATTTAATTAGATTAAGCTCACTGAATTGGATTCAAAAATCATAAAAGCAAGAAGTATGAGAATCCAGCTCATAGGTGTCCAATGTACAATTTTTGCAGGTTTCTAATGGAGCCCTACAAGAGCCCACATCTCCTCCCTTTCCACCTCTAGCAAAGGGAACGACTGCAATTCAAATGCGGTCTTTCAGTTTCCCCTGTGAAGATCAGGTCCTGTTGATGTGAGCAACTAGACATTGCCCTCCATTGCTTTATATTTATGCATGTGCATATGCACAAGCTAATCTGCAACGAAATCTTATTTGGGGGTCCCCTCAAGCTAAAAACATTACAACTGCCACTGCTTTTACTAAAAGAGGAGCCATTTGAGCCATTACAAATCCAAATCCTAACACATGGCAATGTTAAAGGTGACAGGTACAAGTCCACTGCTTATCTGTACACAACAGCTACATAACAAGTAATGAAAACCTAATTTAATTAATGTGTAATCATATAATACACTTGCAATGGGATCTAAAGATGTCTACACTGGCAGAATTGGTTTCAGGGACAAGAAAACACGCCTGAGATCCCAAGCCTAGTTAGGCAGCAGTTCAAGACACAGAAAGCTCAGAAGGAGGAGGGAAGAACCTGTGCCTTAGTCTCTGCTTGACTCCACCCTATATCTAAGGCACTGAGTCTCCAACTGCACCTTACCACAAATATAAATGACTAAAACCCTCCCACACACCCCATTAACTAAGTTAACCAGTTTAATTTTTGTGCTTAAACAATGCTAGACACAGAAGACATTGCCTGTGCTGTCAAGGGGGTTACAAACCAGCTACTTTGCTGCCCCATAGCTCAGCTGAAGCAGGTATTTGTCTTACAAAAATAAAAACAAGACTTGCACTCTTTCTGCTGATACCAAGACATCATTATCAGCAAAATAAACAGCAACTGATTAAATGAGAAGCTAAAGTTTTAGTTGCTGGGGCAACTTCTAGCAGCCTTAGGTCATGTTCAATTTCAGTAATCGTGGTCAGTCCTATGCATAACCACAACTAACTAGCATGATTTTAATCATTTTTCACCATGGATACAAAGCACAAAGGTTCGTCTAAAAATATGTTGATTAAAACAGGAGCGAACCCACTTCAAAAGCCTTTTCAAAATTGCATACGTGGGTTCAGATCCAAAAAAAAGGCACCTGAGAGCTGCATGATGCAGTGTTTCGTTTTTAAGCCCCTGACTCCAGACTGCAACACAACACAGGTCCCGACTCCAGTGCCTGCCGCTGCCTCTGCTCCCTGGTGCCTCCCGGGGATCCCATGCAGCCCGTCAGCCCAGCGGGGAGCTGCCCGAGGCCAGCACAGCGCTCCGTAGCCCTGGGGAGGCTGCTCTCCCCTTGCGCGTTCGCTAGAAACACAAGGAGGGCTTCCCTTCACCTGGAGGCCTCAGCTTCTCTCCAGGAGGCTGGTTACTGAGCCGTGGTGCCAATACTCCGCCCTGTTATGGTTAACGTAGTGGAGGTTAGATCATTTACCCAGGCTAGGAGAGTTAGGTTCAGTCCCTTCCTTACTGTGATGGGGCTTACGCCCACCTCCTGCCACCCAACCTCCAGCCTAGTCAAGATCAGGAGCGACCAGGGAAGAACTTTGGCTTCCTCACTGCGGGGTGGGCAGAGTCCCAGTTACCAACCAGGGTCAGCTCTGTCTATATGTTATCCACTTGCCAGTCAAAATGCTTCTAGAGATGGGGACCAGAATATGGCGCTCTTCTGCCTCAAGCCCATGAGATGTTTCTACCTTCTCCTTCCTCTGCTGTGGCTGTAAATGGCTCCAGCAGGCACGTGGTAGGTGTGTGCTGGCCAGGCAGAGCCCTCCTGAGGAGCAGCTGCTTTAATTTACCTTTTGGCTGTGTGGCTGGGACCTCGCGCGCTTCCACAGATGTCAGCACGGAGGGACGTCACTGCAGCCCAGTCCAGGCGCCGGGTGGGTAGCCTGCAGCAGCAGCCCTGCTGCCTCCCCTTCCCCACGCCCCCCCTTTGGCCCCCAATGACTCAAAATGAGAATCTCAGGAAACCCAGATCCTGGGAGTGGAACACAAAGCACATGGAGGAAAGATGCTGCACTCGTGTCTGCCGCTGCCTTTTGCTCTCCTTTTGAAAAGAGGGAATCTCTGGAGGCTTTGTTATATTCCCCTCTTTCTTTCTCCTCCTCTCCTTTTAAAGATTTAATCCTTATTTCCAAAGCTCTTCTGCTATCCCCTGTGTTGGTGTGTTTTTTCTCTATAACTGGAGAAAGCTTATTTTATTTATTACAGCTTAAGACACTCAACTTTTAATTTGCAAGAACTCATTTCCCTCCAATTTTGATTCCCTTCTGAAGTGCCTCCAGCCACCCCATCCCCCAGCACCACATTTTCTCCTCGGGCAAATTCCCACTGTGGCAAGGAGTGCTGCTTACCCTGGGCCCAAACCTGCTCCCCTCTCCTCTCCTCATAAGGCTAAGGCAAGCAGCAGTGGGAAGCAAGGCGGCGGGGGCAAGGGGCACGCAAGGAAAGGACGGATCAAGCCCTGTGTGCAGAATTCAAACGGAGACCCAGCAAAGCAGCCAGCTCAATTTAAACTTTGACCTTTTCCGTCTCTCTGCTGTGATACACAACAGGCACTTACCAAACCCAAGCTGGTGAAATAACAGCCTTTTTTTTTTTTTTGGTTTGGTTTGTTTTTACTAACGATGAAGCTGTGCCAGAGGAAAAGTCAATCTTTTTGATCTTTTGTAAAGCTAGCAAATACCTCCATGTTACCAGTTTAGCTATAGGTGTGAAAAATATTTACAGGGTTCTATTTAAAACTAAATAAAAATAAAATAAAAATCAGTGACCAAGTCTCCTTCCACCCTCAAAAATAATAAACCATGCCTTCCATTAACTCTTCTTTAAAAGTTTTCTTCTTCTAGGCATAGAAAACTGTAATTCCCCCTGGGGAATACACTTTTAATTATAGCCACCACTTTGTTTTTTGCTTTTAATTACAGATTCAGTGCTTAACAAAATTATATTTTAAATGCTTGAGTTATCTAATTATTTCAATTTCTTTTATTTTTTAGGTCTTTTAAAAGTCAACGGGATAAGTCTTTTACGTCTCCCAGTCAGTTAAGGAAAACAAATGCCATTCCTACTTGATGTTCTTTAAGCTTCACTGACTTTGTTATTTTAACATCTCTTAAACGTAAAGAACTTTTCAAGATGTCAATTCTCCCACCAATGAACTTAATTAAAATGTACATGTAAATGAAAGAGATAATTAATTCACACCATTCCATTTGCTTATTACTTGACAGTCAGGGTGTATTAAAAGCTCAGACCTGTGAAAAGAAAACACGCAGAAAGAGACACAAATAAAACAATCGGCATCAAAATATCATTTTCTGTCACCATTTTCCTATGTTCCTATAATAAAACTGTCAACTGCGTGAAGTTATTTTCTGCTTTTTATGAGCGTGGATTATCCTCACTTTCCAGTGAATTAATTTCACTGACACTGTAAATTTTTGTTTGTGCTCATTTTTCTTTTTAATTTTAGAAGTCATGATAGTTATGGCTATTGCTATATTTAAACATCCCCCCACCACCACCCACACCCCTGAACGGCCGCCTGGACTATCAGTAACTTTTTCCAGTTAATTCTGTATAACAAGTCAGTGTTTCCTTTGTTTGAAAGGTGACTTCTAGAACCACTCACTTCCAAATAGGAATAATACCCATTTTGGGTTTTATTATTATTATTTTCTTTACAAAAAAAAAATTAAGCCCTTTGGGATTTTGAATGGAATGTGTTTTGTTTCAAGGCAAATAAATAATGTTTGTGGAAAGTCTAATAATTAGCAAACGGCTCTTTTCTTGTGCAGGGGGCTGTATTGATTGGGGCGCGAACTCCCTCCGGTAAAGCCGAGCAGCGCTGGCCTTTCGCTGGCTGGCTGACTAATTCCTACGCATCTACTATCACCAAAAGAAAGGCTCGGAGAAACAAAGTTGGTTTTGTCAGCAGCTCTGGTCCCCCTTCGCTCTGCCCGGAGGCGCCTCGATGCGGGTGGGCACGGTGCTGCCTGCCTGGCTCCCGGCTCCCCCCCAGGCGCTCACAGGGCACACGCCGGTTTCCTCCCCAGCTCCCCGAAGGAAATCAACAGCTTTCAAGAGGCTGGAGCCATGCCCCGTGTCTCTGCCGAAGCCTCACTCGCAGCCTTCCCAGCCTCGCAGATGGGGGAAGCAAGCCCCAGCAGCTTAAAAAAGAAAAGGGAGGCCAAAGCATCGCTTTCGGCCAGAGCTTCATGGAGAAGCAGGAGTTGTCGCTTTGGTGTTTGGTAGGTGGCTTGTTTTGGATGGAGAGCGAGGTCTGCGCAGCCCACCTGGGAAAGTAATGATGGGTGATGAGAAATCTCAGCTTCTGGAGATCTCCCCCTTGACCCCCAAAGACAATCAGATAACCCCTCCCCGGTCAGCTTTCCAGGGAAGGGCAGGTCAGATTACTGAAAAGTGTGGGCTCAGTAATGGCCAAAACATCTACCTAAAGCCTCCTTTATGAAGCTATTCTTCGGAAGCTATGAGAAGTGGCTAAGCTGAAGAGCCTTTGTGGTACAAGCTGTCTTTGGCAGTGTGAACACAGTTGATCTGTTCTTGATTGCATGACTGGCTAGGAAATTTTGACTGCAAAGACTCAGTGTGACTGTTGAGAAAAAAAAAAATGAGCAAAATACAAAGGCTATTTTGGGCATAATAGCTAGTCATTCTGGACACTCAGGAAATACCCACATACACATCACAAAATGTTACATATATGGAGATGCTATGATAGCTCATACTGTCTCATAGTTTCCATTAAAAAGTTCTGCTTTCAAGGACTTCATCATTCACCCATAAGCATTTGCTCTGGGGCAAAACCAGGCATACAGTATCCCTTGAAAACTGGGAAGAGAGTTGTAAAAAACCTGCTACCCAAACCCAGTAATTTGATGCAAAAATAGTATTTTATTAGTGAAAGTTCTAACAAAAAGTGGTTAGTGGTAGAGTAACACGATTGCTTTGTGCATCGATACTTTCAGAGACCATCAATATGTTGTACTCTTTTGATATTCCACCTCCCACATGGGATTTTGAAAGCGTTTACAGATGTTAATTATTTAAGAGTTGCTGTCAGGTAAAGCATAAATTATTCCCATTTGACACATGAGGAAACCAAAGGCCAAAGAGGTTCAGCTTGATAAAGAAACTAATGGCATAAGATGAGATGAGTCCCAGTGTCACTAATTCTCTAACTTCTTTCTTCCAAACATCACCTGTTTCTTCAAGTACAGATTTGTGTCTCCTGGCCTTTGCAGCAGAAAAAACAAAGACAAATTCATTTGATTTTCATCGTGATTTAGAAACGTACCATAATAAATATGTGCTATATCACCTTTGAGACTGCTGTACTCAAGGTTTTTGTCTCTGCAGTGAATGATTGACCGTAACAAAAATAGATGTATTGTCATCCTAGAACGTTTGAGCTTTAATCTCGAAAGTGGACAGAGTAACGTATTAGAGGTGCCAAAGCTGTGCAGGTTACAAAGTGTAAGGTGGTATCTGCCCTGGGAGGAGCTTTTCCACATTCATTTAAGTGGAAAAACCCTTCCACTTAGCACTGCTTGTCAGTACTGAACGTCATAAGAAACATCACTTCGTTAAAAATTAAACAAAACCAAAACCAACACAACCTTTCCACTATGCGTGATTCCTTTTAAGTCATTAGGACATGTTTCTCTCACCTTTCCATGCTTTTTTCCCACAACATAGAAAGGGATCTTGTGCTCCCTGATCTCTGCATATAAATAGAAGATCACTGGGCTCTGGGAGCTGGAGCTTCAGAAAAATACACAAGTACTGGAGATGGGCAAATACAGAACATTACAGTTTCACTTCGCATGGGCTCGCAACCCCAGATGCTGCTATAAACAATTTCATTTCTGTCAAGCTCGTGACCCCACTTGTAACTTCTGTGACCCCACTTCTGGTCATGACTTTTAGTTTGGGAACTGCTGCTAGAGATATCGAATTGTTTATTTCAAACACTATGCTCAGAGCTGCTAACTCCCCTCCCAACAAATGAAAGCATCAGGAGTCAGACTCCAAGAAAGTTGTCAGATGGAAAATTTTTAAATATTTAGAACCTTTTTAGGTCATTTAGAGCCTTTTCTTTGAGCCTACCTTTCTGTTTTAACACCTCCTCCCCTTCTGCAGGATGCATGCATGACAATTACAGCCCTACCACCCTCCACAAATTTATAGTGAGCAAAGTAATGGTGACCTCCTCTGGAAAAGCTCTTGTAAAAAAGAAACGCAGCACAGAAATCATGTGCTATCTGATACTGTTGAGAATTCACAGCTTTTCCTTAACGTAGAAATTCCCGGTGATTGATGCCAGTCCAGCCCAGCCCACACCTTCCCCTTCCTCCAGCTGAACCTGCAGTGACTCCCCTCGCCAGGAGGCTGTGTCCGGGCCCCCGCTCCCAGAAACTGCTGGGAAGGGAGCATGGGGCTGGAAAGGTGGCTGCCCTGGCTCCCAGCTCCTCAATTTGGAACAGGTTTAGTTCCTACATCTTTCTAAACAGCCAAATGTGTGTTATATGTGTAGAGACCTTTTGTCCCCAGTTTTCTAGGGCATTACCGGGATCAAAACTGGGCTGGTACCACCTTGTGGAAGTGAAGAAAAAGGGAGCCAGAACTGTTTTCCGCAGGAGAAGGAAGGAGATCTGTCTCTGTAAGAGCAGGCGTTGGAATGTTCCTTGGTTTCTCTCTTTCCCCGAGCAGCGGTGGTGCAGAGGGGCAGGAGCTAGCGAGCAGCCTGGGAAGCTTCCCCATGGGCAGGCTGCTGCTAATTAGAGCCAGAATCGCCTTGGCTCGCCAGCTGCCAACACCGCAGCTTGTCTGAGTGGCGTGTGGCCTTCAGTGCTTCTTTATGATGCGTAAAGAAACCCCGAAATGATATTTTTCTTTTAGCATTAGAAATTCAGGTGTTGTCTGGCTTGGAAATCTCCCTGGCAACCGGGGAGAAGGGGAAACAATGACATTACAAGAGCCAAGAGAGTGAAAGCCGAGCAACTGAGAACCATTAGCAGAGTTGCCAGCTCTAATGGTTTTCCTTATAGGCTAGAGGATTTCAGACCCTCTTAAGGTTTTGGAGGGATAAACTGGGTCTGTAGGAGGAGCTCCTCTGACCGGTCGTTCCCTTTCTCCCACCTGCCTCCTGGGGAAAGAGTCACCCAGAGGTGCTCCAGCTGCATCCCTTTAAAGAACCAGGTGCCCGAGGCTTTGCTTTCTAGCTGCCCTATTCTCCTGCTCACCGCTTTACAGGAGAGGGAATGCAATAATAGGAAGTGTATGATAAGAAGAGCTAAAGAAATAGTGGTAGCTAAGATAGCTGCTCCACTAATGAATGCTGCTAGGCTAAACTGCGTTTGGAGGAAGGAGAGGTGGATAATTAATTTTGGAGGCTGCAGGGATGAAGGAATTTTGTGCATGAAAATTATTCCATATTTATAGAAGACCAGAGTGCGTAATTATGTTTTTGCATAGGGGCTGGAGGAGCTCCTGGGGATGTAGCGTGAATAACTGCAGTCCATCGTAACAGTGCCTGAGTTTCCAGCTCTCTGTCAGTCCTACGGGTTAAGTCAGGAGTTGGAACCGTGGCTGTAGAATACAGAAACTGAGGCAGAAATAGGTTATCCTTCCCCAAGGTTGCGGGACTGTGCACAGCAGCACTGCCCTGGGATTTGGGGCGAGTGAGGGCAGGAGAAAAGCAGCAAGTGGTTTCTCTGTGGTAAAGCACAGTTTGCTGATTATGTCTTATAATAGTGCTGTGAGGAACTCTGCTTCAGCAAGTGAACACAGTGCAGATGTATTATTCCAGGGACTTAATTTTCAGTTGTAGATACCAGGCCTGATCACCACCTAGTCCTTATATTATGATAAATTCTTCTGACTTGCTTCATCTGTCATGTTATAGCTGTTTCTTTGTTTTGCTGATTAAAGAAATATTTACGGAACGGCAACGAATTAAATATGAAAGAAAAGTCTACGATAATGGTAACTGTGTGGCACAGACCATGTCAATGGAGTTGTAAGTTAGTTCTGAAAAACCTCCCCTTGCTTTTCCCTAGCTCTTTCACAGTTGCTCTGTATGTTAACATGTTCCACACAGGGGTCAGCAGTAGTTAACCATAATGAGGTAATTACAAGGTACATTGAGTACAGATGTATGTTAAGGGACATACATTAAGGATGTAGGCTAATGGTGCTGTGGTGACAGCAAGTTCAAGACTTGTAGTAATGTTCTGTACGTTGAATGCCTTTAATATCACCTTTTTTTTTTAAGTAGGCTTTATCAGCTTTGTTTTTCCTGACTACTGTACGTATTACCATGTCTATATTTATCTCTCTGTGTGGAAACTAACGGCAGAAGTCAGGGATGTCAATCTAATGATGCAAAACAGGTAAGAGGTGTGTTTGTGTTTTTTGGTCCAAGCATTCTTCGGAGACGTAAAATGACCCCATTGCTGTTAAAATCAGAAAATATGTTTTTGTTATCTTTTTGCGTATGTGTGATTTTTAAAAAATAGCTGCAGAATAGGTGAAGAGGGAGCAACAGGAAAGTTGGTCAAGTGCATTGGCTGCAGAGAAGAGGAATAATGTGTGAAAGGAATTGCGAATGAAGGCAAAACATACGTTTACATCATGAGCACAGCTCTTGTAGATGGCTGAGCTACCTTAAGTGAGGTGGTGTGAGTTCTCCTGGCAGGAGGCACGCAGCAGCAAGCAGCTCAGCACGGGCCGTAAAACTCGCTTCAGGCTGGCTAAGGCACTACCTTGGGTGGTTAATCTGTGCTGAGCAACGTGCTGCTATGATATTACTACCAGCAACACCTGAGCTGGCAATTTAATACCAGTCCCCAAGCTACGGCGATGTACACCTCGCATCTCTGCAGCACAAAGGCACTGAGGGCAAATTCTGAACCTTCTTTTGAAGAGAATGGGGAACCTCATCGAAGGAGAAGGATGTCAATTTTTGAGCACTGAAGTGAATTAGTTGCACTTTGGGTCTTGGGATGGTTCAGCATCAATCAGAAATCTCAGTCCATAAAGATGGTGCATAGATGATTTTATTAATATGCATCTAAGAATAAGACATTATGATAAAAGAGTAAGAGAAAAATCTCATGAGGATATCCTGCATTCAGCGTGAGGTTTGAATAGCATGCAGTTAGCAATATAGGAAGTCACAGACTTAAGAAGGATAGAAAAACTATTGAAGAGCTTAACAAAAAATATCCTATGCATTGAAAGAAGGTGCAGTAGAAAAAACCAGCATGTTAGTGTTTAATTAAAAGACCACCACCTAGATGGAAGATGCATTTTGATTAAGCCAGCACCCTTAACTTAGGTATTTTCCAAACTGTATGCTTGACTTTACAACTTGACTACTTTAAATTATGGTATTTTTATCTTCGGGAATATATGTATGTAATACACATTGTATGTTACACCTTACCATTAAATCACCATAGGGAGAATGAATCCTTATCTAAACCAACACTGTTATGAATTTTGCATATGGCTTGGTTACCTGTTGTGACACATACACAGAGGTACGAGTGTATGCACGTACGGTGGAGGTATAATTACACTTATATAAACGCGCACATTTAAAGCAGGACTCATTTACCTTGCTAATGTAATTATCAGCATGAAACTACTGGTTTTAGTAATACTTAGAGACATTACCAAATTAAACCTGCCTTAACATTTCAAATGTTGAAACAGTCAACAAAAAAGCAAACCCCGACAGCGAACAGAGAACTTCCCACCATGTATTTTTACAACCAGAAGGTACAGAAATAGAGTTTCTTGTTAAGCCGCCGCTTTTCCCTCAGGCCAGCAGCACCCGCCGCCCCGAGCGCTGGGGAAGCAGCACCAGGAGCCGCGGGGCGGGCGAGGGGAGCCCCGCTTCCCGCGGGACGGGGACGCGGCGCCCCGAGGTTGAACAGCTGGAAGCAGCAACCGGAGCCTTTTGCGGGAGCGGAGCGTTCACGGACCCGGCTGCCGGCCCGCCCGCGGCAGCCACACGGCCGGCTGTGCGTTGCGTGCGTTGCCCCGCCGCCCCCACCCCGGTTGCTCTCCCGGAACGCCTCCGGCGCGGCCGCGCTTCTGGTGCCGGCTCAGCGCCGGGGGAGCGGGAGCGGGGCGGCGGGGAGCCCGGGACCGCGGCGGCCCACAGGGCCGGGGGAGCCCGCCGCTTCTTCGCCCAGCTGGGCCGGGGGGTGCCGGGCCCGGGGCGGCCTCCGGGGTGGGGGGGGGCTGAGTCAGTGCTTCCTGTGTCAGTCAGCGGCGGCCCGGGGGGCGCGGCGGCCCGCCCCCGCGGAGGAAGCCGCGGGGCGGCCGGGGCCTTAGTCACCGTCCGCGGAGCCGGGGGCGCGGGGCTGGGTCGGAAGCGAGCCGCGGCCCAGCCGGGGCGGCAGGGCGGCCTCCCGCTCGGCACCTGGGCGCGGGCCCGGTCCTCCCCCGGGCGGGTTTGCGTGTGACACCGCGGCCGCCCGGCCCCGCCGCCCCCGTCCCGTCCCCTCAGCGGGGCGGAATCGCCCGGCCCGGCCCGGCCCGGCCCGGCGGGGGAGAGAGGGAGGGAGCCCTCTCCGCGTCCGCGGCGGCGGGAGGCAATCGATCTTGTTTAGGAGCTGCTGCGCCGGTAACGCTTCCTGCAGTAATTTGTGACCGTGGCTATTGACTGTCCTCGTCCCCTTCGGTCGCCGCCCCGACGCCGCGAAGTCTGGGGAGGAGGAGCCCGGCCGGGCGGGCAGGGGGAGGAAATCCCCCTCCTCAGCCGCATTCTTCGGGCGTCCCCGCGCCGCGCCGCGCCGCCCTTTCCCTTTTTCCTTTTTTTTTTTTTTTTTTTTTAATGAATGGACGGGATGCCCGGTGACACATTAACCGCTTTTTCTTGTTCCTGGAAAAAGCCAGCCGGCGTGCGATGGGCTCAAACCCAGTTTCAGCAACAGCTCTCCCCGCTGAGCGCGGGCCGGGGGCGGCAGAGGTGCCCCGGGCCGCCCCGGCCCCGCCGCCCCCTCCGCTCCCCGGGCCGGGCAGGTCCCGCTCTCGCCCCGAGGCCGGGGTGGGTGGGTGAGGGGAGGTCGGGGAGCGCTGCCCTGAGGCTGGCCGGGGCGGGCGAGGCGGCGGGGCCTGGTGGCCGGGGGCCTCCTGCCCCGGCGGGTGGCGGGGGAACCGAGACGGGGGCCGGGCTGGAGGAGCTCCGGGGACGGGGGCTCCCCGCGGGCTGAGGCAAGGTCTAGCACCTCCGGCCCTGGGCTGGAAGGAGCCGGCTCCGCTCGCCTGGGTAAGGCATTTACGATCTCTGTTTTGCCCTTTTAACTCCCCCGGCGCCGCCGGCCTCCTTCCCCTCCCGGTTTATGGACTGTCCCAGCGGTGGTGACACACACACACGCAGAGGTGTTTGCCAGACACAAAGGTACAGGTTTGTCCCGCTCCCGACGGCGGCTCTGGCTGCTGCCGCGGCCCCAGCGCCGGGCGGGCTGCCGGGCTCTGAGCGGGGCAGCAACCCGGGAAGGCGGCGCTTGCTTTGCCTCTGCGCTCAGCTTTGCCACTGACCCGTGTTTTTTACCTTATCTGAGCTTTAAATGCGCCCCCCCCCAAATACTCTGCACCGATTTTCTTGTTTCCTTTTAAAGATCGAGACCGCGCTAGTCGCCCCTTAGTCCCTTCCTTCTGAAACGACATGATTCATTTTTGTAACCCCCCCGGCTTTCCTAGGCGAAGCGGAGGGCTTGGGGCGGGGGCTGCCTGTTTTCTGAATGGTGGCGAGGAGGAGCATAGGGAAAGTGGTGATCTCTTGCTCCTGTCGAGCTGGCTGCCCCGATCGTGGGAAAGTGGCTGCACGTAAAGCAGCAGATTCTTTGTCCCTGTTGTTCTTCTGTAATCGATCTCACTTCAAGTCGAGGGGTGGAAAACTTCAAAGGCAGATCAGGCTGTTGGAGGTCGGGGCAAGAGCACAATCAGCTCGTAATGCACCCACTTTGCCTCCTCCCCCTCTTACTCCTCCTCCTTCAGGAGCGGGGGGCTGGATGGGGTGGGAGTGAGGGGGGGGGAGCCCTCCGATCTCTAAACTACATCCAATCAATAAATAAAATGCAGACTTTGTGGAAAGAGTGAGAGGGAGGGAAAAGAGTTGGGGGCGTTAATGCACCCAAGTCAAACACACAGGCTCCTGACTGCACTTTTTCTGTCTCTCCTGTCTTCTCTAAATAGCTGCATTCTAGTTATATATGGAATAGTGGTTCGCCTTTTTTTTTTTTTCCTTCCCTCTCTAGGTCAATTTTAGGACTGTGCAGTTTACGGTGTAAGTTACTATGGGAGAAAAAAAAAATAGCTGCTTGGCACCAGCTGAGGGCTGTCCTTCGTAGCGTGTAGTACAAAGCAATCTACTATGGCATGCAGTTTTTACAGTGGAGGGAGGGGGGAGCACGAATGATGCCAAGACAATACGTAACCACCACACTGTGGACATCTGCCATTCAGGGCCAGCTGCGGTTGGGACTTGGGCCCTATCTGCCAACATGTGAAAACTACATCTAGGAAGGGATATCCGAAGTCATGGAAATGTGCTTTTGCATTGAAGTACGCTGCGTTAGAACACCATTTTGATAGACTAGAGTAGAAAAAGCATGCAACTTTTGGTTAACAGTGCTTCATGATGTTTTCCAAATAAAATATTTGGGATAAGGTGTCAGAAAACTGCACGCAATCAGCTCTAGATCCACCCCCCCAACCTGCCTATCATGGTATCTTGAACTTTTTAGTACTGTGAGAAAGTTGAATTTAACCTTATGTGATCAATAATTTTGTTACTTTATACTGCTTACTGGTATGCCTTGATTAAACATTTAAATACACTTTGATGGTATCGTACTCATTTTTTCTCTCTTAGCTAAATGTGCAAAATTGGAAATGACTGAATTTGGTGAGTAACTGTTTTAGGTTCCTCCCCCCGCCCCAGCTTGTGCCCACCTAGCAGTAGAAAAATGCATAAAGAAGCTGCTACCCAGACCTATCTCTGAGCCTATTTTGGGATTCCCTTGCCATAAAAAACCCCTGGTAGCACATAATGGGCATGCAGCTGGAGCAAGCTATTTTGAATGCTGGGTTGTGCCAGCAACTATAATTTAGGGTAGTCCTGTGGCCGCTGTAACTTGTGAGAGGAACTTGATTACCCTCAGACAGAGGCGAGGTGAAAAGATAACTGCAAGTCAGTTCGGCATCTCTAGCACCTTAGGTATCAGCTGTGTTATGGTAAGGACAGGGGTTTAGTCATTCTCAGAGATTTTGAGATAAGTAATAGTATTTTTTTAATAAGTAATAATATTTTAGCATTTTCCACATACATAATAACCCTTCAAATATCTTTCCACTTGTACAGTCAGCAATGGTCAGCTTCAAGTGTTGTGGTAGTATGATGGTTATGTATTATATGTGTGGCCACATAGTACAGGTGGAGCTTATGGCAACACCCTGTGCTTGTACTGGGACATTACAAAGCCCATTTCCATCCAGCTGATTGCAGCCTTCCAGTTATTCATCCTTTACATTGTAATTTTCTGTCTGGTTTCTTTCCCAGAGTGAATTTTTCAGGAGCTATTTCAGAAAAAAATATTCAGCTCTGTTTAAATACAAAAAAAATTGAAAATGCTAGAAGCGCTTGCCTATTGTTTTACATTGTAACCATGTTCTCAACAGGGTTGGTTTTTCAGTGTTGTGGGGTAGAGAGTCAAAAGTAAGAAGGAACCTCAGTCAATTAGGAACAAGCCTTTTAGTGAAATACTGGTACTTGGTGTGATCACTGGGGCTGTATTTTTATCAAATGAATGGGTTATTTTAAAAAAAAATTCCTTACATCCAATTAACGCAGCCCATGCTGGCTAAGAGAACTATCGTTGCATTGTACATTTGCACATGGAATAGGAATCGTATTATAGGAATAGGGCTACCATACATCTGATTTTTTTCCCCTTGGATGACAGCTCTCCTTCCCCTCACCCACCCTCTGCGTCCCATCTGGGTAACCTTTTCATAATCACACTCTGTGTTTTAAAATCTCTGCCAGAGTGGGAACTGGGGCTTTTTGTTTTGTTTTATCTCTCTCTTTTTCTTCCTTCTGCTTTGTTTTGGCTACAGGGAGAACTAGACAAGGGGTGGGCTTGGTCCTGTGTGGTATCTAATGGGAGAGTGGTAACAGGGCACAGGGGGAGAGGCAAGCAATGCAATGGCAGCAACATGGAGGCAGTAAGTGGAAGAGCTTGGTACAGTTCCAAACTGCAGAAGGCAGTTCAGAGGATCATACTTAGAAGAGAGGACGCCCTAGGTTGGGTTGATAAGGAGAATAGTGCTAGTGTTTGAAGGGGCTTTGAGCACAGGGGAAGTTTGGGGTAGTGTTCCACTAAGTTGGGAAGTGTTTGGGGAAAGGTACAAGAGGTTGGGGTTTGATGACCCCCTCCAACTTGGGGGCTGAGGATCTCTGAGGCAGCAAAATTTAAGATTGTCTCCCTGGGCACTTCTAACAAGGACTTCAGCTTGTTATAAGGAACACTTTCAGGGCTGCTGAACATCATCTCCCACCATAAAGTGGGACAAGCAGTAGTGGTGGGCATGCCATATGAATTTTCTACAAACCTGCTGCAGAAACAGATGACAACGCCTACCACTACTGTGATACTATTAAACCTTTTAGACATGGTCAGTAAGGTTTGGGGGGCTGTAAATGGGAAATAAACTCCCTCTCTAGCTCTCTTTCTCCCTCTCTCTCCTTCTATTCCTCCTTTGTTAGACTCTTGCTTACCAGTTAATCTTGCTGGAAGAGGAGGATTTATCCCTGGGACGCTTCATCCTATGGTAAAGGCTGCAGGACAAGGTATGCTGAAGGTACTGGGAATTAATCTTTGCACCCCTCCTACCTCCATCCATATGCCCAGCAGTCCTGCTCTAGCGTTTTGCAGAGGGTAAGGAGAAATATCTTAGCTCAAATAGGGAAGAGAAAGGACATCTCCTCTGCCCCATCATTAAGGTGGAAAAGGTACAAAAGTAGTATCAAGAAGGCTTGAAAGAAAGGAAAGGAAGGGGCACAATAGGGCTGGTTGGCACAGTGGTGCACAGTGTGGCACAAGTTGAGTATCATGGATATTGTAAGATTCCAATAAGATCATCCACCTTTTTCGGCTAAGAATTTTAAAGTTTTACCAACATTTTAATATTTGGATACATTCCGAATTATAATGCTAGTGACACCTGCCCTTTGTCTGTTTGTCAAGATACACTTAAATCTGAGGCTGAAGTTCCATCAGTTTAGGGTTTTTTTTCCCTTTTTTCTTGTTGCTGTTGAGTTTGGACATACTTCATTTTCTGTCTCAATGCATCCTTACCACACTACTGTTGGGGAGGAAGTAGTATTCCCAGATGAGAAACCAAGGTGAAGAGAGACTCCAAGTAAATCTTGATGAACGTGCACATTTTGAGGTGAAACCTCAGAGTCCCCCAGCTGTAAAAGCACTTCCTACTCCCTCTCCTGTCTACACTGAATGCAGACTTACAGCGGGACGTGAGCTCTCCATTACCATGGTGTGATACAACGTGATCTCTTATGTCACACGACAGAAGAGAAGCCACAGTGCAGAACATCTTTTCCTGAGTACCAGGCATGCAGCCTTGCACCAAAGCCATCCTGTGCATGTGTCTTGTGGATCTTCTCAGGACAGTAGTGTCTTTCTTTCCAGGCATGTCCCTATTAGAGATAATTAGGACTAAAAGGCACTTCTGACCTCAGGCTCTGTAACAGTGCTTGTGTGCAAAGCTGGTTACTTCTCAGGGAATAAGCTAAACATATTTAGCATAGATGGTCAAAGAAGCTCAATGGTCACCTTGAAAGTGACCCTAATAAACTAGCCTTGACATTCCAAAGTCTCTGGCTTAGCTGGGAAGTGAACCCGGACCTCCGCAGTGCACCTTCAGTTTGTTAAACATGAGCTCTGCTTCACACTTACCTATACCACCCATTCTGTTTCCCTCCTTTTTTTTTAATCTTTCCCTTTAGTACTTTTCTAGTCCTTTTACTCTTCATATTCTGTTTTCTTTCACTTTTCAACTTCAACTTAAAATGCTCTATTTAAAAATGTAGGGGCCAGATCCTCGGAGCCAGCCAAACCACACATGGTGCAGGCCCAGGGTATAGGGAGGGGGAAAGCAGCTCTAAGCCATTTTTCATCTCCCTGGATTCTAGGTTGACTTGATGCCAAAGTGGCCCCTGGCATAACTGAGAGCAGGAATGCTCTAAATTACACTAGTTAGAACAGTTCCCAAGGGCCTATCCTATGCCACTTGCTCCTTTCCGCCTTGGCCACCTATGAAGGCCTCCTACACTGCCTTATTTTGTGCAGGGATTTCCTACATCAGGGAATGCCCAGCTGCCCTGTTACAGTACAAAGGTGATGCAGAATCATTCCCTAAGCATTTCCAGTATAAATAAAGCAATTCTGTTGAAGAAAATTACAGAACTAACATAACATTAGAATTTGTCATCTTAATGACTTTGCTTGAACATCACATTTTTCCTTCCTACCTTCCATGTGTGTTTGACAGGGAAAGGGCTTGTTTTTAATTAGGCTGTAAAGTCTTCAAGGTGGGGGCTGTGTAGGTTGGGTAAAGCATGGTCTGGAGAACAATACAGAAAATGTTTTATACCACTAGAAAAATTGGCAACTTTTTTTCTTCAATGAGAATATTGCATGTGGTTCTAGTCATTCCATTTCCAAAAGGAGACTGCTGTTATAGAGATGTGATGGAAGGGCTGGAGCATGAGTGAAGTGAGACTGAGGGATTTGAAGTGATCCACTCAAAAGACAAATAGAGAGGTTATAATAAAAAATAACTAAATATAATCTTAGATTTCAGTGGGAGCCATCTTTTACGAGAGGCATTTCTAGTGAAAGATGGCAAACTGAAAACCAGCCCAAGACAATATTTTCTCATACAAGGAGGTATGGACTGTGGCACTTGAGACTTCGCCAACATCTTGCACTGAAGAATATAGCAAAATATTCCAAGTGAGGTAAACATGATAACAAGAACATCCCCTGTTACAGTTAATGGTTTAAAAGATGGGTAGTTTGCATAGGGAATAAAACCTGATGCTTTATAGTTCATTATGGCTCATAGTTTAAGACAACTTTTTAGGGATTAGAATGCAATTTCATAAGGGCAGACTATCCCACAGATAATCCCTAGAAAGGATTTCTAGCAGTTCACTCTGAGGTATCTGGTTCCACCAGTTGACAAAACTTCCTGGACTAAGCAGGTCTTAGATATGATTCTGTATTGCTGTGTATATGCAGAGAGAGAGGGAGAGGGAAACTTGGCTTTGTATTTGGGGAGATCCAAATCCTTCTTTGGGACCACTGAGTGCTCTCACATTATAAACAACTATAATTTTGATCACAATGAATGTAGTCAGAAGTCAACACTGGGACACAGTGGAATGTCAGTTGAAAAAAAAGAAGACAGTCTTAGAGCTGAACAGGTTATCTTCAAAATGTGTGGGAGAGTTGGGTTTTTGAAGTGTCTGAGGGCCTGAAGTAACCTTTGAATTTTAATTACCATCCAACAATATCTTACCTTCCTCTTGAAAGTGTTGCTCTTCACACCCACATCTTCAACTTTTATGATGGTAAGTTTCCAAAAAGATTGTCATTTGGTCTAAATTTGGCAATTTTAACAGAAAGCTTTGTTATGTGCTGTTGTCCAAAGCAACTAGAATTTGAGCTGAATTAACAAACTCAAGTTTGAATTGGCTTTGGAAAGACTAATGTATATTCCTCAGCTGCCTCAACTGTAGCCAGTAGGTCTCTGTCCTGCTACTTGCATTGTTACATGTATGTTCCACCTGTATTTTGAGCACTTGGTACCAAAGCTGGGGCTCTGGTATACGTTATGAATGTTTCACTCCCTGGCGCATCAGGGAGTCATACAGCCTCCTCACATGGAAAGCTCCCTCAAAGAGTTGAGGAGAAAGGTTAGTGAAATTTTGCTCCATGTTTTCCTTGAACTATTTGTTTTGGGGAGAGGGATTTATGGGTGGAAATGTGAATTTTGAATTCCCTTTTCTTTCTGACCCTGTCTATGGATTGTGAAGATTTACAGGGTAGGAAACTCCTCTTGGGTGTAAGAGCTGTTTGTGGGAATGGCTGTTGTTCTTCTGCCTTCCTGTATATTATTCCTTTAGTTAAACAGTGTTTGTTGGAAGTCCTAGGTTCAGATAGAGTAATAGCACATGTGAAGGAACATCTATGCAGTGAAACTGCCATGGCCCACATCTCCTTTTGAGCAAGGAGAGGAAGACTTGTCTGCTGAAGGGATCCTCTCCTATACTTCTTTGCTCAGAACAAATGGCTCAAATCAATTGAGAAATAAAAGTTGCTCAAGCACCTTAAGTTTCTTGAGCTTCCAGAAGTGTTGTGTATTGGAGAGTGTGGAATGGCAACTGTATGGTCAGACTCTTAAAGGGGTGTTACTGTCATCAGATATCTTTTGAAGAAATGAGAGGCAGATCACATCTGTAGGACAAATTTTTCCTTGGTTTCAATCTCCAGGAGTGATCTTGTGACCTGAGGCTACGTTGCATTGCATTTTGCTTCACATTGTCAGCTTTGAGAAACTGGAAGAATACCTTGTTGCATGGTGGATCGTTTGTCTCACTATTAAGCTACAGGCAGCACCAGATAGCTAGTGTGCAGACTTCTTGCAGGTCAGTCGGTGTTCAGTTTTAATTCAATTTAGTGAGATTTTATTGGCCTGACAAGCTACCCTAGCACATGCACATGCTGAAAGTTTAGCAAAATCACACCTACTAAAATTGCCCTCTTTTATAGGGCAATTTGTGAAGCACTGGTAGCACTCAGGTGGCATGTTACAGTGTCAACAGAGGCTTTCTGAACTTATTGCTGCCACTGACCAATAAAAGCACTAAGAAAGACTTGAATAGCTTCTATTTTTCATAGATAGCTTAAATAATCATGTGATGGCACTTTGAGTACTGAAATCATTCTGTCATGCTTTGGGGAAATCTTAAGAAAGTTAGTAATGTTTTATGACATCTGTGCTGAGCTGTCTGGGTACAGCATGTCAAATCTGCGGTCTCCTACCCAAGGAAATCACAGCCCCCTACAGACAATTCAGCCTTACAATATATCTGAAAAATAGATACTATCCTAATTTTATAAGGGCAGAAAATGAGTTTATATGATTTGAGCAAAGGCTCATTGGATGTCTGTAGCAGGACCTAGAAAGAACCTAGATCTGTTTTTAACTACAGGTTCAGAAAAATGGTGTAACATGAGGTCTAACTGAATTGGTCTAACTTTCTTGAGAAAGATTGATTTAGATGGAAATATATCAAGGGATCTGAACTAGAATTCACTCATGTCAGACTGATATAGTATCTCTGTCTGTCTGAGCTGGAAGCCTCTTTGGATGCCTAGTTCAGCTGTGGATATGCAGACAGCAAGGACTAAAAGGAAGAGCAGAGCCTACAACCAGTACATCACCAAGCTTTATTGCATGTCTCAGAGGGAGATGGAATAGTGTTGAATAGTGTTGAATGAATAGTCTTTAACTTAGTAATTCAAATTCATAAAATGGAAATGTGTCATATAGATTGGAGAAGGAAAAAAACATTCAGCAGGAAACTCCAATATTTTGATGCGTGTTTTCATCCAGAGCAGGAACGAGATGTTAAAACCTTTACTGAACAGAATTTTTCCTGAAAACTGTTATTCACAGTATCAGAATACTTCACTGCAACATTTTCCATCAACTCCAGACACAATCACATGCTTTATAAGTGTTACAAAAATTAAGGACATAACTAGGTTTTCAGTCAGTATAGATGCCAGCATTTGCAGGCTGCTGGATTTGTTTTTTCAGTATCAGTTCAGAATGTTCTGCATCACTGAGCCTGAGTCTGGGGGCAGTTCTTTCATCCAAGAACCACTTATTTACATATGAGAGTTGCATAAATTTGTCTGTTAGGTATGTGAATTAGACTATGGGTTTCACTAACTGATGAGCTGAGATCTCTTAATGATGCCTGAGAAGCCCCAAAGAGGCTATGAACCTGGCCACAAAGGGATCTTCCCATGCCAGATGAGTGCCATCAGTGACTGTATCAGCTTGTACCAGGGGTCAGAATGCTACGAGCCACATGTGTTCCCTGGAGGACCTGAGCTTAAATAAACACACCTGTCTGGTCTCGAAAACTCAAATCTTTACAGTGCAGTAGCACAATCTATGGTTCTAGCACAGAGGAATATCTGATATGGTCTAGCTGAGAGCATATTGTGGCATGTGAGAAAGATAATGCAAGACACTAGGAAGGATAGGGCACATTGGTAATAGTTAATGGCAACTGCTAATTTTGCCTTCTCAAGTATCAGTTTTAATTGCATTAACATTTGTTCTGAGTCCCCGTGATTGTTCTCCTACTGGTGGCTTCATCATTGTGGTGTGGGCATAGCCACCCAGACAGATGAGTACCTGTTCACCACAACTGACAAGGTGAAATAGCTGAGGGAAGGAATGGTAGGCAAAAATCTTCTAGAAAGATAATAAAAATGAAATAAGTTGACATTGCTCAGTTCTAAGTATCCATGCTTTTCACAGCTGAGATTTTTGGATTGTGTTCTAGAGGAAGGAATAACTTTATTCTTTTGACTCATGACTGTGAGCAGCCTGACTGGATTGACCGATGGCAGTGGGAATACTCATGGGGGAAGAGAGAGTCAGGATCACAACCGTGTAGAGGTGTCACCATTTGCAAGGACTTTGCCCAAGCTTCACATTGAAGTGTTGCAGATAAGAACTTGGATGCACTGATAGCTGTATGTGAATGTTTGAACAGTATCTGCCTGCAGTTCTTGATTCAGGCCAGTGCGGTTTGTCCTTTGCCTTTATATGCACCAAATTCACCCACAACATTTTCTAGATATGAAAATATTACATGTGTTTAGTAGCCAATTTGCAAATATTAAACTTCCCAATTGTTATTACACACATGGTTTCAGAAGAGGCTAATCATCATTATGGGCTGGTTTTATAAAACATAAAGCAGCTAGTTTTCAGCTACAAAACAGCTCCCACATCACTACTGGCTTCCAACTTTTAAAATGGCCAAACCAATGTTCTCGAAAATATGCTGAGATGAATTTGTGCTTACTTGGAAGCCTGATGTAGAATCATATGCAGTGTGACAGGCAGTTAAACCTCTGTGGGATCGGAGAAAATCCTGTGTTTTAATGGAATTGCTTGGAAGTATCCTATACCGCTGCTCTATTCAGTTTTAATACAGCTTTGCATTGCTTCCTCCTTCCTCATTCTTCTGAACCCTAGTGCAGAGACTGCTTCCAGACATTTACCCTCACACCCACTTAGTCTCAAGTGAAATTACCCTTGTGATTGCTCCACGTATATTTCTTGTTTTATACTGGTCTTTCTAATCCTGCACTCACTTTGTCTCCCTTGCACCATTCTCAGAAAATCACTGTCCCCCATTTTCTCAATGCAGTTACTAGCCTTGATACTCTTCGCTAGACTGTGGGAACCACAGTTCCTCCCATAGCGATGTTGCTCCAGACACACAAGCAGTCTGTTTTCCATCCCCATTCTGATTCTGTCCACATGCATCCACCCTAATCTTTTGCTTATCTAATGCAGGTCCTTTGGGCAAAGTCTGAAATGAGGGTAAGAACTCTGCGACTGGAAAGATGCCAGCATGCCTTCCATGCTATAGTCATTTATTACAGATTTTAGAAAGATATTTTCCAGCATATAATTATGGAGACGGGCAGTGTCCATTTATTAAAGTCCCATACTCTGGTCTATCAGTTACAGGTGTTGCCGGGTAATACTACTGTAACATGCACCTGTTATTCCATTTTTCATGCTATGCCTTTTCACTAGTAATTCTAGTCCCCTTCTCAGGCCCTCAAACGAAAGCCACAAATGGTGCATTTTAACGTTGCTCCACAGCCTGTGTACAGCTGAATGCTCACAATGGTTTACTTTTTCTTGCTACAGCAACTGTCCTTTTAGCAAGTTGCCTGTTCTTGCTCATTGCTAAACAAATGGAGGGCATGCTTTCAAAAGAAATGAGCAGAAAATAAGAGTCAGCATATTCAGGTGGCTGCCAGTTGCTCTGACGGCTTAGAAAGAATGGCCATGAGAAACTGGAAGGGCAGAGTTGGAAGCTGAAAGATGAATAAAGGATGAAGAAGGAATGGTATTAGGAAAAGCTGTTGGTTGTAGTCTTTTCCCTGAATACGTATGTGTAGACGCTGAAAAGAGTGTCATTCCTGCCAACACTCTATGGTGGTTATTTTCCCAAAACTTCACAAACTGATCAACATTAGTTTTTCATGTAGTAAACAACTAAAAGAGCTATTGCTGAGCATTGAATAACCTGGGATCTCAGAACCTGTTTCCACTTAGTGGGACTGTCATCCTACCTTTTCCTTCAGAGACCCAAAAAGTGAGAGTCCTGAATTCAGTAACTCGGGTCTTACTGGCTCAATAAAAAAATATTTTTTTCCTGGGTTTTAAAGGGTAGTTAGAGCTCTCCATTAGAACAGTTTTTGAAAGCAGAATCATAGAAAAATGCAGATGGTAGTTGGCAGCCACTAGCCTAATGATAAAGTGCGTTTGTAATGATAGTAACTCATTATCCATGTAAATATAGCTTAGCAATTTTTAAGTAAACATAAAGAAATCTGAAAAGAGAGGACTAACATAGTGCATTCTGTAAGAAGAAAGAACTAGACATAGTAACTTTTTTCTTTCTAATCCTTGACTATGAGCTGCAGACTGTTACTGTGCCCCAGCACATCTGTACATATTTGGACACTTTGGTGTAATCCATGAGAAAAATCTTGCAAACGTGCTTGTTGTTTGAGGTTCTACCCTACCACTAGGATATGTTAACTAGTTAAAGTGAAGCCACTAATTTAGATTGTTTATAAAGAAGTTTGTTGTTCTTGGCTTTTGTGGAACACATTAAATGTATAGGTTTCAGAGGCATGATTTTTTTTTTCTTTTCTTTAATTGTATGAAGCTCCCAGGTGGAAGAGAGCTTCTTAAATTAATATGGTCTGGTTTATTGCCCTTAAAAAGTTTTGTCTGTCTTGTCCAATCAGTCTCTTGTCACCGTGGAAAAGTGCGATACATTCCAGTTATGTCAATTACTAGATTATGAAGAAGAATATAAAAGAGATTAAGATTCAGTAAATCTACAACACATAGAAATATGTTACTGTCTGCCTGCTGTCATTTTTACAAAATAGGTAGAAACTGGAAAGATTGTGGGGCTATAATTTGAGTAAATCCACTAATTTTAGAAGTCTGCAAGTTGGGGCATCCACCTGAGACAGCTAAAACGTCAATGGAGCAAGAAAGCAGCAAAATTATTGAATACTTTAAATGTGAATGGGTGTCTCTTTCACCGTGACAAGAAACATTTACAGTGCTCCTGTAAATCTTCCCAAGTGCTTCACATTTTGCTAGATATTTGTAAGATCTTTATGGGTCTTCATGAAGGTTTTTTAGGAACTGCTCCTGACTTAATTTTCATCTTAAGGACCTGCCCTTCGTGGTGCTTATCCTCCTCGAATTCTGTTGAGACCAGGGATTGATTACCCTTAGGTTCTTGCAAGACTGGCCCCTGTGAAAGAATTTCTTTGATTAATTAAACTGGTGCTCTAGAAGTTGCTGAATTGCCTCCCGTTTTGCTTTCTGTTGATGGCCAGTTACTGTATAGGACCACTCTTTACAGATTGGCAGAAGCACATTCTGAGTCTTGATAGAAATTGTCTGTTTGCCATGAACTGTATGTTTAGTTCTTGATTATTTGTTTTTTTGGCAAGTGAAAAGGAAGCAGGAGTTAGTGATATTTTGTCATGTTGCTTTGCTCAGATTATAGGAGAGAGAGAGTAATTCGGGAATTGATGGCAATGATACTGGTTACACTCATAAGATTGCTGTTTGAGCAGTGTTCTTCACTTAGTAAACACACCCGATAGATAGCTGCTACACGGTAGTTCAGAACATTAGAAAGTCCCAAGCCATATCTATCTCTTCTCCTATATTAGTTCATGTTTTTATCTTTAGCTCCTTTCCATTCCAAGTGGACTTTAAGACAGACTTTAGATGTATGTAAAAATGAGTTTGGCAACTTAATGCAGAGAAAATGAAAAAGGAATGAAATCTTTGAGAATTCTTTGGGTTTGTTCTTTTCTGTACTGTTAGTACCATCCGTCCAGCTTTGTTGAAGTGTATTAGATAGCATTTTAGAGCTAGAATAAAAAAGTTATCCACCTTTGGATAAGCTGTAATTCCCAAATATTTGAAACCCTTATTACTCCAGGAAAAAGGAGAGTTCTGGAAAGGAATTTCTGGAGTTAACGATGGTTTTGAATTATGTTCCATGAGAGAGAGACTTATGAAAGGTACAAGACTGACAAATAATCAAAACTGAACTAACCTGTTTATCCTTAGAACATGCACAACATAGGCAGCAGCTGTGGACAGCACTTCACCACTGAGCTGCCAATATGTTCACACTTGGCTCTGCAGGGAACATGATTGTTCACTCTTCACTGTGCGTGTATCTTTGGCCTTGCTTACAGGGACACCAGTGATGATCTAAGTGAGCTTGTCCATCAGAAGGAGAAGGAGATGATAGAAAATTAGACATTTATCTTAAGCTCTTAAACAGTGTATCTAAAAATAAGAATTAAACCCATCTCTCTTGAATATGTAGCAGTAGTATATAGAACATTATATGTCATTGAAAGATTTAAATCTTTTAATTATCTTGTACTTCAGTATCTCTAATAAACCAAACATAAGATGCCTGCATCCACGAATAAAGCTTTTTAATATCTTCATACACATGCTGCCAAAACTAAGACAAAATACAATTTCTGCTTAAAAAAACCAATCCCATGAATTACACTTACTCTAATGGCATGGTTGCTATAAAAATGCATTGATAAATCACAGGAATAGCCATTCCAGCTCAGACCAAGGATCTATCTGGCTTGGTATCCTGCCCCCAGCAGCAGCCAAAGCAGATGCACAGGGAAGGATATAAGGGGGAATGCATGTCTCCTGGTCTCCAGTAACTTGCAGTTCATGGATTTCCTGTGTCAAGGGCTGTGTCTTTGTGTTTAAAAGTCCTCATTGGATTCCTTTCCCTATTAATTTGTCTAATAAACTTTTACCATCCACAGTATCCTAGGGCACGTAATTCCACAGCGTGACTACAGCATGTGGAGAACCACCTCTCTTTGTTTTCAATCTGTAGACAAACGGACTGTTCCTATTTTCCCTTTCTTTGCTCCTTTTTGCTTCTCCTGTTCATTTTTTGCACTGTACTGTACATAAGGCAGAAGTCAATCATGCCAACCCTTTCCTGGGCCAGGTTTTTTAAAACTCTGTCGTTGCCTTGCAAAGGTCCTCCTCAGTTAGCCACTCTCATGTTATGAAAGTCCCGCTGGCTTAATTTCTCTTTCTCTTGAGGCAGGTTTTCCAAAATGGTTTGTTTAGGGAAGCTTTTATCTTGCCCCCATTTTGAGAGTGCTAGAAAATTATCCCTGATGATAGAAAGTTGTTGTGTTCACCTCAACACTATTTATTCTTTCTGTTCTGTTCACCCTGGTGCAGGCAGTGCCCTGGAAACTGTTGAACTTTCCCAAGATAGGCTTGTTCTTCCATGTCTCTCATCCACACAGGAGTATGCTTAGTACCTGCCAGCAAAGGTTTGAAGTTTAGATCTGATGCCAGTGCTTTAAATTTCCATATCAGAGTGAAAAATGCCACTAGCCTTATGCAATTTTAGTAATTGTATCAAAAATATAAACGTACGTGGGTGTTATTGAGACAGGAAAACTCATCAGCAGTATTTAGAGCCTTCCTTGTTGCTCTCTGTTTATTGTGTCACCACTTGGCACTTGTATTAAACACAGGTTTGGGATTCATCACACCTATTTTGGTATGCCTGTAGTGGAGCCCTCTACAGCTGAGAGAGTCACCCCAGGCTCCTTTTTAGGAGAGAAAGAAATACTTTTACAGCACAATTCATCAACATTATTTGTGCTGTTTACTTTAGAACTAGATTATTTATACCTTCTTTCTTTCCATTGACTAATAAAGCAGTCTCAACAATTAAATCAGTTAGGCTTCCATGTAGTAGGTACCTACAGTTGGTTAGGTGAGTCGTGTTGTTATGGAGGAATTCTTTAATATTCATCGTTGTGGTTGATGCAGAAACCTACAGCATCAGGAGGAAAATGTTGGTTCCCATGTTCCACACTTGTTGGTCTGTAAAAACATATGCAGAGAATCCTGAGAGGTCCAACTCATGGAGGAATGGGCTGTCACTAGGAACAAGTAGAAAATGTATAAGCTCAAGATCTATAGAAGACAAACCTTAATCAAATCAAGCCCTTCTTCATTGGACACCATGGATTTCATGTATACTTATTTGAATTTCTCCTCCAACTCAGATGCAATCATGAAGTAGGAATAATACTTCTCTCCTTGGCATCCCCAGGGGAGTCCATGGGCTTCTGTTCTTCTCCTGGGCTTCTTCCTTTTCTTCAAAGCCAGTGGAGCTCGAAACCCATAGTAAGTTTATGGAGAGACTTCACAGAGAGTGCTTGACAGTCACCACACTTCATTTTAGAACTTATGGTCTCTTATTAAAAAGGTTCCAGGAGTTTGGTATCCATGGAATTCCAACTTCACTTTCAAAGGAGGTGCCAAAGAATTGGGGCTTCATTGTCTCCATTGCCTGTCCCTGTTTTTCTCTTTTGTTTACAATTGGTATTTCCAGCAAAAATGTTTGCATGTGTCATGCATTCAGTAGTGCCTGCCTGAGTCAGCAAGCAGCCCCTAATAATAGCACTCAGAGAAGTAAACTGCTATGGTCTTCTTCTCTATAGAGTTCTGTAGATGGTCTTTCAGCTGAAGAACGTCATTTGCTCAGAACCCCATGTAATTCAATCTTTGGCTGCATCCAGACAACTAGGATTGAGTTTCAGTCTTACCATACTGGAATTTCTTGCCAGCCTTTTACTTTCTGACAATGATAATTGATTTTATTGTGCGCTTCAGGTATTGTACTGTGGAACAAGGGAGTTGGGAATCATGGAGCCATCTTGCAGGAGTCAGAAAGTCAGGCTGAAGAGCTAGACAGTATGGAGAGCACTGTGAGATGGAGGTCTGAGGAACAAAGCCATCATGAACATGATAAAAAAGCCTCTATCGGTGGTCGCAATTGTTAAGTTTATGTTCATAAGGGTACTGCTATCAAGACTCACTAGTACAAAATTTTGTTCTGTTATACTAGAAAGTATGCAAGGCCCATGTCTTGAGTTTGCTTTGCCGTCCTCTGTACCTTCTGGTAGAGGACAGCATCTGGACCAGTGTTTTTAAAGGGAAGTCACTCTTTCATGTTTCTGTATCTGTTAGCACACTCCTCAGGTGTTTGACTCTTTCAAATCTTCTAATCATGTAGTAAAACATTTTAAAAGAATATATCTAGCGAAATAGGTGACTGAGTCTCAAAAGCAATTGTTCTTTTCCAGCAATGGCTTCTAGTTCAAAAATCTCAGCCATCTGCTTTCCATCTTATGAATATTGATGTTATTTTTTATTTAGTCAGCATTTTATGGGGCCATTATAATAAGGGGAAGTCTGGGTAATTAAAACTGTATCATGGCTTCATGACCGTTAGTGGTAAAACACATCTGTTGACACAAATTTATCTCTGGGTTTTTTTTTCTTTTTTTTCACTACTTCAGCTGCTTCAGAGATTCTGTTGCTTTTCTTCTGTGACATCAGTTTAATAGTCTACTGTACTCTCAGGATTGGTGTTACTGTTAACAAGGGCTGGCTGCAAGTGTGTCAAGTACTTACAAGAAAAATGGACAGGGCCATGCAAAACTACAGACTACTGCCTTCCCTGTTTTTGCTGCTTGGCTCTTTCTCTGGAATATAGAAATTTTCAACGACTCCATCTTCCAAAATATATTTCAATATTAATATAGAATAATGCAGCATGCGGGTTTAAAAAGTAATCTTTTTCATATTAAGCTGGCTAGCAATAGTCACCTTGGACTGCTAGGTTTAGAAAGAGTACTCTCATTCATGCCAGCTGGTAAGCTGCGATCACTACCTTTTTTTCTGTAGTGCCTGCTATGTGAAAAGAGAGTGTTTTCAACCATTCAAAAATGTGAATGCCTGATTATATGGGCATGTCTACTACACTGTCTTCTGACAAAGTATTCTGGATAATTTATATTTATATTGGGGAAACATTTCTCGACTAACTCTCTTCTTTAAAGCTCTGTGAACCAAACTAGTACAGTTTTACAAAGCTCATACTGGTCAAATGATGGCCTTGTTGACATTTCTGCATTTTTGCTGGCAGGGCTTTTCCTTAAAAGCAGGTCAAAACAGAAAGTATTTTTTTCCTGTGTGATTGCACCTACTGTGGGCTTTGGAGATTTGATTTTTATGTTTTATCTTCTGTAACCAACATTATAGACCTGGCAGGGGATTAGCCTGATTAAAATCTTGGGACATATCTGTGGTGTTGTCCAAGGAACAAGATAAGCTCTCTGTCAAACTGAGACTCACTAACCATGCTCATTGTGGCCCCTCATGTCTGCCTGAAAAGGTCACTTCAGCAGAAGTACCCATGCCCTCCGGAGTCTACAAGCACTGTTATTGTCTAGTTTCTGTTCATACAGTCTAGTTTCTGTGCATGGGACTGAGCATGCTATAGCCCAGATAGGCAGTAGATACCCACTCTGGATGCTTTGAGCTGCAGGATAATACCTGAGAGGATAATATCTGGCAACATGGGCTGATGGTGTGTGGCTAACAGAACTCTCAGTACTTAGCCTTGGTTTTAAGCCTCCTTTTTACCCTATATCGTAAGCATAAGGTGGTTATTTTCACCTTACTCAACAGCTAACAGAGCTACCTTGTTGTACCGTACCTGGAGACAGGAGGGGTAACAATTTGCCAGTGCTGTGGAGAGAAAGGGCAGAGGGAAGGAATTTTGGCTGTGACTATCTCTTTCACACAGAGCTGGTAAATGTTAAAAAATCATCCAGAGCTGGGGAAGAAGTCCAAAGCAGAGACATGCCATAACACATATCTTCTGACAGCTCACGATATGCCTCGAACAATGATTTCAGGTGCCAAATAGAAAATAGACAAATATGAATAGACCTGCTTTTAGGAACTATTTGGGATTGAATTAAAATTGATTAGTGGATTTTATCCTGCACAAACAGAATGTCCCTTTTTAACCCTTGCATGTTAATGCTTGAGCTGGTCACTAAGTAGGATGGAAGTCCCCCATCGACTTCGGAGGAAGGGGGATGGAAAAAATGATGCAGCAGGATGAAACCCCATCACTTACTTAGGGTTTGAAATACAAGGCTTGCCTGTGTCTGTTTTCCACTGTGCGTAACCTAGTGACAGTGGTTTGCCAGGCATCTTTCTCTAGGCTTCTGAAAGCACATACATTTTCTGTCCTCTTGTTCCTCAATAGATGGTGCTTTCTGTGGATGTAGTGGATTTAATTATTTAAGCCTTGTTCATATTCTGGTACTTTATAGATAGCTGTACCTTAAATCTCTGACAGTAACATAATGTGTATTGGGATTCTCAATGGAAGAAATATGCAGACAATATGGTCACTACTGTAACACCCCTTTATTAAGCTGCAATTGCAATTCATGAAATCATTGCAAAATAATAAAAAAATGATTGGAAGATAAATACCATAGATACGGTCCCTAGAAACCACCGCTCACTTTAATTGAGAGCAGCTGCAATATTGCAGAAGCCCAGGGAATGTTGCAGTTCATATTCTCCCTCCCTGGCTCTTTCTAGGGGAGCAAAATACATTTTGACTAACGTAGATCCCAGCAAGTTTGTATGCAAATGTTTTTCTTAAATATAAACCAAAATGAATTTAAAAGTTGCTTGCACTCAGGAATGTAGATCCATAGATGCTCTACAGCTTCGGAGCCAAACATGCTGCTGTTTTCCCATTTCCTTTGTTCTTGAAAAATTACTTGTACACTGGGTTGTGCCTTTGAGATTTCCAGTTGAATGGGGCATTTGGGAACTCAAGGGAGCACTTGCTCTGCCAAAAATTTGCAAGCACAAATAGAAATGAATTGGAAAATTATATCTAAGTTATCTGGTTCATCTTCCAGTCCAAAGATTCTGTTTGGACTGGTCTTTCATGTTACTTTTTTATCATTACTTCTGGAAAAAAAATGCATGAAGTCATACAGTGCTCCCAGAACTCCTATCTCTATTGAAACAGGCATTAGGGCAAAGAAATAGTGAGAACCTGGTATTTTTCAGTCCCACTTCTATAGCTGATGAGAGACTATAACATATTCTTAGTCCAAAAATACTCCGGTGTGCATTTTTGGAGACAGAAAACAGGTATTAAGGAACACAGAGACAAAGAGCTTAGTAGTCCAGGTGCATAACTTGCACTTTTAAGTAATTCTCCCCCCACCCCATATAAGCCATTTTATTTTCCTGAAAGCCAAGTCAGATGCTCAGCCCAATATAGCTGTTTTAACAGCATCGAATCTGCCTTTGTGTACCTCTCCTCTTGCTAGCTTTAAAGATTGACTAAAGTGAGTGCAATTCTCTGAGCAAAGTACCAAGGTTTAGAAACCTTCAAAACAATTGCCAACCAAACACATGCAGTTCCTGCCAATGAATAGCTCAGTCAGCTGATCTAAGATAGATTTTATAGTGTATATATGTTCAAGAAAACATGCAGACAGCAAGACAGCATCTCAGAGTGCAACACTGCACATCAGGCAGAATAAAGCTGTTTGAGTTATGCTTGCAGTTTAATCCTTGTCCTGTGCATTGCACTAGTCACTTGAAGTGTGTGCCACGCTTATGTTATTTGCTTAAAAAATGTGTTGTCACTCCTTACGAGATTTTTATAAACCCTAATAAATAATCTCTCCAGATGGTTCTGGGAGGGACATCGGTAGCATTAATCAATTTTTATTTTCCAAGGAGAAAGTGAGGCGCAGCAGCTGTGTCTCTCACTCAAGATCTCCTAGAAAGCCTGAACAAGAGAAAGCAAAAGAATCCGGATCCCCCTTACTCCAAGCCTCTCTTCCTTCCCTGCTAATATTCTGTCTTCCTCTTTAATATTTCAGATTAGCCATACAGTGTGTAGGGAAAGGGTTCATAATGAGATTTTCTTCTGTGGAATTTTTCCAGGGTTCCACCTAGACATGGCATTTTTATTTTTATTTTCACAGAAGGACTCTCCCTTCCCCAGGCCCCACAAAAGTTTCTCTGATGGAGAGATGGGACAACTTGGGAGGTCTGTGTGAAGAACTACATTTTGCTGGATATACTCCTGCTGTTCGCAAATTGCTCCAATGGGAGGACCAGCCAACTAACTCAGTCAACCTACTAAAATGGATTCCCTATTTTATAGAGATAGATCCTCTCAGTTAACTCAACTGTTAGATTGTAAAAAATGAGAGAAGACAGAGCACACACTACATGGGGAGAGTAAACAAAGGCTAATGGGTAAGGTTTTGTTGGTATCAACAAAGGTTGGTACTTCCCTGTTTGCTCTTTGCTCTACATCAGTTTTCATGCTTTCCCTGTCTCTCTTCACTGATTCAGATTTTGATTCCGTAAACATAAACCAGTCAAAAATTTCCACAGGGAGCAAAGAAAGAACTCCTTGCAGATTATTGTCAGGATTGTCAAAGGAAAAAAAAAGTATATGCAACCCCCCGAAAGAATTCTCAGGAGACCCTCATCAATGTTTGGATTTAACCTGAGCTCTGTGAAATATGAATCCACTGCTCTTTACTGCTACCTGTACAAGTCGGAAACTGCCCAAGCAATTGGAAAACTGGTCCTAAGTTACAGGCTTTGACTGGATGTTTCCTTCAGTCAGCTTTGGCAGCCTATGAAAGAACACTGGCTTTTGGAACAGCTAGTTCATCACATGAAAACCATACTACAGAATTGTATTTTCTGCTGCTGTCTTCGAAGACGGGTCTCTGGTTCTCTCTCTTGTAGTTCATGAATACTCTCAGTTGGCTAATTTTGCTCTTGTTAGTTTTCTGGCAGCAGTACTGTTACGTCAGTGAGTTTCTCACAGTGTTGGATAGCTTTTGAAAGCTGGTCACATTTTTAAAAAGAGCAATGGGTAGTTATAGCTGTATGGCTTTTTTTTTTTTTCTTCATTGTAGCTAGTCAAAGCAACAGATACGTCGATCAAATCTGAACTCTGGGCTATAAAGGCAAGAGAGCAGGGCATAGATGGGTAATACATTAGCATGTCTGTCAGGTGGGAGATCCAGCCAAGTTAAATAACAAGATAGGAACTGTTTATTGTGTGTCTTTTTACAGGCTGTATGCAATAGTGAACAATGCAGGGAAGACAAATAGGATGCTTCTGCTTACTCTCTCAGTGTAATTGAAGGTCACTCAACTGCAAAGGGAGCAAAATATGGCTTAACATGGTAAACAGCTAGCTAAAGGAACTGATCACTGCAAGTTTCAGACCATGAACTGAGCAAGCATAAAGAAAGCAACTAGGTTGTTATAACTGTGTATATTCAGTTTAAAACAGTAAACAAAGAATGAGAGCTGTAGAGAGACAAACCCTCAGCGCATTCTAATGGAAGTTATTAGTGGCTGGTCTAAACAGTTAATTGAGCACAGGCAGCATTATATGCCAGTAGAATGACCTATAGCTTCCTTCTCTTTGATTTCATGAGCCTTCATCGATTGCTGACGTTCTTGGAGATGGGATATTAGACTAAACACAACATTGACCTGATCATTGTATTCCACATCAATATGCATGCTCCTTAGCTACTTCCCTCTATTTTCAAAGTCACAGTATGGCACTTTTCGTCAGTCTTTCTGCCAACATCATTGAACAACGGCAGCCTAGATGCTAGCATGTTATGTTTAGCTCTATAACAAGTTCAGCTGTCCAGGGCTGGAATGGGTATAGGAGAAACTAGTCAATGTTTCATCTCAAAAGCAACATAAGAAAAAAGGAAAAAAAAAAGTAATACCCAGACTCTTTGTCACAACTCTGTGGGAAACCCATATTCTTGCATCTTAAAGTCATGGGGACATTTTTATTGTGTTGTTTTTTGTTGTTATACTATATTAACTATATCACTGTATTAATTGTATAAACTCTGCCAGATTGCAAATTAGCTGTAAAATCATACCATACATGACAAACAGGTATTACACAATATTATTTAAATTGGTCTTGATTGCTTTTTCCATCACTGTCTGAAGCCAGTAAGTCCCTGTCTCGTAAATCCATCAGAAATGCTGTCTGTTCTTACACAATTTTTGCATGCCTAGCAGTCTACTCTCCCAATTCGGTTTCTCAAGCCAAAGACTCACTCTGTTGTGTAGGAAAACACCTTCATCTCCTTGTTCACCATGCACTGACGCTTGTCACAAGATGCAACCATTCTGCTGTTCTAGAGGTGGGTGGCTATATTATATTTTATTGAGGAAAAAGGCTGATGCAGAACTAGCATTGCATAATAGCCTATTATTTTAAAACATACAACAATATGAGCTTTGGGTCAAAAGATGAATACTAACTTGCAATATACCAGCTAAGTTTTGTTAGTTCATATTTGGACCAAAACATAGCATTTATATAAAGGCATGACATTGGCTTGTAACTCAGAAGAAGAATCTCCATTACGGACCTGTGTAATTTCAGACTTTGCATGGAAAAACCCAAATCAAATAAAATTAAATATCTGCCTATTTGTATCCCAAGTTCCTTGGGTGGTCAAAGGAAGGGGACTAGACTCCTGGGCTACCTTCAACTTGCAGACAAGAGCAGCTAAGTGAGCACACCTTTGTAAATGCAAGCTAAATGACCTAGACTTTCTTTCAGGTATGCAGGCACCACTCTGCCCAGCGAGACCTAAAGAATTTAGATTATTGATTTGGTGTTCAAAATGGTTCACAGATGCAGAAGGCCAGATTCAATGAGGACTTAGGTGACTAAAAAGTTAGTTCTTGCAACACCACTCTTTCGACATCTGCTCCTCAGGGCTCTGTGCTAGATGCCTAGGCTCCCTCTGCAGCAGGGGAAGAGGCAGGTTCCAATCCAGCGAGCAAGCTGAGCTGCTCTAAATGCCTGGCCAGTTGAGAAATTTGAAGAACGTAGGTAAATCTGTAAACCTCCTCCCCAGTGGATCTCATTCAAGGCTGCAGGAACTGTTTCCATTCACTCTGCATCTACAGCCTGGCACTTCTTGAAGGAGGTTATCAACATCCTTTCTGTCAGGAATTCAACACAGCTCATTTTTCTTCTGAAATAAGGCTCCAGTTCTGGTAGCCCAGCCATCTTGCCTTTGGTATAACAGTTTGAGCACACACCTCCGACACAAGAGACCAGGGTCAGTCCCCATCTCTGCTGGTGGGGTTTCACACCCAAGAGAATTTCCTTCCAGCAGGGTGCTTTAACCACCAGATTAAAGGCTACTGTAAGGAGGGAGAAGATGGGCTTTCTCCATTCCTTCTGTTAAGGCTGTGCCATTGCAAAATGTAAATAAGAGTCTTAAGGCCAAGCGTGACTTTGTTCTAATGGTTAAGAAAGTTCCCCTTGCTGTTTTCAGTGTACTTTCTGTATTTTAGGCAAGGACTACTTACCTTAACATTAACTTAGAAATATGAATGGTCCTGACAGACAGGATGAGAACTGAGGATTTCTCTCTTTGTGCTTGTTTTAAAAGAAGAGGATGGTTGATACTGCATTTTCCAAGACATCTAAGTCTATCAGTGTTTCCCATACATACTTCATTTCTAGCGCTGATAAAGAACAGCCCTGCATATCTGGGAAAGCAGAAGTTTCAGGCTTTTCCATGGCACAGATAGAGGTGTCTTATATCTTTCAGCTAGATGCAGCTGAGCAGAGCTTGCCAGGGCCACATCTCTGTATGGAGAGTTAGCCTCTGCTTGGATTAGATCCATGTTCTTTTTCAAACCTAGGCTAATATCATGGAACACTGTAGCGAGTGAGGCTCCTCAGCATGCCAAGTTCATGGCTCTGTGGCAGGCTGCAGGCTAGCTATGGTACTGAAAACCAGCTAGATCTGAAAGCAGATCACATGTCAATCTGATCCATATCTGTAAATTTGCATTGGTGTGTGTATATCCATGTGTACCGAATATTAATCAACAAAATTAGACAATGTTCAAAGCTAGAGAATTAAACAGTAGTAAGATTGTCATCTGGCTTGCCATCTGCTATAATATTCATGTGTGTCAGTGAAATGTCTTTTCTATTAATACCTGTATATCTAATTGTCCCAGTATAAATCCGAACGGGCAAGAAAGAAATAGAGTGTAAGGAGCCTACAGTTATCACAGTACATTCACTTTATGTCCCATCAGGGTGCACGTGTAGTGTTCTCTTGGAATCAAATTTTGAACAACCATGTCCTTTGAGACCAAGCACAAGTATCTTGATAAGGGACTTCTACAAGAGTGTTCTGTTTGGTATTTCATGAAAATATGTAGACACACTTATCTCAGATGTCTTAGACTTCTACTCTCTTTTGGTTTCAAATTGCTCTTCAGATACTAAATAATGATAGGCTTCATTATAATCAGAAGGACAGCACTGCTCTTCTGTTGGGTGTAAATCTGGAGCAAATCCATCGATGTCAAAAGTTTTAGCCTAGATTTGGTTTTGTGTACATGAGAACAGAATTTGGACCATACATCTTATTTTTCTTTTGATATAATCCAGTGTATCCGGAAACAAGAAAGCCATATCAAGCCCCAAATCATAGAACTCAAGTTTTTAAAGATATCAACTTTCTTTTACGATCTGGGTGGCCTTCACCATGTCTGGGAAAACATGAACCCAGTGGCCCTGGTAATGCATCACCTGCTTTTTTCCAGACTGCTGTAATCAATTTGTCTTTATCCACCACATTACCAAAAGACACTATTAAAATTCATATCTGTGTGTTCTCCCCAGAGGGTAAACCATCAGAGATCTCCGGGGTTTTGGAGGTTTTCGTGGAGATGCAGAAGGCTTTAATCAGGTTTAAAATAAGATCAAATTTCTTCCCTACAGTAATTTCAGATACTTCCACCAGATTCCTGTAGGGCTATTTTGCACTCTGAAAACTTGATCAATCCTCAACCTCACAAATTACAGGTTTTGTTTACATTTTTCTAGAACATCAAAGCAGAGGAGTGTTGCCCTTAACCAGTGTTCCCAGGCTTAAATAATGATGTTTCAGTTTTTTGCTTAAAGACTTATGATGATCTCTCCTGTAGACCCTGGAATTTGGGAAGCATAAGAATACATTTGGGCCTGAAGGAACTTAGTTGCACTTAGGATAATCTTTAAGATACTTGGTATCCTTTAAGAGCTGAATCCTGAGGTTATTCCTCAGGCAAAGCTGTTGAAACAAATGGAGTTCTGCCCAAGGAATGAATGAATAAGAACCAAGTAAAAATGTTACATTTTGGCCCCAAGATATTCACCTCTTCTAAACTGTCAGGAGAGAGACAGTATTGTTTTATCTAAGGGATTTGTTTCACTGTTTTACTAAACCCCTTGGCATTGTAAGTGAAGGAAGGAGACTCAGTTCTTCTTCCAGATGCCTCTCCCTGCAAAGCATGACCTCAGAGAAGATGAACATCCAAAAGAATATGTCTTTGGGCTACCATTCCCCTGCTTGTATTTGAGGCATCTTCTTTCAAAAGAGCATTTCAGGAGAGCAAGCAGCATTCCAGAAATAAATAAAAATGCAAAACTGATTGGAAAGGGGGAATACATTTTAGTAATAATCCCACCATGAGAACTGTCATGAAGAACCTATGGACTCCCAGAATAGAGCTGCCAGTAACTCTGCATCTGTGTCTGTCTACCCATTTACTATGTTCTACTTGTCCATCACGTCCCAGAGTGTTGTTCGGTGGAAATCCATGAGAACACTTGATTACTTTTGTGAGAGACAAGTCTTAGATTTCAAACACTGTAAAATTTCTTAGAGGAAATGAGTACATAAATGTGGTTTGGCTTCTCTAATATTCCATTTTAATAACTCTCTATATCTCCTTTTTTATTACTTTTTGCAACATCATATTTCTTGTATCCAATAAATGTTTCTTTGGTGTGTATTGCTCTATTGTTTCCAGTGTGAACAAAAAATGTACTTTCTATAACTGGAATTCCTACCCACAAACACTGATCACCTGAATCCCTTTTTGCTTCATTCACACTGTTTCCCACACTCTCCTGCTCTAGCTACTACTGGATTCTACATCTATCCACTTACGATCTAAAGTCTTAAATGACAGCTAAATCTGGAGCAACCACATGGATTGTTCTATGAGCAGCTAATGAAGCCTGAACACACTCTGTGGGTGTTGGTTATCCTCTGGTTCCCCTCCTCCTTTTTGCTGCGAACAATCCCACATCTGACTTTCCCTGCCAGACAAAAAGAGGAGTTTTGCAGCAAGCCTGGAACAGTACATGTTCTGAATGGCCAGTCAATCATTTGTACTGATTGGATAAAGGGTTACTGTCAAATTTAACATATTACACCTGAATTCCGCCCAACTTTTCCTCTATTGGAGCAGTCATTTAGATCCCCATCATTTACTTGTAGAAGCCTAATTATTTTTGAGACTTTGACTGTTCTTTCAAGTATGGTTGAAATTGATGGATTGTTTCTTTAGAACAGGCTTAACATGATTGCTGGTGGTGTGCCATCCATTTTGCAGAACGTACTAGGGGCTTCTTTGAAAAGTATACAATTCTGAGAAGCTTGTCCTCCCCACAGAACAAAACAAATTATCAAATCATGACATCAAAAGCAAATTGCCTTTCCCAAATATTCCAGTGCTCTGCAGCCTTCCCCACACTGTCTCTGTATTGAGACTCCCAAGTCCCTGCAAAATTAGTAGAGCCTTGCAGCTTGCCCCAAATGTTAACGTAATAGGTGTACTGATGCAATACAAATACCTTTCCAACAGCACCCATCTTCAAAACTAAGACGGCTTCAGCTGATCTTCTCTGCTGACTGCAGCAGTGGCAGAATCCTGCAAAAACAGATTGGTGGTCACTTTTGGATCAAAACAGAGACCAACTTCAAGTCTCTGTTCCTAGTTTCATCAGTTTCCCTCTTGATTCTACTTTTTCAAATCTATGTAGCCCTGTACAACAAAACAAAATACAAAATGTCAATATATTCAGCCTGCAGATGACAATCTGAAAAGATCTGGGGTACTCTGCATTCTGTCCAGCAAAGCACATAACCTCCTGCTTAATTTTAGGTATGTTACTAACCCCACTGAGGAGAACAGAATTACCTACTCAACTGGGTCCTGGCCAAAGTACTTAGCCTATGAAGTATTGAACTCTCAGTGAAGATAAGCTGTCTTGGTTTGAGCGAGACAGACTTTTGGAAATAGAAGAGTATTATATTCCATGCAGTTCTGTTATTCCATTATTTAGTTATGCCAATTAATGTATGAATGTTCCATCTAATTTTTTTTACTGCACACAAAGTTCATGCATTTAGAAGTGTTCAATCTGTCAGACAGTAAGAATTCCAGATAAATATATTCTGTTTTGAAGGACATGCACACTTGAAATAAACCAATGTTCAAACGTCTGACATCTAGATATTGGGGATTTACTCACAATTTACACTTCAAGAATCTTAATTCAACTCATCTGTACTGATGTTACTGGGCAAATGTTACCTTATGCGTTGTCAGAAATCAAAATAAGGTTATTACTTGTTTACTTCTAATATGGATGTAGCACCTATTCCAACTACTCTGTTATAAAATAATAATTCTATGTGAAACTGTGACTTGTATGTTTGTATTTAAAACATTTGTTACTAGACTCACAGAAGTTTAAACATTTGGCTTTAAGGACAACAAAGAAAGACAGTGACTATCTATTTATTAAACTCAGTTCAAATTTTCATTGAGACAAGTATCTTTATAGACTACACATTTAGACAGTAGAGACACATGGTGTATGTTGCATATATTTTACTGGTTCTTGTTTGGAGTGGCTTGCTTTTAGCTATTCCGTACAGAAAGTGGACCAAACTCAAGCAGTCAAATATACCCTGCAAACACCCTCTTCCCACAATAAAACATTTCTCTTTTTCCATAAATATGATATATCATCCTTTAATGGGTACGATAAACAACGCTCTGCCTGGATCTATGTTAAATTTCTGGTATCCATTTTAACCTATCAGATAATAAAGAATTTTATTCTACACGTGAGCCGAGAATCTCTAAGGTGTTAGTTGTTATACATACTCAATCACATGGAAATAGACCCTAGAACTGCCGTTGGACTGCTGTACATCAAACTGCTATATGAAAAAGCTATTCTGGATAATATTAAGAGGGTTCTAATGTGTTAATATGTGGCTTTTTTCTTCCATCAGGTCTGGTAGTTAGACCTGTGGTACTAAGGTAGCCAGACTTTAAAAGTGCAAGTAAAAAAGTGCATGAAAAATACTGTCAATAAATCCAAGTATTCTTGGGATAGGATAAATGGAACAATTTTCTGTGTTATGTTTGATATGCCTTTCTCAGCATCCCTGACCACAGCTGTGGTCCCTTCCCTCTTCTGTCCCCTACTCCTTTTTCCCCTCCCTCAGTAACCTCTGTCACCCAGATGCGTGTGTGGTTAACCCAGCTCCCTCCCTGACAATCAAATGGACAAGAGACAATATATGCTGTGTCCGATTCCAAGCTATATGTATGTTTATTGCCTGACCAGCCTGAGCATACTCAAAGGGCTGGTGACAGACAAAATAGGAAGAGGACTGCTGAGCTCTCACTGCAGTTTTTCTGTCAGTGGAGGCATCTTTATCTTTTTCTGTTAAGCTCAGATAGCATTTTAATTTTTTTCTTCCACTGGAGTGATTTTAGTGTCTGAAGTGACCCTAAGATTCTGAACTAAGTCAAAAACCTGAGGACAGAGGTCTCTTGGTGGAGAATGTTGCAGTTATGGAAATTGTTTCAAGTGCATCCCTCTTTCTAACACTTGATGGCTTGGGTTCACTTTTTGCCAGTTGCTTTATGTACAGGTCTGGATTATAGTGTGGTATTGAGGAATCTGGGAGATTCTGCTGTTTATATTTGATAGAAGAAGTATAGAGCTGGACAGGCTTTGTGAATTGCTAGCATTTCAGCTCTTTCCCTCTTGCTAGGTCTTGCAGATCGACCCATCAGGCAAAGACTAAACCTCAAAAGACTGCTCAGGTAAGGACTGGGTGCTGAAGGTGCCACTGGACTTTATAGTTCTCTGGATTTGGTCTGAAGGGGTGGGCCTGACACATTTTGGAGCATTCATATTTGCTACTTTAGCTTTTTAGAAACCAGTCAGGATGGCCAGGTGATCCATACTATGAAATGCTATGGAAAAGTCTGATAGGGCTGATATTAAGGGTTAACTTCCTTTGCCAGTGACCTGAGTAACACTATCCACAACATCAAAACATCAAGTGTTCATTATACCGATATATATCTTAGATATGCAAGATGATACATTAAATTTGTCCTACCTTAACACGCAACTAAGAGGATCTGATAACTAGGAAATGGTGAAAGAGATTGACTCTGGATAACAGGCTTATAAAGAAAAGCTGACTAGTAGGTGGCATTTTTCTTCATTTTTGCATCAAAGAAACTGTATTTGTTTTTCCTCACTGGCCAAGTAATTGCTTAGGATCTGTTGGAAATAACCCATATGCATGCAGAGGGACTTCATTCCATGCAGATCCTGGACAAGCTGATTTTCTGCAAAAGCTTTTCTGTGAAAGATTTCTTCAAAGCCAGCCCTGGAGCTAGTCCAGGAGGGCAGTCTGTTCAGGAAAGCAAACCCAAAAAAGAAAGAAGCAGCATATAACTGGTGCACCATCTCTTGCCCTTTCTGCCTATACGTTTGAGTCAGTACTGAATCACTTCTGCTGTGAAGGAAAAAAAAAAAGAAAATAATCATAAGGAAAGAAAATAACTGCTTTTGTTTTGGGAAGCTCTGGAGGTTTTAGTGCCATTTGCTGTTGAAAGCAGAGGAGGGAGTGGTGCTCTAAGGACAGACTACAAAGTTTGGTCTAATAAATGTGAATGGATATACAGGGCTTGATTGTTCTTTCACACCAATGAAACTCCATGGACTGAAATCAGGCACACTAATTACACAATATACTTCTGTAAACGATTTGTAACTCTGGAGTGGCTGAATTGTAATATATCCTAAGGCACAATGTGAATGTGCACCCCTGGTCCCTGAGGCATGTGTTAATAGTAACACAGCTTGTCATCGTGTGTTTTTAAATTTTTAAATCTAAATAAAATATAACATTGCATGTAATACGTACTTTAAATGGCAGATGTGTAATAAACATCTCTATTTATGACAGACTTAGGCAGCAAAACATAATGAGGTGTGGTTCTGGTACAAATTTTGCTTCAGGTTCACTTTGTACTTTTAACCACCCCAGTTAATTACACAGCTAAGATCATGCCCTGGAGAGTTTTAATTTTCTTGTGATTATATAATGGACTCTTACTAATATCATTATTCAAAAAAATAAGTAAAAGGTTAGCAATATTTTCAGACAGAACTTTAAGTATGAAGATTTGTTTAAACCTCTTTTTACAAATTCTGAGTCACAACTAAAAACATTTAAAGATGTTTCTTTGCCTTAGGTAACCACGCAGCTTTTCCTCAGCGTTTGCACTACTCTCTGTCATACATATGATTTTTGAATGACTGCCATTACCCTCGTTTCTGTAGGCCAGAAATGTCTTCATCTTCATAATGACCCTGGAAGACAGTGAATATTCACATCTGCCTTTTCCTGATAGGGCACAGATTTTTCATTCTTGCTCAGCTCAGTGGGAGGTAGGCATCGGAACACCTCCAAGGAGCTGAGTGTATGTGGATTGCCCAAGGTCAGACAGGAACAAATGCCTGGCGATGGGAAAGGAGGAAACTCTGTTTCCTGAGCTCCCAACTGGTGCTATAAGCCCTGGACCCTCCTTTGGGCTCCATATATGCACGCAGGGAAAACGGACACAAAGCAATCTAATTATCAAAGAAATGCAACAGTTTGGAAACACGATGACTGTACGCTGTAGGAAACAGGTGCTCATCCTATGGAGTGCAGGCTTTTGTGGCAGACGGGACAATTTATCAGGCCAGCAGTCCGTTCCCAGCAGCCTTCTTCCCTGGGTACAGCTCTGGAGCGCGTAAGGAACGGGCTGTGTGTCAGATGAATTGTTCTGGCAGCAGCCGCAGCTCCCACCCGGCCCCAGCCTTTCCTGATGGCTCCTTGGCTGCTCTCCCATCACATGAGGGTTACATGTCTGGGATGTGACAGGCAAATGACCCCTGCGCAAAATGGCGGCTGGGAGCAGCTGCCATTGCCGGAAGAGTTCGTCCAGCTTGCAGCCAGCTCTCCTCCCTGTTCCCAAGCCGGCCAGGGGAAGGGAGGTAGCGAGGCGCAGGCTGAACGACTTTGCTGCTGTGGTAGCGGCTTGCTCCTGGCGGCCCTGTTTGCTGGGGCAGCTCAGAAGCAGGGAGCGACTTACCTGTGCAGGTGTGCAGCGAAGGCAGCGCTGCCAGGGAGCCGGGGCACAGCGCTCCTGCACGGTTTTCCTCGTGGAGCTGGGGAGAGGCTGCCTCCCCTGCTGCCGCTGCAGGGATGCAGCGTGCCCAGCTGGAAACCATAGGCATCTCTTGATCTGTGCGAAGTTCTGATTAGAAAGAGTACACGTAGTAACTAGCACACGCTGTGCCACTAGAAGGAGATGGGTGTAAGACATAGCAGACCCAGATCTTCAGCTGCTGTAAACTGTCATTACTTTACTGGCCAGTCTGTATCTTACTGCTCCATACTGGTTTCTTTTCCTTCCCCCAGGGTTCATTTTGTTGATGGATTTGTTTTGTTCTAGCCATTTTACAGTGGTTTTAAGGCTTCAGCAGGCAACAAAAGATCTTAAGGATCTTAGTTTTAATGCACATTCACAAAATACCCATTAATTTGAGCGAGAATGCAGATTTTAACGCCTTTTGGAATATGTACTAAGAATTTACTGTAATGTAAATAATTTACTACATACTTTGTGAAAGTAAGTATAGTGGAAAATTATATTTAGCCACTAATTTCTAAACTGAAACAGCAATATACTTCTCTGGTGTAATATATTTTCCAGTCATGTGCTGAAGAGAAGCATTTTTTTCAGCTGAGCTCACTTAAAGTTCAAAAGATAAATATATCACAATGACAAATTGCAAAATGCTACTCATACATTGAGGTAAAAATCGTTCCCTCATTTGTTTGTATTTCACATAAACTGTATTACTGTTATTCCAAAGAAAATACAGTACAAAATAATTCTGATTAAAAATACAAGTATTGTTAATGGACCACAGCAGAAATTTATCTTAGCTTGTGGGGAAAAAATTATAGAAGCTAAGTATACTCTCTTTGGGTGAAATTCATTCCAGCACAAAATGATATCCACTCAGCCCTCTGAACCGCCTAATCCCTGACTCAGGGCCCGACAGGGTGGGACATGAGTGGAATTGTTAGTGCAGGGATTTTTGCATCTGTTCTGTTCTGGGTGGTTGAGAACTTCTCCATGTGGGAAAGTGGTCTGAATTTACATCACTGTCAGACTTTCTTAGGACTTGTCCACAAGGAGAAGTTAAAAGAAATTTGGGAGCAAATGTGCCATGCACTCATGACTCCATACCCACAATGGCGGGGACGCTCAGCCTGCTGTGAGTGTGAACGAGTTTATCTGATGTGCTGTGAGCTAAGTCACACTTGCTGTGCACAAAATCTGTCCATGTAGGGAACGAACATGCAGCAGATCGATGCTGTCCGTTTGCCACTTAAATGCATCCTCTATGTGTGGAGTCACAGGCAAGAGTCAAAGGCGTCCACTGGGACAGGGTTACTCATTTCATTTTGTCCTGGGAGTAAAGAGGCATTTCTCAGTTAAATCCTCATGAGCTCTAGCCATACATTATGACCCTGTGAATAAAGTTTTTTTGCTTATTTTGGTTAAAGCTTGTGATTTGTCAAATGAAGCATCAAATCCTGCTTTTGCCCTAGATTGCTAACTTACCCTACACGTGTACATTCTCGGTACGGTCTTTAGCCGGTAATGAGCTTTTTGTGTAATGAGTAAGGACTTTCAGCTGCTGCCTTAGTTTCATCTTCACGTAGCTTACCATTGACTAACATGTTGTATGACTCAGGTCGAAGGATCTACATTTAGAACATAAGTAAAAGTGAGGAAATGTGACAATAATAAATCTGATCTTTAAAGTTATATAGCAACGAAAGGTGAATGAGTCATTTTATTGGTAGAATACATATAGTAGAGTAACATGTTGGGATTATAAGTATTATTTACCACACGTACCAGGTAATGCACTGGAGGTCTACAATTTCACTGCTCACTATTTTTATCACTTTTATGTTATCAGTTCAGAAATCACTTATGGAATTAATATACCCTGATTTCTCTTTCCAAACAATTATATGCACCCTGCCTTGCTTCCAACACATATGCATGTTCTCTCTCTCTCACACACACAAAGGATTCTATAACAACAGGACCATTATAGAGAATGATCTAAAACATGTGGACTGCAGCCAATATTTAGATATGGTATAGTAAATTCTGGAAGGTATAAAAAGGAAATAACTGAACTCGTTGCAGAGAAAAGTGAGGCAGTCTTAAGTACGTTTAATGACAGAGTTTCATATAAAAACATATGCAAGATACTGAGCCTAATACTGAAGGGGAAAGCAGCTAAGGGAGAGGACAAATCCAGTTCCACTGGGATTTGGGATGGTAGTTTTTTAGCATTTTTATAAGAACCTTTCAAGAGATTAATGAAAACCATTTAAGTAAATATATAAATATGTTTACCAAGAGGCAGGCTCCTTGTGTGACAACCGTGACCTGAGAACTTTGTCATGCATCCCCACAGCTCAGTCTGAGCTAAAGGGGTAGTCAGTACGTTGCTCCTCCTTTCTTCCACGGATTGCTGTCGCACCTGCTTTGCAGGCAGCTCAGTTACTCTGCCCACTCCCTCACTTTGTCCAAAGGGATCCCTGGGAGAGAGAAACAGCCACCGCAGCAGTATCAGAGATGAACAAGAGTGAGGCAGTTCCTTTCCCCTTTCTCAAAATACCCAGCTGTATCCAAGTTTCTGCCAAATCAGTTTTTGCTCAACATCCCAGCACCCTGAGCTGAGCTCTACAGCTCACCTCCACAGCTGGGAGGCAGCATGTCCTCTGCGTCTGCCCCTTCGCCATTTCCCTGGGCAGGTATGTTGGGCCTCTGTAGGTACCTCATAGGTATATGCAGTTGCCCATCAGTCTGCATATAGCTACGATGTTCTGTATTTTGGCATAAAATGCCATGCATGAATTGAAAACTGGCTGTCATTAATCAAGGGCTTTAGCGAGCTTGAGTTTTTCACTAGATTTTTGCTGAGCCTGGGCTTCAACTTTTTCACACTTGCAAACTGCACTTAAAAAAACCTGACTGCCAGCATCTGTCTGATAAATAGTTGCTCAAACGTATAACAAATGCAAAACAACACTTCTTTGTTTTAGTTAGTGTTGGACATGGATGTGGGAGAAGGATAGAGAGAGGTTTTTTAGAAGTATTAGTCTTACTCGGCAGGGGGTGAAACACCCATTTCACCAGCCTGTTTCATAACTGCTTCCTAAAGCACATGAAAACAAGTGGGACTGAATCTTCCAACTCTGCTCATTCAAAATAGAGCTTTACTCCATCAGAAATCAGCTTGAGTCTTCACGGTGCTGCTCTGCATAAATAAGGCTTTACTTGTTAGCATTAAAAAAAGCAAAACTGCTGGTGGACAAGAATCTCCAGCCATAAACTAAAGAACTGGATCTGCATTAAGAAATTAAAACCAAAAACAAAGTTTCCATGAGCGAAAGAGCAAATTTTTTTGTGAATTCATGAATGTATGAATCAATGAAAAGACACTACCAGACAATTTGCTCTTCCTCCACACATCTTCAAGTCCAGAGCTAGTGAGAACGAATGAGCAGAGGCAGTCCTATGGAGGTGACAGGAACACCGGTTTGCTGAGATGAAGTCTACTGAGTATTTCATACACAAATACAGAAAGTACCTTCTGGACTGAAAGGACTGTAAGAAAAATCTCATTATGAAGGGTGACAGCCTAGGTACATAACTGTTGAGGTGCAGCGGAAGCATGTTTTGGCCCATAAGGTGGCTATGTTGCATTTTTAGGCTGTTTTGAGGTTGGAGAATTGTTACCAAAATAATCCCACATGGGCTGATTCCACTGCAGCTGCACCAGGGTTAGCAACAATGGGAGCCTTAGTATAGACAGCTTTCGGCTCCAGCAGCCGTTTTCAGCACTGTATCAGTTAACCCTGCTCTGAGGAGGGTTAATTGACACAGTGCTGCAAATGGCTGACGAGATGAAAACTCATATATTATGACTCCCAACATCCCTAACAATTGTGCAGCTGCATTCATATTAGCAATGGTGGGAATTTGGAGGAGGGAAGAAAATTCCCCAGTGCAGACAAGGCCTGAGAGTGAGCCTTAATGTTCATTTCTGGGTCTTGTTTGTCAGTTGCAGTCATGCCTCCCTAAAGCATTCTCCCAGCCATCTGCAGATTGCTGATTATGAAGCAGCAGCCGCTGTTGGTTCCACCATTTGGATGAAAAGAAATGAGTGGAAGAGCGGCGATTCACCCTGGCCCATCTGATAGGTGCACTCGAAGTTCCTGTGCCTGCTCTTCTCCTTCTCTCTCTTGTATCCCCAGAGACCAGAGGGAGTCCATTCAAAAAGAACCAAGGAAAACAAAAGTTAACTTTTCCCACAAATATAGACAATATTTGCAAAATGTACTTCTCCTGGGAGGATTGGTTTTCTAGAAACAGAGTATCAGGATTCCCAGATCCTTGAGTAACCATTGAGCCTTTTACTACCTAAATATCTTTGGCTGCTCTGGTCGGCCACAGAAGTGAAATACCCAACCAATATACGACCCTTATAGACAGGGTAGCCTCTGGCACCGGTAGGCTAAGACTGTTCCTCTAAGGAGCTCTCTGAGGCAGTGCAGAGCTGTGAGCTCCTGGAAGAACTGAAGAAATGGGCAGAAAATTTCTTCTGAATTTTACCATCTGCTATCCCACCCCTGGCCAGAGACCTCTTTCAAAGTCAAACCCTTGCTGCACCCCCTGAACTAGGGCCTTAAACTTGCCTTATCGCTATCCCTTTCGAGTAGCTTGCACTCCACAAGAACTAGGGTGGAGAAAACAGGACCCCCCTTGAGCAGAACAGAGGGAGCCCTGACTCTTTGTGCTCTTACGTACACGGTGAGCAGGCACTGTAACGTAGGTGACGCACTTCCTATCGCACAGACTGCATTGCAGACCTTCAGGGAAACGTAGCAGTTTGGGAAAAAAAATGTTCTCTCCTCCTGTAACGCACTACCAGTTGAGACCATCTGAGCTCCCAGACTTCCACAGGTGGGAGTTAGTTACAGTTATGTATGGGTTATGTTAGGTTGCTATCTATAGGTGGCATCTCCCTGTCACCGTGCACAGCATGAGCCTGTTGATTTACAGGGTGTGGTTCTTCTGCATCCACAGGCTTTTGAGAAAGGAGGCAGATGAAGAAGTGAGGAAGGGGAGGAGGTTCCTTGTTGCTACTTATAATCTCCAAGGCCTATTTAACATGTAATTTTCTGTCTTTCTAAAAGATACTTTGCTGCAACCTGGAGTTCTGTGTTCTGATGCAAAATACCATTGCTGCTGTTAGACTGCACAATTTAAAAAGATCCCTTCTGGGAACAGAGGCCAATTAACCCTCTACAAGCCATCACGCTGCCTACAGAATAACAAACGGCCTCTTTATAAGTGTTCTGGGTTAGGTAGCAAAATCTCCATCTTATTTTTCATTCTCTTCTTCTCAATCTTGTAGGAAGTTCGTCTAATATCTTTGGAAATTTCCTGAGTTTGTAGGCTGATGGAGAGTGGAAACCAGGCCTTATTTTATGTTTACAGATTTCCTACCCTATTATGAATGCTTCCAGAAAAAAAAATAAAAGCACTGACAATTAATACTTCTGTTGATAGACCAAAGCTTAAATCTCAGACCAAAGCCAGTGGAAAATAGGTTATCTCTACTCCAGTAACTTTGCAGTATTCTCTTCAATGAATTATACAGTTATATTCACTGGTGTTTGCACTGGATGGAGCAATAATCCATACTGTCAGAGGACGGATTGGAACGGTGGAAGGAATGCTTACCACATCTCTTTTGGGAAGGAATCTGGAACAAAACCAAGAGCTGTTTCTGGCTTCTCAGCTTCCACCAGCCACCTGAGGAAGTCAGGCTTCCTGGGTCCTGGATGTCGTGTTGCTTACCTTTGTTAAGGTACTCTGGGTATAAATGATGTAAGAACAAGTTTTTGGATTAGCCTAGACAGGTTTGTATCCCCAGAGCTGCCATCAGAAATATCATACTGGTTTATAATCTAAGAACTTTTGATTAAGGAGGGAATCAAGACAGTTTCAAATAAATGAAAGACCCATAGCTGTTTAGATCTCTGATGGTAATTCTTGTTGTGATAGTGAATCCGTAGGCAGACATCCCTAGAAAGACCCAAACTGTTGTGCTGGGCACAGTGCAAGCGCCAAGACCTTTCTTGTCCGGAACAGCTTTCAAACAGTGAGTTTAGGAGCACTGCTCCCATGTGAAGAGTATTTGCTTATGCCTGTATGTAAAAAATCTTTGGACTATGGTATTGTTACTAGAACTACTCACGGGAAGACTAATGGGACTATTAATAGCCCATATAAGATGAATCTGTGGAGATGGGAGTTTTGGAGCTACAGGCTTTTAGCAATTGCATGTACTACGTTCTTCCAGAGCAATGGATACATGAATATGCTTCAAAGAGATGAATGGATGTTATAAAAGTTACTTGCTGCTGCGCTTTAAACTATAGACTTTACAATCTCCGCTTGGAATCCTGATCTCATACAGCAGCTTAATCTTTTGATGTACAGAATGGATGTAGGGCCCTGTGGATTTCTTCACGGTGTGATGGGAACTGAACATTTTACAAAGTATAGTTGGGACGACAAGACTTTCCTGATAGCTATGAGATTTAACAGGTGGACTGTGTCCATCTTCCATAGCTGGTTGCTTTTGGGGATGGGAGGGAAGCGGGCTTCGGGAGGCTTGTGATTGGATTAAGAACACTTTGGGAATATTTTCAGCCTTAAGAAGTGTTCTAGGATTACTCTTTCTTTAGCCCATCTGTCTGCAGTGTACTTTTCCTATTCCACAGAAAATAACTCAGCTGTCTCCTCAGCACAGTCCTTGCTTGTCAATGATTGTGTGTGCTTGGAGTAACTTTTTGCCTGATTATGTATCTTTATTTATCTATAGACAGCTAAGAATTTATAAGGTATCAAGACAACTGGATGTATCTAGCCAGCCAGTGCAAGAAGTGTTGCAGCAACCTCTCTGCCCTCTTCAGCATTATATAGGAGAATGCAACTTTTTCTTTCTTTCTAAGGGCTCTCTTGTGTTTGTCCACCCCTGAGGGGGGAGGAAGGATGTGAGGAGACACTTACAGGGGTGTCTCTCTCTCTCAGCCAAAGCCCAAGACCTCGAGGGAGGTGCGGGGCTGGGGGAAATGCCAAAGTCGCACATGGAGCCCAGGTGCGAGCGTTTTCTTTGGGGGACGCACAGACATCGGGGTCCCCCCGGGTCCCTGTGCCGATCTCCTTGTGCCACAGCGAAGGGGCACCTAACCACGGTTTGCACGGGAGAGGACCGAACAGCAGAGGAGGGAGACGGCTGCGTGGGACACCCCGCTTTAAGGAGCTCGAGAAGATTTGTAGACGGCAGCCCAGCCGTGCTCACGGGAATAAACGTCGGGGTAGGGCTCTTCAGAAGAGGTCACCCCCCGCGCCCGTCACCGCCGCGGCAGGAAAGCTCCGACCCGCCGCCGGCTTACACCACCTACATCTTACCCAGTCGGCTGCCGTCCCCGGAGGCGCCGAGCCCGCCGCTCCCTGCGCCGCCGGCGCGGCCCCGCGGCCGCACCGCCAGCGCCTCCCCGGCGGCCGCACCGGGCGGCGACGGGGCCGCACTCCCGGCGGCTGCCCGCGGCCGGAGCGCGGGTGGCGCCCGGCGGGCCCGTCCCAGGGGCGGCCCCGGCCCCGGCCCGGCCGCCTTTGTTCCGCTCGGCGGCGGGGCGCCCACGTGTAGCGGCAGCGGCGGCGGCGGGGCCGCACCGCGCCCGCGCAGCGCCGCGCCGCGCAGCCCGGCCGCGGGGTGCGGGGGGGCGGCCGGGCCTCCCCCCGCCGCGGCGCTGCGCGGGGGCAGGCGGGGGGCGGCGGGGCCCCGGCCTGGCCCTTTAAACCTGCCGCGGCGGCGGGGCCGGGCCGGTGCGGGACACGTGAGGCGGCGGCGGCGTGCTCTGCCGCCGCTGCCCCGGCTGCCGTGCTGCTCATGTTTTATCTGGCCGGCCGCCAGCCCCCGGTCGCTGGGTTTTTCGGTTTTTCGCTCTGCCTCCTCCTCCTTTTTTTTTTTTTTTTTTGCACAGCCCCCTCCTGGTTTTTCCACCCACGGGTAAAGGTGGTTTTTCTTTTATTTTCCTTTTTTTTTTTAAAAAAAAACCTCTCATCCTAGTTTAGTCCGTGGGCAGGACTCGCATAATAATATTTCCAGTCCCAGCAGCTCGCATCACAGACACGAACCCGGGACCGCCCCCCCCTTTTTTTTTCTTCCCAGTCTCCCAAATCGTTTTATTATTATTATTTTTTAAATGATCGCTCTTTTTGCCCGCTGCTCCCGCTGCTGCCGAAATCCCCGTCTTCCCAGGGTGCATGCTTCTGGCAAGATTGTGCAGTGTTCTCAGTCCATTTTCAGTGTGTCTTATCTTAATTTGTCCTGATCCGATCTAAGCGCGATAGCCACCACTTGCTTTCAATTTGTAGGATTTTTTCCCCTTCTTGGTTTGCTCCGACTACCCTCGGAGTATTTCCCTCTCTCCTTGCATTTCCAGGGTTGCAATTTACTCTGCCTTTTCTTCTTCTTCTTCTTTTTTTTTTTTTACCTCCCCTCTTTTGAATTGCTTCATGTTACTAACCATTCCTAAATTGTAAGAGAGATTCATTCCCCCTCCTCTTCCACCACCACCAGCACCACTACCACCATCACCTCCTCCTCCTCCTCCTCCCCTTCTCTTCTCCTTTTTGGCAGCACCAGGACGTCCGGTGTGGTGGTGGCAGCGAGCAGCAAAAGCAGCAAGAGCTCGTTTTGATTCCCCCCCCCTTCCAAGGTGCTTTGGAGAGACTGGTTTAAGGCTGAGCAGCAGAAGTCACGATGAGTGCACAAGGTGAGGGACCCGGTCAGCCTTCCACTGCTGCCCAGGAGCAACCTGCAACCGCAGAGCCTCAGAAGAGAGGACGAGGCAGACCCAGGAAGCAACCACAAGTCAGTACCGTATAGATACGTAGAGCCGCAGATCTATAGTATTATAGGCATGTACATGTACGTATTATGCTGCAAGTGAAGGAGTCCTGGAGCCGGGGCGGGGGGCTTTGTTGTGTGCTGCTTCCCGGCGAGGTGGTGCAGAGGCGCAGCGAGGGGCTCCGCCGGGCGCCCCGGCGGGGGGACCCCGGCGCCCGGGAGCGGCGGGGTGCTGCCTGCCTGCGGCTGAGCCGCAGAGCCTCCTCGGGACTTTCACTATTGTGCAGGGAGCGAGCTGGGGCTTTTCAATGTAAATGGGGAACATGGAGCAGCGCGGCTCCGACCAACCAGCGCTCGCTGGGTCATTTCGAGCTGATTTTGAAATTGCGAAAGCGAGGAGCGGGGAACGGGGCTCTCCTGTCTCCCTCCTCTCTCAGCTCGTGCAATGTCTCAATCTGTGCGTGTGCGTGCGTGCGTGTGTGTGTGTGTGCGTGTGTGTGTGCGTGTGTCGGGTCCCACCGGGGGTTGCTGCCGCCTCCGATCTTGACCAGCCCAGCCCCTGACTGCCCCTAGATCCTGGGGTTGGGGGAGAGGAGGGTGTCTAGAAAGTCGCATAGGTTTTTTCGCTTTTCTTTTTTTTTTTCCTCTTTTTTTTTTTTTTCCCCCTGGCGTCCCCCCCTTCCCCACCTCCTCCCTCACCCCCGTCATCGTATGCAGAGAGGTGCCCCTGTTGCCGATGGAGGTGGGGGAGGTAGCCGGAGGGGGCTTGCCCTGCATTTGCAACACCTTTTGCCTTTGCTCCGGCGCTTTCCCAGGCAGGTCGGGGCGAGGGGGGCTGTGCCCGGGTCTCGGCGCGGGGAGCGGAGCCGGGCTCCCTCCCACCCGCACCCGCAGCCTCCTCCCGGGCCCCGAAAGGGACGCGCCGGGCTCCTATTTTTGACTCGCAAGACCTGAATCCGCGCTAAGGTTGCTAGATGCGTGCATTACTTCCACCCCCCCTCTCCCTCCCTTCCCTTCCCTTCCTCTCCCGAAGTGCCATTGTCGCATCGCCTGGAAATGCCGAGCTGGGTTCAGCCCCCGCCGCCGGGCGAGGCGGCCCCGCAGCCCCCGCGCTTTGCAGCCCCTCGGCGGCCGCCGCTGAGGGGGATTTCGCCCGCGGATGCAACCAATTAAGCCCGCAGCTTGGCGGGGGCAGCGCGGGGTTGTTCGCAGCCCTTTCCATGCCTCCCTCGGAAGTCGGGACTGGGAAGCAGGGCTGCCTGTGGAGCGCCTTTTAAAGCGAGCTTCCGCGGGCTTTAAAAACGTTGACTCCATTCATTTAGCATCAGCCCCCACGGCCACGAGAGCCTGCGAGGGGCTCGGAAAACACGGAGGGAGCTGAACAGCAGAGCCCCGAGCCGAGGGAAACCCGGCTGCTTCGCTTCGCCCCCCCCCCCTTCTCCCACCGATGTGCACAGAAAGTACTTTTTGGAGAGCCGTAAAAGCGGAGCCCCTGGTTTTCCCGCTCTGCCCTGACTGACACCGATTCCGCCGGAGCGGCTCCGGGCTCTGCTCCCCGTCCCGCTCTGCCCCCCGCGCCTCCGGGCTGCCCTCGCCCAGCAGCCGGCATCAGCCCTGCAAGCTTGCGCCGGGGCTTCCTTTTGCCCCCCCCCCCCCTTTTTTTTTGCCTTCACTCCCCTATAGCGTTTGAATGTATGGAAGAGAAAGAAAAGTGCGTCCTCTGAAATGTGTTCAGCGCAGATGTGCAGTGCCTGCGAGGCTCGCCACTGAGAGCTGGAGCAGTTAGGGAGTCCCCTCTCCAGCCTCCCCTTAACCTACCCGGGAACTGAAAAGCTGAAGGGTTTTAAGCTGGTTTAAGTTAACAAACTGCATTTAATTAGTTTTACCACATCCTATAATCTGAATGAAATGTATAATATTTAAGACTAGAAGAGTTTTATAGTATTTATGATTCACTGAATAAATATTTGGAATCTGAACTCTTGGTAATTCATACCCGTTTTTAAGGACTGGTTATTTACTGTCAGGCAGAGGAGCTAGTTAAGAAAATTGCTAAAATAATCAGTGTTCCTGTCGAGTCATTTTAGAGTTGGGGTTTTGTTTCGGATATTTTCTTTCGTCGAGCTTTTTTGGCTTGCTAGTGCTCTATTTGAAGAAACTTTTACGTTTGCATTTTAATCCAAATCAATTATGTTTAGAATAGGTGTGAATAGAATGCCGACTGCAGAACAAGAGAAAAAAAATCCCTCCAAAATATTTGTGCCCTTGAGAGAGAAAATAGTCTAGGCTTACTTTCCAGTTTTCCAGTAGTTAACTCTTTTTTTTCCCCCAAAGTTTGTGCTAGAAACTGCATATGATAATTGTATCTTGCTATAATGAAATGCAATTGAAATTACATGGGTAACTGTGTAATTTTTTTGAATAATCATTGTTACATGAGGGAAATCATAGCCATCTTCTTTTAAAAATGTGTTTTCTGCTATAACTTACGTGCTAGAATATGCAAACTTTTCAAAGTTTTTTATGCAATTACAAGGGAAGTTAAACTCTTTTATTGTGCAAAATATATTTTTTCTTTACCTCGAGTTGTTTAATTTTTCATGTTGCATTTTAAATATTGTGTTATTTATTTATACTGTTAATTCATATGTTTTGAGTAACTTCTCAGTTACAGTTTATCCTTCAGATCTTCTGGGTTAGTGTAGCCTCTTGCCACAATAGCATGTTTTCCTGTATTTAGGAACCAACTGGTGAACCATCTCCTAAAAGACCAAGAGGAAGACCCAAAGGAAGCAAAAACAAGAGTCCCTCTAAAGCAGCTCAGAAGGTGAGATTATTAAAGAGAGAGAGTTCCTAATGCTGTTTTTTCATCAACTGGTAGCAAAAAATCCAGTCATTTAGGCTGTGAACTGAGGGGTTGGAACCCTTTTAATAAGGAAGCTACATAAAGCATGTATTTTGCATTTTTAAGATGAGAATTAACATGCTGCATGAAGACCCTAGGTACAGAACCTACAAGGGCAGCTTGCGTTTTGAATAGCGTACAGATCAGTGAAATAACATAATGTATTTCATGTGTTTACTGAGATCTCCTGTATCTAGTAGGGAAATCAATATTAAGGATGTTATTTTCTCGATTAAGATTTTTGAAAGAGGAAGATTAATTTCTTGCCCACTTACAGTCATTACTACTACAGACCAAATCTGCATATTAAAGCTAAGTGTTTTGTCAAGCATAGGTTAATTAGAAGTAAATCCAATTATATGTTGATGGAAATAAGTGCATATATTGAAATTTACAGCTTTAAAATGTGATGATAAAGTAAACTGTGAGTTACAGTAAAAGCCTACTGTATCTTGTTTAGTAATCAGTTTCAAAGAGACTTTTACTTGAAGAGCTATTAGTCTTCTGAACCACTACTTCTGCTTGGTGATGGGAGCAAACTTTTATTCTGGTAGTTCTGAATGCATGTAGCTATAGGGGAAGCTCACTGAAGTCACTGCATTTAGTGCAGGGACTTTACATCACAAATGCAACGTGAAAATGTGACTTAATTTTATTTGAATGGGGGAAAGCTCAGCATTGGAAAGCTGTGCTATCAAGGCAAATAATACCTTTCTGTATGAATTATTTTAGTGAGGGCAAATAGTTGTGTATAGGCTTGCAAATAAATACGGGAGTTTTGTTTATGTTGATGGTTACACAGCAGTTAGCTCTAATTTACAGGTACTAAATTGGAAACAAGAGCTTACAAAATCTGGTAGTGAACTGTAGTGCTTAAGTGTATCAGTATCTTTTAAGTAGATCTGTGACAAAATGTGTGTGGAAGGTATTTGTGGCCTCATCTAATTATGGTTCATTTTTCAATATGCCTATGGTACTGACCATATTAAGTTTGATAGTTTTCAGTGTTATAAATTACTGTAGCAAATACCGATAAATATTAAATTATTAGGGGGTGACTCTGGTTTCATGTCTGTTTTGTTATAAGTGTTTTCAACATTTATTTGAGGGACGTTTTCCAACTCTCTTTACATTTAAAATTGTTTTTTACTTTCTGAGCTGGGAAAAAAGCAGTATATTCTGTCAATAAGTTCATGAATTAGTAAAAAATGCTTTACAGGTTAAGTATTTAAAATATATCAAAGCCACTCTGCAACGTAGTGAACTTAAAATGTTGATTTTTTTTCTTTATATAGTAAAAATGTTCCTCAGATTCACTTTAAAATAGTTTAAATTTCACTCTTCAAAAGGGAGAGAGTAGTTTTTTATTAGTCTAGCAAGTCCAAATGTGAGCTTTAGTATTTTAAATATTACTCTTAGGAGTGTTGGCTTTCCTAGGAGAAATATTTGTAATAAGATTAAATTTTAAGTAATTCATAGAAATGTGTTTTAAAAAGATATTTCTAAAAGAAATATTAACATTATTTCATTTATATGAGTGATTTGAAAATCAGTATAAATGAAAAATAACTTAAAAACATTCATATATACGTAGGTATATCAAATCAAGAGCTTTCCAGATGATTCTGGTGCATATAGTTGTTTTTTTTAAATCTAATTTACGAACTGAGCAATTTCATTGTAACGTTTTGATTTTCAGAATGCATCAAGTTACTGCTCTAATTAAAGCAAACCCTTTCGGGTGTTGATAATATAAAAAATTGACCAAAGACCACAGGTCTTTTTTATCATTAAAAAAAATCTTTGAGGGGTATGTAATTACATGTCTTATTTGTTTCTAGGTTTATAGATAAAATATATAAATGTTTGATAAATCCTTTAAAATATAAAACACTTATAAAGCCTTACTAGAAGAAAGTCACTGCGATCACGTTTCAAATAAATATTTTAGCTCTTTTTCCAAATTGATAATTAACCCTCTCTAAAATGGTTCACCTTCTCACCAGGCATCTCAAAGTATCTTTTTATGTAATATTAATTTTGATAGTTTTTCTAACAGTAATATGAGTGGAAAGGTTTTGGCACTGTAAGAAAGCTTCATTTGGTGGTGAGGGTATCACCTCTTAAAAGAGTGAGCTATATGTTTGATTTTGTGGTAAACATATTTACACATACATATGCATACATATATTTATTTAAGGCTTTCTACAGCCTGTCTCAACTCTCAGAAAGAGAGCTGGCTTACTTAACTGAAGCCCCTCTACATGTGAACCTGAGTACTATACACGCAACTGGAAATTGCTGGAATTTCTAAAGAATAGTGTGTGGCCTGTGTTTTTCAAAGGGAGCTCATTGAAATGTATTAGAGTGTTCACAACATGTAAGATAAACGTCGGCCAGGAGAACCCACCGAGCAGCCATGAGAAGGCACTCATGATTAATTGATTGGGTGTTCTCTTGCAAACCATTACACATCACAATTAAAAATGTATTGCACAAACTGGCAGCGAGTTAAAAATACTCCAGAACTGGGACTTTGTTTTGTTATACTTCAAAAAGGAAGTACCCTTAAATCAGTTGAGGGACAATTTACCCTGGAATCATGGTTGTGTTGTGTATTTAAAATTTCTTGGTTCATGGGATTTTTTTTTTTTTTTTTAGCTTTCAGAGCTTGTGTTTGGTCTTAGTAAACTGGCCTTGGGGCATCTGAAAACAAACTGTGCTTGTTAGGAAATTAGCAATGTGAAACTTGACAATGCATACAGAATGTTGCAAGACCAATTGGACAGTTAATAATGTGGCAATTACTCTAATTTTAGGTAATACGCATTTTTTTAAAAGCCTTGCATATCACACATGCCTACCTTGTTATAAACTGAACACAAAAGGTAAACTGTATTTTATAGAAAACCAAACCATTTCTCAATTGTTTGATTTTCACAAACAGAAGGAACACAACATGTTAGCAGATGAGAAGAGATAGACACAAAAAGACTCTTAATCACCTTGTACTCGAGTCCCCACAATTAGGCTGTTATTGAAGCCTGCGTCTTTAAACAAGTCATTCTGTTATTCATTTAAAATATTTGTAAAAAATTAGTAAAAAAGCGAAGATTTTCTTTTTTTTCTAAAGAATGACTACTTTTGCAGGAAGATCCTAGTAGGGATGTTCCTTTTTAGTTTCCTGGGTGTTCTGTGATTGAGTTTTATTTGTTAGGCTGAGCTGTGTTCCCAGCCCATCACATTTCCCTTAAGCATTCAAGGGCTTTTCTTTGTTTAGCTCCTGTAGTTGGGCTTGACAAAAATACTGTATAGGCATAAATACTCTCCTGTTTGGAAGGAGGAAACACAATTGTGAGGTTAAAAAAAGAAGGAGTAGTAGCTACTATGTGTTTGTCTCAAAAGAAAATGTCGAGGGGTATCCCAGGAATATCCAAAAGTAAATGCTCTTTAGTAAAATTCCCCTTCAGTTAAAATATTTTGAGTTTTGTTGTAGTTATTGATGTAGTGAAATTCACTGAAAATACCTCCAGGTCTTGAAAGATCCTCTGAAAACCAGAACTTGGGGTACTGTGTGTGACTACACTTACTACTGTCTCTACGTTACATGGCCAGAGTTTGGTATGTAGAAAGGCATGTCCCTGAGTTAAGCAGTCCAAAGGTAAAAAAAAAAAAAAAAAAAAAAAGGTGCATGTGACCAGGACTCTGCCCTAAATTGGTTCATGAAAATCTATTTGGCTTCTCCATGCTTCATTCATTCTCACCAACACCAGTCATTACAGGCTTAAAGGGAAAACAAGATCAGATTTATCAAGTAATCATAGCATGGTTATTGTACCTAAAAAATGAGAGACCTCAAAATCAGGCGTTTTGAGTAAGATGGGAGAAGCAGGAGCAGACTGACTCCTGTTTAGAATTAAAATCGGTAAAACAGGACATGGGAAGTGTGATATTTTTGTATCTCGCCGATGCTTACGTTTCTTTTAAGAGTTTTTTTTTTAACAGAATAACTTTTTTTAGGAGAGGGACACTGTCCTGGGCAAGGTCTTTTGACAGTTTGGCAGCAGTGATCTTCCTCCTGAAAACTCGGATATTTCACCTGTCTTACAGCCCTGACACATTTTATTTGAGGTCTCCAGCAGATCATTTTGCAAAGTGGATAGAGTTCTCCAAATTTGGATTCTGTTGCATTTGAGATCTTCCTTGACAATAGATAGATGCCCAAAGAGCACTTTATAGCCATTCAATTATTTATACTTGTCTTGTTAATTGCTTTCAGTAGTGCAGCCTCAGTTTCTGTCTGGGCATGGCAGATTTATGCAACAAGAAGGCAGAGATGATGGTCAGTCAAGTCCTACGGTTGCTGACAGCAGCTGTTTGGAAGCAGGGTTTGATGGCCCTGTGGTACAGGGCTTAGGTGAATTGCAAATCTGCCTGGGGACTGTTAGCTCTCTTCTTGATGGTGATGACTGGGATGGCCATCTTTCTCACCTGGGACAAAAAACCCCACCATTTCCCATATAGATCATGCACTTACAAGTGGGTAAATCTAGTTCTGTTCCTAAAATGTGACATAGCAAAAATGATGTATTCATATTATTGGTTATAAGAAATTTCATGATTTTTCATGAAATATCATAAACTTGTATTGGATAACATACCCAACCCTCCTTTAAGTTTGGCGATTTCGTGTCTTGGCTGTATAGAGCAAGATCACGCCTCATAGTGTAGCACCAAATGTTAAGAAAATGCTGACCAAACACATCTCAATTTCAAAAAGTGCTTTCGAGGATGAAGGCAGCAGCTTCCCTCCGACTAAGCAGGTACCAGCTGCTGCGTGCAGGGTGGCTGGGAACACGTGCGTCCTGCTGCCCAGATGAGAACCCGTGCTGCCTCTGGGTGGCTTGGGGCTCTCTCTGGGTTTGTCCCGAGCTTCAGAGGCAACGCTTCAATTAAAGCAATGAGCCAACAGACCGGCGTGTTTCTGATTATGCAAATACCTGTTCCAGAGGAAGGGCAATGCTTTGGCACTTATGTGTTCCTTATTAATTACTTGAAAATTATATAGAGAAACATTGAATTATTTGTCTGATATGCAATAAAACCTTTCCAGTGCTTGAATTAAAGTGCTACTGCCACTACTTCTTTTGGTTGTTCCAGAAGTGTTTCGTCTTTCTCTTCCCTTGGAATGGAGATAAAACCATCCACTTTGGAGGTTCTTGTCCTTCATTTTCTGCAGTTTAGTCTGTGGAAACCTTCCTATTTACTTACAGAATTGCTCTGTACCAAAACATCGTCTCTGGCATGCCCCGTTGTTTGCTCAGCTCACCTCTGGGAAAGATTTGGTTTTGATAAGAACTATGGAAATGTTTTTCTTCTAAAGCGAGGTGGAAATCATATACAGCAGAAATATAGTGCCTTTCAATCTGCAAGGTCCCCAAGCACTTGACAAACTGATATCCAAACTAGCCAGCGGGAACGCTAGCCACTTCTGACATGGACCTTCCTCGGGGGTAAAGCGCAGCATTGTTCATGGCAAGCGGCCATGCTGCATGACAGTTTATGGCAGGAAGCAAGGATTAGTTATTCAAAGAAATCTCTCATGTTCTCTTTCCCATCAAACTAGATTATACGCTGTAGTTAAACTTACAATTTGTGTCAGGTTTGTAGGAACTTTAATTGTGAGACCAAAGTAGTTTTTGTTTCCAAAAAGTTAATTTTTTTTTTCCTAGGATTTTGGAAAAGGGTCTTTCCTTCAGATGCGGTAAAATACAGAAGATAATAAATAGCATTTGTGCTTTGATAACATGTCAGGTGTTGATTTGTTAAGAACAAATTTAACTGATATTTTCTTTTAAGATTTATGCCCAGCGTTTTGTGAAATAAACATAAATGCAGGGGGCTACAGCTTGTCAAAACTAAACTACATCTTTTTTTGCATCCTTCAGGTTATAAGGTATAAAGAAATGAACCCTTTAAAAGGAAACAAAACTCTGAAATAGACAGCTACAGTATATAGTAAATGCACTTTAACAAGTATTCTCATAAGAGGGTTTCACCTTACATGTAACACTGGTATAAACGATTAAAGAGCAAGTTTACTCTTTTAACAAGTCTGAGTGATAATTTTGCCCTTTAGGAGTGTGAATTTTATTTTTCACAGCTTTCTTCTTGGTGAGATATTTATTTCAAAGTAATTGCATTTAACTCGCAGGGCAGTTTTTTTGCAGAGATTCCTCCACTACTTCCTCAGCTCAAGTTCTCTTTTAGAGGGATCTGCTTTACACAGCATTAGGTTACAGTGTTTGTTACAGAGATTGACTGGCAAGTGATTTATTTAGTGACACAGTTGATTTCTAAGGGCAAATCAAATACACATACAGTTAACTGGAAAAAAAGCAATTCATGAAAATATGGAGGCATATTTACTGAATGTGTACTAAAAGTCTTCATTCTCAGGGACTTTGTATGCAGCAAAAGTCCAGCTCTTACTAAAGCTGGTGGCAAAATCCTCATCACCCTCAGTGGGACAGGATTATTTACCTGATGAGGTGTGTGAATAGGCAGAGCCTATCTAGAGAAAATAACCTGCAATTTTCATTTTAAAGCCTGTTAGCGTAGCGCCTAAGTAGTAGTATTCACAGTGTCACACAGTGAATTAATGGAAGAGTCTGTTAAGAGAACCCATATTTCCTTCAAGTTGAGCTCCAGGACCAGCTGCTGGGCTTACATAAATATAGCTGTCACTTCTAGGGCACCTTCCATGCTCTTTCCTTAAACCTGAAAAGAGAAGGTGTGTTTTGGACCAGTGAAAGGTTTGCTTACAGCTTAAGGATGCGTTTTTACCTGGAAAACTTCACATGAAGTAGGGATGTTATCGCCCAATATGAACACACACATGTTCATGGTGATAGTCTGTCCCAATCCATTTCATGCATGAGCATCGTGAGACTAAAAGAAGAAATTGTGGCTGCTATAAACTGCTTTGTTCAGGCTTGAAACAGTCTGTATTTTTCATTTAGTGTCTACAGGTAATTTCTGACAGCCTGTGAAAGACTAGATTTGATGTTCTTAGGGGTTCTTGGGTTCCCAAGCTGCTCTGCACCCCCATCCACAGCCTGCACGCCCCATGGCTGGCCGGGGCACCCCAGGCTGTACTGCGGGCACTGAGCAGCGGGGGGTGTGTGGGCCTGGACACAGTGTGGATCAGGGCTGGGGGCACCCTTGGGTGCAGGCGAGGAGGCATCCCCTGGCCACACTGGCTAGGAAATGTCAGAAAAACCAACATCAACACATTCTACCAGAAAATGCATAGAGCGGGAGGGGGGCTTGGTGCCACCCAAGAGATATAATTATGAATAATGTTACAGGAAAGGAGTTCCTAGTTACCGAGGCTGTTAAATAATGCTGAGGTATAAAATATGTTGTGTTTCTTTTCCCTTTACAGAAAGCAGAAGCCACTGGTGAAAAGCGACCCAGAGGCCGGCCCAGAAAATGGGTAGGTATTTCACTTCCAATCATTTGATTTATTTGCTGTGTTATAAAGCATGTTATAAAGTCCATTCTTTTAGAGAACAATTATTTCTGCTTCATTTGTAAAAAAGAGCATCCATCTTCTGTGTCTGTTTGTTCTGGTGGATTGACTAAAGGGTTAAGATAGCAGAGAAGTTAACCACAGCTTCCTACCTTTAGACTCTGGTAGTTTGCTCAAGACACTTTACTATTAAATGTTTGCTGGGAGTGAATATTTATGTGTCTGTTATCAGCATGAAAAGAGGCACAACTCTTCCTTCAAAAGAGAGTAACAATGAGATAACTTGTTCAGTAATTGAGTAACAAAGGTTAACGGGGCACTATCAGACATCAGAAGGTGATTAAGAGAGGTGATAACATTCAGATGTAGTGTGCACAAGATAAAGTTTAAAAACTGAAACGTCTTTGTCCTACATTGCCTGGAAACACAGCATATTTTCCTTAAATCCAGTGAGAGAGCAAAAATGAGCAGCAGGTTACTTGCACTTAGAATTTAGTTTTTCCATTCTGGACCATCTTCATGCCTGATATAATTGTAGTGACTGGTAATATGTTTCATTAAAAGTTTCCTCTTTCCCTGGCCTTTTAGTCTGTAGATATGGCTATCAGACACGTGTTTTGATTCTTTGGCCATGGGAAGATTTCTGTCTCAGATACTTGAAATTCTGTGTTCTCAGTGATGTTTCCAGCTAATGAGAGTCTGCCTTGTGCACCTCTCCTCTGCACGTCTGTCACTTACGCATAGGCTTTCAAAAGAAAAGTGATGGGGATGTCACTTGGAAAACATGATCGGGTGTTAGAAGTTACAAAGGTGTGGCCCTGTGCTCCATCACAAGTTAACATTTCTGATTTCCCTTTTCTAGTTCCCTTTCCCTTTATCTGGTCTAACATTTTTCTTTAAACTTCTTTTTCAAATCCATCCCTCCCCATCTCAGTTTTGCTCCCTTATTTTACTCTGCCTTCTCTTTCCTCTCTGCAGTCCCGTCATTTTTTCCCTCGGTTCTTTTGCATAGATGTTAACACAGCTGTAAAAGTATGTGCTTGCAGAAGCTCAAACAGCACCAGAAGGTACTTAAAACTACAGCTGAGGTTCTCCACTAAGCTAAGCACAGGAGAGGTGGCTTTAACAGTCATTAAGAACTAGTTCCGTAGTGTTGTCCAGTGATAAAGTACCCCAGGATATTTCTTTGGAGAAAACAGACCATTACATACTAGGTGTATTGCTTATGCCGATAGTTTTTAAGTCAGGCAGATTTCAGGTACGTGAAGAGGCTCATTGGCATTAGGAAAAAGGTGGCGTATTCCAACGTACCTGTGCTGGTGATCTTCTCAAAGGCAGCTTGCAGAAGGCAAATGCCAAATGTGGTAAAACATGGATCGGTTACTGTCTGCTTCCTCACGTCTGGCTCCGACCTGGCACATGTGGATGCTGAGTGTTGCTTGCTTGATCCTCACCTTGGGTGCAATCCCAGGGCAAGCAGCAGAAGCAGGTGGTTTATGAGAGGAATTTAAACAGGCAGGGCATTGCCACTGAATTAGGGATGTGTGACAGTTGAAGAGGGATGGTTGAAGACCTCTGTGAAAAGGGAAAATGCAGCAGTCTGAAATGTTAAAAAGATTTTCTCTCCCAAGCACTCCTAGTCAGAAACTAAGGTGAGTTTTCAGTGAAAAGGGCTAAATATAACACTTGTGGCATCTTTTAGGCTAGAATGTTTCCCTTTTATTTTTGTGTCTTTATGGGGAAGAAAGAATAGGCAGTATCAGTGAAGCATTAAGTTTAGTATGGGCTGTTTGTTGGGTGGAGAATCTGATCTGCAGAAATGGGAATTATTGGTTATCTAGTAGGTGTATGCATTACTTTATTGTGAGACTGATACTTACAACACTTTCACTTATTTTTTTTGAAACTAAGGCATATTTTCAAACTTGGTATTACTTTGCTGTTGTGCCTGTTGAAAGCACAGTCTTTTTATGTGCTTATTCTGACAATATGATTGCTTCTTGTGATTTTCAGAGATAACGCTCCTATCTGCAGCTTGCATTGAGATAACTCTATAGACTGTGAGAATCAAATATGCCTTTTTTCCCCTCTCTTTCTTCTCTCTTTCCAGTTTCAGTTAGGTTCACGGGTTCCTTCTCTGTGCATGATGAAATGGAGAGTGATGTTACATTTTGCTCCAGAAAGAAATGTGGTTAAATTATTATAAGCCATTATGGTGCCAAGTATAAGCAAAGCTTATAGTTGAAATCAAGGGAGGATTCTGCCTAAAAGCAGACGGCACAGTATCATCCTTTCTGTTTTGATATCCAACATGTACTCAGAAAATGTCCCTTTTTATCACCCAAACTTAGTTAAGTCCTTAGTGATTATTTTCTTCTTTAATCCAATTTTTTTATATACCAAGCCTTAAAGATGGTGAAAAAGTGAAAGGAAGGAGTGTGTAGGGTTTTTTTCTTGGAGAGGGCGGAATTTTATATGGCAGGTATTTTCCTAAGTTTGTAACCCTATTTTGCAAGTCTAGAGGTTCTGTGTCATATGTTGTTCATCAAATTGTAAAGTATTATTTCTGCTGTTTCCTTCAATATGCACATGAAGAGACATACGAGCTAGCAGACCACGGTAGAATTCCAGTAGCTGGTCTTTCTGCCAGTTCAAATTAAGTATTTAATGTTTGTGACTCGCAATGTATTTATTTATATATTATTTTTTAGAAGAGAAGTAAATCTTTTTGACTAGTATAAAACCGGGAAGGCGAAGGGAGAGCCCAAGTAAAGAGGGCAAGGAGGCCAGTTTATCACAAGCGTACGAGACATCTGATGATCTTTTTAATGCAATAATGTGTACTTTGCAAAGTTCTCAAGGAAAAGAAGACCCTTGTCAGTAGAACAGACAGTAAAGATTGACAAACTCTTCTGAAAAGAAAATATTAAGCCACAAAGAAAAGCTTTCTAAAAGTGGAGAGCTAATTGAATAAAAATCCTGATGATAACAAGGTCAAGCAGGTGGGAAATGAACATATTTGGAATCAGAAACACAGTGCCTGCTGCCGTAAAACTCATCTTCACTGCAGGTTGCTGCATGTGTGTGAAGCTCATTGAAGGCTGTGAGTCCTATTAACCGAGAGGGAGGTAAACCTCTTCATGACCTTGGTACTCCTTAATTTTAGAGGTTTTAATGCAGGAACATGTTCTAAGCTCTTTGGATGCATCTACATTAGCATGTTAGGTCAAATCAGGAGTGTGCTTTGGAAATGCGTCTCCTAATTGTCCTCACGTACTGTATGCATTGTGGAGCAGTCCCAGAGCTCCTGGGCTGGATTCCTTTCGAATGAAACAAAACTGGAAGATGTGCTGCAGAAGCGCAGTCCGGTAGGCATTCAACCCATAGGACTAGGCTGGAGTGAAATAAAAACCTCTCGAAAGGCGCGTGGTGTGGACCTTAATGTCCTCAGCACCAGCCTTTTTTCTCCTGCTGGTCCACATTGTCTATGTATTGTAGACATAGCCTTTGATGCTTGAAAAAGGCAGATGAAGCACCCTGTTTTTTATTAGTAGAATTATTTTATGTAGCATAGGCATAAAGTCAAATTCATAGCCATGGAGATTCACATTCCCAGAAGTCAGTGGAAGGTTTGTCATTGACTTCATCAGTGCCAGGTTTTTGCCACTGAGATCTGGTGATGCTGCTTGTGGAATCAGCAACAGTTTTGCTGATGGCTTCACATAACCTTTTGTAAAGAGCTCACAGTCAAAGCTTTTTTATTTTTTTTTTTTTAATTTGTGTATGTCTAGGAGTTGACTGAAGCGAGGGGACTGAAGGGTTATGAGTAAAGCAGGAGATTGAATAATCAATTATTCTGCTGTTTGTTCCAAAGAACTGCATTGGAAACCCCTGGGAATTTCATAGACTTCTAGTGCTCTCGGGCATCAGTTTAATGGAGAAACGTGAAACCTAGTTCTGAAGTTCATGCTTAAAAGGATATTTGTTTTTTATTTCCATTGTTTTCGTTTTGTCTTTAGATAGAATTTTTTGGCATTGTCTGATATACCTCCACATTGTTTAATCTGAACCACAGATTCACTGTATGGCATGGCAGAATTGCTCAAAAAAACCAGGAACAGTCCAGAGCTTTTTACAGCTTTGAGCAGGACTTTGGTGGGGAGGAGAGATGGCTGATGCCATGCCATGAAACTGTTTCAAAGGATGGAAAGATGCAGTTCTGGAAGCTGCATGGTTAAAACGGTGGAAGAGAATCAGTGACTCTCCAAGTGCAGAGTGGATGTGAAGCATCCGCTTGCACATCTCGTCACTGATGCCCAAGTAACAACTGTGACTTGTTCAGAAAACTTCTCTCTCTTTCAAGTATTTTGTTTTTTGCTAGATAGTCTAGATAGCACATTTCAGGTTGGTAGAAGATAAAAGATAATCAGAAATGAACTTAATTTCCTTAAGCAGGAGCTTTATCTGATCCAGTCATGATTAGCTAGACATTATAGCACTTTTGAAGCTCAGGTTTTCCCCTTTTTAATGAGGGCAGAATTTCACTTTATACTGCAAGTCAGTTTAAGCGGTGCCAAACCGCGTTTAAAAAAATCATTACAAAAATGCTTTTTTCTAATAACGTTTTCTCCAAATTATTTCCCACTGCAGTTTTGACATAGCTGAGATATCAAACCTTAAACATGGAATTTGCGAGATGTTTCTATGCCAGCAGTCCAGAAGGCCTGTGTCAGGGCAAGGACTCCTAATGCTCATGCACTTGTAAGATTTTGTAAATGAGGTTCTGAATTTTTAAGAAATACATACAAAGAGAACCCCATTGCCTCAGAAGACCCATCAATGTTTTGAGGCTATTTCTTGCCCATAAGGAGTCTTTGCAGACAATTATCTAAGTAGAAATTTCTGTCTGGTAGTGCCATGCTCTGTGATGTGAAGCTGTGTTACTAATTTTGCTTATTTTTCATTCAGTGCAGTCATTTTTGTCTCATATGAAGTCATAGTCGAAGAGGTGCTTAAGGTCACGCAGGCTTCTTCTCTAGGTGGTTGAGAGAGAAGGATGTTCTGAGATCACAGTCCATCCTCCCCTAAAAAAGGCTTTGTTATAGACATGATGAACTCTCATCTGGAGATAGGAATCTTTTGACATTGGGAAAGACAACCTAGATGATAAAATAAGACACATATCTGACTTTTAGATAGCAAAAGCTGTGTGTGAGAGATCCCCCCCTTTGATGCTGTGGTGTTTACCAGTGCATCCCTAAGCTAGGCTGGAGATTCCATTGTTATGAGAACATGTATTTGTTTGAATGAATTACTTCATGGTCCATTTGGAGCAAACCATGATTGAGGTAAAACTTATATCACATGTATTGGATGATGAATGAAAAAGGAAGTTGCTATTTATGTAATTATAGAAGATAGCACAGATAAAAATTCAGTTTCTTGTACTTGGAAGAATGTAATTTCAGTTACATCTTTCTAACTTTTGACTGCAATATCTGTGGTGTTACTGCTTCATGTGAAGCACATTTTGAAAATTTGCACGTTGCTGTTATTTTAATCTTCCAAACTACCTTACCTTCTTTGTGAAGGTCATAGACATTACTTTGTAACATGGTAATATAAAATATTTTCTTTCATGAACATGTTTTACATCTGTGTGGGCAACACTGTCACCTGGGAGGGGGTCATCATTTCAGTTGTCTAAAGAGCTTGAAGGGGCTTTCATAGTTACGAAAAAGAGACTATTGACCTCTCTCCTTCAAAATTCCTAAACTTAAGAAGTAGATGAAGGACATGAATTGAAAGCCTTAAAAGCTTTATACTTATACATTTACTTTCCAGTTCAGATGATCTGTAAAAGAAATCATCTCTCAAAACCTGAAAATTTTTACAAAAGCAGTGATTGTTGAACTTTTCTCCTATGACCAAGAGATACTTAATGCTCTTTTTTTGCCAATTTTTTGTCTTTTTTTTCTATTCAGCATTCTGGGAAAGGAAAAAACATCTTGCGTGCTTGTACCAAATGCATAAAAATTCACTAAAAATGTGTTCTTTCTCACCTGCGTTCAGAGAGGTTTGTGTCTTCATTTCTCTAGAAGCTTGTCTAAGCAAATAGTGTCCTTCCTCGGAATCTGAGAGTCCTGTTCCGTGTTCGTATAAGTGGATATGGCACCATTTATTTCAAGTGCAGGTCTTCCTGTAGACCACAGCAGAAAATTTAGCCCTGATATTTCTTTTCTAAAATACATTTGTATTACCGAAAGGGTATTTCACTCATTCTCTAATTCAGTTCCACTTCTGTTAAGGGATATTAAAAGATACCCAGTTTAGCTAAAAAATATTTTGACTTCAGCTGTCATTTCAGAATCCTGAAAGGAAAATCTTTTATTCTGTTTGAGGTCCAAAGCAGAACTTTTAATGGGCAAAAAATTCAGAAAGTAAAAATACAGCATCTGTAGTGAAAGGTAAACTGAAATTCAGAGCTTTTTCCTTTTTATGATCTCAGATAACAGGTGTTCAAGAACTTTAAAAATTAGTTTTCCTTTTGGCTGTGTATTTTGATTTTATAAGCCTCATTGCCCATTTTGCATACGAGGAAACTGAGCACTGAGGCTGGTCGTGGCAGCATCAGGAGGCATTTTTGCACCTGCGGGTTTGAATTCTTGGTTTTATTGCTAGCACAGTTATCAGCAATTGTGCGTGTTTCTGTGTCTCTGACAGAGAAAACATATCAGGTAGTGAAAAGTACAGGCACTTGTTCTTGCTCCTACAATTCCATTTTCACCGTTGAAGATGTTATGAATGCAGAAAGAGAAGCTGGGCCTCACCTCCGTTGAAAATGTACTCCACAAGGTTAATTGCCTTGCCCAAGGAAATCTGTAGAAGAGCCAGGAATAGAACTTGGATTTCCTGGCAGCCTGCCCTGTGCCTTCAGCTCAAGGCCAGCCTCCTCCAGTACAGCTTGCTTGCGAACAGGTTGGATGAGGGAGGGAAACACGCTTTTCAATGCTGTAGCTTAAACCAGTATGTTTTTTACCTCTCTCTGTAAACTCAGATGTGAGTATCTGAGTATGTCTAGCTGGTGGGCAATGAGGGGTAGGAGTAAGATATTAGAAAAGTCTATATATTCTCTATATACAGGATAGAGTGGAAAGATTTGGGACCAGAAGGGTTTTGAACCAAACCCAAATATAAGTCTGAAAGGTATTTGATGCGTATTGATGGTATTTTCTCATCTTTGTACCTTAATTATATATAGAAGTCCAATACTGATCCAGTAAACGACAAATGTAGTAGTGAAACCAAAGTGCCTAGTTTCTTGAATGTTTTGAATGTGGTTACTCCACTTTTCAGGACTAGGTGATCTGAGCCATAGCTGCAGGACAGGGCCATTCCAGGTCACCTCATCCAGAGATGGCATTTCTATTCCCTCTCCTCTTGAAAGGTAGTGTTGCAGAGGGAGTGAAAACCCATGTGTTAAAGTGTGATCCAGGACAGAAGATTCAGAGTCAAGCTTTCTAGGTTTTCTTATAATTTCTGACTAATTGTGCAGCTTATTTAATGTAATTTAATTTAATTCTGCTTTATACTGCAAGCCACAGTAATGCAGTAGCCTTACAAGAAAATATCACATTTTTTCTCTGCCAGTGATAGAAAAGGGCCATCTTATAAATGGCAGTCAGTCCCTGTGTGGGTGAATTTACTCCTCTCAATTAAGAGTTATGATAATAATTAAAGAGGAGTAATACTTTTGGCTTCGTTCTGCATTCTTTACAGACCCAAGCAGGTGATGTGGATGCTGAAGGAATGCAGGGTTGATCCTCTCCTGGAAGGGAGGCTAGTACTGTGATAATTAATATTTGGAGAGTGGTTTCAGGTGTTTGAATGAAAGTCATTACATGCTTTAAGTGCAGGTATTGTTATCTCCTCTTCTAGGAGTAAGCCTCACTTCAAATTGCAGTTCGGTATTACATTTTAGGTACGAAGCTATGTTTTCAACAAGAAAGTGGGCTTCTTTCAGTAAATAGTTGCAAAATATCCTCAGCAGGAGGTGGCTTCTAATTCTGTAGCACACAACTCCGAGCAAGGAAAAAGATATTTTTTTGTATCAACATTAACGTAACTGATATGTTATTTAGTTAGCATGATGCATTCTTGCTGTGCTGTCTTGAATTTATTTTGTGTTAGGTACCAATTTAAAATACAAAGGGAGCATAGTTTACAATGGTGTTTATGGGTGCACCTGTTTTTTTATCCCAAGACCTATCCAAGATATTAATCAGACTGCAAATGAAAAATGAAATAAAAATAGAGGGACAAGAACCTGAAATTTGAAAATTGTGACTTCACAGGCTGTACCGTTTAAATAGTCTGGTTGGGATACGCAGTTTAGTGGTTTAAAGATGCAGTAGTGACACTGCTGCTAAAAGAGGAAGAGATCTTTTCAGGTCCAAGAGAATCCAGATATTTTCAGTCATTGGGGGAACCCTGAAACGGGAAACACCGAGGCCTGGGAAGATGACAGACTGAATGAGAAAGCCATATGTTGAGGAGCATGTAATCATGGTGTCGAGGCTGATAATGTTCATAGCGTGCTGTTTGTTTTGCAATCTTTTGTTACTCCCTGTTCAGAATGATTCTGGTTGCACGGAAAATGCTGATCAGCCTTGCTGTTACTGGAGGCTGTTGATGGGGTATGATTTCCTTCTTTGCAATACAGTGAGGCAGGGAGGCTTCTTCTCTGTCGTTTTGATGTTGTAGTGATGTCTTTCTAGGAAAGAAATCTTTCTGCTGTGCAAGGGCAGCCGCTGGACACCCTGAGCTGACAGACAGGAAGAGAAGGTGGGTTTGTGTCCTGAACACAGGCATCTCTGCGTTTCATCCCTTTTCTTTCGTACTCTGACATGGTGGGAAATCCATTCCACCCAAGCTACATGCTGTCTCACTAGCATTTTAGGAGCCTGTCCTGGAAGGGGACAGATGATATAGTCTACTTGAGAAAACCCATTCTTATTTAGTCTTTATGCAGTCAGTGCTGTGAAATAGGTGCCTGCAGAGAGGGATCCATTCACCTAGCTTATGTGCTTCCCGCTCTCCACAAGGTGATCCACTGGGCTTACATTGAATTAATGCATCTACTACTCTGTGTATGGGGAACCAGAAATGTGGTGCTTCCCCTCATGCTACTCAGGACCAATTTGCTTAGCCATCTCATAAAGATGGACGCTTTGTGGAGGAGGACTGTAAGTCCATCGTTAGTATAATAGCCTAATAACTGAAGCTCTGAGAGACCCTAGGTACTGCTCAGCCAGGGCTGACCCTGTGTGCCAAGAGAAGTGATGCGCCATGAGCTAGTCTGGGTGACAACTCTTTAGACCAAGGGCTGCATTTAGAAGTAGTGGAGCCATGTGGGAGAAGAAGAAAACAAGAGGAATCCTGGCCTGGTGCTTTAGGCATCCATGTAAAGATCTGAGGTGACATCCCCCTAGGGCTGCTTTTTATCTGATCTAAAATGCAGACATTGGAGAACATAGCCTGGAACCCCACTTCTGTCTCAATTTGAGAATGGGCCTTAACTAATACTCAAAAGATGATACCCTTTTCTTCCTTGTTTTTCTTCTGGAGCCTTTTCTCTGCATGGCATTTCAGCTTCAAGAGAAGGGCTGGAGAATGCTTCTCATGCAGGAAAGCACAGGAGCTGATGATTAGGACACTTGTATAGGAGGTGTGGGTTTAAATCTTCATCATGTTTACTAATGGACAGACCCCCTGTGAGCACTCTTGCTCTGAGACGCTAATGTACAAGTTGGGTGTGAGCACTATGAATGGAGCTGTGCTCTGTCCTGACCTTACGGAGCTCTGAAGGTTTCGCCAGAGGGTGGAGCTGGATTTTGAGTGGCTCTCAGTTGAAACTTGAAATGCAATGAAGTGTTAGTTGGGAGGTAAGGCTTGCTACCTTAGACTAACAATTTTGAGCATGTTCAGCTAATTAAACTTCAGTCTGCAAAGGGCTTTAAGGTTAAGTAGGAAAATACGAGGCAACTGAGTTGTGGAGAATAGGTGGATCGAATCCCACCCTAGAGACATCTCCACACACATAAGATGTATTTGTGTGTTTTATAGCATGGCTGTAATCTATTTGCACGTGATTTTAATTCTCTCTCTTACCAGTTCAAATGGTATTGCCTGTTAGTATTACAAGTATTGTGGAGTTTCAGAGTTTTTTTGGCAGTTCAGTTATATGTGTGTCTTTATTCTGCTATTTTCAGTCTGTCAATTCTGAGAACTGTTGAACTGCAGAACTGCAGGGTCAGACTTTGGCACTACTTATGGTGATTTAAATAATAGTACTGATAAATTAAATTTGAAATAATGTATTGCTTGTGTATCTGTATCAGTGTCAATGAGAACGGAGTCTGGTCTACAGAGGTTGGTTTGCTTTGATTAAAAGTGATTTACCAGTAGTGGCAGTCTCCCTTTTGGAGGCTTTAAGATTATCAGTGAATTGGCAAGATTTAGGATTTTTACATCCTGTCTGTTCAGAGTAACTGCTGGGAGCTTAAAAAACAGTCAGACTGGTAGTTCCTGTATACAGCAGAAATCATGGCTTTACCCAATATATTATCCTAATCCATTTTGACTGTTATATCAATTATCCTAATAGAGAGCAATTGGGGCCTTTTACAAGACACATATGTGAGCTTCACTATTATGATCTTATCAAAGTTCCATTGTGTTAACATATTCTTGGGGTTTCCTTAGTATTCACACAGAACCCATTCATGCTCTGGCTGCTCCTCCTGCATTGTTTCCTGTTAATGATGCTAAACGCCTTGAGAAATCTGCTTGGGGACTCCTTCCACAGACAACTGTCTGTTTGGGTCTTGAAAAAACGACTCACACAACACATTGACAAAGTACATACAGTACTTGGATCACAGTATTAAAAATGTAGAGGAGATAAGGCTATCTCTGCCATGGCATGCACTCTTGCATTCATTAACATTTATTAACATTCATAAACTATTTGGAGGAGGCAGAGGTGTATGCAATTTTTAAGATGCTTCTTATGCAAACTTGCCATTCGAGTCAGGGATGACCATTCAAGCATGCAACAATTCCTTTATCAATCTGTATATGTAAGTCTGATTGAGACAGGTAGATGGACAAATGGTCTGTCAGTGACACATGGTGCTTCTCGTCAAGTAGATTGAATATGCAGCCAGGAGATGCATGATGAAATCTTAGGCTTGTTGAAGTCAGTGACCAAACTCCTAATGAATTCAGTTGCCTGGATTTCAGCCCTTCCCCATCTGCCACTAATACGATGTACAACTGTGTCTGCTGGTTGGTTATGAGCTCTGTAAATTGTGCAAATAGCCATGTTTGCACAAAACTCAGGTCATTTGAGGAAGAAGATCTATACGTGTTCAAGTTAGGCACCAGATGAACAGAAATTTTACCATGACTCTCACATAGCAAGAACAGTATTTGAATCAATCTGTGAATATGATAGATTCGTTATTCACGTCAATTAAGTTTTTAGCAGTCACTGCATGAGTAACAGGTGAGCTAGACTTGTACAGACATAGAAGATTTTTGTTGATGCTTTTTTTTAATTATAAAGCAACTTGTATGCCATATAAACAGTATTGCTTCTTAAAAGTAGAAGTTTTTTCTTGTTTAATAATTTCAGTGGACTATTTGAAAACTGGAATATGGACACCTCTGTACTTCAACCTTCAGCAAATTTTTCAAAGATATACAAAGACATGGTTTTGAAAATGCCTGAATGTTCTTGCTCTTTCTGTGTGTATAACTTTCGTTAAGGATATGCTCAGCTGTGGTCATAGGTAGATACATACAGAGGGTATATTACTCACTGAAACAAATTCTTTTTAAGGCAAGTCTGTGTGAAATAGTGGCTCCATTGAAGTGAATTCAATAGCAAGACTCCAACTGACTTGGTTGGAGTTAGGATTTTCTCTCCAAATACTTGTAAATGGTGGTATATAAATTGGAAACCCTTTCTTAGTTATGCTAACAAAAACCCACTGATTATGGTTTTGAGTAAGGGAAAGAATTTGCCCTTTAATCTGCCGCATATCTTGAGGGAGAAGGCTTTGTGCATCGTACTTTTTGTTTAAACTAGATCAAAATTCCTTAGGTAAAGGCAATATCCATTGCACAGAGAGCAACAAAGAAAAAAACATGTTATAGTTGAAGTTCACACATGCACACAAAACCGTTTCAAAATTATATACTTAATAATTTTGCTCCAAGCAGAAGCTAATTCATCTCTTTCATTGTTCATTTCAGGAAGTAGAAGGTCTCAGAGCCTCTGCAGACAAACCAGATGCCATTGGTTTCCAAGAAAGAGATTATTAATCCTATCCTTCTAAATCACTGAGAAAGCTATTTTAAGGGAGAAGTTATAGCCATCATGATCTTTTTGCACAATTATAAATCATTGTGGTTTGCTTTGCATGATTAAAATTTCAAATAGTTAATTAAATAATGTCCCAGAGCAAGCTTTGTACATTGCAAAGCTCTGTACACCCTTCTTTGCGCTCCCAAAAGCCCTTATCTTGAGAAGGTAATAACTGGGAGGCAGAACTCTATTGATTTATTTACCTTCCTCATTTTTTGTTGACGACTTAGTTTTCGTAAAATTTTTTAGTGGCCTTATAATAAAAAGCCAGGGGAGGGATTCTGTCCTTCCTTTGCATTTCTACAATGTGAGCATTCCAGACACTTTGCAAAAGTATAGAGGCAGGGATGAACCGTAGCTGCATCCATTCTCAGTTTGTTTGTCTTCTCTGGGTTGACGTTTGAATACTCAGCTTGCCCACTCTCCTCATTCAGGGCTACATAAATGTCATGGATAGAAGCTTTGAAAAAGTTCTCATTTTCAGTAATTTGAGCATGATAAGGCAGCTGAAAAATTGAAAAGGGCATTTATTTAATTAAAAAATGTCTGACTGGATTTATTTGGAAGCTATCCAACAAAATAAACATCTGGTCCAAGACTAAATATGAGAAATTTCAGGTAACCTTTGAGAAGGTCTTACAGCAAGGAGTAGAAGATGGGCAAAATGAATGAACATAGAACCCAAGTCTCTATAAGACTTGGAGCAACGGGGAATTGTCACTCCTGGGTTCTTGGGTTGAATCTGACCTCACCAGCTGTCAGCTCAGTTGTGTCCCATGCACTGATATTAGAGTTTTCAGTGTAGGGTGAGAGAGTCTAAGGTATCCCTCTCTTATTTTACATGGCTGTGTGGGGTCAGTCATATCCCCTCTGCCTCTTGCAGTCTAGCAAATTCAAAGGAAAGATAATTTTTCCTCTTTCAGAAGCAAAAGTGATGCAGAAAACACTTTTGTTTACAGCAGTTCTGCTCTGTATCTCAAGGCTCTAGGTAGTTGTCTTATGTACCTGGGTTAGCTGTGGAAAGATATAGTTCAGGATAGTTGCATCCTGTCTTCCCTTCTTCCAGTTTTCCCCGTCACATTCCTTTTTTGGATCCTGTTGCTCAGCCAGATACCTGGGGATCTTCTAGTAACTAGTTCATTATGGTTATCTTGCTCTATTGGGGAGGGAATAGCCAGATCCCAGAGCCAAAAGCCTTGTCAGCTTGAGGACAAGGGCAGAATCATGGGAAGTTTGAAGGCAGTTCAAAATCACTTCATTCCCTTCATATCCTGTCTTAAGCTGTACGTTTGATTTTGCACTTCCAGAGAGTGCAGCAGAGAATTGGACCCAAAGCGTATGATTTAAACTGCTGCTGACATCAAGCTTGGCCCATGCAGCACTAGCACCAAGGCTGAGTTTGGGTGGCAACACATCAGCACCATGAATGACTTATGAATGAAACAGAAATTTTTAAGGGGCATTTTCATACTTGGCTCGAGTGAAAAGTAGAGAATATTATTTATGCAGATGGAAATGTCCATGCCCAGTGAGGTGCAGTGTTGTCTTTGCTAATCTCAGATATATTTGTATTTGAGTGTGGATTTTCTCCTTTGCACAGAGGTTCTCCTTCTAGTCCGTCTGTCAATGAAGTCATAACCCCACGATTGACATCATAGTCTGTAATCATGGAAATTATTGCGATCTCAGAAATTCAGTTTTATAGCAGTCTCTGAACGATGGGAAAATGAGCTGTAAGAGAGGAAGTTGCTGTTTAAACTCAAATATCTTTGGTAATTATCAGAAATAGAGAAAGTATTAAGACATAGTTCTGTAGGGCCAAATTGATTCTTGGTGTAGGACTGCTGAAGGCACTTGAGTTACCCCAGGGAGGAACTTACCCCCTGTGTCTGGAATGACTTGATGGCAAACATGTGAAGAGGAAGTGAATTTATGCTCCAGTTTAATATATTGGAAAGTTTTCCCTCATCTGAAAGTCTGTCTTTATCTCTGAATTTCCTGGCTTTTGTGGATTTATATTAGATCCTTAATGTTATTTCAATGTATTTTTTCTGGTGTTTGATGTCTTTTGAGTTGTTTTTACTGGGGATATAATATATATATATTTAATGAAAGTAAAAGCAATCTTCCATTGAGAAGGTCACAAAGCTTTCATGAACGCTGCATAGCTACCGAGTGCAAGGCATCTCCTTATTTCAGATCTGTGGTTGTTGCTTGTGTAGCTAAAGCATTAATTTCAATGAGAAGATGCAAATATCTCTTAAAGAACATTTTAGCACCTGTTTTCCAAAGTGAAATATTGTCATTTTTAATTCTTTACAAAAGAATTATCTCTCCAACTCTGTATGCAGAGTTCTTGTAACCTCTTAAAGTTAATGATCCACAGTATAAATAAAACATCAATACATTATGCTTATCAAAACCTTGAAAAAGAATTCTTTTTAAGACACATGGAAAGATGGGATAAACAATTACATGTTGTATCTATGTGCAAGTAGCTCACCCTTATTCTTTATCAGAATTTGCTATTCTAAGCCTGCTGTGAGGTACAGGTTATGTACAAAGTCAGGCCATGGGGAGTGGAGGCTTTTGAGGATGCAAGTGAATGGAGAGCGTCATTTGTGCACGAGCCAAATTCCTAACAGAAACAGAACTCACTTCTCCCTCACTTGCACAGCTCTACTGGATCCATGGCATTTCCCCAATTATGTAATGGTGTAAGGGGACAAGGGGCAATGGCCACAAGTTTCGGCAAGGGTAATTCCCATGGAGCAAGGAAAAAAATTCCACAGTGGAAGGGGATGAGCACGGGACATGGTCTGCAGAGAGGCTGAGGAATCTCCCTCCTTGAAGATTTCCAAACATCAACCAGAGAAAGCTGGACCAACCTGATCTAACGTTTGATTTAGAAGTTAGCCCAGCTTTGAGCACAAGGTTGGACTAAAGCTCTAGGCACCTTTCCAACCAAATTTTTGATGTTTTTATGCTATACCTGTCAATGTACTTGAGCCCGTTGTATCTTAAATCTTTTAACAACTGAGAATGTCACCAGGGTGAGTAAGTTGCTAATAGGGCCCAATTTTTGCACAAATTCTTAGTTGATCTGTTTGGGATGCATCAGGCTTAAGGCTTTTCCATTAGGTTTTTATGGAAGTATTTAGTAAGATATTAGACTTGGTCAACGTAAAGCCCTTCTGGTGCATAAAAGGAGAATAGCTGTGTGCTGGGTTCATCCCCATCAAGCACAGGCCTGTCATAAGCCTGTCAGCTTTGCTCTGTTTTACCTGGGAGGGGAAGGAGGAAAAGGATTTGAGAATGGCCAGAGCATGCTAGGGCAGCTCTTTTTGCCAAGCAGCTGGGTAGAGTAATTTGTTGTGGAGCTGATCAGCTTTCCTCATGTTCTTCCTGATTTACAGTAGTGAAACGGCAGGTATTTGAGTCTTGACTACCGACAGGTTTTCTTTTGTGGCAGATCAAGCCTGGAATGAATAGTAGAGTTGACCCAGCTTTACTTTAACTGTCCGTCATGCTCAGCAGTAACTGAAGGGAGGAGGGCAGAGAGCCCTGATTCTGGAAAGTCTTGGTGAGAGCCAGATGGCATCCCAGCACTGTGTGTGCTCTTTGCTTCTAAGAGGAAGAGATCTTCCCCTGTTATTAAGTGGATTTTTATGCCTTGTACTGAGAATCTGCTGCTCTTTATCTTAAATCATGAAACAACGGTGAAAGGCAATTTCATCTGTGTTTCTGTTGTGTCACCTAGGAGAACAGAGCCGGGAGACCAAAATCTGTCCAAGTGCCCTGTGCTTGTTCTGTGAGCAGTAAGGCAGGGCATATGCCAGAGAGCTGTGCTGCTGGCAGCACTACCAGGGGAAAGACCTGGGAGCAGCACAGGGATGGATTGGGAAAGTGGGAGAAATAAGACAGCAAGGATCTGTGCCTGTAACAGGACCAGCCATAAAGGTACTAGATACCTTAAGAGTGTTCTTGTTCCTCTATTGCATTTGCTGTTGAGGTATCCCATGTACCTGCAATGACTTAGAATCATAGAATGCTTTGGGATGGAAGGGACCTTTAAAGGTCATCTAGTCCAACCCCCCTGCAATTGGCAGGGACATCTACAACTAGATCAGGTTGCTCAGAGCCCCATCCAGCCTGTCCTTGAATGTTTCCAAGGATGAGGCATCTACCACCTCTATGGGCAACCCGTTTCAGTGTTTCACCACCCTCATTGTAAAAAATTTCTTCCTTATATTCCATAACTTCTATGTCTGTTATGCAAGGGAGGGGAAGCTAGTCATTGCTTCAGAGGAGTGGGAACCGGCATGGTTGGACATCAAGCTGCGGTGATCCAGGAGCTGTCTGGGATGCAATCAAGGCATGGTCGGCTCTGGGATCTCTGTTGGCCACAGCGCTCTAGGCCTGTAGAGTGGAAGTGCTCCCACTTGCATGGGCTGCACAGCCCATACTGGCCATGCAGAGCCACAGCCTCTCTCCTCTGCTCTGACCTCACCTCCTGCAACTGATTGACAGATTCGCCACCCAGCTGCTTCAGGTGGCGGCTGCCAGTCAGGGAGAAGAGAGGCTGCAGTGGTCCGTGAGCTGCTGGGAAGGGTCCTCGCTCAGAGACAGACCCCGTCAGACAAACGCTTCAGCAGCAGGCTAATGCCATGCTGCCCCCCTGACCCCGCAGCTGGCCAGCCTCGTCCCTGTCCTGTGACTTGCTGTGCTGCACCCATGTCACCTGCCAAAGTGAGAGAGTTCGTAAGTCTGAGCATTCGGGGTATCTCGTGGCAAAGACGCGTGAGCAGCGGTTGCTCTGATGGATGGTGCAGCAGGTAGGAGCCATGAGGGGCTGGTTTTAGTTAGTTTGATCTGAAGTCCATCAAGAAGCTTATTCTTACCGCTATGCCAAATGCATCGTTTTCCAGGGGAAAAAAAATAGCCATATATTAGCCACAGAATAGTTGTTTTTTCTCTGTTGAGAAGGGAAGAGAAGCACAAGGTTCACAGTAGTTTGAATGTGAGGTCCTGTGTTCTAGAAGTGTCTTATCGAGATGCAATAAATATATTCATGGCCAGTAGACTTTTCTGAACGTTGCTGCTGGACCAAAAGTCATGAAGGAAATTCTTCTGTCTATCCCTTGTCTGTGACAGCACTGTGTGAACATATGTCGTAGATTAGGTTTGGGGGAAAGTTTTTGTTTTCTTTCTTTTTATTTCTGTGAATAGTTGCAGGAAAACAGCCTCTTTTTTTAAGAGTTCATCTGCTCAACCTGTTTATTCCCTACTTACAGTTTTACTAATCCTTTTTTTTTGTGACATCATAATGATTTCCACAGCAACCGATTGTGAAGTTGCAAACAAAGGATTATGACTTCAGGTGCAGAATGAACAGACAAACTCTTAAGAAACAGGTTTTCAGGCAAATGACGCTATTAATAAAGAATGAGAGGGGAGGGGAAAAATCCCCAAACACATGATGTGCAGTACCAACAGAGGTGATTCAAGCTGAACAGTTGTTAGGATTTCCTGCGAGGTTATAACGTTGTTTGAAGGCAATAAAAATACATAAATCTGCAAGAAATTATTTTTTCACATCTCTGTTAGAAATGCTGAAGTTGCTATTTAAAGCTGCTGTGTTTGTCAGAAAGAAGTTATGTCTTGACTTGTGTGTTGTTTCAAAACAACACAGACCCCCAAGGTGTAACGATTATTGAAAAAGGCACTATTGGTTCCTCAAGGACTTTGTTGCAAGTGTGATCCATGTGTAGCCAACACTCACAATGAGTTTCTTGCAAAAGCTTCCTCAGATTGTCAGCAGCAAACATTTCTGATGAACTTCATCACATTCACTGTTGGAATGACATGGTGAAGGGATTCTGCCAGGAATAATCTTACCTTTGATGCTAGAAATTCCCAGATCTTTTTGATGATGTTTCTTACTTCCAACTTCACTTTTGGGTTAATGGCTCTTCTTTCACTTCTGCTGCTTAGTGGGGCTCATAAACCCCACTTGAAGGAGTCATGACAGTCCTCAAGGTTTAGGAATGTCTGCCTTATGTCCTCACCAAGCGGATAGATTTTTAATTTCTCCCCAATACATTGGAGTCGTTAGTTTAAACAAGACAGGAGATGCAAGACTGAGTCCATAACAACCAAGTCGTTTCTGTGGCCATCCTTTTGTGTTCGTATCCCTGTAGTCCTTGTTCTTCTTCCTTGGGCAAGTTTCTGGGAAAGCTTACAAATCACAGCAGCTCTGGGAGCTTGTTTCTTATACTTCTTTCTGGCTGCTGACAGAGATGGAAGTCTGTCTGTGCCCATACTTTGGCCTTGGTTAGATGCTGTTAGAGGCTCTGTGCAGAGTTCATGGCCATGCTTCACTTCAGATGGGTAACTGCCAGCCTGCAACCACTTCATCTCCCTGTGTCAGCGATCTTCTCCTCTTACCCCATTCCTGGGCATCTTTACCAAAGAGCACCTGGAAAGGGATAGCAAGTTTATGGAGACTTCATTAAATGGGCAGCACATCCTGTGTGGAGCCTTCCTCTCTTCATGCTTTTTCTTCAGCTTCTTCCCATATCAGACCTCAAGACAGGATTCATAGTTATGGACATGTCAATTAATAAAGTTGATGAGTTACGGTAGGTCTTGCCTTATTTAATTGCATTTGTGTTCTTCAGGCATCTTTGTCTTACTCTCATTTCCCTCTTCTGATAACATCAGGAGGGGTTTCTGTGTGGCCCAGTCCTTCTAACCCTAAATGCTTTCCAAATTTCCTTTCCCCTTTAGTTTCCCACGGGCACTATTTCTTAGTTTCTCAGAAATATTTCCCCTAGGATTTGTCTCATTTTTTTTCTAGCATTTCAAAGTTTGGACAGGGACTCTGTGCTTCCTGGAGTTTTAATAATTACATCCTCTGTGCCCAGCCATGGCCTGCTAATGGAGTCATATGCACTGGGTTTCATACAGGAATTTTCTGTTTGCTGCTCCCGAGACAGCAGAAAACCTTCTCACAACTGGTACTGGAGTAAGAACAACAAATGCATAGGGCTTTTCCTGGGCAGCGAGACTGACTGGGAGGGGTTGCTGACTCTTGATTTATCCATCCTGAGGAAACGGCCAGTGTGAGTTTGCTCTTCGTCTTGATAAGCTGAGGGGAGAAGAGGTGGAGCAGTCCGTCTGGGGAGTGGGATGTATTGTGCAGACCATTTTAAGCAGATTTCTTGTGTAACCTTTACAATTGTTTGTCAAGATGGTACTTTTTTCCTTTTGAACATTAGGCATTTTTAGTAACTGTGGCCCCAGTACAGTCTCTTCAGGTGCTTGAAAATTAAGGTTGTATAAAGGTAAATGTACTAGGCAGAAGTAGTTTTTAGGGTTGTTGCAGTGCTACTGACACCTTTTCAGGGATGTGGACTATTTTCAGGCTCTGTGGGTGATATTCAGCTAACTAGGGTAGATGTATAATTGAGGTGATTAACCACTTTTCCTCATTGACTAATGAGTCAAGATGAGAGGTGATCAGCCATCCCTTGAGCTGCCTGTGTGGTCCGAATATAAAGCCGTGCCATGAAGAAATGAGAGGACTAGTTGTAAGGTTCTTGTTGGATTCCTCTTCCCCCTGTTGCCTATCATGTTTGCCTTTTTTTCACCCTGGGCCAGGCCTTCCAGCCTGCTACAGGTTGCTGTAGGCACTTCTTTCCAGTTCTCTTTCACCTAAGTAAACCTGATGTATGGGAATGGTGCTCTTAGATTTACCCTAGTAGGCACTGCTTTCCCTGGGCCTTGTAGATAAAAGAGCAAATCCTTCAGCTTTGTGAGGAAATGTGCAGATATCAACACGTAGTGGCTGCTGAGGTTTTTGCATGCCAGAAGGGACAAAGAGGATAAAAAGAAAACCCATTGCTTTTATCAGGTACCTAGAAAATCTGTGATTGTCAACGGATAAATGCAAACATACAAGCTCTCCACGTTCCTGGTCCGTGCACACACCTGAAGCACTCCGAAATCCTGCTTGCAGTTGTTGCAAAGTCATTCACCTTTATACGCACAGAGCCATATTTTAGCCCTGATGTGGGTGGTTATTTTAGTCTCAGTTTCACAGTAACTGTACCTGGAATGATTACACCAGCAACAATGTGAAACATCTCAGTGCAAACGACAGTGATGAGTGGCGTAGGCTGGAATCCTCCGTACCCACACCTCTGCCGCAGCCATGCTGCAAGTCAGGGCTTCCCGCAGCTGGGAGTGCTTAACTCACAGGCTCCAAGTAAGTAGCTTCTATTTCATTTTGAGCACCGTAACATCTCTGCTAAAAAAGAAACCGACTTTTCCTGCAGCTTGTGGAGCTAGGGTTGGAGAGAAACACCTTCACTAAGAGGTTTAAAAATTACAATATTGAGATTAGTCTCATGTTTTGGGTTTGATTTTTTTCAGCCTCTCCTTAGCGGTTTCTCTTTCTTAAATGAGTATTTTATTCCATTAGCCTTGGTGAAGAGTACTTCCAGAGGCTAGTGGGAATGCATTTTAGTGTTCATTGGTTAAATATTCTTCAGATGTTACATACGTAAAACCTCCGTGGCTGATGAGTACGTTTTAGTATATTTTTGTAAGTTACAAAAATACTTAAGGGCCTCTAGTCATTTTGTAACACCTGAATAATGCCTTCCTCTGTTTGAAGGAGACGTCAGGAGGCTGTGAGTGGCTGTGGTGAGGAGTCATATAAGGATCAGTCAGACCCGATTTGATCAGAATGAGACGCTGAATGAGAAATAAGAAAGAGATAGCCTTTGTGTGAATTGGATGCCATCTGAGAAAGAACAGATCGACCGGTATGTAGCTAGTGAGGTCCTTAGAAGTGCCTTTATTTGAGCCATTCTTCTATATACATATACACAAAGACACACATACATATTTTTAAACCGAAGAAATTCCAAAGCAAGAATCTTTTATTGTAAATAATAGAAATACAAAATATTAATAGAACATAGAAATAGAAAATACTAAATTGAACAGAAAATTAAATTGTATTAAATTGTATAGAAATAGAAAATAATAAATTGTATAGAAAATAAAATAATATTGCAGTTAAAATTTTTCAATCCTAATGTTTGTAAGCCTGAGAGATTCAAAATTCAGGTTGTATTTGGAAAAAAAAAACCCACAAACAACCCAAAGCCTCACCATTTGCCATTTCTCACAGCTTGGAAAATATGCAAATGGTTACTTAAAGTCGATCAACTTTATCTCCTCCTTTCCTCACAACCAGAATTTTAGTGACAACCTTTCCTGTAGAGACACTGCAGTAGTGACCCCTAATACTAAACCCATATTTTTTAATAAGTTACCTTTCATTACAGCTCTGGCAGACATCAGTGAGGACAAAATTTTAACCTCCCCAGTGAAACCACTTGGTTTCTTTTTTCTTTTTAATTGTGATTTTTACTTCATCCTCAAATATCTTGACTTTGAATCCTAAATGTGTACCGTGCTATCATTTGAAAAGAGCTGGCCAACCTTTCTGACTCCATTTCAACTGATGGAGTCACTGCAGCAGCTCCTGTTTATGCCCAGCTGTGTGGGGAATGTAGTCGGGGCTGGAGACTGAGCTGTCTCTGGGTCAAGTTCAACTCACGGGTTTTCAGGAGGGCATCGCTGGTTCGTACCCAGTGGTAGCAAAGTTACTTAATTTCATATTTCTCTGCAGAAAAGGAGTCCATCTTGCTCCTGAAGTCATACACAACCCGACAACTTTTGTTAAGAATTGCTTCTATGTCCTTAGTCACAGAAACATTGCATTGCTAAATAGAAAATTATGTGATACAAATCCTTAAATTATGGAATAATATATATGGAATAAATATGGAGTGCTATGTACAGAATATATAAAATGTATGGAATGCCCTAAGAACAATGTTTAATGATGTGGCAAACAGTCTCACTCTCCGTGCATGCAGCTGGGGCTGCGTTTAATGTGGCGTGTCCTACATGTGGGATTCAGCTCCCTGTGACTTTTCCATTAAGTTCACTGACATGTGCACTGGTTTTCTTGGAAGTGCTTAGGAAAAGGAAGTTTTGCAGCGACTAATCTCTTTCAGGAAAATAATGATAATGTAGCACTTTACAAAATAAATATGAAAGGTAAATGTTTGGTGGGGTTAGTAAGAAGAGTTGAGGTTAGGTAGATAATCCGAATTGAACAATCCTGTCTTGTACTTTTTTGCATGCTTATAGTGCTAATTGTTGCCTCAGTTTTTATTTTAAAAATTGCAAGTTGATATGCTGCTTTAAAAGGCATCAACTGATCTTACTGAGCAAATGAGCAATGATACACTTTCAAGAATACTTGTTAAAGAGTCATTTCCTAGTACCACAAACTGAGGAAGTAATTTTAAATGAGTAACTAACTAGTCGATTTAATAAGTCAGCTAATGTACTCTTTAAAGGAATGGAAATAATTTAATATCAAACTAAAATATTTGATAAAGAACCTGTTGTACCTTCATCTCTCAGGCTTGACTCAAGTATTTAAAATCTGTGGAAGTGTTTTCTGTCACTTTAGTGCGGGTTAATCAGATTTTTACAAATACATTAAACAATTAGACTGGTTGATCCTTTACAGTGCGGTTCTTACAGGAGATTATGCAGATAGATGGTAATTTTGACCTTTATTAACATTGCCTTCTGTCGTGGTCAGTGGAGATTTGTGAATAGTAATGAGGTGCTGATGTAAAATTGTCAGTTTGCTGTTACTACTAAAATGGCTCTTTAGTACTAGAATGCAGTTAGCAGAGCTAAGCCATAAAAGCTGTTTGTTCAGCTAAAGTCCAAAATTCTGTCTTTTAGGTTGGGTTGCAATATGTTTTTGTGTTTAAATTGAAGATGACAAGCTCTTTTACATGAAAACCATTTCCCTTCACTCAGACTTCCAAGTGTTTCTGTCGTCTGTTAGGGGCTTTTCTAGGCCATACAGGAGTAGTATTGCTGACTTATCTTAGCCTGTTGCAATTAAAATCATCTCCTTCACATAGCAGTAACTGAATTTTATGGCTTTAAAAAAAATTTCTTTTTATGTATTAAAAATCAGCATAGCAACAGTAATAGATGCACTAGTAGTAATGAGTCGTAAAATGAATGCAGAAACCCCCTCAATGGATATGTTTCAGTGATTTTTGCTACTTTCTTCCCCAGGAAGGAATTTTGCACATGTTAAATGAGCAGGGCTGAAAATTCACTTTCATAGAAAAGTCATTAATGATTGATTATAGTAGAAATTGATGTGGCTATAGAGTTTGTTTCTTCAGCAATTTTTCTAAAAGAGGTAGCAAATAATAGAAAAATATGTTCCTTTTAAAGTATCCTGTATAATGCAGTAGCAAAGATATAATGATTTATTAAGTATACTAGGATTTGTTGGGTTTTTTTTTTTCCTCCTTTTGCTGCTATTGGTATTTTTTTAACAGTAATGAAATTCATGATTCAAAGATTTTTGTAATTAAAGGTTTTTTTCCATCAGGGGCTTGAGAGTCAATATGCAGAACAGCATCTGAAATACTTATAGCTTTATTCTATAAAAGCTAGCAGCAGAGGTTCAGCACTTTCGGCACATTTAATATAAAGATGAACAAGGACCCAATAAAAACGAAAAGATAAAGTGGATGTAATAGGAAAAACTGAACAAAGGAAAATTTAAATTGAATATCAGGAATATTTCCAAAAAAGCAAAATGTATTAGGCCATGGAGCAGACTCCACAGGGTCATACTGGAAACCTCATTGCTTTGAGACACTTGAAGGAGAGCTACCAAAGTCAAATGAAATCAGAGTTAAGCTCAGCTATGCCTGGTGATACACCACTAGCTGAGCTGTGGTCAGCAGAGATCACAGCAAGTTTTGCTGCTTAGTTTCCCCATTGCCTTTTGCTGCTCTGGTGGAAGCCAACCCACTCATCTCAGATGCTCACCTCGAAGCACGCCAGGTTGCTGTGTTGATGCCCCAGTACAGTCGCTCCCATGCTTTCTTAGTCTAGGAAGGTTTCTACAGCAGTATTCCTCAAGGTCTGCCTGAGTCTCTCCCACTGTTACAGCTGTGACTTTTCACAGATGTGAAGCCAGATGGCCTTTGCAGCCACTGATTTCCCTTACTCTTTCTCGGGTTTATATTGTCCCAGAGGGCCAATCCTGACAGCAGTACGATATTCTCATTCACTCTTAGAGACGTATGCTCTGTGAAAGAAAATGGGCATATAAGGTGTTTTAAGATGCCTTAGCTTATAGAGACCTAGGCAAAATAATGAATGTCCACACATATTTCCCTCACTCAGTTTCTTTGTAGGTTTATGGGGAAAGAGCAAAGTCATGTGAGAAGTCTGTGATGTCCTTTCTGATGCTTTTGTTCTCTTACGATCCATGAAGTCGCCTTCTTGGCAGTGAATTTCCATCTTCCTCAGCTAGTTCAGCAATGAGACATGTTTCCCTTCTAGGAAAGCATGCTTCTCTTCCCTGCTAAAGCCTCCTGTTCGCATGAGTACTGTTCCTGTCTGCCTTACCTTCTTATTTTTAAAAGCTTTTCCCAACACCTAGTCTCTCTGTTCTGCTTTTTCTTTAGACCCTGGGTTTCTTCTCAGAAATTGGAAAAAATCTGGTTAAGAAGAGGTAGAGTAAGAAAGAGCATCTGACTGATTGTGGACAAGTCAGAAAAGCCCAGTGGGACTGAGAATGCACAAAAAGAAAAGGGGCAAACAAGAACATGCGCTTCCATTCAGAGCAAGACAGGCTAAAAGGGCTGGTAAAGAAGGATTCATAGTCTTTAGACAGTCAAAAACCTGAGGATAATATATAAAAGTAAAGTAATCAATGTCATACTTGGGATTGCAGAGACACAACTCTTTCCTCTGTGTCTTTGATTAGGAGACCTAGCCCTCGGGTGTGAAGATGGGGTGATAAAACAGGATTGAGTGGCAGAGATTTAGCGTGAGAAAGAGGAAAAAAGAAAATGGAGGGGTAGTGTAGAAGAGGCATCACAGAAAGAAAAGGAGAGGGTGGATGAAAAGGAAAGGAAAGAGGAAACAGACACCAAGGACAAATGGAAAGAAAGATAGGCTGTAATCTACTGTGCGACATAAAAGAAAGGAACAGTGGAGCAAAGCCAGAGAGGGTAAGAAAAGGCAAGAGATTACATTGCATTAAAAAAAGATGTATTAGAAAGGCAGTGGGCTTTCCTGCAATCAGTGGACTGGATGAGGTGACGAGTCTTTCACAGTGCAGACTGCTGTGGTTCTGTGACATTAAAGCAGCAGGATGAGGGAGGGGAGCTCAAAGAAGGGACAGAGAAAATAAGAATTTGAGTGGAATAAAAAAGACAAAGCTCTAGAGGAAACCTCAGAGTTTATGAGTGTAAACTCACAGAATTCTGAGTTTATACTTGCATATTTAAATGGAGAGTCAGTGAAGCTGTCCGCTGATTAAGATGTTATTCATTTGGGAAGCTGTACCGAGCAGTCCTAAAGACAATGCTCCCAGGCTGATCAGGAGCTCAGTGTGGTCAGCAGGACTGTCCCACTCTACGTTGGCTTGTTTCCAGAGTCTCCAGACCACTCAGCCCGAAAGGCAAATGCAAAACTTTTGCCATTACAATTTGGCAAGTGTTTCTGAGGCAAAGGAAACAGTCATGAGCGTGTTTTGCCCACTGACCTGCCCTCTGACTAAAACATTGGTGTAGGAGGAGAACTCTTATATAAGGGCAATGAGACAGAATATTTCTGCTATTAGTGTCCATGGTTAAGGGGAAAAGGAAATAACACAGAACTGGTTCAAGCATCGTCACCCAGCAAACTCTGCACACTAGTGTCACTCAAGGAGTATTTAGATAGCATTCCTATCTTAGGTACTCAACACTGCAACATACTTCCATCCCTTAATAATACCAGCTAGAAAGGCAGCTACCACTAAGAGTTCAGATACTATTTTCCAGTTTCTCTTTGTTTCCTTCCCTTTCAGTAGAGATGGGTTGATTCTTTATAACGGGTTTAACCCTAATGGGTACCAGATAACCAACAATTGTAAGCAAGTTTAGGTCTCTGTAACTAATCAGCAGTTGCTAAAACTCTGACATTCCTTGACCATATCTGGTGTGCTGTGAGTTTCCAGCTTCATTTGATCAGTAAGTTACTCTTCATAGTCTTTCTGGAAAGAGAACTGTATCTGTATTTTCACATCCAGGCTCTCCACCCACTTGTGCCATATGTTCCATTTAATGTTCCAGGACAGGAAGTATAGTAGAGATACCTTTCACTTTTACATCTAATGACAATTAAGTGCTTTACATTGAGTCAGATTTTCAGTTTCCCGGTTCCAGCATTCCACAGATGGGACTTTCAGTTAAAGAAGTAGGAGTTAGAGAAGGCTTTGCCTCTGTACTCAAGAGTGTTGATTTTGTAATTTTCCTTCATTACTCTCCAAGGCAAAAACAGGCAAAATGCTTTTTATTTGTTGTGGATTTTTATTCCCGTGGCAAGATTTTACACACATAATCTAATGTTTTCGGAGAACCTTGGAGTCTGTGTTACTGTGACTTTCTCTTATGCAAGGGTCCTAAGCTCTAGGGGCAGAAGCCAGGTTGTAAGTGAGTGGAGTTAGAGAAGGGTTTGTACAAGATTTCTTAGCTGCAGCAAGCTGCAATTGCTCCACTGAGTTATTACATTTGATACTATTTGAGGATTCCAGCATGCTGCACCCACTATTTAGAAACATTTTTTATAAGTTGATCTAAATCATCTGAAAAGTGAAGAGCAGCAATGCTGAGGTCTACCAGGGTTGTAGCAGGTGCTGCCACCAGGGTCACTAGTCAGCTCCCGTAACCAAACCTTGTATTATTAAGGAGTCTTGATGTCAGTGCAAGGCATTATGCTGTGTACAGCCCAAATATCCTGTAGAGGGATGACTATATCCAACTATATATGTTTATATATGACTATATATCTGACATATATGACTATATATGTCTGTCTTGCATGCTATTTGCCTTTTATTCTTTTAATCTACAGAAGATAAAGACCTGAGGATGATAGACCAGAGCCTATGATGCTATTGAAATTGCCAGAAGTTGGAAGGGAGTAATTGAGAGTAGTATTTGTACCAGACTCACTGTCTTCATGCTTCGCGTAGTTGGAAGGAGAGGCTTCACTTTCATTACACAGATATACGTGCAAAAGACACCGTGCAGTGAAGTACAAATAGGCAAACAGATCTTACGTGCATTTGCCCAACTTTTATTTTAGGTTTGATAATCAGTCCGTAATAAGAAAAGGTTTGAAAAGGCCAAGCATAAAGTAGTACTTGTCACCATGTAACATTTACAGCTTCACTAAAAGTAGCCAATATCTAACAATTAGGAACTTAGCCTTTGCTACTTTGAGCATGACACCTCTAGCTGTATTTTAGTGCTGCTGGGGATGCTTTTCTCTACAATTAAAAACACATTTCTGGTCTGTTTTTGAAAAATGGCCTGCCTTTTTTTGCCTGCAAATTTGCTTCAGGAAATAATTCTGGTTGCCATTTATGGTACTTAGAACACTAACTACCTGATCACATCTACAAATTAGGCAATTAGACATCTAAGAACTAGTAAACGAACCTGTGAAATAATCCTCACAGGTATTTCTGGAAGCAAAATTCCAACTAAAGAATTAATGAGGTCAAGCCCTTTCAATAACAGCAAAAAGCCCAGTGCCTTTAAATTAGTTTTCTCACAAAATGGTTGTTGCCACAGTTTTTGTTGGGTGAATGGTGATACAAATATTTGATTAATCTGCAAAAGCAATGACCTAAAGCGGTGATTAACAGTATTGACAAAAGCAATACATGTGTAGAATATAAATATCTTAATGAAACTAAAGGTATTAATTAAAGGTGCTGGATAAATGGCTTCTGAAATAGTATTCTGCATGCAAATAAAAATTTGATCATAGGTGGAAGAATTGCAGGTTGGCCCACACTACTCCACCAGTTTGCCTAAAGCTGTTGAAGGGTAGGTTTAAATACAGGCTCCGGAGTCTTTTCTCTGAAATCCTCAAAAACATATACTTGAACTGAGGAATGATATTCATGACCTGAAGCTGATGCCACAGGCTCGTTTGATGTAAGCTAATCAACCAGTGTTTAAAGCCCAGCAATACTCAGTCACTTATTGTTGGGTCTGTACATGAACGCACAATTCCAGAGCAAAGAGTGTTTTATTGGTCCTTGGAAAAAGGAACCTTGAATTATCCTCTATAAAAATAGCATGTATAAATCTGTACAGTCATAGTCATACTGGGTAGAGATGTCCTGCTGAATCATCCTTGTTTTTCTACTTCACTGTAATTTCTCCACAGTCATATCTGAGTTCATAAGGAGGAACAACATAACACTGAGGTTAAAAGGGAATTAAAAGGAAGAGTCAACAGGGTGAAGTGACTTTCACTCAGGAGGAAGACTGCTTACAGACATCTTAAGTGTTCAAAGTATGTATATACCAGCTATCAAAAATACTTTAGAAGGATTATGAAGAGGCTGCCATTTTTAAGGAGATGAGTGGAGAGGACAATTTTAAATAAATATTCTTCAAAAAGTAGAAGTCATGTCCATATGAAGGAGAAAAGAAAATACGTTTATGTTAAATGTGAAGCATGTTAAATGGGAAGCATTGATGAAGCAGGCCTAAAAAGGTGCTGAGGAACAGCCTGTTAAAGGCTTGGAAGTACTAATAAAAACACTTTCAAACATGCTGGAAACAGGAGGTCATTGAAGAGTCTGTAGAAGCAATGAATCTTGAATAAGTAAAAGGAGAGCTTGAGTAAGGCAAGGCCACAGGAGTAGAGATATATGAATTCTAGGCACCTTAGAAAAAGTTAAGAAGATTTCCATGCCAGAACCTTTCTTTACAGGGAATGATTTTGGGGAGCTGTCTAATGTTGAAAAGCAGGTGAAGGAGTTTTCAAACAGATGAATAAGTTAGTGACAAATTGTAAGGACCAAATACTGTTCTCCAAAGAAATCAGATCAAACTGAAATATGAAATTTCCAAGTGGCCTACAGCAAAACCCTAGCTGTAGGGCATAGACTAGGTGGTTTAGCCCCAGAGAAGGCAGCAGCAGCCATTCCAACACCAGGAGAGCTCCTGGAACTACAGCTAGTAGGTCTGATGACCACACCAAGCAAACAGATATAAGCTATGAAAAAGAATAAAATTGTAGAGACTTAGGTAAGTATAATACTGATAGGAAAAATGAGTAAAAAAAAAAAAAAAAAAAAGGAATAAGCTTCTTTGGAAAGGAATTGTGTATCACAAACCTGTTGGAATTCTCTGAAAGAAAATTGGTAAGTGTGGGATGGTTCAATCGATGCGATGTGTCTGGTCATGTTATTCATTGAGTGCTTTTAAAGGAATTAAGCAATCAGGGAATGAGAGAGAAGGTCCTCTGCTGGGCTACTTTGACAATGGAGGGGAGACACCAGTATACTTCCAACATTAATTGTGCTGGGACCTATGCCACTCAAAATTTGTGATTCTGAAACTAAAATTGAGTAAAGTTATGATTTGGTGATGATAAAAAATTATTTAGGTAGTTAATACTAAAATGGATTATGAGTAGTTGAAGAAGGAACTTATGATACTGAATGGCTCGGCAATGCAATGGCAGGCGAGACTTTCTGTTGCTGTGTTCAAAGTAATGAGAAGAAGCTTATACAGAAGATATTTTAAACTCCGTGGACTTAATGCCATCTCCCACTTCAAAAATGCAGGAAGTGCCATTCCATATTTGCCACGTATATTTTTCCTCAGCATCCATTATTAGCCACTGTCTGATCTGGCACTACTCTAGAAATAGATTTTTTTTCTGACTCACTGCAAGTGCTTTCAAGGTCTTAATTTCTGGTTCAGTGTGCTTCTATATTATAGTTACTATTTCAATAATAAGAAATTTCAGCTGAAATAGCAGTTCCAACATATTCTACAATAAGGGAATATGTATTTTGATGGATGTGAAGTATCTGGGACCCTGGATAGGAAGTGTCTCTCCAACTTTAATTAACATCTTTTTACATGACACAAATCAAGATAATAGTTTCTCTTGCGTGTAGGGAAACTGCAGTTGTTTCTGTGTGCTTTCTGTCAGTTCTTTGCCTGCTTGAGATAAGCCAGTATATGGTAGTATGCTATAGGAGAACTTTTCTGAACACTGAATAGAAATGTTAGCATTTTTAATGAAGATGGGTGTAGGACAATTTTTCCTGTAACAGCACTTCAATTCTATAGCAGCATATCTATGTCTCCATTTCCATTATTGTACATATATATACCCATATATATGTCTGTGAGAATAACCCTTAGCATGTTGCAAGTAAGTTCTGTAGATGAAAAACTTCTCATATTAATACCCAAACATTTCCAGATGTTCAGGGTTAGTGATACATAATGAAGTGTATTTATTAGTCAGATGATAGGAAGAATTGTGAATATGCTGAATTTCAGGTAGTATGGTGGTAGAGGTTACATTTGGATTCACTGAAATTCATCCCAGTATCATGAGGTAATTAATGAATACAGGCAGAGCAAGAAAACAATGCCCTTACCACACTGCTCTTCTCCCTCCTCAAAAAAAAACGCAACAAAAAAAAGGCAAATATATGAATTAAAAGCGCCCTTTCAAAACGACAAGTCAGATATACCTGTGGTAGAAGTCTGTTGAGTCAGCTGATTTATTCCACAGATGATTTTGCACAAACACAGTGCACAAATTTTAAATTGCGTGATTTGGACCCGAATGCCCTCAGTGGGTGCTGGAAAGTGAACTGCACCACTCTGCTGGGCTGCCAGGCAAGGAAGCAGGTTCCCAAGCAGATGGGGTAGCAGAGGCACCTCTGTCGCAGCTCTCCTCCGGGGCTCACAGGGAGGGCAGCGGCAGCTTTCCCTTGCACAGGGTTAAGTCCTGTGGGCAGCAGGGACAGTAGGGAAGTGTTGGGTTCTGCGTGTTCTGCAGTACTGCACAGTTACTGTCTCCACCTTATTAGTTTTTTTTTTTCCTTTTCCTCTGGTTTATGTCAGTGGAAGATTGCATGAATTAGAGATTTTTTTTCTAATATATTGAACCAGTAGAGACTCTTTAGCCCCTATAACATTTGAAAATGTAGTCTTTATTTATTACAGCAATGTCTGAGCACTTCCATAAAGGTTTGTGGCCTAAGCTGGAATAGATACAAGGCAGTAATATCCCCTTTTACAGTCAGCAAAAATTGGGGTCATTGTCTTGCTCAGAGAACTACAGAAAGTCTTTAGCATGACCAGGAACAGCATCGAGATCTACCAGTCCTGTTCCCTAAAGGGTTGTTCCTTCTCCATCAACTACTGTACCATAGACATGAAGCCTTTAAACAGTGAGTTGTGAAATTGTGCACATGTTAAAGTAGATTTATATAATATTTTACGGAGGTTCCAGTCAAAGATGGGAGACCAGTTACACATTTTTAAAAATATGTTTATGGTCAGGTTAATTCGAGCCATGAAAGCATTGCCAAATAATGCAGTGCCTGCCTCTCTCCTGTTAATGTAGCTCAATGGTGGTTTAATTTCTCCATTTTTTTAACTCTCTGGAGAACAGCAGGTGTTAAAGTGGACATAAAAATCTACTGAGTGTGCGAATCTATCTGGGGCTCTATGCAGAGGCAATGTGATGACAGTGTTTCTGTTTTCACCACGAAATTCCACTCCAATTCCAATTTAAGTCCAGTTACTGAAGCTATCAGAAGAGAAACCAGATCCTTTGAGCTCCTGTCTCCTTGGCTGAAGGGGACAGTTTAACAGCAGGAAGACCATGTTACCATTTGACAGATCCTGGGTTTCCCAAAACAACTGGAGTGTCGTCAGGAGCAATTTAGAGCAGCTCAGGGCAAAGGCGGGTTGCTGCAAAACTAATTTGGCTGGGCCTGCATATGCAGTTCATGATTCCTTAATGGGAATTTAAGAAGATTAGTTTAAAAAGCAAACAAACTGTAAACAAAAATAAATCCTTGAGAATATGCACTTTACATGCTTAGCAGGAGTCTTGGAAACACTGGTAACTCCATGAAACAGCCACAGGCTGTATTTTTGTTTCTGGTTAATCTCTGTAGATCTATAAAAAGAACAAGGTAAAACTTGCATGACTGTCCCCAGTTTTACCTTATCTCCTCTGCCTTCTGCAGAATGAACCTTTGGGGAAGCCAGAGGTCCTGAGGAAAGATTGCAACTGAGCTGATGCTTTGTAGGGGAGGACAGAGACTTGGTGTGCGGTGATTCCAGTGCAGGTGTTTCCAAAATGTGTTGTCCTGTACAGTCACAGGAAAGGCTTGCAGTCAACAAGCCAGAGGAGGAAAGGGCCAAAAGGGATGAGCTGGCACCATGTTTCAAGCCACTGCCATATAGTTCACCCCCTGGCTTTGGGGTAAAGTTATGTGACTGACACTGGAAAGTTGAGATAGCAACAGTCTTCTTCCTAGAGCTATGTGCTGAAAGGGCACACAGGATTTTTAGGATGCCTGATTTCATGGTATCATCAGAAAAGCATCACCACTCCACATTGAATTCTAAAGGACAAAGTCAGGGTGACTTCACATGTGCTACTTGACCCTCAGAGCAACAGGAATTGTTACTTACCCAAGCAGCTAGGCCAGTCATTAGCAGTTTAATGAGAATGAAAAGGTTACATATAAATTAGTGGACTTGAGAGTGTTTGTGAGCTCCTACCTCCAGGTGTGTACCCCCAGCCATGTTCCAAATCCATGTCCAGGCAAGACCCAGGAGCGAACCAGCCTCCGAGTCTTCCCTCCCACAAAACACACACACCTTTTCTCTGTGCAAAGGAACCCAGAAGGCACAGGCCAGAAGGGAGCCATGGCGTGCTCAAGCCACATCTCTGATCTGGACAATTGGCACACCACAGCATTCAGCCGCCACTCAGTCTAGACACAGCCAAAGGAAACTTCAGGTCTCCTCCAGACTCCGCTGAGCATTCCTCAGCCATCCTGGAGGCTCTCCTCTGCTAGCCAAAAATGAGAGCGTGGAGGGTGTGAGGAATTAAAAGGAGAGGAGGACTGGAAAAGACACACAGGAGAGTAAAATGGATAATTAAAGGTGTAGAATGAATTTCAGGTGACAAGTCAAACAGAGCAGAGCTCCTTGGCCAGGAGGGAAGGTGGCTGTGGGTAGGATGTGTTCAGGGGGTCTCAAAAGTCAGTTGTGGCACACCGAAGCAGAAATGTTCACTGATAACAGAACTGGGAGTCATTTAATGAAACTAGTAGCTCTTAGGTGTGAAGGAAACAACGGAAGACGCTTTTTACACAAGGCATATTGAAACCCCTTGTTACAAGATGTTGCAGAAACTGAAAGTGTTTATCTGAATTCAAAGATGAATTGGACAGATTCAAAGAATGCAATTTTTATCTAGGGCTATTCAATACCAAAGCTTAGGTTCAGGAAGTCCCAGAGCCATAAATCATTGAAAACTGAGGCAGCATTATGGGAGGTATCACTATGTGCTTGTCTTACTCACATGCTCTTCCCTAAGTGTTCCTCACTGGCAACCAATTCAGAAAGGATACTGGCTTTGACAGTCTAACTGGAATGTCCGTTCTCATCTTTTAGGAGAGAGGCAATGGAGAAAAGATAGCATCTGAGATCTGAATAACAATGCAGAGATTTTACTAATAACATGATACTAGTAACCAACAAAACAAGGCATTACTGTAACAGCAGAGGATCGAGCATACCATATTAGCAGTCTTCCTTTTCATTATGAGAGACCTTTGCAGCCCTGCTTCAACTGTTTAGAAACTCTGTGAGGTCTCGGAGCTCCAGGTGCTGAGTACTGTTGGTTGTCAGTGGAGTCCGAGAGCACAGTGAATTCAAATTGGCAACAAGCAGGATTAGGTCATTTATCCCTCTTCCCCCCAGATGAAAGTGCTTATTTAGGTCACATGGAAAATGAGTTTCTCCTTTAACAGACATCGCAAAATTAGTACGTGATAAACTGCATGCAGGATTTTGTTAAATATTACTTTTGAGCTGTAATTTTTTTTAGGTGGTCAGTTGACTCCTCTTTGACACTATTTCAGAGGTGTAAATTGGTAATTAATCACACTACATCATTTGTTTATATTAAAAATGTGCATTCATTTGCTATGCAAATATGTATTTATTTGAGTAAGATGCTACAGCAGAATATACCTCTGTTAGGCACAGCAGACAGTGCTCATGATGGGAGGCTATTTACTAAAGTTCAGCCCCGGCCTGTGACATCTGCTTTAATGTCATTTGGGGCCTTTCTTGAGCTGGGAGGTTTGTGCCAAACTGCATGTTCACTTGTTTGTTTTATGAGGTGAGAAGAAGAGGATGCTAAAGAGCATTTCTGCTTGTAATATGTGCTAAGACCTTGTGCCATTGAGGTGAAATGGATTAACATACTGTCTCTGTTAGCTAAAATTCCCTTGGTTTTCTTAAAGCTTCATATAAAAGCTGATTTAATAGAAAAATGGAGCTAATTTAATTTTTTTAGGCTATTTTATCTTTATGTTTTGTAGATGAATAATATAGTGCAGTCTGAATTACAATTAAAAGGCAAAAGTGAATTAGGAGTACGATAAAATTGCATACTTTACTTGAAAGTGCTCTATAGTTTTGTAATTTCTACTTAGCTAGGTCAGCAGACTGTAGAGCAGATGGAGATAGTCAACACTTTATAAGTAACCATGTAAAATGTAAATGTATAGTGATAATGTAAAAATAGTTTCCGTTCCTTGGTGTTCCTCTTCTTTGCCCCTTAGTTGTCATTTCTCTTAAAACATCAAAAGCTCTCTCATAGAAAAACTATATATGTGATTTTGAAAAGTGCCTCGGTGCCTTCTGTATGTAATTTCTGTAGCAGTAGAGTTTTTCTAAAAGAGAATGTATACACCAGGCTTCATGAGATTGGCTGAGAATCGTAAGAGACTTAAAAGAGAAGCTGCTTTTATATTTGCCTTCAGGATTTTGAGCTTTTCCTTTAAAAATAGTTTAATGGTGATGTATTTTAATATTTTTACATATGCATTTGGCTCCAGCATCTGAGAGTTTTAAGAAACTCACCAAGTATCACAAGACATGTCATGGAACTTAGTACACCAGTCTTTCAAGGTAGTAGCTCCCAACTGTTCTTCTACCAGCCTTCATCCTCTCTCCTCTTCAGCATCCCGTCCACTCCCAGGCTGGACTGCTGCTTCCATGACCTACCTTGCTGGCCCCAGTAGCCCAGCTGTCCTCTCTTCCTCCAGTTCCTTGCCTCTCCCCCAGTCCCACCAAAGTGACACAGAGCTCAGCCTGATCAGGGAATGAGCTTGGGCTCCGTGCCACGTCTCACCTCTGTTGTTGCCATGCCTCACCCATCAGGAATGCTGCATTTCTGGAATGATGGTTTTGACTGGCATAATCCAGGGATACTCATATCCATGAGTATTTCCAGGCTTAGATCCATGCCCACAAGTACTCCTCCAGTCAGTACAAGTGGCAAGGTGAATATCAGAAGGAACCTTTCCCATTCTGCTAGAATAACTTTTACATAGGAGTCTCTGAGGAGGACTTTTTCCTGACCCATACAACACACTCAGTAGACTGCTGTAGTTCCAAATAAACCATTTCAACCCAGCATATGAATTACTTACTTAGATGCTTTGGTATGTTGTATAAAATATATATTTAGGGCAGGCATTTTTTTTTTTGAAACATATCTGTGTGTGGTTAAAGAAAACTGCTCCTTCAAAGATATGCAAGTCTGTCCATTAAAGACAGAGGACCAAGTCCTGCTTCAACTGAAGCCATTTTAAGAGGTGGCCAGTAGGCTGGAGCCTCACACAACGCCAACTTTGTCTCCCTGTTCATCAGGAAAAATGCAGTAATCCAGAGCCATACTAAGATTTCTCATTACAGAGATGTCATAGCTTTTTTCAGTACTCTGCAGCATGTTTATTGGTGCATTATCAGTTATTAACACAAGCAGTAAAAGTTGATCTGAAAAGCACCGTGCTTCATCAGTCAGGTATGTTATTTTTTCCTCTTTACTGTGTTTCTTATTCAGTAGATGGCAAACATGGGCAACTTAGACCTGGCAAATCCAGCAAAGCCTGATTGCCACAGGCTAATAGCAGGAGATTGTGGCAAAACAGTGGTATTTTCTTTTCTGAGGATACATAGGCAAGACAGGGATGCACAGATTTAGTGTACCCGTTGCAACTGGCATCCCAATGGTATGTATACTGGTGGGGCAAGGTGTAGATAAGGTAGATGATGGAGGAGGAGCAGTGCTAGGGTGTCTGCCAAGTAGTGTGTCTCCTGAGCTGAGCTGAGGTGATGTAAAATAGGAAAAATCCATCCATGGTGAAGACATTCTCTGCACCAACAAAGCACCATATCAGGGTTATGCTGAAGAGCTGCAGGCAGAGAGCTAGATGCCCCAGGTGTAGCACCAACAAAGTTTTTCATACTAATATAGGTTAGTGCTAAGGGACAGGGTTGGGAAGGTGTGACAAATCCACCCTGGCAAGCTGTAAGCCATTATTTCCTACAGCCCCCTGCCTTGGGTGAGAACAGCGGTGCAGGGTTGTGGCCCATGGCGGGGGGCCTTGGCTCCGGCAGGCGGATCCCCTGTCTGCAGCCATTCTGTGCTGACTCCACACAGAGCTGGCCCGATGAAGTCTGTGCAGGTCTCTGGCCAAGAAAAGAGTTCACGGTGTGAACCATTTTAAACACCTGTTATTTTCCAAATGACTGGTTCGGTGTGGCAACATTAGAAATACATGAGAAAGTTTGATGGTGAGTCACAGGTGGGTGTTCCAGAAAGTTTTCTCCCTAGAGCCAGAGCTGTGCTATACATACCAGTAACAGCATACAGACTCTTCCAGAGGGCTACCCAGTTGCTGCCTGCACAGCTGAGCACCTCCTGCATGTACACTGTGCCTGCACAGGGCTGGGCGCTGCTGCTGCACCAGTAGGGATGCACGGGCAAAACCAAATTGAGGAGCTCCTAACTTACAGCAAGGCTAGGCGTGCTTCATTTCAATCGCTGGCTGGTAAAGAGCCCATGTGTGGGCTGAACATCTTAGACACCTGCTTGCTATTCTGTCTGGACTGTGAATTTTCACCATTGTGCATGTAATTTACTATGAAACAATTCTTCTGATTGCTTCAGTGTCAAGCATCATGTGAATTCTGTCTAGAAGGCATATTGTCCAAGCAGAGAGCGAGACATCTGAATCCTTGCACATGCAGAGTATGTACCTGCTAAGCTGCCTTTTTATGACTGAATATGTTGGTCATTATTCTTTTATTTTCCCAGTCAGACTAGCTGACTAGGAGATCAGTGTGTCTTTGTAGAAATGGAAGAGATATACTGAAAAGCATCCAGATGTGGTAACCTCATTTTTTTAAAAAAACATTAGTATGATTTTAAAAGAGCCAACCCAATTATTTTCGAAATATGGTAAAAATCATTTGCTCCCTGGCTGACAGCTGTGTGCGCCAACTTCTGCTCAGTGAGCCAGTTTTACAGCCAGTTGTAAACTCTTGAATATAGGGGTTTATAATGGAAACTGCAACTCTGCCTTCACCAAGGCTGTGCAGACACACCGCTGTAATATCGATTTAATTAGATGCTGCACAGTTGTTCCTGGTAACAAAAGCAAAGGCCATGCAGCATTTTAGCATCACACATACTGCTTTTATTCGGGATACTTGGCAGGTGAAAATCTGAAGGGAAGAACTAGAAAGAGAGGCTCTAAGCTGTTTGAATTCCCTCCTTGCAGCACTGGTTTGTGAAGTGATTTATTTGAGCTGCAGCCTATAGACCATACATCACCTTCCTGGTTGGCTTTGTTGGCACCTTGTCACATTCTTGCGGGCTTGAGGAATTCATTGTTCTTGTTTGAACTGATAAGAACAAAAAAGGATTTTCTGCCGGAGACCTTGGGAAAGGCGGAGGGGGAGGAATGTTGACATGAAACAGCAGGGCTGCACTTTCCCAAGCCTTTCAGCCGGGCAGCAGCCCGCATTCTTCCCTAGCTGGGGAGCCCGGGCTTGAGGTGTGCCGAGTGTCGCTTTACTTGCTGCTGCCCGCAAGCGTGGCCCAGGATGGTGGCAGAGCAAGGAGGGAGCAGGGCAATAGATGCTTTCTGGACCCAGGGTAGGATCGCTTCAAAGGGAATCTCGCATAGTGGCAGGAGATCACAATCGCCAAGAGGAATGTGAAACGCGGAATGTCACTTGATTTGAGCCAGCCCTCCAAAATTCACCTCACTGCGTGTGTGCCTTTTGGGAAAGGTGCTGCACTGATCCTCCTTCCTCTGCTGTATCCTTGAATGCTCAACTCAGGAAGGTGGCCTAAAGCTCTAGCTTCCAGCTGTCGCATGAACCACTCTTCAAAGGTGGTACGTGTAATGGATATTGAGAGCATTGCTTTGCCTCTCACAGGCTTGGTAGCAAACCCTGTTACAGACATAGTATCTCATCACTATCCTGGATGAAAACTCTAGCTGGTTTTTTTTCCACATTTCCTCAACAATACGAAAAAGATGCATTTTCTTGCTCCTCCTGAAAGCACAAAGGGTCACTACAAGGGCTTGAGGCTGACAAAGATGTGCCAGTATGAACCATATTGGTACTGATGAACAGTGAGCTACAAAAAACACCAATTAAAACCAGAATTTTTTCTCTGGGAATATGAAAGACAACCATCTGCTCCAAAGTTTTGCACTTGCTATGTGCACAGAGGAGTGTTTTGCTCTTTTTATACCTTCCAGGTATCTGGGGAAAGGAGGTCACTGCCTCCTCAACCTCTTTTATTGAGGGGATATCAGAAAACCCTAACAGAGGCTGTCAATAATAATAATAATAATAATAATAATAATAATAATAATAATAATAATAATAATAATACCCCTGCAGCTCCTTACCTTTCCACATGGTGCCAGACTTAAATTTCAAAATGCTGATGACAAATAGATAGGCTCGTATCATTTTTAAATTCAGACAGAACCAGGGATGTTGGCTGCAAGGGAAGGGTGTAAGGTCAGCGTATGGCAAAGGATCTGATCAAAAAAGTCCTTCATTTCTGCTTTCATGATTATTTTTCTTACCATTTAGGCTACTGATCTGCTGATTACAGGCTACATGGTGTCTACAGGACCATCTAGCATGACCCATAGATACAACTGGCAGGACAGCCCAGGCTGACAGAGAAAGCAAGGTTTTCCCTCTCCTTAGTGCTGTTGCCCAGTCATTGGAAAGGCTGGGGACCATTACGGAAGACAAAGCTCTCTCTCAGACCCTTTTCATTCATGCCGTGTCCTGCAGGTCGTGTGCCCACAGGATGCAGAAAGAGTATGTGGTTATTTGAGTAAAAAAGGAATTGCGCCCACATGCATACTTGAGACCAAAAAGCATAGGATTACTTCAGGCAGGATATGGTGAAATGAGAGGACAAAACAGCAGAATCCCGTATTTACCACTGTGAAATTCTGTCCTCATGTAATTCTTACATGTTTCTATTGCCTCAACAGTTTTACAGATAAGTTTTATAGTAGATGCTGACCTGGAAATATCTTGGGGCTACCAAGGTAGGAACAAGGAGGAGGAAAGTAGGAAGAATCAAGACAAGCTCCTCATTTGGAGCCAGTGGCCAGCATCTCTCTGGGTTACTGCAGCAGGAGGATACAAGCTTGCCTGAACTCCCCAGCCCTGCCGCCACCCAGATAGGCTCCAGCAAAAGGGAGCCAGTCTGGTTCCTACCAGCACCAGCAAGGCTCTCACCACCACCCTTTCTTCTACACCCCAGCTATCCCCTGCAACAGGGGGTGTAGCAGGATTCACAAGCTTCCCTTATCTTGCACATGGGTGGAAAGAGAGACTGGCTGGCCAGGTTATACAGCTATATATAACCCAGAGCCAGCTCTGACTGAACCGTCATTGCTTAAGAACAGTTCCTGCCTGGATTTCATTAAGACAAGAAAGACTCCTTTGCTGTTCTAGGCAAGGTGAAGTGGCCATGGTGAGGGTGGAGGGTATGTGTACGCACGCATACTCTTGATTCACAAAGCTGCCCCCTGACATAACAGCCTTCTTTTGGTGGTAGCTGGTGCAAAATGGCCTTGTAGCTTAAATATTAAGTCTGGCCAAACAGTGCTCTTCAGAGAATACAGTTTGTGTGGTATAATGGATGAACTGTGGTTTTTTTCCACTGGAAGAGCAGACTTGTGTCTACATGTGGGACACAAAGCCAAAAGAGATGAGTTATGATTTAAATCAGCTGCTGTCACCCAAGGAGGTGGCTCTCACTAGACCAAGTCGCCTGCCAAGCCAAGGTGCTGCGGGGAGCGCTGGCTTGAAAGCTCTGCAGGGAGTATGAGCATCCCCACTGATGCTGCTGTCATGAGAGGGTAAGGGAGACATGAGGAAGCAGCCAGGGAGGAGAGAACAGGCTGATGTCGACAGGACAGAGGGGACAGAGTTAAGTGGCGAGGGATGTTGAGGCGGCAGTGGCAGAGAGCCGAGGCAACGTGGCAGGCAAAAAAGCAGTGACAAGATGTCCTGGTTAGAAGCAGGTTGGGAAGCATCAGTGTACGATGCAAAACTTGCCTGCCTGGCTTCATATCCTCAGTCCAGACAGTGTACCTTGTGTGCTTCAGTTTTCATCGTGTGTAAAATAGGAATGGTAATCCTTGTCTTTCACTTTGTGAAATATTTTGAGATCTTTAGATGAAAAGCAAACATTTTACTAGCACATAGGACAGAGGAAAACCTTTCCACCTGGGAAGACTTGCTTCTAGGGGTCCAGATGAGTTCCTCTGGGGTTGGGACAGGTAAGGCCATCATCTACCTGCTGCTTAGATCGTGGCAATGAAATCTGTAATTTAACATTCAGTACCTTTTATTGCCTAGGAGGGCATCATCTTTTGACTTTGTTACTACTACTAGTGGCTATTGAGAATATATACAAGGATAAAATACATACAAGGTGTAAAGGGTGAAGTGGCCGCATGTGTGGGTGTGTATGTGTAAGCCTATCTTTGTAATAAGTGAAACTGCTTATATACAGGGCAAAGCTTGAGACAAGTTTGCCATTTTTTTTAAGTCAGTATTGGCTGATCTAATAAAAGAGTCTCTTTCTGCCTGCAAATCTTGCCTTGTTCACAACCTGAGCTGGTCAAATTTACGGTGACTACGCTATTTCAAACACAGTTTGTAAGGTAGATGCTGTTCTCTTGGGAGCATGGCGTCTTCTCCTTGATGTCGCTTGAAGAGGTATAGGCATCTTTAGCAATGGCTGCCAGAGAATATTAGACACTAATTTGGAGGCAGGTGGAGTTCATGGCACAAATGCCCCCTGAACTTCTTGACTTATAGTGCAAAATGCTGCAAGGATCGCATATCTGATCTGAGAGCTCTTGCTCACATGAGTATTCCTCCTGAAGTGAGGGCTGCTGGCTCAGGCACTGCCTTTGCAGGTGTTTTTAATGGTTTTCTTTTCAGATGACCCCACATTGTCATGCGTTTCTCCAAGTCCAGCTCCTCTGACATTCACATTGGCAAGCTTGCCAGCTTTGAGCTTTGCCTTTTCTCGAGCTTGAAAGCTGCCCTGCTTTCCAGGGCTGAGCTCACTGACAGTGTATCACTGCTCTCTGCTGGAGAAGCACTGAGCTGGGCCAGGACTTTCTGGGTCTCCAGCTGTTTGTCAGGAATGCAGGTGTGATGGCCGAACCGATAACCTCTGAGCCTTCAAGAGCAAACTTAATGTACAGCTTATTCCTGTTCCCCGTACAGCACAATTTAGGGCCTTTGTTGTGCAGGCTGGAGACAAGAGTTTTCAGAAAGAAGATGAGAGAGAGAAATACAGTGATGCTGGCTGAACATAAATATCTGTGGTCACATGGACTCGCTCCCTGGTAGTGCAGGATAACAGACACCAGAGTAACTTTCACAGGTTTCTGCTCTAGCCTGGAGTATGATTTCCCGATTGCATTTGCAGTTATACAATGTTCCATCTGTAAAATGTTTCTTCTGGTCAGATGCAATGTCCAGTTATGAATGTATTGTTTTTCTGCTCAAGGGGTATAGGAAGCATGAGATCCTAAGAGTTCATGTTGAAAGAGACTTGTTCCGGTCATCTTGATTAGATTTTGGTAGTTGCAGAAGTTAATCTGGCTGTTGCATTGAGTCATTTTTCAAAGACGCAGGCAAATCATCAGATCTTCCCCACAAAATGAAAATTATTTAAAGTAGTCTCTCCCACTTGAGCCCACACACACACACATACATATCATGTACATGCACACATGATACATCTTCTAATTTCATATACTTTTGTAGCTCTGGCATCTTTTTTGCTTGAAAACAACTCAAACATAAATCATAAAAAGGCAGCTTTACAACAGCTTTAAAGTGCTATTATATTCTGCAGCATTCCAAGTGAATTATTGCTGTGCTGTCAAAGAAAACAAAAACATTTGGGAAGGACTGTTTATTTTACAGTGGTTGACCAAAAGTATGCAAGTGGTTATAAAAAATGTAGACAGCTAAAGATGGGAGGTGCCATTGCTCATTCTGTAACCCATTCACAAACCTTTGACACTGATTTTAGATCACTAGAGATAGAGCTAGGCACTTCCCACAGGAAAACACACACACTTCCAAATCACTCACGTTATAAACAAAACACACCGTTCTCCCCTCCCTCACTCCACCCTGATCCTTCTTCCTCACCCACCCACATAGCCAAGCAAAAAGCCTAGGACAGTCTTAAATCCTTTGGTCAGGATCCTCGTGAGCTGAGTGCTGACCTTGGCATCCTCAAATACACCTCACAGCTGCTATCTTCTTAATAACATCAGAGGCCATATACATGTCTTCAGTGAATCTAAACATCAAGTTGCCTGTGTTTGTCTATCAGAACAGATGTTGTAGAAGCTCATACTGTACTTGAGCACATTTATTCTGGCTTGAGTGTAAGTAAGCGCATTTATCAGGCTGATGCCGAGCCCACCAAAGTCAGTGGAAGGCTGGCTTTACTGAGGACTAGATCAAGCCTTTGGTGCAGCCCTCAGGTGCTTAGTGGTCTCCCAATGTGCAGACAGCAAATTTAGTACTCCAGGAGAGTTCTTGTGTTCCTAGAAGATCTGTATCAGTTGTCACTGCCCAGCGTGAAACACTTTACCGATCACGATCCCTTTCTGCTCAATCCCTCCTGCAAAAAAACATCTGCCAGAGGCTTTTACAAAGAAATAGCAATTGTGATTTTCATCAAATGAGCCCATTAAGAAATGGGAAATGGCAGAAAAAGAAAGAAATGGCAGAAAAGTCACCTCTGATTTGGGAATGATCTTAGATTATATTTTCTTGCTCTCTGGAGTCCCTGAATTAACCGTCTTGCTTTGGTTGGTCACAGTGTAAATGTTGGTTGTGTGTGGGAGGAATCCTTAAAAGCAAAACAGTAATAGTCATAGTAATAGTCATAATAACAATCATAATCATAAGAATAATAATTTATGAAAAAAATCCCCCTGCAAGTCCTCATACTCATTGCAAAGTGGTAGAAAGATCAGCCTTGGCCTGCATCAGTTTTTAGCTGCCAATATCCTGCAGGAAACTAAAAAAGAGAAAGAAAGAAAGAAAGAAAGAAAGAAGAAAGAAAGAAAGAAAGAAAGAAAGAAAGAAAGAAAGCTGTTAAAAGAATATCGTCCACCCACTGCCATACTCTGTACACGCCAAAATGTGCGCAGGCTCCGTGCAGCTGTTAATGAAGCTCTGTTGATGAAGAAAGCATGCGAATCCCAGTGAACCTGCCTTCCATAAATGTGTCGGGATTACTGCGTCACTGCTGTTGACACATTTCCCTTCCCTGTAGGTGCACACCCTTTCCCATGCGTTCCTGCAGTGCATGTGAATTGGTCTGAGGAGTTCACCAGCTACGCCCCTCATGTGGAATTTCATTAGAAAGCCAAGTTAGGGAGTATCTGTGAGCTGCTTAACAGCTGATCAGTCCTTTTGCCCTCTATTTACTACCCTAGTACATCAACAGTGCCAGAGACTGTACAGTATTACCTTCAATGGCTACATAATTAAAGCTATCTTCCCTGACCAGAGCGGAATAAGCACGTAAAAGCTTGCTGCTGTTTGCCAAAAGCAACCTTAGTCAATGGGACAGCAAGAGATGTTTTGTGCTTGGTCTTTTTGCTGCTTGTATTAGAATCATGCGCTGCTATTTCTATCTGTTTTGCCAGTTGGCATCCATCCACCTTTTCTGTTCATGCTCAAGCAGCCAGGAACACTACGGCGGGAGAGGAAGCCCCTTCTCATATGTTGCGAGCTGAGCTGCCAATGGCTTGTGTTTGTAGTGGATCCAGCAAACAAAAGAAAACAACCCCACCAAATCAGCTGTGTTCGCTAATGAATAGGTCCGCTGAGTAGTATTGGAGCAGTGTCCCGGAGCTTCCCTTCCTCTTCAGTCGCAATAAAGGCATTTGATTTATTGAATGTCAAAAGCAAAAATGGGCATATGTTTCTCTAAACTTGAATAGCTATTTTGTTAGACAAGAAAAAAACACCAGAAGGAAAACCCCGAGCCATTTACTACTCAAATGTAGGTGGAGGTGAATGAACTTGGTCTGAACTGATCAAGTTGATTAGATGGTTAAATTGAGCTGTGGTATAGCAGAAAAGTAGAAATCTTTTCTGACCAGGAAATGGTAAAAGCTGCTTATAAACAGCCTGTAATGAGAGAATCTGAATCATTAACTTGCATATGCAGACAGGGTATACACTTACGTGTCTCATGCCCAAGTTATAGCCACAACAGAAATACTTTTATAGGGACTGAATAGTAGTTGGGAGAAACAGAGCGGGTAGGGAAGCAAGAAAAACAGCCAAGTAATTGACAGCATCCTCTGGAGAAGTAGCCTACAGATGACATTTGGGATGCTGAATGTGAACTGGCAATATGAATACAATTCTTACTGAAAAGCTGTTTGTCAAGATAGTCATCATTGTGGGACTGCTTGATTTGAAAGGATACGCTCACTGATAGAAACAGGCTTATCCCGGCCTTCCCCCATGGGAACAGTGCTTACTGATGCTGGGGCTGAATTCTGCTCTTGGTGTCTCGCTGAAAAATGATCTTTCGAGTTTTTTTCCACCTACTCATTCTGAACCACCTACTTACGCGATCACCATGGGAGTCAAGGTATACCCAAGGTGCTGTGTCCTATGCTAACCTTAGTGGAACCACTTACTAGCTGTAGTTCAAAGACTCAGATCAGTCTGTTATGTTTTCTAAAGTAACTTGCTATCAAGAATGATGGAAGGGAATATTTCTAACATGAATAGTATGGTCTTGTAGTCGGACACTTTTATTTCCAGAATTTATTGGTGCCTACAAATACTGCTTTCTCCTATTAAGGCAGAGGTAACAACGATTTATTCAGCTTTCTGAAAATGCTAGACTAAGAGAATGTAATGTAGTTAGGGAAAGTTAATAATGATTTATTTAAAATGGAGTGACCCACATTTTAAATAGCCTCCTTTTCTTCTGGATTAACTGGTATTTTTGTTCTCAGTCTTCTGGACCTCTGATTGGGGAAGTACTTTTTACAAGAGTGAAAAATTTAGTATCTTCTACGTATACTACATTTCTGATGTGTAGATCTCTTGGGAATTGTATAAAGGAGAATGCCATTGTCCCACTTAGGAAATTAGGCAGCAGAAAGTGAATTGGTGGCATATTCCAACTCTTCATTCCCTGCCTGATAGACTCTGCTACTTCTATTACCCATAAGTGTGTTTCAGGAGTTTAAATTATGTTATAAGGTACATAATATATTTTCCTATTGGTTGCAAGAAAAATAATGTATTTTGAAAAGTTATATCCTTCAGCTGGGAGAAAAGAGATCGTGAAGGCGTTTCAGAAACCGACAGTATGTTTTCTCAAAGACTGTCCTTTCTCTTACGTGGAAACTTGCCCGCAGTTTCTGCCTCGGCTCCATACTAGGGAATACTTTGAAAATGGAAAATCTAGTCAATGAGCTGCTCGCATTACAGAAAAGGAGCAAGGGTTGACCCCGGGCGTTTCACGTGTTCTTATTCAGTGTCTCTTCCCTGCAAAGCCAGTCAGAGCTGTGATAGCCACGGTATGTTATTTCCTAGAGAAAGCTCACAAAAGGAATTGGACTTAGGATCTGTTTTGCCTGTTGGCTGACCTGCAGTAGCCAGCCACGTGTGTGTCATTAGCCTGCTGCAAATGGAAGGTAAAAGACATCACTTAAACTGCTCTCAGAGAGCGAGCATGTGGTCAGTAACTTGACTGTGTGCCTGTGATTCCTATTTTGAACTGACCCAGAGGCAGCTGGTTGGTAGTAAAAATCTATCGGAGAGACATTTGGCAAAGAAAGTTTAAGACATAACCGATAGGGGAACAGGCTTAGTAAAAAGGGGATTAATTCAATGTAAACTGGGAGAAGTCAGTCCAAGCTTTTCATCCCAGCGTTAGCAGGGTTCTCAGTGTAGCTGCAATGTCTCGGGAAGGTGGGCATTCACTTCTGGGACATCCCTGAGCCCGGGGTCTCTGGGCGTGGGAACGCTGTGTACACAGAACAAAGCACCAGAGCTCTGAGATTCCAGAGTTTAATATCCTTTGGGGTGTTTTTCCTTCCTTGCTTTTATGGACAATGAATAAACCTGGGAGAATAACATAAGTCTAGGTTTACTGTACGTGTTTTAAGTCTCATATTCTTTATGGCACAAGGTAAGCTGTAAAAGGTCAAGGTTTCAGCTCTGTGTAAATCAGTGTACAGCCATCAAAGAGATTAGGACAGTGCTTGCGTATAAGAATCAGGGCATAATTTGGAAAAAAAAAATAAACTAGTTCTGTATTGTTCAACTAGAACCTTTTCACTACCCTAAAGCAAGTAAAAACATCCAAGATTAGTAAGCTTTTCCAGTGGCCAAACATTCATCTTGATCATTTTTCAATCATTTAGAAGCAGACCAGTAATCTGTAAGGCCAAGTAGAGATGCTTTTAGTTGTGCCTTAAAGAATGAACCTTGTACAATCCTGAATCTCCAGTCTTGCTCTGATGTCTAGTGTTCTGGGCTGTCACAGCTATTCTTCTTACGAAAAAGAAATGCTTTCTTTTAGCATGAACTAAGATGGGCAGTGATTTTTGCACAGGTAATTAATATCAGCACATTATTTGAAAAGCATCTGAAAGGCAGGATTCTTTTGTCTGAAAGCTCTGCATTGAAGAGTTCATGTGTTCTCTATTATTTTGTTTTTACTGGGGTACTCACTGTATTCTTTGTGCTGTAGGTACTCAATAGCAGCTAGTGGATGGATTCAGCTGATGATGACTTGCAAGTGCTATGCACTATCTTTTTTTGTCTTTGCTTGAAACCCTATTTCAGGATTTCGTATTGTCATCCCTTACTGCCGTTCCTGGGTGCCTTCTGCATAAAATCAATGCCAGTAGCAAAGACCCTAGAGAAGGGCACAGAACCTCTCATTCCTCTCTGCGGCTGAGGTAGCAACCTTTGTCAGAGGCATGGGTTTGTGAGCTTGGCTGGCCGGAGGCCTGATGGCTGGGCAGCTTGGGTGAGGCTGTGAGTGCCGCTCTTGCACCCTTCTGAGAGTGCTTGCTGGTCCTGCCAGATCCCTCCAGCCCTCACCTCAGCCCTCAGTGATGGGGTGGGCAGCTCTTGGAAACAAAGGAAAAACTCCCATCCGTGGCTCTGCACGTTTTTGTACGTGTCCACTGCTTGTCGAAACATCCAGTAGCCCATGTGCTTTAACTGCAGCATGCCTCCCCTTCCCATGTAAAGTGTATTTATTCTTGCCTCAGCTGCAAGCATGAACTTGGCACACAGAACAGTATTAGGCATGATATCCTCTTTTCTGGCCTTTTGCAAAGTGCAGTGATGTGACCTGTGCGCTCATGTTCCTCAGGGTCCTCTCAGTTAATACCTTTCTTCCCGCTCTCCTGTCCACCGTAGGCTGGGGCCCTGATGCTACAGCCTCAGAAAACAGGTTACGATAGAGTTAGGCAGCCTCACAGCTCTGTTGTGCAGGGTTCTCTGTTGCTGAAGAACCATGCCTGATTGAAAGCAGCATTGTACAGATCAGCCGCTACAGGACGGACAGATGAAGGGTGTTTCTGTGGGTGGGTGGGAGGGAGAATGCGGTGCTTGGCCACCTTGCAGCGCTGTGCGGACTGCAGCATCCAGCTGGTCCCAGACGTCCCCCTTCCCCTCTCTCTCCCTCCATTTCAGCTTCCTACTTACTCCTTTTCTCCTTCTTGACCTACTCCACCACCTACAGGTCTCTAACGCTGCGCCTGCTTGTTTCCTCGGAGAAGGAGGGAGGGAGGGAGCCCCGTCTCTCCCGCTGACACTCGCCCCCGTGGTCTTGGCTGGGGGACAGCCACTGCTGGCAGCCGGCTGGGAGGAACTCGCAGTGGTAGCAGAAGAAAAGAATTTGGCAGGGAGGTGAGCCACATGATTGTGATTCATCCTGCACTCTTGAAATGTGGCAGGAGGGCTAGGAAAGGCTTCGGGTGCCAGCACCGAGAGCAGAGACACTCACGTTCAAACATCACATTCTTTTTATAGTAAGGCATGCCTCATAGGAAAAATATTGAACTTGGCCTTCCAGGATGAAGAAAATAGGCCCAACTGTGATTTTACTGCTTGAGTCACTCACTCAATCAGTTACTGGTTGCATGTAGGAAGCCTTCTATTAGGCCGACTTGGAAAAATTGTTTTTAATTAATTAATAGTGACACTGAGCTGTTTTTCAGTTTGCTCAAAACTGCTTTCATTTGTAGTTCCCTTTATGTAAAAACACTCTTAAGATACCATAATTCAGAAGAGTAATTGCCTTAATCCAGTCACTTGATGTAACTGCCTTCTAGATAGGGCTCCCTTTTTTATCAGGGGTTAGAAGTTTGCGGGAAAGGTGAACAAAGTTGTACTGGAATCGTGATGGCTTTGTGGGCCTGATTCTTCCACCTTTCCTTGCAGAGGATGGCTCCTTAGCCCTGGGTTGCATGCGTGTCCCATTCGCATCCCATGTAGGAATGAAAGAAACAAAAGATGTCATTTAATACACAGGGAGGTGCAGGGTAGCAGTTTGAAGACCGTATAACAAATCAATTCCAGTCCGGCTTAAAAATTCTGGTTTTCCTTCCGTAGACCGCCTTGTTGGGAAAATCCAAAGTAATGAGACCATCTCCTTAGCCTTATTTTGACCCAGCTCCCTCATCCAGCAGAAGGTGGTTACAGATGCAGTTATGGCAGTGCAGCTCAGTTGAGGAACACCAGTAGGTGCAGCCCCGTGCACTCACAAGGCCCACGTTGGCTCAAAGGCTTATTGCTTCCCATGTGCCATAAATCTGCATCTGCATCCAAAAATGTAGGGGCCACAGTGTATGGAAGTTCCTCTTCCTCGCTCAGTGTGTTTATGACAGATTTATATTGATGGCAGCAGTGCACCACAGCCACAGACTTCTATTATATTCAGGCTCTCCTAACTCAGGCCCTATTTCCTGTTGAAGGTGAGACAAGGTCCTATATGAATGAGGGGTGAAATTACAGCTGCACTTTCTAATTGCTGTTAGTACAGGAGAACCTTTAAGAAATAGAGCAAGACCTTTTGTGTTCGGAGCTACCTCTGCCCTCTCTTCACCGGTTCGCTTTATGCTCAGTTCACTTTTTTCCCCCAACGAAAAGCCGGTAAGCGTGTGCCTATCTCTCTCATTATGTTTACAGAGGGTATTTGAAAAGAAGGTCAGAAGTGCTTTAATTCTTGAAAAAAACCAGCCAGTTTCAGCTACCCAGAACTTTCAAAGTGTATACAAAAACAGAAATGCTGGGAACTGTTATTTCAGGCCTCGGGCTTAGACATGATAAATTAACACTGTCCAGATTTCATTTTGGAAACAGTGCTTACTCCTGTACAGACACATTCATATCCTGGTGAACTCTGGGGCGGCTCGGAGGGGCAATCACCACATCCTCTGTCTGACCCTGACGGTGACTGCTTCCTCCTGCCTCCCGTGCTGGGGCTGAGCAGCCAAGCCTCGGTGCAAACACCGGCCATAGCTCTGAAAGCCGAGCAAATGTCAAGTTTAGCTCTGCCAGGGTATTCCAGGACCAGATACTCCTTCATCCAGTCCTCCTTTCCCTCTGCCCTCTCCCTGTTTTGCTGTGACAGCGAAGGAGGAAGAGCCTAATGTTTGCAGAAAGGGCTTCAGAGGTTCCCAGCGTGTGTTAGGAGTGGTGCCAGCGTCTTTGGGGCTTTGAAGAATCCCATCATGAAGCTGCTCTGATAAACCACAGTCCTCCTTCTGGTCTCATGCTGATTTGGCACCACTGTTTTTGGAATAATTCCTTCTCAATTCCAAGTCTTAAATCGGGAACCAGAAGAGGCAATGCTAAGTGGTAACTAGAAAGAGGCAGTGACACGCTGACCCTTTCTCTGTCCTCTGTAAATGTTCTTACTTCTTACATTTGTTGGGCAAACATCCATTTTATTTAGATTGCTTTTGTGGGATCTGGTCACTTGGCTGAGAGACTGGAGGAGAAGCAGGTCTCCCATGGACACAGGCAGTACCGAACTCCTTGGAAGAGACTGGAAGAAACTGAAGCAGCCCCAGAAATCATGGGGTGCGAAAATGCCTCCAAGCTGCCTTTCCACTTCTCGTTTCATCTGTACTGGCCTCTGAATCTAGGCCAGTCAGTTATTTCTTGCTTCAATCCTTGTTTCGCTACAGGATTTAATGGCTTAGGACTTAATGGTTGTTTGCAGTGGTAAATAACTCTGCCTTTGATTGAAAGGAGAGTTCAAAATCTTCTGAACCGAATCCCCTCTTTAAACAGCCAGTCTTTATTTTTTCCTTTAGAGCAGAAATCACCAGGGTGTTACTGTCTGTGTTTGCCATGATTCACCCATCGGCCACCTCATGCAGGGTGGTTTCATGCCGTTCCTGCCTTGAGCCTCTGTGTCACCTCTCGTGCGGGAGGTTGTGCTGCTGACTGAGCCGGCCAAGGTGTCTGCTGCTGGATTAACACAGGTTTTTTTTGGTCTGACATATTATTGCAAACATCTGTCTGTGCCTTTAGGTTCCTAAAATATCTTTAAATGCCTGGGTGTACACATCTTCCCAAAGACACAGAGGAAGTCTGTGGTAGAGCAGGAACTTCTCCCTGGGGGAGGGACCCTGATGGTGCAGAGCAGCGAGTAAATCAGTACGTCGTTCGTGGACGTTTTTGAAGGGAGCTCAAAACACTGGCTAGTAAAAGGAGCATGTGTGAGATGATGTAACTCTGGCTTGGGAGGAAGAGCCCAGGGCTTCACACTGCTCCGTGGCAGCGTGACAAGTCAGGCTTCCAGTGACAGTCATTTACCCTGCTAGCCTGGATTTTAATGGATTATGGCTGGAGTTCTTACAGTCCATTTGGTGGAAAGCAAACAAACAAACAAACAAACAAACAGATCTGTAGTTTTAGGAGCCTATTTTAAAATGTCGGCCATCTGCCAGGCAGAGGCTCAATAAATCAAGATTGCAGGAGAAGGTTAGTGCGCACACGTGTGCGCGTGTGTTCTGCAGGCTTTGCATACTTCTCCAATGACCAGTTTGCTAAGTTGATTCTTATTTTGCAGAAGATGCTCCTAGGATTTACACAGCTGATGGCAATTAAAGAACTATGCTGGGGAGCCATGTGCCCCGTTTGGAGGGAATTTACTATCTCTCAGCGTATTTCTTTTTTTACTATAGCTGCCTGTGCTTTGATTGTCTGACTTTAGAAGGTGCTGAATAGCTGCACTTCCCATTGTATTTAAGTAGCACCGTAGGCGTTGTATACCTTTGCTGGAGGAATGATGCATCTTGAGACCTGTTGTTTCGCTCAGTGTCTGCATTTAGTGTGGGCCCAGGGTGTGTGTGAGTGGCACAGCCCTTCCAGCCTGTTTGCCTTAATGCCATTTTTTTTTTTCTCAAGGCCCTGTTCTCAGGGCATCTCACCTGTGGGAGCAGTTTGGTATCTTACCCTCAAAGGAATCCCATTGAAGAAAACAAGCCAAAGTGAATGAGGGTGAGAGACTCCAGCTCTCCCTTTTGTACTTTTCTTTTGGAGATACTGTCCTGAGTTTTGCAGTCAATTACAGCACCAGTGCTCCCACCGACGCTGAAGGAAGCTAGAGCATCCCCTAACCAGCTCGCTTGGGAATATTCAGGAGAAAGCAGAACCTGGTTGTTAGTAGAAACCTTTGGTTGCTTTTGTTCCTTAAAAAACAGAGGAAAAGAGCTTTTTTGACATTACTGCTTTTTTACACACCACTGCAAAACGCAGTGGTGCTCTGCACAGCCCAGCTTTGTTTGTACACCCAGCTCTTTATCCTTTCGCTGCCACTGCGCTGCTGTAGGAAGGTAAATCCACTTGGACCAGTAAAAGATCATTTAAAACAAATAGTAAAATGAACAGCAATTGCAGAGCAATAAAGGAAACACCTTTGCAAACAATTCACTCCCGTTTTGAAAAATGTTAGAGTATCAGTCCCCAAAGTTACAAATAATATTTTTATTAGGTTTTAGATGCATGCACACAAACAGATGCAGCATCCACCCATAGATGCTTACAGAGCCTGCTTCCAACTGCGTGATTATTACTTCACTCCTTCATCATCACAGCAAATTCTTTAATGTGAGACAAAAAATAGAAGTCATTAACAATGTTTATGAGGAAGCATATTGTGTTTAAGTGCACACTGTGAAGAAAAAAAGGCATTAAAATTGTTCAGAGCATAGGAAGTGAGGAGGGGAGGAGGAAATCATGTTTGTTGAATGTGTTTATGTAAGGATTACATGCAGTTTATGCAATTCAAGATTTCAGAAGCAGATAAGATCTTCTAAATCAGCCATAAAATCTGTATCTGATTTTTCACACCAAAGAAATAACAAAAAATGGTTTTGTTTTCTCTGGAGGAAAACAGAGGGAAGGAGGCATAGGGCCAAATTCTGATCTCACTTCTCGCTGGTGTTCAGTGAAATTGTTGGAAATATGCTGGATTTACACTGATGTAAGCGAGATTAGAGCCTTGCCTGTGGCAGACGGAAGATTGCCTCTGTACGTTTAGTGTGGTTTGGGGCTATTTTAATACAAAAACTATATTGCTGTGATGTAGTTGACAAGGTCATGGTAAGCAAATATGGACAAATGTTATGTAACAATTTGCAGCTTTAATATAATTTGGCGGCGCTCTTTGGGTCTCTGTATAATTCTGCTAGTTTAAATGTGTTTCTTATGAATGAGTTCTTAACTTAGAAGAAGTAAAAGAGCATCCACAGTCTGAATCTGAAATGAATCAACACCCACATGTCATGTCCCCTTCAGTTGCTAAGTGACAGCTTGTCTTGTCCGATCTTGTGAATTTAATTTCTGACTGGATGTGTTTATACGCTGCAGACGAATCTATCCAGCCGAATCCTTCATTCTGCAGCACAGTCTTAACTGCCACCACATATCTTATAGGTGATGCATATTCATTTGGCACAGGCATTAACAAGGTGGGGTGAATCAGAGCCGGGGCGTCAACATCCCTTCTCCACCCGCTGTAGGTCCATTCTCTTGTTCGGGTACATTTCTTCTATTTTACGTGCTAAATCTGAGGTCAAATTCTATACCGCTGTAAGCCGGCGGAGATCCTTTTATTTCAGTGGATCTGTAGCAATTTGCACTGGCTGAGAATTTGGCCCCTAAAAGCTTGTGTCAACAAAAGTTATAACTGGGGGAAAAGCAGTAGAAAAAACTAAGTAAGTAAAGCTGTTGCTGTCGGGAGACATTTCTATTATGTAATCCTAAAATAGTCGTGTTTTGAGTATAGCCAGTTCGGTCATCCTAAACAGAATTAGTACAGTTGGGAAAGGAGGGGGGAGGTGTGAATGTTTCAAGGAGGTCTTTGAACGTTTTCTTCAAATGTTCATTGCATCTAAGATCCCATTTTTTGTGTGCCTTTATTTGCTCCAGAATACCGCCAGACTGCCAACAAAGGAGGGCCTGTCCTCCCAGGAATTTTCTGCATTCCTCTCTGGAGTAGGCATTTTTCTCAGCTACAAAGGCCCTTTGGCAAATTCCCTCTAATCATTGGATTTACCCTGGGCTCTGATAGGTGCCATTCATGAATTTGGTCTGCGTTTGATGGGGCTGAAGCATTAATGGGATCTTTTCATGATAAACAAAACAGAGTAACATTACTGGAGGAATCACAAAGCTGCTCTTGTAGGGCAATGCGGTTCTTTCTCCCTCCTTCTCCCCCTGTTTCCCTCCATTCTCCATTTTCCTTTAGTTTTTTCCTCATCCTTCCCTTGCTTTTTTGAACATACACTCTTTTTTGTCTGTGGGACCATTTTTAGTGGCAGATCTTGCCAGCTCTGCTCACCTCAGGAGGCAGCGGGCTAGCTTACCACCCGTGCTCAGCCCCAGGAGATTCAGTAAACCTATACAAACTGCCCAGCTTTAGCAGCTCAGTGGTTTCTCCAAGACATCTTATACACCATCACAGTGGAGATGCCAACAGATCTTGATTCCTGTCTTCCCCTCCCATGGGCTTCGTTCCCATCAATAACTGATGTTCGCAGGAGGAGGGAAAGGAAAAGAAGTTAAGGAAGGACTCACCTTGGTATCAAGATAAAAGCCAAAGTTGCCACAGCTTTTAAACTCCATTGGTGATAGTGACTTTGTAGTGTTTTAGACAACACATTTGCAGGTTTTTTTTCTCCAGTAACTTTTTAAGAAGTGCTATACTGTCCTAGTAATGGATATGTTGTGAAAAGTAATATTCAGAGATCACAGAGGTAATGTGAAAGTAGTTGTATTTATAAAAATAAGCTCAGCAACCAAAGATGAAACAGAACTGCATCTTTTCTTTGAAGTTGTTTCTGCTTGTCTTTGTGCGGTGATGGGAGCCATTAAAATGTAAACACCACAGTGCTCTTTCTAACAACTCTTGAGCCCAAGGTTGGTTAACATGTGGAAGCGTTTTCTCAGTCTGAGGGAAGGTTCAGTTGAGCTGCCAGAGTCTGTGTAGAGCATGCTGAGCCCCTGCCTCCAAAGTGCCCTGCCTGAGCTAAAACCCTAGAGAGCCTGGAGCCATCTAGACTCCAGCAGGATCCTGGGGAACAGGCTCTTCCCTGCAGAAACCACCAACCCTGAGCCCTGCCCCTCCTTTCATTTAAACCTCTCACACGTCTTCTGGTGAAACATCACACCAATGGCTTGGGTGAGCAGTACATCTCCTGTTGAAAACCAAAAATTGCCAGATTTTTCTTTAAGAAAACTTTAATTTTAAAATTCTGGGTTGGAAAAACATTAAATTTCCAACCAGCAGTTTCAAACAAATTCATTTTCACATTCACTACCTAAAATGTCAATTCATCTATTTTTGAAGCTGATAATGAATCAATTAAGTAAACATAAACCAGATCTTTTTGTTTCAGAATTTCCTAAAGCCAACTGATCTTCCACAAAAAAAAAAATTTTTGCTGGAATTTTCCTCTCCAAAATTAAAAGAGGGAGGAATCAGACAGAAGGAAAATGAGCACGTTGTCTTCCATGTGTCACACATAACTTCTCACACTTCCATCCTACTGAACAACGCTGTGTTTGGAAAGTGTTGGGGGAAAAGCTGGATGTACTGCAAGTATCTTAGAGAGCTCTTCTTAGACTCATAAGCTCAACAGGCTACACGTGAAGGCATTGCAGTCCATACCTCCTTTTTTGGTTCCCTGGAGAACCCTCCTAGCTCTTCAGATAAGAGCCTTAACTTTAAGCACCTGGAACTGTTTAGCTTGGAGGAAACATAAGAGATGTACCGTAATTGAGCCTAGTTAGAATTATAGAATCGGTGAGGTTGGAAAAGACCTTTAAGATCATCGAGTCCAACCGTAAACCTAACACTGCCAAGTCCACAGCTAAACCATGTCCCTAAGTGCCACGTTGCTGAAAAAAGACATTGGACCTCTGCCTCCACTGGATGGAGTGAAGTAGCAGATGGGGATCTGCTGAAGGTCTTCTCCATAGCCATACCCTTTGAGTGATGTGATTCCTCCAGGTGAAAAAGAACTTGAAGGAGAATATGTGCACCGTGTGGGAGATAAGAGTTATAGCTCTTTTGGGGAAAACTCCCCAAATCTTCCTTCCTTCCTTCCTTCCGTCCTTCCATCCTTCCTGACTGCGGTGCTGTGTAAGCTAACCAGGCTGCCTGGCCTGCATATAACAGACACCCTGGTGGGACATCTGCCTTGGTCATGCCATGGCCAGGACCTGGTGGGCGTATTTCACCAGCTTCCAAGTGGCGTGCTTCCAAGGAGACCATAGCGTGCACTTGTGGAAATTTGGAAGCTACTGAGGGTCAGGAGAGTGCAGAAAGGAGTCAAGGCACTGGCTTGACAAAAATCCAGTCTCCGTAACTGTAAGGAGACACAAGCTATGAATGACCTCAAGGACCCAGAGCCCCTGAGCTCTTCTGTATCAGCTTCCAAACCTGGAGTGCACCATGTTTTATTAACAGTTGCTGTAACTATAAACACACACTTGGCACCAATCACTGTGGTATCCAAGGACCTTTGTGCATTTTAGTGAATTAATTAAACATATTACAGCGTTTAATGCCCACGGTGGGAGATTCAGCTCTGGGCCATGTGGACTCAGAGTTGCATGGTTTGAGTGGGACACATGATTAAAGGATGCGTAGTCATAACTCCAATCAGTGCACTGACAACTTTATTTTGTATTTGTTCTCTTCTTAAATTCAACTTCCAAAACACTCATTGCCAAAAATACCGCAGGGATAATGAAATAATATGAAAGCAACTTCATATTCAAAATCATATGTTTCATACCTCCTGAGAATATCTGGAATGGTATAGAAATTAGAGGTACCTTTAAATAATGGAGTCTTTTTCTCAAAGACTATTGGTAAAAATGAGCTTTGCTGTCCTCAAAGAACTAGGGCTATAAAATGCCAGTCATGGTTTAATTGTGATTCAGTATGTTAATTACACATGACAGACTAAAGGTCTTTGAACTCTAATTCTTGATTGTGTCTAATAATCTCATTTTTTATAGTGCTGAACTTTAAAGCATAAGCCTGCAGCTAAACCGATGCAGGCAAATACAGTCGTGAGGTCACATTTAACAGTGATTGAAGGTGAAGTCCTTCTAGTGTTCACTTGGAGACTAGAGTAGAGTCATGAAGGGGTCACCCCAGAGGTCAGTCTTCAGCCACAAGCTCGGGTTTTCTGCAGGTCTATTTCCCATGTATTTGATTGAAAAAGGGTAAGAATAACCATTTGAAAACTGTGGTGACTCAAGTAAAACGCTACCCTTCCCATCAAACATAGGCAATATTGGCACAAGGAGGAGGAAGGTTGTGCCTCCATGCACCAATTGGCCTCTTCCAGCTCACTGAAAAAAGACATTGGACCTCTGCCTCTGCTGGATGGAGTCTGCCGAGGGTCTTCTCCATAGCCTTACCCTTTGGGTGATCTGATTCCTCCAGGTGAAAAAAAAACTTGAAGGAGAATATATGCACTGTGTGGGAGATAAGATTTACATTGCAGAAAACCTTCCTGCGTTATAGAAAGAGCACAATGACAATTGTCTCCTAAGTTCCCAGTGATGCTAATGGGTTGACATCTTCTTCAAGGGAAGAACAGATGACACCATACCCAAGTGTTTGTTTTGGACTTTATTCCAAGCTAAGAAAATGAAAGACACGCAACACATACTTCCCCAAAAAAACAATGTCCCTTACTGCTCATTGCTTCCCTCAGGCCTGTGGCTCCTGTGCAGCCGTGTCCCACGATTGCTGTGAGTTCACAGCACCGGCTCTCCCTTTCCTCTCCATTGGTGTACTTCACGATCGATACAAATCAAGTGCGAGGAGCTGCATCCTCTCTCAGTTACGTGCAGGGCTGCAGTTACAACTTGTCGTGGTTTAACCCCAGCCAGCAGCTAAGCACCACGCAGCCACTCGCTCAGCCCCCCACCGGTGGGATGGGGAAGAGGATCAGAAGGGCAAAAGGGGAAAACTCGTGGGTTGAGATAAAAACAGTTTAATAACTAAAGTAAAATAAAAAAAAAAAATAGAACAGTAGTAATACAAAGCAAGCGGTACACTGTACAATTGCTCACCACCCGCCGACCAATGCCCAGCACGTCCCCCAAGCAGCAACCGAACCCTTCCCCAGCCAACTCCCCAGCTTATATACTGAGCATGACGCCACGTGGTATGGAATAGCCCCCGCCCAGTCTGAGTCAGCTGCCCCAGCTGTGCCCCCTCCCAGCCTCCCGTGCCCCTGGCAGAGCATGGGAAGCTGAAAAGTCCTTGACCAGTGTGAGCACCACTTAGCAAGTACTTAGCACTACTTAACAAGAACCAAAACGTCAGTGTATCATCGACATTGTTCTCAACCTAAACCCAAAACACAGCCCCATACCGGCTACCAGGAAGAAAACCAACTCCATCCCAGCCGAAACCAGGACACAACTGCAGCAAAATTTGAGGCGCGCTGGTGTGGGGTTGAGCTTGGGTAAGAGTTTACTGGAGCTGGCTTCAAATTTTTGGAGGATTATTTTTTTCATCTAGAAACACTGAATTGTTTAATCAGGTGAGACCCCACCTGGAGTACTGCATCCAGCTCTGGAGTCCTCAGTACAGGAAAGACATGGACCTGTTGGAGCCGGTCCAGAGGAGGGCCACAAAAATGATGGGATGAGAGCCACAAAAAAGGGATGGAACACCTCTCCTATGAGGAAAGGCTGAGAGAGCTGGGGTTGTTCAGCCTGGAGAAGAGAAGGCTCTGGGGAGACCTTATTGCAGCCTTTCGGTACTTAAAGGGGACTTATAAGAAAGATGGGGACAGACTTTTTAGTAGGGCCTGTTGTGATAGGACAAGGGGTAATAGTTTGAAACTAAAAGAGGGTAGATTTAGACTAGATATAAGGAAGAAATTTTTTACAATGAGGGTGGTGAGACACTGGAACAGGTTGCCCAGAGAGGTGGTAGATGCTCCATCTCTGGAAATAGTCACAGTCAGGTTGGAGGGGGCTCTGAGCAACGTGATCTAGTTGAAGATGTCCCTGCTTATTGCAGGGGGGGTTGGACTAGATGACCTTTAAAGGTCCCTTCCAACCCAAACTATTCTATGATTCCGTGATTCTATGAATTCCTAAGAGGAAAGGTCCATTTCAATGAATTTCCCATTTCAATTAAAACAACAAAAAAGTTACATGTCCTATTCTGGCATTTTCTAAATGAAAAAGTTGCTTTTCTGTTTGCAATATGAATCAGTCTATGATTAAAACAAGCATGAAAGATCGGAACTGAGTACCAATATCTGAAATGAAAAATTTCAGTTGATTGATTGTGTTGGTGTTTTTGTTTCATGAACCTTTTCTGGTGGTTTTGTTTTTAAAGGACTGTTAGTTACTTTTCTTCCTCAGTCCTTGAAATACCAGCTGCTGGGTCATACAACTTCCAATTCTCTGACCCTTAGCATGGCATTTGTGAGATTGCAAGGCAAAGTCATTCCCCTTCAGTTGCATGACAGTGGTGCGTCCTCTGTCTTGGTTCATATGGAGGAACCAGAGCTGTAGTGGGAAAGAAAAACGTGGTCTTTGGTTGATAGCACCATGGTCTTTTAACTTCAGGAGCCAACTTTTTAGCCCCAGCTGCTTGGCAAGCAAGCCGGTCTGGGGGCCAGAGAAGAGCCATGGTACCACTACCATCATGGTGGCCGTTGTAGATCACATACCTTGTGCAAAAATTATGCAGCTCGTCAAGTCTGTTTTAGTCTTGAGAAGGAAACATGGTCTGAAAATTTCTCACAAAGTGGGGAGAATGTTTCCTGATCAGTACTAAATTCTGCACGAGATCTTCCAGAAAGATAGTATAGCCTCTTATGTGGCGTTAAAATAACCTCATAAAACTGATATGATGTTGATTCTTCACTCGTGCCAGAGCACCAGAACTTGGCTCAGTCACCCTTTGCGTTTTGAGTTCCCACATGCACATGAGGTATACATTTTGAAGAATGAAGGCAATTGATCATGGGAACAGCTTGCTTAGAGGATGTGGTGAATTCTTCAAGACTTGCAGTCTTTAAATCACAATTGGATGTTTTCTAAAAGATATGCAATACTTCAACCTGAAATTATGATGTTGATGCAAGAATTGCAGGACAAAACTCTGACTTGTGCTGTGCAGGAGATCAGACTAGGTGATAGCAATGGCATCTTCTGGTCTTACTGGTGTCTGTTGCGGGTGTTTGGGGATTTATTAATTACTACAGCCCATACACTGTGCCTCAGTTATTCAGTTTCCTGTTACCATGGAGGCTATTCACATTGCTGTAGCAGTAAAAGTGATCTGAAAGCGAAACTTTATCCCTTCCAGAGCTGTGTGCTCGAAAGAAGGGAATGATTCCTTGGGTGAGGGATTTCCCTGGGAAAGAGGACAAGTCATCCTGGCTGCCCCTTGCCGGTGGAGGACCCCGTGTAGTTAAGCTGTAGGAAGATGTCCCCTTCGAGATCCCGCTGTGCCGGTGGAAGAGGTCACTGCCCTTGGCTGCTCGTCACAGCCTCCCGGCCAGGGGTTACTGACCTTGCCCAGCTGCCACCGAGCGCTGTCTGTGAGCGCTTCCTAATCCGCTCCAAGCAAAATCAGCCGGATTAGTTCAGTCAGTTTAAATGGTTGATCTGAGCGAGACTGGCCAATTTTGTCTGAAGGGGAGGGGAAGCCGTGCCACAAAGCACGCCGGTGGCAGAGCGGGGAGAGCGGCAGCCAGCAGCAGTGCCGTCTTCCCGCGGAAAGAGGATGCCTGCCCTGAGGTTCAGATCTGGCTCTCCTTTCCCCTCTCCGCTCCCCAGTTCCCACCTTGGAGACTGTCTTATCAGGAACAGATGATTAGGCTCCTTATATTAAATATCTAATTATCCTGTGGCACGAGGCTTTTTGCTGCCATATTTGCACGCACACAAGCCCCACCTGAATTCCACTGTAATTATCTCGACTGCACCTCCGCCATATCGAGTCCAGGTTACAGGCACATCCTTTCGAAAAGGATTTGTTTTATTTACTTGTCTAGGAAACAGAAGTTCACATCCTGTGAGTTGTACTGGCCTTGTTTTTCCTGCTCGTTTCTGGCACTCCTGCAAAAATCTGTTTAACCTGTCAGCTCCCGGCGAGTAATAATTGCATTATCAGCTCTAGCAGGTTATCAGCAAAACTATAAAGCAGCGTCTTTTCATGAACCCCTATGCCTTGCAGCCTCAGTGCTTGCAAAGTAGCACACATGAAAGAGATTGCTGTGCCTGGCATCAGTACAGACTTGTGCTGAGACCGGCCTTGTTTAGTGCAAGTTTTATTACCTGTGGAATTTAAAAAGGATGTTCAGTGTAGCATGTCCGACGGGCAGGAAGCAAACTAGGGCTTGATTTTTAACTCTGGTTAATATCCAAATATTTTGTTGTACAGGAACTGCTAATTTTTGTTTAATCTTTTCAACAACTACCGAGCCAAAGTCAGCTGTAGTCATAACCTCCGTAAGGAGGCTGAGGGCTTGCGTATCCAGCAGTGATATTCTAGATTTAAAGGAGTGTAATCTAGTCAAATGAAGAGGAAATCAATAGTTTCTGTTGATTTGAAGAAGGTGCATTGGTTTATAAAACCTGCTACTCTGTGGGAGGAATTTGAGGATGGCGGTCTTCGAGAACTGACAGAAGCCAGTCCACGCTAGTTTTATTTTATTCCGAGCATAATGTTAGTTGGCATGTGATGAGATCAGAGTTTCTATTAGATGTTAATTGAATTTATTACAGCAGCCCTTGTTGGTATCACTTTGGTGGAGGTCCTGTCAATGTTTCCATTATAAACTTTGTTTATTAGTAATAACACAGCCATAAAAATTCTCTCCAGATTGAAATGTAGTGCGCAAGTTCTCAGCTGAGATCCAAGAACATTTCTCTTTTCCTTAAAATTTGAAGGAAATTGGTTTGGCCATGGTTTAGTTAGAATAAGACAAAAATAGGATTTTGGCTGCATTTGGACATATTTTACATTTCTTTCACTAAAACAGAAACAAACATTTTATAGGCAATAATTTTCTTTACTGTTTTTATATATAACAAAATTAAGGAACTGGACAGTAAAAAGATTTTGCGTACAATTTAACTGGCTATCCACATGTGAAAATATGGCATAATTCCCCATCTCCTCAGCAAGGGGATTCTATTTTAAGGTCGGTGGTGAGGGAATAGGGGTTGTTACGCTCTGCAAGTATCGTGTAGGCATTGCCTTTTTAAAAAAAATACATATACAATACAGGATTAGATCATGGGCTTGCTAATCTAATGTCCTGTATATAGTAGTCAGCATGAGAAAAGGATACAAACAGTTTCCTAATAGACAGTTATTAACGAAGGAAGCCCGTGAGAGAAGATTCAGTCTGGCTTATGGGCCTTTAATGGTTGTCAGATGCCCTGAAACATGAGGATGTAGGTGTCAGATGGCGCTAATCTACTTTTTTATTTCTCTCTTATCCTTTAGTTTCTATAGCTACTTTTGATAATTTGATGTAAATAAACGACCGGCAAGCAGGATGCTGGCCCCACGGACACCTCGTGCCGCCCCCGCAGAGCACTCTCTAGCTGTGGGCAGTTTGGGGGCTGCGGAGGTAACGCAGTCTAAACTCTGGGAACGCCACAATATAGTGGCCACGATATAGTCTGGTGCCCAGACTTCTTGTGTCTGCAGGCTGGTGTGCTGGAGAAAGGTGATTCACTCTCTCTCTGCTTCCAGCTCCCATCAGCTGCTATCTGATCACCTAGAGGGATCGGCAGTTGCACTGGGTGATACGTTGTTCACCAACATCAACCTTGCTACTCTCAGCATAGGGAGACCAGCCCCCAAAAAAGCAGCCCAAGGCTCGGCAGAGTGCTAAAGGAAAGATAAGTCCATCTTCTCACAGTTGGACTGCCTGTTTCTTGGTGGCAGACTGCTTTGAGGGGCCTTCTTTGCAGGCAGGAGAGAGAAGGATTTTTAGGTGGAGCTGTTGTAGGTATTGTTAGTCTGTAACATCCACTAGATTCACCTGGGAATTCTAGGATTGGTTTATGTTATAAAGCTGCTGTCAGTGCTTCCCAGCCTGTTTTTCACAGCCCAATACTGTGTATGGTCTTTCTTTTAAAAACTATTTGTCAGGTGAATTTAGTTTTTGTGAAGGGTGTTAGTCTGGCAGTCCTGGAATCAAAGTCATCTGCTAATTCCTCGTCTGGATTATAGCGTTACTATATTATCATTACTATCGCAGCTGCCTGATAAAGGTACTAGCCCCGTAATTCTGGGGAATGGTCATGTGCTGAGGTCTCGATCAGGAGGAACAAAAGGGTTTTAAGCTTGGTTGCTTGCCCCAGTCTGTGACTGCTAATGAGAGCTCTGCTGAGCAGCAATTGCAGCATCCTTACCTACAGAGCGAAGAGCTGCTGCAGCAGGACTGGGACACCACCATCATGTTTTGCACTTAGAAACTTGCTGCAAGTTTGGATAACACATGCTGTGTCTTTATTCAGGTTTTAAACTTCTATGCTAGAAGCTGTGTAACTGCTCACTGCAATGATGGAGCCACTAAGAGTGTGGTGTTGGTGACTGGCGCCGTAATCATGCCCACAAGGCAAAGCCTGGGCTGTGCTGTGCTGCTGGAGCTCGTGGCCTGGCTGCCCCGTGGGCCAGTCCTGCCGGGAGTACTGACAGCCATGGCGGGGAAGGGGTTAATGGCCCTGTGATCTACACTGACATGATATGGCATAAGTGGCACTTTCCAGAGGTTTGGTGGTCTTTTTTAATGAAAGTCCCTATGTTAAGCATAGGCTGCCAGTTTAACATTTCACTTCCCGGACTGCTATTGTGTCAGATTTGACAGAGACTCATGCAGATGTGATGGAAGGATTAGAGTGCAAATGTATGTTCCTTGGACGCCTCGGGAACATGAAGTGACCAAAGGAGATCTTAGAAGATTAGATGGCAGAGGTTGTTTTATAGCGCATAAGCATGGCTGCTCCAATGTGTTGGAATTTGTTGCATGCTCCTGAGAACATCCACCGTAGACACTTGCTGACATGAGATAAACTCAATGCAGTAATTAAGCTGTTTCTGTAAGACAACAGGAAAGGGAAAAAAGAGTGAGAAAGTCGTCGTTTATGTGTATTTTTTAGTGTATATGGAATTGTCTGGTACTGTAGCAACAGGGGCCTCGTACAAACTTCAGATGATACTGCAAGCCAGAGAGAGATCCCAGTACTCTGCTATGCTGAGTGACTGGGTTGCTCCGAGGGGCTCTACACTTGGGTTCGTTTCGGAGCTCTTCATAGCAGAGTGCGTCTCCTCACTTGACATGAGCCAGTTCTCACCAGTACTGCATCCCTGGAGTGAAACCTGGCTGATGGCCAGCTGCCAGGTGTTTATTTTCTCCGGCGCATCCCCAAATGGCTTACGTTTGGTTCTCAAACACTTCACTAGTCTTTCCCCGCATACTTGGAGCAGACAAATCCAATGGTTTAATATGTGCTAACCTCCTCTTCACTTAGGTGACGAGAGGATAACAGCAGGGCACTCGGGTCTGAGTCGGTGAAGTCTCCATCCGTGGACCTGCAGGCCATATTGAAAGCAGAAATGTGTAGGGATTGAGAAGGATACAGGTTTCAGGAGCGAAAGCACACGGAGGTGCACTGTTATAGCAGAGTATAAAGCTGTGTTAGCTACTGACAAGGCTGTTTCAGCTGAAATACTTTAATCAGAAAATTTGGTTTCAGGTGAAAATGAAAGTTGGAACTGAAAGTACTTGCTCACTTCAGAAGATTTTGAAAAATCCAAAATGTAACATTTTATAGTCCACACCAAACTAGCGTATCAGTAATCAGTTTTCCTAGGAAAAGCTGAGGTTCTCTCTCCATCCATGTGTGGAAGTGTGTGTGGAGCGGGGGAGGTGGCAGAGGTGCATGTGCATTTTCCAGACTGCTTTCGCGTGACCTGAACCGAATCCAAATAGTTTGCAGAGTTCAGAGGCGTACCGAGATACGCGGCATTAACCCATTCACAAGTTTGAGAAGGAGGGGAGGGAGGAGGTACTTATGGAGATACCACGCTCATGTGAACCTTGCGGACCAACTGTTGAACTGGTGTAAATTGGTCTGGCTCCATTGACCTGGAGCTATGCTAAGTATGCATTAGGGGGTCTGATGCATTCAAGCAGATCTTGCTTTGTTTGCGTTCATTCAGAAATTGTGCCAGTACCCAAAGCATGACATGAGCACATATTTTACAATTCAAAAATATAAGTCAGGCTGATTTTGTATGTGCTATGGTTTTTTTTCCCTTTGTGTTAGTTATATATGGCACTGGAAACTACAAATTAGCATGGATCCCAAGGAAGTGTTTGATCTAAAATAAGGAAAATTCCTTTAAAGGAGAAACATTTAAGGGGCTGATTGTTATTTATTTTATTAAGCATATAAGAATTGTTTGGAGTTGTGTCCTGCCTATAATTCCTGTGTTTAGAGCAATGCTGATGGGAAAATGGTATCCAGCAATTTATGAAAGGTGATACTGTGTCAACAGATAGGCAGTGGGTTAGGACATGTGACAGTAATCTTCCACGGCATTCAGAGCATTCAGACCATATGCTTTAAAACATCAGTAAAATACATGTCAGAACCACTTCCTCCCCGTGCCCCCCTCCCGAGGACCACAGTGGGGGAACACTAAGGAGGGGAGCTGGGAGGCTGCTTTGCAGCCCTCAGCGCCGGGGTGCTCCCTGGAAAGGAAATGGGCTGGGGTGGGGAACCACAGCACCTTCTCCCCAATGAATGAATGAAGTCAGTAACGAAGTCAGTTCAAACGTGTGAGGAAGTGAATGGCCGGGGGCGGCAGCTGCGTGATGTTAGCAGGACGCGGTGGACTGGTGTGAGGTTTGCTCCCGAGTATTTACTGAGATGTTAGCAGGACGCGGTGGACTGGTGTGAGGTTTGCTCCCGAGTATTTACTGACTGCTTTTTGGATGGTCTTGTTGCAGCAAACTTATGGAAATAAATGGTGGAAGCATGGCCATTGGCTATTGTTTCTACTCCTGCTTTTCTGCACTGTCCTGGTTTTCATCTATAGGTTGTAAGAGCTTTCTAGAAACACAGCATGTCTTAGCGTATATAGTTTGCAGAGGGGATGAAGGCTAAAGAATGTTAGAGAAAGATTTTTCTCTTTGGAGGCTAGCATTGGAGAAAGATTATCTTTCAACTCAAAGCTCATTGTCAAGACATCCCATCTCTACTGGCTGCTTCTTCTCAGTGAAGGCAGGGGTTGCAGGTACAAACTCAAGTCACAGAACTCAAGAGAGTAATTTGGGAGCCCTTTTGAGTGCATGTACAACCCAGGGGGTTGCGGGAAACCCCCTTTGTACCTCTTTGGCTCAGCCTGGAAAACTGAAAGTTTAGACAGGAGGAAGCACCTCAAACCACACATAAACTGTTCTGTTCATTTGAAGGTAATGGGCCAAAACTCAGTATTTTTACTCAGGCAGAACTCTCACTGAAGTCATTAGGCAGTGTGTCTGAAGAAGGGCAGCAGGTCTCGCTCTGGAGTTATTTATTAGGACCAGCATTTCTGAACCTCCCGCTGGTAGCGCTCATCTGCCTAAAAAACAAACTTCTTGGGAAGGGAGCGACAGGGGAGTCCTGTGTGGAGGCTATAAAATGGTTTACATTCTGTATTAATATTGATTTAACAATCATAAAAGGAACATAAATGTTTAAAAATTAAACATTTTTTTGTTTAAATATTAAACATCGGCATTTCTCCTCCTCCTGATTTTTAAATCAGCCTTGAAGGCGGCTGGGGCTGGTTTACAGTCATTTCTTGCCATCCCTCCTAGGTAACTGTTCAGTAGCACAAAAGCTTCCAGGCAGGAGAGGGTACCAAACAGCTAATTGTAATTGCAAGGGTTATTTCCAAATGTGCGTCACTGTTTATTCCTGTTGAGAGGTGTTCTTCACCTTTTGAACTTTCTGACTGCCAGCCTAGGTCACCCAAAGTGTCATGCAGATTGATATTTCTGAGTTCAGCACAGCGTAGAGGGGAATAACCCATTCAGGCCTCCTTGAAAGATCAGTGACGGCTTCCTTAATTGAATAAGGGGTGACTCAGTGTTTTATGAGCACCTCTCAACACAGTCATTAGTTTTATCAGTCTGAAGTTTTAAAAGACAGCCCTTGTGCAAACAGGCTCTGAGTCAGTGCCAGCTCGAACTCTCTTCTGCCAGCAAGACCTCGCCATCGACACCCGCCGACTGCTACATCCAAGTACCTGGGCAGGACTCCCCCAGGGGGGAAATTCTCAGCTAGTTGGTGGTAGTCCTCATGTCTGGGAAAGGGCATGGTGACTTTATACCTCTTCGCATTTATTCTTCTTGGGTGAGAGGAGCAAACCGAGCTCATGCAACTTTGGGCAGCTTTGTTGCTGCTTGTGCCAGTGCTGCATCTGCAGCTCGGACCCGCCGGCATAGCGGCAGCTTTCGGGCTTGCCCCTGCGCTGGGGCAGAGGAGCCTGTGTCACCCCTGGCTCTGCGTAACGGGGAGCTCCCTGGCAGCAGGCTGGCTTGGCTCTGGCGGTGGCGGTGGCGGTGGTGGTGGCGGTGGCAGCGCAGCTCCCCGGCGTGAGTGGGGCTGGAGAGTGACTCAGGGAAGCTGCCGGTGAGTGCTCTCCTCCGCTGACACCTCATTCGTGCCCTTCCGTGCAGCCAGCAAAAAAGAAAGTTTCCTTTAACTCATCCAGTAAGGCTTGCTGCCCTCCCTCAGAAGTCTCCAGTGCTGCTGCTTGAAATAGAGATATGTCTTGAAACACCCTCATCATAAAAAAAAAAATCGCTTCAAGGCATTCCTCCCAGAAGTGAAATCTCTGGGATGTGTTCGGTCAGCCAAGAAGAAACTGTGCAAGAAAGTTCCCACAGTCACTCTTCCTCCCGAGCCACAGAGCTGGATTTGGGCAGACCTCCACAAATAAAGCCATTTTTAAGCACATTTCTGCCTTCGGCACAGTTGCCTCATGCTTGCCATTAGGTGTGTTTCTGGGCCGCAGGGTGGGCTCGCTGGGAGAAGTGATAGGCGGTTGTGAATACCCCTCTTCCCCCACCATGTCACGCAGCACACGCTTCCTGACACATGCGTGAGGGGATGTGATGTGCAGCCTCGCTGCTCGCTGCCCCGGCCGCGTCCGCTCGAAGCAGGTACTCTGCTCTGTGCTGCGGGGCATGGCTCTTCCCCACCAGCATGAGCTTGGGAGGAGAAAACAAAACAACCACAGATAAGTTTGAGTTTGAAGAGCTGGGAAGAAGGCTACTCAAGCTTAATGTACTCCATGTTGTGTAGAAAACGCATCAGAAATGTGCAGGATTGCAGCTTCCCTCTAACAGGTCTCCTCCTTCCTGCGCAACCCCTCACGGCTGTGCTGAGAACACTAAGGGAATAAAATTACTGGAGTTTGTATTGGTGGCTGCCTCAAAATGTCCCTCTGGGGAAAAAATGCTGAATGGCTGAAGTTTGGTTTTGGGATATTCGCTACAGCTGTTGCGAAGGTTGCAAGGCTTGCAAGCACCTAACTGGGGGCGGCTTTCCTTCCCCTGCCGATGGTCCCAAAATGCCACGTTCTCACACCCAATGAATAAGAGGCTAGAAGGAAACCGTCCAACTCCCTACAGAAACGGTGCTCAAGCCTCCTGTATTCCTGCAAGAGAGCAAATCCTCTGGCTGTATCTGCCAGCTCATTCCTCAGTGCTGTTTGCAGAGGGTGGAAGAATGCACTCAGGCAGCAACCCAGCTCCCAGGGAGGGCTGGCCGAGCAGGGGGAGACCGGTGAAGAGGAGGAATCTCTCCCATACTCCTGTGGAAGGGATAGGGAGAGCTGCGTGTGAAGCACACCCATCTTGCAGCAGCAAGTTGTTTGTCTTCTCACTCTTGATTGTTAATGACCATGAAATGCTAGAGGGAGGCCAGCCAGGACACCCATTCTCTCTCTTTCTAGCTTTCAGGGATCCCAGCACTTTGGGATAATGAAATAAATGTAGGTTGTCAGTCCAAAATAATAACACTTTACAAAGTGGAAATGCAAATTTCCTGCGATATCCCTGAATAGCAGGTGGTATTTCCTGATGTATTGTTTCTGACCTTCAGGGAAATTGATATTATGAACTGACTGAGGAAAATGAGTACGGTATCAAGCTCCAGCAATTAAAGTAAAACAATGAGAGGATAGTAAACTGAGTAAAGCAACAAGCAAGAAAAGGCTTGGATTTTGTATATTCGTTGTTGGGTTTTTTTATAATGCTGTGGGCACTGGGTACAGTTAAGATGCAGCAACGCTCTTTTTACAGAAAAAAGCAGTGCTGGAAAGGAAATATGAGAAAAGATTGAACGTTAAGTTCAATTGCTTTTAAGGGCACAAGCAAATAATCCAGAATAATTAATAGTATTAGTATTATTAAATAAGTAAAAATTAGCTGTGTGACAGCTTAACTAATACTTGTGTGTTTCCAGCAAAGCAGACAAACATTCACTCGAGCTTCTAACAGTGAGATCAGGAGCAAATGTGCCTGCGTGTTTCTGTTAACTAGATGTTGCTTTGAATAAAGGACAATCTGTGCTTGCTTACTGTCAGGGAAAAATCACAATTTTGGTTCTGATTTTATAGAAAGGAGATGAGCTATTAGGTTTGCTGGTCTGCACTTCATGTAGTGTCACTTGTATCTCGTTTGAGTGAAAGGCATCTAATGTGATCATATGTACATAATGCTTTTTCCTCAAGTGTATTCAAAACCAGTAGCTACCTGAGCAAAAACTGATAACTGATTTTAAATTTCTTCTGAACAGGCATTGCTGCATATTTCTACATTGTATATAACTTCATAGCTGAAAGACCTGTGTAATACCTTACCTCACCCTGTAGAACCTCCAAGATTCATTTTCTTCCAGTGCTGCAGTCCTGTGCTCTCCCGCGTGCAGTTACTCTTAATCATGCTATCAGCCTGGTGGATTTGAGTTGAGTTCGCTTCTGTGAGATTGTTCAAACAAATTTGAGATTTCTAGTTATGTGCATCTGGTCTTAGTGGGTTTTGTGTCAACTCCTTTAATTTTCCTTGATCATAATTTATTATTTAATTTCTCTGCAGCACATGTGCGCGTGTTCCTGCTACGTAAGGAAATGCTTGTGAAAAAGAAACCATCTTGGCAGTATTTCTATGAGACAGACTAGCTCTCCCTTGTTAGACTAGTGACATCAGTATCTGACCCTTGATTCACAGATGCTAAAGCCAGATGGGACCATGTGATAATCTGATGTGACCTCCTATGCAGGATGGGCTGTCGGAGGTCTGCTACAGATTGCTTAGGATTATGGCCAGAAGGGGATTCCTTCCTATGGATGACATTTGAATGCAGGTGACAAACACTCATAATCTTTTGAGTTATATTTTGAAAATGGGGACTGTGATAGAGGTCTAGACCAGTTCCAAGAAACCTGCATTCAGTAATATTTTTGATACCGACATGTTCTGTGAGGAAGCATTTCATCGCTCTGGGCCTCTTTTCCACAGCCCACCTTTTGTCAATCTTCCACGTTTGGAGCACCCGTTTTTCACATGAGGGGATCATCTGTGCAACATGTAATGCAGGGACAGTAGATTTCCCTGATTCTCCCAATGTTGTATGCAAATCTTGTTGCCCAGAGTCTTTCTGCCTCACTTGCTGCGTTCATTGCTTGTTTCCCCAGAGTTGTGCAGTGCCATGGGAAGACAAGAATGGAGCGAGTAGCTGGGTGAACATTTGCTGGGCAGCCTGGAAATGTCAGCTTTGGTGGTTTTTCCTGTCTCCAGGAGCACAGGATTTGATTCCTCCTGGTCTCACTGCTGTCTGTGATACATAGTCCAGCACGATACAGTTCATGAGCTATTGGAGGACTACAGCCTGGAGGCACCTACCGCTAGATCCAGCTCTCAGTTGACAAGAGTCTAAGAATTACCCTAGAAGCAGCAAGGGCTTGTTGAGAATTGCGTGATGTTTTGTGCCAGGTGGAATCTGTTCAGGGTGGGTACGTTGCTGGACTTGATTGATAAAAAATTGATAAAAAATTAAGAGTCTTAAGGTGTAAGCCACCTTAGTCCCTTAGCGCTAAGTTCCTCTCTCCAAATCTATAAAAACAGATAGGGACATCATTTCTAGTCTGAGATATTTAATGCACGACTGAGTTACAGTGTTCTGGCTGAGCTTTGATAAGTATTAGTGACTACCCAGGCTTTGATAAGTATTAGTGACTATGACAGGCTGCTAGCCTGTCCGCATTGCTAAGTACTATTCCTTCATCTTAATAAAATATTTGTAAAGTGATGCTGTATATCCTCACATCTGAAGCAGACTAAAACCCTTATGTATTCTGTTATTGCTGCTTACCTGGTGGTGACTTTTAAAATGCCTTTTAAGTCAATGATGTGTTCGTGTACTTAAATCATGCAGAATGCAGTAGCTCACTAATACTGCAATGGAAGGTTGGTTCTTTGGTTAGTAGCCGTTCATAGATTAAATACTCAGTATGATTAGCACTCTGGACTCTGAATCCAGCGATCTGAGTTCATATCTCGGTGGAACCTTTTTCTCCTGCAGAAGCTGGCTGCTCACGGCTTGGACAAGTGCACTCTGAGCTGGGTTAAAAACTGGCTGGACGGCCGAGCCCAGAGAGTTGTGGTGAATGGAGCCAAATCCAGTTGGCGACCGGTCACGAGTGGTGTTCCCCAAGGCTCAGTGTTGGGGCCGGTCCTGTTCAATATCTTTATCGATGATCTGGATGAGGGGATTGAGTGCACCCTCAGTAAGTTTGCAGATGACACCAAGCTGGGTGGGAGTGTCGATCTGCTGGAGGGCAGGAAGGCCCTGCAGAGGGACCTGGACAGGCTGGATTGTTGGGACGGGGCCAACTGTATGAGGTTCAACAAGGCCAAGTGCAGGGTCCTGCACTTGGGTCACAACAACCCCAGGCAACGCTACAGGCTTGGGGAGGAGTGGCTGGAAAGCAGCCTGGCTGAAAAGGACCTGGGGGTGATGGTTGACAGCGGCCTAAACATGAGCCAGCAGTGTGCCCAGGTGGCCAAGAGGGCCAATGGCATCCTGGCTTGTATCAGGAATAGTGTGGCCAGCAGGACCAGGGAGGTGATAGTGCCCCTGTATTCGGCACTGGTGAGGCCGCACCTCGAGTACTGTGTTCAGTTTTGGGCCCCTCAATTCAAGAAGGACATCGAGGTGCTGGAGCGTGTCCAGAGAAGGGCAACGAGGTTGGTGAAGGGTCTAGAGCACAAGTCTTATGAGGAGCGGCTGAGGGAGCTGGGGTTGTTTAGTTTGGAGAAGAGGAGGCTGAGGGGAGACCTTATTGCCCTCTACAACTACCTGAAAGGAGGTTGTAGTGAGGTGGGTGTTGGTCTCTTCACCCCAGTAACAAGTGATAGGACGAGAGGAAATGGCCTCAAGCTGCGCCAGGGCAAGTTTAGGTTAGATATTAGGAAAAACTTCTTCACTGAAAGAGTAGTCAGGCACTGGAACAGGCTGCCCAGGGAAGTGGTTGAGTCCCCATCCCTGGAGGTATTTAAAAGACAGGTAGATGCAGTACTTGAGGACATGGTTTAGTGGTGGACTTGGCAGTGGTAGGTTAACGGTTGGACCTGATGATCCTAAGGGTCTTTTCCAACCTTAACAATTCTATGATTCTATGATTCTATGATTCACATTTCAGAGAACAGAAGTCAAGTCATGAGATGGTCATGAGAGTATGGCTGTTTTGAAAATAGTGGGGTTGTGATCTGACTTTCTGATAAGTATATACAACACAAGCAGTGTCCTGTTCTCTTTGTAGACCAGTGCTGTGAAAGGGGTATGTCCCCTGGGCTCTCAGATTATATAGGCTAACTGGGAAACAAAATTAATACCTCCAAGGACACCTAGCTGCTGTGCTGTGATGCAGTTTTCTTTCTGATTCACTTAGGGTGAATGCCTCTGCATGGTACGCAAGAAAACTATCGTTGGAGGTCTTGTTTTTCAGATGAGATGTAAAATCAAGGCCCTGACCACTCGTGGTCATTAGCATTCCCATGGCACTTTTCAAAAGAGTCAGGGTTTGACCCCAGTGTCCTGGCCAAATTCCAGTTTGGGTAATTACATCCTTCCTTCCCTGCCACGTACACTGGATATGCTATTCTTCACCTCATGCCCCAACTGTATGTAACATTGTCTTGTGCTGTTAAAACAGCTGCCAGACCTCATTCCAGAAATGGCTGCATTTTGGTGCAAAGTGAAACATATCCTTTTATAAGGTTCTCATTTCACTTCCAGTGTATAAATCACTTTGGGATCTGCAGAGATGAAAAGGATATTCAGAGATGAGATTATGTATTTAAATATTGTGATTGTTTTTACTCATCTGATACATATTCGTAAGCTTTTCATAAGTAAGTCCATGTTGAACTGAGGAGTAGTACCAATATGACCCATCACATAGCATCACAGGTCTCCCACAGGACATCTGGTAATGAGTTAGATTTCCATTTCTGAAAGAAGACTGATGGTTAAGAAAAATGTACTTGGGAAAAAAAAAAGAAATCCACCACAAGTGATACGGATGAGGAGACATACAAACATGTTCGTCATGGTGATGTCCAGGCACTTCCCACTTTTTTTGCTTGGAGTTTACCCTTGTCTGCTATGCACCAACAGGTCAGGTTCAGATTAGGATTAGTTCTGTAGTCTGCAGGAACTAGATGACCTTGTCTGTATTTGTGTTACTACGGGATGCTAATTAGTGTATGCGTTTTGCTCCTAAAGTCTCTGTGGTTCATTGGCATGCCAAGCTCCTCCAGGAACGTAATTCCTGCACACTAAAGACTCCCTCAGGACATTGGCAGCCCTGTAGCTGGAGTGCAGTATGGCTGAGACAGCACACTCCCAGGTATTACTGGCCAGTGCTGTAAGTGAAGGTTCAAAATTTTAAATGGACCTACTAACTGTTTTCTAGGGTAGGACTGGTTAAACTAAAGCTCATGGGCTGGATCCTTCCTGCCAAAATTATCAACAGTGCAAAATTACCCTGCATCCTCTTTTCTGAAGGCCCTTACAATAGCCTTCTTTCCACTGTGCTCTCTCTTCAAGGATGTATGGATCCTGCCCTTCACCCATCTGATCTCATGTCTATAGGTTGGTCCAAGCACAGACATCATCTTGTCATGGGATGAGCATGGGTGTGAAAGAAGTGTCTTCATGTATTAAGTCATGGTTGGAGTTGAGCACAGAGACCTTGAGTACCTCCATAGGGACCATTCAACCAACCCCTGCCCAAAAGGTTGGGCCCCATCACACTTAGGAGTAAGGAGAGGGAGGAGACTGCCACAGTGCTGAGCAGGGAGCCATATGGAGCTTATGTGATATTGGGGAGGTTCCCTCTGAGGTACAGAATGTTTATTAATAATATCCTGATGTGGAGATCTCACAGAAGTCCTGGCTTTCTTGTCAATCAGGAAGCTTTCTGGAACTGTGATGATGCATCTGGAAGACTCATGAAATCATTAGTTTTCGGCTTGCAAACCAGTTTACAGTGAGCAAAAAATTGTATTTCTGACAGAGAAAAAGAAGAAAAGAAAGAAAAGGAAAAAAACGCAGTATTTGCTAAGCAAAATGGAGGTAGACTATATCGCTTTCATGAGCTCTGCATTTGCTTAACTATTAAAAAAATTATATTCAGTAATAAAGGACAATTACACAGTGCCAAATGAGCAAAAGAACCACAAATTGCCAAGGGCATGTGCCAGCAGGGGCAGACAGGAATTAAAGTGGAAAAACGTAGCTGAAAAGGCCACACATTTATTAATGTAAATGCATCTAAATTAGCCCCGAAGGCAGACTTTCCTGGTAGGTGAGGAGAGGCGAGGAGGCGTGGGCAACTCCTTATCCCATCGCTGTCCCCCACCCTTTTGAAGTGCTTGTATAACAGTGAATGTCCCGGCTGTCCCACTGCCAGCACCGTCTAACCACAAAGCTGAAGCAGACCTGCTTCTGCAGATTGCCGGGCTGAGAGATGGCTTGAGTTCTTCTTCAGGAAGAGCATGAGCTCCTGCAGATCCTGCTGTCATCAGCCTTGAACAGCAGGTTGTTTCTCTGCTTGCGGGTAGGGGTGTAATCCTCTGCTCCCCAAGGCAGTACAGTTTCAGGGCCTTCCTGTTCTCTCTTCCTTTTTATGATCTGAGAAGATGAAGCACTCCCATAAAGCCTACAAAATGCATCTGATCCTAAAATCTAAAAAAACCACTGGTACCTAAAAACAGTCTTTCTAACCAAACTTCCCAATTGCTCTCTTTAAAAACACCACAAAAGGCCCCAAGATATGCCAGTAATGCACAAACCTTTAAGAGCATAAAAGAAGACAAAAATATTACAACAATACAGTCATCTTGTGTGTGTTGGTGAACAAAAAGAAATGTGAATAAGGTATTTCTATGTGTTTCCTCTCATTTCCTTGCACATAACAGGCAGTGCAGAGACCTCGTTCCCATTTGTGTGCAAGCAGGGAAGGTGGTGTGCGTTTGGTCCCCCTCTTCCCCACCATCTCTCCTTGCCACTTTCATTCCTCTGTCCTACCCCTTTGGGTCTTTCCCACTGTGCCATCCAACCAAAACTTCCCAGCACTGTTCCCTACTAGCCAAAGATTTCCAGAAGCTCCTAGGTGTACACATGCTGTCCCAAGCTATACTGTTGTTTCCTCACCCTTCCTCCAAATGCTGCCCTTCCTTCGCTGGTGGCCTCCTTTCTGGCCATGGGATTTGCCAGGGTGAGCAATGGGCTCACAGCAACCTCTGGTGTCCGTGGGGCTTGCTCCAAGGCACACCCTCACACTCCCCGGCTCCCTTCTCAAGCTAAAGTCTTGCTTGAGGCTGGGCTGGGGAGTCACAGGCATGGAACGTGGGGACATTTAGGTGCCTGGGAGCAGCCTGCTGACCACCAGCAGAAGGACCTTGCTCCATACCATCAGTGGCTCCCATACCTGTTAGTATCTAGAGTATCAGCGTGTCCTTGGCCACATTACTGCCAATGCTAAAATGATCTTGCAGCTGCTGTTAAGCGATCTGGTGCTGATGTAATACCTGATCTCACAGCAGCGGATTATGTTCAGCTGCAAATCAAGCTTCTGTCTGCCCAGTGTACCTAATTCCCAGAAAGGGTATGTCTCTCTGTGCCAATTACAGCAGCATTTGGAGGCCAGCTATCCTGCTCCTTCATCCAGCAAGCTGCTTTTGCCTCTGCTGCCAGGACCACCTAGCCACAGATGCTACCGATTGGTATATTTTTGGCACGTCCCAAACCACATAGGTTCCAAGCACAATAAAATGTGACTAGTTGGGAGATGGAAGCTTTTACCTCCTTGGGTAGACTCTGCAACTGGTTTGAACCAAGGGCAGAATTTAGCCAAGGACAGGATTTAGCTTTGGTTTTTTGCGGCATGAAAAATCAGGTTTTGTCACTTAAGCAACAGAAACAACAAAATATGGAAGAGTTATCAGGAACTGAGAGTAAATATCAAGCAGTCCTATTCTCTGAAATGACCTGCGTTTGGCAAAATGTTCACAAGCCCTCCCTAGCAACCGGAACATTTAAAAGCAGGCGGCTTTCCAAGTGGCGGATGGAGCTCTGTGACCGAGGAAACCACTTTAAGCTGTACCAGGGAGCGGGGCTGCAGTAGGCTGCTCCAGGCACTGCATTCTTGATGGGCTATCACGTTTCAGTACTATTATGAAAAAAGCTGCAGGGGATTTGCGTGCATACCTAACACACATACCTTTGATGTTCACATTGTTAGATCCAAGCAACAAATAGGATCTTCAGGTCAGATGTAGCTTCCAAAAGGCTATTAAATAACTGTAGCTAGACAGTCAGGTAATTGTCCTGTAAAAATTATAGTCAAATTCTTCTCTCCTAGACTGGGCTAAATTCAGAGTCTGTCCAGGGACATAAATAGAACAACTCCAAAATTACACCAGGATTATCAAGAGCAGAATCTCTTTCTCCCTCCTTCTCTTCCCCCTTCGTTCTCTCTTTCAGACCGAGGGAAGCTGTGTACACAGGCACTATTCATATTTCTGCTGCTGTCGAGAGGATGACGATAGGATATTGTAGACTTTGACTTTGCAATCTTTTATTAAATGGGTTCTAGCTCGATAAAAGAGAAAATCATTTTGCTACCATCTTTTAAAATACATTACTGTGTCATGCGGATTTCGCAATGATGCATATGATGAAATTGCTATTAATGAGCGAATGGTAAAAGCACGCCAGAAATGCGATGCAATGGTTTTTATTCTGCTTTGCAAGGAGTGCCTACAAATCATGCCTTTGGACATAATGAATGTAATTTCCATTTAAAAAATAACAGTATGAACTGAGTTCAGTATTTAACATACCATGCACCAGAATGATCCCAAAATATATCAAGCCAGGAAGTGGATTAATTACAACAACTTGCCACCAAGGCCCTGGTATATTTCAAGTATGTGGAAAATGTATTTCTATTTTGGACACTGACTTCTTTATGAAACTGTGCCAGGACGTCAGCAGGCTCTGGTCGGACTCTGACAGACAGTCTTAGCAGCATCAGTTTCCTGGAGGCAGTAATAATTATCAAATCTATTAGATAGACAGACAGCTATCAGACATCTGTGTATCCCAGACGTACAAAAACATCCCCAGCCAACCATGTGGCTACCAATGGATCTGCTCAGACAAAGAAGTTCAAGAGAAGTGCCTCGGGCCAGATCCTCAGCTGCAGAAAATCAGCCAGGCATAGTCGATTGGCCTTCCTTGGGCTGTGTGCCTTTTCTTTGGAGGGAAACCCTGCCCAGCCATCACAGGGCAATGGGAGGTCACAGAGGCAATGGGCTGGATGGGAAGGGGAAGCTCCCGCAGGAGTTTAGAGCCGGGCCTGGGGATGACCACATAAGCTCTGTACAAGATGCTTTACATCTCTGAAGGGGCAGAAATGGCTGTGCAGAAGAGGCTGCCTAGATCCCTTGTATCCTTACCCCAGTTTGTGCAGACGAGGGGACAGATAGCTCTTCCTAACAGGATCTAGAGTTGCGTCTGTGCTCAGTGAGCTGAACAGCGCCTGGGCACAGCCTCAAGCACTGCCCTGCAGTCATCTGTGCTGTGCACTTGGGAGCCTTGTCTCCTTCACTGTCTTGTCCTCTGCCACCTTACGTGATACCCAGGTGTGGTTAAGGAAATAGCACGGCCCATGGGCTCTTCCCTGTAGTCAGCGTGGAAGAGACGGCCCCGTACGGGAGGAAGAAAGGTGGTATGGATGCAAGCCAGGCTGTGGACCTGGACTGGATTGTTTTCTCCTGTAAGTAAAGTCTGCAGGTTTTCTAGGCAGATCATGTTCTCCTGCACCTGCCTGTGCATAATGCTCGCTCTGGTGCTCTCCTCCTCTGGTTGAGATGTGCCTTGCTAAAACACGGAGCGCAAATCTCTGGAGGCAGCAGCACTTTTAGCATGTAGCTAAACTGAAGAAATATGCCACAGGCTGCTACTGGGAAATACCCAAGGGAGGACTTGAATTGCTACCTTCAAGGTCGCTTGAATGGCTACTTTCCCAGGGTAGTGAAGGTGCCCAAGGGCTGAGGGAAGTGCGTGTTCTATTTTCACCAGTATCCTGCTTTGGGTTCTCTTGTGAAGAAGTGCAGCTGTGGTGTGGCCATTGCAGCAGCACTGTGGTGGAGACATGGGGCAGGGGGCAGAGTTGCCCCCTGTCACTGCTGGGACACTGTTGTAGTCCCAGGGCTGCCCAGCGGAGCATTTTACCCCTTGTTTTCCATCATGGCCACTTCAGTTCTTTTTCCATCTCTTGCCTCTAGGCTTGGTCCTGTTGTTGGCAGAAGCTTTCATAGGCCTGGAAATGAATTTGATTGTTTGTATCTAAGCCTACATTGTGGAAAATGGGCTGTGCATGTTTTCCAGTCTCTAAACGACACAAGGACACTGTTGCTGAATGACTGAAGGTCTTTGTGACCTTAAAATGAGGAGGAGAATGAATGTAGGAGGCCAGAAAGAGAAATGTTACCTGCCAATAGTTACACGTTGAGCAAAAACACTGAAGTTCAGACTTCACTTTCCAAGCAGTAGCAGATTTTGCAGCAGGTTGTCTGGTTTGGGACTTGACTGCCCTATTTACTCTGTTATATCACTGGAGGCCAATGAAAAGGTTGGGGGGATTCAGGAGCTCCTGGCAGTCAGGTCCAGAGCTGAGTCCACTGGTGACAGTCCTGCAGCTCTGATCAGCTGCATGCAGCCACCATCGGTGGTACCACCAGCAATGGCCCCTGAAGCAGGAGCTGCCCCCGGCTTTTCGGTCCGTATGGCAGGAGGTGCCTGAGCAAGAAGATAGGGAAGACTCTAAAACAAAAGCTGGAACCGGATGGTAATGATGTGATACGGTGCTTTTCACCTCTAGGTCATCAATTAAAATCTAGCCTAGTTAGTAGTGACCAAAAATCATTTCCACATGGGCCAAGAGAAATGCATGGTGAACACAGGGGTTGCTGTATCGAAACAGACAAGATAGTCTGGAGATAAACAGTTGCACAATAGTTATTTGTGTGGAGAAGTCTGCAAGGTATAAAGCTAAGTATTTTCTGATCGTTTTATGTCCCTGAATCACGAGGGCTTAGTTTCTTTGCAAATGATTTATCATTTATTTCTGTCTACTAAAATGTAGTTTTTTTCCTTATGCTATAACTAAGAATAACTAGAACCTCCCATTTGGCTTTCTCAATAGTCTGCGTAGGGAGTTATAAATAGACAGATACATACGACGTTTGCCAGACAAAGGAGCCAGCTCATGTTTCCTTAGGTGCATATCAAGAAAACCTCAATGCTGAACTGTTTACTAGAATTATTCTGAAAGGCAGAAATTGCTTTCTAATATTTTAGCAGAAAAATACACAGCGTGCTGAACTAAACCTGAGCAAAATGCATCAGGAAAGCTTATCAAATACATGATGGATGATAATGAAGTAACAGGGGAACCCAACAGAGCAGCTGTGACTCTGAAGAAGAGCAGTCAGCAACAACAGATCCTCCTGCTGCCAAACTGTATTGATTTTAGCTGAGTACACCAATTTAAACTTTGCTTATAGTATTGAACCACAGATACAAGGCCCATTAAATGGGCATTTCATAAGCTGCACTACTATTTTATGGAAACGTACCCAGTGCTGGCTGAAACATTATAAAAATTAATAGCATCTATCAAGAGCACTGAACTAACAGCTACTGTGCTTTGAATTTTGATTATATCCTTGATAAACTCAATGGGGTATTGTTGTGCTTGAACTAACAGTTCAGCTAGCAGATGAAGAAAATTTATGTTTTTTCCCTTCCCATTCTAACCATTAAGTTTGTACTTACCAAGATCTGTAATGGTGGGAAATCTACCCCTGTGAGGAAGGCTGGGTCAAAGCAACTGAAAAATAATGGGTTATATGAGTGTGAAAGAAAATAGAATTTGATTTTTAATACATTTCTTTCATTTCTTTTATCTTCTCAGAACATAAAACCATTGCAAATGTAGCAACTTACAGACGTTTTGTAGGGAAGGTAGCTTTCTGTAAACAAAACGCATGAAATCCTAACCTTGCTGAAGTCGGTTGTTTGACTTCCATTGGATATATACATGCCTGACTGGATGTATGTGCCAGTGCCTGAATTTTCAGGCTACCAGAAGAGTCATTTGAAGCAGTGTGTTTTGAATTCACCAATTAAAATATAAAATTTTGTTGCCAATCAAATAACTATTAAAAGTCACTTTGTGTACTTGGAAAGCTCTGATGCTCTCTGCTCTCCTCCACAAGTGGAATAGAAGTACTATTATTTACTTTGTCATCAGCTAAAGTTATTGGTGCAGTTCCTGAGATGTTGCAGGGTTTTCCAGCAGCAGTCAGGGGAGGTCAGTTTAATAAGCTAATAAATATTTTTTGAATGACCTGACTTTGTATTTGGTATTAAAAACTCAGAAGAGTGCCAAGTAGTATAGAAAATAAAGAATAAAAGTTCCACAGATTTTGCCAAAATTCTCCACAGATTACTATTGGCCTCATTTATGAGACTGCACAGAGGACTGTGAAATCTCCTTTGAACTCTAAGGGCCAGATGGTTTTGCTGTTAGATCCTAATGACCCACAGCAGTGTGCGTACACAGACACCACGGTTGCCAGTTGACTGCAAACATGCAATGGAGGCAGGAGAATTCATGACCTGTGCTTCCAAAACACAAGCCAGCCCTGCTTGGGCGGAGAGGGCATCCCCCCTTACTATTGATGGTGTAAAAAAAGGCATTTCTGCTACCCCCTCAAAAGGGAGATCATTTCTAAGGCAAGGCAGGAGCATACCTGGATCAGAGGAGCAAATGGCAGGTGCACCATCCCATGCAGTCTGGAGTGGATCCCTGCTGATGGTCATGAAGCTGAAAGTAGCTTTTGCCCAAAGGCGAGGGCTCTCCCAGGCTGCCTGGGCCCCCTGGTCCCAGCGTTGTATCACTCTGTGCTGGAAGAGGGAGGGAAAGGCTGGACTCGAACCAATTAAAGCTGTAGGGCAGATCAGTAGTTACTCTGCTGTCATATGGAACTGCTTGGAAGACATGATTTATTTTGGATTATATTGGTTTCAACTGGTATAATATGAACTTCCTGATTTTTTGAGGATATGTAGACAAAGAGACTAAATATGGTTTTACTCATCTTTTAATTTAGAACTACAAGTATTTGGGTGACCTATGAAATTATTTTAATGATCTCTGCACAACACTGAGCTGTCAGCGCTATAAATGTCATCCTAACTGGGTATTATTTTCCATCATGGTCATTTAGTCTCACCAGCAGAGCTACCTCCATGTGAATGTCTTGTCTGTGTCAAGCTGTGGGAATAAAAGAGAGTCACTGTTGCCAAGAAGCATCAGTCCAACATCTTCATAATACTCAGTTTGAAGAGGAAGACACGAACACAAAATCTAGAAGAACTGTGAGTGTGCAGCTTGCCCTTGGAGCTTCAGGCACAGCAGTCAGGGGATGATCTGCATTCAGACCAGTGCTTTTATCTCTGACCATTGAAAATGTGTTCCAGCATTGCTCATACTAGTTGACATAGACTTACCCTTATCCTTCGTTATTTTTATAATGCTATGAAAAGTCACAGGGTAAAAAGGAGTACGCCAGCGAATGAGAAGTGTGACAAATTGAATTTGGTACAACTTTTGACTGCTGGTACAAGATGAATATGGACTCATCCCATGAGGCTGCTCTTTTGTTCTCATATAGAAGGCAAGGAAATTGTTTGACCAGTGTCTGTATAGGCTCTAAGGATGCATCTAAGACATTGACAAAGAGTAAAGTAACAGAATTCGAAAATTAAAAAAAAAAATGAGGGGTGAAGTGACAGAGGAGGAGTGGAAGAAGTGTATTGTAGAAGATAAATAGTTGGGCTTTGAATATCCAAAACTTACAGCGAAGATAAAATCACCAAAAGGTTTGTGTATTTTCCTCTTCAGGTGGTTTAATCTTTTTCTGTTCAAAGTTAAGAATCTTACCATGAAGTTTTAAATCTTTTGCCTTAGCTCACATACTTAATAATTTAAACATGGCAAAACGAATTCTGCTATACTTTGGATTTGTTCTTGTGTGATAGACATTTGAATGACATGGTCATAGGATTTTTCCAACATTGTCAGTTGTTCTTTCTGTCTCATACAGATTTAAGAAAGCTACTTAAGGTTGACTTGTTCTTGCATATGACAGAAAGAAGACCTGAATTTTGCTTTCAGCTGATATACATTCAGTGTCCAATAGCTGTTTTTTAAACTTAGGATAAAAATAAAACATGAAGGTCCTGTGTTGCACGAAGCTCCCTTTACATATGATCACTGACACAAGTGAGAGAGGCTCTGGCAGAGCAGGTCTGCCATCTTACTCTGCAGGCTCCTGGGGGAATACATAATAGTTCAGAGCTCTCGTGTCTTGCATACAACTTTATTTTGCTCCAAAGCACCTCTTTAAAGTCTCTTGTCCTTGGCTTTTTTATGGTTCCAGTCTTTTCCATAACCAAGACAGATTCTCTTTCTTCCCAGCTAGTTGAACATGCAGTTGCAACACTCTTTTGAATCAGAGGTGTCTCCTTTGAAGCCCTGAAAAGACTTCTTAACTCAGTGAAGACAAAGCTTAGCGAGTCGAGGTGTTGTATCTGTAGTGTGTCAAGACGTTTCCAAAGGCATCACATCCACAACAGTTAAAGAAATGAAAGGGGGTGCTTAGGAAATTTCTCATTATTCCTGTACGCCTCAGTTCTCGTTTGGGGTGACTTAAATGAGCGGACACTGCAGTCCTTGCAGGACTGGACCTTGCTGGATTTATCAAGCCTGCATTCATCCAGATAGCTCTCCCACGCAGCCAGGCTGACACAGGAAAAGCAATGCCCCTGAAAACCAGCACTTGCAGTGATTCAGCCACCACAAGCTGGAGCTCTCAGCATGGCACGAGTGGGCACAGCTCCCGGCGTGTCGGTGGTGTGTGCCGTGAATACCGGCTGAGGGGCTGAGCCCTGCTTTTCAGCTTCCATAGCTGTGCTTCTTCCATTTAAGGGAGAAAACATACCACGCACCGAACTCTAGATCCAAAATCCACTGGAAACCTAGCCGGCACTAAGCAAGCACTGCCGGGGAGCTCTCGACATGAAGCACTACGATAGCAAAGGTCTTGAATGACTAAGATTCTTGAAAGCCTTGGTCAGTATCAGCAGCAGTTTCCAACTGGGCAATGTACAATATTTTCCCTCTGCTTTTTATGAATGGCTGGATAGGATTGTGCTGGAGTCAGAATCCCCTGCGAAAGCCATTCATAAAAATAACAACAAAACAAAACAAACACACACAAAAAACTTTCTAGGTCCAGTCTGGAGCCACTGGGGGCCAGAGGCTGGGAAAACACACTGGCAGCTCGAGCCCCAGCTATCACTGAAAGTATTCAAGGGGCTTTTTGGTGGTCTGAAAAGTATGAAGTGCTGTGTAGAAGGGCAGCTGGTAGAATTACTGTGACACATACTAGGCAGAAAGCCAGAGCTGGCCTTGCTTCAGACATTGTCTTTCCTCTCATTGAAGTGTCAGGACCTAATTCATGGAAAATTTGGTGAGTTGGCAGCTCTTTCAGAAGATTTCATTGAGCTACAGTGTGTGAGAGTCACATGAATGCAGAGTGCACGGCCAAAAATATATGGGGATTTCTGAGCAGGAGAAAACAGTCAGCCACTAAGAATGTCTGTGGATTTCATGTGGTTTGGGAGTAAACATGTGTACAGGTGTAATCAGCAGGCAAAAAAAGAAAATAAAGCGGAAAGGCACTAGTGGCGGATTACTGAAGAGCTCAATGAGTTCTGTAATTACAAGGGATTCCTTTGAAACAAATCATTCCTTTGTCCAAGGGCAGCAAGTGTCCATTAATGAGTTCAGGGCTTGCAGTCCACCTGGAGAAGGCATCAGTAAAATGTGTGCGTTGGTAATAGCTTCTCCATTGCAAGGGAATTTAATGGAAAAGAAAAGGGTCCACCCTGAAGTTTCAAGACGGACCCAGTCATCACATAGGTTTTTTTCTCGTATTTATTTGAGAGCAGAACTTGGAGCCTGAGGCACAGATACAAAAATATAACAGCAATAGGATTCTGCTGAATTAGGAAAAGACTGAAAATAAACAAAGCATCTCTTGTTAAAATAGGACGCTTGTGGTGGGCAGTCTGAATTGAATCAGTTACATTTAATTTACATTTTCATTGATCCTTCCGACTGAAATATTGCTCTGAAAGGCCAGTTACACTAAACTGTTTATTCAGAAATATTCCAGTTATTTCCTACTACACTGTCATGAAAATTAGGTTTTTGGCCATGCAGAGGGACAGCATGTTGGCTTCTGCCCAAGCGAGGCACTAAAATCACGGCTGGGATTAGGAACAGGCAGGAAGGAAGGGCAGGAAGAAAATCATTGGGTGCAATTCATATACTTTGAAAACAGAAAGTCCTGGTGGGGGGGGAGGCGGCAGTTTTGCCCCACTGAAGTAAGAAAAGCCCTTTTGTGCTCTCTGTGTCAGGATTTCATCCTTTGTCTGTGGTCTTATTGTTCCGTGCTGCTCCTAGCACCCACAAGGGTTGTCACATCACTTGGGTGGTGGTGGTGTATTTTAAGTACGCCTGTGTTAGTTCCGTAATCAGTACTCCTTCTCCTCCCCAGGGTAGGGATGAAGGGCAGTGGCACTTTGGTGGGTCTCCTGACACGTCTGGACCGTGTTTCCCATTCCCGGATGGGAGCAGCCAGGAGGAAGACTTGCTGAGGAGCCTGTGGCTGTGCCACCAGGTCCCATGTAGGCAGGTGGACACAGCCTCCAGTTATCCCTGCCATGCACCCAGCCATCCCGGTGATGGGCATCCCTGAAATCATGTCAACAGGCTCACGAGGGTCAGCACAGCATTGCCTTCATTCAGCTAGAGCTCCCAAACCAGAGCTTCTCAGGGCTGGAGCTGCTGCCCATCCCAGCCTCCTAGCTTCAGCAGGGATGGCTTTGGTCAAGTGGGAAGCCCTGGCTTGGGAATGACGTTATGTGTCCCTCACTTCTCTGCCTGAGCTGTGTTCCTCCTCGTGGCCAGGAGGGAGGGCTTCCCCACAGCAGGACGCTGCACTCACAGCTGAAAGAGTGTGGAAAGAGAGCAAACAGCATCAGCGAAGACAAAATCAAGTTATAAAATTAGGCCGCTCTCACAGTCTGATAAGTAATGCAGCAAAGTAAATCTAGCAGTACCATAGAAGAGCTGAAAGCTGTAGCATGCTAAATTAGATTTCACCTTGATTTTAATTATACAAACTTAACATACTCCTGTGCATCCACAATAATCTGAACTACTTCAGAGCAAGCTCATAAACGGATGTAGGAAAGGCTGGGTATGAGAGCTGGGTATGTTCATCGCTTCATTTCTGAATGTGGCCTTTGCCTGTGTTTTATTTCTGTTGCTGAAAATATTTTTCCCAGCATCTGTGAAATTGCAGTTAAGTGACCTCAGTGAATTTTGTTTCTCACCGTGCTTTTGTTTTACTTTTCAGCCTCAACAAGTGGTTCAAAAGAAGCCTGCTCAGGTAAGAAAAGCTAATTTACATTCTTTAAATGGCTTTAAATGAAATAATTCTTCATTATTTAAACTGGTCTCCTTTACTGTAAAGAATGAAGGGAAATAAATCTATCATATGAGCTGGGGGACAGCTGTTGGCTTGCTAGGCACAACCAGCAGAACAATTTACGTGACGGCCCTTGGGAATGAGAGGAGGAAGCAGTGAATGGTGCTTGCTCAGAAACGTCCTCTTTCTGCAGTGGCCACCTTGCCATGATAATGCAGGCACGTGCACACACACATCTGGTACAAGTCCGGCATGCGATAGGTATCTCTGTGTGTCCTGAATGTGGGTAACTGGGGATTGCTTACAGCAAGGAGGGGGCACGGGTATAAAACCATTCTCCTCACTGGTCTAAAGGAGTCTCTAAATCGATGAAATAAAATAGGCTGAACTTGGTAACTAGCTTGGATCCATCGTAAAAACTTAACACGTTTGAACTTCTTCTGTTGGATGGTATTATTGTTCTCTAACACCTTGGACAAAGTGCAAGCTAGGGTGTCATGAGACCGGTCAAACACTGCATTTATGATTGCCTCCATGTTCTTTCTCCAGCCCACCCCATGTTAAAAAAACCCCAACATCCTAACTCTGCCACTTTGTTATATATGCACCAGCCTGTGGGCATGGGAGCAGGTCCGGCCTGGCCCGGCAGAGTCCATGGGCTCTGGTGCCGTACCTTGGTCAATATGAATGATTGCTGAGTCAAGAGCATAAAGGGTCCATTGCTTTTCTGGAAAGAAGTCTGCTTTCAGAAGGGAATAATACTTTTGTTTTTCCACCTTATGCTTTTAATATGTTATTGCACAGTGTACCTTATTATAATGTCTACTGTAATCTGAATTAGGAGCTGTTACGTAAGAAACAGAAAACATCCTAGCTGTGACTTGGAGGGGTGAAATGATGTAAGTCACCAAAGCATGTGCAGGAATCAGGTTTCTACAAAAGAAATCAATACAGTCGCAGAAATGATGAATCCATGGCACTGGCAATAATATTAACGTCTCCAAATGGCGGAGATAACATACAGGGTGAATGTAGTAGTATTTTCAAGTGAGGTAAGTTTTGCAAGGAGAGGCAATGTCTTTTATTAGGCCAGCTTATGCAAGAAACAACGTCAGTCCCCAAGGACTTACCGTCTATAACCTTACGACTACACCACACAATTCAAAACACACCAAGTTGTTCTAATAAAAGATATTTGCTCTCCCTGGTCTCGCTTACATCCTCGAACTGTTATGGCTGCAGTCAGGCTATTCCTACTGCAACATGGTAGTAAATCTGCCGGTGGGCACAAAGCCAGCCATCTCCTCCATGGCACCTGAGAGACAGGGAGGCTTAAACCCTGCTGTGGAAAGGAGGCCAAATCCAGGAGGCAAAGACTCCCGGGAGGCTGTTTGTGTTGTGGTTTCCTCTGGTACGTAGCAGAGCTCATCCCCACCAGGGTCAGCGGGATGAAGGAGTGTAGAGCTGGTGGCTCTGCCTGCAGCCTAGCCTGGCAGAAGCTGTTGCCGCTGATGGCATGCGTGGTGCCACTAGGTCTCCAGTCTCCCCGGGCACTTACCCCTGTGAGTGTTTTGTTTGAACAGTCATCGAGTGCGAGCCCTAGCACAACAGAGGAAGAAATCGTTGGGACTGAGGCTGGGCTGGGGTGCGGGAAGACAAAGAGGGGACCTGGGACTCCGTCTTTTGGTAGCAGAACAAAGTAACGACAGATTTAATTGATGACAAAATGATGTAGATGTTTGAACCAAGGCACCAGGGCTCCCTGTATGGATCTTTCCATCCCTTCTCTCCCAAAGCAGTGACTCCGGTGGGGATGTTGTAGGGTGTTTCAGCCAGCTGGATGCAGCCGCTGCTGCATGGTGCCTCAGCAGCATCTCTGTGGTCAGAGACAGAGAGAGAGAGAGAGAGAGAGAGAGAAGGAGGCCCTTGACATCCCCATTAGTAATGGAAATGTTTGTATAGAAGACGAGGAGGCACGGAAGAATGCATGAAAGGAGAGAGAGGGCTTTTTAGAAATCCCCAGTCATCATAACACGACTAGTGAAATTACACTCTCTAAATTATTTGTGTGCCATGTCTTCACTCAGAGAACATTTCGTTTTTTTAATCCTTGGCCTGAGGTATGTTCAGTGAAATCACTGACTAGTCTTTAACCCTTCCTGGTTTTAATAGGCCCCGCTCCCACGCTTATGCTAGCACAACATTGCGGTTTTGCTGCGTGTGGGTGCGTGGCAGAGAACAAAAATTATCGCCGTGAGCAAGCACTCATGACAGTGTCTTCCTGAGGCTGAAAGAAGGAGGAGGTAAAACTGTCATTCCTGGGACAGTCAGGAACTTCATGCTGCTGGGTTTCACTTAAGTCCGGTTGCCTTTCTCCATTTTCTTCTTACACTATTGAATTTCCCTTTAAAGGAGGGAGGTTCAGACTCAGAATTAACAACAAGAACATGAGCTCATGCAGGCTTCCTAATCTGAGCTGTCTAAGGAAATAGTGATAAATTATATAAACATGGGGACTACATGGAAGTTCATGGAGGATAATGTAAATCTTACACTACATTCAGAGGAATCTCTTCCTTTTCCATCTGTTTCCTTCAAAATATCCTCCCAGATGGCTTTACCATGTGGCAGTCTGGATTAAGTTAGAAATGTATCCTTTCTTCATCAGTGGGGACTGTAAGAGGTTACAGTTGAGAACTGCTGTGTGATGGTGAGCGTGTTACTCCAGCCTGCCTTGGTAAAAGTGGCAGAAACTCTTGGTCAGGTTTCACCCCTGCGTGCTGTGCCTTGGTGTATTTTCAAAGATTTTGGTGTATTTTGGTGTATTCTCAAAAATTTCTATGAATGTTAGTTTACATCACCGTTACTCTTGTTACTGTTGCTAGTACCTATGCTTCTTGGGTTTGTGTCATTTTTAAAAATACAGAAACAGCAAGACCAGATAAAATTCTCATTTTATGAAGACCAGCTCTGTTCCCATCATTGTTTCCCAGATTTTAAGCATCATGCAGGGCTCCGCCATGCTCTAGATCTCTTTAATCTGCTGTCCAGTTTAAAGCCATACAGATGCCTATATAAACTTCTGCAATATCTTCAGACATCCCCAGAGCTCTGAAGATTTACCATCACACAGCTGGTAAATTCAACAGTAAAATCCACTGGAAATCTACACACCCATATCATTAATACAAACCTTTAAATACTGTGGTCTGTACACATCTTTGTGATGATCACTGATGCATACCCTCACACTTCCTTGGGGAAATGAGGAAAAGATAGCTAGCCTAAATGTGTGACATGGATAAATTTAGCACCTTCATGTAAATATATGCCTAAACCTCAAAAACAAGACGCTCCTTTGAAATCCGCTCCAAAGAATGGACAGCCAGATCTTATAAGCATGATGAAGTAATATTCTTACAGAGGTGTGCAAATAAGCAGTCCAAATAGAAATAGAAATGTCTTCATTTTCTCATTTTTAAGCTATTTGTAGCAGCTGTAGCCTCAGCCATATGGGGGGAGTTACACTATTAAGTAATACAAAGGAAATAGGTATTTTTAGGAAAACATCATGAAAGCTAGCAGAGTTTTTTGGAAACAGGACATGTTTTATTTTTATCATTCCTGGAGAGAAGAAATACCGTGAGTGTAGAACAGCCCTTTGAAAATCTTCTTATAATCTCTTTGGGAGGTCTATTAAAACCTCAAATCCTTGCAAATCCTTTGTATCTGAGTCGGAAAGATAGCCTATCAGTCAGAACGACAGTGTATCAGTCAGAAAAGTACACATAAAGTGTACATAGAAAAGTATACACAAAAAAGTGTACAGAAAAAGTACACAAAAAGTACACACAAAATATACTTTTCTGCTTACTGCTAAACACATTAGGTGCTTCTAAAATAATATTAAAAAAAAAATCCCAATAAGAATAGAAGCTAAAAAGAAAAGTGTTACTTTGTATAGGAGAGAAAATACAGATTTGCTGTATTTTTTCCTGTTACTCATTTCTTAGTCTTGGTATCAATAAAGTTATGCATGTTCATTAGTCTCAGTATATATACACCTCACAGCCTCAAGTTATATGTGTTCCCCAGCTGCATCCATCACATATGCCTACTCAATATAGGACACAGTAAATGCTGAAAGCGTCAGACAAGCTCTGCAGCCCAGGAGCTACATCTGTGATTCACACATTCATATGCAGCCCAAAAGCAGCAGACTTTGTGAGTAGAGCTGAGCCCAGGACCTGTGGTGGTTGCGTGGCAGGTCCGGCTCTCTGGGGCACCCTGGCCAGTGGGCCCATGGTGCACGTGCTGCATCGCCTCTCTGTGCCGTGCAATAGATCTGCGCTTCCACAAGCTTCAGGCGTTCTGTGTACATGCTAGCCACCACATGTGGATTTATTTTTTTCCCTTCTGGGAAATCGCAGAGGGAAGTGTGGTAGAAATACTCCAGAGATCCACTTTAGCAGGTTGAAAAGAAGCTTCCAGTGTCACAGACAGGATGGCAAATCCTTTGCACCCATGCAGGTGCAGATCCACATTCAAGAGAGCATGTGCCACTGTCCAAGGCCACCCTGTGTCCTGCTGAGCCAGGAATATTGCAGCCTTACTCAACTGAGCCTTACCTATAGAAACATTGGAAGACCTCTGCCCTGGAGGTTGACCTGGTGCCCTGGGGTTTCATTGCTCTTCCCACTGCATCCAGCAAGCTGTGTTGTGTGTCGTGTACTTTTCCTGTATTTATTGATTATGGAGAGTCAGAAAAGAGGGACAAAAATGTATTTTCCAATGGTATGTGGAATTTTATACTTCAGAGTAGGGTAACTGCATGTGTTATACACACCACTCCAAAACATCCTCTGAAAGGCTGTTACCATTCTCTTACTACTGTTATTTTTAAAGCAAATAATGAATGTTTTCCCAAAGACAGCAATAGGGGCCGTCTTATATGTGCTGGAGGCCCTTGGTACCATGAGCACATGCACCAAGCAAGCATATATCACAGCTCCATCAGCCCACCCTGACTGCACCTCCCCATGTGGATCGTGGTGCCAGTGGAGCTGCCCAAAGCTTTCCCAGTGGGGCTGAGCCCCGGACATGCTACGGGGCCCTCCAGCTCAGTGCCCTGCCTCCCACCACCACCAGACGGGGGGACGATGCTTGTTGGAACTGGTCAGAGGTTTTGCATAAATAGCTTCATGATGAAATAACCTGGTTTTATTGACCTTTTCCCCATAGGTGTCCTTGGAATTTTTGTTTTCAGAATATTATTATCACTTGCAGACTGAGTTTTTTAAATCAAAATAGGGTTTGATTTTGGTTTTTGAACACTTTTGCTCTGCAAAATCCTTCCAGATTTTGTTTTTGAGTGTTCTGGAAACATTTTTTCTGATTCGAAAACATAATTTTAAGGAATGGATAAAAATGTCGTATGAAAAATGGCTCCAATTTGAAAATTATGTTTCATTGTTAGCAGTTCTCCTGTTTATATTTCAAGTAACCTGTAAGGATTGCTTGGTGTAAAATGAAAAAAACAAAATTAGAATATCAAACTTGTGGACTACAGCCATAATTATTAAGAAATTAGGTGGATGCCTGAACTGCAGGAATGGACCTACCATTGCTCTGGGAGAGGTTTGAATTTGATTTTAAGGAAATCAGGAAAGTCTCTTGCTGTCTTCATGGATGCAGTAGATGGAGTCTCGTGGAGGGTGCTGGGCTTTACATTCTTACCTTCTTTCTCCTTCCAAGGCAAAATGGTGGCAACTGCATGATGTGGTTTCCAAAGGAAGACATACTCAGTCTTCTTTTATAATCTGTTTATTGTGACAGGGAGACTGAATAGTTTGTCTGTTGACTAAAAAAAAAAAAGAGCAGTTTTTTTGAAATAAAACCCCGAAAAATCTGGGGAAAAATATAGAAGTTGCAATTACCCATTCTATGAACAGATGAAGCACTAACCTGTGCTAAAGAATGAAGGCTAGAAGAGGAAGTCAGGTATTTCTGACAGCAAATATTTTGTTATTTATGTGACATAACTTCTGAATTAACTTCATTCAATGAGGCTACACCTAAATACCCAAACCAGTGTAAGATTCAGGTTTCCAAGGCTTTAAGTATTTATGATTGTCATTTATTACATTGCTATGATAGAGTGATATTTTTGAGATGGCTGCTTCCAGAAATTTGGCTGTAAATAAATTAAATAAGTTGAGGTATTTTGTGACCAGAAGGAAGGGACGAAAAGGAGAAAAATTACCTTCAGGACAGGAATATATTCAGATATTCAGTCACTTTTAAAGAGTCAAAAATCAGAAATACATACAGTGATCTGAAGATGTAGCTTTCTGCTCTATGAGGCATTTTTAATATTTTTATAGTTTCTTTTATTGATGGTGGTAGGTACACACTGGCCTCTCAGTGTTGGGATAGCAAGGACTTTGCCAGCAAGTACAGTTCCACACACTGAACACTGGAATCACGGGGTCATTACCACAAATCAATTTTATAAAAATCACTTTTATAAAAATTGCTTTTGTTCACAGCTCATTTGAGTATTTTCCTCAACTGAACCCTTCCTACCAGTAGTGAAAGTACAGAAAGAGCTCACCCAGCATTTCCACCACTTTGTGGAGAACACAAAGGAAACAGACATGGTTTTTACAAAGGTAGTTAAACATTTAAATGTGCATCATAAACCAGTGCTTCACTTCAGATACGCAAATAAGCTTTGTAATCCAGCCCTCAATCTTTTTGACTTACCCGGCAGTATACAGACAGCCCTGTTTCCCTGCAGGCAGCATTTTGGTGTTTAACAGAGAAAAGGACAAAATTCCCAGCTCCAGACCTGCCCAGTCTCCCTTGCACTCAGCAGGCGCCTTAGCTTCACCGCAGGAGCAAGGGGCACTTGCCCAGGGGCTGCACTGCCATAAGGCGCTGCCTACCCCAGGCTCCTCTCATGTTATTTGGGACTTACAAACCCCCCTGTATGGCCTCTGCTAGGATCCAGTATTGGGGGGGGGGGGGGGTGGAATGAGTTTTGCAGGGGAGCAGGGGTAGCCTGTTTCTCAGAAGACCGTGGTGGCCACAGGAGTTGCTCTGGAAGTAGGTTGCCTGGGCAGTGGCCCCATCTCTCATCCCAGCAGTGCTCCAGGCTGCCAAGGGAGAAGTGTTCTTTGTGCCGCTCACTGAACCTGGGACACAGTGCAGCTAATGATTCAAAGGTTGAAGAGCCACTGAGTGAACAACCAGGAGAAAGATGGTTTGGTTGAGTCCCAGCTTTGCAGCAGCATCGGCCTCAGTGCAGAAAAGAAACAAGAAGAGGATTTTGGATGGTCCTGTCTGCTAAATTTAGATAACAAGTTCAGTCAAGGAAATGCTGATTGAATTATGCATCCCCTTGCTTACCGGTGGCCCACAAGGCAGGCTGAGGTGCCTGTCCCTGTGTTCCCGTACGCTGCCTGAGGAGCGGAGGTGCCCCAGTCAGCACTGTGCTGGGTGAGCCTCTTGCTTCCTTTGAAGCCATTAGCGCTGAGCACCGCAGTGTGCAAGTCCCATTTTAGGCAAATCTCCCAGTGCCTTGCTTCCCCTTCTGCTAAAACTGAGGTGCTGATACTCCCTTCTTGCATAAGGGAGTTATGAGAGTGCACACACTCATGACTTGATGTGACTAAAAAGGGATCAGATTTAGCAAGATACTTTTTCTTCATGGCTTGTCAGGGACTGTCTGGGGGTTTCAGAGTCTCGCCTGCTGCAACGTGCCGCTTGGAGATGTCATGTCCTTGTCAGCCAGTTTCTGAGTCAGTTGAAGAGCAGGAGTGCCATGGCATAGCCCAACACAGGAGAAGCCTTCAGCTCTGAACAAGAGCAAAAAAAGGTTATTTTAACTGTTCAAATATGCAACATTTAATTCCCTTGAGACAAGCCCTAGAGCAGGAGGCAGCTTTCTGAATGCAGCGCTGGTCACACATTTGCCCATTCAATACAGACGTGCTCTCAGGTCACTGCTGTTTCTGTGTGTGCTGGGCAAGACCTGTCCCTAATTGCACATAGAAACATTCAGGGACTAGAGCTGTTGAGCCGCTCCGTGCATAGCACTTGGAGCAGGCACAGCAGTTGGTGGTAGAAGGCTGGAGGCCGAAGGCGTAAGCTAAAACATTTCCGTCAGTCAGCAATGTTCCTCCTCGCTCTCTCCCCACTGCCTCGCTCTCCCCTCCCTGCTTGGGGAAGAAGCCCGAGATGGGCAGGTGATGGCTGTGGACAGGGTGGCTTTGTGGTTGACCCCATCGGAAGTTGTTTAAGGAGGTACCTGTCGTGGTTTAACCCCAGCCAGCAACCAAGCACCACGCAGCCGCTCACTCACCCCCCCACCGGTGGGATGGGGGAGAGGATCGGAAGAGCAAAAGGGGAAAACTCGTGGGTTGAGATAAAAACAGTTTAATAACTAAAGTAAAATAATAAAAAAAAATAGAACAGTAGTAATACAAAGCAAGCGGTACACTGTACAATTGCTCACCACCCGCCGACCGATGCCCAGCACATCCCCCAAGCAGCGATCGAACCCCTCCCCGGCCAACTCCCCTGCTTATATACTGAGCATGATGTCACGTGGTATGGAATAGCCCCCGCCCAGTCTGAGTCAGCTGCCCCAGCTGTGCCCCCTCCCAGCCTCCCGTGCCCCTGGCAGAGCATGGGAAGCTGAAAAGTCCTTGACCAGTGTGAGCACCACTTAGCAAGTACTTAGCACTACTTAACAAGAACCAAAACGTCAGTGTATCATCGACATTGTTCTCAACCTAAACCCAAAACACAGCCCCATACCGGCTACCAGGAAGAAAACCAACTCCATCCCAGCTGAAACCAGGACAGTACCACATCCAGTTCAGAACTTGGCTCTGATTTGACGTGAACCGAAATCTCACTAACGATAACCAGAAGAGATGGGGCTGTGACGTGTGTTTGGGAAACACCATTGAGGAAGATGGCTGGGCAGGGAAGAGTGTTTAAAAAGTGTCAGTCGAGTAAATTAAACAGTGCTACTTTTGCATACACATGCTACACATTTTGGCCAAGATTTCCAAGAGTAGCAAGAGTCCGTGCTGCTAACACTGGGTATCTTACTTCACAGCCATACAGGATTCTGGTCAGTACTTGGCTACCCCCTGAAAATTTGGATTATTTTAAGATGTTTCCAGAATGATATCCAGAAAATTGAAACTACCAGAACAATCAGCCTCTGGACTTATAGCAACAAAAATAATCAAAATGCTAATGAGCAAAGATGAGGTGTGTCAGAAGGCTGCGCAGGAAGAAAGCGCTCTTTGCTGGGAGCTTGATTCCTGAGCTTCTCATAAAGGCTCTGTATCTTTCACAGTCAGCATCGTTGTTGCTCCTCCACACCCAGCTGAAGTCACTGAAAGATGCCCTATTTCCTGACATAAATACTATTAACAGATACTACAGGGCTGTAACCCAGCTCATCTGCTGCACTGAAAAACATGAGACATGAACCTTCTATGTAGCCACTTCTAGAAACTGCTACATCTTTGCCATGCCAGTTCAGGACCATATAAAGTCTGTTGCAAATTGTATGTTAAAAATGAGGTATGCTGCAATGGATGTGGAATAAGGTAAACACAATGAAAATCAAAGTTAAGACCAGTGAAAATACATTTTTTATCTGTTAAATAATTTGCTAGGGTGGTCAGTTATAGTATTTGCATACCAGAACTATTAAAAAAGATTTGGCTAGGGAAAAGAGCAATATGCTCAGCCCTTATTAACTGATACACATCTGTAAACGTGTTCTGGAAGGAAGCAATAAGAAGCCAATATCGTATTTTATTCTGGGATTTCCATGACATCTGGGGAATTTTATAAGGTCCTCTTGTTGCCCAAAATAACAGTCTTGGAATAGAAGAATAAGAAGCATTTCACAGCTACTCTGTCAGTCACTATGGGGCATTTGTGGAATTCGGTGAATTTAGTTCCTTGAAATCAGTGCTGCCATGCTACCCTGGGGTGACATCTGGCCTCCCTGGGCGGCCCATCAGCTTGTGACACCTGTGCCAAACGTTAAGGCTGGGATGGAGAGGCTGGACCTACGAGCGTGCCTCCTCCCTTGCAGCTCAGAGAGGACAGCGCAGGCAAAGGATTCATAAAAGTCAGCACGAAATAAAATCGTGATAGACACTCTAAAACCATTTTCCCTGGTGGAGCTTACATCCCGTATCACTTCTGTTGGTGCTCTCACTGTGCTCTCCTTTAGTGCTGTGATGGTGTGAAGCAACCCAGCCAGCAAGCACTGGCTCTGACAGACAGGCTGCTGTGTGGGGGGGACCGTTCAGAGCTCACGGTCATCGACTGCTCATTGGATATTGTGAGCGTGGTGCTGCTGTGTTTATAGACAGAGTAAAAAGTCTGGGAGTATCACAACCTCTTAGTAGACTGTGCAGTGAGAATTGTGCTCCTGGGTACTTCATGTTGAAGGCTACAGGAGCACGTAGGTGGTTTTCAGACATCAGCATAATACCAAGACGTGCATGAAGGACCTAAACCTTTGGGCAGTCCAGTGTTGGTAAGCATCTTGAGTTCATCCTTATAGGACCTAAATAAATAAATGTGCTTTTCTCACATCAAGGAAGGAAAAAAGCCATCCAGAATAACTGCCTGACTGTTGGGCATTGTAGCACTCACATCACCATAGCAAACTACCTCATGGATCCTGTTTCATTGGGATCCCAATGCCACAAATGCTAAATTCTTTATGAAGTCTGCACCAGCAGATGGTGAGCATCACCATGATGAAATTCTGCTGCTGATCCCATTGTAAGGCATTTCTGGAAATGCCAGAATGTTTTCAGAAAATGTTGGCCAAAATCTCTCTTTAGAAATGACTGTTGCTTATATTAAAAAGGGATATAATATCACCAACGTACGTCCTGCTTTGCCTCTGCTGTGTCAATGTAGTCACATTGTTCAGGGCCGATCTCTGATCTCAGGTTTGGAGAGTTATTTGCCACACAACAACCATGGGAAACGAGAAGGAGAGAAATAAAAAAATGAATCACCCACATTCTGCCCGAATTCAGATCTCAGATTTCCCACATCCTGGTATTTAATTTCTCACAGAGTTACCAATGGTTGATCTCACGGCAGGATTAGTGGGAAGAAAAATGAGCGCTCCATTGAAACCAGACTTAAGTCTGGAAGGAAGGGACATGTGAGCTCGAGGACCTGGGAGATATCAGATTCAGGGCAGTGAATGGCTTCCACCCCCTCCCTTTCCCTGATTCTCATGCTTATTTTGAGGCAAAATCTGGAAACTGAAATCAGAACAGCAAAGAGACAGTTACAGTGTGTTAGGTGGCTCGCCCATCGCTTTAATAGTCTCCTGAGAACTGTGTTATATAGTGAGGCATTAACCATAATTTATATTAGTGGTTTTTTATGTTTAGGAAGAGAAGAATAGATTAACATTGAGGTATAAATTGCAGTAAATCTGTCTCAGTCCTAAAAGAAAACATGTTTTGAACACACGTTTCCACCAGGATACCTTTTCTGATTTGATTATAGAATATAGATGTGTTCAATTGGAAAAGAAACTCCCATAAAAGGCTGTATAATCAAAAGGAAATAATCACTATCTATTAAGTTGGACAGCCCCACTCCCTTTGAATCAAACTATCTTGCTTAGAGAAAGAAAAAGCTTCGCCCGGTGGTAGCACGGATCGAGGCGCAGATGGAGCTTGAAAAGTTGGGTTGCTGCTCCATGCTGAAGAGGACCATACTTTATCGCCCTTTCCACCAGATTGTGTGGAGATATTAAAGAATTGAAAAAATCTTTAAATGCATCACTCTAAATCCTTTAGGAGTTGAACATATTAAGATGACAAGAAGAGTATGTCATTAAACCATAACTACCCTTTTTGGATTACCTGGTATTTGTAGATTTATTGGCAAGATGGCTTAAATTAGGGGTATATTTTTAGCCTGCAGCATTACATAATAAAATAGCAGCAGAATTCTTTGCAGTAAAAAAGGGAGGGGACGGGGGGGGTTATTAAAACCAACACAAACTTCTCTGATTTTGTGCTTTCGCCTGCACAAAGAGGTGCTCCATGGTTACACAATCAGTACAGTTTGCAAGAAAAGCATTTCCATTACCCAGTTTTTGCTCAGGAGTCGTCACCCTGCCTCTTGCTGCAGACCTGCTGTTTAGTCTGAAACTGAAAATTAAACCCAGAACTTCAGTTCTCAAAGTTAAATACTCTGCTTTACTGCCAGCACACAGCCTCACCAGTGTCTGTGTGGTAAGATCTATGATTAAACTCTTCAGACGTTTTAAAAAGAATTTTACAAGTCTGTTAAGCTTTAGTGTTTTTGTTTTGTTTGGGGTTTTTTTGAAGAAAAAAAAATCATTTAGCTGAATTATACCACAAAGTCTCACATGAACTCTGTTGAACCAGATCGGAGAACCCGGCTCTCTGTCTTTCAGAAATATGTTTCTCATTTGGGGGGGTGCTTTTCTGAGCACAACCTGGGGAAGGTAGAGCCCTGTATGTTAAAGTCTCTCCTTGGGAAACAAAAAAAAGAAAGGAAGAGAAAAGCCGGGGGAGACTGAGGAAGAGCGAGGGCAGTGGCAGAGCCCCCTGCGCCCCTGCCCACCCCGAGGCCTGCGCTGGTGGCCGGCGGCATGGCGCAGGCAGCAGCATGGCGTGGGCAGCAGCATGGCGCGGGCAGCAGCATGGCGCGGGCTGCGTGCGCGGCCGCGAGCCGCTCGGCCTCGGGGCTGGCGCTCGTAAAAATGTCACCGGTGCACTTCCACTGTGAAAGGCTCTTTTATCTTCCCTTCCCGCAGCCCCTTTCCAGTGGGTACGCGGGGCCGGGCCCGGCGGCTGCCGCTCGGCCTTCCCGCATGGCTGGGCCCTAATGAGGTGTGTGCGGCTCTTGGCTGCAGGTTTTCAATCTCTTTCTTATTACTTCAAAGCTGCTGCTCCGAGGTTCAGACAAGTTTGATCACTTGGCAAAATCTCTCAGCTGGGATTCAAAAGAGAAGACGCTTTATTTTATTATTTATCATTACAGATAGATAGCTGTTCCTAAACCGCAGTTGCCAGTGGCTCCGTGGACCGAGCCGTAATGCTTTTTTAAGTGATAAAGGATTGGAGGTGAATAACTTCTGGCAGTTGCTTCCTGTCTGTAACAAGCAGTCATTTTTAGGGAGGGAAAAAAAGGAGAATAGAAATCTAACAGGCCTTACTTTATTCTCCTTTTCATGTTCTAAAATGGGGGGGCAAAAGGTAAACGATGTGGGTTTGACCTCCGTTTCAAAGCCTATCCTAGCGTTCCTTTCCCTGCTCCATTCTGGGAGACCTTCACCACAGTCCTTCCTCTGGCGCTCCACATCAAATATACACAGAAATCACCGCTCTTTCAAGTACCACAGGGGCTCAGGAGGAAGGCAGCCTCCCTCGGGGTTACCCCTGTGGGTTCCAGTATCCTTTTGGGCTTTGCCGTCTCCAGTGCTGCAAGAAAGCAGAGCTAAGGCAGTGACCCACAACGTTTCAGTGAATTGTGCAAGCCTAAGGACTTTTAAAGACTGGTCTTCACCTTTTTCTTGCTCTTTTGTCTAATTATGGACATACATGTTAGTGATTAGACGCTATTATTAGAGCCTCTGCTTGCCTTACGCTCCAGTCTGGATTTCGGCTCTGGAGCGTGGTGTGCTGTGTGAATGCAGAGCAGTTTACCACTCCTCTGGTTTACAGCCTCCACAAGAGGTTTGTAAGAGCAGCTTCTCAAGGTTGGGGTTAGACCAGCTCGGTTGTATATGTTTCTAACAGCACTGCTGCCTTCTTTTCCTTAATATTTTATTTCCTTCCCACTGGAACTGTTTACATCTTGTAGGGTTGAAGCTCTCCAAGACAAAATACATCTCTGTCAGTGTTAGCACAGCACCCGCGATTGCTTCAAGCACCATTTTCACTTTAGGTCTGTGCTTTGCAGGCTTTAAATGGTGCTTCCTGCAAAATTCTTCTGACCGGTACTGAGATTTTGCTGGAGATTTTCACTCTCCTTTTAATCACATGGGCAACAGATTTTTTCAAAGTGTTTTGACCTGCTTAGGTCAAAAAGGCACTTGCTATACTCAGATGCCAAAATGCATTTAAGAAATCTGGCCTGACGTAGTTTAGACAGCTGAGTCTCAATTTCAAAAGGCTTCAGCAGCGCAGGCTTCAGTGCTGAGCGACCTGCTGCCTTGCAGAAACTTCATTGCTGAGTTAAATTCAGGGCTGCTCTAAAATCTGTGGCAAAATTGGGCACCTGGAGCTGAGGTTCGTTTAAGCTCATCTGTAGGAGATGTTGAGAGGCAGAGCCTAAGACAGGTACTTTTTAGGGTATCTAAACATCGGCCAGCCTAATTCCTGTCTCTGGAAGTTCTCAGTGTGAGCCCTCCTGGATTTAAAAATCCTGTGTCAGATAAGCCCTTTCTCTCAAAGTAACCAGAGAGACTCATTATCACTCCATTATATCAAACAGTTCTCCTAGTGGGAGATAAGCTAGGAGATAGAGAAATGTTTTTGAATCCCCCTTAATCTAACAGGAAGAAGAGACTTGAATCTATGTTTAAAGAAGGCTCTTCTAACTTAAAGAGGAATGTCATGTCCTGTCCTGTCCTGAGGCGATCCTCCTGAGCACTGTCCCGGTCCCCTCCAGTTATCTGAACCTGTTACTCAAGGACCAAAACTTCCAAGCCTTGCGAGACGCTTCCTGCAGCAGAGGAAGGGGATCTGTAGGAGTGGTTCATGGGTGTGCAAGGATGGTAGCTCTCTGTGGCTTCTACCGCTGTTGTTGGCCTGGGCCATGCTCACCAGCAGCTGAGTCCCAGCGCAACCCCAGCAACTTCACTCTGGCTGCCCCAGCTAGTTCACTTCCTCCAACAGCTGGGGATGTGGATTATCCAGTAATCCCCATGCGCAGCCTTTTTGCTAGTCAAGCAGTCTTCTTCCAGCAGTGAAAGGAGAGGACACCCTTCATTTGCTTACTAACTGTGCAGCTCAAAAGCCACAGGCTGGTCACCTGCAGGACAGCATCAGTGTTTTGCTTTATTCTCTCTGCTCCCTTTCCATCCCTCACAGAATATTTGATTATTTATATAAAAGTGGAGTGATTTCAGTAGAAGAAAGATGCATCCTCCGTACACAACAGCTTGGTGCGTAGGCTTCTTGCTAGAAGGTAGAAAACACAGCCTGAAGTATCTGCTTCAAATCAGAGAGCATGGGGATTTCAAAACAAGCCTGCACGTGAGTTTCCAAACCAGTGCTGTTGCATACATGCATGCTCAAAGATAAGTCTTATTCTTGCTGTCTGTTGTGCATTGCCTTCCTGAGCATGGAAACTTTGAGAATGTCTCCAAGTCAAAATGACCTTTAAGATACTTGCCAGCCCTTAGACTGCTCCCAAGAGCATTAGGCAGCTCTGTACATGCCCACCAGCGTGCACTTGGGCACTGGGAAAGTTAAGCGGCAGCTCAGCAAGACTGCTTGCTGGTATCCAAATATTGGACTCATGCTATGGCCAAGTCTGTAGTCTTTTGAAGGCCAAGATCCTTAGGTGACAAGGTGGACCATCAGAGGCTAAGTCCATAGGGACTTAGACATTTAAAGCAAGAATGTTGGTTTCCTTCCAACCTCTCTATTTGTCTCTCTGTTTATCTTTAATGTCATTTAAGTACTGAGAGTTTTGCTTCCTTGGGGGGACCTGCCTGCTCCCTACCCCAGGGCTGTCCCATGCCTTAGTTAACGACTGCAGAAACAGCACTGGGAGAGGGCAGGGGGTCTCAGAACTGCTCTGTAGGCAGAGGTTTTAACTGTGCTTTTAGCCACCAGGCTAGAGAAGTTGTGTTCCTTCTTGCATGCTAGGAGTGACAGTGTGCAGAAATTGCTTGCTTGTGGGCTGATTGACTTACGTGTATTCAGATATGGAGTTTCTGTATTGAAATAATTTCCTTAGGTGCCCTTCTTAAAAACATGCTTTAATCCAGCAGTAAGAAGAGTTGTGTGGCCTTTCTGTATATGGTCATGGTGATCTCTTCTGCCCTAATAAATCCTTTTATTGTGATGTGTGAAGTAAATACCTGCAACAGTTTGAGCTCTGAATCCAGCTTCTGGAATTAAACTTTGCCTTACTGCTGAATGACAGCTGTCACTGAGTTCGCGGGTGTGCTTTGCAGGGGGTGAAGTAGCTCGAAGCAGCAGATCCCACCTTAAGCTTCAAGCAGAGCAAACCTGCCCTGGGTGTCTGTTAGTGCTCTAAGAATTTCTAAAGCAGTTTGGTGCGTTGGCTGCGGAGCAGTTGGGATGGCACTGTGTCTCAGCTGGGCACAGCCCAGGCCCCCGCGTCTGCAATAGGAGCCACTGGCTTCAGGGACTCCTCTGAAAATATTAGCTTGCATGCCAGGGGATTTCAGACAAGTTAACAGCAGACAATGGTCCACAGTTTGCAAGTTGCTCTTGTCAGCAGTTCTTTTTGACATATCTATTCAAGCATACCCTCCCGGGCTTAGAAAGCAGCCAGCAAAATCTGTGCCAATAGCTAATACTTTGTTATAAAATAAAAGCTCTGACAAATTCAGGGGCTCCATATGTAGCATTACTGTGATCCTGCAGTTCATCTCACAAAGTTGGTTCTAGTTTTTTAAATCCGCAGTTGAGAAATTCATGAGCAGAAGGTGAAAAAACTGAATTGCCAGCTGAATTGCCAGTGAGTTTCTTGAGGCAAAGACAATTAACGTTGAAGTAACTGTAAAAGAGCTTAGCCCCAGGGTATTAGAACAGAACAAACAAATTTTTACAAAACAATTGCAAAATTACAAAACAATTTTTACAAAAATGCCAAACAGTTGCCCTTCTGCAGGTGGGGGGGAACACTCCTCTCAAACATCAACAATTGTCTTATTTCGGGTTTAGTTGTGACCACCTTGTGGGAGTCCACCAAAAAAAGGAATGCAGAGGATGTACAAAGACAGAACTAAGCTTGTCTGTTCTTGAGGACACCAGGATGCTACTGGCTGCTTGTACTGCCAGAAAAATAGCCTGCACCAACCAAATATGGATCACCAAATGGAGGTCTTGGGTGGCAGGTAGAGCTACATTTCACCCGAAAAGGATGTCATGGGAAAGAAGCCTCTTGGGAACATGGGGTGACTCTGACCTGAAAAGATGCTGTAGTTTAAATATGGTCATTCGTTGCACGGCACCATTCTGGATGGTGCCACCGCTGACCTTTAGGAATGAGGTGTACATGCTAGTGGTTATCACTTCACATATTCCTTCAGTATATACCAGTTTGCTTTTCCACGGTGGAGAACCTTCAAAAGCAGAGATGCGGCACCATAGCTTTGGAGAGGGTTAGTGGCTCCGCACATCTCGACATTGCTGGTTTGTGCCCTTTTAGGTGTCCCAGGGGATCACAGGCATCCCACAGAGCAGGTGGGCATGACACAGGAGGCCACCACCCTTCTGTCCTGGCCATTAGGTACAAGATGAGATACCCAGGGCATCTAAAACAGCTCTGGGCTCCTATCTTCAGGCAACCAGATCCCACCAAGGATGTCAAATTTTGAAATCGTGTGTTGGCCAAGCCCAAATAGGCATACTGGCTGCAGATAGCACTTCTAACTGAAGCCTGCTGTCCTGCCCCCTGGTCCTTTTTGTTACCTTCACCACTGTTAAATCAGGGCTAACAACAGTGGTACCAGCCCCCCCCCAGATTAACCCTTCTCAGGGCAGATACCTGCTGTGGGCCATTGGGAAACATCTGTCCTTTCTCTGCTGCTGGGACCAAACACCAGTGAGAGGTGAGGGGGCTGCACTGGTGGGTTCCAGTCCAGTGTACACGTCTGCCAGCTGCTTGCCAGTGATACCTCTCAAGAAAAGACCTGTTAAATATTTGTGCACATAGGAGATTTGGAGAAAGCCGTCTTGCTGCTCTTTTTTTGGGAGAAACAGCAGCTCCACATCACTGTCAGCTTGGTGGGGCAGTTATAGCAATTAAGGGTGGAAACAGCTCAGGGTGCTGGCTTGAAGTTTGTCTTATAATACCACACTGTGACCTGTAGCAGCTCGGGATAAACGTACCCATGCATGGGACAACCAAGGACAGGACGTGCCACGTAAAACTGCCTCTGTGGCACATCCCCATGTCAGTCAGTCCCTGAGGATACGTGCATGCAGGGCACATGGATGTGCAGGGAGCCACCTGGGATATTGTCTTAGCAGCAGGGAGTAAAGGCTGAGCTATGCATGTGAGTATTTACCCTGCCCTTCAGGTGCGTGTCCTATTCACCCTGAGGGCTGCGTGGCTGTGGCTTCCCTGTTAGCCGGATCTGGCCTGGTTTGAAGCTTTCTCAGGTTTCTCTCTGCAGTCTGCTAGCCCAGCCTGTTGCGAGCTTGCTGCAGCAGAAAACAAGTAACCAGGGGAGTAGCTGTTCAAGGCAAAACTGGGTCGATGAACATTTACGCTCCATTAACACATGTCACCATTCTGTCTCCACAACTACAGCGAATGCACCTAAGAAGTGAGAACAACCTGAATTAAGGCTGCCGTGTAACCTGAAACCTTTGCTTCTTGGCTGAGCTTCCTGCGGTGGTGTTGCTGAATTTATGCTGTGCATGGCTATCATGCTGTGACTGAGTGACTTGGATTTCTAATGTCTGCTCTAACGACCATGCTGTCCTTCTTGATTTTTGCCCTTCTCTTCAACTTGATGGGAAGCACATCTGTACTTACAAAGTATTTGACTCCAGCCCCAGTTCCTCCTTTGACTTTAGGCTCAGGGACTGATCCTATGATAGATACATGGCTATGCCATTGACCCTGGTGGGTCTGTGAGGACTTGTAAGTGCCTGGAGGGTGCTAACTGATGGTAAAGCATCCTTTCCCTGAGGTGCCCAGCACCCTGATGTGCCACGCAGTGCACTTCAGTGAATCTCTGGCCGAAGCAACTCAGTGCAGAGCTGGTTTGCAGCTTCTAGGGGGTGCACAGTTTTCAAAACACCTGCCCCCCTCCATCTTTTGGGGAGAAGTGTGTGTGCATGTGGGTGCTGTAGAAGCAAAGGGTGGGTTGAGGATCACAGCTGCACAACCTTCTGATATTAATAACCAGTTTTTCACCAGTGCAAAAAATCCCTCCCTGTTCTTGTCTTATACATCTGCATTTTCTCTTTCAGAACCACTACTCGCTTCTTCCTTTGGGTCCCTCCATGCATATATGTCTGATTTGTATTATCCCTTTGTTTGAATTGTAAGCACTTCAGAGCAGCAATCATGTCTCCATCTGTGTCTTGACAAGGGACTTACATGATAGGTTAGCTTAAAACCACCCGTCTGTAACTGAGCTATCTTAGGCTTTTGCAAGGAATTAACTTAATGAAGGAAAGTTTTCTTTTTGCTGCACAACAATCTGATCCCTTTGCCAGCTTTTCTTCATGAAAAAAGTCTTTCCCAAGGCTGATGTGAATTTGAAGTCTGCCAGTCTCAAATATTTTTTAATAATTAGTTTATTATTTACATATTGGGGGGGGATCAGCTTGATTTCTGGTTTCTCATCCTTCCAGGTCCTACAGGTACACACATTTGCATGTACATATGCAGAGGAGAGAAACTCATCCTTCATTACATGAATATACATATATAAATGAAGAAGGAGCTTCTCATTCGTTTTCTTGGTCACTGCAGCAGGGGCTACAAGGAAAAAAATATTGTGAGATTTACAGTAAAAATCACTAGAGTGGGCAACTCTTTATCTAAAAATAGCTCTCTGTGGCTACCCTGGCTGGGCTCTGACATACGTCCTTCCACATACTTTGCCTCTCCCCCATCCTTATTCCATGATTGGAAGTCCACCTTCATGGAAAATGAGTCCATCAGGTTTCAGGAGTCTCCTGACAAGCCAAGGGTAAAACAAAATGAGCTGCCACTCCGCGCCCACGCATGCGCAGCTGTCTTCTGGGAAACGATGAGAGGCTCAGGGCTGACCACGGTGCTGTAAGGAATTAAGCACGTGATGATCATCAAATACCAAAACACGTCTACCTGTATTATGTTAAGAGCACAGAACCCACAGTCGTAATTTTTAACTGAAATACTTGGCTTGGAGGCAAAGTCAGTGTTTGCCTTGATCATCCCAAATTCTGAATTATCAAGGCTCAAACCAACATATTTTGCACTGTCTCTCCACGTGCAGCCCAAATTAACCCTTTGTTAGATGCCTGTAGATACCATTTTTCTTCTTGGCTGAAATGTAGTAACAGTCGCAGTCCCGTTCTGCGGGGAAGGTAAGCAGGGAAAATGCACTACACATTAATGGGATTTGATGGAGTGTGAGCGCAGGTCCCCCAGTGCTGCCAGGGACGGGGTAAAATTCGCTTAATCATTGCGTGAGTCAGGGATCATTTTCGTAGCAGCACCATGAATATAACCCTGCTACAAGTGGACACGAGTTGTTGTGAGGAAGAAATTGTTTATCTGCATGATAGATTGGTGTCTTCTGGAATTTAAATATTAATTGAAAAGTCAAGGTCAGAGGGCAGCTGACACTTGACTTTGCTCTCTTTCCTCCGTCCACGGCTTTGATCATGCTACATCTTTCTTTGTGCCTGGTGCTCGAGAGAGTACCCCAGGGTCATGGCCTGTTTCCTAGTCAAGAGGTAAAAACCTACTGGCTTAAATATCTGAGGCCCAAGCTTTAGCGGGGGGGGGGGCGTTTGCTTCATGCTTTTCACATTTCCCACATAACCCAAAGCAGACTAAACAAAACCAGTGTGAAATCTCATGGCTTGATGCTGCTATGGTTGTATTTTTTAAGCTGTCATCCATTCATTTATACTTATGTTTATTCCCTGGATTTACAGCGCTTTTTTTTCAGCCTTTTCTTGCGGGGAGGTGGGGGGGGGGTTGAAACCTTTTGAAAGGGGATTGCAGTGAGCAGTGGCCTATGATTAAAGCCCAGTGTTTTTCCTTGATGCCGCTCCTCCGCAGCAGTGTCACACATGGTAGCATTTAGGAGCCCTTCACAGCTGAGGTGTTTCAAACACTAATGAATGGAAGTTTGGTCATATAACGCAGGCAAGCTTTAAGGCATGCTTTGCTGAATGGTGTACTGTAGTGGCCTGGGAAAGGAAGAGAGTTATAAATTGTGTCAGTTAGCCACCCAGACAAAATGAAGCCATGTGGAAAATCAAATCTATTAAAGTATGAAGACTGTTATAAGCTGTTTTAAGCTGGTCATTCTTAAAAGGTCTCAGTTGGCTGAGGGGGTAAATTCCTGTTCTTCCTAGATCTTTTTCACGTGCTGTCTCAGGCGATGATGTGCAGCATTTGATAAAAAACAACTTTTCACGGAGAACCCCTTCTATCAGAAATTTTTATTGCCCCTAGTTTACTGCCCATGTCCTGAAAGGTACTGCACATTTGTTAAATAAGCAGTGTAAGAGCATCGCATTCGGGCAGGCCTTGCTGAAGTCAAACATGAAGGCAGCGGTGGGCTGGAGGAGGACAGCCGATGAGGAGAAGGCTTCCCAGAGCACCCGCTTGACATTGGATACCTGCTCAAAATGCTTTCCATTTTCTAGTGGCCCATGTCTGCCGGCTGTAAGAGGGCCGTGACAAATTACTTTTTCGTGGCACCCGCTGGGGTGGGAGGAAGGCCTGGCAAACCAAAGTGGGGTGACTGGAGAGCAGGAGACCTTCTCCTCCTCCCCAAGGTGGCTTCTTGAGATGTCACAGCAGCTGTAAAGGGCATTTTGTTAGCTCAGGAGGTAATTGTCAGCTTCCTGAGAGAAGAGTGAGGTGGCAGCCTAAGACGCATGGTCGCCACAGTATTTATTTTTTCTGTTTGTGTATTCTAGGAAGAGACTGAAGAAACGTCCTCACAAGAATCTGCAGAGGAAGACTAGGAGGCCGCACCATGCAATTTCTACCTCATCAGCAGTTGGGTCTTTTGAAGGGAGAAGACACTGCCTTGACCACTTATTTTCTATTGCCATGGTCTTTCCACTTTTGCCTGGGGGGAAAAAAATCGCATAACCTTAAAAAGGATTTGACTAATCATCTTCTTTGTAATCCCTTCACAGTCCCAGGTTTAGTGAAAAACTGCTGTAACACAAAGGGGACACAGATTAACGATGCAACTTTTAATTACTGTTTTCTTTTTTCTTAACCTACTAATAGTTTGTTTGAGCTGCTAAGTAAGGGTGAATGGGTCAAGAAGAGCTCCGAATCAGGTTTATGTCATTCACTGCACTGCATATAAGCAAGAAACTTGTAACATAGTCATTATAATGGGCATTGAAATAGGAAAGGCTGGGTGTGTAACACTAAAGCCTTGCAACACTTCCAGCAACCCACTCCCTACTTAGTGAACTCCCTGTTTTAGAACACCAAAGATAAGGGATAGATACTACTCTTTTTTTTTTGTAACCTTCTTGTAGACTTGTACTTGATTTTTTTTTTTTTTTTAAGACTTACTGTTATTTCAGGAAAAAAACTGAAAGCTGATCTTTCACTTCATTCAGCTGGTAATCGGAAGAAAGAAATCAACACAAAAAAAGGTACTTTCATTTTGCAAAAGGGAAGAAAGACAAAGATACGTTGTATAGTTATAGATACAAACATATCAGCAGAAGTAGTAGTAAACAAAATGAACAGCCCTCATCTTCTGGACGAGAGGAAGCCAGACGGAGTTGGCTTTCTGTAGAGCCAGGCGTTTTCTATGGAAGCAAAAATGACTGACACCAAACACTCTTTTGCCATTAATGACTAAGTCTTTATTGAGAAAAATCTTTTAAAACATACAGAAAGGTACCTCAAAAATAATCATGAATTTCTCTGAACAAAAACAATCCATATGTTTTGCTTAGTTTTGACTAATTCCACTCATCCTGTACCAGTATTTCAGAGGAATTGAATCTCTCCTCATTATTCATCAGTCATGATGTAAGAACCAACACCACGTACCTCAGCTAAGCTCGTGCATTACTTTAAGCAATGTATTTTGACATAGGATGGTTCACTGAGCACCTCTGTGCCGGTGGCATTTCTCCATCTTTTCATTCAAAGCAGCACTTTTAGCACCAGATGCAATATTACCCCACTATTCAATACTACCTCTGATTTTTACAATTAACTCAACAGACTGATAAATACATGCTGCTATACACATTAAATGCAGGAAATTTTTACTGGGTAGATAATCATGAGTATCTGCATTTTCCCCTTATTTCTACTTCAACACTTAATTGCAGTTAAGGAAGCAATATCTTTATTGTGTTTCAGCATGACTATGTATTTTTCTTTCTCTTGGTTTGTTTTTGTTTTTTTGTTTTAATGTACTTACCCTATTCTCTGCTAGACTTCTGTGTAATGTACTGTTAACTTGAATATATTTTTGTACTGAATTGCTGATAGGTTTGTGAGGATAATTTTCTTCAATGACACTACATGACATAGAAAAAAATTAGCTGTAATGTTTAAATATTACTGTCCAAGTTTGTACCTCAAATGAATTGTTTTAAAAAAATGGACTAATTGATTGACAAAGACCTACCTCCAGACTTTAAATGGAATGAACTTGTTACTTTCAGCATTAGTTTTGAGACGTTTGAAACAGTTAGGACTGCAACTAATCCCTAATTCAAAACTATTTTTGTAAAATAACTTGTGGAAAATGAACACATTTTAAATTACTTTCGTATTAAAAAAAAAAACGAACAAAAAAAACCCTTCAAAGAAACTTGAAGCTTTGTAGGTGGGAAGCAACAAGCTCAGCTTTTGCATAATGCAATCACAAATATGTGTTTAAAAAAATAATTAGTAGATTGTAAGAAAATACTTGACAAGTATTTTCGTGTATTTTACACAAATGTGATTTTGTAATATGTTTCAGCCAGATTTATTTTAAATGCTTCTTGTGTAGAGGTTTTTTATTCTCCTCTCACTTTTGTTGTTCTTTCTCTCTCTCTCCCCTCCGATTTCGTTTTCTGTATTTCTGTTTTATTTCCCTTCTTCCTCTCTTTCCTAGTCAGTACTTTGTACCATTGTATTAATAACTGGGCCAGGGGTAGTTTCTCAGGAAGGCGTCTGTTGGTATGGCTTTAGTACCGAGCCAAATGCAGTTAAAGATAACTACTTACTGGCTTCTTCCAAGAGGCAGTGTCAAGAAATGCAGACCTCCTCGAAAGCCCGCAGAGGGTTCAGTGACAGAAATCGCTGAGAAAGAGCTGATCGGAGTATTACAACTAGACACGTTAATATTAAGTGGAAGAGAAATAATCCTAGCTATACAGTAGCTCTAACAGGCCAAATCCAGTGTCACTTGAAGGCAGTAGAAGGAATTCTACTGACTTCAAAGGGCATCGAATCAAGCCTTAGCCAGTCCCTTTTGGGGCTTGGGGTTTTTTTTGCATTTTTTAAAACCACAGTATTCCCATGGATGACACAGAAATAATCGCTGGGTGTGTGTCACACTTCAACCTCCGAGAGACTTACCACTCTGATGAACTGAATCTTGTATTTTCTATATATTGTAGTACAATCAAAACACATTACTACCTCTTAGGGCCTACTATACCTCATTTTTTCAGACTGAAAAATTGCATGTGGCCATTGAATCAGTGAGAACATCATAAAATTTTTTATATATATAGTTTATTTTTATGGGAGATAAATTTTATACGACTGTTCTTTGCTGTCATTGGTCACTGCTAACTAAGACTGGACATTTAACTCTTCTACCATTTCTGCAAGAGAGGTGTGTTTGCAGGAAAAAAAAAAAAAACGCTTCAAGATGTTTAACTACAGTTTACTTTTTCTTTTGAGTGTCTTCTAACTTTTTGCTTTGTTCTTCGTGTAGAGTTGCTGTCTATGATTGTACTTCGAATCGCTTGCTTGTTGAAAATGTTCCTTTAATGGATTATCACAGTCTGTTCAGCACAATAAACATAATAGCCTCTGTGATCCCCATGTTGTTTGATTCCTAGACTTTTGTCACAGTTCCATAAAATGGGTAATAAAGTTTGGTCACAGTGACCAAATTTGTAAAAGATTTTCATGCAAGTAGTCTTTTTTTGTCCCAGGACCATAGGCGTGTGCCTGAGAAGAAGTACATTTGCTGTTAGGAGCCCCAGGGGTGGGTGCTCAGCAGAGGGACACGTCTTATGAGGCTCCCCTAAAGCTGAGGCACCTGTTCCCGGTGTGGGACTCGCCGTGCCGAGCTGAGGGCTAAGCCGTGCACTGGGGAGCAGTGATCCTACCTGCCAGACAGGAGATATTATAGCATGGGCAAGGCTGACATGGGGTTTTGTTGCCTGGCTTCTAACCTGCCGCTTGGGGGTCCACCAAGATGATGAGCCTTCTCTTTTTAGGCAAGATTGCAGTTCACATCCAACTTCATGGAGTTTATATTATGCAGCCATTAGGCTAAAAAAAGCAGGTACTCAGAGAAGCAGAGGCAGGGATGTGGCTGGGTACAGTCTGGGGCAAAACTTGAGGAGCTCAGGAAACTCTGAATTAAACACCCACCCCTCCAAAGTTGTCATAGGCAGGTTGGACAGAATACTTCTGGCTTCCCCTCTTCATTTGCTGTTACATGGTCCTCTGGCCTGTTACAACGAGATTTAAAGATTGTGGTGCATGTCTGTTCATTCATATTTGCAACCATGCCTCTCTCACCTAAAAGATGATTGTTCAGATATTAATTCCTCAGATGTTTAGGTTTACACATTCTTTGTGTTCACTCATTTGCAAACTCTCCACCTAATCTCTTTTGGCTTAGTAACCTCTGCTTTCCCAAGGGCTTTATGGCATGTTCCCTTTGGACTCGATTACTTGTAAAATAACCAAAATACAATCACAAAAAAAGCATTAAGTAGTAACACCCGTTCAGCCCTGAGTCAGAGATGTGAGTAATTGCATTCATCACATTATGTATCCTCTTCTCTCCTTTCTCACCCTGCTCGGTGGTATTAAAGGATCATTCCACTTTTTGGTCTTCCTGGTGGTCTTTTTCCCTGTGGTTGCCATCACTCGGCTCTTCCTGTTATTTTATCTGATGTGATGCTCCAGCTGTAACCCACCCACCTTATGGATCAGCCAAGTGGCTGAACTTCTGCTACCCTGTGCTTAACTCCCCTCTACTTCTTATTAGTCATTCCTCCAGCTTCCTTCACTCCCACTTCCCTTCTCGGGGCATCTTCCAATAAACTTCTGCACTCTTTATGCCACAGTGGGACTATTTGTGTGTAAAAAAACTAGTCGGCTTCTGCAGGATCGAGGCCTGCGTTTGTCTAGCAGCCAAGAGTGCCTTATCCAAGGTGCCTGTGGCAAGGGTCATATTAAGTTTCTGCTTTTGCTTTCCACTCCCATCATATCACATCCACACAAAGACAGGGAATTATTGAAAGCTGGCGCTGCCAGTGCCTTGCACAGCAATTTAATTGTCCGTAGCTTTTTTAAAACCAGAACATCTGGTCTGGTCATTGTTAGAGACGGGATCCAGGGCAATGGCAACAACGTGTTCCTCTGATCACAAGAGAGGAGACAGATTTGTCACACCTCAAACTTCACCCGAAGCCTGAATGAAGCAATGTTTCTCACCCTAGCACCTTTGCATATATGGACGTAGAATTTCTCAATTCATCCTTTTTTAATCTCCCACCATCTTCCTGATTACATTAATTTTTAAACATACAAATGTACTTTGGCATATAGCCTTTAGTGCAAATAAAGATCCAATTGCTATATGCCTTCTTGATTCAGAAATAATAGCAACTGAAGCTTTATTACATCTACTTGCTCAGTCAAACGAATGTCTGCCGCTATGTGTTATATGCATTGTCTGAAAAATACAGACATCCTTGCTGCCTGGGCATTTCATAGCCTGCACAATTAATGTGGGTTAATGCTCTGTTCCTGCCTGGCTCCTGGACCCACGGGCTGTGTGCCATGCTAGGAGACACTAGTGACGGGGAAACCTTGACCCCCTTGCCACCCCACCTTGCTCACAGGCGCACAAGGAGCAAAGCTGCCCCCTGCATGCACTCCACCGTGCTCCACCTTGCTCCGGGACATCTCCGGCGTGCAGCTTCTGCCCTAGCTGAGTTGTTGCTCCAACTGTCCTCATGTCCTTCAGTCAGTGTGATGAGGTCTGCTGTTGCTCTTACCCTCCATGTGACAGCAAGGTTTAACATGTCTTTTTTCTTCCCATCTTGTGTTTCCCTTTACCACCCAAACAACCTTTTGGCCTATTGGAACTTTTCTTCATTTCTTTTCTTCCCACCAGTGATGCTTTTCCCCCTTGTTCCAGTATTCAAGAAAAAGGCGGCATCTTCCTGTAATTAACGTCCTCTGAAGATACATGAATGTAATTACAATTACCCTGAAGATAACAGTCCAATGTGGTAGCAGTTGAAGTGGGAAGCAATCTGCCTGTTTACACTCTAAAATAAGGCTGCAGATGGTTGTGCCCCAAACCTGCAGCACAGGATTGTCATCAGCTTTTATCTGCTAGCAAAAGGGGAAACTGAGACATTAGGAGATAAGACACAAGTCTTCAACAGTGCTTCCCTACTAAGATGGGGATAATTAAGCACAGCTAAAAACATTAGCATTGTCATATAAAGGAGGAGCTTTACATTGTTAATAATGGCTAGGGTAAAACCGGAGCAGGAATCCAAACATACGCTACATTAAGGCACACTATTAAAATAATCAGTGAAAGAAAAAAAAACAAATGAAAGCTGGGTGGATCTGAAAAATCAATGGCAGGCAGAAACATTAATTAGCCAGAGAGGAAACTTAGCAAAGGCAGAAGTCCCACCAAAAAACAAGATTACATTACATTACATATGAATGTCAGCTACAAAATATTATGTGGACCACCAAAGATTATGATTTTAATCGTAGGGGTTTTTAATTCAGAAAATCTATTAAATATATATAGTCCCTTAAGGCATTTTATTCTTAGTTCAGGGAGTAGGCAGAAAAATAAGCACATTTTTATTGCATTGGAACACATTTGCCATAAAACCATAGTTTTAGCAATATCACATAATAAAAACTAAAATTTAAATCAACATTTGAAAACAAATCAGCTCAGCAGATGCATAGGAGTTACTTTGGCCATACATAACTGCAGAGTATTGTCTTTAAAGCTACATCATAGTCTAAGATAGGAGTTTTATGAGGCCTGACATGCTCTAAAGGTGTTTACAATGAATTACCACTCCTAGACTGCAGCTGCGCTTGGGGCCAAGACAAATTAATCTCTATCTAAGGTGCTGTTACAAGACTATTTTTGCCAAAGTTTCATAATGTGCTCGGTTTGAGATGGTTTAGGTTTGGCATTTATATCCCAACAAATACACAGTAACTTCAATGAGATCCAAGACCTGGGGAATGTCACCCGCTGGCGTCTCCCACCGCAATCCAGACTTTTAGTCTCCCCAGAGCAGGAGAAAAGCAGGACCACGTATTGCTGTTCTTGTGTTACTAGCAACTCCCTTGAGATCCACCTCACTGTCCAGTTATAGTCCCCATAGGTCTCAGAGGTACCACCATGACTGGTCAACAACTCGCCTTACTTCTTTGCAGGGAGAAAGGGGTCTTGCCTTAAACAACACAGTGTGTGGCAAAGCTCATGACACAGAACTTTTGTTTGAGGAGGCCATAACAAAAACCCCACTTTCACCTTTGCAAACAGTTTACAATCACGAGATGCATCTCTGTGTGTGTGTTTGGGTGCATGAAACTATACAGCAGGACCATAACTGTGACTGTATCTTTTTAACACTTTTAAATATATATATATGTATTAGATTTTTCAAAAGTTTCTGGTGATTCTCCATTGCATGTGCCTCTGGCACACTCAACAAAGATATTGTATTTAAAACAACAACACAGCAATGACACAGTACAGGGTAGGAGATGAGAATGAATGTCAGAAGCCCTGCATTAGCCAGACCAATAAGGACATTTATTTAATAAATAATTTTCAGTGCATCATTATTCACAGTTTTATAGGGGCAAAAGATACAGTTTCTAATTAAAATCCTTAGAATTAAATTGCTTCATCAGCACTTAATTATCTGCGCTGGGAATGGAAGCTGGCTTCCTTCTGTCGGAATTTGACACAGAACACCTCGCTTTGGTTATATGTGTGTGCTACATGAAAATAGTCCCCATCTTTATTAACCAATATGCACAATTAAATATTATAGCTCCTGATTTCACTGGAAAATAGGCTTAAGAAAGGAAAATAGGACGTTTTCATTTCCTATGGAACACAGGAAGCATTCATAATCGTCTGTTTATCCTCTTTCCCTTAAAAACTTCAAGGCTGTTTCCATTCTTTTCAGTAATTAGCCTTGACCTGGAAAAGATGACCTCTGCTATTGCCTTTTTCTCATGAAGTCTTGACTTAGATCAGCTTGTAGTGCATAGATTTACCTTTGTACTTTTCTGAACTCTACATTATGGGGAGCCTCAAGGTCTTAAATACACTTCTAGGACGTGCAGCCCTGAAAGTAACTGGTCGTGGATAAGTAATTACTTCCCTGGTAACACCAAAAGCTGCAAAATCTTGAGGCTAAATAGGCACAGATGGGGGTGCACACAAATGACAGAGGCAGCGAAGAAAACGGTGCTGGGGAGTTGGGTGAAATCTTACTGGAGTTGCTTATGGCAATGAGTGTTAGCAATAATTAATCTCTTTCATGGAATTGAAGACCAGCTAAAGTTGCAACCTCTGCTCTGTACACAGAAACTAGTAAAAGATGTTTTATTGTTATTATAGTAAATTATATGTGAAAAAGCAAGAGAAAAACAGAAGTGGAGAAAGGAGCAACAGAACAACGCAAATAGCACTGGGAGCATGGCCAGAGGAAAGCTTAGCAAGAGCGCTTTTGGCCCAAGTGCAGACTAGAAAGACTAAACCTGTGAGCAAAGAAGCTGCATACGGCTCCTCAGTCCGTTCCTGTTCTGCTCAGGAGACCAGACTCAGGGCGTTCCTCATGAAAAGGCAGGCTTAGGTCAAGCAACACCTGACTCGATTTGTCTTTCTAAATGCAACCACATCCAGGGCCCTGAATTTTGACTAATTGCTTGGCTTGGAAATGGGAAAGTGTTCAAAAACAGTCACGTGCACACATGCAGAGCGGAGGGCATCCCAGAGTGTATCAGCAAGTTGGGACCGCTGCCCCTACTCAGACCCCCCTGTTTGAGATCAAAGGCTGCTGATGTCGTGCTATTTGCACACCTTGCTTTTCTTCTGCTCAAATACTTAATGGAAATTCATAGGCTAACACACAGTTCCTAATAAAGTTAACATTCTGCTGTTTGCTTAAGCATAGCTGTGAGTTACTCTAGAAAATTAAAAATGAGGAAACAGATCAATAAACCATTCAGAAGTAACCGCTCCCTGCTCCACACTACCACAGGTAACACACTAACTCCATTACGCTCTAGAAGAGAGTCACTTTGAAATACCCTTACTGCTAAGATCAGGACTTCTTCTGAAGTGCCTTTGAAAGCTCACCAAGCATGGTACAGTCTAGGGGCCTCAGTCTCAACGATGCTGATCATCCTGCCCCTGGGACCTGAGGGACTTAGCACTTCACAGGATTTGGCCTTGAATTTGGCCTCGCTTTAGGTTCCTCGCTAAGTCTGCTGTACTGTATCTAGAGCGTTAAATTGGTTTAGATGAGGTTTCCCTTTCACCCATTGTTGTGGGTTTCAGTTAAACTATCCAGTGGTGACTAAGCAGAGAAAAGCCAACCTTCATCTGAGAAGCTTCCAAAACACTGCTTATTTTTGTAACTTCAATGCACCTGCACTAGCCCCACAGTTTTGCAATGGGTGATTGAGATGTACAGACATGATTTTACGCTGCCAGGGAGGTGATGCACAGACATGTAAGGCTAAGACATCTTGGGGGTGTGATTCTCTCTGTTTCCCGATGACGAAAGTCCAAAGGCTTGGAGGTGTAGGGGATTGTAGTCTATGGAGGTGTAGGGGATTGTGTAGTCTATGGAGATGTAGGGGATTGTACTAGAGCAGCCACACCATGGTTTCAATTGAGGCAAACACCCACAGGCTAGGGAGGGCTGACCCCAGGAAGCAGTGGGATAGTAGTAAATAAAAAAGTAAACTGAAGTGTTTGGTGTTGTTGAAAAGTTAGTGGGTTTTTTCCCAGATAAAGGTCAAAAGAGTAGCCAAATTAAACAGGTTTTCTGCATTTAGAAGGAGATCTGTGTCACCAAGCTTTAGTCATTTAAAAGTTAGATGTCTCATCTAAGGTTTTCATCAGCCAGAGGGCAATTCATTCCTTCCTAAAATATGGGTCTAAGCTGGGTGGGATGAATCACTGATCCCTCCCCACTGACTCTTCAGGAAGCTGAGACAGTGATGTTAACCTAGCTCCAAATAAATGGTAATATGGGTTGTTTCCAGTTACATTGCTGAGCTGAGAGCTCCTACTCATGAGCAATTGCTCTAACCCTTGCACTCCTCTTCCATCTGCGTCTCCAAAGGGAGACAAGCCAGTTGTTTTCATCACATGCACAGGGTAGGTGCATAAAATCCAGAACAGGGTTCAGGCTCTGTGTCCGTTTCACAGAAACTGCAGACTGGGAAAGGGACAGAGTCGGTATAGACAGACATCTCCCCTCTGAGCCAGCACGAGCCATTGCCTAGAGCAGGCAGGCATTCCCATACCTGTCACTTGAATGCTACTTGTCAAAGGCTAGAGTAACTTCAAACTTAAAGCTTAGAGGTTTCACATGCACCAGCCCCTCCTTCGCTGCCCCCAGTACATTGGGGGCACTAAGATCATACATGCTTTGAAGTCCTGCTATACAATGCTATACTGTACCTGCAAGATGTTCCTTTGTTATATTGTCAGTTCAAGCCTCAAACAAACATAAGTATACATCTAAAACATGGAAATAAAAGGCAAAAATACAGTGTCATGTTATCACTACACTTTCTTACCATTGTGTATTTTGCTTATGATTTGTCCAGCCCTTGGTACGGCACTCAAAAAATGGGGGGAACAGCATCGACGGTCACAACAAACACCAGAGCTAACATGAAGCTTGCAGTCTTTCCCAAAGGATGGGTGGGCCGAGTGGGCTGTACTAGCTGAGGAGTCAGTGGGAACCATTCTGTCTAGTATAAAATAATTGCCTTCTGGTCCTTCTTCATCTGATTTCTCTAATTTTTCAAATAGTTTCCACTTAAAATCATCTGGAACAATTCATTAAATTAGAAAGGCTAATTAGAGGTATAGACTAAAAGATTTAAGTGTACTCAGTCACAAGTGATCCTGCCAAAATACACTTCTATACAAGACATACTTCCTTATCTTCCCTAAAAAAAAAGTCTCACTGCAGTGAGTGTAGCACCTACATGACTTAACTTCAGGCTTTTTCTGTCCAGTCACGTTCCTCGTGGGCTGAAGATAAGAGACAGGAAAAATGCTCAAAGTTTTAAATTTCTGACGGAAAACAACCATCTCAGCTGAGGCCTGCTGCTCAGTGAGTGCACTTATGTCACAGATAGCAAGGACAAATATTTCAAATAAGAGCCAGCAGCTTCTTCAAGACTTGGAAAGCTCATCAGCGCTGCTCTTCCTGATTCAGAGCAGATGACAGAACCAGGGCATGGGACACTGCAAGCCCAAACCTGATCAGATTCCCTCAGCTATAGATAATATCGCAATTAAATGTATCAAAACATGCCAGACACTTCCTGCGATTCAGATTGGTTCGTTAAAGCCAATGTTCATTTCTACCAACACTGCCGTCAGGCTCTGTCCTGCTGCACCGACTCTGCCCATGCTGGGTTGAGTTTGAGTGAAAACTACACTGTCAAGCCTTTGAATGGAGCCTAAACCTCCATCTAGGCAGCTCAGTAAAAAGGCTGTAAAAGGAGGCTTTTGAATTATCATTGTCCAGAACGTGATGTCATAACAATAAAACAACATCAGGAAATAATAAAAATATGATGTACCTTTTTCACTGTAAATCCTTTGTGTCAGCTTCACAGATGGTGTGAATCTGTGTAGCTCTGGGAAATCAATGAAACCACTCTGCCTTACGCCACTGAAGAAGTCGGCCTATCAAACTCAGGCCAAAACACTTTCAAAGCCTCCTCGGCTGAAAGGAGGAGAGGGGAGATGCACAGGAGCAGCAGAGGTAATATTTAACAGCACTTCCCTGGAGCTGGGGGCAGGTGCTCTAAGGCCCACCTGAATGCCTAGATTAGATCCCAACAAGACCCAGTTAGAAGGCAAAGGTGTATTCTCATTATAGGAGGGTACATGAGGAATGACCCTGCAGAAACCACAGTTACGCTCCTTTGAGCGCAGTATGTATGAGAAAAGTTTCAAGCCTTCTGAGATTTTTTATTTTTTTGCATTCATGGGTTATACGAAACACGTTCATGCTGCCTTAGATATCTCATGGGTTGTGGTATCTTCAAAACCCCCCGAAACATATGTTCTGCCTTCAAGCGTTTTCAGAGTCGGAGCCTGAACTCGGCAGTATACTCCACACTGGGTGTTACTATGTGGAGACAGCGCTTGCTTCCGCATGTGGAATTAATTTCAGTAGACGCTATCAATTCTGTACGAATCAAAAGCCTCCTCTTCTCTCCAGCCTTGGGATGGTCTGGATCGAGAGGCTGGATGTCCCCGAAAGCAATAAACCACAGGCAACAGGGGGTTTCTTTGTACCCCCCTTTGAAAACCTCCCTCATTCACATGCTGCATCCGAAAACCATGTCCGCGGCAAACACGGGGATGGCGCCGACTGCCTGGTTCCAGCCCATCCCTGTGCTGCTCCCAGTACCATGTGCACCACCTCCTCCTCCACATCCCGAAGGTGATGGTGACCCCAGAGCCGGGGTGCTGTTGCGGAGATGACCAAGCTGAGCACCTCACCAGAAGGCACATCGGGGAGGAGAGTCTGGCTGCAGCGGTGGCCGCGGCATCAGCGGGGCCGTGCTCTCACCTTCAGCGCTTTGCTGAATCATAACTTTACAACCCTGCAAGATCACAAGAACAAGCGCATATGGGAAAGAAAAGAAAGAAAAGAAAAATATGAACAGGAACACTAAAAGTAATATCTAACAACCAGCTATCACTTTCCAAATATTTTTCTTCTATTAATTTTAAGGGGGAAATCATTTGGTGGTAAATGCGGAATAAACTAAAACCATCTGCACCATGCTAGGCAGCTGTCAGAAAGCCAAGTGAGCTCTTTGGGTATATAGGCCTGATGTTTAAATCCACTGAAGCTATTCCAGCAGTGTCAAGCACACTGATGAGAGCCCTTCCCGAGCGCTGCGCGCGAGAGACCGGCTCTATTGTTATGGGAAGAATATTGCTAAGATTAGAAAGGTGCGGTAGAAAACCACTAAAATGATACAGGTTTGGAAGAAATGAATTGTGTCGGGAGATTAGTCATATGGCACCCATCTATTTCAGAATAAAAGGAAACCAGGAGGGCAGAGAAGAGATATCATGGATTGATGGGATAAGATGCCTAACACAGTATGTAATTTAAAAAACAGAGGTCCAGACTTGAGCATAAAGGGAGGGGAGCAGCCTATAAACAATTTGAGAAGAATGTCTTAATCCAAGAAGTAGTTAGCAGATAGCCTGATGGCTAACTTTGGCAGTTTGATCTAAGCAGTGAACACCAGCAGTCCTGGAGGAGGGAAAGACTTTTTGAAAAAAAGGAGTAAACTTAAGAGTATGTCCTATCGACTAGATTTTTGAGATAAGGTTAATGAGAAATAAACTGATTTGTACTTCCTGAGTTTAAAAGTGCAGATCTCAATGGCTCATAGTGTCCTGCCTGGCTGCTAACGTTCGTGTGTTAAATAAACACAACTTCTCTTCCGAACATTAGCATAACGCAACGGTACTTTTCCAGGGCAAATCTGAAGTGTATCTTATTCATTTTATAGGATCGGAGTTATCTGGGGAGAGGGAGAAGGGTCAGCATTTATGCTGCAAGGTACTGAAAACGCTTCAACTCTACTGAGAAAACCAGCGATTCAGCTGGTATAAATATAGATATTACTATTATCCATGAGTTTAAAATTTTTATCCTACTGAACAATCTTTGCAGAGGGCAAAAAGGATGTATTTCTTTTAATCCAGTTTAGATCTCCAGCCACTTCCTTTCTCCTTGCTCACATAGCGTAGCAAAGGGCACATAAAAGTCTTGAGCAGCCTTCCCTGTATCCTTCAGTATTGCTCACAGCCTGGTCCCTGCACCCTTTCTTCACAGAGGAAACAGCCCGAGGGTGAAGGGGGAGCCCTCCCATTGAGTTTCACGGGGCCCTAGTCTCGCCCGCAATTCTCAGGCCAAAGTCTGGAGTAAGTACAGAGATTTGAACTCTAGGCATTTTGGATTACACACTGCATGAATTACAATGTTTTGGCAATTATTGTTGCCTCTCTCCTTCAGCTCTTTTCGCTACGCAGCCTGAAGGGGCAGAATGGAAACTTCATTCGCATGCTGGTCACCATGTTTTGTGCTATCTATCTGTCACGTCTGTTTTTGTACAGCCGTACCTCATCCAGAGCCATGGACCCATCTACCAAGCTGAGACACTCAGCTGTATGCCTGCAAACAGGTTACCCGGTGTGCACCCAGCAAACGGTGCCAGGTGGAGGAGGTGGGCTATGGGAGAGAAAACGGCAGGAGGTGAGTAACGGAAGCTGTGAAAGAAAGAAAATGGGTGAGAGGAAGAAAAAGGAAAGTTAGACCTGAACTTTTAGGGATCAAAAGGGAGAATAAAAACCAAAAGAAGGGGTTTAAGGAACCTGAGGTTGGAGCTGCACAGCCACTTTAGCCGGGTGCAAATCTGTGCTGCTGCTAGGGGCAGCCTCTCCTCTCCCCTCTCCCCGGGTCATTTCCACCGTTTTCCTGTTCAATCTGAGCTGGCTGGAAAAAACTGAAACAACAGAAGTAGAGATGCCGTCCTGTCATGCTGTTCAGGAGTAGCCATGGAAGGGCTTATGCGGTCAGGCAGAAGCCAAGGGGACCAGCAGCAGGAGGCGGGAGCCGGGAGAGCGGTGTTGGGTCTCTGCAGGATTTGAGTGCCCAGGAGTAGTCGGGGCTGTAAGGATAACTCCTGCGTGGATGAACATAATGTTCTGAGCCCTGCAAGCGCCCACCTTGACATGGCTCACTACTCTGTCTAGAGAAGCCCATCTTAGTTGGCACCTACCATAATGAGAAAAGCAAACCCTGTGTTTGAATGCACTGACTCCTGGGTGAAGGCACTGGGCTGGATTTTCCCAGTGAGGACCTTAGGCTCTACAATCATGCCACTCCCCTTCACAGACTCATGTAGCTCCCCCTGGACAACCCCGATGAGCACACACAACTGTGCACATACCCAAAGTCACCAGTGTTGGCACCCTGCAAAATTTTATAGCCACATTTCCAGACTGCCCTGACCCTGGTGTTGTGCAAATCTGCTGAATGTTATGGAGAGAGATACATTCTCCAGTGCCTGTGAATTAGACTACAGCCCTCAGCAGGAGGCACGAATGTTTCTATTAATTTCCAGAAGAACATTTCTGAACTCCAGGGAACTCCAAAAACACAGCTCTTTTCTATTCATCCTGTAGAGCTGCTGCATGGGAAAGAGAAGATTTTATTTTAAAGGTTGTTTCCTTTCTTTCTTCAGCCCCTTTTTGACAGTGTGTTTCCCAGAATAAGTTCTTGTCCCTGGGCCAAGAGCACCCTTTTAGCACCCATATCCCCTAACCTACATTAGGTATTGAAACCAAATGAGATTCTCACATCTAGTTTCTCTAGTCAATGTGAGCAGGCAAAGCTGCAAGTGGGCAAGGCTGAGAGACGGCTTGCATGGCACTCGGTGAGGTCCTCCCTGGGCATGCGGCACCTCAGCTTTCAGAGACCGGGGTCCAACTTTGATTCAAAGGCTTTGGGAAATCATTGCCTGAGTTGTCCTTTGGCCTTGCAGGGTGGCTCGTCTCTCTTCCTCATGCATCTGCAAACAGTATCTCTCATGAAGGTTACACGTTAAAACGCAAACAGCAACAGTGCTTCAGATGTGTGTTGTAACGTGCTGGGTTTTCATTACTACTTTCATCCTATTTGCTTCTAGCAGAAGAAAGTGAAATTATTAAAAAAGGATTAAAGCAGCATAATAGAGAGAGACTAATATAGACACAGTGAACTTTTTTCCTGGATTTTATTAGCAAACTACAGTAATAGCAGCTTAAGTGCTAATTGTTGAGGAATAATCTTTCTGCTCTTAATTCCATACCCTTGAGCAGAGCACATATTAGTGCTTAGAAAAAAACATTAGTTCCACACACAATTCTAATTTATGGAGACCTGCAATAGAACTGTAGTAATCTTGGATTACGGCAAATTACTAACTCTCGCCGTCCTGTTCTGTGGTCGGTTCCTACCCCAGAGTTACAGCAGGTGGGGACTTGTTTGTAGCCAGGGGATTCATGCTTGTCTGAACCGGGGAAGCGTTCAGAAAGACTTGCATGGGCTTGCCGTGTCATCCTTGAAAGCTTTTTAAGAATTGAAGTACATGAAATCTCATTCATACTTTAAAGGGCCAAGCTTTATAAAGTGTGATACAATCTGTAACCAAAATCAGAATAGACTTCTCTATATTGGAAAAGGTTTTTCTATAGCTTTGGGAAAGTGAATCTTTTTGTTCTGGTACTCAGCAAGTAGACTTCTTTTCCTAAGTGCTCCTAAAATGGTTTTTGCTACAGATCCACCACACTTTATGAATAAAGCTATAAGCCAAGAGAACCTTTCCGTGAAGGTTTATGAGCATTTTTCTGTGAAGCACAAGTCAAACAAAAGATCAAAGCCATACACTGAAAAGAAAAAGAAGTTGGGGGAAAAAAAGAACAGCATGTTTTAGGTGGGAAACCTATTTGGGGCAATTTAGAAAAATGCTTTAATAACATCTTAATAAAAAATGAATTACTCCATCCCAATGGACACGGTGTATAAATATTAACATTTCAGTTTTATAGTAAATGCTGGTCTTGTAGTACTTTAGCAGTCACATCATAGAGCAGTTTGAAAGGAGGTGCAGGGCTTCATGCTAACAGTGAAACCCATCTGCTAAGTGCTATTAGAATAAAGCAAATGCCTCCGAGTTTTGCCTGTAAGTTCGTTCACTGGAGCCAGGATTTCCTCCTTCCCCTCAGAGAATAAGGGTACTTATTACAGCAGACGGTTCTGAGCACTGGCCCAGCTCCAAATATAGGGCGAACGGAGGAGCTTTTTTGCATGGCAGGGAGCAGGCAAGGTTGGGAAGTGCTATAAGAAAGGGTGCTGGGATGCAGTTCTCCCTTGGGCTTCTCCCTGCTTCTGTGCTCGGTAACCCAGGAGAGAACCGCCTGCTGACCATCCCCGAAATGCAGCCCCTCCACCCTCACTGTGTAAGGATGGCATGGATGTGTTTGTTGCAACCGTCCAGGTGATGGGAACCGAAACACGTTGTTAGCAGGGTCATCTGATACTGCATGTGCATGGAGGGACCAGCTGGTGGGGAAGCCAGGCTGCTGGACCCACACACGAGGGCTCGTGATGGCAGCGCCGTCCAGGGGGGGCAGCGGTAGAAGCACAGAGCAGGATTGGGTCAACGTTTTCTGGTTTGTATTTCCCAGAAAGAGTTAGTTGGGGAAACATGTACGGTATCCCACATGTGGTGGGTTAGGCTAAAGCTGTCAGATGCCTTCCCCGGATGATTTAGGAGCAGGCAAAGGCACTGATCTTTACGATCTCCAGTCGCTGCCAGCCTCTCCTGATGCTTGCACGCCCTGTCCAAAGTCCGCACCCTCCCGGGTGAGGATCGCAAGCCATCCACTGGGGACAAGTGACAAACTCCAGCTAGACTCCTTCTTTCAGAGCAGGAGAAAAATCTTCCCTTTTCCCCTCACCGGCTGCAAAGCAGCCACGTCGACCCTGGGGCTGCCCTGGTGTGTCCCATGTCTAAACACAACTCTGGTACTATAGTTATGGCATTCACCTGGATGGGGTAGGTCTGGATTCAGGACCCTAGATGATTTCTGGTTTTCCTCCCATGACTCGCTAATTACTTGGCGTCTCCTCTGGACACTTTGCAAATCCTAATCTCGAGGTGCCTAAGCACTCACACACGGTCCTGCCATCTTCTGCTGGGTGGGACCAGGGCAAGATTCCAAAATGGCGGTGGTCTGACTCTCTCACACCATTGGAAAGCCACCACTAAAGCTGTTCATAAAGTGATTGCTCTTCACATACAACTGTTCAATTGCTGAGTATATCCGGACTGAACACATATTGAAACAGCTAAACACACACCAAATATGGCCAAGAAATGCTTGATCATAAATACATCAGTTGTGGAATAGTCTCATAACAGTGTGGGATCTTAAAGTTTTGGGGAGAGGAAGGTTATACATGGGATAGTTATTACGTTGTAAAGGAATTTCATTTCAACTGTTAATGGGAAAAATAAATCATGTTTCTGGTACTGTGAAAATAAGATTTTAAAACAAAAAAGGAGATGAGCATAGTATGGGATGGGAAGAGGATGAGAACACTGAGCCACACCAGAGTTGGTTTTAAAACATTTCCAGCTGAAGCAGTTACATACTGTTGTCTTAACTTGGCAATATGTGCAGAAAATGGCTCTCACCAAGGACTAAAGGCCGGTTATGGTCTGGCACCAAGCATGCTTGAACGGATGTGAAGGTCTGGATAATCACAGTTAATAACAGTTTATCTGTTATCCCAACAAGGCACAGGGATACACCTAAATGTGCCCTGTATGTCCCCATCTGCATAAACCCCCAAACTTCTGTGTCAGCCCTTTGGACTAGGCAGCCCAAGGGCAGATGCTCACTGCCACAAGCCATCGGCCTGAAGATCATCACGTTGCCACTTAGACCCAATCCATGGGGTCTTTGTGGTGCTTGCTGCCGAGCTCGTGGGACTGCCCCGTGCAGCCAACGCCTTTATTGAGGACCACTATTTTTTAATATATTGTAACACTTGTAAAGCACTTTGCAACAATAAATCTTTTCATTATTTATGACATTTCCCCTGCTTTCTCTCTCAGCGTGATAATATACTTTTAAAATAAACATTATCAGTTTATACCTTCATTAAAACTCTATATATGCTCTTCTATGTCCTCAAGGCATTCACTGGAGTCATAATTGTAACCAGCGTGTGACATAAGAATTCATGCCCATAAAGCCCATTCATAGACACTTCGCAGCATATGCCGTTTATTTGGATTTCCATTAAAGGTATTATGTTGCCATACTTTGCAACCATAAAAGAGTAAATAATTTCAAAGGATTGCTTGATAGGAGACTTCTGTTTTAAATGGAGCTTGGATATATGTGGGAAATTGCTGGCAAAAATTTACCTAATTGACCCATTTCTGTGTTCGTCGTTTTAACTCTCATTTCAGCTCTGCAGGTAGATCGGTCTCCTGCAGGGTTTCAAGGGGGTGGAAAAGGGACTATTAGGGTTCCCCGTATCTTTTCAGTGCTTAGCACAGTGGGCCCAGCATTCCCCATGGTTTATTGTGTCCCTGCTCCGGGTCCACTGGAAAACCCTTGGGTGTAGGCAGCCTTCTGCTGATGGCTGCACTGCAGAGACTCATCTCTGGAGAGCCCTCTGCAAACCTGCCCTCGTCTCGAAACCCAAAAGGTCTCTAGGCCTTGCATATTCCTGACCATCTCACAAGACCAAAATATTAATTAAAAAGCCTTGCTTTTTACACCCTTCTGGTTCCTTCATCATAGTTTTTTCCCTAGTTTCACTATCTAAGGCAGCTTGTCCCACTTCTTGATTCTAAATAAATACTGCTGCATTTGTGCTGAACAGGCTGAATGAGACGAGAAAAATGAGATGAAGAAAAACTAATATGTCAATATTTTTTCAGAACACATTTTCATAAATAGCACTGTCAAAAGATTTCCACCATTTTACCACCTGAAACAACTAAGCCCCCCCCAAATCCAATTTTGTTTCTTAATGCGTTGTATAAAAATCTTGATGAAAGATGCAAGTTCTGCTGTATCTGTTCACTTTCAGAGATTGTTCTCTTAACACTGTTTTGTTATTCAGGCAGCTTTAGTTTTATTCTTCATTATATTGTTAACAGAGATAAACAGAAAACAGGTGGACTCATGGAAGCACCAAATTACGCCCCTGGTCAAAAGTAGAGCACATGGTTACTATGACTGTGATACATTTGCTATTCTTAGGCTAAAGCATTTCTGAATATTATAAACCACCAGTTTTATTTTAGCTTTCTGTTTCCTACCAAACAAAGTCCCAATACTACAGGCACACAACTGAATAACTGAATACACATGGATAATTCCACTGAATTCAATGGAATATGCATGTCTGGAGACTAACTGGTGTGTAAAAATGCTTGCAAATGGCGGTTTACACTTTACAGTTTACTTGGCTAACAGACTTATCTTTCAACAAGATTTAATACCTAGCATTGCTAATAAGGTGACATAAAATCACATAATTTTTTTGTCCCTTCCCTATTTTGGAGTAGAAGTATACATGGTAGAAACACATCAGAAATACGGTGCATCGCTGTCATTATTTTGCCATGTTGCAGAACTGTTCATTGCAAGCCAACATTTTCCTCATTTGCCATTGTTACAAACTGTAACAGATTCATCTTGTGGCACTAAATCATAAGAGAAAACAAACAGCATTGAATTAGAAACCCAATGCTTACTGCTGGCACCAAAACCAGCATTTCAGCAGACAATTAGCACGTCTGATGTTTGCAGCTCCAGATACATTCTCATTAGAAGCTGGTTCCAAACCAGCATGCTGCTCCTACAAAGGCAAGCTAGATACAGAGGGGACCCAATTCTGGTCCTGCTGTAACCGCTGGCAAACTCCCACAGTTTTCAATAATCAACTAGATTGGGTCTAAAATGCAGACGTTAGATATATCATGAAAGAATGACTGTCTGGAATTTATTATGCAGCAGATATGCCACCAAACTGGAAATTTCACATAGGAAAAAAAAATCACATTGTGCTTTTAGCTTGGATAGGTTGGAAATGATGTAATAGAAGCATTATGATTTATAACAAATTTATAAGCTATGCAGGCAAGCCATTCTCCAGGGATATATGTGGTAAATGGAGAATACCAGTGGCAAATAGAATTTACATCAAAGCAATCCTGCAAACCTCAAACACTTATTACTCTATTCATGACCTTTGTTAGTACACAGAAGTAGAATACAGCTTAACATAATGTTAACATTTACCTAAAATGAAACATTTCTGTTTAAACGGTTACTGAAAATGAGATGAAAACTTTACGTAAGCTACACAACATATATTTTTGACATTATGCACCCTTATTTGAAAGCAAGTTGCCTTTAAAGGCTGATGTAAGTTTATTGAATCAATACACTTCAACGCAAGGGGCTGCTTTTCCGATAAAATATCCATGGTGCACCTCAGAGGGCACGACGTGAAGCTACGTGTAATGTGATTGCAGACTCAAGCAGGTTTTCAGCCCCTTTTTTTGTGGATGCTAGCCCACATAGCAGAGAGCAGCATGTAATTCACAGCTAACAGCAAACTGCTTCTGCAGAGATGTGGATTTCTGTACTGCTGGCCCCAAAATGAAGTTACTTCGTGCCCCTAAAAGTGGAGGAGCAGCAGTCTCAGGGTAGTTTCTAGGGAATTTGTGCTGCTATTTTGCAGGCCTGGTCTATGAAGAAATACTGCGTAGTAGCAAATACAGGCAATGCCAGGTGAAAATCTTTGCATCACACCGGCACACTAGGCAGTAAGGATTTCGTACAGACGCTTAGCAAGGGAGATGTATGAAGGGAGAAGGAGGGCTAGAGGGCTAAAAAGGCGTCGGCAGGGCCATGCAGCAGGTCACTGTCTCTTTTGGCTTGCACTACATCTCTCTGAGATGACCAGTGAATATATTTATCACCTCACCTCCACTTGCCCTTTCCAGCAGGGCTAATTTATCAAAGTTTTCTGGGCCTTGCACCAACCCCCAGTGTCCAGGACAGTGTGGCAGCTGCCAGACTGGAGCGGTCCCGGCTGTGCTCTGCCAATGGATGTCCTGGCCCAGTGTTGAGCTATCAAGGACTCTTTCTTTTGTGGATGACGGATGCTGCCCATCTTGCTTGCACAGGGTAGGCTTCCCCTAGAAAATTCTCTAGAAATTCTGCTTCCCTTTCCCCTTCCTGACTAAGGTTTCTAGATTAAGAGGTATTTCTTTTGCCAGTGGTGGACTTGTTTGTCCAAGTATCAGTGGATCCAGGATATGCTCTTTTTCTAGGTGTGATCAGGAGACCAAATTAGAAAATTAGATGCCTGTAAGAACACTAAAACACTGCAATCCCTCTAGATGCTGAATTATGTCGAAAGGAACGTTGATGGTAATAAATGCTTCCTGTTGCCAGCAGGTCAAGGGAGGTAGTCCTTTCCCTCAGCATTGGTGAGGCCACACCTGGAGTACTGTGTCGAGATCTGGGCTCCCAGTAAAAGAGAGACGTGGACATACTGGACAGAATTCAACAAAGGGCCACAAAGATGATGAAGGGACAGAAACATCTCTTCTATGGGGAAAGGCTGAGAGAGCTGGGACTGTTCAGCCTGGAGAAGAGAAGGCTTGGGGGGATCTTAGTGTATATAAACACCTGAAAGGAGGGTGCAAGGAAGACAGAGCCAGGCTCTTTTCAGTAGCGCCCAGTGACAGGACCAGAGGCAGTGGGCACAAACTGAAACACAGGAGGTTCTCCTTAACATGAGGAAACACTTTTTCACTGTGAGGGTGACCGAGAGCTGGCACAGGTTGCTCAGAGAGGTTATGGAGTTTCCATCCCTGGAGATATTCAAAAGCCATCTGGACACAGTCCTAGGCAACCTGTTCTAGGTGGTTCTAACCTGTTCTAGGTCCTGCTTGGGCAGGGGGGTTGGAGAAGATGACCTCCAGAGGTCCCTTCCAACCTCAATCATCCTGTGATTCTGTCACAACCCTGACACTGTACCTCATCCGGTGATCCCACCAGCATCTTGAGAGCCCCAGCCTCTTCTAAAGCCCTTGGAGACTCACTGAGCTTTTAAAACACTGAGTCCTTTACATATCTACATATCTTAATGTCTGTTTATCTTTGTATGTATGCATTGTATCTCTCTAGGCATAAGAAAAGCTCTTTGGGTTCTCACATTGACAAGAGTGAAGAGGAGTTGTGTCACATGGTCCAAAACCTCTTAACTTTTGATAGAGGTGAATATATTTTAAAATATAGTTAGGTATCATATATCCATTGACATCAGTAGAACTCAGCTGTTTCTCGGCAGCTGGGATGTAGTGAAGGATGTCTGCCTGGCTTACTGCAGCTGTTTTGCATGGAATAAAACCGCTATGTCTTTCACATGGAAGTGGCAATACATGGTCAGAAATTGAGATTTTCTGAGGAAAATAAAAAGCAAAATGAATCTATTTCTTTTTCTGAAACTTCAGGTGTTCCCCTGAAAACCATAAAAATGGAACATTGAAAACTACCTCTTCCCCTACATCTCTAAGTCGCATTTTCCCAAAACTTGAACTACATTCTGCAGGAGACTCACACACACATTTTTCAGCAGAACCCCCTTGATCAGCTTTCACAGAAGACCCACGATGATTCATTTTGACCACACAAGTCAAGTGAAACCAACTGTAGGAAGTTTTACTCATCCCCAAATCCTGTAGACCTGCTTCAGACTGCAAATTCCTCCTTCTTGATGGAGTTGGGTGGCAGCAAGAGTCATACAGTCAGACAGCATCTCCAGGAGCTGGGTGTACCATCCTAGGGCACAGGAATTTAAAGCAACTAAATCACAGCATGAAATCTGGATCCCTCAGTCCGAAGAACAACTCTCTGAGTGGGTTATTCCACTAAGATCACTCCTGCCATTCTTTTCATATTCAGTTCCCCAGCAGGAGACTGAATAGTTTTTAAGTCTTCATGAAAACAATGGTATATTTATCTCAGACTTAATCAACAAAGGAAAAGAAGGATGCTACAAGGATAAGCTACTCAAACATAAGTGTAATGTTGGATGTCAAACAATAGCATATTGTAAGTAATACCAAAAAAGGTTTACTCCTATAGCAACATTTAGGGAAAACATATGATAACAATAAAAATGATTTCCACAACCTTTTCACCACTTGTTCCATGTGGGAACGATAAGTGATACTCCTGCTCTACATTTTTAAAGAAATATTCCTCGCAAATTATACATTACAAGCTTTGTGCACTGAGCCTCTATTGTGCATGTGTTCTCCGTTATTACTTTTCTGGAACATGAATTGTATTATGAACACCAGTGTGTAAACTCCACGCAGGCTCATTTAAAGCCATTTCAAGGGGCTGTTTCTAGCCCTGAGATGTACCAGAATTAAGGGAACCGTTTGGTTTTGAGTCATCTTCCCCTAGTTGCCATTTGAGCACAAATATTCCAATTTGTTCTTTTTTAAATCAACACCGGATGAGACCATTAAATAATATACATTCGTTAAACAGATCGTGGTCATGATCTGCATCAAGGCACTGCCAAGAACATATATATGTGTATTATTGCTCAGTTCTGTGCTCTGGCTTACATTTTTAAGCCTGCGTCAATTCACAGCAATAGTTTTGCAGCCAGAAGAAAGTGGATGAGCAATGGATTTTGTTTTATTAAAGGATTCCTCCAGCAGCAAGACACATGCCTCTATCAGTAGGCTCAACGAGCAGAAATATTACAGTGTCTTCCATTTCCATGCTTTTCATCAGAAGACCACAAAAGCTTTTGCAAACTTGGATTACGTCAGTCACTGCTACAGCCCTTAAAAGAGGTAAAAGTGTACGACAGCTCTGGTACAGATGGCTAAACTGATGCAAAGAGAGCTTGAAGGCATGATTATATGAGCTGCAATCACACCTTTGATGGCAGCATGGACGTAAAGACTTGCTCCAGATCACACAGTCAAACCATGGCAAAGCTTGACACAAAATCAACAGCAACTCCTTTGTTCTAGTCTGGCCTCCTTGGGCTGGGTTTCATTATGCTGCTTTCCTCATATCCCTTTCTCTTAACTACTGGACTAGATCAGACAATGAGATTTTTATGAAATGTAAAGTCTTCTTCTCAACTCCGTAAATCATTTTTAAAAGGGGGATGGTTCAGTGATCGTATCTTGTGTTACTAGCCTGCCCTCACATTTCAATTAAGAAGGCTGTTGTTTCTTTCTGCTTGTCCCTGTATTTCATGTTGCCGAAAATAGCTTTTAAATATGAGATTTTTGCCTATACAAAAAGCAGCAATTTCGGCAGAGCAGAAAAATGCAAAGACAGAAAGAAGTGGTATTGTACTCCTCCACTTCTCTTTCCTTTTCATTGCTCTCAGAGTTATACCCAGGTTTATCTGAAGCTGGGGAGTGTAAAGGAGCCTAAACTTCGCTGTTGTAACATTGCTTTCCATGTTCCCTTTTTTATTTAAGATTTTGAGCTTCAAATCAAAGCCACACATTTGCAAGTGGCCAGACCTAGGTGCCCCTTAGCCTTTCCCAGCCTGAGGTAGTCTGCCAAAAGGATCTCCTTCACACTAGGCTATTTTTAGTGGATTATTTTTAAATTCAGAGTTGATAAAGTGTCAATTTTTCTTCTACTGTAAATCAAGATACCCCAGTCCTTGGAATTAACTCCAAATTGTTGGTCTGGACATGAACTTCACAGTGAGTCCCTCCTCTACCCTGGCTGACATTTTCCCATTAATTTCTTTTTCCCTTTCATCCATTCATTGGCTGATGAGCCTATAAATACACTTCATCTGCTTTTACTTTGCTTTTTAAGCATAAACCAATACTGAACACGTTGACTTGATTATGTCCAGAGGCAAAAGCCTTGCATGTTTCTTAAGTCACAGCAATAGCTTGAAACTTGACTTTCTGCTCCTTTGGTCCGTTAGGATAATCAGTGGGTCACCTCCTCCTACACCCAGGGTAAACAGTGTCATGCAGAAGAAATGCCATCTTTCTTTGAAAAGCAATAAACACCATCACCGCTCACAGCCAAATGGAGCAGAGGGCAGAAGAGCGCAGGAAAGTGGTAAATAGTGACCAGGTGCTCCCCTGCTCCCTGCCCCAGTGCTCTTTGCAGGCTGCAGGAGTTTCCTTCCCTGCCCCCACAGGAGACCTCTGCCCTCCCCAATTTCTACTGCTATATAGCAACCTATTCTTTCTGGGAGGTGCTGTCAATTTTCCTCACAGCCTGTCCACACACTGACATCCCCTACCTAAATTAATGCTTCCTTCCTCTAACCTTAGTTTCCAGGCACCCTTCTTGAATGGAGCCACTTGGCTCAACCCATGCAGAGGGTTAAAACTCCTGTGAGGACCCCAAGAGATTTTTTTCTCATCTAACTCTTCTCTGGTGGCAGGGGTTAGATATCTCAGTGATTTTTAAAAGGTGCAGTTTGTTGGCATCTTTGACCTTTTGCCTGGTGAGACCACCGCAGGCTCAGCTTGATCAGCGGTCGTCACCGTAGCCCTGCCTGCAGCTGTAGTGGCTGGAGTTGGTCTCGCTAGCAAGCTCCAGGATAGATAACGTCCCATGCAGGCGTCCCATGCAGGCAACCCATGGCCAAGGTGCTCACGGGGGTGGCAAAGCATGATGACATGGGACCAAGGTCCTCATCATTTGCAGGAGGCAGCTCCTGCTTGAGGAGTGCTCCCAAAGCTGCTCCAGACAAAAACCTGCACTAGCCAGGACCCGCAACTTGAAATTGCTCAAAATGATATCCGCCGAGTTAAGAAAAAGATAGGTGCATCCATCTGTCAGAGTTGCCCTCCACAGGAGGGCAGCGCTGAATCGCAGGGGCCAAGTTGGAGGGATAACTCCTTATCCAGCACAGCCACAGCAGCACCGGGACAGCACACACAGAGATAAGCTGAATGTGGCAGGCATCGGGAACATAACGCATACCCTGCAGTGTATTATCAGAAGCTCTTCTTTTTCTTGCCTCACTCCTGAAACGTTTTTAAAAGGAAAATCATTGGGAAGTAGCTGTCCTAAAACAAGAAATGTAAAAGCTGTAGTACATTATTCGTAAGAATCGTAGATAAGAATCAGATTGTAAAAAGTAGTTCACTTCTGACATTGATTAAACTTATATTTTGCATTACATTTACATACATTAAAATTACATTTTGCATTATCTTTGCTTTTCCAGATGGTTTAGCAGATTTAAATCCTTCAAAGAAGTTAAGTCTCTTGCTAGCAAACATATTGCGACAAGCTTGATCAAATGATAGCTCTGATTCTTAAGGCAAGTACCACAGCAAAAATAACATTCCTCCTATATCAGCAATTACAGGCAGAGAAATTGATCCAAATCCCAGAGAAATCACAGAAAGTTTACCATTGGTTACAGGGGGCTTTGGATTAGGTCCTCATTTTGTATGAGGTCCCAGCCCTGTGCAATGTGTGCATCAGAAAAGACGGTTATAGCCCATCTCCAGACGAGGTTTCCCATGAAAAGCAGCAATTCAGCCTCCATGATAACAGCGATGCCGCGTGCTGCTGGAATAACAGGATGCAAAACATCCTCTTGAAAGTGTGCGAGTGCTCCTTCTCTGTTGTGAGCTTGGCAGTGTGTGTTTAAGCTGCTGCTGGGAGCTTTCCTGTAACTTTCATCAAAGGGGACACTGGGTCCTAGTTCAAGGAAATAATCTAAATCATGCCCTTTTTCAGACTAGAAAACCATAGTTGGTTTTACTTTGTTTAAATTTAATTACGTGATCTGTTGTATTCTGGTCATGAATGGCATTAAAATAATCTATCAGTAATAAGCAAACAAATCAAAAGAGTGCAAGAAAATGAAAAACGGGGCCAAACTGCTAGAATTCCAAGATGAAATGATAAATAAATCTCTTGTTCTTCCTACCAAGTTTTTGCAGATTTCAACAGAAAAGGCATATGGAGCTGAGGCTCTGACAGGGAGCTTGGCCCCTCTTCCCACTGGCCTCCATGGTACTGGAAGTTTTTTCTTCCAGCTGCTTGTCAGTATCTGTAGCACAGTGGCTTCCTTAAAAGAAACTTTCCAAGGGAAGAAGTACTAGACGTGTGCTATTTATCTACATTTTATTGTGTGTGAAGATAACTTTGAAAGCTCCATAGCTTCTGTTGTTCCCTCCCATTTGTGTGATCAATACAAGTTGTATTTAACTCAAGCCCAGCAAAGCGAAAGGGGCACTGATGCCTTTCCCAGAAAACAACAGGCCAGATTCTTTCGCGGTACTGAATTCCATTCCCAGATTTTCTCCCCGGCACCTTCTTCCCGCACCATGGAGCACATGCTCTTGCCGTCACAGCTGAGCGCGGCTGCACCCCCGTCCCCATCCTCGCTTCGGTAGTTCCCCGGTGAGAGGTCCCAAAAGGGACCTTTGGTTATTCCCAGGACATTGCCTTCATATACCAATTGTTTGCTACCTTCTTCCTCCTCCCTTGTCCCCTCTACACCTGCCCTATTTTTCCTGCTGCATTCCCCAAAGTGCTTTTGCTTTTCCCTTTAGCTGTTCCCTTCATAAATAGGCTTCCCACCACCACGACAAGGGGGGAAGCCGGCATAGCTTTTGCCACCATCTCTACCCATGGAGATGCTGCCCACAGATCCCATCAGGGCTTGCAAGCCCAAGTGAGGTGTCAGGAGTGCAGGGCTGCAACACCGTGGCACAGGGCTCTCTGCAAAGTGGGCTCTGAGACCTCTCCAACAGGCACGGACATGGCTGCCAAGCCAACCCACCAGCCACGGGGTGCAAGGTTGGCTGCTGTAAGAAGTAGCATGGCCGTGTCATGGTGGTGGGTTCCCGTTTTCCCAAAATGCATGATCTGAATGGGACTGTCCATACAAAACAAGCTCAGCTTTAACCCCAGCACTCAAAGGACAACACAGGTATGGTCACAGGGTCCAGGATGCAACACAGCATCTCTCTGGGAGAGCTCAGCTCACGTGCTTTGAGAGCGAGCATGTGTCTCCACCCAACACTATGCTTACCACTGTGTTCCTCAGGGAGACGGTTTGGCTTTAATATATCTGTAGAGCACTTGCATGCCAATAGCATGGCATAAACAACAGTGCTGTTCTGCAGCTGTACAATCCCAGCTCGTGAAATAGCATTAAAATCCCATGCAGAGAGAAGGAGCGAGTGCGTTCTCCCACCGACCAGACTCCAGTTGGCCTCGGAGGGTGGGTGGATGCCAAGTCTGTGGGAAGATTAAAAACACAAAGTACCCAGTATCGATATGTTCTTGCAATATACATAATGCAGTGGTATGTCACCCGGCCCGGCTGCTCCATGTTTTTTGTAACTGCCTACGTGGCTGATTCATGTCTCCTGAAAACTTATTGCCACGACCTTGTTTTGAAAGGAATGCAGTGTCCCACTCCCCCAGCAGCTCCTGCCGGACCTCTCCTTGTCTCCTTTATTAATTCATTCCTTGCCAAGAACAGCACAGTGATGTAATAACGAAATGTGCTTTGAAATCGACATGATATAAAGGACTTCTGCAAGGCTTCAGGCCGGCAAAGCACTTAAACACACACATGACTTTAAGCATGTGAGCGGTAGTCCCGTTGGTTTCAACAACGCTACACATGTGCTTAAGTGCTTTGCTGGATCGGGGCCCACATTTGACAGACAACTCAGGTTATACCTTAAACAAAGAACCTCTTTGACACAGGATTTTTTGCAGAAAAACCCGGAGTTTCACATAATCCTTAGAACCGAGCACAGAGCCAGCGCTGAGCCCACAGGAGCTGATAGCAAGACTCCCATCGGTTTCGGTGAGGTGGGGCTTTTGCTCTGAGATCTGGAGCTGGGTGCACATTGCGGCTGCTCTGCCCTTCTGACCAGGGAAAAAAAATTACACCCTTAGCTTTTGCCAAAGAATCACAAATGAAAATAACTGACTTTTATTGGTTACAGGCCATGTATGTAGTAGCTGTGCAGATTTTAGCTGTGTTATTCTTGCAGGAAAGTCTAAAGAAGTGATTCTCTTGTCTACAAATATAGGCCTGTCAAGGTTGAACAGTTATGTTCAATGTCATCGTAAGCAAAACTGACATTTTATTTACTCATTTGTACCACCGGAGTGTCAGCTCAGCAATGATTAAAGCTGTCAGTAGAATCAACAAATAGTGTAAAAACACCGAGCTGCCAGTCCAAGTTTCTGTTTAATTGAACATGTTAGTTTGAGTGAAGCTTTGCCTGAATGTTTTGATGGTTTTGTGGCTTATTTTCACTAATTAATTTGCTTGGCTATTATCCTCTGGAGGCAAACAACTTAATTGACAAATAAAATGGCTCTCATTCATTCATCCATTCATTCATTCCTCCAGAGGAAATCCTGCACAACTGGATGTGAACTTCCAGCTGATCTGTAATTTTGACCAGAACCATTTTTTTATGCTGTTCAGATTTCTGTCAAGGAGTTGAAAGTCACCCGTCTAAAGAAGAGATTAATCCAGGTCTAAACTCAGGAAGATAATGTGCTTGAAAGAAATGACCTGCGGTGTTTACCTGTAGAGAAAGACGTATGTTGCAGAGGCTGTTGGCATAGAAGTTGGCAGATTTGCCTTGGTCTGTTTACTAAAAAGGAAGAGGAAGGGAAAAGAGGGGAAAACAAGGGGAAAAAAACTACCCTGGCTTTTCAGACTTCTCAAACCTCAAAGCTTAGCTCAGGTTGGCCTGCAAATTTTATTGCTTTGTTCACACACAAAATTTAGCACTGGAAGCCCTCAAAAGCCAGGTTCAGAAAAATAATTTGCTCTTGCTGCCGATGAGAGAGAAGATTTTTTTTTCCTCTATTACATGGACATAGGGTGTGATACCACTAAATCCAAGATGCATGAAAAGACAGATACAGGGCAATTGCTCAAAATGGGTTGCCAGTGTGGTGTTCCTAGACAAAGAAATAACATTGCACTCTGTGTACTGTAATAAAATAGCTAGGACTTGCTGTGCGACTAGTTTTAAATCACTTCCATGACAGCTATTGACTTTCCTGATGGAGGAGCCCGTTGATAGGACTAAAGCTGCATGAGGCTTTTTACAGAAGAAAAGAAATACACTTGCTGCAATATATTTCTTGAGAAATTATTCGGGCAAGCATCAAAATAATCAATAAAGCAATGCCATTTGCATTCAGGCAGGCCTGATCCTGCAGGAGAGCACCTGTGCCTGCAGACACAGCTCAGTTGTCCTGCTCCTGGAAGGAAAACTGTTTGCGGGACTGCTGTGTAGCACCACTGGCATTTGTACTTCACTTCATGTGCCAGCTTGTCGGCAGGACCTGCCCTTTTATCACAACGCTTACATTAGGCCTGGTCAAAAATAGATCGTGTAAGTATGTCACTGAATGTCTGATGTTCACAGGCTGGTTTCCACCATGGTAGCAGATAAGATTTCTATGGCTTTAAGTAGTCATACCGTAAGTACTTTATGGCATTCAAAGTCAAACATTTATCTAATTCTTCTCAAAAAGTCCAGAAGCTGGGGAGAACTTCATTGCTTCTTAAAAGTCATCTTAATGCTTTTTATCGTATAAAATGCACTTGCAGTCATTACCTGCCATGCTTATAAAATCTCCTGGAAGAAATAAAACCTATCATCTGTGTATCCGAAAACAGAAGCCTCTCCTTTTACTTACAATGAGAAATTTACATAAAATTACTGAAGAAGGTTAAGTTTAAAAATTATTCCATGTTTTCCAATTATGGAACACTGTTTTAATTTTAATTTCTGTCCACAATCCTGCCTCATTTACATTCTTGGACCATGAAAGTTACAATAACATTTACAACACATAAGTGATGTTTTTGTGTTTACAGCTGAGTATGTAAAGACACTTAGGCAGGGTCATCAAAGTTATTTCCAAAGTAAATTTAAGTAAAGGCTGAGTACAATTTTTTTGTTCAAGTTTCTCTTTTCCATGCAAAGTTTCAACTTTTTTGCTGAAAAAATATTTTTTTTCTTCATTTTGTACAGATAATAAAGATGATTTTTGCTGACCAGCTAAAATCTGATAACAGTCTGATAATAGTACACGTTTGTGCCAGCTATCTACATGCTGATAAAATGCCAGGGATGAGCAGCCACTGCCTTCCTCTCAAAAAACAACAGGATCCCATTTGTATTAAACAGCTACTTTCCATCACGTCCTTTTAATATTTGTTGTTGTTGTTGTTTAAAAAAAAAAGAAAAAAATAAAAAACCATGGAGAAATTATTTAGTCTAGCATATGCTCTAACCGGGCACATTGGCTTTACCTTAGGTGACCACCTACTCGGTAGGTATGTAATGAAGCTGAAGTATTGGGGGGACAACATCTGGCAAAGGCTTGTGAATTACAATTTTCTTTTGCAAGTGGAAAACCATATCCTGCACCAGGTCTCAGTGGGGTTTAATGCTGTCAGAGCATACAAGGTTTGTTTTGATCTGTTATGGAGTAACACACATAGCTTTCAGTTCACACTAATAACATCCCCGTGCCTGGGGTATACACCAATCCAGCGGCTACTAATTAAAGGTTAGAATTAACCAAACACAGTTCCTCTACAAAACATATGAAACTTATTAAAACTTAAAAGTGACGGCTGGTTCTCAATATAAGCAAAGCAAAGAATGCAAGAGTATTGTGGAGGGTTATTTAAGCACATTTTATTTCAGCATATTAAAAATTTCCTGTGTCTGCCAGTTCAGCACATAACATTTTAATGTTTCATGTGAAAACACAGCAAACTTTTAAAGAATCAATTATCAGTCCTGCATATCATAAAATAAATCCAGTTTTCAGTATTACCATAAAGCTTTTTATGTCATTTTGATCTGAAAGAGGTTTTTTGGAAGTTCGCAATTTTAAAAGCGGAGAAGCACAACAGTGTTGCGAGCCACCTTTTATTTATTCCAGTTACCAGCCAAACATTTTGGGACAAACCGCACAAATAGGAGTACTCAGACAAATGGGGTGTGTAGCAGCTATTTCAAGCTTATGATACTATTCCAATGAGTAAGCACAGCCAGGCACTCCTGTACTAATAGGACTTGATCTACACACAGAAAACCCCTTTGAAATAGGGGGAGCGACATAACCTGCTAACTTTTATCCTCTTGGCTTCCATAAGTCAGCGCGGAGGGTATACTATGAGTGTTATGCAATTTATGTGCCCGCTAGATCCTCCTATTTACATTTTAAAAATATACCCTCATTAAGCCCTCCAGTGTTATCTATGATCTTTGAAGTAAATGCTTTTGGTGCAGATAGGCTATCTCTGCTGGCAGAGCCTCCTTTCCTCGGCAGCGAGTGTCTTCAACATGTTGCAGCCTGTACCCTCAGCCTAATAATGTCTTCACTTGGAGCTTAATGAACTCATTACCCTTAATGCTGTCGTAACAAGATAGCTTGTAAATGTACTTATTTTTAATTCAGTCTATTCAGCTGTGTGAATTGAATTATATAAGACTAATTAATTAATGTAATTGAAGACCTCGTAAGGATAGAGCTTCTCAAACTGGCAAAACACACCTTTGTCAAATCCTTCTGTTCCCAGGATTAATTAAGGGAGACCTGGAAATAGCAGCTTCAAAGCTGGTAGAAAAACTTAAAATCTGTTGAGGAATAATAGTTACTGCAAGGGCTTTTTCCTTAACAGTGATTTTTCTCACTACTTCACCTCAGTACAAAGAAAATAAAAGGTAAGACTATAAAATCTGCACTTGTAAGCTGTTTAAAATTGGGTTAGGGTCCTATAGCTTCTAATTAAAAGATAAGAGCTGAAATCACTGAACATAGATGTATGTTATTAAACTGTGCACGTGTTGGTTTACAGCCAACACAAACCTTCCTCCCACAGGCTCTGGTTTTTTTTTTTTTTTTGATCAAGCTGAAACATTACAAAGACAACACCACCACACATTTGTGCAGCTCCGAGCACAACGGGGCTCTGCGCCATGGCTGGGGCTCCTGGGCGCTATGGGAAAACTACTAATCCCCAGTAACAAATGCTCTTAAACACAGAAGCGAGTGTTACACCCCTGTTACCAGAGCTGGCCCCTGAAGCCCACGGCTATGGAGCCCTGAGACAGGGAGATCTTAACCACTGCATGAGGATAAACAGCTTTCTTCTAGCAATTTAGCGCAATTTAGGTAGTATTGAATATGTACAGTAATGTAGGCTGTGAGATTACTAGTCTCTCTTTTACCTAAAGATAGTTATCCTTGTTATCCTCTTTAATAACAGGGTGGGGTTTTTTTTAAAAAGTCATTTTTTTGTTTGAAAACACAAAACCGATATGAATTGTTGGTGTGTTTTAGTAGGAGAGGAAAGGTGAGAGGTCCATAGCTCTGTCCCTTCCCTCTCCCTCCCACTACCAGTTCAGCATAGACACCTCATCACCTGAACTGACATCATCTCATCCTTCAGACCAAGCCTCTATCTCACCCTGGAGAATAAAATCTGTCTGGCAATGGTACAGTCCATTGTAACAGGGCTGTTGTCCAGAGGTAAACAGGGTCTGCATTGCCAGCTGATTACCCAAGGACTGCTGATAGCTACCTGCCAGCTGGACCACAGGCAAATTGTTGTGTGACTGAGGAGCAAGTTTAACCATTTAAAAGAAAGTGGTAACATGAAAAGCCATTTCGAAGTGTGTGTCGTTTAGGAATAAGCAAGGTGCTGAGGCTTTCTGCTTCTGGTTTTTGCAAGGACACAGATAGTATACCTATCACATACCAATCATAAATCAATATTTATATGCTATTATAGCTATCACACATTAGTATCACCTATAAGTAGTGAGCTGGAAATGAGTGCAGAGCTTCAATGGAAGAATGAACATACAGTTTCCTGAGTCCATCCCACCTCTGAGGTCCATTATTTCTTCAACCAGAAGACAGACACTACTCTACGTTAGAAATTATCAGGAGCTACCCACAGATACTGCAGCCTTGGGTACCACAGAGGGGAAAGCCTGGTTCCTGGGTGAGCTGCTGCAGACCGCTCACATCTGACATGCTCCAGCTCTATCACAAAGTGTTTGGCACAAGGCTTCCCTGGGCACCATGTCATCATGGTAGCTTTCGGTGGGTTGTCTGATGAAAGTGCCCAAAATAACAAGAATGCTGTATTGCAGCCTGTCAGACTTGTTTTTATGGCACGACATGAGGATGTATCCCATCTCATCCTATAGGGCTTGGTAGGAGTGTACATGGAGATGTTTGAGGGTTCAAGGTTTCCTTTGACACTGTCCATGTGGAGGAAGCTCATATGGCTACATAAACTCACCAAGACTTGGGGAGTTGAGAGTCTGACATGGTGACAGAGTATTCACTAGTGTTCAGCTCTGTATTAAGTTCTACCATTTTCCCACTTAAAATTTGTTATCCCTTTTCATATTTAAAACTGTCGTAGTGGGGCTTAGTATAGAATGTAAGGTTTGTTTTCTTTTCTGTCCTCAACAAGGAAAAGAGATGTTTATAGCTGTAGTATTGGTTATTATATTGCCACATTTTTCAATTCAAGAAATTGATCTCCCAGAGGATAAACATTGTAATAGGTAATAAAACCTGAGAGTCCAGTCAAGGTCTTTCTAGTAAAGGATCAGTCATCTTTACCTGCAGTGAGTTTCAAGAGGTTCTCTCTATTCGAGCTGTCAGTTACATACTGGGAAATGAGCAGTGGTGTGTATATGTTCTTTCTGCACAGAAAAGAATATTATGCTAAAGCAACTGGCCTCTTCGCCTAAAAGATATACAATTAAAAATTGTTACGCAACAGCATTCTTAGCCACCATAACACGAAGCAAACTACAAGGGAAGGTAATGGTGCCTTGCTCCCTTTCAGTCAACACTCTCTCTCTGCCAAGTATTTCTAAATGTTGCAGGAATGTAGTTCATGTGTTTCACAGATTATGAGCTACTTTTCCCAGTGCTTTGACCACCAGACACAACAGCATCCAAATGCAACACAATGGTAATTCAAACAAGACTGCAGTTCCTATTACATTATAGGTGTAACACTAGAGTGGGAAAAAAATAGATCCATGACTCCTGCACAAGTCAAAAAAATGCCATAATGATTTCTACCATACAGAAGAAAAGCTAGAGGAAATAAGGTGGTAAGATAAAGAGCAACACAATTAGCAGTGCTGAGCCTCAAATCCCTTTGATAGCTATAGCTTATCTTCAGGATGAGCTCTGGATGCCCAGCTGAGTACACAGTCTGTAAGTTGGCTATAATTTTGATTATTTTGCAGATAAGGGTGCCAAAACCTTGTAAAAATTGCATCTATAGAAAGCATGCTTCCAGCTGAAGCTGCCTCTACAGAATGAGCCTTGTGCTATGTCTTCCAAAAAAGCAGAGGGAAGGAAGCAGGCTACAGACACAGCTTTCCTGAAGACCTGTAGTACTCTGCACCTCCAACTACTCTGGCCACAGTCCTGGAAGAGTACATGCACGAAAGCTTACCTTATTATCACAGATAGTTCCAAAGATGCTCTCTGATCACTCCCGTAATGCAGAAAATAATCACACCCAGGATTAGAGACACAAACTTTAAATACTCAAATTGTACCACACAGGCACACAACTAAATAACTATGGGACAGAACATGCTTTAGACAATAATGCTTAAGACCATTAACATTATTTTCCCTTCCATATCCTTAACCTGATTGTGAACCTTCCACTCCTATACGTGCATTTCTTGCCTTTCTGTTTTCTATGAACGGCACTTCCAACCAGACCTTGAACTGCAAATACGTAAAACTGTTTTTGTCAGAAAGCGCTTACCCAAATGTCTCTGGATTTAATGTAAGCTTGCCTGCTTAACCTCTCAGAGGTCAAGATGTTTTGTAATAACTAGATTTCACCACAAAGAGGAGGTCAGGTGGTATGGCGAGGACCTGAGAATAAAATCTGGAGGAAGCTTGTGTAATGCTCAAGGGACTGGGAGAAAGAGTAGAAAGAAGAGCCTGGGCATTTCTAGGATGAATTCTAAATTTGGCAGCATAGTGACTCACGTGAGGCTCTGTTCAAAACAGCATTATAATGGCAGCTACCAGGAAGCACTGGAAAATATCCAAACGTTTAAAGAAAGTGAAATGAAAATTATGAAATGGAAAGCTCTCATTTTTCACAGGAAATAGTGACCATTTCAGCCCATCTGAATTGCAGAAGTAACTGATACCATGTAGGAGATGTACCTGCTGGTACCTCACTGGGTTTGGGTACCACCCCTTGCTTCCTCTGACCTGTGCCATGCACTCCCACCCCCAGGTCACCGGCAGTTGCATGCCAGAGCAATACCACTAAAGTATTCAAGGGCTGAATGGATTTACTCCAAATGAGTCACTGCCCCTAGCTCTTCTTCTGTAATTTTTATTTTTGTTTGTGTCTTCTTTTGTCCGCATTTAACAGACGTTGGGAAGGTCTTTTCCAGCTGATTGTATTCTTCTTGCAAGGTACAACACTGACCATACACGGCAGAGCTGATGGTACTTTCCACCTGTGGTTACAAACCATGGACAAAGGCGTGAAATTAATCTCCATTTGAAGTCAGCACCTACCCCTCCAGGGTGGCCCAGAGTTAATCCCTGGCCATGATCTTGACACACCTCACCATTCTGCCATGGAGATAAGGACCTACTCCCAGCTCTCAGGGAGACTGTAGCTGGGAAAGTTTTCCTGAAGTGTCCAAGGTAGTGCCGAGCACACTGTGCAGGTACCTCTCTCCTCACCGAGGCTGTCTGGACTGAAGGAGAACAGGCATCCCTGTGCCTCCTTTCCCAATGGACCTGTTTTGCTTGGTGTCCTCAGGCCAGTGCCAGGCTCAGGCGAGTGGATGTGGTGCAGCGGGAGTGGTGGAAGAAAGAGGGTGAGTCCCAGACCCTGCTTCTCATGTCGCTTTTGTCTTTATCTACAGATTGAAATAAATTTATGAAGAGGTCTGAAAACAGGGACCTGCTTCCAGTCAAAACCCTTCACCTTAAGATTAGAGAAATAGGCTCTGTTTAGCAGGATCTTCTTTCAGATCCGTGAGGTTTGCATATCTCTGTGCAGCTTCAGCGGGGTGCTGTGCTCTAGAATAACCTAAACCTGGTGGTCAAAGTACTCACCTGACTACAGAAGCTGAAGTTTCAAGTCCCTTGAACCAAGGAGCACACATCTCCCTCCTTCCTGGGCAAGCCACCAAGCTGCTCTGCCAATGGGGACAAACAGCACCAGTGTTTCCAGAGAAACTCACAATTATTACGGTGCTTATGCCTAAAAATTGCTTTTATCTGCTGAATCTCACTTTTGCAGATGTGGCATTTCCCATGTCCATAGTCAGCAGGTTCCTCGATGCAGCTCTGGCCTGGGCACCCACAACCTTCCTCTGTCCCCTGCCTTGTGTGACTACTGTGGTGTCCACCTCAGCATCCCCAGGGCTTCACCTCCACCACTGCACTGACTTTGCAGCATGATGCTAAACTGGCAGCGTCTCCAGCCACATGCCGGCATTCCCAAACTGGGACCATGCCAGAAAAATTTGGGGTATTGGGTGTTCAATGAAGCTGGGGAGGAGAAAGAGGAACTTCTTAGGTTGCTGTCACGGATGTAATCTGCACTTCAGGTCCCACACTCATCCATTCTAACTCCAGGTGCTTAACCGAGGTGCTTAAATTAGGAGCCTAGTCACTTCAGGGACCCTTGACAGCCCCTGGAGAGAAAGCAGGAGAAGGCGAGCAGGGGGTTGCGGGTGCCACTTTCCTCCTGCCGACTGCTGAGGGAGCCACAGGGCTCTGCCTCCAATTTTGGGAGCCACCACAGCCCTGTTTAGGGAGAAGGAGCTTGAATCTTGGTGCTGGGAACCCCTCTGAGCCTGGCATCGCTGCTCCCAGCCTCCCCCAGCACTTCAGGCCCACAGGCCCTTACCACAGAAATAACCTCCCTTTCTTCAAAACAGACCTTTCTTGGCTTAACAGATGTCTCAATGTAAGTAGAGTTGATCAAATTGAATTCCAGTGAGTAAGGGTCTGCCCTCTTTAGGGGAAAATGAGATGGTGTTCTTCTCACCAATGGAAAGGTGCACAAACAGGCTTTTCTGCACCACTCTGCTTCTCTGCAAAACCCTGGTTGAAGAGGACCCAAACTTCCATAACCCAAAACATTCAGATAATTATTCAGGGTTTCCACCAAGGCCCTACAGGGTGGCGGCCCACCACAATTTCATTTTTTACCCCTACACATTTCCTTCCCGGGAAGCCTCCACCCACCATTAACTTCATCTAAGATAATGCCAAAAGAAACAAAGTTGTCTTTTTTTTTTTATATAAAACATTCAAGCTTCTACCACAGAAACCACCTGATGGCTCAATTTTCACTCTTCCTTAAAAATCCTGTGGATAACTCATGGTAAATACAAAGGTAAAAAATACTGATTGCTACATACAGCGGATGCAGAACCTGCAGCTTTGCCTGAAACTGGCTGGGTTTTGTCACTGCTGTTTTCTAAAGAAAACATCTCGGCACAGAGTAAACAGTTTAAAACAAGGGAGTTTTTGAGGGTGGTAGGAATGCCAAGTGGAGGATGAGCCAACTTCACATTTCCTACCAGCTACTGAAAATAAGTGGAGCTTTCTCAGCTCCGGCTTTGTGCGGGGAACGGGTGTAGGTGTCAAATCGAGGGGGAAGTAGTGTAATAGCAGGGAGTGTATTAGTAATATGTACTTAGAAATCATAATAAGGCTGAATCACAAGTTACTCAGCACTTTCCCCATTTATAATCTTGAAAGCTTGTTATGACTAATGCAATAGGCACTGACCTGGCTCAGCATATAGCTCTTTAAACAAACACAGACACGGCAGGGCCAAATCACCGCATGCCAGGGCTTGCACCACCTAATTTGAGATGCCTGTTATGGATACGGGAGTCTAGACCTTTTCCCTGGGTGCTGAGCTCCAGCACGAGGGGGGTTAGTGGTCTTTGGAGATGCTCTAGAAAAACCTGCACTGAGAAGAAGGAGGGTTTAAGAGGTGCATGCTATGGCTCCCTCTCCTCTGAGCTTGGAGGCTAACCTCTCTCCTTCAAAAGCAGAGCAAGCCTGCTTTTTTATGCCCTTAATAGCCAGCTGGCAGGGGCAGCTATGTTTCTTTATACAGTAATGCAGTGGCAGGAGTGCATATTCAGCATGTGGGAGACCCAAATTCGACTTCCTTGTCTGCTTGCAGTGACCCAGTTCCCCATAGATGGAGAAGCCATTAGGTAAGATGTATAAAAAGATGGACAAAGATGTACCAGCTCCTTCTTCCTGGCTAAGTAACTTCTTTTGTTAGGCAACAAGGGTTGCCCCAGCAAGGGCAGAGTACATGGAAAACTGATCAGGGGATTAGCCCCACCTCACATGCACGGGATAACCACAGGATAGCCAGCACAGGGCAGCACATTGCTCTCCCCATCCTGCTGCTGTTGGGCTTTAAAAGAGCTGTTGTTGGGTTAGTGAGTGACCTGTTTTGTTAGGCACAATATGGCAAGGAGAAATACCTCCTCCATGGGTCCCAGTAGACCTTCAGTCCAAAGCAGATGCCTGCGTGCCCAGGCCTCTCAGAAGCTGCCTTCCTCACGTGCAGAAGACGAGGGTTTGGAAATGGAAAACCGAAGCGCTTCCAGAGTTTCATCCCCTGCAGCACCGGGCAGTGGAGGAGCAGCAGATTTGAGGCTCTCAGTCTTGGAACAGCTTCCCAAATTCTTTCTGATTCCTGTTGGAAGTGCTTGGACTCCTCATGAACCTGTGCTTTAACGATTTACTGCTGCTTACCTTTCTGTTCAGAAAGAGCAACCTGTTGTGTACGGCTGAGGCTCAAACCTGCTTCTCTTTTGAACTGCAAAGCTGTTCCCACAGTTAGACACACACAATTTTTTGAAATTCAAGGAAAGGAAATACTACAATTAAAAATATAAAAAGTATATTTGATTGCTCTCAGTTGATGCACTTTCTGGAGAAAGGGATTAGTGCTGTACTCTAAATATACTCTTCTCACGGAAAAATAAGTAGGAATTCTTGTTTTTTGCCACACACACATTTAGCATTTCAGCAGACGAAATCTGAAGCTCTTCCTACTTCATTCATTGTTGATACTTCATACACTCTGTATTAGCAGAGCCACGGGCTCCAAAGACGTACCCGTAAGTAACCATTCGTAGTACACAACTTCAAAGAGGAAGGAAAGATGCTAAAATTAATTTAGTTGTCTAGGAATTTGCATTGTCTCCATCCCTGTAACACTTGAGCACCTCACCATGAGAAATGTTTTTATTCTCACAACATCCTCGTGTGGTTGGGAAGTGCTATTATCCTCCTTTCTTAACCCAGTTTCCTTAGGAAACTAAGTTTATGCAACCACGCTGTCCATCTGCTGTCAGTCTCCTGACAAACAACTTTTGGCCAATTTCAACCAAATTTAACAGCGTAACCCGTGCCCAGCCAGTGAGGGTCCCAGGCCCTGCTAAGCCAGGTGAGGACCACAGGCCCCTCAGCCTGGGGTGCAGGGTGTCCGTGCCTTCCTGCTGCATACGCTCAGAGCTGTAGGGACAGCTTGGGCAGCAGCTGCCTATAAATCCTGTTTGCTTTTGTGGAATGTACCTGAGACACGTTTGGAAAGGGTCTCTCAGCTGATTCCCCTGCCCAAGGCTGGCTACCTGCTGTCACCGTGAAGGCAGCGGGGATAACAGGGTTTGTCCTCCACATCTACACTGTGGTTCTGTGCATGCTTGCATCGGTGTCCATGGTAGCAAGAGCCTAACCTTTCTCCCCAGTTTTACTAAAGTAAAGCACCTGAGCATGGCATTGCATCCATGTAATGTCAATGCAAAAAGGGTTCGGTGTCAGACCTGGAGCTACCACAGGGCGTACCTGTATCCCAAAGAGCATGTGCCATGGCAGGGAAGACATTTATAGCAGAATCAGGAACTGAGCCCACTCTTTAGCATTTCAGATCAATTGCAAGCCTGTCCCATTTCTACCTTTATACGCTGGAAATGAAATAAAACGTCAACAATGGAATAATTTTCTGTAGGGACATCTTTCTGTGCTTTGCTAGTTGTGGATGATAGTTAGGTACGATTGTGTACTTGATATGTCCAAAAGGAACAGACCACCTGCATGAAGCTATTAAAAAAAAATAATGTCAGACCTTCAAAATATGTTTTGCTTAACAGCTGTCATAATTTGCACACTCACAAGGGCAGCCTCTCCACTATCTCTCCGTAATCCTCACAAGTAAAATGGCAAAGACCATAGATGCGTATGTGATGGATGTTACTTATGTCTATTACATGTTAGAACTCTTCCCATGAAAATGAATAGTCACCACAGTATACATATACTGAGCAAATGGGTGAAAGTATTTTTCTGTTTGTCTTTGCAAATGGAGTAAACAAAGTTCATCAGTCTCTGAAAAAAAAATATTATTGAAAGTTGGCAAAATTATAATTCAATAATATAACATCCCCAGATTTCTTAACAAGGCTGAAGTTTTCCATTATCTACTCCGAAAAAGATAAGAAAAGTGTAATATCCTAAATGGATTAGAAAGGGTCTTTATTTGCCTGACTGATGAAGGTTAAGTATTTTTTAAACGTGTTGTATTCTGACATCAGTCAGACAACACCGAACCATACTTAAAAATAAATCCTTTCTTCTTTCATTATTCCATCATGATAATGTGAATAATGTGAACTACAAAAGTATTCTTCATGTTCCAGGCTGGATATGAATGATTGATAAAAATGAAGGGACTGTATTTCAACCTCTGTTAATGGACCTGTCCTTTTTTTAATCCTACCTAAAATGCAACCAAAATAAACCAGCCACGACAACTTTCAGATCCTCCTAGAAGCTATGCTAAGGCACATGGAGGACAGGTAGGTGATTTCAGACAGCCAGCATGGCTTCACCAAGGGTAAGTCCTGCCTGACCAACCTAGTGGCCTTCTATGATGGAGTGACTATGTCAGTGGATAAGGGAAGAGCTGTGGATGTCATCTATCTGGGCTTCTGTAAGGCGTTTGACACGGTCCCCCACAATATCCTTCTCTCTAAATTGAAGAGATGGATTTGATGGATGGACTGTTTGGTGGACGAGGAATTGGCTGGATGGTCACATCCAGAGGGTAGTGGTCAACGGCTCAATGTCCAGATGGAGAACAGTGACAAGTGGTGTCCCTCAGGGATCTGTATTGGGACCAGTACTGTTTACTATCTTAATCAATGACATAGACAGTGGGATTGAGTGCACCCTCAGCAAGTTTGCAGATGACACCAAGATGAGTGCTGCAGTTGACATGCCTGAGGGCTGGAATGCCATCCAGAGGGACCTGGACAAGCTGGAGAAATGGGCCCGTGTGAACCTCATGAGGTTCAACAAGGCCAAGTGCAAGGTCCTGCACCTGGGTCAGGGCAACCCCTGGTATCAATACAGGCTGGGAGATGAAGAGATTGAGAGTAGCCTCGTGGAGAAGGACTTGTGGGTACTGGTGGATGAAAAGCTGGACATGAGCCAGCAACCAGGGCTGCATCAAAAGAAGCGTGGCCAGCAGGTCGAGGGAGGTGATTCTGCCCCTCTAGTCTGCTCGGGTGAGACTCCACCTGGAGTACAGCGTCCAGCTCTGGAGTCCTCAGCACAGGAAAGACATGAACCTGTTGGAGCCGGTCCAGAGAAGGGCCACAAAAATGATCAGAGGGATGGAGCACCTCTCCTATGAGGAAAGGCTGAGAGAGCTGGGGTTGTTCAGCCTGGAGAAGAGAAGGCTGCGGGGAGACCTCATTGCAGCCTTTTGGTACTTAAAGGGGGCTTGTAAGAAAGATGGGGACAGACTTTTTAGCAAGGCCTGTTGCGATAGGACAAGGGGTAATGGTTTGAAACTAAAAGAGGGTAGATTTAGACTAGATACAAGGAAGAAATTTTTTACAGTGAGGGTGGTGAGACACTGGAACAGGTTGCCCAGAGAGGTGGTAGATGCCCCATCCCTGGAAATAGCCAAGGTCAGGTTGGAGGGGGCTCTGAGCAATGTGATCTAGTTGAAGATGTCCCTGCTTATTGCAGGGGGGGTTGGACTAGATGGCCTTTAAAGGTCCCTTCCAACCCAAACTATTCTATGATTCTGTGATTCCATAAGAGTGATCCATATAGCACTGAAAAACTTGCTTTGTTACAGTGAATAGGTCTTGCTTAAAGCATGTTAGCTGCTCTGCTGCCCTGGTCAACATAAAATATACCCTAGCATATGGGTATAAAAAAAATTATCGTTTTGAATCCTCATGAAGCTCCATCCTCATGGTGTGGCTATGCATTTTCTGCTAAAGATCATCTGAAGATTAGGTCCTCTCTTTTGTTACTTGAATCCCAGCTTACCCTGATAGAAGTGAGAGGAGAAGTGGACCCTTTGAAGAAGGAAATTATAGGGCCATAAGCTGGGAAAAGACTTAAGTGTCAGTCTAATTTGTATGTACGTGGGACGACATGTAAGTTCTAAAATTGCTAAACATTTGCTTAAAATAAGTGAGTGCTTAAACAGTTTGTGTTTATGGAAAAAAGAACTTCTTATATTTCCTGTATCATGTACTGTAATTTTCATCTAGTTTAAAGCAATTCACTCATACTTACTCAGAAACTAATTCTCTTTTTGTTGGGGGGTCTCAGAGAAAACATCAATTTTTTATTTTATTTTTGTATTTAAATAGTCAAGAAAGGAAGTGGAGTCTGAACTTGTTAGAACATATTTCCACTTAATGTAAACAAATAATACTTTAAAATATTCCATTTGTTTTCCAGTTGGAACTGACCCATTCTGTTTTATGTGATGATTCAGTTATAACTCAACAAAACATACCGGTAAACTCAGGTTTTATTTTGAAATCAAATGGTCTCTGCAACATGGTACTTTTAACAGCCTGCTTATAACTTTTTTCCTTCCCTTTCTTTTGCAAATCACTTAGAGTTTCTTAAAATATCTATTTAAAAGCTTCCCTGCACAAAAAGAAAAAGCCCAAAAGAGTTGGTTATATCTTTAACATCAGGAAATGCATGTAGTAAGAACATAATAAGTAATAAAATCAGTACTGATAGAAAAATAAATATAGCACTTTTGCCTGGGTTAAATGTCAGATGTAAGGAAGTGCTGAGCATCCTTACTTCCTATAGAATCACTCATCCTTCCTCTACTGAGGCTGTTTCCAAAAAGGCTGTTATTAAGTCTGGGAAAGGATGTGGCAGCAAAAGATGGTAAAACACTTGAACACATGTGCTTTGTAGACCTTTCTACTATAAGAAACATTTATTTCACAAAGAGAGCAAACGCAATGTCCGATGAAGAAAAGTAACCCACCGGTTTCCATAACTGTAGCTGGGCTTAGGTAATGCACTATGCAGTGTTTGATTTAAAACGTTAAAATATTAAAAGAAGTTTTCTGTAGCATAGTGTTCCTATCAAAGTGAAATGACTCATAAGAATGCTAAATTCAAACCAGATGGGCATAAACACTCACTGAAAAAAATCAGATATTTAGAGGTCAGCATGGGTCTTCATAAAAATGAAGACCTTGTCTGAGTTACTGAAAAATGAACTTCAGTGATAAAAAAGAAAACAAGAGAAAATATTAGTGATTTTATTTTAATTATACAAGCCACTGTCAATTAGGAGAACTAACATTTACAAAACTTTACATTGCCATTTTAATTTGAAAAAGATGTCTGTGGCAGTCCTTAGACTTCAGACAAACAGCAGCACGGTGTCTCCCGTGCGGGGAGGGAGTGAGGGATGCGGGAGTTCAGAAAGGCCACACTAATATTCTGCAACAAACCCTGTGCTTCCCACTGAGGAATAACCCCGATTACAGATTTGTACGGGACAGAAATCTTCCACCCCAGCTCAGCGGCATGATGCCAGCCTTTGCTTCCCTTTGAACCAGACCACAGAGGGGGAAAAAAAACTCTCATTCCTGCTATCATACCAAAAAAGTTCATACCACCCAACATTGCTGCTGCTCTGTTGTTAAACGTGCGTGTTGTTTTGTTTTCCTTTCCTCGTTTCATCCATTGCTCTCTACCATTTACAGATTGTCTGGAGCGTGTACTTATTTTAAACTTTTATACCCTACCAGAAGAAAAATATGTGGGCTCAAAATTAATATTGGTTTTGACTTATGGTGAAATTCCAGTAATGTTTAACTTGGATCACTAGACCTGTGCATTTTACAGAGAGCAGAAAGGAATACTTTTCGAGCTGAAACGTGTAATGGGAGTTCCCTACTGTTTTGTTGCTGGGATCTTGGACAACAAGAAAAATGATGAGCATATAACTTATTCCTTTTAAAACATACAGACTAACTAAGTGGAGAAAATAAGGGTTCTACCCATGCCATAAGCTATAAAGGCATATATTTGTATCCCTGTTCCCTGATTAATTTGTTAACCGCTACCATTCAACCTCCTAATAAAAAATGATTGTTCAATGTATATTACTGTCAACGATTTTACATTCCAAACCATAATCTCTTGGGGCACAAGTCAGCAAAAGATATGTGTGGCTTCCATCGTGCAGAAGCCCACACAATGCTGTGGAAACTGATTTTTCTGGGCTCCTGAGGCCTCCCGCAAAAGGGCCATAATTTTATTTTGCAGAAAAGAATGCCTGTACTTTTGGCCTATGTGTTACTGCCATTAGCAGCACTCTAAGACCAAAGGTAAGGGGTGAAACTTGGCCCCAGCAGCATCAGTCAGAGCTTTGCTGGTGGGGTTAGAGAAGCTAGCGTTGCCTGCAACGTGCAGGGTGATGCTTTGCAGGGCAAGCTCCAGAGCTGTCATTACAGTATCCTGAAGGCTGCACAATGCAAATATTACGCATCTTCCCTTTGGTGACTCTTTATGATTGATTGATCCTTTGTTTTGAGGTAACTAAAACATTGCTTGGAGATCAGACCCCTTTACCAGGCATTGCTGCACACATCCGAATAGGGAACTCGCCTTTGAAATGCTTTGGGTCTCAGCAGATCTCTCCGGATCATATGCATGACTGTCACAAGTGGGACACCTGCAGCATTCATTCTTAAAAAAAGTTTTTAGATGTTTCATTTTCCAAGACATTGAATACTGTTTGTGTTCTCCCACTGTAAAATTAAGGGAGGCAGTCCTCATCCACCAACCTACACAGCTACTATTACCCATTTATTTCCTAAGACTTGCTTCATCCTCATGCTGCTTAGAGTTGAATACTATTAGCCATTTCCTATTAATACTATTACTATGGCTTAGAGCAATTATTGGCAAATGCTTTGCCAGCCTCCAGTCCAAAATGTTCTCTTCATGCCCCTCAGGTCCAAACCACCAAAACCTCTTGCTGCCAAAGGGTATAAACTGTCAAAAAGACAACAAAAAAATTCCCCACCTCTGAGCAACCGCAGTGCCAAATGAAACCGTAGGGCTCTTGGCACTTCCAAAAAATGAATGTTCACTGTACCCCATTGCTGGCACCTTGTCTAGCAGAAGGAGTCCACGTACACACATAAACACATGTATATGCATATATATACATACATACATACGCACCCTTCTGTAATGAACACTGCTCCTCCAGCATCCTCGTGGATAGGCTTAAATATTTCAGCGAAGGCTGGGAGGAAAACATGATGGTCAGGGCCCTAACATTTCTGCTTCCTTGAAACAGCCCAGAGCTTTTTTTAAAAACCACAGGATAACCCAAGGCAGGCATCAATGAAAGTCTCTACATCCTAAAGCTCAGATGCCTAAAGCCACATGTGATGGTTTCCAAAACTTGGACTTGCCTCTCTCTGAAGGGCAAGGAGGTATGAGTCCAAATGCAAGGAAGTAGCCGGGTGGGCAAGGAAGGGGCAGGGTGAAGGGGGCAGGGACCCCTGAGATGAAGGGGCAGGGACCCAGTATAACAGCCGGGAAGAAAAGGCAACAGCAGTGAGGGCTGGGGGAGAAATGCTGGGAACTTCTGGCCAAAGGGAGAACCACACTTGAAATGAATCTCAAGGTGAATCTGCTCACCAGGTGTAGGGGGGAGCTCACACAGCATGGTGAGAAGTTTTCAGTGCATACAGTGACCAACAGCTATGGGAAACTCTGCTGCATCATGAAATCCCAAACCAGCCATGGGAAAAGGCTGGAAGAGTGCTCCCTGGTCACCAGGGACTATTTCCTCCATTTCCAACAGGAGAGCTCCCTGGAAGGCATTCAGACCAGCATGGTGAGCTGGAAAGTTAAGGAACATTTTGTACAATTTGGCATACCTGGACATTGCCAAGGGTATAATGTAATTGCTGCCCCAAATGAGAATCAGACACACAGGGCATCTTCTCTGAGGCACCCTGAAAGCCACTGGAGTCAATCAAAGCAAAGCTGACCATAATGACATTCAAGAGCCTGAGGGTGAGGGAAGAGCGTGATAGGGAAGAGCTGGCGAAGCTGGCCCACCACAGCACACCCTGGCAGGACAGGGCAAGCACAGGCTCTGACAGGCCGGAAAACCAAGGCACAAATTCCAAGGAGGAAGACTTTGGTGTCCCCAAAACTGTGGGCAGGTCATGGGAGCAGTTAGAAAGATACCAAACTCAGCAGTCAGATACAGCACAGGAGTACTGAGATCACTGCACATCAGGGGGCTGCCAGGGGGCTGCCAGGGTGCGGCGGGTGAGGGGCTCATCCTTTCTGCTCCCTGAAATGACACAACAAAACAAACGCTGACAAAAGAAAGATGTAACAACCTGGCAGAAAAAGGAAGGTTGCGGGAGGGAGGAGACATCAGGAAATCAGTCTGTTTGCAGAAGACTAGTAGGTCAGCTGTGCTGGCAGCATCTTCATAAATATTTCTCTTAATGCTGAAGCAGTTTAGTTTTATAAGCATGGGATCCTCTCATGTGGTTACTGAGCATGAATCAAAGACGCTGTGGCTCAGCACTGCCCTATTTTTTATTGTGCTTTCTTGAACATCCTGGGGTTGCACAGTCCCAGCAAGCGCAGCAGGGCTGGAGGCCAGGACCACTCCCCTCCTCTCACACCCCCCCCCGGTGAAGGGGACCAAGGGTTCGCAGCCCTGGCTCACAGAAATCCCCCAGAACAGAGGATTTGAGGAGGAACGTGAGGCCAGGCCACCAAACTGAGGAGGCTGGTGGGGTAAAGGGGCAGAAAAAGGTGCTGAGGAGTCACGGAGTCCCACTGAGCTGCGGCAGCTCAGGCTCGACACAGGGTGCTGCTGCTGTCCCATCCCCATCCCCCTGCCCACCCAACTGGCCCACCGCAGAGGTACAGCCCTCCTGCCTCGTACCTGTTGTCCTCCCATTTCTCACCGTTGTCCTCATGTTCCCAGACCTCAGGAGCAAAAGGGAAGGTAGGCAGAGCCAAAAGCCTGATAAGGGCAGAGCATCCCCAAGGACAGCAGGGACAAAGACTGAGCGAAGAGCATCGGCTCTGGGACAAGCAGAAAAGAGAGAACATCTGCTCCATCTGAAATTGAAGGAAAAATAATGAAAGCAGGCCATTCATTTTTACTTATGTATCTGGCTGGTTTCACTTTCTAGTTTTCCTGCCACAATTTTTGAGCTACAACTAATGGGAATTTTCCAATCCAAACAAAACAAGCAAACCAAACAAAACAGCCCTGTGGGATTACTGTGACGGGCGAGGGGGAGAGGCAGGCTTATGAGAAGGAAAGAGCGAGACTGCAAGTGCAATGCTCTTATCTGCTCCTTCGTTAGATGATTTTAAAATAGCTGTGACCCTTTTTTTCTTCTTCTTTCTTTTTTGGGGTGGCAAATGAGACAAAAAACTGTTTTGAGCAGGGGCTGTGCCTAAGCTTATTTCTCAGTTCTGGTTGATAAAATGCACCAAACAGCTCTGGTTCCCCAGTTGCTCCGACTGGAGTGCCAGAGCCCTCACCTGCCTCAGGACATGGCCGGAGAGACACCAGGGTCCCTGTGGTGGGAAGTGGTCCCTCTTGTCCCAGGACAGCTATTCTCTGAGCTGTAGAGCTGTACGCTCTGCCCAGACACGCTGGGATGGAAAAGCTAGGCCAGGCAGAGCTGATCCTCAGGTGGATGCTCTCCCACTCACCGTGAGGCAGTGAACAAACACCTCCTCTGGGTCCAGCCACGCCGATGGAGAAGACACCCCCCACCCACCGCATCCCACCGCTTGTCATCCCCCCTCTGCCAGATGCGATCCCTGCCCCAAGCCTGCAGCAGGGCTGCTCACACGAGTGCTCCCTCACCTCTGCCAGTCAAAATGAGACAGTTAACACAAACAGTGCAAGGAGCGCGTTGCGGCTAGCTTGGAGCCAGGGTGCTGAGGGGATGGGGTGGTCACCTCTGCTGCTCGCAAAGCGCCCACCTGGCTCTGTCCTCAGGGAAACGCCACAGGCAGGCCCTGAAGCAACATGCCAGCCCCGCCAGTGAAACACCCATGGTGCCATGGCCTTCCCCACCACCAAGGTGCAGAGGGGAGGTCCTCTCCGGAGAGCTCCAGGCGATGCAGCCTCCCTCGCGATGAAACCCCAGCCCCACTGAAGTCGGTGGTAGGACTCTACTGGACGTCAGTCAGCCCAAGGTTTCACCCTGCCCATCGATTACTAACACATTTTGTAAAAACAGACTTAGATAAGGTTCAATAAATGTCTTTGGGTGATTTCAAATTGCTCTTTCTGTGTTTTAGGAAAGCTATTTCCTTTCTGAAAAATGCCTGCCCAAGTTTCACACTTTTTTTTTTGCATCGTCTGTTGTTATTTATAGACTCTACAGATGGAAATGACCCATTTGGTCACCCAGCACTCCCTGCCAGCGCAGGACTGTTCTCCAGCAAACATTTATTATGGTCTTGTTTAGACTAGTTTCACATGCTCCAAACAACGAGGTTTCTGCCACTTCCCCAGGGAGAGCAGTCAGCAAGTTCATACTGCTGACCCACAGGAAGGCTTCTCATTTTCTTCAGCCCATATCTTCCCTCTTCATGTGTTTCTTTTCATTTTACACTCTAATATCTATTTATCATGAGGTTTTTCCCTCAGTTTTGCCCATCAGTATAGCACCCATGGTGCACAGAGCGCTTAGACTGTGTATGCTGCCAGCATGGCCCCTAAACCATCCCCTAGGTATCCCCCCAGGCTACATGAATAAAAATCCCTTTCCACCCCAACTTTCCCCATTCCGGTGCTCTCTTCTCTAAGCAATTCTCTGGTTTGTATGATGCTTTCTGTCAACCACTAGCCTGGAGTACAAAAGCGATGTTGCAGGTGTGATCGCACAAGGGAAGAATTACCTTCGCCCCTCATCTGTATGCTGCCTTTTGAAACGCAAACCCAAATTGCAAAGGGAGCTTTGCCGTCAGAAGGCACAAGAGATTCACATCTCATTTACTGCCAGCTACCTCCACAAAGTGTCTCTTGATGGTCCTGTTTTCTGTACTTCCACAGCCGATTGAATGTGCTTCGGATTATTCCTGTCCCATAGAGTTATTCAGGTTTTTCCAACTCACTGCAGCTTATAACTTTCGCATTTTCAAAATAAAAAGCAAGTTGCCTTGTAATTGTTTTCTCTAGTCTCTGTAACAGTGAACTGGGAAGCAAATGAGCCTTGTACAGATAAAACGCGAGGTATAATAAATATAATGGCTGGCCTAACAGAGTAGCTTCCTCTTTGTAGGAATATTTGGGGTTTGCGAACAGTAAAGAAATCAGACAGATTCTATCAATAAAGTCATTCTGAGTGTCAAATTATAGAAGTTAGCTTTCTTCATTTATGTTACAGAAAGCGGTGTCTGCTGTTCTGAGAAAAAATGAAGTAGAAATAAGAGTGTCAAGAGTGTTAAGCATTTCTCCATCAAATTAAAATACGATTGCAGAGTCAGTGCTAAATAACAAGTCGGTTCGCGTGAAACACGTTGCACATGTTCGCGCAAGGAAAACAAACAGCAGAAAAACATAAAGAAATCATTTTCTTTGTCCTTTTCACAACAAATTGTGCAGAGCTCCACAGTTTGCTAGTACTATTTATAAAGGAAAGTAACACAAAGCCGAAGCTGGCAAATTGAAAATACAGGGAAATCAAGACAAAAGCTAGCCCAATAACCACAAATGGAAGGGATCATCTTGTCAATTGAGAAGAAACATGAGAAATATGAATACCAGTTTTTCCCCTAACCCCTGAATGCTGATGGCTCCATCGTGCTTTAATTTTCTACCCCTACACATGCCATGCTCTGCAAACTTCCCGCATACTTTCACTTAATTTCAAAGTGGAGTCCCTCTCTGAAATGGCACTGTAAACATTTCATTGTGGGGTCCCATGTTTGACGTCTGTCAGTGATTTTCAAATCAAAACTGCTCAGTTAACAAGTAAAAACCAGATTTCTTTTTGTTTATTTCTCAGCGTTGTAGTCTGCAGTATGAAAAGCAAACTTGGTGCTTTCCCATTCACGTATCGCCCACAATGAAGATTGGCATTTGGGGGAGAACTCACTGATGGAGGAAGAGCTGGATTAGGATCTGGCTGGTTTGCCCTCCTGCTGTGGAGTCACCGCGGCTGAGAGGGGTAAAACACTGCCGGGGCAGTATGGCCTCCATACTGCCAACCTCCAACAGTTGCTTACAGTCCCTCTGCATGAGGTTATCATCTATAGAGCTCTGCTGGCAAAGTGGTGGTTTCAGCACTCGCTAATCCACTTTCATGCAAAATCTACCAGGTTAGCTTAGATGGCTTAAATTGAATTAGCCCTGCTGCTGTTGCCTAAAGTAGATTAGGAGATGCTTATATCATTTCTCCAGCCAGAAAGAGCTAGGAGGGAGCAGTCAGAAGAGCGAAGCCTTTTCGGCAGGCGCAGAGAGATCTAGAAATCCTCACCCTGCAGCCTTAGCCTCTGACATGCCACAATGCAACACCCAGCTGGGTGGCTCACCTCCACTCGCCTCCTTATCTGTATAACATTGTTGTCCCCCTACCTGGCCAGTTCCAGAACATCAGTGAATATTGCAGACTGGAACAGATTTGGAGAAGAATCAGGAAACCAACTCCTGGAGAAAGAAGGACGTGTGGATCGTGGCCACCTAGTTAACAGAGCTGCGATGCTGTAGAAGACCTATCGCTCAAATTAATGATTTCCATCATAACAATACCACTCCCCAGGCTGCCCAGCTCACAGCTAATTGGCATCCTGACTGCTCTCCAAGGCAAACAATTATTCTGAGTGGAGAGAGGAAAGTGAGAAGAGAAATCACAGTGCGGAGAAAATTGGAGGTACTGGTACAGAAAGAAGGGTCTCAGAAAGCCCATCTGTGAGGGCACCATACTGGATTTTTGCTAAAGGTGTTTGCAAGGCAAAAAGACTCGTGTTAGTCCCAGCTCAGCCACTCAAACGTTTGCTCCTGTGAGCTCAATTTAAACACATACTTGCACGTCTCACCAAATGAAGTCCCAAGCCTGCAAGTACTAGTCACTATACAAAATAAAGTGCATTCCCGAACGTTACAGGGTCAGGGTCAGGGTTTAGGGTGGACTTGGGCTTGTGCTGGAGTGCTTTGCTGAAGCAGACAATAATAGGACTACAATTCATAGCATTTGATAATGAGACATTGTGTAATGTGATGCAGAAATTAAAGATGAGAAAGGAACTGAAAAGCTTACCTCTCTAATAAGGAGTTATGCTACTAGTATTAAGGTAGATGCTTCCACCTAGTGACTTATAGCAGTAGCTTATAAATTTTTACTTTAGAAGGTTGGACGGCAGCTGCAACAGAAAATAAAATTATAGAAAAATATCATTCATCATCTGTAGTCAAGAAGAGACACAGAAACGTACCTTACAAAGGGGGTCTATACATTCAGACATCAGCAATACTCAGAATATCCTTTCCACAGACAATGCTGGCCCAGTGCATGCACTCTGATTCACCTCTGGATAAATGGCCACCCCGCTATTTCTGGCTGTGTTACTGATAATCCTGCCCCCTCCAAGCCAACATATGGCAGAGCAGGAAGGATAACTCCCGGTGAGAGGAGGTGTTTCTGATATCCTAGCAGTAGGGAGGTCACCAGAATGGCGACTCCATCAAAGGTATTGCCAAACTTTTCCTTCAGTTTTAAAACGCGAGAGCTGTTGTTTTTTTGTGTTCTTTAGTAGCACAAATGCACGTGTGCTAGGTCTGGCCTGCCAGTGCATTAGCAGCAGCAGCAGCTTCAGAGCCCAGTACCATTATCCTTCTCTACGCTGGAAACTCTCAAACTTCTGAGACTTTATACGCACCTGCATGGGCAAAAGTTGCTGACTTGAGCCCTCACAGCAACACTCAACAAAAGGCATAAACTCCAGAAAAGAGAAGTGCTCAATGTTAAGTTTCAGGATCACAGACTTCAGTGGAGATCCTTAGGTTTTGATGTCTAATGACCCTTTACAATAAACGGGGAGCAATAAGTGGCTCTGCAAAAGAGTCAGTCTGCTGAACAGCCACTTCAAGAGGTATCCTGAATCTTGTCCCTCCCTGGAAGTGCCACATCCAGGACTAACAGATGTCTGCTCACCTGGAATCCATAGCCTGGGAAGCTCTCTAGAGGGTTGTCTGCTGCTTACGTCCTCCCTCCCCCAAAAAATTAACAGTCTTGTCTTTTCAGATATGGCCAGAGGAGCAGCCTTGTTAATGCAATAGTTTCAAGGTTAATGCAAAGCACAAATTCTGCTTGCAAGGAGTCAAGCCCTTCCGTCCTGTCACCCTGTGGCTTCAGCTACCAGGTTGTGGGCTCTGCTGGTGGGGAAGGGAGTGTGGGAGGGAAAGAGGAAACTTTGGGAAAGAGGCATTGGGCATCCCTATGCTAAAGGTCTAATCTAAGTAAGATTTTCACTGTAGTTAGCAGACAGAAGTGAGAGAGGACAACACATTAGCAGATGCAGAAGTAGTCAACAGAAATTAGATTAAATATCCCCTTGAGCTGTCCCTTATTTCCTCCACTGATTGAAAAGGGAGCTAAGGATAACCAGCTCTGATTAACGTGTCTAACATAAAGAATCTAAAGCTGGAGCAAATGAATGCTGCTCTGATTTTCCAGCTGTGCTTAAGGATGTGCTATCAGTCTGCAATAATTTTGAACATGACCAGAGACACAATTATAGGCACCCAGTGAACACGAGAACCCAACAGAGAAGAACGGGGGAAGCTTTGGGGGCAGCTAGTGTGTCTTTTTGCTTCACAGTTTTGAAATTAGGGCTCCCATTTCTGTACATTTCCCTCTCTGTGTTCCTGGTTTCCATTGAACCTCATTTTTCTTTGGCTCTGGCTTTACTCCCTGTGGTCATTAAGACAGCGAGCAATCTACCCGGAGCAGATAAGTACCAACGTTATCTTGAAGCCCATGGTTTACCCCTTTGAAGTTAAGCAAGTATCTGTGTGTTTAGCTGACTCGGGGACCTAAACCAGCAAATGCATGGCATTGACAGAAGAACTCAACGACCTCGACTCCCCCGGGGAAGAAATCACGAGACAGTGGCAAAAAAAACACTTGAAAATTGTTTTAAAAAAAAATTAAAGCTCAAAGTTAGCAATGTGCCCAAAAGGATGACAATTTTTAAGAAGAAAACAGATTTACTCATTTTGGTAGATGGCGTGTAATCTGTACACAGTTTCACTTCTCATGAAATTCTGTAACAAAGCTAATTCCCTTGTTAAAAGACTTGGTGCACTCCCATCATTTTAATGTATTCCTGTTCTCTTATTGTATAGCTCTAGTCATTGCAACATTAATGGTTTTGCTAGCGTGTTCTCTCTCATTTATGCTTTACTGAACCGACATATATATATTAACCTCTCACTAGTTAATGAACTCTGGTAGCTAAGACACTGCTCTAGATCTGGCTGAGGCAGGAAAGGAGGGGAAGCGCATTATCATCTGCCAACTTCTAGCTATTTCATGTAAACGAATTGTTAATTGTACTCCAATAATAGTGTCAAGGTGTCTCAAAACGTAAAAAACCCAAACACATCAGCATCAAGCACAGAGAACTTGGCAAAATTGTATGTCTTTTTAAGATTCTTACTGATAATTTCAATTACAGCAGGGAGACATAGGAAACAAACTTCTTCTATCAACTGTGTAGGTAGACAAGGGCTTTGGTCATCACCTCCCCATCACCTTTAAAGGTCATCACCTTTAATGATCGCAGCTCTCTGAGCTACTCACCAGTTGCAGAGCCAAGCGGGACTATGTCAGTCATCCCGTCGGAAGCACTTCACGTCACTGAGTCAACTCCTGAGGAAAACGTGAAATGCTTCTTCAAAGCTCTTCTTCTCCTAGATTTATACCGTACTCTAATTTTATCTACAGTCACTGAAATCTCTGTATTTTATTAAAGTAAAATATTTGGATTTATAACACTTGAATGTTTAAGTTAATACTACCGTGTGGGTATGCACGCATACATGCATTCACACATGTATAGGCATACATATGTTAAGTTTTAATTTTTTATGTTATAATCTATAAAAACATCATATAATTTATTGACGTGCAGAAGACCTATTTTCCCTTCCCTTCTTCTGACAGTTTCTCTCTCGCCCACATGGTTTATATGAATGATATTTATAACGGAGCTGTTTTGATCTGATAGAGCCTCAGTGAATTTACTGCTGTTTCTGCCCCACTGTAACTGAACCTGACAAGAACCAGAAGAATCCGCAGTTTTATTTTGGGCTTTATAGGTTTTTCCTCACTCCCTTTTCTCATGCCTGGACGGGGTCGGCAGCTAAAGAAGACCGGTACATTCTGCAACGACAGATAGCTGTGAGGCTGCAGGACTTGCAGGATGAGATGAATTGCTCCTTTGATTAAGACCAGGGTCAATTTGCCCTGGTTAATAATTGGTTTGTCAAGAAACAAAAAGCTGAACAACAGAAGTTTTTCTTTATGAAAGAAATGTAATCTTTCCCTGCATGTAATTAACAGTTGTAGTGTTCACAAATAACATACACTGCATACAACCATTAGCCTTACTATTTTAAATGGACTGCTTTATTTTCCAAGAATTTATAGGATTTTGAAAATGGGTGAGCATTTCCTCTTTGTTGAGACAAACACATGTTTCTGTTCCTCTTAAGATTTTCTCCCTAACACTGCGTATAGAAAAGAAAGAACTTGCCTAAGCGCTCTGGATGGCTCAGAGGAAAGATAAATGGGATTTAGATTTTGTCCCACTAAGGAGGAAAGCTGTTCAGGCACTCATTTGATAATCAGAGTTGTTAGTTTATGGTAAGCACTTGGTTGCTACAATCAAATATAAAATTTCTTTTAATGAGTGGGTTTGCTTTTGATTTTCTCCTAAGTGTTTTTACATAATAATACACTTTTGCTGATCACAACCACAATTCTATTGCAAAAACAATTGCTGTAGAACAAAGAAAATTAACTGAAGGCTTATGTCATGTGAGCAACGTGTTCCTTTTGTCAAGTTTTAAGGTGCTCAAGCTCAGCTTCCCTGAAGTGCATGAATGAAGCTTCAAGAAAGTGCACTCCCAGTAATTCCTACTAGAATCCAATACAAGCTCTTTTTTTGCAGAATGCATCCACATTTATTAGCAATCACCAGATGGGATCCCAGTGTAACCTCAGGGAAGAGAACTAACGGCTTTCCCATCAAGTCACATTTGGATACAATCCAGTCACTGTTAACGTATCCAAATTCATTAGGAGCCACTGAATCCAAACCCTGTTTAACGCAAAAAGATACTTGGGAAAAGATCATTTTGGAAATTATTTAATTTCCTTCCACAGCAAATTCACATTACATCTAAAAGTGAATGAAAGCCATGGGTCCTCTGTTTCTCATGAAACAATTTCTAAAGATATCAGGGCAGACCAGAAGCTGCATTCGTTGGTTTACATTTTTGTGTTAGTGAGGCTTCTGTCAGAAATAAGATCCTAAAATGTAGAGATTGTGAATGAAAGAGAATATAATAATATTTTTAAAAATGTTTCAAATGTATTTAGAAGTTTAATTTACATTTGAAAAAGTTTTGCACAAACTTTTTTGTACATTTTATTTTCATTTGTTGTTCTGTAATGAAAGCTGGAACTTCAGCTTCTCTATTTTTTTTAAGCTTCAATCTTTGTTTCCAGGCAAACCAATGGCAAAATTCCCATTCACTGAAATTGGCAAGTTTAGATACAACATAAATTTAGTTTATTTGTATAGATTTATGCAAATTAAATCTATACATACATTTTTTTCCAGTATGAATCTATTTCTCCAAGTTAAGCAATATTTATTTTCTTATAACTTAAAAAATATTTTTGTTTTAAATATTATTCCATAAATTCGTTCAACTGTATCACTGTGTATTTGTTTTTTAAATTACTGTTTAGATAAAGAAACCTTGTTCTCCGTGTTTTTATTACAGAGTGAATCTTGTACTTTTAAAATGTTTTTTCTCTCTAATTTTATATCATCTTGCTTGTATCTTACTCCTGACACTCATAAGACTATTTTATTTTTCTCAGCTTCAATGATAGTTGCAGGAATGGATGCCTTTGTTGTAACAGTGTTTGTTGGGATAAGAACAACATTTCTTTCTATACATTCCTAAAAATAAAAACACTTCTTTTTTTTTTGTGAATGCATAGAAGACAGTTTTTGTAGTTTCAAAACCAATTCTAACCTAACAGAAACAGCTACTCATTTTGGTGTTTCTGAGGTTACTTTTAGAATTTTAAAAAATCCAATTCATTTTTAACCATATGAAACTGCTGGTTTAAATTATTGCACATCATTACGTTTGGACAATGAAAACAACACAGGCATTTTTACTTGTCTCTGGTCAACTTCACTTCTGGGTTTCCCTGACACAGGACCATAGTTGAAATCACCACGCGGAGATTTTAAAATCCAAATAAAACAAGCAAATATAAAACAACTCTCTTTCCACCAAGTTTCTGAAATTTTCATCAAAATGTTTCAGTTGGTTGATAAAAGGCTTTTTAAGAACCTTCCTTTTAAAAACAAAACAGTATATAGCAGAAGAGGTCATGGATCCCTTTGTGCCCTTTTCTGGAAAAATGATGCGTTTAAGGAAAAAAAAAAAGAATTAGATTGGGGAAGGATTTGCATCAAGTAGCACTTTTAGTATATTTTTAGAGGATAACTGAATATCAGTAAAATTATGAAGTGATTTTATACATTTAAATGTCACTCTTTATTGGGGCAAAATAGCTGGCAATAATTCCAGCAGTTTTTCTGACAGCTGGGCAAACGGTGAACCTAAAAGCGCCAGAGCTGCCCACAGCAAACCCCCCGCAGCCTGCCGCAGAGCGTTCTGCAACGCACACAGCCTGGGGCGTTTTCCTGCAACGAATACGTGCCCCGAGTAGAAACTAATATTTCTTCAACGAAAAAAATATTGCACAGGGTGTTGGAGATGGGATTTCTCACAGCGGTCCTTCAGCTGGGGACCCCTTGGAAGGCAGGGCTGGCTCCCTCCGCTGCCCGCCGGCCAGGGCCGGGGGGGCCGGGGCCGCGCCGCTCCCGCCCCGCTCCCGCCGCCTCCCCGCTGCCGCCATCTACCGGGCAGCGGCTTCCAAAGCAAAGCCCGGGCTGCACCAAGGCTCCCTGCCCGCCTCGGGTTGCTCCTCGGAGGGAGGCTGGTTCTTCACAGCGTCTTCCTCCAAATACCCGGAGAGGGTGCGGTTAGCCATGCCGGTAACACACCGAGGAGGAAACGGACTGAAGCCGCTAACTCATTTCATCTGTGTCAGTGCTGAGTTTGAATCGCTCATTTAGGAGGTGATGCCACTGGGCCCTACAACAGATATTCCCGCCTCTCTTACCAGGGAATTTGGATGATGTTGTTATGGACAGTGAAATGCTGAGATGGTGATGGGGAAATCACAGAATCATAGAATTGTTAAGGTTGGAAAAGACCCTTAAGATCATCAAGTCCAACCATTAACCTAGCACTGCCAAGTCCACCACTAAACCATGTCCCTAGGCACCGCATCTACCCGGCTTTTAAATACCTCCAGGGATGGGGACTCAACCACTTCCCTGGGCAGCCTGTTCCAGTGCCTGACTACTCTTTCAGTGAAGAAGATTTTCCTAATATCCAACCTAAACTTGCCCTGGCGCAGCTTGAGGCCATTTCCTCTCGTCCTATCACTTGTTACTGGGGAGAAGAGACCGACCCCCACCTCGCTACAACCTCCTTTCAGGTAGTTGTAGGGAGCAATAAGGTCTCCCCTCAGCCTCCTCTTCTCCAAACTAAACAACCCCAGCTCCCTCAGCCACTCCTCATAAGACTTGTGCTCTAGACCCTTCACCAACCTTGTTGCTCTTCTCTGGACACGCTCCAGCACCTCGATGTCCTTCTTGAAGTGAGGGGCCCAAAACTGGACACAGTACTCGAGGTGCGGCCTCACCAGTGCCGAGTACAGGGGCACTATCACCTCATATACATTGCCTCGTGTCCTTTCAGCTTTCCCCTCCTCCCATCGCTGCCAGAGGGCAACCACCAGACATGGGAGCACAGAGCCAGTGCCCATTGCTGGCAGTACCTGTCAGGAACTTGGTGAGGAGTTGGGAAAAAAGCTTCTTTTCCACAGGAAAAAAGATTATTTCCTCAAACTAGCCTCTCTATGAGTAGCAAGGGATGAAATTCTGGGGATGAGCTCTGACAGCATGTGTTAAGGGCGTGCATTGGCTGTTAGCTTCATACTGGTTAGCTAAGGAAACAACCGCAAACTTATTTTTGGATTTCTAGGGTTTTAGTTTTTTTCAAGTTTTATAACAATCATTCTAAAATACTGGACTCTTAGAGGGCTTAGCAGATTAGTATTCATTTTAAACTGCAACCAAAATAATAAAAATTAGAGATCCACATGCAATTTTCTCCCTCCAGAGAGAAAAAGAGAATGCCTAGTGCTTGACATGTGCTCAGTTACCTCTTTAAAAGGGACAGATAAAAACGTAGGTGCCTGTATATATAAACACCGTAACCTATATTGGAGCAATGGTTCCTAAAGTTCTTGCATCAACAGACCGACCTGTAATCTTTCCCATGGACAATCTTACACCCTGGTCTCACACTCAAGGAATTAATTTTTTTTTCTCTTCAACACAGTAACAGCCAAGGCTACGATGAGCAGTCCAGGCAGCTGCTGGTAAATGGACCATGTTTTGGCTGCAGTTGCTCTAGAATAAGAGCAGCTAACCTTGTGCCACTTTCACAGGAACTCAGCCAGTCTTAAGAACATTTAGGAGAGAAAAAAAAAAACCAAAGGGGCTGAGGGCAGCAGGCTGGGGCTCAGGGGGGTCAGTTTGCAGCTCCACCATCAGCTTCCCACGTAACCCGATGCACTCTGGTCTCTGGCTTCTTTGCATCCTCTTCTGGGAGTGCAAGAAGTTTAGAAAAAGCGATGTATCAGGGCTTTCTAAATTACTTCTTACAAGCACTTTAGTTTTAAATATATTTTTGCACATATTCCTTATATTAAGTGAACTAACTTGAACTTTGCATTTGGGGTGGGGATGTTCAGTAGCAGTAGCGATCAGGATCTAAACCTGAGACTACAAGCAAGAAGCTGCTGACACACAGCCCTCCCTCTAATCCTTCATAGAAATCTTTTGAATTCGCTTCTGAGACAACCTGTGGCTCTGATCCGCTCTGCACTGAGTTCTGTCACATTTGGCAGAAGCAAGATGGACAGAAATTAACTGTGAGGCTTACAAAGCCAGACCAGGATGCGCAATCAATACATCTAAAAAGTTCTTGTTTCGTATGTACGTTACGATACGTCAAAGCCAAGTTTACAGAACGTCTGTTGTCAAAGTAATTTAAAGACACAAGGCAGCAAGCTGTAGCGTGGAAGAGGTGTTGCACCTGTACATTATGAATTTGTCAGCTTCCAAAAAAGACACATTCTACATGTTTCACCTAACAGCTACAGGTATGGAGGGATCTGTTGGACTGAGTTGGATGAGCAGTTTTGTTTTCTGAAATACTGTTCACAAACCCCATTTCTGGTTAAAGGCAGAAGTTTAAAAATGCTATAAAATCTACACCCGGACTTTAGAAGCCTTGCAAGAAAATTCACTGCAATTAGAGAGAAAAGATGCTACATAATAGTTTACCAAACCAGAATATAACTCACAGCCTTCATAGTCTCCTGAATAGTTGACTAGATTGAAATTGGAGGAAAGCAAGTCACTGATTGTTTGCTTTCAGTATACGAGCCTTTCATAAAGCAGTCCTCACGCTACCTTGGGTAGGACCCTTGACACAACCCTCTGCTGCCATACCACGTACTGTTTCTAACATTTCAGACCTTTTATATCGATATATGTGCATCAGAAAAATTAAGAGACCTGTGAGAGTGATGTTAAAGTGATTGGGAAGAGGGAGAGGGGGCGGCACAAAAATCATCCTCTTCCCTTTCTGCTTTCTCCTTTCCTTTGAATACCATTGCTAGTGATAAGGGAAAGTTGAAATCAGAACCCTGGAGTAGTGTAGGAAGAGTAAAAGGACAGTGGGCATGGGGGGCTTGTCACAACTGTGCTGTGCTTATTAAACGGAAGAAAGTCATCAGTTCTCTCTCTCTTTTAGCTCAGAAAAAAAAAGAAATACCAACATCTATTTGTCTTGAAGCAGTAAATCATGAATTGGGCAGTGCAGCTGGAGAAGGGAGGGGGAAAAGCTGAAGAGAAGAGCCTCTTCCTGCAGCAGTGAGCTATCAGATGGCTCAGTCCCCCCCCGAAACCTCACCCTTAGATAAGTTAAAATTGATGGCAAAACCCTGGCCTGGAGAGAGCAATTCATAGCTATTGTTTCAGGCTCTACTCATCCCCACAACTGCCATAACTCAATTAAGACCATGCCACTCAGAGGAACAGATTGCTTTGCACCTCTCAGATTTCTGCAACGCTAAGGCTGTAGTCCTATTATCTTTAATACCAGCCAAATCCACACTACAAATCTGATACAAATCACACATCCAGCTTCCATCAAATTCACTAGAACGCAAGCAACTCTTTAGGCTGCTGGAGGAAAAGGCAGCATACTAGAAACAGACGTACAGTATAAAGCCTTTGTATAGATAAAGCCGGGCTACTTCCGTTTTAAAAAAAAAAGTTGTGACCATGTATCGGAGGAGCACTTTGCATCACGTGGCCATGACATTCTTCCCCCAGTACTAGACATCCCCAAACCAGATTTAGTCGGCTCTATAACCACAGCGTCAGCTGCAGATAAAGCCAAAGATAAAGCAAACTGAAAGAATCTGTAAAAGCTTGCAGCTGACTACGTGCACCAGCGGAGCCTACGTTGTCTGAGTGTTACAGCAAAACTTAACGGGGACTGTAAGAAAGAACATTGACCTCAATATTCTAATACTATATCCTCCACTGAATAAAACTTTCAAAATCACTATTCAAACATTTGCTTGACCTAATCTCCAGAACCTCTCCCCATCCTCCAAACGCTGTACTGCACGGTGGCTGCATTAAGAAAAAAGTGCCATTAGTGCCATAGGAGAAAAGGTGGCACATGAGAACATAGCTCAGCATGGCAGCACTTAAGCAAGAGGACTGCCTCCCGCAGCCCTGCCTTCACCGCCTATTTGTTCCCAGTCTTGCATTGCCTCCTACTGACAACGTTTTTTGTAGAGTAAGGCTGGAAACTGATCCAGCTGAAAAAAAAAAAACCTGAAAACTGGGGAAAAACCATGAGTGTTTTCAGTGTATCTCCCCTAGATTAGTTCCCCAGCCCACTTGACTACACAATGCAGACAAGGCCTCCCAGAGCAGGAGTGAGTTACCAGAAAAGCCCAGGAACTGCACTACCACCACCACTGGTTCTTTTAGGCATCTGAAATAACTCACTTTAAAACCACATCCTGCATACTGTGTCAAAAAGGGCAGATGCTGCCATCTTCTCAGGAAGCTGCCAACGATCTGCAGGACATTTGGCAATTTGCTAATGCAGATTTTGTACTGTATACACACACACACTTCATACACATAAACATTTCAATAAACTGACAATATTTAATTCGTTCAGTTCTGGCATTTACGCTTGTAGTTCAAAACTGTCTACACTATCTCCCCTGCCTTTCCTAAGTCTGTGAAATACAGCTACCACAGCACTTTGCAGTTAGCTGGCAGTTACAGTGGTAGGAAGTTTCAGCAAAGCAGTTTCATAATAGCAGTTACACGCTCAAAAAACGCCCACCTCTGCCAACGCCATTTCAGTTATACAATTTTAGACTTCCATCAGTTTGTTTAATCAACTGCAAACTCTTCTCCCCCATCACAACTTTAAAAAAAAAAAGTTAGATAAAGATCACAAATTATGATATAATTAGAACGTTGTTTAGAGGCAGATAGCTTACTTCTTCGGAAATCCCTCTATGGGCTTTAAAAACGTGTTTCAGCCAAAACCTAGTATGTTTAAATTCACCTTCTATTGTAAAGAAACAAGAATGACTTTTTTCACCAACTGATCAAACAGAATGTGGTTCAGATTCAGCAATGTAAATTGAATATTCAATGACTAAAAAGGTAGTATTCACATTCAAAAATAGCTGCTCCAAGCAGATCTAAAGCAAATTCCAAATACAAAATCACAATACCCATGTATAGTATATGCTGAAATCCTAGAAGGTAAAACTTCCCTGCTCCATCTGTGACTCAACCTCTGAGTTTACATCCGTGCTGCACATTTAGCCAGGTTCCTGCCGTCTGCCTACGAGCAAGCCTTCAGCCTGGATTACAGATCCCACCCTACCAGGCTCTCAAAATCCTTCCTGGCCCGGAGAGAGGTCTGCCGCATCTGAGTGAGCTGATCAGTACTAGACTAAGACCTGCCTTCATGTAACGATGGGAGTTTAATTCTTTCCTATCCTCTGTTGCAGCTCAAAAATCAAACAGGATGTCTTAAAATATCTGTAGTTTCAGTGAACCTGTCTGACTTTATCCTGGACACCATGAAGGAAATACCTCACACAGCCAGTATCGTTTCAGCCAATATATAAAACTGCTAAATAAAAGATCAGTGCAGTGTCTGCTGTCTCTCATTTGAGATTCAAATCCCTAATCTGGTCACAAAAGCAGCAGGCTAATAAATTTGTGCAACAAAGCTCAGGGCTAGGTCACAAAAGCGGAAATAAGAGAGTATTCAGTTGTGCAGATCATTTTCTCTTACAGAGGAAGGGGCAGAGGCAGAACTGGAACAACTCCAGAGAGAGGAGAGGAGAAGGCAAGTACAGCAGCAGCAGCAGCCTTGACTAAGATGAGACACAGAGTATGGCTGCGCACCTGAAGAATGAAAAGAAACTGACTCTGAAGTCGTACACTTAAATGAGAATACTTTGCCAGTTTCGTTATCTCCCCTCAGGAAAAGCAGTCTGCTTTCCCACCAGCAGTAATCCGATTTACAAACAAGCATGTCAAAAACGGCACTGTGCTTACTCTAGAGAAAAAAACCAAACTGTTAGCACTTAAACCCAAGAGGCTCCCCTCCACAACTCCCCAAAGCACACAGTAAGCAAAGTACAGCCTATGTCATTAAAATGGTAAAGAAATACAAACTGACTGTTCATTCAATTTCCGGATAAACATAATTATGAACCTTAAAGAACACTTTCCTCCATATTAGTCCATTTTAAAATAGTACTAATCTAAATGCTAACGTATTTGATACTGAAATCTAGACCCATTTATCTAATAAACCAAAAAAAATTAATTGAGAGCAGCATTTGTTTTTTAGCAGGGGTATTATCAACTTAATGGAAATATTTTTAAAGTACAAAGTTATTAATGGCATATAATTTGGTAAACTTTGATCTATAGATCTTACTGTCAACATATATAAAAACAGAAGATGCATTGGTATTTCCTCCAATACCTCTCTAGTTCTTTACCTGAGCAACAGAATACTTTTCCCTTAACAATAATAATAATAAAAAACCCACTGTATTTTTCCAGAAAAACTAAATTTTCTATCAGGTTGAGTTCTTCTTTGTGGATTTTAGCACAGTATAAGCTAGTGTAATTACTTCTAAAAGAATAAATCCTATTTCCTATGCCCAAGTTATCACAACAGACACATATCACAATTTGCGGGCAATTACAGAACTTGGATCCCATCTCGGATGAAGCTGGACAAAGGTTACGCTCTGTATCGATGAATGGTACTTCAACAGGCAACATACTGCAGGACTGGTACCGTAATTATTTCCATCCTTGAAATGAGAGACATTTTAAAAACACAAGCATTCAGGGCAACTAATTCTTGCATCTGTCATCACATGTTATTGCCGAGTAATATGCAACCAACTGTAGCTAATCACATATAAATGGCATCTGTTACACAGTCATGCAATATTTTATCCTATGCCCACATTGTAAAGCATGATAGATGAGTACCATTTTAAGAGGAATAAAAGGCTACTGAAAATACATATGGAAAAGTAAATTCTCATTTACTTTACTAAAACTTGGAAAATGTCTTAAATGAAACTACTTTATTTCCAATCTGTGCATTTGCATTCTCTCATATTAATAATAAAAGAATCAGTTTTACTTTCAGTTATTTAGTTCCTACAATATTTCAGTTGCAGACAGCAGTGAAGTAATTCTTTGTTCCAACAGCTTTCTCTTCGCGAATTAAAGTCAGACTGGCACTTTGTCTTTTTACTTACAGATGTTTCATGAAGCCTCGGTGTTGATTTCAGTGTATAATCTCTTTTAAGTTACATGTTAAAAGCCCGTTTGCCTTAATTACCAGACATTAAAAGCAACACAAATCGGTGCAACAGAAGTAATTTTACAGAAGAATTTAAAGGATATGGTGAGTTTACAGAATCCTTTGGTTAAATTTACTAAAAGACAAGTTACTTTGACAAAGACCACAGTACAAAAAAACATTTACAGTTTCATAATTTTTAGGATTTCCTTTAGCATTTTCAGTGTTCACAATATAAAAGATGAAGACCCTCCCCCCTCAAGAAAAGAGATAACCACAGACACTTAAGTCTATTCAAAGGCACTCAGCTTGCTTTTTGTATTTTTTTTTTTTTAAGTTCAGCAGACACCAAGTTGGTATTGCTTTCATCACTTGCTGGCCTAACAGTCTCTTCAAAAGTTCATGCAACACAATAAATTATACTCGGTGGCCAAGCACAAAAGTATCATGTACTTATTTGGGATATTTATTTTGCAAGTAAAATATTCATGATCTTACAAAACTCCTATTTTACCAGGCTAGGCCTTTGGCCAATTTTGATTTTTTTTTCCCTTTAACACGCTGTGCCTTAAGCTTCTTTCTCTGCCTGGAATTCATCCATATCGGGTACTGTCCATGCTGGTCTAGAAGAGTTTTTTTGTTTCGTTTATTATCTACGTCCATTTTGCAGTCATCTGAAAAAGAAGGTGGATATATAGTGAGTAAAATACATGAATCGGCTTCATAGAAGCTATTTTGTTACTAGATTCCCAAAAATATTAAAAATATGCCTAGACACAACAGTATTTGTACGTAGAGAGCTGAAGGCTTTATACACTGAAAGCGCTTTCCAAACCAATACAACTGCAAGCCAGGAACTTCAACAGCTGATAGTAAACATGCAGAATTTTCCCTAAAGGCCCATGTCTGGGCAAAGCACCTTATTCTTTAGTCTGCCATGTGTTCTAATACGGTGTCTCATTGTGTGTGGTCTCCATCAAAAGCTGCAACCATACAGGAAGCCATAGGCTTATTGAAACATATGCACAATTAAATACTTTTTATGATGTAATGTTTAAGATCTGTTCTAAAAAATTAAATAGAGTGGAAGATGAAGACAGGTAAAGAGAAGAATAAAGAGAAAAGCTGAAATACAATGACAGTACAAAGCATGAGCCAGTGATGCTACATTTGCCTCAAAAAGTGAGCATGAGGTCAAGTCTAATGTATGTAGAGACAGAAACAGAGGATTAATCTCTAGGATCAGGAAGACTGCCTGTGACATGGTCACTCCCAAGAACAGTGTCCCCAGCTAGCTAACACCACATGAACGTCATGTCTCGGTGAGACAACAAGGCTACTAGAGGAACACCTTGTTAAGTACAGATTTGAACTGTGCCCTACTATTTAATTTCAACCTTGTTTCCAAACCATCCATGTGTAACTCTAAAAGCTTTATCACAAGTTTTTACAGAGAGGAAAAAAGTTTTTTTATGTTGTGCCCGTCTGGTGTTGGAAGACAAAGTTCACGAGGAAAAGGCCAACATGTTGCTCCAACAGTTGAAGCATGCTGATAGTCCACAAGGATCCGCACCACAGAGATGTGCTTAGGGAGCCCTAAAGTTGGGATATGAATACTGGCAGTCAGCAGAGAATCAGCGCAGGGGCCTACTGCCTGCTGCTGGCACAACCAAAGGCTGATCCAGCATGGGACAGGCAGCAAAAAAAGTCCCAGCTCCAGAAACCTCCTGAAACATCAGAGAAACAAAACATGAGGCCTTCTTAACAGCATTGTTTTCCAGATGTCACAGAAGGAGAGATGGCCTCCAACAACACAACACAAAAAAAACCCCAACACCCCAAGAAAACCAACTCTACATACATAAGCTTCTTCTCTGATTCCTTCCTATCATATGATAGAGGTTAATCTATTACACGAATTTTGACTGCAAAAAAGCACATCCACAATAAGTGTCAGCTGCAACATTAACTAAATGAAGAAATAGTCATGGACAAAAAATACCAGTTGTTCACATAGCACGTTTTCATCATACTTTGCAATCTGAAGGATGCTGTAGGAATCAGTAACAGGAAGAAACCTACTGAACAGAAGTGGTCCAAGGACATAAAGAAAACCTATCAAAGGGGTTAAAGACAAAGAGAAAAGGACCAAGGAAAAAAAGCTATAAAAGTAGGTTATCGAAGCAGACACAATGGATATGACTATCTTAAAACTTTGTGGGCATGCACATATTTTTCAAAAACAGCTACAAAAACATTTTTGACCAAAGGCTAGCCAGACCTTTCGTTATTTTTTTTCCTAACAACAAAAACTGGGGAAAAAAAATTATTTCACAGTGTGCTGTGAAAATACCTTAAAGTAACACAGGAAAATGTCCCTAATAAACACCTACATGCTTTCTTAGGCATTTGCTTCAGAAACTAGGTTTGAGACAACAATGTTTCCTCCAGCTTCAGCATCGGTATGAGAAGGCTGACAACGTTCCAAAACATTTTGGAAATTCAATTCTAACAATCCCATAAAGAACAACTTTTACATCTGGTTTATGCTACAAATCAGAACCACGGATAAAATTACAAATTTTACTCCAAGCTACCCTTAATTGGGCAAGTATTTTTATATAGCATTCTATTTCCATTTGCAATATAGTTTACAGGCTCTGCTATTTAACCTCACAACACTTCCCTGTCTTTCCTAATTTCTGAAACACTGACAAAACTGGCTGCGTGACTGACAGCGATTACTAGCATTACTCTATATCCCCACTGTGGTGTCTCAAGAGACCTCTGCATGCCACATTAAAAGCTCACATCAGCAATATCATAACAGCTTAAGTGGAATAAATTGGAGAAGCAAAAAGGACTATGATTTAGCTTGGACTACAGTTTTGGAAAGAGATGGTGTCTTTCTGACTCCTGTCCAGTACGCAGCTATTTAAAACCTCTGTTTCCACCCCCGGGTTACTTCCTTTACACATTACATCCTATTCAAGGAATAGAGAGGAAGATGGATGATGGGAGAGGATCTGTAGGTACCTAATACCACTCGCTCCCGCACCATGTGCAATGCGGCATTAATTAGGATACAAAACCAGGGTCCCTACTACCCCTACCTTGAGACAGCACATTTAAAAAGGGGAAAAAAAAAATCACTCTATTCTTGATAAAATCTCTACAAAATTACTCTAGATTTAGGTCCAACTTTTATACGCATACCGTCCTCCTTAAACTAGGAGGGAAATTATTTCCTATCTCCAGTTTAACAGCAAATATAACGCTGGGATTGGACCAACTGCTAAGCAATGAATCCTCACTCACCTGATGTCTTCACAAAGGAGATGTCTCTCCATAAGATACCACATACTTTAAATCAAATGTTAATAAGCTTGTTCCACAAGTGACCGGATAGAATATAGAGTATGTTGTGAAATAACCAGATTCAATGGTTTAATAGCACCCTTTGGCTTTAAAAGGCAAAGATTTGGTCTTCCAACTCACTATTCTCAACCTGTAATAATCCTAAGTCTGATCAGGACAGTGAAAGTCACAGGGACAATAATAAATATACCGCAGGACGTCCTGGCACTTGGGTGGTTGCAACAGAAGAACTGGTATCGTGAATAACACGCTAGAAACGTGACCGGGGGGGAGGGGGAGGAAGGAAAAGACAGCCGGGCACCCAGAAGACAGCTGTCGGGCCAGCCAGGGCGGCGGGGCAGCCGGCGCGGGCACCCCGGCCTCCCTCGGGCCCCGGTCCGGTTTGCCAGCCGGGCGCTCCCCGTAACTCCCGCAGCACCCAGCGAGAGCCCAACTCACCCCCCTGCTCCAGGACTTTCTTGGGGGGCAGGACGGTCGCCACCTCCTTGACCTCCTCCATGACGACATCCGCGTTGGTTCCCAAGATCTTCTTCAGCCTCTCCAGCTCCCTGGGCGCATTCTTCTTCCTCTTCTCCGCCCGCATCTTCCTCTTCCATTTGCTCCTCAGGCTCTTCGCCATCTCCTGAGGGGAGGGAAGAGGGAAACACTGAGGGCGAGGCAGAGGAGCGGTTACGGCGGGGCGGGCGCCATTACCTCGGCTGCCGCCCCCCCCCACACAACCCCCCCCCCGCAACGGCCCTGCGGCGCGCGGGCACGGGGCCGCCCTTCCCCCCCCCCCCGCTCACCCCGGCCGCGCACGAGGCCCGCCGCCTGCCCTCGCGCTAGGCCGCGCTCCCCCTCCGCGCATGCGCAGGCGGACACTTCAGACACCGCCCCGCCGTACGGCAGCTCCTACCGTAACTCTCCGAGCCGGCGCGCTGCCGCCGTAACCCGCCGCAACTCACCGCAATCTCCCGCCCGGCCCCGCCGCCTTCCTACCTCACGCTTGCGCTGTGGAGCAGCGCCCAGCAGCGAGCCCTGCGCTGCGGGCGTCAGAGGGTGGGGGGGGATGGAGGGAGAAATAACGACGCATTTCGTCACGAGGAACAAAGCGAAGTTTTATTTTGCGTTACTGCCGCGCGTTTCTTCGTGAAACCCTAAGACAGAAGAGAGCAATCATCACGCTTGCTCAAAACAATTCACAGCGGAATTCAATAGCCTCAGTCAAGTTCCAGCAGGGAAAGCTGACGTCGTCCCTGCTTGCGGTAGGACACACGACGTTTCCCAAGCACTGCGTCGCCTTTTTGCTAACCGCTCGCCGACAGGACAGGCGAGCGGCAACGATACTTCAACACTGAATATGAAGTAAGAGAGCCTTTCAAAATTGTTTTTACCCTGCCTTCTGTTCCAGGATTTCAACAGCTTGGAAAGCGGCCACTGCGGTGTCGGTGTCAGCAGGCGCTTGCCTGTCCAGCAAGCGCTTACAGTGCTCGTTCCCAGTCTCAGCTGCAAGAACAGACTGAAGGTTTTCCAATTTTCAGTGACAGACAAACAACCTTAATATACACAAGCGGATAAAATGCCAGAATCCATCTCCAAACGCTTTTTCAGAACACTGAAAGATAGGCAATAAATAATACTTAAACAAAGAACATTCCCTTTAATTGTTTTAATACCCTCCCAGCATACATAATAATCTGACAGCCCTGAACAAGAACAGAGTATCTCTGTTAGAGACAGCATTCCATTTTACCAAACAAAAACGAGAAAAGATTTTAGCTTAGTAAAACATTGCACAGTGATAAACTCAGGCTACCCTTATGCGGTACACACACTTATAATCCCAAAGGAAACATTTCCAGCAGCTACAGAACAGCAGAGAGAGGCTTACTCTAGAGCAATCAGAAGTCGGCAAACGTTTTAATCGTGAATTATGTCAAGTGCAAATTAAGTGATTAAAAAAATGACTGAAATGATGACAGCATGTTAACTACATAAAATATATACTCTAGAGAAGAACTTTAGCTACATAAAAAGCCTTTTTTTTTCCTAAGGAGGGATCAATATTCATGGAATGAAAAAGTAATAAAGATTCAGTCTCTAGAAGACAGAACTACACAGTTTGTAGATCATCCAAACATTATTTAAGTACTTTATTTACGCTATAGTCAAACCACACCGCTTTTGACTATTTTTTATTAAATGCTTCCAGTAAACGCAGCAGGTGTAAGAACAGATTGATGATGTCCAAGTAGAGATTGATTGCAGCCAGTATGTACTCTTCAGGGGACAATTTGTGCATCAGCAAGTGAGTGTCATAAATAATAAATCCACAAAACAGAAGAGCTCCGGCAGCAGCGAACACCAACTCTATTGTCTCACTGTAAAAAAACAGCTGGAGGCAAATGAAACATGAAAAAAAAATTTGTAAATTTAATTTTCTTTTTAATATTAAAAGATCTGCATAATGATATGCCACACTTAAAACACTGTCCTTTTACCGTTATGTACACACAAATACAATACTACGATGACATTTCAATGTCCTTCTTTCATACAGTCCCCAGTCACACAATCACTTTAACTGAGTAAAAGTGCCTCCACTTAAGGAAGCTCTGGTCTCCACAATATTAACGACAACAGAAAAATTAGAAAAACAAAATACAATTAAAACCCAAACCTCCTTCCTATTCTCTCAATCAAGTAGTGGATCTCGACTGACAAATTTTGTTCATCAACACAAGCACCACTTTTACATTAGCAAGAACAGCATCCAACAAAAATCTGAATTGGAAATGAATGGTTAAAAGATCACTGGCATGATCTACAACAGTAATGGATCTGGTTAGGAATTTTCTTTCATTAAGCTATATTGGACTGTCCAAAACTTTTTTGTTATACCAGAAGTTAGTTAGATTTATATTAAAGAATATTTTTTAACCTTGAACACAAGGTATCTTACCCTCAAGAAACCCGAGAAGATTAAAATCCACAAACAAGCAAAGAGGCTGAGGAAAAAAAAAAACCCAACTGTGAGCAATAACGTATTTTCTTTTAAATTTTACTTAAAATCTCTTCCCTTCCCATAAAACCTCCTCGCAATACATTTGGTAGGTAAGTGTCCATAATTCTTATATGCCAACTGTTCATTGGTATCAGCAGTAAAAATCGGTTTTATAAAGCTGTAAAAAGTTATGTCCTAAATTTATTTTTTTAAAAATATTTGAAGCAGCTCCCTTCTGTCTCAGTGAAAAACCCAGGTAAACTAGTTTTCTAGTGTAATACTATGGTTTTAAGAATCATAATCACAGAAAAGAATTTCTTGCCAAGAAAGCAGAACTGCATAAAATTAATAATTTAAGATAAATAACACCCTCACCATTCCCTTGAAGCAAGTTCTATTGACCTGTATTCATTATTATATCTGCAAAGCTTGCTTTAAAAACAAGAGAAACTAGCTTAACAACAACAACAACAAAAAAAAAAATCAATATGACAACATACCCTGCTCCAAATTTGCTGAAGTCTCTCTTTGACTGCAAGGTATATGCAGTCAGTCCAAGAAATACAGCAGTAGTAAGAATAAAGGCTTGTAAGACGATGGACACATCATAGAAACTCACTATAAACAGAAAAAGTAAACTGTCATTTAAAGACCACTACACTATGGATTTGCTAAGTTATCTTTTGAGGAAACAGAAGTTTAAACTTTCACAGACAGGAAAAAAAAAATCTTAACTGTGAACAACTAAAAGTAAATGATATGTGAACTTGGCTTTGCACTTTAAAATCATGACCATAGGACTCACAGACCCTACGCTAGCTAAGTTTGACATTTGTAGTATGGCTGTAGCTTCTTAAATGGAGATAACAGATCTTCCCTACTCACAATAAAAAATAAAAAGAAAATAAGTATTTTAAGCCTAGATATGTGAGATCTTAAGGAAAAAGCTATCTGAATTTTTCATTATACTGAAACAAGAAAAAAAAAATCACAACAGTCCTCTGTAAAGGCTCATAGAAGTTTTGATTAGGGGGTAGGAGGGGAAAGATAAGAGAAATGAGTGGAACCTTTTTCTTCCCTCCTTCCTCCTTAAGCTTTCCTTTCCCCAAATGACTTTTTTTTTTGCAGGACATCACAAGCCACAATGAAGACGTTTCATCTTATGCTGGAAGCTATAGTGTAAGGTGATGCCATGACTTCTCCACACACTGCCCCATCTCAGCCCTGACAACTGAGTACAGAACTCTCCAAACTCAAAGTAATTCCCTTGGAGGAAACAGCCAGGGGAAGATAAGGTTATTTCACTTGCAGATCAGCTCTGATGAGAGCTGCCTCATAGGAAAGAGCATTGCTAGCTGTACTGAAAGAACAGATGGTACAACTCATTGCTCACTTCAGGTTTATACAGTTTCAGTTCTGTGTCAGAATCCAGTTTTCTCCTTTGATTCCCTGTTTTTTTGCTAAACTCATATCACTGTCATTAAAATTTTCAAACAGGGGATTTATTATCACTTTAGTCACATCTAGGAATCTCAGATGGCAATTAGTACAACATATTGGATTCCTCTTCTAATTTCTTTAAGGAATCAGACAATAGGATGGCTACCATTTACCTGTAATGGCAACTGTCAGTGCTTCCAGCAGGGTCTACAAAAAGTAAAAACAAAAAATTACAAGGACAAAAAAACCCACAAAACACTTACACAGTGACTTCACATGCAATGAGCCCCATTCTGCTACATAATCCCAGCATGCGTTACATTAGCTCTCTTGTTAAATTTTTGTATATGAAAACATGTTTAATTTTCAGCAAGAAAATGGCACTCATTGTCGTACTGTGCTGGAAGTTGTGTGTTACATAAAAATCATACAATATAAACTGAAAATGAATGAGAGACTGCCCCTACATAAAAATGCCATTTAGGTTTTCTACTCAAAGTGCACAGTATTCTTATCGCACTTCTACAAACTATTCAAGGGGCTGTAAAATTTCTCAGAGCTGCTATTAGAAATGAACTGTTTTCAGTTTTTTGCATACTTTTCAATATTTTAAATACTTTCATCCAACACTCTTCATATCTCATTAGACAGCTAAGTGTCTGCATCAATCTCCTTTTCCCACTTGTCCTTCTTTTGAAACAGCTACCTTAAAATCAAACATATTATTGATGTCTGGGCTGAAGGCTAGTATAGGCCCTGAGTTTTTTGAAAAGGTAATGTCAAATTAAGTTTCATTACAATAGAGGATGAGAAAAGTATCTATGGCATGAACCAAGAGGTCAGAAATAACAGAACATTTAACTCATATTTCGTTTAAACCAATTTATCACACACAGGTTTGAATCCTCCTATTCCTACACAATGTAATACTTAAACTGTCATACCACAAACTCCCACACCACATTTGGCCAAACTATTACATCACTCCTTGTTACAGCTGCACTTGTTGAAAGTTTTTAAACATTTTACTCTCCTGAAAGAGTTCGGAGTCAGGAAGCATATAACTGCGTTACAATTTAAACAGTCTATTTACTTCCACAGCAAAGCTGTCTTCCCGTTGTATCACAAATACAATTTAGGCAACTCCTAAACCATCAAATTCCAATGGTGCTATCATGACTTCTTTTCAGAAGACTGATTTGCTACATAATCCAAAATATCCAAGAGCAACAGTTAGCCCAAATCTACAAATTTGCAACATCAGGCAGGAGACTGAAATTTGAGGACAGCCCTGATTGACCTGCTGTGTTGGAAACATGCTCAGAATTTATCATCAAAAAGAAAACAATTAATGAAATAAACACATATGGCTGGTTGCATTTGGGTCTCTGCCAGAGGTTGTCCATAAAATAAGGTAACAGAAATGCCTCCTTCTTTCCTACTGAGCAGTTTCATACGAAAATCACTGACATCAACAGAACAATGAGAGCAGACATATTTATAGACACACACGAAAAAAAAGCTTGCTCAACCTGATTCTAAGTTTAATACTCTTCCTAAAAAGATGCTGGAAGAAACCTGAAGTAGAATCATAGAATTGTTTAGGTTGGAAAAGACCTTTAAGATCATCAAGTCCAACCATTAACCTAGCACTGCCAAGTCCACCACTAAACCACGTCCCTAAGCACCACAAGTAGAAGTAGAGGCTACCTAGGAACAACCTGTGGATAGAACCTCCAAAAAATAACTCAGACCTTCGTAAGTGTATAGCCACCACTAGTTTGCTTCAAGGAGTTCATCACAATGAAAGATATTCTAGGGACTATTAAAATTGAATTTATATCAATACTTACAAATCCGAAAAGCAGGTACAAATTAACAGGATGCTGGTGTCTGTAGAGGGTCAGTGCCACGATTATAGCCAAAGATCCAAACACAGATATCAAAAGCAAGGCAGGCCTGTGAAGTTTCATACAAAAAAGTCATCAAAATTAAAATAAAATATCTGGAAGACTAAAAACCAGTTTATATAAAACCAAGTTTTAAGTGATTATCTAGATAAAGATACTGCTCTGTATATCCAAAGTAAATGCAAAGCAAGTTTTACAATAAAACTGCTCTAAAACATACCACCACAGATAATCAGTTAAAAACAGTACAGTCACAAGTAAAGACAATTTTTTCATACTGAAGCTGAAGATTGCCCAGGAATCCATCACCTGGAGATGAACCCGTATGAAGAGGAAAATCCATCTGTACTAGACTAACAGTATTAAAGTATATGTAATATTTTGCCTATTAGGAACTCCACATTCAGGGAACTGTTTTTTATAAGCGCCTGAATGCAACAAACATGGCCACTAACTGCACCAAAGAAAATCAGTAAGTAAGTATCACTATAATTAAATCATTCAAGCAGCCCTCCAAGCAAAATCTTGACCAAAATCAAACACAAAATCCCAACAGTTCTAAGTGAGCAGGACGATTTTAAGTTATCAGATTTAAGTAGAAAACTGTAGTTTTACAACCTCTGTTGTATACACTATAGCTTATACAGAAACTTTCATATCGTGTTTGATGCTCCTTTTTTATTTCGGCTTTGAAGTGAAAGTAAAAGCAAAGTCTGCAAGCGCACTTGGGGGAAAACAGAAACTGGACTCAGTGCTCTCCTCCTTTCCCCAGTTTTTCCTTTTCCCTGCCCGTTCACCACAGTTTGGTTTTCGAGACTTGTTTTTTTCTCATGAAAATCTGAGAGGCAAAAAGAAGCAAGCCCACAGGAATTTCAGCAGCCTAGTTTTCAGGAAAAAAAAACAAAAGAAATGGGGGAGGGAGCAAGACATGATTCAGCTTTTTGGAACAGGTACCTATAAACAACATCATTCCAAACATATTCTAAAAGCATATACTCAGACCATAAAACAAGAAATGTCAATAATTGAGATGTTCTGCAACTGATGTATAGGTTTTCATACGTAAATATTAAAATAAGCACTGTTAATAAAGTCTTGATTAAAATAAACTTTAATGATAGTAATACAAATACATTTTAAGAATAAACTAAGGAGAAAAATGTCAGAATAGTTATTTCCTAATCAGGTGACGAATTTCTATTACAGAATCAAAACACAGGGTATAAAAATTATTAGGAATACTGAAGTGTTCCAGAGCAACAAACTACATAAACTATATTTAACACAGGATAAAGAGCCCCATTTCATTTGAGTATTTACCTTTCATGAACAAATGCCTGCACTCCAGTAGAGTACAGAAAAATGGCAGATGTGACTGTGGTCAAAAGAACTTGAACGGAAAGAATGCTGTAGACTTTCCGTAGAAAAGCTGGAATAAGGAAAATAAAAATGAAATCACTTTTGAGTGACACTTACAAAGGTCAACAGTAAATCAGATACAAGTTTTCTATTTGGTAAGGAACCATTAGAAACTTTTTATGTGAAAAACCACAGAGCAAAGTGGTAAGAAGCCATTTTTCCTTAAAAAACTGACACAGTATTCCAGCAAAATTACATTTATTCCTGGTCATCATTATTTAAACAATAACAATGATGACAAAAGAAATACAAAAAACATTTGCAAGGAATTTACTTTAGACTGTTTTAAAAACTACATGCACCTAATCTCACCAAGAAATTACTAACAGTATACCTTCTCAATCATGTTACTAGTATCTAATGGACCTAAATGAAGAAAGATTAACTTGGAAGTTCTGTGGGAGACAGAAACAGCTATAGAAGTTTAAAAAGGAAAAACTTTTACAGTAATATCTATTTCATTGACCTTCTGCCATGTTAGATATCGTTTATCATCATTTGCAACTTACATTGTACTGAACGGATACCTACAGATATAAACTGCTAGAAAAAAAATAAAAAAATTCCTAGAATTAAGCTAACAGGCTTCATAATTCTAGAATTATGAAGAGTGGAAAGTGGTTCAGGACATACAAATATGTCATACTGATATTCTCTGTTCTGAATGGAAGGAGACCAAGTCCATTAGGCAAAATGCTCTGAAAGGAAGAATAAGCTTACAGTGAAAATCAATTCAATCTTTAATAGCACAGCTTAAACAAGTTTAAGAGCACATACTATGAGAAGCTGAATTACCTACTTGCAGCAGGTAAAGTTAAATATACTTGTAAGCCATGAGGGACTGGGGCCTACTTTGTTGTAATAAACTGAACAAACCTAGAAGTAGCCTGCTAGCTAGCATAGCCTTCTCCCCACATTACTAAATGCATCAGCAATTTTGCTAATGGCAATACCTCTTTCATATTTTCTATAACGTCCTTTATTTTCCAAACAAAATAAAACTGTACTTTTATAGGAAGAGGTCTCCCGTTTATCAGAAATATCTAATAAAAAATTCACAGCACGCAGCTGTTTTTATTCCAAGATGTATCCAATAACACTATAACTATTTCAGCAAGGATTACTGATTAGACACCTTCTACAAGAGTATTCAATGGATTTGAGACCTGCATATTAACAGCAAAGCAATATTTCATGGCCACTAATATGACCCCATAGCACGCAAATGCTTCACCTCACAGAAGAAATTCAGAATCCCTCGGTCTCCTGGTTAAACTACTTTAATTATGGGCACCAATTTTAGCTTTTCTACACCTTCTGTATCTTGTTTGGGCTTCCAAATGCATCACTCTGGGGAAAATCAAGTCTGAATCTATATGGGTTTAACCCCTCTGATAAAGAGACCTGCCCCCTGTACACCGAAATGATAAAATCCAGTCTTTCGCCGGCCACTGATCTTTCTCTCACCCTCGATGCTTAACCCGGACTAACCACCGCCCTGTCTCCCCACTCACAGCCTTTACCCAGAAGGTTAAAATATTGCGCAGAACCTGAACTCGGCTAAACGCCACAGGCGATGGGGTTGTTGGGAGTACTGGGGTACGACCCCCCCCCCCCTTGACCGCCCAGCCAAGGGGGGGGGGCAGCAAGGGCCGCTCCCCAAGGGCCGGGGGGAGGTCTAAGGGGGGGAACTCGTCGGGGGGCGGCCTGACTCATCCCCCGCCCCAGTCCCTACCCATGCGGATGTGGACACTGGCCGAGGCCACGTTGGTGCCATAGTTGAAGTCATCTTCGATGGAGCTCCGCGGGTAGAGCTGCTCCGCCGCCGCCATCGCCGCCTCCCTCAGCAACGGCGACAACCGCCCCGCTTCCGCGAGAGACAGTCGCACCCCGCACCGCCGAGCAGGGCCCTCTGTCGAGCGGCCGAGCTCGTCGATCGCGGCTGCCCGCCTTCCCAGGGGGCGCTGCGGGGGCGGCCGTGCCCCGCCGGCGGCGCCGGCGGCGGCGGCCGGGGCTGGGCGGGGCGCCGGGCCCTACCTGGCCGTACTCGCTCGGCCTCCCCCGCTGTCGCTGCAGAGCGGGCAGAGTCTGCAGGGGGAGGGAAGCAGGGCTGAGGAGAGCGGCGGCGGCCGCGGGTGGCGGTGCCAACGGCTGCGGCGTAACGTCTGCCGCCAGGCCGCGGGTGGCTGTGGGACTCGGCGTGGTGTGCCTGAGCGGGGCGTGGCCTTGGGAGGGAGGGGTTAACCGCGGCCTTTCGCCTTTCCGTGCGGGGTTTGTATGAGTCGGGTAGGACTGGGTTTGCTGTGATGATATCCTCAATGCGGTGACATTTACTCGCCCAGGCCCGCGCTGCGCGTGATTCGGGACGGCTTGAGGAGGCCTCGTGTGTGTGCCTTAAACGCCATGTCCTGTGTCTGTTTTAGGTCTGAAAGGTCTGGAGAGGAAGTTCCAGTGACTGAAAAATCAGCCCTTTTACGGGTTTTCACCTTTGATTCACCTCTAGCTGCTATGCGGGAAGAGTTCTCCAGCAAGCTGGGGCTGTCCCCAGCTATGAACACATAGCTGCGTTCAGGAATAACTGATAAAAGAGGCTTTGGGCGTTAGCGCTCACTATCAGTGTATATCCCACTGCAGCCGAGTTTCACTTCTATAAACCTTTAAAGCAAAGTAGAATTTTATTCAGGCTTTCTTCTAGTTTTGTGTCCTATCCTTCAAAGTAAACTCTGATTCAATAGAACACAAAGATGCTCAACACTTCTCGGGCATCGCATAGCACTTTGTACAGTCATACTCCGTGCTTGTGGAGTTGCCCCCCAAAGGTTACCCAAGATGGTAGCTCACATTAAGGAATCCACAAAAGCTAAGATTTTGGGATGTGGGCTGGGGAGCACAATATGTTATTCTTTAACTTGCGAATATTATTTAAAGCGTGCCAAGAAACTGAAGCGATAGACACTTTAGAAATGTATGTAATAGATTAAACTAAAATAAAGTGCTTTTAAAAATTGGAAAATAGTGGCCTCTACTGTATTCAGATTCTCAAGGGAGAAGTAAATAAATTATATGATTCTGTGATGAAATAATTTTGAGCAAAGTTCTGCTGAGTTGACTTAAGATATTACATTTCAGCTGCAGATACAAAAATTATGGACATGACTTTATATTCTGGGAAGTATTTATGGTTTTCCTAATGTCATTTTGCATTTTGAGTTGCTGCAGAGCAGGATCTTTCAGCTTTAATCCTGAATTTGGAGATTTATGCATTGTTTGCATTGCTGAATAGTAACTGTTTTGAAATAATTACACTCTGCTTTCTTGCACATGTCTCTGTAGAGGAACAACACCGATGTTCTCCCCAAAGACACATTTAGAGTTCTGGACAAGCATCCAGTGTTGTCTTCCCCGAAAACATGCAGTGAAATTTTCTTTAAAATGCCTCTTAGAGATGGCCTGGCTTCGGTGTGAGAAACAGAAAATTTCAGGGCATGGCAGTAGAGTCGACTCCTGCAAATTCGCAAATAGTCTGAGCCTAGAGAGGACTGAAGGAGAGATAATAGTAGTCTTCAAATACTTCATAAAAGGCTGTTGCAGTTCTCCAGCCATGGAGAAAGTATCACATAAGAGGTAGTGTGGCTTAAACTGCAGTTAAGGAAGATTCAAGGTGGAAAGTTAAGAACTTTTTTAAGAGTAATCGGGGAGAAGCTGTGGAATAGTTAGCCTGGGGTTTAGGCACAGGCTGGGAGACAGGAGATGGCAGGAAGCTGGCATGTGCACCTTTGCACTTTTGCACTCCCGTCTCCCGTGTGGAAGATGTTAGTCTGATGTAAGCCACCAAGAAGCAGTAATGGGCTTATTCAGAAAGGCAGGAGACAAAGCAGCAAATGATTCAATGACGCTACTCACGAGCACGGTCTGCCGCAGATGGGAATGGAAAAATTATTTACAACTGCAATACTGATAAAGCCTGCAATTTTCATGCCAAAAGAGAGCATCATTCCTGTCTTAAGATCTTTTTCTGTTACTTGCAGGCACACACAGAATGCATTGTGCAGTGAGCAGTGCTTTGGAGTGACTGTACTGAACCAAGGTTTAATAACACCGAGCCTGGCTGAGTGCTTTCAATGTCTTTGCAATTTTCCATTCCTCACTTGGGAAAGTATACCTTATAAAATGCTAAATATGCCTTATAAAAAGCAAAGTATGTTTTACATTGCCTTTCTTTTCTGTATTTGATGTTTCCATAAACATACCTCCATCACACTATTTTTATTTGAAACCGCTGCAGCCCCACAGTGACTTGCTTAGGACTGGCGAGACGCTTCCCCTCTGCGTGCGTGTGTGCGTGCAGGGGTGAAAGAGCTTTCTGTTCTCCAGGTTCTGGTTTGGACTCCGGTGTGGGGAAAGGAAGCTTGCTCTCACTAGAGCCCTGGTTAAGGACCACGGACTCCTCTGTGCCTTTTGTCTGCGTTACACATAATCGGTGGCTTTGCTGGAAAAAGTCCATCTGGCACGCAGAGGTACTTGGGAAAGGTACTTGGAGCATTGTCAGGATTCTGCTTCTTTCCAGAAGTTTGTTTTTAAATAATTGTGCCAGAGCCCCTTCATTTGCTGCAGCTTTGAGCAGTGTTCCCAAAGTGACCCCTCTCAGCATGGCTTTGATATACATCTGTGTATCCTCACATCATCACGGCTGTTGTTGAGGCAGGACCAAGCGGTCTCCTCTTCTCAGATTGCAAAGCCCATGACCTCTGCATGGCTCCATACAAATGCACGAGACACGACTGCTGTGATATTGCTGGAGTGCGGGGTGTGCGGTTCCAGGAGTACGTAGTCACACATGGGGCCCCGTGGCTGCCTGCCAGCCTTTCAACAAGGAGGTAACATCCAGGCAGTTTGTGTTCAGAACTGCACAGCACGCACAGTTCAGATGCAAAGCGATGTGGGAAAACAGAGGAGAGAGGTTTGGTTATATAGGTGCATCCACATGGCTGTTAACCATTAATTTATCCCCAGGTGAACTTTGTTCTCTTAATTTCAAAATAGCTGGCTAGTTATGTTAGAGGGATCATTTTATTGTGTGACCCTGAGGAATCTTAATTTGAAGAAACGTGAGTTACTGTGAAATTATCCTCACACTCAAAATATGAAGTTCTCCATGAGAAGTGGAGACAATCTTGTAATTGCAAAGTTCTTCCAAATTACATTTCAAAATGTACAGTACATAGCTGCAAAACTGTCATGATGTTCTTACCGGGCAGGAAAATAACAAAGAAATTCAGGGACAGATGTGCCATCTGTTGCTCTAAAATCCCTGATGGTGAATTTTCAAATCCACTGATCAAGTGAAGGAAGTTTGTCTTCTTTAGTACTTGCAGTTTCATGAGAAAGGCCCTACCCTTCAGCAAGCTGGTCACCAAGCCAACCTTTCATTATTCATGAAAAACTTCTCTCAATGTTCCTTCAGTTTCCTAGAGCCCTCATCTTTGCCTAATGATACATATATTCTTTTTCCTATTAAATCCCATCTGCATTATATGTTTTTTCATTATACCTCACCATATTGTAACTCGATTAGCTCCTTTATTTTTTTTCCTGTGCATTGTTGATAAGACACGCCAGGTTAGTTTTGGGTCTTGGACTCACTGGAGGTCTCAGATGCAATAAGAAATGGGTTGCAGCTAGGAACTGAGCTGTCTGGTGGCACTAGTCCATCAATGTGGGGGGTACGAGCTTACCTGCCAGGGAACATGATGTGGAAGTTAACTGCCTGGACCTTTACTTTAAGGATCGTGAACAGCTCTTGAACAGACATGTTGGTTTGACTGATAGGATTTGGTGAGGCATTTTGAATGGGGTCAGGGTGGGTATGTTTCCTTTTGAAAACAGGACTTCAGGATCAATATATCTCTGCAGTTAATAGAGTAATGCTGGTAGTTGATAAATTAATCCTAGTATTAAAAGTCTTCAAAGGTGTTTGTCCATTTATGCAAGCCTCATATCTTTCAAGGGTGCAATCTTATTTTGACAAGCTGAGGTATTTTATATTTTAAGGTCAAGATCAAGCTGAAAGCTGTCTTTGCTTATAATCCCACCTTTGTTATTTTAGTAACTGCTGGAGTTCAAAAAAGAGCATTACCGTTTTATTCCATGTGTAAGACTGAATCCTAGGGAAATATAGAGTGCTACACTGACAGCCCAGTTATATGTAATTTTGCCTTTTTATGGAAGAGGGTTTTTTTTTCTTTTTTCTTTTTCTTTTTTTTTTTTTTACTTGGAGGTAACGTTACAAACTAAACCAATTTAATAACTACACTGCCTCATGAAATAGAAGGGGAAGCATTCTTGCATTTGTTTCTCTGAATGAAACATCAAAACATACCCTGGTTTGAGTTTGCTATTATTTTGTTCAGTTTCAATTTAGCAGTAAGAGCTGCTTGAATTTTGAGAGTGCCATATGGAGTCTGTTTATAAAACACTTAACTACTCTTTCTGTACAAATTCCAATGTGCTTTAATTGTCTTCACTGGCCAGCCTACATCACCTGTAACAGCTAGTCATTCTGTCATCTAAAACCTGGGTGTACTCATGTAAATGAGTTTATCTAAACCTTTGAGCTTATTTTGTCATGAATGCTTTTACCTCTCAACCTTTTTTTTCCCTGGCATTTTGAAAAGTTGAGGTCAGATTTGCTTATTTCTGTTTGAGTGTCTAGTGCAATCGGATCCCGATAAGAACTCCCACGTGTAACAACAGTAATAGTCTGTATGCTGTTAAAGGAAAAAAAATCCTGCATTTAAAATAGCAGTGGCTTTGCAGCTGTTGGTCAGGTCTACTCTGCAGAGATTGAAGAGCAGGATTCAGCTCTAGATGAAGACAACTGCATTTAGGTGTCTATAAATAGGTATCTACAAATAGGTATCTACATGTGTACTAAGTGCCTAAGCAACCATTACTGTCAGTGCAAATAGGGGTGGCATGCAGATGCCTAAACATAAGTGTCTGGTGCCATTTTATGGCCCTCAGGGTATCAATCTCAATTCCATTTGCTACTCCAGAAAGGCACTGAGTTTCTGTAAATCCTCTGTTATATCTGCAAAGCCATGCAGATGCTTTGGGTATCCCAGAGCATCCTAAAAGGCACTGGAGGCCAATGCTTAAGCAATGGCACCCTGCGTATATGCAAAATATATCACGGCTGGGATGGGGACAGGGCAAGGGCAGAAAAGGGGGATGAGGAGCTGGCAAAAAAACATGAAGGCGTTAGTTATTTCTGTGAAAGAGCAAGCCTGTTGCTGTAAGTTCACCCATAAAACCCAAGTCAGCAAACCTCCTTTGATGGAAATGCAGTCCCTGTCTCTGCTAGGACAGCTTTATCAGTGTGGAAGTACCTACACAGCATATGTCCCCCTCTGTTCTGGGTGCATATTGGTGCTAGGAGAGCCGGGAGGAGAGGAGGGCACAGGTCGCCCTCAGGCACTGCCTGCACTGGGGTTTTGTCTGGAGTGGCTTCATAAGGCACAAGGCATGCCTGAAGTTCCCTCATCTCCTCACGCTGCCATCACACACGGGTTGACCCCAATGGGCAGAGGCTACTTGCAACTCCTGCAATGCCCTGAACAGGGTCTGGGAAAAGAAACTTGAGACGTTCAGTGTCTTTCACCAGATTCAGGCAAAAATGCCAAGGGCACCAAGGCAGCTTTGGGCTGTGAGGTGCTGTTACACATCGAGCAGCCCTTAGTTTTCCCACACTTTTTTTTAAATAGCTGAGTGGCTTTCAAGACACTTGCTGGAGCTTCACAACATTGAAAAATATGGAGGGAAGGACAAAAGTGGTGTGAGAGGTTTGTTCTGGTGCTGGTGGAACAAGACCGTTGGCAGCTTTATGCAGGCTCTTCGGGAAGTGGGTCAGTGGCAAATCCTTTGCTTATTCACAAGGTTAATTATTTAGTTGTGTGAAGCAGACCAGTGTTAAGTCTCAGGATATGTGTGCCAGATATATAGTTACTGCTCATTTTGCATGAGGCAGAAACAAAGCTCATGGCTCCAGACATAGCAAAGTACTTCCACGTCGCTTCAAGGCACCTTTCTGGAACAGCAGTCAGAAAAGAATAGTACAGATCCCTAAATACCACACTTGGTCCAGCAAAGGAGAAAAGAGTTGAAGATGGGTCTCTCACCTGAGTGTTTCCTAGTGTTAGTTAATATTTAAATACCATTTTTAAGAACATTAGTGAGTCTTGTGTAATCTTGACATGCTCAGATACTAGCAGGAAGAACAGTGGTTTATTAGTCAGCCAGAGGTTTGGAAAATCACTATTGAATTTTTAGCTAGATGTTCCTTTTAAAACTTGCTTTTGAATGATATGCCTGAGAAATATTATTCATTAGTGTGTGTGTGGTACCTTTGTAGAGATTATGGGCTGGACAATCATCTTTGTTGAATTCAGCATTTTTTCAACACTGTCTGCATCATCCCCATTTGTCCTGTTGAAGATGTTGTTTAGACAAACCCTGCCTCCTGCGAAAAACTGCTCAGGTTTTTTTGGAAGTGGAATTAGGGTGAGATTTTTTCAATGCTTTTAGGATTGAGATGTTTTAATGCCAAGTGTTAATGCTGTGACTTAAAAAACAGAAGCATCACTTCTCCTGCAGCAACAAAGCAGCTCAGCAGCCCCTGTTCATTTAAAAAGAATGAATTATGTATTTCACTCCATGTCCAACTCTGCAGATTTTGCCTACAAGGACTGGTATTAGTGGCATTACCTCTACAAAACATGTGTTCAGTAAAAAAAACACGGTGCTGCCTTCTCCAGAAGGATGTCTCTACTAAGAGGTGAGCAGGCTAGAGAGTGGATTTACACTCAACAGATCTGTAATCTCTGTGGTGGCTGTCAGCCCACTACCACTTGGGATCAAAATGTCCACACTGTGGATAATAACAGCCAACTTTAGGGTATGTGCTCGTTGAATGGGCTGTAGCATGTAGCTCCCATCTTGGTCTTGCAAAAAGGTCCTCTGCTAAGACACCAGCTGTGCTTGAGCTCTCTCCCTCCTAAAAGCGAGGCATCTTAGTTACGTAAACAAGGGGAAGGGGAAAGTCCATGTTGAGACATACCTTATATGTCTTTTGCTTTTCAGGAACGCACAACCATATCAAATTGATAGGTCGAGTACACTTATTTAATTTAAGGGAAGATATTTTTGACAGTAGTGTTTGATTTTAAGCCTGTTTCAGAAGTGGTTGATACTGAGCATGCAGAAAAGCAGCCAGAATTATGTAGTAGTGGTAGTTATGCTAAGAAATTGAGCGATCCAGGTAAATTTCTACTGTAAATCCCTGAACTTACCCTACTGTCATCTGTGTGAGATCTTACTGACCATTCTGTAAGCATGCATCATTTGGAGCATATCTGCATTGTATTACATCCTAATCCAGTTATCCAATAGTGCTTTTGGTTTTTAGAGATCCTTGCCTGAGAAAAATAGATTTTAAAATGATTTTAGAAGATGGTTGTCTCTATATCTTAATAAGTCAGCCATTAAAGTGATTGAGTGATTAAATCTAATACTTGGTGTTAGACATCTAATCTAATTAGAAATCTAGTATCTCTGCTAAAATATTAAACACATTCTTAATACCTGCCAACAAAATAATTGTAATTGCAAGTGAACCCTTTTAATGGTGCTTTAGTGATTCCTGGCCAAAATACATAATTGTTCACAACTGTTGTGCAGTTCCTTTAAAGCACTATGTCTGAAGTTAGCAGCCACTTTAGATGCTACCACTTTTCCTTTAACTGAAAACCACTGCTGGGGCAGGATTCTGCTTAATCATCTCTGTGAGGCCTCTGAAGGGAAGGACAGATGTGGTAGTTAAAGTATTAACATAATTATAGTTATTTATGAGTCTGCCGATAACCTTAAGTTTTGGGAAACCTAGCCCTTTATATTCAAACATTAATTTCTCCTTTTTCAAGAATAACTGTAACAAGGAGAGAGTGATCTGTCAGCTGGCTTCCGAAGCATCGCTTCCAAGGTATTTTCTAAGTACTGGATCTCAGTCTGAACACTCCTGTGCTCTAGTATATAGCAAGACTGAAATATTTGATTTTACATGGGTGTGATGCAAGTCATTCCAGGCAAAAAGTCCAAAAAAGGCCCCAAACCCAGCATAAGTTCCTCTGGCAAATAAGAAGAAGAAAAAAAAATGGATGGAAAGTGTGGCAGCTCATCCTGAAGAACTTAGGAGCAGACATTTCCAAAGATAAATTTTCATAGGCAACCGTATTTTCATATAACTCCATGCTGAATAACTTAATGTGTAGATCATAATCAGTATGAGTTGATCTGCGTGGGGGCTGCTGTTTGTGCTCACAGGAGGAAGGCGATGGGCACACAGGGGTTGATGGCAGGGAGAGGGTATTGCCTTTTTGAGTGGCAGCCTGCCTTCCAGCAGCTTAAACTAATGAGGAAGTCATAATTTTAGTTAACATTTGGCCCAACAATTTCCTTTGTGGATATCACATTCAAATGTTATTCAGAGCAAAAATTAGTCTTTCAGTAGTGTTTAGGCTTGGGACAGCATCAGATAAAATAACTTTTCCTGTGCAGCAAGTTGGAGCTCTGGTACAGACCAGGTATCAGTGTGAAAGTGTGTGGCTCAAGGTACATGGCAGGACCAGCTGGTTCCCAGCCATGCTGCAGTGCCAACAGTTTGAATATTTCCTTGCCAGTCTCAGAAATACATGTTGTGGCTGGTATCTCATGTTGGGCTTCTTAGGATTTTTGCCCGGAGATGGAAATGCACACGTAATCTCAAAATACTTTGAAAATTGCCATGCCCACGTCTATGTCCTGTGTGGAGTGGATGACAGAAATTAGGCATTATCTGGATAGTGAATTCTGCCTTAAACTTTCTCCAAAATTGTGTTGCTTTTCTCTTCATGTTCCTATGAAATTTGCATGTCGCTGAGAGGTTGCGCTGCTGTGGTTACACTTGGGAAGCACTTAGGAGGCAGCTGAAGGTGTCAGTCCTGTCAGATATTATTTTCAGAGAAGAAATCCCAAACAGAGCTCCTCCTCCATCTAAAATACACACCTAGAACATTTTCAAATGGATATGATTTTATTCAAGAGTAAGGGGAACAAAAGTTTCTGACCTCATGATGGTTTTGTCTTTCTCATACAAAAAAGGGAGTAAATTTTGCAGTGCTGGAAAATGTTACCTAAACATTCTTTGCATCCTATGTCCCAGGAAGTAGAGGGCATCATCCATCTAATTTAAGTTTGTGTTAATGGCATTTTAGAGCAATATTAGGGAATGTCCTTGTGTCTACGAGGCACTCTAGAAATACAGTACCTGCATAAACCACCCCAAATATTCTGTAGCTTTTTTCGGAGAGATGTGTAGAAGCAGAGCTTCAGGCACATATGCGTTCTGTTTGGGAGACCAGTCGTAGCAGTGGTTATGATAATCTGGCTGCTTGTAGACAAGAGCTTTCCAGAGGCAAATTGGCAACATATGCATTTTTTTAAGTAATGTTTTTAATTGGCTGTGCTGAATTTTGTGGAGGAATTAATACACTAAGGTAAGCTACAAAATTCTAATGATGTGCTGATAAAAAAATATAGAATTCAGTTCTTTCTTTCTCTTTTTCTTTTAGGAAACAATTAGTGTAGCATGCATCCCTGAATCTCATCATTAAGGTAAAAAAACACTTAAATATGCTTTGACTGACAGTTTCTAGCAGCACCAATGTGGGAAAGATGCTTTTCGTCAGCCCCACATATAATTATAATTCTCATTGAAATTCTTTCTGTAAATAGGTTGATGCTGGGAATATAGTTTGAGAAGCTCACATGCTTTTCTGAAATTTATGCTTCCCATGATGGCAATAAATTACAAAACTCATGTTAAGTGCCTTCTAGTTCTCAGAATACAAATGTAGATTTTTCCTTCAGAGGCTTACTGTCATTCTGCATCTGTGAAGTTTGTTACTTCCACGCAGAATAGGAAACAAATATGAAACTGCTGCATTTTTGCAATTTTATAGATGTTTTAATTCATCAACAATCTAGCAATATGTAGATACCATTTATGGTATCATCGATGGTACTTCTAAATACAGACTAACTTTAGCACAGTTTTATTTTCGCTGTGAAACTGTAGCTTCATCTCTTAGACTACATCAGCCTAAGCACTAGATGTGTACCACCATGTGCCACCCCACTGATACCACTGTCCTGAAGTAGCAAAGGATAAAGCTTCTACTCTAAGTAGTACATCTCTGATACTGTGTTTTTCTGTGATAGAAAAGTCTTTTCTGTGAAAAGCTCTTGATTAACAAAATCCCAATCAGGTTTCTGACAATAGAGAAAGTGGGTTTATGTATCAAAATATGTATTGCTTTCAAACGTAAAATGTTTTAAAATTAATAATTTAAAATTACATAAATTTTAAATAGCAAAAAAAGAAAAGATATTGCTTTCCTGATAAGTCCATTACCAACTCAGCAACATTACTCTTGTGACACAGATGAAAAAGTAGGCTAATAAAAGTCTTTGTGAAGTATCATGGATCCACACCCAAAGGACAGAAAATAATCCACTGTACCTCTGGCAACATAAAAAAATGAACAGCAATAATGCTATTTTGTTTACATTGCTTTATTACTTAGCATTTAGTTCTTTCTGAAAATGCATTACCACTTCATTATTATTATTTACTTTTGTTATAAACCTTATTTCGGTCTTTGGAGAGATTGAAGAATTGGAGAGACTGAAGAGCTCCAAAATGTGAGGAATACAAAAGAGGCTTAGAGTTTCCCATATGTCTCCAGCTCTGTTCCTGCCTTCAGCACAAGCATAGGTGGTGAATCCCCAGTGCTGGTTCTGGATCATGGCCTTGCTACTCTGAACTGCAGTATCTGGAGAGAGGGAAAATCCCCTGCAAGAGTCTCACTTTTCTCTCTGCCTCGTGGTCCCAGAGACCAGCTTCAGCATCCTTGTACCACTCTCTTTTCAATTATTAGTTTTAATTCTGTGGACACAGCAGTGAAAAGAGTGTAATAGTGGTGACAAAAAGGAGGAAAAGAACCATGAAGCTGTTATAATTCTAGAAATGGTCGATAAATAATGCTCAGCTTTCTATGAAAAACCTTGCATCCCCCTAGTAACTTAAAACCATCAGAGATACAACAGAAAACTTCAGTGAAAACTTTCTGGTTGGAGAGGAAAAGTTCTTTGAAGTCCACAAAGCAGATCCTCAGAATCAATAATATGCTATTAATTTTTTGAAGCAGGTGTAGGCTAGAAATAATGCTGCTGTATGAAAACAAGATTGCTGCCTTACTAAGATCTTGCCCAGTATTTCCTTATCTTCTCAGTTGAAACAGTCTTAACTTTCTCAGGCAATGTATGTTGCACATGGATAAGCGAGGTCTTCCAAAGAATGGGTTGGTGCTGAAGGTATTGATGAGATACTCTATTATGTCTATCAGTGGCTTTGATCTACACTAGCTTTAAGACTATTACCTGTGCCATTTCAAAGATCTCACATGGAAATGCTGGACTGGATCCAACAGTGGGTTATGGCAAAGTAGTCCGAAGTGTGTGAAAAAGTAGAAATATAAATAACAGAAATTACTTTAAAATAAGGCTGAGTTTTGGTTTAATATTGATGGTTGCTTGTTTTGATAGTGGGTACTCCTCCTTGATGTCCAAAACATTAATTTTTGCATAATTCCATTCAGGAAATGTATTTTTTTCCTAGGTTTTCTTTATTTGCCTGTGCTTAAGAGTACAGAAGCCCAGAGACTGACCTTGCTTGTAATTCAAAGTATGTTCAGGAGCAACTTGAACATCTTGGAAACAGTGCACGTTTCAGCTCTACTGTTTCGAACTTCCTGGTCACGTTGAGGTTTGATTCCAGTATGCTTTAAGTAATTACAGTTTTCCTGAAGGTATGGCTGACAAGAAACATCATGAGCAGAGCAACATTAAATAATACAAGTTTTCTGAAATGTGGGGTGAGTCTCTTTAGTGATAAATACCAACCAGTAAGGGGACTTTGAACTTACTCTGTACTGATGGGGGCTGAGATAACTAAGCTGGAATCAGTAGAGATGTGCCCTCATATTCCACCATGTGTATGTGCAGTCTTTGGGTGAGGTTAGTGGCCATCCCTTTGAGCTAGCAGGCCAGGCAGGTGGTGCTGTATGTAATCTGAGTCTTGTAAGTGTTAATTTTATCTATGTTTATTTTGGTGTGGGTTTTTGAAGGCTGCTTGGTCATTTTAGTAGGAGGAAAACTTTAACTAAATGACTTGAAATTCCACTCCCTGGGATAAATGTTTAGAATAGAACAAAAGAAGAAGGGAAAATTTACTTGCCTTTTGCTGTCAAGAATGTTACAAGTAACTCATTGGCTAGTGGTATTGAGACACCAGAGGTGATAGAAAGTATCTGCACATGGTTTTATTTAATTTATTAATATATGGAAATACTGTAATAATTATCTTGGGTTTTGTTATGTGATGGTGTCTGTTACAATTTTCAGGGGTGACTGAGAATCAAAGCACTCTGACACCGAAGCTGAAGAGGCACAGGCTTTTTGCATGCTTGTTTTTGGGAGGACTTGCTATCAGTCTGATTTCTGGTAAAGATTGTTTAATTAAAATATAATTGCAGAAGAAATGGTGCTAATTAGCATATAAGTGCTGCCACAAAAAGTGTAGCTTATTCCCATTCATTATGGACAAGAGTGTGAACTGGATCTCTTACAGCCGTCCTGGAAACACTCCCAACACAAGAGCGCTCCTGGGACCTTCTGTCTGTCTGCAAGCAAAGGAAAAGGAAAAGTCTTTGGTATCTTCCCTGGCATATGTTTATTCTTACCTTTTATTCTGGCAAACACACTACTTCTTGCATGTTCCCCTGTGGCCTGAATATTGGATGTAAGTGAGGTAAATGGCTTTGCATTTTCCCTTTATGATAGAGGAGTTGCATCCCACATTAACAAGTCTTAAGAACATCTGTGCACTGTAACTCACATATTGATTATATATGTTTCCTGGCTAATATATAGGCAAAACATATGAAGAAACAGTGGAAACTCTTTCATTCAGAAATTGAAGCTTTGCAGTTGTGAGCTGATTTTATGTTTTAGCTTTTCCTTTTCACATTAACTTCTTGCCAAGCTGCATGTAAACCTCCTTTGTCTAGAAAATGCAGCCTTTTCAAGAGTAAAATATTGCAGGGGTTAGCTGAAACCGGTCTTAACAGTGCTATTCTTCTGGCTTCATGCCTATGGAAGTGGTTAATGGTTGGAATTTATGTCACAGAACACATAATAATTTGTTAGAAGAAACTGGATTCAGTCACAGCACAGGCGTTTTTCTCTTCCTGTCATTATATTTTGTGAGGACTTACTTATTTCCTGCAATCTCAGCCCATGTGAAGAAGAGAATGATAAAATTTCTGCATAATTTTTCTGAGAATACATTTATACTCCAGCTGACCTTTGGAGTAAATTTGAACTATTAGATTTTCCCACATATTTATAGCCGTGGCCATGCATCTTTGCCAGCAAATCTTACAGGCTTTATCCACCAAACATTTATTTATGGTTAAAAAAAGCAATTTGCACTTGGAACACTATAGAAAAAGTTCAAAGCCATTACATTTGAAGTTAAGCTTTCATTTATAGTCTTATTTTTTCTGTGTTGTCATCAACCAATGTTACATTCAAATTCATAACCTAAGATGACTGTTTACTTCATTTAATTCCTTTCTGTGCTGATAACTATTGCCTATGAAAGTGATTTTCCTGAAACCACACAAGCATATATAAAATACTGGTCCTTTTCTTTCTACTGAGTGATCAAGGATTCAAAAGCTACCTTATGCCCAGGTTTCTTCATCCAAGCTTATCTGAACTAGATGGATATTTCTCAGAGAATGGGCTGTTCTGCTTTATACTAAGAAAAAATAATGTGGAAGTCTTAATTTACAAATAAATACTGGCAATTCCATTTTGTGTCAGAATTTATCAAAATATTTGCTTATACTATACAAGGTATCCTATTGTTGACTACATTAAAATATATTCCCAAAGAAAAAATGTTTGCTGGAGAGTACTTTTGGTTTGAGAATTTGGTCTGGATTTGTGTTTGGGACTTTCTGCTTCCATGTGTGGCTGCACAGTGCTCTGTACCTCTTGCCCCACCGTGGGACACCAGGGCTGTGACGTTACTTCCACCCTGGACAATATCCATGTAAGCTGGTTCTCGGTAGACATCACCAAATAATGCTCCTGAAGAAACCTGGAACTTGAAGAAAGGAGGAACACTCATGTGCAATTGAGCAGAGGCCCCCATGGAGAAATACCTGGGGGTACCAAGCCCAGGGACAGATGGTGCTGGGCAATACAGCTGTGTTACTGGCGTGCGGCACGGAGGAAGCGCTGCTCTCCGCAGATTTACATTAACTCATCATTTCCTTGGGCAATGACTGTGAACGTGTGTTAAAGCCCCAATTCACCAGTGCCATTAAGAACTGTTTCTTTTTAAACATACCTTTAAGTTTGGTCTCAAAATAGACATTTAAGTGCTTTGCTGAACTGGGGATTAAGTGTAGCACCTGTGTTATACACTGGGTTTATACACCACAGGCATTGAAGATGGTCAAAACGGGAGATCATTTATCCTAATTACTGTGATGTAAGAGGAGCAGCAGGGGGTAGAGAGGCAAAAAATTCTTTAATTCTGCCATGTACAGAACAAAAGCATTTTCAGCACCCTTTCAAGACGTGTGATGGCGCATAATCTCCCGCATCTCTGTCAATCCTTTTATAACTGCACTGAAAATGGGTTTGCCCTGTCAGCATTAGTTGAGAAACCCTTGTTGCCAATAATTGAAACCTGCAATAGCAATAGATTTTTCCTAAGGTTAAATGGGCTTTGAAAGCCTCCAGTACAACTCGATGTAAACCACTCTCTGTTACTGCTGGTGTTCATACCAACCCAATCTCTTCAATGTCTGTTTTAAGCATTTCTTTGTAAAGGTAAGAAAAAGAAGGTGTTGAGAGTCTTGCTATTGCAAATACATTTATACTTCTTCAGCAGTATTATCATAATTTGTACTGAAAAAGAGTAATACGAACGTCAGCCCCGCTGAAAATGTTGCAAGGTTATTCCTTAATTTTGATGACAAAACTCAACTGTGTGGCATTTAATGAAGAAAAACAAAACAGACCATTCAGGTGGAAGGAATGTATAGGAGACTCTATATCAAAGCCCTAAAGTGAATATCCAGTCTATATTCAAAAGCAGAAGGGCAGGAATTATCATGTGGGTTTTTTTTAAGTTTGCCATTTACTGTTGTGCTTTTTGAAGTGGAATTTTTGTATTACACAGAGCATGTATTTAGTTACAAAGCCTTTGTTTTTATCATGATGGTCTCTCAGTATCCTGCCAAACTTGTCTGAATATATTAATAGGAATAGCTGAAGCTTTTCAGTATTTGCATACTATCTAGCCCTGCCCTGTCATATGTGTCAGGATAGCAAGGTATGCCATAGAAATGACATTTTCATACATGCTGTATAGTATGCATACACAGACAGAGCAGTAGGAACTAGCATGGCATGATGTATTTAGAAAGCAACCACTCTATAGAGTATAACTGCTTAATTCTGTCAAAACTTTTTGGCTTTCAAATCTTTGGGTAATAAATAATTTACTTAGTGTTGCCCAGTTGCCTAATCTTATGAAGAGCTCTTAGCAGAATGAAAGGCATTACAGTGACCTGGGTCTGCATCAGGGGACCCCATTTCAGCTCAGCCTGGGGCTGTCAGTCCCTGCTCCAGCTATGGTGTAGATCACCCCATCCCCAGCCCTGTCCCAGCCCTGCCTGGCTGTGGTTCCTGATGACCCAGACCCTGAGTTGCAGACTGACTTTCCGGCTTGGCCTCAGACCTGTCGTGTCACCACAAACGTGTCTGGCAGTCGGGCTGGGGGATGCCCCTCGCTGGCCCCCCAGCCTGCCCCGCTCCCTTGCTGGGTCGGTGTGATGGGACCTGGTCTGCCCACCCCCGTGGGGGTCCCCCATGGGTCCTGCCACTCTGGCCCCTTGCAGTGACTGCAAGTGCTCAGTCCTTCCCTAAACATCATACAGGTGAAACATTGATCCTCCTCAAGTTTTTGTTGAGGTCAGTGAACCTGTCAGTGGGAGTCATAGTGCACCTGCAGAAGATTCGTTGTAAAACAAGAGGCTGAATTTTGCAGTTTCAACCGTGATTGAAACTTCGTGGCTATTCTTGATTATATGAATGAAAAGACTAAGCTAGAGTTCATGGTAATCACTTCTGTCTTCTCCACATAATGTGAATTCAGATGGATGGATGTTACAGGAACTGATACACAAAGACTGGCTTTTTGCATGAGGCCATGTATTTGGAATTTAAGGTCAAAAAGGAATTTGGTTTTGGAAGTTATGAACAGCTGAAGAGAGAGTTTAGAATGGAAGCAACTATTACATTAGCCACACACTACTACTACTAAATACTGAACAGTGCGTTTAGGCACTGACCCCGTGTATGCTTATTTTAAGCATCTGCTCAACTTGGAAAAATGTAAGGAATCTCACTGAAAGTGATAGACTTTTTCAGCTTGTTCTTCCAGCACGAACATAAATGGGATTATTTCAGTGGAGCTATAATGCACAATAAAATACTAATCTAATAAACAGGAAGAATTTGATGCATTAGGACAATGTATGCATTGAATCTCCTTTGCCTGATTTTTCACCGTCCCTCCCTTCTTTCTCCTTTCCCCTCTTTTCTCATATGTAAGCTGTATATGTACATCTATATATAGATACAACTATATATAATGCCAGTACAAACATACTTTTGCATGACCATAATCAACCAAAATTATTGGATTTTGCTGTGTCACGTCTGAGATCCCATGCAGTACTTCAGATTTGCACTGAAAGTATGGATGCCAGTCAGTTCTGGAGATACATGCCAGAGGAGTTATTAAAATGGGGCAAATTCTGTAAAATTATGTCTACAGCTATGGAATAGCAAGTATCAACTTCTGTAAACCAAGAAATAAATCTTTTTTCTAAATTATCTGATTGGCAGAGGGGATGATCTTAATCTTTTAGCATTATTTGATTTAATATTAAATATTGTGCAGTGATTTTACCATTATAAGGAATGTAAGCAATAAAGAATAAAATCATTTGCTAAAAAAGATAAATATTAAAAGATATTTGATAGCTATAGTTGGTTATTCGTAGTTCATTAATATTTTGTGATCTCAGAAAATAGCCTAACTTTATTTTGAACTATTTTAGGATACAGTGGAAGTTTTGACAGGCTTTGAAGCAGAGATAAAGGGTCCAAAACACTCTGTTGGTGAGAGTCACAGTTCGAAAAGGCATACTATGTTCCTAATTTTTTTTTTTTTTATGTAACTAGGTTATACTTTTTCTAGCCAGAAAGATGTGATGGTGAACGTGATGGAGAAGGGTAGCTTTGATGCATAGCTTGCAAATGCTTGGTCTACTATGTCAATGTACGTCATGTGCAAAGCTGAGGTCCACAGTGAGAGAAGTCTGTATGAGATGATAACTTCTATGATTAAAATGGTATTTTACAACAGGAGGAGAAAGCCAACAACAGGATCAAAAGCTGGGCACAAGTGACAGCATGGTCTCTACCAATTACAATCAGATACCAACAATAAAAGATGGGAAGATGATCAAATATATATATCTAATGAAATATAATTTTTGATATTTACTGGTCTTTTAAAAAATCCCATTAATTTTCCCCAACTGCCTCTCTGTCACATGCTATATCAGCACTATGTGGATTCGGGCACCGGTATTGCTAGCGCGCTGCTCGACACAGATGTCTGTGTGTGGAGTGGGAAGAGCTCCCTACCATGCTGTAGATACTCTGGAGCAGTGCATGCGGACCCGGCCTATGTGAGAGTTGTTCAGTATTCTGGTTTTAAAGATTGCCAGCATGGTAATGGTGGAATGACTTCACTTCAGCTGGTTACTTTGCAATCCTTAATTTAAGTTAAGTCAAGGTAGAAGCAGCTGAAAATATTTTTGCATGTGAAGTTGAAACATCACACAGCTACAAAGGTCTATGAAGACACAACTGGCTTAAGGATCATAGGATAACAGGGCAATTCAGAACCTCAGATCACAGAAGATGTCTAGTCCTACCTCCTGGTCAAAGCAGGCTCAAGTGTGAGATCAGACCAGGTTGTTCAGGGCTTTGTCTAGACTGGTTTTGAAAACTTCCAAGGATGGCAACTGTACCTCTGTGGGCAACCTGTAGCCTTGCCTGACTGTCCTCAGGTGAAAAACGTTTTCTATATAGCCAGTCTGAACCTCTTCTTTCAACTTATGCCCCTTGTGTCTTGTCCTTTCACTGTACACTGCAGGGAAAAGCCTGCCTCTGTCTTCTTGATAACCTCCTCATAGGTACTGGAGAGCTGCTATAAGGTCTCCCTGAAGCCGTCTCTTTTCCAGGTGGAAGAAGCCCTGGTCCATCAGCGTCTTCACATGGGGCGAGTGCTCCAGGCCTGACCATCATGGTGGCCCTCTGCTAAACTTACTGCAGTTCATTGATATCTTCTTCTTGTATTGGGGGACCTAAATCTGGGCGTGGTATTCTAGATGCAGTCTAAAAAACATTTGATTTTAGTTGGATCACTTCTCTGATCTGTCTCAGCCGGAGGTTGCAAAAGCACTGGTGCCAGCACAAGGCAAGGAGGACGCTCAGGCTGGTGAGGGCAGCGAGGAGGGCAGACCTGCCTTTGCTGGCAGCCGTGTGTGCTGAGAACAGCTTATACAGCTCTTGTGCATCGTTGGAAAAGGTGTCAGCTTGGGGCTGCCCCTGAGGACAGTCTCCTCTTCTTGCATTGGCAAGGCTCTTCTGGCACTAACGAGCCTCGGCTTCCCTTTTCCATCTACACCCCGATTTTTGTGCAATCCCTTCCACACAACGGTTGTATTTCCAGAAGAAAACCTCAGGTGGCAGCAGCATCACAGCTTTTGTAACTGGTCCTGGTCTTCGTGCAATTCTTCCTTGTGCCACCAGCCATTAGAACTCGTTAACGAGGGGCCCTTATGCTTAACAACATTATTAGCAAATCATCGGCCTATCGAAGAGTGGAAGTGTTCTTTTCTGGCTGATTTAGTGATGTGCAGATCTCATTTGGAAGTCCTGCATCCATGTTTTATATATTCATGCAAACAATGCATATTTTTATATATTAATGTAAGAAGAATTTGGGTTGCTTTGGGTTGATAATGTGTTTGATCTGAGTTGAACCTCTTGGAGCACTCTCTGAAAGATTTTCTGTCTCCTTTAATCTAGATAGTCGTCCACTCTCTGATTTCTTGTATGTGACCATATGGGACCAAAAAGGAGGGAGGACGGTATTTAAAGGATAGCTAAAAGGGCAGTAGGGAAACCAGAAGGGAGGAACTTGGGAGCAGAACAAGCAACAAAAAGTTAAAAGGAAACGTGGTGAGAGATGTAGCAAATCAGACAGAGAATGCACAAGGGAGGAAAAAGCTCAAGCCTGGTTGGAATAAGAGTTGTTTCTCACAGCTCCGTTTTCGGGGCTCTTGAACACCTGCAGTTCCCTTGCACTGTTTCAAGATACAGTGTCACAGAGATCAGCTTTGGGATTTCCTGCTATTCTCACTTGCAATGACTCTGTCTCTCCATCTAATTGGTTTTTTTAGGCACTGGACACTAGAAAATTCTCTCTATACTTTGAGTTTCACGGCCAGTCAGCCAAGATCTTTGAAGTCTTTCACATCATTTTCCCTTTCAGGCTCCTGCCATTAAAGTATGCCTGTAGAAAACAATAAGTACCAAAACTTTCTGTTCTTTCCTCCCAAAACAGACAAGTGAGCAAAGAACACTCTTCTTGAGCACAGTGGTTTTGAAGAAAAGAAAACAGTTTAAGGATCAGCAGAAAAATTGCCACTGAAAGGGGGCTGGCAACGGGCCATTTCTCCAGCCTAGCCCTGAAAAGACCATGCTTCCTGATACCCACAAGAGCTTGCGACCTTCTTTTACTTGACTGCAGCATTACAACAAGGTTGTCATGGTCTTGTTGACTGAAGAATGGACACCAAAAGACGTCAGCTCCTTTTGCACTGGAAAGTAAAGAAAATGGTAAATTTATTCAGTTTTAATGGACTGTGATGTATTTTTTGTACATCTGCTACATTTGATAGTGATTACAGCAGTGTCTTTGATGCTGCAGTGTCTGTCTGTTCATGTCACCTTGGCCTGGTTTAGACACAGGTGAAGCCGTTATTTGGAGAAGTGCATGGGTATAAGGTGACTGAAGGTCTGAGACAGGGGCAGTCCCACTCCCTGCTGCTACTTTAACTATACCTCAGTGCAGCACTAGAGAGTGGAGCAGAGGAGAACTACAGCCCTTCCTGTATCCTCTCTGCCCAGGACTAGGACGAGAAACAGGGGAGTATGCACCCCACATGTACCATCTCTTGCTGTATGGGATTCATGACAGGAAGGAAGCGTTGGTAGACTGCATGCATTCGCATTGCTGTTTTAGAGACTGCTGCCAAGTATGGGTAATGCCACAGCTCAGCACTGTTTGCAGAATGCGTCCAGGAACTGGAGAAGTAAGGATGGAGTGATGCTATGTAGTGTTAAGATGCCGGTGGCATCTCAAAGCTGGTGCTTTTTTTCAGAGTGGTGGGTGATCTCTGTAGGCTGGTCTCCCAGGTCAGCATCTTACAAACACTGCATCTCATCATGCAGCAGGCGGGTAGGTGAGCAAGGCCAGATATCTCAGATGGCACCGTGAGATGCAAGGGATGTCTATGGAGCAAGCCAGCCTAAACATTGCGTTGTGTGCTTTTGCTTACTTGGCAGAAATGCAGGCACATTCTCACACTCTGTTTAGACTGCTGCCATATCTGAGCAGATCCTCCTTGAGTCCCTGTTGCTCAGATCAGCCAGGCTCTGACCTATGAGAGGTCCCACAAGCATCAGCAGGGCTGCTTAATCTGTGGCACAGCCGAGCACAGCCACAAAACCAGATGGGTCTCCTGGACCAACGCTGCTCAGTCTCGGTGCAGAGCGGAACAAGGGTCTAACTGCAGTGCTGTCTGCTAAGCCCATCCTCCTCCAGCACCCTGGCACTCGCTCCAGAGCCTTCTCGCCTGAACCACCAGTGGTGGTGTATAATAAACTTTTTTGGGGGGCAAGACAGTAGGTGATTTTGCAACACCAGTGACGTATATAAGGCTCCAGTTGTTTCAATACTGGAAAGAGTGGGATGAAGACCAAAAGAACCTCACAGTAGTGTTTCCTTCCATAGTAACAGTTTTCTAAAAACTTCAGAGTTATTGCTAAGTAATATACATATAACTAGCCCTTTTAAAATTAATTATTCACTGGAGAGGACTTTATGTCATTTTATAAATGCACAACCTAATTAAAATACAATTGCTGGTCTATTAAATACCTGATTTGCCCATATTTCTTTATGTTTTATTATTGCGAAGCATAGTATTTTAAATTGTGAGTTGAATTCAGCATGGGGTTTATATTAATGTATAATTGTGGTTTTTACTTATATTTGTGAGGACAATTGTGAGATTTCCCTGGGCAGCCTAACAGATATTTTGCATAAACTGATTGTCTCCTGTTTTAAGCTTGCATAACTTCTTCCACTTTTGGAAGAAATGATTGCAAAGCTTCCAGAATTGCACGCATTCATTACATGTGAATTGGCACTTTTATTTAATTTGGGTCTCTTGCAAGGTGGTCTGTGCTCCCACACACTGTATCTTGCATATTTTGAGGGGAAGTTTCTATAAAGCATCGATTAAGTCACTGTAAAATATGAGCCAGTCTACACAGGCTTAGGGATTTGGGGATTAGGGGAAGGACTTAATTCCCAAGAAGAAAGCTAAACTGATGAGAAAATAGAAAGGAGAAATATATGGATGAATCTGGAGTGTACAAAGTGACTACGATTGGATTCTGGTGGTTTTTTTTTCTGTTGCAGTGGGAGGACTACAGAGTCACAAATGGATGTAAAAATAGGAGCCCCAGGCAAAGGTTGTTTCCTTGCGATCCATGACGGGGAAGACGGGTGAGGAAGCCAAATGTCTCTGGCCTTTTCTGCAGTGGGAAGTTTTAGAACTGTTTTAGCAATGTGGAAACAGCGTTGGTGCTTAAAATTGAGCAAACACTGCTGTAGACAGGCTTCGGGTGCTTTTACAAGGTGTCACGGAAGTCTGTCCAGATCAGGTCCTCACCTCCCAGCAATCAAAATCCGGTTGCTCTGCTGCGGGGCTACACCGGCAGGGTGCAGCGGTGGGAACTTCAAATGGAAAAAATCAGAGCAAATTTGTGCTGTCTGCTGCGGAGAGCATGGGCCTTTGAGACACTGAAGGAACTGCTAGGAGTTTCTTGTATGACCAGCATATGTTTAATACAACAGCCACAGTGCAAATGCACCTTCAGGCCAGTATGGCCCGAGGAACCACACAGTTTCAGATACGTAATTACTCTCTCTGACTTCAACAAGACTTCTCAAATGCTTGATATTTCAAATGTGTTTTAAGTGTGTGCCAGTGTCACAAAACTGTGACAGCTTGACATCTCATGCATGACTGATTTGTGACAGAGGTGGCAGAATGGCCAAGTGCTTTAATAGGCTCTATTTTTCCATCCCCTCTTCCCTGGAGGAAGGGCATCTTTCTCCAGAGAGACAAGGGTTTATAGTCCGTATTTTACTAATTATTTGGATGCAGTGATAATCAGTGCACATACATATACATGCACTTTTTTTTTTTTCTGTATCAACAGTTACACTTAATTTTTATAGACATACAGAGAAACAGCAAAGTCACAGAAATGCAGCTCAGAGAAATAAATAAGTCAATCAAAAGTCAAGACAGGCTGTGGTCTGGAGCCTACGATGAGAAGGTGCAACCAGTGCAGAACATTACTGAGTTCAGTGAGACGGCACATACACTCTTTGCAAAGCAGGATTTTAAATAGGGTGGGAGAGGATACGGTGAAAGGAAAGACATAAGGAAAAAACAAAATAGCACAAAATTAGTACAGCACAGAGATCACTGTATGCTGGTACAAATCATAAGAGAAAGGAGAACCACCATATGACAGCTATAAAAAAATTTCTGGGAAAAATAGAAACTTTCCAGACAGTGAAAGTGGCAATATAAAATCACAGTTCAAAGCACAACACATCACATCATATAGGTGCAATTAAAGCTGCCCAGTAACATTGGGTTATGGTTTTGAATGGAAATGGACAAGAAACTGCAGAGGAATATCCTATGCCAAAAATGTGTCATTTAATATATAGCTTTGACAGATATACAAATTCTGTAAACTAAGATGTGAATCTGGATTTATAATGGAGTAGCATCAAGCTAAAAGAATCATATCTTGATGAAACTTTCACTAACTGTAAAAGCAAAGTGAACACAAGGGCAATACTAACTGTTGGCCAGGACCTCTTTGTACTTGGCACGCTATGAATGAAGACTCTCAAGCCCAGTGCCTCAGAGAGTTTACAACCTAAATAACATAAACCAGATGTTAGAAATCAATCCGTGACCCACTGAAATTAACACAAGGTTTGCACTGATTTCAGTGAGGCTGGATATCAGCCAGGCTCTCTATGCAGTGTGAGAATGAGATTAATAGATCTGAAGGCCAGAGGAGACCACTCTGTTATCTAGTCTTCTCTTCTCCATAATGCAAGATTTAGGATTTCCCTAAATCCTTTACTTGAAATCCAACTGCTATTGACCTAGCACATAACTTTTAGAAAAGTGTCCACTTTTGTTACCTATACTTTTAAACAGTAGAGAACTAATTAATTTCCTCAGGAATAGGCTTATTTAACAAAGGTTCCCAGGTTTCATCTTGAGATCCGCCACTGGTTAGTCCATTTAATGCATGACGTTGGCATTTCTTTAGCTGCTTAGTCAAAATGTTATGCTAGGTCATGTCTCATACAGATATCTACATGTATTACATTCATACCACTCCCTTGCCAACAAAATTTATAATCGGTAAAAAAAGGCAAGTTAGAAGGCATTGGGGTTTTTTCATCCTAAGTCCACTTTGATTGCATCCATGACAGCATCCTGCAAATCAAGAGCCAAAAATGGGTTCAGCACTACAATGACAGAAAGCCAAGCAACCTGCAGGTCAGCATTAGCCCTTCAGACTTCAAAGGCCACCTAATAATTACAGTATCTCCTGACAACCCCTGATGAAATACAGCAAAATCCACCAAAAGTCTTTTTCAGTCCCAGATGCCAAGGATCTTTTCTGTCAAATTAAGCTGGGTGCAGGAAGAAATTACCAGACAACCTTTTAACCCTGCCTGTGCAAGGACTGTGATTCAGAAAGCTCTTGGGAAAGTCAGTCACTCTGACTCTCAGAGTGCCAGCAGGGATGATGTGAAGCCCTGGAGGGTTTGCTTAGGACAAATGTTCCAGACAATGATACTCCAGAGCAAGGAAGAGGTGAAAAAAACCACAAAGGCTGAGATTAGAAATTGTGTGATGTCAAATGAGTCAGTAAAAAATAAAGTATATCTTGATAAAACATAAAATGGAATAAAATTTCAAAATTCAGAAGAAGCTTCAAATTAATTGTGCTACATTTGATTCCACATGAGACCCTAGATCCAGATTCAGAGGATGAGCTGGCAATCCTGGATATGCCTAAACCACACAATTGAACAGTGCAATGCTTTGTGAACTGTCTTTCAAACTCAGAAATCCAGCATGGATTCAATCAATGGCAGCTCCAATCTTTTTGTCTAGCAGGGAGACTTGATAGAAAATTCATAGTAGACTTAAGTGTGTGAGCCTGAATGTCTGTCTTATAATGCAATGGAGGTTTAAGAGGACAGTATCATACAAAGTAAGAATATTATAGACTATTTATCATCAAGATAACACTAAGAAGATGAGAAGATTTAATTGCTGTATGTTGTGAAATAGAAAAAAAACAGCCATTACTGTAAAGGACCTTGTGGCTTTCTGCTATTTTTTCCTTTTCTGCTCAGCCAAAGTTGCCACATGCATATCTCTGCAAGCTGGGGAACGGTCAACAAAATCCCCTCTGAGAGGTAGTGTGTAAGTGCATGGACACACAACAACTTTGCAATACGTTTGCTGAACTTGTTTTTCAACACAAAAAAAGTCTTGCTTCATTCAACTTCATCATAAAATGGAGTTTTGAAGTTACACAGTGAAGTCTCACTGCTTACTTCACTAGAGATATCGCAGGACAGTGGGGTGTCAGGACCATCTAACCTTCTCCCATGTGTGGCCTCAGCCCAAGCTGAGCATGCCTGTCTCTGCAGCTTTTGGGGATGATGAAGAAAATCCCCACTGAGGGCTACTACGCAGGCAGAAATACGTGCCCTGTCCCAGTGCGTGCTCCCTGTTCTGGTGTGCTGTGGGGCTGCATTGGTGTTAGCACATGCACTGCCCTCACTTTGTACAAGTGGAAATAAGACTCAGAAGGATTTTACCCCAAACCCCATAATTTCCAACTCAAGAGCTACTCCTGGATTTGTTTGATTACAGGACCTGTATCAAGACAAAGCCATTGAATTGGCAAAAGCATGCAGGATCCTACTAGTAGGACAAAGAGGATGCTCTGCATGATGTTTAGTCCAAGTATGCTCCTCTTTTATCCTTTTCTGAGACCAGACTTCTGCAAGTTCTTTTAACTGCTGAAGTGTTAAAAGGGAACAGTTTCATTAGAACAGGAGGAAATATTTTTTATAAAGCCCAAATAAGTAGCTTCAAATTTTATCTAATAACATTGTGAGTGAAATAAACAGCTTTCAGGTAGGCAGGAAAGTAGAAATGCAAATCAGTTCACAGAATAAGGGATAAGAAGGTGGTTTACGAGAAGGGTATCATCCCAGGAAGGGGAGAAGACATTTAGCAACAAATAGATGTGTACTACAGCTCAGGATGCATACAGTTTAAGAAGAATAATTCAGGTAAAGCTTAGACACAGTATTAGGAAAAAATTTAGAAAAGATGCTAAAAGCAGTGCCAATTCTATCCCCAACCTATTAGAAGTAAAGACCTTCCATCAAATGCTGGAAGCAAAAACAGGCAGCCTTATGGTGTGAAGAATGATTCATTCCAGCTGAAGAAAGGGACCACCGAAAGAAAGAAAGAGAGGGAGAGAGAGAAAGAAAGAAAGACAGAAAGAAAGAAAGAAAGAAAGAAAGAAAGAAAGAAGGAAGGAAGGAAGAAAGGAAAGAAAGACAAGCCTAAATAATCCCTTAAGAAATGCAATAGTAGTGTGGCAAGAGACTGAGAAATCATTCAGTTGCAGTCCTAGTGCCTAAATAGCAGCCAGAAATGGTGCATCTTACCTTCCACTGGAGTAGGGAATCTGAACAATAACTGAATTGAGTGAGTTTGGGAGAGGCAGTGATTCACACACTCTCCATGTATGGCTGAGGGCTTGGCTCACATGTGCCCTTGAGCCTAATATTGAGGCAAAATGATCCAACCTTCCCAGCTCACCATCCGCCACCGCACTCTGGATATACACCTACACCAGCACTCATGGGAGATCCTTGCTCTCCATGTCTTCCAGGTGTCAGTCAGCAGCTCATCTTCTCGGGGAACTGCTGTAAGTCCTTGATGTAGGTATCAGGAATTCAGCATAGTCTTTCTGTTTTCATTTTGAATGAAATACCAGACCCTTGCACTACTGTATTAGCCACAGAGTCTGATAATAGCTGACCAGTGCATCTGAATAGCTACTCTAAATATTATTATGCAGGTGTAAGACCTCTGTAGGAATGTTAATTTCTACCCTGTTTCCCTAAGACAGTAGCTACTCTACTGAAAGAAGGAGACTTCCAAAATTGCAGTTATTTTCCCTTTGTGTTGCCTGTGGTGCACACCTGAATTTTAAAACCTTTTATCCAGGTATATATAAATTACCTTTCCTTTGCTATCACCTTGGTCAAAATGAAGCCCATTTACATGTTAATATTTTTTTCCTCATGGATATTTTACATTTTTTTGCTGAAGTATTGTATCATAGATTAATAACCTGTCATTACCTTGAAATGCCTATAGCAGCCTTGGTAATAGGCTGTATTAAAGAACTGCAGACAGGTATTATCCAGCTTGCCCCAAGAACACCAGACCTATCATGGGAAATGAGCATGCAGAAGGCCCTACACAAGGGATCTGGATTTCTACCAAGACTGTGTTTTATGTGATGTGTTGTTGACATGTTGGCTAATGACTAAGGCTAGTCATGTTCTGGTCACAGCTGGTGAGCGTAGCACCCAACTCTCACATGGTACAGGCTCTCATTTTTGCTGTAAGTAAGTTACTAAATTATGTTGGAAGCAAGTTAAACATGCGCTTAATTGTTACTTTTCTTTGTAAGGTGTGCGGCATGGGAGGAGAGTGAGGGCCCACTTACAAGATGAGACACTGCAGAGATCTGCTTAGTAAAACACCATGGAAATAAAGCATCACTCTATAGATGGATTTGACAACAGGGAAGGTTGAGAACTCATGCATCTCTTCCCAGAGTTATCTGCAGCAGCATCATTTCACTGTACCGTGCCACATGTCACTGACACCTTGGCTCTCCAGGTAAGGGCAGTGTGGGTGACTGGAGAGGGCTGCGCTACTGGGCTGCTGCAACCTGCCACCATTCAGGAGGGCCCCTTCGAGGCAGTCCTCTGCTTTTCTGCAGCACAGGGCTGTGGCTTTTCTGTGCAGGGTCGCGCTGGCCAGCAGATCCAGGTAGCTGGCTATGCTGGGATCTTGAGTCTGGAAGCAAGCAAAGGCCTTTCAGGCAAAAAGCCTTTGGTATTGCATGTGAGATGGGTATGGTGCTCATTGCAGGTGCTTCTCAGTGCAGACCTGGGGACACAAGAACATTCATATGTAAAAGGCAAAGGATTTGGAGGAAAATGATGAGGTGGCAGGATGTCTGAAGCTGACGGGGTCTTGTGCTCTGGTTTTGAGTGCAACTTGACAGAGAGGACAGAGAAAGGCAAACAAAGGTGTGTGTGGTAAAATGGGAGGGAAACGTGGAGGATGAAACAGCTAGGAGACCCCTCTTCAGGTCAGAGGTTTGGCTTCCTTTGATGTTTTTTAACAAAGGTTTCTTGTGGCATTGAAACAAAAGTTGCCCCGAAGTGTCTGCCAAGGCAATGGCCGAGGGTGGGGGATCAGATGTGAGCCACTAGCAATACTATAATAAGACTAAGGAGTTGATAACATCTCCAAGACCGCAAATCAGACCTCTGTGAATGTACATTCATTATAAGAGTAATCCTAGGATTCTGAGCTGGGATGTCATAGAATCATAGAATCATAGAATTGTTAAGGTTGGAAAAGACCCTTAAGATCATCAGGTCCAACCATTAACCTACCACCGCCAAGTCCGCCACTAAACCATGTCCTCAGGTCAACACTGAATGGGGTATTACTGTGTGGAGCAGTTAGGGCCATAGAAGTCAGCCAGGTACCAGGATCTATGGTGCTGTGAGGTGCAGACCTTGCCCATACAACAAAATCTCCCGTCCAACAAAACCCCTCCATGAACATGGCGGTTGGCATCCATCCATCCTGACAGCCCCAAGGAAGGAGCCGGAGCCAGTTTCTCTCTTGTGACATCTTACACAGAGCAAGACAAACATGCGTATGTATTATTAAGAGACTGTAAGGCAGACATAGTGTTTGCCACATTTCAGGGAGCTGATGGCTATTTAGCTTTGCCCAGTTGAGAGGAATTTCTATGGCTTTGCTCCTTGCCCAGAATGGTGATTGTGCTGGGAGGGATGGAGGGGAATCCTTTCTAGTAACACTGTTCCTGTGTGTATATAAATATTCCCTGGCTGGGGCTGGCTCATCACACAAGATGGCAATCCATGCTTCCCTTCCCCCTGCCTTCCCCTCCCTCCTCACATCTCTACCAGCGCAGCAGATTCCAATAATAAACCCATCACTGTGAAAGCCAGGTGTCATCCAAATTCATTTGCTGCAGTGTTTGATCTATCCTCTGCTTCAAGATACAGGTTTCAGAGTATTTTATGAGATGCACTTCACAGCTTTGTACCATATAAGACATTCTGTAGCATTTTATGAGCTGCATTTTATAAAATTTCATCAAATATTATGTAGAATATTTTAGCAATAAGCCCTTTTTTAGAGAATCGGTTTCAGTACAAGCTTGCATACATATGAAAGTGCACAGAGAAAATAGGAACATCCTCAAAACACCGTTAACGCTTAACCTTCCAGAAGATCTTTGCTGAGCTATTTATTTTGTGATGGAGCTTGTGCAGTTCACAGGGAAAGTAAAATGGGATTTAAGGCACAGTGACTGCTTTACAATGGCTATTTAGCTTTACAAAGCAGAGATGCCTCAGTTCATCCAGTGTCCTCCGCACTGTGGGGTAGCCCAGGAGGGATCATGGGCTGAATAGCATCACCTTATTCCTCACTGGGCTCTCCTCAGCTTTCTTGAACAAGCATCATCTCTGTTTCCAGGTCTCATCAACCACTGACACATCCTCCATTTGGTGGACTGACTGTACAGGTGCATCTGCAGCTCCCACTCTTCGCATTGCAATTATTTGTCTTCCCCAGTGCTAGGCAGAGCACATCACATGCTGCCAGGCCCCGCACACCTGCAATCCACAACCACCCCTCCACTTTTCAGACACCCCCAAAGGACCACAAGAGCTCATTACATCAGAGAGCTGGGCATCAAACAGTTAATGTCCCCCAATGGTGGGAAGAAATTAAGAAGTGGCACCTAAAACTGTGGGAATCGGGTTTTGTCATGGAAATGGAACAAAAACCCCAGTCATTATTTGTTCGTTTTCTCAGCTTGTATCTAAATCCATGCACAGGTAAGATCCATCTCAGCTTCTCAAGGTCTAGGGAGTGAAGAGGAGGATGTTTGAAGATCTTGTAGTCACATGAAAACAAGGCCAGGTGCTGAGGAGCAGCAGCGCTTCTCCAGTCTTTTTATGATGCTGGTCCCTTCCGAGGTCCCAGTTTCAGATTTCAGGGCTGTGCTCCCGTGGCTCAGGCAGCTCAGAAAAGCCTTGCCTGAGAAGCACCGTGGTGCAGGAGTCCCTGCACACCTGCAGTCGGACATCTCAGACACAGCACATCTCCGCCTGCCATGAGAGGTCACTTTCTGTACAGCTCTCTGGAAGAGACAGACCAGTCCCATTTAGCAAAGTCACTGTGAAATAGTCCACTTTGTGTTTAATTTTTTAAGTCTTTTCCATTTGTTTAACGGAAGCTGAAACAGTGCCATCACTGTCAAGCCCCGGAGCAGTGTTGTCTTGCCAGATCTTTTTGGAGTTACAGAAAATGGCAATATTCATACTTGCGTTACAGCAGCAGAAAATAAAATTGAACATGGCATTTACATTTGCAGCATGAAAATTCAGACCACTGATCGCATCATAGAAGTTATTTAAGGTCCTAATAAGCTATACTTGCACTCTGCTAGTGTTGTGTCATGCCACTTGTTTTGAAGGATGAACTTTCTTTAGAGTTCCTGCAAAGGAAAGGAAAAAAAATGCTTAAAAATAAAATCAATATACTCCAAAAGAAATCCAAACAAAAAGAAAGCTGAATAAGAAGAAATATAAGATATCATTTTCCTCCATTAACCAAGGAAAAAACCAAACCCCAAAACTTCAGGGCTAGTTTTTGATAATTTATTCCTAAGTTGTTTTCTGTCTGTTATTTTAAAATTCCTGCTTTAGTAACTTTTTTTCTCAGGCATCAATTGCTAGTTATTACTTGGTTATGTCAATGAAAACAAGAAAAACCACAGGTAATAAATTCTTCCATTGGAAGACAATAACAAACCAGACCTTCTTCTCTAATAACACTGTAGCAGAGGATCATGAAATATATAAGAAACACCTTAAAATAAAAATTGCAGTGTATTAACTGTATGGCTTAGGTGGTCATCATGTTTCAAGCAGAGATGTGCTATGCTTACACAGAATTGAGCAATTGTGAGCTTTGTTCATCTTCACAACATCTCCCCCGTAAATTTTGGGAGAAATTGCCTCTGAGCTAGCAGAAGTCTGAGGAAAGCATTTCGAAGAAAACTGTCTCTCATTTATTAATGTAACAAAGTGAGTCTGATGGCTTAAATAAAAGAACAACCCTGGCAGCTGCTGAGCTCTTACAACCACTATTTTAAATCAAAGAGGAAGGAAAAACCCTATATATAAACTCAGTGACAAGCAGGAATCTCTAACATCAAGGATGAGAATGGGGTAAAAGAGGGACACGCAGATATTGCAAAGGCAAGCAAGCAGAAACCTGTCACTGTTACGGATGAGGATGAGTAGGTGATACTGTGGTTTTCACAGTACGCTAATGAAGAACTAATGCGGGTCAGGTAACACAGTCATTCCAGCACATTTAGGCTTCTGTTGTCTACACTGTTCTCTGTTTTATATGAATGTTTAATCCCAGTTAGGCTTTTTGATTCTGTACCAGTAGTCACCGATGTAAAATACACGCACAGTATACTTCAGGAGCATACCCTGGTAGGTCTGCTGATTAGCTAAGGGTCTTAGGAGAAACATGAGGGACGGTCATCAAAAATGTCAAAACCCCCCAAATTAACAAGGTAACGAATTCTGTTCTGGAACTGGGAAATATTTCAAAGCTATGGGAGGTAAAAAATGTAGCTTTCATTCAGCAATTCTAATATGAAAAATACATCTTAGTCTTTCAAAAAGATTACAGAAAATAATTGCTTTAGACAGCTTTGAAAAGTCCTCTTGGCACAATTCTACAGTTTCTGGCTTTCCAGACTTTGCTTTCAACCCAGGAGAAACTCAGTTGCAGATGTGAGCCTCTGCAAGCCCCAGCCCCCTCTACCGCTTCAGAGACTGGACTGTTGAGAGCTCAAGCTGGAGCTAGGCTCTAGTGCCCTGTATTTTGGGCCCTGAAACCGAACCCGGAGCCCTGCGCTTGTTTCGAGGCAGATGCTGCCACTGGGAATTGCAGCCAGGCCATGTGTGATGCCAAGAGCCCGAGGAGGCGGCCAGTGAGGAGCACCCAGCAGGGCCCTTCAAGGGCCACACATGGTCTGAAACCCTGCCCGTCTTTGGAGGTGGGCATACGCATCAGCTTGGAGCCTACGGCTCAGGAGGGAGGCTTGAGGAGCAGATCTAGCATGAAAGAGCCATCAGAGAAGATGTCCACTGAGACCCTGGGACCTCACTGCGCTGGACCAGCCTGCAACATCGGGCTTTGATCTTGCTCCTTTTCTTTTACTTTCCACCAATGAATCTTTAATCTTACAAGGGGATTAGGCATCTAGAAGGCCTGCTGAAGCAGACCCCACGGGAAAGTTAGGAGGAAAAACACACCAGCTTTGGATCCTCACTGGGCTTTGCGCTGCTCAGATCAGGTCCATGTGCAGAGACATAGGAAGCTTTGAAGTAAATAAGCTAGGTACCCAGGGTGTTTCAATAATTCAAGAATGAGGGAATTACAGAGAGGGGTTGAGTTGTAATTTTGGTTTTATGTGCCTAATCTCTGCTTAAATTCAGGTGCCTTCGAAGATTTTAAATCTGACTAATTTGAAACGCACGGCTACAAGCTCTTTCCTCACCGTCAGCTGAAAAGCAAGGGCTCTGGGAAGTTGTCTGGGGAAAGGTAAATCTTTTCCATCACACTGAGCTACTGTGGATGCCAAATAGAATGAGGTAGCTTTAAAGTATTTTCCCAAGTCAGCTCAGAAAAAGTGATTATATAGGATTTATGATCCAGCTTCTCATAAATTTAATAATGACTCACGATTTCCTCCACTTGCTAGATTGCTTAGCACTGATTTGGATGCTCTGATAGAGCAGCATTAATAAGAAGCTGTGTGATTTACCTTGAGGTGGTATTTCATTCTCTGAAGATAGTTCACATCTCTGATATCAGGATGAAGGAAAATAATGCTTGCATAACAGAAGGTATAAATATGGTATATTCAAGAAATATTTTTAAACTGCTGTTCTCAGAGCTGTTTCAAATGAATCTGGATTTCTCCCCTAAACCCTGTGACAAGTCAGGAAGAGAGTCAAAATGCCCTGAGCATAGGTAACTGATCAGAGAGTCTCTTCAAGGTGAAAGAATTTAGGGAGGTATCACCTCCAAACTGTTCTGTCTGCTCACCTCATCATGTTTAGCATGAACGCACTTCACCTGTGTCATTGGAAAAACAGGACAATTAGCTTAAACTGCTGCTGAAAGCTGCTAAACTAAACTGACTGACTTTGCACAGGAGTGGATGAGTGCTTGGACAGTTGGGTGTCTGGCTTCACCCGGGTGGAGACTGACAGAGCAGGAGAAACAAATGGGCTCTGATAACATCTGGTCCATCTGACCACGATCTAAATTCTCAGCTCCAGCATTTACTGTCATGGTAACTGGACAAAAGTGTGGTTCATCAAGAGGTAGAATAGCAATAGAAGCAATATATCAACATATCAAGGTCTTAATGAAAATAATTAAAAAAGGAATCATGATTACTAGGAAAGAAGAAAAAACTTGTTCTGTTCCTGACCAGTACTATGTTGGAGGGTAAACATCTGAATCCCATTGGGCTGGTTTTACAACCACCGAAAAAGCCTTTTTCATAAACGCTTTCTTCTTTCAAACTTAATAGCAATGGAATATGTTGGCACAGTTCAAAATACACATGTGAAATTTGCGTTCTACTGTGAAATGTATCGCGGAAGAATGACCTGATACATTTGCATGTGTGTTGTCTTTCATTAATCCAATATCAGATTCAATACATGAAATTCCTGACTATACCTTCATTAGTAATAAAAACACAGTCTGAATATAGGTGTCTGTTGATACTGTGTTAAAGAATCCTGGGGCTCTCCTGTAAACACTCTCACACGTGAACAAAACAAGTCAGAACATAGCAAACTCCATTCTTCATAGGAACCAAAAATACACGTATGTTATCACACAAGTATGCCTCATGGGAACAGCTCTCTTAAATTACAAGCAAATATGTGAGAAGAGTTTTAAATTTTAAAATCTATCACATTGATATAAACAAATTCATATTATTCTCTGAATAGCTGTTACGTGAGCAGACTCATACACAAAGGAGCAGGAAAAGTAAAAATGTTCCTTTATTTTTTAGAAAATTTTGGCCACGTATCATGTCAAGAAATAATTTTCTGTTTTACGTCTTAAAACAAGCTTTTCTGGGACCATCTTATTATTAAACAAATTATTTTGGATGCAAAGGTCTCACTGTATAGAATATGTGCATCATTACTGTTTGGGGCATTATGAACATTGTGTGAGTAGTGCTAATACAATAAAAGAGAACTCATGATTCATTACTAGCTTCATAAGGTGTGGGCTTTACCAGTGGATTCAGTCAGTGTTTTGCCTTTCTCCCTGGAAAGCTGTAGGTGAAAGGAAACTTACTTACAACTACAAATCAAAATTCCAGCCAGGAGCTGGTTTCTAAATGAGCTTAGGTGAGACAGCGTTGCTTATTAAGAGTGGAGATTTCAAGTTTTGCATTCTTTCCTTGAAAAACTGCTATGGAAAGTCTGCTTTCCCTTGCTTTGTTTTAGATTCATTTTCTACTTTTTCCTTCTGCATCGTCAGAAAGAAAGGACCTCTTTTTCTTCTCAATGCTCACATCTTCCCCCATTCCTCCATAATTTGGCACCTTCCAAAATTCTCCAACTTACTGTTCAAGGTAGCCCCCAGATTTGCCTGTGTTGGCCCTCATCCCTCCAGCTCTGCGTGCTCTGTCAGGGCTACCCCAGGGCGCTGCATGACTGGAGATGCTGGGAGGAGACCCCTACACACTGCGGCCACCACTGCAAACTCTTCCGTCACTTAGGAGAGAAACCTTGGATAAGTTGCAAATGTTAGAGCTCCACATTAGACTTGCCCTTCTACTTTCTCTCAGCCTATTTGCCATACTTCATGTCAAATTTTATGCTTCGGAAGAAATAAAAAGTTCATTGTAAAAAGTACAGCAACCAAAAACTAGGAAACAGTCCTACAAAAAACAGAGCACACAACTCACTACCTGTTAAGATCGTTGTGTATCAACAAAAGGGGAGCAAACATGTCAGTAAAGAAAACAGGTTCTGGTTTCAGGGTCACAAAGGAATTGCTACATGCAATCAAGAGTGAAAAATCTTTTAAGTTTTGAAAAATCATCCTATAATTTTATTCGTCAGGTGTGACAAAGCCCTGGCCTGCAGTGATCGCTAAAGATCTAACACATTTCCATAGGAAAATGATAATAGCTGCAGCACTGTATCAATCCCAAAACACAGTGCATTTCTACCAGTCTATAATGTCTCTGGCATTTTGGTCTGGAAAACTTAATTTTCACTCTGTGTGAGGATCCCAAAGGGAGCTTTATTCTTTATTTTACTCTCCCTCCTATGCTAAAAAACCCCCATGGTTTGAGCAATTTGGCTGTCATCATGCATTCATTTTCCATAAGTATCTTCTGATCCATACTAGATGCGTCACCCAGCACAGTGTTATGTGAGCATTTTAACTTTTTATTAAGTTCAGAGCTGCCATATCCCTCTTGTCAGAACTACTTCTGTTCTCCAGGTCATTTATTTAGGATGGAAGCTGGTCACAGAGAAAAGTGCGTAGTGTCATTAAATCCCAGTGGATTTAAAATCCTCCTGACCTCTATGCCCATTGCTGCTTGACAGCATCAATCAACAAGATCTCACCACTCTTCTCAGTTTTTCTATTATTCACAAGCCCTTTGTATCAAGACTGCCTTACACAAAACAAAAGGCAGGGTTTACAGTCTGTTATTATCTATCCAGACCTGGAAGCAGCTGGGATGAATGGGAGGACTGTAAAGTTCTTTCCTGTAACACTGGGCTCTATTAGTGTCTCTCCTCTGCTCCTGCCCCATCCCTTCTTCTCTGTAAATCCTCCTTGGAACCCTTGCTTTTCCAACAGAACACCTATTGGGAATGGCAGTTTGAGGAAAAAAGAGAAGAATGAAAATTGGTGAGAAGTTAATCTTTGTATTCATTAATTTTGTTGTTACAAAAGATGAATAGTTGCATTTAAGCTGTTTTTAGCTGTAATCCTAGCACTTCTATCTGCTCATTATGCTTGTAAGACCACATGAAGAATATTACATTAAATTCATTACCAGGAAAGTATAGAAAAATTGGAGGAACGGTAACAAAAAAGGGTTAGTGCACAACAGTGATTTATTTATGAAGAAAGATTAATAGCTAAACTCAGGAGCCCAGCTGAAGGGAAATAATTGGAAAGGCTCTCAAAGGACCCTCTGGAAACAGACTCAAACCTCAGACTGTGAAAGTCCTTACTCATTTTTATTTAGTCCTTGTTCAAGAAAAGCTCCAGTTAAAAATTAAACAGGGGGAAAGTGGCTACAAATACTTTCCAGATCTGAGTATCAAGCAAGGCTTTATATAGCTAATGTGAGCAGTGGCCTTTGGTGGCAAACAGCTGGAAAGTAGAACTGTATGCAGGTAAATGACTTCTCTTGGGAAGCTTTAGTGGCTACCTCTGAACCAGAAAAGAAAACAGGCAGGATCTGTTCTTTGGTCCTGAAGCTGAACTGCGAGAAGGGAGAGAAATGCCCTCCGGGCCTGGGCATCTTCTGGGATGGTGCGTGTTGGCACAGATGTGCCAGGGTGCCCACAGCTGCATACAGTGTGGACGACAGCACACCTCTGCTTCAGTCCCTGTTCTGGCCTGGGTTACTTTGCCAATATAGATGTAAACTGGGCCCAGAATCACGTCCCGACAGTCACACAGTATTATACTGCTGGCAGTAGGGTGACCTTCTGCTTAAGAAAATAAAAAAAAAAAATCATTAAGCACAGAACGTACTAAAGTCTTCAGTCAGATCCTGAGGGAAACATACCCCCCACTTACTCCTGTTATTCAGACAAATAACCTCGAAAAGCAAAGGTGAGCAAGTACAGAACAGTATTTAAAACATGTTTACTAATATCCTTTTGTTTGACAGTCTCAAAAGACAGTATCTTCCTCTTCTGAGACCCCTTTCTTTTTAATTTTGAGTTTATTAACTAGATCTTTGCTGTTTGGTTCACCAGGAATGTAGAGATTACACCATTACAGAACAACATAGCTCTGTAAGTTATAAACATAAATGAACAGTCTTGGATTCTCTTGCAAAAATGCAGACTTCTGCAATTCACAAACTATTTCTCCTCCAAACCATTAATAGTGACAGGACACTGGAGGGAAAAAAAAGGCAAAACAAAATTTTATCACATGGTCATTATAGTTACCCAAACTTTCATTACAAATAGCACTGGGGGATTTCAGGAATTTCATAGGAAGGCTGGTCTTTGATTTTCTGGGTTTTTTTTTCCTGTTTTCCTTAGCCTTTTCATTAATGGAACACATTGGGGTAATGTAGTCTTTTTTTTTTTTTTTTTTATAAGCCACCAAGATAAAGACTGTTATAGAAACAGCACTGCAAAGTATTATCCACTACAAAACACTGTTAAGGGAGGTTTTATCTGTTCCTGGAGAACCATATAACAGTTCTGGATTTCTCTCCTGAGAGATACAAACCTGTAAGCAAGACATGGAGCCTGGTGAATGAATGTAATATATTCAAGCAGAACTCTTTGTACACATACATTTAATTATAAAAATAGTTATATCTTTTTAAAGTCCGTAGCAGAAGCAGCCATTCTATCCAGAAAGTTTTTTTGTGTTGGGGTTGCTTTCTCCTCCCTCAGACATAGAAAAGAAACTCATAACACCATTTTTTTTTAATGTTCTGCAACAGCATGGTTAAGTTAAAGCGACCCTGATCCTACAGATGAGGTCACCATTCTGTAAGGGAAAATATATGCCAGATGCTGCAAACATTTTGTGGTCTTGGGAAGAAAGAAGAATGAGACCTCTCTTCCTGCTACCAGTTTTTTGGGGAAGTTAGCCTTGCAACACCAAAGAAAGTATTTTTGAATTTGCTTTTAAAAATGAATTTATCATGCCTTTGAATAGCAAATAAATGGCCATAAAGAACACTGCCTATAAGAAAGGCAGGTAAGGGCTTGTCAGAGCATATTTAGTATCCATTTTCTTGACAACCTTGAGACTAGAAACTTACTGATTTTTAAAAGTAAGCCTAACATTCCTATAGTAACAAGTTTCCAAGATCTTACGCAAAAGAAGAAAATTCTCAGCAATGTACCTCATCTCAGCACACTCACCACAAAAATAACACGCTGATTAACAACTCCTAGGAATACCAGTCCTACTTAATATTCATAGGCCCTTCAATCGAGTTCGTCTCTCTTGTGTTTGATCAAGAGATAACGCTATTGTCTGTCAAACATGATGTACTTAGCATTTTGATGCAGCACAAGCTGATGTCGCTGTGTCATACTGGCAAAGCCCTTTTAGATAGCTTGAGGAAATTTAGGATGGCTGCATTAATACCAAAGAACAAGATAGGTGGCCTTACACTACACACCACATTAGGTTCTTAAAGTGTTACTAGCCTGGGCACATGAAGCACATAAATGTACACAATAAGGGTTTGATTATATCCAATAATAGTTGAGCATTTGCTATTTGAAACAGCAATTCTGGCTTCTACATTAAATACCATGTGCCCTGAGGGAACGCTGAAACAGCTTCTGTCTTATGTTTCTTACAGACAAAAGAATGAGAGGATGCTGAGACACTACACAAAGCTGTGAAACAAGAACCGGTAGCCAAGGCAGGAAAAAAGTGATTGCTGAACTTTTTTTTAAAGGGATTTCATTGTAGAGGGCTACATAGAGAACTATATGGACTATATAGAGGACTATAAGCTTTATGACATTACCAACCAAACATGTTTGTTTCTCCTCTACCTTTTAGAAACAGGTCTTTTTAGGAAGGATTTTTTGACATCTATTTCAAACTATTTGCTCTGCACACCACTGCATCAAGGCTTCATCTGGTTTTTTTTTGGATAATGAAAAGGTTGTGTTGGTTTTTAGGTTCTTCTGAAGCCTTTAATAGGGAGCAGTCCTGTGTCAGAACTTTGAATTAAATGCAAAGAAATTATCTTGCTTCCTAAAACTCTGATAATGCTAAGCATGTTTTCCAAGCAGAGTTCAACATGATTGCTAATGCTATAGTTTCTATTGGCAGAGTTCCAAGGCAAATCACTGTATCTGTCCTGACCAGAGGGACCTACCCTACAGCTCTCAAGTTTTCAGAAAGCCCCTCTTCTAGACAATGATTAAGTATGCTGCAATACGATGTACTTATAACAACTCTCACCTTTTTTTTTTTAATGTTTACATACGTCTCAAGCTCTGCTAATAAAGCCGGTGAGACATACATCTCTCATTCATGGCATGTTTGACATCTTCTGAAATTCATTGTCTGGGGAAAAAACAAAGTCTGTGGAATTATAACTTTCTGCCTTATCTATAGAAATGTCATCCAGCTGTGAAGAGATTTCACATGAGAAACTCTGGTAAGTAACAATTTTAATCTATCTGCAGGCAATTTACAGCTCCTTTTCACTAGCCACCACCTTCCAAAAGCTTCCGTATGTTGGCACCTGTTTATGGGATCCCTAGATCTCAAAAATCACCATCCTCTAATATTAGGTCATGCTGGTGGTAGCTGACAACTCCTGGGCCTCGTGTCATCTTCCAGGAAGCTCATTACTAGCAGTAAGGATAGCTCACTCTCGTTCGGGTCCACCACTTGAATTTAGCATCTCGAAAGGCAGCTAGGCTGGGCTGCTGTTGTCCATAATTTTCCTTCCTCAAACGTATCACTGTGGAGATGATTCCTCTATGGCACCCCGAAAGATCATAGGGGAAAAACGAAACCCTTCCGTCTCAAGAGGAATGAAAGTTTAAACCTCTCTCTGCTACTCCTGCCTCCTGCTGTGCTAGATACATCACCTAATTTCATGCTTTGAGGGCTTCCAGTTGATGCTCCTGGATGGCAAACTCAGACTTAACTTTTGGAGTTCGGCAGACAGGAGTCTCTTGAATCCCAGCAGAGTATCAGGGAGCAATGAATATCCAAATGAATTTGAGACTGGGGGATCCCCCCCTGATCCTACTCAGATTCAAAGATGAGCTGCTAATCATCCCTTCAAAGGGGATGTCTGGCGTGGGCAACACTAACAAATGTAGCAAGTCTTATTTAATTCTGGAGGCTGGCATAAATATAGTCCTTCAGTGTATAAATGGTACCTGCCAGAACGTTCTGAAAATTGTTTTTGGAGTACGATTTCAAATACCCATTTAAAGGATGGAGATTTATATATGCATACTTTTTATTAAGTGAAAACTTGCTTGTGTGTCAAGACACAAAGCAGTAAGAGACGGCGCAAATGATCTCTCCTCCTTGTTCATTGTGAATATTTACTTTTTAGGGCTTTGGATTTTTTTCCCACTGAATGCAGCAATATCGAGTTCAAATTTATAAACAGATTTTTCCCCATGGACAGAAGAGTAATAACTTCTTTAGTGTCATGTCAGATTATACTCTAGGAGTCATGAATTACCATGGCAGTGATATTATGGTGCGTTAGAAGGTAAAATCATAGAGTTGTCAAAGCGTATTTTCCTTTTACTGTACATTCTTAGGTTTTGGGGTGGAATTTAAAGTGAGACATGATGGAGAAAAAACTAGTCTCCAAAGCTGATCTAAGACTTCAAAGTATTTTTCAAACCATGATTTAAAACCTTCATGACAGAGTAATTTTTGACTGAATCTCCTGGCCTTGTATTCATCTGTTTTTTAATGTTTAACAATCTTTTCTTGCACATATGTGTTGTAAATTTCTAAATCTATACATCTGCTCATTTATTTTTATTTTTTTTCACTCTTATAATACGACTTCCATGGATAGAATCCTTCTTGTATTAGAGTTAACAATTTTACCATTGACTTCATAAAATCAAAGACTTACTTTAGCGTCTATTCTCTAACTGTATGGGTAGTAGTATGGAGTAAGGGGAGGCAAGAGAACCAAGCAGATGGGAACCTTAAATGTGGCTACAATGTGCAGATGAGCAAATCTTTTAGTCCCAAATTTTCGAAAGGATTCTCTAATTCTCAGTGCTTGACCACCGAGCTCTAGAAAACCAATCTTACTTCACCCAAGCAGCAAATAGTCACATTTTGGAAAATCAAGGCTTACCTATTTAAAGCTGGGCACACAGAAAGCCATTCATAATCAAGATGCATCTAACCCTCAGTATCTGTTCCTCAGTCTTTACAAAATAGAGTATTTCCTTAACTGAATGACAAAGAGGAATGGAAATGTAAGACACCATGCAGGAATTCAGCATGTATAGTACGGACTGTAGAAAGACAAGGAAATTCCACAGTCAGGCTTGCTGAATATGGTATTAAATTTGTATTTTCAGAATAGACTGGGGCACTCAGACATCCAGTTTCACTTACACAAACACACAGTTCAGTGTGAAATGATGTTGCATAAGAAAAAAGTATCTTAAAGCACTGATTCAAATGTATCACTGCATAACACCATTAAGCACTTCAGTAAGCGAATGCTTTAGATTTTTTAAATTAACATGGATGTCTCTGCCCCTTCTCCTGTCTCCCTTTTATAGGCCATGTGTTTCTAGCCTGCCATGTAAAGGAATTATTTCATTATCTGTGAATTAAGCTGGAGAAAGAATACCATTATTTAAAGTTAACTCAGACAAGAACTGAAAACAACTATTTCAAGACTCTAGGTTTGCATAAGACTTGCAGCTGGTTTTAAAAATCATAAAAGTTGTATTTACACGTCTCTGCCTTTTTATAGATACTACTTGACACAGTAATGTAGGTATTCCCAGAAATAGAGAAGTGGCAGAAAACCATGCCAGGACAGGGGGAGAGTCCACGCTCCTCTGTGTGATTGAGCTGAAGGCCCCTCAGTTTTGTAAGGAGGGAGCTGGCGAAGAGAGGGCCATTCTTTGTAGGGTAGTCCTGTGGGCGGAGGGCCTCCTGGATCATGCATGGGAAGGAGTCATGAAACAATGTGAAACAGGATTGGGTCTCTTTTAGCTTAGACCAAAAGGAAATGTTGTATATTGATCTATTTTATTGTATATCACTTTTTCTAAACATACGTACAAAGAGCCTTCACTACTGTTTTAAAGGGTATGTCTATGCTGCTGACAGCTACTCAGAAGCTGGGCAAACTATCTGCTGCTGTGCCTAGACTGGTACATTATATTTAGTGTAATATCGGGCATTTCTACATTGCACTTTGGTCTGGACTGCAAAAACGCCCAGTTACTTAATTTCAAACGGAAGAATCCACCAGCCTTTGCACCAACACCTACTGCTTTTGCCTCTTCTTTAACCTGCGTGCCAGTACTCTGAAATGGCAGCAAGACAGCCATAGTGGCCTCCAGTTTAGTTAGTGTGACATCAGTCCAAAGCAAAACAAAGGAGAAACTGGAAGAAAATACAAAAAAATAATGAAAACACAAGTCAGCAAAATGAATTTTATTTTTTGAAAATAAACCTTATCAAAAAAACTTGATTTAATTCTTCGATGAAAACATATACTATCGGATAGAGGTGAACATGCAGAAATACAACTATGTGACATTTTGTTAAAAAAATAGAGCTACATAATAACATGGCAAATATTAACCTGTTAACTACTAACCAGTGAAAACCAGTTTAAAACAGATCCTAAAAATACTTGCTTTCATGACTGAATAGCAGGATTTCTGGTGGACTTCAGGAGAGATCATAGTATCATAGAATCATAGAATCGTTAAGGTTGGAAAAGACCCTTAAGATCATCAGGTCCAACCGTTAACCTACCACTGCCAAGTCCACCACTAAACCATGTCCCTAAGCACCACATCTACACATCTTTTAAATACCTCCAGGGATGGGGACTCAACCACTTCCCTGGGCAGCTTGGTCCAGTGCCTGACTACTCTTTCAGTGAAGAAGTTTTTCCTAATATCCAACCTAAACTTGCCCTGGCGCAGCTTGAGGCCGTTTCCTCTCGTCCTATTGCTTGTTACTTGGCAGAAGAGACCAACACCCACCTCACTACAACCTCCTTTCAGGTAGTTGTAGGGAGCAATAAGGTCTCCCCTCAGCCTCCTCTTCTCCAAACTAAACAACCCCAGCTCCCTCAGCCGCTCCTCATAAGACTTGTGCTCTAGGCCCTTCACCAGCTTCGTTACCCTTCTCTGGACACGCTCCAGCACCTCGATGTCCTTCTTATAGTGAGGGGCTCAAAACTGGACACAGTATTCAAGGTGCGGCCTCACCAGTGCCGAATACAGGGGCACTATCACCTCCCTGGTCCTGCTGGCCACGCTATTCCTGATACAAGCCAGGATGCCATTGGCCCTCTTGGCCACCCGGGCACACTGCTGGCTCATATTCAGGTGGCTGTCGACCAACACCCCCAGGTCCTTTTCCGCCAGGCAGCTCTCCAGCCACTCCTCCCCAAGCCTGTAGCGTTGCCTGGGGTTGTTGTGACCCAAGTGCAGGACCCGGCACTTGGCCTTGTTGAACCTCATACAGCTGGCCTCGGCCCATCAATCCAGCCTGTCCAGGTCCCTCTGTAGGGCCTTCCTACCCTCCAGTAGATCGACACTTCCACCCAACTTGGAATCATCTGCAAACTTACTGAGTGTGCACTCGATCCCCTCATCCAGATCATCAATAAAGATATTGAACAGGACCGGCTTGGTATTTTCATCATGATACGGTTTGGTATTTTCATCATGATATGGCTTGGTATTTTCATCGATGAGCTGCAAGAAAACATGAAACTACTGTTTGATAGTTTCAGAAAAGGCAAAGATCTGCAGTGTTGAACAAAAGACTAAGCAGCTATGTGAACCACCCGGGTTACAATACAGAGAAGTATGGGTGGTTTTAGATGAGGACCTCCTGGAAAACGATTTGCCAGTTATACATAATATTATGACTTTGGGGGACAGCTGGGTGAAATGTAATAGGATGTATCGGAAATCTGATTTTATGATTTGATGGTTCTGTGATCAGGGTCATATAAAGACACAGAACGATCACCTGATTTATTAAAAAAGGCACTGTTTCTGCAGTAGGGTACCAATCTATGAGTACAAACGATGGCGGGGCAAGAGCTGGGGGTCAGGGCTCAGCCCTGCCCACGTCCAGCGCGTTTCTTCCACCCCTGAGCAGTCACACCGCAATTACCCCGCGGTGCACAGGCGCCAGCGATGAGCATTATCCGTTCCCTCACCGCAACCCGCTCCCTCACCGCCGGGCTCCAGCCGCCACACGGACCGCACCTCCAGAGGCGGCACGGCCTCCTCAGGCTGCCCCGCCACCGCCGGGGGGAGAGCGGGGCCGCGGCCACCACCGACACTCGGCGGGGGCCCGGCGGGTGCCACCACACAGCACCCGCCGCTCCGGACCAACCGCCCCCGCGCTCGACGTCTCCTTCCGCGCCGGGCGCGGGGCTGTGGGAGGGCCGGGCGCGGGGCGGGCGGAGGGATCCCACGGGAGGCGGTGGCGCAGAGGCGGCATGGCGGTGTCCGGCCGGCAGTGGGGGGCGGCGGCGGTGGTGGAGCTGTGGGGGGTGCTGCTGCCTCCGCGGCGGGAGGCGGCGGCGGGGGGCTCGGAGGAGGAGACCGAGGATGAGGCCGAGGAGGAGCCGCACTTGGCGGAGGCTGCGCTGCTGGAGGCTTCCGGGCCGGAGCTGGAGGCCGCGCTGCCCCCACGCCGAGCTGGTGAGGGGCGGCGGGAGCGGAGCGGGGGCCGGGCGGCGGGCGGGCGGCCCCCGGTGTCCTCTGCCTGCGGCCTCCCTCGGGGGCGGGTTGGGGCTCGGCCCGGGGCGCTGCGTGTGAACCGAGTGAGCTGCCCCCGGCTTCTGCGCCGGGCCCGGCCCTGCGGGGGTAGCGGCGGCGCGCAAAGGGCGCGCAAAGTGCGCGGGCGCTTGTGGAGAAGCGGCTCTCCCGCGGGTTCGGTCCTGTGCCTGGCAGCCTCCTCGCCGGCGTCGGGAGGCCCTGCTCTGCTAACGCGGGATGTTTTGAAAGGAAATGAAACCGTAACTCGCTCCTTGCCCCGTCACCGAGTTCACTGCAAGTAAAGCGAAAATGATCCGAAATCAGTGATGAATCTCGTGCAGGCAGTAGGAGCGTCGTGTCATTCGCGCTTTGGTATGGCCACAGTATTGCAACAGTAAGAAAACGAAAGTTTTTCCATTCAAGTTAACTTTACACAAAAAAGTGCACTGGTTTTTCTTTTATGACGTGTAAGAGTGTTACTTGACCTTAATGATTCCCTACTTTCTATTTAGTACTCAAAAAGGTGGTGACATTGGAGCAACTTCTGCCTAGCAAGAATATTTTATCCGAAAATTGTTTTAAAAATGGCTAAATTGAGCGAAGTAACAAGGGGAAAATAAATAGGCAAGTTGTTATAGTCCTAAGAGCTGCTGGTACTCTGGTGAGACGGAGGTCCTGCTAAACGTAGGTGCTGCTTCGTTCTGGTCATAGCATTTGGTCCCCAGTCGTGGATCGAGGAATGGTGTATTAATTTTTGTGGGGGAAAGATGACGGAAAGAGGAGGCAAACCGGGTCATACAAAATCTTAAGAGTTTATAATATAAATTGCTTATAATTCTGGTGGTTTCAGTTGCAGGAAGTATTTGGTATACAAATGTATCTGAAGAGCATGCAGGCACCATGATACAATGTTTCGTGGCATAAGTTGACTTGGCATAAGTGGTGTAATACTAAACCATATGCCAGTGTGTTTAATTGGCTTAATAAATATTCATACATGAGTTTAATTTTGTAGTTCTGACACTCAAGGAAGCAGTTTTAGTGCTTGTTTGTGAGGTTGGTTTTACTTTGGTTTTTAAATACTACTGGAAAGACTGACGTCAGGAAGTTTATGAAAACCCCTGCTTCACTTGTACTACTGCAACTTATACAAAAGACAAAAATAAGCTTTGAACAAACAAAACTCTTTTAATGAAACCAAACTTTTAATCTTTATGACTATCAATTAACAATTTTTTTTTTTTTTAATGATTCAGTTGTTATACAAGAAGAAGAGTCCAAAAAGGAGTATGAAGTCGTTGGACGTTTTCCATTAGTTGACCCTTGGTGGAAAGTTAATGTTAAAGCTAAAAAAATGGGGTCGAAGTACTTTGTGCAAGGATATCCATCGTATTTTCTGCGGACTGATATAGAAGAAAACAACCGACAAGTCTTTTCACTCTTTCTTAAGGAATGTACCGTTCCTGAGGATTTTAAAGAAAAGTTTTTTACTTGGCTTCCTATGGAGTCCATGCTGAGTTTTAGAAATCTTGAAGAAAAACTAAGAGAGTTCCAAGTTTCACAATTACAGACAGGGAAGAAACAAAGAGACACCAAGCATTATGACATCTTCTACTACGTTTCAGAATCATGTAGGTATATCCTGTGCTATTTTGATTGTTTTATGAGCTAATGAGTTCTATCTCAGATACTGTGTTCAAGCTAACGTGTCTTCATGTGACGTGTATATTCAAATGAATTTTGAACATGCAAAGATTCTTTTTTTTTTTTTTTTTTTTAAATTTGAGGACAGTGGGACAGCTGACCAATTAAAGATAGGCATACAGTTAGAGACACATAGGGAATTTCCTGATTTCTGTAGGCTTACTAAGTAAAATTGTCTGTGCTAGGGATGCAAAGACATTGGTGCTGGCTTCCTATAGTTTATTCAGACACAACAAGGCTTATTAAAAAATGGGTTCAGCCCTGCTTAAACATGGTGGTATGGCTTTTTAGGACAAATACGTGTTCAGAAATAGTATAGCTGCTTCTTTGTAGTGCAGGGGAACAGTAAATGAGCTCAGTGTAGTCCAAGTCAACTGCACTAAATAGGCTATCTAAGTGCATTTGAATCCTGCCCATCAACAGATAGGTATGGCTGGGGAGCAGAAACACTGGGAGTGCGGAAACACTGTAGTGTCTCCACATGGGGATGGTTCAGTACTGCTGAGGATCCTGTTGTGGACTATGTTGGTGTGACTACATGAATGTTAGAGATTGGATCAGGAGCATGCTTTTGAAGCAAACATCCCTCTTGTCCCCATTGTGCTGCAGTCTCGGCGAGTATTGACTGTATTCCTGCTGGATGGTGTGTTCCAGTTGCACACCTAAGGTATTCCAACCCCTGATGGGCATTCAGTCTTTGGGACCAGACTGGTCTGAAGCAAAACACTGAAATGCAGAGTCAAGACGTCTGGGACGTGTCTTCAGCACTAGCTCTTTTGTTTTGCTGTGATGATCTGTTTCCATTATTCCACGTTCCTGATGTGGACATAGGCAGTCCTGGGTTGGTGCTGTACAGAGCCATATAGGTGTCAGTGCCGTGGGACTCAGTACTCTGAATTGGAGGAGGTCTTTTAAACTGAGCCCCAACTGTGCATAAATCTGTACAGACAGGTTGGGTCTATCTACGAAGTCTTCCAGTACTTGGTTTGCTGGGCAGTGGCAGGTCAAAAGATGGAGGTGACTGTTTTGGAGGTCAGATCATGTCTGACAGGAGAGTTGATAGCTTCTGCTAGACTTTACTCCAAATCACATGTGTAAGGAGAGGAAAATTTTCACAGTTCTATGGACTGCAGGCTTTTTGTTGTGTTTTTGTAATGGTAGAAGTTCTTAACCCCTGTTACGGACTTTAAATCTTTTCATGACCACAAAGAGATAGGAATCTATAGTGGTAGAAACTCGGATTTAGTTTGCTGCTTGAGTTGTAATGGGATAATGGATCATTTCTGATTGAAGCTTGTATAATATGTTCATGAATCTTCAGTGTTGAAGACTGCCCAGTGTGCCTAGGTATCCTTTTCTTCTAGTTGGCAGATTTTTCCTAATATCTAACTTAAATGACTTTGATACAAATGAAGCTTTCTTCTTTCTCTGTCATTGGGCAATAGAAACAACAACCCATCCCCCTGTGTGTCATGTTGTTACTATTACTATTGTTGCTTTTTCCTGGTTGTCATTTTTATGGGCTTGAGCAGTTTGTTATTCAAGCCTTCATGATACTTTTGTCTAGAAGTAGTGTGTGTTGATTCTCCATTTCTAAATTAAATATTTGCTTGAAAGGGAAGAGGTTTTATCTTTGCCTTTCTGTAGGTGAGACAGTGATCAGAAAGTACTTAACTGAAGAAAAATGGGTATTTTAAATTTGGAATTACAAAGTTTCCTTACCACTCTATTAAAAATTGCATGTTTTTTTTTTCTCCTGTGAAGAGATAAAACTTCTAAAAGTCTCACTTTCTTCCAAAATTTGTTTTTTAAAGCAAGGTATAGAGCAAATCAATTTCATTATCCCCCTTTTGCAGATCCCAAGACTGATACAAACAGGGAAAGTGATAGCTTAAGTTTGGGGTCATTGAGAAAGCCAGTGGAGAGCACTGTTTTCCTAAGTTCCTGTACTGATCTGATACTACAAATTTAGAAACCTGTTTTCTTCTTTTGGACTTTAAATGTTCTTCTGTACATCTGCATGAAAATTATCTTTAGATAGGAGAGGCAAGCATGGTGAGGTCTGAACTGACATTCTACAAAATGCTATTGAGTACTCAGTTTAAACCAAATGTATAATATGTTTTCCAAATGAGTACATTTAGTTGCAGTTTTCATCTGTCATCTGTTTATATTTTTTTTTTCCCAAGGCAGTGCAGGGAAAATAGACTTTAAAAGAATTTGAAAAGGATGACAAAGAATAAGAAACAAAGAAATTAGGGATGTTTTGGATGTAGGGGAGGCAGAAGAATAAGAGCCAGAGTCAGTTTAAATTGCTTTTACAAATATGTTTGTATATTGCTTAAAACTTTTTTGGTTTATGGTGCATACAGTTGCAGGAAAGGCAGTATTGGTAGCTCTGACTTTTCCAAGGATACTGGAATACTTGCCAATTCTTCTCCCACGCCATTTTTGCTGTCTGTTGAATATGGTGTGTTGGCAAAGAAAGACTGAAGAAAACGATGGTACGGATGGTGAGGAAGTACATTGTCAAGACAAGATACTAACAACGTTGGATGAGATATTAAAGAATGAGCCATGGAAACTTGGCTTCAGCAGGGTAAGTAATGTTAAGCAGGGTAAAAAATGTGGTGTTTGTTACATTTGAGCTTCATTAGAATACAGTGCTGTTTCATTTACGTTCAGTGTATTAACTGGGCATTTGTAGGAGGTAAGCTTAGTGCATTTGATTTACTGGACTCAGTTTTAGCAAGGTGGGGGTTTTTTGTGTTTTTTGTTTGTTTGTTTTTGTTTGTTTTTTTTTTTTTCCAGTTGGTCTACAATAAATCAGTCTCAGAAGGTTTTTAAAGGTGGTTTTATTACAGCCATTTGCTTAGTCTTTTCTACAAGGAACAGAAAATTAAATACTTGAGGTAGTTGGGCCAAAAGTAAGAAAACTAATTTAAAACCCTCAATTGTACTGTTCAGTTTTATACTGGCAAATGAGATTTTCTGTTTTTAATACATAGAACAGTATCTATGCTTTCACAGTGAGGTAGGTAAGTTACTCTGTAATAGGTCATCTGGTCTAGTTGTTCCCCTTCTTTATAAAATGGGATTCGCGGTTGCTGCTTACCTTCTTGTTTTCCTTTGCTACTCTTGCTGTGCGACTTTGCTGCTGCACCTTGCCTTAGCACTCCTGTACATCAGATGGGAGCTGTAGCTTAATAGTTCAGAAATGTGATTAGTTAATTCCTCTGCTTCAGCCTCCCCAAGTGCTTTTACTGATAGATGTTCTGGCTTGTCTTTAAGACCTCCAATTTCAGAGATTCAGCAGTCTAGCCAATACATGTTTCACATCCTTTCCTTTAAAAAGCTTTTCCTGATGTCCAATTTGACCATTCCTTGATGCAGTATAGACTTGTTGCTCTCGTTTCTTGTACCAAGGACTTGCATTCTCACTGCAGTTTTTTTACTGCTTGAAGACTCTCTTTAGCTTTTTCTCTTAAGGCTCAGGAAGTCCAATTCATTTTTCTTTCCCTCAATAGTTCATCTTCTTTTCACATCTCAGTCTTTCACTGTTTTGCGGTAGTCTCTGTAAAGGTTGTGTATTTCTTGAAGTAGCATGTTCAGAACTGGGTACAGTATTCTGGCTAATGCCTTCCCAGTGCTCTGTTTCTACAGTTTTTGTGCCTTTACTTGAAATTGTGTTAATTAGGTGTGCACAAGTTCTCCCTAATACCCAACTTCTGCACCAGGTTTTTGATTTTTAAAGTTTCTGTTTTATACAGAAGGGTGACTGAGAGGAATTATCATTCTATCTTACTTTTAAATATCTTGCTTTCATATAGCTTGAAAAGCATTATAACGTCATACCTTATGAAAAATACATACATTTTTATAGACTTCCACCCTCTGAATTGCAATTTGTATTTACTAGGAGGAATGTTATTCAGCAAGAGGCTAACATCTTCTGAAATAAATATATCTTTGCTTTTATTCTTTTTGGGGAGAAGATTACTTATAGGGAACTGAACCTTTCTTACTGTGAGGCAACGTGGGCCGCCTTCTGTCAGTGTGAACATCTCCTCTGGAAGATTCCTGACTTGCAGAAGAATGCATTAATTCTGTATGATCAACTCAAGAAACAGTGTAGAGAAATGGGACACACTTATGAAGATCAAGATGAATTAGCTCATTTTGTATCTAAAGATATGTCCATTGAGCATGTTTGGCAATCTCTTCAATTTTTGAAAGATCAGAATGTAGTGATTAGGGAGAAAAAACTAGTGTTTCTGCCTCATCTTTACAAATCTGAAAAAGACATTGCGAGGTATATAGGTGACCTTCTGTCAGACCGCTCGTGGCAACTGGATGTTGATGTGAGAAACATACTTAACGTTTCTGAGACGTCAAGAGAAATGGTAGATAACAAAATGAATGTTACCCAGGCTCATGAAATGGAACATCTGAAGGAAAACTGTCCAGACAATCATAGCTGTGAAAATCACTTTCCTGAAAAGGAAGTGGGGTCTACGTCTGGCACCCAAAGTAAAGCAGAGGTAGACTTGGATCAGATGATTGCTATGGAAAAGATTTGTTCTAATCCTGTCACAATCATAAGTGGAAAAGGAGGCTGTGGGAAGAGTACAATAGTTAGCTGCCTTTTTCGTCACTTAAAGCAGATGGAAAAAGAAGTGGAAGCTGCTTCTAAGGACTTTGAAGAAGACCTGGATGCGTCTGAGGAATGGAATACCTTTGATCATCATGGGGAGTCAGAGAATATGTACACAAAAAAATTTTTGAATGTACTATTTACTGCACCTACAGGGAGGGCAGCAAGCCTTTTGAGTGAAAAAACTAAGCTTCCTGCATATACACTGCACCAGGTAAAGAATTTTTTTTTTGACCTTTTGGCACTGTCCATTCTTGTTTTTAAAAAAAAGCTTGTTATTGAACTTTCCTTATGAAATGTGTAGCTATTAATGATAATGCTTAGATACAGCTTCTCAGCATTTGAAAGTCAGCGTTACATTTTGGGGAATCATAAATCAATCATTTGCAATATATTATTCGCTGTAAGTTTGGGGTTTTTTTTCTGTTTAACACAGAAATCTCAAAATCACTCAAAATCTCTCAAAATCTCTCAAATCACAGAGATTTGAGACACAAATCTCAAATTTGTGCCTTTCTAGGGCATCTGGTCTTTTTAGCTTCTCAGTTTTGTTTTGTTTTGTTTTTTAAGGCAGAAATACTTTCTAGATGGCAGAACTGTTTTATAGTGTTCTGTTGCCTAGCAATCATACTGATACCTGCACATACATGAAGAGATCAGTAGCCTGGGGTTGAATAATGAGATAAATTTAATTCACGCAGGGTTTTCTTAATTACTGTTAAATATTGTGCAGATTTTTTTAGAAAAAAAGTAGAAAGCGAACTCTTTGTTAATAAACTTAGGTCAAGTCTCTGTTGTCCTAGGTAGTGGAAGATGCCAAAAAGATGTTGGGGGTGTGGAATACCCTGTATAAATCAAAATTATAATAACATAAGTACTGTGGGCCTATTTTACCTTTGGGGACTGGATAGTTGCCTGTTCCCCCTCCCCATGCAATGCTGGAGATTTATTAATGTCAGCAAGTCATAGTAGGAGGTGTTCTGTTATTGAGCAACCTCATGACTGACCTTATATCCTTTAGGGTCCCTGCAGAGAAAAAAAAAGGATTAATTTCTGTGCTTTTATGTAAATATTGATAATCTCAGCTAGAAATGTATTCACCAAGGAGGAAAATAAGACTGAACGGTTGAGTCCTCTGAGTCTTTACAGGTTAAAGTTCAGAATTTCAGATAATAGCTCTAAATACAACATTAGAAGATACCACGCACTCTGGCTACCTTTATAAGACAGTTGTTTACAGTTGATTAGTGTCAGAGCTTGATTTATTTTGATTTGTTTCTAGATCATCTATAGTTTTAAATCATGGAGGCAGAGTGAACAAGTACAGCCGTGGAAGTTTTCTACTGTGACGATTCTGATTGTGGATGAAGGAAGTTTGGTGTCTGTACACGTTCTTAGTTTAGTTTTGAAACTCTTGTGTGAGCATGCTGAACTTGCCAAACTTATTATTCTAGGTAAGTGAAACAGCAAATTTAGTGTTATATGATATTTAATAATACACAATATACAGTGTAAGTATCAGAGCTGCCGCTGGTCTCCCTGAGTCTCTTAAAACCCCCAGAATGTTACATTGTTCTGTACTTGGATATTTCTGCTTATTCATAAGGTTAGATGAGATAGACAGTTTTCCATCTCAGCTGTCAGTATGAAAGCATCGGTATCTCTGTTCTCTGTTTAGCAGTGTTTTGTCTGATTCTGAAAGTGTTATGACTTCCATGTGGTAGTTTATTACATCTTGCAACTGGAAAACTTTTCTGATTTCCTTAAATTTAAAGAAGCTAGTGTTAGCATATTAATCACGTGTTAGAAGGGAGGTTTCATGTCATTCTTAATGCTAGGATCATCTTGTTTTAATTCAGAAAGGAAAACAAAGAAGTGTAAAATCAATTTTTTTCTGCTTTCTCAGGGGTTTTCTTTTTGGCATGCCATTTATGGCATTTGTTTTTAAATATGTAACTTTCCAAATGTGTTTGAATAAGATGTGATCACTGTCAGTGTTCATCATGCAGAGTGATTTGCACCTGCTAGTAAAGCATTACTGAGTGAGTAATATGAAAAATTTAAACTACGCTCTAGCCTGATTCCCCAAACAAAGTTTCTTAGGTTCTTGAAAGTTTTATTTCATATGAATTGTATTGAGGAAGCATGTTACATTACTATGTAGAGGGTTGAGTATTTATTAATTCCAGTCGGGGTTTTTTTGAGACAGTTTTTAACAGATTATCTATTATTGCTTCACAGAAATACTAATTTGCATTCTGTTTAGGTGATACGAGACAGCTACCAAGCATAGACCCAGGAAACATGTTAGCTGATATCTTTGAGGGTCTAAAATCAAGAGGCTTTTCTGTGGAACTGCGAACTAATCACAGAGCTGAATCGCAACTAATTGTAGATAATGCATCAAGGTAGGATTTCCTTATGTATGTAGGAAGCGTTCCTGTAGTAGGCCTGGTCCTTTACCTGCAAAATAGTAGTGCATCCAGATTTGACTCTATAGTACTGCTTCTGTTAAAGCTTCTTATTCAAAATCAGTAACACTGGTTTTAAAAACAAACAAACCAACCCCCAAAACAACAACAACACCACCCCACAAATTTTTCCAGGAGTATATGTATTGGACAAAAAAAATGTGTGTACTGGAATACTCTTGAATTTTATGGCATGTATTTCACTATCAAATGCCGTCTCTTGTTTTCAAATGGGTTGCGCATGCACAAATCACTTTATGTCTTCTGAAATGACTTACAATTGCCTCTCTAAGAAGGAGGTTTTACAGACGTTGCTGGTAAGTGTGACAACAGCAAAAACAGGCTGAATTACATTGAGAGTTTGGATGTCAAGGGCCATTAAATCATAGTTTATTTTTTGCTGTATTAATACCTAGATCCTCTAAACGTTTCCAGCATTTGCCTTACTTTTGGTCTGGAAATAATCCTGTTTACTGTCAGCGCATGATTTCTTTTTTAAACTTCAAACAACAAAATCTAGGTCCGAGTGCCCATGACCTTTTGATGTTGATTGGAATTGGAGAACATTCTGAACATTTGCAAGAAGTCCGGAACTACTAAGTGTTTTACACACACACTTGGTTTTTTTTTTTTTTGGGTAACACTTCTGTGTTACTCCAGTCTGGTCCCATGGGAAGAACTGTATGGGCAATATTAAGTATCTACTGCACTGCTGAAGGGTTTAGAGAATAAATTACCAATTTTTTTAATGTGAAATTAAGTTATGCTCAGGAGAAAGAGCTTTTGGAGTATGTAGTGTAGATGACCAAAAGTCTATAAATGGTGAACTTCAGGCTGATGCAGGTGATGATACACTGGAATCCTTTAACTAGAAATAATTTTTCTTCTCTGTTTTCCCGCCACTGCTCTGTTCAAGAATCTCTCGCCGGAAGCTTCCTGAATTTGATGAGGTGCTGAAAGTTTCTGATTGGAATGAGGAAATGTCAATGCCAAGCCCAGAGAAGAAATTCATTCTTATTGCTTTGCCTGCGGGTGGGGGCTGTGACAGTACGTGTGTACAGTTTGTGATCTTGACTTTCCCTTTGATAAAGCATAGACTATTTGGCTGGAACTAACATTTCAGGAAGATTTTAGTCTGGTTTTATTTGTGGTATAAATTTAAATGCTAGATTCATAGTTTACCTTTTACTTTCTGTAAGTGCACACAGCAAGACCCACAAGTGCAAAGGATATGCTGTAGAGCTCCATCTCACCAGTTACATTTTGCAATGGGGGTGTGATACAGCTTCCATCAGTGTAATCATATGTGATCGTCTTTTTATGTTGTAGTTGGAGCTGTCAACCCTTAAAAGATTAAATTTTTCAGAGGTGAATCATTTGAGTAAACAGCAACTGTAACAGGATGGTGTGTTGGACAGGAATGTGCTCCCAACTCTGGAATCAAGTTAGGAAAATGGAAGCAGAGGGGACACCAGTATTTTTTTAAAAATGTTTTGGGGTCAGGGTTAGGGCCATTGTTTTTTGGTTTTTGGCCCTTATTGGATAAGTGGATTGAGTGGCCTCTACTTTATATGCATCAAAAAAGCTTCAAGGGGGATGTGGGAAAAAAAAATAGTGCAAATATTATCACCTTATCTTACTATAGTAACTTACTTGGCAAACAGAATACTAAAAATGGATTTCTTCTGTGAAATCTAAATGTATAGGTCTGTGGCTTAAAAATGGTCTAGCTTTACTTCTTTAATGTGCTGTATCAAAACCTTATTTTGCATGAAATACGCTCTATACAGCTGTTTAACACAGAGAAATAAGAATTTCTCTCCTTCCATAGTACTCTTGTGTCTCAGATTTTAATAGTGGGATAACTACATGATACTTTTTGGGAGGAGTATATATGTGGGTGTTTTGTGGTGTGGGTTTTTTGGGGGGGAGTGTGGTTTTGTGGTTTGTTTTTTTTGTTGTTGTTTTAAACAAGTTGAAATGTCATTGAAGCAAGAAATAAGCAAAGGCAATTTCATATTGAATTATGTTTTTCTTTCTTAAACTGTTTGTTCTGCATATTTTTACACCTTACCTTTTATGTCTCCTAAAACAGGTTTGCAAATTGCCATAAAGACTTTACTTAAAAAAGGACCAGGATTGCAGGATGCCAAACAATCGCAGTTCATTGCTTTCAGAAGGTAACAGAGCATGCAGGCAGACATTGAAAAAAATCCTTGCTAGCAGCCACAATCTAAAAATAGCTGAACGTGTTGAGTTGGAGAGACTAGTGGCGATATCATAAAATTACTAGAGAGAACAACAGGCCAGGTGTTGTCTTGTCCTGTACCTTCTGGTTGCCCCCAGTCTCTCCATGGAGAGTTGCTTCATTTTTCTATAAGCTTATTGCTACTTTGCACCATCATTTCTGCCTTTGTGTTCATGTTCATCTGTACCGTTGATGTGAAAGAAACAAAGGATGGACATAAGTGGTCAGATTTTGTAGTAGATTCTCTGAGAGCCTGTGCTCTGGTGTTTGCTAACAGTGCAGTGTTCTTCAGAGGCGAAAGGTGAGCGCTTGACTGCAGGAGGAACCCGCAAAATACAAAGAAATATCCATATTCAAAGGTATCCCATCGTAGCAGATGTGAATTCCAGGGTGCGTGATGGAACATATAACCTACTGTCTGTACATGCTTCTGTCACAGGTGGACATTGACCAAATGACAGAAGATACTTGCATTTTTACCACGTGACAAGGGCCAGATTTAGTCATATAAGCTGATGGGCATTAGTGCTCCCGCTGGGCAGTGGTGAATGCCTGCAGTTCGGATATTTGGAAGCACAATACTCGTCATTTAAGAAGGGGTTGGCTGTAGGGCCCTAACACATTTGGAAGAAAGATTGGAAAGGTTAGTAATCACTGATAATGTGAACCATCACAGGAGCGTGAATAGCATGGATGGCCTCACAGAAACACTGAAGGGATAAATGTAATGTCCAGTAGTACTAATAGTCCATAAACTTACACTTCTGCACAAAAAGGTACCTAAGAAAAAACTCTTCTACTTTTATTTGTGAAGAACCTTTTCTCAGCAATTAAAAAACACCCACTATTTACGGATTACTAGTGCACAAATAAGTGATTTATAAATTTTAGCTAGTTCACCTGTTTATTGTGAATGGTGAGTAACTCCAAAATCAATTTTGTTCCTCCAATCTGCATTTGGGTACAATACTGTTATTAATGATTTCCATATAAGAATCTTCTAGAATATATTTATAGGTAATTAATCTGCATTTAAAAGTTGAAATTCCAGATCTTTATAAAGCAAATAAATCTTCTGACTGTTTTTGTTGTCCCAAAAGCGGGGTTGTTAACTCGGTGTGCAAGCGCCAAGTAACACACAGATCAGAGGTATTTTATTTACGTTTGCACGCGAAGACGGGTGCTAGGTGGCAGTTCCACAACGCTAGCACACCTCCGTACAAAACTACAGCATATTTACCTTGCTACATCATTAGTATAAACCCGCCCAAATTTACATTTACTGGTTAGTGATTAACATTTCATGTCTTATTGGTTTGCCGCATTTAAATTAGCCTCGCTTGCTATGCAAATGAGCATGCATGCTCCTTTCAGGTGGGAGGGCAAGCCTTTCCAGTCTTGAATTGGGTCGGTGGTCGCAATCTCCCCTTGCCGCTTTTACCTTTCACCCAGTTACTGCAGTTTTATCTGACTTCGTGCTTCTTCAGCCATCACTCAGCCTTTGGCACCAGGATGTTCCCTTTTTATCAGTCTGTTAGCTCCTCTTCAAGGGTATAGTCATTAGTTTTTCACGGTTTGGTGAATAAACAAATGCTTCTGTATATTTTAGCTCTTTCTCCTAATTGCCAGATCCTTTTTGCAGAGCACAGGTGGTTCATAGTTTGGCTCAGTGGAAAGTTCCACTTTCTGCAGTGTATTGTTTTTAATATATCCACAGACAGAAAAGAATATATCCAGGCTTTGGTTTTTCTTTAGTTTTCTTCTTCATCTTAACACCAAATCTAGCTAATCTGGGTATGCATTGCAAACATCCTTGCCTCGCTTTCTATGGTATTTAGGCAAAACTGCTCCTTTACCGCTCTATCTTCTAAACTCTGGATCAGCGATTGTTTTTAATTGTTGGTAGAAGATCATCATAGCTAAAATGGGCTTTTTCCATTATTTATAAATTAATGCTAATGTTACATTGCATGTAATTGTATGTTTTGTACCTCATGATTTTGTTCTTGTTTTTTACGATTTAGGCAAGATTGCGATCTAATAAATGAACTTTGTTGCCAACACTATTCAAATCACGTAACCAGGTAAGCCAGTGTTTTGCAATTTTTCCTGTAAACAATCTCACTTCGTTTTTGAAAGTGTTACAGCCAGGCCAACAACCTAAAATAAGATTGTAAAACTTTTAATATTTCATCTAGATCTGATTATTTATGCTAGAAATCGTTTATGTAATAAACTTTCTTTGATGGGTTCTTTAATCTCAACCTGTGAACAGAGATAACATAAACTGTTTGCCTTTCATTTAAATTGTCATTATGTGAATTCCAAGATTTTGAGTTACTGTTGAATATTTAAAAGTGACATAAAAGCAACTTGGAAAAAACCCTCAGGGTTAATTATTTTTTTGCCACTGTATGATTTCTAAATAGATTCTGAAATATTTTTGGAAGTGGGATTTTGGTGCTATTCCGTATCACTGTTTTTTACCAAAAGGTTTTACAAAAATTCAAGAAACATCTTTTAAATGTGAGTTGTCTTAACTGTTTTGAACATTATTAAGGTTTTTCATCTGGCCCAAGTACAGAGGGGGGAAAGAGAAGAAATACTGAGAGATGGTAAATGCATACTTTGTAAATGTATTTCTCCCTCTTTCTTTCTCTGACCTAGAGACCATAAAAACCGACTTTTATTTCAAATTGATGACAAGATTTCCTGCATGCGGAATACATACCTCAAGGATCTCTTGCCAGACTGTGGTTTCGGAGAGCATCCCAATCGCCACGAATGCCGAAGTGGAGAAACCACCCTCACGACAGAGACTGCTGAGGAGGGCAAACGACTGTGCAATGGAGATATATTTTTCATAACAGGGGTAAGTCCTTGCTGCAAGAACTTGCACAAAAAAAGCCCAGTGGTAACTGAGTCAGTCTTTGTTGAATCCCCAGAACAAAACAATTCACACTTTGTAATTTTAGTCCATAATCTATATCATGTGAAAGGCAAGAAATAGGCAGACTCACAATCGAGAATTAAAAAAATCTCTGGATGTTTTTGTAAAATGTGTTTCAGTTGGTCTGCTCATGTCCAGTGTAAATACATTCTGTAAACACTCAAATGTGTTGTAATTGAAATGGGTAGTGTTTTGGGTATAGGTAGAAACATAGTCTTAAGTAAAGAATAAAGCTAATGTTACAGCTTGAGCTCTCCCCTGGCAGAAAACTAAGCTGACCAAAAAAATACAGCAACAAAAAACTCTGTATTTTTCTGCTGGGTTCAGTGAGTTGAGTTGGCTCAGCAGAGGGCCCAGTGAAAGTATCAATATTTGTGCATGGGAAAGGGGGACCACCCAGCGTTGGCGGGAGAGAGCAGGCTCTTCTCCATTTGTGGCAACAAGTTGTTAAACGGCCTCACTGGTGTACTTCCCCGGACCCTAGCATAATCTTAGTTTTCTGGGGGTTAAAACTGCCTTTCTCAGCATTTCTTTTACTGAACAGGAGTTAGGGTAGGCCCTGTACAGCGAAACCATTTCCCTGGGAGGTGGTCCGTGAAAGATAGCAGTCTTTTGGGTTTAGTGTCTTCTGAAACTATTTCACTCGGTTGACGTTGCAGCTATTGTAATTTCAGGGAAAGCTAGAACACGGACACACAGAGCTGTATAGACATTGATCAGACTGCTGATGGATAGGAGCTTACTGCTGAGTGCTCTTGTGCTGTTTCTTTAGGATGTAGAAATTGATAAACAGCGCTTATTGACCATCAGCAGCACGTATGGCTCCACGTTCACGGTGAAGTATAAGGCACTGAAGAAGCTGTGTCATATAAAGCATGCATGGGCCAGAACTATTCACACATTTCAGGTAAAAAATAAAGCAGCTATGTGCTGATAAACTTTCTCATGGCTTTATCTTGCTAATGCACTGTATTTTCATGTGAGTCAGAAGCTCTTGTGAAACTAAAATTCCTTGAACGCAGGATAGGAAATATTGTTGAGAGTGTCCCTAGTTCTCTTCAACCTCCTTGTTCTTGTAAGTCTTTTTTTTGTTTGTTTTTGAACTACTTACTGGAGATCTTGCTTTGGTAAGGCGTTCTTAAACATGTTTCAGGGGTCTGAGATAAAAACTGTTGTCTATGTGGTTGGCAATCCTGGCCGTCAGCACTGGCAGCACGTGTACACAGCCGTGACCAGAGGACGCTGCCGTGTCTACGTTATAGCTGAAGAGATGCACCTCAGGAGAGCAGTCACTAACCGGAACATGCCCAGAAAAACTTGCTTACAGAGATTTTTGAGAGAGGCGATTGCAGAAACAAGCAACTGTCCCACACAACCTTCCTCTCCCCCGACGAAGAGCTGGCAAAGTCAAGAGCTTGAGACTGGGGCTGTTTCTGTAACTCAAGGTGCTCCTGCCCCATCTGAGCCTCTCGCTGACTCGATGAAACAGGAAGGGTCAGCAGTTCTCAATACAGAAGAGGAGACGGGCAATTTGCAGCGAAGTCCATGTAAAAGACAACAAACTCTTGTAGAGAATTCCAAGGATGCTATGAAAAAACCCTCTGTAAGTATCTATCATCTATCTCCTTCCTGAGAAAGTTTAAACCAAACTTTTGCACTCTCACCACCACAAGTTGCCTGGATACTGTTATGATTGTTTTATTATTATTTATTTAATGATGTTCAAGATGACCAGTAATTGGTGAAGCAGTCAAGCCTGGCAGATGTTTTCCCAGAGTAATAGATAACTAATGGGGGGGGGGGGAAGTTATGTTAATAGCAGTAAATCTATACATCTTGTTAGTCGTTGGAGTGATCCGTTGGCTCGCTTGGCCTCTATTAGCTTACTCTTTGCGTACAGAAGGCAGTTTTCAGGAGCTGACCTGCTGTGAAAGATTTAGATAAAATTTAATCGTTGAAGTTGATGTTTATACAGTCAAACATGCTTAACAGATGCTTTTTTCATTACATCTAATTTCTGAGCTCTGTCATGGGGACAGAGCTTTTTTTTTTTTGAAGATGTTACTGTATTTTAGTTTTGGTTCAAACTCTGATAACATTCTTGTTTTGTTTTGACAGACAACAGTAAAAGATTCCCCGCTGGGGTCTTCCAGACTTCAGAATCTAACTTTGGGACAACCAACTCCTAGGAAGCTTTTCAGAAACTAACAAACAATTAACTGTCCTCCTTACGAACCTTTCTTGAACCTGTTTCGTTCAAGATTTTTGGAACAGAGAAGCTGGGTACGCAGATGATTTTCAAAGGCTTTCCTGGATTTGCATGTTCTGTGAAGAACAGCTTGTTTTAAAGTGAGCCTTTTATATTTTCAGTGCTCTGTTTTTTAGTAGGAGATTCCTTGGTGTGCCAGTCATCAAAAATCATCTCATTCTTTTGTTTTGGTGAAGAATGAACTTACAGGTCTTACAGGATCCAGACGTTCCTTTAAAAAATACACGAGGATTGCTGGGTTTAAAGACTGTAGCCATCCATACCAAGATGTATCTGTCTCCTAATGCTACAGAATTGATGAGCGGCTGTTAGTGATGTGCCAAAACTGCAGTTTGCTCTCCAGTCAAAAAACAGTTTACAGAGGGGACTTTAGATTTTTCTAAATTATAGGTATGAAGCTTTGACGGATTATGGATTTTAATCTTGTTATAAACAGAGTAAGAAAGTTGCAATCAGTGACATGAAAAATTTTTCCCAATCTGTACTTGAAAAAATGGAGAACTTGCCGTTGCTGCTTTAGCTAATGTTACGTGCTGGTAACAATCTTGGTAAGAAAAGCAAAATTCCAAGTCAAAGTTCAAATAACATTCCACTTTCAACCTTTTTTTGTGTACTGTGTGACTTGCTGCAGTGTCATTTTTGAGATGAATAAGCTGAATGTTTAATCAAACATCAGACAAATTGTACTAAAATTGGGACACCTTGCTTACTTTTAACAACCTTTTTTTTTTTTTTTTTACACATATGGCAGGAAAAAGTGTACCACAAATATAAACATGGTATTTTTTGCTAAAACTGTGGAAAAAAAAATGTGGAAGAAATATAAAGTAGAATAACGCTACCTCATTTTTAATGTCTTTAAATCACTGTTTATTTCAATTTATACAGTTTTTCCATACAAATATTTGCAACAGTTTGAATTTCAAAAAAACATAACATAGACGATAAATATCATGCTATTAAAGTATTAAATTTGTACAAAAATACTTTACAGTTTAATACTTATTTGTTACAAATAAAAATACATATTTAAGTGACTCATGAACTTTTTTTTTTTTTTACATGATTCAGCATTGAATGTCATTCTGACCTTTCCTGGCAGTGCTGAAATAGAAATCAGAGATACTAGTGTGTGCAGGGCAGGTGAGCTTGTTCATGTATCGGAAAGAGCAATAGGGATACAGTTAAACAGTTTAAATTGACCAGAAACGACTCTGTAAGGTGATTGCTTAGATATGGAGACTCTACAAATGTACAAATCCAGTATCTTTATATTCACCAATAACAAGAATTACCAATAACAACTTGAATACGGAAATAAACCAAAGCAGCTGCTGGTGAGCATATAAAGCAACTGGCAGTATTTTATTGCTTGGGGGCAGAGGGGAGAATTTGTGTGATGTGTTTGTAAAATATATTTACAATTTTAAATTCTAAAAACGTGTTGCAGGGGGTAATGTTTATCATAAAGAAGGCTGAAAACAAAGCATATTAAATGGGACTTCTGTCCCTTCAAGAAATTGTTTGACTGAAAAAGCTCACGTGTGACAGTACAAGTTTACAGGTTTATGGATCATTAAAGAGCTGTTGTATCAATCTTCCACTGACATAGTTTAAAAAAAAGCCGTTTTCTTTTAAAACCTTTCTAATTTGTCTGAACTCAGTTTTCCTCTTGTCAGTAATCCTCCTTCAGAGGTTTTATCCCACTAAAAAAAGTCTCTGCTTAAAAATCCCCCCAGGTTGCAAGACATACTGTTAAATATTTCATTGCATAGGCAATAACACGTGTTCTAACAAAATTTACCAAAGTGGGGGAGTAATGTTCACCGCATACTGCGGCTTCCTACGAACATGTTGTTAAAACGTCTAAACCGTGCTTTGTCTGGAGAGTGCACCCTTCTTGCCGGCAGAATAAAGGGCCCCAAAATCACAGCTCTAGCTATTTAACAAGAAAAGCCAGTGCAGCACACCACTCGTCCATCAGACAGCACCTTTCTGATAAAATGTTCTTAAAAACCGTGTAACCTGGACATCACTGGTAGCAGAGGTTAACTCCCTGCTTTTCCCTCAAACAGCAGCTGCTGATGAAGGGAGAGGCAGATTTAAATCATGTTTAAAACATCTCCTCAGTTTCTTATTTGGGGGGAAAAAAGGCCCTTAAGAGTTCTTGTACTGTTGCTAATGCTAGATTGTTTAGAATGGAATGACTTGACTTAATGAAGTATTAAACTTTTTCAAAAGTAACCATGAATTAATATAAGCCTTGAGACAGACAGACTGACCTCCTGTGCTTTTTAGTGCTATATAGCATCTGAGCCTCCATCTCAGAGAAATCTTAGAGGGATTTAGCACCATAATTGTCTTGCGTTACCGAACGTCCCACTAAAATGATTTTCTGCTATAATGTATTTGTAGGATCCCGTGTCTCTGCGTTAGCGTTAGCGTGCCCGCTCTGTTGGAGGAAGGCAGCGTTCTGATTGCTCCACTCCCCGCTCGCTGAAGCCTGCTGTTCTGAGCTTCCTTTCTGAGATGCCAGTGGGTTTCTGCTAATAACCAGTTCCAGCTTATTGCCAGATTCTGCGATGAGGGGCACAACTAGACAGCAGTCAAAGTCTCTGGTGCGAACGTGGTTTACCTGAACGATGAGAAGATTGATTTTTGTTACCGTTTTAGGAAAAAGAAATGAGATCACAAGAGAAACAGATTCATCCTTGAGACTGTGGAACCTGATTTAAATATTCCAGGTAGAGAATCGCCCAGTACAAGACTATTTAACCATCTTATCTGGGCTGAAGACACCAGTTAAGTTTTCTACTCACCCTTTAGCAGAACGTAGCTAAAGCGGGCATACTTGCACTGCTGATAGCTGTTGGCAGCTGCCACAGTGCCCACTCTATAGATGACATTTAACGGCACATAGTTATTCTGTCTTTCATGGTGCTCATTAACTTAAATGCAATAGATCACATCTAAAATTTCAATTCAGTTCAGGTCTTCTCTGGTTTTAATTAACATATCAAGTATTTTATTGGGCTCATTGACAAAAAAATTTAGTTTTTCCACCATGATCCAACTTGGCACTGTGGGAAGTGTGCTGCTCAGTGAGAATTACGTTATTACAACTGTGTCAATCAACAACTTGGATTAAGCACAGAAACAATTCTCAAGTCTATATCAAGAACAGCAAAAATTACAAATCTGTCTGGAAACGCCTTAGGAAATTCCAGCTTCCCAGTGAGCATTTGTTTGTCTCCTTTGGAGTTCTGAACTACCTAACATTCTGAAAGAATTTGTTTCTTTAAATACGATTTTAGAGAACAATCTAGCCTTACTGCCGCTGCATAAAAGCCCAAGTCACCATGAAGGGCTGCCTTTTCTTACTGAGGGTCTCAGTGATTTACATGGCCTCTGGCGCAATTACAATCATTTGTCCTTCTTCCCACCCCCCTACACGTATCCTTTCCCAGCAGAAACAGAAAAGAACAATACTGCTCATCATCTAAAATACAATAAGCAATGTAGATAATAAGTTGTTCCGAACAAGTGATGGAAACACTTTGTGCAATTCTACAATCAGGTCTGTGTTCACAGATACCCAAACGCCCTGCAGCGTGGTCACAAATCTTTTAACAAAGTCATCTGTGTGTCCTGTCCCTTCATGCTAAACCTGTGTGGTGCCAGAAACATTACCTGTAAAAGTCTGTCGTATGGTTTTAAACCTCCCAGATCGCCAGGGCCAGCTGGTCGAATATTTTTAACGTACACTCCTTTTTCCAATAAACCATCTGAGACACTGAACCCAAAGTCTTCTCCATCAGAGTCCTTGTACAAAGTTACCTGTGGAGGTGATTTGACATGATGAGAAGGAAAAGAACAAAAAAAAAAAGTATGTCCACATTTCTACAAGCACTAGGCAGGCCTTCTTCCTAGCATTTTTTTTTTTTTACATTAGAGAGTTCACTTACCTACTACTTCGTACTTACAGTATTATATGAGAGTTGTCCCATTTTGACATTATATTAATATTCTCAGAAGCCTCCTTATTCTTCAGTAAGAAGCAGCCCTTTTCACTTCTGCTTCTTGGCTGGAAATTTGTGGGGTTCAGCCCACCTTTTGTGCTGTCATTTTTTCGAGTCTTAGGTTTTTTTCTACCCTGTTCTCTAGTGGCCAGGATCTGAGTACCAGCATCCAAATGGCCATCCAGTTAAGTTTAGTTTTGCTTCAGGGATGAAGACCTGGCCTCAACCAAGCAATCGATGTCGTGTCTTCCAGAGCTATAGGGCATCAGTGCCACCGGCAGGGTAAGCCCTAGCCAGCCGGGTTTCGGCCAGGCAGTGGTCCACCCTGTAAGGCCTAATCTCAAAAGTGCTCAGTATGAGAGTTATAATGCAATCTTTTAAGAGAATATGAATAAGGCTCCTTCAGAAAGAGCTTGCAGGCAGCGTTCTCACAGTCACATAGCCAAGAGACGGTCATTCAAAAGCAGGAAATGGAAGTTAATAAAACTGTTAGGAGAAGGGTTTTCAGAGAACAAGTCCTCGCACATAGTTCTGACAATTCAGTTATCTGATAGAAAAGGATTCAGACTTTTTTGTAGGTATGTGGCACGCTTAGTTTTTTTTATTTCTGTGAGGTTTTTTTTTTTTCCTTGCTTCTGTCTCACATCGGGAGTGCAGACCTATGCAAGTCAATTGTGTGCGTCAGTGGTGGGACATCTGACTGACACTGACACAAAATGTGCATGCAGATACAGTCACACAGTCAAAACTGGGCTTTTGCTGCTATAGTTCTCTCTCTTTGGGTTCAAAATACTGATTCAAAATGTACCTTGGCTGATAAAACGACAACATTAAGAGCGCTCTGTAATTTTATAATAATAATTTATCAGTAATGCTCCACGTGCTGCATCCTCGTGTGTGCCGGCCACTGACTTAGTTTCTGGTGTTCCTGAATCACAGAATCATTCAAACTGGAGGGGACTTTGGGAAGTCTCTAGCCCAATCTCCTGCTCAAGGCAGGGCCAAGACCGAATTCAGATTGGGCTGCTGAGGACTCGGTCAGTATTTCATAGAAGAATGCCAAGGCACAGCACTGGCTGGTGCTGCCTTCAGAAAGCTTCCGAGATCCCGCCTTAACTGCCATTGTGGAAAGGTAGGCAAGAACAGACAAGGTTGTCTCAAAACAGGAGTGAAGGATTTGGTCAGATCAACAAAGAGCACAGATAGTGTGGGTTTTTTTTCCCTGCTCCCTGCAGTTTCCTTGAATTTACTTGGCTTTAGTGGTGTATCAACAGTGCTTCAAACCAGCATGAGAACAGGCTCACTGGTAAGCGTGGTAGCTATGCTGGGCGACAGCTGAGAGAAGTTAGATAAAACGCCAGCTGCTGCAGCAGTAGCACCGTTTTATCGGTAGACGTGGACGGTGCATCGCTGGGCTGCTGTGAAAACATCTCCGTTTCATGCCGTGGGAAGCACAAATACCCCCCCACAGCATTTGTCCCTTACTTTACAACAGTTCCTCCTCTTCCCTTGTTTTCTCCCCTCTGTACAGCACAACAAAGCAGAAAGCCACACCTGAAGTCCCATTAACTAAGCTGAAGGCTTTCTCCCTTCCAGTGACTTTTTTGGGTATGAGCTGTCATTTTAAACTCCCCAGCGGCTGCTATGTTGAAGGTCTTTGCCTTCTTTTCTCCCATCTTCCCCCAAAGTAACTTCTTGCTGAACCTGTCATACTTCCTCCATCTGAAAAACCTATCTGCAAATTCAAAATAATTCATCATAGAATTACTTTAATTTGTATCAACAGCTGCTGTACTGGCAGAACTCTGGGAAACTTCTGAGAGTTTGTTATCAACAGGGGCTTTTGTTTGTGATATCACAGCATGTCTAACATGGCTTTGATCTGAAGTATATTTGAAGCTGCTACAACAGTGCTGTAAGACTATCGTTCTACTAGACTAAAAACATTAATAAAGGAGGGAGATATATTTTATTGAGAGATTTGTGTGCATTTCCTGGCAAGAATGAAAAATAATTAGCACTGGACCAAGACACAAATTCTCCTTAAATGAGATAACTTTCTTTCCACACCGTCACTAAGGACAGGAGTGCTTCATGTTAACTGCTTCTTTAAGAAGTCTTGCAAATTAAATGTGAAAATGTGATACGGTGCCTAAGAGGAGAAGACTTAAAATACTATGCACTGTTCTAGCACAGATGGCACAATTTTTAAAAGGAACTGCCCCTTTCCACTTTTTCTTTTTTCCTTCCTCTTCCTTCAGGCACTGGAGTTAAGTAGAGCTGGATCCAACCTCAGATGAGCTACAAAAACATGAAATGGGACTCTCTGAGTCACCTAGACTGTATTCTTGCCCTAAGGCAGGATCAACTGCATCTAACGCATTTCTGAGAGACATTTATCTGTCCTGCTTTTTAGAAGCTCCAGTGATGGAGACTCCACAGTCTACTGAAGTAATCCCTTCCAGTGCTTCAGATGCTTTCCTTAGGTCTAAACTATATCACCCTTGCTGAGAGTTAAGCCTGCTGCTATCCCCAGAGAACAACATCACTTTATTTGCTCCTTCTCCGCAGCGATGTGAAACAAGGATTGTTTTTCTCTCGACTCTGTTCAGTAGGTTAACATCCTTCTTTAATTTTCAGACCCCAAACTGGACACACTATTACAGTCAAGACCTTATCAAAGCCAAGCTAGAGTGGAAAATAATTCTGCATGTACTACAGATAGTGGTCCCATATGAATATGGTCTAGGGCAGTGTTGCTTTTTTCCTCTTTTTAGTGAGTGGTCTATTAGCAAACAAAATACATACAAATTCTGTTCTACAGATCTAAGGAAGTGCCCTTCCACATTAGCTCACCTTATCTTGTGTCTTGTCTCTAATGATGCCTGGGGAATCCACATGTTACTTCATGCCCAGCTTGTGAGTCGAAAACTGGAGCATTGCAAATGATAAGGGAGTTTTGCTGTGGAGGTGAGAAACGGCGTTTGCAGGACAGTGCGAAGTACTGCAATAGTGGGGCACAGGGGGAAGCAGAACTTGAGCATGATCATCCAGAGTCTTTTATTGCCCCCCTAGTTGTTCAGGTTGGACTGATTTATAGGGACTGAGCCCTCTGGAAGGGAATTACTCACTACCCTGCAATCAGAACTTTTATGTATAAAAGTATTTTCTCATTTCTCTGGTTCTTCAGACAATAAAAGATTTTAAAAACCTGTTTTCCTTATGGCTATCTTCTCTTGACTTTTGGTTTATTTAACAGGAGCTTGGAAATTAAAGAAACTCTTTCACTTAAGGGATGAGGTTGCAATTTAACTTTGTTGCATGTTTGACAGCTGTCACATTTTTTAGGTGCAAGTCATCTGCAGAGAACTTTCTTTTGTATCATAGGTTGTAATTTTGGGGCTGCTTCTTTTTAGGGCAGCATATATTCTTAAAAGGGAATCTCAGAGTAAAAACCCTGCTATCTGAAATACCCAGATTTTTATTTAATAACGGGTATCGGCAAAGCCTTACCACACAGGTTTCTCATCTTCACTTGCCAGTAGCGCAGCCCTGCCTACAGGGTATGAGATTGCAGGCAGCTCATGCAACACCTAAATCATGCTGTTTTATCTGTACTTCTGATCACAACTGTTTGGAAGGTTTGATCTCAACAGCAAAGTCTCCATTATGGGCAATTTGTTAGACTTTTAAATTTACATCAGGAGCCTAAGGGAAAAAGAAAGCTGAAATGGAAATTTAATTCATATTTCATAAGCAATTAAATAGTTACGCATTTTAAACAGAGGCTTACAAGTTTCGAGTCTGTTTCTATGCCTCTCCTCACTCTCAAATCTGTGGGAAAATGCTTAATTTAGATTCATACATCTTGCACAGATCAGCTATTGAGGTATTTTAAGTGACTGTAATTTTAGGTTAATGACTACTTGTAATAATAATATTGAAAAATTATCTGATGTCTAGTGCATATTTTTGCTCTCAGAGGAACGTGTGCTCCATGAAACTTTTAAAAAATGGTCTGCTATGATTTTTAGAAAAATATTCATCTATATGCTTACCTAGGTAGATAAAATCAATTAAAGGCATTAATTAAATTTGGGTACTGATACAGCAATATGCTAGCCAGTTAAATTAAATGTTACTTATTAAACTGATGTTTGAAGAGATTTGTACGACGCTTATCTCAATCGTAGCTTCCTCAGGACAAAGACAGCTCAAGTACACATTTGCTGAATGTGATGCAGTGAAGTAAGAAAGAGCAGTGAAGAATTCAGGTTAACTTGCTGCAAAGTTTGCAGCATTCAGCAAAATAATCCTCAGGGCTGTGTTACCTTTCTGACAGGTGTCTCTCTGAGAACGACAAGCTAGTCATGTCGTCTGCTCACCATGCTGTTCCGTTAGACTTACTCGTTTGTGTTTGTAGCCTGAGCACTTTTTATCCAGTCTTATTCTCTCCTACCCTATACAGTCGGACTGGCTATTGATGCATTTCATTTTTATGTGTGGCTTTTTCTTTGGCAGAATCATATATTCTTGCTCTCTCACAATCAGTTTATGAAAAACCAGTGGAACATCGACCTTAGATGGCCCATTTTCTGCAATCAGACTTAAGGTACGAACTCTGATCTATAGGGCACATAGGCCCTGACTCAAGAGGGATGCAGACTCATCGCACTGAGGTAGTAAGCAGACACCTGAGCTGAAGAAACTGGGAAAGCTCAGCAGCATGCAGTCAAGTACATGCTTGAACGTCTTGCTGAGGTACGTCTCAGGCAAGCTATGACTTAGCTTGTATTTCAAAGACTGTTTATACCATCACAGTTTTCCAAAACAGTGCTTATCTCACTGGTTGTCCCGTCAGTGGCCCAGCTGATTAAGACATTTGCCTGCAGAGGGCAGAGCACATTTGCCAGTAAGACCTATGAAAAATACTTAAATCAAGGCATTTCTCTGACAGTGAAGTGAAGTCATTCCTGTGGCACTGCAGCTCTTCTGGAAAACTACCACTGGACAAGCTGTCCATGAGAAATAGCAACTGAACAGGTTATTAGTGTTAAACTAGAGGTCTAATACAAAAACGAAGGAGGAGAGAGAAAGTAACAGGCACATTGCTACACAAGAACCAGTAAGAAAACTAAAAAATAAGAACTTGCTAAGATGGGCATGAATACAAAAGGAGCCCGTGATGCTTGGGTTAACCTGCATGTGTGATCACAGGGGTACAAGCCCAATTTGGTGAATCGGACCGTAAGATCCAGTCACTGGTTTCTATTTTTCTTAAACAACTGTAAGTATTTGGAAAATCCTTGGTGCAGGTTCGACTTTTAGATTTTTAGAAAGGAAATTACTCTTTTCTGGATGACAGAATAGACAGTGTAAGCAAACTCAACATCACTTCAGCAGACAGTGGAAAAGTGGGTATATTGTCTGAACAAAAACGGGAAATTACTAAAACAGAAGGTCACAGCAATTTTAAAAAATAGACAACTGAAGAGAGAGAAAGCTCAAGGACAGGGTATTTTTTACTGCCCAGGACTCTAAGACTTAGCTACCAGCTATCACAGAATACCAACTCATTAATAGAAATCGGACGACTCCTCTCCGGGAAAGGATTTGTTTTATCAGTCATGAAAGGCTCGTTTTATAATCCATAGGAGAAAACTGTGCCTTTGCTGAATGCGAGCACACCATTAAATGCCTACTGGTGTACTTTTGTTTCATATCTCACATTTACTTGCCACTCGGGAAAACTGAGCACGGTAACTAACTCCATTAATCACTTCACATCAAGCTGGAAATATGCATAGCTTAAAACTATCACAACACATCCTATCGATTGTTTACACTGGCAATGGATTCATTTGCCATGTATAAGATCCGCTCTCTCCTACCTTCTACAAACATTCATTTAGCCCATACTCAGCGAGTCCTTACCCCACTGAACTCAACTGAATGAACTACAAACTGAACTCAGTCAAACCTGCAGGGACTAGAAACCAAACCAGCTCTCTTGAGAACGACAACATGTGACATCTTAGCGAAATTTCTCCATGCTTCTGCCTCCTCTCCGGGAAGATCTCAGACCTTTAAGAGGATGACGGGTGCAGGAGATGGGAGGCTCATTCCCATCAAGTAGAACAGCATTATAACGTCCCCCAAAGTTTTGGAAACTGGTTGCTGTTATCGCCCCACTGGACTTGAGACTTAAGCTGGTAGGGTGTTTGCTCTGCATATCTGAAGATACTTTATCCAGTACTTCCTTGGGGTGCAGAGCCACCTTCATATCACCAGGTGATTTCAACAGTCTGAGCAGTGAAAAGTTGCATAGACTGAAGATTAATTACCCTTTTTAGAGCAAAGAAATTATAAAGAGAAGAGAAGCAATAGCTAATTTGAAATATTCTATATTATGTACATCGAGTCTCATGTATTTGATTCAAAATGAGTGTTAATTTGAAAAAGGACCAATGGGAGCCCCAAACCCTCCTGAGTAATTTCCTAAAGAAATGTATTTTCTAGAAATTAAACTTTGCTTTCTTAATGAACACATTTTGCAGAGATGAGTTATTGGTATTGTCAATTCAAATTACCGGTGGATCCTCCTTGCAAAACAGCAGTCCCTTTTGAGGATTTATTGTAAAACGCAGTAGTAGACAAGGAGGCATCTTATTTGTTTGTTTCCCCCACAAGGATATATCATTAATGTGTTTGTAAGAACTAATATGCATGGACCCCAAATTACATCTGTGGAGTCATTATAAAAAGTGCTTACTGTATTGCTGTATAATTAGATTCCCTATGCTGAATATATTATTTCAAAGCTGTCAGAAGAAAATTACAGACCTTGTGTAACTCCACAGGAGTTGGTGACATGATTTCTTTCATTTCTTGCTTAATTTTTCTCAGAACCATGGACTTTCTCCCCACATCTGACGGCAATGTGTTGCTACGAGTAGCTTGACTGTAATGTGGCCTTACAGTACTTCTTTCCTGGAAGCTGGCTTGTCTTCCCAGCTGGCTACGAGGCTGTGGGTTTTCATGATTCAAACTCATTGTACTTCCTGACATAATTGTGGCCTAGAGCATTAATGAACAGGTTAATTTTTAACACAGGACGCGGGTTAAGTAAGTGGTTAATTCATAGCAGTAGGAAAAACGTCTCTATTTGTTAAAACACAATCACTCAGGGCACAGCAAAAGGCAAGAGGATAGATGTTCAATCTGCTTGCAAGTCACTATAAAATAAAGGACCACAACAAAACACAACAACAATAATACAAAACCCTATGGGCAAAAGTTTTCAGATGGCATTTCAAACTAAAATACTGAGCACTAGAACGGCTATGCTTGTAAGCTAGTCCCCTGGCAGACTGAAGAGCGTGTAGTATAATCGCTTATTTAAAAAATATTTTACATGTAAATAAAATGATATTTAAGTTGCGGCACAATTACATTTGTTGGAATCGGAGCTATAGGAAGGCATTTACAATTCAGACTGTGTGTGCAAGGTAAAAAAATGTGAGTCAGCAGAATATGTAGGCAGCTCTAGAGTCAGCACTGGCAGGGAGCGCGCCCGGATACCATCCCAGGCCGGGGAAAGCTCAGTGCAGGCAAGCTGAGAAGCCTGGGAAGAAACTTTGCATAACATGCATATTGCAAGAGTAGCTGCCTTAAGCTTAGCACTAATACTTCAGATACAAGGCCCTGTCTCACTGCTGCTTTTAATCTCAGTAAAAGCTAGCCTTTTATGTTAGATGCAAGAATACACGGAGGGTGAGATTTTGAAAGAAGACGACGGCAGTCATCTCATCCACTGGGTGGAACGGCCTGACACAAAAAGCACCCGTGCACTGCAAGGAGCCTCCTCCCTTGTGAAAGACTTTTCTGCTCTGGGGAACAGGAGGCACAGCCACCATACAGAGGTGCCACTGCTGGGATAGGGTATGCTGAATTTCCTATTTTTTCTCCCTGGTGCCGATGGACAAGTGAAAAGGGAAATTAAAAGGCCATAACCTGAACTCTGACTGGGACAGGATGCAGGCAGCCTGCTTCAAAATGAGAAGTAAAAATGAAGGGGGAAAAATAAGGGGAAAACAGGCAAAAAAATGTTTGCTTCTGACTCTGGTGAGCATGTCTGTCACTCTTCTTCTCCCAGCTCCAGCACTACTTTCACTACGAGATAATATATTGTAGCCTTAGCAGCCTCTTTTGTGCTCAGTAATGACTGGTATTACTCCCTAATGGAGCAAAAGCATCCAGAGGACTTGGCAAACAACAGTTTTCTTTGCTCTTTGGCTGAAGACCTTGAAATGAAACACGATAAGGAGTCCTTGGACTACGCAATGGCACTTCATAAAATAGAGGCATCGCCATTCTTAGCATCCTGTCATACTGAGTGAGTCTTGCTTTCTTTTCAAGAGCTGTGGGTTGTGCGACAAGGCGATGCTATAAATGATACAGCACCTACAGTTCTGAATTTCACTTTTGTGAAAGGCTGAGGAAAATTCAACGTGTTGAAGTAACTGAATTCTGGTCAGCATGAATGATGTTTCCATTCCGGAATTATCTATTTCCATATCCTTTTATTGTGCTCTGAATATTGAAAATTGCAAAAGAAGCCTGAGGTACTGAACCATATCTAACTATGGAATTAAACCAGTATAACATTTTCTCCTACATTTCTCTGGTTTGCAATAACAAATACACGAGAATCACATTTTGCTACCCATACATGCAACACAAAAGCCATAAATCTGAGGAAGTAAATTAATCTGAACTGAAAAACTTTCACCCAGTTATGCCATTCACATTCCTCCTGGCTGCTAAAGGACTTTCTATAACATAAAAATGAAAATGAGATTCTGCCAGTTTTGCAGCTCCAGGAATTTAAAAGAACATAAAAGAAAATATTTTAGGACCTTTCGTTCCGCAGCTTTAAGTGGCAGTATAAGCTTAATTGTTCTGATTAGACAACAGAGAAAAGGTGATTAGAAAAATAAAGACTCAAAGTTACTCTGTCTCTGTTCCCTTCCCCTTCTTCCCCCCTCACAATCTAAAATGAAGCATGATTAGATTTGCAATTAACTTCAGGATGAAATGTGAAAATTTGTTACCTAGCGAAGAAATTGCCGTATAACAAACATTTCTCACATTGGCAGCTTCTTTTTGCAGAGTGGTAAGATTATAGGTAAACATTTTGAAAAGCTGATTTTCTTTTATGTTCATCTTAATCAAATTAAGTTCCAGTTTAAAAGACAACCTACGACATGCTAAGAAAAGCTGCATAAAGCGTCTGTCAGAGAATGGGATGCATTGCTGCAGGAAGGTTATGCCCACTTAAGAAGTTCTGCGCCATTTGCTGCCTGGGCAGACAGCATCAATGGTTATGCACAGCAGAAGCTGCAAGTCAAAAGCTCTGGGGTGAACGTGTTTATAGAATTTTGGTTGCATTGTACAAAAGAAAACAGCTCTGGTTAGGGGAGGGGGAGGCAGCTGCACAAGCAAAAATATAAAGGTAAAGGGTAGGTACCAAGAGAGTCATGTTTCTCAAACACAGACGCCTGTCAGCCTTGTCCTGTGGAGAGGGGTTAAAGCTTTTAAATGAATTGGTGTGATTAGTGCAACTTAAAAGAAAAGAAGGAGAAAATAAAATGAACGTAAACCAAACCAAAACCGTTATATTTCTCTATAATTGGAAAGAAAGGTTAAGATTGTTCTACCTCTAGTTCCCTCAGAATTCCTGACTGGCCACAGGTCTCTAAATCCTCCAGAGCCTGAGACCAGAAATTTTCCTCCTGGTCAGCCTCGGTGTTATCATGGGTACCTGCGAAGCTAGATTTACAATGAGAGGTTAAAAAACGTGGACTTTTTTTCCCTCAAAAAATATATTTTACACACGTGCCTTGCCACAGATTGCAACTTGAATGACAGAACGTTACGGTAGGTAGGCAGGAGAGTGGGGGAGAGTCGCTGATCAGGAGAGGCTGGATGAACATGCAGAGCACATGACAGACAAGTCTTCTCATAACCTGGCAGTCGCTAGCAGCTGGCAGGATCTGAGCAGCAAGTTATTCGGTAAGGAGATAAATGGATTCCAAGAACAATTCAATACACATTTTTACTGGATTGAAACCGGAACCTCCCTATGAAAATTAATGAATCAACCAGTAGCTGTGTGCAGAGCTGCTCTGTGCAGCGAGTATTTGCAATAAAACATTTCAATCTCATGCACTTCTCCCAGGGAATATGAAAAGAGCCCTCATTTTTGCAAACAGCATTTTGCAAAAGAGGGGTGGTGGTGCTTTTTACCTGATTCCTTCAGCCTAAGCTGCATTTATCATTATCAGTTTAAGCCCACCTGACTGCCATCACATAAACCGCTCCACTCATTTCATACACAAACACAGAGAAACTTTCAGGGATGCAACTGTCTTGCATAGAGACTGAGGTCTCTGGTGGTTTATAAACGCACCCAAGCCTAATTACTAACACTCTTGAGCAAGATGTTGGTGACAGTGATGCTTAGGGAAGTTGCCCAGCAAAAGAGGTCTGATAAAAAATGCCACCTCTGGACTTCAGCAACACAGCCCAAAGCAACACCATTACAGTGCCTGTGTGTGTCGGGGGGAAGCAGGAGTTTTTTGCTGTCTTAGCAAGGGGAATCAGCTCAATGAAGGTTCACACAAGCGTCAGAGCTGCTGCACGGGAGGGGGCTGGTTATGTGAAAGGCACAGGGAAGGATGAGGAAGGAAAGAATGAGAATTCACCCTTTCGGCGGCAGCAAGCTGTTACTTTGGAGCAGCTGCCCATGGACTGCAGCTAGTGGTGCTTCACAGCACATAAACAGAGCAAACACTATTATGGAAGCATCTGAGGCCTTGCTTGGCAACCAACGAATTACTGAAAACAGCGTGAATGTAACACTGTTAACAGAATAGCTTTTAAATAGGACAATTGCCCAGCACAACAGATGACAGCTCGAATGCTTCACACACATGATACTCTGCCTCAGAGATGCTTTCTTACAGTTACGATCAGTCAAGCAGACAATGGTCAGCCATTTCAATCTCTTATTGCAATTATTCTCCATCTAGCATCAGTGTCTCTTCTAAGATGTTGCAATAGATACAGCAACGGTGAGAATACCTACTCAGATCTCAGATGCAATTCCTCCCAGGCAAGATAAGAAAGTATTTAAAACATGATTTTAGAAAGATCCTTGACTTCTGAAATTAGCTCTTTCAATAAACCTAAGTAGTTGTTTTAATAGCCAATGCTGAACACAGACTAATTTATCCATTACAATACCTTTCTTTATATTGCGTACTAATACCATAATATAAAATGGAACTTGAGTTAATGAGCAGGATTATTTGAGGCAATTGTCTGCGACAGCAAAGACTGGATTTCCTAGAACTGGGGGTCCATTTCTTCTCCGACTTCTGTGAAATCTGAAATCATGATGCCTATACGTCTGGGCCTGTTTTTAGCTGAAGCAATTCCTTTTTCTGCCTTCACCTTCTCTTTTGCCTTTTCTCTGAGTCTTGTCTCCTGCTGTGTGAAATGCTCAACTTTTGCATCTCCATTACAGCCACGTGAATAAACTGATTTGTAGCTGAGCTACTGCACCAGAAAAAAAAGAGGTACCAAAAAAATTTCTCATCTAGACGGCTTTTTTCTCTGAAACCTGACAGTTTGATTTTATGTCATGTGAAGTATTATTTCACCTATAATGAATATATTTGGTTTTCTGGTGCTTATTCAAAAAGCCATCAGAAATTTAGATGCATAAAAATGCTGAAGGAGAGGTAGTGGGACAGATACGAAGACACAGGTGCCTATGAATTGGTTCTTATTGCCACATGAGAGACAAAAGAAATTTTTTTTTTTTTTAATTCAGGAGGTGATAGGATGTTCTAGGATCTGGCAGACTCATTCCTCTAAGTATTGTTTTAATGTGCAAAAAATTTTCCCTGGAGCAGGAACTATAACAGACTTGTCCTACCTGCCAGCGACAGGCAGACACCAGGCTACAGAGCGGTTTAAGCTCTGTAGTTTCATTTGCTTGCCAACTGAAATTTCATTGTCACTCAATGGCATGTTAATGATGTGTTTTCTGCTTTTACCCTGTTTTTCTCCTTTTTCTCATTTCAACTGTTCCCCCCCCACTCCCTGCCCCAGGCCAGCTGGATCTCACTCCTGTGCACTCTCTGTTCTCCTACCTGGAAGTATTCCACTCTTCCAGCTGTCCTCCACCTTTCCTTTGCCCACCAGAGGCAACTTTCCACATCTTGCTCTCTTTCTTCATGCTCCTGATGCTTTCTCCCCCTGATCTTTCTACAGAAGTTTGCTTTAAATGGTTTTCTTGATTCTCTCCCAATGTCTCAGTCTCCTTCTGTTGCCACATGTTCTTGGAAGCTGTGCTACACAAAATAAAGGTAAGAAAAAATTACTTTTTAGTGTTAGGGAAGAAGATAAGATGCTTAGCTAGAGGCAGAGAAGAGGTGGCTTTCTGGGGATCTCTCTAACAGGCTGGAAGAACAGACATGCCCTTCTCCAGTACTCCAGCACTTGGTATAGGAACACCATCGGGTGTGGCATAATCCATTTTACAGATATAGAGTTAAAATAATCAATATTTTAATTTGTGCCATATATCTCAGGTGTAAGTCACATTGACAAGTAGAACCAGATTCTTTATTGTGCATACTTGCTGTTGAATAGTGCTTTAAAATAGTAGTAGAATACATGATTTTCATTTAGAAGATTCTGTATTTTACAATCCAGCTTCCCGGTTCGCTGCTCGTCAACTTTTTCAGTCTATTACTTATGCAACTGCAGAACAGTAGGTGTTCTGGAATCTATGGCTGCATCTCATCTGAGAAACAAAAGATGGGCTTTAACTGTGGATAAAGGTGCTGCTATTAAATTAAAGATATTAACTTACCAAGAATGGGAGGTATGAATAAAACTACGGTCATTTCCTTTATTAAATATTGCCCACTACTAGCTTATGAAAACTTCTAGTGTCCTTCTGGCAAGTAGGGACCAAAGGAGCTGGGTATGGACTGAGAGTTCACCTTTGCCCAGATCTTAGCTATCATCTTGCCAGGCTTCTCTCCAGACAAAATGCCACTGGGCAATGCCCTGTATCAGAGGATTCTACAGCTTCCTCACCAGAGGAAGAGGAGGGGCAGGCACTGATCTCTTCTCCCTGGCGACCAATGATAGAACCCAAGGGAACGGCAGGAAGATATGCCAGGGGAGGTTTAGGTTGGACATTAGGAAAAGGTTCTTCACCCAGAGGGTGGTGGAGCACTGGAACAGGCTCCCTGGGGAGGCAGTCACAGCACCAAGCCTGACAATATTTAAGAAGCATTTGGACAACGCCCTCAGACATATGGTGTGAATTTTGGGGTTGTCCTATGCAGGGACAGGAGTTGGACTCAAGGATCCTTGTGGGTCCCCTCCAACTCAGGACATTCTATGATTCTATGATTTGTCATTCAGATTCTGAAAAGCAGCATTGGCATCTAAGCCTTGCCTTGATTTGCATTTCAAAGGTAACAGACTGGACCTTAAGGATTTACTTATCCAGTATGTTTATACAGGAACCAGAAAGGTTTTCTTTAGTACTAAACTTGAATTTCTCAGACTGGGATTTCAGGCTCATTGTGCTGCTACACCAAGAAACTGTATTTCTAATGAAGGACATGCATGTCTGCAAGTCCCGAGGATGGGTACAAAGAGCACAGAATCGTTTTAACTGTGATGTCTGTCTTCCCTTGTCTGAGGAAAAACTGTTCTTTGGCAGGAATTACCCAAGTCTCTGCAGTGGTCCCACTGCCGGATCGTCCTTAGAATAGAGAATAAGAGACTTTTGGGTCTTTCACTATCTCCAAGCACTGTCAGCTAAGCATTTTTCCCTCAGGAAGTTCTTTTGCCTGCAGAGAAATTCACTGAAAAGGAGATTTACTTCTCAGAAGAGGAGGAATGAATGCATGACAAACTACCATAGCTTTGGATGACACATTTCTACCTGGATCACTTTGTTCTCCTACTGAATCACTGCAGATGTCTCAAGCATTTATGGAAGAAGACTGTAATTTCTGCTTCTTTGCCCAAACCAAAATGAAGAATTTTCATGGAAGACAAAAGATTAACATGCCAATTGTCTTTAGCCACTTTATTTGTAGGTTTATTTTTGTGCAGTGGAAAACAGAGCAGGTTTTTTCTGAAGCTTACCCAGGGGAATGCCCTAATTTTTTTGTTTGTTTATTCCTAAAAGATAAATGCTGTGGTTTTTTTTGTCTGAAGTAACTCAAAATAATTATATGTCTTGGTTTTGGTGTCATAATCGTCCATAAATGTCACTAATCTACCCTAACAAGTTTCACAAAGTATAAATACTATATCTCACATTTAAAGGAAGAGCTGTTACAGCTGCATTAGAAAAACATAAATTCATTCCAGACAGTAAGTGTTCATTTTTGAGGCACTGCTGCAGTTGCAAATCAGAAAACAGAAACTCGTATGGGAACTTACCTGCTTGCTGTAGGTCGGTCCCATTCATCGTCACTCAGCGCTGTATCATGAAATGGGTTGTTTCGTGGTTTGCTTGGAGGGGACAAACTAGTCTGTTTAGGACTCCTCCATTCGTAGGCATTGAAGTTGTATCCTGAAGCCTGATAGCTGTGTCCTAAAAAGATGAACTATATATTTATGGCACTGTATATGTTGTAACGACAGAAAAGCCTATCTCTGAAGCTGGATCCTCTAGAACTTTGATGTGGACTCACGATTGCTACCTTTTTTTTGCAGGAGTAGTCAGATTATTTATGGCAAATTATGCCTGGAATTAAGTGTGCTCTAGAGCTTCTCCTGTGAAAGTCCATTGAAAGCAAAGTCTTAAATATATCTAACACTGTTCTACTGTTTTATGTCTCAGCTGCTTCTGATGTTTAGTTCCAGACATCATCACAATTTATCAGTTTCCAATTTGACATCATACATTGAATACTAGTAAACAAATCGTGTTATGGATGTGTTAAATAAGTGTTAACGTGGTCATGTGCAACATGCCCAAAATTAAACCTAAGCTATTAAGAAAACTGTGCTTCCGACCTATTGAAAAAAAAAGAGTTTGCAAGGATGCATTAAAAAAACCCCATCAACTTGACTTTTCAGATGACAAGCAAGAAAGTTTTTTCTTCCTCCTGGTAACTTTCCCAAATTTGGAAGCAAAGTAGCCAAACATTAGTGACATATTATTATCAATCATGCACAATACTACGAATCTGTAGAATGGCTACCTAGATGCAAAAGTTGGCATGGTGCAGAGGCTCTCAAGTGACCATTAACTGGAGTAATGCCAGAAGAGGAAGGAGGGGGGCTGTCTCGGGACCGCGGAGGCAAGGACTTTATGCCCTGCATAAAGGCCAACATGGCAATCTCTGTACCATGCCCCTTTGTGGAAGGGGGACGTGCGCTTAGCAAAGCTACTGCTTTTGCTAGGGCTCCAAGAGCCAAGAGAAAAGGCCCGTCTCCCGATGGGCGCACATGCCCGGGACCAATATACACCCTTGGAAAGCTCATCTTGCAGAAACTGATTTCCCTATCAGCCGTTTCCAAATATCTCAAGGCTGCGTAAGTGGCATCAGACAGCCTTTATATCTGAAGAGTTTATTTTTGGGTGCTTTTATCATACAAGCAATGTTGGTATTAGTTCAATAATATTTCTTTAACTGAATTAAGTGTAATTTGAATTCCAAGTAGGAACCAGACAGTCTGGCTTCCAAGTGATGTATCAAGAACAACACATGGATTGACTTGTCACAAGCTGATGCTGATCTGGTAAGCAAAATCCTTTACCGTAGAGCTGCTATATATATATATATATATTTCATCTTGACATATTCCTTTTCGAGCTCTATAGTTGGCGTTTTCTGATGTGCATATTGGATTAGGAAGTTGTATTTTGTTGATGACTAACAAATATCACTGCTGTCACCTCTCTAAAGAGGGCAATTTGCTTCCATAAATCAGTCTAGACCTGTCTCCCTCAAATCCCGTGTAACTACAGAGTTGTGTGCATTTTCCAGCTAATTGGCAGACATTAACATACTCCCAGATTCTAGGAAGGGTTTTGGTTGTAAAAATGTGACTCCTGTGTGGGGAAGGCTCTGGATTAGTAAGGCAGGCACATTAGACAAAGGTACAAAATGGGGTATTAATTCAAGGAGAGAAAAGACTGCTCACCAGCATTAAATTAGTAACTAATCGGATAAAACATTATCTGGTGCTCCAGAAACATTCCCCAAACTCCTCAATTTGCTTAGCCTGTGCTTATGCCAAGAAAGGTTTGGAGAGAAGCCAAACTCAACTTGACAGGTCAAGACAGAATGAACTTTAACAGAAATGTGGGTCATATTAGTACCACAGCAAAGGATGAGATGCAAATCTGATTACACTCAGGCTGTTTAGCGGAAGTGCCATGTATCCAGCTGAGTCTGGGCTGATTTTTTCAAGGGAGTTAGGAAAAAACCTGTTTTGAGATACTGGTTTAGTTTTGGCATGGCATTTGAATGATCAGGACTTAGGAAAGCAGTCTGGGCCTCAGTCCTTTCCACAGTTGAACAATTTGCTCCAAATATCATCAATTTACCTAGGAAATGAGAACTATCATTTTGGCACTTTTTCAGCAATACTTCTCCTTAGAACGTAAAAATATCAGGAGAAAATCTAACATGATTTATTTTGATAAACTGACTAAAACAGTTAAAAACAGAAAAGGGGACAAATTCATCCCAACTCTAACTCCAGTGAAATACAAATTATACGGGGGGGGGTTAGCCCAGTACATTGAGTACTAAATAAAATGTTATATGTAACAGTAAATTAAAAGTAAAATGTAGAAAACAGGAGTTATAATTGAGTACTGAGACTGTCTTGTTTAAAGTAAGTTGATGCCAAATATATGCAGTAAGGCTAAGAAATACTTAAAAATTAAAGAACAGACAAAAATGGCCACTAGTAGTGACATCAGCTACTTCTTGATCTCGAGTAGCTCAGCAGGTTTCAAAGGAAATGTTCTGCTTTCCAGAAGAAACTGCCAGTGTTATCACTGAGTAGACACATTAGAGAATAGCAACGAAAGTAATCAGCACAGAACTTCAGTCTATATGGGAAATCCGTTGGGCAGTTCTCTGTGTAAGGGTACAAAACAACTGCCCATGAGCTCCTGAGAAGCAAGAGAAAGAAAGAGAGAAATAAAATTGAAGGAATGTGTGCAACCAGAGCAAGTGAGAAAAAATTATTTGAGGTAAGGATCTACCTGTCCAAATACCTGCCATGTAGTGGGAATACCTGCTTTACTATGGAAATAAACATTTTAAAGAGAGTTAAATAAAACACTGAAGCTGTGTGGAAGTTATTTTTCTTGTTATCTAGAATATTACAAGATGTCTGTATCCCTCACTGCCTAAATAAATGTGTCTTACAAATTAAAATTAATTATTTGAAAATCCTACATAAAATAATAGTCAAACAGAAGTAGAAAATTTAGTGTTAAGGAAGATCTTGTCTTTGAATACAATGATTGTTTTTGAGGGCTGAAAGTTAGATGTTAATGCTGCAGGAATGAGGAAGAAGGAGGAAGATTTACAAATCATAAGCAATGCTTAATGTTCCCCCTTCAGCGGTTTATAATAAATCTGTTGTCAGTTAAAAATTACTGCATATGGGCATCAAATTCATGAACATCTTCAGTGTGTTCTCTGCCTTGCATTGATCTGTATTTAAAGGAAAAACTCATTTAGTTGTGGATGAGCTATGGACCGGGCTATTCAGATGTCAGTAAAGCTAACAAAAACCTGTTAATGTATTGATAAATGCTTCATAACACATCACACTGTCATGAAAGAATGAATCTGAGGCCAGCCAAGTGTAAGAAATCATGCTGCCTGGCAAGGTGTGTGGTCATAATGAGACACCGGCACATTACAAAGTACAAGGCTTAAAGTTGGTACAGATAAAGTTCTCTTTAAGGCAAAGGAAGGTCAACCATGAAGGCAATAATTTCTACTTTAAATGTCGATTGCATTCTTGATAGTACCTTGATTTCCAAAGCTGGTATCAATACCAGAGCCATCCCATGACTCTACTGCGCTGTCAACACTTGGGACTGTAGTGGAATAGATGTCTGAAAGTTTGCCAGATTTCTGTGCAGCAGAGGTTTCATCTTCAGCATCACTCAGTTCACTTATGTGACCCACAGGGACAGAAAATTTCTTGGGACTGGTAGCTGAATAGGATTATAAAAATAAAAAAAAAAGAGGGTGGTAGTCATTGCTTTACTGCAGTTCTAAGAATATGCTTTTTACTACTGACACGATGTTTTTGCAGGGATGGCCTAAATGTTTGTTAATCTGTAACAACACACACATTAAAGACCCTTGGCCAGACTCACCATCTGTCTGCTTCTTGATTTTCAAGGTGACAGTTTCTCCTGCCATCTGTAATAAATGAATGGCTTCACTCAAAGGTTTTCCTTTCAGACTGCTACTGTTTATTGCTAGGATTCTGTCTCCTATGTGAATTGCCCCAGTCCTACGATAAGAGAGAGAAGTAAAACACTGAGTAGCATAAAAAGCAACAAAGGAAATTTCTTTGCATATTTGGAGCATGAAAGTCTCATCTCCTTTTCTTTCTTTCATTTTGCTTTTATAGCTGTGTTACAGAGTACTTCTTTTGTTAGAAACGCTTAAAGCAAGTCACCTTTGTTGTAGTGACAATAGCAGAGTGAGGCATGGAGATGTGGATTTCTATGTTACTGCGATAGCTGAGTTAATCACCTATGGATGATACTCACTGCAGCCCACCTGTTTAAGGGCAATCTCAGACAGCTCAGTAAGTTCTGAAATGAGTCAAGTTTCTAGAAGTCTCACAACATTACAGAGAATGGCAGTGTGAGGACATAACCAGCTATTTCACCCATGTGGCTTTCAGGATGGATCATATCAAGATAAGAAAATAAATTGTCTTTGTGTAAATGCACTGTTTGTTCTGGCTGTGCACAGCATCACGTTTTGTGTGCTGTAAGTTCTCTCTGAAACCACCACCAAAGGTACCAGTTGCAATGACTCTACCTATCTTAGAAATAACAGGCGATAGAAAAACTTAGCATTTTCATTATTCTGTATCCATCACTTACCATGAGGAGCATTTCTGCTCCTCGTATAATGCTTGCTATGGTGTATGTAAGTGCACATACAGATGCAGTGTGTGTATACAGTAAGTGGCAGGTAAGTGTGTATACAGTAAGTGGCAGATAAGTGTACAGTAAGTTCAGATAAACTTAGACATGAGTGCTTTCCTTCCCTATTGTCCTATACAAGGCTATTGCTCTTAAAAGGCTGCTAAAATCTTCCTGTGACTGAGCAGTTTGATTGACTAGTCTTTCCTAGCTGATTTATAATAAGGACCACGATGCTCTGCTCTGTCTTGTATAGTATGTGCAAGAACATACTGTTAAGATACTGCTCATGCTCCTGAACTTGGCAATGAACAAAAAACAACAGCAAAAAGATTATAAACTCAGATTTGGAGAATTATAAAAAAAATAAATTGTTAAACCATGAAAATTAGCATATTCAGGTAAACAAAATAAATCTTCATTTTGACAAAAAGAATGCTTAAAAATAATTTGCTTTCCAATTTACCTTTCAGCTAATCCTCCTTTTGTAAGGCTGGAAATGATTATGGGATCAAAGGGCTCTTCAGTACCAGAGATTGTAATTCCGAGAGGCCCACCATAGCGCTTGAGCTCAACAGTATAAATAATTGCTCCAGAGCTCTCTTGTTCATCTGCAATAAATGCCAAGGGGATGCAATTGGTTTCTTATGAAAGAGGGAATGAAAAAAACAGCACATTCAGTCTAGTGACTGGTAACCAAACAACATTTTCAAAGGATTACATTTCAGATACACTGCTTAATCATATTCTACTGGATTATTTTGAAAAGAAAAAAATCTCTCATGCAGTTTCTTTTTTATTGTCAAAACATGATTACATTGAAGTCAATAGAAAAACTCCCTTCATTCTATTTATTATTACTCTGTTTAAAATCTGTCTATCTTCTGTCCTATTAAAATATAACTTCAGGCTATTTTGTTACAGAATCACAGACTGGTTGAGGTTGGAAGGGACCTCTGGAGGTCACCTGGTCCAACCCCCCTGCCCAAGCAAGGCCACCAGGATCAGGTTGCCCAAGACTGTGTCCAGATGGCTTTTGAATATCTCCAAGGATGGAGGCTCCACAGCAGCTCAGGACAACCTGTGCCAGTGCTCGGTCACCCTCACAGTAAAGGAGTGTTTCCTGATGTTCAGGAAGAACCTCCTGTGTTTCAGTTTTTGTCCATTGCCTCTTGTCCTGTCACTGGGCACCACTGAAGGGAGCCTGGCTCCATCTGCTTTACATCCTCCCTTCAGATATTTATATACATTGATAAGATCCCCCCTGAGCCTTCTCTTCTCCAGGCTGAATGGTTCCAGCTCTCTCAGCCTTTCCTCATAGGAGAGATGCTCTAGCCCCTTCATCATCTTTGTAGCCCTTTGATGGACCTGCTCTACTAGGTCCATGTCTCTCTTACACTGGGGAGCCCAGGACTGGACCCAGCACTCCAGGTGTGGCCTCACCAGTGCTGAGCAGAGGGGAAGGATCACCTCCCTCGACCTGCTGGCAGCGCTCTGCCTGATGCTGCTGTTGGCTGCCTTTGCCACAAGGGCACATTATTAGAGAAAAGACAAGTTACTACTATTGTATAAATACTGGTACTCCTCTGTTTCTTGAGCTGAATGGAAGGTATTTAGAATAAAAGATAATTCAAAAGCTTTAAAACCAAACTTCCTTAAAAGAATTGTGGGAAAAGTCAAAAGTCATGATAAGATGAGCAGCTGTCTTACTAAGAGAACCTGAAATATATCCCATGTTTTGATTGACATGTTTTAAGCTTTTGTAACAGAATCAAAAAATAGCTTCTGAATTCTGAACTGTCAACTAAGTTGAATAATAACTCCATTAGATTTGATTTCATTACATTGCATAAAGTCATTTGCATTATTTTGAAATTTTAGTCTCACCAAACAATCCTCAGAAATGGAGAAGAATTCATCACTGGGTAAGCTTAAATACAATGTATTTTCCTTAAACAATACCCAACAGGTGTTGCAGCGACAAGAAAGGCTCCTATATACTCCTTATACACTGCATGTTTTCTACATATTATCAAAAAGATACCACAGCAGGAGAGCAATCAACTGTAGTATCTTTCAGTTGTGAAGGGATATTTTAAAATTTAAAATGTCAGATTTCTCCTCAGATCAAAATAATAAATGCTCCCTTGCCCATCTTATGATACTGGTATTCAGCCAAGATGTCTGGCCTGGCGGGCAACTTTTCCTAGATCTGTGGGTAATGACATTTTGAACAGCTCACCGAGTGTGGAAAACGTCTAGGATGCACATTCCGTAAATGTTACTAGAACTAAGCTGAGACAAGTTAGAAAATTCAAATGTTCCCATTTCTGTTCCTGTAGATAGAAAAACTTTAAAAGGAAAAAAAGATACCTGCACTGCTAGTAAAGGTCCAAAGAGTTGCTTTCTTCTAATGCTGAACATGGTACTTAAGCAGAGCTGGAGAAACACTAGTATCTTTGGAGCTACTTTGTTTCTTCCCAATTTACAGAAAATTTAGGCCTTTGGCCTCCCTCCACCCCGACTCCCCCCTATTTCCCCCTTGCTATCCACATAAAGAAAATAGTACACATATAGAATCAAAGGAGAGAAGAATCAGTGGTGTTTATTCAGCAAAGAATACTGGGATTTTCATGCCTAGTGTTGGCCTTGTATTCCTACTTGGGGCATTATCATCAGTGTTTTGGCTCAGTTCACATCAACTATGCTTTATCTGACATGCTCTTTCCAGAAGCACCCAACTCCCAAGACCCCACTGGAAGCCTCTGGCCAGCATACAGTGGGCTACCACATAAGCTGCTGCTGCACAGCAGAGGAGTGGCAGCTCTTGCTTGCTTGCTAGAGCATTTATGGAACAACAAATCCTCTGGGATCTAATGCTGATAACATTCACACAGGTATGGCATTGACACAGTGCAAGACTTAACTGAAGGATGAAAAGTAATCCACCAAGCTAATTGAAAATGTAATAGCCAGTATTTGCTAAGGTTCAACACAATACTGATGTTTCTCTGCTGTCAACAGTAAGTGAATAATAAGTTATTAATCATACAGCAGCCCTGCCACATGAGAGTTGGAAGTTTATAGATCTTAGTGAATGACTGGAGACTGGTCCATTATGTCTGTCTTCTGGTTAGCCCTAGTTAAGAAAATTAATGGCAGAACGCAACGAATGTCAAATTGCTACACTGTTCTCTTCAGTGCTCTTTCCAGGCAGCAGAAATGTGAGCTATCCAAGAACACGGCATGCATGTGGCCTGAATTCACAATGAAGGCCAGTTTTGCCATGAAAATAAAGAACTCTGATATCCAAAAAAGGGTGGTAGCCATTAGGTTAATCAGGAGATAAAATTGTCCTCAGTTTGGGAAGCTGGCAGGAAAAAAAGGGAAGAGAAAAACTGCTGAAAACATACTTCCATCTGGGGAGGAAATATAATCCAACTACCATGTTTTTGGGTCTCATGTTTTTGAGATTTTCCCTTTTTCTTTTCTTCTGATGCAATTGTGGATGAATGTAGACCCTCTGTGCTGCAGCACCTCTGCTCTGTCCACTAGTCCCTTGCTCTTCAGAGAAACGTCTGATCAATACAGACAAAAGGGCAAAGAGGAGCATGGCCTGGGGGAGCACGACAGGTACTTAATCTCATTCTGTGATTTAGAAATTGTTTTGGAGTGCTCCATGCCTACTCATCTATTAGCATCAGGCTTTTCTTTTCTTGGGGATTTTTTTTCTGTTGAGTTTGAGAAGCACATTTCTTCCCTTTGTGAGAAAAGAGACTTTCATAAATAAACTAATGGCAAATAAACAAAAATTTATTTTAATTGAGGTACACTTTTTGGTACACCTTTGCTACTGTTTTGCTGCTGTTTTTTTAAATATTTTTTCTTTAGCATTTCAGGAGACACTCATTCATTTTAGATTTCAAAGTACCTGAATCTGCTATAAATACTTTCAATTACACTTTGACACTTAGTCAACTGTTACATGAACCACTTGTATAGAGAATTTTGTTCAGTAGGTCTTCGAGTAGCTGTCCATTTACACTTGAATCTGTTCAGTTACACCAATCGTGTCTGGATAAGACACAGTAGTTGTGCGAGAATCTTGATATAGATATACGATATAACTGTAAAATAAGCAATGTGAATGTGTAAAAGAAAACCACGGAATAAGAATTCCACTCAGACTAAAATCTGTACCAGCTACCATGGTGTGCGATACCTAAGAGAGCAAGATGGGTGGAGACTGAAATCCACATTTCAGTGACAGCGACAGAAAATGTGTACCAACTTCAATGGAAATGGAAGCTGTCCTCGAAAAAGATTAAGTCCACAAGGTGAGGAGGAGTGTGGTGGGGGCAGCAGACAGAGGACAAACCCGCAAGTGTTTAAAAGTGTGGGAGAAGTTATTACTTCTTCTAGGTGGCTCTAACTCATGCCCCTCTTCTATGGTCTGTTGGTAATTTCTCTGCAGGGTTATTAATGAGAGGGAGTCTTCCAAATGAGGGGAAGAAGGTGAAGGAGGGATCCTAGGTGCCATGAACACTTAAAAGACAGACCCCCTCTTGTGCAGGAGAAAACTCAAACCTCCTTCTACAGGCATTTTTCCTGTCATTCTTCTGCCAAGTGTAGTTGAGGTTTGCCCTTCATAACATACCTGGTTTGCTCAGTTTTGCAAAGCAACTGTCAGTCAGGTGTCCCTTTGGCTGTACAGCCCATGGCCAGTTTGGCCAGCCTCCGTCCAAGATGGACCAACTCTGTGTAGCAAATCCCACCTCACCACCTGCAGGGCCCTAACCGCAACATCCTGCCAAGCAGTGGCCTTCACTTTGCTGGATCAAAATTTACTTCTGAAAGCCAATTTGCGCAAGGTGCTAAATGCACCCGCCTTTGCTTTGTACTGATCAAACTGAGAAGATACTTCCTGTTTGCTTTCAAAAGCAATTAAAGGAAAGGAGTATTCCAGTGCAATTCTAAACACCATTTCAACAGTTGCACTTGATTTTAAATAATAAAGTGCGGCAGGCTGTGCCTTTTTGCTGTGAGATTGTATAGAGCTTAAGACAAGTGAATCTACAGTTCATGCTTTTGTGTAATGCCTAATATAAATCCTAGCAGTAATGGTAGTTATAATTGTCTAACTTCCTTTGCCACTAGAATGCACAACAGAACTCGCTTTATTATCTCCAGGTCGAAATTCTGCTCTTATGGAATCCATAATGAGGAAGATCCAGGAATATTAGTAGATGCAGGTGTGCAAAATTATGACAGCTCCATTACTTCCACTGGGCTGATCAGATGTGGCTCCTCCATCAGCCATCCAGCACAGTGTGTAAAGTACTACTCACCTTTAAGCACGTGAACAGTCATATTGAAGTCAAGTTTGTAAGTTTACAGATAAAGCGTGCACTTCACCACTCTGCTGGAGAACTGAGGCCTACGGATCCATGCTTTGCTAATTATGATTCCAATCTTAAAAGCAGAGAAAATCTCAGTATGTTGATAAGAGAAAGATCAACCCTTATATGGCTGCACCTGAGGGGAAACTGCCTTTCCAGAAAACTGAAGACCTCATTTTGCAGTGCAGCTCCTGCAGGCAATATAACCACTGAGAAAATGCAAAACTTTATATACCATTGAAATTCTTTTTAGTGTGACACTCTCTGATTAGCATTAGCATAAATCAGCCATGTTTAGAAAAAACATTTTACTAAAATTTAAATGCAAAAGAATAACCCTAGGTTCTAAAAATCCTGAAAATATACAAGAATCTGCAATAGGCTCATTGCTAATACCGGAATTATCTTCATCTTTGCGGATCTTTAACTTTACAAGGTCCTCGCAGTGCTGAAGGATCTGAACAGCATCTTCCATTGAGCAATTGTCAAGTCGAATGTTATCTATTGCAAGCAACTTATCACCCAGTTCGAGCGTCCCGGTTCTGTGAACAAGCAAACAAGCGTACATGAAAGTCTAGTAACATTAAAGCAAGGTCTCTTAGAAGGTACGAACATTGTTACAGAAACGAGATGGATTTTTTAGAACAATTATTTCTTAATACACTGGACATTTCATTTGTCACTGCTGTTTACAAAATAAAAGCACAAGTCTCTTACAAGCTCCCTCTGTTTAACTTGAGTCTGGCTGGCTACACAATGGAAAGGGATTTTTACTGGGAGCTTGAACGTCTTACCTGTGAGCAACACTTCCTTTCTTGATATCAGAAATAACCAGAGGGTCCCCTGGTTTTCTACTGGATGGAGCTGTAATAAAGAATACATACAAGTGTCTTTTATTTCTAGTGATGCAGATGGGCTAATTCTGTCCACAGATCAATATTTCATACACATTATTTACCTGTATTATATTTCTCTCCTTTCCCTAAATTATATGTGCATGAATACAAACAAGCAGCATAGTAGTAAGACTGTGTACTCCTCAAAAACTAGAAAATGCAAGAATTAAGGTGACTGATGCAAACTGAATTTAACCTGATGTGTTTGAATTCTGGGTTAGGCCAGGACTGAACCACACAAAGATATCACAGGTACAGCTCCAGTGATCTATCATAAAATGCTGTGTAGCTACAACACATAAGGAAGACTTTCTGTTAGTAGAAGCACAACTGTTCAGCACAACTACTAACGCTGATCTTTTGCCAGAATATTTCTGTCAGTCATAAACCATGTTTTATTATATCCCTGACCAACAGAGATGCTCTGGCAAAATATCTAGAGTGGGCTAGCCCACGTTCTTTACACCACTCCTGTCTCATTCAGTGCTTAAGGCAGAGGTATGAAGATAATGCTTCCTGGCTGAGAAGGAGGAATCTGCTTCACAATAAATGAGACGCAGTGGATAGCGGCCATGCATACCATTGGGCTGATACACAGTTATCATATCTGCACAGATGTAGCTTACATCACATGGATGCTTGCTTCACTGTGACTCGCTGCTTCCTCTGAAGTAAACATGTGCCTCTTTTGATGAGTAACCTTGCTCCTCTATAGAGGAGCTGCTGCTGGGCCTTAAGCATTGTGGACTTTTCCCTACTTTGTACTGAGGATACCTACTAGAAGCCCTGCAATTCCAGCAATGGTCAGATTAGTAAAACCCCCACCAGTCCTCTCCTTGCACACCTAACTCATCTCTTCTTGGAGGTATCTGACATAACTTTCAATTTTCTATCTGCCCATCGTGGTTAAAAGGATGCTCTGCTCTACAATGTCAGTCACTGCAATTCTTTACTGACTTGTGCACAAGTATTTGACAAGTTTCCCTTGGCCAGGAAATTTGCTTAGCAATTTTGCTTCACTTTTGGTTGCATAGGAAGCGGTTAGCTACCCCAGAAGACGACAATGATTACTGACTGCTTCCAGACTGTTTCTTGGAGCAGCTTCACTGAATGCATTGTTTTGGAAGGTTTGTCCATTTGCTGACAGAATACTGTACTGAAGATCTGATAAGGTAAGCAGTGGGCTCAGAACTTGAGGGTGACAAAAGATACATTTTTAGACAACGGTGTGGCACCTGCTCTCTGCCATCGGGAATTACACCACCTACAGCTGCTCTGGCCAGGAGGTAGTCCATGTGGTGAACGCAGACTGACTTTTGGAACTGTATAAGGCTCTCGGTTCTTCTGAAAGCGCTAATGGTTTTTGCACATGTAGGGCTCTTCAATTGCCCCAAGCCGTTTCTGCTCTGTGTACTGAGGCCTCTGCATTCACTCACAGAAGGTACTTTTCCATTAGGCTCCAATGCCTCACTGACAATCACCCAAAAAGCTACACATACTGGAGGATCACCTACAAAATCCTGGTGTCAGTTACTTTAGCAGCTCATGATTCTTCTCTTTGATGGAAAATGACAGATCTTCACCTACAGCAACTACAAGGTGTATGAATAATGACATTTCCAACACAATATTGTAACAGATTGTGTTAACCTTGGCTGCCCTGGCTGAGAAAGCCTTCGAATGTCCAAAGGAACTGTTTAAGAACTGCTAAATAGCCATATTTCAAATGCAGTGTCTTGAAGACAGACATACAAGGACTTTCAAGAATTTTTAGAAACTTGTTAAAACAGCATGCTTTCAGGAAATGCCTATGTTGCAATTTAGAGAACAGCAATTAACTTTTTGCAAGATGTATAATTTTCATAGCTTGTTTTTCATACTTTCACACCATGGGTCAACTATATCTTATATGACAGTTCCATGCTTTACCTGAATTCTTTGGGTTTGTTTCACCAATTAGTATCTTGTTAAAATTATAAAGTATCACTTTGGTGAACCTTTTTTTTTAATTCTACGTTTTTTACCCTCTGGGTTGACTTATAAATCTCTGAGGGTATATGCCACCCACTGTACAATGTCTGCAGTTTGAGATCTGAGTCTTGAGATATTTTTTTATGAAACTGCATTATAAAAATTACCAGTATTAAAGAAAACAGTCCATTATTGTTCCAAAAAGAAGAGAGAAGGAATCAAAACAGGGGAAAGGCCACAGCTCAAAGTGTGAAGCCACAGAGTACATGTGGATGCAAAGGGTACGGTATTGCACAACAAAGTTATTACAGTTTCAGACTGATTAAGTGTGAACCAGTGGTATTTTGTCAGTTATCCTGGGCTATTAATTGTGTCTGGTGGATGAAAGCCTTTTTGTAGGCAGCAAACACAGCTCAGTGTGAAATGAATCCCCCCATGCTGACAAGCCCTTAATAAGCAGCTACACCACACTTTGTTTTATTCTTGTTCAATGCTCATGACATACTTACTAAAAACTATTCAAGTTGTGTTGCAGAGATAAAATCATTAATTTCCTCCTGAACTTTTGTACTGCACATCACCACAGCCTAAGATTGCCTCCCAAACACTAGCGAACAGATGCTGTTCCTAGCAAGAAGATTGGGTACTATTATCCTGATTTCACAGATGAGGAAAGGAAACAGGAACATTTAGGTCAAAGTATGACAATTTTCAGTGAGCAATTTGAGATATCCATGCCTTTATTTCTCACAATAGTTTGTAGTATATAACCGCTTCTATGTCCAAAGCACAACTACTGGCATTTTCAGCAACAGCTGCAGATGCTCACCATTTCTGGAAGTGTGACCCCAGGATCTCAATGGTTTCCACAGAAAATCAAGCAGCCACCTGTGGAAAATCCCCCTCCTCTGCCCCCGGTGAAATGACTCATCTCAGCACAACTCTATTGCAGAGAAAAGCAAAAAAACCCTAATTTCTCCAGGGTAGCATTAAACCATCTTGACCATGAGATCACCTCCTTTTTCTTGCTGCAATCCTCCACCTCATTCATTATGCAGCCTCCATCCCCTTTGATACACACCACTGTTTCATCTCTCCCCGGAGAGCAGAGAAGCAAGAATCCCAGTGAGAAAGTAGTATTTGACCACTTAATTAAAAAAGATATCCTCATGAATAAACGCAAGTTTGAAGTCACACTGTACAGCTTTAAGTCTCAATTTTTATGTTTCATTTCAGAATTATTTTTGTTTTTAAGAAGCAATTAAAATCAAAGAACCTTATCACTCACCCATGTCCAGCCTTCTTGTTCAAGTCCCAGGTTCCCCTACCCTGATCACACCTCAGCCTCTCCCCTCGTCTGCTGTCTCTCTGTTATGGCTCTCCACTCGTTTTCTCTTCTTGTCCCATTCTGCTTGTCCACCAAAGAGCTCATCTTTTCTCTGCCCTGGTCCAGCTGTTAGCCTACCTACTGTTGAGCTTTTGTAGAGACCTTACACAGTCTGTATGATGAACTACAAGTGGACTGAAGAGTGCATAAAGTTGTACAGATACTAAATTTAGTGTTCCAGCTGGAAGGCTGATCTTTGGCAAGTTGTTTGTTCTCTCTCTTTAAATTACTCTATGATCCTAGGTCTCTGTCCCAGGCCTCTTACCCTTCTTCTACTAGTAAAGAGACACTTCCTCTGCCTATCCCCTGCACTTGAAAGCAAGTTCAGTGAAGCGTTGTCAGTTTTGTAGATCAGCTGTTCCATTAGGTTAAAAAAAACCCTCTAACAACCCTCCTTTCTTATTTCACTGCTAACCCAAAAAAAAAAAAAACAACCAATGTGACTTAAACAGATTTTGGAGTGGACATCTCACCTACCACCCAGCCAAAACTCACTCACTTGTCCTAGCCTGGCTTCAAGTTTTGGAGTTTGATCAAACTCTGAACAAACTGAACAAGGAGAAGAAAATGCTCATGGGACAGAAAAATATTTTTTATACAAAGTCAGTCCACTTATCCACAATGCCGGTTAACAGCTGCTACACTTTTTTAAAATAGTGTGATTATTAAATAGATGAAAGAGTTTTTTAAAATTAGACTGATGTAGCTCTTTTGTTCCTTAAGTATTGGTTCATGTGGAGCAGCTGAGAAACCTGCTGATTCTTCAGGCCCTGTCTTGAAAATAATTACTTGTAACATTGCAAAATGAAGTTGAGTTTGCTAGGTTAGATCCCAAAATATAGAGAACATGCTTTAGAGAGTAAATTCTCATAGTCGATGAGTCAATATCTGTAGATATTTACAAAGCTTGTTTCTGATGAAATACGAAAGCAATAAAGCAGACTATAGCATAGCTGCTAGTCAAAATGACTTAGAAAAACTGATGATAGTTTGGGTGAGATTCTGATATTCTTACCAGCTTTGCAGCTTCTTATTCCTGGAGCAATCCCATTAGCTTCAGAGAGATTATTTATGAAGCAAGGTGCTGCAGTTCATTATCAGTAAGTATATCAGAATCTTACTTAAGAAAGAAAGAAAAGGAAAAAAAAAAGAGCTGTTAACTACAATTACCAGACTGTACTAGTAAGACGTTTTCTCGGACATCATTCAATGTATTTAAAAAATACTAGTCTATGATAAAGTAGCCAGGGGCACAAAAATTTATCTTTAAAAAAAAAAAAAATCTATATTCCATTACATGGTCTAAAATTAATGTCACTGACAAATAAATTGAAACAGATTTTAACACTACTAGATCTACTAGAAAGCCATCCTTCTAGGGAATGATTCTGCTATAAAAGCATAAGCACAGACACATGGACATTGCTGTGTCACACTTTATTTGGATGATGTGATTTTAAGAACAAAGACATTCTAATTGCTCCAACCAGGTAACTGGCTGTGAAAACGATGGTACCTGAAGCATGAAATATATAGCCACTTATATTTGCAAACTATGAAATATGGTCTTTATTGAGTGTAAGTAGCTATTAATGGGAAGATTAGACAGATATTGCAGAGATAAGGGACGGATGACAGAAGCCCAGTATGTGGGTGAAGGCAGCAACAGGTAAGGCCAGTGTACTGCGAGGTAACCGACATGCACTATCCAAAACTCGGTGCCCTGGATTAACATTAACAATGATGCTCATGAAACTTTCTTCTGTCTTACTTCTAGGGGTTTCTGCTATGTAAGGGGATTTTGAGTTTTTTTGTTTTGTTTTGTTTTGTTTTTTTTCTTGCATTAGTAAATCTGAAACTAAGAGAACCTTAGTCTCTTCCCCTATTACATGTCATGTTTTTCAAAGACCATGAATTAGCTTAACTGTCTTTAGTGTTGTGTGTCACCTCAGATATGCCTTCAAGTACCTGGCTGTAACTCCACGCAGGCACACTTGGTGTTTATACCAAGGAAAACAAGACAAAGAAAGAGAAATAAATTCCTCTTCCAAGACGTCTGCCCCCTAACAGCTGACTTAGAAGAACTTTTGGACTTAAAAATAGGTGTATGTTCAGGTGCCAACCTGAGGTGAGGCTTACATTTCCCTTCTGACAAAAAGTGTCTGTCTTGTCTGTCAGGTCAGGTAATTTCCTGACTTTCTCATCCAAATCCCAAACTAAACTGGGGATATGGAAAGCAAGACAGGCGTTTCTCTGTTATATTTTTATAGAGACAGTACTTTCTCACTATTAACTCCACTACCTTGAGAAGAGAGGGGATGAAACAGGTCTCTAGCACTTAAACAGATCAAGCCTAAAAGTAAATAAACCTGATCTCCTCTGTTACCCCTGTTTAAGCCTGGTTCTACCAACTCTGCTGAGTTTCCTTTAGTATTTGTTTTTTAAAAGAAATCATATAGCTTTCTGACAATATCAGTAATAAATGGCATGCTAATGTGCTAAAGTGCCCTGACAAAAATTTGACAAAATGAACATAAACTGCTTATATTCTTCAAATCACACTGCCTCATTTAGGAGTTAATTAGGTAGAACAGAGCAAAGCACTGAAAAGCAAGCATGAAATGCAGCAATTCAAGACTTCTACCAAGCAAATTTATAAACTTTCAGTTATTAGTATAAATCCTTTAAAATCAAATAAATAATTAATCCTAGGCACATTTCATATGCATTAAATACTATTAACAAGTGGGATTATTACATATAACAGATCACTTAATTTAAATATTAAAGATACTGCAGTATACTCAGAAGAGTAGAGCTAATACCAACCAGGTGTCGTTCTGATTATATAAAGCACTAATTTTATAAAGCACTAACTTTTGGAATTAAGTTCCAAGTCAGGAAGGTATGCAAAGTTTGGAAAAAGAATGCTAAATACTAAATCCCACGAACATTAGCTTTCCATGCAAAGTTAATTCCGACAGACAGGAAAAAAGTACAAGATGTCTGAATTCCAAAAAGCAGCACAAATGAAATTACTAGGAAGATCGTATTTTTACAATAATCCTACAAACCATTACTGATCCTAAGAATAACATTTAAACAGAACAGCCTCTGTCCAGGTTTTCTCATTACTCAATATTTTCATTTGCACAAATACATGTAGACCTATGATTTTGCTTCAAGCATCACATCACATCTTACAGAGTCTAACAATTACTCAATCAAGTGTGCAATGCAAGCAAACAGGCCTGCAGTGTCTCTCATTTGTTCCTCAGATGTAATTCTTAGCACCGAGTTCCCCGCTGTACTTTTGATTAACCTTATTCCACTGTGCTGGTAAAAGCTTTGAGAATAGAAGTCAAAGCACAATCTTCCCGCAAGAGACATCAATAATTCCAAAGAAAGACTAATAGTCTAAGAAAGGCCACAACCGTAAAGGAATGTTAATTCTGGTGAGAGCAGATTCTGCGCTGTCATTAAGTACATTAAACACAAGCCCATTAACTTTGATATGCATTGTTCTTCCTTCCATCAAGGACTGAACTCAGCATGCTGGAGTTTACCTCGTCAAAATTCAGTCCTAACACAGCGTTTACTGTCTGCTCCCAAAATAAGTAAGTATAGAAACACTTTGATTTCAAACAACAGTGAGAAATACTTTTTGAGAAACAGACTAATGCACACCCTTGTTATCTTCTTTAGCAATCTCTGAAATGCCTAGTGAAAGGCGATTTTGCTACATGACCTGCACATTTAGGACTGCCCACTAGTTTTACAGATTGAGGATCTATCTTCAGACACTGGATTCTGAAGCAGAAAATAACCCCAATGTGTGTGGATCCTCATGCCTGTAAGAGCCCTTGAGTTCACTGGGGTTCTGTTCAAGAGCCTGTGAGAGACCATGACAGACTTCGCTTTAAACTTCCCAGCTATGGAAATACTTTTGCATGGGCCTAATTCTATTGACTTCTTTTTTTCTTTTTTTTTTTTTAATAATTTTAATGGGAGTTAAATATGTGCTACACATGAAGGAAGAGGTCATGCTTTAGGCCTGGCAAACTTCTGGCTTTTTTAACCACTAGAAGGAGAGTATAAATCTGTTACAGAATGCTATTTCATCAGAGACAGAGCACTGCTAATCATCCCTTTCTAGAAAAAGAAGTTTATACCAAAACAAACATGAGTCTATAGCTGCAGGACCTACTATCTGCAGATTATCCCATAAACGTAGTCGTAAAAATAAGTACTTTCACTTACAACTTATGGTGATGCCAAGTTCCACATTATGCTTCTTTGGTAGTTTTACATGAAATGTTCCACTGCTTGGTATAACTGATTCTATAAAAACAATATTTAAAATGTTAGATAATTTATAAGGCACAACAATTCCAAGTGCATGGAACTATATGTGTAAATTGATGAAATCACATCACATTAGCATCACAAGCCATGGATGAAATACAGGTGCTGAAGTGAAGGAAGTAGGACATATGAAGTATGATTTATAACTCAACTAGTAATTTCACGCTAACTCAATTTTTTTAAGGTTTAACTGAATTTATGGAGATTGCACGGGCCAGCAGCCAGCTGAGACTGCAGGTTTTTAGCTCGTATGCAAGTTCTATGAGCACATGTGAAAATTTTAGTGCTGGCAGATAACTTTTAATTAAAAGGACGGAGATCACGTCTTAAGGATTTCAGGCCTGTGTTGCTGTAGGTCTAACACATTTTTAACTGTCCACTAAGGCAACTGCCATGGATTTTACATCTACTGGGAAGAAAAGGAATCAAAACATCACTAATGGAGAAGTGCCTGGAGCTGACTGAGGCAAAAAACACTTGAACACACAGCATTGTATTTGAATCCTGACTTTTGGCATCACTGCTAGCAAAAGTTTGGGCCTCGGCCTGAAATGGAGCAACTGAAATTACAGCTATGGAAACATATAAACACACATGTGGCAGAGGAGTCTAACCATGAATGAGTCTGCTGTCATGAAGCAAGTGGGAGGAGCACAAACAAGTCCAGGGACTGAAATACACGTGACTTCAGGTATATTTAAATTATTTTCTCATTATTCAGTTTTCTTATTTCTTAATATTTCATTTCCTATGTATATGAATGTACATACTGTATTTGGCTTTTTTTTTAACATTATACTAGATGTGTGCATACTAAAAGATTGTACAGAATTACTCTAGGAACCTTTAGCCTGCTTTTGACATCATGATTTATAATACCATTAACAATAATTACGTTATGCAAAATACAGCACATCCAACATTGTCATGACTTCAAAGGAGCTACTGTCAGATGAACACAGAAGTCTTAAAAATTTTTTACTATTTACATAGTGGGGTAGTGCACGTACATAATGTGTACTTGTTTGCTTTACACATTTTGTGATTTTATAGGTGTATTCTGTATGCTTAAACACATTACAGAAGAAAGGAAAGCCATTAGTAATAATAAAGACTCACCAGCAACATAACAATGATTTTTCTGGCTTTTATTAATTCAATTTCTATTATTTTATTTAGATTGTTAGTTTGAAACACTGTAAGTGAAACTCTTCAGAGTTTTCTGCTTATCCACCCTTTTATAATACTTTTCTGTCTCGTAAAACATTTCATTAGCTGGCCTGTAGAGGATTTGTCTCGGCTCAGCAGAATATTTCTATCTCAGGGCAGAAAAATGTCTGGAAATAACTCAGAGGAGGGACCGCCATCAGATCTTACTACAGGACTTGTCATTTCTATTTGTGTTCTGAAGCATGCTGCAGGGCTATGTGAAATGAGAAAGCTGCATAAAAAGACACAAGTTTCAAATAGGTCACCTGAAAACTGAATGGTGTATGTGAGAAGAAAGTCTCCACTTCAGATGCCTAACAGTCGTGGTGTGCTTGGGATTTACTCCTTCACTTTTCTTGCAAGACAGAATAACAGTACATTCATACCTGCAACATCAAATTCTATTTCCAAAGTGACCTTGTTGGTGATAGAGGAGTCTCTGAGCAGTTGATTGGCCTCATCGAATGTGCTGTCTTCTGTCGGGATACCGTTTATTGCCACTATTCTGTCTCCTATTTGCAGCACCCCACACCTTGGTACACAACGATACAAAACAATCATCAGATGTGCACGTTACCAAAACCAGCAGTATCAAACACATTCAACCTAGCCTTGAAGAAGTGTGGCACAGCAGCTCAACAGTCTGCTCAGGCACAGAGGGGGACAGAAGCTGCTGCACCAAGACACTATCAAGCACTCCCAGCATGGGTCATGCTCTCTAGGTGCTGGGACCCAGGAAGAGAGGCGCAGCCTTCATGCCTCCATCCCACCCATGGACATCATCTCTGCCTCTGACCCTGGGCTACAGGTGTTGTAGCTCTGCAATGGCAGCTAGTACTTGCCTGTGCAACTACGATTGTTCTCGTGCCATGATTAAAGACATACCTAAGCATAAAAATGCAATTGAAATGCTGCAACAAAACCATTAGTAAGTCAAAACTCTGGTATTCCCTAAGATCTGGTTCTGTACCAAAACTGAACAGAGTTGGATATGGCCTCCCCCCATGGCACACTGAATTATTACTCTTTTGACTTCAGCGATGTTTCTGATTTTTATTTTACTTTTGCATGAATACAACTTCCAGTCTCCTGCTGGAGGACTCTGGATGATAAAAACACTGGTGCTTGTCATTCTTCTTATAGCTGATCAAGCATATGAAATATCATTGTCAGAACAGACAGTTTATTACTTGCCACACTTCCACTGAGCAAGGCCCTGCAATTTATCACAAATTGAAAGCAACGAGCCCAAAGTACCCCGAGGAATGCTCACCAAAACGTACTTAGCAGTCAACTGAAAGAACCTCACCTTTCTGCTGGACTGTCAGACTCAATATAGGAAATGAGAGGTGGAGAAGACAAGGTCTCGGTAGCAAACACGCTACCCTGGAGCTGTATCCCAAACCCTACTATGGGGTCAGCTGTCAGCACTACTTCTGTGGTTTCTGTGTGGACGACCTGCCCAGCCAAACCAACAGTGCTAGAGGCTAAAGACACTATAAAAAAGAGCAGACCAGGAGAAGAGACATTCATACACAGCAGAAATTTCATTGCTCTCTGAGAAAATTGATCTGTACAATAAACCTAGTCAACAAAACATCTCTTTTAAAGTCAATTTAGGCTAAAGTTTATAAATTATGTATAAACAGTTATGACATATAAGAGAATAGAAAACATCTGGCTGTATGTTAGAATGCAAAAAGATAGTTCTTGTACTGAATAAAATAAATGTGTTTGACACCCCCCACCCCTAAAATCTCAGAGCATCCTTGAATTCTGTTTGCATTAGGTTTGAGGCGTGGATGAGGAGAATTTTCACAGGAGCTAAGGGAATTGGAGGCACAAGCCCAGCTGTTATTCAGGCCGATTCCCATGAGCTCTTTTGAACATCTCACAGCAATGCATTGTTGTTAGCAACAAAGCACATGCCCCAGGCTTGCTTGCAAGAAATAAGGATGCCTTCCTCTTGTACATGTTTACTACACGTGGGCAATTTGTCAGGCTAACTAGGTAGTGTAAGTTGAACAAACCCCTGTGTTTTAGCAACCAGTGTATATCAAGAGATTGTGAGAAAAAAAGTTCTTTGGGGTCTCTCAAAGGAACTGGGGGACCCTTCTGTGAGAAACACAGGCAGCTATTTCTGTACTCCTGATTTACTCCCTCTCTCTATTCTCACTCTTACTCTGAATAGGCTGCATTACAGAACAAATCAAAATAAAAACAATATTGAGATTCAGTGCAATTACCTATGAAAGGAAGAGACTGCATCTTTCGTTCTTTGATCTCTGCCTAAATGTCTATTGTATCATTGTTTGGATTCCCCCGGTGACAAACTGCTGCCTTTCATTATGTCATACACAGAAAGCTAGTTTTTCAATTCCCGTTCAGACCAGTAATGATAATCCTCCAGTGCCAAGGATTCTGAATGGTTTTGTACTATAAATCTACACCATTACCTCTCCACCTCTAATTCCCTTCAAGACCCATTTCTGCCTGCAGTAGCTACTAAGAGTTAGATAAAAGTTCATGGTTTATCTGAGGGATTGTTTAACTGTGGTGTTTTTTTTTCTTAGATGTGGGAAAAAACTAGCTCTTTCTTTTACATTATAGATAATATTAGCACAGCTGTACAAAGGTATCAGAGGTTGTATCAGTATTTCTCACACTTTGGGGCTACAAGCATTAGACTTTTGCTCTGAAGTAGTTAGTATAATACCTGATTAATGAGGCACAGTTGGCAATAACAGTTCTGTTGCAAAAGTTTCACTTGCCAAAAACCTCATGAATTTCTGTTTTCTCCCAGCAAAGCTCCTTTCAACTCTGAAACCGTCTTTTCTAAATTGCTGTGAATTCTCACTCATATCTTGCTTTAATTTTCCTTTGTAAGAATTGTGTATTATTTCAGTAACTCAATAGCTTCCTTCTTACTGTTTCTTTTATCTGCACTCAGTAAGACATGCTCATACCCAAATGCAAATACTAATAATCTGTTCTTAGAAATGGCCACCAGCTTTAGCATTTACTGCATGTGAGAAATAGTTTTCTCCAGCTCTCAGCACTGCAAAGGCTAAAATATGACTAAACCAGATAAATTCAGAGTTAATATAATACCAGATCCCCTAACGCACCTTCTAGAAATCTCTAAATTTAGGGCAACCAAGCTCAGAAAAGTTTCATTTTCCTTTTCGTTAAGGCCACATAACAATTACTTGTTAGCTGCGTTTTTGTTTCCCATCACTTATGTGTCCATTCCACCTGTGCAGCAGGCATCTAGCTGACTCTCTAACTTTCTTACTCTTTTTCTAATGCCCTACCAGGAACCTAAAGGTTGCACGACATTTATTTCAACTTTTAGGAGAGCGAAGGTTTTAATTTACATTGGAAAATTCAGTTACTATTTGTGGGATTTAAAACTGACCCTGATAAATATTTTGATGACGTGGACACGTAAAAGTGACAATTAGGAACTTCTCCCACTCCCAAAGAAAACGAAACAGAAACAAAAAAAGCAGAGATGAAAATACCCTTTCCAAATCATGTAACAATAGCTATCTGCTAAGCCTCTATAAAATGCCACAGGCGCCCAGATCCCTGACTTAGGGCATGTTGGGTTTTGTAACTCAACAATAACTGCAGCAAGAAACACTGCCATTTTTTTGGCTGCTTGATGGATTTGCAGTTTTTCAGGCCAGGAAGCAGCCTTATTGATTTAAAAACCGGTCATGGATGTATACGTAGTTCCAGTGAACCCTGGTTGCTGCTACTAGGGGTACATTTTAGCATACTTGTATAGTTTTTGTCCAACTCTTAGCAACAGTCCTGGGGGTTGGTTTACTGCATGCTCTGCAGTTACATAAATAAAAATCTTGAATTTGAAGATTATGTACTTGTTACTTTTATTCCTGCAGCCGTAGAATAAAAGAGAAGCAGAGCAAAATGTATTTCAAGGTACATATATGGATTATTATGCCTGCAGTCTCCTGCTCTGACCCTTGAGAAATTGCAAAACATTCGCTGTTCCTCCTGGTAGCAGCTAACTTGGATGTGCTGAGAAAACAGCACCCATGCACGTCTAAGACCCTCTCTAATTTCTACCAGATACGCAGCCCTAGTAACTATCATGTAAATTGGTATAAAATTGTGTCTCACTTTCAAGTACTAATATGGACTGTTACAAAATACTTCAGGATGTAAACTTTAACCAAATAATAATCTAAGCGTTTCCACAATGAATAGCATTCTTTAAAACCAAAAAAGCAGAGGAAGAATAAAAATTGAAAACAAGTGGCATAAATAAAGCATGTGACAGCAGGGCATGCCTTCAATTTTTACAGCCACATGTTTGGAAAGATCTGTGTAACTAATGCAATGATTGCAAAATCATGGCCATAAAAGTCTTGTAACGCCCTGTACCATCACACTTCATCATCATGAATTTTGGCATGATCACATTAAGTTATGCAGGTTTTCCTAAATTATTGGCAGTGTAAACTTCATAGCACCCTTCACCATTACATCCTTTTCTTCCCAAATGACATCCTAGAAGATTTATTAAAAGTTACATTAATAAAACCCTCAAATGATTCAATTGGATTAAAGAAAAAAAAATCCCACTAAAACTAAGAGAGTGGGCTATTCCTTTTCTATGAAAAGGACAGCAGCTGATGCTACCTGGTTCTCATGAGTCTCCCACAAAGAGAGAGAAGCAAGGTTTTCCAAGTCCTGTTGATGGACAGTGGAAGGGTACAGGACCAGTCATTCTCTATCATGGTCACCTGTAGCACACAGGTCTCAAGTGTGTCTCAAGTGGGTCTCAAGTTGGCTGTTACTGCAGTCACAAGTATGGGTATAAGTCTAGCAACAGGAGTAAGGAACTCTGCATGGGCTGAAAAGCAAGCTCACAGAAAGGGCAAGCAAGCCTGGCTGGCCAGCCAGTTCCTCCAAAGCCAGCTTTGATTCAGGATTGCTGATGTAGTCACTGCTCATAGTGAGGCACAGGCTCACTCAGTGATGGGGCCAGTTCCACATATTTTGTAATGCTCTATATCCAGACCTCACAGTGCAAATGCATAATAAACTACGCCACAACAAAGCCTCATCCTAATTCCTCCTAGCTAGAGATTTGTTTAATCACAGCAGCTTGTCATCCCCAGGGCCTTCTGACTTGAGGAACCTTTCAGGTGGGCTGCAGTGCTTATGTGACTGTCCCACTTAAATCTAATGTCACTGGCCTTGTTTTGAGCCTTTGCAGGATAGCAAACTGCAGGGCAAGGCTTCCTTGAAGGAAAAATATCTGAAAAATATAACAAGGCAAGTAACAGCTATCTCCAAGATCCATAATAGGATTAGCTTTCAGGATTAACAGTCCTTTGTTGCATGGAACAGCTACAATATAGCACAATCGAAGAACTATTTTTTGCATCCAGCATTATTTTACTATTCAAATCAATTAGTATTAGTGTAACATTACTACTGTTTCTCATGTGCATGTGAGGACACGTAAGAGCTTGACCCCTACTGATACCACAGCATAGATGGACAGACTATTTCCCCGTGACCCAAAAGAATGCATTAGAAGCTAATATGTCAACAGATGAGTTGTGAAAAATGGCTGATCGGATTAAAAATCAAAAATGCACTTACAGGCAAACGTTGTGTAAAAATATTGGCTTTACGAAAGAAATAAGAACAAGCAAGCAACAAAAACTGCAAGAAAGCAAAACCTCAGTTCCTGTCTCAAACGTTTCCTCCCAACTCCATAGTGACTGGCCTTAGTTGGAGGCTGCCGGTTTGCTCTGGTTTTGCTATGACCACGGGAAATCGTTAATACAGGGCAGCAGTGCTGTAATGTGCAGCAGCTCAGTTTTTCCAGAGTGGACCTGTGAGCACTGCTAGCTGGAGCAGATGATTTACACAGTAGTTCTCACTTTCCTGCTCTGGAGGAACTGAGCTGCTGAGGATCACACGACGATGGACAAGCCAAAAGGAGAGGCGGCACTTAGATGGAGTCTGGGAAACAACGCGCTGATACAGGCATACTCTCTCCGGCCCAGTGAATACTTAGCAATACACAAAGTGGAACAGCCTGAAATATATCCACCTTGGCTTGAGAAATTACTGACTCATGGGAAATCCATGCTTTGAATCCCAGAGAGAGATCAGATACAATGCTATTTAGTCTTCACTGTTATTTGTTGCTCTTCCTCACAAAAATGACTGTGCGGGTTATGGTACAGATGTAAACATTAAAACTACCTAGGAGGTACTGTGGCAAGCTCTTCTCCTTCCATAATGTGATAGCTGGCTGAGCTTACTAGCAATCTGTTTTTGACTATTCAGCTGTGAATTCTGTTCCCTGATGGAAACGGGAAGAGTTGAAAAAGGAATTTGAAAATCACTCCAGTAATGGTATAACAAACTCTTCCAGAATTGGCTGAAGAAAACATTGCTTTATAAATTTCAGATGAGATAGCTAAGCTGCATGGCCTCTACTCGTCTCATTTTAGCATTGGACAAATATTTTTATGCTGATGTTTCCCTACATCTAACAGAAACTCCAATTGTTCTCTCTTCTGCCTAGTATACATATTAATTAAGGTACTTCGTACCTTTTTTCTGTATCTTCCCCCTCCTCCACCCATTCACTGCACATTTTGAGCAAATGCTGTTACCACCTACAGGAGCTTTTGAAGTCCTTCTTTTTCATCCTCCGCCTCATCATTGTCCCACGCGGGCTGGTGGAGTAGAGGCTGCGAGGTAAGGTCCCCATGTTCAGGGAACTCAGGCTGTATGCACTCATGGAGGTAGGAGAGAAGGATGAAGACACCAAAGCTGCTGTAAGAAATCAGACACTTGGCATACAGCACTCAGTCTTCATGGAAGAGTGCGACACATGCCTGTAACTCACCAATGAATAAAACAATGTGTGTGATGCACAGGAATGGTTTGTGCATTTCCAATAACAAAGACATTAAACCACATAGGTTACCCTAGGTAAAAGTAAAGTCAGCATTTCATGAAAATACCTACTGGAAGCTAACAAAGACACTGTAGATAGAAAAAGTACATTCATAGTATACAACTTATTTTAGGCGAAGCATGTTAAATTAAATTTTTCAACACATATCCATGAACCAATGCAGATACACCGATTTTATAAATGCCTTTTTGTAGTAGGTGATTTCTGACATAAGATTTGTAAGCAATGCTTTGCATTCAAGGATCGTGCTTTATATACACTACTCAAATCTAATGGTCTACTCATATGGCTGAAGAGCTGGTTCATTGAGAATTTTAAAACTTTTTCCTGTCTACAAGGCTGCCTTGTTACAGAAAGGAAAAGGCGTAAAATGTCAGAAATAACCGTGGCATAGCTATGAAAAAGTGTAGCATCCATAAAACTGAAAAGGTTTTAGTGCCTGAAATGGGAAAAGTATGAGTGAAAGAAGAGGGGAGGGAGGAGGAGGAAGAAGAAGAGGAGGAGAGAATATGTCAGCAGGAAAAAGTGTGGAACATTACGAAGGCTTTTTTGAGGAGGCGTTTTCTGGAATTTCAAGGCTGGCATCCTGCAATGGTCAGGGTGGTAGGTGTTATAATGGTGGTAGGTGAGGAGGCTGCTGTGGCTGTTGGCACACGAATCCCAGGTAAGTTGCCTGTTGCTTCTTTGAACCTCCACTGCCCGCATGAAGGGATGATGGAAAAATCAGAAAACAAAAGGACCAGAGAAGAGGGAAAAGTAACTGAATTGCACAAACAAAAAAAAAAGTCAAAAAAGGAAAACAAATTGAAATTAAAATAAAATGAAATAATAAATAACCTGATCTTGCCTTCTTACCAGGGGGTGCTAACTTGAGGAACAAATAATATTTTTTCTCAGAATAAACACTTCTGATTGTGGGGTTTTTTTTGTTTCCTTGTATTTATTTTTTAAAAAAAAATTAGTACTGAATCAATTTCTAATCTCCCTCTGGCTTTAGGAGCTAAGATTGCAAACTTCCTTAGAAAATACTAAGTTACTATATATGACCACTAACTGAAGGTTAGTAAGTCTCTCCTTGCATTCATCTATATTAAAAAATAAAACCAGATACTATACATAGCACTGCCTAGAATGGAGATGTTTACGTGCCAGTCATTTCAATTTACTGCATTGACATTTTAATTTTGCCACCATCTATTGTTAGCATTATGCTACTCCGTGCAATAAATGACTTCCCTAGGTCAGCAGCACAAAAACTCTATCCTGAAGCCTGGTTAATAAAGAAAAACAAAACCCTAGAGCTCTTATTGATTAGTTGGATGTGCAATTTAATGTTTTTTAAACTTGATCTTCAAAACTTTAAACTGATCATTTTCTATATGACATTAGAGACCATATTTAATTGCTGATTCTAAGTATGGGGAGTCTGGGATATGCCAAAAGTGAAGGCCAGTATTTACCAAGAGAACGGGAAGCACTTCAGCTGATCTGTCAAACACTGAAGGAAAATGATTGAAGTCACCTTTCATTAAACACAGTCTAGTCCTCATCAAATTCAGCATAGCCGTGTCTTTCCTGAACTGTAGAGTAACACTTCAAACTGGGAACTATTCACTGAATTTTTCTCTTAAAAACACCAAGGAATTCTCCTGTACTATGAAACTTGTTACGGCCTCTGGCCTGTGAGCTGCATTACCTGTGTCTCTCTGCTACCTGCTATATCCATAATGGCTGCAGACATATATGACCCCATGCTGGACTTTAACAGTAGCCAAAAATCTTGACTGTTTAGGTTGGACCCACAGCTTGCGTTCACATCTTACTCCGTGAGACAAAATAAGGGGGAAAAGGGTAGCCACTGCAGCAAGCACTGTGCAGTGCCAGAATAAAAGCTACCCTTTTGTTTCACTTCATATTACATGAGTAATTGTCTGAAGAAGCTCGTATTACATGAGATCTGTTAATTGTCTGACTATATTAACCCTCCTCTGACTCAAAAGCAATGCCTGTCACTACAACGAGGAGCACACACCAGGGAAGGGAGTGGAAAAGAAGAGTACAGGGGCCCACCATGTCCCCGTGGCCCTGTGGGGCAGTTGGGACTCTGGGGGCCCCGGCACTGCCAGGCTTGGCCCTGCACCCCTCCCTAAGAGCACCTCTGCTGTGCCCTGACATGTGTTTGAATCAAAAGAACTATTTTTTTTCATTTTTTCTCCCTCAACGGATAACAAATGTGAAGGTGGGGTGTGACACCAGCACCAGGAGGAGCGCTGGGCGCCACCCGGTACCTCACCCACTGGCACCAGCACCAGCGACCTCAGACACTTGGAAAATCTCACGTCAGCCTGAAAAGTCCCAGAAACAGCAGCAGTAGCCTGATATGGCCATATGTACCTTACAGACTTATCATATCTTCTCAGATGAAACTGTCTCTTTGATTACACACACAGACAGCAAGATTTCTGAACTTTAACTATGGTGCAAAAATTAAAATCTGATAAGAACAATGTGGCCAGGTGGATTTTCATTATTTTCAAGTTGCTGTGAGCCTTGTTTAATTAAAAAGACTGTTTCTAGCAGGAAATTATCTGGTAGTCTTTGATATTTTTTTAATGTTTTATTTTCACGCTGAGAGTAGAGATAAAAATGTCCTGCAAAGTGGGAAGGTACACAAATTCAGTTTGCTCAGCTTGTAGAAGGATAATCCCAATTCAACAACAGTTCTGTAACAGAAAAGCCTATGGTGTGTAACTGTAGTAATTTAGCAGTAATTTGAGCTATTCCAACCCAGGGTTGTGTACAGCGAACATAAAACTAATGGGGCAGCAAGAGAAACGAATTTTAGCAGCACAGCATAAAGGAAAAAAACATGAAAAAAAAAATCTGATCTTTTATAGTGTTCTCCATTTTATTTTAGGATTAAAATTTCAATTTATTTTATATACTGACTTTCCTGCCCATTTTAAATTCCTAACATGTTCCCATAAGACTAATAACTGAGCTCAATAGATACAGCCCTAATGACTCGGCTTATCCCAGACACATAAAGGGAGCTTTTCAAATTCTGCAGCATCTAGGCCATACCACACCTGATGAAAGGCTGTTTCCAAGAGGGTACTTGCTTCCGTAAAGCATGTTACATCTTGAATTGGTCGTGATATTGGTGTAGCATCACCTGGTGAGGGGCTGGGAAGGGCTGTAAACATCCAAGTTATTCTGCCTTACTTAAGAAAGCAACTTTATTACCTTAGGGAGATTTCTCCCCCAAAGATGCACTTATGTAGCTTTTGCAGATCCTCTTGATATGATTTTGTAATGGCCAGTTCTTAACTCTGCCATGGCAAGAGCAGTGCTTTCTCTAAGCATCTACACTAGGTCAAGGTGACTCGCACATTAACAGCATCAATTTGTTTTAAATGTTGGTTAAGAAACCAACTGCTTCAAGTAATACAATCATCTACACCAATCTTTGGCCCTGGTACTCATCTTCCCAAACCAAACATTCTTCAAAGCTCTTTAACCAGTCAGAAATTGTGTGACATCTTTGCTTCAAAAAAATGAAAGATCTGTTTGCAGCGTACTGTCATAAATTAAAAGAATGGAAATACATTGCAAAATTTGGTCTGCTTCTGCAGTATCACCTCCTGCTCCCTCGCCCCTCTAACCGGCTTAAGTAGAAAGGCAAAAGAGGTGCAGTGGAATAAGGGAAGAACATGGTATCGCATGGGTTACTTTTTGTTCACCCTGGTCTAGGAGAAACTAGGGTCTCCTCAGCCACTAGTTCAATATTCACCACTCTGACAAACTGACTAGAGCATCGCTTATCCAGGGACAGCCTGGATCTTAGATGGATGTCCAAGAACATTTACTATCACTGACATTTCTAGGCCTCAGAAATCTTGTCTTGGTCTAAAGGAGGCAGAAGCGTACTACCACAGGCTCAGAAAATGGTACCACTGGTTCATGCAGCAACACAGGTACCTGTTCTCTGTGTATTTGATAACCCTTGTTAATTCTTCGATGTCCATCAACATGCAGTATTTTAGACTGAATTTACGAATACTGTGAATTAGCCACTTTCTCAGGATTAGTTAGAAGACAAGACAAGCAGCCCCCATCTTCAAATACTAAGACATTTTAAATATATTCGATTTGAAAATGGAAAGGCATTCTCTTCAAGCATGTTGGTACGAAACAAATATCACAGTGAAAAAGGGTTAGGATCCAGGGAACTGTTCCCAGACAAACCTTTTTCATAAGCACTGACAATGAACCCATGAAGCAATCTCAGAAGTACTTTAAAAGATGATGGCAATAAATAATAAAGCCATTAACAAGAGAAAATATGGGGGGTTTTTTTGAGGTATTTTAGGGGAGAACAGATGTTATTAATGAAGTGGTCATAACAGACTATCAAGTCAATATGCTGGAAAAAAGTTGGCTGTGGTCCTTCCTCCCCCCTCTAAATTTAAGAAGCAATTTAGAGATTCATTTACTGAAGTACCTAGTTGCCACCCCCCCCCCCATGATTGCAACAGTAGAGTCAACAGGTGTCTTTATGTACATCTACAAGTGGGCAGAGCCATTTCTCAGTAAAACATTTCCCTCTCTGTCCATAGGAATCTCAGAGGGTACATTAAGGTCAAGAAAACACAGAGCTGCTCAGAAACTGCACAAGCATAACCTGGGGAGCTGAGACAACATTTACAGACATAACTGCCATGATAGCTTTGTTGACCATTCAGCAAGGGCAGACAAAGTAAAAGACAGAAAAAGAAAGCGATATTTGGTGCTACAGATCCTCTTACCATGCTCCGGGCCTTTCAGTGCTAGCCGTGTCTGGTGGTGAGGAAGGATCTCAAGTTTGACATTATCCGCTGCATTAGCCAAAAATTGCGTTGCTTCTGCCAGCGTACAGTACTCCATGCTGGTGCCGTCAATGGACAGAATATGGTCTCCTACATGTAATGCACCACATCTACATAAAAGAGGAAAAACTCAGTATCATCAGGTATGTTCTTTGCGTGGAAAATGAGTTTTACTGCCTTCAAACTGGTCATGACAACTATGAGCGTGTTCTTTTTTTTCGAGAGAGATTTGTGTTTTGTAGGCTTTGTCACTGGTCAGACTTTACATCTATTAGTATAAACCTTAAAAACAATTCAGTTAATACAGTATATGTCAAGACATCACTCACAGAACTGAAATGGGGTAGCTGACTATAAAAATATGTGTGAATGGCAGCAGAATAAAATGAGAAGAGCTTAAGGAGACTCAAATAACTTGGTCACATATCCCTCACACAAGCACCCAGTTCATCATTTTTTGAGTTATAGTTCAAACATTTATTAGTACAAAAGCTGTAAATGATGATGAAATTATGCAGTAGTCAAACAAATAATGAAACCAGGGCTAGCATGGTGACTTGAGGAGTGGGGTGGGGAGGGGGCTATCTGCTAAATCTTGCTGCACTCAAGAGACTGGCTACTGGATGAGTTGAGAAATGCAAACACAGCAGTCAGCATCCCGACGTACCAGTCAAGTGGACAGCTCCTTTAATTGGTTACCCCCTGCGAAATGGGAAAAAACAGAGGGAGAAAATTAAAGCATCCTGCACCATTGAACTGGAGAACACCCCTGGATCAATGGCCGTCACTCTCAAAGTTTCTACTGTAGGGAAAAGCCCACAGAGGAGCTGTAGACTCACTGCTACAAGTGGGTGCCACCAAAAGCACCATTGTCAACAAGGTAGGGTGACTGGGGACATGCAGGAGAAATTTGCTGCTGAAACGTAATATTTAAAGATTTTTTTAGAGATATGTATCTAGAAATATACTGTATATGTATAAACGCATACACACACACACACGCACGCACCCCAGCAAAGATCCCACAGCTCTGTTAGCAGAGGCTTAGAGCATTTGGGAAAAACGTATAATTTTTTTTAATAGTTTAAATGGTTTTATTTAAAGGTTTCAATGAAGCAAAAAAATCACTGCAAAATACAGAAGCCAGTCTTCCTAATACCTCAGTCGTATTCTAAAATATCAATAAAAAAATCCAGATGTGAGGAGTTCCATTTCACTGTGCCACAAGAACGAATGATATATTCTAAAAGAACACTTCAAGGTTGCAAAGCCTCCAAATTTACTTCCCTTGACAGCTGTTCCATATTGTATGCTTACTTTAAGAATTCCAGTGGGTTATTTATTTTTTTTTAAATACTAATCTCTGCTGCAGCATTACATTTAATAGTCAGAGCAGACCTCTCAACTTCTGTGTTGCATAGTGCAAGCAGACAGTCACATATTACATGGGGGCTGGTTTATGTCACTGAATACTATGTGAACGAGCTGAAGTAAACGGTGCCCTGGAAGTCTTAAACTCAGCAGTATGGAACAACAATCTGACAAAGCGCTAATTTTAAGACCCAGCAACCTTGAGAGTATCTGGTTCAGTCAAATTCATCAAAAATGGAAGGGTTTCTTTAAAACCAAGCCAAACCAAACGAAAGTAGAAATAAAATGGATGTATGGACCTGCAGTGTCAGCCCCCTGTCACACTCACCTGTCCGCAATACTCGCAGATTTGATTTTGTCTATGACAATGACCTGTTTGTTGCAGCACATCGAGGTAGTTAGTGCAACCCCAAGAGCAGCACCGGGAGTTTTGGCAACTTCAACCAGCAGTGGCCCAGACGCTGTTGCTACTGAATCTGTTAAAATTAGACAACAAAAGATCAATATTATACCAATGTGGTACTTATGCCATTTTCATATTTTCCCGCGTAAAATCTCCATGGCTATTCTATTTCTCTAACCAGACAACATGCCACATGAAGAAATTCTGGAATAGCATCAGTTTAGGTGTCAAGAATCAGCTCTAAATGTTAAAACCAATAAAAGTAAGAGGAGGTTTGTGAATCTGGGATGTCGGGAAGCTTCCAAGTGTGTCAGAATCAGAGGTGGACCAGGTTAGGGAACTAGGATGTGCTAGCAAATCACTCTCTTGCACAACTAAGCTAAAAATCACCTGGAATTTAAAACAGGCATGCTGAAGAAACAGAATTAATAAAAAAAGTAGAAAATTATCTGAAAAAAAACATGAACTGAAGTGAATAGGTTAGAGAAGGATGCTAAATTATTTTTCAGAAAAGAAGGGGAAGGTCTGTGGACAACAGCTATAATAATTAAATGAAGAAGGTGAAGCAAGGGTCTACCAGAAATCCCTCACAAAAAGAAAGGACAATTTAGGAGAAAATGGAGAAAGTACAGGAGGTATGACAGCTAGAAATAGTAGGAGTTAAAGCAAAATGCATGTGAGGAGGTTCAGAAGATTCGTGTAATATCCTGTCACTGGATAAAGTACTGACTTGCAACAGGGCACAGATATTAAATGACCAACACCGAAACAAGAAAGCAGAAAAATAGGAGGCGGGAACAGTCATGATTGACGACTGTGGTGAGAAACTATGCCCAAGAGAGACAAGTGCTAGACAGAACAAAGAAAAAAGACAGCAGGCTGCTCCCTAAATGCCAAAACAAAGCAGGCAGTGATAAGAGTGAAGTACATTCTGGAGACTGCCTGAGAATTCCTACTAACCAATACCCATCGATCAACAACTGATCTCAGTGGAGTAAGATACAGTAAGTGAAGGTGTCCTTTAAGGACATAAAAAGACTGAGACAAAGAAAGTGGTATTGGAAGCCTTTGGAGGTGCTTACAATCAGACTAAGGAAAAATGAGTAAGCAAAGACATGCTGGAGTAAAGTTACCAAATGTCCTGCTAGCAAACAGGAAAGATTTGTGTTCACAGTGTACTGGAGCCTGCTGTAAGAATACTAAGAAAACGTTCAACTGCGATGTTTCTCAGAAGTTCCTAAGATTGAAGCTGTAAAAGAAGTGTAGCGGGGCTTCAAAGTATGGAGGAAAAGACAGATGTCAAGATATTCCATTCAGTCTTAAATCTAGAAAATTAGTCCAAAAATGTAATTCTGACACAGAAGAGAAAGAGTGTTAAAGAGACTATTATTGTACAAAACGAACAAGCTATATACCATGATACAAGAAATGGAATGAGAGCTTGAATAACTAACACTCAGCTCAGTTGCTCTTCCTAGTTAGAGCACAACATAGGTAAACTGAATATAGAAGTGTATAATATACGAAGTGAAAAAAGGTGTTTGGATGGAATAACATACAATACCAGTAAAGCATCAGTTAATTATTATAGAACTCCTTTTTCCCCCACAACTTGAAGTAATTTTTATATTCCTGTTGTCTTTTTTCCAGTTAGAAACCTGGGAGTTTGAAGGAGAGATTTAGTATTTTTGAAAGTGCCCATGAATTCTGAGTGATTAATTCTGTGCCCAACTGGGACTCACTTTTTAAAGGCCGAACTTCCACAGGCACTACCAAAATAAGCTGCTCCATAAATCTGAACGGAACTTTAAATTGTAATCCAAAAGGAGAGAGTTCACCCAGAAGCATTCCTGCCTGGATCTTCAGGCACTAAATAGCTTTAAAGTTGGATGAACTGCCCTCAGCAGCTACCTGTCTTTCTCTAGTAACTGAAGGAGGAGGGTACAGCAATCATATTGCTCTCTTAGATGCCTTAGTTAAGGTCTAAGTAAGGCAGGGTGCATGCAGTGACTTGCATGCAGCCAAATAAGCACGCGCAGCAGAGCAGAGTTTAAGAATTCCTGATTCCCATTCCTGCGCTGAGAAACAATTACTTTCTTCTTGAATATTCCAGTGGTTTCTGGAGCTACAAACAAGCTCGCATTTACAAACATATGGGAAGAAGACTCGAACGACGTTTGTCATCAGTACTGTGACAAAGGTTTGAACTCACATCGATCCAGAAAATGGCAAAGCTAAACTTGTTACTGGCCTATTGCAAGTTCTTTCTGTAACGATTGCCTTGAGGAGAGGAAACTAAATGCAAAAATCTGTTGAGAATGAGCAAATCTTTCAAGATGCTGCTCCGGAGTTACTTGAGAAATGCACGATCAGCTTATGCCCTAGCGTTATTTCCCAGGTGCCTGTTGAAATGCACAGGGAAGGCAAACCAAGGCAGACAGGATGAATAAATAAGATAACTACATTAGAGGAACCAGAAGAGAAGAAATGAAGTGTGTCTAACTGTGGAAAATAAACACAAGGAAGAGAAATCAGAAGGCAATAATCAAGCACACATTCCCTGACAGAGAAGGATTAGTTTATCATGTTGAAGTAAAGCATGGATATGAAAAATGAATCATACAGGTATAAATTATTCATGTGTGAAGATGTTTCAGTCATTAAGATATTTACACCGTGACTGAAGCACTTACACACTATGTTGATTTATTGGCTATGTAATTGCATAAGATATACTGATGAATGTTCGCGTGAAAAACGCTCTAGATTTTTGATTTTGTTAATCATTTTTCTCACTTTTGAGCACTGCATCTCAATCAGTACAAGAGGCTTGATTAAAACCTCCCAGAGGAAGCAGCACTGCTTTCTGCATGCTAATACATTTCTTCAGCTAGATAGCAGCATACCTTTTTTATTTGACAGCTTAAATCACTGGCAACAAGGGGTTTTATTCTGAATATACTTTTATGATGTGTAAATATACTATATGACACATAAAAAGTTTTGGATAAAATAAGCAGTGTCACCACCCCCCCTCACCTCAAAAGATAATCACAAATTATTTTGAAAGTTGAAAAAAAGAATTTTTTTAGCCTGATGAAGTTACCACATCACACGTGTTTCTTTATGTCCGTATCTGCTAATCCTTACCTATACTCAGAGCTTGTTGAATACAGTTCAACAACTGCTGAGTGGTGGGGGACAGAAAACCTCTTTAGGATTCCCACAGTGGGGAAGCCAAAAAGTGAGCTGCTTTTATTAGGCAGCAGAGGATCTACATGTGAAACAGTACCTATAAACACCCTAAAAAGGGAAAAGCATCAGTCATAGCTTGCAATCAATAATGACAGTAAATTCACAGGAAATCAAACTTTATTCGTTTATGATGCTTTTTTTTTTCTTCCCAAAACCTTCCTGTACTTAAAGCTGGGAAGTGCTGCTATACTGTGAGCTTGTTCCTGTAGGAACACTGAGCTCTCTCGCTTTTATCTGTTCTCTGCAGCTTCTCACTTCTCTAATTGGAAGGCTTTGGGTGCTTTCTTATTTTTTTCAGAAGTCACGGCAACACAAGGTATAAATAATTTTTTTGAGTAGCTTAAAAGAGCCAGACAAGGAGGAAGCATGTCAAAACAGATTTTGACCTTAAAGAGCCAGATGAACCAACTGAAACTACACTTCCACCAGACTGCTGTTGATCTTGCCTGGATGCTGCTGTATCTTCTAGCAATGATGTGAGTGACAAACAAGTGGATACTTTACTATGTCACACTAATTTTCCTCTCGCCAAGCTTCTTCCCTATTAGGTGTCCACAGGCTAACGATTTTTTCACCTTAAAATTGTATATAGCAGGTCCATGTAGCCTTCTCTGTTGTTGTTGTGTTTCTCTGACTGAAAGCAGCAAAAAAAGAAAAAATAGCAAGTCTGTGCTGGTTCCCATCAGTAAATAAATGCATAGTTCCTCAAACCTTGCAGTTCTCCCAATGCAAAGTTTTAATGCTTTTGTAGCAATGCATTCACAGATCTAAATGTGTCTCACTCCTGTCAAACTAGAAGCCAGCATTTCACAGAAATATTTTTTCTCGGTCAAAAAAATGTGCTCTGCTGCTCCTCACACCTTTCTTTGTTCCCTTCATACAAAATCTTTGCAGCCCACAGATAGTCAGTAGAGCAATCTCTCTCTCGGGTAAGAGCTTTCTTTTGTCCATTCATTTCTTGGCAGTACACGGGATTCTTTATCTTCTCTCTCTTTTTCTGTAACCCTAATTTTTACCAGTACCTGTGTGCCTCATGCTCAGACTAGTCAAGAAAGCATAAAGTTAATTAAAACAATGGGACACCCAGATTACATTTTCAGAGCAGTAAGCCTCATTAAGCTCAGGTCATATGACACCTGGATACCTTTCTGTAACACTCCTAAAAGAAAAAACACCTTCTACCCCTAAACCACAATTTCCAGTACCAATATCCAAAGATTGGACCAGTAGCTGGGTGGATCACAGAGGTATATTTTAGTGAAGTTAAGGAAGATTGTTGAGAACTGGAAAAAATCTGAAATCTCTGACACTTCCTCCTTTACGAGCAAAATGTTGGAACATTTACAGCAAATCAGTTTGAAGAAATCAGTTTGAATCCCCCCATGATTCCCAAATGCCCTACACTTTATTCTTGCTTTCCTCTACTCTTTCTGTGTTCTTTTTTAATTCGCAAAAATCAATAATTCTTTTCCAGCACCTGCTCAGCAATCACACATGCTACCACTCTGATATATATGGGACAGTCATTGATTGTTCTCTGTTGAATAAACTCTCATAGAAGGACCCTCACAAGCCCTTAAATACAGAAATGCATGGCCATTTCCTTGAACTTGCTTTCTTTAATGAAAGTACAGAAGAATGTAGGGAGGCATACGTATTAATGTACGTGAGCCAGTGCGAGTTACAGAAAGGGTCCAATACAAAACACACTGTTGCAGTTGGTTCTTACTCTAGAGAAGTTGAGACAAGCGACATGCCACCGTCAGCACTCAGTGCACAAGTAGAAGGTAGTTAGAAACTGCAGCGGCAAGTCTGGTGTGTAAGGCACAGAATGGGATGACAGCAGACCCAGCTTCTGCTGCCAGACCTGGGCCTTTATTTGCCATACTTCAGTTGCAACAGGGTATTTTAAGAGCAACCAATGGTGGGGAATGCCAAGCAGGCATAGTTGTGTCCATTCATTCAGAATCAGTTTGTTAGCAATTAGGACCCCTGTCTTCTGTACTAGGTAGCAGGAGTTGAAACATTAAACCCATTTTTTTTTCCCAGAAATGGCTCAAGATTTCAGGTGTCTGACATACCATAGGTTTACCACCAGGAGATTTGAGTATTTGACATTCCTTTGGAAAGCTAGATTGCCGAAATGCAAAAATCCGAATTGATAAATTTCTTACAGGCAACTTAAAATCCATGGCCAGTTGTAGAAATTTGAGCCCAGGTAACCAACCCAAAGAACAGACAGAACTTCTAACAGACTTGGATGAATTTTGTTTCTAAGGCCTGTGGCTTTAGCACCAACACTCTCCATACAGACCGCTTTGCCAGGTCCTTTATAGCACTTCTCAGCTGACAGTGGAGCAACAGAAAAGCACTCAGAGATTCCTGAGTGCATTCACATTCACATCCACATCCACTTTTCTTCATTAACCAACAGACTATTCATTACTGTCAAACAGTATCTTAAACTGCACTTAATGAATTCTGTCATCCTCCATGTGGTTTGCTTATTGTATTCTTAAGGACTTTTTTTTTTTTTTAATGAACACCAACCCAGAAAGAACATTCTTTGTGTCCATTAAAACGCTCTCTCTGTAAGACTGATACACTTAAAGTTGTCCCAACTCCTCACAGCCCAGTGGCAAGACCATATCCCTATCTGCGATAGTGAGATTCATAATCCTCTATTGTACCATGGCCCCACTATTTCCCTTTTCATGTTTCCCTGGGACTGCCCTAGCAATAGGTGGTCGCCCTCCTCCAATTGTCTGCCTTTTCCATAGGCTCCAGCAAAACAAGAGCCAAAACCAGAAATGGCTGCTTACTTTACTGTGCAAGAGAAAGATTTGCTGGGGGTGGGGAATCATTTCTCCACCTTTCTGCTTCCTCTGTGTGTCTCTCCACTAACACCTTTCCTCTTCTTTCCCCAGGTTTATAGTTCACCAGGTCACAGATGCAGAGAGATGAAAAAGCCCACTTTTGGCACTGTTTTTCAGCCACATCCTAAAATATTCCTTAGGCTATCTTGCTAACATTTTTAATTTCCTTTGTAGGGGCATTTTCATTCACTCATATTTAACACCAACTAGATGATTAGCTAAGTCCCCCTTACACACAAAGAGCTGACTGATGGTTATTTAAATACTAAATTTTTTTGGGGTGGGAAGCTGCTTATTTATGTAATAACCTTTCCTCGTACTCCAAAGATAATTTGATCTCAACAAAACCCTAATCTCCATTTTGCAAAAAAGGGAATATTAATTACATATTTTTAAAAAATGATCTAATTAAGAAATTGAGATTGGGATCATGGGTCAATGTTTTCAAGAGGGAAAGTAGCAGCAAGGAAGAGAGGCAGGAATAAGACTTCTGCATTGCCTAAAGGGCACAGGAACAACATTCAAGATGCCCTACAGCTGGGAAGCGCCATTATCACTCATTCAGAGCAATATTATTTGATTTCTCATACTTTTGTGACTGTAAAGGTCATAAGTAAAGCACACACAGGGTACTGATACACAGCACTGGCCTTGGTATTCTGTTCTACTAATATTGGATAACGTTTGCACCCTGGCTTTGTTCATGCTTCATTTAGCAGAGTAACCTTTTTTCATCTCAGATCTTATGGGAAAACTAGAATCAGTGCCAGCTAGCAAGGTCTGATAATGATGGCTGAAAAGCAAAAAGTCACTGACAGTGTTTCTAATTCTCCCCTGGGAGCTGGAATACAGAAAATATTAATAAAGCTTAATGACATGTAAGACTTTGCCTTAAAACATATTTTGGAATGGAGTAAGCTGGCATTATACATTGCAAGCAATATTCAGGGAGAGAGGGTGGTGTTTCTTTAATAATAAACCAGCTATTTAAAAATTAAATATTTTTCTTGTTCAAAGGGTCAGTGGCAGTCTCCAAGGCACAACTTATAACCTACCATAAAATATGTGTGCTCCTAGTGTTCCCTTGATTATGGAGTATCTGTGTGTTTCAGGCAAGCTGTAGAGTGAGCGACAGTTGTTCTAATTTTACCTGGCTCAGCTAGAATTAGAGGGGCAAGAACATGACTAAAAAATAATAAAAATAACAATAATAGTGTCTCTTTCCTTATTGCCAGTAACAGCACGGCACTGGAGCTGTGGGGCTAATTGAAAGAAAGCTCACAGAGTCCACAGAAAAACATGAAACTGCTGCTAAGGAAAAAAGCTACCAATGGCATTTCACACCCTCTCACCTTTAGAATCATCAGATTTCAAAAATGAAAAATAGGAATAATTTCAAGAATATGCCAGCAGATTGAGTGACAGTGAAATCAGAGAGGCCTCTCAACCTCAGAATGGAAAAGAGAGACACTGTTCTCTAATGTGCCGCCTATCTCCCCCACTACATGCAAGCAATTTCATATTCTTGTAAACTGACTGGCACAGTCTTTCCATTTTCCTCTTCTTGCCTAATTCCTGCAGTTCATTTATATGCCTCTAATTCAGCCAAGTTCTTCAAATGAAAAGCTTAGGAGCTGCCTTTATCTAATTTCATACTTTACAATCTTCGCCCCGTCATCCTTCTCAGCTCAGAAATGCCTGCTAACCAGCTGAAGAACCACTCCTGCCTTCAAAGCGCTCACACCAGGGTGGGTGGGGATGTACTCAAAATCCGCTTGTGGACTTTCTTTCTCAGACTTTCTCTCATGTTCAGACCACAAAAGCCTGCCTCAACCCCTTTTGCTTAAAAGACTTCCCCCAATTCTTGGGACACTCTTTCCTCCTACTAACTGTTCAATGCTCATGTTTCATTTCTACTAGATCCCTCCTCTGCTCAAAAGCCGTATTAAATCCCAATCTCTTCATTCATCTGTATCTTCCTTTTTTGTGTGCCTGATTATTAATTTAAAACCCAATTTCTCTGCTGCTGAATTTACAACAGAGAGGGGACATGGCAGCTGGAGCCTGTACAGAAGGTCCTGGATCTGCCTCTTTGAAGCTAATCCGAATGCATTTTAAATAAGCCCAGGCTCTGCAATTTCTTTCCTTTGTTATCCGAAAAATGAATACTACATAGAAAATTCAGATGGCACTTAAAGAACTACTGAAAACTCAAATCTCCACCCCTGATGGCAGCACATTGGCTTCAGAACTTGGGAGCCTATAAAAACACCTTTATGCTTAGTTTGGCAACCTGAGCCTCAAACACTACCTTTATATTGAAGGATGGCTCCTGAAAACCACCCTGAAAGTCTATAGCATTAGATTGATTGTGAAATGTTTGCAGAAGCCAGCAGCCATGGAATTCTGCCTGCATTTCATTCCAGGAATGGAACTCACAAATACTTACTTTTTAAAACCATCTCTCAAAATAAGAAAGCCCCCTGAAATGGTGCAAATAATATGTAAAGTCCTCTTGCTAAGACCCTGCAATACAAAATACTATTTTCTCTATTGCACAAAGCATAGGAAGAATCACAGAACCATTGAATCATAGGATGGTTTGGGTTGGAAGGGACCTTTGAAGATCATCTAGTCCTACCCCCCTGTCATGGTCAGGGACATCTTTCATTAGATCAGGTTGGTCAAAGCCCCATCCAACCTGACCCTGAACACTTTCAATGATGGGGCATCCACAACTTCTCTGGGCAACCCGACAGACAGATACATATGTGCAAAAGAGCTTCTTGTACTTACTTTTTCTTGGAAGTAGGAGAGGAAATAAAATACACAAGAACTTTGATTTCTTCAAAACACTCCAGCTCTTGCACGATTCTGTACCTGACTAATCACAACAAATAGAACAAATAAGGACAACACAATCTGCATCTCTGCCTGCAAACTAAGGCGCAGCTGGTGTGTCCAATTTTGCATCTGCCAGTCTCAAAAGTATGCCTGTAAGTACACACTACTATAGATAATATAAAGTGCCGCGGTACCCATAAATTATGCCTATTTGCCATAATGACCCTAAGTTTCCATCTAACAGGAACAGTAATAATTAGAGTGGGACTTGATTCTCTTCAAAAGCCTACAGAGCACAAAGCTCTTCACTGCCAGCACTTGACAGATGGGAACAAACACTGCGAACATCCAAACTTTGTGTTGAGTTGACAGTTCCCATCTGCCCAGGGCTCTACCAGGATAATGGCATCTCGGATAATCCCAAAAGCTTCAGAGCAAAGGTGTGCCCTAGACAGTTTGGACACCTTGGTAAGAGAGCTGACATGCACACATAACAGTTAAGGCAAATAAGGACATATCGATGCTGTGGTAGTGATGTACCTGAGCCGTCCCTGTCTCCCCACGATGCTGGTGGGAGCTGAAGCCCTGGAAGCAGGGGAGCCACACGAGCAAGGCGCTGGGCCTGTGACAGCCACTTCTGCTTCTCACCAGAGTGGCTAACGCCAAGCACAGCCCCACTCCCATGTGGCTGGGCTGCTTGGCGTACTTGAGGTGCATGACTAGACCTTGCTCAAGGGTGCTCTGTACTGAGCCATACTGTCTCATACATTCACGATTACTTATTATTTGCATGCGTTAGTGACCTCTGCACACAACCAAAGTGCAGTCTCTGCCTTGGAAAGCTGACTTTGGGGGTGCTTCTGCTAACATTGACATCAGCAGACTTGGTTTGGCTGAAGAGACAAGAGGTTTCAGACTAGTCTAAAACACTCCTCTGCAAAGTCTATTAGGTGAGTATAAACCAGAAGAGAAGAAAAATTAGTAAACTCTACATCGTTGTCCATAAAAGATGATATGCATTTCTGATGCTACAAGTTTGTACTATCAGTACCACTTTTTTCCCCTTTGGAAAACTTTGGTCTCTTTTCAATAATCTGTGCTCTAGCACAGCTGTCTTATAAATAATTGGTGCATTGGCACAGCCACGGTATAAAATGCTACCATGCAAAAGGTCGAGGCTGAGATCTGACCTTGATATTTATGCACTGAGGAGCAGAGTGAGAGTTTTGCAGCTCTCAGGGGTTGCACAGGATATTTTGCCATTTAATGCCAACCACTCATGAAATGAAACTTTGGTAGAGTGAGTCAGGAAATAAGTTTATTAACTGCCCTCTCTTTCCACTTTGGTATTGCCTGAGTGGCAGTTCAGCAAAAACATTTCAAAGAAATAGAGAAAGTAATTTAGGTAAATTGCCCTCAAATCCAACACAGAAGCCACGGTTCTGAACATAAGCTCTTTGATCTGACATTGCAAAAATAATCCAGGATTGCTTACCTGTTGCCTATATATTTCCAGCTTTTCCCTTCCCAATGTTTGTTCCAAGCAATACAGAAACAGGACTACTGGGAGTATTCACACATTGAAAGTAAAAGGTCTCAGTATCCCCTGTTCTCTGCAGCATACATTTCCAGCAAAAACAATTGCCCACATTTCTTCTCCCCAAATCCCAACCAAGCAGTAACCTCTAGAAACCCAAGCACCCCATAACTGACAGAGTCCCAAGCAATGAGAAGAGCACTCTTTCATCTGCTTCCTCAGCAGGCAGCCTGCCAGCTTGCTGCCAGGGTCACCCTTGGCAAGGCTCCTATGTGGCTCCTCTTTTGCCACGGGACAAGCCATTTACCTCCTGCCAGAGCAGCTCCTGCTGCCAGGCTCGGAGGGACTCCAGGTCCTCTCACATCCCTGGCTGATGACTTTTTTTCTTTTTGAAGATGTTCCAGTGCTCATAAAGTACACAGATTTGTAATTCAGTAATTGCTGGATTTGTGTAAAGGAGAAACTGTGAAAAGCCTTTTCTGGGTGTGTTTCTTTTTCTTTTTCATGTTTTTTTGACCAGTGAAAATACACCCAAATTCACCTAAGCTGTAAAGCCCTTGAAAAATTAGAGGTCACAGTGCTCAGAAGAAAGCTATTCCATTTAACACTGCTGAGCTGACCGTAACAGAAAGACTGTGCTTACGCGAATTGTGAAAACCCGAATGAATTAAGAGTTGATTAAAATCAGCAGAACATCAACATAAATCATTATAAAAATACATGCACATAAAAAAAAGCTCAGAAGTGTCTGTTTACAAACAGAATGACATTAAAAGGAAAATATTACGGTCACCATGTGGGCACAAAGCACTTCAAACTTAATGAACCCCAGAATGAATATTGCCTGGATGAACTTATTTTTACCTCCCTTCTTCAATTAAATAATCACATATTCTTCTTTCTTCAAGAGCCTCATGCGGAAGGTAGACAGTGACTATTTAATGAGTAGCAACCCTTTTCCCTTTTTTTTCCATGCTCATAATTTAATTACTAAACAGTGTTCTCATCCTCCTCTGAGCATACATGGTGGGGGAGAGCTATTGTATGGTGCAGCCTCTGAATATTCATTACAACACATGTTTATTAATGATTTTATCTTATAACCACCCTTCAGAGCAAAAGCATGGCGTTTTACCCACTGTATAGATAAACAAATGAGGATCAAAGAAATGAAGGTCAAAAGCATCCATTATACCAGAGAGGCTGATCTGAGACACCTATGCTGGGATTCACTGCACCAAAAGGCAGGCATCTGTAGAGCAGACCTGAGGTAGCTACACCTGAGCTGGAGGCTTAAACTCCCTCTACAACCATCAGAAAAAACTGGCATTTAAAAAATGTGTTTCACCTGCCCTACTTTAGGCATCTACATCAAGACGAGACAAGCTATTCTTGAGAGAACATTTCTCTCACTTGACTGTTTTCCAGATCATTTAGTACTACGCAGCAGGTGACTGATGAAGGAAAAACGTATGCAATCATTCCAGTTAAAATCTATATCATAACACATATGCTCCAAGGCATCTGCATAAGGCTGCATGTGCATCTTTAATTCTTGCATTTCCTACCCCTGAAGAGTTGAACTGAAAGGAACTTTGCAAAGACAAGAAAAAGCATTCCCCAATATACACAAAATCTTTTGGAAAAGTCATCACAAAATGCTGTTTTTACTGAGCACACTGAGCTGTATTCTTTCAAAGACTTCCAAATGTAGCTAAGTCTGGATGGATTTTCACCGGGATAAGCAGATGAGACTTTCCTGAAAAGGGTTTTCTCTCCCTCAACCAGTACCTACTGAATTGCATGTCCGTGTTCCAGTGGTTCAAAAAGACACATCTTCACAAAGAAAAGATTCTCCAACTTTCTCATCATAGGCAAAACAACTTTCTCTAAACTCATTCCTGGAAATGGCAGAACAATTTTGCCTGAAAATGCTTTAAAAAAAAAAAAAAAGCACACTTAGGCAGTTATGGGGAAGGTGGAAGGTGGCCACAAGAAAAACCTTAGCGTAAACTGCTGAAGTTTTCACTGTTCTTAAAATCATGGGTTTAACTGTGAGGCAGTTTACAGAAGTCTCAAAAAAGTCATTCCTCCTGCAAGTGGGATCATAAAGAACCACAGAAAGGACACATCCTTTCTTCTTTGCTTTTCCTTTGCAGCTGTTTTCTAGTTTAAACATAGCAGCTGATACTTCTCCCACATTCCCTACCCAACTAAAGAATGGCAGAATGCACTGAGACAGACCAGCAGACCTCGCCATGATTTATAACGTCAAACGCTAACGCTAACATTTGAAATCTGGTCTGTTATGTGAAAGCCAAAAAGTAAATAAAATGAACTGAGGAGAGGGGCAAAGCAGCACAGCTCTGCTGTTTATTTCCCTATGGGCAAAGCTCTTCAAATGGAGGACAAGAGCTACATTTTTCTCCTTTGGGTCCTATTTTAAATCCCAGCTGAAATCCATGAGAGTCTTCCTACTGAGTCAAACAGGCTGGGATCAGGCCCTGACTAACTTCATGAAAGGCACCTGACAGATGACCTAAGGATCAATAGTTCTTGTTCTCATCCCAAACACTTCAGATGACAGCACACTGCAGCTAGGGATTATATGCAGCTTCGTGTGCATGCAAAAACTACTAAATTCTGGAGAGAGAATCACCTAGCAGAGCATATTCAACAATCAAGATAAAACTGTACAGTTAGCTAAATGTGCAATTCCAGGACATTTAATACCTGAATTAAGCATTTTGTTTTAAAATGAGGAAGTTAAATGTGAATAACAATGGCTAGTGACAAGTTGTTGTTGGCCTCCCTGAGCCAAAAAATGGCAGGAGGAATTGCAGGGAGGGTTTGTTTTAGATTTTCTGTGCAGCTATGGGGGATGTTGTGTCAAAATTATATTCATGACAGAGGGGAAACCACAGGCTCAGTGTGTCTGCAGTCCAGATTTTTTTTGGTTCGTGTGGGGTTTTTTTTTTGGGTTGTTTTTTTTTTTTTTTAATTTAAGCTGCTTGAAGCCTTTAGATTTCAATTAAGAACTCAGGCAAGATGACCTGAATCAGCAATAGCTTTCGGATATAAAATAAAGGATAAAGGAAAACCCAACTAGAAGTTTTTAAAGAAAGTGTTGAGGGACTTCCTAAGTAACATGAAACAAGTCCCAAAGCTCTGCCTCGAGGTGTACATATTACCGTCTTCTCATGTATATAACCTTTGGATTATCTGCCAGAAAAGAAGTGAAACCAACCCTGTAATTCAGATGCAACATGGGTTATAGATGCTTGCGTGTAATACAATAGGAAACCTTACCCTAGAAAGCCCTCTTCATTAGCATCCCCACCTCTGTTCCCCGTCATCTGTCTCTTTCCTCCCCAGAGCTTCATTGCCTCTGATGCCCTACAGCCAATTTTGTCTATTGGCAAAGCCCTACTCTGCTTCCAATTTCATGCAGGTAACCTGAGGGTCTGGGTCACCACATGACTTGACTCGCTTCCAAGAAAGAGTGCTTTTATACTGGTGTGGGTTCTGCATGTAAAAATGCAATTTTATCAGCCAGGGAAGAAATGTCTGGAGGCACATAAGAGGAAGGAAGAAACCTCAGCGTGCCACAGCTTTACCTGTAACCTTGGGAAGCTGTCGTATCCTTCATTACTCATCTCTTCAGGAGGGCTCGGCACTCTTTTTTTGGCTGCAGTGAGCCATGACTTTTCTGCTAGTGTCAGAATTGCAATTAAAGAGGAAACTGGTGAATGGACTAGATAAGTACTTTTCATAAAATCACTCCCACCCCCTTCTCCTCCCCCAAGAAGAAAACAGGTAAGATTTATATGAAACCTGCAGTCAGGTGCCTTCAGTTTATTTTGATGTGTGTTCAGTTACCACAGAAACATCATTTTGTTAGGGTCCCTCAGTACCTACATTGAAATAGCAACATGACCAATCAATAATAGCTGTCAGAATATTTTGGCCAGTTTCCTTACAAATGAAAATTGTGAGACTCGCAGAAGGTCAAACACCACTAATGTGAGTCACCAACGAATTGATTAAAAAAAGAAAAATGCAAAGATTTTTTGGCTGAACATAGGCTAACACACAGAGCAATTTTTATCAATAGTTGCCCCAAACCACTCTGATAAATATTGAGTTCATGTGCTATGAAATGACCTCTTTAAATGAACAAAGCATGGCAACCATGCGTTTAGGAAAAAGATACAAAGACAGGTTATTATGGGGTTTTAAAATTACTGTAGGGGAATGTGGTTTGAATAGCAAATGCACAGAGAACACAACATTTCACTCATCGTACAGCTGAGTAACACCATCGGAACTATAGTTCTGTGTAACAAAATCACATTGCAAGATGTGGCACTGGTGCAATTATCTTCGAGTAACTATGTTGATTTCAAGATAAACTCCTTCAGCTTAGATGTTGATTTTTTTCCCTACCTACATTTCCAGCTCACAGGAACTCTTCTCTGGTCAGTACACATCTCACATGTCCTGAATACTAGATGGTGCAATCTCAACAGCATCTGCTTCAGATCTCATTCATACCAGTTTTGCACCAGAACACCATTAATTGAGACAGTTCAGATTTAGGCAAAATACCTACAAGTATTCACACTTTAAAATCCATCCTTTTACAGAAAAAGTGTTCTGTAAAATGAAGAATGAACCTTAGCGTAAAGGGATGAAAATCTGCCCTACTGCATCCCAATTTAACCTCTTAGTTTATGCCCAGCACAGGTGTTACAGGAAATGATCTGAGGGATTCTCCGGTTTTCTCCCCTTGTCCTAACCTGTCAGGCACAGTCTGGGTGTATCATACCCACGAAAAAAGTCAAGTGGATGGAGTAGTTCGATTCTGGATTTTTCAAACACTTCCCTCAGGGAAAGTTGTGGGAGACATTTAGTGTTTTCCTCTCCCTGGAATGCGGGCAGGAATAGAGCCTTTGCTGCTGCTGTTATTTGCTCAGAGATGGGCCCTTTTAGAGACAGCTTCTGGGGTTATAGCTCAAGTTCTCTCTAATATAAAGAAAAGAAAACCTGTCCCTTATTGCTTAGTCTCTCAGATGACTAGAATGCCACTAAACCAAATCCAAGGCTGAATTTTTTAATTGGATTTTTTCTGATTACAGAGTTTCTCTTGCATTGAATTGCATGGCACATGCAGAAGATCCTTTAATCTCCAAGAAGCTTAATTATCATCCTCTTTGTAAAACTTTCACACCTGCACTCTGAATTTAAATACTTCAGCTACCCACTTAATTTTTTTTTTCAGATCAGCACAAATCAGGGTACTTCATTATCCTTTTTAGTCTGCTGTTGACCAGCAGGCTAAGTAACAGATAAGCCAACTTACTGAAAGACCTCTTGACTAACTTCCAGCTGACCAGAGGTATACACATGTAGTAGAGATGGCAATTCTCTTTCACACCGCATTTCATGGCACATCTGGATAGCCCTCATGCAAAGTGGAAAGATTTGATCAATCCTTTTTCCCCCATCTTTTATTAAATATATATGAAGGTTATTTGCTCTGTCCATCCACTTGCTTGGAGTCTGGCTTGTGGACAGGAGAGGTTATTACAGCCATCTCCTTCCATCATTTGTTTTTAAATACTTACTAAAAGAAGCACAATAATATATTTTTAACAGGCAGAGGCTGCTTCCATTTGAGGATCCAAACCCTTGAATTAGCACCTAAAAAATTCAGACCACATGCTTTGTGAGGAGGTAGGAGGATAGATTAGCAAGGCTCTACTTTAATGAATGCCCATCATGAAATACATTAGATATTTCAGATGGATTTTTTTTTTAATTGTACACTATTTAGACTAACTGCATACAAGTATAGGTTTCCCTTTCCTGACAAGTCTTTGAAGACAAATTTGTCCATTATTCTTGGTATGCGGTGAGCAAAACATAGAATATTTTCATGTAAGTGGAACTTGGAAGATAATACACCCTCACCCCCACCCCCCTTTCCTAGTTATTTATGACCACGAAATTGTATTTTTAGTTTTCTGTTACAGGGACATCGCATTTCACCTTTACAGTTTTTTCTCCCATACAAAGCAATGTTTATTAAGCTGCTTTTAATGAGGCCATGGTTTCAAAAGCACTAGAGAGAAATGTTAATTGGACCTGTTAGAATAATTTGTAACTTATATGGTTCAGCTAAACTCCATTTATTTCTCTTTAGGGATGATCAAGAAGTTTGTAACAAAAGAAATATCTGTAAGATTTATGAAACCCTTGTAACACATGACAACTCCTCCTTTCTGTAATCATCTACTAGCAACACGGCTATCAAAGTGTAAAAACAAATCATAACCAGGCAGAGAAAAGAAGGTAAAAAAATTCTATAGGGCAAAATACTTGGGAATCATAGACTTTTCTCATTAAAACATCTTGATTTAATTGCTTACAATTTACAGCTTGGCCACCGTTCACACATTTGGTGTGATTTTTTTTTTCTTATGATTGTTACCTCTCTCAGGCTGTATTTTTTTTCTTCCCTTGGTTATTTCAGCTGAAACAGGTCAGCTGTGTCTGAGAGCATCATTAGGGAAAACCAAACTGTTTTGTCCCCACACAGAAAATTCTGTAGGCTTTATATTGAAAATTTATGTTCTCTATGTGTCTTCATTACCTGACACATCTGGCACAGTGAATTAAGAGCCAGGAGGAAGGGAGAGTAGGACTTCTTGGGCAAGAAGGGGAGGAATTTGGGGAAGGAACTGAGGTGAGAAGGTGATTGATCCAAAAAGAAGCTGCAGTACACAGAACTTGGGAATGGTTTGCTAAGAGACAGGGACAGGAGAAAGGGCTAAAGAAGGACAGATATGAAAACTGCAAAAGGCCTTTATGGAGGGAAATCAGCAGTGTGAGAGAAATGTGTTGGAAAATTACCTAAGCCTTACTCGGCAAAAGACAGAAGTAAAAACTGGGCTGTAAGGAGAGGGAATAGCATGTTGGGGATTTAGGACCTTCTAGAAAAGAAGACTCAAACTAGGTCAGTAAGGAAAGGGAAATTCAAGCAGCTGCTGGGAAAAGACGACAGTAATGCAGCTAGGAACCAGGATAAGAACAAAGAACAGAGGAAAAAAAACATCACGCTTGCATGAAAGGGACAGGAAGGAACACGGGATCCAGCAAACGTCTTGGAAACCCACTGGCCACACGTGTCTCTCAAGTCTCTTCTGGTCCCCGGGAAGCACATACGTACTGTGCTGGACAGTTGGTCTGACAACCCGGCTAACAGGGAGCAGACTGGTGGGCTTAATGGTTCTCACTCTTTTGAGGAACTATTTGGGTACAGACAATGTCAGATAGAAAGTTTTTCCCACCGAGAAACCTAGGTAATGGTATATAAAAATGTGTCAACACTGTCAAGGATGTCAGCTCACAGAAATATTGGGAAATGACAAACTGACAGTTGCTTATGCAACACTGATACCATTCATTAGATAGAGAAATACTATTTTCTTACAAGGCCCCATTCCACACCTCTTTCACTACTCAGCAGTCCTCATAGTGAAACAAGTGTCCTATCCATAAGACAAAGCACTGTAAACTTTGAGGGAGCTAGCAGTGAATGAGTTGGGTGGCAGGTGTGTAAGGCGTAAGCAGGGAACTACAAGAAAGAGAAGCAGCTCATGTTAATGTGGAGGAGACAGCTGAGTGCTGCTCTGAAGTACCAGATTGTCTTTCTGTCACAATTTCTGTAAAGGCTGAAAAGCACATTTAAACTGTATTGGTCACTAATTGCAGGCATTTTCTTGTTTCACTATCAGCAGTCAGCAGCAGTATCTCTTGATCACACAAAATACCTATGAATCAAGAACTGGGTTTTGAATTTGCCAGCCCAAAATGCTGGAATTTTTTTTAAACCATAATGCCTACTTACCTTAGGTTTCCATGCTACCCATCTCAAGAGGTGTTAAAAAGGTATTATCTTCCTTTTAAACCAGGTAAATAGACTGGATTAAAGCAGGTAAGCAAGCATGAACTGATGCCTGACTCATAGATAGCAGTCCCCTTATAGGCTCATGATGAGACTCGGTGAAGTCAGCATGTCATATTTAATAGCAACATGAGAGATGAAGGGTTAAAAGGAATAATCCCCACTTGCTACTGTAAAAAAGCAATCCTGAAAGCCAGAAAACTCGACAGCAGAAAAAATCACAAGGCTCAGACTTCTCTGAAAGAAAAAGCCTCTTTTGGTGCCAAGGATAAGTCACATCCCAAAACATCTATCTTTCACTAGATGAAATCCTAACAAGCTAGCACTACAGAGAGAGAACTTACTTATTGTATACATCCACATCTGTCAGTTCATACTAATGTCCCTGATGGAGGCATCTGGGCACTGACAGCAGAAAGCACAAATAGTGTGTTTGATAAACAAGGAACTTGTACGGTAAGATGAGAGACTAACGTGCCATAGCATGTAGATTTAAATATCTGCGTAGTTTGCACAGCATGAACATGAATTGTGCATTGGCCTCCAGGAGAGACAAAAAATCCCAGGTGTTTTACCTAGTGACACATCTGCGAGTGGATATTTCTGGAACTGTTAGAGAGAGAGATGTCTATGTTATCTGCCTTAAGAAAGAGCCTTAAGAAAGAGCCAACATATTCGGAGTGACCTTTGGACACTGAGGTTTTCTCCTTGAGATCTGCATATTGCCTGAAGCACTCAAACTGTGGCAGGATTAGGGCCTCAGGAAAAAAAAAACACCAGGAAATTAATAACTTTGCATTCAGACAAGGATCTGGGCCATGCCTTCCATAAGCCTTACTGAAGACAGAAAGAAAATACAAAATGAATAGCTGCATAAAAAGGTTATCATCTCTCCTCTGGGTCTTGCAACTGTATTGCTTGCATACCTAGCTGGATGGAGGCTGAGCAGACAATCTCAATCCTGACATTTCCTAACTGGCATGCTCAACTTTTTGACTTCAAACATTGTCTTCTAGCATAATTTGTGTATGTGTTTGTGTAGCAGTATTTAAAGTAGAATAATACATCAACTAATGCAGCTATCGTGACCTTTGCTTTGCACATGAATTTTCATTCAATCTGTCTCTGAAGCAACATAAGAAAGGAAGCTTTCTTTAAAGGTTTAAGTAACTAATTCATACTTAGAATTTCAAGGGATCTAGGTCTGTTGCTCTGTGACAGCCAGGAGACCTGCAGTCACAGACAAATGCTAGAGTACGCTCCCTCTCTGTTCTGTCAGAGACTTGTAAGAGACAAAGGAAATGTTAATTTTAAGTTTATAAAGAAACAGAAAGAAAAAGGCAGTGTGGAATCCTACAGGCTTCCTGACTTTTCTTCAACTTTCAAGGTCTTGCAGCATTTATAAGGTTTATGAGGATCTTGAGTCTGCCCTTGGAGTATCTGGAGCTCCTGTTCCTCGGTCTTGTAAAACTCTATAGCTCTTAAAGGTCTCCACATCTCTGGATACACTTGAGTGATACTACTTTATGAAACTTAAGGGGCAGCCCATACGTTCTTTTTTCTCTTATATTTCCTGTCTCGCACAAATTACTGGAAGTCTACATTGGATCACAGATTACCTCACCTGATGTTTAAACTATGCAAGCTTTCTCTCCCTAGGGCTCTTCTTGTCAGGCGGAATTACTGAAGGGCGAGGCAGATTTTTTTAAATGTACTCTCATAAAATTGTTACTGCCTTTTGTTTTATTTTTTGAATGGATGAACTTAAAGAGGCAAAAGGCTTGGACAGTGTTTGTTAAACTGCTGTCAGATTTAATAGCAAATGATTGCATGAATAATTCCCATTCCATAAAGTTGTATCAGTGGTAAATGTAGAGTTTGGAAAATTGAGGGTGTTGCTCTAGCTAAAGCTGACCAGTGACTCTGGTAGTTTGGGACTAAAAACCAAGCTGACCATCTCTGCTTTGCAGAGAACAATTACAGGGTGCCACATTCCAGCAAATCTATTCTGGCTCAAATAAGTGCCAGAATTGGTAAAGAAGCCAGAGAAACATATGGAATTTGAATGAGCCATATGTTCCTTCATTCCTCAAGACCACAGGCTTCTATGGCTTGAGCTAAGAAACACCCAGTGAAGAGATGAGAGAGAAAGACTTTGTGTCTCCCAGGTGCAAATAGCTAACAAAAGCTTACTTTTTTGCCAAAGTCCTGGCAATAACTAATAGTTTTGTTTAACTACAGCATCCTTGATTTAAAGACTACCCCAGCAAGAACATCCCAGCTTTAAAAAGTAGATTGCTCAAAAGCTCGCCAGCAGCAATTTATGAACTAGAGCTACATAAATATGTTATGGGCCAGAATTTAAACTCAAGGTAGCCATTACCATAGAACTTTTCTGAATGCTCCCTTTCAGAGTAAACATGGAAGATTACCCGAGCAGATGCAACCCCAATTACAGCGACAACAGAGAGCCCAGTAGCATCATGGCATATTTTGGAAAACCTAAAGGGAAACTGCATCTGCTCTGCTTTCAAATAAATGTAGCAATAAACTTTTATTTTTCGTTTTAGACAGGGGCAGTGTGCATCTCTGCAGCTTGTTATTAGCACTGCATTCTAACTCTAATTCTCGCTCTAACTGAGGATGCCTGACCTACAGCTTTCAAGTTGTGAGCAACTCGTTAGGATACTTCACCCAGCCCATAACCCCTGCCAAACAGTGCAAACTTCAGCCTTCCCAACCTAAATTTATAGCTTGGAATTAATATTTGCTGTTTGGTTGTCACAGGAAATGATTCAGGCTGCAAAATTATTTCGGGGTGGCAGCAAGTCACTGCCAACCACCACCCTGCCTCTACTCCTTCCACATCATGAGGGACACAGGTTTAGTCATATGGCAGAGAGAGCGCTGCAATATTCAGACTTCTCCTACCACTCGACGAAAACAGGTGATCCACATGACCATAAAGGTTGGACACTTCAGGTGTAAGGATTACAAAGAGAAGTGATAAAGCCCAAAAAGTTTATGTTACTTCCACAGTTGATTGTGGGGCAAGTCACCATATCCATCTCCTCTGCAAACACTGAAGCACAGCATTATTAAAACCTCACAAAATTAAAAAAATGCAACTAGTCTCCTCTAAAATCAACAAGGAGTATAAGCAACTATAGTGGTTTTGGAAAACAGAAAAACATTTGGGAGACTGATACCTCCACAACTTCAAATGTAACTTTTATCAGGTTATAAAATATTTTCTCAGAAATTATGTTTTCGTATTTTCTTCAGGGATTATCTTGGTATTTCCAAACTCCTACTATTTCAAAGTCTCTTTGAAACTATACAGCAGTACACTCCACACACGAACCTGGAAACATTTTCAGCAGGAAAAAAAAAAGACCCAATAAGCTAACGACATCTCTTCCAAGAAGCTGAATTGACAAGTTTATTTCCTAGGACCCAGCTGAGCAGGATACTTCAGGAAGTATTTCAGCAAGCACAAGTGTAACCCCAGAGTTCAATGGGGCTAGCCACATCTCCTACATTATATACACACTTAATTACCCTGGACAGAACCCCTTGATGCTTTTTTTACTCCAGTTTGTCTAGGTTCCAGAACCAATAAAATGTACAAGCTTCCCAGGTGACCTCTTGAAGACTTCAGGCAAAGGAACTAAACTTTGAGAAATATAGCACCTTTGAAACAGCTTATGCTTACAGGAGTAAAAAAATTCAGTTACATGCTACAAGACTGTAGCTGAAAAATAGTTCAGGATTATTTTCTTCATCTAGTGTAACCTTTTCAAATTAAGTTCCAATTTCATGCCATCAGAATCTATTTTATGGCTCTTTCCAGTTCTGGCCACGTGGAACACTACTTTATAGGATATAACCATCTGCTAACAGAGGAGAAGATATTAAAGCAAGTAATGGTACAATTATATCTCTGGGAGTAAGATATTCTACTGCAAGTTTATACCGGGAGGACTCTATAGAATGCACCAGACTTTTATATCACTTTTGGACTGTTGCCTCCTCTCAGCAGGCTAAACTACTAAACTAGTTTCATGCATCAGTTACTGATAAGCCACCTTACCCAATGCTCCTCCTCTTCTTTCAGCCCATTTTCATATTCACATCAACCCTGAGGTGACATTACAAATAGCTTGTCTTGTGGGTAATGTAAGAGTTGGGGAACAGAGCAACATTTCTGTAATTCTGTTCATGGCTCATATCCTCCCTTTCATGTTACTCCCAACTTTGACTTCACTGTTCTTGAGCAGAAGTAAGAGAAAATTCAAATCAGCCCCATTTTCCTGGGCCAGGAATCAATGGATTAGGATGAGTGATTTTCAGCCTTTATGCCATGGTCATAACATAACTGCAAAAAGCAAAGAAAGCTTCCCAATAAAATTTTTCACACCACTGCTGGAAAACTATGCAGGGCGTACAAACTGGAAAAAATCGAACAAAACCATAATGCATTAGAAAGACAGCCTACAGGATCTCTCCTTATTCCTTCTCGCAGACACTGCAGGACCACCATCCCATACATTTCCCAGTGTTTGATTCCCTTTTCCTTCCTTCTTTCTGACTACACAAGTCTCAGGTTCTTCTACCTCCATAGGTTTCCCCAGGATAACATATCATTGCCAGGAAAGCAGGAACAATAAATCCAGATTTGATACTGAGAACAAAAGGGAGATAGCAGAGTTTATTCAGAGAGAGAATGACATGAAGAGACTGACTGGTAGGTACAGCTTGTACAGTTATAAGCCTGCAATTTCCAATGAAGATCTGTATCCACCTGCACTGAGCTCTATCCAGATAACACTGAAAAGAAGGTTTCTGCCTTGAACAACCTGCAGTTTAGAGGACAACAGAGCTTCTCATCATGTGGTCTTGTCCTCACACAAACCTGCAAAGATTTCTAAAAGATCCTCAGTGAAATTGTGGCTGATTCCCTTCCTGGGGTATATAGGAGAATGGGGATGGGAGTTTTCTCTGAAATGAAAGCCTCACTGGGAACTTTGTCTGTCTAAAGCCAGAGGTTCTTTTTTTCAATGAGATCTCGCTCTTAGAGAAAGTGGAACATAAAGAATCCCATTTTAGCTGTGATGACAGATAGGGTTTGGTCATGCATCATCTTCCAAAGAAAAAGAAGAAATAAATGAAAACACCTAAATTCTAGTGCTCTTCACATTACAAGATCACTTGCATTTCCATTTTCTACATGGGAGGTTCCTGCCCAGATGCTGAGCTGTCTCCACCTTTCTGGACATGAACCTTGCAAGAATGTCCAGCAGGCCTGCCAGATGCCATGCAAACCTGTCACTCCATTCTTGATAGTTAAGTAAACAAAGATATATATATATATATATATATATATTATAATAATAATAATAATAAAAAAATCTGCGTCTCAGAGAAGAACAAGGAGGGCTGTTCCAGAATAAACAAATATCTGACATTATTCTTCTAAGTATTAATCCTTTCCAAGGCTTTGAAGTTTGACAGTGCTATTTCACAAATTCCTATGAGGCTGCTTTACTGCTAGGCTAGAAACCTGACTGTGGAACTAAGGAGGAAAAGAAGAGAAAGATCCCAAAACAGAGAAGAAATATTTCAGTGTGACTGGTGAGTGTTTCTATGTCTTGCTGCTATGAGTTTTCTGTATCTTGAAAAAATGGAGGGGAGATGACACCTTCCAAAACAAAGAGAAATAACTCAATCCCAAATCTGTTATGAAAAATCATCTGCTCTCCTTGACTTTCCAAAAAACCTCCCAAATCTTCAGTGAGTTCTATCAAAGGTTGTATAAAGCATAAGCTCATTTTTCAAGCCATGATTTGCCACCTCTGCATTTCTTAACAAATTCTCTGTTCCCCGTTCTTTTCTATGTGGCAGTTTTGTGACTTTTTAATAAGGTCTTTGCCACCTAGCAGCACTGGCAAAAGGCAAAAGAATTCCTGTAAGAGCAAGTAAACCCCTCTTTCATGTGACATAGAAACGCTTACACTTCATTAACCTTTATTATAAACTAGTCACTGGAAAAGTTACTTTGCTAGAATCCACACTATGGTTTCACTCTACAAACCATGAAATGTCAGAATGCTAAATTACAGTAAAATATTGCTCACCTCCTTATGAACCCAAGATTAATGATACGGTGCAGAAGGGAATAGCCGTGCTACTAGGAGCGTAACAGGTCACGATCACTTCTAAAATAGCTCATCAAGAACAGGCAGCAAAACATCACAGATGGTTCCCAGAACTGAAGTCCCACTTCTCAACCTACCCATCACTGAGACATCATATTCAACCAGCAGAGTTGCTTCCTGTCCGCATTGTTTGAGAATACTCATGGCTTCAGCATGTGTCGTTCCCAGCAGTCGGATCCCATCAACACTCAGCAGCCTGTCCCCAGGTTTGATTGTGCCCTCTCTGAAGGGAGATTAAAGGAATGATCTTTATTAATATAAGATAAATTGATTTGGAACTAATATCATTTTTATGCAAAGCGATTCTCTCACACCCTCCCTGACATCCATCCCTCTTGCCTTAACACTTAACATTTACTTTGACGGTGAGAACATTCAGAGGGCGCAGAGGAAAGGAAATTGCTTTAATTGGAAAGTCAGTGACTGGAAAACGGCTTAACACATAGCTAAATAATCAAGTCATGTTAAATTGCAACCAAGTATAGCTTCTGCTTTAACATATGCTTTCTTTCTGCCTTGTCCATACAACTCCTCTTTCATACATAAACACCTCCTCCTCCGATATTTTCTTAAAAATAAATACGAGGTGCAAACACATGGGTGAAAGAACAGATTGCAAAATATGAATGTCCATTTACTGATTTTCTTCAAAAATATCCCGTACTTGGATAATTCCATTTTTCTTTTCTTCCTACCTAAAAATAATTTGGCTATAAATGTACACTGTCTCCCAGGCATATCTCATAATGTATTCAGAATTATAATAGAAAATTAAGTACTAATGTTGTCAGCTCAAGAATCGGGGAGAAAAACAAGGAAGCAAGCGGGATGAGGGTGGGAAGAAAGGAAGGGACAAAAGACAAATGCTCTCTTGAAATGTTTGATTCTCAATTAATGTTTCCAAGGTCAAAAATGTCAACGTAAGCTACAGAAAATCAGTCTGCTTAAAGAGATTGCCCTTTAAGTTTCTTTAATGGTTTAAGGACACAAATGCCATTTTTGAAAATGTAATTCATACACATGAATAAAGTGAATATTCTTTCTTTATATAGATACAAGATGGTAATACATACAAATATATTCATTGGGTGAAAACATAAATCTGTACTCAGAAGTTGTCCAGGTGAAGGTATGTGTGAACTCACATGCAGATGTGTACAAACGTCTTAATATAACAACACAACAGTATCCAAACACATGACAGTATTTTTCTGAAGTGCAAGAGAAAAAGGTTGTGGTGTTAAGAGTATAAAAAGCATAATTAAGAGCTACACCAGTTGTCTGAAGGCTGCAAAAAAATGTGCTTTGACCTATTGCAGGCATTTGTTCTAATTACTTTAGGCTGATTTTTGAAAGTGTTTAATGGGAAAGTCTTGAAACATGCAACATAGTAAATAAGTTCACACACACCATGATGTGCCGAGCCTCTGTGGTTGCCTGTTACCATTATTATTACAATTAAATGCATAAACCATGAATTTCAAAGGAACATGTTTGAATATACCTACTTCACTCCAAATCCTAACTTCTGTCCCAAATAATTCACCTTTCTCCATTTCTCTTTCACATGCACTCCAGAGAAAGATGAATTGTACCTGTCAGCAGGCCCTCCAGGTCTAACACATGTTATTACAACAGGACGAGATTTATTTCTGTCATCGTGTGCTCCACCTAGAAAGGGAAAAGTGAGAGAAAGCACACCTTCATTTTATGCTTTTTATGAAAGCTCATTTCCAAGAGGCAAGTCTAAATCTTGCAGATTACAGATGGGCTAAAAAGATCAAAAAATGGCCAAGCCATTAATATTAACCTCTGCTGAATTTTATCATAAATAAAATCAACCTGCTCTGTGGTATAGATGATTCTTTATAAAATATTTATACGGAGTGATTCTTAATAAATGTATATTCTTTTCTTCGAACCTCTACTCTGCAAATCTGATCTCAGTGTGAAAACTTGCTGTCCTACAACGTTTGCTGCACAGAGAAAAAACATCCGTACTCCATGTATACTCAGAATGAATGACCAGTAAGGAATTTATATATTAAATAAAAAAAAACAGTTTTCCCTGAAGAAACTAATAATTCATCATTCGGGTATGTTATTTAACAGCTGAATGTTTTCTTCTGTTCTCTAAGTCAGTGATAATACTTTTGTTGTTCAATTCAGACTATCAGCAAGATTCATCATATTTCATACCTAATTTATACAAATACCATATGTGAATCTTTTTTAAGAACTACAATCTTCTTGCTGATTTCAGTGGTAGCGGAATCTGGTCTGATGTGAAACGAAGTTCTTGGCATAGTTGATTAATTACTGTTCTTCCATAAACAAAAACTAGAGCAGTTCATAAAAACAGTACATTAATGTACGGAAAAACTAATACATAAATCACAGATATTTTTACAAACTGTAAGCCATAAATCTTGACATTATTTCTTAGTGCCATAAAAACTTATTGCTTTTTTTTCAATTTAGAAAATAGAGACAGTTCAAATTTAATGATAACTCACCTCTTATTACAAATCCGAAGGTGTTCCCCTCTTTATGTAAAGTAACTTCCACAGTTCTAAAGATGAGACCTGATCCTTGTACAGCTAAAAGAAAAAAAATAAAAGAAAAAAATGCCAAAATTTAATTATTGTTATTTTTCTAGTTATACACACAGAATTGCACCTTTTCCAATTTAAGCTAGCTATTGTGTTTCTCGTCATACAATTGGAAAGACTCTAGTACAGAACAGTCAGATTAAAGACCTGTAATTAAATACAACTCATCCTCTTTTTGAGAGAATTTTGGGCCAGATATTTTGCAGGTTGCCAATGGTTTGGAAAAAGAGCCATAGATGCATATAATAGATGAGGAATTTGACCCTTACTGTTTAAATTGTGGCGTAATTTTGCTTTTCTTATAGTTACAGAAGAGAGCTAGAAAAGATGGAAATACACAGTGAGACACAACAATGACAAATGAAATTCTTAAAGCTACCTATGGAGTTGGTTGTTCAGCCATGGAAACATTTATTTGTATTGCTTAAAGTCAAGACAGTTGAGATTTTTAGGGCGTATCTCTAGTCTCAGATTGCTAGATTAAGATGAAGAAAGTATTTTGTATCATAAGGATTTGTTATTTTTTCCCTTTTTCAAAATGTAACATGCTCTCTCTCATCATTGGTAAGTGAGTAAAAAGATCTTTGACTTCTGGTTGAGTCAGTATTTTCTCTGTAAGCACTAGAGGAGTGGTACACACCTGGGTTAGGAGGCGAGAAGCCTAATGCACAAACAGCACATCTGGGCGTGATAATCCACTTTAGAGAATTTGAAACCACTGCTGTTAAGAGACCAATGGCCAGTTTACTCTTAGCTTTTACAGGAAAAACTTTGGCAGGGTGTAAGAACTCCCTTTTCCAAAGGGAAAAGGACACTGGTCAAAATCACATGCGTGCACACTTCCCAGCTTCCAGTAAGATACTGCAAACAGCACAACACACAAAGATTTAAAAAAAACCCCAAAAAAACCTCTGTAAAATAAACGTTCTGTGAACAGCAGAACTAATGAAAACTTATGTCCTTTAATGCTCCTACCTGCAATAATCAGTTTCCCCGGTCCCTGTTAGGATACCCTGAGGGGGCAATGGACACCACAGGCTACACAGCTGGGGAGGTGTGCACTGCCACCCACGAGTGACCCCAAGGAGAAGTGGTGCCTCCCCAGCGCTGCCTGCCTCTCCTTCTGAGGACTCCCCTGGTCTGGGACTCTCTCTTCTGCTCAAGTGTCCATTTCCATGAAATGTGCTGTAATGTACTTTTTGTTTGGAGTCTTTCAATCCACTGTTAAAAAAGTTACTGCAGGGAACCAGAACAACCACCCACTGAAATCACATAAATTTCATTTCCTTAGGAAATCAGGCAAAAAATGGCCCTCCAAAGCATTGCTTTGTATTGCAGTAATTCCTGCTACAGCTTGAAGATCAGGGCTGTGTTACTGAAGTCCATGCAGTTGGTTTCTTTCCAGCAAGAAATGTTTTACTGCCTGAAAAGCACCAAATTATAGGGAGGAGAAGACAACTTTTGCCTTCATTCCTATCAACTGAAAGTGGCCCAGTACGTAGCTCGAGCTGAATCTATGCTTCCTAATCTGCTTGGTGTGGCTTGTAACATCCACCGGGGACAAGCAAAGCCTGTAGTTCAGCAGCGAGGAACGGCACGCAGCGTCCTTCCACTTGGGCAACAACCATTCCGGTGGCTGTCCTTCCACCCCAGCCGCAGCCTGGGAGGGGAAAGAAGTCCTTAACCTTTAGCAACAGCAAAAGGCAGATGTGAGGCAGGCATGGCTCACATTCCAGTTTGAAATATTGAGGTGGCTTGTGCTGAAAATAACAGCTGGATGCTCCTGCTTCCACTGCCAGACAGGGAAGGAAACACTAGGGAGAGTGGGATTACTAGTGCTCAGCCAGATTTAATCCATCATTATTAAAGTACTGACATTTCCCCACTCTGAAACCATGATAGTCCTCTCTCTGAGGGGGCAACCATGAAACCAACAGTAGAATTTCATTATGTATGGAGCAGGGAAAGAGGTGCCAGGATTTTACCACGTGACCTACTGGAAACCTTCTGCATATAATGAAGGCACTGTGTCTAGCTTGTTCACTAGAAGTTAATGGGAACAACTATATGGCTAATTATCTCCAACTTTATTAGCTATGCTTGTATCAAGGGTCAGAAATTCCAGGGACTTAAAAGTTATGACTGCTACTGTAATTTAGCCTGTCAAAATCCTGTGCCAGTGGACAAGAGTGGCACATATGCCAAACGCAGGTGAAACGGAAGGAAGCCCACTTCAGTAAGTGCAAAAAACCACTCATAAAACAACTACACCTCCAGCAAAATAATTCTGAACTCAGCTGACTTCATTAAATCAAATACCATGTTTCTGAACATGAAGTTCCCTTACCACAAACGAACACTAATCAACAGAGAACATTCAAAACATATTAAGGTGGTTGTCAAGAGGTCATAAAAGCAACCAAATATGTAATTAGACTAACACTCCAGCTGCTAGAAAGCAATGGGGAGTTCATCCTCTTCAGAACACCAAAGAGAGTGATGGATTTTTTGGCTTCTGTTGCAAGGAAAGTCTTTATTTAAGCAAACAAGAGCTTCCCAGCTGGCTCTGCAGATTTTTCTGGCCAAACACCAGCAAACATCATCTCCCCTCCAGTAAGCAGCATGAAGGAGCACACACTCTTTTCAAAGGTGACTGGTGCAGCCCCCTTAGTGCCAGACAGCCACCTGCCACTCAATCCTTCACTTCAGGTCCCAGGTTTCCAACTCACCATTTCTCTAGCTTTCACTTCATACCTGATAGCCTCAATTCCCACTGATTTTCTCCTACAGACACACAGTCATAGACATAGCCTACCCCACAGGGTCTTCTGCTCTAGAAATGAGATGTTGCCTAAAAGTGATGTCAGAAAGACTGGAAAAGTATGTTATTTATCTGGGAGGGTGCTGCAAGTGGAGACAAGGAAGGAAAAGGCAGAGGCAGAACTCACACATATTCATTGGTCTCATCTCAGAAGATATTACTACAACAAGAAGGATTCTCTTGCCCTGAAATCTATTTAATCTAATTCCCAGTATTGAAAACTGTAAACAAACATAGTGGAGGTTGACAACTCTGCTCTGCCATTGGCTGGATTTGTGCTGCTAAAACACCTGAGCATCTCTGAGAGCATCCTCCTGTACTGCCAATTCTTTCATACTGCTTCCACACTCTGCAATAAGCCAGAGGAAAAAAAACGTAAGAAAACAATCACTACCAAAAATGAAGATCACCAACCATGCCCATCTCACTGCTGACAACATGTCTGCTATTCTGCATAGGTTTCAGTTTGCTCTGCTATTACTTACAGACTGGAGGCAGCTCATACTCCACTTCCAAAACAACCCTCTCGCCAACGTTCTTGAGCAGGCTGATGATCTCATCATGGCGAAATTTGGTCAGGTTGATTCCATTCACGGATTTGATGTAGTCGCCTACATCCAGCTGGTCACTCCTAGGAAAAAGTAGATATTCATTTTGTTAACGACAGATCTGCTGGCCCAAACTAGGTAAATCCTTTAAATTACTGTATAGTGACGGTAAGAAATATTTTTTCCATTCATCTAGATTAAAACAAGTTGATCTTTCAAACAGAAAGTGGCATTTTAAGATCTTAATCTAGTCTAGTTTATTAAATATTAAAAGAAGAACATTGTTGCATTATTAATTTCTGATGCACAAAACCAGCTGTACAATAAAGGAATTGGATGATTTGACTGGTTTGGGCACAGGATCTGGGAAAACATCATCTTCATGTCCCCATCTTTCTCTCTCTCTTTGGGAAGCATCCAAAACTATTTTTTTTTTTACAATAGTTGCCTTCACAGCTAACATCACAGCTACAGGAGATAGGCCACAGCCCAAAAGCATATGTTCTGCTCAGTTACTCGGAATGATTTAGCTTAACCTTTATCTTTTGACCTGTTTCACTCATGAATAACAGCTTTTGGTTTTCACTGTAGTAGTAAGCAAGGTAGCTATGACTTTAGACTTCTTTTTAATCGTAAAACCAGTTGATGAACAGTTTTTTTTAATTAAATTATGGTAGTGCTATGGTTAGGTTTTCAGTTTTACTTTTTCCCCTGACTATTTTAAGCCGCTTCTTTCAAGTTTTTGTTCAAGGACACAAAAAAGTAGAAATAAAATTTAGATAATTTAGAAGAAACTTAATTAGTCTTATGATGACTTTCAAATATCTCAGTGGTATTTCTAGTTTTTGTCAAAGTAGCCTTGAGGGAAGAGGGGGACCAGCTGTTGCTGTTTCTCTCTGAGCTTCTCCGGTCTGATGGGCTGCCATTATAGATACATATAGTCACATATTTGTTAGTGACCTTTCTGATGCGGTATATATTTCTGAAGCAATCACATCTTATAATGCATTTTGTGGCTTGAGATGGGGTTACCTAGCAGCAATTCCTCCTTGACGAAGGTTAGATACTCTTGGTTTCCCATCCTTGTCAATTCCACCCGATACTGTAAGCCCTAGGGTGGTGCCTTCTTTCTTCATTAATTCAACTATTGTTGAGCCCTTGAATTCCTCTGTTGAAAGAAAATTATTGGCATGATTAAAATTTAAGTGATAACACAGATGTTGCCTTTCTAAAATGTCATCTACTTTCCAAGAAAATCATTGTGTATGTTAATAAGAAATAACGTGCACATCTGGAGATTCTTTATGTTACAATTCACAAGTTCTGTCTGCAAGGCTCTGCATATAGATAAATCTGAGACACATGTTCTGTAAAAGATTATTAAAAACTACACCAATGTGCTAGTATACTATACAGAGCCAATAAATACAAAGTCTGGCAACACTTACAACTAAAGGTAGCTGTTTCACATTTTTAAAAAGCTATATTTTCTCATTTTTTGCTTTCTCCCTCTGCACCCTATGTTTTATATAAAGTACTTCAACTGATTAACTAAATAGAAGGGTAAAAGACACAATGATGTAACGGTACTAGAAAATTTTAGATCCAGACTCACTTTGAGGCCACTAGCAGATGTCAATGCTAATCAAAACAATTGAACATAACAAGAATCCAGATGGAGAATATATGTATCAGATCTTAAGAGTTTTATTCCTTAGTCTTACACAAATAGATCTCCACTGTAATGCTCTGAGATCTCTGCAGAACAGGTATAAAGTGAAGGGCTTTCATAGTCATAGATACATATAAAATTTCCCTCACATGCTGTCTGGGACACCCTCTCCTGCAGTTTGCCCATTTAGCATTCTTGAAAAATGTCAAGCTAATTCCACAGACCTCAACAAATGCAGGTCACCTGCAACAGGAAGCCTCGAGCTCTCAAAAAAGAGATGTCCTTATTGCACATGGCTGGACAAGGCAATCTACATGTGCACAGTTCCAGCAGGACTGCAACTGTTTGGAAAACCACGAGGCAATCATACCTCATGTTCAGCGTTTCCAGTCAGAGAAGACCTATTAAAACCACCAGCTGCCCAGGTATTCTGAAAAAATGCATGAAGTCCTAAAGATCCACCTAGAAAATTATGAAATCCTGGAAGGATCATCCATCTCTCTCATCCTTTTCTGCATCAATATGCAGCTATAGGTGAACTGGTCAGATACAAACATCATATACGCACTGTACGTGAACAGTATGTCTGCACTGCACTAGCAATCTTGCTGTGGCAGCACGAGATTTAAAGATGAAAAGCTACCCAAAACCCAAGCAAGTTCCTTGTATACACTCATATGTTCACCTTTAAGGTCTAGAATAAGCACTATACAAACAGCAACAAGGCTCTATCAATACCTTTCCATATGACTGAGAAGATGACCTAATATATCTTGACCTCAAGATGAAGAACAGCTGCCCTGAACAAGAATTGCCAAACCTGAGCAAAACTGAGATAATGGTGGCGGGCAGAGGAAAGCATTCAGAGGAGCCTCCAGCCCTGGTGGAGTACCCTGTAAATCTTGGTAGTACTTCTAACAGGGTTAACTGCTGAATCTTTTGCAGATGTAACATCATCCTATGCAATGTTCCTGCTCCTTTCTGGGTGGCTGACAGCCTCGTCTTTCCATTCTAGGTGATGATGACCTCACTTCAGTTATTCACATTTTATTATACAGCATGACTTAAGCGCTTGGGCAAGAATTCTCCTATGCTTATAAAGCTTCTACTAAGACAAAATTCTGCAGTGTACGCAGTCAGCAGCATGGGTTGTTGAAATGAGTATTTAAAAACTGTATGGTGTATTTGTAAAAAGATATGACTACAAGAGACTGTGGGACTAAAAATGTGCCTCTATCCAGTCAGAAGCAGACAGTAGCATAGCTACCTGGTGCATTCTCCAACTTGGCTGACACCAAACCATTATTTGGAGTCATTTGGAAGCTATTGAGCTTCCAGAATATTTGCTCACATCTGGCCTTTTTGAAGAGGTTCAGAAAGAACAGATGTGATTACCTGCATCTGAACATGTAGACACGTTGCATAGCTGTAGGAGACACTATGGACCAAAATGCTGCTTTCAGTTTTATAAAAACCTGCAAGTATTCATAATGATTACAAGAGTTAGTCATGATACTTACTGCAAACAAAAATACTGTACATTTCCACCCATGATGCAACCTCAGGTGCTTGGCTGGTGTGTCACACTTGTTTATTCAGGGTTTACTTGATCATGAGATCTGGAGTCAAAAGGAAAATTCCCCTCTCTCCCCCACCTCCCAAACCGAATCCTTCCTTTGTACTTCTCAGTAGTACAGTCTGGTTCTCAGGACCATCTAAGATTTTTTTTTTTAAACAAATACTTTGCTAGAACATGTATACAGGACATCAGCAATGCACTGCACATGCCTAATCTTTTGCAATAGCACAATACTGCCACTTGTTTTGCTCTTTTATATAGGTTCAGTGTTAGCAGTTCAATGCTGGGGAATACTCTGCTGCCTGAAGTGACATGTAGAACAGATGATCCATGTAGTGTTTTAAGCTAGCTAATGATTATACAGTTCCCTGCAACTACTGGCACGGAAATTAATGACCAGGCTTGTTCCTTCTCACCATCTACTCTGACAAGCTTCTGTATACCTCTGCCAACAGAACATGGATCTCTAAACGCTCTTCCTTGATAGGCAGGAGGGAAAGATGCACCAACACCATAAGGGAGTGGTAGTGTAAAATGCTCATTGCTAACTGACAGATAAGGTCATTTAAGAGTACACAACAGTTAGGTTTGCACCTCTGAAAGATTTTGTAGCTTTTGTTGTACATTATCATAGCAGGAGGAAATTAAACTACCTTATAAGAGACTGTTATCCCTGGAAGTGCTCTGAACCAGGCCCATTCGATACCCCAGTCTCCCCAGTTTTCATCTTTGCTTTCTTAAATCGCACATGATTACAGTTCTTATAATGCTATATATTACACGTTTACTCATCTGCATTGCTTTGACATGATTATTACAGACTAATCCCACTGGAGTATTATCAAAATGCCCAACATCAGAACAACCCTGGGACTTCATTTCCAATCCAACAAGCAACTGCATCTGTATTCCCCAACTAATGCAAGGTCAGTCTCTATTCTCTAGTTAACCCAATGCTATGTTACTCTTTGTGGGTTCAAAATCAAACTACTTCATGTATCACCTCACTCATAATTCATTACTTATGCCAACCAGCAAACTCCTAATTAGAAGTCTCTGGGGCCTGTTCTTTCCTACATGAACTCCCACATTGCTAGTAACATTAGTATAGCCAACATCAGAAGGGAAGGCAAAGAAGTTGTTTCCAGATTTCTTATAATTTATGAGTAAAACAGAATTGAATTCACAAGTCTTTTGCTTAGTGGTAAACTGAATATGGAACATGAGCTTAAGAAAAGTCTTCTTACTCCATAAGTCCCAGTTGTCGAAGAGGTGGCAGTCACCGACCTGCTCCTCCACCTGGATGCCCACAAGTCTATGGGGCCAGACGGGATCCACCCGAGGATACTGAGGGAGCTGGCAGGGGAGCTTGCCAAGCCGCTCTCCATCATTTATCAGCAGTCCTGGTCAACTGGGGAGGTCCCAGATGACTGGAAGTTAGCTAATGTGACACCCATCTACAAGAAGGGTCGGAAGGAGGATCCGGGGAACTACAGGCCTGTCAGCCTGACCTTGGTGCCAGGGAAGGTCATGGAACAGATCATCCTGAGTGCCATTATGCGGCATGTGCGGGACAACTGGGGGATCAGCCTCAGCCAGCATGGGTTTATGAAAGGCAGGTCCTGCTTCACTAACCTGGTCTTCTATGACAAGGTGACCCCTTAGTGGATGAGGAGAAGGCTGTGGATGTTGTCTACTTGGACTTCAGTAAGGCCTTTGACACCGTCTCCCACAGCATTCTCCTGCAGAAGCTGGCTGCTCACGGCTTGGACAAGTGCACTCTGTGCTGGGTTAAAAACTGGCTGGACGGCCGAGCCCAGAGAGTGGTGGTGAATGGAGTCAAATCCAGTTGGCAACCGGTCACGAGTGGTGTTCCCCAAGGCTCAGTGTTGGGACTAGTCCTGTTTAATATCTTTATTGATGATCTGGATGAGGGGATTGAGTGAACCCTCAGTAAGTTTGCAGACAACACCAAGCTGGGTGGAAGCGTCGATCTGCTGGAGGGTAGGAAGGCTCTGCAGAGGGACCTGGACAGGCTGGATTGTTGGGCTGGGGCCAACTGTATGAGGTTCAACAAGGCCAAGTGCCGGGTCCTGCACTTCAATCACAACAACCCCAGGCAACGCTACAGGCTTGGGGAGGAGTGGCTGGAAAGCAGCTTGGCTGAAAAGGACCTGGGGTGATGGCTGACAGCTGCCTAAACATGAGCCAGCAGTGTGCCCAGGTGGCCAAGAGGGCCAACGGCATCCTGGCTTGTATCAGGAATAGTGTGGCCAGCAGGACCAGGGAGGTGATAATGCCCCTGTATTCGGCACTGGTGAGGCCGCACCTCGAATACTGTGTCCAGTTTTGGGCCCCTCACTTCAAGAAGGACATCAAGGTGCTGGAGCGTGTCCAAAGAAGGGCAACTAGGTTGGTGAAGGGTCTAGAGCACAAGTCTTATGAGGAGCGGCTGAGGGAGCTGGGGTTGTTCAGTTTGGAGAAGAGGAGGCTGAGGGGAGACCTTATTGCTCTCTACAACTACCTGAAAGGAGGTTGTAGCGAGGTGGGGGTTGGTCTCTTCTGCCAAGTAACAAGTGACAGGATGAGAGGAAACGGCCTCAAGCTGCGCCAGGGGAGGTTTAGGTTAGATATTAGGAAAAACTTCTTTACTGAAAGAGTAGTCAGGCACTGGAACAGGCTGCCCAGGGAAGTGGTTGAGTCCCCATCCCTGGAGGTATTTAAAAGACGGGTAGATGTGGTGCTGGAGGACATGGTTTAGTGGCGGACTTGGCGGCGGTAGGTTAATGGTTGGACTTGATGATCTTAAGGGTCTTTTCCAACCTTAACAATTCTATGGTTCTATGATTCTATAACAGTTTATGAAGTATCGAATATTGGAACACCACTCCTGCAGTACAGCTCTGGGATATGAACCAAATAAATTATTCTAAAATGAAACTGTGTAGAGAAAAGATGGTTCCGAGTCTATAAAAAGCCCAAATCAATACCATTTTACACTTCCGTTGGAGAAATGCACTTGAGAACTTCTTCCCCTCCCACCACTAACAAATCCAGCAGCACCCAGCAAAATGCAGCTCACATGGAGTCCTGCTTTCCCTCAGCCTGGGGAGGGTTTTGGGTCCTTGGGTGGTGGGATCAGCACCCAGGACTGCCACGGGACTCCCATTGCTTCCCGCTGCTGTAGGGGTGATCCTGGGCACACATCTGTCCATGCTGCACCAGTTGCCCTACAGCTTTGCTGGCATCCGCCTACCTCTGGTACAAGGCTCAGGAATCCCGCTGAGTACTGGAGATGGGCTTGGCAAGGGGAGTGCAAACATGCATACTTGTATGCATATGCAGACAATAAGATGGAAAAGAGGCATTTGGACAATGCCCTTAATAACATGATTTAACTTGATCAGCCCTGAATTGGTCAGGCAGTTGGACTAGATGACCGTTGTAGGTCCCTTCCAACTGAAATAATCTAATCTAATAATCTATTCTATTCTATACGAAAGGTTCTGCTCCAAAAAGCTTCATTTACATCTCCAGTCCTGTAAGGTGGAACATACATAGCAGCTGAACTCTAAAGAAAAGATTACACTGCTGTTGTTTTCTTAGTTCCTGGTCTGGATGTTTCTCTTAGGTTTGCTGCTGCAATACCGTAACTATGTGTGCCTGACTTGCAGCAGGGTCAGTTGGTGTAACAAGACTATGATCTGCTCTGCAGCTACAGGGATACTCAACACAGGACAAGAAAACTTCAAAGATAAGCAGGTGCTCAAACACAGGACTGGGTAAATCTTACTGTAAGAAGATGAATAAATGGAACAACTTACAGCTAAATAAAATCCAAGAAACACCATGTCAAATTAATTTTTCTTCAAGGAAAATAGTATCATGATGAAGTTCCTAGAATTTTATACATGATCAGACTTTTTGTAATTTCCTGCCTTTTGATGTACGTAAATAACATGTTTTAATGTATAAAAAACATGGAAAATAAATTGACTCATGAGATTTGAGAACCTGGAATATATTCACTTCTTCAAAAAGAAAATTAAATACTAGACTACAGAAGAGATTTTTTTTCACAGAACAACATTTGAAAGCTGAGAGAACTCTTAATCAAAACTTTTATCATCTATTTTATATATTCCTATAATTTTATATCTTATTTTACTTAGTAAAGTAAAACTGAAAAACATTTGCCTTCATTCCAGATTTTGAGTGTCTTTACCACCTCTTCTGTGAAAATTTCATTTTAAAATCCAAGAAAACTTTTAAAATCCAAGAAAACTTCTAAAATCTACACCATCAGGTCAAGCGCCTGTATCCTCCACCTAGTGAATGAGTTTGTTCAGTGCTTCTGGGACAGGGCATAAATGGAACTTAACCTAAAAGTAAAAAAATACTTGCTGTTATTGATTGTTTCCTACTGAAAGACATACATAATCAATAAGTAAGTAATTGGTAAGTCTGTTGAAAATACAGTCAATGCTGTCCTTGTACGCATTTTCGCTGTATGTCAGCAGAAATTCTGCAGAGGAAACATTTTGCTTTACATTCCAGTAGGCATCTCACGGATTAATAAGAAATCACATAAAGATAAAGTCAATTCTTAAGAAACAGATAGCAGTTTGTTATATGGGGGACATCACATCTACTCAATGTTTCAAGTCCTGCGGGTAGGTGTATTTCTCTGAGTGTGACAAGAGAGATGTCAAGAGATGATGAACGCTCCATTCCTTGTTGCCCTTTTCGTGACTGTTGCTAACTCCTAACACACTTCATTTTTTTTTATTAAAAACAAGCAAACAAAACCACATCAGTGAAGAGAATCCCAAAACATGAAGCTGACCTTAACCTACTCTGTGCCGTCTCGTCCAGCCAGTGGAGGGACAATCCCCAAACCAGTCCTAGTTCAGAACCCAGCAACCCACAGCAGAAGACAAACTGGCATGAGGTGCATCAGAGCACATCTACAAGGCACAACACACTGCAGTTACCAACAGGACAGTAAATTTAAAACAAGACCAAATGCAGGTCGCCTTGAGTCGGCAGCCGGGCTAACGTGACTCCGATAACTTGGATAAATGTTGCAGAAGTGAAATATTGTGCCATTTTCAGTGAAAGCAAGGGAGATGCGTAAGGCTCAGGCACTTGCAAAAAACTGGCTAAAATAGACTCAGTTTATACTGACAGCTATTTTGGTGGTATACAGGGCATTAGACAATCCTTTTTTTCTTTTTTTTTCAGCTATAAAAGCACCTACGAGATAACTTTGCCACTGCAGAAATGTTATCTAAAAACCAAATACCTTCCACCAGCGCTTATAAACTGGAAAAAGTCTGACTGTTGCCTGGCCTAGGCATGACACAGAAAAGCAAATAATGATATTTTACAGTGAACCACAGGCCTAGATACACAGGATGAGATCACATAACTCACTGAAAACACGGGGCCTGCAGGACACTGCAGCACAGCTCACATCTAGGTTGGTTGGTTTCCCACCTAAAAAGAGCTTAGTTCTTGTGCTATTTGATTTTGGGTACATTTGTCATATTCTTTCTGTCATTTTTTGCTCATATGCTTCCTGTTTTCTGAATGTGTGTAGATGCCCATAAAGGTGGTATGTAATGCAATGCAGAACATCTGCTTAGAAGGAAATTGAAAACATACAAGAACATAGTTTTATCATCCCCTATTACAGGTAAAGAATCAAATTACAAGCTTGAATTCTTATAATTATATTGAAGAACAATCAACATATTTTAATTAAAATGGATTTAGTAAGTAAGTTATGTTTCAAGTTTGAATGTCAAAAGTAACAGAATTACTATTCATAATCCCTGAGCAAATCTTGGCAGAGAAATTCAATTAGAGGAAAAATTATTAATAAAATTATAAAACATTAAAACATCTGGCTTCAGTAAATATGAATACTTTAATAAGAAGATGAAGGTTTAGTGGAATCATAACAACAAACCTTTTTTTTTTTTGCATTATTGCCTAGAAAAAAGATATTTTATCCCTGACGTACCACCATGGAATAAAGATGCAGTGTGAACTACAAACTCGCTCAGTGATGTAGGCTAGTTAAAGCGCATTTATTCCTTGAGCTAGCGGTGAAGTTCTAGAGTTTTCATTGATGGCTTTCTTTGGGCAAGTATCTACACTATCCATTGATCACCACCTGCATGCTTGAAGATTTACAATGATAAACTTCCTTACCTTGGGATAAGGACCCATTCCACCTTGAGGCACTTGCTAGGTTTCAGTAAGTTGAAGCATTCTTCTGTTTCCACATTATCTGTGGTGGCAGCTAAATTCCTGAACATGTGCAGGGCCCAAAGCAGCTCACTAAACTGTCAAGGTGGATCTTTCTGAAGGAAGGACATTGGAGGGTAGGGCAAAACAAGCACAAGGATGAACAACTTGATGGTCTCAACCTTCACAACCACTTCAATAGACAATACAGGGCTTTCCTGAGCTCAAACCTCTTTGCGTCCACACAATGCCAATTTTTTGCTTGGATGGGGAATGAGTAGAAGGTACTTTCGAGCTGGAGCTTACATCCATAGTTATCTCCCACATAAAAAAAGTGGCTCCTTTTGAAAATTTTGCTTCATGCTATAAGCATCCAAGTCTTAAACTTAAGAATGGCCTGTGCATCAGCAGTGCTTTCCTGAACACCTCTGCATGTCTGTTAGGCGCTATCGATGAAGAAAGGACAGAGTTCCATGACAACGTTAGTCTTCTCTAGATTTCTGTCTGAATTGGACAAAGGCTTCAGTAACGCTCCTCCCTTGCTAGTGAAAGTCCTGCTGTGCAGAACAGCACAGAGCTTTGACACTGACGTGGTATTTTGATTTAGAAAACTTCTTCCCGTAATTCTGATGGATTCACTTCCAACTTCCTATCCAATTCCTTTACTGAGAAATTAGCACCAGGAGAACTCTTGCTGATTAGCTCTTATTTGTACTGAAGGTGACACTATTCTCAAAAGCACGGCCTGATTGTTCCAGTTTTTCTGCTTTCTATAGTTATGAAAATGGATCAGGCAGGATTGATTACAGGATTGATTGCATTTGTGCATTTCAAGGCAGGAAGGAACTACCGAGAACAATTCTGTCCCTGACCTCCTGAGTGACACAAGCAGAGAAACATGATACAGTGATATCTGCAGCTACAGATTAGCTTTTAGAAAGATATCCCACTTGGCTTTGAAAGCATCATGTGATGGACAATCTGCTACATGCACAGGTAATTTCTATCTGAATTGGAGTAGACAAGCCTTCAATCCCAAGATCTCATTACACTACCACCATTACATTTAGGATCTCCCTGCAGATACAGAACTGTAACCTCCGATCACATCACCTCTTATTCTTCTTTCCATTTTAGATTAAGAACTGCCTGAATTGCTTAGGTTTTTGCCTTTTAAGACATGTTTTGCAGGTCCTTCCAATGTTTCAACATCCTGTGGCTACCAGGGAAGTTTTAGCAATAGTGCCATTAGATCCCATTTCTCCATTTGAGCTGTCATTTATTTTTACTAAATATACTTTGAGTTGCCTGTCATGGTCTACAGTTGCTACATAATTTAACGTTTTAGTTAATACAAAACATCAGTTTTCGTTTTTATGACATGGAGCTGAGGTCACTAATATCATGGCAAAATTGAAGCAGTAAGAATCAGAAAAGAATATAGTAACAGCGTCACTCCTTCTTACATAAACTATTGTGCAGGCATTCAAATAATGGATGGTGACTTTTCAAATATATATTATGATGACTGAAATTTGGAGGAATGGGCCAGTAGAACTTTTATTAGTACTTGGATTAAGGAGCAGACATTTTAAGTTTTTAACGGTCATATACCTCTTTGTAGAACATACAAAGTTGAATGATACATACACCCTATCTTTCTACTTGGTAGTACTGAGGGAGATTCGGCATGACAAAAGGGTTTTCAAAGTTTCTGTGTGGAAGATTAGACAATCCTTGGAAAAATCAGAAATGAATGAAAAAAATGAATGAGAATGAGAAAAATGGAAAATGAGAGTGAATACTTCCTACAGATTTTACTTTTTGTCCTTTGTGCTCAGTGATCCCTGATACCTTTATGGTTTGCTTACTCTCTACTTTTGCGGAAAACCACAACCCAGAAATGTCCACTTCTGGAAGATGGTAGTTCAAAAAATAGGCTGAAAGAATGCACAGCTATGAATGTTTTAAAAAGTGATCTGAAAGTGACTCATTCTTTTTCTATACTTCAGTCTGATAGAAAACTAGAGTTACAAGGATGGCTTAGGGGGAAATTTAATATGCAACACCACCTGACAAATAGGATGCACTGAATTTTTTAATGACACGTTTATAGTAGAGAAAAAAATGCCTGTGACAAAAAGACCATTAACTTACTCAACATTCAGCATGAAGAAAAAATATAGTTAAAGCCAAAGGAAAAGCAGAGTTAAAGAACTACAAAATAAGCTACCGGCTTATATTAAAATTTGCCAAATCACAGGAATAGTGATGACTTTAGCTGTCAATAAGCATTTAAAATCCACAAGGATTTACTATTTCTGTAAAAGAAGTTTGCCAACAGGAAAAAAATAAAGGAAAAAAAGAAAAGGAATAGTTCAGGCATTTCTTGTCTGCTAACCTGCACTCTGTAACTCTCTAATCAATCTCTGTACTTATTCCCTAAGGTTTAATGTGTGCATAATGAACTAATGGCAAAGAGGAACGAAGACAGACGCATTCATTTGCATGAACTAACTTATTAGATAGTCAAGCTTGCTGAACAAATCACTGCAGCAAAACCGTAAAATGCACAGCTGCAAGAATGTACCTGTGTGATTTCTTTTGTCATCTAAATTACCAGCATATGCCACAGAATTAGCACAGAAACTGAAATGGCATCATATTAGCACCTAGTAGTACTGCATGTATTAGCCTGTGAGACAATAGGAACATTTTACATCTTCAGGTCACTTCAAGAAGCTGCATGCAGTTCTCAGCAAAAATCTGAATATGACATCAACGTAAGAGGCTTATGTTATCCTGGAGCAGTCTCATTATTACATGCCGCAGGAAAAAAAGACTTTCCTCTGTCAAACTCCAAAATGCGATGCATGTTTCAGAGGAAAGGTTTTTGGCTTTTATTTCAACATTTCCTCTTATCCTCCAGAAACTTCAGGTGAAAAGAACAAAGATGACTACACCTACCTGCCTCTCCAAAAATATTAAGGCATGCTAGCTATACATTCTCATTCACGTCTACTTCAAACACACAGCTTGTTCATTGTGTCTATTGCAATGGCCTTCTCTCCTTTCAGTGACCAGGAGATTAAGACAAAGATAGACAGGTGTCTCCATGAATTGAAGAAATAACTAAAATCTTCAAACAGACTGAAACAGATAAAGATTCAGCTAAACAGTCCTACCCGGAGGCTTCAATGACATCTTTCATTTCAAGCAAAACACAATGTACAGAATCTCAACAAGGATGCTAATAGGAAAAACTGCTAACATGACTCAAAGCATGTCTGTTGAAAATACTTATTTTAAAGTAAGAATGTCTGTGAAAAAGAGCTGTCACTTAATCAAGGCTGTTCTTAAACAGAAGGAAACTGCCTGCTTGTGAGCACTTCTTCAGGTTGCTGACTCCATGAGAACAACTCACAAGATGCAACTGTCCCTGTTTCTCTTCTCCTCTGCTGTTAAAGGATATACTGCCTTCTTTTTTTAAGGAAATATTTAAATTCTAAACAATTTTAAGTTTGCAAAATCACCTAAGGAACCTACCAGGCCTCTCTCAATACAGAGGCCTCAGCACAGAGATATTCTGTTATCATTTACAGCACAATTTGCTAACCAGAACTGGAGGAAAAACTATGGGAAAATCGTATTTTTACTTTTGATATGGTTCCAGTTTGGTATAAAACTTCTGAAAGTTACACAAACAAGTGCATTCTGAAACTTTTTTCTTCTCCAGATATACCAACACGTGGTGTTTTTGAAATGAAAGAAACTTCTGCTTCCTGTGACCTGTATCTTTTTGCTTCACTGCTCCTTACACCGGGCTGCTCTCAGCTGTATGCAGTGCCATGTGCCCAGAAGCCTGGAAAGGCTGAGGAGCCCATGCCGGAGTAGTTCACATGCAGTTCAGTTATCTTTCGTCATTGGATTTATGAGCTACCCCAGGTTTAATAAATCGATGCTTTTCAGCTGAGGTCTGCATCACTAGGAAATTTCCATCTATATCAAGCACTGAGCATCTGCAATTGCTATTCATTTAACCTGAAAAGACCTGTGCTCAAATCTTCTTTTTCTTTGTATTACTATACTGTTAAATGGCTTTGAAAAATTGTGATAGGCTTACTCACGTGACTAAAGCAATCAAAATGGCATAAATCATACATTGCTAGCCTGTCCCAAGTACAATATCAAACGCTTCAACTTGAACTAGTTGGATTCCTTAACGCTCATTTTCAGCCACTTTAATGCAAACAAGCACCATGATTTAGATTTTAGAAATATAAAAAATTAATCCCCCTCTTTGTTTTTCTTTGTCAGATTAACACTTTGACAGCTACAACAAAGCATTTCATTTGCTTTCTTTTAACCTATTAGTTCCTGGCAAATAAATTGACCAGAGATCTAACTACAGACTCAAATTTTGCAGCTATTACTTCTGAAATCTTTAAGGATGTCACTCCAGTCCTTAACTTGTACCAGATACTCAGATTTAACAGCTCGTTTTTTCCCTAACTTACAGCCTATCCTATAGTTTGGGCATACCTATAAAGGATACCATATGCCAAACACGCAGACATGTTTAGTATTTCTGCCATTTCTGTAACACCGCTTACCTTAGCACTGTTAATGGGAGCGTATCATGGCAGTTTGAATGTACCTTATGGAGCTATGATTTACACCAACAAAGAACGTCTGGCATGATAGGATCTGTTTTTACTCCTAAGTATGCAACAAACAGTTCATTAAAATGGCCAGAAGGATTAGCATCAGCCATAGGCACAATTTGGTATTTCCTAAGGAGAGCAGGAGAGGCTGCTGATGGTATCTAATACTGCACAGAGCTATTTACCTAAACTGGAGAATTTGGAAGAATCACTAACGGTAAATGTTTCTAAACAGGATCTATCTTAATTCCCAGAATTTAGCTTATTCTGAAGGTCACCTCCTCCAAGATTTTTTTGACCGAAAATAGATGGGAAAGGCGATTTCTGCCTGAGCAAACCTATCCAATAAACACATTTGCCCTAATTTTTTTCTCGGCATTCGTAAAACTGTTCAACTATTGTATGGATTTTTCTTCTAAGCTCGCTCTCCATAAATGTCTTGCAGGTCCCATCCCAAAAACCCTTTTCTGCTAAGGGCAGATTTACATTAACAAAATGTCCCCAACATGACTATATAAGCATAGATATAATGTCAAACCCTCCCAGCAGAGATGAAGTCATAACGGGGGAAAAAAGAAGCCAAAAAAATTTAGACCAATTTGTCAAGCAAAAGAAGAGAGACAGCACTTCTGTGCTGATGTCACTTTGCCTACTCTGAAGCTTTGCTCATTTAGAAATACTGCAAAATCCATAATTCCAACTAACCCAGCTTTACCAGCAATGTTTTCCAGGAAATATCTAGTTTCTACATCTTACAGAATGCCTATAATAAGAGTCTCCACTCTGGATTTTCTTTCCCTTCTTGGTTTAGCAAAGTCTGGAGCAGGTGATCTTCAGGCCACAACAGGTCTGCACATTCATCATGTTTTTTGCCAGTGAAGACTCAGGACTTATGATGGAGAAACATACCCCAGCCTAATGCTAACTGCTACCACCTGATAAGAGTATTTGGTACAGTTTTAAGCTTTTAATGTTTAATTTTAAATCAAACATGCATTAGAAAAATACAAGATGATGCCCTGATATCTTCTGATCCCCATGTATTGACTACTGGTCAACAATATTTTTACAGGTGGATATATTAAAATGTGCATTGGATCAGCACATAAAATGTTTTAGACTCTACTCCAACTTTGTACAAAGAGAAAATGTGGACTATAAAATGTATCCATAACTTGTCAAAAATACTCTGAGACTCCCAACACCCTTAACTCAGACCATGAAAAGCACATCTTACCATACATTACAGTCACGTCCAGCCAGCATCCTAGTTGGCTAGCACTTAAGCTAGACTGACTGACTTAAACAGCTTGTCTATTATTTTCTGTGGTGTGGGATTAAGTAAGTCGGGCTCCATGATTTCTGTTATGTTCCCATCCACTACGTGCTCTCTATTGCACCCTTACCATTTGTTAGTGGGCAAGGAATAAAGCTCTTGGATTGCAATGGTCTCATTAAAGTTAGGTACCATCCTTATCATAAAATTGCAGAAATTCCTTACTAGGCATCTGGTTTTGTAGCTACAAGTTTGTAATGACTTTTAAATACACTTGCTAAATTTTCAATTCTGGAACTAATGACATATCTTTTAGCCAGAACTCAACCTGAAACCTTTTTGGAAAAGCGATGTGTTTACTCCCACGTGAATATGTTCCATGCAAGTTATTTATTAATATTTATTTATTAATAATAATAGAAATTATTATTAATTTTGATTGTACTGCAGCATTAGTTATTCTTGATAGATTTGGTCCATTTTGCTGCAGTCTTGGTCTAACAGCAAGATTTCCCTATATGACCTCTATCAATTTTTACTTCTAACTTTTATTTACAGAAGCAATATTTGGGGGATCAATATTCACACGGTGTTACCAGGTATGATCACTCATAGTTTGTCAGTGATATCTAAGATTCAGCTGCAGCATGTGTCCCTCATTTTTCTATGACAATGGGTTTTTTACTACCACAGAGATCAATGCTCACTTTCTATATTGTTTATCTGACATGTATTTGGGGTCACAATGTCATCTAATATAGGAAGAAGGTCTTGGCAAGATCTTGTCTCAGAGTTAACTATTAAGCTGGGCTCATTTTGCTTCACTGATAAAATCAATTAGCATTGAAGACTGGCACTTGTTCCTGCACGGATTAATATTCACAGTGTCCTTCCACCAATGTTTTCTGTGAAAAAGAGCACTGAAATCTCTTGATTTTGGCCTCGTTGCTATTTTACCCTATTAAAATTCTCCTTGTTTTGCTTTCTGTACTCTTTTCAGTTTGTTAGACCACCTGGTCTAGTGGGTAGCGTCTCTGCCCACGGCAGGGGGGCTGGAGTTAGATGATCTTTAGGGTCCCTTCCAGCCCAAGCCATTCTATGATGTTTCTATGATTAATAAATGAGACTTTACTGAAAGGCCTTCTTTAGGTGCTTATTCACACAACATTAGTGGATTCCCAAGACCATGCAGATACAAAGTGAGAACAATATCTGCAATTTGGACAAGGACAATAAATAAAAAAGATAAGCATCTGCATTCTGCTAGCCTGTGTATCAGATACAAAGTTAATAAAGCCTCCCACTCTATTAATGTAAGAGGTATGAATGGATGTATGCACCTATATATATATAAAAAAAGCCCACAGTAAAAAACCAGTGCCCAGTAAATTAATGATTAAATGAATTTGGACAGAAAAGGATGTGGGAATCCTGACAGGTGATCAAGACTCTCACTAGCCAGAATAATTAATGCAAACCATGAACATATAAACATATAAACATGACAGTTTTACACAGTAATATTTAGTACACCTTTGTATTTAGTGAAGTAGTGACGGTCACTTGGATGCTTTATCTCGTTCTTCTGACAAGATTATTACGAACCAAAGAGAGAGCAGGAGAGTTAGAAAAGAGCTTTCAGAATAATTAAAGAAACATGCTTGGGAGCAAAAGACCCCAGAAGCACAATTTGTTTACTTAAAAAAAGGAGTATTCAATGGTGATTTCATAATGAAGTACCTATAAAGGATGAAGTGAATTTTGATGAATTCGAAACTCTTTATCACAAATGAGATGAAGCTGAAACCACACATACTCAAGCTAAAAACAAAAGCAGTGAGGCTAATTAACTACAAAAGGCTGTGATGGATTTTGTATCACTGGCAACCTTAAATAGATTGAACGTCCCTCTGAAATACAATTCAAATACACGTTGAAATATAAGTAAATTCAGGGAAGTTGTATGTTTAGGTTAGATGGTCACCAAGGTCTCTTCTGGCCCATGAACTCCATGTATAATCACAATAAATACAGTAAAACCTGAAAGGATGAGCTCTTTATTCTTACCACAAACAAAAAACTAGTTTGTAATGGTTCTATAATTAACTTGTGGTCTTACAGCTGATACACAAAACAGACATGTCTAACTCTTCTATTCTACACTATGAGGCAGGAATTCATATCTCTGTCTGCCCACATACCAGGGATGTGATGAGGAAGACACACAAGCACCAAAGTCTCTTTCCCTCTTTTGATTCTAGGAAGAATGAAAATGCGATTAAACAAACAAGCAAAGAAACAACCCTTTCTCTATCCACATGAAACACTTTAAACCACTTCACATTGGCAAAATGGACATATAATTTTGTAACAACAACAACAAAATTAGATTTTGATGTAAAAGCCAAGGTTTACAGTGAGAGCTAGTAGCTTTGACCCACTGATACAGTTGAAAAGGTGAGCTATTATCCAGATCTGGGATAGCATATTTTGGTGTGACAGTGCTGTTATCTTGGTACGTGATATATTATTTCCTTGCTATCTTCATGCCCTGATAATTACTGCAGAAACTGAATGGGAGATTAAAAAAAAAAAAAAAAAAAAAACAGATGGAAAGCATGTCTTAACTCCTTTAAAGAGGTATTGCAAAATACATTAGGAACATCATTTAAAAAATCAAGTTAATTATCTATAAATGTAAGATAAAAAGAATCTGTCAACTGTAAAAAGACCCAAGTAGGCAAATGATAAAAAATTATCCTCAACTTCTCATATTAGCAAATTACTCAGACCTTAAAGGAACATGCTTGGATTTCTTTTGCTAGTCATATGCTTCTGCCTACAGCATTGTGGGACACAGGACTTCTGAAAGACAGCAATGCCCTCCTGGGTCAGAATAACACTCCATCTAGTCCTGCTCCATCTTGGAAAGCAAGAAAATGAGGTCCTGTTTAGGGAGAGAATGACAGCCTGCTTACTTTGGCCAGTCCAGTCCTGCCACAGGTCCCCAGCATCCAGTACTGTCATGTTAGAGGGTACAATGCTCCTCAGTCTTTGTAATATTTACATATGAATCTCTTGCCAATTAATTTGTTCACTCCTTTCTGAATCCACTGAATCAGTCTGCATTCATGGGTTTACTGCTTACTTTTCTTCTCTGGTGATACTGGATCCAGGAGGATCATCTCGAATGAATGATGCAGAAATCAGTTTTTCTGGTGAATCCACGTTTTTGCTCTAATACTGGACTGACAGTAATATAAATAAGAATTTAGAAATAGAATTTCCACCCAAGAGAAAAAGATATTGCCTGAAAATTTTTTAATACATTTCCTCACTTCTGAACAGACTGGGGAACGTGAGCATCCTCATGGATCTTCTTCTCATGTAATTTCCATTTTCCTGAAGGCATCCCCATCCTCCCCCATGAAAACCCAGCTGTGCTATCCTGTGGAAACACAGTGGTTTTCAAAAGGTCAATATCAAGCTTCAGATTCTCAGTTACCTGTAACAACAAAGAACCTCTGGCAGCTGTAATGGGCTGTTCTGCTCCACAAGGGACAAAGCGCAGTTTTATAAAATAAGAGTTTTACAACTTCTTGTGGACAGCAGAGATTATTGGGATTGATGTGTCTTGTGCTCAGCCAGGAACGAACTGTGATCAGTTACACAGTCACAGGGTTACAGATCTCCCTGTGCTTGTCACCTCTTGCCATGACCTTTAGTGAGCATATGGCTTTCCTCCCTCTTTCCAAACTCACCCAGCCTGTCCAGCTTCTCTTTCAGAGACTAGGTCTCCATACCTCTTCAAGCCTACTCTTGACCATCTTTGGCTTTTCCTAGTTTCTCTCTCCTCCCATGGCCTCCACAGCCTGCTCCCTCTTCTAACTGAAGCCTTTAAAGGAGAATAAATTTTTCAACAGACATCAACACTTTGATTAAAATGAATGAAACCAACCATCACAAGGATGTTTTCCCTTTGTGGAGTTGAGAGAGCACACCGAAGTTGTGCAGGAAAACAACCAGGAGACGGGACTCCCAGCTCGAGGAGATGCACTGAAGCTTCCCAGCCTATTTTCAGGTCCCAGGCACCACTGAGAAACCCTGTGGTGTCACAGTGACAGCAAGGCAGGCGTGAGGGACTTGTGCTTCAAACTAACAAATGGCCAATGGAGTACATGCACACGTGCACACTGCAAGCACGTTTGCTGAATACAGAACGATTTGCTCACAACTTCCATCTCTGCCCCAAAATGTGTGTGTGCAAGAGCTAAATAGCTGAGACAGTTTTTTTAGTGATGTTATAGATACCGTAAGGGGTTTCATCCTCATCATACTGCATATAGCTAAGCTGATTTTGCTGGGAAAAACTGCAGCTGAAATAATTTAATACATTTTATTTTGAAGGGCTTAAGTTTGGTAAAATTACATGCAACTAAATCCAAATATCCATACATGAAGGTGTTTGGTACCACCAGCAACAAATACTGCTATTGGTGGTGCCCATAATCAACTTCTATATAAAAGTGAAAATAGTTTAAAGATATTTAACTTTTCAGACCTCATATCAGTTGGATATTTGAAAAAGTGCCGTGTTCCTCATGTACAGTATTGCCTTTAATGCATTTTCTTCCTCATTTATGGTGAAAGGAATGAAATTAGATTGTTCTCTATTCTAATCCTTTTCAGTATTACAAAGCACTAGCATGGTGGGGTAATTGTTGATCTGTAAAGACAATGTATAAATAAATCATCAGCAATCTCATTTAGATAAAAGCTCAGTAGGCTTTTTTCATTTTCTACGAAAGCTAAACTTTTGGATTTATCTGTGTGTGAAACATGTTTACATGAATGCCATATATGAAATCATTCCAACAAAGTTATTTTGGTGGAAGGGAGGGAGGATAAGGAAGAAATCTTACTTCTTTCAATATTAAATATGTGAAAGCAAATTCAGGAATTTCCAGTGTTGATGAGAAGTAAAAGACATGTAGCTCTGCGGATGCTTCACAGACCATTTGATAAACCTCCAGCAGGTTAAGCAAACACACAGAGAAGACTGTAAATGATACGGCAACTGCAGCCTCTCATCAAACAGGAAAATCAGCAAATGACTTTGCAGATATAATAAACACCTCAAGTGCAGAAAAGCTTACTGCCTGTGATCTGCATTTCACAGGTCAAAACACTTGCTTCTGCTAGGAAATCACCCAAGATAGTTCCCATAATAACTGTGACTGCAGAGGTTATTGCTAATGGATTTCTAAATGCTAAAAATCTCTTCAGTGGCAAATCTGAGCATTCTGTGCTAATTTTAAAAAGTACACAGTAAAAGTAAATGTCTATGAGACAAATGCAAATTGAGGGAAAAAAGTGCTTTTGTAGACACATACTTCAACTTCCTAACTCGGCCTTTACTGAGGTGTATATATTATTTTCAGATTTTAATTCTGTGATGAGTTGTTTTTTCCACAATGACAACTATGCAAAAGATAGGGGATGATTTTGTGACAGGTTTCCTCAGGCAAATCATGCTCTTAATCTGCAAAACCATTTAGCCAGTGAAGACTATTTAATATTTTGGTAGGGAATGAAGGGTTAGGGCAAGACAGCATAGAATCTATGAAATCAGAGTGCTTACAAAATCTGAGGGAAGCTGAAGTCAAAGGCAAGGCAGGTTTCTTTTGATGAGGCTGGAAAAGGTGATTGAGGTCTGCACGAGTTAAGCAACATCGCTTGAGAAAGTGGCTGCCCTGTAGCAAATGATGCAACGGGGGCTGCTGAAGTTGGCAGCACTCTGTCAAAAAATAACGGGATCGTTTACATCTTCTGCGGTTTTACTTGACACAGGAGTCTGAAGGAATTGGACCGAGTTAACTGCAAGCATGAGAACAGCTATTTTTGAACACCCGCTGTCTTGCCAATTCTATATTAATCACAGAGGAAAACAAAACTGGCTCTGGAGGTGTGTTTGCACATCTACCCACTGGGGACGGATCATCTGTCTGTCACATTCGTCAGTCACTGTGAACCTGGCTCAGACGTTAACAGCTGAGCTACGACAAGAATAACCTGGGAGCCGTCTTCCCTCCTAAGCAGTGTCATTTAATGAAACTTGTATGCTTGGATCACATCAGAAGTTCTTAATTTTTTTTAATCCATGTGGTTTTTTTCAATTCCTTCTACCTCTCTGTATTACTTTCTATATTCCTCCCTTATTTCCAAGATTATCTTGTAAAAGAAAAATAATGCACTCTATCTATTCTAGTATTATACTGTGCTGTACAGACCTTTTCCTCATTCAAATTGTAGCACAGCACACACAAATGTTAAACTCAGCTAATACAATTTTATATCAGCAATTCAAGCACAGAATAACTGGATCACATGTTCTGTCTCTAACTGTAATCTATACTGGATACTGGAATCATATATATATTTTAACTCTCAATTATTTTCTTATTTCTTCACAACCTTTGCTTGTTTTCCTATAGCAATATATTTTTGTTTTCAGGATTAAACAGACATTTCTATAAGTTACAAAAACCCCAAAATCATAGTGAAGAAAGTAGAGTGGTCTTTAAAATTCTCCAGCTTCCAGCTGACCTACATTCAAGTTCGTTAGTTGTGGGCAGTAGATAAATCCCTCAGGAAAGCCACATTTGGTGTAGCCTGAGACAGAATACGAACATTTGCTGCACAGTAGGCTGCGGGTCAGGGAGGGGAAAAAAAGGCGTACTTTTGTATTTTTGTAAGCAGCTCAATAGCACCTGTATGTGTTCAGAGCCAAGGATCAGAAGAAAACTACCTTACTGCTTTCCATTGACATATACATTGTGTATTTAAACCTTTCAGAGCCTGAAAATTCCCAGGACATTAATTATTGTTTTTATTACAATAATTTAGCATTTTGTGACTTCTCCTAGGAATATTTTGTGTCCTAAGCAATTACTGAGGACACTACATCATACAGTAATTATTTTTTTAGTATCAGCTCTGTAAATACTATCCTCACAAGGCATTTTAAGGTTCTTTGATTTGCTTGTGCTCCCTTCTAGCTCAGTAGTTCAAAATTTGGCCTACCCTAAAATTATGTTTGTTTAACATTTCATTTTTGCATTAAAATTCTGTGACCAAACTCCCCCAAAATGAGGCTGCAAAACTGCTAATAACAGCAATACCAGAGCTTGAGCCACTGCAGAGGATGCGCTCAGGGCTGTACTTTCACTGTGTTTTCCCTCCAGTTTGATGGCTAGCCCTGTTTTTGAGATCAAACACTGCGCTGAAATAAGAAACCTGTATTATAGCATGCTTCAAAGAATCGGGTAGTGTGGAAAGAAAGTGCAGTATTCATGCATGTACAAAGGAACTAAAAAATCTGGTCACTTTAATTTCAGACTTCAAAGTTTTGACAATTTTCCTTCAGAGTACAGTGACCTATTTTAACAACTGACCTGTTAGTACATCGCTGCAACTGCATACAAAACTTGCAAATGACAAATAATAATAAAAAAATTGGTTAGAGAGAAAAACAGGCTCCCCATGGTGGAGAAAAGGTCAAGGGAATGGTTTATAGCATCTAGGTTTGGTCTTTCCTGCTCTTCTCCATAAGGGTTGGCATGCACTCTCACCATAAATACAGACAATTTGCTTGTTCAGCAGATCAGGTAGATCTAGAAGGTAGCTGGAATGAGGTTTGGGAAGGCGTAATGGCTCCTGTGGGTCCCAGGGGCCAGCACAGCTGGAGTACAAGGGTTAAGCAGGAGGTGAAACAGCAGTGGATCAAAGACAACATGATGAGGGACAAGACTTCAAGGACCTTTTGCTAGGTGTGTTGAGCAGGGCAGAAGGCAGGCAGCTGTGTTATTCTTCTGTCCCAGAGAAGAGGAAATTTCCTCTGTTTGAGAAAATATTCTTACTGTGCCTCCTCGTTATTTGGCACCGGTTCTTTGAACAAGAATTTACTTAGGAGAGAGACAGCTACATGACTGCAATCCTCCTAGCTAAACTAAATCTCTGAATTCACAGATGATTCAAATAGCTGTCCCAGACTACAGTTTGCATTATAGTTGTTTTGAGCCCTTCACCACTTCAGGCAATGAAACTTCACATTTCTGAAAGTCTCCCGTAGCGCAGATGCCTGAGTCAGTAGATACAAGAAGTAAAAAGTATGGATTCTTTTAATTTAATGTCAAATAGATTGGGTACAAGTTAGCTTTTGCCTAAAAAAATAGACTTTTGACCCAACCAAAACTATTTGCAGAATTTAGCTAACAAGTGAGTATCAAATACTTTATTTTAAATGACAGACATTTTTAACTGCATCTGTGATTCTGAGGGAAGGCCCATGAATTTTCAAACATGTTGCTTTCATTTATATGCCTAAGTACTAGTCCGACAGTGATAGTTTCCTGAATGAAGCACAGTACACACTCCCTTGGCTTCTGTAACCTACTACATGGGCAGAGTAGCAGTAAGGTTTCATTACATACTGTCTAGGACAGTCTAAATTTAAAGGTTCAGAGGAGAAAATATGTTTGTTTCTTACTTTGCAGGCTGCTTGTCGTGCTGGCGTTACCTCAAGACTCATTTTTACATTAATAAATTCTGACTGTAAAGCTAAATAATGTTTCAAACAATCATGTATATATAACTAAACACCTACGCATCTGCAAAATTAAGTCCAAGTTTCAAACTGCAATTATAGTAATGCATATAATTTGAATTAACTATAATTTTAGCAATTCTGTAAATCCCTTTGAAAGGATCTGTTGCTTGTTGATTTTGTGCCATGTGAAGACATGATAAATATGACATGTAGTCTCATCACATGAATAATGCATTCTGCATCTTAAGCAAGCAAGTTCTGCTCCAGAGAGATGCTTAATCCATTCCCTGCTTCTGGGGATGAAAGGAATTAAACTCAGCGCACTGATTTCACAGTATGTGCTCATTTGACTTTAATTATAAAATGATTATTTCAACATTTTTTTCCTGTAAAATAAACCAAGCCTGAGCTCCATGTAGCCTCTATAGAATTATACTACTTCTCTGTGCATTCAGTCTTTGCTCATCAATACTGCACTTTCAATACAGTTTCACATGGAAGGATAAAAACAACCTCTTGGGGTTTACAGTTGGTATAGCAGTTTCAGGTCTCACAGCAATAAAAGCTCCTCTTTTTGATATCTGGCCAAAGGAAGGAGCACTAGAATCCTTTAAAGTGAATTTAAATGTCATGAGAAGGAACTTTCACCAGGCAGAGAAAGATGACACGATCCCACGCTATGCTGGAAGATTTACATCACGCATCCTGGATATATATTTTCACTAGTATTTTTTCCACAGACTGCTCAAACCTTTGCAAAGCTCCATATAAGATCATTTACCTTGCTAAAACCCAAAAGTTTTCTCTTGGCTGATTCAATGGCCAGAGCATTCCTTGGGAATAGGACATCTGCTGTCCGTGTCTCAGGAATGACAGAGCGTCAAGTGGATTAGACAGCTATACTGTCAAAGGCATTGCCATGCTTCAAGCTTGAAAAAACAGCACTTCAGGAATGTGGTGTTTTATCAGGCATACCATCTGGGGGGAATAGAAATGAATGCTTTCCATACAGTATATGCTCTCTTTGTAAGGATTACTGACAGTAAGTCCAACTGACATGTCTCCACACAGGTCTAGAAGAATTTACCAGGTTCATTGCATCATACCTTCCAATTCGAAAGCTATTTGGAGCTGACCTACATACTGTCAGAAGCCAGATCTTGCCCCCAGGCAAAAGCAGCTGTACTACTTCTGGTCTCAAACTAGTTAATGCTACTAGTTAATACTACTGGTACTCCTCTTGCTGCCAAGCCAAGCTGGCTAGCTGGGATGTGTCTGCATCAGTGTCAAGACTAATCCACAATGTGGATAAACTGCCTACAGACAAGCAAAAGTAGATGCTATTTACAAGGTGCTAGCTTACATATGAAATGTGGGGTCAAATTTTCTCAGTGTCCAAGTGATATAAAAGTTTATGCGCTATTTTCAGAAACCTCAGCCAACTCCTAAATGTTCAATTTACTTCCCGGAACTGCGCTTAGTTTTACAAAGGTATTTATGTATCTAAACCCACTACATCCGCTGTGCTAGAATGTGAATTTGTCAGGGCACGAAGAAGTTTTAGTTATTGCTTTTTTAATATCCAACCAGCTCAATCTCATTTATCCTTTGGGGCTCCTAAGGTCAAGAGATGCAACAATGTGTTAAGATAAATGTCTTCGCTATATTAAAAGCTGAAGAACTTAGCTTAGATCAGTTTTTTCAGAACACCTGAAATGAAACCGAGTACATCTCACCAAACATTTGTCAGTATTATTTCTCTGAACAAACTGAGACTCATGCACAGCACACAGGAAAGATTTATCTGCAATGCTCTCAAAAACTCCAGAATACACAGCAACTTTTAAAAAAAAGTCAAAATAAATGGTCATTGGTCATGACAACTATTCAACACTTAAATTCCTAATCTTATCAAATGCTCTAAAGAAAAACTGCACCACTTCAACTTTCATCAAACCTTCTCTTTAAAGAATACTACTGAAAATCATCAGGAGTTCTCAAAATGTCATGTGAAACCATGAACTTCAGTCTGTATTTGGACCTTAGCATAAGTGTTTTATAAATACAATAACCCCACCACAAACGACAATTACTAAGTTCACAGTGAAAAAATTCAAAATATATATAAAAAAAAAAGTAGATACTTAGTATGTTAAATATTAGTGACCTATGAGCTAAAGCATTACCTGAAGAGGCACCTGTACAGAGGTCTTAATTCACCCTGAAGAACAACGAATCTTGATTTGTACTGACTTGGAGAAAAAAAAAAATCTGTCTGGTGTTTGTATAATTAAAGAGTTTCTCATAACAATAACTGTACACTGGACACTGTAGTCGCTTTGCTTCACAACGGCTATGATCTTCATGATTCTACCATAAAGATAACAATCTTTAAATCACTAGAATGTTTAGTAAATCGTTCATCTCTCTCTCACACATACAAACATGTATGCAAAGCATCCACAAAACATGTACTTTGGCCCTTCAGAAACACTACAGTTACTGGGATGAGATCTGAGCCTGGCAGTGGCAAAGGTCTGAGCTCCATCCCCTGTATCCATAGCCTCCCTGTGACTTTGTTCAATAATAAGGCCATGGAGTGCAGAGAATATTAACATCAGTCATTAGAAGGTGGGTGACATGACCTTACAGCTTCTGTTTTCTATTGCAATACATCTTCCCTTTGAGTCAGAGGTTACTGTGCTTGGGGTGAGACTGGCAACATCAGTTATTCTGCCTGTGCGCAACCTTTGTCAGTGTTCGTTTGTTTTCATTAAAAGATCTCTCAAATTTTACTTGAGGTGAAAATCCCTTTAGATTGCTGCATAACACATACAAAACTTGCTTTTCATGGGCACATTTTGCAGACTTGTTTGAAGTAATTAGAAGAGACACAGGTTTGAAGATCACATACTTTAACCATTGATCTAGTGGTCCAGCTTTGTGCGACAGGATGACAGAAAAGACAAGGATGGCATACGTGTGGCAGAAAATCACGTGAAGATGAGAACTCTGACAGAGTGTTGCTCTGCTACATTTCTGAGCCTGTCCGATCAGCACTGGAAAATATTAGCCAATCTCCCTATACCATCGAAACCAGATATCAAAGAACAGATTTCGTGGGGCCTGAAAATACGCGAGCCTCTGATTTAAAGGTTATCGCGATCAATGTCTGAAAACTGCTGCAAAAGACAGAGAAACAGGGATGTTCTTCACAGCAAAAGCCCAAGGCAACCTAACTGTGGGAACTCCTTACAGCTCCCATGGAACTTTCCTTATAAAGTTGCTTGGTAGTAACTGTAATTCATTTGCTTTTTATAACCAGTTGAATTTTGATTAGTATTACCTTGCTGTTCACAAAAAAGTTAGGTGTTATAAAAAGCAAAGCAAGTCTTACCTGGAATACTCTGTCTCCTCACAGACAGTGCTCCATCAGGTGGCTTTGCCTGGTTTGCAGACTTTGTGTAAGGACTCTCATCTAAACAGAAACAAGCAACACTTCCAGTTACTGTTAAATATAATGTTAAAAACAACGTAATTTTAACCCAAATACTGTGTGAACTAGCAATGCAGAGCACAAGAGCTGCTGTGAGCTAGATGAGGATGGGTATTTCTGAATACTGACTCAATGCTCAGTGGCGTGTTTAGACTTGGTGACAAAGGCTCTGTATAACAGAGCTGAAAAGGATGGGGTAAAACTCAAATGGGAGATAACACTTAGTTGATGACAGGCTTGATATACAAAGGCCTTTTTGGTTTTAACATAACCATAGAAATTTCCTTTTTCTCATGTTAAGAAGCTTCACATGTCAAAGACTCGAGTGAGAGAGGTACCATCCCTGTTCAGGAGTGAAAGGCTTGCAGAAACTTTTGAATATTCTGGCTGTAAAGATGCACTCCTTTTCCTTTGGGATCTGGCAGTGGGTGGTTCCTTTTCTGTCATAAGGATTGATCGGGGAAAACATCAGAGAGCTGTTGCCAAATAGGCCAGGCACATTTATGCCTGAAGAATGGCACTGTAAGTGTCTGTGTCTAAATAGGAGGCTACATGGAACACCTACTGATCAACCTCAGCGCATAAGAGACCACTAATGGTGGGATGAGCAGATGAGTCATCAATTAAAGGCAGCATTAGGCAGAAAGTGAGTCACTTCTACATCCTTCTTAAGAGCAGAACGATTGTAGGAAAAAAATTCACCTATATTGTAGCTTTAAAAAGGACAAGCTATAAGCTCAGGAAAGAAATGCGAATAAAAGAGAAGAAATAATATTATGTGTTTTATTCTTTCAATCAAAAGAAAGGAATCAGAAGAAATTAGGCTTCTGTCTTGCTTGTCCTGTAATCAAGTGCTCAAACGCTTTAAAGTATTATCAAATCCTTCTATTTGCATATTTTCCTTCAGGTTGCAAAGGACCGATGCGTTTACAGCATGTGCATGAATACATGCTTAAATACAGATCAATGAGTAAAGGAATCAAAGACTATGTTATCTGATATAGCATCCTCAGATCAAGTAGAGCCATATAAACATTTTCTGGAGAATCAGTTTTTATTTTCAGCTGACACTCTTGACATTATAAGCCTTCTTTGCTGATTACACTATTTACGTCTTGCGAAGTCTCAAACTCCTTTAGAAACTTGCATCAAAGACAGCAGTCCATTCTTATACAAGTGAGATAAGGGTTTGGTCAGCATAATTTAATTTAAAAGAAAGAAGTGACTAGAAGAGCTGGTTGGCTTTTAGAACCAGAATCTCTGCAATGAACTGCTGTTAGGTGGATGAAGTAACAGAAAACCTAAATGAATTAGAAAAAAAAAAAAGGCAAAATATTGTTTTATAGCCATGCACCTTGATGAAAATGCAGCAAGTAATGAAGAACATATATTGGTAAAATACCTGAACAGCCAATATAATTGTTTTTTCTACAGTAAAATGAACTCCCATTGCTTTAGGACTACATTGTTACAAGGAGAAAGATAACAGGCTTGACTATGCTGTATGCTAGTACAAACTCCAAGAAAATAAAGCTGTCAGCTACAGGAAATACAGAAGCATAAGAAAATATTAACACAGATACAGCTACACAATTTAAGAAAAAGGTAGACATGTAAAGCTTTATACTTCCATTTGAGGAAAGTGGAAAAGCTAATATTATTGCATATGCAGAATATACATGCCCTCATTAAAGAAAAAAATTAAAATAAGAGTGAACTAGAGCTTCTGAAGGAAGTAGGATTATCTTTTTTCTTTCACAGAAGAGGCACCACTGAGCTCAAACTCAAGACAAGGCTGAACAGCCTTGCTAACTCATATCGATACCAAAAAAATAGAGCTCATCAATAACATGTGGCTTACATGTCCCATCCATTATTACTTACTTGCAGGTGCTGAATGTGAGAGCAGATAGTGTGAGACATGCATTTTTCTATTAAAAAGTGGGCAGGAAACATAACACAATTTCTCAAGAACCGATGGATGGTGATGACTTTTGGGCCCTATTTGAATGTATGCCCTACCTATGAAAAATCTATCAATTTACAGAACAAAACAGTCTTCTCCTAGTCAGACTTATTACATATGAATTATTTTCATCAGATTGGAGAGAGGGCAAAAAGGAAAGAAGAATTTTCACAACCAGACCTTTTTCATTGAATCTTTGTCACTGAGCAAATGAGTAAATCAGCTACAATCTCATGCTGGAATAGGATTTTCCCAATATTGCACTGCACTGGAGTACCTGCGGTTATCCAGAGTTCAGAATAAAGGACAAGCCTGCAAGTCTTTCTGTTTAATGGCACCAATGAGGGTAGGGGACCGCGTGTTCAAATTTCTTACTAGGGAGCCTGACCAAAAAGTCTAGTATTTTCTACATGTTGTTATGTAGATATGGCAGATATGAAAGGTAACTGAGACTGCATATGTGAGTAAGCTAGTATTTTAATTTAAGCATATTAACATTGAAAACTTCTCAGATATTTATATGGATTAGGTACCGTAGGCACGTAATTGTGTTACATTTCTTAATCTGTGTACAGACTTTCACAGCAAAAAAAGAGGCCCAAAAAGTTACTTCATAAACTTTTGAACCCATGTTAATGCAAAATACGCCCAATTATTATTGGGAAAGAACAATGAGTCATTGTATCATCAGTGGATTGGGAAACTGTTCTCAGGACAGGAAGGAATTCTCTTTCAATGCCCATTTAACAGTAAAATCACACTGCAACATAACTAGAAATCAGTGTAAAGGACTCCCAGAAGCAAAGGAAAACAAATATAACCAATTGGAGAAAGAATGCTAACAGCCTTATTGAGATGCTTATTTGAGACAGGAAAGTAATATAAAGAGCAGACAGATGCAGACATAGATGCCATCCTAAAGAACAAAGTAACTAAAGAGACAAGGAAGCCCTGATAGCCCCGAAATGTCAGACACCACTCACGCCATCAAAAAAGGGAAAAATCTGTTTGCACGTATTAGCAAAGTTGCATGTGTGGCCACAAGAATTTATTACCAAATTCTAATTTATTGATGTCCCCATCCGCTCTATAGTTAGCATAGAGGGTCTTAAAACATGCAAAAATGTCTCACGATAGCAGTGCCTAGAGTGATTTGTCTGTTTTGTATTACCAGCTTCCCCCTCTATAGCACAGATAGACTTGGAGATGAAACCCAACCCAGCAAGCCAACACCCTGAAAAAGCAAAGGAACAAAAGGGTATGAAGCATTCCCCCCCAACAGGGGACAATAACTCAAAATTAGGTAAAGCTGTGATGTATTTAAGAAGCCACACATACAAAGCAGAGGGAGAAACAGGCTAGATTCAGAAGCATAACTCTCACCTAGCTACACCCGTAATACTAATATATCATCAGCAGGGAGTGAGTCACAGTCCATAAAGAATTCGCAGGCCAAACTGCGTCGCCCCTGAGCACAGAAACGCCTTCACCTGGAACCCGCAGACAGGCAGCTGCAAACCCTGCCGCTCGGCGCACCAGCTCCTGCCCGCTTCTGGAGGGATCGTGCCGCAGGTGGCCACATTCACTACAGCGGGACTAGCTTAGCTATGCAGATACACTCTTGGAGCTGCATTAATTACATCATTGGCTTTTTTTTCTCTCCTCCTAATTTCCTCTGGCTAAGAGATTATACAACCCAGGGTAAACAATTTCTAGCAAGTCAGTAAGTCATATAAAGGTGACTGCTACGCCAGCAGCTCTCTTCACTCAGTGACTACAGGAAACCAACCCTCTTATGCTGTTAACTGGTGGGGGTCATTTCCCCCCAAAATTCATACTTTGCATGTTTCTTGCAGTTGTAAATGTGCAACAGTGAACAAGATGCCCACTATGTTAATTCACTTCCTTCCTGGCAGAACACAGCAGTAATCTTGGAGGTGATGCCTTGCAGATCACTGAATTTTTAACCAGCAGCGCAAAATGATCTTCCTGTTTTCTCCTTTTACTTGTCCTCATGGAACAGCCCCGAATACCAGTAACAGTAGTTCACATATCACCCTTTCAAAGTTCTGCATGCAATTCTTCTAATTAAGGACTGCAAACATAATGATCAAGTGGACAGGCAAGTAGTCCTACTGCTTACAGCTATTACTGTAGGCTTATTACCTTTAGCTATTTACTGTGAGGCAGATAAACAGCTTTTTGCACTTTCCTGCCTATTTTTAACCTGCCGGCATCTCTACCCTGTAACTGAATGATTCATTCTTTGATTTAGGGACCATGCTGTGATCCATTTATATCGTTCTGCATTGCTCTTACTATACAGGGGGGCCTCTGTCCAAGACTAAGGGCTCTATACCCTGTAACAAACCAACAGTAATGCAACCCTACAAAGATTATACACTGGACAATGTGTATAGATATATATAAAGTGCTTGGTACTGTGCTAGCAAAATGACCATATGAAATCTTTAGATATTTGCTGTATTCAGTTTAATATCCTTTGAAGGATACCAACTGGGGACACATAAGAGGGAATAAAGGGAAAGCCTAAAGATATTTCCTCAACAGTCAAGGCCAGGTATTCAACATATTGGGCGGTTTATGGCCACTGAAACATTTGTGTGTCTCTCGAGGTGCCTGTGAAAGCTATTGACACAAGGATGTTGTTTACAGATGTGGTAAAGCCTAAGAGCACTCCCTCCTTCAAGTCTTCACAACCGGTTAGAGGATGTTTCCTTCACTGCTGCTGCCACACATCCAGGCGATAACTACTGAACCCAGTAAACGCATCCAAATCCTGTGCAGCACCAGGTGGCCCCAGAAGGTGACTACGCACAACTGCGTCCTGTCAGATATGAAGGGGAAGCCTCTTCCCACCCCACTGGGAACAACTACAGAACAACTCAGCGGCTGCCACTTTGGCCCTCCTACATGGAGAGGAAATGTGAAGATCCTTCACTGTCGTATCTTGTCTCGCCCACACAACAGCTCGTTCTCAGCTCTACATCACCACTTGTACCTGCTTCTCTCCTCTGCAAAGCCTGCATTCCTTGGGAGCAAAGGAAATAATGCGGCACCAAATTTGTAAGCGAGGAATTTCAAATGCAGGGGAATTTTTTAATATTAAGGAGCTTTGAAGCTATATTAAATTTTTTCGACAGTAGATGTAGAAGCATTACGAGGGAGAACAGAGTTTCCATCTTTCAGTTTTTCATTCTTATTCTTCAACAGCATACTTATGTCTTGTGACAGGACAAGCTATTCTTTGGCGAAGGGAGAACTGAATTTAAACATTTTTAGAGTTTGACCATGTAGCTCCTAAGCAGACTTCAGAACCCAAGAAAGTGAAATCTGAGGTGTTCCTCAAACATTCCCCACTGTGAAGCATCTCCAACTAATGCGAGTCCCAAGACTCCACAAGGAAGCACATTACATCTTTGGCTGCTTACACCTCCAGCTATCTCAGTGTACAGGAGGACTAAGATCGACTGCACGTGTTATTGCTTACGCCATTTGGGACAGCAAACACCTCAGACTAGTAGAAAATCACATACCTGTACAGAGGTAGAGGATGACAACACAACGAGTTGTGAAGAGGATGATTACAGCTGAGAGGAAAACATCCTCAAGATTAGTTTCTCAAAAATTAAAAGCACCACGGTCATAGTTATTACTTCAGGCATTCCTAGATCTGTAATATCGCATTCACAGAAATTTGCCACTACTTAACTTTATGATGAAGAATACTTTTTACTAAAAGCAACAGATTTTTATGAATCCTGCCAGTACAGCACAAAATACCATAGGTTCTCATACTTCCTATATCTGAAACTTATCCTGAATTGTATCTTTAAGTGGCATAAAGCTCAGCATTATCTAAAAGCATCATTTTTGGCACAGTTATCATACCAGTGACAGTTGATAAATTCTGAGCTACAGCATTCTCGGTTATCCTCACAGCTTGCAGCTGGAGGCTTTCACAGATAAAAACAAACATGTATCCATTGATGTCTGTGCTTTACAGAAGCTCTGAAGTTGAGGAAGGCTTACACAGAGTCTCAGTACAACTTTTAGGACCGTTCCTGAAGCAACTTACTCTCTTCTAAACTCAGACCTTTCTGTTAAAGAGCTTCCATTTCTGTAAGAAAGCTGAAATATTAACTGGAGCAGGGACTCGAACCTCAGTCTCACATTCATAGATGAGCACCCAAACTCCCAGCTACACAATCAGTCAGTCTTGCTTTCTCATTCTGATCAATGTTTTAGGTATGTCATACAAAGTAAAAAAGATTAAAGCTATCTCCTCTACAATCAATTCCAAGCCCTGCACCGGATCAGGCAGAAGAAGGAATCTGAACTCAAGATCCCCTGCATACCGCTGTGAGTAGCCCAGCCACTACAAAGTTATCAGGACCACTCTAGAAAAATGCCCCTGATCCCATGTAAGCTCATCTCCTCAATTCCAGTTCTTTGTTTCTGGTAAAAATGCATAAACGTTTTCTCTGAACTGTTACAAATTCTGGAAAATGTAATTTTCAGGTTGATCTACAGCAATGGGAAGGGAAAAAATATCAAGGGAGCTGAAGCTTGGTTATCACTCTGCCCTACAGCTTCCAGCTGAGAGGACTTCTGTTAAATACAGTGGACAAATCTTTTCCCTGAACTTAAAACCCAAATAATTCTGAATGAGAACTGACTAAATAACTCTAAATATTTATACAATACCCCAATCAATGTAACCAGCAGCAGTCACAATCAGTAGATAGATACCAACACAACTTAACTGAATCCATAACAGCTGTAAATGAATCATAGCAAGAATACTAGTACCCAGACCTTTCTGTTTGTTTTTTTTTTTTTTTTAAATAACTGAAGCTTATAAAGGTAACTGGAAGTTCTAAAACTCTGATAGGTTTTACAATTGAATTATTGAATACACTTGAATCGATAAAATGCATTGGAATTTGCTGGGAAGCAATAAATAGTGGGAATTTTACTTTGGCTGTTGATGGGAGATTATCCTTAGTAACTGTTACTGAAAACAATAATGAAAAAATATCTCAGAGAATGTATTTTTCCTGGGAAAGGAGGATGTTTTTAAAAGATTTGCTTTTAAATAATGCAAAAGTCTAGGGAAAAATTAACGTCCTGGAACATTCATGGTTACCACAATGTCACCACAGCTGTGTTAGAGCGTAATAGACTATAAACAGTTGAAAAAAAGAGACAAAATTGGCTAAGTTCTTTCAGCAGATGTATAATGTACAGACTTTGAATGTGTATGTTTCATGAAACAACAAAATGTCAACAATTTGCTTTGCCCATATGCTAACCCTTTCAGACTTGTTATGGGAGCTCCAACCATGAAAGAAAGCATTAATTTCTCCTACTGGTGCAGAGGAATAACAATTTTTCGAGTTCCTTTTAGAGCTATGGCTTCAAATCACTTCCAATGAGACTTCATTTTTGAAATGGCAATGCTGCTCTTCGAAGTAGTGCTTAGAAATATTGAAGATTTCCTCAGAGCTGCATGTAAAGCAGTCATTAATGAACTAGGCTCCAAGTAGGACAAATATGAATGTATTTAATCTTAATCCTTTCTTATCAAACTCTATGCTCAGTGCTCTCCATCAGTCTTTATTAAGAAAACATAGGGTTTCAAATGCTTCCATAAGTAACATTTGTTAGTGTGTGTGTGACATGGAAGAATTATGAGAAGAAAGAGTTAGAATAGCTCCTCTGGTAATTTTCTTTCCCACATTGAGCAGACGTGTCCTCAGGTTTTCTTAGAAACTTAATTTTAACAGTTATAGCACCCAATGAATAACTGTGTTGTCTATCTAAAGTGAAAATTTATTCAATTTTATTATACTTTATGTAAATTTAATTCTCTTTTTTTCTGAATTATACGGTTACTTATTACAGTAGCAGCTCAGTTTTAATCTAGAAGCAAAAGAAGTAGGGTACTGTAATTATGCATAACCATGAATCCATTTCCTACTGATATTTACAATACCTCAGCAAGCTTGACCATTTGAAAAATGATCTGAATATCCTCCAAGTTTGCTTGTCCAAAGTTAATTTCCTAAGCCTGTGCTTAGGCACCTGAATGGAAATGCTTGGTTTCCTAAGTGGCTAAGTACGCGGATCTCCTCCCAAAGCTATTTTGCTCAGGAAAAGTCAAGAGTTTTCCAAGACCATCTAAAACATGCAGGATCTGCAGAAAGCTGAAAACATGTCTCGAGAGATATTAGCATATGGTGAAATTCACTTCAGTGGATTATCTAATAAAGAAGAAATCCTGTTTAAATAATACCCCAACCACAAACTACTTCAAATCTGATAAATATGCCTTTTTGTTTATACAGCATCAAGAATTTGTTAAGAGATTAAACTCAAATGCCATAAACCCAAATCATTACTGAATCGTTACATAATTTTAGGATTCAAAGTGAGTTTCACTCTGTTGTCTTGAGCTTCTGTTTATTGTTTCTGGAAATAATACAGGCATCATGTAAGTGAAATAGGTGAAGCTTAACCAGAGCAGATAGAAACTGAGGAAGCTGGGAAAGTGAAAAAGCTCAAAGAAATTGAAGATGTAAACTATTTTCCTCTATGAGATAGCTTGGGATTTTTCTGTACATATAACTTCTTCAGACAACCTTATTCTAGAGGATGGGGCTATAAACCTTTTCATTCAAAAGGAAATTCCTCAGACAGAAAACATTTCCATATATTCAAGCTACACTTTTTGTTCTGGACACCCATTGTTTGTTAGGAGTTGCATCTTGGTCCATAGGAAGGTTTTGTTGTCCTCCCTGCACGTGTGTCTAGGAACATCACATTGCTCTGAAGCACTGCTGCATGCTGGCATTGGGGCCATACATAAGCTTTTTGGAAAAAAAAATTGAACAATTACATTGTTTAACATTGTTAAATGCTAAATCAGCATCTCTCAGGAATATTTGAGCCAAACTTGACAGAGAAACACCAATGTCAAGAAGATGACAGAAGTTCCAACAAGGGTCCTGGAGAAGGGAGCTGAGCAAAGGAGCAAGAGCTGAGCCAAGGCAGCGGCCGAGGACCAGAAAACCAGACGGAATGCCATGTCATGGAAAAATACTTTTATGAATAGATATTTACTTTAAAAATATGTCAATTACCTTAATGTTACCTTTTACTCTCTACCTTTGGTTCAGCTACCCCTTCCAGATGGGATTTTGCTGGGCTGGGAAGACAGCGATAGTTGATTAGGGGAAAAGGAGCCAAGCCATATCCTGTGGCTCCTGGATGATGCCCTCAAGCTAAGCCACTGTGCTCCTGACTGCTGCAGCTGCCCACCACCATGCCTCCTTGGGACAAAAGGCAATCAGCTTCCCGGCGGGCAGCATTTCACTGTATATTAACAAAAGATGACATGTGGTATGATCTGCTATTACATTTGTGGATAGAACGCACCGGGAGAAATATATACTGGTCATTTGAACTGTGCATATCCTGCATGGCACCTCCACTGCACCAGCAGATGTTAACAGCAACTTTCTTGTGCACCAAAACTGTTCCTGTGCTTTCTTAGCCCAACCTTGACAGAGGTTTTCCCTGCAGTCTGATTGCTTGAAACTGAAAAAGTAGAAGTGATGTTTAAAACTGCTGTTAGGTTCTTTTAAAGCTTTCTGATTTTTCCATTGGGGGAAATAAATTCTATATTGCCCCTTCCCATCAGTATATATATGGATAACGATCTTCTAGGAGTACCCGTGGGGAAGACACCATCCACCTTCCACCTGTGCAGACCACAACGCAAAGCAGATCAGGAACATCTGCCCAGGCTGCTGTCACTGGAGTTGACAGAGACTGGGGAAGAGGAGGTGTCAACTAGGAACTTCTCTACTGCATGCCAGGGAAAGTAGAAGCTAGCTGTGTGTGTGCTGTGGGAAGGCAAAAATAGAGGCAATAGCTGAGACAGTGAGACCGTCACTCAATTTGCATAAAAAGTAAGTAAAATACGTTAAACTGTTTAGAAAACAGGAGTTTAGTTTGCTTCAGGCAAAATATGAATAAGCAAAGTCACAATACTACGTTCAAAGACAAGAAGTTAGGAATGGTTATTTTTTTCATGAAGTTATTTATCTTGCCTCCATTCCAGTGCTGTACTAATGCTATTTGCAGTAAATTATATAATGTATTTTTCAGCTTACTTATGTTTGTAAGTGTCTCTAGTGATGACATCTCCATCGCTTTCCTTTGGAGACTGCTCCACAGGATGCATCAGATCTCACAGCTGGAAAATAGTTCCCTCCATCAGTCTACAATTTTCTTTCCTTGCTTTAACTGTCATTCCATTACTCCTAATAACATTCTTCCCCTCTTCAGAAGATCTTACAAAAAAAAAAAAATCTCTCATGTACTGTTCATTCTAGAAATCACACAGATTACTGGGCTTACTGCTTTAGGCTCGGATCCTACCAGCTCTTCTTACTGGCATGACATACCACAAATATAGGCTGATCTTGTCACTGAAGGGTGGTGTACACGCTGACTTTGCACTGGGATATCCATTTGGTGAAGAGTGAAATTATTTTTCTAAGCCAAAAAGTTGCACAAGTGTAACTCCAGTGTGGACAACATTAAGAGTAAAGCATACTTTTGCACCTTAGTAATATGTTGTATAAATATACAGCATTATAGTTATCCTTTTTAATCCCACTAACAAGCTTTATTTGATTCATAAAACAACTCTAACACTGCCACAAGGAGCTGCATAAACATTATACCAGTACCAGTGTATTTATATTGGCATGCTGGTGGGATTGCCCCACTTATTTATAGTCTAAATGGCACACATTAGTCCAAATTGGAACGGCTCAGGCTCAGTGAAAAACTGATCTTTCAGAATGCACTTCCTTCAGGAGTCAGGCTATAAACCTGTCACCTTCCTCATGCCCTTGTGAAATACTCTCCTACTTTCAGCCCCTACCCTGGAAGAGTTTACTCTATATATCCACAAAGACTGTGCAATAACTTTGACTAAGTTCAGTTGTCAGCAAAACTTCACTATTTTTGGAAGCTGTGAAAAGTGTGAACGCAGTGCAGAGTAAGAGTCTTTTGAAATAATGTGCTGCGTACTTTTAGGAGTGGGAACAAAGCATGGTAACAAAAGGGATGTCAAGTTGACAACAGAATATATACATATTTGTTTTACTTAAAACTCACTTAAAGCCTAGGCCACCTTCTGTTCTCCAGACAGCATCTATCCATGCACCCAGTTCTTTATGGCAAGCCTTTTAACCTGTCAAATACTCTTTATTTGCCAGTGCCTCCTGAGTCATATTTAATCTCAAAGCTTATTTAGGGCAAGAAGTTCATTGTCTGCAGTATTCCTCGAATTTTGAAAAATGGTAATTATTAGAACTGCTTGCCCACATCTTTGCCTACAAGCAACTTAGCCATGTCTGAGTCAGCTTTTTGTAATCCTATGGAAAATAAAACAATAAAGAAACAGATACAGATGGATGTGTGACATTCATGGAAAAATTATATTCCCATAACCTTCAAGAAGATAGGCGAGTAATTTTTAATCTTTCCATGTACCAATCCCCCAAGCTTTTTAACCAGGACTCTTCCTCTTTTAGGAATTCACAGCTACACATTCACAATGTCTTTGGCTCTGAAGCTCCTAGAAACGACAACAGCATCAACCTATCGCCTACCACAACTGCAGAGAGAAAAAACATGGATTTCAGTTTTTCGTAGTGTGAAAACTCTACTTAAACTTTTTGTCCAAACACTACAGTGATGGTGAGGTAATTATTAAATCTTTCTCTGTATTACCAGTGTATTGCCAGCACTTTCAGACCGATCATAATACTCTGTGTGTGTGCATGCATGCACATGTGCTTAATTTTAATGACGAGTTTATTCAATTTGTAAAATAATTTCAAAACAGACAGCAGAAAGCAATTAAAAATAACAGGAAATCTCACACATTAGAAATAGCTCAAACAAACATGACACAGTATCAAATAAAGAACTCTGCAGAAATACGGTGTTTAAGGCTTCTGCCCTTGCCCTGCTTGAACAAACCGTCTGGACTCACCATGTTCTGAAGGTCAAATAAGCCCTGCTTTTGGCAGACCAACAGCATGATGAACGCCGGAGTCCAGATCACTCTATCATGGCCAGTCTGTGCCCTGTCCAGGTTTTTATAATGAAGGACTGAGGGAATCCAAGCTGATTTTAGGAGCCAGAATAGAATACAGGCAATTAATGAGACAGAGCATATAAGACTTCAGACCCAAGTAAGTGCGAAACATATTAACATCTGCACACTATGCAGTCAATGAAATACATCTGTAGTAAGCTCCTGAAAAAACCAAGTTAAGCCAAATAGGCCACACCATTATTTCACAAAGACGCTACATTCTTCATTATCTGAAGTCTCTAAAAGAAGAGCCTGGTGCAGAATACAGTACACATTAATGTAAACTGCCATTGGGAATGAAAGAAAAAACATTCAAGATAAGAAATGACAGAAAATATTAAAATTGCAATTCCTAAGCAAGAACAGAGCAAAATGCTTCCAACTACTTGCTGTAGCTTTGAAATCCAGAAGACAACAATATCTTATTAACCACATCAGTAAGCAGCCAGCATCACCACCCTTATCAACCAGAAGATACCACTGCAGGCACAGCTGGAATTTTATTGACCAAATCAACAAGAAAACACAGAGGACAGGACCTATATCAATAACTGGGGCAAGATGTCTGATAGATGACAGTAGAAGTTTGATCTTTAAAGTATTTCAAGAAATAACTGGTATTTTAAAAAAAAGTCAATGATTCCAAGCTATGATTTCTGTATTGCATGAAACAAGCACTTTGCTGCAGAGTCAAAGAGTTGAACACACTCATTAAGACTGCAAGAACAGCAAAGCAAGCCTCTGAGACCCATAAGGATTGCTGGTTAAGGCAGTGACTTTTAACCTGTTGTCTGTCAAGCCCTCAAAGATCACAGACTACTGTGCCACATCTCTTGAAAGGTCCCTAAGAAAAAAAGATGCCTTTACTGCGTAATGCAATCTGATTATGGAACATACATATTAAGGTTTGCAACACCACTAAGTATCTAAACAAAGAAGAATGAAGCCATTAAGACAGTGTGAAAAAAGCAAGTTTCTGCACTCCACAGCCAACACATTCTGCCTTCCAGGTCTTATAAAGGCTCAGAGATATGCATTGGTTTTGGCTGGCTAGAAATGTAAATGCTTCTGAAAACATTTCCTAACAGGAGTTAGGACACCAACCACTGACTGCAGAACAAGTATTGTTACCTCCTGATGGACAGTGCCTGTTCGATGTGCTTTCAGCTTCCCTGGAGCATTCTTTGAGAAGAGAGCATGGGGTGGAGGTGCAGTCCCCTGGAGGAAGGGAGCCTTGCTTCTACTGTGGGAGTGCATGAGGACATAGCAGGGTGGAAGCATCAGCAGGGCAGGGTAGTGGACGGAAGAGAGCTGAAAGCAAAGGCTGATAACAAGAATCAGTGGTGAATGTGCTGCATGAGCACTGAATAGGAGGAGGACCTCCTGGAGACCCCAGAAGCCCTTGCAGAGTTTGCAATAAATGAATAAATAAATAAACAGAACCTGTTTAGTCCAAAAGTCTTGCTTGGTGGGAGGGAAAGGGAGGCTGCTTACTATAAGTTAAAGGTCTAGGCAGATTTATTTTAAAAAATAATCTGGGTTCCCATCAGTCACTTTAAAAAATGAACACATTAAAACACACCAAAAAGACATCTTCCAGCAGAAAGAACTGCCTTTCACAACACATAATATAGGACTCACTTAAATTATTCTTTGTGAGGCTTATAAAACATCTTGCTAACACTTGCTTCTTGTATTCTATACTCCACAAAAATTCCATTACTATTCCTGTCTTCCTGCCTTAAGAGAATAAATAATAATAAGCTCATTGTCTATGAGGTTTATGGGTGTTCAAAGTTGCCAGTCACCTGTCATTTCCATGCAAAGTATAAACCCAAGAAGACTTGTCCTTGAGGGAGTTGTGGGGCAGCTGAGCTGGGGGTATTTACCCTAGGGTTTTTGAACTCATATTGTCTCAGAACATATAATAAAAATGTTGCTCTTTCCATCAAAAGAGGCTTCCACTGAAAAGCTCTGTGAAAGCAGCTCCCATGCCTCATACTCCTGTATGAGGTCAGACTAGAGGCAAGGGACGCTAAATAACAGAGCTGTGCTTTTGCATGTTCCACAGCAGCATGCATTCTACCTGCTTCCTTGTGTCCACACTCCTCCCCTTCATAGGGGCATTATATTTTAACAGCATATGCGGAATAGAAAGAATAAAAAGAGAGATGAGGTCTGACAGAAAACATAACAGAAAATAAATACATGCAATGCATAGGATGCTGTGTGTCAGATAAGGAAGCGGGAGAGAAGAGGAAAACAAAACTAAATCAGGTTGCAGAGGAAAAAGAAAGGAAGGAACAGTATGGAGGGATGAATGGGAAAAGACTAATCCCACTTCTCAACTCCTCCTCAATCCCCTCCCAAGCTCCTCTAACAAGCTATATTTCCTTTGCTAATTACACAGTAGAACTGAAGCAGCCTGATTTGAAATCATGCAGAAGTTAAAAGTCCTCAGCTTTGAGTTTCTACTCGTAATAACAAAAGGCCAAATTAGAAAACACTGGAGAAGCTGATTTGACAAGAGACACCAGGACATCAGTATCACAGCAGGAATGAATACTTTGCTGCTTTCCCTTCCCAAGCTCTCTCCTCTGCTTCTGGGCTAACACTCCTCCCCATGAGAAGCAAATGAATAAGGGAGCTAGTAAGAGCTGTATATATTTTCTATCACCATCACCAGCTCCAAAAAACTGAGTGGGAACTGAAAACAAGGTATGAAGTTCAGGAAACAAAACTCTCAATACTTTTTCAACCATGGAGGAATTTTTGGCTCAGATACTTTCTTTAACATTCCGCTTAGCAGAGAAGCACAGATAACAATAACAGTGTTACTGGCAGCATTATATAGGTGGAATAAAAATATAAAAGGATCAAGGACAAACTAAAGACAAAACAAAGTAACCATAAAGTCTCGGCACAGAAATTATTTCTTTAGCCACCACTGTTTTGTACAATTTTTCCTTTCTAGCATGAGTTTTTTTAGGGACTGGATTAGCCTCAGGATTGCTCCTATGGCTTCCAGTATAAAAAAAAAAGTCTATTGAGACTTGCATGTAAAAAGTTAATTAAAAGTTGAATAAAGTGACTACAGAGATCAAACAATGTCTATTCCCCAAGTTCATGCCAAGATCCATATACACGTAATACTTCATACAAACAATGTAAGTTATTTCATGATGTTCTTTTCAATAAAAATGATGATGAACAACAAAATGTTCCCATTATCCTTTACTAATAGATTTATCCAAAGTAAATCAGAAGTTAAAACAAGTAAGTTAAACACAAAAGGATTATTCTGTTCATTGACATTGCCAGGATAATATCTTCAGTTCAGTCAGACTGGCTACTATACCAATAGTAAAAGCATTATTTTTCTTTAAGCCCCTGCTCTGAAAAGTATGTCAATTTAAGGGATCATTTGTGCCTATTAAAGCCCAACGAAAAGACAGTGGGATTTTAAAGTTAGCAGGATGCTTTAGATTCAAACATGGGTTGGATGCTCTCCTGTTTGGGGCTGCTTTCCTGAAATGGGATTACATGCCCTGGTTTTGCAGATGTTCAGGCACATGCACTGCTTTTTGCTCTCTAAGTGCATTGTGAAAATCAATACACGTACTCAGCATGAATACATTTTTCTATGGGGCTATGTTGTATCAAGTTTTATAATGTAACAAAAAGTATGCAAAAATCCATCACAAATATAATCTGTCCCGTCTAAACACATTTCTAAAACCTGGAACTTAATATAAATGCAGCTATGACAAAACAGGCCACTATTGTAACAGGTTCCCACTGAATACACTGCCAAACGGCAGTAAGCATGGCTGTGTGCAAGTCTGACACGCAATTCTATGTAAGAATCCAAAAATGGATACTGAAAGTCACACATTCATCATTTTAGTCTATTTTAAAAAGAATACGGTAACATTTATTCTCATAAAGCTCATGAAAATAAATACTCCCAACATAGAGATTTACGATACAAAACAATACCAATTTCAGAATAACAGCACTTTGATATAGAAAGGCCATGAAGGATTATCGAGCATTTTGGTATAAACAGACAATCTATTTTGAAATTCCCAGATGTGTGGGCTACCATCCCTTTCTTCAAAGATTTTATCTGATGCGTGCTCATACACACTTTAAAATAGACCAAGGTCTATTAAAGTGCATCAAAATCCTGAAAGAGAAGAGGCTGCGATCCGTTCATGTGAATGGACAGTGAGCTACGGACAAATACCACCATTATAGTGGCTTTCCATTTAAAAAAAAAAAAAAACAACAAACTTTATTTCCTTAGTTTCCCTTCTCTACCCTAATTTACTCTAAAATTTAAGACTTCCTAATCATTTATGCATTCTTTGCAATTAATCTCCAGTCTTACATGAATGTTAGCCTTTTCTAGCGTACTATGGAAAACAATGAATTTGCGAGCAGATAAACGATAAAGACTAGTGCACATTTATAAAGGTATGGGTGCTGATTTGTCTGACTGAGTCCTTTTATGAAATCTCGGCTAAATGAAAAGAGAAGAGCCATCACAGATTATAATTATAATTACAGCTCCACTGGACAATCTTAGTCAATCATCGTTTCTCCATGTTGCTATTTTAGCTTGCCAAAAAAAAACCCAACCCTGGTAGTTTTCTAGCTCCCCATATGACTTATAATACCCCTAGTCCATTGTAATTTTTCTTCCCCTGCCAATTCAAGTCAGTACATTGAAAATCCTCAGGACACCCCACAGAGCATAATACTTTACACCTAACAGTGACACTGGCAAAGATCAAGGATAGAGAAAGAAATTTTAATTTAGCTGATGGGTTCACCAGGCAGATATTTGGCAGATGTGACACTTTACCCATATCTCTGCTCCTATTTCTACCACCTCCAGCCTTTTACCGATTAATTTAGGCCAATCGTCCAAACCCATGAAGCACTATGGAGTAAGGCACAGCAGTCAACCCATCCACAAGATAGGATAATTAGCACTTAGAATGCAACTCTGTGAACCTCTATCATTATTTTAATGACACTTTATGTGCTAATTTTAAATATAACAGCTGCTTCTCTCAAGCTCCAGCTACAGGATTTTGCTAAAGATCACCTTTAACATTACAGTCTAAATTCAGTGAGATAATACATTTAACAGAAAACATTCATATTAGCTACTCAGTGAATAGTAAGATTTGTGGGTTTGGCTTTTTTAAAACATTCTATATGAACTGGCTAAAATCAGGACATAAATTGTGGTATCAATACTGTCACAAAAGCCAAATAAACATGAAACCAAGGTGTTTAAATAATAAAAAAGTCTATAGAGCTATGCTCACAGTTCAAATCCACATTTTTCCCTAGGAGGGGACTACACAGTTAATTCCAGTTATGAGACACTACACTTAAAAATGAAGCAATAAAGTCCCTGGGTAAAATACATCTTCACTTTAATTGGCCTCAGAAATGCCCCCAAAATAGTGTATCATCTCACCTGTCACTAGGGTTTTACAAAACAACCATTATTCTCTTCTTTTCTTTCTTTACAACATTGTGCAAGGAAAATAGTTTGATTTCTGTAAAATACATTTTTTACATTCTGTAAAATATATTTTTATATTTACTTGATAAATAACTTATCAAGGGAAACCTACACTGGAGAAATTAAACCTTACGTGGAGATCTTCATGAAGTGCAGCCTATGATCATTTCCAGCTCCTGCAGGAACAAGTTCAGTTAATCTAGGTTCAATTCACCACAGCCTCATGGCTGGCACTGGCCCGGCTCCGCTTGTCACGCAGCATTTCCCCGCTGTCAGACACAGCTGCTGGGAACAGTCAGTGAGAAGGAGAAATGATCCTGCAGGCAATTACATGTGTCCTCCCAGAAGGGCTTCAAACAGAGAGAGATCTTGAACTACATCGAAAGAGAAGACCCCGTGCAGAACAAAGTAGAGCTACATAGTCACCCATGTTTCATCTGGACTGCTGCATTTGATGCTCTTTCGAGATTATTTTGGTTTTGTAATGTGTGAAGCCACGTAAGCCCATCCAAGAGATCAAGCTTATAGCTGACTGGGACTAGAATTGTAACTGCCATCCAGAAGCACTGTTTTTCCCCCCATGGCAGGTGACATCGCCCTCCCCAGCCACACAGCGGGCACATTTTCTATTACAGCTATCTGAAACATTCACTAAAACAGGCAGAAATTTTCAAGTTTGCAGGGGCAAGTTGATAATCTGAAAGCAGATGATTTCTACTGCTAAGAATGTTTTTAGGAAAAAAAAAAAAAGGTATTTTAAAACTCTCCTGCTAAAGCTACCAGAGGTAACTATATCTGTGACTTCCCCCTGGTCTCTTCAACTATAATCTTCATTAGCCTGCCTTCACATTTGGCGTCTAGCTACCACCTCTCCCCAGGAACGAATGCATAAAGGAGGGAGGGAGAGTGCCCCCATTCCCTGGGCTGGCTTTTGAATGCAGGTCCCCAACTAACCAGGCTGACCCCTATTCACACTAGACCAACAAAGTCATAAAATCAAATTGTAGTAACTCACTGTGAAGTAACTCTCAACAAGATCATATTTGTAGATCTGTATTATTAGATCTTTCTTTAATTGGACCAATTATGTCTATTGCACTTCTCTCCTTTTCACGAACCCTCTCAGCTGTCCGGTGAAGGAGCCCTGCTGGGAGAGGCTGTGAACATCATGATGAACGCCATGCTTTGTGCTGCTCATCAGCTCTGCACTCAGGGGAGGACCTGAGCCCCTGATGTGGGACCAAGAGTTTGGGAGGTAGGAAAAAGAGGAGAAATTGATTGCTTTATCTTCAGAAAAGAAGCATTCGCTCCTCAGATCATCCAAAGCCACGCTCTGCCCTCGTCCTGGGGTAAAATGCAGAAGGGAAGGTGCTAGAAGATGACTTGTGGCATTAGAGTCAATTTTCTAATTTCTCTATTGGCTTTTTCCAAAGCTATTAAGTTTAAAGCTTCTACTTGCTTGGGCTGTGGAGTCCAACTAAATGTTTCTGTGGTTAATTGAAAAAGAGGTCTGAGATTTATTCAGAGTAATAATAAGAAAAAACCCCAAACAAAGCAAAACCAGAAAGCCTACAGCTACTCACACTGTTACAGTCTCTTCCCACCTTTTTTGGCTTCCTCTCCTTTGTTCTCCTGCACAGCAGTCTCCACAACTTAAACCCCAGCCCCCTAGCCCCGAGCACTCTAACTGCAGATTCAGTCTTTTCATGTGCTATAAGGTTTCAAATAGCCCACTGTACAGACGCAGGTCACCTCCTCGGTCCCCCAGCCACAGGGCTTGGGGACATCCGACTTTGCCCCCTGCCAAGGAGGTGGCCACTCTCTAGACTTACTCCTCAACCTGTCAGGAGGATTTCCAACACGCACGTTCCCAAAGGCTGTACTGACCCTTCAGCCTCTGGGAGCATCAGATCTTCACAATTAAAGCAAGGAAGGCCTACTAGAGAATACAGCAGGCAAGAAGTGGTATGAAGGGAGTATCACTTTTTTAATGACAAAAATTAAGTCATTCAGATTGCCTTCTCTGAAGCAAAAAGAAATTAAATCACCGCAACATTCTTTTCAGCTGCAGGCTCCAGCCTACGCTAAAGTCGGTTTCTGAGTGCACAAAGGTTGCCAGAGCCAACGTTAATTCAGATCCAAGAGGAAACGGCATGACCGTGAAGAGGTACAGCTCATTTTGCACTAAGCTGGATGGCTCCGTACCCTGTAGTGCATGCCATGCCTCCCACCGCCCTTGGGCCCTTGCAAGCTCAGAGCGAGCAGAGCCCCTCAGCTGTCCTGCCAGTGTATTACACAGTCAAGGGCATTCACAGGCAGCAATTTACATTTTTATGGTTCCTCCTTCCTCCATTTCTGTTACACCAGTGTGTAACCCTCTTCCAGCTGAGGGCTGTATCTCTGTCAGAGTCCTGTGCTAAACCACCCTTCCCTCTGTCTCCACCCCGCGCAGCCATACCGCCCCTGCCTACAGCAGGCCAACGGACACAATGGCTCAACGGCGCACCTCCTTCACTCACAAAATGCAGATTATCTTGAAATTGAAAACAGAAATGCATTATTTGCTGGTATTTGCTTGATAGGAATGCCTGGCAGACTTAGGATTTTTTTTTTTGGTGGGCACCCTCTTTAAGGGAGTAGACAAACCACTCAAGGGCAACAGTGCAGCTGCAGAATTTATAGCAATCAGGGAATTTCAGTAAAAACTCACTGCAGCTGGAAATCACCATCCACTCACAAGCAATGCAGACCTCCATGTAACAGTGCTTATTGCTTTCATGCAAAACATTGTGCTACAGAAAGCAAATGCGTTTTGTCTAAACCAAATCTTGTGAAATAACAGCTAAGCTCCGGCCTGCCCATTCTGGGTACAGCAAGTCCAAAATGCAGTGGTCAGCCATTTCGAGCACTATGTGACCTCTGATTTTTTCTAGATATTCACAAGTTTGGAGTTCATGCAGATTTGTGCCTTGGACTAGGATGAAATCATTGAGGCTGTTGAGGCCTACAGGGCAATGGGCAAAGACAGGGTGTCCGCATCTGGCTGCTTCCTCCCTGCACCACTCCCATGGGAAGCCGCAGGCACACCTGGCGAGGTCTGGGCTGCAGCGCCTCTGGTGTGATGAGATATGTCACCTCTCATAGATGCCCAGCGGTTCCATCCCCTACTCAGACAAACGTCTGGCATCTGGATGAAAGACAGCTGGTGTGGGCCCAACTCGGATAAACTGTAAATGTCGGCCAGCATAGGGAAGCACTGGGACAAATATCCAGATGCAACATCTGCTCCCTATTGCACATCCTCCCAAATCGCCATTGATCTTGAAACATTATTAGGCTTCCCTCTGGTCCAAGATTAACCCAGCGAACAGATGCGTTAGCAACCCTCAAAGGCAGAAGGGTTTGGTTGTGCAGAACTATTGCCCATCTTAAAGAAAAAAGCTGATAACCCAGATGCCCTCCAGCTCAGCAGAAGGGGAGCCAACCCTGCAAGAAACACGTCAATCAGGATGATAATAGCATGGTAAAACTAATAACAAAAAGGAGAGTGGCTAGAGAGAACAAATGAATATTTACCTAGCACAAAAATCAAAGATTTTCAAAACAAATTTAACTGAAATTCGTAAAGATGGGAAGAGAAGATATTGGGTCTTCATCAGAACTAGAAACCTGGGTGGTGGACAGGAGATGCCAGAACAATTCACGTACTGGGAAAAATTCAAGCTGAGAATAATAAAAAATATTGGGGTGGGAAGAAAAGCACGATTAGACAATTAAAATGAGTAATTGAAACTTTTGTTGGAAAGGATGTGTGAGCAAGAGCAGTAAAGGGTGACACACCAGTTAGAAATGCTGTTACTAGTTCATAAGCCACTGACATTTCATTGATATAGGAGAAAGTGGAAGTAGATGGTGATGCACAGAAACTACAAACTATTAGCTATAAGAGAACTGCTACAAGAGTTAAAAGGATTCAAGGAAAAGTCTGCAATTATCAGAATTAAAAAACAATAACATGTCTCTGCAGTATTTTAGGATAAAGAATCACGATTGTCATATGGCTCACCAAGTATAATGCAAAAATGAAGTGGTAAATACAATATATCTGTTCTATAGTTGAGAAAATGCTGGATGACATAATGTATCATGATAACAACAGCAGTGTATTTCTAATCCAACAATAACTTAGAACAATGTTAAACAATGTTAGCAAGATAGGCAGCCCAGTATCAGCAGGTCTGGATAACTTTGATTCAACAGCTAAGCCAAAAAGCTCTCTGGATCGTTAATACTGATTTTCAATAACATTTTTGTAAGAATGTCAGTGTTCCATTGCTAAACATTTTTTAAAATCAAGATCAATATTTATCTACAGGCTGCTCAAATTTAAAGAGAATTAATTCCTTAACTTAGGGAAATTGGAAGCTTGTGTTACACAAGTCATAGTATTTTTTTTTTAAGTCTTTGACTGGTATATTGAAGGTAACCACAGCAAACAGTGAAAAACAGCAAGATTAACTGGAATCAGGTGGCCAGTTCCAGGGATGCACATTGCGTATGACCCATGAAATTAAAAATTACACAGAAGTAACCAACACTGCTGAACTGCAGCACTGTGAAAGCCACAGACGCACAATGGTGCCATGCAGGAATTGCCCAAGGCCCCAGAAGAGATGTTGAAGAGCTGAGAAAGTTACCTGAAGGTGAGGCAGGAGCCCTGATGCACTGGGCAGCTGGCCAGCTGTCCCGTGGTGTGCCAGAGAGTGGCAGGGAGGCACAGCCAGCCCCTGCTGAGGGACAGGCAGACAGCAAGGGGAGATGGTCAAATGGAGGAGATGCCCCTGGCCGCGCAGCAAGGGTGCAGTGCTTTGGCCTGGTCACCTCCGGCGGTGAGCTGTGGTGCCAGCCAGCTGTAAGCCATTTGAGAGCACCATGAAGCACCACTGTGGCTCGGCGTCACCAGGACTGCAGCCTCCCTCAGCAAGGCTGGAGACCGTGTCCCTGGCACAGCCCTGGTCCTGAGCCCAGACCAAAGAACCTCAACCCTGGGCCACTGAGGCACCGAAGGGACACCACCAGCATCACTTGTACTTTCAGGCTGGGCAGATGAGAGGGGTCAGTCTCCTACATGGTACCAGACGAGTGGATGAGCTGCGCATAAACGATGAGATTTGGCCAGAAAGGTGTTGAGGAGTTACCACGGGTTTACCAAATGCCTGCGTGAAAGGGATACGCATCTCAGTTTGGGAAAGCACAGACTGCGTGGACAGCCAGGAACACCCATATGAGCAAAGACACTAATTAATAGTAGGTGCACGAAGAGTACCACAGATGGAGACTCTACAAAGCCCCCCCGCCCCCAAACCTCTATAAAATTCAAAACTAGTTATGGGAGAAAACACATCCTAAAGCAGTTCACATTTAAGGACAGGACCTTTACAACCATAGAAGTCATTTCTGCACTGTCCTGGAAGGCAGACATGTGATAAAGAAACCAGTGCTGTATGTTGCTACCTATGCCACGTTTACCTCCGTACAAGCAGACACAGGACTATGCCAGCCTGCTGTGGGACACGAATGAGTGTGTGTGTGACTCTCATGTAATACATGAATGAATTGCCAGCGTCTTCCCTATGAACCTGCAAATAAGGAAGGGAGAGCCACGACCACAGTCAGAGACCAAGACCAAAACAGAGAGAGAGGCTGGAAAAAGCAGGTCTCACCTCTGAGAACACATGGGAAGGGCGCTGTAAGAAGCCACCGCTGGGAACAGGCAGTCTCCCTGGGGAGGAGGGACAAAGCATGGGCGTAGTCACTGGCAAACGAAGGCACTCTCTTGTCCCCTGGGAAACACGGAGCTCATTGCTCTCTCCAGCTTCCCGAGGAGGGGAAGCAGAGAGGGAGGTGCTGATCTCTCCTCCCTGGTATTCAGGGATAGGTCGCATGGCAATGGTTCAAAGCTGTGCCAGGGGAAGTTTAGACTGGACATGAGGAAGCACTTCTTTACCATCAAACAGTGGAACAGGCTTCTGAGAGAGGTGGTCGATGCCTGGCATTGTTTAAGAGGGATTTGGACAATGCCCTTAACAACATGCTTTAACTTTTGGTCAGCCCTGAATTGGTCAGGCAGCTGGCCTAGATGATCATTGTAGGTCCCTTCCAACTGAAATAATCTATTCTATTCTATTCCCCTCAGTCTGCCCTCAACACAGAGGGAGGTGACTGTCTGCCTCCTCCTGCAGCCTTCAGCAAAAGGCAGGGCGAGGCAGAAGCTCCATCTTCTCCAGTGCTTGGAAATGACTAACAGTTTACACGAACAGGGTTGCACAACCCGTTGTGTGTGCAGGAGCATGTTTATCTTTCACTACAAAACTGAACAACGGCTGGTACAACTGCTTCAAAGCGCAGCTCTTGGAGAGGTCACAGCACAACGATTCTGTGTTTTTCCCCCGAGTTCTCAGCCGTTTCAATTTCTGGCAGAATTAAGTTGTCTGAAGTTGCCCAACTCCAGGCATGCACAACAAAGATACATGGAAGAGACATGGACAAAAAACCTGTGCATTAAAGCTTGACGTACAACTATTTCTGTTTCAGGAAATTTACTTCTGTAGGTGGTAGGAGTTTCCTGGTGCTCGTAGGAACATCATGAAATATTTACTACACTTTTACTTCTCTTAACTGCAAAAAATAAACAATCCACATCACCTCCCAAGGATGCACTAGTTTCTTGTCATACCTTGAAATCGACAATGAAAATCTGGAGTCTGAAACATGCGGTTTGCATCTTGGGATGTGAGGTGGCAGATGAAAAGTACAAACAGGCAAGAACACAAATTGCATTGCCTCCAAGGTCACTCACCACCAACCCCCAAACACAGCTGCCACGCAGTCATTTGGCAGATACCTAATTGATATGTGATGGCACTTTTTTTAAAGATTTTCATGTGTTCTCAATTGCAGAATACTTGACCTGACAAGCACATGCAGGCACAAAAGATTACATGAGACAACAGGAAAACAGAATAGACCAGAAAAATATATCCAAAGTGTACCCAGTAATAGCTTCATTTGCCTGTTCCCTGGGGATATCTGAACTGTTTTGTGTGCAGAGGCTGTTGAACAGAAAATTATTTATTGGAAAGTTAATACAGCGTGGTTGGAAGCATTTCACGTGAGCTGTCTAGGTACACAACAACCTCTACTAACCAGAAGAGAAATTGTGTCCACCTAATCAAAACAGCTGGAAGAAAACCTGGTCATTTCAGCGGTAAGAATGAAGAGGTTAAAAGCAAGGTGAGCCATCCCTGCCTTACTCACAGCGGCTCTGAGGACTCCCGTGCAGGCAGGCAGAGCTGCAACGAGGGCAGAGAAGGACGCACCCACTTCAGCATCTCTGCATCTACAACCCGCTCAACAGCATGATGGAGTTACACTAACAGGCCATTGCTCGGACCTGTATAAACCAACAGTCCCTTTTCTTTCAAAGGCTCTCTGATCAGAAGGGATACAATTGAAACTGATAGTCAATGTGATCATTTTAACTTTCAGAATTACTACTCAACCAAATGAATGAACAGACTAATCTGCAGCAGATCAGCGCAATTACTTCGGCTTTCATTCATGATCTATGTGGCTGATTCTCAGTTTCCACAACACTGTAGAGACCAAGCGACTTCCCTGAACCCCACGACTTCAGCCATCCTGGCTGAGCTGCCCGTGAGGCAGCAGGAAAAGGGATCAAATACCCCACCCACCTCCTAAGACTGTGCCTACACCTTCTGAAAACGCAGACTTCGATGTGGACCACCGATTCTCGGTTTGCAACTCTCTCCAGGAAACTGGAGGAAGCAATGAATCTTCTCTCAGATCTGACTTTTATAGAACATGTTTGTAAAGCTGCCAACATAAACCAGCTGTTTGGTAAAGCGTAATATTCCCATAACATATTCTGATGGGATTGTCTGTTTTATGTGGAGATATTGTACATATTCTGAAACATAAATTACACACATTTTGCTGGAAACTTTCAAGTGTTTTTCATACAAACTCTAGATGAGAGCTGGGCTGATGATGGATTTGAGCACTCAAAGTAAACAAAAAACGTCTAAAAATGGGGGGAGAATTTGAATTTAAATAAAACAGATACTGCTGCAAAATAATACAATAATAATACAAATAATAAGTCTCATTTTGGGTCAACCTGAAACATCTTCAATCAAAAATGAAATGCTTCCTTTTATTTTTAAACTATTCAATCCTTAAAAATATTCTTTCTTTAAGGAAAAATAAATTTTAAAGTAAAAAGCTCCAAAATATTTTGGAAAAAAAAGAGTAAAGATCTAATTTTGAAAATGCTGAAATAAGACACTGCAGCATCTGGGGAAATCATCTTTCTTCTTCAGTCAAAACTACTGGCAATAATCATCCTTGAAAATGCAAATATTTCTGATCCCTATCTAACTCTGCTTGTCAGCAAATTCATGACTTGTCAAAAAAGAATTTTCCCAGCTTTATTCATGAAGTTGGAGGTAATTATCACTTTTTCAGCTGATATAAGAGTGAATGTGTTGCTAATCAAGCCGGTGGGAATTAGAAGAGGTACAAAGCAGTTTGCACAATCCTCACAGTTATTCCAGTGAATTGTAAATGATATTAGAGCATCACTTTCAGCAGTAGCGATATAATCTCTCTCCAAACCTAAATGAAACAAAGAAATCATGCATGACACGTGAACTATCGGAGAAAAAGGAACAAAATATCTTTTTTTTCACCAACAAACATAAGGGCCATATCCTGCAACCCCATTACAAATCTGACAGTGCAGTGTCCTAACCAATGCTAACATGGGTGACATGACGGGGTGAATGGTGTTTGTCATCTTATGTCTGTTTTCAAGCAATCTGACCTCATCCATTTAAATGCCACAGTTGGCTAAGTTGGTATTTTCCATCATCTGTAGTTATACCCAGATGGCTAATTTGAAATGACTGCTACTAATATGTGCACCAGAGGTATTGTTTCCCAGAAATGCCAAGTATCAGTGATGCTCAATAAAATGAGCTGCAAGCACTCAATGCCTTTGCAAAGGTGTAAGAATAGGCTGATTAATACTTTTGCGGATGGAGGGGTTATTTTATACCCAACACGAAGGACATTTGCTAACTCTGAAAGGTGCAAAAGTACTACTGTTCCTTAAAAAACATTATTTCACTTTTATTGGTTCATCGTTGCCACAAATGAAAACCGATAGCTACATTTTTTCAACTAAAAGAAAATACACTGTATTTAATAAATACATAATAAAACCCATACATAATTTCCTCTTCTTTTCACTGGGTTTGAGCTTATTACAGTATTTTGACATTATTCCTATTTGTCATTACAGATGACATGTACAATGACCAATGTCATTGTAATGGTCAGAAACGTCCACATGGTAGATGGTTCTGCATTAATAATGGAAAGCCAGATGACCCATTCACGTGTTGGATTCCATGACTCCTATGTTGACCCACCTGCAGTGGAGAAGGCATCCCGCTGCTGTTCCAGTAATGCTTGTAACATTGTTCTAATGGTCTTTGACCATTCTACCTGTTTGTGGATACTAAGAGGTCAAGCAGAAAATTTTGCACCCAGGAACGCATGCATTGAAAAGTTCTGATTGTTGGGGTACATCACTTAATACTACTTTTTTTTTTTTTTCCCCTGATGCAGAACATTTGGGTTTGTTCTCTCTTGAAATTATTGTGCATTAATAAAATATATCACAGTGAAAATGATAACTGTCTAATCATAACTTAAGTGTCCAACACTTAAAGTAGTTAAAAAAGTTTCTACAAAGCTAAGCTCCCTTTTCCACTGTAGTATCTCAAAATCTACCAGAACCATAAAACTATAACATAGATAAAATTTCCAAAGAAACTGGTTGAGGAATTTCATAATTCAGCATCGTACTTAAACATACCAAGTCAGCGAGATTTAAGCAAACCTATAAAGTTAAGTTGTGTGTATTTAAATGCTATCCTGAGTTGGGAGGGGGAGGTCTAAATTCAGTATATAAATACTAACTGTAATATATTACAGCAAAATTCTTTCAAAAACATTCAAAAAAAATACCTCTATGCTTCATTATGCAAATATATACTCAGAAATGCCTTGCAGGGATTCTTAAATTGTCAAGGATACAATTTCCGTTATACCTTATCCCAGACAGCTGAATGTTGGCAGCTAAATTTCCACACAACATTTAAGAAGAAAAACAACAACAAACTTCAAACCTTTGAGAGAATGCTGTTTGCATCTGCCATGTTCTATAAAGACAAATACCAATGGAAACCACATTTCTTTTTATTGTGCCACAGAATATGAAACATCAGCAATAAGATTCAAAACAACCTAAGGGATAGATTCACCGTCGATGTTGGGTACCTATACTGAGACTTCATAATGGCTGTCAAGGACTCTTATGGAACTGGAATTGTCCCGACATTGCCGTTACACCACCATCTTCTGGCTTGGACATCCAGCCTCCGACAGACTGCATGCACGCAGACCACAAGGCGCCTGTGCAGAAACCAGGGCGCGAAAAGCAGAAACACGGACTGCACTTACGCAGACCTGGAGACGTTGGGAATTTGATCCCTTTTCATGGCTTCTGGGTAACCCCTGGGTTAAGCGTATCTTGTTTTATATGTTGTATGGTTTAGCAATGTTGTTATTTTTACCATGTGTCATTCCATGTTTTGTTCAATTAATTCAATGTGTTTGACTAACATGCAGTTTGTTGCTGTCCCATCACCTGACAATGTTAAATGTATCCGTGCAGTGTACCAGCCAAAACCTTTAGTTGTAAAAAATTGTGTAAACAAATGCTCTCTTTTCTTACCTTACTATCCTCCTTCTATCACCACCCTGGACCATGAAGACAGAGATCTGCGAGTCAAGACAGCAATCTTTGAGCCACGGGGTGATGTAAGAGTCTGAAGTGTTAAGAACAATTGTCTCAAAGCTTGCTTGGGTGTGTTTCTCTGATAAGACTGGACAGCAGACCACTCTTCTGTCTGATAAGGCCCAAGGGCGGACCATTCTTTGGCTTATCAGGTACCATTAACTTGCAGGGAAATGTGCGAACTTGCTGGAGCAGCAGGCCATTCTTTGGCTTATCAGGTACCATTAACTTGCAAGGGAACATGCAAGCTTGCTGAAGCAGCCGGGCATTCTTTGGCTTATCAGGCACCACCAAGAATGGGACACCAATTGATATCCGGGCCGGGCCACTTGCCCACCAGCAATACATATTGTGTGACTGGATGTGCAGGTGTGGCATACGTGATAACCAAATGGAAATGAGAGGGGAAACTCCCTCTCCAACATGGGATAAAAGACGGTACAACGAAACCTGAAGGAGGCAAAAAAAGAAGGGTCTGAAAAGAAGAAAGTACAACGAGGTCGGAAAAAAGAAGAAAGTACAACGAGGTCTGAAAAGAAGAAAGTACAACGAGGGCTGAAAGAAGAAAGCACAACGAAAGCAGAAAGAAGGCAGAAAGAAGAAGCTTTTCCACCCCCTGAAGAACTAAAAGAAGAAGAAGCCTTTCCACCACCGGAGAACTGAAGACTGAGGACCAACGGGACGTCGCTGGATCCAGGGTGGTGACTATCCTTTGCTTACCTCTCTGATTGCTTGCTTATTTTCCTCCTAATATTTCCTGCCTTTCCTATCGCTTTACTCTTTTATATTTACCTAATAAAACATCTGATTGGCGGCATATGACCTCGTTTGTGTCTTAATTTCGCCCTTGGGATCATTACGAACCTTCCCCGAGCCTGACTATCAGGCCGGGTTGTAACAATGGCCTTTAGGTCTCCAGATTCCCATGATGTGATCCCCAAAATCCTTGCTCAGTTGCCACCTACATCTGAAGGCATGATAAACTCCATAAAGAGAGCAAACCACAACTTCCATGTCAAGAGATGTCCGATAATACCCAAAAAGACAGTTTCTGTATCTTGTTTTTGACAGGATGAAGCAGCTGGAGGCATTTGATCAGAACTGAGAAACTGGGCATCCCTCTGCCTAAATAAGTCTACCATATCTTTGGGTTTACTCAGAGATTATTTTTTCTTTCCTGCCTGGAAATTTAATGAAAGCAGATCTTGAAGGATTTTAAGAAAAATATTTGTCACTGATTGGACAAACTGCATACTAGAGAAAATGTGACCCACTATTAGGGCAGTGTCTCAGGAGACAGGACATGAATTTGGTTTTATCTGCAATCTCTTTCATGTGGAACAGTGAATTACTCCCAGAAGGAGAAGCGAAGAAGCCCCTTCCCCAGAAAGGCAAGTTTCTGTAAGATGCAAGGGTACGATTTCTCTTCTGCTTTCTCTCATCTTTGTCCAATACTTCGTCAGTACAAATGCCACCACCGTGCACCATGAGAAGAAAGAGTATGTACTGTTGCAGCCAAGCTTGCAATGGTGTGGCTCAGGGACTTCTTTTGTGATGTGGAGGTGGAAGGTATAGGCTTAAAACCTCTATGATTAAAGAGCGGAACCTAAGTCCCCACATACTGGTGAAATGGACTATCAATACAGGGGCACGCAGAGAGAGATTTTTAAACACTTCTTCTGTTCCCTGTCCCACTTAAATTTTTAAAGAAAGGTTATGGGCATGTGCCTTCAGAAGAGGAATACATGGACTGTAGAGCTGAGGTGGAAAAAAACATATTCCTGCAGACCCAAGAGAATCCTCTGACTCACCTCACTCTCAGCGTTACCTCCTGGCTAATTCAAGGTAGATGCACATGGTGTGACAGCAACGCATAAGCTCTTGCTTCCTTGCCCGGCTGAGATCCCACCTTGTGACGGTCAATTCTCCTCGTATGCTGTGTAGGGAACACGGGCATCTAACATGAGGTCTGTGTTCTAGTTCAGGGTCAAGCATACTAGAGATTGCACCTACTTTCTCCGCATCAAAGTGCAGATCGAACTCTAAGTGACAGAAGTAGCATCATCAAAAGTATTGTGGGCACTTATGTCTCTAAATAGCAAAAAACCCTGTTAGATTACACCTGCCAGCTTTCACATACTTCTTGTTAAAAGTAGTAGTAGCCATGGTTTAAAAACTTTTCTCTAGCATTTATCATATTTGATTGAGTAGTTCCTCAGGAAGAGAATTTTTAAAAGACTGTTCAGAAATTTTAAATGTACAGCTGCTAATTAAACAACAGCAGTTGCATCTCTAAATCTTACACATGCTATGGATTTCTAATATAACATTTATTAGTCCAAATTATTTTATAAGGATGGGAAAGATGCCTCAAGTTACTCGTTCAAGTACCTACTTGAAGATGGGCTGTATTTTCAGAACTGGTAAATACCTAAAGGCTGTTAAAATCAATTTATTAATTAAACATACTACAGAATATGGAAAAAGTTTCATCACTGCCATTTTCTTTATCACTAGAATTTCCAGAGTGTTGCACTAAAAAAGACTTAGAGCCAGAGCACCGGCTCAGAGGTCTATAGCTTTTGCTAAGAAGCTTCCTTTCTAGAAGCCAACCTTTAGAAAAGTCTGAATCCCCAGAAAAATTATGAAGATTCTTATCCAGGACTTTAAAAGATGATAGATAATGAAATCACAACACTATTAAAAAAGAGGACATGCCAAGGCTCGTTTTTGCATTCACAGAACTATCAATCTCAAATAAAAGCAAAAAGGAATCTGATGTGCAACATCTTAGCCTCCTGAAATTTTGCAGGAGAAGTGCAAAACTTGAGCTCTTTTGAGTAGAAGGTTTTGCAAACCTGAATTCATAAAACTTCCAGTAAAATTACCACTATTTGTGTCAAAAGGAGTTTGCTTCAAGAAACTAGGAAAGCTAAAAACACAGAGTATTTGCAAGTTGAAGGATGACTTACAAAAGCCCCTAATTAGAACTTACTAAAGTTCAAACTAAATACTTTTTGCCAAATGTTGCTATGATCTATATGCATTAGAATTTTTTCCACTGCAGGAACCCAAAGATGTAGTAGTGCCTGAGCTATTGCAGTTGGACTGGATGCACATACTTAGATGTGGGAAAGGGATTCGCGACGGTTGACAAATAAGACACTTGCCATATGTCAAATGTTGGTCTAGTCAGCACGTGCTTCTGTAAAAGCAACTCAGAGTATCATGGGTGTCATAAAATAAGTTTTTCAAGGTTCTTTCATTGTAGTTTGATGCTCTGGGGACTGATTTTGCCTTTAACAAATTTCCTATCAGGATGCACAGAACAAAGTAGTACGTATGTGCATGCCATATATGTGTTCGTGTGTGTGTATATGTGTATATCCATCCAAATGTCTGGCCTACAAATACATGTTCACTGTCTTACTATCCACATAAATATGGTACACAGGTTTTTAACAAATACAAAACGTGGTCATAGTAGCGTATAAGCATAATGCTGCAAAGCCACTGAAAAGACAAAAGCAGAATGTATCATGAAGTGCTTCTTTTTCCTGCCAGTAATTACATTTGCATGAGAACGACTCCAACCACTACCATTTATCATTTCTGGCGATGGAAATCTACGGTCATATGGTTACGTATTCTAACCAATTGAGAACCCTGCTGCAGCATTAGAAACATTTGTTTTAGCTTATTACAATATCCTTGAGAAGACTTCACGAAATATTAAAACATACGGCTGCATCTCTTGCTGTAATTCATAATTTACCAAGCACATAAGATTGACAGGCAATAACGATGCAACTGGCTGCCAGCCTAATCTCCGTAATGACCTGCATTTCACAGTTGTTAACACAGTTATCAGAGTCACACTATCACCACAATTCTAAAGAAATGAAGTGGGAATGACAACAAAATGCTTTTTTTGAGGGGGAAAAAAACAAAACCCCAACCCTGAAATTTATCCTTAATAATAACATTCTCAATACTCATTTTAATGTGATTTTTTCCAATGAGTTTTACTATTTATATTAAGATGCAAGCTGCAGCAGTATTTTCACTGGAGTGCATTTTTTCAAATACTTATGCAGATACTCAGAGAATCAAACCCTACAAGACTAATTAATGTGCACAAAATTCAGGTAGAATTATTCATATCAAAATAACTTTTGAAAGAATTAACACATGCAAACATACTGGATGGCTCATGCTAATACACAGAAGATAATTAAAACATAAGAGTTATGAAGTAAAACCCATTAAGAACCAACTATAAACCAGAATGTCATCTTGTTTGAAATCTTTCATCTCAATCTTTGAAACTTTTCCTCATCCCGAGGAATTTAGCTGCTTTATAATACTGTGAATTATTAGAATTTCACCTGAAGACCTTATATACAGCATTCCTCCATCTGTGGCGTAGTAAAAATTCCTGTGTTAAAAAATATTAGCAAGTAAAATGTCACAATTTTATATTTTATGGTTTAATAACTTCCTTCAAAATGAATGCAGTACTTAATCAGTGCCCAAGCACTATTTGAGCATGTACAGAAACAGTGAATATTTGTAATTTTTTTATTAAGTCCTTGCAAACTTGGGAGTCACAGAAGTAGGAAAGGTCTTCCAACGTCAACTCCTACGTCAAGATCCAGGCTGGCAGAAAGACTGATCCACTTAGTACTTCACCTACTACGTTGCTCATTCTGAAGCTAAAGCTGAGGGGGGGCATAAAATAAGTTTTTCAAGGTTCTTTCATGGCTCTTGGGACTCATTTTGCCTTTAACAAGTTTTATAGCTCTCAGGATGCTCAGAAACACACAACAGTTCCTTTCATAGAAGCCTATATCAAACTACACCTGCACCAGCTTAATATTTCTCCTTTACCCTTGGTATCTACACCAAGCAATGACGGAAGGCCATGAAAAACTCTGACAGACGTGGTGCTTTCTGGGCAGCCTGACTTGCCAGTCACCTTTCGACCAAAATTCTTCAATGATTCTCTCTGCACCTCACTACCTGTTTTTAAGGTAACAAAAGAAAGGTCACTGCAACCTCCAAATAAAATACACAAGCATCCATTACCATGACATGCTTCCCATCTTTCAGATTTTATAAAAATATGGTTGATGTTTCCCACTGTGTATGATTTCTTGCAGAATCCTATTTTTCTACACTGAGAAACAAAAATATTTCAGCGAGTAACTGGTGATTAATCATGATCAACTGTCACACCTAATTTAACTTTAACTCTACGAAAAGGTTTTCTATACAATCCAAGGTGAAAATATACATTTTAATGTGCAGATGAAGAAAGTGCAATAGCATACCCAGCATCTATCAGTTTTTTTTCCATCAAGAAAGTAATTTTGCAGGTTTTAAACTATTAAACTATTGCTTCTTTTTATGAAGTTATTTACAAAACTACACAAAATACAGACATATTTGGCATTATTTTTCAATTGCTTTCATTTATTTCTATTTCTTTGAAATGAGTCCTAGCAGTTTACAGTACTACATTTAGTGTTTCAATTTGAGAGGATGCATCTTTAGGAAGAATTTATCAGATGTATTTCCCCTCTGTATATTATGGATCAGACCATATCAAAAAGCTGAGCTTACTTCAAAACTAGAAAAAAAGAAGAGCTTTGTACTTTTGAAGAAGGAGCTTGCTGCACATTCTGAATATATTAAAAAAAAAAAAAAAGACAAATGGACAAACTGAGAGAAGCCATCGTAGCACAACAACAAAGTGACAGGTACACAAGGGAGAGAGAAATGCACTCTCACGCTGCTCTAATAAGCTGATACAGTTGCATACGTATCCTTTTAGAAACGTTAAAACTACTAACATGGTATAATTTAATGCAGTGTATCTTTCCCATCATCCTAATTTCCAGTTATGTCCCTTTCCGTATCTGTCCTTAAAAAGATTATTGTAGCTACTTGTTAGTTGCAGTCAGTACTCTTTCAGCTCTTGGCGTACATACACCACACATTTCACAACGTTAGGATATGGTAGGAACCATGCACTGAGCCGAGAATTAGGAGGCAGTAAATTAACAAAGTATGGAGTTTAAAGTTTTGGGGTAACACAAGGACAACTGCATATATCCCCCAGGAAATTAAAGCTACTACCAATTACTTGAATGCTTAATAGAACTGTCCAGTTGTATCACAGTTCGACCAAAAGCACTAGAAATCCACACCAGCACTTAATGATGCATTTAGAAAAATAACATTGCATTAATAGATTGAAATATGACTTTGGGTCTCTCCTCTGCTTGGGAAAAGATGTAACTTGAAATGCCGTTCTCCTGAATGATATATGCCAACATGGAACTTCAAAATTTATATATGTAACATGAATTATTCAGCGTACGTGTGAAAATGACATTATTTTATACTGTGTGACATGTGGATATTGAATGGCTATTCCCAACTGCAGCAAGACTTTAATTCCTGAAACATTTAATTTATCTTCCACAAATAAGATACCTAGTGAGAAGTAACCAAGATATCTAGTGAAAAGAGGCAACTTAAAGGAGGTCAAACCCAAATTCAATGGCAAAGACGCGTTTGCACAGACACACAACTCCTAGTGGTTAAACCAAAAAAATCACAAGTCTGGAGATACCAACATCTTCTCGATTAACATCTGTCACTCAAAGTCCCTCTCCTTACAGCTGCTGCTGGAAAGCTCATTTGCCTACCCGTACTTAAAGAAACGTCAAGACTCAGAGTCAAGGTGAGGGGTTATTTACCCTTCCATGGCTCCCAAAATGTTAAGCAAGCAGTGTGGTCGGGCAACATGAGGCTCTGCTCATCCCCATCAGATTCATCCTCACTGTGTTTGTATCCTGTGATGGTGTAAATCCAGAAGGCCCCACGGCACAGAAGCCTCACACTCAAGTCCTGAGGTGAAATCATGGCACCCCATCTCAAAAGCAAACTACCAAAAAGCATGGTAACATTTCTACCCTAACCTTTATAAGGATCTAAGAAAAAAAATGATAAGAAGGACAAGCATCAAATGATTTTTACCACGTCTGGGGTTGTATCCATATCTTTGTCTAATATCCCCAGAGGGAGGATGAGAAGAGACTGGAAACTCACTCAGAGCCCATGGGAACAGCCGAGGATGAAGTGGGGACTTGGCCAGACCACAGCTGTTAATCATGTTTTCCTTGTATTTAGTCCAACCCACAAGGCTTCACAGTTTGCATATGCAAATAGGAGCCACTTCTGCTCCTTAAGTCAGGGTTGTTTTGAGAAAGGAGAAAATGACTATAGAGAAGAAATGAGTACGCGGTGTACACAGAAGCTGTTACCTTTTAACTTCTTTAATACGTAACCACATTTGCCTTAAGGGATGAATATCAACCAGTTTTACACTATAAAAATATTATCTGCTAATTTGAGTTATCCTCTGCAAAGCAAACCAGGAGACAAAATGCTGGCCTCTGTAGATGCTGGCATCTACGCAAAAAATCAAAGAAAATTCCCATTTTAAATTAATTGCCATTAACATTATTTTAGGGTTTGCAAAATCAGCTACAGGACACATTTTACTCTGAAGAGGTTCCTGCAAATAAGAAGGGAGCAGGTAATTTGCAAAGAACTCTTACAAAACTAAACAGAGATGATCTCAGACACAGAGAGGAGACAGAAACAGAACTGCCAAGTGCTAAAAGCTTACAAAACCCCCAGCAGCTCTCTGTCAAATGACTGACCTGGAGTAGAGCCCAGCAGCGAGTGATGATCGGCAGGCCTGATGCCACATAACCATGAGGAATTAAAACTGCTTTCCAGATAAATCAGAATATTCTCATCTATCCTTGGAATGAAATATTGCCACCATCCTCTTAATCGTTCCTCGCTCAAAGCAAAGAGTTATAATTCTCTACTGTTATAAGAATGAATGTTTACAAAGTGAAACCCCCACGAGTCTCTCACCATTCTCCACTCATAACGTTTTTAATTTTCCTCATAAATAAGAATAGCAGTTAAAAACAAGAACAAACCAAAAAATATATTACAGGATGTAACACTGATTAAAACTATTTTTTCAATGGATCTGTAAAATCAAGATTGAAGAGAAAATACACTCAACTCGACAAAACATCAGAAATATGGCTGTGGATCTGTCCCAAAAAATGAAGTTACCAATTTTCTATAATCGGAGAGTTTCAGTCAAAAATATATGACTTCAGCCAAAAATCTCATCATAACAGAAGGATGAATTCTGTACAACTTCAATGCATAATAAAGCGATGACTACCAATTCTCAATGGTAGCCCAAACTACTGCCTTGTAAAAACATTAACAATCCAATATACAGCTACCTAGAAGTGCTAGAAGATGTTCTGAATAAAAATATATGAAACAGTATACCTGCTAAGGTTTGAAGCCTGACAGTTTAAGTGTTCAGTCAGAAAGGCACTTGATTTGTATAGAGTAAAAAATATATTTATATAAATATATCTATATAAACATATAGATATAAAAATATTTTCCCAGCTAGGCAGCAGAAGTGTGAATGGCATGCATTTTGATTCACAGAATACTGTACTACAGTGGTATTGAGATGATTACTTGAGAAATGGTTGAAGCAAACCATTATTTGCCAGAATATAAACACAGAAATTAAATGATGGCCAACATTTCTCAACCAGTTAACGTTTTAACTAAGTTTCTAAAACAGTCAAGGAGTACAACTAGTTGACAGATACCTGCCACATCAGTAAAATAGTGTTTTAAAGCATTATAAGCCATTGTTACAGAGAAATTTTCTGACTCTTGATCAATTTAACTATGCATTAACAACTTGTTAAAATATCCACTAATAATATATTAAGTCTTAATAATTTACAGCTGGATATAGCTGTGACCTTTAATAACGTGACATGCTAGAGAACAGAGAGGCGTTAAAAGACCAAGGACTTTAGGACAAGGTCTTTAAGTGACCAAGGATCACTTAAAGAATAAAGACTGCTGGATGCTATACAAAAGCCAATGCATTTCTCCAGCTAAGGCTGTGTGGTGAATCATCATATCTACATTATACTGGCTACATTATACTGCTCCAGCAGTATTACGACTGGAAACAATCTAGGGATCATCCAGAGAAAGAGTCAGCCAATAACCACCCCTCAAAACTCCAAGCTGTGATTTTTTACCTATCCTGAGTGCAATAGATTTGACAGGAGTTGCAGAAATGTTCTCCCAACATTAACTGCCAGGTAGCTGCTCGATCCCCAGTCTATCTCCGTTGCAGATAATGATATGACTCTCCAGTCAACCCATTAATGAAGTTCAGCTCCATTTCAGGTGAGAATCACTGACTCAAAATCCCTTCCAAATCTCACCTGGCCCCTCTGTCCTCTGGAAAGGCCACTGCTCTTTCTCCTTTTTCAGTCAGTCCAGATCCAGACCAAGACTTCCATCAGGGGATCTTGCAGGAACTGTTTGGTCCATGTTTTTTTCCACATTTCTGGACCCGTAACTTTAAGTTAACTTCCCCAGACATGTGTCTCAGGAAAACAGTTTTGCTTAAAATCCTCGCATTTGGCTTCTAGTATCAAACTAGCTCCCCTGACACAGCTTTCCTTCTGGTGATGCAGGAGCTCATTTATGTTTATTTGTTGTGGTTTTATACGGTGCTTGAGCATCTCCTGAAGAGAACCTGTACAAAGCTGTTACACCCACATCCTTAGCTATTTTTTGCAATGCTGCAAGGACTGTTTCTTTACTGTATTTTCCAGCTACTTCTGGTGCCTCTGCAGTTTCAGGAAAATTTCTTCTTACTCTCCCTGCACCAAGATTATTTCTTCCAGCTGATACTTTATTCTCACAAATGCCGTGAGAATATACTTTATTCTCACAAATGCCTCATGGCTTGTCCTGTCGCTCCATCCCAAGTTTCCCACCATGATTATCAGCGAATATTTGCACTGGCATATATACTTGCCAGCTGGTCAAGTCATCACAGAGAAGTTTGAGCTTCCTTTTAGATAAGAGCTTTCATCCCACCAGGCTTCGCTTTCATCTGCCTTTCTCACAAGCTGTCCCATCTCAAGTTTCCACACCCAGGTACAGGTTCCTGAACTTCAAGTGAGGCAGCTGGTTTAGACCAGCCATGGCTCCTCAGCTTTTGTCCTCTTCAGACCTATTTCTGAGCCTCACCAGCCCCTGTAGAGGTAGCAGAGCAGGGCCAGATGAGCTAGTCTCTCTTCTTTAACCCCTTCATTACAACAGCAGCTTTGGCAAAGAATGCTACAGACATAAGTGTTGAGAGGCATGTAAGAGGGTGGTGAATTTAAAAAACAATGCAGGAAAACAACTACTGACCATATAAGTATTGAATTACTTGGGGCCTTTTTGTCCTTTTCACATGAACTATTGTTTTTGTTTGAAAAGCAATAATGTTTAAATCACAGGGGTTTCTATTATAGTAAGATGTTATTTCATGGGCAACAGATAAATTCAAGAGGGTTCTGATTTCATTTACAGGTCCCTTGCTAATACCATCCTGGGGAAAAAATTAAAATCCTGAAACAAACCTAGGATTCCCAGCCACAAAAACAAATAGCACCTGCAGTCAGTAGCTACATCTATCTATTGCATTGTATTGTATTGCATTGTACTGGAGATAACCAGCCTATATGGGCGTACTCCTGTATAAATAACGCCATCACAAGGAGGACAGTCACCCCAGCACAAGCACCACCTATGCTGGGAGACTGAGGAAAGTGGGGACACTCCAGTGGCTTCCCAGGAGTCCTGCTCCACCAGAGCAGAGGGGGCTTAGGCAGCGCAGACAGCTAATTCCCAAGGCAATCCAATGACCCCCATCTTATTACAGCACGCTTCAGCGTTGTCTCCCAAAACCAGGGGTTCATATTAGCCAGCAGCCCTGGTACTAGCACAGCCATGCTGCTGATCAAATGCAGAGTAGCTCCACATATACATATATATATATGTACACACACACACACAAAACCAGCATTTGAAAAGCTTCATAATCAGACCCTTGACAGCTTTTCCTTACTAAAAGGATTCAGCACATGATCTCTTTCTTCTTATATCTGATATCTGGGTCTGGAATGCAGTATGGATTCAGATCTCCAGCATTTGCACCTACAATTTTAATTCTCCAAACTTTGTTTGAAAAACTACACAGAATGCTTTAAAAAATCAAGCTCTGAAGCCGTAAGATCAGAAACAAAGAAATAGATTTGGATGTGCTCGTTGGCACAGACACTGCAAAAGGAGCAGCTAAAGAAAAGGAAGCCAAGAGCAAAACCTTAATGTAGTTCATGATTCAAGGAGGTGGTATTAGATGAGCAAATGCTCCAGTAATACGCCGAAACCATTAGCAACTCCAAATCAGACAGACAGTCCCCATGGATTCATGTCACAAAACCTACATTTACAGGAAGACTATTCCCCTTTGCAGGAAAGGCTTACCAAGAATAAAAACCCTTGTAATGAAAACGAGCAGAGAGAATAAATTACCATAAATTCTTTGTATTTCAGCTGCACGGATAATAATGTGGGTATGAGCTTCACACCCTCTGCATGAGAACATTCCTGAATATCCTGATGACACCCTGATCACAAACAAGGATGAAGAAGCTTTAATCTGACCATGTTCTCTTTCACTCACACAATCCATGTTTGCTGTTCTTCCTATTTAAGACAAAGTTGCTATTGAAAGAGTAGGTCTGATTTTGTTTATCTTAAAACCTAATAAAAAAAACCTTGACAGTGCATACACACACAGACACATTTTCAGAAAGAGATGAGATTTTGAGACTCACTCTTATACATGAGTGAATTTTCCAGATATATAATTTAGATATCCATTTCATAAAATATGTAGTGGATGTTTTCCAGAACATCCTCTTGAAGAACGAGCATTAGCTATCATTTTCCAAGTCTTTACAATGTTTATGGAGCAAATTCAACTTTCTTCATCTTTTGGTACATGCTGTAAAGTTACCTTTGAACTACTAGTACATTTTCCCTATTTTATATTTATCACCCAAATTGGAAGAACAGTGGTTATTTCTTTACTCTCATAACTTCAGATCTCAAAGAAAAATCAGGAATTTGAGACTGACTGTTCCAGTGTCCTGCTACACTCTTCCTCATATTACAGTATTTTTTAAACTATAGATTAATCTATGTATTAAAAAATCATCTATGCAGAGAGATCAAGTTTCGATCTTTTTGCATACAGACATGCAACAATCCAAATGTGACTGGTTGCAGAGAACATGACTGTTCTAGATTTTAGATTTATCTCACTCTTCTGAGGAAATTAAAATTTCCAATTATTCCTTCCTACATTGTGCAAATCTTTTATTGTAATTATTTGGGATTTGAACTATTGCATTACCTATAATCTCTGGTTTCAGTAGTATGATAGCCTTTGTATGTATGTGTCCACATATGTGTATATATAGACACATGTATATTTACATAAACACATATATCCTCCATTTTTTATGATTTTCAGATGCTTTAATATTTTCTACAACAGTGAAAATTAAAGGCCGAGTTTAAGTGTGCTTTTCTTGGTTTCATTTACAGATCCCTTGATCTGTAAATTTCTCTATTTTAAAAGTAAGTGTAGCAGAAAGATGATGCTGCATGGACTGTGAATAGTCCATGGGCCACACACTGAGTAACATTGTTTCCATCTAAACCTTGGCTAAACTATTTTAACTCAAAATACTTGAACTCAGTTAAACCATTCAGATCTCTAAATCTAGATTTAGTTTCCTAAGTTACTGCAGCTTGGCAAAGCTGACCTTTTTCACCTCATTTCAGCTTATGCAAAGAATTTTCCAGTCACTACCCATTACATCATTAAGTTTTGGTGGAATTATATACAGATTTTCCATCTGAGTTTATAAACTATGCATGATAACTTTGCAAGAGTCACTCGGTGTGACGTCCTCAGCTTTGTAGTCCACGTTTACCTATGTTTGCCAATCCTAAAGTCTTTCTGAACAATAACTGTCTACTCTATTCTTTTGCTATTCACCATAATTTTTGACATCTTCAAATATTCTTCTGTCTCCATCTGTTAAGGCATAAGCTCCAGATATCATGGCATTTGATGTCTCAAAGACAAGTAGCGTAGATAGATATACAACACATTGGACAGAAAGATATTTTGTTCCTGGATAAGCAATGAAATGATTTCAGTTCAAATTACTGGTTTTTTTTCTTTCTTCACAACCAATCACAATGAATATCAAGTACTAACAGAGTAAAAGGAGTAAAATTAAATCATATTTTGATTCTCAAACTCAGGCATATAGTGAAACCTTGATCAACAAAATAATTGAAAATATAATCATTGATCAGCTTGAGAAAATAAGCAGAAAACCACATCGATAAAGAAAATCTGAAAATTCTTTCAGCTAACCATAAATCACTCAAATGCCTGAAAACACAATGTTTCAAACAGGTTTCCAAGCTTCATCTCTTTTGTTATGCATACACAAAAATGTCACCGTGGGACAGACTAGGGAAATTAAGAGGAACCACCATAAATACAAGCCAGCTTTGCTCTTTCCCAATATCATCCCTCTGCTATTTCCTTTTTATGGTAACACAGATAGTAGCATTTCCTGTGAAAAGATCAGAGGAAATGTCACTTACTTCATTACTCTATGACTAATTATGATTAAATAGATAAGGGAGGAGCTCATTACCGTAATTTTTTGGCTCCTGTGTAATTCCTGAGCAATACTCAAAGCAAAGAAACTTCTCCCGCAGTGAATGAACATGTGAGTGGACACATGACAGTGCTGAGTGCTACCTTTGCTGGGACGATACACTGGAAATGTTAACGTCGGCCCTAATTTCTTCTTAGGCAGATATCCATCAGCTTTCATCAGTATCAAGACCATACAAGTCTAAAATTGCAACAAGTAAAAATTCACACACAGAGGGACCAGATTCTTTGATTTGTAATGGGTATTTAGCTATTGGGCTCCAAACTGTCACCAAACATAAAATCACCAAAAGCAAAGAAAAAACCAAGTGCTAATATATTTCTCCTTTTTACATGCTTGACTTTTTTTTTTGTCCTTTCTTCTTGACATAACCAACTATAAATTTCTCTGTTTTAAAAGTAAGTGTAGCAGAAAGAAGACGTCAAAGTAACTTCAAAGTTACCTATACACACTTGGTGTCCCACAGGTGCACTTAAGTTACCTTTTTTTTTTTTGCGCTACCCAGGGCATCACTTGAACGCCTGACAAACTGAACTAGTGCCTCAGCACGTTGACCTGGAGTTTTTCAACTGGGATGCATGTACAGCCACAACATGCAAACCACTTCAGAACGGTATGTAGCCCATGAGGCTAATGCCCATTCAAGAAGGTCCAACCTCCCCTGCTGTGCAATGGCAGAAATCAGGAAAAAGTTTGGAAGTCGGCTCCCTAATGCATTGGGGAACCATGAAAAAGAAATAGCCTGGATTCATTACTGCCTTTGTGACCTCCTCTATCCAGCTACTTATCTGCAAAAGTAGAGGCACTTCTTTGACAGCCAGGAAAAAAAAAAAAAAACCCACCACCGAACCACACAGTAGTGTGGAACAACAGAGCAAGCCTGAAATATGCATTGGAAGTCAAACTGACTTGGCTAGAACTGTTAATGACCGTTTCACTTATGACTAAATTGAGAAGCACATCTGAAATCTTGAAGACAGCTGCAAAGCTCAGCACTGAGCATACCACATCCCAGCCCGACCACTCCAAGCTCTCAGTCTGGGTAAACTGTGAGGATGTGAATCCCATAAAGAGTAAGGACAGAGTTTATACTGTGACCAGAAAAACTACCCACATCTCTGTAGAGGCTAAGTGAAAACTGGGTGTAGATTTTCTGCTACACTGGACAAAGCAGATCTCCACACTGTGCTACTGCCACAGATGCAACAAAAGAGAAGTCAGTCTTACTCCCTGGGGCTAAAGTTACTACCTCAACACAGCTGTCAGCCAACACGGCGCAGATGCTGTTCAATATTACATAGCATGTGAGCATAAGAGGTGGCTCTCAGACTCGTGTTTGCAGGAACTCCTGCTGCTGGTGGTTTGGTGGCCTTGCCTGAACTATCCTGACATGGTCCATAACAGCAGAATAGAAGAGGGAACTGCGTTTTTCAAAAAAGGGAGCTCAAGCGCTTCCTAAGGCGTAACCTACCTTCCAGTTGCTCCTGCCAGTGTTTGGAAGGGCTCCCTGCTGCCTTGGTTGCTCCTTAACATTTTTTAGAACTGGCCATCAGGCACATTTATCACTGTGTTACACAGCCCCAGAGTGAAAATGGAGACGAGATGCAACTAGACAGTCTTCTGGACTGCTAAACTTCCCAAGGAACTCCCTCACCAACACTGCACTTCTCTGCAGTTTTTTTAAAGTAGTAAAACAAAACCTAACATGGAATCCCTTTTTTCTCTGTTCCTTCTCATTGTTTGAGAAAACAGCTATTAATTACAAAGTTCATGTTTGTTTCTTTTTGAAGCATACAATTTCTTTTTACTTTCAAGGATATTTTTTTCCCCCATTAAAAAAAAGAACTGCTTCATACTACCTATTTGCTCAGGTTGCCACGCTTTCTCTCAATTACTAACTGCTTTTAGCTCAATGGAACAAGAACTGGGATAATTTATGCTTAGGTTCAGCAAAATGGAGTCCTGACCCACAGGTGCTACAACAATATCAAAATATTTTAGGTCTACAGAAATTTATGTACACGTACATAAACATGTCACTAAAGGAAAAAAAACATTCACCCTGTCACTGGAAAACTTAAAATACTCAAAAGGTGCCCTCCTTTTGACTGCTGAAGAGAAGGCAATGAAGTATCAACTTAAGCCTCATAACGTGGTAGGAAATTTCATCTTTGTTCTTCATGACTGGCTTGTGATATAGCTGAGAACAACATGCCCACAATATCTTTGCAAAGCTGCACTGGTCTCTGACAGGTCACAACACATGCTGGGTGCCCAAAAAAAGAAATGTAAATGCTGGAAACAATTTCTTCTGCCAGACAGGGCTGTCAAATTCTAGTTCATTAAAAGCATAAATGTTTCCCTGAGAGTATTGTGGATTTAAAATATATTTTATTGGTGACATTTACCAATGCACTACGGTAATTCAGTCACTTGAATAGCTGGTATTTCATTGCTTGAACATCTTTCTCTATTCACCACTGAGAAGCTAAAGCAGAGTAAGCCTGATAGATGATAACATTATTTCCAGTAACACTTTTTTTCCCCACAAAATTATGCCTAGTGTTTGCCTCTTCGTAATCAGTCCAGCCTGGAGTAACTTTTCCGCTCCAATACACTTTCAGGGATGCCTCCTTTTCTACTAAAGACATCATTCCCAACAGCATTAATAAGAACTGCAGATGAGCAGTTCAAGGGATACGATATAGAGGTTGCAGTGACAACTTACATAATGCTTCCCCTTTCTCTGTAATAACAACTTTCTGGGCTGAAGCTTTCTTTTAACCTTTGCCCAGGGTTGCAGATAGAGTCTTAAAAGGTTCCTAAATATTAGAGGAGTGATGCTGTAAAGCGAACCCCCCAAAAAAAGAAGGGAGAAAAAAAGGGTGAGCATCTTTAAAACTTTATACACTCACAAGAGGGAGGGAATGACACGGTGCCCGTGGTAACACTGTGGTAATTCAATTTGATGATGTAGAAGGTCCCATCCATTTATATTCCTAATAATTTTAGAAGATTTTAATATAAAACTTTTAATTACTTCCAAAGTTAACAATCAGATTTTCCCCTGAGAGAAAAAAATGTTATGAAAAAGTTTCTTTTTGCTCACAACTTGCATGAACTCAGCCCTTCAGGATAGCCTTCACCCAGGGCAGTCCTCCCTGCGTGTCCCCCGAGCAGCCCTGTCCCTGGGCCGGCAAAACTCCTGTGGGGAATGCAGGTAGGGCAGCAGAAATGAGGTTATGTTTTGTCGATTTACTTCCAGCTGTTTGGAGAAGTGCTGTAACCTACACGGACAGAGAGACTTGCCTGCTCAGGCGCTGTGCCTACAGCGGGACTTTCCAGCAGCAGAAACACGTCAGCACCACCGCAGTGGCAGAAAATTAAATGCAGATGGGGTGCTAATCCTGGGAGTCATGCTGGGAGACAGATTAAGCTGCAAAAATGCAGAAATCTGCCTAAAAATGCAGGCATGCTCTTATCCCTGTTCCACAGGGTATCTCAGATTTAGCAGATGCCCAAACTAAGTATTTATAAAGCACATGAGAGAGCGAGTCCATCCTTCCCTATTGTACCTGGGCACACGAGGAACCAGAGCCCATTTCCACCTGAAGCCTCGCCTTGCAATACGTTCCTAAAATGTCCAGGTAAGTGCTACTAAATAATTGTAGACTTTAACTTTATATGGGGTAAAACATTTTCATAAAATGACCAGGTTTTAATCTCTACTGTTTAACCCTTGGCGGCTCGGGTCCCTGTTTCTCCCCACATCGCATGCACCTTTCCAGCAGCAGCAGCTGTGCCCTCAGCGCGAGCTGCGTCTGCTTCACCTCCATCTTCTCTCACATCCCCCTCGTTACTCTTCTTTCACCCATTCTCCTCTTTCCCGTTTGCTCTGCAGAGCTCCCGGCAGCGCCTTATTTTGCGCTCCTGCCGCCCATTCCCTCAGTCGCAGCTCAGCTCTCCTTCACTCACCCCTGGAGCACCCACAGCCTGCTTGCGTCCATGGGTCCTACGAGCCAACTGCAAAGCAAAGGCCTGCAATGCATACCATCTCCTTTCTCCTACTCCATGCCACCCTTCTCCTTTCCACGTTTCCTCAGGCTTCACCTACTTTCGTGTAATTCTAAGGATACCATCCACTCAAAGTAACAAAAACTCTCACAGGCAGAGAGCCGATTTGGTTGCAAAGGAAAACCCAGCACTGTCATGAGAATGCAAGGACGGGCGTATGGTTTTGCACACTGGCAAAAACTGCAATGCCTGTCCCACCGTACCTACCACACGCTCCTGCCTAGTGCTCTGCTCCAGCCTGCCTCAAACCTTCTGTGCTGCTCTGGGACACTCATCCGGATTGGGTTCCTGACAGAAATGAGATGCCGGCATATTTTTGAGTCTCTGCCCTCTGATATCTGCTAGAACTATATAAAAAACCAACAATGACATTGAAGATAAACTCATAAAACATTTGTGATGTTCTTCTATCCTGCAGCAATGCTAATACTTGGAAAGATGTTTGTGCAACACCCATCCATGAGCCAGCCTGGGGTTCCATTATTTACAGCTCAAATGTCTTACCTGCATTCATATTAAAACTGGAACAGCTTAATCAATAAACTACTTTTTTGAGTAATTTCAATTCACCTTTCATATTTAGAGAGCCTATAAACTGCCACACAATAACATTTTTTCAATTTTCCTCAGAATACTTTTGAGAGAAGTACTGCTATCCCCATCACGCAGCTAGGGACAAGGCACAAAGTCCGAGGCACTTGCTGAACTCCTGGGCAAGAAGTTCAGCAAGGACTAGCCGAGAACTCTTGTAACCCACCCAGCTCCCACAAATCCAAACACACTGAGAAAAACTCTCCAATGATCTCTACATCTTACATGTGCAACAGATATCAGAGGTACCATATCAGATATCATCTACTAATATCTGATAGATATCAGATAGCTAATGGCCACTTACCATCTATTTATATGACTGTTTGTGGCTTCCTTTTCACATCTTACAGGCATCTGCATGCAGTTATATCAGCTTATCTAAAAGAGAGACTTTCTCTGCAAAACTTTGGCCACATGCACCTTCTCAGACCATCAGGGCTGCAGCAGTGCTCCTACTTCAAGTAGTACGTGCTTGATTTGGGAAGTATTTTTATGTCTGTCTTTCCTGTCAAAGTTTCACACAGACTGGTTAGTATGCCGTTGTACTTTAGATCATCCTGAATAATTAATAAAGAGTTTGCCAGTTCTTGAATATATTAGCGGTGAAGAAATATTGCTTGAACTTGTGAACTGTGATCAGCTTGCTGCAGAAGAGAAAATCTTTTCTCCTCCCTTCATTACTCCTTACAATACGTTCAAAGAAATCTTTTGAACAAAAAGACAATATTGCAAACGACTAATACTCATTAAATATAATAAATCTGCCTCTTTTGTTCTACACATGGTGCTAGAAAGCCTAAACAGCAATTACCGAAGGAACATCTTCTTAACAAAAATTAATCTCTCTCTCTCTCCTTCTGCCATCATAATGCAGGCACTTACCATTTCAACGTAATCTTGAAACAATCCTGGCTAAAGGCGCTCTTAAGTGCAAATAAAAAAGACAGGGTGGGTGAAATATCTAGAAGGGGAAAAGTCACGTAGTCTTCTCTGCTCTCTCATAGTCTCTACCAATTTCAGTAACCGATCCTAACCAGTAATGCAGAAACAGGAATAAGCATGCTGGGGTTGTACCCCAGACTGTCACGGACCAGCTGGGTGACACAGGGCAGGTCACAGTCACTCTGCCTTCATTTTCTTATCTGACAAACAGCGTCTCAATAAAATATGGGTGGGTTGGTTTTTTTCCCCCCTAAAAAACAGAACAAAACAAATCAAATTCAAGTCCCAAGGAATGGGAACTTTAAAAATTTTTTTTTTTTTTACTTTATTATGAACAACAAAAGCGATGTCAAAAACTAAACTTCCCTTACTGACAGACTTGTCTACAGCTCTCCCGCAGGGACTCTCTCCTATCTTCTCACAAAGTGTGTGCTAATGGCCATTGCTGAGGAAGGGCTGCGGTGCTGGAGGTGGCCCTGAAGTTCCCACATGCTAGCAGAAAAGAAAGTTTCCAGAGTTTGCTTCCACTCTTTATTCTTTCACCGCAGTTTGTTTACTAAGTCAGAAGTCATCACTTTTAGAAATATAATGGAAAAAAGTTAGAGATGTGGACAACTTGGATAAACGTGTTGAACACGAAAAACCCCAAAGCACGTTTCCAAAATCCCAACCGAATGCACAAAGCCAGCAAATCCATGCTGACTGCTTATTTCTAGAACTTGTCAGTACACTTAAGAGTTTTCTGAATATTCAGAACTAATTTTAGAAAGACAGGGAACTAACTTAGGTTCAAAAGTCCTTACAGATATTGTTACTTGTGACTTTTACTTCATTCAAAGCAAGCTGCTGACTCAGTTGTATTACTGTAAACTCGAACTTTTATAAGCAACTTAATGACTAAGAGAGACCACATAATTAGAATTACTATTGAAATAATGTACAGGCTGGTAACTTGCTGTCACAACCAGGGCTGATTCTCTGGAACACTGGAAAGTTTGTAATAAGATACTATACAGCCTCATTGTCAAGTCCTTAACACCTTTTTAATTTCATGCTTTAAAAAAAAACCTCTGGGTTTCTTCTTGTTGTAGTTGCTTGTGCACAAAGCAAAGCATAACTTACGTCCAGCTACATTCAGAATTCATCCTCTGATGCTTTAGGCCCCTAACCAATTTTTAGATAACTGATCATCTTGTAAATTGGAGTCCACCATCCTGCCTTTTAGGCTTGCTTTATCTCACTGTACTGGAAACATTGGGAGCATAAAAATCTATGTCTGCAGAAAGGATCTGTATGCGCAGTAGGTGATAAATTATCCTGAAGATACACTATAAAGCTTTGATGGGTGAAAGGCAGACCACTCAGCTCCTTACGCTACGCGCTGCGTAACAGCCATTGACATCTTTATCAGAGTGCTCGTATTTTGCTTCCATTATAATAATATCCAGAATAACTTCACTGATCTGGGTATCTGGTTAAAAAATGGATTCCTGCCTCTAACAGAGAGACACATTTCTGTAAGCAACTTTATGCAGTAGACACAGCTTCCTAAAAGACCTGTTCTTGGGGCTAATAAAGGAAAAAACCGAACATGTCCATACATAAATTAACCACAGCCAAAGCTTTGTAATGCACTGCTTGAAAGGCAATTTTTAAACTACAAAGTGGTTGATTTAGCTGTAAACCTGACCAGCTTACACATTTTGGCAACTTTTCACTATTGTACTACATTGTTATACTTAACATAATTATTGTAAATTGTGCAATTTTGATTTAGCATGTATATTCAACGTAAGTGATTACCACTGACTCTTTGGTATGCACAGCATACTGCTCAGTGCCCAAGGTCTTACAGAAACAAATTTAGGGGAAGAAAACAGAGTATTTCTCCACCGCACAAAAAACATTCTACAATACAAGCAGCTGTACGAAGAGCAGATTTGTGGTTGTGCTTACAATTTCAAATGTGGCATTTCCGCATATTTAACTGGTCCGAATATAAGTTACCATTCTCCCCAAGCCTGGTACTTCTCATAGGGAGATCTATAAAAATGGCTACTACTTCTGATTCTTAATATAGCTTTCAGCTTACCTTGCTCTTTTGGGATGGAAAAGGGATAAAAAATTAAAAGAATATATAAAAATAAAAAACCCCACCTCTTCTCAGTGCAAATTTTAGTAGCTAATATGGTAGAGAAGATACATTCTCTCTTTTCAGAACTACTTAACCACTTTTACTTCAACATTGCTTAAAATATCTATCTACATTCAGATATATATCCAAATACATATAGATAATCGCAACGAAAAAGAGACTGAGACAGCAAGATTTCAGCTCAAAGGTAAAAGCATGAGAGATTTATGCATGAAAGAAAAAAGGTAGTTGCAGCACAAACTCCCATCCACCATAAACACTTTAACTGCTATTAAAAAAAATTTGCAACTGAAAAATAGCGTAGCAACACCACACTGGTGCATAAAAATACGAATGTTTTTTTGGTTCTTAACTACATAGACTAGATCTAAATTCAAATCATGTCTCAGCATGCATGAGACAACGGTCTCACACAGCATCGTTCTTGCAAATTGCATCATCAAATAAAATAATACTTTTCTTCCATGGTTGCTTGTTAATGGACACAAATATGGAGCTTTGCGTAAGCTTGGTAACATGCAAGTTCATTACTGAAAATGCACTGACCTCCAAAATAAAGACTCACAAAACTGAAATATAACACACATTAAAGGAACTAATCTTACAGCATTTTAAATTTCCTGCATGAATAATTACCATGCACTTCTTGTTTGCCACGTATTTTGCCCTGAGAGGGGGTAGCTGTTACTGTGGAAATAGGGAAAAAGACTTGATGTACAGCAGCCTCAGCAGAGGCAGTGGCCCTTGTACCCAGAGGCAATACAGCATGGAAGGAGTGCATGGGCTAGAGGCGGTGGTGAAGGAGGACCAGGTGGGCAGGGGGGGTGGACTAGATGATCTTTGATGGTCCCTTCCAACCCAAACCATTCTGTGATGCTACGATTGTGCCTGTTCTACGATTGGTGTAGGTTTGAGGATAGAGGACAGAGAAAGAGACCGATGTTCCCATGTGGAGATGACACCGGAGTTGAGGACAAGAGAGGTACGGATTGTCATGCTGCAGGGTCTGATTCACGGCTATGGGAAGGAAGAGAAGCAGTGGGTCACTGACCAGGCCCACAACTATATAATATTTTTGCCTTGAAATTCACTCAGAACACTCAAAAGATTCTCCCGTCAGTGATTTTTAAATGACAAACTAAGCACACGAGGCAATCCAAAGAGACACAGCTTTGGTTTTGCTCTGAAAGGTTAAGATGAAGCACAGGAAGAGGGGAGTGTAATTGTTGTAAAACACAATATTGCCTGAACATCTCCCTGTTGGGAAGAATTGCTTTTGGAGAGTCTCCAGCTGCCCAGATGAGGCATTTCCGTTTACATCCTTATCTGGAAGAACAAGAAATGAAGTTACAAGCTTACTTTCTCAAGGTAGGCATGAAAAATTACATACACAAATAAAAGAAAGCAGAGATTTCCACTTTTTGATGTACAATTAACTGCACGTGTATCATTTATTAAAACCACAAGACACTAATCAAGTGTGCAACATACCTATTTCTTTTCACCATGGCAGGGCCTGAAAGATAATAAAGAAATGATTTTGGGGAACTCCACAAAGGTACGGGATTAGCGCAGAAGAAAGACCCTAGCAGAGACAGGCTGGGGGAAAGTACTAAAGCAAGGAAAATTGCTTTTGGAGCAAAGGAATTCAGTGAGAGCGCCAAACCCCAGGACTAGCAAGCTAGAAGGGAAGGGGATCTCCTAGCTGATGCAGCAGCAGGAGGTTCACAGCTGGTGGCAAGAGTCCTCTCCACACTAACAACGTGAAGGTCCACCCCTGTCCTCAGCTAGCCTGATTGTGTTGAGCAGTCCATAACTGGTGTCTGAGATGCAAAAGCCAAGGCCACAGAACGCAGAAGAGTTAGCTAAAAGAACAAAGGTTTTACTCAAAATGGGGAAGATTCAGGAGTCTGTCAATTAGGACAGCAACTCCAGTCCGGCATGCATAAGGCTTACAGGAGAATACATGAACATACCTCTAGACTGCTTTTTTTTTTTTTAATCGACTGTTAATAGTAATACAAGCATAAGGCACATTTCTTTAATGCAAAAAATCAATAGTATCATGCCAGTTCCTATTGGGAGGGAGTGGGAGGAGTGAGGAGTCTCAAAGGAAGTTAAGATTATTTCAAAGGAGAAAAAAACCACTAGCCTGAGTTCTGTTGAATGATGGAAGTGTGAAAGAATTAAGATGGCTGTGATGTATAAGAATATTGATTATTCCCAGGGAAACTGTATTTAAGTGGAGCAACAACCTCATCAGTGAGACACTAAATTAGTGCCCAGATCTGTCTTATAAAGACATCAGCAGACAAAAAGGTTCCTCTGCTGAAACCAGGAAAAGAGAAAACGCTGACTTCCAACATGATAAATGTGTAATAGAGCTACCAAAATAGAAACATTTTACACATACAAGAGAAACAGACATTACCCGGCACAGATTTGAAAGACAAGCAAATGGACAGAGAAGGGAATGATTAATAAATATTTGAGTTCATATGTTTTGAACAACATGGCCCCATACAGCAATCTAAAGAACAGGAAAATGCATTATATAAGTTTGATTGTGATATTCTCTTTTCCCATTACTAACCTCATTGTATTAGCATCTTACTCTTTCATGCTTCTGCAAAATAAAATACTAATTGATTTTGAGTGATACTGACTAATAATCAAAGATTTCTGATTTTTCCAGCTAGGCTGATACAAATAGTTTCATTCACATAGGGATGTGTTTCCAGCTGCACAGGAATGGCCATTAAACGTTTCACAGTACCCAAGCTAAAAAACAGAAGCTTCTTATTTGCAGACACATAATGCTACTATAATGTTGGAAGTTTCCACCAAAAAAAACCCAAGCCAAAATCCCAAACCAAACCTTTTTACACATAAAAGGAAAAATTATCAAACATAACAGATTCTTTTTTTAATTAAGTTATTTTTAGAAATGAAGATGTGTTCATTTCTGAAGAGGGAAGGTATCTTATCCAGACAGGTTTTCACATAGCTGCTTTAATAATCACACAGGACTCAGAGTAAGATGCAAGTAGTATTTTAAAGTTCTGAGCGATAAAACCAGAGACTACCAAAGATTTACAGTAACATAAAATGCACACTGCTCTAACAGGCAAATTAACTTCACAAGTGTGACATGCAAGTGCAGCCCTGAAAAAACACACGCTGCTATCCGTACTTCATCACATACAACAGTCTTTGGCATCTAAAGCATAGACAGAAATAGCTTACGAAAGACATTAAACAACAGAAACTCATCCTGGGTATAGGTCCTGAATATCCCTGTCAGTTGTTCCCAGTAAGACAGAGCATGCACTGACCCAGGAGGGACTCCTCTGAGCAGTTAGCAGAAATACAATACAATTATACTCCACAATAACTTTAGCACTTCACTTAGAGAAAATCCTCCTTTTAGCAATAAAAAAAAAGAAAAAGAAAACAGGAACCTATCTTCCTAGCAGGAGCACAGCATGGGACATGTAAGGATTTTAACTGAAGGAGCCCGTACACCTTTCTGTATTCAGAGTTCTTTGTTGCCCGACAGTAAATTGGAAGGATGGTCATATTTAAAAGTAAAAACATCAGGCTGTGCCTCTGGAAAGCTGCAACGGAGCCCCTGAATGAATAAGAAGGAAAGCACGTTACCTTTAGCAAGTCTCCTCAGGATTTGACAGCGGCATTTAAAAGAGACAGCTATCATTCTTGCTGCCTGCCTCCCCTGGCAAAGCGCACTCAGGGCTCTGCTCGGGCGAATGCAGCAGGAGCCTGTGAATTCCTCCTCCCGCACATAGCAGGCGAAAGGTAGCCCCGGTGGGGAGTGACAAAGCTTAATTCCTCTTGGCTGATGCAGAGATCAGCTCCGTGTCATCCAGCAAAGCTGTGTCATTCACTACTACTACCACCACCACCTGCATGGGGAGATGAAGGGCTTAAAAAGCAGTATTTCTTTAAAAGCTAGAAAGCATCCAACTGCACAGCACGGACAGGGATATTAGAGGGAGCCGTTCCCCAGCCTCTTGCATTCCCCAACTGTGCAGGGAGCGATGGTTGCTGTGCCAGGCAAAGGGCCCCGCGTTTCAGCAGACGTGGCGATTTTTCTCCTCTCTCATTCCTCGCTTTTTTCCTTTCCCTTATGGTTCCCTCTGGATAAATAGGGCAGAAATACCAGGAATCCTGCTTCTGGGGGAGAAGGAGCCTATTTCAAACGGAAAACATTCTAATCAAAGCATATAAAAGATTTAATCTTATAGATCTGTAGGGAAGAAGGAAAGAAAAAGCCTGATTTTATCACCAGGAAAGCTTTTTGACAATTGTAGACAAGTATATTACAGCCACTGAAGCACAGACCACAGGGGGAGGGTGAGAGTCAGAGGGAAGTGATGGATTGTTGTGTGTGGGCAGGACCGCCGAGCATTTGATCACACCGAAATAAATAAAATGATGCTGCATAGAAAACACACGGTGAATGAGGTTTTCTCCCCTCACTAGAGAAGAGAGCAGCTTTTAGAGCAGCTGAGAATTTATTTTGCCAAACATTGCACCATTTGTAAGATTTCTTCAGCCCACCAGGAGGTTTTACATCCTCCTAGGCCTATTCAGACAGCAAATTAACCTGCCTTTACAATTCATTCAGAAAACGATGAAGTGGAGTATACCACTTAAGCGAGGGCTCCATCCCACCTTTATGAAGCCAAAAATTTAGGAAAGGACAAAACTCCACACGCATTCTAAAAACCAAGCAAGCAAGCAAAGAAAAATAAGCCATGTAAAGTTTGTCAAGTCAGATTTATGCACAGAAACCAAGTGCTGCATCAGATACTCTCCTTTAAAACAATAGATAATTATTTCTTTGTCAAGACTTCTGCTTCACTTGGGTGATATATTTAAAACTGTCTTCATATACTCTGTCCCATTCACTTGCTTTGATTTCAAAATTGCTCAGTTTATCTTCTGACATCTTTTGTCCATGACTATATTTAATGTTATGGGCCAGCATCAGGGTGCTACAGAAAGCCAGGAGGAGGTACGAACAGCTTTCACACTTGGAGCCGTCTCTCTCTCCCTGCCCGCTCTGCGCTGTGTCAGTAGCACTGTGCTTCCCATACTCCAACTCACTATTACAGTAATTGTTTTTCTTATTTTTGTTTTATTGGTTATAGCAACAGCTGTATTTCCAAGGCCAAGGTGAAACATTCCATCAGCACAATTGCAATTGCCCAGACAGGCCTGGTGAAAATTGATTGTATTTCATTGTCATTAAAACCAGATAGGGGTAATCAAGTCATCTGTTCACCAACCTTGTTATCACTTCTTGTAGCAGCTGTTGTTCCAAACAGCTGTAAAATCCAACCAGCAGAAAAGCAGATGCACCTGAAGCTGTGGGCTGATCACTCCAGCCCCGTAACCGCACACCTCTGGCCAGGGATAGACAGGGCGTGCAAGGAGGGGTGAAACCAGGGGAAGAACGTGGAGGTTTAAACCACTGTAATTCAGCAGTCTGGAAAGAAAATGGGAAATCTTGGACTATCATGGAGGGGGAAGGGGAGAGGAGTTGTGTATTCTCATCCCCTCATAAAGACAAAACCAAGAGACAAGTAAGTGGCGCTCTGTCTGCCAATGCTGCCAATACTCTTTTTGAGGGGAAAATTTGCCACCATTCTTTCTTGCCACCTCTTGCTCAGGTAACAGGGCTTCACACCAATAATACCAATCAATACCACCCTGCATCCAATTTCCTCTCTTTGTGCTCCACTGGAAAAGCTGTTCCGGGCACCATCACAAGGCTACGGCCTCAGCACACAGCCCCCACTCACAGTTCTTTCAGGTTTGAAATGCTGAAGCTGCCCTGGACTTGCCACTCCCTTTCTGCAGACCAGCACCCAGAATCCGTATCGCTCTCTCTTCATCTGCCAGGTGCCTGTCCTTGATGCTGTAAATCTTGTCATGCACCGACAGACCCATTTAAACACCTCCACTTACACCTCAAGGGTAACCAGAAGATACTGCAAGATGATCGTTTAGCTGCCCTAATATTTGTTCTTTGATTCTTCCCAGTCAATACAGACAAGGAAGACTGCGTAGAGCGTGGGGTCAGCACTGTCAGGATCAGGCAGACAGGTCTCCACTCCCATCTCTTTGGAGACAAACCTTTCCGTCACCTGCCAGCATCAGAGCCAGGTGAGCCTGCAGTGCTCCTCCTGCCCTTCAAAATAAGGTGGCTTTGGTGAGCAGCTCTCGGCTTGAGAGTCCACTTTTGTATTCTCTCCTTCAGAGCGCAATTTTGACATCCTTGGGGACTTCTGCTGTGCAGAGAATGGCAAGAGGTTGCATCTACACCATAAGAAAGAACTGCTCTCTGCTTGTCTTTGTGATCTGACTCCACCACCCTGGTTCAGCCCCCTTGGTAGGGGAGGCAAAAGAGAGCACACTTACGGAGCTAGGAGGTCACGACAAACAGAGTTCAGATACAGGAGGAAAAAAAATCAAGCCTTTGTGTACGGACATGCTGAGCCCCAATGTGATTATGTAAAAATGTATATAAATATAGAAAACTCTAATAACAATACAGATACTGTGATACATATGCAAAAACAGCTGCAGACCTGGTCAGATAAGGCTTAACTAACAGAGAGAAGATGTAGTCCTTGATCCAAAAAGCTTATTGTATTGTTTATTACTACTTCTAGATTACTGATGTATATGCTAAATAGCCTCTGAAGCACAGCAATAGCCACTTCCAACCAAGTCAATAGGATTACTTTTTGCTTATGTTTCTTCAGACAATTTTTCTGTCCTTGCCAAAGGAGGTCATGTGCAGATTTGAATTCCTCATGAAGATTTCGTAAGACAAAGATTTCGTACTTCAAGTACAGCACTGAATGTAATGATATATTGTATTTACTGCAGGTTTTTTTTCCCTGGTTTTCAGTGTTCCAGTTATCCAGTTTCAGTAACCCAGTTATTGGAACAATTTCTAAAATACTCATTCATGATGCTCATGGTTTTACCACCTTCTTGCAGGACCGCAATCACCAGGATTGCCAGAACTGTTCTTGCCCTAAGTCCTGCTTCTAAAATGAATTTAAGTACACTTCAGGTATTCTTAACTGTTCAGAATATACTTTTTTAAACCAAATTAAAGATTTTGTTATTATTAAATGTCTCAACTTTCCAAAAGTCAGCCATCATTTTCTGAGGTGTCATTCATTCAGCTCTGCAGATGGACTCAACTGGTTGTTCAGGAGAAAAAATGAGGGAGAAGGTAAAAAAAAAAGGGGGGGGGGGTGACAGGAAGGGTAGGTAATGTAATATTAGGAGATCAAAGACCTTCAGACATACTGAAAACTTATTTATACTCTATATAACACAGGATAGAGTCTTTACTAATCACATTTTTTTCCATAGTAATTAACAGAGCTACAAATTTTATTACTATTTTCATTGGGCTCATCTGTAAAAATCTCTTTTTTCATTTTGATCCTTTTGGACAGCAGCATGAATTTGTATCACTTTTACTGCTGCACTCATTCCTTTCTTCAGGAGTCAGAAAGGTTATTTATAAACTGTAGGATATATATAACACACATATTTTCTCAACTGAATTTATATTCATAAATACTCAGTAGAAGGTCACGAGATGAAAAGCTTATATTTCCATATGATAAGACAGGCAGTATAATATACGTATCCTATTTAACACCATCTTCTGGTTAATCTTATCAGATCACATTAGCTGAAATAAATGAATCAAAAAAGTTAAGATCTATTACACTTCTCTGCGGGATAAAAAAAATTATGTCATGAAATATCTCTAAATGAAATTGCACATTATAACATTTATATAGTGTGACATTTAGATACAATCGGGAAATTTCTGTGAAAATACAGTATTCAATGAAGAATACAAATTCTGCAAGATATCATATTGTGTTTGGAAAAAAAAAAATTAAGTTTGCCAAAAATGCATTTTTTATCCAGAAAACATAACTCCAATACTCACTCCCTTCTGTTTCATAGGAATATATACCCAGAAGATATTTCTTGGTTCACTCACACGCTGCACCAAGTATTTCTTTTCACACGCTGACTGAGCAGCGTCTTAAAACCAGTTACACCCCTTTCCCCTCTTTTACTTTACAGGGAATTTGTCTACGTGAGCTGCCAACACTGTTTTTGGATGTCGCACACTCCTGTTTTTCTTTGTGGGCCAAGTTTGTGTCATCGCTATGAAGGGGAAACACCACTGACTACTCACTTGGTGAAAGTGGTGTACACCAAAGACCCAGTCCTTTTAGAAAGCCAACCCGTGGGGTTCAATGAAGACAGTGATATACTCAAACTACAGCCTCAATGAAACACTAAGGCAACCAGAAAGACATGAAGATATCAAATGTTTAATGTGTCAGGAAGACACAAATGATATCTAGCGGGTCCATCTGGATAAGAAAACTGAAATGAAATATTATGAACTCTGAATGCATTAAGATTTTGTACAACTGAATATTTTGTTCCATCATTTTAAAAGATACCACTGGCACCTACCACATTATTCAAATCAAAAGTCATATTTTTAAGCAAAAAGAGAATTAATTTAGCTCTGAAAATAACAAATGACCATATGGATACTTCTGTTTTGAAAACTGAAACAATTCCACTATTGCATTTGATACGTCCTTATATCAATCAAGAACCAGCAACAAAACCAAGAATCTCAATCTTAACAAAACAAAATTTGAACATTTTTCATCCCAAAGACACGCGCTGTATTCCCATGCAGCAGCAGACTCAAGCAACCCAGCATTTTGCAATGGACAGCGTTTTATTACAAAGATTCTCCTTCACTACAGGGAGAGGGAATAAAAAGGAAAGTGCAATAAACCTAGAGCAGCTATTTTCTAGCTGTAGTAACCACCTTTGCAACATTGTCGGACAATTTCATGCAGACATTGCAGCAGAAGGATTTACAGGTCACGAAAAGTAGTTAAGAGGTGCGGTGGCTTCCGAGGATCATTGCTGAACGCATCACGGAGAAGGTGCAGCATGTTGGAAAGCAAGGATATGTGTGTGCTGAAAGTGGTAACAGGTGATGAGAATAAATCTGTTAAAGATCTGAGTGGATGCCAAAACACCATTGCTGTGGCACCGTACAAATATGGTAGCTTCACTGCCTACAAACAGTTTAGTAAAAAATAATTCAGGGGCTTTCTGGATAGAAGAAAAAAAATCTTAATTTATTAGCTCCAAGCAATGTTAGCCTTTTTGAATCAGCAGGTATTAAACAACCGGTGGTAAACCCAGTCAATATTGCCCCATTCTGGAATGGCTTTTTGTTAAAGCGTTTTATAATACAGCAAAGAATCACATTTTAATTATTTTTTTTTAAAGTCTGACTTAGCAATATAATTTATAAAATTTATAATGTACTATTAAAGGAAACAGAATACATACACCTTTTCTATATGAAAATAACTCTCCAGTACACACCACCCTCTACCATAACATAAGGAGCATCATTCCCTACATTATTCTCACAGCAATCCCACACCAGAGCTTCACAAAAATGCTTTATGCCAGTCCATATCAATTACTGGTCAAAATTAAAACTGTCCTTTGCAGTGAAACTGCATTGATATACAAAGGTTGAGAGATGTTTCTCACTGGAGAAACTGTCCTCAAAAGACCTTTGAGATATGTAGCACAACTCTGACTTTTCATTCCTAATCTCATTTCAGTTGCTGGCCGTTCAGCTTTTCCCAGGCTTTCCTAGCTGCAAATCTTTGTATAAAAATAATTAGGGACTTAAGAGAATTACAAAATATGAAGACACCGCATGTACTACAAAAATTAGAAACTTTTAGTAGCACAAGGACGTTGCAGTCTCTCAAAGGTAATTTCAAGCAGAGCCACAACTAGTTGAGATTTAATTCAGAAAGAGATCTTTTCACAAAACCAATGGCTTGTGAACCATTTCAAATATTGCTCCATTTCTAGTATGTACATGTGTCTCTACCTTTTCTTTGGTTTGGTTTACGATGACAGAAGAGAGTGCTTTCTTTCAGGAGCATTACTAATAATTTGTCCTTGTACCTTCTGAACCAGCAATTAGTAAAGAACCTAAAGAACCTTTCAAAATATAAGGAAATAACCCACAACCAAGGTAGTCTGTCTGCCCTCACAGCAGAAGAAACAGCGAAAGGACCACGTACCATAAATGGCACTGCACCTTCCAGGATGCTTGTAGATCTCATGGAGAGAAACAGCAAGTAACGACCCTGTTCAATGAACACAATCAGCCCAGCGTGGGCTCCTGCCAGCAACATGCATATAATTACAGGCTCTGGGATTTAACGTAATCTCAAAACTAAAGGATGACTCTGTCTTACAAGTAGCTTCCACATGCTGCAGTACACGGTTAAGGACTCCTGTAATTACAATTTCTGTAAGGCTTTGTACTTTGTAGAGGCTTTTTCAATTAGTCAAAATGATGACCTTCCTATTGCTACAACAGCCTTTAACAAAACACAGCTAAGCATTTCCTCAAAATTACCATACTGGAAGCGGGGACAATCTCTTACACTTAGCAGAAAACAGCTGGTTTTACTCTCATTTAAAAACAAAAAAAGATTATGATTCCACTGAAACCACTTGAACAAAAGTGGAATAATTATACCTCTCTCTAGCTATTCTGCTTTGTTCCATATTTTTATCAACCTATTTAGCAGCCATGAAATTGGAATATCACACTAGAAAATAAAATGTGTATTTGGAGGGATGAGTCCAGAATATAACATAAGGTCAGTTAATCTACTACAGCAGATTTTTAGGAATTAAGTCAGTATGCTTTTATGGGCAAGGCTTTGTATTCAAGATACTGTCAAAAAGGATGGCAATGGAAGATTATAACTCTAGAAATGCACCACAAAGAAGGGATGGCACAGGCAGAGTTTCAACTAGCAATACTTCCAAGCATTGCAAGATGAAGGGAAATGCCGATTCACGGACACAGTTGTATTCCTACCTGTATGCAAGCTGCAGGAAGCCGTGGTAGCAGCTGCTTTCCAAACCAGAGCGGGTTTCTATACTGAAATTAGGTTGCATAGTGTATGCTTGCCTGTGGTATGAGCAACGGCCAGCTAACTGGCACCAACCACTGCACCTTCCCAAGCCACATCGACTATTTCATCCCAGAATCAGAACTGGTGTGCCTGAAAACCAAAGATAAATGGAAAATCCAGGCTTGCCCTGTGTGCCTTCCGGGAGTTCTTCATTTGGCGACACAAAATTTGACTTGTTTGGAAATTTTGTCATCTTCTGAGGACTGACAATCAGCCACCATTAAGGAATAATGAAAAGCACAGTGGTCTGTTACTGTAGTCCGGTTTCACATACAGGGAACAGGAAAGACAAAGCAGAGTTGGGGTGAGGAAGGAAATCTTCCTGTCAAGTGAGAAGGTCCTTCCATGCCTTCCTGGATCCCTTTGCAGCATGAACACGCTCTGCTCCCCTGCTGTCACCTGGCAGCTCTACTATACCTCACCAGTGCTGTTACAGCTGTGGCTGATGACATTTTACGGGGTTGGTGCCACGTGTTCTGTGGCCTCTTGAGACCAGCAAAGCTGATACCCTATAGACTGCCCTGGACTCAGTTTCTATCACATGGTGACCTGTGACTCAATGACCAAGTTATTTACTCTCATTTTGTATTTGGAACTAAAATTTGTGAGAAAAACATGGCTTTAGCTGGCCTCAAATTTGAAGCCTAGCATCTATACCAGGTCTTCTCTGGCATCTTCTGAAACTATGCACCTATTTGAGAAGGCACATTCCTGAAGTTTCTGTGCAAATAGATCGGCGTTTGTAGTCTCAGGAAGAGTGTTGTATCATTGTACATCAGTGTATCAGGGCATATGGCCAGTATCATTGACACTTCTGTACAGCCTTTAAATCCCAAGCCTTTGTTTTAGGTGACAATTTTTTAAATGGAATTAATGACTAATTAAGGCATTTTGGATCACCGTTTGAACTATAATTGTTTAAAAGGTATTTAAACCTCTGAGCAACAATCACAAATAAAAAACAAGAACTGAGACCTACTGAGGCTTGTGTGCTCTTCCACTGCAGACACCTACATCCCACCAGGGACTGCTGCACCACACAACGCAGTACACTTTGAATTCACTGGCCTAGCTCAGGGCTCGGAAATAAAGTGAGTTAGTCTAAATTATTTCTGTGTTACTACAACCAGACTCCGTCTGGCAGCTAGACGAGAGCTAGCTTGGGTATTTCCCAGTGCTGCACACTGTAAAAAAACCTCTGTGTGTTACCAAGTACTTTTATCATCATAGTTTAGTGAAAAGTCACACAGTTAAGCATTGAAATACAAGACATAAGAACAAAGAACACAGACCACACCTGCAGTACCAGGCAGCGTACCTCAGAATACGATGACTCTAAAAATGAGCAGATCATTCAAGGTAAGTAAATGAACAGCAACTGCAACAACAGGTTTAATGCAATCATTGCTTGTACAGAAAAGATCACTACCTGCCTTGTGTAGGGAGACCTATACTAGACGCCGATATTCAACTCCAGTATCTATGCTGGGCTTTGCTTTGTTTGGGTTTGTTTGTTTTTAAAAGGTTGAAAAACTGGACAGGGTGTTGAGAAGAGTACCAAGAGTGATTTGAGCAATAAAAATGTCTCGTGCAGTGAAAGACTCAGCAAGCATAATATCATATTGGAAGAGTTTGGACTCTGACTTGATTACACAGTGTGTAAGAGCTGTCATAGGAAGGATGTGTTGAGTGCTGAAGAGCTTCTGCCTTTCTGGAATACGCATTTTTGCAAAACATCAATTATTGGACTTGCTGTAACAATAACAGGCTGGATACCACATTCTGCTTACACAGGGGGTAAGCAAACATCCTACATGTCTTTTCTAGCCTTAGAAAGTATACAAAGCAAAAGATGAGATTGTGATGGCCTCTTGCTGTTTGTGTCCACTTTAAACTACTACTCTGAATAAAAAAAATGGACACCGTTAAAAAATGGACTGGAAGAGTCTTCAGGCTATTTTCATCCTTAAAAATACTAATCAGGTTTGCACAACAGTGAAATGTATACAATTAAAATGTTACTAAAAGATAGGACTAGCTACAGAACATGTTTTATCAAATATAGAATTAACACTCATATAAAAATCTTTTTATAATCAGAATTCCTAATGTGTTAGAAAAACTGCCCCATTATGCTCCAAAACTGCTCCACATTCTCAAAGTGCCAACACTTCAAGAGCAGGGAACCCCTTTTGTGCACCATCCTCACCCCCACACATCCCTTCCCTTTTGCTGTAAAAGAAAGGACAGGACCCACAGCAACAGATGGCAAAAATGCATGTGCAAAGCAGCATAAAGCATGTTATTTACATCAGGAAAAGAGAACATCTCTAACGTGTATGACTCAAAGGAAATTATCACCATGTTTTGCTCTCAGGAAACAGTTAACAAAACAAAAGAAGGAAAGGTTCCTAGGCAAGGGCTTGAAGTATTTGTAACATAAGTCTCAAAAGCGAAAGGTTGATAACGCCAAACTTGTTTTAGTGCCATTCCTCCATGGATCATTAGTGCTTTAGTGGTGTCCCGCTGTTATTCATCACACTTTTAATAGCTCTTTCTAAAATAGTCTTCTAAAAAGTTTGAAGCTTGGCCAGACAACATTAACACTTAAAAGTCTGTACACATATTTATCAGGTTTGAGGGTTTTTTTCCCCCCCCTTTTTTTTTTCTTTAAGCAGAGAACTCCTACAATCTCCTAAAGTAAACATGACAACATATACAATAATGATCGATAACAAACTAGGAGAATTTAAATACAGGGGAAAAACAATGTATTCAAGAAAAGCCTAAAAGAAAACTAAAACACGCCAGTCAGTAAAGCGAATGTTCATCACAGAAAATTAAAAGGATAACCAGAAAAAAAACCCAAAGCATTAGATATCTTCCTATAAAGGACAAATTCTTCACGTAATATTGTAAATTTATCACTTGTAAACTATTAATTAGTAGTAACAAATCATTGTTTTAATTATTTTTCTAATACTCCAACATTCTTATACAAAAACCCTCTCACACATTTCTTTTGCACTGTCAGGTATGAATTAATAGCTTACGAACAGACATCAAACTTCAAGTTCCGTATTACATTTCCACTATCCAACTAGTAATTTTGCCTGGAACTTGCATATATTTTTTAAAAGCACAAACCACCCCACTCTGAATTCCTGATGAGTTCAAAGCTCTCAGGCTGGCTTTAGGGGCTTGAGAAGAGTTACAGCCTGGGCCGGTCCGAACGCCCCCGCCAGCTGCCTGGGCTCAGAGGGGAGATAGACGGGCTGCATCTCTGCCACCCCAGCGCTGCTCTGAAAGCTGCCACTTCGCCCCATCTCATCACAGAGTCAAAAATCTTCTTTTTGAAGATGTTTCACATGAGTCAATAAATCTCAGTGAAAAATTCGTAATAACTCATTCTAATTCTTCCCTTATTCTTCCACATTTTTTTGCAACTAGTGCGACCTTTCAAAATTTCCCTTAAAACTGGTCTCCTCTCTCCACAGACACCTAGGCTCTTCTAGTAATTATCCATTGGATACAAATATACTATAAGCATAAATTTTTATCTTTGCTCATAACCCAGGCCTGAAATCCATCTGCTGCTTTTTACTGAACCCTTTCTGTTTGCTCCTGTGTTTCAATATGGGAAGCAGCCATAATTTAATTTACTAGTCTTGGTGCAGTCCAACAGACATTTAAGTAGGGGCAGTTACTTTCTTGTGCCTGTGACATGCCCTTTCTTAGTACAGCATTAGTAACTCCTTTTTGCAAGTATTACTGCTATTAGCGTACAGCAAACCTAACTGCTGTTTGTACGCATGCCGGTCCCTCTAAGCACCACTGCTTTCCCAGCTTTCCATTCACAGTGTGTCATCATAGCTTGGATTATTTCTCCATAGATGCATTAACTTGCCAAATCATACAATATTCTTCTGCATATTACACATTTCTAGTTGTTTTAAAGACTAGTTAAACACATCTCTGCTCTTATTACTATGTAGGTCTCCTGATCTAATTTCATCTACTAATTTTAGCAACAATTAATGAAGTTGTTAAGTCACTACTACCTTCGTTATCCTTGAGTCAACTCCTGGGGGTGTTTCTCATTTTGAGGTATTTTCCTTTGTTAGATCATGAGCATTTAAAATTCACCAAATGCTTCAAAAGACCCACAAACATCCTGAAGTATTGCATCAAGTACTAGTATTTCTTCCATTACTTTTGTATCATATTCCAAAATGTGACAGAGTTTATTATTTAAAAATCTATACTGCTTATTAACTATGGTCACATTATCTTCAAAACCTGAAATCCCTCTCCCTCCTCAATGTTTATTCAATATTTATTTCATTACTGAAATTTTATAGAAACCAGCACTAAATTAAAGAGAAGATCACAGCCAAAGGTACTTCTCTCTTTTTCTTCTCTCTTTTAAGCACACATATTAACGTATTGCATGGCAAGTCGCTAGCTTTCTGTTCAAATATAAGGTCAAACTCTACCTAGACAAGCACAAACAGGCTGCATCTACAGATACCAGAGATCAGTGTGTTCACAACCAGACAGAAAGCTGGCAATACTGTACACTTGAATTTCTTTGTATTTGTTCATGTGTCACAGGCTTTATGAAAACCGGCTCATACAGCAATTGCTGTAAAGCACTTGCTTTTATTTTTTTCGCCCAACATACATTTAGGTTTGCATCATGCCAGCTGCTGCACTTCAGCAATGAAAATAAACTTAGTACCACAAAGAGAAGGCTGTGTACAGATTCTCTCTATGAACTTACTTGCAAAGAGCTACGCAAACTTAATTGATCAAAAGGGAGTCACAAAAGGATGAAATATTTTGCAGAGGCATATGCTAATGGTACTGCACCAACCTCCAAGACCTGCTGCCTTACTGGAAAGGTCCATAAAACTGTTGAGGTGATGGAAATGCTCCCGAGCTGCCGCTTGGAATGCAGAAATGGGATGGTAACTGTGCCATTTATTTATTTATTTTAAAAATAAGGCAAGGAGAAAAGGGCTCGGATGTTTTAACAGGAAATTAGAAAGCCAGCTGATATAAATTCACCACCTATCAAAGCTTTAACAGCCCAAGTTCCCCTCCCCCTGTTCCCCATTCCTGATCTCTCGGCTGCATCCGAACACTCACAGTGCTGCTAATGGATAAAAATGGAAACAAATGTATGCAACAAATCACAGCAGGCTCCTGTGCCAGCTTCCCCCTTCTGATTCATCAGACCCAGATCTTCGTACTGCTGCTACGTATTAAAATCAATGTTTGCCTCTTCATTATTGTCATTATTTCTCTTTCACTTCAGAAGTTTCCTTTCCTTCAGATTGCTGCCTGACCAGCTTGTCAGGACGTATTTAAATCAATATTTTGTGCATGTGTGCCATGCATCTGGATGCTACCTCATTACCATCTGAATTCCTATCATTTCTGCTGGGGCACAAAAACGTAGGGGTAAAAATCATGTCAAATGACAGAAGATTACAGCCATCTATCTCCATCATTTAAAAATCTGAAGTAACTGCAGATTTTGCCATCAGCTCATTTCATACCTGATAAGAAAACCTAAATAAAGATTGAATGAAGCACTTTCCATGATGCATGAAAACGCAATGCAGCTCAAGCAGAAGGCATTAAAGATTTATCCTCTACTTGGCCAGAACTGGGGCTTCAAGCTGCTTATGTCAACATCGCCGACTGCACCTGAGGCTCACCTTCCAGGTCATGGAGGAAAACCCCTAATGGTGCAGGCTGTTAATAGGGAATTCAGACATTTGGAGTCGGGTGAGTAGTAAAAGTACTCTTTGGGAGGGAGATGCCCTACCTAGAGCAAATGCAACCAAGACAGCCCATGTTTACGGAGCAATTGCTATCGCTGGTCAAGCTCCAGGTCAGAGAAGCTTTGCTAGTACTGCGGTCCGGCAACAGGGATGCTGGCTCCTGCAGTACTGCCAAATGCACACTGAAGGAAACGGGTGAGGCGGCAGGAAGTTAAGATGCATAATCCTAGTAGAGTATAAAGAAACGGGGGGCGGGAAGGCAAATCTCTGCTTGCTTTCATTTGGATATGAAAAGCCGCCAAAAAAGGAAGCATCTTCCTTAAGTTGGTCATAATGCAGGTACCTACTGCACTCCCTCCCATAACAACACTCCAGTGTCTTGATTTTTTTCTTTTAATTAGAAGCACAGCATTCTCCTCTAAGAGGTGTTTCATTTATGCCAATTCACATATTATTGACATGAAGACAAGCCTACAGCTTCTGATGTCATTTTCACATGAGGCTTCAGTGAGGATGCTAAATTTTCTCAAAACTATGTGTTAAAAAAAAACAACCTCTAAAAATAATAATCCACATTTAGACACTTACCCACACACAGAGACAGCACATTTTCCACTGACATGCTCATTTCAGGCTGTGCATTTCAAGTCTGCTGATCTATGATCTATGAAAAGGTGATGACCAAGGACTCTTCACTTGGGGGGTCTCCAGGTGATGCACATGTAACAGCCTTTTGCTGGGTGCGTGGTGCTGCACTTCCCACTGGCCTCTGCCTGGGCATTTTAAATTGACAGATTTGGGATGTGCCTGCACCTGAGGTGTAGACAGATCTTTTCCCTGCCTTTTGCACAAAGATGGGGCAGATATTAGAAGGGCTACTTGGAATGCTGCAAATATTGAATTTACTACTTCAAGATCGTATTACCAAAAGCAGAGAAGAAAACTAAGCAATTTTCACAAATTTTGAAGTACTTCGTTTATATTAATTTTGTGTGTTCTTTCCTAATTGGTTTTCACTTGCTCTGATAAACACACATATAAACCTCAACTGCAAAATACAAAACCCTTTAAAGAAAGCATCTGGGTCCACTATCAACATTGTACTTTTCTTCTTCTTTTTTTTTTTTTTTTTAAATAAAGCCTGTATACAAACTCTGTATTGACAGTATCCCTTTAAGATCCCTTTACCGTTAAGGTAAACTCAAGTTCCTCTTGCCACTTGTTCTCATAGGAACTATTGGCCCTACTGTTTGACATAACATCTGGAAGCCTGTATGAATAAACATATTCACTGGTATTTTCCCTCAAAGGGTTGAGTTTATGAACCAAAGCTGTAATGCAATAGGCTGCAGCACTGAGATGATCAGAAGCACAACAGATGTCTCATCCAAAATTTGTAGTTCTGGATCCAGTCCTCAGCTAGATCCAGAGCCCAAGGCCCTTGTTCTCTCTTTTAGCTCTTTAAGCCAAAGCGGAGCTGGAAGAGGGGTAGGACCATATTGATATGCCTGCATGGAGCCTGGAGTTCAACCCCAGGGACAGCTGCAAACCAAGAGAAGACTACCCACTCACTCTGAGCAGAAACAAAGGCAGAAGAGAAAATGGCAGAGAGGACTATAAAGGTTCCTTTCCTTATCAGTCATTAATATTCAGTTTATTCCACATGAAACATTTGTTTCAAGGGGCTGAATAGCTCAGAAGATTGACTTTGATTTTGGGAGGCTTTCATTCGTAAGCTGTCAGTTTGGATCCAGCTGAGGGACGTACTGATGGATGGTTTCTAATACCTAAGAGTTGCTTAGTGGCGTATGACAAATGACAAAGCAGTTGCAGAGTGAGTTATATAGTGAGTCAGCAGTCCTTTCCCAGAAGGTTCAATACTAATTAAGAAGCAACTCGACACTCTTTGTGTAAGGCTGCTTGGAAACTTGTGCCCAGATATCAGGAACAAATCACAACTGAACTAAATACCTTAAGCTTCAGCATGGAAATAAATAACAGCCCTACAGCTATGTTATAGTGCATCTTTCAATACCCCATTATGTTTTTACTGGAACAGTACATTTAGTACAGCTATATGATGCCTGACTAACAAAAAGGCACTTTTTGTTCACTCAAAAATACTGTCAGTGTTGAAATTTTCACCTTTTATTTAAAACAGTGGTTTTTGTGGACAGGATCCTTTTTCAAATCCCAATCCGATAAGCACAGTCATACGCTAAACAGGACTAAGGACGAGGTCCCGCAGGAAGGCACGGAGCTATGGCTAGCACATAGCTCACCTCCTCCTGGCTCCCCAGACAAGATGGTTCAGGCTGGGAGTGAGCCCCGTCTTTAGCTCTGGAAGAAAACTCTGACATTAGCAATGGATTTGAATGATGGTTCGTATCGCATCCCTTCCTCTCTATTTAATGTTATGCAGAGACCAACAAGCTCATTTCAGTCACATTCAACAAACAGATGGAGACTGCCAAAAGAGAAAAAGGCTTTTTCTCCCTCTTTTCGTTCTGAGTTGCACTGGCTGCATGGTGAGTGACGAGTAGGAATGACAGATGCCCACAACTTACTGTCAGTCTCTCACGGAGAATTTCCTCCTCTTTTTAACACATGCCAGCTCTGCCCCAGCCACAGTGTACTTGCCTGAAGTGCTTCAAGCACTGCAAAATCCTGCCTTGGGGGCACCACTTTCTGACCCTTATTTATTATCGAATGCAAAAGTCCTATGAAAAGACTCACGTAAAACTTGTGCTATGCATTTACAAGAACAAACAAAATTGCATTTCAGGGATGGGACATATCTAATTGCAAGGAAATGAGTTACAGCAAAATGGCAGTAAGAAGTAGTGTAATAAAAGACAGCCTCAATTAAAAGTCACAATAACAATGCAAGGAAAGATATAATGTGATGCACGGTAATAGCCTGCTCGAAATCTCAGCACAGAGCGGCATTAGACACAGGAAGTCGTCTTCTGAAAAAGCTAATGAATCATTTAGTTAACAAGGAAAGGTCATGCTTTTGATCAATGGGATCCAAGAATTACAATTAAGCATATCATATACACTTCACAAAAGGCTACTGTGTTTTAGAAAATTGCTTGCTCTTCTTTTTTTTTAAAATTTAAATACTATGAAAAGGTGTTTGGTGTTTGTTTGTTGGGTTTTTTGGGGTTTTGTTTTGTTTTCTGTTTTAATTTTTACAACCAGTGTTATTTTTGTTCCATTCTTCACATAATATTTAAAACATCTCCCTGGCACGGGTGACAAAATCTACAATTCCGTCTTTCCTTTCTTTCTCCAGCTGTTTGGGAACCATGTGGTGTTTCATTCATGAGTGGGAAGAATATGTGAGTTAAACCAATAATGAACCAGGTTAACAAAAAAAGCACAAACCAAAAGAAAAAAAGACAGCCATGAAACAATAAGAAACTCAGTAAGACCCAATAAGAAACTAAAAAAAACAACTATGTAAAAGTAGCTCTTGTAAATTTTACTCTATGAAAAAAGTCTCCCACTACTTTTTAAACTTGGCCACAAAGGAAGTTTTTTCTAAAACTGAAAGCATGCTTTTTTTGGTCTTTTACACCATGTCTCTACTGGAGAGCTATAACAGTTCATATCTCAGGAGAAAAAGCAATTCAGTGGATTGTTAAATTTGTCACCATATAAATCCTCTTCACAGCATTTTTTCCAAGCTGATTTTCAAGGTTAAGAGCTGTTTCCCATACTCCTCTGCTACGTTAGATTACTAAACAAGTGCCATAAAAGAAGGCTTTGATTTTGTAAGAGATTAAAAATAAGTTTCCCTTCATACCTTTAGCTATCAATATGCTACAGTATATATACTCAACATAAGAGCATCTGTGAGCCTGCTGCAAACAAAAATCCCTGACGATGCAGAAGCTTCCTTCGCTCCATGCAAGGTGCAAGAAACAAGATTTCAGGGAAGGCAGATGTATTTTATTTCATGCATCACAAACAACTTTGGGGCAACATCTACTCGTTTTAAGTTTAGTCAGGTTCTTACAGTGCTCTTTTCTCAGCATCTTTTGGATGTTGCTCAAATGAAGCTTTCTTCCTTCACCATCAAGTCTCTCTCTCCTCCTCTCTTTCAGTTTGTTGAAGGAGCACCACAGGAAAACACAGCTGGAGGCTTCTGTGACATGCGTTTTTTGGGAAGGCAAGACTGAAAACCCAAGATTGCTCCATGCTTGAAAAAGGAAATGGAGAAGGCTAGAAATGTTTCAAATCCTGAGTGTGAATCAGCTTTCAAAACCATCTCAGAGGTGGCTCTGTCATTGCCAACACATTGCTTCTCTCCTTACTGGTCCACCGCCTCCACAGGACAGACCTCTTACCCTGGCTCAAAGGCCTGTGACAAGGTCATGTTTTACCTCCCGCAGGCCTAGGACACAGCGTGTCCTGCGACAGCACCGCCGGATTTGAATTAACACATGCCATCAGATGCCAGAGCAGTGACTGAGAGACAAACCAAGCGATCAATACACAAAAAAACCCCATTGGTTTGAATTACATGAACAGGAAAAATTTCTAATAAAAGGGTTATTAAGCACTGGAACAGGCTGCCCAGAGAAGTGGTTGAGTCCCCATCCCTGGAGGTATTTAAAAGATGTGTAGATGTGGTGCTTAGGGACATGGTTTAGTGGTGGACTTGGCAGTGTTAGGTTAACAGTTGGACTCAATGATCTTAAAGGTCTTTTCCAACCTAAACGATTCTATGAGTCTATGAAAACATAATGAAGACTGTTTTACTTACACAAAAGCAGCACTTAGGGGTTCTTTTTGAAGTGAGACAGTTTGTTCCCAAATACCTCAGAGGGGAAAAAAAACCCCACAAAACTAAAAACAACAACAACAAAAAACCCCCACAAAACCCCCAGGAGACAAAGTCACAAATGTGGAACAACTGCAACCTTTCATCTCTAAGAGGACCATGCTCCTCCCTCAATCAGAAGGTGGAGCAGAGGTGATGGTATCCTTGAGTTTAAAGCCAGATCTGCCCAGCAGACAGGGAACAACAGTCTCCCTCCACTGTTCAATCTGAGAAAGATCTTCCACTTGCAAGGAGCAGGAGATGCTCAGTCTAGGCTTTAGGAACACGTAAGATGTAACACAACTTCTGGGTCCCAGGATCTAGTCTCCTGGTTCAGTCAACGCTCCTCCTAATGCGCTGAGCTACCTCCGTCTTAAACCTGCCCTTCCCTTACGGACAGCTCACAGTCTGGGAGGCACAAAGACGCCATCAATGGGTGCAGCAGCTCTTCCTCTACCAAGGGATGCCCTCCTGTAACCAGCCCTTTGTAGCTGCTTCCAGGAATGTATCTGCTCACACACACATGCCCCAAGCTCTGTTTCAAGTCCTAAATAGCATGAAAAAACTGTCGGAGATCCAGCTTTCTTCCTTGCCTTTCCCTCCTACCAGAGCTTCAGAGACAGGGGAATGGAGCTGCCTCCAGCCCTCTGTCACAGAGGCAATAGTGGTGACAGAAGAACAAGGATCCTGCCACTGGGACTGGCTACCTCACTGCCACCCCCTTCATCTTCCCACCGAAGTCCCTAGGGTGGATTAGTAAGAGCCAGCCACCCCGCGCCATACCCAAGCGCTGCAGCCCGCTGCTGCCCTCCGCTCCCCAGCTGAAACTCCAGATCCTCCTTCGTGCTGCAGCCTGCACTTCTCCACTGCGCCACAGACCGTCACGCTCAGTGCCAACAGCAAGAACAAGCCTTTGCCCCTAAATGTCATAACCTGTTGTTCTGCCTTACCTATTGAGATAGGAGATTAGGGAAGTCATTATCCCACTCTGCTTGGTGCTTGTCACACCGCACCTGGGGTACTGTGTGCAGTTCTGGTCCCCGTTATACAAAGGGGATGTGGACAAGCTGGAGGGGGTCCAGAGAAGGGCCACCAGGATGATCAAGGGTCTGGGAAGCCTGCCGTATGAGGACAGGCTGAGAGAGCTGGGTTTGTTCAGCCTTGAGAAGAGGAGGCTTAGAAGTGACCTCATCACCATGTACCAGTACTTAAGGGGGAGCTGCAGGGAAGATGGGGACTCCCTTTTCACAAGGAGTCACATGGTGAGGACAAGGGGTAACGGGTGCAAGTTACTCCCAGCGAGATTCCGATTGGACACGAGAGGTAAATTTTTCACAATGAGAACAGTCAATCATTGGAATAATCTCCCCAGGGAAGTGGTTGACTCTGCTATGCTGAACATGTTTAAGACTCAGCTGGACATGGTGCTGGGCCATCTCGTCTAGATTGCGCTAGAAAGGCTGGACCAGATGATCCTTGAGGTCCCTTCCAACCTGGTATTCTATGATTCTATTGTGGTCATTTTAAGTGGCAGACCTACAAGCACTTAGGACTTGTAAAACAATAATTAATAATGGCTGCCCAATAAGTTCACAAATACTACCAGGGAGAAGAAAACTGGTGCAAATGTTAGAAAGGGCAATTTTAATATCTAGGAGCTTTGCATCAGGGCTCGCTGTGACAATGTTCTTTTAAAGCAGGACCAGCATGATCTTTTTTTTTTTTAACTGGAATATTTCACGTGGTTTAAACAAGATTTTCTGTGAACAGAATTGAGTAACAAAGAAAACAGACCTTATTTTGCTAAATCCTTAGATATTACCAAAATTACAGCAAAACAGTGAAAAGTCATCTTGCCTGACGTATCTGCAACAAGGTGATCATTATTCAAACCCTCTCCCCCTTTTAAATAAAAGTGAAACGTGATAACACTGATGTATTTATTCATCTTTTTTTGATCCATAACCAGAAATCCCTATTAGGATTTTCTCAATAGAAAATACATTTTTGCAGCATACGGAAAAGATGAGTATGTATGCACACCTAGCAGAGCACCTGCATCTCTGGACCCATACACAAACACAACCACTCCCTGTACATGAATGAGAAGTCCCAGATCCGTGTCCATCGACTCCCTCTACTGGCAAGAGCTGCCACTTTCCTCTTCCAAAAAACAACATCATTTTTGCTGGCTTTATAACTTTTGACCAAACCTACAAAATGACAGCAGTCTTAGTCTCATCAGGCCACTTTGAAAGGCGGGGGAGGGGGGGGGAGGCATAAAAGCAGTAAATTACTCCAAAAGGCAATCCAGAACACGAACACTGCAGCACACTGAGTCAAATCTTACCCAGTGCTTGTGACCGGCTGCTTTGCAGTGCACGTTTTGCCACCAAGATAGCTTAGAATCTAAGCAGCTTCCTAGCAAATTCCAGATAAGCCTAGAGTAAGTATCCAGTATTCATTTTAATTGTAGTTTGCACAGGAATGTTTATGGAAATGAAACTGGGCCCTATTTGTTTTTTGTTGCATGCAAACTTTCAGATTTTCTTATGAAAGCCAGTTTTAAAATAAATAATGTAAGGTTCATGAAATAGTACATTGCGTTTCATTTAAAATATTTATGGAATTCTCTAAAAAAGAAAACCACTACTTGCATTTTACTCTGAAACTTGAAAGGCGAGCAGCTGGATATGCATGAGCGAGCCTGAAGGGCTGCAAAGCCACCCCAGCCCTACCATCTGCCTGCCTTTACCCTCCCTTGGATGTAAGGATCAGCTGAAACCAGCTGAGAGAAGTGACCAGCCTGCTACGTTTTTGGCTAGATGAATTACAGAGACAGGCCCATTACTTACTCCGTCTTCACTGTCTAACAGAACAAATTCTTATGACCTGTCTCTCATTTCAAACCTGTGAATTGTTCATCTACTGGATTTTTTTTGTGGCTGACATCACAACATTTCATGGAAATGTTGTATTACTCTAAAGTAATGCTCACACTATTTCCATACACGTGAGCATCCAACAAACCTCCTGTTATAGACAAATTTAGAAAAGTTTGGAGAGGGAAGTTGAATGAGCACAGTACATGCATAAAAGCCTCTTTTAACGTTTCCCATCCCCTCTTGTCCCTTTGGCTTGGCCGCTAGCACCACGAGGCACAGCATGCAGGAGAGAGGAGACCTGGTTGCTGAGGTGCCCTGCCGGGGTCTCCAGAGACACAGCTGCACCCCATTGTGCTAAAAGCACTACAGGGAAAGTGGCACAAAACAGCAGCCAGAAACCAGAAAGGACAGGGGCCCTTCAACAGGAGATCACTACAAACTACTGCTGTTCGAGAAGGAGCCCTACAACCCCCAGCCCCCTTATCACTCGCACACAGAACCCAGCTGCTTCAAAACAAATGCATGAAAAAAAGAGGACCCCGTAAGTTTCTTGAGCAAAAATAAATCAAACTTCCACAGTCGAAAGAGTGTAGCCTCTCTTCAAACGAGGTGAGCGTGGGCCAAAGAAGGTGTTTGTGCACGTGTGGGGATGTAAGTGTGAGCAATGCCTTCTCATGGAGAGGTGCTCCCACAAACACAACCATTAAACCAGATTTCCAAAGACACTTCATCTTGGAGGTCAAGACTCATAACAATTCACCAGCTGAAGGCATTGCAAAGTATGTCAAACAGAGTGACATCTTGCTTCATCCCAACAGGTTGTGTGCGTTGGCTTGACCGTACAAGGATGGCCAACAACCATGTCTGGAAACGTGCAGGCTGGCCAAATGCCTGAGACCTGGAGACTGCCAGCCCCTTTAGCTACCTGGCATCACCACCATACCACCACGACTAGAAGCGTACACCTCCCTATCAGGAGCGCAAACCTCTGCCAGACAGACATTGATCCGGGACCATGACTACAACTACAAAGCTACGTGTGCACTACAATGCTGCTGCAACAACCCTGCCATCCCAAAAGGCTTTTCTTCAAAGTTAAGAGAAAATTAGACAGCTCCTTTTCCCTTCTTTAGGGCCACTCTGGACTTGCAAGATACACTAAGTAGCATGCCTAGGTATCTGCATACTTCTTTCAGGTTTTGAGGATTTAGTGGGTTATTTTATTTTTGGAGGAAGGATGGAAAATTACCTTTCCTTTTTAAATAAAAACAGACTCTATATTATCACAGGAGTCCAGGAGCTGGACCCATTTAAGAGAGTTCTACAAGCTTCTACATATTAGAAGATAAATTTAGAGGTAGCAACAGAGGTACATAGGACAACAGCCATTAAGATGATAAAGAAACAGAAATATTTTATGGTTATTTTCAGTAAGCTGTTTTAAAGCTCTCTTTCAGCGTTTCCCAAAATACCTTTCTGAAAAATTTATTTTGTATGCTGCAGTTGACACAACTCCACAAGCCTCTAGTTCGATCACAAACACACAAGGAACCACTAGTTTCACATTGTTTATATAATGTCCCTCACACCTAAACACACAAACATTCATCTGTACACTTCGTTATCTGCACACACACTAAAAATGGTATCCAGATGTAAATATTACCAGCTTCTTCAAATCATGAGCCTGACATTACAACCACCATTTTAATAATCATAAAAACATTAAATGACTTGGGGTTTTTTGCTTAATTACTACTTTAGTTCTAGAAAAATACACTTAATTTTTATTGAAACTTTCTGAACAGCTCATGCTTCTTCATAAAGGCCTTTATCAGAAAAATCAGAAAACTGGATTTTATACAACGCCTGTTATCCCAGAAGGCTTCATATATAAAATAAAAAGTGGACATGCTGATTATTTAGGCAAACACAGCACACATTGCATGATCAATAACAGCTTCTACAGGCATGAACCTCATCATTGAGAGAAAGGGAATATTGGCTACAATGCTGAGGTTATTTGCAAATTACTTTCAGAAAGTACAAAGGGCTCTTGAATTTCTACACAGACAGATGCTACAGGTGTGTAAGGCGTGCTCTCATTTATCATAATCAAAAGATGGATCTCCTCACAGAAAGCATGGCTGTAATATTTCATTACAGTCTTAGCAATACAGTAACAATCCAAACCATCTTAAAAGCAGGGATTTTAAAACATGTTGCAAAGAAACTTTTATAATGGGAGGGAATTCCTAAGAAACACCAAGGTAATTGCATGTAAGTTCTGCACTGATACAGATTAAATGCTGAAGATAAGAGGAGCAAAATACATTTCTTAAATTCTGTAGGCAGAGGGCAGCATGCTCCAGCCATCAGCCCTGTCTCAGTGCTGCCTGCAGTTTTAATTAACATCTCACTCTCACAAAGAGCACATCATCTTTGTTTAATGATGACTCTGAAACCTGAGGATACTGAGTCATTTAAAAAGGAAGCTGACTACATTCATGTTTATGATTTCAAAAACCTGCTTTTTATTACAGCTAGCATCTCTGTGTAGCATAAAAGAAATCAGGTTGTGGTCCTAGTAAATGTTAATCTTCTCAAGTCAATAAAAACTGTGCACCAAAATGTCACTGCAGCTTTGCAGAAGAAACACGTAGGAATGATGAAAACCAAAGTGTGGGGAAAACAGAACATGCATTATAAATGACAACTTGTCTCGTCAAGGTCAGCCATCTTTTAAATCTAAGAAATACACTGCCAAATTGATTCATATTTGTGGAAGTGAACAAGTCTGAAGAATTTAATTTGAGGCAGATAATTTTTTTTTAATTGACTCTAAGGCTGTCCGCAAGAGTTCAACATTTCCATATAATGATAATGCATATTAGGTGGTAATTACCATGGACTTTTCTTTAATTATAACTGATAGCGCAAATAAAACCTATGTTACTAACTGAAGAATGTAATTAAGTCTGAGTAGTTTAGGGGGAAAGAGAAGAGATGCAAACATTGATTTTAAAATCAGGAGAATGGCACGCTATACCAAAATTCCCTTCCTCTTTCTACTCATGTCAAAGAGCATAAGAAATCTATCTTCTGTAATGAAAATTATTAACCCTGCTTTGCCCTTTTTACTAATGAAACAAAATGATTTCTCGTATAGCTTTATCCAGGATTTGAAAATTCCACTTGCTCACAAAGAAGAGAAACGCTTTTTTATTTTAACACATCAGCACTGTGAAACCTCCGCAGACTCTGTGAGCATCCCCAAGCAAAGGGAGGATTGTTAGTAAATAGGAAAGGCAACCTGGGGACTGGGAACAGAGGGGAGGGAAACTGAAGGTGGAGGTGAGATCATCTGAGATCCATGAAACATCCCTAATTTAAGTTTAGTTCAAGGAGGTAATTAAATAAGTAAAAACTATCCTAGGTTATATTATTAGATGCCAATAATTCAAAAATACACAGGGCAAAAGCTGTCACCTTTCACGAGTATGCAAGGACTAGCCCTGAAAGCAACACCAGTAGACTACAACCAAGAGTCAAAGTTCAAGAGCAAGTTTAAGAGACACTGACGTGAAATGTTGGCTTGACAACACACCCCACAAACACCTCAAGGCAATCCCTGGGATGTAGCCAACTTGGCCACAAGGACTTGAAAGGAAGTTCAGTTATCTTTTCAAACAGTCAGTTATATGCAGCAAGAAACTCTTGCATTAAAAAAAGAGTTGTGCAAGGGCAGTAAGGAGTGAACTTTCAACATTTCAGGCCATGCCATTCCCCATGGGACTGACTAAAGCTGACAGTCCATCAGCTTGACCTTCCCTGCATGAGCGCTCCGTAGGAATTGGAGTTTGAAAGTTCAAGCTTTACATTTCGTATCAGCTGGTACTGGAACAGCCCCAGCAGGAAAAGTTCAGCATCTCTGCCGAGACTCTGCTCAGCTGGGCTTGTGGTCACAGCCTCTCCCAGGGAACGTGGAGAAAGCCAAAGGTGATCACACCAAAGGCACTCACCTTCAAAGCATACTAATACATCCTCTGGAGAAGCAGAGAGCAGCAGACTGCCTGCCTGGTAGAAGACAGAAGAAGGAGATTTCTTAGGGAAGAATTTGCACCAAAGTCTCACCTTTGAGATTAAAAGACAGCAGTGCTAAACCAGCAAGACCTTCAGCAGGGCCTCTGCCTGACTTTGCTCCTTCTGCATCAAAGAATCATGAGAAATCCCGTAACACAAAGCACTCGCTCTGTACAGCGGACAACTCATCTATGACATCTTCAGTTCACCTATGCCTGTGCTATGATGCTGAGGGACAGATCTTCTCAGTTAAATACTTGGGATAAAGACTTGGAGTCAGGCAATTAGTTCATATGAAAATGGGACTGCAATTTTGCACGATAATCTGGAGAAATCTGATCTATGAGTGAAAAAGAAAATTCTGTGCAATGCTAATTTTTTTTTTTTTTAGAAGAACACCTGCATTGCCATTAGCTATAATAAACTACATGGGTAAACAGCGAGCATCTCAAGGGCAGCTTAAGCAGCATAATGTATTTGTCAAATGATATTTAATATAAGCTTGTATTTAGAAATGGACTACAAAATGACACCACAGGGAACCTGTGTTTATTGCTTCTCTGTTTTTGTCTCAAATATGATCATTTTCCTTTGTTTTCTAGGTGCAGGCATCAGGCTTTTCCCCTTCCCTCCTGTCCCATTCAGTTTGTAGCAAGACTGCAGGGCATGTGAAATGATGCTCAACCCGTCCACAGTCAGAGAGCTTGTACAGCTCTCCCTGGCTAGGACAGAGTGAAAAACACTGTTAGTACGTAGCACTAGAAAGTATCAGTCCATGTTATATTGGTTTATTAATGTTTGCAGAAAGTTCATTTCAAAAGAAGGCCATATCTCTGGGTGAAAACAAGGGGAACTATACAGCCTGGCAGGCAGACCTGCTGCGTAAGGAATCTCATTTGCTGCTTTCATTTTGTGCATGGCCAAAAGCCACCTGCATGAAAAGGCCAAGAAAGTACCGGCTTGAAAACCATCCGCTGATCCCATCTTCCCCTCCTGGCTAACTCTGCCTAGCTCCTGAAACGAACTGCCATCGCTACCAGGAAAGCAACACCAAACAAGTTTCCCCCGCAGACCACAAGCGCTCCTGCGGGACCACACTCACATCATTAACCTGTGCAACGACACACTCTACAGCCTCTACTCAACACACGCTGCAGCCTGCCACCAGCCCAGAGATTAAAAAAAGAGAACTAAGCTGTGTGCTATTAAAGGGTGCTTAGAGCAAATAAAAAAAGTCTCCCTCGTGCTTTTTCCTCACCTCTCATGCATGCTGCACACAGTAAGAGAGAGCTTTCTGCTGCCACCCCTCCCAGCATTGGGAGATTTCTTACTGCTGTGTGATTCCACGTGCACCAGCAGCATCAAGAGTTTTTTCAACCAAACACCAATGCTCTGGCAGGTGAAAGGGATACCAGTTTTTTGGAAAGCACAATTGCAGTGACTTCAGTCACACCTGCTTCAGAAGCACTTCTTTAGTCCAGCAAACAAGATATTTAAAACGTTCACCCTTATGCTCTGTTGTGGAACATAACTGTTACTATAGCTTGCAACTAGTCTGTAGTCATCTAAGGACTATAAAAGGTGCCACAGGTATTTCATACACAGCAAGGCGTTGTTTGGAACACAACGAGAAATTCTGCAAATAGAGTAAGTACTGATGGAGTAGATTTTATATGAAATATTGAGGGAAAACCTGCCTAGATATTATACAGTACATAAATTCTCATTCTGTCTTTTTAAATCATTAGTCACTCCAGTTCTTTCTTGCTAGATGCATTTATAGCTTTTTTCCCTGTACATTCTTCACTTTATTAATAATTACTGCAATGCATTATAATGCCATACAGAAGTTTCAACCTGTGACAAACTATCGTTCCAGTTTCAGAAAGATCTTCTGAGACGCAAGACCCCACAGAATTAAAAACCCCAGGAAGCTGCATAATCCATAGCCAATTAATATCATCAAAGGCTTCAACAATTATCAGATGACACTCTTCCACGTCTTGTAGCAGAACTGAGGTGCGCAAAGTTGCTGCATTCGCCATGCTGCTCTGCAAGGCCAGGACTTGCACGCGGGATCAAAAGCACACATCAGCTGGACAGTTTCCACAGGGCACCATCAGTCCCTACAGCAACAGAGATGATCTGATGGGCTGACCAGTGACAAAACTGGCAGTTTGCTGACCTCACCTTCATAGCTGTAGCCCATTGCTCTGGCAGATGATGCCCAAGTCTTCCAGAGCAAACCAGAGACTGGAAAGAAGCAGTGCTGTTGTCCAAGAAAGTGCATCAGAGAGCAACCTCACGCATCTCAGCAGGTGGAAAACTGCTCACTGACCAACTTGTTCTAAAGAACATGAACATGATGGCAACTTTGGGGAATCTGAGTTGGAATTTTTGCTATGAGAAGCGGGGGGAAATACTAAAAGAGGGGTTGGAAAGAAGTAGGTGTCGGAAGGGAGTATGACTGGCAAGGCAAAGGCTGGGACTGGCTCCTCTGCAAGAAGCCGAGAAGGCAGCACGGCATCAACTTGTGGGAGAGCCTGGAAGGCAAGCTCTTGCTGACATCTTAATTGGGGGTTGTTTAAACAGTAAGGTTATGTGTGGTGCTATTAATTCCAGTGGGGGAGAAGTAGTAGGAGTAGTAGGGTTGAATTAATAATTTAAATTCCCTTGCTAAGAAAACAGTCAAACCTCAAAGCTCTTTAAAGTTTTTCCATGAATTGTACAGCTCTGAAGTATTTTTCATTTTGCTCAGCTTCATAGCCTGTAATTTCAAACGGTGCTAATTCTGCTTCTCCTTGGATCTAGACCAGTGGATCTGGAAATGCTGTTGTTATTTTGAGTAGTGGAATGTTTGGTGAACTGGTGAGTCCAGAAAAAGAGAGAATTCCTAAATTCAAGTTAAAAAAAAAAAAAATTCCTTCAGCCCTGTCTCACATCGTGTTTTCTAAAACAATCCTCCTTCCTGCTCCTGTATTCAGTTTACCAATCTCTTCCCTAGAGTGGTACCCAAATACCAGAGACAGAATCCACAACGGCTTCACCTGAGGCATACAGTCTTTATAAAACTCAGCAAGACTCGCGTTCTTTGCAATGGCATCACACCACTAAGCTGCTTAATTTGTCATCCACTAAAAATGAACACTGATTCTGCTCTGCAGCACAGCTGCTTAGCTTATTAGTTCCTGTTTTACATTTGTACATTTGATTTTTCCTTCCCAGCTGTGGCTTCCACTGAATACTATCTTACTCATTTCAGACCCTTATCCTAATTTATCCAGAATATTTTAAAGTCTGATCCTGTCCTGTCTTCAAAATGTTCATAACCCCCTTTCAGTTGAGTGTCATCCACAATTTTCATAAGTATTTTCAAATTCATTACGCAAATCATAAAAGAAATATTGAAGAGAAGAGGGCACGTGACAGAGCTCTTCAGAAAACTGACTTCTACCACTTGGACTATCAAGTCATTGGAAGCCAAACCTTTGCTGCAGTCTTTCAACCACTGCAGAAGTCACTTTATAAAGACCTCATTTAGACTACTTCCCTGGTTTACATAGTACAATGTCAAGTGAAATAGTGTCAAAAGCCTTACTGAAGTCAAAACAGATCACATCTAATATTTCTTTCTTAGCCTTTCTTCCAGTTACTCCGTCAGCATTGGAAATCGTACTAGCTCGACGTAATTTGTTCTTGACAAATACATTTGAGTATTCCCTCCCTACTCGCTAAGTACTTGCAAATTATTTAATAATTTATTCTGTTTTTTTTTTTAACACCTGGTCTATAATTATCAAGAACTTCTCCTCTTTCCCTGTTAGAGACCGCATCCATCTCTGCCCATCCCTAGTTCTCTCAGACCCTCTCTCTCTCCCTCCATGACCTCTTAAAAAATACAGCACTAATGAGTCAAAGATTGCTTTAGTTAATTCCTTAAGTACTCTGAAGTAAATTCCAACAGATGCTCCTGACTTGAAACCACCTACACCTTTAGCCTCCTCTTCTTCATTCTTGCCCACACTGTCGGTTTCCTTCCCAGAAAGCGCTGAGCACTGACCATGTAAGCTCTTCCCGTCCATTTTTCTCCTTCCCACCCCAATATCCCTTTTCCTCAAGTAAAAAGCCTTTCAATGGGGGTAGATTGTGTCTTACCATAAACTCTGGTTTTGTTTATAAAAAAAAAAACATCACAGCTGGGCACGGCTGCTGATGCACTCTACCTTGCTAAATCATGAAGACATTTTGTGGCAATGCCACAAAGACACCTCAGTGGGTAGGAAGGCTGAGGGATGCTCCTTTTCCCTGGAGCTGGCTGGAGCCAGCCATTCCAGAACGGGAGCAATTCCTCCCTGGGGAAGGACAGTGGTGGCAATGCCACGGGGAGCAGACGGGCAGCCATAAGCTCCGAATCAGCACATCATCCACTTCCCTGACCAGGCACTTCTACAGACATCTGTGCACTTCTGGAAGGGCCCTGAGGGCTGCATCCAGGCCCTGGCTGCACAAACCTGGCACCGCGACAGCAACACAAACAGCATTCATGTTTTAAAAGCGGCATTACAGGTTGAGCACAGTATTATCTTCACTATTAAATCAGTATCAAGATCATGTGAAAACTGACTTGCATAACCTTTCTGCAGATGCTAATGAGAATCTGGAAAAATGTGGTGAGTGGAGCTAGAGCTGTGTGACATCAGTGTAAATGACCGAAGAACTGACCTGGCAGCCTTGTATACACAGCCCCTGCGCTGCCGGGGTCACACCACTGTGGTGAAGAAAACCTCATCCTGCGAGTCCCTTCTAGTGGCAGGAAAGCAAATGTCAGTCCAACATTACTGGCCAGTGATTTTCATAAAAGCCAGTTAAAATAGGAAATTTTGTGTTGTTTCAGTTCTTGCATTCAGGAGTATGTGACATAGGAAGACTCAGACTGCTGAATGAGGCACAAGAGATGAGCTTCCTCTCAAGTGAGAGAGAATGCAGTTGAAATAAAAGGAAAAAAATGTATATTCAATTATACATGCCCTGATTCAGCTGAGCTCTAGTGCCCAACATACACGAAGCTCTTTTTCATTTGAGCTAAGCAACAATTTTAACTCTTCAGCAGTTGCAGAAAGCTGTTTCACCAAGGTTTCTGAGAACTCTTCCCAGCAGATGGGTTACAGGAGCTGCTGCCTATTGCCTGAACTTGGATTTATGAGGCAGGAGCAGAGCTAAACACAGAAAAGCTTCGCTTACATAAAATATTCCTATAAGAGGACCACCTGCTATTTATGCCTGGCAAAGAGGAAAAAGCCGTGCGGCAGGTGCAGAAAGACGACACTGATTTGTGACAAACCTTCAACAGCCACTGGAAAGCCACAGCGCAGCAATGTGCATTTTATCAGCCCTTTAGATAGAAGACAAAGCGAACGATGAGGTGATGACCTACATGCCAGCTCAAGAGCAATTAGCCTGGGAACTGCAGCACTTTCACCATTATAGTGAAGTGCACTGGAGGATGCTCATACCAAACAGAAGCCTACAGTGCTGGTTAAGTCCTCTCAGGCTGGGAGGAAGGGTGGGGAAAAAGAGGAAGAGGAGGGAAGAACAGAACTGATATGAATGGGAAATTATTATTCAACAAGCAAGCATGACAACACTAAGATCCTAAGACGTAGTGCAATAAAACCTCTCATTTATTTTTGAGGAATATTCTCATTACCACACTCCAGGCTGTATCAGCATTTTCATTTTTATCTATTTCCAGGAGATTATAACCCAATGCTAAAAATGTGTTTGTGGTGAAAACTGGCACACAAGCCTCAGCCTGAAAGAAACTTCTAATTTGTCAAGTAATTTATTTGTCTGAACAAAATAGTAATAATAAAAAAAAGATAAAATTTAGAACTCCTAACTTGTATTCCCTCTGTTCAAGGCCTTAATATTTAAGTGCAGTGTGCTACTGTTACACTCACCAGCAAATGATTTCATTTTTTCTTTTTGTAATGAAACACTTCTTGTGTTTTATTACTGTCTTCCTCTGTCTCGCCCTGCACGCTTCTCTCCTTTTCATGCCACATCTTTTCCTGTGTAAATTCAGCAAGCATTTCTCATTTTATTTCTTTCCACTTCTCTCCATCATGTTCACTTACCTCTGAAATGCACGCTCTTTTCTCATCTCTTTTTCTCCCCCAAACCATCCCATCTCACACTGTACAGATCTGTTCCCTAAATCTATTCTATGCTCCCTCATTCATCATGATGGCCAAAACTAAAACGAGCACGCAGAGGTGAAAATACCCCTCATAGTATCAACAGCAAGAAGGAAATATCTTTTACTACAGCCATTGAAAAGGAATTGCTCCCCTTGATCTCTCTTGAGGCGTGGAGATGACGGAGAAGAGCATCGCACAGGTTGCAGCAGCCCTGCCACTGTGCCCAGCGTGCCTTAGGTACAATGGCACTTCTCAATTTTTTGCAAAGGTAAGATGGAGAAAGGATAAATTAACAATTGTATCTGATTGGAGATTTCATGATGGAATACATTCAGTTAGAAAACGTTACTCTAGCAAAACTGAAGCACCACACCTTGGATGACTCCTCAAGTAAAGTACAGAATAGGTTTTTGGAGCCTTTAGATAACCGACTGTCTTGAATGTTTCTGCTATTTCTTACCTCAGTAGAGCCCTTAAGCCTCAGACATCTTCACTGATTCATGGTTTTAGACAGTACTGCATTATAAAATACTAAACAATTACTAATGAAAATGTTGGACCTGCAAGTTGGCATTTCTTTTCTTTTGGCATGTTTCACTTTTAATTCTCATTTGGAAAATTTGTAAGTGTTAGGACCTGGGACTTGTAAGTGGAAACACAACTCATAGTATCCCCATAAGAATGACACAAGAGATTGGTCATTTAGGGAGCTCACTTGAAAGTCTATGCCTACCTTAAAATAACCGAACAGTTGAATATTTAATTTTTAAGCACTAAGGAATGACTATACAAACAAATCTTCTAGTTAAAAAAAAAAAAAAAAAAGAAACCACAAGAAAACACAATTCTTAGGAGTAATGTCCCAGAACAGCTCAGCTATCTGTCACACTGCTGACAGTCGGAGTGCACAGTCTATTTACTTTCTTGCAAGTTGGTGGATACGCTGTGAGCCATCCCAGGGCCACACAGATTGAAACTATTGCCACACATCATAAACAAAATCTTACCCTACTGTAAGACCTTGGGAAAAAAACAGTATTTCTGAAATATGTAGACTGTGGATATATTTCCGCTTCTGAGATAGCCTATATTTATTGTTGTCATTCAGCTCTGAATCTGGTGCATGGCAGCTTTCAGATGACTCTGGAGATGGTACAGTGCCACCTGAAATGAAGAGTTCTCACTCAGCACACACAAAATGTGTGCTTATTCTTCATTTATGATGATTTTACTAATGCATTGCCCTCCGTGCAAAAGATACCAAGCTTCTGAGGTGCGATTCAAATGTCAGTGACTGCTCCAGCCTTTGTGGTCTCTAAGCTCTGGCACTTTGTGCCTGTTCTGACTCCATGATGCGTGCCCCATCTTCATCTCTTATTTATGCATCTTTTACTTCCTTTCTGCATCTCGTCTCTCTCTCAAGACATACTGCTCCTATACCAATCAGCCTAGATTTGTTTTATCCTCCTCCCTCCAATTCCTGAAGCTTGCTTTAATTTTCTCTTATTTCTGTACGTTCAAAGGCAAATGAGTTAAGAGTCTCCAGCTGATACAGGCCTGAGCTCCATTCCTGCATCCACTACAGCTGTGTGACCCTTAGCAAACCACTTAGGGAGAGCTTCAAGACATAATGATATATTATGATTGGAAAAATCACACAGCCCACTCCTGACAGCTGCATTTCTGGTGGGCTCTTTGCCCACAGTCCCATGATGTCCTCACAAACTAGCGAGGGCAAGTTCTGGTGGTGGATGCCCAGCCCGACTCATACAATCCTGAGTGCTCTGAGCACTGCCAAATCACTTTGCAGAAAAGAGAGCTGGGATTCACACGACGGTCAGTTCTGGGAAGGCACACCTAAAAGCTGAGTAGACCTGACGAAACTATACTCCTATCTCCATTTTAAATCATTGATGATTGCTAACCATAATAGCTAAGAAGCCAAATTATGTTTCAAAACCTATTATGCTGAGAGAACAGTGAGCGTGGCACAGAGTGTGTGTGTAAGCCCCAAAGAGCCTATGGTACCGGGCAAGACAGGAGGCAGCAAACAGATACACGGAGAGGAGCAGAAAAGGACAGGGAAACAATTGGACAACTCTGGTCCGAGCCTGTCCACAGCCCAAACACGTTGGAAAGCTCACCAACAACCGGACCATCACATCATGGATATTGCCTTACAGAAGTGAAACACAACGAGGTTTTATGTCGCGTTTCTCTTTTTTTTTTCCTAACAAGACGTAGATAAATAATTCAAGCATTTGGTGAATTAAATAAAAAATGCAACTGAAAAACTATTCTAGAGCTCTGGATAGGATACATTTCTATCTGCAAACTTTCCCAGCTTTCTACATCCCTGTAAGAGTGTACCCATTGTTGTCTTCTCGTATTTTCTAAAGAATTTAATTGCATATTGTGTATCAGACAGTAAATCTTTTTAAAAAAGGTTTTAAGTTTTTCATACTTCTGTAATTGAGCATAACTAACTTACCAATTACCCATTTCTTTAAGAGATCTGGTTTGTATAGTTTTTCCTCTCTGTGGCTTCCCAAAGTTAAGATACAGAAATCAAAGCAGCTCACTTTTGCAAGAGGAGGAGAGGAAAACTCAAAGCTTTATTTACAAAGATCAAGCACTCTGAAAAACCGAAGCAGAATTTAGACATTTGCAGTTATACTGAAAAAAACCAAACTAGATGGCTTGAAAAAAGAACTCATTTAATCTCACAGTAAAATACAACACAGAGAGATACAGAAGATTTCCAGCAGTGTCTGCTGTGAAAACCCTAATTTTTAAGGTGTTGAAAACCACCATAATATGGCTAGATCATTTTCCTGATCTGATAGTGAAATAAAAACCAGTAAACTACTAATATTTTTCAAGCTGACTGGCAGGATATTAAAAAAAAAAATCAATTTAATAATTTCATCAAGGTGACCGGGATATCTGGAAAACAAGATGAGTTTTGAATAAGCAAATACATTACAAGGAACTGCAAGAGGAGAGGGGGAAAGAGCCATGTTATGTGAAGAGTAAACAAGAATGATTTTTTTTTTTGACAACTCTGTGAAAAAGGATCAAAAATTCAAAACTGTGAATATGTATTATAAATCTAAGTAAAGTCACGATGTGTAGCAGTTCAGTAAGTGTAACTGGGAACATTTTGGAACTATTCATAGAAATTGTAAGTCTCAAAATAATGAAAACCACAAACTTGAATTAAAAAGTTGTTTTTTGGTTTGTTTTGTTTTTAAATCAGACATACAAATTGAAATAAAAATGAGCAAAGTATATAGGAGTCCAGATGGGGGGGGGGGCGGGCACCAGGCATGGACGGACATGACAGAAATCAAGTTTTGGTGAATTATTACACCAGACAATGAAAATGTACAACTGTACTAATATTACAGGATAGTCTTGCATATAGAAACTGTATACAAACACACAGACTACATTTATACCATTTGTACTGAAGCAATAGCTGTTCAAACTAAACAAACACCCTAAAATGTAAGGAAGGGAAAAAGGATGAAAACTTGGGGTGACCTCAAATTTAACTTGGGCTGAATTGACATGGGGAAAGGATTTACCAGCTACAGAGATAAAGCATCATAAAATGTATACCAGCTTTTGGCCTGGTAAGAAAGATTACTTGCTATGAATAAAAACAACGCAACAGAACCTTTTAATTAGCAAGCATAAGCAATGCTAAAGGAAGGATCTGGAAAAGCTTCTGCTGACTCTAGGACCAAGGAAAACCACGAATCAGAGAGAAATCGTAGAAAGCACAGTGAAAACTGAAGAAACACACAGGATAAAATGTGCTAGCATTTATATTTATTTTCTTAAGTTATTTTCTAAAATGTGGATATTTTAATATATTTTTGGTTGTCAAGGCAGGCTCGGATGCAAGCTATTATCTGGACACAACGATGTACCATGACAGCTTTTCCAAACAGCATCAGTTATGAACCAGAACAGCTTAGCCAACGGCTGTGGGGTGACCCAAAACCAGGGAATTCATTCAAATATAAAAGTATATGTATACAAATAGTTATTTAACAGAACAGTAAAAATAATTACAAATACATTTTAGCATAGTGAAATACCAAGTAGCACAAAAAGCAAACTATAAGGCCAAGCACAGGCCTGGTACAATGAGCACGATGCTTGTCATAATTATAGAAATGAATGCATTTATTTCAAGTCTGAATTTGGTGTCTACATAACTCAATGAATCACGTTATCTTCCTTTTTTTTTTCCTTGGAGAAACAAATAACATGAACGCTATATTAAGAGTTATGAGACATTCAAACTTAAAATCAAATGAACTATGATATTTATATCATAGTGAGTATGGAAAACAACAAAGAATAGGGACAGCAAAATATAATTCATATTTGACATGCCAGGCTAGAAAAGGAACGGTAACAAAACAAAACAGGAAAAAAAACCTGCCAATGTCTTCAATATTATCTGATCGTCATTGTATTTTTGAAGTTTCAGTGAGACTGTCAGTGCAAAACTGTATATAACAAAAAATCCCAACTTATTATCCATTTTGTAAGCCAAATTTCTGTTGTGCCTCTCTGAAAGCTTTTTTTTTTTTAATATCTTTAATTGTTATGGATGGTTATTCTTCAGTAAAATGAGGCTTTTAAATACTTCATCATTTGTCTCAACATGTTGCTAAGCCTAAAATGATTTTCAGTTGCCTAGATTAAATGACTTTCTACTGTGCGGAAAAACAACAAATAAAAATAAAATGCCTTATCACTGTGGGCTTTTTACAATTGCTTCAGGAAAATAAGCTTTGTGTTAAAGCCATGTTTAACTTTGCTTTATGCGCAACAGACCTCTACGATGGCTCTTCTAAGCTAGAAGATTGGTTAGATAAAATAGAGGCTTTCCATGCTCAGTATTTCTTCCTCCATCAGCATCATTTTTCCTTTTAACTACTGCTCCCCGTATCATCTTTAGAAACATCCAACCACTAGTGAATTTTGTTCTAAAAATTAATTGTGCATGAGGATATTGGTGCATTACAAAAAACTACCAAAAGTCTGAAGATAGCATTAAATGCAACATCCACACTACATCTTCCTATCTTCTATAAAAATCACGATTTTTACAGGACCATAAGGGAAGCTGTAGAAATCACGTCAGCTTTTTTTTTTGTCTGCAGCCAGACCAACATATCGAGACGTCTTTCTAATTGAAAGTAATGGGAGGTCTTGAACAGTGGAAAGTTCCGTATAGTACAAACCACCGGTAAGAAATACAGTGAAGAAATGCTTGACTGCAAAGAGCCAGCCTACATTCACTGGAGTTTATTTATTAGGTCTGGATCAGTGATGGATCAAAGCCAGCTGCTGAGAGGTGGTCAGACTGGCCACTCTGACCTTCTAGAGAGATCTCAACACAGATTAAGAGGTGGGTTCACACTCTATATAAATGCTTCTCCGCCTACCCCAAAACAGCCAGCCCTCTATCCCAAGAATATAAACAACAGGAGAACAAGTGAACAGGAGGCTGCTCTTCACACAGTGAGCAGCAGAACTGGGGAACTCATTGCCAAAGGACACTGTAGTTGCTTAAAGTTTTTCAAGAGGAGAATGCATGAGACCATGAAACAAAGATATGGCGATGGTTATTAAGTACAAAGCCACTTCTTCAAAGGTCCTAAAACAGAAAAAAATAATTGAGGCTGGGAAAGCAGAGTATTATCTATGCTTGCACACTCTGTTCTTGCTACTCCATAGGCATCTGCTTACAGGTGGAGACAGGGCAGTAAGACACTATGGCTATTCTTAAGGACACAACCCCCAGTCTTCCAAATATCCCCTTAATTTTTCCTCAAGGTCATGTTGCCTTCCCTGGCTTGCATATTTTCTTCTTGGGCAATGGTTCCGGCACACCGTAGCCATAGTGTCTTAGTGCCTCCTAATGCAGGAGACACTTCTCTCACCCAGACTGCTGAAGAGTGACGGTGATCCTCAAGTAAAACACAGATCCAACCCATGCCAGTCACATATCCCCAGGTCCCAACAGAGCAATCAAAGCACACTGCAAACCTCCACCAAAGCGGCGCTGCCTCTTACCCTGTGGTCTATATCTCCTCACTTCATCATGGAGTCCCAGCAGGGAAACTGCTATAATACACATCTTCAAAGCTCTTCAGCTTTTCGCATGGCGCAAATCCAACCAAGGCCAGACTGGTGCGGGCCAGACTGCCCATGGCCCGGATCACCCCTCTCAAAGGAACTTCTCTGTCAGTCCCAGTCTTGCCCACCCCCTCCTTTCCCACTCAACCTGTATCCTCAAACAAGGAGCCTACCTAGAAAAGTGGGCAACACTGGACGTGTCATGAACCTGCTGGATCAACTGCCATGCCACAGCTCACACTAACCGATGGCTGTGTTTGGCTTGGCCATCTTGTATTACCATGGCTTGATACTGCCTCGTGAACCAGATTCAGTCCACAGACCAACTTTGGCCATCTATGAGTTGCACAACTGAAAGTACGTGCATCTAAGGAAATCACTGACCACATAAGTTTATCTTATTAACAATAACCCCTTTATTCTCTTCCAAGAGGCAGCTGGGGGAAGTGTGCCCTTCAGCAGAAGCAATCCATAAGAGGTGCAGCAGAGCCAACAGTTTAGTCAGCAAGGGCAGAGGGGGAGAGGCAGGCCATTCATTTTAAACAATGGGAGAAATAGGGCACAGGGGAATGCTGTGCCAAGGAGAGGTTTTACTTTATTATCAGTTCATAATTAAAATATTGTTATTTATTCAAAAGACATAAAATGAGGGTAGAGATTTGGGTGAAGAAATATTGTGCAGGCTGTAAGTTTTGGGTGACTAAAATTGGGGTGTTAAATCTAGCTGCCAAAGCCCAAGCAGCCTGAGTTTCAAGGACACAGAGAATCTTCAGTTAACACTGATTTTCATGACATTTGGGGTAGGCTGGGGGCCTGGGCACCAGATTTTACAGCAATGAGAAATACTGCTTAGGAGAAAATATTTATCAAAAAAGGACATATTTCCTATTACCATTATGAAGAGTTAGTTCATAAATTTTATCAGTTAGACTTCTGTCTCCTCTCAGATCTCTTAGTTGTAGAAATCTCAGGCTGCCTAAGTGGCTTTACCAGAATTTGCTCAACAGTCTTGCTATAACAATGAAAGATTTTATAAAGATTGATAGTCGGGACAATTATCACTAATGATAGATAAGTTCACAGGCAGCCTTCAACAGCAGTTCTATAACAAGATATGCAATGTGTCCTCATGAAAGCAGGCAGTGATGGTTGGAAATTCACCCCTCGCCACAAAACCAGTCATCCATGAACCATACTAGAAGTACAGCTGAAAATTTTAGACCATCCGCTCCATCAGAACAGCGGTTCTTTGTCATCCTCCTTTTGTTTTTTACCCCTCTATGCCACAGGCTATACTAAGGATCTCTTTTGAGTAGGAATTGTCTTTTAATTACACACACAGGGCTCACTGCTGCAGGGCCCTTGCCTTGTTAGGACCTACATTCTCCTCTGACACATACTAGGAACAGTAAAGACAATTGTGTCCATCTATATTTCTGACCAGGCTTTCTCACACAAATGCATGCATATCAACATACAGTCTAAGGTGATAGGTTGAGCACATCCAGGACTACTACACTGTGCAGTCATCCCACACGTGTGCACATCAACCAAGCTCCGCACAACACATCCACCCAAGTACTCTTCTCCAAGCAGTGGACCAACTGCACGGGAACTTTCCCCGAGGAACTCACATATGTTCTTTTTGGCCATTGAAAGTTTATCTTGCAAGGCCTCTCACCTTCTTCTTCCTAAGAGGAGACTTTTTGACTTGTGTTTTGCCTGGTTTTTATTTGCTATCCAAAATGACTGTCTTCTGTATTACTTTACTTGCATTCACATGACTGTACTGACACATTTTACTTTTCAGGAGGAAGAACTCTCAATATCATCTCTTACTTCTGACAATGTTTTCAGTACCTGAACGCTTGTACACATTGAAAATGATGGCAAATAATTATGGTCTGCTGTAATCTTTGGCAACAGCAGTGTTTTTCCTACCAAAAGACCAAAAAAAGAAAAATGAATTATTCTGTTAGCTATTCAAGCATGTTGTATGAAAAAAACCATGCAGAATGATCTTTAAGGCAATTGCTTAAAATAGCTTTCTAGATACACAATACCAAAAGCCATATTTTCATCTAGAGGACATCCAATGATTTTCTACCTTTTAGGTCATAATATGCAATTCTCCATACAGCACAGAGCCTTACTGCTCTTGTTTGCAGCTGGTTGTCAAGGAGTTTTTGCAGGGGTAGGTTTTGATGGATCCATTCTGTATAATGGCAATGGTATATTCTCTCACACACTACAAAGCTATCAAGGAGGTTTTTAGAAACTACTGTTATTCCACTAAACATGAACTGCTTATGCCTCCAAGAAGTCCAATTACTGTTCCAGTAAAGCAAAATACTTATGAGAAAAGGTAAGTAAAGGTAGTAATGACTGTAAGTAAAGGTAGTAATGACCGTGATAAACGTTGTTAAGCAAAGACACCGGTAACTGAGGTTATGCAATAACACAAGGAGATACCACTACTGGTGTGACAACCGTGAAGTCAATAGGGTTTTGCTGTAATAGTGTATAGCTCAGTGTCTCTACTCCTAAGCAGTCATAGCATGAAGAGGTGTTTATCACAATTTTAAAGCAGTCATGTAAATTCAGAACTGCAGACACATTAAAGAGTGCTGTATAGTTTAACACATGGATGAACACGTAATTAGACTTATTTGTTTGCAGATTAAATGCCTGCAAAATAAAAAGGCTTTTGTTCAGTCTGAGAAAAGGGGAAAAAAAAAGTTTTCTCACATTTGCACTCTGTGCTGCAAAAAATAAAGAACAATGAGGAGATGCTTTAATTTTCAGTACAGCCATGCCTGGAGGATCTGGGGAGCCTTACTAGGGAACAACAAAAAGCAGTGTGTCAAAACAAGAAAAAGCATACTGGATTGTATTTGCATGAGTCACAAACTCTGTGAAAATTTACACATAGAGAAGGTTTGCCCTCAGTTTCTTCAGTGAAAAGGAGAATATATGGTATATCATAGGTATATCTAACTACAACATCTTCTCCTTGCCAGGTCATGTGAAAATACTAATGAGTAGAGCAAGAGATACCATTCTGTGGCCTCCTTTCTTAAATGAGACAGTATTATGATCTGAGACCACGTACAAGCTAGACACCCCCTGCTTTGCCCCTACTCACTGACTTCTAGCTATCAACACAAAAGGATAACCTTCAGCGCTCAATGACAGTTCAGAGTCACAACCTTCAAGCCCTCATTTTTAAAATTCCAGTAAGCAATGGGTAATGTTTCCAGCAACATCCCAAAGAAAGGGATTTCTCACGAAATAAGTATCCATGACTCAAACACAGTCAGTCATAAGTAAAGATGGGGACTTTAAATGGTGGGGAATAAATTCCAAGTACTACCATGGAGGCAAAAAGCGAAAAGGAAGGATACTAAGCAGGCTAGAAATAAAGACAAAAACCCTAACTTTAATTGTTCAGCTTTTAATATTGATATATTTATTTTATATGGCTACTGTGCACATACTGCAATATCTTCCTCAAATAGAGTATTTAATCAAAACAGGAGGAGGATAAAGAACATGAGCAGAGAAGTAGAAATACTCAGGTGAAACTTCCATCCTCCATTTATGTTTCACCCTGTGGGTTTTGTTATATTAATATTATAATCAGATGTGTAAGTTTGAATATTATTTGTTCATAGAAATTCCCCAACTAGCTTCTGACTATAGACAAGAGGAAAGATCTCAGTACACAAAATATATAACACATAAGAAAAAAAAAAAACAGGAAACTGAGACAACAGAAGAAAACAGTGCGCGTACGCCACTGTGCTAGCCAGGATCTGTCACAGTGCAGCGGACCCGAAGTTTCCTCAGCAGCCTGACAAGATCAATTAGCATCTTGTAATAAGGCAAAGAGAATCTCAAGACTCCCCAAAACCACCATTTGGATGATTTCAGATGAGTGAGTCATTTTATCAGCTCATATTTTGAAAGTAATGAGGCTATTTTAGTCCAGCGAGAAGTGAATAAATCTTTAACTGCCCGCAACAATCTTTTGCATTTCTAGAATAAACTGCAAAAAGGATTGAAATGTTCCTATTGAGAGCATAAAGCTTCTGTTGCTGCACCCTTTCTGGAGAGATTTAATGAATTATTTTTCAATTGCACTACTTGAACGAGGAGTGGGTTTGCCTGCCTGCCTACCAGTAAGGAAAACACATCCCAGCTTGGCAAGGAGGAAGCAGGAAAGGAGAGGAGCTGCCTCACCCCACACTAAATGTTACTTGGTTCCCACTGGATCCCTACGCTATACTTTTCCTTTGTGTCATGAGGACAACTTCAGAAAGCGCGACAACATAATAAAGCTAGGGAAAGACAACCCTGTTATTACCACTGCAGAAAATAAAACACAGATTAATGTCACTAACGCACATGTCAAAAGAGATAATAATGATGCGTACAAATGAATCTTCTCACCAGGAGCAAGGAACATAAGCACCACCTAAAACTGAATAATAATTACATAGAAATCAAAAATTACATTGCCAGCTGCTAAGCACACATTATTCTCTCAGATTACTAAAGGGTTTGTTTTCCATTTTTTTCCCCTAAAACTTGCTAGAGTCTTCCTTTTCTATTCAAGTGACATAAATTATAAAGTAGCAGAGCAGGCGCTTGCATTCCCTAGGAAGACAAATACCAGCGCCATCGGCATTTGCTGCCTGCTGCTTACAGCTCTAACTACCCATTGTGCCAAGGGGAAGGTGCAGATGTGCAGTCGAGACTGGTAACAGAAGATGGCTTTTCTGAGTCAAAACACAGAAACCAGTTATAAGTTGCGATAAAAGCCCAGTTTTCATTTTCTGAAGTATTTACTAACAATGTGCCACAATTTTTTCAAGTCCCTCCCTTACATCTTAAGGCTTCCGTTTACGCATGCCCTAACCAGTGATGTTGCACTAAGATTCAAACACAGGGCAGTCACATTCAATAAATGCACAAGTCATGCCCTCCCAACCTCAACCAAGAAGAGTTTGGCATATAAAATCCTGCTTTGGTTGTATTCTTCTGAGTACTTTACTTGCCATTTTTATAATCGCTATTTCATCTATCTTGCAAAGACAGAATGTAAGATCAAGTACCACAATCACACACTTTTTTGAACTAATAATTCCTTTTACTCTGATCCATTCTACTCGAGTTCATACCCTGAAGATATAACTGAAAACAAGCACCGGAGAGCTTCTAAGCAAGATATTTACCAAAGGAATATAATTAAAAATGTAGTGTTATGAAGACAAGACCTAACACAATACATAGAAATAAAGCATCAAGAAATGTTAACTTTTACTGATATTATACTATGTGCAGGAGTTTATCAGCTGCATCCAATCTGTCATCTGGACAAGACAAGATTTTATTACTGAATGGACACAATAACAGTTTGCATTAAGCAGTCAAGATACTACAAAAAGACAGACCACTTTACGATCTGGACTAGCGAATTGGTTTCTCCTGTACATCTTTGCTTAGAAACTGCTACAATCATTTTTGTAGTCTATAGGTATGGAGGTACATTAATCTTTCTTCTTTACGTTTTATCGCACATGACCTATGAATTATTTCCTCTGTCCCATAAAGATTACAACCTTCCTATCTATATTATGACACCATCATAATTTTGAAGTACACATAGGCTATTTAATAGAAAGGGGTATGCTAAACAAAAATAAATAATCACCACAAATAAAAACTAAATAATAATTAGGGTAGTAACTAAGTATATTAAATTTATTAGACAAGCTGACTGAAAATAACACTTTTGGCTGGATGTTAGTATGCCTTTTCTGCTAGCAACACACACAAGCACAAGACACCTTCATTTACTTCACTCATAAGACTGCTGAATTTTATATTCTTCCAGACAGTACTTAGGATGTAATCATTTCTTTTTTGACAAACACTGCTAAAATCATGACAGCGTTCTTAGCAGAAATTGGCACAACAGCAAAATGAAAAAAAATCAACCCATTTTCTGCTGAACATTTATTTTCAGTTGGTCTGTAAAACCAAGATCAATTTGCTACTTACAATGATTAATAACTTCCTCGTCCTTGACAAGGCACTCTGTAAATTGTTACAGGCACAATAGTACATAACAATACTGTTAAGGTGTCTACTTACTGTGTATTTGTTAATATTTTACTGTGGCAATCTCTCATTTTATACTTGTGAGACATTTTTCTTATTTTTAAGTAGAATTTCTCATATTTGTTCCCATTGCCCTTTGTCCTGTCACTGGGCACCACTGAGAAGAGCCATCTTCTTTACTCACTCTCATCAGGTAGTTACACACATTGATAAGATCTGCTTGAGCTTTTGCTTCTCCAGGCTGAACAGCCCCAGCTCTCTCACCCTCACCCTCCGTATGTCAGGTGCTCTAAGCCCATAATCATCATGGTGGCCCTTTGCTGGACCTGCTCCACTATGTCCATGTCTCTCTCGTACTGGGGAGCCCAGGACTGGACCCAGCACTCCAGGTGTGTCCCACCAGTGCTGAGCAGAGGGGAAGGGTCACCTCCCTTGACCTGCTGTCAACGCTCTGCCTGATGCAGCCCAGGAGGCTGATGGCCGCCTTTGCCATGAGGCCTCATTGCTGCCTCGTGGTCAACATGGTGCCCACCAGGACCCCCAGGTCCTTTGCTACCAAGCTGCTTTCCAGCTGGTCAGCCCCCAGCATATGCTGGTACATGGGGTTACTCCTCCCCACGTGCAGGACTTGGCATTTCCCTTTGCTGAACTTCATGAGGTTCCTGTTTGCCCATTTCTCCAGCCTGCTGAGGTCCCTCTGAATGGAGCACAACCATCGGGTGTATCCGCCACTCCTCCCAGTTTTGTGTCATCAGCAAACTCGCTGAGGGTGCACTCCTTCCCATCATCCAGGTCATTAAAGATGCTAAACAGTATTGGTTTCAGTATCAATCCCTGGTGTACACTACTAGTACTAGCCTTCAGCTGGACTTGGTGCTGCTGATTACAATCCCCTAAGCCTGACAGTTCAGCAAATTTTCAATCCAGCTCACAGTCCATTTATCTAGTCCATAGTTAAATAGTTTCTCTGTGGCGATGATATGGAGGACAGTGTCAAAAGTCAAGATAAGTAACATCCAATGCTCTCTACTCATACATTCAGCTGTCATGTCATTGTAGAAAGCTATCAAGGTTGGTCAGGCATGATTTCCCCTCCTTAAATCCATGCAGACTGCTCCCAATCACCACCTTGTCCATCAGATATTTGGAAATGCTTTCCAGGATTATTTGCTGCATCACCTTTCCACTGACTGAGGTGAGGCTAACCAGCCTGTAGTTCCCTGGATCCTCCTTCTCATGATCTCCTTGCTCATCCATGCAGGCCTCCTATCACCTTTGCCTGGTTTCCTGCACATCAGGATGGACCATGCTTGAGCTGGGAGGAGGTGATCCTTGAAAATCTACCATCCCTTTTCTCTCCAGGACCACATTTCAAGGAACTCTTCCAAGCAGGTCCCTGAATATGCTGAAGCCGGCTCTCCTGATGTCCAGGGTTGTGATCCTGCTATTTGTCTTGTTCTCTCCTCACAGGATCCTGAATTCCACCAGATCATGGAAACAGCAGCCAAGACCACCCCAGCCTTCACATCCTTGGCCAGTTCTTCCTTGTTTGTAAGTATGAGGTCCAAGAAAGAACCTCCTCTCATCAGGTTATCGATCACCTGTGCTAGTAAATTACCATCAGTGCATTCCAGAAGCCTCCTGGATTACTTGTGCACTGCTGTGCTGCTCTTCCAGTAGATATCAAGGTGGTTAAAGTACCCCTGAGGACCAGGTCCTGCAAACATGAGGCTTCTTCCAGCTGCTTGAAGAAGGCATCACGTACTGCTTCTTCCTTATGGGGCAGTCTATAGCAGATACCCATACCAATGTCACCCACATTGGTTCGTGCTCTACTCCTAACCCATAAGCTTTCAGCTGACTCATCATCTCTCTGAAGGCAGAGCCCCATGCATCCCTGCTGCTCTCTCACATGAAAAGCAACAGCCTCTCCTCACCTTCCCAGCCTACAGTCATTTGTAACTGCGTAACCAATTTCTCCAGTGATAAATTAATCCCAAATGTATTTCATTTGGAGTACTTACTAAATTAGCAATTTTTTTAAGTACCCTTGTGATGCTGGTAGATGCTTCAGTACTCATAATCAAATCATACCTAATACCTGGAATGGACTGCAATAGTGCTTTGGCACCAAGTGAGAACTGGATAAGGTTAACCGAAGACAGGTGTAGCTTGCCCTCCTTCTCAGAAAAAAACCAAGGCAGTAGTGCTAACTGGACTTAACATTTTGGGGAATTGGCAAGTAGTTCTAGCACCTGAGCCAACAGGTGTTCCAATTATTTCCCTTTTCTCCTTCTGTGAAAGTCTGAAGAGCAGATTTTAATTTGTGTCACAAATAAGACATTCTGTACGCTAAAGCTGATGTTCCCTGTTTTCACTTGTCTTTGAACAACAACAAGTGACATCCTATATACAAAATCATACTTCTATTTCTCCATCGGTCTCAGATTTCAATATTTAATATCCTTTTTCTTTTAAGTAACATGTTTAGATCTTATGGGCAATGCACTACAATGAGACATTGCCTAGGGATGACTGGTCTAGAGGGAATGAGGAAAAAATAAATCTGTTTTGCTCTACATTTCAAACAGACCATTTTTGGTTTAGTGGGTGTTTCCCTTTCTGATATTGCCCTCTCCAGCTTAATTTATTTCTGAGCCATGTTCTTGGTGCAGTGTTTGTGAAAAGTTAGTGAGTCACCACTGAGATGACTGGCAGAGTCCTGACAAGGGCCTCTCTCAACTTGCAGCTTTTGGCTCAAATGTCCCAAGAGAACAAGGCAGAAAATACCTATACACTGACACTTCCCTTTTCTGTTGAAGGCTTTTGGTACAAACAGGTTTGGACCCATTCTTATAAAAAATATTAAAAACACTCTGACCCTTTCAACTGCTAGGGAACATAGCAAATAGCACAAATGGTTCATGCTTTTAGGACAGGCTCTGATAAGATACTGGAAACCCTGTGGATTTCAGTATAATTTGCCACATCCTGTCATTTGCCAACCAGCTGTAGACTGCATTTCTGCAGTGTAACCCTCTACTGCATCGGACGACTGTAAGGAGCATATACACTGGACATCACCAGAGTATAAGTCCACGTGGATGGTCCATCTTTGCAGGCAAGGTTCAGAACACAAGCGCAAAGGAGGATTTTGACTAAAAAGGGTCCTGTTGCAACTGCATAAAAGCCTAAGTGCTTTCATACTTCAGCTTTTTCAGCCACAATAATAATTTTATGGTGCCTTTGACAGACAACTGTAAGTGTCATATCACACAAACTATCTCCTGAAGTTTAAATATAATCTTACCTTTCATTGTTGCTTGGATTCAGTTAAGACAGTTCTACTGGGGATACCTCGAGGAATTTTTTTTCACTGCATTCATTTAAAAGCTAAAATTCCACGGGGTTGTAACAGCTTTGTCTTGAAATTTGATGTGCACAGACAGCAAACCTGCAGGAGTTTCTCTCGACAGTAGCAGGCTTATTACTTACACTGCATTTCTGAGCCTCAAACGGGAAGATGATAGCATAGGCACAGGCTCACATACTGCTCCTTGGAACACACAGTATCCATTAGACTCCTGTTTGGGGATCATCTATTTCAAAATCTCCCGATTTCAAGCACATAACAGTCCACCATTTGGCTAACCAAATGTTTCATGGCATGAAAACAGCTCAACACCTGCATATATCCAGAGTATGAAGGTCATTTTGACAGACTAGATGAGTGCTCTGCTTAAGAAGCTTACCTTTGCTGACAAACTGGGCAAACTTCAACCAGGCAAAGGATCCAGCCCTGTTTCCAGGCCAACAAACCACACTAGGAGGTGCACGCATGATAAGTTTCTTTCAAAAATATATCTGGGAAATCCTTTGACATTTGCGTCTAGTTCACAATACCATTTGTTCCGATTCTCAGTGTCAACTCAAAATGTCAACATTTCTTTTGATTTGGAGTCCACAGTTATTTGAGTTTTTTCTCACAGCATCTTGTCAAACCACTGGCTTGCAATACTTTCTGAAAATAAAAGTTACAAAGATTTCAGCTGACAGCTTCCTCACCTTTTCCCCTTACAAACAGCCTTACCATCTTCAATATTAGCAGAGCTGAATGCGCAACATATGGACAGTTCCTCTATCTAAAGATAACCATAGTGATCTCTCCTTTATGGGCGCTGCTGTTAAAACCAACTTCTAGAGGAAATGACCACTACTCATTAGAGACAGACTTACTTTTTATTCAACAAGGACTACTGGGATGTACTTTCTGGAACATCTAGCTATGCACTGTCTTGAAAGCAGGTGGTCATGGTCATTTAGCTCTTCCTCATAGGTTGGCAAGATAGAGAAGATGTTTGTTACTGATGGGGAAAACACCGAAAAGTAGGTCAAGTACAACAAAAGTTCACTGGAGGGGAACAAGGACATTCAAGAGGGAATTCAGTTCTTCCATGCATGCACAAATGGGGGCTTTGGCAGCTGTGGCATCCAAGACTACACTGGGGGAAAAGCAAACAAAACCCAACAAGTAACCCCCCTTGTAACTGCAGAGGAATTTATCCGTGTTAGTCTCCACTATCTGCATTTGCATTTTAGAAGCAATCACACAAGTTCAGTGCTACTATTCCTAAGTTAATTACTAAAAGCATGTGCATTTTAACAAGCATTGCTTGTCCAAAACAGACTGCTCTCTACAACCCATAAAACAACTCACTGATCAATAGGAGCCCACTGCTACACTCGCACTGGGATACGCAACTGAGGTAAAATCTTGAGAGCAAAGATAGAGTAACTCAGTTTATCGCTTTTATGGGGAGTACTTGGAAAACAATTTCAACTGCCTAGAGAACTGAAAATTAATTTCATATTTACATACCTACATTGTATGTGTACACTTGTACGCATACATCGATCTCATGCCCACTCCACTTGGGTAACTGACAAGTTTTGGGCAGCAGCTATGCTTCCAGCAATGCATAGCACAAAGGACCAACCACCTCTGGAAACATCTCTCCCTTTTGACCCACTTCTAAAACTGCGTCTCAAAAGGGCTGGAATGAAGTCAGGTAAACATTTAGGAATATCTGTAAGGAGATGAGGAGAAAAAGGATGCCCTGATAGTTTCATACACTCAATAGAAAAGGACAGGGGGGGTGGGAATTTACTTTAGTTTGTAGGTTTACTGCACAGTTTGACCTGGCAAATGCAAAACATGTCCCTGTAGAGCTGGGGTTGCTCCCACGTGCTGTGGGGAGAAAGCTCTCTCTAGACCATGGGTTAATACTATGCTCTCCTGTAGCATAATCATCTCCCCTTCTCAGTTCCTCTACCTGAAATTTGGGAAGCAGGGACAAAAGTGACTGAAAGGAAAAATGCTCTGAGGAAATGAAATTAATCCCAGAGGATTTCCTGATAGAAGAGTCTTTCAAGGCACTCTGACATGTTCTCGGGGCAAACCCACCGTCACGCCTGGCAGTCAAGACTCAAGCGATGCCTTAGCGTTACTTCATGCTTCAGTGGAACGCGTCGCCGTGCTTCTCAGGGCCTGGCCAGGCAGCCAGCGCCGCTTCAGCTCTGCCTACTCCCTCTCCTCACAGAGAGAAAAGGGAGATGCTGCCTTTTTAGGTATTTATGCTTTTTTATTTATTCTATATATGTGCATTTAGATAATATCTAGATATATAAAATGTATATAATTATATATGTAAGATGGAAAAGTAACAAGAAAGGGTCAGACTTCAAGGGAAACCCAGGGTACAGCTGCATGAATGAGAGCAAACAGACCCAAGCTCATGCTGCTCTGCTCTATCTGCTGTAGTGGATGGAACTACTTTTTTGTTGATTTTAACAGTATTTTTAACTCTCTCCTAATTTTACAGCAAAGGTTGACAAAAACAAGGACAACTAATGAAGTGGTTATAAAAGAAAACTGCGTAAAGTAAATATTATGAGCAAAAATACAAGAAAACAGTGATCTTCAATATTTTAATCCCTGCTTTACCACTCTGAAAATCTTGTACAAACATGAAAATGTGTACAAACATGGATTTTATCCCCAGATTTCAGCAGAGCAAAATGAAAAGATTTTGAGCATCTTTGCATTATGGGTAATTGTAGCAGAGTAAGGCTTAAAAAAAAAAACACCTCAGTGTAATTTTTGGTTTAGGTTTGTTAAACAGTCACATTGTAACATTTAATTGTATCTTTTTTTAATGTACTTTCTTGCTACATCCAGAGTCAGATATTTCTCAGTAAAAGAAGAAAAATACTACCCACAGTCACAAAACACTTTCAAAGCCTCAAGTGACAGCACAGTTTCAGTGATAAAACAATAGGATTTTGTAGCACACAACTGCCTCCCTCTACTGCACGCTATTAATTCTTGCCCACTGACATTACAATCACCCTCTGCATAGTTTGTATTTTAATAAACCTCTTCAGAGTCTGCTTTTAATTAGAGATATATATACACATACCAAACTCCTGGTTCTTACTCTTTTATTGGATAACTTCAGTTAAATTAGTGTTCAAGAAGCACTGAAAAGTCCCACTCCATCTAGCAAGATTTTCTCATTACCACCAAAAGCTTTGATTTCTGCAAACCTGCTTACAGCGTCCATCGCTATGACTCAATGTATCTAAAAGCTGAACTTTAAGACCATAGAGAATACAAGGAAAGCAACTGTTATGTCATTGCATCTGAATACAAATCCCAATTTTAATTTTTTTTTCTTTATTCTTTAGCTTAAAAAGTCTTGTTTCCTCTTATTTCTTGGGCCATAAAATAGTACTTCGCAATGGGCATACTGTTAAAGTCCTCCCACACGTTCAAGTAGTACAATGATGCTGAATCTGTGGCTTGCCAGAAGTATACATCCAACCAGGTGCTGCACCCCAGCTGCCTCCTTCTCCAGGGGCCTCCTGGGCAAAGCCCAGCTGGCTTGCCAACAGCAGCCCAGTTGTGGTCCATCCCTGTCTACCAGCAGGTGCCAAGCACACGTCAGATGGAAGAGCTACCAGCTCCCTCAGAAGGGGGAAAGGTGGGAGCTCAGTGTTACAGCCAGAACAAAAACCACCTCTGCATATGAACTATGTCTAATAAAAATACAAAGTAATCTGTAATTTTATTAGACTTAATTAGTAATTTTGTGAAGCCCTGGAAAATCACCGTTATGAACAAAACTCACGGAGAGATAGGGCACACACAGCTGTACAATAAAAGGAATTCCTTTATTACTTTAGTATATTGACTAACTGGATTAACCATGATCTTTGCAGAAGGAAATGTAATAACTCTTGCCTATTTCAAAGGTCTCTTATTCAGGCCATGTTTCCACTAACTCTAATCAACGCTTATGTTGTAAAGATTTTTGTACACTACTCCTATAAGGTTATGGGCAGCCACTCACAGGCAGATAGTGTTTCCAAAGAAACATACAGTTTCTGCAAGTTCAAAATGTAGCTCAGAAAACAATCGCTGCCACCGTAGATCCTACTGCCTTATAATTTGCCTTTTTAAGGCCACTGTCTTTTTTGATGCTGGACCTTTGATAATTTTGGTCATTTAGAACTTCAGTTTTTCTTTTTTTCCCCCAGACTTTTCAAGCTGTGTGATGCAACTGCCATCTCTGCCATGAGAAACTATGGGAAATAACAAATGGATATGACATGGCAGCTTACCTTGAGTGACTTGAGTCCTCAAGGAAACAATGCTCTCTACTGATTAAGAGTATTAGTAGTGCTCTTTATCCCGTAACGACATGGATCCTCTCAACGTAGTATCCCTGCTGCCCAGAGCATCTTTCCTTGAGCACCAGGTTGAGCCACAAGCTTGCAGGAAGCCTGCTATCAAACATCATGTTCTGGAGCCCTTTCTGATCCGCCTACCCCATGATTATAAGCCAGCTTCATTACGTAAATATTCACTACTAACATGACTGCTTTATCAAAATGCATCGAGTATGTGCCTCTTTCAAAAACAGGGCACTATGAAGAAGCTGGAACATTTGTTCAGTGATTTAATGTTGCTGTAGAGAGCACTGCAAGCCACTCTAGACAGCACACAGTCCTGCATGTAAGCGGATTTTTAGGAACTGAGTGATTTCTTTCTTCCCAGAAGGCCGGAAGACTTTTCTTAAAATATCTCAAGTGTGTGCTGGTGTGTACACCCACACACTAAGTAATTCACTGCAGTACACAGCTACAGAGAGACCTCTGTTAGTGCAAACGATTTACTACTTTTCCATGACCACAGTCATGGAAAGACATGCTACAAGTTACAATTTCAGATTATTTGTATCACATGTAGCTATCAGAAATTTCTTGCATTACCATGTCTGATGCCTCAAACAACCCACACAAACTTGTGCACATGTATAAATAAAATATTGTATCATTTTAACACCCTTCCTCAGCACAAGCATACCTTGAACGACCTCATGAATAGTTAAACATGCAACTAGTACACAAGAAATACACAGAAACCACCAAGGCAAAGTCTATCAGCCAACCTCACTATGCTAAATGCAGCTCTGCAACCCAGGCATCTTCCTTGCAACATCTGCTATTCCATTAGAGCAGCACAGGGAAGCCATGGCAGGAGTGACAGCGGGTGCTGAATATCTGGCCCTGTATGTTTGGGTTCAATTCTGGAAAGAAGAAAAGCAATCTCCAAGCAAGATGTGGGTGGGGGTTAACCTGTTTAAAGCACTCCTTGTAACCACTGCTTGTAACAAAGTCCAAGCTGAAGAACTTGCAGCAAGAATGTTCAAGAGGTACCTTACCTTCCAGTGCACCAGCATTACTATTACATTACAGATCTCACTGTGTTAATCATTAAAAGCCTGGAAACTCATGTTGAGAGAGAGGAATGATAACAACGCACAGATATACTCGCTGACATTTAATATAGTCACTTTGATTAATTATTAAATCCCTAAAACTAACTTGGTGCTTGAAATGGCTTTTCCAAGGGTCCAGCATTCCCATTAGCAAATTAACTTTATTCTCAACAGCTGGCATTAGTTGCTTGGAAACAATTACATTATTCAGGACCTCTAAATACACTTCATTTAATCCACCAACCCCCAAACTGTTTTCCCCAAAACTGATAACAGTCATTCCCTGTTCAACAGATTTACATATTTTTGGTATTCCCTACATAGCCTGACATGAAATTTTCAAAAATAGCATCTTTGCAATCACTGAACCTACACTTAATTTCATCCAGTATGCCCAGCCATTTTCAAAGTCAAAAGTAAGAAGCATATAGATTGCTCAAAAAGACAATTCAAATTTTACATATATGTATATAAATCTCTCTCTCTCTCTCTCACAGACAAAATTTCAACTCAGGCACAAATACATGCAGACGAATATAAATTATTCAGGCTAGCCAATCAGTCACTCCAGGAAAAGGTAGTGAATCAAAACACCAAATATATCTATGGTAAAAGTATAATAATTCCAAGGTTTTTTTGTTTCCCTTAATTTAGTAGGTGTCTCTTTAAAAAAAAAAAAAAGTAATTTCATACAAACAGCTAATATCTAACCAATATTAATTAGACAAGAAAAAGCTCACAGCTACAAGCTTTTTATAAATGTAAACAAAGAGTAAATATATCTTGCTGACAAGAAGAATTAACTATTTTTGGTTTTCTTCCTCACCATTTTCAGTGAAACTTTATTTTTACTATAAACGTTTTAAAACGCACTCTTTCCTAATTCTCAAGAAAGTACCGGTTAGGCGAGCAAGCACGGGATCTGATTTGACCCAAAAAGGCTAAAACCAGGAGCTGCTGCATCGCCAGTGCCCACCCGCTAACGGGGCTTTCAGGAAAGGAGACGAGGGAGAACTGGGGCTGGGCAGAGGCAGAGAAAGCCACCTCGGTGTGGGACAGGCACCTGCCCGCAGCCACCCCGGTGGCTGGGACACAACCTTCAGCCTTTGCTTTGGGAACAAAGTCAGGAAGCCCCACCAGCCCCTACCACCACCTGAACTGCGGCAGCTCGGCATATCACCGATGCATGTGGATCTTGAGCTTCAACCAGTACGAAAAGCTAGAAAAAAACAAGGTCTAATTCTTGGCCCAACATAGTCCCTCAATAGACCAAGATATGATGTGGCTGAGATATCAGAAGGAAGGTCTGGCCTTCTGCTGGACACTGTTCACATTTGCTACAGCAGTGCTCCAAACCTGTTGTTTAATTTTATACCATTCATCAAGTCCTACTTGAGGGTGTATGTGGGCCAGTTAGTTTAATTTTTGTAGAAACAAGTCTCATTCCCTCACATTTTTTGACATCTTGGTTTCAAATTAAATAAAGCGAGGAAGTGAAAACAAGTCTTCTTCATTCCCTACAATAGTGGTGGCCCCACTGGTGGCTTAGTAAAAACACATTTTCCAACACAAAAATGCTGACATATTATTTTTAGGCAGCTTTAGGTCTTAGAATACTTGAAAAACAAGTTGTAGACAGACTGACATTTTTAAATAATTTCATAATTCTGCATCTCTGAGTGGCTCCTAGAGTTAAAGGTTATCCAAAAGTCACAAACCTTTTCCCCAGAGCAGACTCACAATCTTGAGATTGCCACACGCTGTTCTCTACAGAAAACAATACACAGATGGGAAAAAGCCCATCTTAGCCTTCAAATTCATCAGCATGTCAAGATAAACCAAAGCACACATAGAAACCACAAAATACTTTGTCTTCACTAGGACTGTATCTGATGTACCCAAGGAGAAGGTGGCCTGAGGCTAGACTTGGTGCTATGGTACATCTAGGAAAACAGTACTTTAGCCTGCTAACAAGCAGAGATGGGCATGGAATAAGCATCCTTGAAAAGCCTCCTCCAAAACCCAGTGGAAACTCCCAGGCAACAGAAGATCTTTCAAGGTGTCTCCCCTTGCTTCTGTAGAAGTGTAGCCTCCCATCAGAGCAGGAAAAAGCAGAATTAAGTTACAGAATTAAGTTCTGGGATCCTCCCAGCAGGACTGAGGGCAGGAGCGACACAGACCCTCTGCCCTGCTCAGCATGGGCCACACTGTCCTGTCTCTGGTACCTGCTCATCCAGTGCCTCTGCTCCCAATTCCCACTGTAAACAGCAAAAATATATAGACCGTCAATAAAATTTTAAAATGTAACACCAAAAAAAAGTAAAAAATCCCAATTTTCTCCTACACTTCAATCATTCTTCAAGAAATGACAAGATATGATTTGCTTTACTATTTGTCAGCAATTAGTAAATATTAGTAAAAGAAATTGCTGGCGTGCCCACATGCCAAGTGCCGTCCATCAGATCATGAGCAGCACAGAAGTATCTACCCCAGTGGACAGACAGGCAGCCTGCTGGTGGACAGGCCTGGGAGGGAGATGTCCCCAACACATGCAATACAGAATGCCTTCACATCGATTAAATATTTATTTTCTTATTCCCTATGGCAAAAACACAAAGCTGGGGAAATAATTTACAGAGAGAAACCCAAAGATGTTTGAAGTGGTCATAACCCTTGAGGATACAGGAACGTTGCCTGTTACAGAGGTTGCTCATTTTTTCCCCTCAACAATTCAAACAGGCTTGCTGCGTGGAAATGCAACTTATCTACGCTTGAGGAGCAGCATAAGGAGATTTTGTACATGCTGTTCTTGAAGTAAGTTTCTGCTCAAAAGTAATGATTCCTGAACCATATCTGTACATGCACACACATATTTGAGTTGAAATCTGAACATCAAGTGCTTTTTCCCCTAATAATTGCTCTCACAGGAGAAGCTCAGAGGAAGGAGTGCCCACACGCCTGTCCCCAACACCACCACAACCTTCACATAGCAAGGGCAGTCACTCAGTTCTGCAAACTGCTTAAGTCTTAACTGCAGTCACAGAGACCAAAGCTTTGTATCTTTGTTCTCTACATTGCGACCTTAAGCTCCAGACTTAAGTGATTTATTCCACAGTGACTGCACCTCAGAAGTCTGCTCTGTTGCAACTTCTTCAGGTCTTGCTTTTAACACATTTGAAGAAACGACACTGAGCTGCTCTACCGGCGCGATCAATATAAATATACAGCTAATCTTTTGCCGCTTCCCATCTTTTACACCCTACCAAAAAAACTCAAGCTGTCACTTACCCATGCATGTATTTTCTATGTACACGTACAAACGTGCTTAGCTCCTGTCCAAAACTCAGTCTACAACTTCAGCATTCCCGTTGGCCTCCATACCAAAGGAAGCAGGCATTCATTTGCTTGGATTCTGTAACAGTAATTGGATTTCATACAGTAAAGAGCAGCAGCCAGGTCTTCTCTAAAGCTCCACCTGAAACCATTTTCCTCCAAGTGAATAAAATAAATAAATAAAATCACTGTACTTGACAGGCAATTTAACGCATTTAATATTTACTACAATACATCTATCTACTTCAGTTTTTGCTTCAGTAGAACAGCATTTTGGGGTCAGTGTTAAATAAGCCTCACCTTTTTCTCTTTTTTCCCCCCTCTTCCCTCTCCTCCCTCCCAGCAGCATTACAATTTAAAATGTTATTATTAATACAGGTTAAAATTTTAAATTCTAAGTGAAGGCTCATGTATAAAAGATATTGGCAAGAATAATTGGCTTTTTCAAAGAAAAGAAATCAGCAGTAAACTGTATTAATCAATGACTATTGAATTCTGTGCTCCAGGCTAGCGGTTCCTGTCAACATTGGTCTTTCAGACCCAGGTTTTCCACTTCAGCTTTAATGAACAAGGTTGAAATCATGCATTGAAATGAAATAATGCAGAACTAATCAACTGGCTTTGTTTTTGAAGTATGAACAATTTCACTTGCTAACCAAAATGCAATAAAACCACGCATGCTTACAAATTACCTTAGAGGAAACAATCCAAGGATGCTGATCTCTCAGTCAAAATATCCTTTTACCTCCATCAGAAAGTGGAACAGAGTACAGACACACAACACAAACAACAAACATTTCAAAGAAACTCTTAGAATTACTATTTTATTCTACTTATACACACCATTTTCTTTAGAGTTTACTGCTACAGACCCTTATATCTAACCTCTGCCACTGGGACTACTCACACTAATGGAGTTACTCACAGGCCTGGCATTTGCAGGACCAAATCTTTGGCTGGCCTACAGCAAGGCACAGCCAAGACAATATAAAACCTCACAAAAAACACTGTCAACTCTACAAATCTGCTTGATAAAATAAACACCAACCAGGAAAAGTGCAATCTCTGCAGACAAATTTTTGAGCGCTTTGTTTTCCGTGCAGCAGCTATAAATAAACAAACAAATAAATCTCCCCATGCATTTTAAGATGCATGGAAAAACACATGAAAGCCCAAAACCACAATCTCTGAACAAAACAGCTGAATTTGCAGATACAAAGGCTATTTGAACTTCACTTCCTCTGCTTCTTCCCTGGACATCCTCCTATTCATATTTTTTCTGACCTAGCCTTAAGTTAAGGCATCCCCAGTGGCCTTAGGTCAAGCCAAAAGACAGGCCACATACATCTTGAGCTCTAGACTATGCTGTCATATCAACAACTGACCATCCTCCTGGTTTGCTGAGCAGTACATACAATTCTGTTTAAATAAGCAGAAAGAGCAGCTGGCAGTCACAACAGTAGTAACTTGTGTTTTTTAAGAGAAAAACACATACTATAGACTATGAGCGGGAGTTTCCCACTTTGTATTAATAAGACACACACCTATGTATCCACCCTTTCTAGTCCAAATGTGACTAGAAAGCCCTTGCTTCCATGAGGGTTTAAGTGACTGCAGAAGGGATGTGTAACCTCCTCCCCTCTGCAATATGATTTGATTTTATGACAAAAGTGCAAGAAAAATCTTTCTTAGATTGCCAATTCAGAGGGTACTACATACTGTAATTGTACTTTTCAAGTACTTTAAAGGACTTCAGGATACGTGAAGAGAAAGGGGATCCAGGCTTGTAATTCAGAAAATTCATGAAATTTCCACTTTGGGAAAACAAACCAACCAATAAAACAGGGTCATTCAATTGCCCAAGGCCCAGTTGAAGAATTAAAGAACTATATACATCAGTAAAGGGGGTGGGGCGGAAGGATAAAATAAAGCATGCCACAGTACACAGCAGGCTGAATATAATACCAAAATGTGTGTTCGCTCATTTAGATATCATCACCTAACTTCTCCCTCCATATTGTGGTCCTTGTTACTATATTAGACTGCACTTCAAAAATGGACAAATTTTCCAGATTCCACAAGCTGAAATTAGGAGCCTACAGAGAGATAAACCATCCAGTGATCTTCTGGGAAGCACTCATCATTTCTGGTCACTGCGATAATCAAAAGAAAAATTCAGAACAATTCACCATTGCAGATTTTTAAATATTGCTGGTTTCTTAGATTCTTTAAGTTTAATTTAGCTGTGTATTTAAAAAATATCTATAAATTGCTACCAAGAAAATATGAACAGTAATTATAGGAACAATTTTATTTTAACTGTTTAGAGAAGCAGTTAAAATGAGCAGAAGTGATCGTGAGTGTTTACTAATTACCTTCTGTAGGTTACTCAAAATCAAGTTGAACTTTTCTCCCTATTTGTACATATCCCCATACCGATTAGTGGTAGTTTACGTACCATAGGCCAACAAGGCAGATATTATGATGGAAGTATGTTATAGACCACCCAACTAACTAGGATGAAGAGGCAGACAAAATATTCTATAAGCAGCTGGGAGAAGTCACACAATTGCTAGCCCTTGTTCTCAGGCAGGGGAGACTTCAACTCACCAGATGTCTGCTGGAAATACAACACAGCAGAGAGGAAATAGTCTAGGAGGTTCCTGGAGTGTGTGGAAGATAACTGCCTGAGACAGCTGGTGAGGGAGCCAACTAGGGAAGGCACCAGCTGGACCTTCTGTTTGTGAACAGAGAAGGCCTGTTGTGTCGTGTGATGGTTGGAGGCCATCTTGGGCATAGCAATCATGAAATGATAAGTTTTCAATTCTTGGAGAAGTAGCTACCCTGGGCTTCCAAAGGGCAGACTTCGGCCTGTTCAGGAGCCTGGTTGACAGAATCCCTTGGGAGGCAGTGCTGAAGGGCAAAGGACTCCAGGAAGGCTGGACGTTCTTCAAGAAGGAAATCTTAAAGGTGCAGGAGCAGGCTGTCCCCATGTGCCAAAAGATGAGCTGATGGGGAAGAAGACCAGCCTGGCTGAACAGAGAGCTTTGGCTGGAACTCAGGAAAAAAAGGAGAGTTTATGACCTCTGGAAGAAGGGGCAGGCAACTCAGGAGGACTACAAGGATGTCATGAGGTTATGCAGGGAGAAAATTAGAAGGGCCAAAGCCCAGTTAGGACTTAATCTGTCTACTGCTGTAAAAGACAATAAAAAATATTTCTATAAATACATCAGCAACAAAAGGAGGGCTGAGGAGAATCTCCATCGCTTATTGGATGTGGGGGGAAACATAGTGACAAAGGATGAGGAAAAGGCTGAGGTACTTAATGCCTTCTTTGCCTCAGTCTTTAACGGTCAGACGACTTGTTCTCAGGGTACCCAGGCCCTGAGCTGGAAGACAGGGACAGGGAGCAGAATGAAGCCCCCATAATCCAAGGGGAAATGGTTAGTGACCTGCTACACCGCTTAGACACACACAGGTGTATGGGGCTGGATGGGATCCACCCAAGGGTACTGAGGGAAGTGGCGGAGGTGCTCACCAAGCCACTTTCAATCCTCTATCATCAGTCCTGGCTAACCAGGGAGGTCCCAGTGGACTGGAGGTTAGCAAATATGACACTCATCTACAGGAAGGGCCAGAAGGAAGATCTGGGGAACTACAGGCCTGTCAGCCTGACCTCGGTGCCGGGGAAGGTTATGGACCATGTCATCCTGAGTGCCATCACCTGGCGTGTACAGGACAACCAGGGGATCAGGCCCAGTCAGCATGGGTTTATGAAAGGCAGGTCCTGCTTCACTAACCTGGTCTCCTTCTATGACAAGGTGACCCGCTTAGTGGATGAGAGAAAAGCTGTGGATCTTGTCTACCTGGACTTTAGTAAGGCCTTTGACACCATTTCCCACAGCATTCTCCTGGAGAAACTGGCTGCTCATGGCTTAGATAAGTGCACTCTCCACTGGGTAAAAAACTGGCTGGATGGCTGGGCCCAAAGAGTTGTGGTGAATGGAGTTAAATCCAGTTGTCGGCTGGTCACAAGTGGTGTCCCCCAGGGCTCAGTACTGGGGCCAGTTCTGTTTAATACCTTTATCAATGATCTGGATGAGGGGATCGAGTGCACCCTCAGTAAGTTTGCAGATAACACCAAGCTGGGTGAGAGTGTCGATCTGCTGGAGGGTAGGAAGGCCCTGCAGAGGGATCTGGAGGATCGATGGACCAAGGCCAATTGTATGAGGTTCAACAAGGCTAAGTGCTGGGTCCTGCACTTGAGTCACAACCACCCCATGCAATGCTACAGGCTTGGGGAGGAGTGGCTGGAAAGCTGCCTGGTGGAAAAGGACCTGGGGGTGTTGGTTGACAGCCACCTAAACATGAGCCAGCAGTGTGCTCAGGTGGCCAAGAGGGCCAATGGCATCCTGGCTTGTATCAGGAATAGTGTGGCCAGCAGGACCAGGGAGGTGATAGTGCCCCTGTATTCGGCACTGGTGAGGCCGCACCTCGAGTACTGTGTTCAGTTTGGGCCCCTCACTTCAAGAAGGACATCGAGGTGCTGGAGCGTGTCCAGAGAAGGGCAACGAAGCTGGTGAAGGGTCTAGAGCACAAGTCTTATGAGGAGCGGCTGAGGGAGCTGGGGTTGTTTAGTTTGGAGAAAAGGAGGCTGAGGGGAGACCTTATTGCTCTCTACAACTGCCTGAAAGGAGGTTGTAGCGAGGTGGGGGTCGGTCTCTTCTGCCAAGTTACAAGCGATAGGACGAGAGGAAATGGCCTCAAGCTGCACCAGGGAAAGTTTAGGTTGGATATTAGGAAAAACTTCTTCACCAAAAGGGTAGTCAGGCACTGGAACAGGCTGCCCAGGGAAGTGGTTGAGTCCCCATCCCTGGAGGTATTTAAAAGACGGGTAGATGTGGTGCTTGAGGACATGGTTTAGTGGTGGACTTGGCAGCGCCAGGTTAACGGTTGGACTCGATGACCTTAAAGGTCTTTTCCAACCTAAATGATTCTATGATTTTATATATCTAAGGCCATAAAGCTGCTGCTACTCATCATCCATTAATTAATCACATAAGATGTACTTACTAAGTCATCAAGACTTAAAAGATATTTTATTACAAAATAAGAGATCATTGACCAAAACTACACTTTCCTCACCTGCAAATCCACCGACAATTCACCAGTGCATAAAATACTAACGTATTGAAGCTATGTAAGAATTTGTTCCAAGAAATTACTTTCACAGAATTTTAAAAATTGTCTTAATGAAATATTGTGAGAAAGAAAGAGGCTTTCAGCATTTTCCATATATTAAGGCTATTTCCATACAATGGAGCAGTGTTTTACCTTGGCCGCCTTCTCTAGTCACATTGATGTAACCTCCTGAATAATTATGCCATCAGCACTACATTTTTGTAAGACACTTAAACTAACAGCTAATAAACTTCTGTCATTATCTATGAGGAAGAAAACAACCTGCGGTGAATGGGCATGTGGCTGTAAAAAGCCCAATTGTCTGTACAGCACAAAGGACCACCAACTCCGGGCTGTAACTAGAACAGCCTTCGACAGTTTTGCTCAGTCTCTGGAAACAATTTGCATGACACAATCTGCCCTACAAAATCCACAGCCATTCAGATTAGTTATAAGAGCCCAAGTTCAGAGAAGTAGTGAAAAAAAAAACCACCAAAAGAAAAGAAACTAGAAAGGAGCACTGTTTTCTACCCATCTGAAAGCAAACCACAAACTGAACTGCAGCACACGAATCAAGTACTGGTTACAAAATGATAATGTTCCATGCGTTCTCCATCCCTTGTGATATGAGTGGTGGTAGTTTAAAGGGATGGTCGTACTCTTTCCAGTAGACAAACCTCTCCCTCCCTGCTCTCCTCCAGTGCTTGTAGGGCAGAGCTGGGTATTCCCTGCCTGAATGAGCCAGCAAAGATACACACGACGACTGGGAGAGCAGAGGAATGTTACCAAACCCACTACATGTCTAAATATAAGTATATTTTTGTAATTCCATTTAGAATATACCAAGAAAAATGTAAGCAAATCATTAATGCCCTAAGCTTGAGCAGGCTGCTGCTTTTTTCCAGGCAGGGTATGGGACAGGTGAACAGCAACAGATTTAGAAGTGCCAGGGATGCCTGCATAACTCCCCTGGAAACCTTCTGGGAATCCCAGGTGAAATATGGGTCAAGTTACAGAGGGAGCATTCCAGAGACTACCAAAGCATCACTAAATTCATAGGGATTGCAGAGAGGCCAGCAGATCCGCTGTCTTGCTGCACTCCACTTGTTTTAATTATTGATGGGCAGTTATCACTCCCAGCCTGAACAGCTTTGGTCTCTCCATTTCAGAAGTCACTCCCATCTCCTTTTAGCAATAAAAGGGAATGTAGCATTTTCATGACAAGCCACGTGAAATTCTACCACAACCCAACAGAAAATCCATGTTCCTGCTTTCCAAATTGTAAATGCCACTGGACATATTTAGATTTACTGACAACTGACCTGAGCGCTGCTGCTGCTGCTGGCAGCACTCTGCCAGACATCCAGGCTCTCTCCCAACTTTCCTTCACAGGCATCTTCTCGTTTCCCCTAAAACAGGCTGTCAGATGCAACATCCCTATCAGACAGCGTGGCAAACATCCCTTCTCATTTCTGAGCATTCAGCACTAATACAGCTGGCACCGTAGCCTGCAGGTCCTGCCCTGACTCATCTCAGAGGTTCCTGTTGACTACACAACTACAAATGGGCTCCTACAAATGGGGAGCAGGTAGCAGGTCATCAGGGGTTTATATTATTTCCTACTCTAATCTGCAGAAAGAAGGGCAAAAAGCTAATATCATTTTGTATTTAAAATACGTATTTGTGTACCATTCATTTTATACATTGGGATTTTTTTTTTTTTTTTTCTAAGATAGAGATGCTACCAGCAGTGACAGAACAGCAACAAAGTGTATTGTTGAGCAAGGAGTTCCCCCCTTTGGGAGAGGGACAGTGTTATCAAAATAACAGATCTGAGCAGCCACAGAGCTTGTTAAACATACCCAAAGGAAGCATTTGTGAACAAATTTGAAAACACAATTTACTGAGTTAATACTTCACATGGCGTCTGTGTACTTTTGGTTTCACTTTCTTTTTCGTAGTTTCATTCAAACAGTATTTTCCCCAGAGCTGTCTTTAATCTTTCTTTTCTCCTTTCTGCCTTCCACAGTCCTTCTTTCTTCTACCACCAAAGTTCCCTTTCATAAAATCACACAATAATTGAGGTTGGAAGGGCTCTCTGGAAGTCCTCTGGCCCAAGTCCCCTGCTCAGAGCACGGCCAGCTTTGAAGTCAGACCTGACTTAAATAGGTAGATCAGGGTGCTTGCAGCCTTGTCCAGTTACGTTTTGAGTATCTCCAAAGAAATTTCTCACTGTCCCATAAATATCTTCCCTTCCATCTTCTTTATCCTCCTCAACTCCACACCCAAGCATGTACACACAGGTCTTACAAGCACCAGGGCTACACCTACAAGCCTAATTTTGACACCTGGAAAACCATCTCTGATGGTCCATCTCCAGTGTCAGCTTTATGCAGAAGACATGGTGTCCGTGTGCCTTACACAGAGGCTCCATATTTTATATCGTGTTTAGTGAGTACAGAACAGGCTGGGCAAATCTGAAGGGTTTGTTCCTTGCTTTCCTTCTGTGGGGCTGGAGGAGCAGAGCAGCAAGGTCCACACCCTGCAGATTCCTGCAGGGTGGGTGGGATCTCACACCTTCTCTAGCACCCTGCCACTCCCGTTCAGTTTGGCTCTTCCCTTGGCCACCTTTCCAAGGATAGTTCTCCCCAAATGTCTCTCATCATCTGTTCAAAGTGCCCAGGGACAGCAGAAAAATAAACCTGGTTCCTCCCTCTGTCTCACAGCTGCCCATGGTGGTCCCAGTGTCAGCACAGGGACTGTATTAAAAAAATGCACTGAATTGTTACGTGTGTGATCAGATCCTATGGCCACTCACCAAGATTTACTTCTGCCATCTTAACACCAAGGAGATTTTGGTTCATTTATAGCAAGTATTATGCCCATAACCGGCCATTATGAAATTTTCACTGCATGCTAAAACCCAGGGAACTGCTGCTCCATATTCTCTACTGCATGCACACATACAAATTATTAAAAAAGCAAACCGCAAGCTGCAAGTGCCAGATTTAAGAATTCCTAGCAAGCCTTAATTTGGCCTCCTTTTGCATATGCATTAGAACACAATCTTTAATTACCTGATCTCCTACTTGTTCATGAGACCTTGCCTCATTTAACGCCCAGAATAAATGATTTTAACTACCCAAAAAATTATTCAAGATCTTGTTTTCCCCTCATTGCTCAAAGTGTAATTCCATGCCTTAGTTCCCACACGCTATTCAAGCCTTTCTGGACAGACAATAATTTCTTCCTGAGCTCTTCTATAGTGCTCATCCCTATAGCATTTGAGAGCTTAGCGAACACTAACTTACTTTCGTAGCATACCTGTGAAGGAGAAGTACCACTAACCTCATTTCACAGGTGGAGAACTAGAGCACAGAGAGATCATCGAAGGTATGCAACAATTTAAAGGTTGCAGCCTGAGAAGCCTTACGGCTGAATTTTCAGAGTAGTTAGGCTTATATAATTTTTTATATATACAAACCATACTTCCCTTGGCACGCTACAGCAACTTGGCCAGACATCTGCAAATGCAAGCTCTCACGTCAGGGAAACGAGGGATGAGCCCTGATGGGAAGGGTGGTGGGAAGGCAGGTACAACACTGTACCGGGACTCAGCGCAGCCTCCTCCACACACTGAATCCATCACAAGTACCATGGCAAAAATAAGCAGGCAGTCCTTCATTAATGAGTCATTAAAGAGAAGCTACATTGAGGTTCTATAGGCACCCTTAGCCCTACTGCCTTTTAAATTTGGAGTACATGTCCTCAGAACTGCAATAGTCTTGCACACTGATTTCTGTATAATTTCCTGGGTTTCAGAGGGAAACTAGAAAATACTTGGAAAAAAAACTGGTAGGGTTCAGGTGCCCAGGTGATCAGCAGTCTGATCATCACGGACTCCTGTGCCCAGCCACAGCACTACTCCTGCTCTTTTCTGCTGGAAAACATTGAACAAAGTTGCCCAGTAATTTCTGCACATACGATGAGGACTACCAAATTTGCCTTATACAAATACTATCTACAGTAAACAGGTGTTTATATTCATGCTGATGATTAATTATAGCTGCTGGCATGCCCTACTGACAAAAAACACAGCAATCATTCAATAAATGTTTATATTCTCATCAGTAAGGGGCTTATATTGTTGTTTCCTTCTTCATTCCACTAATTGCTTTAAATTTTCCACTGGAACCAAAGGCCAATATTGGAACTGACACTTCAGTAGTTCCTTTAACCTCTCTCTCTAATTTTAGTTCATAAAACCTGATGTTTCATTCACTTCACAATATCCGAGGGGAAAAAATAATCGCATCACTACATGTTCATGATGTAAATTGATGAAGTCATGATTAAAAAACATGAACCTACACATCATTTCAGGAAGCAGGAAGTCCAGGTCTCTCTAAATTTCATTGTTTGAACCTGAGTATCATATATTCTAGATATACTAAAATGTAAAGGGTGCCCAATTCTCAAGGACACTGGAGGTACAACCTCATACCAGCAACCACTGTAAGAGGAGGAAGACATTTCATGTGTCATAAGACATGAACACGTTTCATGAGCAGGGACAATCGAGATCTTTACTTCAATAAATCAGTAAAGAATAGAACTGGAAAGTAAATGAAAGAGAAGTAGCACAGAAATTGTAGACTCGTAATTGCTAGCAGGGAGAAGTGTTTACGCTTCATGCAAAGAATTGCATGAATTCTTGAGAATTCAAGAGACCTGAACTCAGGTCTCATTGTTTCAGTGACTTAAAATACATAAGCTGGCTTCCTTCAAGTAACACTAAAGCAATGTTTTACCATCCATGCTCTGTGCTGCCCCAGGAGTCCAAGAGCCACTTGTAGAAGAGCCACAAAGGGTCATTTAAAAAAGTAATCCTATCGCTAACAAACTTTAACTGGCTGTTGCACCACTGCTTTAGGAAAAAAAAATGTAAAATTTCTGTGGCATGTTTCATGGATAACAAAAATGTTTCACCAAAACCAGCACACACCTGCCTGGCTAGAAGAAACCCATTGCTCCAGTCCTGCAGGGAACCCCACAGCCTCGGGTGCCTCACTGACACACCCTGCGACTCGGTATCAGGCTAATGCACATGTAACACCACCAACTTAATTATCTTTGAATTTATATAAACAACATAATGTGGCTAAAGCCACTATTCAAACAGCTTAAGCATCTACAAACATAAGCCCCATCCCAAGGCTTACATGCTTTTAATGGACATACAACAGGAAAGGAGTAAAATAAGATTTTAATGTATTCAGATTTCTTATGGGCTTGAAAGACCTAAATAATTTTATGGGATGCTCAAGAGCTGCTAACATTCTTCTTTTTATAACCCATTCCTACTGGTTTGCTATCTATAAAATGCAAAAAATATGTAATTTTTCTCCACTTCTTGGGTTCTTCTAGAAAGGATACATTCACTAACAACCATGACGAACAAGATGGTAGATAAATGGGGTCACCTCCAAAACACACACATAGTTCATCAGAAGTCAAGTGACCCTTTGCAAGAGGATGGTTGTCATGATATACAAAACTGCACTTGATGCAATGACCAACTGTTTAGAAAGAAACCAGAATCTAACACACATGAAGATGAAAAAGCAACAGAAACAGTATGAGGGTACAACACCTTGATCTAAGGAGTGCCTGAAACACAACAGTCACTCGGCTACCACTTTTGTTTTATTCACAAATCTCTGAATGGGAGAGTTGATACTGTCTGCCCCAGCAGTAAAGCTCAAATACAATTGTCCTATCTATCTCCATGCCTGGCTTGCAAACTGACAACTGGATGGTGGCCCTGTGGTGACAGACTCTCTCTGGACATGGGCATCTCCTGCTGAACTCATTGTGTTGGGGTTATCCAGACCTCAGGAAAAAAGTGACTTATGGAAAACAGACAGAAATACTGAAATCATGAAACAGTCATTAAGGAGAAGAAAATAAGGAGCTTTAATAAATTTTAGTTATTTTAAAAAAAAAAAAAGATTATTGTGTTTTCAAGGCCTGCCAATATTCTCTGCTCAGGTTACCAAGCCTTTTTTCTTCTAGCCTGCAACAAATGTATTACCTTTAGTTTCAATGAAAGCTGAGATTTTACTGTACTGACATGACAAGATCTGGGATGGGAGGAGAAACCCCACCACGCGCACACACACATCCAATTAAACTGCAGACTAGCAACACACACTCTTTGTAAAATGAAAAGCGGTTGTCCTGCATTCCTCGCCCTTAAGATCAATTAACATCTCTGCAACCTGAGCTAGAGATATTCAGTGCCCCGTCACCACATTACTCATGAAACCACTAACTCTTCTACAACCCCAATCAATGAGACTGACGCAGACAAGAACTATTTGTACCAATTTACAAAATGGAGAAAATCTTGACAATAACGATGCTGCTACTGACCGTAGCATTAAGAAGCCATAGGCATATCACTTCCCTCATTGTTTTGTCTCAGTGCTATTTCAGTAGCAAGTCTCTTCTATCAATATTTAATACAGCTTTAAAGCCACCCAGGTTATGAAATGCAAAGATATTTGTTAGTAAGATTTTGGCAGCTGAGGGAGTTTCTGCACCATAAGATTGAGCCGTGTTGGAGAAGAACGCCCAAGTGGAGTTTTTCTGCTGACATCATCCCAAATAGCAGACCATATATCCAGTATTCATTTTAACTAATTATTCCCAGATTTCAGTCAATAAAGAGGACATCTTCAACTTGGAGTTATATAAAACTTTTTGTTTTCCTTTTTTGCCTAATTTGCTAGGCTAGGAGCCGAATACATTCACTTTCCAATGATGACACTGGGAGAGAGATGAGAGAATTAATGGAAAGAAGGGAAATATCATCACGTGCATTTTGGAGGAAAATTCAAGGAGGTTGGTTGTCCTAAAACTGAGGAACCAGACAATTCTCACAGAAGACTTGTAGAAGAATTAATAAAGGCCATCACTGAGAAAAACGATACATGACTTTACCGCAGATACACTATGGCAGACTACTTTGTCTAAAGTATCAATGCTCTTGTCAAACAACATATACTAGGCCTTGACAAAGGATAGAAGAAAATTATCTGGGGGACTCTTGAGTGACTAATGGCTAAAAGATGGTACCTTTCAGGTTAGTGGGAGTTTACTAGTAGAATTCTTTAAACATTGTTTTTTGGGATCATTCTTTAATATTTTCATTGCATCAACACAGAAAATAAAACCTTTATGCCAATGGACTATGCTGCTGACATCGTGTTGGGAGGAACAACATAAGAAGAACCACCAATGAAAACAGAGTCTCTTTCAGGAAGAGATGGATGACAGAAACCAGAAGTAACATAAACAAGACAAAATTTAACAGTGAATGTTCACAGCAATGCCCTCTGGACCTTCATGGGCAGATCAGGACAACCACATTTCGTGTGACCTGCGAGGTTCCAAAATCAGTTGGAACAAACCCAAATCCTTCCAAGCACTTTGCAAAATAAAAGACTTAGCACTGAAATCATATTGGGGTGGGGGAAGGAGGAGTTTTGTGTTTGTTTTGGCCAGAGGTGACCAAATCAGGCTGGGTCCCAAAAAACACCTTCCTGCTCAAGACTAGGCTGAAACTCAAAGGTCTTGGCAACACACCCTGACTTCAGCGAAAGGACATATGTCACTTTTGGGAGTGTTCCAGGCAGCTCTGCTACACAGCATTCCTGACGTTCACTATCAGTCTTGGTAACAGTATAACAAGGGCCTTTTTCATGCAAAGCCTCATTAAAAGGAACAGGTTCAATGGCGGTGCTGTAATGCTGTACAAGATAAATATAACACTTTTTAAAGTGTTTTATGCAATAAGAACCAACTTGTCTGAGTAGGCTGGGCGGCAATTTCATCACCCATTATGTTCACACTGCAAAGTCTCACCAAAATGAGTATGATGCCTGCACTACTAATGTCAACACGTGTTTGCGTACCAAAATTATTATTTTAGTTATTCTAGCACTATGTAGCACAGAAAGAGACTCTCCAGAAAGATAAGAGAGCTGATGTTGCACGTCAAAAAAGGATATCCATTTAACTGAACCCAAATGGATGAAACGTCCAAGCAAAAAGATGTCTGACTCAAGAGCTGGGGTCTCTTTTCTACCCAGGGAGCTTTAGGCACTACTGCACCTTCCTTTCATCCAGCTGTTGTCCCAATATCACAGCTAATGCAGTCTTCCATGACAAAGATTCAGAGGAGTAAAGACAGTATACCTAACAGCAGGAGCTACAATATGCCAATATCCAGGCACAGCTGGGCTGAGGACAAACTAAAGTCACCTTTTTCCTGTGATTCCCAGAGGCCTATTCTATTTTTAACTTCGTTTTCTTTCTGTTTGATCCTTTGGTTGTTCTAATGTAGTTTCTGCATTTTTCCATTAATTCTGCCTCCATACAACACTCTAAGCAATACTAGAAAGTGGGGGGGGGGGGCGGGGGGAAGAGAGAGTAACAAGCTCGTAAAGCGATTGGCTCAGACAATCTTCAAATGCACAGGCTAATTGGATATATAACTCATAAACGATGATGGAGGAGGGATGGATAACAATGCAGGGAGAGGAAACTAACTCTAAAAAAGCTCCAACTCCATTCAGTTGAATGAAGAAGAGGTCTTTGATTTAATTAGCTCTGATACTTTGAAAATCATACCAATAAATACGATCCTATTCTCAAGCACGCATCTTTCTAAGCACATGAATGCAGAAGGAACGGCTATTAAAGGCTCTGCAATTACTCTAAATTTACACTGTAAACAGGGTAACACCAGACCATAATTAAATTAAAAATGAAACATTTCATTGCCCCCATTACATGAAATTAAATTTCAAGAAAGCATTTATAGCAGCACCAGCAGCATCTTTTCACATTTTGTACTCTGCTTTAAGTAGCTACCACACCTATCCAACCAAAACAGTGACACGTATAGCACACAGAAACACCAGACAACAGAAGCACTTGAGGAACAATTGTGTTTGATGTGGGATCTCTATAAAGACTCCATGGGGCTGGAATCTCCTATGACACATTTGGTTTAAGTAACTGCAAGAAGTTGCAAACTCCTTGTGCATGCAACTCCACAGGACTGTGCACTGTTTTGACCATTCAATCTGAGTATTACGATCACTGTTGTAAACACCACTTCAAAATCTGACACATATTCATCCAGTCTGAAATACTTATGACCTCCACAGGCTGAAGTGTGTATTATCCTTTTATTTTCTAAGTAGAATAAAAGGAAAAACCTATTAGATATCTGGCTCAATCTTAGTGCCTTACATTAAGTCAAGAGTTAATAATTTATTAATCAGCATTCAAGAAATCCTTATTACATGTGACAGTTTTTGGAGAGGTTTTGCTTTCTTATTTAAAAAACCTTCAACAACATCAACTAGGGAAATATTTTGACATACTGCTTTGACACATTCCTTTGATTTACATTATTAAAGCAAAAAAAAGTTATGTGCTTTCACTAACGTATCATTTTCACATTTTTCAGTGCTAAATAGATTTAAAATTTTTAGTTCTCATGTAGCAGATTTTATGGTAATATGTTACCTGTTACAACTGTATGGCCCCCCAAAACAGGTCTTTTCTTAAAAGAACCAAGTTTTAACAACATAGATGAACTACGAAATTATCAGCATAGTAAATTTTGTTTAAAATGGAAAGAGATCAAGATTGTATTAAGGAGAAACCCAGTAAACAACCAAACACTCTACATTAGTTTACTTTTGGAGAGAGGCAAGCATGGTGGAGAGAGGCAAGCATGGTGCACTGGGAGGAAACCAAGAGGAAAAATTTCTTGCTTCCTCATTTTCCACAGGATAGCAGTACTCTGGTGCTGTAAAGTGCAATCACATTCATTGCTTTGTCTTAAAACAAATGTAAGGTTCTTAGAAATTGTTTCAGCAAAATGGAAATGAAGCCAAATGATGCAAAAAGATACCAACAGCTACTCGCATGGTACAGAACAATAAAAAAAGTCCATCAAACTTTAGCTGCTCAAGAAAAGGCACAGCTTCACTGCAAGGCTCCCAAACCACCAGTCAGAACAGCAGAAACCTTTTAAAAAGGTAATTTCTGTGCATGACCAGTTCTACTGCCGACACCTCGCCCTGACAGTGCTGCACAATACCTGGGGCAGGGGCTGAGCGTGGCTTCCTTCCCACCATCCCCGCAGGCACCTCTGGGCATGTCCCCTCCTCTGGGAGATGCCCAAGGCAGACCTCCAGCTCCGAAGCCCAACAGGTACAGGGGCCAAACCATAATGAGCTGCAGGGAACAGCACACAGTTCGCACAGGGACTTCCGAGCAGGCGGTTTATTTTGGTTTCAGGCAAGCTGCTGCTGTCACGTGAGCATTAGCAAACAAAACCCACCACTTAATTCTTCACGAGTGGTCCTGGACCTGCAGTGAGGAAGCAGCCCACTTGAGTTAATCGCTACTGAAAAGACCAGGTCACAGCGGAGGCTCAGAGGACTGACTCTCCCTCAGCAACAAACATTAACCATCAACTCCAACTTACAAATGAGTGATCGCTGCCTTTATAGTGCTTTAAAAATATCCACTGTGCGGCTTTCCAAAGGCATTATCCAAGGGCTACTGCCACCCTATCGCTTCTCAACACAAAGTGTTTTAACAAAAGGTTTCCAGCAGTCAGACTCAATTAACTGCACCTGAAATCTTACCCGGGTTTGCAGACAGACCCCACTTACTTTAAGAGCGGCTATGCCACTTCAGCTGCTTTGTATTGTTCATCAGCAGTCACAGCCAGATAAAGCCCTAACAGGAACCGACGTTTTAATACTTGCACGAGGCTCAGATTCTAGCAAGCAAGGAATATTGTTTGCGTTTTTTTTGGGTTTAGGGTTTTTTAAAATCTTAAAAGCATAGCATTTATCACAGTCAAAGGAAAATGAGGTTATGCAAAATACTTACTCCGAAAATGCTCTGAGGCATAATAGTAGACGTCCTCGTAGCCCTCGTGGTAATCCTCCTCTGGCCGGTACTTTTTGCCTTTTCTTCTTCTCGATCTTCTTATCTGCTTGACGAAGCCCAAGAAGCGCTCCATCTCCTTCCTCAGCAGCACCAGCCGGCAGCCCCCTTTGCTCTCTGCTTCACAAAGAGCTGTCCCAGCATGAATCAACCGCAAGCACCGGAGCAAAGCTGCAGCCTCCCACCAGCCGCTCTGGTACCATTAAAAAACCCCTCCCTTATCTCAGCTGTGACTAGGAAGCATATTGTTTTCCCTTTAAAAAAAAAAAAAAAAAAAAACAACGGGGGGGTGGACTTTATCAAATCTACTGACTGGAATATTTCAACATGAAAATAGTCAAAGGAGGAAAATATTGAAGCAAAAGGAGAAAGTCAGGATTTTCAGCAGTTATTAAACAGCAGAGGACAAAGTTGAAGAGACCTGCCTGCCAGCGAGGGGAAGCCCAGCACTGAGAGCTCCCTATCCTGTGTCTCCATCATTTGAAGAGGGGCTGGGAGGCGGGGATAGATGTTAGTCAATGGACTGAACCATATCTCAAGGCAAAACAGGTTTTCATTTGCCAGTTAAATGCTGCCCTCGCATTTAGCCGGGCACAAGCTCAGGAGCCCATTTGATTTCATTTGTTGTAAGAAGAGGAAACACGTCAATCCATTTCTGGCATCACATATGCTGGATGAATAAATAGCAAAGTGGTTTAATCCATACACACAGCCCACTCACCGGCAAGTGTGTGCTGAACGTGTTAATTGGAGCAGCAGGGAGAAAGCTCGGCAGCTGTTAAAAAATGACACATATACCCACTGGGCATTAGTGTATTCTAATCACTGCTAGATCTAAACATTAAAAGGCACTCCACAGACAGGTCTCCTATAGAGCTGGCCAGGCTAGATGGCAATAGGCAAACAAAGGAAGCAACATCATGAGCATGCCACGACAATACTTGTTTCAAATCCCAGCAGAGTTTTAAAAACTTTAAAATGAAGGTATGGCAGACTATCCTTTGCACAGGATGACAGGAATGAAAATCCTGAAAAGGCGCTGGCTCTTTTGCTGCATGTCTGAATCCCACACGCATTCCCTAAGATAAGGCTGGAATTTCATCCGTGCTTCTGATGAAGTTTCCCTCCTGCACAAGAACTAAAGCAGTGTCTGCTTGAATCCTATCACATTGACATCCATCACGGGGGGTTTTTTTTGTAACCACGCTCGTGCAAGCCAAGCGAGGTCTCTAGTCCAGCAGGACCTCTCCTGTCTGCTGGCACAAGTCAGGGATCAATCAGTCGCCTCAGTCAAACCACGTGCTAAACGTCATCACCTGCACCCATGCTCACGGGAGATACCATTTTGCACCTACGAGCATGAGGAAGTCAGAGAGTCTTCCTGTAAAACCGATTTTACAGGATCATCACCTGGAAAATTAAGAGCAGGCAGAGGTGGGATTTATTTCTGGTGATAGAGACACTTCAGTGAGTCATTATTTTGCAAAGAGCAAACCAGGGCAGTTTTTTTAAAGGCGTAAAAGGAGAAGTAAAGCAAAAGCCAGGATTGCAATTTATCATTGTTTCAACAGAAGTATGCAGAGATTAATCAGAATTGAGTTGGGATTTTCTAGTTTTGAAACATGTAAAAGTTACTAGTAGAGGTCAGCCAGACCTGCTATCTGAGGGTCTGAAAACAAACACATGCTAAAAGCAGGCACTGGAACTCTTCTGGGCTTCCCAGGTATTTTAAAGCAATATTGTCACAAAACCACATCCATTTTATCCATAAAAGCTCAAAAAACCCTGGATGCACCTACCAAGCTCCCCACAGGAATACAGACTCATCCTCCTTGACCTTATCAGCCCCTGCTTTTCCACTCTGAAAATGCAGCCTCTGTCACTAGCTGATGAACACCCCGAGGGCACTACCAGAATTATTTTTAGTGTAACTTCTATAAGGAGGTTGTGTTTTATTACACGTCTGTTTTTATCACACAGCTTTCAATTTTCAAAGGGTAAAGACCTTAGAGGGATATTACAAGCATATTACCAAAAATAAAAAAGCCAATAAAACTTTTTATATGGATCTTTAAGAAGGGATCACTGTATGTTCTGCAGGTTTCAATTCACGTGTCTCTTCTGTGCTCTGCCACCAAGCAGCAAAAACATTACATTAGTATCATGAAAGCTCCTGCTGGAGAAGTGGCCTCCAGGTCCTCAGCGCACCCCAGGGAGTCTTCAGTCCTTTCCATAACAAGACCAACACAGCAAATAAGCAGACAAGGGAGCAACCGAATGATCTCAGCTAGCACAGTAAGCACCAGACGTAGTACACCAACTGCCTGACCATTTTCTAGGGAGAACCGATCTAAATTTGGGTGAATTTTGAGCTTTGGAAAGCATGTCATTACCTTGCGCAATGGTCCTTCCCTTCTCTTCCCCATGCTTATGAAGTGCATCGCCTAGGTGCATCACACACATATACGGCTAATTTAGTAAAGCAGAAAAAATGCACTAAACGGTATTATTGATCAGTGCTCAAAGTAATGACTCCTACATATCTTCTATGTAAAGCTTGAAGGGGTTGAGGGAGAGCACTAGTACTCCTCGGATAAGCATGGCAGGTTCAAGCTCTGCTGCTCTTCACTGTATCCCACCAACTACTACCGTCTACAAAGACAGCCTCCATCTCCCACACCAAAGGTGCAGAAGCAGGTGTTGCCCACAGTTGCTAACACACAAGCTGACAGTCTTGCCAGCACGTAAATTATACACCTGTTTCCTTTTGCATGAATGCAAACAGCAGAGAAAAACAATTTCTGCTTTTTTTTTTTTTTTTTTTAAACCTAGAACAAGCTGAGCTTTTGATAGGATTTTCCCCACCCTAAAATATTCTGGTATTCAGGGCAATTTAAAGAGAAGGAAATACCTTATCTGAGGGCAATGTTGTTATATAATAGGAGTCAGAGTATTAAGTGTTTTACTATACTATAAAGATTTCTGAACAAAACTTACACTTCATATGCATTACATACTACCTCTGCTGCTTTGCTGAGAACACTGGAGACATTCATTAGCTACTCCTCATGCCATACCTCTAAATATTTTATCATAGTCCTACTTTCAAACATATAAGCAGAGAATTCAGTTTCACAAACACCGTTTACTGTAGTTAAAAAAAAACCCAAAGAGTTAACTACTGCTTTCCCCATCGCTCGGGATTCACCCTTCTGCAGCTTCTTGTGGTGAACAACTCATTCCTTCATGGAAATGAACACAGCTATTGCAACCTTCTGCTTGAACAGGAATAAAAAACCAGAAACATAATAGATGCATACCACAGTTCCAGAAAGGCATATTGATTTTGTGGGAGGAGCAGAGAAAGAAACAAACGTTAGCTTTCAAATTTTTAAAACATAAAACATCAGAGATGACAGTGAGTTTCATTCCTTAATGACAAAGAGAATAGGATAATTATGCCCAGAGGGCATAAAATTAGGTGTCGGTTGATATTCTGAAGCTCTCTCTGAACTAGAATTTGGGGAATCAATTTTCTGGTGTTATAATACCGCAACAGAAGTTACAATGTAAATATGTCTCAAGCTCTTTGGCTCATCCTTTCTCTGTGAATACACCTACTGCAATCAAAGCAAGAGCTTTCCAAGGTGGTTTCCTTAGAAGCAGCAAGGATTGTCATGCCATCTCCAGCACTATTTGCATAATAAAAATTTTGCCAACTGACACCAATTAGATAATATTCACACTCTCCATTCTGATAACTAATTTGTTTAAGTTAAGAAGAAGCTCCATCAAACTGGATCTGTCTCAGGTCAGTGACTTATTGGAAAAGACTTCATGGCAGTAATAAAACAAATATACCATTAAGACACTGTCCTTTTCAAGTAGTTAAGCTGAGGCAAAAATGCTCTTGCAGCCATTGACAATTCTCTAGAAGATATTTAAGCATTTAAGCTTTAACTGGCCTTTCTATCCATAGCAAAGATTAGGTCTCTCATCTTGTAAAATATCTGAATTCAACTTTTTACTTGCACAGAATTAACTATGGGGTTATCTAGGTAAACTTTCACAGCGGACATACCTATTTTCTACAGCACTTTTTCCAGTATTTGGGGAAAGCAGTAGGAAAAACATTTTGGTATCCATGGATAAGCTGCTAAGGTAGTAAATATTTAACAAGGATTTCCATTTGAGTGGGCTTGCAAACATGCTTTGAAACCAGAGCCAGTGTATGAAGCCTCCTAACGTTTTGTATCATAAATACAGATGGAATTGGCCCCAAATATTAAGATTCCTAAGCAGGTATTTTGCATCCTGTTCATCATCATGATTCAGTGTTTAAAAGAAAAAGATTTTAGATGGAAGAACCCTCCTGTTTCTCCCTCTGCTTCTCTGGGCAGCCCCTAAAAGCCTTCTGCTGAGGGAAGGAACACTCCACTGGGAGGTAACCACGTAAGAGAACACACGACACCATTTGCGGAGACCTACCTGCCTCAGGTTACTCTCTTGGAAAAACACCCACAAAATTATAAATGCACAATACAAAAATTAAGATGAATATACACAGTTCTTGGAGGTTGGCTGAATACAGAAAATCGTTCTTCTCCCTCCTCCCTCAAGCCCCTAACCATAAAGATACTGCAAACCTCAAAAGGGAAGAACAAACCCTTTCTTCTCTGGCTCTCTTTCAACTGAGGGATGTCTTTGATAATCTGCTGTCGTTTCTGGAGACCCACAATAACAGACAAAGGAACTATTCCCCTTATTCATCTTACAGTATCATCTTGCCTGACCTTCTAGTTTTTCAAGAGCAGATGTTTCTTTACATGCCATAATTGCTCATGTTAAGGCTGCAATTTTCCACTCAAAATTTGCCCTAAAAATCTTGGTGTAAAATGTGAGCTTATCTATTTGAAAATTATAAAATGCCTGTAACTTGCAGTCTATTAAGCACTGTAAGAACATATGGTCCATATATGCAGAAGCAGTGTTGTATACAAAGTCAATATTGTGTGTGAGGAGAAACGATCAGCCCATCACCCCCCTGAGGTACCACAGCAAGCTTCTGAACACAAGTTCTGTGCTCTTTCTAAAGACACCTGGAGAGACCGTCAAAAGCATGGGACGTACTAAATATTACACTCCAAATATCTCATTTGAAAATAGAAAAATGCAGAATAACCACTGCACTATCTCTGGAATATTGCTGCATGAGAACGCGATGGTGATAAAATACTGCTCATCCACTACTGTTATTTTTAAGATCTGATATGTTTTATATACTGTTAAATTATCAGTTTGCTCTGATTTTAATGCAGTACACTCAGTTTCACAAGTCATTCATACATCCTTGTTATTCGTTGCTCACATACAATCATAGACCATTGTTTCCTTCTGCTCCTCAATTAAAGAATGCAAGACTTAAGAGCTGGAGTTCAGCTTTTCTGTCACCTCGTTGTAAATTAACTGGCAATTTTTTTATTTTTCTTTGGTTTTTTTGCAAGTGAACACACACATTTTCAAGAGAGACTTGCAACTGCCAGCAAATACTTGGAGGAGTTCTTTATTGTATTTTATCATACATATATTATTTCATATTAACATTCCCAATGGCTTTGCTTTTTGGAACATTTTCTCACACATAAGTGCGCACATAAAACCGCGAATGAGGTTGCAGGGAATGAGGATAAAGTAGAACACAAAGGATAGAGGAAGAAGCTACATTCATTTAGAGGGAACTGGGGGGCTGCTTGTGGGTTTAATACAAGAACTCTGCCTCTTGTATATGGAGAATGCTGAGAAATCTTTGTAGCACTGTTTTAAAAGGGTCACTTGTCAAGTTGAATTTCATGCAGAATGTATGCTTCGGGGAAAAGCAGCTCTTTTTTTTTTTCCCCTTCAATTCAGCTGAAACAGTTTGCATACATTCTATTTTTCTTCCTCTCTTTCTAGGCTATTTGGCTTTAAATGTGACTAATTAGAACACACGAATATGTAGAAACAAATGCTAACTTGACCACTACCAAGGAAATACAACTTAGGTAAGATTAAGTACAAAAAAAGTTTGAGTTTGCTTAATATTCTGTGACACCAATAATCATTCTACAAGAAAAGCTAACCAGAGTACTACTCTAACCGTATTTGAAACCCCTCAAGGGCTGAAGCAGTAGACTGATATTTTAAAATACTAAAACTAGAACATAATTCTTTGAGAAGTCTGAATTAAAGGTGTTTTCATCTTTCTAAAGAAATGTAGCAAATGGCTAGAGGGAACACTACCAAGATTTTGCATATTGTGTCTGTTTTATGCACAAAGTATATCTCAAATCAACTATGAAATACATATGGAGAAGTGGTGTGGAATATGGATACAGTTTTTACTCCTCACTGAGTAAAAAACATTATATTTCCCTAATTCTCCAGTCTTCAAAGACTGCACATTTCAATTCTAGCCATAATTAAAATGTACGTAGAGCACTGGAAAGAAAGAATAATTAATTAAATTACAGCTGTCCTGATTTCAGCTGGGATAGCGTTGATTCTTCTTCCTTTCCTTCCTTTTGCTTAGCTGCTGGCTGGGGTTAAACCACGACACAGCTCGCTAGAACAAAAATACCTAGCAAATACATTAAATGAAGTTCTTGCATAAAATCATCAAAATATTTTCTTAGGCTGCATACCTGTAGACTACAGGAGATACAGGGTGCCATCAAACAAGGTTGAGGTAGGTGGGATTTCACAGTTAATTGACAGTGGAAGACCTGAATGCGACATGTGAGATTTAAGGTAGGCTACAGGGAATCCATTGTTGGACATCTCTTGCCATGTAAAAGTTTATGCAAGAGACTTTTTATTATGTGACATTAAATGGACTTAGTTTCTTTTACCTCATAGGATTAGCAAAAAATGGTTGTGAAAAAGCCTCCTGCTCATCCTACCATAGATGCATCCTATCCTACTCACCAAGACTCTTCCCCGCCATCCGTGGCCACAGCCTCATTGAGCAGTGAGCTCTAAGTACACACACACACACACGCACACACACGTGTTCCCATAGATTATCCCACCCTAATTCCATGGGCATAGAGAGGTTTCATCAAGGACCAGCATGATATGGAACACTAGAAAGAAGCAACCTCCATGTGCCATTTCATATAAATCCTTCTCTCTGCCCATCTTCTGTCTGATATCACTTCTCTGTAGCACAGACACCATATGAAAGATTTATATTTACAAACTCCTTGGTGCAGAGGAATGTCTGTACTCTTCAGCAGCACCATGATGGCTGTTCTACCCCTTCTCTTACTAATACCCAATAACAGTAATCACTTGGTAGCAGTGAAAACCTTGTTATGTTTCATTCTTGAAAACATCCCCCAGTCATCCATTGTGCATTTCTCTGATCAAAGAATTACAGCAACAGGAAACTTTTGTAATTTGTTTAATAAATTGAAGGAGCGGTTAGAATTAATAAAGGATGGGCAACAGGAAGCAAATCTGACAGCAAAGACTGCACCTAGGAAACTGAAGCAATGAAAAAGCCCCTCTGGGAAAAAACACAGGCATCCAGAAAGTGATTTGTATCCCGAGCCCCGTATGTTTTATCAGGGTCAAGATACGGTGGGTAAATAGGAAGATTTTATTGCAGGTGAGCTCTGACAAGAAGAAAATTCTGCTCAACAGTCAAGAAAAGACAACTACAGACAAATTCTCCATTATGATCATGTGAATTTAAGATTAAAGACTATGTAAATATATATGCAAATTAAACCATCCATCTGGAGTCCCCTGCCCTAGAGGCACAGGCCAACATGATGGCAATGAAGAATCCAGTTGTTCAGATGGATTAACCCTTATCCTTCTCTCTAAATACCTTCCACACACAGTTGGTCCCTTTTTCTTTTTAAATCCTGAGTTTTAAGTAATTCCTGATGTCCTTGCACAATCTGAAACCGCAAAGCATACCAAGTAAAAAGAACATAGACTTGAAAGGCAAAGGGACAACTTCACATGTAACCTCACATTAATGAGGCCCGAGTATTACATGCCCACAGAACTGAAGGATCACAGTTTCCATCCACAAGCCCTCAGTACAATAGCAAGGCCCATTGAACATTAGTGTGATACTTCATCTCCCTCACGCCAACCAGCAGTTTGGGAAATGAGAGCTGCTGACACCTCTTTATGGATGAGGTTTGACTTCCCTTCTGTCCCCATCCCAAGGGCACAGAGCAGGTTCTGCAGTTCAGATTGTAATTTGTTTCCTAGTGTGAGTCCACCTTCTTCCATCCAGGGTAAAAATAAAAGAGAAAATCTGCTTTACGCTGTTGTGAAGCAGTTAACGAAGAAAATATAGACAAAGCAAATACACAGACTTCAAAATTGTCTGCTCCATTCTCCTCCATGAGACTGGTGTTCCTGGTTTTGAATGTTAAGAGGCAAACCAGAGGGATAAAAATGCATTACATCCTGAGGTTGTGAAACTCATCCACTTTTGTCACTAGTTTTGACATTTTCTGCTGGAAATTCACTCTTACAATAACAGCTTTGCTATATAAAATTGTGGGACTAAATATAAAGTGATCATTTGTTCAGTGTTGCACCCTTCACAGTGCAATGCTACAGGGTAGAATAAATACTTCTATTTTTGTTTGTAAAAGACTATGAGATCATTGACCTCAGCATATATTCCGGAAGCGACAGGATTATTGAGGCTTCTTCTCTTTGAAAGCTGATAGTTCCCAAACAAAAGATTACTTGGAACTTACATTCTGTGGCACTTCGCGGAGACAAAATAGCCTAATTTTTCAAACTCCCCTTTGATGATGCTTTGTACTTCAGGATTTACTTCATTCCTCTCTTGTGGCTCTCCTCGTCATTCATAGAATCATAGAATTGTTAAGGTTGGAAAAGACCCTTAAGATCATCAGGTCCAACCGTTAACCTACCACCGCCAAGTCCACCACTAAACCATGTCCTCAAGCACCACATCTACCCGTCTTTTAAATACTTCCAGGGATGGGGACTCAACCACTTCCCTGGGCAGCCTGTTCCAGTGCCTGACTACTCTTTCAGTAAAGAAGTTTTTCCTAATATCCAACCTAAACTTACCCTGGCGCAGCTTGAGGCCATTTCCTCTCGTCCTATCGCTTGTTACTGGGGTGAAGAGACCGACCCCCACCTCGCTACAACCTCCTTTCAGGTAGTTGTAGAGAGCAGTAAGGTCTCCCCTCAGCCTCCTCTTCTCCAAACTAAACAACCCCAGTCATTGGTAAATACAAATGCTTATCAACGTGTTCTCAGGAAGTCATCCCTAACACATCCACTTTAACACACTTTTTAACACATATTTTCATCCTCACTCTCTCTTCCCTGTTCTCTTCAACCAGATCTGTATCTTCAGGCGGTGTTTCTTTCTTGGTCTACAGGTTGTGTGGCAGGAATCTGCTATTGAAACTATTGCAGTTGTTGCTCCCTATGATCTGTTTGGACACCTGAGTAAAAAAGTGTGCATATCAAGAAACACATAGCATTCCTCTTGGTTAATTATGAAAGCAAGCCACAGAAGATGAATACACTGCTCAAAGAGCAAGTTCCACATCGCCTAACACGTGCATGAAGTGGCAGAGCTTGTAATTAATCACCTCAAGATTCCAGAGACCAAAATCCTCAAAGACTTCAGTTTTTTGCCATCACTAACCAAACGATAAAAGAAAACATTAAGGGAATTACACACCTGACCAGATAAATTATGAGTCAGTGTACAGAACCAACACAGCTAACTTCCCTATCCTAAAGAGTTTTGTAACTTATTGCAGATACCCTAGCTGAGAAGCATTTTCACCGTGTTAGATGCTCAGTATATATCTATAGACAACAGTTCTATAAGATGAAATTCAGACTGGATGTGTATTTTACAAACTGACTTCTTAATTATTGGTATTTTGATTATTCAACCATTAAAATTTTGCTCAGAAGCACTAAAGCAACTCTGTAGACACTCTCATGCACTCTCCCTGGTTTTACACCATATTGTGCAGGGAGTATTACACGGTATTGACTGAGATTTAAGACTCTCTAATAAACTCTTCTGGAATTTGCAATTATTCTATCTCCTTAAAAAAAAAAAAAAAAAACCTTAAAAAAAGGTGTTTCAGGTCCTACTCTCTATCTTGCAATTGGCTTGCCTGTAAATTATTCCATGCAATACTTATTCAGGTGGAGATCACAGCCTTTTTGTACTTGTGTAACACAGGATCTCAATCTAGAAATCTTCTAAGAGCTTAACCTCACGCACTGTCCCACTGAGCTGAACATGATGCCCAGTGGTAGCAAGCACTATGATAATGAGCAGTTGCTGCATCAGATGCTCACATCTGCATTGGTATTGCCACATCCTAACTTCATATGCACTTGGGCCACAAGTTCTGCTTCACGTAAGAAAAATATAAGTGAAATGAAAACAATCTTGCACTGGTTTAAAGAAGAAAAAAAAAAAAGTTAACTTTTTTGTTGGACCTAAAGATCACATTCTGGAAGTTGAGGGTGATAGCTTGACATTTCATCTTCCAAGAAGTCTAAACAACCACAATAAATTTACAAATGTAGACATGCCACACTGTTAAATTTCATTTCACGCTCAGTAAGCAATATTACCAAACTGTAAGTACTGTCATCCTCTGTCTTTTTAGTTAGAAATCTTGTAGCCAATAAAGGTTTGACCTTGAAATATTTCACAGATGGATGAAGTCACTTAATTTGCTAGTCACTTTGTTACAGATTTTGCAGAACTGCAAAGTTAGGTCACATTTACTCTAATTTCACTTTACAATAACTTTACAAACTGCAGCATCAGTAAGAGTCTCTAAAAGTGCATTAATGAACCATGTGTCTGAACTGTCCTGAAAAATTCAGTTTCAAAATTAAAAATGCTCAGAAAATACAGAAGCTAAAGATCATTTTCTTTATATTTAGTACTCCTAGAATTATTTTTAGTGCAAAAAACAAAAAGTAAAACCGTACACTACTTTTGTGGAGATTCTGATACATTGACAAAACTACTAGTAGTTTTCTTTTTATGAAGCCAGTGGAAATATATGGCCTTGTGTGAAGGGATGACTAACTGTTACAGTACACAGATGTAAAATTCTGTTCATCCATTTTTTTTAACATGGGCTGAGTCTACACTGACGTGTATTTTAAAGGAAAATTACAGGAAAAATTCCAACTCTGTTTACTCAAGGGATAGCTATTATTTTCTGATACTCCTACTGCATTTGATTTACTTCACCAGAATTGCTATATAAAACAAATAACCAAATATATACAACTGCTAACTTTTTAATTATTTAGTTAGCTAAAAAATCCTGTTCAGTTACAAGACATCATAACTCATTACCACTTCTAATCTCAGTGAATACATTAAATCACATTTTTTTCAAAGAATAAAAATTCATTTCGGTCTAATTGCCAAATAAGACGACTAATTGAATAAGAATTGCAAAACTCTGAAAAGGACTTAGGATCTCTAATAAGTTGTAAACTACTGTAAACAAACAAGGAAGTTGAAAAATAAGCATTTTGCATCTTCCAAGAAAAAAGAAAACAGAAAGCAAACAAAAGTTAATTTGAAGTACTGCTTGGTTGCTTCTAAGCATGTTCTTTTTTGTCCCAAATGACTCCCTTCTGAAAGACCCACCATCTCCATCCCACCAACACGTATCCCAGTAACTGATTCCCCACACGGCATAGAGCTACTCTGAAATCAGAAAGACTCTTCAGGCAATAAAATTAACCTCCATCCTGCCCATGCCTGGGAACAGTCCCTCTCTCACTTTCTTTCCCTCCTGCCTCTATTCTCATGTAGAGAAGCCCGTTTGAACGGAGTAAGAGCACTGCCCAGCACGTTGACTCACACTGCCTTTTATTCCCACAGTCGTGGCTTCCATCTAAATTGTCCATGGCTCAATTTTAGACATAAAATGCAAAATATTTGGGCCAGACTCTCTCCTGGTCAATAATAAAAAATAATGGTTTAAATTTTTTATTTTGGTTACTGTTACCTTTAAAAATGAGTTGTCTGAACACTATAATCTACTGAGGCCAATGGGAACAACTGTAATCAAATTTCCAGTTGTTTTTTGTCAGATCTTGAATTCAAACTTTAGGGGTTCCTCTACAACAACCTAAAGGAAATCGCATGAAAGGGCAAGTGGGGGACCCTTTATTTTGCTGCTTATGTTCTTGATGTCATCAACTGTTACACAGCAGCACAAAGCCCAAAAGCTGAGACCTGGCAGGTAATGCCAAAAATAAAGCCTACAAGAGTTGGGGAAGAAAAAACACTTGCAGATCTGGCCTTAAAAAGTGACAGCTCTTTAATACAGTGTATCTGCGTTACGGAACTGACTACTGTCACGGTGCCATTTTTTTGTAACAAGAACATAGGAATGGAAGAATTTCTGTCACTAATTTTGGAAAAAGACTAACCATCTGGTTTGGGAAGACTAGTCTGTACCCCTTAACAGTAAGTATGCTAGTCGGGCTAAAATCAAGTCCTATACTAATGCCAGCATTAATGATTTAGGAGCAGTTCTGTCTTTTATCTAGTGTATTTAATAACCTCTTGTGTGGAAAGCTAAAAAGTTATGAGTCACATTTAAGTTTATCATATGAGGATTTAAATTCAATTTAATAAGACAGCTCCTGTCTGCCAATGCAGCCAGTCTTCCCAGAATCCCATCTGATGCCACTTCCAACAGGTAAAAGGGAAAGTGTGACACTGAGTATTAACTTGGCAGCATTGTTTCCAAAAACTACACTGTTGAAGGCATTGTGTGCCTACTAACATTTGATAAGCTACTTTAACACCAGCTCCTGGACTAAAGTAAATGAGAATTTCAATTTGTAGTTCAAGTACAAGTTTAAAGCATACAAAATTTAGGAGAAAAGCTTGAAAATGTAATTTAAAGATACTCTTCAAGTCAAAAGGCAAAATCCAAATAAAGCCAGGCCCTTCCCTACTAACTCTTTGCACTTACCCTCCCCCCTATTTTTTCCACTTCTACAATGTTTTGAAGTCCTATATCGGCAATATTGTTCAGTTCATCAAGTAACTGTTGTGAGTTCAGAGTCTTTCAATCTTTGTGCAATGAGAAGCTAACCTATACAGTGGGCTACCATTCCAAATAATCCCTATTTCTAAACAGAAGTGGGGGGAAAACCACAAGAAAACCAAAAAACACACCCATTCACAAGATACAAGGTGAAAAAACATTTCATATTTCTGTGAGAAATCAGCTCAGGACTGAGATACTAGAGTTGGACAATGCTGTTCACACTGGGCAGAACACCGCTGACTTTGAGCCAAGCATGACACCAATTCGTGGGGTCAAAAGTACCAGCACCTTGAAACCATGGAATGATGCATATGACTTAACCACGGCCTCATCCTACCAGCTTCTTTCCATTTCTCACTCATCCACTCTCTTCCACCCCTAGATGGGCACTCTGAGCTCAAAGGGCCAAATATCACAATATCATCAACATCAGGAGTTATACACGGACTGACAATTGTTCACCAAGGGAAAACATTTTCAAGGGGTTTTTTTACACTCTCAGCAAGTTCATAAGTAGTGAATGTTCCAACAGATGAAGTCACAGTATTTATCATAGAATCATAGAATTGTTAAGGTTGGAAAAGACCCTTAGGATCATCAGGTCCAACCATTAACCTAACACCGCCAAGTCCACCACTAAACCATGTCCTCAAGCACCGCATCTACCCGTCTTTTAAACACCTCCAGGGATGGGGACTTAACCACTTCCCTGGGCAGCCTGTTCCAGTGCCTGACTACTCTTTCAGTAAAGAAGTTTTTCCTAATATCCAACCTAAACTTACCCTGGCGCAGCTTGAGGCCATTTCCTCTCGTCCTATCACTTGTTACTAGGGAGAAGAGACCGACCCCCACCTCGCTACAACCTCCTTTCAGGTAGTTGTAGAGAGCAATAAGGTCTCCCCTGAGCCTCCTCTTCTCCAAACTAAACAACCCCAGCTCCCTCAGCCGCTCCTCATAAGACTTGTGCTCTAGACCCTTCACCAACCTAGTTGCCCTTCTCTGGACATGCTCCAGCACCTCGATGTCCTTCTTGAAGTGAGGGGCCCAAAACTGGACACAGTATTCGAGGTGCGGCCTCACCAGTGCCGAATACAGGGGCACTATCACCTCCCTGGTCCTGCTGGCCACACTATTCCTGATACAAGCCAGGATGCCGTTGGCCCTCTTGGCCACCTGGGCACACTGCTGGCTCATGTTTAGGTGGCTGTCAACCAACACCCCCAGGTCCTTTTCAGCCAGGCTGCTTTCCAGCCACTCCTCCCCAAGCTAGCAGTGTTGCCTGGGGTTGTTATGACCCAAGTGCAGCACCCGGCACTTGGCCTTGTTGAACCTCATACAGTTGGCCCCGGCCCAACAATCCAGCCTGTCCAGATCCCTCTGCAGAGCCTTCCTACCCTCCAGCAGATCGACACTCCCACCCAACTTGGTGTCATCTGCAAACTTACTGAGGGTGCACTCAATCCCCTCATCCAGATCATCAATAAAGATATTAAACAGGACCGACCCCAACACTGAGCCTTGGGGAACACCACTCGTGACTGGTCGCCAACTGGATTTGACTCCATTCACCACCACTCTCTGGGCTCGGCCGTCCAGCCAGTTTTTAACCCAGCACAGAGTGCACTTGTCCAAGCCGTGAGCAGCCAGCTTCTGCAGGAGAATGCTGTGGGAGACGGTGTCAAAGGCCTTACTGAAGTCCAAGTAGACAACATCCACAGCCTTCCCCTCATCCACTAAGCGGGTCACCTTGTCATAGAAGGAGACCAGGTTAGTGAAGCAGGACCTGCCTTTCATAAACCCATACTGGCTGAGCCTGATCCCCCGGTTGTCCCGCACATGCCGCATAATGGCACTCAGGATGATCTGTTCCATGACCTTCCCTGGCACCGAGGTCAGGCTGACAGGCCTATAGTTCCCTGGATCCTCCTTCCGACCCTTCTTGTAGATGGGTGTCACATTAGCTAACTTCCAGTCATCTGGGACCTCCCCGGTTGACCAGGACTGCTGATAAATGATGGAGAGTGGCTTGGCAAGCTCCTCCACCAGCTCCCTCAGTATCCTCGGGTGGATCCCGTCTGGCCCCATAGACTTGTGGGCATCCAGGTGGAGGAGCAGGTCGGTGACTGCCACCTCTTCGACAGCTGGGACTACATTCTGTGTCCTGTCTCCATCTCCCAGCTCAGGGGCATGAAAACCTTGAGGATGATCAGTCCAACTATTAAAGACTGAGGCAAAGAAGGCATTAAGTACCTCAGCCTTCTCCTCATCCTTCGTGGCCAGGTTTCCCTCTGCATCCAACAAAGGAGGGAGATTCTCCTTAGCCCTCCTTTTGTCGCTGATATACTTGTAGAAACATTTTTTGTTGTCCTTGACAGCAGTGGCCAGTTTAAGTTCTAGCTGGGCCTTCGCCTTTCTAATCTTTTCCCTGCATAACCTCACCACACCCTTATAGTCCCCCTGAGTCACCTGCCCCTTCTTCCAAAGGTGGTAGGTTCTCCTTTTCTTCCTGAGTTCCAGCCAGAGCTCTCTGTTCAGCCAGGCTGGTCTTCTCCCCTGCCTGCTCGACTTGCGGCACATGGGGACAGCCTGCTCCTGTGCCTTTAAGACCTCCCTCTTGAATAACATCCAGCCTTCCTGGACTCCTTTGCCCTTCAGCAACTGCCTCCCAAGGGACTCTGTTAACCAAACTGCTAAACAGGCCAAAGTCTGCTCTTCTGAAGTTTAGGGTTGTGGTTTTGCTGGCCCCCCTCCTTACTTCTCCACGAATCGAAAACTCTACCATTTCATGATCGCTGTGCCCAAGACAGCCTCTGACCACCACATCACCCACCAGGCCTTCTCTGTTCACAAAGAAGAGGTCCAGCGGGGCACCTCCCCTGGTTGGCTCGCTTACCAGCTGCATCAGGAAGTTATCCTCCATGCACTCCAGGAACCTCCTAGACTGCTTTCTCTCTGCCGTGTTGTATTTCCAGCAGATATCTGGTAAGTTGAAGTCTCCCACAAGAACAAGGGTTAGAGACTCTGAGACTTCAGCTAGCCGCTTGTAAAAAACTTCATCTGCTTCCTCATCCTGGTTGGGTGGTCTATAACAGACTCCCACCAGGATATCTCCCTTGTTGGCCTTTCCCCTGATCTTTACCCATAAGCACTCAACCTCGTCGTTACTTTTGTCGAGCTCAAGACAGTCAAAACACTCTCTGACGTACAAGGCTACCCCGCCGCCTCGCCTTCCTTGCCTGTCCCATCTAAAGAGCTTGTAGCCATCCATTGCAGCACTCCAGTTGTGCGAGTCGTCCCACCATGTTTCCGTAATGGCAACCACGTCATAGTTTCCCTGCCGCGCAATGGCTTCCAGCTCCTCCTGCTTATTGCCCAAGCTGCGTGCATTGGTGTAAATGCACTTGAGTTGGGCTATCGATCTCTTTTCCGACACATGCGTGCCACCCCTGGGCTCGTCCCTAGCAGAACTGGTTTTATCCCCTTCCCCCTTCGAGTCTAGTTTAAAGCTCTCTCAATGAGGCCTGCTAACTCCTGAGCCAGAATCCTTTTCCCCTTTGGCAACAGGTGAACCCCATCTGCCTCCAGCAGGCCCGGTGCCATGTAAACTTCCCCATGGTTGAAAAACCCAAAGTTCCACCTCTGGCACCAGCCTCTAAGCCATGTGTTGATGAGGTGCGTCTTCCTGTTCCTTTCTATATGCTTCCCAGCTACTGACGGGATGGAGGAGAACACCACCTGTGCTCCTGATCCTACAAGTAATGGCCCCAGTTCTCTAAAATCTCTTTTGATTGACTTTACACCTCTATCAGCTACCTCGTCACTGCCAACCTGTACAACCAGTAACGGATAATAATCAGATGATTTGACCAGCTTAGGGAGCTCCCTAGTAATGTTTCTTATCCTCGCCCCAGGGAGGCAGCAGACTTCCCTATGGGATGGGTCCGGTTGGCATATCGGGCCCTCTGTTCCCCTCAGAAGGGAGTCTCCTATGACAATTACTCTTCTTTTTTTCTTACTAGTTGTTGTTGAAACAATATTAAATTGGCAGCACAGAGTTGCAGGGGGTTGTCTAGAAACGGGGTTATGCAAATGCCTGTGTCCGTTTGCTTAAAAATTTACGCAGAACAATGTTTAAATTATGTTAATAGACTGACTGCAAGCGAAGAAATACAATATTCAAGCCACATGCAGGCCTTCTTCCAAACTTACGTGTATTTATTTTTAAGAGGCACATCAACATCCATTAAGCACAAAGAGAATTAATTGATTTTGCCCAGTCACAATTAAGGTTAATATGACTCAGACTCTTATGTTAGTTTAAAACTGGACCTAAAACTAAGGCCCAGTCATTTGCAATCATTAAAAGAGGCCGTGGCGCCTTCATTTAAGACAAGCAACTACTGCTGATGTGCTGGACAAAATCTCAGCAATTGCTGGTAATTCCACTACATGCCAACCTGGATTTCTCATAATCAAATCATGTCAAATCAGCAGCAAGACAGCAAACTATGTAGACAAAGAAAACGCAATAGATGTCCTACCTGCTAACTAAATATTCTCACAAGAATGTAATATATGTCACTCTCTTAAAGAAAGTTTGCCTATCTCAGGGTGAATGCAAAAGTGATTGGAAAGCTACACTGAGTCCAAACAGAAAAGCAAATAATTTGGAACTTTTTTGATCCACTGCTATTCAGTATTCTCGTTTCTATACATTATACATATTCAAACCTTTATGTGCCATTTCAATACTTATCTATCTAGGTCATGAATAAATCCCAACACATCACCAATCTTAGACCAACTGCAAGTACTCTGGATGAGCAGATTAGAATATAAAATAAACAGATTGAAGTAGAAAGAAACAGGATGCCTTTCAATAGCGAGAAATGCAAGATATTCCACTAAGCAGGAATATTCAACTATATAAACCAAGGATGAAGAGCAAGTGATTAGGTAGGTATTACCCTGAAAAGCATCTGGGGACCTCGGTCATTCAGAAGTTGAACCCAGCTCCATAACATCCACTATTTGCAAACTAGGCAAACATACAAATATATTTAATAGGATTATAGCAGACACAAAGTTATTTCCCTGCTCTTTTCTACACCAGTGAGGTCTCAACTGGATGTTTCTGTCCACAGTTAAGATGTTATGGTTCCGAAAAAAAAGTGTGCCTGGATTAAAGATCTGTGAAATGTAATCTGAAAAAGAAACAAAAAAGAAAGCAGAGAAGACTGAGGTGGAAACACAATAAACAGAGTACAGAAATGTCAAAGACCATGAAAAAGAAAGCAAACCTATTTTCCATTATCTACAGAGATGTCTGGAAGATTCAGGTGGAGCGTAAAGTAAAACATTCTGCAGATAAGGTCAGTGAAATCTGGGATGGTCTGCCAGAAACCCCAAGAAATTCAACAAAAGTAAATGCCAAGTCCTGCAGCTGAGATGGAGTAATCCCACTCAACAGCCCAGGCACCAACTGGAAAGGAAAGCAGCTCTGTGGAAAAGGACCGGGTGGTCCTGGTAGACAACAAGTTGAACATTAGCTTGCAGTGCATCCTTGTAGAAACGAAGACAAACTCCATACTGGGCTGAAGCAGTAAAAGCACAGGCAGCAGATGAAGTGAAGTGATTGCTCTCCCCAGTTCAGCACTTGTGAGACTGCATCTGCAGCGTTTTGTCCCTTCTGGAGCTCCCCAGTAGAGAAAAAGATAGATCTATTGAAGCCAGTCTGGTGGAGGGCCACCACAACGAGTGAGGGATGGAGCACACAATGTATGGAGAGAGGCTGAGGGGCTTGAGTTTGTTTAGTTTCTAATATTTAGAAAAAAGATTAAGGGAGAATCTAAGTGCTGTTTTCAAGATTATGGAGAAGAGAGAGCCAGGCTCTTCTCAGAGGTTCACTGTGAAAGGACAAAAGGCAACAGACACAAGTTGCAAAAAGGGAAACTCCCGTTATTCCAATTAGATAGAAGGGGGAAAAAACCTCCTAATAAGGGTGGTAAAACTTTGGAGCATGTTGCTCAGAAAAGTCTTACCATCCTTAGAGTTATTAAAAATTCAGCTGAATAGGGCCCTGAGCAACCTGACCCAACTTCGAAGGTGGCTCTGCCTTGAACAGTGGGCTGGACCAGATGACCTCCAGAAGTTCCCTGCTACCTAAATTATTCTATAATTCTTTGTGATACAGTGTCTGTGAGGAATGACAAAGATAGTGCCTTGGGCTAGGAGACCAACTATACAATCTCCAGAGGTTCATTCCAGCTTTTTTGCCTGCAATGTGAAGACTGAAAGGTACTAATAAATCTTCAGACTGAATATGTGTTTTCTCCTCTTTGCATGAACAGTGCCTCATTCATTTTAGCTAACAGGTTATAACCATAAATAAATACACAATATTCCATACTTAGAAATTTAATATTGATAAACTCAGAAATTAATTTTAGATACGAGACTGCATGAAAAATGGGGGGAGGGTGTGTGCAGAAATGACAGTGGAGAAAGTGAACATAGTCAGCATATAAAATAACATTTTCAAATACTTCCTTATCCCCTCTGCAATTCCCAGAGAGGCTCACAAGCACTTGCTGACAGCCAAAGCTGGAACTTCCGCTGAGTACTGGCCTGACAGTGTGTAGTGACAGAGAAATACACAGCGCGTAATTATTGCAAGCAACTTTAAAATCCCTTTTTAACTTTCAAGGCCTTCATAGCACAAAAGACAAAGGGAGACTGGCTATATGATATAGGGAATTTACCTCTGGATCTTCCAAAAACATTCAAGGAAGGAACAAAAACCCTTCAGTTGGTCACCTATAACCTTTCTAAAACTAATTTCACACTGGAAGTATGAGCGTACAGCCCTGTTTACTGTATTTACAGAGTCTCACGGCCACTGGTGATGCATGCAGGCCATGGAGGAGAATTAAACCTTAAGTGGATACCTTCTAATAAAAGAACTGAAGATATTATAAAGTCAGAAAGTTCTGTAACATCCTCTCTCATATCTGGATATTGCTTTGAATGTTCAGAAGTAAAATAAAAATGCTTCTTTAAACTTACAACCAACACTGATTTCCTGTAAGGTGCAGAAGTAACACTTCGTCCTCACTATAAATAAGCTGTTTACAAATGTGTTTGTGAAAAAAAAATAAAAGAGCTTGGAACTGCTTACATTTAATCCATTAGTGGCATGAGAGACCACAGTAATACCAATTACCTAATGTGACTGATTTTGTGAGATTAAAAGAATAAATATTGCTTACGTGATCAAGGTCCATAGTTTTTGTCATATTTTGTGTAAAAAAAACCATGACTGACAGGTGAAATATTGGCCAGAGGTTCCTTTTTATTTTGAGACTTTTTTTCATAACTCTTTTAAAAGGCAGTATTCCCCTTCATCCAACTAAACCTGTAAAAGTCTTTCAACATTACAGTTCAATTTAGATTGAATACTCTAGCACAGTTTCTTCTGTGAAGAAAGCTCTTCAGATGCACCTCACAGGCCAGCAAAAAATCTTATTTTCATATATGCGGAAAACAACAGAATGCTCATTTTCTGAGAAGCTTGAAATCTCAACCTGCATATAAACATCTATTTTTAAAATATATATATATATGTATCTATATCTATATATCTCCTTTCACAGCCATTCTCTCAGCTATATAAAATATGCATAAATACGTATTACCTGCAGAGAATAAAGGCAGAGATTGGTATGATCTTTAAGCTTGGAAGTGTGTATGTACAACTTGAATGAAATTAACAATTGCGCTACAATTTAAAATTATGCAAATATATATGTATGTCTAAAGATATGCACACAGAGACCTTAGATTGAATATAAAAATCTAGATTTTGAAATCTTAAGATTAGTAAGATTTTGATAGTTCCATACTTATCTGAGATTAACTTTTCTTACTTCTACCATGGTAAAAATTTGCTTTTGTAACACATGTTGTTACCTAGGAAACAAGAACAAATGCATGTGCAATACGAATAAAAATTCAAAAGCCCTGGATGAAACTACATATACAAAAAATGAATCATTTTTCTCTCACTTTCCTACATCCAAGTCAAAGATGTCATCATTGCTATAAACAATGTATTCATGACCTCAGTAATAATCTAACGGTAAACCAAAGAAGTGTTAACCCTCCTAAACAGTAGGGAAAAAAAGTATTTTAATATTTTATACTTATTATACCTTTTTCAGCAATCATTGCTGGAAGTTTTGCTCTTCAAAACCAACAGGCATCCTATTACAAAAATTTTAAAACTAATGGTACAAGAGAACAACTTAACCCTCAGAAGTTCACAGAAAACAAAATAAATTATTCCCAACAAGACAAGTGGCAAGATATTTGGCAGAGGCTCTCTCTAGCCTGAATGGTTCCCTACAAGAAAAGGAATTTCTGCTTCAATTTACAAGGGAAACCTACCATTTGCAGGTGTAAAGTTCCAGAGGTGTTTTTCTGTGTACTATAGATCTCCCGTGAAAAGAAGGAATTGTCACAACATTTTTGTGCGCTACCTGAACATGACATTTAGTTACTGACAGAACAACGCGCACAGCCAGATAGCAGTCTTTGTTAATAATGACACTTCTCACATAAATGCTGTTTGGTTGGGGTTTTTTTTAGATTTTATACAGTAATAAACTATTGTGCATCTGACAAAAAGAAAACCTCATTTTTTTTACACTGTTCATTCTAATGAAATCAGTTTGCTTTCCAGAATATGGCAAATGGGTAACACCAATGACTAGCTCAATTTTTAAAGCATATTCCTCAGCAAACAAGAAACTCAAAATAATTGCTGCTGGGAAAATTGGTGTAAGCTGATCCCATAAAATACAGTATTTAAGAGACATGCAAGAGAGGATTCTGATGCACTGACTTAGGAAAGGGATTAAGCTAATACCACTTCTCTTCTGAGCACTGCGTTTAACACACTTTGATTCTATATCTTTGTTAATTTATGAGTTCTCATGTCTGGGCTAAACTTGTTACTAGACAAGGAGAGGTATGAAAACAGTAGAGGGACTAAATTAACAGCTGTAAAACTTAGGTGAATTACTTACACCTAGAAAATTTCAAGAAACTGCCTGGACTACTAACTAGATATTCTAAGTGTAAAACCAGAAGTGTCATCAGACAGAGGTGCTTTGTGGCAAGCTCTGCATTGCAGAGGTAGGAAACAGATCAGAGGGTTTGTTGTTGTTCTCATTTCTCGGACATAAGAATCTTGATCCATCAGTTTTTATATTCTGCAGTGCTATTCTAATGACTTCAAACACAACTTCAAAATCACTGATTAGTATCTTTTAAACAACCTAGAAAGTATCAAATTCTTTTGCATGGAAAATAATAAAAGGCTCCAAATAACATCAAAATAAACGCCTACCCATTTGGTGTATTCAAAGGGCAAAAAACTTAAAAGCTACCCAAGAGGCTAGAAAAATAAAGCATTAAAAGTCAACCCTACTAGTTACAAACACACTCAAATATAAACAGTAAGCACATGTGTTGGAAGACATGTTTTTGTCATGTTTAGAAACAACCATGTGAATTGTCATAGTCTCCAGTTCTCTTTCTAGTCTCCATTCCAATAATTTTGTTTGACGTTTCATACGTGAAATCTGTCTGTTTGCACTTCCTCGTGCTGTTCATCCCACTTGTCTTTTGCTTGATGTCTCTTGCAGTCTTGCCTTTTTTTCTTTCTCTTTTTCAATTCTCCAGACTTTCTCAGCCATCCTTACCTTTTCCTTATCCTCTAACAATCTTTCTTCCCTTCCAAACACAGTTTTACTCTTGTAGTTGCCCATACTGTTTTCAATGACCATATAGCCCACTGCTTTTCTTTCCCGCGGAGAAGTTAAATGTGCCAGCAGAAACACAGCAGGAACTGAGAAGAGCTGCTGAACATCTCGTGTTGGCTCTGTGCAAGAAAGCAGCTGAAGGCTCTTCCAGCCAAACGGCATTTCAGCCACCTCCTTCAGCACCTGCCCTTCCTCCCTGCTCACTTCACCCCCAGCTCCCCCATCGCCTTCTTTCTCTTGTGCCACTGCCTCCCTATACTCTCCACTGCCTCTGATTTCTGCTTTCTCCTATGCCCCATATATGCATTTTCCCCTAACCCCAATACTCAGATTTTATATATATGTATACACATACACACATGTCAGTGTCTGTGTATTGACATACACCTTTATAAAAAGGTAACGCCTCTGCCTTTCCTTATTACCTTAACTTTATTTCTGCGTGTATTTTTTTCCTCAAGAAGGCTCATGGTAGATCGTACTCAAGAAGTGCAAACTAAGCTTACTTTTCTTATGAGCTAGTAAAATTTACACAGCCAGACTCTAATTCCTGGGTAAATATTCCAGATATTGCAACAACTGTACTCATTAGGACAGAACATTGCTTCTGAAATAGTAATTATAGCGGTTCTGAGCCCAAGAAAACTGCGTCTCCAGCTCAAAGTCTTCTGATTCCTTTAGTGCTGAGGCTAGCAAACTTTCAAAGCAGGGTGACAGGCAGCTGTGCATTTGTTTTTCAAGTTAAAGGTTAAGTATGCTGATAAAAACCCAGCAGGAACTGGGAGATGCTGCTGAGCATCCCATTTCGCCTCGCTGCAAGACAGCAGCTCCTGACTCCTGCTGAACCAGGCTCCAGAGAACTCCAGAGATGGTTCTGCCAGCGCCAAGGCCAGGGCAAGCAGCCCCAGCTCTCCCCACACCACCTCGGCAGCTCCTGTCCCACCACCTCTGCGCCGCTCCCTTTGCTGAGCTGGGAGAGCCGTCCAGGACATCACGCCGTGAACAAAGTCAGGGATCAGATCCAGGTTAAAAATAAGCTTTCCTAGGAGAGTCTAGCACCTACGCTATAGGCAGCTGTCCCCTCCTCTTGTGTGCCTTATCGAAATTCCAAAATGGTGGCACAGCTGTAGTTTTAATGTGGCCATCTGCCACTTGAAAAAACACTCTCCATCATTAGACTGTACTTATTTTGGAAGGAACATTGAAACCTACAATATTAAATCAATTTTCTCATATTTTTCTCAGTTGTTGCTGCAGCTGACGTACGTAATTCAACCTACTCCTTGCAAAAAGGGCCCAAAATTCTTCATTTCCACATCCTCTTGATTAGACTTTTTTCTTCCTAAAGCTCTGTAAAGGCTGCCCGATGCAGATCTCTCAAGTTGTTTTCACTGTCGTCTTTGAAGCAGAATAATTTTCTTTTCTTCCCCAGCTCTTCCTCTGTAAGAACAACTCCAGGTAAAACCAGGAGGGCGTTCACGCGAGTGAAGACAGCGTTGCCACGAGCAATGCTCACCGCCATGGGCAAACAGGGCAGGCTGCTGCACCTGCGCTGAGCTACGCCACGGGTGGCAAGGCAGCGCCTATTCGTGCCAGACAGAGGCCCAGGTAAGGACTGGGATCTTACCACAAGAAAAGAGCAGCTGTTGCTAAGCCTGTCTGAGCTTCCTCAGTGGAGGATAGACTATTCAATAATAATTTTCAGGCATCTATCACTTTTGGACATATCTCAGAGAGACACAGGAGTGCTTCACTTTCCAACTCGATGCATTGCTGAGACAGGAACGTTTTTTAATTATTTGGCTTTGACAAGGATCTGAATGACGAACACCTAAAATGAATTTGAAAGCTGGGATCTCTATCACTGAGCCTTTCTCTCTGTTTCCTACCTGTTTACGTTTTTGTCCTGCTTTTCATGTCTAATACACCCCAGGAGAACATTTCTATCCCCTGCTATCTCAGGAAAAGGGCGATGATGCTCTGCTGAGCTGTTACTGCACCTGTTAATCAGCTAGGACTTTACAGAGGATGGGAGAGGACAGAGCCACTGGGGTGGTGGGAAGCTGGGGACTAGCATGCCTGTGATGGCACTGTCTCTGGGAAACATAGTGCTGAGCTACTAGCATCGGAAAAAAAAAGTTCTGCACTTCCACCTTGCACAGATTTTTCCTGTGCTTTTAGCTTTGCTGCTGGACACGCTCCCAGACCAGATCTCTTTAACGGTACAATGCACAAGGTAGAAGCGAACACAGGCAGAGGTCAGTGAAGGACCTTACCTCTTTCAACTTAAAACTTTCAGTCAAAAAACATATTCTGTGAGCAAAGCTGTGTGACAAAGCAATCTAAATAAATATCAACCAAGTAAATATGTAATGAGATACAGTATTTCTACTATTAGGAATTTGAATATTTTACACATCACTAAAGAAAATATTGCAATTTTTAAAAAAAAAATCGTAAAACTGCAATGTCAGAGGTACGAGTTTTGGAGTAAGATTCTTGGCTAAATAATCCTGAAGTCAGAGAGCTCCCTTCCAGGGAGCCTAGGTCCTGCAAGCATTTCTTCAAGGACAACGTGACAACAATGATGATGAGAAACACTAACCCACCACTTGGTTTGGACTGGATAACAAAATGATTCTCATGCACAAAAATGTTAAAGCAAGGTGTGAATAAAGCTAAAAATACCATTTGAGCAGAGCAACAATATCAGAGAAACTATAACATGAATTCATGAAGCAGCTTCAGTGTCTGCCTTGGAGACACTTGCTCACTTGCCAAGTCTGTCAGAAAGAATTAACATGTCAGCGAAAAAAAGGTACAGTATAGGAAAAAATATTTGTTTGAAAGTTATACTGCTATTTTTCATCTTTCCACAGACTATTTCAAGCTTTCAGGCATGATTTGCTGTTTTTCATCTTGTTAACTGTAATTCTATCACATGGACACGTCCATCCTGTCCTTGATGCTTATATAACACCACCCCCAAAAGAGGAGAGATTAAAAAAGGGAATACTTTGCAACTTTCTTGATGGTTAAGAACAGGCAAAGGATTATATTAAGAGCATCTTGAATTTTGGGACAGAAGTTTCAGGTTAAGGATCTGTTAAGAATAAAGTCTGTCTGAAGCAATAGCTGAAGATGTGATGACCTGAACAACACAATTACTGTTCAGGTGTCAGAGCCAGGGGCCATCACAATCACCCCCCAGCCAGCAAGGCCACATACAACCCCAAGTATCAAGTCAAAAGATTTGATTGTGAGAGATTCAGGGAATAATTTAAGAAGAAGAATGTACAGATGCAAAATGACGTCCTAGGTTAAGTGTTTGGAGTTGGTTTGCACTGAATGAATTGCCTGATGGAGTTATTTGGATAGCTTTTCAATCAGCGTGTGAGTGGTGTCCTGTGTACCAGGACTGTATAGAAGAGAATGACAGCATAGACTCGTAGATTCAGGTAACCACATAAAAGAGCCAATTTTAACTCTTCTGACCTCAAAACCAGCCACTGATAGAGAAAGAAAAGGAAAAAAGGAGCATATGGCTTACTGCAGAAATGCCTTCAGCAAAACCAGCTATTAAATGAACTTGCAAAAGTATATTACACCGTAATGCAGTGGAGACAGAAGGTTCACCCTCAAAAGTCGAATAGCCATCTTACCAAGAATTAAGATGCAAACCAATCAGAACTTACATGAAATAGGTTTACATGCAACTTCCAGTGGAAAAGGCTTCTCAAGGCTGGCCCCAGCCAACCCCTGTACTGTGAAGTGCAGCACATGTACAAACAACAAGAGACTTCTGTGACAGAACATGCAAATCCAGATTAGTTATCAACAGATTGAAACATCTTCTGCTGGAGTAGAAGGGATTTTTAAACAGAAATTTTACTTATACTGGTTGACCATCTTGTCACGGACCTGTCCAGGAATACTTTGATTAATCTAGCACAGAAGTAACTAGCCTCCATTAAACGCAGCATCTGCCAGCAACAACCAGGTCTGAAAAATGCACAGCTCTCCACTTGTCTCTGCTGTCCAGCACAATGAATGTGCCCTGACAACTTACACATCAGTGTCCCCCAAAACATCAGCATAACTGATCAGGCAGAAATCATCAGGCAATGAAACTTTTACTTTAGCTTTTGTATTTCTTCTTCTCAGAATATTAATTATGAAACTGAAGAAGGAAAACAGCTTTATAAATCTCATCAGAACTACTGAAGGAATAAAGCCAGGGCAACATGAGAACATTTACTCGTGTGGGTTCATGCAGACCTCCTGCCCACAGGGGATATGTCTTCTCATGCAAAGGTCTCGCAGCCAGTAAGCCCACCTGAGGCAGTGAAGGAGCCAGCACAGTCCTGCTCCCATGCCAGTGCCTGCCAGCTAGAAGGTGACCACATCTTCATCGCTGTCTGAGAGATGTCCCACAGGCAGTCAGCTTAGTGGGGTCTCAGGTCCCCCTTCTTCAAGACTTCTAGGATTTTGAGCTATAATATTCAACACTAAATTTAGAACTATCAAACCAAATTCCTTCAATGCAGCCTTAAACCTAAGGATTTAATATTCACTTAATGGTGGACCATATGATCTCCTCATTCTCTGCCAGCCAAGAGATCTGCTCAGCCCACACCTGGAATTAATCACCCTCTTGGACAGGAGCAGAAGATCTCCAGTAGATCAGACAATCTGTCCCCTCCTGACGCTGAAAAAGCTGACAGTCACTAAATGGTGCTTTCCTAAATTATTGGCAAAATAAATACAGGCTCTAAATTAAAACATCCTCCCGCTCTATCAGATGAAGTGGACAAAAATAAAATCAGCAGTCTCTATTTCAGACATTTATTTGATCAAGAGGTTACTGACTGTATCATTGTTGGGGAGACTCACTCCCAAAAGGAAAAAAAAAGTTTTGTACAAATTCCAGTCACAGTTTCTCTTACAGAGCTAAAGCTTCTAACCATCACCTCATTCAGGTAAAATCCATGAACGTATTAGTTAAAAAAAAAAACATGCTGGCAGTTCATTTTTAGTAAACTGGCCTCTGCACTTAAATACAGAATTAACATTAAAAATACTAAGCAGTGACATCAGAACCAACTATTAGATTGTTGCACTCTGGAGAACACTACCTTAGATACTCATACTTAGATACAGCCCATTGTTTTGGGAAAGAGAGAGTATAAAACAGAAAAATCAGAGCTGACCAAAAAAAAAAAAATCAGAAAGGGTATCCAATAAAAATTTAATATCAACATTTGAAATCGAGACTGCACATCAATATTTTTTCCCAATAATAAAATTTTTAATTCTGTGAGGTTTAGGTGATATTTACAAATAACAACTTTATTTAGCAGGAGTAACTTCAGTTATTTAATGTCTTCTATTTAGACTCATAAAAGGGAACACCACCACCACCGGGCTTAACCTTGTCTACTCTGAACTGAGACCGCTCTGCCTTCCTCCACTGACCACACAGAGAAACTCCTGGTCTTAGGTTCATCAGTCTTTACCTCCTTCTCCAAACAAAGTGTTTTCCTTCACTTTAATTCAATACTGAAGAGTACCCACACGGCATGGCCACAGACAGATCAGGAGTTGCAGTTTGGACACTTCACACCCCACCCTTCCTTTAACAGTATTTCCTATGGTAAGACCAGGATCATGGGACTGGCTTGATACTACACTGAACAGAAAACTGCACAACTCAAGGGAGATACATTCAAGCCAAGAGATGAGTCCAGCCATAAAGAATCAAGTCACAAAGCCACTGAATGAGAAGTCCCACTAGACACTGCATCAGTCCAGGTGGATTCTGTTCAAATTCACCAGAACTCAAAATAAACATTTCAATATTGATAACCAATTTTCTGGTACTCATAAGCTCATTGCAAGGCACTCCGTGTAAAACAAACAAAAAACCCCATGGAAAAAAAAATGACAAAAATATTAAAAATACATGTACTGGGAGACGCTTTCAAGTTTTGTAGAAAACCTAATTTTTCTGATCTGAAAACACAAAAAGACAAGGTTCTGATAAATCCTTTGAGTTTAGACACGATACAAAGAAAATCTAGGAGAACTGTTCAAGAAGCAGGGAAAAAAGGAAAAGATACACCTAACAGCAGGAAAGAATCTGCTCTAGCAAGAAAATAGGAGCTTTTTCACTTAATATTATTGTCTTGAAAGATAATACCTAAACCAGCTAATAATCACATAGCTCCGTAACATGTTTTTAATAATGTTACCCTCATTCTTTCATAGATATCAAGGATGCAAGTGGTGATGATGACCTCCCTCCACAACCAAATGGAAAAAATCTGCAGACCAAACTGAGCCAAGAAACTTGTGGTTAAAAGCAAAAAAGGTGACTTGTGCGTAGAAAATTAGTTTTTAAAAGGCTCTGAATAAGTGGGAACATGCTATATTTCTACAGATTTACTAAAATGGGAAATTACACCATTACCAGTTGCACTTAACTTCCAAATGTTCAGATATAATTCATTAAACATAAATTAACTGGGATGTCTGATGTTATTTCCTTTTGGTATAAACACAACAGCTTTAAACTCCACTGGTACACGTGCAAACACATATTTTCCTGTAAATATGCAGAAAAAAATCCAATGATGCATCAAAATAGCACCAACACAGTTGAAGAAAGGGCTTCTCCACTGCTGGGTTAACATCTCACTTCTTTCTGTCACCTGGACAGTTGTTCGCTGAGCCTGCCCTGGTTTGGCAACAGTTGTCTCCTAGTCCGCTTGGCTTTGGTGGTGTTCTAGGTATGCCTCAAGTGTTTCGTTTGCCAGTTTCACTGGGAGACACTACTGGGCATCACAAGAATTTTCAAGGTAACAAGACACCAACAGGAATGCAAGGAACAAGTCAGAGATGAAGTCAAAACCAGGGTCAGAGCCCAGCAGAGGTCTTCAGGAATGCAGAAAAGATGGCAAACAGGGCTGGGATGGTATGTGTGGATCTGTAAGCAGCACAGACTATGATTAAAATTACAGCCTCGGCTTCATCACATTAATTCCATTATGTTCCACGCTCTAACTCTGCTTTATTACAGATATTTTCTTCCTATCTCTTTCAGTTCCTTCACCCCCAGGAGATCTAGCTACACAGTCTGGTGCGTCTCCTGAACGGTAAAACACACTGCGTGCAACAAACCTGACACAAATATTGGTAGCTGATTGCCAAGTCTCATTTTGTCAGCACTGGAAAATCACTTGCCCAGTAGCCTGAGGAGCCACAAGGTGCCACCACCACTCTCGTGGCCCCGCTGGGGCGGAAAGCGGGCAGCCAAGGTGTGGGGTTGTGCAAGGCATTTTGTTCATTAGCTTCCTCATGACAGGAATCGTTATTCAGAGCATTTCTGGTGGGCTGCCACTGCCTTGCATAACGGCATTCAGCAGTTCATACCCTCTTTGCCTCTGGTTTGCACTTGCTAAAAGCCCTCGGCCAGGATTGCACAAAGGACTTCAAGTGTGGCATCAAGGAAAGTCGCAGCATCTGGCTCAAGTAAAATAAATAGAAGCCCTGTCACTGCAAAAGTTCTTTGCAAGCAGACAGGAGCTTGTGCCTGGCTGGTCCCCAGTGCCCTTCTGGACTCAGGCAGTTTCTTCACTCGTACCATCAGCAGAGCAGGGAAAAAAATAAAAAGGGGATGCTAAAGAGGGAAGGGGAAGAACATGTCCACATCCAGAGGCTGGCTGCCACTGGGGAAGAGAAACGCACATCTGCTCAGAGACTGGGGGGAGCTGCCCATGCGGGGTGGAAAGAAGGTGCAGTTGGGGAGAGCATAGGAACTGACCAAAATATGTTAAAGGATGCAAACAATATGGGGGCAGAAGCCACTCTGATGCTTACAGGAGAATGAAGGAGAGAGCAGCTCCCACGCTACCATTTCCTACCATTTCCCCTGGAAAGCTCTGTCATGCAACACCTTGGTTTCTCAAAAAGGCTCTGCTGTTACAGCTAGACCATGGGCACACTGGATACCACCCCCGCACTGAGGCACAGGCCCTCCAAAACATCCCTGGGAAGGGGGAAAGCCGCCTGCACAGTAGCAGAAACTTGTCCTCCAAATAAGAGCTGCAGGAAGAAACAAAATGCTGGGAGAGATGGGCTGAAGGCCTGCATGAAAAGACCTCATGCCTTCAAATTAGCACCCAAACTTTCATTTGCTCATCCCAAATTATCACCCCAATTGTTCTCCTAAGTGAGTTTCATCACAATTTGAAGAATCTATCAGATAAAGCCTACTGTGCACTGCTGCAAAGCCATAAGAAACAGTTGAGTTTTTTGAGCTGAACAATACCAGCAACGCCTTATTTTTCACCCTCCAAGCCTATTTATGTCATCTCCACTAAACTTCATAGATAAAAAATCAGTAACCCCTCACTCTGCTTTTAAGCTTCCCAGAAAAAATTAAAAAAAGGTATTGGTATTTTGTTCAAGGGTTTAACGGGAACATTTTTCGTGTGGGATGGAGAGAAAGAAAATATATGTTACAATAAAACCCGTGTTCCCTAAAAGAGACTCACCTACTCTGGTCTAAGCTATTTATTTCTTGTTGTATATTTCCAAGCCACCAATTCCGGAAAGCAAACAGTTGCTTCTGTTGATGCCAAGTTTGTAAAAGCACATAGACATTGTCCAATTCCGATGACGCAAGTCCTGCAACTACAGTGTCCACACAGAGTTTCGTTCAGCTATAAGCCATACAGAAAATTTGCTCTTAACCTCTGTGATGCAGAGGAACGATGGCTAAGATGCACTGGATATGCTGTTTTTTGAGAACTCTGTGAGCAACCCACTGGGGAAAGAGGTCTGTGCCATCAGCTTTTGGTAAGCTGGGGAAAATATTGATACCGAAACAGTTCATTCACATCTATACTTACCCAGAAATCTTTCAGTTAATGCTTTTGGAAGAGGCATATAAAGGCCAAATTGGTAGGTGAACTGAGGTGAAAATTATTCTAGAGAAGGATACTTTGTGGCAGGGATACCACCCAACGTCCTAAATTCCAATGAAAAATTTTCAATTAAATAATACTAAGGCAGCTGTGAAGTAACAGCAAATACAGAGGTGACACCTCGTGAAAGCCAGGGAGAGCAGCAACAGAACTGAACCTCTGGGACCTACCACCTTCGTATAATTAAAGCTGAAATCATTATGCAGCTTTGTTGGCATGATTCTCAGCAGATCAGCAGCAGCCTTTTCCCCAAAGACAGCAAGAAGCCTGCTGAAGTCTCCCAGGACAGTGCTTTCCCTGTGCTATCCAGCTAATGGGGAACAAAGTGTTACAGGATATCTGCTTAACAAACACTCGGACCTCCAGGATGGGGATCCAAGTCAAAGGATGTGACGCAGAGGCAGCATGACATTAGGTTACCAGTTTGTCAATAACCTGATTTTAGGTGTATGTTCAGCCTCTGCAGGACTCCTCAAACAGGGAGCCCCTCAGAGATGGACCATGTGCCCCCACTCCCTGAAGCATCGCTTTTCTTCGTTTCATGAGGGGACAGAAAGACTACTTATAAGAAAAGGTATATTGGTTTCGGAACTTGACAAATTAGTGCTGCAGGCAGTGATGTTATGAATTTTTAAAGGAACCCAATTACATCACTTTCATTGCCTACCACATGGCATAAAGGTCAAATACACACAAACATACATTTCTCTTTACAAGTTCAGCCCTGTTGCTTTTTCACTTCTCTTCCTTCACACAGAATTCAAGTGAGGAATCAAAGGGCTTTTTCTCTGTCCTTGTGGGAATAATACCACAGCTGACTTCTCGCCCACTGCCTTAAATATCTATTTAAAGGTTAGCTACAGTCATAAAACCAGTACCCAGAGCAAAGCAAACAAGAAGAAGATTTAAGAAACAGTTTTTACGCTTTATGAGCCATTATTTGCGCAGACAGCAACTGTCCAGTACTGAGATAAGGATTAGTGTAGAAATAACATCCCATCTGTCCTGGTTTTGGCTGGGATGGAGTTGGTTTTCTTCCTGGTAGCCGGTATGGGGCTGTGTTCTGGGTTTAGGTTGAGAACAATGTCGATGATACACTGATGTTTTGGTTCTTGCTAAGTACTTGCTAAGTGGTGCTCACTCTGGTCAAGGACTTTTCAGCTTCCCATGCTCTGCCAGGGGCACGGGAGGCTGGGAGGGGCACAGCTGGGGCAGCTGACTCAGACTGGGCAGGGGGCTATTCCATACCACGTGGCGTCATGCTCAGTATATAAGCAGGGGAGTTGGCCGGGGAGGGGTTCGGTCGCTGCTTGGGGGATGTGCTGGGCATCGGTCGGCGGGTGGTGAGCAATTGTACAGTGTACCGCTTGCTTTGTATTACTACTGTTCTATTTTTTTATTTTACTTTAGTTATTAAACTGTTTTTATCTCAACCCACGAGTTTTCCCCTTTTGCCCTTCCGATCCTCTCCCCCATCCCGCCGGTGGGGGGGGTGAGCGAGCGGCTGCGTGGTGCTTAGTTGCTGGCTGGGGTTAAACCACGACACCATCCTATGAAAGCAAACCATAAAAAGAAACTTACTCCAACCAAGAAGCTCCTCCATTAGCTAGGTATCACACTAATCAGTAATAAAGTCTCCCTCTAAAAATCTAACTCTCAATGGCAATATCTGTAGTCAGTTTCTTCTTTCAGCAAGCAGGAACTGATAAACATCAGTAATAAGTGATTAAGATCTGTTCTTACAATGAAGAGAAAGTAGGTTTGATTTTGTAGAGGAGATGGGTGATAACCCACTCGTGGCAGCCTGGAAATTGGGCATCTGTGCTGCATACCGTACACGTGGGGCCTTTGGAAGCGGTGCTCAGGCCAGTCTATGGAGTACAAACTGCATCTCATACAGCAAAAGTAAATTCAATGCACCTTGCACCTCTCCTGTGGTTGACCCACGTCAGTGCTGCTGGCACCTGTGGTGCTAGTTCAATGGCTTCTAGAGGCACCTCAGAAAAAAAAGGAAAAGTTTTATTTGAACACCACTGAATTCTGTGAACACAAGGAAATGCAATGGTCGCGTAAAGGTTTATAAATCTAATTTATTTCTGAATAGCCTGATCTCTGGTAATGAGCAGGGACTTGAAGTCCTTAGCTTGTCTGCAAAGGTACTCAATGCCTCTAGCCTGTCTGCGGAGTCTAATGGAGGAGGCAAGTAGAGACAAAAGAGTCTGCTTGCAGATCTCATTTTGCAAAAAGAGACCCCTCGTTATCACAGCTACGACGACAGACAGACATGAGCCAGGACCCCAGCTCACGTTTGATCAAGCATCTGCTCTACCTTGATTCCAAATCCTCTTCTCCTCCAGCCCAGCACCTGAGACAGACAACAATCCTGCACTTCGCCTCAGCAGCACACATCCCTGTGTTACAAAGCCGTGAGCATGGGCAGCAAGAAGGTCACAGGCCCACAGATCACAGCTCAGAGCATATGGTGGATGCATACCATTGCAGCCATATTAAGTCCTATGGTAGTGATGGAATCAAATGGCGTAACTCCAAAAATACGTGTTGTACAGGAAATCAAAGTGAATTATCTTAATGATTTTGCCTAGAGACATAAACAGCTGCTGCGAACTAGCATCAACTGAAGCAAAATTGAGGTGTTTATTCTCAAAAGCTGCTTATTTCACATCCATTTACAATGAAAGACTGATTATTTCCATTCCAGGAAGAACTATATAATTTGAAATATATTTTTAAAGTACACCTTTGATAAGAGCACCCACAAACCTTTAATGAAAACTTGGGTCCACTAGGCTAAGCAAACTTTATGGTGTGGTCCTTAGGTCTATAGTGCAGCAAAATGAAATGCTAAACAGCATGGCTTCCAGAGACTTAGATTTGGATCTTAGCATTCTTGCCCCAAGCTATTTATAGGTTCAGGCAACATTTGCTTTATATTGTATTCTCTTTTGGAAATACTTTTTCATACTCTCATTTTACTTTGCTTTCACCACCAACTGCAGAACTGACACAGGTACAAAGTCTAATTAATAAAATTATTATCTTATGGCACAATGATCTTTCAAAATAGTACTTTAATCTGTCTTGGTCTCGAGATGAAAAGCATTCAGAGGATATGACTTATTGTTCTTAATTTAACCTTTGTTCATCAGCTAGATTTTTTTCTTCTAATCTTAAGAAATTGTTTCTAAATTTAGGATCGATGTCTACTCCTGAAATAATGAGCAAAAATTCACCTGACAGCTATAACTTACTAATAAAGTATAAAAGAGCATCAAAGGCCTACTTATTAAAGACTATGCTCTGGGGCCGGCAAGTTTTGCCCCCATTCTAAATAATGAACAGATTATAAAATATATATAAAAATGTGAGTTTTGTCATGTGTTGCCTCCCCTTTCCTGCAAAATTACTACTTTTTGGAATTCTGAATGATTTCACTCAAGGAGAAAAAAAGTGAAAACATGTTTTCCTGAAGAAATGAATCACACAGAAACCCTTTTGAAAGAGAAGTAAATTTTGATAACCAATGTCTTTAACTGTCCCCTAGATGAACAATTTCTCCAACTACAAGAATGCCAAATGAAAATTCTACATTTGTAAGGCACAGATGGTTGGGACTAGGCATGGCACTTTGAAAAACATAAAAGCAATTAATTTTCTAATTACATTTCCAAAATAATCCTTTTTATAATTTGGGGGCTGATTAGAAATAAACTCTCTTTTCTCTCCAGTTGCATTTTCCAGGCAGAGTTACCCAGACTATAAAATCACTTCCCCACTTCCCACATTCACCATACTGCAGGGATGGTAGACAGCTGAGCAAAAGGATTTCTGGCTGTTCCCAGGATCTCAGAAAGTAAGTGGATATACCAAGAAGAGGCAATAACAAGACCAAATTACTAGGAGAAGTAGTAGGATCCAGGAAACTTAAGTCACAGAAAGGGATGCCATTCCAAATTAGGCTTAGCCTCACAACCATGGTGATTATCTTCACTTCAGATACAATCTGTATTTACTTCTTTCCAACCTCACAGTAAGCTGGGGTAGGGGAGAAAAAAAGATCACTCTAGCTATGAATTGTTCCAAGTCTTTGTTCTGAGGAACGTCAGTATCCAGAGGCATTCCTTATTAATGGATTCCTATGGCTGACACTTTCTTTGTTGTGAAAGAGCAGCAGTAAAACATGCGGTTTATGGATTCAGATGTAGAACATTCCTGCTTTCCTAGTAGAGGGTGCCTATTACTTATCAAGTTATTATTTCATGACAAAACAAATGCTTTAAAGCCTTCCTTGTTTTTTGGATATGGTGGATTTAAGGTAAGAAGATGACTCATTGAATACATACAAAATAATCAGTTCAATTAATATAGGCCCATTAGGTCCTTAGACCTACTCTGAATGCAAGGTACTCTTCAATGTACTGAAAAGTCTTTTGACCTCTTTAATAAACTGTGAATCATTCAAGGAGCTCCAACAAACAACAATGCAATGGCTCTGCCTCAGAGGATCCAAGCACTGTAGCCCAGCAACTGGGCAAAGCCCTCAATGCAAGGATGGAAATGGAGACCTTCAGTTCAGCAAGACCCGACCTTATTCACTCAGCGTTGGAGACGCAATCAGACGGCAGTCTGCACACAACCTGGTACTCAAGCGTGCCCACGCCTTGATTGGGACCATGGATGAGCACTAAACCATCCCAAAGAAATTATCTGAATTCACAAGGCTTAACTGGAAACTTAACCAACTGAACTGCAGTGGAGCTTAGCGGTTGCCCCATTAAACACCCAGGCAGGGATGAGCCTTTATCAGTGTGCTGGTTTTGGCTGGCATAGGGTTAATTTTTTTCATAGAAGCTAGTATGGGGCTATGCTTTGGATTTGTGCTGAAAACAGTGTTGATAATAGAGATGTTTTCATTATTGCCGAGCAGTGCTTACACAGAGTCAAGGCCTTTTCTGCTTCTCACCCCACCAGCGAGTAGGCTGGGGGTGCACAAGAAGCTGGGAGGGGACACAGCTGGGACAGCTGACCCCAACTGACCAAAGGGCTATTCCATACCATATGATGTCATGCTCAGCACATAAAGTTAGGGGAAGAAGAAGGAAGGGGGGGACATTCAGAATGATGGCGTTTGTCTTCCCAAGTAACCATTACGTGTGATGAAGCCCTGCTTTCCTGCAGATGGCTGAACACCTGCCTGCCAATGGGAAGTAGTGACTGAATTCCTTATTTTGCCTTGCTTTCATGCATGGCTTTTGCTTTACCTATTAAACTGTCTTTATCTCAACTCACCGGTTTTCTCACTTTTACCCTTCGAATTCTCTCTCCCATCCCACCGTGCAGGGAGTGAGCAAGTGGCTGGGTGGGGCTTAGTTGCCGGCTGGGGTTAAACCACAACAGTGAGGCGGACACAAGAGTTCATCCAGAATCTCTTCTACATTAAGTAAATCCTCTGCAGGCTGGTGAACAGGGAAACCAAATCTGTAAGCATTTGCCTTGGACAGAAGTTTGTGCCCTGCCTGGCAAATTTTACCACCTAAATTATTTATTTATTTATCTATTTATTAAGAGCTTCATTCCTTTAGTTAATAACAATAACAGATGGACAGGAGGGTTTTTTGTTTGGGTTTTTTGTTTCGTTGGGGGTTTCGGAGCTAATTTTTTTTTTTTTTTTTGCTATGGGCCATATAGGGTGAAACACAGAAGTGCTTTTAGTCAAGAAAAGTAGCACTACATGCACTATACACTCAGAATTGCCAACATAGTGACCCTTTTAAGATACTTCATACATTACCCCTTGGAAAAATGGTTTACCCCAGGGACATATACACATCTTTGAGAAGCTGTAGATTTTTGAGCATCTGCAGGGACAGCTGGCACGATGGTTACAGCAGCTGTCGCACTTGAATTATGAAATTGTGCATTGCCCAAGGAAAGGATCAATGTAATGCAAATCTCACAAACCTGAATTCAAGTCACAAAGAAAATGAAGGTGGAAGAGATAACTGTTCTGATGATGTGTGCCAGACTTGTTTGAATCACTCCATAATTTCAAATAATATATTACATACTATGTGCTATAATATATACTGCATCTCTAAGGCTTCCAGCTGAACAGTCATTTTATTTTGAAATGTCTACTAAAATTTTATTAACATTTTTTGGGGGAAAAAGACAACATTGGGGAAGCAAGAAGGCTATGGAGTTTTTAAATCAAACTTCACTAAAACAGTTATTCTTTTTACTCAGACCAAGCAGGAGACGTTGTCAGTCCTTCAGCATGGTTTGCCTGCTTGAGAAAATTATGCCTTCGTTCACAGCTGATTAGTTATGTGACTGACCTGATTTATTATGTATCACTGCTACTTCAAAAGAGGAACAGCCCTGAACAAAGAAACGAAAGTTACACCAGTATAAATGACCTGTCTCTATTAAATGGTTAACAGAAATAATTACATTTACTATTTTTAACTTGCTATTCAATATTTACTGCTTTGTGAAAAAAAGAACTCTACTCTTAATGAAATTCAGGTAATTAATAAAATAGCAGCTGAGGTTGTCTTCTCACACACTGCACACAGGAGCAGAGGGCTTGTAAGAAAGCCTTCTCCCTGAGACTCAACTTTGCTTTTGAGAGATTCCCACAAACCCAAGGAGCCCTTGGGATCCACAAGAGGTCACAGCCAACTGCTCAAAACCCTTTAACACCCCACAGCTGGGTCTGCCCCTTTTATAGCGGAGTTACATCGGACTTTCGAGGAATTACAAAAATCACACCATTTAGTTCCTCAGGAAAACATGTCAGGAGATTTAGAAGAAAACAGCCAAACAAGTGACAGTTGACAGGTACTTTTTTTCCCCCCTCTATTTTTATTCTCTTTTTCTTTTCCCCAGGTAATTTCCACAGGCCAAAGATCTCATGCAGTGCTAAGCTCTCCATGTCAGGAAGTTACCAGCTCCCCCCAGCTGAGGAAGTGCAGAACTTGCTGAGGGTAAGGTTTCTGGATACCAATTAATCAGTGGAATTGCACATCTTTAAAAAAAAAAAAAAATGCTGAAAAATCTTTTATATTGTTCATTTACATAAACATGCACTGAAGGTCTTCTATTTAAATAATCTAGGACATTCAAAGAAAAAAATCAATACTACTTTACATCCCATGAATCAATTTCTATACTATCAGATGATAGAAACATCATCCTATAATTTACCCTATACTGTTTGGACACTAATAATAAAGACAACATGACTAGAAACTCATCACAGGACAAAGATTTGTTTTTCCTTGGTCAAAACTTCCCTGGATTCAAAGCGGGGGAAAAAAGTCGATTAAGTATCTTGTATCTGGATGATTTCATGATTTTTCCTCAAGTTTTCTCCCCTGTCCATCTTTTTAAGACATGAAAAAGAATTGAAACAAATATTTCTTCAAAATTATTTACTTACTGCAAAATCCTTAGTGCTACAATCAAAATACATACTACAAAGGTACAAATGAATATAAAACCCATCTGATTTCAGTTTGCAATGGTTTGCTTAATCATCAATAAAATCTAAAGTTTAGATTAATATTTTTTTAACTTAAAAAATTACTTAATTCATCATTTTAAAGCAGAAGTAATTGCAAGTGAAGACAAGTTCACTATTAAATACTGCAGATCATCAGTGCTAGCAGTACATTCCCTTCTCTAGAGAATTATGTCCACTTTGTAAAAGGGAATCACCTTCAGTCATTGCAACAAATCCAGTGCAGACAAGAATGCTGAGCTAGCAAAATGTCATTTAACTATTGCCATGACGAACTGGCAAGCAGCAGAAATCAGAGGAGTATATTCAGAAGAGCCCCCAATAATCAATGCAATGAACAGCAAACCAATAAAGCATTTTAGTGTCCTTTCTCAGGATCATGCAGTTGATTAATTTACTAATAGATTTACACATAAGAAGTTACCTATGTATATCGCTGTCAATTTTTAATGGAGGGTTCTCAGAAGTGCCTTGTGATTAACATCACACACCACTTTAGTTGAACAAGAAAGGCCATTAAACTCACTGTAAATATAGCCTGATTTAATCTCTTTAGCAGCACACTAACATGCATAGAAGACAACACTGTTAAGCAATACTTGCCATGCTGAGAGGACTTTATCTGTACCACTCCATGATTATTGACAACAAACAGTTAATTCCTTGCATTCACCACATTCTTGGTCATATTCCCACTTCAAATTTTTGCTTCTGATAAGAGCAAGGCAGCAAAGCAAATAGATCTTTAAATATCTTTTTTAACCTGTATATACTTAAATGTACAAGAATCAAACACCTTCCGCTGGCTTAAAGTTCTGCTTATAATGCTAAATAAGGATGCAATGAAACATGAAAATTTAAGAATTGCTACTTTAAAGAGAACTTAAGAACTACAGCCATCTACGACATTATGAAGTATGCTGAGGATTACAGTCTTCCACTGCAGATTTCCTAAATCAGAGATACAATCATGAGGCATGTTCCTGACCAACCAAAAGGATGTAAACTGATAAATTCACCAGTGTTCAAACTGGATGACTCTTTCTGCTTGGGGTCCATCAGTTCTGAAAAGGCAATGACTCCTCTCTTATTTCAATTTTACTCCCTAAGACCCAGATCTGTTCATGACTTGACCCCAAGACCCCTCAGGAAGCAGAAGAACCAGGCTGCAGCTGAACCATACCACCAGTAAGCTTCACAAGAAGGGGGTCATGGGCTGTAGCTCAAAGTTTGTAGACATGCTGTCTATTTTCAGAAGAGACACTGAGAAGCATCAAACTGAAATCATCCTAAGGTCTCCAGACCCTTTAATTTCTGCTTTTTGTATGGGACGCACATAACATTGACCCAACTTTCCCAATTTTGAGGCACGAATGACAAAGAAAACTTGCACCCACTAAGCCTTTCAGATGCTTCGCCAGGTATCTAGCGCTACGGATCACAAAAATGCCATCAACTCAACTCACTACAACTGGTAGTCAAGGCTACACTTAGTTGAAGGGACAAATTCCAATGAGGTGACAGAATCACAACGATGCCAAGTAATTTCTCACTACCCCCAGCTATCCAGGTTTATCAAGCCTCCTTAATACGTACATGTAAGTGCAGAAAAACCAAAAATGCTGTTTGAGGGTTGCCATTCCTTACCTATCATCATTACATGTATCACTCCCCTCTGAATGGAGCAATGAAGTCAGTCTGGCCAGGGATGTGGGGAGAAGAGGACTGAAGGGGAGATCACAGCACCTTCACAGACCACTCTCTTTCCTCGTAGCTGAATCTGTTTCTCATTTGTTGATAAAATTCACAGTTTCAGCATGTTTCCTAGAGCCTCAGTTGCTCCTACATCTCCAAGTGGCCCTCTGGCAAAACTTTTTAGGGTATTTATGTAGTCACCCAAAAATGTTTTGGTTTTTTCTTCTGGAGTGGACTCTGATTTTCTGGCTACCAGAAGGCAGTACTTCCATGCACAGCACATGCTGCTTCTGGAAACCACTGCCAACACACCCGATGGTGTCTTGTTTGCCTGACAGTGTTATCAGCAGAAACAACTTCAAAGTCTTTACAGGAGTCTTACTCCTTTCTGGATGAGACTCAAGATACTGACGTTTTCACATGATTCGAGACATATATAATGAGAAGACATTTCTCTTTCACACACTGTTATGACAGTTCTTAGACCCAAAGGAATTAGATTGGGGGTGGGATTCTCAGTAGATAATGGTATTATTGTTTTCCCCTTACGGGTCTGGCACAGCCCATTCTATTATCTGAAAATCTGCCACACCTCAGCTTACTCCTTTCTCTGTATGATTTTCATTCACTGAATATATTTTTTTCTTAAAATACGTGACAAATGTTTTTAGTCAGTCAGTCACAAATATTGCAAAAATTATGGTCTAGCACTATCAGGTCTCTCATCCTAAGGCGAGGAATTAGGTTACGTCCTGGTTACCCTAAGTTTCACAAATTGTTGTGGGGTATTTCGACAACTAATACTAATACATAGATCAATATACCATCGGGTTACCTGGGGATGTTACAAAGCAATCTTTGTGGTTGTTTTTACCAGTTGAAGGGAAAGAAAAAATAAAGTTCAGAACTGCACATTAAAGGTAGTTCTAGCACAATTTTTAACCATTTACGGTAAGTTTTCCGCACTCTATCCTGGCAATTCCTACGCAGCTGAGGAAGCTCCTGGGGAAATTCTCTTGTTTAAAATGTCTACGCACTTTGACCTGCTGTGGTGCAGTGGAAGAAAGCTCTGTGTGTTGCTTGACTTTAGGTTCACTGTTTTTCAGTAACACCTAAGCTCTTACGCATTTAGCAGTAAAGCATCATTGAAAGCTGAAAAGATCATTGGAAACAGCACTGAACATCACTACTAAAGAACCACCAAAGCTTTACTTGACATATATGCTACACAAGTTCACATAATTCTGCTTTAAAACACTTTGGCCTTCTAATCTTCTACCACTGTTTACAAGAAAATATTAATTCCATACATAGGTACGAACTCTAAATGAACACATTTTTTCTACCCAAACCTCTCATTTTATGGTTACAGCATAGTGCCATCTGCTGTACATTTGTTTATGTACAATTCTCCCAACCACCAAAATGACACAGAAAAACTCATGATGGTTATTTTAAAACTTTGAGCATAAGCAGTCCTACAATATGCAATTTTGTCACTAGCATCTTATACAAAAATAAGATTGAGCACTGCATATCCTATTCTGCAAGTATACAAAAGGCTACACAGATGTATGCTAACATATGGGTGGCTGCTGAATAAAGAAATCAAATGAGACCACAGGGAACCACTGCTTTTATTTCTCTCAGAAAAAAGCTGATTTTTATGGTCACAGCTGGGGTTTACATGAATCTTCTTCAATTAAATATTAATATGCATTTTAACTGCATTCCCTCATTAACAACAAATGATGCCACAGACTGCAAGAAAGCTGCCAAAGCTCCAGCTTACAGTGTCCATCATAAACACTTGATTATTTTTTTAAATATATTTTAGGATAAAACAGGAACAAAAAAAAAAAGTGTGTCCTTGGAGACAGCCAACAAAATGTTCACAGTAAATCTTTGGGATAATATATCTAGGCATAATTACTTCATCAGAGTCTGCATTAAAATGAATAATATAGTGAGATGCACTTGCTTTATCTGTAGATATTCCTGCTCCATCCTTCCCTTATCAAATGAATCATTCTCAAGGTCTCCCTTCCTTTTCCGATGAGACTTTTATCTTTCCTTGGAGACTCTAAACAGACCTGCCTTTCAAGTGGCTAAAAAGTTCACTTTGGCCTAGAGAACAGATGTATTACTTCTGCCTTTGCCACTAGAGAGACTACAGAATTGGCTAGCAAGAGCCGCTAATACAGGAAAAAAAAAAAAACTCTAGGTAGCACTTATTCGTATAAGTATACATTAAAAATATCCGAGCTCTCACAGTACTTCTAAACCTCTCTCCCCATGACTTACTACTGTGCAAGAGCCAAGGAAATGCAGCCAGGTTTTTAACACAGTGCCTCATTACAGCCTCGGGGAGCTCCCCACAGTCACGGGGAGGGATGCACCTGCAGCACCCGCAGCAAGAACGGGCACCCAGAGGTGTGCAGCAGCCTCCAGGCACGAAGTTCGGCTGCTGTGCTGCTACACCACTGAGATTTTTTTGGAAATACTGGTCCACGCTTCTCTTCCTCCAACACGTTCTTATTCATGCAACTGAGTACCACAGCAGTGTTCGTGGTGGTTGGTATTTTAAATTAGACATATGAACCCATTCTCAGGAGCATTTGGTCTCCTAAAAACTAATTCCTAAAAACATAACAACTTTCGTTAAACAGATACAGAATTCAATCTACTGCTTTACGCATTTTCAGTTTCTTTATTACACAAACTGAAACATGCTGCATGTATGGACACTTCATGGAGGTTATCCCAGGAGGCTGTGTCTCAGTATTTCAAATACCATATAATGTCATCACAAACAAATTTCTTATCAGATCACAAGCAAATTTCTTATCAGATCAGGTGACCCTCAAGTTTTTACAGTCACAAAAATGATGGAGAACAGTTTGTGCTCAGAAACTGGAAGGTAAACTTGAAATAGCAAAGAAATTAATTTTACATTGTGATTTTTCAAATGCTTGGGTTTGACAGCACTGCAGATGGTTAATAACACTGCAGCTGAACTCTCTTGACTATCTCAATAATAGCAAGTGCATGTAGTCTCAGTTCTGGAAGGAGGAGGAAGCTGGAATTCTCCAGTCTACACAGCAACAGCAGCAGGCATGGAAAAAAAGATTTTGAGGTGATGAAGGATGCTGCTGTCATATTAAATGTATCTGATTTGCCTGCTGCAATATTTAATCGATTACAAAATGAACATGCAGAGAAATAACTATAGAAGGGTACAAATATTTCTCCGGAGTCACGCCAGCCCTGCCAACCACGAAATGTATGCTGCTAGATTACTAATGCTGCCTGCAAATTAATGTTCTCTACAGAGAGAATTTTAGAGCAGCAAAACATTTCAAATAGCTAATTTGCGAGTTAAACAAGGAAAATAGATAAACCTAAATTACTCTGATGAAAAAATATCACAGTTAAGTCTTGAAAGTCTTGATGTACATTGTCTCAGCAAGAAACGAAGGTTCCATGTCTCTTTCCAGCCAGCATCCGCAGAAGTTACACAGACAAATGCCAACCACGACAGGAAACTCAGTCCCAGTTTTGAAGATAGCCAGAAACTACTAACACTCCAGAAAATGCAGAGTACTTCCTTTGCTCTAAAAAAACCCGTAAGTGAAAATGATAAAGAGTAAAGATACACTTACAAAGTTGTACCCTGATATCCCCTTTAAAAATTAAACTGATTTTTGTAAAATAAATTTATAAATTGATACATTGCAGTTCATTTGAGAAGACAACTTTTCAAGTAAATCCTTTTAGAAAGTATTACTGTTTCCATCCAGAATACAAAATTTCTGTTATTTAAAGCCCTGTTTTCATTTAAAAAAAATGATAATAGTGATGTCCTTTTTCTATCATTCTTATTTGTGTAATACAGCTACAGATATATTACCTACAGGTGACTCTCCGATTTCCCCCTACCTTTCTCCAAAGCTTCCGGCTGCAGCGGAGTGCCCAGAGCACGAGACACAGATCCCCTGTACATTACATTTTGCTCTGCTGACTCTGAGCTACCCCTACCTTCAGCCAAAGCCAGCATATAAAGAGTTTCAAAGGTAAAGGTAATAAATACTGATTCCTTAACAGCACGGTTGGCGTAGTTGGTCTTGTAAGACTATTTGAACACTAGTAGGGCTTGAGCATGAGCAAGTCATCCTGATCCCCAAGCTCTTGAAAAAAAGCAGCTTATTTCAATCAATAACTTGACATGCCAAAACCTCTCTACTCTAAAACTGTGAAAATCCCACTTATGTAGTGTGACAGCTGCAAAACCTGTAATACAGATTCACCTAAAAGTAACACATTCATTCAGCAATCCAAATTGTCCTCCTTCATGGCTTATACATAATAATTAACCATTGGTGTCAACAAATAAGGTTACTTCTTGAATTCAAGCAATAGAGGAATCTGCTGATGAATGCTGTTGGCAGTATATTTAGAAAATTCATTTCCCAGACCCTTTGCACAGTAGGTTAATCCTACACCTCCATCATTCATCCAGTGAACACACTAATAATAAATGCAAAACTCTCAAGCAGTTTCAGATGGCACCTTAAGTGATAACTGTTTCCACTGAGACATGACTGCAAAGCATCCCCTAAAACTCTTCAGCTTACACAGTATAACAACAGCTGAATTATGATTTTCTGAGGTTCTCATGTGAAACTTCACTGGTCTTTTTTGGGGAAAAAAAAAGGATAATCACAGGATCTGCTTTTTATTCTGTACTTTGTTTTTCCCCTTTTTCCCCATATGATCTGTTTCTCCCTACTGAAATTAAGGGAGGCAGCACGATGCAGTCAACTAATTCTGTTCGGATCATTAGCAACTGCAGCAGGAAATGCGCATTAAAAGCTGATCTAAAGAACAGAAATTGGTGTCTCTGTATTGTGCAGAAAAAACTATGAGGGACAACACAGCACTTTCAGAGAAATTGTCTCTGCGTTAGCTGAGCTGCTGCTTTGATTCTTTACTCTTAACAGCCCCTCACTCAAGGATGTTCTAAAATGGTCAAAGCAGAAGATTTATGATTCTTCACTGTACACAACATTATTTGCTGGAATCTGTTAGCTTGAAAGAGGACTGCTAGGGGAAAAAAAATAAATGACAAATCCCCACAATCAAAACTAAAGAAATCAAATCTCTGTTAACACACCAGAGGGTTGTTTTTGAGTTTAGCATTTTTCATTTGGTTTGGGGGTTTTTATTGTGGGGTTGTTTTTTTTTTGTTTTGGTTTGGTTGGTTGGTTTTTTTAAGAGAAAAACGTCAACTCCCCAGTACAATTTCAGTCCACAAAGTTGATTATTTTTTCTACCAATGTACTTGAATGACAACTTCCAATTAGACAACTCCATGTTTTAAGGCCAAAATTAGTATGATCTTTGAGGGAATTATTTAGTCACATTCACAAACTGTAATTGTAACAAGAGTCACTTTTCAGAGCAGCACAGGGAAACATAGCTGGCATGAATTTGGCAACCATGATGTGTCTTTCAGGCTTAGCCTTCAGAAACAAACCCTCTTGAGAAGTTGGTGCTGAGTGTCTTTGTGCTGCAGACAGCCCTGGGGATCAAGGTTGCCCATCCAGTCTCCGAGGCAAGAATATAAACCTGCAAAGGACAGTTGTGATGCAGCCCCAGGGCCTGCCAGGGGTCTGGGACTGAATTACGGGCCACCTCAGCTCCGCAGGGTTCCCACATAAAACTCATTTGCTTAGGCTTCCATTAAAAGGGAGTAAAATTCACTCTCAACAGCTATTCCCAGGAAAACCTGCTCAGTATTGGTGAAAACTGTTTTGTCTCAAAAATGGGAAGTTTTTTCTTTTCCATAAAGTTTACTAAAACAGAGGTTATGGAAAATAGACTTATCTAAATCAGGTCTATCAGTAATTCAGCAGCAATAACATACTGCATGCCAAGTAGTAATCTGGGTTTATTAACATGTATTTTTATCACAGGGGTACCCAAGTTTAAATTTTATTGCTAAGTGAAAGAGACAACAGTCATTTGTATTTATAAGTAAACAAAGTGCAACTTTAACATTTGAAATGGACTCTGCAGACTGTTTTCTCTTTCATTGTGACTGTTGGAGAACTTTCACAAGTGGTATTTAAATGCACTTTACTTACTCTAGCTCACTTTCAAAAAGCTGCTGGTTTTAATATAAACATATGTTTTAAGACAACACATTGATTAATGAGAAGTAACACTGTATCTTTTTTCTTAAGAAAACTTCCTTTTACATAGAAATGGAAGAATTTTAATCCTAATGAAATACCAGGTTCATACACTAAAGAAATCACTCAGTCACTCTAAACAGAGTACCCGAGCGCAAAAGCAAAGCTGCAATTTTATACAATAAGTACAAAAGTATTCCTGACTGATAGCTTATAGTTATAAAATGAGTAAGTTGTTGTCTAGATGTATATTAACACTACATATAGCAATGACCTGTAGGCTTCATAATTATTTCTTCATTCTGTTAGACTGGAATCAGGGGTCCCCAGCCCTCCAGGGCAACAACAGTGCCATGGATTTGTACCTTCCTATCTCTAACCAGATGAACTGCTTCTAATACTTATCTGATACAGACAGACCAGAGCTGATCCAAAACCAAAAATTCTTTCAGTAGAGGATACCCCAAGACATAAAGAGTTTTCATCTGGGCAACAGGCTGAAAATCTTTCTGCCTCGTAAATCAAATAATTTTGCCAAAGGCGTCTATTTTTTTTTTTAATTAAGAAGCATTTCATTAACTATTGTGATCAGCCTCAAAAATGACTATTGTAACCTGTAACAGCATCAAAAATGTGAGTTTATGTTTGGAAGACTGTTGGTATTTTTCTTGCTCAGTCTCCAAAACACCAAGATCTAAAGTTGAAAGTGAACTTCTTCCTTTATAAACCTTATAAAAATATCCCCAAGCGAAATATATGCACATACATAATCCTATCATACCTGTTTTGTTTTGGTTTTGCTGATGGTTTTACATAATCAGACAATCAGGAGGCTGACAGTTTCTATTTTCAATCCTGTCAGATACCAGTGTGAAAAAAAGGCATTTGAATTACTGATAACCCACTAGTGTCTTCTGACTAATACAAGACAAACGACATGCTAATTCCCCAAAGACCCTTCTTGTTTTTCCCAGTACAGTTACTAGAAAACATCATTGCTTTGAAAGTGATGGCAACCTATCCTCTGCTACAGAGTGCAGCAGAAACTGGAATGCATGGAATAACCTATGTAAGACTGATACAGAATGATGTAAGTTGTGCTGTAAGAGCATGTTTTCATCCTTAACGAAGCACTGTAACAAGAATTTGTGAAAAGAGGGGATAGCTTTAGGAAGCAGAGAGAAGAGCGAAGCGGCGGTGCGGCACCCTGCGACTCCAGGGTGAAGACAGCTTTGTCTTCCACCCAGGCCAGCCCAGCATGGGGAACCAAGAGCTGGTTATTCATTGAAAAAAATTTAAAATTCTCCTTTTATCTGTTTTGCCCTCTGCACAGTGAGCTGTTATCTCCTGTATTCAGCAACTGGAATGTTTTTACTCTGATTAGTAGAGCAGCACTCTCATTTTGAGCCAAAACTGGATGGATGTTGTTATGATACACATTATCCACACAACCGTCTTAGCAGTAAGACTAAATTCTACCTCAATTACTAGAACTAGTACATTTTCACTGAAGACAGTTAAGCATCACCACTATTGCCCAAATGCAGAGTTTAGCTTGCATTTACAACGTATCATCCAGAACTGATTACTCCAACTTCCACATTCTGCTTTGGATTTGCCAGGAGCCTCCCAAATCACATAACTGGCCATGGAAGTCACTCCAGATAAGGCGACAAGGTGTCTAAAGCTGTGGGCCTTAAAGGACCCAAGAGCTTATTCTATCATTTGCTTTCTGAACCTAGGAGACCAGGGGAAAATAAAAAAATAATTTAAAAAAGTTCCTTCACATATAATGGGGAAAGGGTGAAGAAAGAGACTATCAAACCGCCAAAGTCACCCTGATTATGGACATCCATTTCACATTAGTTTTCTCACACTGGCTGAGAATCACACAGAGCCAAGCAGCCAACAGATTGAAAGTCCAACTAAATTATACTTGGACAGTGACTGTTTCTATCCCCCACAGGTTATGCAAAAAGGGTTGGTATTATTTTTCGTGGGTGTGTAGTTTACTCTGCTTTTCCATCAGTGCTAAAGAGAATACTAGTGTCTGTCTACTACTCCCGTTCTGTACTGAGGCCCATCGTCCATATAGGTTCTGATTTCTTGTCACGTCATGGAAACATCACAGTCAGACGTTTCCTAACACTTCTTTTCCTGGGGTCACTTGTCAGCAGATGCACACATAGCAGGCATTAAAATGGGAGAAAACCTTCCAAAGGAATCAGTGTGTCAGAGTTTTCTCATCATAAGATGAAAATGAAGAACTGTGAAAATTTTAATATAAGCATTAATATGTACACACAGCACATGCATTAGTCCGTTCAGTGGTTAAAACTGATAACTGATAGGTTGGTTCTGCTAAAATGTTAAAACCAACTGCCAAGCACCTTCACATCCTGGTTTACCAGAATAAAGACAGACCAGAATTACTTCTAAAGAACATTGCTTCACTCTCCAGAGCAAGGTTTCCAGAAAGAAATGCGTGCAGTGGTGCTGTGGTAAGGCTGCTTCTTCAGCAAGGAATTCATTAGACATGACTCTCTCAAGCCTGTTTAAAAACCTAATGAAAGAAATGGGACGGATCCCATTTACTGATAGAGGAGTTTAATAGAGGACTGGATCCACACACAGGTCAATCCCCGACTCAGCAGAGCAGCGTACCAGAAGAGGGTTGTGACCACCAAGGGAGGGAAGGTGGGAAGATCAAGTGGAAGCAAACAAGGCAAGAGGTACCTCAGCTTTCAGATCCACTTTGAAGAACACAGGATTTATGGAGCCACAAAGAGACAATACAAAGCAATTTGTAGCTTAGCAATAGGAGCACTCTGCTGAAAGAGGGGATACCTGAGACAATTCCCAATACTATTGACACAATTCACCCAACTGCCACTTAAAATCAAGTAAATGAAGCCCTGAAGAGCAGAACTGGAGACCTTTCTCCTCCAGCCAAATTCTCTAAAACACTGGATTAGAGGAGTTACACGCTTTCACACATATGTTTTCTCTGGCTTTATGAATCTTGAGTAAGTTTTTCCTGCATAGCTTCATGATCAGGAGATAAGAATGACCCTGCTACAACTGAGCATCTTGCCTTAGATTAAAATCTCATTTGTGAGTCCCTCAGGTCAACAAAGGCACTGAATCAAAGTTCCTTCTTTCAGAACAAGCATTCCAATCACTACACTTTTATATAAATAACTTATATAATCTAATCTATACAAAACTAAGGCCCTACCATCACCTATGTTTTCAACAGAAAGGGCTGCAGCTCTCATGTTTCATGCTGACAGTGTTAGACACCGAGAGAACGAACCCACCACCTCAAGCCCCTCAAGAGGCCAGCACAGGGCCAGCCAGCATGCACCTCAGCTCACTCACACAGATACTGTAAAGACTTTGATTAAACCCTCTGTAATCAAAGCAGGTGACAAATCAGATGAATTTCTGCAACATTTTCACAGAATTTCACAAGCTTTCATATAGAGAAACAAGACAAATATCAAGCAGCCCATTGGCACTTGCACTGCCACTTCAGCATTTAACTTCCTACCTCAGAATTACCAGATTTACAAGCCTGAAATAAAACATAAAATATGTGTTAGAAATGATGATCATTAAAGAGTTGGAGAAAACATCAATTACGATAAATAAGTCATCCCCTTACCATTAGAGTTTCAGAAACCTGTAATTTTTGCTGATGTTTTTGAAAGACTCAATCACTATCACCTATTTGCTGTCATGCATAAAATACCAACTGCAAACTAAAAGTTAAGCATGAGCCAGATGTCTGACATACATCAGTTTCACAGTTTGTTTCACAAATCATTTGACTAAATGTATGTGATTAAGAAAAAATGCTTATGAGTTTATTACAAAAGCAACATCTGTCCTGCCTTTTATTCTTATACTGACACCAGGACTGGTGTCCGCATTTTTAAAGTAAGTAGGTGTCACTGCCCTTTTATACCTATAAAGATGCAGCTTATCATAAGAACTTTCAGCACTGGACTTTTTCCGTTGGCTGCAGGAAAATAACCACAACAGGTACATACCACATCATCCCTTTCCCCTCCTCAACACCCAGGGAGGGCAGGTTTCATTTACTGTATGTTTTTTGATAAAAAAAGCCAACCACCAACAAAAAAACGTTAACAACTATTGGGTTATCCTCACAAATTCCAAAACTGTGTCTTAGACTCTGCATAACCTCATTGCTACAGCCTTGTCGTCTCCGTCACTGTTTCTTGACTTCAGTTAAATCATGTTTTCCATCTCAGAACAAAGATGCTGGTCAAGTTGCCAGCTAATATAAACTAACATAGCAGTTTCGCCCATTTAAAAATAATAAATAAATTTGGCTCAAGAAGCCATCATTTGGTTTGTTTTCTTCTCCTGTAATGCTCCATTTTGTCCTACCACACAGCACATGTGCAGCTCCCAACCAGCTCCGAGACAACCTTCCCATGGGTAAGACAGGTTGCAGGCAGCGGAGAGCTGGCCAGGGAGAGATGGGAAATGGGGAGGCAGACAGGAGGGGATCTGGGAGGCACAAAGGACACCACATGAGTTAACTCACATGAGTTAACTCTAAACCAAGCTTCTCTAATACTTTGTTATCTAAGGATGTCTGTTTGGCATTAAAAAAAAAAAATACAGCTGTAGCAAGTTGATCCCATCTGCCCAAGAAGATACAGTCTTGCTCAAAAACACCACCAATCTAAATCCTTTAGCTCTTGGTGTTTCACAGCTGAGCACAGAAATCAATTTTAAGAAGTGCAGAGCATCTCCGAAGAACCTCAGGCTCTTGCTCATCTTTGCCTTCAGACCCTTCCTTTCTCCATAGCCTCAACTGGCCAAAGCCCCACAGACCAGAGAGCGCTCTCCTGCCTGCTTCCCCTCCAGTGCTTCCTGCTGCCACTGAGCCAAATTTGTGAGAAATACTTCACATCAGCTCCTGCACAGCATGACTGGAATACCTGGCCAAAATGACATCATATAATTTTAAGGTATCCACAATAAGAGCACATATAAGCAGGGGGCCCACAGCTCAGCACCTTGTTAAAACAATAATAGTTATTATGAAATATATAACATATATGGAATATATGAATACATGAAATACGACAATTCAGATTTGTTTGAGCTACCAAAAAACCCCAGAAATATGCAGATTTATCAAGTTGAAGTGTTCTGATTTAAGATTTCCTGAAAGATATATCAACAAATACTACCTTTCAGGAGTGACCTTCACACTGGTTTCAGCCTTACCACCAGCAACTGAGCTAATGCAACATAATGACATCCTAGCAGACCTTTCACCAGTTGTACAAGGAGTGAACTGGCATGGATATTGTACTTGACAACCATATGGTGGCTATCTTATAAGGAGGTGCTCAAAAATCTGCTAGGAGGCATCCCTGAGCCAGGGCCAGAGCACGCAGTCTTCAAACAGCATGGCAGACAACCCCAGGAAACTTGAACTGAAACCCCAGGCACGACTGCTTTTGGCACCCTCCTTCTCCTAAAATGGAAGCATGCAAAGGTGTTTAAAGCCACCAGAATTTAATTTCCTTATAGGCAGTCCAGAATTTATCCCTGGTCCTGCAGAACAGACACTAAAAATAAATTTCTTTTAAAAACTGATGCATCTCTACCTTTCTACTTTAATGGGGGTTTTGATAGTTATAGTTGCTTTTGGTCCATTTGAAGTGGAAGGTAGCAAGACAAAGAGGACAGAGATTACAGTCAAAGGTCCTAAGATGCATTTTTTCTTTAAAGAGAGGAAAAAAGAAAAACACATTTAAGGGTTCTGGTTTTGTTTTAAATAAGGACTTATTTTCATCACTATCAATAGGGAGTTACGCTTTGTTGTACTACCTCAAGTCATGGTTACCACCAGAAAAGAACTGTATGTCACTGGTTTAATATGCTAGAAGCAATATTTTGGAAAAGGAACTTCAGATTTTTTTCTTTAAAAAAAAAAAAAGGTAAATATTACAGATTCAGGTCAAATATCAACTGGGGAAAAAAGAAAAAAAAAAACCCTATACCTACAATAGCACCTCTTCTCATAAAATAATCTTACCCAGAGCTGAAGTGACCTTTGCAAAGGCAGAGATAACTACATCAGCTACTGATTTACCTTAAGCAAATCAATCACTGTTAATAAATGAAACTTTTCTGAATGATTGGGGGTAAGAGGGAGAAAAACCTCTTACAGCCTTCTTATAAAATATGCATCTAGTCGATATTCATAGATAAATCTCCTAGATGTACAATATGAGTTGCTTTCCAAGGAGAACAGACTCATTTTGGAACCAAGATGGCCATAGTTCATCCTACATCACAAAAACAATGGGATATAATTACCACAGTGTACTATATAAGCGTATTTACCAATTGCATGCTGTTTCAATGTTTGGAAAGTTAAGTTGCTCAAAGAAATGAGTGAAAATTGCTCCCTATGGTACACAAGAATTTTCTCAGTATGAGAAGAAAAGTTGGAGTGGTTTTTTACTTCTATTTTAGCAGCAAAGTTTAATTTTTATTGCTTCAATTTTTTTCTACCTTATTTTTTTAATACAAACATGCTAGCAGTTGGAGATTATTCATAAATTCATAATTTTATTTTATTTTTTTGTCTTAAGTCACAGTTCCCTTAAAAACTCCTCCCACATAAAAGAGCCAAGTACCAACAACACTTTCACAGTAATTAGGGGATCGCGTCAAATTTACAGCCTGCTACAAAACTTCAATTACTACCACCACCCCACTACCCTCCCACCCATCCCACAAATAATTGTTCCTGAGTCATGATGAGACATAAGTTTCCCTTGTTTGGTCTCTGGAAAACGCTTTTGTTTTCTCTTTTGAGGGGGCTCCAAGTGTAAAAAATTAAATTAATTAAATAAAAAAAAAAAACAAACAGAAAATTATTTACTGGGTCAGTTCATTCTTTTGACTCAACGTAATCCTCCCTGAAGTCACGTAGATTGTACTGAATTTTAAGGAAGAAAGGTTCTTATGAAGCACTTTCACAATTCTACAACATTCTTTTAACATAAATACTTCTGTTAATCTGGTTGCTACAACGCTATGATATCACCAACATCTCTACACATTGTCAGTCACAAACGGCTTTGATTCCGTATGTGCGTAATCTATGAAACAAGAATTCTGGTGCAACGTTGAAAGTCTCATTCTGCTAAAGTCATGTTTTTCTTCCTTATCTACTATGAAGGTACACTGACACTGAATTTATTTCATTAGAAATCATTTTTACAGGTGCACAGGGAGGAGAAGAAAGGGATGGTGCTGCCGCTGGGGAGAGGGTTGACAGTAGCATGTGCAGGGAGAAAAGATCAAGGATGACTGATTAAAAGCTTGGGAATTCATTTGGGCTCCCCAAACCTGTATTATGATCACTGCCTCTTAGCGAGACCACTCAAATACGAGGCACAGAACATGTCACACATTGAAATGAGTGCAACAGACAATTGCGGGACAGAAACAGGATACAGTTGTTACTTGCTTCATGCCCAAATTCTATCCGGTCATCACTGACATATTCAGTAGAATATTTCAATAAAGGAATTATTAACTTAGCGGTAAAGGAACACTATTTTCAAACAAACATCAACAAATAGCATCTTTTCATTAATCGATCAAAAATATGCCTTCTGCTAAAGACATTTTAAAATGTATACAACTTCACAACTGGGTCTTAAAAACCCGTTAACCTTTGCAGTCCTGCAGTATGATACAGCCAGTTTCACAGCCAGTTGTTGATACATTATTGGTTTTGACAAAGTCATGAAAGCTTAGATTAAGCTTCTATTAAAACTTACAGTTTATGACAGATTTGTCAGGTTTAATTTATTTCTGGTTCAGTTGCATCAAATTATCCCAATTTGAGACTTTATGATGTGATTCCTACCAAGGGAGAACATATTATTTGGTAACAAATTCTATAAACTACTGTAGTTTGGTGCAGAGAGAAAGTCTTCCAAAGGACTTGACTATCAGAAGGAAATATGCATACTTTATTCACTCAGAACACCTTTCTCCACTTTAAAAATAAATTTCCATATACTCTACATACATTTTATATATTATTATGAAGTTGAGCACATTAATTTCCTTCTATATTCTTAAGTGCATGATACAGACTTCCTTAGGTCAGAGATCTGTTTTCCCATCGATTCTTACGTTTCACTTGTGCTGCCACTAATGAGAATTATGCACAAACAAAACACGAAACACCCTTCATAAGAAATTGCCAAAAAGAAAACAACACAGCAAAACCAAAATGGTGTAATCCAGGGCTGGATGAGACTCACAAGACCTTCTCATACCCTCTGTCTTAAGGATGCCCATCTTGTTTTCAGCGCAGATCTCTTGGTCAAATGCCTCACTTCACCAGACACATAAGACACTTTCTCAATTATTTGAGGGAAACATGGGAGGGAGAATGACACAGATAAACAAACCCTCTGTATTCAAATACGCAAATAAGGCTAGAAGGATTTTCTGTAGTAACTATCAGCTTTGAAAAACTGAAGATATAAAACTATGCTGGCCAGGTCTAGCTTGCCTTTTTTTTTTTTTTCTTCTTTTCTTTTTTTTTTGAGCCCAGCAGAGCTAACCTGCACCACAGACAGCAAAAGCCTTTCCGCTCCTCCCTGGAAGACCTGCGCTGGCCTAACACTTTCTGTCAGCAGCCCTTGGGTTGGCACCTCCCCTCACGACATTTTGGGGAGCCTCAAGAGACAGAGGGGCAGCTCCTGGGCTGAGCTGTTCAGATGCCCCCAAAGAAAGGGCAGGAAAGTCGCTTCTTCCAGCCAGCCCACCTGGGAGTCCCTTCCCTCCTCCTCACCACAGAGGACTATGAAGGAGGGGTGGCAAAGCAACGTGAGCACCAGTGTGGTTCCAAAAGGCGAAGGGTCTCTCTGGACGGAGGAACAGGACCAGGGCAGCAGCATACGCGGGAGGGTGCACCTTCTCAGGCAGCACCAGCAGGGCTGGGAAGCCATGGGGCTCTCCAGGGACCGATGGCAGTCACCAGGTCCGCTCAAAAAAAGGAAGCCTCAGAGCCTCCCTCTTCTAAAGTAAAACTCTTCCAGCAAAGCACAGAAAGCAGCAGGAGGGAAATCTGTCCCTGAGTTGACCCAGTAACAGAAGGCATCGATTGGAGACTGGGTTCAGGATGGTGAGAAGTGAGGACAGTCACAGGCCAGACCTGGAGATGCAGTTTTTGCAGGAATATCCGTTCTGGTTTTCTCCACCTTTTTTATTCTTACACACCACAACACACACAAGTCTGCCAAAATGCTTAACTTAGGATTTTATGCCTATGCCAGTAACCCTACATTTATCTGTGGAAGGTAATTTTCAGCACCACATAAACAGTATGTCAATTAACCTCTTTTAATCATATCACAGAATTAGTATTCACATTTAAACCTATTAAATTATCTTTCCTCCTTTTTTTTTCGAGGGGGAAAGTGTTGGGGTTTTTTGTCTTTGATATCTCACCACTTCAAAGAGAAAGCAAGAGATGCATATGCCACTTACTAGCTCTGGTACATCACCTAAAGGCTCCCAATCGCTTTCAGATACTCCACTGGTAACATCCAAGCATCCAGAATTTCCCTCCCTCCAAACCTCAGAGAAGGCTCTCTAGTGCCTGCCTACCCAAGGCAATGAGAATTTAAACACGTATTTACCTCTTGCACATATGTGTACTGCAGTAAATTATTATATGCAAGGCTCACTGCTACTGAAATTCTGATTTTCCCACATTAATAGTAAGTAGGTGGAAGACTGTATAATTAACTATTTACTTAACACACATTACCTCTGATCATGGTCATGAATTGAACTTAAGACAAATAAAGCAAAAAAGTTAGATACGAAAAATCAGGCAATTGCACTCACCTTATTACAAGAAAAAAAATCTCACCTTAAGTAAAGTTTGTCAGCATAGTATTCCAATCTGGCTAATTCCAGCATTTGCTCTCTCAGTTGAGCTAAATCTTTGCTACTATAAAGAAGAATGAACTATGGTAAGGCCATCTGATGCCTTCTGACCATTAAGACAAAAACTGAATGCAGTCTTCAGTAATGCAAGACTTAGCAGGCGAGCACAGGCCTGCCTCAGCAACACTGGAGTGTACAGGTTCTTCTGTAAAGTTTAGGTGATAATTGGAACAGTGACACTGAAAACGATATACTACACTGCAGGAGAAAGAGAAGACTAATCAAGTTGGGCACGCTTACTATATGTGAAAATTTAACATATTTAAATGGCAAAAGAGTGCTGCTGAGTTCAAAAAGGATCCAAGCAGATATGAGGGGAAAAGAGGCAAGGTTCTGAGGCAAAGACTAGCAAAAGGCCATAAAACAGAGAATCCTGGAAAACATTGACTGGGGTACAAATATTTAGCCCTTTACAACTTCTCACTCCTTACATTTATATGTACACCTGACAAGGTGACAGTTTACATTAAAAAAGAAAAAAGTGTTTATGTGTTGACTAGACTTTAAGAGGGAAAACAAACAAACAAAAGTAACAGAGGGGGAAATTGTAAGCTTAGGCAACTGCTTGGAAGATGATTTGATACCTGTTAGCTGTAAGCAGTTCCTAGGAACCCATCAGAGCATGGATGCTGACAATAATAACAGCTTCCCATGCAGACTCAGAAGGCGTAGCTACTTCTCCCATATGTCTACTTTTTCCCAAACTTTTACAGTTTCAGTTACGAACATGAAAAGACTATCTTGATGGGGCCGAAGGAAAAATTTGGGGGTTTTTTATTTATTTAAAGAAAGCTGCTGAGCTGCAGTTCAGCAATGCAACTGATAGGAGGAAGCTCACATTCCCCAAGGGCAGCAGACGCGCTGCTGCAGCGATGAGCGTGCCCGTGGCGAAGCATCAGCAACTTTGCCAGCCACACCAAGAGAAATGCCTGGCTCCACGTGTGAGTCTGTATGAGTGACAGCAAAGCACAACAGAAAAGCAGGGAAGATGTGCTGTCCCAGGATGTCATAAAACAAGAAATGACTTTGTGAAATACATGCTACATGCTACATTTTCATCCATTTGAAGTTTACAGGAAAGCAGAGTTTCTTTCAATTCAAAATAATTTTGAACACACTCTAAAGTCTGCCTAATAGAAAATTAGATTGTCTAACAGAAAATTAAGTTTTGCTTAAAATGAAACCAAAATACTGAACGAAACGTTATGTCTCTACTACAAACACCAAATGGTGTCATTGTGTTCTCATGCTTGAACAGACACAGCCTTAAATAGCTTAATAAACTTAGACTCCACTGCGTTGCAGTAGCTAATCAAGTTTTAGCCTCCTTTTCATTTCTGTTCAGCTTTACTGCATAAAGGGAACATCCAGAGGAAAGCCATTATATGAAAATCCTGAATATTTTGTTTCATTGTTGTCTACACTATTTGTTACCTTTGATTCTATGGCAATATCCCCAACTCCTAGATCTGAAACCAAATCAGCAAAACACTAACAATATTACCTTCTTTCTTTTTTTTCCAGAGAGAACATCAGACAGGATATTAAAACATGTTTCATCTCCAAATATGTAATTACCATATGTTTAATACATGACATGCAGAAATAATACTAATAAAAAAGCATCAAAGCAGAATTGAATGATAATTTATACCGTCCTGCAGTCTGCTCTCACGCTCCCCCCCCCCTCTTCTCTGGGCACACGTCACCCAGTGAGAAAACGAGCATTGCTCTCTACTTCCAGCATATTGCAAACCACCGTTAGCTCATCTGAATGCAATATAGAGGAGCTCCGTGTCTCCTTGAAATCATGTCAGTTAGTAAAAGCTTTCTAAAAGTGGTTCTGCTACCAGACCATCAGATCAAACACTGAGATCCATGGACTGTATCTCCAGCCCACGTGACCTGAAAGACAACACAGGGATGGGCTTTTGGCTCATCATTAACTGTCCTTAAACTGCTTCAAATTTCCCAAACCTAAACAAGTTGCTTTATCAAATGAAGTTACAGTTTTACAAAAACAATCAGAATTGTATTTTTGAGGTACAGGAGTCTACAAAAAAGAAATTTTAAAGACAGTCTCTTATGCTTCTACCTATTTAAAGTTCATATGGTCAACAATTTCAAGATCACACATGGCTTAGTGTAAGATCACAGCTGGAGGAAACCATGAAAACAGGAGTTTTGCTGGTGAACTACTCAAAACACTTGGCTTAATTTTCTTGGCCAGCTTTGGAAATTCTGCAAGTATTACCTCTGGGTGCTAACGTTCCAGGGACCAGTGTGTGCTCTATAAAAAGCCAAAGTGCATATGGCTCTAGTGAGAGGTTGCGGAATTCCACCCACGGTTGAGGGGGCAGCCAAACACACAGCTCCACGCAGTCCCAAAGCCCAACCAAATGATAAACCATGGCTTTCTGCAACCTAAATGGAAAATAAGGTTTGAAGCTGGTCAAACCTCTCTAAAATGCCTTAACTACAAATATGTGAATTAGATGACAACTGAGATATTGTGCACAAACAGAAGTGTCATCCAAAGTGATTGCTAAGAAATACTAAACAAATAAAATCAAAAACCCATCAAACCCACACCACACCTCACTATATTGCCTCTGATAAGATTATGAGGGAAGTTATTCCTCCATGAAGCTATAAGAGAAGAAAAGAAATGCTCAAGGGACAGATACGGACAGAAAGAAAACAAGAGTCGGGCAGTAGCTTTACACCCTTCCTTTTGATGCCTTGAACTTTTGCAATTGAGGGCTTGCCCACTCATGCAAGCAAAGCGGGCACGAGCTGACCACACACTACCTGCCAGGCTCCAAGCCCCCAGCCCGGCCTCGGGTGCACCGAGCGGCCAGCCCTGCAGATGATGCAAAGCAATCCTGCGGGCTGCAGCTCAAGGCAGCCCCGGGGACAGAAGGCAGAGTACACTCTGCCTGGGAAGATGTCAGGAGGTCGCTATTTCAGACCAGTGCGGGCAGACCGGCTCAGTGGCAAAGTAGCTTCCTCCCCTCTGGAACAGCGATAAGCACGCTGTTATGGCATGGACACAAGCAGCTTAACTGCCGCAGAGCTAACCGCTTTAAAAAGCCAGGAACAGTTTCCAAATGACATAGGACATTGTCCTTAGGCAAACTAGGAGCAATTTTCTCATGTTCTCATTCAAGCACCATCCTTTCAATAAGCAGCCTGGTTGTTTCTGATGTTTAAAAGTCATAGCCTAAATATTTGTATGCAGCTGCCACAGCATCAACCATTCTAGCTCTGCCACTCAAATGCTGTTGCCCTGACGAAGTATCAATAGCCTTTGCTCACAATAAAACGATGCACACCAAAAAAGCTAGTGTAGCTCGCTAACATAGCTAGTACACCTTAAGTTTACACCATACCCTACATGCACCGGTATTCTTATAGGTCAATGAATGCTAAGCTTGATACCCCAATACTGCTACGGTGACTTTATCCAACCAGAAGATAGGAGCACTTTGAGCTTAAAATGTTTTTTTTTTTCTTTGTATTTGTTCTCTGTGGTTCATAAACACATGATTTTGTTCCACTTCAACTATAGTTTGGATTTGGCTGTTAATGTGAGCTTCCAGAAGCTGACTTCGTGTCCCAAGAGATGAAAACTGCTTTACCCTCAAGGAAGAAAGCAATAACAAGTGAGGCTGACTTGCCCAACGGGCATATAAGGTCAAAATAAAGTGTCATATACTAACTGCAGTCTCCATCCAAAAAGCCAGGCTTCACATAGCAGCTTGTCCATGCTATCAGAGCACTCACAGACCATATGTATCTTAGGGCATGGACACTGCAAAATATACTGGTGCTACAGCTACAAAAAGCAACCTAATATGAATAAACTAGGGCATGATTTGCCACCTATGATATATATCACCACAACTGCACTGGGAAGTACGATAAAGTTACCCTGCATTTACCAGATGGGGCAGATCTATACACGCAGGCAATTACCATCAAATAACCAACATACCATAAAGCTACGGGTAGCATCCACCAAGGGAAGTTATTTGTGTAGCCATACCTTTAACTGAAAAGATCGAATTAGCATGAGCTTGGGAATGAAATCATGGGCTTGGAAATGAAATCATGAGCGAAAGCTCTCAACAAGCAAAGTGACATATAAGTGTGTACGCTGCAACTCCTACTCTATATGCAGATACTTACCACAAGGGTTGGGTTTGTTGGTTGGTTTGGGGGTTTTTGGGGGGTGTGGGTCTATGCCCTAGCATATAGGTAAGAAGACAGCTGTATGGAAACTGAGCAATCTATATTTGTAAAGTAACTTGACCCTAAGTACCAAGGTAGAAAGAATAATCCTTGTGATTACTGAACTGAGCAAATCAGGACACCAAGGATATTGTAGAGGATAAATATACATGAAAGCAATTTTTTTTTTGTCAGTCTGTTTTCACAAAACAACTTCCACTAGGGAAACATTTTCATTGTGGCTGACTTCTTTTAGCTGATGAAAGGAAGGTTATGTCACTTTCTATCAGACAGAGTACAGAAATGTTACAGGAAGACTTTCTCTCCCTCTGAAGCTTGAGTTGCACAGATCTTCAAGGTTTCCGCTCTAGCCCATTTCTGAAGCTTTCCAAAGTTCTGCTGATCAGATTTGATGTCTGCATCCAGTGTTAAGATTTCCATCTAATGATGAGGTGCAGACAAAAATCTCCAATACACACTAGCTACAGGGATATGCTACAAATCAGCAATGTCCTCTTACTGACAGGATAGGTGATGTTTGGCTGGATGCAGACTTTTTTTACAATACCTCATCCCTTAAAAGGTTACCTAATTTTCAAGCCTCCTGTAGTAGGGGATTCCCACTGGCAGTCATATAACTGGCTATTCTAGGCCAGCAACAAAACCACCAAGAAGGATGAAATCATACCTACTTGGGAGGTGAAACTTTCATGTTAGGGACAATTTTTCACTCCACCCATGAGTTAGGATCTCCAAGTACTATAACTTTTTCCTGTCACTGTGGCATAAGTTGGATTACTCAAATTAAGAACTCCATGTAAAAAAATTCTTTAAATTATCCATATGATTTCCTAAGGAAATTCAGGTTATTTTATCACATTATCTGCCCACTCACCCTTTAAGTCTGTTGGCTGATTCTAGTCAAATTTTAAGAGGGATAAAAACCCTTCAAAATAATTATGCTCCTACAAATTTAACAAAAATCAGCTGCTGGGAAGCATCACTCACTAATGCCTCCACAGAGCAAAGGAGGAACGGTGGCACCGCTCATTAAACACTGCTTAGCAGCAGCTGACTGCCAGGCAGTGTCACCAGGTGCTGCGCCTGCCACCTCTGGTACAAAGGACAGGTTTTAGGGATGCGCCTGGGAGAAGAGGAGTTTTTGCTCTGCTCTGGACAGGATGTTGGCAGGGGGGAACATAGAGGCCAGCAGACAATTAATGAAGCCAGGCTTCATTAGTTTTGATGCTCAGAGACCCAACTATTATACCTCATGATTGCTAATTTACCTCTTGCACATTTGCTTTTTCACTGAGCAGTCCGCTAGCCATGACTAGACAGCATCACTGAAACAGGTGGTCAATAAATTTTATCGTATAGATTTTGACAGGCTTAAAATCTCATCCTGTGTTGAACAACAGGGTGATGAGATTGAGACAAGGTTTTCCCCCCAGTGTTTCCAAGCAACTGGCAGAATAGAGTGCACTGGAAAACCCCCAGAAGCAAAGCCAGGATTTGTTTGACAGTGTTAAGGTGTACATGTATGAAAGATGTGAAGACAGATGAATCTTGGGCAGCAGAGAAAAGAGGGAAGCACACTTAATACAGAAAAGCCTGATGAAATTTGCAGGCCAAGTTTCTAGATGCTCACAGAAATTTGATCACAGAAATTTGAAAAGAGCTCTACGAAAACTTGATGCATAGAAAAATGGAATAAAAGCTGTAAAGACACTTAAACAGAAACTGTGTATATTCCTTTTTCTGGAAATAGTACATTTTTGCACTATGTAAGTTCAGAAACAGCTTCAATGTATTTATCAGCTTTACCTACTAGGTAAAAATAAAGTCCAAGGACTCATATGCTTGAAGCTTGACACAAAAGTGTCAAAGTCCATCACTGGTCCTGGGGAGGGGTCTATGGCACCTGGACTATTTGTTCTATGGTACTGAAGAGTAACAGGGAGAAGCTTTGTACTCAGGATGGCACCAAGGAAAGAAAAAATTATTCCTTTTAGTCTGAAGCAGAACAACTTTTCCAGCCAGGGTTGCTGTACTGCAGCCTAATTCTCATCATCTAACCCAGATTTGCCAAGAGCCTTTCCCATCTGTTGTAGAAGGTTTTATTACTCTGAAGTTCCCAGGATCCACTCATAGCGGTCAGCAATCACTCAGATGACAGCAGGAATGGCAGACGGCGCACACTGCCACCACAGCTCCACCACCCCTGCCCAGAGGTTCCCCAAGTGCCACCTCCCACCTTCATCACCCTCCTTCTACCAAGATGCTCCTTCCAATGCACATGACCCCTTTGAAACTTAGTTTCCAAAACCATATTTGCAATCTTAAATTGAAACAGCAACGCTGTTAGCCTTTTCCAGTGGCATCTGTCAGGATAACACATCCCTAAACAGCACCTTACAGAAGCAAATACACACTTTTATGAGTAGAATATTTCAGCCATCGTCTGTCTCATAGCCCACTGTGAGGGCAAAGAGCATCACCATCTCAGAGCCCAATTTCAGGAATCCAGCCTTCACATTGTTTCCAGATAAACCGAGAGCGAAAGAACAGCTCACAGGCTGCTTTTCATCAGTGCCTTCATGTTGACCACAAAGAGGGCACAAAAGAGGCCACCCTCCCCTGCCGGGGCACCATTAGCCCAGGGTGTTCAAACAACTTCCACACTGCAAGACACTCCACGAAATGGAAGGCTGTCTTGCTCTTTTGTTATTTTATTTTGTTGCCAGTATTTTCATTAATGAAGCATTTTAATAACAGCATGATGATAACTCATCATATAGTTTTTGAAAAAGGTCATGGATGGATGAGAAGAAAATGGATGCCTGTAAAATTGAAATTATAAAGATCTAAATTTGCTGAGGGATTTCTTTCTTTGGTTTAACACAGTATCTAAAAAGATGAGGGAAAAGTCTCATTCTTCATGGTGTATTTTTGCCACTCTCCAAGGACTAGCTGCCTCAAAGCATACACCGCATTGGGCTTCAAGACAATAAAAGAGGTCAAATATATTCTTTTTGCTCATGCCGTATGCACTTCAGTTTGCTTATTTTTTATTCTTCCCAATTCTAAAAAATTATGCCAAACAGAAAGTGCTGTGAAGAAGGAGATAAAGAAAGATAAGGTACACTCCAAACAACAGAAAGTGTCTGTAAGGAAACAAAGGCATCCCGGCACCTGGAGAACTGTCCCCAGCTCTGCATGGACCAACAAAATTCATTCCTCAGAGATACAAACTGAGGATGAAAGGAAACATCACAATCAAAAAGCTGCTAGAATTAGTAGCAGAAATAGAGAGATTTATCAGAAGTCGAGAACTAGGGAAAGTTTAAAAAAAAAAGTTAAAAACAAAGAAGAAATGACAGCAAGCACCTTCAGAGAGCCAAAACTGGTGGTACTGCTAAGGCCTGCAGAAAATTCAGAAGTCTTGAAGAAAATGGCAGTGTAGGTTCAACTATACAAGTCTTTTTTCTCATCCTATTATTTCTTTAATGTGCATGCTGTGAGCTTTGGATGCAGAAATATTTATTTGTTTAGGAGAAACGGTATAGGTTTGCCTAAATCACATGCTCCCACAGGAAAAAAGAACACAAGTACCAAATCCTGTTGAGTCAGGCAGAATAACAGCACTAGAAAACAAACACGAGGCTTCTCGTATCAGCTAGAATCACACAGATCTACCAAAAGGGTGGTGACAGCAATCAGGTTTTGCACTGGAGAGGTTGATACGGGAGCAGTGTAGAGGGACGGCAGCCTTTCCTTCCCTCTGAGCCCAGGCCAGAGGAGCAGGAGCTGTAATCCACTCTCCTCTAGTGGCGATTTCTGAGGTTTTGGTAATCGCCACTTCACTTTAACCTAATTGCAAACTTGGGACTAAAGAACTCCATAGGTTGTTGAAACTGAAGTGTAAAATGCCTGCTAGAAAAAGCACCTGCAGAAAAACTGCTTTTCTTTCCTTTTTAAGCTAAGGCTTGTGGTCAAATACACATTAGACCAGTAACACATTCACCAAATTAAAAAAAAAATATATATATATATACACACAGTAGTACTGCAACTGGGAAAAATATGGGGAAGTACTTTTAATAAATATTTTTCCATAAAAGAAAAAAAAAGGGGGGGGGAGGAGATATTAAGATCAGTAACAGAACACAAGTTTATTCAAATAATAAACTTGCAAAATATTAACTTCTTTTTTGTTATTTTCATTTTTCTTTACTGGGGTTTCAATCCACAGAAGCATATATATGCTTATTTTCTAAAGACAGGCAAATTTTACCAAAGCAAATTTCAAGAATACCAGTAGGTGGCACTTAGAAAAGAAAGAAAAAACCCAAACCTGAAACACTAACTTACTCACAAAATAAAATCACATTTTAAAATTTTTATTCTAGTAAGACATACAAAAAAACTTTTATTTTTAAAACACACTTTTAAATGAGATCATAGCCTTTTAAGAAAAACAAAGCTCTATCTTAGCATTTATTACAAAAGGAGGGGATGTAGTTAGATTAATTCTAATTTTAAATGATACTTGATTTAGCTGGTTTATGTAAACAGATATCCAGAAGACAAATACTTCATCATTCGCAGGACAAAAAATTTATAACAAGAAAGAGTGAAATACATACAAGGGATGTAACAATTATACTCGATCACTTACAAAAGACAGGGGAGAAAGCGTGTAGTAGTGGTAGTACCACTAAGAGGAGGGTGGGATGGGTGTGAAGAAGCAACTCCTGCAAGTTCCCTCCACGAGGAATGAAAGGGGGCTTTTGGAAGGCTTTATAAGAGCAAGTGCCACAAACACCACCAGCAACTTCTCCCTGAGGAAGAAAGGTCTTGAATTCTGCTTTTTAGCGATATACGCATCGCTGCAAATCTATACAAATGGTAATCTGTTTAAAAAAAGATTGAGTCATTTTCCAGTGTATAGGTCTTTCAGCAAAAACTCCTAACTGGATCTTGGGGAAAAAAGTTGGTTTTAATATGTGAAAAGCTTGAGATGAAAGATCTATAAGCAAACACATTGCATTTTACTTTCCAGTACTCTGCAAAAAGCAGAAGCTACTTTGCAAGTAAATTGAACATGAAGTCAAAAGAGAGAGGGTCTATTACAAATAGTGAAATACCACGTTATATTAAATTTAAACTGGGTTTATTACATCTAAGTGGACTATTAAACAACAGTAACATTTAGAAACCTGTTTTCACCAGTGCGTTCAAGAGGAGCAGCAGTGTAAGTTTCCAGGTAACTACCTCTCTCTCAAGGAATTCTCAGTCATTTAATCAATAATTCAGTAAAAAGCAAATTAAATCCATCGGCTACAGTTTGATGAGGCAGTATAGACTCAAAAGTTTTTAAGAAAGCTTATTATTTCCCACATTCAGTTAAAAACAGCATCACCATATACACAGATCACATGACAAATGCGCTGGAAAACCTAGTCCTGTAATTAAGCAGAAGACTAATTATTTATAAAAACCACTTGCTCATTTACTAGATACAATCCAAACTTCATGGCCCATGAAGCATGATAGTACTCATTTGTATATGCAGGCAATAAAATCTCAGCTCCTGCCTGAATTCCAACTGACACAGGGCCACCTCAAAATTAAAAAAAAAGAGGAGTATGTAAACAGGTAATTCACATGCATAGACAATAATAGAAGATTTGTCACTCAAAGCAAAACATAGCAGTGATGACGAAATCGGAAGACAGTCAAAGCAATGTTACTGTGTTAACTTAACAAAAACTTCACTGTCAACTCATTCTTTGACCATGACTAAACTTGGAACCTGAAGGTTTGATATATTTCCTCTTGGAAGTATGGGCCTCAGCCACATCCTTATACTTGACTCTACCTTAAAAGTGAAATAATTTACAGGATTAGACTGTGATGAAGTATATTTCAATCCATTATATAAGGAATAAACCAAATTGCTGATAGACACTGTACTCACCAATTACACATACCGTGCCCTCTTCATTCTCCATACCTACTATGCTGGCTGGCCGCACGTGACCTGCTCCCGTGCACCATACTAAAGAGCCATGGGTTTTAATTCCCGTGGCATTGCCACATCCCTGCGCATCCCTGCCAGAGAATCTGGCTGCTGGCAGGAACCACCGCCTCCGCCCCGGGGAGGGGGTTTGCAAGGCAGCAGGAGTGGGATGGAAGGCCATGGAAATGAACGGGAGGGGACGGGAATTATAAATACAACAGGTCTGGGGGAATGGAAGCAGGGTGGCTGCTGTGCTATTTTTTCTCTGGGATGCAGGATGAAACAGGGGGCAAGGAGATGGGGAAGGGATGCTGAGGAGTACGATCAGGCTGGAGTGATAGGAAACGAAGGGAGGGAGAAACAGTGCTGCTACGGGGGCTTCCCGGGATGCCAGGAGCCAACTGAGCTGGGTCTCCTCAGGAGGGCTTCCTCCTTCCCTGGACACGCAGACTTCCCCTTAACTTCATAGCAGAAATTTCATTTTCTTTATGAAGTGACAGGATTGCACACCTGTGATCAGTGCTTAGAGCCAGAGCTCAGGAAAAGTTTTATGAAGCCAGAGGCAAATTGTTCCACATCCATCGGAGGATGCCCTGCACTGCAGACCATAATTCAGAGAATTAACGGCCCTCTTAGTCCTTGCACAACCACGTTGGAGCACAGCTGGGGAAAATGGAGGCCACGGCCTTTTGCTGCAAAGTTACTAAACAAGACTGCCACACTCAGTCCTAGGCTTTCACATTCTGAAATATACAGCAAATCTCTTTAATTCTTCAAATTCCAAAGACTTAAGGGTACTCTTTTTCAGAATTAAATTTACCTTTAAATCCCTGTAGCAGTGCAGACAATTTTCAAACAGTAAAACTCCACCTAGTTCTCAAATTCAAGTTTTAGGATTATGAATCTCCTGTCCAGGTTATAATTTTTAAACGGGAAAGCTCTTTACATCACTAGAGTCTTTTGCTTCTAGGAAGCAGTTCTGTCAAATTCAGGTCCCCCTAAAATTTTTGCATCCAATGAACTCAAGGTTATAACATTTTAGAGATCAGCTTTTACCGTAGGAGGAAGTACTGCCCGACCACTGCCTGAGAACAGTATCTCTTCTCGGCTTGGCAGCTTTCTGGCAAAGGCACCTTTTGAAGCTACGATTATGCAGCACACCTTTGCCAACACTGACTCCGCCGCAGCCACGCACCACAGGACAGGGCTCTTTCTCCATGACAGCTCAGGAAAATCGCAGGGGAATGAAATGTGTCAAGGAAGGAAAAGAAGGAAGAGATTTCCTTCTTCAGGAAAAAGGACTGGGGGGGGGGGGATCAAAGCTTTTATCACTTTTTTCCCTAGTAAAAACAAATTAACACTTAACTAAAATGCTGACCCACTGCATGCAGAATGCAGCACAGAGTTTCCATTTAGTTTTTAACTCTCATCGGCAGAGTCACAGAAGACAGTTTTGGGCTGGAAACACGGCTGCTTGCTGGTCCTGTGGTGTTGCCATGACTGCAAGAGGAGAAAAGCTGCAGGGGACCAAGGAGGGAATTCCCTCTGCGTGTCTGAGAGCACACTGCAGCCTCAAATCCCTCCTTCCGTCCCACACCGTATCCACTTCACAGCCTTACTGACCATGGAGGCAGCTTAGGAACAGACACAGGGATGCTGGGATGCTCCAGCTGCACCCAACTGAGACGCTCCTATAGTCACAACTGGTGCGCCAGGGACAGAACTACCACAGTATTACGTTAACATCTGTCTTGGACATTTCAAAGTGAAAAATATCATAAAATTGTTACAGGCTACTTTTTTTTGTAAATGGAAGTAGTACAGAAGTTTTCAGGACCTAATGTCACATAAAAGTACTGATTTCAAATTATGCACCGTTCTATCTGACAGCACAGTAAGTGCCATAAAGTGGGATTTAGTACTTGCGATAAAATGTTCAGTTTTTATATAGATATACATAAGGCAAGGAAAAATATCTCAAGGGAAATCTGCACCAAACCGTAAGCCACAAGAGGGACATGGAGATTAGAATTCTGGAGGCATTGTGTATTAAATGAGCAGTATACTATTCAAAAAATCAATTGAAGCAAATTCAGTACTTCTACAATTATTATAGCACAATAACTGTCATTTTGAAGGATGAAGGTTGGCTATTTCAAAGGTTTCTATACAGCACTTCTTTGCCTACTTGAAATGTGGTATTTTTAAACTGCAGTATCAGCCAGCCAAATAAATGTATCAGACACCTTCGAGCAATGCACTTAAATGAGAGAATATTCATAAAGGATTTAGAAAAACATCTCAATTCACTGACCTAAATATTACAAAGCAAATCACCAGATTGTCTTCTACATGCAACCGTGTTGGAAAAATTCAATTACTTCTTATCTTATAATTAAACTACTGGCTTAATACTTTGCATTTCTATGGTACCTTTCACCCAGGGAGCTTAACGTGCTTTACAAACATTATCAGCTTTTACAGTTAGCTGGCTTTTGTGATGAGACACTGTATTGCAGACTTCCAGTTTGAGGGTTTATGTTAATTACATACAAGTAAAAAGGGATCTCAAGTCACACCAGGTAATGTAAAGTTCATCCAAATAAACTGAGTTACTGTGAATTCATTAATGAGAAAGCAAATGTAGAAAAGCAAGCAGGAAGAACATGCCACAGAACATACCTTCTTTGGATATTTTGCTGCATCATTGTTGCCATTTTAAAAATAATGAAATAATGTTTCTTAATAGTAAAAAGACAACAGGATTTTAAACCCTTTTAAAAAATCCGTACTAAATAAAACAGGAAAAATTAACATGTACTCATTAGTACGTTTGTGTATACCATTCCTTCACATTGTAGTACATGAAGAAATGGATGGCACTTCAACATTACACAACTGATACTCCTTTTTGGCAGGGTATGTTGACTCAGCTGTTTAAGGTTTCACTGCTCCAACAGCACTGTCAAAACCCAAGTGCTCCACGATGTAAATCATCCTGACTTTTCCTAAAGTAGCTTAAAATGTTAGAAATCTTGCCAGCTCAGGAGGAACCAAGCAACACACAGAAGTCTTTAAAGTTCATCTAAAACAACCTGCAACAGTAAGTACCACAACTTCCACTACTGCTACTCAGCCCATGAAGGACAGCAGAGAAGCACAGAATTCAATGTTCAGCATGTTGCACTATTAACAAAATAAAATATTTAAACAAACACTTTAAAGTAATGAATAATATATATGTACAACTCACTGCTGCAGAATGAATCATCCTTACAGGACAAAATGAAAATATTTTATAAAATTACAGATTCAGAAAAAACAGAGAATGAATGCTGGAGTGCTGAGGTACCAAGTATAGACTTTTCTAAGATGGTATGACCTCACTGTTCATGAGGTATGCAGTTTATCTCACTTGAGTCCTAATTAGGGGGAAAAAAAAGACTTTAGAGTCCAGTAGGCCACATATTCTACAGACACCACTACCTTTATTGAAAAACTTGAGCAATGGTTTAGAGAGCTTTCAATATTTTATTGGGACCATTTATTTTCTCCTTCCACCTGCAAAGCACAGCACTTCATTCTACTATATGTTCAACACTACAGGATTCACAAGGAAAGAAAAATTACAGCTAATATCTTTTTAAAACGTCTAAGAATATCCTAAACCAGCTTTTCTGAATAAAAAAGCTGTAGTATTTTAACTCCAAGATTTTGACTCTTTTGAGTATAGTCAAACACTGCATCCGAATAGAAAACAAAGATTATGTCCTTTTCCTAAGCTATAAAATGATAAACTTTTGCCATTTAAGATCACAACATACTGGACCCGCAAAAAAAAAACCAAACCAAAAAAACCCCCAAACAAACAAACAAAAAAAACCCACAAAGCCTATCCAGGAAAAAAACTCCTAGCAGAGGAATTAATTTTGGAGAAAAATTTCACAAGCAGTGGGGGAGAACATTTCACTTCCAGACGGATATTACAGAGATACTAAGAAAGGATGAAGACATAGAGAGACAGAGGCATGTCTCTCTCACATACGAGGCATTCAAAGCTGAATGAGAAGTAAGTATACTAAGTCCACCACTCATCATGTGATTCTTCAAGTCAAATATAGAGATGTCTCTCTGCCTCTCTCTCCTCCCTTCCCACCTCCATCTCACTGCCATTAAACGGCATCAGGGCACTCCCCCTACATCCTATAAAGCATGTACACAATTATATTGCAGGGACAGTGGTGATATTTTTTGGGCACATCCACAGTACTGAAGGTACCACTCCCCAAAGGCAATCAATCCCCAGCACACCCCTGAATCATCCACTCCCTCCATTTACAAGACCTTAACAAAGACTTGATACCCCCTCATATAAACAAAACATTTAATTGTTCATAATCCATTTATTTGGAGAATTAGTCTGCTTTAACAATGCTGAGGTCACTATTATGGTATTGAGTGATAGCAGGTAACAACAATTAGATATTTGGGGTCTGCCTGAAACCTTGTGTGTTCACAAAGTCTCTTCTAATAATCTACAAATCTGTTACGTGACCCAATTATCATGTGTGTAAGTTGAGTTAATTCGAGAGGAACTATGTTGGAGAAAACAGGTATGAAGGCAGGTAAGGCTTCCACCAGCTCCTACAAAGCAGCCCCGCCTGGCATAAGGAAACCGAAAAAGGACAGCAGACTTGACAGAGACACTGTTAGGGGGAAAAAAGAAAATTGTCAAGAATAACGGCAAACCCCAGCCTTCTCTCTTTGACATGTTTTGTCCCTATGGCTAAAGATTACACACTGCTTTAAAAAATGAAACCAAATCAAAGAAAGCTGTTCTCCATCACCATACTTGCTCCTGGTGACAAGTTCCTGGGGAGGAAGCCCCCACAGGGCCGCTGGGCAGGCAGAGCCCAGGCACAGGACCCAGTCCCACACCTCCTCTGGCTCTGCCTTAGGAAAGATGCCACCAGGCAGGAGGTTGGGCAAGGATGCGCTCAAAGCAAGACAAGGGGCAGCCGTGTAGCTCACTCCCCAGCACACAGCAGGCATACTTTGCCATTTAAAACTATTTCCTATCTACTGACTTCTATTTTGTACTTTAATTCAACTGAAGGCCAGGCAATTTTTTTTTCCTATGGTTTAGGTCAAATATATCAAACAGCTTCAAGTAGTTTACATTAAATCCATTAAATTGCACTGCTGCAAATGATGAGGTTATATGGGGCCTGAAGCGATCATTTAAAAAAAATTCTCTTTCAGGTCGAGTGGAAATATATGACTCGTTAAGCCAGGGTAAAATCATTTATGGCCTGGAGAGGAATCTTTCCTTCTGTCTGAATAAAACTGACATTTGTGTTCCACACTACAGATTCAACAAACAAAAGTTAATTAATTTAGGACAGCAATTCTTTTAATGCTTTTGGCAACATCTAAAACCAGTAAATACAAATTTAAGTATTTATGATGTTCTGAAATCTTAGAAGAGAGTGGCAGCTGAACAATTCAAGACACTTCAAAAGTAATGCAAAGAGCAGGGTCTCAGTCTATGCTACGCTCACATTGCTACACCTCCACTCATTTGCCAAATGCCATTTGCATCTAGATATTTCTTCTTTTCCGGCTAAGTGATCCATATTGTTGCTTCCTTCCTTAAACTCTTACTGCTGAAAGGATCAGTTTCATTTTATAACTGATGCTCATTTATTATTTGTGAATTATACTAATAGCTTGCAGGTTTTTTAGAAACACAAATCACCACATGCATTTTATACGCACATATATAAAGAGACAGAGAAAGAGAGAGATAATATATTAGAAAGACAATAATGTGTCGTAACATTTACCAGTCACTTGCCAGAATAAATTCCTGATGAGATGAGTGGACTAATTTCCCCAGAGACAGATCACACTGTATCCTGTGTGGCTGCAGTCTTACTGCCCTGAGAATAAAGCACAGCTCCTCTACCAAGCCTGGATATGTGAAACAACACCTCAAGCTCTAAACTGGCCTGTAACAAGTGTTCGTGTTTGGTAAACATGTTTAATACTGCTGCAGCTGTTTCTGCTCAAAATATTTCTTAAATGAGATGCATGAAATTTAGTATTTCATAGTCTTTTACATTCCAGTAACATCTTCAACTTTCATTTAAAGGTTATTCTAATTATTGACTTTTTTCCAATAATGGAGTCATATGCAAGTCTGGGCTTACCATTAAGTCGTGTTCTACCATGCTGAATCCTTGGGCTTAATCCTCTCCCCTCCCACAGGCTCTCAGTCTAAAGTTACATAGTGTTAAGTCACCCTTAGCTTCAACCATCTATCTTCAAAAAGGGAAGAGTAGAGCACCTTCTTGCCTACTCTTGACCTGTTCTGTATAACCAGTTTCTAAGCACGGGCTCTTTTTGCATGTATGGCAGACTGCTTAGCACAGAGAGAACTCGGTCTTGCTCAAAGCTTCCAAGCAACAACCACCACCCTAGCACGTTTTTCCTAGCACTAAGTACACAAGGAGAGAGAGGATCAGGACCCTTCACCCCTGCATTCACAGGTTCCACACTAGCTACAAAACCAGCTGCAAGGTGACAAAAGTTGTCCAGGTCCATGAAGCCACCCATGAGGAGAACCTGTAGGAAACCTACTTCCAGTTCTGTAAGAGCTCATCCAAATCAATCCACTTGTGCAAAACTTTGACTTATAAAATCCCATTTGATTCAAAAATCCTCCGTTATCTCCATTCACAATGACAAACCTCCATGTTTTAGAACAGAGCTCCAAAGGAACTGCAGACAAGAGCTTGGTATTTGAAGGATGCAAAGCTAAGGTAGACAAGTTTGATCGAGAGGAAGAAAACCCAATGCTCAATAATGGCAGGAAGAAATGTTCTTGCTTACAAAACCAAAAAATAGCAATTCTGAGGGACTGGGGACAGATGTGAAGACTAGTGACCAGAGATGCAGATGTCTGTCTGAACACTTCCACTTGCCATACTTAGCATCAGGGCATACTCTTCCTTCTCAGCTACAAACAGATAAGTGAACAAGCACGCAGCTGCAACACCTGGGTGACACATGCTGCAACTTCAGTAACTGAATTAAGCGGGCTACAAAGTTTATGTTGGCAAAACAAAATGACAGATACTCAGCCACCCTCACAGAACCACTGTACTAAGTTTAATCAACAATTCTTTCCAGAGCCCCAGGCAGAATTTTATAGGATCCCTATACCAGAACATGTTAATTCTCCAGCTCGATTCTGGCAGAGAGCAAGCATTGCCCATCCCATCTCCAGTGAAAAAAACTCCAGACAGACACCGATCACTAGTAGCCTGGGGTTAGGAAAAAAGAAAAATCTCCTATATGAATGTTTATTTGCCTGAAGGACTTCAACCCACCGAAGCCTTTGGTGCCAGCCACTGCAGCAGCGCATCAGCCCATGAGGTGATTCGCTGCCCTGCTGCAGTTCCCACAGCGGACTTCGTAGGACTTCAGAAAGGACTGACCAGAAGTCACAGATACACTACAGAAATACAAAAACATTGACAATGAATGTTCTTAAATGCTGTAGAAAATCAGGTGGAATGACGGGAATGGAGTGACTGGAGTTATGGATATGACATGGAATGACCAAGAGAGAGGTGTATTTTATTATACCTTCAATTGAAAACAACAGTGTTGCAAAAATATTTCAGGAAAAGATCAGAACTCGATATGCTCATAAAGAAGAAAATGATAATGCAAAACTCATAAAATCATTTTATATTTGCTTATATTTGCTTTTCTCAAGAGAGACACTTGTAGAAACTGTCAGGAAGGAAAAACTTTGTAAAAATTGCTATGGTTAAGGTAAATAAGGAAGAATACATGAATTAGTCATTTAAATAGTTATGAGGCTTACTATAACAATTCTCTAAAAAAGAAAGCAATGTCTTTTTGCAAGTAGTGTACTATACCTGTGGGTTTTGTCCCTAAGTAAAACAAGGGCCAATATAAAAAAAAATTAGCAACACTCAAACCAAAGCTTACCAAATGGGGAGCCTCAGACTTGTCCAAAAACCAGAGTGGGGCATCATGTAATACTGACCTGAGATGCACTGCTTGCAGATGGAAAAGAAGAGAGATGGGACAGGATACTCAGTTCTGCTGGATCCTGGAGGGAAGTCTTTAAGACATGAAAAGTGAGTGGAGCACTGAATTTATAAAGAAAAGTCAGAAAAGCTGAGTATATTTCATCTGCTTAACAGAGGTGCACAGGAACCTCCTTACATTGAGGGAAAGATAGGACTAATTCAGGAAATTACAAGAGTTGGGGAAATTATTACAAATGATGAAATAAAACTGTCGACTACATAAATTCTGACAAAAAAGGTATTAGAGTATGAAACAATTTCCAAAAGCAAATGGCAGAAGCATCATTGCCAATGACAAGCCTAAAATTACACCAGACAAAAATCCTGAAAATAAAGACAGACAACTTCTGCATTTGCTAAATAGAAACAGTACTTAATTTACCCTTGCATAGATAAATAATTTTTAAAAAATAAGAAAAGATGGGTGGTGACCAGCTCTCAGAGGGAAGTAATCAGTAGTTTTGCAGATCTGTGTTAAGACCTATGCTACTCAATACTCAAATTAATATTCTTAATAAAACTAGGGAAAACAAAGGTGAATAGTGAGGTGCAAGATTTGTTGACAATATTTAAATTATCCAGGAAAGTAAAAAATATGGGCGTATTGCAAAAAAAAAAGTTAAAGTTACATTTATGAGAGGTCATGCATATGGGAAAAAATAAACCCTAGTGTCGCAGGTGAAATAATGGGTGAAATAATCTGACCACTATCACTTGGGATATAATTTCAGGATAATAATCGTATTCCGTCTGCACAAGCAATACCCCTCCAGGCTACTCCCAGGCCCATCCCAAGGGCCATCAGCCCATCAAAAGCCTGCCTCCACAAACCCAGAGGAGCAGAGGCACAGCGGCAGGCAGGACCCCAAACCAAGGGCTCCTGCTGAGGAACACCCCATCTGTCCCAGGAGAGCCTCAGCGTCCAGGTGTGGAGCCCGGCAAGATGAGTTGCAGGGAGCAGCTCTCCTCATCACCTTTTGGATTAAGGACGGTTGCTGCCTCGGGGTGTGGGACACACGACAGGATGAAGGGGAAGGGCATTTTGGGATCGTATAGGGTTTATGAGCATATAAGTGCTAGCAAAGACCAAGCTGGAGAGCAGAAGTGGCCTGGGAACGAGGGGTTTAGAGCAGGTCTCCGAGGGCCAGTTCTAGGCTTGAGAGCACATACGTGTCTCTACAGATGAGAGCACAGGGGGTGTTGGCTGTGGGACCAGGGGGCTCCCATGTCTAGGTGCCAGCAACTGGGGAGACTGGGATCCAGGAGCAGCGACTGGGCAGACAGAGTGTCCGAGCCCAGCTGCTGGAAGGGTGGCTCCTCGTACGTATGTATACATGTATTCTCCCTCACAGACCTCCTCCTGCTCAGGCAGACCTGTCTGTGTCCAAGTGCTCTATCTGTCTCCGTTATCTGTGCTGGCCGCATACAGACATGGTGCATACCCGTGCCTGCTGGGGATTCATTTCAGCCTCACCACCGGTTAGACCTGGGGGCATGGAGCAGCAGCTGCCTCGCCTCTCTCGGGCTGTTGGACCCAGCATGACATATTTTCCTCCAACATAAAATACATGTTTTCAGGCAACCATCAGCTAAATGCTGAGCAGTCAAAACAAACCAGCAGGTTATTAGGAGTTATGCAGAGGAGAGAACAAAAGAGAGACAAGCTTAACACTGCTGATGAACCCACTGTAGGCCTGCACCTTGAAGGCTGCCTATGGTTCTGCTCCTCTCCCTGCACAATCAATGGTTAAACAGCTTGAACCCTGCTGCCTGGAAAGGGGATGAAGGAGCCAGGATGTAACAGTAGCTGATAAAATTCACAGGCGGCACACCCGGGATGGAGAGGGATCAGTTGTACCTCTTGTAGCCCAAGAGCTAGGGAGCAAACGGTAGCATGTTCACAACAAACAAATGGAAGTCATCTTCACACAACTTGGATCTACGCTGTGGGACTCTGCCACAAGATACTTTGGACGCTAAAACCCTACAGCCTTAGGGAGAGGCCAAACAGATTTATGGAAGAGAAATGCAGTAAGGCTTAATAGCCACACCGAGATCACTCCTATCTCGGGAAAATACCCTGAGTCATGTACCACTGAAGGGTGGGAGAGGAGGGATGGGGGGGTCATTACCTCGTTGCTGTAATCTTCTTGAGCCTGTCACTTTTGACCACGTCAGAAAGGATGTGCGGTTAGATGGACCTCAGGTCTGACTCAATATGAATAATTCCTACATTTGGTTCTTATTTTGTTTTTTAAAAAAATTAAAAATTATAATAATACAGAGGACAGTTCCACACAGTGCTGATACTTTTCTTATTATGTAAACAGGTCTGTTTGAAGCTTCTTCCTTTTTTTCACCTGGATCATTTCACAGACCAAGATTAGAGAAAGGACCAACACAAGAACTGCCACAACAAGGAAAACCAACATCCTTCTCTGGGGAAATAGAAAGAGGTAGCTGGAGAAAGGAGAAACTGGAAAACGATGCCAGTTAGAGAGATCTGCTATTGACAGAACAGCAGCATGGAGTCAAAGCACCCCTTTCCTTGCTATACATATATAGCTGAAAGGTTCAGGCACAGATGCATGGGAATCCTCCTGCACTCCCATTTACACAGCAGAGGGTCCAGCTCCTATAGCCCTTTAGTAGCAATTGCACATATAATAGCTTAGATTTTTCCAATGAGGAATTTGCAACCTCAATGCTGCCTGTAGTCCTTGCAGTACAGCTTCTGCTGGACAACAAGATAAAAGTTAAGTCTAAAAACATCTGAATGAACACCAGCTGACCCTGACAGTGAAACCAAAAATCATGATTCATTAATTCCACCAAAACATCTGCCTCGCCTGAGGCCCACCTCCTGCGTGACAGAGGAAGCCCAGTCCATACCTCCTCACACCCACACTTTGGGAGCTACACCTTTTGTCCACACAACGTATCCCTCTTAGACAAGCACGATGACACAAACTGCATCTGTTCCAAGAAATAATTAAAACCCCGATCATGCACCACAATGTCACTAGCAAAACAGAGAAGGGAGAGATGTGATTTCATTCAACTAATTTTTAAACAGTTCTCAGTTTAGGTAAAAAGCACAGTGCAAGCTTCAAACAATTATCTAAAATGTTACAATTATACAGAGCCACCTCAGGCAAAGCTTTCGGAAGCTGCAGAGGCGCTTCTCCCGTACTGGAGACAGCAACCCAGTCATCACAACAGCACTTTGTTACTGTTATTTAAAAGGACAGAGTCTAGACCAAAGACACAGAATCAGCAACTCCAAACTCAAGTTCAATGAAGTCAGACAATTCAAATGCCTGCAAGTAAATAAGCAATAAAGAAAAAGGAAGAAAAAAAAAAAAGTATTTGAAACAGTAAACATGCACTCACAAAACTCACTGCCAATAATGGTAGTATTTCAAAGTGCAAATCTACAAGACAATGGCTACTGATCGACAACAGCTTTCAACAAACAGACATTGAGTCTGGTCAAGTAAGAGCTCTAGTGCATGAGAAGACAATAAGCATACATAATAAAGAGACCTCAATAAATGTAATCCATTCCCACTTCCAGAAATTAAACGCAAAATAGCATTAAGAGATATTTAAAATACAAAAGATAAACAAGGATACTCTTCATAAAACTTTGACTGAATCTTATTTATTTCTTTCTTTATTTTTAAGGCGAACCAGAACAAAATGCTCTAAATCCCAACTGAAGAAAAGCTCTCTGATACAAACTGAAGCTCACCACGCTTCAGGTCTGATAGACAACTGGCAGAAATTAATTTCCAGAACAGGCCCAGATCTTCCAGAGCCTCATGGAAGTGGGATTCTTGACATATACAGACCTTGAGCCTACCCCTGGGACAAACCATCTTCCAAAGTTCTCCAATGCAAACGCAGGGAAACAGAATTACTATACACCATTAGCAGAGACACAGAAACCCAAGATGGGGTAATTCGTAACTCTCCTGCAGCGAGAGATAGGACTTTCAGCACGATGAAAAGCACATATGGATCTCAACAACATTGCACCTGGTTTGGGCAGTCTCTCTACACGATCCTCATCTAGACTTCTACTTTCTTCTCAGATAGTTAATAACAGTAGGTCATCTGTAAAAGCTCAAACAAAAGATGCAAGAGGAGCAGAATTTTGTTGCAGGTCGTTGCGGGCAACAAAGTATTTGCTTCATCCAAACTAGCAGTGAAGATACTGCTTTACAATACACATGGGCGGGGGGAGAAGTGGGAAACAGAAGACCATGTAGTACCTGAGAGCAGAGCACAGGAAGCCCTGGAAATAGTTAACACTGAGACTCAGCTAATAAACCTCACTGAAAGCCTTGGCATAGTATCGTTCCTTTAAGACACAGCATGTTCACGTCATCCTAAAATGCAAATACAGCTTGCTGACACTGAATTTCCAATTGAATTTTGTTTCCAGCTAAAAACCAAAAAATGCAACTGGGAAGCAGGGGTTTTTTTGCCAATAATTTTTATAGGCACATACACATATTTGTGTGTGTGTGTGTGCACACGTGTGTCTATACAGTCAAAATCCCATTTTATTTTGTAGTTCTGGCATAAAAAATTCAGCCAGCTGTATTCTTGACAATTTACTTCCTAGCAGAATTGCGGGTTTAATTAAAAATATATAAATAAAAACATACACACACAAAATGACCGAGTATTGACCAGAAGCGGGAAATCTACCCATGGTGTTAAAACATTAAAACATTTCATTTGCAGCCTCTAGCATTAAGTGCGATGATAGAGAAAGCTAGTAATTAATGAACCATTCTATCCTTTAGATTAGGTTAGTCCCCATAAATGGAAAGTGGTTGATTTCAGAATATGTAAGAATAAATCTTATGTGTAGCACTAGCTAGTGTTTTAATAAGATCTTACTCTCAGATGGGGCTCCTGATGAATCCTATGTGTGAAGCAGGAGAGTGGCATCACTTCTTGCAGACACCACCCAAACCTCCTCTTTCCAAGCAAGATATATATTGCTCTCTCAAATCACATAGAAAGAATGCAACAGCAACAATGTGATTTACATGGCCACAACTAAAACCAATTCAGCATACCCAACCAGTATACAGTATACAAAGGAACTATTAATTAGATATGTTTCCGCCTCTCGTTTCTACAAAATATTCTGTGTGAACTTTTGCCAGCAGTTGAAGCCAGTCAAAAAGAAGCATGATTCGAAATAAATCCACCCTAGCACAATCGTGTCCAAAAGCTTGAGATCTGTATTTTTCTTTTTAAGTGACACAGATTATCTTTATTGTTTAAAATGGAAGCTACCAGAAGAGCAACTTTCTTAGTCTTTCCCTTACTATAAGGGAAAACCTACAAAAAACAGGGAAGAATTAGTCAGATATTATTGTAGAGTTTTGTCTTTAATATTACAATGGAAATTACAAAAATTAAAGTTGGTTAAAAACATGAACTTCGTTACAGCTATTTTTCCTGAAGGAAAAGAGAAGAATCAGAATTTGAATTTCTAAAGCAGATCCTAGCAGAAGCTGAGACTGACAGGTGAATGCAAGCCTATAGCAGAAGCATGGGATTTGGAATAGAAAGATAGACGAAACCCTGCCCAAAGGAAAGACCTAAATGTTAGAAACAGAATCAGTCATTTAGCCACTACAAAAATAAAACCTAATACAGCCAAGTAACTTGCTCTGTAAACTCTGCACAAGCTAAACAGTTGGCTGCCAGTCCAAGAACACGGCAATCCAGTTGCAGTCTATAAATGCAAACCCATGTCCAGCTGAGTTTGCAGCTTGTCTAGTCTCAAACTACCAGCAGCAAGCAAGGATGACAGCCAAAGCTAAAGCCAGCAGCCAGCCCTCATATAAAAATACCCATGTACATGGTCTAAATTAGCTGTATTCCTGAGCAGCGCCCTCCCACAGGATTGTAACAGTGCTCAATATCAGCAGGTGGAAGAAAGCACTTAAAATTCTCAGAGAACATTTAAGACAGTGAAGGCTTATGATGCTTGTTATGTAAGCAAATAATACAGGCTAAAATTGCTTAAAAATAATTAGAAAATTAAGACAATCTCTGCTGAGCCCTTAACCCACTATACCTGTTAATTTAAAATGTTATTAAATGTAGCGCACATCTGCTGTCAGGCAGTCCGTCTTTTTCAAAGTGCTTGATTTTCTAAATATTTATAACTATGCTTTTCAGAAATGCTAAACCAGGTTTTTACAGCAGTGTGGTCTCTTTATATTTTTATTTTCATTCATCTAATAATTTGGTAAAATTATAGTTTTTCAAAAAATCAGGTAGGAGTTGTACAAGAAGAAGTTTTTTCCTTTTGCACCTCCCCCTATTTCGGACTGCTAGTTTTGAAAGAAATCTATTCATCAAACAATGCGTTCCACAAAATAAGCAATAACCAAGAAAAACAAATGGGCCATCTCATACAGAGTTTAGAATCCAAAACATTATTTTAACAAACAATTTTTTCTGAAGAATCTTATGCACTGTGTGTTTTTTACTCCATGAGGCCAGACTGCCTAACCATCCTACATCAGAGTAGCGCACGTAAAGAGCACCCTGGAAAATTTTGCTTTGCAATATTACAAAACACTCAAATAATAGGTAGGATGAAAAAGACTACAGAAAAACAAAATGGATGTTTTCGTTACCCCAAGTTTCATGCATTACCAAGCTCTTCTTTGTTTCAACTTCCCAGCAGACCTGTAAGTTTCTGCAGAACCTGAAGGATCATTTCCCAAAAAAGCACCATTTGAAACAAATGCATCAGGTCAAGATATACTAGCTTTGAATGTAATTCATACTAAATATTGTCAAGCACGCTACTAGGACCTATGCTACCAGCATTCTGCAAGTTCCATTAATGCTGCTGTAAAAAGAAATACCCTATTTGCTCATTTATTTTTTGAGAAATGACACACTAACTCTCTCTTAACTCTCCCTCTGGGAACCAGGACTGATGTCATGAGTATCGGCTCCTCAGGTAGCAGGAGAAGCCAATCCACTCTTAGCTAGAGACTAAAATCTTTCCAATTGTAACATTAATGTATGTATTTATTCTAGTTAATACCAGTGCCAATGATTAAAACCCACACCGCCTTTATGTGCCTCTTGCTTTGCTGGATTTTAACTGGTGACCTGAAATTTCTCATGATAACATGTTCAGATTTAAATGACAAATTCCTTCTATTTTTATTTTTTAATAGACATTCTGAGGGAAACGGAATGATTTTATGACATTAAATTTCTTTTCGGGCAACCTTTTATTTTGAAAATTGTAGGTATTCCCTTTTAAGCTCAGGGTCTTGAAGCTCAGCAGAGAGGGCTCTGCACTGGAGATTAGGCAGACTTTCCAGAAAGCTCAGAAACCCTACACAGCAACGACTGACAGATCAGACAGACCTCTCACAGATCTTAATTTGCACACATCCATTAAAGCTCTAATGGAGTTTAAACACTAGTATTTTTGCAGAGTCCATTCATTTTGTCGATGCTTTTGGGAAGCTTGTCCATGGACCCACCATCCACAGATAAATCTGTTGAGGGAACCCAAGCCCAGAATGGGCCACCTGGGACTATAGGGACAAAGACAGAAAATGTCTTCTTCAGCGGTGGATAACAGATCAGGAGCTGAAAGGGACATGGGGGAACCTGTTCCATCCATGAGACAAATGATGCTGTAACAAAACCCAAACATGCAGATTGGAGCAAGGTGCCCAAGAGCATTGCAGGAGCAGAAGCTCTGAAAACTGGGAACCAACAGGCAAACAAATTAGGTGAGAAAGAGAAAAGAAAAAAACTACAGAGCTAGTTAGGAGCTACAGTGAGAAGGCAGAAAATGAAGAGCATGCACTTGTCACACAGAATGAGAATCACTGGAAGGGGAGCCAGTATAAATTGCGAACGCCTAAAAGGAAAGGATGGAAGGCTACAGGAGGCAGGACTCCAGAGTGAGTATCCACATGCTAGTCCTCCTGCCACCCTGCACCACAGCCCTTCAAGGTAACCCTTCATTTCCCCCCCAAGAAATCCCTGCACCCCAGTTTCAAGCAAGACTGACCCTCTCCTATCCAGTCTCTATCTCTTTTTCCCAAAGCCTGAAACCAGCTACCTGCAGGGACTCCCTGCACTCTGCCAAAGCCTAAATGCAGCTGCAACCGAGGCCAAGGGGAGCAGTGAACAAAACTTTTACCCAACGCTGCTGTCTGATAAGCAGAGTGGAAGAGTGTCTCAGCAACGGCCACAATAATTAGCAGATAATTTTGATTTTAAGCTGTTGGTTCCTTGGTTTGCCACCAATACAATGGGGATGATCAAAGTTTTAACAATGTTTTATGAGGCTAGGTAAGTAGTCAGGTAACATAGCAATGAGGGCCACAGAATGCGTTAGAAAATGAGTAATTCTGAATTTGAAGAATAATATTTGAAAAATGAGGCACTGGCCACATCCTGAACAATGAGAAGAAAAAAAAAGACATTAACTAACTGCTCAGGAAGTAATCACTATTCATCTTTTCACTGAATACCAGGGCAGGGGGGGCTATATACAGTAATATATACCCCACACATATACCGTAACTAAGGAATGTTTGTAACACATGCACTCAGTGCAGTCTGACTACCACCGTTTTCTAAGGCAGGTTTGATTTCACTCCCTTTGTAAAATTTCGCATGCACAATAAATATAACACAATGGTCTGAATTCACCCCTTGTTTCTAAATAGCAGCTAAATTAAAAAAACAATTTAGAGAAGAAAAAAGACCAAAATTGAAACGGGAAAGACATTTTCCCCCCAGAGACCTGTGATAAAGGCAGATTCTGCCTTTGTAACAGTGATAAAGGCAGAAAGTACAACTGACACAGCAGGACAGCAACTGTAGGATATAACACAATCAGCTGTACCAGAAGCAGCAGAGTTTGCTTCCCCACTGATGAAGAAGTCCCCGCCTCAAATCCCACACATTCCTTTCTGCCCCTTTCCCCACTACTGACACTTTTTTTCCCTGTCACACTCGAAGCTCATCTCCACATCCCTTTTAACACCCCACAGGGCAAGCTACTGCATGCTGTGGCCAGTTCAGAGCTACCTACATGCTGACTGCTAGCCCACACGTGCCAGGTGTCAGCCCATCAAATAAAGCATGCTATTTTAATGACTACCTTAATGATGTATTAATTTGTGCCTCTCTGCTCTACTCAGCTTCCAATGCATATGAAATTTGTCAGAACCTCTCTCTGAGATTTGCACATCTTTCCCAAAAGCATGGTTGAATATTAGGCTGAAGGTTTTAAAAATTTTACTACCAGTTAAGCCAATACCAAGATTTAACCCCCTGTGGTGATAGGAGTTCACTGCCAGTGGATGCTGCTATTTGTTGGGACCAAGCCATAAAACCCAGAGCTTCTGTGGGACACCGCCTTGACACATCCAAGAGCACTCATGAAAATGCACCTCCAAGAGCACATATGTTTACAAAGCACTAATTTGTGAAACCCACTTGAATGACCCCTGCACTGCTGAGACCCATTCATTCTGGTACATTGTGGCTGGGGTCTTCAGGCTCAGAGCCCTAAAAAAAAAAACCAAACAAACAAACAAAAAAAAAACCCAAAAAAAACCCACGCAGAATCTAATCATGCCTGGAACGTAGCTGATGCCACATGATTTCTCCTGAGAACTTCTACATATTTATTTATTTCCTAGAACAAATTTCCCCGTTCATGCAGTTGATATAAGAGTTTCTTTTGTGAGCAAAGCCTCTGCTCCATGTACTTTGGGGAAATGAATATGAAACGGATTTTTCTTCCTTAAACCTGTAATGTTTCACGCATTGCCTGTTTTATTCAGAAGCTCCCGTTCTACTTTAATTACATCCTCCCAAAGCAGAGTGGAGAGTAATGCCAGGTTCCTTCGTGGGTCCTAAGGGGAAATATTTACTAAAAGGGCTCTTTATCAGCTCCTGCTCATTTTGGATGTCAAGAATTTTAATTACATTTTTGCCCTTGATCAGAAAGTATTTTTTTGCATTAGATAACTCATTCTCCTTGAAAGGATAAAAGCAAGAATACCTGGACTTGTTCATGGCAGTTTTCTTTCTTAATATTGTTGAATTCCTCCTCTTCTTGGAAGAGGGGGGCTGACTTCTATTCCTTACCATGTAGGGAAAAAAAAAAAAAGCATAGACAGTAGAATTTGTATCATTTGACTTCATTCTCTATGATATCCCTTCAATACAGTGAAAATCAGCCTCTAGCCACTCTGCAGGGACTACTGTCTCCTGCAACTCTTTCATTATTAGTACTACCTATTATTACAGTTGCTACTTACTCACAACATAGAACTTCTGCAGGTATCTGTTTCTTTGCCAGATCTCAACTGGACTGAAATCTGTGCTAATTGTTTGCCTCTGGGTGACTGTTGCTCCTACTGTTCTTGTTTCAAGCAAATGGGTCAGATAGTTGGAAGGATTTTATCATACTTGAAATACAAGTGAATATACCTGAAGTCATATTTTCCAAAACACTCAATGCCTTTTCTTTAAAACATCCTCCCATTTACATGCTTTAGGGTAAGGACTTCAAACGTGCATCACAAACATGTCACGGAAAATTACCCAAATTTAACTACAGTACAAAACAAACCACAAAACATGGTATTTGGACGTGCTCATTAGAAAGAATTTAGCATATTAATTTCTCAGCTTTCTAATGCATGCCCCTAAGAAAGTATTAGCCCTGATCTCATTAAGCATGCCGTATTCCAAGGCTACAAGGTCAAAACTGGACTTTTCCTATAAGGATTACTGCCAAAAGCTTTACACTCAGATACAGAAGGTAGGTGTTATAACACACACAATACTGTGATCATTATGACCACCAACAGCAGCTTGACACCAAACATGAAGAATATAGGAGAACAATTGTCAGACCAGGGTAAGGAAAAAAATTATTAGCCAGGCATGGACTGAAATGAAGCATAAGGCTGCAAAGGAAACTTGAAAGACTTGGGATTATGGGACTAGGGGGGTCTAAACCTATTCTACGAGCAGACAGGGTGTTAGGCATGGAAAGCAGCCTATAACTCGTTGCAGAAGGAGATCTGGACTGCAAGCCAGAGACAGTGACTTCCTCGAGCAAAAAAACTCGAGGTTTAACTGTTGTATAGGCATCATGGGAAGTTGAGAACAAGGATACCTAATATTTGGGTATAACAACAGAACTTTGATAAATTCAGAACTGGACAGCAATAAACATTGTAATGAGGCTTGGAGAGCAGCTGGGAGCCAGCTGCTGAGTATGCCTGCCCACCTACTCTGACACAATCCTGCTGAGTGTGTGGGAGCATGTGCGTGCCTAGGGCATTTTATAATTGTTTCAAAGACCATTCCATAGCGATTTATAGACCAGCAGTGATTCATGAACCACAGGCTGAATAACACTAGCCAAAATGACCTTTTCAGTCCCTTTTTGGCATTTTTCCTCTTGATTCTATGTAGATACAGCAGTTTGCCCATACACTCAGTTATTGTTGTACTGATGGGGAAAGAAGTCGTAAATTATGCCCAGATAACAATAAGCATACATCTTATTTAGCCTTCACCATCATTACAGTACAACTTATTTATAATGCATGTCTGAAGAGGTAACTCAATAATAAGGAAGAAGAAACAAGGATAAAGGGTGGCAGAAAATGAAAAAAAAAGAGAAAGATAACAGAGACAGAGAAAGAAAAAAAGGAGAATAGGTAAGATGGAAGAGGGGGAGAGGTTCAGAGAGCCCTTGTTATTAGGAAGCAGGAAGGAGAAAGAAGGGAAAAGCCCTGGGATGACAAATCACATGCACAGAATCTCAAGTGGAAAAAGCTTTCTGACATCTCAAGTAAATCGACAGTTGAAATTGTTCGGGAAGCTTTGTAGCTATTGCTGGAAATTCCTCCTGTTGCTGGGTGCAAACTACAACAATAAGTGCCCATTAAGTTGCTGAAACAGAGAGCTCACCACCCAGTACTGCTGGGCATGTTCCTTCATGCTACAAACCAGGCCAGAGAGAAAGCCAGCTGTGGAGTAAAATCAAAATACATACAAGCTACTATATTGATTTATTATTCATTTTCATAAATAATTACTCACAAAAATTTTTAAACTTTTAATGCCGTGGCTGCCACAGCACTCTCACCCTGCTGCTCCAAAGCAATGCAAGGACCAGGAACTCTGCCAGAGCAGCTCAGTTCTGTCCACTACTGAACACACGCGTTCTTCGTAGCCCTTAACCTCCAGTTAAAGACAAGACAAAAAAGTAGCTTTGCAAAAACCGTGCACACTTTTGCTGCCAGCACTCACAACGCATGCAGACGGCTTACGGCGTGGTGACCACATCAGTTTACAGTCTTCCTCTAGAAGTCACTCCAAGGCACATCAAATCATCTCGCCCACCTCCAGCGAGACGACCACAGACAATACCAAGCGGACAATTGCAACTATTCCAATTTCTAGAAAAGTAATTGTCTTTTATACTTGGTCTTCTTCCTAAAAGTTACCTCTCTCATCATTAACAATGTATACTTCTCTTATACGATCAGATGGTATTTTTCTTCATTACATTCTCTCTACAGTGCCACTGAATTTACACTTCTGCGTTCAAACAGTAAGTCCACATCTTGCCAGTGATATTAACTTTATTTATTATCGATGCTTACAGTTAAAGTTTTCCAACAAATTACTAATTTGTCAGAAATTAAATGTTTCAAGGAAAAAAAAACATAATCCCAACATAAAGTATTAAAAAAACCTATATATGGATTATGTTTACCCGTTCTCAAGAAAGCCAGTAATTATCAAATAATAACACAAAGACTTCCTTCACACAATGCAAAAATTAGACTGTGAATTTAATTTCCAAACAACACTACTTAGACAACTGATTACAGGATTAAATCAGGCCTTTGTAGAGATGACAAGCATACTCACTTTATAATAGTAAGCAATAAAATATAAACAGAACCTTCAAATGTAATACAAATTCTCAAACTTCAGGACAATAATAAATTTCTAACCAATACCCCCAAGAGGAAGGTTACCCTGCATTTCACTGCTACAGAGTTTATTGCTTTGAAGCAGGAAATACCAGACGTGGTCACAGACAAAGTAGATGAGAAGGACCTCTGCCCCAATGAACGTGGAAACAGTGTTCCTGTTTGAACACTATTTTCTCACTCCTTTTCTCTCTGTTAAAACAAAAATCAAACAACAAAAAAACCAAGATGCATTGCAATAGCTGAAGACTGTTAAAGGAAACAAACAATGAAATGTTATGAAGCTGTTAAAAAAAGACTAATAACATGTGAAGACATCAAGGTTAATATAACAAACAGAAATACAAAATATTAGATAAACTAGGGGATAAGTCAGGGTTACTTACGTTACTAGAAAAAAAAAGCCTTTTAAAAAAAGTACCACCTTATTTTAATTAACTAGAAATAATAAAACGTAAAAACATATTTTGATTATGTTTATTAAAACACTTCACCAAAAAAAATTAAAATGTTTGCAGAATGACCTGAGACATGAAGCAGTTTCAAACAATTTCTCTCCATGGCTTTTTGCTTATTCCTAAGTTTAAATATCCTAATTTGATTTTTAATGAATAAAAATTAGAAACACTTTTTCAAAACAAATCATTATTCTGAACCTCAAGTTATGCTTACACAGTCTATACTGTATGTAAAGAAGCAGATGAAGGAACCACCAGACCTTTAAGTTGTTCTTTTCTCTAATCAAAGTGACATTTTGTTAGTGTTTCCTTGAATGGGCAAATATTAGCTCCCATCTTTGAACACCATAGCACAATCCCTATTTACTGTATAACATTTTGCAATTTTCACCTTTTTTTTTTTCATTTTTTGTTTAATAAAACAGTCTTACGAAGAAACATTAATCAATCTGGAGTTCTCACCATTGCCAATTCAGTAGGGCTTCCATGGCAATATATTCTACCTGTTTGCCTATCTGTGTTTTTCACTGAGCCTGTACTTTGCCTTCAAGTTTCAAATTCCTCCCATAACTTCCCTAATTCATTGCAACCTTGGAATACAACAAAAAGGATCAATTATATCAAACCACATTTCAAATTCAGTTTTAGGAAGAAGCAGAACATGATGCTGATAGCTGAACGCAGAACCTAATGTAAAAACTATTTCATTCTCTTCTACCAGATGAAGTCCATAGCTTAAGGAAAGATGAAGTGTGGTCATGTGGAAAGTGCGTAGTACCTGCTCAAGTCAGCCAGAAAACGAATGGCAAATGCTTTGTGTTACACAGTATTGGGGAAGCAGCCGAGGTATTTAAGTCCATCACCGTCTAAGAGACAACCCTAGAAGCTCAGTAAAGCACAAATCTCAGTAAAATTTCAGCAATAAAACCTAAAGGTGTCCGAGACCAATCTCAGAAACTATCTCCAGTGTAGTCCAAATTGCTGGGACATCAGGAGCAATGGTGAAGATTACCAGCTAAATCTGTCTCTTACAGATGAACTTAGAATCATAGAATCATTTAGGTTGGAAAAAATCCCTTAAGATCATAAGAGTCCAACCATAAACCTAACACTGCCAAGTCCAACTTGGTACTATTCTTCTGCACATGCTTATGTACCTTGGCGTTCACAGCTTAATACTAGCCGAGTAGACTTTTTACAATATTAAATGTAAATGCTTGGGTTTACATGCAAATGAAAAAATTTTCTCCTCTCTTCTGTGCAGCTGGGCTCATAGATTACCAGTCCCCAAACTCTGCAATGGCAGATCATAAACTTGTTCCTGGAAGATCAAATAAGCAAAAGTGCTTTTATTCTTGTCCACCTTTTATGCAGCACCTCAGTTCAAGGGGAAAGATAACATTTTTGTTATCAAAATAATGCCTCTCTCTCCCCCCTGATTGGACATTTATGTTCAAAAGACGTTCCTTGAGGACTTTCAAGGAAACCTTCAATAAACACATTGAGATGCACCAGCAGAACAGCAAACTAGCATACACAAATAAATATTCATATTATTTAATGACTTATACACAAATGATCCTTACTATTGCAATACTGAAGTCTGTTTAGAGACAAATGCATATGACTATTTTCTGTTAACAGAGAATTTTTTTTTAACTGACTGGAAAGCTACAGAGCACTAGAAGAGATTTATAGCAGTGTCATACTGCAGAATAATATTGGGTTTATTCAGTTTTTTTATTATTATTCAGCTTACTCCATGTATGATAACAGAGAAATGGAGTTTCCATTTGACATTGGCTTCCTGCTTCTAAGGATGAGCAAAAGGACTTGCAATCCTTCCTAGGCATTTTGTTAACCTAAGTGCAGCTTTTTCCCCAGAAGAAAGTGCCTCTTTTTCTTCTAATTGTATTTTCTAACCAACTATTAAAGAGAAATCTTGTACAATTCCTGCACACAGGAAAGACTACAGACCACAGTGTTCCACTCACTGAAGAATAAGACATGAGAGAGTTCAAACTGCAAAGCAGATGTCTTCTGTGATCTTGCACCAACTACACCTCTGTCTCACTATTTTCATAAAATAATAACCACCGCGCTTTAAAGAAGAAAGACTAAGGTTTATAAACCACTGCTGAAGATGAAATGCGCTAATGAACTCAAAGTTCTCTCTTCTGCTGGACAAAGCAAAAAAACATTAAGATTTGTCTGGGAGCATTTTATGACTTTCTTTGGAAATTTTAATATTTCTATGCCTCCCAGGCGGCAAAGCATTTTCAAAGCACAGACAATACATCAGAAGTTCACAAAAACAGAGAGACTGGAATACAAAATCAAAGCAGTAGGGATTATCCAGAAGTATATATATTTTAAACTGCCTGGGAATTAAGGTACAAAGCACAAAAACAGCATTGCTGCTGTTTTTCCTTGAAACACCTTTCATCGACAATTCATGGTAACAGCCCCACAGTGTTTAAATCCCTCTTTCTCAACAGGTGATTCTCTCATTGCATCCAACTCAGCACTCCAGCTTCCAAAAAAACCAAGCCAAAATTCTAGCTGTCCCAAATGACAACAGCACAGGTAACAGACTGACATCCTACTTTCAACAAATTCAACAGAAAATTCTCATTGATTTCAACCAAGATGCTACCCTATTTTGTAGTGATAACTTCGGCTTCCAGGGCTATTACATTCAAACATGCAGTGGGAAAGAGCTTGTGTTTTTTAGGATCCACACGAAAGATAAATTTGGAAAAAAAACAACTCTCGATGTCTTCACTCTGAAAAAGATTTTTTTCCTCCTGCTATAATATGTAACAGCCTTTTTGTGATAATGAATCAGACAGCTCTGGAAACACAGTGGGATCTCAGACCTGTTCAGGTAAATGGTATGTGTCACTTCTGGTGGTAAAACTGCCGGCTCTGAGCATGCATTTTTTGCACATTACTTTCATTCACGATGCGACATTTTTCAGTGAGTGGAAATGAAAAGATGTTTTTTCACCAGAAAAAAAAAAAAAAAAACCAAACCACAATATAAAGCATCTTGCAGTTAAACACATTTAACTTCTCTTCCAACAAAAAAATATGAGGAATAAGCAAAGGAATACCGCCAAAGAAAAATATATTTTACATGTTCTCTGGGAAAAAAAAAGGCTTTTAATAAAAACAGAGGGAGAAAATTTATGATATTTTAAACCCCTTTTACTGGCTTTCTCTTTCCCCCACAAAACAGATATTAGCACATATCACAAGAATGATCTTTAATTACAGAAAATAAACAGTTTCTTTTTAGAATTATCCTTTCATCCACTTAAGCATGTAAGTTATAAGCCTAAATTTAAGCACGTTGACTTCAAAAGGATTATTCATTCTCAAGTATCCATACACATAAGCAGCAAAGGTTTCAGTGGCCTTGACTTAGAGATCTTTTTAAGATTAGCATCAACTGAACTGGGACCACATGCATTACCCTTTCATACAGTTAGAGCCTAACAGTTTACGGAGTGTCGTGATCTGATCCAGAAAAACGTGTATATTTTTAAATACTTTGCTGGATTAGGGACTCCGTGCAGGACAGTTTGCTGGTTCAAGCCTTCCACAAGCATATTCTGCTGATAATCAGACCTCTTTGACATATTATCAATTCATGACAAGTTTTTGTTTTTCTTTTAATCCTTAGTGTGCTATTGATTGAGGCAAAATGACTAATATTTGATTACCAGCTGGAATCCACATGCAAATAAGATAATTTATGTATTTGAACTTGAATACCCAGATTCATGACAATAGGCTAAAAACTGTTCTGTTTAAAGAATACTGCCACAAACCACGACTTCAGAACAACCCCAGGAAAGGGCCTTCACTTGTGCTCCCTGCGTATTGTACTTTACCCGTACAGCGTGCCATAAAAGGTGTATTTTTAAATATCATGAAAATGCTTACCTTTAACCTTGCAAACCCCTAAATGTGTGTAACTACAACCCTAATTATGTAGGGATAATCTACAATTCAATATAAACTCCCCAAAAAATTACAATGCATTCACACAACTGAATAAAATCCAGATTTTGCCAATTAGGACATTTACAAGTTTCACATATACATACTGAATTTCCATTTTAATAATTGAAAGCAAAATCATACAAATTACAAAAAGACACTTTATGTAATTATTACAGGCAGTTAGCACTAAGGAAGTAATAGGCAAGACTTGAAACAAGTCAACTAAAGACTACTTTTCAATACTTTTCTTCAGAGTATCAGCCTAAACACCAAAGAGTTGTTCAGTTTCAATGAACAGGCCCATGATGGTATTTTTTCTTTTTATGCTGACTTCTTTCTTTGCAGTTAAAGAAAAATTAAATATGCCTACTTACAAAAAAGGGGTCAGAAAAAACATACCGCCAATCCTGGTAAGATCAGAAAAAAGCAAGGAGTGATGGAAAAGGAAAGAAATATCAAAACTAGCCTGATCTATATTATAAGCTGTGAAAGAAAAAAATATTAAAGACAAGTTTTTCAGATGACATGGGATTCCATAACTCAACCACAAGGATGTTTTCTATATTTAAGCCACCTACCTGAGGACGTCATCATAAAATTCTCAGAGGTTGTGTTTTTCAAAATTACTTCAATCACTTTGCAAAAAAGAAACATATGTATAGGAATATGGCTTCAGGCACTACTTACCTGCTACCCTGATCTTTAACGAAAGCAGAAAATAGAATATAGAGCCAGCAGCTGAACCTTCCTCTTTTTCTTTGGTTTGAAAAATTTATATTTAATGACAAGAGGGCAAGTCATCTGAAAATTAAGGCTCTTTTCATATTAAAGTGTTCTGAAAAGCAAGAATCAGTTCACACTAAATATTTAAACAAATAGCAGTGAACACATCTAAAGTGTGTCTAAGCAGAATGATGAACCAATACAATACATAGTATTCATGATTTTTTTTTTTTTTAAAGAAACACATAAATATAGGTACCAGCGCGTGCCTGAATCTGTGGACATGTGAAAGCAACACCTTAGGCAGTTAGGAAATTTCAAAAACTTTAGGGTTAGTACATTCAAGACAGATAAAAAAGGAATAAGAGAGACCATAAGAAAAGCCTGAGTTAGCCCATCATTTTTGTCAGCAGTTGTAGCGACAGGAAAGCTTGGGAATACTAAAGCCCTATAATATTCAAATCAAGACAACATGAAACTTAAGTTACAAGATGTGTGTGTTCAATAAGCAAATGTGAACACACAAAAATCACCAGTCGTGTTTTAACACTTTGTGCTTGAGGTGTGAGGGGGGTGTTTGGGGTTTTTTTTTTTTGCTACTAATAATGTTCCTGAATTAAGCTATTGACTCACAAGAGCTATAAGTATAAAGCTACTGAATTATTCTTACACATTATCCATTTCATTCTTTCTCTCTCCTCTCCACACAGTCGCCCACACCCCAGCTGAAAGCATTTAATCAACTGCTTCACTTTTGACATGCAAATCCTGCAAGTTTATCTGGCTCCTGCACATTTTGCAAACAGTCCTAGTAAGAGGTGAAGTTAAAAGCACCACAAATTATAATTTCAAAATACATTTCTGTAAGAGAGGAGACACATTTCCTTGGTCCTGCCAAATCATGATGTACGTAGAACCTTTTACACCACAGTTTACTGAAAGCCTACGTCTTATATTACTGTTTGTTTGGTTTGGAAAAGGTTAATATTACAAAAAAAGGTCAAGTAACTTACAGGTATATTCCTCACAAAATTTGAAGTTTTATCAAATATATCAGGTATTTTGAAAAGGCTCAGGCTCAAATCTCACCACATTCAAAACCATTGCAATATTTACAAAACCATCAGAAAATGTAAAAATACAGAAGAATAAAACTGGCAGATACAAAGGAAGGAGGCAACATATTCTTGGGCAATAGTTTTCTCTGACTTTTCAAAAGAGACCTTGGACTAAGAAACGGCCTCCACTAACAGCTACAAGGGCTCAGTAAATTTGCTGGCACGAGTGAATTAACCTCCAGAATGCAGCAGAGTTGCATCCATTTACCAGGCAGTGAATTTCACTCCCCAGAGTATTTTCTGTGTGACTACTGCTCTACTTTCTGCGCAGCTGTTGTGTAAATAATCCATTCCTAACACAAAAACAACCCAAATACTTCACTGAAAATGCCACTGAAATTAAATTTTTGTCCGAGTAGTAAAATGGTGTGTTTATTCCACAACAGCCTCATCCCAGACTCAGGTCTCAACCCTGTCATGAGGAGCGTGGGTACAAGCGAGGACAACACCCTGCCAGTTACCAATGCTTTAAACAGATTTCGAGAATGCAGAGTACAGCAGGGAGCTTGATGCTACTCACTTGTTGGAACTATGGTGGCTTCGCTCAGATACCAAAAAAACTTCTCAGGTGCTCACCTGTGAGCACCAGCTCATTGCTGATCTTTAGTGACCAGGAGCTGGCAATGATGGTGAAAGACAGAAGCAGCAGGGGAAGCTCCTCTTTCCAATCGAAGTACAAAGGACACAGCATCTAATCCACAGAGATGATAATCCAAATAGAAAAGAGTAATATAATCCAGATAGTCCACAGGTGTGTTACTCCTATTTTAATAACAACTTTCAATAAGGCCTCCCATCAGCAAACATGATTACTCCGAACCACTGGCAGTCCCTACCCCACGGACCCAATGCACCTTCTTTCTTCCTGCCTATGCAGAACACGTTTATCCCGCAGACATTTTTGAACACTGTTAAAGGATTTGGCACAATGTTAGCCATTACTATACCCCCCCAAAAAGTACCAGTTATTGTTCTTCATTTGTTTGCCTGAAAAAATTGTTCTCAGGAATATTGTCCTGCTGTAGAAGAGGCTAAACTGACAAACAAGCGCTGGGCTGTGGAACACCTGGTCTCCATCACAGGCAACTGTAGAAAAGCTGGCATCACTTCTACCTTGCTAATTGATATCCATAGAAACAAAAAGCTTGAAACATGAAGAATCATCCCAGGGCTGGCTCACTTAAACACATGCTCCAGTCACCAATATGACATTCTTCATTTTGTTGGTTAAACGTAAATGTGTTGGTTTTAATTCACACTTCACAGCATGGGACAGAGAGATCACATCTCACTGTACACTCACCCACCACAAAACTGCTTCAGGAAGAAAGTGCTGCGCTCCACGGTGTGGCTTACAAAACAAAAATAAGCGTTTTATGGGGTCCTTGCCTTCCTAGGAAAGAGTTACTGGGAGGACACGTTCTGGCAGTACTTGACAATGTTAAAAACCCTGTCTGCTAATAAGGAAGCATTGGTATTCAGTTACACAATATTCAATTAGCACACCACAAAATGGCGGCATTAAAAATTCAGTCTTGCCCCACTGGTAAAAAAAAAATTATGAGTAAGTTTCATTGACAGTTATTTTTAACTGTCATCATTGTATTTCTATCTTTAACTATATTTCAGGGAATAAAGAAATTACGTTACCTTGAGGGGGAAAAAAAAAAAAAAAGATTTAAACTTTAGTGAGGCAACTGTGGAACTCCCTAAATGTCTGTGGGATCCCAGTATGTAAAGAGAATGGTAAAGCTATTAAAATATTCCCTGCAGCTTTCCCTGCACAGTAGCACAATCTTCTCGGTGGTGATTTTCACTGATAACAAAAAATTAAATAAGACACAAAAAAGATTGAGATTGCATCAGTCACGCCTGTCTTTCTCAATTCCTGTGGTAATTTCCAAAGAGAGAAGACAACAAAATTCCATGTGAAATATGTATCGGTATCAAAGTTGTCAGCCCCTACTTACCTGCTTTTTCCTTCACGTGTTCTCTTTAAAATATTTCAATAGTAAGCAAAGCAAATTGCTTCTAACTTGTGATGTAGAATCAGTGGAAAGGAGAATTAGCACTAATAATGACTTTTTAAAAAAAAAAAAAAAACAAAACTCATTAGATCATCATCATCATTCAGAAGCACAAAACTTGGCTACCCCGTACCACAGGACACATCAGAACAGTTTGTGTCGCCCAGCCACCCAGCACAGCCTGTGCCAACGGGACGAGGAAGGAAAGAAAAATCAGTAGGGTGATACAGTAATCAAAATTACATGTATCTAATATAAATGTTACTATTTTAACCCTGAATTTTACAGGGTGTCACGTTCATCTTGCCAGACTGAAAGGCTGAATGGGTGATTGCCCTGTCCTCACCCACAAGGGTTGCTGACACATCTCATCAGTCTGTTTTTGTGCAAGTCAGGAGGGATGGTACTCTGACATTTCAACATGCACAAATTCAAATGGCTTAGGAAAAACATTCAAACAACACAGAATTTCACAGCCACAATCATAAGATCCTTATAGACAGTTACTGATTCAGCGCATCCTTTTCCATAAGCACCAGCATGATTAAACAGGGATCAGACATGAGCGATGTGAAGAAGGTGTATCATCAACACTCGCCTACTGCAACTCCTTTAGCCTGCAAGCTCCAGTCGTGACAGCTTTTCATGTAGAACCTTGAGCAGTGGCAGCATAGGTGATTTTGAATCACACAAAAAAACCAACCCACAGTAGGGATACAGCTATGTGTTGGCATTCAAGAAAAGTTGTCTACGTCTACATTACCAAGGGATGTCACGCTGAAGCTTAGGTATTTTAGGTTATGCCCCTCTCTAAAGTTTCAGTGCACAGGAAACTCTGATCAAGAACTTTTGTTTAGAGCTTATACCCTTCACGGCTCCCAGATACCCGCAAAAGCAACTGTGCCCATCAGCGGCAAATATTGTTAGAGCTTCAACTTCTACATATTGGTGTTCTTTGAGGGAAGCTAGAGTGTTTGCTGCCATATCAATGTCATAACCCACTGCTGGCAAATCTAACTCTCCACTTTAACGAACATTAGCAAAAATTGTTTTGCCTCTGCAAAAAATAGAAATTGTTTAGTTGCACCCAATATCTCACATTTTCTTTCTATATGGAACAACAACTTTGGTTGTGACCCAGACACACTAGACAATCATCTCCCAGCAATCAGCGAAGACCATACCTTCATGAAGATTCTGCAACATTTATCGAATTATTTTAATACTGCAAGTCATAAAATGTTGTTAACTTGGCTGTGCAGATCACAAGAGATGTAGACGCTTTTTGCTTATTCTCAGCTCCTTTCATGCTAAAAGGGCACTAGGGAGCAATTGTTGCCTCCTTTCCATCCCTGTGTCAGAACCCTCCCAGTCCCAGCTGGTTTTAAGAGAAAGAATGAAAGAAGTGACACAGCGTCTGTGTCCTTTGCGTGCTGACGAAAACCAGCTCTAGAGTGTCATCTTATCCCACCTGGCAAATGGTCTTCACCAGTGTTCAGTTTAGCAAATGACGAAAGACCAACTGTCGAAGACATAGTTCGGTCAGACTGAGGTGAAAAGAAGCAGAAGCCCTGGCAAGGACAAAATACACACCGTTTGTAATTAGTGTTTTGTTATTAATGTATCTTTTATTATAAGTGTTTTCCAATTTGAGATTCAGTTATATTTTCAGATGCTACTGGAGGACTGGAAGGCAGCTATAATTAAGCCAGCTTCTTATGTCAGCAGCTAAGATATGGTGATGTTTACTTCCATTTTTGACCTTACTACTGTTATTCATGACTTCTTCACTTTAAAAAGCAACTACAGCATGCTTCGCATAGGGTAACTGAGCACATGCCCAGATGGGTATCACTAGGTATCCGTCTGGACGCTACACTCAGTCTAGGCAATGCCTTCACTGGGGTAGAGAGAATCTTCCACGCACCTCTCCCCCGGAGCTGGAATCCAAACGTTCACCCCCAGCACCCAGTCCTAACTCTTAGGGCTGCCACTGTAAGCACAGCCTCTCTTCACAAAAGGTTTTCTGCCACCCAATTTATACTTCATCTTTTCAGGAGGAAACAGATAAAGAAAGACAGAAAGCCTTTGCACAAGGTTTCCAAACCCAAACTTTCCTGACATCCCAAAGTTTACAAATCCGTCAGTTAAACACAAGCACTAGGTCTCCAGCTCCTTCTTACTTCAGTTTCTGAGGATCCACTTAAGCTCACGAAGGAAGAGATTCCTCTTGCCTTATTAGACCAGAGCTTAAAGACAATGAACAGTTATCCTCAGCCTTTTGTGTTGAAAATACAAGCTAATATTTTAACATGCACCTGGAAAGAGTATGAAGCATATCCTCTGTTAAAGTGGCCTCGTTTGATCAGATGTAAATCGCTAAGCCACAAGAGCACGATGAAGTTCAACAACAGGCCTGTATCTCTCCCTTATCTGGGAAACTGATTCTCTTCCAGCTTGAGATGAGCAGACAAGCTCACGCAGCAGTAACCTCAGGGACAGATGCTGTTGTCAGAACACCTTCCATGAGAACATGCTAGTTTTGTATTTGAGGCAGGATTCACAAAATAACTTGCATATTTTTTTTTATCCCCGAGTCCCAGGTTTTAAAACATTTCCTAATGTTTCCTTTAAAACGCTTCCTAAAGTTCACCTAATTTCCCTGACTGTCAAGAACTGTGAAGATGGACAGAAGAGCACAAAATAAAAATAGAGTCTTTCCTTCGTCCTCCATGTAACCGGACTACCGTGTTGAGAATAGAGGCAGAACAACTGCGGAAGGCATAATACCTTTTATTTTTTTTTTTAAAAATCAAGACCAAAGTATACTTAGATGCATTCTTAAAATTAACAACCATGTACATTAAGGGATCTCAAGCAGTCCCATAGTGAACATACAAGATACACAAATACTATTTTCTGTATTCCTGTCAAACTTGATCAGCTATAAAGTTGAAACAGGAGTTCCATAAAATGCCTTCATTTAACTTGATTGGAAGGGATATTGAACAAAATTAATTCCAGGAACATTTTTCTTCTCAAAGTATTTGCTCAGATGTCACCTCAAAAAGTGTTTTAGGCGATTTATAACAAGATTTGATTTAGCATCTTAGGCAGAAAATTTGGGGGGGGGGGGGAATGTGCCCTGAATTTTAATGACCCTGTCTTACACTGGTAAGTCTTCACATGTCATTTTTGAAATGACGGGGTTTACTGCATCAGGCGTACATTACAGTTCTTTTACTCCACACAGAGCACAATCCCTGTCCTCTGAAGGAGAGGACTCCTCGTGATAATCGTGGTGGTGGAAGCCAGAAGCAGCACAGCCACTGCAGAGCACTGCTCGACTACAGAGCAGTCAGTAGAAATCCAGTAACTGCGCTGCAGTATGCACAAAAAAGCAGCTATCCACTTCATATTTTCAATACGGTTTTAGTCTCTGAAAAACAGCACAATATGATTTTTTTAGTTGACGTAAGTATTTCACATAATTTCCACACTGAAGACATCTAAAAATACTTGTTGAAATACCACTGATTGCCACCCCTTGGAAGGGAATCTTCTCCACAGCAAAGCGCTCTCACAAATGCTAAACCCTACGTGAACACACGCACTTTGATGCTTGGAACATTAACCCAGGTTATTCTCTTTCACGCAGGGTATCGGTTATTGCCAAGGTGAGCCAACAGCATTGACCACATCTCTGCTACTTCATTTCAATAAGACCAGCCAATTTCCATTAGCAAAATTCTGGTTTGTCAAGTTTTTGGATAACCTCCATTTCAGCACATGACTTGTAGGAACGACAAAGACGGGCTGAGCTAAGGACTTTTTGAGGTAGGCATTCAACATGGAAGGGGGGCTCTGAAGCAAGGAAGGGGCAAACAAGGATATTGATATACTAAAATAACCCTGGCTCAGAGCAAACCCAGTGTGTCTGCACAAGGATATGACTGCAACATCCCGACAGCTCCCCACACCACAACAAAGCTCCACAGATATTTTGAGTTGAGCACTCACACCAGAAACACGCTGCTGCAGTAGCACCACCATCCAGTTCCTGACATATGAGATGAACCAGGGGAGATAAAAGAGCATTTGAAGGGTTCCCCAATGTAACACTGCATTGCTTTGGATGGAGACAAAAGTATCAGTACCCAGTGAACCTTTTACACTGCCTCAGGGATGTGGCGAGGTTTCCACTCTAACAAATCCACACAATTCTCAAGCCTCACGTCTCAGTACCCACAACTTCTCTCCTTTCCACAGCTGAGGACACAGGGGCCTGATCAGGTCTATACAGGCGCATGCATAGGATGCAGGGCTCCCGGGGGGAGGCTAAAAGGAAGCCTGTGAGGTTTGAGGAGAAAAAGTGTGGGGAAAGACAGTCTGTGGAAACCACCAGTACAAACCACCATAGGGAAATCTTTGCCTTCCCAGTGTTCCCAGCACCTCCAGCGACCTCTTCTTTTCCAGTTCAAACCTGCTGCTACAACTAGACTTGAAATTAAAGCTGCACAGTAACTGTTCATTATGACAGAGAAGGGGTGTACAGACTGTGGATACAACAAAGTTGAGACCAAAGAGGAAAGCCAGCAGGAGGCACATGGATGAACCGGCATTATTTCTCTACTCACTTGTTTTCTGAGGTTTGTTTGGTTTGTGGCTTGGGTTTTTTCTGGTTTGGGGTTTTGTTTTGTTTGGTTTTTTTTCATTTTTATAGGCTGCTTTGGGAGTATCCACCACCAAGAAACTTCAGCACCAAATTAACTGAGAGTTTTGTGGTGTTATACAGCAAAATCTCCGTTAGTCAGTCCTGCTGGTGTTCATGGTGTTGAATAAAGGCTAGCTCCTCTCACTAGAAGAAAACACTAGTTTAAGCAATCAGATTACAGGTACATAAAAATCAAAGAAAATACACACGCATGAAATGTTTCTTATTCTTATATTCTATATAAGTATTACTATCCAATATATATACACATTTAGGATGGATGGATAAATGGATATTTTATATCCTATATCTGAGTATGCTTGTATATGTGACATAAATACAATTTATGTTACTAAATATTTCACATCCAATATTACTCTATATCTAAATCATAGAAAATCACCAGTTACAATGTTACTTTAAAATAACAGCATTCACATTCACCAAAGTCTTCTGATAGCACAATGTACATAAAGTGTTCTGCGGAGCAACTGAATGGAAATATTTTCTAGAAACAGCAGAGGGGGATGTTAGCCCAACTGGCTTTGAACCAGAATTTAACCGTATCTGTAATTGCCTTTTAACTCAATGCCATACTAAACTCCTACATTAGCTAAAGATGCACCTTCATTTCATTACTGCACTGGCCATTTTTCTAGCTAGTTTGAAAGCTTTATTTCATCTATTCTTCATACTCAAGGACTATTAAATTCAACATTGATTAACTATTTTGACCATTTAATATTTTTCCAACTTTAAAGCAGAAAAGTTCCAGTAACTGGAATCCTACTAAATTACCAGCTAGACTTGAGCAATATACAATGCAACATACTTTAGAAGGTAATCATTTACTTTAGGCACAGAAGAGCTTTTTTATTTACACAGTGGAAATACAATAAAGGAAAGCATCAGTGATAAGACTATTAACATATAAATCTATCCAGCTTCATAATGAAGATGAAAGAGATTAAATAGAAAATAAGAATAAACAAGAACTATTAACAAATCAGTATTCTAACTGGCATTAAACCCATCAGGGCAAAACCATTACCATTGTTGATTTTGAATAGAGACAAGTCCGCATGCTACACCTCATGACACAACCTTTATGCAGAATGAAATGAGAAAATCTTTCCAGTTTCTGACATAGCCAAATTAGACCCTTTCTAAAGTTTCCTCATCTGTAAAAGCATCTGATGTATTTGGACAACTGTTCATCCTATTTCTGCAATTCCTCAGCTACACAGATTCTAGATATAAAGACATATGACCACAGATTTTAGTAATGATGGTATTTACTAAGAGGAAAGACTGAAAATCTAGCTTTTCACAGCCGAAATACCTGCTCCCATTTCAGCCACTATTTTTATGATGTCATATGTTTGCGATGAACTCCCCATTAGGGATGGGATTTACTAGGCAGCAGCAGGGCAGCAGTTCTCCAACAGACCTCCACCTCCAACGCAAGGGTACAATACTTCTTCCGCACAGCAAACAAAACCTCCTCCTTTTTAATGCTCGGTGGATTTTTGTCCCTAGCAGTACAGGTATCTCTCCAATACGGCGGCAACCAAAACCAAACATCCTATTTCAGGACTCCACACACTACCACGGAATTAACGACCTGTAAATCAAAGATGTGAGACGACGGGCATACCTGAAAGTTCCCAAGTGTACCTGCTGTACTAGCCTTTTTTCCTTTGACTCACAGACTGAGGACAGAGCAGTGACATGCCAGCCTCCCATGGCGGAAGCCCTCTTTGAGGAAATGGCAAAGTTACCTTTTTATTAGAATAAATAGACTGTTTATTTTGAAAAGCGACGAGAAACCATCCGCCTTCCGCCAGGACCGACCCCTGCGCCGGGACTGAGGGACCCGAGGCCGCAGCTCGGCCGGTGCCGGGGCAGCTCCTCCGGGCACCGCTCGGCGCCAAGGCGCGATCGCTGCCGCTTCGCAGCGGGCGTCCGCGGCTCCGCCGTGCCGCCGCCCCCCCCCCCCCCGGGGCGGGACGGGTCCAGCCGCGACCCCCACGGCCACGAGTAGCGGCCCGGGCACAGAGTCCCACGCAGGGAAGTTTCGCGAAGTCACTTGGGAGCCGCCCGCCCACACACACACACCTCACGCCCCCCTGGCTTCAGGAGCCCGGCCCGGGGGAGCGCGGTCAGCAGCACCGCGGAGAAAAGTTAGTTGCCGCCAGCGCTGAGGCGGCGCGGCCCGGTGTCCCACTCACCCCCAGGCCGGCCCGGCGTCCCCCCCGCCCCCGGCCCGGCCCCCGGGTGCCGGCCTCCCGCCGCCGCCGCCCCGCACGCCCCCCGCTCCTGCCGCGGCGGCGGAGCAAGATGGAAGGCGCGGGGCCGCCCGTCCCCCTGCGGGGCGGCCGCCGCCGTGCCCCGGGGGATGGCTGGGGCGAGGGGGGGCAGACGGGCGAGGCGGCAGCCCCCCGCCCTCCCTCCTTCCCCGCCGGTGGCTGCCGCCCCCGGTGCTCGGCGCTCACCTCGCTCCGGCTCGGCTTGCAGGCAGATGGGGATGTTCTTCTTCCAGCCCGGCATGGCTCCGCGCTCCCCGCTCAGCGCTGCGGCGGCGGGGGGCGGCTCATGGCAGGGCGAGGCGGCGGCAGCGACCCGCGCTCGGGGGGAAGCCGGCGGCTCCGGCGGGCAGCGGCGGAGGGGCGGCGGCCGCGCGGTGGGAGGGGGGGAGGGCGGGGGAGGGGAGGCGGCGGAGCTCCGCCAGCTCGGGGGACGGGAGGGAGGGGGGAGGAGGAGGAGGGAGGACGCGGGGCGGGCTCGCCCCGGTTCAGCCGGGGACAGGAGGGGGGTAAGGCGGGGGGTGCGGGAGGGGGAGGCGCGGAGCGGCCCCGGCCCTCCCCGCCGCCGGCAGGTGGGACCGCCCGAGCCGCCGGCTGCACAATGGAGGGCCCGGGGGCGGCCCCTGCCCGGCCTCGCTCAGGCACGGCGGGGCGGGACGGGGCTGCCGCCTGCTCGGCCGCCAGGTGCGGGCCGGGGCGGGGGCGCGGTGCCGCCGCGGCGGGCACAGGCCGCGGGGAGCCGCCGGCTGCCCACGCCGCGGGGGGGTGCGGCCGTGACACGCGTGTTAGCGGCGGCGGGGACGGCAGCGGGGCGGGAAACGCCCGGCCCGGGGGTCGCCGTCTCCTCAGCGGTGGAAGGATCCGAGCTTTGGCCCCTCCGGGCGCCCGAAAGGCGGCGGGGCGCGGCGTCGGCTGCCGGGTGCGAGCGTCCCGCCCTGCCCCTCGCCTTGGCCAGCGGCTCCGGCTCCGCGGCTGCGGCATTAAAATGGGGTCGTCCCCTTCCCTTCGCAATTCCCGACTGGCGAGTTTGCCTGCACCCACGCGTGGGAAAGCTGAGGAAATAACGAGTTAAAACACAGGCAAGCTCCCAAGGAACGGCACCGACAGCCCCTTGATCAAATAAACCAAGAATTTACACCATAAAGAGTCCGGGAGCCGGTTGTGACAGGTCAGATTTCTGTCATTATTACAGCCAATTCCTTACGACCTTTTGACCAAAAGTCGTCGAATCTCACAGCTAAAATTATTTCTGACACGGTCATGTCCTAATAGGAGACTAATGCTGTGGCGATTAAATATTCCTTTTATTTTTTATAGGAAAAAAACCACTATAAAAATTCCAAGTGGCAGGTTTGCATGTTATTTTGAAATAATGATAGTAATATAAGTGAAGCTTTTTTTTTTCCTGAGGCACTTCTGGGGGTGGACTGCTATATGAGCTTCATTCTGCCTAACAGTTATGTTGTGATTGTTTTTGTATTGTCTCTCATTCCCTCATATTTACAGAAATGATGTAATTTTACATGGTCAGACGACTACATATGAACCCTTCATTCGGAAGAAGATTTTAAGAGTTTCCTAGATTTAATTTCTGCTGTAAACATAATGATAGTTTCCTGACACAGCATTTTTCTGCGTTGACAGCACGTAAAGCAGAACATCTGTCTTGTTACTCCTGAAAACCCCTTGATTAAAATCCCATTGATGAGAGCTGCAGTTACTGGCTTTTCCTTGATTGCACTTGGGCCGTGGTCCCGTCATCGATCCTGTGCATGGCAGGATCACCGAGCAGCACCAGCGTGATCCAAATGAGGAGCAGGCATATCCCGGATTTCTGCTGAATTAAGAGTATACAGTAAGGAGCTGCTTTTGCCGGCAACTCTCTTGCTGCCTGCAAGAGCACAGTTGATACCTGATCTAGAACAAAATCCAACGGCACAATGATAACAAACCAAAAATGTTTTACCAAGTTAGAAGTGTCAGACTGGGCTTATGTCAGGTTTGAATTGTGTGACTGCTGATATTTTTGTTTCATTATTGGGGGTACTGCATCTTTGAACCACAGTCTTGAGTCCTTTCTTCAAGAAGAGACAGGTTTGTGCTGATATTCTCCTTCCTTTCATAGTCCCTTTACTTAAATAATGCTGGGGAGTTTTTTATTGGTATTTCTACAGAGAAATGTGAGTGTGCATGTGAATTTCTAAGCATTATAAAATAAAGATCTCCGGCCAGATTCTTTGCTCACAGGGCAAAGCTTCCAGAAGATGCCTTTGGGGCGCGGAGGCAGAGCAACTGCACTGCCCGAGGCAGGTTCAGAGGAAGTGGAGAGGGACAAGACTGCGGCTGCTCAGCCCGCACAAGGAGCAGGTGCTGAAAACTGCCCCAAGAGTTGCTGGAGAACACACAGCCAGGAAACAGGTTTCAAGGCAATGAAGTGGTTTAGAAGCCATATAGCTTCTTTTAAAAAATTACTTTGGCACTTACTCTGCTAACCTCTGCCATTTCTTAAAAGAAACTTGGCCTTCAAGGTACTATGGAATGAAAAAAACTTCAGATGATTGTGTGTCATCCATGTCCTAAATCTTACCTACTACCTCTGCTGTCCAGCTTTTACTCCTAGCCTTTCCATTACGAATGAAAAAAATACAAATATCGAGCCTTAACGTTGTAGTTCTGATCCTCCTGCCAACTTTTTTGCCAGCATTGGAGTTCAGCAAAATTGCAGGTCAGAGGAATAAAGTAGTAGATTGCCCTACTCTTCAGTCCACAGTAAGCCATTTTCTAGCTATTTTTTTTTTTTATAGTGCCAGCGTTTTGAATGTGAGCAAAAAATCCTTAGGACTGAATGTGGGATTTTTTAGGGTCCTGCAGGAATCATAAAATCCCAGCTGCCGCTTTGGATTTGCTCCAGAAATGTGTTTCAAAAATGAAGGATAGGTCCTATTTTTTTCTAAATATCACTGGCTTCTTAGGAATAAGTATACTACATACAAAATAGCTGACAATATTTGCATCATTGAGTGGAATATCTCTGCTTCTCTCTGTCTTATGCAAGACTTTACAAATAAATCCTTTTAGTCAATGACACTCTGTAATTTCCCATTTCTGTGCTGTGGGAAAAGCTTGCATGGGTGCCTGGCTCAAGTTAATTTAATTGCATTCTCTTACTCACATGAGCTATTTTACACTGAACAACTGCTTCTGTGTATCCCAATGCTAGTAATGGAAGAAAGTGGTCACCTGATTTAGATGTACATTTTATGGTGAATATATCACACCGACAGCATATAAACTTCCAGCCAGATCTTTTCTGTCTGCAGCTTTTTCCCCCAGAGAATTTTAAATGAATCGAATTTTGATTTTCAGGGAGGCACCCTTTCTTCTTACTTGATGCTGCAGCATGGAGGTCATCTGAAGCATGTATAGTAACACCCTAGAATTAATCGAAAGCAAAAGAAGTATAATATTCCCAGGGAAAGGTTTTATTCTGTGAGTGGTCTAAATAAGAAATTCATTTATTTTATTTCCTCTTCTTATTTATTCCCTAAAGCTAGGTAGGAGTAATATGCAGATGGTGGAGCTGAGGGTTCAGTTCTGGAGGACTGGAATGTTTCTTCTCGGTAGCCGCAGATTTGTGCCAACAATTACTTCTAAGTTACAAGAGAGGCCTCAGCTTTAAGATCTTTAAACTCTGGGGTTTTTTTCTCAGTGACTGACAGTCATTATCCATGCTCACATACATGTTTGTGATTAAAAAGAGCTGTAGAAAATGGCAAGGAGAGTATCTCCTGCAAATAAGAATCCAGAATGACCTATTAAAATAACTTTGGTAATAGTAAGATATTACAACTTCTACAGGCTTCTGGTCATTCAAGCCCTGGAAACTTCCATATCGTTCTGAATAGCTGGAAGATGCTTGAGCCTACCACATTGTTCTTGGTGGCTCTGTAGTATTTGCCCGTGCCATCTGGGAGGAAGGAAGGGTGGGTTCTGGTCCTTTTAGATGGGCCGGTCACCAATGCGTGCCTGAGACTGAGGTATTCCTACTAAGGGTTACATAAATGTGCACAAATCACATTAAAATGTGATGCAATTTCATTGAAAATGTGATACTAATCTTGCCAGAACTGAGCACCGGGCAGACCAGAGATGCACTCTATACAGCATTATTTTCCCTGCACAGTGCTCTTTTATTTTCTCTTTCTTTATTTTCCTTTTATTAAAAAGGTGCCTTATCTTGAAAGCTGTTTGTCACATTGCTGAACATCAGATCAAAAAGTTCATAGATGAGACATAAGGAGTATACCAACAATTGATTTTTTTTTTTAGATGCATTTTAGCACTTTTATTAACAAATGTTAACAAAAACCAGTAGGACATCCTGCCACAGAGTGGTAGCCATTTGTTGTCAGCCTCACTGGGGACCATCCTCCTTAGGACACTGCAGAAGGCACGGTCAACTTTTGCTTGCTCTGTTTGTGGCCCCATGAATTTCTCGCGGTTGCACAGTGGCGGACTTCAGCAGGAGAGGAGGATGTCTGAGCCCGCCTGTGGAAATGAGCCCTTCAGGGAGTTAAGACTCAGGTTACCTGGTCTGTCAATCCCAAACAGATTTAGGAATCAGATAAAACGCAAACACAATTAGTTTAGGCAAGTTGGCAGCAATTCCATGTGTGTTCAGTATCAGAAACGGAGGTACCTACGTGATTATAGATAAGCACTTTGGTAGACACAGCCTTCCAAATAGCCAAAAGGGAAGGTGGGAGTTTTATGGATTGTGTTTGTGGGTTTAGGAACCTGCATTCTACCTGTCGCCCATGTTACGTGTCTGTGTGTGCCTTTGGATTTAGCTGTCTAATGTTTTGAGGAGGCAGGGAGATTTTCTTCATTTCCCCTAGAAGACAACATTTTTAAGGTTCTATCTCAGAACCTTGAACCACAGCAAACAAGCTTACAGTTAGCAGATGATCTGTAGAGTCTTGGTCATGCCAGCATCCTTGCGCCAAACAGACATACAAACCCCACCGGACAGGCAGACTTCCTGGGGCTACTGATCTTGCCTTGTCCTGCTTCTGTAACCTACCACCGAAACAAAGAGACACCATTTCCCAGTATGCTGAGGCTTTAAACTCTGGACCAATATAAGTACCCAAGTTCAAAATTTTGTTTTTCGTGTGCTGCTAAAATACAATACTCTAATTAGTGCTTATAATTGTTTTGTTTGCAGGAAAATGAGTTTTGTAAATCAGTTGCAAAGGGCTACACAATTACTAATGTAATGAAAAAAGTAAATTATGCAAATATTAAATAGGCTGACTTATCACTGCTTTTTTGTGCTGATATTGAAGTATAAATAAAATTAGAGCATTAACTAGAAAGAGACTTAAAAATTGGAATTACTTAAAACTTTCATCTTTGCAAAAGGTGTCTCTATAAGTAAGCAGCTAAACCAGATATAAGGAAAAACATTCAAAAGTATTTGAAAATACCTAATGGTTTTTGATGTAACTTAAGCCCCTACCCAATATATCTACATGCCAATGTGCCTAAATTACTGACAATACTAAAAATCCATGAATGACCTCACATACTGACATCTGCAGGCATTCCCACCTCTGGCGATGAGGATGTAGTAGCGTATGTTGTGTTGTAAGCCCTGGCCTTGCCAACCTGCTTTGCATTTAACCTTTTCCATATGTCCTGTTCCAGGAAAAAAAATAAATCACACAGTAGTTGAGGTCAGAAGGTACCTCTGGAGATGACCTAGTCCAACCCCTCTGCTCAAAGCAGGGTCAACCAGAGAAGGTTACTTGGGACCATGCGTAGTTGAGCTTTGAGTAACTTCAAGGATGGAGATTCCACAGCCTGTCCAGGCAACCTGTGCCGGTGTTCCACCACCCTCACAGTAAAAAAGATTTTTCTTATGCTTAAACTGAATTTCCTGTATTTCAATTTGTGCCCATTGTCTCTTGGCCTTTGACTGGATACCACTGAGGAGAGTTTGGCTCTGTCCTCTTTACTCCCATCAGTCAGGTATTTATACACGTGGACGAGATCCCCCTTGAGCCTTCTCTTCTCCAGGCTGAACAGCCCCAGCTCTCTCACCCTCACCCTCCGTATGTCAGGTGATCCAAGTCCATAATCATCATGGTGGCCCTTTGCTGGACCTGCTCCACTATGTCCATGTCTCTCTCGTACTGGGGAGCCCAGGACTGGACCCAGCACTCCAGGTGTGTCCCACCAGTGCTGAGCAGAGGGGAAGGGTCACCTCCCTCGACCTGCTGTCAACGCTCTGCCTGATGCAGCCCAGGAGGCTGATGGCCGCCTTTGCCATGAGGCCTCATTGCTGCCTCGTGGTCAACTTGGTGCCCACCAGGACCCTCAGGTCCTTTGCTACCAAGCTGCTTTCCAGCTGGTCAGCCCCCAGCATATGCTGGTACATGGGGTTACTCCTCCCCACGTGCAGGACTTGGCATTTCCCTTTGCTGAACTTCATGAGGTTCCTGTTTGCCCATTTCTCCAGCCTGCTGAGGTCCCTCTGAATGGAGCACAACCATCGGGTGTATCCGCCACTCCTCCCAGTTTTGTGTCATCAGCAAACTCGCTGAGGGTGCACTCCTTCCCATCATCCAGGTCATTAAAGATGTTAAACAGTATTGGTCCTAGAATCAATCACTGGTGTATGCTACTAGTACTGGCCTTCAGCTGGACTTGGTGCCACTGATCACAACCCTCTGTACAGCCCAGCTCAGGTGCACCAAACTGCGTGATACCCATCCCTCAGCGCTCTGCCGCCTGCCTGCAGGAAGGCTCCAGAATTCTACTTCATTTCTGTGGTCAGCATAGGAAAGGCTTTCATTTTAAGGCATGGTTCTCAACACAGTCAAGCTGAGTTTTACAGGGAGGAGATAAAGCCTGCAGCAGAAAAGGAATGCAGTTTTGGGAACAACCCAGGGAGTTAAAAGCTCAGGAACAGCCTGCAGAAAAGAATAGGCTGTGAGGCATCCCAGGGTGAGGATGGCTTAGGGAAAAGACTGAAGAAGACCTGGACCTAGAGGAATCAAATCCAGACCCTGGTAACTGCCATTCATTGTGTTTATTGATGCAGGCACTACAGGGAATGATTTCTGATTTCACTGTGACCAATGAGATTGTTATTGTCAAGGATACTGCATGTAGTGAAATGGGATTTTGCTTCAGTTTTTGGGCAAGTCACATATTTCCTCTTTCTCCCTTGGCCTTCTGTGATGCAAGGCAGATTCCATGGAGGGACAGGGAAAATGAGAGAGAGAGACCAGACACTAAGTGACAATCTTTCCTTAAAAAGATAAGAACTACAACTAACCTGAGTGGTAAACTTCACAAAGCTGATTTTTCTTGGGGTGCTTGTTCTGCCTGTTCTCAGTGCGCTGTCTGGGTGGGGCCACAGGGGTTTAGAGGGTGCCAGTTGTGCTTTCAGGTCTCCTGTGCTCCTTGTTCAGCAGCCTGTCAGGGTTTGCTCCAGCATCTCTACAAGACATAGTATTAGAGAACAGTCCATGCAAAACAAACTCAGTTTGACCCCTGAAATTCCCAAGGTGGATACACTTTCTTCATGTGCCTTTCCTGCGTATTTCATTTTGATGCTTGTCTGCATTGAATTCTGATAAATGTATTCACTTACTTTTTCTGGCAAGCGACCTGCAGACATGAATACTATTAATGACACTCAGCACACTTTGGGAAGCCCATTATTGGAAAGCCAGCTGCTATTTCGGGCACATCAGTTATACCCATTATCCACACACAAGCCACACGATTGATTGTCTCACACATCTTCGCTAGCCCAGAAATAATGACTTGCCGGTACTGAACCGGTCATGAACTTACAGCAGTTGGGGGTAACCGGCATTACGGGGCAACTGTTTCCACTGCAGGGCGTAAGCGTCTCATTCCCAGAGGCTTAGGGCAAGCTCATGAAATGTATCTGCCTCCTGGGATGGAAGATCTGGAGCCACTGCTTGTCACCTCAGGTCTCCATGCTGATATGATCCTATCCCTCCTGAATACACCTTACACCTGAAGAGCTAATCTGTGTGGGATCCAGCGTCTCGCAGAATATCTGCCTGTTGTATGAGCTCTTGGCCAGCATAGAGGGCAGCTGGAATGAACAGCAGTGAGATGGAGGGAAGGAAAGCAACCAGTGTGCCGGCTCAGGAGTGAGTGCCTCAAGTAAGGGTAGAGCTGAGTTAAAGCCGTTGACACTTTACAGGCACAGAAAAGACGGACTCAGTATTACACAATAATCCAAGAAATATTTCCTAAAACGGATGCAAGTTTTGAGTCACTACATGCCCCAGCATCCCTGACACCAAATCTTTGCGACTTCAGCGTGAGGGAGGAATAGCCCTCAAAAGCTATGAGCAGGCTTTGCACTAGGTGTGTGAAAGACTTGATGTTGTGCCAGCAGAAGCAGGTGAGTTGGAACATGAAAGCACACGGCAATGTAGATGTGCTCCAAGTGCCTTTCGACAATGGGACCTCAGCTGCCTGGATGCATTTACAGTTTTTCAAGTTTTACCCCAATTCTTAAAGAAAAGGTTTTTATTTTCTACCTAATTTAACAAACAGCCATAAAGCTGCTGCTCAGCTAGGGTGCCTATCAGAAAAATATTTGTAGCACTTTTTCTTTTTTGAAATGTAGATTAAATTTAGTCTTTTAAGGAAATTCAGTATCATTAATGGAAATTTATGTGAATTGTACTATTCTCTGCATCTCCTACAATATACAGAACATTGAGCTGATCAGAGAGAAGCCTTTCTTAAGGTATGTGAGATAATGTAATCGTCTTACAGAATGTGTTTGTAACCCTTGCACCAGACAAGGAAAAAAACCTGCAATTATACTTTACATCAGCAAAGACTGTTCCATAAATTGTTTAAAACATTGAAAGAACACTATGATTAGAGAAGTGTAATAAGATAAGTATTTTATCATGAGTTTTCTACAAAGAAGACATACTATTTAGTATTAATTACTACCATTATCCAGTGCTAAGAGCCCTGATCCAGGAGAGGATGTACGACAAACCATAACTTTAATGATATGGTTAGTTCCACCAACGGAGTGAAAAGAGCTTTCCTGGATCAGGCAATCCAGTAGGTTCTGTGTAAAGCAGTACTCACAGTGACATTTAGAGATTCATACTCTCACTTTAAAACAAAAAGGGGAAGGTGTGGTATGGAATAAATCGGTACAAAATACCTGTATCTGTGTCTATTATGTATGATTCTCCTTTGGACCATGGTAAGGTGTAGTTTCTTGATAATAAGCACAATCCATTTAGAAATCTCTTTGTTCTCAAACTAGATACTAGTACATATCTTGCCTTTACCATCCTGCATAAAGCAGCACCACTTCAGAGCTAAAACTAGCAGCATGTTTCAACTTTATTGTAAAGTCTCAATATTACTAGGTAGCACTGCAGGGTTTTTTTCAGACTTAGAAAGTGCAAAAAAGGTCACAAAAATATTGATTTCCTTTATAAAATGAATTAATTGCACCATTTTTATATGTACATCATTCTGTTCCCTTATAAATATATGCAAGTTGAATGAAGATTTATAAGAATCAGTTGGTAATCAGAATTGGAGTAGAGGAGTTTATTTTTTAATAAAAACCATGAAGATCCTGTGTTTTGCTTATATAGGCAAAAGACTTGCATGCGCTGTTTTCCTTAAATTTGGTTGACTGTAATTTACTTACTGATCAGACCACTCCGAAAAGGAATGTTGGATTTCTACAGCAGAATTGTCTCTTCTTAGTTTGACCAAAGTAAGTAATCATCCAATTGCACTTGTGAAGTACCTATTTTTGAATCCACTGCATTTTACTTCCAGCACTCTTCAGATATAGTAGTAATAATAACAGTAGTAACAATTAATTGTGGTACATTTGTTAAGGGTTACATTTAAGGATCTTAAATGTCCTTTCCCTTAGCCCTGGCTCGGACAATAAAATGTTCAACTGTTAATATCAAGAATTTGTACATTCCATTATTCAGTCGGGTTTGCACCCATACAAACCTATTAAAGTTAACGGGACAGAAAAAACTGGACCATTGATTACCCCTGTTACCCACTTATGATATGATTATTTTTAGCTTACCTCTTGATTTTTAAATATGTACTGGGAATGCTAATTTTGCTGCTTCCCCTCTTGTTGTCATCCCCCTGCTAAAAAGCTTACAACACATGTTGTACTTACTGTACATTTGCTTGTCTTTAACATTTAGGTGCCTCTTCATAATTAATATGATCAATCATTATCACAAACATCTTTTTTAGCAATCAATATAGTAATTTACATTTGCACAGGAAATCCAAAGCAGTTCACAAACTACTGGTATAACTGTTTACAGTTACTAAAAGGTAAAAATAGTGAATTTCACATTTAAAGGGAATAAATTGAAACTGTCATTTTTTTTGAAATTAAGGACAGGAAAACAAATTTAGAACTAAAAGTAGCTGTTACCATGACACGGTCTAAATGTTTAGGGGAAAAAATACCACCAGCATTAAAATAGCAGTGTGTGTTTGAGAAACTTGAACTGTTGGGGAACTACTTGATCGTTTCTCAATGGAGACCGGGTCCTGGAAGGAGCCAGGTGGTCTCTGTTCCCTTGGAGAAACAGCAGGAGGAGGCTACCCAGCCTGCTGCTGAATGGAGCCTTTGGTGCTGGAAACCTTATTAAGGGTTAGTCTAGAAAATGAAGAAATGCAGGCTAACGATAATCAAGTAACAAACGTCTGTCAGAGAAAATGGCACCTCTATGGCAGCCAATGCAAACACGTCACTTTGAACCCTCTATCATATAATAAGCAGATTGATATCAAATAATATTTTAATAAAACTCCCTAGCGAGTAATTTTCACTGTGATACAACTTGAGGGTAGCACGATATTATGCTACTTGGGAAAGAGCCTTTTATTTTCCAGCCTATTCATTGCTGTCTCTCCTACAAGGCTCCTGTACAAAAATACCATAAACTCTCTCAAAGCCTTTGTAACAACAAAGACTGACTCAAAAAAAAAAAAAACAACCCAACCTTTGATGCTCATTTGTGACCCATACAACAGATTACAGACACCAAAACAGTGTGATGGCAATGTCTCAACAACAAAGTAAAGAAGTTGAAACTGCACAAACAAGGGGGTCTGCAGTTTTATAATGCAATAAAGTGTCTCATTAAATAAAGTCTAATAGAACCAGCTCAGAAATTGCAGCTAACCCTTTGTGTAGATAACAAATTAGCTACTATAAGCAATTCAAATGCAATGTTTCAATCTATTCCAGTAGCTTGTAATGGATATTTACATTGGATATTTTCTGAGGGGAAATACCCCAGTACAGTTTTACCAAAACGATAGCCTCTGAGGCTTCTGAAAGAAATCCAATGTTACACTTCACCATGCAAGGCTTCTGAGGGAGGGAATCACCTAGGGGAGCATTTCTGCCAGCCCTTCACCCACAGCTGGCTTTTATTCTTACCCTCTGTCCAAAGGGCTGTGCCGCACGCAGGCAGATCCCAGCAGGCAGCCCTCAGCAGGCAGGGATCCAGGCTGGGGCATGGCGCTGCCACTCCTGACCCATCTCCCAGGGCTGCTGCAGCCCATAGCTGGTAGGGTCATTGCTTTCACACTCAAGTGTTAGCTAAAACTGGCCTGACAAGGTCTGTAACATCTTCCAAGACACCTCCCAAAGCACATAGGTAGCACATGCTGTTTACTTGCATGGCAGTCTTTTAACTCAAATTATGGTGAGTAGTGTTGCAGATTATACTATCAGGGTGCTGTGCTACGGCACAAATACGGGTTACTCAGCCCTGCCTCTGCCGTGCTCTTAGCTTTAAAAAAGGAAATTCACAGGGGCAGCAAGAAGCAGCCACCAAGAAGAGGATCCTGCTCTGCTAAGCTGTCACTTTCTTGTTCCTCCCAGCCCAGCGAGACTCTGAGATGCTTCTTCAGGGTCTGAAAAGAGAAGATCTTTAGCTCCCTCACACTCCTGAGAGGAAAAAAGAGGGAATCAGTGGAAGTTATTGTTAACAGAGTGAGATAACAGTAATGCTGCTACTGTAGGAGGTCAGCACTTCCCTGCGATTGCTGGCAGTGTCTAGCCCCCACTGAATTGGGGAGGTGCTGAGGATACCGAACCTAGCCCAGGTCTGCGAGGGAAGTGACCACCCCTTGCAGTACCAGCTAGCGCCAGGACCATCTGACGGTGATTTGTAGCAAGGATTTGTTTCACACAGGATCAAAACCTACAGAAAAGCATGCACTGTGCATATGGGAATTACTCTGTTTCCACTGCCTCTCCCTGGTGGAACTCTACCAATGATATTTGGACATCAATTTTCAAATATGAGCATCTCAGTCCAACTCCTGCACACCAGCTACTGTACCTAGACATTTATGGAGCATTTGTGGTCAGCGAGTAAGTAATCACTGTCTGCATTTAAATATAGAAAGTTTCCAAAGGATATTGCTGCCCATGTTTAAAAACAGAGCACACAAGCTCACTATAAATTTTTGGAGACTTTGCCAAGCTGAAGTTCTTGGATTTGCTTTACTGTGACTGAAAAACTGAATCTTTAAGGTACTGCTATAAAAGCACTGGTTGCAGTTGGTAACTCACACAGGAACTGTAACTGCATGAAAGCAAAAAAGTAAACAGTCTACCATGATAAAGCAAGTTCAGTATGGTAAGGGTTCAGAGTACATCTTACTCCACCTTCTTCTTTGCTACATGCATCCTATTTTCTTTATGGTTAGTTTATACTAGTTGTGAATTCTGTTTTTTAACAAAAGGCAGCTGGCAAAAAGTAATTGCCTGTTTCGTATATGTGTAATTCTCATTGCTCCCAGGCCATGAACATACTACTGTGCTTGTTTCAAGGTGTGACAGACGGCACTTGATTTACTTTGCTCACAGTGATGGAGTCTCCTTTGAAAGTGGTGCGGTTGGGTGGCAAGGAAGGCTTCTGCTTGCCGTGTCCTGCCAGCAGTGCACTGGTTTCGGTGTGTGCTGCTCCCGTTGCAGGAAGAACAGTTTCCCCTTTCCTGAAGGCAACAAAGTACTCACAGGAGGAGAGGCTTCAAGGGTGCATGGGTGGGGGGACTGAGCTTGCAGTCCCACCAAAACTCTGTGGGCTCAGGACGCAGGTCCCTGAGGGATCCAGGCCTTAGAGGTTACTAAAGGAAAGACTTCTTCTAAGGTCCAGAGGAGATTTTATAGGATTTCTTACAGCCCGGGAGGTCTCTGCTGGACTGAGAGCAGGCCTGGAGGAAAAAGTCTCACATTGCCAAAATGCACTTGGCAGGCAAAACAGGGAAACTGTTTACAAACCCCTGCACCAACATTTTGTCTTAGCCAACAGCTTGCTATTTGAAAAAAAGTTTACAGCTGCAGTCTCTGTTCAAACAAAATGCTACATTTAAAAGCTGAAAGCCATTTTGGTGCATTTGGATGTTCTCTTTCAAGAGGAGATGAAGATGGATTCACCTTGGACTTCTGGTCACTTCGGAGTCCTATTATAAATAGCAAAGGAAATGCAGATGCCCAGAAATTCTGTAGAAAGTGGTCTAACTATTGAAATACATAACAAAATAAAATGAATTAGAAAATAAGAGAGAGAGAGATATAAAACATCTTGGAAAACTGTTGTTTCTGGAATTTTAGTTCTGGAGTTTTGATTTCCATACTGTAGTACAGTTTCTTTCAGACTATTCTGTTCCTATTTGCCAAACTTCCAAATCTTGTCTGGTCTCTGAGAAAGAAAAACAAGAAGGTTGTATTAAAGTTCTAATGCATGATGAATTATAAGCCCAAAGTGGTTACAATTTGTTTGTAGATAGGTATATAATGTCATTGAACAGCTGGAAGCCAATAAGAATGATAATTTTCCTAAGTCACTGCATGAATATACAGGATGTTTCTCCATAGACTGCTGAAACACCAAGAGTACATAATCACACTGGGGAAAATAAATTTGACTTGCATGCTCTACATGAACTGTTGACATGCTTTTCTCTATGCCAGAAAATGTAAAGAAAACAGAGCAAATAAAGAACATTCACTGGGAAATTATTTTGTATTTTGCAAAATGGCAACAAATGTGTTTCTCCTGCACTGCTTGAACAATAGGGAATATCCACTGGAAAATCTTGAAAATGAATACTGACAGTATTCATTTTGCGTATTTCAAAACAAGTGCATTCTACATATTACACCTATTCTACAAATATATCTTAAATATATGAAAGATATGTAAATTAATACATCCCCCGTAACTGTATGCACACATGAATTTTCCACGTTCTTTAAAATATATTGAGCTTTTCCTTAATGAACAATAGGCTGCATTTCAGGAATGCAGAGTTTAGATGTTTCAGAGCCTGCTATGTTCATGTGTAAGCTTGTCCTGCAATACTTGACTATATAAAGTACTTTTATAGAGAAAATTGAAGCAATTCCACATGCAAAATAAATTTAATGCCTTTTATCAGGAAAGACAATGGCATGTGGTTAAATAAGAATCGCCTCTCAATGATTATGGAAAATAACTTTGAAAAGTAAGTCAGTGAAAAGGGGTCATTGTAAGGTGCTAAAGAGTTATAGAGTATTCAGGAGTTTAATATTCTAATTCTGCCCTTTGCCTTATTCTCCTCCTCCCTTCCATTCTTCTCTCCAAGGATGCGATTCCCCACCTCTGTCCACCTCTGTCCCCTTCAGCCCTGCATGCCCCAGGGACCGGCGTCCTTCTCCTTCTTGCTAACAGCCCTTGGCTGCCTGCATGCTGGCAAAAGGCACCTCATGAGCTGAGAAGGGAGGAGGAGGCAGAGAAAGCTGGGGGAGGCTACTGTTATCTTCCCAGCCTTATTGTACAAACCCCTCCCTTCTCGATATGCTTGGCTCTGACGCTAAAACCAACACTGGTCCCCCCACAGTGCAGGATTTGGTGAAGGTTTTATTCAACCTGACTGGGTGAAGGGGGCAGCAAGTGCACAGGTGTCCACCATGCCCAGGAGATCTGTTCTGCTTTCTGTATAATCCGCCAGAAGAAAATGAAGGCCCCCAAAAAGCTTCTCTGTAGCATTCTGTGGCTGTAGTACACGACCAACGTGATCTGTCATAAATTCCTGTACATCAAAGCAGTATTGGCACTGGGGCTCTGCATATTTTTTCTTTGGAAAGAATTCGACTACAGGCTCAGTATAGCCTGGATTTGTCAAAGCCGAACTCTCTGTTCCTTGCTCTTGCGCAGGTGTTTACACCAATGTAAATCACAAGCAATGTAAACTGAACACGATGTAAATTAAATACAATGCTGCTGAATTAGAATAAAGTTTGCAGGTAGAGAATCGTGCAATAGAGATTATGAAGAAAAATGAGTTTGTAAAGAGAAAAAGTGTGGAATCACTATTTTCTTTTAAAACAGGAAGGTTAGTTGCTGTTTAATTATTCTTAAAACATATATTGTTCTATGACAGGTTTACTTCCAGACAGCTTGATTGGCAGTTCTTTTCTTACCTGTACTGAGGCTACGGGAATGCTTTTGGATGAACAACTCCATCAAGGCATCTGACTACTGTCTTCATTACTGATTTTAGTGCTCAGAACAGAAGAAAATATGGCTGAAAATGTTTAAAATATGACAGATAGCATTTAATATATTAGCTGAATAAATACTTCCTAAAAATTTTACATTAATATGCATACCACATAACATTTTGAAAATGGAATCTGACTTGTTTTAAAGTTGTTTAGTGTTTCTTTTTGTTTTCCAGTTACAATTTATGATTCCAGATACAATGATAACTTTGTAAGTAAGGCATGCCTTTAATTCATGTACACAGTCAGTGGATAGTTCTCTGAATAGCAAAGGATGAATTTGCCTCTGAGGTTGCTTCTTTCAGAAGCTGTATCACATCTGATACAGGCAACATGATTTGCCACTCCTAAGGCAGAAAATGAATGCTCAGAATATACTGATCTCTCTTGGCTAAGAGCCAGACTTTCAATTTATCAGGCATCCTTTTCACTAATGGGTTAACCGTTATAGACAGTTAATATTCACTCTCCTTCTGCTGGAATACATTTAAGATAAAATATTTATACCACTCCATTGGAATGAGCATTAAAAAGGCAAGATTGTTCAAAATAATTGTCTCAAAGAGGAGTAAAAATGAGAATCCAAAATAGGCTAATAAAATTCTTCTCAAAAATGCAGATATCCAAGGGAAAAAAAAGAGGATTTTTTTCATACCTGACATTGATACAGAGGAAGATTTGGTATTGCTGGTCAGCAACAAGCTAGAACATGTTGACAAGTACAAAGTGACTCATGAGAGTCTGCATGGATTTAAAAGGGTAGATCACGGTTAGCAAAATGGATTTCATGAGAAGGAGACACAGAAGAAATTAATGACTGAATGCAGACAGTTTGGCTCTCACTGCCTTCCTCCTGATCTCATATATAAATATATATATATATATGCATACAATTCAAAAGATGAAGTGACTTTTAGCCTGAGCAATTGTGCTGGTGAAAGTATTCAGATGAACACTTGACATTTTCATATGTAATCACTGAGAGGAACAGGACAGGCTCTCAGGGTACGGCGCTGCACTCTCCTGCAAACAGGGAATGCTCAACCGCGAGTGATATAAAAGTCTCAAGATAGATCCCAAATACTCAGAATGGCCACCTCGCCATGATCCCCTGCCTTTAAAAGATAAATCAGATTGAAATGTCTGTATGGTCTCCATTACCTACCCAGGTGGAAAGTCAGCTGATAAGGATGGCACACATGCCTAGAGCTGTTTCTTCAATGAACTTTTGAGTAAGAACGGGAGTTTCTCTTGTAATGTGAACTTGGGAAAAGTCTTCAACAGGAGTAATATGATTCTCCACTGTCTGTACACCTATGCTGGCCACTATCTGCCTTCGCTTGCCATTCAGCCCCAAGCCTGTAGAATAAGTGCAACTGGAAAAAGGAATGGTCTTACCCTGGGCAAAGCTGGACCCTTCTTCACAACTTTGCATCTGTAGAAAAGAGAAAGCCAGCTCCCACACATGGCTCATCATTGCAGATCACTGCTCCTGCAGTTTAGGGACACATACCACCGCCCAGGCTCTGCCAGCAGCTCTTCTCTTGAAGAAGTCCTAAGACCCATAATCAGGATATCCCAGTGCTACACTACGGTGAAAGTAAATAGCAGGGACAGGTGACTGCTTTCAGTTTCTAGCATTTTCAATTTCCGGTATGAATTTACAAATGTGCATATGAAATGGAAGGAAATAAAGTATTTTTTTCAGCAAGTACTGTCAGTGTAAAACTCAGTGCTGTGCTGCTGCACAAATCATAGAATCACAAAATGATTTGGGTTGGAAAAGACTTTCAAAGGTCATCTAGACCAACTCCCCTGCCATGGGCAGGGACATCTTCAACTAGATCAGGTTGCTCAGAGCCCTGTCCAACCTGACCATGACTATTTCCAGGGATGGGGCATCCACAACTTCTCTGGGCAACCTGTTCCAGTGTCTCACCACCACAAATCAGGGTCTCAAAATATAGCTTAGGCTTAATGTGCCTTGCATTGTTAACGGTTTCCGATTTACCACGTGTCTCCAAAACCAGAATGCTGTTCTGACTTTTTCTCCCTTGAGTTTTTGTTAGTTCAAAAGAGACAAGCCAGTAAAAGACCTCCCATTTGGGACAACATTATGGGGGAAAAAAGGAAAAAGAAGCATGGGAGAAAAAGACAAAACAAGGACTATCTAGCAGATGGGTAGGCAGACAAAACAGATAGATGGATAGCTATAGCTCAGGCAAGGTCCACTCCTTCCAAACTCTTAGTGGCTTCTGCATTAACACACGTATTGATCTTCTGAGTAGGTGCCATAATGTGATTAATATTCAAACCTATACACTTATTTACAAATAAACCTATGCAATAGCTAGGGCAATAGCTGGACTAACTTGAAGCACTGGAAAAAGCTCTTCTAAGCCACTTTAACAACATCACCAAAACAAAAGCATTAACCTAAACAGTAGCCATATGTTAACCAACACTCCTCGATCTCCTTCAAAAACAGAAACCTGAAAGAATAAGCAAGAGTGGGGGTTTCATGGCATTCTTTTCAGTGCTGGATAGCTTTTGGATGATTTTGTCATCTAACTGGAAAGATAAGAACTGAATAGTGGGAGAGAGAATAGTGGAAAAGCAGTAGTGTGTTTAATATAAGGTAAAATAATTAAGTTGATAGCAATTATTGTGTAAGCCTCAAGCTGTGATCTAATCAGCTATCATAACCTAAGCAGGATTGGGCTGCATTGGTACTTAAGCGGGAAATCCGTATACTATTGGCAACACAGTTGATGATTCAATAGGTCTAAGTCTCCTCTGACTCACTTAGGGAAACAGATCACAGCAAGGGTTTAGAAGAGACTTGTATATATTTACTACAAATTAGCATAATAGAGTCTTAATTTCAGAGAGGATACTTATGTGCTTCTTGTCTACTACACCGCTGCAGTTTCATAGGAACATGGTATTTTTCACACCTCATCTTTAACTTTCTACAGCATTTTTGAGATATTAAATAGCAGCTGTATTTTATGTCAGAAGTGGTTCCAACTTTAGGGCCAGGCAAAGTGATTCTCACATAAATGCCATGAGCTTTACACACTTAACATACTTAAACAGTGCTTTTTAAATTTCATGGGACTCCTGTGAGACAGCAGTAAGGTGTTACCTAGAGTTTATGCAATCAGGATGAAAATCTCCTAAGCAGACACTGAACAGCTGGGCCATGCATCAATAAATCACATGTAAAATCTGTATTCTCTTGGCTGGCAAATGAGCTGCATGGGAATGAGTTTCACCCTCAGATTGTAATGTCCTTTGGGAACCAATTCAATAAAGTTTTTATGTTAATATATAATTTTAATACTGTTAGAACAATATGAATGACCAGTTAGGGAAGTAAGTATAATTAGAGACACCCAGACTTCATGGAAGAACATTTTGTGAGAACATAGACTGAAAGCATAATGCGTTGTTACACTGGAGAAGAGGTAATAATTCATTTTACATACTGGAGATAATGTGCTGGAGGGGGAATAAATGGACCACATCAGTTAAGTCTGCTACACAATGTAAGGAATTTTAAAACCGACATGTCTTTGCCGAGAGATAAAGCCCTCCTGGAAATAGCGCTACATCAGTTAACAATAGAAGAAGAAATCTGGATGTAACAAAGAAGTTTTATTTAAAACATTAATGAAATATATTGTATAGTTAAGAGTGAATGTGACTTCCTCAGTCTTTTGTGCATCCAGACATTAGAGTGGCAGCAAACATCTGTGTCTAAGAACGACTTAAACAACCAGAGAATATGTTGAAGTTTGTACAGTTTGGCACTAGAGCAATGAAGTCTGTCTTGAATATATGTATTATTAAATAGAGTCTGACTCAGATGAGCTGAAGAAAGGAGGGATGGCTCACATCTGAAATTCCTCTATCAGTTTACGCTTAGACATGAAGGCCAAATTTCTCGGGGCAGTTCAGATGTGTTTGCAGAGCATATTAGTTCAGGGCAGCGCCATGCCAATGCAGCTACACATTTCCAGATCTGAACAGCTTCTGTGTGTTTCCGCACAACAGACTCTTGTATTTCCTCATCAGGTTAACTCCAGCAAGGCCAGTCTGGATGTCTATGAGTGATAGTGTCAATACGGCCAGAAATCTTAGTCTTGTCACAAGATGAGCCTTGCTGCTATTTCTTACCAACTTCCCTGACAGTGAGTTGTGTGAAAGAGAAATATAAATATACTGTCAAATATTATTCGAGGTATTCAACATGTATTTTCCAATGCTTTTCAATTTAGGATACCCACTTTTAAATATATTGGTTGACAGAGTTTATTTTTATATTTATGGTTTTCCTAACCATTGGGCAAGTTAGGTAGAGGCATGCCTGCTATCTAGATAACATTCACTGAAGAACAATGGTCCAGTCTTTGCATCCTGCAATCTATACCTGGTGCAGGGTCTGAGGGGTGATGTGGAAAAAATACCCCAACAGTCAAAAGTGGCTAATCAGTCCCACCGAATATTTAGGACCAACTTGCCTTAGGGATGGCTCTAACTTGCATTAGCCAGTGCCCTGTCTGTGTAGATTTGCCCATGTCCTATGTATACTCAGCTGCCTTAAGGCCTGATTGTATTCCAGTGCAATGGCTATGTGCTTAGGGTGCTCTAAATCTGCACGTTTCACAAGCAAACTCCTTGACTGCATATTTCTAGTCTTTCTGTTGAATGCACTGCCCCATTATGACACCTATTCTGGAAGTTCTCCGGAACCTGGTGGTGCAATCCTGGAGTGGTGCAAAATGGTAAAAGTGGGGGCCCACAGATAAGTCTCATGGAGAAATTTAGCTCCAGATTATGAAACCTAAAGGTAGATGACTACATGTAAGTGTCCACAGGTGAGCCCTGTGTCTAAGTTCACATGACAGTCATGGAGTCAGAGACCTGCGAAAGGGAAATTCAGCTCCTTTCAGAGCAGAGGGCTAGGAAGCTGCTACATACAAGAGACTGGTGCTACCTGAGCTGCACTAGCACGTCCCTCCTGGCCTTCCACTGCTGCTCTGGAAGGACATGGGTCTCCTGTAGGTCCTGCCTCGTATTCATCATCATGGTGTGGATGCGTCAGTTATATCTCAAATAGTACTAGGTACTTCTGTGCAGGCAACTCGCTTGAGCCTCCCTGTGCAGGCCAGCTGAAATGCTCTCCAGGCTGCTGCATTGACTGTCTGCACTGACTAGATCTCCACTGCCTATAACCCACTGCACTTCAAACCCACATGTCAACATCCACGTATAGACACACACATTTAGGTATCTTAATACTGAAGTGAATAATAGCCTGAGTGGTTTCTGCACAAAAAAGAATTATGTGCACAAATCCTGAATCACTTATTTATGAAACACTTAAAGCCCCCAGCACAGGAAAGGTGCTTGGCATTTCTGAACTAAATGAATGTGGCAACTATTTCCCCAACAGATAACTGCAGGGTTTAGCTGCTAAGTTGGTTTAGATTCAGAAGACATTGGTGAATAAACACTTATTTTTGTTTCTCTCTCTTCACCCAGAAGATGTGGTGCAACCAGGACCTTAAAATAGAGTTGGAGCTGGAAAGGATTTGGGGCAGTTGGAGAAACTGTTGGGGATGTGATGGCTGTACAAGCAAATGCCTCAGAGCTGAAATTCGTATGAACTAAAGGCTACAATAAGTGAAAGAGATTCACAGAAAGTACAGACATTGTCAGCATGCTTCTTCCTCTTCCCCATCCTTTGAAGCCAGCCAGTATTGTGGAAAGCAGCCAGAGCAGAAAAGGAAGCAGTCTGTATTTATAAGCCTAACAAGCAAGCATAAGACTTTGGGACTAATTTAAGAGAGCAATGGGAAAAAATGTGCCAAACTCAGTTCTCAACCACTTCAGAGCATCATTTTTTTTAGAAACTGGAAGATTCATCTTTCTGCTTGGTGTGTAAATAAAGATATCAGCAAAATGCAGAGCTTTACAGGCATGTGGATATCATGGCCACTATCATCCTTTTCTCACATTATTGGAAAGCAGGTATTTTATCCAGATAATATATTCACAGGCGATATTGCTTTTCCTCACATCAGTATCTGAGCAGATAAGAGAGTTCCTTTCCATTTGGTACAGAGAATTCCACAAAGGTCTAAAAATGATAAGAGTGGATTTTTTTTTTCCTTTCCAGTAGTAAAGTTCATAATATAAACTACCAGTCTTGTGTAGATTTGGGTGAGGTTTTGCTGGAACAAGGGAATTTTTTGATTCGTCCTAAAGGCAGAATAATAATTTTTGCATTCAAGCAGTAGTACATCTCCTTTAACTAAATACTGCCATTTTATGGCTTCCTTTAAATTAATAGGAATTTCTTAATAAAGATGCATATAAGAAAACTGGCCATCTAGGTAAACAAAAACAAATATGCATAAGATTGGCAGGAGTATTAATTTTGGTAACTTAGAGATGCAATGCGGAAAAGCTATAGGCAACAATTCCAACTTTGATAGATTTAATAGCACATAACAGTAATTCAGATTAGAAGTCACAGAGAATGAGAATGCAATATCTACTAAGGAAGAAGCTCGGAGGTTTTTAGAATGGTCAGTAGTTCAAGCACCTTTATTTATCCAGAAATTCAGACTGCATAAACGCATCTTTGATTTCCTGAAGTGGATACCTGTATGAAAAGGTGAGCTGTTTTTTTATAATGCCACACTTTCAGAAGGCAGGAGAAGTGGAAATGGCAGAAGGTGATTACATCTAATTAAACTTTAATAGGATCCACATAGCCAATGGATTGAATACTATATTGGTTTAGGTTCTTTCATTTTCAGTGAGAACACTTAAAATTAATTATTAAGTCTTTTACCATTAAACAATTCTCTTTATCTTTACAACAGCAAAAGCACTCACTCATTTTTCAATCATTACAATTAATTAAGATGCTCCAGAAAGTTGCATATTTTATTTTTATTTTTTCAAAAGAGGACAATATCTTTCTTTTCAAAAGGGACTCTGTCCTGGTTTCAGCTGGGATAGAGTTAATTTTCTTCTTGGTAGCCGGTATGGGGCTGTGTTTTGGGTTTAGGACGAGAACAATGTCGATGCTAAGTACCGCTAAATAGTCGCTAAGTAGCGCTTACATTGATCAAGGACTTTTCAGCTTCCCGTGCTCTGCCCGGTGCACGGGGGGCTGGGAGGGAGCACAGCCAGGGGCGCTGACCCAGACTGGCCAAAGAGTTATCCCATACCACATGACGTCATGCTCAGAAGAAGAAGGAAGGAGGGGACATCTGGCGTGATGGCGTTTGTCTTCCCAAGTAACCGTTACGCGTGATGGAGCCCTGCTTTCCTGGGGATGGCCGAACACCCGCCTGCCGATGGGAAGTAGCGAATTAATTCCTTGTTTTGCCTTGTTTGCGTGCGCAGCTTTTGCTTTACCTATTTAACTGTTCTATTTTATTTTACTTCAATTATTAAACTGTTCTTATCTCAACCCACGAGTTCTCTCCCTTTTACCCTTCCGATTCTCTCCCCCATCCCAAAGGGGGGGTGAGCGAGCGGCTGCGTGGTGCTTAGTTGCTGGCTGGGGTTAAACCACGACAGACTCACATCCACAATGATCCATAGGATTCCTGATATTTTGTAATAAAATGTGAAAAGCTAAGCAAAGAGTGGGTGTTCTCTGGACTTCTTGGTCACTTGTAAACTTTTTGAAGAAGGGAAAGAATCATGTGTAAACTAGGCTAGTGTGATAAAAAATATTCTCCAAAAGTCATGTCATGTAGTATATTTAATGAATTTAATGCACAGTTTCAATAGCATTTTCAGTAATTGATGGCACATTCTATATTAAGGGAGAATAATGGTATATTAAGATGGAAGCCATTTTTCATTTGATTACCATTCAGTTCTGACAAGTTGAAGGGAACTTTGAAATTCTCTCATGTCCTTACTATGAAGAGACCAGCTATAATCTTATCCAAGGATATATTTTATATTTAGCTCCCTTTTGCCTTTTTTTTTTTGGCTTTGCCTTTATGTTCCTCCAAAAGTAATTTTCCTATTGTCTTCTTACTAATGAGGAATGAATTGGTCCAGATGAAACCAAATTAATTTTAAAAGGAAAAAGTCAAAATGTGATTCTCAGGGTAGATCAGTTCTACTGCACATTTCTATTATTAGTTCAGAGTGTTTCACTTGTTAGTCATTTGTAGACAATCATCTCATGCAAAATCATTTATCAGTAAAATACACTGACTTAGTGACTTGGTCAACTCATAGCTCCTGTGCACTTCACATAGCTATTTACACAAGGGCAGAGTGAGTACAAATGTTGTCATTCTGATATGCAGTTATTTTTAATAGATATTAATAGCTGATACAAATCAAGCTTCAGAGCTTAAACTACCTACCGAAATAGATGCCTAGCCATGCTGATCTTTTTCCTGGTTATCTTAGGGTAAGAAAATACAGTATTCAGCTTCCATCACTTGATCGATCCACCGTGGAAAATCTGACCGAGTCAAGATTCACCTTATCAACTAAATGATCAGATAGCAAATTGAGCCAACAGCTTGATCAGTCATCTGCAAGCTTAAGAGACTGCATTTGAGAATAGACTTTGTGTGTTGCATCTGTAAGTAAAACTGTAAACTAAGACCCTGGAGGAAAAGAATTCTTGAAGATCTCTGGGAGAGCTACCTTCAGAGATAAACACATCCAGATATCAAATGACCAACAGGAACAGAGGGTAAAAAAAGTATGAAATCTGTTCAAGGAGAAAAAATTAAAAATATAGTACTTCTGTAATCACCTTTTGTCATAAAACTCAGAAGGAACCCTTTTTTGTTTCTCTAAGATTATAATCCCACAGAGAAAAAGAAGGGGACTCCTGCAAACAAATCATAATTTAACTGGGAAAAAATATCACCTTGTTAGCGGGAATTAATGAAACATCCATTGCCAAATTGTGCTCTTTATTTTTCTGTACCTTTGTGTTCTGACAAAAGACAGATATCCTAGAGCACAGGTAGTGGCATATGGAGATCCTTCACCTTGAGCTTTCCCTGCTTCCAATGCCAGCCACTAGTCACTAGTGGCCAAGGACTGCTAGCCCCTAAAGACCACCCCATGACCTGTATGGGATGAGTTGAGTGGTCTCAGCCCAGCGTCCATGCAAAAAACACCAGTACCATGTGTTTCATGTTAGCCACAAACACCAGCAGCATTTTTGGCTATGAAGCCAAGAATTTGCCACGGTATGACAAAGTATTTTCTGCCCACTTCCAGATTAGTTTTGAGACAAGGCAGCATATGGAAGCTTACTTGGTTGCAGCAGCCTCTGCCTGCTCTGTGAATCCCTGCCAACTGACTGGGATTGCATGTCTACCACTAGCTCTAAAATTCGCATAACACCAAATGTATATTGTGCATTTCGCCTACTCCAGAGCTGGAGCCTCCAACTTTCAGAACAAATATCAGACTTCCTTTTTCCATGCAGAGTAAACAGCCGTTTTTTTCTTACATAGCCTTCAAATGCCATGACTGTATCTCATGGTTGCATTTCATTAAGACATCATCTTTGATGCAGTACTAACACACCGATTCAATGAAATATTAAGATGAAATGACCTCGTGTTGGCTAGCAGAAGCCAGGCACAGCGCAGGAGTAGGAACTGAAAGTGTTCAAACTATTTGCAGTGGCTCCTTCTGGAGATGTAAGGCACTAGTTATATATCTCAAAATAAAAGACTCCGTTCAGCCTCAGTTATCATGATACAACCCCTGAAGATACTGTTTAAAGCAAGGACAAATATCAAAGACGTGACAAAATGAGCATCTCTGAAAAGGACGATGTAATCTCAGTTTTTTATATTACCTTAAATGAAATCATTTGAGCTCTCCAGCCTGTATATCTTTTTTTATTAATTCATGTGGTCATTCTGAATTTGCCCTCATTGCTGTTCAGAAATACCTTAATGATGAGCAACAGGAGTTCTCTGTACTTGTTACCAGTTATTATTACCTGTGCTATAGGATTGCCTAGAGATCCTGCATGAGATCAAGAGTTACTGTGGTAAAAGGTGCTGTATACAAAAGCAGTAAAATATAATTCCCACGGCAAATATCTGCAATCAGGGATAGACAGGGATGGCACAAAAAAAATAACCTCGTTAGCTCTGTTCAGTTGTACTAGTATTTCCAACTGAAGTATACATGTATTGCTTTTCTCTTTTTCTGTATTAATTCCTATGTAATAAAGAAGAAAAAATATAGTATTGCATTCCGTCACTGTTCCTTGTGTATTGCCTTTTCACTCCAGGTATTCGCTTACCTCTGGCTCAGGAAGAAATACTTCTTCACGCCAGGTTTAGGGATAATGATTGCATGCTAAGTGCAATCATTAGAAAAAGAGATATGCCGTTATGTGCATAAAGGCCTTCTTGAATTGGGACCTTATGAGTTAACGGTCTGACTGGCAGGAGTGCTGAATACAGGAATATGGCTGAAGGTCTGTTGTGTAAGGGAAAGATTTACAGAGAACAGGGACTTGCCAGACACTGCGATTCCTGATAGCACACTGCAGAAGGATGAGTGCCCTCGTACGTAAAGGCTTCTGACAGGGTGGACATTTTCCTGGCTTTGTAGAGAGAGAAGGCCATGTAATTAACAGAGAAAAATATAGCAATGCCTAATCAGCCAGCACTACTGCAATGCTTCAGATTTCGGCAAGTTCGCTCCCCTGCATCCTCAGGCTCAAGTGCCCTCTGGCAGCATGCTGACCTGGCAGGAGCTGCTGTTCAGACGTGTTGCTAAACTACCACTGTCCTCATTTCTTATAAAAATAGAAGAAAAAAGGAAAATACACTGTCATATAATATGTAAATAAAAAATCTTTCAGGGGAAGGGAGGGGAGGCAGTTGGCAGGCGCACCCCACCGCCCGACTGCTTCTCTCATCTCACACATCTGCACCAGACACTGTCACGATCCCAGTTTGGGACGATAAATAAGCACTGGTCTCCAGCTTCTCTGAACAGGACAGAAAACTTCTGTACAGCTAAAACTGTATCTGCTTGAGGAAGGTATTTACTGTAGGGTCTGAGCTTTAAAGCAGTTGGAAAATCTATGTTAAATCTCAGCACAGGATTTTTTTCTTTTTGGCCTGCAGGCATTTCTAATAGTGGAACATCACTTTCCTGCCAAGACAAATTCTACCTCTTGTTTTTATTTTCCCATGCCACTTCCTGTGCCAATCAGCCTTTCAATTCTCCTGCAAATCCTGCTAGAAATGCACTTCTTCAGCTTCTCTTTTCATCACTGATTTCTTCTCTAGCACCGTATCCTACTGCACGTAGATTGTAACCTGCACCTTAAATGCTAACTTTGGTCTCCTGTTGATAAAGATGGTACACACTGCTAAATAATGGGTGCTGCTAAATAACGGGAGAGAAACATTACCCCAAAGTATTTCTGTTTCTGTGTGCTGACATCGTGTGGTTCATCATGTGGATGAGCTAACAGATTATTCCTTTGCACATTATACTATATTATATTGTATTTTCCTTTTTCTCCTTGTTTTATAAGGAATTACAGTGGAGGTTCAAATACATGTTTGAACAGGGTAATTCACAAAAGGAGAGAGGCAACTGTACCCATAAAGGATCTGGTTGTGGCCCCTTTAATTCTGTGACCATAAATCCTTCTTGCAATCAGCTAGGAGGCTTCAGTGAAGAGCAGCTCATAGATATTTTTCCACCAGGACTGAGTACACCACCAGTATCATGTTTCAATAGAACAGCTGGTGCTTAAAAGACTGGTAATTACAATTTTATTCAAAAAATCAGAACTGGTGGAGCTAAGAAGATCATTGATTCAGATGGATGACCTTGAAAGGCAGATTGCAATGAACTTGTTGAACTTTTGAAAAATTAAAAAAAAATAAATAAAAATAGATCTCTTTACAACAGTTCTGGTACTTTCCGGTAACAAGCTACAATCTTCAATTTCCCCCCAAATACTGTCATTATGAAAATTGACTGAAAAAAATATTCTGAAAAGCCTCATTATTTTACTATTCCTTCCAAGGGTATGGATGACGTTCTAAAAACTGAGCTTCCCTGTAATTAAAAGCTCTGCAAAATTTTAGGTTTGAAACAGTAGATCACGCTGATGGCATATTTTATAGAAATAAGAACACAAAAAGAGCTACAATGGTTTGGGAGATGGACAGCCAGTCCATCTAGCCCAGCAACCCATCTCTGACAGTGGCCATAAAGCTGCTGCCCAAGGAAGAATATGAGATTATAGCAAACCTACAGTAATATTTCTTCTTAACATTTCCCAACCTCCAAGTGTTTGGGGTTCAGACAGATTCCACATATTTAGTAAACATCAGTGCATTTCCCTTCGGTGATTCTGTCCAGCTTTGGAAACCTACATTAACCTACAGTGTCTCCAGCATCCTGCAACGGAGTTGTACGGTTTAGCTACGTGTTGTGTGGAACACAGGATCACTGGATAATGCAGGCTGGATGGGACCTCAGGAGGTCTCTAGTCCAACCTCCTGCTCAAAGCAGGGTCAGCTACGAGGTCAGAGCAGGTTGCTCAGGGCTTTATCCAGTTGGGTATTGAAAACCTCCATGGGCAGAGATTGCACAACCTCCTCGTTCCAACGTTTCACTAGTCTCATCAGGAAAATGTTTTCCTTTATACCCAGCCAGATCTGCCACTGTATCACTTCATGGCCATTGTCCTTTCTTCTCCTGCCATGCACCACCAGGAAGACCCTGGCTCCAGATTCTCAGTAACCTAACCAGCAGGCACTAGTACTGGTTGGTAGCTACTGCTTAGTTAGTATTAGTTAGTAGGTACTGCTGTTAGGTTCCCCCAGAGCCATCCGTCTCCCAGGCTGAAGAAGCCCTGGTCCCTCAGTCTCTCCTTTCAGGGCGAGTGCTCCAACCCTGACCATCATGGTGGCCTTCCGCCAAACTCAATCCAGTTTATCAATGTCTTTCTTGTACTCAAGGGCCTCAAACTGGATGCAATATTCCAGCTGTGGTCTAATGAGTGCTGAGTGAAGAGGGATAATCTCTTGGCTGTGGTGCTCCTACTGACATGGCTGAGCATGCTCTTGGCCTTCCCCACTAGCATGGCGCGGAGCTGACTCATGTTTTAGCCTGCTGCCAGCCAGGAGCCCCAGCCCTTTCCCCAGAGCTGCTCCCCAGCCACTCAGTCCCCCCCGTAGCCATCCAGCTGTTAACCCAGGGCCCCCCGCATACATAATTTACACAGCAGCATTAGGCTACTCTCTGTTTCCTTCTCTATTACAAATAACTCCATGTATTCTGCTGGCTTGTTTTGAGTATTTAGCTAATAGTTACCTAAAAACACATATATTATAGCTCCTAGATCTAACTCCTGAGTTAGAAACTTCCACTGTTCCATTTCTGAAATTAAGACTGTTTTTCCCCATGTACCTGGAATTACCTTTATCCACACTGAATTTTATCTGCTATTTACTGAACTTTGTAAAAACAGTCACAAAAGAAATAAATCAGAAAACATTTGCAAAGTGCCTATTGGATTCATGCTGTTTATACTTAGGGAGATAAACAGATAAACCTCTTTGTAAGGCTTTTTGATATTCTGTAGTAACCATAGCCCCCAGTTCTGAGTACATTCACAGAGATGACACACTGCTTTTTATCATAGTGATCAGCTTCACGATGCTGCTGAATTCATCTGGTGTTGCCTCTGTAATGTACCTACTCATCTCTTACTTTCTCCTTGGATTGCAGACACATATGCTGCTAATATAGATGGGATGAAGCTTCTCCATGTTATGGCATTTAAGTACTTGACTACCAAGATGTCACTTGTCATACATTTGCTTAACATGCAACATCCTGAAGGGCTGCCAAAATATCTACAAACATTAAAAAAAAGAAATCCAGAGGAAACAATATTTCAATTAAGGCACTTTTTCATGTTCGTGCTCCAAATATTTAAAAGGGGAAACTGAAAGTTGAAACTAAAAAAGAAGTGAAAGCAGAGAAGTCAGTCATGTATCGTAAAGTCTAAATACTGTGAAATAGCCAATGGGCTACTGTTCATCCCATCACGTTGTGTGGTTATAACATCTTAAAACCATGACCCATGTCAGATAACTATAGTCCAGAAATAAGCTTTTGTCTTACACTTCTTTTTCAGGAGGAAGGAATAAATACCATAAGGGAGAAAGGGGCATGCTCTCAGCATAAACTCAGGCATCTTTGTTCATTTTGATGGAGATGCAATTTTGCTGCAGCTGAAGGTCTCGCCCCAGATGATCTGATTTGGAAGACTGTATTAATGGTGCCATGGCATTTTAGTTTCAGCCCTTCATGCGCATGCTGACACTGTTACACCGGTCCTGAGACACTGGGTTTTCTGCAGTCTTCCTGCTATACACCATTTCCAGATGTCCCATCTCCAGCAATGCCCAGTGGCCTGACTAGCAGCATGTGATGATGCTCTACATGATGAGTAATTACTAGGCTCTGCTGCAATCCCACCTCCTGTCCCCTATTTAAATGCATATACACTACCCAGGCAAATTGTGGCAAATTGGTGCAATTAGCCTGTGCATCAAGAAAACACTGTTCTAACGGGGAATATCAATGAATGGACCTTGCCAGGTTTTACTGATGTCTGAGTTATACCTGTGCATATTATGTGAATGCAAACACATACACATACGTACATATATACATACATACAGGCATTTTAACAGGTTGTATAACTTTTCTTCGAAGCTGTTGGTGCTGGAAGGCTAGATAATCATTCCATGCTGGCCATCAAGCCACTACACGGTTATCATGCTAATCAAAGCCCGCTTTGAAATGCTGTTTAGTTTCATTACCATCACAAAGGAGCAGCTAAAGGACATCTAAGGCAGGCTGGGGGGGGGGGAAGTGAATGCTCTGAGACACTATAATCTATTAGAACAGCCATGTTTATTGGAAACAGGAGGGGACATTGTTTAGCATAAGCTGGTATCAATCACTGAATGGTGTCTGTTCCTTGTTATTAATGTGCAGGCAGCCGGGCAGGGAAGAATGAGCTCTGTGGAAAGACAGACATCTCCCCACTAAAGGGAGGAAGGACTGATACCTCCTCCCCCACCAGATGGACTCCTGTAACCTACCATAAATACTAATTTTTTCCCAGACTAGGACAGAGAAATCATAACATCTCAATGCCTGAATGATCCTTTGTTATTTTGAGAAGTTTTGTGCCTTTTTTGTATACACAGATTGAATTGGTTTTTTGGGGGTATGGATCTCCTCCAGAAAGGACCCTCCATCCAGTAGAGTAGGAGGCTGTATTGTAATATAAATAAGTAATATTGCCTGGCTAACTATGCTTTGCTAGCCTCTGTGTAGGTGTAAATGTTTTAAAAGTGTCTTATTGCATGGCTGTCTTTTATTTTTTTCATTAAAGAAACACACCCTTTCTCTTTAAAACAAACTTGTCTGAATGGCTTGCTGATTTTTTCTGTTTTGACTTAGGGTTAGCAAATTAAAAGTGAACATTGATTTCAGAGGAATTTAAATCAAGTGCTGCAGTTATCATTCTGCAATAGATGATAAGTATGGAGGCTACAACCTCTTCTGGTGCTGTAAAACTACTGGTAAGAACAATGTAGGCAATGAACTATAGGGCTTCGATGCAACAAGTATAGCCATACAAAAGATTTCCCAGGCTCCCTGATTTTGGCTTGAAAGCTCATTATGGAGCCACAGTGGTGTATATTCATGATCAATGCTGGAGGATGTTTTTCATTATACTTAAACTGTAAAGCAAACAAGAGTTTCCTGTTATGTCAGATCGAAAAAGCACTTACACATGCAAATAAATCTAAAAAATACCACAGCCTCAAAACAGATCATCTCTGCTTTCCTATTAAAAACATCAGTCTACTTGTTCATAATGAATCAAAATGCATGCTCAAGATTGGATGCTTAAAACAAAAAGTGAACATGTTTTCTTCTGCTGAGTTCTGAAATATTCCAAACCATACCTGCCAGGCCATAGTCACATCAGATCTCATAAGCTAAATGAGTTTTGATTAGGTCAATACTTGGTTGGAAAGACAAAGCAGGCGCATCAGAAAGGAAACACTCATCAGTAGAGAGCTGACTCCCTTTTGTATGAGCCTTAAACCGGTATTTGAAAGGGCACTATGCCACTGCAAGTCTTCAGGTTGACACAGACAGCTAAGATCTACATGGCTTTTTAGAGGAGCAAGGACATTAAAACTGTCATGACTATATTCTGTTACCTGCCCATCTTAAAGGAATCTCTGAACTCAGGCCCTTATCTCGGTCTTTTCTTTCCTTTCCTACTATTTATTATACAAACTAGTACCAAATTTCTTTGAGATGACTAGATTTCAATCATAAAAGTACTGAGTTTTCTATACAGTTTTTGGTGGGATGGCCGACCAAACAAGTGACAATTGACAGCAAGGTTTACGCAGGAGAACTGACTTTGCATAACTGCAACATAAACAAAGCAAAAAAGCAACAGACTAAAGTATACAAATATTAGAAAGAAACCAAGCCTCAAAGCCTGGGGGGTATTTTCTCTTTTCCAGGCATTCTCCTTCTTTTTGGTTCTCCAGCACCATTTTCAAACCAGAGCGGGCAGGCGAAGTTGATAATAATTCTTATAAAAGTGGTAGTGCCTGTGCATGTTCTTGTCCATATGCAAATGGACAGAAATATTTCAAGCCGAAAGGACTGTCAAAAAAGTGAGACATTCCAGTTCCTGCTGAGTCCATGATCAGAGAGGTGCTCAAATACTTGTCTTGAACTTCTAATTCAGGATGAGCTCTTTGTATTAATCATCAAATCTTTTCTTTCTTTCAGATAGGAACTGATTGATGAGGGTTCTGCATTTCTGGCCTAGTGACTGTGCTTGAAATGGCAATATTATTTTTGGAACACGGAAACTATGTTCCTGCAGGCAGATAATTAAAGTTTGTACTAGAACAAGTACAGAAAACAAGCATAGAAAACCTCCATAGATCTCAGTCACCACTGGGTTTCTCTGACTAAGAAATATAATTTATGCTAACTCATGATACTCGGGCTATTTTCTAGTAAGAACAGGAGACAGCATGTGGACAAATCACTCAACACACACTGATGAGCAGTGATACTAGGTCTTGGTTTTAGGAAACACCTGATATACTGCATGCCATTTAGGTAACTCTCTACTGCACAGGTATGATTTTATGTTGAGTACAAAGATAGGCTGGAGAAACGGAGACCACCTGAGCTGGAAGCTCCTCTGGAACAATATCACTGCTATGAAGTTTCATTTGGGGCAGTTTTGCTTCTATTTATAGGGCTCCATCACTCTTACACCTGAGAAGTCCAATGGCCTGGAAACAAGTTGCCATCACTTTCAGTCAACTCTGAATGGTAAACAGTTCAAATTATAAATTCTTTGCCACTAAATCGTCTGCTGCTAATTGCTCTTTTGCATGTAATTATCAGTGAGGATTTAATAAGTATGGAAATACTATTACATGCCAAAAAGTAAAAATAAAATGAGAAAAAGCAGACTTAAAGAATGTCTGGCAGACAAACTCTTTAATTAATCCTGGAAGACCATATTAGCTGACATCTCTCTCAGTGAACATCTCTGGCAGAGAGATGGGGTTTTATAATACTTCAAGCAAAATGAGTAATACATTTGCTTCTACAGCTAGAAAGGTTTTGGCCTTTGCCTCCAGGTTATGAATTTGAAAAGAACATTGATATAGGTGAGAACGAGACTGAACACATCAAGGGAAACATAGAAAATCTTAACACATCTTAAGAATAGTAACTCCCAATGAAGTACCAATTCAAATGAGAGATAGGCAAAACCTAGGAGAGGTTTTGAACTGTCACTAGGCTTTTAGGCGTAGCTCTAACTTGCGCTTTCCTTACATGATCTGTCTCTTAAACAACCACATGGTTTATGCTGCAGGTAAAACATGGGAGATGAGGATGAAGAAACTGAATTATTCTCTCAAGGATTTTCCTCTTGTTTCTAATTAGGAAGAGAAGACCAAGATGGACAAATAACTCTGCAGTGGCACTTTCTGCCTACTGTCAAATGGCAATGGAAGTTGAAATATCCTTGAAACGTCCCATCTGTGGTCACAGTCATTAGATAATATTGATCAGAATATAATCAGACTCAGCAGATAAGACAACTGTACACAAACATAGTATGGGTCCCAAATCTGGATCCCATCTAGTTAATAGCTAAACTACTGTTTGCCACTGTGGGAGTAAAATCCTAGTTCATGTATTCCCCTAAGCTATCAAAGAAAATGAAGTGGAAGGAAGATTTGGTATTTCACCGACTTGATTTTCACTACATTTCTCTAAAGGGAAAACATCTAGATTTAGGGTTGTTAAGCAGGTTAATGACCTGTTGCACAAGACTAAAGAATAAATTATTACTGAGAGAGAATGAGTAGAATGCAAATCTGAAATGTATTTTCTTGAGCAGAAAAAAATAGATTTCTTGCTTTAATTTCCTTAGTTGCTGGTTTTTTAGCTGTCATTTAGTGGTTCTATGTAGACCTGAAAATGCCTTTCTAATGTTCATGAAGAATTTTGAAACAAAATTGACCAAGTTTGGCTAAGCAAAAGGCTGGTACTAAAAGCTGTAGGTGGGAAGCATTACAAGCTTTCTTTTGCTATTCTTGGCCCAATTCCTCAATGTAAATCTGTTGCCCAAAGGGGAACAACCTACAGAACTAACAAGAATTTTGTTCTTCATGCTTGCTCCAGTCTATATTATTTCCTTCTCCAAGGACTAAGAGAGTGACAATTATGGTGAGACAGTGAGACATTTTGTATGTGATATAATACCTGTTTTCCAGGAACTCTGAGACCAATTCACCGAGAGCAAATGTGGCAACAGAATTCAATCACTGTTGTATTCACTTATTTTGGATTTGAATTGCTACCCTAGATGCAAAAGAGGCCATGCCTAATCATGAGCATGCTGAGCTTTCCAGATCTTCATACTTGGTTGTATTATTTAGTAGTAGAAAGAGACATCACACTTCAGTATCTTTGCATTTGGCCAAATGAACTCTGAAGACATTCGGGTACACTCTATTTACGTTAGCAAGATTTTTTTGACATAGTTCTTTAGGCATAGGTTTGCTTACTACCATTAGAGAGGATGGTCTCAGTCTGGGAGCTGTTGTTGTAACTCATGTATGAAATTAAAGTGAAACTTCCAGACTTCTCCCTTTTTGAGGGTTCGTTATGAATTCCTCTGAAATATCATTACTGAAGCTCTAAAATGAAGATAACACCACCAGGATGGATTTGATGTCTATTTTCCCTGAAAGATTTCTGCATTCCATTTGTGACTGATTTTGTGATAAGGTAACTCTCTGGAAGGCATAGCTTTAGCTTTCAGATCTTTTTTTTTTGCTTTCTAAACTAGAACAGGAAAAGAATAAACCCTGGCTGATTGGATCGCCTTAGCAGCATATTTCTTCAGGACTTCTGCATCAGAGCAAATTAGATCATTCTGCACGGATGTGATATATAATTCCCGTATCTTCTGTGCCATCAGCTCCTTGGGTTTGGTTTGAAGGGATAAGAATTAAGCTGCAGCATTTGAGTGAAATTGTTTTTATTATTGGAATCACAAGATTTTTTTATGGGCAAGAGAAAAACTACAACTGGGACACAGTGTGACTCAACCTTACATATTGGGAACCTTAATTCTGTCAGCATCAATTGGACATGAAGCACACTCATTGCTTTGAGTCTTTATTTTTATGTAGCCCTACTAGCAAAAAGAAACTATCTCCTGTTTGCAATTCAGTGCACACTGGTTTTATTATTTCCTTTAACTCTTCCTCATGTTTAAATCACTGCTTATTAAATAATCTTCCAGCATTTCCTTTCTAAGTGTGTCTTGGTACATCAGTTGAGCACAGCTAAGTTAAAGACTAGATCTGCTGCTTGAAAATATTCATTGATGGCAAGTAATGCAAAAGTAATGGCAGCTGAAACAATAACCGTCTATAAAAATCTGATTTCAGCTGTTGTTGAACTTGTTGATCTTTAGTGAAAAATGAAATATGAACTTTAATGGAATATCACTCTCACTGCATCTTCTGTCATTGTATTATAGGTTATGATTGCTACATTTTTTGCCTTCTACTGTAAAAGATGACTCTTTGGAACAAAAAGGGCTGATTGCTCCATTAGTTCTTGATATCATTCAGCACTTAGGGCAACATTCATTTCTTTTGCACTTCATTTGCATTCCCTAATCACTGGAAATACCCTGGAAAATCTTATACTATTTGATGACCCAACCAGAGAATATTTTTTCACTGAAGCCCTATTTTGCTCCCATTCCTAGAAGCACAGTCTTATTCTTTAGGCATTTATATTGAGCATAAATTATGATGGCTCTTAAGATGAGACATGTGAACTATGGTAAATACATTTTAAACCTCTTGCATTAGATTTTTGTAAGAACTATTGGTAAACAAAACAAATATGCATGAGAGAGAGCAAGTTTGGTGGATTTTGGTTGGAAGTAACTCTGAATGTATACCAAGACTGCAAGGTCTAACAACATAAAAAATCGAATTACTAGCTTCCATTTTGAATCATCACCTGATCCTGCTTACATAGAAATTTTACTCCCTGATGGGAAAAAGGATGAAAAGCTGGGGCTTACTTGACTCTATATGCCACCAACCATATGTACCAGAAGACAGACAGCTTGAGTGAATGATCTTGTCAAAACCAAAAGTATCACTAAGGAGGCAACACAGAGGGACTGAGGGATTCATATAAGTTTGTTAAAAGCAGAGGTGTATATTCAGCCATTACTCCTTTGCCTTTTTGTCAAGGGCTCTGATTAGTCAGCTTTTTCATAGTAAAAACCTCTGAATGTGGATAATCCTGTAGTTTACTGATGTAGAATGTTACAGAGCTTATGTTCATAAAGGAATTATTCTAGAATAAGACCCGTACAAAGTTAAAGAACTACAGCTGTCATCAAATAACTTTCTTAGAGGAATACTATTTTACATTAAGAGTACCCACATTATAAGCTTTCTGCAAATATTCTAAAAGACATATGGTGGGGAACACCTCCATGTATAAACCTTATTTTTCAGAAGTAGCTGCTGTTCTTACTTTCTTATTGCTCTTATGCTGTATTCTACAGACATCAAGAAAGATGCTGAATTGGTGCTTGACATAAAGACTACCTTAACAACAATGCCATTAAAAGGGGTGAGGGTGGCAGGGAGTAAAGTACGTAACAGAGATGACAGTGAAAGAATAAAGTATTTAACAATGAGAATCTATAACTTCTTGGGATACCTAAGTGGTTTTTGGATGAATATAGAATTACTAATGTGACTGAAGTATTAATAATACAGATACATTATTGTCAAGAAATCTTGGAAAAAATTATGCCCTCTTTTTTCTTTCTTCGTGCTACAAAGCTTAAAGCCTCAGCATTTTTACTGGCTGCGAAGAATTATTTTATGATGAAGATCCACAGTAAAGCTCAAAATGAAGAGAAAGAATTCCTAATTCGGTAGCCCTAGCTGCACAAATAAACAAAAAATGTCATTTGATAACATATGTGACCCCAAGTGGCAGTTTCTTTTCAACAGATGTAGTTTAATCTTTGAGCAGCAGGTGCAAAAGTTATCTCAAGGCAGAAGCTACAAACAGAACAATTTTACAGGAAACGTTTTACTTGGTGGGAAATGCAGGAATAATTGCGACATGCATCTCTTTTTCCTTCTGTCTTCCAACAGTGGATCATACATGACCCAATGCTCTATCTTGAAAGATAGAGATTTTTTTTTTTTTTCCTATCCCCCTCCCCCAGATTAGAACATGGTTCAGCATAATATTTGCTCCTTTAGTCAGTGTTTAGCAATTGATGTGAAAATGGATTTTCATTCCGTTCAGTTTCTAATCACTCAAAGGAGCACATTTGTTCTGAATTACCTATCTGGACATCCAGGTGGTTGCTAATAAAAGAGAATCAAATGGATTTAATGCCGCATTCGATCAGTTCCCATGGTTCTGGAAATGCATTCACCATCCCAGGCTTCACTTGGTTTTGCAAATGTGTCAGTTAGGGTTTTATCCTGCTGGATGCTAAAAATGGCATTTAAGTTGTACAGCGCTAACTTCAGCTAAGAACTTTGACAAACTGGGGCCTCATTAAGGAAACAGAAAAATGTTTTTTTTTTTCCCTGACCTCTGAAGCATGTAAAATAAATACACTAATTAAGGAAACATCTGAGCCTCAGAGCTTATATAGTGAACAGTGATACAGATTTTCTTCCTGCTCGACAACACCTGCAATACACACTAACATCTTTCTCCAGCAAAGTACGTAAGCACACACTTAACATGAAGCCATAAGAATACTCTGATTGGTTTAAAATTAAGCAATGTGCTTAAGTGCCCTGTTGTATTTAAGCCAGACTTGAATCAACCAAGATGGCTCACACAACCCAACCATGCTCCACAATTCACTGTTGTCCCAGAAGCCTGACATACCATGGACCACTGCCAACCTCCTTTGCCTGCCCTGCAGGTACTGCACTACTGTACTACTAGATGAGTCACCTCAAGAAAATGTAATTTTGGAGTTGGCTTCTTGAAACAAAAACTCCTTGCATCAATTTGTGGACAAATAGTTCTCAACAGAAAAAAATGACTCCCATAGGCATTTCTGCCCTTGTAGTAAGGTCCTGGTCCTGAACGTTGACTAAAATGGGATATTTTCATTGCAATAAAATAGCTATATTTACAAGCTGACCTTGAAGCATGTATAAACTATTCCTCCAAGATGGTATCACAGCTTCTCAGCTAGATGCCTCAGACTATACACTGCTAAGGGATAATGAAAATTCTCTTTCAGCCTCAGCTGCTGATGCTGTGTAAATTTAACATAATACAAATTTCATGCCATTCTTGGCCTTTGCTGGGTTCCCAGAATGACCCTGTTAACACCATGTAGAAAAGCAGAGCGGATGAGAGAGTAACGAATGGAAGCAACACAAGAAAAGGACCTGAAAGCAATAAGCCTCTGTGATTTATTCACAACAGCAAACGTGGAACGGAAAACATCCTGTATCTCAAAAGGATAGCAAACTCGGCCATGCACAAGGCTGGCAGATTACAGTAGGTGCTTCTCCATCTGTTCCTCTGCTCCTTGGCAGCACAGGGAGAGTGGAGGGACACTGGGTCCTGCTCTCACAGTAGTTCTGTCTGGGCAGCACACTTTGATGACCTCCTGATGGAGGATAAGGCTGCAGAACTGCATCTTCCTTCCGTCCATGCCCATCGCAGCTGCAGACAGTGCTACTATTCACAGCAGGACAAAGTGACTGCAAAATGCCACCAAATCAGCTGTTTCACATTGAGTATGTGCTGGCATAAACGACGACGTCAGGTACAAGAAAACAAAGAAACAAGCTTATTTCTTTCTATCGCTAGAGAAAGCACTGCCTCCAGAAACACTGTAGGAATGGACTTTGAGGACATTCTTACAAATCACTGAGAGACAAAATCATCTCTATTTTGTGATATGTGAGCAGACAATTGTCTCTCTGTATCTCATCCTTCCAAATGACATTGATTCTACAATATATTTGTTCCAGGCTCTCTGAAGCGCTGGCTAGTAATGCAAAAATGTTACAAAAATGACTAATTTCTGCCTCTACAAGATGATAACAGAACAAAGCCCTGACCTGATACCATTATAGCTGAATACAGAGATAAAATTATGCCCTTAAACTGGCAGTACCACAAAAGTGGTAAAAAAATTAAAAATCATATAGGTCACCTTGACTGTGACAGGCAGGAAATGTTGTTTCTAACGTAAGTAATAGGACTCAACATTTCAGTGCACAAAAAGACTAAGAAGTTTTGGAGAACTATTTTTGTTTTGGAAATGACATTCCTCTGTATCAGACTGTAGCAGCATGGGTTGACTTTTGTGATAGAACTTATTAAAAGATGCCAGTTCTCTCAGTGAGAGCTACTGGCATCATTAACCCTCCAAGAGATAATGAAACAAGAGGAGGCATTTCTTAAGATTGTTTTGAAATGTAAACATATTCTTTTCGATATATGTTTTTCTTACTGGCATGTAACAATTTCAAAAGTATTATAACTAATTGCAAATGTTTTCTTTTAAGAGCCTCTTCCTGCTTGAATAATGCACATGAGATATATGAGAATCCTGGCTGGTATTCTTGCTTCTTTTGATACTTTGTTTTGTATTTGCCATTCATATACAAAAATTCACAAATGAGCCACCAATACTTGGCAGTCCTACTCAATTTTATACATATTCATTATGAAGAGAAGAGAAATTGTACATACCCAGAGGGTTTAAAAATTCTAATGGTGGTTCTGACAAGTTCAAACGTACGCTATCTCGTATATCTCTAAACTTAGACTATACTCTGCTATTATGATACATGGCTACTAATCCTAGAATGATATGAATAGCCTAATAATATGTATTTAAACAACTTTCACACTTATTACTCTGTGTTAACTAATTTTAGCACACAAACATGTAGTTAATGAATTATATCAAAGAGCAAAATCATGTTGAAAGACACTAGGCCCCAAGGTTCAACAGGTTACGGTGAGAATATTGGCAATTAAAATTAATTCTTGTTTCTGTTCAAATGGTTGTTGACATGCACAAAGCCTTTCAGTGCGGAGCTGAACAGACAGGTCAATGTCTCTTCTTTGGTACCACCACCTGTGTGCAGGACAGCCAAAAAATGGAAAGACCCCAGAGACCCCAGCCCCTTCAGCAGCCCTGCCTCCAGGGTAAATTGGAAATGGTCATGGCACAAATGAGCTAGGCGGAGTTAACTATGTTTGGGTAAAACTCTAATGAGGACAAGGAGGTATGTAGCTTTCTCACACATTAGCAGATTCATATGTTCTGGGGGCTGGATCTTGACTTCTGTCCTTTTAAAGGTTTCAATTCAAAGCACTCAAAGATTTTGAAGGGAGAAGTGGCAGTTCTGTCAGTGCAAACGGCAAAAGCGATCTTACAGCAGTTTTCCAGTTTGTTGCCTTGCTATGCCCTTGTTCGCTTTGCAAAAATAAGTAATAAGAGGAAACTACACAAACAGGCTCTAATCAGTACTTGAACTTAGTACTCCTCTGACAAGATTTTGTGGATAATAACCACTTACTATGTGTTAAATATACTTCAGTTCACTAAAAAAAAAATCAAAGAACTTTTCAGTTGAGACTGAGAGCTTCTTAGTCCCAGAAGAGCTTCTAATAAAAACCGGCAAGTGTGTGTTCCTGCTCAGGAGGACCTGAACGGTACAGGTATTACATGTCAGGTCTAAGAACTGCAGTCAACTATGTAAGAAAACCTGGAGAAGTCTCTTCTGCAGAGCATATGGAAGTCAGGGGACGTTTTTAGATTCTTCTGCTGTGAGAATGTGGACGACAGTGTGTATTGAGTCATTACTATTAATTTATTTCTCAAATAGCAAATTTAAAAGAAAAGAATACATTATATATGAAGAGCCGTTCAGCTCCAGCATGCGAGTTAAAGACCAATACAGCCCTTTGGTAAAATGTCCACAGAGTATGAAAAAGATCAAAACATGAGTCAGTTTGTGGCAGCCAACAGAGACACATCTTGACAGGCAGCAGACTATGTTCGTTGTTCAAGTGACGGTAGGCTGGCAACGGGCATCATCTGCTCCAAGAGGAGAGTCACTGAGTTACTTTACCTTGGACGATCCCGTGGATGAGTCAGTTTTGCTTCAAGAAACCAGACTCTGCAAAGTTACACTCTATTTCATAGATTCATTCATTCCAATTTAGTTTTAGCCCTGTCTGTTCACCTTGATTCATGGAAGAATAATTATATTTGTATTTTTTCCTCTTTGCTGTTACTGACAGTGTCATAAATGAGGGAGACAGCACATTCTATTGGCCTGAAATGAAGAACTCTTAAGCAAGAATCAATAAAACAACAGCAGTGCTTTAAAATGTTATGAAATGAAACAGATTAGCCTTTATGTCTGCTTTGACAAACATTGACCAATATTGTAATTAGCCAATCTACTAACATTGAAATTTCTAAATTATAGGTATGGTCAAGGCTTTCCTGAAATGTGGGATCCAGAATAAACAAAATCCATAGCACAGCTACCTCTGGTTCTAATAAGCCTGAATAGTCCAAACACATAAAATAATTTGTATTTTTACAACTTCTGAAACACAGAATATTGTTCAATATCAGAAGTTCCAATTAAACAAGTGCTTTTAAGTTTACTGGAGACAAGTGTCTCCAGTACAAGCACTGCTGAGACCGTTATATGAAGAAAGCTGGGTGTGCTGACATAAGGGGAAACATAATTGGCTCTGAAGGAATTACAAATTTGGAGTTGTGATAAGGAATGGAAAAGCAAATGGTCAAGCAAAAAGAAAAACGACCTGCACTGATTTTCAGAAGAGGTATTAAGGAAGAAAACAATCTTTTGTTCTGTAAACTGAGTTCATTTGGCATGAAAATAATACAATGATAAAAATCTTTGAATCTAAATTTCTGGCTCATATTTCAAATCAGATTTCATTTGAAAGACTCATTTTATTTTTTATTTTTGGGTGGTTGTGGTATGTATTTCAAAAGTTTTGATCACAGATGCTGCAAAAAGCTGTGCAGTGTTTAGCAACCAGAAGGGAGATTTCTTTTATCATTTTTATGTTTGTTGTTTTTTTTTTCTTTTAATTAAGAGACTGTTACATTTTTTCTTCAAGATATTATGTTTCTCGAAACTTAATCTTATGCTGAGGGTGCTATTGGAGCTTTGTTCTTTTAGTGAGGCAATTTCAGCCCATTTGACAGTTGCTTCAGTCCATCACTTAACCAGACGCATATATTATTTTCAGCACTGTTTTCCTGATCTTTCTCTTTTTAAAGCTGATGGAATCAGACACCCAAACACTTTGCTTTGCTTTACTTTGCTTTACAGAAGTAGACTCTCTGGATTAGGAAGGCCAGGCAGTTCACAGCTGTAGATATTATTTATTCTTCTTGGTAAGTGTGTAGAAATCTCTCCTAAATGAGACCAACAGTATCTGCTATTGTCCAGAAATTAAACAGTCTTAAGTGAGAATCAGCACAGTAGCACCAACTGCTTTTGGAAAGATGCTTTAGGATTCTTACTTAACTTGCATGTGAACAAATTTCCAGCTTTAGGAAGAAAGAAAAACTTAACTAAAACTTTGCCTTATGCGGTAAAAGGCAGTGGATGATTTATTTAGTTCCAAATGTGCCCTACTTTGGAAATTGCTGTAATTTACTATGGAATGTCATCTAACTTTAAAAATAAGGAAAACAAAAAATAAGGGGGGAAAAAACCCCCACCCTTAAGAGAGCATTGTTATGATTAAGATTCCAAAGCCATGTTTTTAGTTCTACAGTTAACTCATCTTCATTTCTTGAAACACATTTTATACAATGCAATACAGTGATAATCTTAATGCCTTGAAACACACATTTACCCATGTGACTGTTCTAGTGTAAGTTGTGCTGCTTTTTCAATTTGTTTGCTTTAAGTTAAAGATTGCCATACCATTCCTTTTTGTTTCTTCCAGATTTAAATCTAGATCAGTTCTTTGACACCACCTGCGGTTTGTTAATATAATCAGCCAATAAATTTGTAAGGATTTTCTTTCCAGGCATCTTTTTAAAAATTCAAAGTTCAAATGTGCAAAGTCAGTCACGTATCTAAGTGATAAACCATGACTGTAAGGTTCTCTGGCTCAAATATCTGCTTGCAGCCGTGAGCAGGTTTTGACTTAAAGCAGCGATTTTCCTTTTATTTCCCCCAAACCAGCTGTAAAAAACGATAACCAGCTTTAAACTTGTCATCCTAAAGGATTCCCTTTAAGCTGAATAAAGCTGTGTGGTATAGCTCTTTCCACGTTGATGGATGAAGATGCAGCACAGTCCCAATGTCCTCTGCCAATCAGAGGGCTCACAAGTCCCGCGAGAAGTGAAAGGGCAAATTGGTGAGGGTTCAAGTTCCAGTGCTGTGAACGCATCTCTAAACTAACTCCGCTCTTCTCTCATCTTAAGCTTTTGGGAAATATATTTGCAAGTGTAAAGCAAGATAAATCCTTTCAGGTTCCAGCATTTAATTAAGCTTTCAGCTATCTTTGTGAATGAACCAAAAGCATCTAATATGCGTGTCTACAGGGAACAGATCAGGAGTACCACTCCATCTGTGAAGTTGTTTGCTATCAGCTGGAAAAAAATCGTTCTCAATTAGCCTCTCTCTGTGTCTAACTTCCTCTGGAACATTGCATCTACTATAGCTGAATCCCAATTGTAATAAATTGAACAAAAAACCAAAAATAAAATGAACAAAAAAATACTTTGACTTCCTCCATGATGGCCTGTGTTTCTGGTAGTAATAGGAAATCAGGTTTAAGCAGTGGCAGGGTAAGCTGGCTGAGGTATAGAAGCCAGCACAGGGAGGATGATGTTAAATGATTTTTAAATAATTTAAAAACTGTTCAAGGTTGTATAGCAGACCAGGGCAGAATTGTTCTGTAATTGTTCTGATTTTTTTTTCTCTCATACGCTCTCTCATTCTAAGTAAACGTATGTCAGATTCCCAAAGAGGGAAATAGCTTGGTTCAGTGTCTAATTGGAAATGGTAAGGATTTAAAAAGTTAAATCTTAAATTAAAGTGGATCTGCTTACAGGGACCACCAGCAATGCTTTACTCCACAACAGTAATCAACATAAAGACCTTACCTACCATACAGAATTTTCCATCATCTGGTTGGTCTAACATGCTTATCCAATAGAATGCATCATGGTAACCATGTGGGCAGAACATTTTTGGAACAGATTATCTTTCACTGCCCCATAACCACCCGATCCCCATTTATTACCAAAGTCATGAATGTAAATAAAGACCAGGTTAGAATGGTCTTTTCCCGCAGTATGTGAGAACTGATAATGTGACACTGACATCTCAGAAACAAATTGTTCCTGGGAACGGCAAGATGCTCGAGAGTCACAGTCACCAAAATGATTTAGAATAGCACTAACGTTCACATGGCAAAATATGAATCAATGTGCCAAATGTTGAACATTTGTACTTCAACTTTTTATGTCTCAGTACTTCAAAGAGGAGCTACAGTTTTTCTGTGTGTGGTATAATATCATCACAATCCAGACGTCATAAACCATTTTCAGCTGTCATAACCAAGTCAAGATTGAGTCTATCTATCTTCACCTGTATTGTTCCAGCTGGCTTCCTTGAATATCCAACACAAGCGTTCAAGCAAAATGAAATAAAGAATTTTCCTCTCTAAAGGTAACCTCTAAATTAAGTATTCCCAAATCAAAGCAGTGAATGGCCTATTTGAAAATCAGTCAGCATTGGGCCAGCTCTCCTTCTGAGTGCTTTCCCTCACTGCAGTTCCTCTACCCATACTGATGTTCCCCCATTTCTTCTCGGGACACCCCCCCCCCCCCACTACTCCCATCTTCCTTACTCCATCCCTACATCACACCTCACTGCAATGCCTCTAATCCAACACCACGCTGCCCACCTCCTTCTTACCTCGTCCATCATTTTGCTGCTAACCTACCACCGAGCTGCTCTGGGGAACGAGACCAGTACATATTAAGCTCTCTCTCTCTCCAACGCAGCTGCCAGACAATTAACAGCATGAGTATCTTCCAAAATAGCTGCTTGTACACTGTGGCTGGGTGACAGGCCATGGTAGTGACATACGATTTCTCCCTACCAAGAAAAGAGCACATGCTTTCCATCAGCTGCTGTGCAAGGCTGCCCACAAGCTGCATGTAATAAATGCCTATTTTAAAGAAATTTTCTTTTTAGTTCAAGTCTTTTTTTTTAATATACATAAAGCGATCAAAAAGCATTTCTTTAGGAATTTTGCTGTACACGCATGTAACTGAGAAGGATTAAGGCTATTTAGCATGCTTGTATTTTAATATGAACCTTAAGGAAGATGTAACATGTGGAAATATTTCCCCAGTTCTACTACTCCCTATCATCTACCCATGCATGGACAGATCACGGGTTAGGCCCAGAAAAGTAATGAGATTGACATGAACAGTAATGAGGTACGTAAAAAAAAAATTCTCTAAAAGGTGCCCTTTGGCTTCCAAGACCTCTGAAAGCACTCACCACATTTTCAAGCTGCCTTCTGCAAACCATGACGGATGGAAGCATGCCTTTATTTACCAAGAAAATTAATTTTCACATCACCACTTTTGGCTTCCATCAGACATTTTTCAGAGCGTGCTCAGCTATGACAGGAGCCATTGCACAGGTGTGAGAGGGCCTGGAACAGAGGCTGCAGCCTCTGCCACACCAGGATATGCCGTGGGTTTGTAATGGCCACAGCACCGTACCTGGTGCCCCACGCAGGGCACTGACAGGCACTCAGAGCGTTGCTGAACGCTTTTGATGTGGACAACGCCTAGGCTGGAGGAGCTTATTGTGGCCTCCCTTTCAGCCGGCTCTTCCTCCAGGTGAGCCGAGCCGAGCCGAGCCGAGCCGAGCCGAGCCGAGCCGAGCCGAGCCCGCCCCTCACGGACGCCAGCCGCCACCACGTCCCGCTGCGCAGCGCTCCAGCCTGGCTCCAAAACGAGGCTCCACCTCCCAGCGGGCAACGCGCCGCGGAGGCGCTGCCGTCCCCCGAAACTACAAATCCCGACGTGCACCGCCAATAGCCCGGGCGCGACGCGGGCGCGGTGCACGCTGGGAAGCGTAGTTCTCGTCAGCCTTCCCGCCGTCTCTCCCCCCCTCCCGCCACCCTCCAACCGCGGCCCGAACTTCCCGCGCACGCTCTGCGCCACGTACGCTCTGGCGTCAGACGCCCGCGGGCACCTCCCACCCGCTCGCAGAGCCAATCAGAGGCGGCGGTGGGGCGAGAGGGGGCCCCTCTCGACCTTTGACCCGGCGCCGAGCGCGAGTGGCTGCCCGCCCGCCCTCCCGCCGCCCCGCCCCTCCCCTCCCGCCGTGTCAGCCGCAGCCGCAGGAGGCGGCGGAGCGCCTGTCTCCCCTCGCCGCTCTCGCCCCCGCCGCCGGCCCCGGCTCCGTTTCGCCCCGCCGAGCGCCGTCCCCAGCAGCGGGCGAAGTGGAGCCGGCGAGGCCGGGAAGACGCCGCCTCCTCCTTCTCTCCTCCTCCTCCTCCTCTCCCTCCCCCCCCGGCCGGGTCCGTCAACATGGCGAGCGCCTCGTACCACATCTCCAACCTGCTGGAGAAAATGACATCCAGCGACAAGGACTTCAGGTGGGAGCCGCCGCCGCCGCCCCCCCCCCGCGTCCTCCGCCGCCCGCCCGGCCCCCGCCCCGCCGCGCCCGCCGGCCCCTGGGCTCGCAGGCCCCGCGCCGCCCTGCCCCCACGGCCGCCTCCGCGCCGGCCCCGGGCCTGGCGCCGCCGCTGTCAGGGCGGCGGGGCGGCCTGCGGGGCCGGGCAGGGCCGGGTGTAGCGAGCGTGCCCGCCTCGGTGCCTCTCGGGGTGGGAGAGAGCCCCCTCCCCGCCCCGGGCCGGCTCTGCGGGGCTGGGCGTGAATGTGCTGCTACCCCGGGAAGAAAGTTCCCGGGAGGGGAGCGGCTGTTCTCGCTGCCCGTGAGGCCGGGGCACGGCAGTGCCCGGAAAGCCGCGGCCTCCGCGCGTCGTGGGCAGAGATCCCAGGCAGCCGGGAGAAGCCAAGCGGTCGTCAGGTTTGCTGACCTGTGGGGGGGCTAGGCGAGGGAGGAGGTCAGCCCTTCAGTTCCCCTTCTCGCAGATGCTCAAAAGCCGAATGGACGAAGCCCTGAGCACCCCGCTGTAGCTGACCCTGCTTTGAGCAGAGGGGGTGGGCGAGACGACCTCCCCGGGTTCCTTCCCAACCTCCAAAAAATACGGTTCCTGTGATTCTGCAGATAGGAGCAGGGAGGGCCACCCAGCACGGCGTGCTCGAGCATCCTAAGCTCACATGCTTCCTGGGTGCTGCATCTTGTAGACAAGAGGGGTTTTGTGCTCCTCGCGTAATTTGGTACTGCCTCTAAAAGTCTGTGCATCCAGAGAGAGAAGTCCAGTTAAGCCTTATGGGGACAGCAATGGTATGTGTAATTTTGAGGTTAGGATCTGTCATGAGAGCACTACTTCTTATTGGATCATTTGCTTGCTTTGTAATAAACTAATAGCAGATAAAATGCAAACACTTGAGTATCAGAAAATGAAGTGGTATAAGTAAGCTATTAAAAAACAGCAGACATAATGCATTTACACAGTAGTTCTAGCAAAGCATTACATTAAAAATAATTAAATTTCTTTGTATTGTTTGCAACCAGAAATTCACATTTGAAGCCATTGTTTGTCAAAGAGGGTACATGAATACAGACAGGGAAAAGGCATAAAATATGCTTGGGTTTTGTTGCTTTGCTGCAGCATTACAGTGCTTAGTTTATAGTTAAAGAACACATTGACATCCAAACAAGTCTCTTGTTAACATATTAAAATCTAAAGGAAAACAGAGGTGATGATTAAATAACCATAGAGTTGGATTTTGAATAATCTTGTTTGCTTTTGACAAACTGTTGTAGCACTGGACACACATGTGATAAATATATGGTTTTTTCATGTCGATTTCTTTCAGAGTTTAGGAGCATGATATTACCTGGAGAATTTAGGCTAGAAGTTTGGGAGGTAGAAAAAAATATTGATTAGTCTAAAAAGAGACAGTCCATAATTGCCTGATTAATTCAAAATTGTACTAAAAATAGATTCAAACATATTTTCCTCTGAACATTACTGAACATTTTTTTACTTTTATCATGCTCATTTGTTTCTGTGATTAAGTGAGCTTTCCATTTTGTGCTTATGGGGAAGATGACTTACAAAAACTTCTAATGGATTTGTGACTAAATACTGATTTTGATGAGTTTAGAACTTTCTGCATAAAAGGGGTAGGTCACACCTGTCAAATGCAGTTGTAGCAAGCACTTTTGTCCAGCTACATGTAGTTAAAACTTGTTTTGTAGTTGCTTTAGGAGAGCATGCTTTAGAAATTACCTGTTCTATGAGCTTTGAACAACTTTGAAATTCTCCAATATTAAAAAAAATTTTCTTAGCATAGATTAAAATCTGACTTTACAAACCATAAAATGAGTGATGTTAAACCTTTACAAACTGGCTGTTATGCAATAACACATTTTATGAAACTTTATGTGTATTGTGTATTTCCATAATGGATAAAATAGTATTTAGTACTAGTAATTTTAAGTGCATTTATTCTTAGATCATGCATATTTGAGGAGGGACACTGTAGTTAACTTGTTGATACTAGGGAGCTGAGTATAAACCACAGTTGAAGTAAACACTTTACTGTAAAATTTAATCTTCTGGTTTTTGGATAAACTGACTTGTCTGATGTGAATGTTTGTGGCATTTATTGTCCAGAAACTCAGAGTTAAATTCTAAAATGGGCAGTAACGTAAGGTGGCAGTTTACTGTGTGTCTGTAGGAGAAGCAGTGTCCTCACTGGAGGAGCAGAATGACAGCTCTGAGTACAAGGTATGAGGAACTGCTGACATGTTGCTGCTTAGCACCAGGTAAAGTTTGATGTGCCTGAGGAAGAAGCAGTTGTGACTAAAGGCCACATCTGAACTACTCAAAGCCATGTTTCTAAATACCAGCTACTTTAAACTAAAGTTGCTAGGCCTCCCAACAATATTGTGGGGTTTGGGTTGGGTTTTTTTAATGGAGGAGTCTCCCAGGAGGACTCCTCAGTTGTAGCTGAGTGCAGAAGCTGCTGATGCACTGAGGATGGGCAAGATCTGCTTAGTTTAGTCACAAGTAGGTGATGAGGGCATGTGAACTCATAAGGCTAGGAAATGGGAGCTATTGGCCAAGGAAGTGAGGGGAGGCTATTAAGAAGGTTTAAGAAAAGGAAGTAACTATAGCAGTAACATGGAGTCAGTTTTTGAATGTTCTAGTACTGCATGACTTTGTGTACATTCCCATCCTATCTGTCTATTACCTTGACTTACCAAGTAGCTTTTTTTCTTTGCTGTGCTTAAAAGCTGATTCCATTTGCATTCATCATCTGTTTATGCACACATCTGGTTCCTGTCAGATTACAGGCTTGCTTCAGTGGGACTGTTGGAGTGAATGAAAAATGAGTGAGGTGTTATCTTAGAAACACCTTGAGACTATTAGCCTGGAATTACTGTATTAAAAGACAGGACAAGTTGGGGTCCATTATGTGAGGGCAGGCATCTGGCATTTCTGATGCATATTAAGATTATGCAGAGTCTTGGCTTACATTTTCAATAAAAAAGTATCTAGCATGTCAGGCTGTAGAGATAACCTTCCAAGTATGACCTGAGCTCAAGTGATGTCTGCTTGAGGCTGATGTGCCTGAAGTCCAAATGTCAACCTTAACTGTTTAATTGCAAACAGTTTTTGTCTGGGGCTTTGAATGGGGGTCGGGATTGGTACCAAAGCCCATGGGATTCGTAATTGAGTAATACATCTGTATTACTTCTCCCGAGAAGAGAGGGTGCTTACAAAAGAAGAGCAGATTGGAAAACAGACTTCAGAAGGAAAAGAAACAAAGGCATAAAAGCAGTATTTTTGGAAAGTAATTTATCAGTATGTTCTTATATTCATGGATATGACAGTGTTATTGAATAGTAAATTAATTGATATGAAAGATGATTTTATTTGCGTGATCTCTCAAGAATTAATCTTGGTCTTTAATGTGGCACCCCAGATTGAGGGCTGGGTAAATGTGATCGGCCGTTGTCTGGACTATAAACAAACTAGTCCGCACAGGGCAACAAAATGAAAAACATGTAAAATGTAGTTTAATCTTTATTTTTCCCTTCATTAATGTTTAGCTTTTGTGAATTTTATGGGAAAATGTTTGAAAAACTCTGTATTTTTCTTCTTGATTAAAAGTTGTTTTAAAACAAACTCAGAGCAGAGATTAGTTTTTTTTTTTTAACAAACTTTAAAAAAATCCCTGTTTTTTACAACATCAGCATAGCTAATGCAAGGACTACTTAAAATCTGGGAAAGTGTCAGTTTTTCTTTGTGGAGATCATTTGGAATATAATGTAAAGAGTGGAAGTAGAATATGTAGCTGTTCTCATCAGGGAAGGATGATGACCTAACTAAAAGTTACTGTCATTTTTAAATACAATTTTTCTCCTTTTTTTCTATAACTAAAATAAATGCTGCTTGCATCACAAAACAGGTAACAGTAATCCAACGTTAAATGTGATTTATTTGATAACAAATGATGGAAACTGAGAATCTTGGCTCCTGAGCACTGTGAATAACCCATATCCTTTTAGCAGTAATTATCTGACTATCTTTTGTCAGGTTTATGGCTACTAATGACTTGATGACAGAACTACAGAAAGATTCTATCAAGCTGGATGATGACAGTGAAAGAAAGGTGGTGAAGATGATCTTGAAATTACTGGAAGATAAAAATGGTGAGGTGCAAAACTTAGCTGTCAAATGGTAGGTATTCTTTTTCTACGGTGTAAAGAATTGTTTGATGACTGAACAACATAAAGCACTTTTGAAAAACTTAAAGGACCACTGCTATGCAAAATAATTGTGAAATTGATGTCCACAAAGGAACCCTTGTACTTGTAGGCTACCTGCCTTCATTGTAGTTTCTTACAGAACTATCTTTTGTTGACATTGCGGATTAACATTTGGGGTTTCAGGTGACAAATAGCGCATGCAGTCCTTGCTGAAAGTATATGAATGACATGCTTGTTCTTTGGTGATAATTCTTGAACGCTAAATTGATTTTAAAAGATTATAATTCATTGGTAGTTGCCACATTTATATTTGACTGTCAGAATGTAGATGATGTGTAGGGGAAGAATTGTAGTATTGGAGTAGTTTTCAAGCAGATATAAAAACATTAAAAAGTAAATATATGGTCTTGGTTATCAAATATGAAACTTACCTCTTCACTGACATTCAGAATACTGCGTTAATAGTTTTACATGCTTTACAGGAACTGTGAATGTTTTGTGGGGTCAGGGTGCAGTTACTTGCATTTCAGAGACTTCTGTTGCTTCAGTACCCTCTCTTCCTCACTTTATTCAACTTTACATGTGGTGTGGCTTCTCCAGAGCACCCTTTGAAGAGGTGCTACGTTTATTATTACTTACTTTTTCTTCTTGTCCCTTTTGACTTTTTGTGCCCTTTTAAGGAGGGCCTCTCTGTTAAGAAGCTTCTAGCGTTCCTGAGAATGTTTCTTGTTCGTGAACTCAGGTTTTTTTTTAATATTCCATTTATGCTACTTATATTCCATGAGGCATGGATTGAAGTAAACTTGCTATGCAAGAGCTTTGGACAGCCCCCTCCCCCCGTTTTATTAACAAACAACACAAAATGTCATGTTTCTTTTTAATTCAAACTTCTGAAATGTCAAAGTTCCTTGTGGTACAGCTTAAGTTCTATGGCTTTGAAAGAGATTGCTTGTACTCAATCAGAAGAGTAGATTATTATGAAACTTGGCTCGGGCTTATGATTGTCTTTGTGTGAAATAGCATTTTGTGGAAAAGTTACGTTGCAGCATACATGCAGTACTCATCTTTAATATACATCCTGAAGTGATCCTGAAGTTTAGATTAATGCTCATAGACACAGCTTATATATCACAATCTTTAATGGCAATGTTAGAATTTTGAATCTAAAGTACAAGTAATGTTTATTAAATCATTAAAGAAAGATTGCAAAGGGAAGAGAATGAGAAAATAGATGGCTGCCTGTGTATGTGCACATGTGCATGTGTCCTGTTCTTTTCTTATTAACCATTTTCCTATTTTTGAAGTTTACTTTGACATACTGATAAAATTCTTGGATTTAATTAAAATGACAGGTTCTATTTAAAGTTTGTAGTCTTTTTGAGAAATCCAAATAATGTTAAAGAACAGTGTTAAATTTAATGGGACAAGAAACATGATGGAAAAGTTTTCAGGTAAATTGTGAACATTCATCTAGAATGTGTACATTCTTGAACGTATCAAGTTGGGTTTTTTTTTTTTTTGCATCCCAATCACTTGCAGATATACTTTGAGGACAAAAAAAAAAATGCCCTGAAAGAGTCGTCTCTTCGTAAGGCAGCTTATACTCATGGTATTGTTCCATGACAGTTTTAAGCCAGCCTAAACTAATGCTGCTGCTGCTCTGCTGTTCTCATCCTCCTTGTCCCTTTTCTTGCACTGTTGCTTGTCTGATTTTGTTGTAGACTGGTTTGGGGACTTAGTTTTCTTCTGGCTTAGTGCTCTCCTGCAGTCACATGAGCATTGGTAGAGACAGTAGTGGGGGTGAAGGATGGGAGAGGTTGAACACTATTAAGCTGTAGGTTTTTCTAAGACAGTTCAAGCTGATCTAAAGTCTTCCCTCTACAACATTGGGTGTAAGCCTGATTTGTTGGGAAGTTAAACTCAGCCAGCATATTTTTCTTGGCTTTTCGGTTTTAAAATATTTTGTGTTGTTCTTTACTTGTGTATTTCTGTCACAGATTTGCTGGCACTGTCAGCTGAGGACAGCGTAAACTGTGTTTAGATCTCTATTAATTTAAATGCTGTGGTGAACTTTAGAGACTTATCAGCAGGAACTTTCATCAGACTGGTACTTGTTGACCCATTTAAGTATAGATGCCCTCTTTCATAGAAAAAGGATTTAAGACAACCCTATGTACCTTTGAATCTGTATTTGAGACAGATTTTTTTCCCTGAGGAAGGGAGGAAAGATTTGCAGTTTGTTAGGAGAGCTTCCTCTACAGGTAGATCAATGGAAACACTGTGAATGGCAAAGATACTGACCACTCCTTGAGCAGGTCAGAATCTCCTGCGGGAGGATCACTCTTTCAGGGTTTGATTCTTGAGGTTACTGAACAGAGCAGATTTAAAACAACTCAGAGTAGCCTTAAAGCAGTATTTATTTTTAGGCAAGCGTAGCAACAAGTAAGCAGTGTTCCTGGTTTTGCCTTATCTGCTGCTTGCTTTTACATTTGGATATGAAGGGCTCTATTGGTTAAAATGCTGATGAACTTGTTTCTTATTATCTCTTCAAAGCACACTAGTGATTTTGTTCTTGATCCTTTCAGTTATATTACACTGTTTTTGGACAGGATAAAACATGTTCTTTGGTTAGCAGAAGGCAGGTTGAGAGTTCATGGATATTTGTGTAGCTACCTTGCAAGATGATTGTGCAGTTCATTTCTGAATAAAAATGAAACTTAATGAGCTGCCTTAGTACTCTTGGAGTAGAAGTCAACGTGCTCTAAGCTTTGACCCTACAGAAGGGAAAGAAGTGTATTTGTCAAGCTTCTGTTACTGCAGGCAGTAGATGCAAACTAGGTTAGTAACTGCAGGTTGCTCACCTTGTTTTTCTTAAGAGCATGTAAAATTTTAAATGTATTCTTCTTGTCTACATTTTTTCTGGAGGAGTTGTTTTTTGCTTCATCTGATAGTCATAGGCTGTTTTATAGTCAGCCAATGTAGAAAATGCTATTGGGCATTCTTACAGCATATTCTTAATTTAAGGCTGTTGGTGTAGTCCAGCATGGTATCCTGTGCACCTTATGGCAGTAATAGTTATACTGCCTGTAGCTCTGTCCAAGATTATGTGCATCTGGATTAGACAAGCATTATGGTTTGTCTATATCCTGTCCTAAGCATAGGTATTGTGTTGGATGGACTGTTTGTTCTTCATTGCTGATAATGTTGGTAATGTTCTGTTGGCCCAAATTGCACATTGTTTCATGTGTTCAGTGTTGCAGTTTAAGGATGAACTGCTTCTCATTTTGAGCGGTTATCTATGGTTTGATATTCTGCCATTTAAACCTATACTTAAAAATTTTTATTGTTTCACGCTGTGAAATGTTTCCCGAAACCTGTAAAAACCCAAACACGTATGTATACGAACATATATATGTGTGGGAAAAAAAAAGTGGGACTAAAGTAAGTACTTTCAGTGATTCCTTGCTTGTGATACTGTAGTTTCTCTGCATTTATCAGTGTGACTTCTCTGGGCAGTAGTTCAATATAGGGCACCCTGCTTGATGCTGTGAGCATGAGTCATTAGTGTGAATAGGATGATGCACATATTGGCTGTGTGTGGCTGATCCGGTTCAGCAGCTTTAAAGCATTTTGGATGCTGTGGTAATACACTGCTGCACATCACGCTATACTGGTGATTTGAATCATTGTTTTTTTCTCATTTGTGAATTTTAACTCTTCCCTGTAAGTAAATGTGCTTATTTGATAGCTGTTAAAATATACCAGTTTGACACTATAATTGATTATGAGTTGGTGTCCCTTTTCCTAATAAGGAGCTACACTATGAACACCTTTATTTTTAAATGTACGTAACTTAAAGAAGACCAACTCCATAGGCAGCTGAATGAGCTTTTGACTTTAAGAGAAACTGGACACAAATTATTGGCTAGCGAAAGGGAGAAGATTAAAGAGCACTTGAAACAATATCTGAAACTGCCTTCAAATGCGTAAAATACATGCTTAAGTGCAAAAGCTTTGTATTCAGAACTGATTTTATAGAAGAAGATTATAGTTTATTTTCAACTTCTGATAAGCTTAGTTTGTAATCTGGGACTAATAATAAGGTCTGTAAGTGATATCTACTGATTTTAAAGGCCAGAAAAGCTTGAGGCAGTCTTTTTAAAAATTTACTTCCTAATTGGTATGTCAGCTTTATTGAACTAATAGGCTGAATAAATAGGACTGAAGATGCTAGTTCAGGTAAAATCTGGTTTAACACTTTCTAGAAACTGGAATGTCAAATGTTTGTGTGAATGACTTTGTCATTTCAGTGTTTGGTCGTCTTTAAAACATCAGCAAAAAAGTGCTTCCTATACTTAATTGAGATGGATCTAATTGACCAGCCTTTGCTGTGATTATTTTAGTTACTTATAGATTACACTTGAAAAATAAACATATTTAAATCAGAAGAATTTAGTAGTTGTTCAACAATTCAGGTTTAAAAAAAAATCCTTACCATCATTTCAGATGTTTTCACTTATGGAACAACTGTATTTTGGTAGAGATCTGCTTCTGTTCTGTCAAAGTCGATGTATAAAAGGATGGTGTCAGCTGCAGATCTCTAGGTTGTGAAAGATGTATTTTCATAGAGCTGCACAAGTCATTGCAAACTGCAAAAAGCAGAAGACATGACCTTTCTAGCAGTGAAAGGAGGGATGACACTGCCACCTGAAATCTCACCAACCAGATAGCAAACTCGCTCATTACTCATCAAAAGCAGACTTTCACGATTGCTACTCTGAAGGCTTGCCATATTTTTGACAGGATACTGTTACTCAGTTTTATATGAATATGCTTCCATAATTGTACATGTGCTTGTTCCTGCTTCCTAGTGCTTCTATTTACAGTACTTCTGTTGGAGCATGCAGCGTTACAGATGTGAAACGGTTTCTACAGATTATGCACTCGCACCTTTGTATACTGTAGTCTGTTGACTGAAACGCACAGGGAGTTTCTCTGGACTACCATGGACAGTCATCATACCTTGGAATTATGATTGTTTCTGTTCTAGGTGATTTGTGCTTCCATGACTTGCAAAACAATTTACTATGCACTAAGGGTAAACGAGTGCAACAATGCTGTGAGTAGCTGCTGACTGGCACCGGTGTGTATTTGAATAGAAACTAGTGATGTGTCAGTGAAACACTGTGAAAGGAAAGCTTGGCTGAAGAGTGAAATCAAGTTGTGGAGAAAACTGTGAGCTTTTTGAGCAACTGGAGAAAACATTTCAACTTTTTAGGAATGCAGTCAGGGATGGCTTGATGTATTTGAGCCTGGGAGATAATTCTTGGTAATAATCTGTGTGTTGGCAAATGCTTGTGTACAAATTCACCAGGAATTTATCTGTTGGAGGAAAAGGGTATTTACCACTATCAGTGTCCAGAAATTATTTTAATAAGATTGCAGTATTAATTTAACATGATCGAAGCAGTAAAATGACCAGATTAGATTGTGGATATGGTCCTCTAAACCCCTACTCTCAGGAGTTCAGTAGCTGTGGAGATGGTTTGATGGAATCTAAAGATTCCAGTACAGTGCCCTTTTCCTAAATTAAGGGGCAGTGCTAGGTTAGGGCTTGAGGTTTGGCTGCTTTTAACAAAGGGTGCTCTGTCAGAGCTGTTCATTTCTGTAGGAGTAGGTGTACCTGCTGAAGCAAGTAAGAAACCATTCCATTACGTCTTCATGTCTGTGCACTTAAAGGGCTTCTTTTTATGCCTTTCATCAGATACCAGTCAGTATCTCAACTAACAGTTCTCTTGAGATTATCTGTATGCTGAATCTTCTAGAAATGTTGCGCCAAAGTTGGTTTTGTGTGTTTATTTTTAAGATATCTGCGTTATCTCTGTAAAATACTCTGCAAAATGAGTAATTTGAAATCTTCCTGCATTTGTGGCATTGGAGTGATCATAATGCATCAATTTCAGATGTCTGTGGCCGAATTTAATTAATGTCAAATTAGTTCCAAGTTTTGTGCATTAACAAAAAAGTTGTATGTGATATTTCAGTGCATCGTTTTGGTAAATATGTTTTTGCCTTTGCTGCGTTTTTTTTTTCCCCCTAATTCCCAAATTGCCAGTATTTTTAGCAGGTTTTACCACCTGAGTAGGGTAATGGTGGGTAAGGAGAGAAGGAAACCAAGCAGGTTACAGTTTGTGAAGGAAGGCATGGAAAGTGGTAGGTGTGATTGTCTTGGGAATTGCATATTCCTGGGTGTTAATTGAAGTGCTGTGCCTCGAGTGCAAACACTGTTCTGAGTTCATGGGGGTAAGGCATTATGAGCATGGCCATTGAAAGAGAAGCTCCTAAGTTTGCCTAACATGGTGACAGACCACTAATGCTAAAACTTTGAACCTTACTCTGGTTACTATCGTATTGCAAGTCACGCTTAATGCTTGAATGCAAGGACTTGCTTTATATAATAGATAAATCTCCTTTGTCCATGTCCTCCTCCTGTCTGCGCTTCTTGCTTGCTGCCTTTTGCTTCTGTTAGGCATCTTTCAGGCTAGATATAAGGAAGAAATTGTTTACAGTGAGGGTAGTGAAACACTGGAATGGGTTGCCCCGAGAGGTGGTAGATGCCCCATCCTTGGAAACATTCAAGGACAGGCTGGATGGGGCTCTGAGCAACCTGATCTAGTTGAATATGTCCCTGCCAATTGCAGGGGGGTTGGACTAGATGACCTTTAAAGGTCCCTTCCATCCCAAAGCCTTCTATGATCGTATATGATAATTAGCTCTTGCCGCTGTGAATTCTTGGACGTGGAAAAGAAGGGTAGCAGTAGTGGGGTACATGCAACAGGTTTTGGGATGGAAGATGTATTTTGGTTTTGTCCTACTGTATAGAGCCATGTCTGCTAGCTGTTGAAGAGGGAAGGCCATAGATCTCAGCCCTTTGAGTCCAGCTGGGATTTACTGGCTTGCAGTCTTCTGAATCTGAGCCTAGTCCTCCAGTCTAGCTCCCTCTAACAGCTGTGTGTAGTGGTTTAGTTTGAGCTGTTGGAACACTATCTGGTTTTTTTTTTTCAGGAGTGGAGAAAATGGGTTCCACCAGATCGGGTGGAACAATGATTTTTGAGGGTCTACAGTTGTCCTGTAGTGTGAGCTATATGGTGGAGAGGGATGGCTTTGGAACAACTGAGTGGACTTCTAAGGCAGGAAGCGTGAAAGGTGTGGGGAACTTCGAGTGTGTTTGGGAGCCTTTGCAGCAGGAGGAATGGAAAACTTGATGCTCTGAAACTGGAGAATGAGTTTCGGAGGAACTTGGAACATGTGGGTTTGGGTTTACCCTGTAGGTGCTTCTAAACTGTGTTTGACCAGCCTGTTCCTCTTTTTTTCCCCAAGCACACTCGAAAGGACAATTGCTCTGACCAGAACTGGGGATTGCTCATGTGCATTGTTCAAAATGAACAAATTCATTGTCAAGTATGACTATACATTCAGAAGTTTGTGGTCCAAGGTGCCAAGTCACATTAAAAAATGGTGAGATAATACAAACCATGTATAGGTCAACAAGTAAAATTAATACAAGATAACATTTCCTTGTTAACAGCACTTTGGAATTAAACTACGCATCCTCAGATCTCCACTGCTAAAGCAATGCAGGAATTGGTCTTTTTTCCCCAGCAGTACCAGCAAGGTAGTAAACATGTGGGGTTGTCTTGCTGTCATTCTTGGCAAATACAGTACTAAGCTCCTAAACTAACTTCAGTGCCTTTATGCTGAATGCCGTAGCCTCTAGCCTTTCCTTCTGCATAGTGATCTGTGACCTGTGTGTTCCCTCGCAGCTGCCTGGCTGACAGTTTTATTAGCTAGTAGTGAACCTGGAGTCCAGCTGTGTTCTTGGAGAGTTAGACTTAAACTCCAGAGCTATTTCCAGTAAAACAAGAAAAACTGTTTTGCTTGTCATCTTGTACATTGTGTGCTTGTCTCTCAATACATATAAACTAAGAAAGGAACTCTCCTTTAGACTGTAACGACTCAAGAGTGATTTTTCTGTCTTAAAACACATGCATGTTTCTGTAATACAATAATGTGGGAATTAGATAATTTAAGTACTAAGTGTAAGTTTTTGCCTGAGTGGCGTAACTTAATTTGAATTTTGGACTATCTACTTTCAGAATGATAGTCTTCATTGAGAGCTTAGTATCTTGCTAGCTTGCACAGAATTTCTGCTTGCCTATGGATGATTTCCTCCCCCCTCTAGTTTTGTGCAGTTGACTTAATGCCTGTGCTTTTCTAATGTGAAACTTGCTCTTAATTCAGAATAATTTTCAAAATCTTATGAAATAAAACCAAAACATTTTTTTCCCCATTGTAATCACTAAGGTCTGAAAGGAAGTACTTTGTATCCAGCTAGTTTCTTTCCAGTAATCTGGTACAATTAGAATATGATGTATTGAATTTATTAATTTTACTAGAACTGCATACTGATATTTCTTAGTCGGGGTTTAGCTCTGCACCATGATCTGACAACTCCATTATTACATTGTACAATCAAATGTATGAAGTTGGAAGTTTTCATCCCACCTTTTTCCTAGAGTCTTGAGCTTGTTTTGTTTTTGTAAAGTGCTCTGAAAGGCTAGTTTTGGGGAGGGGGAAAAATATTTACCCTTGTGTATAAAACCTGTGACTGAACTGTTTTAAAAGTTTGATAATTGCTATTTGTTTCAAATCAATGAAAATTTAAGTGAAAATTAATATATTACAGCTTTCCAAATATTACTTTGTTTTTTTTTCTAAGCATGGGAAACCAGTCCATCTTTGGACAGCATACTCCCTTTGCACTTGACAAGGACTGAAACTAGGCAAATAGTTCTAGTTGAAAGTTGTTTTATTGTTAATTTTGTAAAACAGATTAACATATAATTTCATCATCTGCTTGTAAAACTTCTGCATACTTCTTATGTTTCAATGAGGTCGTGACCATATGGTCCTAAATCGTTGTAGTCTCAAAAGTCTGACATACTTGTAGTGAATAGTGGCATATATTTGAAAATTTAAACTTTGCTTTCTTGGTCTTAGTCTTGGTTTGATAACAAGTTAGTTGGTTCATTTTTCCTCTAGGCTTTCAGTTTGACTTCAACTCTCCAAAATTAGTGTTTACTAACCTTATAGAAACATTATTTTAGTCTCAGCTTTGCTAGAATCAACTTCAATGAAAAGCAGATGTATACAGTATTAAAGTTCAGTGTGGAAAAAACTTAAAGTTTATATGGAGGCATTACATTCTAATGTAGTCCTAACATATTGGTTTGTGATTGGCTTTAAGATGCTCCTCTTTCTGCATTTGTTCATACATTGATTTCCACATATTTCAGTTTTATAGTTCTGATTTATGGGGAGGTTGTCTGTGTACTTTGTGTGCAATGTTGAAGGACAGATAGAAAATTTGGACCATGACTTGTAAGCCACAGAAACATCCATGATTTCTAATCCGTAATGCTTGGCTCTGTCAGTTGCAGTAGGAGACATGGCCTCTTAGCTCAGCACTTGCAACAACTTTAACACTCTCTGACTTCACAGCACAAATCTGATGGAACCATTGCATGGGCTCACTTTGACTTCTGTACTGCAAGTTGGGCCCCAGCTTTCACAAAAACAGCAACAAAACTTAAGCTTTTGAAAAATGCTTCCTAAAAATAACAACTTTGCACATGTCTTTCTACTCAAAATCTTAACCAGATTGTTTTGATACAAAGGGCTCTCTTAAAATCCTCACACTTTACTGCTCATCAAAGTTCACACTGAAAACACACATGTAAAACCTCTTGAAAATCTTCTGTGTTTTCTCACTGTGGCCGAAGTTGGATTTGATGATGATGTGTATAACTTGAAGTGTGTTTCATAAGAGGAAAAACATTGAGGTGCTGTTGAGAATCAGGCTGTAGGATCTCCTTGATGGGACATCTGGAGCAGCTGCAAAACAACTAGGGGATGGTCTGTGCACAAGGCTAAGTCAGAGTGCTACTCATTATCCTTTTGATTCAGATGGAAGAGAAAATAAATAGTAGTTTTCTGGAGATGCGTCGTGTGTTTCTGTTAATTCTGCTGGTGGGCTACACTTCCAGTTCATGATTCCCACATTTTCTGTAGATGGTCCTTGCTACTGCCGTCTCCATTCTTGCCTCAATCCATTGCTTTTTCTCCTATGTGACTTGCACATAGCTGCTTGTCTTCCTGCCCTTGCTTCTGTCGGGGTCCGTGCAGAATCTAAGCTTGGTGGAACTTTAGCTTCATGTCACATCTCACCTCTAGTGTTGATGTGTAGTTTCATTAGTAAACATGCTTTCTTGATTGGATAGTAATATTATGGATGTCACCACAGAGAATTAAAGAGAGAATAGCTGGCAAGATCAACATACAGAGAACAGAAGCTTACAAAACCAGGGAGCTGTTTCTTTCAGAGTAGTTACTGTATGTGTACGTTAACTGTACTGTTTTTTGATGGAACATGGTAGAAATGCCTATAGCACAGCTTGTAACACTTTTTTCAGGATTTGATGTGTTAATGTAGTATGTTTGAGGAAGTTGAATTAGATTAAAATATTTGTTAACTTACAGTCTTTCACAGTTAATTTCCTATTTCTGAGATGCTTTGTCCGAAGGCAGGTGTTTTAAAAATAAGGAGAAACTAGATAAGCAAATTGGGAGCGAGAAGTGGGAGAGGTAATAGGAGAAAGAGTAAGTTCTTGGAGTTGTTCTTATGGGGGTTTTTCACAGGTGAATGGAAGGAAATAGAGACAATATAAGGTTCTGGTTTTGCATAACTTCCTTTTTGGAACAGAACATTAACAATGGAAAGAAGCTGAAAGTTGGTGATAGGGCTAGGAAGATGGTGAAGGATGCTATATTTCTTAGCAATGAACTAGACTTTGCTAGGACATCTGCGGTTTTAGTATTTTGAACAAATGGGAGCATTTGACAAAGGAATACAAGATTGTTATGATCCTCAAAACAGTTGGAATGACTAAAAACTCACAAATCGGGGGAAAGAGAGGAAATGTTACAACGTGCTGCGTGTATAGTGGTGCTTGAAGTCTGCGTGAAGGATGGCATGCCATGTCTTTGTTTTTTATTTTACCATTTGCATTCTATTAAGGAAGGCACTCTAAGGTATAGAATGAGTCTGAGTGTATATCAGATTGAACTCAAGTGTTGTGTAGAATAAAGATGCAGTAATTAAGAAGGTTGCTTACTTGTCTGTGAACTAAGCAGGCACTGATGGTTAAGCACATAAACTGATGGCTCTGGCTAGGTAGCTTTTGTTATAAATCTTGGCATGCATTAAGTGGGAAGTAAGAGGGACTCTGGTTTTGAGACTGAAGCAGAACAGTCATGCAAAACCTGTTTCCACTACTAGGTAAAAAACATATACTAAACCAGTATTTTGTTACTAGATTTATGGAGACAGGTTATCAACCCAACCAGTTGAAGGTTTTCAAATTTTAAAATTCTGCTTTATATTGCTACCAAAACCAACCTTAAGTTTGTGACTTGAATGCAAAATACTGAAATAAAATGCAGGGTTTTATTTAAGATTGCAGATTTAATACTTTTGTTCTGTTTATACAGCCTTGGCCCTTTGGTGAGTAAAGTGAAGGAGTATCAAGTGGAGACCATTGTAGATACCCTCTGTACAAACATGCTTTCAGATAAAGAACAGTTACGTGACATTTCAAGCATTGGCCTTAAAACTGTTATTGGAGAACTGCCCCCAGCTTCCAGTGGTAAGACATTTTGTACTCACGACTAGCTCGTTTTATTGTTTCATTACTAATTAAAAAAATGCAAAGGCTGGGTCCTTTAGTGAAGAGGATTCAGTTCATTTAACATTGGAACTAATTTCTCTCAGAGGAAAAATGTATGGCATAAATATACTTTTAGTTTCTTCTTCTCTGACTGTGTTTCCAGATTTTACTAGTTAAAAAAACTACTGAGGAATTGCATTAATGTGAAAAACAAACTTATAGTATATGAACTTTGGTATAACAAATTGAGTGTTAAAAGCTCCTATTTTAATAATTGCCTGGTGGAACATTTCTAGGCTGTAGTAATAGCTAAATCTCATCTTGCTTTTTGATTGATAGTAGACTATAAAATTGATTATAACTTGGGTATTTTTCTTTAATGATCTGATTTCTTGTCTCAATTTCTGGTAAGTGTTTTGGAAAGTACCTTGTATTTCTAACAATTGTCTGTTAAATTATTGAAATGCTTACCTGCAGTTTTAACTAAAGGCAGTCTTTCCTCCAAAAGAGGTAGTAATGATGAACAGCTCATCAGTTAATGGCATTACTTTTTTATTCAAGTGCTTTTCAGATATTGTAGTGTAGGATATGAATGAGAATAGAGAAGTGATTAAAAAGGCTTTGGAACTGTAATTTTTAGAGACTGAGGTTTCTTAAATAAAAAAAAAAGCTCTGATTTTAACATACTTTATTGGAAGTCCACATGTAAGTCTTGCTTTTATCAAGCAGTAGTGAGATGCATAAACTTTAAATAAATAACTAATTTCAAGTAAATCAGTTTAAGCTTTTATTCTTTTGTTTGCCTACACAAAATGAAAGGAGATTTTGGGGTGGAGGCAAAACTCAAATGTAGCAAAATCTTTCAATATAATTAGTATTCCTAATACAAAAGGAACCTAGGTGTTATTTCTTGCTCTCAACTCAAGCATAGATTGTTGCCTTTTGTCTTAGCCTCTATGGTAACACATTTGAGTGTCCAATTGTTACGTTTAGTTTTAGTCATAGTTAAGAATAAGCCATAAATATATGTAAACTAGATTTAATACAGGTTGGAATGGTATTAATTTCACATCAAAATTCCCAAAGTATGATTAAAAAAACTTCATGCATATGAAGGTAGGCACTAGCCATTGGGTAGCTGTTACCATGACATGAGTTTCTTCTCTGCTCATAATTACTCTGAACAATGTTAGGCAGTTGGGGGAAGGAGGAACTATGGAGTTGTGGTAAAGACATTTTTACTTTAATTTTAAAATACTTTGGGTATATGTTTTTTTCCCCTTTCTCAAATGTTTCAGCAGTATTTCAGGTACTTGTTATTTAAGTAGCTTCTTGTGCAAAATAATTTCATTTTGCTTTTTTGTTATACAGCTGTTCTTTAGAGGTGGCTCTATCTACTTCTGTGCTTCCCATTACCTTTTGGTTTATTCCTTTATTTTTACCTGTAGTTGTTTGATTTATTGCTTTAGACTTGTCTTGGCCTTCACCTTCCATTGCTTGCCCTGCCGAAAGCAGTGTCCTTTCTGTTGTATATACTTATGGGACAGTTAAGAAGCCCTCCTTCTCTGTATGTTTCTATGTAGATAGTCTTTCAGCTCTAATGCAGAGAATATGTTATTACATTAGCAAACAAACTGGCTGGTCAAGCTTGTTTTGTTGGGTGGGAAAAGCTTCTTTATGCTGAGATCAGGTTGCTTTCCATAGTCACAAACATGATCTCTGGTGTTAAAAACTGTATTTTTTTTAATTATGAAAATGCTGAGGTTTTGTTGTACTTTCAGGTTCTGCATTAGCAGCTAATGTTTGCAAAAAGATCACAGGGCGTCTCACTAGTGCTATAGCCAAGCAGGAAGATGTGTCTGTTCAACTGGAGGCACTGGATATCATGGCTGATATGCTGAGCAGGTAAACATCCCTCTTCCAAAACACTGATGAATGCTGATAAATACCCCCTAAAGCTTGAACTTTAATTTTCCAAATGTTAAATTTAAATGACTTTAAGTTATGTGAAATAATATGGTAAGGTATTAAGTATAGGTGAAACTTCATTTAGGAAAAAAAGTGAATATATTGAAGATAAGTTGATTGATCAATTACTTTATTATTTACTCTTCTGAAAACTATAGTTTTAAGCTTATTTTAATGTTTATTGCTTTGAGGGTATATTTGAAACTAATTTCTTTTTTTTAAAAGTTCCAAAAGCTTAAATTTAAAGACTTAATTGGAATCTTTGTGATGTTTTGGGAATATGTAAAGGAATTGTTGTACAGTATATGAATAAAGTTATCTAGATTCAATTGGTTTGAGTTTGTGTTTTGTCTGTTTTAAGGCAAGGAGGACTGCTTGTTAACTTCCATCCTTCAATTCTGACCTGTCTGCTCCCCCAGCTGACTAGCCCCAGACTTGCTGTGAGGAAAAGAACCATCATTGCTCTTGGTCACCTGGTTATGAGTTGTGGCAATATGGTTTTTGTTGACCTCATTGAACATCTGTTGACAGAGCTGTCTAAAAATGATTCCATGTCAACAACTAGGACCTATATACAATGTATTGCTGCTATCAGTAGGCAAGCAGGTCATAGAATAGGTAAGAAAAATATACAAATTATCTGTAACTTTAAAAGTTTTTAGATGAGAGTAATTACTTTGCTAATTTTTTTTCTCTTACCAGGTGAATATCTCGAGAAAATAATTCCTTTGGTTGTAAAGTTTTGTAATGTAGATGATGATGAACTACGAGAGTATTGCATTCAAGCCTTTGAATCCTTTGTTAGGAGGTAAGTTATTCTCAGGTACCTATTTCACACCTTCTTAAGATCTAGTAGTGTGCCATTTGGTAGCAAGCTGTCAAGAGATGGTCTCCTTGGTACAAAATATTTTTGCAAGCTTTGAGCTGAAACTGTTCCTGTAATTCTTATCTTGTAACTTAACTGTTAAGCAGTGTGTGATGTCTCTACTTCAGAAACTTTTTACTGTGCCATTGCTACTTATGCAAACAGGAGGGGGGGAAGTATTCTAATAATATTTGTTGTCCATTAGTGGTGACAAAAAATTGATATCCAATGGCATATTTTGGTCCTCCACAACCTTCCAGTCTAGCAGATCCAGTTACATAGTAGCATTGCCCTTTCTGACCTTCCTTTCTGAATTTTTGTAATTCAGATGGATGCATTGATGGTACTTGGTTTGCCTAATGTCTCCAAAGTACAGTATGTGGCATAAAGTCTTTTAGAAATATTTTAATTCTTCAAAGTAATTTGACAATGATTGTATTTTTATATTACACAGATGTCCTAAAGAAGTTTATCCTCATGTATCTACTATTATAAACATTTGTCTTAAATATCTTACCTATGATCCTAATTACAATTATGATGATGAAGATGAAGATGAAAATGCTATGGATGCTGATGGTGGTGATGATGATGATCAAGGTATATTCTGGTTTTGGTACATAAAGTACAAGACAAATATTTTAAAATACTTGAAAGGTGGAAAAAGGCAGAAGCATGTAGGATGATAAAACTAAAATGAGGAGAACATCAGTTAATGAATTGAAAATACATATTCAGCATGGGAAAGGCTTCTCACTACTTTCCACTATAATATATTGTTACATAATGCATAAAATCAGAATAGATTGAAGATTGCAAAATACTCAGCATTTTTCTGTAGGATAAAAAATGTTTTAGGCTGAAAGGCATAACATATTGTTAATACGTTGGCAATACCTTGCCACATGTAAGCTTTATGAAAACTTGGACACACAAGTAATCTAAACCCAGAGCATAACATTCTCATTACTTTAAGAACGAATGAGCTGCATAGTTGTTGCTTTAGTGCTTATAAAGTCAATTTGTATTGCTTATTGTATATTTTTGTTGTCATTTTGGGGGGAAGAGTATGGTTTGATTTATTCCTAGAAAGAAACAAACAGAATTATTTGTTGAATCTTGATCAGCTAGTAATTGTTGTTGCATTGTTCCTTATGTCATGAATGAAGAAGAATACGGTTTAAATCAGTAGTCAGGCTGTAAATGTGATGGGAACTGCCTTGTCCTGGTTGCAGTTTAATACATATGTAAGACTAGAGTGAACAAATTGGCAGAGAAAATAATTAGCCTTGCGATTTAAGCAGTTTAGAAAGCTTTTTGTGTATGGTTTTTAACATACTTCTGAACCTGTTTCTTTGGTGTGCCTTACACAAAGAACTCAAGTGTGTTCTTATTAATTGTTTAAAATAAAACTTGATGCTTTGATTGTCTAGACTTGAACATATGCATAATTTATTTTTTCAAGGGAGCGATGATGAATATAGTGATGATGATGACATGAGCTGGAAAGTGAGGCGTGCAGCTGCTAAATGTCTGGATGCTGTGGTTAGCACACGACATGAAATGCTTCCAGAATTCTACAAAACTGTATCTCCTGCTTTAATAGCCAGATTCAAAGAACGTGAAGAGAATGTTAAAGCAGATGTTTTTCATGCATATCTTTCTCTCTTAAAACAAACCCGACCTGTGCAAAGTTGGCTTTGTGATCCTGATGCAATGGAACAAGGAGAGACACCTTTGACAATGCTTCAGAGTCAGGTTATTTGTCAAAATTTTTGTTATCTTTGAGAAGACACACTGAAGTTGTGCCCTGTTCATAAGGATAGTTCTTCAAATATGCCATATCATACTTTCTTCATACACAGATTTACAGTTTATTACTGTAGTACTAACATAGAGAGCAAGCCAGGTAAACTGGCCTGGAAAAGTACAGCAGTCTTGGAAACTGAAATTACCAACTCATGCAAATGTGCTTATCTGACTTCAGTTGTTTACCATCACCTGTAAAAGTTGCATGTCCTATGAGTTTAGCCAAATTACCAAAGCAAAATAGTTATTCTGTAATGCAGATGTGAGCTCTAACGATCAAGATAAAATTTGATTTCCTACAATGTATTTTATTTGCAGAATAACAAGGATAGTGCTGAAAAACTTTTTCTAAATGAATTATTTGGGTGACTTTTCAATTATTGCTCTCTACAGTTTTATTAATGCAAATCTAGTTTTGCTTTGTTTCGTGTCACCTTTTAAAGTTAAATTACTATTTTTTTGGATAACAATTCTTTTGAATCTTCATTTCCCAGTGTTTATAACTTCTCTAGTTCTGTAGCGAAATCAGAAATAGAGGGGTAGGACACACATCTTTCTTTATATCCCCCCCGTGATCAAAGATGAAAGAAATGTCAGCTATTGAATCTATTAACAGATGTGTGATGATTACAGGTCCCCAACATAGTTAAAGCCTTGCACAAACAGATGAAGGAGAAAAGTGTGAAGACTCGTCAGTGTTGCTTTAACATGCTGACTGAGCTAGTAAATGTATTACCTGGAGCCCTAACACAACATGTTCCTGTACTTGTACCAGGTATGAGAAACATATTATTAACTTAAAGATTTATTAGTAAGTTGCATGTGAAGTTTCGAAGTCCTTAAGTCTTAACTGTGTTTTTTGCAAAAGTTTTGAAGTGTTGCTTCTCTAAAGAAATTGGCAAAATAATCAGCTACTGTGTGGATCCATATAAATATTTTAGTGACATATTTCCATTAGTCTTGAAAACAAGGGTTAGCTCTAAGATTGAGATTTTTTTCTTCTATATCTGAAAAAAAAGTTAATTTGGTTCTTAATTGCAAGATAAAATTGCCTTCTTTCTCATCTCAACAGAGCAAAATATTGTCCATATTTTAGCTCTTGGGACCTAAAATGTTGAATTTTGAAGTAACAAAGAAAAGGAAGTTTGGAAAAGTTACAGGTTCAGAATCCTGTTATAATTAAGAAAATACATCACAAACCATTGAATGGCCCATGTCCTCTGTGTAGAGGAAGCTTGAAAACTACTTGATTGAGTAAAATGGTGAAAGGGGCTTGGAAGCATTCAAGAAAGGCTGGGAGCAGGAAAACATAAATTGAGTATAGCTGCCTTCCTTCAGAAATTTTGGAGTGTTCTAACAATATAAATACCTAACCTAAAAATACATTTTTGTTTTTTATTCCAGGAATAATTTTTTCACTGAATGACAAATCAAGTTCTTCTAATCTGAAGATAGATGCTTTGTCCTGTTTGTATGTGATCCTCTGCAATCATTCTCCCCAAGTCTTTCATCCTCATGTTCAAGCATTGGTACCTCCAGTTGTAGCTTGTGTTGGAGACCCATTTTACAAGATAACATCAGAGGCGCTTTTGGTTACCCAACAACTTGTGAAAGTCATTCGTCCTTTAGACCAGCCTTCTTCCTTTGATGCTACTCCTTACATCAAAGATTTGTTTACTTGCACAATCAAGAGATTAAAGGCTGCTGACATTGATCAGGAGGTGAAAGAAAGGGCAATATCTTGCATGGGTCAAATAATTTGTAGCCTTGGTGACAGCCTAGGCACAGACCTGCCTAGTACACTTCAGATCTTCCTAGAGAGACTGAAGAATGAGATCACTCGGTTAACTACAGTGAAGGCCATGACATTGATTGCTGGTTCTCCTTTGAAGATAGATTTGAGACCAATCCTTGGGGAAGGAGTTCCTATTCTTGCTTCTTTTTTGAGAAAGAACCAGCGAGCTTTGAAACTGGGCACTCTTTCTGCTCTAGATATTTTAATTAAGAATTACAGTGACAGCTTGACAGCTGCTATGATTGATGCTGTCCTGGATGAGCTTCCACCTCTGATTAGTGAAAGTGATATGCATGTATCGCAGATGGCCATCAGTTTTCTTACAACGCTGGCTAAAGTATATCCTTCCTCCCTGTCAAAGATTAGTGGGTCCATTCTCAATGAACTTATTGGGCTGGTGAGATCGCCTCTACTTCAGGGTGGAGCACTTAGTGCCATGCTAGAATTCTTCCAAGCTTTGGTTGTGACTGGTACAAATAATTTAGGCTATATGGATTTACTGCGCATGTTAACAGGTCCAGTGTACTCACAGAGCACAGCACTTACTCACAAGCAGTCTTACTATTCCATTGCCAAATGTGTTGCTGCCCTTACTCGAGCTTGCCCTAAGGAAGGACCAGCAGTTGTAGGTCAGTTCATTCAAGATGTCAAGAACTCAAGGTCCACGGATTCCATTCGGCTTTTGGCTTTGCTTTCTCTTGGGGAAGTGGGGCATCACATTGACTTAAGTGGACAAATTGAGCTGAAGTCTGTAATACTAGAAGCATTCTCTTCTCCTAGTGAAGAAGTCAAATCGGCGGCATCTTACGCATTAGGCAGTATTAGTGTTGGCAATCTTCCTGAGTACCTGCCATTTGTCTTACAAGAAATAACCAGTCAACCTAAGAGGCAATACCTTCTTCTCCATTCCTTGAAAGAAATAATTAGCTCTGCATCAGTGATTGGTCTCAAACCATATGTGGAGAACATCTGGGCCTTACTCCTGAAACACTGTGAATGTGCAGAAGAGGGCACAAGGAATGTTGTTGCTGAATGCTTGGGCAAGCTTACGTTAATAGACCCAGAGACTCTGCTTCCACGGCTCAAGGGATACTTGGCATCAGGTGAGTAGCAGTAACTCATGTACATATTGTAGCAAATGGCCTTATCGTATCTATTAATAAATTGATCTAGTTTTGCAAATTATTTCCTTAAATTTTGTGATACTCTTGAAGTTTTGCTCCCCCCCCCCCAACAATGTGAAGCTTAGATGGTTCCATTTGTACTAGAAGAAGTTAGTCATACATAACATGAATTAATTTTGTGGTCTGCTTTCAGACTGTGGTATTTCAATTAATGATGTTATGTTTAACTAAGAGTTATAAATTTAAAGGGGAAGGGGCATGGGTGACAAAGGGACAGCAGTACTTGACAAACCAGTTGCAACATGTTGACATTTTGTTGTAAATTACAATGTTCCTAATTTTCAGATAAGAATTCTGAAATTTTTAAGGATTAGGAAGGATCATTGTGCATAATTCATTAATCGGTTTCATATCAAGAATATTGACATGTTTTCTTCATGTGCTTCTGCTTTGAAGAGGAGAGTGCTTTGTAGGCCTATGTGGTGAATTAAAAAAAAAAAAATCTGTCCTAATAGGCTTATTACTTGAATTTTCTGTAGCAGGTAATGTTAAATATTTATTACAAATATTGTGGTCTCTTTTCCCCTGTTTAAAATGGAACACAAGAACATGTAAGGAGAAAATATATTGCATTGCTAGTCATAAGTAACACTTCTTCTTTAGTGTTCTTAAGAAGTTTAAAAAGAATAGAATTGAACATGATTTAAATTCTGTAGTTGTACTGTTTTTAATGTTACATATTTACACTTTTGTTTCATATTAGGGTCCTCATATGCTCGAAGTTCAGTGGTTACTGCTGTCAAGTTCACTATTTCTGATCATCCACAACCCATAGACCCACTCTTGAAGAACTGCATAGGTAAATTCTTTACTTTAGTGACAGCTTCTGTGTTTTCAAGCAATAGAATTGCCCTTAATAATTTTGTTGTGTTTTCAGAAAAAAAGATTTTGCAGGTACCAGAATTAGCTGCTAATGGTAACTGTTGGAACAGTTAAAAAATGTTTCCATACTAGCCAACTATTTCTATTAATTCTAGCTTGTTTGAATTCTGAGCAGTAAAAATTGTGTGATAAAAATGGTACGTATTGAAGCTGTGAGGGGCAAAGAATACAAGGACCTAGGGCTTTTAGGAAGATGGTACCCCAAACCAGGTTTCCTTTCCCATGCTCTTGCCAAATTATATCAGTTTGATGTAGTAAGGTACTGTTTTTACCCAGAAGGGTGGTCTTGGAAATATTTGACATTCAGTCATTTAAAATATGTATGCATGTATGAATTCTGAGTATTACCAGGTGGCAAATTGTAAATTGTAAATTCTATAATGCTTTGTGATCTGAAAGTTAATGGAAGCCTGTATATTTTTACAGGCATAAGGTAATCAGAGCTTTCAGTATAACATCAGTATGATGAACAACTTTGCAATGCTGTGGTTTTTTGATCTTTTTTTTTCATTTGTACGACAAAAGTATTGTAGGTTTGTTTAATATGCTATGGTGAATGTTTTATAGTGGCATGATTACAGGTTTCAAGATGTGTAAAAATTGTGTATACTGCTAAGACAAATAGGGGGAAAAAGATTAATCTTTGAAAACATACTGTTTTATAGAGAGCAAGGTTTTTATTTATGGGGAAATAGTGTCAGTTCCTATGTGTTGTTTTTGTCACTAAGCTTAGAATTTTTTAATAATATGTTAAAGAATTGACTATGCTTGTGGGTTTTTCCCCCCGCTGTCCCCCCCAGTGAAGCTGCCTTGCCTCTTTGGTTTCTGGAAATACTTATTGATTATCCAGTCAAAAACTATTGGTATCTAGTACTTAAAAAATCTCAGTCGTCTTCAGTTTTGTTACTCAGTTTTGTTTTGTTTTGTTCGGTTTTTTTCCTGTGTAGAAGTCACTTTGATGTTTACACCCTTTTTTTTGTCCTTATAAAAATTTCTCTCCTCTTGGAAGTTGCTAGTAAAACTTCACAAACATTGGGGAAAAATATGATCTATTCCTGCAGGCATTTATTTTAACAAGGCTGTGTTATAGAACTATAGACATTGTAAATTGAAAATGCCCAGAGAGTGGGGTGGGGTGGGGTGGGATGGGATGAGAGAGGTGTTGCTACATTAATATATACTGAGTGGGCTTATCTTCTGGTAATTTAGGAATTCTCAATATATGTCAATTCAGAGGTTAAAAATCAATACATTGATAGTTTCCTTAAGAGGTGTTCTCTAATTCTTGAACTGCAGAATTTAAATTGGTTTTCTAATGCATGTTCTGAGATACTTTAATGGAGAAAAGGAAAGATTGTGTTAAATATAATTTTCATTAATTTACACGCTATACCTTTAAAAAAAGTTGAAATATCATTAAGTGATAGCCATTTATTTTGGTGTTGGTTTTTTACTTCTGTTTCATTATCTGAAATGCTATATATCTCAGTTACATAATACTTCTGATATGATTATGATTAAATAGATTTATTTGTGTAATCATGCTAAAATAGCTGATATTGGCCTGTGTTACATCAAAATGAGTCCTGCACTAAATGCATCTTTTTGAACGGTTAAAACTAAACAAAGATATTTTTAAAGTAGCAAATGAAAAAGATCCTCATAGGCTGCCTTATTTCTCTACATGATTGCAGGTGATTTTCTGAAAACATTGGAGGACCCGGATCTTAATGTCAGGAGAGTAGCCCTAGTGACATTTAACTCAGCTGCACACAATAAACCATCATTAATAAGGGACCTCTTAGATACTGTGCTTCCTCATCTTTACAATGAAACAAAAGTCAGAAAGGAATTAATCAGAGAGGTATGTTACTAAGAAAAACAGTGCTGAATGTAAGTAGATTCTTTGTTTTTCTAAATATATTACTTTGGTTTTTATTCACTGACAGGTGGAGATGGGACCATTTAAGCATACAGTTGATGATGGATTGGACATAAGGAAAGCAGCTTTTGAGTGCATGTATACTCTTTTGGATAGCTGTTTGGATAGACTAGATATATTTGAATTCTTAAACCATGTTGAAGATGGCCTGAAGGATCACTATGATATTAAGGTTAGCTGTCATTTCTCTCTGTGTAAGCAGTGACTTAGTCAAATTATTTTAAATAGTGAATAGACTGAAATGGTAAAAATATTGCTTCATATGCTTAAGTACTTCACTATATTTGCCATTTTCATTGAAGTGTTGCTGTTAAAAAGCTTGCACAGCGTTGTAGGAAATATCTCTCCATATATGGGCTGAGCATAACTGTTGAATTGGTTTTCTCTCAACCTAGATGCTAACCTTTTTAATGTTGGTGAGATTGTCTACCCTTTGTCCAAGTGCAGTGCTGCAGAGATTGGATAGGCTTGTTGAACCTTTGCGTGCTACATGTACAACTAAGGTATTGTTTTAAATTTAAAACTTATTTAAGCTAATTATTTTGCGTTGTCTTATAAAAGTATAAATGAACTCCTGTATGAAGAATACTTCTGAGAATCTAGGTGTATTGCTGGAGCATTTCCTGAGTGATAGTTCGTAAGCTGCAATAGGGCAATATAAATATGTGGGCCCTTACATATGTATTAAACTTCTTTAAATTACAAATGGAAGAGTAGGCTTGTTAGCTTCTTTTTAAAAATTCTGTTTCTTTGAAGCCATTTCTTTTGTTCCTTAAAAATCTAGCTGCCACTTGGGCAACTTGTTAGTCTCATTTCATTATAAATAATGCAACTGGAATCATAGAATCATTAAGGTTGGAAAAGACCCTTAAGATCATCGAGTCCAACCGTTAACCTAGCACTGCCAAGTCCACCACTAAACCATGTCCTTCAGCACCACGTCTACCCATCTTTTAAATACCTCCAGGGATGGGGACTCAACCACTTCCCTGGGCAGCCTGTTCCAATGCCTGAATACCCTTTCAATGAAGAAGTTTTTCCTAATATTCAACCTAAACCTCCCCTGGCGCAGCTTGAGGCTGTTTCTTCACATCCTATCGCTTGTTACTAGGGAGAAGAGACCGACCCCCACCTCGCTACAACCTCCTTTCAGGTAGTTGTAGAGAGCAATAAGGTCTCTCCTCAGCCTCCATTTCTCCAGACTAAACAGCCCCAACTCCCTCAGCCGTTCCTCATAAGGCTTGTTCTCTAGCCCCTTCACCAACCTAGTTGCCCTTCTTTGGACATGCTCCAGCACCTCGATGTCCTTGTAGTGAGGGGCCCAAAACTGAACACAGTACTCGAGGTGCGGCCTCACCAGTGCCGAATACAGGGGCACCATCACCTCCTTGGTCCTGCTGGCCACACTATTCCTGATACAAGCCAGGATGCCATTGGCCCTCTTGGCCACCTGGGCACACTGCTGGCTCATGTTCAGGCAGCTGTCAGCCAGCACCCCCAGGTCCTTTTCTGCCAGGCAGCTCTCCAGCCACTCCTCCCCAAGCCTGTAGCATTGCCTGGGGTTGTTGTGACCCAAGTGCAGGACCTGGCACTTAGCCTTGTTGAATTTCATACAGTTGGCCCCGGCCCAACAATCCAGCCTGTCCAGATCCCTCTGCAGGGCCTTCCTACCCTCTAGCAGATCAACACTCCCACCCAACTTGGTGTCATCTGCAAACTTACTGAGGGTGCACTCAATCCCCTCATCCAGATCATCGATAAAGATATTGAACAGGACCGGTCCCAGCATTGAGCCTTGGGGAACACCACTTGTGACCGGTTGCCAACTGGATTTGACTCCATTCACCACCACTCTCTGGGCTCAGCCATCCAGCCAGTTTTTAACCCAGCTCAGAGTGCACTTGTCCAAGCCGTGAGCAGCCAGCTTCTGCAGGAGAATGCTGTGGGAGACAGTGTCAAAGGCCTTACTGAAGTCCAAGTAGACAACATCCACAGCCTTCTCCTCATCCACTAAGTGGGTCTCTAGAAGGAGACCAGGTTAGTGAAGCAGGACCTGCCTTTCATAAACCCATGCTGGCTGAGCCTGATCCCCTGGTTGTCCCGCACATGCCACATAATGGCACTCAGGATGATTGTTCCATGACCTTCCCTGGCACCGAGGTCAGGCTGACAGGCCTGTAGTTCCCCGGATCCTCCTTCCGACCCTTCTTGTAGAGGGGCATCACATTAGCTAACTTCCAGTCATCTGGGACCTCCCCAGTTGACCAGGACTGCTGATAAATGATGGAGAGTGGCTTGGCAAGCTCCCCTGCCAGCTCCCTCAGTATCCTCGGGTGAATCCCATCTGGCCCCATAGACTTGTGGGCATCCAGGTGGAGGAGCAGGTCAGTGACTGCCACCTCTTCGACAACTGGGACTACATTCTGCATCCTATCTCCATCCTGAGAGCTTTTCTGACTTCTAATGATTATGTTGTTGCAGACAAGCATTTGGGTGACAAAGGATGGAGGCAGTATAAAGCAGTCCTATTTTTGCTGGGGTTTTTTATTTTGTTTTGGTTTTCCCTTCTTCATTTATATTACAAGATTCTTGGGTCTTGGCACAGTTAGTCTTCTTCCATTCCTGTTCTTGTCTTAATCCACCTGCATGCTCTGACAGTCATTTAAAGCCCGATTTACCTTGCTTTTCCATTACTGTAATCTGTTACATTTCACATCAAGAAATTTGACTGCTTTTAATGATAATTTATTTTTGTATCACTGAAACATCTTTGAGAATTATAACAGAGGGTTAAGCAGTTATTCTAATAAAGGTCAACTTTTTAAAAATTTCTATTCTCTGGAAGCTGGAGGATTGTGATAATATCATTTTAATGTTGTTTACTGACCTCACTAGCTTAGAGGTTGGCTGCTATAATTGTTTTCATTTGGTAATTGACTTGGTAGCTTACAACCTCTTTCTGCTTACCTTGCACTATTCAAGTTTCAGTCTTATTTGTAAACTGCTGGTAAAAAGTCTGCTAAAAAGTAGATGTTTGGAGGGGTTTTTTTAGCCTTTTTTTTAGCCTTTTTTTTTTTTTGAAAGCTGTGCAAAGTGGTAGTATGGAAGGAAATAGGTCTTTGTAAGATACATTTTTTTTTTTTTTTTTAAGGTGGGTGTAGAGGGAGGGTTAAGCAAAAGTTTTAAACGTATTTTCTCTCCCCTCCCCCCCCTTCTTCTAGGTAAAGGCAAACTCAGTGAAACAGGAGTTTGAAAAGCAAGATGAACTGAAAAGATCTGCTATGAGGGCAGTAGCAGCACTTCTAACCATTCCAGAAGCAGAGAAGAGTCCATTAATGAGTGAATTTCAGTCACAGATAAGCTCTAACCCTGAGCTGGCAGCCATCTTTGAAAGTATCCAAAAAGATTCATCATCCACTAACTTGGAATCAATGGACACTAGTTAGATGTTTGTCCAAAATGGGGACCATTATGTTGAACCATATGATGCACTGAATTGACAGGTTATGAGTAAGAAACAGAAAAAGTATCTAATCTACACATTGTTCCACTTTATTTACCTTTATGGAGACAGTTGGCTTTTCCCATTGTTGCTTTTCTAGCATTTATTCCAGAAATGTATTTCCATAATCCAGAGTTTGTTAACCACTCTTGTTTTAGTGGATTTGGCCACATTTGGGAATTAAAAAGTTGACGCATGGTGTATGGAAATAGGTTCCAACATCCATTTGCCCTGTAATGTTTAGGATTAAAATGTCAAAATTTTGTGACCATGATTATTTTTTTTCTTTTATTCACTCTTTCTACTTGTAAACAAAAAAGAGGGGGAGGTGGGAATCAAGTGTCCAGGTGCACCATGTTTTTGTACAACTTTTTATTCTTTTTTGTTTCAGCTTCATAAATTGGTTTGGCTGGCAGATGAATTCTGTGTAAGATTTCTTATATTAAAGAGAGGGTTTGGGCACAGTTCAAAAAAAGCAGACATAAATGTCATTTTTAAAGGTGCAGGGATTAGAAAACAAATATCCCTGTTGTGCACACTAATTTTGCATGAGCAAGTTTACAAATATATATTGTCTGTAAAACAGCATGTGCAGTTTATTCGTAATGCAAGTTAAAATAAGTTCTACTGTATCAGTGCAGTTTTCAGGTATTTTGACATACAGAACATTCATACAGGAAGGGATGAATGAAGGTTGGTTGTCTTAACCTGGCTGTTTTAAATGCCAGTAGTATGACCCTGCAGATGTTCTAACAGTAAATATGACAACTCCTGCAGTTTTCATGGTTTTTCATACTTAAAGGCTGGATCCCCTGGAATTGAGGTGGACAAACCAGAAGATTGGAGGGAAATAGGGTGAGACACAGGTAAAATAAGCAGAGAACAACAATAGCTGCTCAGTGGCTGCTGAAGTCTGGATTCAACTTTGCTTTTGTTATAAAAGTATAAAAGGAGGTTTGTTCACTGGCTTCTACCTCCTATTCTTCATCCAACAGCTTTTGTTAAGGCACTAATATATGGTGTTACCTAGACAAGTATTGCCAGACCATCGTTTTGTGCCTGTCAGAATGTGTTCTGGCACGTGGAACCACCAGTAGATCGCAGTGCTGCAAGTGTCATTCAGCATTCTGGCGAGACAGGAAACAGGGAATGGTCTTAAGACTGGAGAGAGGTAGAAAGCAAACAGATATAAGAAAAAAAAATCTGCCATGAATATGCGGAGGTAATCTAAAAGTGGACAAGAAGGTGATAGCTGGCAGTCCTGCAATGAATTGGATTTGGGAATTTAATAGCAAAAGATGGGGAACCACTGCCTCAAGTTGAGACTTGTCGTTACTTGCTAATGCAATTGCTTCGTTGTCTTTTTTTTTTTTTTAGTCTCATCTGAATTTGATTTTTCTCTAGTTAACTGGTATTTTTTAGCTAGTTTGATATTTTGAAAACCTGTTACGTGGATACATGGCATAAGCTGCTACGTGACTAAACAGACACATTTTTATAACCTCAGAGGTGGTTTCCTGTGAGCATTGGGATTCGGGGGCAAATTCTTCACTGTACACCCTTGCAGCTTGGGAAAAGCAGGGGAGAGAGATATTGGTGCATTTTACTTTAAGAAAAGGACCTGAATGAAGAGATCTATGAGCTCATTCAGTAGTAACAATTTTAATGCTGTAGAAATTTTTGAAATTGTAGCTTTCTCTGTCTCCAAAGTCTTCATACTAATGTAACAATTGTCTTCTAGAAGTAGAAATAAATGAGATTAAATGTACCAACATATCTAAATGTCATGAAAAAGAATGGAATGAATCTAGAGAGATACCATATGGTAGAAAAAGCACTGTGAATTAGGTGCATTTTATCTTGCTGTACAACTCATCTACTTCAATTACAGCAATATACAGGCCTCCTAATTAAGAATCTGTTGTGCTAATTAGTTGTCAAACTAATCTTAGAACTTTTGTGTTAAGTTTTCAGAATGCATTAAAATGTTTTATAGACCTAAAGCTAGGTGTGAGAATGGTATGATAAACATGAAATGTGAGGCTAAAATATGTAAATAGAGTAGGTGACAATGGTAAGTAAACAGCATACTTACATTTGTAGTTGAGAGATTTGTGTGTCTTTATGTACTACCATAATGCCTAACGTGGTGGATGCAAATAATCTTTGCTTTGTTTTATAGTACATTACAGTGGAGCAAGCTTAAGGACAGAAGAGAAGGTTGAGCTATATTACATAGTGAATGCTTTCTTACAAGAGAGTAATTTTCACTTTGACCACTGATGAAGCAGGTGGGAACATAAGAATTAAGTCTCCCTGTAAATTACAGAAATTCTAAGAGTATGGTTCTCTCCGAGTAGCAGTTGGTTATTTCAGTGACGCAGGAAGACAGGCTCATAAAGGTTGTAACTGCACCATAATTACTGAAGTTATTTATTAGTTTATAAAATCTAACCAGGTTACGTGTTCAAATTCCACTGACTTTCACTGCATCTGTTGATTGAAAGTTTTTTGTTGTTGTTGTTTTTCCCCACTGTATATCCAAGTGTGTGGGTAAATCTGGTGTATTTATGCTTTTATTGCAATAATTAGGTTCAGGTAGTTTTGTTAAGGATGATGTCAGGAATACCTGTAGCTGTTCTTTAAATGCTAAATATCTGAAACTAAAATATGAAATTACTCTTACTAAAACAAAACCAGAATTCTGAAAGGCTGCTCTTAAAAGATTTTTGGTATGACTAGAACTTTCTCTAGTGTTTTTCATAATTTTGCACAGAGGCAATTGAGACCAATTAATAAGCTTGCACATAATATAGAAATGGTTGGCTAGTCCTCGCATTGTAGATTCTTGCCTTTAAATATTTTTGTATCTCGAAAGTACTTAATGGTCTGATTTTCCATGAAAAATCTTGCCATCCTTGCAAGGGAGGTCTTTTCTAAAATTATAAATTGAAAACTACAAGTACCTTAAGAATGCTGCACTTAAATCATGTAAATTGATTTCTTTTTATATAATTTCCCTTCAAAATGTTACATTTAACATAGCAGTTGACAAAATAAAAAGAGCTGAACTACTTCCAGATTGTATTTTTATGAGAGGAACAAAGCAGTACATATGCATGTAAGCAGCATTGCTTCTCTCAAATGAAGGATTATTTTAACATTTCATCAACTCAAATGAGAAATACAAATTAAAAGTTTGTATCTGCTACTACTGTATTTGGCTTAACAGAGCTACTCAGTAATGGTGCTAGGAACAAGTTCACCCAGCTCTGGTGGACTGGTTAATAGTAGTGATTTAGCAACTGTTCTCATATTTACTGGTATTTCCCTTCTTCACCTCCCCTTGAGATGACTTTAAAAGCAAAGTAACATGTGGCTTTGGAAGTGTGTGGGTTTTTTTTTTTGTTTTTGTTTTGTTAATCTTGATCATTGTGACTGAAATGACACCTGTTTCTGCCAAATACCAAACAGTTAAGCCTGCAGCGTCTGAGTTTTATTTCCCTGTTGCTCTAAATTTAAGATTAAAAGTATTTTTTTATTGTTACTGTTCTTAAAATTGATTTTGGAGAAACGAAAAATACTAGTCAGTTTATTACTTTCTTTTTGTCCTTGTTTCCTCCTTGCTATGAGATGGAAAGCTTTGCTTGCTGTGCTATTGAACATGAACAGGCAGGCGTTGGGACAGTGAGCATTGCCCCCGGTGTAGAAGAGCTCTTCAGTGTAGAGTTACAGCTCTTACACCAAAACTGAGCTTTTTCGTCAGTATCCATTTATAATTTTTCCTTGTGTCTGAGTTTGAGGGAGGAGAAGGAAATCGGAGTTCTCGAGAATAATGAAGTAAATTAATCTTCCATGACCAGTATTGGTGAAGCGGGGAAGTTTTCTGCAAGAGGTGCTTTTGTGAGGATGAGGCAATTTTGTCTTGGTAGGGAGTTAGACTTCTTTAGATTTGTTTCCACCCCATGAGGCTTTAATGTTTCCACATAATCTTTGATAAGGAGAAAACGGCCTTCAGAAAGGCCATCCATCCCCCAAAACAAACAAAAGGGTTTCTGTTGATTTTAATCTGTATATTGTGGTTTAGAACATAACCCTGAACCAGAGAAGAAATGAGTGTGTTTCTGAGAACCACACAGACACTGTCTGGAAGACAGATGTTACCTGAAATGTAGCACTGAGAAAGAGAAAATGAAATTGTAAAGCGAGAGTATTTTCATTTAAAATAATTCTCCTTTCTTTTGTATTCTGCCTTTGATCATATTTTTGAAGAACGGGAAATACAGAAGGAAAAAAAAAGTAATTAGCAAGCTGTGAACTTCTGTGATCCCAGAACTTAAGGGTTTAATTTCTATTCCCTGCTGCTTCCTTTAGGGGAAAAAAAAATCCAACCAGAGGTATTTTGACAAAAGTACATAGTAATTCTGAAAATACTTTTATTCTGAAGGAGTTAAAAGTTTTTTATTATATTTTCATTATTTTTTTCTTCTGAAGAAATTCTTTCCCTTCATATGTGGATTCTCCCACCTGGCAATTTGGACGCAGTTCAATACGGCTGCTGCAGACTTTAGGAAATAAGCTGTGTCACTTGCTTCAGTGAAGTAAAGAAATTCCTGTAGTAGAAAAAGTTTGCAATACACTCTTTCCCAATGTTCTTTTATTAATAGATCTAAAAAAAAAAAAAATTTGTTCACATATGACTGCAGTTTCCATTCAACCTCCAGCCTTTCTTCTCTTCAGCTGAATAAGTATTGGACTCTTAATCATCTGATTACTGTTACTTTGGTGCCACCCTTCCTGGGGATTCTTGATGGTGTAATCTCAAGTCCTCTGGAAGACTTTTTCTTTCTCTCATCCTTACTAAGGTTATTTATTTGCTAGAAGGCTCAGGTTTATCTCTCATATCTACCACATTTCCATTGTGCATGAAGACAATTCTTTCATGAATTACATGTAGTATCCATTTTACGGAGGGATTTCTCAAAGAGATGCTATGCTTAAATGCCACTGAATGCCATTTGTGAGGAAGTTCATAGTTCAACCGCTCCCCTCTGCAGTGAAAATCCAGTATACCTAAAAGTAACTGGAATTTAGAGTATTTTTTTAAAAAAGTACACATTTCCTTATTTAAAAACATACCTAAGGACAAAATAAAAGCATTTGTTCCCTGTGCAGCACAACTAATGGAATGTAGCTTCACATAAATTTTTCACTTGCCCCTCAATTTCTTAATGCTTGCACTGTACCAAATGATCTGCAGCTTTAGATCAGCTTGCCAATATGGTGGTGACTTGTGTTGTAACAGCTAAGTTCTGCCTACCGATGGAACGTATGGGAGGAGCCACTTCAGTTCTTTTCCCTCCACAGCTACTGATCTTCGCACAGATAACAAACTTTGAAATGTCAGCCACGTTCGACAGAAGGGTAAAAATTGACCAGCATTTAAAAAAAATATTGGATTTCCCATGATCCTGATTCCTTTTCAAAGTCAAACAACTTTACCATATCTTTTTCCAAATGCAAAGATGATCAAAGATGAGTCTTTATTAGGAGGAAGATACTAAATTAAAGTGACTGAGTTGCACTGAGTTCTTGGGTTTCCTAACACTGTAGGTTGAAAACCTATATCTCTGTTTTGAATCGTGACTTATTTACAAAATCATCTCATCATCAAAATTAAAAATGTGGAACTGAAGCTGTAGGTGGACAAGATGGTTGATTTTAGTACCTTGGCAGGGGGCAGCCAAAGTAAAACACTACACTCTGCGCTGCTTTCTCACACAGTACCAATTTCAGTGTATAAAGTGGGTTGAATTCAGCTCTAATAAAATGGTAGAATATTTGCATCTCCAAGCAGCTGATACAAAAGATGAAAAAGTTGCTTGACATGGAAGATTATACGCTGTTCTATTTTGATTTTGGGAGAGTATATATGTAGACACAGTGACCTTAGTAGCAGGTCGTTTTCTAAGAAGTTGACTTTTTTTTTCAGTTCTCCTCCTTCACTCCGAACTTTTTAAAATAAGAGAAAAAACACAATTCTGTAATTTTGTAGTGGTGTTGGTGTTTCATTTCTGCAGGATCATCCTTTTTTCTTTTTTTTTTTTCCTTTTAAGTCTTTCCAGGAAAAAAAAAAAAGTAAAGTGGAAATTTGGTTGAGTGGCTTTCAGCCTTATGCATTCAGTCATTCTGTGTAGAGTTTTGTAAGAAAAATGAAGAGAGCTTACTTATCCATGGAGAAAATAATGTTTTCTCAATGGTTTGAATAGATGTATTCAGGTTGAAACAGCTGGATATCATCAAGGGGTATGTAAGGACAAAGAATTTTCTGAAATTGTAAAAATTTCTGGTTGTCCAGGAATGATTTATTTCAGGTCTGTTAGGTGGCTGAACAGGGCTGGTTCAGGAAACTTAAAGCTAAAAGGGAGGGCAAGGGCAGGCTATCGCATACAAATGTGAATCTATATTATATTGCTGTTTGGCAAGTGGTTAATATTTGTTGGTCTCGTTTTTCTTTAAACTGGTGTCATTAGGCATTTATTGCTCCAAGACTTTTTCATAGTTATCAACAAAATACTCTACACGTTATCCAAGTTCTCTTTGATTAAGGGAGAAAGAGTTTGAAGGATGGTTTGGGAAGAGTGCAGAAACAGTGGGCAACTGACTGTTTTGGTTTGTTGTTCCCCCCCCCATGTAACTTCAAACATATGGAAGGATGGAAAAGAAGAAGGTCCATTGGCAGGTATAGGCACTTCTGTAGAAGGGAGAGCAAGAAGAACACTGCAGAATATAATGAATTTTCTTTGGTTGAAGTATTTTTTGTTCGCTGTCCTGGGGTGCACACCAGGGACAAAAAAAAGTCTAGTATGGCTAACCAGATAGACCTGGTAAAATCCTGTATGTCTGTGTGGGATCAGACCTTGCAGTTGAGAGTACAAATGTCTCCTTGAAACCTTCTGGAGTTACTGAAGAGAATCAGACGTGTTTAAGAACAACCCAAAGGCTGCCATCGCAATACAGATGCCATCTTACGTGCTTAGCTACATCATATAAGCAAGGTACATTCTGTACTACAGAAAGAAGAGAACTTGGGAGCTGTTTGGCAATGTGCTTGTTAACACATGTGCAGCGAGGGCCCATAGTTGTGTGTAGTATGGATGCTGAGCAAAATACGCTGTTGTAAGATGGGGACAATATGGCACAGAAAAAAATCTGGTCACATCTACTCCGTCATTCAGTTCACATTGCAGCAGGTAAGTAAGTAGATGTAAGGGAGCTTTGTTTTACTTGAGATAGTGGGGTTATGCTCATTTGCAGCATCCAGTTTGCTGTAAGGATGTAATACTCTTTACTTTTGACATGTATTTTTAATTGTAATTTTAGTAAGTGCACAATTACATGATCAAGGGAAGGTTCATCCTAAAAATTGGCCTGCTTCACTGATCATCTTTTGGAGAATTCACCTCAAATAATACAATTTTAAATAATTCCTCTGACAGCATTTAATAGCTGAAACTAAGAGTTAATAATATTTCTAATCATTCCAATAAATGAAATTTATTTCCAACAAAGGAAACTTTAAAATGCTGCTGTGTCAACTAATGAAGTAAAGCAAGCAACCACAATGCAGAATTCCCAGGATCAGCTATAACATTCCGCAGGAATTGAGTCAGATGTTCTTCCTACCTCCTGCCTTCGGAAGTGGTAAAGAGCAAGTGGGAGAACATTTATGTTCTCTCCTTTATTTGAGTTTTAACATGGTCTAGTGGATAAAAGTGATTTGAAATCAAGAATGCTTATGCTGTAAATAAAAAATTTATTTCCAGACTTGTTTAGCAACCTGTTAAAATCAGCTTTGAAGGAGTCCGCTTCTCTTCTCAGAAAGTGACCTACCACTGTTGTAGACTACAGCTAATACTTGAACACATCAAGGAGCAGTCTCTCTGGATAGTGCTCTGAAAAGGCAAAGAATATAATACAAGATTTAAATATTTATTTGCAAACTTAGCCTTAAATGTCACCATGTTGTTTCTGTGCTGCTGTACTGGTTGTTTACAAGAGAAATGTTCCAACACATGCACTTCAGGATTGTAAACAGATGACATCTTTTATTGTTAATGTTTGTTTGCTTTATGTCACTACAAAACCCAGTCTTGCTTGCCTTGATTGAATCTTGCATACTTTTCTGTAGTTTTATCCAGAGTTCAGCCTATAGCAATGGAAACAGAATTCGTTTCTGACAAAGCTAATGTTACAGAAACAGCGAAGCCCTAGGAGACGTCTAAGGACCGCATACAGAATAGTATGTTTGACTACAAAGATGTCATAGTTAATGCACTCCATTTTGCAGACCAGATATTTCTTTGACAAAGCAATGGAAATGCGTTTATTACAAGTACAGTATCTGAGAACAGCATCAGAAGCATCTTTGATAAATCTGTTCTTACAGCTGGTTGATTGTGTGGCTGAAGAAGAGTCGATTCACAGTGAAGTCTGTCTTCATTGCTCATCAATGGCTTTTGTTAAAATAAACCCCAAATGTTTCTTCCTGGCCGTATTAGTAAATACACTATCATATCTTGATAAATACAGCACAGTGCTGAAGGTTATTTTTGTGCTCAAAAGCAAGATGCTGCATTGTACGCAATGTATTCCTGTGACCCCAGCTTACCCATGTGACGGGTTTATGAATAAAGTTTTAGTGACTGCAGACACTATGATTTTTCCAGAGGGAGACATGATGCTCCAAGACTATTATATTACATTGATTAGATCATAAAAATATAATTTTTCTTTTTTTTTTCATTTTCCAGAAAGAGCCTTAAATATCAAGCCCTGAAACCTTTTAATGAAAGAAAAGGTATTTTAAATAACTGAAGTATTTTAATCCTGTAACACTATTTTTTGTGGTCCTCTGACAATTGTAGAGTTGGATGTGGTAACAAGCACACTGGGTACAATCCCACTCAATGGGATAATACACAAATAACATTAATACTTTTGGAAACAACTATTGTTTCTTCATAACTTAAGTAATAACCCCAGATGATAAAGTACAGTCTTTATGCAACATAGTGCATTTTTCAGAATGCACCATGAATATAACAAAGTACCTAGGAGTATTAACATCATATATAGCTGCAGGATTAAAATATGTGCTTGCTAGTAATTCTTGATTAATGTGTTCTGTTCTTTCAAGTGGCCCTGTAATTTAATACACTAAAATCTCCACTGGGTATCTCTGTGTGTACACACAGATGTACCTAAGAATGGGTGAGTTTTTCCTTTTTTTCCATTTTTCAATGTTTTAATTTTTTGAAGCTACGGTTCCTCCTGGATGCAAGCAATCAGTATTGCATTTGTGGAAGTTGTTTCAGTCATCTGAAAAAAATGACAATTCTTTGCTATTTTTCCGATGCTAGGTGTTGAATAAAACCATGTAGTAATATTTTATTTTAAAAAGCTAAAATTAATTCTGACAAGCATTTTTATGTGCAAGTAGTTTTATTACTATGAAACTATCTGTTTTTATAAAGAAATCAAACGTAAATCTAAAATAACTTGTCAGTGGTATTTTAATTTCATTGTGGCGTTAGCCTTTTGGACCTTCTGGTTTTATACCCTCTGACTTGAACCAGAAACCTTTTAATTTCTCTTTGGATCAACACATGGGCAGATCTGTTTGAGCAGGTCTGTGCTCTCCTAGTGCTGGTTCTATAATTGTGAATCTGCTGTTCCCTCTTGAAAATGGAGCATAAATGATTCCTTTCAAAGGGTTAGGGTATAGCTCAAATCATCCTTTTCATTCTTTCCCTATATTCATTATAACCGTTTACAGTATGTCTACTAAGGACAAAAAGGTTAATACAGAGTGTTTAACCCATCCAGTTACTTCCCCTTGTTGCACTGTCATGGCAGAATCTCGTGTATTAGCTGGCTGTATGAGCAGAGTTAAATGAAAATCAAATGTCAGGAGCCATTTCAGCGACTTATTTTCTTCCAGGAGATGGCGCTGTAACCTCATTAACAAATGCCAAACCAATTGGGGCGGGGGGGGGGGAACCCGCAAGATTTCTTCATAGATAAGAAATTGTGAGTATTTGAAGAATGGATTTGAAAGGGATCTTGTAATTTTATTTTTCTTGACAAGATACTGAAGCTTTCTGTTACGACTGGCTCGCTTCAAAGTTCCTTTTCGATCTTTTACAAGTCACTTCTAAACTTCACTTTTACCATAAAGTTTGGCAAAGTTTGTGCAGGTAGGTGGTCACAATGCTCCTCCTACAGCCAGGTGTTTGGTGGTGGTATGGTCTGGATGGCTTGGCACTGCTGCAAGGAGTGGAATAAACCACTGGGCCCCACTGGCTGAGTGACATGGCTGAAAAAAGCAGATTTCATAGCATAATTCTATATTTTCTTTCTACTTTGCTAACGATTTCCCTTCTCCCAGGCTTTCAGCAGGCAGCTGTAATGGGAATGATGGCCCATAACACGAGACCTAACAAAACTAGGTGTCAGGTTCTGGTGAGCAGACTGAGCTGACTGGTGAGCAGTGTTTACCTTCCTCTTAATGAGTGCATTAATTTCTTACCTGAAAGTGCTAAAATCGAGATGTTTGGGTAACAATACGCTGGTTTGCTTTTCAGGTCTAGGGCTTTAAAAAAAAAAGGGGTGTGTGTGCATTTTTAATTTATATTTCTATTCAAAGTTACCATGGCTACTGAGAGCTTTTTTTAATGGGCTAACCAACAAAATCCCATCAGGTATTGCTTTAGAATTTTACCATAAAACAAACAAAAAAACCAACAAGCCCCCAACTCTAGCTGTAATATTTTGTTATGCTGCAGAAATGGGGTTTCCATTCTGGAAAGACATTGACCGAAAGGAGGAAAACTGTAATAAAATAGAACAAACTGTATGCAATTCTAATGAACCACAACCTGTACCATAACGATAAGAACAACTGGGGAAGGTAATTGCCCAGCAGTTGTCACTGGACATGTGTGTGTAAGCCACCAGCAGCTTCAGGAGCTCACAAGCTTGTTGAGGTTGTTTTGGCAGGCCTGGGGACAGGCTTACACTGCATGCTGCAAGTACCGAAATAAACACTGCTGCTGTGGCAGATGCTATTTGGGATAGGTTTCAATAAGAGCCAAAGCAAAGAATAAGATTATTTGGAATAAATTGTGTTATACAGATGTGTGGATTCTTAAAAAAAAAAAAACCAAAACCCAAAAAAACCCCAAACACACACAAAAAAGAAACAAGCCCCCAAACCCCCAAATCCTGACCATTCCAGTAAATCTCTGTACTTGGTGTTGAACACTTAAAATCAAGTGATTAGTGCTTTGAATGGTCTGCCCATCCACGCTGCGATGGCTGGAGCTGGAGGCTTTTTTTCTGTTGCAGGCAGCAGGACAGTTGGAAAGAAAGCCTTCAAGTCCAGTGTGGTCACGAACACAGACCAAAATGCATCCTTGCAGGCTGCTCTTTTCAGCCACTGCTGTGAGAAATGGCATCATTCGGATGTCTGGCTGAAGCTTGTTTTACCTCACTTTTAACCAGTTTTGTGTTTTCAGTCTTGCAGGGGTTTTTGTTTTGTTTGTTTGTTTTTAATTTCAGCCTTTATCCTGGCACTCAGGCGCCCTCAGAACAGGGCTTTTCTCTAGCCCACACATCTTAATACCTCCTCAGCACTGGCTGCAGGACCATGCTCGTCTGGGGACCAAATGCTGCTGTTGCTTACGTACTTGGTGCCAACAGCTCGTACCAGCACTAGACTAAAAAAAAAGTTCAAACAATCTCCTGAATGCCTTTATTGTCTTGCTGAGGAGTGTGTTCTGTCCTAGGATAGTACAAGGTATATCACATTGTGTTGGAGTTGTAAAGAAATGTTGTCTTAGGGTCTTGTTAATGAAAAAAAGCAGAGCAGCAAGTATTGGACCCAGGTGTCGGGGAAACAAAAAATGAGACACAGCTGTGGACCCACTCATGTTGCACCACCTGCTCCCAGCCATGGTCTTGAGCAGGCTTCGTCATTTCCCCGTACAGTTTCATCGTTAGCTTCCCAATGGCCTGAAGGCGTTTGTTCCTTCTCAGTCAAGGATATCTTCATTTAGAAGAGAAGGACTCATCCCAGAAGGACTAGTTTGGTGAGCCAAAGTATATTCTGATTTTCTAGCTCACCCAGCTCTCCTCGCTGTTTTAGACTGTCTGCTTAAGCTTAACAAGCCTGTGCTCCTCAATGGTTTCATCCACGATGCTCAGAGCAAGCTGCATGCCCATTGCCCTTCTGCAGGGCTTCTTTGGAGCCTCCTGTTCAATTCAGCACCGTTTGTACGTGACACTTTGTTGTTCCCCTGCAGAGGGATCCTTTTGCTCTGCAGGATCAAAATTTGTCATTCTTATGCCGGCTCAGTCTCTTTAAGCCCAGAACTGTTGGTATGCCCTGGTACTCCTTTACAATGTTCCCTGATGCTACTGCTTCCACAGCAAAGCCATGTGGCATCCAGGCTTTCATGACAGATCAACAGAGTTTTGTCTGATAGGATGTCTCTCTGATCCACCTTGTTTTTCTGAATTTCACTGAAATCGAGATGCATTCACTGGGTGGTTTCTCCTGCCATGTACAATGCAGGGAGCAACTTCTCTCTCTAGAACACAGCTTCAGAATGAAACCAAAACAGAATTTACTCACTGGAAAAGCTTTTGAAGATCATATGGCCTAAGAATGACTTTATTTTCATACTTACGGAAACCGGGCTCTGTATGCTTGCTGGGGGTCTAAATGTAATAAAACTTGGTGCTAATCTGCCCAAACATTATAGCTGAAGAACTGCTGAAGGGAACTGCAGCTTTGGCTACAATTTTTGGAATTAGATATGTACCTAAGGAAAAATAGCACTTGTATACATTTTAAAACTAAAATTACAAATGCGGTCTTAAGTTGGCCTACCACCCAGACACGCTAATGCTCAGTTTGTTTAGGCTGCTATCAGAACTTGCTATTTTTGCCAGAACCTGGTTTCAACTACAAGTTTTGCCATGCAGAAACAGCCTGGATTTAAGGCATCAAAATTACAATGAATTTACTAAGATGGTGACTTTTTTTTTTTTTTTGTATTAACAACTTGTCAAAGATGACTCTTATGGTGCTGAGTAAAATACCAACTGAAATTTTGTTGAAGGTGCAGTGGTTAACAAAATTAAAAGTCAGTTTGACAACGCTATCTTTTTCTCATTCATAGAGTGATGCTCTAAATATCATCACTTTGTCAGAAGATGACCAAGGCAAGGGGTGCCCCTGCTGCACCCCTGGCACACCTGAACTGGGAAGGACCAACTGGGCCATCTTGAGGCTTGAGGATTTTCAAAAAGGAAAATATATGTTTTTAAATATGCACTAGTTAACTGCTCTGTACTTATTATGGACCAGTTTTGTATTTATTAGCACGTGTGTGATGTTTCTAGAAGAACCAAAGCATATAAAGTTACAGGGAATATCATAAATATGCCATGCTTGAGTGCTCTCAGCTATCAAGAACTGAATGGGTAATTTTAGATGTACAAGCAGGCAATGAGGAGCTTTTTTTCAGGCTTCAAATGTATCCTCTTATTGTAGAGGTCCAATATGATACAGCAAATAGTAGAATATGCATAAATTGTTCATTTTAGAAAATCTGTGTCTAGCTGGCAATGCAAAACCCTCTCACTAAGTTCATGTAATGTTAAAAGTCAGTGGGAGGAAAGTCTATTTGAAGTTTAAATTCTTCTCTGATAACTGAAATTCATTTTGAAACAGTTTGTACTGGTGTAACCAGTGGCAACAATTGAACGCAATTCAGCTAGGAACTGAATGGAACAAACATAAAGGCTGGTTTGATTACATGTTTACGGGCTCTTTGCTCCTTTCACTCAGAAACATCAGTGTTGCTATAATGGACGGGAGAAGCAGGCTGTTCGGCGGTTACCTTCGCCGGCAGGGCCTTTATCACAAGCTTCAGAAAGAAGTTTGCTTCTCTAATGGCAAAGAGGTTATGCTGCATCGTTGTGGTCAAATGGGCCTTTATTTGCAGTTTTTACAGCTCTACTGCCTGAATTGCAGTTTCCCAGGTGTGGGGGCTCAGCTTGAACTTTCAGATCCAGTTCCTTGCTGATAGTTATCCTAGGGAACAACCGAGAGCGTAAGTCTGCTCTGATCTACCTTGTGCATAATACTGTTAATTTCTCTAGGTAGGAAAAAAATCCTAAGTTTTTATAATTTTTAAGTTTCAATTTATATTGACAAGCATTAATATATCTATTTTGGTTTAACTTTGGTGGGTCTTTAAACAAATTACATCTCAGTGTGGCCACAGAGGCCATTAATACACAAGATGAGTATTAATGGGTAACGAAAGGACCTAGCATCCTCTGTGACTGTTACTTCTGAGAATCATATTTTTGTATTCCCTCACATTTCATAAATCATTTTCTTTAGCCTCAGAATAGCTACAGGAACTGCACAAGCTAGAGACAAAAATACTGTTCCCCTTTCTGTCCCTGCAAAGGTTATCTGGCTCAGCTCGTATGATCTAGGCCGCTTTATCAACTCTGCAGCACCGACTCGACAATAAAGATTATCTTTTAAAAAGGAGGAAGCATCCTGAATTTGGAAGTGAGTTACTGTCAGAAGAGAGGCAGCTGGAGGTGAAACAGTGAGATTGTGTGAGGCTGCTATGGAGCTACAGATAACTGCTTTCAGGGCTTTAATAAATATAGGCATATGGCTGTGGTTAATAAATTTGTGTATATGGCTGTGGGGAGCTGTGAGACGGAGCATTCCCTGATCCATCCAGATTACAAGCTAGCCATGAATCACCAGCAAAGGAGCTACCCCGTACCAGGGATATAAAATCTTTTGGGAATAGGACATCAAGAATGACTCTCTGTGGAGCTCCCAGAAAGGGCCATACAAGCTGAGCTTGGGCATGGTGGAGTTTTGAGTCTTTAGAGCATTTCCTAATGAGGCCCTGAATCTGTCAGGTAGCCTGGCCCCATCGTGGGTGTACAGCTTTGGAAGTCTGTGCAATTGGTGGTATTAATAAAGACTGTGTTTGTGCATGTTGTTCCAGAAATGCTGATTGCTGATAAAAGCTCTCTCTGTTTTTGTTTTTTTGGTTTTTTTTTCCTAGTTTTCCTTTTTCTTTCTGTGTTGTTGCTAGTTTTCTGGTGCAAATCAAAGCTTGTGGAAAGAAACTCCCTGCCCAAAGCAGGGTCAGCTAGAGCAGGTTACCTAGGGCTGTGATCAGTTGAGTTTTGAGAATCTCCAAAGGTGGGACCCCACAACCTCTCTGGGCAACCTGTTTCAGTGCTTGACCACCCTCACAGTAAAAAAAAAAAAAAAAAAAGTAGTTTTTTCTTTGTTTCACCTATACTTCATTTCATACCGATTGCCCCTTGACTTGTCACTGGGCATCACTGAGAAGAGCCTGTGGCCCGGTCTTCTTTACTCCCCGCCCCCATCAGGTATTTATATATATGGATGAGATCCCCCTTGAGCCTTCTCTTCTCCAGGCTGAACAGCCCCAGCTCTCTCACCCTCACCCTCCGTATGTCAGGTGCTCCAAGTCCATAATCATCTTTGTGGCCCTTTGCTGGACCTGCTCCAGTATGTCCATGTCTCTCTCGTACTGGGGAGCCCAGGACTGGACCCAGCACTCCAGGTGTGTCCCACCAGTGCTGAGCAGAGGGAAGGATCACCCCCCTCGACCTGCTGGCAGCGCTCTGCCTGATGCAGCCCAGGAGGCTGTTGGCCGCCTTTGCCACAAGGTCACATTGCTGCCTCGTGGTCAGCTTGGTGTCCACCAGGACCCCCAGGTACTTTTCCGACAATGTTTTCCTTTATGTGGCTAGGAGTGAAATTGGGCTGCCCTGTCCAGAATTAAATTCAGGTGCAAGTAATGGCAAAACTGAAAGAATCACTTTCCACACAAAAATCAAAGATGTCTGTTTTTTCTTTAGTGTAATGGAAATATTGATTAGTAGAAATCTAGCCTTGCTAGATTTCTCTCTATGCTATTGCAAAATCACTTCAGAGTACTATTGTTTTAAAATCCAGAGAGCTGCTTGATAGGAATTTATCAAAGTGCACATGTAAGTGAATTATGAATGCTGGGCTCAGCCTCCCATTCAGACGTCACTGATGAGGTACCGTGGCATCTGCCAAGTCAGGATCCTGCTGCTGGTTTAATGTCAGCCTTCAAAGAAAAAAGGGCTGGGTTTTAGTGCCTTGTCAAAAAAAAAAAAACACATGAAGGTAAAATACTGTTTTTAAATAGTTAACTAATGTTGACAGCTACAAGAGAAAATTTGAGAATGAAATGTAGCCCTTTCCTACCCATGCCCACGTGAGCAAGGAGAGTGGCTACCAGCCAAGTGTAGGTGCTAGTGAAAGAAAGGCCAGTTATTTCACAGTATTGCCAATGGCTGACATACCATTGTCACGGGGTCATTTACCATGTTTAATTACATGATTTTTATTTCTTTTTTTTTTTCCAAATAGTAGCATATTTTCTGTTTCCTCTCATGTGGAAAATGATTAATTGTACAAATTAAATGAAAATGTATCCTATGGTTAATTGCACAAAGACTCTTCGAATACTAGAACAGATGTGGTATTTTTCTGTCTTAGTGTTTCTGCTGGAAAATGCTAAAAATCCAGAACAATCATTGGAAGTTCTAGACAGTGAGCAGGAGTGAAAATGAAATATAACTCCTAATTATTTTCTGTGGGTTCATATATTGGCATGCATTACAATAATGCTTAATGTCTCCACAGCACTTCACGTTTCTATTAATCTCCAAAAAAGAGACTGCAGCCAGTAGTGAGAGCATCACCTTCATCTTGTAGAGCTCGAGTCTGGTTTTGTTCTTTGTTTGACTCAGACCAGGAAATTAAGTTTCAGGGGCCTAAGCATGAGACTGTAGGTTAGACTGAGGTGAGTCTCCCTCAAGGTGCTTTATTAGAGCTGTTCTGCTTTGTTTAAATGCTTTTATTTAGATGCTAAATACTGGATATATAGTGAAGCTGGGACTTGAACCTTCATCTCTGAATGCTCCAACAGAAGAGGGGATCTCTCTCCTGTCCTGTGAGTATTCATTACTCTGCAAAGCAGAACAGTTCAAAACAGAGATAGATAAGAGATAGATAACAGTAAGATACAGGCTCGTATCTACAGAACATCACGTCTGGGATGGGAGGTATTGTTAGCAGCCTTTCAGCTGGTGCCTGCAAGCTGGTAGAGAGCATGGGCCCTGCTCAGAGCTCTGCAATGTGTGATCAACACGTGCCCCAGAAGGCTGGCAGACCAGCTAATGGCAAATCCAGTGCCTAACTATGTGCTTACACATGATGCTTATAACCAGAAAGCTTTAGAATTATGGGTAAATGGCATCAAGGATTAAGCATTTGACCACAAACTTGGAAATAGTTATGCAAAGGTAGGACATAAGAAAAACATTATTGGTATTTACCTTTTGCTGTTGCCATCACTAAAACCCACTCAGCTCTCACTTTTGAGGATAGTTCAGCATTTGCTATCAGGGCATTTCTTTTTTTTTTTTACAGTCACTTATTTATACCAAATGCAAATAAATTTTCAAGGTGCAGACTCTGTCACCCTGAGCGTCTCTCTTCCTGTTAAATACGAACGTAGTGCTGTGCTGCCATTTCCTTTCATTTTTTCTTTCCTGCTGTCGTGCTCAGAGATGTCTTTGTGTGCTGCCAGTGTGTCCGTACCAATGAAGCAGTACCAAGTGCGCATGCTTGAGGATGCTGGCTGAGGCACGCCTGGCTCCTGAAGCAGAAGGTATGTGTGGGGAGGGCTTTCCACACTTTGGCAGTGCTCCTTACAGTCATCAGCTGCTTTAATACACAATAAAACATCATTAATTGTATTTTAAGTAATAGCTAGCGTACAGGCTAACATGACTACTCCATGAATACTGCAGTAGTCACTGGCTCTTTGCAGAAACAAGCTGTTGCATCGTTTCCAACACTGTTTGTGTTTGGCCAGAAGGATGTTCCTTCCACACTGGATTAGCTTCGGGGACTCTATCACATTTTATTTGAAATAATATGCCCAATTTTCTCCTTACCAGCCAGGCACAGAGGCCACATTGGCATTGCACTGTGTTGCTTGCATGTGGGGCTGACAATAAACAGATAAAGAAAAGCGTAGGCTGGTCAAAATCTGTATCACTTTCCACCGTGAACCAGGACAAGTTCTTACAACAGTTGCTCTTCTAAACATCTTACCTTTAAATTTGCAGTTACACAGAAGTTAGTGATGTTCCTCTAGCTGAGTTTAAGCCTGTTACAATTATTTCTGCGCTGTGAATGGAATAAGTGATTTATTACTGTGCACTACTTCTCCAATCCTTCATAATGGAGCAATCAATTTTTAGATGTGCATTTTGTAGAAAGAATGAAGCACTGATACTATGAAAAATATCACCAGAGAATACAGCTTTTATCTCTGCTGAAAAATGGTGACAAAAATGCTTTCAGTGGGGCCTGGACCAAACTGCTCTATCTGAACAGATGCTGAGCATGGCCTACAATTAACAGCTTCTTGAGGTGTTGCATCAAGTCAATGGCGATTGGTAGTGTTTATTCAAGTGTAGACAAAGCCATAGGGATTCTGCACTGCAGCAGGCATAACAGGATGGCTGAATATAATTCAAGTTTTCTGTTGTGGTATAAATAACGCTAGTAGTGCACAAGCAATAGCCCATGTTGGAATCCAGACCTTCAGAGTAGCTGAGTCAAAATTTCTCCTGGATGTTTTATTGTGAGATTTTGATCAATAGCTCTGGTGCATTAGGAATAGAGGGAGAATAGATCTGATTCTAGCGTGAATGAAGAAAAACTCATTTGGGTATCATAGAATCACAGAATACCAGGTTGGAAGGGACCTGAAGGATCATCTGGTCCAAACTTCCTAGGCAAGAGCACAGTCTAGATGAGATGGCCCAGCACCATGTCCAGCTGAGTCTTAAACATGTTCAGTGTAGCAGAGTCAACCACTTCCCTGGGGAGATTATTCCAATGATTGACTGTTCTCATTGTGAAAAATTTACCTCTCGTGTCCAATCGGAATCTCCCTGGGAGTAACTTGCACCCGTTACCCCTTGTCCTCACCATGTGACTCCTTGTGAAAAGGGAGTCCCCATCTTCCCTGCAGCTCCCCTTTAAGTACTGGCACATGGTGATGAGATCACCTCTAAGCCTCCTCTTCTCAAGGCTGAACAAACCCAGCTCTCTCAGCCTATCCTCATACGGCAAGCTTCCCAGACCCTTGATCATCCTGGTGGCCCTTCTCTGGACCCCCTCCAGCTTGTCCACATCTTTTTTGTATAATGGGGACCAGAACTGTACACAGTATTCCATGGACAAGCGCCACAAGGCATATTACTGTATTTATAGACAGTTGCAGTGTGATTCATATGAAAGTGTTTTTTTCAAAAGTACTACTTCCATATTTTATGAAAAGTAGTTGAATGATTTCCACTGACCTTACAGTAATGCAATATTGCAGTGTATGTCAACCCAGCTAGAAGTTTGTTGGCTTATAGAATAAAACCAGCCTTCGAGCCAGAAAGTCTGAGCAGGCAAGACTTGAAGTTGCCAAACCAATGTCTCCTTATTTGCTCAGTGCAGAAATGAGATGACAAATTCCTCTATCACTTTTAAAATAGTCACTTGGAATGTTTTGGGTGAAATGAAAATACCGAAAGAGAAAAAAAAAAGACAATTCAACCAGTAATGGTAGCTTTGCTGCTCAAATGAAGTGCTGTAGATGTTTAAAACATGTTTATATGTCCTCTGTTCAAGAAGGAAGAGTGGGTATTGCATCCCCCTACCTGCTGAAGGACAGTTTGAGGAAAGCTAACAAATAGAGGATGAAAGCCGTTAAAGGTGGGACACGTCTGAGTCCTTCACCAGGGGGGTAGGGCACAGGCTCTGGAAAGAGCACCCACCCTTCATCCCTCGCTCCGATCAGTTTGCTCCTTCAGAGACAGGAAGAGGAAAGTAACAGAACGAACCCTGTGACGCCATGATTCAGAAATGTCCCCTCAAACATCAACAGGTCAAAATACGCTACTGAGTGATATCTTTGTGTCTAATTGACCAATACAATTTCTGTTGATTTTTGTACTCATCAAAGTGCAAGTGTTCCCCATTCAGTGCACTGGTTAATTAAAGGGAGTGCAGCATATAGATGAGTGAAGAAAAAAAATTGCCTGTGCGTACTTGTCATTAAGAAAAACTCAGCAATTTTTGTGGCAAGCAGTGCAGAATGAGTGGGCCTTGAGAACTGGCAACATGCTTGACTGTGAAGCTGGAATTTTAGCTCTGCCTCTTTACAGCTTCTCGGTGCCTCTGTGTACATACAGCATTTTCCCTAATATTAGCTACTTAACATCTGGCAAGAATCACATTGAATTGGTTTGAGTCCTGTGATTTACTTTTTTCCTGGTTCTTCGAGTAACTGTGCTTTTCCCATGTGCTCAGGATCATCAGAAAGCATTATTAGCCCTGTCTGGCCCAAGTAGCATCAGGTTAGCAGCAAGGCAATAAGGAGAACTGCCCTGTGATGCTTTTTTACTGTGAGAGAGCGATAAGGGAGCAGCAAATGTTTATTATTCATTCTCTTGGGAGGGTTTCAAACGAAATGAAAGGCCACCTCTGTCACCTTCCCTGAAATGCTTTCCTTTCTGCCGGCCTGTTGGTTGTTTGCTACGGGAGCAAGCTGTCTCTGATCCTTTGGCAAGTTTTCCTGTGACCCTCCCAGTTAATGGGACGCTGGGTTTTGGCAGCAGTAGAGCTATTTGACAGTCACTGGTTTGAGATACAGGCTAGCATTACATGCTTCTGGCATCAGGAAGGAAGAGCAGGACATGAAGGCACCAGTGGAGGCTTTCTCTCTCACCCTCTGTCCCCATAGGTGTTTTGGTGCTGTGTAGTGTGTGAATTTCTCTGATGTTGCCTCTTTAAAGCACACAGTTTTAAGCCAGTTCTTTGACTTGGGGCTTTACAGAACACACAACAAAAAATATCTTTAATTACTTTATCTTATGACAATTTTAAAGGTGTATGAAGAGATTTTGTGTGCCTAAACCAGCAGGTGTCCTCCAGCTGCTCTTGAGAACATAGGCCTTGTCACCTGGACCTGTGAAAGTTTCTGTGCGTTCATTTTGAGCTCTCTTACAGTACATAATTGCTAGTTATCACCTCCTTTTGGCCTTTTTGAAGAAAAAACTGGTCAAGAAAATCTCTTAGAATAGATTTAAATTTAGTACTGCAGTGTTTGTTCTTCCACCCTCCCCACGTGGCTGGGGATGAGTTCTCTACGCACCCATGCTGCCTGCTAAACTGCTATTATTCCAATGCATTCTCATTTATGGGCATTTCCGAACAGTTCCCTGGTTCATTAGGAATATTCACCAGAGAGAATAAGCAAATAATGCAGTCGCTGCACTTTCAGATCCTCGGGCATTGAGCATACTCCAAAGTGCTTCCTGAACAGTCGGCACCTGCCTCTAACGCGGTCGTCAGCAGAGAGGAACCGTAATGCCGTCACCAACTTTTCTTGGCCCAGGAGCAGCAATAGTAAGTAATGCATTGCAGGCAGCCTCAGACCTTACTCTCCCATTGACCTCTATTGCATTTCCCATGGTCGCACATGGAGCTGGAGAAACTATGCCTGTCTCCTGCAGGCTGGTCATCACTGTGATGCTCTTAACATGTAACGGACCTGTGGAAGGGACATTTTTAAAAGCAGCAATAACACAATATAGTTCTTATGGATCAGAAACTCTCATTGTTCTGCTGTTTGGAGAATAACCAAATGGACAGAAGCCTGCTTGCCCACGGCCACTTGCGTTTGAATATGTCCCTAGCATTAAAAAGTCAAATCTTTTTTCCATTTTCCCTGAAAAAGGGAGTGCGCTTTCCGTTTTGACACAGGCATTTTTCTTTAATGACTACCCAAAATGCCTCTCCCTGCTAAACAACATTTAGTCATTAGCAGTTCATATTTTAAAATGCTGTTTATTATGAGTGGAAATATGCAAAATTTCCTTAAAAGCTGACTTGCAAATGTTAATACAGGGATAAATGAACAGTTGATGAATAAGTCCTTCAGAAGCAAGCGGCTTTAGAAACACTCCATAAATTTTCCCCATTACCACATTTAAAAAACATTTAAAATAATTGTTGGAAGTCACTGAGTGCTGATAACTCTGCTTTATGAATGTGGACTAATGGAGTAAAGTGATAATTATTTAGCTGCTGTTGCATTTTAATTCAATCATGCCATGGCTGTTACAGTGCAGTGCAGCCTTTGCCTTTTTATTTTCTATAGGCAAATAAAACCTGCTCGGTGGTCTCAGGTAATAGCTCTTGCAGTACCTCGCTGGGTCGGGGGAAGGAAGGCAGAAACAATGCTAAAGACTCTAGATGCTTCTGTGATATGGAAACATCCCCGCAGTGCACTTCAGCAGATTTTCAGGTCCTGTCGCAGTCAGGAGGGATCAGAGCGTGACTGTCACCAGAGCCACCCACGTAGGGCTGGCCAATGTGATGCTGAACCTATGGAAGCGGGAAAGGATGGGTTGCCTTGGGCCTCTCGGGCCTCCTGCTGACCCCGTGGCAGGTCTGCCAGGCCACTGGTGCGAGCTGGGACACCTCAGGGCACCCCCAGCACCCCATCCTGGTCGTACACGGGCAACTGCTTTGAGCTACTGACTGTGAAGCTGGGGTTGTGGTTGCTTCCACCTCACAGCCTTTGCCAGTGAACTTCCTGTTGAGGTGGTTACATGCTAGTAAAGGCAATTTTAACGAATTTAAATTTGCTTTTGTACTCAGTATTTCTTTTCTTTCAAAAAGTTGAGCTAGCATGAGGTAGCAGCATATCCCACTTACAAGATGGATAAAAGTGATTGTGCCTACCTCAAAGGTGACAGAGAGTAAGACTGGTGCAGCCAAAACCATCCTCCCAAACCTGCCTTCTGCAAAGCACCTCTCCAGTGACTGGTAACAGGGACCCAAATAAAAAACAACACACATGAAGAAATTAAATGTGCCGGTTGACTGCCGCCACATTAAACTAGACATTTCATTTCAGCAAGACAGTGAGAACTCAGTCATTGGGTTATTTTGTACATATTGAACCTGAGGGGCTCTTTGGCATATTCTTAGTTGCTTGCTGAAGTGCTGTGATGCCACCAAGCAGAGTCACACTGACGTGAGGGAGAGCAGAAATCTCCGTGGCAATTCCAGTACTGGTGTGCTCAGAGATGTGTTAACATCTATCCTCATTACCGCTCAAGTAATTTTCTCATTTCCATTAGTTGCACTCAGACCTGGACCAGACACAGAATCAGCTGAGACTCTATGTGAATTTTGCCACAGAGTGTATTGTAAGAAGATGCTCATGTGCTCTATCTGCATAGTCTTTGACTATCAAAGAATGCTTATCTGTTTAAAATGCTGAAATAATTCTATTAATCCATTTGAGCTCTGGAGTGATAATGAGAGGTATTAAAATGTTATTAAAATGCCAAAATCACAGCAGTAAAATGCAGCCTTCTCTGAAAGGACATTCATAGTGTCTTATCCCAAGTAGCAACATCAAATTAGAAGTAACTGAAGAGTCATTTGCAGTTCCTCAAAACCTGAAGAAAGAAAGATGCAACTTAAAACACAGCAGCTTGTAAATGGGCTGGATGCACAGCTGAGTGAGGCCATTGGGCCTCCAATGACTCGATACACTTTATAAAATCATTCTGTTAGATCAGTCACTACATTTAGAAGAACAGTTGTAAAGACCATTATACTTCAATGAAATCACCGCAGTGCTTGGCTAGCTCTAAATAACAGCGTTTAAGAACTGTCATACCAATGTAAAGCATAATTTTCAGCATTTCCACTTGTAGAGTTTTACATATTTCATGTCACGTACTGCCATGATCTCTGCTGTACCCTGTGGTTTTGTTTGCAACTGTGACAGAAAACTGGGTTTGAAAATGGGATCTTTGAAAGGCTGTAAACCTTTTTATTTCTTGGTTCTCTTTGTAGCTGCAATTCTGAAAGAATTTTTATCTGGTTTCATTAAAGATTTTATAGCAAGCTAAGTGTATTGGAAAACCCATGTCCTCCACTGGTAAACTGGTTAGCTAACTATGCATTTGCCCATAGCAGCTGCAAGCCTGCATAGCTGATTCCTTCAGAAACGCTGATGCATCCCAAACATGTGCATTTCAAGAGCTGAGGTCTGCTGCCTCATCTCGTCAATGGAAAGGGTTTTATGAATCAATATTACTCTGAATTTTAAGAGCACTTTGACAGAACAGCTAGTTTTTTACTGGTGTACAAAAAATTATTGGTGTCTGCAAATATAATGCTACTTTTTTGTAGCATTAGGTGGAAAAATTTAAGGAGGGAAAGGAAAATTTTGCAAAGGAAGGCTGGTGATGTTTGAAAAAGGAAGGTCAAAACTGAGAAATGAGAGGTGAGGAAAAAAATGACAGCTTCTAGCAAAGACTGCCAGTGGTCATTCTGCAGTAATGGTTTGCTGCTGTACGTGAACACAATTGAAGTATGTTGGCAAAGGTTTTCTCAACACCATCCTGAGCACCATGTCAAGCCACCACCTACTGACAATTTTGTAGAGATTTTACTCATGCAGTGGCCCAACCTCATCAATGCCGTGTGCTAGATACCCACTAAGGAGCACCTTCTTGGGCCATGTACAAAAACCATAATTTGCTATTGGCAACTTAAAGAGCCCGATGGGGCCATCCTCACCCCTTCATGTGCATGTGTGGGCCACTTGTGTGGCCTGAGCACTTGGAAAGTTTCACAAGCTCTAATTGCTGAGGTTCCTCGCCTGCAGCCCCCCGTGAGCCTGGGGCTCACGCGTGGCTGCTCTGCTGTCAGCTGGACCACTCTGAGCTATTTTCCACCTGCTGCCAGCCCCAACTGGCACAGAACTGGTCTTGGAGTGTCCCTGGACCTGATCATCCTTGCTTTGAAGTAATGATGCTTTTTACCATTGACTTCAGCCAGCTGGGAGTGAAGCCCTGTTCTGATTTGCATTTAATCAAGGGTATTTTTCTCCTTTCCTTTTTCAGCTTTGCTCTGCAGCTTGTTTTTCTTTTTTTGTGGATATTAAAAATATGCAATAAAAAGGATCTGTTAGTGTTCAGTACTCTGAAAATCAGGGTTTTGTTGTTCCCTGGAAACAATTTCTGAACTTTCTCTGCCTGACAGTGCCAGTAGATTTTCCAGAGCCAATAATCACAAAATGTCAGCGTTGCTAAATGGGGACAATAAATTTTCAAACAGTTCCATAACATGATTTTACCAGACATTAAAAAGGTCAGGCATGAACTGTAAATAAATTCCTATCTCACAGCTAGATGCCTCTTTAGTTAGAGAGTAAATTATCATTGAGATAAGCAGTCAAGCAGTTATTCTCCTGTTTTGTAATGACCCTATATTTTGCTAGTTAGATGGCTGGGCTCTCCTGCAAAGATAAGGAGGCCCTGTTAAAGTATGAAAATTCCTCTGCTGTAGAAAGAAGTGTGAAGAAAATAAAATTTAGAAAGAATCTTGGATCAGATGTAGGTTATATAGTTAGGCATCCACTTTCTGTGACTTTCTGGAGCTTCCTGGGACCATGTCAGCAGACATCAAAAGACAAGTCTAAGCAAAGGGATGAAGAGCAAACCCTTCCTCCACTTTCTCATTGGTGCCATGGTGAACATGCACTCTGGCTTCTTCTCTGACAGCTTTCTGGATTTACGCCTGTGCCTCTGCCGGGAGAAGGACGCAGAATACTAGTGCTGGAAGTGGAAGGAAGTTGCACGATCTGCCTTTCACGTCCAGGAAGGGGCATGGCAGGGGGATGCCCACATCCCGCCTCCTCACTGAGACCGAAGGGTCTCACCATGTCTGCAAGGCAATTCAAGTGCAGAATCTGCTTTTGGGTACAGACAGGACCTGGCTTTCAGTTGAATCCTCTGTGCCCTCTCAGCACCTGCAGGAACAAATCACTTAGAAGATCCCAGAGATGTCCAGGCCACCTGCCAGCTGGGCAGGATTTCCCCCAGGTGGAAGTGATTTAACCAGCTCTGTGGTTTGTCCTCTCAGAGCAGGGGCCGGTGAGAGCACGCTTTGAATGTGGCCTGCAGATTGTCAAGGCTGGCTGGAAAGCTGGGCTTGTGCTAGTGGCTTCTCTGCACCCAGCGGAGAGCTAAGGACTTGTGTGTCCCAGGGCAACTGCTGGTCAGGCTTGCTCAGTGGGAAACTGGCTGCAGTTCTTGTTCCTGCACACTGAGAGGATTCAGCTGGTGGCTTTCCTTCGTCTCCACCATTCCCGCATGAGCCTCAACTTATATTTCAATAGCGAGTAAAAATACCAATTTAATTGATAATTTGCCATTAGGATTCAGACCAGAGTCTGATCCCTTCTGTTAAAAAATAATGGGTCACCAGCTGTATGTATTTCACCTCTGGTTTTAAGTATCACCAGAAGACTTGACAGTTTGCCTTGGAGATGATAGGAGGAGGGGAAGTGAATTAACTCGAGAATATTGCCTGCCACCAGGGTGAGCTCCATGCATGGTAAATTCGTACAGAAATCTGAGCATTTGATATCGTGCCAAAGGAGAGAGGGAGCTCAAGTATTCAGACACGTCTGTGTGGATAGGTCTGATCTCATGTTCACTGCAGACCTTTTCAGACCCCAGGTACTGGTTTGAGCGGCACTTCTTATTAACATCCAAGCTTTCATGTATTGGAGCTGTGGGACTGTAATTCTGTGAAGTGCAGTCTTGTCTTTTCTGCTTGGGAAGTCCAGAAAAGGTAGAGGTCTTCCTGCACTTTAGCAAAACCTCTACTAAGTTGAAGCCTCTGTCTAAGTTAAGGTACAGAGAAAAGGGATACTGTCAGATTTTACCCATAACCTCCATAATCGTCATTTCCTGTAGGATTTAAATGACCTTTATGGGGAAGAAGTGGAGGAGAGGTCTTGGAGGCACAAGATGGTTCTGCCACCACCAGCTCCTCTCCTGGTTATCAGTAGCGTGTGTGCATGTGAGTGATTTTTAGGAAGATAAAGGAAGAAGTAAACAGAATGGAAGTTTAGGTGAGGAAAGAAAGGAAAAAAATAGTCATAGAAAGGAAAAAAAGGGGGAAAAAAAGGAAAAACAAGGAAAAGAGAAAGCCAGGAAGAAAGGAAAAGATGGGCTGGTTTGCAAATGGAAGGAAGGGACAGAGCAACTGTGGGAGACATAGGTAATGAAAGAAATCCCTCTCGGAGCAGCAGAGCCCATGTATGCCAGCTGGCCCTTCCTTTGTAGGTGGCAGTGAAGCATCCCAAGAGGTTCACATTGGGGTCTTTTGCCACCCAGGCTGGCTCTGCTGGGGAACCTGGAATCAGCAGCACATGTGGAAAGATGAATTTGTCATTGCAAAGACAGCTGTGAATTGTTCAGCCTATCAAGGTGACCTGTTATCAGGATCTTGTGGAGCAGCAAGGAGAAGATGAAGAAAGGCAATTATTTTTCATATATTGTAGAGTTTCTGTATGCCCACAGGCACTCCTGCTGAGGCCACCTGAAGATTTACACTGCAATTGTAACAAATTAGATTTTTCTGTGTTCTTCCATATGCAGTAAAAAAATTTTATGTGTAATATCCTAGCAGACAAAACAGAAAATTTTTGTGGATGTGCTGTAAGTGTCCATTAAAACATACAATGTTGATCTGTTGCCCCAGTTTGCACTGTGCAGAGCATTTCATCACCTTGTAGCTTGAAGAGTGCTCCAAGGCTGACTTTTCCAAAGGAAGAATTCTTGTGAGATGAAAAAAAAAATAATGAGATGAAGGCTGCAAACTTAAGAGGCAGCTTGTCTTTGATGTAAATATATTTGCTTTGGTGGAGTAGAAAGTTGAGACATAGGAACGAAAGCTTTCCCCAACATTCATGTGGGGCACATAGTTGAAAGGAGACAAGAAAACTGATAGCGCAGAAAGTTTCTCAGAACTGGTGGCCTAATCAGAGGAAGAAAAAATAGTTTTTCAACATTTTCATTGGCCAAAATAACTTGTTATTTGATTAACTGTTTAATCACCATGTTTGCATGGGATGAAATCGCCCATGCTGACACAGGATAGGACGGTCATGCTTTGATGCTGCTGGAGCTGATTTTGCCTGGAAGCTCTGGGTGACATTCACATGTGAGATATCCCCGTGGACCAGCCAGTGTGCTCAGTGTGAAGGCTGGGCCCTGGCTGCACTGGTGCATATGAGTGCACTGCCCTTGCTGTTTTCTTTGGCCCGGGCTTTGTGCCAAGCTAGCTCTGCCCTGGAGCAGGAGTTGTTCCTTTCCTGGGATGTCTGGTTCAGCCGCACGAGCTCCTGCTCGGCTGGTGACCACCAGGTCTGGGGAGCAGACCAGCAAGCCAACCCACCTGCCGAGTCCTGTTGAGCCAGGACCTGCAGCGGCAGTGGGGAAGCCCGTTGAAGGTGGTTTTTAAACTGCTGGTTTGGAAACTAGCTGTAATTTTAGTAACTGATTCCTCTGAGCCAGGCCAAACTGCCGCTGACACCTCCCAGAAACCTGTCTTAGAAAAATTACGCAGTGCCCTATTAACTCAGCCCTTCCGTCAGGTGTGTTTGTATATGAACACCAGCCCTGCTGTTCAGTGGGGATGAGAGCTTGGCTCATGTCCTACCCAAGTGCTGTTAGCTGGCAAATCACTGTGCATAAATAGTTTTTCCAAAGACAACCGCCTCCCTCTATAGGGAAGATTTATTTCTGGAAAATGTTTCAAAGTGTGATTATATAGAACCTGACATAAATTGCCCACACAGAGTAACTGGACAGTTGGATGATCAATTAATGCTGGCTGCTTTCCATCCTATTGTTTCAGAAGTATCAGGTAATGGATGGTTCCTATGCTCTATGCATTATATAAATAATTTAGTTTACGTCTAGGAAAATATGTCTTGTCCGTGAAGCAGAGAATTACTGGTTATGTGGCTCAGAGATGGCTCTAAACCATTTCAGTCAAGCGTAATAAATTAGGCTACAGTGAAAGAGTTTATTTTCTTCACCATTGCCATTATTTGATTCAGCTACTGCAAAGCTCTGTGTGAAATCCTATTGCCTGTACAAATATTACAACATAAGTTTTAGAATAAGACACAGAGAAATTATGTAAGATCAGAAACAATAGATGTACTGTTGTAGGAAGGCTTCGTGGGATATTTGCTTACATCATTTCAAAGAAACAGAGGCTTCATGCTGCTTTTGCTCAGATAACTAAAATTTTATGTTTTTAAGCTATTACTATGAACCAAATGCTCCAAAGAGGGACTTTTCCCTAAAAGAGAGGACTGGAAACACCACCCAAAGCCTGACCACATTTGAAGTCAGCACTGAAATTCTGCTGAGTTACAGAACAGCATGATTTTTCCCCAGATGTTTCTGTTCTTTACTGAAGCATATGGCTACACTTCTGAAAGCAGCTGAATTACTATTGCCTAAGAAGTTGCCACCATTGGGATGCTTATTTTGCCTTAACTGTGATTTTTTGGATGTATTGATTACGTGACTGTAACAGGAGAGTCTTTAGATTAATGGCTTGTCAAGAAAAGTTGACTTCTTTCAGAGTTTTCTTCTGTTCACCTTTCCTTTGATTAAGAACCTTTTCTGTATGGGGGCAGCAATTAAGAAAACTCTTCTTTTCAATTAATGGATCAAGTTACCCACGTTTCCATCCCAGTCTTCTTTGTTACAATACATAACCTTTATTTTCACAAGCAGTGCATCAACAAGTCATAGCCATTTCTTATTCTAAAACACCGTAACCACCCCCAAAGCTACACTATTTCATCCCTCTGTATACCTACAGCATATAGCAGAGGGGGCTGTTATACCCATAAATGAATTGCATTATCCGTGGGGGATGTTGAAAAGTTAATGTGGTATTTGCGTCTTCTTTATATACTCATTAAAATTATTTATAACCGTGATGTTTATCTAAAAACACAATTAGAATATTAGATTAAGTGTTTACTTTTGATGTGGTACATGTAATTTTGCAGGAAGCCAGAATACAATTTCAGCTGGGTGCGTAGGGAATTGGGAGAACAACTCAAGTTGTTTCTCAGTTAATTACTGTTCTAATTAGCTTCACCCCCTCTCTGAAAATGTCTCTTAATTAGAAGGGCTAGGTACGGTATTGCACTGGTATGTACCATCTTACAAAATCGAATTGGTGTTGTTTCTACAGTAAATAAAATCTACCAAGTGTTTTAAATGCAGACCAGTGGCTAGAAACCAGGTCAAGCGACTGCAGATGTGCGCTCTCGGAGGGGCTGTTTGTGGCCGGTGTGAAATGAGCTGACAGGCGTAGCTCAGCCTCTCAGCAGGGAGGTGTCCATCCCGCAGATGACAAGCTAATACAGGCTGGAAACCTACTAACACCCCACAGACCTCCTGGGTCATAGGACAGCTGGCCCTACGGGCACCGCTGAGCGAGGGTGTTTTCAGTGGTAGAAAATCATCTGCTTTCCAAGTCCAACAGCTTCTTTCCAATTTTGGGACCCCACATGCCCGGTTCAGCAAGTCAGTGAATCATGGGTGGGACTGGGCAGTGGTGCATGAGATATTGGGTTGTGGATCTAAGGGGACAGCGTGGCACTGCCCTACAGATGTGTGAGACAGTCTGTGCTACAGGCAGATGTGGGGTGGGAAAGACGCCTTGTGCATGAGACTTGAAGGGTCTGAAGAGCAGCAAGAAGAGAGGGTGGAGGAAGGCCATGGGCATGGCAGTGGCCCTGGCATTGGGGGAGACACCAAATGGACACCCATGTCCTCTTCATTGTCATCCTTGAGGCTGTGGAGGCGGGTGCTCACCCTCTTGCCTTAAGGGAACCAACACACAGGGGCCCTAAGGGAACCAACAGCACGGACAGGTCCTACTTTTGGCATCTGGCCCAAGTTGCTTTCCCGGCTTTGCAGTAGAGCATGGTGTGGGTGAAGGATCAAGCTCTCTGCAGAGTGTGTGGCCTCCTCCCTGTGAATGGTGAAGGGTGGCGGTGTGTCCTGGCTGGGGTGAGGGGATCTTGCCAGGTTCCTTCCTGATGTGGGAGATGAACATTGCGTCACCTCAGATATCCTGTAAGGGTTCTACTAGTTTGCTTTGGGAGTGGTTTGGGCATGGTCAAGGTGCATGAACCAGGAGCATCCTCAGTGGGTCTGTCCTTCGGAGTCACCTGTTGAACTGGTGCTGCTGTGGGCCATAAGACGTTGAGCATGTTCCTCTCAAATGTTGTTATAGCCCCAGTATGGGAGCCCTAGGAATACAGAGGACAGGAAAAGTCTCCATCTCTAGCCATGTTAGTTAACTTTTGTAGCAGGGAAAAAACAGCACTGGAGAAATTTCTCCCTTGCTTTGGAAGTGTGTTCAAGATGCAGAAGATACTTGCCATGTTTAAAGAGCAGGGAGAGAGCTAATACCCAGGCCTCTGCCTTATATTTTGACCTCCTTGGCTTGACTAAAGGGGAAAAGCCTGGACATCAGTGGGGCAACCTCTTCCACCCCTTGTAGAAAACAAAAAGTGCTGGGAGGTTACAGCAAATACACAGAGCCCTTCCTTCATTGAAAGATCCTTTGAAAGCTGCAAAGAAAAGGGTACAGGGAGCTCTGTGGCTTGTTGGTCTGCTCTCCTACATCACTGAGACATTTGCCATTTAGGCCATGTGATGGTCACAGGTGAGGCCACCCGCCTGCTGTGTTGGTCTGGACAGGATGAGAAGCAGCCACCTGCATCTCACCAAGGATCTGGGGGCCAGCAAACATCACACACCAAGGGCTGGACCACACACCCATGCAGCTAAAACCCCTCTGGGAGAGACACCCCGGTACCCCACAGTGGTCCATGGCCCCCCACAGCTTTTTGTTACAACCACCCACATCAGAGCATCCACGAGGCTGGGGCACCTCTCCTCTGCAGCCCTGCAGCACCAGGGTCACAGAGGGGCCTTGCTTCACCACCAGCCCAGCAGTGAGCAAAGCTCCTGGTCCACGCTGCTGGTCTCTGCTGTGCCAAGGGACCCCCAGTGCTCGCTGAGCTACTGCTGCCGGCACTGGAGTGGCACCAGGATGGGGGTGACAGGGTCTGAGGCACCAGTAAGGGAGAAAGAAGCAAAATCAACCCAAAGAGCAGGAGAGTTTTAATTTTAACAGTCCCCAGGAAGCAGGCTTTCATCTGTTCTCCACACACCTCTCTGCTCTTTAAACCCTGGGGTGACCCCAGCAGATGGGGGAATGTGCTGTTCTCCTCCCCTGCGTGATCCTTTCCCCCTCCCTGCTCTCTCTGTGCCTGCAGACCCCTGGGGTCATGGCAGAGTCCTTACCCTGTACCATCACCTGCCTTGGGTTCACAGCCCTCCAGCGTGGAGCACAGAGGAGACCCCAAACCCCCTCCTTGGGTTGCTTTAGGGAAGGCTGGAGATGCACTTTGGGAGTGGGAACCACGTTCCATCGGGCTAACCAAGGGTGGTTACTCTGTCAGGTAACCAAAGGTTTCATGTCTGTTGAAGACTGAGAGGTGTGAAGCAGGTTAGGAGGTGCTGAGGGAGCAGCAGCACACAGAAAATGAGACATCTCTCCATCCTCCCCGCCAGCCCAGCTCTTTGGCAGAGGACAAGCCAGGGTTGTTCTTTCCAGCAGCTTTCAGAAAGTACCACACAGGATAGTGTTTTACACGAACCTTGGATAATTTGGTGTTACCTGCTCCCAGAAGTGGGAGGGAAGAGAAAGTACCGTGCAGTTCCCTGGGAATACAAAAGTTGTGCCCTATTTCTGGGTGTTTTTGAGGCCCTTCATTGAATTGTCCTACCCTTTCTGCATGTGTGCAGAAACGACCAAAATCTGTGATTTCTTCCTCAGGAGAAACAAAATCAGATGCAAAGAGAGCGCATAATTTCCAGCACATCTTCCACCCACACAGCCCAGGAATCAGTGACCGCCTTTGGTCCGTGTGGGAAGCTGTGCAACAAACTGGATCTTTGATGGGCGGGCTGAAATTCCTATGGACTGCAAGAAAAAAATAATAAAAACAGCTGACTGTCCCAAATGATGTTTCCAAAGCCACTAATCCAGCCCCAATAGTGGTAAAAAGCCTATTCTGTATACAACAATAGGAGCAGCTGGGCATGCACCCCGCTGTACAAGCAGAGTGCAGCAGACAGTTCCTGTCCTGTAGCCCTTGCAATAACAAGCCGTATGCTGGGGTGGGGATGCGCAGCCAAGTGAGGTGGATCACGGGACAGTGGCAAAAGCTACGTTATTTCCATGGCTTTTTCTGGGAAGCTGAAGGGTAGACAAAGAGATGTGCAATATGGAAAGAAAACTGAGGGAGACGAAGAGGAGCAAGTTGCAGGGCCAGGAATGAAGAGGAGCTGAGATGAAGAGGTGCTGAGGGAAGGATGGAGCAAATTCTGGACTAAAGGACTGAAGAAAATTCTCTGCGTGCACCTGCTTTGGCTGTTTCTTCCTCTGGCAGCCCTCCTCTACGCCGAGGTGGGGCAGAGGCTGCAGTGACCACTTCCCTGTGGGTAGAGGTTTGCTTTTCCTGCAGCAAACATGGTGCGACCCTCAGTGCACTGACACAGGGAGGGACACAAAGCAGCCTGGTACCCAACTGAACAGAATGGCAGCTACATCTATATCTGATTATGTAATATTTATTGCCTTCAAACTCCTGCATTGTAATGATGGTAGCTACTCTTCTGCAGCAGGCAGATAAGGAAAATCAGGACACCTTCCAGGAGCACTCTGGTGTGGGTGCGGGAAGCGTGTCCTGATGACTGCATTTTAGCTCAGTGTTGACAGAGGGCAGAGAGAACTTTTCACCAGCTAGGAGGATGCTACTTGACTTTACCTGCTGGTTTCTAAAAGGCTATTGGAGGACTGTGACTAGCACCAGTTCAGAAACACAGAAAACCACCTCTGACTTAACATTGGGAGTTTTGCTTTGGCAGCAATGAGGTGTAATTAAGCCTCCATTCTCACAAGCCTTCAGCTACCTGCTTCCATTTAGCTTCTAACTTAGGATTGACTAAGATCAAACATATTGTCAGCAGCCCTTCCAAAGCTGACAGTAGCACAAAGATAGCACTAATGTGCCTTACATGTGGGCACAAGCAGTGTTGCCTTCACTAGGGTGGGTTCAATTGCAGTAACAGCTCATGATCTTCACCCGTGTTATAGGGATGCCCAGTAGCGCTGCCAGCATTTGTGTCAGCATTTTCTTTATAAATTCCTTATTTTTATCGCTTGAGTGACAAAGTGCCAAATGCGTGTGCTGTCACCTCTAAGCTGAACAGAAAGATGTGAGGAACAGTGTTTTTCTGCTCCTATTAACTGAAGAGAAGTGTTGGTTGGATTTCAAATAAGTAGGTCAGATGCTGAAGTTCAGATATTTTGGAGTGTCTGACCTCTGAACTTTTTCTGTACATGAAAAATTGAGTTTGAAAGTTTGGAGGTGACCAGACTCAGGGGGATGAGCTGGGCCATGCTGAAAACACAGGCCAGCCATCAGGGCTGGTCATAGACGTGCTATTTCCAAGGGTTTGATGCTTTTGTGTCTGGGGACTGATTCTTCATTGCACTAATGTAATGTCATGCTGCTTCAGTTGCATGAAGATGTGCTCACATAGGCAGAAGCTGCTCCTTTTCCTTCTGCTCTGATGTCCTTATTCCAGATATCCCAGGCACACAGTAGCCTGAAATAAGGGCTCCTCCGCTGGTTCCCAGCTCCTGGCAAGATGGACCAGAGCACAGCCAGGCTGGAGGGCACTTGCTGAAGTTGTCTTTACCTCACTTCATCGGCTGAGTGGAGCAGACTGGACCAGGGTGCAGCCTTGCAGTGTCATTCCCTTGCACGAGGGATCGAAAAAATATTTGCTGATCCCCAGAAAAGTGTGTTTCTACCCCATCCCAATTCTCTGACTGGGTATCAGGGCGCTGGGCTTGGTCTCTACTGCGCATCTGCCTCTCTCCTGTCTCCCTCAGCAGGGTAAATGCCCCAGCATCAGCTGTGTATCCTCCTTCAAGGACTTCATGGAGCTTTTGGAGCTACTATCAAATCTTCATTCCCCACCTCATTTGACCAAAAGTGGTTTTTGTTTTTGCTGAATATTGTTACCATGCAACATAACAGCAAGCAGCTGGGTGTGATGTTGGGTGGAAAGGAGTTTGCTGCAATAGCTTTAACTGTGATAAAAAACATGTGCTTAATGTTATTTTTAGACTAGTGTATGTTAAGAGGTCATAAAGTTTTAATCTAAATACAGCTTTGTATAAACACACAGCTCTCAGGCACCTTAATATTGAGATCAGTACGTCTCCCCAGGTTCAAGCTTGCTTACACAATGGAAAAACCAGAGTTAAATGCAGAAATGAAGAAGTTCTTTCAGATTCCCTTGCTGATTTTGTTTTTCTTCATGTAACACCTTTTTGGAAAGAAAATCATTGCCATGACTGATGGGTCTCATGGGCCTGGCTGAGGCTCGCAGCTGGCCTCATCCATCCAGGGACTACTCTGTACTTGTGCTCATGTTCCACTTCTGAGAAATCCCCTTTAATTTTGTCTCTTTGCCTTGTCTCGCAAGGAAAACGATGGGTATCCCATGTCCCTGCCCAGAATCTTTCCCTCTACCCCCCCTTTCATGTGTGTGTGTGTGCACACGTGCAAGCACACACACGTTTGTTTTAACCCATTCACATTTGAGCTTGTGTTTGGCAGTTGCACTCCTCCAAGTCAAGCAGCACTCTCATATTTTTCTAGCACCCAGCAATCTGGTTGACCTTTCTTGAAACTTTGGACTTAACCTCAGGTTTCATTAGTCCTAGTGAATCTTATGACCAAGACTTTGCACTTGGGGTTCAAAGATCCTGTGCTAGCAGGTGTGTAAGAATATGGAGATGGCTTAGATAGGGCCTGAAGGTTTGGCTTGAGAGGTGGCTCACAGCAATCTCCTATTTCCTCTGCTCTTTCACAGAGATAAAACCTCCAAGAATGACCTTGGAGGAATGAAAGTATCATCTTGTTTTATTTTCAAAAAAGCAATTGATTTTTATATTTTTTTGTAAACAGGACTGTTGTTATTCATAAACCTTTAAGCAGTGGTTTCGTTAATACTTAAATATGCTAAGAGATAGTTATCAATGTGGAGTTGTGCTAATTTCTAGCTGACCTCTCTTGACTTCTCTGCAAACCTCTTGTTTGTTTCTCAGGACCATTCTGCCCTCCTCTGTGAGTATCAAAGGCAGCTGCTCTTATTGTTACGGGTCTTTTGTCACTGACGGAGGAAAATTTCCCAGTAATCCTGTTGGAGGCAGCAAACAACAAAGAAATGGCTAAAATGCAGTGATGCTTTATATCCAGAAGGAAAGCCCGAGCACATCAGTCACTGCAAAGCTATTTGTAAAATGCATGCAGAGGCTCAAGAACATTCTTCAAGGTCTGTGGTGGCAGGAAGGTGACCTGGCACAGGAGATCACAAATGCTTTAACCTGTGCTGTATTCACCGCCTGCCCAGCTCTGGCTGTATTTACTGTCTACAGCATGTCTCCTGCGTAATGGCTTTTGTCATTCTCACTACTGCGTCTGCCTAAACGAGTCCTCGGAGATTTTAACTTAATGAAATCATTCCCGTTGTTTCAGAAGGAGCTTGGCTTTTCATAGTGTCCTATGTTGTTGTCAAACACCTGAGGGCAGGCATTTCAACTTGTCACTCACTATGAAAGCAAAAAGAGTGTGTCTGTGGCACTAAGGGGACACAGTTCAAACTTAAAATCTTAGATGCTTCCCTACCATAGCTCAATTCCCCGGGCTACTGGCGTCCATGAAGTCATGCTGGCAGAGGCGTCAGCCCTCGTCATTTCACACTCGTATCTTTGGCATTTTAATGGCTTCTCAGGATCATGCAGGGGTGGCAGCGGAGATGAAAAGTTACCAGGCAAGTATGGTAGTCTGAACTGCAGAGGAGAATAAAAGAAGACAACATGTCAGGCAGATGATTGTCACAAAGTTGTACGTATTTTTTGGTGAAATTCACAGAAGTCGGTGATTTTTACTCACCATGGGATTCCAGTAAGAGGCAGGCAGGTACGCAACACTTACCAGAGCTGGTTTTGACCTCTACCAATGGAGCCAATTATTTTCTCCTCAAAGGTCTGGATGGATGCTCCATCACCAGGGAGGCCCTCCTCACACAGCCATGTGGGGCGAAATCCCAATGTTGCTGGTGATGATGCAGTCTCTACAAGCCCTGCGAGGACATTTCTGGTGACGCACAGCAATACTTTTCACTGGAGACCACAAGGCTGAATTCAGCCCTTCTTACATCACTTCATCCCAGAGGTGGTCCACTGGGTTTAAATGAAGAGGAGAAGCACTATCCTAATCCCAATGAAGCATCTCTTTGTGCCAACAGCCACAGGATAAGAGGTAAATGAAGGCAGGATGTGAGCCATTGCTGATCTCTTTCCTTTTCCTGGCTGCTAGGAGGGAAATCTGTCTGTCTTTGTTTCCTTCTCTTCCCTTGATCTTGGCTGCTCACCGGGGACAGGTTTTGACCACTGCCTGTTTGCCACCAGCTCTTCTCCTCCCTGATAGCTGAGCACCCTGTGCTGCTGGCACCAGCAGCTGCAGGGCTAAGTGAAAGGGAACTGCAATTAGATTTCTGGTCTTCATTGCAGCCCTTTATGTATAATGGTTTCTTTCAAATTCATCTTTAAATATACTAATCCAAATGGACTTCGTTCCAGAAGAACAGATCCTGGACATGGTGTACTTAGTTCTGAGTCACCAACTCGACTGAGGGGTCCCTGAGCAACCCGATCTCAGCTGTCCCCACTCTGAGCAGGGACCTGATGACCTCTGCAGGGTCTGTTCCAGCCTAAATTTTCCTCTGAGGCTTTGATCAGCCCTGTATGGGTCAGTCCAAGTAGCACCAGCAAACTTGCACAGACACTGTGCTGGGCTTTGGTGGCAAACAGCAGCAGAAGACTTCAGAGGTGACCTCAAAATTGCATTAGGAAATGATAATTAATGCAGTACTGGCAAACTGTGGGATGTAATGCATGCTTTCCAAAGACAAGAGTCTGCCACAGGTGTTTGTGACCAGAACTGCTTCAGGTCTAAAGCTAAAGCCCCAGGATCCTTCTCTGACTGCTGCTTCTGCCTCTTCTGTTTTTTTCTAACGTCATTATCCAGGAAGGATTATAATTCCCACAAACAGCACAGGTTTCTTCTATTCCTAGGCCCTTTTAATTAGACAGAGAAAATTTCAAGTTCAGCAGCATCAGCAGCTTGTGCACCATGGATCCTGATGGTCCTGGCCTGGCAGGTACCAGTACAGCTCCTTTATGACCGAGCACCATTTCCTACAGATCTGCATGGAGATGCCGGGGCAGCACGCTCGGAGAATGGGCCGGCAGAGCCAAGAATAAGGACAAATCTGCTGATTCAGGGTCCTACAAACATAGCTGATCTCATTGCAGTGAAAATAGGTCACTAATCACACATGGCCAGCATCCAAAAACTAGCCAGGAAAATTGAATATCTGCTGGCTGAAAACTGTTTTACTTGAACGCAAAGAAAGAAAGCAGTCTGCTTTAATTTGTTTAAAACAACCACTGGATTATGTGACCAGGAGATGAAGACAGTGATCTCCCTCCCCTGTTATTTTTTGAAGCAAGCAACTTATTTATTGTTCCAGCCCATCCTTCGCTTCCGTTCTCACACATTAAAATAACGTGTAGTTCACACTTCTGTTTTTAACCTCAGTTACAGCGAGCAGGACTGATTTCTAAAGAAAAAAATTCTCATTAGCCTATATGTTGATGACACTGATTTCTTTTACAGGCTTCTGTCTAGTGAAACAACTGAGCTAGTATTGTCAGAATTAGATTTTTGTAAATAAAAATAGCATCAAGGTTCCTGTTTTTTTAATAAGAAAAAACCATTCATTTCTTTTTAGATCATTCTGAGTTTTCTTTTTAAGCTGGTTGCCTGTCCTGACATCCTGAATAATTAAATGGGAGAGCACTTAGATTGCAGCAGGGCTGAGAGTTACTGATGTGGAATAAGTGTACCCTGATGTTACACAATGTGTATGGCGGGATGGAAAGGCCAATCAATATAAATGAATCCCTTTTTCCATTGGATAAATGATCTCTCTCAGTCAGTAACTGGGGAGAATATGGAAGCGTTATAGAGATAAGATCTGCTCAAATTTTAGATCTGTCTTTGTCTAACTGAGATCAGCTCAGGCACGTTTTCTCTGCTGAGCATCATGACCTGGCAAGCAGGACTGGTCTTCACCTTCACTCGTGGACCAAGTGGTGACATGCCCAAGTGAAAAAGGTTCTAGAAATGTGAATAATTGTTGTTAAAATGGTCAGAGGAGTTGGTCAGAAATATTACTTGTGCACTTGAACAGAAGACCCAAAAGAAGCTGGTTAAAAAAAGATTGCACATGCAAGTTTGCAGAAAATTATTTAGTATACGTGCTCTTGAATATTCTTAAGCTATGTTAAAAGAAGGGCGATGCTTGAGAGCTGGGAATGCAAGAACTGAGACTAGCTCACAGGGGCACTTGAATTGCCCGTGCATTATGCCTGAATTGCCCATGCATTATTCTACGGGTGTTAGCTGTAAGGTCATGTTTTGTTTTCTTGCCACTCAGGCTGGCTCTTGTCATGTGCTCTGGAGGCAAACTGCTCCTCCCTCCTTCCCATTGCCATCATTCCTGCTACCTGCCCCATCTCTCCCGTGCTGCGAGGGGTCCAGGCGCTTACCCGAGAGACAGCCACACCGTGCTAACCTCCCAGGGAGGTGTTTCCCACCTGGGCACAGCCACACTGCCTGACAAAATGATTCACAGCGGCCCGTGCCAGGGAAAAAGAGAGGGCAGAGGAAAGTGGCTTGTCTTTCCAGCAACCCAGGGTTCGGTAGTTCATGTTTTGCCTTCGTTTCTTTCTCACCCCATGGCCAGTGATCTCTTGTGGCAAATAACAGGAGAGACTGTGTAGCACACATGGCCACATCAGATTATGAGCCATGGTCCTTTTAACCTGAGGGAATTTGCAGCGACTGATGTGGTAAGGCCAGCCCTGGCTGTGCCGTCTCTAGTGGGAAAGCCGCAGAATCACTGTCATGCATCACTGACATTTCTGTGCAGCACTTAGGCCGGGGCTAAAGCAAGAACAGACCGCGCCATCACCAGACAGTGCTTAGCTTTTATTTACAAAGGTTTTGTGACTCTGAGAGTCTCTCTGTTGGTAGAGGATCCTTCTAGTCCCTTAAGGCTGATATCACTGATTCAGCCAGCAGAGATCAAACACATTTTTTGAGGGATGTTGCATGTCCGACCGGCTCTTACTGGAATCTCATGCTAAGTGAGAACAACTGATTTCTTACACGCTACACAACTGTAAATGTAACTTTATGAGAAACGTTCATCAAGCGTGTAATACAAGCAGATTTTGAACTCACTGATTTAATCACAAGCTGTAGATGGAAATCATAAAATAATTCACAGTGAGACAAAGCACAGTGAAACAAAGCAATTCAGATGAAGAACTGAAATCAGATCTGAGACTGATTTCAAATGCCCTGTCTGTCAGGTTATATTCTGGAGTTAGATCCTTACCTGACACAAATTAAACCTTTCTGCCTCACATCATCTGAAGCATATCTAGAGTAACACTTAATACCTGTAACCTCTCCTCGAGGGTGAACATGCTGCAGCAATCGAGCGACCTTCGGCAAAGGAGCAGGGTGGTGTGGCCTTGGTTGAATGAATGTGTATTTTCTTTGGCATTTGCATACATGAGAACATATTTAAGCCTCCTGTTTATTTGCTTAGTCAGGCAAGGTTTAAGAGGCAGCAGTAGAGGGATGAACACCAGAAATGTTCAAGCCTGGTGTAATGTAGGAATAAGTTGCCTTTAGGAAATCTCTCCTGAGCAGTTGAAGAAAGTTAAAGAAGGCAGCTGGAAAGAGCAAGCCCCAAGCAAAATATCCCTAGCGGGTATCCTGCGGGGTATATCAGAGCAAACCTCAAATGACACCCTGTAAACAAATCTCCAGCACTGACTGCCAAATATATGTACATCAGAAGTCAAGCCCTTGTCCATGGACTCACATAACACAGTCTCAGTGGAGTTTATCTTTTCTGCCCTCTTTTAACCCCAAACAAACTTATTTCAAAAGACTGTGAAGCAGTTCCAACATACCCTGTGTGCTGGGTTGTCAGCCAGATACTGGCAGCTCCCACTACATTTTCTTTTTCTCTCCTGTATGTACATATTTCTGCACAAACACATCCAAAAGCATTTCCAGTTCCAACTTAAACCCACAAATCTGAGGAAATTCTGAGTTAAGCTTATAGCCCATAACAGTTGTCTTATTGCATAGACTGGTTAAAGTGATTCATCCTTTTATGATCCTTTGATGAAGGGACTTTTGTTAGGAGAGAAATGTGTTGGATTTCATGCTTTGAGCATCTCAGCTGACTTCTTAATGTTGCCATAAGACAGAGCAACTTGTTTTGTTATCCTAAAAAAAAATAAATGTTCTGCCTGAGACCGTATCAGCCTGTACTTCTGTAATTCCTGTTCTCCAGGGACCTTGAAATGCTTAATAAATCCTGTCTTGACTCTGTTGCCATGCTTCTGAGGTAGGTAAATGTTGTTATTTACTTGTGAGCATGGAGAAAGGCCATTCCAGAGAGTACCCTGTCCAAAACCATGAGCGCTTAACAGCCGTGCAGGGAAGGGGGCTGGGCTCCTTCTCTGTTTGCAGAGTTAGACCTTGTACCTGGGATTTCAAAATATGTTATTTATAAATTGGCAGTGGAAACATTACTGTTTATCTTGTGACAGATATTTGGAGGACTTCAAAAAGGATTAGGAGGATGGAATCTGGTACCAGACCGCATCTTGGGGTGTTTTCTACATTTTCTTTTGTAGCCTTGAACAAGGCAGTTTGGTGTCTAAAAAACCATGAGTAAACCTAAATGTGTATTAAAACATAAGTAATATTTTCCCATTGTATGAGGCCCAATCCAACAGATCCTGAAAAGATTTCCTCTGATGATGGCAGCTGGGTTGGCAAGGATAAATTCACCAGTGGTTCCCGGGTGCTGGCAGCAGTGATGCTGGGATACATATTTACGCACAGAGAGGAAAACACCTAGCTATTTTTTTCCTTGATATTTCCTCAGTCTCCAAACAGACACCGGCTTCTCTGTGGCACAGCCTTCTGCTCCAAAAAATGCCCTTCATTAGGAGCCTGCAGTTTTGCATAGACCATACCTATTTCCATAAAGGACAAAGGATTTGATCAAACTTATCGACCTGCTTTGTTTACATACATACTGCTTTCCATTACAGGACAACCAACCAAAGATATGGACAGGAAAATTTATTTTGTGAAGAACTGGATATTGTCTGAATAGTTTTATTGGTCATTCTTTGTGTGGTAAAAATTTTAGGTCTTATCAAAACTAGCAGCTTTTCCATTGAGATATTAGAAATGTGGTTAAATGAAAATATTTGCTGTGTTGCCTTTTTAAATTTCTAGCTGGGTTTCACCACCTCCCATCTTTGGTCACTGGGGCACAGGCAACTAAAATAATTGCAAGGGCTCCTCAAATGCCGGTTCATGGATGGGGAGGCCTGACACCGGCCAGCAGCGGGCAGACTCACTCTGGTACCGTTATCTGCGTCTTGGGCCTTCAAAGAACATAAATTTTAAAGGTATAGGGTTTTTTTGTTTGTTCGTTTTTCAAATTAAAAAGAAAGAAAAGGGAAAAAGAAGCAAGCAAATCCATGATACAGGCACTTTGAACATTACTCCTATTTTCAAGCTCTGCTTTTGGGGTGTTTATTTGCATTAACATTGCCAGGAACATGGGAATATGATTCATGCTGGCAAACTCCAGCTTGTGTACAATGATTGACATGTCTGAAAGTAAACAGGCAGGTTTCCCCCCCATCCTTCCCCTCAGAAGTTAAGGTTACTAGAAAGAGATGCTGAAGCAGCCAACACCAAGATGACAAGTGGCACGCCTGGATATGTAACGTTGCACTGCTCAGGAGCGGAGGGGCACCGGCAGCCCTGCTGGGAAGATGAGCCGAGTGGCGTGAGCCCATCTCGGCCTCTCTGTCTGCAGGACAATTATCCTCCTGGCCAAGAATAGCAATGCTCAAACTGCTTGTCTTTTAACTGGGTCCACCATGCTTTTATAACCGCTCATTAAAGTTTATTTTTTGCAAAGGGAATTATGATTATGGTTGGTCTAGGAGCAGGAGAGGTGATGCTGGGGGACTCAAAATGACACTTGCATTGATAGCACTGGCAGTCACTAAGGGAATATCAGCCAGTGAGCACCAAGCAATTTCTGCCTCTGCACGTTTCACCCCCGCTGCTGCCCGCTCCCCTGCCTTGGCTGGGCGGGTGAGTTGGGATCTCCAGCCTGTCAGTCTTCATTGACCAACCAGTCTGGCTAAAATGGCTGTAGGGTGGTTTTGCACGTTTCTAAAGGCACCACACCGCAGTCCTTCCAGTCTGTGTTGCTGGAGGCAGAGCCCGAATCAAACCTGGGACAGGCAAGGATCTCTTGTTGGCAGTAGAAGCCAAGGGCAGAGATTTTGCCCTGAGCCTAAGAGAGGCTGTTACGAGAAGGAAAGCATGATGATGTCCCATGGCACCTCTGACAGATAGCTGAGACTAGAGAAGAACCCATCCTACGAGCATGGACATAATCCATGGGAATAATTCAAATAAGCAAAAGAGCTCAATTTTTCTGAACTTTCCAAGCTTCACTCTTCACCATATTTACTAAATCATACTGTAGTAATGAAATACCACTAAACAACATTAGGACCTTCATAATGGTCCTTCTTGGCTTCCACAGAGCTGCTGGCTATTTCAGCAGTGGCTGCTGAAATGATGCTCGAATGGGTTACTCTAACTGGCCATTGGCAACAGCAGAGCATTTTCGTGTTGAATTTACAGGGGGGAATGTATTACATTTATTTATTTATTTATTATGGAAGTGACTTGGTTTTGTATCTAAACTTCGTGCTGTGGCAGGGGGGAAAGCTGACTGTGATGGTGGAACTGAGAAGTTGCCATAAAAGTTAGTGTCTCTTTGCGGAGGGGTGGTGGAGATTACACACATCCCAAAATACGCAGACAATTTACTGGTGCACACTTCTAGCTAGGATGACAAAGACTTTCACTGTGCTATCCTAGCTGAGGGGATTAAATGTCTAGCTGTAAAGCCTTTTAACTTTGCTTACAGCTTAATGTGTAATTATTTCTTTTATATGCAGTGAAAAAACTACGATGGAGATTTTATCCTTCACAAAAAGCTATCCAATGGCCTAGTGATTGGAGTACTTCCCAGAGAAACTGGGATTCAGATCCCTGCTTCAGATCAGGAAGAGTGTGGAACTTGAACCTGGGCCACCCATGATTTCTGTCCACATTGCCATCACCTACTACTGGATGTGAAGTCTATTGCTGTCTCCTTTTTTCCAGCTCTGGGACTTCAGTCCAAGAGAGGATTCATGACTAGAGATCCTTAACAGTGTTAAGTATCTAGCTGCCCAGAAGCAGCATGGCATTTCATGCTGTTTGTTTTTAGGTGGCCAACTTTCCAAGTCTCACCTGGTGCTGCAAGGAGAAGTTGGGACTTTATGGAATGTGCCAGCAGTGAGGGTGGAAATGGGAGTTTCCATCCTCCTCCTTAGAGCCTAACGGCGAAAGCCACCTTTGAAGCCTTTGCTTAGGAACTATCTGAAATGAATGCCAGGATGTGTCTTCACTTCAGCAGGAGTCAGGGCCTGTATGTATTTATACAGCCTGCACAGAAGCTTGGCTAGCATGGCCTTGAGGGTTAAAATCTGTTGCTAATGCTTGATAAAGAAGGAAAGGTGAGGCCTCTGGAGGGATGCAAAGAGGAGAGCTTTGCTAGCAAAACTAGCAAATAGATCAATACAAACACGCTGATGATCACATTTGGCAAGCGCAGAGGAAGCAGCTGTAGGGGTTATGGTGATGAGCACTTGTACAGAAGAAGAAAAGGTTTTAACTCAATGGATGGACAGAGAGGGCCAACTCTTGGCTTTCCCATTGTTTTGACTAATGCCTTTCAATATAGGTCACCCCAAAGCTGAAGCCCAGTTGCCCAAACCAGCAGGTTGGGAGCATGCCTGCAGGTGTTATGGGGAGTGGAGAGGAGGGGGCCCCACAGCAACTCCTGCGGAGACCCAGTGTGGGCAACCACAGCCTCATGAGATAAAACTTCAAGAGGACCACAGCAGGATTTTGTGCAAGACTGCCCCTAGAAACCCTTATTCAGTTCTCACGCTTGAACAGCCACCTCGCTAACACCTCTGTGTGGCCATAAATGCTATTCGTGCTCTGTGGTGACAGTAAATGCCTGCTTTTGGCTTTTAGCGTGGCTGAGGCACACAGAGGAAATTACTGAGAAAATAACAAGTTAGTGTGCGGCAAGAAAACTGCTTAAGCAATAAGGCAAAACTGATCAATTGTGGACTAAAAAGTCACGGCGAATGTGCAGCACAGGCAGAGGGATCAGACCAATGGTGTGGATTTGATAAATCCCTCATTTATCTGGTAATTGTCTTTCTAACCGTATGGAGGCAGGTTGAAATACCATCACAGTTTTTCTTCTTTTTCTAACATTTTTTTACTGTGTATGATCTAGAAATAGATACGACAGCAGGTTTTTCAAATGATCATTTCACAGTAAAAACTTGATCTGAGCACTTACCTACTTGCTGAAACATCCGCAAGCAGCTAATTTTTTTCTGTCTGCAGCCACTTGAGTACTGGCTGATAAACCAGAGCGCCTGTATTTTGTCACTGTAAGTTTGCATGGTTTTTTTGGTCTGCCACCTGAATTTTCCCAGGCTTGCTTTGTGCCTAAAAGTATGCACTTTACTTGCCTTTAAAGCTTGAATAAAATCCCTTCAACCAGGTTTTAGTTATGGAGGTGGGCTCTTGCACAGAAATCTTTTGACTATTTGTAAATGTACCATTTTAGTGTCAAGTGATGGATGAGCTTTTTAACTTGGCAGTGAAGTGCCCAGGGACTGAGCTGCCACAGGCACTGCAGATGCCAGAAGCAGCAGCCTTCGGAGGTCACTTGGACTGCTGGGGTTTCTCATAACCCACCAAACCGCTGTCGGGCAGGAACCATTCCCTGTCTCCGCTGACGTGAATCAGAGACAATATGGAGGATATAATTCAAATAGCCATGACCTGAGAGGATGAGAAAAACTGAGAGACAGCACCTAGTGTGCTGGGCAGATGCACAATTTGTAAGGCATCCAAAAATAAACCCTGACTCGCTGCCTTGCGGTCTGATTGCCCGGTGCACTTTCCCTGCCCACGCTCACAGGCGAAGCAGGGATGGGCGGCAGCCGTCACCGCCGTGGTGCAAGGAAAATGGCAGTGCAGCACTGGAAGGTGTAAGCTGGAGGCTTAAAATCAGACCATTTCTAAGGGAGATGCACCAGAGTGACAGGGCCTTGCGTGTTGTCAGTAATCTGGGGTTTTCATTGGGTCCATCCTTCTGCCCAGAGAGGCTGGGTTCTCTCCTTGCCTGCTTCCCATGAGTGAAAAGCACCGAACGAGGGTCTTGGAGGGAAGAGCTGCCAGTGTGTAAGAACCAGAGGGGGCTTGTTCTCCCCATTTATGCTGTGCTAGGACCATAAAAAGGGGAAAAAGGTGGGTTGGGTCATCCTGGGGTGCTCAGCTCCCCAGCCAGCAAGACCTCCTGTGCATCTGGAGGTGCAGTGTTTTGTCTTGCCTTTCTTCCTTACCGAGCAGTAACTCACACGAGTGGCAACTCAGAGGAGCGGTGGGGTGGGGGCGGGAAGAAAAATGACATAGAAATGCCGGAATATTTTCCATTCTCTTCCATACCAGGACTTGCAGGCAGTAGGGTTCCTTTCCTGCGTAACAGCACCCCGTCGGTGACCTGGTCACACGCAGCAGTGTTCATCAAATTTCAGCTCTCATTACATGATTACGTACCAGTTTTGTTTCTGTCTACTGATTTTATTCCCCAGCCGTACCACTGCAGCTGGGATCGATGCAGGCACCTGCACTGACATCCCGGGGGTAAAAGCAGACGTGACCCCCCCAGCTAAGGCAGTTTATGTGGAGGGTGCTTTGCTATGAAGCCCTTGGTCTGACGGGCCACAAATTGATTAGCATACAAGTTACGTTATCATAGTTCATATTTTCAGAGTTCATTTCATCACGTTTTACCACTTATTCATGTTATTGAATTTCATTTTTTCTCCAGGCACTGGAAAACAAAGGCAAATTTCATGAGGAGGAGGTAATTTAGAGATGGTTTGAAACTGCTATACTTCAAATGTGTTGTCATACTGTACCTTAGCACGGGTGTCCTTTTTTACTAGCTCAGTAATCTAAGTAAATACAATGAGGAAAAAAAAACCCTGTTACCACATTGTGTCTCCATCTAAACTTACCTTTAAGTTTTTTTGTAAAAACCTACAATTTAAATGCACTGTTCAAGCATGGAAAATAAGAACCCTCTGCATGCAAGGGGAAAGCAGACTAATCCAAAGCAATAAAAGACAAATGTATTCCTATTTTTTTTTCAAAGAGGTTACTGACTACCAGCTTTAGAGTTGTTCCCCAAGATTTTCAAATTTCAAAAAATTCAAAACCATAATGAAAAAAGTAATTTTGGAGTTTCTGGTGACATTACATTTGGGAATATTTGTTATTCTGGATTGGACAAAATCATCTGAAATGCATTTTTTTCAATTATAGCTTTGATTTCCTTATGTAGCATTCGTAATTTCAAAGTGTTTCAAAATGTCAGATGTTTCCACAGTGATCTTAACTCAATGCTTTATTTTCATTTGCTTTTCAGAAGAAATTTAATCAGAATTGGTGTTTTCAGACATTATGGTTATGACCAAGGGATATTTCCAGACATGAAAACATTGTCAGAAAGTTTTTGCCCAGCTTTTCCCTACTTCTTTGAGCAATACAGCTACGACTGCAAGAGCTGACACCGTCAAAACTTGCAGGCAGGTGCTGTGTTTGCACTGGTCTCTTATCGCTCGTGGTTTTCCAGGCTCCCAGCTGGTTTATGGCCTGGCAAGGAGAGCACAGAAAGTCAAGGCTGTCCGTGTCATTAAAAACAACATGAAAGTCACGGTATCAGTAAGCCACCTATCTTAACTGCTGCCTGTTGATTTAGAGCTTGCTTTCTTATCAGGGGCCAGGAGACACCTGGGTTATTCTCCAGTAAGGAAACAGCCAGGTTTGGGGAAAGGAGAGAAATTCAGTGCAGCTCACCTATTGCCATAACAGGAGGTAACTTGGTTATTTGGATTTTGGAGGTAAATTTACCTTTAAAAGAAAAAAAGCAGAATTGATCTTGATACCTAAATAAAAAAAAAAAAAGTTGGGTTTTTTTTACTGCTTATATTGGCCAAAAAAGCAAACAGAGAGATTAAGGTTCCAGGCTGTGTTAAATAACTGTGTTTGCGAGGCAATAGGTGAAATTCTGCTGAAATCACTTCCCAGAGAAAAAAAAAAAAAAAAAGCCTTGTCAGGTTTATTTTAGTGGTCGGTCACTCTAGCACAGAAAGTATAAAGCCTAGAGAAGTGAGCACAGCAGGCGAAGCTTAGCTTGAATACCTGAAGCAGCTCTCAGCAGCAAGTGGAGTGAAACTGGAGAGCTGCCAAGGCAGCGTGGTGTCTGGCAGCTGCCCAGAGGGAGGAGAGGGCTGGTACAGACAGCCCTACTGCCAGGGCAGAAGTATTGCTAATTTAGCATTAAGCGATGACAATAAATGATGCTGTTGTAAACTGATTGCTGCAAAGTGTTCTGGGAAAGGAACCTCTGATTGCAAAAGCTGCCTTGAAATTGGAGTTATTTCACCAAAACCAACTAAATCTACATTTCATGTGAATTACAGACATGATGAAGACAGAGCCCAGCAGCCCGATCTCCGAGAGCCGATGGGAACTGGGGCTGCTCCCATGTACCTGGACAAAACCAGAGAGGCTGCAATGGTGTGGACTGCCAGTGCTCTGCTAGTTGGAGAAAAAAGGAAAAACTACACGTCCTCAGACCTCCTTGCATTCCTCTGCACACAGGAGGATGTAGGACATGTCCTCTTGCCCAACCTGGGGCTGGGCAAGCATGGTGCCGAGCTGACCACTCAGCCCCTGCCCGGTGCTGATGCCCTGGGTCCCTGGGCTCACAGGGTCTGCATGCCCAAGCCAGGCAAAAAACACTGACTGCTTCTTGCAGCCTGGATTTCAAGTCAGGAGAGGCAGTTTTAGAAAGACAGTTTTTGAGAGAAATGGTGACGCCAGCTCTAGCTGAACCTGCCATGCTGCCTGCTCTGTGCAGTGCACGTTGATGATAGCATGTGTGGGCTCAGGCGTGCAGCACATACCTGCACGCTATGGCTTATTTTAACTTCTAATGGGCAGCAGTTTCTCATTGCAAACACTCAAAGGAGTTTTTTTTTTCTCTTATTTTGCCTTTCATGAATACATTTCAAATTGCGAACCCCATGCCCACTGCTAGTTGACCGCACAAGGCATTCAGAGCATAGACAGTGTTTAGCATCCCTTGTAGCAGCCTGTGAGCCTGCTAGAGGTATGCACCATCATTTGTGGCTTCCTATGTGTCAGAAAGCAGTTAATGCTTGTAGCACCACATACCAAGGCATTGTGTGATTAGCTAACATTTAAACTTAGCTTATTTCCAGTTTATTTCAAATCCAGCAGTGCTTCTTCCACAGGATTTTTGTTGAGCAAAGAAAAGACATCACAAATGCACAGCATTATGTCAATTTGGTTCATCTTCTGGGAGGAGGACAGCTGACTACGCAGGCAGTTTGTGCATTGCTATTCATGTCCACAGTCAAATAAACACAAAATATTTAGATATTTGATTTTTTTTTTGCTTGTTTACTAATTCAACTTGAACAGCTGGAATTGTCACGTGCAAGCCTATGTTCTTATTTCATGTTAAAATAGTGTAGCTCCATCCCGATGAAGGGAGCGCAGCTGATCCGCACCACGTAGAGATCTGGTTCACCATGGGGAGGCCCACACCACGCAGCGGGGATGGTAACACCCCCATGCAGCATGTGGTGCTGGGAACCCAGATTTTCAAACTGAACCCTCTCTAGGGCTCAGGCCAAAGTGGTGCAGAGCCTGATCTGATGGATTAGCATTTGCTGGATTAAGTCTCTACCATATAGCTTCTGGTATCCTCTGCTGAACAAACAATTTAAAATTAGTAGATTAATAGTACAGAGACACCGTTCTTGGGCAACGCATGTGCCCTAAAATTACACCATGGAGGCTATCAAGCTATCTGCTGCTGGGTGATTTTGTTTATGAAATAACTCAAGGAAAAAATAAAAGAAGAGATCAATGCAATTCCAGAGCTAGTGATTAATACACACACATAATTCTGTGGTCTCCTAGGAAATCTGCCCTTACTTAGTCTAAGATTTGGCAGTAGGTAAAAAGAAAAATATTGCATCAGTAGGAAATGCCCAAACTGTGAGGAAAATCTATCTTCTGATTACTAGCAGGTCTGCAAATGAGAACACGCTCTTTGCTTATATATTCTATCCCTGGTGAGGCATGTCTGATACTAGCAATAGGGTCCCCTTTTTTCCTTCGGGCCAGGTCACCCAGTTTCATGTTTCTTATTCTTCTTGCAGAGGTACTTAGCTGAAGGTTTTGGAATTCTTCATATGGCAATTTAAAATCCTTTTATTCTTTTAGATACTCTTGCTGCGTATTATGACCTTGTTCCAAGAAACCTTGTTTTATAGCAGCCTATCCTGAACAGTATTTCACCATCAGCTGAGGCACTTAAACGATAAGTAAATTAACACTTCATCCATCCTCCCTTCTAGACTTGGCAGCTTGTGCTTTCAACATCATCATCCAAGTCTGTCGCTATTAAAAAGACCCCACACTGAACCCTCTGGTGCTTCACTAATATTTTCCTTCTAATCTGGAAAGGCTAATCTTGTTTCTCGTGCTGGGTCGAAGACAGCTTCTGTTCTCAAATGTCAAGAAGCCAGCTTAGCACACCTTCGGCTTTGAACTGCTGGACTGGAAATGAATCACTGCGCTTCTGAATTTATGGGAATGGGAAGCCTGACAAATCATTGTCTCCTTTTTGATCAACAGTACCCCCAGGACTTTAAAGTAGTTCACCCTATATATATCTATCTTATCCTGCTACCCTGAGCTCAGTATTTACCAAATGTTCATTAAATGCTTGCTCCACCTTGAACTTCTCTAATTTAGCATCCATTTTTTATTGTTCCTGAGTGGGATGCCACACAGATCCTGGTATCCTGAATCACTCTTCTTCTATATTGGCATTATGGATACAAGAAGGGGGTTTGTAGCATGTAGTGTCCCAGATAAAAACTTGGGGACAGCAGTATTCAACATTTAGAGAAATCTGTGATTCCCCCAAACCACAAAAGGACAGTCTGACTATAACAGGGAAATACATGATTATTCACTTATTGTACTGGGAAAGGACTCCTTGAGCAAGGTGGGCTTTGCACTACAGTAGACACAAACACCTTCCTGTAACTTCCATTTTTTTACGAATTAATGTTACGGACTAGTGATTCAAAAGTGCCGTTGGATTTGAGCACTAGGTCCCTGGTGTCTTTTTCAAAATCCTAGCCAAATTATGGTGCATATGGTCCTTATACTCCTGCAGTATCTCAGATCTTCTGTAAAAGGGCTGGGCCCTGTTGTGCTCAGCACCATGTAAAAGGGGAACAAAAAGTAGGTGTCTGGCCCAGGTAGCCCACAGTTAATTCTAGGATAAATCTGATTCCAGACATTGTGAGACACCTCTGACTTGTTTTTAATGAAAAATTCTTTCATTCAGACCAGCACTCTGAAAACACACACATTTCTAGCCATTTCTCGCTGTATATAAATTATAGGATATATTTGATAAGTAATATGCTTTAGCAATGCAGTGGAAATAACTTGCTGCTTTAGTCACCTTAGAAATGGCATGAGCACATCTACTAATCTTTCTTTGTCCAGATATTTCAGTTATTCCAAAATCCCACACTCGATTTCAGTTCACAGCTCTCCTGTGTATTATTCTCTTTCATCAAAATGGCATTACGACCGTATGCTGGTGTGTATTTCACAAACTGTGACAGCTGGATACGGACAAATGAAAGAGGATGCTTTCACAAGGGCATGGGGGGGCGTTTCTCCCATGTAAAGGGCTGACCTGTCCCATCAGTTGTGGGATGACTTCGAAGCTGAGGCACACTGGAGAAATGTGAATATGGGTTTTGAATGTGAAGTGTCTCCTCTCCAGACATTTTCCTGCTGATACTTGAGCTCAGCTGGAGTCCGGGGCAGGATCCTCCTGCTGCCACATCTGGCCCATGTCCTGCCAGCCCCAGCCCTGCACCCTTCCCAGCACCACGTTGCTTTTCAGCCGTGTAGATGAGGGAGGAGCAAGGAGAGCAGCACAGGACCTGGGTGGGTATCTTCTGTTGTATTTTGACTTTTCATACAGATCTTCACGTTCCTCACTGATGGCTTTTCCTTTCGTCCCCAAAGACTTTTTTCTGGGTCTCAGCTGCAGGAGACCTATTGGTCTCTGTTGGCTGAGGCAGGTCACCTCCTGCCTTAGAAATATTGCCAGGGCTGCACCCAAGGCTGCACCTCCTCAGGCAGTCCCTTCATGCCCCTGCAGTGAGACTGGCAGGGCTTGGAAGGGCAACCGCTATTTCTCGTGTTTTCAAGTTCTCCAGCGCTTGGTCTACTATTTTCCCCCCGTACTACTATGCGTTCAAGACACAGACCCAGTTTCTTGGACTGTGGTGCTGTCTTTCCTTTGGTTTCTATTATGGGGACCTAACTCAGTGGTAACTCTTGTAAGCAAGGTCCCCACCTGGAGACCACAAAGGGATTGCAAAGGAGGGGAAGAATGTGGGACATGTCCTAGGCAGACAGTGCCTGCCTAAGATCTATCACAAATTACTATTTCCTATGATGGCTTTCAAAATAGCAGATCTGTTACCTTGATATCCACACCTTAAATGCACGCTGGGGGAGGTGAGCCCTTTGGTATTAGTGTATGTCAGTAAGGTGAACTCTGGGATTGCCCTTCCAAACCTGAGGAAAAAAAAATGTGGCTTTTCAGCCCATGTCCTACAGTTTCACTTGTCCCTTCACTACACTTTGGAGGGAGTTTGATTGCTGCCTCCCTCACAGTTGTCTCCCAGGTAGCCCATACACTTGACTCAGATCTATACCTGAGTCATCACACTGCACAGGTCCACCCAGAGTGCTTTACAGGCCCTAGCCATGCATGAAATGCCACCTCCTCTGGACACAGAGTAAAAACCAAAATCAGAAAATAGCACACTGAGGAAAGCAGCAATGCTGGCTTATTTTTAGAGCAAAGATGTCAGAGGGTTTGCATATCCCAGCAGGACACACAGAAATCCGGTGTTTTGGCCACAGCCAAAACAAACATGCACACACTGTGATGGAAGGCATCAGGTCAACCACACTGGAGAGATACCTACGTATGGGTTTGATTTATGAAATGGGGTGGGAAAGCTCATGCTAGACCTCTCCTTTTCCTGAGAATCAAGAGATGATTGCAGGCTCTCCAGTGCCCATGTGGCACCTCTCATACAGTCTTCCCAAACAATAATCCTAGGAGTTATACATCTTGTGATACATTTGTAGTCTTGGGTTTCACGGATGTTCCTTGAAGCTTGGTCCATCCCTGAGTGCTTTGGCAGGGACTAACCCTGCCCTCCTGGTGAGAACTGCAAGGTGTTCCTCCACCACACCAGCTGGTTATCACCGGCAGGAGCCAGCAGATGTCCCAGGCGAGTCACCTGGCTGCTCCAATGCTGTGTGCCTGGGCTCAGCCTGCTGAAGTGGCACTAATTATCCTGCCAGCGTTACGCAAGGAGGTATTACGCACTAAGTAGAGGGCAGAGCACTGATTACATTGCAGGGATGATTACAGGAGCCTTCTCAGATAGCCACCTACCCACAGCGATATTCACCTGCTGCTGCTGTATATACCTGTGGTGCATTAGCAATGCCTTGATGAGCTATTTAGGGTGTGTGGGAGCCTCCCAGGGCTGCTGTCAGCAAGCAAAGGCCAAGCAGAGCCCTGCCTGCTCCCGTGGGGATGCCTCCTCGGCTGTATTCATCTAAGTACAGTGTCCTTTCTGAAATGCTCTGGAAGGTCTCCAGCTCTTTGATGGGAGCTGGTATTGCAATGAGTTAGGTCACACCAAAGGGGTAGATGCTTCATACAGTGATGGGGGACTGTAAGGAGAAGTACCGGCTGCATCACACCACAGGGCTTCCCCCACCCTCTGCTCTCCTTGCCCCTCTCAGGGAAGCTAGCAAGCTGCCAGGCTGCCTGAGAAAGCTCTTGCTTTCCTCAGTTGTTTCCTTTGGACCAGAATTTCTCAGCAGTTCCCGCCCTCCCTGCCCAGCCATAGCTGGGAAGGCCATGAATGCAAATAGGTTGATTTTGCAAGTATTTCATTATTCTGAAGCATTTGACTGAAGGAACATTAAAAATATAGCCCCAGTGCTAGGATTTCTTTGCTCTCTGTTGTCAACAACATATTTTTAAAAGAAACATTCCACTTTGGTTTTTTTTTTTGGTTGGTGTGATCGCCTTGTTTCAGAGTTACTTAAGTAGGAAAATATTTCCCTTGGAAGGGATCCAAGCCCACAGAAGTCAGGCAGAGTCTCTCTGTTGACTTTAAATGCACTATGGACGAGGCTGCTGTAAACCCCTGGAACGCATACATCAGTAAAGACCAAGGTGCTGTTAGGTATAATGAGACAAATATGGCAGGACCTGTGATGGTGAGCAACGCTGAGATTAGTTGCCTTCGCGGCATGGAAGGAGAGCTCTCTGGACTGTGGGTATTTATGCAGTTAATTGATGGCTGGATATTTATAGTCTGGCAATGATCTTTTTAAGGCTACATGCACCAGGCGTGGGTTTTCCCATGGGGAATGGAGAGGGGGATGGAGCGGAAGCAGTGCTGATAGTGGTGGTGGAGGTTTGAGATAGCTTTTCCCCTTGCTGCTAGCTTTGGTCTCCCTCTCCGCAGCTTCACTCCCCAAATATTTGGTATTTCTGCATAAAGCCACAACAAGGCACCGCTGTGATTGCATATCTGTTTGTGCCGTGCATCTCAGCCCCTTCAGCCTTCCTGCGTGCGACCTCACAGGTGGGAGCACCCTGTGGCTGGGGAGGGGATTCGGTCCCGGGCACGTGCCCTCGGCTGTGCTGGGACAAGGAGAGGACTTGACAGGGGTCACTGCCCCTCGGGTCACTTGGCTGAACTGTTCCTGCAGTTGCTGCTTCTCCTCTCCCAGGCAAAATGAGTATTTCTGTTGCGGAAACAAATTTTGCCGGGTGCTGGCTGGAAGCGCTGGGAGGCAGCGCTGGGAGGCAGTGCTGGGAGGCAGCCCTGGGACAGAGCTGGGCTGGCAGCGGTGGCCGGGGCGGGGGCGATGCCACCAGCACCCACCGCTGCTGCTGTGGCTGCCCTGTCCATGGGCTTCCCTTGCCCAGCTGTGGGAAGCACTGGGAGCTCAGCATCCCCTACAGATGCTGATGCAGGTACCTACACCTGGATTAAGGAAAGCAACATTATGGCTCCCGTTTTTGAAAAGGTTTGTCCCCTGGAGGTACCGAGCATCAAGACTCTTACGGACACAATTTTGAGCCTTGTATCCTCCATTTGCTGGTGCTTACTAGAAAAGCAGCTTCAGCTCTGCAAACCCAAACTCTATTAATGCGAAGGAAAGCTGAAGGCTTGTAAGACACAGCCAACATTCAATGAACATTTTCGTGGTTGCATTTTTCCTAACACTCTGTCTCACTTCAGATAATAGAAAAGCCAGAGAGTTATTCTGAAGGAAGAGCTGTTGTTAGCTCTGATGAATACTGGTGATTAGGACCGGCTTTGATCCAGTGCTGGAAACCAATCACAGTTAAGATCTCTTCTTAAAAAGAACTTATTTAATGTTTACATACAAACAAATTGAATCTAGCCTCTGGAATCATACCCAGTATATCTGCCTTGGAGTATACGTTTACCTCCTGAGAATTCATACAGTAATTAGATGAATGTACTTAATTAATCACATTTCCTGTGCTGAAGAGGTTTGATGGAAAACATTTGCTTCCATCACTTTATTAAAGCATTATTGAGTGGTGCACTTGTCATGTGTTCATCACCAGCCTTCTTGCCAATTAATCCTGACAAAATGAAGTTTACCAACAGCAAAGTAAGCCAGCGCTCACACAGTCACTTTGCTGTAGCTTTGTGTACATGCCTTCATGCCTCTAGGTAATTACTGGATAATTGAGAGCAGAGTCTGTTTAATCTAAAATGAGATGTGCTAAATATAAACCATTTTCAGGGCCTGATTGATACTGTTTTAATAGGCTTGGTATCATCTACTGCCATGGACATGTAATGCATGATTACCTTTATTTATTGCTTGTGTTTATTATCAATTTTAAAGTCAAACTATGATTTGCCAGCATGATTATTATACCTATGAAGCAATTATTGCTTATTTAATATTTTTCCCACACACCACGCCTGAATTAAAGCATGGGTATTCAAAATCAGAGGCCTGAAGATAGGATCTTAAACCTTTTCAGAGGCACTTAATATGTGGCCTCAGCCACAATGTTACCGAGACTCCATCTCCTGGGAGCCAGCATCCGATGTGGGGGCAGGGATACCTGCCTGAGGCCTGCCAGCAGTTTCTGAGGCTCAGGAGGGGACATGGCAGAGACCTTCCCACTGCTGAGTGGGGACGGGAGCAGAGGAGCTGGATGGAGCAGCAGAGCTGGGGAGAGACCCAGGAGCAAGCCCTAGTGCTGGACCCCAGCAGCCAGGCTTGGGCAGGAACACCCAGCCCTGCTCCATCCCATCCCATCCCACCCCATCGCATCCCACGCCAAGAGCAAGCACAGACCTCGCCAAAAGAAAGCGTGGATGGTGAGAAGGGTGGGAAGCGGGTAGAGAGGTGTACCTTGAAATGCCATCACTACTGCTGCTGACTTGAGTCTCCTCCGAGAATGGGAGAGTGGGCCCGTGCCTGCTCCTTTCTTTTCTCTCAGGCTACCAAAAATGGCTGGGATGCTCCAGCTCCTGCAAAACAGTGGCCAAGTGAGATGGAGGCTGCCCTCCACCAGTGCTGGGAGCTAAATGGCTCTCCAGGACTATACACCAATTCACTCGCAGAGCTGAGACTAGTTAGGAGTTGCTAACACTAAGCAGCAGAGAGAATAAATCTGATCCCATTGACTGCCTCTTAACCAGGTTTTCACTGCTATGCTACCGAGGCCATCTTTCTAAGGGCTCTTCCCTTCTGACCACTTAAAATATTAGGCATGCAGACAAATATTAATGAATGCAAAGCAGTTTCCCTATTCTACCAACTGGCCAGTCCCAAGAAGCCTCTTATTGTAGAAATAAGCTAGCTGTCATAAGCACTTCTGCTTACATAGTCATTAGGAATGGAAATGCTTATTGCCATATAAAAATAAAATGCTTATTTACTGGTGGGCAATCAGATTTTGCTCTTCTCTCTCTGCCTTACTGCAAGAATTTATTGCTGACACATTCACAAAGTTACTTACAGTATTGTGCATAGCACAATATCCTTCATATATGAGTCTGCATTTCCAGCAATTACACAGAGCTACTGCAGAGATAATTTTTAGCCATGAGAACATTTCTTTCTTTTTTCTTGTCAAAAACAAAACCTAGATTTGGCTGGAAAATATTTGGCAACAGTTTGACATTTTTGATAGAGTGCTTCTGTGTGCATAATACTGTTTCTTCCAAAAGCCCAGGTTGCTGTTGGAAGGCAACCTGGACTGAAAGTTTGCAGCTAACTTTAGCAATGACTCCTTTATACATGCCCTACTTTGTTACCCTCTCTGTCACTCACAGACTTATTCCCCAGCTTTAAAAACCTTTTCAGAAAGGGGAGATACAGTCCAAAGTGTGGCTGAGCCTCTGCAAAAATGGAGAAAGAGCTGAAGAGGGAAGACTGTGCAGCCTTGCCATTGCCTGTCCCCTTCCCTTCTGCTGCACTGCTAATAGTAGGGCTGAAATCCTGCTCAGTCTGTTTGGTTAATCATATAGCTGGGTATGCTCTAAAACCTACAGAAGTCAACAGAAAACCTGTCTTAACCCTTGATGAGTTTCAGATAAGCCTCCTTTAGGATTTGGGTTTGGAGGGCTATGTGTTGGTGCAGTACTCACAGCTAGTACTGCAAAACCAAATGATAACACACCTAGTCTGCTCTCAATATCTAATGAACTCCTGGAAGTATCTTAAAACACCCTGGAAATACCTTGGATAGACAAATTACCCAAGAAACAGTAAGCACTTGCCACTGAAGGGAATGGGAACATCTAAATGTCTGAGGTACAAACTCAGCCCATAGTCTTGCAGCCGGAGAGCCATCTGGCTGAAACCCACACTTCTGTGTAATGCAAGTAACAGGGGAACCCTGTATAAACTGTATCAGCCCTTTCAGCTCAGCTAACTGTTGTTCGAAAACCAAGAAGAACAAATAAAATGGGAAACCTCATAAGTTTATTCTTTTTTCCTAAAATTCCCTAGCTGCTTCATTAAGCGCCCATGTTAGGCCTGGGACAGGCTGCCACTTGGTACAGAAATGGCAGAGAGAAGGGGCTGGTTTGGTCCCTGGCCAAGTGAAGATTCATTCAAGAGTCAGTAATAAACTTCACCTCCACATGAAAAACTCTAGACTCCAACAGGGACAAGAGAAGTGAATGCAGTGGCAAATAGCAAGAGAGAAGGGGAGGTTCATAGGAAGTAAGAAACGTGGAAAATACCACCACAAAGGTTAGGATGGGAAAAGACTGTGATCATCTTGGATGCTACCAGATAGGGAGGAACTCACAGGCTCCTTAAGGCCCCCATGGAAGAAAGCACTGAAGCACATGCTCTGAGCTATACAAGTATCTACACGCTCGCTATACCCAAGGAGTAGGTGTCCCTGCACACTACAAAGTTGCTAACTACACTCAAATTCCTGGCGCGAGTCCCCCATCTGATATCAGCATGGCTGTGCACACACTTGCTTTCTTCATATCTGAGAAAATTCTTTTGCAGAAGTCCTGAGAGGTGCCAGGGGCCGGGACCACTGCCTGCTGTTGAGCACAGGGTGCAAGCGGCTGCCTGCATCTTGCCTGCCTGCATCTTGCCTGCCTGTGCGGAGGTGCAGGAGCGGGTCTGCCCCTGCAAGCCGTTCAGACCTCATCTCCTCCACACGGAGCCGCCAGCAAGGGTGCCAATTAGTACTCATGGGAGCTTATTGAGTGCTGAGGTAGGCTTGCTCTTGTGCAATTGCTGGGTAATGAAAACAGCCTGTTCATCCAGGTTTTTTTTTTTTCTCTTTTTTTTGTGTTGTACAGTAACTACAATTAAATCTTTCTTGGCACGGCATTTCATTTAAGAGCTCTTTCCCTATGTGACTGCTCTGCATCCCTGTGTGAACTACTTGATGTTTCATTACACAAATAGGCTTCATTTGCAGAAATGATGCCCTACTGGGAAAAATCAAATGCTTGAATTACAGGTATTCTGCAGGGGGGAATCTGTCCTCCACGAGTGAGATCGGGGTCAAGACCTGCCCACAGCTGCTGGGCTGGAGCAGTTACACTGAGAGAAGGATTTATTTTTAAAAGCCTATTTTAAGAAAAGGTCTTCTGGGTCTAAGGGGGAAAATAATCATTGCTCGAGACGTGCCTGAGCTGTAGAAAGCCAAGGACACTGGTTGTGCTCCAGCCAGCTGTGGGAAGACCTTGAACAGCAGCCGCTGAAGTAAAGCGTGAGTTCGTCTGCAAACACCTCCCCAAGTTCATGACCCAACTTTCCTGCCTGCACTAAAAATCTCACAAGAACTACCTGGGCTGGGTGGATTTCAGGTTGACAAAAGATGAGGCAGGGACTTCATGGCATGTCCCGTTCTTTCTCGCCCCCATCAGACAACATCTCCTTTCTTGGGCACTGCAGGGTTTTTGTGCTTGACCCAAGTTGAGCAGGACAAACTAACTGCAAGAGAGCTTGCAGAAGTGTTAACAAATCTCACCCTGCTTCCTACCTTCCATTCCTCTCCTGTTTTTGTGCTATAAGGACTCATAAATTATTTTTTTGTGCTATAAGGACTCATAAATTATTTTTTTGCCTAGTATGGGATTCACCTAACCAAAGTCAGACATTTACAGTGGGTTCTGTACCTGGGCTGCCTATCCAGAGTGCCTCTAGGTCAGAGCAGACACACAGACACCTGTGGGGCTCATGTTATCCTAATGCAGATGTAATACAGGTCAGATGAATTGTGCCCTGGAAGTGCCCACTTCTCTCCATTGATTTTGAAGAGGGCCTGGAGTTACTGGCTCAGACTCTGTCTGCCACATCTAAATTTTGATCAGAGGAATCCACATTGAAGTCCTTAGCCTGTAAGTCTTATCAAAATATCTGCACTTGCTGCTGATGCAATACACATATTTATGCCTGCACTATGACCATCCTTGGGATTTTATGATTCTCAGGTAGCAGTGACATTATGTATCAAGGTCATAGCTTGCTTTCCTGCATAAAATATTAGTCAAGGAAGCAAAACAAAGTTAAACCTTAGCCTTCTGATATTAAGCCCCAGCAAGTCCATAATCCTTCTTTTCCAATACTAATGCAACATATTTTCATTAATGCTTAATACAAAGAGATCTAACCCATCAGCCCAAAGAGGCTAGTTGTGCTTATATGCAATGGGGACATGGAGTCTAAATATTCAGGCTGCCTGCCTGCAGTCTGCTCTGCTCATCGGCCCTTCTACAAGCACAGTAATCATCAGTGCAGCCCCATCCCGGTCAGCTGAGACTGAAAATGGTTTCCACGGGTTGGGTGCTCAGTAAGGAGTCTGCTCACAGCTCCTCGCTCCCGCAGCCAGCACTGGCCAGTCCTTGCGAGGCACCCTCGGGTTCATGGGGAGGGCTGGAGCAGACCCCGGGTGGGAGCAGAGGCAGGGAGCTGTGAAAATGATAATAAAAAGGTCTGTAGAGAAGGCCCATAGGCCAGCGGGTTGGATTTTGACAGCCTTGAAGTGGATTAGCCTGGGGTAGGCCCCAGGGTGGCAGCTGACAGAGGCTGGTGCTAGTTATATGCATCTCATTTGCACCAGGGAGACGCCACGTGCCAGAGGTGAGAGAAGGGAGCCTTTCCCCAACAACATGGCTGCTCCAAAAAGCAAACCGCTTTAAACCCAGGAAAAAAGAGAAGGGGAAGAAGAGAGGAACAGTTTGTGCTTTCACAATGCAGCACCCATTCATGTGGTTATGAGCAAAGCAAAGTCACACAAAACACAGCAACAACCCGGGGATGTTACCTATGGCTTTTACCAGACTGGTGCGGGCAGTAGATGAACCCACGCTTTCCCTGGGCTGGAGCATCATGGGCATCATGGGGGAGAGCCCCATCCAGAGCAGCGCTGCCAGGTCCAACACTGCCTGCAGCCCCGTGCTGCTGCCAGCAGCATTGGGGCAGGGGAAAATAGCCACTACGGAAGGACCAGGGGGAAGGTATGCAGGTTTCGTAGTTACTTGTGTCCTGAAGGCTTTCTGCACCTGGGAAATAGTTGTTCTTTCAGTGGGACAACTTCTGTTTCAAAGAGGTAAGAAAATGCCTGGAGTCTTCTGACTGGGCTGGAAGGACTGCATCCATTTTGCAGCCCTAGGGCTTTTGCCTTCCACATACCTTTAACTAATAAACCACTGCATTTTGGATAAGTGAAATGCATTTGTTCCACCACAAGAGCCATCCCAAAGAAAACCATAACATGCTTTTTTTTTGACTCAACTTGAGATGAAAATATAATTGCTTTTTTCTTTTGTTCCTTCCATGCCTCAAAAATCAGCTGTTTGTGGAGCTTTGTGACATCTCCAGTCCCGAGCGGTGGAGGTGAGCCTCCGGCTCTGCCCATGCACCGTGGCAGCCCTGTGACAGCCGTGTCGTGGTGGCTGGTGCAGCTCTCACCCCACGCCAGACCCTGTGCTCTGTGTGTCTGTGTGTGTGCACACGTGTGTATGTGTGTGCACGTGTGTGTGTGTGTGTGTGTGTGTGTGTGTGTGTACTGGGGGTGTGTGTAGGAGGGGGTCAGCTCTCTGATAACAAAGCCTCAGGGCTTCCAGCCAGCATCCAGCCTGGCCAGACACCACAGGCACAGCCTCTCTTGGCAGCAGTGCCTGGTTAATTATGATTTTAGGCCTGGTTCCCTAAAGAAATCAGGCTTCTGTGAGGACACTGGCTGTGTGGGGTTTCACCAGTGTGCTTCAGTCCCACACCATAATAATTTTTTAACCTTCCCACCGGTTTAAGTTGAATTTGAGGGTGGGCAGAGCTCTCAGAGCTGTTAGCTTTGCCTGAGTTTTAGGAAAGGTGAAAGGATAGGGAAGACACTGTTTTTATGCCCCTAGTGTGAGCGAGGCCGTGGCATGGGCTGCAGCACTGCATGGCCACCGGGAGCACAGCCCTGAGCTGCCAGCCCCTGGGAAATGGTGTCCCTGCAGCCCCCGCCCCTCATGGGACCACTCATCTAGTAATGCCACCCAGCATCCAGAGGGGATGGCAGCAAGGAAAGGGATGAGAAACAGTCTTTTAAAAGCTGCGGAGAATATTAGGGAGGCAAGCTGGGTACCTGCCGTCCTTGCTTCTCCGTCCCTTTCAGTACTTCCCAGTGGCAGAGGGAGATGCCACCCACCCCAGATTACAACCTGTTGCTATTTCTGTCTTTCTGGCTCCTGTTCATCAGTTCCCATGTTTCCATACACACAGGCGCAAACATCTCCAGGGCTGAATTTTCCAACCATTCATCAGCTTGAGAAACCGGAGCAGCCAAAGCTTCTGGATGTTGCAACCCCGCTGGGGAAGTCCAGGAGGGCGGGATCCCCGCAGTCCCACTGGGGCCTTGCAGCCGTGCCAAAAAGCTACCGAACCCACCAGCTGCAGGGGGGAGAAGCTGGATGGGAGTGGGCAGCGAGCCTGTGGTCCCGCACAGTTGGCAGCCAGTGCCCTGGGTGCTGGCAGAACAACAAGGTGCCTCCCTGAGCTGCATCTCACTCCTGCCTTGGAGAGCCACATCGTGGCTCATGAGGATGAAAGCAAAGAGATAATTGAAAAGAAATGCTGTTAAATTAGATGGCAGTTACATCCCACTGCAAATATGTGATTTTCTGTGCAACATTTGTGCATCAACGTTTTAGCTGAACGAGGATGAAAAGTTAACATATTCACTAGGCCCTATTACCATATTACATGTATAATTTATAAGATTTTAAGATTAGGTTGATTTCTGGTGTGTTTTTTTTTTTCTTTAAACTACCAACACTTTGTGATTTAATTTAATTTGCCTGTCCTTTGCATAAAATAATAAAACCCCTTAGCGCAATTTTAATCTTTTCCAAATTCCCTTGTCACCAGCTGAACAAGATGGTATTAGAACACTTTAATCATTTTTTTTTAAATCTGTGAAGTCCATAAATAAGTCAAACTTGAAAATACACCCCATATATCAAGCGGTTCCCTTTTAACAAGGCCACGACAGGCTCCTCACAGATTTGATGCAGAAATCAGTTGTCTTTCAAAGTGCACTTGCAAATTAAGGTGAGAGTCCAAGCAGGCAGCTCTGCGCAGGGACAAATTGGTGATAATGGAATGGGAATTAAGGAGGAAAACTTGCAAATTCACCTCATTTATCATTCTTCTTATTCTATCAAACTTAACTTTCCGTGTGTAGGTATGCACATCTTTGAAAAGAGTCTCAGCATTATGTTAAAGGGACTATCATAAGGACAGGTCTAATTCAGCATACTGACATGCATGTAATATTCCCCCTGGAACACAATCATGAGGCTTGCTAAAAACCCATGAGATTTTAAAAGAAATACATCTTTGTACTTTTTTTCCCTTGCCTTGGGTGATTTGGAGGATTTTTGTTGCAGTACCTGAAAGCCACAGTCTTGCCCAGTTTCAGTTGGGATTCTTCCATAATTCACTCTTCTGCAGCTGGGACATTAAGAAAAGCACCAAGCAATGGATTAAGCTTTTTAAGGGCAGGAGAGAGGGACTCCTTTGGGAGTCTTTGGGTCTCCACAGCAGAGGTAGAGATTTGGACTCCCTTACTAAGTAGCAGAGGGTGCTCAGCTCCCTGCTCCCGCACATCCAGTGAGGCTGCCTTAGGAAATCCCCGAGGCTCAGCACTCTGTGAAATGCAATAAGCCATCCGCTAGAAAGCCGCACTCGGCAGCTGCGTGCCAGCCCTGCGGCTGCTTCTTCACTGCCTGGCTGGAGCTGGCGCTGGGCGCCTGCATGCTGAGGCAGGCAGCAGCTGGGCAGGCAGCAGCCGGGTGGGCAGCAGCCGGGTGGGCAGCATCGCTCTGCAAGCGCTGTGTGCGACCACTCACGGGGGCTTCACCCATGGGCTTAAGAAGCAACCTGGTACTCACACCGGGACAGGGATTGAGCGATTGAGATCTTTCCCACCTTATTCGCCTCTATGACTTTACAGCTTTGTTGCCAGAAAGTTGTGTTGGCTGAAGCCAGTCAGCGGGGGATGTAATAAACAACAATTTACCTCCTGTGCTTCTGTCGTTGCATCCCTGGAAACGTGCACAGAGCCCCCCGTGCCCAGGGCATGGCTCAGGGCCAGGCTGCCTGCCAGCCGTGGCACTTGCAGGTCTTCCTTCAGGTATTGAAGGTCCTCGCTGGCCAACTGTCGGGGGCATTTGCCCTCAATATCCTCCACTACTGATGAGAATTATTGTTATTGCTATTATGGTTATTGTTATTATTGTAACTGTTGGTGTTCCTGGTATGATCCTTGGTCTCTGGAACATGGGACTTGGGATTAAAGCACAAATCTGCTTTGGAAGAGAAAACAGTTTGTGGAGAGAGAGAATGAAAAAGGAGACAGTAGGGAAAAAGAGGGGATCTCAGAAGACAGAAAGACCAGGTCAAGCAGAAGCTAGGGAAGGGGAGGGGAGGAGGAAGCACATACAGGGACAGAACTGCTGGACTGGGAGCCTTTTCGTGCTGATTTCTGTACTAAAGTGGAAAGATGTTGTGAATTCCCAAAGTACGAAGAGCAAGAAACCTTCTGATCAGCTCAAATAATTTCTTATTAATTTATAGACTAGCAGATTGACATTGCTTGCCATCCCAATTAACTAATTTTATTTGGGTTTATTTGAAACAGTGGCTTCATGGCTGACTTAATTTTAACTCTAGCATTTTCTGCATCCTTGTTCATTAGGGTGATGGCTGTTTTAGGGAAAGACGTGTTCGAGGCCTGTGTAGTGCACAGACGGCAGCCCGCTGAGCTGACCACAGGACCTTCCAGTCAGGGCAGAAAGTCCGTCATGGGACTGTGAGTGGTTCACACTCGGTGACGGGACTGTGGGTGGTTCACACTCATCCTGACCTTGGAAGAGAGACAGTGAGTCCAACCAGCCAACAGAAGGAAAAATAATCCTGTAAACAACAAAGATAAAGGAAAAACTCTAGCATTTAAATGGCTGCCTGGGCATGTGATGAAAATGGCAGAAGACAAAATGACCTAATTGGATGATGTGTAAATGAACCAATACTTTGTATGGTCTTATGCCTCGCCTGTGTTTGTTTAATAACTAACTGTGTTCTTTCTTGCTGCATTCACGAGCCAAGCAGCTTATTTTTAGGATGGGCTTTTACAAGGGGTCCAGAAAAGGAACTGGGAGCTGGAGGGCTAGGTGGGTGAGGATATGATTTAGAACCTGGAGAGGCCACTGGTGGGGTCTGGCCCTGGGCATTGAAGCAGGGACGCTGCCAACGTGGGTGCAGCGACAGCCTCCAGCAGAAGGTAGCACAGGCTCTGCAGGGCGGCACAGGCGCCCTCAACCCCACAGCCCAGCTGCTGGCCCCCATGCCCAGACCGCTCTCCGGCACCATTCCCAGCCTCACGCACTTGCTTTCCCGCTCGCCCGGCTCAAAACGCCGGCTGGTCCCACCTGAGCTCGCAGGCTGTGCGCCCGCCGTGGCGCAATGCTGTGGCTCGTCCCGGCTGTGGCAGGGAGCGATGGCAAAAGGCAGAGAGGGATTTGCAAAGCGCAGTGAACCGCAGCCAAACAGCCCCGCAGAGGCAGAGGCAGGAGTATTTTGGCAGGTGCAGCAGGCGGTTTGGATAACGCTTTTGGACAATCTTTGCCATCCCAGATTCCTCTGCGCCTGCAGAGCGGTTAGTGCCAGTGGATCGGAAAATGCTTTTTTACATACATGAAGCCTGTTAAGAGGTACAGCTTTCATCATGGAGAGTTTCAATTGCTTAGATATCGAGCTGGATAAATATTTTTCACAATCCAAGCAGAAGAAGTCACTTCTAGCTGTAAGGCAGGGCTGCTTTAGTGCACTCCTTGTTGAACAGCCAATTGCTGTTCTAAACCTAATCCTAAGAAATAAGCCACGTATTATAAATAAAGCTGGAATTAGCAGAGCATATGGGACCTAATAAACACAGTATTCATAGGATTAGATGTGAAATATTAAGGTCTGATCCTGCTGGCCTTTCCTATATCAGCAGTCTCACCGATATTTCTTCTATTCATGTGCAAAAGCCTAGATGGAGAATAGCTGTGAGGATAAATTACAGGTCAAGCAGCATCAAAATGATGAAGTCTTTAAAAGATGACTGGTGATTTTGGATGTCTGGTTTTGGGTGCTTTTTCCTAACTTCCCTTAAAGAGTCAAAATTCAAGACATCCCCAATTACGACTCAAAAAATTACCTCTTGATCTTTGGGGAACAGACCTTGAAATCTACAAGGGAAAATAGCTCTCTACCACATCACCTTCAGAAAGGTGGCAGTGCTGAAGAAGAAAAAACCAAACCATCTAGCTTAAATGATACTGAAGTTAGCACTTAACATTAAATAACACAAAACCCAGAGCAGGACAGCACTGAGCTCTGGCATTACTGCTATTTAGAGATCTGTGACAATGTTAAAATCCTTGATATATTTGGAGCAAGACTGAAGCTGAAACATCTTTATAATTAAAATGTATGTATCTTCATGAGGCAATAGGTACATGTAAGTCAGTAGTGTTACCAGTGAGGTGTGGGGGAAGATACAAACATTAGTTGCTTGGTCCTGACCTTCTACTGGAAATACAGGGTAAGTTATTTATTCCAGCACCAGCCCATACATATGTACAGGTCTTTGAGAAGTTAAAAGCGCATTTGCGCTTACCTTGCCTGTTTCTGTGCATTCCCATGTGAGCTCCGTTCTGCACATCAGTGCAGAAATACCAGGATTAGACCCTTGTCACTGAACCGACAATAAAGACCATTAACTCGATCTGTCATCACTGGGTGCCCATTCCCAGCTGATCTGATTGATTTCCAGTGGATTAGCCCGGATACATCAGATGTTAGAATAACCCAGTAACCTATGACCAAGAACGGTATAGGGAGAGGAGACATTACGTGCAACCCTCTGCGCCTCTGTCTTGTCCTTCTTAAAATACTGAGCTGTGGCAGGCACATATTGATCCCATACGTGATAACAGCTGTTAGCCAGACACACAGACCCATTGTCTGCATTGCTGATGGCCAGCTAAGAACAATAATCACACTTGCTATGCTGGGAAAATAACAGCCATCGAGGCAGACCTTTGCTCTGAGGACCCCGTGTTGCTTTAGATGTCGTTAAGGGGCCATAATTCTGGCTTAATGCTGGAAGATGCCAGGATCTCTGAGTAGTGTAAAATCCCCAGAGCTGCTCTCCGAGCACCTGCTATAGGTTATCAGCATAAGGATTTTACCTAGTATAGCTGGGCATCCCCCTGCTTCAGTAGCCAGAGTGATGAGGAAGCTGCGCATCAGTTAGAGCCGCTGTAGAGCTGCTTTGCTTCCTTGCGAGTCCCAGATAGCTTGACCTGACAGCATGCTTTCATTATCCTAAAAGATGAGACCTTTTTATTTATATATCAACAACCTTTTAAGTTGCAGCAGGGAGCTTGTGTCTGCATCAGCCATCTCTCAGGGTGGGTTGCTGGCACTAGCCAGCTCTCACTGTTGCCTCCCTCCTCCCTCCGGCTCTGGAAAGCACTTTTCTGGGCTCACATGCAAACACACAGCCTGCTATAATAGCGACTAATTGTTTCTGAGTATGAAACAATGTCGCGCGGGATCGCTGGGTTTGCTTCTCCTGCTCATGTGCCTTCCCTCAGCACCAACTCAGCCTGCACCACCCACAGCCCCCAGTGCTACACGGGAGGCTACAGGGGGACTCACGGTGGCCCTGGGGTCCCCACTACCCTCTCACAGGGAGAGGGGGGCCTGGGCGAGGAGAACGGGTCTGAGGGGCAGCCAGAGTGTGCCAGGTGCTGGGGACTGCCAAGGTATATTGATTTTCCCAGGGATCCTAAATACAGGAGCTGACTGCAGGGCCTTGGCCAGCCTCGGTCTCCAGTTGCACATATTTTGCTTGCACAGTTGTAAGCCAGAAAGTGCATGTGCAAGCCAGAAAGCCCCTGTAACACCACTAAACCAGCTCCCAGATGGGACTAACCTGTCTATAAAAACACACAGAGAAATAGCTCAGCGAGAACATGCAAGTTCAGTCACATAAATGCCTTCCCAGTGCAGCAACTACAGAGCAAGCACCTTCCTGAACATGGCAGGGTCCTGACAATACCAACAGGGGCCAGACCACCTGCACTCATGAACACCTTGCTGCAAGCCTCAGCAGCTGTTTGGTTCACAGAGTGCGAGCTGTTGTTCAGGTGCCCTGTGTCGCTTTGCTTGTCCAGCATGGTCAGAAGTTACCCGGTCCCTTGCCGCCCCGCAAGATGCTTCATGTTACAGCGTGTTGCCATAGGGAGGAGATGGGACCTGCTCCACAGTCCTGGACCCCATGGAAAGACTTCTGTTAACTTCCATGGACTTGAATCAGTTTAATCTGAGTCCTGCTTGTTTTCAAACATAATGCTTAGCACATAGCCCTCCCCACCACTAAGATTTATCATGCCATTTTTCACCGAGGCCTTTGTGATCTAAAATCCATGTGTTTGGCCAAGGATCTATTGGACACTGAAGTGACATATCTTCTTGTTATTAGCTCTGCACGTGGGGTTACTCTGTGCCTGATGGTGCAGCTGTGAGCAGTGCTCAGCCAGCCACAGGCCTGCCTGGGAGCTGCATTAGCACAGGCATTACTGCAATTCAGTATTTCAGCGTGATTCAGGTAGAAGTACCAACTATTCATCTGTCACAGACCACGCATAAAACCAGATGTATAGGAAGGGGAAATGCTAATAAGCCCACAAAGTTCTTTTCCTGCAGAGAAACTCACTTCCTAAATGCAGTGGGATATTGATCGATGGTTTGGGTTCATTTCCAGCGAGAAAGAGAATACTGACTTTTGGGGCTTTCCATAAGAAATGCAGTACAGCAGGGCCAATTTTCTTTTAAAGATACACGAGAGTGTCAGGATTGCAACACATAAAGGACAGCAGGACAGATTCTGCAGACTCCATCGAGTATAAAATAAAACAGCTACAATGCCTCTTAGGAAGAAAGGGAAAATATTTTGTCATGCATTTTTAATGCAATTCATCATTGGAAAGAGACACACTGAAAGATTAAAATATTATTCATAGAATCATAGAATCATAGAATCATAGAATTGTTAAGGTTGGAAAAGACCCTCAAGATCATCAGGTCCAACCGTTAACCTACCGCCGCCAAGTCCACCACTAAACCATGTCCTCAAGCACCACATCTACCCGTCTTTTAAATACCTCCAGGGATGGGGACTCAACCACTTCCCTGGGCAGCCTGTTCCAGTGCCTGACTACTCTTTCAGTAAAGAAGTTTTTCCTAATATCCAACCTAAACTTGCCCTGGAGCAACTTGAGGCCATTTCCTCTTGTCCTATCACTTGTTACTTGGGAGAAGAGACCGACCCCCACCTCGCTACAACCTCCTTTCAGGCAGTTGTAGAGAGCAATAAGGTCTCCCCTCAGCCTTCTCTTCTCCAAACTAAACAACCCCAGCTCCCTCAGCCGCTCCTCATAAGACTTGTGCTCTAGACCCTTCACCAACCTAGTTGCCCTTCTTTGGACACGCTCCAGCACCTCGATGTCTGTCCTGGTTTCAGCTGGGATAGAGTTAATTTTCTTCTTAGTAGCTAGTAGAGTGCTGTGTTTTGGATTTAGGATGAGAATAATGTTGATAACACACTGATGTTTTGGTTCTTGCTGAGTGGAGTTTACACTGGTCACACTCTTCAGCTTCCCATGCTCTGCCAGGTGCACAAGAAACTGGGAGGGGGCACAGCCAGGACAGCTGACCCAGAGCGGCCAAAGGGCTATGCCATACCGTATGACGTCATGCTCAGTATATAAACTGGGGGAGTTGGCCAGGGGGGCAGCAATCGCTGCTCGGGAATGGGGTGGGTATCAGTCAGCGGGTGGTGAGCAATTGTATCGTGTATCAGTTGCTTTGTATATTATTATTGTACTATTATATTATTATTACTACTACTATTCTATTTCATTTTACTTCAATTATTAAACTGTTCTTATCTCAACATACGAGTTTTCTGACTTTCACCCTTCCAATTCTCTCCCCCATCCCACTGGGGTGGGGGCAGTGAGCGAGCAACTGCGTGGTGCTTAGTTGCCAGCTGGGGTTAAACCACGACAATGTCCTTCTTGAAATGAGGGGCCCAAAACTGGACACAGTATTCGAGGTGCGGCCTCACCAGTGCTGAATACAGGGGCACTAAATTCATAATACTTTCATTTGCCGTACAGAAAGTTAGACCCATTACCAAAAGAATCTGCCTATCAGACTGTTTTTCTAGGCGAGAAGATAACAGGATATATTTTTCCGGGTTACTTTCCTTTCATAAATCTGATCAATGAAATGCTACTGTCTCAGAAGGGTAGTTAAATACAGCTTTGCCCACAGATGTAGCAGCAGATCTTTGGCAGAAGAACCACTGACAGATTTAATTAGCATTCCAATTCAAGGAAATAAACAGAATTGTCTATCACAAAATGGTGTTTGTATCAAGAGGCTTTACTGCAATATTTGTGCTCAAGACTGAATGACTTACTGTTGCTGAAAAGGGATGGCGGCAGCTTACTCTCTTCCATTCTTTTACATTATCTTGTAGGTAAGTTAAATGAACTAGTGATGTCAGAACATTTCTCCTAGGACACATGTTTAGTCTATATGTATGGCAGCACGTCTCCCCTCATCTGTGCAATAAATCCTGTGTCCCCTGCTGTGACTGATACCAGTTCTTCTCAAGTACATAATGAAGTAAAAAAAAAGAAGTCAAATAATTTACTTCCTCCCAGAGTGATTTGAATCGGAAAATGAAAACTTTCTTCAAAACTACTGTTTAGGCATATATAAGAAGGCTGTGGTGGGTTAACCCTGGTGGGACACCAGGTGCCCACCAAGCCACTCTCTCACCCCCCTCCTCAGCTGAACAGGGGAGAGAAAATATAACAAAAGGCTCGTGGCTCAAGATAAGGACAGGGAGAGATCACTCAGCAATTACTGTCACAGGCAAAACAGACTCGACTTGGGGAAAATTAATTTATTACCAGTTAAATCAGAGTAGGATAACGAGAAATAAAAACTAAATCTTAAAACACCTTCCCTGCACCCTTCCCTTCTTCCCGGGCTTAACTTCACTCCCAAATTCTGTACCTCCTCCCCCTGAGTGGCTCAGGGTGACAGGGAATGGGGGTTGCGGTCAGTTCATCACACGTCCTCTCTGCCAATCCTTCCTCCTCACACTCTTCCCCTGCTCCAGCACAGGGTCCCTCCCATGGCAGACAGTCCTCCATGAACTTCTCCAATGTGAGTCCTTCCCATGGGCTGCAGTTCTTCATGAACTGCTCCAGCATGGGTTCCTTCCACAGGGTGCAGTCCTTCAGGAACAGACTGCTCCAGCATGGGTGCCCCATGGGGTCACAAGCCCTGCCAGCAAAGCTGCTGCAGTGTGGGCTCCTCTCTCTCCACGGGTCCACAGGTCCTGCCAGGAGCCTACTCCAGCGTGGATTTCCCACAGGGTCACAGCCTTCTTTGGGCATCCACCTGCTCAGACGTGGGGTCTTCCATGGGCTGCTGGTGGATATCTGCTCCACCGTGGACCTCCATGGGCTGCAGGGGGACAACCTGCCTCACCATGGTCTTCACCAGGGGCTGCAGGGGAATCTCTTCTCCGGTGCCTGGAGCACCTCCTCCCCCTCCTTCTTCACTGACCTTGGTGTCTGCAGAGTTGTTTCTCCCACATATTCTCCCTCCTCTCTTCTGACTGCTGCTGGTGTTGTGCAGGTTTTTTTCCCCTTCTTAAATACATTATGCCAGAGGCACCACCACCATTGCTGATGGGCTCAGCCTTGGCCAGCAGTGGGTCCATCTTGGAGCTGGCTGGCATTGGCTCTATTGGATATGGGGGAAGCTTCTAGCAGCTTCTCACAGAGGCCACCCCTGTAGCTCCCCCACTACCAAAACCTGGCCATGTAAACCCAATACAAAAGCATGTGTGGCCTGCCTCCCCCAAAAAACCCTCTTGTCTTCTGCAATAAATGTACCAGCAAGGTTAGTTCAGAGGCTGCACCATTTTGAGTGCGTTTTTTTAAAGCATCCATTTCTGTAAACGCCAATTCCAGTTTCAGACTGATTGCAGTGTAACTCATGGCTAACAACATCCGTCAGGCAGATTCAGTGGCACTGGTGGGTTATTAATTTTGCATATTGTGGGTCTCAGCATCAAGTGACCCACACGTAGATTCAAATGTACACTCAAATTTACAGACCTCATTTTGGTCAGCTGAAGCAAAAAAAAGGGGACAGCTTGGCATCTCACACTGATACATGAAGTCCTTGCTCCCAAAAGTTTCAACAGGAGTTGTGCCCAGGCAAGGAATCAATTCATGGTGGCTGCTACAAGTACTCAGTAGTTCCAGTTCCAGCCATCCTCCCCAGCAAGGTGCTGTGCAGCCCTGATAAGGCCTAAAGAAATATCCTGAGCCAGATTCCCCGGGGTGCAGACTTTATAGCTGGAGTGACACTGTCAGAAACGCAAAGAATGACCAAGGACGAGGTCCTAGCAAATCTATACCTCATGCGGTCTAGTCTGGTATAAATACTGGTTTGAATGGGTTGAAGGTGGAGTTCTCATCTAGGAAACTGTTAGGAAAACATTGCAATGATAATGACAGCTGTTCAGTTAGCTTCCTAGTAATACATGAATGCACAGACTTGCTATTTTATATATAAAAATACAGAACATGTATGTAACAGAACATTCTGTATATGCTATGACTAATACACTTATTCAGAGTTAACAGTGTGCACAAAAGGCATCTCAAAGCACTCAGGTTTGGTTTTGTTTGACGTTGTAGGCATGTGGCATGACTACCAAGACTCCCTTTAAAGTCAGTGAAGAGAAACAGGCATTTCTCGGTTCCTTTCATCTTGCCCTAATGTAGACCCCAAAAGTAGGCCAGGCAAACTGCACCCCAGAAGTGCCTCTCCCTTCTTTGACTGCAAAGGGAACCTAGGATGACTGCAGTAAAGAGGTCAACGCCTGAGTTAAAGGTTTAAAAATAGAGGAGCTAGATTCCACCCATGTGGCTCAGATAAGGGAGACAAAGTGAAACAGGTCAGAAAACGTTAGATGTGTTCAGTCTGGTTGGTTATTTTTTTAATATCACTGAGTCTGATTTCCAGTTACTGCGATTTCACAGCACAGTCAGTAAAAGGATGACTAGGGTCCTAAATATGGAAGAAACTTTAATTAGCTATTGATACGGCAGGGCTTAGATCTGCGGAGATCAGAGTCCCTTTGTGCCAGACTCTGTGCTAAGAAATGATGGGAGACAACACCAGTCCCAGCCAGTTTGTAGGCTGAACAGTCAGGAGCTGGGAAGGGAAGAAATGCAGAGAGAAGTCGCTCACGCATTAATTTTGCATGGGAAGTCAGTCCAACATTGCACCGATGAACGCAGTAAGATGGGGTTGAGGTCTGAAAGAAATACATATAGCAATTTTTCTGCCAGCCTTGCCCTGCACCTGGCAAGTCCCAGGAAGGATCTTGGGCTCTGGGAAGTGAATTTCTTAAGGCTTCCTGGGGCAAGAGCGGTGGAAGAAACCTCTTTAACTGTGCCAAGAGACTGCACTGGAGGCAATGTGGCCACATACTGTGGAAGGGAAGGAGACTGATCTGAGCAGGAGCTGCAGCATGAGCAGGGCCTGGCGAGCAGCATGAAAGAAAACCCAAAGGGCAGAGCGAGGAAGGGTTTCTGGGGCTGAACTAAAGCGGTGAGGATCAGGTATGACAGCGGGATGTAAACTGCAGTGAGGCTTAGAGAAAACACGGGGACTTGATGAACCTGATGCAGATGCCTCTAGGAGCCTGAAGGAATTAACAGGTATGATGTGGCCAGAGCAATTTGAAACAGAAGCAATTTTGGTAGCAGCACTTTGGGCTGGGCTGGAGAATGGCAAAGGGAGGAGGTTACAGAGGAGCATAACAGTGGCCCTTGGTGGAGTGAGAGGCTACATTTTCAGGCAGGTATGGCCATGATAATGTTGGCTCTGAAAGCCAGAAGAAAAGCAAACACACACGCTGGTGGAGAAGCCTCTGAACTTCTGCCAGCATTTCCTTGTGTCCTAGGAAGGCTTCAGTTCAAAGCTGAAGCAGAGCTGGAAGGTGCTTGGCTGCGGTGCCGCGCAGCTGCAGGCTGCGTCCTGCTCGCAGAGCTGTGGCTCTGTCCCTGGCGTCCCTGACTTACCCACCGCCACCAGGAGGGACCAGCGCCCATCCTTGCTGCCCCAGGACCACCGTCCTGGTGAGGCTGCTGGGTGCGGTCTACACTCCAGAATCTGCTTAGAAATACAAATAAATAGAGTAACGTCAGCAGAGCAAGCTCCAGGACACCCACACGGTAAGAGCCCTGTCCAGAGAAAGTGCACTGAAAGACCTTTTGGTAGAGTAGGGAATTTAATGTTGGTATCCCGCATCCTGAGCCAAGACTGTAGTCACTAACATTGAAATAAGAGAGGGATATTAAGAGTGTTTTCTTAATGGGGCCACGTGTTGGTGTGGCTTTTTAAATGGCTGAAAGTGAAGTGAAATACATGGGATCTGTTGTGAATATGTAATTGTTTTTGTTAGTCTTGTTTCAGTGAAAACCTAGAATTCAATCCAAATTGTAATTTCTTATTTCTGATTTTGCCATTCAGTTGCAGAACCAAAAAGAAAAAAAATCTATTTGCACAGCCCTAAATTCTACCCTCCATATGCTGTAGAAAAAGTATAGCTTAAGAGCAGCTTGTTTGATCACTCTCAAATCCCCATCAAACACTTGCTGCCTGTATTAGGGTCTCACGATATGTAGGAGGTGACTAATTGTCTTTCATTTATTTTGCAAGGATGCTTTTATTGTTACGTGAAGTTGCCATCTGTCCATCTTGGAGGCGAGAGTCCCAGAAGATTTTAATCCTCAATGATATAGCTTCAGGTGCCTCTTTAAAGGACAAAGATTGGCCTACTTTCATCCCTGTGGTATGCAGAGACTTCTCCATCAGGCAGGATTTGAGTGAAAGACTCACCCTGAACAGTTAGATCGCACTTCACCTCCTCTGAGAAGGGGTTGTGTGAAAGATGGATTCATTCAGTCAGAGGGCCAAATTTAGAATATCTGACAAATGTACTTTTAGGTCAGCTGCTTCCTTTTTTCTTTAGTTTCTTATTCCTCCTCTTAAACCTTTTTTTTTTTTTTTTAAATAAGACAGATTGATAATCATGCAAAATTTTTCTTTTAAAATGAGAATTTGAAACTCTTCATTTTGAAGATGCCTAAGTAAGGTATTTAGACTTATTAGAAATTTCCCTTCCTTCTTTTTTTAGTCAAGAGCAATTAGCTAAACTGGAACCAAATTAATGAATAATATCCATTCCAACAGAACAACCATTTTTCACTGAATGTTACACATACATATGCACACACAAAATCAAGTGAATCCCCAAAGCTATTGCTTTATATAAGACATATTTCCCTTCCTTCACTTCTGCATGGATGACTGCGTATGGGGGATTTTTTTGTAACTGGGATAATAATTAGAAGTAGCCTTCATCTGTGTGCTTTGTGACCTTTGCAATCAGGACTGCAATAAGCAAGGATGTGGTTTAGGGCAACTGCTGAACACGCCCTCCTGCTTGTATTTTACAGCCATCGGTGCAGACCCTGGACTCCCAGATTAAAATCTGCAGGGCTGGTTAGCTCAGCCTCCCCAGCTTTCCGGGTTCAGGCGACCTCACTGTAATCAGCACCAGCATCACCTACCCAGCAGAATAAACTCCAATTTAAAAAACAAAGGGAAAGTCACTTGCAGGAGCGATGACGAGATCCAAGGCCGTCCACAGGACACTGGTATAAATCTGGCCTGGGCTGGCAGTAACCAAAAAGCCGCCACCATCTGACAGCTGTCCCTGGTGCAGGCGAGGGGGATTAGCTGTGTCAGCCTGGCTGGCTGACGGGCCAGCCAGATGGGGCCCGGGGGCAGCCCCACAGCACCGTCAACCTGGCTGGACCCCGACATCTTGCCCCGGCCAGTGCCCTCTGAAGCATCCTGGCATGGCTGGGCGGAGGGGGGCTCTGCGGCACTGCCCTGTGTGCCCCCATCCTGGATCTCAGCCTGGCCGAATTCAGATGCTGAAAGGTGCGTGTGTGAAGCCGTGGGGAAAAAAAAATGGAATAAAGCAACAGCAGAAGAATTCTCTGCAGGAAAGATGAGGCAGATGGAGGATCATAAGAGAACTTTAACACTGCCTAATGGACAAATTATTATTGGCCAAGCATTAGCCCTGAAAAAGCACATTGCTACCCTGTCGCCTTGGTAAAGCAGCAGGTGCCCTAATTTATGAAGGCACAATCAGTACATACCAGTACAGGATCGAAAAGGTATGAAACATGAAAAGGTTGACTGAATTTGCTGATAAATCTTCAACTGGGGCAAATCGGGTAGAAATGAGACCATTGGTAAAATTGTGGCTGACTTAAACTAGTCCGTTCAACTACAGCCTTTAAAATGGACTTTGCTGAAGTTGTCTGGCTTATAAATCAGCATCCCAATTGCCCATATGCTTCTGCCACAGCAGAACAAAAGGTCTACAAGCAGAAAGCAGCACCTTCTGTGCTGTTATAATGCTGAACTGGAACAGCAAAGCCCGGCTGTCTCGCAGCCGTGCAATGCCAGCCCGTCACCACCGACCCTGGGCACCAGCACTGCCCGTCCACAGCAGTGGGAAGCTGCTGTCATGTGGAGGAATAGCGACAGAGCTGCTCTAAGCTGTGCCTCGGGACCACGCTGGGGACCAGACAATCAAGCTGCTCTAAATCCCGCCTGGCGCTCCCATCCCTCACACCGAGCTGCAACAGAAGCCCCAGGGGTAGACCACATACATGGGGTGCTCAGAGCAGGTAGCTGGAAGAAGGCTGCTGAGTTCTCCTCCAGCATTGCCCCCCTCCGAAGATCTCACTCCTCTGTGCCTCAATTTACTCATCTGGGCATAAGAATACTTAGGTCCTTCTAAGGGTTACTGGCAGAAAGATTTCATATTTACACAGTGTTGAGGAAAGTGTTATGAAATGCTTTTCAATGAGCAGCTGGAATGGCATCTATTTCAGATCTGCTTATTTTCTCTCTTGGCCTTCTGGAGAGTTACATGACAATTTAGTATCACCCGTGACACCTGGCAGTGTTAAGCTAATTCTCATTTTATTCAGGGTTGATCACAGAGTTTGCAGGGGCCCAAGGTAGAGCAGAGCTCCGGGCTGCCAGGAGCGACGGAGTTCAGCCAGGTTCTGAGTCACAGCCAGAGAGAAAGATCAAGCTCCAGCTCACAAAATGCCAAATCAGTGCAGAGCTTTGAGCTCCTTCCAGAGCATGAGCCCTAACGCAATCGCTTACGTTGCTTTTACTTCCAACCTGTCCTGCTCGCCATCGTACAGATCATTTGGACGAACAACGTCTGAGATGTGGCATCCTAAATAAACTCAATAGCGCAGCTTCAACCTTAACAGGGTTGAGGGTAGTGTGCTATTCCTCGTGCTTTAGCCATATTCTTATTATAAAGACATTTACTTGGTTCCCGGGAGAGAACATGATCAAGTTTTACTCCGAGATACTCAGTAGATGTGACAGTGCTAAATGGAAGGGGTTTCAGCCAAGAATAAAACCAGCTTTAAGCATGGCAGGAGGAGAGAGAGAATGAAGGGGAGAGAGAGAACAAATTTATTACCACAGCTGATCACATATGCTGTCTCGGAGGAGACGCTATGAAAGACATGGAACATCATTTGCAGTAATTAGAAGAACAGTATCACCCCAATGTATAAATATTTTAGATTTCAACACATGTACTGTAGAGGTCATCAGCAGCAGGCCTAAAGAGAGGAGCGTATCACGAGTGGAAGCAGCTGTTCACACTCCTGTTTTCCCTGTAGATAATATAAATGACACTGATAGATTGAGCACCCTTCAGGGAAACCTTTCGAAAACAATTTAAAAGACAGAAGGAGAGAAGAAGAGGATGATCTCTCAGTGAACGAGTTCAGAGGGAAAAGTTTACTATTACCTGGGAACACATAAGGGCCAGAAGGGGTTACTGAGGCTGTCCTTTAGCAGGTACACTTCAAGCAATGGAAAATTAATGTGCATCTCCCACCTCTCTGCAAGTCATTTTTTTTGCCTGCTGCTGATCAGAACCGTCTGTTTCAGGTCTTCCCCTTGGCACAGCCCATTCTGTATTTTCAATTTCCCTTCTGTAAAGCACTTCTATCCAGCTTCCTTAGCACCACTGCTCACCTAAACGCCAGTCACTAACCCCTCTTTTTGAACGATCTGTTTGGTAATTGATAGGGCTGTACCGGTAAAATGAGCTTCTCCCTGCCAAATACAGCGACTGTTAATTCAGGACAGTTGTCATCTCTTTAATGGAAATTCCACCGGGCTCCGCAGGAATCTTTGCTGGTCTCTGTGGATTACTCTTGCTTCTATTATTTTCCGCTGGAAGACCAATCTGCAAAGACTAATTTTAAATGGATTACTTGTTTTACAATCTGATTTCCAGTTGAAATTAGTAGGAAAGAAGTTGCATGGCTCTCAGCTGGAATTTCCTGTGGGACACTCAACCACTTCAGCTCTAGAGACTATTTCTAGCTAATCCTGTAGAGTGGATTTGATTTTACAAAGATTTACCCAGCAAAATAGAGGATAGATGCAAAAGGTCAAGCTTTTGCCACACACATTTCTTGGTTATGTTTTTTCCCCAGAGGCTCGTATCATCCCCTGCCTGAGTTCCTGCCTCCAGCTGAGCCTGTTGCTCCATAAAAAACAATGCGCTAACCTTGGGGGGGGGAAGTAGTTTATAACAGGAGAGGGAAATGGGTGTCAGACTAAACAAATTGCTGACTCGGTCTCTACAGCTGTCTTGGCTATATTCTTTACAAGACTGGTTGTTCATTAGCTGTCTTGGCCCAACAAAACACCTAAAGCAGCTGATACTGAAGGTGCGTGGTGATAACATCGAGCTTCCACCCAGGGCTTGGTGCCTGACAGGAGCTGCCCTGTCCTGCCAGCAGCAGTCGTACAGCAGGCAGGGAGAGCTTTAAAAAGCAACGTTTGCTGAATGTGCATGGAGGATGCCAGTGCATCCAGAGAGGTCGGTGCTTATCTGATAGCACGCTGCGTCCCCCAGGGGTTACAGAACATTGAATCTCTCTTCCTTCTACCTTGTCATAACACGAACACCAGAGAGTGGCCTTAAATACAGTGTTCTGCATGGCACGGGGCTGCCAGCTACCACAGATTTAGACATTGCAGAGGTGAAAGCAAAAAAGCCTGAGAAGTTGAACTGGCTGGAACTGGGAGCTGAACCTAGGAAGGAGGGCTGGGAAATATTGCCTGGGGTATCTGTTTCGGTAGCTAGAGTTCCCCCAAACTGCAGGGCACCTTACTCCTTGGATGGAGGAAGTTTTGTTTGTCTCACCAGTGCTAGAAGAGACCACAAGTCTTTCTAAATCACAGAAAACCACAGAAAAGAAAACTGGAAGTATGAGCAATAACCATGCAATTCCTAGCAGGTGTTTGCCTCATCGGTTCTTAAAGAGTTCAGATGATCGCAATTGCACAATCTAGTCCAATGCTAAATTACCCTTCAGCTCAGACAGTTTTGTTCAGTATAATGTGATTTTTTTTTTGTTGCAGATTAAGAGTATTTCCTTGTCTATTTTTCTCTTTTTAATAGTGCATGTGGAGATCAGGTTACTCCTTTTCTCATTGCTGCAACTCATGGAAAATCTTCTGTTCTCTAAATAAAAAATAAAAAAATTCTGAACAGATGTTCTCTGTGTGCCTTTCTACCTCCCACAAATTGTGAAGAAAAATATATCAATTAATACATTTCTTTGTAGACATCATAGGCTTGCTTTGCAAATGGGGTGGGTCAAGCATATGTCGCCTGCCTCAGCTGACAGCAGCTGGAGAAGCGGCAGCAATCTGACCACTTTTCATCATGTGAAATTAGGTTGTTTGGACTGGATTAGCTCAGATTTGTTCCGATCCATCTCGGCTCTTACTCACCACTTTGTGTTCTTTGAGGTGGTCACAAAGAGTCTGATTGTTCATTTTTTCCAGCTTGACAATTCAGTGGCTTGCTTGCCCCTCTGAGTAGGTGTTAGCCTTGCCCCCTTTCAGTCTCGTGGATGCTCGCTGCTCTGCCGCAATTCTTTCAGAACAATTGAAAGCAGCTTTAAGGCTGTCTCAGCCAACTCCTTCACTATTCTGGGGCGGATTTCATCAGGCACAGTCAATCTGAACACATCTGGTTCATCCAATTACTTTCTAACCTGTCATTTTCCTATTCCAATTTGAGTTGCTGTTCTTTTTTTCCCTGCTGGTGTTAATTGTATCAGTCAGTTGAACAACTAATCTCTTTTAATTTTACTTAAATTTTGCCTTCTTCAGCATACTGCCAAAACATCAGCAGTGTAATCCAACAGTCTAACACCCAGGCCTCTAATCTGAACAGTGGCCAAGTTTTTGGTTGTTTGTTGCTGAGACCTGAAATATAACCATGCATCAACCGTTTGAACTATGAGCCTCAGATAGCTGTCCTGAAGCTAAAGGTACCACTTGAGGTTCCTTGACTTATTGCACACCTATAAAACACTTCAAGAATTCACAAAATGCAATATGGCTAGACAGCGAGTTCAGAGGAGGTCACACTGGCAGCTTCTATCTGAAGCAGCTTGTCAGGGTCCAACAATTAAGCCCATCTAAGGTTTTCCATATTTAAGCCCTGAAAAAATCCAAATGTACAGCTATCATAACTAATCCTTTTGCTTCTTCCTTGGCAATCTGTGTGCATTGTTTCTGCTGACCTCCCCCAAGGCAAGGGTTTCCTGCAGAGGACACACAGCGTTTTCCTGTCTGCAGTACAAGGCATGCCTCTGTCTCCTGTGTCTCCTGGCTATGGGTTGTCTTTGACTCTTGAGTTCTCCAGGCCATAAAGATTCCTGGAAAGATTGTTTTATTAGAATTCTCACCACAATTTCCCTTCATGATCTTATGTTATTACCTTGCAATTTTTTGGCACCTTCAGATTGCTCATACCTGAAAGCAGAAGCATCCGAAATATGACCCAGATATCACCACTGTCTCTCTCTGATACAGTGTTCTTTATTATCACCAGTACTGCTTTATCTGGCTTACTCACATTATAAGAGCACAAGCTTTGCTCATAACCAGGATCCCCTCCTCCCAACTGGGTACTAAAAACACCTGTGAGAAACTATCATTTTCTCCCTCCCTCAGGGCTTTTAAACAACCTTGAAGTAGGGGAGCATCTGACAAAGGTGGAATGGGTAGTGAAATGACAAAGGAGAATTGACTGTATCAGGTAACTATAGGCAGAAGGTGTTGATCCTAATTGTTTGAAAACCTTAAAAGCATTGGCAGAAAGGTCACCTGAACTATCTCCGATTCTCATTAGCAGATTCCCTTTAATTATTTACAACAGTAGACTGGATACTAAAAAGAGAGGCTAGCAGCCATCTGGTTTGGGCTCTTGGTGTGATAGCTGTAAAAAAAAGTCACAGGGACCTTTGCAGGGAAAGTCAGACAAAAGGGCACTCATGGCTGGCAGCCCATTTAAAGTAAGAGATGGCAGATGCAGAAGGAAAAACATGCTGATGAACAAGAGTGGGTAAGGAGAGAGAAGCAGAACTGTGGAGCATCTCAAAGGTGTGATCAAGGTGCACTATTCAGTATAAGCCTGAAATGCAAGCGTTCAAACACACAACTTTCTGCCCCCTGCACAGGCTACTTTGCAAGTCAAGTATAGAGTTACCTCTTACCCTGGGATCCCCTCCTTGTTCTGTTTTAAAAGGGCAGAACTATGTCCCAGTTACTAAACTGCAACCATATAGACTCTCATTGCCAAAAGGGAGTGTCTCTTCTGATGACAGGGCTGCTTTGGAGGTAACAGGAATGAGTCATTTTATTCATCGGGGCTTTTTTGAAGATGCATGAAATCATCAGTTATGATGGGGTCATATTTGCAAGCTCTAGGTTATACCCAGGAGAGCTGAATTGGTCTTTTTAAAATAGATGTTTACTACTTCTTCTTGCTTTGGTACCTAAAAAGGGTCCTGGTATAGGCTTCTAATAAGTTGTCTTGGGCAAGTCCTAGTCTCTCTTGGGATTTTGGCCAATGAAAAGAGATACTGATCATGATCTCAGTTGTTTCTACACAAGGGATTTTATATGGAAACCTTGACGCTGGTGGATTAAGATCCAGTGGAGACAAGGCTCAAGATTGTGCAGCCAAGGGAAAAACACAAGCAGTTTCCCCAGTGTAGTCATCCCTTCAGAGATCAGGCTTCTAACATTAAGTCATTTCTTGTTTCTGAAATAGTAGATACTTTTTGGGCAGCATTCCTGCAATCCAAGGAAAGGAAAGGGTTGTTGCCAGTATTCTGGCTGAATTAAAATGGGATTGGCACAAAAGTTACGTTGAAATGACCTATGCAGATAACTTGATTTGGCAGAGAATAAGGTGCTGTTTATAGTCGCAGTAAGAAGCGTGAGAATGCAGGGGTGGAGCTCCTCAGTGGATTTGTAGAGATGTGGGAGAGCGAAAGCATGAAACGCAAGAGAAGGAGACTTGCCTCTTGCCAGCCTCAGGCAAGGAGTCAAGCTTGTGAGCAAGCAGCCTAGAGGACAGAGCCGCTGAGAAACACCCAGCCTCCTGCACAAAGAAATGCTCATCTGTGTTCCTCCTCCTTTCCCACAGCACAGCAATGCCTGTGAAAAATTACTGCGTGTTGGCCACAGCACAACAATTTTAAAGCTGCATTCAACACACTTGTAATATATTCAGCTGGGCTTTTTTTCCACCTAGCAGTGAGTGTTCTGAAAAGCCTGGGACCCAGAAGATATCTGCATTAATTCTTCTCGGAGGTTACATTTTTAGGAATATTTTATTTTTAAAACATATTTTGCCAGCACCAGTAGGGCTTGGAGCCTCTCTGGACTGCCTACAGGTATGAAAAGCCAAGCCCTGCCTTAAAGAATGTAAGGACTGAGAGAGAAACATGACGTGGAAAGGGTTTGGAAAAATTAGCTACAGCCAAGTCTGTACGATGCAAACATGCATACTCACATGCAAAAGTGTAATTTTCCTCCAATAAAGATTTGAAACAGGCAGATAAAACTGGTGTGCCACGCCTGCACTTCAAAGAAGCATGCTCATATGCCCTATGGAAGGAAACGAGAGAGCCAGGACGTCAGTTGTTTCCATGTGAGAGTGTATACATATAGATATACATATGAACACATGGAAATATATATATACACACACACGTTTATATATGCGAGCGTGTGTCTGTGTACATATTTATATGTAAGCAGACATTTTCAGTCCCCTGAGCCATGACTGAATTGCTGGTTGTGATGCCTGAGGGCAGCAGGGAGTTTCAGAGGCAGGAGGAGCCGTCCTGTGTGGCCAAGCCGGCTGCTGGAGGAGCTGGCAAAGGGGCGAGCACAGCGCGGCAGCTGCTGGGGACAGGAGTAGGAAGCTGCAGCAAGAGCTGTACAGATTCCTCACTTGGCATTCCTGGCTGGGCAGGGAGAAGTGGAAAAGCATTTTTTTTGCCCAAAGTAGAAGCTGGTGGACTTCATTACCTCTCGACTATGCCAATAGGGGAGAGCAACGAGAGGAGGGGCAAATTGAAACACAGGCACAGAGTGAGATGACACAAAATCAAAGAGCTTTTCTCTGGTGGAATGAAAGGACAGGGAAACCCACAGCAAGGATCATACTGAGGGGATGATGAGGTTGGCAAAATGTGGAAGGAAGATGATATTATCAGGCATGGTTTATATGAGTCAGACAAGAATAATAGAGGTATTACAGTGCAGAAAAGATGAGGCCGATGAACTCATGCTAGTGAAGATTACAATTCAGCTGCCCATCTTTCCCTCCTCCCCAATTTCTTTTCATTAAAAGACTCAAGAGAATCCTGTGGGGAGGAGCGAGGGAACGGGGAGTGTTATAGTTTCTCTCCAGAGCCATGCTGCAGCAATGACATGGATGGCTGTGGGAAAAAAGGAGGAGGGGAAAAAAGTGCACAGAGGAACAGACCTGATGAAAAAAGAGAGTGAAGAAGGTGTGAGAGGAGCAGAGGGAATGTGGAAAGCCAACATAAGAGAGAGAAGACACTTGCAGCAGCGAAGTCATAGATTTCTGTGACTGGCAAACACAATGTCTGAAAGAGGAAAGACAGAAACCCCAAAAACTAGAGTGAGAGTGGTATTTAAGGCAGTTAAGTGAGTACCATCAGGCTGTCTGGGATCAACTGAGGAGTACAATACCATAAGCAGGTGGTTATCAGGTAGTGGAGGTGTCTTGATGGGTGCTGAAGCTTCCAAAGCCAGAGATTGTGATAGCACTGACACCAGAGATACAGAGGAATCTACATTTTTGCTGCTTATTTCTAGATGTGCCTCACCCATACGATAATACTTTAAAAATAGAACAGATTTTAAACACAGAGAAAAAAATGGAATTCCTCTTAAGTCTCAATCTAAAAATGACATATCAGGGACTTAAAATTGAAATCACTAATCCATATTTGAAGGCCAGACCTTAAGCACTTGCTAACCTTAAGCACGCAGGGATGAAAAAAAATTGGTTTACATGAATATCAAGCTTATGCTTTACTATGCTTACACTTGTACATTTAAACAGATTTTTTTACATTTAAAACTACACTATTATGTTTACACTTTTACATTTAAAACAAATATGCACAAAGTCAATCAAAGCAATCTGCAAGTCTGAGATCTTAAACTAACATTCAACTCCAGAATGAGCAGAACTGGTGAATCCCGAATCTGATTCTCTTCTCAGATGGCTATCAAGGAAAAGTACCTTGGAATTGCACCCACGTGGGTGCAAACCTAGTGGAATTGCACCAACGTAAAATAGATGTGAGTGAAAGGAGAGTCAGCTCTTGATGTCCACAGAGGATGGTTGTAAACAAGGTGTCAACACATTTCCTCCTGATGCTGATACGAAGGCCTTGTTAACACAGTGTGATGACACTTGAATTGTCATGAAGCCGCATTACTCATTTCCAGCACAGGACAGATACATCAAGATTGTAGACAGGATGAAAGTACAGCTATATCTGCTTATAATCATGCATGACCAGCTGCTCTGAAGCAGTAACAACTCTATGCGCGGAAGCAGTGCATAGAAGTGATGAGTGTGTATAGCAGTCCGCAATTGGAGCACATTTAAATATTGAGCACAGGCTAAACAGCCTGGAGAATTGCAAGTCTTTTATAAAATTGATATTATAACAGGGAAATGGCTGATAGTGTTTTGCCTATGCATATAGAACTGTTATCAAGTATTTACACAGTATTGTACAAAGACAGTAAGACTGGAAGAGTAGGTTTCAATGAAATGAAATGTCCCAGATAGCTTGTCCCAGAAAACCTACCTCAAACTTTAGATGCAATATGCCTAGCCTGGAAAACACAGATGAGAGATAAAACAATCTTCAAAAACTTTGGCAGAAACTTCATGCGCAAAAATAGAAAGTTTAAGTTTTAACAAACGACTGCTGGTTTGTGAACACAGGGCTAATGAACAAACTGGCAGCTTTGCTGAAGAAAATACATCCAGCTAAATATATACGGTGATATCAAACTCCCAGGCTAGCCTACTGCAAACTTCTCATTAGTTTAAAAAATGTACAATTTTATCAAGGCTGTATGCTAAGAACTGCTTTATTCTACAAAAAGCGTTGCTAAATTTGTTCTAATCTTGGAGATTTAACTCTGTGAGGAACTGCTACCTTTTCAGCTGGAAGACATTTCATTATGTCATCTATATAGTGCTGGAAGCGGTGCCAGTTTCTAGTGTCACAAGCAACCTCCAAGCCAACAGCAGAGCTATATTTGGAAAAGTTTTTAATTTGCAGACTCTATTTTATGTCACCCATGAAGCACAGGAAGGAAGATACCCCTGTCCTAAACAAAAAATAGACCAACCTTTTCCTCCAAACTGCTGTTTGAAATTTCCTGATTCATTATACTTGCAAAGCCAGACTGGACACAGTATAGTCTGTTTACTACAAGGGAAGTTACCTGGTTTTAGCCTATTGAATCTCTGGAGATATAACCACAAAAACCAGTCTTAAATGAGAAAAAAAATAGGCACTGGTGAGGTACTCTAGAGGTGCCTATGTCTCTTCTTTGATAAGAGAAGAAAAATAAAAGATTAATTTATACTGGGAGCCGAACTTTAAGATGGCTAACGTTGGAAGAGGGGACTACTGCTCCTGATGACTACAACTCCAGCTGCCTCAGCTCTGTATCAGGAAAACACAGGATGTACTCCATGCAAAATTTTGCATTGTTGTTCACAACCCAGAAGCAATCAAAATAAAATTATTTCCTGCAGAAGCATCTGCAGAGCATCTGGTTCTCAGTAGATGGTGTCCACAATAGCCTGTAACTGTGACATTCCTCGAAAGTGGCTGCATAAAGTCACAAGGCTGAATTTTGCCTATACCCAACTTTTTTCACTAAGTAGTGCCAAACAGTTTTGTTTTATACAACTCATTTCAATTATTATTCAGACAGGCTCTTTCCGATTACAAACATACTACTCCCATGCTCCAGTCAGTCACGCTAGTGCTTGGAGCTATGCCACTTTGTGCAGATTGACCTTGACAGACTTTGGCACCAGAAGAGCCAAGGAGAAAGAAATCCCATAATCAGCACTTCTGAGAAAAACTCTGCCTTGAGATTTGATAGCCATAGCCTGAAGCTGAATCATCGTCGCTGTATATGTGATAGCTTAATCAGGTGGATTTTATTGTTGTATGGCTACCTCCTAGTTATCAAACAAACTGAATAATAAAAATGGAAGTGATTTCCTTGGTAGTCACTACTATCATTAATGTGCCCTCAAGATCCTCTCCATTTTGAAGTGCAATATTCTGATGTCTGTCATATGCTTCTCTAATTTTAGGGCCACACTGTATCTACTTCTTCCATGGATGATTTGCAAGTGTACCAGGCCAAAGCCCCTAGGACTAACCCAATGCTACGCAGAACTTCTTGTCTTCCTGCCCAACCCCAACAGACAAAATGACAGAAGTCCAGAACATATTTTTACCTGAATACCAACCAACAGAGCCCATCACCCTGTGCATTGGAGAGGAACCTTCTATGTGCCATAGAAGGTAGTAGCAGCAGTCAAGCAACTTCTATGTACCTTTGGATAACAAGGATGGCTGCCTTGCTCTGCTCCCAGCTTGAGGTTCCTATCCAGAGACATCTTATATCAGAAAGTCTGGCGTGTGCACTGTCATAAAAAAGGCCTTTCAAGCTGTGCACCTCAAGACTGAAATTCCCAGCTATATTTTGGTCTTTACTCCAGGAGCATATCCCCAGAGACTTTCTGTTGCTCATCTGCCAGAACGCTGCCAGAGCCCCTTGAGGGCCAGGCAGCTAAGCCCTGCTCCCCTGCCAAGCCTCGTTAGACCTGGCCAGGCTCAGTCAGAAACACTCAAACCCTCTAAGAACAAGCGTGAGACTCCCTCAGGAGACTTCTGGATCTTCTTCTCATGTGACAAGTACTCCTCTTGGTGTGTTAGCGTGCATCATGCTCCATTCCTGCTCTCAGCCTTGCCCCAAGGTGTGACAAGCTCTGGTGGGAAGCCAAACAGATGCTGGTGCCTTTCTGGATCTGGGGGTCTGCTGATGCCTGGTCCATTGATAGGAAGAGAAAAAGCATCAGCAATCAGGACACTGTGTTGTTTTTCTTTATTTCCCAGTAAATGCCTGAATAGCCAATACCACATTATTAATTTGTAACTACCTCCTCTGAATGCATTTGTAATTTTTGTAATATGCACTTTTGTTTTTCTTCTTCACATATCTTATTTCAATTCATGTTTCCCTAGTATATCCATGGATACTTGCAAGCCTGACTCCCATTGATATCAACCTCTCTCCTGGCTGTGAAGAGAGGTCTCATTAAGGTCATAAATAATGATTATAGCCTCTGTGAGGTTCTTTCTCACTGCCACGGTTGTGTGAAGTCAAGTGAAGTGGCGTCAGCGTACCTTGTCTGGTCCCATTCATGTCCACAAACACTGGCAAGTGATGTTGGTGTGTTAATCTATTTTTCACCTGTGAAGCACTTGGTTTTGAATTTCAGCCTTCTTTTATTCTGCATTAAAAATGCTTCTGGAAGCATGGAAGGTAAATATTCACCATTTTTGCTGCTGCCCCTTTTGATTGTTCTTGGTTTGTATAAACCTACAGAAAATCTTTTTCACGTATCCTAGTACTTCCATTTACCTAAAACTACCTCAGTGTTATATAGAGATTTTTCCAAGAGCAATGGAAAAAAATCCACAAAAACACAGCATCTACTTAAATGCATTCTGATTTATGTTCTGGTGGGCCCTGTGCTGTTTGGAAAGATTTGCTTTCCTCTCATTGGCTGGAATTTTTTGAATGTACCTCATCCAATAACATAGTTATATCATCTACATCACGTATTTTATGCCTTTACTTTCAACACCTTTGTAGTGTGACTGTGATATATTAAATATCACATAAAATAGATACTAAACAGATACTTTATTTTGTACAAACAAGGATTTTGTTCTACTGGTGAGGTAAACTGATGTAAAGAAAAATGCATCTAAACTCTTTACCTGGGCAATATAGAATTTATCTATTTTTCACTGTTCAGCCTTGAGCGTCAAACAAGTGGATTTACTCACTTTTTAATTTATCATTGCATGGTCAAAAGTATTTTGGAATCATCCAGAAAAAAAAAAAAAATCCATACTAGTTACTTCCGTTTACATGAGCATAACTCACTTCATCCAAAAGAATCCAAAGGCATTTCAGAAGATCCAGTTCTATTAACATAGTTACACGAATAATCCTACTGGGCTTGGGTTTGCTCTGCCTTGTGTTTTCTGTAGTTGTTTTGGTCTCTGACAGAGGCTGCGAAGTGCTTCTCCTCTCACCTGGGAGTATTTTAATGTAGTGCCTAAAACCTCCAATGCTGCTGTCATTAGAAGGAGTAGCATAATATCCCTGACACAGTAAAATGCAATAGGATCAGACCTGAAAAATGTGAAGCACAGAATGGAATCAGTGGGTTCTAAGTTGCAGGGAAAACACCTTGTACATGTGCAGAATACAATGAGCACTTTTGCCGTAACTCTATCCAAATAAAACAATCTTTTCCAGCTACGTGATGCTACATGTAAAGGCAAGGTAAGTTAGCTTTGATATCAGGATGAAATTAGCTACAATATCATACATTTCTTTTGAAATCGAGGTAAGGGTTACAAAAATAAATGAGGTTATGCTCAGAAATAAATGGCTAATAGCTCTGGGAGGCAAGATTTGTGTCTCTATTGTTACTTTCTGAGTTACATATTTATTTTCTGCTATGGATGGTGAAATATAATCTAGCAGTCATTCAAATTTAATAAGGTTTTTTGGGTTGGTGTTTTTTGCATTTTTTTTGCATGTGTCATTTTTCTCAAAAATCAAAACAACCTGATTTTTTGCAATCGAGGGGAAGAAATGTCAGGTTGTTCTACGCAGTAGCAATCACGATACAAATTGCAGACAGCAAGCAAAATCTGACCTGTGTGGTCCAGGAGTGAGGACTGTTAATGTTAATTCTGAAAAAATACATATATTCTGCAATATTTTATTAATTGATCTTGAAATATTTATTGTTTTTATTGGATGTATACATCATAAATCTTACTTTCTGTCTACTGACTATATGCAAATGATATGCAATATGAAGGCGGGGGGAGCCTGAGCCTTTGATAATCTAGGTGGGCAGGTGAAATTTGCTGGTAGAGGGCACTCAAATCAGACACAACATGCTTCAGACAAGAACTAATTGCTGAAGATGAAGCTAGACAAATTCAGACCAGAAATAAAATTGAAGTGTTGTAAAAATGGGGACAGTCACTGAAGTTCAACACACAGGGCTTATGATGAATTCTCCACCACTGGAAATATGATTGATATTTGTTTAAAAAGATACACTCTATTTCAAGTACTGATGTGGGGTCTAAAGAAGGATTTTTCTTTCGTGAGTCCTAAGGCCTGTATTACACAGGGCTTCAGACCAGATGATCACCGTAGAGCCATCTGAACTTAAAATCTATGAGTCTACGTGTTGAAACAGCTTTGAAATCAGTGTGCAGATGGGCGCTTGTCCCAGGTAGATGCTGAGAGCTCTGGGGTAATTTACATTTTGACCCATTTCCTAGATTTAGAGCTTCTGCTGTAGAATACTCTCATGACCCACTTTTGCAGTTGTCTCCATTTCTGACAATAGCTGCATTTTCTCATATCCTTTTCTCTCACTTGCTGTTGAGATGTTGTTGTGCAAGGTGAACTTTGAAGAGGCAGTCTAGATTCAGAAGCTGCTCTTCAGCTGTCTAACAAGAAAAATGCCTGTGGGCTGAAAATAGAACAGTTAATCTAGATCCGGCTGATAGATTGGTTACACTAAGGGTATCTCAGCTGATCTTCAAATACAGAACAAGGACAAGACTCTGATAAAAGAGCATTGATTAGGAAAGCTTGCAAGGTGAAAGAAATGGTAACAGAGAGGAGATCAGAGTCACCAGGTAGCACAGACTTGACTAATTCTTGTCTACAGCTATAACTGCTCCCCCTTCACCATCCTGTTAGATGTGTGGGTTTTGTATTTTTTTGACATATGGGCTAGAAAGACAAAACCTACAGGAAGATCTGAATTACTAAATACAGCTGTCAACTTTGTGTGTCACTCGTGTGTGGCTGGAGATTCCTGGAGATCCAAATAGTTCATTTCCTTCACATCAAAAGTGAGAATGACTCTTACCAGCCCATTCTCACAGCTTGCAGTGTTTAGGACATCAATCCATTCTTCTGCAGTCAAGGTCATAATTTCTTTTTGAAGAAGTTGTTTGTGCCTGCCAGATTCTTTCATACTGCATATGAAAAGGGTACCCCATATGTTGTGAAAAAGTCTGCAGGAACCGACAAAGATTCCTTGGTATTACTAAATGGAGTAAGAAACATTAACTTTAGTATGCAGTCTATTTACCCACAAAGAGCGCCCTCTTCCCAGAGCTCTGCTCCACAAGCATGTCCATCTGTCCCTTCAGTCCACAGCTCCCCATCCACACTGTGCATTGACTCGATATTGGCAGGCCGTGGCAAATACTGAATTCCCTAATTTCCCTCTCAATCTCAACACCTCCTTCTCCTTACCACATCCTACCCCTGCTCCTGCCTTCCAGCTCTGTCTATAACAGCATCAAAGCCTGCAAAGCCTCAAAAATGAAAAGATGGGGCAATCACAGCCTGAGGGGGCAAAGTCACAGACAGCTGAGGGTGGAGGAAAGGTTATGGCTTGTCATGGATGTGCAAAGATGCTCTCTCCACAGCACTGCTGACGAGCGAGCCCCATGGAGGCTTGCAGCACTCATGTTATTCTTGCCCAGGGCCCTGCTGAAATTAGCGTCAGTCTCAAAGGAAACATGCAACCCTTAAAGATACAAAGCTAAATTTTTTGCAAGCACAGACTATATGCGCTATGAACCAATGGTTAGAAGTGGATATCAAATCACTGATTTGAAACAGATTTTAAAGATGCAGATTTTAGAGAGGTAGTTTTGTTGATCTTGTGCAATATCACTGGGATCAGCACAGCAAAACCGTGTTTCCTAATTAGAGCTGGATGAAGAGCACATTTGTTTAAAGATCTACCAGGACTGTGATGGTACTGAGCATTCCCATTCGGGGCACAGAGAATGCCATGTTTGCCATAATGTCTGGTAGTTATGAGTCAGTCTCATACCAGGTCCTTCTTCTGCTATGAAAAAAGCAATGTCAGGATGTTCCGTCGACTTCCCTGGGATCTGTATCAAAATGGAAATTACCCTTAAAATCCCTTCAGTAGAATAAAATGGCAGTTTTGACATTTTACGAGCCATATGGGAAAGAAGGGCTTAAGCATAGTGCTTCTGTTTCTTTCTCTCAACTGAAGATGACAGTAGTCTGGTTGTTTTTCAAGTTTCTACATTAAAGTTTGCTTATATCTAGGTGAAAAAAAAAAAAAGAAAACGCAACCAACCCTTGCATGACATGTCTGGCCTAAGCTGACAAGCATACTGCATGGGTGATTTATATTTAGAGCAAGGCCCAGAGGTGTCTAAAGCAATCTACTTTCAAAAGTAGAAGTTGTCATATTCTAAATCTGCTCTTAAAGAAAACTGGACCTCAGTGTTATTTTCTGGTTAAAATATACAGTACTCAGAAGAAAGGGCAACATTTGAGAACAAACACGTGATGTCCAGAGTTTAGTGAGGCACCTGATTTCAGGATACTTTATACTTACAGATGAATGGCCAAAGCAATTTTGTTTTAATCAGTGAGTTGTGTGAACAGTATTTATGCAACTGACAGACATTCTTACACAAGTTACTGGCAAGTGCATTGATTGTAGATGGCTGGCTTTTGGGGAATTATCTTTGCCTTCTTCCATGTGATGCTCATAGCAAAGGTGCTGCATTAGGTGCTGTTTTGTAAACCGATGTCTTCCTCACAGCTGCTGGAACCACAGCGTGTCCCTAGGGCATGTTCTCTGCCTGAGCCCCTGTCTTTTGCAGCTACTGTCATTTCAAAGACTTCACATCGCAGTGCTTGGGGAAGATGGGAAATGAAAAGGCCTCCTTCTGGGAGATTTGATTGCTTGAGGTTAACTTTTGGATTTGTTTCCCAAGCAAATGTTTCTTCTCAACTGGAGGTGTGTTCAAAGATTGTCATGTTTCATGGCTGAGATATTCTGTTGATCCTCCAGTTATCCTCTCATGTAGATTTTGGGGGATTTTGCTCCACAGTAGCAAAGAAAGCGTTCAAATTTTCATGAGGACAGGTCAAAATAAATTGAGGAAGTTTCTTTATCTCTCCATGCTAATCTGCATAGCAAACTTCTAAACATTTATGGCTTTCTCTGTAAAGAGCACGAAGCAGTAACGTGTCATGCCTGATGTTGATGGCCACTATGAATGGCCTTCTTGTCAAACAAGTTCCTCTTCACTGCTATTAGCTCCCTAGAAGTGAGCATGTGGGATCTGTTATATTCAACTGCTGGTACAGCACACCTAATGCTACGACAGTTGATATTTACTCAGAAGCCTTGTCTTCTCAAGGGATCAACAAGTTTTGATCATTTATCTTTCCATTCAAAAAATAAATATGTACATATATAAAGCAATGATTTTCCTCTGTGCATACTTCTTTGCACTCCAATTTTCAGCCTGAAAAGAGAAAACCCTTTTGAACTGAATGCCATGGGAAAACTCTAGAAAATGGACCAAAAGATTTTGTATTCTTACAGGATTTGGGAGAAGCTGTGGGGCAGTGCAGAGTTTATATTTTAAGTCTTGGAAGCAGCAACTACAACTTCGGCTAAAAGCCAAAAGAGGAAGATGATTTTTTAAAAAAAAAAAAAAGAAAAGAAAAAAATCAGCTATCCTTGGAAGAAGTGTGCTCTGTTCTTATCAGCTCCTGTGCCTCCGGTCCTCTGGGTTGCTTCCTGTGGTTCTGGCATTTTGCCATTACAGACTTTCATCTCTAAAATGAAAAAAAAAAAAAAAAAGTTAGTGGCACATATTTATACTGAATTACTTCATTAAAAAGCCAGAGAGGAGCATTTGCTTTGAAAAAAATGTTTTAACTTTCTTTTCAGCAATATATATATTACCTCTGTGTTCAGTGGCACTCCTCGGGTACTGAAGATGTCTTAGACCTGTGATTTAACCTCACATAACACACGTCCTGTGTTGCCTCTCAGAAATAGACCATTTAGTACATATTCTTGAAACTGCAATTTAGTTTGGCACCCCATTAAAACTTCCAGGAGAAGACACACATTTCTTTTCACAACATCTTTTTGCTGCCTGAATGAATCTTTATGCATCCAGTGGTTAAGGAATTTATCCCTTTGACCATGCCATTTCAAGGTGTCATTAGGTTCAGAAGCTCTGAATTTTTGTCAATTTGCAATAAAGCATTTCTCAGGAATGTGGAGACCATTGTGCTCTACAGGTTATTGCACAGTGACAAGAAGCTTGGTGTGCCTTACTGAGCAATTTAAGTGCAAGGTGAAAATCTTATCCAGAAAGCTAATTGTGAAGATGTCATTGCAACCACGAACACCTGGCTGTCAGGGTACCATTCATTTTATAGTCCTCCATGACAATAAAAAGCATAGCAGTGGAAGAGGAGGACCTCAGCATATGGGAAGAATTCGCCCCTGCAATTGCAGACTGGATAAATCTATCAAGTTGGGGGGGAGGGAAGGAAGAACCTAGAAATAAATGGAAAATGGGATAAAATAAAATATGGATTTAGCAAAAATTTACCTGAAATTAATGAGCTTTCAAGAAGTCAGTTCTTTAGAAAATTTCATTTTTTTATTTACCTCTCAGGGCCCAAATTCCCTCGCCAATAGGCTGCCACTAGCTGGGTGCCCATTCCCCTGTGCTTCCTTGTGCTGCAGCTACTCTCATGATTAAGTGCCCCAGCCACAAATTCTGTGGCTGTAGGGGTAGGACTAGCCCAGAGCCCTCAGGAAAGAAACTGAGGAAACAGTGAGCTATTTCCATTCAGGGAAGTCCCTGAAACTTTGCTCAGCCCTCTTAAGCCCATTGATCCTGCCCAGTCATCCTCTCACACTTCCAGCTCTCCTTTCTCCTAGCTGATGCCCTGCAGATAGCAGGACTCCAGTCTCACCCACTCTGATTCTTGGAAGGGTGCAGCCCTGTGATGGCACAATTTACTGGGAGATGGACAGTGTGGCAGTGCAGGGCTGTGGTCCATCTGCAGCCTCCCCATTGCCTGAAAGAAAATGATAGGAGAGCAAACGAAGACAAGAAGTAGGAGATGAAAAGTTGACTTAAAATGGGAGAGCACAAGTGGAAGCAGCACTGAATGGAGAGAAGGAAGCTAATGCCAGAAAATAAAAGATGATTATGTTTTGCTTCTTAGCTTCATCCTCATTACTCTTTCTATGTGGCTTCCCATGATCTTTTTCATGTTATCCTTCCTACACTATATTGCCTTCCTTTCCTGTCTCTTAGGTATTTACTGCCTGTTTTTCAGTGTGTTTTCTGTTTACAGAAATAGATCATTAGCCTTTACAAGCTGAAGTTAAACTCTATTTGAAAATACACATTCTGATTCCAAATACTGACAAAAACTGCATATTGCATGACTGGGGAGATAGAATATGACTGTGCTGTATGCAACATTGAAAAAACACTTTTAAAGTCTAACCTCACAGCAATAGTCTTTTTCTTCTTTAATTTCTCTTCTGTAACTCTTCATATCTCTGGCCCAGTGAGTCATAATTCCTGTTTGCAGATTCAGCAGCTTGTAGTTTGTTGCACGCCTTCAGAGGCTGAAGGACGAAGGTACTGAACTTTCCCAACTGAGTGCTTTTGCCATTAGTTTATTGTACAGAAGGGGACTCTGTGATGACAGTAACTCTTTTTCTCAAAAGACTATGCAGATGACATCTCCAGAAGATGTTCTTGAGCTGGCCAGCTTGTGCAGGGTGAAATCTCCAGGGTATTCCAGTCACCTGTGGTTTCTGTCTGTCTGCTTTCACACCGCTTTGCAGCACACTTTTGCAAGCACTGGACTGAGCATTGGCACCTATCTTTTCTGCCACACGTGATTTCCTTTTATGAGCTAGGCACTTATTAGACCTAGGCCCAAATCTTTAACGTTAACCATTTCACACACAGCTAAACATGTTTATAGGGAGTTACCTGTAGTTAGCAACCTCTGCCTTTCTGCAAGTTAAAATTAAAATCACAGCCAAGCAAATAATTTGTTCTATAACTTAAAGCCTGGATCCGGTCCTTTTGAAATCAGTGGGATTAATTTTACTAATAAAGTAGCACACATACTGAAGTGTTCCCTTGGGCCTCCTTTTTATTTTTCTCTGTTTGTAGAACATCTGCAGGAATTCTCCTTTGTTTACTTAATTTTCCAAATTATACAATGATTTTACATTGCAATTTTCTGAATTGACTGTGAACTGTCTGTGTGTTAATGTGCACATTTATTCCTTTGGATGGAGATTACAAATGATGATAGTGAATTAAAGCCTCTGTTTCATTTCCACATCATGTATTTGCTATTTTTCTTCTCCCCCTCTTCACATCTGAATACACACATCCACCAAGCATTCACACAGCAATCTAAATGAGAGGCTGGGCAGCTTAGGGTACTTCCACACCAAAGGATCAGAAGTAAGGTACTGAAGGGGGCACTGGGGAGATCACCCTTAACTTTCCCTCCCTGATATAAACATATGCCTGCACATCCCTTCTTGTTACTCAAATATCAGTCTGACCATGCCCACTTAAAATACTTTTTACACTCCTGAGATAAATGGAGAAGAGTAAGGAGGCTTCATTACTGAAGGAAAAGTACTGTGTATGTTGCACACACCACCCTTAGGAAACATGGCCAGGGGCTCCTCTTATCAAGTGCATTCAACAGATGTAGTCTGTGTTTCCCAAGGTAAATCCACGCAGGGCTTACACCCTGTGAAACAGGGAGCTGAAGAACTCTCCACAGCTGTCTGATACCCTCAGTTCCCACTTTGAGCAGAGCTCAGCTTAATTCAGCACATCAGGTTGGTTCTTTTCTTGTTGCCCTAACAAACCATGATTATATTTTAATGAGAAAGTTTCTTTCCCAGTGTGTAGCCTTAAATTTGCTTTTCAGCAGGTGGCTCATGGTTTAACTCAAAAGTCACCATGTAAATCCTGACAGTAGATTATACTAGTTAATACCATAACTCTCCAGCCCTGGGACTTAATGATTCATTTTCCTTTTATTATTAACAAGTTCTGCCCAGAGAAAGCCTGGGTGAGGAAAAGAACTTGGTTGGAGTTCTTTCTGGATTCTGAGTTCCTCTGACCCATTATCTTTTAATTATGTCTCACTTTTGTACTTTTGTAGAGCAGTGATTTTAATGATTTTAATGAGCTTTATCACAAGTAAGTGAGATATGTAATTTCTCAATTTCAGTGCACCCTGTGAGATACTGGGCTCCCTGACTCAGGGGAGCTGAAACCTCTCAGCACCTGACAGAATTAAATCCCAGCTTCTATGAAATGCTGCTGTGGAGAGTAACTGACTCCCATAAACCCTTTAAAGTTAAGTCTCTCTCAGTTTCACATGTGGAATTGGACAAGCAAAGGTTACCAGGGTTTCAACAGCTGGGACTAACCTGGTGTGTGAACAGCTGGTTTTGAAACTGAGTAGCCCACACAATGAGTGGAAGAAAGATTACAGCCAGTTTCTGTATTGATTTTCAAGGTGGTTAGAAAAAGAAACTGAATTCAGAGAATGACACAAGGTTTAACAAGTTTGCGATTTCTCTGAGACAGTCTGGTAGAAATCCTAACTATCATCTGCATACTAAACCTGCAGTAACAGTTATGTTTTAGGACTTTTTTAGGAAAGACTAACATTCAAGTGACATGAAAGCCAGTAGTTTTAAATGATGTCTTTGCAATTATCACATCTCCCTTGTTTGCGTAGCTGGGGGAATGGAGCGGCTTCACAGACAAGGTGGGAAGGGTCCACAGAAGAAGAAGGGCCAATGACACATACATCATTCCCTTCTTTTCTTGTTCCAGAGGTTCACTTTTTTCTGAGTATATAAAGAAGGGTGTGCCAGCAGCTGAAAAGAATCAGCCACCATTAGGCTTTTTCCCTGACATTAGTTTTATATTAATGCTACTCCACTGACTCTATCAGGATTGCTTCTGCTGTACGAGAGAGGAAAACAGGAACGTTTCTCCTCCCATTACACATGCTGGGAGTTCACACAAAGGAATAAGTCTAATGGTCTAATGAATATTAATGCTATAAGAATCCAGAAATTATATAGAAAATATATAATACAGAGACTTAGAAATATTGGCATGGTCTGGTGAAAAGGGAAAGCATTTTCCTTAATATGCAATTTGCCAGCACTAAAATACAAATATATTGTGAGATAATCTCCCGCAAAATAGCTGTAATAGCATAAGAATAAAAAATTACTCGTATGCTTGCAGACTCATAGGATCTCAGAGTACCTCTTCAGGGTGTACTCACTGACCACTAAAACATCCTTTGTTGTGTCTTAATACTGTAATAGAAGTGGTGACTTATGTGTTCTTAAACAGCAGAAAGAGCAAACCCTTGAACACAGAATAAAGTTTAGCCTCAACAGAACACACACTGGAACAAAGGGCAACAAACATCTGAACCTGACAAGCCAGTTTAGCTTCATATACCCTCGTGTCAGTATGAATATGTACTAGCAAACTGATCTGTGGCAGTGATTCTCTGCACTCTTGCTCTGAATACATAACCTCATTTTTTATAATTGTATTGAAATATAATTTTATCCTAAGCTACAGGTGATGCTTTGCTGGGAATTTTTTTTTCTGAGGAGGACAGAGAGAGGGTGGAGTTGCAAACCTTACATGTGTACCACACAGTGAAGTGCATGTTTGAGAGCTAGTGGAGCCCTGACCTGTGCGCTTTCCACCTGCAATGCTAGCATTTGTAGGTTGCTGTATTTTGAAGTGCCTACACTGTTCTCAGCACGATCTGCTGAAAGACCACACTGTAGTGTACACAGTCCTGCTCATGCCTAAATTATCCACAACACATATTAATGAGAACCTGGTGCTGACTGTGTTCAGGCCCTCCTGAGGCAACCACTTACTGGGCTTAAGGGTTTACTTTTAAAATATGGATTACTGGCTGAGACAACAGGCTTGGACCTATGTTTAATTGATGGTGAGACATATACTAAGTGTTTTAATGTCTCCAGCTCAGCATCTAAGGCCTGCTTCACAAAAACAATGAGAAAAATCACGTATTTTTAAATGGCTTAGGTCCTAGAATATTTTAAAATATTCTCCTTCTCATGCAAATTCTGCTTAGTATGAGAGGATGATTAAAAGGTAGCAGAAAACCACATTTTTACTTCCTTTGTTCTAGGCTTGTCTTACCGCTCCTTTTCATAGAATCATAGAATCATTTAGGTTGGAAAAGACCCTTAAGATCATCAAATCCAACCACTAACCTTAACTACCAAGTCCACCACTAAACCATGCCCCTAAGCGCCACGTCCTCCATCCCCATCATATGTTTGAGGAGCCTCATATTTGCTCTGCCTAGCAGTCATTTATCTACAGCCAAAATAGTTTGCTGTGCCCCGGTAAGGACAGTCAGAGCATAGCAAGGTGCTGAGCACCCGCTGCACCCGTCACTGTGGGAGCCCCCAGAGTCATTACCGCAGCTTTGGACATGCATGGCTTCTCAGGAATTCCCTGGTGTCTGACCACATAAGCGTTTGCTAATACCACAAAGGCAGAGATGCCGTGTGACTGACCAGCCAGCCTCTCTTGCCCTACAACTAAATACCAAAGCCCCATGTAATTAAACCCTAACCAGCATCCACTTTGGAGAGGTAAGAGGACTCACATGGGAGATTTCACAGTGATGCTAAGGAGGTACAGTGCTCTAACAGGACAATTAGATACGAACTGGGTACCGAGGCAGCCTGGCAAAACAGACCTCAGCAACCCCTCACGGTTTGCTTGGAATTAATATCTGTCTTGGTCACAAGGGCCCTGACCAAATGGCTCAAGAAACACAGCATGCTCTGTATCTCTCCTCACTGTACTAGCAAATTATCGACAATAATGCATTTTAATGTACTATGTGGGCAGGAACACTTTTAGACAAGGTTTTACAGATAACACGTTTTATTCTAGACTATTTTGGTTCTTTTTTAAAAAAAAAAAAATTAAATTTTCTCATTCAATGGTTGTGATTTAACCACTTTATTTTTACCAAATAGTTGCTAATTTTTATTCTAGCACACTTTGTACAGTTTCTCACAGGAGGATGATACCTGTAGCAGCCCAACCTAAGCCTCTTCAAGACAGCTGCAGCAAGCAGCCTTCTGTTCCCACCTGCACCTCCAACTGCTGACCAAGATCTTCACCTCCTTCCTTAGGTGGCCACCGTGGTGCAGAACTGGTACTGTCTGTGTCCCGCTGAGTTGGCACTTTCCAGTCTGCAGGCCTGTTTGGGTACCCATCTGGAAAGAAAGTCTTCTCTTAAAAATAAGTGCTTTGATGACACTACCTTACAAGCCCCTTGCAAGTAGTCTGACACTCATGAACACTCAGTAGATTTGTTTGCAAGAAAGGAAAGACTAATCTTCTGTCATTACAGGTTAGTTCACACTTTTGGGTAATAAAAGCCGAGGGTGTAGGAAAATGGATCAAGAAAACCCTGATTCATTTTGCTCTCTACTCTCTGAGCACTGTACACTTTCTCCTGTGAGGTGCCTAATACATATTTCTGTCCTGGCAACTGAAGTCTGTTGATCTCATCTCGTGTAGTACTGGTCTGGAAAGTGCTGATATGTTCAGTTGGCCAGTATCAGAAAGAAGAAAGTTTTGTGGCCACTCAACGGGACATAGTTCAAATTCCTGAGTGTAACACTTGGCGTGAAAGAAGTAATCTTTGCTTTGTCTTTGAGTATTTAGGCTTTGCTTTCGTCTTTTCTTTGTAGAGCTGCAACTATGATTTTGAAGAAGGCTGCTAAAGGCATTGCTATTTGCAGCCAAGGTATTTTACAATTATATTAGCATGTTCCTCCTCTTTGTCAACCTAAATCCTGCATGAAAGAGGCTTTTAAATTGAAGTTTCTTGTATTGCATTCAGAAGGAATCAAGACGGGCTTGCCCTCATCTTGAGTTCCACTTCAGACTCCATCAGGTACTACCCTTGACAGCAGCTTCCAGGATGGATTGCAGATGGAGAAAGAGATGGAGAGAGAGAAAGAGAGGCATCTAGGCAGGCCCAAGCCCACTCTGAGGTTTAAAGACTAATGCTGAAAGCTTACAATGCACACAGTTTTAGAAAGGGAATAGCTGGACAAGTATCAATGTAATGTGTTACCATTGGCTTAATTAAAAGATTGTTTACGATGTGATAGGGTAACTCTGTTTTTCACATCGTTTTTCCTAGTGGTCCAGGACTGAACAAACTGTGGAAGGCGTATTGTGCATGGTGTACCTGACTAGAAAGGGGATGAAACAGGACACTTAATGGGCTTTCTCTTATCTCGATGCTTAGGTGTAACTAACCCCAGAACGCGCATGAAGCCATCTGTGACTTTGACAGTCAGAGGACGCATCATTTATGATGAAGTAAGAACTCTTGCAAGCACTACGAAAAGATACTTGATATCAACTTCCGTTTTTCTTATGTAGCTTGAATGTGAACAAGCTTCTTGCCCCTTCCCCTCCTTAGATTAACTAGAAAAGTATCTTTTTCTTGACCATTCCTTAAACGTTTAAGGTATCTCGCAAAGAACACTAATATTATCACAGCGTTTGTTATTCTGATGCTTGCGATGTGCATGTGCGGCTTGTGAAAATGACGGGAAAACACTGAGAGTAATCAGAAAACAGCATTTATGCACCTGGCAGCCAAGGGGAAGGGACACCGGGAGCGCCTGTGGACATCTGGGGGGATACTGAGGGAGACAAAGCCTTCTTTCTGCTACAGTGAAGGGAACAGATTAGGTGGGCGTGGGCGGGAGAAGGTATGATTGTTTTCTCTGCCTGATAGGAGGGGTTAGGGAAATTGTTTATTTCTTTGTGCCAGTACAGGAAATGTCTTTGTTTATGCATGTATCTGTGGCACTGGAAGAGGCAAAGTCTTTCTCTCTGGCAGCAGGGATGGATTTTTTTTTTTTTTTGCTTAGGCATAGGAAAAGGGGAGATTTATTTTTCTGTCTTTTTCTGTGGAAGGAGATGAAGGGCGATCTGTCTACCTATCTACCAGCTGTTTCAAAAAGGAAAATATGCGTGGTCTGTACAGACTTCAAAAAGGGTTGAGCGTAGGTAGGAGAGTTCATTCCAATGCTGTCCCAAGCTGAGCAAATGTTCAGATATCTATTTTTGGCTCTAATGACGCTCAAACTGACAAACCAGGAATTCAAAGCATTGTACTCCACAAAGCACGTTGTACAGTTTGGAAAACAAGGCAAGTAACGCCCCCCGCACTCTCATTTCCCTCATTCTAGCTTGAGGCACTCATGACTCCAGGGCAATCCCAGAAGCTCTTTTCCCTCACTGCTATTTTTCAAGTTTTCACCCCATTACACGTTTCAGGTTATTTATCCTTCCTCCCACGGTGCCATCTTTGTCCTTCCAGTTTGACACAAGTGACCCCCGCTGCCTGAGGAGGGGTTGGCATCCCCCGACTTCTCCCCCCCCACCCCACCCCACGACTCCCACACACCCCGATTTCCCCGCCGCCATCGCCCCCCTCCCCGCCGCACACACCGGCGCTGTCGGGGCGAGGGGCCGGGCGGGCGGCCTCCCCCTGCCCGGCCCCGGCTGGGGGGGCGACGGGGCGAGGCGCAGGCTGCCCGCCGCCGGCCAAGATGGCTGTGACCCCGGGGGTGACCAACGGCCGCCAGGCGGCCGTTGGGCGGGCGGTGCACAGGAGGCGGCCGTTGGGCGGGCGCGGGGGGGCCGGGGCGCGCTCCCCGCCGGCGCTGAGGGAAGGTGCGGGTGCCCGGGGGGAGCGGCGGGCCGCTCCGCCGCGGCGGGAGGGGAAGGGAAGAACGGGGCGGTGGGGAGGGACGGAGGGAGGGGAGGCGGCCGACGGGGCGGGGACTGCCCCTCCAGTGCGCTGTGTGTCCCTGTTCCGCCGGGCGAGGAGGAGGGCCCTGTCCGGCCGCCTTCTGCTGCCCCCCTCCTCCGTGTGAGGGGACCGGGGCGACCGGGGCGGGGGCGGGGGAGGTGATGAGCTTGGGCCGGGGGCTGCGGCGGCGGCGCGGCTGCTGCTGCTGCTGCTGCTACTACTGCGGCGGGAGGCGACGGCGGGCCGTTGGAGGGTCTGTCCGGCCGGCCCGGGGCCAGGGGGATGCAGCGGAGGACGCGTCTGGGTCTGGGTGTAGCTGATCGGAGAAGAGAGGCAGCCGCCGACCGGAGAGGCCGAGGAGCAGCGGAGGAGAGCCACCCTGACATGCCTTTTCCTCTCCCTCCTCTCCAGCGGCCATGTTAACCAGAAAACCCTCAGCTAGCGCCGCCGCTGGTGCTGCCTACCCAGCCGGTAAGGAGAGGGCCGCCGCGATCGCCACCGCGCCGGGCTGCGGGCTCCCCGCGCCGCCCCTGCCGCGCTGGGCCAAGCCGCGCCGGGCCGGGCCGGGCCGTGCGGCGCCGGGCGGGGGGCGGCGGGGGGGGAGGCTTGGCCGCCCCGCGGCTGCCCCCGCAGCTGCCGCCGCAGCGGGGCCGTGCGTGTCGGAACAATGATCCACCCTCCCCCCGGCAACCGAGCCCGGGGGGCCGGCGAGGGGCTGCGCATTCGGCTCCGGCGTGCTGTTGTGGCGAGTTCGCCTCAGGGAAGGCGGGGGGGCGGGGGGAGAGAAATCACTTAGAAAAACGACCCAGAAAAACTGGGAATCGCTGCGTCTGCCGGAGCGGCCGGGTTTGACAGGGGGCAGCGGTGCCCGTCTCCTCTTCCCGCTGCAGATTTGTGAACTCCTGGCGGGTCCCCGGCGGCGCCGGGATTTGGCCGGGCCAGACGGCTCGGGAGGGGTCGGGCGGCCGTCCAGCCCCGAGGCGTGTGCGGGGCAGAGCCGGCTTGTTCTCCCGGTTAGGCGCCTGCCGGTGGCGGGTTAATCTCGGATGAAAGGTTTAGCCGGGCGAGCGCGGCCCGCCCGCGCTATTAGCCGGATAGGTGCGTGTGTGCGCCGCGGCGGTGATTAGCTTTTAATGGCTTCTGCCTGAAGCAGGACGGGCGGCGGTGCCGGCGGAGCGCCGGGGCCGCGGGCCGCCGCCGCCCCGACGGCCGCGCTGCCCGAGGGGCCGCCGCTGCCCTCCGCGCTCACCCCTCTGCTCTCCGCAGGCAGGGCAGGGGACAGCGGCCGCCCGCTGCAGTCTTCCCCGGGCACCGGAGCCGGGGTCTCCCGGGCAGGAGCTGGGACCGGCCCGCCGTCGCCCCTCGCATTGCCGCCGCTCAGGGCCAGCAACGCCTCCCACACGGTGAGCCCGGGCACGGGGCGGGGTGGTGGGGTGGGGAGTGGGAAGGGGCGCCCGGCCCCGCGGGCTTGCCGCGCCGCCGCTGGTCTCCTTTCGCCGGGTGTCCCCCGCGGCGGGACTGAGCCCTTACGGGCACCCCGGGGCGGGAGAGGGCAGGGGCCCCGCCGCCGCGGGCGCCCCGTCCCGCCTAACGAGGTGCTTTGGTGCTTTGGTGCTTAAGCAAAGTGCATTTAATTTCTGCAGACTCCGATCAAATGTGCATGTTTGTTGTGAGACTGGAACCCTGTGACTGCACTGAGAAGCAGCTTTCTCCCCCCCCCCCGCCCCAGCCCCCCTTCAGTCTGGTTTTGTGTCTCATTTTCAGTGACAAATTAGATCTTCCACACTCGCACAGAGGAGCTGTTCTGGTAAATGCATTTTTTGAGATGACATTATTTTGGCAATGAGGTTAGTCACTGTGATTAAAGGGTCGCATGAACTGTGGTGAAAAATGAAGGCTGTTCTCCCCTTATATGTCTGATTAGCTTAGGCCGATAGCTGTCTTCCCTAGAAATAGCTATCACTGTGCTCGGGGACAATGATTGGATGAATCTGACTTTATTGCTGCAGTAGTTTACCTAAAGAAATAAGCACTGATGGCATGAAAAGGATGTTATTTTCCGGTTCTGTGATATCTCACATTATCTCCCACTCCTAGTTAATCTACTAGGAATGAAACTTCCCAAGTATGCCACTATATATGGATGAGAGAGGGTGTATCTGTCCTGAAGGCATGACAGAGTAGAGAGAGGGGTCTATATGCTGTCATGTTAACACTAAATATCTGAAATTTTTATTGCATACATTTCCTTTTAAATTATGAGAGATTTCATACTGACCCTGAAAGGCATTGATGGCATACTTTTCTTAGAATTAATGAGTTCTTCATGGATGCTCACATACTATCTTCGTAAACATATGGCAAAGCTTTAAATGGTAATGTGATTATGGGCTAGTGGAAGGTGAAACTGCATTTAGATATTAGTGTTTCAGTGACTTTCTATGTAGCTTCAGGGGTAAAAGCATCTTATTCAAATCCATTTATAGAAAGAATTGGCTTAAATTAAAAAAAAATCGGTATATGTAGGATGTTCTCAAAAGGACTGACGAGTATTCTGCAAATTCAAGGTGGAGCTGCATACTTGAGATCAGCATCATTGTATATTTACGTAGCTGGGGTATATATCTGAATCATTCATTAGTATCAAAGGCAAATTTTTTCACATTCATATACCAGGTAAGTGCTGGTTGATTTTACAGTTGGGGCAGCAGCTTAATTTTTTTATAAAAATAGAAAAGAAGGGATGTAGTACAAACAGCCTGGTCACCCATCATGAAACTCCACATACAGATGGCCCATAAATAACAGGGGCCCACATGTAACAGAGCCCAAGCTTAATTTAGGATTTGTGAAAGCGCAGTGGTCCAGCTATATATCTGGGACTACGTACTAATTTTGGAAGTACAGAACTTTGGTATTTTTATACATAGATTTATATGTATGTGTGTGTGTATTATATGTAGTGCCTGTGCATATATACATATATATATAAAGATTAAGTCTTTATGAAAGCATGCAAGGGGTGTTCAAGCGTTACGTTTCTGTGTTTCAAGTATTTTTATACATATATCATTGTGTATGTACGCAGATGTTTATATATAGCATATATGCATGTGTGTATATTTATACATAGAGATGAAGTACTTATGGAAGCACATGGGGATGATCAAGCATTATATTGCTGTGTTTTGTGTCCCTCTAGATTCTGACTGTTGCAAACTCTGCCTTTCCTTTGTGATACAGAGCCTACTCTACAGTATTTATTTAGCCTTGGGTACTATTACAGAAATACCTCAGACTGCCTTTCTGAATTTTGTAGGTGGTTATTTTGTGGTTGGCTAACATAACTATTTGCGGTAAGGATCAGATGTGACATCAGAATGCTGGATTTTAACCTAAAAAAAGGGGGGGGGGGGCTATATGTGATCTTTCTATAAACTTCAGGTCTACTGACCTCAGCTGATACTGACTGATTAAAACCATTGGTTTTGCATCCCACTACTTCCTCCAATCAGACCTATTTAAAATGGAATATTTCAGTTTTCTTAAACCATTTTCCTTCTTTGTGTTCATTTGCTTATTCTGTTTTCATCCCTGTTGTATCTATGCGACTTCTATAACTGCTAAAAATTGAGAGTATTTCTCTTTGTCTTTCAAACTTTCAGAAGGTATAGTTTGCTGAAGTGGTTGAACTTGCCGGTGGCTGGACGTAAGCGTGTGCATTGTATATAGTTGTGAAGAGAGATTGAGATTGAAGGTAGTTTGTTTAAGCTAAAAAGTTTTTCTTTTCATTCAGACAAAGAAGAAATGCACTACCTGTCATATTTCTTGCAGCAGTGAGTTGTGTGATCTAGCCTCTAGTGAAACTGTTGTCTCCTACTTTCAAGTGAAGTTTCATTGTTTGATAGAATACAATAGCATGGGAGAGCATGGGTAAAAGGGGGGAAGATGCTGTTTTACACAGGCTTTGTATAACAGGGCAGAGGTTTTGGCTGCAGTCTCTGCAATCACAGCAACCTTTGTTGCTAAGCAGGCTGTTGTGTATTGTACCAGGGAAAGTTTTTGTTTATTTTTTTAAAAAATTTGTGGCTTCATCCTAGGCTTATTTGTGTCTGCTTCCATTCCTGACTATCTTTTTGGCTCATGGCGGAAAGCATGAATTTATTTCCATCCCCTTGTCCTCTTCATTTTCCTCTCCAAAGTCATTTGAAGCCTTAAGTTCTTGCCTTGATGATTGGAACCTTTTTCTATTCACTCTCTCCTCTTTCATTATGGTGTTCGTACATCCACTTGACATGCTGCAGTAGAGATTATCTTGCTTGCCTGCTGCTCTGCTCGTGTAAATCCCCACCCATCTGTGAGTCCCTCTCCCAGACTCTTGTCTCTGTCTTCTGCCTACCTCCATCTCTGTTCTTTCTTATTTGGCACGTATCCCTGCATTCTGCACTCTTCCTGTTTCTCTTGCAGTAAAGCAGTCTTAATCTTTTTCTCCTCCTGTCTAGTACTGTAACAACAACCCATTTACAGTGCATGATTCAGTGCCCTCCCTCTTCAAGCCCTTTCTGAGATTTCCCTACAGCAAGCCTGTTTTCTTTTGCCACCAGGGATGAATGTCTATTCATATACTTTTGCATCAGTCATTCAGTCTTAAATCTTAAAAATTTTAAATTTAAAAATATTTAAAAATTAATTTACATTATAATGGAACGGAGATTCCTGGACTCTATTAACATGAAGATCTGGTGGGTCACATGCTGCAGATTTTTATTGTGGGCAGCTGCTTTAAAGCAGGTAAAAACAAGAAAATACCTTCCTATTGTGGTGTTTCCATGTAATAAATTGCCACAGAAATGCTGTCAGGTTTGAGTGGAAATAACTGTACAGTCATGACCTGGACTTTGCTATATCTAGATTTCTTTGGATGTTTCTCCTTCTTCTACATAAAACTTGTGTCTAGGGGGAATATGAAGCTATCTTAACTTTTAATTGGGGGGGGCTCTGAAATTTGGGCTCCAACAGTTGGTGACTGTGCTATGGGGACCGCAGTACACATCTCTCATATGTGTACACTTCAGCTTACTTGAAGCATTCAGTTTAGTGTGCATTGACTGTCCTTTTTGGTTTCAACATGCGTAATACATGCAGGGTGTCCCAGAAGTAGTCAGACTCACTGCACCTGCATAGGCCTGACAGGAAGAAAAAAATTTATGAATCAGTATCACTCTTGAGGCATAGTTATGTCTATGAAAATATTTGGCTATATAAAGTAAAAATTAGCTTTTCAAACAATAAGCTAATATGGACCAGATATGTCAGCAGCAAAAAATCTAAATGGTGTGGTTTTTTCTACAGTTCTTGTTGAGCCACAAGCTCTTTAGGACAAGGGCTTAGTCTTTTTCAGTGTGTAAAACGCATACTCCAGACCATTATGATAATCCTGCATTATTGTTATCGTACTAATTAGCAGGTATTTTTTGTTCTGAACAGAGGAATGCTGTTGAATTCACTTATCAAGGAAAAAAAGGTCTTTTGTACATTTGCTCAGTCTGTAGTCAACAAAATAGACAGTGAAGCGTGCTACACCTGATAGCGTATGCCTCTAGCATGTTAGACACAGTAGGGCTGAAAGCAGCATGCCCAGAAATGCTGTAAAGAAAGGGGTATATAGCGTAACATTTATTCTTTAATTAAGTTACTACTTTGGAACACTATTTCTCCCTTGTCCTCATCTATGCAAAGTAATGGCAGATAAAGACATCTTATTCTTGTGCAGTATTTCAGCAGGCCATTATGATTGCTCTATTATTAAGATTCATTTTATAAACCTTCTTAGATTCTGATTGACAGCAAAATCTTTTTTTCTGGGTTTTTGCTCAAAATAAAATGATAATATATAGCTGAAGCATGTGTCTGTCTTGGATAGTTTTATAGGGTGCTAATATCACACCAAGTGACTTTTACAAAGGTGGAATATGAAACAAGTACATAATGTCCTGATGCTTTTAGAAGATAAAGTTGAGAAGGGGTATATGCTCCTGTGGTGTTCGATCCTGTAGTCATAGTCTTCTAGAAGGTCTTGAAACAGTCCGTTGCATTGGCTGAGTGTTACCGCAAAGGAATTGTCAATTGGTTTGTCTTCTTGTTAGGAGGGTGGACTCAGTTTTATGCTACTTCTATGTTGTTACAGGTCTGTAGTCTTAAGTACAGCAAGTTACTATTCTACTTCTGTCCCTAAACCCATTTGTGAAAACAAAACAAAAAACCAACCCCCAAACACTCCCCAAGAAAAAGTGGGTTTTTTTATTTTTTTGCCTGGTGTCTCTACTTCAAAAGTTAGGTGAATGTTTTCGGCATAGCCATCAGCTTCCATAAACTGAGCAGACCAAAGTTAAAGCAAAATCGTAGCAGTGATTTTGAAGTTACAAAAAACTAGAGAGGGAAAAAAAACCACTGTAACATTTGCTGTTTTATAATTGATGTTGCCAGAAGATTCAGGAAGATTAGTTCTTTGAGTTCAAGCTTACCTGTTATTTCAATATGTTTTATGGAGAAAGGTGTACATCAGTAAGGTTTTGAAGATGTGCACTATAAAAATATGTAAATCTTAGAAGGTGTAGATGGGTCTGAGCACAGGCAGTAAAATATATAATAAGTAAGCTGCATAAGTGCATGCAGGTTGTCAGCTGTGTAGGTTGTTGGTTCTGGAATTTACAGGCCCATCTGCAGAAGCAAAAGGGAGACGGGTTATAAACCTCACAGGCTTATGCTTTTGGATGAAAGGCTGATGGAGCTTGTGTGTACCGTAAACAGTTCGGTACTGCACTAAGAAGGCTGTAGTCCTTTGTAGCTTCCCAAGCCCATTAGTTGTGGTTCAGGGAATTTACAGCGTCACTGGTGAAGCCTGTGGAGCTTGTAAACAGTGCAAGCCTGAACTTGACAGCAATCTCAGACACTCAGTAGCCAGAAGTAGATAGGCAGAGCAAAGGGCTGGTGAGAATCCAACCCTCATCCAGGTTGGAAATAGAAGAAGAGGTGGTGATTCTTGAGCAGGCAGTATCCTGAGATGGGGAGAATCCATTTTTTGTATTGAAAACAAAACGAACCACATTTGTGGTTGTGATGTGTCAGATAGCTCTGAAACTCCTGTTGGGGATTTTGAAGGAAAAGTGAGCTCTCTTCTCCCAAGCTTTTGGAATAGAGCCTGTGCTAATTTGGTGTCTTGTCTTCCACAAAGGAAACCAGTGCTACTGTCTACATCTGCATTTGCATTCCCAAGCAGCAGCTGACTGAAACTGGCAAAACCGGTCACTTTGGATTTGGGGTGAAGCTGGGATAATGCTGGTGATTTCATTCTGCTGCTTGGAAAAAAAAAAGCCACCTTGTGAGCAGCAAGAGAAACCATGAGGCTGCCTGAAGGTGCAGGAAGCAGAGCTACGTAGTTTACACTTTAGAATGTGTTTGCAAACATGCTTTTAGGAAAAAGAACTCTTTAGTCCCTGTTGAGAATGGATAAATGTTTGTTTTTTTCCCAAGCCCTGATAGAAAGCAAAAAACTGAAGTTTGAAGAATTCCCCAGTACATTTATTAAAACAAGCAGTGCTTAGGAAGGGCAGAAAATAGTTAACTCTGAAAATAGGTGACTCAAGTGAAAAAAAAAATTAATTCAGGATGTGAATTGTGGCAATGAGTGCTTGGGTTAAGAAATTCTTAAAGTTGGTTTTCTCCCCTATACTCTTTCTTCCTCATTGTGCTTTAGTATTGTCTACTCCCGGTTTGTCCAGATATGTTCTGCTTTGTTGTTCAACCAGTGCTGCAGAAAAAACGTTTGTACCTGGAATTTCCTAGCTTGAGTACTTGCAGTCTGTACAGTTACTCTGCTGCTTCATTGTGCGTTTCTCGCTAACGCAGTTTTGCAATACTGCATGTGGTGAACCTCTGACACATCTTACTAACTAGATCCAGTTCTTCTGAGATGCATCATGTAGCAGCTCTTGGGGCTGAATTTTCTTTTTTTCAGTAACTGCTGTTTATATAGAGGATCAGGACAACCTTCAGGAAACTGCTATTGCAATGTGCTTCAAACTTGACTTGAAGGAATTCCCTGTAGGCATGATAGGCTCATTAAATTCCCTTGATGATTTAATTCCTGGTGCTTTTGAGACATCAAACCAGGCAGGGAATTAATGTCGATATCCTGTATATCCTCATTGTGCTTACATGTTACAAACATCTTTGCTCTGAATTGCAATTGTGTGGTAACACTTCCTATGAGATTGATCAAATTTGATAGTGTGAGCCCAAATTGCTCTGCAAATAAACGTACACAGTCAAACTCCAGTGATGAAATAAAATGGACCAGTTATTCAGTGTGACTCAAAATGGAATCAGAAGAACAGCGAACTCAACAGAACCAATCCCTGAGAGCTCTTGTTCTTACATTGTGTGAGTTTCAGAGCTGCAAATTTGAAAATATTATCCAAAGGTGAAGCTGGTGTCCAGCTGGCTACTCCTTGGGAACAAGTTACTGAATTTACAAAAACGTGCTTCTGCCATATCAGACTGATACCTTAACAGAAGCACAAAGTATGCTAGAGTCTGTGTTGCATGTCCTGGTTTTCTCATTAGGAAGCACTTCTGCGGTTGCAGCACAGATTTCATTGCCTCATATCACAGCACACAATTGTCATTTTCTGATTTCATTTCAGCAACCTTAAGTGAACAGGGAATGTGTTTTCCTTAGCTGCCTAGAAAAAATAAGGTTCAGATTAAAAGTGCTGTCAACCCTGGCTTGATCATCTGTCTGACAGAATCGGTGAACTTTTGGTTAGTAATTTGGCATACATATTAAGACTGGTGAATCAGCTGGAGTGACAGCAGGGGAATTCTTCCCACGTTTGACCAGGCAGAAGACAAACTAATTATCCTCTATTTTAGAGCAAATGAGGAATTCTAAGGACAGCTATTTTAGTGGCAAGTATTTACTTGTAAATTTCTCATTTCTTCTTAAAAATAACAGGTTTTGAGCAATAGTTGTTTTCACACCCCAGTACTTCCAGTGTTTCTTTGCCTGAAACTGCTGAATGCTGCTGTTTATTCCCTTGTGAAAACTGTCAAGAACAAATGCAATTTCTAAAATCAACTAATGCTTTTTTCCATTAGTTTAAAATAAAGTTACTTGCATTTTCTTCAAGGCAAAGATTTTCCTTCTGCTCAAGTCTGTATCAGGCCTCAAATCTCATCTTGGTTGAAAGTTATTATGAGACTGGTTTGGGAAAGTGCTAAAGGATATGTTTATGCTTCGTTGATCTGAATGCTGTGCTGAATAGTGACTGTCTCAATTGCAAGCAGTGAATGGCATCTCTTGAACTTCAGAAATGTGCAGGTTCTTTTCCTCTTTGTGCATGTCACAGCACATTCCTTATTGCTTAAAATTGGATCTGGAGCTTTTGATATACAGCAAATTTAGGAACAAGTTAAAATCTTGATTTTTGTGAACAGGTGACTAGGAGAGCCTTAGCCATGTAAGTTCTAGCAGGCATTATATATTGATCTCCAGCATCAATAAAACTGCTACTATGTTCTGTAAAGTCTAATTTAATGTCCCTCAAGCATACTTCTTGATGTTACAGGACTGTTGCCTTGAAGATTCCTTGGAGGAATTGTTAGCTTGTCATGGTAGCACGTCTTTGATTGCCTTGTTGCAAACATTTTAGAGAGTCATAAAAGTGGCATTTGAGAAATAAGGATCTGGAAAATTTAATAGCATCTAGCAGTATCACAGTATATGTGCTGTATTTTTTAGATTATCTGCGGACAGCTGACTTCTAAGAAAATACTTAGTTTTGAGGTGATTTAGGCAGGCTGGCGGGTTGCAGAATGAATGGTGGAGCATAGAGTTCATGGCTTTCTTGTTAACTGGGTATGTATTTATTTTCAATTTTAGGTTGGAGGCAGTAAGCACACAATGAATGAGCACCTCCATGTTGGTAGCCATGGACAAATCCAGGTTCAGCAGCTGTTTGAAGATAATAGTAACAAGAGGACGGTTCTGACGACACAGCCAAATGGACTTACAACGCTAGGCAAATCTGGATTGCCAGTGGTTCAGGACAGACAGTCAGAGAGTGCTCACAGACGACAAGGGAGCTCCAGCTCTTTAAAATCTACTGATGGAACTGGGAAGGTGAAAGCCTCCGTTATGACACCAGAGCAGGCAATGAAGCAATACATGCAAAAATTAACAGCTTTTGAGCATCATGAGATTTTTAGCTACCCTGAAATATACTTTTTGGGTCCAAATGCAAAGAAGCGGCAAGGTGTGACTGGTGGTTCAAACAATTGCGGGTATGATGATGACCAAGGGTCTTATATACAAGTACCCCATGATCATATTGCATACAGGTATGAAGTCCTGAAAGTTATAGGCAAAGGAAGCTTTGGGCAGGTGGTGAAGGCCTATGATCACAAGATGCATCAGCATGTGGCGCTAAAAATGGTGAGAAATGAAAAACGTTTCCACCGCCAAGCTGCGGAAGAAATTAAGATCCTGGAGCATCTCCGGAAACAAGATAAGGATAACAACATGAATGTTATTCACATGTTGGAAAACTTCACATTCCGCAGCCATATCTGCATGACATTTGAATTGCTGAGCATGAACCTGTATGAATTGATAAAGAAAAACAAGTTTCAGGGCTTTAGCCTGCCTTTGGTCCGCAAGTTTGCCCACTCAATTTTACAGTGCTTGGATGCTTTGCACAAAAACAGAATCATTCACTGTGACCTTAAACCTGAGAACATTCTGTTGAAGCAACAGGGTAGAAGTGGTATTAAAGTGATTGATTTTGGCTCAAGTTGTTACGAGCATCAGCGTGTCTACACTTACATTCAGTCACGTTTTTACCGTGCACCTGAAGTCATCCTCGGCGCTCGTTATGGGATGCCCATAGATATGTGGAGCTTGGGCTGTATTCTAGCAGAGCTTCTCACTGGTTATCCACTTTTACCTGGGGAAGATGAAGGAGACCAGCTGGCTTGTATGATTGAACTATTGGGCATGCCTTCTCCAAAACTCTTAGATTCGTCCAAGCGAGCCAAAAACTTCGTGAGCTCTAAGGGTTATCCCCGCTATTGCAGCATCACAACCTTGTCTGACGGCTCTGTAATACTTAATGGTGGACGCTCTCGGAGGGGAAAACTACGTGGCCCACCAGAGAGCAGAGAATGGGGTAATGCATTAAAGGGATGTGATGATCCCCTGTTCCTTGACTTCTTAAAACAGTGTTTAGAATGGGATCCTGCTATCCGTATGACACCCACCCAGGCTTTGCGGCATCCCTGGCTAAGGAGACGGCTGCCGAAGCCTCCGACTGGGGAAAAGGCCTCGGTGAAGAGAATTACAGAGAGCACTGGTGCTATAACGTCGATTTCCAAGTTACCTCCAACTTCAAGCTCAGCTTCAAAACTGAGGACTAATTTGGCGCAGATGACAGACGCCAATGGGAATATTCAGCAAAGAACAGTGTTGCCAAAACTCGTTAGCTGAGTTTGAAAAACCCAATGCTGTTAATATGAGAGATACAATGTGGCTGAGCCTTATTTGTATGACAAAGTAGCTCAGATATACATTTTTATTTGCTCAATAACTTTATTCATTTGTATCTTTCAGCACTCATTTTAAATGTAAGAAATGTTGATTTTGTTTTTATAAAAACACGGGGACAATGCTTTAAGTTTTTATACTTATTTTTTAAAATGTTTGTCTTCTACAGTACAATTAGCCTTACTGTAACTAGTGTGACACAGTAATAAACATCAGTGGCAGGCCACTGGTTACAACATGACTGTCATGCATTGCAGCGTGGTGTCAAAGGTATTAACCTTTCTCTTCCATGGTTCATATTAGGTTTCACCTGGGGTAAATTTGTAAGACTCTGCCTTTTGGATTTTATGAGTATGGGTCTTGATTCTGCCAACACTCACACCTATGCCTGACTGGACTCCAGGGAGAACACTCAAAATACAGTTAAACACCTGTAAACTTGTAATTTGAAGTGGAGCCATAGCGTGTTACATTGTCATTTTCTGTATGGTAGCCCAGAGAAAGTAGTGGTATCACTAATGATACAGTCACCGCCTATGGAATGCTTTCTTTATTCAAAAGTAATGTTTTTTGATTAAAATGAGCATTTAAATATAATGCAAAAAATAAGAACTTGCAGGACTAAAATGACTCTCACCTTGCATGCTGTGTGATAGAGTGAGAGGAATGGGCAGTTGCAGAAAGAATGAAGATGGAAGTATGTCTGTTCCTCTAAATCTGAAAGTGACTGATGAGTTGGTAAAGCAAAATGTTCTGGACTTCATTTCAGGTATATAACATTCAGCATTCACACTGGGCTTCTCTTCTGCCCCCCCGCCCCCGTTTTCCTTTCTCTCCTAATGCGCAGCTTGGTCTCCCTGAATCACACAGGCAGAAGTGCTCGTTCTGTCAGTTTTATACTGTAACTTCCAGACTGTTATGCTACATGGATTTCACAGATTGCTTTTATTTCTTCTGACAATGTTTGTCTGAGCGACTGTGACCTCTCTGGTACATTTACACTTCAGATCAAATCTGCATGTAGGGGCAAACACTAAGTTACTACATTGCTTTCTGTAGAAAAGTACTTCACCTTAGACAGCATAACTGTAGATGGAAAGATCCTCAGTGGAAAGCTTTTCAGTTGGCAGACACCATCCTCGATACTTTCTAATAAGGAAGAATTATCAAAGGAAAGTTAAATGGTTGGAATTTGGTTTAATCTTTGGCGTTTGTAGCTGAAAATTAACTTTGAATGAACAGTTAGAAATACCTGTAGATTTGTTCATGTGTGTGCGTGCTAATGCTTGGTTTTCCTTTTTTACTTTTAACTGCATTCATGGAAGAAAGATGGTCTTTACTGAGGAATCATATCTAGACTTACGAGAGAAATATTCACGCGTTGTAGCATGTTTTCAACAGGAACAGTTTGAAATCTAAGATCAGTATTCCGTCACGTACAATGGCTGTGGTCTACATTGGATGTATAAAACGTAGGAAAAGGGAATTTTAAACAAAGTAGAACATCATCTAGAAGGGTTTACAGATGTTAGAACGAGACATACTAGAATGGATTGCATTAAACCTCAATAACTTCACTATAGGCAACATTTATATGCACAGATTTTACTGAGTTACTTGTACAAATTATGAAAAATACTTAAAGCATGGTCCCCTGAGAGGCCAAGAAAGTTTCCGGTTAAGTTCTCCTTCACATTCATTACTTTACCACTTACAGCTTAATTTTTTTGGTTGGTGGGTTGGTTTATTTTTAATTTAATGTAAGACTGAGGGATATAAATGCAAAATGACAGAATTCTCAGGAAACATATCGCTTAACTTCTTGCCAAAAAGTCAACACCTAAAGAAGCTCCAAAAATAATTTCTGAGTAGAGGATGGTGTTTGTTGATTGATAACTGTAAAAATTAGAGCATCAATCAACCATTTTTCTTACTTTTTAAAAAAAAAAGTTGTTTCCTGCCTCTAGTCAAATTGAATTATTTAGTGTTAAATGTTGACAACTTTATACAATGTGTGTAAGTGCAATATGTAAACATGTATGAAATCATGTTAAAAATGAAATATAGTAATACAGCTAAGAAAAGTGGCTTTTGGAATATGAATATCCAGTAAGTTATGGTCAGTAAAATCTAAGTCTGGAAAAGAGATATATTAATTTTCATATGAAATTAACTGACTCTCACGACTGTGGGAATACAATACTGTGTATTTTCCTACAGTATCTGGGAATCTTTACTTCCTCCACCACCTAATTGGCTTTACCACTCCTTTCTACCTTAACTCTTCCTGCGAAAGTTAAGAAATAGGGATGCTTATGTCAGGGGTGGAAGAAGAATCACCTCCCTTAATGTATTTTAAAGGGAACATTGATACATGTTCCTGCCTTTCATGGCAATTTAAGGTGAAAACATTCATAATGTTCATGGGTCATTGATGGGCTAAAACCACTAAATTTTCTTTTTCATGTAACCAGTTCTTAATGCCAATAATGCATTTATGATCCACCTTCATAAATGCTACCGGAAACTTTAAGGCCAAAATATAGTGTGCAGAGTTATTTTTTTAACCCAGATACAGTGCAACTTCCTCTATACTAAAGGAGCTGCTACATCAAGGTTTTTAAGTGATGTAGCTGCTTTTTATTGTAGCTTATTTATACCTGTAAAAAAGGAGGGGGGGGGGGGAAAGGACGTTGCCTCTTGCTTTGATGTGATTTTATTCTAAGGGCTCTGATAATTAGGCTGATAGAAGTTGGCTTGGAAACAGTGCTTAGTCTCACATGTTACCATTGTCTGGGGATGTCTGAGCTATTTTCAGATTTAGTAATAGCACAGTGTTGTCTTGTCTTTGGTTGCAGTCTCACTTGGCTCAGTTTCTTGCACCACTGGAGTGTTCATTACCACTTAAGTGTATTGGAACAAGAGAGTGATGCAAGATGTGTAGATTAACAATAGAGGATGGATTGTGCCCTTGGTGTTAACAATGTGCCTTTTGTTACAAATGCCGTGTTGTAGGGCATGCATCTTGGCCTCTTTAACCCTTTGAATACTGGATAGTAGGGATGAAGTCTATTTTTAAATGCTATACCTGTCTTAAAACATCCTGTAGATGCTCGAGGCCTTAATAGAAACAATAAGGCAATCACACTGCTAGGGTGGAGAGGACACTCTGTTCTTGTAGTATGTCTTGTTAAGGGGTTAAAGATGGCCCTTCCTCATTGGTTGTACTTTAACATCAAATTGATTTTTTTTTAAATGAATTTTTGTTATGGTGACACTAGACAGAAATCAACTGTATTTGTAAAAATTTACCTCAGACTCTTTAGTTTTATAGTGTGATTTAATCCCAGGGCATTTGGTATGAACCAAAGTGCATTCCTTTTATATGTGCCTGGCTCTTGTAACGGTGGCCAGGGATTTTTACAATTTGGGTGCAAGGCACTTCAGCCACTTTTAACTTGGTGGGTGATTTGGAGTTATAAATGACTTCATGGGAATGTTGAAAACACTTTAGACATAAGTAGCATTGGGCAATATTAGAATCTTTAGGAAAGGGTGTGCATTATTGAATGCTCTCCATTTTTTAGTATTTTTTTTCCATCGATAATAATTGTGATAAGTACAGAAAGAACTCTTTTTCCGGTCAGCAAAGATTAGAATATTGCCCAGTTTAATGCTATGGTAGCATTTAAATAAAATAATGTTTGTGAATTATTGTTTCTAGGGGCTTGTACATCTCTGCTACAAATTGTAATTACTCAGTTCAACTGCTACAATTACGTCTAAGCAGTAGCTTGGGTTTTTATTGGGCAACGACTTAGACACGTGACTGTAATATGCTGCAACTGTGTGTACTGAAAACGTGAAAAACGACTGAATGTGGACTGTGTATATATATATGTATAATTTTCTGTGAGATGCTGCTGTTGCCACTTAACATTAAAGATGTTGTAGTGGGTTTTAATCCTAGTGGCCAGTTTTATGATACTGTATGTATTGTACAGCTGATGACAGGAGTTAAGACTGTTCTAGTGAATATTTGTTACATTTTATTGTTGTGGCCAGAGATCATTTCAGAATAAAATTTTATGTCCTACTTTACTTCTCTCCACTGTAGTTTGGGTTTTTTTCTGGTCGTAAAGAGAGCCCTTGGAGAGCTGGCATTTCTTACATGTGGAAAGGCCTTCTCCTAGCCTGCTGAGGTCAATGCCGGCAGTGCCTTTGTCCCCCAGCATGCTCACTGGTGTCTTTATATAGTAATCACCCATTGCTGGAGGATGGCTTTGCTGCTGCTTTATGTGTCTTGACAGCCTTGAATATTGCCCAAAGGCTGCTTTTGCCCTGAGATTTCTAAAGTTCTTCTCAGAACTTAGGAAGTAATATATTTTTTACTTTTACTTGCCCCATACTCGAGAGAAAACGTCTTTGGCAGGAATTTTGCCTGCATGGGTGTTTTAATTTTTGTTTAGCTGCCTTTTAAGGATTTTTTAAAGTAACAATAGATCTGATTTTATAAGAAACATTTGATTGAGAAAGGTGCCGTGTATATTCTTTTTCTTAAAACTGCTTTAAAAAAACCCGGGTTTCTGCACTGATTTTTGAGTCAGACTGACTTTTCAGGACTCGGCAGACTTCACGAAGTCCCAGGATAATGAGAACATACTGCACAAAGCTGGGAGGCTAGGCTGAGCTAAACTCTGCTCACGTATACATCCAGAGTCCTTTCACTGTCTAGCGCAGAAGTGTCCTGTGAGTAACTGGCCACATTTCTCTTCTTGGTAACATCAATGTACACCCAGAGCAGTTTCACTGAAAAGCTTTCTGGTTCAGGTGAACCCAGGCTGAAATCAAGGGATTTTAATTGCTCTTTAGTGCCTCCTTTTCAGCATAATGGGTAGATTCCAGGGTACAAAAACCATCAAGATTAAATATAGAAAAACACAGTTTACAGCCCCAAAGAGCAGCAAGCCAAAAAATTACATCTTTGTGTGGGTTAAAACCTATTTGTTAATTACTGTGCTCTTCTGAGGACAAAGGCCTTTTTAGTTATTTTAGCTTTTTAATTGGATTTCTTTTCCTTCTAATCAGTCTTTCACCCTCTCCTCCAGCCGTCTGTCCCTCTTGCCAACTCTTGTACACTTCTGCCACATCTGGTTTTTTGTTTGAAGGAGCGTAGGGGCCATCTTGCCTGATTTCAGTTGTCTGGAAGTTGGGGTTTGGCCTGTGCCATTTGCTGAGACTCCCAGTAGCTGGTGGGGAAACCTGCATTGCCCCCTGCCAGCACCGCTCCCTCCCTGGTCTCCAACAGAGAGCTCAGGTCCCTCTCTAAAATGGGGCCCTGGGATCCCACCCTGAGTGATGGTCTGTAGGTGCTGTTACCTACACAGGACTTCGTTTTGCGAAGAAATTGTGGCTTCCTTTGGATGTCAGCTGTGCATCACTTGAGTTCTTTCACAGCAAACCAAGGAAAGAATGTGAGAAGTGTAATTATGATCAGGTGCTGTGTTCTTCACTTCTAGGTGCTGGCACTTTTCCTGAAAATCCCATTTTGTCCTGTTTTTTTAAGATCTTATTGAAAGATCCAGCATGGATTTTACTCTTCATCAGACTGTGAGAAATTAAAAAGCAGGTAAATGTTAAGGGAAGTATCTGTATAGGGCTGTCTATGGTCAGGAGCTGGTATTTAGAGGGAAAAAAGATACCTGTAAGATGAATAGGGCCAAATTTGAGGTAAGCATGATCTTTCCTGGGTTTAGTGAAGGTTCAATAATTACGGCGAGATTGGGTTGAGATTGGAAAAGTCTTAAATGCATCTCAGTGTCTGAAAACCATTGATAACCTATTATTTCAGTGGAAAAATATCTTTCTTTGAGAGCTTGTCATTTTAAACTCTATGCTAATACTTAAAGGATAACAGTAAGGGGTCTTTTCTGTAGCTAGAACTTTAATATATATAAAAAAATATATAAAATATATAAAAATATATATAAAAATATATAAAAATATAAAAATATTATTATATATTTCTTTAAAAAAATTTGATTTATAATGCTATTATACTGCTAGCATAGTCTTGTGTTTTATATTTTAATGTTCCTGAGAGGAAGAACATTCCTTGTCTTTGTCTTGAGTACTTGATACTAAACATCTCCCATCCATCAGATACACTATAGGAGAGTAAAAGTGGCATTGATAGAACTGGTTTCTGTTCCTTCACAGAAAGCCTCTGCGACTCTTGGAACTGGGGTTTCTCTGTGTTGTTTTCCCCATTTGGTGTTGCTTGTTTGTTTGCTTGTTCATTTGTTTGTTTTTAAGAAGTGCTTTGAGCCTCTGCTGTGGCGAGTCTTGGATCTCTGCCGACCATCAAGCACTTTGGGATAGGGACTACTGCTAAAATACTGTTTCTTTAGCTTTTTCCCATCAATAAACAGAAAGTCTAGCTTAGTACCAAACTCCAAAGACAGGGAACGCATGTTCACCTCCAGCTCCTGGGTTCCAGTCTCCACACCAGCTGTTAACCTCGTTCTTTAACTTCTGCATGAAGTTCAGCAGAAGTGCCAAGTGCTGCAGAATGAAATGACTTGTGTGCGTCACTTTGAGGGAGCAAGAGAGACTACAAAAGCAAGTTCATGACACCTTTTTGGAGAAAGTTTGGGCTATAGCTGGAGTTAGGGAGAGGTTCTGCTGAGAAGTTCTTGGGCTGGGAGCCCTGCATGCCACCCTGGGAGGTAGCAAATGCAGTGTTCCTGCTCACAGACTGGGAACTGTTTTCCCTTTTTTGTAGACTGTGTTTTCATTTCTTTGCTTTGGTTTGGTTATCTGCAAGCTGGACATGACTATGCATACCTTATGTACCTAAAGATACTGTCTGGAGTAGCTGCAAATGGTGAAGTATTACTTTATAACTAACATTGGTGCTGGGAAAACCAGACGTTCTCATTCAGAGACTGTCTGACCTGACAGTGCCCTGTGCATAGCACCCATATAAGACTGTCTAAATGCAAAGCATTGCAAAATAGAGGCGACGTGAAGTATTAAACCTTGATTGAACACAATGTGTGAGAGACGAGGTGTCCACCAAGCAGAAAAAAGCAATTGACAATTTTATGATAAAGACTTTCGGCCAAACTCAGTTTTCAAGTATAGTATTGATTTGTTTAATAAGACCTCTTTAATTTAACAAAAATGATCTGAATAAAGATATAATGTTAAGATTTTTATTTCAGCTTTAGTGTGGCAGTAAAAATTCCACATTGAATTTATTTTTTTTTTCCCAGGCGTGTGGGGTGCTTGCAGACACTACAAATATACTTCACTCAAGCCATCTCGGTGTAGAGGTCTACTCTAATATCATCTCCTGACAGATGAGCAGGACCTAAACTTAAAGAATGTGTGCACGTGTCTAGAACATATATATATATGTATGTGTGTGTGTGAGTGTGTGTATATGTATACGTGATTCTTTGAAAAACAATAGCAAAAACTCTGCAGGCATTCTTTCTGTGGTGCTTTACAAAGAAAGGAGATGTGGCTTAGTTTTCCCCTTGCCTCTTTGAAGGTTCAGTATAAGCCCAACATCTTTGCGTTACGCATGCGTCAAAGCAGACCCTCGCCGCTGGAGTCCCTGTTTCACCGGCGGGATGCGCAGAGTGAGCAGGAGGTGGTGTCACCCCAAGGACAGGTGGTCCTTGTCACTTTTTCCGAAGTGGACTTTCACCAATGGGAGAGCTGTTTTGTGCCTTACCCTGCTTGGCAACTGAAATTTCTCTTCTGGGATTAAAACCCAAATCCATGCACTTATACTGGGTTGATAAACTTCAGCAAAGAAAGAAATCCCAAGGCCAAGGCGGAGTTTGTAAAGCCCACAACTAGGAAAAAACCTTGGTTTCTAAAGATCCCGGTACTTGTCACGTCTAGCTGTGGCTCTTCCAAAATGGCCTCTAAGATTTGAAAGACCTTCGAAAGGTCTGCGCAGAGCCCAGGACAGCCCTGGGCTGGCGGCCCTGCCCAGCCTGCGCGCAGGTGGCACTGCCTCGGGCTCACCGGCTTCCAGCACTTCTGGATTCCTCAGGGGACAAAGAACACTTCATGGACAAAAAAAAAAACCCCGAAGCGTTGCTAAGGAGAAACAAAACATTTGTGTATCAAGGGCACTGCATGCTAGCAACGGGACGTTGCACTGCTATTTGCCTGGGTGTCGGTCCTGTGAGCTGTTTTGCCCCGCTGGACCTGCTCCTCCATGGACACCTTGCAGGCCTGCCGGCACCCATCTGTCCGCCATGCCGGGGTGGACCGGCAGGCCTCATTCCTCCCGGGCTAGCCTGTCACTGCTCGTGACTCTGCCTGCAAATCACTTGCCAAAGGCAATGACTTGCTAGTATGGTGCTTTGAAGGTGGAGCTGCTGCCATGGAGTACCCTGGCAAGGTGTCCCAGCCCACCGGCGGGAGCTGGCCTGAGAGCGGGCTGTGCCCAGGAGCTGTGCAAGGGTGGCCCTGGCCCTGCTCCCTGCGGGGTGCTCCTGTCCCTAACTGTGCGCACGAGGCAGGGACACTTCCCCTGTCCTTTCGTGCCTGGTTCCTGCAGAACCGAAGGGCGATGCTCAAGTAAAGCTCTCTCATGCGGCGGGAGGAGGCAAGTGCTCCCTACCCCAGGAGGGGTGGCATCAGGCGAAGCAGCTTAGCGCTTGTCAGGGTGGGATGTGAGGAGGCTGTAACACACTGTGCTGCTGGCACGGGGGGGAACGTTTCCAATCATAAGCGTTTGCAGATGGCCTGTCTTAATTAGCTTTGACAAGTACCTAAGTTGCTGTAAGTTACACCACAAATGGGATCCTGAAGCTTTAATTTTTTGTCACTTTTAAATAAAGCTTTTTCCCTCCTCCTGGTACAGCATTTCCATTTTTCTTTCCATGTAAGGCTCTTGAGAAGAAATGAGATCTTTGCGTAGCCGAGGAGCTATATTTTGATTGACTAAATGATTTGTAATTAGGAGGTAGCTCCTGCCAGTGCTCTTCATATGTTGATTGAGAATTGCCTGCAGCAAATCAATGCAGGCCGAGCTGCCAGAAAGGCAAGCTGATGTCTTCTCACAGCAGATACCTTTCAGCCCCAAATTTCCTCCTTCCTCAGACAAATTATCTTTATGGCCAGTGACTCTACAGGAGTTACAGGGTTGCACTCCAAGGGCCTTCAGTGAAATACTTACCTGCACAGTTATTTATGATCGATTGTGTGGGAGCAGTGATGCTGGTAGCCTTTTCAGAGCCTGTGAATGAAATGTGTGTGAAATCAAGATGAAGGCAAGTGTGCCTCTGCCTTTGAAGGATGTGAAGCAGAAACCTTTCCCCACCTGGTAGAGCCCACTTGGCCTGCTTGCCAAAAAGGTGGCTCTGGAGCGGGCTCACTTGGGTAAGATTAGAAACAGGAGAGAGACAACTGCTATGGGCCTTTGAGGAGATAAAAATGGGATTTTCTTCTCCTCTGACAAAACTATGGCATAACAAGGACCTGGGATGTTCTGACCAGGAAGGAGCTGGGCACATAATCCATCTCTGGCTATAGCAGAGGACCAAGATAACACTCTTTGTTCCCACTTTCTTGGTTTTCCCTTGGCTGAGGTGGGTCTGGCAGTGCTGGGCAGACAAACTCCCCTTTTGGCCAAAGCTGAGGACATCCTCATGAGCCAGCCTCTCTGTAGATGGGCAGGTTGGAGCAACAGGGAGCATGGTGGTTGCAGAGGAAGGGCAATAAGCAAGGGCAACAAGGCATCACTTTTTTCCTCTCACTGGAGTTCATTCTATTGTGTTTGACTTGGGTGTCATTGCTTGAGCCATGAGTACCCTGTGTATTAAAAAAACAGATTCAAGCTGCATAAACTCAGGAGATTAAAAAAAGTGTTACCTGTTTACTTTTGTTTAATTGCCTTCATGGATCTCAGCTTTCAGAGTTTACATTTACATATTTCTTTTCTACCTTCGAATCATGACAACCAGAACCTTTCTAGGAGCACAGAGCCTAAGGGACACCCACTATTACAGCAGATACCATGTCATAAAATCCCTTACATAAATTTACTATTTTTCTGCTATAAAAGTAGTTAGCTTACTAGCACCTACTGCTGCTGTTGGAAGACTGTTATAAACCACTGTTTTTCTGATGGTTAGAAATGTGCTTTTAGCTTAAAATAGCTGATGACTTTTTTCATGCTATTTGTTCTTGTGCCAACATTGTCTTACAGCTTGAATGATTCTTCAACCCTGCTGGTATTTGGGCATGTATTTATAAAGTGTAATCATATCCCCCTCAGCCCTTCTTTTGCTAGGCTAACCCTATTAAGCTATATTTGTCTCATCAGTAAAACTGACTCCCCATTCCCATCCTACTAGGTCTCTGCACCTGTTCTAGCTTGAGTTCAGCTTTGTTAGAGCTGTGGATGGCATTCTGGTTGTGGTCCCGCTGGGGATATGTGCAGTATGAAAAATACCTCTCCCTGCCCACCACTGTACTTCACCCAGTACATCCCAGGATTTTTCTCCTCTGTGTCACGCCGGCAGCTCAGGGCCATTCCTCAGTCCTTTGGCTGCTCCCCTGCCTCTCCTCCCTTCTTCCCTGTACAGCTGATGAGATGCAAGTTACAGCAAAATTTCTCTTGGCTGGTATCTAACTGCTTGACTTTGTTCAATTAGATTTCCATCAGCTTATCATGAGAAACGAAACCCCGTGATTCTCATGAGTATATGTAATTTGAGAAGCTGGAGCTTTTAGGAAAACATTAGAAATGATGTGACTGTAAGAAAAAATAATCATATTCAGCATTCATTTTTCAAATATATGTTTCAGGATGTGATGCAGTTGGCTCTAATCAACATTGATATATCAAGGTGTTGCTGTTACACCAAAAAAAATAGCAAAGATGTTTTGACTGTTATGCTGCCAGCTCTCATTACTTCAACTGCTGTTTTTCCTCAAATCTTCGCTCCTAGGATTGTTATTATACGGTTACATTTTCTGACCATTTACTGAAATAAAAGTTTCTAGTGTCAGAGCTGTATCTGGAAAGAAGCATGTTGTAAACCCCAAATCTGGAGAACAATTCCTATGAACTTAAAGGGAACAGATTAGAAAAAGAAAGCAGAATTAAATTCTAGACTAATGAATTTTCAGGACATATATCAATATTGCTAAGGTTTTCTGAGTGTTCAGAGTCCTCAGTGTTATCAAAACCATGTGAAATAGTATGATTTGAAGCAAAAATCCTGGTTTTCTACACACTTAATTGAGAGTTACTTCATGGAGAGACATCAAGCCAGATGTGGGGGTACTGTTGTGCCATACCTGGCCGACTTGCGTCGAAATGTCTTACACTGAGCACTCAGGTACACTGGTCTTACTCTCTTAAAAAGGCACAGAGAAGGAAGATGATAATAGTAAAGCAGCCATGGGAAACGGGGAATACTTAAAATTGGTGGGGTGAATTTAGTCCCTATGAAGAACTAATAATGAGACTGAACTTTGCGGGGCGTGCTCTTATCATGAGTCATGAGAAAGCAAGATATGGGCTGGCCCCTGCCTCTGCCAATTCCCATTTCTATGTCACTCGTAAAAGGGTTGCAGCTGGTGAGAGGGGTTGGATGTCCAACTTGTGGGCTTCAGTAGGATTCACTAATGAGTTTAAGTCAAGGTTTGAAGGCATGTCTTCAAAGGTGGTATGTTTAGACTGTATTGACCCCTAGTGCTAGCTGTTCTGTACGATGTGCTTCCCAAATGTAGGGATTTCTCTAAAAAAAATCAAAGCCCACATTGATGACCAGGGAGGAAGCTTCAGCGTAAGTCTTCACTGCCCATCCTTTTTATTCTGTTTAACACTGAACTCCCTCCTGTACAGAAGAATGGATTTTTCTTGCAAAGAAAGGCTTGTGCTTAGGATTGTTTCTGCTCTTTCCTTCAATCAATACAAAGTTTCCTGGACAAGCTAAGATAATACAGTGAATGGAAGGGCAAGAAAGTATTATGGATGGCTGCTTTAAAGCTGGAAAAAACATTTTTTCAAGCACATTTTGAATATTTATTCTGAAATATTGTAAAAAGCGTGAATTTTTAAGTGTTAGGGTTTGCTTTTGTTTTTCTTCCCACGCTTTACAATTTTTCTTTCTTTCCTTTTTGGCACTCGCTTATTTTGCTACAGGAACCTGGAGAGAGGGAGAAAACATTAAAAATGAAAGAAGCCAGAGGAAGTCAGTTTAAATGTGAAACTGAAAACACTTCAAAAATTTTGCATAGCGCTTTGATTTTCAGATACATAGAAAATTCACTGAAAAAAATTCAGTTAAACAAATGAAAGAGGTCTACATTTGGATTTTCTGTACACAGAGGTTTTATCTGACTAAAATTCCAATCCTATGAAGATTTTATTGCCTGTTTATCTTAGTACACATAAACATTTATTATTGCCAGGGTGGATTAGAAGTCATGTCCAAAGGGCTTCTGTGAAGCTTTTAATTGCTCTAAGATCTAACAATAAGGACCTTAAGCTCAGAAGAACCCACTTCATGTGGTGACTGAAAAACACGACACTATTACGGTCTGGCTTTGGATGAATGACTGAGGAGATGACAACCAAGGGCCACTGCTGAATAAGTAAATATTCACACCCAAGGGTTTGCTTTATTTTTCAAGGAGGGCTTAGGGAGCTTGTGGGTATGTTTGCTTCCTGAAGAGGATGTTTGGATTAAGTCAGTTTAGGAGAATACAATTGTTTCTACTTGACAATGAGCACAGCCAGATACAACTATATTCTCATCCGAGGCTGGGATAGATTTTGGTTTTGGCATTATTTGCCCACCTAAATGCACAGAAGTAACAGCATCTATTTTTTTACTTTATTGCTGCCTTTCATACCAAGGTTATTAGGAAATAAAATTAACCCACCTTTAGCCTCCAAAATGGGCAAGGGAGCAGGCTTGCAAAATAACCTGCTCCAGGAGCTGGTTGGGTGATGCAAAAAGCCAAGGCGGAGCAGGAAGCTGGTTTGATTACTGGCAGCTGCTGTCCAGCTGATGTAATTCGGTAATAGCTGGTGACAGGCAGAAACTATGGAAGATACAAATGATAATTCCTTGGGGAGCTCCAGACATAAATAATTCATCAAAATGAATTTTATAGTAGGGGTCAAAAGAAATTGAAGAAAGCCTGAGTGTTAACTCTCTGAGGGAGGAATTGACAGACTGGTTTTGTACAAACTATGCGTGGGGGAAGTCCAGGCAAATTAAAAGTAAATGAAGCATATGACATTGTTCCTATTATCTGAAACCAAAGCAAGAGAGACACGAGAAACAAAAAAAGGAAGGATGATTAAGGAAATGTCAATAACTGAAACTGCTGCTGGATAACAGTATCAGTCTGAGCTGAGGTGCACCATCAAGCCCTTCCCAGAGAGGTGCTGGGTAATAGCAACAGCAGAGTGAGTTGTCACAGGTCCGTACTGTCGCATGATGTATATATCATATAGTCACACAGAAGAGTGTCTTCTTAGTAATCAGCTCGGCAACTTACCCATAGTTAGGAGCTGATTAATCTCCCCCAAATATTCCATGTGTCTGAGTAAGGAATGCTGCCTGTCTGTGTGGGAGGGACAGAAATGCCGGTACGGGATATCGTTGTGGCTCCCGCAGGTGACATCTGCAAGGGACTAACCCATAGGGTGGCCGAAGCCATTCCCCGCTGACCGTGCCATGGGCTAAGTTCCCCCGTATCGCCCAGTGTCATTCTGGGGCTGCATCCTGATGTGAGGGGCTTTGGGTTTTCCACAGTGCGGCTTCTACCTCCAAAAATGCCCTCAGAGGCTGGTTTTCCAGGAGGAGGAAAGCCGTCATGCCCCATGCCGCTGAGTTCCTCAGTGAAAAAGAACAATGTTTTAACTGAGCAATTTTAAGGTCTGTTTCCCTGAGACTGCTTTTAAAAACATTTCTTGGTGAAGCTCTTTTTGAGCTCGCCTAACACAAGGTGACTATTTTTCCACATAGCAGGCTATAATTCTGTAACTGTTTGTGTTTGGGTTTTATGTTTGCCTTAGTTTGTGAACTCTGACTAGTCAAATAACTTCATCCTGACCAAAGAGGGGTGTTTTTGTTGTATTTGAAGAAACGCTGGCTTAGGAATAAGTTGTTATAAGCCTGTGAAAATGGCATGTTGCTCATGTGCAACACCAAATTTTCCACCCAGGCTCATATTTTCAAAAACGACCTCTAATTTTGGGTATCCAAATTTAGTCTCCTGGAGGCTGACTTTCAGAGATATTGCCTGCCCCTGAGTCTGAGCATGTATAGTTTATGGTCCCCAGAATAGCTTCTCCAGGCCGGTCTGCTTCGTTGCAGAGAGCAGCCCTTGTTTTGTGCTATTCTGGATTCATATTTTGTCATTGTCTGAGAACTGCTGGCTCTCACATATAAAATGTTTTCCACACTGTAAGTTTTGTTCTCCCTAAATCTGGGAAACTTTATTTTCTGGGGACTTTGATATTGCCTTAGATCAAAGGTCTCCTTCCTATCCAGACCCAGGAAAAAAAAAAAGTTTAATCTTCCTGTATAATCACTTGCAGACTGCATCTGTGAGAATAAAAGGAAAGACACTTTAACTACCTCAATTATTTTAAAGCAAAAAGCTGTGGGAGAAGGATCATCCCTTGTTACAAAAACCCATGAGGCTGGCTGGTACCTCACTGTACATGATGCCATCTGAAAAAAGTTCAGTTTGGTGCGTCTTACTCATATTTAGCTGAGTAACCCAGAGAAAATCTCCTTTGAACATAATGGGGTGAGGGGAACCAGAAAATAAAATATTTAAAATGTTAAATTTTTTTTGTGTTAACCTTGTAAAAGGCAGGGGGTTTGCTGCTTTCTCACTGTGTTTTCCCCTTGCCTACTTGCACCTCTTCACAGGTAGGCATTTCTCGTTTTCTGATCTGATAACAAGTTAAAACACGGTGTTCTCTCTTATGTGCAGAGGTATTGCTGTGATTTAGGCAAAAAAGGATGCGCATGCGGTAATGTACCAGTTTCCAAAAATAAATAGAAGGATGCCCTGGTGAATTGTGCTGATCGCAGGATTAATGCTCTCTCTTATTACTGAATTCATGCCGGGTGCAGGTAGCATTAAAGGAGGCTGAAAAACCACAAGGGACTCTGTAGGTTTTTTTTTTTTCTTTGAGACAAAAAAGCCTACCTCTCCTGTCAGTTATACTGCAATTGCCAGAGCCAGATAAGAAGCAAGGACTCGATAAATAAGTGCCCTGCGGCACGATAGGACTGGCCCGTGGCTAGATGCTGATGTCTGTCCAGGCCGTTTCTACAGTGGGAACATCCAAGCAACCCCTTTTGCTCTGGATGCTTCAAAATCACTCCTTTGAATCTACTAGATAAAGTGCATGCTTGTAACAGTGGGCACCACTTTCATGGCCGTATAGCCTAGAAAATAAGTAAACAGGACAAGCTGCTGCACCACTTTTGAGAAAGCAAGAGGAGGCTGAGCCCTGTGCAAGGGATCTCGGCTGTTGCCAAAGAGGAGCGTGTTTTCTTGCCTGAGCAAGCAGCAGTGTGAGAAGCAGAGCGCTTACACAAGGCCGCTTGCTGGGAACGTACCAGTGAGCCCTTCTCACGTTTTCTTGTGCAACAAACCCGGCATTGATTGACAATTTTGCAGATGTACATGAGGATCAAGAATGGAAACTTTCAGCTCTTATACCACAAGGCCACACAGTGCCAGCTTTTGCCCATGTCCTGCGATGCTCAGTGGTGTCTGTTGCTGTCTGTCCCCATTAATTCACTCTCCCTTTGAAGAACAAGGAATGAGGTTAGAAATCATGGTGCAGCCCTGGTGGGGCACAGGGTGGTGGCAGGACCCCCAGCTGCTCCCATTGCCGTAAGGCTGAGCACAGCCTGCACCACTCTCCTGCTCCTCAGCTTGGCCAGTGAGCCCTCAGGCTAGCAGGCACCAAAGCGTTGCTTGTAAATGCCCCGAACCAAAACAAGCAGAAATAAGCCAGGAGTGTGAGTCAGAGGAGGAAAAGGGGTTTCCTCTGCATGAGGTCTTGAGTGAGCAATGGCAGGCAGAGAGATACTCCCACAGTCGGTGTGAGGCAGGGGTGTGAACCAGGACCCCCCAACACACACGCAGGGGCTCCCAGAGGACATGGGCTATGTCCAGTCCACAGTAAAAAGCCCCAAAAGCTTATAATGCAGGCACAGGATTCCCAGCAGCAATGGGTTACTGCTGGACCACGGCTCTTGCTAACATGGGCAGTTTCACCCACATAATTATAATAGAGAGAGAAAACGAGGATTTTTCTCATTTTACCTCTCCATCCCTGGACACTTTCTCCTTTCCTGTCCTCGCAGTGGGAAAATATAGCACTGCTCTTCCTTCTCAGGGTCAGACACATGGATAGCTGCAGCATACGACTCATCTTATGGTTTTATATAGGCCTCCCTTGCTGTCAGCTGTCCAACTTTCAGAGTCAGCACAGAGATGGCAGCCGGTGCCACTGTCCCCACCAGAACTACTATGGCATTACCCACACAAAATGCCTTTGAAGTGAGGCACTTTGGTCCAGAGTCCCAGTACAAAAGCACCTACCAAAAACCTGGCACTCCCGCTGAATAAATCCCTCGTGGTGCTCTACTCTCGCTGCTGGGGTAGGTAAACAAAGGGATGCCACAAACCCTTTCCCTGTGTGGGGTTTAAACAAGCTGTCCACTTGCTGATGATATCTGGACATTACTGGAGGGCAATTTTGCTCATCTAATTCTCCAGAGAGAGATATTTGTTCAATAAGGTGGTGCTGAAAGGAAGGTTTGTTTTGATTTTTGTGCACTGAGACCACGACAGCCACTCTACAAAGTGTTAAGTGCTTCAGTCATTTTATGGGTGTTGCTTTTCCCCATGCATTTGTCAAGTTTGGTTAACATTAATTTCCATTATTTCCTCTGAAACAGCGGATTAACCTGTCGCAAATTTTTGTATCTAGACTTCACTCCAAGACAGGGGTGTCTGCTCTTTAGATACGAATGCATTGGCAATGTGACACGCTGAAACATAGTATAATGATGCAGTCGCATGAATTGCTCTCCATAAAGCTCGTCTAACCCTGTACTCTCTGTATCGATCCTGGGAGTGACAAATTCCATCTGATGAAGGCAGCACTTTGAGATATTAAAGTGTAATTTATGGATTCATTTACCGGGTTTCCAGAATTGATTTCCTTAAATGTTATGGAGCATATCTGATGCAAATCTCCTGGGATTTGGAACAATATTGTAAAATACCATCAATTTCTAGTTCCCTTTGTAATCATTTAATGAAGGCAGAATGTCCTTTGTTAAATGGGCCCCTTCATCCTCTGGGTGAATTAGGTGCAATTATAATTAAACTTTCGTTTAGAATTGGAACTAAATTAAAATCATATAAATAACTGAATCTTCAGGATTGCTATTCCTAATTAATAAGGTAACCGCTCTTGCTGGAACAGACTTTTTATGATGCATTAATAACTCCCAATTCCTATTACATATTTATCTAAGGCAATACATTATATTTCAAATGTTTAACAGAAGACTCCCATAAGGAAGGATCTAATAAAGTACTCTATTAGGTATTGAGTAGTTTTAACTGTACTGCAGATTCTCTCAGTGCCTCCTGCTGCTCCTGAAAGATGAGACAATAAAATCCGCGTTGCAATGTGGTGCAACATTTTATCTGAAACTGGGTGAGGTTCTTGGAGTGCCATGCAGAGTGCTAGCACACTGGCTTGGGTGACCTGAATACACACACACACACACACAGAGAGCACATCATTTCATTACTTTTATTTTTTTTCCCCCAGGGCTAGTTTGATATGTACTTCAGAGGCTTTGCAAGTCATTCTGCAAAGTAGTCAGTGCCTAAGGTTTAGGATTTGGATTGCATTTGAGAGTAGTACAAGCATTACTCTAATGTCTTATACTGAACCTTTTGTAAGTATTTATCTGTTAAATCGGAGCCCTCCACAGGTATCATGCTCAGCATGCGCTTATTTTCAATGTGGAAAGAAAGTATTTCATGTGACGCTATAACTATGTAACATCCAACTACTCTTACCTCCTTCTTCATCTTTGTAGTACTGCCACCAGCTTTGGAGCCCGTGGTGTTCACTGCCCCAGGGTGACAGACAGCACAAGAGCTTGGACAGGCTCCACTTGCTCTGCTTGCAACCCTCCAAGCCCAAGCATTTGCCTTCAGCTTCCCTGAGTCCTGCCAAACCCAACTGAGTGACCTGATTGCAGGTCACCCCAAGTGACTTTGGCTCCTCTAATGTAAGTACATACAGCCTGTGTCAAAAAGAGGGGAAGATGTAAAACAACAGCAGAAGTCATGAAAATAATCATCATTAGGACATAACAGTAGAAAGTGAATATAATCCTCTCTTAGGAGAGGATAAGAAAAGGGAAAGCAAAATCATGTAAGGTGTTAACCACTTTTTAAAGATGTTTTGATGATAAGGGTAGTACAAAAAAACCTCATATGGAATACAATTCTCTGCTGGCAAGCAGCAATTTTGGACACATTTAGATCATTCTGATATCTAGCTGCTCATTACTACCATATGTAAAATGCGGCACAATTATTCCATTGAACATTGTACAGTTTATGTAACTACACTTTTGTAATCTGCCCTGATATTTTTGCATCAGAAGTGTTTTAAAATATTAGACAGTCAACACCAATAAGACAATAGCCCTCTCTGATTTACTGAAATGACAGAACTATAGAATTTTCATGCCAGAATATATCTGACAAAGTTGTTTTCCACCAAGCTCAGGCCTTCTTATAGGTAGATATACTGTTGACAAGTACAACATGAATCCAATGTCAATAACAACAAACCCAAGAAAACCAAAATTTGATGGCCTTTTGTTGCTGTGAATTCCTGCTTCTGCTCAGGATATCTTGCTTTCAGAAGATATTAAATGGAAATAAGCTTTTAGGAATGACACAAAATGAAGTTAATTTTGTTAAGTGTTCTCACTTATCAAACCGATTTTGAATAAGTGAACTGCAAATCTGCTTCATGGATTGATATAATTTAAGGTTGATATAGTTTAACGAATATATTAATAGTGAATAATGAGTGGAATTGGAGCAGTGTATGAGACAGTGGCACAGAGCAACTTTTGTTTTTAAGACTCCTTAATTGCAGAAGAAAAAATTTCTCTCAGTCTTTGAGCACTGTGATCTTTTTAGCAACTGAGCTGAATATTTTGAGGGTGGTGAGTACAGTAAAACAATGTTGTGGTTTGCTTTAACTGCTCAGATCAAGGTCCCAGTTAACTTTCTGGCACATATCTGATGGAATGGATTTCATCATCTAGGGGCTGTTCATGCTGTGTTTTGTAATCAACACATTTAATAACTGTAACTCTGTGAGTCCTGTATATAATTTCACGTGCGTTGTTATAACACTTGTATTACTGATCCTTAACTTTGGAGGTAGGAGGTATGGGCCGTGAAGAGGAGAGAAAAGTGGGCAGTGGGCATAAAAAAATCCCTTTGGTCAAAACCACGTAGCATTTTGCAATATTTCTGTATGGATGTTCCTCTCATGGCTTACATGCAAGTTGTTGCATTCATGCACAGAGGTTTGAGCCAATTATACCCTTTTTTAAAAATTAAAATAGCATCTTTAAAAATAAATCCTACCCCTCCTTTCAGTCTCACTAACTGTATACAACAGAACACAGGCTTGGTACTGAAGGTGCAGGATGTCTCTCTGCTGCTGGCCCTTTGCAAACAACAACAGAAGTCATGTCAAAATGTACATGGGCTTTTAAAAAATCTTACTATGTTTCCCTCTCATTTGGAGCATTCCCACCCCTCCAATGCCCCAGATCCCTTTATTGTGGAAAACAGGAAAAACCAGTGCCTGTTTCATAGTGCCTTAGCTCTTCTCCAAACTAAATAGATCAAGATGCTGACTTTCCAGAGATGCTGGGTAACCACATTTTGGCAGAATTTGTACTTGGTCAAATTTTGTGACAAGCAGGCACCTCAGAGTGGGAGTGGGAGGTTTACTCCCTGGTTTGGTGTACTCCTCTCATGTGGAGTCTCATCTCAGCATCCCAAACATGATAGCTGAAGTAATTTCCTTTTTAGGGACCCTCTCCTTCCTATCCGCTTTTTTAATGAGAGGCAGTGATTTACACATTGAATACAACATTGAAGGCACCATCCCATCAGCATTCACACTCTGTAATAGCTTATTTTAAAAAATGGTAATTCTTGATTCTCCCACCTGGCATAATTTTCATTTGTTTTACCGCAGTCGTATGGAGCTGATGGTTTTTATTCAGCTGTTCCCAGTGTACTCAGATCTTGTCTCTGAGATATTAAAAACAATACAAAACTGAACTTGGTTTGGAAAAAACAATACAAAGGCTTCAACACAGCTGTGAGCTCCACATTTTTGCTGCTGTCATGGTGCCCTGCATCTACTTATTCACAGCATAGTACCCTTCCCCTGTTCCTGCAGAAACGTGGAGCACAGTTGTGTGCTCCATCTGCCCTGGCCTCTGATGGGAAAAAGTGAAGGAGGCTGGCAGCAGGGTGGCCTCCCCCTCAATCCACTGCCCCAAGCCCTGCACTCAGCAGCTCTACAGCCCATCTTCCCTGGGGTGCTGGTTGAGCTCCTCCACCACCATGCTGATTTGGTGTCATCTGTCAGGCATCTCCCAGGCTCTGATTTGCCATTCTGGTACTCCAGAAGATGCTGGGGCTGTACAGCCGAGCAAGGGGAAGGCCTGCCTGGATGGATTCTGACAACAGCCATGTCTGTTTAAGAGGTCTGTGTAAAAATGCCAAAATTCACTGTATCTGACATCATCTTTCAACCCTTCTGGAGAAAATAACTTTCTAGGACTTCTCATCATGTAACGGCCTTTGGACTGGATAAGTGTTCTCTAATGCTGAGCCTATCAGAAGGAGTACAGGAAAGCCCCAATATCCCCAAGCTGTCTACTTTAAGCCTGGGTAATTTTGTCACAAGCCTTTAAGAAATTATAGAAGAATCACAGAATCACAGAACAATTTAGGTTGGATGGGACCTCAGGAGATTCCCTGCTCAGAGATGGGATAACTTGGATCACATTGCTTAGGGCTGTGTTTGGTTGGGTTTTGAATATCTTAAAGAATGGAGACTCCATTCTGGACACCTGGCCCAGCGTTTATTCATCCTAGTGGTTATTTTTTTTCCTAATGTCTAATTGGAATTTCTTTTGTTGCAACTCATGTCCAGTGTGTGGATAAACTTGCTGGATGAAAGACCTTCATGCAGTGTGACATCAGGCTCCATTTGCTGTGTCTGTACCGGTGAAATTGGAAGTTCTTTAACCATAGGGCTACTTGGACTATTTGAAATCAGTTGTTGGTCTCAGTCCAGTAATGGCACCTGTGTCACAGAGCTGCCAAGGTCATTTGAACAGCTTGTCAACCTTTCTAGCAGACTGAACGAAGAAGATAAGGGCTGAAAGGACAGACAAAACCATCCCCTTCATGCCCAATAGAGCTCTTTCCAGACAGGCTTAAAGGATACTTGCCAGCAGCCACCAGTGCTTTGCTGGTGTCTTCCCTGAGTTTCATCTCTTGCTAAGGAGAGGGATACCTTTTGCCAGTGCAGTCATTGCAGCACCTTCTGTGAACACCAGAGGCTGGCTCTCTGCACTCACTGAGCTCCAACGACTGCTGCCAAACTGGTGCTTCGCAACACGACCCATTCTCCCAGCCCATCTGTCTCCTCCATCAGGCCCAACACTAGCCCTAAGCTAGCACGACGGTGGCAATACGTTCCCCATCCCATCACACACACCTCTGTGCAGTGAAGGGAACCGAACAGTTGCAATCCCGGTGTGAAACCCATCTACCCGCCAGCCCGCCTTCTGCAAAGCATGGGTATTCTCATTTGCTCTTCTGAGAAGTGCCAGGAATAACACAGCATTGGATTCTGGCCCATTTTAACTATTGCACACACCTCATCTTGCCGATTATTGTAGGGTGGACCTGCCTTCTTGGCCCAAACTTTATCTCAATATTTTCACCTTAACCATCTGGACACCCAGGGTCCCTACACACTCCCCTGGAACAGCTATCAGTGCAGAGTCTGTTGTCCAATTGCATTTAACTCCAGCCATGCTTTATTTTTATTTTGCCACGACAGAGTTGATTCTCATTTCTTTGGCTATTAACTTCCTTGTTCTTTGTCTTGATGACAACAGATCCGGCAGTGATGCAAACCAGGAAACACAAGGGATGGGACACCCCAATCACAGCAGCATAGTGTTATAAAATAAAAAAATCTGTAGGAAATAATCAAGGGATATGAGAAGGTAGTGTGCCGACAGCCACTGCAGTACCCCAGACACATGGGGACATCGTTACTGAGTAAATGTTTTGTGCCTATACAGAAAGAAGTTAATCCAGCAGAGATAACCTTCTTGTCCAGAAAAAAAATGAGACTGACCAGAGAGATTTTCATCTATTCATCTGTAAAGCTCTCACCTGTAAGGCCCTGATCCTGGATAGTTGCTTAGGGCAAGCTCTGACAGCACAGGCTTTGTACTGAAGGTGCAGGATGTCTCCCTGCTGCTTGCCCTTTGCAGAAGGGTGTCCAGTCTGTCCCAAACCTGCTGATTCCAGCATGAAAAGTGGTCTTTTTAGGTTGCCTGGAGACCCTTTCCCACCTCTGTATCCTGTTAAAAACCTCTCTGGGTAGACATCCTTGGAGTCTAATGACATTTGATTTGTGTTCATCACCGAGGACTGAGACAGAGACAGAAAGCGTCCTTGATTTCAAGCATCCCTGTTGTTATAGACCTGTCTTTAAAGGCCAGAGAGAGACTCTGCTGCTGCCTGGTCAACCTTCAATCCACAAAAATGATAAGAGCAATTTTTTTCTCAGTAAGACACACCACCTTCTTGGGGGTAGGGGAATTTTATCCCCTTACTCAATGTAATGTTTTCTGGCAACAGGGAGGACATATAATTGGAGGTAGGCTTTCTCAAGTCTGGTTTTGGGGGCTTTTTTGGAAAAAGCCTTCTCTGACAGATAAATATATGGCTAATGTTGCTTGGTAGCTGCCAGAGTTGTCTTCTAGTTCTTTGCTTTAGCTAATGTTTTTCCATCTCTTCCCTTTCCAACCCTCTGTACTTAAAGTCCCAGGGTCAAATCTAAAACTTGACCAAGTCTAAAACGGAGATCAAACCCTATATGCTAATCATCAGCAGAGATGGACAGTCCTCAGGGCAACAAGGGCACGAGAAAGTCAGAGCACTGTTTTCACTGAAATTCTTCTTGTATTAGGGAAGGGAAGAAAAATATGATGGTTGCCCATGTCTTGGCTGGGGTTTTTAGCTAAGGCCTCCTGCATGCCTCTGAAACACTGAAGAGCATTCTGGACATCTTGGCCATGCTGCCAGACCTTGGCTCCTACATAACTAGTCTGACTTCCAGCATACTTGGAACATACACTGACTTCAAGGGTGTTGGTAGGTTGAAAAATCCAGCTGCACTTCTGAAGCTTAAACACAGACTCGGGAATCCAACTTAAGCTTTGATTTTTTTTGGAAAGTATGCCTTCAGTCAACAAAGCGATACAGGACTTGGCCTGGCTTTCCTTCAAAAGCCAGGAGCACATTATATAACTCATGCAGTCTCTGCTCTGCTGCGAGCCTGCCTTCAGAAGACTGTGGCTTTCTCACATAAATAGAGCCTTATCTAATTAGTTATTTATATATCAACAGTCCTCATAGAGTGCTGAACACTGTAAAATTATATCATAGGTGTAAGGAGGAAATTAAGTCTCATGCTTTGAAATGGAAGAAGGCAGTAACAATTCTGGCAATGACTTGTTTATTGCTGTGTCCCTTCACATAGGCTCTCTTTGTGATGTTGTTTGACCCCTAGGCTGAGCTCCGGAAAATAAGTGCAAAAGCCCCAACTCTGCATTTTTTCAGAGACTGATACCTTCCAGCTACTCACTGTACTCCCTCAGCCCCCTCGCAATAGAGGTGCAGCCCTGCTAAGCCAAACAGCCTCAGCTTGGCTTGGAGCAGTCCCTCCCCAAGAAGGAGCCAGTGAGAGATGAATGACAGCCCTTTCGCAGCTACCACGATCTGCCTGATGCAGTCCAGACAACTGTCTGCTGCAAATTGGATTGAGTTCACCAAAGACCTCCACAAGCTACTCATTTTAGATGGCGGTCCAAAGGGCGAAGGCTCTCTGTCCTGTTTGCAATCCAGTCTGCCTGCCAGACTTAAGCATTTTCCCCCTTTCTTTAAAGGTCAGAATTAAATGGATATCTCTTTACCACTCTACAGACAAATGCTTTGATAAGTGAGTGCTCAGCAGCCATGGGGATGAATACAGAATGCGGTAAATATCCTGATAGACAGATGAGATTTTTAAAATATGGGATTGTACTTGTAATACGGAACAGGAGGTGAATTTCTGATTGTTAGATTTGGCAGGGGTGGCTCTCTTTCTTTCAAGTTATTATCTTCTGTGCTGAATGAGTGCTGACATTAGAGAGTCAAACTGCATAACTCATGGAGATTATTAGTATTCAGTAAACAGATATGCTTGCAGCTCTTCAGCCCTGGAAATCTGCAGTGAAAATGTTCCCTCTGGCCAAAGGAGGCTCCAGCTGCCATGCTGACAGCAAGAGCCAGAGGTGAGGTCAAGGTATCACTCAGGGCCAGCCTGCTCCCAGCAATGACGAAGACTTCTCCAGGGACATGAGAGCCTTTTCCCCCCGAAAGGGCTCCTTGCCAGTAGCCAGAAAGAGTCACAGTCCCTGCTCTCAAATGAGTATATGTTCCCTCTATATTTCCATAGGGATCAGGGTATCCACAGACAGTAGCGAGGAAAGCAAGAAGCTGGCTGTTTGTTAGAGCCACCCAGCAATGTTGCAGAAAAACTAAAAGGTTTTGCAGAAATGTGTCAGCAAACCTCTGCCAAACACAGCCAGAAACCTGGCTGCCTTTCTGCCAGGCTGCCTCAGATCTCCTAGGATCCTGTGTTTTGAAAGAAAGAGGAAATCAAATTGAATTTTAAAAAAAATAATTGACAAACCGTTTTTGTAAATCTAATGAAACACCTCAGTGCGTACATTAAATGGCTAACGCCAACACAAACACACGTGGGGCATGCTGATACCGGGATGTCCATAAAGCTCGCTCCAGCTGCTGTCACGAGCATCCCTTCCTGTCATACAGCTTCCACAGAAGACCCTGAGATGAAAGCCTTTACCCTTCCTCTCCCTTATTAGCTTTCTGGAGGATGAAAAAGAGGGAAGTTCAACATTCAGAGAGCACCTTCCCCAGTTCTTTCACTTACTGGAAGACTTCTGCAAGTTGTTATTCTTTCTGTTTGAAAATGCTTGCTTTCATTCAGTGTTGTATATCGGTGGGTCACTTCAGTCAGCCTCTGCACTAAACCATATTTATTGCATTCTGCTATATTACAATTGACTGTACCCTGCCATTCCTCATCTTTACAACAATAATAAAACCTTAGAATTAAAGCAATTTCATTTTGGATAGAAAAATGTAATAAGCCATTGAGTGAGCCTCTAAAAGGTCACAGTTGTTTTAAATAAATATTAAAATTTATGCATGATCTTGGTGAATTTTGATGAGAAATCTTTATTAAAAACTGGACTTATTTTTTAATAAGAGAATCAGTGAGACTAAACATCAAGGGTCTTTATGTGTGTATACATTAGCATACATGTATACACCATTGGCACGTGGCAGCATTGGTTGTGATTCCAAATTCTGAAGTCTTCCACAAGCATTAGTTAAAAGAAATATAAATTCTTAATATGAATTAGATCAAGGTAGCAAGATGATGTAAAAGGCACGAGGAATTTTTTTTTTAAGTCTCATTGCTAGAAATGTACTACTAGTAATATTTTCACTCAATGGTACTCACCTGAAGCCAGTCATGGCAGAGATCTTGTGCAGAGTGTTATGTGTAGAAAATCATAGTCTCAGTCTTCAAGTATGTGTGATGTGCAAAGCAAAAGGAAGCAGGAAGAGGGGCAGCGTGAACCCTCTTTTCCTCTCGTGGGAGTGGAAGAGCCGGCTCGCTGCATGACCATCCTTCCTTAGATTGTTTCTTCTGGATAGTCTGTGGGGAAAGTAAGCTTTGAGGTGAGCAGGTGAAAGTTGTTTCTGTGAATGCTGAAAGGGATTTTGCTGACGGTAAGGGGAGAAGTGGGAGAGGGCAAACATGGGCTTGTGGGAGAAATGGAGATTCAGGTGACTGAGGATGCTCCTGGTGATGGAGTGACAGTAACCTCCTCTAAATGAGACAATGTGACAAGAATTGTATCCCAAGGGGGGTTGAGAGATAGGACAGAAAGTTGGTGTTCCATGTGGTGGAAGATGGGGTGACTTGAAGGGGTCAGGAAGGAAGTATAGTAAAAATGGTCTTAGCAACAATATTTTTAAAATTTATTATTTTTTCATGCTTGCGGTGGTCATGATGTCAAAGGAAAGGACAGCAATGTTTCCAGAATAGTTGCTGGAGAGGAGGTGGCAGTAACAGTCAAGAGTGTGGCAGAAGTGAAAAACTAGTAGGATGAGGGGAGACAGTTTTGGAGTTATGCAGGAAAAAGCAATAACTGTAAGAGATGGCCTGAATGCCAGGTTTTCTTGGAAGGGACAAGCAGAAGATAAAACCAGAACACAGGCCAGAGACATAGATCACATCCTACTCCTGCCATGATGGGGGAAAAGCAGAGATACTAAAGGACATACCACCTTGCTAAAGTCCTTTGTGTCTGGAAAGTGAAGAATGAAGCTAAAGCTCAGTGGAATGGGTCCTAAACTATTGAAGCACTATATATTTTAAAATGTAACAAACTCCCAAAGCTTTTCTTAGTAGCATTTATTTATCTTTGCACATCTCTCAGCTTGCACAGTGAGATTACCACCCCTCAGCCTCTCTGCCTGGTTGCAAGCAATGGATTTCTGCTTCTTACAGCAGCTCCCATGCATATAATGCAGGTCTCTCTGCCAGGCTGCGCCAGGCATGCTGGCAGCCCTCCAGGGGTGAGCTGGCTGTTTAGTGTGGCTTGACAAGCTTCAAAAGTGTTGTGCCTATTTGCCCCTGCTTGATTTATAGTGCCAGGGTTGTGTTGTGCTCAGGTTATATTTTGTTCATTATTTCATTGTCCATTCCTATTCAGCAACCTCAGATACTTTCCACTGAAACTGCTCCTTGTATTTTGCATTTCTTTGCTCAGAACAGTGTTTAAAGTACAGCTTTGGTTATCTTCCTTTTTGATACCATTTCTGCTCCTGCCATAGCGTAACTTGTGGCACAGTTTACACAATATAATGAGGGTTATCATTTGGGTGATTAAATCGCTATGTTTAAACACCCTGTGTGAGCTTATTACCATTGGAACAGACTGTGCGGTTGCTGGCATTTTCACAATGGATCCTACAAAATCGCCTAGTCCTCCTGGGTTTCTGATCTTCTCAGCCTGTGGACTGTGGATTACGGTTCAGAGCACGCATTTTGTTGCAGGCAGAATAAGGACATTATTCCATCTCTCACAGCCTTTAGAGAACTTGCCCACAAATGAGAAATGCTGTTGAAAAAGCCTTGCCTTGCAGGAGCTGAGGTTATGGCATGGAATGATCAGCACGCAGGCTATGGCACACGGTGTGCAGTACACGCCATTACCTGCTCCACATCTTAAATTACAGAGCGGAAATCAGTCTCATAATCAGCCCCTGATTATGTTATTTGCTGTTGTTACGTCCTGAAGGAGGGGAGCATCTGCTTCTTCTTTTTAAACACTTGTTTATGAAGCAAGTCTTCCTGCCAAGAATATAAGTGAAGGACTGCTTGTATCCTGGCTGTAGGAGGAAACTGGACCGAGAGACATATCTAAGGTTCGTGTGAGGTGTGGGATCCTCCTGGAGGTGAGGTGGGGGAATATGGATCCATAGCCAGCCCCCTGGGGAAGGGGCTGTCCTCCACCCTCCCACAAGTTCAGAGAAGCCTTCTTCTGCTTTGCAGCCCTTCTTCTGCAGGGGCTTGTTGCTGTGGAGCTGTGAACGCTAGCCCCACCAGCACCGGTCTTACGCAGCTTTTGGCTACTTTGCTGTTTGTCCTTACTAAGGAACCTTTTCACTGTGGTTTTCTTGCTCTGCTTCTGTCCACTGGCACAACCCTTTGACTTGTAGTAGTAATTTGCTGGGTCTCCACAGTCTTTGAGTTGAAATAGCAAAGCTGATGTTTACTTCTTTGTACTTTCCACATCCCCTCTCCCAGCCGTAGCAGAGAGCCCAGGACCTGGCAATGAGGAATGAACCGTCCACTTCAACAACTTCAATCTGCTATTTCTTTCTGGGAAAACAAGCCTGGGCAAGGGCATCATGAGCTCTTCAGAGTGCAACAGTCTTTCTGTTTTTCTATTATTCGGTCAGATTTTTAAAGCAATTGAGCCTCTCCTTGGAGCATTAATAATTGTTTGGGATTTCACTTTAAAAAAATAATGGAATAATGGTAAGCTAGAACATCCAAATAACTTCTAAATTAGTGTGATCAGTGCCAAGCATATCAGCACTAAGCCAAAAATCCAGAGCCTTGGACAACAGATCGTTCAGCTAGTTGATGTATATTCATTAATTGGTATGGGAGTAGAGAGGGAACAATGCACAAATGGAAGTGAATTCTTGCTTTCAGTTTATGTATACAAATATTAAAATGGGGCTGGTTTTGTTTCATTGTTAAATTCCAGAGGTTTTTTTCAAAACACACTCTTAGTCCCAGCAAACAGTGGGAGAAACAATAGCTAATTTAATTTATCATTTTTTGCATGCACAGCTGTGTATGGGAAGGAAAGCTCTGTTTTGGCATCAAAGACCTTCAAGATTGAGCTTTGCTAGCTTTAAGCCATTTTAAGAAGAATGCTTGGTTACTAATCTTTGTGTGAGGAAATTCAGAGCTCCTCGAAAGCTGGAAAGGTTGAGTTCACAGCTCGAAGTCTGTTCCAACCTGGGGGCTGGCTCCCTCTGTGTTGTCCTCTCTGTTGCTTAGCACTGCCTGTCTTTCACAACATTTAATCGTGGGCTTGCAAGACCACGTGGAGAGCGGGCTACAAATAGCAAATTGCAGGGAAGAGTCAGCCTCAAGAGGGTTTCCCCTACTTTCTGAAAGCCATCACTAAACAATGACACAAACTTTTTATTTAGTGGTTGTCCATCTCCTGTGATCTTTAAGATAAAGCCACCCAATTAAATGCCTTTCTGAGTGTCATTTTACTACTAATCTTGGGTTATGGGATACAGGGATAAAAAAGGAACGGTGTGTGATTTGTCACTCATTAAAAGGGTGACTGGTAGCTCATCTTGCATTTATGCTCTTAACTTGAAGTTCGCCATAAATCAGCGAATCCACATGAACTCAGAGAAATGCAGGTACTAGAGTGTAAGCCAGCTGCCAGGCCGTGCCAGTGCATGCATAGAAGGGCTGTTGGCTTGTTCTCTGCTCTTTCATGGTTTTTCTATTCAGGAAAGTGTGAGAGGAGGAAATGGGAGTGATTCCTATTTCTGCTGCCCTTTTTTTGGTGATGTTGTAGGAGGAAAGTCTCTATTCCTTCCCTGTGCTGCTGGTTTGATTGAGGTCTCCTAAGGCAAGAGGCAGAACGTGCACGTGGCAGTCGAGTACGTGGGTGTGGGGGCAGTAAAATCCTGTTTCCAGCCCTCTCCCAGTCCTGTCAGTTGGGAGTACAATGCTCTTCAGAGGGGCACCAGAGAGAGCAAAAGAGAGGGGGAAAATTGGTCCATGAAAGGGGCATTGCCATTTCTGGTACAGAGCACCGGGATGCTCAGTGCACAGCAGAGACAGGAGAAGGAAAGGAGGGTGTAAGGGGGAAGGTGACATGCTTCGGTGTGATCACTCAGCTAGTGCGCAATCCTGTCCTGTTTTCTGGCAGGCTGTCATGCATTATATGTTTACAACAGCCTCTTCAGAGAAAGGGTGTTTAAATGTCAGTCAGTCACATTTCCTCAATGTGTGGCTATAGGGCTAGCTGATTATTTCCTCGGCAGTGCAACTCAGGGAGCAGTGCTGACACCAAGCGCACAGGACCCATCCGGGGAGACCTGGGCAGCACACGTACCCATGGGTATGAAATGTAATTTGCTGGCTGGGAGAGGTACTTTCTGTGAGTGTGTTTACAGTGCTTTGGCAGGGCATGTGTTACTACCGTATTTGAACTGCTCATTGATTTGAGTGCAGGCTCCCACCCGCTCCCCTGAGGCCTGGCCCCGGCCGAGTGCTGTGGGGATGCCATCCACGGTGATGCTATCCACGGGGATGCCATCCATGGTGATGTGATTGGTGGGGATGCTGCTCACAGCGGCGCTTTGGCCAGCACCAGCTGTCCCAGCAGACCTGGAAAACCTGTGAAAGAGGCTGTGAGAGGGATGCACAGCAGCTCAACAAGGACGGATGCAGGGTGTGATGAGCGGTCCTCGAATGCACTAGCCCGCAACAGTGTAGAAATAGCAGTACAAAAAGTGAGCAGGGACGATTTTGGGTGCTGAGGGGTGGTGATGAGAGAAACACAAGCAGGAATTTCCTGCTGACTTTTTGCTGCTACTGAAGCATCTTGCGTGCTGCCACAAAAGGAGATGTTCAGTTTCTAGTAAGCACAAACTACCAGCTCAACCGTACTCAGGCTTTTACAACTGCATGCTTTGCAAAGTAAGCACTATACCCAGCTAAAAACTGCACCTGGCTAAAGGCTGAGTGAAATGAATGCTGAAGTGACTATTTAAGCCTGAAGATCCATGTCAGGGTTGAGATCACTGAAGATGTCATTGTGCTGTTTGCAGGTAGCTTCATCTGAGCTGGCTTTACTTTAGAGCCTACATCTGTTAGCCAAAATTACTGTGATATGAACAGCAAGAAGTAATTGTGTTGTATGGGACAAAGCAGACTAGAATTGAAAAGCTGAGTGGGGGAATTGCAGATTTTCTTTCAAAGCATTTTCATCGTAAGTGGAGCCCTTTGGAAAAAAACAAAACAAAACAACAAACACTTGACATTTTGGGCTACTCCTTTTTAACATCCTAGAAAGTATTTCTGCTAAAAAGATTCCCAAAGCTGTGTCCAGATCTCCTTTCAGTGATATTAGCCCAGGCTTTAAAGAAGAACAGACGAGTTCTTTCTTAATTGTTTTTTAATTGCGATCTCTTTTTAAATTGTTTTAAAAGCTGCTTTGTTTGTGGTAAAGAGGACCACTTCTTCTGTTCCCACCCAGGGAATGGCAGCATGATGTGAAGAAGCAAGAAAACAGAATATTGTATTCCAGTACAATGTATCCATTACTGAGGGACGGGAGTCACTAGTTTTCCCTTGAGATTTAAAAAAAAAAAAATGGGGAGGAGAAACCAAGCCCTGGGCACTGTGGGTGCCCCAGCATTTGTGGTACGGGCTCTCTGTGGTGCAGGCTGTGCTGCGGGCACACTGTGGTAGCACTGCGCCCAGGAGCATCCCTTTGCCTCCTGGCTCGGTGGTCCTCCCTCTCTGCACCGAATTTGTCTGCACTTTAGCAGGGGGCTGTGGGGAGGTGCTGGGAAATGATTGCTGTGGGCATAACTACTCTGCAAAGCAGGCAGGTTTCCAGCCCATGCAAAAGAAGAGCTCATTTTAATTGCCATATACAATTGTGCAGGTTAGCACTGCTGGCAACGCATGGTGCATGGAGGGAGCCAGGTAGGAGGAACCTGTCTCTGAGTTACTATATGTCCTTAAGCTTTCTGCAGGTGTTCAGAAGCTTTTCCTCAAGGTTTTCCATTTACCCTAATGCAAAAGTATCCAGAGAGCCAAAAAATTTCAAGGACTCTCTGCACAAGACTCTACATGTTGGAGTTCATTCTCACAAAGAGGAAAATCCCACTTCAAAATTGCTGGGAGTTCAACTTGTCCTATCGCAATATTCAAAAATGGGATTTTTTTTTTTCCCCTAGAGCTTTCTACCTTTGTGTTACTTCTTGCTACTTACCAAACAAAGCATTATTTTATTCTGGGCTGTTACTATCAGAAGGAAACCCAAACCTGTGATTAAAGTGCTGGGGCGTGTGTGTCTCTTCACTACATGCTGCTGTACCTGAAATCTTCTGCCCCCAAAACTCTTCATTGAAAGGACAACCCTGCAAAAGGGAAGAGGAAAGGAAGTTGCATTATTTCAGGAAAACCAAGTGTCCAAGAATGTAAGGACTGGTCCAATGCAACACTCAATTGCATACATAATGCAAACAAAGAAGCGGTGATTTCAAAGCACGGCATTCATGTGCTTACTTTACTGGGGCCTCAGCAACTTTTACTAGCAGCTGAAATGCTATCTAGGAAATTTGGAAGAGGATTTTACCCACAGAGGAATCCCTTCTGTACATGTGAGTCTGTATCGTCCTAGCACAAGGACCTGTGTGACTCAGTGTCTTGAGGAGCCTCGTGTACATATGACGTCTGTGACCGAGTGGTTGGTGGGGACCCGTTAGAGGTCCTGGCCTAAGGACTGGCATGTGGGATGCACCTGGGCTGTGTGACACTCTCTAAATTTGAATATTAAATTTGAATATTGTTATCCTTCATTGACTCTATCTGTTTTTATACTGATCTCATATTCACAGTTATCCATCTCCTCAATCAGTCATTGCATTTTCACCTTCAGAGCATCTTGGCCTGACTAAAATATAATATGAACCTGCTAGACCAATAGTCTCCTTTTTTCTGCTCCCATTTGATCCTGGACTCTCGCTTATGCTTAGCTAGTTTTTAATTTAAGTTTTATCCTGCTGCCATCTAGAAAATGCCTCCTTGTCTGCAATACAATTTTTCTAATCTGCCTGTCACTTCCTGAGCCAATCTTCAACAAATTACTCAATTTTTTTGTTCTTGTAGCTAGTGGATATAGCACCAATTTAAGTTGCTTTTGCCCATTTTTTGTGTGAAATGGACAGCTTGTGTTGTCTGTGGAAAACAATTTTAGTAGGTTTGTGCCACACTGTGAAAAACACATGAGAATGTACTTTTAAAACTGAACGAAATAAAGCTAAAGCTTCTGGTTAAAGTATAATTTACCTTTGTTGCTCTGCAGTTACACTAATTCATCTACTGAAACACAGATTAAAAATAGTGTTCTGGTTGTTAGAGCCTCAGTGGTGTTGGGATTCTTGCATATGATAAGAGGAAATGATTATTATATCTGATAAATGTCATATCTGTAGCTTGGTATAGAAGAGCACTGTATTCATACCAGTTCTCTTCAGGGAGAAGAATAAAATAAGCAAAAATCCCACATTGCTTTATTTTTCATTCAGTTGCATCATTGGTATTTATACCAATGCCTTGAGCTTATCTCAAAGTCACTTTTATTAAAGCCACTTTCAAGATCACTCTAATAAATGTCAGTGGTTTTGTTTACTCTCTTTCTGAAGCAAAAGTTAGTTGTGATGGGCATGAAAGTTGTATAAGTCTGTGAGCATAAGCAAAAGGTGAGTTGGGAATTTTTGGTATCAACAGCAACAAAAAGGTGTACTTTTGAATGAGGTTTAAAAAAAAGATATATGAAAATTAAATTTCACACAAAAAAGTTTGCAACAAGTATAAAACAAATATTTGCCCTTGGGAGTTTCTTTGTTGGAAAGATCCTTCCAGCCAGCCCTAGCTCTTTTTTCTCTGTTGCACTATTGCCAATGCAATACAGCAATATTCTACAGATGACGAGGTTTTTTTTCTCAAAGCAGAGTTGTTGTCTGGTGTGAGTCCCCAGGGTGCACAATTCCAGGTTTTCTCAGCTCTCCCAAGGACGGTGGTTTCCTTGCTTTTCCAACAGCCACAGCAGGAGCAGCGTGCCGGCTTCCCAGGGCGTTCGCCTGTGCCAAAGAGGGAGTGGAGCCGCCCTGGTTTACAGCCCCAAGCAGCTGCTGAGACCAGGCCAGCCTGTCCTCGCACTCTTTCCAAGCCCTTAGTTATGTATGTAACTCCTTTTGAGAGTAGTTTGCATAAGGCTTTGCATGCGTTTGATATTGGTTTTGAGGAACTGCACTTAGTTTTTCAGATGAAATTGGAGAGTCATTTGCACAGCCCCCAGTGCTGGGCTGCCGAGGACTCAGGCTCTGCCCCGCTGCCCAGCGTCTCAGCCGGGAAGAGCATCCTTGCTCCCATGTCAGGGCCTTCCTGGGTAGGCTCACCAGACAGCCTTGAGCTCCGCTGAAGGATTGTCCTTTGATATCTTGGTTATAAAGACCATATTAAGCTTGCTGAGAGGGAGGCATTGTTTGCTTATGGGGCTGAGGAAAGCTTGTTAAGGCTTTAAGTTCACATGTAAGGCAGTAAGATGATAGCTTTTCACTGGGATTTGATTTAAGTCACGTATGTATGCAAATCCAAACCTTTGCAGCAAGCTCCTGTTGTCATTTCTGATGCCAAAGGTGATTGGCTTGATTCCAATAGGGGAGCAATTTTAAATAATCTTTCCTATCTACAAACAAACAGTAAGTATAATTCCCTGAGCTCCAGTTCCTTATACAAATAACAGTGCTTCCTATCAACCATACATACAGCTGCTACTTGTGTTCCCTCTGAACACAAGAATGCAAAATGAGTTCTCATAGCAAAAAGCATATAGTTCTGTGCTCCTTTTAATAAAAAGCAGGGTCCATTTGTAGACACTGTGGTTCAAAGTCCGTGACAGGGACAAACCTGTTCTGCTGCTTTTTGCCCCAAAATAGCATTACAGAGTCACTCTGGTGGGGAAGCCGCCTTGTCCAGCCAGCTGCTGTGATGGGCTTCATTACTGGGCAGGCTTTGAACTGATGGTACTGTGGGTGTGGGGGAAGGGGACCTGCCACAGCTGAGTAATTAATGTCTTACAGTATGGGCTGGAGCCCAGAGGGTAAAAGTCCGAGCAAGTCAGGTTCTTGTTTCCTGGTCTCTGCAGCTGGTTTTTCCATGACGAAAATGAAGCCTGTTGGCAGGCACGGGAAGGAAAACGTGCACTGCTTGGTGCCATGCTTTCCCTACCCTGTATCAAGGTGTCCCCGAGGTGACCCCGAGGCCTCTCCTACAAACATCACGCAGCTGTAAAATCAGCACAAGCATAAAAATATAGCCTGATTATTGTATAATTTTACTAGCGATAGGATGTGAAAGAGAGAACAACTTCATTTTGTTGCTATCACTTGAGATAAGAAAGGAATAAAGACAGACCAGAATGTACCTTCTTAGGCTGCCTTTTCTGTTGAGCTAAGTGTAAATTGGCAGACTTCAATCTCTGAAAGGTTTTTAAGCAGTTGTAACAGAGCAGTGATACAGCACTGAACACACACACACGCTCTCAGGTCAGTTCCACGTACCATGTACTTTAAATACAACTCCCCAGGCTACTCTGTTCATGGCCCTGAAGCCTGAAATTGGAGTGATCGGATATAAGGTTATGTGCTTGTCAGCCTGGCCTCCCCCAGCTGAGCCTTGTCAGTAAATACATTGGATTTCTCTATATTTGTGAATTCCAGAAGCGAGACTGCCGGCCGCCAGCTGTATGTGTAGGAAACTACTTATCCCTAAGATGGTAACACGGCAAACTGGCACCTTTTTTTTTCTATCATCAGGATTATCTACCCTCATCAATCACATCTCATATTTGTGAACTAAATTAACAGTTTTCCATGTCAACTGAGTTTTTGTTGCTCAAACTCAGCTGTGATCGCAAAGAAACAATGGAAATGTTTGCACACATAAACACCAGGCACCTAGGCAACAAAATAGAGGAACCTGACCTGCTTGTGCAGGATGTGAAACCAGCTACTACAGGGAGGGCAGAGACGTGCTGGAGCAGCTAAAGTCACTAGAACACACATATCCAAGGGAAGGCATTGCTCAAAAATGGAGGTGTAAAGGCAGAAGTAGTGGCTGTCAGTGAACGTCAGGGACATAAGAGTGGAAGGAGCAAGAGATGCTGTAGCTAACAGAAAGTTGATTTCAGTCCAAATCATTTTGGGGAAGGAAGTAAAAGCTCTGTTGGGACAGTGCTGAGAACTTGCTAAAGCACCTCCTTTCCTCTCTCAGCCACCACACAACTAAACCTGCAGCCTTAAAGCTTCCTTAGCCACCATTCCTTCTCCTTTCCACTCCCTTGCTGCCTCATGACTCTCCACCTGAACTCATCTGTCCAGGTCTCTTACTGGATTTCTCCATGTCTTTCACTCCCCAGACTGAGCAACCTCTCATTACAGCCTGCAGGTTATAAATAATGCATCGGGAAGCTTCACTCTTTGTTCGCAAAATGTTTGAGCCGGCTGGCAGCATCTGTGTTTCCCGTAGTCAGTGTAATTGCCCAGTTTGTTAAAAAATATGCCCAACCTTGATATTTCAGGGAGACAGCTCTAGAGAGAATGGGACATCATGTCTGCCAAATCAAAATGATGTTCTCCTTGTGAGAGGAGCAAAGCCTGGCTCTTACTGGAGGTGCCTAGTGCCGGCATCCCTGTGGCCCTCCATGCACCCATCCTTCTCTATGGCATTGCCAGCACTGGTGTGGGGTCTCATTATGCCAGGTCAGATGTGCCTCATGCCCTGAGAGGGAGCGTCCTGCAAGGGCTGCCACAGGAAGAGCTTGGCCGTCACCACCCTGGGCAAGTTCCATGGTCCTCCTCATGCTCTATGGTCCTCCATGCAGGAGAGACCTGAGCTGATGGGGGTCACAGTATGCAGCCTTGTAAACAGGCTGAGGATTTTTATCCCAATATTTATATGCTTTTCCATGGTTGTAAGAAGTCTCAGCTCATATAAAGGGGTAGAAAGAGCATTTGGCAGTTGGAAATCTTCCAGACTTGGAATAACTGAGGGACTAAGACATCCTAAACACATATCCCTGGGAGGTTATACAGATTGATAATGGTTAAATCCTTCCTGTCTGGAACCAGATAGATGGCATTATATCTAATGTGGCTCATTTGCCCTAACACCCTCTGGAAGTCCCTGATGTGTAAAAGTTACCTGCCAGGCTCCACATCTGTCTGGCAGGACCATTTCTTACATTCAAGGCTGGCCGAGGAGTGCTTTCTGTTGCTGTAAGAAAGTCCATACAAATCCCTTTCTTGATTTAGATTATATTGCTGTAATTGAAGGTTCAGGATTTAAAAGAAAAATTGACCAAATACATTATTCATCTGATATTAGAGAACATAAAACTTCTAGGAGTTAAGCCAGGAGGCCAGTAAGAACCAAGGAGCACTGTACGTTACAAAGAATAATAATGTGCCTGTGTTAAGTGTCTGTATGATGCAGGGTAAATGAGTGGGTTTAAAATGTCTTAGTATAGATTGAATTGAGATGAATCACCTTAATTTTCAAGGACAGCCTGTCTCTGGCATGGAAAAAGCCAGCCAGTACATCCAAATGCATGAATGTGGGAGTTTGTGTATTCAAGTCTTCACCAGCGACTGCTCCACACAGGATGCCTTTTATGCCTCAGCTGTAGGGATGAAATGGAATTAAAAGGTCAAAATATTCAGCAGTTTCATGAACAATGGCCTGGTGCTCGTCTTTCTTGCAGTGACCCCATGGAGAGCTGCCCAAATCAGCCTTCATCTAGCAGGCTCAAGTGCTTGGGAAGGTGGATAAAGCATCAAGTATTTAGCTTGTGCCAAGCTGTGTGTTTCCCTGGCCACGCTGGTACCAGGATCTGCTTTATGTTGGATAAGGAGATCTGAGGGGAACTGGAGGCTGCAAGGTGAGTGCATTAAGAGGAAAGAGATAGCTGCAAACGCCTTGGTCTCCCATGGGTGACAACTGTAGATGTCTACAGAAGTATGGTTAAGTGATCACCATCTTGGCCTCTGCCTAACAGGTCTTGATCAGCCTCTAATTACTGCTTCAGTGCAAGGCTTCCTGGCTGAGAGAGGCTGTGGAGCCACAGCAGCCCTACCCAGGGCTCAGCTGCTGCTTCTGTCCTCCCGCAAGCACGTTTAGGACTTCAAGGTGTTACTGCTCTCTGAGCAGGACTTTTTGCTACAAATGATGGATTAAGTCAAAAAGGCATTGCTAACTTTGCTTCCTCTGCCAACAGCTTTGAAGCTGATCAGAGATTCCCAGTGCCTCTACTGACAGGATCTGGCAAGATTTGATCATTAGCTCAGTTTTTCCCCTGTCAGTAAACTCAGAGGTGCGTCCCACCAGACCCGCTCTGTCACAGCTCCTGCTGAGGCTTCATGTGGCAGCTGTGGTTTGGCTGCTGTGCCATCAGTATGCTGTTGTCATTCTGCTCCGTGACTTTTTTTCAGCAGATCCAGATGGTGTAATTCCCCTTTTTTCCCTGAACCTGGCCAATACAGAGGGTTGGATGAGAATCAGCTGGCAGACAACCTGGCAAGAGGGAGTGCAAGGTGCAAGGTGTGAGGAGATGGGCAAGAGGAGCAACCCGAGATGCAGTTGCAAGTCATGACCACACTGTTACAGTCCTACTGTGCCCACCTTTGCCAAGGAGTGTGGCCATTTTTGAGTATTTCCAGAATCCAGTGGCTCTCAGTTTCCCACCTAATGAACTTACCAGAGAGTGTCTTCCAACACAACACTTCACACCACAGGATGGACCTTGATTTTTTGTGATCTCACTTTCAGGTTAAAGTATTGCAAGGTGCTGGCAGCTGCCTGTGACAAGCCTGGTAAGGCTTCCTCTAGGAGAGAATCTGGGGGCTGCCTGGCCATGCAGAGGGCATCAGTGATATCTCACTTATTTCTATCTGCTTCTGGGATCCATTCTACCTAATCTACCTCATCAACTCCATTATGGGATTTAGTCAGTTCCATGTAACAATCTGAAGCACTCACCAACATAATCATGGGACCTGGAAACAAACATAGCAGGTTGATATTTAAATCAGACTTCTCTGTAGAAAGCCTGGATTTGACAACACTACCTTGTTTCATCATTTTTGTTTGTTTGTTTGGGTTTGGGTTTTTTTTGTCCTTTTTCTTTTTTTTTTTTTTAATTGCCTAGCTTTTGTTTTGGGGAAGCAAGAATGAAAAGAAATGCTTGGAAACTCAGAGTTTCTGCTTAAACATTCTGAAAGTAGATTGAACTGATTTTCATATTTGTGGAGATCTTATTTAAAGAAGATAAACATTCAAAAACCAACTAAATGTTGCCTTTAATATGAAATTATATATCTATATATGTAGTTTCTATAGATATATAAAATTAGGCTTTTCTGACCTGCTAGTAATCTTGAGTAGACAAGCATCTGAATGAAAAGGAGGTGAATGATGGACAGCACAATGAATGAAGTCTGCTGAGATGCTGATCAACAAAAACCTCCCGTGTGAGGGGATGTTTGTACTGTCTAGCTTAGATGCTCTCAATCGCCTAAATGCATACCTAAACTACCCTGAAGCAGATGAGGTGGTTAACTTCCTTCAGTGAGCATTTCCAATAGCCACTGGTAGAGCATTTCGTTTCAGAGCGATACCTCCAAGCTGTACCTTTTTCCTGGTGGCCCACTTCAGTTTACCTTCTGAAGACAGGTATTTTAGATCACACTTTTGATTTATTGTTGATGAACACTAGCTGGTAGGTTGGATCGATGTATAAAGAGGAGTTTGCTGCAGCTGGGCTTAACAAGGGGATGTAGGGCAATCTATTTATTCAATTTATAGTGGTAGAAACACACACCGTAGCTACTGGCTTATTCTGACTACAAATAATGTGTATTTGTCACTTTCAGTACTGAGGGAACCTGAGCAACAGGAACCTCTATTTATCTGCAGTTTTAGCTTCCTTCATGCATCACTGATAGTGGAAATGAAACACAGAAAAAAAAAAAAAAGATGAAAACCCTGCCATAAGCTTCAGTGGAGCTTTAACATACTGCAAAATGTTCCTGCAGGGACTTCCCATCTGCCTTTACCTACCAGAGTTACAGGAGCTTATCCACCCACAGCAGCCACAAAGATAGAAATGTTTTCAAGATGTAAATGCTTCCCTGAGCGTTAGACCCTGCTAGAGATGTCCTTTATCCAAAGATTTCAGAATTTGGGATGTTTGGTCTCCTACCTTGCAATCTGAATAAATTGTTTCCATTTTCTGTGCATTGTTTCCTCTCCCCCCCATCAATAAAAAGGAATGAGTGGTATTCGTGACTGTTTAACAATGGATGCAATGTGCTATAAATGATAGGTTTCTAAACAGTAAATTTTGTGCTGAAGAAGTTCTGCCTTCTTCTCCCGCACTTTTGTACTGGTAACTGGTTACACTTTGCTGCTGCTTTAAAGTTTCCTTCTCCCTGCCTTTTCCATCATGAATTCTGTTTCAGCTGGCCTTTGTCTGGTAGTCTTATACAGTATATTTCCCTACAAACCTCCAAAGAGATGGGAGTGTGTAAATGGGTGCTTCTGTTGCATGCCCAGAGGGTGCTTGTATGGTTTGGGAAACCACCACCTGGGGCTGAAAGTCCCAGTGTATTCCTGGTGTCTGCAGATTGATGGCAAAGGGAGCAGAGATGTTTAATGAGCTAGAGGTTCTCGGCAGTTTGGAGAATGGGCTTTGGAGCAAAAATGCTCATTGTGAGGATGAGGGGCAGCAAAAGGCCTGTGCCACATTTGTAGCTTTTTTCAAGCAAACCTGCTGACCCTCTGCAAAGAGGCAAATTTCTTCCTTGTAGCTCTGTTGATTGAGTTCCAGGATCTGTGGCTTCAGGGACTCCTGCTGAACTCATACAGTCATGCAGGAAAGATTTTAAAATTAGTAATAAAAAAATTGGCAAATAGTTGTAGATGAAATCAACTATTGCTCTCTCAAATAATCTCTCAGGCTCTATCTCCATTGCCTCCACAGCTCAATGCCCTGCAGAGATGTGCAAGCCAGCACTGCATACAAGCTTTGTCTTGCTCATAAGACTAGAATGGGGAGGGTGACTAAAATGACCCCCATGTTGCTTTACATTTCCATTTATGAGCCTAAAACATATTCACAACAAACACTGTCAGCATTTTGTCCCTTCTTGCCCTAACCAGATGTTTCTGTATCCTGGTTTGCTGCTGCAAGAGATGGGGGGACAAGTGGGAATACTCGGTGCTGGTGTCAGCTGGAGGTTGGCATCATTCGGTATTGCACAGTCGTGCACTTTCGTGAGAAGCCAGTCGGCTTCTCTGACAGCTGATCTGCAGCCAAGATGCCAAAAGGTTAAGGCACAGCTTCTCTATGGCTGCTGCTGCTCAGTTTCCCATGGCGTGGGGAGGGACGATCCTGGGACCCAGTTTACCCTCTTGAGTCCTCCCTGAGTGCTTGCTGGGCTGCAGTGCTCTACCATATTAGGAGCGTATGGAGCAAAGCCCAGGAGCCAGGATCAGGAACTCTCCTGTCAATCTGAAGAGCTGCTGCTATATTTAGTAATGGGCACATGGGAATAGCAGCTTAAATGTGGGAGGGGGCTGCTGGAATGCCGAAATGTGTTTGAATCTACTTGACTCTTGATGGAAACTCTCAGATTGCGCTATCTTTAGAGGGTCTTGTATAGAAATAAATTACATTTTCCTATTTTTGCAATGAAAAGAAAAGCAATTCAGCTGACTTATACCTCCACCACAATAATTCTGATGAACAGCAATTACTGTATGGCAAAATAAAGCCCTCGTTAAGTGTTTACTTACCCCCTTGTTTCGGTCACATGCAAACTAATCAGCAAAAGTGTATTGCATTTAAATGCAATTATGGCAGCCATTATAATGTGAACAACAACTTAGTTGTGTTTTTTTTCTTATTTTCATGAAGTGTTACTTGAAGATGAGAGAGAGAGACACACATTTTGTTTTAAATGCCTAAATAGGGAAGTGAGAAAGTACTGTTAGGAGCAGAAGGACTTTCATTTGCAATTAGCACACTTATATTCCTCTCTATAAACAAACAAACCCCCTTGCATCTAGTGACCATAAACCAAGAGAGAGCCTCCTAAATGTGTAAATTAATAAAGGATTTAGTGTAGTAGCAGTCAGATGCATCTGATGAACCACACTTTGTTTGAACGGAAATATACAGCTGTTCTCCATCCAGAAAAGCAGGTTTTCTGGTTTTCAGCAAGAGCAGTGTTCTGTGGTTTTCTCTCCCCATTTTCCACCCAGACTGAGTGCTCTCCATGAAGGTCAAGTGACTCCTCCAAGGTCTGGTACTGAGTCAAGAGCTAAATACAGAACCAGGATTCCCCTAGTTCCCAGTCATCTGCGAGTCACTCGACTACATAATCTCTAGGAAAAGCATGTGGGGCCAAATCACCGTCAGGAAGGCTGGGGGGGGGGAAATTGAGGTGAAATCCCCTTCTGGAGATTGATTTCCTCAGTGCATCCAGGGAGAGGCAGAAATTTGGCACTAATGATCCATGGAGGGGTTGATGTTTATTTTTTTGCTGAAGTAGGAAAAAAGGAGGGTCTAGGGAGTCCTGTGGTCCTGTTCTGGGTCTTGAATGCCTGAACCCATTTCCTGCCTCTCGGCAGCACTGCAGTGTTATACCCATTCTGCCATAGCTTCACTCTCCAGCCCTGTAGGCAACATACACAGCAGAGGCTGGAAAACCTGATGCAGCTCAAGGCAAATATTATTCATTGTTTTTCTTCTGGGGCTGGTCAACTTCTCTCTACATGTGAATATGACTGGACATTTTTTCTCCATAAAAGACCGTCTGCTTTTGCTTAGCATTTGTTTAGTGACATTCCTATCTCACTCCTCCAGGTATACAAGATATACCTAGTGCATACGTAGTTATATATATGTATGTCTTGAAGGTATACACACACATCCATATATGTACTTGCTTTACAGACACTAGTGCCCTTTGGCGAGATTTGCCTATTTTTGTGTTTTGTTCATTCTTCAAAAAATACCTCTTAATGAGCTTACAATTTGATAACAATATTGTCCAAGCAGTATTTCCATGATGACGGTGTGACCAAGCCTGGGATGCCACAAAGCACTCCTGCTCAGCCTGCTGTGGACAGAAATGTACAGCCCAGGTTAGGTAATGCACAAAAACCTGCCTCCTCCTGAGGCATACACAATTACAGTCATTTGGAAATGACTGGAAATGATGGTAATTCCCATCCACGCTTGGAAGTGCAATAATTAACTCCCGGGTCCGGAACTGCCATAGGAGAAGTTCCTGCTTTTTCTTAGTGGGCCCTCTCTCTCTCTTGTTATGACTGATGCTCCAGCATTATGAAGGAAAGCTGGTTTTCTAGTGTAAATTCCTTTCTTTGACTTTTTCCGCTATTTACCTGGCATTTCATGTGTATACTTCTATATCTACATGGAGTTTTTCTGAAAACCTGGAGGTAATTACAGCAAAACAATGAGGAGACACCACAGCTTCAAAAGGAGCGATCTCAGTTGCCAGCCTTTGACTTGGCTTAAGTCAATCTCTAAGCAGTTTAAGGAAGAAGGATGTAAGAAGGGTTCTTTCATTTCCCTTGCAAGAACAGTCATGCACTTTCTTTCTGTCTGAGCTGCTGCTGAGGAAAAAGCAAAGAAAATCGTGCTTTGTTCCAAAAATTAGGGGTTTTTGCCAGACAGACGCAGTGCTCTGTGAATAACGGGATGCGTACTGTGTGTGTAGATAAACAATCATCAGTACACTCTGTAAATATGTAATATATACCCAGAGTTTGTCCTGAAATTTTTCTTACCGCTGCCAGCTGAGCGTGCCTCTGTCTGGAACAAGAGCAGCGTTGTCTGACATGGGAAAGCTGTGGGGGCTGGACTACCCTGCCTCAAAATGGAAGCTGTGATGCACTCAAGCGCGCAGTAAATGCTGACTTCTCCATCTGCGGGTCTCCAACATGTACATCATGGTGGGTCAGTAGGTGTTTAAGCTTTGGCTTACAGTAAATTAGCAAGTATCAAACACAGTTGTTAACAGCCGGACTTCTAGAATGAATGTACTGCAGGGGTAGGAAGTGGGTGGACAAGGGTGGTTAGTCATGCCAAAAGCTTACAGGCTGGGTCTTTGAGGTCTAGACATAATTAGTAGCTCACACTCATGGGTGTATATCAGAGACGCGCTTGCACACTGTGTGACAGGGTCACTGCTGCTCAAAAGCCACCTCACCCCAGTGGGGGCTCACCCTTTGGTGTCACTGGGTCTGGGGAGATGGATGGATCCTGAGCAAGACCTCTCTGCCAGAACACAGTGCCACACAGAGGATTAGTGCAGCTATATTCAGAGCAGTGAAGTGTGGATTTATAGGTGCAGCCCCTTCTCTTCACCTCTTCTGTACTGCAGGGGATTTGGAAAACAATAGCTCAATGCAGCAGTTATGCTATTTAAGAACAAATGCTTAAATTACCTATAAGCATGTGTAGGGGATCACTAATGAGAAGCATCTTTCTGTTTTCCTATGACACGGTCATACCGCTTAGCTCATAGCCAAGTGGTGCCCTACATCTGTTGACTACCTGTACCTGGAAACACAAATTGATTGAATGATGAACATTTTCTAGCAGTCTAGAAAGTCTAACCATCACGTTAAGCTGACTTTCAAAAAAACTGTTTTGCTCTACTAGACTGATCAGAGGCATAAACATTTCCTGAGAAGGAAAACCCCTAATTTGGCACACGGTGATTTACTGGTTCAGAGGCCTTGATCGGTGGGATATGAAGGAGAGGTTAGGGAGGGATGTTTCAGAGAGGTTAGAAATGTTTCCTTCCTTTGTCACTGTTCAGCTGTCCTTTTCCTTGGAGTATTGACTCAAAAGATCAGAAATTGCCCTGTTCAGAAGTCTTTGCTTGTGTCAGGTATCCAGCTGCTCCTCTGTTTGATCTCTGTCTGTATCTGTCTGGGTTCCTGTATCACTTTCATTACTATTATCCCTGCAGATAAATGAACAAATGCAGTTGCAACTTTCATTTCTCTCCCAAGGAAATAAAATCTCAAATTTCTCCCTTTGTCTGATAACTGCAACTGGAAGAACTGTTGGAAAGGGCCATCCTGGACAGAGCTTGTTTCCAGCTCTGGCAGGGATGCTTCTTAACTCTGAAAGAATAGTACACCACTGATCTGTTCTCCTCCATGACTCTTCTCAATCAATACTAGCCTTCCTTTGCTCAAAATGGCTCAAGATGCCTAAAACCAGTCTCCATTTAGCACACTGAATTGTATTCATAACTGGGAAGATAGATAATAGAAATACTTGTTGAGAAAATGTGAGCCTTTGAGATATAGTTGTTGGCTTTCTATTTGAGAAAATCTATGAGATCAAGGGAAAGACTTTAATTATTTCCAGTGGCCTTCAGATATAGCTGTAAGCATCACACTGGAAAATGTGTGGGTTTTTTCCCTCTATATCCGGAACTGATCTGAGAAAGAAGATACAATAACCCCCTTAAACACACCTCGCATCGCCAGCTAAGAGGGCACTCTAGGCTTATCATCCCTTGTTTCAGTGACGAATGATGCTTCAGACAATCAGTCTCCAAGAATGTGAAGAGTAAAGTGAACGACCCCAGCTGCTCTTTACTCTAGCGGGCACAAGAAGTCTTTAGGTCTAGATAAAACACTAAAAACATCTGTATGTGTTTTCCTACATGGGGTTCTCCATTCCTGAACAATCACTCTTCTCTAGTGTGGCAGGCATGGATGTCCTCACTGTAGCCCCCCTCTGCATCAGTCTTCCTCATGCCTGGATCACCGTTGCACTTCTGCAGACATCGCTCCAGGCATTGGCCCATGCCTTGGTGCCCTGACAGAGACTTCTTTGCTTACAGTCCTCTTCCAGCTGTTCTAGGGGAGCTGGAGCACTCTTGAAGCCTGAAGTCCGCAGCCATCTCATCGGGCAGCCTGCGCCTCAGTTGTTTCCCCTTCTGCATTTAAACTAAGCCCGTTCACAGGTCTTGCATGTAAAAGGATGATAAACATTCAACAACTCTTCTGTATTTGTCTTCTGTCAAGTTAAATAATCTCCTCAGCATCATCCCATGGGCTTTCCTTGAGACAAGCGATAAAGACCAATGATCCCCACCGCCCCCCTTGCTGAACACCGGGTGTGCAGAGTGGCACAGGCACGTCCTCACAAAAACACCAGGGTGAAGTTTTACTCCAATTGCCAGCAAAAACTGCCTCATCCGGGACTTGGTCTGGCTCCAGGCTGAAGTTTCATGTGCTTCAGCCACGGGCTGCTTGTCTTGCTCTAAGCAGCCCCATGTGGAAAAGTCAAATCAGTGTGGAAAAGTCAAACTGGGGAATACTCAGGTGGGATCTGGGCTCCCTACCAGAACTAAGGGCTTTGAGAAACTAGCCATCTGTAAAAAACGTGGAGGTTGGGGACAAGGGGGAGAGAAGTAGAGTTTGCCAGAGAAAAGAGGTGATTTCATGTGTACTTGAGTGAATGTGAACTGTTCAGTCTCAGAGATGATGAATGAGGCTAAAGAAATTTGTTGTTTCCTGTGGAGGTTGCATTAGTTTTCACCGGGATTCTTTAATTCCCTGCATGTTGAGAAGGGAAAGTTTAGGGTTGAAAGTGTAGAGCAATCATTCAGGGGGAAAGGTCTTTTTTCGAGAGGCATGATTGATAGCTGAAATCCTGGGAACCACAGTCATCTGTTTGAAGAAAGCTTCTTCACAGAACATGCAGCTAGATTTCTGCCTTCATAAATATTGTCCTTTCAGGACATATTTGCTAAATCATGTCCAGTTCACTATCATTTGCCAGCCTCGTTTAACTTCATTAACTCTCTGGCCCAGTTCATATTGTTTAAAATGCATCGTGTTTCTTGGGAATGGCACATATGAAATTACGCAAACTGTTTAGAATAGCTTCACCCCAAGCATTCAGCATGGGTAAGTTAAAAGGAATTTGAGAGAACTGCATTGTACTGACATGTTTCATTAAGGTCAGTAATTAAGTAATGTGTGTGCACAAATACATGTGTTTGACAGTAAGAGAAACGGACGGCAGCAAGCACCCTGGCTCCCAGTGGAGTGTAGCCATGTAGGGCCAGATTCCTTGCTGCAGTGCTGCCTGGTTTGGCAGAGTTAGAGCAGAGCTGAATTTGCCTTTTTTTGTTTCCTATAGTGATGGCAGACATATATGCATATACTGAGCACATAGCCATACCGCAACACTGGAGGGCCATCTACAATTTGGGCGAAATCAGCAGGGCTGTGTCTGTTGATCCAAGATTTGATCTGGCTGAATACTCAATAGATGTTGCATATTATCATTTAGGGGGGGCACTTATTTTGTATTTTTCCAGACTACCCTGACATTGCCCCCTCCCTAGCAGTATGGTACCCTAGAATGGTACTAATAAAGTATATCCATTTTACCAATGTAGAGGAAACAAAGAATTTAGGGAAAAAAGAAGTGTATGCCAGCCTATCAATTTGGTGGGCCCTGTGGGCATTGCTGTTTGCTGTGCAGAGAAGACGGGCTGTTCAGGACTGTGTTCCTGAACACAGTCAGAGCTGGAGTGGAGCTCAGGCCATGTGAACGGCATTACCTGGCTCTTACCCCACTTCTGGGCACAAGGAATAATCACTGTGGTGGTTTGTTCCCTTGCAGTTACAAATACAGTGGGGGATTGTGCTTGGCTTTCACATGCTGGAAGTGCTTCTTTGTCCCTAGCAAGGCAGATCACACCACCACTTCTGTGAAGTGCAATGCCTCTGAGTCAGCAGCTCCTCCTGAACCCGCTAATTGTTAAATATCTCTAATTACCTTCTAACCTCTCTCTCCCTCTTTTTTCCCCTTCCTTTTAGCACATTCTTTGCTACTGCCCTACTAATCCAGGCACCTATCCGCATGGGAGTGACTCAGTTTGTTCCTGGATTGAGCGTCTCCCTGTAACTTGCGTTAACTGGTTCAGAAGGGGAAGGCTTACAGTTACAGACTGTATTCTTCCAGAAAGGGTGTGTTTTAGGTCAAAGGATAAGCATGTTTTTGTAAAGACTGTTGAATAGTGATTAAAAACATTGGGAAATTGTTTATTCAATGAAGTGGAAGCCTGTGCTGGATTCCCTGGTGAGGCAGCAACAGGTCAAGGCACCATGGCATGATCCGATTCATAGAATCATAGAATCATAGAATGGTTTGGGTTGGAAGGGACCCTAAAGATCATCTGGTTCCAACCACCCTGCCATGGGCAGAGACGCCTTCCACTAGACCAGGTTGCTCAAAACCCCATCCAACCTGGCCTTGAACACTTCCAGGGATGGGGCATCCATGAGTACTCTCCTTCCCCTAAAACCTAAGTGCCACTGGGGCCACACCATGAAACTGTCCCAGGCTCCCATAGCCAGGGCAGCATGTTTTGCCTGCACCAAACGATGGGCTCTCACAGTGGGATGGGAAGTGCAATACCATTTCCAGGCTGTTTTGCCATCCTGAGAGGTTTGCTCCCTCAGAAAGCCCTGGTTGAAACAGCATGATTCCCTCTGCAAAGCTACATGAGTTGGTGTTCAGAGTAGGGGACTTCCCTTCCTCAGGGTGCAACCTAGCCCTAAATAATGTCATATTCCATTAACTGCCCCCCCCCCCCGCCATTTTTTTCTTAAATGCTCCAATTCTGTGCATTTCATTCAGGGAGGTGCTGGTGGCTGGGATAAATTTTTCTCATCCCATTGTATTTAGGAAGATGCTGATGGTTCTGCACAAAAGGCTCCGCTTACTTACATTTCAGTCATCTGCCGACACATGAAATGTTTTGGACGCCTTCTGTGGGTGATTTACAAAGCAATAAACAAAATAAAAATAAAGAAGGAACCGTCACAAATGTCCATTCCACATCTCTCTCTCTCTCTGGCTGTCTCTCACACTTTATTGGTATAATTATAGCTCGTCTCCCCATGTTCCCTTAGCAACAGATGAGGAGGTGGCTGGCTGCCTGTCCGCGCTGCTGCCTCACTCGGAGGATGTGGTGAGTGGTACCGCTCTGCCTCCTGCCCTGTGGTGGGATGCTGCCGGGAGGGGAGCTCCTGTGGGAAGACCCACAGCCATAAGTACTTGGAGGTGGTGTTTTGAAGTACCAGATGGGACTTGGGCAGGTTTTTCAGATGATACGCTGAAATTCTCCTGGTGATCTTGAGTTTTATAAGAAACATGCAGGCAATGTGGCCAGGTCTTGCACACTTTATCATATTACTGTTTCTGATCAGAATGAGTTGTTTTTAAAATCTGCCACTGCTAGCACAAGGACCTGGCTAGGTCAGCTGGAGAAGGGCCAGCAGTTTCCTACACCTCCTCCCAACAGAAGGCAGCAGCTGGGATCACTTGTTGGGCCACCTCAGCTACCAAAATACGGCGATCCGGTTTCCAACCTCTCAAACACCTCCTCCCTGGCGAGCGCTGGTCTTGGGCTGGAGCTGCTTGCTTCTGCAGCATCCCTGCCTGGCAAGGCTCCTGGCAGAGGGCTGCCTGGACCTGGCAGCAAATCTGGCCCCCAGGGACCACAAAGACGGAGATGTCTCACTGCCTTTATAGTATAATCAAATATTGTTTTCTACATCTTGTCACACAGGAGTGGATTACAAACCTCAATGGCAGAGTCCATCTGCATTTCTAAAATTCCCATCTGTAGTGTGCTTCCCCAGAAGTCCTGGCAGAGCATGACCCGGATCGATGTTTTGTGCTCTTTGCTACTGATAGCAAGGAAAATTGCAAAGCAACAAACAAGCTGCTTCAATGCCATCTATGCTGTTCAAGCAAAAGGGAAATAAGAAAAGGCTAGCAGAGCAGGCAGACACCAGCCATTTCATCACCTTCCCAGGCCCCTCACCTGCATGTTCCTCTCTAGCTGTTGTCATCTTTGGGGGCAGGAGCTTGGTCACCACACCTGTGCTGTCATAGCCACATCGACTCTGAGATGTGTGGGTCAGGGAGAACGCTGTTTGTTAGGCTCAGGAACAGAAAACAGATGTGAAACATGATGCCCCATAGCCTTATATCTTGCGCAATCCATAGATGACATCTGCCTGTCGCTGAGTCCTGCTCAGGACAGGAGAGGGAGGGCCGTCTGAGACTCATACACAGCTCCGTTAGGCTGGTCTGTGCACGCAGTATGGCCATGGTCCATATTGCCTGCAGCCCCCCGTGACAGCTGAGGGGATAGGACAGGAGTTCTGTCCTGCAGGTCCCATCATCCCCCACTGCCCTGGATGCTCCTGGCATGTGGGATGTCAGGAAATTCCCATCTGGCTGGCTAGAGCCAAAACCTGGCTCCTCTGCACCTCCACCAGACTGGGCTGAGACTTGACTACTCTCCGACCAGTATCCCCTTGACTAGAGCTTCTGTATTTACTATGTCTCTGCTTGCAGAACAAAGCTTCTTGTTCAGCAAGGAAGCACTATCGAAATAAAGGCCCAGATGTTCTCAGAAAACCGTAGTGCAAGGGAAAAGCTTTGTCAGTCTCATTCTGTTAATTTTAGCAAGATAAAGCCACTCGAATTGGAAAGAGCCTTGTCAAATCAAATCAAACCTATTCTGCTCTAAACAGTCCTGTATGGAAATAAATCATCCCAGTTTAAGTTGGAACAATCGCATATGCTGCCTGAGACACATTTCATGTTTCCCTCTCACATTTTAAGGCACCCATACAGCCAAAGCAAGCTGCAGTCATCTGCTGTGTAATTCCATGCAAACTGTGGGCTTGGGCTTTAGTTCTGCACGTGCAAGGGCTTATTAGAGATGCGAGAGTTTGGGACATGTAGAGCTGAAGGGAGAAGACCAGGCTTCCACTAGACAGATCTCCAAGTAAAAGAGTTACCTCAGAAAGGTGCTTTGTCTTCTTCAGAAATGCCCGAAGAGGTCCTGGTTTTGCAGGACTGAGCACCAGTCCTGCTTTCCCATAGCACGGCAGCATAGGGCTCAGGAGTGGGGCATGCCTCTTCTGTCTGGTGTATGTCTCCAGGTGCCCAAAAGTCTCTTGCTCTTGAAAAGGTAACATAGTTCTGTGACTGTGGGAGGCTGGAGGAAGGGTTTCCAAACTTCTCCCATGGGTAAAGTGACCTTAATAGAAAACCTCATTATTTTATGATGCAAGGTGTACTGCAGTGCTACTCCATCCACGTCTCTTCTCCGAGTCTGCTCAATGTTATTATTGCCAGCTAAACCCTATGTGCAAGCATAAGGAGGGAGTAGCCTTCACCTGCAGACCTGGGTGGAAAGGAAGGAGAAAGTTCAGTCAAACCTTTTGCTTCTGTTTTACTCACTGGGGAGAAATTTAGAAGAATTAAATTCAGGTGAGCTTTGCAAGTATCAACAAACAAGCTCCAAGCACAGGCCCTGAAAACAGGACAGGACAGGACTAAGAGGTGGCCAGCCCTGGAGAAGCATAAAGTGCTTGCTTTCCAGGGAGGCAAAATGCACACAAGGAAGATTATTCTGTTTGAGTACCTGCTCCATTTCCTGGATGGTTTGGAAATAAGTTTCTCCTGACTCCAAAGGCTTGTAGGCAGAACTGAGCCCCTGACTGAGAGTCCACCAGAGTCAGACTGGGGGCAAATACATACCCAAAATAGAACAGCTCCGGCAGTCTATTGACTGTGAACAGAAACCACCAGCTGTCGACAGTACAAAAACTATTCAAAACATGTGTACTGCCTGGTGCAACTTGGCTCCTTCCCTCTGCCATGAATGACAGCTGTAGCAAAGTCTTTGGAGAGGCAGAGTGCGCCTTTCCCATTTCCAGAAACAGAACCTGCCTTGGCTGACCCGGGCTGAAGGCTGCAGTGATTTCCATGCCAAATGCTCTGTCCGGAATACTTGCTTGGTCTCAGACAGAGCATAAAAAGATACGGGATTAGTTATGACAAGCTGTGGATCCAAGTCACTTCTTTCTACTTCAGCTCTTCCAAGAGACACATTGAGTCCATTCATCTTCCTGCCTTCTCACCACCAGCTCTTCTAGACTCAACACCAGTCAATGTCACTAGTGCAGAGCAACTAGATCCCACACAGTCACACTGAGTGACACAAACACCATGGAGCTTGCTGCTCTTGGGACAACCTCCCTGTTCCCCAGGGAAGCTCAGAGACCCGATGAGAGGTACCATGGGCTTTCACTGGCCACCTGCACTGACGGGCTACTTTGCAGTGCTTAGACTTGGAAGTGGATGGAAATCAAGTTATCTTCTAGAGAGCTGGACCGTCTGTCCGCTTGATGCTAAGCAGCCTCACACTCCACTCTGACAAGGGCTCCAGGGCACTAAAAGACAGTCCCCATCCCTTTCTAGTCTGTGTCAGTATTTATGCAAACTCTTTCCCTACATTGTGGGAGATAAAATATTTCCTGGGTTCAACCATAATTCTTCCTTGTTCCCACCCTCAGATCTTCTGAGAGACTGGGGCCATAGATTTACGAGGTATTTGAAAATGCCTTTTTAATTGGTCTAGGTGATAACAGAATGTACTTCAGGGACTTAATTTGGGAGTAGTGTAAAACCCTGTCAGAGCCCCAACCCTAAAGTGAGTTAAGTGGGTAAATTGTAGTGAAATGTAGATGTTTCTGTACCTGCAGAATTGTGTCCAGCTTTTCAGAACAACACTGATCTCTTTTAGACACCTCAAATGCAGCGCAATGTTGCAAACTTTGGTCCTCCAACTTTAAACCTCATATTGGCTCAAGAAGTGGCTGACTGCTTAGGCTGGAGAATATTTTAGGAAAAGGATCATCCTGGCCAAGCTGGTTTTTAAACTCTTTTCTAAGCATCCACAAACAACCAGTCTTGGATTTGATGGACTTTGTTCTTTTCTGCTGTTATCTTCTTATGCACATTTAGCCAAAGTCACTGACCTGGCTTATGCTGAATAAACTGTCTCAATGGGATTTTATGCAGCATCAGGCAGACCTAATTTGACTAAATAAAGCACATGCTGGCCCATAGTTATCTATGTCAGCAGTGCCTGAAGCAACAGCTATTCTCAATATGGTAAGCACTGAAGTACCCTGGCCTATCTTGTATTATAGGTCCAAATTACAGGCCACAGAAGGAGGGAGGAGAAAACCTGAGAGTGTGACATTCTTCAGCATGAGGAGTCCTTAATAAACCTGGAGGTCTTTAATTTACTCCCTTCCTGCAGACTACATCCCATCACAGAGTAAGTAGATCTGACATAGTCTCCTTTGACTTCTGCCAATACACATACTTATGCATTCTGCAAGCAACAAAAGAAATACCTGCCATTTTCTAACCTACATCTGTGTGTGCCAATGTCTGTACACCCTGTAAAACCCACTTCCATTATGTGTGGGGTCCCAGCCTGCTCCTGCCTGTGATTCAGCCTTCTAGACTGCCTTCTCCTCTTCCTTGTTCTCTGATTAGATGAAGCAGTATCAGGAAAGAAGGAGTCATCAGGATTGTCTTTTAAAACTGTTTTCAAATGTCTCTTTGTTACTATGACTGGACCTGGGGCAATGCTAGATGTGCCTCAACAGTGTGCTTGAAAATAAAATGCGCATTGCATGTATCATAGGTCATGACCGTGAATGGCTGGCATTCACATGAAAAGGCCAGCTCTCTGGGCTCTCAGGTCTCTGAGATGGATAAAAAATGACTGGTTACATTAGTCAGTATAAAGTAAAAGCTCTACTTGCTACCATTGTGCATTGTTTATACCAGAGGATCTATGTATTAATGCTAGGGATATTGGATTTGTTGTAGGGTTTGCCTCTTCTCAGCATCTTCTTTGCTTCCCTGTGTACTGACTGCCCCTACTTTGAGAGCACTGGTACATGCAGTGCATGCTGAGGCAAAGGAAAACAAAGGTAGACTAATTTTTCCTTGACTGACTGTTGCTTTCTTTTGTTTAGATATTCTCATTTCAAAGATGGGCTGGAATCATACTTTTGTCAAAAAAGGTAGTGGTAGCCATATAGAAAAAACTAAGCCTTAAAATTACATGGATATTCTTAAAACTAGGGAGGAAGTATCACCTTGCTAAATTTCAGAGTCTCCTACAAGGCACGGGACCACTTTAAAAAAAGTCATCATAATCTTTTTTCTTCCCCTCTGAAATAAGCAAAGGTCCCTATTTTAACCACCCCTCTCAGAAACAGCCAGCCTGTTCTCAGCAGAGCTTACAAAACAAGCAGCTCTGTAGTTTGAGACACTGAACCCATATGGAAAACTTCAGCTAAAAACTCAGGTGAGGTTCATAAAGCAGTAAGAACACATGATCTAATGCTACAGTAATGACTTTTCAAGGGCAGGAACTGGTGAAATAGTTAAGATTTCAAAATATAAATGGCTGGACACTGTTGGCATTAGGGGAATCAGTGGAGGGCAGATACCATGACCAGCTTCCATCATTTTGCCTTTTATGAGTCAAGGACTCCTCCTTTTTTTCTGAAGTGATGGCATAATTAATATTCTGCTGATAGACAGAATCTCTCTACAATCAAACCTAAACAATCTGCAGAGGTGTGCGCTGCACATAGTAGTTTGTGTTGGTGTATTAACAACACTTCTGTGTATACTTCCATGTGTTATACCTGCTTACTAGCAATGGTATGCTGTAATTAACCTCCCTGGGAATCTTAATTCCAGGAGCAAAGTCATTAATTTCAGCTCATCCTTTTTCCAGTGTATGTACACACGTGCACACACATAAACAAAATGTTCAGCTGCCAGAGCTGTGTGTCTGAGTTCATACACACAACAATTGACAACTGTTTGGAGACCATTTCTAATAAAGGATACAATAACCATTAAGTTCAGGAACAAGATCAACTAGTATTTCTGAGCTGCTCTTTAACTTCTCACCCTGTAATTTATCTAGTAATTTTTAAAATGACTGGAGTGCGTGTCTGTCTCGCTAAGGTTATATGGGATTTCTCACGGATACCAGTGTATAAGCAGCTCTTTGTCCCGGTCAATGTGAATTTCTTCAGAGCAGCTATGGAATCCCCATGTACCCGGCAAGGGCTGATGCACTGTGGCTAATGGATTTCTCCCTACCAAATTCGTAGCTTTTAAATTCAGGCTGCATGTGATGAAAGTCACGCCATGCCCTGTCTTTGAGCTCAATTCCCTCTTCAACCTACTTTCTCTACTTGTGAGAGATCAATTTCCCTGCTGTCTTCTGGCAGATTAGAACTCTGTGATTAATATGCAAATTATTTTTGTTCTTTTTATTAGCTTTATGTGAATTATGTTTAACCTATTGGCGTTCTCCATATTTCCAAACATGTCATAATCATCCATTTCAAGGATGTAAGGTATTTGCTGACAGAATAATCAAATCCATACCACTGTGTAATAAGAGTAAGTGAAGGGAAGGATGTGATTATGCGACTGGGGTGAGCTTTCATGGCTTCAGTCTCGCAGAAATGTTCTCCTAGATTTGGCAGTGCAATGCGAGGTTTTCCTTTGCATTTCCCAAGCAGCCCTTGGGAAATAGCCCACTGTTGTCATTGCAGCTGTTTCATGGATGGTTCCAGTTGTTCCGTTATTTATTTTGTAATCTCTTCCCCAACAATCAAGGCAGCCTAGGGAGACAAACACAACAAGTCTGAATTTCTAGGGAAAAACAGAAGGTAGACACTGGCAGTCTGTTTCTCCTCCACTGCTCCCCTCGCTGCCTCCCCTGTCTCTCATTTTAGCCAATCCTCTCTCTGCCCAAATCATTACCTAGCAGAAAATGGTCATGCTGTGTCTCTGTGATGAGCCCATGCTTGTGCTCCCTGCCCAGGAGCCACCCAGAATACAGGAATGACCATTCTGCATCAGACCAAAGGGGCCCCTACCCCAGACTGGGGATTTTCATGGCAGCAGATGCCGACAGAGAGAAATAACCACATTCAGTATAGGCATCCCCATCTGAGTTAGTCGTGTAAGTTCGCTCCAGAGAAAAAATGTCACCCATGTGAATGTTTGATTCACCTGCCCTAAAGCAAATCCTTAAAATAGGGCTGATGAATTCCTCCCTCAAATGTGCCTGTTTCTCTCAATGGAGCATGAAGGGATCTGGGGTGAGTAAGTCAGCTGCCCACATCTCGATTATCAGTGTCTGAAGTCGGGCAACATAATTCCCACTCGTGCAATGTTTTAAGACAAAACCTTAGGTTTTCTCAGGGCTCAGTCATGAGGGAGGAAATAAAGGAAGGAAAACCAGACTATTATTTGAGTAAAAACAGCAAATTCATGAAAAAAAATTTGAATTAACATTTTTGCTATGACTGTGCTGATTTTTCTACTTACACTCTCTGCAATCTCATGTCTTTCTTAAGTATTTAAGGTGTAGGTTTTGGAGGCATGGTGCTGCATACTGCTGTGTTTTTGCACTGACAGAGCTAACAGAGGTTCATTTTTATTGGTCTTCTTTTAGGGCTCATGGAATGTGTGTATTTTATTCCAGCAAGCTACTCTTCAGAGAGTGTTGTTATCCAATAAACAAACATAGCCTGGAAGAAATAAGGTTTTCCAATGATGTTTCTCTGCTGAAGTTATTTTTAGGCATTCTGGTCTATGCATAGAGAATATATAATGGCCCATCTCTGTTTAAGACACTTGTCTTCATGATGAAAAGCAGGAGGGATAATTCAAGCCTGGTGACTGGTTTCTATTAATTGAATTAAAAATAATGAGCTAAAATACTGTGTTTTCTACCAGCTCTCCCTGAAGCATCAATCCACATATGCATAGCTGTCTAGGTGCTGAAGTTCAAGAAATACATATGAAGAAAACCCATGGGGAAAAAAAAGGAAAAGGAAAAAAAAAACAAAAAGAAGAATTGAAAACTCCTTTTCTTTAACCCATATTTAATTTTTTTTAAACAAACTTTCATGAGATAATACATGGGATAGGATATTCAGGGCATTTTAATTTTAGGAGGGGAATTCTCCATTACCACCTCTGTATTACTGGCCTATGTAGGAGAGGGCAAGATGCTGCTGCCACCAGTAAGGAGGAGGTGGTGTAGGATTTACATGAGAAACCTTCTTCTAATCCTGGTTTTAGCACTGAGACAAGTCTTCCATGAAAATGATGGGCAAAAACTTTGAATGAAGGTTAATTCTTGGTTGTTCCTTGTTAATCTCTTTTTCTCATATACAGGAGAACAGGACAAACTGAAAACTACAGGTCACTGTGAGAGCCACTGCAACACTTAAACCACTGTGCTATTGCAACTAGTATAAAAAATAGGATGTTAATAAATTATTTTCATTGTATTAAAAAGAATGTAATTTTTCAGCTCCTGTCAATTATTTTTTCCTTAGAGTAGTCTTGGAATATGAAAGGCATATTTCAGTTTCCCAGTTCTGGCAAAGATCTGGGAAACGAATGATGAAAATCAAAGAGATCAAGTACGACTTGGAAGACATGGTCTGTCTGGCTTCCCTGCAGAAGTGTTTTGCAGCAGTCACCTCCGAGGTGTGTTTGACATGGTGTGTAAGATATAGCAGCTTTGCTCTAATTCCACAAAGTAGACGTAGGGAAAAATACTTGGCTACAACATGTTGCAGGCCAACCAATAAAAAGAAAGTCAGTCCTTAGAATGTGTTATGAGAAGACGGTCCTATGGCCGAGGATTTTTATTTTAACTTGCTCCAAGACAGCAAAGCCAAGTATTTTCTCTTACATCTAGTTTCCTGAATTAACGATCACCAGAAGCTTTTGAAGGAGCATGAGTCAGTGGTTTCACTTGAGGGCACCAGACACATTCAAAGTAGAAATGAAGGGAAACTGTCTTTTTAATATGCTTTGGGGATAAATACAAACTAAAAGGAAAATTCATGCTCATCCAGCGATCAGCTTCAAAATGAAATATAAACAAGAAATGTCAGCCTTTACACTCTTCAACTTTATTCTGAATCTTTCATATTAGCATGTGAATCACAGTTGTGCCTATACAGGCACACACACATAAATAACAAATATATAAAATATGCACTTCATGTATATATGTGCACATGTGTGTGTGAAAATTGGGAGTCTTTATAAACTGCATTGATCACTTTTAACATGCTAACATATAAATAACCTTCATTGAGTCTACCAAGTTCCCACCTAAAGCATTCATTGTGTTTCCTTTGAATTAGCATGAATGCATAAACAGGCCTGGACATCTAAATGAGTAAATGATCACTTGCCAGTAAATGACGACTCTCGTGATCTATGACAACTGGATGAAACTAATATAAGACCAAAGAACCATTAATTCAGATGGAAATAATAAAAAAAAAAAGGCTTCATGGAGACTGCAAACTGCTTAATCAGGGTGTTGCTCCTAAAATCTGTCTGCACTTCTATAAAATAATCCTATTAGCATAGCATATCTGGAATACATCTTCCAGGACTTCAAGCTAATGCAATCAGAGATAGAAACAGTATTTCATCCAGCTCAAATCTCTAAATCTGCTTGTCGTCTAGAAACGCATGGACACCACATAATATTTACGGTCTGTGCCACACTAGTAACAAGAGTTAATTATATCTTATTATTGCTGAGTGGTGAACCTTTTCATTGTGATAAAATATTGAGCAACCTATTAGAAAGGAAATAATGGCTTATAGTAATCTTGTCTACTGTAATGCTTTGCAGTGGTTATAAAGCTATCCACCGCTCATCTATCAGTGAGTCTGGTGATTACTTATCAATAACAACTGAGCTGCAAAGTTCTTCCTGGGGATGAATAAAAACCTGCAGAGACCTGATGATCCACATCAGCCTATTTACTGTGGTCAGCCGGTGGGTTTGCAGATACAGGGCTCACTGCAGCCAACACTGTAGTTACAAGGAGGGAAAAGGGATAAAGAGGTGTGCAGGAACGTGTGTCACACAGATGGCAGTTTTTAAGCTCCAGCCAATATTGAATCGATACTATTTAGGCCTCCATTTGGCAAGGAATTAAGCACGTGCTTAACTTCAAGCAAATGAGTAACGTACTTCAGCCCAACCCATGATGTTATTGGAAAGCCCCAGAAGCATTTCTGCATTCCCAGTCATCTTGGCAGAATTTCTTTATATTTTATATATTTTCTTTATATATCATAGAATCATAGAGTCATAGAATACCAGGTTGGAAGGGACCTCAAGGATCATCTGGTCCAACCTTTCTAGCACAATCTAGACAAGATGGCCCAGCATCATGTCCAGCTGAGTCTTAAACATGTTCAGTGTAGCAGAGTCAACCACTTCCCTGGGGAGATTATTCCAATGATTGACTGTTCTCACTGTGAAAAATTTACCTCTCGTGTCCAATTGGAAACTCCCTGGGAGTAACTTGCACGCGTTACCCCTTGTCCTCACCATGTGACTCCTTGTGAAAAGGGAGTCTCCATCTTCCCTGCAGCTCCCCTTTAAGTACTGGCACATGGCGATGAGATCACCTCTAAGCCTCCTTTTCTCAAGGCTGAACAAACCCAGCTCTCTCAGCCTATCCTCATACAGCAAGCTTCCCAGACCCTTGATCATCTTGGTGGCCCTTCTCTGGACCCCCTCCAGCTTGTCCACATCTTTTTTGTATAATGGGGACCAGAACTGTACACAGTATTCCAGGTGTATACTTTCTTTATATATTTTTTGCCTCTTAAAGTTAAGCAAGCAAGCAAGAGTTTTGCAAAGCCAGGACCTCTACGGCGGGATGTCCCATGCACTAATTATTGCTAATTTGTCAGCCTAGTGGATTCTTTTGTTGCCACTCAACACGTACTTGAATTTACAGCTTTTAGGAGAGTCTGGGTAGCCTTGTTCTTCCTTTCGTTACAGCACACTCTTTCTATATAAATATATAAAGTTTCATAAATTCTTTTCCTCCAATTATTTAGAAGAAACTTTTTTTATCCTTCAAAATTTCAGATATGAAAGCCTGAGGGAAATTGTCCAGCAAAGCTAAGTATATTTTTGAACCCCCTGTTTTTGAAGATGCTGGTATTCTGCTCTGACAGTGGTTCCTGGGCAACAGTATGAGTCACATTTTCAAGTCACTAATGATTTCCCAAATTAATCTGATACAAATAAGCTCCTCATTATTGTTAGCCATGAGTATCTCTTTTCCACATGACTGGATTTGGATGGGGAAAAAAATGTCCATTGCGAAGTCACCACCACAAAAAAAAGTCCATCTATGAGAATTGCCATTTCTTTCTGTTCTTATAATCACTCCTGTGTGATACAGTACTCTTAGTCATGCCTCACTTTGGAAGAACAAGCCTCCAGTGAAATGCAAGGGTCAGGATGGCTGACGGAAATATATTTTGCCATCCCTTTCTTCCTTCCCTGCGTGGCTGTGGATGCAGGCTGCTCTGAGAAGAGCCAGTACAGGGGAATAAAAAAGTAGAGAGGAAAGGAGAAGACCTGGTGACTAACCAGTCCTGGGGAGGTCCCTCACTGCAGCATTAAGATAGCATGGGCTGCTTCTCTTCCTAGCACAAATGGTTGGGTGGTAGAGCGTGTATGCTGCTGGCGCTGGCTCCATGCGTGAAGCTTTCATATTTCTACAGCTTTGCAGTTCCACCTGTCCTTCAGGAAAGATGTGTGTTCGTTGCCTTGGTAGTTTCCTAAACAAACCCAATGTGTTCAGAAGAAATTCCCTTCCCGGAGGAGCCAGGGCTCACAGGCTCAGGGCAGAGATTACAGCCCTCCACAAGCAGCCCAGGAGTGCAAGCCGGGGAAGGAGCGGGCAAGGGCAGATAAACCACAGATACAGTCCAAGGAAGCTCAAAAATCACAAGCAGGTAATAAACTAGTAAGTTTGTCACTATAATCAAATATCCTTGATTTACATAGAGAACACTTTTCCAGGGCTTTGGTTGCCAGGGTACTCAGAAACTGGATGCATTGAAAATAAAAGTCTAAATGGAAAAAATATTTTTAAAAAAATTTACACTCTTATGCATTTGGTAACATTTATTACAGGTGACTAATCAAAGTATATACAATCTTTTTTGCAAATACCCAACACATTCTCTATTGCATATAAAATTTCATTCCATATTTTTTGCAAAGGGACTGGAAAAATCATATTTCTTTTGTTTGTTTCCTATGGCAAAAGAGTTTCTCCTTTCTCTCCTTCTTTCTGTTGTAGGCAGAGTCTCACTCTCCAGAGGATGTAAAAGCAAAGAAACCACCATGAATATGTTATAAATTCCACCTCAGGACATGTTCCACTTCTAGAAAAGGAGTTATAATGAGAAGTGTTTCTTCAAATAAAAGTGCATGTTACTTCATTTTAGAGGTCCTCAGAGTTTCGAACAGCTGTATGAACTGGGGAAGTGCTGAGGCATAAAGCATCCTGAACACCTCTTCTGTGTGGGCTTGTGTGAGGGGGACCTGTAGGTTCCTGTGGGTGTGGATGGGGAAAGAGTTGCCAGAAAATAGCAGGTCCAAGAGAGGAAACATGTGGGATGAGGAGGGTGTGAAAGCCCTAGACACTGATGGTCCTGCTGAATCTGTGAGAGCTGAGAAACTCGGGACACCCAGAGTCACCTTACAGTGTCCAAGACCACCTCACACACTGGCTGCATGGCTCAGGCCACCTCCACAAAGGTGGCAACTGATACGTGCAGGCAAAGACCATATATACACCTGATGTGAGTAGGCAGCCCTGGAGGGATTGCTCGAACACCCACCCAGAAGCCGTGGCACATCAGGATGTTCCCCCACTCCTCAGTAAAGCGCTGGGTCTGGTGCCTCGCCACTTGTGCCCCAGCCATGTAGCTGCATGTGGGGGTGTTATCCATGGCGGGGGGGGGTGGTAAAAATTGAGCGTGCTGCCTGAATAAGTGTCTGATATTAATAATAATAATAGCTTGGATTCCATTAATGATAACAGTTTCACTGGTAAAAAGTATTCTACAACTATTCATTGGGATCTGTCTCCCCGACTCGATCCCTAGGACTGACAACAAAAGGACGTTCACATGGCTCCTTCACCATGTCCTGATAGACTCCTCCACCAGGATCCACGTCCCTCCCTTGACACCAGGAAGGAGTCCCAGGATCACATATGAAATTGTTGGCAGAGTTAAGAACAAAAACGGTTTAGAGGAGCTCTAGTAATATGGCTCTTTTTCCTGCTGAAGATAGAGGGATGGGTAGGGAGGAGGACTTTAAGATGAGCAAAGTCTATCTTTTAATTTTGGCACTGTATTTATACCTTGACATGAGGTTTTCACAGACAGAGATCCAATGCTGAACTCAAGCAAAAGTATAAGCATTTACTGGCACTTAACAATATCCCTCCATGTACAAGCAAATGACAAGAGAGAGCCCCAGCTCCAGGGGACTTACAGAATAAATAGACAAGACAGAACGATGCTGGCAGGGAAACCATAGCAGGCAGGGAAAGATTTGCTCAAGATCACAAACATGGCAGGTCCTTTGCAGGGCAAGTGCACTGACCCCAACTCCGGGGCCATACCCAGTAAAATGTACTTCCCTGTCTCTGTAGCTTTATGACAAAAATAGGGTGACCAGCATCTCTTCTTCATTTCTACCTATCTTCATCTGAGTTTATTTAAAATAAAAAAAAAAAAGAGAGGAGGAATTTGAATATTTAAAAAAAAATTTCTTTTAAAGTAGTCCTAGGCACCAGAAGCTGGAGTCACTACTAACACAGTATTTCAGGCATGGCAATGGAAAATGGAAATCATCAAAAGTATCTGAGTGAGAGCTAAAAGCTATCCAGCTTTGTCTCCCTGTCTTGGTGTGGCTCATATAAATTATTATTCCTGTTTCTTCAAGGGAGAATAATGGTAGTGAGGAAAAGCATTCCTGCATAGGACTTCTATTTATAATGAATGTGTTTTAATGGGAAAGTTGTTTACTGCTTTGGGGTACATTCTCTTGAAAATACATTGGGACAGCTTCTCTGATGGCTTTCTTGAAGAGCACAGTTGAGAGCATGTATCATTCATGATTCATCATCTGCAATTGAAATCTTATTTATTCCCTGCTTTTAATTTCATTTACTTGTATGCATGGGAGCTTAAATCACACTTTTCCTGCTTAGGCAAAACATAATGCATATGAAAACCTAATAAAAAAGATGGTAGCAGCCTAAAACAATAGTGCTGGGTAAAACACAAACAGTCAAAGTGTAAAAATGAAGAGGCGTGGTAGAAACCGTAACACCCATAGAAAATGGCTGGTATGTTTGTTTTGGGTAACAGTTGTTCATGGCTCAGTTGGGCTGGGTGCTGAGCTGCCTTGGCAAGAGGTTGCTGAAGCAATGCTCAGATAAAAATATGTTCTTAATATCACTATCTTTAAGGATATCCAGAACTTATACTCAAGAACTTGCTTAATGCTCTGCTTATCACTGTCTGGGTTAATTGCCAGAAAAAAGAGACTCAAAATATTTAGCTGCTCTGGGGTGTCTGCAGCTCTCATTCACCAGCAGATTCCATGAGGGTTGTGGTTCTCAAGGAGTGCTCTCCTATGGGTTTCAGTATTTGGCCTCTTCACACTTTGTCCCCCTTTCATGGGCACAGATGTCCCACTTCTTGCCCCCTAGGCTCCTCCAGAGCCTGTTCTGTAACTTAGTAATCATCACCCTCTTTGTCCTTGGCAAACTCAGCACTTGAAGCCAGGGGAAGAGCTCTTTGCCGTCTCTTAGCTCCTAGCCAGCTCCAGCTGCTTCCAAACTACTGTGTTGGTCCCCTGCTCCAGCCCCTCTTAAAAGACCTTGCACTCGAGGTATGGCCAGGACCTGCCCCTTCCTACCCTCACACAAATGCCAAAACTTCTGGGTATTGGGTGCAGGGAGAGAAGGGAAGATGGGGAGGGGACAATCAAAGACCAGATGGCTGTTGGCTCCTGTCCTTCTCCGGGTATGTGCTACCTGTCTCTAAAAAGAGATGTACTACTCCAAAGGGAGTCAGATCTGCAAAAATGTGGCTTCTGGTATGTAGTTAAAGGACAGACTTCTTTGCACTTATTTGGAACAGAATTTTTTTCTAGTATTTATAAAGAGGTAGGATGTAGTTGCACCTGGTCTTTCCTTGTCTAGCTCCTGCTTTCACGTGGGCTTGTGTTATGCTAAAAATGATCCAGACATGATTTCTGAATGTCAGCCTGTTCATCTGAGTTTTAATTTCCCAACCAAGACAAGAAGCTTGAAAACTGATATCCCAGAGGGAAATTGGCTGAAATGCTGTAAACTACAGACTGTGCTAAAAGAAAGCCACCTACAGAGAAATATATCAGCACTGAACATATGTTTAAAATTGACTTTTAAAATAGATGTAACTGGGGATTAACTACTGTCACTGTACTGGCAACTCAGCCCCAGTGTCTGCAAAGAGAGTGTGGGGATTTTAATCAACTCATTCATTCATGTCAAATCTTTGTAGCTTATGTAAAAAAAAAATTAAACTCTTCTGTGTGTCCCTGAATGCCCCTGGCAGCTGACTATGATTTGATCAAAACACCTCTTCTTCTGAGTGCAACTTCCTCTTCCTTTGAAAATGAAGTTTTGAAGCATCAGACCTCCTCTAACTTATTTCCATTGCCTTTTTAAAAGAAAAGCTTAACTGAACTCATTAGCTAAATTAGTTTCTGATTTTGTTCCTGCATGCTGAAATAAATCAATGCATACAATGAAATTAAAATGACAGCATTAAACATTGATATTCTTAAATATTGATGCTCTGGCTGAAGAGGATTTATGTTCGGTGCTTTATTACTTATTAGACTCTCCATTGTTGAGCAAAGCATTTATTACAGACTGAACCTACTCAATCGGGTGCTCGGGACTTTTGACACTTGGTGGAAAACACCCACAGAATCACTGATTAGTCCTTTTGCATGAGCACTGACTATTCAGAGGGAGACAATTGGGTCAGGTTTTGTGGCAGAAGAACATTCATTGTAAGCGGGATTTGCAAAGGAATGTAAAGGAGTCTATCATCTAAGTCTCCTGCGGGACTCAATAGGGGTCTGAAAATTTCAGCTTATAGGGAAAGAAAAAAAAGAGACATTTGGAGGAAATGCTGTTTGTGGTTATGTGGATTTAGCCTCCCCAGTCATCAGGACAGCTAAGGAGCTCAGGTCTTGTAACTGCAGGAGTTTTGCCGGTTCAGCTGTGCATGGCAGGAATCACATTGGATGCAGGTGAGAGACTGGCATCATCCCTATGTATCCCTCCCCTCCAGCTTGCCCATGCAGAGACCACCAATCCAGTTACACCATAGGCTAAAACATTGCTGTAGAAAAGGACTCATATTCAGCTGTGTAACATATTTTAGGGAAGTCAGGCCCTCCAATGACTTTCTGTTGTAGCAAGGAAACCACCACAGTTTGCTCACTGTAGAGATGGGGGAGGTAGGTACCTCTGAACATATAGATACTTCAAAATGTATGTATATGGCTCTACTATCCTCATCCAGAGGTAAGTGGAAAACTCAGTGTGATTCTATTACTTGTAATACTAAATATTGCCCCCAAAAATGTGTGACCAAGTGAGACATACATAGACATGCCAAGCTTTGAGATATAGCACTTAGTAGTAAAGCGATCAAATTGCCAGGACATCAGTCTGCACAGGCAGTAAAACACCACAGTCCCCGTGATTAGTGTCTTTTACAGCACGAAGTACAATATTTGGTGCCTAATGCATTCCTCTGCTTTTATTACGCTTGCCAATATTGATAGTGACTCACAGTAAAACAAAGGTAACACTTGACATCCTTCGCGAACTCCCACTCATCAATTACAGACCGTAAAACTTTGACATTTCAATGTGGAAATCAGTGAGTTTGAATGCTGGCTTGCGTGGCTAATGCACATCCTTCAGTGCATAATCGGCTCAGTGCTAATAAGTTAGAAGGGCTTGGATATGGCCAATCATGCTCAGGCAGCAGCTTATTCTAGAAAGCTGCTATTTTTGGAACAGCTGAACCATATAAAGATTTAACAGGTTACCTCCAAAATGAGTCTCATTACTGCAATTCCCAAATGCCAATGGACAGTGCTTGTGCAGGAGGACAGTGTGAAGACTGTATCAAAGGTGATGATTTGGTAAATGTCCCTATCTACATAACTCTTGCATGGAGGCTGAGGCGGTGGAGCTGCTTTGCCATGCTGTGCCTCGGTGTGGGCCAAATTGGCTGTACGTTGTCAGGATGGCGTATACGTCTCTCTGAGCAGGGCTGATGGAGGGTGGTTAAACCATGCTGGCTGCCCTTCCAAAGGAGACCTGGGCACGGGAAGCCAGGCAGAGCACAGGTGAGACATGTTTTCCTCATGTGCTCTGCAAGGAGAGGAAATGTAAAGGGTGAGAAATCTGGGCTCATGAGGACAAGAAGTATCTTAAACTTGCAAGATATGAGTTAAGAGAAGAAGCAGAGAGCAGGGGGACAGGAGCAGAGTGCATGTTTTTGTAGCTGGGTGAAGAGCCTGGTTTAACTGTTGAACAACCAAGACTTCAGGACACCAGCTGCACATGAGACAGGGGGATTGTCTGCCTCCAAAGTGAAACCACAGGGGTGCCTGCTGCTGTGCAGGTGTCGGTGTCCCAAGCCCCACATCCAGCAAGCCTGGATATGCTTGAGGGGACTGACAGAGCATCTCAGAGCCAATCCAGCCCTTGGTGGTGGCACGAGCCGTGCTGGCAGAGGGGCTGGGGCTAGAGGTCAGCGTCCGTCTGTGTGAGGTCTCAAATGAGGAGTGCGCCCTGCTTGGAGGAGTTAGTTGTGCTCACCTTTGTGCTCTCCTCTTTGCTGGCTGTGTCTGAAATGAACAAGTGCTTGGACAAGTGCACTCTGTGCTGGGTTAAAAACTGGCTGGACGGCCAAGCCCAGAGAGTGGTGGTGAATGGAGCCAAATTCAGTTGGCGACCAGTCACGAGTGGTGTTCCCCAAGGCTCAATGCTGGGACCGGTCCTGTTTAATATCTTTATCGATGATCTGGATGAGGGGATTGAGTGCACCCTCAGTAAGTTTGCAGATGACACCAAGTTGGGTGGGAGTGTCGATCTGCTGGAGGGTAGGAAGGCCCTGCAGAGGGACCTGGACAGGCTGGATTGTTGGGCCGGGGCCAACTGTATGAGGTTCAACAAGGCCAAGTGCCGGGTCCTGCACTTCGGTCACAACAACCCCAGGCAATGCTACCGGCTTGGGGAGGAGTGGCTGGAAAGCAGCCTGGCTGAAAAGGACCTGGGGGTGTTGGTTGACAGCCGCCTAAACATGAGCCAGCAGTGTGCTCAGGTGGCCAAGAGGGCTAATGGCATCCTGGCTTGTATCAGGAATAGTGTGGCCAGCAGGACCAGGGAGGTGATAGTGCCCCTGTATTCGGCACTGGTGAGGCCGCACCTCGAGTATTGTGTTCAGTTTTGGGCCCCTCACTTCAAGAAGGACATCGAGGTGCTGGAGCGTGTCCAGAGAAGGGCAACTAGGTTGGTGAAGGGTCTAGAGCACAAGTCTTATGAGGAGCGGCTGAGGGAGCTGGGGTGTTTAGTTTGGAGAAGAGGAGGCTGAGGGGAGACCTTATTGCTCTCTACAACTACCTGAAAGGAGGTTGTAGTGAGGTGGGTGTTGGTCTCTTCTCCCAAGTAACAAGTGGAAATGGCCTCAAGCTGCACCAGGGGAAGTTTAGGTTGGATATTAGGAAAAACTTCTTCACTGAAAGAGTGGTCAGGCACTGGAACAGGCTGCCCAGGGAAGTGGTGGAGTCCCCATCCCTGGAGGTATTTAAAAGACGGGTAGATGTGGTGCTTAGGGACATGGTTTAGTGGTGGACTTGGCAGTGGTAGGTTAACGGTTGGACTTGATGATCTTAAGGGTCTTTTCCAACCTTAACAATTCTATGATTCTATGATTCTATGATTCTATGATTCTATGATTCTCTGAAATGCAAGTTTATACGGGAAACCATTGCCAAAATCTGGCTGCATTGCTGCCAGGCATTTAGGGTTTGCCTTTACCCCACCTATAGGCCTCTTTGCATAGCCCAGCACTGTGTCTTGCTTGTGGCCCCTGATAGCCAGTACCATCATAAAGACTTAAAAAAAAATCTGCATTTCCATGCCCATTCTCCAAGAGTTTCTCATGCCTCCTGCCTTTCCCTGGAGGAGAAGCAGAGGTGGGCCTTGGCACAGCGCTGCTGGGGGAGAGTGAACTGTCAGGGCATGGATCTCCTGCGAAATCATGCTCCCTGTGCGCGCCTGAAGAAGGATGTGTTGATCCCTCAACTGTGTGCGAGCCAAAACATGTCTGTTTTCCAGGACACCACCTAAAAGCCGACATCTGGCTAGCAGGGCTGCGGCACAGCAGATGCCACCCAGGGAAATGGAGCTGCTGGCTGGAGCTGGCTGTGAAGGCATGGAAAAGCAGCTGACGGCCCGCCACAGCCTTCAGGCCTCAGAAACACATACAGGGATGTGCCTGCTGAGGTGAAACTGCTCTCTAGCCTCACGGGAGTGAAATCTCATGGGTTGCCTCTGTGGGAGGAATTGCACGGAGCGGCGTGGCTCTTTTTGTGTCAGTGCAGCCAGGTGACATCAGTGTAATCCCCCGTGGGGACAGGTTCCCAATCCCCGCCCCCAGGCTCCGTCTCTGCCACTCCAAGAGCAGTCTCCACATCAGCATCATGTCTTCCCACCCTCTCCTCCCTTGTTCCTTGCTGTAGAGCAGTCTCTCTGCAGCACTGCTTGAGCACGGCCCCGGGGCACACCGGCAGCTGCCCTGTGCCAGACGTGTTTGTGTAACAACACACATGAACACCTCTCACCAGCTTCACAAGGGTGCACTCGTGTCTCTGCTCCCTGCTGCTGCAGTAGCTTCTAATGCAAATGAGAGTCTTGGGACTAGTAAAGCAAGGCAAAACAGGGAGCACAGCACAATGTCTGAGATACATTGTCAGCCCGGGCAATTGAACAGGCACAGTAAACCCCTTGCTGCTGTTTACCCAAAATACTTCAGTTATGTCTCTGAATAGGATTCCTTGGTGATGCACTGCTGCACAAGATACCCTCCACTGCAGGATCAACAGGTATTTCTTGAACAAGAAGAAAACCCGCACCACCTTACGATGCCTCTCACTCAAAATGAAGGAAGCTGCTGTCACCTAAAATGTTTCTTGTTCCATCAGGAGATTTCTGTCTCCACGCTGCCCTCCAGCTCCAGAGGCGTTTCAATAAAAACTGAACTGCTGGCCATGATTTCCAAGGAAAGCAGGGTGTGAAGCCATGAATAATGGAGCTGCTCAGGTTCCCCAGGATAACATTTCATTTACGGTCTTTATCTTACTGCCTGTTTTCCTTCAATTGAATGAAGGAGTTACTGATTTCATTGGAAGTGCAGAAAGAAAATCTTCCAGCCTGTCTTTTGTGCTAGATGCAGAAGAGTTTTGGCTTTTCTTTTGTCAAAGGCTACTGTAGAGCACCATCCGAGATTTCCATCCTCCCTTGTCTTCTCTGGGTAAAATCTGGCCCTTCACTCTTCACCCCGACTTTCGTTAGTGCTCTTCCCAGCTTTTCAGCTCCTCCCCAGGCAGCTGCCAGCTGCTTCTTTTGCTGTCGTTGTTCTTCTTTACCCTACTTGTCCAAAAAACCATAGTGACTAGCTAAATTTCTAAAAAGATATTTAAGAAGCTAGTCTTAATAGTACGTTTTCATTTCACATACCCTTCACTCAGCAGTGGATAAATCCAAAGTATAAAGACATGCTTTATAGAACAGCTACAAGTAATTGGTGCTGTACAGATATTTTTGAATGAATCCATGCAAAAGTCACCTGCTTTCAAGTTTCACTATAAAATTTATTAACTTAGGGTGAAACTCTGTTCAGTTGTGAGTTAGAAGTTTAGGTTATGGGTTTTTTTTTTATTTTGGACACAGCTCAGCACTTTCACATGGTTTTGACATGAGATCAGGCAAACCTTTAAAGCCAATAGGTTCAGAGCAGTTGCAGTTTGAGGTTTTGGAGCTGTAAAAAAGTCTATACCAACTGCCAAGTAGGTTTCTGGAGGTGTGAAGTGTGCAAACCGAAACAAGAAAAGTCTCTGCTGCACCTGCAAGCTGATGGCAGGCTGCACGCGGTGCTTTGCTGGCTGCTTGGCCTCACTGCTGCCAGCCGAGGGGGAGGAGAGGAGGGCGATGGCTCCAGTCTGGTCTGGCACAGCGGTGGTGTGCTGGCAGGAGAGGAGGTGTCAGCAAACTTCACACCCAGGGCTACACCAGTGATCTGCTGCTCTGACGTCTCAAGTGGCATCCTAGGGGCCAAATACCCCAGGAACTCCCAGCATCTTGGTCTTGGAGCTCGTTTTGGAGCTGCATGGGAACAGCAAGGGTGGGAGGGCAGGGGTGAAGCCCTAGGACAGGCTGGCGTCTGCTGTCCAGTTCTCCCATCTGGCTGCATGTGCCCTGAAAACAAGCATGGCAGAGTTAGTATTGTTCTTCCTCTGCATCTCCTTTTCCTCATGCTGATACATGTCCTAGCATACCTGCAGCACCTGGCTGATGCTGGGAGGCTGTGCGAGGAGGACAGGGCACCATGGCCCAAGGGGCAGCGCTGCACCATCCCCCTTGGTCTTCCCATGGGCTTCCCATGCACCGTGCAACACAGAGCCCTACTCTGGGTGCAGCCAAGATGCGGTTGAGATGCTCAGCACTTCAGCTTTGAGAGCTATGTTCAGCTCTAGGTGGGGCCTTATCCTGGCTCCCATCTTGCCTGTGCCCTTGTGCAAGATGGGCACCAAGGTGCTTGGGAAGACTTCAGGTGGAAAGAGAAGCTGTGACACCTTCCAGGATGAGCAATGGCACTACTATTTCTTGCTGTAAGGTGACAAACCGGATTGAAAGCCTGCTAGATCTGGGCTGTCTGTTCTTTCCTTTCCTTGTTGCCTTCGTCATCCCTGATGATGAGCCCTAACATCTTGCAGCAAACTGCAGGGTTGTCCCCTACTTTGCTCACAGTGCATGACACAACTGGCCTGGCCCTGACTGCACTTTTTAGTTGCTACTTTAGCACATGTCCATATAGTAAGAAAAAAATACTGACTGTATTTAGACAGTAGCTGGGGATGTAATGTGAAATGCTGGTTCCCCCTTACATAAGATAACATAACATAATGTAAGACAATGTAACAATGTAACAACAAAATGTGACATAAAAAAGTAGCATACCAAACATATATATGCATCTATATTTTATAATAACCTCTCCTTGCCCTGTGTTGCACTGGGAACAGACTCACAAGGAAGAGAGGCTTTTTTTGCTCTGAATACCAGCTAAGTGCTGGGTACCTGCACTTTTTGTTTACGGCCACCATCAAATCTCTTAAAACCAGTGTGCTGTGCAGTGAGAAGTTATCCATGGCAGTACCATTCCCTCCCCGGGGCATAGGAGAAAGAGGTTTTATTTGTGAGTGGTTTGCTGTTCTCTTTCCCCTTAGATTGCTACTGCTTGGATTCAGCAACACTTACTTGTGTTTCTAAGGCTTCCTGGGTAAGGTGGGAAAGTTACTTTGTGTGAGTGTATGTGGGAAGATCAGCTGTGTTTAGTTTAGGTGCAGAACTTTGTCTGCCACTGTCATTTCACTTGATTATCAGAATACATTGGAGGCACAATGAGCAATAAGAATAAATAAAGCTAGATGAATTGAACATGTCAACTAGAAGCACCTTAAAGCACCTAAGGCAGCACACCATGCCAAAAAGTCTTCCCATGTTGACCCTATTGCAGCGTAGCCAGCTCTCCAGCTGTGTGCCATGAGCACAGCGGCACCACCACTTGCTCTTCAGCTGCTGCTGGTTCTCCTCTTCCTCGCCGACAGCCTGCTCAAGTGAAGCAGAGGGATGCTGAAATCCTGAGCTCCCGTGAGGCACCAGCAGCAGCTCCTGCCCACCCTTCAAGTACCGATCTAGACCAGAAAGACTCCATGGTTGCTTGTGTTTGTGCTTAAGGAAAGAAACTTTAACCTGGAAATCTGCCAGAGAGGGAGTGCTATAAAAGTGGGAAGGAAGACTGAAGAGAAACGTATAACAGGGGAAAAAAAGGGAATGAAAATGCAAAGAAGAAATAAGTAGAGGAATAAAAAGGAAAAGCAAGACAGAACAAAAAATTTGTCGTACTACGAGGAAAATGTCTATCTTTATTTTATCAGTGCTCACTCCAGTCCAAGTGTCAGCTCTCAGTTCTCAGAAGGTGATCTCTTGCATTTAAGTGGGCTGTAAATTGCAACAGTAGAAAAAAGCAGCATTAGCCTCTCTTGTTTGTGAGGGCAGGTGTGAAAGATCAGTCCTGCAGCTGGGATACCTCTCCATCCTGGCTGGTCCCAGCTGAGATGTGTCTGTAGGTGGAGTAGGCAAAAGGGCTGACACTTTTGCTGTTCATGAAATCTGGGTAAATACACTCTTCCTTTTTCATTTTAGGAGATTTCAAGGCCCCCCTGATGTAGTGCTTCTGCTATGCAGTATCAGGAAGATGTTTATCTGTTATGGTTTCGGGACATGTGAAAATGATATGTTCGGCTCCAAGTTTCAAGCCTGAGCAGGACTGGAAGCGGTATGTGGCCCCAAAATGCTCACTGTGGGGCAGAGAAGTCTGGGCTTCACCTTTGTTCATCACTAAATAGCAACCTGAGAGGAAGCTGGGCTGGATTCCTCAAAGGTGAATGACTTTCATGTTTTACATAATATGCCTTTTCAAAAAAATGCCCTTGGGGTTGGACCGGTGCCACCTTCCATGAAAAGCCCCTGGAAAACTTGCTTTGGCTCAGCAGGGGAAGACCATATTGGATATTGTCAGCATGTTAAAATCCTCCTGATGTGGAGGCAAGAGGGAGGACACTCTTGGCAAAGCTGTTGCTCATTTCAGCTAAGGAACTTGGTAAACAAGGCTCTGAATAATTGCACCTTTGAGAAGGGATTTGAGATGAAAATATGAGGAGTTTCATCAAAACAGAAATGAAGTTTATTTGCATGAGAAGAAATACATTCAGCTTTACTGAGGTCTGGGCTGCGTGGCACATTGTTTGAAGCCCTGTCAGAGGAGATTAGTTGTTTCATACAGTAATGATAACTAGCATCCTAATGGATTAAAAATATCTCTCTCACCTCCACAATGGAAATTTTTTTGGATCAACCTGACTTGCCCTGGAATAACTCAGCCCAGGGTCCCTGCATTGCTCTGTCAGACATGCAGCACACCCTACAAGGGGCAAAATCTGCCCCTGCCTCCTACCTCCAAGAACGATTAAACAAAAATAACACTGTTTTTTAAGAGAGAGGACTGAACCAAAGCAGCTCTTTGAAATATCTGCCAACTCAGACATCAGCTCTCCAGACAAATTACTATAAATGAGTGAGTGTGACTAGGCAGAGTGATAGCTGGGGCAATTTCCATGAGTGATGCTCCTCAGGAATATAACGCTGTTAAAAGTAAAGTTGACAGGGCACTGACATACCTGTAGATCAAGGTTAAGGAGATACAACCCCCCCCCCCCCCATAAGTCCTGCCATCCTTCCCCTTGGAGTCAGAAATTTTTTTCTGATGCCATGTTAATATTGTAAATTTAGCAAAGTGAAAAATAAATGCAAACTTGAAAGGGAAATTAGACCCAGGCATAAGCTAATAATAAGCTAGTAATTCACTGTGATCCAGATATTATTATTACTAATGCATTACACTTCTTATTGTATGGCATGGAACAAAATCCTTCCCTATTTTTCCCCAGTGAGGTTGCTCTAAGACCTGCAGAGCCACACCGCTCCTAAAAAGCCATCCCTTGTCCCCACAGGATAGCTGGTGAGCCCTTGGGTTTGCAGCCCTTCCTGCTCATCCAGAAGCACAGGCAGCAACAGCTGTGCCACAGCCAAAGGGCCTGTGGGCATCTGTACACTGGCGTTAAGTTATTTGAAATCAATTGCTTTACTGTGCAGAAAGGCTCGTGCTAGGCAACAAGATGAGCTTAGGCACTTGGCACAGGCTGATCTGGCTCTTCGGCTCGGTGTCGCTGCTGGACGGCACAGGGGGACCCAGGCACCCAGCTTTCCTGCCTCTCATGCTGTGAAGTTGCACTGATGCCTCTGATGGAGGGAGAGGAAAGGTAATCTCTGCACAAATAAAACGGATAAACACGTATTTCCAAATTGCATTCTGTTGTATTCATATTTCTGTCTCCGTCTCTCCCTCGTGATCTGGTTGGTATGATTTTAGTGTAGTTTACTGTCCTTTCATGCCAACTTTCCAAACACATCCAATCAGTTTTATAACTCTGCAGAGGGATATCTAGTATATCTACTTGCCAGCATAGAGCAGCAGCTTATAATAGGTTTACTTTTCTGCAAGCTGCATTCTTCGGTGGCTGGCCAGTGGGTTTTACACCAGCTGCACACAGACTTTTGGAAGGCTCCTGGTGGGATTTGTGCTGGAGAGCACCTGGGAAAGCAGAGTTCAGCTCAGGAGAGAAATCACACACATCAGCTTCAGCATCCCCAGGCCAATTGTCTGACTAGGAATCTGCTTCATTTTTCAGCTGTTCACATCCTCAACGATTTTATTTTCAGTCTTAAAAGTATCTTTCAGGTTTCTTCCTCTAAGAAGAAAATTGCTATATAATGTATAAGATTTTTGAGAGGTAACGCAAGGAAATGCTCTTGTTGTCATTTCCTCTGTCTGGTTGGGCTTTTTCTCATGTTAAACAAGGGCAGAAAAACAACATGAAGTTTAAAGCCTGGTTTCATGTTAGCGGAGAGACTTTGAGGTGCTCTGGTGCAGGTTTTAAAAGACTGGCTTTGTCCTTGGAATGGGTTTATGTTATGGATATGCAAAAGAGTTCATGGTTATAGGTTTCATAATGTTCAAAATGTGCTCCTGGTACAATGATGCCCTGAGCTTAGAGCTGACAGTCTGCAAATATGGATGAGCTCCATGGATTAATCACTCACTGTTCTGAGGGCACATGAGGAACTGTATTTCTGGTTATGTTCTCGGCATGCGGCACTCTTTAGGCCAGAAAATGGGTTTAGAGCTGCACAGTTTAGGTTTGCAAATGCAGATCGGGCCATTTGTATGTTTGACTGTTCGATTCATGCATACAACTATATCAGCAATCCAGCATAAGCCTGTTTGAAATGTGTCCCTGGCAGTCAACTGGGCATTTCTAATCAAGCTTGACTCTGGAGCTACTTCCATACTCCAAAGGGATTACACTATCACAAATCACTGGGTACCATTTCCAAATGGCATAATTGCTGAACGGCAGCTGGAGGAAATGCTGCCTGCTTCCTAATTTAAAAAGATTGAAAAGTCATTTGTTTAAATGAGAATTAGCTCTTTATCATCTGGAAAAACAAAGTATTATATGGTAATCAAAATATGTCAGAGAAGTAGTGTGTCGACATGAAGCAAGGCAGAAAATGCTGGGAATCTGAGAAGCCTTATGTGCTGTTTTCAGCTTTGTACAGATTTTCCTGCGGGTCCTAGAGCAAGACTGGTCCCTCTGGTTTGCCATCTATAAAATGCCTATGATGTTATAATTTTACCTCCTTCTGAGGTCTTTTGGAAGGTTTTATCCTTCAGTGTTTGCAAAATATTTTGAGATTCCCAATGGAATGTGTTCCGTCAATGTAAAATATGCATTATTCATCCCCTTTTTAAAATTGAGTTCTGACTTAAGGAGCAAAAGATTATCTTGCAAGCAAAATGCAGCTAAAATGAACAAACTAATATGCTTTTCACAAGACCAAAACCCTGAGGGACTTTATTCTTTTCAAATTTTTTTGGATTTTCTTTTTATTTAAGGTCCAGTTAATTCAGATTTCTTAGAAATCGGTCTACAACCAACTCTGGATGACCTAGCTACACTGGATATAGATCCACCAGTGTGGATATTTGCCTGATCAATTTGGTATTTGACTTATCTGGAAGCACGTTAGTCCAGATTAATACATTCAGCTGACTGAAACCTGCTCTTTGCAGGGTCAGCTGGGGTATCTCTGCGCAATAATCCCACTGTGCTCTGCAAACTTATTTTGCATGGAGTCAGCTCTGGTCTGGAAGGACTTATCCATCGTCACTTGGTCTTGGCTCTGTGTGCTCCAAGCTAGTTACTGCTCTCTCCCGCGCATCAGTCTGGGGGAGGCTTATCAGCCCAGGTACAGCGCAGTGCAGTGGGAGTGTTGAATGTGGTTTTGCACCTAAATAAACAAGCCAGCCCAGAGCTTGCTCTGCCATGGCTGTAATACAGAGACACTCCAGCATTGCTGCTGGAAACAGTCTGTATCTGCCAGGGTTACTGGCTCCCTGCCGCCTGTGCTGGGCCGGTGCTCCCTTGAGGCTGCGCTCACTGGATGTCTCCCCCTGTGCTGTACAGCCGGGAGGTACCGTCCCTGGTCAGTGGCTAGTGGAGAGCTGACACCATTGTCCTAAATTGCAGAGGATCAAATTCTCGGCTGCTATAAATTGAGGTAGCACCTTTGACGCCAGCACAAACAGCAACAGTTTGCACCAGACAGGGATTAGCACAGTGCCTAGATCTCACAAGACCTTCAGTAAATTTTCACTGGTCCTAGAAAGAAAGAAAGGGTAAGAAAGAGACAAGCTGGTTATTCATTTTCTCATCTGTAATGGCTTGCTATGCTGGAAAAGAGGGCAAAGCCGCCACAGGCAGCTCTAAAATAATTTATAGATTACTGACTGGGAAGTTCATCATGCCACAGGTCTCACTGAACTTGGCAGCATTACAGGTTTATCTTTTCACACCCAGTTGTTTTTTAATGGCCTCACAGGCAGGCTATACTGGCCTGGCACTCACCCTCCCAGCCTTCATTAGATATTCAGGTGCTCTTCTTGGCAGGGGACCAGGACTGGGGGAATAGATGGCTCCTTTCTCTCCTGGAGATGCTGCCTTTCCAGCACCAAATCCTGTTTTCCATCTAAAAGGCAGCTCACTCCTTCCTCCTAAAGATGCTTTTACCTATAATTGCAGGTAGGGTTGCAAACTTGGAGGCAGGTTCAGTGGTAGATGTGGACTCCTTTGCAGTCCTTCAGCAGATCTGGAGGGGGCTACACCCAGTTTATTTATCCAGGGGAGCCAGAGCAACACCTATCCTAATCTGTTGAATTATTATATAGAGAATGCGGTCCATTAGTTTTCATCCACTAGACTGTCCTGGGTCCCCTTCGGAGCTTCCCTGGGAATATTTGGCAGGGAAGTCGCACAGAAAGGGGAAACTCAGTCAAATTACAAAGGATGAAGACAAGGAATGACAAGAAATGTCAAGTCCCAAAATTCAGCTTGCAAGAGAAATAAAAGCTATGAACAAAACAGTCTGTAAGCTGTGTGGTGGCTAGGGAGCAGTTAGGAGAAGTTTGGGTTCATCACCCAACAAGCAGCTAGTCTGCAGCAGAGAGCACCAAGAATGAAGCAAACAGTTAAAATATCCAGCGATCTTCACTAGTTGTGATCTCAGGACGAATAAAACCAACATCGGAGAAAAGAGGAAGCAATTGGGTCTAAAAAGAAAAGAGTGGACTTAGCTAAATTAGCTGCTTTGAGATTGTCTTGTCCTGATGATATTCACCTCTGAGCGCTGAGAGTGCTGGAGGAGGCTGCGTTTCCACAACACCTTAGACCAGCTTTGAAGCTGCCCCGTGGCAAAATCTCTTGGGTACTCATCTTTGCCCCCTGTACCACAGTTTAGCCTTCTCTTGGGTATGATCTACAAACTGGACTGCTGAAATATCTTGAGTTGAAATAATCCTTCAAAGATAAAGAGGGAGAGTGTTATTTTCTAACTGGCAAAATTACAGTACAACAATTGTACTTACACAGATGGAGACTGGGGGTAAGTGGTGGTTTCAGGGCAAGAAAAAGTGATGAAGAGACAGGATGGAGGGAGATAGGGAGGCATGAGGTGTGGTGGGGGTGGGAGGCAGGAATTTCTCATACCACTTTCTGCCAAACCTGACACACTAAGGTGCAAGGTGGTTTCAGAGGAATTAACATTTATCATTGAAAAGTTGCGGTGGACAGAATAGATTGCTGAAACTGGAAAGCAGCAAACTTATTCTATACACTTGAAAAGGGGAAAGGAAAGCTGAGTAAGCTATAGGTCTACCAGCCTAAATGTAATTTCTGGAGCAAACTGAGAAACAAACTATCTATAAGCACCAAGGAGCCACAACCTATATGCATTTTGCAAGAACTAAACATGCCAGAGTGACTTTATTTTCTTCCCAGGCAGCACCAAAAGCCTGATGGAAAAGAGAAAAGCAAAAGATGTCTAACATGAGTGTAGTAGGAGTTTTGACCCCTTATATCCCCTGACATTTTTAAAAGCAGGCTATAGTAACATGTTCTTGGAGCAACTGGAGGTTGCTGCCTGAATTATTGAAAACTCACTCTCAAGAAATAATTATCAGAGGTTTAGTGTCAAGCCAGAAAAGCATATCAAATGAGGGTCCAGAGGTCTGTCCAAGGTCCAGGGCACATCAGTATTTTCTACAGTGCCTGAGATGCTGTAAAATGGAGAAGGTGTACTAATGGGTAGCTGGTGCAGAGCCAGGAGGAGCTGTGAGCACTTTGAAGGCAAACCTTGGACTTCAATATGAGCGTGACAAATGGGAGAAATGGTCTGGAAAAGTAGGAAGCAATTCTATAAGAAGTGCAAAGTCAGATGAGCATGTGTCAGAAATGGTTTACACAGAGGTGAGTTGACTTGGGCCTGCAGGGATGGAGAGGTGACCTACCAGGGTCCCACACAGCTTTTTCTTTTCAGCAAGAAGATATTTTAAGATGGGGAAAAAATAAGGAAATGGAAAAGCAGTATGCCAAGTTCAGTGCTTGCCTGAGCTGTGTCTGATCCTAGGAACTGCAATCAATCTCTTGTAGTACACCTAGTAATATTATCTAAATAGAGTAAATTTTAAAAGACACAGTGAAGTGAATTCTGCACCATTTGAAAGTCACTTGATTTTTGCCATGTAAATCCATGCAAAATTTGGCCCAAAGCACTTAGCATCCAAAGAAGGGCAGTGAAGCTGGTGAAGGGTCTAGAGTGCAAGTCTTATGAGGAGCAGCTGAGGGAACTGGGGTTGTTTAGTCTGGAGAAAAGGAGACTGAGGGGAGACTTTATCGCTCTCTACAACTACCTGAAAGGAGTTTGTAGTGAGGTGGGTGTTGGTCTCTTCTCCCAAGTAACAAGTGATAGGACAAGAGGAAACGGCCTCAAGTTGTGCCAGGGGAGGTTTAGATTGGATATTAGGAAAAAATTCTTCATGGAAAGGGTTATCAAGCACTGGAACAGGCTGCCCAGGGAAGCGGCTGAGTCCCCAGCCCTGGAGGTATTTAAAAGACATGTAGATGTGGTGCTTAGGGACATGGTTTAGGGGTGGACTTGGCAGTGCTAGGTTAACAGTTGGACTTGATGATCTTAAGGGTCTTTTCCAGCCTAAACGGTTCTATGATTTTATGATTAGCTTCAACTGCAATGGCCAGCAGAAAATCCAAGTATAGAGAAAAAACAAAAGATACAATATTTTTGAGCTCAATATTTTTGAGCAAAACATGAAGGAATTAGGAAATTATCAAAGTAAGGTTATGTGAAGTGCAGTTCTCGGTCATGAGCATGACTTTCCTGCACCAGTGTTACACCTTAAAATAGATTGGGTAAGTAAAGTCAGAGAAAAAAAAAATCGACAAAGCTTTCTCCTCTGCTGCACCTACAATATATAAAGGACTGTTTTCATGATTATGCATGGTGGAAGCACAGATGTGCACAACTGAGCTTGGGAGGAGGAGGAGGCTGTGCCAGGTGCTGTACGGACCCTTCCCAGGGGTGGTCCTGTCCCCAATATGAAAATGAGCCTGCCTAAGGGCAAGGCTCAAAACACTAGCCAGGTCTCCTGAACTTTTGTCTACCGCTTCACCCATTGATGAATCTGTTTGGACTAATGGAGGTTTAGACTGGCATTTAATTCAGTGCATACCTGGTAGGTAGGTCTCTGCGTCGCTGAAATCTCTGCTAACTGGCGCTATAGGTGGCAATAATCACAGAAAGACCTATAAAAAGTATCACACGGGAATAATGCTCGTCCACTCACAAAATAAAGGGGTATGGCTCACATCCCGTTGTCCCAGGCTTACTGGTCCAGCAGCTCACTGGTGTTGTGCATAGGGCCAGCACAGGGCCGGCGGGACTCCAGGGCACCATGTCCTTCACAGGCACTGAGCTTGTTTGCAGATGGTTTCTGATACCCTGCATTTTCCTAGCTTAATTCTAGCTTATAGACTTAAACGCCATGTAACAAATTACATTGTCAAAGCAGACTGAGAAGAAATGAATCTTTCCAGCCTCATTCAGTTAATCCAGAATAAATAATGTGATATTTCTCAGTCCGTTGCACAGGCAACAGACTATGCCAACTGATTTCTTCTTCCTAATTGAGAAGAAATGGCCAGTTAATGCAGCTGGGAGGGAAATGGAGCAGTCTGACACTTCCAATGCTGCAGAGGAAAGTCTCTGAAAACTCTTTTGCTTGGTGATGTGTCAGAAAGCATCCTTCCCCTCTTGAGTATAGCAAAAAGGGGGCATTTCTAAGCAGACCTTACAGATTTTATATGTTACTTTGGTTGACTGTGGCAAAGAAGAGCTGCCCAGATGTCAAACCAGACCGGTTAATCACTGGGGTTAATTAGTCCCCCACAGCTATGAATGGCCACAGGTGCCACATTACTCTTCTCATTGTACTGAGAAAGGAATTGCACACATCAGTTGCAGAGGAATAGAAGTGTTTTGTGTTTTCCTTCACTGCTGACTGCAATATATAAGAAAAAAACAGCCTGGCTGCAAATGCCCATGGGGCTGGAAGTGTTGGCTGCCTTCAGTAGACTATTCTGCCTGCTAAAAATCTGCTCCTTTCCTGATTGCTGGTGGCTATCAGTGCTTTCAAAATGGATTTATTTCTCAGGGTCCAGTTACAGTAGCTGTCTGTGCTGCTTCCTTCTCCCAGTGATGTTTGGAGGCAGGCACTGGGAGAGCTGCTGGTGCTGCTGCCCTGCTCCTTGCCGCTGGGTCGGCACCTCCGGGAGAGCTGGCTGGGAGGATGTTCAGGAGGAGTGCCGACCAAACCACATCTCACACAGCCCCAAGAACAGACTTTCCACTTAGGATGGGTAACCATTGCACAGCTCTTCTACCTCGAGGTGAGGTCCATATATCACATCTTCTCTGCAGCTACTTTTATACTGTGGCTTGCTGCAGAACGAACAAATGATGGCCTAAGGTTAAAGGTGGAGCTTGCTGGACACATGCGCCTTTACAAGAGAAACGGCAACGGCAGGCTGTTATTTCACAGTTCTTCTGAATGCGAAACAGTTCTATGATAGAAATGAGATCTACAGCCTTCACTTTCCCAATGTTTACCAAGTTAGAAATGTAACAAGTCCAGGATATTAGCTCTATGGTCCTGTAATTTCAAGAAATAGAAGATAAGGAACAACATGGCTGAAACATATACTTTTTTCAGTGAACTGGATTATTGAAGAAAATTAAAGTTGGTAGAACTTGTGAAGAGGTTTTAACTACTGACAGAGATAAATCTCTGTGGAAAGGAGTATTATAAATGTACAATGTGGGTGTGTTGGAGACAGAAATGTGGAATAAATCCTGTGCTGATATTGTGCTCATCAGCAGTTTAATATCCCAGTGTGCTCAGTGCCTGTATTTACACAGCTAGCTAAAAACACTTTAAAAGCCATTCATACAGAGGAGGAATGTGCATCTGTACGTATCAGTCACCAGTGCACCCTGTCGCTCATGTTCCTGTGGTTTGGATTTTGCTGAGCTGCAGTTCATGCAAGGCCAAAGATAGGAGAAGGAGGCTCTCTGCCCACTTCACGTTCCCAGAACTCAGGCTGATCTGATCCTTATCTTAAAAATAACCTGTGACCATCTCCAGCCTGTGCCTGCCATCTCAAGGGCCCGTTTTGGAAGGAGAGCTTTGAGTGTGTCAGTGGGGCTGGAGCCAAAGCTCTTCTTCCCCATGGCACACTCTCAATGTTTGCCATGACAGCAGTCTAAAGTCTGGCAACTTTTAGGGCTTTCAAAGGTTAGTAATACAAACATGGCCATCACAGTGAGATCACTACAACTAAAGAATATGGCTCATATACACCTGACCTGTCGGTTTCTGGCTGCTCTATTCCTTGCACATTTTCTGAAGGTGTAGGTTGAAGGATGTATTTTAAGTAGGGTCCACGGTGCATCAGCTGCACCGTCACAGTGTGCATCTGCCTGGCCAGAACCAGCCCACTATGTATCACTGGGCATAGTGATGGGCATTGGTATGGTCTCAGTACCAGGCGCTCAGCACAGGTGGACATGTGCCCATCTGAAATAAATTCCTTGACTTTAGCGCACACACTGATAAATGACACAGCTTTGCCTGTCTCTGGCAGAGGGAGATGATTGTCCCATGTCAGCTTTTAATATCGCTATATTATGTCTTATTTTTACTGTGTCTGAAACCCACAAATCTCTCTTCACCCTCCATTCCTCTCCCCAGATTTATGATATTTTGATATCTTCTTGGCTTTCCACCCATTGTCTGTAACCACCTTCACAAAACCAAGGTCCTGGCTCAGGGAGCACTTCAGTGCTTTGTGGGGCAGGTATGGGCTCTGATGGAGCCTGGTGGGTAATGGGGCTGCTCTGCCAGCAGCTCCCACCAGCTGGGACCTTTGGCTGAGCCGGGTGGTGCTTGAGCCCTCCTGGGCACCTGCAGGGGAAACCAGGCTGACTGGTCCTGCCAGCATTGTTACCCCCTGGGAAAAAGCCATTTTGACAAAAGCATTGTTTTGTTCACAAAATCATAGCAATCTTGAAAATATTTCCCATGAACACAATTGGGTTTTAAATGAAAAAGAATGTATTTAAAGAAAAAAAAAGAAATTTAGTTTTAAACCATTTGTGTGCTGTTGTGGCTTCCCACATTCCACCCAAATGTAAGGCTTTATATATTATTTTTTGCTATTTCTATACTATTTTGTGATATCAGAATTAATTACAGTGCATAATCCAACATTCTGTTATGACATAATAACTAAGTCCAAATAGCTGGCTAATTTACTGCTGACTTTAATTATTCAAAAATCATTGTAATCAGCTGCTGCTTAATGTGTATTAAAACAGTTTACTTTCCATAACATAGTGTTTAAAACACACAGAGGCACCCTGGAAAATCTATGACAATTTGAATAATAAAATAAGAATGACTTGTTTTCTTCATTCTTTCTTTAAAACAGTTGTTTAGCTCTAACAAGCATGAAACATGTAATATAGAAAATAAAATAAAATAAAATAAAATAAAATAAAATAAAATAAAATAAAATAAAATAAAATAAAAATATTCCACTCAGAACTAACCAGAAGTTGTCAATAATGTTTTTACAAAAAAATGAAAAAATGTATTATACATTAATAGAACATATCCACTGGCATGTAATATATGAGAATTTTATTAGAAGATAAAGAAGTATATAAAATGACATGCTTATAGATATGTTTTCCAAAAGGAAAATTTCAATTTGAAATAATTTCAAGATTTGTAAGGCTTTCTGTTCCAGGGGAACTTTGCAAATTACCCACAGTTACTCCAACGCAGAGTACACCCAGAGGTAAGATGCCAGGGCTCCCTGTGATGCCGAGCTTTGGGGCTCTGAGCATGCTCATGTGTGACCTTGTGGGCAGAAAGCATCGACGGAGAGCTATGAACAGCACAAACCCCTGGCAGTGAGTGTGTCCATGGGATGGAGGGGAGCCTTGCCGGCAGCTTCCTACTCGTGCTGCTTGGCCCAGGGGCCTCAGCACCTCCGCACGCCACGGACCAGCTGTTTCGAGCTCAGCACCAAAAGGCACAAGCTGCTGTTGTAATGCCTTCGCTGCTGTCCTTGCAGTCCATCGGTGGCCAACAGGCAGCAGACAGAGGTGTCCCTGCCACTGAGGAGGCTGCTGGCCCCTCTTCCCTCGGCACCCCCGGCTCACCGGAGCTGCTCGTCACCTCCTGTGCAAGTCCCAGCTTGTGGCGGCTGTGAGATTTCCAGCGTGCCTTTAGCCTCTGGGTCTTTCCCAATGCCAAATAGGATCAGTTCCCAGAATTTATTTACTTGCATTTCAAGCTGAACGCCACTATAAACAGCTGACTTAGAGAGCGAGGAGGGCTCGGTGGGTACATCCAAAGGATGGGGCTTTAAAAGAATTTGGCAAGGCTCTCAGATGTATTTTGATAATAACCACAAAATGCAGATGAAGGTGAAATAGAAAGTGAATGCTGGACACCTGCTCTGGGCAGGAAAAACAGACCCAGCAAAAAACGTGAATGCAATTCACACTCATCTTCTTTGAAAGTCTATTCTCTTACAAAACCTATATCTGATAAAAAATTTATTGAGTCAGTTCAGTAAGGTAACATTTGAAATGTGATCCCTTTTCTTCAAAATTAAACTGCTTAATAATTGACTAGAAAAAGATCCAGTGGCCAGCTTTGAGAACTTTACTTCACTTACAGCCATAATTAAGGATGATATTATTTTGGGTCAACACTGGACTTGTATGTGCATGTGTGTTTGTTTATATGGCTTCAGCATAAAGGTAGAAGAAGTGAATACATGGCTCACAAGGTGTGTTGTATTTTGTGCACAAAACCCTGTGAAAATATAAATGTAAACAATCTAGGTCAGATCTAAGTAATATAACAAATGGGGAAGGCGAAAACAAAGTTGGTCATGAAGCTGAGTTCAGAACACTCCACAGCATGGGTCACTTTAAGAAAGGTTTGAAGCAATGCTAGGTCAGGAATCCTGCCTTTCAGCCCATCAAGGAAGCATGCTCTAGGAAACAGGCATGAAAAGAGAAGATAAATTATGTAGCAATCTTTCTTGTTATGTGAAAGAGAGGAGAAAATATCAGCAAGCTTACATTACTTGCAAAGCATTAAATGTTTTAAGGAAAACTGTGAATCCCAGGAAAGTCAAAGACGAAGCCATATTTTATCAAAACATGTTTTCAGCTTCTATGAATTAACTAATCAATTAGTGATTTTGTGTGCTGATGAAGAATTCATGGTTTTGATACAGAATTATGAGAAGTTCACATTTGATGGTTGGAAACAGGCTGATTTCTCGTGTCTTTTTGACCATACAATTCAAACAAAATGTATTGAGTACACCCCAGATTTAATCAAAAAGCCACTAATTCAGATGTGTTTTCCTCATCAGGCAGATGTCTGGCTGTCACTTCCACTGTTGTGTAATTCTAATTCAGAATTGGTAGTTATTAGCAGTCTTACGAAAATGTGTATTGTGAAAAACCTAGGAAACCTGCAAGGGAATAAGATCTGTAGGCTCACTTGTACATGTTCCCAGAATGACAATTTCTTTTTCCTGTCTCATATCTACAAGTAACAAGAACCAATTCTGCCCATGCAGAAACACTGAGCTCTTCTCGGGAAAATCCTCTTCTGATCGCTCCAGTTTTCCTTCATACCTCCTTTTTGCTCTGCCTGTACCCTAACTAAAGCCTGTAGGAACAGCTCTGTCAGCACAGACAAAAAGCTCCCCATATCTGCAACGCTAACTCCTGTAGTGCCCAGCAAGGGCGTATGCCAGCAATGGGAGAGGAGAGGGACATCGCCTCCCCTCCCTATGGTCTGCCATCACCTCTCCATCACCAGTGGCTCCAGCCAGTCTTGTTGAGTTTACTGTGGCCTTGATAAACTTCCTTCTTCCACTTCATTTAATTACTTTTAGCATACTGTCGTGGTTTAACCCCAGCTGGCAACTAAGCACCACACAGCCGCTCGCTCACTGCCCTCACCCCAGAGGGGGAGAGAATTGGAAGGGTGACCGGAACACATCCGAAGCATCCCGTGGCTGTTGCTCTATGCTCAAAAGTAAACTCAGTGAGGAGATATTTCATTCACATTTCTTCCTGGGGGAACAAGGAGGAGTGCTTAAATATTTCCCAACTTCAAAAATAAATGAACAAAATCTCAAACTGTAGGATGTTTATCTCCCAAACAGCTTTTCCAGGCAGAGAGATGATTTGCAAGTAAAGCTTTCATAAAAGGTTGCAGCCGTCCCTACTATAGCAGTATAATTGTGAGTGTTCGCTTTACCATAATCTGATGGATTTTTCTGAGTTTAAACTCACCTTACATGAAACCAGAGATTTTGTGTGCTCTGCCTCTTCGTCTGAGGTTCTTAACACACAGTAGCACAGTATACTAAAGAGCAGACCTTAATGCCCATTAACCTGCTGACCACTGTGAACCATTTTGTATATTCCTTGTAATTATAAATGACACTGAAACCGAAAGCAGAAGAATCAAAATGAGTAACATGTGAAAGCTGTGCAAAGATATGAAGGGCAAAAGGGCTTATGAGGTCTAATTTATTTTGAGTAGTCTGTGCTGCTTTGAAGCAATCCTGAGCAAATGATTCAGCAGGGTTATCTGAGGAAACTGGCCACCAGAAGAAGAGGTGTCTTGTTCAGTGTTTTACTGTTTATCTTCTGCCTGTCTCTGCTCTTCACTGTAATCCAGTTAAACAAATATAAAACAGACAGATGAATTCATTAAGCTAAATGATGATTTAAAGGGACCATGTTGTAGAAAGAAGACCAGAAGAGAGCTCACCACAAGAATATGCCCTTGATGTTTTTCCTGAAGTGAGGCATCATGGTGGAGCAGGCACTCAAAGAGTTAATATCCTTTCTGTAGGCTCTAAATTTGAGTTGGGATGTTTCAGGCTGTAATCCCATCCCTTAAACACTGTCTAATCCAGAGAAAAGGCACCATCAGTGTCAGACAAAACACACTTTTAGCCAAAGTAACCACAGTTTTTACATTACTGCCTTTACTTTTGCCTTGTTTTCTCCCATTTGGCCACAAACTTTAGTGCCCCCCTTCCACTGGGCCCCGGGCAGTGTTATATGTCCTCTGCAGAGGAGTTTAGCACAGAGCTGAGCCTCTGGGGCAGCAGGACATCCTTTCAAACCCTGCACGACCTGGCAGCTCTGCCCACCCTTTGCCCAAGGGAGCTGGGAGCTCCATAGCTGCAGGCACTACCACACAAATAAAGGGTTTTGGTGACATTACACAAGACTGCAAAAAAGTCTTCAAACCCTGTGCCTAGAACCTGAGGCCAAAGAACTTGTGCTGGATTTCATCTGTGAAATTTGGGATTTAAAGAGATAAGCATGCAGGTGTGCTCTAAGGATGAGCTAGCTGTATCAGGTCATGGCAAACAGGTAGAAAAGTTCAACTGAAGCAAAGAGAGTTGCCTCTCTCACATACACTTTGACCAGATCTTTCTTAATAAGGTTTCTTTTGTGGATCGCTTTGATTAAATGAGCTGTCACATAGAAGCAGGTATATTTTAATGCAGGCAGGTTCCTAGTGTTAATATAGAGACAAGTATGTGGGATTGAGCAGGCCACTGGGCATCGGGGCTAAATTCAGCTACAAGATTGGGAGAGTCGTCTGCAGGCAAGAGGTTAATGTCAGCGCTGTCCTTAGGAAAGACTGACTCTTAAAATATCACATCTGAATATATGCTTTTCTCAAGCTACAAAAACCTGCCAGGCCTGTTGCCAAGAGGAATTGGGTTGCAGATGCTGTGGCTTTGGTTCCTTCGTGGTCCTGCAGGATGATCTACACACATATACATTTCCAAATCCAGGACAGCGTTTTTATCTTTAAACAGCAGTGGGTGCCAAGACCCTCTCCCCCAGCAATCAGAGACCCTCTGGATGAACCTGGCATCGTTTCCATGGGGCTCAAACATCAAAATTCCCGATTAATAAAATCCATGGCTCGCTCTCCTATCTGCTCTGTGCAGCAGCCTGCAAAGGTGTTCCTGAGTACTCGTTCTGTAAGGCTTCAGACTCACTTCACCATGTGTGTAAGTTATTTTTGTGTGCTTTGAAGCCTAAACTCTTGATACATAACTTCAGGCAGTCAGCTGAGGCACCTGAGGCAGGAGCAACATCCACCTTGGGCTTTATCTGCAGCGAGGAGAGAGCATATCCGCCAGAGGCTGATTTGGATCCTATTTGCAAAATCATCCTATTTACACAAGAAAAAATATGCATGTGTTTTTCTGTGCAAAGAGGTGTATGTCAGTGTACTCACATCCTTACAGTTTTACAGGACAATTTGGTGCTGTCTGAAAATGCAGCCTAAGGTATTTAAAAGCAAAGAGCGTAAGCTATGGGGAGGAATACAGTATCCTGCTAAAAATGTTATATGTCTGATCTGGGAATACTTACGGTTTAAGTGGGTTATAAATGAATACTTAACTGTTTTAGTGCTGTGAAGTGATGACCCTCACGTGGCCTTGGGACATGCTGCACCGTCTCCTTTAGCTGCCACTCCACTGAAAATAATGGGAGCGTGCATAACAGAGCCAGCCTGGAGGGCAAGACTGCCTCCAGGAACTACCAGACGGTCCTCTGCCTGATATAATGCTCTAATGTTTCCAAAACAATGTAATTCTGCTATCCTAGATGCAATAAATGCTATTTATGAATTCCAAATCAAAAGCACATGTAGGCTGAGCCCCACATTTTAATACCTGGAATAGTACTGCTGTTGCTATACAAACCATAAACCATTTTTGTAAGAAAGAGATAAATATTGATCACTTAGTACATAAATAATTTTCACTAGTAAGGTTGTGTGGCAGAAAAAGAATTATTTAATATAAATTTTTAACAAATAACAGTGCAAAGTTTGGCTTATTCTAATGCATGATATTTCTTATTGGAAGCTATTTGGACAATTCCTGCACATTAGTTTTTTCCTTGTGAGCATTGCTAATTTTAGCATGAATGATCATTCATCTAAGTATTCATGCCTGAAATGAAATGCTTCACCATTTGTTATTCTCTTCTCATAAATGTTTGTTACCCAGTCGCAAGAGGGAAAGCACAGAGTGACTGCGCAGCTCCCCACACAGCACAAATAGTGAGTAGTAGAAAGAAGCATTCAGCCACTTTTGGGGATGAACTAAATCAGTCCAAGGTAATATTAGACATAAAGTCCTCTTCATTCCTTTTGCACTCCACCAGAGAAACAATGTCATTCCCAACCCAGCACAGCTCAGTTCTTCCCAGACAGCACCTCAGCTCCACTGCTGAGCTTACTGCAGTTGGTGGCAGGATTAAACATCACGCAGCCTCTCCCCTGCTGGGCTGCGAGGGAGCAGAGCATGGAAGAGGGACTTCAGACTCTCCTGCCTGCGTTTCCCCATGCCTGTTCTTCCCTTGGCTTGTCAGGTGCCATAGGTGTTGGCTTGCATCTTCCACCCAGCACCAAATGAACAGCAGGAATTTCAAAATCAGTAATGAAAAACAAATCAGGCCCTTTAACAAGGATCCAGGTGGGCATGATCAAGACTAAGTGTGTGCTAGGATGGACTAAAACAGAGCACCGCAATCAGGTCTTTGTGTTCCCCAGCAGCGCTCCAGAACTATTTTCCATCAAAGAGTACCTGGGGTGACACCTATCTCCCTATGCTTTTCAATTCAGCAAATTTGACGCTGACAGTGTCCCTTTATCATTCAGAAATCCAGAGTCACAGCATCATGCGTAATGTATTACACTACCGATCAACTTCACCACTACAAGAACAAGTGCAAAGTAGAGGTCAGTCTGCAGCCATCAAACCGGAGCCATTGGGAAAAGTGTGTTTATAACATGAATATGCTCAGCTAAACTCATAAGCGTAAGTGCAATCAGCATAAGGCAATCAATTCCTACAGAAAATCTTCAGACCAGTTACTATTTCCTCTGCGTCTTTCATAACAGTTTAACTCCTTGTCCTAACAGATTTTCTCCTTATCTTTTAGTCTTCATTTTCAGTCCTAGTGATGTCCTCTTTCATCTAGTGAGGATCCCGTTATTAATAACGCTGAAGCAGTGCCTGCTCATAATCTTTCCTGCTGCTGACCTCCAAGTCCTAGAACGTTTGGTACCAAGGACATTTTGTTTATCTGATACATTGAGCCTACCTTTTTTTCCCCAACATAAAATAATGTGTCTGGATTCTGTTGATCAAACTGTGTGTGTGTGTCTGGTATAGACTTGGGCTAATACAGCCAAAAGAGGCCAAAGAAAGGTGTAAAAAAAGGTTCGCAGGGAAAAAAAGCCCTGAATTTCAAAGTCCCTAAGTTTGGAGAAAAGGTATATTCATACGTTGAATAAGAAATAAACAGCAGGAATGAATGATTCAGGATTTAATTGCAATATTGGAATTACTGTTAATTCTGCTACCCAAAAAATAAACCTGTAATTAAAGGTGAATACAATTCATTGCCATCAATTACCATCCCAAGCAACTGAGAATGAAGGCAGACAAGGCATAGCTCACATTGTGGTTGACACTGTGGCAGCCCAGTCCCCTGGCCTTGGCTGGAACCTCCCATGCCATGTAAATAATGGTATACTCAAATGACCCTTGTGACGGGAGCTTCAAAGGTGCACGTGATAATTGGGGCTGCTTTCAAAATGGGTAGTTCTGGTCCTTTAGAGCTGTGGCTGGGGTCACTACTGATTTTCAAGTTCCTCTGCTGCCCTACAAGGCTGCGTAAATGCTCCCTTGTGGCGTTGGTGCCAAGTGGGCGAGTGATGCTTGGGTAGCACACTCCTACATTGAATATCACTGCACAGGACCTCCCCGTTCCTCTCCCTGCTTGTGTTTTGTGCACCAGTACGATGCCTTCCCTCTTCCTCTGCTTCATCTCCATGAAAAGAGGATCTGAAAAAAATGATCAATAAACTAGCAGAAATACAATCAACATTTCTCTTTTAAATTAAGGTGAAGTGAATGTCCCATGATTGGCCTTTAAGGCACTTTGAAAAGGGTAGAAAGGGCTAACTAAATTTCGGTAGCTTTGGGCTTTGATTTGTTAGAGATTTCCTAGGCTTGTAAGCACATCTGAATCCCACACACCGATCAATTCTGCTCGGCCAATTTCTCTCCTTGGTGCTTTCACCTCAGTTTATTGGTTCATGGTTGACTTACACCTGCTTTGATTAATTTGTGGGCTAATCATTAGCCTTCCCCGGTAAAGGTGTACTTCTGCTAACTACTCCCTTTCCTTTTTTTCAACACAATGTACTTCTAATTACATCTCCTGCCAAAGGTGACCTGAATTTGTGTGTCGCGCTGGCCTGCCTTGGAGAGAGCAGTTCAGAGCGCAGTGGATAACACTACTCATCATTTTCATCACTGCATTAGTTCTGTTCCTTCATATTTGTAAATTTGAAATCAGTAGGATTTTCTCAATGTTTCAGTGCCTTACATAAATAGGCCTTGGTGGGAACTACCTCATTCCAAAATGAAGACAGCAAATAAGAGGCTCAATCATTTGGAAAGAGCAATTTGTTAAACAGAGCAGAGCACTCGCATTACTTTTGGTCCATCTTTATTGCTTCCAGAAGGCAACACTCTCAGGAAAGTTTTCATGGCCAGATGTTCAGCTTTTCCAGCTGTTGAAATATTTTTGGAAAGCCCATCAGTCAAGACAAAATTACAGGTCACTGGGGACACGCGCTGACCTTTGCAGGAAGGTGGTTTGGCTCACACACTGGCCTTCCCAGCCAAAAGTCTGCTAGGAGGTGAGTTCTGTGACATCTCTAATTGGACCTCATTTTTCAATCTAATGGCCCCGCTCAAGTCTGGGTATTGCCCTGGAGTGCAGGACAGCAGAATCACAGCCTAGCAAGGCCTGGTATTTTCAACCCCGGCAAAGCAGCAACTAATTTATGCGTCGATCGTTACTGTGTGATTAACGTCACTTACTGATTGCCATTTCCTAACAAATAGGTTGTGATGCCCTGGCTGGCACCAAGAAGCATCTTATGCCACAAATGCAATGCGAGGAGTCTCTGAATATGAGCTGCAATGCCAAAACCCAGTCCCGCATGATGATATGCTCATCGCAGCTTGTGAACGGAGGGAAAGCCAGCTCTGGGAGTCCCTTCCACTGCCTCAACACAGGCATCCAGCGCCACCTGAAATCCCACCTACCCTCGCATTGCTGCTCCAGGAGTAGAGAGAGGTTTCCTGGAAGTCCTGTGTCACATCTGCCAAGCCCGTCCAGGTGCTTGAAAGCCTCTTGAACGGCACTAGGTACTCATGTGTGGGCAACTGAACCTGCTCCTGATGGGCAGCCAGCTGAACGAGGCTGGCCATGGGCTAGTGGAAGGATTCAACTACATGAGCACAGGTTTCTAGTTCTGCTGTATAACCCCAGTCCCCACATGGAGGGGGGGCACAGACCCTGAAGGTCCTCTGTCACAGCCATTGGCCCCATCAGGAGGTCACTGCACCCTGGGCGTCCTAGATGGCAGCCCCTTCCTGCAGGCCACTGAACTGAACCATCCATCTCCCCTAGCAGGAAAAACAGCCTGGACACCCGGTGCTCAGGCAGGCCCCTATGTACTGACACCCACACACAGGTTTCTTCATCTGGAGTCAAATCTCAGTCCTGGTTTTCCAGAGGCAAGTTATATTAAGTGTTTTCAAACAGTAATGCCTTTGGTCTGCTTCTCAGATTGAGCCAAATTGGCATGGGACACAAGAAGTTCTAAGGAGCTGTGAATTTAGATAGCCAGTCATTTATTTACCCATTTTTTAACATATCAGTGCGTAAATGAAAATTGCAACCTTATGGGGACAATGTACAAAATCTCACCTACCTGATTATAAAATCATTAACTATTTTATTGTTCTTTACCATCTTTTTTGGGGGGAAAGTAACAGTCAGGCATTTTTTTCAGTTAGAAGAAATCACAGATTAGATTTATAGTGAAATAGCACATTTGGTAATTGATAAAAATAGTCACTGCTTTTAACTATTCTTTCATACAATTGTAATGCTAAGGTGAAGAAAGCATCCAGCACAGTTAGATTAAGCTCTCACAATCAGCATAAAATGGCCTAAGTGGAGGCTGACCATAAGAGACCTGATTCCAGCTGCTTGTGCCCTCTTGTTCCAGCAGCAGTGTCCCTGCAGCTGCGGGATGAACCGAGTCAGGGAATTATCAGCTGAAAAGGAGTTTTGCTGGGTTTTATACCTGGTTAGTTCTCAGCCAGATGTGGCTCAGCCAAGGACTTCACAGACTCTAACACTGGCACATGAGACACATGGGAACAAGTGAATATGGATCAGCTTAAACCTAATATGACACCACAGTCTGGAAAAATATCTAGCAAATATTGAAGTTATGGTTTGGGGCAATAAGTACTTTTTGCAACACTTGGACTAGGTGAAAACTATTAAGCTAAAGCCTTTGTTTTCTCTGCAAAGCAGCAGTGACTGATCAGCAGCCACTCTTGCGTGCTGGCCCTGCAAGTCTGTCTTTTCCCCCACTGCTGCGTGAGTCCCAGATGGTTCATATAGCTTTTTGTCCTACGTACTTATAAGGATCCATTATCTGGATAGCTGACGTGTGCAGCAAAAGATTTTCCAACCCAGAATATTTCCTCTCAGTGCTCTGTGCTATGGTTTTCAGGCGTACACGCAATATTTTAATTGATATATTTATTATTTATTATGGAGTCATTCCTTTGGAAAAGACCACATTGCAAAAAAAGAGTATGTTTAATACCACAATCAGTACATAGTGAGGATTGAGGTCGCTTCACTGCTGCAGGGCCAGAAATTTTGCAGCTGAGATTGTCATAAACCGAGCACCTGCCTGATTCACTTTTGGATGTTTATGCCAGCGATGCTAATCTTGCAGATCTAAAAAGCAGGCTGCAGACCTGATGAAAAAAGGCAGGAGCTGCCTGACGGTTTGCAGGGCAGGGCAAGGCTGCAGGAAAAGATTATGCTTGCACTGGGGAAAAAGTAGAGCTTTTTCCTTTTTTTCGCAAGCAGTCCAGCAGTTTACAGAGTTGACAGCCTTGCCTTTCAGATGTTTTTTGGAAAGACCAGTGGGAATGGAAGGATGCGTTTCGCTGAGGCAGGAGCGACTACCCTCTTTAAGAAATACTCCTGCCAAGCCGCAGCTTTTACCTTCCGACGAAGCAGTGACACCTAGCGACGCGCCCGCCCGCCCGCCCGGCCCCGCCGGGCCCGCCCGCACGGCCTCCCCGGAGCCCCGGGCCCCGCCGCGGGGAGCGCCAGCCCTGCGAGACCGGCGGGAGGCTGACGGAAGCAGAGGGGAGAGGAGACATTCTTCTTTGGGGCCTAGAAGCAACTATGTGGGGCGGAGAGACATGGTTATCACCTCTGTGCGGCTCTGCACTGTGGTGGTGGAGGTGAAGGTGGCCGGAGTGGCTTCTCCAGCTCACGGAAGCTGCTTCATGGCTGGAGAAATGTCCTCCTCCAGCAAGCCACTCACCTCACCTCATAAGGGGAAAAGTGATGGTGAGCCGTGGGTAAGGCGTTGCTTGGGGAGCTCTGTTCCCGCTAGCAGGCAAGATGAGCTGCCCTAAGCTGGGCAGCATCTCCTTGCAGACCTCGCTTTCCACTCCCCGTGCGCAGAGCAAGGGCAGGGTGCCTGCCAGCTGCTCACACAGCTAGCCTCCAAGGGCACCCCATTCCCAAAATACACCTTAGATTTGACATTCGCATACTGGTTCAGGAGCACCGGGAGCAATTTGTAAAGGAAGGACAGCATGTGTGCCCAGATTGCCTTTCACCTGTTATGTTACATGGGTGATGACAAACCCAGCCAGAGCATCTCTGCCTGCCAGCGCGGGGCTGGACACCCCATTGGCATGACACCCTGCCCCACAGGAAACATAGCCCTGATGTGTGCTAAAGCAGCTTTACAGCTTCTTGCCTGCAACTGGCTCACACATCTGGAGAAGGGCCCACATGTGTCCGTAACCAACAGATCCATGGACTGCAAGCTCTATGGCGCGAGCATCATATTTTTGTCCAATGCATGAGGAGCACCTATAGGAAAGCATGTGTGTTATAGTAGCACAAAATGTCATAAACAACCTCTGTGTAGGATAAATAAACGAGGTGGCATTGCTGAAATTAAGGCTGGTTGCTGTGTTGCTCTGCTCCTTGCAGAGCCGTTTTCACCTTGGCAAAGGGGAGCTCAGCCATCATTTGGAAGTGTAGCACAGCTGTTTTTCACTGCCTGAATCACAGAAACCCACATCACCCCGTGCAAATGTTTAGAAACAGGTACCATGACCCCTCTTCACGTGCATAAGTCATGGGCCCAGCCAGTGCAAGAACACTATAAGGAAAAGATGTCACTGCAGCAGCTGCAACAGCTGCTTAACAATGCATTTTTCTTCTCCTTTTCTGAGCATGTTCATTGTTTGCTGAACTTTATACTGGCAGGTTTTCTGGCTTGGCACACCTTTGACTTATACAGGAATTCCGAACTCCCTCTCAAATCCATTTAAACCCCCTATTAGCACAGTACTTCTGCTTAGACTAGTTTAAAAAAAAAAAAAGCACAAAGCCAACAATAAATGTTGAAAATTTGCTTTGCCATGGCCCCAACAGCTACACAGTCACTTGGCGCCTGCCTTCATAAATCAGCTTACAGTCCAGCTGAGATGAGCTTCTTTAAAATACCCTTTTATTACTTCACAGGATATTAGCTTTTTGCCATCCCAGACTCAAAACAAGCCTGTGCTTCCTGGAACTGCTTGGACTCCATCCCCTCTTCTACTTCCAAAACAGACTTGTTTTAAAAAAAATCTATGCTAGCTCAGACTGCACCACTACCAGGGGCAAGCAGATGATTGACAGAGGAGAAAAGGTGTGAAGTAGCTGAGCAAAAATGAGAGTAGCAGAGGGACATAATCTAGTTCCTAAGAAAGACAGCATGTCCAGAGATCCTAGGCTACGAGGAGGGAGTAGCCCTTCAGAGAATAACGTAATGATTGTGTTCGTGTGCACAAAATGCACCTGGAACGAGACATGCTTCTGGCAACAAGGCACCGAGGCAGTTCCAGACTATCAGGTGCTTCCTTAACATCAGCACAAGAAGCAGATTAGGAGCAGTACTGAGCCCCTTTATAACACACTCAGATGGCTCACTGGGACTGGGTCCTGTCAGAGTAGGACTACGGCTGCTCAAAATGAATCTCTTTTATCAAACTCCTTGTGCAGTGCTTGGTGCATACTGAAAAAAGGCTGGTTCAGCACATTCAAGAAGACCATCCCAGATCTAATGTTTGTGGAGAGTTAATTTTTCTGGGTTTATTCCCTTGATTTGAATTTAAAATGCTCTGGTAAGAATCTGCCTGTGAGGCACAATGGAGTCAACAGCAGCTCTAGTCAACTTCAGGACGTTTTTGGTCTTGCTGCTGTAGAGGAGGCTTCTGGCAGCAGCTTGGCTCAAGGTGGCAGAGTACTTCTGACATGCACAGATTCTGGTTTCTCGCTTTTCTTGATTGGGTGAGTACTAGAAGAGCAAAATATCTACATTTAGTCAACTGCATGTGAGCTGGTTGTCTAAGGTCCCCATAATGGAGATCTTGTCAATACAATCAGTGCCTGTCCATGCCATTAAGAGTCTAGTTCTCAACAAACAAAATTATTTTCTAGAATCTTTTGACTGTATCAGGAAGCTAAACACCCTTGGATATGGCCAGGTTGCTGGTAGGTGCTGAGTGCCAGACTAGGTGCTCCAGGGCATTCTTCCAGGTCTCCATGTGCTGCACTGGGAGGTCCTGTGTTGCATCTGCCACCTCTTTGTTGATGTCTCAGATTCCCTGTAGCATCTCAGGCAACATGAGAAGTCTCTGTGGAGGCAACTGAATCACCCTCTGAGCTCAGGTGTCAACATCTCTATGCAAACAGTTCAGCACAGATACTCCAGTCTTGAGCTGAATCTTATCTAACACAACTGTGTGGCAGCCAACACAGCCAGGCTGCACAACAAGGCTTTGCTGCACCTCCCCATACTTGTGTGTGGTGGGATAGCCAAGCCCTGCAGCACCATGCTTAGCCTGCAGCTCGGGATTTTTGTCCCTGCATCCATTCTGCTCAATAGGGAAGTTCTTGCTCTTTTGCTCTGTGCAAGAACCTTGTCCATGGAATTCTGGGCCTTTCTGCTGGTCTAGCTGAGTGGGGTTTGTTGTAGGTCATCCCAAACTAGCCTTGCATATTGGGCTGATTTGGTCTTTAGCGGTGTTCGTGTCAGTGATGCTATTAAGTGTTGTGACCTTTGGTAGGAAATGGAAACATTTTTACCGTAGTTGACAATGGTCTCACTGCTGATATTGCAACTCTATGGTGTGACTGTTTTACCAAAAGTGCCCTGGGCCCCTACCATGCTCCCCTACCCCCTCCCCCCACCCCTTCCTCCTGCAGCTCTGCAGGAGTTGTGCTGACAGCATTTTCTGAAAGTGTTTGCACCCAGCATCCCTCCAAAAGGGGAATTTCCGGAGACAAAGAGGAAACCACAGTAGGGCTGGTCAGAAGACAGTAGGTATAATTCTTGGGATCTCCTCTTCCCTAATCCTACTCATTCACACCATTGGGCACTGTATCATTCAATGAAATGTTAGGAAAAAGATGTCCCAATGAGAATTTTTTATAAGAAAAAAAAAATGAGCAAGAATATAAGGATATGGCCCATTCTGACTAAGGAAGCTGTTGAATAATAACATTCTTGCAAGATTTCAGCTAAATGTTAGATAAAACTCCAGCACCAGAGAGCAGGTATAAACATGAATGGGATTGGTGGGTTTGAGTCTAGTTACCGTCTTTTAATACATTTATAAAAGTGAGGGATTGATGGGCAACCATCAAATCTCCAGGTTTTTGCAAACCACCATGTAGCCTCACCATGACACCTTTTTCTCTTTTTCTGAAAACCTTATTGAAATTCATGTTTAAACATGCTTCTGAGGATGTGCTGCCATCTACCTCCTGTAGTTTCACAGGCAATAGGTGGACTGTGATGCCAGTGATGCCAGCAGTCTCAATCCTCGTAAATGGCTGAAGTGAGAATGTCTCGGCACCCACAACCCATGCTGGGCTGAAGTAATCCACGATGCTGCTACAGGAGGTGAGCACTGCTCACTGCCCAGACTGGGAAGAGTGAAGCCATGGGGCAGTGTCACTCCTCCCTCTACTCTGCTGAGGCAGGCAAGTGCCTGGTGGCACACCAAAATGTCCAGGCAGATGTTGCAGCTGTGTGTGTCACATCACACTGGCACTTGTACCCTCTGCATGAAGCAACATGGGCAGGAATGCCTCCTCCACTGACACACACAAATACCCTGCCTTAGCAGCACCTTCGTCCATTTTATTTCCTCACAGAGCTTCTCAGAATATTTTCTGTTTGGTTTTGTTTTCATTGATTTAAAATGCAGAGAAAGGAAAGAAAAGTAGATTATTCCTCAGCAGCAGTCCAGATGAAGCAAGTTAAAAAAAAAATTAAATAACCAAGCTATGGCTTGTCAATCAGAGTGATGGCAAATATATAAAATATATAATTACTGTCATATGTAACTGTTTTTTGTAAATTGAATAAAATGAAAGACAAAATAAAATGCTTGCTTCATTGTTTCTTTCTGATTCACTGCCTACAAACCTGTAGTGCTTGAAGAGGATGTCAAAACAAGAGCTGGATGGGAACTTTTCAATTAAATGTTTTTCACCAGAAAATGCTGTTTCATTGAAACCAAAACTTTTCAAGGAAATCTATATCTGTAGTTGAAACTTTTGTTAGAAAACTTTTGGGGTTCAGAATGATATTTCTGATTAAAAGGAGAAAGAGACAAACAGAAAGATAATCTTAAGGCACAAGACTGAGCATTGCCTGAGTTTGATTCCCCTCGCCAGGCGAGTGAATGAATTGCTGCCTTACCAAATGCTTTCTCTCTTTTCCCTCATTTATTTTTCTGACAAATTTCAACAGCCTTTTGATCATCAGTGTAACTAAAATAACTGTTGAAACCTCAAAAAGTTTTGCAAGCTAGAGTTCTCATTTCTAGCTAGCCCGACTAATAGCCAAATGTATGAATCTTCTTGGGACATCTGTTCAACTCCAGTTCCAGAAAGCTTTAAGCCTATGAAAGATTAAAATAAAAGCATAAACTAGAGAAATTTCCACAGGGAACATCAGATATAAGTTCTTGGAACAGATCTGTGTGACTCAAAGAATGGCTAAACACTATTGTCCTTCATTTTTGGAAATGTCCAAAACTGACCTTGGTCAAGTAGTCACCCAATGGCTGGTTTTGGGCAGGCAATCCAAGGTAATCTCTTCAGGGCATTCAAGGATGAAGCATACCAGACCTGGGAGCCAGAAAGTAGCCATTGTAGCACACAAGTTGTTAGCAAACAAAGTCAGGGGGATCTTCCTGAGTCCAGGAAGAAAACACCACTGATGGGAGCTGGGTATTGCGCATCCCGTCATCAGAGCCTGTGGCCCTTAGCAGCAAAAGCCATCCCACCACCACTGCATTCATTTTAAAAGTGTTTGGGGTTGAACTTGTTTGTGCATCTTGCCTGGTTAGCTTTGTAGGTTGTGCTTCCTATATTCTCTCTTCCTAAAGAAATAAAATGAAAAAGCACACACAACAAAAGCAGGAGGTTTAAGATACCAAAGACCTGTATAATACTTAAGCCAGTTACTTGTAGTTTCATGATCTGACAAATCTCTTTTCCCAGACTGGGAGTCCTGACTTAGGAAATGCTGTGGCTGTGGCGATGTGGACTTTGAAGAGCACTGGAGAACAAGCCTGACCCTTACATGCACAGTGATATTTTCAGGAAATTCATCAGCTTTGTCCATTATCAAAACTACAGAACTTTGTAAACTTTAGCTGAATTTCTCTGTGGGCATTTGCAAGGGAGTTGTGTTTTCTGCAGTGGGGGTGACAAAGTTTGACCCAGCACTCCTACATTGCCTTTGGTCAGCTCTTGCATAAGACAAGCAAAATGGCACATCTCTGCAGGACTCAGCTGATGAAGGATCTATGTCCAGGAAATTAACCGTCAGTTTAATGCAAGCCCCTTACGGCTTGCCAGTGGCGGTAGGCAGGTAAGTAGAATATCATGATCAATGATCATAACAGCTGGTGATAGACTGGGGAGACCTAACATTGACATCTGACAAGAGGCCGTTATCCATCACGGATCCGACTGCTGTCTTCTGATTATGAGGGGGCTGAATTATTGAGCAGACCTAATTCATGGCAAGCTGCCACTTGCGTTTCTGGGAAGGGCGAATGTAACAAGAAACAAATGCCTCAACTACAATTTTGTATTGTCTCCAAGTCTCTCCCATTGTGCTTCCCTGCTGGGTAAAAAAAAGGCAAAGGGGGGATGTTTAACTGCATGCTGAATGGCTTTGCATGGCAGTGACAGGTATTCAGAGGCAGCAAAACTCTGTCTTACTCTGTCTGTCTCCAAAGTACCAGCACCAGAAAAATGTTAAGCCAGTGGGAATGCAGAACCTTTGAAAAGGAGAAGGCTCACTTAAAAGTTTGGCAGGATCAAACCCTCTATTATAGCCCTCTCTTCACCCCCCAAAACTCTCAGACAAAGAACATGAACTTCTGAGACTATAACTGAATGTAAAATCATCAGCAAAAGCATGTTCCAGTCACATAATTTATTTGGATGTGCATCAGTGTAGAAACTGGCACTTGCCCCATCTATGTTCATAGTCCAACTTCTCTGCCACAGAGAGCCAGGATCCGTGATTTTCAGTCCAAGGGCACTTCTGACATTTCAACATTCATTTTCACTGCAAAATCAGAAAGAAAAGTTCAGGCTTTCAAGGTTTCCCCCCTAGAGGAGCATGGCTCAGCAGCAAGGCAAGGTAGACAGGGTGACATCGGTGATGGAGGATGGAGATGCCTGTGGGACATGGAGCAGCGCTTGCCTCCAGCTCCAGGCCACACGCCAGGCACTGCCACCATGCCAGGGACCCTGAGGCAGATGGGACTGCAAATTCAGTGCCAGAGAAGGACGTGCCAGGAAAGCACAGCCCTGCTGCACCCTCCAGCAGCCTGGCTTCTGACTTTTGGGTCTTTTCCAGTTAAATGAATCAAATGTGATCAAATAACTGATTCATAAATGTTCACCTGATCTTTTAAGAAAGGGGAAGTAAAACTCTGTCCGTCAAATTTGTGTAAGTAAACTACCAATGGGGAAACACTGTCTCTGAATCAGCACTGAAAGAAATAATTATCTCAATTATTTCTTCCTATAAAATTGACTCCATTCTGGTTCCTCTTTATGACAAGTGCCTATAAATTTTCTTTGCATAAGAAAGGAAGCAATAACAAAACCAGCTACACATTATGAAGTAATATTTTTGTGTTAAAAAAAGTTCCTAATGGAAAATCCCCTTTCCTTCTATTCAGAGACGTTTTCAATTATCTTCAAAAATGAGATCCCTGAATAGTGCACAACTTTGCCCTTAGCGATGCTGATACAGTGCCATTAAAGTCAATGAGATTACATGTGTTTGAATGATGGCAGAATACCACCCTGCATGTTTATTGCAAATGCATTTGTAAAACGTATTCCAAAGGATAAAAAGTGCATAAATAAATGCAGCCTCTGTAAATATCAGCGTTTTTACTGAATAGATGTATGTGTTTTTAAATAAATTCATGCAAACAGAAGTAGATTTCTGGCTTTTTCCTTCAAGTGACCTTCCACACTTTGCAAAGTTGCCTGGCCAGGACTTATCTCCCAGTCGTCCACCTGTAACTTCAGCAAAATATATGAAGTAAACTCCTGTAAAATTTCAGTAATATAACCATCACATTAATCGTGTATACATTTCTATTTTGAGAAGAAAAAGCTTTGTGTATTTTGATTAATTGTCTTTGACAGACTAATCTAGGAGCATGAATAGGTTGCATTATAGACCATTAACTCCCTAGCACTCCCAGTGCTGGGAGTGTTTCTAGGGAGGCAGATCTCCTTTTGATTCTACCAGACCTTAATGATACTGTTTGTATTAATATTAGCAGTGGCATCTTTAAAAATTCATTATTAATTGAATCCTGATTTCTTCATTATTTTCCATGTACCGTGCTTTTCCATGAGAACCACAACTCATGTTAACAAATGCCTAGAGAAATATCTTCACCGTGTAAGCTGCAAAATACATTCCACCATCCAATTAATTTATGGCAGCAATTTGGAAGTCTCCTAAGCTGGACACATCTGGCTGGCAATGAGCGCATTGTTATTAAAGATGAGCAACATGTGACATTAATCTCAAATTAATTTTTGAGAGAAAAGGCATGCAAATTGCAATAACCTATAATAAAGAAGTAAAAGAAAACGGTGCAATACAGATTTGCAAAAGTTCGTTTCTGTAGCAGGTTTATACACAGTAATTGATTATTCTTAATTTTATTCGGTGATTGACTGAAGTAGAGCAGAGACCAGTAAATAGAGACCTGACTATTGGATGTACCAGGGCTGAAGTCCTTTGCTTGGAGCTGACCAGAGGGGTTGGATAACCCTGATGATAAGTCCATTTAGCCAGCTGCAGAAACGCCTTCGAGGAGCTGAGGCGGGCTGTTGAAGTCACAGGTGTCGTTTTGTGAAACTGCTGCTCACACGAAAACCACAAACTGTCAGGTCTGTGCCAGGACTTTACCTTGAATAATCTCGTGTAAAGGGTGTGCCTCTGTGAAGTGCTGGCTGGGGTTTCTTAACACGGTCTCCCAGATGGGGAATATAGAGATCGTGCCGTATCGGAAAGACAGAGTTTCTGCAGAAGGGTTTGGCAATAAAATGAACGTCATTATAATTAGAATTTTCCATAGGAAACATTGCCTTTTCATGAAAAACTCCGTACATTCAAAATGTTTAAAAGCTATTTGTTTTTTTAGCAGCTGGTAACCATTTTGCCTCACCAAAACCTGCTGAAAATTTGGGGAGTTTCTAGCATCACTGTTTCAATGAAAAGGAACAACGTTCAAAGAAAAGATTTAATTTTTGAAAGATTTCATTTAAATAAAGTTCCAGCTGATCTTCAAAAAAGAATGCTTTTGATGGAAATCTTTTGGCCTGCCCTTTTGCAGAGAATAAATCTTGCTGGAAGGTGGCAGAGTAAATCCCCCCAAGTCATTTACATGGAAACCCTGCAAAACATTATTAGGAAATGGAAACCCCATCGAAATCACTGCAAGTCAGCCTCTAAAGATCTGTGAGGTTTTCTGTGTGTCATCCTTTTGAAAGGCCTACCTAGCACACTGCAAAGTTTTCATAAGAGCCGCACATCTGACAGCCCAAACCTGAACAGTCAGAAACATCAAACGGTGCCTTAAAACCTGTATGGGAAGCCATGGGGATGGGCTGTGTGGGATGCAGTTTTCTTTGATGCTGGCTGTAGGAGACTGGGCAGTCTGCAAGGCAGGTGTTGTTTTTTAATTTACAGAAATCCATAGCACATCCTAGGAAGAGAGGTGTGTTTTCCTGTGAGTGCTACCATGTCCAGTTACTATAAATCACTGGTTTTCCAGCTGTTCCCCAGCACCTGCAATCCCCAGACTTTTGCCTGGACACAGTACCCTCTGTAGGCAGTAAACATAGCCAGTGAGGGGGAGAAATTGCACAGAAAATGCTGTGTGTTCCACAAACTCTGACTTCATGGCCCCCTGCCCTGTGCTACCATGGCAGCAGGGGACCCTGCCTGCCGAGGGGGGACCATGAGAAGAGCAGCCTGGGTGCCTCGTCCGGTCAGGCTCAGGGACTTCCATGTCCAGCTCATCCTGTTCACGCGCAAAATGTGGCTTTGTGCCTGTTTTTTGGGCTGCCTAACCCACAGGCAATTTGCAGTGGGGCTGCAAAGACAGGTTGGTGTCTGCTGTCACTGTAGATTTTACCCAAACCTGTGCCAGTGTGTGCTTCTGCAGTCTGCCCTGCGTGAGAGCTGGCCTCTCACTTACCCTCAGCAGCTCTGGGCAGATGTGTCTGAGAAGGTGTGAAACAGTTATGGATAAGGACAAGGACAAGAAAACCCAGCTCACTCCCTCTGGCTGCTTGAGATGAACACTGTGGTTGCTTAAGATGTGCCAGCATGTTGGTCTGCAGACAGAGAAGACTTTGCTTATGGAATTAATAACAATAAATTATTTATCATTGTCATTATTTATTGACTAAATATAAGTTGAGCATCTCTATAGTCTGATCTTCAGCTCTTCAAAGCTCTGATCAGAGACATGAGTAACTTATATTGCCTGAGAGTCACTTGAGTGCATTTTGCATAGGAGCCCCCTCCCTGACTCTTCATTTCTGATGATCCCTTGCTTTGCAAGGAGCTAATTTCCTCCTAATCTGTATTCAACAGTGAGTGATGACCTTCTCACACAAAGCCTGGCTGCATTTCTTGGTGAGCTGGGAGAGCAACATGTTCCTGTGCTCCCCATCAGGCAGGATGCATAGAGTCCATCCCGGTCCCTGCCCAAGTTTCCTACAGAGAAATGTGATTTATTTGTACTGGGCAGCAGGTCTGGTGGCAATCCCAAGCTCAGAGAGGTACAGAGAGGAAACAAAGAGGATAAATAACAGCCTGCAACAGGGCCAGAAACCGGCCAAGCACTCCTGTGCCCACATGCACAGTACCAGCGTGGGGACCGCATGCTCCCCTCTGCCCAGGGATGGAGTATGGAACTCTCCTCTCGGAGCCCCGAGTCTTCCTCACTTTTGGCTTCATGCAGTGCACAGAGCTGACAAGATCCTGTCAGGAACAATTTAAGTCAGGAGAAAAAGGCACAGAACAAAGTGCGGATGTGGTTTGTTCACAGTCAGGGAAGCCTCAGTGCTGTATTTTTGCAATTTTTGTGATTTTAAAATTAAAGAGTGTTTTCCACCATTAAGTATGCTAGGCATAGCTCCTGCTCTACTCCTAAGTCTGCTTTCCCAGGGAAACAAAGCTTATGTCTATCCCGTTGGTCAATGTGTTTCTCAATGTTGGTCTCGCACTACTTTCAGCACTCATGGCCAGTTTCAACCAGATTTGATGGCAGGGCAGAGCCCCTCATGAAACACGGAGGCCTTGGAAGAGAAGAGAAACTCCTTTATTAGGCCCCATGAAAGAGGAATTAGATACCAGGGAGAGCTGTGCTGGCCACCAGGCTTCACCAGTAGTGCTGTTGGTGAAATGGCCCAGGGTATTTCTTGTCCCGCATCCAGCTTGCCTGGCAGGTACCTCGCAGCCAAGCAGGCGTTTCGCTTTTCTCTCAGCCCAGCCCCATGATGTGAGTGGCCATAAAGGCGTCCTGGTTAGAAGTGGAAAATTGCTGAACAGAAGAAATCGTCTGCTGAAAAATACTAACAGAGAAAGGGCAGCCAGCCTGAGACTGTGAGCCTGGGGACAGGGCTTGTGAACCAGAAACATCCCTGAAAAGTGCAGCCAGGGTACCTAGAAACCGGAGACATCCTGAGATACCACTGATAAGCAGAAAAATAAGGGACTGTAACAGCAACTTATATCTGAGAAGGTGGAAAACAGTCTGGGAAAATAAAATTGCTCTGAAAGAACAGAAAACATCATCGTGTATTGGCTATTACAGATGAAACCCAGACATTAACAGCATCTATTGGCTGCTTGACGTAGGATGTGCTACACCCTCTTATGTCCCTATGTTATAAAAAAGACTTAATTTTTATCCAGAATGGAGCCTCTCTCTCTCTGAGAGCTTCCCGGTTGAATCCCACACAAACTTTCTACAGGATCTCGCACTCTCACCAGGGACGCCTGACTCAGACTCTGTGAAGTGAGATTCTCTCTTCTTGTTCTACCTTGTTGGTTCAGTCTGTCCTCCCCTCTTTTGGGGGTGGCTGGGTGTGTTGTCCCTCCCCCAGATTGGTTTTTCCCCCCTCTTTTGGGATGGTTTGGCTCTTTCTGAAATCTGTCTGATTTGCTTCATATTGATATTATATATATTCATATAAGTAATCTATCGTAAGTATATCTGCTGTTATATTGTTAACAAATTGGCTTTGCTAATGATAAGTTGTAATAATCAGTAATAGTACATAACTACTTGGTTGTTGCTGTTATTGGTTGTACTACAATACTAATTGATTCTATTGATTGATACCATACTATTGATTGATACTGTGTGATTGAATGTTGCTAGTAATTTGTAACAGCTTGATAAATATATATTCATTCATATTCAATTTATTAATCATAGGTATATTTGCTTGTGGTGATTTTTGTGGTATTTGTGGTGATCTGTAATAAAGTAGAGAGATTTAGAGGACAAAGCCTCCATGTCCTTGTGTATTACAGAATCCTACAAACCCACGGTCGCGATCTCTTCACTAACCCCTTGGGTCGTGATACCCCGTCAGGCCCCTGTCTTTTTTCTCATGGTGGGGATGTGCTGTGTGTGCACTGAGCAGGCCAGGCAGGGCTGGGGAGGCAGCTGCGCCCCCCCCAGGGTTTGAAACTCCACAAAGAGAAGAAAGAGGAAAGCAATTCAATGTTTTCAGATTTGCCTGAGAAGTGACTGCCCAGCAGGTGACATTTCTCTAAGGGCAATAACACACTTTACGGTGAGGCAGAGAGAAATTTCTACTTTTTCTTCTTTTTCAATAGGTTCCTTTTTTAAGTGGTAGCAGTGGTGGCCATAGATCAAAGCAGACTCTGTGATATGCTGCAGATCATCCTTTGGAATACACTTGCTTGGGATGAGTGCTCCTGGACACATGGCAATTTGATTCCCTTTGGGTGCTATAGGAATCTGTCTATTAATAATAACAATTATTTTTTCCCTAGATTTTCATTGCAGTTTCCTGACATTATGAGAGGCTGGAGAGCTTTGCCCCTGAAATCCCAAAGCAGAGGCACTGAATTGCTGTGCACAGGAGACCGTCACGCTCCATGCAGAAACAGGCTCTGCTCCCACTGCTCACTTTTCAGTTGACCTCTTGCAGTACTCCTATGGAAATGCCATAAACCAGAGCAATCATTTGTGGGTTTTCTTCTTTGTGCTCAGTCCCTTGATGAGTCTTGCTACTTGGAAACTGTAGTGTGTAAATGCCGAAGCCAACAACATGGCAAGCGGGTGTTGTTTTCCCCCAGTTTATTCTATTCACGTGATTTTCTCAGGAATTCAGAAATCTTTCTTGCATGAGCACAGGCTCAAAGAGAAAAATAGCTGTGTGCATAGAAGGGCAAAGCTGCCTGAAAGGAAAAATACTTATAATTCCTCTAACCTGAGAGTTTGAAATTAAGAAATTCTGGGTGTCCACAGCTTCATAGCTACTGAACTCAGCGGCAGCTGCCAGTGATTGACAGCTCCCAAAAGCTAAAGCTCCCAAATCCAAAAACTCCCTATGGTAATATATTGCTGGTCTGAGGGGACTTGTGCTGAAAAACTTTAGATAACTATATGGGTTAGTTAGTGGCTGGCCAAGCTGGGCTAATTTTAGAAAGCTGCAAACACATAACCCTCCAGCCAAGGGTGACAAATTCACTCTCAGATGAATTGCAGATAAATGAATTAAGCTTTCAAATGCCTGTCAGAGCCAGCTTGCTAGCCTACATGCAACTGCCACAAAATAGTCTGTAGCTAGACGCATTCTGATGCAAAACAGAGTGATCTTGTGATCGAGTCCTGTGCTGGGGGAGGTCTTTTTGCCTTGGGCTACATGACGAGGACATGGCGACTGCTGAAGAGCCAATGCCACGTCTCTCTGCTCCCTGGGCTCTTGCCCAAAAGGGCAGCAGTGGCCTGGCACTGGCAATGCGGCACTGTGACGAGACGGGAGGAAACCCCAGTCCTGCAGCACCAACATTCCTTTGAGGTACCCCACTAAAGCTAGCTCGCTTTCACAGCACCGTCTCAGACCTCCAAGGACGCACCGAAGCAGGGCCAGTTGTGAGCAGGAGAGAAGAGCAGCTTGGAGAGCTGGTGTCTGACATTGAGATGGCTGCTGCAGTGCACGGGGCCTCGGGAACCTCCAACAGGGACCTTAAATCTGACCAGAAAGATGTGAAACTACACCTGAACAGAAAGAGGACTTGAGTGAGGAAGCACAGAGAGGAAAACAGCTTTGTGGCATCATTTGCAGAGGCTGAAGAGAAGCTGCAAGGATCTGTCCTAGGCTTTCATCTCTGCTCTCTCCTGCCTCTTCACAACATTTCTCCTCTCCTCCACCACACTTCCTGTAATTTTTTCATCCCTGTGGCTTGGAATAGCAATAGTTGCTTTCTCTTGCTTTGTTTGATAGACTTTTATATATATTTAAATCAATATAAATAAAACCTATCTCTATATATCAGTGCATATTGATAATGCGATAATAGCAACATATATATGCTGTATATTATATGCATGATACATATGATATATGTGTTAATATATATCCGTATGTTATTTATTTAAAATATTCTAGATGTGCATATATATGTATGTTTGTTGGTTTTTTTTAAGACCCACAGCTTTACTATTTTTCTTCCAAACCCTAACAAAACAGTTCATCTTTTCTATTATTGTTTTAACTGGAATTTATTAACAATGATTACTGCTGGTAAGTTAAATAAGAAGCTGATTTAACTAGTGCAGGGCTCCCATTAGCTTTTTACTTGCATTTTCTACCCTGTTAAGCATCACGGCTGCAGTTAAATCAATTGGTACCATCTGTCCAGATGCTTATTTTTAGTTGCCTATCGGTAGAACCTAATCTCAGTTAATGTTTCAGCGCACACTTTAACTTATCTGCCGGTGGCTGCATACAGTATTTCCAATTCCTTTTTTCAAAATGTGAGCATGAAACAAAACCTGAATGGAGGTCTTCAGCAACAGTGTTTTTTTTCCCTAAAGGAAGCAACAGCAGCGGAGCAGACCTGCACCCTGTGAGATGCTCTGCATTCCCTGCAGAGCTGTGCACAGCAAGAGCCGCCTGTGTGCCCCCAGGGGTAAGCCAGCTCTTATCTTGGGGTAACGTGGTTGGTGTGGGTCAGTGTGGAAAGACGGAGAACAGGAGTGAAATTTTCTGCATGATGAAGTAAAGGCAAATTTTATGTTAGCTGTGAGGCAGCCAAAATGTTGTGCATGATTTATTTTTCCAGAGGTAGCAAGTGCTGAAGTCAGAGGACATGAAGGCACTGAGAACCTCAGCAAATGAGGCCCAAAGAGCATCATTACAGAGAAAGCATCTGTGCAGGCACTGAGCAGGGAGATAAACTTCGGTGACCACAGGAGTTGCCACCCAGAGTTAATAATCTTCCAGCCCCATGCAAAAGAGCCATCTGTGTTTATCCGAAGATGCCTAGGGATGGCAGCTTCCTATCCAGCCCAGATCAAGTGTGTCCACAAAGCTCTTGCGGTCTCAAATAAGCAGCGCACGCTCATGTCCTCAGCCTCCTGCCCTCATGGAGACCTCACAGACACCTGTGGACCACCAGCAGGATACATCCCACCAGGGTGTGCCCTGCCCTGCTCTGCCCCGGTGTGCTAACATGGCATTAAATCCACAGCTGAGCTCCAGCTTTGTGCATACTGCAACCCGTGAGGGCAGCTTTGCTTTATGCCACATTTGAAGAACCATTTGAAGATTGAGGCCACTCTCAGAGCAGTGCGGGGACCTTCAGCCACCTTGTACCTGTCCATCTCATGGGTCTCCTCCCCTGCAGACCCTCTCAGGGCAGGACACAACCACTTCCGTCTCTGAAGAGCAACCAGCATGGGGGGACCAGAGACAGTCCTGGGGCTCCTCTGGCTGTTGCCATCAGGCAAACAACAACTTTGTACAAAGTACTTCTACAATTTAACTGATTTGAGAAAACAGACTGATCATATAGCGTTAGGAAAAGCCGCAGGCAGGGTAGAATAGGGCTGATCCTCGGTGCCTCGCTGAGCGACGAGGCTCTGGTGAGTTGAGCAAGCAGGCACAGCAGTCTGAAGGCACTTCCTGTTTTTTATAGTTTTCTCCCCACGTTTTGCAGACAAGGTCTGTTTTTTACAAAATGAGACGTGAACAGAAGTGTTACTAACTCAAACTGCAAGTCCTCGTTTTTACAGGGATCTTCCTGAGAAACAGACAAGCACTGAATCAAACAAAAGGAAAAAAAGAAGCTTAAATCTTCTCCATGGTCCTGAGAACAAGTGATAGAAATCATCGGTTCCTGCTGAAGGTGAGCAGAATTGATTTGCAACCAGAAGAAACTACTTAGCTGTGCATGAAAGTCTCGATCCTGCTGTGCTGACTCAGGCAAATCTGTTGCTTAAACATGCAGCCCGACACTTCAGATGATTATCTATATCATCTATGGTATTTTTCCAATGCTGAAGATCTCTGTTCAAAATCAGAGTAATGACTCTGTACCCTGCGCTTACCAACGTGCACGTGTGTGTATGTCTCTGTGGGCCGGAGCAGAAGTCCTCCGGCCATGGGATGTCTGCACACCGGGCGGTCTGGCTTTTTAAAGGCTCATGTCTGCAGTCATATTCACCGTGCACAATTCAAACACAACCACTGGGCTTTTCAAAGCTGCCTGAAAAATCAAAGTCAGCCATTTCACAGTGACTGCAGGCACCAGAGCAATTCCCTCTGAGCAGGGTTGTACCCTACGCTGAGGCAACCCAGACACTGCCCTCAAACCCATACCCTGTGCTAAAAATTGGTCTCCCAGAATTTCAGAAATTAGGGGCAGGAGGCAGAGCAGTTGTTTTTCCTAAAGGAAAGACCATTAGGAAATGGTCTCGTCTGTGGGACCCCACAAGTTTACTAGGACTCATGTTGTTTCTGAAATGCAAAGTGACCTAGAGAGTGGAAGGGATAGTGGGTGGCAAAAGTTGCAGATGACACCAAATTATTCAGGATACTTAAACCTGAAGCTGATTTTGGAGACGTGCAAAAACATTTCATGGTGCTGAGTGACAGGGTAATAAGCAAAAAAGCTGATAAACTGATAAGCAATAAAAAAGACTATTAAGCATGGAACAACGTACTTCGGACAAAAAGATGTACAAGATGACAGGCCTGAACTGCTACCGCTGAGGAAAGCGGCTTTGACATCACTGTGGAAAATTCTCTGAAAATTTCTGTCAATGCTCGGATCTGTTAAAAGTCAAATTGAATGTTAAGACTTCTTAAGAAAAGTGTAGAGCACAAAATGGGGCTCATTATTTTGCCAGCAAATAAATCTATGTTGTATGAGCACCTCAAATACTTTGTGCAGCTCTGGTAATGCCATCTCACAAAAAAAACCCCAAAAAAAACAAAAAAAAGAAGATGACTGGAAGCATCCTACAGAGGTGCAGGGTGGCTTCCACTGATGGAGACGTAAAGCCTCAGAGCCTCTTCAGTCTGGAAAAGCAAGAGGCATGGCAGAGGCTTGTGGACATGAGCAGTGCAGAGCAAGGGACGGGGTTTTTATCCTTGCCACCGGGTGCTGTGGGAGCCACGAGTGCAAAGACGCTGCTCTGGGGCGAGAGGAAGTCATAGAGGTTTGGTCCCATATGTGACTGCCAGGGTGCAGCTCTGGCTCGGGGGATCCCCCATGTCCCTGACTGCTGGAGGCTAAATGAGATTTTTCTGTGCTTTCCCCATTTCTGTACTCTAGGACAGGCTTCTGCTGATGGCCGCTTTCACAGGTGAGATGCTCTCCAAGTGGACCCCTGAGCTGACCTCCCCTGACTCTTCTTCCATTATGCATTCTTGTGTTAAGCATATCTGGACAGGGCAAGTTGTTGAGATTTATGGAGGTAACCTAATAAAGTCTAAGCAAACTAAAGGCAAATCTTGCTTGTGCTCTCTTAATCTAAATGTATCCACTGAAGATAATCCTGTTTCCTCAAGGATTCATCACACACCTAACAGACTCATAGTGATTTATTGGCCATGATTTATTCATGATCTAAGAAGTGGTTGATATAGTTATTGTTTGCAAAACCATTACAGAAGCCTCACTTTGATGGCTTCTTTCTGGCCAAAATTCAAGTTAAAATAGAACATAAATTATTATGTTGTGCCTCAAAGACTTTCTATTCTGATTTTTTTCTTTTCCCTTTCATAGTCTAGAGGGGTGTCAAGCCTGTGGCAGTGTGTGAGTGAAGGTGTAACAGTGCAGTCTTTGATGACTTTTGTATGTAGTCTCAGCAGGAGACTCTGTACTATTTTCCCTAAAATAATTTTTGTTATTACATTACTTTATTCAAAGGTTCATGGAAACCCATTTCTACTCTGATCAATGCTCATTGATATCTTTATCCAGAACTGAAGAAGCATGAGACACCCTGACACCGACTGTGGAAGTCCTTCACTTCAGCACATAGGGCAGAATCTGCCCTGATTCATAAGGATGCAAGAGCCAGGTTCGTCAGCTCCTGCTGATACCTGCCAGTATTTTACTCCATGGGTAATCTGTCTGCCTCTGGCAGTGCATAGGGACAGTCAAATCTGGTCTTGAATGGGGCTCTTCATGGGAAATCTTGCTGATCGCACATATGATGTCCCCTTGAAGGCAACTGGGCTACCCTTGGGTGATCATCACTGCCTGGTACAGTGCCTGTTGGTGGGTAAAATTGTTTTCCACTTATTTAACCAGATTGTTGTTGTTGGTTTTTGTTTGAAATTTGTTTTGCTTCTTTGAAATAACAGTATGGGTGCCCATAAAATTGCCACTATTTTGTGTCTGAGAGGTACATATTTCCCCCCCCCCATGAATTAGGGTAGCATTTTTAATGCCACAGGTTTCAATAAAATGTATAAATATAGCTGACAACAAAACAGCTCTGCTTGTTTCATTTTTTATGAATGATGCTAGTTTATCCATATTGATATGAACAGAGATGCTCATTGCTTTTTTACACAAAAATACACAAATAAAAAAATGAAGTTGGGGTGTATAAGCAATGCTGTCTTCGATATGTAGACTCAGCGAGGGGCTGTGGTGTGCAGTGAGCCCGCACCCCAGCACCCTCCTGCCCTACACGCTTTGCCTGCAGGGAAGGCCAGCCTGCATGTAAAATCAACATTAACTGAGAGCAAGCTTTTTCCCAGTAAAAACATACTCTGGGCACCCTCCTGTTCATTTCCATCAGGTGACCTCAGGAGCAGAAGGCTGTTCATTGCCGGTCAGGAATGTGGTCAGCGAGGTGTCAGCTCATTGCCAGCTGTAGCTTTGGTGGAAAAACCTCTAAAATACAGCAGCTTGGGTCAGGAGATGACTGGCCTTCTTCAGAAAGTGCTGTCGTCACTTTCTGGTTCCTCACCTTTCTCAGCGGTAGCCCCAGTGCATCCTCCCTGCTAGTGCAAGAACTGTCCCCTTAGCAGAAAGAATTTTAAAAATTTTATATATCAAGTGCTACAGCCTGCAACATATCCATCTCCTTTGGGGGGTATTGCATTGGGTTGTAGCAGCAGAGCAAGCAGCAAAGAGGTCATCACAGTGGAAACTACCCCCATGTGAAACTGGGTACTGAAAAGTGTACAGTGTCCTCAACACGTCCTCCTGGATTGATTGTAGGCAGCGGTTTTTAAGAAAGATTGCTCATGGCTTTTGGAATAATCTACTGTGTAAAAACCATGCCACGTTTAAAGTGGTTAATGAGTGGAAGATATTATGTAGGGATGGGGTAAGCTCAGCTCATCATTTGACACGTGGGTTTATGTGAATAGAACATGAAGTGTGGTGCAGTACCTGTAAGAGTGGACCGGAACCAGCAGCGGTTTCTCACTTTAACCCTCCTGCTTTGGGTGTACGAAGTACCTGCAAGTTCAGACACCACAGCTTTTAGAAACCATCTCTCACACCTTCCCACCACTGTACCCACTTGTTACCAAATGCCTCAGCGCCCCTTTCCCGCTCTAGGCCCAAGCATTAAGTAGAAAACATGTCGGGTGCATGTGGTAACAGCTTACTCATAGGAAAATGCCGATGAGCCCAGGAAACACACGCAATGTTAAAAAATGGAAAGGTGACAGGAGAGGCGTGAGCAAACCCCCACCTCTTTTCATCACCCTTTCCGTGAAGAAATTTTTCCTGATATCCAATCTAAACCTTCCCTGAGGCAGCTTGACGTCATTTTCTCTTATCCTATCACTTGTTACTTGGCAGAAGAGACCAATCCCCACCTCGCTACAACCTCCTCTGAGGTAGTTGTAGAGAGCGAGAAGGTCTCCCCTCAGCCTCCTTTTCTCCAGGCTAAACAACCTCAGTTCCCTCAGCCGCTCCTCATAAAACTTGTGCTCTAGACCCTAAGACCTTGCTTTCAGTCTCATGAGAGCAGCCAGACCTTTTGCTGTGCCAGACAGGGGGTCCACACTGCTGCCTCCGTGGCACCACAGCACAAGGGAGTGAGACATAACACCCTGGGATACAGGGTGGGAACGGCCCCCGGAGGCTACCAGCCCAGCCCACCACCATGGCCATGCCCAGCCCCAGGTTTGCATCATGGCCCAGTGAGAGTGGGAGTGGTGTTTAAGAGAGGACCAAGTTGTGCAGATGTTGGAATAAATGAGACCTCCCCTTCTTGAGCACCAAGGCTGGCACCAGTGCATGCAGGCAGGTGTCCAGGGTCACAGGGCTTGTGCCTGGCCAGCAAAAACACTGAGGAGCAGCATGGAGCCACCAGCCCCAGCAGCTTTCAGGTGTGTCTCTCCAAATTTGTTAGCCAGAGTGTTTCTGGAAACCAAAACCTGAACTTGGACTGAAGCTGGGATGTTGTTGCTCTGCTTTCTGTGCTTTTGGAAGAGGACTTTTCATTATTTTTATTCATTGAGCTGCTAAATTACATGAAATTCTAATTTACTCAAACACCCCCCCATCCCCCCATTTATTTAACTGTGCTTTGTGAATTGTAAACAGTGACCCACAAAATGACAAAACAGAGAGAGGACGGTGGCTAGTTCAGCACCTTCAGCGCATGTGTGCTCTTTGCAGGGCCATAATCAATGCCCAGCTCTTCTTGTGGGGCGACATCTGCCAGGGTAATTAGGGAAGACCCATGCCTGGCACCAGGAAGCCCTGCCTTGCCATGGGTTTGCTCCAGATAATAAACTCAGCCAGGCTGTTAAGAGACATGCTTTTCTACCAAGCCATCAAGAATTGATGGGGAAGAAATTAATGTTTCCTTGCTAATACTAGAGAAAGAAATTATATTTTCCCATTTTATCAGTCACGGACTCTCTGCTGACTGTAGGGATACCAAGGTGATGCTAACATTGGCACTGAAAAAAAGCCCCTGGGAGTCTTACAAACCAGTGGTGGAAAGGGAAATGCCCAGTCCTACTTCTCTGTTCCCAGGCTGAATTTACATCATGAGTAATCTCTGATGGGGCTGGTTGGGAATTTTGTCTTGGAATGATTTGTCTCTAAATATGCAGTTTTGTTTTATGAGCTGTGAGAGAAATTAAAACAGAAGCACTGGCTGCTCCACTGCATGCCCCAGGGGCTGTTCCTGAGCTGGCATGGCCGACCTCTCCCAAGCTCTCTCCCCCATGACAGCACAGCATCCCCAGGTTTTGGGGATAGGAGGCAGCTCCCTGTGTGCAGGCAGGGTGGGGGGGACATACAAGCACCCCAGTGCCCATGGAAAAGCTGGCCCCACTGCTCAGCTCCCCGCATGGAGATTTGGCTGCCAGCCAGCTCTGCCCACCTTGCAATGAGTTTGGGAGGTGGTGGCAAGCCCAGGGTTGCCAGCCCCAGCCCAGTGGCAGTACAAAAGTTGGGCAAACTGGGAAAGGGGCAGCTGCCTCTTGCTCTCCTTGCATGGATGCTGTTCCCGATGGCCAGCTCCCTGGGCACGTGGCTTTCTGAATGGGAATTTCTTGTTTATGTTTTGGTTTTCTCCCACTTCAGAGAACCTCATGGAAATGAGATTTTGAGCTTTCACCAGTTTCAGTGTTTTGGTTTGCAACATGCCTTTCTAGGGGAGGAAAACACACATAGCTATTTTCATCTTGCTTCAGTTCAGTTTTGCTGTACATTTGGAGAAAAAGCTGGGGTCATTCACTTCACCCTAAGCTGCTGATGTGCCAAAATACCACAGAAAGTCTATCAGCAGCCCTGAAAGCAGGAAGTAGCAGAAATTTCTGGAGCGAGATTGTTCTCATGACCATTCCGGGTCAGCTCTGCAGATTCAACAGTACGAAGTTCACACACAGTTCAAATATTTCTTGAATGTTTTTCTGGGGTGAACCTCTACAGCATTTGCCATTTGCTCACTGCTAGGTCTTTATAGCACAAGGGGTGTTGGTTGCCTCTTTATCTTATGTTCGTCGGTTATCCCCACCTTATGAAGTAGCATATCCTCATCTCAACCTGGATCCATGCTCCCATTTACAAGGATATCTAGTTCCAAAAGGTCAGAGGGTCAAGGGGCCAAGCACATAGCAGATACCCCAGGCTTATCTTAAGTACATTCCTCAGGGTAGTTAGGATGATCTGGACCTGAACAACCCCTAAGATAACAGCTGGTAGGAGGGATGGAAATATGCATGCTATGGGGTCCTGGCTGTATAGGTCTCTTCCCTATTTTTCTCAGCATTTGTGATAAGGAGCTTCCAAGCAGTGACTCTGTTGAGAGGGGTTTTTTTCCAGAAATGGGAGAAAGGAGGGAGGAGAAATGCCTCAATGAAAAGGAAACCTGTTGAGGAAAAGACTGAGTGCACTCAGCTAACTCCAGGTACTCCTGGAGCCGAAAAGTGCAGTATTGTGCATTGCATTTTCCCAAAAGTTCATGCCCCCGTGCCCAGCCTGTAGTCCAGCAGGCCGATTGCTGGAGCACATCTGGGACAGATGGTACTGAGGTACTTCAGGTTCGATGCTCCTTTCCATATTCCTTGGCACTGACCAGTCTATTTTGAGTCCTGCAGCATCCAAGGGAACGAGCAGGACAATAATATTCCTCTGGCTTTGGAAAACTTGGGTTAAACTAAGCATTGAAGTGGATCATCTCCAGGCATGGATACATGCAGATTATCACTGAATCCTCTGCTTATTCTTGATGGTAGACAGATGGATCTCCATTTGTGATAGCCTGATAGTTCCCCTCAGAGAATCATTGTTACAGTTTCTTACAATTTTCCTGGGTGGGATGCTTGCCTTGGCATCTAGGTTCTTGGATGTTTTGGCTAATGTGATTTGTTCGTATTAAAAATAAGGTCAGGAAAAATATTCCCTGCTTTGCCATTACAAAATAAAAAATCAGGGTTGTTTTGATGAGTTCTGCTGTCTTGTGATTTGCAGTGGAGACAGAAAATTAGGCTTGTGACAAAGTCACAAAATCTCAACCTAGGGAAGTCAATATGTTTTCTGTTTATTATTTTTTGTTTATTTCTTATATATAGGGAGGCATTACATTAAAAAAAAATCTCAAAAAAACCTTAAAGGTTTGTAAAGTCCAGCAATGAGAAGTTTAAATGGCCAGGATTTAGGTTTTCTGTCAGCTTTATTTTTTAAATTTCTTCTTCTTCTCCCATCAGCACATCATGCACAGCATTGTCTTTAATTACAAGATCACATACTGGGTTTTTTCACTCACTGTGGAGCTACTAAGTATATAATCCCATAACTAAAGACTATTTCATACTCTATGAGCATGGATAGATTGAAGCATGTGACAGAGATGACTTTGATTCTGAAAGTCCTGACTTTTGACTTTGCATCAATCTACTTTTTTTTTTGTGAGCCTGAAGGTAAATTCCTTCTGTTATACATTCACAAGTTTTGTTTTGTTGTTTCCTATAACTGTGATTTTTTTAAAAAACTGTTCAGCTTCTTTTATTTGGTGTTAGAGCAGAGTTTAAATAGTTCACAGAAGTTAATCTGAAAGTGCTGCCAGTGGTGCGTCAGGGCTCCTGACTACCAGGAACCTTTCAAGATCTCAGCTCTGGATATAATTACTGAATTATTCATCCTAAATTGTAATAATATTCAGTTCCTCATTTAGACATAAATAACAGCTAACTTACCTGAAAATCTCCCTTGAATCATACAGCTTCTGAGAAAGCTACCTAGTAATTGTTCATTGATCCTTTCTTTCAGAAAATTCTCCCCAGAGCTCAAAAGCATGGTAACCTGTTTAGAAGATGCTTGGTCCTTCAATGGTGGCCACAACATTAATCATGAAAAACACAAAGAAGTGGAAATACTAGAGCAAAGAAAACCAAGCTCCTCACCAAGCTGAGGACGCTGTATAAAGCAAGCCATGTTAGGAAAATTTCCCACCTATCTGGTAGCTAATTCCAGGAAATAAACTCCACAAATTTGTTTATGCCTGTGTGGCTAAGACAACACAGTCAGCAGGGAGGAATCACTCACAGTCCCTGTGCATTGTTTCCATTCAGAGGACAAGAGGATTACAGTTGGGTATCTTTGATGCACATTGCCCAAAACACAAGAATAGGCAACTCTTTTCCAACCAGCACTTAACCCAAAAGGTGTCTCTTCCTCTGTGTCACCACCTCGCCTGCTGGGGTGGTGATTCATGCTGCCTTTTCTTCTGCTTCTGAAGGGTTTCTCCTCCTCCCTTCCTTCCAAGGCAGTGATGGCTTTTCATCCATCGCGTTCAAGCCATGAGTGGCTTTGCCTGCCTGCTTAGCTTTGGAAAGTGACTGTTGCCTCTGTTTTGGAGATCAGGTTTACAGCATTAAGTAGCTTTCCCTTGCTGTGACCTGGGAGATTTTGGCTAGTTCCTCAGGCTGTTATGACGGTGATTATGCAGCTAAGTACATCACTGCACACTGGACCTCTTTCTTCAGCTACTGCCTTTTCAATGACCTGCCAAATATTTTCCTCATCCTTTTAAGTCTACATTTTTCATAGAGTAATTGCTGCCTATATATCCATCTGATTCTTGTACATTCAGTAAAACAATCTGGGAAGATGCTAACTGCATGAGAGAGTGAAATATCGGATAAGAATATTTTGATCAAGCTTTTTGTTGCTTTTCTTTCATCCTTCTAATGTTTAGAAGAATTATTTCTGCCTTAGGAAAAAAGACTTAAAGAAAGCCCTGGAGTCTGGGGGAGGAATCCAGACCAAAAAACCCCCAGGAAACTACAAAAAGGGAAAACAGGAAGGGAACATCTAGAGAACACTGAAAACATATTTTATCACAAGAGGGCAGTACATATTAACAAGTGAGGAAATAATCCACCTTTCATGGGAGGCTAATGCCTTTCTTTTAAAAATTTCCCAAAGTTTTGCTAAAAAAAAAAATCTTAGCACACGGTAGCAAACAGTGCCTTGTGAAGTTTGTTGGCTACTGGGATTGCAGGAGTCTGCGCCTGGTACCCAGTGTTGTGATTCTGCAAGAGAAGTGAGAAAGCTCTAGGTGGCACAGGAGCGACTGGTTATCCCCGTTTTGCTGTTTCCCTGGCAGACAGCAATGCCGCCTGGTCAACAGTCGTTTTGCTTGTGTATTGTAACACCGGCAGAATGACCACTCTCACATCAGATGTATTTATCCTGGCAACAAAGAAAGAAATGAAATTCCCCTCTGAGAAAGAGGGATTTCAAGCACAGGCATACTGTGGCGAGGTGCCTGCTTCTCCAGTGACAAAGCGCTGTTTTAACTCCAAGTGCCTCTTTTCCTTGAGGAAAAATGAAGCTGGTTTTACCTCTGAAAAATGACAAAATGCTAGCCATGGAGGCTTATAATGCCAGGAGGATGAAACTTCCACTGTTTGCAGGTTTTTTTCCAAGAGACTCCAGCAGCCATGGACACAAAACATTAAGCCTGAAAACAGTGAATTTGGCTGAGAGACAGAAGCGTCCGAATTCCTGTCCCACCATGTGTTTCCAGACACCTCTGTCTGAAAATCAGATGCCCATGCTCAGAAATGTGAATGATGCACGTAGCATGACACATGGTGAGAAAAAATCATCAGTGCCAGCAATGCTTATACTTCATCCACACACTGTCCATTCGGTTCTTTTTCCAGCATAGAGCCTTATACCTTTCTGCCCTGAAAGATCTTGAGGTTTTAGCTGTACTTGTATAGTTTAACTTTGCTTCCAGGTCTTCTGACTGACAAACTGCTGATACCAGCAGGTTGCCAAAAGCAGTCCATCCCAGCTGACATTAACCCTCCAAGGCAGCTCCCCACAGGCCCCCAGACCCAGCCCAAGATGGGGAGAGCCTTCGCCTTGTCCCTGTGAGCTGTCAGCTTTTGCCTATTACCTGCAGAGCTGCAAAGCCCTGCGCTGGTGCCTGCGGGTGACCCTGCAACATGAATGCATTGCATAAAGCACTGGGATTTAGCTCACCTTGTTTTAGAGGTCTACCTGAGGAGGAGGTGAGCTGAACTCAAGAAGTGCTTTTTTCTTTCTATTTTGATGGTAGAAGTTTCAGTGACTAGACCACATATCGGTAGGAAGAAATCCATCCCACTCTCCTTTCCTTGCATGGGAATTGTGCTGGGAGAATGGAAATTTAATTGTATGTTGAACCTTGATTAGCTCTTCTGCCTATTTAAACGTATCTAGGAGGGAAAAATCACATGCCTTTTCAACATACTTTTTGTGGTTACACTCTCAAGGGTAACCTGGGTCAGAAGATATACAAGAAATTATCTTGTATATTGTCTTGCCTTGTATCTTGTGTATTGTATTGTCTGTGTATTCCTAGATGTGAGATTTAGATAGCATTTTGGCCTTCCATCTGCCTTCAGGAGGGATGTGAGAGGAGGAGGTGTCGTGCAGTGTAGGGGTGTGCTACAATGGGTCCCACTGGCCAGCAGGAGGAAAAGCTGAGACACCTGTCCTTCCCTGGTTGCTCCTATGGGTCTGCCCCTTTTGACCACACAACCAACACCCCAGGAGTCACCATGGAGCCATCATGAATGTTTGCTGACCCTCCCATCCAGCCATACCCCCACCTCCCCAGCACTTGCTTTGGAGAGGAGCATGCTTTGGAGAGGAGCATGCTTTGGAGAAGAGCCCATAGCAGTGAGCCTTCCACAGCCAGATTGTTGGAGACAAACAGAGGAAGCATCTGAGTCTTAAAGTCCTCCTCTGAAGATGGGGAGATTGGGCTCAGCGTTATGTCTGCCAACATAAGTGGAGATGGTGTCATACAATTGCATTACACCAAAGGTTAAATTTGCACCTCAGTTTCTCTGATCACTTTCTTAACTATGTGAATTTGCAGTGTGCCGCATGAGCTAGATTTTCCTTGAGATATATGGCCTCTTCTTTGCTACACTGTCTCTCTTTATGTTTTTAGAGGACATGTTAAGCAAGCCAAGAGGTGCCTGCTCCGAAGTTGCCTCTCTTCAAGTGTGAGGAAACCCATACAGTACTTTTGGGGAGAGAAGAGCAGGTTTCAAGGAACTACAGAAAAGCATAGAGTAACTTTTCGAGCATCTGTTTAAGTGTCAGATAGCTCTGACGCTGACCCTTTACAGCCAGTTACCTCTATTTGCCCAGGAATAGCAAACTTCTATAGTGAAGAACCTAGCGCTTGAGAAGGGAGTTACTGTGAAAAGTTGCCACTATTTCTCACACTCATGCAGAAGGCACTGTCACAAGGCATGCACTCAGTGCCACTGCAAGCCACATCTGGGACCTGAGAGCCTGCAGCTGTGCAGGACTCAATGAAGTGGCCCACTTAAGCCCTTCTGATCTTGTATTCTGGAGCTTCTCTGTAGTTGATTGTGAAACAGGATGGATGCAGTACGAAGTGATATGCTTAGTCCAGCATGGAACATCCACAGACTTGCATTAAGTACACCATTTCATAATCTGTTTATCAACAAGAAAACAGAAATACAAACCCAAGAGCAGATTTAAAGGCTTTCCTAAGAAAGACCGCGTCTATTAAAGAAGGTTGTGTAAGTGAAATCGGAGAGGCAAAACAATATACATTCATCCATTCAGAGGCTGTTCTTTTACTTAATCTAATACAATGTGGTTCAGCATCCAGACTTAAAAGGCAACTCTGTGTGTCATGGGACCATGCAGTGCTGCCAGCTTCTGGCGGATGAGTAGCATTGTCCTCTTTTGGGTAATGAACATCCTGCATCAGCTGCGTGCTGCAGTGCAGCCAGCTAAAATATCCTCATGGCTTCCACTGGCCTCTGTTTTAAAAGTGACCTTCCTGATAATGTAATTTATGTCAAAATTGTATCTCAAAACATTTTCAGGCTCAGTGGTGCAGTGATGCTCCTCTAAGGAGCACTAAAAAATAACGTATATATTTGACAAGCAGACAAAGGAAACTAGGTAGCAGTCAATACAAACTAAAGCTATTAAAATTTAGAGAATAAGGGAAGCTAAAAACAAGTCTGGCAGACTCCAGTACAACAAAAAGGATAAATATTAATATGAAATCAAGCAATGATGTAGTTGATGGAGATAATAAAGTGGTTAGAAATGATAAAGAAAAGGAAAACCCCAGTAAATATTTCTGTCATATTTCAATAGGGAAGAGATGGTGCACTTGACTACATGAGGATGATGAATCATTTTCCAGTCTGTAAGTACCTAAGGAAGCAAAAAGGAGTTGTCTGAACAAACATCTGTGCCACTGACAATAATTTTTGAGAAATACTGTAATACTGTAGTGAATTACAATAGGACACTGGTAAAGTGTCAATATTGTGCTAATACTGAAAAAAGGCAGAGAAGGATGTATGAGGTAACTGGAGGCTAACTCTATTCCTGAGTGAAAGAATTGAAAAGCTCATAAGGAAGTCAACAAACAAAGCCTTAAAAATGAGGATGCAATTAATTCCAGTCAGTTTATGGAGAATAGATCCTATTAAGCAAACCCTAGTGTTTGACCAGTATCACTTGCTATTTTAAATAAAAAATACCTCTGTAAAATAGTAGTAAATTGCACTGACTGGAAAGAGAACTGGTTTAAAATATGATTGTCCAGAAGGAATTATCTTCTAATGGAGATGCTAAAGCAGTCCTATGCCCAGACTCCTATTCAGACTAAATAATCCAGGCAGCTATATATAAAGCTGGTTTTAATAATGGAGGCCTATTTAAGTCAAATGCATTTTAATACAGCCAGTGTAAAGCTCTACATCTAAACTAAGGAATTCAGACCTACAGAGAAATGACTGTATGTTAGAAAGTGATAACTACAACCAACCAAGTTCACAGAGGGACAGTTCAGCATAAGTTTCCAGTGTGACGGTATGGAGAGAAAATCAAATCACAGTCCTCAGATTTTCTAAATAAAAAATTAGCTAGAAAATGAAAGGAAGTGGTTTTATTTCCAGATGAGATGTTGATAAGAATGAATATGGTGCCTGAAATTTTGGTATTGATAAATTGAAAAGAACCATGACAGATATTCAAAACGTGGAGAGAACATCTTTGAGTGAGAGAATCAGAGTACAAAATCCACTTAGATTATCAAAATGAAATTGAGAAGTGACTCTACAAAGATAAGTAAGAAACTTCTCAGGGGAAAAAAAGGGTAATTAAGGTCTTGCTCACATAGAAGAAGGTCAAGAAAGACAGTCCAGTGGTTTATCTGGCTTTACAGCTTCTGAATATATAACTTTCCAACTTCTGAGGCAGAATATGTTCTTTTTCATTGTGGCTATTGTTTGCCGAGTTACATGTCTAGTCTAAGTTCTTTAGATTCCTGTACAATTAGTACATAAGTATGCGTAAAAGAATAGTAATTTCCTCTCTCAGACATCTGTTATAGGACAGGATGAATCACCACTGTAGACTCCTCTACAATGTAGAATACTGCATGAATTGTAGTTTCATTGCAGATTCATTGTGGATTCAGTGGAGATTCATCTACAGTGTGGAAGGCCAACATCACACATACAGTGAATCACTGCCTCATGCCCTGTCAGCAGCACTTCAGGACAGCCACGGCACAGGGCAGGACTGTCTCCGAAGGATACCATGGATTTGAAGCATTCCTCTATGGAGGCACAACCAAAGAGATTGACCAGCCCTCCCAGGCAGAGCAACCAGATGATATCTGTAAACCACAGCAGCATTCTGACCCCACTGAGTTGCCTGAGGACATCTGAGAGTAAAGCAGAAAGGGCATGATGCAAAGTATGAACAAAATGTGGTGGGAACAAATTGTTTAGAAGTCACAGGAACATCTCTGAAAGTGGCTGGTGATTCTAGATGTCTCAGTCTTTGGGTAGCCAACTTTGAGATGCATGCTAGGAAATCATGCCATAGAAGTCATACCTTTGGGTAGACAAAACCAGCACTGCATAGACTAGCCACCAAAGAAATGGTTGAGTCAAATCCCTGCCTGCTTTGGGAACCAAAAAGTATCTGTTGATTTGGTTCTATTCCTTTTTCAACATTAACGTGACTGAAGGAAGGATTATTTTACTGATGATTGCTTTGATGATTATATAATATGAGTATGCTATCTGGCTTTGATAGATTGCTTATGCTCTGGGTGTCAACAATTCTAATGTCGACACTGGTGAAGGTCCACAGACCACACACTGCTCTATGCTGTATTGCTATATAAAAGAGGTGTTTGTTTTAGAAAAACCCACATTTGCTATGTATGCATGCTGAGTATTCCCTCATAGCAATTTGTTCATTTGCAGAAAGTAAGTTCTTTTTATAGTCTTTGCATTACTGATCATAGACTTTTCAGTTGCTAATTATTACAGAGGTTCTTTCCAAGACAAGGGCAGAGGAGGAGACAGGCTTTCCATACCACTGTGCTACATTAAAGATTTCTGCATTTGCAATATTGAGCTTATTTAGCTGCTGCTTCTCCTCAAAGATCTCAAAGGAAATACTAATACTTGTTACATCACTTTACCCTGTGAAGAGGAACTATGATTTCGTCTTTAAATAAGATGAGAAATATTTGACGTACACAAGATCTAACATAACTATTGGAAGAAATTTGAATAATATTAATGGATTTTGAAATACACTTATGTGTTCAAATCACTGATCTTTATCTCCTGGGTAATCAACATAAATATATATTTACCTGCTTATTCTTTTCATTCCAGGAACATACTGCAAGTCCAAAAGTATTGCTCCTAGGTTCTTGTTCTGCCCAGGAAATCTCTCAAATTTTATTACTAAGCATTCAGTCCTTGCAGACTGGCAGGTGATTGCATTAAAGATTGACTAAATGTTAAAAGAGTATGTTGTTCTTTTGAATTTTGTCTTTTCTTTTGAATTTACTAATAAACATCAAGGTGAACACTTACACCTTGTGCTTGCATAGTCACCTAATTTGCACAAGTGCTCTCACAAGTGGTGGTGCCATACTGTCCACAGAAAATTCAACCATCGGATGAAGAGCATGAGCTAAATTTGGGCTTCCTCCCATCAGTGGTTTTCCTTTTTTAATAAAGTACTGTGAAGACTAGGACTCTGTTTGAATCCTGCCTCAAATGACAAGGTGACATCTGTAGCAAAAAATGTTTTTTATCTGATTTCTAGTATGAAAATTCATCTTTCTTCCTGCCTGAGAGCCAGGCCATTTTCCCTCTGCTGCTGGATTCCTGTGATTTATTCTAGCTAGAGCTGAAACAATCTTGAAACACAAAACATGATTGTCAATGTCCTCCCTGCTTTAGGGCTCCTCATGAGACTCTTCACTGATTCCCAGGCATTTCTGAGGGCTAGCTGAATGATACAACCCTAATTTCCAAGTGATAATCAGATAATCAGATCAAGTCCCATCTATCTCAAAGACTGAATTAGAGTGCAGGTCCCACCACAAGAGCTGTGTTGCTCTGCTCCATGACAGAACACAGAACCCCAGGCCAAAGTGCCTGAAAGCCATGGAAGAAACATTTTTGATCAAAACTTGCAGAGATAATTGAATGAAACTCAACTGTACATCTTTAGAAGAAGGGTTTTGACATAATTTTAAAGCTTACATCCAGAAGCGAGTTGCTAAAAAGGAAGCAAGCAACAAAACACCCCAAAATGCTGGGGGTGGGGGGGTTTGCAATAAAAACAAAACAAAAAAACATTAATGCCCCTTTGCACACATGTGCACACACACACATGCACACATGCGCACACTTCCTAAACTGAGCTTTTCCCTAAAAGAAGTTGCAGAGATTCCAGGGAGACCTCTTCATGCATTGGGTATCCAAGTGTTTGCTGCTGCTATATATTTTCACTCCGAAGGTATTCAGATACCATCATGATCGGTTGGAGGATAAAACCCTGAGACAGATGGAAGAGAGAGATACTGTGCTTACACAGGACATGGTTTGCTGAAGTGAAGCGTGGTTATTTGTTGTCTAAAAAAAATTATACTTGACCCAGTTTAATTAACTGTGGGTTGTGGTTCACATTTGAAAATTTGTTACTAAGAAATTATACTGCTTAAAAAAAACCACTATAAAACAATCCTTTTTGTGGTCTGTTCTCAAAGCAGTAGCATAGATTAAGCCACTCAAACATGTGTACTGTATTTCCTTAAAGGTAGCAGTGCTGAAAAAGCAGGTGGTTTAATACTACAGTTTAAGAAGAAGGTTTTATCTCTGTCACTTTAGACTGAGACAGCAAATGTCTCTCTAAAGCAGGCAGCATTTGAGCAGTTTCATTCTTCATGGGTAAACTCTCCTTTCATGCCTACATGAGTATCTACTGTAGCTGGTGAAAAAAAGTGGTTATTTAGATCTTTATTTTACGAAACTCTAAAGTTATGCTTATGTACAGCTTTAGCTAACAGCTTTAGTTAACAAAGTGCTTTAGGAACACATCCTAATAAATGCAAGTGACTTCTGCCATGAGATCTACCTGTGACTGGTCACAACACACAACCCTATAGAGAAAAACCAGCATCTTCTTATCATTATCAATGTGGGTCAGATGTTAACTAATGACGACTCTATGTCTGAGCCATGCTGGCAATGATCAGAAGTTGTAGGCAGCAACAGGTTGTTTTGGTGGTCTTTGTTAAGGACAGTAAAGAAAGAGACACTTAGAATTATAGAATCATTTAGGTTGGAAAAGACCCTTAAGATCATCAAGTCCAACTGTTGACCTAGCACTGCCAAGTCCACCACTAAACCATGTCCCTAAGCACCACATCTACACGTCTTTTAAATACCTCCAGGGATGGGGACTCAACCACTTCCCTGAGCAGCCTGTTGCAATGCTTGACAACTCTTTCCGTGAAGAAATTTTTCCTGATATTCAACCTAAACTTACCCTGGCACAACTTGAGGCCATTTCCTCTCATCCTATTGCTTGTTACTTGGGAGAAGAGACCGACCCCCACCTCGCTACAACCTCCTTTCAGGTAGTTGTAGAGAGCGATGAGGTCTCCCCTCAGCCTCCTCTTCTCCAGACTAACCTTCATGACGTACTTCCCTCAAAGTGGTCACATTAGATGTCGGTCTTGGCTCTGAGGACTGGAAGGGTACGGAAGGGGCCTTGGGATGTTTCTGAACCTATTACATTCACACCAGTTGACTCTAATGGCAGATCAGCTCTTTTTGTCTCTGTACTGATTACCAGATAACGGCCAGATTTCATAGCACCTGCTCCATTTCTTTCTCTAAGTCACAGGAACCTTGTTTCAAACACAGTTCATCACAGACTTTGTAGGCAACAAGGCCACATAATGCAGGCAAGGAATCCATTTGGGAAAAATAAATGAGGCTAACTGGGTAAGCATGAGAAGAACAACTGGGTCCACAGCCTGACAGGGTTATTATTATCACTCAGATGTGTTTTCCCTCCAGGGATTTCCATGGCTGAATAGTAGAAAGGGTGTGTCCTGGTTTTGGCTGGGATAGAGTTAATTTTCTTCCTAGTAGCTGGTACGGTGCTGTGTTTTGGATTTAGTATGAGAATCATGTTGGTAACACACTGATGTTTTAGTCGTTGCTGAGTAGAGTTTACACCAGTCAAGGACTTTTCAGCTTCCCCTGCTCTGCCAGGTGCACAAGAGGCTGGGAGGGAGCACAGCCAGGACAGCTGACCCAGACTGGCCAAAGGGCTATTCCATATGACGTCATGCTAAGTATATAAACCGGGGAAGCTGGCTGGGGGGCAGTGATTGCTGCTTGGGGATGGGATGGGCATCAATCAGTAGGTGGTGAGTAATTGCATTGTGCATCACTTGTTTTGTGTATTCTATTATTATTGTTGTTGTTGTTGTTATTATTTCCTCTTCCTCTGCTGTTCTATTAAACTCTCTTTATCTCAACCCACGGGTTTTACTTTTTTTTCTGATTCTCTCCCCCATCTGAATGGGGGAGGGGGGGTGAGCGAGCAGCTGTGTGGGGCTTAGATGTCAACTGGGGTTAAACCACAACAGGGTGGAAGGCATATATGTTGGTACAGCTAAGGCAGGCACTGGAAACTTTTGTGAACATTAGGCCCGTGCATTTTTTAAAACATCACAGCTCCCTGAATCCATTTACCTCTGGACTCTGACTCAACAATTCACTATTCTCAGGATGGCAGCAAGTTCTGTCTGCATATCTAGGGAGTCCTGGATTTTTATTTCTTTTTGGAGCAATCTCTTATTTAATAATGTTCCCAAAACGCACCAGTTCTGAATGGTCTGGCTGGATGCTAAATGACATATTCTCTGTGGACTTATAGTACTTTCTACCATGGCTTGGCACTGATTTTTGAAATCGGAGTTGCTAAACTGGTGCATTTTTTCCAAAAGTTTAGAAAGCAGCAAGTGGCAATTGTATATCCAGAATCTCATGTCAATTCTAAACACTGGCATGAGGAAAAATGTCTGGATCAGGCTGGAAGAAGCAAGTTATTGATGGGGCAGACTGCCACACAACAAGAAGGAAAATTCCCTAGTTGGCAGACATTTTAAAATCACTGAATTAATTTGGACTTATGTAATGGTAAACTTGAAAAGATAGCAATTTTAAGTACTTTTGAGAAATCAAACACAGTGTTTACCAGGAACTCTGAACATATCTTATCAAAAAATAATGGACTGTTAAAGGTTGTCGTGGTTTAACCCCAGCTGGCAACTAAGCACGACACAGCTGCTCGCTCACTCCCTCCTGGCGGGATGAGGGAGAGAATTAGAAGGGTAAAAGTGGGAAAACTCGTGGGTTGAGATAAAGACAGTTTAATAAGTAAAGCAAAAGCTACGTACACAAGCAAAGCAAAATAAGGAATTCATTCACTGCTTCCCATTGGCAGGCAGGTGTTCAGCCATCTCCAGGAAAGCAGGGCTTCATCACACGTAATGGTTACTTGGGAAGACAAACGCCATAACTCCGAAAGTCCCCCGCTTCGTTCTTCTTCCCCCAGCTTTACGTGCTGATATGGAATATCCCTTTGGTCAGTTGGGGTCAGCTGTCCCAGCTGTGTCCCCTCCCAGCTTCTTGTGCACCCCCAGCCTACTCACTGGTGGGGTGGGGTGAGAAGCAGGAAAGGCCTTGACTCTGTGTAAGCACTGCTCAGCAATAACAAAAACATCTCTGTGTTATCAACACTGTTTCCAGCACAAATCCAAAGCATAGTCCCATACTAGCTTCTATGAAGAAAATTAACTTTATCCCAGCCAAAACCAGCACAAGGTATATAATATTTATTGTTATGTGGTTATTGCTAAAGCGTCTAAGCCTAGCTCATCATTCTCATGTTAGTCTGGTGTAAATTTATGAGATAATTCTTACAAATTAAACTTGCCCTGAGACTTTAGCTCCATCATGGGGTTCTGGTCCAGTTTTATCCAAGTTTGAGTATAAGGTCACTGAAGGACGTTCAACGAAATGAGGAATCTCAGGGGATTTATTTTGTGGGGATGGCATTTGCTCCACCAGAGAATAAGACCCTCTTCAGATCATCTCCCTTTCAGACTGCCTCATGAAATCTTTGAAGGGTCAGGGAGAGTTTCTAAAAGAAACAGGGTCTACTTCTTGTTGGTCATGGTCAGGCCCATACATGAAAAGAAAAGGAAGAAATGGCAAGCCCCTTTCGAACACATCAGACACCTTTTCTGAAAATTTAAAACAGTTAGTTGCTGCCTTTCTCTGGATACCACCATGTGTCATTTAATTCTGAACCTTTAAATTTAGAAGAGTTGGTCAGTTGCTTCCCTAGGCTCACTATTTTATAGCTATAGACTAACTCTGTACCCTTCATCAAACCAGTAAGTCGTCTTAGCCCTAGTTGTATTTTCCCTTTCCATAGCTACTAAAGAGAGAACATGTCATTATGAGCAAGAATGTCATATCTCTTATCTACCATAGCAAACACAATTTGAAACCCCACTTTAAGTGTGGGTGGAACGAGACACTTTTCTGAAAGTCTGCAGTAGACTAATAAAGCTTAGGAAAAAAGCTCTTTTAAGATAAGGTCCAAATGCAGTTTCAAGATATGAATCTCCTTAGTGAGATAAGACTGCAACCAAATACACACTGGTATTAGATCAAAAGTAACTGCTCACTCATTTCTGAAAGCTTAATTCTTATCACAGACGCATAAGACATTTTCCTGTGGGTCTCTCAACTGAAACAACAGAGGGTGAGGTGTGTTTGTAATCAGCAGGTTTTGGAAAGTGTAGAACAGTATACACCTCTGAATAATGTGATGTGAATAGTTGTCTTTGGCCATATTAAATAGACTCTAATTCGTAATAACTTGACCTCACAGCAACACTCAAGCACCACTTGGTTTTCATGTCCTCTCCATTTTTTATGGTATGTTAGCAAACCCAAAGCATGAGGCTGTCTGCACTTGTATTAGTTTCTATATCTATACATGTTCTGTTTTTCTTTTTAATCCCTACTAGGTGCATTTAACCATGATGCTATTTCGAAACTTTCATATGGTTTAGGAGCCCAAAATAGAAATGTTACTTCTTATCGCAAGAGAGCAATACTTTGCAAAGGTGCAAAGATGGTAACTCTGCAGTTGTGGCTTTCTTGTACAGAGCTTCTGGATGTGTAATTCATCTGCAAATGGGACAAGCCTTAAGATAACAAGTAGAGTTCCCATTACAGCTCTTGGGGCCCTTCCAGGACATGCAACACCTCAACACCTCAAGCTTGTCTTGTGATGAGGGAACAGAGGAGGCATCCACTGACTCCTCACTGTGAGGCCCAAACCTGAATAGCTGCATGGGTGCATCCCTCCTCCATGGTCCCACAACCACCTCCTTCTGCCCCCGACATGTCTGGGTGACGGCGCTCCCCACACTCATCTCCCTCACCCACCAGCCCAGCTGTGCTGCTTGCAGGAACAGATAGGGTCCCTCCAGTGCTCGCTCTGCTCAAGTTCCTCACAAGTTACAGTCACCCAGTGGACACCCCTTGAGTGTTTAGTGCCACTGTGAAAGCCAACTCTAAAATCAACATCATGCAAGTGAGCCGGTGGCCACAGGGGTAGAGACAGGGTGAGGGTATGATGTAATCAACTTGGCCTTGCTAAGAAACACAGATATATATGGGCTAGGGATTTTGTCTTTTTGTTAAATTTCTTTTAAAAATATGCTTAGTGTGCTGTGTTGTTTGTACGTGTGGTTCTTACTGCAGGTGCGTATGTATATATATATACATGTACATGTGTGTATGTATACACACACACATCTTGACAAGACTGCTTAACTGCCAAGCTTTTAAATTTTATTTTATTGACAAATATGAAGTTTGCTTTTTTTTATAAGGGTTTTGTCCTTTGGCAACTTCTGGCAAAGACAAGGTGGAAACTGTTTAAGCAGGAGGTGTGGGCACAGTCCTTTCCAGCTGGTTGTAAGACCGCCAGAGGGCAAAAGCCTGAAATATTCCACATTGCCCTGAGAATTTATGTCAAGAAAAAAAAACATTTCTCATCACCTTCTCCTGGTTTTATGAAGCTGAACTTGGCTGCTCATTCTCATGTGAATTTGACTTGAATGGTATCAATCACCACACAGAGGTTTTGTTTTTCACTGTTTTCCTTTGCTCCCCTTCTACCTAGGTGCAGCACATTTTTCTTGTAGTACCGCACCTGTAGTGGAATGAAATTTCACTCTTGACAATCTTGGCCAGTGTTATTATACTTTCATTTGCCAGTGTATTCGTAACAAATATAACACTTCTGTTAGCTAACCCTTAAACCAAACCTGTGACCATCTGTGTGCAATAAATAGCTCAACCAGGACACTTTCCACCTGACTGACTCTTTGGTTGGAAGAACCAATTTTAACCTTTTTTCCCCCCTTCTCCTTTCAAATACCTCTCTTGTGAGAGCTTTTCCCCTCCCTCAGTGAGCCCAAGCAGGCTGCAGAGAGATGATGAACTTCTGCCTGCCAAATTACCAGGTAACTTATAACTAGTTCTTCAAAACTTCAGATCTGCTTAGTTCAGAGACCCTTCCCCTGGGGGTGCCACAGTGTCAGAGGGACAGCAAGCCTTCCACGTCCCCTGCAGGAGCATGCACAGACCCATTTCTGACCAGCCAACTCGCACAGCACGCTCCACACCTGCACATCCCATTTCAGGCATGCATGCACTATTGTTCTGCATCAAGATGAGAAATGTTAATAGAACAGAACAGAATAGAACATAACAGAATATTTCAGTTGGAAGGAACCTACAACAATCATCTAGTCCAGCTGCCTGACCACTTCCAGGCTGACCACTCAGGGTCATGGGGCTGCAGCACATGCTGGGTGGGATGGGGAGGTCCTTCAAAGAAACAAAGATTAATGTGATGGATCTGCAGTGGCGCAGATCCCTCAGGCAGCTCACTGCAGGGTAGAGGAGTTATAAGGGCTACTGGCTTGGAGACTACCACACTGCACAAAATCTGGTGAAGAAATTTCTCTCCCACCAGAGGATGTGGTCTCAGGTCCCTAGTCCCCAGTCCTGTTTTCCAAGGTAGAAATGACAAGAAGTTTTTGAACATTGAATAACAGTCTTTTCCATTGTCTTTGACAAAAAAAATCTCCTAATCTCTTACAATGCATTATAATGAATCGCAAGAATCTGTCTGAGTTGATGTCTGAAAACTCCCCTATGTATTTTTCTCTATGGCTGGATGGAAAATCAATATTAAGATTTTAGTTAGCTGAAAGTTGATTTCAGCTGGGGAGTATTTGCTGAAGCAAAAGGTCACCTCTGAAAGATGTTTTATATCATAGAAAGAAGAACTTTAGCAACTTCTTAAAGATAAAAATGTTGCACGAAATTTGCTCAATAGCAAAGCCAAGGCTTTGCTCCCATGCTTTGCTGTAGCTTCTGCATTTCATTCAGCAGCAATCTCAGCTCTAAACAATGTTTCAGCCAGGGGGCATTAGCCACAAATTTTTAATCAGACAAAACTGCTCCAGAATTGGCAGTATTTTGGTTTATGTAAGGCATTTCTATTTTGAAAGTATTGTACATGATCTCCACAATGCTTTAGATAACTGACTGCATATGTTGCCTCATCAAACATTTTAGCAGTACTGTTCTTGATGGCAAATGTACCCTGTGACAGAGTGAAGTTCTGAAGAATATGCAAAACTGGTTTTAAAGCAAGCCATAAACCACCAAACTTTGATTTTTGACCAAATAATTTTAAGTATTTATATTCTGATTAAGTAAGTTGAAACTTTGGGCAGAGGAAGGAGTCAGGATTCAAATTTTTAGCCAGCTTCTGCACACACCCTCTAGGTATTTCATAGTGGTCAAGGAGATGACTGAAGTTCACAGTAGAAACAAAGCTGTATTTACACATTGTTGAGATATAGTAAACATTCCTCAACATTTCTTAAAAGTTTTACATTACAGTACAATATTGCAAATTTCTAAAAAAACAACTCATCTCTGGTTTTATTAGGAGATGGAGGGGTTTGACTTGAAGAAACCTGTCAGTTCAATACCCATTTGGAGTTATATGCAGCCATGGTTCTTGCTATAGAGACTGTCATTCACACTGCACTGATCTCCAGGCACTTTCTGATATCAGTAAACAACTTCCAGATTGTTTTCCTCCGTTTACTTGGGGAACTACAGCAGTCTTTTCCCAGTTGCCCCACCAGATAAAGGCTATCACAAGACTTGATGTCAAACTGGGAAGCCAAGACAGTAGTTATAGCCCATGTTATGGTATTATGTTTTATATTGTAACATTTTTATTTATTTTATCATTTGTTATTTTAGTCATCAGAGTTATTTCTCAACCATGTTGCAACAGAGTTGAAGCATCTTAAAACTATAAATTACTTCATCAAGTAGTTTAAACCTGAATTCCTCCTATACCTCTTCTATTCTTATTTTTCTTTCCCCTGGAAGTATTTCAATATACTATTGTTGCTCTCATGGGAAAGACAAGGTGGTTAGATCATTGCTAGAAGTTTGGTTGAAGGACATCAAAAAGTCTGGTTTCCATTCTGAAGCCAAGGAAAAGCAGATTTCCCATGGTCATTCCCATCATCAGGTTTTTGTGAAGTGGAAGTGGTGTTTCCTGGCCAGCCTTCTTGAGGATTGATTCATGTGTGTGTCAGGATCCAAAGGCTGTAACTCTGCTCAGCTTGCTCAGCTCTGCTCTTAAGAGTTTTTGGGGCTGTAGAAAAGCCACTCTTGAGTTTTGGATTTCTTTAAATAAAGTCATTTTCTTAAAAGCCTACGAAATTGCAGTTACCAAACTAAAAGAATGTTAAATTTTTATTAAAGCCAAGTTGTCCAGCACAGAAAATGCTGCAGCTCAGAATACCCCATACAGCTGTCATTTGCCTCCCTTCTGTCTGTACATCACAGAATAGAATCATAGAATCATTTAGGTTGGAAAAGACACTTAAGATCACTGAGTCCAACTATAAACCTAGCACTGCCAAGTCCACCACTAAACCATGTCCCTAGCACCACATCTACATGTCTTTTAAATACCTCCAGGGATGGGGACTCAACCACTTCCCTGAGCAGCCTGTTCCAGTGCCTGACTACCCTTTCCGTGAAGAAATTTTTCCTAATATCCAATCTAAACCTCCCCTGGCACAACTTGAGGCTATATCCTCTCGTCCTATCGCTTGTTACTTGGGAGAAGAGACCAAACCCCACCTCGCTACAACCTCCCTTCAAGTAGTTGTAGAGAGTGATAAGGTTTCTGATATAGTGATAAATGATCAGATGATCACTCTGATGAGTGATAAGGCTCCCTGAGCTTCCTTTTTCTCCAGGCTAAACAACCCCAGTTCCCTCAGCCGCTCTTCATAAGACTTGTGCTCGAGACCCTTCACCAGCTTCGTTACCCTTCTTTGGACACAGTCCAGAACCTCAGTGTCTTTCCTGTAGTGAGGGGCCCAAAACTGAACACAGTACTCGAGGCAATCATGATAATCTTTAATTAGATGACAGCCCATTTTACTCTTCCTTCCCACAGGACTCCAGGTCAAGTGGGGCAGAGAAAGGGCAATGTGCAGAGGAAGACTCTGAGTTGCATAGTGGACACTCCTGCTTGTAAGAGCTCTCCCTCCCTTGTAATGAAAGTCAGAACATGTGCTGTACATGGAGAAAAAGGATTTCAGAAAGAGAAAGAGCCTAATTTAGGCCATAGCACACCACCCTTAAGAACTACCCCTACCAGAGAAGTCCATTTGGATAGCAGGAAAGCAGCAGAGAGCTCTACAGAGAGCAGTGAACTCTGGGCTGTTCTTTTAGCAGAGCTTTCTCTTTTACTGTCCATAAAGAGCATTCACAAACAGCAACGCAGTGGAGCACAGTGATTTCATAGATTCATAGAAGATAAAGCTTTGTAGGTTCCAAGCAACACAGAAACACCAAGAAAGCCACAAGTTACTAATAAAAAAGATAGTAGGAGGTAAATTACAAATTATAGCTGTAACCACAGATATTAGATAATTACATTGAAACAAAGGTATTCTAGAATTTGTGTCAGATGTACCAAGTGAGATTGATTTCATTTTCTGTTTTCAATGAAATGCAATATGAATAAGGAAAGCGTGAATCAGTGAAGCTCGACATTCTCGAATTATTTTTCAGGTTGCAAATTTTATAACAGTTTACAAACCTTCTCTCTAATATTTTTAACTCAGCATCATACTCAATTACCATTAGTGCTATAAAAAACAGTAATCTATTTTTTTCCTCAAAGGAAACAGTTTAATATAATCTATATAGTCTACATAACCTATATAATCTGTATATAAACTGTATAGAGTAATCAATATCTTTATTAATCTAAAATGAATAAGGACATTTTTTAAACTAACGAAAAAGCAGCCCTCCTTCCTCCTGTAATGTTCTATGTTTGGTCAAATGATTGTGCTATTTCACTGCTTTTGGGACAGGAAAGCTTGCTTCCCAAAGCCTGTTTAGCAGGATAGGATGTTCTTCATCTAGTACAGGGGTTATGTACCACTTGTTATGGTGTGTCTGGTAACTTGGGTTGGGCAAAATATAGTAACTGTGTTTTCAGCAAATGGAAAACTTCCTAATTTTTTAAATGAAAAATGCATATGTTCCTTTTCTATTTGTTGTTCCCATTCCCAGTGCCTCTGTGTGTGTGTTTCCAGCTCCGCAGTGGGCACAGTTGCCTGGCTTGCAATAAATACCTTGATGCTGCTCTGGCTACCCCTGGCTCTAGGTTTCTCAGCAATGAAAGCAAATATTGAAGCTGGTCATCCTGAAAAGGACTGCTGCTGCCATGGGACTCAGAGGAGTAGGGACAGGAGGAAGCTCGCACTGAAAGGGGCAAAAGGGGAAGACCCTTGAGTGCAAGGTGTCAAAAATGATTCACATCACTGTTGTGTCCATACACCTGGTTCAAACAGTTTTCTTCAACATCCTACAACTCTGCAAAAGATTCAGGTTTTCTGTTTACTTCAATAAAATGTGATCTAAGGTTAACCCAGTCTTACCCCTTAGGAAGACCTGAAAATCCTGTATTTATTTTCAATGAGAAGTAAAACAGACTATGCTGTGCCTCTTTATGGCTTAGTAAGTCTTACTCTGTTTTAATATGACAGATCATGACTCTTCTATTTCTGATGAATTAAAAGAAAAAACTTTATCATTACATCTCAAAGAGGTTTTTCATTTTGAACCCATCCCTATTTCCATTGAAATTACTGACTTTCTTTTTGTCATATAGGGCAGTATCAGTCCCTTTATTTGTCATACAGAATTAGGTTTTTTTCTCTTGGTTTTGTTGTTATTATTTATATATTCAAAAGAATGAAGGGAGGAAATAGAACTAACATCACAAATGAATATTCCACAATCCAGGTTAGTCTGTCAAATAGCAAGGAAGCTGATGATGAAAACATCTCAAGGGATGTGTCCTTCCTCTTTAAATGCAGTACATTGTGCATCTCTTTTCCACTTAGTGTGGATGACAGTCTAAAAGACAGCAACTGACCATCATCACTAGATCACAGCAGACACATGCACTGATGTCTCTGAACTAATTTGCTTCTCACATCCAAATATGTCTGTCATGAAAATGATGAAAAAAAATGATTGTGCAGAAATTTGGACAGTGAATTGTAATAGGAAGCTTTGCAAATTGAGATCAGATGTCAGGATGTTTGCACATCAAAAAAGTTCTGTTGTTCTTTCTTAACACTGACAGCATGGAACGTATTCAGAGTTCACTTCAAGCTCTTTTCCCATACAATCATTCCCTAACTAGAAAAAGGGAAATATCATATACATTTTTTAAAAGGGTAGAAAGGAGGACCCTGGGAAATACCAAACAGTCAGCCTCACCTCTGTGCCCAGCAAGATCATGAACATATATCAAGGCATATGGGTGACAGGGAGGTGATTAGAGACAGCCAACATGGCTTCACCAAGGGAAAATCATGCCTGACTATTCTGGTGGCCTTCTACAATGGAGTGATTGCATCAGTGGACAAGGAAAGAGCTACTGATGTCATCTACGTGGACTTTTGTAAAGCCTTTGACATGGTGCCACACAACATTCTTGCCACTAAGCTGGAGAAATATGGGTTTGGGGGATGGACTATTCGATGGATAAGGAATCATCTGGATGGCTGCATCCAAAGAGTTGCAGTCAGCAGCTCAATATGCAAATGGAGGTCAATAACAAGTGGTGTTCCTCAGGGGTCCGTATTGGGACTGCTACTGTTCAATATCTTTATTAATGACATAGACAGCGGGACTGAGTGCACCCTCAGCAAGTTTACAAACGACACTGAGCTAAATTGTACAGTTGATACACTAGAGGGAAAGGATGCCACCCAAAGGATCCTTGACAGGCTTGAGAAGGGGGCCCATGTGAACCTCCAGAAGGTCAACAAGGCCAAGTGCAAGGTCCTGCACCTGGGTCGGGGTCTCAGTACAGACTGGGGGAAGAATGAATTGAGAGCAGCCCTGTGGAGAAGGGCTTGGAGATATTGATGGATAAAAACTGGGCATGAGCCAGCAATGAGTGCTTGCAGCTGAGAAAACCAGTCATACCCTCAACGGCATAAGAAGAAGCATGGCCAGCAGGTCAAGGGCAGTGATTCTCCCCCTCTACTCCACTGTCATGAGACCCCACCTGGAGTACTGCATCCAGCTCTGGGGCCCTCAGCACAAGAAAGCCATGGACCTGTTAGAGCAAGTCCAGAGGAGGGCCAAGAAAATGGTCAGAGGGCTGGAACACCTCTTCTGTGAAGAAAGGCTGAGAGAGCTGTGGTTGTTCAGCCTGGAGAAGAGAAGGCTCTTGGGACACCTTTCAGTATATAAAGGGGGCTTATAAGAAAGACAGAGAAAGACTTTTTACCAAGGCCTGTTGTGACAAGACAAGGCATAACAGTTTTAAACTGAAAGACGGTAGATTTAGATTGGACATAAGGAGGAAATTTTTTACGTTGAGGGTGGTGAGACACTGGAACAGGTTGCCCAGAAAAGTTGTGGATGCCCCATCCCTGGCAGTGTTCAAGGTCAGGTTGGACGAGGCTTTCAGCAGCCTGATCTAGTGAAATATGTCCCTGCCCATGGCAGGGGGGTTGGACTAGATGATCTTTAAAAGTCCCTTCCAACCCAAACCATTCTGTGATCCTATGATTCCAACTCTTCCTGAGGGATTCTCATCCAGTCATGCTGCTGGAGAATTTATGCTTTAATGATGGACAAGAAAACTCTGTTAAAAGAATATTAACTAAGTTGGAAGGCCAAGCATTAAAAACCTAGGAAAAGGCAGAATTAAAGTTGCCTGTGCAAGCTGATCTTGCTGGATAGTCAATGTGGTGCAGCTAATGATAATACTGATTGTGTGCCACACGCCCCATTTGTGCTGCTGGAGTCATGGTGCTCATCTGATAAGTACTCAATAGTCTCTTTGGTGCTTAATATAGCCTTAAGTCATTTGTATGACACACTACTTGAGTCCTGCTCTAAAAACACTGTTCCTAACGTCTTTGTGGGCTTTTACTTCCCCATCAGAAAAGAAGATTATATTAACCCTACTTTAAAATGAGGATAATGAAATGAAAAGAGATTTCAACCCAGGGCAGTCATGGACTGCTACCGTTTGCATGGGACATGAGGCAGCTGTCTTGTTCACAGGTTTCACAGTCACTCTGACAGCACGGGGCCACCGCAAATGAGGGAAGCCAGCATCTGCACCAGGTTGGAGGGGCATATGGTCCTGTGTGCTAGTCCAGCCTCCTCTGCAGACCAAATGCCAGGTAGCACCAGTGAGCTCACCAGAGAGGTGAGCAGCCCTTCGGGTAAAGTTTTAATCCCAGCTCCAAATTGTGGATATATTGGTGGCTTTCACTGAGATTGTTAAAGATTTTCTAACAGTGGCAAAACAACATATCCAAAAAACTTCTTGCTGAAATCTCCATTCCTAAGTCAAGATAACAAAAGCAAAGTAGTTCAGTCTGGGGCTGGTGTCTCTAATGAAAATGTCCAGATCAGAAAGCAAGATCTGAAAGACTAGAGACCAAAAAGCTTTATGGTAAAGTGCTGTGGGGTCATGCTTTCAACGTAGGCATTGCTGATTTTATTTCATAATGTATGAATATGATAAATAGTATTGCCATGCATGACAGAATGGTAAAAATGCTACGGTACCTAGAGTTCAGGCCTTTTTTCTGGGCAAAGGATGCTGACTCTCTTTATCTGCATACCAGCTGCTTAACTCAGAGCCAGCTCCAAAATATTTCTTCCAAGGAAGCCAAGCTTTTGGAGGGAAGCGACAACTACAGGAACAGAGACTGGAGTTTAGTGGTCAGCGTGCTATTAATATCTGACTAACAGCAGCATATGAAGATAGCTGCCTGATACCATATCTTGCACTAACGAGATAGTATTTTACAAGGGAAACTGTTCCAGGAAGTGTTTTGCCTCTGTTTTATCTTGGTGCTCTCACAAGTGTATTGGTATGACGCCAGGGTGATTTTGATTTCCTTGGAACGTAGCAGTGAGAGGGAGAAATAATACTTTTTCTGTATCAGTTAATCACTAAGTCCTATAATCCATGAAGGGCAAGGAATAAATATAAGTGACCTCAGTTTACGTGGAGCTCAGGGCATGGGTAGGTGTGGAAGACAAATGCCTGCCCCCCTCTCTGTGCATGAGACTGGACATAGCCAATAGAAATGAAGTGTTTAAGATACTTAGGCAGATCACTTAGATGCTTTTTCTCAAATGAGGGAGAGTCTGTCTTTTTACTGAGGAAACTGAATCTCACAGGTGTCATTCAGGCTTTTAATCTCTCTCCTTCTCAGGCAAACTCTGCCCTCAGATGCAGTCCCTGAAATCAGAGGTTGTGCAGGCTGAGCATGGTGCTGGTTCCTGCCCAGCTGTCCCAGTATCCCCAGCTCAGGTAACGACCAAACTGTGTGTGAACCCTCTTCCTCCATGCACAGAGGAAGCGGCTGGGAACGGCCCTCGTTAGCGCATTGCAGCCTGTTTTTCAGATCAGTGATGCGACAGGTAATTTTGGCTCATCACATCTTCAGTTTGCCACAGAAAAAAGAGCTCTGTGCGTCTCTCTGGGGTCGCAAAGTTTCCTGGTCCTTGTACGGAATTGGATTAGATAGTGCTACAAGCCATCCCAGAATGAGAACGCATGGGCCATACTCATTTTCTCATTGGGATTTCCATGGATCACTTATTGCTTGTAAACTGCTTGAACAGACAATAAAGAAAAGCTTCTTTTAAGATATTGGATGCAGTACAAGTTGCCTGAGCAGCTTTGGTGATAATGATTTATTTCTTATTTGTGAAAGAGAAATATTTTTTCACTATTCTGTCTAAAGTGTACAATGGTGTTTTTGAAGATTTATGTATAGATGCAAATAATGTCTAGCACTTACAAAACTTTTGTAATTGGCCAACAAACTGCCAGGAAAAAAAAAAATCACAAAAAAGGAACATACTGAAAATGACAGCACAGGGACAAACCATATACGCAAAATGGAAAATGAAAATGAGTGTTGGGAAATAGCGTGCTATAGTTTGCAATATTAATCATCTCGGGATCTATTATTTCCTATTTAAGTAATCCTTTGCTTTCTAAGTACTACCAAACCTTTGGAATCTATATTTTAGAAGGCTTAAAGCAAAGCATATATCTACCAAGTGACAAAGCTTAATTTTAACCCAATATTTTTAAATGCAGTGTGTATTATTTTAAATTTTTAAATGTATTTCACACCTTTTATCTCAAAGTTGTTGTCTTTGTCTCATGTACACACACATACTCATAGTAACCTGCTCAAAAACCCCCAGCTGTAAGAAACTGCATATCAAGCAGAACCTAAGTAAAGGTTAGAAATCTTCATTTCTTCAAAGACCAGAGAACAACTATTGCTAGCTGGCTCGTAATTCTTCTTTTACCATGCAAACAAATGTAATGTTGGCAGTTTCTGGATTATTATTTTTTTATTTAAACAAAAAAGTCAGTCTGATGCCAAATACGTTGGTTGCCATAAAGTTGCAATTCTCAGTAAAGGAATATTATTAAACTCTCTTTACATTTTTCCATTTAAAAATGCAGGAATCACATGTGCGACAAAGGTGCTACACTTAAGGCAGAGCAGGTCGTACTACCTAATGTTTACATTGCTGGACTCTTCCCAACGAAAGATTTTTTTCAATGGTTTATAACCCCATTAGACTTAAACTGTTCAGCTTTTCCATGCTAAGAGTCCAATCCAGGGTGATTATTTTTTTTTATTTCACCAAAAACTATTTAATCATTTCCAAGAAAATGCTAGGAGGGGAAAATGCATTGCTTTGCTGATCTTAACAGAACCTGCTGACCTTTCTGACAGCTTTTACGCTTCTCTGCCAGGTGAAACCTAGTAGTGGGTGCACTTTGTGTCAGGATTCCTTTCTCCTGCTGCTTTGAGAACTGGACCAACCATAGCCAAGATATAAACACTTCAAGAAACTGTGGTTTACAAATGGTCAAGAAAGTGCAGTTACCTTCACTTTAGGAAACTTCCATTTTAGTAGACAAAAGATCTGACAGGCCTTTCTCCCCACTGAGCACTCTACAACCTCTTAGTCCTTCCAGCTCTGAGCAAGCCATACATGCACCTTCTCAGAACTCTTGCGAGTGGCAGAACTGGAGATGTGTCATCCTCACAGAGCAGCTAAGCAGGTTTCTCCTGGTTACGGCTCAAAAGACAGTAGCGGGATGTTCCCTGTAACAGTTGTTTCCAGCTCCTCCAAGCTAGGACAAAGCTGAAGACTAAAGTTCCCCTAGCTGATACTCTGAGTTTGTTGGAAATAGACTAGTGAAACAAGCAGTTTTGGCAGAAATGTTTCAAATTTTCAAGTTAAAATGCTTTGCAGAAACTCTTCAGTTTCTGCAAATTTGTGGGGGAACTGAGAGGTGATTCCAACAGGGTCTGGGAGATGTCCACTAGAAATCTGCCAACTTCCCTGCCACCCACCACTCCCATGCTGTCCCCTCATTCATAGCCACTGAGTGAGGATCCCTGTGGGTTGCTCTGCTCCCCAGTCTTACAGAATGCAACCAGCTCCACTTCCAAGCGCTCTGGGCTGGAGGCTGCTCCTGTCCCTGATGAACCATCCCTCAGATTTACATGGTGCTGGAGACTCCAAAACTCATGGTAAATGATGACTAAAACTCATTTCTGTCTTTGTAGTTTTCTTGTTTCTCACCACTGATAAAATTGAGTAGACTCTTCTAATGTGACAAGAAGATCCTTGTCACCAGCTCTGCTCCAGCCAACCAGGGTTGTATTTTGTTTTGGGAACAGTGGCACAGGAATCTCTGAAATGTGTTTTTGCAGAACTTTTAGTTGGTCAGCATTGTCATGTGCTTGGCTTTCTATTCTGATTCAAAATGAACTCTGTTTCTGAAAACCCAACTTTTTTCAGCTGAAATGAATTTTTCTGTGAGCTGGGGCAGCCGATTCAGTGGAGTGCGAGCAGAAGAAGCAAAAGCCAGAACAGGGGAGAGAGAAAGAGTAGCTGGGGAAGCAATACAGTGAGAGATGAGAGAGGCAAAGCCATCAGAGGTAGTATAGCAAGGAGAGGGCAGGCAGAAACCGAAGAGAAGATCAGAACTGTTGTGCAAGTAGGAAACAAGAAAGAGAAGGAATTAATTGGGCATGAAGCCTGGGACTGCAAGGAAGGGAAGATGTGAAGACACTAAAGTCTGGTGAAGAAAGGCAGAAGCTGGAAGGTAGCTGGGTGACTTGTAAGCTTAGAGAAAAAGTAAAAGAATTTTGCATTCAGCAGGTAAAAGGCATGACAGCAAGCAGGGTTTTATCCCTCTGCATCTCTGCTGGAGAGGTTCCTGTGTGATTTTAGACACGTCACTTACACCAAATTTTTCACAGTTGGTCACTAGTTGTATTTTTCCTTTTTATGTGTGCTGTCCTCGGTGTTGGTGGTGCAATCTGTGGAAGCACCACTCATCCCCATGGGCACAGATTTACAGCTGCACTCCAGGGAAGAGGGCTTCAAAGAGCTACTGTATAGTACTTTGTAACCCAGAAGGTAAGGTCACTGCAAACTGGGCAGCTAAAATTATCATAATATCTCTTGGCCTCAGATTTCAATCTGTAAAATGCAGGGAAAATCCACCTTTTATCTACATTGCAGAGCAGTTTTGAGGATTTATTAGTTTGTTATTATGTATGTGTGAGATGCTCTCAGTGATGCAGCAGCAAAGAAAAGGACTGAAAGCAGTGCTGGGGTCTGGTACTGCAGGATGCGTTGTGCCAAGAGGAAGGAAGTGGATGCTGATGGCTGTTCCGGGCACAAGCATTGCTGTGGGCCAGGAGAAGGAGCTGGGCCAGACCCAGCCATGCTGAGATCAGGGGGTGAGGTGGTGACTGCCCATCCAGCACAACCATCTCACTGCCTGGGGCTCTCCAGGGAGGCTGCTGTCAGTCCCCTTGTTCCCTCACTCCTTCCTGGGACCTTGTGTTTGCATAGCGCACAATGTGGGTCCATGGGTGCCATGGCCTCTAGCCCTGCCCCAGGGAAGCGGTCGAAGAGGAGAGCTGCACAGATGGACCCACACCTCAGCAGGGGGTTTTGATGAAAAAGTGAAAAATCGCAACAAACAATCTCCTTTTCCTCTCATTCAGAAGCAGGTAATAATGGTTTGAGTCATATGTTCCAGATATAGGAAAGCACATCCGCCACTTGCTTTTAGCAGCCTAAAGTTGAGTTTGCAATGGTTTTGGTATCTTCAGCTTAAAAATAACCAGAGTGGTGCTTAGGAGTTCACTTAAAAATCTGAAGTCCATCAGAAAGGTGGTCTGCACTGAAAAGTGGCTTCTGTGTGCAACCATTACCTTTCTTCCAAGTTTACACAAACTTAGTGCCAAAACAGGTGTCAGCAGCTTACCATATTGAAGTTATGACCTAAGCACTATTTACTGTCAGACATCATTTCTAACATCTGTCCTCCCACTAGTTTTACCAGTAAACACTGTGAAGGGTTAACATTTATCTCCTTCCTAGTCCAAACTTACTTTCCATGAGCCAGGTTATACCTTACCCACAGAGCAGTCCACCATTTCCAAAGGATTTAAGGACTCCTACACCAAATGGAAGTATTTAGGAAATATTTCTCGATCTGCATTATTTGTAATGGGCAGTATTAGTGCACCAAATCATGTTAGGTTAGGTCCTTCTAGGTTAGGTCCTAACTATAGGTTTCGCTGAGCCAAAATAGCAAGGAATTAGTGCAGGCTCCAGCAGCAGTACTCCTGCAGCAACCCAGCCGGGCTGCAGCAGCGGTCCTGTCACCCTTAAAACTTGTTATGGGCAAACAGGAAATTCATGTCAGGTGTAAAGATGAGAATTTATTGTTAATGTAATTGAAATCTTAACAGCCACTGCTGGGTGGCATCCCTTCCCTCTAGTGTATCAACTGTACAATTTAGCTCAGTGTCGTTTGTAAACTTGCTGAGGGTGCACTCAGTCCCGCTGTCTATGTCATTAATAAAGATATTGAACAGTAGCGGTCCCAATATGGACCCCTGAGGAACACCACTTGTTATTGACCTCCATTTGCATATTGAGCTGCTGACTGCAACTCTTTGGATGCAGCCATCCAGATGATTCCTTATCCATCGAATAGTCCATCCCCCAAACCCATATTTCTCCAGCTTAGTGGCAAGAATGTTGTGTGGCACCATGTCAAAGGCTTTACAAAAGTCCACGTAGATGACATCAGTAGCTCTTTCCTTGTCCACTGATGCAATCACTCCATTGTAGAAGGCCACCAGAATAGTCAGGCATGATTTTCCCTTGGTGAAGCCATGTTGGCTGTCTCTAATCACCTCCCTGTCACCCATATGCCTTGATATATGTTCATGATCTTGCTGGGCACAGAGGTGAGGCTGACTGTTTGGTATTTCCCAGGGTCCTCCTTTCTACCCTTTTAAAAAATGGGTGCGATGTTTCCCTTTTTCCAGTTACTGGGGACTTCACCTGACTGCCATGACTTTTTAAATATGGTGGAGAGCAGCTTAGCAACTACATCTGCCAGTTCCTTCAGGACCCTGGGATGCATCTCATCAGGTCCCATTGACTTGTGTATGTTCAGGTTCCTCAGATGGTCTCAAACCTGATCTTCTCTTACAATGGGTGGGTCTTCATTGCCCCCATTCCTGTCTTGAGATTCCAGGGCTCAAGAGCTGTGGAAAGAGAAATTGCCATTGAAAACTGAGGCAAAAAAATTGTTGAGTATGTGACCACCTGATTAGAAAAAAATGCTGTTACAGATAAAGCAAGTGAAAATGAAGCTTCAGGAAGGTCAAGACAAGTTCAGACAAAGCAAGTCCTGAGGCTTTGTAAACTCAGTGCAAAGCCTGTGGCCTGTTCCTAGGAGTGGCAATGCTGTATGTACAAAGCTGCAGGGCCACACTGAAACAGGGGTCTGTGTAACAGGGTCAGCCCAAAAGTATTTCCCCATGCAATCATGAATGTCCAGAGAGCCTTTTTGCTCTTGCACCATTGCCTGAGAAGATCCGATTCTCACACACCACACATATCCACTCAGAAGGCCCACTGAAGTCAATAGGAAAAATAGCCATTAATTTCAGCTGACTTTGTATACGTTTTGATTCTTGGTGCAATAATGCCATCAGAGTCAGAAGTGAATCTTGGGGGAATGAATGCATCTCCTGCACAGGAGATGTTTCCCTGTGCCTACAGACAAAAGGTTATACAAGAGGTTAGAAAGCTGTGCTGCCCACAGGGCACATCCTGCTCCTATTAAAAGCAAAGCAGGAGAATTCAGGTGCAGTCATTTAAAAATGACAACAATAAAAGTGGTGATGATGACAACAACAGCAACTATCACGGTATTTTTATTTTGCAGTAAACTACTGTCTTTCTGCAAAGATCAGTTCTGCAGCTGCTAACCTGTGGGTAGCTTCAGTCCAAAGCCTTTGGATTTATGGTGAGTAATTTTATTATGATGATGAGGCAGGAACTAATTTTCAGTGAAACAGATGATGACTAAGCTGAAACGAGGCACTTTTCAAGGAAACACCTCAGTCATACATGACCTGGTGCAGCTGCGGAGGTATAAATGACTTCGCTGGGCTTCTCAACAAAGAGAAATGCGTAACCACAGGAAGCAAAGCACCCCATTTCATGTTAAGAGTTTATTCTTTCTGCGCCCGAGTACTTCTACAAAGAAGGGACACACAGGGAAAACCAGAGGGTACCCTTTTCACAGTGGGTTTTATTTTACAGTAAAGAAGAAATAAGAAGCCCCAACCCAGCAGAACTGCTATCGCACGCAAAGCCCCTGCCTTTGTGTCTTCAGCTACTGTTAGTTACACTCCTTGCTTATTCCTCTGCTGTTGTTTTAACAGAAGTGAAAACATTTGACAATATACAAAGTAGCAACATGGGAAAGTTGCAGAAGGAAATTATTTTTAATCCCCACATTTTTGCACAAATGTTGTTTTTTTAAGGAAAATAAGGTCCTTGTTCATTTGAAACCTGAGGTGCAGGTTTCTAGTTACACACTCACAGCATGGAGAGCTGCCAAAAATAATTTCCTCAGATCAAGACCTCATAATCACAATATTAAATCTTCAGGTCCTTTCCCCGGTGTGGGAGAACAAAACCTACCAGCAGCTGCTTTTTCAGAGACGGTGTTGTGTAGTCTCCTTGCCACCTCCCCATCCCTGCCTGCCATCCGTCAGCAGATGCTTTCCCTTGCACTCGCGTAACTGCAGCACCAGGCTATAATCCTGCACCAAGACTGCCCTGCTGCCTCTTGTCTTTCACTAACTGCCCGCTGCTCAGCTTTCAAGCCCCCCTAAGTGGATTTTGCTGACATTTCATAGCTATTTGAGGTAGAAATTTATTAGTTGCTTTCTGCCATTCAGATGTTTGCTGTACAGTTGTATCATTCTGGTAGCAAAAAGAAGGAGCATCTTAAATTAAGCAGTGAGAGTTTCCTCCCATGATCTAGCTGTCACACTGGCAAAGATGAGGTTTTTTTCCACCAGGGAAATACTTGCTGAGAAAGTCTGCTGTTGGTGGCCCATGAACAGGCTTGCCTGATGGCCAGCCAAGCCTTTTGGCATAGCCGAGAGCACTTCTTCCCACTCCTGAGATCTCTTGTTTGCAATGTCACCATCTCCTGGAAAAAAGACTCCAGACAGGAAAGGCAGAGGAAGTCTTTTTGATGAATTCCTGGATCTGGGAGATATCAGGATGCAGATATCTCTGTGCCCCAGGCCTCTGTGCTCCAGGCTTTTCGGAGGGTGCCCAGGGTGGCAGGGGAGGATCACCGTGCTGGGCGCTATGCTCGGCCCTCTCTGCACACCGAAGCTCTGCACTGACAGAACGCCGAATGATGGCTTTGAAGCAGTTCCTTCAAAACTTTTTCACTTGTTTCTAGATGATTTTGCCTGTGTACTTGTCTTTAGCAGTTCAGCTTAATCACAACTTTTAATCTCTGTTCTCCTTTCCTAAGATACCCTCTATAAAATCATATGAGAAATATCTCCCCCAAAGCTTTATGAAATTTTGCATAAGCAAATAAACTGCACCTGGCAGCAGGAAGACATCTCTTCATTCATTTTCCTTCCTGAGGAGCCAGAGAGCTTAAAATGAAACTAGATGCAGCAGGTGGGGTACATTTCCAGCTTTCCCTTTCTCTTCTAAAGAGGGAGCTTTGGGTTTTTTTTTCAGCTAACCTTGTAACTGCTGTATCCCATTAATTCAATTAATTTTCTATTATTTCTTTAAAATAATGAGGGTGGAAATAATTTTACTTGCATTCAGTTGTTCCTTTAATCAAATTTTAGGCTGTCAGAAAAAAAGCTGAGTGGCCAAGTGCTAATAGAAAAAACCTAATGAATGGATGTTTGATTCGTCTCCCGGCTTGGCCTAAATGTGGCATATGTGGTTTACTGTAGCTATTTTTTATGGTTTTTACATCTTAAAAAGTGTAAGTATAAACAAGGGAAGCTTTCCTAAGTGCCGTGCCAGTATTCCCACGCTGACATGGAAGGTCAGATGCTGTATTTCTTCAGTAACATCCCTGCTCCCCCACACCTCAATAACGCCTATTCTCTGAGGTGTCAACTTATTGCCAGAAAAATGAAAATAATAATGTCCTCTTGTCTTGAACACTATATACAGTTCAGATCATGCAATTCTGAGAAAGACATATTGAAATTGGAATATGTTCAGAGAATAGCAATCAATGTACATTGCTCATTGTACGTGAGCACCGGGGCGGGAAAAGTATTATTTAAGGTAAGGAAAGTCCTGGCTGAAGAACAAATGAATAGGAACTGTCTTTAAATGTAGTTACATTAAAAGATGACTCCTAAAAATTAGAGCAGCCTTCAGCTGAACAGCAGAGACAAGAATGTCATTACTTCCAAAATTAAATATCACCATGTATAAGCATTTATGAAGAAGACAGGTGTGGTTTCCACCAAAACAGTCACCAGATACAAGTACGTCAGAAATCCCTTCTAATCCCTATTCCTCAAAAGAGGGATTTTTTAAAAACAAAATTAATGCTAGCATTGAGATAAATGAAAGGGTCATTCCCAAGAGATTTGCCTACTGATTTGTACAGATGTCTTTTAACCCTTTATGCAGAAGACTGGTGGTAGCAGTGCATGCCAGAAGTGAGCCCACCTTGGCCTTCTAGGATGGACTGTTGTTTCTGCATAAAAGTTTCTTCCCTGAATTTGAAATGGAACTTATTAAAAAAGAATATGAAGCCACTTTGTTTATTAGTTAGTCTTACACACTTGTATGCTGGGGAATTAACTAAATTTTCCTCTGCTATTCTGGTGGAGATCCTGGTTTTCATTAATATAAACATCTAACTAAGGAAGGAAGCTGAAGAAGGCTAATAAAAATATTGTCAATATTTGTTTTGATGGTGGTAACATCAGCAAGCCTGCTGACCTGTTCTGTGTTTTCCTCTATACCTTTTGACAATTATTTTATACTTTAGTATTTCCATTTCTCCTTCTAAAGACAGAAATAATAGTCCCTGCCATCTGTAAAATGCTGTGAAACCTGGCAAAGCAAACTGCAGTGTCTGAGTGAGAAGTTTCTATTTCCTACAGCACATCTGTTTAAAGAAAAATCCCATCTGTAAGGTGCTGTAGATTTAGCATCTGATAAAGAATGGCCAAAAGTCTCTGGAATTTTAATGTGGTTCACCTTGAAAGAAATGAAGCGGCAGTAAAATCAACCACACTTACAGGTTTCTTGAATAAGACAGTCAAACACTTCCTCTTTCAGGGATGAACTATGAACCTTTTCTACTCTCTATGAGAATCTTCACACCTTCCCCTAAAGAAAGATATGCTTCAAATGCTGACCTTTCCTGTTGAAATTGCCTGACTTATGCAAGTGTTAATCCAGCCTATAATCACCCACAATCACTTTTAGACAATTTCCTATTAGCCTGTTGTGGTTTTGCATGCTGCAAAATCAGCTGGGGAGTTTTAAAATGGGTTTGAAAGTACGCTAAGGGAGTTGAATGCCCTAATGAAAGTGGAATTTGGCTACTTTATATATTCCTCTGGAATTAAAGTATTATGGAGAATTATTGAAAAATGATTACAAATCACTGGGAATAATCTGAGAAATGCACTTGAAGTCTCCCTGCAACTCTGCTAGCTTCTATAATGATTTGCTTGGCAGGCTTTGTTCCCTGTAAATCTATGGTTTGTGCTGTTAGATTTTATTTGCATTTGATTTGCTACAGAGGACATTTCTCTCAGAAAAGCAATATCCTAACATAGAAACAACACATTGCCCAAAAAGTTATTGCTTTACTTGACTGGAGAGAAGCAATTCGTAAGTCTAGGCATGGAGCTTATTGTACCCTATGTCTGTGACACAAATAATACACCTTTTAAATTTGAAAATAAGAAGACAATTTCTTTTCCATTTTACTATTTTAATGTCCCTGTTGCATCTTCATTCCAGGCCTGATGCAAGTTTACAGAAGTAAAGGGATTGCTATCCATTGAATTCAGGAGATATTGGATCCGTCCCTAGTTGATTTAACAGAGATAAAAAACTCTTTAATAATGTTCAGCAAACCTAAGCAGCTGCCATAAAGCCTTTTTGTGGTTAATTAGCACATACTCTTGCTGCCACAAAGGTTGCTTGAAACAAAGTCTTGGGTTTTTTTCTCTCTTTGACAAAGGAGCTCCTGTATTGTAACTTGAAAGTCTGCTTGAAGATACTGGATGAGATTTTCCCGCTGCAGTTAACTTGCTCATCTAAAGTAGCCAAAGAACACAGGAAGCTTCCTCCTCTGGTTGAGAAATTATCCCTCATTTGCAACTGGACTGCTTTGCTCCAAAGAAGCATAAATATTATTTGTATAGTGCGATGCACTACCTCATACTAGTAAACAGCGAGAAAAAAAAATTAATCGCTGGTACCACTATTTGACCATTTGAAAAAGCAAAGTAATTGCATTCCAATTCTTTGTGTGTATATGAGCTGTCTCAAAAAGCTTTTTTTGGACATTTAGGGGCTTTTAGATACTTACATTTAGATATCTTCAGATATTTAGGAGACAGGAATGCTGAGCTCACTTGCAAAGGAGGAGAAAATTGTAGATGATCGAGGAAGATGCCCAAAGACATGGCCATTTTATAAAATGTCACCCTTAGCATTTCTCATCCCCTTTGGCTGACGAAGCCTGTTCCTGTGATCGGGTGGTAGCTGTGGTTAGTCTCACATTTATACCATTTTTTAATGTTTTCCTGAGGAGTATCTTTGAATTGAGCAGTCTTATCCAGCTAGAAAAATTGGCACCTGCCTTTGCATGGCACGCCCTTGTCTGGTGTATTCTGACCTCCTGCAGGCCCTATACGTCTCAGTCTGTCGTATGCACCATATGCTGTCTCAGCTAATCATACATCAGGTCCTTAGAACCATCATATCATTCATCTTCATGTTTTGCCAAGGTCAGGCCTGCTGTTGTTCCTCGGCTCTTTAAGGCTATGCTTTCCACAGAGCCAGTGGAAAAATACTTCAAAAAAGATGGTAATCAGGTGAACTGGATTCCACCTGGAAAGGCAGAGATATAATTGTCAAGAAACTCTATTTTCCACAGAATGCAATGGGATGGATTACTGGTACATTATGACTAACCAAAACAGGCTACTGGGGTTTTTTTTGAAGGGTTGGATTTCCGTAGTCCACAACAGTTTCATGAGGCAGCTGCCGGCACCTTGTGGTTGCTTTTGGCTGAAGACTTCATGGTTGTTCATCCCAAAATCCTTCAGCCCCACGCTTGCTGGTGCCATCTGGTCGGGTCAGATATTCTGGCTGACCAAGAGTCTGAGGTGAAACCTTTCATGCCCCTTCCCTCTACCATGAGCTTGGAAGTCATTTGGAGGGACTCATATCCTGCATGACAGTGCCTGAATTCCCTCATCTTCTCCTGTTGCACTTAAGCACCCAAATTCCTGCCTCTTCAAAGATGGGTGTGGAAAGGCAGGGACAGGCTGGTTCTCAAAGGCAGCTGCCCAGGTTGCAACATCTAGTACCAATTTTATTTGGGGGTAAGTGAAGCTAAGTTTTTTCTCTAACATTGTTAATTGGGTTTTTGTGTGGTTTTGATTTTTTTTACATTGCAAACTGAATTAATAATCTTTGCCTTCATAAATATACTCAGCATGAAATCCCAAAATATAATTTACAGAGCTCCTGAAGGCCATCACTGGAGAAGTAAGTAAACTAGCAATTTTTAAGGATAAGTAATAGGCAATTTGTTTTTGCACCTCACTCCCTCCCAGAGTTTTCCATTAGAAGACCATGTGCTCAGGGTGCTCAAACTGTATTTCTCACTCCTCAGGCTGGTTATATCTCTGAGGCTCAGCTTCACAAGCACACGCAGCTTTTCTAACTCAGGATCAGGTCTTCAAGGACCCTGTAGAGTTTGTGAGATTTGAGAAACTGTGTGTACGTATCTGGTCTGCCTCCCTCCCTTTCCTTGCTCTGTTTATATTAGCAATTTGTATTATTTAAATAGCCAAAGCCATCATGCCAAAATAGTAAGAGAAGCTCCCTGCCCCAAAGATTTTCGCTTAGCGTAACACTAGGACAAACACATGTAGGTGGACACGACCAAATAGGAAAGTAAGCACATATGGACAACATGACCTGGAGCACTGAGAACTGCGTAGGAATTATCTTCGTATACATATATGCAAGTGGGATGTTATAATGTTTGTGTCTCACGAAGGGGCATTTTGAGTTACGTGAGCTGATTTCCCATTAAATTAGTCTCACAGAGTTGCTTCGTTGTAGCATGTAGAAGGTCCCAGGAGTCACCTGGCTGGGTGTGTTAATGGGCTTTGCTCACTGTGGGCTTCCTACGCCCATGGGGACACAACCTGAGCATGCTGTGGCGCAAGTGAGGGGAGGGCAAGAAAGGGATAAGGGATGGGTGAGGTAGAAGAGGGAGAAATGATCAGGCAAGAGGAGGTGGACAGTGGTCATGGAGCGACTACTGACCAGCCTGTAATAAAACAACCACTTTACCCCTGGGGCTGGGAACAGTGCGTGTCTGGAGAGAGGCCAAAGACAAAAAAATAACGGAAGAAATTAATTTGGGGAGCATATGGGAGGATACTGAGCACTTGGCACATATGAAGACAGACCACGTTAGACATAGAAGATGATGTGAGGGGAAAGAGGCAGCGCAAAAAAAAAAAAAAAAGTCAGAGTAGCCAAGGGCAGTGTAATTAAGGCTGAAAGAGATGATCTATGAAAGAAGAGAGCCATGACGACTTGACAGTGCTGCTTGTCCACTGCTGCTTGCAGGTGAGGAGGAGAGCAGCACAGCCATCGCACTGGCAGAGGAGCGTTTCCACAGCTGAGCAATGTGAACTTCAGCTTCCGTGACCACCTGGGATGCTCAAAGCTTATGTCTTTCCCAAAGAGCAAAGAGGAGCTCTGTGTAACAAACATCTGCACGCAGTTTTAGTGTGCAAGCCCAAAGTTAGAAAATATGTTTTGGTTTTGGGCCCAGCTCTAGAGCTCTGCTTCTTGCTTTTGGATGAGGCTCATGGGGAAGAGCACCTCTTCGCCCTGCAGGAGGGGAAGGAGTGCCCCTAGGTCAGCTTTTTGCTTTGTGTGCCAGTAATATGTCCCACCGGCCCTCAGAGCAGTATGCTATAAAGTAACAAAAGCATCATTTTTCCCTGCAGTTTAACTTTTTCTACCATACGTCTTTTTCCTTGTGGGAACTTCATTAGAATGTGTGGCGTTCTTTGGAGGTATAGTATATATTTTTTCTGAGAGTCACAGGCTTAAAAACCTGTGGTAGCATCAGGCAGGTTTGTTTCCTGTCATTTATTGCCCTGCTAGTACGAACACTTATTTTTTTTCTAAAGTGCATATCTTGTGGTCAGCTACATCTGGTGCTAATACACAATTACGGTAAATTTACATTTTACCAGCTGAAATTTCCTGTAAGCTTTCTGTGGGCTAGCAATACGAAATGAAACTAAGCAAACCCGTTCTAACAAATGAGAAATATTATTTGATTTGATTTATTTTTGTTTGGTTTTTTTTTCATAACAGTAGCTGGACTGGCTGCTATCCTACCACACCTTGTGCCAAGCATGAAAAAAGCATATGGCAAATAATAATTTTTAAGATATTTACAGACATTTTCCTCTGTCACAATAAACCTTGATACTCTGTGGGGCCTTATGGGTGGGGATGTTTCTAGTGATCAGTCAACTCTGAAGGAGCTTGCAAAAGATATATTTTGCTCTGTGTATCGGTCTAAGCTGTGCATAAGAACAAGAACATCATGGTTTCCTACTTGTTATCTCACATTAATGTGTGCAGCTCCTAGAGGCATAGTCCCCAGGGCCAAAGGGGTTTGCTTTACGTGACTTAAATAGAAGTGGCTGGTGCCATTAGGTATAGGAAGTAGAAGGTATGAATAAGTATTAGATAGTATATGTAGCTGAAACTTTATTCTGTAAGGCTTCAACTCTGACTGGAGATTCCCTACTGTGATATGTATAATGAATAATGCTGATAATGAAAATTACATTTTTTCTCCTTTCCAAGGGAGAAAGGTGATCAGAACTAGCAGCATCCATATTAGTTGGTTGTTCCTAGGTAAAATGCTTTCCTATGTCCCCATGTTCACCATCCAGAACAGAAGAAGATTCAGTTTGTTCAACCATTTGCTCTTCATTGAATAGAGAAGCCAGAAAATTTGCAAAATCTTTTTTTTCTCGGCTGGCAATCTTTCCTCAGGCTGATCTTTCATAATCAGGCAGATGAAGAGCACTCACTGTGCTGGTCCGGGATGGAGGCAGAGACTGCTAAACCCTGCAGCCATGGGGCTAGCTGAACACCTCACCTGCCTGGAGGGCTGAATCCAAACAGTACCACCTCGATTCAATTTGTGCCCAGGCTGGCTGATGTAAAGGGATTTGAGGACCTACCATTCGACCTCGCATGGTGCTTTGTGCCACGCTTGACCAAAGTGTGTGATACGTGCTGATTTGATAATCACATGCGTGAGCTTCACCTTGGCATTTCATAGCTGAGTGAAGAAACAAGCTGAGTGGTGATACATAGCCCCACATCTCTGCTGAGCAGTTTGCTTTTGCTTGGAGGAAATTGTTTCTGCAGTGCAAAGGTACCTGGGAACACTGCACGTTTTCTTTAAAGGGTGATGCTTTGTGGCCTAGGATAGCAGAAAGTCATGTGGTAAAGGCACTGGCGACCTTTCGAATAGGCTGAGAGAAAGTGGGGAGCAAGCAAAACATTCAAAGTACTTTTTTCTTGGGTGTATTTGCTCATGTTTTAGATATCTTTCCAACCTGACCTTTTGAAAACCATCTGTTTACACATCCCACACACAGCTAGATCAGCAGTGTGAGGCAGTGAGGGATGCGACTAGAAATGCAGAGCCAAGTGGGGTATAACCACCCCATCTGCACCACGCCAGCCATGCGCACCCTCTGCCCGGCTTCCCCAGCTGGGTGCCAGGGGCTGACCCAGGTCCAGGAGATGGCGAGGCTCCTGCACCCTCCTTGGGGCTCATGTAGAAGCTGTGACCGCATAGGACTGTAGTCTGACCTTTGTCATCTCCCAGAAGTTCCCAGCTGCTGTGTATGACATCTCCCTGTCCCATGGCCTGGGTTAGATCAGTCATCAAAGGGCTCTTGGCCATGAAGGGGAGCAGTATGGCGTGCAGCTGTGCCAGGATGAGAGGGCTGCAGGATGGCCTGACAGGTCTGCTCCCTGGTACGTGACACTGCGAGCCTCTCTGCTCCAGATGACCTGGAGTGTACACCTTTTAATGGCCATTTTCTGCATCCTGACTGTACTGGAAACCATAGGAGAAAAAGATTCACTAGCTTGATCTTTAACGGGAATTTATGGCTGCATGTTACTATAGTTGCGTGTTACAGAGAACAGATTCCTAAAGGGATGTATCCAAAGGCATAGTGCTAATCGGTGCCAAGGTACTTTTAATTTAGGCACCTGGATCTGGCAGCAGTTCCCACAGCATCTGCCCTCCTCATGCAGAGGATGTGGGAGAGTAGGAGAGGGGGAAAGCTCCCCAAGAAAGTGGATTTCTTCACCGCAGTGTCACAGAAACCATACGCATCAAAGAGATTTTGCTGGTAGGAGCCTTCTATAGCTTAGCTGTATGACTAAAATCCCAAAGACAAAGTCCTCATGTGGATATGCATGAACATATGGACATGTATGAGTAGCCCAGACTCATCCCAGACTCTACAAGCAGGAGATTTTTGGATGCAATTTCAAAATTCCTGACTGTGCTTTGTTCCAGTAATAGTAATGGACTATAGCCATTTAAAGCTGTAACCTGACTTGTGTGAGGATAGAACTGCCTCCAAGGTCTGCCTGAGCTGCAGACTCTGCTTTCCTCATCACAAGGTGCAACTTCTCAGCGTACAATTAACTGGAAGAGCCAATGTTCATTTTGATTTGGGAGGAGGGAGGAGGCATCTTTGACAAACTCACTGGGAAAGATAAACTAGGTGAGAGTACTTTCAGAGGGTCATACTGTATATGATAACACAGCAGGGGGACCTGGCCTCAGCAAGCAAAGCACTATTAAAGCCAGATGGCAGGGTGGTCCATAAGCAAAGGTGAGAGATGATAGCTCTCCATTGGCCTCCAAAGTTGGTGGAGATCACAGAATAGCATATAGGAAGAGTTCAGTGGTCCCTTCTCTAGCATTTTGTACACAAATGTAAAAAGGACTTAGTGAAGGCTGGCACACACAAGTGATTTGCATTGCACTTTATCAAGTCTCAAAGGAACAAACAAATGGTTTCATACCACACCAACGAATCCCACTAAATACAATTTGGTATTTGGCGTTAAATTGGAAAGCACACCTCTATAGTCTGCATGTAGAGCTACAATTTAGAAGAACTTGATCCAAGATCTAGTAGGGTCCTTGTGCCACAGGCTAAATGTGCAATGTCAGACTGACCCTTAAGTGGAATTGACAAATGTGAAATCTGATTTCACCTGTTCTGAATTTTAATGGCTTTTTCCTTCCCCATTTAGCTTTCATTTTCACTCACCTCAGTTGATGGTTATCATTCATTCTTAGATTCTCTTTATCTGGTATTTCTTTAGTCATACTTTTCGTGTTGTTTCATGCCATGTCAGTTAAATTCCTTAAGAGCTGACAAGCCTGGCTTCAGATTTTCACGAAGATATCTGAAGAGATGATCCTATCCACATATAGAACCACTGGTTTGCTTTGAAAATGTCCCCCTTTCCAAATGATCGATATGTCTTCTGCTTCCTGTACTCCACTGGAGTAGCTGTTTCCAGTTTTTCCTGACTTCTCCCCAGCCAGACTCATACTCAGTATCCCAAACTCATCCAACAGTTTACTGCCATTTTTTGTCTCAATATTTTGGCTTTTGTGATACTTCCTTTCCCTACCTGTAGCTTCATCTGTTTGTTTAGACTGAGGATCTTCCTCTTCACCTGCTCCAACTTGCTGTGGAGGTTTCTCAGGCTACGTTGTGGATTCCTGTTCTTGCTCTTTTGGTAGTTTACATCCTTCACTCTTGTTTCTTAGTAATCTCATTCACAGGCAGGCATTAAGCTTTATCTCTGCACAGAGGACAATCCACTCCACCCCTCGAACTTGTCTTTTTCTACCCAAACTGAAGTCCCCATGATCTCTCTATGAATGACCAACACGCACTTCAGTTCAGTATGGTCAAATGGAGTCCTACATTTCTTCCCAGGTCGCTTCCTTCTAGATTCAGGCTAGCAACCTTTCCTCAGGCCTGCAAGTCAAATCTCCTTCAGGTCAGCTCTCTTTGAGTCCTCACATCCCAGTTGTCACTAAGTCTTGCAAGTTCTACAGAATCTACAAATACACCGCCACCAAACTCAACAGTATGTCCATCTACACAGTTAAAAATTAACAGCCAGGTTTTTATTGTATCTTCATTTTCATTCTCGTTCTACTCCAGCAGCCTTTTTCTGGCCTTGAGCAATGCAGTCTTCTTGTTTATGCCGGTTCAAGATGTTTCAATCTTAATTTTCTCAGTGTATCTCATTAACCAGGTTGCCTTCGCTGCTGCATACCTCAGCAGATTTCCCTTTCTCCTTTGTGTCAAAATATAACTGTATACATTGGCATGGCTTTTTACCCTCCCTCTCATCTTCTGTGCGTTGTAGAGATGTCTTCTATCTGGAGATTGTTCTTCTGCTGCTTCACACATTGAACAATATCATGGTTATACGTAATTTCTAAGAAAAGATCCAGGTTGTTATAGAACCTGGTGGTGTCCAGTTTCCAGCAGTATGAAAAAGTACACAGGAGTTTCCTCACTCACCTACACATCTTCTGGCTTACTATAAATTATCAGCAAACACTGGTTTTACTTTGGGGATAAAAGTCTTATAGGACCATATAGAATCATGGAATCATTTAGGTTGGAAAGGACCTTTAAGATCATCAAGTCCAACCGTTAACCTAGCACTGCCAAGTCCACCACTAAACCATGTCCCTAAGCGCCATATCTACACATCTTTTAAATACCTCCAGGGATGGGAACTCAACCACTTCCCTGGACAGCTTGTTCCAATGCTTGACAACCCTTTCCGTGAAGAAATTTTTCCTGATATCCAATCTAAACCTCCCCTGGCGCAACTTGAGGCCGTTTCCTCTTGTACTATCACTTGGTACTTGGGAGAAGAGACCAACACCCACTTTGCTACAACCTCCTTTCAGGTAGTTGTAGAGAGCGATAAGGTCTCTCCTCAGCCTCCTTTTCTTCAGGCTAAACAATCCCAGTTCCCTCAGCCATTTCTCATAAGACTTGCACTCTAGACCCTTCACCAGCTTCATTGCCCTTCTTTGGATACACTCCAGCACCTCAATGTCTTTCCTGTAGTGAGGGGCCCAAAACTGAACACAGTATTCAAGGTGCGGCCTCAGCAGTGCTGAGTACAGGGGGACGATCACTTCCCTAGTCCTGCTGGCCACACTGTTTCTGATACAAGCCACCTGGGCACACTGCTGGCTCATATTCAGTCAGCTATCGCCTGAACATCCCCAGGTCCTTTTCCTCCAGGCAGCTTTACAGCCACTCTTCCCTAAGCCTGTAGCATTGCATGGGAGTTGTTGTGACCGAAGTGCAGGACCCAGCACTTGGCCTTGTTGAACCTCATACAGTTGGCCTCGGCCCATCGATCCAGCCTGCCCAGATCCCTCTGTGGAGCCTTCCTGCCCTCCAGTAGATCAACACTCCCACCCAGCTTGCTGTCATTTGCAAACTTACAGAGGGTGCACTCAATCCCCTCGTCCAGATCATTGATAAAGGTATTAAACAGAACTGGCCCCAGTACTGAACCCTGAGGGACACCACTTGTGACCAGCCGACAACTGGATTTAACTCCATTCACCACAACTCTTTGGGCCCAGCCATCCAGCCAGTTTTTTACCCAGAGAAGGGTACACCCATCCAAGCCATAAGCAGCCAGTTTCTCCAGGAGGATGATGTGGGAAACAGTGTCAAAGGCTTTACTAAAGTCCAGGTAGACAACATCCACAGCCTTTCCCTTATCCACTAAGTGGGTCACCTTGTCATAGAGGGAGATCAGGTTAGTGAAGCAGGACCTGTCTTTCTTAAACCTGTGCTGACTGGGCCTGATCCCCTGGTTGTCCTGTACATGCCAGGTGATGGCACTCAGGATGATCTGCTCCATAACCTTGCCCACCACCGAGGTCAGGCTGACAGGCCTGTAGTTCCCCGGATCCTCCTTCTGGTCCTTCCTGTAGATGAGTGTCACATTTGCTAACCTCCAGTCCACTGGGACCTCCCCGGTTAGCCAGGACGGATGACAGAGGATTGAAAGTGGCTTGGTGAGCACCTCCGCCACTTCCCTCAGTACCCTTGGGTGGATCCCATCCAGCCCCATACACCTGTGTGTGTCTAAGCGGTGTAGCAGGTCACTAACCATTTCCCCTTGGATTATGGGGGCTTCATTCTGCTCCCTGTCCCTGTCTTCCAGCTCAGGGCCTGGGTACCCTGAGAACAAGTGGTCTGACCGTTAAAGACTGAAGCAAAGAAGGCATTGAGTACCTCAGCCTTTTCCTCATCCTTTGTCACTATGTTTCCCCCCACATCCAATAAGGGATGGAGATTCTCCTCAGCCCTCCTTTTGTTGCTGATGTATTTATAGAAATATTTTTTATTGTCTTTTACAGCAGTAGACAGATTAAGTCCTAGTTGGGCTTTGGCCCTTCTAATTTTCTCCCTGCATAACCTCATGACATCCTTGTAGTCCTCCTGAGTTGCCTGCCCCTTCTTCCAGAGGTCATAAACTCTCCTTTTTTTCCTGAGTTCCAGCCAAAGCTCTCTGTTCAGCCCGGCTGGTCTTCTTCCCCATCAGCTCATCTTTTGGCTCATGGGGACAGCCTGCTCCTGCACCTTTAAGATTTCCTTCTTGAAGAACGTCCAGCCTTCCTGGGCTCCTTTGCCCTTCAGCACTGCCTCCCAAGGGATTCTGTCAACCAGGCTCCTGAACAGGCTGAAGTCTGCCCTTTGGAAGCCCAGGGTAGCAGTTCTGCTGACCCCCCTCCTTACTTCTCCAAGAATCGAAAACTCTTATCATTTCATGATCGCTATGCCCAAGGTGGCCTCCAACCATCACATCACACACTAGTCCTTCTCTGTTCACAAACAAAAGGTCCAGCGGGGCGCCTTCCCTAGTTGGCTCCCTCACCAGCTGTCTCAGGAAGTTATCTTCCACACACTCCAGGAACATCCTAGACTATTTCCTCTCTGCTGTATTGTATTACCAGAAGATATCTGGTAAGTTGAAGTCCCCCACAAGAACAAGAGCTAGCCATTGTGACCCTTCTCCTAGCTGTTTATAGAATGTTTCATCTGCCTCTTCATCCTAGTTGGGTGGTCATAACAGACTCCCACCATGATATTTGCCTTGTTGGCCTTCCCCCTGATTCTTACCCACCAACACTCAACCCTGTCATCACCATCGTTAAGCTCTAGACAATCAAAACACTCTCTAACGTACAAGGCTACCCCACCACCTCTCATTCCTTGCCTATTGTTTCTGAAGAGTTTGTAGCCATCCATTGCAGCACTCCAGTTGTGCAAGTCATCCCACCATGTTTCCGTGGTGGCAACTATATCATAGTTTTCCTGTTGCACAATGGCTTCCAACTCCTCCTGTTTGTTGCCCATGCTGCGTGCATTGGTGTAGATGCACTCCAGTTGGGCTATTGATCCCACCACCTTTTTGGGGGGAGAAGCCCTAATTCCTGTGTGACCATTCTCAGGCGCTTCCATGGTTTCTAACACATCCATAACCCTTGCATCTTTGCTGCCACATGGATCTCTATCCCCTACCTCCACTGAGATGGCAGACCAAAGGACCTCGCTAGCATACCGCCCCTCAAGCATTGGCATGCCGTCCACAGGCTTCTCTCTAGTGAGCCTGTCTGCTTCAAATTGGTCTTCTAAACTCAGTGTTAGCATGTTTCAGTCAAAAGCTGCTGAGACAAACGTGTGTACACAAGCTCATGAGACCTACCAGGATCCTACCAGACCCACCATTTTTCATATATTTTCTTGAAATTTTTGGTAGCATCTCCGCGGATAAAGAATGCACTTATTTGAGACAGTTGTGCTCTTAATACAAAGTGAGCACTGGCCTCTTGTAAGTGCCCTTGACCCCACAGCCTACTGTATGCGCAAGACTCAGGAGCAGCCTGTGGTTTCACTAGATATTTTTTCTAGCAGAAAAACCCTTTGCAGAACTGTAGCCTCTGCTATGGGGAAATTGGTTAGCCTCATATGGCACACCCTGATCATGTTTCCCAACAGCATAAAGCTGAGGCAGAATACCAAAAGATTTAACAGCCTCTAGCTGGAAAGTCCTGTGTCTAAACGTGGAGAACATGAGGTCAGCCCGTTTGCATCAAGAATTCAAAAAGTACTACAAGAAATTGAAATTTTCTACCCAACAGAAATAACCAATTCAGTAAATCCATGGTATTTTCTACAACTTTTTCATTAAAAGGGGTGTGGAGAAGTGAAATGTAAACCTTCCAAGGTCCCTGTTGTACCTCTGAATTTCTCTTGTAAATGATCTCACCAGCCTTGTTGCCTTCACTTTGAGATATCTACCTTGCTATCTATCTCAAGAGGAATATGAGTGTAATATTAAATATCTAACCCTACGGCATAAGCAACTCGGAACAAAAAAAAGTAAGAAAAAAGCTCCCTTTTTATTTTCATCCTTCCCAAAAATGATAACAATGAAACATTGCAACCCAGAGCTCCAGCTGGGAAACTAAATTCCATCTTAAACAAAAGTAAATGAGTCTTGCCAGGTAAGCTGTGGCACAAAATTTCGCTTTTGTACAGTGTAAATTAACAAATCCTAAAATTCTGGGAGAGTAATGAAACTATTCCCACAGCTTCTGCAGTCCAGTTTGTCCTCTCTTGGGAATCCTGTTTGGTCAGCAAATAGGTTTATTATAGGATGGTAACCCCAACGCTGCGGTGATAACTGCTCAAGAATGTGAAAATGAGTCATTTCCAGCTGAAGTCACACATGCAATTACCGCTCCAGCTTAACGGCAAACGAGTAAACCAGCCTAGAAAATACAGAATTAATTAAATTACAGACATAAATTGCTTTTTTAGTGTAAGATATTAAACATGGCTAGATCAATGTGTATAGGTTTCCACTTAGGGAAAAATGTTATCTTCCTTGGAAAACAGGTGGGGACAGGAGAGGAAGGCTTGAAGAGCTGGGTGGAAACATTCAATGAATTCATCCTCTCCTGAGATAGCAGGCACTGAGTGTGGATGCTGTAATGCTCCACACGCTCACGCACACACCCCATCTTTAGTGGCAGCCCCTGAAGCTGGGTCAATTTACCCCTCAGCTGTGGAGGTGATGACTCACCTGCAGCATTAAAGGAGATCATGGCAATTGGCCTGTGTCAGGATGTGACCACAGCACTTTGGGCCACCTTCCTCAGTCCCCCAGAGAGGGGACCACAGACCTATTCCCTCACGGGTACCCATCCCTGGGTGGGCTCACTCGAGATGTGCTCCTCCGTTCACTGGTGGCTGTGAGGTGAACACCAACAATCACTTTGTGCCTACACATGTTTATCTCCAGCCACATTTTCCTTCTCATTCTTCAGCTGAGAGAACCCATTTCCATGATGTTCATTTGCCCTGCCTTTCTGCATCTGCAATATGGATGTGTCTGAGCAATTTTTAATTACCATGGGTCACATCCCTTTTAATGCATTTTTTAAAAAATCTGATTTTTAAAGAATATGAACCATTAATTTTTTTCTTGTAAAACATTGTCAATCAATAGGTGATACAGTCTCTCTCTATGCCCTTGTAGTAATAATCACCCTTGACTTGACAGTAGCCACTCCTTTTCACTGTTTTCTTTACTATCTTGGAAAAGTAACCACAAACTGTTTTTTGTTGCTCATATTTTTTATTACTTTGTTGTCACTTTGCTTTTATGAGTCAGCCAGACAACTTGTTCAATAGCGCTGTGACTAATTTAGTGCCTTTTTTTTCTACAAACAGCTACGCCAAAGAACACCCAAATAAGATCATTTAAGTGCTACTTTAATGTGTTGCATTTTAACTCCTTGCTCCTTTGTTGCAAACTCTGCTTACTGCTTAGCTTTGACCACAACTGAGTAAGATCACAGTGGGATTCATTCCTCTTCTTAATAAAAGTATGTTCACTTCAAAATTGTTACAGTTGGCTAGACCATCTCTGCTTGCAAGCGGTCCAGCAAGAGCAGGTATGTAATGCTATATGTTAGAGATATGCAGGGAATCCACGGCTCCTTTGAGCCATGCTTCGCTGTGAGCTATGGTAGCAGTTACCCTCCATTTTATGAGGTCTATGGTTTGGTTTTCTGGTGTTTTAGCCACCTGTGCAAGCTGAAGGCAGGCGGGGGTTGGAGCTGAGCTACATGCAATGTTCCTGGCAGGTCCTTTGTTACTCAGCCCAGAGGTGAATTTCTGTCCACACAGCTCAGCAATTCTTAAAATTGTGTGTCTGGTGGAAAGAAAATTTGGCTTGCCTCTGGCACTCTTAGACAGACGTGGTGATACAAAACCAGGCTATCCAATGGTGCTACTGCATTGGACCTTTTCTTCTGAATTTCATTGCAGACCTTCCCCTCACCACAGCCTTCTCAAATACACGAAAACTAGTGTTTCCTTTTCAACAATTTTATTTAATGGTTAAACTCAAGTGTGTAGTCCAGGTGCGAAGAATAAATGAATTAATTCTACTGCAGAAAAGCTGGGTTTTGGGCAAGTTGCATGAGTGTGTGCATCTCTCAGTAAGATAAAATGTTTTGTGCCTGTGCTTTGGGATGGCAAAGAAGAACTATAATGAAAAGGAAATTCATCTTTCTTCTCAGGCTAACCCTCAGTCAAACATTTTTAAACTCCAGGCCATCTATCCCCTCTCAGTCCTCCTTGGAGGTGAAAAACAGTAACAGTGCTCATGCTGGTATGTCAGAATAGCAAAAGGCACTTTGGCACTGAATTTGTTATACATGTCTTTGCATATTCCTGTGGCTGAGGAGGTATTGTACAGGAGGAGTCTTCTAACTCAAATAGAGACAAACTGACAATAACTAGCAGGAAGAAAACAATAACAGTAAAAAGGAGCAAAACCCACAGACTTTCCTATGAAGATAAAACCAATTAGCTACAGGTAAGAAATAGCCAGACAAGAAGTAAAACTCCCACACTTAATTGTTAGACTCATTATTTCTTATGTGGGCGAGTAAGAATCTCTGCAATTAATGGATGCCATAAAAGATGAGAGGGACAGAGCATAACAGTATCAGCTCAAGTGAATTAGCTAACAATATTTGATAGGAGCTCACAAGGTTCTACTAAGTTTCATAAACCCAATATGCAAATGAGTGTGATAAAAAGAATAAAGAATAAAGAGAAGAGGAGGATGATCATAATAAAGTCAAATAATTATTTTTAGAAACTGCTAAAGTGCGTGGTTGAATAAGGTGCATTCTTCTTAAGATATGGGGGCTGAGGGTGGAGAAAGGGTGGTTTGGGCTTTTCTGAAAATAGACATGCGTGTATTAATACAAACACCCATACATTCATCTGATAGAGATTTCCTTTGTGCTCAGCCAGCATTATCTGGGTCACATCTCCTGGGAGGCAGTAGGTCCTGAAAAGAGATCTGTAAAGAAGGATGAGTTTTGGTCCTATTCATTGACTCAGGAAGGCTGGGCTTTGGAAAGGGCCAAGCAGGGTTAAAACTCAGAGAACTTTCCTGGGAGTGGGAGAAAAAGAGGGCCAGGTGACCAGAGAGAAAAATGTCTGGTTACAAAGAAGTCACAGGAAAGCAGTGGAAATGTGAAACAGAAACAAGGACTGAGGAGGAAGGTTAAAACCAGTTCAAAACCTTGCTCATTTTCCTATCTGAACCACTAAGCAGATGCTCAGCTGTAGGTCATTCACTCTGAATATGAGGCCAGAGAAGGTACTGGGGAGCACAGGCACCAGCAGGAGCAGAGCTTTCCATGTGGGAAGAGGGGCAGGGCAGATGTATTTCATATTTTGCCCACCTAGAGGCAAGTGCTGACTCAGATGAAGATCCTGACTCTCTACTTCCCAAGATCCCTGCCACATCACTGCGTTGTGCTTTCAGAAATGCCTCACAGAGAAATGCATACAAGCACCTTGTCCTGGAAAAGATAGATCATGCTGACAAATAAGTATTAAAAGCCTCTTCTTGAAAATTCTTCTTCTATATTGCTAGCCATTTTCTCACATAGTTTCAGAAAGTTTATGAGAAAAGCCCCTTTGCAGTAGAAAATGGCCTAGCAAAACTGAAAATATGTGAATTGACATACATGGTCTAACAAAATAAAAAATGTGTGAAATGAGTGCTGTATGGATAAAAAGAGTGCCTAGAGCTATTAAACAATTGTAGAAGGAGGACAGACCTTCAGGCTAGAGCTATTCCTTGGCTCTAGTCAGAGTCTAGACGTCAGACAGCCCTTCCCGTGTCCTCAAAGAGCACTTCTGGTTTGAGACAAGGCTTTCAGTAGGTGGGTTCCATGGGTAGTCAAACATCATTTCTGTAAAAAATGCAAATGAAATTATACTAGGGTTTGTAATATTTTTTTAATATTTTTAATGTCATGTGAAATGCTTATTGGGAAGCAACTCCTGTTGCTGGATAGAAACTACTTAGCCGAAGTGACTTTTACTTTTCATCTGAGACTCTGGTTTTCCTTGTGCATGTTGAAAAATACTTACTTTGTCCACCTGTGTATAGTTTATTTTGGAGATACAGGCACAAATGCATGAGAGTTTCTACTTTTAATTGCTGTTCTTTCCCTACAGTGTGTTCGTGTAATATTTGTGCAGTTGGTCTATATGTAATTTTAGAATTCGTAAGAACTCTCTGAAAATGAAGAGCTAGCTTACTAAGACTAGTTCAAGGTTTTAAAATGAATAGTTTTTTCCATTTATATCCATGTCGCTAGCCACTTCTGAAAATACCATCTCAGAAGTATACCAAGCTATTTTTTGCAGTGTTCATGAAGCAAATAATTTTTACAAAGTCTGTGGAAAAAAAACAGTTGATAGGCAACATGAACATCACCAGCTGGATAGCACGTATGGACTTTCATCACTGCTTGTTTGTTTCAGATAAGAAATCTCAACAATTTGTTAGTTCATACATCATTTTTCTTAAACTCTTCTGTTAATCTACAAACTGAGAGAACAAGCACATCAATGACATAGGGCAAATGACAGCATTTTATATTTTTTCTACAAATCTCTGAGAAGTACTGTACACATTTTAAATTAATTGTTTTCTGGTATTTTATGTACCTTGAGAATTTTGTCAGTTATCAATAAATTATGGCCTTTCCATAAATTCACAGCCATTTTATTCCAAATATTCTTCTACTGGGCTAAACAAGGGAAAGGACTTTAGCACATGTATTTGTGATCAAAACCAAAACAGTTTAGCTTTACAGTGAGTAATAAAATCTTTCCAACATTAAGTAGAAGGTGTTCCCTGAGTGTCTGGAGTGGCCAAGAGAGAAGCATGATTCAGGAACCAAAAGACTGCAAGGCTGGACCATCCAAATTAAACAAAGCCCACGGTGTTTAGTGGGTTTCTGATGATGTGAAGCAACCCACATTCTTCATACTTCTCAAGACTGTATACCAGGTGCAAATGTGAGGAATTTTGAGACTATTTAGGGAAAATAAGAATATTCTCAGTACATAATGTGAACTCTGGTGTTCTTTTTGATACAAAATCATGAAAGTGCAGGATCTATACTAAAGTCTCCACCTCTTCTATACTCTTCTTTTTATTAGTCATTTGTTTGGGCCCAACACTCAAGGTAAAATTAAAAAAAAAGAAAAGCCTGATATCGATATCCAGAATCCAATTACCCAATTCAAGTAACTTTTAAATCAAAAGGAATCTTTCTATTGACTTTTGTGAATTTTTAAATCAATCAACCTGTAACAGAAACCTCAAGCGGCACCAGCTGCACAAGGAATTATATACTTCAAGTGAAAAGCATCCAACTGGCTATTCACTAGAGATAGTAAAGAACTGCACATTGTCATTGCAATAAATTGAGTAAGACTGAGTTCTTTAGCATTTGTTTAGCCTGGTGGCTAAATATTATAAATATTAGTTGCACCACTCAATTTAACATCATGGTTCCTTGAAATAGTGTAGTCATGTAAATACAGCTCGAGTGGGGAGGAAATATTTTATAAATCCCTGAAAATAAATTTTTATTCGATAGAAAAGCACAATTTGCATAGTGTTTCTGTTCAATGGTCCTTCTAAAGATGAAGCTAAAACGGGAAGTCTAAATTTGTTTTTATAAAAACATAAATCATTGACACCTACAGTCTTTGAGGATGCAGCCAGAAATCTGTGGAGGAGGACGCAGGATAATAATGCAGGGAGACATGAAAGTGGACTGAGGACAGAGTTGTGCATGCCCTAGAGGGAGAGACGCCAGTGAGCAACATCTGTTTTTTGACCTTCAGGAGCCTATAAGAAGGGTGAGTATAGGGGAATTTCCATACCACTGGTGACATTAACAGCCTGAGGATAACATAAAATCGTGAGTTGTGGAATGACTTTCCTTCAAAGTGTCGTTGACTTTAGGTCCGTTGTATATGATGATACACTTTTCAAGAATACTTTTCTATGGAAATCATTAGGCAAATAGATATATTTTATTGCATCCTGTTTAATAACATAGATCCAATCCATGAAGAAGTACTGAGTGTCATTTATTCCTGTTAATAGCATCTTCCAGAAAACTGCCAGCTCCTTACAAGCATGATCCTATAGGCAGCACACTGGAAAGAATAATGTAACCAGCCATGAACACAGAGAGGTCCTCAGCCATCTCTGAACAACATACTTCTGTATGTATCGTTGACCAAAAACTGTATATTGTATCACATGTGCATGCTGTGTATCTCCGTGTACTCAGCAGACATATGACTTAAAAGGAGATGCAATTCTCTATAGGACCTGATCCTGTGAAACACTAAATGCATGCAACCAAAAGGTGTTGGAGTGGCAATAACTCACAGCCCTGGGTTGTTTTAGAGACCAGGTTTACCCAGCTGGCTTGCTTTCTGTTTTGTAAGGTCAAGGTCATCTTAGACCATCTGTGATTTAGGGGTAAATCACGCAAACAACACATTTGCCTGTGAGGTAGCAGTGAGCATGGAGCGGTGTAGGAGGTTCCTACCTCCTTTGTGCAATGGGGAACTGAGCCCTCTTTCGTTTTTATTTCCCTCTGGCATGATGTGACCACCATACAGCTACATGTGGTTTTGCCATGGATCAAGAAACTACCCTGCTTACTTCTACAGGTAAATTTTTGGCATAGACCTTCCTTATTGCTTCCATGAAGAGTTTGCTCACTGTGAGAGGGAACCTTGGAAAGAAAAGAGTAAAAGAGGAAGCTAGAAGACAGGTGGCCTTATTTTGCTATCTTGCATCAGAACCAACTGCTACATAATGCACCCAGAAGTTGTATTTGTTGCTGTTACTAGACCATTATGCTGCTTCTCACCTACTTCAGCAGCCTACATACATCCCATGTATTGCAGTAGTTGCTGTTATCACTTCTCTGTCCCACACAAGACAGCACAGAGGTGAGAGGTTTTGCATGAATAGCTATTTTGGGCTAAAATTCCACACCTGTCTTCCAGGTTTGGGTTTTTTCCACCTCCAGACCTTTTTAGACTTTTTTATCATTCCTGCTTCCCACTGACCAAAAAAAACCCATGGTCACTCCTGGACTAGTAGAGGAAGATGACCGCAAGGACAGATTTGAGCTGACAGCCTTCACCCAGGAATCCTGCAGAACTCAAGGGTGAAACAGTTGAACTATGGACTGTGGGGTGTGGGGGATATAACCTGCTCTTGACTCTGCCTCTACACCAGGGATGCACAAAGTGGCCTTATTGGCTATTAATTTTACTAAAAGGCCTCAGGGGAATTCCAGAAAACTGCAAATCAGTAAAACTGACATCCCTACCACGCAATACCGAGACAGAGTGGGCCCACGGATAAATGTGGTGCATAAGAGAACAGTGAATATGACATTTGTGACAGGATATACCACACTTCTTGGTTATATTAGAGTTTACTGAAGAGCCAGTGAATATACAGACAAGGGGGAGCCACAACAGCATCATGTCCTTGGATCTTCAAAAGAATCTCAGCTGAGTCTCACCGTAAAGCTGCCAAGGAAGTTAAGCTATTATGTTATAAGAAAGTCCTCACTTTCTTTTTACTGATGTACTAAGTTTGCTGATGCACTAAGTTGTTCAGGATACCAGAGAGGAGGTCCAGCTGCAAAGAACTATTAAAGGACTTCAAAATACTGAGTGGCATGGTGATAAAATGGCACATTAAAATCAGTGCTGATAATATGCAGGAATAGAGAGTAAGGACAGAAACAATATGCTGCAGAAGTGATGCATAAACCACATCAACTTTCTGAGACAATGCTGTCTTTTTTTTTATTTTTTCCCTTTCTAATTTTAACTACTAGATAGTAGATAATATCTTTTCACTCCTGTGCATGCACACCTATTAACTCTCTTTCTCAGGTTGCGTAGCTGGAAAAAATTGCGCTGACCGTCAGTAAAAATGTCCAACACTCCTGCTATGTTTCTCTTTGGAAGTATTTAGTGTAGCCATTAAAATTTATTTCACACTTAAATTTAGCTTAGCTGGAAATGCCTTCCTCACTTGGATATAGTGAGGAATGACATAGAAGAGGAGATCCAGGAATCCCATGGATGTGAGAGAAGAGATGACAAGTTTTCATGTTAAAAGTGATTCACCTCATTTCTATGGTACAGAACTGAGGGGAAAAAATGTGGTCTTGCAGAGGCTGATTTTTATGATGTTCTTCTCTAACACTACTATCACATTAACAGAGCAAAATGAGGAATGGTTAGTTCAGCAGTTTATCTTAAGCCCTGTAGAAATGGGTCTCACAGACATACACTGGGTAGGGAAAACTCAGGGGGAAGCCAATATGAGAAAAAAAATTATTTGGATTCCTTTGAGTGGTTAGGTAACTATGGCAGCACTGGTGAATCTCTGCAATGTCTGGTGTCAGATTTAACATGAAAGGTTTAAAGATGCTTTAAAAATTTCCAGCTGGAAATAAGGATACTTTGAAATGGAAACAAACAAACAAACAAACAAAACCCCAAACCACCAACCTACTGAAATCAGAGTGTACAAACACATTTTTTCCAGCAGTGCCAGCTGCTACTCCATCTCCCAGTTGCTCATTCCCTCCCTACTTCTCTGCCTCTGCTACCCAGCACTAGAATGAGAAGAACCTGGGAAATTAATGTGACCGAGCAATAACCTCCCCCCAAAACCCTTGGTGTTTTGAGCCAGATTTAACAGGGTAACAGCAGGAATGCATGGGCCAGCACAGCACAGAAAATGGCACAGGTTAAGGCACATGCTGATGGCACACAACTAAGGCAGGATGGATGGGTAAATATTATTCCTGCTGGATGTACAGCAATGGCCTTAATTGTTTTTCCATAGACCCCCCTTTGGCGAGGTGTGGAAAGACTGTAGACTTTCAGTTTATAGTCTAATAAAGTAGCTCCTAACCAGTCCTGGCTTTAAATTTAAAAAATAGAGTATTAATTTAATCAGAAGTAGTGAGGAGACTCACTGTCTCACTGCTAATCGGTAATGAAACTTCAACCTTCCCTGTTAGGTTTTTCATTTTTCCTTCTTCTCTTCTCTTCTCTTCTCTTCTCTTCTCTTCTCTTCTCTTCTCTTCTCTTCTCTTCTCTTCTCTTCTCTTCTCTTCTCTTCTCTTCTCTTCTCTTCTCTTCTCTTCTCTTCTCTTCTCTTCTCTTCTCTTCTCTTTTCTCTTCTCTTCTCTTCTCTTCTCTTCTCTTCTCTTCTCTTCTCTTCTCTTCTCTTCTCTTCTCTTCTCTTCTCTTCTCTTCTCTTCTCTTCTCTTCTCTTCTCTTCTCTCTCTCTCCTCTCCTCTCCTCTCCTCTCCTCTCCTCTCCTCTCCTCTCCTCTCCTCTCCTCTCCTCTCCTCTCCTCTCCCTCCCCTCCCCTCCCCTCCCCTCCCCTCTCCTCTCCTCCCCTCTCCTCTCCTCTCCTCTCCTCTCCTCTCCTCTCCTCTCCTCTCCTCTCCTCTCCTCTCCTCTCCTCTCCTCTCCTCTCCTCTCCTCTCCTCTCCTCTCCTCTCCTCTCCTCTCCTCTCCTCTCCTCTCCTTATCTTTCTTCTCTTCTCTTTCTTTTTTTTTACTTTTTTACTTTTTTTTTTACTAGAAGTTGCTACAGCTGGCTTTCCTTCCCTGGAGGACAGCTAGTCTCTTTTAAGTAATACCTCATGAAAGAGCATGTGCACAGAAGGACACATTGCCTATGACAAATGCATACTGAGGCTTCTCATGCTTAGTCCTGGAACGAGAGAAATCCCACAGCATTACTTCACTTGCATCTCACATGCATACCCATGTCTGTGATGAATACAAACAAGAACAGCTGTTTCCTTCAAAATCAGTTCAAGTCTCCAGGATTACTGAGTCACTTTGTTATGACTGTAAAATGAGGATATGAATGAAGGTATCTTACACCAGGGGAGACAGCTGAGCCCATGGGAGCAGGAGGGGCTGCAACAATTACAACTAAACTCATTGGGTTTATTACAACTAAACTTTGGGCTCCATGGGGTGCTATTTCTGGAATTTGCTGATTCAACCAAAGTTCAGTGAGGAGTTGGAGGTCCCATGTTGGCAGGAATCCCAAGGAAAAGCTGCCCCATTCCCAGTCAGCCCAACAAGTCTTCCCTCAGATAATTTGCTTGGTAAACCTTTGAGGACCTGAGAGTTTGAAAGCTCCACCAACTCCCCCCCACCAAGCCCAAGCCCAAACCCAAGCCTCTGAGACTGGCCAAAACCCGAGCAGCCCCAGGCCTCCAGCTTGTACCACTCGCAGAGAGCCCAGCAGATGGGCTGACCTCAATCTAGGCTCCATATCTTTGACTTGCAGAGAAATTTGAAAGTGTCTTTTATTTTAAATCAGAGTAGCAACAAATTTCAAGTGATCAAAGGCTCCTTACAAGCAAAATAATGTTTCCTCATCCAGATACAAGCAGAACTTGAAGAGCTTGGGAATTCTAGACCTTTCTGCCAGATTTCTTCAAAAACATTATCCATTCCCAAATCTTGGAAAGGCAGGAGGAAATAAAATATGTTTTTTTATATCTGGGCAGGGCCATCTTTTGTGACAACATAGAACAAGATCAGCATTCTACTTTTCACATAGATTCTGGTGAATAAATATGCGAGCACACTGTACTTTTTTTAATTTAATATCCAAATTTCAAAAAGTTTCTATCAAGAAATCCAAAGTTTTAAATAATATTCCAGTACAAAAATATAGTCCTTGAGATAAAAACTTCCATACTACTACCTCCAAATAAATAAAGTTACATCAGACATATTTAAATAATTCAGTACAAAAAATACAGAACTTCTTAAAATCAGTGAGTGGAAGTTAAGTCAGTGCAATACAGTTAGTCACATTTCCTGGAGTTGCTAAGTAGCCTGGCCTCCTGATAACTTCAGTGCATAACAATAATTACCTGCAATTAATCATCAGTCCCCTAGTGAGAAAAGTGCTTCAGCATTTGCTTATCTTTAAGCATGTCTATTTGCTTGATTTGGATTTAGATATGCTTAGAAATAAGCAGATATGAATATGTTTTCCTGAGTACAGAAACTTCCCCATATTGGTGCTTGCATCTCCATGCCAAATAGATGAATGATGGGACTAATCTTACAAGATACCTCTCTAAAGACAGCACCAGATGGAAAGCTGGGTACCGTATCATGTCATTTCAGGATTTCCATATGGAAACTGGGTAAACATTGCCTCGTTCTGTATTTTCAGGTCAACAAACATATGACAGATAGACAGGTTTTTAAGACAAAGTAATTTCTTATATAGTAGTAGGAGGAATAAATACTTTGATTGGTGTTTCTTTATAAATAATTATTTAAAATACTTAAATATTAATAAATAAATGTATAAAAATACAATAAAAAGATTGAAATAAAAAAAATGTGCATCATAACAAAATTTGCACAATAACTCAGTACAAAAGGTCAGATGATGTCATTAGCATTTGCACCTCCTCTGAGGCTGGCTCCTTTTCCTTTTGAGAGAAGTTGGAGTCTCCACCAGTTTTTGTAAGACGCCGAGCAGCTCATTCACAGCTTTGCGTTGAATTTTCAAGTCACTCATCTGTTATAAGTAAGAAACGAACAGAATGAAGGTCATGCCAAGAGCTATAATTATTTACTGATCACATCCTACAGGCTACACTGCTACAAGGGTAAACCAGATGGACATCTGCAGTTTCCAATTACTCTACTACCTAATTCCTACAACAAAGAGCCACTTTGTCACAGATTTTTGTTTTCCATTTTCTGTGCTACTTTGCAACATGCCACAGACTGGACATATTCTGTGAAACAGAGCTACTCTGTAGTTATTGTGTTGATATATGAGTTACTGACAAGCAGCTAACTCCATCGGGGTATTGACTGTGGACCTCTGCAGAGGTCGGTGGTTTGTGCCATTGGCAGTCGCTCAATAAGCCAAGTGCCTCCAAAGCCCATGGAGGCATGCCATAGCCGGGCATAATGTTCCCACCCAATTTCTAAACCACAAATGGCCATGTCAGTGGCAGCTCTGGTGCACAGATGATGTGGCAGTGCTGCTGGCACCTCTGTGCCAGACTCTGGTAAGACTCGGGGAGGGCAGCCCCTGCGCTGCCACCCCACACTGCAGACTCGCAGCAACCCCTGCAGCTGGAAACATTGGGTTTTCCAGTGTGAACTGAGCTAGACGGGGGTTACCAGATGGGTTACTGAAGCATTATTGGCTTGAGTCACACTCAAATCTCAACTGGAAAATATAGTGTCATGAGCCTTGGAGGCAGAGGAAGAGCCTTACCTGAAGCTTTGCCAGGTCCATGAGGTCTTTCATCTTCTTAAAGCCATCAGGAAGGCTGTTTTTCAGAGTATAGAGCTCCTCAGCTACGTGCCTGACGTGCGCCTTTGACTTGTCAGCGTTTTCAAACATTTCCAAGTACATGGAAACAATCTGACTCAGGATGATCCTTTTTTCATTTCTCTGTTGAAAAATACAGTCAGAAAGAAAGGTCTGTGAGTGCCCATCAGCAGGAAAATGAACAAAGCTAAAATGCAGCATGCAGGGGTTCTCACCGCTGCTTGAAACAGGATGATAAAGAAGATGCTGCAACTCATCTCCTGGGCTTGACACTATCTCATGATCATTTCACAGTGCAGTATAAAGCACCTTATCCTTATGGGAAGCATTTTTATGGGGATTGTTTTCTCATTTCCGAGCTACTGAAGCAGCCTCTGCTCGTGTTCGTTCTACCTCATCTGCTTATGCTGGCCCTGGGTGCTGCTTTGTACCAAAAGTGCCCTGCAAAGCGCCTGAGATAATTTGTCATATCTGGTTCTGACTCACCTCTGTCCACCTTGTCAGTTTCTCTGTAAAAATAGGTCCACCATCAGCTACATCTGAATGACTTGAGTTCTGCAACAAAGAACAAACATATCTGTTATACAAGCAATACTTATCACAAGGCAAATTTGCATTCTCTATTCAAATGAGCAGTAAAAACCAGAGCAATGTGATTTTTGCACCACCGGCTTATAACTATTACAATGCTTTCACTTCTTTAAGCACCAAATCACATTAAGTGACTGCCTAGTACCAGAAACGGCATTAGTCTGCTTTTCAGTGTCTTCTCCTGCTATAACTCATCTGAATAGAGACATTCAGCCCCATCTATTTTGCCAAACACTCCTTGCAAGTTTTGGTACTGACAGCTGAAAATTAAACTTCATAAGCATAGTAACTGGCTAGAAAATTGTCAGATCTGATTTTGGCATGTTTTCTGGTAAGTCAAAGTCCACCAGTATGTAGTCCGTGGCCTTGAATTTTTCCAGTCTTAGTAAAATCTCATACGGAACAAGAACAAATTAACTTTACTATAAACCTACAGTTTGTAGAACTGGAGAATAGCCTGGTAGCCCACAGTCAGGCGTGGGGATATACAAGGTTAGTGGGCTACTGAGAGGCTCACAGGAATGGAGTTTAACCATCAGATGTTAGCCACACACTGTGGCAGATTCTAGGAAACAAAGAGCAATACAATTCTCCTACCAAGGAAAGGTAAACTGAATCATTTCCTCTTGTGTGTGTGCTTTTTTTTTTCTTTTTGTATACAACAGTCACTGTTTCCTTTTTTGTCTGCTCAGTAATTTAAATACAGTGAGTGCAAAGGGAAAACTTGCAGGCTGACAGAAACCTTGTAGGCTGATTGGCTCCCCATGCTGAGCACATTGCCAAACCTTGTTTTGCTGTTCTTCTGAAAGGTGGGGAGCACCTGCTGTGAACCAGAGTTTTTAATGTCAATACAAGAAGCTCGCCACAGCTCAGGATCTCTCTGATAGCGTTATATATACTCCAGTGAGAATCTCCCCGATCTACGCTAAAGACAAATTTAAGATATAATGCCAATTTTACAGGCAGTTTCCTATCAATCTGCAAACACTGAAGTATCACACTAGGCTTCTTTGTGTGATACTTCAGGGTGATTCTTTGACTGCTAAATTTCAACTTTCATATGCACAAAATTCTGACAAAATCAGAGCTGAAAATAGGAGCAGACTCTTGCAGTTACTTTCATGCATTTAAGGAAAAAAAATATATTGAGAATAAAAGCTGTTAATAGAAGTAACTCTGTTGTAGGTCTGTTATCTCTATGACTAATCCCAGCTGAAGTGAACTGTGAACTATTTTAATGACTCCTAGATGAAGATAGGTGAATTAACATTAGTTATCGAGTTAATCAAAATTCTGCCTGAAAAGAAGTAATATCATGCTGGATAACATTCCCATGCTGGACCATAGTCACAGATATGGAAGCAGAATGGCTGGAGGATGCAAAAGAATAAGCAGTAGGAACCACCTTTGGGCAACACACTAGTACTACTACTACTAAGTACCAGATACATTTTTTAAAGCAAAAGGGTTCTTCTCTGTTTTGTTTATATTGCTAACTAATACTAAATCCCCCATTAACATTGCTAACCTAAAACTAAAAAAGTGCCAGTAAATTGCATCTGAATAGAATTGAATCAAGATTCATTCATTCATCATAAATTCCATTAAGATTTCTTGTTATAAAACATTCCATGTAATCAAAGACTGAATGAAGCTAGGAGAAGCTCTTGTGAAAGGAAGAGTGCCCCTGAAACAAATGCAAACTACTGCATTAACTATGACTATTGAAAAACTGAATCATGTTAGTGAAAGAGGTTAGCAAAACCAAAGAAATTGTCCATATTCTTGTTTAAAAAAAGGTATAACCAAAAAATTTGTTCCATGGTTATCCTCTATTGGTACACATTGAGTATGTCAAGCAGTGCTCAAGTCTAGACTATATCTAAAGCACAAGCAGAAGGAGAAGAGAAATGCAGAAGACCATACTTACAAAGTCAGCTTTCAGTTGGTCTATATCATTTTGAAGTTGAGCAAGAATTAAGCTATTTCCAAAACGTCCAAAATAAATCATGATGACAGACAGAACAAACAAGCTGTAGGTCTGGCAAGTCATTTTCTTAGCAATGGTTCAGTTAAAATGCTCAGATAAGTTCTGGGAGATGTCAGTTCTAAAAGCAGTGAGCTTCAACTTCTAATAGTTCAATCTTCTATTAGAAGAAAGTAGACGAATGAACTTCATCTGCCTGTCAGTGGTATTTATACCTGGTCTTGAAATTTTTTATTTCGTCATCACAGGCTGTGTATATTTAGACAAGATAGTGTTAGATAAGAACCCTTCATTTTTGGCTAATCAAGGGAATCCCTCGAAAGCATCTTTCTTAAAGCATGGTCCTGGAAAAATTTTCAGTGGTTCGTCAATGGGTAACATTTACGTGGCAGATTCTGAAGTGTCTTTTACACGTGGTTGGGGAAAGGGGGAAATTATACTGATTGAGGAGTATGCATGGTGGTTCAAGCATATTCTCACATGCTATCTAAAAAAAATCATATCGTGTGGTTAAAGGGTCAGTATAACAGTCAACTCATTTCTGGTATTCTTTTAAAGTAATCACTGAGATTGCCATGGCATTCTTCAGAGTCACTCAGAGATTCTCCCTACTGCTGTCCTTTTGTGAAACACTATTTGCATTCTTTCCATGGTCTAAAGTGCATTTCTGCTGCTTTCTCATTCTTCACCTCCAGATTCAAAATAGATTCAGGGAAAATGAGGTTCCAGCATGAATGCAATGATGCATCATATTAAATTCCTCTCTGGTTGTCTACTATCTGCAAGAGCAGAGTATTTAGTACTTAAGACCCTCATTTCTGCTTGGCAACAATTAAAGTTCCCCACCTGCCCATTCATTTGTACTTATGTGTGTAGAATATGAAAACAGAAAGACATGGATGAAAAAAAAACCCAGTTGAAGGCGACAGACAGGATGGTCTCCAAGTGCATACAGACCCCTGAAACAACTTTATTGAAGATAGCTGGGGAAAAGGTTTTTGTATAGGAACTGAACTCTGCTTTGATGGATATCATGAGAAAAGAGCTTACTGTGAAGAGTCTTAGAAGAAATGAGAGTGATTTTAGACTGTAGTGTATGAATGTAGGGTAGGCAGGAGCCTACAAGGGAAAGAAAGAAGGAACCCATAGGGAAAAAGAAAAGTGAGATGATCAGGAAGAGGGCACTTGTGGGCTCAGTTCACACAGGCTGCAGATGAGGATGTCTGTAGCTCATTAGAAAGAGATGAGAATTAAACTGGCCCCCAACAGGTATGATTTAAGCTCTCCAGCACAGCCCCACGTGACTCTTTGGGTGTTCCTTCCCAGAAGCTGGCCCCTTCCCCAGCAGCACCTCCTATCAGCAAATGACCACTAATGCCATAATATATTTTTCATCTGCAGCTTGAAAGAGAACTTCCACCTGTGGAATAGATCTAGCCTACTACTACCATTGCAAACAGAGAATTACCATTTTGCAGAGACAAGAACCAAATTCCACTAGCAATCACAGGCTCAAAAGCTGCATGCTAAAATTCCCCGGGAATAGCAGTGTAGACAGATGGCACACACCTCACAACAGGTGCAGTACTGCACAAAAATTAGGTTTGTAATCTGCTTGGGGTAGTACCATTATGCAATGCCCATTTTGGTTTTAGCTTAGGAAAGCTGGAAATGGACTTTTTACAAGGGAGCATAGTGATAGGACAAGGGGTAATGGCTACAAACTGAAAGAGGGTAGATGTAGATTAGATATAAGGAAGAAGTTGTTTTCTATGAGGGTGGTGAGGCACTGGAACAGGTTGCCCAGAGAAGTTGTGGATGCCCCCTCCCTGGAAATGTTCAAGCCCAGGCTGGATGGGGCTTTGAGCAACCTGGTCTAGTGAAAGGTGTCCCTGCCCATGGCAGAGGAGTTGGAACTAGATGATCTTTAAGATCCCTTCCAACCAAAACCATTCTATGATTCTATGAAATTCAAACTGGTTAAGCAATAAATTGATTGCTGGAAGTGTTGACATGGAGGTGAGGTGATAATGTCATTCAAGGGTGCTTCAAAGTGCTGTAAAAAAATGCAAAGTTATCACACCTGCCCGTGGCAGAGGGGTTGGACTAGACGATCTTCAAAGGTCCCTTCCAATCCAAACCATGCCGATTCTGTGATTCTGTGCTAGAAATTAGAATCATAGAATCATTTAGGTTGGAAAAGACCCTTAAGATCATCCAGTACAACCATCAACCTAACACTACTAAGTCCACCACTAAACCATGTTCCTAAGTGCCACAGCTACATGTCTTTTAAATACCTCCAGGGATGGTGACAAAATGGAGGTCCCACCAAGATTCAAAGTGGACTCAGATTTCAAAGTGGAGGCACAAATGTCAGCACATTGAATAAACCTGCTGGTAATGTTGAAACCTGGATTGCTTTGCAAGGCAAGCACAGTCAAATGGCATGTTGTGGCACAGCTAAATGTAGTTTTATACATACAGGAAAACCAAGCATATTTTACAAGTTGGGAGACACATGCTGAGGCACATCAACTGACCATGAGCCTATGGAGCAATTCTTTGACAAAGTGTTGGAAGACAGATATCAAGTGGCAGAAGAAAAATGACTCCTATTACATATGGCACTCTTTATGCTGTCGGAAACAACTGGAAGAGGGACTGGGTCATCAAGCCAAATTTTTGCTATTACAGGTCCTAATTTGAGCAATGCTTTTCTGATGAATTACTAGAGATTGTGCAAAGAGCTGCAAGTAAGGAGTTTGGGAGAGATTCTTTACTCAAACAGCTCAGTCTTCTTAACATGTTGAGGACAAATCACAACACAATTGAACACAACTAATTGCTGTAATTATCCAGCCAGGCAGAAGATGTAATTCTGGGAGCTGAAAGATTAAGTCAGTAACACTGCCCTCCTCTGCAGAGAACTATTCATCCAGAGTGACTGCGCTGGATTAGACTGCCTTGTTAAACCTGTCAGACGCGCGTCTCATCCACAGCAGGCTCAGGTGACCTCCCTTTGGTCTCCCATTACTACTAAACTTTTAAGAATAACAGGAGGATGAAATATCAGAAAGAAAGGATTTTTCCAACTCATCTTTTGTAGATACTGGTTTAAGTTTTGGGGGGTTATATGGCTAATTTTATCACCTTTCAGAGGAAGCAACTGTCAAGCATCCAATTTTACAGGTAGGAAGCACAGAGCAACGGGATGATTCATGATCATTCAGCATTTAGGAAAGGCAAATCTAGGAACACAAACAGGGTCCCCCAGTCCCATTGTGGTCCTTTGCCCACTAAGCAGCACTACAAGTATTATGTCATAAACTGAGGCAAGGAATTAAGGAAAGAGCAAAGAAGAAGAAAGCCATGAAGCCTGGCTCTGTCATGCTATCTCCTGAGTGCAGGTCTGACTTCTAGGTACCCTCTCCTGCCTGTGGAGGCTAGATTCAGGCCTTCTACTCATCTCCACATTCAAATTCTCACACAAAGGGTTGAATGTTCCGTGGGAAATCATCAGCCGGACAGAAATGTATTCTAATACAGAAATACAGGATTCCTTTTCCAAATCCTTTACATTTGAATAAATGGTACCATGTTAATGTTGACTTGTTTGTCTCACAGTGTTCTCTTCTATTGGCGCACACCATCACATCTCTCCAAATCATTTTGAAACTAGGCAACAGCCTACAGGAGATGGTCAGAACATGAAGGTCCTTGAGTCCTAGGGGTCCTGCATCCCTCCCAGCCCTGTTCTGCTTCCCATTCTGCCCAAAAGTGATGAAACAGATCACCGTTGTCCAGTGTATGTCTTGTTGCCCAAGAATTGTGAAGAGTCAGGTTGTGAGGAAGGCTCGGGTTCAGATGGCTCCTCTGCACTGCCTTTCCTGAACATCAACATGGTTACAAAGAAAATACAGGGTATCCTGCAAATATCTGCCCTTTACTAGACAGAGCCAAGGGTCTAAGAGCATCCCATTTTTTATCTGTGTTCCTTGGTAGATATCTATTGAGTGTATGCTGGAAGGGACTGAACACTCAACACTAACACAAGCTCTTTGCCTGAGCACTAGTTCTAATCTAGCTGAAAGAGGTGCCAGAATAGTATTGAAAAGTTGTGTGCCGCATAGAATTGGAGTGGTTCTTCTGTGTGGCTCCATAGTCACAGCTGGACTGTCATCTGTTCCAAACACAGTAGGAAATGAAATGAAGGCATTTTTTCATTTTGCTGACTGGAAGTCATCTGACTCTTCATGCAAAGCAGAGGTTTCACACCCTTCTGTTCATACAACACCTTACACGAATTACCCAATGATATCCTTGCAAAGTCATGTCAAATTTCACTATGACCACTGATTAAAGGTTTTTCCCTTTCATTTTTTGTTTTATGCGTACTCCTCAGTGTGCTGGCTGAGTGGTTAGTGAGGAACTACCCTTACTAGCCTGGCAGATCTCTGCCAGACTTTCGTTTCTCTAAAACTCAGTGGCTTCCTCTATTACCACTGCCCAAGGAAAGCAGCTCAGGGTTGGAAAACCCTCTCTGAGTTGTCATTCTGACCTTACATCACACTTCACCTCTTAGCCTCCCTTTCTTATAAAGCAACAGAAATAATTCCTTCGGCTCCTCCTTCACAGTGCTGGCGGTGGGGGCAGGGGTAAGGGGTTTAAGTGATTAAAGTTTGCATACGCATTGTACCAGTGCTAGGTAATTACGAAATAGTGTTATTCATGTTACCACTATCTGCAAAGTAGATGTCTTGATAATCAGGCTTCATGACTTTGCAACTGACCCTTATGAACACACTGTAGGACTAACATTTTTCCATACCACAAAAAAAACCCCACCACTCTCCTACAAATATGGATATGTTTCATCAGTGCTACACATTGTGGAGGATGTAGCTGTCTACTCCTTGTGACCACTGGATCTCTGTGATTTAGAAGATGTTTCCAATGATCATTAGGGATAATATTGGCAGAAAACAGCTATTTTGTTTTATAAGAAAAAGATTTCAGGGCAGGAGGAAGTTCTGAAATTCTCAAAATGAACTGTTTTGACTTTTTTCTAAACAAAATACTCTATCCTGCCCATTCCAAGCACTTTTTGGAAATGCTATTGTTTGAGAGAACTGGAAAACCAGTTTGTACCATCTGAAATATGACACAAGGAAGACCCTTTGGCCTCCCTTACACGTACTCCTGTCTGCGTGCAATCGGCAATGGGAAAATGTATATTATTGATCCCTCTTTCCACTCACAAAATTTCTCACACACATTAGCTGCTGAGTCTTCCAAAGAAAGGGAAGGAGAGGAAACTAACACCCAGTGGTGTAAGACATCTAGAGAGACAGACGTCTAGCTAGATAATGAGCTGACGGGTACAACACTAAGTGATTAGAGTATGAGTTCAAAATTATTAAAATCGTGGTACCTTGACTGACACATGACATCTGTTTCATACTTCCCTTCAGAATTTCAATTTGGTAACCCCATGTGGGATGGAAAAAAAATTATAGGTTGGGAAAACCTTTCCCCACAAAACACTAATGATTACTTTCTGAATTAGTAAGAGGAAATAACTGCCCCCTCATGGTCTGAGTACTCATCCATCCTGTAAGTAAGAGTTTAAGATTTTGCCTTGCCCAGGAAGAAAAGGATAGCTGTGACTAACTGTTCTGGGCTGGCCTTTCTCACACACTATTGTGGACTTTTGGGCCACTCCTAACTGTAAGACTATCAGCTCTGTATTGTCTAGAGACTCCAGTAATAGTATAATGTGAATATTCAGGACTTGTGTTAAAATAATTTTCTGGAGCGTATGGAGATGATAAGCAATATTTTTCTCAGAACATGTGTCCCCATTAACAGCAGTTAGTGTCCCTGTTTATAAAAATGAGCACAATGCTGCCTCCCTTCTCTTTCCTTGAAAGGCTGTTGAACTGATGTGTATGAGGAATTCTGAGACTGGACAGAGGGACCTATAACATACGTTTCCTCATTGCTGATTGTGCATGGACAGCAATATGTAATGGAGACCAAAGTGTCCTCCTTGTTTCCTGTGCCATATTTCAGGTTGGTACAAACTTGTTTCCCGGTTCTCCAAAAAACACAATCTGCATGTATGAACGATTAATAAACTATGAGTTACCAGTGCGAGCTAACCATGAGAAAGGGAGATACAATCCTAAAATGCTGTTTTCCTTGTAGTGAAGTATCGAAAACAGTGATAGCATTGTAGAAGACAGTAATGGAAAAACATGGTGTGCATTTTTACTCTATGCTTTTACAGTTTGGAGTCTTTTCACATATCCAACTCCGTATTAAAATCTATTACCCATAAAATAGAAGAAGATTCCAAATCTTATTCAATTTTAGTTTAAGTCCATATCAATGGAAAAGCAGCACAATTGTTGGCACGGCAGCAGCCTAAAGTATGGCTGGCGTTGCATGAAATACCTCCCGCGCTACAACCGCAGAGTGTCTATGGGTTTTTCCACATAAAACCTTTCATTTTCACCAGTTCTTCTTCATTCTTCCAAGAAGAATAAAACACTTACTCTTGAAAGTTTTCTGTTTTCAGCACCAAAATATCCTTTGGAGGTACTGCCGGTTCTGAGCATTATATCATGAATCTTAGAGTATTTGTTTCCTTTTTAAAGCCCCAGCTTCTTGTCTTATGTGATTTCATGAATCACAGGGTTTATTTTAGAGTTTTGGGGTTGGGATTTTTTCCTAATCACTTTTTAATCATCATGGTTGCAGGGAAAATATTGAAAACAAGAACTTCTGAAAGCATAATAAGGCAAATAAATAGAAAAAATTACAATTTAAATGTAATGGTTTCAAAGTTCTTCCTAAAGACTTTTGAAATACTTCTGCCTAGGCTTTGGCACCTACAACATTCATACTGTTGATTTTTAATGTTAACCAGGCAATATTATCAATAGAATGCTATCAGTACAACACACTGACTTCAGATAAGGCACTTCGTGCCTTGGTGGCTGTAAAGTCTTCTACAAAATAAAGATATATTTTATTAAAATAGTTCTCCTGAAAGTGATCTTCCAAGGTTTTCTAATTCTTCCCTAATAGCCCTGCTCTTCATAAGGCCAGCATGCTAGTCTTTCCATAACCTTTTCCACAAATATTTCCATTAGTTTTAAGGTAACCTTTTAATTCACTTTAAGAGAAATAATTCATTAAGAAAACAATTCCATTGTAATTTGGCCTGACTGTGTTCTGCGGTTCTGACTTTCTGCTGTTTTCTGTGAAAATATATGCATATATCTACCTTTGCTGTACGTTAATAGATAGAAAAACCATCACATATTTTGCTCACAGTGTCTTTCCCCAATTCCTGGTAAATGAGAACGTTTTCCTCTATACATTAACTCTCCATCCAGAGAGACCTCTGGTATTTTCACAGTCATTCAGTTTCATTTTCATAGGATCAGATCCATCTTCAAAAGAAGCCAAAAAGCCATCTGAACTTCTGCATCCAGATATCTGTGATAATACCTCACGGCGCCCTTTCAAAAGGACTGTGTTATTTTTAAAGAGAGAAGACCGAAGGATGCTAGTCTTGGATCAGCTGTCAGTTTCAGTATGTGCTGGGTGAATCCAGTTAGGGGTCTCCATTGACCTTGTCACAGGCCAGCTTGCAACCTCCTGAAATAGCAGGGACTCCGCTGAAAATTTGTTGCAGATTGATAACCTTGGAAATCATAGCCCTCCGAGCAACATAATACTTTCCATACATTCTCCATACTATATCCAAATGGTACTTTTTAGACTTTCATCCTGTCGGAGAGCCAGCCCCACTCATCTTCCTCCCATTATGTTTACCAAATTTTCTCCGTGTGCTGGGTTTCGTGATTCATTCCTTCTCCTTATGTTGGTTTTCTGCGTTGTGGGCTTTTTTTTGCATTGGAATTTTTTTTTGGTTTAGTTTTTAACAAGGAATTCAAGTGCCATTCATGTTTTCATTGTACAGTTGCATTTATTTTCACAGTTTAAGTACCTTTAGTGTACAGACACATTTATTGTTGGAAATTAATACTCATACTTAAATTTGGAGCAAAACACTAGTGAAAGCAATCCTGTAATGTTTTAATTTCTTGTTGAATATTCTAAGTTGAAATGTGAGCTTTTGGGGGGAAAATCTGATCATCTTCACATTATCCCTTACACAGTTTACAATAGTTAAATATCATGTATGCACATGCAAACACAAGTGTGTATGTATGGGCGTATGTTGGAGGTTAACTCAATGATCTATTTCAAGCATCAGTAAGAAAATATCCATGAAATGTTTCAAACCAGCCTACAGAGTGGGCATTTTTTGTCATAACCATTTGGAAATATCCACAGGAGGTTTCCTAGCAGAAATCTGCTGTGTGATGCAACCCTTTCTTCTAAAACAATCCAGGAGACAGTTTGGCGGGGATTCCCCTTGCCCACCATGCTCTTTAGTGCCATTCATAATTGTGTGACTAAGCAAGCCAGTCATCTTTACTCACAGAAAAAAACAAATCAGTATGCAGATTTGGTCCTACCTGTTTCTGTCCTGCCTCCAGAACACTTATGAGCACACCAGAAAGTCAGGCGTACAAGCAATCCATCCACAGATGACATTTTAGTTAGAACTGGACTTCTTGAAAGCAATTTGCTAGCAAAGACTTTCCAGTTAGATTCAGAATTTAAAGTGAAAGGAGAAATATGCAAGACCTTTGCTTTTTAGTAGTTAAAAAACGAAGAAGTGCTTCACACCCTAAGTACATTTCCTCTTCATCTCCACAGGAAATAAGGCTGCCTATAGAAGAGCTACTGTGGGTCGAGTGTAGATGCACTTTATTTTAAAGTCACATGTCTTCTTTTTTCAAAGGCCTGGACTAACAACTATGAAGTGCTCTGAGTGGACACCCTCCAGTTCACTTTATGCTGCGTAAAGAGTTAATTAGCTAGGAATAAATACTTAAAAGACCAAGAAATGAGAGAACTAAGTAGTTTCTGTTGCTTTTTTGAAGAGGTTAATGAGTCTCTGCCCCAAACTAAGATAAAGCAAGTTTCTAAAAAGACAATAAAACAAACACATGTTGGAGAAGACTAAAATACAATCTCAAGTAGCATACTTTAAAGTAATCAAAACGTAAGTACCATGGCAGGTTGCGTTGTTAATCTTTTTTCCTAAGGAAATGAAACTTATGCAGTTTCTCTAGCTGTCAGTTCCTTCCTCATCAGTAACTTTTGAACAGAGTCAGCAATTTGATCCAAATTTGAGACTCAAAAGTCTCACAGCTAATTTAGCCCCTGCCACTTTCATTGAAATTGACAGCTTAGCAACAGCAAGATTCTTCTACTAATCATGGACCATGTGTTGATATTTGAAAGTATCTATATGAGTTAATTACTGTAAGGAAGGGAACAGTTTTCCTAACACAACTATTTGATTGTTGTGAAAGCATATTCATTCCATCAATTACTCAAGAGTTAGTTAATATCTAGGAAAGTCTATATGGCAGTTATGAAAAACTTCCAGAAGTTATGAAAAACAGTTATGAAAGGAGCCTTACCCTCCCATTTAAACTAATCTTATTGTTTCATATTAATGTGTACAGGGCTCTGGACTCTTGCTTCATCCTTTTCCAATACCTCTGGTTTGCCACATCAGCCTATTCTGTGCATATCTGTGCGGTAAAATTGAAGGAGAAACTGTAGCATGTGCTACCATAGCTAGGGTTGTTTTATTCTAATTTAGCTAGTGTGGATATCAGTAGCAGAGGAGCTATGACACACCAGGCTTTAGCTGTGGTGTACTATCTCTGTCTCCATATATACAGGTAAAGTACAACAGTCCTTTCAAAGCTCTGCAAAAGCAGATATACAAGTTGAATTTCAGTTGCAAAGGGCTGAGTTCAGGCACACCAACTCTGGTTTCCATCAGCACACTTGAAATGCTCTCCCCTTTCCATAAGAGATTTTTCTTTTGTAAAACCTGCAATTTTGGTTCAATAGTTGCTAAAAAAATACCTAAAGAAATTTTAGATTAGCTGATTTTTTTTTCCCTCCCATATAAGGTAAAATGACGTATCAGTGAGATCTTCTACATTAGTGTGCCGTTTGTTTACACATGGAAATTTAAAACCAGTCTCCCGATAATCCTCACTCACCATACTTTGGGCTGCATTTGGAGCACTCTTGGAGCCCGCAAAAATGAGTTCCTTTTGGATAAACTAAAACTGGAAGATGTTTTCAGAAACTCACTTGATGTTCTCCAATTGTTAACAGGAGCTCAGGCCACAGGACCAGACTAGAGCTAGTTCAAAATCCACTCAAAACAAATGCAGTGTGGAAGTTGGGTCCTCAATGCCATTTTTTTTTAACTTACAGATCTGCTCTGATAGCATTGCTTCTTTTGCTAATGAAGACATGAGATATTTTGCAACAGTTTCTGATATCTTATTTGAAATGTTTAAGCACCGAAGATGAATGGTCTAAGCAATGGGAAGCAGGAAATTAAAATGTTGCTTGTACTAGACCCTGAACCAGAATAATCAGGCACAAGTAGACAGATAGGTGTACACAAATAAATATTAGTGGAAGAAGCAATTAAATATTTAAAAGTAGTCATGAATCTTCTCATACCTGGGCACACATGGAAACCTATTCAAAAAACCTATAATTTCTGGCATTGCATCTTGAATTACACTCAAAAGAGGCTGTGGTGGGATGCATCAGCTCCTCCTCTGCTTCCAAGGAAGTCTTTGCAGGAACTGTATGTCAAGGATTCAGCGATAATGCAGTGTTGATTAGCTGAAGAACGAATGGATTCGCGTTGTTTTTCTAGTCGCCTCAAATCACAAGGTTATGCTTTGTTGATATCCACAGCCTTAGGAAGTCTGTAGGTCTTAGAGTAACTCCAGAAGTGCTGCAGAAGTAATGAAAATGAGATAGTGAAGTAGCAGACATGCCTAGAGCACAGACAACAAAGTTTAGGAAAAGCAGAAGTAAAAGCAGGGTGATGAAGAAATTTTGTATGTCACAGGAGAAACCAATAGTCAAAATGTCTGAAGGAATATCTTGGAGAAAACAAAATGGGGCTGGGTAAAATATCATAGTAAAACACATTCTTCTGGAGTCATGTAAGGTGTCCGCTATCCAATCCTCTGGTTGGATAAAGATAAAATATAATAAAATACAGTATGACTGAGAAGGTAAATGTTACTGGGAAAGGTATCATTATGGTAGATGTTAATTCTCTGAATACGGCTGGATGTTGTTACATGAGTTGTAACTTTTCAGTTAATGATATTTTCATTTCAAAAAGAAATATTTTGAGATATTAGAAGAACTGATCAGTGGGTCTGAAGGTAAAGGTAAACATGAAGCAAGACTGGAGTTTCTCAAGTCAAAAGTGCAAAATTCTTTAGAATCTGCCTCAAAAGTAAAGAAGAAAATATGACAGACAGGAGTGTAGGTCTGCTGAGAGCAGCCAACCCAACCACCTCCTCAGGAATAGCAGGAACATAGGAGGACCCTGAGGGACAAAAAGAAGGACTGATCAGCAGTGATAACTGCATCTTGGATGTCAAAAAAGGGTGTGAAAGAAATTCCCAAATTCACACCAAATCAGTCCATGTGAAAACAGAAGTAGAAAAACAGCAAATCGTGCCATCATCACATAAACAAGAGGAGCATAAGGAAAGAAGTGAGGCTGGTACAGGTTAAGACTGGGCTGGACGATTGTATACATTGTAGCCCAAAAACTAAATAGACAATTCATCTCAATTTTTAATATGGACAGGGACATTAAGAAGCGTTAGTGAATGTAGGGGGTGAGCAAGATCATTCTGAGAGTTGCTGACACAGAACACGGAAGTAAAGTCAAGATGACTGATAAGAGACAAGAATGGAAACGATCTCCTGTAAGGCAAAAGCAGAAGCAAGAAGGTAGACTTAAAGGTTCTCCCATCAAGAAAACAAGCCGAACAAATGGACACATAAAAATGCAGCTGCAGTAGGAAGATATTTTAACCAACCTATCAAATGAGTAGTAGCACTTGCAGAACAGCAAATGCAATAACTGTCATTACAAAAAGGAGAAATAACAAGCAAGGCAGATAGAGACATGTTATCTGACAAGAGTGGTGTGCAAGGCTTTAGAACAAATTATGAAATAATTGACCATTAAAGACAATGAGGGGAAAGAATAAAATGCAGCCTGGGTTTAATCAAAGGCAGATTGAAACGAGAACAACTTTGTTTACTTGAGGATGGAATTAATAAAATAGGGAGAAATGTGACTGTGCAAGTGCCAGTCCAGGTGTGTGGCTTCTAGTCAGAAGAAGCTGGGAGGTCACCCTTTGGAGGAGGAGAACGGCCCCATGGTGCCACTGCTCATCGCAGGAACCATCAAGGCAATGCTGCGATGGAAATGGACGCTGAGAGGTTAATCGGGCAAGTTATTTCTAGAAGAGGGAGAAAGGGAACAATGGCAATGTACAGTTGTGGGTTAACCCTGTGCTATATAAATGAATTCGAACTAGAAATGGTCCAGACAACAAAGAAAGAGCTCCTGTTTTATAAAAGAAGTCTAGAAGTCTGGCTTGTTCAACTTCAGAAAAACAAAGGCTGAGAGAAGACGTAATTGTTATCTGAACTACATTAGAGTGGGAAAACAGCAAATTCAGTAAGTCAAATAAGCTAACAGAATAAACTGACACTGGATGAAATGGCTATAAATTGGCCATGGGTAAATTTAGACCAAAAGATGGAAGACTTCTAACAATCAGAGAGTGAGATTCCAGAACAGCCTTCCCAAAACAATAGGGAAGGATTCACAGGTATAAAACTTCTTCAAAGTATCTCATTCCACCTCTGGATTTACATCAATTGTTCTGGTGAGTGGCTGTCTTATTGCTAGTTCCAGGCAAACTGGATTTCCTGATATTACTGCTGAGGAGTAAATCCTTGTTGTGCTTTCTTCCCTCTGACTGGAGAACCCTGGTGTTTCTTATAAAGTCACTTTTGTAGATGAACTGCAGTCTAGCTGATTTTTTTATCTTCCCTCTCATGAATGGGATTGAACTGATATGTTTAATGTCTTGTTTTTACCAGAGGGCACATTTTCTTATAACTCTCCTTTAAATCCTTTGCAATATTCCAATGTTTCCAAAAGTTGGAGCAGACTCAGAAAACCAATAGTGAAAACTCATGCAGAAGTTACAACATCTTCCTGTTTCCTCTCAGTAGTCCTCATTCATGGATGAGTTGAGCACCTATATTCACTCTTTTTGCCATAGTACAACGCAGGCAGTTTATAACAATTCTTAAGTCTTTTGACAGTCACCAAAATGCCCATCCTAGAGTTTGGATCTGGGAAATACTCTTTACTAGATTGTAGCCACCCAGCACATCAGTGTGCCCTCTTCCCTTCCATCTATAAAACCTCCCCCAAAGATTCACTTGGTTTTCCTCTATAGGGAGGAATAAGCACCAGGATCTTGCTTTCTGTGGTCTGAAAACATACTGTGCTGAACATATCTCTCAGCTGAGTGTGGTTCGTATCAGCGAGATATTCGCCTTGATCATCTTTTGGTATCAGCAGGCCTTTTTGGGAGTACAGGGGATGCAAACCCAAGTTACTTGTCTCAGAGAGGCTGAGCCACTGACTCAGGTTGCAGCCCTGCACCCGGTGCTGTGCCCCATTTGTAGCCATTTGCAATGCTGCAATTTTCTCCAAGCTTTGAATGCCCTTGGCTTTGCTCAAGTAGAATGGGAAATTTTTCTAAAAACCCCACGACATTTCACAGAGCAAGAAACCCACTCCCATTCCTGCACTGATGTCAAAGTTGCCCCAAAACGCCAGAAATAGCCTGAAACCGAGAAGCGGCACGGCCACCACATTGACATCCACGTTGCGGCTCCCCTCCGCACAAGGGAGGAAGGGGAGAGCAGGGGAGCCTCCCAGGAGCGGGGGCGATGCCTGGTACCCGCCCAAGAAACTCTGAATTGATGGCTGGCGTGGGCTGCCCTTCTCCAGCCGCCACCGCAGTTGTCCGCCGGCTTGGGATTCACATCTGCAACCCCTCATGGGGTGGCGTTGTACGTGAAACACTCTTTCCCCTGCTGCGGGTAGAAAAACAGGTTGCCTTTTCCACTGACAGCGTGTGGTTTCTCATTCACAAAAAAAATTTTTTCCTCACATCTAGGAGGTTCGATTGTAAATAGTTTTATCAAGTGACTAATTTACCGTGCCTGTGGTTTATCTCTGCGAGCTTTCTTCATCACTTGGAAAGTGCTACTGGTTATTCCCTAATCGTTATACAGGAACAGAGAAAACATTTACACTGACATGACAAAATTTGTCTAGGAGACGTCAGTGGGTTCTTTGCTCGTGGTTAGGGACAACGAGCTCGGCTGGCACAAACCACTTCTTTCGTGCGGGGAGGGAGAAAACAGGAAGTAATTGATGATGCTTTATTAATGATGGACACGGGCTACCAAGCTTCATCTCCAATGATAAAACCACTGTGGTGTATTTTGCTGCTAACTACTGTTCATTGAATCTTCAGGAGAAACAAGCAAACAAAAACCGTCTCTGCACCTTTGCTTCTTCAAGGAAGTTACTTCCTTCTCATCAGCTCAGCCAAAAGCATGGTTGCACCATGAGTACCAAAACCACTTAAACGAGCAGCGCTGGGGGAAAGTGGAAGGAAAATCATCAATCAGTTAACATTAACAAGTGATGCATGCTAATAAACCAAAACTGTGCTATTATGTCATGCGTCTAAAAGTCTTTGAGGCCTTAAAGAGAAGAAAAATACGATAATTGACTAAAAGGCTGTTTGGAAAACAAAACCAAACCTCAAAGGAAAATTAAATTTTGTGTACCCAGATGACACTGGGCCAGTTTTCACCAGTTAACTGCTTAAGCTCCAGATAAAATGTTTGCAGCATTCAGCTTATCCAGCTTGGGTTTTGGTAGATCAGGAGACATGGCAAACCACCCACCTCCATGACTGGCTGCAGAAGTTTGGCTGGTGATGGGATCTGAGGCCAAAGCAGGAAAGTAGCACAGCTGCTGACCACAAGGCCAGGTAGCATCCTTGTCAAGTTCTCTTCTTCTGTTTCTCAGGCTGTCATGGCCTGTAATTTTGGGGGGAGTGTTGGAAGGGGCCCCATTTGCTGTTGCTGCAGAAGCACCAAGAGCAGCCCAAGGCCCAAGGGAGTTTTCTCTGTGGTATCTTTGGTCTAAAAGAAAAATTTCAGCTTCCACTGTGATGTCTGTAAACAAGATTATGGACAGCTTCAGCAAAGCTCATTAAACAAACTTCTGCAGACCTTCTTCAGTGGCAGAGCCACCTTTGCAAATTTCAACCCCTGTCTGGACAGAAAACAGCATGGCTTTTCATGCCACCGCTTCAGCGCCATGGGGTACTGCATCTGAGCATGTGCATGATCTTCCTCCAAACTTACCTGGAACTTTTGTGTGTTGTTCAGAGAGGATGAATTGCAATTGATGAACTCATTTCTGAGATAATTAAAAGAGCACAAAGTGAATACAGAGCTTTCCAGAATCAGAATGGACTGCAGAAACAGCAAGAATCTCCCCACAAGGTTCCTCAGGTTTATTTAATGGAAATTAATTTTATCCTTTTCATTAGAAACATTATGTTGCCCTCTCACTATTTGAAAATTGTAGGTTCTGCCCCTACCGCTTTCACAATTATAGACTATTTTGGACACTCTTTTTATACCAGTAATGAAATTAGTATCTAATACAATCTCATTCATAACCTCTAATTGAATTTCATTATTTTCTCTGCAACTCCAGCTGCTGGAAGCTCCATTCCCTGCTGTCTTTAAACAGATTTTTTTATGTGCAAAATATAGTAACACACTGAGGCTACAGCTGAGAGCCGAACACCCCAGGCTCCTCTACTCACCCATTGTCACTCTTCTTCTCCCACACTCCCATGCCAGCTGCCTCCGGTTCCCTCTCCCTTTACATGCCCTCTCTCACTAAACCATGTTAAATTTAGATTTTCTCTGGTTTTTATCTCTGAGAATTCAAAAATCAGGGAATGGTAATCAGGTAGCTGTTATTACTTAGATATTTTAGCATGGCATGTTCTTCCACTGCTTTGCCAGATTGCTGAGCCAGAAAGCTGCTTTCCCCCACCAGAAGGTGGCACATCACTGAAAAGGGCATCTTGACCTGGGGAGAGTTGGGGAGGCACTCTGGGGCCAGCCAGAGTCAACGGCCGAGGAGCAGGGAGATCTGCGTGACCCTTTCATGGTCGACCTAAGAAAAACCTCCCTGGCCATGCCCATGCCACAAGGAGAGGAGTGGGAGCAAGAGCAGGAGAGGGCTGGTTTCCACCCCAGGGCCTTGAACCAAAAGCCTCAGCATCACTGGCAAGGGGCCTGCAATCTTCTTCAGAAGTAACTTACAAAAGAGAAACTTCTGTGACTTCTCATCTGCCTTAATTGTATTTCAAAATTCATTCGACCCTTTCCTCTTGCAGGACTTGACGATCTCCTGCAGTCTTTCACCTTGCACAAAGGTTTTGTGGCCAGACAGTTGCTTGTAGTTTTCTGTTCTACTATGGAAAAAAAGCCCCTTGCTCTTCAACTGCCTTTTTCACGGAGACACTGACAGCCAACAGTTACCACGGGACTGTATTTGATTTGGTTACATCTGGACACAGAGTTGGGTTTGCCAGGGCAAATGAGGGGACCGCTGGGTGTGATGTGCATGGTTTGGTGATGGGACAGCATCTCTGTGGCTGCACAGTCCCATTGCTCACACTGTGGTTGCATCCAGCTCTATAACACTTTACTCTGTCCAGAAATGATGCAATGGCCCTTCAAAGTCGGCCTTCTATGGGTACTATCAGCAGTTTTCAAGGTCCAACTGGATAAAGCCCTGGCCAGCCTGGTCTGACCTCCTTGAGCAGAAGGTCAGACCACAGGCCTCCAGAGGCCCCTGGCAGCCTCATTTATCCTGTGGTCCTGTGGCTTTATGACTACTGCTACATTTCAGAGCTGCAACCCCATCCACAGGGGTGAAAAAACATTATGCATAATGTTTTGCAATTTAGCATTCAAACCTACTCCCAACATATGTCACCAGCATCTTTATTCTATGACAGTCTCCAGCTTCACTCGATGGTATTATATTGCCATTACCTCCCTTTTCTCTCTGGCAATGTTCCTCAGACCTACTGCCTGCCTTTATATTTCCTAATCTCTCTTCCACTGGAGCCAACAGAATAGGAATACCAAGCTAAACACTGATTTTTAAATGAAAATTTAATTTTTAAATGAATTAAGGTAAGACCATTCTCCACACATATTCCTGGAGAGTGTCTCCCACAGCTCAGCAGCTCCTGTTGGTTTGCAGGAGCCTGGTGGCAGTTGTCATTTACAATACAAAGAAGCTTCACTAGAGATGAGGGAAGCTGCAGAGTGACCACAGCACAACTGTGTGAACACTGATGTAACCTTTCCATTCCTGTAACAGCACTGCCTGCCCAGGCATCCTTTCTCTTCGCAGCCCTCTCTCATCGAATGCCCTGCAGTTGCTGAGGGGGAAGATGACTCAAGCGGTACTTGGGCTTGGTGGCTATGGGGCTATGTTGGGAAACATTTTCATTAATCACTAGGCCAAAAGTCCATGCGTTTCGCCTTTGGCCATGCATCATAGAATCATAGAATCACAGAATTGTTTAGGTTGGAAAAGACCCTTAAGATCATTGAGTCCAACCATTAACCTAACACTGCCAAGTCCACCACTAAACCATGTCCCTAAGCACCACATCTACATGTCTTTTAAATACCTCCAGGGATGGGGACTCAACCACTTCCTTGGGCAGCCTGTTCCAGTGCCTGAATACCCTTTCGGTGAAGAAGTTTTTCCTAATATCCAACCTAAGCCTCCCCTGGCACAACTTGAGGCCATTTCTTCTCGTCCTATTGCTTGTTACTTGGCAGAAGAGACCGACCCCCACCTCTCTACAACTTCCTTTCAGGTAGTTGTAGAGAGCAATAAGGTCTCCCCTCAGCCTCCTCTTCTCCAAACTAAACAACCCCAGCTCCCTCAGCCGCTCCTCATAAGACTTGTGCTCTAGACCCTTCACCAGCTTTGTTGCCCTTCTCTGGACACGCTCCAGCACCTCGATGTCCTTCTTGAAGTGAGGGGCCCAAACTGGACACAGTATTTGAGGTGCGGCCTCACCAGTGCCGAATACAGGGGCACTATCACCTCCTTGGTCCTGCTGGCCACACTATTCCTGATACAAGCCAGGATGCCATTGGCCCTCTTGGCCACCTGAGCACACTGCTGGCTCATGTTTAGGCCGCTGTCAACCAACACCCCCAGGTCCTTTTCAGCCAGGCTGCTTTACAGCCACTCCTCCCCAAGCCTGTAGCATTGCCTGGGGTTGTTGTGACTGAAGTGCAGGACCTGGCACTGAGCCTTGTTGAACCTCATACAGTTGGCCCCGGCCCAACAATCCAGCCTGTCCAGGTCCCTCTGCAGGGCCTTCCTACCCTCCAGCAGATCGACACTCCCACCCAACTTGGTGTCATCTGCAGACTTACTGAGGGTGTGTCTTTGCAGTGAGGAGGCTGCTATTGCAGTCTCTAGAAACTGATGTATGTTGTGGGCATGAAGAAACAGTGACCAAATGGCCAAATCCAACATCATTGTCCAAATCCCATTCTTATTCCCATGTTTCAGGAAAAATTATCTTCCTTCTAATGCTCTCTGAGGGAAACTATCCCAGTGTTTGCCAAGGGCTATGTTATAACATCACCTCAGGGCTCCAGATGAGATCAGGAATTTGCTGTAGATGGTTCTGATTATAGCAGAAATTACTTAATAAGGGATAGTCTCCACTCTGAACATTTTGCATTTCAGAGAAAAAAGCACTTCAGGGAAAATAGAGAAAATTTGTACATGGTCTTGTCTGTGATGGAAATTGTTGTCTTTGCTGACTGTTGCTGTATTATTTACATAACGCCAAAACTGCATGTGCAGCTGCCACTTTCCACTAGATCAGTATTTTTCAAAAAGTTATGAGCTAGTGACAATTTTAATACACAGCCCCACATTTTTCATTCTTCCTCTTGCAGTAACAGTCACAAAATACCATTTTTTCTGTGTAATAAGAGTCACTGCTCCAAAAAGACCAAAACACCATGATAAGACAAGCCACGTGAAGCAATAGCGACAACAATTAACACTACACAGGTATTAATTTCCTTCTGAGGATTTCTGTACTCAAAGCAAAGATAAATTAACTTAGGCAAATAATTGATAGACAATTTTTCTATTTGCCAAAGGAGAGCAGTACCTTAATGAAGCAACTTGCCTACAGTCACATAGGGAATCTGTAGTAAAACTGGGGACTGAATTTGTATCTGATTTATAACCCTAGTCTTTGGCTATATGCCCATCTTTCTTCCCCCGCTTTTTTAATTTCAATTCTAAGTTTGTGGCAATTGAATTTAAAAAAAAAAGACCTTCTAATCCAACTGCATATCTATCTTGGTTTTCCATCCAAGGAAACTACTTATGAAACACGCTCTAACACTTTCTCCATCAACTGAAGAGTCAGAAGTAAACTGGGACCAATATGAGTCTTGTTTTCTAAGAGTGACACCTAGAGTTTCATCTGAAAAATTAAAAAGCTTTCCTTTACTCATCCAGCTTTAAAAGGCAATAAGCTTTTGTCCATATTTATTATTTCAAATCACCAATTAAATGTATTTAGTGCTAATTATTTTGCTATGTTTTTTATGAAGATACAACACAATATTTGTTGCTAAGTGGCCTGTATATGGCATCTGCCATTTATCGCAAGACTTCTTTATTAAATAATGACCTTTATTTTGCAGGTGTCATATTTTGCCTTTCATTCATGAGTATTCAATTGCTTTGGAAATGTGATTCGCTTTACTGCATGAAGGTATGCACCATGCGCAGAGATCGATCCCTGGGAATGCAGGGTGGTGTCCGGGCTTGCCCTTCCTCACCCCTCCGCCACGGGGCACCGTGCCAATCACCAGGGAAGAAGGTGCTCCTTGTGGGTTGATAAGTTATTAGACAAATCACTTAAATCCAGCTGGAATCTGTAAAAATTAGCTATCTGATCCACTTAGGCCCATTTCAAAGTTCATCTGTCTCTTTGTGTGTCACCTGTGTACCTCTGCATCCCTTTGAAAAACAGGTGTCAGTGCTCATTTTGTGAAATTATTTTTAGCCACGGAGCTCATATCCACCTTCGCACCTTAGCACAGCAGAAAACACAAATAATCCACATGCAATCATTGTAGACTGCTTCTGGAGTTTTTCTTTTTCAACTCTGAACATCCATGAGGGGAGAAAAAAGGAAAAAAAAAACAAAACAAACCTGAAAATCCCACTGGCTGGATGCGGTAGCTCAGCAAAATTCCACAAGAAAAATCTTCAGCAACCTGAATCACCTGAAAACATCGCCCATGGATCCTCTGAATTAAATGTTAACTTTTTCTGTTTGCAGGTGCCACAGGCTCCCTTCTGCAGCAGAGAAGCAGCAGCCCCTCCTGCTCCTGCAGCCATGGGGACCCCTGCGCTGAGCCCCCAGATCCCAGCTACTGCTCCCTGCCAGCGGTAATGACTGGACAGTGACATCTGATGAAGGCTGGTGAGGCTGTGCCCATGGTCAGTTTTCTATTCCATACACCAGAGTTTGGACAAAACCCATTAAAACAGAAAGCAAACCTAAATCTCACGAACACATGGATGAACTGTGTGGAAAAGCCATGAAAAAGGACACCATGTTAAATGAAAATTAAATTACATGCTCGAAAAAGACGACGACGTTAGATGTACCACCTTTGTCACTGTCCCTTTAATTAACCATTTTGGTTTTAATCAGAAAAAAAAAAGTATGTTGAGTTGCAACCCCCTTGTATTAGTTAGACATTTGCCCCAACCCTGCAAGCTGATGTTGATTATTGACTCCGCAGGACGGTGGGACTGCGCCGCAGTTGTCCACCCGCAGGGTGAACATTTGAAACGATGGAGTTTTGCTTTTATGGATAAGCAAGTGAACATATCCTCAGCCAGTTACACCTCCCTTTTCTTGGGACCCCTGCTGCCCAGCTCACCCTGGGGTCCCCCCACTCACCCTGGAGTGAGCATCGTCCCCGGGAAACCTTCAGGCTCCCACTCCAGCCATGTGTGGCCAGGATGGGTCCTGCCCTTTTGGGTGGTGGGGTCCTGTGTGTGGCCTGGTCTGTCTCTACAGCCTCCTGTTAATTAAAGCACTGGGCGGGCTTTCCCTGCTTCGTCTCCCTGAATGTGCTATTTTGGCAACAATCGGCTTCATGAAATCTAAAAGAGAGAGTTAGGACTGCATTTCAGTCCCGTTAGTGTCCTAGGTGTCTTCTTACTGTATAAGGATAGCGTTCCAAAACAGCAAAAAAAGGAAATTCAGTAATATCTAAATAATTTGGAGGTGAAACCTCAGAGCCAGGAATGCTATGTTCAGACTTTGTTTGTTTTATAATTTAGTTTGCTCAAATAAAATACAGTTGCCTGGTAAGGTACTGCAACAAAACCTGGCATGTCGTATACTGCAACTCCCTCTAGTAATAACATAACAAATAATGAAATAATATAACACTACTAATAAAATAGAGGATTAAATCCGTGTCTCATGTCTAAACATGCAAGGCATTCAGCTGGATCTGGTATTCCTCTGGAATAAGGGGCATAAGGCGGCTTTCCTCACCTCACCTGCTCCTTTTATATAGCTCTATATGTATTCTGGATTGGCAGGTCCCTGTCAAATTTAAAATCACCATGTAGGATGGCACGTTAGGTTTGCTGTCTCCCAGAGTAAGAAGGTATATTCATAAGAACATTTTTTTTGTCAGGCATATATATTACGCTTCACAAGGAACAGATTTAAATTTATAGGGCCAGGGTATTAGGAACAATTTTAGCAGATGATATATTCCTCACTGGTTGGGTCCTTTTGTGTGGTTTTTTAGTTGGAGTTTTTTGAGAATTATTTATTGACTAGCTTTTATAGGACAGTTTGCAACTGAATTTATCTTACAAAATATTCTCCCACTTCTCTTTTACTCCTGCCATGGTCACCTGGGCAATCTGTTCCCAAGCTCTGTCCTTTCATGTCAATGGCTGAGGAAGCTGGAGATTGAAGACGATGTGAAAATGATACAGGTCAAAAAATATGAACTCTGGATAGAAAAGTTTTCAGTCACCATCTGACTAGTTATGTGAGAGCTAACATTGGTTTATTCATGTATCGTATTTCCTTTTATCTGCATAACTGATTTTCCATCTTTGGAAGAGTAATGAGAAATGGAATTTACCTGAGAATTGTCCATGGCAAACACTGTTGGATTTTTTTCCTCCTTTAAGAGTTCTTCAAGTCAGCCCTTCTTTTTACCAAACCTGTGGGATATACATAATCAGGTGAAATCGTGGTAACAGAAGAAAATGCTCAGCAAACAGAAACTACCACATATGAACATTTCTTTACGTAAGTGTTAGACTAAAACATCTCCAGTGTTTATCCTAATGCGTTAACAGGCACACCTAGTCAGCTCCTCTGAACTGGGATGTTTAATATGTGATGACTAAAGCCAACAACACAGGGTCATCAAGAGGCCCCTGCAAAAGATGTGTACCAGTGCTGTGGCACTGACTGCTGAACTCCAGAATACGCTGAGCGCATGAAGTGCATGCTGTTATTGCTGTCCCGGCACCATAGTCAGTCAGTGGCATTTCCCAAGAGCATCCACCATTGTACTTTAACAGAAAAATGTCCTATATTTCAACATGTAACTGATATAATTCCTTGATGTTAATTGCTAGAATACAAAGCTAGAAAGCCAATGGTATGAGAGGTCATTGCTTGTGCTGAAAGGTTCATGTCTTTATTCCACCATTCTTCATATTAATTGTAAGTATAAAGAAATTGCCTTGAGTTCTCATTGAAGATAAGCCTTTGCACCTGTCTGAGATCATTCGTTATATAAAGTAGCAATGCTTAAAAATAGTGTATTGCCATCAGAAGCTGCTGTTGCTGAGATTTGCTGAATGCTTTGGTAGGTTCCCAAAATTATGGCATCCTTCCTTTTTTTTAACAAAGTAGAGGGTACTACTGAGTAACTTGCACACCGCAATTTAATATCGCTTTTCTTTGGCTTTTGCCACAGGTGGCCAGTGCTGATGCTGTGTGTTGCAAAGCTATGGAGAAGCTGGGAGAGAAAGCCATCCACACTCCAGGTCTCTGAGACATCAGAAAGGACAAGTCACACACAGTTTGCGGGCAGGGAAAGGTGAGGTGGGGTTGTAAGGAACTGCTGGAGTACGAGCTAGCACGTAGCTCTGATCCCAACAGAAGCAGGTCACAAGCTGGATTCACTCATAGCTTCATGCTTTCTCTCTTCCAGGGTGCTGGGCAGTGATTTGCAAGTTTAAAGAAGAGAAGATGCTCTTCTCTCTCCTCAACCCTCACCAGCCACTAACAACTCACCTGGATGAAGATCAACAGCCCACTAGCAGCAGTGGTGGCCCTTTCACGAGTTCAGGAGTGGGGAGAGCCAGGCTGCCTCCTACTACTCTGGCTACCACCTGCGCGGGGACCCCAGAGAGTTTCTGAGTGGTCCCTGAAGGAATAAAAATGAAGGTGCGCTGAACATAGCCTGTTCAGAGAGCACATGTAGTTGGACCCTGGAATCAAAAGTTCACCTCCCAGAGACCAACCACCACCCCTGGTCTGCAGAAGGCCACAACGGAGGAGGAACTGGCTCAGGTTCTTCGGTGTCAGCACACCGATATATTCAAAGCCCCTGACATACTAACACTATGAGAACTGAAATTTTGCGGAATCTCACTCCTGTGGAAGTGCAGACATACTGATTGGGAATATTTTCATCACCTAGATAGTTTCTTCTGATAAATCTTTAAAAATGTGAGAAAACTAGAACCCCATCTTCATTCTGTACTATATGAAAGATACTTTGGCAACCATTACCATCATTTGAGTAACAACTTCCCACAAATCTCTCTCAAACCATTTCACAATCTTAGTCAAAGGCAATCCATTTATTGTGTTTTCTGCATTGTGTGATCTCATGTAGAGCATGTGGCATCTGAAGGTCATGCATGAGTCATAGACCAAAGTTTTGACATTGACTGGAGTATGTTTTTTAGGGATCAATTATTACCTTAAATTAATAATAATGATAAGCAGTATATAATTAATTTTCTTATTTATATGTAGAATGGCTTGTGTATATTGTTATATAGCTATAACAAAAAAAAAAGTAGTATAGCTTAGGGGAGGGATTTTCAAAAGTGGTCCTCATTGCTTTGAATTGTAATCACACCGAGTGGCACAAGGCATGGCTAGATCATGCCCACAGCACATGGTACATTGTGTCTGATCTGCACAGTAGCAGATTTCAAGTTACGCTCGTGCAATTTGTCCAGGGGCTGCCCGTGAGGCAGATGGCAGGCAGGCAGGACGAGAAGTACATCATGAGGTAACTGCTCTGGAGGCTGCTCTCGTACTGCAGGACAGGTGTAGCTGCTATGCCAGGCCAACCGTGAAAGCTCTTGAAAATCCCTCTTTATGTCACTGTATTACAGAGGCTTTCCTTCAGTGGGACAGAGTTACTGCCAGGCCCATTGTACGTCCAGCTCTCGGTTGATTTTCAGGCCTTTTGGGTAAGGATCTGTTCTTAGCACAGGAGCGGCGTGTTGTCTGTCGCTTCCTCGTTCTTCATATGATGGTTTGTATGTAGGCCTGAATCCAGGGAAGGAGAATATCCAGCTCATGGATAGCCTTGTAGATTCCCTTCTCTCCAAGCTGTCAAGAAGATAAAGATGTTAGAAAAGAAACCACTCACAGCCCTTGAACAGTGCAGCTGGGAACCAACACCTCCTGCTCTTACCTTAAGAAATGTTTTCTTTAATTTTTTGACTGCAGAAGTTAACCTTGTGGACGGAGCACATGGAAGCTGAAGGGATGAGAAGAAACCAAAAGAGCTTGTTGCAGCAAAGATGCTGATCTAAAGACATACTGATAAGGAAGAGTCCAACCCACAGTGTGGCACCATAGGACTACGGGTAAAATGTGTGAACTCGGCATTGTTTCAGCACCTCCTGCTACTACAAATGTGTTATTTCACCTGTGTGCTTCCTGGAAAGTTGTGTTCACAGCACAAAAAACTGTAATATGAGTACCACTAAGCCTTCTTATTAAACACTTTCTATTTATCTCAGGGACCTTTACATCAGTGGCAGTTACAGCTTTTGTACAGTGCAGCCTAGCTCTAAGATTCAAGGCCCTTTAACTTTGAACCTTTAGAGAAGGAGAGGCTAAGAGCCAAAGACCTTTGCAAAGCACAGAGGGTAATTTCACACATTTCTGCAATCCTTCAAATATGTTTATAAAGTTAATTTATGCTTCCCCCTATTTTCCTGCCCATTTCTCCACTGTCTGGCTAATTACAGGCTAATCCTGCACCTTTTTGTCAAGCTAAGTTTTCCATTAAGATAACTGGAAGTTTTGCCAGCAAGACCCTACACAGCTCCCAGGTATCCTATCCAAACCAGTCAATAACATCTTACTTGTAAGTTCTGGCATCCCTCTAGCCCCACAGTGATATCAGAGACACAGGACTCTCTTATCACTGCAAGATTTGAGTTGGAAGCTGGTTTTAGGAAGGAAAGAGTCGATCAGTTCATCCTACAGGACCCGAAGGCTGCACCCCAGGTTTAACCCAGCCAGCCGATGGACAGTGGGTCGGTGCTCCAGCCCGGAGGGCTGCCAGGAATGGGAATGGCCCCGGGGTGCCCTGCTGGGCTCAGCCGTGTCCCCACCACCCAGCTCTGATGGCCAAAACGTGGTCCAGCTGGGCTTTCTGGAGCTGCCTGGCTGAACTTTCTGAGCAACACAGCTTGCTGACTCCCCAGCTCTCCGGGCTTTCCATGGGGAGAATTATTCTTTCAGGGAAAAAATGGAAAAATCTGATGTTTTCCAACCTACAAACAAGGACAACATGTTTGAAAAGGCAAAAGGCATAGGTCCTGAACTCATACGAAAAGAGGTGACTCTGCTGAAATGGATGGTTAGTTCTTCTTTCTACCTCACACAGAGGTTTTAAAAAGGAACAACAAACATTTTCTCTTTCAAGTCACCTCACAGGATGAAAGTATGATTAAAAACAACTTTAATTTTTAAACCTTTAAAAATCTTCTAACTAGGGCAGTTCTTTTTGACTTGGGGCTTTTTTTTTTAAGGTCAGCTTGTACAATGCCGATTTCCACAGAAATCATTTGGTGGCAGAAGTGACCTTAAATGACTATGCTGGCTTGAGTGGTAACACACATTGCAAACTCTGTTCTTCCTGCAAAAAGAGCAAGTAAATAAATGAGCAAGCAAACAAATGAGCAAGCAAGTAAGCTTGCTCATTGCAAGCGATGCTGCAATCTCTGCTAGAAGTCTACAAGCTCTGCCTACGACGATAGAGCAATGGTTAAAAATCCTGCAGTGAATATATTGCCTTTCTGCACTCCACTCAAATGCAAGGCAAAGCTTCTGTAATCTGCTACTGATGCAGGAACATAAGTCCGTCCTCAGAAGCAACTTCATACTGTTCTTGGCACTGTTGCCAACTCAATAGGGCACATGAAGAAGTAAACAGGCTTTTGCTGAGGCCAGTGGTGCTGCAGGTGGATGCTCCCAGTGTCCAAGAAAAAATATCTGTTCCCTTTACCGTGCAGTCATACTCTAAATGAAAGTGCCTGATTTCACTGCAGAAAAGGGATTTAGAGATTTTAGCACCTATGTGTTTTTGAAAAACAGGACTTGGGCTCCTAAATCATTGGAAAATATTGATGTTTCCTTGTTTTGACAAAACCAAGAACTAGCAGGGTGAGAATTGTAATAATAATATAGTACAAATTCTTTGGAAGTGGTTTGGAGACAAATATTGTAAGGATTTTTAAATAGCATGCCTGTCTCTAGCTGGCTGAATTAGAGCCTGAGTTTATGAAAGAATACAGGGTGGGTATATATAAAAAGGTATCACTGTTTCCCTCAATTGTATAAAGAACTTTATCCTTGAAAGGTAACAAATTCATTACATAAGTACGTTGCCATGGTGGAAATCTGTTCTGATAAACATCTTATAACTCAACTAGATAATAAAAATTAAAGAGCTTGTGTAGATGGATGAATGAGTTTGCTAATTTGTTGAGGAATAATATGATGGAGAAATCCCAAACTTGGTATTAGCAAAGGATCCACTACTTTCATTCTGTTCACAGTTTCTATTATTCTTTCACGTGTTTTGTATTGTTGGCTTTGAATTAATACAAATACTTTAAAAAATGTTAATTTCCGGAAACGGGATGTCTCCTAGAAAATCAGGACAAGCCGTCATTTCTCAAAGAGCTATTGTTTTTCTACTACTAGAGGAAATCTTTTCTCTCCTAATAGTATTTTTTAAGATCCAGAAATGTAAATTGTTGTGTTTAGACTTGTGTTGCGTAAAACAGTGGCACTAATTATGAAAAAGAATGCAGGTGCTTTAAGAAATGTGCAGCATTTTGTCTCCATACAGCACAGAAGTAAATGTATTACTAAGTTATATAGCAAGCTCCAGTCACTGATGGTATTTCAGAATAACTGATATTCTGAATTCAGTCACAGTTGACAGTCTGAACTCCTCCGTGTGTACTGGCACTTGTATAGGGTGCAATTGCTTTTCCAGACAAGAATGAATTCTCTGTAAAGTAATACATATAATATAGCGTACAATATCTGGAATTTTGACAGACGCAGATAACCACAGCAGTGTGTTGAATGCTGTGAATAATGACTGTAAATTGCAACAGTTTAGCACGGTTTTAAATGCAAAACCTGAAAGCTGGTAGAGTTTTCTCCCACTGAGATTTGAATCTTTTCACATTATACAAATATTCTGGTTGTGTTCTGAGCTATAGCACTGCAGAGATCTCTGAAGCTGCTTATTCTTGCATTGCAAATATTTGTGTGCATGTAGAGCCAATGTCCTTTTCTTTCATGCTACCACACAATTCAGATTAGACAAAGTTTTAATTCATTAACGTTTCATTGACTTCTCATTCTGCCCTCACTTTTTAAAATTACTATAGACATTTGCCTGGATATCCATGGCTATATTTCACCCTAAGTCACATTCCACTTTTTGGGACACTGTGACTTGTGAGGACTGCAGGTTTAGGGGAGAAAAAAAAATAGCCATAGGACATCAGGTTTTAAGGCACACCCTGTTGTTATTCATCTACCCCTAAAAATAAGATGAGAAATGATCCACAAGTGACAGTGCTGCCTTAGCATCATAGTATCTTAGTATGCATATTTGCATGGGCAAAAGTGTGCTTTAACTGTTGTCCTGTTATTCACAGTGTGGGATGGTGACACAGTGTTGGTAAAAGTGCCCTGGGACACCTGGGTCCACTCTAGGGACATTTTGCCAGTGGGCAGCATCACTCCCTGACAACCTGCTCCGACTGCAGGCATAGCCAACACATGGAAACTGCTCCAATGTGCTTCATAATTGCAGTCCCTGCTTACTCATGAGACACCACCAGCTCTTTCAAAATTCAGTATGGAGAAGCAGAGATGACATGTGAGTAAAGATTACACACGTCCAGTGGGTACGCTGTTGAAGAAGGAAAGCATAACCAGTGTTACACCGTGGAAACTCGAGGAGCCACATTTCTCCCTGTGATTACGCTGTCTCTCTGCAGCTTTGGTGCTGAGAGGACAGCACAAGGTGACATCAGCAGCAGGGAAGTGGCTTGTCTCCATGGTATCTGCACCACCTTGCCCGCTCCCCACAAGCTCACTCTGGGAGGAAACAAGTGGTGTTAAACTTCCCGAGCCCCAGCGGGGAAGCCCTCGGGAAGTGGGGTCCTCTGTAATGTGGGGGACACTGTGACTCTGAGTCACCCTCTCTACCTGCAGAAAAACTGTGGTGGAGCCCTTCCCTAACCTTTCAGCTGGACAAAGTTAGTTTGGCTGTCAGGAATATACTCACACAGGCATTCATGTTCGCTTGCAGGACCTGGAAGGCACTAATAATGTACAACTTGTCGCTTCCTGCTCCAAGATGACTGAAAACATTTTCCACGTAGAAGGAGAGGAGCTGATCTCGAACACTGCAGTTTGTCTGAAAACAAAGCAGGTAAGGAGTTGCCAAATGAAAACCTCACAAGTCAACTTCAGCCTAAAACTTCATCCTCATAAAAATATATGTGTTTAGAAAGCATATAATCAATAAAAACATTTTCATGAATTTTAGTATCCCATTGGATTGCTTCCTTTTTCTTAAATAGCTCAATGAACCCCTGTGGTTTCTGAAGGAAAGGCAAGAGGAGGCTGTGCTGGCAGCGAAAGGAGTATTGGTAAGACCAAACATGAACAGAAGTCACAGCAACAAATCTATTTAACACACAAAAAATAAATGGAAGATAAATTGAGGAGTTAAGTGAGACCATCTTGGCCAAATTGAAGGAGTCATTGTGGGTGCCATTGTCCCATTCCTCCCCATCAGTGTCCCATACCATTTAAGATGCTGTAGGGTATCCCGCCCATCTCCAACTGCTGCTCCAGAAGAGACCGGTCATCCTGTACACTCTGTGTCATATCTGCCTGGCCTGTGGGATCTCTTGGATACCCAAAGGTATTTGAAATGGCTATATGCCTATTTTTAGGCAATGGAACCAAGTATCAGGTGTGAAATTTCCACAGGAGGGTAATGCAGCTGCAGAATAAGCCACCCAAATGCAGGTGTCCCTGTGTAGGTCCCACAGGCAAGCAAGGAGCCTTCACTCCCAAGGTAATCAATGAGATCCAGGGGAGTTCAAAGGCTGGTAGGTCTCTACTTAAGGATAAACTGACTCAGTTAGCCCTGCTGACTAGATCTCTGCATTAAGCAAGTGAAAATATCTCACACACTTGTAGTCACTTACAAATAGGCACCCCAAGTTTAGTGTCTCCCTCCCATGCTGAATCACACTGGGGAACTCTGATCTCCTGCTTCCAGTGCACCTGCAGAGATCAAAGCCCAAAGCAGCTCCTTGGGTGTCCTGGCTGCTCTGCCACATCCCTGGGCTATCCATGGTACCACACACCCTCAGCAGAAGGTGTCTCAACTGCTGGGATGGCCGCTGTGGCTCTGGCCCTCATGTGAATGGGCTGGTGCCTGGAAAGCATTGCTGGGGAGGATTGCATACAGCCAAGCGCTCACAGGAGGAGCAAGTGCTACCACAAGCACGCTCCTTCCCCAACACGGCAGACACCCTTACCCCAAGTCTCCTGGCAGAGCACCACTGCAACCACCTAGAGAGAATTTCCTCCAGCCAGGCTTTCCAAATCCACCTCTTTCTCCCTGTACCATGCTCAACTCTCCCCTTGTGTCCCAGAGGAAAATCCTTTTCTATGGGGCAGAGATAACACTGTTCCTCTAAGCAGAGGACTTCATTAAACATGTGACTCTCATAAATACAATGTCCTTCCCAATTAAACACAAGTGATTTTGGGGTTGGCTGTCATTCCTTTTGACCACACATTCCTATCTCTACTGACCAAAAGAAAATCAAAGTAAGAAAATGGAAAACCAGTAGTATGAATCTTACCATAAACTGCATTTTTGTTGTCTTTTTAAGCAGTCTTGTGTTCTTGATGAGATCCTTCTGTAAAATACAATGTGCTAGTATTAATTAACCAAAGCAGAGGAAGGGATACAGAGTTTTAAGTCTGGTTTGTACAAAACTTAGTAGTAATAATCATCATCACCATCATCTTATTCAGATGTAGGATGAGAACTCAGCAAATCTGTGTTCCAATCCCAACCTAGCTACAAACTTCTTCCACGGCAAACTCCTTGGCAAGCTCATCCCACCTCTCTATGCATCTTCCTTTTTCCAATCTTTACAAAAGGAGTAGCGACATTACCCTGTCGCTCAGGACTGCAGAGATCACTCGGCTTATTAAAGTTTCCAGGTGCTCAGTATGACGCTGGTGAAGAAGCATCTATAAATAAAATAAACTCTTCAACTAGTGGGATCAACTTACAGGAACAGATGATTTTAAACTAGTTGCCTTGATATACAGGTTCTCTGTCACTTGGGAGAGGAGTCCTTTTCGGCAGGTATGCTTTCCTGTAGGTGACTTTTTGCCTTCCACAGTGAAAAGACAAAGCAGAACTAAAAAACGCCCAGATCTGAAAATAGAATATACTTTCATCTTCACTCCCAAATCTTCGTGCCTCTATAGTCACAGCAGCGTATGTGATACAGCAAGACTGGTTAGATGACAGAGGTTAACCTAATTTTGTTAACCCTCAAAGCAGCTTCTGCACTGAGATGCTCACGTAGATAACCTATTGCTCGTGTGCTGGCTGATCAGTATTGTTGCTGTGCTTTTTTATACATCTTGCTCCACTTTCAACAAATTTGACCACAGTCATCTGTGACGTTTTTCTAAACGATATCTCCATATTTACTGGCAGCAGGGTCAAGGTTTCCAAGAAAGAAGAACTTCCCTCTCATGTGAGAAGTCTTCTTTCATTTAAGTGGTGGTCAAGTGAGGAAAAAGTAGTTGAGCTGGTTAGTTTAGTTTCGTAAAAAAGTATACCAAATGTGTGAATTTTTTTTTATTTTTCCACAAAACCTTATGGCAGCACTTTTCTGAAAGGTAATGGCGTGGAGAGAAAAAAATCTTAGCTAATTTACCCTAAGAAGCATTAGAAAATCAGTTATCTGTAAGGAAGTTGGACAGCGCTGCCTTTAAGATTCACTGTCCAGTCTTTGAGAAGTGTTTTGTTTCAGGGGTACAGCAGCTAGTAGCAGAGGAGTTTGCTGAATATTTTAATCTCTGTAATTAGTTTTTTGCCGGGGCAGAATTTGCCCCGCTGGAAGCAGCAGACTCTTTAGTGTGAAAGGGAGGGCTCCAGTGAGGGCTCTGTTCAAGGACCAGAGCATGTGTGGCTATGAAGTTGCCTCATGAGCCTGCTAAAAGCCACGGGCACTGGGAAATAATGTGCAAGGTCCCAGCATACCCACCATGGATGTAGTAAAAGTAAACCCCTAGAGTCAGATGGTCACTCTTCTACAGAGTTGCTCAAACAGGGGTTGAGCCTGTTTCTGAGACAGCCAGATGCTGAGGGTTTCTCAGGTACCACTCCAGACATACAAGGAACATCACACCAAGGATAGACTTGGAAATGCTGAAGTGACACCAGCAATGTGAGGCTGTTAAGCCAAGGAAGGATGTAAGTCAAATGTCAAGACCCCTGGGACTGGCTGAGGTGTATGCAAGAAGAGGGAGAGAGCAGTTTTTGGTCCAGCATAGCAATACTTCAGCCTACAGTGACATTATTTTTGTTGGAAGTAAAAGCTAGCTCTTGAAACGTTCACCCAGGACAGAGTATTTACTCCTTTACTGTTTCAAGAGCAACATAGAAGGGCTTAATCAGATCATAGAAAATTATTTAAACTACAACTGATACCACTCAAAGGGATGTTGAGTTGCCAGGGCCAGCAGCAAAGCTGTATACCCCTCTATGGAACCACCAGCGCACTTGTGCCAGGGGCATGAGCTGGCTTTGGGAGAAAGAAGGGTGAGATGAGCTGAATAATAAACTCACCCACCCACTGGCCATTTACACAAACAAACATGCATGCAGCCTCCAGGCCAAGCTGGACTCACATCCAGCTTCAAGGATCCCACCTGTAACAGCTCTGGGAAATGCATTTTACCACAGGACCATCCACACATCCCAGTAGCTTTACCAGCACTGAAGTGCTGATGGGGTCCAGGGGCAAAGAGGACCAACAAGGGGTTCAGAGCTTAGACTTTTGGAAAGTGGAGATGATGGAGACCTGAGGCCCTATGTGCATTTTAGTGCTCATTTGAACTGTGGTCTGTACTTAAACTCTCTAAATGCTGTCAGGCTTGCCCGATGAGATGCACCTAACCTCAGCATACAAGGTATGCGGACAGCAGATTAGCCACTTTCTCCTAGCTTGTTCCTAGAAGAGGATCTTGGGTGACAGCAAGAGTAGAGTCAGAATGCAAAACTGCCTTGGGTTCCCCAAGGTGTGGTACTCCCTGGTCAACAGTTTTCCTCTAAATGGAATAAATGGGTCACGTAGCCAGTCTGTAATGGCTTTTCACAAGAAAATCAATAATTTTCAATATCTCTGAAACTTCTGATGTGGCTGGAAAATCCTTGAGCCCACAAGTTTCATTTTGTCTGTTCTGTGAGCTTCTATCACCATGCTTAGAGGGCTTCAGCAGTCACACTGTTCCGTTGGGCTCTAGAGACCTCCACCCGTGAATCAGCAAACATCTTACTGAATTGGCCAGCTTTTCAAATGAGTGGTGTAAAAGGATGCAGATGGATGGTGATCGTATTTAAAATAAATAAATAAATAAAAAGAAAATAGGGCTTTCTTATCTTTCCTGCCATAGAAGGATGGTGGGTACCCTTTAATATCGAATCCTGTAAAATGAGTTACACTTCCACCTTTTTTGATATGCTGACTTAATTACTAGTCAGAGAATAGCAAATATTCTTTAACTTTCTCATCCGTTACTTGTCAGAACAAAGATGGTCTTTTTTTGGGGGGTCTCGTATAGCGCTTTGTACACTGGATTTTAGTGCCACTTTGGCACTCAGACATAATTATGGTATAAATAATATAGAATAGCAAAGAACCGGTATTATCCAGTATTTTAAAGTTATATGAAGTAGAGGAAGAAACGAATTTAGGGACTCCAGCCCTTTTAGCAATGAAGACAGAAAGGATCTGCAAAGCTTTCTATGGGCAGTGGAACTGATATATCCAGAGCCACTCTAAGGACAACAACAAAACACACCACCAAGCATGTTGACTTCCAGGCCTAGGCTGGGAACCACAGGAGTTCAAGGAGCCTGCCCCAAAGGAAATGTGCTCTCTCCATATGGAAAGTTTTAGATGTACAGTATCAATGAATACTTAAGGAACGATACAATACTGATAACACATGCAAAGGTCATACGTTACATTAATACAAAATGTGTACATTTTATGATCATGAGAATGAAAGAGAAAGAAAATAACTAAGAAAAAAGAATAAGAAAAACTAACAGAGTAGTCAAGTTACTACAGAAGAAAATCTTGCCTGATTTACCCTGGCTAGGGACTAAGTTTCAAAGAAGGCTGTGTGTGACCTGTGCTTCACATGAGTGCGTTAGACCACCAGCCTGGAGAAGATCCTTTCTTCACTGTCTTATTGTGAACCATGGAATTGTCTTGATCTATATGAGTTCGGTAGACATTGTTAATATTAAATTCTCTTGACCTATGTAGAATGAACAGATACATCTAGCACTGCTGCAAAGTTCTGCTAGTCTGTTTAAGGCAGTAATCATATCTACTGGTTGTTTTGCAGCTTAATTGGCTTTCTGATCTCCATCCATAAAAAGCCTCATCTAGTTTCTTACTTCTGAATCTTCTCACCTTTCACATTTTCTGTTTATTTTATTTCCTGTTAGTATAGCTAGAACTAAATTAGTCGTGTACTTCCTATAAACGTTACTCATATTTGCTTAGCTGCTGCTAATGTTATGCCATCTCTTAAGACTATTCTCTACTATTTCTTTTGTTCCTTTATCCTGTTTAATTCACTTTGGTCTTCTGAAAAATAACAGGTCTACATGAAAAGCTGCAGTATTTGTGCTCAGAAATGTGATTTGATGAGTAACAATGAAGTCTAGTGAGATTTTCCATTAAAACTGAGGGTGACAATACTACTGTAGGACATAAGAAACTGAGATACCTTAAAGCCTCCATTGGAGAGAGAAGTTTGGAGCGGAGCAGCTCCTAGCATCCAAAACTGGTTCTGCAATTTTCTGAACATGGTTGTAATGAACACAGGCACATAGGTAAGCACAAAATACCCACCAGTGTTTAAACACTGTTTCTTGCAACCTTCTATTATTATAATAGGAACCTTTAGAGCTGCTGTAGATTTTGTACAATTACTGAACAATTATGAGCCAATTTTTCAGACACGGGTACCTGAATTACCCGTGCAAACTCAGCACATAGGCACCCGACGATTAATTGACATCAGCTTCAATAGTCGTAAAAGGCAAGGGAACAACAGAATAGCGTGAACAGCTGGTACTAGCAGCTCCTGCTTAAATATTGTACACACACTGTTCTGGTTAGGAAAAAAACCCTATATAACTGAAATTGGGACAGTGTAAAGAAAGCTAAAAACATTGGATGCCTAGGATTGGATATCAGTCCAGTGCCTTTCTCATCCCTAACTATGAAATCACTACACTTGTTCCCATGACACACCCACACTACATGGTGCCTGTGCGGGTGCTCCTCAGCTGCGTTTGTAGATGAGCAACAAAGGTTAAGGTTGGAAGGGATCTCTGGAGGTCACCTTGTCCAACCCTCCTGCTCAAGCAGGGCCATGTAGAGCCAGTTGCCCAGGGTTGTATCCAGTCAGGTTTTGAATATCTCCAAAGATGGGACTCCACAACCTCTCTGGGCAACCCATGCCAATGTTTGGTCACTCTCACAGTAAAAAACTCTCTTCTTGTGTTCAGATGGAATTTCATGCATTTTAATTTGTGCCTGATGCCTCTTGTCCTGTCACTGGGCATCACTGAGAGGAGCCTGGCTCTCTTCTTTACTCCCCCCCTCAGGTATTTATACACATTGATAAGGTCTGCCTGACCAGTCTCTTCTCCAGGCTGAAAAGTCCTAACTCTTGCTGCCTCTCCTCAGATGAAAGATGCTTCAGTCCCTTAATTATCTCTGCGGTCCTCCACCACCAGTGCCACATATTCACCACACTCAGAATTTTTTCACTCTATGCCTTAGACAAACTTCATAAAAATTTTAAGGCATTAAGTAAAGCAGAAATCAGACTCAAGCTAGATGAAGAAGACAAACTAAACCAAACCAAAAAAAAAAAACAAACCCAAAACCCAAACCAAAACCGAAGCCCAATTACATTTCCTCTGGGCATTTGCATCTCTTTGCACTTTATGAGTAACATCTTTTGAGTAAGCCTCAAATGTGAATTGCTATAAGACATACTGTTAATCTCCTCTCACCTTCAAGAAATGGCACAGACTGGTTCAAGTGATGGATCTCCCTGTGCTACTGGCCTGGTTCTGTGTTTCGGTTTGGTGACAGATGGCTGACAATTGTCTGTCAAGCTAGTTTTACTTCAGCCATCTGATATGAAGGTCTCAGCACATTCAGTCTTTTCAGAGATGGATTACAGAGTATATTCAGGGTCCAGTTTGAAATCACCAAGGTACTATACCCACAATTTTCCCTCTGTGCACAGAAAATAGACAAATGTTTAAGTTTTCAAAGCAGTAGTAATTTTTATGGCCAATGATTAGCTACTTTGAAAGAATGCTCAGCACTCCCTGAATATCTTCAAATGGCTCCAGCTGTGTAATTAAAATCAGTAATCACTTCATGGCTAGACATGGAGCTGAATTTGACATAAAACCTTTATGTATATAGCCTTTACTAGTCACATTCTTGTAATCTGATGGGTAGACCGCTCTTTGAGAGAAGAGATTATGAAAGAAAGAGATATGAAAAAGTGTTCGAGTATATTCACATCGTTCCCATCAACCAGCCAAGTGATCTCACTTAACGACAGTGATTCAGTCCCCAAACTCTTTAGAAAACATTCGTCTGCTACCACCAAACTCACACTAGGAAATCCCTGTACAGCAGTATTTCTGCGGAGTGTAGAGATGTGCTCGGCAATAACAGACAGCTCAGCTTGCCCACGTAGGCAGGCGGCTATTCCAAACTCTTCATTTTCTCTTGTGACATAGAGGAGTGTTCAAGGGTCTGTGACCTGCTTTCTCCTGTAATTTCATCATGGCTTTATAAAAAGGCGGTACTAAAATTATGAAAGGAAAAAGCAAATCCGGTGGAAACCTGGGCCCAGTTCTGGGGGAGGAGGATACCCACAGCTGCTAGGCTGGTAGAAGTGGGTCAGTTTGCATAGCACCACTCTTATACTAAAAAAGCTTCTCTCTCCTTCTACCTTCATGCACCATTTTTCAGTTTTCTCTCTCTCCCTGATTTTTTTTACCCTTCTTGCCTGCTCCTCTTTTCAAATTTAATTTTTAAAGGTTTTTCCCCTCTGTTCTCTTAACCCAGGACATCCCTGAGCATCTTGGCAATGGCAGCACAGGGTGCCCATACAGCTCTATGAGTAATGTCAACTGGGAGCTGGGCTAAAAGATTGTGAAGCTGCAGAAACTACAGCCTCCATCCTGGAAAGATTTCTTGGTGTTGGAAAAGGACAATATTTAAGACATAACTGAGCAGACCACTCAGAGGTGGCTGTGTCACTAATGTAAAGTCCTGTGAGAAACAAATTTTGAAACGCAATTTAAAATAGTAATGAAATAGAATTTCTGGACAATATTCAGAAACTACAGTGATAAGTTAGGACACACAGAGGTATCAGTAACCTAACCAGGTGCTGGTGAACAATACTGGCATTGAATCTTTCAGCTAGCATGGCCATTTTAATGGCCAGCAGCAAAACAAACTACATTAAAAAAATTATTATAGTTGATCTTTATTGGCAAGAATAGTCTTTCATTTAAAAAACAAAAAACCTATGTAGGAAATGTTTGCTTGCAGTGTATTTCCATAGCTGGACTGACTGCCGCAGAACAGCTGCGACCTCGGTTCTCCAGCAGTAGCGCCAGAGAATGAGAGCAAGGGAAGCAACAGCGCGGTAGGCAACAAGATGATGTTCCAGAGCATTTTTGTATTGGAGGTGCCATTCTCCCTCTAGTGAACTTAAACCTATTGGTAATAAAGGTGCTTCCCTCAGTTACGTTTCCCTTGGAAGTAGTCCTCAAGCCCTGAGAAGTGTGTGACCTTCAGTCAGAGATTGCTGCCATGGTGCCACCTCCTCAGCTTTCGTACGGAGCTACTCTGTAGTTACTGTGTTGATATCATGTCACCGGGCTTCTCTGCTTCCCACTGTGTACCTGCCTTCTTTGTGAAGTGATGCTTTCAATGAATCTCATCAGTAGGGGCATTTTTTGTGGAAGATTTATTTAACTACTAGATGTGATCATGTCTGGCACTTTTTTGCTAGAGAAGATATAGGAGCTGAATACTAAATTACTCATGAGAGGTTCATTTTCCAAAACATGTGAAATCCTGTGGCACAGGCAACATAAATGAGCACTAGAGAAGTTTCTGAGGGTGGAATAAAATCTGGGTTTCTTGTTGGCAGTGTTTATAAAAAAGAGATTGTATTGTAAAGACTCCTAAAAGTTACAGAAAAATAAAATATCACAAAATATAAGTAGCACTTAGAGAGAAAGAACAGATGCCACATGTCAAAATATGCATTGAGATTTTCACTTCAGATCAGGGAAATTCAGGGGTTTTTTCCAATTAAAATGATGGGGAAACTTTGTGTTGCCATCTAAAAGATAGCATTACTTCTTGCAATTAATATCATTAAATCTAATTCAGCAGATATTAATGATGATAGTGGTTAGATCTACAAACCAAGGAGATAATAATGAAGTTCACATTTCTTACATTCCTATTTATTTCAGAAACTTAGGGAAAAGTAAAATACTGGTTATATCTAACTTTGGATAGCTTGCTTATCTGAAGTTTCTCTCTTTAGCCTATTTTTAGACTTTATTCTTTACTTAGTCTGTAGCACAATACATAAAAACATGCACAACGTTCTAAATTATGGAAGCGATATTTTGACAAACACCTTCTTTAAGAGCTTCTTAAACAAATCAGAAATATTCCATCTCTTAATATTTGTAGATTTAGTAAAGTTTTTAGTGAATCCTTATGTGCAAAATTACAATTAGAGACCTAAGCATTGACTTTACAAACTCCCATACATCCAATTAATTTTGTAACTGTGACAGAAGTGTAAATCATTTAATAAGCTTGTAGGAGTGAAGTGAAACTAATTAGAAAGTTGTTGATGTTCTCTGTATGAAAAGAGTTACTTTTCATTTTTTAAAACATAAACCCATAGTTTCCAGTGAACAACCATTGAAAACTTTTTTTTTTTTACTACAATTTAATATCAGTACTGGGCTTTCCAATTTTTGAGTTTCCAGGAGAAAATCAACACTTATGTAGAAAAGCAGCAAAAACAATTTCTTCACAAAAACCATTTTCTACCAGCAGAAAAAAAAAATCCAATGGAAAAAGTCTTCCAGTCTTAATCAAAGCTTCAGAGCTACCATTTGCTACAAAAAAAAAAAAAGGAAAAAAATTTCCTTTGCCATCATTCTTCTGATTATTTGTATTTGTTACATCAGCAGAATGAGGTTAAATCTACATCCCTCTGTATGGACTGGGAAAATCACATGGTAGCCTTGATTTTAATGACTTGTTTCCCATGTCTAATAAAAACTTTCAGTACTTGTACCTATTTGGGAAGAAGCTTTTATCAGTCTCACTGCAAACTTTAGTGAATTTTGACCCAACACCAGACACCAAATAAGCTCTTCAGGGGCTGTAAAATGTTTCTTCACATTTCCAGGTCTAGATTAGATTATTTGAAAGCAAATTTTTCCACATGAGAATTCCTTTCCATGGGAAGGAGCATTTTTCTAGCAGATTTCCCTTCACTCAGCTTAGCAGCTCCATAAAAGTCAGAAGATTTTTTGCCTTGATATTCAGCTAACCTGTTTCAAAACTTGCAGGCAAGCCCTGAAAAGTATCCCAGGTCTGAAATATTTGCCCAAACCTCTGAACATACTGAGGTTTTTTTACTAATCTGTCACTTCTGAAAAACAAACATTTATCATATACTCCTGTAACCACACAGCAAAGAACTGGAGATAATTTATCAATCTGCAACCTTTCTCTTATCTCGGTTCTGATAATGAGGTTACAGCATAAACCTAACCCTCCCAGCCAAAACTTCATGCTGCAGCTCTAAGAAATTCTCTGGTTTACTTTTCAGAAGTGTAGAAAAGATGAGTTGCTCCCTTCTTCCTATTTTCAGAGAAACCTCACGTTCGTCTCACCTAAAACACATTCATTATTATTTATTCATTTCCAATGTCACTGGGTTACTAACATAAACTGAAGTTCATAACTGCAAGTAGTGTAAAAAGTACCAATGGAAAACAGTTAAGAAATGAAAAACGAAATCTAAATTTACATTCTTACTGCCAAAAGGTTTCCAAAGTAAAATGGCATAAACAAAGCTGCTTGTTTCTGGTTCTTTCTCTTGCCGTAGCTTGACCCATGAGCAACATAACACCCTGAAGTCCGCACCTTGGATTTGTCACGCCCAACCATAGACCATGGGAGGTTGGATGTCTGAGTCTGTACTCATCACCCAGGCTGACGGAGGGGACCAGGCCTTCAGAGGACACCTCCCCTCATCTGCCTAACATCCTTGCGCTGACCCAGCTAGAGATGGGCTCTGCGGGGACCTGTGGGCAGCACCTCAGAATCTTCTGGCACCAAAGCTAGGGCAGATGACTCATACAAAGCTATTATCAAAATGAGGAAAATCTGTGGTGTTTTACCAATTTGCAGGATCAGAGTCCTGGTCACTGATTTGTTTTGTGTTCCCACTCACTGCCCAGAAGTCCTTGTCATGTAACAACCGAATCATTGACAGATTAAAAATGAGAGCACGATGCCAAGGTTGAGCAGCTCCCTGTTTTGGAGGCTTCAACCTCACATGTCGAGTTAAACTAGACATTTCATATACAAGTAACTAACTGCCTTGCATTTTCTGAGACACACATGGGTCCCATCAAACCAAGATGCTTTTCTAAACTTAATGAAACCTCTGTTATATGCAGGAGCAATGATCACTGTGTTGAAGTTGACAACTTAATGCCTACAAAATAATCATATTGTTTGTCAAATGCTGTGCTTGACAAACAAGTATTCTCCATTTTTGACTTACCAGAGTAAAAATGAGCATCAGAGTTGATAATCCCTAAATCTGGGATTATCTACCTAAAATCTCAGTTACCGTTTTTTTTTTTTTTGTGATAAAATACGAAAAAAAGACAGAGATTCTGAATTTTCTTCTGCTATTCAAGACTGGCAGGAGTCACATTATAAAGGATAACTACTAAAGGAGAAAGGTTGGTCAAACCAGAAATTTTAGAGACATATTTGATAAGAAGTACTAACCTAAGACAAAGGCTAGGTAGTTCTAGACCAACAAAAAAAGAGTCACTGCAATGACAAGCAGTGTCTAATCTTTATTTTGGAACCTCTGCTTCCCAAATAAGTGTCAATAGATTGGACTTTCTGGAACAAGCCTTTCATCAGAGCAGTCCAATTCATCACTTCCATCTTAACATCTGTGTTGAAATCCTTCATCTTTTCTTTGTAATATAAACTTTATACATGCACAAACGACAAGCCTGATCTTATACACTTTGAAGTCAATAGTTTTCCTTCTATCTTCTGTGGAGCAAGACCAGATACATGATGAGCTAATCCATTGGGGAGTCCTTACACGTCAAGGGCTAATGCAAAAGACAAATCAGGAAGTCAATCTTCATGATTGCATAGCTTTTAGACCTTACCACAGATACATGAGTACCTGATTCCTTTCACAGTTTAATGAACATCATCACCACTCCTTAAATGTGCTGTAGGAGTTGGAAGCAACCCTTTTTTGGAAAATAATAGGACAAAATAAGCTTTAAATCAGTGCAATTTTGCAGTTTTTGGAAAACGATATCATTTTACATTCAGTCATTTGAAACTAGGGCTACAATTTCCCTTGAAGAAACTTACTGGTTCTTGCAGAAACAACCATACCACAGTTTCAAGTCAGCTAGTCAAAGACACATTTTTCAGACTGTTTTTTTCAAAATATTTCAATTCACATAGTCCTGAGCAAAACAGAAAATGTTTTTAGTTTAGAAGATTTGCCTTTTCTCTTTATTCAATCGTAGAGAAGAAAAATGGCCTGATCTTGGAAATATTTAATGCTGTGCCTTAATCCTTCATACTCAAAAAATGTTTACATTTGGGTCTCATGAGTTAATTTGCTGAAGATAAATAGACAGTTCTTTTCAAAATAATTTTTTTTTTAATTTCTCCTTAGAGGAGGAAAGATGTAAGAATATCTTCTAAACCATTGATCAGTGAATTCTAGATTAAATTATAGCAATTGATATCTGTGAATTTGTCCAGGGATTTGGAATTTAAAGGTTAAACAGAGAGAGTGATTTCCTAGACTTCAGAAGAAATCTTTTCACTTACTTACATAGTTGTTTAACACTTTTGCTAGTGGTGAAATTCATACAGTTCATCTGATAAGGTCTGCAGCTGTGTGTTAACCAAGAAAAAGGTGTCACAAATGGATATGTGTTAAGCAGCATGTGTAGCCTCAGAAATGTCATCAGCCTTAGCATAGTTTGTATTTTGTAATTTACCTCACCCAAATAAGTCTTCCTAACAAATTTTTGAACAGCATACAATCCTGGTCTGGATCCCCTGAGAGGTTGCATCACTTTCCGTCCTAAATATGTTACTTTATGTAACATGTCATCGGGTAGTGCACTGCCAAAAATACTCTGGGTCCCACAGAACTCCATTGTAGGTTTTCCTTCTTTCCATGGTCATTACCTTCTTCCTGGCAGCATCACTCATAAGCCTGAGATCGACTGTAATGTCTCTGCCAATCCTGCTTCACATTCACAGGCCAGTTCTGCTCCAGACTACACCAATTTTACAAATATCCACTGGGTACTGATGATGGCTGTGACTGAAAAGGTTATCAGGCATTTATTGTTGTTCAATGCAGTCCATACCTTCTTCAAAGCGGCTAATTGTTTAGCTAGTTGTCCTTTAAAACACAGGCTGCCATAATCACATGCCACAGGTTTACCATCAGGATAGCTTCAGCTCTTTGCATTGTCTAGTATACACTTCCAGCAGCAAATTGGAAATATCAACTCTCTGTTATTCTAGGTCACTTAAGGAGTATATATTCAGACATTGACTATGTAAATTTCATAACTGAGTAACACTCCATGCAATGTATTTAAGAGACATTTCTTAAACTGTCACCAATACTTACCCAGCAGGATGTGGAAACTTCTATTCATGCTTTGGGTTCCTCTGTCTTCACAAGACGAAGTTTCAGAGGTAGTTTAAATGTTTTCTAATTATCTGTGTAGCAAAAAAAAAATGCCTGTTCTGGTCACCCAATGTAAGCGGAGGAAGAGCCAACAAAATGCAAATTTGGCAGTAGGCGACTGTCAATTTTTGCTCGGGAAGAGGTCCTCAAGCCTCTACAATGGAGGTGTTCTCAATGAAGGATGTGGAGCAGGTGCCTTCCCTAACAGTGCAAGTTTGAGGACCTCTGGGAATTACAAAGAGTCCATGACTTGGAGGCAGGGTGAGGAAAGGAAAATAGGGCAACGGAAATTAGAGTTGTGTGAACAACAGAGTTTCTCTCTGGCGACCCAACTGAAAAATTAAACCAAAAAAATTCATTTTGGGTCAGCCCAAAGCACTTGTCCAACTCAAAATGAAACAGCACGTTTTGCTTTCAAACCTCTTTTCAACCTTTGAAAGAAAATGTACATAAAATTCTAAACCAAAACACTATTTTGAAGCATAAAACTGAAATATTTTATTTAGAAAATGTCAGAACGAAACATTTCAGCATGATTTTCCTTTTTTGAGTTGTTACTATTGACTGAATTGAAACCCAGCTTGCCTCACTGAAACTACATCTTTATTTCTTTTTGGTCAATAATTGTTTGTCCTAGACATTTCCCCTAGTTGTAAGGGAAACCTCCTCCGACTTCTGCTTCCTTTGTCTGTTCAAATCTGACCATCACCCGCCATCCTTCACACACCCACAAGTGCCCTGCAAGAAAACCCATGAAGGCAATTCTGCAAAATTTGCTGTGCGGCATTTCCAGGGCTCCAGCTCATGAGGTTTTCATGGTAGAGTCTTCCAGCTGGTGGTTTTCAGGGTTGGAGAAGTTAATAACAGTTGACCGTTTTTACACTTTTGTGGACAAATGGGTTTTCATCTGGGTTTAGCCCCAGTGTGGAAAGCTTGAGAGATGATTGATTTGACATTTCTGGGTAGGGCAGCTCAACAAGGACAATGTCGAGGAGGCCTAAAGGAAGTAGAAGAAGGAAATAAGTTAATTATCCATTTGTGGAGAGATGATATCAACGAGGAACTGCATATGTGGTTCACGGTCTAGTCTCTATTTATAATCAAGGAAGAAAACAGGTACTTTTAGGGCAAAGTTATGTTATTCTGTCCAAAGGCACAATCTTTATAAACCTCTAATGTATATGAGATGAATGACATCTGTATAATTCCTATTATCCTCCATTGACTATAAAGGGAGCCTCGTGTAACTTGTAGATAGGCTATGCCTGTCAAAGGTCAGTGAGATGAACTCCCCGTTTGGTGCTTAACTTCCCTCCCTTTGCTGTCAGCTGTCACAAATTCAAGTGATAAGAGAAAGGATGTTGGCCAACAGCTCTTGACAACATCATTGCTTATCCCACAAGAAAGAAAAGAAATATCCTATTGAATATAGCAAAAGGTTAAACCCCTAACACTGTAATATGGTACCAAATCCTGGCTGGCTGTCCCTGTTGGGTCACTTCTGCCTTGACTGTGAGCAGGCATGTAATTCATATGTTGTGAGATGCAAATGAGAGTGTGGAGCAAAGTAAACCATATTGTTTGCATCTAGTTGGACAGGTAACAGGCATCCATCACTCAGATGGATCGTATGCCAGTCTAGTATGTGAGTTCCCACAAGAAAGTGTTATAATTTCAGTTCACATAAACCTTGTTCAAATCAGGTATGGATGGACACTTTTATCTTGAAATCATTCTGGTTCAGGAGCAACATGGGTTAGTTTAATCCCACTTCAATGCCATCTAACTTCAACAGCTCAAGCAAGACATGTTGAGACTAACTGGTTTTGGACTAACTTTAATTTATCTTTGAATTTAATTGATGAAGCTACCAAGGTAGATGAAGGTAGATATCCTGCCAACATTTTTCCCATATTACAGTATCTATTCATTGGGGTGTCTTCTAGATATCCTTTTAGCAAGATTTTTTCATATTAGTGCCCCTGATATGCTGTGTTCGCTAAACTTCACCCTCCTCACCTGCACTGCCGCCCCGAGTCTTTTATCTGAGGACATACTTTTTTTTTTTTTTTTTAGCTGCAGACAGGATGCCTGTTGCCCTGATGAAGAAATGGTAAAGCCTTGCTCAAGAAGTCTTCACCAGTTGCTGACAATCCACTGTTATATATTTCCTCTGGCTTTCTCACTGTTTGGGCGCTTTTCACCTCTTTTCACCAATATGTCCCTGGCTGAACCAGAGCAACAACTCTGTCTTTGCCCAGAAGACATTGCTGAAGGACCTGATAATGATGGATTAAACTGCTCTTCAGTGCTTTGGTTTTTTTCTGTCTGGGAGCTTGCATTTCGTGTAGGCACCAAGCACTTCTGAAGTGTTCTCAAATCCCTGATGCTGCAGAGTGCCATTGCCTATGGGGCAGTGAGAACACAGCGCTCTGAGTTTTTGGTTATCAACTGCTGCCTGACTGCTTGTCTCCATCTCATCTGACCCGGGGAGACAGTTTGGGACTTTTCACCAGCAGCTGTTCAAGATGGGATGCTGTCTATGGGCATATTGAGGCAGAATCAATGAACCAAAGCAATGACTCTCAGGAGTGATGCTATTTTTCCCACCACCCCCCACAAGAAAGGCTGACCCACACACTCCCCACTAAGCCCTGGCCTGTGGTAAGTTGAAATTTTAGCCTTATGGTGAAGAAGCATGTCCCCAGATCAAGCTTGCATCCTTTCTGGATACAAGAACACAGCCACTGGCCCAGCAGCCCCACAGGCACAATATGCATCATCACCCTTGTGTTTGAGTAAAAGAGAAAAGCTCTGTAAATGGCAATATTTGAGGACCAAAATATTTATTATAATAAATTAAAGAGTAAGCATTTATAAAACAATCCATTTGCCTATAAATATCACACAGCAGTTTTAATTTCATAGTTCACTTCAAAGCCTCTAGTACAGCTTCATAAATACATTTCCTTGGATATTTTTAATTAATCTATATAAATAGAAGTACTGTATAATTATTACTTTAAAATAAGTTACCATTAAATATGAATGACAAAAATAGTTTCTGAATTAGTCTGAAATACCAGCTTTTCAGGTAAAGGTCAGAAGGGGGCAACATAGGCAAGAGAGATTTCCAAGTAAATAGCTCAAAACATCCTGACTATGTATCACCGCCTGTATTGACTAAAGCTGATTCACAGGTGTCAAATCTCAGCCTATAAAATACAGAAGCAGTTGCCTTCTTCCAATGGAGAGGAGGAGGACAGGAGCATGCCTTTGAAAATTATTGATGCCCTGTGTTGAAATGGAGCCGCAAACACTGTCCTGGAGTTTTCATTTTCAAAGAAGGCAGCAATATGCTTCCTGTCTGTGCCCACCTAGTTTGCTAGTTTTGGCACAGGTAAAAAATCTACTGCATCTGGGAGGAGGGGAGGTCCACAATACTTAATTAATCTGAGTTATAGCAAGATTTTTTTCGGAGACATCTCCTCAAGCCTGATCTGAAATTCTTTCAGTTTTTCTTCTTGTTCCCTCCCTTCTTCGGGGCATCAGTACAGGCATTTTCTATGTAGTCAAACAGTAAATCCAGTTCTCCAATGGCTTTAGTCTTTCCGTTCTCTCCCAACTAGAAAAGAGCAGAATGTAAGTTTTAGCATCTCGTTATTTCTCAGAAAATTAAAATTAGGCTTGTCACAGAAACTGAATCAAGAATTTACTCTCCTTATTCTTTCAAGTAGTTCTATTAGAGTCATTATACCATAAGATATAAACTAGCTCATTCAAATCCAGTCTAGCATATAAAGTTACTTGCAACCTGATTTCTGAAGGACAATTTTAAATTACCATAACACATGCAGAGAGTCAACAGGGCAAGCGAAGGAGGGCTGGAAGTGGAAACATCACTAATCCCGTCCTTAATGCCCCTGCAGGCTTCATCTTCTAAATAATCTCCAGAGTTTGTTTCATAATTAGGTCAGCCTTAATCCAACTCAGTAACTGGGGTTTGGAACTGCTCTTTTTAAATGCTGGGGGAAAAATGTACCTGTTTCATTTTGCTCTTCATGTCTTCCAGGTTCTTTTCAATGTGCTCTCTGTGTCCTGAGAATTTCTAAAAAAAAGAAAACATCCATACATAACATTGGCAGCTGAATACAACAATGTGCTTTTTTTTCTTTTTCACACCTTTCTATCAACCTCAACTTTGATATTTTGAAACCTGAGGTTTCTTTTCATATCACTGCCTTTTGCCATTGTTTGCTGCATTCTGAGATTGAGGAGCAGCGACAAGAGTCACAAGAAGGGAAAGAAACCCAATGCTACTCACACATGTGCTCAGCTCCGAGGTCAGGGATGCCAAGAACTGTGCCACCTCCTCAACGTACGGGTATTGGTCCTTGGCCTCAGTGAGGAGGACATCTTTCACTACAATCTCCACAATCTTCTTCATCATGTAGCAGCGGTTGTTTTCCTATGTATGCAAGTAAGAGGTCACGTTAAATCATGGCAATAGATGAACAAGTGCCGCAGAAGGATGTAAAGAGCAGCCTCCCAGTGCAAGGCTTACCTTGATGTTAACATAGAGCTGCTGCCCAATGAACCTGTTGTCTGTGTCCTGGTCTGAGACCCTGGCCTGAGAGGGAAAAAAGGAAAAGTCAGGTGAGGATTGGAACCTTACCTAAAAATTAATAATAAACCCCAAGGTTTTCATCAATAGTAGTGCGGGTGAAATGAGGGAATGAACACCATAGACAGCCTGCTACAGGTAGATAAACTTGGACATTGTATCTGTTTCTCCCCTTAATTGGGTGAGATTCAAGGTCAGTATCACTGGAAAATAAATAAGCAGAAGTCTGAATTCCTGTCCCCCTCTTAAACGTCAGATGTCGTAGTGGTTATGATGACTAAGCCAGATGCCGCAGGTGGCCGATCTCACGGCGGCCCGCAGTGCTGCTGGGAGGTGCTACAGCACTCGATGGTGTACACAAGGGGGAACCCACCCATGGTAAGAGCAGCCAAGAAACCTGCCCAAGCAGAGCACTGTAAAATGACTGAGAAGCTGCCTGGCCACAGCTGGAGTCACAGGCAGGCCCAGCTCCAAATGGACTGGGCAAACAGAGAAATTTAAGCTCGTGTTTCACAATTGTCCCAGTCTAGCAGCAGCCGCTCCAGAGAAGGAGCTGTGCTGTGCCAGGGGCTGCCTTTCCCTTGGGAAGCAGGAGGAGAAGAGGCAGCAGCTTCCCCTGGCTACACAACCAGCGAGCAACAGACCCACTCCACACGCCCAAGCTCTGCCTTACTGCAAACGCACGTTTTTTTCTGGACAAAGGCATAAGAAAGAGAGAGGAATGCTGAAGGCAAGAAACCAGGGCACTGGCAGAGGAGGAGGTCCTCAGACCCTGCCATGAAGGACATGTGGGTTACTGTACCATTTTAGCCAAGGTATAGGTGCGATTCCTGATGTAAGGCTGCTGGAAGTTGATCTTCCTGAGCCTGCAGGCATGATGGGCAGTAGAAGCCAATCCTGCCCCTTTCGGAGGCAGAGGACTGGTGAGAAGAAGAGGGAGACAGCAACAGCAGCAGAAGACGACCCATCCTGAGAAGCTCTTGGTCAAGGTCTGCAGGGAGGCCATGGCTCACGATCCGAAGTCGTCTGTCCCAGCAGGTTGCAGCTACAGAACTCAGCACTGATCAGAGAGAGTAGTGTTAGCATCAGGGAGAGTGGGCAAGGCAAAGTGAGAGAGGCACAAAGGCTGCAAGCCTTACCTTTGCTGCGATTCTTGATGTGCTCTGCAGGAGGTGAGGCGCACCTTATATAGGGTCACCAACATCTCTCTCAGCTTTTTTTTTATGGGTGTTGGTGGTGAATTAAAAATGACATCAGCAAGTCTCTTACTTTCCAGTATCCTCTTCTGAGAACTACCTAACCACTACAAAACCCACAAATACAACTTCAAGGCCATTGCAATCTTTAGCTTCTTATAAAATAAACCAAATTTTAATGTGGGGCAAAGCAGGGGCTTTTACCAGGGCAGGAATCCCGAATTCTTTTTGCATAAAAATATTGGAGAAGTTTATGGGCTTGTGCCTTCTGTCCTGATTGTAACACACTAATTGGATTAGCAATTTGATGGCAGATAATGTAATTTATATTAATTTTTGTTCATCTTCTGTGGTAAAAGACTGGTGCTCCACTGGAGCTGACCAGTATACACAAGTGGCCAGAGACTGCACCAGACCCAAAGCACTGACCACCTACAGTTCCTACCCTGCAAATACCCTTTCCCACACAGTGTCCCACTGGAGTCACCAGCCATCAGCCCATCACTGTGCAATCCTCTTTGAGAGATCAGAAACCGGGTAGGACCAACACTGCATTTATCACATCCCTGATCTCCAAAGTCCCATTTTCCAAAAAATTATCTATATTCCATGCTGTAACCGGGGGTAATGATCAGAGATGTGGTCATGCAATTAGTTTTCCAGGTGATTTCCATGTTCCTGACCCTGTTCTGCTAACGTAAAGGCAGTACTGCACCTTCAGTCTGAAATATTATGCAGTGTGCTAAAGGGAAACTGCTCTTTAGAGAGTAATCTCCAACCCAGCTGAGATGGTAATGCATGAAGACACAGAACTGGTACAAATGCAAACTCCTGGTTGTCCAATACCCACAGGGCACACAGGTGACAAATGTGAGAAATCGGACCTGGAAAACCAAGGCTCCAGCTCTGCCTCTGAGAGTGAACAGGGGCATCCCTGGCACTGGGCTGCACCCCTCATGGTTGAGGTTCTCGGGACAAGAGCCATAATCAGCCCTACCCTGCGGGCTGAAATGCCCAGATCTTTTGCTTATACCTGAAAGGAAGCAATTAAAGGCTGGCTGGCAGCAGGGTTATGCTTTAGCCTCCCCTGATGCATCCGCAGCATGAATTCATCTCTCCATGCCTCATTCCTGCCCCAGTTGCCCTCAAATACCTACCACATCAGCTATGCACAGCTCTGTACCCTTGAAGTTGCACCCCCTCACCCTGGAGCCATCATCACCATGTCCCTTTCTGTGCCCCTCTCAGGGTATCCTGCCCATTCCCATGCCTGGCCTCCAACAGCATCCTGACTGCAGCGGGCAGCAGAAAGCAAGTCTGGACCCAGGATGTTGACAACCTAGTTCACACGCCAAATGTACCACAAAGCTATTCAAGAGCATGTTTATAAACTCTTTTCCATCAATTTTTCATTTGCCAGGCTAATAGGCCCAGTGGGGGGAGCAGGTTAATGAGAAGATGGGGGGCTGACTTATATTAGTCAAAAGGCAGACATTAAAGACCAAACTGGGAGAAATCCAGACAGAGAGGCTGTTTTGAAGGATTGGCCTCTCCTGAAGTGCAATCCCACGAACTCCTCTCCAGGTGTTAAACACAGTATGGTAACCAAAGTCTGCTTCTAACTGAGGTTTCTCGCACTTCTCCACCAGCTCATCCAGCAGAAGTCCCAGTCCCAAGAACAAAAATCCGTGAATGGGCATTTGGACCCTCCCTGAGGGGGGAACGCAGCCCCCCTCCTGGTCCAGACCCTCTGTCCTCCCGCCCTTCTGGATCCCACCTCTCCATCCCTTTGGTCGCTTACTCTTGTCAGACACGGATCCAGCTTGCCTGACCTCTTCTTGTGGCTCTGATCCCATGGAAAGTGTTCATGACCTGGGTAAGCAGGTGCTGTGCCACTCGTATCTGTTCAAACCGCTGCGAGGAGCCCACCTGGTCCCAAGCTTCCCACACCTCCTGATGGATATTTAAATAACATTAGGCAGAGGGATGAGGAATTAGGTGCTGAATTTTTCTTCTGCCCTCTTTTATGCAGTGGTTAGAGGATCTTTTCTTTCTGTCTTCTCTAGTATTAGAAACCATACACATGGACATACCTATTTTCACAGAAAATGTATAGTTAGACTTGATGAGGCTTTCTTTCTCCCATCTATGTTGTTAGCCACCTCTCTCAGTCATACTACTTTTTGGCTGTGCCATGATGTCCTCCTGACGCTTTAAAAAAAAGCTTGATTTCACTTGCTTAGTTTACCTCCCTGCCTCTGGTATGACACTGAAATGCTGAAATGTCCATTGTAAGTTTGTTAATTCATATTTCACAAATTGCCTTTTTAGGACATTTCTAAAGCCTTCACATTATTTAACCTTTTGTTTGCAGCTGTGAGTTATAATGACCTATCTTCTGTCCCTCTAGCTTGTTGTGAGTATGGTCCAGCCCAAAAATGAATGTTCAAAATCTTGCTGGACGCTAATTTTAGCAGACTGCATGGTTCCCCTGCTCATCAGTCCACTCCTGGCCTCTTCCCAACGACCATCCAGCAGAGGACTGCCAGTCCTGGATGTACCACAGAGTTATGGTATAGCCACAGTCATGGCTGCAGTTATTCCCTGTAACATGTCAATAGAATTTCTTTGGAAGTGGAGATATGCCTGCCATTCCCAGGGTCTGCTGTTCCTGTTATGAGATTGCATTGTACAAGGATGTGACTAGTCAGTGCTATCATCTCTTCTGACTAGCTCACCACACCCTGGATGGGAGATACACGTCTGGCATTACATCCTACGGAAAGATGGGGCTAAAAACCTGCACAGTCCTACCACTGGATCTTACTCCAGTCCTCAGCTGAAGTTTGGAGAGGGAAGAAGGAATTGGAGGCTTTTCTGCTGCAGTGCAGGAAGAATTCTCTTTCTTCTTGTTTGAGGAGGAAATACAATAAACTTCTGAAAAATAAGGGCTTGAGCCAGTACAGAAGGTGAACCTTGGAGAAACTGCTTACCTAGACACTCCTCTCCAAAGAGGCTGCTCTGAACTGTAGAGCTGGCAGAAGAGACCACTGGAAGGAAAGCTGCATTTAATTTAAAATGTGGTACCCTGGCTGAAACCATCACTGGTGGGTCTTTCTTGGGGGAGAGAGAACAGAGTGGAAAAAACGTGTCTGAAGAATGCGTCTTAAAAGAGCAGCCTTTCTCACTAATTCTTTCCTACGTTAACATTGTCAAGCATTCTAGCAAGTGGTATGGGAACTGGTAATTTAATAATTTCTCTTTCAGCCTGAACTACTGATGTCTTATGATACATGGTAGTCCCAAGCTTTTCTTTACAAAAAAATGTTCTCTTGGGGAAAAAAAAAAAAGCTGAAAGAAAGAAACAAACGAAAGAACCCAACCCCCCAAAAAAGACATCTCCAAGCTCGGGGCGGGTGGAAGGGGAGGAAGAAGAGTGATAGGGGGAAAAAAGTAACTTTCCTTTTTAATTTTATGACTTTTTGTACGTTTAATGTTATTTTTAATGTTTGAGGCTAGTAGTACTGTTTGAAACGTAAAATTCTTACAAGAAAAGATACCTGCTATGCTTTTATTTTAATTAAAAACTACTAAAGACCTCTGAACTACTATAAAGTATCCTCTGCATTGTTTTTTATCTATAATTAATTTTTAAAAATTTTGAAATTGTTCACAAATCGTATTTTCACCCCAGTGCCGTCCCATGAGTTAAACATCTATCCTATCACTGACCTCACCGATAAACTTTTGAAGTGTAATTACATGGAGTTTCCCTAATTCATCAAGAAACCATAGCGGTTGAATATTCTCGACAATGACTTCTTGACCCATATTGAAGACAGAGGATTTTTTGAGGAGGACTGGAACTCTACATCACGTCTGCCTCAAAAGCCACAGACACTTCCTTCTTACTTTGAATGAGGCCACAGGTGAATAACCAATACTGTACTTTGATGTTCATCTCTTGTGTACCATCACCAGAATGCTGGCACACAGGAATTTTCTTGAACTTTAATACATTTTCAGTCATCTAGGATTATATTGCATTATTAGAAACATCTTCAGGATTGGACACTGGGCTAGAAACATTGTCAAGAGTAGGCATGTAGAAGAGCGAGCCTGCGTACCGTCCTCTTGGGTCTTTTACCTGGCGATGAAATTCTCCCCCCTTAAGCATCTGTACGAAGGAACCACAGGTCACATAATGCCTAAAACTGAACAGGCAATCTATCTGCAGAGATCCTCAACTTTCAGGTCATGCTCATCCCCATCACTTTGTTCCAGCTCATTTTTGAGCTAGTTCATAGTGTTTTATCTCAGTTCTTCTCTGCTTTTGCCTAGACTTTCAAGCTTGAAAAGACTACAAGAAGACTTAAAACATGTTTCAGGTCAAGCTCCAGCAGAGCCTTGTTTTAGACAGCTCTCTGCCCAGCAATGAAAACATCAGTAATGGAAGCTGATTCTTCTTTATAAAACTTGAAAATAAGCTTTTCTGTAATTCAGCCATTCATTATGGAAACATTGTAGTACAGAGACAAGTGTCTTCTGGGCATGATCATTAGGAATAGCAGAAGGGATTAATTTTCTATGGAGGAAATTATATCAACACAGATATTGGAAGAGGACATATAGCATTTGATGGTTATATTTTTGCCTTTTTTTATGATAGGTTTGATGTTGTGTAAGACACTGTGAATCTTTTGGAAGGAGAAGTAGTAGTATTATTAAAATTGTTTAGCCTGGGAGCGTTAGGTGACTTTGGAAAAGACTCTTGTGTCAGATCTCAGTACAGACACTGCTGACTCAGACTTTTTGCAGAGGACGTGCGATTCACCTCCCTCCCCTGACTAACACTTTTGTTGCACAGTGAGTAACACATTTCCTCTGACAGTAACACTTTTGCTTATATATCTGATATTTCATCAAACATCTTTTTGTTTCTGACCTTCACTTGGTTCTCTTACATAATTTCTGGATCTCCTAAGTATAAGATGCTATATAATAAACTTCATAAACATTGGTCTTTTATATCATAAAAAAATCTAAGTGGAAGGGAACTAATAATTCATTCTGGTCTCAATTTTAAATTACATTCTGGGACAAAAAAAAAAACTGGTTTAAATAACTATATTCTCTCCTCAGAAATACTAGTGTAGTAGAGCTCCAAGAGAAAGCCACCTAGAGACACGTTGAGACATTAAACAAATGCTACTGACGTTACCACTGCTACTCCAGGACCACTGACGTGGTCACTTATTGCAGTGCCAGGAGGATTCAGCGATTAACATGAAAACAGACAAAAAAATAAAAGTGTGAATGGAAGCGCAATAGATGTTAGTCCAGTGGTCCTGCCTCTGCAGACAACTGCCGCCAACATCAGTAAAGCATAAACAAAAGTTTTAATAAGACTTGCCGATAGGAGCCATCACTTAGCTCACGCAGATGGGAGAAAAGATAATTCAGACCATCTCAGTGCACGCAGCCTCGTGCCACCAAAGACACCACTATTAACCCTTCCACCAGATGGCTAGTTCTTTTAATTCAGAGTGTAAAATCACCCATGTATTATGAGACTCTGTCACTTTATACAGTGACCTACATATATCCAACTATGTCTTGCAAATAGTCAGATCAGGTGAACTGAAACTTCTGTGCTTCCTGTTAATGTGGTGTGGTTGCACAGCAGTGACTCAGTGACATGGCAAAGTGGAATTACTGACATAGTGTATCTTAAAGAAAAGCACTCTAACTGGGAACAGAATTTTGCATGCTGCTTTATAATCCAAAATTCAGTGACAAACAGTTACTCAGATTAAGAAGTAGCCCCAGCATTATGCACCTTGATTTACCAAGTACCACCAGTTTTCTCATGTAATAAACCCGCACCATCTCGAGTAGTTAAATAAAGTCATTTTGAAGGGAAGCATTATTTAAGGTGGAGTACTTGTGCCCAGACACTGCCCATACACCAGCACTTCCACTGAGGCTCTGAGCTCAGCATCATCTCCTGAAGGTGAGCTCCTGGCTGCTCAGTTACTCTGTACAACAGGGCTGCTAGAGAAGGAGGTGACAGTTCCCATGTTATTAACAGTAGTCTTCTAGTTAGTATCTGTCCCTAGGAAGTCAACGGCCCATGTCCCAGCCCTTCCCCAGCCCAAGGTTATGCTATTGCCCACCTCCCAGGAGAGCCTCTGAGTCAGTGAGTTTCCTGTTGGAATGGGACTACTGTCAAGAATGTGAGATTTATGGGGCCAAAAGGAGACCAAACAAAATAGCTACAGCCTAGCAATTAGGATGCTGTTTTCCTGGGTTATCTGTTTTTAGCCACATGTCGTGTAAGCTAAAATACATAAACAGGCTGGAGCCAGCTTCCCACTCGAAACACAAAGAGCGCGCTCCTCATGAGAGCACTGTTCTGGGAACTCACAGACCCACTCCAGCCAGGGGGCACCAAGCCTTGGCAGGTTTCCCCTGGCCCCACGAGAGACCTCAGAGCGAGAGCTGGGTGCCCAAAACAGGGCACGTCCACAGATGCCTGTACGTGTGTGTGTCACACCAACCCAGCGACCAGAAAGGGATCTAGGAAGGGAGAAATCCAGAAGTACAGGCTTTCTGGATCCTGTCAGCCATTCCTATTCTACTTCAAGTCTTGAAGTAGGTGCTTTGGAGACATCCCAGCACATGACAGTATTAAACAAAGTCACCTTGAACAAAAAACTATTTTTTTAATATATATATATATACACACCCATGTGTATATACATACACAGACAAAAATAGAATATGTGTATATATTAGATATAAACAAAGTTTAAAGGAAAAGCTTTGAGGCTCACTCAAAACCTGCACAGGTCACTGCCTTAGTTACCTCAGGAAAGGTAAGCTGGCATAAATGTGAATCAGTCACATTTACAAAGCTGATGCACGCTTACCAGAAGACCTCTGAAGAAAGCAGGGAGAAGCTTCTGTCATCCTTTTCCCCTCCACTGAAGAACTATCTGCACTAAGGAGGATTTGCTGCCATGACTCTACCACCAAACTCTCCCTGCAAAGAGCAAGCTCATAACAGCAAATGAGTGCTTTTGCTTTTATACTTTTATTCCGGCCCCATGAATGGAATAAACTGATCCAACAAAAGGTGTGTAGGCTGTAAACATTATCAGGCCTTGATCGCCTTCCCAAATGACTGCCAGTCTCCAGGTGAATCTTGTGCAGTTCTCAGTCCTCCACCCAAACAAGACGATACAGGACCACCGAGCATCGTCCTTCACAGACAGGCAACAGGCTTATCATCTGGCAAGACGTGAAGGCTTTTGAGAAACAACAGGCTGGAATCAAGTCTCCTCTTTGTGGTCTTGCTGGGGGAACGCTTTATTGACAGGAATACTGGGCAAAGGAAGGCCTTTTCCCAGCTGGCAGTGGTCAGCAAGGAAGAGCCAGCTTATTTACTTCTACAGGTGGTTGAGAGCTGTGAACCCCCAGCAGCGCGATTCACCCAGCAAGTATGCCCAACTTGGGAACACGAGCTGAAGACGTTTAATTCAACACTTATTTACTGGGCCCATTATTCATGTGCTGGTTTTGTAAATCTTGACCTTAAGTTGACAAGCTCCCGAAGCTGTTTATTCCTTAGATATATCTCCTATTGGCAACTGCCTTCCTCCTTGTTTATCTACTTAAGTCTCTCCACTTCAAGGCTTCTTAGATTTCCTTGACAGAAAACAATACACATTCACTGTACAGCACGCAACTGTCATTATTAATAAAGGGTGCACTTTTGAACCTTTTTTCCATGTTCAGTTTGCTGGAAAACACAACAGGAAACATGTTTGAAGGTTGGTCTGAAACATACAGAAAAACAAAATGAAAAACCCTCTTGAACTCGATAAACAACAGTAGCAGAGAGAAGGCACGAAGAATTTTGTAGCTGCCTTGAAGACTACAGAAGAACATCCTTCAAAAGCTTTGCACTAGCATTACTCAAAAAAGGTATTGTGCCCTTAAATACTCCTGTCCAAAAATAAATTCAATTAGAACATTTCAGGCAAAAGCTAAAATTTGTTTAGATGGAAAATAATGTCATGATGATGTGTGAGACACGAGGGGCTTCCATTCTCATCTCTAAATTGGGTTTGTACCCCCATGCAACGAAAATGTCTCCCTCCTTTACCACTTCTCCCTAGCAGAAATCAATGTATGTGTACCATACAGCACACATGTAACACACTCAGACGTACACAGATGCACTAGACTCATAGTGCAATACTGTAAGCAAAAGTGGCACATACGTTGTTACAATATCTATGACTTGCAGGCCTCAAAATCAGGCCTGCACAAAAAATCTGACAGAGCTGTCAGACAGCCAGGAATCCCAGGAAAACTTAGAAAAACAAAAATAAAAGATTTAAAAAGAGGACACAGTTCATAAAACTCAAATTACAGGTACCACAGAGGAGAAGTAGTGGATGATGAGAGCTCTTGGCCATGAGAACCATGAGAATGTGTTGAATATGAAGAGCGTAGACAGAAGACACCCAAATTAACCCACCCGCAACACACTGCAGCAACATTCCCTCCTGAACAAAAATATTTCCATTTTTTAGCCATGAAGTTTTCCACCATAGAACCATCATTTTAGAGGAAAACTGGCAATTTTCATAAGGGCTGTTGTGCACAAATACAGTTTCCCTTTCAGCAGAAACTTTCTGACCATTTATAACTTACATATTAAGTGCATGCCACGGAATAATCCCAGAAGTCCTGGAGATAAAATAAAATAAAATACCTTGATTTGTTTCAAAAAACTCCACTGGTTGGAAGCTACTGCAATGCACAATTTCTGGAAGAAGTGGACACTGTTTTCTAACATGATCAGTACTGGATAGCACTCACTCTTTAAATCAACACCTCATTTGTTGGGGGCTGGCCCTTTGGGCATTGCAGCCTTCCAGCCTGTGTAGCAACCATCTGCTCTGGGTCATGATTCCAACTATCTGTAGCCAATGACGATTCCAAGTATCAACATATCTAGCTTTAGTAACTTATTCTTTCTGAAGATCAGTTCCGAGGTAACATCTTGTCTTTCAAAAGTCCACAGCTGTTCCAGCTGAACAGGGGAAACAGAGAACCAAACAGAGAAGTGCCAACATAACAGGCTCTACCAATTTATCTGGCATAACTTGGATAGAAACAGATCAAACAACCTTTTTTATTTTCAGTAATATGCATACATAATTGTGTACAAAATCAAAATGTAAGCAAATGTGTACAAAATTCAAAATGTTCTTGTACAAAATTTCCAAATGAAGTAATATTAAAACTTGAAGCCACACAAGAAGAACCAAACTGCCTGCTAGCCACCTATTTCCTCTACTTCACGGTAACTTGCATCACTTGGAAAGATAAAACAAATTGTCAGCATAAATCACAAACATCTTTCACTGTGACAATCATAACAGTATGCCAGTCTCCCAGCAACAGGCAACTAGGAGGAGAAGTAACTAAAACGTCAAAGTCAAGAAAAAACATTCTTCTGAGTTTACTTTAAGAGATCAACTACTCCTAAATACCTGAGTTTGAAGTGGGGCTGGGGAAGGCCACTGTTTAAGGTGGCTGAGGTTGCTTTTTCTAGAGAAGTTGCAATTAACACTAAACACAGGTCTTGCCCACAAAAAGACAAACGTTCACATCAGTATATATGACAAACTGCAGTACTTCACACACTGAACCCCAATGGTCATCCTGGCCAAAAAACTGTGGACAACGAACAAACGCTAATGCTTAGTGTCCTTTTCTCAAACTCCTGTATGTTCCATGTTAGCTTCATTAAGAATTAATAAGAATTTTTTGGTAACAGGTTAAAAGTAGTAAAAGTAACTTTTTGTTACAGCACTGTGTTGTACTGACAATTCATACAGTAACATAAATATACCACAGATGCCTTTAAGATATCTGGTTAAAATCAAGCAACTGAGGTGTTTGGTGAATGATGGCGTTGCAACTGAATACTGTCCCAGGTCATACTGCATGACTGCAGCAGAATACCTTGAAAAGTAACACATAGGTTGCATAAAAAAATAACTATCTCAGTTTCAAGAGGTGCCACTGTAAAAAAAAAATAAAACCCCACATGGCTGTTGTGACATACTGAATTAAGACATAACTCTCAAATATAAAGGACCTACACTTTCAACACTGGTTGGAATATTGAAATTTTAAATTGGGATGGCAAGTCCTAAAAGTTGGGCCATATTAGTGATAAGTGAAAGGATGCTGCATGATATCTACAATCACAATTTCTCAAAATGTACACTACAAACTATAAAAAATAAATCATTTTACAAAATAGTTTCTATACAACAGGTGGGAGAGATTATTTCTTGCCCCAGAAATCCTTCCTCTTCTGAGCTCGTTCCAGTATCTGAGATGCAAGCGAGCTAGATGCTGCCGAGCGAGCAGAAATCTGAGACAACCTGTCATCTGTAGGGAAACCAACAAGGGAAAAAGTAAATAGGAAGATTAAATATACATATTAAAACACAGTTGACATTCATGGCAGACTTTGAAAGTGAAAATATTTTTATGCCCTCTTTCACAATGGATGCTAAAATAGTACCACAATACACTAATTCTATCACTTGGTAACTGACATGCTGGAGAAGACCCTCACTAGAAAGCTGCTAGGACGCTACGTAAGTTTAAGAGAACTACATGCCCAACTCTTGACAAACTCCAGAATGAGATCCCTGCTGTCACCTGGGAATTACCCAATCCTCCAAGTCATCTTTACATTTACTCTCCTGTGTCAGAAGACCTCAGAAACCGTTCCTCTGCCACTGAAGTCTGTACAGACTAGACTCTGATAATGACATATTCACGAAAGCAACCCACTGCTTCAATCAAAGCAGACAATCTTAGAATAATACATGACTAAAATATCAGAACCTATGTTGCCAAGAGTCCTTCTGTGCCAAAACCAGCTAGTGTGCCACAAGCTGTTAAAAGAAATGTGTCTTCTGAAAAAAACAGGAAGTTTAACACAAAGACAACAAGAAGCATGCTTTAAAAATGTATTTTTGAAAGGTATTCCTTTTGAATACAGGGTCCGCTTCACACTCAGCAGAACTCTTAAAATTAAGCAGCCTGGATGCTGCTTCTCTGATAAAGCACAACATTATACTTCTCTAACATCATTATTAATATGTTGCTACAGTTCTGTCAAGATGGTCTCTATGAAAAACGACCTTAATTACACCCATTCTCCCGTAATGGATTAAAAAGAACTGTATCACTACTTTCCAGCCCCTCACCAACAAAAAACAACAAAAAATTCCACAACTAAATCCTAACAGGACCTGTACTTTGCCAGTGTTTCAATTAACTTTTCAGCCGCATTTGTAAATTCTTGAAATACAGTGATCCAAACAGCCCGTAACAGGATCACACACTATGCATAACAACTATATTGCCATGTATGAGCAAACTGCTAACTGCACTTCTGCACACAGATGTGTCACTGAAATAATTGCCAGGTTTGTATGTACATGAACAAATATGGGCATATGAAATATCTGTGAGCTGGCACATTGCACCTGTTTCTGAAAGCTCATACATCATCACTCAGCTCATAGGAAAAAAAAGAAAAAGAAACAGCAGTTACAGCATTTAATCTGTGTGCAGCAAGCTTGTGGGAAGCTGCAGAGTACTATAGGATTTTGCATGTTTTATGTAGATACACAGATGCTTGGCTGAGCCATCTGCACAACCCACACACTTTCCAGCCAACTGCAATGAGTAAAACAGAGAATCGGCCTGAACCTTGGTTAAAACCAAGGAGCAAACAAGCGTAAGGGGTACAGAAAAAAGCTTTTGGTTGCTCTGGGGTATATCTATAAATAAACTGCAATCAGATATAAGCTTGCTCTGCCCATACTCTAATCTGAACCAAACACAGGTGATTGCGACTAGCAGGGCACCACACCAAGCTCAACCTCATACACCATGCTAAGAAACAATGTGTAGCACCTCAGGCTAATGAGGCTACAGTGCCTTTGGCTGACTCACACTACTGAAAGAGTTTATTTGTGTCTGCCCACAAAAGTGCCAAGAAGGTGCACTGGTGGGCTGTGCACTGGCTGCTCCCCCAGATTAACTTTACAGTAAACAGAAAAAAAAGGCCAAAACAGCAATCAGAATAACACAATGCCATAAGTAGCCCTAATACACTGAGCAGAGGAACAGGTATGAAAATTTAAGTCAGAGGAATCATTTTATGCTGCCTATCTGGTGCTGAAGCGTCACAAGAAAAATCTTTATCTTAAGATTTTTGGTACCTTTTAAGTTGCATCCAAAGGTACTGCAGCTGCAACCTGAGCTGTGATCATTTTGCAGTTTGCTTCTGTTGCTATCAACACAAAGGCTTAAAAAATGTGTGGGGAGGAAACAATTTCAGGTATGGAACTGAGCAAGCTATCGTAACCATATTGAGCCACAATGATCCATTTAATTTTCAACTGCATTTAATGGTTTGTTCATACCAGAATATATCTTCATATTCATACTTCAGATTATTAGAATGAACATTTTCAAATTATTTTGATGAAACAATGCAGTAGTTATTCATGCAAACACATAAAACAGTATTACTTACTGCATTCATAAACCTCTCACATTAGTGCAAATGTTAAAATTCATCTAGGCAATATACACATGATATACAATAATACTTTGGGACAAGAAATACCTTCATCATTACAGCTTCTTTCCTGAAGGGGTACCTGGAAAGACCTCGTTTTTGGATTGCCAACAATCCCTAAAAGTCAAAGGCACAGTTTTGAATCATTTCAAAATAGACAAAGGATAATATTTCATTTTAGAACACTTAAAAATGTTACAACATTATTTCCAAAACATGAGTCTTATAAATAGCAAACATACCAAAAACTCCAGGAGGCTCCTTTACTCTAAGCTGAGGTAAAATAAACTTACTCAACTGTATTCTTCTCAAGGCACCTATCTTTGGTAGATGCTAAAAGTTATTTAGTGAACTGCACTCAAGGTGCAGAGCTAGAACACAGCACCGATTCTAACCTCTTTCTGAGGAAATTCTCTGGATTTCACCATCCCACTTAACCTGACAACTACTTGTTCCATTCTAGAATGGAAATATTACTTTAGTTTAGCTAATCTTTATAATAAAAGGACCAAGAATTCTAGGACCTTAAGCAGCTACAGAAGGTCTTTCTGGAACGGAGACTTAAGCACATAAACTTTATTTTGTCTAAGGGGTGAAGGATTCTTTGTCAAATTTATGCCCCCAGTACCCCTAAACATTGTTAAAAATCTTTGAAATGCTCCAGTACAAATTCCTCCTCAGTCAAGAAATGGCTTTTCTCAATATCCAATAAATGTTTTATAGATGGCTTTTTTCTTTCCATATCCTGCAGAAATATTTAAGGAGCTTATCTGCCAGAAATCCACAACTCCTGCAAAATAACACCACACTATAAACGTCCCCAGTTACACACCGCTTTTGGTAATTGCAGCTGGAAAAGTGTCACAGCATCCAGTTGTAGCCTAAAGATTAAAAATTACAACTGTTCATGCTAAACCAAACTATTCTCATAATGAGTAAGTACTTATTGAAATTAATAAGGCAAAATTAGACAACAGAGCACTAGAATACAATGATATTAATGGAATCTGAAACTAAGGTGGAGAGTTGTGCCCACTTTCTCAGCAAGACTAAACCTACAGTAGAAAAGCTTTTGTTTACAAACAACACATTCTTTGTAGAGTCTGTAAGGCAGCAAGCTGGGCCTGAACACCACACAGTAGCCATTTCCATCCTGCAGCACTCTAACACAGACAGTTAATACACAAAACCCACCATTATGCTGGAATTCTGGATCCTTGAGAGTCCCTTGAATACGACGAGAGGGACTCCAGCAAGGCATAGAGCAGCTTTTGGCTGACTTCAGCACAGGAGGTGTAGAGGAACGCTCTTGATGGGCTGAAGCAAGAGGAACTTGCTCATCAGAAACACTGTTAGGAGGCCACTGATCCTGTCTAAGTGGCAGAGGATCCAAAGTTCCTAGCCCAGCAGGTGGAGAGGTAAGGAGTGAAACAGCTTCCACTTCCACATCAGGCTAAAACACAACAGAAAGAAAGGAAAAAAAAAAACCCACAAAAACCCAACATCTCATATACAGCCTTCCAGTACAGATCTTCACATATGCAGCAAATGTTTGCTTTACACTGTTACGCTTCTCATGAGGGTACTGGAAGCATAAGTATTTCAAGCTTGTGAGACAGCTTAAAGAAAATCTATTCCTAATAACAAGTGTTTAACATGGTCTGAAAGTCATCTAGTCAGGTCAAACCAAAAGCTTATTTTCTTCACAGAAAAAAAAATGTGTTCTTAGATTTTAAACCACCATAACCAACTTCTCATGCACTTATGTCTGATTCTATTACAGAACCTACTACAGAGGATGTATTGCAGTGAAATGCTATCTTTCTTTGTAGAACTCAGACTAAGCGCAACTTGACAAAACAACCCACAATTTTGAGAGGAAGACAGTTAAACAACTCCTAAATGTTTCTGTTTTTCTTTTAGTAACTATGCAAGCTGCAAAGCAAAAGAAGCACAAAAGTAAAGGAAAGGGAGAATGAAACTTATGGCACATTTACCTATCTTGCGCATGGGCACCCAACCTCTCCTTCTTGAATTTCTTTCAAGCCAAGCCATCTGGAGCTGTGCCCTATGCCAGTGGCAAGCTACAGTAACGTTAATGGGGAAATCAACAGCTCCTAATAGCAACTTTTTTTTTTAAACAGATCCTGTGCATTTAGCAGAAAAAGCCAAAATGGAGCTCATCCAATCTCACTCCAATAGTCTCAACTCCTTTGCTTGATACCCCCCAAAAAATTATTTATTCAGACATCAGCCTTTTTAGTCACAGATGCTGAGAATTTTAAAACAGTAAAAGACAACTCAAGAAAAAGATTTATTAAATAAATTATTCACAGTTACTTAAAAAGCACATTCCTAAAATGCACAATGGTAAGTCTCTTTTCTGGCTCACCCGGAAGGACCTTCGTTTTGAAGCTTCTCTTGCACCTTGCTTAGCTGAAGAAGGGTCTGTTCCTAACCCTCGTGTTCTCTGCTGTGAAGATGAAGACTTGAATTTAGGAGGAGACACTAGAACCGCACCTCCTATTGTAGTGGAGAAGATGAAAAATGCTTCATTACCTTAAATAACCTAATAAATTAATTCATATTTGTCTTTTTTTTTCTTTAGTTCTTGAAATAGTGCTTTGCATTTAAAAGTCTTTTTTACCAACAGCTGGGGTAGTGAGATCATGATGAGTCCTCTGAGCTCCACCAAGAGCTCTCAGCTTCGGAGTAGGAAGCCTGCCACCTGTCCTCGAGGATCCAGAAGAAGAATCTGACACAGCTGCAGAAGAATTCAATACTAAGGCATTCTCACTGCAAAAAATGAGAAATGATTAAAGGATTAGCTAAGGACTCAGGAGTCTTGCGCTCAAGCTTTTTAATTCTAATATATTCCTACAATGAAGCCTAAGGCAAGACAGGGCAATAAAACACCAACAGCCTGCAGCTAAAACATCTGCCTGCAATTGGGAGTCCTGGATTCCAGCCCTTGAGCCTCAGTTTCTGTATTTTATTCTTTTTTATGTAACTGGATAAAATACATAAACAGTCTCAAGCTGCAAATTCAGGCTCCCTCTGTCCCGATAAACCTTGAGTGTATTGCTGCACAGTAGCAGAGACTCAACAGGAGGGCTAGAAACAGCACCCACCCAGAAAAACTCTGAACCTGTTTGCCACCGTAGAGGTGGGAATGCGGGTTTGACTCTTTTCAGTCAATGTGGTGGAACCGAAACCAAATATCCCACATTTATGTAACCACTCTAGCCCCCAGGTTATTAAATAAATCAGCACTACTACTTCTGTCTTTTTCCTCCAGATGTGTTTCTAAAGGAGGTAGTAGCATACCCATACTGTGCAAGGAACCTGATCCTATCAGCGCATGCTAGACATGCTCTGAGGACATCTAGGCAAAGAATGTCTCATTTCTAGCTCTCAAGCAGGCGTAGATAACATGCAAGCATTAAGCTGCTCTGCATGGCCAAGTCCAGAGCATATGTCACCACACACACAACCACATTGCAGGACAACAGAAAATCTTCAATGTCAATCAGAGACACATCTATGAACTAGATAACCTCTAGAATTAGATAGAAACTTAAGAAGGTTTTCGGGATGATGGTTTTGAAAGCCATCAATTTCTATTTGAGTCTAGCATCTCAATCTTTCTTTGCCTGGGTTTTGCATACAGGATATTATCCCCAAAGGAGACAATTACAATTCCTTACCTTCAATTTGTGCTGCAACACCAAAGATAAAACCCAATGAGGAATAGAAAGTGCTTAGATGGTATGGTAACAAGGGCCAAAGTTATTCAGATATAAATATCTATCAAACTAAAATATTGTTCTACCAAAAAAAGTATGCAAAACTTGCACGTAAAAAGCCAGAGACTTCTGCAACTAAATATAATTTGGATCTTTCAACTGTCAAATACAGTACTATGCACTGTACTATGCACATACTGAATTGATCTCATTATTTCTAAATACCCCTCCACCTTTTTCCCACCTGTGCTCAGTAACATAATCACCAGTGATTACTGGATGCTAGTTATTTTTTTCTCCCAATTCCTTTATCTTTGCCCATGATTTTTTTTAAGAAAAACAGATGCTTAAGTAAAAGATTAGCATGTATTCTATCCTTTCAGTCCTATCAATCCTACGCTGTCAATTTGAAGCAAATTGTGAGCTTTAATTTTCACTACACTTGGCTACTGTGTAATGAACAGTCTGTTCTGAGAGGCCCATACTGCAAATTTTATAGTTTTGGAAAAAAACATTAGAATTGTTCATGCTTCTACAAACTTCTGTCTTGCAAGTTAGAAACCCAGTATTTTTAATGACAGACCCATTTCCATCAACCAGCTCAATGTCTTGAACTTTCTAATTCCTTATCATACTGTTAAAAACAAAAATAATGTCACACCAACTTATATTCTCTTAAGGAAATCTGATTTAAAAACAAAAATTAGTTAACCTACGTATTTCTGAGATATTAGAGGAAAAAATTATATATATACACCACAAGAATGTTCAGTTTTACCCTTCAATTTTCTTATCTTCATTGGCATCCTTATTGTTTTCTTCTAACTGCTGAGCCACGACTGCAGCCTGTTTGTCTTGGTTTTCTTTCTCTTCTGCTGATTGCCGATTCTCCCTTTCTTCAGTATCTTCTTGTTTACCCCAAACTAAACGCCTTCTGACTGGAAGAGTTAGAGCATCTGACATGTCTTTCTTCTCAGTGCTGTCCTGGTGTGGCTGTTCTCTGGAGTCAGATTGCTGTAGCATTTTGGGGCTTGGTGCAGTCTCTTTTTCAGAAACTCTAGATAACAAAGAAAGTGTTTCATACCGCTGATTTGCATGATATACACGTCTATGTAGAACACATTCATCCAGTTCAGTCCTTTGCCAAAAGTACAGCTCAGATATTAAAAAGTGGTACAGTTGACATGACGAATGGTTAAATTTCCACTGAAGTTTTAACTGATGTTTAAGCACAACCTGCTTTCAAACTAGATTCTACAAAAACTCTTTCTGGATTACCTTTTCCAAAATTGTAATGTAAAATTAGGGCTCTACTTCCAATTTAAACAACAAGTCGGATTATCAGAAGTGCTCAAAAAATAACTAGTTCCATGCATAGGGACTGTCTGATGGCACAATTTTGAAAGCCAAGCAGTTTAGAAGACTCCTCTTTAGGCACAACTTTTGAAAGTCTTAAAATCTCAACTGCTCACAGAAATCAGTGCAAATTAGCCCAGTGCACAAAAACGAGATCAGTAAGAGGATCTGTATTTCAGAGGCGAAAAAACAAACCAGGAAACCAAAAGATCTACACCACACTTAATATAACACATTATAGTGTAATAAATACTCTTTTACATGTCATCCTCCAATGCTTATTAGAGCTACGGTCATGCAAATGGGTAGATCTCTCTCACACACACAAGAGAAGTAGTGCGCATACAGCAGCCTAAGTGGACTACAGGCAGCGGCATTCAAGGCACTGTTTTTAAATATCAGATCTCAGATAAGACAGAAATGGCCTTTTTTTTCCTCCTTGCTTCAGCAATAGCTGTCTGTACATTTCACTAAAATACTAATTCTGAATTTTCCTAGCAAGGGATTTAATATCTGCCAATTTTGATGGCCATCAAAGAAAGGAGAAAATGGATGTACATCATTCCAGTTCCTAAGTCTTCATCTCAGAACTAAACAGTGTCTAAGACTCAACCACAAGATTAATTAATCCTGACAAGAACACTGATAACATCTGAGTAGGCAAAACATATTTCACATCATTCCAGTGGAAAGAATATTACTTCAGTATGACTCAGCACAAAATTCCTCCAGACTTGATGAGACTAGGGTTGCCACACTAAATATGCATTTGTGCAGAATTATAAAGGAGTAACTTTCTCTTCTTTCAGAAGACTGGACTGTGCCTCCTTTTCAATTTGAGCATGTATCAAGTGATGTATCTGTGAAAAGGTAAATGCCCTCATCTGTTCTAGAGGATTTACATATATCAGAATCGTAGAACAGCCCAGGTTGGAAGGGTCCTTGAAAGACCATCTGGTCCAACTTTCATGGGGAAAGGGAGCCTAGATGAGATTATTAAGCACCCTGTGCAATAGCATGTTGAATGCAGTCAAACATCCAAGATCTCACAGCTATGCTAAGCCTATATTCAGCATTTTGCTCTGTTTCAAAGCTGCAGAATAACAGGCAGGAATGATGACCTTACCCAGCAAGATCTAGTGCTCTGATGTTGTTGCTGATGCCTTCTTCTGAACTGGAATTTGAGGACACATCCCAGAGACTGTTATTATCGGACAGGATCTGATTGAGATGGTATCGGGAGAAATGCGTTCCCTCTACTCGTTGCCTGTAAGCCTTTGCTCTTTCTCGAAGTTCTCTCACCTACACATCAAGGTTTCATAAGTTGCATGTCTGTTCGAAGTTCACTAATAGGCTATTATAAAGTATTTGCATTAGCTAATGGTAGCTAGAGGAGAAAGGCAAGTTACTCATAATACATGGCCACCCACAGCACAAACATTGCATGCCACAGTAAATGCAAGAAAAGGAAAGCAAAAATAACAAAAGTGTATATTTAGTAAGCATGTTTAAGCCATGAAGCCAAAGCAAAATTCTGAATTATTCATTCAATGAGTGCAAAAAGTTATGCAGCAACTATGAATAAGTTTAGTGCTGGATTCTAGTTTTTCCATCAGCGGTCAGACACAGCGCTCCAAACACTGAAACAGGAACTTAGATGCAACCAACCTCCATATACCACATGGAATTTAGGGTGTTTTGAGATGCCTAAGGAGAGGAATACAGAATTATTTTAAAATTTCTTATTTTTCTCTCAACACTGTATTGTTATTATCACCCTTTTAAGTTTATTTCAGCCTAAGTAAGAAATTAAATGCTAAAAACCTGTCAACATAGCTCTATGCTGCCTCCCTGAGATTCAGTAAAAAGCTGTAAAACAACTACATCAGCACTGGTATTTCACCAGTTTTTGAGGAAATTAATTTAGATTTCTAAGCATTAACACTCAAAAAATACATTCACCACCAATTTATGATTATTTCAAGTCAACAGATCTATGTGCATGTGTAATACTGAGTTTGTATGCTGTGAACACTGCAACTGTCTCTAGCTACATTAATCTTATCTCAGTGAGGAGCTGATGGTTACCTGAGAACTCTTGGTGCTATTATATATAAGACATATCAAAATCATTCCTTCTAGGCTATCAGTAACTGTAAGAATGAGATACAAAACTATTCAGATGTCAGGTTTAGTCTTAAAAAAAGAAAAGTGAAAAGCCCTCTCTTTAGACATGATACTGCTGATTATACACTATCATTTTTATGGTTAAAACTATTTAAACACTCACACTGCCTTCCTGCACAATTAAAGTGCAGGAAGAAAAAGCAACAACAAAACTGTTATGTTTAAATTATTAAAAATAACTTTGTGATATTGTTGTGTGAATTCTGGCTCACTAAAAAATGGTTCACAGGAAATAAGTATTTTGTCAAAGAGCAGGAAAGTAATACTGACACTTCCTCTAGCACATTTTCATAGCTTTTCTTATTTATTCTTCTTTCATGATAGACTTCGTGTAGTTCTTCCTGGAAGGAACAGAGTTCATGAGCCAAATTCCGCTAAACCCACTACAAGTAACTGGATGCAGCAGATGGAAATCCTGTTAGCCCACACCAGCTAACATCCCACAATCTGACCCGCTGAACTTCCAAAGAATAGCCCATTAAAAATATATGCTTGTCATTTTAAGAGGAGAGTTTCCAAGTTTGAGGTGCAAGTGATTTACTGGATTATTCACATTAAGTAGAAGAATGAAAACTTAATTATGATAGCCACAACAGAAGGAATATAAATCCAGAGCAACAGGACACTGCAGGGGGAGGAAGAACACTATGTCTCCAGTGAATTGTGAAGAAGTACAAAGGACAACCGTCTCCTTCAGTGACTCAGCGGGCAGCATTATCTCAGCAGGACAGAGGCCCCAGAGAGTCCTACTGTGATTATGAATTGCCTGCATTAATTTTTCAAAAGCATAATTCAAAGCAATTTTTTCATTCAACTGCTGAAAAGCAACCCTTAATAATACATTGCAGAGTAGCAGTCTAGGAGTAATCACTATGGCTAAGGTCATACCAGGATTCTATTATGGTATTTGCCTGTTTGGGCTCAGACCTTCAGAAGTCTGCTTTGGACCCAAAGTTACCCATGTGCGATCCCAACTAAGGGAGAAACCAGACTGGATCAGTCAGAGCTTATCATCTAATCACTTACGCTAAGGGAGAGGTGTTCTGTAGGGACCTTTGGCAGCGGTGAGTCTCAACAATCCACCAGATGTAGAGGTTAGATACAGCTCTGAAGAACATTTCTCTTCATGTCAGTGCATTATATGGGAACAGGTATGGAATCATGTAGAAACCAAAAGGACTGCTGAGCAGCCTATACTGTGAATGGCCAAAGTACCTTTGTTGCTTTACAATAAACCCAATGCGTTTGACACTTTTTTCAAGTTATGCATGCTTTCATTAATCTGCTGTTAACATATTTCTCAAATGGATTCTTTCTTATGTCTCAACCATGAATGAAATATTTTATTCAGTCCTACTCTTTTAGCCATGCTGGATCCCATCTTGTAGTTCTTAGAACAAAAATACTGATGGATGCTACAAAAAAAAAAAAAAAAGCCTGGCCAAGAATCAGGTCTGTCAGGATTTCTATTCTTGCATTAACAGAGGTTTTAAGAATTAACCTTGTTTTTTTTCCAACCTGTCCTGAAGACTGGAAAATTTCAAGCTTTAACCTTGCTCTTTGCTTTCACTACACCCACAAAAAGCTTCTTATTAAGAATTATAACCCCCAATGATACCTATAGAAATATTAACAAGACAATAGCAAATGTAAAAAACGTCTATATAGAAAAAAATCCCACACAGTTAACACATTTACACAGGATAATTATTATTCTTTGTCTACTAGCAAAACTAGTTTGATATGCTGTACTTGTTTTGGCTGGGACAGAGTTAAATTTCTTTATAGTAGCTCCAGGGATGTTTTAGCTATTGCTGAAAGGTGCTTACACAGCGTCAAGGCCTTTTCTGTTTCTCACACCATCCCACCAGCGAGTAGGCTGGGGGTGCACAAGAAGCTGCAGGGGGGCACAGCTAGGACAGCTGACCCCAACTGACCAAAGGGATATTCCATACCATATGACATCATGATCAGCATATAAAGCTGGGGGAAGAAGGAGGAAGGGGGGGGCAGATTTGGAGTGACGGCGTTTGTCTTCCCAAGTAACCATTACACGTGACGAAGCTCTGCTTTCCCGGGGATGGCTGAACACCTGCCTGCTGATGGGAAGTAGTGAATGAATTCCTTGGTTTGCTTTGCTTGCGTGCACGGCTTTTGCTTTACCTGTCTTTATCTCAACCCACAAGCGTTCTCACTTTTCCCCTTCCGATTCTCTCCTCCATCCCACTGCAGGGGAGTGAACAAGTGGCTGTGCGGGGCTCAGCTGCCTACTGGTGTTAAACCACAACATATGCTCACAGGCATGTGATTTAAAGTCTAAGAGAGACAGGAGAAATTCAGGTAATTCCAATTAAAGAAGTCTCTTCTATATGAACTCATACTAGGATCTAATGTAGGCATGCATACATAAAAATGTGTATGTAACCTAAGAACATTTGTCATCAATATTTATTACTACAGTCTTAAAATGAATTTGGCTCTTCCAGGTACCGAGCACAACTCCTTCATTTAGAATGCCCTAAAAATCCAAATAATTCTTTCTTTAATTCCTCATGCCTACTGCCAAGTGACTTCTTTCTAGTTTCCTGCAAATCTCTTGTCAGCAAGAAGATCTCCATGGAAAAGTTAGACACATCCAAAATACTTATGTACAGTGTGGGAATTTCTTGGTTTCTCATACACTCTAACTAAATGCTGCATATATTTACTTCCTACATCTCTGAAACACAACCCATAAAGGATCCTGCCTGGTAAAATAAAACATCCATCCACCACTTGCAGTCTCCTCATTCTTCTCCTTGACTGTACTGCCATGACTCCTCCCAGCTGGCTGTGCCGCAAACACAATGTACTCCAAGGCAACACATCCCTTTCCCTTTACTTCCCTACCAGTCAGTTGCTCTTGAAGCTGAGCACTTCTCCTGACTGTTTTCACTGTTAGTGATGCAACATCCAGTCTCCAAATGAAAGTCTTACATGCCAGAAAAATGACATAATATTCTACAGAAACATTCTGTATGCCACTTAGTCACGCTGCATGCAATAGTTCAGAATATTCTACAGCCTTAGTTACAGTAAATCTAATGCATATATCAATGCATATCAAAAAGAAAAATATTGCTTGTTTTTAGTCCTCTAACATCCTCTTGAGTCTCTTTTCACAGAATGGATTATCTCATGCATGCATACACAAAATTTGATCATGACTCATTGCATACAATATACTTTAAACTTTGAGACCTATTTCTCATTAGGTATTTTGTATATATTCAATACATATTTCTTTTTGCCTAAAAAGAAAATTACTTGCTAGATCAAGTCCAGTGAGAAAACACAGAACCGAATGTTACCACACTACTTCTGCAATTCTCAGAAAATGTTATTTTCAAAATCTCAAGGCCAACACCCTAGAGCCATCCGCTCCAGTTCTTCCTTCCACATCAGCTTGGTCCCAACTGATGAGGAAACTCGCATTTCCAAGTATCTGCCGCACATTTAGCAGCACACAGTGTCCCACAAAGGCTCCCTCTATCAGCTGGGAGAAGCCTAAGTTAATTCAGTGAAACCTGACAGCTGCAGAACTAGCTCTAGCGGTTTCTTAGCACACTGCTAACGGTTTTGATTTACTTGACTAGTTCAGGAAATCATACTCAATAATCCTGCTAAGAAATCCTATGGTCCTGAAGCTCTTCAGCATTTTCAGAGTTCTGTCAAACGAGTTCCTATACAGTATAATACCGATCGCAGTTACTGAATAAACTACAAGAAAATACTTAGATTGGCTGAAACTTGCAAGAGAAATTCTCACATTTATGTTGTGTATGACTGAATTCAGCTGACTGCTCTGAATGCATTCAGCACGGCAAGCTAACAAACTGAACCTGACTATCAAGGTGATCTAGGCTGATACATATGTTGGCCTTTGCCTTTTATTCCCTTGTAATCTCCTGTCATCCAAGTCTGCATTTTGAAAACTTCTGCTTGTTAAAACTGGGCTGAACATCAATGCTGAGATTATCTGCTCCAAGAGACTCTGTTCTGAATGATTCTGATTATAAGGGAAACAAAATTCCTCCCTCACTTTGCATGTCACATTAACGTGTTCTTTAAGTCACACCATCTCTTATTTTTTCTTGCTATATGTTATACTGACTTGTCAGAACCTAATCGCCTTTGTATAGTCACCTTTGAGAGCTTGAGTCGTTAGCATTACAATCTCAAAACTGTATCTTATAAACACCACAATTCAAAGTTTTTGCATCTAAAAATCAAAACACAAAGCATACTCAGGCTTCAGATTTTTTAAGAATACTCACCTGGTTGGGAACTTTACTCCTAATACGAGACCAAGCTCCATCTTTGTAGATATACTGGTCTGGAGACAAAAATTTTGACCTATATTCAGTGTTTATCTTCCTAAGAAATCAAGAATGAGGAGAGGGAAAAAAGACAGAGAGTGAAGCTTGATATCCAGAATACTCTTTAAGAGCACTTTTAAAGTTATATCAACAATCATAATTATACTTGCACTTAAATGCCAGGGCTGAGATGTGAAAAACGCATGCTTTGAAACACAGCTCATCCATACCAACACAACTAGGAAAGCTGTGAAAAAGCTCATTCACAGTTGGTGGCTCTTCAAGTAGTTACTCCTGTTGGTTGTTCCTCACAACCCTTCTGCCAGAAGATTTTGCCCTGACAGCCAAATCAGCAGAACGTAATACACACATAAGCCTCAATTACTTCAATGCAAAGTGCAGCATCTTGGTTTAAGTCACTGATGAAGGTGCATTTAAGTAAAAATGCCTGGTTTGGCCCTGATGTGTCTGAGACATTTCATTCTATGAACTCTACTCTGAAGGCACTCTGCACACAGGTGAGGTGAACTACTGGGGCTAGAAACATCTGACTACCAGGACAATGGTCAGTATAATTCATCTAACTATGTCCTACTGGCTTTGACCTTCAAAAGGCCTCAGTACTTGAAAAGATGGATTCGTCTTCCCTTCTGCCACACACATACATACACAGAAAAATTAACATCATCTAACCTATAGCAGGCAATAAGCAATACTTCAAGTCCTTAAGCACTGAATTGTGGATTTATCAGCTTAAATCTAAAGAGGTTTTTGTTTTTAATCTTGCTTCAGAACATTACTAACTTTATTTTAATATATTCAGCACTGGGTGAAAAAGTCCTCTTTTTCAGTCCTTCAGAAATAGATCATAAAAGACTGAAGTCAGAGAATAAAAGGCACCTTGCAAAAAGAAAAATACCAAGGCAAAAAAAACCCTTTATATTCAAAATTTCTTTCCATACGTCCCTTTCTTTGAAACTGACAGAATTCCTTCAGTTTTGGTTGCAAAACTTACGGATTAGCTCAAAAAACACATCACTGCTGTGCCTTGATCCCAGTCATTCTGCTGCAAATGCAGGCCATGCAGTGCAGCTTGCATATAAAGCGACAGTCCTGTCTGCATATTGAGAACTTGCACGTGTTGACAGCTATTTGCCCAGTGACTGTTTTGGAAACTTTTGTCTTGTGCTACCACACTGAAGGTACAAGAGGCAGAAATTTGTCCTTAAATGAAAAAAGTCATAGCAAATGATGAAGAATTTTACACACTACTCACTGCAAAATTGACTACAATCTACCACGTCAAAGAGCTATGAAAACCAAAGAGTTAAAGGTTTTAACTACACTATATCCACTCACTTTTTCATAAAACAATTTTATTTCATAGAATTTTGGGTGGTCATTTTGTAATTATCTCACAATATCCAACAGCATTCAGACCTAGGTAAGTCTCCTCTCACATCTTTAATGCCTTAACACTGCCAGAAAGTCCTGTGAATGAAACCAATCACCAGAACATACATTAAGCACAAAAACAGCAGAGATGGATTAATTTATGCATTTTAAAACCTACATCCATTCTGGGCTTTTATTTCTCTTAGCCTATCTCAGCTGTGCAGAAAATGGAAACACGAGTTCAGTTCCTGCAAGGTAGGTATGTAGCAGAAGAAAAAGCTACTTTGATAGCGCTCGGTAATATACAATTTTCCTTTTATTTCCATGCTTGTCAGATTAGCCTAAATGGACAGATTTCTTTACTTCCCTTTACCTCACGTGTTTGCTCTTGTTACTCTGGGACAGAAGGTGGCACAGACTAGAAAAAGCAGACATCAAGTACAATCATCACAGTTTTAAGGCGTGCAGCAAGCACAAGAGAGCAGTTTGAAAGGTGACTACAACTTCCAAAGCACTCGCTGCAAATTTAGTAGCAGCACTGCACCAATTTAATTTCATTCATGTTAAATTTATTAATAATATTATTATTGCGTCAGAAGGTTCAACTGAACAAGTGTGGTTACAAAGCTTCCACTTCCACTGCCCGGAGAAGGGGATGGAAATTAACACCAGGTTTAGATGTACACCCAGGAAGCTCAATCCCAGTGCTGCAAGGGGACGTTTGCCCCTGCAACTGTAGCATGGCGTGGTTAAAGGTCCACCGTCCATCATTCTAAGTATTAGGCTGCTGTATACCTATTCACTAGGCTAGGTTTTCCTATTTTATACATACCCACGACTTGTATGTAAAGAGAGGGGCTTTGGACTGATATGTTGCTTATTTTTTTGTTTAGGATGTTTCTGTTCTGATTTCCCTTGTTTTGCTGCATCTTCTGCTGGCTTTTGAAACGGTTCTTCCCTCTTACTCTAAGGCAAAGATAATTTCAAAAATACCACATTAGCTAGCAATCTGAAAACCCTCATATTCCTTTTGACATCAAGCTTTTGCAAAAAGTTAATTTTATTTTGGTGTTAGCTGTTTTGCATATTTAATAGAGACAAGAATATTACATTCCTTTGTTAATGCAAAAATAAACTAGCAAAATGCCAAAGCTAAGATTCTGAGTGCAACATTCAGTTAGTTAGATGATCTATTTTGTACACTTTACAACATGAATTTAACATGAAACACAGAAATAAAATAATACGATACTTGTGCATTCTAACCTGAGTTGTGTAAGACTAACATGTATATTTCTGGAATTTGTAATAAATAAAAAAATAAAAACTCTTAGCTTTATAGTCAAGCAAGATAAACCAATTTATAATAAACCAACAGACAAATTTTTAATTTGCTGCCATTCTGGCTTATAACGGGTCAGATTGACTTGTTCAGTTTTCACATCAAAGATATTTTTTTCCTGCTTATTCTATCCTCTCGGAAATCTCATGTGTGATTTCTGATTCTGCTAGAGATCTTCAAAGCTATTGTTCAAATTCAAGGGGAAAAAGGGGGGGGGGGGGCAAAAAAAAAAAGCCCACCAAAGTCTCCCAAAACTTTTTCAAGATATTCATCAGAGAAGAGATAGCAGTATAAACAAAAAGTTTTAGACACTATCACCAAAATTCCCTTCCCATGCCTTCTCTCCCTTCACTTCATTAGCTTTCTTGGGAAACATAACCTGAATTTCCAATATTAAAAACAAAGAAATGCTTCCTGAAAGCCTCATGCCTTTCAAGTTTTCTTCACATCTGCTAACAGAGGCAGAAGGGGACATAAAATTCCTCATTCCCAGATGAGATTTAAAGCACTGGGCAGATCTGAGTTTTAAATTATAAAGCCTCCAAGCCAACAATCATCTTTAAGAACCTCAAAAGTATCGACAGCTTAAACTGAGCCACAGGGACTCCATGTTAAGTACGCGTTTTGCTCAGTAATGGTCCTAGTGAACATGTTGTCTGACAATGGCTCTTTCTGTTTTATCAAGGAACAGAGATGGGTACTGAAGAGACTCATGTGGTCCTTCTACCTGAAGGATGGTTAGCTAACCTGCAGGAATTTAGACAACACTACACTTGGCAGCTTGCTACAAAAATAGACGTTCATATGTCCACCTTGCAAAATAGGTTAGCTGTCATGCAGTCTAAATTGCTCTCACCTATTTTTAGAAGGTCTCAGTCTGAAACAATTCCTTTTCATTAAATCTATCTGGTAAAAAGGCCATAGCCATGTTTCCTAAAAGTCCATTCAAGTTTGTCCAAGCCAACAACAGCCCTGTAATAGCCCTGTGCTAGATACAATTACTTACCTTCCAACTTATCAAGGCAAAGGCAAATGAATTGTAACCCTTCCTCCATGTTTCTTCAAATTACAACTATTGGGTAAAAGTCAGTTCCAACTGTACGTCAATATATTTTTTTTTTAATTCACACTATGTCTGGCTTATGAGATCCAAAAAGTTCCAGACCTCCCATCCAGCCCTCCTGCATACCCAGAGAGTACACTGGTACCGATAAGAGTATAAATCAGAGACTTAGATTTCAGAAACTATCCTAATGACTAAAAACAAAGTTTCAATTTAAAAAAAAAAAAAGAACCCACTTGAAAACTCATAAATTAAGGTGACAGGAAAAACACACTTAAAATGTCATTGTAAACTGAACAAATGCACTACAGAAACTACAGAAGCCACTACAGAAACCCCTAAGAGCAAACAGAACTACACAGTGTTATTTTCAGTCTTTTATAGCAAAACCACTACTGAGTCCAGTGTCATTAACAACAGCTCTAAAATGTAACTAAAAAATTTCAAAATAAACCCTGCATTATAGAAAAGAACAATCAAAATTATAGAAGTATAGCAATGCCTTTCTTTTACAGAAATATTTACTTGTTCACAAACCGGAAATTCTTTCTCTTCTGAACCACCTCTCTCTTGTGGACCCTCAACAGGAGGAGACTCTCTGAAATTTCTCTCACGTGCAGTTTCAGAAGTAATTGCAGGAGATTTAAACGGAGGTACGGATTTACTTGTGTTGCAAATAATCTTTGGGGAAAGAAAACAACAACAAAAAAAGCATGTGATTTGCTTACCTTAAGGCTAAATTTTCAAAATCAGTTAACCAATTCATGCAAATACACTCACATACAAGCAGAGAGATGGTCACGTGTACAAATACAGCATGTGCAGGCTAATTAACTTCTAGGACAAATTGAAGAGAAACTTAATCTGATAAAAATACATTTAAAAATGATGAAGTCAGACACAGTTAAACCTGTGGTCAAATGCTGTTCTTACTGAATTTCACTAACAGAGGTTTTCTTTATTTGGGAAGACAGTTCACCTTCAAGAGTTGTATGTAGGATCATATTTTTAAAACATATGCCATAAAACTTCCCTATGAGTCCTCAGTACATGTCCAGTCCATAAGTAACAGACAACTGTTCTGTGTTTTAGAACTGGACGCTTAAGGCTTGGCAATTTGAGCTATCCACTATTTTCCAATCAATGCTGTACAATAAACCAAGGTAGAGAATTTGCCTAATAGGTGGTCAGGTATCATCTCCTCATGGGCTGCAGATTAAAAGACCATGCCATATGTCACAAGCATACATTTTCCCCAGCTTTGCTATGAGAGTTTAGGTCTGACTTATAACCTAACTTGGATAACTTTGATATTTTCAAAGAATCTCTTCAAGGGAAAGGTATTGTCATTATTCAGTATTCAGGTATATTCTCCATCATATCAATCGCAATCAAAAGAAAATCAGTTTGCTAATACATCTAATTTTTATCATGAAACTCTAATCTTAAGCTTAGAACCTGCAAACATTTATACATATTTAGACATTCTCTAAGTTCTATTTATCTAAGGATTTATAGTGCCTACACTTATTCTTACGGCTTCTCATTCTGTATAAGCTCTGCAAAAAAAAAGTTTGCTATTTTAGATTCCACAGTCTTTCTTCTGAAATAGCATATTGTTCACAAGCATCAATAATGACATTATCAAACTAATTTCTAATAGAATCAAATGGAATTCTCTATGAAATTTTCCATAAGGTGACGTTCTGGGACCTGTCTCTTCCTCAAATGGTCCTTTGGCTTCTATACTATTGTCACGCACTTCAGTGAGTTTTCCTTGGATAAGGGACTGCTGGGAAACAGGTATCTCAAAGTAAGTCCACCTGCTGGGCATTCCAACAAGAAAAAGACAGGAACAGTTTTTATAGTGATTGGTCCTAGTTACCAACATTTATTGTCTCTGAAAGCTGTTACTGAACAAATCTGCTACCTGTGGGTAAAAACAGAGAGAGCACCATCTGTAATAATCCCATTAATGTATAAGCTCCTTTTGAGGAAGCAGAAAACAAAATAAAAGCAGAAGTGCCTATTTTATACTGTAAAATGACCAAAAGATGGACTGAGTCTCCTAAGTCCTGATCCCAGTAACAATTAATTGAAAACACAAAGCAGTCTCACAGAGTACTCTTTGTGGTCTGATTAGAAATAGCAGCATTTCCAATCCTACAAAGTCCAAAAACTCATGACATATATATCAAAATGCCACAAGAGTGTCTTAAAGTCAGAAGATTCCACTTTTAAATATAAGCAGTTCTCATGAAAGAAAAAACACTACAAAGATGCACTTTAGGGCCTAGAAGTATATGTGCACAGAGATGGAGACTGAGAATAAGAAACTGTGGTAACCCATAAAAGACCATGAAAATAAATAGTGAAACCTGAATGATTTCAGTGGCAAGACATATTATTATGATACAGAACACCTGAACATTCATCTGTTGATTAGCTACATATTAGATAACATAAAAATGATAAAAATGAAGGGTAACATTGAGTAGGATCTTAAGAGTTCCTAAGGTAAATTAATGCATACAGAAGAAAATGGTCCTGGACAGAATACAACCAGGGAGAACAAGAACAAGTAATTAGACCTGACTACAATAAAGAATGACAGGGAAACAAATCTAACTATACTGCACTTTTGTATATTGGAAGAAAAAAAAAAAAAAAACCACCATGTAACAGCATTCAAGTTTGGACACACACACACACACCCCCCAAAAGGAAGAAAAGAAATCTTGGAAAGTAAGCAACTTTGCTGATACTTAAAAGAAAGTATTCATTTACTTTCTGGGTTCTTTAATGTTACCTGTTCAGCTGCAAGTATTGGTGACTTTTCATGAGGACTCTTCCAAACAAATTGGCTTTGATATTCAGAATTTCTGGGGAAAGTATTTAAATGTGAAATATTCATGCCTGATTTCCTCTGAAGGACCCTGTGAAGCTGAAAACATAAAAAAGAAAAAAAAATTAACACCAATTTTTCCCTTTCCTACAATGTTTTGCAAATCAAGTGTCTTTCAATGCACACTTTCAAACCAATGGTTTAGTTTTTGGTTGTATGAATTAAATGAATGCAAAGTACATTTTCTCATTATAGCCAACCACCCCAAAAAAATCTATATATTATTGGCTAAATCCTTGTTTAACTGAAATCAATAGGGACAGCATATGAAGGGCAAAATTCCTATTGGCCTAAGTGGAACCAAAATCTGGTCTCAAAACTACTGCTCTCCCAACACAGAAGCTACAACAGAGAAGAACATCAAAATACAGAACTAAGGAGAGAGTTAGACAACAGAGGCTGGGGTGTGTGTGTGTGTATTACTGTAAATATCAGATTACTAATTTTTATACTGGTCATTTAAAAAAAAAAAATCTTCCCTTACCCCATTACTCATTTTTTCAAATTCCTTTTTTGGAGATGCAAATGCTTCATTTTGATTTGGAGGAGCTGCAGAGGGTGATCTCTTCATGTTGTTTTCTGCAAGGGCAAGAACTGTTTCACCTCTAGAATCTACCGAATGTGACTGAACTTTTGGGGCAAGTCTGGGACCTTCTGGCGTTTCAATTTTTTCCTGATTCACATCGTTGTTGTTGTGGTCTGTGTGCAACTCTGCAGTCCTAAGAGCCTCAGTTTCAAGTGGGTCATTCAAATCACAATCTGCTGTCCATTCAAAGGACTTTGAAATCTGTGGATTATGATAAGGTACCCTTCTCTTGGAAATGAAGTTTGGTTCTCTTGTGATTCCTGAAAAAGACACATTAGGTTTAACAAAAACATTGTCTTGAAGACATAATATCACTGGAAGTTTATCATACAACTGATTATTACAAAAAACTATTGTAGTATCTTTGAGCAATGACAACCTATGAATTATGGGCACAGCTGAAAAATTCTGTCTTCTTTCCTATCTGCGAAAGCCTTTCCTTTCCACTAAAGAGAGATGGGAACATGGTGCTCCAGGACCATGTTGTATAAAACCCTATAAAGCAAAAATGACCACAGGTCAATCTTTTGCAAGTTGATTCTGGGAGTTGAACAACAGCAACAAAATTAACACAGCCAGTGAAAAGAATGTGGTTAACACAGATACAGAACAACCGACCTGCAGTGATAAAAAATGCCACAAACACTTCTCATGCACAATGTTCCTTGCTGAACAGGTTCTCACCTACTGTGACAGGACAGTGTCAGATCCCTATCCATCTAATACAACTGTGATTTAAAACCCATCTCAGATATCTGGTGACTTTTTACAGTACAAACACAAAACACATCCAAAATTCTAAAAAAAACTATGTAACAAAACCAGGAATCAAGTTATTTTAAAGAATTGCTGGCCACTACATGTGCAGATGAAAATAAAATTACCCTATTATTTTAAGAAAAGGATTGAATGACTGAACACATTTAAAGCGGGAAATCATAATCCAACTACAAAGTGCTCAACTGAGATGGACAAATAAGTGAAGGCCCCTAACTGGCTGAAAGAAATACTTCCTAGGAGAGAAACTCCTATCTCATAAAAAAGCAATGTAGGAAGAGAGAACAACCTACAGTGAAAGGTATACAGAATGCCTGCATGTCCAAATACACTCACAGGTGGTAGGAAATAATTCCAGTGGAAAAACACTGGAAAAGTAGCAGGAAAGAACTCGGAGCACCTGCAGCTGTTAACTTTTTGTGGTGATGTTCCAAGTCATTCTTAAAACTGCCAACTATGTGTTTCAACAGGAAGAACCATAAGTTTACGTTAATTATCAAAACCAAACTGCAAATCCTATGAGGTGTCAAGAGTGACATTTGAAGATGCACACGGTTAAATGGCCAGAAAAAGAGGTCGGAGTGAAAATGAATGCAAAGGTGGAGAAAACTACACCAAGCACGCACAAAAACACCACTACAACGTGAGGAGGAGGAGAAACCGCTATACTGCTAACTCATGACTTTATTGCAAGTCTTGTAATATTTGCAGTTTAGTTCAACTAGAAAAGAAGCAGAGCTTACAATTTTAAAAAGAAGTTAATGTGTTTGGATGTTCAGGTGTTTCAGAATTTGTGGAAGTTATTCTCTTCAATACAGGTGCCCATACACAGAGCCATGTGCTAGGGAAAGCAAGGTTAAAAAAAATATAATTTTTTTTTGGCAGTAATGGAAGAAAGCAATAATATATATAAAGCATCACCTTTGGCAAGATTAAATTATTTATTAAAATATCTAGTATCTCAACTGAAAACAAACCATACTCCCAGTAGTTGGTTCTTAATTACTAGGCCATAATTTAGAACACTTATCATATTGTAGGAATGAACATAGTGGACTCTAATTACACAGACTGCATAGTGTGGTTGCACTGAATTGCACAATTTTGTTAATCTGTGTTGTGCCACTACAATAATTCCTATTTTTTACTGCTCCTTCTCAGAGCACTGTACTTGTCATCACTCTGCAGCTTACTCCTTTTCCTCAGCTCTCTATGGGCCTTTCAATCCAGATGCTGTTTCCTTTGTCTTCTACTTTCCGATTCCATGTTTTCCTGCCGTGATGTCTATAACCCCTAACTCCTAGACTACAGCATCACAAGCTTTTCCATTTAATGCCCATCTGTTCTTTTTTTTCCCCTAGTTAGCTGCCCCTGTAGGTCTTCATAAAAATTTTACTTTGTATCGAACTTTGCCCTAAATTAGTCTCCTCTTAAATACAGAATTTTACTTACTGTTTCCGTGCACCACAGGTAACCCAATGCTTCCTTTTACACATCTTATATGGGTTGACACTGCATCTCTGCTTCATGTTTGGGACTCAGCTTATGCTGCATGTCAGAAATGACTTTTTTTCATGTTTTATATAAATAGCACTAACATTAACAGAAAGTTTCAGTGTAGCCAGAAAGAATATGGCATTCAAAAACATATTCTAAATGATGACCAGGAATATACTCTTAACCGTATAAAGTGTACAAACTGCAAACACTAGCAGTTCACTGCGGTCATGCACTCAATCACCACAAACCTCTCTAGACCTCCTGCAGCCCAGGCTCATCCTTACCAGAGCCAGCTTGGGCAGCGCCAGGGTTTGCGACTGAGGGGGCAGCTTTCAGGGGCGCTTACCGAACTGATCCGACCGAAGTCCTGCCCACAAGGATTTCTGCTGTTGGGACGGGCTACAAAACTCTGGGGTTCTCCATTTGAAGTTTCTCTTATATTCACTCAGACCCTACAGCAAACAGAGAGGTGTCTGTCAAGTGACCGGCGCATATCCTGCTTCGCCACTTCTCTTGGTAACAGGTCTCCCAGGGGGAAAAACAGCAACAAGGCCGCCGCAGGGTTCAGCTAAGCTGGCAGGTTGCTCTGCATCTTCCAGACCCACCCCCATCGAAGAACAAAAACTACCTGCAGGAAACGGCATCGAGTAATTTCATGCCCCGAAAAGTATGCAAAAACTTATGTCTCTAAGCGAGTAAAATTTCAGGAACAAGTACAGCCTGAACCCTCTGTCACCCACACGACTGAACTCTTTCTGTCTTTATTAGCCAGCGCTCCTCAGCGCGGGGGTCTCCCCTTTCCCGCTGCGCCGGCGGCACCCCAGAAACGGCGGTACCCCCTCCTTCTGCCGCCTGCCGGGCCCCGCCGGGCCCGCCGCCCCCCAGGCCCGGGGCGCCGCCCGCCCGCGCAGCGCACGGCCGCGGCCACAGCCCCCGCCCGCCGCCACGGCCCCCGCCCGGCGGCCCCGCCGCCGCCTCACCCTGAAGCGCACGGGCATGGCGGAGCGCGGGCTGCCGGGCCGCGGCCGTCAACACCGCCGTTCCCCTGGCAAAGCCGCCGGGCCGGCGCACCCGAGCCCGCTTCGCTTCGCCTCGCCTCGCTTCGCCGGGCGCCTGCGCGGCGGCCGCCCAGCAGGGGCGGGGAGCGGCCCGGGCCCGGCCATCACCGCCTCCCCTGACGGCTGTCTTCGGGGGCCATGTTGGCGGGGTGCGGGCGCCGCCTCCCCTCACGGCGCTGCCCTCGGTGGCCGTGCCGGCCGGGTGCGGTCGCCATGTTATCCATTATCCATTTATTATCCATATTAAAAGCCTTTTCCCCTACCCGTGGCAGGATAACGGCGCTATATCGCCAGTGCTGCGTATCTGGAGCAGAACGACGGGGAGGCGTGCGAGCCCACCAGCCTGTCAGTCAGCGGGCTGGGGTACTTGGCGTGAACGCAGCGCAAGGCCAGGGGAATACTGGATGCCTGGTTAAAAAGAAAACAACACAGGCCCTTGCTCGCAGCATTGTGTTGGTACAAAAATAGCGTTTAGAGAAAGGAAAAATAAGTTCCCTTACCTTCCTGGAGGCTATGCGATGGCGTGCCAGCTGCTGATCCTCCTTTGCCACCTCACCCGACCTCGCTGCACAGTCAGGAGATCTTAATCCACCTTCGTGTTCAGATCTTCCCTCGGGCCTCGCTTTTTTGAGTGCCTTCCCACTGCTAATCTCCATCCTGACTCACTTTGACTGTATCAAATTAAAAAGAAGTGAGAGGGCGGTAAAAAAAGGGGTAAGATGGATATACTAAACAACATGGCTTAGGCAATCTGTTGCACTCCCTCTTCCCATGGCTGCTGACCCTCCCTGTCTTCTTAGTAGGGCCTGTTGCTGGTCGCTGATGCCTCTAGTGCAGCGTAAGCTTCTTGAGCAAGGGCTTTGTCACCTCTGTGTCTGCAAAGCACCCTGCCAGACATGGGAGGAATGTTTCGGTGACAGTCCCACTGACTTAAGCAGAGTTTAGGTCCAGCTGGACCCTGTATAAAAGGTGAGCAACAATTTTTTACCATCGATGCAAGGGAGGAGAGCACCAATCTGTAACGAAAGGCTTGCGAGCAAAGTAAAATGTTCTTCAGCAATGTAAACTGCAGGGAAAAAAAAGAAAGAAATGTGCTGCATTGATAGTGTTTCCAAGTTTCACACATCTTTATTAATGAATTTCAAGATCAAGACAATAATTTTGTTATAATTTGCTTGCTGATTACACTTGAAACTGCTAGGTCCACCAAATAGTTTGTTTTGTTATTACAGTGGTTTACTTTGTAATGTTCAATCAGGTCTAGTTCAGTACATTTTGTAAAGTAATGCGTAAACTTGTTACAGAATGTGAAAAGCCAGCTGGCAAACTCCTTGTTCAAAATACAGATTCCAGGTTTGCCAGGAATCTCTTCTCTTTGATATGTATGGAAACCAGGCCAAACATAATTTCAGTATGTTTTTAGGGTGTTTTCCAATTAACCAAACTATAATAATGCATTTATAGATGGTTTGGGGCTGTCTGGATTCAGAGATGGGTTTGGTTCTTTAATGCAGAAACATAACATGACACCGCACCATCCTGAAATGCAGGGTATTACATTTCCTAACAATGTCTTCCCCCTTTTTTTAAGATAAGGCAAAATAAATTACCCTGAAACAATGGAATTCACATTCCTCTGTATGCACTGAGTGATTTAAATTGCATTTTAAATCTTCTCCTTACAGCTAAGAGATAGGAATAGCTGATGTGGAGGAAGCACTTTAGGAAATATGTCAACCACTGAGCTACTAGCATCTTTACCTCATGCTCTTTGTCACTGCTGATGTATACTAGCTACTTCAAGTTCAATGTATATACATTACTGAACACACAGTTATTCAAGGTAATATGATGTATGAATACTAAAATGCTTAGGCTGGTGAGAATATTTTCATATGAGTGCTGAATAAATAATGAAATCATAAAAATGGATCCATGTGTAGAAAAAGTTAGTTACAAACTCATGGTCCTGAAAAGAAGGAAAAGATTGTTTCCAATTTTCTGGAAAATAAACTAGCTGGGACTGGTGTAAATGTGCATCCCTCGGTAACTGGTCTGTATTATTTATTGGATCCCATTGTTTAAAAAAATAAGCATTTAAAGGTTGTGTTGCTACATAACACATGTAAATAGTTTTGAGTTCAAGTTACTTCACATTTCTATAACACTTGAGAGGTTGACCATCTTCCTCCTTTATTTCCTGTAAAGCAAATATAAGTATTTTATTTTGCCTCACTGATACTGACTCCAGATTTAGATCTTCTTGTTGCTGTTCTTCAAATCAATCAACAGATGTGGTTTCTCTTGCTAAACCACATATGAAAACTCTTTTAATTTTTTATGTGTATAATTTCAAATAGATAATTTGTGACCCATATCTTTTTCTTTTCACATCGTTTCTTTGCCTGTTAGCTTCGCTACATCTTGCTGCATATCCTGACCCTTATCTTTGACCTTCTCTGTCTCTTGACCCCAGCCCTCTTGAGTCCTGACTTCAAGTGCTTGATTAAGTTAGATTTTCCCTGAGCACTTTTCACTTGAATATCAGCCTGTGAATAGCTAACTGTCTATTACATCTAACTAAATGGGGACCTTTTTATGACCCGTTTCTCACACTGCTTATAAACTTGTATACCACAGGCAACCCTGCCTTAAAGTCGGTAACCTAAAGTCTTTCTTTTCTTTTGCTTTAACATTGATGGTCTCTCCTGCCAAGACTCCAAGCACGATGTATCAGCAATCCTCCCTCCAGCCACAGAAGGCTAGACACAGCTTGCCGTGGAGCCTGTCAACTCCACTCCATGTGTCAGCCTGAGGGAATCAAATGAGAGCAATGAAACGTGTTTTTTACCTCCAGAGTCTGTAGCCTCTGGCACCTACTGGTACAGGAGCAAAGGAGGAACAGTAGCACAGCTGGCCTGGCTCAAGTCCCATGGTTTTACTCTAAATAGCAAATGTTTCTCGTGCAAACTTGTCCCAGCTTATTTTACAACTCATTTAGAAACTGCAGTGTTAAAACTACTTCAATTTTAGTACTCATTTCAATCCCTTTTTCAAGTTGCAGAGCTGATCCAGCAGTCATTAAAGGGCAGTGTTTTGTTGCTTACAGGGATCTGAATTCAAAGATATCCTGGCTCCATGCCTAAGTAATGGTTCTTGAGCTTGGCAAAAGCATTAACTATTACCATCTTAAACTAGGTTATCCCTCTGATACAATTTCATTCTGAATTGCAGAGAAGCCTATGAAGTTCATCTTTTTAACCATAAAAGAGGTCATGAAATGAACATGAAATGTGAATAGACAGGTCCAACTCTCAGCCCTCCATCCACTTTTTTGTGCATTGCGCACTATCTCTTAGGGCAAAACACTGTCGAAAGTGACTGCTGCCTTTGAGAACTTCATCTTTTACCCACCCAAGGCCAAACAGATACTGCAGAGCTTTCCATAACCAAGGGCTACAGGCCTCCGTGGCAGCCCAGGGTGATCTTGAAACTCCAAAGTGTCTCAGATCAGACCACTTTTGAAATCAGCATCCTTGGCCTTTCTGTCATTCCTCCCTTTCTAACGAGAGAATAATAAGAGATTCCTAACCATAGTTTGGTATCTGCTAATCATGAGCTTATTTTGATTCTAAAAGCACATGATGTTTTTTAAAAAATGTAGAGTTCAGGTTCAGAAACAGAACAAAGTATCTCAAATTTGAGTAGCTGATGCACGGGTGCCAGTGGCTAACTTCATTTCTTACATTAGAAGAAAAAGGAAAGTAGGAAAGCGTGTGTCATTTTGATCTCATTTTGATCTAATGTTTGCCTGGAGAGCACAGTGAAGCCACAGCTGCTCATCCTTTAGCAAAGAAGCCTAAACCCAACTTGTAGCTATAAACAATAGTGATCTCTGTTTCTGTAGGAAGCACAGAGCGTTACTTTGTGATAGCTGTGCAGCTCTACACGCTCGGTCATTATTACCAGTCTACATGACTGTTCATAATGTAGAAATAATCTCCTTTCGGTCTTTAAAGGTGCGTAAGATTTACACGCTGCAGTAGCAAAACTGTGCAATGCTGGCATAAGTAATCTGTTATGACAGCCCCTCAGGGAGTCACTCCTGTTGGCAGGATGAGTGTAATCCCAGGATGGTCTGGTGCATTGGTAACCGCACCGTAACAATGGAAACATGAGCTTGGCCTCGGGTGTCTCATGGCTCGGGTTGGCGGGCTCAGCTGTGTTGGCAAGGTAATGGAGTTCAACTTCAAAAGGGAAGGAGAAGAGGCTAATACTTGCTGTAGAGGGCCATCTGCCAGATGGCCAAAACTCTTTATGATGTTTCAAGAAAAGGTTTTGTAAGAGTCATGCTGAACTTTCTGTTAAATGAAACTTTTTGTCATTTTTCTTTTCATTTCTTACTTTGCTCTGCGTGCCATCTGTAACAATAATCTGCTGCCACACCATTGATGCTATATGCACACTTCAATAACAAATCACACTTCTGTGATGCTGACTCTAACAGACATGTACCCATTTAGAAGGGAAGGCTCGTTAAGGGAGTGGGAATTAGCCACACTGTCCGAAGGAGATTGTCCTTTACCTTTTGGAATCCAAACATGAGCAGCTCTCCCTCTCCCCTGGCACTCCTGGCGGTGTCCTTCAGGAGGTGTACAGACAGAAGTCTATTTCAACAGCCCTGTAGGACAGAGTGAAAATGTTCAAACAAGTTCAGGTTTTGTATGTCTAGGTCAACACAGAGGCAGATTTTTTTCATCTGGCAACATTGTGATAAAGGAGCCTCTAAAAATTGTCCTTGCTCTGGTAATAATGATCTATCAGTGCAGTTTGCCGCAGTGTCTGTCATCTGGGCTGTATCTCTGTCTTACCTGTTCTCTGTAAAAAAGATGACAATGCAAGAGAGTCATGTTTTGAAAAAAAGTACGTAAAACTGCTGTGTTTTATCGTACAAATATTGAAAGAGACATTATTAATAGCTTGAAATACACTGTACCAGTAGCTGTAACAGTGTTGACGACAGACTGGGAGGGGGACAATATGATCAAAGGGGAAACAACTTTGGCACCCAGTTGCAGGAAAAGCCACTAGTGGCATTTGCATAGATCATATATTCCCCCTCATTACCGTGAACTCATTTGCTGTAGATACCGGAGGTAGCTGGCTCCAGACAGATAGCTTGTTACCCCCTTTCTCCTTTACTGGTGGGATCTGGAGAAGAAGTTGCATATTCCTCTGTAGTATGCATCTGGCCTTTGCCAATTTCTTGTGTCACCGCGGCAGTTTATGGTGATGGATTTCTGTCACAGAGATGCCCAGAATTATTTTTATGAAGTGGTGGCAGTTCTCAAGATTCTGAGTCATATCAACTTTTTTACCTGCCATTTTAGCCATTAACCCTCCAGTAACTGCAATGCAAATGTCCTTGCTCTTCTTGTTTTCACTTTTTGTTAAACAAAATATCAGCAGGTGGCAAGCCTTCACTGGTACAGCTTGATAATATGCCTACACTAAACACAGACCAGACTTTGATTCTTCGGCCTTCTTCAACAGGTGCCTCTTCCCTCCTGACTCCTTCCAGCCCACAGGATGAAGAATAATGCTCCAAAGCAGTTACATATACAAACCTACATTTATCCACAAACTACAAAAATTGTTAGATATTACTGTGGCAGCTACATCATGTCTAGAAAAACTAGATTTGATGCACACAATTACTTGACTAGCTCCAGTGCCTGAGGTGATTATAAGGTGATTTGAAGGCACTGATTATAGTAGCGTCACAGAGAGGATCCCAAATTGCATCCATGCATTCTCCTCAAGTATGTATACTTTGCAGCCAGGTATAGGCCCTGCTGTCACTAGCAGTGGCCACCACCACTGCTGCCACCGGTGTCCCTGCCAGTGATAGTACCTGGCTTTAAAAGTTTGTGAAAGCCAGATTTAGAAACTTGTCTCCTCTCAAAAATATAGTAAGCAGGTCTGCTGGTTTTGGCTGGGCTAGAGATAATTTTTTTCATAGTAGTTAGCATTGGGCTATGCTTTGGATTTGTGCTGAAAACAGTGTTGATAATACAGGGATGTTTACTGCTGAGCAGCGCTTACACAGAGTCAAGGCCTTTTCTGCTTCTCACCCCACCCCACCAGTGAGTAGGCTGGGGGTGCACAAGAAGATGGCTGAACACCTGCCTGCCAATGGGAAGTGGTGAATGAATTCCTTGGTTTGCTTTGCTTGTGTGTGTGGCTTTTGCTTTACTTATTAAACTATCTTCACCCACGAGTTTTCTCATTTTTACTCTTCTGATTCTCTCCCCCATCCCACCGGGGGGGGAGCGAGCGAGCGGCTGGGTGGGGCTTAGTTGGGGTTAAACCACGACAGCAGGACATCTGAATGAGCCCTGCTCTAGCTGCCCTCAGTAGGCAGCCCAACAGAAATCTGCAAGTAGGCAGGATCTCGTAGTCCTGGACTGCCGCCAGCCTGAATAACTTCTTGTTCTCCTGGCATTTGTCTGCACTAGGTACACACAGCAGCTGATGTAAATGTGTCTCTTAGCTGTATTTAGGTATTGCAAGGAATCTGTTTTACTGCGTACCTGGTTGTGATGGGCTGTTCACGAGGACAAGAGCTTCCGAACACTGTATAAACCTTTGGCTACTGCAGCTCAGCTTTTCGGTTGGGATTATGTTAGGCAATACACAGGAATGTTTTAGGGCACTAAATACTGGACCAAAACACTGCAGCCTTATGGTGCAAAGTGCCGCAGGCACATGGTTTGAATGCACTAAAAAATGTTCCAGTTTATATTGGTTTGAGTATATTCTGTCCATACCACGCCAGTTTTATGCCAGACTAGATATTGCCAGTTCCCCCCAGACGATATAAAGCCAGTATAAATACCAAACTCTGTACTCTGGATAATTCACCAGAAGTGCCATCGTGTGCTCCTGCCCCATCCATTTGGACTGGTAGGTGATCCAGTGCCACACAAATCAAATCTTAGTAGTCTTGTCAGCATGTCCTTACTAAAACTGAGGTTCTTAATTGTCTCAGCCTCTCTTCTGTCTGGCATACATCTGAGCACAAAGAAATCTAATATTTACCAGTGCAGCTGTTTCCTACCTCCTTCCCTGTCTGCAGCCCCCCGGGACACCGTTCTAATAGAGTTTTGTGTAAACAGCAGTTGGCAAAAATCCTGAAGGCAGACATGACATCACTGTGACCCATGTATCTCGAGTTTCTTCAGAAAATTATTTCCTGCAGATAACGTCCACCAGAGAAACTGAGCAAGCTGAGGGTGCTCCTGGAGGACATCATCCATCTCTGGCTGAAGATAGCGTCAGTCTTTGGGTCGGCTGCATGGGAGGCAGGCGTGGAGCTACAGGCTGAGCCTGGCCCTACCCCTGCTGGTCCCGGGAAGAGGCCCGGTGGTCCCTGTTGCTCTCTGTGGACTTACCAAGTGGGATTCACTGAACCTTGTGCAGTCGATCCTGACTCCGCGCTTTCCCAGCTAAAGGAAAGCCACTGCATGGGGATGGGCTGAGGCTGTCGCTCAGGCGGGGACCAAGCCCCCGGCCTTGGCTGGAAGCAGCTCCCTGGGGCCAGGGGTGGGCCCAGCTGCAGCCTCCCTGCAGCACTGCCTGGGGGCCTCTCCCCACGGACACCAGTGGGAAGGGGACACCCTCAGCTGCACTCACTCTGCGTTGTCCCCAAGCCGGGGCAGCCAGACCTCCCGGTGGGGGGATGCTCTCGGGGCCTTTACAAAATGGGCACAGTGGGCCTTGCCGTGTTTACAGCTGGTCTGCACAAACACGATGCTTTCTAGTATTTCCTTTCCATCTGTAGCAAAATCTGAAGTTCCCAATATTGCTGGAAAGGAAAATGCCACCCAACCAGCAATCTGGTCCTTATCGCAGCTGCTCAGTCTCAGTGCCCAAAAGTCAAGTTTCAATCAATTTAGTCTTGGATGCCTTTTCAATTTCAGATAAACCAGAGCCTTCAGTACTTAACGGCTTTTAGAAAATATATGCAATTAATATGATACGTTGGATTAATTTCAAAATACCTGACTTGCAGTGGTACACTTCCAAAGATAATTACATTAGGGTTTTTCTTTCCATGGCAGTACCTGGCACCAAATCCTGCAATTTCCTTCTCATAAGTAGCTCCCACTGAAATCAATGAAGCGACCTCAGAGGTACAGTCTGCTGAAGGCATCTCTTTTCTTTCCACAGACCAGATTAACTGCCTTGCAGGCCAGATCTAGACATAGGGTCATTGGCTGATCATCTCTGCTAAGAGATCTAAAAAGGATTATGTATTATAACCTTTTATGTTCTAGTCAGTGGCTTGAACTTGGCCTGTGTGAGCAGTGGCTTGTGTCATTCATGGGAGCAGTCTGTAGCTGTGACTTCTGGCAAAGCTTTTTCTGAAGTAAAGAGACTGTCCCAGGTAAAATCTGAATACATTTTGTAGTTTTTTAATCTGAAATTTGGAATGGCAACAAAAGCTTTTGTGCTTTTGCAGATATGCTGGGTCTCACCGTCATCAGTTGGAGCGAGCTGTCAAAATGCAGCCCTCGATTACAATATCCAGTGAAGAGATAAAGTTGTAACTATCATGTCCAGAAAGTCCCACTGATGTAAGGAACAACAGTCCTGATGACCTCAAGAGGAGGAAGAGCCATCCTGTTCTGAAGACGGGATGATAAAAGCATTAGTGTAAAGAGCAATATTATAGTGAATTAAAACCAACAATGGTGGTTTTTAACTGTTTTTAAAGGTTAGTTCAGGCAGGTGTTCCACCGCTTCTGGTAGCATAACTGAGTTGAAATGCTCTCAGTGGAACAAAGCAGTTCTTCATCCCCACCAGGATGTAAAAGTTGCAGGAGAGAAGCCGTGTGAGTAGTAGGTCAATTTTTAAATATCAATTTTAAAATAGAAATGCATAGGACGAATCTCATTCTTTTGGCTGACTTATGCTGGAAGTTTCCGTTTGGTTTTGGATTTGCACATACAAAAAGGTAGGGTTAACATTTTCAGAATATCCCATTGGTCCTCAATTATTTTTTTACATGTGAATACCTCCCTGACTGCACAGTCTGCAATGTAGCAGCATGGTAAAGACAGGCTCCTTGTGACTATTTAACACCTATTTGCAAAACTATTGGGGCCACCAAGGCAGGCAGAAAACTATATCCCACCTTATATTTGGAGAAAAGTGTCCAGGGCAAAGCACTGGTGAACAGTAGTAAATACTTAGCTATGTATCCACATGTAGCCTCCAGGGTGGCACTAATCTCCCATGGAGTATTTTCTCTGGTGGATACAATAGTATGTGGAAATAATTGGAAGTTAAATATTTCATATGCAATCACCTGATGAAAAAAAATCTAAATTTTCCAATTGAAAAGCTTCACATTTTCCCAAAATTTTACTTTTTGTTGTTGGGGAAAAAAAATAAAAGAAGCAGGAGAATCTCGGTCTGCTCTGGTCTTATCAGAAATTAGACTTCCAAGAAATAGTATCAGAAAGAAGTTTGAAAATCATTTGACATATTAATTGAACAGTAGCAACAGGATCCAAGATGGCAATCCAGCTTGATTGCATTATCACAGCTGGTGTATTGGTCTTGCTTGAGAAAATGGGTATTTTTTTTTTCTCTCCATTTTGGGTCTCTCTGTTAAGCATGGCTCATGCTGGCAGTCTCTGTGAAGTTGTTGCCTTTTCAAGCTTAGAAAAATTATTTGACAGTTAATGTTTGATTTTTTTTTTTTCTGTTCACAGCATGATCTCCCTCCCGGACACAGTCACAGAATCATAGAATTGTTAAGGTTGGAAAAGACCCTTAAGATCATCAGGTCCAACTATTAACCTACCACTGCCAAGTCCGCCACTAAACCATGTCCTCAAGCACTGCATCTACCCGTCTTTTAAATACCTCCAGGGATGGGGACTCAACCACTTCCCTGGGCAGCCTGGTCCAGTGCCTGACTACTCTTTCAGTGAAGAAGTTTTTCCTAATATCCAACCTAAACTTCCCCTGGTGCAGCTTGAGGCCATTTCCTCTCGTCCTATCACTTGTTACTGGGGAGAAGAGACCGACCCCCACCTCGCTACAACCTCCTTTCAGGTAGTTGTAGAGAGCAATAAGGTCTCCCCTCAGCCTCCTCTTCTCCAAACTAAACAACCCCAGCGCCCTCAGCCGCTCCTCATAAGACTTGTTCAGTCATCCTCAAATAAAAAATTTGCTGTTAAAGAAGATGTTACATTGGTTTCTGTCATAACATGCTGCATCCGTCCTTACTTTAACTTTAAAATGTAACATTAATGCAGCAGCTCTTCCAAGTGATTTTCCTCCCAATCTTTTTACATCTGCACTTGCTCCACCCCTGACACTCACTGAACACTGAAAGCATGGTATTAAGCCATCTTAAAGAAGACATATTTCTCAGATTTCTTCTGTCTATACAATATTTAATCCTCAATAAATGATGCTTTTCTAATCCATTTTTTACATTCATGGAGAACCATGGCTCATCTCTCAGCCATACTTCTCGTTGTGTTTTGAATTGGATTATTTAAAAAGCACTGATAAAATGCCTAAAAGCCTTTATTGACATAATATCACTTCTGTTAGACTCAGAAGTTGTATTTGCTTCCTGGGTACTTTGACTAATCCCAATGGCAGAAAAGCTTGCTGGAAGAAGGGTGCATGGCAGAAAAAGAGACCGAGGACCACACATCACACAGAGAGCGGGACCAACTACTGAGGTGCTGGAGTAAAGGTTACATACTAAGAGCTTTTATCAACAGTTTCTGTCAGAAGAACGCATAGGGGATCCCAGTATTAATTTAAAGCTACTCTCCTAACAGTTTCCAGAAAAAAGTGAGAGAAGCACAATATTTTTCTGTGCTCCTGGGGAGTGGCTTGTGAAGCAGCTCCGGGTTTCAGATTGCTTCCTACCTCCTCACCAGGGCAAGTCGAATCTTTGATCTCTGAATGGGGACAATGCAGATTTTATGGCACGACGGTTTCTCCGAAGACTTGAGTGCTGACTTTCTGTCCAGTATTGGCCTGAATCCATTAAACTGTACATGAATGCACAATACTAGAAATTTTCCACTGCAATCTAGTCATTAAAACTGCAGTCTGTTCTGTGGCTTGCTCAGTGCAGAAAGATTGAAGTCAACAATTTCTTCTGTTGTGTTTTGGTCAATAAATCTGCTGGTCCAGATTCATTCCTGGTACAACTCCAATGCTGCAATGTGGATAGATGATGCCTTTTTTCTCTCTCCCTGAATTAAATTGTACAACCAAAAAGATGAGAAGTCTTCAAAAGTACTTTGCTTAAGCAGGGCTGAAAATGTCATTGAACAAAGACAAATGGAGGAATTTTAATTTAAAATTTATGGCAGGTTTGCTGACAACTGGTTGTTAAGCAGCTCTATTCCGGGTTAAGTTTAGACAATAATCGTAAATCAAAGTGAAATATAAGATCAGTTAAATAAAGCTATTTAGAAACATTTATTTTTTAAGATATACCTTTCAAGGCTTCCAGGCAATGCATGGACCGTTGACAACTGTATGATGACTTGGGCAGATGAAGAAGTGGCAATGAGTGAGAACTGCCCGAGTCAAGCACTTCTCTATTCTTCTGTTTTATTACTGCGTTGCCTGTGGCTTCAAGACCCAGGCAGAGGCCAGCTGGAGTGGGCAGGCAAATTTACAGATGTCAACGCTTGCCTTTGGCATTTTCTTTCACCGAGGTCCGGGATATCATCTGCAGTCTTCTAAGGGTTAATGCGCAGTTTGGAAGTGAAAGACAAAACTTACCTGAGCATCCAGGGTACGGATTAATTGTGCTTCATCACTTGAAAGTATACTCTGATTATTATTGTTTTTCATGTAGAAATGTGAAAACCATGTCTGCGTTACGGATGGGACTCGGCACGGTGGGACAGTCACCACTAGGTGGCACAAACCTGATGCAGCAGAAAACATGTCTGAAAAAATGCTGAAACATTTAATGCTTTGCTGAGCAGTTGCCATCCAGTAAGTGAAAAAACTACCACCACCACGCTAGCCGTCAGCACAGGACTCGTCTGGAAAGCCCACTTCATTCTGGTTTGCACATCCGTCTTCTGGATAGCGGGGGAAGGAGGATGTGCTTGGAACAGAACCGCTGTGTTGCCTCCTTCCCCCAGGGCAAAATGAAAATCCATTGCTACTAATAAGTTTTTTTCTCTATTTCTGCAGGCAGGTATTTAAAGCACACCCTTTTTTTTTTCCCACTTGGAGCTACAGTGATGTGGCCAGCTAGGACCGCACCATAAAAATGAGGCTAGCTGGCTGCCATTGCTGTCCCATTCCCTCTGGCTGTGGCCACATAGCTCACTTGGTGCAACCTTGCTTTTAGACCTGAAGGTTGTAAATTGAAGTGTCTCAGCACTGCTTTGCCTCCAGGCCAGTGCTGACACTGCACTGCAGATCTGGGGAGAGCTGCTCTCATGGTGTCCTCTGAGTGGGATGTCAATCTGGAAGCCTTGGATGGCTCTCCAAGTAGGTATTTGAGATCCCAAGATACTTCCAGTTAAAACATGTGATCCTCAAGATTTCTTTAGGGATATGCACTCTAACATACTGCCAATTTTTTATTCAGATTTGCTAATATCTAATCCATTACTTTAAGCATTATTTTTAGATAAATACGATAATCAATATCTCTTAAAATGCAGGAAAGCTGGCTTTGCTGTTTATGACAAAGGAGACTGAGAGCTACAGAAACATGTTCTGGTTAGGCTTATAACTCTTGGTTAAGCTTATGTAACAATTTTTTATTTCTACAGCATCATAGATGTGGAAAGCACTTTAAAGAGAGAGAATATATGCTTTAAATGTGGTATCCTATATGCAGAAGACACTCAAAGAAAATAGAAGGTCCTTGTACTAAAGCACCTATGCTTTAAATGAGATTAAGTGCAGGATAAGATGACAATAAACAAAGGGCTGGATGAAAGGCTGGCAATGGTGAACAGTCAGACTTAATAATATGACCATATCTTATTTCCTCCTCGGATTTTTTTAATACAGTAAATTTATTGTAATAGGATTTCTGGACAGCATCCACTTTGAAAGCCTGCGCAGAGGTTTGCAATAGAAGACTGGCTGAAAAAAAATTGAGGCATGTCAAAGGATTTTAAGGGAGTCTGAGGTTGCAGGAAGCAAAAGATGAGAGACTACTTCTTTAAAAATACTTTTAACAATTCCCCTTTCTTATACAGACAGCATGTTTTAATACATTACTCTTATATAAGTTCCTGAGTCATTCGTGTCAAATGTGAATTTAGTTTGGTTTCCTGGAAGTGTGATGCTACACTCAGACACTACAGTGACGAAGGTTATACACATGAAGCTGGTCAGAAACTATGTGCAGGGTTAAGAAAGAGTTTCCTTGCAGGAAACTTGATTTTTGGCAGAAAACAAAGTTAGTTCTCAATTTTGGCCAATGAGTTAAAAAAAGGGGGGAAATGTTCATTTTTATATAACATAGAGGAAAGCAAACTATTTCTCAGAAAATCGTTTTGCCAAAACCTGATTTTTCATCAGCACAAGTTTCAGTCAACGATTCTCAACGATTTCTAAAGCATGTATGTGAATTCTTGCACTGTAGGTCCCTTGCCTGAGAAGGACTGCAATTTACGTGCACTTGTCAGTTATATGCAATTTAACTACAGATTTATTGTGGACGGTGCTTGGAAACACGTGATAGTAGCCACAGAAGCCCTGCAGCTTGATGCTTGCACAGGGGCAGAAGCTTGCTCGAGGGTCTGTGCTTGGAGTGAGCTTTCCGCTCAGGCAGAGATGCTTCGCCAGCCTTTTCCCCTGTTCTGTGGTCAGAGCTTGGTCTCACCCTATTTCCCATGGGCAGCGCCCGGCCCTTGTGAGGCACCGGGCTCCCGCGGCCCCACGGCAGTTCCAGGGGCACAGGCAATGCAGGGGAACAGCCCAGGGAGGAAAACCTTGAAACAGTACCTGCAAAGGCAGAGAGTGAATTCCTGGGACTTGGTATTTGCCAAATAAAACGAAAGAATAAGCCTACTAGCTCACATCAGGGATGTACAATCAAAACTCTGCAAATTCAAAACATCCAGTATTCCCGCTCTTCCTTTCTGAAGAGAGGCTGGAATTTGGGCTAGTTCACAGACAATCAGTGTGTGCTATTTCAGAGCACCAAAAGAGGCAAGGAGACGTACTCATCCTTGCAGCTAGAGCCCGAAAAGCGCAGCCCTGGACTTCCTCATAAAAATCTGCTTTGGCCCTTTCCAGCCCAGCCGTTCACACGCCCTCACCCAGAGTGCAAAAAGATACAGCATCGCTTTTCTGCACAGCTTTCCTGAGCGAAACAGCTTGTCTGTTATTGCTGGGCCTGTTGCATTCGGATCTGTGTTACAATCAAAGGAACTAATCTTGACCAGATCTTCCTGGGAGAATCTCCCTGCTTATTAGATCTTTTTTTCTGATGTCTGTTGCTTCTAAAAATATAGAGAGAGATCAGCAACTGGAAATCTGTTGTCCTAGTAGCAGCAGTTGAATTATTAGTATTTTATTTTCCTGAAGGAAAGTGTTTTCTTATGTCAAAACATTCCATGATAGTGCTGTCTGAGGTGCTACACAAAACATCTGTACTCGTTTCCATTAACTGCTGGCGCACTGGATCAATATTCAAACATGGCCATTTGTTCTCTGCGATACCACCAAACATCTAAAAAGTGTCTCTAAAAACTGGGTGGTTAATGTGAACCAGGCATTTTTAAATAGATCAGCAGGCCCACCCAGGATTATAAGCCTGAACATAAGGGAGCATATTTTACAAGGTCAATTCCAATTAAAGCTCCTCTCCCAACCCAAATATCTTTAATCTCTGAAGACTACTTGTATGCCTTGTTTCACTTATGCAAGTCTGTTTTGTGATTACTTCCAATTACTTCCCTGTCCACGTAGCTTTCTCACCCTCGTCCGCCACGGTTACAAATACACACATAAAGATGAAACTGGCCCTAGCGTACTACAGCTGCTTTCCTCGGGTGCTTTTTTGTAGGGCAGCCTTCACGATGTGATTTAATACTTGCGAACAAGCCGGCACGTGGGGGAAGGGGAGGGAACTGTTCAGATAATGATGCTTAGTAGATCATGTTCCTGCTGTTTTAGTTACTAGTTCTACTTCTTTACAGTTTATCCACAAGCATAAAGTTGCAAAGATGCTAAAAAGAGCACAGGAGAGGGTTTTTTTGGTAGCAGAAATAGAATGAAATTCTAGTCTTAAATACGGATCAGAGTCAAAACTCCTGATCTAAACTGGAGGCAGGCTCAAATGTCAAGGGCAGATTTTGATCTTAATTCTCTGCATGGAAATCTGAAGTAGCTCCACACTTTGTCAAATGTAGTGTTTTGTTGGAAACCTCACTGAGAGCACAGCTTGAATCAAAGTGTGTGTATTTAGTCTTCAATGTTTTGATTTGGGTTGCGAAAGAAACCCACTTGTGAACTCTGGCGCAATCCAGGATCGAGAACGGAAATTTATTCCAGCCCATTTTAATTAAAAAATATGTTTTAAAAATGTTAATACTGCAAAGGTCAATCAGGACACAGACCATTGTATTATTTGAACAAAGTAGAAAGGCATCTTTCTCCAAACTCTACCAAATTATACTGATTTCTTTCTGACTTTTCAACAGGCGTAAGAAACGATGGGCTTCTGCAACTCTTTTATGCCAGGAAAGGGGAGTGATTCCATCTGATTCAATATTTGCTTCCCTGCTTTGCATCAGCCCAGGAGTACAAAGGGAGGTGGGAAGCAGCCGGTGTCCTGAGCTGGCTGCCCTCTCCCTGGGGAGCTCCCGGCTGGCCAGCACCGAGCTGCCACGTACCCTCGGCGCCGGGAAGAGGAAAGGCGGGGAGGGAGGTAGCCGAGCCCACCATGCTCCCATCCCATCCCCAGCTGCTGTCCAGTCCGGTGGGATACCCGCTCCTCCGGAGAGCGGAGCAGTCTTTGGGCTATACCTGGCTTTTCCAAGGCATCTCTTCCCAGCTCAGGCGTGCCAGAAAATCAGGCCCAGTGGAGTTACACCAATATGTGTGAGAGCAAATTAGGGCCCTGGCTCTTTCGTTTCATTGTTTCATGTTGATGATGCAATATGACTAATTTCTTAGGAATAATAGCACTGCGCTCAAATATGCCCCTCTCAGAAATAGCTTCCCCGCAGGCTCATTAAGGATAACCTTTTAAAAAAAAAGAATGCATTTGCCTTAGTTCCTGAGAGCAGAATGGCTCTTTAAAGTCACAGATACTCCTTTCAAACTATACCATATTGCTGATGTGGGACTGTCACTGCACAGTATGCTGGTAGTGCCAAGACCTTGAATTAAAGGTCTGAATTAAAGAAAGCAGATATTTAACTGAAGGGAGATCCCAAGCATACGCAGAACATGTCTAATCAGTGTCCATAAATAAAACTGATGTTAAAGGAATCCTGCCTTTGAACTGATTGCTCTGATCAGATTTGGTTTTAATTGAGTTCAGATGTAAACGGTTTTTAAAAAGGAAGCAGTACTGTAGAAATAATCGGGATTTGTGTACTTCTAGTTGGGATTGGTGATGAATTTTGAAATTTCTCTTCTACTTCTCTCTGACAATTGTGTCAAGTATGTGAATTTCTAGCATATTTTTCTTTCTTTGGTGTAGGAAGATGACAGTATCAGTCCACCTCACCCAAAACACAAGGGGCCAGAAAGGCTTTACACGTAAATGTCCTCCTACAGGTTCAGTCTCCATGATTTCTGCAGGTCTAGCAAATCTAGCGCCCAGTGTTAAGCATGGGTTTCCTAGGAAAGCTGGTGATTGGATGAACATGAGTAAAAATGGCATAAAATGGCAAATGTTTGGGTACAGTATCAGCTTCAAGATAAAAGGAATTCCTTTGAACATGGAAATATTTTTGGGAATGCCTGAGAAATTTGCCATTGCCCTCATAACAGTTAATCTGTAAACTCTGCCTCACTGCTTCCCACTGTACTTCAATTTGAAAAATTTATAAGGTCATATTAGAAAGCAAGAGGTACTAGGAAAGATACCGTATTAAACTGGTATATTTATTACATATACCTACACAATGAATTTAGGTTTTGAGGAGAAAAAGAACAAACATATACATTTGAATGAAGCAATATAGCATACATTTGTCATCACAGTTTGCTGCACTGAGCATATATTTTCTACTTCTTACAGAAAATCTCCCAGACAGGTCTGATCTTCACAGAACTTACTACAATAAATGGGTTAGCAGGCAAACTGTACCTTAAATGTTGTTCCCAATAAGCACACTTGATTGGAGACTATGTCTGTGCTTACTTTCTGCAGGAGCTGCCCATGTTCTGAGGAGTCAGGAGTTATACCTGTTTTGACTAAGGTAGACCTTTGGAGCAGATGTTGTATTGATCAGATTTCTAGGACACACATCACTGTAGAGTTCAAGTCACCTTAGGCAGCATATTTCAGAGCTATGTATAAAGAATATTGATTTTTGGATGCCTATTTCTAAATGGAGAAAATGCAACATCTGCATTTTTCTTCTCCCTGAACTTGCACCTGGTATTTCCAATTATTTCCGTGGAGACTGGCTGTAAAGCACTTTCTTGTATCATCCCCTCTGCATGTTTCTAATACCTAATCCCACTGAAGTCAACGGCAGCCATTTTCATGTGGACAAGCTCAAACCTTGAAGATGTAGATTAAGACCAAGGTGAAGGAGAGAGGCATACACTACTTCTGCTTCACGGTTTCACACTGAAAGTCCCTTTCTGCTAGTAAACTGTATATAGTGCTTTGTTCAGATAAAAATACTTTGGAAGAAGCCATGCTGTTGCAAAGGATCGGACAGCAAACATCTGTCCTTCACCCATTACCCCTACCAGCTCATTCTTAACTGATTCCTAGATTAGGAAGTGGGGCATCATCAGAGAAATAGAGAACACAGTGAAACAAAATAATGGTCCTGTGAGAAGAAAGGAGATGTCATACAGCCCAATCACTTCGATCCCAAGGCAGAAGCAAAGGGTTACATTATTATTGGTACCTTTGTCACCTTGGCCACCAATATTCAAGAAGGCCTCATTCAAGAAAATTATTTTCTTCAGACATTTTTGCAAGTGCAACTTGCAAGTGCAATGAAAAACACAACCACAGAATAAGATTAAATTAAATAAATTTATATTTAAACAATATAAACAATTATATTGTTTAAATTAGCAATAGCTGTTGTGGAGCAGTGACTGTTGTTGCGTGATGGTGCTTGGTGACTCTTGTGAATTAAGATGGTCCCTGCAGGAAGCAAACATTGCACATGGACACATGTAACATGCTGTGCTTTGCTTCTTTGAGCAACATAGGCATGACCAGACTCTCCAGTAAGTCCAAAGAGTGGGCCCAGCTCAGCACTCAGAGGCATATAGCATATTTAAACTTAGGTCTCCAATTTTTATCCAGTGTTGAGAACTTTAGACAAGCTGCTCTTGTAAGCTACACTGATAGATACAGGGGACTTGCATTAAAATCTTGGCCTCATTGACAAATATAGGCTATTAAAAAAGTCTTGCGTTAGTAGCACTGGAGTTTGATGATGTACGACTAAGTTAGGTGATTATGGAGAGAGAGTCTTTATACTAATTGATTGGTTATGTTCTCTATTAATGTAGGGAGCTCATCCACTATGCTTTAGCTAGACATATGGAAGGTTTTAAAAGTGCCTTTGGCGTTAGGAGCTAATATGAAATATATTGCAACATAAAGTTCTTTCAGAAAATCTAGCCCTGTTTATGACAGTGACATTAGGAAGTCAGTAAGGATTATTTTCATGAGCAAAAGGTGCAGAATTTGGCCCAATTTTTGATATACTGCCTGAATGGATCTATGTGATTGCTGCTGCATTTATTTCTTTTTGTAACTAAAACAAGTTGCTTTCTGTGGGAATTTGAATTGTGCCCTGTGTATTAGTTACATGTGTTGAAAGAAGCATTGATGTATGATAGGAGCCAGTATGAGGCTGTAGCAGGGGAAAGCTATTAAAACATATACACGCTGAACTCATTAGCTAAATTTATCTTGTATTATTTTTAGTAAAAGTCCAGATGACTGTGTATGCCCATTACATCTCCCTGGGCTTGTAAATGATCTATTCGTAAAAAAAAAAAAAAAAAAAAAAAAAAAGGCTTAATACAAATTTATGACGTTATCTTTCTTTCAGAAACAAGTTTCATCCACAATTTAGCACAACACTGAGGGGCCACGGAGGCTGCCGCTGTAGCTCAGCGATTGCAGCAGTAGGAAGACCCACATTAAATCCCACCTGCATATCCTGCCTTCCCAGCTGAGTGCCCTTAATTAAGGCACAGTTACACTGTGTATAAGGGAACCTATGCGGTAGAGGGGCAGTGCAGTAAAATAAGTTGAAACCTGGTGTCTTGCTGGTTTCCAGCAGAGGAGGTGTAGAGTCAAGCATCCTCAGGCAGTGGAAGATGTCCAGCCTCTATTCATCACATCTTAGGCATGTTTCTCTCCAGGAGAAAGAAAGGCAGCAGAGATCAGGGAGCAAGAAATCCTGAGCAGAGACGCTTGTACTGCAGAGTCCCTTAGGAGGACAGACTCCCTAGCTGCAGTGGCTTTTATAGCTCCCCTGGCCAGGTACCTTATTGTCCCCTAGCTCCATGCAATGCCATGGCTCAGAGCCGTGGCTTTAATAGGTGACGGCTGATAATTTACAGAGCATTTCATCTTGGCCTGTAGCAGGGATTTTTCCATACTGCAGTGAAAGTCAAAACTCAGTTCTAATGAGAACACCATTAATTTCTACCCAGATCTCCCAGCTGAACAATGCCCACCAGTGCTTGCTCCACCATGGCATCACACTTCCATGCTTGTCTTCCCCACCGCTCAAGCGTGAAGCACCCTCAGGATGCCAACAAGCCGACATCTTCTTCCAGCACCCTTTCCTCTTCTCAGGTGCTGTTCACTACATGTCATTCAAAACCAAAACAGGCAACAAGAGCCCCCTGGCTAATTATGCTTTGTCCCACTGGCTCCTGATGTCTTTACTCTTGGCAAACAATGAGATACTGACTGTGGCTGGGGAAACTGGGACCTGCTGGAGGAGTTATACAGCAATTATATCTATTTCAGGATAATTCAGGCACATCTCATTACTTCTGGTGTACCATTGATTTTACTGCAATTAAATCCTGGAGGTTTCAGACTTGGTTGAAATGTCAAATATCAATTAAAAAAAATCTCAGACATTCACAAAAAGGATGCTTCCTGGAGATGCTTTAGCAACACCTCACCCCTCCCCCCCCTTTTTTGATCACCAGCTTCAAACAGGAATCTTCCTCTAATAGTGTCAAAATGTTGGCCAAAATGGCTGGAAATCATTAATATTTCAACCTTACCAGCTAAATTCATACACATTAGCCAAGGAGAGGTAGGTACCGACTTGCCAATGCAGGTCAAGGACAACATGGAAATCAGAAAAATAGTGCTGTCATATGGGAGCCACTGCAAGGTTGAATTAAAATACATAATGGGAGATGCTTCTCAGGAGTCAGGCAAGTTTTGACACTGCGGAAAGCATAAGATAGCGAAGATGATTCATTTCTATCCCTCCTAACTAGAACTGCTGTCTTGTGAACAGCCCCATGCAAGCTCTGTGGACAAGCTGTGTTGACTGGGGCTTGTCCGTGGACTGGTTGGACTTGATGATCTTAAGGGTCTTTTCCAACCTTAACGATTCTATGATTCTATGACTTAATGCAAAAGGCCATGTTGGCTGGTGCTAAAGCCAAGCTCCAGGCTGGAGGTTCCCATAGTCCTGTTTCCACGCCCTTGGCTTTCCTGTGTTGGGTGGGCACATCACCCAGACCCTTCACTGGGAATTAGATCAGTTTATCATGTTTACTTACCCAAGAAGAGCTCATTACACCAGTACCACTATCATGCTCACACAGGAGAATTTGTGTTTGTTTCCAGTGCATGTGCTACAAATCCCTATTGCATCTTGCCCGCATCCTAGGAACAGCTTCCCTTCCTTCTTCTGCTCCTGCAGTGGAGAAGGGGAGAGAGAAACAGCATTTCATAAAGGACATGATAAACATCAGTCATTACGCTCGAAAGATCTAGAGGGTGAATATTTAAAATATGGTGCTCATTTTGTTAGACACTGTTTGAAAACATTCTAGATGGGGATTAATGAAAACCAATAGTTTACTAGCTGTGTTTATTGTTTTCTCATTTAATTAGGAACTTAGCTCTACGTTCCAGTGTCAACAGAGCCAGCAAATATTTAAATGAGATTGGGATACTCATTTCTTCATTGCTTTGCTGTCGGGGGAGGGGGCACTTTGCTCTCTGTATCTCCATTTAATATTTTATTATTATGAAGCAACAAAGTAAAGTTTTTTCCATCATCCACATCTGTGTGTTGAAAAGAGGGGGAGATAGAAAGCAAGGCAACAGACACTACTTAGGAGGCTAAAACACCTTGTCTCTGCATTATACAGGAACACAGCTGGATTATGGCAAACTGATGCCCTAGGCAAAATACAACACAGAGCTCCCTGAGGCTTTCTCTGCTCCCTCAAAGACACACCATGTCTCCACTGCTATGTGGAGCAGCGTTGACAGGGGAGTTTGCTTCTCTGACAGGCAGAGACTTGCCTCCCAGCCACTCCTGGCACCATGCTAGAAGCCAGGGGGACATCTGACAGCATTTTCCTGCACCTGGCGGGGGTGGCCTGAGATGTCACACTCCTCCAGCAACACCTCCCAGCTGGGGCGCAGTCGCTCTTGGCTTTTAGCATTTGCACGCTAATTTGCCTTGGGCTAGTCTTCCAGGTGCCAGCAGGCTCAGGCATCACTGCATCCATTAGACACTTGTCACCCTTCAAAGATTTTCCTCCTGACCATGAGATCTAGAAATATGTATGAGCTTATGTTCAGACGCAATCACACGACTCCTGGACCCAGAGACTGAGGCATAGACTTAAAGTACAGCTCCTAGCACCCCATCTAGCATGGGGGGATTTGGAGCATTTGCTGTGGACCTGTTTCACAGAGGGTGAGATGTATCCCAGGTATGAACAGAAAGTATAGATAGTAGCACTGGCAGACCGTTGCAAGGCTGGGCATTCCCCTGGCACGCTGAAAGACTGGGAATGGAAGACTGCTTTAGATGTAAAGGTAGCATCCATTTGTATTTAATAGCTAGCATTGATTTCCAATTTCATATCTGCTGAACAGTAGCCACCGGCCACATTAAAATTCATCATCGTCTTCACTGCACCTTCCAATTCAGACTCTACCGTCACCCTTAATGAATCAATCCATGTCAGCATACAATGCATATGTTTTTAAACTATTCTTGGTGACTTTATGAAGTGAATTCAGCTGGACTCTAAACAGCCTGATTTTAGTTTGTGGGACTACAAGGAAGATTTAAATATAAAACACTCCAGCAGTTGAATGGCATGTTCAATTTGTATTGAAAAACTTAGTATTAGGCTACTCTCTGTCCTTAAACCGCACATGTTTAATGCATGATAATAGTGTTTATCCATCATCATGAAGCTTTACTGCTCCTTAAAGCAACATGGAAAACACCAGATCAGCCGTGTTATTCTTTGCCAGTATCGAAGCGCAGCTCTCTGTGTGGCTCACCCTATGCACACCATGAGCACGTGCTAGCACAATCTGCCTGGGGGCCGGCTATTTTGGAAGGAGGAGGGGATCCCAGTTTTTGTCCTTCAATCAAGAAAGGGAAATGAATATTTAATTTTGTGGCTCTGTGGCTTTGTAGCCAGCGGTAGGATCTGTTCCTTTGTGAGAGGGTTGGAGAGCCTGCTACCCGGTGGCCTTGCTGGGAATGCCAATGGAAACGCTGGAAATGTCAGCGGTGCAGAGGAGGGAGACCTGAGGCTTTTCCAGCCTGCAAACAGAAACGTGGTGTCTTTGGCCCAGGAATCAATACAGGCTGCTGCTTGCTTTGATTCATGCGACCTGGAGCCACCCGACTTTTTTCACCTTATTACAGGACAGCAGTGAAGCGCATGTTAATGCATTGTCTCCTCAAAGGCCTGTGTGGCCCTGTGTAAGGAAAAAGCACAAATCTTCAGCGCAAAGGTTTGTGAAACACTGACAACCGACAGCAGCAAGCTCCCGTGATTGCTTGGTGCCACATTCAAATGGGGATTTTGTTTGGGGAAGGGCAGCTCTGCTTGTATCATGTTCTCTTTCAAGACATTAGTTCTCCCGAGACGTAATGTTAGCACAGCAAGTCCAGAGATATTACTCATCAATTAAAAATTCAATAAAAATAAGCTGTCATTACCATAATCCTTCATACTGGGAAATGTGGAACTGAGAGCTTTACCATCCTGGCCTCTGACAAAAGCCCCAAAGACTGCTGGCTGTGGTGTTAATTGATTGGTGTCATTTATAAGTAATCTAACAATCCTGAATAATTTATTTTGCAGTGACATCTGCTGAAAATATACAGCTCCACAGATATGTGCACAGCTTCGGAAGAAATGGTGCTAAACAGGGTGTAAGGCAAAGATTAAGATTCAGTGATCTCCTTAGGAGCACTTTCTCATCTGCTCTGCTCTCCGGTGCTTTTATTACAGCAGAAGTGTATAGATCTGACAATAGGAGTGTATAGATCTGGGTGGCCGAGACATACAGGCTCGATACTCTCTTTTGCAGCAGATTACCCATAATGAATTTTAAAAGCGAGGAAGGTGAATGCCGAGCAGGAAATATGCAGCGCTGAGGACAGCCTTGCTGAACCGCAATAAAAATTGACCGCTGTGTTTCCACAACAAGGATGCTGATGATGGGAAAAAGTCTTAACGATTTCATCTCTCTCCAGCCAAAATGGAATAAAAATTCTTGCCGTTGAGTGACTGCGGAGCAGGTTTTCCAGGGGTCACCTAGTGGGGAGTGACCCTCATTAATCTGCATTGTTTTTACAACTGCATGAATAGCCCCAGCTGATACGCTTTGAAATCTAGAGGAACCACCCCAGAGAGCCAGAAAGATTGAAGATGCTGGTGCTCAAAGCCAAATCTCTTCCCTTACAGATGCACAAATGAAAAGTTCGTGTGAGCCCTTATTTGCTCAGGCAAAGTTGCTGCTGAAGTCAATGGCTGATGACCTGGGCCTGTTTCAAGTCCACGTCACCCCTCGCTCGGGGTGAATCCCACCCCCGCAGGCCAAACCCCGCTCCTTTTCGGTTCTCTGAAGCACAGAAAGCTTTTCCCTAAATTCCATTTTACTGGAATGATTAACTGTATTGCTGGGAGTTGCTCTGAAAAATGTTCACATGCATTGTAACTGAAAAGCCTAATCCCACACAAGTTTGTAAAAGAACAGGGAAATCAACCCCAAAACATGTGTGATGAAAGGATGGGCTCCTTACGGCATCATTTCTGTGCTGTCATATCAAATTTAAAAAGCAGAGAATTATATTCTTCAGACCTGATTCATGTGGCTAGCTTAAAATTGCATTTGTACAAAATAATATTTGTATTTTAACAAGTGTTGTAGGGTGGGGTATTTCTTTCAGAACATTAATTTTCTAAGTGAAGTGATCATGCAGAAATCCTAACTTTCATTTCACAAAGTTTTAGTTCTTCAATCTGCTCCTGGAACGGAGCCTAAAAATACAACCAAATATAGCTAAATGCCTCAGAAACTAGAATGGCAGAAAAAAAAAGCATGCAAACCTTTCTTTTAAACCTCTTCTTTTTTCCCCTTCCTTCCAACTTTGACCTTGTTTTGAGGCCCAGAGGGTGATCCTTCTAACCCTGAGTACGATGAGATCTGCCTTCTCCGTGGGACTTTTCCATCTGCACGGCGTTTCCAGAGCTCATTTGAGGGGAATGCCGACTGCAGGCAGCAGATCCCATCTTTCTCCAGAGAGTCAACAGCAGAGCTCTCCCTGACTTCAGTCAATGCTGGGTAGCATCCAAAGAGAGCAAGGGCAGGAGGGAATATACTTGTTTTCATTATTCATGTTGGTTGTGTAAACAGCGCTTGCTTCTGACTTAGAAATAAGTGACTTTTTTTCTATCATTTTTAGAAAAAGCGTTTACCAAGAAAATAATCATTACTACACACTGATTGCTCATTTTTTCCATTGCTCTGCACGTCAGAGCACGCATTGGTACAAATACAACTGATCTGGTTAAGTGTTTTAATACACAGGGGAGTAAATTGTTTGGGATGAAAGAAATTCATTACCCACAGTTTGCAGGGCTGAAAGTCTGGCTGTTTTAATGTTACTGCCGAGTAAAAAATTTAAAAGTGCATGCTGCGACAAGCTGAATACGTCTTTAGATTCTATTCAGTATAGTAAGCATATTAGTTAAGTTACTGTTCGTTCTTTCAGTAACGCTGAACCCCAACACGGCTAGTAGGATAACTAAAGGTAATCAGCCAAAGAATAGCCAATTTTCCCTAGATTCTTTTCTCATTAATTTAATTCACAATGGGGAAAACTCCTGGTTCCCTCCTGAAATAGGGACGGGGAAAGCCTAAGTGGTAAAGACAGAAGATCTTGAGAGGTCACACATGAACCCAAGAGATAATGTATTTGCACAGCGAGGCAGGAGAGTGTGTTAGGCTGCGGACTGCAGCAGCGTGTGTGCTCCCACTCCAGGCGATACAGATTACAGCCTCTCCTTCCCCTGCAAACAGAGGGCTCCTGTGCATGGCAAACACAGCCAGGCCTTACGCAGACCTCTACTATTTGGACAAGAGATTCTGCGATAAAATTAAAGGACCTCCTCAACTAGGCTTTCGCATCAGCGTTTTCCTATAGGACCTTTATTTTTGCCCATACTACCTTCCAGCTTCTGTATTATAAAGGAGAGAGAGGACACATTTATTTACTTATTTGTTGATATTTCACGCCTACTTTGGCAGAGTTTCGTGATCCATAAAACTTACCTTGCACTGTCTGAACCAATTCCTCTTCATGTATACCGTGGGAGTAACATCTTGGGAAATTAAATGTTTCTCACCCGGGCTTTTGTACAGGGCTGCTGCCAGATCCCCCTTTGAGCCCTGAGGTCAAGACATTAAAGAGAAATTATTTCCAATTCATTGAAAAGCTCTGTGGGGTGGGATGGCCCATGGTTCAGCATAGAGGTCTTTTTATAAAGTTAGGTTTGCAAGTGCTGACTTAGTTGGCTTCAAAAGAAATGACCTTCTAGGATTCTTTTTTAAATAGCCTCCGTCTGTTTTTTTAGAAAATATAGCTAGACTATATGGCTATAAAACTACAGCATCGCTGTGCACAACATGCACTAGAGACGAGGTATAAACCGTAGAAGACCCATATGAGGTTTTTGACTACCTTGGAAAAACTATACCCCCCTTAAAAAAGGCCCAGACCATAAGTGCCCCCTCCAGCTCTCTGCCTTGCCCTCTGCCAAAATTTGCCACCTCTGCAACAGAGGTTGTCAGGAAGAGACCAGTGCCCGCACTGCGGTGCTCGGAGCTGAAGCAGCAGGGAGAGAGCTCGCTCCCGCTGATGGCAGCCGACAGCAGCCCCGAGGGGCTGGAGGGGATGGCAGGGAGTGGGAGCAGCCCCGAGGGGCCTGAGGCGATAGCGGGGAGCCGGAGCCCCCGCCATGCGGCAGGCCTGGCCGCAGCACCGGAGCAGTCACCGCTCCCAGCCGCCAGCATCAGCTCTGCGCCAGAGGTGACTGCTCACGTCGCTGCAGAGGGTCTGCCTGCACCTCCGCTGCCCCAGTTTGCAGGCTGGCATGTGGCACAAACCGCAGATGAAGATAAATTAGCAGCATCACATCCACAGGAGCACCCGCGGCACCAGCACACTTTGCTGCCCTTCCCGGGCTGCCGTCCTGCCTGGCTCCTCAGGCTCACCCTGGCTCAAGCTGAGCCCAGGCAAGTGCGGATCTGGAGGAGCAAAATTAAAACTAAGCACCCTATAGATATTCCCAAGGCAGCCCCCAGCTACAATTTTCTGTTTAGGCAGACCCTGCATTTAATAGCTAGCCCAGTCATGCTGCTGGCTGCTGAGCACCTCTCCGGGTCAAGACCTTCCCTGCACCACAGCAGAGCTCCGCGCAGGATCATTAGCCCTGCAGCGGAGGGCACCTCGGCAAAGGTGCTGCGGGGACCTGAGGTCGCTGTGTATTCATGGCATTTCCTCGTGCTGCTTCAGAGCCACTGCCAGTATCGCTGCCTGGCCCTGCGCTGGGCTGCACGTTTGTGTGAGGGGGGTCAGACCTTGGGAGTGGGGCCGAGGGGGTGGACAGAGAATGTGTGGCTCATCAGTATTTGAGCCTCGCACCTCTTTCACTCCCTTTCTAACTCAAGGGACTGTTTCGCTCTTGTGTAGAAAGTGATAATAAAACTAACAGAGTGAAAAGCCATTAACTTGGATGTATAGCGTCTCAGTTTTTGGGTGCCTAAGCGGAGATACTGAACTGTGCCTGGTTAGTCACGGTCAGGAGCTGGCGCTATTCCAACAAGCGTCAGTGGAAAGGTGGCACCTCACGTACCCTACCTGGAAAAACAGGCAAACAATTCAAATTGAGAACCAAAAAGTAGGGGCCAGTGGTGATGGCAAAACTGAAGGAGGCTGTGTCTGCTGAGGGCTGCACTGGTGCTAAGCCCAGTGCTTTGCATTGAAGGTTACAGAGATGAAAATTTTTGTCATCGTCTGTCTCACTAATGCTGGTTTAGGGGTCCTTGGTTATATTTAAGTGGAAAGCCTAAAAATCAACAGGTACAGAACTGCTTCACATATATGCCTTGGACAGATCTTCTTGCTCAGGCCCTTTCTGAGAAACTGGGTTTGGGCTAGCAGGGGCAGAGGAGGAAATGTGTCCTTTCTCTGCTGCTGCAGTATGTTCTCTAAACTGTGCTCATCTGTCTGCCTCTCGTCTGTGTACTGAAAAGTGCAGCAACCTCTGTAATTTTGGTGGCCTGACCTGATACCACTGGCAGTTTTATCTCCACCCCCTTGCCAGTGCCAAAGGGTCGCAGTCCTGTCCTCTCCCCCTGGTCCCTCCAGCTGGAGAGAAGGGCGCAGGATTTGCTCCTTCATGAAAAAAAAACCAAAGGTATGAAAATGCAGCTCCTGGTTGCTCTCAGAGTGCCAGCACAGCCCCAAGATTATACTGTTTCACACTGCAAAGCCGTGTGGCCCTGCTTCAGCCAGGAGCTGCAGCCCTGGTCCTTATCAGGTATTGACTATCTAGGAGGACAATAGCACAAGGAATTTTGTTTGCTCTCGTAATGACAGACTTTATTATAGAGCAACTCTACCATACCAAACATGTTTAATAATTAAGCAATGAGATATGACAAGAGGCAAATTCCAGCACAATTTTTACATGCCTTGGATTGTATGATAAGGCCAAAGGCCAGGAATTTTCATCAGAGGATCAAACTATTTTGCATTTGAATCACCTATTCTGTCTAGTTTTCTGCACTCTGTAGCACAACAGTGATATTCTGTCATAAATATTGTAAGCATAAAATTTCTCATGGTCTGAGACCTTGGAATCTATTCTCCCAATGATATATGTGTATCACCAGCATGCAGAATGGAGGAATACACCCCTTTGTCCATGATTAAATCTGGAATTGATTTTCAGACCTCAGTTAACAGGTCTGAAAAACAGGTTTGCTGATGGAATTGCTGACAGATTAACTACGTCGATGCAAGGGACATCACCTCAGTGCCATGGTTGCTAACTCTCAAATATTTCTCATTATACCATAAAAAAGAAGAGAAGAACTTGAGATTTCAAGACAATGTTTGTCATCAGCTGCCACAAGTTTGATATGAGTTCTGTGTGCTTCACTCTTGTCTCTCTCCTTTAGAACTTGAGTACATTATCATGAAATTCAATAATTTCCACAGAATCGTCACACTAATGCAGCATCATCTCTGAGACTTTAATCCTATAAAAAATCAGGTAAAGCCAGAACGAAGATTCTCACAATAAATTTACAACAAGCTCTTTATGGTACGTTTTGCAAGGACTTTCTTTACGCAGAGAACATAATACCAGGCAGTGTGACGTGCTGTACAGCAAATATTTATTTTTGAGATAAGCATGGAGGCTTGAAAGGTCTAATGAGCTAATTGAAATAAATAAGGCTCTGCTGGAATTCAGGGCCGGATGCGTGTGGCGATGATGGGGAAGCTGCCCAGCTGCTCTGCCACTCCGTCTCTCAAGACCAAACTGCTGGTGGGCAAGATACTATCACTTTAGGCTGCTTACCCCTCCCCACCTGTGCTCTGGGTGATCCATACCTGGAGGAATAATATAAGCCATTCCGGGCACTAATAGGCATGACATACTAATATTTAAGAGAGTGCCTGCTTGATCAGGCCAATTAAAAGTAGAGTCCTGCTCTTCGTAATGGCCAGAACATGTTGTTCAAAGGAAAAAGAGCAAACCCAAAAATTAAATGTTGAATATTCTGTAATATAGTCGTATATATCTGTAATGTTCATTAGAGACACCAGAAATGTAATTGTGATTCCTGCCCTCAATAGCTTCCGCTTCAGCAGCAGCCTGAAGTTCAGGGTGTGCTGGAGCCCAAGCTCACAGACAACCTCATCTCCAGGCAGAGAGCCGTTGTGCATGGACGGACCGTGGCCGTGTGGGAGGGGAGGTGGAGACAGACCAAGCAGGTAAATGCTGGATGGTCGCCAGGCATCGCCTCAGAGCTGCTCTTAAACATAGCATAGATGAAGATCTGATTACAATACAGAGAGGCAAGTGTGAGGAAAGAAGGCATCAATTAAGACGTGATCATCTGGCTGTGTGGTTAGTTATTTGCACATCTTCCTGTGTGCTCAGCCAGCTGTGTGTGTGCAACATCTGGAATTAGGAGGGGGAGTACAGCTGGGACACAGTCCTTTCCTGATTCCTGCAGATAATCAGCTTTTGCCCTGAGGCACTACACTTTGCTAACCATCTTCTTCAAATCCAATTTTAAATGGACTGTGAGATCATACTGTAACACTGGCTGGCCAGTGCAGCATATAAATGCATAAGCTCAAGGTATGACCTGTACGTTATAATGAATTTCAGGCACTGGGAAAGTGCAGAAGGAAATCTGTTATATTAAAAAAGACAACAGCATTCTTTCTACATGGCTATTCTTTTTATTAGATTAGTTATCTAGATTTTTACCATTTTTCTGAAGAAGTAAGGGCTGTTTCACAGAAGCTTCAGGGAAATGGCTGCATTTTAATACAGTCTAATTGACTTTTATGGTTATCTCTGAGGAGTCCTGGTCATAAAAGCTAATTAAATTATACTGATCTACATATTCAAGAACCATTCTATTTCTCACCCTTGGAAAAAAAAAAAAAAAAAGAAAAAACTGGAGGCTTATACTCATGATTAGGACACATTACAATCTCCTGACACCCCTCTTTGTGCAGTTTGATTTGCTCAGCGTTGCAGGATATATTTAACCTTCCTGAACAAGTGACTGTCCTTACCAGTTTTAAGAACATTGGTTATGTTATTTCAGATGTCTCATTCTACAAATACGTAGAAAGATCTATATACTCAATTTACAATTCTACATTCATCTATATAATTCTCTAGAGAAATGGTTACAAAAAAAAAGAGAAGCCAAAAGTAAATCATCTGAATCTGCATGACGGGGGCTTTGTAAAGTAGATTTTCAGTGTTTTCTTCATTCTCTTTCTTTTTTTAAGTGGCTGGGTTTTGTTTCTACTTTTTAGTTCCCTGCACCTTGTGAGAGATTCTGACTTTGTTGTAATAGCAGTTTAACAGCATGCCAACCCTGATACTGTAAAAAACAACACTGCTGTTTTTTAATCTGAACTCCCATTATTTTCCCGTATTTATTACCTGCACAGTGCCAGATTTCCAAGATATTTAAGTGCCAAACAAATCAGACATGTGCCAAGTAAAATTTTATGAAGCAGACAGTATTTCTGAAAGTCTTAGTAGAAGTCTAACTCTATCTTTCAGCACCTAAATACCTTTCAAAACCCAGCCTAAGGCAGTAAGCAAAATTCCCACTTAGAGTTATGGCCATTTGCCCTGACAAAATTTGCAGAAACCAGTTCTTCTAGAATTAGTATCAACATATTTCAACCAATTTTTTAAAAAGCCTTCTGACACAATGCACCATACAAATCTCTGTCCAAATGCCTTAATCCAGCTAACACACTGCGCACTAAATAATTACCAAGAACTGCCCAGCAGCAGCAGCTCAGAGTCCAGCAGGCTCCCTCACGCTTGTACCCACCCTGTCAGGGGGTATGAAATGTTCTAGATACCAGCAGTGAAGTGGTAATATCCCCTTTTTGCTCTTCTCTTAGGGACCAACTGAACAGCTCTGATCATCACTTTCACCCTCTACCTGCCTGTCCCTCCTCCTCTCAACTTCTTTGGCTCCAAGTGTCCTGGGGACAGCTGTTAACATCTGCTGGTTTGTATCTCAGAACTACCTGGCAATACAGCAGACAAGCATTGTCATTTCCACCTCTTCTCCTTACTGCTGACCCACTCTTTTTTTCCCAGCTCCAAGGAGCTTTTAAAAACACCCATAACGTGATTTTTAAAAAGTTCATTTACTAAACATAAAGTAGTAGGAGAAGACACCAAGGAACCAATGCAACTGGCACCAGCAAGTCCCTCTGAGAAGACCCGCAGTACTGTGGGAGTTTGTAATGATCATGAAAATCTAAAGGTCACTTCCAACTGGAAAAAACAAAAAGAGGACCTGATTTGTCAAAAAAACCCTACCTTTTTCTACAAAGTAATACAAAAAATTACCAAAGTTTGGCGAAATGTCATGAACTTCCATAGGAAAACATGTGAAGAAAAGGAGGTAGGACTTCTTGCCAATTTAATCAAATTGTGAAAGGGAGCAATGAAGGACCAGCCTCAAGATTGGCCACTGCCTGTGTTTCATGCTCTGTAAGGCCATAGTGAGCAACAGGAGCCACTTCATTATGTCAGGAGCTGTTCACCAGCTATTAGTCACGTTAGGCAGAAGAGCTGGGGGTCTCTGTTTCTTCAGTGAGGATAGACCGATAACAAAGCTTCATTGTGCTGGTGCCTAGTAGTCCTGTGTTGTGTGATGGAGAGGTTTTGATGCCAAGCTACTAGCTAAGGATCAGATTGCAAAAGAGAAAATCCCTTTGGGGAGAGAACCTGTACAAAACAAGGGCATTGTGAAACAAAGAATAAGGGCTCCCATCGAAACAGGCACCTCTCGCGTTCTTGTCGGCATGCACGTACAGCACCTCGGTGAAACCAGAGCCACGTGCTCTGCATTGCTTTCTCGACTCTGAATTACACAAAATTCAGGGTCCTGTGCATTGTCTGAGAAATTACTGGCAAAACCAGACATCTGCAGATGCAAGAGGTCCCTGTTTACGAAGATCCTATCCAGCAATGCTTCCCTGAGCGCAGCTGCAATCAAGCAGGGGAGTTGCAGTCCCATGCTTCTGGCCAGGACTTTGCCAGGGCACTGCCTGGGCCAGCACCTCCCGGGGGACCGGGGGCTGCAGATGCTCACCAGGGGGATGGGATGGGCAGGGCAGGACTTCACCCCAGGCAGGGAGCAGGGCAGCTGGGGGCAGCTGGGTTCAACCAAGAGTCCAGATCATCGCTCACTTCTGTGGTGGTGAGGTGGGTCCAAGGTCAAGCCAGAAAGTCAGTCCATAGGCCAGGATCAAGGGGGTCCATGGCTGGGCACAGCTGTGGTGGCACTGGAGACTGGCACCCCAACATCACAGCTCAGATGATGGTCTAAAGGCCTGGGCCAAAATGGGGTCCATGGGTAGAGGTTTGGTCCCTGGTGAGGCTGGGCAGGGCCACTGAGGCTATTAGTGCACCCACGACCCTGAGATGCTCAGTCAGGAAACCTTGCTTACTCAGCTGTTTTTGAGGATCCAGGTTTTTTCCTGTGGTCTACATGCCTTTCCTGTCCTTCCAGGATTTCTGTGATCTTTCTTGCTGCATTCCCTGTAGGCACACGGAGGCACAACTGAGGTTATCTCCTGCGCCGTCCTCTTGCATCAGTGTCCCCTTGGGCATTCCTGCTCCAGCTCCACTGTCACTTCAGTAGGAGCAGGGGTCCCTCCCATTCCAGATGAGCTGGTAGCTTTTTTATGTTTATCCTGACGGGAAAGCAGCTGATAGGCTCACAAAGCTTAACCCAATCCAGAAAAATATTAGCAGGGACCAGGCCGTCTCAGGTACTGTCTTAGTTCTATTTGCTTAACACCAAGCCCCTCAGGTACTAATAAACAGTAACATTTCAAGGATCAGGTTTCAGTGGTGAGTTTGTGCACATAAAAAGAAAGGATATTAGCTCCGCAAGGGGTCTGGTAATCTGGAACGTCTTTTTTTTTACCTGGGAAATCTGACCCCCAAGCTTCATACTTGGCACAGCTGGGCTGCAGGTGCTGCTGACAGCCGCAGCGGTGTGCGCAGTGCCTCTCAAGCGATTCCCAGTGACTTGATCAGGCGGGTCAATAAATATGGCTGATATATTTTAATCGAGTAGTTTCACAGACCGGTTATGTCCTTGTTCGTAGATGGATTGCTAGGGTAGAGATTCACAACTTTTCTTATTAAAAATGTCTGAAGCTGTTCGCCACCACTGCCATAACTCAGAAGGAAACTGCCCCAGCTGGACCTTTTTCTTTTTAGCAAAGCCACTCATCTGTGTGTGTTCGATCTAAGGATAGTTATATTGCATTAGCATGCAGGATCTGATAAGCAGGGTAGACAATAAGATTAGAGTCTGTGGTGTTGACAGAAACATGGTCCATCCACCAAAACCTGCACAGTGCTCAGTGAGGACTCAGAGAGTCCGTTCCCAGGTGATCATATCCTTCTTCTACCTCCCACCCACGGTTCTGTTTCGCTGTTGTCTCCTTCCCACAAGGCACCACAGTTTCTGTAACTACTGACTTTTGTGACTCAAATGCTTTTCCAAATGCAAAGCTGGGTTGCAGAAGAACTGGTGAGGCAACCACAGCTAATGTTTTGGTTTCTTCCAGAGGCATCTTCTAATGCACCCCTCAGAAGAAGCGGAGGTATACCCTTTTACCATAAGGGCTGTAATGTAACTATGAAGTTTCTCGGTCTTTTAGGAAAGCTTTATATCATCCATTAATGAAAGTGATACAAATCCTCGAGTTATTGTCTGACTGTAGTGACCAGGGAGTACCCGTTTTTAAAAAATAACTCATATTTGGGAGCTTCCCTTCCTATTGGAACTGGGGTATATTGGTCACTTAAATAGGAGTTAGGAGCCTAAATGCCATTTAGGGTCTAGTCCTTCTTCTCAGATGATGGCCTGCCCCCAGGGATGCATGGCATGGGTTTGCCACTAAATTCATTAATCCTGAAGCTGGGTATGAAGGTGATGAGCAGGATTCTGTGCAAGACAGACATGCCTCCTGCATCATCCAGGCTGTTACAAGTACATCAAACCATGGTTCATCTCTTCTGTCTGGACCTCAGTAGCCCTTGTTAAGACTTTGGTCCTGATCGTAAGGATGTTTCTAGGGGTAGATCTAAATGCAGCAAAAACTGAATTTAATATATTAACAACTGCCACAGCTGATTTGTATTGCGCTAGAGAGCCAGGAGGTGTCCATGCCAGGTGTCCGTGCCTCTTTGTATGAGGCCTTGTTTAAATAGCACATGAGAAGAGAGTCCTGGCCCCCCAAAACTTACAATTTAAAGTTAGGAAAAGATGCAGCAGATAGATAGGCAGAAAAGCAGAGGGAAGAACAAGCCTAAGGAAGTGATGAAGCAAATATTTGTCAGCCTAGTAGGTCTCATGCAAACTCATGGAGGCAATGTGGCAAAAGGAGAGTTTTAAGGGAGGACTGAGGAAAGATTATGAGGCAGCTCTGCAGATGTTTACGGAGAGCTTCTCCTGAGTGTTGGGGACAGCATGAGACACAGCATGGAGCCATGTGTTCAAAAAGCTAGCAGGAGGCAATGGGCGTTGATACAGTGGGCTGGTCAAAGACAGGAGTCGGCTTCTCAGCCCTGAAGGAGATGGTAGGTAGGATGAGGATAAGCCATGCTTCTTCCCCCATCCCTAGTCAGGCACGGAGGGAAGGTACTCGCAGAGGCACTCCCTTGGAGCATTACAAACACTGTCTGTCAACAACCAGGAAGCCCCCCAATCTTTTTGACCTGCCATGAGTCAAATATAACTATAAAGCTGAAATGGAAACAGATGGATAGAAAAGGACTTCATAAAAGTAGTATAAACATGCAAGTGGTATTTTTCAGTGTTTTTCAAACAGCTTTTTCACTGGTTACAATTCAGTAAGAAGATACTGGAGGTACCTTCTGATGTTAGTAAAGAATTATCTACAATTTGAGAGTAAAGCCTTATTCCCCCACTTATCCTTGGGCTTGTTTGTACTTATTTTTATAGATCTCCCTTACCACACTGTTTGTATTTGCTGACATTCAGCAGCCACTTCTTGCTTCAGCTGCACTTTTTTATATCAGTGTAACCAACTTTTCTCATGGCCTCTTGGTGTTTGTTCTCTGCTTTGTTTGGATTAAAAAAGAAGGACTTGCACTTGCAATCCCACCAATTGCTACTTGAATATTTACCAGTACCTACTTGTAAATTCCTGAAAGTTTTAGTGAGTTTTGCATAATTGTTCTGATGATTATCTCTATTGTCCTTTATAAAGGAAAACTTGTGCCAGAGTCATCACTATTCTTCATTCTTCCAGCTCCAGAAACAACTCTAAAGTCAGACCCAACAGATGCCTAGATTTGGCCCTGCTAGCCTGGGTATTGGTGTCTTTGCCAGATGTCCAGGTTAAAGCATAGCCCAGGCCATTAGAAGTGCAAGTAGGAGGGAACTGGAGTTGCAAGGAAGAGACAACCTTACCTTGTTACACTAGGGACACCACGTTCGGTACGCATTTCCACCCCTTTCTCAGAAACAGAAGAAATCTCCCTGACTTTGCCAAGGTCTGTGCTCTCTCTGAGGAGGTGCTCTGTAGGGCTGAGACTCAGGCAGGATGCTATCCTGAAAAAAGTTGTGTTGAAGTTTGGGCACAGATGGATCTAAAACAAATTGACAACTGTCCTGAATACAGCATTGTTACCTTCCACCCAAAGATTGCCAGCCCTTTTTTTCTTCATTCTTCCGTTTATTATAGTCACCTGAAAAGACTATTGGAACGTGCAAGCAAAAAAATCCCAAATTATCATTAAAACTTGTTCCTTCGTGACTCTTCTGGACTAACTGATCTCCACCATCTGTGCAGTGCACAGATATTTTTAGCAATTGTAAACTATAGTGATGGGCCAGAAGCATGCAGCTTAGTACATTTCAGTCAGAATCTGAAATTGTGCCATTTGGGTCAACCACACGCAATGTGAATATTCGTGATAAGTCACCTCCATCAACAAAGTATTTGTCCTCTATTAAAAATCATATTATGGACGTTAAAGTACCACAGTTCCCTTTTTTTTAATGTCCTGTTCTATAATTATGGTGACGTGACCATCAGAAGTCAGCGGCAGCATGGTAGGTCAGGAGGTTGGCCACTACAAGCTCTATCCCATTAGTTGACCATAAGTGGGTTGTATGAACTCACTGGGAAGTGTACATCCAAAGGCTCAAAAAGGAGCCCACTCTCACTGTTCTGTGTCTAGGTACTTAAATTAGTTAACATTGCTTTAACTACAGGAGAGAGAACATTTCAAAGGGTAGTATTTAAAAATGGCTTAGTCACTTTATGTTTTTTTCACCTATTGATTGTGCTTTATGTATAACCTACAAATATGCAAAAGGAGGAAACTAAGGATTCAAAAGTAGGTGACAGCAAGATCCTTCACCACATTTCAGTCCTTTTATGCCAAATACCATTTTGTCAGCACAGCAAAAGAGGCCCACAAAATTGGCAGCAGCAAATACTCCTTTGGTTACAGCACTGCTGAAGACCTGGACACTTGTGCCAGTACTGTCATAGGGGAATGCTAGGAAGAGGACCAGGGGCAAGGCTGGCTCTTGGTTGTGTTTTGGTCATTGGGTTTAAGCTGCAATACCTTTGAGAAGCCCTGGGAGCTACCCAGTACACACCACTGATGGTGTACAATCAGGAGAGTGCCCCCAGGCCTATGTCATTTATATCATATCTCCTGGAGCTGCAGCACAGAATTTTACCTGCACATTTTGGAAACCACTGCTATGCAATATTGATGAACAGCTGAATTATTTGTTACAAAGGATGAGAAAGAAAATGGTCCAGCTGGTATCAACACAGGACTGGGAGTCAGGATGGCTGGGTTATGTCCTGGCTCTGTCTTTAAAATGGTTGTTTAATTGTATAATTCTCTTAACATACATGCACATTGTCATGTCCATCCTTTAAATAATAATGTTCATCTGCTGAGAAGCTTATATAATTTCTAAGAAAGTCATTTAGATACTTGGCTGGCAGGAGCTACAAGCATGCATTGCATTATTACAGGCCCATGTGGTCTGAGGCTATCTTCACTGAAATATTAAGCAATGATCCGATTGATTATTCTTATGACTTCTTGAACTGAGCCATTACCCAGAGTTAGATGTCTTCTTTGATGATTTGACAAGAAGCCTTGAAGTGGGTCCCAGGTCTCTCTTTACTTCCAAAGACCTTAAAAAGACCCGTTTTCATGCCTAGAGGTTTACCAAACAACAAGTCGCCATTTTGCTGCCTGTGGGTCAAAGAACAGATCTCCATGCTAGGCTCTTCTCAGGGCTTGTTCAAGCCTTGTCCTTGCTTATTTAATCTCCATCTCTGTCGCTTTGTTGCTGCACTGCAAGAGGGTTATCATTACTTCCATCTGTCAAACATATTCCTCTTCCAAAAGTGTTATCCAGTAGGCGCACACCGGCTTTATATGGGCCTTTCTTGTAGGTGATGATCTCCCAACTTTTTTTTGCATTTGTAGAAACTCCTATTTTTTAAGTTCTCCAGCTTCAGTGATGTGCAGCCTTACACACAACATTTGTTTAATAGAGTGAAAGGCCCTTTTTTCCCCCGCAGTATTCCTACTTACTTCAGCAATAACCTCACTGCAAACTGAGATCAAAATTTGCCCTGCATTTGGGAGTGCCTTGACTTAGCTGCTAGCAGAGCCACCATTTTTCAAATAAATATTTACATTTGTGTTTTATTTGTGGTTGATTCTATGGGAAACAATTAAACGGGTTCTTTTCTCAACTAAATCTGAACGATTCATATTTGGGGCTAAAGAGGTCATTGTGCAATTTTTACTTGCTTTGCTATATTTTTATTGCTGAATTTGTTATGTTGAAGAATCATGTGTGTCTGAGGTAGTCATCAGGCAACTTAACTGGTCATGAGTATACATTTCTGAATGTCACATGGATCGTCTGGAAGAAAGCGCAGACAGCATCAGAAGAAAGCCGGCAGCATCAGAAAATGTTCCTCTAAACAACTGGGAACTTTCACGACAGATAAAAGTTTTTCATACTTAAAAATAACCTCCTAGATAATCGTTCTGCCCATATGTTGAAGGACTGCTGCTCTGTCATTTCCTTATGTTTGTTTAGTTTATGTGTTAGTATATGCAGTGTGTAGATAGATTATGGATTGTTTTCCTGACTTCAAAACTCTGACGTTTCACCTAGAATTTAAAAGGGAATATTAAAGTTACTTTAAATGGGAAAGAGAGACTACTGATATTGAACAGTATGGGCTTTCATGCTTCTGACCCCAAGTGAATGCAAAAATGATTAGACAAGCCACTCTTAATGTTGTGAGTTTCTTGATGCTCACAGTGATCCCATGAACACAGAAAAGTAAACTGCATAATCCATTTATATAAAGTTAGCTACAAGCAAGTACAGTTCAGGGAACACACACACAATCTAGACACCTCACCCACAGTCCTCATGCCAAAATCCTGCTGAGGCAGCGGGAAACTCCTGCGCAGAGAAATTCAGCAAGTGTGGGCCTTATCTTTGTGCCTTCAGTACATCAACTCTGTTTTCCCAGTTGCAGATGCTTTTGCCTCCCTGAAATTTTTGTATTGAACTATTAATATTTGTTGATACATATCCTATTTGAAAGTGTAACATTTTATATTTGCATTTATTTTATAAAATTCCTTACTCTTGGTGCAAGAAATACAGTTTTAAATGGATATTCCATTGACCGCCTAAGCAATCAGGGCTTTAATCCTGCTTTCAGTGAAGTTTCAGTTTTCAACAGACCCAAGAACAGATCTGCATTCATGACTGCTTTTCATAATTAAACCAAAAAGAGAGGAGCTGCCATTAATGTAATGCAGTTTTCCAAATCAATATTGTGGCTTCTTCCTCCCTGATCTGCTGAAATACAATTTCAGAAACACAGAGCACATCACCACTTCGGCAGAGGAAGGCACAGAGTACCTAATGTTCCCTCACTGTCTGAAAAAGTAACATCTAAGTTGGTGGACCTTAAAGAAGAGAGGCCAAGGGGAGCTGGTAGAGCTAAACAGTTTTATAAAGCAAAGGACATCAGCTTAAGCCACTGTTGTGCCTGTGATGGTTCCCTGCAGGGGGAAGGTATTATCAACCTCCTCCTTGCTTCCTCATTAGTTATTTTTGGCTCCAGACGAGTCCTTCATTCCTCTTTACCAAGAATGCTAGACTTCCGTCACCATCAGAAGAAGAACAACAGCAGCAAAACAATGCACATGTCTGGGTGTGCTCCAAAGAATGAAGCTCAAGGATAGAAATTATTGTGACATTTTAACAGAATAAAGAGGGTTTCTAATTTTGCAACTGCATTTATGTCATAAAATGTTATACTGGCAAAGATATAACATACTTTGTAAATACATTTTCCAAGCTTTCCCAAAGTCAGCTCGTGCTACACGTCTTTCATCTTGTCATTAGGGTATCTTGCAAAATTCAGGAAGTAATATGAATGTTTCTGAAACAGTGGGGCCTGACATTGCAAAGTACAGAGTGTTAGAGAAACTTGCAGGGGACTATATTCCATCAGAGGACCAAGTTCTATCAAACACTGCAAAACTGCACCAACTTCATGCTTTTCTTGTTTATTTTATTAAAATAAAAGAGAGAGAAAACTGTGCTGAAACAAAAAAATCAATGAAATACTTTGATTAAAATTAGTTTTTCAGAAAATATTTTGGATGATGGGGCATTTTTTTCTACAAGAATGAAACCTTCAAACTGTCTGTGGAATTCATATTACACACCCACACTTTTGGACATTCTCAGCATCTTCTAGGTCCAGAAACCCTACCCATGTCTGAACAAACATACATGTCTACATTGTAGATGTTTTCATCTGAATTAGTCATCTAAGCTTTCTGCATAGCCAATCCCAGTGGGAGAAACAGACCCTTCTAAAAAAGTGGTTAATCTTAGCCCAAACTAGACATCTAAAATAGACCTAATAAATCAAGCCCATTTAAAGTGCCTTTCTATCTGTTGATGGTAAAGGTAGCCCAAGGTGCCTAGCTCAGATGTAGATGTTTGAGTTGTAGATGACTCAAGTTAGGTGAGATGAGTTCTGCCCCATATGTCTTCTTGATTTTACAGGCTCTCTTGGAAGCAGAGTCTGGAGTAGGCAGTGAAAATACTGAGACATTTCTGTTCCGTAAACCAGAAAGTTTGGTGTTCCCCAGGCAGGTCTACTCACCATATGTCTTTACATTTGTTCTGTATCACAAAACTGACTTCTTGTTGATTGGTGAAATATACAACATTTTTAGGAAGCTAACATATGGTGGTATCACACCACTTTTCAGAACTGGGATGCTATGGAGAGCAATGGGGAATTCTGTTTAAAAATTGGTGTCAAGAGCTATCCTCAAAAAATCTCTGCTAAATGGGGAAAAGGAGAAGGGTTTTTTTTTTACCAAAAGTACCTCTTCTTAAAATATTGGTAAGTTATTTAACGTACTATGAATTAGTTATATCCGAAAAATGCTTATGGCAGTTGTTGACTATTGCACAGAGGATTTGGTTCTGTGCATCCAAATGCGTGAAAATTCTTTACACATGGACAGATGTTTAAGATGCAAATACATTAGAGCTGAACCTGTCATGTCTAAAAAAATCTTCTTTCCTTGCTGTTTTCTCCATCTTTCAAGTAACATTCATTTCATTATTATTTTTATGTTCCAGGGTAAGGAGTAAATAATGTAATGGCAACCAGCTGTCTCACTGGCACCAATCTCCCTGCCCCCTGAGGCTTCGATACAGTCAGTAGATGTCCCACGCTGTGAGAGCCAGCAGAAGAAAGATCAGAGGCAGGAGAGAGTATCAGGAGGAAAAATGTCTCTCTGGTTCAGATTCGGCATGCTTTGGGCCAAATTCTTGCCCTCAGGGTACGGAAGGTGGGTCTCCAGACCTGTGGTGCTGCCCAAGGGCAATCCATGTGTAGGGCAATGGCAATAATGGGAACCGTGTCTACACAGCTCCCCAGGGATGAGGCTATTTTACAGAAGCTTTCAGAGTGTCGCCATTTCCCTTTGGACTAGGTTGCACAGGTTGTGCTGAACCACATCCAGGAGTAATGTGGTAGGAAATATCAACAAAGCTGCTTGCTCCAATGGTGTAATGCTCCCTACATCCTAATACTTCAGATAACTAGTGTCATCTTCAGAGCCTTCCACCCACTGCCTTAACCTCCCTCCATCTGATCTGAGGAAGTCTCAGCCACAGGATTCTCTGTCTGCACCGATCACGCCAGACCTTGGGTTCAGAGTACCCGATCTTGTTTCACACAAGCTCCCAAAGCTCTGCTGGCACGCTAGCATCACCGCTGAATCACCGACGTGTCTTAGTCAGCCTGCTTAAAATGGCACAGCTCTGAATTGTCTGGTTGCCTCCTCCAAACTGCATCTGACCTTCTGCCAATCCCGCTCACTCATTTCTAGCTACTGGCCTCATCTCTGAATTTGCACTCCCATGCTCCTCGAGACATCTCTGCTCCAAAGGCCATGGACTGTCTGTGGTCCCTTCCTCTGATGAGGTACCAGGGCTTTCCTCCATTTGCACTATCAGACCATAAACCCTTTAGGGCAAGGGCTTATTACGTGTTAGGCGCTGACCTCTTCCTGTACCGCATCATGTACATTTACAGCACTATCAATTATTTAAAATAGCTCTGCCTTCAGTTCAGCCACATGCTGAGTTAAGCTCCATAGCCTTTGGGTAGTTTGCAGCAATTTTATTTTTCTTCCTCAACGTTTCACAAATTGCTTGCTGCTCCGTAGCACTTGTTACTATTTGCTAAGGGAGATGATATGGTGTATTATCACTCCAGAGAAGTGTTTTTGTGGAGATAGTGTTAGCTTTCTTCCCAAAAATTCAGCTATGTCTGCATAGGAATGGAAGCCTAGACCCTACCCCCAGAGGGGCCTTGACTTCATTAGCACTTTCATTTAGCTCAGACAAGTAATTATTAATATCAGCATCCAGTTCTGGCAAATCTAGCTGGATGTGCCACAAGGTGACAAGATGTAATAAACATAAAACAATATAGACTTAAAAGAAGGGAAAATGTTCCTTTCAGTTAACAAGGGACAGACAAGACAGCAACAAACAGTGATGCACATAAGTAGTTTCGGATTTTTTGACTTAATCTTGTTCCCATACACTAAGTTAATTTGTTAATGCTTTTTCCCTTGAAGTGTTGGAGACAATTTTAATTATTTACTCAGGTTAATGAAGAAATTAAGCTCTGCCTCTTGAAATATAAATACCAGGATGTTAGATGACACAAATGCTATTTTTACTTAGTTCAGAAATAGCTGGAGACAAGTGCACAGGACATGGGGCAGTGCTCTGGTAGGCTGCTGCTATCAGCTCTGGCCCCACATCCACTCCATAGGCTCTCACACCTCCAGGTCTACTCACAGCCTCAGGAACCTCACCTCTCCTGGCAGCCCTTCAGCTCGATCATTGAAGCCTGTTGGGGCACATCCCTCCTGCTTTTCCACTGCCTCCTTACCTCCTCCTGCGTAGGGTTGTCCATGCCCCCACCTGGGGATGCCTCCCCTCCCCAAGGTCTGCCAGGGGCCAGAGCACCCCTCCCCATCTTCCCTCCCATGTGTGCTCGGGGCTAAACCAGGAACAACAGGGTTTGGGCACCCAAGAACACAGCAAAAGCCAGATGGGATGAGAGAGGACTTTCTTGCACTGTGCACTTTGTGTGTGCGTGCGTGCGCACGCGTGTGTGTATACATGTGTGGTAACGTCCACAAAGAGGAATCTTGGAGCTAGACTTTTACCAAGGGACCATGACATCAAATGACTCATGTTATAGCCATGAAAAATCCCAAAACATTATTGTTCCTTTTTTTCTCTCTTCACTCAGGCCTGGACCTCTAAATAATTACTTTTTTTTAGCCACCGTGCAAAGAGCATTAGACTGTAAAACTATTGAGCCTCATCACAGAAAACACAACCCCACTCCTTCTTTTCAGATAAGCCCTGAAATCAAGATGTACAGTGACTTGCTTAGGCTACTCAGACAGCACACTTGGTTAATATAATACATGGCAATCCACCTTTTAATGGGAAAGCTCAAGGGAAAAGAAACTATCACCTGAACCGCTTCCCATGGCCTGTAAGTCTGTGCCCAGCCTCCAGCAGTCTCATAGCCATCACAGGACTGGGTCTATTGGGTAGCTGGCTTTGGAGACAGCCCAAGGAGGTCTGCAAACACCTTTCTTACAGCGATGTCTGTGCTGAACATGACCAGCTATATAGCTCAGTCCCAACTCCCAAACCTGCTAGACTCAAGGATGGACAGAAGAAGGGACAAAATCCTAAAGCATAGTTCTTAAATTTTGCTTACATGTCAAAACCTCTATGTCTGGCAAATTCACACCAGGTATTACAGAGAAGAGTCTCTCTCCCTCTTTGAGCCTTCGTCTAGGATGTAGCAAAGCTGAGGTGGCTCGGGGCAGGGCTCTCTGGGGCATGGGTGACTAACATGGGCTGTGACGCTGCCTGGCTGCATCCTCAAACAGAGTATGGAGGAAAGAGGAAGAGCCTGAGAAATTAGAGGGCTAAGCCAGCTACGTGAATGGTGCTCCAGTCTTCTTCTCTGTTTCTTTAGACCTTTGGCCAGCAAGGCCCCTTTATGCCGTATGTGAAAGTGTGTCATCATTAGAAGTGTTTTCAAATATCTGACCAAGAAAAACATCCTTCTTGCTGCAATTGAAGCCCATTTCTTCTTGTCTAACTGGCATACTTTACGCTTACCTTCTTAAAAGAATATCTTTTTTTTTCTCCCATATCTCCAGTATCTCAAGGTTATTTTTACATTCTCTCCCCCAGTGTACTAACAGTCTGTCCTCAAATGGTGTTTTCTGCAAATTTACTAAGCTGTTTTGTCATCCAAGATGTTAACAAACGCATTGAATAGTACCAGACCAGAGGGGCCCCTGTCCAAACCTACTGCATACCTCTGTACAGTCTGTTGGTGAACTATCGATTACCATTTTCCAGACATGGTTATACAATGAACTTGGCTAATCATGCTATGTATTGCATTCAGGGTCCCCAGCAACTTCACTGTCAGTCCAGGGAGGTGACTCAAGTAAAGACTCATCACCAACCTTCAGGGTCACTCCCCCTTCCTCACAAACTCCTCACACTTTTGCTGCTTTCCACAGTTCCTCCCATCCATCACCTCCCTGCCAGAGTCATCACAACTACGGGAGGATAGTTATTGACACTGCCGCTCTGAGGAGCAGCTATCAGGCGGTGGAGCCACACATGGAAGACCCTGCGGCACCAGATGGGGGAACTCAGGCAAGTTCTCAGTCCTACATTTTGTCTAGGGAAGAACCTGGAAGTCCTGGAGAAGGAATTAAGAATGGAGTAAGCTTTTACACTTTCACCCCAGGAATCTGACTCTGGGACCCTATGGTGAAACACCCAAAAGAACTTAAGCAAAACCAGACCAGAGACTGCAAATGCTGGATGAGGAGAAAATAATGCTGAAATTTTTCCTTGGCCACAAAGCATATTAAAAAGCCACAGAAGCGCAGAAGAAATAAGGCCTCTAAAGGCAACACTATAAAACTGTACCCTTCATTTGACCCATGGCTCAGAGTTTAGGCAGCCTGGGGCTAGAAGTGCATGGTGTTCTTGTCCAAGTTTTAAGTGATCATCATGGTGTGTTAGCCATTTTTCCTATGGCTGACCAAAAAGATGCAGTTGAAACAGCCCACATCTTTTTAAAATTGTTTTTAATTCTTTATTCAATGAAGCCAAGGTTTTACTCATAGTCCCTTAGCTCAAAAAAGGGAAGCAATAGAGGGAGAGCAAAGAAGTATAAGCTTATGGTTTATGTAGATGGCTGGTCCTCTATGTATTTCCCAAATCTCTTTTACTTGCCTATTATGCATAGACTGGTTTCTTACTGGCCTCCTGAAAGATGTACTTTTCAATGAGGAATTTGAGCAAAGGGAACAGTGGCCTTAGTGACTCCCTAAGGCAACAGCTGCAATAATCTTCTCAGAAAAGAAAATATACATACATATAACTTGATTAATATTCTGCAGCATAATGTATTGCTTTTAGGACGACTTACATGAATAGCTGAGCATCCTCTAACATTCAAAGTGGTTTTGTGCTAAAAGCAGTGCGCAAGGCAAATAGCATGACCTTGTAGAGCACAATCCAGTTACAGGGCGTACTGCTGTGAAACGCATGCAATAGCAACAGTCACATGAGCAAACCTGTCCCATATGGGTAAAGTTGTATGCCTAAGGCATTTGCTGGGTATAGCCCCATAGCTGCAGCCACTGTGAAAGCTGTTTTATAGCCTGTCTTTCCAACAGAATTATTAAGCTTTCCCAAGAATAAAATACTACAAACACTGTGTCTTTGCTATCAAATTTGGGGTAACAAAATAATGCTTCTCTGAGGCATAATGTGAGGACAATAGTGTGCTGGGAGTGCTTCCCTCAAGCACAAAGTCATTCTTTCTCCTGATTAAGGGCCCATTCAGAAATGACTGGTTTTCAGTGACTCCAAGAACCAGACAATTGCATCCCTCATAACAGAACATACTCTTCAAGTGTATTTCTTTTTTCCTGTGTTGCTCTTCAGGCAAAATGATTTTACAATGGGTAAGCACATCCAGACTAGTGTTAAGCTAGTTAGCAAGTGTAAAAAAAAGTGGTGGCACAGGCAGGCGACTACTATGTGTGCCCAGGCTGCTTGTACTCCAGTTGCTAGCCTGTGCTGTCATATCTTTACCGCTGCTGTTACCAGCATGAAGTATATTAAAATTGACACAGATAGCTCATAGGTATGTCAAATCTGCCTTGAGCAAATATTTATAGTCTGTGTAGACATATCCAGTTCAAAAACCAAAAAAAAGTGGAACAAATGTCTATAAAGATGCACTTTTCCTACTCTTTTTTCTTTTTTGCATATTAGCAAAATAAGCTTCCTTTGTGGAAGTTCTTATTATAGTCTTACTTAGAATAGACTGGCAAGCGACGGGCTGAGTCATATTGGGTTTGATCTCCCTTATATGGCAGCAAACCAGGAGTCACTCTGATGAAGTTCATTGGAATAAAACTAGGCTAAGTGGGATCAGAATCGGGCTCACGAACTTTGTGCAAGGGTGTTATAGGTGCTGCTGGTGATACACGTATTTTGGAGTTAACCCTCACCTAATTATCACCATCACAGTGACAATAACAGTTCTCGTGACTGAACAGGAGTCCAAATCCACACGGAATAGTATACAGCAAAATGATCTACAGCCTGGGAAATAGGTTTTTGCTTTAGCATATGATGTATGAGAGTCTCTCAAACACACACTTGATACTTGCATCCCATGATGGTAATGGGACTAAAAGCATAAGTAAGGGTTACAAGATAATCCCTGACATAATTTTACTAATGCCTTACAATCGTTTTTTTCCAACCCTCTAGGCTGTCATATAACTAAGTACTAAAAACTACTGGGGGATTCCTTGTGATTTAGCTCTGAAAGCTGGTTCATGAATCTTGTGATCTGACTAGCTTAAAAGGCCGTTTGTTCGCTGACATGTAAGCAACATTATAACAACATTAAACAGCAAATCATCTCATTTTCAGACAATTCCTGAGCATTTATTATTGCTCAATTGCTATAAGTTTTGTCAGCGAAGACTGTACCAACTACTTTGCATGGTGAATTCATTTCCAACCATTTTTATTGTGGTCCCTGCTGTTCTTCTTCATTATTTTTATCCTCTATGGGCCGTGCACCACTTTGCTGAATCCAATGTCTTTTTCTTAAAAGCCAGTTTTCCTTGCTAAGTTGTTAATTTTTTTTCTGCTGGCTTTGATGTCTTTCTTCAATTTCCCAGTGCATCTTCAGAACTCCAATTCATTTCAGGCTTTTATTTCTGTTGATGCCTGCTCTTTAATTTACTGCTACGTATACCAGCAATTTACAACTGTCTGATTTCTTTAATTTGAATTTTTCACACAATAATAAGTAAGACACTAAGTTGATGTAGCGCTATCAACCTAAGGTGAAAAAAAGAAAAAAAAGGGGAACGTACCAAACAACATCTTCAGTTGCTTTATGATTCTAAGCCTTCATGGCATTTTTGGTCTTCTAATCTAAAGGTAAGGACAAAGATATGCAAATTACAAACAACAACGAAAGTAACCCCAAAGGAAAGTCCAGTGTATTTGAAAACATAATTGAGTTTATCAATGAAGCTAATATACTCACTTTTTTTCAAAAGGTATTCTAAATTTCAAGCCAAAATGCCCAAGGCCATTTGAAACTCACTTTCAAGAATTATTTGAAGGTGAACTGCTCTATTGGGGTAAAAACCCCAGCCCAACCATGCAGTGCTTGCACAGAGCCAGTGTTACACCCTTCATGGGGTTACAGAATGGGGGGGAGAGCATAGGAGAGAAGGAGGAGAAAAAAGTAGAGGATGGAGGAAGGAAGAAACAAAGGCTTACAGAATTATCCTGTAGCTTCTTAGGTGCTCCCCAGAATACAGTCTACATCCCACCGTTCCCCCTTTAGCTCAATACAGGGCACAAAAGTATAATTTCTCTGTGCTTCATAGTTCACCGTTAAGACCTTGCTCTCCTGAAGTTAAACTCCTTGTAAAGCTCTGACATACAGAATCAGTCTGCTGGGATCACAAGGAAGAGGCTTATACTTTATGTTGATGTAAACTATAAAGGCAGCGTTTTCTGTATGTGGTTAAAACAAAGGATGGTGAATTTAGCATGCCTAAATTCACAATGAGAAAAACTGAACATACTTCTAAAGGAAAAAAAAATGTCGGACACCATTCTCCTTGTCATGTTCATAAAACCATCATTTCTGTGTGATTCCCTTTGAGTTCAAAGCACTGGATTTTTTAGTAAATGAGACAAGGGGGAAATGGTGAAAACAGTTTCCCTGAGGAAAACTATTCCCTAGTTCTTAAAAAGTTTGAACATATCGAAACCTTGGGGAGATGAAAGCATTTTCCATTACATTTGTGCTTTTCTTCTTGGTTTTTTTAAAATTATTTTTACAGTCCCAGATTTTTTTAATATATTTCCATCTGCAAACCCTGGAAATCTTTATAGATAGCAACAGACTCACAAGTAGCAGGCAGGAAGGGACCTCGGGAAGTCCTCTAGTCCATCCTGTTACCCGCAGTAGGATGGACCATACCTATGCCACTTCTCACAGATGCTTCTCCAGCTTCCTCTTAAAGATCTCTAGAACTTAGAGATCTGCTTCCTTGGACATATACTCTCATCCTTCACTATCCTTACCATTAAAAATCTTCACTAATACCCAAACTGCATGTTGCACTTGCGTTATCCCCCTTAGCACATTTTTTCTGGTTTTATCCGACATGAACACATAGGTCAGACAATTTCCTGTCCTCTCCCTGGCAGGCCTCGATGTGTCTGAAAAAACACATTTGAAGGCTGACATTGTGTCACTCCTCTCTCTTCATTTCTCCACAGAAAATAAACTGGGTTCCTCCTGCCTTTCCTCAGAGTCTGCGCCCTCATGATTATTTCTTGAGCTCTGATCGTTCTTGTTGCTTTTCTCATGAAACTGCCATTAGTCCCCCCATCTTCTGAAGTGGAATATCCAAAAATGGATTCTGTATGGATGAGAAAAAGATCCCACCCTTGTCAGACACTGCCTCTGCAACTCAGTATGGAATATCAATGTGGAAAAGCTTCATCAGCCACAGTAGAAACAAATAGTATTTAAGGGTCTATTAAACTCAGCTTTCAGGAAATTGCAATTTGGCCTCATTGTGTCATTTGCAAGCATTAATAGGCATTAAGGCTAGTACCATATACACTAGTATAAGTGAATACGCATCCAGAGGAAAGGAAAGTTATAGGTGCTGTTGGATCCAGATGTGGAGTTCCCCTAACTGCCATGTAAGGGCCTCCCCCACAGCATCCTGCTACTAAAGGTCATTTGTCTTCCTCACACATGAAAAAAAGAGATGCAGAAAATCTGCGATGACAGGGAGAAAGTGCTGACCTGCTGTAACTCAATCAGTGTTGGTACAAAATGATGATGGGATAGCAGGATCATATCTTCATTCTTTCCTTCTTTTACAAAACTCAATCTGGTTCACACTCAATTAGTATAAAGTTTGCTGGAGACTAACATTCAGAGATAATCTCCCGAGAGACTGGTCAGTAGCTTTAATAACAAGAAACCTTGTGCTGTGCTGTGTAGCTGCCCAGGGCTTCTCTCGTGTAGTATTTAGGATTCCATTCAAGAGCAGTTCCCCTTTGTCTGCTGCCTTCATAAATAATGGATACATTTTGCATTAGAGAGTAGCAAAGATTGTTAAGCTTCCTTTTTTTGCATGTGTAAGATTTGGTAGCTTTTGAAATATTGATATAGTTGTGCAATTTTGTGCACCTATTATATTTTTAAGCAAGAATTAAAAAAAAAAAAAACAGAGAAGAGGAAAATGACGGTAAATCTAAAAAAGCAGATCTTTGACATAAAACCATCAGAAAACATGATCCAGCCATTTTTAAGTCTATGGAAAAATAGTTGCTTTACTAACTTCTGTAATATTCTTTTAAGAAGACTCTACAGAGATTGCTGTAGTTTTCAAAGCAATTACAGTAGGAGGTCGTGAAAAGCCTTCAGGAAATGCTGCCAAGGTACTGCACCATCTAAAAGGAAGAACACAGTGCTGGAAACTTTTCAAATCTGATTGAGAAGAGACAAAGGAAGACAAGTTTTCAAAGTCCTCTTTGCTCATTTCACTGATTTTAGTTTTAATGTAATACTTTACAATTACATCTTTTATCTGAAAACACTTTCATGTTCAGCCTTGGTATTCCTTTTTGGAAAAAAACACAGATAATTCACTGCATGTTTTGGTAGGAACCAGCTTTATCAAGACTGGTGACTTCTGTTTTTCCTTTTGTGTGCATGCTACCAAGTTTAACTGTCTAAGCAGTGACATTGTACTTGCTGTTGTGGTTCTTTGTATGCAATGAAGTCCTATTTCCAGCTCTCTGGCCCATCCCTTCCACATATGCCACAGACAGGACTCTTAAGTGCAGCTTATTACAGGGACGAGTTAACCGGTAATTTCATTGTGCTCCGTGGCTAGGATCCTGAAATGCAGGCTGCCTAGCCAAAAAAGGGTGGACAAAAACTGAAAGACTGCATTAAATAACCATAAAAGTTACAGGGTCTGATAATACATACAGTTATGGCAAAATCATTGCTTTCATGCTGTGGCCAGCTTGCCATTACCCAGAGCTATGGGAGAGGAGGAGAGGAAGAAAGGCCTGAAATAACCCAGCTAATGGAAAACTGCAGGCAATATGGTACTGAGCAACTTGGTGCCAAGGCATTTGAATGGTTTGCTGTAAAGTCAGCCAGGATGGCTGGTGCCACATTAGTGCTAATATGCCCTTCTGGAGCATGTCGATTCCTTCAGGACCACACAAGTGTGGCCTTTTGTCCACGCTCCACATTGCAGGAACGCTCAGAGCTGGCTGAGGAGCACAGTGCAGTTGTATTCAGGGCTCTGCAGTGTTTAGCTCAGGTCCAGCTGGACTTAATACCTCAATCTCAGTGCCAGACTTGCTAAACTGAGGCTGGCTTCGTGCAAAGCCACCTTGAACCATGGGATGCTTGGACACCCAAGTTGCCTCTGTGCAGAGTAAGCTTCAGTCTGGCGGAATTAAATAGTTCAGTCTTCAATGTACAAAATTGGCTGAGCTTCGTCAGAGACAAACTTACTCTAGATATGGTATGGCTGTCTATGCAACACTGTCGAAACTACTGAGCCTGGCCAGATCCAAACTGCCTCTGTAATTATAATATAATTTAGCCTGAAACTACAGATCACTGAGAATGGACTGCTTTAAAGACGGATCATCTGAGACACACAAAAGATAAGAGTTTTACTCAAAGTCTCATTGCATGTCAGTAAGAAGCCCACAGCTGCTATCTCAACCGTTTCCCGAACTTCAGGTCTTAGTCTAGGCTACTTTGTGAAAACAAGGCTGGAGTCCCTGTCCTTACTTTCCCCAACCGTGTGGACCGGCCGGGTGAGGAACTCCTAACTTGTGAAATGGAAACTGCAAAACTGATTGCTCAGCACACAGGGAGCAGAAATAACAGGACTGAGTTAACAGGGACTGAAAGATTCAGCTTTCATGACTGCACAGGGATACCACAAAAACAATCAAGAAAATAAAGCTATTTGGAAGTTGGAAAGCAGGGGACAGGTACTCTATACCCAAACGGATTAGCTAAGGCATGACTGACTAGAATTTCATGTGCTTTTTTTAAATTACACATTTAGCAGCGCTAGGGATGTGAAGAGAGCAGGAGAGACTGACCACATTGTTTTCTTTTGACTCTGAGGCAGACTGTTTGGACTGGAAGCAGATCAGAACTTGCAACAAGCTCTTCAAAGATTCATCAGGTTACACACAATGCATCAAAAAGTGGCTCAGCCTCTCCTCACACCATAAATATGTTATGGAAGGAAAGTGGGAAAATGCATAGAGAAATGACAATATTTGGAACTTTCCTCTCTTTTAATTTTCCTCTTGGTGACCTCTATTCATGTTCCTCTATGAGCTATCATTTGATTCCTCTCTTCCTCCAAATTTTCCTATGAAGAAATGTGAAATAACTCACAGAAATCTTTAAAAACATAGAAAGAGGGACACCAAGTCAGGGAACATCAGCACAGCCTAGTATCAGTGGCAGCAATAAATGCCTAGAAAAGAATTTAGGAACAGAACAAGTGCACGATGTTGTTCCCAGAATATGTATTGAGCACACAGCAATTTGTGGTTCAGAGGATTCCTGAACCAGACATGGTGATTTTGCATTTAATAGCCCCCAATGGATTCATCTTTCATTAAGTTGTCTAGTCACTCTGGAACCCATGCTAATTTTACTCATCTACAGTGTTTTGTGGTAAGGGGAGAAGAGCAGGCTCCAGGGAGACCTGATTGCGGCCTTTCAGTACTTGAAGGGGGCTTATAAGAAAGATGGGAGCAAACTTTTTAGCGGGGCCTCCTGTTGCGATAGGACAGGGGCTAATGGCTTTAAACTAAAAGAGGGCAGATTTAGACTAGATATAAGGAAGAAATTTTTTTATGATGAGGATGGTGAAACACTGGAACAGGTTGCCCCGAGAGGTGGTAGATGCCCCATTCCTGGAAACATTCAAGGTCAGGTTGGAGGGGGCTCTGAGCAACCTGATCTAGTTGAAGATGTCCCTGCTCATTGCAGGGTGGTTGGACTAGATGACCTTTAAAGGTCCCTTCCAACCCAAGCTCTTTTATGATTCTGTGAATCTATGATCTTCAGCATTCTGTCCTCCTCCATGTTGTTGCTTAAGGTTCTTGGTTTTGATATTTGAAGGAGATATTTCAGGAAATATTTCAACAATTGACAAACTAGGGTTGATCTTTGACCTTGAGATGAAGAGAGGAGATGTGATTCTCCTTCAGAAGATCAGACAAATGTATCTCTACCTTTAAACAAACAAAAAACCCCACAACTGAGCATAAGAGTAGTATATGTTTTTACACAGTGAAAGTACTTGAGTCTGGTTTCAGGTGCAAGCCTTTCATCATGCACAGTTGAATCCATTAGAAAAGTTCTCAAGAAGTAATCTAAACTTGGCTGCATAGTGGAACTGTGCAGATGTATTGTTTTTTGATAAGTATTGAACTGAATTTATGCTGGAGTGTGGCTAGACAGAGTGACTCCCATGGAGTTTCATAAGCAGCGTCTTCTGTTTTCCACCATTCCTTCTTGCCAATGGAGACAGTTCCCTGTGCAATTCCTCATAGCATTCAAAGGAATTCACAACAGAAGCGTGAAGTCTATTGTATACTGAGAAAAAACAGATCCTTTGTGCCATAAGGTAACGGAGCATATCTAAAATAATACAGCACAAGCATTAAACTCAGCAAGAAAAATTCTGTTCCGTTACCACCAGCTCATTGACAGAAAATTAAGTTGAAAAATTTGGCCAAGCATACTTCTGTATTTTCTTCACGCCTGGTTGTTTTGTTCAAACAAAGGCCTTCTCTTTTCCACACAATATAAATGTTCCTTGTTCAAATCTAGAGTTCATAACTTAAGAATTCATTCCTAGAGAAATTGTTTTATTGTTGTTACTACTGCTGCTGAGAAGAAGAAGAAAAAAAAGTGTTCCTACAGCATCTAGAATTCTGTATTATATTAATACAGACAGAAAGAGGGGAAACACTAAAGCAGAGAGATGACTTTGGACAGCCTGGCCGGCAATAGCCTCTGCACCCCACTGGCGTGCCCAGTTTGATCTGAGATCTGCTTTTGCAGTTCAGGGAGGGCAAGAGATCTGTTTTCTGCTTCCCTCTGAGGACACCAAGGGCCCAGAACCAGTGGGACAGTGAACAGCAGTGGTGTAAGCAGGCTATGGTCCAGCAAGCAGGATTTTGCTAAAGGAAGGGTGAGCAACTAGACCACAGGGCTACCATTCAACTGAGGGACTGCTTCTCAGCAAGCCAATGCGTGGTGGGAGCTGCAAGCAGCCGTGGGGCCACAGCTGTCTGGAGGGAGAACCAGAACCTCCTGTGCCTCTGTTGCTGTGAAGCCCATGATGAAAGGAGGTGAGAAAATGCCTTCAATTGCCGCATCCCCAAGCATCCCACCTGGGCTCCTGCACCCTCAGATTGAGTGGATAAAGATTTTGCCTTGAGGAACAGACGTAGGTTGTTCTTCAGCCACTACTGTGTCATGCTGTGCTGTTTGCTGTAAACTTACATTCAAAACAGAGCTGGACTTTTGAACTGGAGGCCCCCAGGGAGGCAGAGCTATGTACTATTACTAAATTTAGACACTTCTGAAGTGGAAAATGGTAAAATGTTTTGCAAATAGCAAACTTTTCAGGATGCGGTGCACAAGACTTGTTTCACACAGCCTGGCTGCTACGAACAGATGATTGGAAAACGGACAATCATTAATCTCCTTCTGGAAAGATATATAGATTTCTGAACTGTTCACAGATGACTTCAGATACATCCAGAATGAAAGGCCTGATTTTTCTTCCTGGCTCCAGTTGCACAGAGCATTTCACACTGGCACTTCTGCCTAGGCATCGCTGTTCCCCAAGGAGGCATTTGAATCCTCTGCAGAAACAGATGAGTCTATGTAAAAGCTGCTGCATTTCCTGACAATATTGGGGAAGGGTATTTTTACCCTATAGTTCGTTTTTTTTTTTTTTTTTTGAGAGGCTTTATAGGTATCATCAAAATTGATAATCTACTATGTCAGATAATCATGGTATTTATGGCCTTTATCACCTTCAGCTCAGTTCAGAGTATTTAATTATACTTCAGATATAACTCACTTTTCTGTACAATCTTCAAAGTCATCGTTCCAACAGCAACATACAGCCAATTCCATGAATAAGTTATTATTTCTTAATACTGGGATACATAGTGTTAATTAGGATACCTTACTACTTTGTGTCTTGCCATGGCATATTTACAAAGATCTGTAAGAAATCTGGCATTGGATTTCTTGCCTCTTCTGAGAAGGCTCATCCACTGCATTGCATCACAACATCTGCTTCATGTAAGCTCCTTGAAGTTCACTGGGACACAGCCTAACAAGTAGCAACTAGAGGTTAGCTTGGCCGGTGGAGGCAAGCAAAGGTTCATCTGCAGAACCTTTCTGGCAAGCACTACGGTCACTACAAGTGATCTGTGTATTTCCATGTATATACAAAACCATAAGTCCCAAGTGACTCTTGGGATCTACAAACTGGAATAGACAGAGGAACAGAAAAAGCCCAGAGCTATGCTTCCTCCTTTAGTTTTTATTCATTAACAATGGAGAAGCCAGATGCAGTGAAATAAAATGTGTGTACTTAGACAAGAATGCTTTACTATTTAGATAACAGAATTATTTAACAACAAGAGGTAAAATCCTATAAAAATTAGCATTTTGCCTCTCTGATGTGGAAGATATGATGCAGACTGGTGGTTCAGAGTAAAGCTAGGATAATACAGTTGCATGAACTAGGAGACAATATAATTTAAGAGAAAATGTAATTCCGTTGCAACACCATCTCTTGGTTTAAGTTGCACAGCAGGACAAGGGTTTCCTAAGACAAATTTGATAACCACCATGGAGGTTTTTTTCTTTTTTTAGTTGCCTAGTTACAGAGTTTGTAAGCATATCTTACAAGGTTAGCCCATTTGTGAGGTATCCGAAATATGTTAGGCCTGAAAATATAGCCTTGGCAATATACCAGAGACCCAAAGGCTTCTTACAGAAGAATCTGATATGCATCAGTTTCCAACAAAACCTACAGATTAAAATCATTCTTGGCATACAAAAAGGTCCAGGCTAGACCCAGACAGACAATGACCCAGTGTTTCTTTGTGATTCAATCCACTTGATATCTGTAATGTGCAAAACAAAAGTATATTTCCTTCATTTCCATAAAGAATTTTAAGATCTACAAATAAAAGAGTTGTAGAACAGAGCTAAGCACTATTATCCTAAGTAACTCCATTGCTGTGTTTTAAATTGATATATCTATATTCTGTGAGTCATAGATTTGTTCTCTTTTTAGTAGTAGTTTATATAGTTTTTGTGTTTTTAAAATTATTTTCAATATTTTCTGATGTCATGCTCTAGAATTTGCAAGGATCCACTTTCCTCAGGACTCTGATCTAGAACGTAAATTGCCATGGTATCTGCTCCTCTCATGTGTGGTCACCTTGAAACTGTGATGGCATCATCAGCTGGTGCAGTAATGTCTTCCTGAGGCTGCAGTCTGAATTTAGCACAATAAACTGCCTGTTCATATTCTAGGTGACCATGCGTACGCTGTGATTCTGTGGCTAGTATAAAATTTGTCTAAGAAAAAACAGGCAGTGCTTTTTTACATAAAATATTTCACCTTCTCCAACCTCTTCTCTCCAACACTTTGTTTCCTCTTTTTCTGCCCTACCATGACCTCTCTGAGTCTGTCCTTTTTTCAGCCCTCTAGGAGCAAATTAATTGGATTAAGCGACTCCTCCTTCAACCATCACGAAAGGACGTAGGGTGTTAGAGATCCCGTCTGCAGCTCTTCAGGCAGAAAGCCGTGCGTGCAGGAGGCAGAACCGGGCAGCCCAAGGACCAGCTGGGAAGCTGGGACCGGCTGAGTCCCAGCACGGAGCTGCTGAAGCTGCCTAAAAGCAACCTCTTTCCTTTGAACAAATGGAAGGGAAAGAAGGTGCTGAATAAACATCAGCTGAGCCAAAACCCAAGGAGCAGAGCCTAGCCAAATGAGAGGTGTAATGTAATAAACTCTTCCTCTGATATAACCTTTGTTGAGAAAAATCACCAGTTAGTTTCACTGTCAAATTCAACAACAGTCAGCTGTCAATTAGCCATCACTGATTATCCATCCTGCTTTTGGTGACTCCTAAGACAGCTCTGCACAAGCCCAGGTCAGGTCTAGAAACAGTATGGGCCCTTCATGGGGAGCTGTGCCTGCCCGGTAGGCATAATGCTAGCTCACTGTTTTTTTCTTGTTGTATGTCTTTATAGCCTAATTTAGATATGTTTCGTATTGCTCATTTTTTTCTTCAAGCTGAGTGTTCACCTCCGTCTTTCCTGCCTGTATTTTGCTAGATAATTAGCAGCTGTGTGAACCTTACTTATGGGATGAAGATGGGCATGGAGAGCTGGGAGCAAAGATTAAGGCCCCATTCTTTCACCTTAGAAACAGCATTTTGTTTCAGAAGAGCCCATGAGTGTTGCCATGGCACTTGGGGATTGTTTTTGTGCATTGGGTTCCACTGTGTGGTGACTTACATAGAGCTTCTTTTAATTTCCTGACATTTTCAGTGATGGGGCCAAACTATAAATTCTCGGATCCCTGAACTTTGCTACTATTTTGTGGTTTGAGCTCGTTTTATTGACTGATAATGATTTTATAATAAGAGAATTGTTCCACTTGTTAGCAGTGCAGTGACTGCTGGAGGTCTGTGCCCAGCATAGATTACTTAATCCAAGCTGGCCAGATACTTAAACCAACCATGCATTTTAGCTGTTTCAAATGAAGACTGTTTTCATTGAACTGGTTGCTATTAATTTTCACTGCCCTCTGACAGCTACTGCATCAGAATTTCCTTTCTATAATTAGTTATTGCAAATTTGTATATATGAACAATTTTTAAATACGAAAAGTAGCCGACATTGGTGCTGTTTGCACTGCCAAAGCGATTAGCCCAGCGGGAAAATGAGTGTCGCAGGGAGAATATGGGGGTCCTTACAGAAGTGAATTCATAGAATCATAGAATCATAGAATCATAGAATTGTTAAGGTTGGAAAAGACCCTTAAGATCATCAGGTCCAACCGTTAACCTACCACCGCTAAGTCCGCCACTAAACCATGTCCTCGTGACATATGAAATGTCATTTGACATAGGGAAAGGCCTCAGAGCTGCACAGCGATCATGCAGTGTGCAACACCCCCTCCAGCTGCGTAAAGCCGTGGCCCACCACAACCAACCAACACTCCTCGGGAGCAGCTCCCTCGTGCTCTCCTGGACCCCTCTGTCACGAAGTTAACTCTGCTGCCATGTATTCAGCAGCCCAGATATACCATAGGTTGCAATGAGTGGTTGACACAAAATGCTAGTTGCAAAGAGTAAGGCCATGAAGAAGTGAGGCTGCCAGGCTAGGCTAGCCATCAGAGCTCTCTCTACTGAGACACCTCCAATGGACAAGTCACTCACCATCCTCCAGCATAGCAAATGGGCAGCTTTTCCACTGGCAGTGACAGCTTAACCAGGTCTCGACATTTCTTTTAGCCACTCACTTCTGCCCCCAAAAGACTCCCTCAGCAGGCCAGCAGAAATCTGTGTGGCCACTCTGTGACCACCAGAGCAAATGACCAACGTGGACTAACAAGAGTTCTCCTGGATTTCCCAACACAATTCACTGCACCCCCCTCCAACAACAGCTTCACCAGCACCAGTCCTACCACAGTGCAGAGGAGCGAGAAGGCAAGGAAACAAAAAGAGCTGCAATTTAATTAAAGCCATCACTGACAGCAAAGGAAACATCTGTGGAGCCACTGCGTCCACACTGATTGCAGAACGACCAAGCCTCCCCTGGCACTTGTCTCTCTCTGCTAACTACAGACAGAGCCTAGGAGACCTCCTCAGGCTGAACACCTAACTGTGAGATGGTTATCGTCAGATTAAAAAAAACCCTCCCAAAACACCTCTGGGTCTTTGGTGTGAAAGCACTGCATCCTGATATCTTGTTTGCTAACCATTTTTCAGGCTATCAGGCGCTTCATTTCTGATCATGCATCTATCTTGGTGCCCCCTCACTACCTACTCATTTTTTTCTCCCCATCCCTTCAAATTGTATTTTGACCTTTTCATTTGCTCTTGCTTGTGTTGTACTTCTTTTCCCCTCTCTTTCATGTTTTTTATCTATTTTTTCTCCTCTGGTTTCAGCTTTGCGTTTCCGTACTTTGTTTTCAGTGTGCTGCTGCCTCATGGGTTGTCGCAGTAACACCTCGTACGTAATTAGCTCCTGTGCTCTTCGCCGTGCTGTCGGGTAGAGATCTAATTGGCCTCTCAGTTCCCCCGCTACAACTCCACGGCCAGGCTAAAGACAGCCTTGGTTGTCCCTTCCCTTTCGTGCTGATGTAGCCCCAGAGCCAGCCAGCTCCCCGCTTTGGTAGCTCATCAAAAATCTGCATTCCTCAAAACCTAATTTGGAGCTGGCAAGTCCGAAGCCGAGTGTCAGCAGTTGGGTGAGCACGTGATTTCAGGCCGGTGTCACTGACTTTGGGGAGTTGCGCGCGCCAGAACCGCCCTAGGGCCCTCGGCACCAAAACCTCCGAAAGATGGAAATAGAAATAATTCTCAGAATTGAAGCAAGGGGTGGCTGGGAAGGAGGGGGGAGGAGGAACAGACATGCTCCTCGGTGTTTGCCAAGAGACAGCTTGCTGTTCAATCTGGTTTATAGCCATTAGCTTATAAAGAGGTACTTCTCAGCTCTGCTGTGCAATAACACCGAAGAGTCAATGCCCTCCAAGTTGCGAAGGGCCCATGCACAGCCTGTTGTAACCAAACAGTGCATTCGATACGTTTCCTCCAGGTATTGCCACACATAAAAAATATCCCAGATTGTTTAGTTCCATTAAAGAAAGCAATTACACTGTCTTCATTCAGCTGGACTGGCAGGCCAGCACTACTGTAAAGGAAATTCATCTCCAGGATCTGCAAATGACAGAGCTGGCTCCCCTGTACAATAAAGCTTACTGCAGCAGCATTAGCTGCAGTACCTTTTGTTACAATCTGCTTACACTGTACAATATTGGGTAACTTGATATTTCTCCAAGTGACATTTAAATTTAAGTCCAGAAGAAAGCTGATTGTCATCTTTTGTGAAAACATTACGTGAGAATTTTAGACCCCTATGTCACTTGATGTAAATCAGCTCTGTATATAAAAAGCTGCTAAACCACCCTTGGACCCTGTAAGGGCTATAATTTTCACATAATTTTGGTGTGATTATTGTTCAGCCATTTATGTGTGACTATGATAAACATACTCCCTTGGAATTAGTCCATTTAAAAACACATTTCCATGATCAGCCTGCCCTTCTTAGCCCTTCTTGACCCCCACTTGGTAATTTCTTCTAAGTCATTTTAATCATGTTTTATCATTACAAGGCTTCTTAATAGGACAGTCTAGCCTTCCCTTCTCACTGCATGAAACGCTGCTGCTGGAGCTTGATTTGCATGACCTAAATGATTTCTGCAATCACTGCTCTCCAGTTGTTTGTCCTGGAGGGACAGTGAAAGATTATACTGTTTTAAAAGCATTTCTATTTAGCAAATACCTCATTTGCAATAAGACATCAGCATTTACCACATTCATAATGCAGCTTGTCCTGCTAATAAATTTCATTTCTGCTTCAATTTTCTTGCTTCACAGAAGACCAGAGACAAAGATTGCATAATTGAGATCCAAGAGCAGGTAATAATTCCTTACCCATTAGCCCTCCAACTGCAGAGCTGTAAGCTCTTTCAAAACAGTTAATCAGCAGCTTGCACCATCCATCCTATCAAAAGGACCCCACATGAGGACCTCCGCATCCCTCTGCACAAAAAGGGAGGAAGACCACTCTGCTGAAGCCTTGAAGTTCTGTTCCTCATGCTACTGCTCCTTTCTGCCTCAGTTTCCCTTCATTTAAAAACAAATAATAAAAAAGAGGCTTTTAGCACCACAAATTCTTTGAAATGAAAGATGATATTTCTTCTGAGGGACTGATCCAATCAATATGGATCTCATTATGGAGTTAACTCACTCCTAGTTCAAGCCCATTTTGGGGGATGGGGAACAGAAAAACTAACTGTGAGGTGAGGTGAGGTGAAGGGATGGTGTTCAAGCCTTCTCCAGCTGCTCTCCCAGATGGGCTATTCTCAGTACCAACAGCTAATGGAGGTAATACAGACTAGGCCAGCAGCCATTAAGCTCATTTCCTTTGCTGCCGCTATACAGATGCACTGAAGAAGAGTTAGGTGAGAGGAGGAAGGGTCTGAAGTTTCCCCATCACACCACAGCTATGCAATACAAGAGGCATGATTTTCTTCATAACCGTAAGCTAAATGAAAGTTTGAGTTGATTAATGACCATGGCAGAAAAAGAACCAATAGTGAAAGCATTTATAAGTCACTGTATACCTTCCAGTCCGGCAAAGGATTCTTAAATTAACTACTTCATGCAGTGGTTGCTGTTAAAGGGAGGCATTCATCTTGTGTTATTGATTTTGTTTATTCATACAGGTCTTCGCTATAACCACCAATGTCATCTCAAAAGCAGCAATAATGGATTTCCACATCTTCTTGAAATAGCCTGTGTCTTTCTTAAAGCAGGGTATATCTCTTTGCCACATTTCTGTAATGCCTAGGACATTGATATTGGACCTATTAAGACCTCATTATGGTAGAAGGAGTAATTATTTTATAAAATATTTCCTTTTCTCAGCTTCTGTATCTAGACGATGCAACAGCATCCAGCTCCATAGTTCTTTTCATAAAACAGGTCCATTTCTGGAAAAGGGAAAGAACTTCTTTGGGGAAACTTTTTTTTTTTCCATCTGTCATTGAATCCAAAACAGCGTTTCCCTCAAGACCACCAGTGACCCAGAATATTGCTGCTTGGAGCAGAGCACGCTGTCCTCCACACTGCAGGCCTGCCTTTGTAGGGGATAAAAAAGCAGCTGAGCCAGCGAACACTTGTTGAATTCTGAGCATTCTCCATCACCCACCACAAGCGGTGAGGGCAGCTCGGCTGCTGGCTGCAGCAGGAGCCATACAGAAGACATATTAACAGAATAGACCGTAAGGCATCTTGTCAGGTTACACAAACACTCACACACAAGTACACACACAAACACTCGCACACAAGTACACGCACACAGACACAGAGAAATAATAATGGCCCAAGAGAGATAAAAGCAATTTATGTGGTTTCTACCTTGCAGTGGCACAGCAAGTTAGGAGACAGTCAGCTCCCTAAAATGTGGCAAATGGCCATAACTGGAAGTCTCACTATTAGCAGTCTGTTTCTCTGCTAAATTTGGATTAAAGGAGGAATCACAAAATCTGTTGTCGAAAAGAGCAGAATCCCCTATAGAGCCAATAACACTCTCAGAGCAGGTGAGGCTCACAGTGAATTGATACAGCTCATGCAACATCAGGCAATATGAGGTTTACAAAGAACGAATATTTGGCAGATAACTTTGGGTCTGTTGGCTGAAGCAGAAAAAGCAATCAATACATGTTGGCAATATTTACCCACTTAGAGTACTGCCAAATGTGAATTTGCAGGAATGTATCGGCTGTTTTGAACTGATCTTTGACTTTGTCTCTTCACAGATGAATGTGGACTGAAACTAAAATAATCCACATTACACAGAAAGAGATATGGCAGGAACACACAGGGTCACCCCTATTATTTGTTCTTTCCATAAGAGTCACTGCTGAAAAAATTAGGTCAGATACAATTTCCAAAGGGATTAAGTGAAGTAAATCAGATTGATAACTGAATATGAGTCCAAAAAAATTCACTATGTCAGACTTGATCACCCTTCTACCTGGAATAAAACCTACATTTTTTTTAACATTTTAAAAAGAATGAGCCCACATCTGGTATATTATCTGTTTCCAGCTCTCTCACTCTCCCTTCTTCTCTTTGTTCAGGCAGTGGCGTTCAGATGTACCCCTCTCAGAAATATAGACTGAGACACCAATAGTTATATGACATGCTGCAAGTGAACAGTAAAGAACACCTACAAGACAGAAACACATCCTATGGCAATAAAAACTAGGACAAACATGATTTCTGCTTATTTAATTTCATTCATGATTGCTATTACAATCCAAGTGCTATGAAAATTTCACTGAAAAACAATAATAATTTCAAATATCAGGTCATAATTAAGAGCAGCAGAAACGTCCCACTAAGTCAAACTAATGATCTGTCTCATCCAGTATTCTGTCTTCAGTGTGAGCAGTGGAAGACGTTGTTCATGGAGAGCATGTGAGTCTAGACACTTTCTGCGGTCCACTCTTCTCCATCTCCCAACAAACAGAACTGCTGTTTGAGGGATGTTAGATGGTGCGTTGCTGTGTAGTGCTGTCAGCACATTTATTGACTTTTTATCTGCAAATTTGCCTCATGTCTTTTTGTCCTGCTGATACCATCTGCCTCCCCAACCTCCTGTATCACTTGTGTAACACAACAAAGCCTTTCCACTCTCCATCCACATCTTTGCAAGGAAGGCCCAGCTGACTCAGACAGACAGACCTTGGGCCACGAACACCAACATGTGGGTCCCTTCCTGGAACAACGTCTTCCTTCTCGTTCTGCAGAGGCCAAGAAATAGTTTGAAACTGAAGAGCTGGTTTCTATGGGAGAGCAAAGGCAGGAGAGGAAAGTTAGCTATTTGCAAGCTACCAACAGAAACAGGGCTCTCCTATGGTCATACAGAATTTTTAAAAAAATAAGCAACAAGCCTGAGACATGGAATAAATCAAAGGAAAAACTAACTATTGTTCTAGGGCTTTTGCTAGCAGTTCTAATTGTGGAAAGAAATGAGAAAACTGTCAAGTGGAATCTCTTTGATACGACTGCATTAAAGGATAATTTCCATTCCCCGGATGCATGATCTAACTCCTAATGAAAGGTGTGTCCTGAAGGACAGAATTTGGCCTTATGTGAATCTAATGAACCCAACATCTTTAGCAGGCTTCTCAAATACCCCTTTGTTCTGCAAAGTGCTTTACTGTACTGTTTACATGAAAGAAGCTGTACAAAAAAATGAGTCAGATTAAATGCTCTAGGGCCAGATTTCATCTGACCTTCCCGTGATACCCTAGTAAAAAATTAAAGGAAGGTCTTGTACAGGGAGTATTTCTTTTTACTGCATGAAGCAGCGGGTCTGCTCCCTCACTGGGAAGGAAACAAGGACTCAGGTCTAACTTCCCTCTGCACTGGAGGAGATACTGAAAAGTTGAGACCATCTGCATATTTCCCCCACGTAGCAAAGCTAGGGAAGAATAGTGCCCAAGGTGTAGCCTTACCTTTCAATAATATCTAGCTCATAAAAGGATTGTGGCTTTCCCTAAAACTGCATCTGCAGGGCAGAGCTGCTTGCAGACTGTGAGGTTAAAAGGCATATAGGGAACGTTGATATAACTGTACAAAGTTGGAAAAAAAATTCAAAATAAAATGAACCTTTTAATGAATCACAAAGTTATACTGTCCCAAGCAGGTGATGAATTCTGAATAATTAAGAGCTTCATTTCTCTTACAATGCAGATGTATTTATTTTTAAAATTTCCTGCAGTTGTACTGATATCACCTCATACTCCATCTACTTCTTAATGCCAAATCTGCTTAGGTCCCTGGAGGACTAAGTTCAAGACAAACAGAACAACAGGCACCAGGCCTCGGAGGACCTATAGTTGACATGTGGAAGTTCTCTGGAAGAACTGCTGCTAGGTATGAGCCCTGCTCAACAGCAGTGCAAAACAGACTGGGAGAATGACAGTAAGACAGACTGTGGAGGTGCTGTATGATCCCTGGAGAATGAAAAGTATTTTGGAGGTGATTTTTGGTTTATTGGCAGAACTCTTTAAATGTGCCTGGTAGAGAAGGAGAGATGTTTTCTGCAGCTCAGTTAATAAATTAAGGTTCTGATTTACATGGACATCCATTACAAAGGACTGTTAACCTGTAGATATGGCCAGACTCTACTTAGTGGCAAACCTGACAGGGACTGGAGTTAGAGCTCTGTGTCCCCCGCTCCTCACAATCACTAACAGCTAGCTTTAAAGCAGCTTTAAAACTACTGACTGTATCTCAGCAGCAGAGCGGCACAACCATAAGGCCAGGCAGAAGGACATGCTGTTGCAGAGCACACTGTGTAGCTGCTGGCTCTGATCGGGTTGGGCTACCCCAGCTGGCTCGCGCCCTTGCACCTGCCTTTGGGGGCCCAGCCTGGGAAACTGCCGCTGTGCCTTGCGCTTTCCTGGGCACTGAGGAAGGCAACCAGATGGACCTCCATGGCCTCGTGGCCCTCACAGAAATGTCTCTGGACACACACCCCGCACATTGCCCTGGCCCTCCCTGGAGAGGTCCTGGTATGATCTCTAGGAGGACAGCAGGGGCAAGGCTCTCACCAGTCTGATCTCGCAGTGAGCACAACGTGTCTACAAGTGAGGGATGGATGTGTGGCGCTAAATCCTGGGACCGCTTCAGGCACTGAATCTGGTGCCTTCTCACTTGGCCACTGAGACTTACTAACATTTAAAGGTCCAGAAGAGACTACAGTGCCAGATGGGGATGAGTAGATTGCCTCCAAATTTTGGCTTTGCCCCTTCCCATAACTCTGTATCTCACATGGTGTTTCTACTGACAACCGTAACAGAAATGCAGGCACCTATCTCAACTCTCCCATGTGTTAGAAGGCACCACTATTTGTTTGCGAACGCTTTCCCACCCTTTTCCGTTGAGAAAACCACATGAGAAGCCACATATGATATCCAGTTTAAACACGAAGGGTCACAGATTTTTTTTCTGAGACCTACTTTGAAAAACCTTTGTGAAATAAATGCGGTATTATGCAATGAAGTAGACAACACTAAGCTGTTTGCTTTACAAGATGTATGTGCAGTATGAAAGGAAACATGAGTACAAGAACCAGAAAAGAACAGAAATGAAATAGTGAAAATCTAATATGAAAAAACATTCAGGAACTGGAAAGAAGGAAATGTGTACAAAGAGGTAGATTGGGAATCTTGCAGGACTCAAACAGCAACGGTAATACGATGAAGTGCTACAAATAAGAGATAGAACCAAGGAATTTAAAGGGAAAGGATATAGTCCAAGAAACAAGAGAGAGGAACTGATTTCTTTGTCTTTTCCTATGACTTGTCTTCATGCTGATAAAACTGCAACTATTTAGTGCATACCATTAGTGGCAAGCCTTACTCTGAGCTCTCAAGCATTTTCAGACATGTAGTCAGATTTCAGCTGAACAACAGTTGAACAACTTCCAACACATGCACAGACAACAGGTTCATAAATGAGTATCAAAAGCACCAGGTACCCTCCCAAACCCCCAGTACAACAGTTCTGGATGCTGGGGGTATATGCGAGGAATGGACCACAGAGAGTGTCAGGGCTCACTTGCTCTTCTACTTGTACAATATCTCCCATCTGTGTCAAAGACAGAATACAGAACCAGACAGATCGTTGGTCTGACCTCATAGGGCATTTCTCATGTGCTTGTGCTCTTAAATTCTTTCAGAAATGTTGTATTAGATGACCGAGTAAACTTAATTTTAAGCTCGCAGCCCCACTCTTTCTCTTATAGTGTCCTATGCTATAAACGTACTGAGGGCATTCAGGAAAACTTGTGTCGCACTTGGGCAAAAGATTTGCAGGATGGCCACGATGGGCCACGTTGCCAAGTTGTCTTCTGGTCCAGAGGAATCCTTTCAGTAGATCGACATCTCAGACTGATCACAGGGAAAACCTCGTGGGCACAATACAGAACATGTGGACTGGAGAAACCCAGAAGAAATATTAGATTACTGTGACAGGGCAAGAGAAAGGGATAATGTTTTCATTACTTGAAATCCAACAGCCAGTTTCTTGCATCCCTTTTGGCTATCAATATAACTCTGAAAATTCCTGCTCTGCTCAAAAGAGCTGCTGGTTAATATATATGCAGTTTTCATATAGGGCTTTTTCCTTAGCATTGCTGAGTATCTTTGATTCTCATGTTAATACTTCATCAGCCAGTAGGAAAGGAGCCGGCACCATTTTACACTTGGCCCACAGGTTCCAGTGTGAGTAAAGACTACTCATCATCTCCTACCATTGCACCCAGTAATTATCTTCAGGATAATTAGCATATGTATCCTGGAGATCTCCATCAAGACTCTTCTTTCTATTGTGGACTATAACTATTAGGTTGGATCTCTGGCTGGTATGAACTGGCGTAGCACCCTTAATTAATATCTTTTCCTCTCCCTCTGAGCTGGGAGGAGGCCTTAGGAATAGATGTTGTTAAGGGATATTCAAGGCAGCTGTGAGCTGAAGATTTGAGTCTCTTAAAATCAGATTATGCATTCCTTGTGCACTCAGAGCTTTGAAAGTTTTAGCTTGGTCATAAATATGAGATCAGACCCTCAACTTGTTTAAATGGAGGGATATGTGTTGCATAGAAAGCAAGTATAGTTAAACTGATAAACTTTGCACTGATTGATAGAAACTTTTTTTTAAAGAATGAACAAATGATTTTCAGACCTTAAAACCTTGCAGCCAATATCTATGATGAAAAAGTGCTTGGTCTGCCATCCTTGTCATTTTAATCAGTATGATGATAATGGATTACTTTGTATTATTTAAACAAGTTCACATATTGTCATCTTGCAACCAAAATACCAGTGGCAATTCATGGATCTATCTCAGCCTGAAAAGAGCTGGGGTTATTATTATTATTCTTCCTCTTTCTCCGTTTGTTGTAGCCATGGCCTGTTTTGTGTTTGCTGCTGTAGCACGACTACAGCCTATTGTGGCAGCGGATCTATGTGCAACCTGGGGAGCCGGCAGTGGGAACAGGGAAGTCGCGTCCCCACTTCCTTTCAGTGATAAAAGCCTCAGGATAAAATGTCTGTAAAGCCGAGTGCTTCTGAATGAGCCGTTCAGAGGAGTGGAAGCAGGCTGGGATTGAAGTCGAGCTATTTATCTCTTCCTACAGCAGATTTGTGAGTGTTCGCTCTGGAAAGAGGAGAGGCTTCAGAAGTCGGCAGTGTTCACAAACCACAATGTTAGAGCAGAAGCGTCAACGCCTTTCTGTGGCAATGCCTTGTCTTTGTAAAAAGTACAGCAACTTCTGCCTCCAGATGAATGCTCACGATGTGCATCTCTCAACTTGTGGGGAATCTATGAGTAATAACAATGGGGTTACTTGTACCTCGTAACATTTCTCTGGATTAAAGCAAGGTATGAATTTTAATTATAACGACAATTCCAGGACAGCTACTTTTTCAGGCACACATAATCCACTACAGCTATTTTGGTTAATTTTCTCTCTGCAAATAAGTACCACTAGTAATAGCTAGCACGTTGTTACAATCCTCTTACGATCTTTCTCATCACATACATTTATACACAATTGTAATTATTATTATTATTACATAGCCCTATATAATAATTGTATATGCTATAGGTATGTGTAACTATATGCATTATGTCATTAATGTGTCTTGTAGAAATAAATGGCAAATATTAGTATATATGTATATGCTTTGATACTTTGACATAGAGTATGATATTTTGAGACACATATGAACAAAAATTTGAGAAATAAAAAAAAGGAGCTATGTTAGTTCAAACGAAATTCCCTGGAGACAAAACAAGAGAGAAGATCTAAATAAAAGCAGTGTATAAAACATAGCCTAGACATAGATTCTGAGGGCAATTCAGTGCTATAGATATTCTATCAATATCCAAATGGTTAGTGATAAAGTATTTTTGAGGACAGATTAACATAAAACTACCCACAAAGAAAAAAAATGTAATCAACAATCAAACTATATTTTCTTTTCTTTCCCTCATAGAATAACTTTGATTTTTACTGTATTCAAATAGATCCCAGCATCCAGGAACTGCCATCAGACCACTTGTTATTCATGGGGAAATATAACAGAACTTGTCTTTCAGTAAATGAAACAGGAACATCTGATATTGCCAGTATAATATCAGCACCTTCTACTTCATTTGGATGCAATTAATCTGGAAATACGGTAAGGTCCCAGGAAACCAATCTTTCCCTAGTTTTACGCAGCAGAAATAGATGTCATTTACTGGAATAGTGGCCTCACTTATGTGGGACAGACCTTCCAGTTGGAGTTTCCAAGCACCGCAACATTTCTACTTTGCCAAGCTTCCTGTAGGGAATATATATACATTTTCTGTGGTGGCAGTTATGTGAGCTATGAACTCCAGGTGACACTGGGTGCACAGCCTCTGCACTTGACCAGAGGGGAAATTGCAGGACATTTATATGAAGATTTGGGTGACATACGCAGGAGGACAAAATGGTGGATGTGTAAAAAGGAGCAAACACATACTGCGGATGTGAAGCTGAGAGGCAAAGAGGGTCATCTTCAAAACACCCCTTGCCAACAACACACAGAGAGGACAACCACAAGGTCGCCTGCTCCAGTGGAGTTATTGGCCAGTTTTGAATCCTTGTGGTGGCCCTGTGAGCCTTAGAAGCTCCTCACTCTCTAGATCTGCTCTCTGTCATGACTACAAGCACGACGATGGCAGCTTGTTTCCAAAAGCTGCTTAATCGGGGAGTGACGATACCTACCGGGATGCCTCTGTTGAGCGCAGCATCTTCCCAGTGCCACCCTCAGCTGCTGGCAGCTGTTGCTGGCACCAGCCAACACCCAGGTGTAAATAAATGTCCTTTACTATCTGGGGGTGAGGTATTCAAACACAAAAAAAGGCAGGCAACCCCCTAGCCTATAAAACCGCTATGAATATATTGACATTTAACTACTGTGACTTAATCAAGATTTGTAAATACATTAGAATGAGTAAGTGATACGCTCAGTTTCAATTAAAACAAGGGGATGACACAGCACTGAGTTGATACTAGCCAAAGATATTTCTTGATGATCTGAAAACCGCACCTATCTACTGCTGATGCTTGGGGCAAATTATTTCTGTAGGCTCAAACAATTAGAGATACCCTTCTGAATGATGTTTATCTAACGCTGCTTTCTTCACAGTAAAGACTGTTAATGCAGCAGTTGAGCAACTCCAGGAAGGCACAGTTATCCTGAGATAATCAGGAGCCTGAGGGCTCGGAGGCAGTCATCTGTGTTCTCTGCCCCAATTTCATCGGTATATTAAATTAAAAAAAAAAAAAATCTGTATGTTAATACATCATGAAGGTCAACCATTTCATTGCAAAGAAGTGTCGAAATTCAAAAATAGGATTTCCAGAGCAATCCTAACTGTACGTTACATGTATATAGGTACGGTGCATTTTCCCAAATGTATTAATGCTGTCACTGAAAACCTATTAGAAATGTGGACAAATTATTAGGAAACTGATGTCTCAAAAATTGCTTATTTGTTTATTTGCCTCCATGTATGTGTTTATGAAGTGTGTGGGTAAGCAAATAACCAATTAGTTCAATTTCACTTTGGACACATATTTAACAACATTCTTTGATGAATTTTGTTATTTGTTTATATATTATGTGATTGCATATATGAGGGTGGAATTAAGGTTGATCTGTCCATCTTACAAACTCCATGTAACTACATGGAATCTATTTTATGTGATACTGGTACCAAACCACAGGACACTGGGTATATGATATGTTTTTAACTGTCCTTTAGGGAAATTACCGTTTCCATATAGGTTCAGCTGGCAAGCTTTTCGCCACTGATATACTCTGAAAGAAAATGGGGTTGAGATTTATCAGTGGGGTTTAAGATTCCTAATTATGGGCCAAGCCGCCTTGGAAATATACTAACAAGCCTGAAATGAGCTGTAACGAACTGACAGGCATCTATGTGACAGAATGGTTCATGACTCTGTTGTGAATAGGTAGCTTATTACAGAACATTTAAAAAGTACATCTCCAGAGTGTAACTGGGACAAGTACACACACAGCTTTTCAACACAGGTGTCATGAATGTATGTTTGCAGCAAGGCGTCATGACTGACTGTCCTCCCTGCGCTGCAATCTGAGGGAGCCATCGAATCACACTCTGGCTAGATGAGCAGAAATCCTGAGTATGGAAAATGCTGAGAATTACTGGCCCAGTGAATTGATGACACTCGCTGTTCTCTGTACATTAAATAATGTGGGCAGCTCTGTTCACTTTCTGGAGTCCGTGTGCCCGTATACGGCAATCCTCACACATGCAGCCTTCACCAACAGCCTAAACCATGCACAGAATGTTCCTGGGAACTAAAATACGATGCTATGCCTGAAACAGGGCAGACACAGGGAGAGCAGGGCATGGGCCAACCTGGGAAAGCCTGAAGCACCTCAGAACTTCTTCTGTACAAGGAAGGATTCCCTCCTGAGGGCTCTTCTTCCATTACTGAATGCCCAAAGACAGACAAAAAAAAATTCACTTAAACAATAAAAAGCTATTCACAAGAACTGGCTATAAAATGGCTGTTATCTCCAAGGCACTGCTCTTTCTCTGAATCCACTGTTATGTACCAAAATTGTTAAATAACATGGTGCTAATATAAGAGTGTTTTCAGGGAAAAAAAAAGCTACAGTCCTCTTTTTATATCATTGAAGGAGCATAAAGAAATAAAGTAAGAGTAAATGCTGATCTCTGAGCATAAATTTCAGTATTGTAGTGGATGAAAGGAAATGTAAAGACTATCTTGATTATATCACACAACCCCACCCCAGAACTAACTTGCAATCTTTAAACTGCTGTGTTAAAGCAAAAAGGGAGAAAAGATAAAAGATAAAGAGAAGAAGAAGGGGGGAGGGGGAAAGTTGCTGTTCTATAAAATAATGGAATGATATATAATAAAGCTTAGATGAAATTACATGAGTTAGAGAAAGACGGCATAAAATCCATTACTGCAATTCATTATGGCCTCACTGGAGTCTGAAACTCCCATAATTTGTTCATTTTTTAAGGAAAAGTAAGAATAGAAAGGAAAGGAAGAATGTAGAAAATAACAAGAGTTAGGAAAAGCAGGGAGCAAAACTAACAACTCAAGTGGCAATACCATTTAAAAAAAAAAAAAGCTAGAAGTTTTATTTTATGTTACATCATTAAAATCATGGCCCTGAGTCTTCTTTCGCTTGAACTGAATTTGGAAATGCCACATGGTGCACACAAACCGGCTGCACAACTAGCATAGCCAGTGGAGTATCACCTTAGCATGCGAAACACAGCACCAGGGCAACAGGAGTATCGCCTTCACGCAAAGAAACGCAACACCAGGGCTACAGCTTCCACTTCGTCCCCATCTTTGGTAGTGATTCACAGGGCTCCCCTTCACCCCGCCTCCTCTGAATGTTAAAATACTGTCTAGAGCTCAAATTAGAATAAATTTTATGCTGCTCAAGGTTGTAATAGAAGATTCTGTGTAGCACAGAGGTAGGTAAAAGGCCTGGCACCTTGGAGCAATTCTGAATTTGTAAGAAAGGTTTGGAGACGATAGCATTTTCATTTCAAATGCATATTTTTATTGATGAAAATTGAATATAACAACATAGACATCTCATGGGAATAGGATACTATGAAATCTTCAATTTGGAGTTCAGCAGAACTGCACGGTATAGCAGTAGTAAAATGAAAGGATTCATAAAATAAATCTATTACACAAATAATCTATTCAGAACCTCAGGCCAGTTAAGGAACAAGAAGGGATTTGACCCCAGAGTCCTTCTGAAAGTGACAGCAGAAAGGGGCAAATAGGTTGTAGGCCTACTAGCTGATAAACCACCCTGAAAGATGGGCTAAAATGAACCAAGCAAGCTGCAAAGAGTATGGCAAGAAGGAGCGAGAGGAGGCAGAGGGGGGCATCAACACGTCTCTGCGCAGCTCTGATGCCATGGATTATCATAGCACCCATACGACACGAAAAAACGTCAAAACTTTTCCAGATCAGACTGTGAGCCATGGCCTGTGGCAGATGTAGCAACTCATTTGGAGATGGTTTGAATATGTGCACTCACCCAAAATCAGCACGCTTGTCAACATTTTCCGGTTTTTACATTGGTTATTTGGGAGATACAAAGTTTCACTAAAATATTACCTCCCAACTAAGATATAGGGTTGGACTAGTGGTAAACACTTTAATGACATGGCTGTTTGAGGGGTTTGCCATTTATGGACTTGATAAGAAAGAAGTAAAACAAAGAAATTTTTATCAGCTAAAAAACCCACAATGCATTCTTTTTGCAAGAAAAGATTAATGGAAAAAAAAAAATTACCCTGCTTTTTGGCTAGCTTTAAAAGGCAAGGAATATGTGTATTCCTTTGGTGTAGACTTTAACAATCCTTGTGAAGACCTCTCTCCTGATTGTAGTTGCAGCAACAGCTTCCATGGCCAGACGAAAGGTATGGCAGAACAAGGCCATATCTACAAAGAAAGCTTAGGAGAAAATGATCTAACAAAGTTATGAAATCAATTCTCCGTTCTGTGCTGTACATTTTGTTCTTCTAACCAAACTGAGGACCAAAACTAATGAACTGCTAACATAACTAATGATTTCAAGAGATCCCTGTGAATGCTTTTGGCCCATTGTGTTAATTAAGGCTTGATTCTGAAGGGGACAGAAATGAAAGGAAGCAAAGAAAAATCATATCTATATTTCAGTGTAAATTGGGATAGAATTCTGCTGCTGGGGTAAGCAGGACAAAAAACACAGTATTTTTAGACCTGTCATCATTAAATATACTTGCTCCTGTCTTAATATTGATGTAAACCAGAAGTGAATATATATTTTAAATGCAAGTATTGCTAAATGTTGCACATCCCTCAAGGGCTGAATTTAAGTCCTGGTATAAAGCTCATTAAAATCAACAGTAACTTTTCCTCTGTCTCCAGTAGAGTCTGAATCTGGATGTAAGTGAGTATTCCAAAGAAGAGTAAAAATGAAAAAGAAAAAATCAAAGAACAAAAGAAAGATACAATAGTTAAAATGTTGGTACTGATATTCAGTTATAATTGCAAGCACTCTTTCCCCAAGTCAAAATTCTGTACCTCCATGTTCTGGTAAAACAGAGTCAAAAGTACCCACTTCCCACATACTTGATTGGGACTACCGCTACCGTCCCAGTGCTGTCTTTGCTCAGGCTATTCTGTTCTGCTTAGTGCATTATTCTGAAATATCTGGTAACAGGGTGAAGAAGGACATTCTCCAGAAAAAGTGCAGAATTATAAATCGGGGAAACTAAGCGTTAGTTTAGAACTTTATACTGCCATGTTATCTAAATTGTGACTGTATCAGTCATTATCAGTTAACTCCTGTTGCACCCAGTCATTTTATAGAAGACTTTGAAAAACTATCCAGGTATCACAGGAGCTGGTGATTCAGAAGGTAGTAATCTTCTTTCTGCATCATGTCCGGCCAGAAGTGTTCTCCTGGAAAAGGAGCGAAGTAGAACTTCTGAAGCTTTAAAACTGTTAAAACATGTGTGACTTTTTTTTTTTTAAGAGAAGTGTTCGTCCATATCCTGGACAGATTCTGCTCCAGGTAATTACATTCCCTCTCTAGTTCCAACTGGATACATTATTCTTCATTTACTCTTTTAAAACACTTATGTTGCTGTGACAATCTTGTTCCTTATCTGATCAGCTAGTTGTCCAATGCAATTTGAAAGATCTTTTCAACACAGGATAAAATAAAGTAGGCTTTTCCTTTTACCAAATTAATCCTTATTTTTAAGAGTTTAAATTCCAGAGCTCAGGGCATTTTCTTGAATCTCTCTGCAATTCAGAGTACTGTGCTTTCACAACAGCCATGTTGTGAAATAGCTATTCCTTGCTTTATCTGAAGTAACTGCAGCGATATAAAAAGTAGTCTCTCAAAGACAGGAGAAAACAGATTAAAAAATTAGACCCCTGTAAGTAAATGTTGACATTTACAATTCAGATTGCAGTAGTGTCCATTGCCTGTTCTTCCCCAGCTTAGAAAAACAAAGGCAAATTTTGCTCCTCAAAGCAGTTGTCATGGTGTGGGGAGGGAGACAAATCACAAGATAAAGGGAGGACTATACTATATGAACAAATAGTAGGATTTGGGCCAATGGCAGGAAAAAGGGTTAGCCCAGTAAGAGATATCGGCAGATAAATTGGAAGAGTCATGGAACATCCCTAAGAGACAGGAAAAGGCATTAATTCAAGATACTTTGGAGGAGGAAGAGGAGCACAGAAGTGACTGAGGATTTTTCTCAACAATGACGTAAACATAGAGAAAGTGAAAAAGACTTGGGGAAAAAAAATCTTGGAGCTAAGTTTCAGTCAAGCTTGTGATTAAACCCCTGTTTAAACAACTTTGATTAGTAAATGGCAACACATCAAGAAGATGCAATGAAGAGAGGTTAAGATGCAGAACTGCATAATGGAAGCTATGTTAGAAGTGAAGATGATAACTGGTAGAACTGATAATTATCAGTGTAAAAATGTCAGGCTGAAGCTCTATCAACAGATATGAAGACACAGAGAAACTGCATCGAGTTTGCAGGGGAAGACACGTCCCTGAAACATCTCAAGGAACTATTCAGGCAGGCAGGTATTCCCACTCTACGTGACTAAATCTTCTGAGTATGGAGAAATACCAACCGAATATCATGTTGAAGAATAAAGAATGATAAATATATCTCGCGCATCTATGTCTCAAAAATAACAGTCATTTTTCTTTATAGTGTTGGAGATGATGTCTCCTTATTGCTCTCATGATCCAAAGCACATTCTGATCTAGTAAACACTCTCTTGCTGGAACAACCGAGTCTCTGAGCTAAGAATTGACCCCTTTCAGTCCATTCACCAGAAAAGACGAGAACTTCGCTTCCTCTCTGAAAGCAAAGCATCCTCCTAGATTAACCAAAGGACATTTCTTTTCCCTTCAGGACAAATTTCTAGAGAAGTTCACAGCTAGCTGGCATGCAGCCAGCACGACATTCCCTGGCACCACATGCCCATTAAACTTCAGAGTTTGCTGGCAGAAGCCAGCTCTGCATTCTGTCCCGGAGATGGCTGTATTTCAGCAGTAATGAAACTGCAGTACACATAGAGCCACATTCTTCGCTCCAACACCCATGCAGCCCCAGTGAAAACAATGCAGGCAAAGTTAGAAAAATTACATGGAGGTGACCAAAGGCCACCCTGTCAAGCCTTTATTAAAGCATCATTTAAAAAAAATTCCTTTGTTTTCCCCAAATAATCTATCAGCTCCACCCACTAATTCCACGGAGCTTTTTAACGAGATCTGTCATCATTTTCCTCCTCTTCTTCCATCAGAGAGGATCTTCCATGTTCCCTTGTAGCTGTTCCTCACAACAGCCATGACATTATCAGACAGCTCACTGTGTTAGTGATGAGTAGGCTGAATTAGCTCCAGCTCAGCACTGGTCATTGAAATAAGAGGTTTTTGAAGTACAGGCGGGCAATTGGTAAATTGGGAGACAGAAGTTACAGCCCAAAGGACAAGTGGTACAGTGCTTTGGAAAGGTCTATTTGTCATTAAGGCTTATAGGCATAAGCAGATCACTTGTGTTTTTTTATTTGGTGAGCAGGCGGCTGGGTATTTTACCTCCTTCTTTTAAAAACTCCACAGCGATGCTGCGCACAGTTAGGCCCACTGAGCAGGAAAACTGATGCAGCTGTGTTGTTCCTGTTCAATAAACAGCACTTTGGCCGTATCTCGCCCATTTCTTCCGTATTCACGGTTCTTTGGGGAGCTACTCTGTCACAGGAGCATCTCCGCCCTGGCACAGTTGCTTGAGTGACCATCAGCGAGCGGCTCAGGCACATCTGAAACGCTTAACAAGCTGAGCAGAACATGCTTATGTGAGTATGCTTAACAAGCACACCAATTTCTATTCACCAGTCACACTGATATGAGTAAAGCTGGTTTAAGAATTGCACTGAGGATTAGCTAGATGATTCACAGGAAAATCCAAACGTAAGGGCCCGATTTACATTCAAAGTATGTGGCTGAGAGAGTTGAGAAAAGGGAACACTTGGTCTCTTGCTCAGAATGGATCCTAATTGTCTATTTCTTCTAGTTACAGTGATCAATCTCCAAGCGTATCTATATTAAGTAAACCATATGTGTATATACGTGTATATACACTTCTTCTAAAATACTGAGTTTCAGATTCCCCTGTATGAAACTCAAAATGCCAAGATCTGCTCACAGGAGATTCACTCAGACTCCCAAAGGCCCCTTCCTCTTTTCTTGTTGTATAGCAAAGAGCAGTATTTGCCCCACTGCCTATAAAACACAGGGCAATTAAAGGCACGCTGTAAAATATTATTACAGTAATGACACACATCTGTTCCTGGAACACTGCTTGTTATTTGTCATTAATCTAGTCCATTGAAGAAAGCTGTGAGGGCAGAGGATATTTCTTTCCATTTGCTCTTTTCCTCTGTACAATGAATATTTCTGGGAGCTGATAATAATATCTACTGACAGAAAAGACTAACGAAACAGAAACATTTTTCTATCTGGTGAGTAAACATAGTATACAGCTAATAATTGCATGAGATGCTCTTATGATTTTTACTCGAGAGACTGTATTTTATGTATTTTGACATCTCTCATTAATGATTTTCACCCTGCATAGGACGGCCCGCTAAGAAAGGACTGATTTCTATGTACTTGATTTCTCACAACCTGAGCTCTCTTGCATTATCCGTCATTTACAGGGATTCATTATCAAAGTACTGCACAAGGGTTTAAGCTGTAAAACACCAAGAGATTTGTCTGGACTTTGGAAGAGATTTTATGACGTTTGGGATTTGGGAGCAACACTCTAAAGAAAAGTATTTTTTAAATGCGTCACTTTCTGGATGCCTTGAGTCTAGATGAAGCTTTGCTTACCAAGGGCAGTTAATTTCTCCGGTCATTCTTTGACTCTGTTTGCTCTGAGCTCTAGTGTCTCCTACACATTCATTTGAAGCTGTATGGTCTCCAAACATTTATAGCAAGGAACTCTCCATCCTGCAACTTGGGGAAATGTAATTTCTCTCTCTTTTAAAAAAAAAAAAAAAATCCCTTTTCTATCTCTGTGCTACAAACAGAAAGCCTGTGCTTCCTCCACACCCACTCTCCCTGCCAGAAGCCTCACTGCAACTTCCTGTCAGTTTTACACACTCTGCTGTGGACTTCCTCTGAGCAAAAGTTTTATCTGAACCTACCATTAACTATTTGCTTACTAAGTGTTTCCTCGAAACATAAATGCTCATTTATTTTTAACCTTTAGCAGTTAAACCCTTTGTAACTGGAAAATATTAGTGACAGAAAAAAAAAAAGTAATTTATGTTATTTAGGACTAAAATAAGAGAAAGGCTAAGAAATATCGTAATTATTTGCAGGCAATGGGCATCCTGCTTTGTAGCAGCAGCGCTAATGATAGGCTGTTCACATCCAGAGGCGTAATAATCCACATAAAAACAGTAGTATGTTGCATTTCTAGAACACCCTTCACCAATGGATAGAAATATAAGAAACACTGCCCTGGCATTTGTTTTCAGGTCTTGATGTTCTAAATTAACTTAAAGCAACCATAACGTGCTTTGGACCCACCTTTGAGCTGTAACTAGCCTACGGCTCCTACTTGGGGCTTACAAGAGCTTGGGGGGAGAGGGACCGCGTTATCCCAATGAGAACCTGGGGAGAGAAGGACTGCGTTATCCCGATGGGCGAGCTGCTGCGGAGCACAAGGCGTCTTTGGGACTGTCTGACAGGGCTGGAGGCGGGGTACAGACCAGAGGCCTGGCGCTGCAGGGCAACCCTGGGCTCTGGTCTCCAGCTGTAACGCACTCTTCCAGCCCCTGGCCGCTGAAACGGCACATTTTGCTCGTGCTCCATCCCCGAGCGAACATCTCCCAAGTCCAAAGCACCGGCGTGTGAACGGCGACGGCGGCGCCCGCCTGCCCCCGCAGGAGGCCTCCCTCCCTCCCTCGCTGCCACCGCAGGCGGTGGCGGCAGGCCGGGGGCGGCCGCAGAGCGGCCCGGCCCGCCCCAGCGCGGTTTCCAGTCAGGGCAGCGCCGCCGCACCGGCGGCGGCGGCCATCCCTTCCTACCCGCCCTCCCCTCCAGCCGCTCCGCGCCGGGGGTGTGTGCCCGGGGAGGGCGGTGGCGGTGCCGGTGCCGGGCGGCCGCAGCACCATGGGGCCCGGCGGGAACGGGGCGGGGGGGGGGGGGGGCGCTGGGGGGAGGGGCGGCTGCGCGGCGCCGTGCCCCGCGCCTGCGCAGAAGGCGCGGAGCGGCGAGGTCACCCCTCCCCTCCGCGCCGCCCCCGCCGCGCCAGAGCGAGGCTGGGCGTGCGGCGTCACGGCGACGGCCCCAAGCCGCGCCCCGGCACAGGCAGCGAGAGGGAGCGGAGCGGGCGGAGCGCAGCGGGGTTCGGCCGGCGAGGCGGCGGCGGTCGGCGGGGAGCGGGAGGCGCTGTCCGGTAGGTCGCGGCGGGGGAGCGCGGGGCCGAGCCGCTGCGGCGGGGAGCGGCGTGTCTGGTACAGGTGGCGCGGCGGGGTGGGGACGGGCCGGTGGGGGCGGCGGCGGCGGGGGGGGGGGGTGTGTGGGAAGCGGCGGCGGGGAGCGGCGCGCTGTGAGGGAAGGGGCACGAGCCTGAAACATGGCGGAGGAGGAACTGCGAGCCGCCGCCTCGTCCGGCCTCAGGCGCGGGGGGACACGGCGGCGGGGGGCGGGGGGGAGAGCGGGGCGCCGAGGGGCAGCCGCTGGCAAGCGGGCCGAGGGCCCGGCCCTGCCCTTTGCCGCCGGTCCCCGGAGCAGAAGTTGGAGCGGAAGCGGAAAGTTGTAACCCCGCGGTTCGGGGCCGCGACGTGGGGCCCGGCCGGGTGCGGGGAGGGGCGGGTGACGCCCGGCTCGGCCCCCGCCGCGGGCGGGGAAGGGGACGGTCCCCGGCTGCTGCTGCCGCCGCCGCCGTCGTCGTCGTCGTTGTCAGCGGGAAGTCCGAGCCGGAGCCCCACCTAGTCCGGTCGTCGGAGAGAAGCTGCTCGCTCTTTCCGGCCGGAGGGGGGGGGACACAGGCCGGGTGCGGCCGGCGGGTTGCCCGGCCGGTCTCGGGGCGCTGCAGCGCCCCGAGACCGGCCGGGCAACCCGCCGGTGCTTGTGCCTGTGGTAGCCACGGAGTGGGACAAGCAGGCAACATCATGGCCAGAGAGTTGCCCTCCTCCTGATTGTCATAAAATATAGAGGGGATGGCGGGGTTGTACATTTCGTCTGAACAACCCCCACACACGCCCGTGTCAAAGCAAATGGATGGATTTGACTGACGCTTCCTGCGCCAAACCCGTCTAATAACCCCGAGGTACCTCGTACCCCTTCTGCCTGTGTTGGTGAAGAAGTGGTGGAAGGAAAGCAAAGTTTGCAAAGGGTTGAATAAAACTGAATCCGAGTGTTTTCGCGTTGGCCTCAGATTACAAAAAAGAGGATAATAAACCAAGGTTTCCTGCAAAAAAGATCAGTGTGCTTTTACTCCCTTTTCCATCTTAAAGGGATGGGTTATCCTTTTCAGGGGTTATTTAAAAAAAAAAAAAAAAAGCTTTTTCTGTACTGCTTTGGGATATGATAGTAAGATAGTACAGTTCCAAGAGAGAGGGTATTTCAGAGATGCCCAGCTTGAAAATTGCACAGGTCGTGTGTGTGTGTTCTTGCATTTAGATGTTTTGATTAGTGTAATTTGTTATTTCCAGCATATAACAGCTACACCTTACCCCAATGCGAAATGTGTAGACAGTGTATGACAAAGACTTTTCAGTACTCTTTCATGGTAAAATATACATTGAAATTACTGTTATAAAAAAGAAGACACGAAACACTCTTCTGTTTCATAAATTATAATTAAAAGGCAAAGAAGCAATCACATTGTCTTATATAGTTACCATTCAAAAACAAATGTATTTCCCTTTGGAAAGAGATTCTTTTCTCCTCTACGGAAAACTTGCAGAATGAATCAAATTATCTTTTGGATGACTTGCCTGTGTGTTAAAATCGCAAGCTTTTGTTAAAAAAAAAAAAAGAACAACTTGCTATAGTCAAGTGTTTTCACTTTCTTTATTCATCGCATCTCTTTTTTTTTTTTACTCCTGCTCAAAGTCTATCCTGTAGACTTCATTCTAGCTAAAAATGAGCTGAGTGAATAGTGGCTGTTACCTTGGCTGTTCACATCAAAGGCTTTGCAAATAAACTTTCTAACTAATTAGATGCAGTGTTTTATTCCTTGGTACCTGCATATTTTCAGGGATGCTCCTTGTAGTGGTATGAACTACTTCAAGTTCAACTTGCAACTGTAGTGTAAAGCTTTATGATTATCTGTAGCTAAAACTGAGTTTTGAGTTGCACTGTACAATATAAATGTTGTGTATCTTTTTTGCAGCAAAGCTGATCATACTTGGAGCACCTGTCTGCCTGGGGGTGAAATAATCTGCAAAACAGAGTTGAAAGACTATAAGTGTAAAAACAGAACTTGTATATGGGGGGGGAAAAAAACCCCAATAGTCTTTTTACTGTGTGTAACTGTCTTGCTTCTATTACTACATACGTGCACCAGATAAGTTTTCTGAGTGGAATTAAAATTGTGCTATTTTGTTCTGAAGCTCTGCTGTAGGACAGTTCATCAAAAATAAATCTGAAGCGAGCCATGACAGTTCTCTTTGTGCTGTGCCAGTTTTGCAGAGTAAAACTGACTCTTTTTAATTGAGAGCCTTTCTGGAGCAGAGGCAAACAGATGAGAATCTAGGTGAGGGCCTGCAAAGGGAGAAAGAAATTACTTGTATGGCTGAGGAAGGAAGTGTGCTGAAGACTGCATGGTAGCTTGTGATCTAACAGTTAGTAAATGTGACTGGGAACTAAAACAAACAGTTGTCCACCTATCATCTGGGATGTGGGAAGTACAAGAGTCACAGAAGTACTTGATGCTTACTGCTATAGTGCCAATCCTGTCATCCACAGAGCTCTGCTAGCTGCTCGGAGTTAGATACGGAGAGGTGCTCTTAAGGGTAAGCGTATCTTACAGATAAAAACAGGCACTCTCTTGTCCTTGGGTGTACGGTAAGAGGGTAGGCGGGTCCTTTATGAATTGGCCCCATCTAAGTAACACTTACATGACTTTCAGATACCTAACTGACATTTGAGAGTGTTCTTCAGGGTAAGCTCAAGTTGTTGTGAATTTTAATCAAAATTGCTCTCTTCGTAAACAGATCACTAAGCATACCCTGTGCAACAGAAGTTCATGTTTAGCTGATGGTTGCAAGCACTGCTGCTCTTTTGCCTCGGAACAAATACAAAAGCAGACTGAAGTGCACTGTGTGATGTCAGTGCGTTGAATCCCTGCAGAGTTGGGGCAGGCTTCTGCTGCATTCTGTTGCATCTAGGTCAGGTAGAGGGATATTTTAGACAGCCTCCTTGTTCGGAGAGATTGAAGGAGTATCTACAGTAACTACACCTTCATATTCGAAGGCAAACTTTGTTTTCCTGCTCAGACGTGGTTAAGATGGTCTCTTTCTATTTTTCTTGCATAAAGCAGGGAAAAAGGAAAGGGTTTTTTATGACTCGAATGTGTTTAATAGGGGACCTGTTTTCAAGTTGATTGAGTTTTCGAAGTTGTTCAGCAGTTTGCTGCAGTAGAGCTTTAGTATCTTACTTAAAGCATCTTATGTATCACTTTCTCCTTAGAGCCTGTCTACCATGAGAAAACTGAGTGGGACAGGTGTAGTAGAAGCAATATTCTGATGAAGCTATGGCAGTTTGCTTGTAGTAGGCAAGCGCTATTTGGAGAAAGTCAAAGACCTTCTCTGCTGGCACAAACTGCTTCTTCATGGAACAGTTGAATGAGGCTACCTTCAAAAGTGGCAGTAGGTTCTGGCTTGAAGCTCTCATCTCTTGAGCTTTAGAATGCCTGAAGAAACACTGGACAACTAAATGTGCAAAGGGTTTTTTTTTATTATTGTGTGTGCCTGTTTACGTATGCTGTTGTGAGCTCCTGACATACTACGTGTTCCTCTCCTCTAGCAGCAAGGAAAGGGAGGAAAGCTGTAAATGCCAGTTTGGAAATCTGCCTGTTAGGCAACTTTCGAAATATGAAATGATTTGGGGGCCCTCTAGCTATTCAGGATGCTCTTTTTTCAAGAGCAGTGTTTTAATAGTAATTTTTACTACTGAAGCAGTAGAGTGAAAGTTACTATAAGACCCTACAGGAATGTGTGTAGCAGAGTTAAAGGAACTTTTTAGAGCTGAACCAGGAAGAAGAGGAGGCATTCGGCAATATCTTGTGCACTGTCCCACTTGGCTTTCTAGTTATTAATCTAAGGACTTGATGTTATTTGAAGTAAATCCCTGCTATGCAACTATGAAAAGAGACTGCCAATTACAGTACACATGGTTAGTTCATTCTTGGCCAAGGGAGGAAGGCCAGACCATACTGCAGGAGTGGGACAGCCTAACCCTTCTAATGGACTGGTGTTTGCATCCTGTGGCAGAGAAGCAGCATCTCATGTTTCTCTCCAGCCTGAGATTCTCTTCAGGGAACCCCTGGTTTCTTAGATCACTTCATGTCGTTCCTGCAGCTGTTGCAATGCAGAAACGTGTCCTAAATCTGAATGACTTGACCAGGTCTTCTTCAAAAAGGATACTGTGTGCCACTGTTACTCATTCATGCAATAATTTTCAATATAACTCTTAATTGTAGAGCTATGAGAAACTTTAAATTTCTGGACAGTATTGATGAACTGGAATAGGAGAACAGTTTATTTTCATAACTGAAGACAAACTTAAAGCAAGGATCTGTAGTTATAATTCTTGTCTTTTTTTCGTAGAAATTCTGAGAATGTGCTCTTCCCATCAAAATTTGTTGACATTGAGGTGAATGTTACTCTTACTTGCTTTAATTCTAACAGTTATTATTAAGTTTTGATTTCAGCCGGTAATCTGGATTAAAGGAAAAGCTGTAGTTTAACAATATTTCCTTTAGTGTGGCTTACTTCATAACTTTATGTGAAAGTAGATGGTGAAAGTTTTTTCTTACATTATTTGGGATATAGATGCCAAATTCATTTATGTTGGCTAGCCCTCTCTTCAGTTAATCTAAAATAACTTGTGAACACAGAACCCTGCAACTGTTTCTTTTTGTTTCTCTGTAATAGTTGCCTTAGCTTTTGAAGTCTTGTCCTATTTTTTCCACTCATAGTCTCTGTTTCTGCAACTTAACCAGTTGTGCCTTCATTTTTTTTTTCCCATGTCTGCAATGAAGGGAAATTTCTTAAATGCGTTCTTCGTATATCAGGAGGAAGCAAAAAGAGTACCACTGCATCTGTGTTAAAGATGAACTGCAGATATATGTGAGTTCCCTGTGTGGAGTTCAAGAGGGGAGGTGGAGGAGACAGAAGGAGGACCTATACGTTGCCAGGTGCGGCACTTCAGCACTACTGAAATCAAAGTGTTTTCAGTAGTTGCAGGGCCAGACCAGCTACCTGTGGTTTTTTTTAAAGCTTTCATGTATGGTCAGTATTTTTTATTTAAGATGAAGTTAGTATGCCGAACAGTGCTTGGACTGCATCAGGACCCAGACAATACTGATAGTTAAGTTGCACACTTGTACAATCCTTGCTTGTGGTTAATCAAACTTCTATAATGTCTGGTCTGATACTTCCCCCAAAAGTGGTGCATTAGAAGACTAGTGGAAAGTTGCAGTGTGTTTTGTTTTTTTTCTGAATGTGAAGAAGGGTAAACTGGAACGTGGAATGGAAGTAATCTATTAAGTGGAAGTTACCTAAGAATCTTATTCTCTGCAAGAAAGTATTTAGGACTATTTCAGGGAATGGTCATTTTGTTATTTACTACCTATTTGTTTATATTTGTGCAAGTGTACAGAAAATGCTGTGTGTTTTCATGGAGTTTATGATGAGCGGCACCAGAAACGAGTTCTTGGCAAGTGTGACTTCACCTTCAGAGTTGTTGCACATATTATACCAGTCCATAGATGAATTTCTGAGATAGTTTTATATTGACAGTATTCGCTGAATATAAGTATACAATTTGAGATGCCTTGGACTTGTGTTCTTAGTGTGCTGCGAAATGCTGTGTTCAAAATCCAACTTCTGCTCATGTAAGGTATTTGGGAATATGCCGTGCTTCTAGAAATTGGTGTCAAATTGTCATCTTAGCACTTGGTGGAACATAAGAGACTGTGTAGTAGTCCTGTGGTATCAAGAAGGAGCACTGGAAGAGGCAATAATAGCTGACTGTCATGTTGGAGGATCACTCTTCTGTTTTTCTGATATATCTTTTTTGACTTGAGTAGTAGATTAGGTGGTATCTCACCAAAGAAGAGACACCCTGTTACTTCATATAGATCATCCTGAGCATCGAGTAAGTTTGGAGGCCAAGAGAGAGAAGTCTGTGACACTATAATAAACAAGCATTCATAACTCTCATTTTTTAACTGGATGCTTGGTCTTCAAATGTTCTTACTTTTGGTGTACAATTTTCTACTTGCTTTTTATATCTGAATACTAGAGAGAAACAAGCATTTCTGAATGATACCTATTTTTGCTCATTGTATGTTTTTACAGTTTATTGTTACGTTTTCACCTTTCTTTATATTTGAGCAAGTCCATTGCTTTTTTTAATGATCCTCTGTCTTTTTCTGATCTCCCTAAATATTTTATTTCAGGAAATGCCCTAAGCTGAATTGAGGTTCAGCCAGAGATTTCGCGTAGAAAACTTAAGTGTGATAGCTGAAGTTCTGCAAAAACTGAGTAGCTGAAAACAAGGTTTTACAATTAAGTGCTTTAGGCTGCTGTATGTTCTGGTGTTTGGCATCCTTTTGATCTGTGTGTTGCTTTTCATCAAACTCTTAAGAGTAATTTCAGAAGAAAAGTACTGTATCTATCTGAGTAGGAATTAGAGTGAGAAAATAAGAATGATTTCATGTGAAGCCTAGAATGAAAAGATGAAGGTTGTACAGTTTTATTCTTGATGAACAAAGTCGTCCTGATGCTACCTCTTCTTTTTCTGCTGGAAATCTGGGTCCTGTCTAGTCAGGAAACTGATGAAGAAGCAACATTAAGTGCATGTTAGTTTGGACTTAATTTAACTACAGTAACCAATATTTTGAACAATGTGCAGTCTTGCTAACTGGAAGTACATCCTGCTTCTAGCCAGAGGCAAGATCTTAAGATGCAGTTTGCAAATACTTTTTTTCAAAGACAAATATATCAACTTGAAAATATTTGTATTTTCAGGTAATGTAATTCTTCCGTTACTTAATCTTATTGTGGACTACTTTTAAAATGAAATTTGGTACCATAAGTTTCACAGAGGAAAGCTGAAGCTGCTTTTCCAAGCTGAATGCTGAATCCGCTGCGATAGTAGAAGTGAAAATAAGGAACCATTCACAGCCTTATCTACAGAAGGTTGAAGTCATAGATCCCACGAACCTAAACAGAGGACGCGCTGGGTAAACTGGGAGCACGCTAAGCAATGTGGAAATACAAGATTGTGGTTTCATGAAGGATAAACTTGCTTCACTGGAACAGTCAGGGTGGACTGAAAAGTCATTCTTCCACTCGGGCTTTGCCCAAAATATAGCTTGTTTTGAGATGCATATATTTAACTTGCTGGAAGTAAAACTCTTCTTCAGTAAAAGATTTAGGATGTAGCAGTAACACTTGTTCAAATGCTGTGGTGATTGTCATTGTCTAAATAATAGATGACTCTTAGAAGACCAGACATGCTGATTTGTGTTTAGAAAGGTCTTCCCATCCAGACCTCTCGAGCCGATTTTACATTTCAGAATGCTTTGGACATCTTCTGCTACCTTATCAAAGTACGTGTTTGTTTTGACTTAACAGCAAAGTGAGTCTCAAGGTACAACAGGGTTCTCCAGAAAATGGCAAGCTTTGAAGATGCAGAGGAACCAAAAAGTATGGTCTAAACAAGAACTAGAGTGATCTTAAGAATATTCAAATAGACTGTGTGGAGACTTGATTAAACAAGTTTAACCCTCATTAATTTGGTAACTCTCTACTAAAGATCTAGTCCATGTAATAGAAAGTGGTGTGTGGATGAGTGTGGTTCAAATTCACTTGGTTAAAGTGATTCAGCTTTTTGAGTAGGTGTCGTTGTGTCTGTGAGCTCAGGCTTGCAAGCGTGAATTGCTTACCTTTGGGTTCCTGCTCATAACTGTCAGATTTTTCCCTCTCTTGGAAATTCCTGACCCATTAAATGAGACTTTTTGGGGGCTGTCTAAGATGCATCAGCTGCTCACAAAACAGATGCAGAACTACAGCAGTTCACAGCTTGGCATGTTAAGATAAGCCAGCATTTGTTTTAGCGTTTGTTTTTTGTTGTTTTTTTTTTAAATACCCTCAACTTAGCAGTTGCCTCAGAAACAACGAAGTTGTATGTGCATCTGCATATGGGCAGAGGTGTGGAGGTCAGCTTCTACAGTTGTCATGTTCTAGTAAAGGTATGTTTGTGAGTTGGATGTTCCCTGAGGAGCTACCATCCCTAGGTTCAAGATGCTACTGCCTCGCTGCCAGAAACAGAACAGGATGTTTTGCCTAAGTTTCGGCCACTTCAGTTAAGCATTTCAGACCTTTTACAAACACAGCTTCATCAGTGGATTTGACTAATAAAGTTAACTGTGAAAAGAAGCAGTTACAGTTGCACCTCCGTTATTGCAGAGGTGGCAGAGGTAGCAAAACCATGTGGCAGAAGATGGTAGTTTTTCCTGGGTGTTGGTGTGTGCTTTTTTCAACTTAACCTCAGGACAGATGTCTCAAGCTTTAACAAAAGAACTCTTTGTGAAATTGCATATAATTTAGGTGACTTCGAGTCACGTTTGCTGCTCATGTTCAAATACCATGTTTCTATTAGGGAAGTATTGATAGAGAGGTCAAAACAGACATAAGTTACAATTGCTTGGGACTTGGCTGGTATGGTTCATTTATCATAGAAGAACTAATTTTATTCCTGTTAATGAATGCTAGTAGCTAGTATTCTCAGTTTGCATAGAATCAGTGTCCTTTGAACAGATAAAACTTCTAATCTTAATTAAAATGACGTATGGGAATTTATAAGACTGCTCTCAGGCTACCAACCTGATTTGTAATAGAATTACTGTAAGTCATACTATGGAAGGATGGGCCTACACCAGCCAGTCTTAAATGGCCAGTAACAAAAGGTCATATAATGAAGGAAATCTATATATCTGTGTCTTGATGATGTGTTAGTAATCTAAACAAACCTGAATTGAAACCAAACTTTAATAATGAAGACAGTGCAAGTAATGATACCTTGGTCTGCAAGCTCTGGCATTGCTAGGGATGTATATGATGTGTGGGTTATAGAGAAAAATAGACAGGAGGGACAAAAATTCAGGTGGTATTGGAATTGCGGTTGAACTGAGCATTGCCTTATGTCGGTAGAAGGAAACCCGATAGAAGGCTTTACTGGTTCAGCAGCCAGTGTCACAATCAGAGTAGAGCTAGGATTGCCAGATGTTAAGCAGATAACACATGGAATTTGAGGCTAGATCTTGTTTCTGCAACAGAAGTTAAGCTGCCTTTTTCCAAAGGAGAGTATCTTAAGCCAACTGGCAAGTTTATTCTTGAAGTAACTTTCAAACTGCACATAAGTGCATTTTTACAAGAGAAATATCTTGACTCTGAAAATTTCCATGCCTTACTTGTAGTCCTGCTGTTTTTAACTGTTTTTGTAGCTTGAAAGATAAAATTTACTGTAACAATTATGCGGAGAAACAAATGCTTATATCTACTTTTAATCAGAAGGATGCATATCATGTAAAGCATGTTGGGTATACCATGATGTGGCAATCCATTAATTGATAAAAGTTTTAGAGCTAAATACTGATTCATCTCTGCAATGACAGTAGAGCCAAATTCACAGCAGTAAATTGCTGTCTCAGTTCTCAAAACTTGCTGTGTGGTTGAATACTTAGCTTATGCCTAGCAAGATATCATAACGTGGTAATTATGCATTCTCTGAATGTAATATACTTGTAGTATTTTTAAAAATCTGAGTGTTCTTCTTTCTATGTATTGTCTGCCTGTCTTTTCTTTGCAAGCATAAAAAAACATTTGCAGTGCAGTTACTTCAGTAATTCTGAGATCATCATTTTAGATGGAATTCTGACTGGTAGAACATGCACAAACAACTTTCATGGGGGATGGTGACTGTTTTACAGAAATAGGGAGAAAATGCAAACCCATGGCAAACAGTCACCAAAAATAAGAATAAATCTGATAAATGTTACAAACTCCAATTGAGGCTTAAATAGACTATAGCTTAGGTTTTATAAGGGACGCCAAATTTGAATTGACAGATTTGAACCTTTGCACAAAGTTGAAACTTGAACTCAGTAAGTGTTGAAGCATAGTGTATTTTTTAGTAGCTTAAGAATGTTCATTACATCACTTTGTTTGAAATGACTTTTTACACTTTGTGTGAAGCTGTTGCAAGTTGCACATGCTTGTTAGTCTTTCACATTAGGAAGCTTTCATCTTGAGATATCAGTGGCTTCAAGCAGACCAGTTTTCATCCTTAGAACGTGCATTAAGTTTGTGTTCAGATTTAAGATCTAGCTGGGAGTTAACTTTGATTTAAGGGAAAAAAACCCCAGATTTTATTCAGGTATACTAATTATAGACAGTGGAACTAGTCTCACAAGGTAAGCTCACATTAGCTGCTTTGCAGAAATTGTCCCTGTGTGCAGTATTAATCAAGGTGTCTCCTTTCAATGAAAGGAAGAAAACTTGGTTAAGCTATCTCTGTGGGTAAGTGTCCCCATGGGCAGTTCAAGGAGCAACTCAAACCTTGGTGCCCTGTTTGTGCTGCAGTAACTTGTTCTCAGGTCTCTGCCTTTTTCTCAGGTGGCTAGTATGATTTCATGTTACTGGATAAGCTTAATCACCCAGACAGCTTTTTGAAAATCCTCTGAAGATTCTCTGGCATCAGTTAAAATATTTGAACATAATTGAAGAAATATTTTTGTCCAAGAAAAATTACTGTATTAGTGCCCAGAAGAACTAACTATCCAACTGACAAAATACTTGTTTGTCAAGACAAGAAGCTATCAAAACCAGGTAAAAACTAGAAATGAAAATTGCTTCTAGTTTTGTTTACTGAACAGTTGACTTGCTTCCAAAGAGTCTGCATTAGTAATTAAATAGCTCTACTTCCAGGAGTCTTGAGTATAAAAGTCTTAATTAGACCCGATCAGCTTTTCAGTGCATCTTGTCTTCAGAATTGATTTCTGAATAATGTTTTCTATAAATAAGTGTGAAAGTCAGCTCTGGAGTATTTTAATTTCTCTTTAATAAGAGATATCGCTTGCCCTGTTGAGTAAGGATTATCTGAGTTGCTTTAATTCCTAAAGCATCAAAAAGTTGGTGAAAATTAACAGGCTTCCACTTTGAGTTATGTTGTCAAGGTGCTGCTTAGGCACTGAAATTTTTCTGAGGAAAAAAAAAAAAACCAAACCAAAAGAACTCAACCAAACAAAAAACCAAGCCCCAGCTCCTTGGAGTTGAGGGATAAGAACTTGGGGCTTCCCATTACATGTAAGTATTTGGGGAATATTAAGAACAGCACACATCCTCTCTAATTAGTTGCTTCCCTGAAGAAGGAGTTCTAAACCAAGAGACTCAAAACTTAGTGGAATCTGGATGGTACAAACAATTAGAAAGATTTAGGTTTGGCCATCTGAGACTGCTCCAGTAGCAGAAGTGGGAAACATCTTGTCTGGGAAGACTTAATCCTCTGACCTTGGTTGGTCCTGTGACTGAACTAGAGCTGTTTTTCCAAATGTCTGACCATTGTCATCTTGTTCCATCTCAGGGCTAGTATCCCCTCTCTGAGAAGCAGCGGGTTTTTTTCCTTGGCTTTTTTTCCCTCCATTGCTAATTGTAAGCAGGTAAACCAGTTGATTAATTTGCTTCATCTGTCATTCTAATGGTTGAAACTTTTTTTTTCTCATGCAAACAGTTGAGATTAATTTAGGAGTGCTATTCCCAAGGTGGTTCTAACAAAGCTTCTCTTCCAGAGAGGTAAATGTGCTGGGGCAGAAGCATTATGAAAATTTTAGTGAATACACTGCAACTTCACAATACAACCAGAATGTCAGGGTCTGAACAAGAATCATGGTGTCTGTGAAGTGCTGAATAATCATGATCCCTTCTGAAAATGATTATACTTCTGGGAAGGACTATTTGTTTAATTCCAGACCTGAACAACTAGTTCGCATAAGCAAGTCTCAGGGACATCTTCACATAGTGACTGTATAAATTCATGTTCATGTCTTTGGCCTGGGGCTGAGCTCCAGTTACAGCTTCATTTGGTTTAATATCACTTGGAAAGATTGGATTATTAGCTTTCTCATTCCTCAGACAGGTAACAAAGTTGATTCACAAATCAAAATCTAAAGCTGAAGGAGCTGAAAAAAAACTAGCAAACTAAATTCTACCAAAAAAAAAAAAAACACTTTCATAAATATCATATCAAGCCCAATTACCAATGGTACTTGAACCTTGATGAATTCTTCATTGCGTGGTTGCTTTTTAGGAAAGCTTTAAAAGCAGTAAGCGTGCAGTTTCTTCATTCACTGCTAAAGTAGGGTTTCTTATTCCTCAACTTTCTTAGCATCATCACTTTTTTGCCTTTTCCTGGAGACATACTTCAAGAAATTGTTCAAGAAAATGTCCAGGAGGCACTTTTTCCTGGTTTATCTGATAAGGGCAGAAGCTGAAAGCAAGTTCCACGTTCATGGTCCTTGACAGATGTGAAGCTTTTAAAAAACATTTCTAGTGTGTTGTCTTGGCTAACCTTTCTTCCTTCTGTTCAAATGGTGTTTATTCAAAGATCTGCTCATCCTTCAAAGAGAATCTTTATTGGGAAAAGTGTCCATGTGCATATAAAGCTCTTGCTCCTCTAGTTTATCAAGTATTTTAGTTTTAAGAAGTGTGCAGTTCAGAAGTAGAATTAAGGAGTTACTTTAATACACTACACTAATGTATTAATACATGCATTAATTAGAAAAGTAATATGAACAAACTAACGAGAGAGGCTGCACAGACGTGGTTTTATGGACTGCTGCGTTTCAGGAAGTATGCAAGGCAGTTACTGAAGTGCCACTTGCAGTTAACAGAGGCAATCTGAAAGTGAGCTCTGTACTTTCGAGAGATTGTATATTTCAGACAGCATTGGAATCTGGTTTATGTGAAAACACTATTTCTTGAGAAGAATAGCTTCCCTCATTTTTCTCTTTCTAGCTAAATCTTGCATTAGACATCTCCAGAGTTCACAGTTATGTCAAATGTCTGTGCATATAAATATTTGACTCAGCTGTTCAAAGCCAGTACCCGCTCCAATTAAGAGGAAAAAAGCCTTACTTCTTGCATGCTTCCTATCTTCTTGTTCTTTAGTGCCTGCATAGAGACCACAGTTGACAGTATTTTCCTGCCTAAAGATGGAGGAGCAGAAAAATGAACAAGCAAAGGAAGCTGGCATTGCTCTCACTCCTTGCAGGTCTGTCACCTTAAAGGTAGCCAGCCTTCAAAGCACAATTTCTCTCTTAAAATAGACTCCGCTAAATGAAGAGGGATTCAAACAGGTTACATGGTTTATTTAGTAGGAATAAGTCTCAACTTATTTATATCCAATTTTTGGGTGATTTGGTGGATACTTCTCATCAACTGTCCAATAAATCTGGGGGGTTTTCTGCTTATCTGTTACTCAGTTACCATAGCCTATTCATTTCTGTTGTGCCCCTTTGAGTATATCCATTTCACAGCCCTGAGATAGGGTGATCTGAGGAGTACAGACAAATATTGTTGTTAGACTTAACCCTATCCTCTTCTAGAAATGCTGGCCATGCTGTGATATAGCTGTAGCTTTAGACTGCTAAGTTGTAGACAAGAAAACACGTAAACCTAACTGTCTCCTTATTTGAATGGCAGATTGTGTGATCTAATAATACTCTTTCCTCTTTTCCAGTTAATACAATTCTTTTCTGATAGCTTCAGAACTGAAGGCTATCACTGAAATGACTGGTTAGTGCAGACTGCTGAAAATTATTCTTAAGGTGCTACATTGAGCTCTGTCTTGACTGTACAAAGGGTTTCATAATTCTTCCAAAGTTCTTCCAGTAACTTCTTTTTTTTGGGGGGGTGGGAGGGGATGACAATATGTGAAATGCAAGGCACAGACTTTTTATAAAGAGAGATTGCATGCACTAAGTCCAGTGTCTGTTTCAGAATGGCTAGAGAAGTGTGCTTTTTTTTTTTTTCCAGGCAGAAAAGGAAGTCCACCAGAAGTTTGAGCTTCCATCTCAGGTTTTATAGTTTGCATCTCTTTCAGCAGTTGAACTTTTTACTTTAATGTCTTGCTTGAAGCTTAATGGCTTCTGTTGTTTCAAATACTATCAAGTAACTGAAAGATAGGGTGCTTTATGGCTTAAACCTCCTCTTTTATACTTGGTCTTCTTCCTCCTCTGCCCCCACTCATTTGTCATAAATGACTCAAAAGGAAATTGTGTTGGCACTGGATGGAGCCGAATACGATATTAGTTCAAGTCAAGGATTGTGTCAATCTGAAAAGTAAAGTAAGAGCAAGATCAAGGTTTAGAATGCAAGCAATCTGTACAACATGTGATACGGAAAAATAGGTTTGAGCTAGAGCAGAGTCAGGTCAGGCTAGTTGGGAATCACTGGAAAGTTAAGCTCAGACAGGATCAGAGCCCTAACTCAGTCTGGGGCACACTTCCAGCCAGCAGGCATACTGGTCAGTGAAAAAGTACATGCTTGTATTACACCAAGTAGTGTGGCAGACCGCAGTATCCTAAAGCAGCTCCTATCTTTGTATGCTGGTGGCTTCTTAGCTGGGAAGGAGGCAAAGACCTGTAACCAGGAAAGCTTTCTTAGGAAAGTTCTCTTAGCTAGGAATTGAATTTTTCTTTTCTGTTAGAAAACAGTAAGAGGAAGGTGAAGTGACATCAGGACTGCTGCTCAGAGCCATTGGGGTGGTAGATCTAAGTGGGAGCAAACGATAGATGGTGCTTCTGCTGCATGTGGTGGTAGAGATGTCCAAGTTAGCTTTCTTAAAGCATTTTGGAGAACACATTGGTTTGTGTTTCATTCCAAGATGTCATCGCCAGACTACCTGATGACAGACCAGTGCATGGATGCCAAGCAACCTCTATGCTGTATGGGGGGGGGGGGGGTGTGGTGTGTGTAAAGGATTACTGTGTGCTCTTGGTGAGTTAAGGAGTAACTGTACAAATGACAAAACAGTTGTCAAGGGGAAAGAGGAGGTTAGTACTTACATTGCTCACTGCTGGACTTTGGAAGGAGGGTCAGAGAAGCGTTTGAGTGTACTGCAGTCTGGCTTTGCCATGTCTTCAAAGATCTTAAAAACACTTTTTGCTTAGGTGCTTCAGAGATTAAGAAAATTGGTCAACCAAGCTGTAATAGTGTATGTATGTGCTTTAATTATGTACCACCACCTAAAGTAGTGAAATCGGCTCCAGAGTGTTGTACAGCAATAGGATATTTAGGGCTGAACTTCCAAATCTGGATTCCGAAAGAAGACTTGGCCTGCATTAAATTCCTGAATTGCTGTTGGAGAGCAAAATGGAATTGTGAGTCTTTCACTAAAACCAAGTTGTTAGCTTCTTATTTCAGGATTTGGAATTTTCTTTAAGGAGTTGTAGGTCAGTCAGTAAGAAAGTCACAAATTACTCAAACCACTAGGTAAAACAGATTTTGGTAGTTGCTGCTTGAGTTCTGTTACTTCTGAATTACTGTCAGCCTTCGTTCTTGACATCTCCATATTTAGTTGTTAACTTCAGACTGAAGACTGAAAAATTCAGCTTAAACTGTTCTTTTCAAGACAGTGAAATTGCTGTAGTTCACCTAGATTGCTGTACTGGGATTTCCCCTACACCCACTACATTTGTGTCATTCTAGTGACACCTTTCCAAAAATAAAGGCATAACTGAATGTTTGTTTTAAAGAAATGACAGGTAATGTCATTACAGGCTTAACTTATAATGACTTTGAAAGGCGCATTTCAGTACAGTTAGACAATCCTTTTTCCTATTGTTTGTAGAAAGGCTGGACAACTTACAGGTTCATGGATCTAACTGAACATTTACAGGGGTGCCAAATAGATTAAACTTGTGGCATGAATGGTTCTGGTGGTCCATGTTTGCAAAAAATCCATGTAAGGAAGGAAACATATTTTTTTTTTAAAGTCAGGAGTGAAAAGATTTTCTATTTGGTGTGAAAGTCACTTGAGAGTCTCAAAATTTATTGGTAACAGAAGCCTGCAGAGAGACTTGCTTTGCTGGAGATCAGGTCAATTATTTCCTTATGGCTTTCTCCTTGCGTTCCTTTTGCTTGCCTAAGGTACAAGGAATGGTTTAGGTAAGTTAAAAGATTGCTCATTATGTGTTTGCAAGAAGAAAATTAAATAGGACCTGGCCTTTTGATTTCTCAAGTCTTCTGACAATGTGGAGTTAATTAGTGATGGCAAAGATGGACACTGATGTGGAGGTGATCTGATTTCTCTGTAAATCATCTTAGCATTTTGTGCTGAGCACCGAACAGATGGTGTGACTCCCAGAGATGCTGTGATATTACTGCTGATGAGAGGGGTCTTTATTACCTTGCTTCCACTGCTTACCTTGTACAAGTGCCTGTGTTGGATTCCCTGCACTTCCCCTCTCCCCCACCCCCCAAATTATTCATCCGTTGGGGAGGGTTTCGTCTTTCTGCGCATGCAGAGACGGCAGAAAACAGGTAACTCTATCTGATAAGTGGTAGAGCCAGTACAGGAGAGGAACTGAGACCTTCCTCCCAGGGCAGCGGTAACAGTCCTGTTAGCTCAGTTGCTAGCAGGACTACGAGAGATGTGTTTTCTTGAGCAGTATGACCCAAAGACATGTCCCAAAATCCGTGGCCTTGTTTTGGTTTTGCTGGGTCAGCTTTCAACAAAGATGAGTAAGCAAATTTGGCAGGCTGCTGTAGGCAGCCACACTAGCTAGTGTGGAACAGGGGAAGAGATCTAGGTTGTAGGAGAGGAATGGTCTCAAAAGAATATTTTAGTTGCCTCCAGTTATTCATTAAACTAGTCATTATAACTGCGGTTAGATATCTAAAAAAAACATTAATCAACTTTCAGACTTAAGAAGGGATTTTTTTTTTAAAACTGACTTCTGGGATCCTGCTGTTCTTTTTGAGAAATGTTTGTTTGCTGGGAAGAGGTTGGTTTAATTTTCTTATACAAGTGTCTCTCTGTGATTCTTTGTTTAGCATTTAAGTGTTTCAGCATGAGAAAATGCATGCTATCTCCTCTTGGGTAACTGTTTCTTATCAATAGTAACTGTTAGCTTTGCTATAGTAGGGTTTATTCAATATTTCTTTATGGGAGAACAGTAATGAGGTAGAGGAAATACTATATCTCATGGTTTGCAGCATTTTATTGTAACTGCATTAAGAGTTGATAGCTTGAAAATGGCCACTGTATTAAAAAAAATTAACTAAGCCCTTTTATCAAGCCCTGCTTTGTGAACTGGATTGTGATGTCATGGTTGTACTTTCTGCATATAGATCAAACTTTGGGTCAGTAGATACAAACTTTGGATGTTATTTCAAGTAAATGACAATACAAATAAAGAGATGCTGTTGCCTAAAGAATTTTCCCATATTGTTTTTTTTTTTTTGTCAGTATGCTGATGCTTTCAGTTCTTCAGAGCAGACTGGAGACATTTCATGCATGTCAGCCTATATGAGCAAAATCATTTACACGTGTATGTGTATATATATGAAATTACAAAAACTTGTGTGATGTGAAATAAGTTTGGGGGATGGATGAGGAGAGGATGTAGTAGCTGTGAAATTTAAGAGACCTGTTTTTAGAATTACTTTATCAGTACCACACGTAACAAACATTAGCAGCTGTTTGCCCAATAAACCTATTCAATACTGTGAATGTAGTGGTTGTAAAACTGCAAGCCCTTTAGACATCTGTGTATATTGGGTTTGGTCTGTTGCTGCAAAATATATAGCGCAAGCAACTTCTTGTGAGTGAATGAAAGATCTTGAGAAACCTGTGAAATACCTTAATGCTTGCTGTGACTATAGCTGAGAGTTGCCATGGACTTGTTTGCATGACTAGAAGAGATTTTGTATGTTTCTGGAAAATGTTGAGATGCACATACCTCACTGGATGGTACGCTGTAATCCGAGTAATTGGCCTATCAATTGGAGTAAATTAATTTCTATGTCTGACTCCTCCTTGCTGTAAATAAAGGAGATTAATCCATCCAGAGGCCTCTGAGGAAGTGGTACATGCATATGGGTGTGAACAGTTCTTCTAGATACTTGCGTACTTTCTTTGAAACACCTGTGATATTTTGGCAAGATCATGATACTGAGGTCTTTATTACAGTCTTAATCTGTTCTTTGCCTTTTCTCTAAATTACTGTTTCATGGGATGTAAAAATCTCCATTTTAAAGACTTTCAAAGTCTGTACTAACTTGACTATGAAATTAGGCTAGATAACACACAAATAATGGTTCTTCTTTGAGTGCTAAAATCCTGGTAACAAGAAGACCTTGGAGGTACTTTTTTGTGCTAGATGAAAAAGTAGCATCATCATTCAGCATTGTGTCTTGAATAAATGTCCATAGTTTCAATATTGTGTAATAATTTAAGTGACATCCTGCTTAGGTTATGCCTGGTTATAATGGTATATCTCCTGCATTTATCAGTTGATGTCAATATTTAACTCTTCATGTCTTGTTACATATGAGATCTTACTGTGGCTATAGTAATGCTAAAATAGTTGTCCTGTTGATCAAAATGGTGAACAATTTATTGTGTGTTTTAGGTATTGAGGGTGATTTATCTCTTGCATCATGCGTGAATACAAGCTAGTGGTTCTTGGTTCTGGAGGTGTTGGAAAGTCTGCTCTGGTAAGTACTCTGTGAGGCAGTTCAAGTACATTTTCTTGGGCTTCTAGTGTCTTTTTTTCTCTAATACCCTCTCTACTAACCCATATTTCTTTTATGTAAGTGTGCACAAATAAACATAAATGTAAGTAATGACTGCTGAGGGTTCCTGGCTAGAATAGGTACATCCTTTACTGGGTGTATCTGCATCCATTGGTGCGCTCTCGCGTGCTAATATTTTTGTAGGGGGTTGGTTTGATGGTGCTTGGTCAGATTTTTGCCTGTCTTACACAGTGAAGTGCATAGTCACAGCATTATGAAGGTCTCTGGCTTCACTGGGTAAGCCAGCCATAGGTCTGTGGGAGATCAAGGTGCTTCATGAAACTCACACAATGAACTGGTTTGCTCATGTCTGGCCTTGGTAACTCCTGTCTCTAGAAAGGTCTTCAGGGTGCTGTTTGCTTAATGTTTGATAGCAGTCTCTAAAGCACTAATTTCTTTTATGCAAATACAAATATATATTTGCATGTTTGTAGGAAGTTTAGCATGTTTTCTACATCTTTCCTTGGAAGTAGGTGTATAGCTGTGGCAGAGAGTAAACCAAAGAGCTCGTGTATTTTAGTTAAACAATTACAGAAAAGTTTAATCTGACCTAGACTAGCACTGAAAAAGTTCACGGAATATGATGTTCTCAACCCACCTAAGAACTTTACATCTCTAATTGTGCGCTTTATCATAAAGTAAGGTCTAGAGGTCCACTCTACCAGGTAAGAAATATTGTCTTACAAAGCGGTTCCTAAAGGAAAACTTAAATGACAAATCATCTTAGATTGTGAAAGAACTTTTTCCTTCATCTCTGAATTCTTTATCTTACTGCAGCATTTCTGGATTTGAACCTGTCTGCTCTGACTTGGCCATTGAGTCTTAAAGTTCCGCTTGACTTGTGCTAAAAACGTCCTACGTGCTAGGTACACAGGAATATTCTACTGAGTCTAGTTAAGACTAGTAAATGCTGGCAGTCGTTTTTTTGACTAATTCCTGTGCTGGCAGATAAGTAGCAGAAGATGCAGTAGTTCTAAATGCAAATGTAAAAGCCATGCAGCTGTATACAGTATTCTATTCAACTAAAAACTAATAATGATTCCAACAGTTAGACAAACCTTAAATCAATGCATGCTTTAATTCTTACGCTCTAAGTGAGAGTGAATAAAGGAAGGTGTAGCATTGCTTCATCTAACAGTACTTAGTCAAATAGGCATATACATCTAACTTCTTATTGTTTCTTATAATTTATAGTTATGTCAATCACTTAATTTGCCTTCAAAAATGTAATGGATAACTGAGTATACACCTAGAACAGTAATTTGTGTACAATGTTTACAAAATGTCACTGTATAAGAAGAATCTTACAAGACCTTTTGTCTTGCAGACTGTACAGTTTGTTCAAGGAATATTTGTTGAAAAATACGATCCTACGATAGAAGACTCCTACAGAAAGGTATATGCAAGACCTCCCTAGTGTTACAGAAACTTAAAACTGCAGTGCACATTGTCAAATATTTGAGTCATTGCTTGAAAAAGGGTATGCCTGCTAATGCCACGTAATACCTGGTAGCTTAACAAGTTTGAAAGGTAAAGGTGCTCTTAAAGTCTGTCTGAAAGGAATAATTCAAGGCTAGCTTTTTAATGTTTAAGCATAATAGCTTACTAGCTAGTCAGTAAAAAATGGTAATTTCATGGTCAGAATTGAGAACATTTGTTATTTTTTAAATAAAATAAACTACCACTTTTTATTTTTTATAATATTTATTATTATTTTTTGTGTGTGTGTTAGTATCTGCAGGTAGATTTGGACCTGTATGTCAGAGGTTCTAAGCTTCTTTGCTACTTACGAAAATCTGCTAAAAACAACTTGAGGCTCACCTTTAGAACACTGGAGGCAACATACTGTATTCTTAATTTGACTGATAGCTTGATATGCTTCCATTAGATAGGTTGTTGTTTTATTAATAAGTTAACACAAACTTATCATAAATGAACAAACACTTAGAGTGGCCTGTTAGTTTCTCTCTTCCCATTTTCAGCATGACAGGCTGAAAGGTCTGACTCTGCTTGCATCATCTTGAATCTCCATATTGCTCACTCTTCAGTTTCAGCTGAGACCATGATTAATATTCCAGGCTAAGATAGCTTACATCTGGACTGCTACCAAAAGAGTTAACCATTTGGTGAAGCAGAATAGTTTTCAGCTGTGTCAGTTTCTTAATATTTTTCTCCTTTTTTTAGCTGAATTACTTTTCAGATGCATTGATGCTCTGATGTAGCTCACCATGTGGCCACAAAAATACCAGTGCCTATACAAGGGAGGCAAGATGCACAAACCCTAGCTGGGAATGGGCAAAAACTGCAGTACCTCCTCTTTCAGCACTGGGCTACATTTATATTGGAATAAAGAAGCTTCAGTAACAGCCATTGCAGCCTCTAGTTACCAGAATCTCTTCTGAACAGAAGAGGAATTAGTGAGAGCAAAATGATAGTTTCACACTTGTTTTCTTTGACCTCACAGAAATCTACATGCTGGAAAAATCCTCATCTTTCTTAAGCATGTGGGCTTCCAGCCAAAGCTAGAACTTCTATTAAAAAGACAACAGCAACAAAAAATTCTCTATAGCCACTGACTTTTTCTGTATCAGAGGAGAAGGAATTTTGGATCCTATCCTGATGTTTGGTGCAGGCCTTTGCTGGGTCAGGCCCAATAAATGACTCCAAAAAATATTCACAAGCTGTACTGAAGTGAAATGTTTCCTTTGTTATATATTTACATTCTTCAGGTCATGGTAGATTCATGATGTTTGCTGGGTGAATTTTTCCAAAGACTGTTTCCATGGAGCCTGAAAAAGCAAAGCCATCTCAAGAAATTTTGCCTTTTGCGAAGTAATTTTTTTAGCAAAGATCTTGTAATACTCCTTTCAGGTTTGGTCCTGAAATGACTAGGAATGTCTCTGTGTATTCTTCTTCTCAAATCAGCAAGATTGTTGAAGTGTTGCTTAAGTCTGGACAACACTTTGTGCGGTCATTTTCTTCCCCTCACTGCTAGTTATAATTCTAACTTGCTGCTTGACTTGGGTGACTTTAAAATGTATTGGTTTGGCAGTTGCAATTCTGTACTATTAGTCTTAAATCTAATTTTACAATATTTGAAGTTGAGAGGATGTGGCTTGAAATATTTTAAGTTTGCATGGAACGAAATAATTTGAGCATGAAGTCTTGAAACTTGACACCTTGGTTTACTCCCCAGATATTTCTTCATACAGAGAATAGATGCTGCTTAATTAGCTGAATAACTTTGTCAGCAATATATGCTAAAATAGTGGCTATTGAAGGAATCTCCAACCCTAGGGGGACATGGGGGAGGTGTGAGAGGAGTGGAAATATTACTCTTCCCCGCCCCTCAAGCTCAAATCCAGTTACAAAAGAAAAGCTCAAAGTTAAACTAGTGATAATGCATATACTGGGAATAGGGGACACAGAGTGCTGATCTGCCAAATAGGAATTTTACATGCAAATGGAAACAAGGGAAGTGTACCAATAGCTTGAAAGAAAAAAAAAAAATGGGTAGCCTGCTTGAAACAGCTCAAGGGTACTTCCCTGTCCTTTGATGCCCTCAAGGCGCGCTTTTTTTTTTTTGTAGAAACTAGATGGAGGAACTCTGAAATACATACAGAAACTGATCTGGCCTCTTAAACCTTCCATTTTTTTGCAAATTTTTCTAAGCTGGATCAGTTTCCTAATTAGTGTCACTAAAGGCTTGTTTTGGGGACACCATGCTTAGCGGTTTGCTTGCTTTATTGCTTGCTATGTATTACTTATTCTCTTGTTGATCTAAATTACTATTAAATGAGCATTAGTATGCCAGTCAAACTTTCTAGCTTTCACTGTACTTTTCTTTCAATCTGTGAATGATCCCTGAAACAAGTAGAAATTAGTTGTGCTAGTTGCTGATAACCATTATTACAAATTTAGCAGCCTCCTTTTTAATAATCAAAAATCCCTAATCACTTTGCAAAGTGGTACTTGGCTGCTGACGCTGCTTTTGAAAATGTCACTAGGGCTCTTTGAAAGGCTTCTTCCTGCTGTTTTCAAAGTGTATATCCATATAAACTTCTTAAGCCATTATGTTGCTTTATGCATTATGAATTTGCTTATAAAATCACACAATTCCTGGTGTCTTTGGAGGAGGGAGTTGCAAGAGGAAAAACTCTAACCGCATCTTTCTCTCTTGACAGCAAGTTGAAGTAGATGCACAACAGTGTATGCTTGAAATCTTAGATACTGCAGGAACGGTATGTAAAACCAACTTTTCTAAATACTGATGTACAGTGTTAAAACTATCAAAAGCTGTAGGGATGTGAATGATGACACATTTCCTTCCTCATTCTCTAAAGAGTAACTGTGGTCCGTGCATTGGATTAAAGGATGTTCTTTAACATACTAGTATTTAAACAAAATTTGAGTATTGCAGCAGAAAATGAATTCCAAGTTTCCTGTGAGCTCATGTTCTGTAATAGGGGAAACATGAGATTGAGAATTTTAAAAGACCTTGTGCTGCTGTTTTGAGTTTATATTGTCCAGAGGAAAATTTAGGCCCGTTGGCTACTCAGGTTTGATTTCTGTTGCTGTAGAGAATACGTGCTTTCTTCTCTCCTTTCTCTTTTGTGTGTGAGATGTACTCTGACATTGGGGTAAAAAAAGTATCGCTTTAGTCAGCTTATGTGAACTCAAAGTGCAGGGTTTATGCTGACCCTTTGCATACTGGTCAGGTTTTTCTGTGACTTGTTCCAAAATCTACTGAAAGCAGTCATTTCCTTCATTGATTCCAGTGAGCACAAGCTCAAGACCCTTGTAGTGTAGCATGTGTTCTCTGAACTATAATAGTAATCTGGTCCAATAATAATCTATTTAAATTCCATATTAGAGTAAGGCCATGTAAAACTACAGAAAGATGGAGTGGCTGTTCTCTCAAAATATACTGGGCTTTTCATCTGACATACAGCAAGAGACTTGGTGAGTGATTGATCAGTCACAAGATAGCCGAGTTACCAATGCGAGAAAGGCAGATGCTGTCCCACAGTCATACTGGTAAGAGTTTTCAAACAGGGAGAGGCCCTGATGCGGCTGTGCAGTGCGCTAGCAAGTCTTCATATGCAATATTGTAGTTGTCACCGAAGTCTAGGAAATGTGACAAGTCTATTGAGTGTCTCCATCCTCTAGTCAGTCTTGAAAATGAAAGTAGAATTTAACATAGGAAAGTGCCTAGACTACAAAATGGAGGCTGCAAAGGGACGCATTTACTGTGTGACGTGTTTTAAGGAACGGACAGGAGATAGGTAAAAGTTGGTATGTAAGGAAGGATTTGGGAGGAATGTGACTTCTGTAATCTACAGATTACACTGTACCTCCTCTCTTGAAATTACTTTAGTTTCTGTGATTCCCCACCCCCACCCCAGGGTATAGCCCTTGGCAATATCTAGATATTGTTCAGCCACCCCACATAATGTTTTCAACCAGATTTATTTAAAAGCAGTTCAGTTTAATGTAATGCTTATAGTCAAACAGTAACATATTGGTCGGTTTAAAAAGGCAGGGAGGGCACAAATGCATCGTACTTGTGATCCATTTGTGACCTGAAGTATATGGCAGTTCCCATAAGGAAAGTGCAAATTGAATGCAACATCTGTATCTTTTTTCTAATTACAGGAACAGTTTACAGCAATGAGAGACCTGTACATGAAAAACGGACAAGGTTTTGCATTAGTATATTCCATCACAGCACAGTCCACGTTTAATGATTTACAGGATCTAAGAGAACAGATTCTTCGAGTCAAAGACACTGATGATGTAAGCATCTCTAAAAATGCTTAATACTTATATTTACAGTTTTCATTACATATGTTGTAATGCATACACTGCGATCAGATAGCTTCCAAGCTTTAAATTAAGAGACAAATCAACCAGTAGATGCATAGTACAGAAATGCAACTCTTAAGGCAAACTGGAGAAATCGTAAATTGTCATGTGGTATATAAAGAGAATTGTCTTTTTAATCTCTTCCTTTAAAACACTCTATTTGAAACTGTATATAACCTTATTCACTAGTACTGCAGAAAACATCTCTAAAGCAACTCTATTCTTACCTCAATTACTATCAATGAAGGTTTAAAAAATACCCTACAGTTCAATTTTTCTCTTCAGTATGCCTACTGTTTATGGTATTTTAAAAGCACAAAATTCTAAGTTCTTGCAGAAGACAGTACTGTAAGCTTTAAACTTGCATGTTATGTAGCTTTTATAGTTTGTGTGTGTTCTTGCAAGTAAGTTTGGTCATACTATTTCCACACAATTTCAATATGCACCTCTTAGCATTATTAAAGCTGTAATGTGAGGCTAAAACATTCCAGTTTATAATTGATTTAAAAAAACCAACCAAACAAAAAAAAACCCCAAAAAAACCCAAAAAACCCAACAACATACTGCAGTTGTAGGAAGTGAATACTTAGACCCTTAATAAAAGGAAGAAAGGTATTTCAAATGTGAAACAGCAGTAAAAGTGTGTTTTTAGCAGAAACACCTTCTAGGCTTTAGCCATCAGACAGAAAAATCTTCCTTGGGGAAAAAAAAATGTAAGCAATGAATAGTTTTTAAGTGTGCTCATCTCATTTAAACTGTGCTCATGGAAACTTTGATCCCTTCCTTACTGCATGTATCCACATCAGCTTCTGCTGCCAGTGGACACAGAATGTATTAAACGTTTCCATTTCAGGGAAGTTCATTGTGAGTCTTGTAATACAAACCACCTTGCACTTTCTTAAGCATAAGCATTTGCAGGTCTTGCCTGTGTTCAGCAGATTTCTTCTGGAAGTGATTTATTATCCATTATCACAAATGTATCTCAAAAGGGTAGTATTTAAGTTGCATGTGCCTTTCCCATCCAGAACCTACCAAGTTATAGCCTTGTTTAGCATCAAATTAACTTTGTACACTATAATAAAGATAAATGTGACAATATTTGAAACCTTAGTTTACATGGTATATTTATGCTGATTCGCATATACTTTCTTTGGTAGTATTTCCTTGGTATTATATTTTTCTTTAGAACACTCCTCTCAGTCTTGAAAGCCATTCCATAGTATCAGGAGAAAGATAATGAGCTTCAAGTTGCAACTCTTGTTCTCACTGAAATTTACAAGAAGTTTTTCCTATGCCAAAGCTTAGGCATGGCTTGCTTTCTCAGTGGGGGGAAATTAAATGATCAAAATATTGTAAAATTTTTTCCAGCACTTTAATTTGGGAGAAACTTAGCTATGTCCTCAAATTAGTAAAAGGAAGGAAAAAAAAAACCCAAACCCTTGTATGGTTGCCTTTTCTTGCCACAAAGGTCAATTCAGCGTTTTCCGTAGTTAGTAATTTTGGTAAGCTAGCATGTTTGTTTCCTCTGTGTGCATCAGCTTACTAATAAGAACTGTTTGAGCAAACTGCTCTTGAAAGGAGTGCAGATAGGCTGGAAGTAGAGGAGTGGTGAAAGGACCTTTAGTGTTCTTCATCACGCTACCCAGTACAAGCCACTTTTTCTAGGATTTCTGAACATGTAAGCATCTTGCAGCAGATTCTTCAGTAGACTTCTTGATACCTTAAACATCTGAACATGAAATCTCATTAGGTCTTCTAGAAGATGTGAAATTTTCTCAATTGGCAGTGTACCGAATCCTCAAACCGTTCCCCCCACTGCCCTGCCAAACAGCAGGCAAAAAAATGCAGTCACTTTGATTTGAAGATTAAAGTCTCACACAACTGTAAACTTAAGTTTCTGTTATACCAGAGCTTGATTATTCTGGCAGTCAGGATCCTCTAAGGATTCAGATAGGGTTTTAGGTGTGCATTTACATTGTGCCTTCCCAAAATCTTAATGAGTTCTTCACTGGTATTAAATTGTTTTTAGGTGCCTATGATTCTGGTTGGCAATAAGTGTGACTTGGAAGATGAAAGAGTTGTGGGAAAGGAACAAGGTCAGAACCTAGCAAGGCAATGGAATAACTGTGCATTCTTAGAGTCTTCTGCAAAATCAAAGATAAATGTTAATGAGGTAAGGCACACTTCCTATGGGGGGAGGGGTGGTGGGGAGAGAACGATGGGACACCGTGTTCTGGTAGCCAAACATGACTGCTTGTCAAGAAAAACTAACAAAATTTTGAGTAACATTCACTATAATGGACAAAACTGTACAAAACTATTGTGAGAATTTGTGAGATGTTTCTGTTAAGAGATGTAGTTAGCTTTGACTTAGGACTTTTAAAAAATTAATATAATTTTAAAGTATAATTAGTTTTCAAATTATATTCATATGAATTTGGGATAAATACTTTTTTCATGTTACATTCCCTAGTTGATATAATCTCCACTTAGAATGCACTGCTAGACTACTTTTTTTTTTTTTTAAAAAAGACCTTTAAGAGAGTTAAATCCTTAAAACTAATTGATTTAAGTTATTTGGTATTAAATTATTTGAGATAGTAAGGACAAAAACTCTTAAGGGTTTTGTCCAAATTAGGAGCTGATTAGAGAAGGGACCTAAATAAGTGCTCTGTTAAAAAAAAAAAGGGGGGGGGCAAAAACCTCTCCTCTCTATCTAGCTACTTACTAGCAGGAGCTAGGTGACTGATCAAACACATGCATTTTTGGGACTTACCATAGTGCATGCCTTCTTATCCAGTGGGGGTGCCAGCATAAAGAAAGGGATGCAAAAAGTTTTAGAAAAAGGAGCTGTGTTAGTGTTTATGTTTCTGGAACAGCTTGAATATTATGATAAACCCAGCAATTCATTGTGTTTTCTGGAAAACATCGTTGGCAGTATCAGTCAAGTTGAAAGGGCCTCTGTGCAAGACTTGGATGTAATCAAATGAATATGGTGGGTTTAAGCACAGCTGATTTTAAAAATGAGTAATGTGTGTTTAATTAGTTGGGAATTTCTGGAAACTATTCAGTTTTTCTTAAATACAAATTAATCACTTTAACTATATAAAAGTCATATGTTTAATAAACTAGAACTTAACTTCCATCAAATACTAAAAGCCCTTGTTGGAATGTTTGCTGCTTTGCAGCCAGTGCTTAGGAAACTGCTAGGATGGCTTTAGTATGAGGACCTCCTTGATTTAGGAGATGCAGAAATAATTGGAACAATGTCAGTTACGAACGAAACAGATGCTGTTTAATTGTAGTATGTAGACTTGTCTTAAATTAGCCTTTCAACAAAATCATGTTCTAATTAGAATTCTAGGAGATTCAAAGTGTGAGAGAGTCTCATAGATGAGTTACTTTTCTAGGAAATGTTACGCTTATGTCATGCTGTAGTCCTAGAGAGGCTGCTTAATTAATTCTCTAGACTTTAGTATTTTTAAGGTATCTGGAAAAGCATTATCTCATTTGAATACAATAGACTGTTACAGAAAATATGCAGTGTACTTGAGTTACCATGAAAATGTGGAGTTAGAACTTATTAGAACTTATTAGAACTTTCTTTAAAATAATATCTTTAGAGTGATTTGAGTTAGAAGAAAGCTGTGGCCTGTTTCTTGACCTCAGTGCTAAATTGCAAAGTAATAGCTTAGTAGTTGATCATTGTGACGCATATCGTGTGTGTTCAGATAAATTTGACCTAGAGATTAAACAGCTGCAGATTATAAATGCCTTTCCAGTTTGGTTCATTGAAAGTAGGAAAGCCTTGACAGACAATTATCTTAAACAGAAAATGAACAGGTATTAATTAAGTATACAATTTAACTTTCTAGCTTTGTGATAACTAAATATTTACAGGGGTTCTTGAGTATGTGAGTATATTATGTGTGATGATATAAGGCTTAAGGTTATGAGAGAAGCCTCTTAATTCCAATAACCAACTGATTTTTATATTCTCAGATCTTTTATGACCTTGTGCGACAAATTAACAGAAAAACTCCAGTGCCTGGAAAAGCACGCAAAAAGTCATCATGTCAGCTACTTTAATACATAGCTGTACTGTAGCTCTGAGCCAGGTAAACCTTTTAAAATTTACTGTATATTATGGCTATTAAAAACAAACAAAACAACAACAAAAAAATCCTAAACAACTGTGGTAGCTGTTGATGCAGAACAGCATTGAAAAGTCTTGATTTACGTTATCATAGAAATTTTTATGGTCTTTATTTTGCCATTCCAAAGTCAGAACTACAAATATGTGCAAGATACACTGTTCACACTAGTATCTTCCCCCCCGCCAAGCTTTAAGGTGTTGGTAGAGCTCAAATTAAGGATGTCCATTCTCATACTTCAAAACTTTAGCTTTTGGAAACAGGGTTTTCTTTTTTAAAGGCTGATAGAATATACTGCAAGAGCTCAATTATCAGGAATGCACACTGTAAAATATTGCAGTTTGCATGCTAAAAATGTCACTTTCTGCTTTGAATTCCTGCATGTACTTGCATGATGTCATAGGGATTTAGCTTACCTTCTTTGGACTATATGGATATTTTATAGGCTGCATGGTAATTAGTACATTTGGAAGAGAACAGTGAAGTGATCATTGTAACGCTCAAAATATTTGACCTGGAGCTGTTGGCTACTAGATCAATTTCTTACTCGTTGGCAGTTGGCTAATGTTCCACATGACTAAATCCATTCTTTAAGAATGCTGCTGAAGGCTTGAGCAAGCTCCAGCCTGCTCTTTAAGCAAGCCTTTTCAGAAGTTAGTCAGCAGGCATGAAATTTTTTTCTGCAACTTGTTCTTGGGCAGATTGTTTCCCCCTTTCCACCTCTGAGCCTTAGTGTGGATAGACGTCTGTCTTGATTGACGTGACATCATACAAGTTGCCTGTTCATCTCAATTCTTTTCAGTTTTACTGGACATATGGTAGTTCGGTTGCTTCAGTGCTATGATCCATTATTTTGTCATCTGATAGACCTATTTGATATACTGGAGGATCCTGGTAGGACATTTCACTGTCATAAATTACAGGCTTTTACTAATATTTAGATAGTGCCATGCTTAACTCTTTTTGGTATTGATATTAAAACTTACTTAATTTGAAAATGTGAATCAGTTCAAAGCAAAACTGAGAGGGTTCCAAAAGCATTATCTGGGGATGGCAGAAATGGCTGCTGCATTTCTTTAACAGGGCTTTCAATTCAGGAGCTTTGATCCTCCAAATGTGTTTTTGTTTTTAAAGCCACTGGAACTGTCATACTGTAAGCAAAACTAGTCGCACCCATCGAATACTACTTCCACAGTTCAGCTTGGATTACCATATGTATCCCAATTCAGTTTTACTAATTGAGATAGTCTGTTATTTGTATGTGTACAGTAGAAATGAAATTAGTAAAGGAGAAGTGATAACCTTATCTTCTAAGTCTGTTTGCTAAGAACTTTGCTAGTTCCTGCTTTACTTCTTTTAAGTAAAGAGTAATGACAAATAGTCGTTACTAATACTAACCTCTTGTTTTGTCATTCCAGGTCTGAAGAACTGTTGCCCAATTCAACAGTGCCAGCATTCCAACTTTATTAAACCTAACAACATCTTAAATGGACTTTCCTGTGGTGGTACCCTTTAAGAAATGGATGAAAGCTACTACATCAGTTTGCACATTCTAATCACTTTCCAGTGTCACGAGAGATTTTTACTTATAAATATTCTAAGTGTATGCAACTGGTAAAACCAGAGCCTACATCCAGTATTACTGATAAGAGACATTGTTCATCCACCAATGTTGTACATGTATGAAAACTGTGTACTGTATACTTCAACAATCCCCACTTTCTATTGGAGAGTACAATAATGTAAATCCTAAAAGCACCACTATTTTAGCATAATAAAAGAAAGTCCAAAGAGCTCCTATATAGACTACTCCAGATAACTTTGCTTCATCGGTATTTGTAGCTTATTGTAACTTTTTTAAAGAAATACAGGATCATCATCATCGTATTGTACAAAAGCGCTTTGATTAACACAACAGCTATATAGTTTTTTAATTTTAGGAAAAACCTGTGGAGACAGTGATCTAGTCTTTAAGAGTCCTTTCAGTATAATGTCTGACTAAAGACATGGCCTTTAATATCTGTTGGGAAGGAAATGTCCAGACTTTTCAACCTTTTATTGTATGTTTCCTTTTCCTTGTTTACATAGGGAACAATGTTTATAGTTGTGTGTACAGTGGGGGTCTACAACAAGAAGTGTATATTTTAAAACGATTTTTTAATGATTTAACAATTTTTTGTAAATCATTTTCGGGCTTCTGCAGCTGTAGATTCTCACTGTGAATTCCCTTGCTTGCTCATGCATAAGTGTATTTGCAATACCAAATATACAGGTTTAGTACTTTTTGCCTGTTAGTGATTGTTTTACATGTGTAACGTTTTGGTTGAGATGTTAAATGGTGGAAGAGTACTGTGGATGTGAATGTGGGAAGTAATTTTAATCATGTGTAATTGGTCACAGGGCCTAAGTTGCAGTAATTAACTTTTGCTGATTTATTTAACAATGCCTTGTTGCTTCGTATGCATTAACGTTTGGGTGTAAAGATTGTGTGTATATCCAACAGGGAGCCACAGTATTTAAATTGACCAACCTAATGTTACAACTGCTTTGAGGTGGCCAAATGTAAACTAAAAGCCTTAATTAAAGTGGTGCAATTTTGTATGACTTAGCATCAGTAGTTCAATAAATTTGGATTGCCATGCAAGGGCTTGCATTACAATTATATACTACTTGAATGTTTTGTGTTTCAGTAGTGCTAGTAAATATTGATTTTAAATCTCTTGCACAGTGCAGATTCATACATCTTAGGACGAAAAGGAACCATTATGACTTTGTCCTCTGACAAATACATGCCATAGATATTTCTTCTAATAGCATCCCATGTGCTAGGGTGGATGAATTTCTGACTGAATGAAATTCCACTTATAGTTTTGGATTTTGAATATTCCAAATTCTAATGTAAGGGAGAGTCTAACAGAAAAATAGCTGTCTTCAAAGGTTAGACTGTCAGTGGCTGTTTTGGGAACTTGACAATGTTGCCTGCTATTTTCCTTCTTTCCAGGAAGAATTCGTTGTTAAAGTTGACTTAATGTAGCTAAAAAAAAAAAAATTCTCTTGGGAGACAACATGATTTTTCTGCATGATTAAACCGTATTTGTTTGGTTTCAAGGAAATCTGCAGAATAGCATTCTTGCAGTATTGAGTGTAGAGTTTTGCAGACTTTAAATATCGGTTAACACTGTTGGACTGTGAAGTGGAATGCGTGGACTGTGGATGATTTCCTGATCTTGGCTGTGCTGCTGAAAATTAATGTCACACCCAAATACTTGGTACCTCCTGTTTCTCTGGCACAGAATTATCAGAGCTTGTTCTAATCCATTCCTGCAAATTCAATCAGATTAGGTTAGCTAATACCGGTAAGCTTTGAGATAGTTTACGTTGCCCAAAGTGAATTAGGGAGCCCAGCTGATCCTTCCTGCTGGTAATTTCATCAGTCATCACCATTGTTTAATGGAGGTAATACACTCTTTTTCACTGTGCAGAGTCAGAGTTAAGACTGAAATTCCTTTTCATTTATCATTAGAAGCCAGAGCATGTGGTTGATGATCCCCATAAATATCTCTTTTGGTGCTCTCTGCATCCTGATTGGTCCCCAGAGTAGATGAGACTGGAGCACTGGATGCTCTAGTTCCTTTTTCACTAGGTACCTTCCTCCTTGATGAGCTAATCAGTATTTTTCCTCCCTTCACTTTCAGCCTCTGCTTATTCAGGTCTTATAACACTTTTATGTCCCAATTGACCTTATCTGTGTTCTTTTTAATGTGTTTCTTTTCCAGGCAGCTGTACAGATGGCATTGGGTGGGAGGGAGAGAAAATTCTTCGATAACATCAGAGAGGGACCCTGGTCTGGTCTCAGTGTCCAGCCAAAGAGTACTGATTACAGGGAAGATCAGGCTTTGTCCTGAAAGCTCTGTACTGAAGCATTCTTCGTTGCTCTGTGGAATAGTAAATGTACAGTTCCTCAGCATTAGAGGTAGTCAGTTTGATCAAATCCCAGGAAAGTAAAATTTGCAGGAACTCCAGGCTTTACCATCTAAAGACTGTGCTAAAAAAGTGAAATACACTTTTTCTCTCCTATATTTAGAACTTAGGCCAGATTTGTAAAATCAACACATCATAACCCAGGTAATACATAAAAACCAGTATTTGTCTCCTTGAAAACTTAGGCAGGCTTCAAGGGAGCAGTGTCCTGGTTGTTAAAGGGAAGATGCATGACAAAATGATGCTGAGGAAGTGATGGACATGAGGCGTAAGGAAAAACACATGAAAGAATTTTCATCATATCTAAGTAATCATGGCATAAGAAGCTGTTCCTGCTGAGGAAGTGAATGTCCAGTTCCCCGCAGGAATTGGAACTATGTAAGCAGTTACCAATTCTAGAAAAGAATCCTGTCTGCTGAAATTTTTGAACAAATTTTTACATATCTTCAGGATAACAGCTTTGTGCACCAGCGCTTAAGAAGTTCACGCTTGAACTACTTGTACAGAAACAGAACACTTCTCATAAAGCTTTGGATGAAAACATGCATAATTCATATCTTGAGAACTAATGCAGTAATTTTCCAAATTCAGTGCTAATACACATGTATTACTGCTTGTAAAGTTAGCTTATGCTTACAGGGCACACAAAGGCTGTGACTGCTTTATTTCTACCCTAATCTGAAATTGGTATATGTCAGTATTTAAATGTCTGAGCTTTCTATGGAAAAAGTAATGTTTGTGTCCTGAAATATAGAAGTATTATTTAATGGAATTGCACTCTTCCTATTAGGACTCTTTCCTGTTGGTATAAATTTATTTCTTATACCTTACCTTGTTACTAATGCCATTCTTCATCCTCAAATTATTCTGTGAAATGAATGTCTATTTGCTGAACTTACAAGAATATTTTGAGACTTTGCAAGATGTTTTCAGATGCCCAAACGAACGCACTGTAAGCTCAAACTACTACTGCTCCTCTGCATAAGAGAACGTAACTTGTGGAAAAGTATTGTAGAGTTAGATATTGTTTCATAATGTGTACTGATATTGCAATGCTAGAAATGGGAGGTCGGAGGAGAATCCTGCTGGAATTTGGATTAAACTGTGCGTTTTTCTCCTTTACTGGTGTAATTAGAGTTGCTGTTTCCTCACAGGTGAACGCTAAAGATGAGGATTTTCTTCTTTTAAAATGCTAAACCAACTATGGATGAATCAAACTTGATTGTTTTTTTTTCCTGAAGTTTTCTAATCTTTGCCAGTTTTGGGAATAACTTAGAGGGGGAGAAATTTTGCCACAATACTGTAGTAGTTCTAGATAGACTTCAGTTTAGACATACCAACAATAGAAAGTTATTTCTAGATGTGAATGGTCAAAAATAGTAGTCTATATACAGCTGTCAGTAGTACTTTTTGAATCGTAATATGAAGATGCAGCCAAGCATCAGTGTAGACAGAAAGCTTTTTGTCCAATTTTAAACTGCTGTCCCAAGAGCATTAGGCTATACTTTAATTTATAGCTTTTTATTTTGCCTGTGTATGGGGAGGAAAATAAAAGCAAAGAAAAAGTTGCTCAAAGATGTAACAAAATGCAGTTGTATGTAGTTCTCTAAGGCACCATTAGAGAAGCAGAGCTCTTAATCAAATTAGGTTCTTATTTCTGAGTCTGAAGCACCTTATGTTTTTCTTTGAAAGGTTTATAAACAACTTGAAGATTCTGAAAACCTAATTTAACTTCTCTGTTCTATAAAGTAAAACTCTGGAATGATACTTATATTTGTCACAAGCTTTATATTCTCAGTGTGGAACTACGAGCAATGTTGTTTTGTAGTCTTGATTTTGTTCTCAGTGTTGCAATATCTGGGCTTCAAACAACAGATAAATGTGAATTTTGCTTCTTTTCTTTTTTCTGTGTTTGGGTTGGTTGGTTTTTTTTTTAAATACCCTCCAAAACCATTTATTTTCAGAATTTTGAATCATCAAGCAGAGGGTGGCTTCCTGTTTTCAGTGAGATGTTCTTTAGGGAGAGATTTGTGAATGGAGAAAAGAATGTCTTCATAATTCAACTGTAGTCACTTCAGCCTCAAGAAATATTAGTTCAGCTGAACAACAAGCTCTACAGCTTCATTGTTTTAAGAAAGTTCACTGCCACCAGGATTTTTTCCTTCCCCCCCCCCCCCCTTTGAGGTGAACTACTTCATTTGAAAGACATTGTAATTTCTAATTAATTCATGTAATGTCTTTTGGTTACCATAAACTTGGGGGGAGGGGGCATTTCTGCAATCTTGGATACCAAGTGAAATTATAGTAGAAGTTATAGTTCCTTCTTTGGTCAGTATACTTTACCTTTTCATACTATGCAGCATTTTTACCTTCTAAATCTAACAGGGAGGAGTCAGTAACTTCACTCCCGTACTAAGTACAAAAATCTACACGTGAAATCCCAGTTCTCGTAAACTGGGTTTACTGCTTGTAACGTGCCCAATACAACAAAGACCCTTGGCACTACTGTCATGATTTTCAGACACAAATAAAATGACAGTTACAAATTCGTCTCTTTCTTTTTAATAAAAAAGGGGTTTTAGCTGAGCTTCCTCAATAGGAGTGGGCATGGGAATCAATTTGTTTAGAGTAAGACCTCCAACAAGCATTAATTTGAGAGTCAACACAAGTATTTTAATACTCAGCAAGCACATAAACACTTTAGTTAAATTCTTGAGACTGGTTTTAAAAAAAAGTTTCCTTACATTTAAATTCTAGAAAGTGAAAAATTACACATTCCAGAAACGTGTTTCAACTAAGAAAAGATGGGCTAAAACATGAGCTTTCTTCCTTCTCTTACAAGAAGGAAAGGTATAGCATAGATTCCATGGTTTCCTTTGTACTGAATGCAGTTGCGCTGCTGTCACGCATTGCAGAAGAACTTTGTTGTGCCCTTAGTTTTGATAGTTCTGAATTAAGACTACGATTTTGTATATGCAGATGTCACGTATGCACCTTAGCAATGCATTAGGGCAATTTATTTGATTTGTGAGCTGTCTATATTAAAACATTTTCTAAAGGGTAATTGGAGTTTTGAGTTAGTTTACTTGTTTAACTTTAATCTAGTATATCCTGAACTTTAACCTAGTACATCCTGTAAACCCCGCTAACTTCACAGAAAGCTAGTAGGGAGCAGAGGAATCTTAGGCGTTGGCGATAAACACGCCATGTTTCTGTGTTAGTCGTGCTAGCTGCTGAGTTGTCTTTCCTTGTCCTGCCTCTAAGTATGGAGCATTACTATCCCTTGTGATACTCGGACAACATGGCTGGAGTTAGGATCAGTGTTGACGTGAATATGTGAAACTTAAGATGGATTTATAGTTTTTAATTATACATTTAAATTCAGAGTCCTTTCTATCACTGCCTGAAAAATTTGCATTCCCTTGTGCTTCTTGGAAGTGTAAGATGCTTGCATGAGACTTTCCGTTTTTTTTCTCCTTTTTTTCCCCTCTTTCCCTCTTGTTAGATAAATATGAAGTGGGACAGTAGTCAAAAAACAGTGCCTGAAAACACACCTCCAGGTGTTTGCTCTGTTCCGCCCTCCTTGCCCCCTTTTTGGAGCCAACTTGAAGCCTCAAAGGTGCTTCCCCAGCCTGCACTTAAAGAGGCTGTATATACTATGACAAGTTCTCTCAAGGGCCCCAAATCTTTTATATTCTTTTACAGATTGGTTTGGTTTTGTTTTTTTTTTTTTTTCCTAAAGAATGCGTGCTGCTCTCTCAGTTTCTCTTCAGCCTTATTTCTCTTGCTTTGTTGTCATCTGTCATTGCTTTGGATGAACTTGAGGCAACACGCAAAGGAAGCCTTTTCTCTGACATCATTACATCTCTCATTTGTTTACACTTTCCTGCCCTGAGAAAGGGCTAGCCTGAGAGCTTGAGCTGTTGGTGAAGAACTGCACCAGACGTTACTCTGTGCATTACTCTGAATTTCCCACTGCACTACAGAGACGATAATGCTACGCTGTTTTGTGAGGACATGTTGAGCGGTAAATTCTATTAAATATGTAATACTGAATTAGGATATATAGTTCCTTTAACATTCTTTTAGTTTTCTGCCATAATGAAGGTTGCTGCCTTCACTTGTGCTTTCGTGGTAAGTCTACATGATAGAAGGGCAACTTTTTTTTTTTTTTAAATCCAAAACTACATTTCCTGAGTGACTAATCTACTCTCCAAGGGTCTTCTGCTTGCTTGTGTTCTTGCATACCCGATCTTCATCAGACTTCCCAGCTTTCCTCTTCCTGTGAAGCCTTCTGAGGTTAGGCTCTCCAGCAGCTTCAGTGAGCCACCAAGGTTGGGAGCCGTGGCGTTTCATCAGTATCTTAAGCAAGCTGTGGGACTTCGGCTGGTGTCTTGCAATTCTGCTGCCTTTTGCAGCTGTTTTCAGATGCATCCCTCCGTATGAGGAATTTAAATGCCTAATTTGCTCAAAGTACCCCTTGGTAGCTGTAGCCCCAAATACACCCGAGTACTTGCAAGCGTTTTTCAGAACTTGCCTGTCTACACTAAAAATGCAGTTTGGACGCTTTTCCTTGTACTAGAGCACAAGTAAATGAACTACTGTCAGTAGTACAGTCATTTGTACTAGTAGGGTAGCAGCAGTACTTTCCTGTAGTTAAAAAGCGTGCAAAATCCATTTTGAGGAGGAAAAGGAGAGGCAATTTCATAACTTCTGTTAGTTTGTCTGGGGAGATAAGGGCTGAGCAATCCTGCGTGGTGGTTACTACCTTACCTCTTGGTGCCGGTAGTCCCTCTTATACTGGGAGAAATGGGAAAGGAAAGGAAATAAACACAAGTTCGTCATCTTCTAACAGAAACAGCCTCATCTTGATGAAGCAAAGGCTGGGAGGCACGAAAATAGAAAGAAAAGAAAGAAAAAATTTTGAGCATTGGGTTACTTCTTCGCTGTGGAATGAGATAACCTGAACAGCATTTGAAACATTTAAACTACTTTTTTTTTTTTTTTTTTTTAAGCTTTGTCGCTTAATCCGGGATCTTTCGGCCTGAGAGAGGAGAGCAGCCTTTGCCCGGCGGCAGCTGCCGCCCGGACAGAGGCGGGGAAAGCAGGGCGGGCCGTTACCCCCTCACCACCACCTCGGCCTGGCTCGCCTCAGCACGGCCGCTCCCCGGGGCCCGGCACCCGTCCCCGCCCGGGCCGGGCTATCGGTGCCAGGCGCGGCGCAGGCGCAGCGCGGCGGCCCCGCCTTGCGCGGGCGGAAGCTCTTCCTTCTCCTTCCGGGCCGCGGGCCGGCGCTGGCGGAGGCGGGAAGGCTGGAAGGCTGGAACCCGGGCTGCGCCGGGCCGGAGGCCGCCATGGAGAGGTGAGAGGCGCGGCGAGGGGGCGGCCGGGGCGTCCCGGGGAGCGCGGCCCCCCCGCGGGTGCGATGTGATGGGACACGGCCCCCTGAGGCGGCCGCGGAGGCCGGGGAGCGGTGCGCTCGCAGCGCCGGCTGGAAAAGGCAGCGAAGCTGGAGCAGTCTCTGAGGGGTCCCGAAGGCTTTTAGGTCACCCGAGAGCTTTAGATCTGTTTGGTTTCTTCTGGAATATATTTATAGGTTAAACGGGGGTTGTTAATTACTCAGGAATCATTGAGCCGGGCCTTTGCAGGGGGCTCTGCAGGCAGGCCCGCTTGGGCAGTCAGGGCTGTGGCCTTCACGGTCCCCCTGTCGCTTCTCCTTTGCATTTTAGTAACTGTTAACGGCTTTTTTCTCTCCTGCAAGACATGTGGACTTTCTTAATCTGTGAGGATTTTGTGTACCTGAAGAAAAAAATCGTGAAATCATGTCATTCTTTCAATTGAATTTTTCAGTTCAAAATTGAATTTCATACAGTTGTATCTCTTACTAGCTTTTTTTAATAAGAAAATGTTTGTAGTGGTGCAGCAGGAACAAAGCGTGGGTTTTCAGACAAACTCATTTTCCCGAGCTGATGAGCAATACTAGATGATCTGTAGAGGAAACTGGACATCAGTACTAGAATTGGAGATGATTTCTGCTTTGTTTAAGTTTCCCAGTTGTGGAGTTACTTGAAGCAACAGAAAAATCTTCTTGTATGTTCTGCTTGGATTCACTTGCTTACTTTGTGCCTATGTTGCTGTTCTCTAGAAATGGTTTTGGAGACATGTCATCCCCCCGTGATGCAGAGATGGCCAGACCTGGACGGAAGCAAAGCTCTCAGAAAAGAGTTTCTAGTATCCTTTTTCTGGAAAAACTTTTTATCTTCTCTTTAATCATTGCTTGCCATGTTCACAGGGTGTGTGTATTTTTACCACTGCTTTGATTTTAAGCATGTTGAGAGTAGTTTTCAAATATACAGCAAGTTACTCTCTGTTTTATACCCATTTGAAGTGAGGAATGTATGAGTATAATGTGAAATTGTTGTCTGATTTGTGAGGTATTCTCCAGTCAAAATTTTGCTATTGAACTGTCTCATATTTTCCCCTTCTGTAGTCTGTTTTCTTTTCTGTGTGGTATTCTCATGTATTAAGAAGGAGAAAAATTCATAAACAAAACTATGATTGCAATATCTAAAAGCTAATAGAGAGGCATATTAATGACTGACTGAAAGTGTGACGAGGAAATCTGGATGAGTTTCATTTAGAAAAATACTGCATTTTCAGCAATATGGTACATTACTTGGCCTTTACAGAAGAACTTAGGGATAAGCCAAAAGATGCAATTCTTTGCCTTTTCACAGAATAGTACTTCCTCTGAATGTAATTTTCTCTCTCTCCTCCTTTTCCCCGCCATTGTAGTCTCAAACCATGTCAAAGCCGTTGTAGTGATGGCTCAGATTATTCGCTAGACTTCAGGGAAAGTAAGAGATTGTAGAAATGCTTGTATAGTCAATTCTTGACTGTATTTAGATTATTTCGGTTGTGGGTTAAATTATGATTGCAGGGATGTTGCATTGCCTGTCGCCTAAACTTGTGCCATCACATTTGTGTAGCATGGCGTTTTACAGTTTTTCATGGGCTTATGAACTCAGGTTGATGTCAGCCCAGAGAATTATGTGAGCCACAGGTGATTCCATCCCTGAGGTTTTGAAAAAATAAGTTTTCTTCACTCCATTATATCTTAGTTTTACGGTCTTTTGCATGTATTGTGTTATCAGAGTAATGTGATTATTTAGCGTATCTTAGCTTTCCATCCACAATAATAGCAAGAGGAGTGCACAGACATAGATTTAAATTTCCACAGTATTATTTTCCCCCACTTATTTACAATAAGGAAAAAATATCGTGTAATTTGACAGCTAATATAATGGTATTTTTCTGGTCATGATGGCAAAGGAATCCAGTACATTTGCTTGCCCTTCTGTTTTTTGCAAGCAGAATAAAAGTAGTGAGATATTGGCCCTGGTTATATTGTCCGTAAGAATCATGCTGTTCTTGGACACTGATGCAACATAGGATACTGAAACTTTTATACAACTACTTCTTTGTAAACCATACCTAGAGCACTGAACCTAGTTGCTTGACAGGAAGAAGCAAAGTAGAGCAACAGAGACTTTTTTGTTGAAGTCATCAGCATCCTGGAACTGAGAGAGAGAGACTTTTTTTTTAAATGCATTCAGTGTCAGATTTTCTTGTTATGGTTTATGTAGCATAAAGCAACTCCTCATGGGGAACAAGGTATTCTCTTTGATCTGAGCAATTATGAGGAGTCCCAGACCTATTGTGCTCCGGTTTCTGAACTTTACTTTGCAGTGTCCTTTTTAGCCCTCCAGCTTTTAAGCTTCCAGTGAAACATTTTGTGACCTAACTCAGGCTTATGAATGGGACTTTCTGCTTTAGTCTTAAAGACAAGATGTGTAACCTTCATAATATTTGAGCTCCAGCAAAATATTTTTCCTTTCCAAGTATTCATAATCATTTTGAATAGAGCTGAAAGCATGTTTAGGAGAGTGTTTCTTAACTTGTTTATTAATCAGTTCTTACATCCCTGGATGACACTATTGGAAACATGACGCCCAGAGGCCAGTTGATTTCCCGAACTCCTAGTTCATTTCTTCGCCAGCCAGGTAAGACAGCTTTCTTTCTTTAGTATTTAGTTAAAGGCATAATACACTTGGACTTCATACTTGTTAGCAATTCGTAAGGAGAAAGATACGGATGCACGGTAGTGGGTTCAGTGAAGGGCCGCAAAGTCGATTAGGGGATTGGAGCATCTGACATGTGAGGAGAGGCTGAGAAGAGCTGGGATTGTTTAGCCTGGGAAAGAGAAAGCTTGGGGGGATCTTGTCAATGTATATAAATACCTGATGGGAGGGAGTAAAAAGACAGCCAGGCTCTTCTTGGTGGTGCCCAGTGAAAAGACGAGAGGCAGTAGGCACAACAGGATATACAGGGAATTCTGTTTAAACATAAGAAAAAACTTTTTTACTGTAAGGGTGATTGAACTCGATGGTCTGTGGAGTCTCCATCCTTGGAGATAACCAAAGCTGACTGGACAAGGTCCTGAGCAACCTTTTCTAGTTGACACTGCTTTGGGCAAGGGGGTTGGAGCAGATGATCTCCAGAGGTTCCTTCCAACCTCAGCTACTTGGTGATCTGTGATTCTGAAGTTAAACACATTTATAAATATGGAAAAAAAACCCACCTAGCAGCAGTCAGTATATATGTTCATGTTATATATTTGTGCAATTACTGAATGCCAACGGATTTTTGCCCTTCAGTTTTTAGAGGGTGTTTGAGCTTCATTGTCTTTGTTTGGCACAAGAGTATGTCCAGTATCATTTCAGTTTCTCTCAGGTACCACACTGAAACTGATTCTTGCCTTACTAGTAAGCAATCTAGTTTGTTGTGTTTACTTCTTTTTCACAGTTTTCTTTTGGTTTTGCTGTAGCTTTTAATTCTTCAGGATTGTCTGTCATGTAATGTCTCTTCAGGTGTTTGTCCATCCTTGTTTTTTTAGCAGGTTAATTTTGTTGCTGACCTTTCTACCAGGTGTATTTATTGGTTGCATCGGTAAATGATTTCCCTCTCCACTAGCAGGAGAAGAAATTAGACAGTACACCTCACAGAAAGGCTGTGGAACCACACATGGTGGCTAGGGTCAGGTTGCCCTGAAACCTCTCAGTCTCAACTCCTGTGTTCTGCCTTAGCTGACCCATATTAGGAATGTGTTGGGATTTATTCACAAACTGGCACTGGTGCAGATATCAAGTTCCAGAGAGACTGATTCTTCATGATTTCTCAGGATTCCTGACAAGTTCTGTGTAGCCCCTGCTTATTCTCATTTAGTGTAATATCCAGTGGCTTCTGTTTTGGCGGCCAGCAGCAAAGATAAATGCTGTTAGCTTCAGCCGCCTTCTCAAGCAGGAGGTACTTATGTGTCAGCATTGACACCTCTCACAGTGAAACTGCAAGTTGTTCTCAGTGTTGACTTGACACTAAACATACTGTGGAAAGGTCTATAATCCTCTTAGAGCCTCCCTCACTAGTTGTGGCTGAAATAAACATGCCCATTCCTCACATTTCCATGTCATCACCAGGGCTTACCTCCCTTTTCCTTGTAACAGTCTCTTCCTGTAGTCTTTATTTTGTCATCATTCAGTCGTTTATATAAGGGATTCCTCTTTTTCATCATCATCTAGCCAGTGTGTTTTCCAGCAAGCTCCAAGAGGATGGTTACACCTTCCGCTCCTCCACATCCTCCTTTCAGGACTGCTTGGAGATGGGTGATGCATTAGTTGTTTTAAGAGAGAAGCGTTGTGTGTCACGCTGTGATGGTCAGAGAGCACTTCAAAATCAAGTAGCTCTTTTCATACTTTTATCTTCAAATTAGAACATGTGTATATCATCTCAACCATTGTCTGTCTTCAGTGAAGATCTTTATTTCGGTTAGCATGTTGATCTAACAGCTTGCCATGATTTTGTCACTATGAAGTTTCGGTTTTATCTGTTTTCAGAAAGTTCAACAGTACAGAATTTCAGTAAGAGGTAGTGTACAGTTTGCTTGTGCAGCAGCTGCCCCCCAAAAATATAGAGAGTTGATGCCAGGTGAAAGTAGAGATTGCAGATGCAAAATACTCTGATCAAGAAGGTTTAATGTTCAGCAATTCTGTTAATTTGTATGGCTGGTCATCGTAGAGATGTTACATCAGGAAATGTTACTAGACAGCATATACTCTGTAAACCTACCATCTATTTTTTAACAGACTTCAGAAGGAGACTTTCTGGCTTCTGAATAATGATTCTTTCTGCAAACTTCCTTAAACACACCTGACAATTATCCACATGTGTGGCTATGACTTGTGATAAACTTTCTTCAAATAGCATTATGAGTGGACAGGCAGTCCTTACAAAAGCTTTGCTATTTGTCGTTCCTGCACTATTTAATCTAAAGACTTCTGCACTTTATTACAACCCTGCATTTCTCCTTGGCATCCTGGCTTTCTTCTGTTTTACCTTTGCTGCTGCACTGTACAGATTTTCTAAGAGTCGCAAATGTCATCTGCTACATAGACTAAAGCTACTTCTCTTTCAAACTGTCTGACGATTCTGCAACAAACAAAGCATCAGCATTTTCACTTCTGTTTCTGTTCCCATTGTACAGTCCATGCCTAGAGTGGAACATTTAAAGTGTTCTTGTGAAGTGCATCCATTATCTCCTGTCCTGGGGACAAGTTTTTTTTCTTCCTTTGAAGTCAGTTCCTCCTAATTGTGGATTTAGGGGTATTAGAAACTGTATTTGAGGATTATTTAACATAATTCTTTTTTGCCACCCTGTAAATTCCTAACCTTTGAGTGCATTGTATCATATGGGTAGCGGGGTTTATAGTGATTATTTTCTGGTACCATGGAGGAGAGGAGAATGACGACCCGTTAACAATTTAAGTGCTTTGATCTTCAGTATGTCTGACTTCTACGTCCCAAGAGTTTAGGGAAAATTTATTTTCGGTGATTCAAGGTATGTGCTAATACAAGCACATAAACCTTGGGACAGAAACCTTTCCTTCTTCAGCTTTCTAGATGCGTGTGAAACTGACGCATGGAAAACCAAATCTACCTATTGATATGAAGCCTTCTAGGGTCCCTGTACCTGTTCACAATGCTCTTGCCCCCCTTATAATTTGAGAGTGTCAGAGATCTGATGAGATAGACTCTTGCAGTCTTCAGGACGAGTCTGATGGAGGCCCTGGACATGCTCTTATTTTGTGGTTGTATATGCTGTTATAGGCATCTTTGATGCCTCTGATTCCAGCAGTCTTCAAGTCCGAAAGGAAACGTTAATGATCTCGATGCTGACTGAAGCTATCTTGGTATCAAGAACTGCTGCCGAAGGCTGTACAAGCACTTCTGTCTCCAAATTTGCTAACAAAACTTTGGGACTATGTGTCATTCCCTCTTTGCAGCTGTTGACGCAGGTCCTGATTTGGCTGTCACTGTGTTGATGCAACCAATGTTTTTAGATTACTTTCCAGGCTGTTTGTGGTTGGTAAGAGGACCCAAGCAGATACTATCTTGGTGCAAATTCTGTGGTCTTTGGGCTGTATGATGGTCTGTTGTGGTGAAGCACTCTGTTATCACAGGATGGGGCATTTATCATCTTGCAAAGCAGTGTCTCCGTTTTTAACATGGGTCAGGTATTCCTGGGAACACTAGCCACTGCACTGATGTGTAGGAGTATCTGGAGCAGATGTAGTGTTTGGTAGATCAGACTTGTTGCCTTTTGCTTTAAGAGTTTGGAGACCAATTTCTATGGAGTGACTGGAGATTTATTGCTATTTATGCTCATGGTGTGAGCATACCAATGAACGCTTTAGTAACTGAAGGTGTGTCACACATTCGGTGCATATAATACACTCGCATTCAACCTGGCTTCAGACTTCTGTCTGGAATGCTGCTGCACTTGAGGAAGAACTGAAATGACAATAGATACACTTTGGTTTTACGTTTATACATGCCCTACTTGGAAAACTAGGGCTTGAGTATTCTCCAGACTTGGTTAAAAGGGTGTTTTTATAACCCTAGTGTAACTAGATATGTAGACTATTAAGTTCCATTATTGATAATTAACCTCTTTATTTCTAAGTGTTGTTGGGCCTAAGACTTGTTTTTCTTTTATAATTGGCATTTGTGGGTTTGGTACAAGCCTTCTGATGGAAGGAAAATGAAGATTGACAGGAGCAAGTTACTTCATCAGGTTGGTTTGTCCCTTTCTTCTGTGACCAAGCAGGATTTCATAAATGCTTCAGTCTCTGTTACAAGATTTCCTTTGGAGCTCCTTGAGAGAGCATAGTGGCCTTAAATACTTTTTCTTTTCAGAAGACTCTCTCTCTCTTTCAGTTACTGCACTAAATCGAAGCTCCATGAAGCCATCAGATATCTCTGCCATCCTGGGAACGGGAGGAAAATCTCCTCTTATTCTACCAACTCCTGGACTTTTTGGCAATCTGTCAATGGTAAGATAGGTAGAGCACCTTTTCCTCTTTTGTTCCTGTGAAACTTATAAGAAACAACAAGTTTACAGTGTTTCAGTGTTGTTTGCACCAAGGACAAACTGTGGGTGGTACAAGTTTGCTATTACTACTATTGCTGCTTGCTACTAGTATTATTTATTACTACAGTGTTCTTTGAGATGATGCAGTGAGGAATAATAGAAGGGTTTAAGGCCTTGCTAAATATACCATGTGTGTTAAGCTAGTCCTTATAACATCAGCTTATGACTACAAAAATCTTGACTTTGCTCGTTTACAAATTCTTCAAAGGCAATTGTTCTGTGTCAGCAAGTTAAACCTTCAGAATTTTTCTTATTTTATCACTCTGCGGTATTAGGCTTCACTTGGATGTTAAAGTTTGGACTTCAAAGAACAAACTCTTCTGATGACTTTTCAGATGACGTTAATTATCTTCTACTGTAATGTCTTTGGAAAAACACTGATTAGAAAAGTTATCAGTAGGGACGTCTGAAGTATTTTATCTCCGTTTGTTTTTAAATTAACTCAAGCCAAGTTAAGATGTCTTTCTGTATGTGCATTTTAATTCATTCTCCCTTCTAGTTGTTTCCATAGTTTGTTACAGCCCATTTGTTTCTTTAAAATTTCAGGTTCTGAAAATTTAGGTAATCAATGTGTATACAGCTCTTAGCAGTGGCACTTTTCCTCTGATTCAGAGCCTCTTGTCATTCTGTAACTAGTGTTTTGTGAGTGGAGTACACTTTAGATTAGCATTTAGTGCTCTGACTTGAATCCAGTTTAGATTATCGGCGGAAACTTGGGACTAGACAAAGGCTTTCACAGGAGAGTGATGGAAAAAGACTTAAAATTGTGTCTTGTGGAAATTTACTTGCTGGTAGATAAGAACACTCATCAGCCCTTTTTGTATTTCCCACAGAGACCTGATACGATTTTATTGGAACTGAGTTTCTTGTTATTTTTACTCTGCAGGCAGAGTGCTATAGCAGTCTGTTCTGGTTGGCTAGAGGGCAATAATGGCAGAGAGAAATCAGGCAAGAGAAAGACTGTGGGTAGAAACTGGGGCATAAAAGGAAAAATAACAGGTATATGTCCACAGTTTTTGGATATGCTGAAGAGACTGCTACAGCAATGTCATCTGGTTCCCTGTTTGTACTTGGTTGGGTGGGACCATTTTAACAGTCTGGAAAAAGAATCAACCAGTGGCACATCTTTAGGTCTTCATATAGCATTAATTGCTGCTGAGAAAGCAATTGCTGTCATGGAAACAGCTATAGGAAGCTGTCCTGTCAGTGCAGTATATGTACAGTCTATCTTCTGTTTTGGCCATTTTGCTGCTCTGATGTCAGATATATTATCAAATACCTCCCCTGAAATACCCCCCGAAAAGTATAGATATGTCTTTATTTCCCACTTTAATATTCTGATACTTGCTATTTTAAACATGTATTGCTTCATTCGATCAAATGCTTTTGAGCAATTCACCAAGAAGGTTGAAAGACTGTGGTAAATGATTCTGATTAAAACTTTAACTATTTTGTTTAACTTTTCACAGCTGCTTTACAACTTAGTCAATGTTATTCTGTCATTTTTTACTTTGAATGACAGAATACTAAGTAAACATTTAGCATAATAGAATATGAAAGTTTAGAGTGATTTATTTGTTTTAAGATGAAAAGTGATACATGGTGTTTTAAAGTAGGTCTTATTAAATTAGCTTATACTTTAGTTATTTCCTGAAAAAAACATCAAGAATTTCCTTTTTCCAGATTAAAATTTATCTTTTCAGAGCTGTTTGTTAAAGACATAGTTGCACCTTATCTAAAGGCAGTTACTTCACTATTAATTCTTAGAATTGCTCTGTTTATACCATTTATATAGAATGAAAAAACTTGGAGCTAGGCTTATAATAATTGCTATTTATTTTCCTTATGTTCTTCTTATGCTTTTAGTTGGATGAAAGTAGCTGGACAATGGCACTCTCACCTCAGCAGACAGGAATGTTTGTAAATCTGGACGTGTCCAATATGACAGAAGATGTCACTATGAGCGCTGTACTGTTGCGTGAGGATGATCCTGGGGAAGCTGGTGAGACAATCTGAAGTTTTCATAATACTTGACTAAATTTTTTATTTATGGGATATAAATATATATGTTCTTTTTTTTTTTTCTGTATTATTTTGCTGAGATAGTTCTTTGTCAAAAAGAGTCTAGTTTAAAAAGTTCAGAAGGTTAGCTCTTCCAGTTACTGGAGTTTTGAGAGTTTGTGTCTTCTGTGGAAACTGATGTCACAAATGGGGTGCTCTGGTGATGTAAGATGCAAACTGGATTAGTTTTGTGGAGATAAGCAAATGAGTTTGTTGTTAAAACTTTCTCAGATGACATGTTTACAGCAAAAGTTTTATAATTATTTGACTTACCTCATAGTTTCTGTGTATCTTGCTATCTTACCTGATAAGTTCTTCTGACTTTATGGGGTATAAATAGTTCATATCATCATTGTCCTCATTTAGATTTACGAAAGATGAGATGCCTTGTCATCAGCAGGATTTTTTTTGTAACATGTTGAGGTTTTTTTACCAAGTCGTGTCTGACTAATATGGCTGTTTCTTAAATCTGTTCTAGCTACTATGAGCATGTACTCAGATTTTCTGCATTCCTTTCTGAAGCATACATCAACTACCATTTTTGATCTTGTGGATGAGTATGAAAGTATTTGTAACAGTCAGGTAAGTAGTTTGCTTGGTTTATTATTTACTTTATTTTACAGTCCCTTCCTTAAGTAGTATTGCTGTTTTTCTTTAAGCTGAAGTCACAGTGCTTAACATAGATAATTTAAATCTTCCAGCTGGTTGCAGTCTTATGAGTCACTGAACACTAGCGTTGAATAGCATCTGTCTTTCCTCATACGCTACTTTGGCACAGGAATACCCATTGTGTAGCTTGCTGAATACTAAAAATGTCATCTGGCTGCCATTCCACTGCAAGTGTCAAGTGACAATAAACATGAGCAGATGTATAGATTTTTTTGTTAATGATAATAAGAAGGATTAAAAAGTACTTATTTCTCTTGGGTATAAATAAATAAAATCATTGTATTATGATGCTTTAAGAGTTTTCTGCTACATTGCTAACAAGCTGGCAGTAGAGGGCTCAACGTTAGATTTAAGGTGTCTCTGCTTTTAGAGACAGTTTTTTATTTGATTGGCTGTTGACTGACAGTTCGGGATCAGCAGGGATTGACAGTTTGAAAGGAAGAAATTATGATGCTTCTGTCAATAAGTGTTGATCACAAAAGAGGGAGGTGGGCAGATAATTTTTTTTAAAAGACTTCATACCTGTCTCTATGTTAAGAAAATGCGTTCTGGGTAGAAGGTTGCTAGCCCTGTTTTGTGCACATTTGTTCATGGGGCTGAGTTGGAGAATGCTGAAATCTTTAATGAGGCATGTACCACATTTGTGTTCCCAAGTGGGAAGCAGACAAGTGAAGGAAAATAAATGTGAACTTGATTATTTTGTGAGATGGTTGAACTTCCAAGGTCTCTTCCATTCCTCCTGTTTGAGAATATGGATACCATCTACAAGATCATGGAATATAGAGTGGTTGGTTTAAGCTACCTGGAATTGTGAGGAGTTGATTGTATGTGGCCAAGGACCTACAAAAGTAGAGTGAAGGATGTTGCTCCAAGGATTGGCTTGGATGTTGCTGACAGGGCTTGGGATGGGGGTGGAGGGACAGTCCTGAGCTCTCATGCTGCCTCTTAGCTGTACCCTGAGATCAATCCAGTGGCTCCTAGCAGCCGTGAACTCTTTCCATGTTTTCTGGGAGGTAATAGAAGGGAACAGAAGATCATGCTCCTCTCTTGCATTGTGATGCTACACTTCATTCTTTTCTCAAATCTGTTGCTCACCTCCCACTTGAAAACTGGTGAATATATTGATGCCTGACAAATTGGGTATTCCTAAAATGTAAGCGTTTGGGGCCATTCTTAGAAGTAGTAGGAGCTCTGGAACTAGCTACTGATGGAGAAGACTTTATTGTCTAAGTTTTCTTCATAATAAATAAAGGAAAAGATAATAGAATTTCTTTCTGGTGATACTGTAAATTATGTGGTAACCAACAGTTTGGGTTTCCTCATTTACCAGAGCTAGAAAGGAAAGAGTATCTTTCAGGCACTGATAAGTACTGTCACAAATACCAGTAGGGCTGACTTTATGTTGGATATTGATGTATATGGAAACAAAGTTGGGGGTTTTGGTGGTCTGTCTCTTTTTTTTTTTTTTTTTTTTCTTCAGTCATTGCCTTCTCTCCCTCCTAGTCTTTTGGTGCTTTTCAATTGATTAACACAAGCTGGTTTTTCCTGGGTTTGTACAGTGCCTTGCAAAACAAAGTTCCTCGCTTGGTTTATGCCGTCTAGGCTGTGTTAATGTTATTTTTATTAATAATTAAGGTAATTTATGGTGTGGAGTATCATTCTACCTATTTTGAAGAGATGATAATCAAACTAGGTTGTTAGGAGCATTGAGGATAATGAAAAGATTGCTGTAATGGCTTAGGAAAAAAATACGATGATGAGCAATATTAACTATGTATAAATTTATTTACCTCAGGTGAATATATTAGGAAAAATAGTTTATCGGGCAACTCCTGGACAGCAAAAGTTTTCAAAAACTGCCAGTGTCTTGTGGCTTCTCAAGCAGGAGATGGTAACCTGGAGACTGTTGTCCTCGCTTTATAGGTAATTCCTTTGAAAAGCATGTTATGTTTTTGCACTGAGCTAACTTTCTTGGATATATTTTTTATGAGTTTATAAATATGGAGTGAAGCAATTAAGTACCTATTAATAATCTGTTTATGGAACTAGGTGCTGATATATATGTCTATTTATTATCTACTTACAGAAATGAAAGTTGTAAATGGGCCTATTCTTATTACTTTTGCAACTTTAGTATTTTTTTAAAAGAGCATTTTTGTAAAGGTATTTTTAAGTGCTTTCACTTATGCATTCTGCTGAATTTTCTCAGCTTGTTTTAATCATTAAGGTTTTGCACTTCTATTTCTAGAGACAGAATACAGTCTGCACTGGAAGATGAAACCGCATTTGATATCACAGTAAGCTTGGACTTTTTTTTTGTTTTTTTAAGCGATATAATAAGATAAATAAGCTAAATAAAAGCTAAATGCTTGTATTTTATTTTTATGATCTTGATACTGCAGCCACTCAAAATTCAAAGGTGAAAGAATATAAACAAAAATGAGACTGATTTGATTTTTATCAAGACAAATATTAAATTATTTCATATATTGTGAAAAGTGAATTTAAATATTCAGTTCTAAACAGAAAATGCTAGTGTGAAAATATTATAAACTATACTTTATGTTTTATTTCCTTAAGTGTTCCACATATGCTTGGAAAATCCACTAGAAATAACTATTTATTTATTTTTAAAAGTTACATCGGTAGTGGTAATGTTCCTGTGGGTCAGAGATAATTTTGCTTTGCCTAAAAGAAGAACATATGTTCTCAAGCTGTCTAGCCTTTGCAATCCTGATTCCAATTTATCTCAAGAGAAATCCAAAGTTTTTAGCATTCTTGTTTCATCTGTAGTCTTCTTGTCTATGTTGATACAGTACTTCCAGCCTTTGCTGCCAGAATATGCTTAGGAAGACAAAACAATAAGTAAAGTGACTCTGCCTTTGTAAAATATATGATTGCACTTGCTTTTTCTCAGTCATAAAATAGCTTCCTCTAGGATTCCCACTGCTAAGTTGTCACTATTAAATTAAACACTTGTGCCAAAAACAGTCTCTTTCTCCCTGTTTTTTTTAGGAAAATGCATCTTCTCTTTTCCTTTTGTTGCAAGTCTAATGAAAGCTAAATTAATGCAGGAGAGCAGATAGAAGGATGAGGGTTCTGGGGTTGGGTTTTTTGGGTTTTGGGGGTTTTTTTCCCACTTGCTCATGTTAGTGTGCATATGGTCTTGGAAAATGTAATCTTTTTTATGTATACAGTAATAAATGGGATTTAGGAGAATATGAGTGTAGTCAGTGGAATCAATGGATCTACTATGTAGCATCTTTCTGTGGTCATACGTTTGTGAATTATATTCTGAATCTCATTTTTATAGTTTTTAGTGTAACTGAATGTAAGCAATAATCCAAATAAAACAAATGTATAGTGCCATTCATTTTTAAAAAAGGGGTAGGGGAGAGGTAGCATACTGAACTTCTAGAAAGTTTATGAGTTAGTATGTGTTCAGTTTGGTATTCATGGTTTTGTGGCAAGTTTTCTTTTCCACGAAGTAATAATCAGCTTTTTCTTAAATAGGTTTTAACTGCTAGTGAAAAGACAAATGTAGACAACTTGTTTCAGAAAGATTCACTTGTTCGACAAAGCCAGGTATGATGGAAAGTTTTTAAAATGAGAATGGAAATAGATCACTAGACACTTAAATGTGTGTAACACTAATGCTCTATGCACCTAATTAAGCTGTTTCTAATACTTACTTATTTCAATTCACTGAAGTGTGTTGTTCTTTGTATGCATAAAAATAATGCTCTCTGGTTTCTAAAGATCAGAAATGTTTTTCAGGCTAGCTTGGAGAGGGTGGAAGGCTGAGAGCTATTCCCATTTGGAGCATCTGTTACTGTTGATGGTGATTAATAAACTGTTAAGTAGCACTGTAGTAACTGCAGCATCTAGTGAGAAACAGAGATCAAGTGCCTAGACAACCCTCACACTGGATACTTAAAATGACAGTGGAATAGTCTTCAGGATATGTATGCCTTTGGTTACCATGTAGATAACAAGTAGATATAGAGGTGAGAGGAAAGCAGTTCAAATATTGTTTGTTGCGTTTGTTTTAAAAATGCAATTTAATTTTATTCCAGCTGGTGGTAGACTGGCTAGAGAGCATTGCCAAGGATGAAATTGGGGACTTCTCCGATAATATTGAGTTTTATGCAAAATCTGTATATTGGTGAGTTCAGATGTTCTTTGATTGTATAGATGCTCCCATCAAGTGTAAGATTCACAGGCACAGACACAGAATCGCTCTTAAAAAGAAGTGGATTTTTAAAAGTTGTTCAGTTCATTCACTTTTCTTTAAACTCTTAGATGTAAAAATTGAGATTTCCTACCTACCCACTGAAGTATGTCTTCTCAAAAGCCAGTTACTGCTTTTGGGAGGCAAGGATAGAAGAAAAACCATCAAAGCAACTTAATTTAATCTTAACCTGGATGCAGATTTGATTTTTCATAATAAGGCACAATAAGAGATGGTCACCTGCGGGTCAGCCTGTTATTTACACTGGATAAAATGATTTTTATTACGTGTTTCTCAGATGGTCACTTTCTTGTCTGGCTTTAATTTTTGCCTGTTTAAGTTCTTGTCATCACTTTGTGTCATTGACCCTTCACCAGAAGCCATTATTGTCATCTTTAACATCAATGATGGGTTTTATGACAGAGAAGACCAAAGCCTGCCTTTGATTCTAGATGCCTAGAATAAACCTGCTTTTAATGGCCAGTGAATACAGGCTTTTGGAATCATGTGTTCATCCTAAGTTGAAATTCTGTCCTAGACTGACTTTATAGTGAATGCTAACAGGAAATTTTGCTTATGCAGAAACCAATTCATAGTTAAATACATGAATGATTGAAATAATGGATGCTTTTGAAAGAAATCAAAGATATGTAAATTGGTTCTAATATTGTACTTCTTGTGAAATGTTGCATTTTCACAACAGTAACACAGTCCATTGATAAACCACCCAAACCAAGTGTGTCTCTTCTGTAACCATGTTCCATGTAACAAAAAATATCTTTCAATATTTGTGTCTTATTAGAAGATGCTTGCTAAAAAAAAAAAATTTTCTCAAAAACATTTCACTGCTTTCAGGGAGAACACACTACATATCCTGAAGCAGCGACAGCTAAGTACATACATTGGAAGTTCTCGAGCTCTGGTAACAGAGTTGGTAAGTATTATTTAAAAACAAGATTTGATTTCAAAATGGGTTAGAGAGAGCATATATGCTACTTTCACAGTCTTCCACCAATTTTTAGATAGTTGTACTATCCAAAAGTAGTTGTACTATCTAAAAATTGCAAAACACTTAAGTTGGAAAAGATGAAAATCAGAAATTGCGAGGCAGGACACCTCTGGAGTTCCCTTTTGGGATACATGGACTTCTTTTTTCTTTCAGCAGTCACTTCCACACCCACACACCCACCCCCCATTGCAAGTACCTGTGGTCTATTTGGTGAAGTAAATGGCTTTATTAATACTTTTTATGTCTGAAACGAACTCATGTTCCTAACCAGAAAAGCTTATAAAACTGTTTGGAAGCTCTTGCAGATAAGGGCGTGCTGTCTTTATACAGTAGCTAGCAGAATGAAACCAAGTCCTGATGGGATTCCTTGAGAGCTACTATAGTAAAAGCTAATAGGAGGGAAGTCAAGGAAAGAAGACTGTCCAGTAGAAGGAGGTAATGAACTGTCTCAGTGACAGCGAAGCAGTCGTAGAAGATTAATTCAGTTAGGGAGTGATCTGAGGTATTGATTGGCTTGAGAAAATGTTTGGATTAAATAGAAGCAAGTACAGCTGTTGTGAAAAGCCTTCTGAGTTAGAATGTGGAGGAGGAGAAACATTCTGGTAGGTGGAGAGGCAGAAGGGGGGAAAGGGTGTTTGAAGGTGAGAAGAGCTCAAAGATGAGAAATTTTGGGCAAAAAGCCAAGGTCGTGGAGTAAATAAAGAAATTGCAATGGCTCCTTCTGATAGGAGCAGTGACAGAAGAGGAACAGAAGAAATGAGAGAGGAAAGACAGGGAAATATCATGCTAGATATTAAGTGGGTTGTACAGATTGTTGTGCCAATGTGAAAAAGTGACTCCAAATTATAAAACAGGGCAGGAAACCATTGGAAGAAACAGATAGGCATTGTGTGGATGGATAGAGACTTTTCTTTCTTGCAGGATCCAGATGCTCCTATAAGACAGAAACTGCCACTTGATGATTTGGATCGAGAAGATGATGCAAGATTATTGAAGTATCTCTTCACTCTCATCAGAGCAGGAATGACAGATGAGGTATGCTGCAGAAAGTTATAGTATCTTCTTGGTTAACGAGTTTAACTTACTTTAAATCTATATTTAAAACTATATTAAAGCTAATGAAAATCTGTGGACTAAAGTGTCTGGTTAGATTTGGCTTGTAGTGATTTAATTTCCAATTTATTATCAATACTGACAGTGATGGACTGCTGAATTATTATTTTAATAAAATCTTGCATTTAGTTAAGTAATTTTGGGTGTAGAATAGATGTTATGGAAAAAACGTTGTATCTTTGGGTTTTTTGGTTGTTTGACAATAATTTTTTACTGTAGTGGCTCGATACTAAATACTGCCAGACAAACACACAGAATGTTTCAAAGAACTTCCTAATTCCATCTCTAATAATCAGTGGATTATCATTCAGGCTTCCTTCTAGATATAGTAGAGTGGAACGCACTTGCAATTTTAACTAGAGAGAGGTTTGATGTATGCCTTTCTGAGAAATAGCATTAAATTAAGCAAACTTCAATTGCTCTGCTCCTCTAATGTTCCCTTATCTGAGTGGAGTTGAGGGAAAGAGTCGGGGCTATTTTTCTTTTTTTTTTTTACCTTGTACAAACCATTGCAGTGGCACATTTGGAGGTGTGTCCCAGGACTGAGAACTGGGGACCAGTGCACAAGCTCCATAGGCTAGTACTGCCATGAGAAGAAATGTAGGTATTTACAGTGGTTAGTCTTATTATTTAAAATAACTTTTCTTTCTTGCTTTCTACCTTTCGTTTTCTTACCTTTATTGTTTGCCAAGGCCTTCAGCAGTGAAAACTCTGCTAGACTTTATCTGAGTATTCTAGAAAGCACATTATTATCCTCCATTAACTCTTTCACTGTAAGCCTGCTTGTTCCCCTACCTTAGAGAGAATATATGATGTGTATACTTTGCATTAATCCTTAGCTGAGTAACATCCAGGCAATTTCGGTCCTAAAGCTGTTTCAAATAACGATTCCCAGTTGAGAAGTGGCTTTCATGATTTAATCATGTAAATACTTTTGTTCTAGTGCTGTCTAAAGGCCTCAGCCAGAAACTGATTCCCTTATCCTAGGCTCTCTGTATAAATAATGACATTTGAGTGATGGGGGGGAAAAAGGGACTTGAGATTCTTGTGCCCAAGACCTTAGACTTAGAAATATGGTTACTTGCTAGTATTCTGTTCCACTGCAGTGCACATCTATTCATTTTCTGATAGTATGGGCACATGAGGATGTTGCTGCAGGCCAATGTGAATATAAATCTGCAGCAGCAGTTGTTCTGCAGTCGCTGCCATGATGGCCCTACTGTCTGATAAGCATGAAGTGGGTTATTCACTAGTGAAAGAGTAAGTTAAAATACTTTGAGTTTACTCTGAATTAAGAATGAACCTCTGTTCATTTACTGTACAATAGGTAGTACACAGCAGGCAAGCTAGAACAACTTGCTTTAAATTTACTGTTTGTCACCGTTCCCAAAATGGGTGAATGTCTCCAGCCTTCCATTGTGAAAAGAACAGAATTTGGCTAAACAAGCCAAGACTGCTTATTGCAATATCTCTCGCTGTTCATACTGTTTTGTCAGTCCTGGAATGGTACCAGTCAGACTAATTAGATAATCTTTAGCTGACTTTTTTTTTTTTTTTTTTTTTTGGTAGGGGTGTAGAATTGGGAGAATTGTAGGCAATCTTTTTTTGTACATTTTCTGTTCTACTTTCCAGGCTATTCAAAATAGCTTTGAATTAAACCTGTTTGTGCTAGTGCATAGACTATTGAATATCATTATGGGAAAGGTGGGATTGCTATTTTTAGAAGCGCATGAGGGGTTTGGAAGGCTAAGTCAACTGGAAAAGTAGATGACTGCGTGAAGAGATGGATTATACATCTAAGCAACAAGACAACACCTTAAACTAAACTTATCAGCAGGATGCATAACAGCTGTTCAAGCTAGCAAAGATGAGACTGTAGCATATTTCTCACATAGCTATAAATACTGTCTGAAAAACTAAAATGTTTAGTGAAAAAAACACCGATGACATTTTATTTACTTTGAAATCTTTCAGCTGTTTTGAGTTTAAGGTTCTTTGTGCTTATTTTTTGCATAGTAGAATCTCTACACAATTTTTAAAGGAGAAGCTAGTGGTTTTCCTACCTTGAAGTCTGTTGGTGAGAAAATCCATTATTTTTCAGGCACAGCGCTTATGCAAACGATGTGGTCAGGCCTGGAGAGCTGCAACTTTGGAAGGATGGAAATTGTATCATGATCCTAACATAAATGGAGGTATCTACTTCAAAGAGCATTTGGGACAGATGTAAAAATAGGGTAGAGGGCTTTCTCTTGATATCTGTTTGTGGCAAAGAGAAATAACTCTTTCATCTTAAGAACCTTTTTTGTTGCTAAAATATTTTACTATGTCTGTCGAATGTGTAAAAACTAATATGAAATGATTTTAGTTGAAGGTATGAGTTCACTGAATCCACTTAAGATGCAGAAATCACTTTCTGTTTGAAAATCAAGCATAATCACTAGGAAATAGATGTCTCAGAGTTCCGGACAGATTTTTTCCACTTCCATATAATATTTCAGTCTGTATTTTCTCAACATCTGACTTGTGCCACCTAGCAAACACTTTGTTGCTTACAGACTCAAAGCTGGACTCTACATCCAGCTTCAGAAAGGTATAGTAGGACTAGAGTTCAGCAAATATAAATACAGGAAAAATAGATGCTTTTTAAATATTTGAAAATTGTTAAATTACCTTTCTCCTTGGTTTTGGGGTTCCTTGCACATGGTCCTATTTATAACACAGTACCTTTCTTCTCTTTATGCTCAGGACATTGCAGGATTTAGCAAAGAATTTAAGAACGTGTCTAAGTGTTGTGCGTAGCCGGGTCTGGAAGGCATAATGCTTTCCTACTTTTTAAATCCTGATAGCCTGCTACTTTTATCTGCACACTTCACCACTTAGCCTTCTTTTTCATCCTAGTCTTGTTTTGAGTGTACCTACCTAGCCTGCTGTTATATGGGTTTTAATTCCATGATGCACGCCCTCATGCAGATGCATGCAGAATAGCAGCACTGAAGCAGTGACATTTTTTAGAAGTTTGTAATCCTTAAGATATAAAAATTCCTTTTCTCCTTAACTTTGTGCTTTCCAAATGTAAACATTGTAGATATGTTATGGTCAAAACCATTATTTTCTTCAAAGCTAGATAGCAGCTAAGCTTTCAAAATACTGTAACTTTAAGATGTGCATTTACCAAACTTCCCAGAAAAGCCACCTTGCGGTCCAGTTGAAAGCATCAAAATGCTTTGGGAAGAGTTCCAAAGGGATTGAAATTGGGTTAGTAACATAAAATAGGCTTTACCTTGTTACTAGTGTCTCTTTTTTTAATAGCATCTTTTTCTCCCCCCCCCCCCTTTTTTTTTTTTAATTATCCTTTGCATGTAGGAAAAGAACTGGAACCTGTTCAAGGGAATCCATATAGGTGCATTTGGAAAATAAGTTGTTGGCGTATGGCTGAAGAGGTAAGATAATGCTGATTTGCTTGATATTAATATATAAATTTGAACTTTTCTGAACTCTGTAATATGATTTTAAGTAAACCTACCCCCTCTGTGTTTGCTGCCTATGGGATTTGCAATTAATGTTTCTAAGAGGACTTCTGAAATAACATATTTATGTCTTGTAGTGAGAAATCTACATAATCAGCACCAATTTTTCAGGCTTACGAAATGTCTGCCTTTTTTTTATTTGGTTGAAAGTGAAACTCCCAACGCTAACTTTGACTTTCATCTTGACTTAATTGAATGGGAAAGGAAAAGCGTTGCTTTCTTTCCAGGTCAAGTACATTTTTCAGATAAGTTACCAGGGGATACCAGTGAAGGGGGAGTCACTTGCTGTTCTTATTTTGTCTCCTGATGCGTCCTGTGATTTTCCAGCTTTTCTTGGAAACTGTTAGAGCAAACATTTTGTAATGGGTTAATCTCTAATAAAATGTAAAGTGACTAGAAAACCTATATGCTTTGTAATTAAAAGGGGTTTTTTTTACTGTTTATTTTAGGAGCAGTTTAATAGATACGAGAGAGCAATCTATGCAGCACTGAGTGGAAACCTCAGACAGGTATGTCAAGCCTCCTAGTTAAGTGGGGTTTGGTAGTTGAGCATTTTCTTTATCATATGTGACAGTGATATCATCAGAAATACTGCAATTACTGGTTATTGTACTTCTAAAGATCTAGTAAACAGGACAGTAGCAAACATTGCTGCTTTAGTAGACATGTTCTTTGTAGGATTGATGTGCCTTAATTAAATATATGATAGACTTTTCCTAGTATTATTCCTGCTGACTTTCAGTACAAACAGTTCTAATGTTGTTGTTGTAGTTCTTTCCTAGTTTAGTATTATTTAAGAGCTTATATAGTCACTTTCCTGCACATGCGCAGTGTTGTTATAGATGAGTTGGTGTATCCAAAGATTATTCTGTACCTGAATTTCATTATCAGTAGGTTTTATACTCTGTACAATTCTCACTTTTATATTTAAGCAATTCTCACTTTTTATTAGCTTTAATGCTCCAGATGTTTTTGTGGTCTCCCACTCCTAAACAGTGATTTTTAATTTTTTTTTTATTTTTAAGAACAATAAGGAACACTGCAGACTGTCATATAAGTTTCCTTGCTGTTATAGTAATCAGTGATAAGCTCCTACTTACGAGGAGCTTGATTTCTGCCCCCCCATCTTGGTATGATGTAGTAGAAATAAAGATAATTCAGAAAATGAAACAAGGGGGAATAGGGAATGTTTTCAGGTTTTATTCATTGAAATTTAAAATTAGCTCTTCTACAGGAAAAAAAGGTATTGTAAAATTATACAGACTTATAGAACAGAAGATACTTACCTTCTTGTGACAGAGCAAAGAGACATTTAATGAAATCAAATTTCAGTAATTTCAGTAAAATTCAGCAATTTTAAAATTGCTGTAAGCGAGAAGTGTTTCATGAAATGTGGTGTTTTCCCTGAAACTTGTCTCAGGGTTTCACTGCTGAAAGAGCCTAGCAAGATCTAGAGAAGAACTGGATATAAAATTCTCTACATCACCACAGCAGCGGTACTCCTTTCCTCCTGTCCTTCACCGCTCACTACTGCACTGTGACTTGTGCAACCATTATAGGCAAAGAGAAAAATGATCAGGCAGAAAAGTGAATAGTCTTCATCTGGATTGGTTTTCTGAGGTGGAACACAAGAGGGTGAATGGTGTCAGAGCGGTGCTGCCTCTGGACGGAGGATAGGACAATTTCCATTTACTACCTTTGATGTAAAATAATCAAGGAACTAGAGCATTATTCAGTGGAAGGATTTTTTGTGTCCTGTTTTGATGAAGAAAAGGCTGCTGTTCAAGATGGTTATTAGTCTGCTTTGGTGCCCAGAAATCTGATTCTAAATTACAGTTGCTCTGTTCAGATTCTGATAGTTTTCCATCTCTTGATAATTTTTGCTCTGTTTTTTTGATATGTAGCTTCTTCCAGTTTGTGATACCTGGGAAGATACTGTTTGGGCATATTTCAGGGTCATGGTGGACACTCTTGTTGAGCAGGAAATACGAACCTCAGTAATAACTGCAGAGGAGATGGAAGAGCTCCCTAGAGATTATTTAGAAACAAAGTAAGTTTTAAGTAAAATTATGCTCCTGCACTCAACAAAGGATCCTGTATGATCTGTTTGGAATATTCAAGGTAACGTTTTTCGCCTTTTCTCTCCTACTTTGAAGCTGGACTTCAGAAAAAGTTTTTGAAGAACTTCAGGCAACAGACAAAAAGGTACATATTAATTACAGTGTTTCTCCTCACTGTTTACCATTTTTAACTATGCACTAGATTCTACTTTTACTACACTATTTAACGAAATGCTCAAATATGCACAGTAACTGATTTATTGTAGGTTTTCTACCTCTGTAATGTGTAATTTCTTAATTCAAATAGATTTTTCTACATGGTGCCACATTTTAATGATGAAAAAGATACAGGTTTTGTCTTGCCCCGTATCTGCCAAACTAGCTGGGTGTCAGGTGTTGTCAGACATAAAGCAGACAGAGTAAATCACCTATTTAACACTTTGATAAAATGTGCAGAGATTGATTACATGCCGTTTTCTTTGTAGGAGGTTTCAGTTTTCTTTAATAGGAGGTTTGTGTGCATATTCCAAAACAGGCCTTTCAAAATTTAAAAGCATATTTGCTTAAACAGACTGTGTTTCTTTGTTACTTTCAAAACCCAGGCTACTTATTTAAGATGGAGTGTATAACATATCTTAATTCTGTAAAGATTAAATTGAAACTACACTTACTTTTATTTGATGGAATAGACATACAGCATTTATCATATTGCTAAGACAAAGACATGCTGAAAGACAGCTTACAGATTGATGCAGTCAGCCACAGATACACCCAGCTGCCTTTGCCTTTCTAGTGGAAGCCTCACCATATAGCAACCTTACAGGTGCATTTAAACTGTATTTCATGCATTAATTCCTCTTTAAAAAAAAAAAAAAATCTCTTCCTCCTCAAGTAAGTTTCACATGCCTTTTCTTTAAGGATTTATACACATTGTTGCTTCTTCTGTGACTTTGTAGAATCTATTCTCTGCAACACGGTTATTTATTCTCCTCTTCAGAGCAAAAAGCTCTTAGTCTTGGATCTCTTCCATGAAAGTATTAACTCCACAGATCTATATTCTGGTTCTTTCTTTCAGTTTGTCAATATTCTTGTAACTTGACATTGAGATAGCAAGTGCCTTTTCTCCTGCTCTTTATGCAGAATACCCTTTGAAATAGGAAAGCTTTTTTCCCTAAGGAACCTTTGCTTTATTTATAAGTTTGCTTTCTTTATACATTATGCTGTAAGATTTTATTCAAAGTTTGAACTTTCTTTTTCTCTCCCCAGAGGGTTATAGAGGAGAATCAAGAACACTATCACGTGATTCAGAAATTCATTATACTGGGAGATGTGGATGGTGAGCTTTTCTCTAAGTGATTTTTAAATGTCAACTACTACATTATTTCTAGTGACCTTTCCAGAAACTTATATGTGAATGGATTTTAGAAGCACACAGTAGGCAAACTCCCCCTAAAAGCTAAGCTGCTGCTTTCATGAAGAACTGTAGGGACTTTCTGCAGTTTGACATACAAGGTAGTTTTCAAAGAAGTCATGAAATCATGTAAATGTGTCAGAATATATGTGAGACTATTGCTATAACTTTTCCCGAGAAATGACAAAATACGTACAGCAGATATTTAAGCCAGACAGCTAAATCTTTCCAGAACTGTTGCTGTTCTGTTTTGTTGGGCTTTTGAGGCTAAATTACATTTGTTGAATAAACGCGTAATTTTGAAATATTTCTTAGATGTTTTTTCCCTGTGATAGGGCTAATATCGACATTTCCTTGGTGGCTATAGGTTTGATGGAAGAATTCAGCAGATGGCTTTCCAAAGACAGAAGTGTGCTCCCAGGACACCTCCTTCGTTTCATGACACATCTTATTCTGTTTTTCCGCACTTTGGGTCTGCAGACTAAGGTAAGTTCACTTGTATTTGATCTATTGTCATAGCAATAGCTAGTCTTTGAAGTAGAAATGTGTAAATACGTAAACTACGTAGAATGATGGTAAATTACTACCAGGCTGATGAGGAGCTGCATGCTTAAATAATGTATTTGTTGATCTTAGAGCCTAAATAGAACAGTCAAAATTAGAAAAGAGCATCCTCCTCCCCTCCAGTTCAGCTTGAAAATTATTTTTTGAGGATGATGGATTCCACTCATAGGCCCTTTATTGAGAAGGACCTGACTCAAACTTCAATATTAGGCTTATTCATAGCAGCCAAGATGCTTTGAATATAACCTGATCTTATACACAGTCCTTGGAATTGTACGTATTGCCATAAGCTCATAAATGTTTTTGCTTGAGGTCATTGATACCAGCTGAAACTTTCATATTTTCTCAAAATAGTTATACTAAGTATAGCCTACTATCTACCTAGCCTATTTATGCTAAATACACAGATGGGTCACATCGCTGCAATTACTCTTTTCTGAGGCAATCACAAGTAATTAGCAGCTCTACTTTTCTACTATGTTAAAATTTAGAAGTGCTTATGTATCAAGTTTCTGAATGTAACCTGTTTTGGCAAAAGGCAAATGTGTGTTTTCATTAGATGATTTAAATACAGCTCTGAGTTACTATGGTTTTTTTCATACCGCTAATCATTGCTTCATTCCCTTGTTGAAATTTATTTTGAAGTCAGTTAACATTTAGCTAATTAAGAGGAACTTGTATGTGTGTGTATACATACACATTTTTTTAGCCAGACTCAAAATTTGGTAGAGTAGGTCTTTAAGCTAAAGTATGATAGAACTAGTCATTAGCATATGTTTAACAGAGAGGACAAAAAAGGTGCAATTTCCTACATAAATTCCATTGTGGGATTGTGAGTAACTGTTGATTACTGCCTCTACAATTTTGGAGTAGGCGAATTTACTGGAAGATTACTCGATCGACCCTCAGTAGACCTCAGAGGGAAGAGGCAGTTGTGCAAGCTTTTGATGTTGGAGTACAATTCATATAGGTATATGCTTAGATAAGGATCTCTAATTTCATTTACACATATAAAACTAAAATGATAGTTCTTCACAGTAACAAACACTTGAGTCTTAGCTGAAGCAGTCTCAGGTGCTCGGACTATACTTTCGGTTTTTTAGTATAGGCTATTAGGGATGAGCCAGGTGATACTTATACCCTGTACATAGGAACATTAGCATTTTCTATAATAAAACAGTGCATGTAGCACACTGCAATAGTCATCTGTTTGCCTGACATTTTATTTATTAATTAAAAAAAAGGCAAAATGGAAATATTTGAAAAACAATTTTAAAAGTAACTTTCCAGTAAGACCAAAAACTATGTTATCCGGTTGCTGAAAAAGAAAATCCTTGGAACACTAAATCTTTGAATCAGAAGACATATTTTTAATCAGTCTGAGCCAAACAGTTCCTCCAGCTGAGCCTGTTTGAATGTGTGGATTACTGAAGCAGGGGTAAGCAAATAACTTTGTGTCAGTGTAATAGTGGTAGCCTGTAAAGGATCTTTCTTTCTTCCCCCCCCCCCATCTGATTTAAAATTGAATTTATATTTGTTTGCAATAAGGAGGAAGTTTCTGTTGAAGTCCTGAAGACCTACGTTCAGGTAAGCTTTCGAAAATATAGTTTGCTTTCTCTGATGTAATTTAGACGTAAAGGAGGAGGAAAAGCAGACTTATGGTTACAGGATGGAAAGAGCTATGACGCAGTTAAGGCTCTCTTCTCAAGAGATACCTGGAAGCTTGCCTAATATGCAGAGTTTCTGTCAGCAGTGCTTAAATAAGAGACAGTTTTATTGATCGTTGTTTAGAAGCTGGGAAGCGGAATCTTCCTATATCAGAACAAAATAATCAGAAATTTGTTACACTTTTATGTTTTTACATAAATGTAAACACACTTATGTGTTTACACAGAGGAATACAGTATGTTTTTCTAAATATTTGCTTCTTATTCTGCAGCGGATGATATCTGAGAAGCACACAGATTTAATAGCATTTTATGTTAGCCACTTGCCCCCAGAGCTAGCTGTTGCTCAGTATGCTTTATTTCTTGAAGATGTTACTGAAAGTGATCAACGCCACCACTGCCTTGAATTAGCAAAAGATGCAGGTGAGATATGCTCATATTTGAATTATCATTTTACATGCTGGGTTATTTTGTCTTTCAGTAGTTTTTAATGCAAGACCTAGCTATGAAGATGGTATTGTTTCCTTCCTGTGTCTCTTCATTTTTCAATTAAATAAAATTAATTTGCTGATCACTTCTTCAAGTAGGTATATTGTGGTTTTTAACTCCCCAGGAACTGCAATTCTTTTTCTGAATTAAACTAAATATCACTTTTGCTTCTGGATTATGTCCAAACACAGCAGGAAGTAAATGCCAGCTGCCTGTCTCAAATATATGCTCTTAAGCTTGACATGATTGTATTTATTTCAGAAAACTAATTATAAAAATACATACCTGTTTGTGGATTTAGGAAGGTTATGAGTATCTTAAGTTTTTTGTCCTATTTCTAGTGCTCTTTCTTAGCTGTGGTGGGTTGCTTGCATAGCTGTGGTGGGTTGCTTGCATTAATTGTAAGCTTCCTTCCAGGCCTATACATCAAACTAAACAGGACTACAGGGAAGCAGCACACTGTGCCACTCAAAATTCACAAAGAAATGGATTTACTGCAGAATTCAGTGTCTTAACTTTTTCTTCAATCATTTTTTAGTCATTTTCTTTTAAAGACTTGGCTAAGGTTTCAAAAATAAAACATCCTGCTTCAGCATCTGTAAAAGAACTATTCTGAGCTTTTCCTGGTACATTCCTGTCAAATCATAGTCTTGCCATCAGAATTGTAGGAATCGGTGGTCTTAGCAAATATATCTGTATGCTGGTCCCCAGCACAGACTGAAAAAATTGTTAGTTGTCTTGTTCTTTTTCCCATGTTTGATGTTCTCTGTTATCTCAAATATCATTCTTCTGAAATACAGGCAATAAATTATGTATCTCAAAAGCTTATAATCTAGTCTGACAATGTGAGTGTGAACAGACTGATAAGAATTACTGGTAGTGAGGAATAAGATCAACAACTGGAGTCTGAAATTAATTTTGTGGCAAGTTTGAATTAATGATCGCTGTTACATGGCTCTCTCTTAACCTAGGTCTGGACGTTGCAACCATAACAAAAACTGTTGTTGAAAACATCCGCAAGAAGGATGCTGGTGAATTCAGTCACCACGACCATGTGTTAGATACAGGCACAACGGAGGTGAGTATACTTTGTAGGGCAGATACTCCAGTTTGCAATCAACCACAGAGTCTTTTACCATATATCTCTTGCAACAATGGTGGAAATTGCCTTGAAAAGGCCTGTGAGGGAAATGCACTTTCCACGTGATCAAGTGAGGAGTTGAATTGCACAAATTCATGACTCCTGTTTCTACATCTCCTTGATCTTCTGGGCTGTGGTGTATGTTGCTCAGCAGCATGTCTGTATGCAAGCAATAAGTGAAGATAAAGCCCATGAAATGACTACAACAAAATACTTTGTAGCTGAGAGTAGGATATTATTGTAGCTTCCAAGAATTATGAGGATTAATATTTGGATCTCAGATGTACCTTATTACATGCTCAAGTGACGTATTCTAGCTATGACAGACATTGCCTTTACTGACAGTTTCCTTGTCATCACTACTGAGTGTCGGTTGGATCCAACTCCATTCTTTAGTGACAGTGAGGTACTCTTAATAGCTTGCTTTCAAAGTACTGTTTAGAAAGTAACTGATAGTTTGCAAACTTGTGGCAGTTTTTTTGCTGTTCTGAACAAAGTTTCAACTCTCTAAGCCAAATAGGTAGTTTATCTAAGGCAAGAGTTGGAAAACTGTGGTTGCAGGCTGATGGCACCCCTGAAGATTGTAGCAAGGGCTCCATAAACCATGTTTGTACAGTGTATTCATATTAAAGTTTGAGGAAGATGCATGGTAATCCATAAAAATTTTTGAGAGCTGATGCTCACCCATTGGCCTGAATATCTTGGAAATACTTAGGCACGGATTTTTGAATGATTCTAGATTGCAGAGATTGTTTTCTAAGGTTTCGATACTAAAGTTGTGAATAAAGCGATCCTTGTTGGTATGTCCTAATGCTATCCAAAGATTTCTAGAAACTTGCATATTTAATGGACCAGATTTAATGTGTCTAACATCAGCTGTATGCTTGAAATGTTAGTGAATCTATATGTTGTTTTTTACAGGTGGATCGGCTGAAAATAGATGTAATTGACTGGCTTGTATTTGATCCTGCACAGAGGGCAGAAGCACTTAAGCAAAGCAATGCAATCATGAGGAAGTTCTTGGGTACTAAACTTCACAAATACTGTAGACTTTTTAAATGTTGTTTTTGTTCTCATTGGCTCTTGGCGCTACAGTTGATATAACTTTTAATCTAGTCTACTAAAAAGCATGTCAGGTTATAAAGTATGGAAATTGCAAAGCTGTTGATACGCAGTTCACATTCTCATAGCATCCAAGAAACACGAAGCTGCAAAAGATGTGTTTTTGAAGATTCCCCAAGACTCTATAGCAGAAATATATAACCAATGGGAAGAACAGGGAATGGACACTCCACTTCCAGCTGAAGATGACAATGCTATAAGGGAACATTTATGTATTCGGGCATATTTGGTGAGTTTCAAATATGCTATATTCCAAGTTATTACTTAGAAATAATGGTGGCTTTGCCTTGGTGATGAAACTTTAAGCTTTGTCCATTTGATTTAACTACTGATTCCTGGATGCACTGTAGCTAAGAGTTTACAAAATAGTGAGGTTCTTTTTATACGTAAAAGTAACTTTTGGCTTTTGTGCATTTAATGACCTTCTTGTAATTATATAAATGAGTAAAAAATGTCAAAACACTGTTTCCAATGCAATCCAGGAAGCCCACGAAACCTTCAATGAATGGTTTAAACACATGAATTCGGCTCCACAGAAGCCTTCTTTGTTACCACAAGCAAGTTTCACTGAAAAAGTAGCCCATGAACATAAAGAAAAGAAGTACGAGGTAGGTAAAAGTTCAAGTTGTTATTTACTGTAAACATTTACGTTCTTGCTTAGGAGGCAGTCTTAGTTTAATGAAACAGCGTAGAAGTCTGCTAATTCATATTGCTTAAGAACTCTATTTATAAATTATTCTATTTTTATGTTGCAAAGAGGGAGTATAAGATAGAATAGTAATGCCACTGCACAATAAATTCTCATGCTTTATTCTTACATGACTCACCTTTACATGTAATATTGTATACTGTAATAGTAAATACTCATTATAGTGTGTTGATTGTCAGTGTTATTAATAAATCTACTTGATTTTGCTATTAACTCTTCCCTGGAAATGAAGGATGAAGGCTGTCTTGTGTTCCTGCATTTGTCACATTTTCTTCTCTAAAAGATGCTGCAGTTCTGTTTGTTTTGCCACAAGTTCTTTTTGCGTGTCTGGCCAGTATGAATACACTGTATTCGGTTTATACAAGTATTTGTTATAGAAACGTGGCAGAATAAGCTGTTTAAAATTATCTTCCTCTAGTGGCTTTGACTGCTTCTGAACAACCTGTCTGACTCTCTCTGGACAGGGAATTAAGGAAAGATGGAAATAGCTGTTAGCAGCAGGCTTTTAGGTTTTGGCAGTTGGCTGAAGATTCTGGTTTGAATTACAGCTGGGCTGGCTGTTGCATGCTAGGTGAAGAGTCTGTTAAAATAGCCTTGGAAATTATCCTGTTCTGCAGTAGTTTATTTTTTGTTTCTTTGCCAGATGGACTATGGTATTTGGAAAGGCCTCTTGGATGCTCTTACAGCTGATGCGAAAGAGAAAATGTACAATGTGTTGCTGTTTGTTGATGGAGGATGGATGGTTGATGTCAGAGAGGTAAAATGAATTTTTTATATCATGGCGTAGACCACAAAGCCAGATTGTACCCGGTTGTACCTTTGTCATCTTTAGTTTGATGAGCTTCTGTTTACTCTGTTATAATTCACTCTGGCCTTGCTGTGACCAGTTACAGATTGCTTCCCCTTCAGTTACCACATAAATCGGATCTGGCAGTCCAGTCTAGGCTGGTTAGTCCAGTTTTTTTGCCTCTGACGCTGCTAATTATGTGGTTATGCTGAGTTGCCTTTTAAAGGTAAGTGTTCATAATACTAATATATTATTTTGCTATGGTAAGGATGCCGAGGATGACCCTGAACGAACACACCAGATGATTTTGCTGCGGAAGCTGTGTCTGCCAATGATGTGCTTTTTACTGCACACGGTGTTACACAGTACTGGACAATATCAGGAGTGCCTACGACTGGCTGACATGGTCGCTTCTGAGCGACACAAGCTTTATACGGTGAGTTATTGAGTGCTGCAGACAGCTTAGCTTCCATTTAAAAGCTCTGTGGGTTGACTGTGGATAAAAGCTTCTATATAGAGAGGAAGATGCCATATGTTCCTTAACATCATAAGTTTCTTCATCTCTTCCCATTCACTGCAGTAGTAGAGAGTTTCCTTGTATGCTGACTTAGGGAGTCAAAGAGTTAACTTTGAAACACTGAAGATGATGCCCATGTTTTGACAAGCAATTCTTCTGAGTAGTGCTGTTACTAATTTTTGGATGGGGGATATTGAAATAAGTTGAACTGTAGAATTGTAATTTATTTTTTTATTTCCATTACATTTCAGAACATTGCATAAGCAGGTTTTGTTTTGGAGCACTTGGTTTACCTAACCTTCTCTCCCTCCAAAAGCCTGAAAAACAACACAAAAAAAATTTATCGCTTAAAAAAACAAACAAAAAAACTAAACCACAACCCCCCCCCCCCAAAAAAAACCAAACCAAAAAATCCAAAAATAAAACCCCAAGGATTCAAAATCTGAAAAGAAACATCAAGGCTAAGAAAAATACTGTGATGCATTCGCCTGGATTGGCTTAAGATCTCTGCCAGCAATAACAGGAAAATTAAATTTGGCTGTTTACCAATAATCTTTGTAGTAGTTATGAGACAGAGCTATCTTGAGACTACCTTCAGGTTTTGGATACTGCTACTAGCTTCCAGTCCTTTACTAAATTCCATTCTGAAATGTCTGGTGTTTATGCTGTCTTAAATGGAAAGAAAGAAAGAAAGAAAGAAAGAAGAAAAAAAAAAAAAAGGAAAAAAATTAGTAAATTAATGACCATTTCCTTTGATGTCAGTGCTGTTCATTGCAAATAAATCTAACTTCATATGTCTTTTTTTTATTCTTAGGTATTTTCAAAAGAAGAACTCCGAAAGCTTCTACAGAAGCTGAGGGAATCTTCTTTGATGCTTCTGGACCAGGATCTTGATCCTTTGGGATATGAAATTCAGTCATAGGATTTCATGTAAATACTTGCAAAAACTTCTGAACATGGACCTTCTGGTTATAAAAAAAAAAAAAAACCCACCATGACTCAGATAAACTGTTCTGATCTTTGGGGAAAAAACCCTGACCCGCAGATTTCAATTTCAACTTGAAAAATTCTGACCAACTTCACAGAGGATATTTGTTACACAACCTTTTTCATAATGTTGGTTGTTTTTTTTTTTCTAATAAAAATGCTTCACAAATAGAAAATGTTTGTTCATTCTAATCTATAATGTCATTATATAAATATGGTGTTTGTATAAACTTCCTTAATCTCTTTGCTACATGCCAAAGAGCTGCCTGTAGACTGGAAATACTACTCGGTGGGAGAAGAATGCACAAGGGTTCAGGGGAGAGGAAAGTGAGACTGGAGGAGGATGCATGTGGAAGGCAGGGGAGAAGAAAGCAGATGCAGGGAGCTGGAGGAAAGGAACATCAAAGGAAGAGAGCGAGTGAAGGGCTACCACCAGCCCTTCGGAAGAGAGAAGGGCTTGCCTTGGGGCTTGTACTGTTCTCACGTACATTGTGGAGTTGCTAAAATGCCGGTGTAATCCTGAACCGGAGGAAAGGTGATCATACCTCAAAATCCCAAGTTTGAGATTCTGTAGTTTATTCAGAAACCTTGTTCTGGCCCTGTTGGCACGTGTAAACACACGTTTCGCTGCTTTTCCCTTAACTGGGGAGGGCGGAGGACAGAGCTGTAGCGCAGCCGGGCAAGGGCTTCAGCTCCTCCGCCCAGTCGGTGTCTTCTGACACACAAAGAAGGTCACTTGTGCTATACCTGTGCGTACATACGTTTTTATGTGTGTGTTTACAGAAATACCAAGTCCAGTTGTCGAGGGGTACCGGTGCCTTGGCGGGAAGGTGTGTTTCAGCCCACCGCTGGGCGGCCGGGCAGCGGGGCGGGAGGGGGCCCGGGGAGCGCTCCTGCGCGTTTGCGTGGGCCTCTCGCTCCCGTGAGGGGGCCGGGGAAGGAAGCGCGGCTCTCGTCCCCCGCTCCGGCGGCCGCAGCTCCCGGCCGTGCCCGCCGACTGCCGAGGGCGGGCAGGGCCTCCCGGAGCCGCAGCTCCGCCCGCGGAGCTGCGCCGGGGCGGGAGGGGCCACCGGAAGGCGCGGGCCCACGTGTCCCGGCGGAGGCGGGGGCAGGCGGCGGCGGCGGCCCGGCCGGTTCGCTGGCGGCCGGCGGGCTGCCTCAGCCGCTGGGTGCCCGGCCCCGCGGGACGCCATGGGCTGGATGCCGGCGCAGGGCCGGCTGGCGGCGGGGCTGCTGGTGAACCTGGCCGCCTCCATCTGCATCGTCTTCCTGAACAAGTGGCTGTACGTGCGGCTGGGCTTCCCCAACCTCAGCCTCACCCTGGTGCACTTCGCCATCACCTGGCTCGGCCTTTACCTGTGCCAGGCGCTCGGCGCCTTCTCCCCCAAGAGCCTGCAGCCCTCCCAGGTGCTGCCGTTGGCCCTCAGCTTCTGCGGCTTCGTCGTCTTCACCAACCTCTCTCTGCAGAGCAACACCATCGGTACCTACCAGCTGGCTAAAGCCATGACCACGCCGGTCATCGTGGTCATCCAGAGCCTGGCTTACGGCAAGACCTTCCCTCTCCGGATCAAGCTTACCCTGGTGAGGAGGCGGCGGGGATGAGGGGAGCGGGGGGGCTGCCCCCGGGCGTCGCCTCAGGCCGGGCGGGCGGAGGGAAGGGGGGGGGCGCGGGGGTTCCCCCGCGCCCCCCCCTTCTCTCCGCCCGCCCGGCCTAAACCCCCTCTCTTTATCCTCCACAGGTCCCCATCACGCTGGGCGTTTTCCTCAACTCCTACTACGACGTGAAGTTCAACGTCCTGGGGATGGCATTCGCCACCTTGGGCGTCCTGGTGACCTCCCTCTACCAAGTGGTGGGTAATGGCGGGGAGGGCGGGAGCGTTGTGGTGGTTGGGTTTCAGCCTGCTGTCCCGCGGTTCGGTCGCCTTTGAACAGCACCCTGCCTTCCAGGAAACCCTCCGTGCTCCGTTATTTACTTAAAAACAACCAAACCAACCCAAATTGTGATAATCCACCACAACCCCTGGTAAATTGCTTAAGGAATTGATCGTCCTTGCTGCTGAAAATCGGGATGTCAGCTTTAACGTGGTCATGGGCGTATTTTCAAGGGATAAAGATCGCTTCATCGGTAAAACTCCGTTTGCTAGAGAGCACGGATTTCCTCCTTGCAGAAGCAAGTGCCTTGCATCTGGGCCTTTCCCTATAAGGGACATTTTCCAGTCCTTCAGTTAATCCCATGGTTTATCCTTGAGCTATTTACATTTTTATCAGCATCCTTCTTCAATTTCAACTATACACAGTCTGGGCTGTTTCTGTCAAGGGTGCACTAATGCCAAATACAGGCACAATACAACCTTTCTGGCTGATTATGGTTGAAAAATTAGATGCATCCAAGGACTGCCTTAGCCCTTTCCACTGTAACATTGTACTAACAGCTCAGGATCAGCTCGTCGTTGGCCATGATTGTAAAAGCCTCCCTAATAAGGGTCCCCTGTTATGTTGATGCGATAGTCATTGTCAATTTAAGCGTGAATCTCTTTGTAACAGATGTACTGTGCCTCCAAAAGAAGTGAGGCTCTTTGACCTGTAGCGTGCAAGATGATAAATAATGGTCTCTCCCTGTTTTGGGGCAGGAGGAGGAGGAGGGAGATGCTGCATAGCAACCTTAGGTGATGGTGTGTGTACTGGAGAAATTATAGTACCTGAGTGAAATTACCCTGTAGTTTTTTTAAAAAAACTTAGCAAGTTTATATTGTATACACTGGAATCCATGTTACCCATGAATGTGATTTATGAAGTATTAATGTAAACATCACTCTTCAGTATAACATAAAGCCGCATCCTTTTGCCTATAGCATCTATCTTTGTATCCATAGATAACTATTGTTGTCTCTTAAAGCATGCTACAGTTACAGTCGATATTGAAATGAAATCCAGTAAATTTGGAATAAGCTGGCAAAAAAAAAGCCAAACGTTTACTGGTTTTGTTAGCTTCTGTGTGGAGGAATGAGAAGGAGCAAAAGCAGATCTCTGCTTAGGCAAAAGTGCTCAGCTCCATCACAGACAGGATCTGGAATTTGTCTCGAGAATAAAAGGCAGCTGGCATTTTCTTCCCAGGTCTGCTATTTTTTTGTTCTTCCTCAAGTATAATACCTTACCCCTAGGCTATGGGAAAAGGGAAGTTTAGGTACATAAGGGGGTTTTCAGTGCCCTTGCATACTCTTTCCTCCTCACATGACTGCGCTCTACAGCTTGTGTGCTCACAAGAGACAAACACGTAGGCCTCTGGTTAGGCAAAGGTGGAAGATGATGCTCAGCAGTCCGTTCATGTAGTATTGTCCACATGAGACTCCCTCTGTGTTAGCAGCCAGTTTACTTTTGCTCAAGTTTTCCATTTATGTGGGTTTTCTTTTCCTCATGTTTAACAGCTTTCTCTTTTGGTTTTAGTGGGTAGGAGCTAAGCAGCATGAGTTGCAGGTAAACTCTATGCAGTTGCTGTACTATCAGGCACCAATGTCCTCAGCTATGTTGTTGTTCATCATACCCTTCTTTGAGCCAGTCTTTGGAGAAGGGGGAATATTTGGGCCCTGGACACTTTCTGCTGTGGTAAGGCTTTTATTGACTTTATTTAAATAAATAATCATCCTTGATGTAGTTAAATTTGATACTAAGATCTGTTTCTTTGTGAAACAGATTTCTGTACAGTCATTGGCTATGATGAGATGAGAGGGGCATGTGCAAGAGAAAAAAAAACCCCAAACTTCTCGTGTCTGCCCCACTTCCTCCCAGAGGAGTCTGTCTGTCAATTGATTTACCTCCTTATTCTTGTTTCTGTTTAGAGGGGCATCTGAACAACAGGAAAATCTGACAAAATCCAGAAGCTTCCCCTAGTGTATTAAATTAAAAATATGTAAGTGCCCTAGTTCCAGCTCTTACTGTCCACTCAGAAAAGAGATAAGCTTGCTCACTTTTGACACTCTCAACTCCTCTTCTGTGGAAGGATGACAGCATTGGTTGTCCTCTGGAATTGCTAGTTTATTTTCACCAAGAAGGCTGTAATTTCTCTCTTTATCCTTCTCTTCAAAAAAGAGCCAGTGGCATATTCTTACCACTGCTGACCGTGCCACTCAGTGATCATTTCTCGTAGTGCTGCAGTTTATGAATGGAATAGCAAGTATTCACAATAATAAAATCGGATATTTTTCCAAAAGTTTTTTTTGTGTGACCATAAATAAGACTTTGTCTCAAAGGTAAAGAATACAACTTGTATGTGTATGAGTAGCCAGATTTTCCAAACCACTCTTAAATGTTCACTGAGAGTAAAGGAGAAAAGGCTTGTGGTTATATCAGTATATATTTATGGACATCATACCCTGAGCTACTTATACACATCACCAATGTCTGTACTGATTTGAAGCTGTTTCTATTTTTGTTCTCCATATGTTTTTCTTGCCTGATACTTTGCATTTGAAAGTAAAGGAAACTAACTAAATAACCTGAAATGTATCTACAAAAGGCCAAAAGCATGTCGGATTACTGACTGTGTCCATTAATCCACAGATAATGGTACTGCTGTCTGGTATAATAGCCTTTATGGTAAACTTGTCCATTTACTGGATCATTGGAAATACGTCACCTGTCACGTATCCTTTGTAACATTAGTTGTTTCTCCTGTTTCCAGATGAATTATGTTAGCATTTGTTTGGGCTGATTTACTGTGGGAAAATTGTTTGGTAACCTGCCTGCGTTATCGTAAATGATGAAGCTGGAAAAGCACGTTCATGTTTTAGTGTGTTTTGTTTCTTTGGGGTTTGTATAGATATGGCGGTTAACTTACTGATGTGACCTTCATACCTACAAAGAATATTTACCCACACTTCGGCTACCTTGAGGAAGTGTTGGCGTGTCAGTTAGTTTGTAGTCTACGATGGGTGACAAGGCTTCACATGGAGGTTAATTCTAATAGCCGCAGAGATGCGGGAAAGTTGCATGAGTTGAAGTCGATGTGACATAGCATTGCATGCTTTGGATGTAATTAATGAAGTTCCCAAGTGTTTCTTTTTAAAAAAAATAATACTGGTATTTGCTATTATCCTTAACAGGTGTCTAGGTATAACATGTTTGGACATTTCAAGTTCTGCATCACCCTCCTGGGAGGGTGCCTCTTATTTAAGGATCCGCTGTCTGTTAATCAAGGCCTTGGGATTCTGTGCACATTGTTGGGCATTTTAGCTTACACCCACTTCAAGCTTAGCGAGCAGGAAAACAGTAAGAGTAAATTGGTTCAGCGTCCATAAAGCAAGAGCTTCTGGAGGTTAATAATATTGTGAAGGAAAACAAGTATTTAAATATGCATTGATTGTAGAATGCACAAAATTGCCTCGTTCATTTAGATCTATGGTCTTAGTTTAACAGCCAGGATTGTTATTCTGTAACTAAACCAAACTGAATTATGTAAAATGCTGGGGTTTTGCCATCTCAGTCCGTCCTATCGTTTTCATTAAATTTAAATGGTAACTTAAAAGAGAAAATGGCACACTTCAAATTGCTGTGGAAATTGTACTGAAGTAATTATATTTTTTTGCATACCAAATGAGATCATGATGTCTACAGTTACAATACAGAGAGAGAGAAAGAAAAGGAATCCTGTCTTTGTGATCATGCCAGTATTACTGTTGTGAAGAAACTTGGAGGCATTTTTATGCAGATGTTCTGGTATGTAGTGATGCTTCCTCCTTTTTGTCTGGTGAATGACGAAGAGGAAACATACTTTGTTCAGTAGTTTTAAAAAGGGACGCCAAGCTCATTCCTATTTCTTCTATGCTTTCTTGTGTATGTTTGGCTTCAACATATCGATAAATTTTGGCTGAAGAAAGCAGATAAAATTATAGGTGGAGAGAACCTAGAGGAGACATTGGAAAACTTGAAGCCACAGGCCAAGCTGTAGAAAACTAGGAAATCAGATCTAAACAGTTGATCTTAAATTTTTCTTTTGGTCTGTCAGGACATTAACAAAGTCAGTCATGTTTTAGAAAATTCTGTTGCTGCTTTATAATTTTCTCTATGCCAAAACCAAGGCTTTACATGAGATCTTATAAATACTCGTGAGCCTAATAAAATCTCTGATTTTGTGGTAATAACCAAATATTTTTCAGCCCTTGCACACAGACACCCATGCTAAAAAATATTTTTGGAGAAATGTTCGGAAAGGTCACCACCTGTAACAGACATGAAGGCTGCCCGGTTCTCTCTCCTGCCTTCAACCCCACTTCCCTCGCTCCCACACCTCTCCCCAGGAGTTAGGTTCGGTGGGATCTGCAGATTTGTCTGCTGTTGTCTCACGGGGAGGCCCAGGGGCTGTCTGGGCAGTGCTGGGTAGGCAGCGTTTCCTCAACAGATAGTCCCCGGAAACATATCAGAGTGACTGAAGAGTGTGAGGTGGGACCTGCTTCTGCTCTAATTTGGGAACGCTTTGAAAATTATTCTATGCCAGTATCGAGCACTGATTTTGACAGCGTGGAAGGAAGAAGTTGAGTGCTGTTCTATTTAAGAAAAGAAAGAAAAAATAACTGCTTTCAGTAAATCTGGTGAGAACATATGTTCACTAGATTTGCAGGTTTAGAATTTATTTGCAGTGTCTTAATCCTTACATTTTGGGGTTCATTTTATCTTCATCTACCTCTAGCAGATTCAAAGAGGGGAATTATGTGAACAAAACCAGGTATTTAACTTTTACAACCACCAACAGAAATGATATTTAATTCCTCTGAGCTTTTTACAATATAGGTAACAAGTCCTTGGGTAAGAAACAATGCAGATCTTCTCAAGCTTGTATATTATTTATTCTGTTACAGAGTTCTTGATTTAAGAAAAAGTTATATCTCTGTAACCTAAGTTTACACCATAATACTCTATATCATTTCAGAGCTAGAAATACCTGAATAATTTGACATCTTTACCAACTGTGTCTTAGACTGGTCCAAGGATAATTTTTTGTATACATTTTTATAAATCTATAATTAGTTTAAAAATACAGCCTGGACTACTGAAAAATGTGTTCAGGCAGTCAGTCTCTGGATGCACATCCTTCAGAACGTACACTGAGAAAGCCATTTGCATTAATTTGTGCTGTGCACAAGTTCTTCTAAAATGTAGATAGACTGCAAAGACTCTTACAGTTAGAGAAGAACAACGGAATTAGAAGCCTGTATGACAACAATATTTAGGATGAGACTGATGTAAATATAAAGTGTTAGAATGAACAAAAGAACCATGTCTGAAAATACAAAAGACTCCTTATGGAGAGGAGCAAATCTGCAAGAGAAAGTTAACAGTATCATTAAAACAATACATTATAAAAACAGTTTGTTGCTGGAATGTGTAAGTCGTGGAGGTCACTTAAGTGACGTGATTTTTTTTCATACGTTCAAGAACTCTCATTTGAGATTTACCTGTTGTATCTAACAAATAAAGTATCTTGAACTTTGTTGTATGGTTCAAAATATTAAATCCAGGAGGCTTGTGTAATGGTGGGATAAATAGATCTTTGTATGTATTGTTGCTTTGGATACCATGTGTAGGGTGGGAATAAATTTTTAATCATTTGACTGATACCTGTTTATTGCAGGGGAGAACAGTTGGTTTTGTCTTTGTTCATCCTCTGCTTGAATTGCATACACTTTGGGCATCTAGGTGTGTATAAGACAAAATGGTGCTACTTGGGTTTCTGTCTATATAAATATTTCAAGGAGTTTGCATGTTTTGGGGCTGAACTCATGACACAAATGAGGGAGGCTGCACACCTCCCCTCCCCTGGGCAAACAGAGGGGCCCGCCTGTATGTATGCACGCGCTTGCCTGCTGACAAACTGCCTGTGTGCTTTCCTTCACCCCTGTCTCTTTCCCCCAGGTCCTTCCTGAATGTTCCAGTCTCTGCGCGTTCTCCATTTCCTTCTCTGTCCTGCACAAAGGTCCCCAGTGCCAAGGTCCCTCGGCCTCACCTTTCCCCTACGCTAGAACTGTGCATACTTCCCCCATCCCTTAGCAGAGCAATCCTGATGCTCTCCCAGTGGTACTGGGGAGGAGGGCAGGAGCAAAACCAAGTTAACTATTCCGATGCCTGAGTAGGGTAACTCTGGCACCAGCCAACTCCTTCCTTCACAGGCGAGTATGTGTAGAGTTTCATGTTAGGGGGACTGAATCTTTCTTCAGGAGATTGTAAAACAAGAGAAGGAAGGGGTAAGAGAGATTTTCAGTTTAGATGGTTTTACTGCAAGCACTGTGATAATTTACTTAGTCAAACTTTTAAATCCTGAGGTAAAAGTAGAGTTTAATAAAAATTACTGATACTTACCTGGTGGGAAATTCGCTTATTCTAGCCTTTACTGTATCACTTTAATGTGTTTTCCTGCTAATTATGTGTATTTCATTCAGTTTTGGCTTTCCTGAAAGAGAAATCAGAGACTTGGCATCTTTAACAATATGTAGTCATCACCCTGTATGTGCCGTCGCAATTGGAGCCGTACTGTACCTACCCTGCTGTTTTCTCTCTGCTTTTCATTTTACTTCATAATCTATGTATGACTAAACCACGGTAACAAGATGGACCTTGGTCCTTTTCTGCCATCAAGTGCTTTGCTGCTTATTTTGGTATTCCTTACTTAAAAAAGCTACCCTTGATGTAGTTCCAGTGGAAAAGCTAGCATAGATACCAGGGTGGCATTTAAAAATTAGAGCAGATCCAGATGATTCTGATTAAAATATGAGTGACTGGTGGTAAGTTATTTTTGCTAGCCTTGTCCCTGAAAACACTTTAGAACAACATACGTGCGTTTTTCTTGTTTTCCCCAAAGGAATAGGAAGTATGCCTTCACTTAGAGGTGCTCAGTTAAAAGCTTTGTGTTACCTTTAACTTTGGTAACTAACTCAGCGTTTGTCTGGCGGATTTTTGCATCTGCTTTTGTGCGACTTGCTCAGTTCTTGCAGGCTCTGGGGGCACTGTGCCAGAGGAGCTTTCCTGTTGAGGGGTGAACAGCTGCTCTCTCAGGCCTGAGGTTGAAGGAGAGCGGTTTGCTGCTGTTGCATGTATGAAAAGGAGGTTTGTCTCGCAGGAGGTCTACCTTCAAGACAGAGCTGCAATTCAGCAGGAATGTATCCTCTCTCTGTCTCATTTCATGAAATGAATGCCTGGTGATGGCCTGGGGCTAAAGCAACATTACAGCCTTGTTTGGGCTACCCATAGTTTTTATTAAACTTTTTTAAAAATATTAGTGGTAGTCAATGCTGGTTAAGTATTAAGGTAAAAAACTCATTTTTATAATGTCTTATATAATAGGAGCTTCAGAAGAGTGTTTTATAACATTTTGGAGTACAGCTAATGTCTAACCCATGTCTAGTTTGTCACGTTTTCTGCAAAACCTCTCAAAAGGTAATCATGGATTTCGTAACTGTATATATCTATACGGTTGGGCTGCTGAGAAGGGGCCTGCTCTTGAGCAATACTGTGCTACTAAACACTGACATACTGTTAATGTATTTAGCAGTGATTTAGAAACATCCAGCCTGAAATTCACCAATGTGCTTAGGAAGGGAAAAAGAAGACTCACTCTGATAGGTGAGATTGCTTCTTATCTTCTTAACAACAAACCTGAGGCTTGCAGTTTAAGGGAATTGAGAGAGCAGGCCTTACTCTCCCTCAAATCACCTTTCATAATAAGATTTTTCTCCCAAGATATCTGTTTTGCTCCCAGTTACGTAGTTGGTGTCTTACCCGGATTTTAAAAGAATGGAGTTTGGACTGCAGACTTGCAGGTGTTGGCTTGTGTTGTGGGGTTTTTTCTCTTAAAATTTTATGTTAGCCATTCACAACCCAACTTCCCTGTTTAGTGAGAAAACTAAAAAGAAAGGAATGTTGAATAAATGAAAGGTAGACTGGATATATAGTGAAGATATGTTTTATTTTGCACCAGAATTTCACTCTTCCAACTGTAAAGGTGCAGCTCTTTCTGTTTGTTTCTCTACTGTTATAATCGGGTAGATGCACACAAGCACCAGCTTTCTGCTCCGTACAAATTCACTGTCTTCCTGCTGGTGCTCTCTCTCTGATCGCAGTCTCAGCCTTCCATTTGACAGCTCAGTTGCTGCAAAGATGATTGGGATGTCAGCTGCAGAAGGTTAAGAACATGAAGTGAAAAACAATCAGCAGGAGCTGATATAATCTTGGGTAATGAGAAATCCTATTCTGAGACACAGAGACTAAGACACAGAGACATCTTACCAAAAAGACCTGTGCTAAGCAGCGGGGAGAGGTGTGGGTTTATCTCCAGGCAGGTATTGCAAAGAATGCAAGAGCTGAAGTGTATATGAATTCTTGCTGTGCTGCAGTAGTCAACACATTTAGTTTAAACTAGATTTAATAATATAAAAATTGAAAATATAAATGCCATGCAAAAAAGTAAACAGTTGGATTCAGACAGTATAAAATCTTTGCCGTTCATCCCACAGCGATGGTTAACCTTCCTGAGAGAAGGGAGCTGTTGTTCTACCTTCCCTTCACCCAGCGGTGCTGGGCTTAGTGAAGGAGGGTTTGTGTTCCTGAAAGCTGGTCTGCTTTTTTCAGCTGGATCAGTTGGTCCAATGAAAACATATCACCTCTCCCCACAGAGCTTGTCTCACTGAAGTTACTGTTTCTGCTTTCATCTAACTGACTTGGATCATGCTCCTATCTTCCTCCAGTGGCTGAAAGGTCTAATGGACCTTGGGGAGTAGAACATAACCGCATCGCCTCATGTCACTGCAGTGTCCAGTCAGCCCTGCTGTAGGGGATCCAGTCCAGCCCAAAGGGTCATACTTACAATATAGGGTACAACCAGAACTAAAGAAAGGGGAAATGCAATCCTTTTTCATTGGTTTAGTTGCAGAGCAGTTACTAATCCTTTCAAATTTTCGTCTTTGCGATTTCCCTTTAGTAGGTGCCTAAGAAAGCTCCCTTTCCTGTTTCAGTCTGCTCTTTCTGTATGAAGTATAATTATACTATACTTTCTGGAATTAAGACAGAAATCGTATTCACTGCTCACATAAATATGTTGACCACACCCAGCGTTGCTTCTTTTGCCTAGGGCCCCTTAACTGCCTTCCAATCCAGAAAAAAAAAATTCCTTAAAATACAGGAGGAGTCAGGTTAACCTGAATTAAGAGGTAATTTGCCAGCTCAGGAGTTGTATCTGCCTTCCCAACTGCAGTAGCTCAGTACCTCATAGACACAGTAGGCTGTCTTCATAATGGAAAGGCAGGAACAGACATGGACAGATTAAATGTAATGTAATGAAAGTAAATTATGTATTTAGAAGCAAGTAGTGGGGATGATCCAAAGGTTGCTTGAGGATTAGCATTACAAAGAGATATTCTGATTTGTTAGTGGCTTCACTGGAATGTGAATATAAGGCTGTCATTTGAAGGCACATGGTTATATTTAAGGAGCTCCAAGAAGTCCAGCACGGCTCTGTGGGTAACTAGCACATGCAGGATGCACATGCAGGCTAGCAGCGTGTCAGAAAAAAGCAGGATTATTTTTAGACCCGTAGACGGCTGTGTCACATCCAGGAAGTGCAGGGAGGAGATCTCTGGTTGAAGCACAGCATAAGAATGTAATTTTTAATAACCTTGGCACTGAAAGCAGTTGTATTTTTTACTTTCTGAGGAAGCAGAGGCTGAAAAGCAAACTTGTTTAGAGGAGCTGTGCTCTGATTGGGTGAAGCACATGGAGTAATCATGGCTGCTGGGAGGGAGCCCGGAACAGAGGGGGCCGTGTATTAAAAAAAACAGAGAAAAAAAAGGGGGAGACGGTGGATTAAGAGACAACTGAGAGGAGTATACAGCACGTATGCATCTAGGCAGGTTTTTAAACATAAGGTCTAAGTTTAGATCTTAACTCCATGATTAGGCATCTGAATAGCAGGGCCAGATTTGTCAGTGTGAACTTCTTCCCTTTCAGTTGTACTTAATGGAGAATGGCATGTGCTGAACATTTCCAGAAATGAAGCTGCATAGTTGACAAGTTTGACATTTTTTTTGTTCTCCAACTAAATTAGGTATGCCGTTTAACAAAGAAACCACATCCTTGTTCTGCTTCCTTACTCTGTCCGTAATGTTTTTAATCCTCCTTACTCTTTGGGGAAAAAGAAACCATTTACACACTTTTATTTTCTGTTGCATAACTAACTGCAGTGACTGAATAGGTTTTGTTTTACAACACACTGGAGTTGCATCATAAAAACTTTGATTAAGATCTTGTAATTTATCTACATGTGCGCATGTTGATTCCACTGAGGTTTCTGTCTCTGAGCTGAATGGAAAAAGCCGCTCGTATTATACAGCATCAACTGTTGTAAAATAAAGCGCTTCTCTCCAAGGAGTGGAAAGGCAATGTTAAAGTCTTCTGGGGTCCAGAGTGATTTACTTGTTAAATGCATTTCTTGTGGTGGTTAGCCAAAAACTGGTTTCCTATTTGTTAATCTAGTTGAGAGGAGAAACTGACAGTGGTGGTCATACGTCCTTCAGGCAGTTATGATATATTTCTGAAAACACACGATCTCACTTTTCTGAGTGGCAAGATGATTCTTCTGATCAGGATTAACGATGTACCAATGTTTTTTATCTAGTATCATTCCCCAGAGACCCACTTCTTCAGCTTTTCTTCAGGTGCAATTTGCATAAGGCTTTGGTCTACAGGTAGAAAAAAAAGAGGGAGAGATGTAGTAAATTTGTTTCCCAAACAAAGCCCAAGCAAAACTTTCCCATAAAGGCTATTTTGATTCATGCATAGCTTTGCCTTTATCAGGGGTGGACATGTAAACCTTAATTCTATATCCCTAAACCTACAGTCTCGATGAGGTCCAGCCGACAGCAGAGTGGACAGACGCATGGGAGGATGGCACTGAGCTGGGGTCGCTCAGCACCCACAGGAAGTTGTTTGTATAGAACTGGGTGCGAGGTGACAGAACCAGCTGTACTTGGGTGTCATTCAAACCTCATCTTGGATGCCAAAGAGAGAAATTAAAATACAGGTGGTTTGAAAATCAGAAACTTTTGGAAACTAGCAGATTTAGTGAAAGACATGCTCTTAGCACACATGATGGCAGAGTCATGGAACAGCATGTTACTGCTTAAAGGCATGTGTCCTGCTCCTCCCCATGAGATTCATCTGACCCTCGGCTAGGCCGAATAGCCATGACTGGTTCAGACAGCAAGTTGATTGGCTTACTGTGCAGGCAGACAGGCAAGTTTCAGTGCTGGGACAAGGGAGAAGAGTGACACCACATGGCTAGAAACAGGGTGGGAGGCACCTCTTTCAGTAGTCCAGAAGTAACGTCCACCTGCCCAGCCTCAGAAGGCAGGTTTAGAAGGAGAAGGTTTCACACATAAACAAAACGTCAAGAAAGCCCTATTTTCATGTACAGCTACCAGCCTCTCAGCCAGAAGCCCTCAAAGAGTTTCTCAAGCATTCCACAACGTATTTATGTGCCTATAAGTGGTCTTGAAGTCTTTGGGAGACTGGCTGGCTCTGAGCCTCGGTGGCTCGTTGCCTGCCTCTGCAGCCTCTCGTGGACTGGCAACTCTCTATTCTCCTTGTCCCCTGTATAAAGGGAAGATCTCTGGAAGGTTTGTATGTTGGTCCTATTTTTCAGCATGCTCCATTTAGCTGAACCAGTCTGTGCTACATCAGCTGTTTCTGCTTCCGTGAAGACAGCTTTACTCATTTGAGAGCCTATAATAATTCACAGGGTGTCACACAAATCAGAAATCATTGGGATGTTATTTTTAAAGGCTGATTAATTTTCTAATCAGTTACTTGTCCCTAAGCAAGCCAAGTTGTAAATATCTTGTAGTTAAGTATTCTCAGTGTTTTCATTGAGTGTAAAAGTAAGATAAGCAGTCCCCGATCTCCAGAGTTTCCTTTTAAAAATGGATGTAAATCAATGCATACGAAGATATCTAAAGAAATTATTTTATGATGTGACAACCGTATTGACTAACAGGATTTAACATTTTGGGGCTAGGAATGACTGAAATGAAACAAACTTCTGGAAAGACTTTTCTACAAAAGTGGCTTGATAGGATTGTAGCAGAAGAAGCCAGAGACATTGGGCTCTAAAGAGGCATTGCTTGCATTGAAAACTGGAACCAAAACCTAGTAAAAATGGAGAGCTGATATGCATATGTAAAGCATAGGTAAAACCATAAAGTTTCCTTAGTTTTACTGCAGTCATCTTTTTGGTCTTGCGTAAAATAATTGCATGGCTGCATGGACCAAAAGGACTCTTAACTCTGTGAGACAGTACTGCTCCCCAGCTACTTGCAGCTGCTTCTTTTCCAGAGACAATTGTCCTTTCCTATCGGTGTCGGCAAAGAGGAATGTGTGCCTGTGCCCTGGTCTCCCTTGGATGCAATCACTTGAGTAACAGTTTAACATGCCAGACTGTCAGCTGAACCCAGGGAGATGTGGGTAGTGATCCCTCTGACTTACTGTGTTGCAAGGGCAGTATCTTTTGCTAAGAAAGTACCGTCAACAGCAGAGGGAAGCGGTCTTGTCAACTTTATTTGCTAGAGCTGCTTGATCGAAGCTGTAATAACAGCAGCAAATCATGCCTGCTAGTAGGCAAAGAAATGTCAAGATCATAATTTTGGAAGTGTGTGGGGAAAAATCTTTGAAAGTGATGGAAAGATTAGACACAAATTGAAAGAGGGTCTCACTTCTCAGTCTTTTATCAAAAAGTTGCCACAGTACAATGTGTGTATTTGCTATCACAAAGGAAATTCCCTTAATATCTGCATAAGTGGAATGCAAAATACACAGCTGAAACATGCTCTCTACAGATGTCAAGATGTTTGTTTCCATCTTTCACAGAAGAGAACAGGTTCAGCTTGAAGTACAGAGCGAATGAGCTATAAAACAGAACGGCCTACAAATTACCATCAGAAGTGTCTTCAGTGGTACAATCAACCCAACTCATCTTGCAAAGAAAGCTTCCAGCTCCTTTGCAACACAGGAAAAGCTGGCTAGTGCTAGCTAAAGTAATTATCAGTGGTAACACGTACTCGTTACTTCTCCCTAAGTAACACCTGAGGGAAACTTCTGGGAATTTGCACCCAGTTCTATCACAGGAGATACTGCAGGGGCTTATCAACCCAGGTGACTGATACCGCAGGTAACGGCAGGATATTCAAGGTGTGGTTAAGTGATAAGGGAAAGACCACTGAATGGCTCCCTGCCTTCAGAAGGGGTTATTTCCCCATTTCCATCTCCAGTTCTCTGCTTCCAGCTGTGTGTTCCTGCTGCTTTCCTTGTGATGTCTCATGTGCTCATGTGACTGCACGATAAAGCAAGCTGACATACTAGCAGCAAACAAAAGTAAATATCCTGCTGTTGAATCAGCTAAATCTGTGGTCAAATATGCCAAAGCCAGCTCAATAAAACACTTAGCTGGAAATGTACAGCTCCTGGCAAGGCCATTGTTTCAACAGGGCATTATATGGGCTCGGGACATTCTTTCAGTGAGATATTTGATGGGCTCAGCCACATCACCTAACCATGCAAGGTGGCTGAGTCACTCCAACACCACACTGCTTCCAAAAAAGGTCTCCCCATCAGACCTTGCAGCCAGCAGTGAGAAGACGAGGAGGAGAACGGGACACCTCTTTCGCAGTGGTGTGCTCTGAAACCAGCCAGGCTTTCTGTAAGCTTCACCTTCAGTAGTACTGCTGCCTAGGTTCACTGAAGCAGATCCAGCCCCTTCCCCTGCCTACCTGTCTGCTACCATTCCAGTCATGTCTTGGCCCAGCCACTGTGTAGCTACTCAGGATTACCTCGGGGAATTGATCTGGCTGAAAAGTAACCTGCAGAAAAAAATTCACTATTCCTGAGGTGTGCCACATCGTTTTATGCCATAGATGCACAAATATCTGTGCCAGTATAACAGAAGGGGCAGCAAGAGGATGGAAGAGGTGGATGGGAACAGCTCTCTGTGAAGCAGCACGCCTACCAAAGAAATGCGTGCTGAATCTTCACTATCTCACCATTAAACACAACCGTTTCAGTGTGGCTGTGCAGCTGAGTAAGCCCCACAACTGATAGGTTTCTTTGAGCAGAGCAAGTATGGTAGATAATGGTGTGGCTGATGAGGGATCAGGAAGAGGGTAAGACAGGCCCAAGTCAGTGATTCTCTGTACTTTACCTACATCCCATCCGGTAAGAAAGAGGAAATGAGATATTGCAGCATCTCCTGCATCAAATGAGTCAAAGATCAGGATAGGCAATTATCTGCCAAAAGGGATGGTCTATAATCTACCAGACCTTCTTCAGTAGATACTGGGGAAAACAAGTGTTCTCATGAATCTTCTTGAAACTCTGTATTTTGGTGCTGAAAGCCTGTGCTCTCAAATATCTCACTGCACTGCATTTCTGGATGTGTTTGTGTGAGGCTTGTTTTACTTATGTGAGGAAACTGCAGCCTGTCTCCTGACAGCCAAGTCATGATGCAGCAGTATCTTACAGACCCACAGCGGTGGATTTGGGATTTTTCCCTTGTGAGTAACACTACCGTGGTGTATTTCTCTCAAAGCGTTCTACCATGCTGTGTCTCCTCTGGCCTTGGCTCATATCTGAGCAATACGGTGTTAAGATAAGTAAGGTGGGTCAGAAGTCAAAGCCTAGTGCCTGCATATCTTTCTAGGTACACAAAGAAAGGCAGAAGAAACTGCCAAGAAAAATGCACAGAATCAAAGCTACCACAGCTAAAAAGATTATTTTTAAATGACAGGGGTGATCTAAACTAAGATGCTAAGATGGACCCTGTGAAACCAGCTGAATGAAGGAATGCCAAAAAGTCCATGCACTAGCTTTCTCTGGAGGCAAGAGATAACTGAGATATTAATATTTCAATGGAACCGAACACAGCACAGAACAAGAGTCTGCATGGCTTCTTCATCTGCAGGCAGAGTTTAGTTTGTGTCCTGCTCTTCCAGTGGTATCAGTGGGTTTGAGCAAGTCTTCTCCATTTATTGCTAAGAGCCTTTCTTTGCGTGCTGTAGATGGAAAAAACCCTTTTCTCCACCAGATGGCACAATCGCCAGCAAACCTTCGCTGACGAACCGCCTTACCAAGCTAGCGTGGTCTAAGGCTTGTAAAGGGAGGCAATGTCTGTCAGCCCAGTTAATGGAGCCAGCAGAGGTGGCAGAAAAACAAGCTTGATGGCACACACATCCTTCAAAAATTCACATACCGTTTGGATTAATACTTCCTCTCTCTCTCTCCAAACCTTGCCTTCCTGATAAAGACTGTGGATACCATCCTGCTCTGTATTGCCCACCAGTACTTAGAAAGAGGATTCAATTTGTGGGGCAGGTGGGGTGGGGGATTCCCCTTGCTTTTCCTGTTTCATATTTAGTAAAAAAAAAAATAAATTGTGGTAACAAAACCAAGTCACGTACAAGAACTACCTGTCTTGTTCAAGTTTCTCTAGTGCAGCTGGACCCATCAGAGTCCTTCTCAGGCTAAGAAACATGCCACATACTGGAAAGCAGTATCAGGTGGCTTTCAGGTGGAAGCTATGAAGAACTAAAACTCTACAATAAAAGAAGAAAGGCAGGGTATGAAATATATGGATATTAAAACATTTTTAAAAAGGAGTAAACCCTCTTGCTATATGCTTCTTTATTGATCCAATTCTACAAACATTTTCACATGTAATTACCAAAAATTAGGACACATAAGAGTATTTGCAGAATAGTTTGCAAGCTCTTTGTATGAAACTATTTTTTATATGTCTAGAGAGTATATATATTAAATATACTGTGGAAATATTAACAAAATCTGAAAAGCAGCAATGACATGAAGGAGACAAAGAATATGCAAGTACTGGGATAAAAACACCGTAGGGGGCAAAGTGGAGAAATTCAGAGGTGAATGTAAAAAAGAAGCTCAAGACAGTGTTGGTCTGGCACCTGAAGTCCCAAATGCCAAAATCCCACTTTCTTAGCATTTCTCACTGCAGCTGTGAGAGTGGAAAACATGTATGAGAGCTTTCCTCTTGACTCAGGGGGAAAACATGTATGAGAGCTTTCCCCTTGATTTCTGTGACTGTCATGTTCCGGGGCCTTGGCACGCAGCTTGGCACAAGTAGATTAATCACCAAGGCTGTTGCAGCAGAACTGCCCGCTGCATCTCCGTGGGTCGCAGAATTCCTCCCAGGAACACCTGGCTGTCTTCTCAGCTAGCTCAGTTCCCTCAAGTTGTACGGGCCTTTGGAAGAGCCTGGGCACCTATGCTTAACCCCTTGCACCTGGTCTTACAATCTTCCACAGAAGAAGGGTTTTCTCTATGGTAGATTGCCATTGAAGGACAAATAATTTTTGCAGAGCTCTTTAGATCTCCAAGATCTTTAGGGACATTTGCCTGTTCTGTTACAGCACAGAAATATTTCCTGCTTTGGTCTCCCTTCACAGTAGTAGTCCATTAATTCTGGGAGATGAGGTTTAGTTCCTACTTTCCCACAGGAAAAAGGAGCTGTAAGATGAACTGTGAGGAGCCGCAGAATGGGAAATTGATACAATTGATGCACAGATGGAGCCTAAATGCTGAGGTTAAACAGCTGCTTTCCATGTTTTAGATAGTCTTTGTGAGCACAAGGGACAATCCTTGAGGATCAATGGAAGGAACAGGTCAAACAGGGCCATTAAGAACATCAGTGAATAAACAGCATTTATCACATCCTTAACATTGATATGATTATGTCATATCGATAAGGTACTTTGACAATCCTGTCAGGTTATTGCCAATGAAGAGCAAGATGACTAGTTATGTTCTTTGTGGAGATGCAAGTACAGAAGAGCTATACATGTGGGCTGGAGGACATAAATCACACAATCGGCCATAGATTAAAATGAAAGATGCAAGTTCTGAGATATTTCAGAAATCTAAACCCTCCAATTCCAACTACCGCTAGAAGAAGAAATCTGGGAAAAGATCACTCAAGATGAAAGTACAATGTGTGGCCCACTACAACTATATCATAACCAGGCTGTCTGGATGTTAAGGCAGTTAAAGAAGAACCTCTGTATATGTCATGTGTAAATCTCCTTCCCTTCTGATCTTTTTTAAATCAGAACACTAATATACCACTGGAGACATATAAGTAATTAAAAAAAACCAACTTTACTGCATATTCATTAGGCTATACAAACTTAAAAGATCACAAGGCCACATGCTTCAAGATGACTGCCTCTCCAGTATAGCCTGTTTTCTGTGTAAAGCTCAATATGCTTGAGATGTAAAGCACTGTCTCGCAGAGTGCTTTGCCAGCTAGGTAAAAAGAAAACTTGGTACAAGTTTATAGCTCTCTGGGATTCATCAGTGAATTTATTTTCTACTCTGCCAGCCTGTCATTCTTGTACGTATAGGCACTGGTTCTTGATCTGGAGGACCTGCCTCTTTCTTCTGTCTTTCCCATAAGAGAGTCTTTCAGTCAGACCAAATACAACCACCCTTTTGAAGTGGAAAGGGCAAGAGGACTGAATAACTACTACTGTCTGGACATAAAGTTAGGCAGTGATTTGGGTTTGCTTGTTTACAAAGAAAGTAATGCAGTGCTTACAGACTCATTATTAGGAGCCCATGGATTCAGTCCTCTTCTTGGTTTGGGTCTCAAGTGGAGTTCAAGTGGTTGATTTGCTGACTGTCATTCAGGATGCTCCAGCCTCTCTGTGAACATCAGAATTCACGGGTTTCACCAGATGGACAAAACGTCAGTTTTGTGTATCAGCCAGAAAAGTCCCTATCATTACAGTCACTGAAAGATGACAGAACTGGCACAGACATAGCTCCTCTCCTAGTGAAACTGCACCAGTTCCCTCCCATACGTTTATGCTGATGTTACTATTCCCCCAGTCCACAGAGAGAACCTTTCAGTTTCAGTGGCATGAATGTGTTCCTTACTTAGATGCTGGTGTTTCATGTTTCTGGTTAAACAAGTACTAATCGACAGGCAGGCAACTGGACGCTATAAAACAACTTCTCTTCTTCCTTGGCAACAAGTAGTTGCATGCCAGCAATTAGGTGGTGAGGAGACATTTGATCAGGATCCACCTGAATCAAGAGAGGGCATATAAATAAGGAAAAATGCAGACTGGGTAGCCCGAAAAGCAATGTGACTCTTCAGAAGGATGACTTCGCAAGGTACAACAGTTTATTTCAGGAGGTATATATAAATCCATGCCTGATTTGGGGGAGATTTAATCTCAAGGAAACTCCTCTCCTCAGCAAATCCACTTCCAAAATGGGCTTTGGAATATTTATCCAAGGTGGATAACATAGCCCTGTTTGTGATGGCAAGGGACTCTTGGAGGGAAACTACTCAAATTAACCTTCAAGGTTTCAAGTCGAGGCTACCCCAGACACTAGTAATGCCTCTAATAAATGCTCTGAACTGCTTGCCTGCCTACTGGCATTGTTGTTTAACTGTACATGCTGCAAGCTGTATGTTAAAAGCTGTATTGGCAAAGCTATGCTCTCAAAAGTAGAGAGCCATTTGATAGCAGCAGAAAGGTGACTTTGTAATTCACAAACAAAACCAATTATATTAGCCAAAGGGGAGCGCTGAAGCTTTTCTCAGGAATGGATAGCTCATTCTGCATCCAGTAAAATCATACACCAGTCAATAAGGCTGCATCGACCAATATTAAATTGTGGGGCAGACCGCAAGAATGTCTGTGCTGGAGGATGGTATAGCAACTTTGTGGTCCAAAATAAAGGATATTATTCCTTGTATAGCAGGCAGCTAGAATATAGCATAGGAGCTGGGAGCATGCAGGGGAGATGTGGATGAATGGGTTGGCAAGGCTGGGACAATTCTAGGAGATACATGGTCAGATGCATAGAATGGGTCTGAGTTAAGAAGCTGCTTGTGTAGTTTAACACCCTGCTGTGTTTTGTTGTTAGTAACAAACAGTTCAAATAACAGACAGACAGTTAAAATCAACTTTTTGTCTTCCCCTCCTCTAACCCAAACCGCAGCCTGACTTTAATAGTACTTTTAGGCCTGACCTCATCAGCAACTGCAGTTCTGTCCATACGTGGAGAGATTGGATTGCATGCTACGGTTGCTCTCAGCCTCTCCTAGATCTGGGTTGTCCCTGAGTACATTTGAGTGTTTCCTCAGGAGCTTCTGAAAGACATCTCATAGAATCATAGAATCGTTAAGGTTGGAAAAGACCCTTAAGATCATTGAGTCCAACCGTTAACCTAGCACTGCCAAGTCTGCCACTAAACCATGTCCTCAAGCACCACATCTACCCATCTTTTAGATACCTCCAGGGATGGGGACTCCACCACTTCCCTGGGCAGCCTGTTCCAGTCCCTGACTACCCTTTCAGTAAAGAAGTTTTTCCTATCTCAGTCTTTCACGTGAGTCCTTTTAGCCTGTGCACGCCCCACACACCCTTCTGGGCCCCTCCCTTGGACAGAAATGTGTTTTATGCTGGACTGAATAGTACACTTGAATGACAAATGAACACTGAATTAATAGAACAGTTCTAAACTGAACTGGGGTCATCCTACTTTGCTTAAACAAGGCAGACGACTATTGTTAAACTGAGGCTTTCTTTGATCCAATTACATGCAATCAAGTACTCCTACAGGAGGAGAGATCACTGGATTATTTAATTTTCACAGCTACAGATTAGTAAAGCAGGAAATGGCCAGTCTAGCCACATACTTCACCCCTGCTTAAGACGAGTAGAAGAAAAACACATTTCTTCACTCGGTGATGTGCCTAACCAAAACTATTGGGAGAAAGAGGAGCCTTTTCCTGAGACTTTCCCCTTTCAGTTCTTTAGAATCGCTCCATGAGCTCCAAAAGCAAGGACTAAACAGAAAACTAGAGGGGAAAAAAACCATCCAAACCTTTCAATCTGTGTTAGATATTGAGCACGTCTAAGCAGAAGTTCAAGATAATTGCTTTATATTTTTGCCAGCTGGCCTCCCTTCAGAAGACATACACTGTTGTTTTGTTTAATTTTGCTTGTGGACGATTGAGCTGCTACCAAATAGGCATTAGATTTGGGCAGACAGACTACCAATGTCTCCCAGATGCGTGAAGGAATGTGTACGCCAACTAAACAAAAGCAGAAGAACTTCTGTCTTCTGATGTGGGATGTTCCAGCTCCAGGTGGTTTTGAAGCAGCTTGTATTTAACGCTCGCAAGAGCTGGGCACACCTGAACGGAGTGCCTGCAGGAGGGAGGTAAGAGCTTGTGAACGGCTGCTAGAGAAACATTTTGTTTGAGACCACCTTTGCCAGTCCACCTGAAGTAATTTTACATTTTTCAAAATAAACAAGGTTGAATCTGGAGTTACAGAAATGTAGGGAACTGCCGATCTCATCTCCAAACCACCCATAAAATACTGCAGGTCTTTAAGCCCAGGGTGCAGACGCAGGTGAAGCTGCAGAAGGCCTGCCATGCCACCCAGTCCGCAGAGGAGCTGGGATTGTTGGGAAGGGCAGTGCAGCCCCGGGCAGCTCAAAAATGCAGCTCCTGCACACCAGAAAAACACAACTTTAACAGCAAAGTACAGCTTCGTGTTCGCTGTTAAGTGGCTGCAATAGCATCGCGTGCGGTCTTTGGGTTCCTGCTGCTGCTACGAGCCTCGCTCTTGATTCCTGCCTGTCATCACTGTCGGTTCAAAACTGCCCCCGGGAAGGCTGCGTCCCCTTTTCACGCAGTAGAATTTGGGTGTCATTTGTAGTAAGAAGTTCCCGGTGGTGGCACTGTACGTACTGACAGACCTCTCCATCGGGATAGGTCTCAGCTTATGAAGGATAAGTTCTCTGAACCGAATGTGCTATTACTGGCACGAGGATTTCTTACCACTGTGCTTTTTCTTACACAACAAAACAGGAATGTCAAGAAAAAAACAAAATTCTTTCTCTCGTATTTGCACAGCAGCCTGCTGACCCACTGCCTGGCATGCGGGGCCATGGCTGCAGCAGGCGGGCCTGGCAGAAAGCCCCGTTAAGCCACACGTGCCCCAGCTGCATTTCAGCATCCTTCTTCCTCTCTCCTTTTATCTCGCCATGCCTGACAATCTGCAGCACCTGACTGATCACAGCTTCGCGTCATGCTAATAGAGATGCAGTCTAAGGCTTCGGAAAGGATACATCAGCACAATGCACGGCCCCAGAGGCTTTTTTTGAAATTTTTGTGTGTGTGTGTGTGTGAGCAGTTGATAGCACATGAGGTTAACTCATCCGATAGCCAAGAAGCAGCAAACGGTTTGGAGATGAGACCTGACAAGCCCTGGCCACCCATGCCTCTGGCCAGCATCTGGGAACTTCGGACCATTTCATGCATGGGCTGGATGCTGACTAGGCAGCAGCCAGGAAAGGGTAAGTAGGACATGTTGGGGGAAAACAATAAGAATTACGGTGAGGAACAAAAATCTCAAACTGAAGTCTTTAACGGTCCACCCATGCACTTGAGTTGGGCACCCCTGCAGCACAGCGACCCATCTTTCCTCTGCCATGTGCACCTATAGGTAGACTAGATCCATCTCAGAAAAGAATTCAGCCTGCAAGCATTAAACAATGAAATGTCTACAGTTAGAATCTGAATTTATATTAAAAAGGGTCTCCTACCACGTTAGTTAACCACAATGTAAAGTGGGTATCTCCAGTGAAGGCAGTCGGGCTACATCTGCTCCAAATATTTTCTGTAGCATTATAAATAAAATACACAGGTGGGCTCTTGCCGTAGCGATGCCTCCTTTTCTTTTTACAACCTTGAAATAGTGGGGAAGTCAGCTCTCATAACTATACAAGCCTATTACTCACCCTTCAAGTAAAACTTTTTAATTTTATTTTTCCAGAATTATCAAGCATAAGAAAATAATTATGCATGTTGATGACACAGCATGTGCTGTAATAGTGACAACCTAGTGACAGACAGGACAGAAGTGGTGCAGCACTGCGCGTCAGAAAATATCCCCCGATCTCCCTAGGCAAGCACAGACATGAGAAAAGAGGTAAGATTGTCCTTGAAGACTGATAACAGTTCTAGGCAGAAACTGTTTGGGTTTGTTTTTTTGGTTTTGTTTTTTTTTTTATCCTTAGCAGGTAATGAATCGGTAAGGTAAGGGAAGTCATTACTTAAAGAATTCCAATTTAATCTCAAAGCCATTGGTCACAAGGGGCTTATTGGTTGAGAAGTGGAAAAAGAAAGACATAGTTACCAGTTTGGTAAGTCTTGGACTGTAGAACATTTATTGCTAATTTAAAAAGCACCTTAATTTCCACACAGCCTTAGCAAAATGATACTGTGCTTAAGACAGGGCTCAATAATGTGATATATTTTTGGGAGAACTACATAAGCATTCTATTTTTGTTTCGCTTCAGTTCAGTAACATGCATTTTGTATAGGAATTAAATAGTTTTCATGCCACATCAGGACAAGATTAAGCATCGATGATAATACTGCTATTCAGTGTTACATCAACTGGACATAGCCATTCGGTTCTATCCTCTTGCATTTTTGTGTAGACATAATTTTCTTCTAATGATGGAGGAGAAAATAGCTAAGGATCTCAGTAACTGGGGTGCTGGGTGGAAATGAACAGATATCTGACTTGGCCGGTGGCAGGACATTCCACTGAAACCAGGTTTCTCTTTGCCTTGAAACTCCGGTGCTAACAGGAGGCGAGCACGCTTTGCAAAATTCTGGCAGCTACTCAGCTGTCCCTCACTAGACCTTGAGCTGTATGCTCTAGAGGGATAACAAGCTCGTCTTGAAAATCCGTCATCACACAAATATCTAGGTTTAAACCATTGCTGGAATTTTTACAAGGTGCCAGGGTTGCTGAGAATCTATATTTGGCCAACGGACAAGTCCAGGCAGTTATCCACTGCTTGTTTGGACAAGTTAGTTGTCATGGAAAATTAGCATTATGCTCCCTCTGCTCTAGCGTATCTTTAAACACTATCTGCAGCGCTCATGTTCTCTAACAAATCTTTGTGATTTTAAAATGTCACTGTGGGCAAAGAAAAAGCCTGAGAATTAGAAAAGGAAGCAGACTGAAAACTAACTAGTTCTAGTTGAAGTGTAGCAATTTATAAGTACCTATCAAAATAACATACTTACAAATACCCTACACTTAAAAGATATTCAAAATTATAGAATGGGAGATGACAGAAATATAGGACAATATGATGGCATCCAGTTCTCTTTCAACGTAAAGTTTTCTCCTAGTTTCCTCTCCTAAATATCAGTGAAAAAAAACAACTTAAAAGGCACAAATGAGCATTGCAAATCAAACTAGTATCCAAAGTTGTCATTACCTATCAGCCAGACAAACACCACTTTTATTATTGTGCGCCTCAATTTATGTGGACTATAAGCAAGAGTCTCTGCCTTTATTAACCTTGAAATAAATTGATGTAATGAAGTTTTCTCTCATCTCTAACATACGCTGCAGCTGGATTTACGGAGGCAGAGGGTTGCCAGTCAGGCATCTGAAGGCTGTTTATCCCCAAACAAGGTCCGATGTGTCAGAACGGGTTGCCACCGGCAGGGGTGCGCGGCCTTGCCCCGCGCGGGCAGGGCTGCGCCTCAAAACCGCCGGGTGCGCCTGAGGGAGAAGTCAGAGAAATGTTCAACACCAACAGAAGGTTTTTTTAAAAATTTTTAGTAAAGTGAGGATCCGTAGGGAGCACTCATAGTCTTTTAGGCGCGCTGTTAGCAACAAGCCCTGCTCTTCCAGCTGTCTCCTCAATGCTTCACGTCCACAAGCCACAACGTTTCGTTTACCACAACCAGACGGTTTTTGTGGAGTGGCCGTAAACGCGGGACGGGGTAAAAGGGACAGCGGACAAGAAAAGGAGGGACGCAGACGAGAAAAGAAAAAGCCGCTGGCAGAGCACAGCCCCAGTCTCCTGCTTCCCGCGGGTCCCGCAGCGCCTGCTGCTGCCGGGCCTTCGCCCTGTTTGTCCCTCAGCCCGAGCGCGGCTTTTCTGGGGAAAGGGGCTCTGGCCCTCCTCCACCCCCTCACGCCCCGGGGACGGACGGACGGACGGAGGGGCGGCCGGCCGCCAGCCCCGCACGGCCTGCAGCCGCCTGCGTGAGAGGCCTTGCCGCAGGCCCGCGCGCAGCGCTCGGCGGCCGTTGCCCGGCGGCCGTTGCCCCGCTGCCTGCGCGCGGCGCGGCCGTTGCCCCGAGGCCGTTAGGGGGCGCTGGCGAGAGCAGCGGGCCGCGCGGCGCGGCGGCTAAAATGGCGGCGTTGGGCGCGCAGGGCGCTGCGGCGTGGTAGGGCCCCCCCCCACCGGTCCTCCGTCCGCCGCGGGCCGGGCAGCGGAGCGGGCGCGGCTGGTGGTGCGTGGGGATTCCCGGCTGGCTTGGGGGCCGAGGGGTCGCGCGGGGCTGGCTTTTCGCGCGTGGCGGCCCCGGGGCTGGGGGAGGGGCGGCTGAAGCGCGGCGGGGCCACTCGCTCCGGGCGCGGCGCTGAGGGGAGCCCCGAGGCTTCCGCCCGCGGGAGAAGCGAGGCCGGCGCGGGGGGGGGGGGGACGGGACGGGACACGGAGACGGGGCTGTTGCTCCACGCCGCCGCCCCCCCCCGTCTCTGGCGGCCGCGGTGACTCAGCGTCGGCCGCCGCCCGCCCGCCCCCCCCCCCGCGGTGACTCGGCAGCGCCGCCGCTCCTGGTCATGCTCAGGCATGTCGGGCCGCGGCCGGCAGAGGAGCTAAGCCCCGACTTGCCTCCTCTTGGCAGCGCTATATAAGGCCCGGCCCGGCTCGGCCCAGATACCCGGCGCCGGAGCCCGCCGTGTGGGCTGGACGAGGGCACCGAGGTGAGTGGGCACCGCCGGGGTTGGCGGCTGCGCCCGCCCCGCGGTGGCTCTGCGCGGGGGGGAGCCCGGGTTGTGCAGCTGTGTTCCACGTTTTGAGGTTGTTCTCCCCTTAATTACAGGCAAATGTGCAATACCAAGATGTCCTCCCTTACGGATGCCTCTTCTGTCACCGCTTCGGAGCAAGAGGCGCTGGTCAGTGGCTCTGTTGGACGCGCGAGTTTTTCATGCTTTTTGCAGCGTTTTTATCTGCTAATTCAGAAGAGCCGCTTTGCTCAGCGAGCGATGGTTAGAAAAAAGCCAAGACATCCGGTGAAGATGGGCTCTCTTTGATCCTTTAGTTGTGAAGCAAATCTTTTTCATTCGTGGTTGAGAGTTGAGGGTGATGGTTTAGGTCTACACTCTGTTTCCTGGAGACCTTTGATAGTCAGGTTGCTTTCTTTTAATAACAAGGATTTTATGGTCCCATTTGATCATGGTAAGTATTTCGTGGTGGAAATTGTTAACAGTTCATAACTGAAGAGTTGTGGAAGATCTCTGTTGTGCAAAACGTACGCTGTTTGTGAAATAATCTTGTCATTACAACTGAAGGCTTTTGAATTTGGCATTTTCACTTTCTCGTCTATGGGAATTCATCAGCAAGTTGTAATAAGAGTCTTCGTTTGTGTTTATGGCTTTGCACATCCAGGCTTTGCTTTCCATGGTACAGATGCAGTTATGCTGTCCTGGCTCTCTGTGTAAGTCTTCCTGAGGATGGAAGCCTATGTGTTTATACCTGAGATGCGAGTTAAAAACGGCATGTGTACAGTGACGGTTGAAGCAGATTACTTTTTGTAGAAGGGTAAAGCTTAAAAGTGTAGACTGATAGCAGAACTTCAAAAAAGCGAAGTAACAGAACAGCGGACTGTTCAAAGTAAGTCATAATGTGTTGCTGCCGTCTGCTGTCAGATCTGCGTGACAGAACAACTTCATACTTGCAGGAGTCAGGGAGAGAGGGCTGGGGAGTAAAAGGATCTGAACCCGTGGGTCTAGTTGTGGATTTAGAGACCTGAAACTGTGCTTTGCCTTCTTATGCTCAGCTGTCATTAGTAGTTTAATAAGTTACTGTTTGCTTCCTTTCCGAAACTGTAATACATAATTCGGCACTTGAGAAGGGGTGAATAGATACTTAACGTTGTCCACAAGTTTTTTTTATCGTTTTCATTATGTGTGATTCTTGCAACTAATCTCTTGTTAATGCACTAAAACTTAACGTTGGTTTTAGCAGATATTTCAAATGGAATGTAGGGAACTCCCCGCCCCCCCCCCCCCCCCGCTTCCCTTAAGCATTTATTCCTTGTCTCATGACATTTGATTCATGCTTTCTTAGGAAATGCTTCTTTTGCTATAATATTTTTTCTTATTTTAGGGAATATATTAGGATAGCTAAATATTAGCCTGTTCTCAGAACGGTTATGCTATTCTTAAAGTTGCAATACTAGAATATACTGCACTGGGAACTGTCAGTGGCTCCACAGGCATTTTCTTTGCAGTTGTGGCAGCCCCTGCAGCTTGTTCTCATCTCCTGCACTGGTACTGGCACAGCTGTTTGTGGAACAGTGCAGTGAATGGAATCAGGACACTGGTCTGGCCAGAAGAAAAAAAAAAAAAAAAAAGAGGGAGGGAAGTGTTGGGTTTTTTTTTTTGTTGTTAAACTTTTCCCTCCTCTACCTCAGAAATGGTCACACTGGCTGCAGGTGTAACTCTGCTGGCACAGTGGGTGGGTGGGTGGGAGGCCATGGTGGAGGTAGGAGCGATTGCAGTATGATGGAAAGGACAGGGTGTGCTTATCCCAGCTAAGAAAAGTCTTAAGAGGTAAAGCAGCCCAGCTGGCAAATACAAAACGGCAGCCCCTGAAACTGTCACAGGAAGAGACTAGGAAAGAGGTGGACCAGTGCTTTGCATTGCGATTTGCACTCTGGACCTGACAGATCGTCACAGAGGTCTGCTTGCCTTCCTCCCTCCCCTTTGGGAGTCGCTGTAATAACTGAAGGCATGAAGCTGAATTCCCCAGGACCCAACCCTGTACTTGGAACGACCAAATGAATCCTGTAGCTCAAATCGAGGAATCTGTATGTACCAATGAAAGACTGGGGTTTGAGCTAAGATGTACAGTGTATGAGGAGTTTAGTATGATCGGGTTCGTGTTGTTTTCTTTTAACTTTGCAAAGTAAAAACTTGGATGTGGATAGGTTTTAATGTAGTTGTGTGTTTGATATCAGATTAATACAGAATGAGGAAGCCAACCTGTATAAATAGTGTTTTGTTTGGTCAATAACTGGTGCATACTGTTTTTCTTCTTCCCCGCGCAGGTTAAACCAAAGCCACTGTTGTTGAAGTTGTTAAAGTTAGCTGGTGCAGAAAAGGACACTTTTACTATGAAGGAGGTGAGAACTTTTAATCACTAAAGGTAGATTACAGTGAGTACAGATAGATTGTTCTTTTGTTTTGGGTGAATGGAGGGCAGTGTAGTTCACAGCTTATTTAGAAGATCTCGAGGCAAGGTATTGGTTTTACCTGCTGACTTGTTAAGTGGTGTTTAGCAAGTTTCTCAAAATCTGAACAAAAGTATCTGGTGGTCAGTAGAACAGCAGAGTACTTGGGGAAGGATAGATGAAAATCGCAGCTCAAAGGGAGTTTTAGGCAATCAAAGTCAGAAGAGCAAATCTCAATGAATTTAATGTTTTCTCTTAAACTTAACAACAGAATATGGGTATTTAATGTGTCTGTATGTCATTTATTTTTAGGTAATATTCTATCTTGGACAATATATTATGTCTAAACAATTATATGATGAAAAACAGCAACATATTGTACACTGTGCAAATGATCTCCTGGGGGATTTATTTGGAGTAACAAGCTTTTCAGTAAAAGAACACAGGTAAAATGGGATTCTTTTCTGAGAGTCTGGTTGAAATAATGGAGAACATAATGCGTATGGCCTTTTTTAACTTTGCATCTTCAAAGATGGTAAGCTCTCTTTTATAATTACATGTAGCTAACTTGCAACATCTCTTTCTTTATCCCCATCTAAGGAGACTGTATGCAATGATTTCCAGAAATCTGATAGCAATCAATCAACAAGGTAAGCTAGTTTGGATGGACCTTTTGTTTTGGGAAATAGTAGTAGGGAAAATACAACTTGCATGAATACATCTTGCATGTAGTGATCAGATAACATGGATCTCTCCGTAATTAGCTATTTGGCTTTACACACTACTGTCCAGAGCAATCAAATAGTGAATCAAAGCAAACACTTTCTTCGGGGGGGGGGGGGGGGAATCTGAACAGCATTTGGGTAATTTTGACTGACTAGAACCAGAACAAGCACAATCCGAGCTGAACGCAAAGAGGACTAAATTGAAAAATTAGTTGTTTGCTTGTATTTCTTACAGATAAAGACCTCATCGACATAAAAAGTTCTAATATAAAAAATTAGCTTTTTGAGCTTGTGCCAGCAATGAAGTCAGGGCAAATACTTATTCTTTCTGTTAGTGTTTTGTTTTAATTTTCAAAACTGAATGTGGAGTACACTTAGAACTGGTCACCCTCAGCTATACCAAGTCCTCTTTTAAAAGGTCTGTGTACTTAAAAAAGTAGCTTTGTGGTAACTTCGTGGATAGCCACTCCATAAATGGTGAATTGCTACATATAGCCATCTTTTCCTGCAGTATAAAAATGCTCAATGTAGCTGTAATTTTTGGTTAATACGAGTGAACCAGAAGTTAAACAGTGGAAGCCATTTTGTAAATTGGCTTCTAAATCCATATTAAGACACCCTTTGTTTCTGATTCTTCCTAAAGGCAAGTGTTCAGCTGCTGAAGATGGGAAACATGCTCTCTTTATTATCCCTTATTGTTATGCTTGCAAACTTAAATTATCTCTCAAATTCTTTTCTTGAAAGATAATTTATTAATTCAGGGTTTGTCTGATAGTAAGCATATATAATTAACAACAGTTAATTTTTCTTCTATTTAATGTCTTTTTAATTCAGTGTTCCCATAAGATGGTAGCTAGTAAAATACACTTTGGAGAGGAAGAAGTGTAAAATATTTCCTGCCTATATTCTTTCAGATCTGCAGAATCCCAGCTAATGCACAGCCTTCATCTGAATGCATTTATAATAAAATTCTGAGCTACTTTGCGGTCGAGATTTCTTCTTCCTCCCCACTTTCCCACTTCAGTAATGTTACAGGGAAAGTGCTGCACACACCTGAAAAGCGAAGGACTGGGGTTGTTTGTTGCAATATGTCTGGATTGTAGGTTCTGTTTAGAATTTACTTTGTAAATGCTGTGTGTGGTTAACTTCTCTCCCTTGCTTTTACTCTTAATGTTTTTGAGCCTGAAACTGACTTTTTCTGCTGTGCTGTATTACGGTTTTTTGGTTTGATTTGGTTTCAGACTCTACGCTTGCTGACACACCTGAGGATGGTGCCAGATTTCGGCTTGAAGAAGAAAATGTTGTAAAGGTGATTTTTTTTTTTTTTTTTTTTAATGTTTTGAGATGTAAATCCTGTTTAGTTTTGCATGATAGTGTCAATGGTTTAGATGCAATTTGTTGATTCTAGCCTTTTACCTCATATTCATGCTTAGGCTTACTCAGTATTTCTGTTAACCAGGAATCTATGCAAGAGTTAGAAGAGAAGCAGACTTCATCAAACGTGACTGCCCGACCAACAACATCTTCTAGGAGGAGAACACACAGTGAATCTGGTATGTGCAGATTTATGATGCAGAGCTTTCAGTAGCATGGCCACTTAGGGAAAAAAGTACATTCTGTTGCCTTACTGACTTTGAAAGATGCTGTGAAATACTATTCATGTTTCTCTGCTTATCTAAAACAAAATGTTCAGTCTGGAAGAAATACAGGATTCCTTGCATTGCTCCAGTATCATGTTACAGTTCGGACCTCTAGAACTGTTAGTAAGATGATGGAATAACTTATTCCACAGATGTATTAAACTTGTTGACATCAGCAGGACTTAATCAGTTGTGTTGTCTTCATGATGAGAACACTTTTGTTTGTAAAAGACTGATGCAGTCAAATTATTTCAGTTCTTTTTGTAGAGAGCCACAAGATTTTACATTTTGTTTGCTCTCTAAAAGCAGTTTTCATTGGATTTCAATTGGTGGCAAAGATGTCAAAGGTCTGGTAGTAACGTGGGATAATTTTGGATATATTTACGTACCTGACCATTCCTTAAGCACTTTTTAAAAAGTCTGGTGACTTAAGCGTTGTATTTATCTCCTCTTTACTGTGGTTATTCAATAATCACTGGCAAATACTTTTTCAAAATGTGGAATGTTTCTTCTGATAATTAGCAAGTAACAAGCTGGTCAGCATAAACCTGAATAACTTTTAAATTTCTCAATGGAAGTGTTCTCTGCAGTTCTACTTAAATACTATTCTGTGGAATTTCTTACATTAGTTTGTTCCATCACTTACTTCTGTTACCTCATGACTTGATGGTTGTAATTACCTGGGCAGTGATAACCTTCTGTCACTGCATAGAACTTTCTTTTCTTCAGTTGCTCAGGAACATTTTTCAGTTCCTCAGCTTTTGTGTAGTATTTTTTTGTGTTCATCATAGGCCACTGTTATGTTAGTCAGTCCAAAAACTGTGCTGCGTTGCTGAGCGGTTTGCACTAAATTAAAAGAACATTTTAATGTTGTAACAAAAACTGGTGAAAGGATGGAAAGTCTCGGTTAAACATCACAACCTGTAATATTTAGGCATGACCCAGAGCACTTAAGGTCCTGTGTCCTGCTTACTTATTGTAGGTTTGATTATTAACTCTTGTCTTTGCATCCATTTATTAGTTTGTTACAACCTTAAAAGTTCTTTTAATATAGTGTTTTTATATACACTTTTTTTCTAATTTATAGGAAATCTTCCTTTTAAACCACTATTCTTGTTAAATTGGGATGGTAGCGGCTCCTTTGGAGCCGCTTATATAGTGTATAGACACCTTGTGGTGATACAGTATCAGTACAGCATGGAGCCATGACAACTAAATGAGGACAACGATGGACAGGAGCAACCCTTGGGCCTGGGGGCACCAAATTTGGTGGGGCTCTCAGGGCGAAAAAAGAAAAGAGAGGGGCTGAGCCAAGAAGCACCAAGGGAAAGTAAGAGAAGTCTCAAAGTATGTACAAGTGTTTCGTTCTCTTTTCCTTTACAATGAAAGATTCAAGACTTGAAGACTCATGGATTGTCAGGGTGTGTTTTGCAAGGCAAAGATGGAGCTGGGCAATAGAGGGTGGGTGCAAAAGGCACCTGTAGGGGGGCAGCAGGTTTTTACTGAGGTCTGTTGAACCAAGTTGTCAGGCCTCTTGGTGAGTTTTCACTCCACTGCACTTACATACTAACTTTGCAATGCCTTTTTTAGTAAAATTGTTTCTTACCAAACACTCAAAGAGTCAGTGGAGCTGAATTTTGACTTACCTACCCCTAAAATGCTGTCCCCCTACTCCTTATGCTGCTCTGGGTGGTTGTTTCAAAACGTGATGTATTTAAAAAGCATTGTCTTTTTGCCTTCAAACCCAGCATATTTAAGAAGCACAGCTTAAAGCAATGCTTTCAGAGTTCAATTTTTACATAGTATGCCTTGAAGATTTTATTGCTAGTGTGTGGTGAAAGTCATAATGGTTTGTTACAAAAATCCTGTTGAGTAAATACAATTACACATAGTGCAATTATTAACTGATAAATTTGTTGAGGTATCTGAAACTTGAACTTGAGCTTATCTTGCCTAGCAGGAGGTCCTTTGTATGCATGTGACATGGGAGCTCATTGCTCTGTCTCCTTGCAAATTCTGGGGTGGATTCAGAAGCCCTCTGAAAGTGCCTTTCTGTCTACTGACTGTAGAGGGAGCTAGGACAATTAAGATCCTAACTGCATTCCTTAAAATTAGAAGGGGTTTAATGTGTCATGTGTGAAGTGGAGTAAAAATGCTTCCAAATTTGCAATTATTTCCTGCATGTGGAGACTGCCATTTACAAGCTGTACTGATGGGACAAGTGGGGAAAGCCAGCCCCTGAAATACTGGCTTTGGGAATGTTTCACACTTTTCATGTTTCTCAGTGTTACCGTGTCTTTTTTAAAATAAGTTTTTGGTGTCTTTACTTTTTTCCCCCATAAAATAATACTGAATGGCTTTATTTTCCTTAAATTCCTATATAAGTAAATTATATTTTAAGCTTCTGTTAAGAATATTCAAAACTGCACATTGCATAGATGTTTTTGGAGTAATAAAAATTCTTGAATGTGCCCAGAAGAAAATTCTTCAGATGATCTGCATAGTGACAGAAGAAAACGACACAAGTCAGACAGCATTTCGTTGACGTTTGATGAAAGTCTCTCATGGTGTGTAGTCAGTGGTCTGTGCCGTGAAAGAAGCAATAGCAGTGATTCAACAGATTCTCTTTCCATTCCTGTAAGTCAAAATATGGGGGGTTTTTTGTGGTACAAATTTTGCAGATACCACAAGTGCAAATATGCATCATAAAAACATCGTGTTCTTAACTAAAAGCAGCAGTGCCTTCAGTGGTGTCTGAGGAGAGAAGAGAGGCTGAAAGAAAAGTTCGTGTGTGGGTGGAGTGGGGTCTTTCATAGATCTGATAAAGCTGAAGTGAAATTTTTAAAAATATTAACTGTGAATATTCTTTAAAAAACAAATTCTTACTGCTTGGCACACTATTAAAAAAAAGTGAGGTAGATTTTGTGTTTTAAAATAAATGTTTCTTAGAATGCTAAGAGAAGAAAAGCAGTCACAGATGTTCCATAATTCAGAATAGTTGGTGCTTCTGGGCCTGGTAGTTCCGGTACAGCTTCAGTAACTACATAGTAGTGCCCTGATGATATGCTGTATTCATTTTCCAAGCCTTTATTGTTTTTTATTGTTGTTTTCAGCAAACACTTGAGGCAAATTATCTGTGGTTTTATCTGTGGTTAGGTTAAGTCACGAAGAGCTAAACTAACCGTATTCCTAGTCATATACTGTATTCTGAATTGACAGGACTAATACTATATCTTCACTCTTGCTATTTTATAATTGTTTACCCACTGTCTCAAGGTTAACAAAGTTGATGAGAATAGAGAATTTAATGACATGCAGTCAAAAGACAGCATCTTCTTGCATCTGTTCTTTCACCTCTTAGGAGAGCCTTTGGGAAATAGTAGCAGCAGTCTTCAAGCTGGCTGTAGGTTGACTGCAGCCTCTGTTACAGAGCTGACAAAAGGCTTTCAGATCTGGCTTTATTTTTACCTACCTACGATTCGTTCATCTCATAAAAGATGTTCTATCTAACAGCAGCTGGTCTCATTTCTTCCGTAGCTAATTAAACTGCGTAGTTCAGTTTTATCTTATGAGCTATCTTGAGAGTAATGGTTATGGATATGGACTAGTGAGGTTGAATGTGTACTTTCTTTCTGTTTTTTTCAGGATCTTGATGCCAGTTCATTAAGTGAAAACTCTGATTGGTTTGACCACAGTTCTGTTTCAGACCAGTTCAGTGTAGAGTTTGAAGTTGAGTCTATTTATTCAGAAGATTATAGCCATAATGAAGAAGGACAGGAGCTCACAGATGAAGATGATGAGGTACATATTTGTTTTGTTTGGGCTTTTTTTTGACTTGGGGAGTTAGGGTGAGAGGGGGAAGGAAACTTACAGAAATACTTAATGTTGAGATTCCAACAAGAAGTAACTCTTCAGGTTTATTTCAGGACTGTGTGTGCTATGTCACAAACTGCACCCAGTCGTTCATTAAATCAAATTTACATGCCTGAAATCTGGAATGTCAGGAGTGAAGTGGGAAATTATTTTTTTCTGGGTTAGTTTTCTGTTACTTCAAGAGGTGAATCAGCTCATGGCAAGATTGGTTAAGTACCAGAGGCAGCATTTGCCAGGGACATACATGATATTCAGCCCTTCAAGTGCCACAGGGTCTGCCTGTACTGATGCACACCAGGTTATAGTGCTGTGCAGCTGCACCCTGAGATAAGATAGTGATTTGGAGGAAGGAAGGATTGAGGTGTGCCCCTGCTCCCAGCAGCAGTGTTGAGAATTGCAGAATGGTTGAGGTTGGAAGAAGCCTCTGGAGATCATCTTATCCAACTCCGCTGGCTCAAGCAGAGGTGATTGCCCAGGGACATGTCCAGACGCCTTTGAATATCTCCAAGGATGGAGGGTCCACAGCTGCTGAGGACAACCTGTGCCAGTGCTCGGTCACCCTCACAGTAAAGAAGTGTCTCCTGACGTGCAGACAGAACCTCATGTGTTTTAATTTGTGCCAGTTGCCTCTGGTGCTGTCACTGGGCACCACTGAAAAGAGCCTGGCTCCGTCTGCTTTACACCCTCCTTTCAGGTATTTATACACATTGATAAGATCCCCCTGAGCTGAGATCTCCAGGCTGAACGGTCCCAGCTCTCTCAGCCTTTCCTCATGTGAGAGATCTTCCAATCCCTTAATCATCTTAGCAGCCCAGAGCTGGAGGCAGTGCTCCAGGTGTGGGTGGCCTCACCGGCACTGAGCAGAGGGGAGGGATCACCTCTACTCTAGAAAGTGGTACCTTCTATCTGTCTAGTCTACATTTGTGTTTTTTTTTTTTTTCCCCAAACTGTGTATTACAAGTGTGAACAGAATTCTTTTCCCCCAAACCAGTCATCAAATTTTGTGAAGTTACATAAATTAACGTATATGCCGTTTGATTAAAAGTCTATCAGAAAATCTATCAGATTAAAAGTCTATCAGATTTTTAAATGAATGCCAAAAACCAGTTACATCAATACTCTCTTTATTTAAACCAGGTATATCAGCTGACTATTTACCAAGATGAGGATAGTGATGCTGATTCATTTGATGAAGATCCAGAGATCTCTCTAGCTGTGAGTAAAAACTTGACTGGCAAAGCAACATAAGTTGGGTGAACTGACAGAGTAGATCAAGGAATATACATAGATTCTATTGTTACCAGTGACACTTTTTTTTTTTTACATAAATCGACTTTTTCTTATATGCTTGAAGATTCCAAGACAATATTTTAATTATTGAACATGTGATTATTAAGGAACCTTGATATTTAAAAAAAAAAAAAAAATTAGTAAGTTTCCTAATCTATGAAAAAAAAAAATACGGTTTCACTGACTTAATGGAAGGAAACTATTTGGAGTGTAAATCTAACTTCTTGCACAAAATACAAAAAAAAAAAATCTTAGTATATTTAAAAAAACTTCCTACAAATCATAATACCTAGTTTTATTGTCCAACCTGAATGAAGAATCTGTAGCATACAGATGTGAAGGCAAACCTGTTTTCAGAACAGTACTGTAAAATTAATAGATTTTGAGGCTTTTTCTAAATTCTGTGAGACTATTCTTGAAGTGTGGGAAGAAATTCAGGCGTTTGAGGCCGAGTATGTAGACATATGTGAAAAAAGCACATGCTAGAATTAAAAAGCAGTGTATCTTTTTATTTATACTTGCTTTTCACAGTCAAAGCTTGAACAAAGCTGTTGTCCAAAACTGCCTGAAATGTTCTGGTCCCTTAATGGTCTGTAGGACTGAGGGACTTTACTATCTGTGTAAAACACAGGGCTAGCCACCATCTAAAAACATAGCCCGCTCATGTATGGAAAATATGTCTGTACATTATTTTTAGGAATTAAAATTGGTCTCTGCAGGTTTTGACGTCACTGACGTTATTTAGGACTCAAACCAAAAAGTGCTTCAAATCTTTTAAATAAGTTTTGGGTTGGTTTTTGTTTTCATTCCCCCTATGGCATGGTTTATTTCTAAGAAGGGTCTTAGAAGAAGGAGAAAGATCTCCTTAAAAATGAAGTGTGTTTTTAATAAGATGGTGGCGTATTTTCAGTGTAGATGTGGAGTAACCTCAGACAGTGATGCAGCCTTTTTTTTCCTTTTCTATTTTCTCGTTTTGGTTTGGTTTTTAAATGGCTGGTGTTTTCTGTTCTCTAATACTACTCTGTCAGAGTGCCCTCACCTGGCCATTTTGCACACCAACAGTTTAGCATCCCACGGATTAACTGTCCCTTCAATCTTGAATAGTTCCCATTTCAGAAGTCTGTTGTTGAAAATAATGAGAATGGTGACCGTTTTATCAGAAGTTTTTCGCGAGGTTCTCTGAAGACTTCTGTGGCCTAGTTACTTCAGCTTTGCCTAAGAAATAGTAAATCATTATTGTTCTACCTCTATTTTTATTTCACAAATCTACTGCAAGAAGAAAGTCAGTCAGAGAGTCTTTTAAAAATCAGACTATTTTAATTTAGAACCATAAAATGGGACCAAACACTGAATGGAATTTTTAAATTATATACAAGTTGATAGCTCAAGATAACTATAATTTTGGCAGTAATAAATTGTTTATAACCTCTGAATACTTCAGTTGTAAGCATTCCAAGTAGCTTAAGCTGTTCCAACCTTTAATTCACTGAAGGATTACTGGAAGTGTCCTGAATGTAGTGAAATGAATCCTCCGCTACCACGACATTGCCACAGATGCTGGGCCCTTCGTGAGGACTGGCTTCCAGATGAAAAGAGTGATAAACTGGTAAAGAGCAAATTAGAAAGTTCCTTCCCCCTAGAGTCTGAAGAAGGTTTTGATGTTCCTGACTGCAAGAAAGTGAAAATGACTGAAGATAAAGAACCAGCTGTAGAGGAGAATGAGGATAAAGCAGTACAAACTTCCGAGTCACAGGAGAGTGAAGATTATTCTCAGCCATCGACATCGAGCAGCATGTTTTGTAGCAGTCAGGAGGACTATAAGGAACCTGAGAAGAGAGAAATGCAAGACAAAGAGGAAAGCATGGAATCCAGTCTGCCTGTTACCAGCATAGAGCCCTGCGTCATATGTCAGAGCAGGCCTAAAAACGGCTGCATAGTACATGGCAAAACGGGACACCTCATGTCATGCTTTACGTGTGCAAGAAAACTTAAGAAGAGGAACAAACCCTGTCCGGTGTGCAGACAGCCCATACAAATGATTGTACTAACTTATTTTAGTTAGGTGGATGTTGACTGGAAAGCAGCAACAGGAACTTCATAAACTGGTTAAGAGAGTGAGAAACTATTTTTGTATGCTTATTGAAAAATTAATATTTTAGGTCTCTTTACATTTGGTATGAGAAGTAATTGCAGAAGTAAATGCACTGGAGTTGTTAAGAGGTTAATGTAATATTCATCAGTCAACTTGAAGATTCTAAATCCCTCTCAATAGAAGGAACCAATTCCTGTAAACTACCTGCCTTTCCAAGTGCTTTATGTTCCCTACATGTTAGTGACATTTGTTTCACTGGATTAAATACACACAGTAAAAACCCAAATTCAGTGATTATGAGAGGAGAGACATGTTGAAGAGTTCATTAATGTGAGTTCCTCCTCTTAAGATTGAAGATTCTCCAGATGCCAGTATCTGCTGCCTGGTGAAGACACCAGGCTCAAATCAGAACCCTCTGAATAAGTCCGTAAAATAAATAGAGAATCTTGTCTCCCTCATTCACAAAACTTAAATTCCTCTAAGTAACTAAATTATGGGGGAGATCTTGCCAGGAAGTGGGGGCAGATGCGATAGAAAATCACGTAAGGTTTTGGAAATAGAGAAGGATACTGTGTGTCTTTTATTTTTATAGTGTGTGTTGCAACTTCAGGGCTGTGTGTGTCCTGAGAAGTCACTGATCCGAGTTCAGTCTTAGAGTTCTCTCTCAAACATCCTCAGAATCTGGCTTTTAAAATGCTTTGTGGGTTTGGAGGTCTGTACTATCCTGTTTATTATTTTAGCAGCGTGAGAAAAGACTTGAACAGGCAAGGTGAATGAAGGAGATGCTATGTAACGTCAAGTCAGGGAAGATCGGGGGACAGTCTTATTCTTTTTCTGCACTTGTTTTTTGACCTCAGCAGTGTAGCATGCAGCTTGATCACTACATTCACTTGAATAAAAGGAGTCAGAAAAAAACAATCCACCTCCATCTGTAGAAACAAATAAGCTGTGTAGTTCTAGTTCACATAGACGTTCTTTAAATTCAGTAGTCTTTCCAACTTACGCTGTTTTTATCTGTATCACAGGAATTCTGAAAAGCTGTTGCGAGGCATTTGGCCAGCTCAAAATTGGTCTCATTGGACCTGTCCTTTACTGCTTTTAGCTCTCGTCTCCTCACTGTACTTTGTCAAAAACTTTGTGGAACTTATCAGTTCTGTGGCGTGTTCAGAGTAGGTAACATGAATCTATTTTTGTAAGCTAAGGTATCTTCAGGGTGGAGTTAGATCACTCATCTGAGCTGTTTTTCAGATGGAGAGTTTCTGTACCAGTGAGTTGTATTTATCCCTTTGGAAAACTAGATTACACGAGGAATTGTGTGGTTTTTAGCACCTTTTAATTTTACAGGTAGTTGCTGATCATCTGCCCAATAGGGAATGGCAAATGAGTAGTTTCAGCCTCAGGGGAGTGCCAAGAATGGAGATGTAGCCTAAACGCAGGAATCGTGCTGCGTTACCGCCCTGCAGGCCAAGGCTAAACAGCTTGCTTAACGCCGCCAGTACAAAACTGTTGATGCCTGTGTGCCAGCGCAAAGACTTCTGCTTCTGCAATTGCCCTCGTGTCGGAGCTGAAATAGTTACTCTGGTATAAAGTCTCTGTAAACCAGGGCTGCAAACGCCTGGAATACAAGGAATTGCCTAGGAAAAGGACCTAACGCTGTACAGGAGAGACTCGGTAAACCCGCGGTTGTTACTTGCCTGCGAAGAAATACCTTCATAGGTAAAGACTGAATTACCGGGATTATCTCTGAAGTTTTACTATAATTTATTTTAACTAAACAAAATGTAAACCCCAGTTGCTTCTTCAAATTCTTACATGTAAGTTTCTTGCCCCTTGTAATTTGTAAAGTGACAGCAGGAAGCTGGAAGTTCTTGAAGTTCTTTGGTCAGCAGTAACCTTTCATGGGTTTCATGGGGTTTGGTAATCCTTCAGCCCGAGACAGAGAAGGCCCGTGGGCAGGTACTTAAATTTTTCAAGTAGGGATGCTTCTAATAGATGGTTACCTGCCTTAATTCACACTGCTTCCTAATTATTTTTCTCAATTTTAGATTTGATAAACAAGTGCAGTGAAGCTTGCAGAGGCTCTTCCATTGCACATGCAGGTCAGAACCAAATAGCGGTCATATTGCGGCCTGGAATCTGCAGCTGAGAGAGAATTGCAGACGTATATTCAGGAGAAGCATTGATAATGTGGGGACTGTACTTAAAAAGCTTCGTCCATTACATCGTCTCCTGTGTCTTACGCTTTTTCAGTGTGATACCTTCTCCACAGTCACTGTGGTGGCTGCGTAGCTGCAGTCCTAGTTCCTGCTGGGACAAATTGTACTGTCCCATTCTTGGCATTCTCTGCCACTCCCCTTTAAGTGATCTCCATATTCTTAAAAAAAAAAAAAAAAAAAATTTGAGCGCAGCGCTCAGAGACATGTGTGGCCAGAGCGATGATCCTTGCTGTTCCCAGCCACTCAGCTTTGCGATTTTTTCTTCAAAAAAATTTCATCTCCTACTAATGCTTTATGCTTTGGCAAAAGATAAAAGTGAGAGCATGCAGCATAATGAATTCTCCCTTTTGTGATCTAAAATTGTACTTCCCTAGCACGTCTTCTCTTGTGGAGAATAGCCCTGGGAATACCCTCTGCTCCATACGCTGCTGAGGAAATGGCTCGTTTTGAGTTCTGCATCTGTGGCCAAACTACTGTGTCAGAGTGAAGCCTTGTGTTGAATTGTATTTTCTGGCTTAATATTATTCTTAATAACTTGGTAAAACTTCGGGGGGGGGGTGTAGTGTTTTTTTTCTCCTCGAAGCATGCCTTAAAAATAAGGGAGTGATGAGCATTGGTGTCTATTCAGGTCCTGTTGGAGACGCTGGCAGGCGAGTGTGCCTGTGGGGCTGGGGCTCGCGTGTGCGATGGTGCGCCCCAGCCGGGCCAGGTGTTCAGTCCGAAAGGCTGAAACCCCCGGGTCTGCCACGGTACCCGTGGGGCGAGCGCTGACCGGCCTGGTGTTACCGCCCTGTTCTTTCTGGCCTGGGGTGGCAGCCCAAAAGGTGGCAAGATTTGAGCGCAGCAGCTGACGATTGTTCTTACTTGATAACCTTTTGAGATCCTTATTTAATATGGCACACATTTTAATCTTTAATTTATTGTGATTTTGTAAATATTCTTGTGCTTACAGTGAGTGTTTTGAGCTTTAATTTATTGAATTAGTCTGTTGGTACATGTGTAGATACATAAATATGTATACTTAGTAAATCACAGTCACAAGAAAAATATTTAAGAAATTGTAGCATTAAAATAGAGAGAAATATTCAGATTGTATTCAGACTGAGAGGGGCATAGGAAGATTTATGGCTTTGTTTTCTTTTTTCCTTCTCTTAGAACAACTTCTGTGTTGAACCTGAGCAACATTTATTAAATAGAGATGGAGGCTGGTGCAATATCAGCAGAGTGAAAATATTTTGATGATGTTTGTTTTCCTTTGGAATGCTTTTGCATCTCTGAGAACAGCCACGAAGCGAACTGAGGGTCTGGAAGATGCGGTGAGGTGATGAGAGGGTTGCAGGGTTAATTGGCAATGGGTGGCAATCGCTTTTGCCTTTGGACATGTGCCCAGGGCAGTTGCAGGGATGGTCAAGATGCTGACAAAACGTGACAGGACACCATTTTCAATAACTGTCGTAGTCTGTTCCTTTGTGCTTTTTGCGTAGATCATAGTTATGTACAAATGCTACAAGAACTCACATTTATTCTTTATGAAGTACAGTAAACCCCCATTTTGATTAAATACGACTCTTTCACTATGTAGCTATGTATTAGTATTGAAATTCAGCTCTAGACCCAAGGAGGAGAAGTGCAAAGTGAAGGACTACCCAAGGAGGAGAAGTGCAAAGTGAAGGACTCGAGGCAGATGGCAAAATGGCTTTGTTTCAGGGTCTGACGTTCCTCAAAAAGCCTAGAAGTATTGAATACCAGAATATTTGAGAACCTTTAACACTGCGTCTTCACTTAAGATTTACTAGTTATGAAGTTTGCTGCTTTTGTCCTTCAAAAAACTTGCACAGCTGAAACAGAAGTAGCTGGATTGCTGATGATATTGAACATTCAGGCCACAAAGATCGTGCTTTTCGTGGAGCAGCACCCTTGACTGTTGGCTGGTAGTGTCGCTAACGAGCACGCTGCCGTGCCGCACGGCGCAGGAGGCTGTGGCTGCCGTGTCAGTTAGCAGGTGGATGTAGGAAGGGTAAAAGTGCTACAGAATTGTAACTGATGAAAAGCATTGCATTTATTCTAACAGCACGGTACAGTTTTATCACGGAGTTGTGTTTGCCGTAGATCTGTTGAAGTGTCGCTGTCACGGAATTGTCCGTGGGTATGAGGCCTCATGTAAGACCTCAGGCAGATTTTTCCCCTTGAAGACTAATATGAGGGTAAAACAATTCCTCGTTCTTACAGAAAGCATCAACAAGAATAATTGTTTCAGAAAATTATTAGTGTTCTTAGAGAGCTTAGAAAACTTCTAGAAGCATAATGAAACTGAATAAACTGAAATGAATAAATAGGATTGATACAGGGGTGAAGAGCTGCTCTTCCCCATCTTAATCTAAAGCTGCTGTTAGGGCGTAACTTGGAAGTAGAGTTCATAATTTTAAAGCAGTTAACTTACTCAGCACGTTAACTTGCCGCACATGTGGTGGGGCAGGAGTTAGCCCAGGAAGAGACGACGTTTTGTTGTGCAACACTGAGCCGAAACAGGAACATTTGCCGTGGTGGTGCTTCCCTGGGGGAGAGCTTTGAACGCGAACAGATGCGCGGGGCGCGCGGAAGGGCAGCATTGCTACTGGCGCCGAGCTCCTTTGGCCGCTCTCGATGGTTCGCGGTGCCGGCAGGCGGATGCGGGCCTTGAGTGTCGGCAGGGTCCCCTCCGCACTTCGTAAAGCGCGTGGTGCAGCGTGCCCGTGCTCTTGGCGCGCGCCCCTGCCCTATCCTACTTGCAGCTCCCTTTGCTAGAGCACGAGCTCCCGGGCCGGCAGGGAGCCTGCCCGACTGACTGGACTTTTCCAGCTCATCCGTACCCGAGCCAAAGTCTGATGTGTCGTTTACAGGTTGCGCGAGCAATGGAAAGCAAAAAAACCCCAAACAAATCCCCTGAAACCTGGGCGTAAGGGAGCTTCTAACAGCGAATCACACTTACTGAGCATGAAAAATTGTTGCTCTCAACTAACGTGTGCTTTTTTTTTTTATTTAGCACAGATGCACCAAAAGCTTCAAGTGAAAGCCTCTCTATAGTGTGTGTGTATATATATTCTACGTGTAAAATTTGTCAATGATCTGTAAAAAGGTGTCATCTCCCCTTGTGAGTAGATGTTGTAGTAGTTGCTTTAACTTAACAGCCCGACTGCTAAAGGACGGTTCTTGGTTTTGTGCTGAACTAATGGCCGTCAACACGACGATTACCTAATACCTGAAGTACCAAACAGCTTTTCCAAAAGCTGAGTCTCGCTTCGTTGTCTGACTGCGCATAGGTGGAGTGACCGTGCAGCAGGCTGGTTTATAGTGAATGTAAATAACTATGCAATTTTGCCCCTAAGCCCACAGGAACACACTTTGGAGAACCTGTCGTGGTGCGTACTGTTTAGATAACCAGCGCGTGTACTACCGCGGTAGGGAATCATTACAACACAAATACCTACTCTAATTGCACAGAATACGGCTCGTTTATGAGAAGCATTTTGATGTGTATTGCGTTTGTCTTTTGGTTTTCAGTTTTTCCTTTCCTGCGGAAACTTAATACTATGTTCCATTTAAAAGCTTTAAATAAAGATTTGTTTATATACTCCTTGGTGTTCTTTTTTTCATGTCAATGACTTGATTGTTAGAAGTTCTGCTACTTGGTTTTCATATGGATTTTTAATTCTGTGTAATTTGGTCTGCAGGCTCTTTCTGCCCTCTCTCAGCTGCTGGGCTGCTGCCTTCTCCCAGATTTCCTGCTTTGGGGAATTTTAACCTCAAGGGGGCTCTCTAGCTCCTCGTGCTGTAAGTGACCGAACCAGAACCGAGTGTCAGTGGGGAGGGATGAGTGGATAATTATTGACTCCTCTGACTGGTAAACAATCCACAGCAGTTCGGAGGGGGAGAAAAGGTATAAAATTCGAATGGACACGATGAAAACATTCAAAAACCCGTATCTTGCACACAGCCCTCATTCCTCGTTCAGTTTCTCAAGTGTGTTTACAACTCGACGGGCTGCCCAGAATCTAGCCCCCTGGCAGGCGAGCGGCTGGTGCCCAGGCGCCACAGCCCAGCTGGTAGGGCTCCGTGTGACATGTTTAAAAAGGCTTAAAAATGTTTAAAATGGCATCAAAAGATAAGCTGCATTCCTGCCATTTTGTTTACTGTACACAGGAAAAGATTGATGTTCCCAAAGATAATCTCTTCTGGTTACTTTAGAAACGGCTTAAGAAAATCTTAAAATAAACACAGGAGATGGTACTAACTGGCTTCTCTTGATAATTTTTGTGTTTATCGGACTGCTTCAGAGGGCCCGGGAAATGACTGGCGGGGCAAGAGGCATCTGCTCCTTGGGCACGGCCCGCAGCCCAGCACTGAAACGGGGTCTGCTCCGGCGCCTTGCCGAGTGCGCCCGCCAGCCTCTGGCGCGTGTTGGACATGGCCCAGAGAGCGCGGTAACAGGGCAGCGAAGCAGGCTTAAACGCTCTAAAGCCATTGCTAAAACTATTCAGATTAAAAAATTCTAAAAAAAAATTGAAAAAGTTGTATGTGGTTCTGTTCTATACCAAATTCAGTAAAAAACAGACAACAGCAACAGTATAAAGCTGTCGATGACTGTTTCCAGCTTGCTGGCAACAGCTGTCTTACAGGAACACAGTTTTCAGCGACCCGAGTTACTCATCTGTGCCGTCAGGCAAAACAGTATCATCAGGCTTCCAGCAACACGGCCCTTGGGCGCATACTGACATCACGTTTCCATCTTCTTGTCTTACGTTGTGCCTGCGGTACCGGTCCTTCCTTACTCCAGCCCTGAGCAGCCTCGGCTCTCTAGGTAAGAACGAGCGTACGTAAGAACGCCATTCCTTGTTTACAGCAGTGGCTTTATTACGAGCAGTTAGGACGGAGGTAGTCGCTTACAGTTGTGCGTAAGCGAACCCGAGTTTGCACAAAACACTGGCAGCGCAATCCCAGGCTTTTTGGAACTCGGGCAAACGCTTCAGCATGTAGGTGTACTTTCTGCATCCAAATTCTACAGTTATCGCCATAGGCGGTACAGATTTCTTTCGAGTAAAATACTTAGGTAGAAAAATACAAGAGTCTATTATAATTAAAGTAAAACATTGATTGTCGAGCTGGTATTTTACAAAATACAATAAACATGACTGTAAATCTGAGAATTTGGTTTATAAAAACATACATTCTTTTGCATGTACAATTCCTTGTCTGAAAAGCCACGTTTGTGCAGGAAGGTGTTGCCCTGCCCTGTGATGTCATTCCCGACTTTATTTGAAAATTATGAGCATAACGGTCATTAAAACCAAGATATGGAGAGTTGGTTTTACTGCAGCTGAAGCCCGTTCGAGCTCTTGGTAGAGGGGAGCTTTGGGACATGAAGCAGCTCTCGGTCTGCTAGAGACTTCTGAGAAAGAGAAGTCGAGTTTCAAAGCACTGAAGTTACCCGTGGTGTCGGGTATTTCCACCGTCTTCAGCATCGATTTAAATCCCGGTACAGTGGCCTAGGAGCAAACACAAAAGATTTCTTACTTGGGTTGAAACACTGAGTTCAGCTGTGAAACAATCATTACCTAATGCGCTTATTTGCACTTTCACCATATAGGAAAAGTGTTCTAAATAGAAGTTTGAGACCATGGAATGAGAAGAGAGTAAAGTTTTTCATGTTACAGCAATGAGACTAAACCCCCAAACACCCTGAGATGAAACCAGAGTATTTATTTACGCTGGGGCTGCACCGCGTGCCGTACAAGAGAGGGAATCCTGCGATTACGCTGAAGCATAAGCCCTTGGCCGGCAGCAGGCAGAGCCTACGCTGCACGGGTGTTCTCTGACGACCTCCGCAGAGAGGCCATTTTGACCCAAGGAAATAACTGCCGCTGGCGGTGGTGTCAGCCCGTCTAAGCGTCACCGTGGTCCAGACGCTCATCCCCGCTGGCTCCACCATCCAGGTCAGACGAGCGCTTATCTCTAGACATTTCTGGGGACTCGAGATCTCACTGTATCAAAAAAAATTCCTTTCTGCTGACTCCTGTTTTAAGATATTGTCTTTCAACTCTGCGAAAGAGTCTTTACAGCTTCTGTAAATGACTTGAGCAAGTTCAGCTCATTCGTCTGCAAGGGTGCAGTCTCGCTGTGCTCAGGAACTCAATGCAATTAGAAACAACAATTGAGTAAGGCCGCGCACTTACGTTGATCACATACGTCCCAGGCAAAAGGAGGAGGAAGTACTCCCCTTGTTCATTTGTTCTGTAGGGGCAGATGTGAGGCCTGCCTTCGGCTTCCACGATGGCGTTGGGAACAGGATTCCCGTTCTTATCGGTAACTTGACCCTTGACGCCTATGAGAAAGGGAGAGGAGGGAAAGATCACGACCTGTAGCTGTGGTGAGCCTCCTTCTCTGGGAAAGTCACACTGTTTCTTGCTGGATGCGCTCAAAGGCTATTATTTCAGTCATTCTGAGCACATCTAACACCGCTTCTGTCTTACTGGAGGGAATTAAAATAGAAAATCCTTTGTTGTTGTTAATAGTTTACCCTCACATTAAGTTAGAAAGCAGCATTGTAATCTCTGCTTCTAAATCTCCTTTGCTGAAAGCATCATATGCTTACTGTACATGTCTTTTACTGAAGGGCTTCAATCTTCAGTACTGGTTCGGGGGTTTTTTGCCCCTTTTTTTAATTTAAAATAAGTCAGCCTCTTGTCTAGTACTTCCCAGCGGCAGCACACCAACAATGTCTGCCTGTGAAGTAGTTTCCCTAAATTCTCACACACCACCTTCAAGGCAGCGCTGGTGTTACGCAAAGGTGACACAGCAGTCAGACGTTCTGGGCTACACAATGCAAGATACGCAGCCGATTTATGCAAACCTTCAACTCATTGTAAAGTACCGCTGCTTCGCTAAGCAGCTCTCTTCCAACTGTGCAGTCAAGATTGCACCTAGAAAAGCCTTACAAAAATACCAAATCCGAGCAGCAAGAAGAGTTCCCGCTTTCCCACCGGCCCGGCCCCAGCTTTAGCTCCCTTCCCCGTTCGCATACCCACCTAGATGTACTTGTTTTATATATTCGATCAGAGCAACTTTGTTGTCTCTCCAGAACTTTTCCAGCTGCTCTGCTGGTGGATATTTACAGCATGACAGCTCCAACGTAATTTCAAAACATTGTCCCCAGACATAGTTGTAATCTTGCATTCCACCTTAAAAGTGAAATAAAACAAACAGTGTTCGGCTGCAAAGCACCACCAAGTTCAAGGTAGAAGAAAAACAGGAGAGTTAAAATGTTGGTACTTACATCACACCTGTAAGAAAGTAAATCAGATAAATTATTCCTCAATGCCACACTTGTATTTATTGCCTCCTGTGGAAAACCAACCTAATTACTCTAGTTACATGTAGAGTGTTGTTTTCTAAAGCACAGCGGCGTTTCGGGAACGATGATTATTATGGCTGAGGAAGGGTGGGTCTTTGACTTGAATTCATTCAAGCACTCCCAACTAAACAGGGGCAGATAAATTCACGGGCTGGCACAGAGTTTGCCACTGCCAAAGGCACCCTAGGAGCCTTTTAAAGCTTTGAATTCAGACTGTGAAAGCAACACGCAGTGCCACAGTACGCAGGACCCGTATTCCATGTGGCTACAGATAAACAGCAACAAAAACATTTATTTCAGTAATCAAACGTTAAAAAAAAGGGACGATATATGAAAAGAAGATTGGTTTTCTTTCTGAAAGGACAAGACCTCAGTGCCACACCAGGGTGTGCGCGTGTGTGTAATCTATACAGCTATGCAGGCCTTCAGAAAGGGCCTCGTTCCCTTGTGTGACTGCTGACAGCGAGAGTCTGTGAGCACCCATGTCCTGCTCAGAGACTCCGTGTGAATGCGTTGGCTTACTCCCCTCATCAGCCCTCTACTCTGGGCAAAATCACAGCCCTTTCGTCATCCAGGATGGCAGGAGAAAGTGAGAACGTCATGTCTGAAGCAGCTGAAAAAACCCTCACTGACATTCTTACCTTCCAGCTGGTACCACGAATACCCGTTGGTGATGCCGTCTGGAAAGGTTTGTCTGTTGTCACACCCGGTCCCTTTGTACATGCTGGCATGGTTGAAAGAGTAGGTTTTTGCCAGGTGAATAAAGACATCATCATCTGGAGACCTGCTATAGCCTTTCAAAGAGCCGGTAACTGCAGAATAAAGAGAGCCATCGTGTAACTCTCATTGCTGGTAAAACACACAGCGCTGGCTTACATACAGGACAAACCTCCCCCAGACAGCCATATCAGGCGGTGAATGTTGATGGGGTTTATCAAAGTCTGCCCGTCCCAGCTCGAAAGCTGGACAAACGTTGCAGAAATCCTGAGAAATAGAATTTTGCTTTGGTACAGCTAATGTTCCTAAACCAAATCAGTTGTGGAGAAAAAAGTTTGTTACTAGCTTACCTGAGTTACCATTATCAAAGGTGTAACTGGCAACCAGGGCACCCCCGTGCAAGTTCGCCGAAAGAACAAATGTTTCATTTTTTATCCAGTTCATGACTGCCCGAGTCTCTGGCTGAATGCTAGCGTTGTTATTTTCAAAGGCATCAGGAAAATTTCTGTTCAGATCTTCTCCGTTCTTATTGTACCTTAGAAAGAGAGAAGACATTCCCGTTACTGCTTTGCCTATAGACACTTCCACATCGCCAGCCTCCCAGTACTTAAGACCTGTGGCACGCTAGTGTCTTCAGGCAACAGGCAAGACGACCATTGCAAATCTTCTCCGGCATTAAGAGGACGGACTTTAGTTTGCTTTCTGGCAGCACTGGAATTTTCATAGGACACAATAAAACAATTCTTCTATTGTATTTCGGGTGGAAACAGTGCATAATATTTAACACGCGTATAGCATGTGCACACCTACACATATCTGAATTAGAAAAACCTAAGCCAGGTAAGGAGGATGGTGTTCTTCTGCAAGTGTTTTTCACACTTTTATAGATGACCAAGGTAACTACTGGATGGCTGTGCCCCTTGTACTGCTCTCTCTGGACATAGAGCAAAAACTCTGACTCAAACACAGGATGTATTTGCTTCCCCCTGTACCTGAAAGTCCAGCCTGCACAAATGCTTCCTTCCTTTTTCACTCAGACAGGTCAGGACAGAGAGGGTATTTAGTGTCAGCTGTATTAATTTTTAAACTCAGTTAGTTAAACTCTGTCTATTTGACAGTGAGGGGATAAAAATACCACCCTCCATAAAAGCCCTATCTATTTGCTGAGGAATCAGTTTCTTTCCTAGTAAAAAGGAGGGCCTACCCTGGTCGCCTAGAGAACTAAACTACCTGAACTACCTTTCCACTTGCTTCCGACATTGCTATGGCCAGTGATCCAAGAGAACTTCTAGCTCATGAGTTTGCTTTTTCTGCACATTCCAACTTTGTCCCTTTGGCATTTCTTCCCATTCTCTCACTCTCTCTTCTTCCCTCTTCTGGCTTGTTAAACTTTTTCTCCCCTTTCTGGTCTCTGCAATAGTTACATTAAAGAATGCAAACGTAGCACAGGATGCAATGCTAGGTTACATTTTCTTCTGCCTAAGTTTTTTTCCTAGCACTACTGTTAGCACAGCACCTATTACAGCTAGCTCTGCTTGCGTAACTCCTCCCTCTTACTAGATCTGCATTCAACTTGATCTTTAAACACATTCTAGAAGTCCATTCAACAAGCTTAGATGCACCTTTTTCTCATTTAGGAGGGTTACAGGCTTTCCAATTGAAACAGATCCCTGTGGGTGAGTCTTCCTTCTTGTTTTTGCAGCACCCTAAAGGTCTAAATAGGTTATTGTGCTTCTATTTGCAATCTGGGTCTCCTGCCTAAACGGTTAGGTCATTACACCGTTCTGACCAATTTTCTCTAGCCGCACCGCATATAAACAGCAGTCTGACTCAATCTTCCAAAAACTCTATGCCGTAACAGCGCGTCTTCAGAACAGCACCGGCCAAAATTAGCCCTAACACATCCTCTAGGCTATCCTCTCCACCAAGTATGATTCAGTCTCTTGGCCATCTCCGATTACTACTCCCCACCCATTTTCTTTACCTACTCCCACCCTCCTAAGTCACCCTTACCTTCCTCGTGTGTAATAACAATCAGGCACTTTTGTAGCTTCAAATCCATCAGGATTCATTGTTGGCATGATATGAATCCGGGTATTATTGAGTAACCGGGTAATAACTGGGTCACGTCTATAGCTGGTCACCAGGAAGTCTATCAAATGGAGCAGGATTTCTCTCCCAACAGTCTGTATAAAGAAGCACAGATTTTATTTTAAGTTTGCCATGGAAGAAGAAGATTAAAAAAAAAAAGACCCATCACCTTACACTTACAGGTTTTTCTTACTGGATTGCACAGACATAAAAGGCATACGAGAGCATTCTGGTCAACACTGTTTTGTTTTATGCTCTCCCCTAAATATATTTAAGTAATTTAACAGATTAAAGGAGTCACCGGAGGGTTTTCACAAGGGTTTTAAACGCATATCAACCAGAGCTTTTTCTGTAATGGGAAACTGTGTCAGCTGCACTGCTGAAATCCTGAGTGGATAAGGCGTAGCCTTATCGAAGACTGTAACCACATAAGCTGCCTGTTAAAGATCACGTGGGCTTGGAAATGCACCCCTGCATTCTCTCAGTGGCACTGCAGAGTCAGCTCCGTGCTGATGCCCGAGGGACCCTGGGCCCCGCACATAAGCGTCAGTGCTGTGCATCACCACATGGCAGTGAGGGTTCAGGAGGAAGGAAGGAGACACCTTCCATGTTTTCCAGGGTGCTACAGAGCAGGATTTTCTCTTATTGATACCCTTTTATGGGAAGTCGACTTTAATACAGGATCAAGAGAGGCCCCATAGACACTTCTGTTATATTCTCTATTACGTTGCTTTATTTCAATGACATGAACACAGGCACTGGGGAAATCAAACAGGTGTGTGTATATATCCTTAGAAAAAGAGATGGAAGGATGTTTGGATGCAGACTTTGGATCAAGGAAAGGCAGCAGCAGAGAAAAAGCTAAATGCATATTTTTGTTCGTTTAAGTTTGTACAGGTTGTGAAAGCTGGCAGGACATCTCCCTTCGGTCTGCTCTATCAGATTTCAGGCAAAATAGTGGCAAGTTCCAGCTCCAGTGAGTTGAGAGAAATCCTATTCCACCCCAGAAACCACTAGTACAGTGTTCGCTGGACCATGCTTTCCAGAAGCACTTTCTATAGCACCGTGACCCAAGCCTCAAGGGCACTGTAGGGTTCCTAAGCCCTGGCTGGGATGGGAACAAATCAAGACTTGCAACTAGATGTGCTCTGGAGATAATTTCTCTCTACTTTATCTCCAAGAACAAAGCCTGGTAAATCACTGCAGGCTCCAGTTCAGAGATACAGCATCTCAGTATCTTTTAGAATGAGTCTTGCATCACAAAAGTGGAAATATTGCAAAGAATTATTTTTTTTCTAAAGTGAGGAACACGGAGTGCTGTTACTGGATGAACCTGGTGTCACAGATAGATAAACATCTTGCGTTCAGACTGGTACAGGCTGAGGCAAAAGGTAGGTGAAATCAGGCAGGGGAAAAGGAATATTTCTCCACAGCTATTTGCTGCACTAATATCTTGTTAAATTTTCGCATCAGTGCATTTTACGTGGCAAATCCTGCTCTGGGTGTTGAGCTAAACAGGAACACAGACATCGTCCAGCAGGAGCTCTGCCTGAAGGAGCCGGGTTCGTACACGATGGGGCCAGGAGGTCTGGGTGTAACTGCTGTTCAGGTTGCGAGCAAACCATATCTTGCCAGTTAGCCGGCAATTGCTGTTTATTGGGCAATTGCTCTTTATTGCAGGAGAAACAAACAAACAACATAGTGCCAAACATGGCTCTGCTAAGTTGTGGATCACACCATTTTAAGTGTCATACTTGAAGGCAGCCATGGTCTCCGAGCTGGTACTTAAGCAATTCTGCCATGCTGTTTGTAGAGGGATAAAGAAGGATCTCTTCCCACCCTGCCCCCCAGCAGATTTATTCCCAAGTTTTCTAACCCTTGTCTGTCAGCTCCTGATGGGCTCCTACAAGCCACCATCCAGTAATCTCCTAGGGGAAGCTGCGTTACACAAACGCATTTACTGTCCCAATAACTAAGTGGTTCTTTTTCTAGGCGCTACAGCAAATGGGCTTTGACAAGGGGTGTGTGGGGGGGAAGATACCTAATTTCCTTCATTGCCAGTAACTTTCAAAACAGCACCTGTGTACATGAAAGCAGATTGCTCTGCAGGTTTGATAAATTTACTTTGTGAAATTTAAGAAGGGATGCAACAGAACCTGTCTTGCACAGGCAGCTCAGTTCCAGCTCTGGGTGATAGACATCTTGGGAAGCATATGGAGTGGGGAGGGAAGAAAAGCAGGGAGAGAAGTCAGCCAAATCATGGCCCTGGGCATGAGAGATAAAGCTAGCAGACTCAGAAGCAACAAGAACAGCCCTACCACAGAGAGGGCTCAACTACAGACAAGACTGGACTGCTCTCTGGAGGAACGGTGCCTCTGCTCCTACCATACTTCTCTTCAGTGCCTGACAAAAAGACACCCAGAAAAGAAAGGGTAGAGAAGCAGGAACAGGAAGGGGGAAAGAGACAAAGAAAAGCAACAAGAGAAGGTGATGGAAGAGGACAATGTTTATAAAGAATGGAAGATGACCAGTTTTTCATAGATGACATTCTTCGTGCTTAAGAGTTAAACCCAGGCTTACTTACGTATATAGCATTTTAAAAACTAACCCTATTTTATAGGATTCCTTGTGTAGCTATTGCCATACCTGAGCACTTAGTACATCAAACAATTCAGCTAATCTCCATCACAGAGGGTTGGTACTTTGATCATTCCCCGGTGCGGGAAGAGTATATTTATTACTACTCTGTTTTCGTGGAGTGACAGAGGGGTGGTTTTATTTTGGTCCAGAGTACCCTGCATTTCTTGAGAAAGCACATGGGGAGGTGTTTGAGTGGAGGGAAAGGGTAAGTTTTCGTTGTATAATATCATAAGTATAGCTCAAGTTTTGATCAAGCCCTTGGAAGGCATCTCCTGCCCAGCCAAGCTTTATGCTGTTACTAGAGAGGTCAGCTGTACCTGTGAAGAAAAGTTATGAGACATTTATTTTTACTTTAGAGCTTCAAATAAAGGATCTAGACACAGCGGAGGTATGTTGCTGACAGTAAAGTCAAGGACAGACACCTTAACCTGCCGCTAGTCTAATATGAAGATGTAGAGTGCAGGGGACAGCCTTTATGTGCTCTGGGGCTTTGAGAGGACATGATGAATATTTGGTTTTAATTGCATCACCCTTGGGATACTGCCCAGGTGCATTGTTTGGCTGTAGCTCAGATGAGAGGTAACACAAGAGCAAAGGAAAACCCTTTCTCCCACCTCTAGGGACACAGTTAGACATTAAGTTTCTCTGTGCACTTTCAGCTGTCAGTTTGCTTGTGTGCCCCAAAGGGAGAGAGTCAGCAGGAAAGTCTTTCAGTAATCCTCAGGGGGAGTCCTGAACGAAGAAGGACGCATATGTCAGGGCATGGATCAACACTGTAGAAAAGGGTATGACTGCCATTTCTGCAGACATACCCCTTAAACTTGCTGACTATAGCTTCTGGCACGGCTGGGTCAGCACCCTGCTCAGCTACTGAAGAGCTTACTCACGAAGCCTTAGCGGCAGCCAGTTAAAAGATTAAGGTTAGCTCCAACTGCACCTGCACTGTAACACTTCACTGCAGCACCCCTGTTTTTAAAACATTTTTGTTACCACATGATAGAGACCTAATACCAGGGGACTATGGGTGGACAGACTCTGCCCATTTTTATGATTAAAATTCTTTCCTTAGAGCGTGGCCTGGTTTTTAAGTTGAACTATGTTGAAAGAAAGATCCAAACCATCAGGTAGGACCTGTTTCAGAGCAACACGGTCTTGCCAGTCTCCTTGCTCCAGCCCTGACTGCTCTACAGACCTAGCACGGCATAGCAGGCACAACCCCGCCTAAGGAAGCAGAGTTACAGCAGATAATCCAAGAGTCCATCCAGGTTTACCACTGGTTTACCATCACTCAAATGCCACACTTACAAGATGTTCTTCATTAACACTTGTACAGCACTAATTATTACGCATAGCCGTGACACACCCCACTGCGTTTGTCCTTCTTTACTAAAATACACCAGTGTTAAAGCAACAGTTTGTGCAAATACAGTTTGGCACATATCCATTTATTTCTATAGCAGAAATCACTATGGAAATATGAGAACTACTACATGTATGACAAGGAAGTGTAGTTCCTTGGTTTATCACTGAAGGAAATGGCAACATAAGGCCTGCTTTTGAACTAGTAACTGGCATAAGATGTTACGACCTGGATGAATTCCACAAGCTTCAGGCTTCTCAGCGCAGGCTTCACCTGGTTGAGAAATGGATCACACTTTCTTTTCCCACTCACAAGAGTGGGAGTAAAGATAAAGAAGAAGGTAACTGGGGTGAGGCAGCAGCCTACCTGTGTTGAAAGATATCTCAGCAGCATCCACCTTTTTTTAAAGTCTGAGGTTAGCAAATAGATTTGGTTGCTTTGAATTTTGAAACCTCTGGTGCATCTGACCTTCTTTACATCACATCAGCTGATACTGAAGCCAGGTGGAAAATAGTTCACTATACAAGAAATATTTTTTTTATTCTCTTTTCTAGAGCACATATTTGTTTCCCTGCCACACCACTTCCATACTATATTGCACAGTACAAAGGACACAGGAATATGTGCTGAAAATTCCTTATAGCAGATTGTATAGTATGTGGACACAACTCTTTTTGTCCAACCTGGTGATAAAAAAAATATGCCTTTTTTTATAGTGGCATTTTGATAGTGTAAATGCAGCTTCCATTCATTTTTTTGGAAGTGAGAAATTCTACACAAGACTCCTTAGTTTGTTTTTAAGCCCAAGTTATACTGATCACAAATAAATCTACCCCAGTCCTCAGTCACGCAATGCCTAATAAGTCACCATATCGCAGGAAACCCTTCTGTGGATACGACTATGGTGACATAGAAAATAGGTTCTAGTTGCTTTAACTTAAATCACAAGATAAGCCAGCAAGATAAACACATCCTTTCATGTAGGCTAGCTCAGGCCTATCAGTACAGGCTCAGCCTCACATAATGAAAGAAGCAAAATACTACTACACTAAGAAGAGAAAGTGGTCAGAAGTGGATGATTTAGGAGAAAAGGGTTGGTATCAGCATTACCATCCTGGGAAAGAGTTTATCTTGTGATGGCCCAGTTACACTATAGCTGCAGAAAGTTAAGGAAGCCATATACTTAATACATTAAAGGGGACAAGCAGAAATGCACAGGTAGTTTACATTTTGTTCAGACATGCTTTTCCTTAAAGAGTTTTCCTGCTGTGATATACATGGTTTAGAAACAGCCTTCTAATTAGATCCTATGGTTCAGTTGTGTAGATTGGACTCCACTCACTGGTACAGCTGGTCAAAAGGTGATAGTTCTGCTCCATTTATGACTTAGGAGTGTTTGGGGGTTTGGTTGTGGTCAATGTTAAGTGGAATGAGTTTTTTTCCCCAGAGAGGAACATAGAATCATAGAATTGTTAAGGTTGGAAAAGACCCTTAAGATCATCAAGTCCAACCGTTAACCTGTCACTGCCAAGTCCACCACTAAACCATGTCCTCAACACCACATCTACCCGTCTTTTAAATACCTCCAGGGATGGGGACTCAACCACTTCCCTGGGCAGCCTGTTCCAGTGCCTGACTACTCTTTCAGTGAAGAAGTTTTTCCTAATATCCAACCTAAACCTTCCCTGGTGCAGCTTGAGGCCATTTCCTCTCGTCCTATCACTTGTTACTGGGGAGAAGAAACTGACCCCCACCCGCTACAACCTCCTTTCAGGTTCCTCCTTACAGGAACATGTGAGTATACACACTGAGGAAGAGAAAATCTTTCAAGTAAGAGTACAAGCCTGGGACAAGAGGTGCTGCTGCCTAATTCAGAATGAGAGCTGCCTCAGAACGGCAGCAAACCTCTCCCACATCTTCTTCAGTGCAGACTTCATTAACATTTCATAGGCTTGCGCATTGTGCGGTTCTCTTAGTGCCATTTTGATTAAAGTCTCACATAGCTGCAAGTGACTGACTACCTCTAATTATCAGTTTTAATCTGGCTTGGGTTAAACAAAAAGTACTGCTAAAAATGGCATCCAACTTCATACAGGCACAGAAAGAATGGGAGAAGTCTTTTGTTGCATCTCTGGGGATCTGGGGCAAAAATTCACTCTCTTTGGCAACAGTGATCACAAAATAAAATAATTTAAACCTTGTCATGTCATGTCTTACCGTATAAAGAAAAATTAACCTACTTAAAATAAATCTTTCTAGTTCTGAAAAAAATACTCTCTTCCTAGTATTGTGTACTCACATTATTTTATTAGAACTTCCCTGTTGGGCAGCTCTCCAAATAATCTAGGTTTTCTTCCAGCAGCACATGTGAACAGCCTGCACACACGCAATTCAGGCTCCCCCCCAACTTTTAGGTTTTAAGAGGAGCTGGTCAGCTGAGTTAAAAAAGGTCATTTGTGTGATCATGACAGGTCAGAAGGGCAGCATCATCAAACAAGACTTGAGAACAGAACTTGTCTCACTTTGTACCATTTATGGAAAGCATCACTGAAGCACAAAAGACCTAACTAGATCAATGAAGCCATAATCCTGCAATTTTAACTTATGAAAGACTGTGGAACACAAGTTGAAGCTTGTCACACAGTTAGTGCAAAACTTATCTGCTTAATATGTTATAGGAGTAGTTGAATCTTTCCCCAGTGACTAGTCCAGCAGAATCTCAGATTATGGGAAAAAAATATTCAAGTTCTCCAATGCTTCTCTGTGTGAGGATTTCATTTCCTGCCATCTGAAATGCATTTATGGTCAGATAGGAAAGACAAACACCGACTGTGCGTTATATCCATACACAAAAAAACCTATAAGGCAAAGATCATCATGAGGGCCTGAAAAGGAGAAATAGCTCTATTTCCAGGATCCTCCCTAGGTGAATGCTTGGTCTAATGAACAAGCTGGAATGTAGCATGGCATTTAGTGCTATATGGTACCTAGGCAGCTCAAGGATCAACCCTACTCAGACAAACTCAGACACAGTGCCAGATACTTAAAAAAAAAAAAGTCTTGCCTCATATCCTCACCAAGTCAATATAAAAATTTAGATCCTAGGCAGTGATCCAGGTTGCCTGATCTCCAGCAATTCCTGACCCTGTGGATATGCAAACAGCATGTGTCTCCATGGTCAAAGTTCCTTGTGCATATCCAGCTGGGCAGTGATAATGGCAGGAGTGCTTCATTGTGGAGGTTTCAATAAGAGGAGTGGCCTTCTGCGGTCCAGCAATATTGGATTTGAGAGCCAGGCCATTCTGGATGAGATCATATCCTGCCCTCCACCTCTTTCCCACCAAAGCTGGGTCATCTGTAGCCATAGGTTTGCAATTCCCTTCAGCAGTCTGCAGGGATTGTCACATGGAGCCTCAGTTCATAGGCACCCTGGACAACCCTGCTGACACGCACCAGGTTTTAGGAGTTGCAAACCTCATCTTGGGCATCCAGTAACACGTGTACCCATTTGAAACCATGAATCAGCTTCCTCCCACACAGAGTTAAATTCCAAAGCAGTCAGACTCCCAGCAGCACTTTGAGCATAGCCACTGTCAAACAAGGTGAAACTAGTCTAACTTGGGGAAAATTCTTGGCACATAATGTCACGAGTGCCTGTAGGCGTCCAAGTGCTCACACAATATTGGTAACAGCAATAGCTTGTGATATGTTACACTTTACACAGGATACACTTCCTACTACATCTATTTTTCTTAGTTTTCAGAATTCACAGTCTAGCATATATGTAAATGTATAAACATGAATTTTGCCATCTCTGTTGAATTATTTACCCTTCACATTAAAGACTGCATAGAAATATATTGTGTCGTTTAAACTTATCCTGAACATGACTAATAAAAACAGGTAAAGCTAAAGAATAAGGGGAAATAGAAAGCGAGAAAAGATTATAGAGAAGAGTGAAGCTTTGAGTCTTTCTGTTTCAGATTCATGAGCTACACCAGGAAGGCTCACAATCACCATTATCCCCTTTATCGTTAATAAGTGGGCATTCTTTCCACAGCAGGTTAAGCCTGAAATTGCTTTTTGTTTTGTACTCACTGTGTTATCTCAGGTGAATCTAGGTATTCCCAGCTTAAGGTTCCCAAGTGAAATTTTATTTCTAAAATAATTCATTTGGTGCTTCACAGAAATTACTATTCAATCTTAGGATGTATTTGAAGAGTTCCATCAGCCATACTTCATGCCTAGGCAATAACAATGTACAAACTACTGCATCTGACTCATTGCCAGGAAAGTTAAAGCCTCTGGGTTTATTGTCTGGAGAAGACAGAGCTCTCTACTTAAGAGAGGTCTTAGGTGTAAGATTGTAGGATTCTTCACCATGATGTAAGGTCTCCTAAAGCCCTTCCACCAAAACAAGGGAACTTTACTCTTGAAATTCCTCAAGATATACACACATATTAGGTCTTCTTTGAGGTATGATATACCTTAATAATAAGTAGCACACACCTGAGATAAGTTCACTCTAAGCCTCTGGTAAGTGTATTTGGTATAAATGACATTGTAAAAGTTGAAACGTACCTCATCCCCATGCATATTAGCAACATACTTGAACTCTGGAATGCCAATCTTATGATGGGTTGGAAACCTTCCCAGAACAAGAACCCACAGGTCTCTACCTTTAAGAGGGGAAGGGAAAAGACATTTTTTTAAACAAGTGTAAAATCATACAAACCCTAGGGAAAAAAAAAAATAAAAAGAGTTGGTCATTAAGACCACCATACAAACACTGTTCTCATATTTCATTGCTGCCCAGTCAGTCCTATATATAACATATGAAAGTAGACTTTTTTTTTTACTCCATGAGTACTTGCTAAATTAGTTATAGGAATAAATATGTTTTGCCTTCTGACCAAAAGTGTGTAGTGAACCCTGCAATTTCAAAAGCATCTCATCAGTGCTAGAAAACAGTTTGGCTTTTTTTTGTAATAAACATTTTTCAAATCAAGTTTAGCAAGCAAGATCTTGTCAAGCAAAGTCACCAAGCAACTAAAGAGTATTTAAAATAAAAGACACTCTTCCCCAAAAATATTAAATCATGATAGTGGTTTTCTGAAGTACATACAGATGTTTCCATTATCACAAAGAAAGAGCATTTTTTTTTTTGTATTAAAGACAACACAGAAAAGCTAAACACATTCATGAGTTACTGCTCAGAAAACAGAAGATACCAGGCAGAGCTGTATCAGAGACATGCTCCAAAAAAAATATCAGCAGGGAAAGAATTGATAGCTACAGAAAGAGTATTAGTTAGGACCACTAAAGCTGCACAAGAAGCTGAACTTTAAGTAACAAAATAAACAAACATACATTTTGGAAGTCCTCATTTAAAGGGGGCGGGGGGCATTTTCAATTATTATTTTTGGTGATGTTGTGGCATTTCAGATCTCATCTGCAAAACTATGCTTCCCACTAGTCTGCTCAATGAGGTGGAAAGCTCTAGTTTCAGTAGGTGGCAGCAATGAAACTGGGCCGGTTCCTTGATCACAGCCTATAGATTGCTAACGCCCAGACCTTGCATGCATGCTGCCCGCCCCCAGCTCTCACGCAGGGCTTGTTGGGACCCACGAGCTGTCTCAGCAGAGTCCAGCCATCGTTGTTGCTTACAGCAAAGAAGAATGTAGGTGCCGCTATATGAAGTACTATAAAAAGCATCATTTCCTAAATCTTTGTGGATCATCAAATCTGCAGTAAATAAACTCTGGAACATAACAGTTTCCCAGAGGTGGAAGCCATGACCCTCATGGTATAGCTGCAGCAAGCCAATCACATAGCTTGAAAGGAAAATAAAAATGCTGTGGCAACTGCAGCAGCTTCAGGAATGGGAGAAAAATGTTGAAGAGGCCAGAAGGAACTCTATAAGATGCACTGAAACTGCAGTGAGGCCTGATAGTGTCCCAGCTCTCTCTTCTGGATGTAAGTGGATACAGCTAAACTGTAAAACGCGTGGTTTCCTACAGAGGAGACATATACCTTCTATAAGGTTATGAATTCATTCAGCCCTGGGACTGTCCATTATCAGCATGAGTACCAAGCACACAGACAGGGCTTCAAAATATCTTAGAGCCAACAGCTTCAGTGAATTACATGTAAAAAGCCCTCTCAAAGTAAAATAAGTGCTGATTAAAAGCATTAGTTTCCTCAAATCCTTCATGATTTCCTATAGAAGCACAAAGCATTGACCTAGAAGGTGAGATAGCCTAGTGCAGGATCAGGACATTAAACCAACGAATGTACTTACTACATTTATATTACCTTTCTGTATATAATTATTATCTAATATATAAAATACCCAACCAATCACAGCAGCCAAACAATACTGTAGTCCCTAGAACATGAAGCATCTTATCTCACCAGTAACCAGACTTTAATATTAGCCCCTGGTTTTATATGAATGGATGCAGACCACATGGGCCATTTCAAATCCAACTACTAGACACGACAACATCCACATTCATTGCATGCAGACTTTTTGGAGCATCTCATGAGCCCATGTAGAACAGTGCCATATTCTCTAGCCGCTTCCCCATAGCGGCACTAGCACCAATTCAGTACTATAGATACTAAAGCAACAAGAGTCCAAGTACAGCTAAAATGGTATAGTTATTTTTGTCATTTAAGACTTTCTACAAATAATATTGTATTCCGATTTCAAATTAAAAGAAAAGATTTCCAGTGCCTTGCCATCAGCAGTGCTCATTCCTGCTGTATCACTGTGAAACTGCACTCACGGGAAACACAAGGAAGAGCTAAGTATAGACTAGCATTAAGTACTGATTTAAATTGGTGTTTCCAGCATTAGTGTTTAGACTGTTTATAGTTTGCGTGAGGGCCATCTAAATGATAAACACTCCAATGAACTGAGACACCAATTATTTCCTGGCATTTCCAGCCTGTGAGAAGTATTAAACCTACCATTAACAATTAAAATAAATTCCTGGGTTTGCTCAGCCTGCAGTACTGGATAGTGTACCTATGAGGGATGATGTAAGATTTCTTTCCATACAGCAGTAATTTACTGCATATAAAAAGATTCAGCATATAGATAAAGTTTCCTTTAATCAGTAAAGCCTAGATAACTCTGTTTTTGTACCTGAAGTGAACAGCTAAGCTACCTCCCATGCTTTGAATCAACTGAATGTATATCAAAAAGGCATTTCTCACTGCCAAACCAGAACTGACTTCAACTAATTAGTGAATTATATTTCAAGTAATCAAGACAAAGATGTGTTTCTAACTGTGTGTCTCAGGACAAGTAACAAGTCTTGTACTGGAACAGAGCCAGATCACACAGCTTCTAGTAGAATGAGAAGTCTTTTTTTGAACTTCCTAGCATTGCCACAGTTCCTGGCATAGTATCAGTATTCTAAACAGATCTATGAAAACTGGGAATTAAGATGGTGAATTGAAATTAGTCTCCAGATGTAGTGGGAAAGAAACCCAATCATTTGTAGATGTTGCCATTTGGATTGCACTCCCTGGTTTGTTTTGTTCTGAACTTTATCTCTACTTTTCTTCGCTTTGTTCTTTACAGCTTCACTTATGAAAAAGAACTGTTGCCATTTCAAAGAAAGTTATGGCTAGGAAATGAAGTTAAATAACTGGGCAACACACCAGACCCACTTTCAGTACTGCTCAGGCTAGGCTACTGATTGAAAAGTTTGCATGGAGGTCCGCTTCGACCCATAAAAATCAATAGGCTGACTACAGTCCTCCTGGGCTGGCCATGTGTTGCACACTGACTTCATGGGTAGGAACTGCGGTAATGCTGATCCATGTTGAGGTAGTCCCTACCTAGAAAGGCAGGTGACAGAGAGAAGAGGAAGAAAGATTGACTCTCATTAGAATGCAAGGTCCAAGAACAATTTAATCATAGAAACAATCACAGAATCATAGAACAGCCCAGGTTGGAAGGGACCTCAAAAGATCATCTGGTCCAGCCTTTCATGGGAAAGGGAACCTAGATGAGATTATCGAGCACTGTATCCAACTGCATCTTGAAACCCCCAGTGGTGGGGACTTTACCACATCCCTGGGGAAGTTGTTCCAGTGAATGATTGTTCTCACTGTAAACAAAACTTCTTAAATTGAGATGAAACCTCTCCCGGTGCAACTTGTATCCATTGCCCATGTCTTTTTCCACATGGCTCCTTGTGAAGGGATAGCCTCCATCCTCTTTGTAGCCACCCTTTAAGTACTAGAATGCTGTGATGAGGTTCCCCCCTGAGCATTCTCTTCTCCAGGGAGAAAAGCCTGAACTCCTTCAATCTTTCCTCACAGGGCAGGTTCTCCAGCCCTTTGATCATCTTTGTGGCCCCCCCTTTGGACCCTCTCCAGTCTGTCCACATCTTTCTTGAATTGTGGGGACCAGAACTGGAGACAGCACTCCAGGTGCACCCTGACAAGCACTGAGTAGAGTGGGATGATCACATCTTTTTGTGCCCCTGCAGATGCAGCCCAGGATCTGATTTACCTTCGTTGCTGCAGTGACACACTGCTTGTTGTGTGTATCTTCAGCTGTTGTCCACCAGGACCCACCCAGGTCCCTTTCAGCAAGGCTGCTCCCCAGCCACACAGATCCTAGCCTGTACTGGGCTCTTTGGTTATTCCGTCCCAGGTGCAGGACTTTGCATTTGTCTTTGTTAAACTTCATACTTGCTAGCCTACTCTTCCAGCCTGTCCAGGTCTCTCTAAGATGGCTCACTCTTCTGACTTGTCCACCTCACCACCCAGTTTGGTGTCATCAGCAAACATGGTGACAGTGCTTTCAATCCCATCGTCCAGATCATTTATAAAGATGTTGAACAGTGTAGGGTCCAGTATTGATCCCTGGCAGCCCTCCACTTTGTGACAGGCTGCCAGCCTGAGTAAAAAACATTGGTGACCACCCTCTGAGTGTGGCCTGTTAGCCAGTTTCCCACCTATCTCACAGGCCACCTATCCAATCTGTATCTGCCAGTTTGTCCAGGAGAAGGCTGTGGGAAACAGTATCAAAAACACTTTACTCCAGCTCCAGATCTGACTGGATACCTATTTGAACAGTACAGCCCTGACCGTAGCTCATACAAAACTTGCTCTGACACTAGCTAGAAAATTGAGTTTTTAGATGTCTAAATCCAAGCCTCAGATTTGAATCTATTTGGATCCATCTATAAAATGCATAAAGGTAGATTATGAAAAAAGACAACATGACATTACACCAAATCAAAGTAATAGCCTCAAAAAATATGCTTTTGAGATTTGATACAAGCCACAACAATTTACTTCTCTTTGTATGTCATATCCTCTTCCTTAAAACTTACTAACTTTCACTCTACTTATCCCATGTTTGGCAACAAACTCTACAGGCCAAGTAGCATATTATCAGGGTGGTTTGCATATTACCCAGAAGGATGTGACCCTAAGCTGTAGGGAAGGCCATCTTAGTAGTAAGAAAAGATAGAGAAGTTGAATAGGAAGTGCAAATAACTTAAAAGCTTTATCATTATTCTTCAGATTGTTATTGACTACTGATATTTCAGCAGTCCTGAGAACGCGCCCTATCAGGGCTTCATTCTATTGTGCTCCACACAAACTTTTAAAATACATGTTTCTGACCCCCAAAGCATACAATCAAAGCACTGCAAAATAAGAGGGACCAGACAGACAAGGTTTTCTTCAGTGAGAACATAAGAGGGTGGTGCCTATGCCTTAGGCATAGCTTATATCAATCCTGCTCAATTCCAGTATAAGCAGAAGAGCTTCAGCCTAGATTCTATGATGAGAACACCAAGTAACAGTAATGAAATAAACATACCAGCTGATTTTTATAACAGCTTCCATTGCAAGAGCAACTACTACATAATTATGTTTTGACAGAAGAAAGAAATGATGCAAATAACTAGCATCTGCATTACTTATACAAAATATTGTGGGGAGACAGGATGGCATGAGAGTCACTCCTTGGTAAATTCTTGTGTAGATATACCACAAATCCCACATAATCTCTCATATGCTCTTTAATCCACTTTAACTATGCATACTAATATTGGAAACATTTCCCTAACTGCATTTGGCAACATATTCTGCTATGTCTTGGGATACTCCATCCTTATTGGTACCTGTAATACTAGTGTAAATCTAGGTTAATTGTTACCATGCAAGATACTAAGGCATCTTTACAGTTTTCTTTTTATTGCAGAACTATGTCAGGGTATCTTCCCAGCTGCATCTGACACCTATTTTCTGAGACTAAGTCAAACTATGCATATTACTACGTGAAGTTCCTTATCTTGCAGGTAGACAGAGATCAAGAAATCAGTCCTGGCTTTATGACTTCTAACTTTTAAATCACATTCATGGTAAATCTGTTTCCATGCTAACACAAACCATTCTTTGGCTTTTAATTTTTCTGATGTGTACTTGTATTCCTTGCAAAGCCCAGTACTGTCAGTGCATAACACAGGAGTACAATTGCTGCCTATGTGCACGCACATAGGCAAGAAGATGGCAATACAAAGACATTAAATGCTTATGTAGCTTAGTATTGTACTTCCAAGCTTCAATACGAAGACGAAGTGTTAGTTTCTCCATGATAACAGTGGGGCAATACTGTCTTCCAGCAAAACACAACCACAGCTAATGAAGGACTTCAAGAGCAATTCCCTTTTGCTAAGCAAGCACCAGCAGCATCCTTGCTGTGTGGTACTCTGATTTGCCATCGCCAATTCAAGCTGGAAAATCTAAAGCTATTTTGGAACTTGTCTTCTGCAAGGGGACTGCCCAACAGCACACATGGCTTGATTCAGATTCTAATAGAATTTGAGTTACCAACACATCATTTATATAAACTATTTTTATATATATATATTTATTTATATAACCAGAAGTGTTTAATCAGAATGACTGATGTAGTAGCATTGCAGAAGTAGCCTTACAAACATGAACAAATATGTGAGTTTAATCTAGCCAGACTTGAGTAAAGCACCTACCAGATCATGGTAAGTAATATAAATGTATCCTTTGGGGATAAATTTTGTAAATTATCAGCCAAAAAAGGCAGCTGTCTGCTCAGAAAACATACGCTCTACATGTCTAGTTTATACTCAGAATAACCTATGTACCTGAAGCTGGGGACAGATAGACCTCTGTATGAACAACTGTAGTACATCAGATTCTTTCATGAGTTTATCCTCACTTTCAGTATACCATGTTCTCGTGGTCCACTGAGACAGAAAGGATCATCTGAAGAGTCAGCCTGGATTGACATTCGTAATGAACAAAGTTGGTATCCCAAGAAGAGCTAGGACACTTTAAATATAAGAAAGTCTTCAAGGTATTTTGAAGGATGAAAAAGATACAGATCAATCACATATGTTAACCAGGCATACTTGGCAATATTCAGCACGGTGCATAGGTAAGCAGAACAAACCCAAAAGAGCCCAAGGTAACATTATACTGCAGGTCACCCCCCGCCCCCAAACTGATAGCACTTCTTATATGGGGAGGGGGACAAAGGTTTTACTACTTGTTTTGTTTCCTCGAGTATCCTGCTTAATGGAGAGACTGTAAAAGAGATCATATTTAGCAAGAACTACTCTAACCACACTGTTCTTAATAAGCTATTGGAAGAAGTAAAAATCATTGATAAGGAAGCAAATGCTTGTTTGAGGATAACAGCAAGAGACACCAATTGGTACGGTACCTGTGCAACATTTTTTAATTTGATTTCCAAGTGTTAGGACTATCCTGTGCTCTGTATTTCCATTTGTCTGAGTGCTAATACGGACAGTCCCATCACAGCCAATTTGCGGTATTTCTTGAGATACAAAGGACCAGAATGTTTCAGCAACAGATGCGCTACCACTGACACAGCTACTATGCTGGGGCCACTTAATTTAACACTTCTGGCCTCTTCACATGTATCCCTTCATACAGGCCTAAGGCTACCTCTCTCTCTCTAAAGAGAAAAAATAAAAGTAACAGTTTCCCCACTATTTAATAAGCGCCTATCTACTTCCAGAGATTATACCAGCCAATCTAATATAGAGTCAGTACCTTAGAAGCAGAACTGTAGGAATAACCAATGACTCTTTAAAAAAAACCTAGATACTGTTTATTTGTAACCAAAGCACTTGAGAAGGGAAGGGAATCAAAACAGTTCATGGTTCATGTGCTTGCTTATCTTCCTGAAGGTTTACATATCTTTGGTTGATTGGGACATCCATAGCTGCTTTACACAATTTCACAGGACTTTTATCTTATGAGAATGACAGCCCTTTCTTTCCTACACATACATGACTCATCGCACTGTACCACTTCCAGTTTTCATAATCAAGCTGAGCGCACTCTTTGTACACAAAACCATGAAAAATTGCCAATCCAGAGCAGTCTCTACAATAGCACCTTATAGTTTATTCAAACACAAATCAAGAAATAAAAATAAATTTAAAAAATCCAAACAAAAAACAACCCAGAAGGGAACACTGTTTTTAAATTAATATACACTAACCTTATTCAGTATTGCTCATTGAGAAGAAGAGACCATCACAGACACATAGAATTAACCTGAACAGGCTTTCCTCACTACTTACACTAACTTGTTTCATATTCACTCCCAGAAACCAAACAGATTATTTTCCTTTTTCACCAACTCTTGCTTCTATTACCACAGGGTTTTTAAACCTAGTTCTGAAAATGTGTGTTTTATTTTCCGGAGAAAGGTGCAAAACTGGTATGCAGCTAGTAATTTTCAGAAAAGCTATTGTATACATAAAAGAAAGAAATATTACCCGCTCACAGTAGTACCATCGGATCATCATGAGCAGAGTGATTGCGTATAACACAAGCCAGGCACAAGGAGGGTGATGGTTTGTTTGCAAGTGTAGTTTATCCAGGTTCAACAGTTTTATTTGGCCTACCCTATTACCACCACAGGCAGAGGAGGCCAAAACTATTCCTGCCACGTGAAGGCAAAAGAGGGAGTAGAAAACCAGGAGGAGACTACAGGTTGTTGTTCCTACATGGCTGAGAAGTTATGGTGCACTCTGAGGGTTTCAGTGCATTGAAGTGCCTCATTGAGAGACTTGCTATGCATGTCCTGTAAACATCCTTGGCAGATCCCAGACATTATTTTTGCTCCAAGAATAGGAAGCTCCAAACAATACACATTTCAAGACTGGCAAGCACAGTCCTACAAATTCAGGCAGTGAGCAGCTTCCCCCCCTGCCCCCCCCCCCTTTTTTTTTTAAACTGGCTGGAGGAGAAAAAAATGCAAGATAGATTAACTTTTTTAAAGAATCCAATCCTTATCATCATCATCTGTTTCTGGTTTAGTTAACAAGCTACATTAATTTGACCAGTTGCTTCCAGATTCTCTCTCAAAATAGGTAACAAAATGTCTCCTTAGAAACGTTAGTTACTGCCTTTTAGGAAAGGCAACAGGCACTCCAAGGAACTAAAATTCAGGCAGTGTTACTACCTACAAACAGAGTAACTTAGTCCTTTGTCTCTTCAAGAAACGTGTTCTGCTGGCCTTTGTTTCCTCCTGGATTTTGAGATCAGCCTCATGCAATTGTGTATCAAAGCAAGCTTTGTACTTTAACCTACTTTAGGTCCACCAGGATTAGGAAATACACTTTGTTGGAAACAGCCAGGTTGCACATTGCTAGAAGTGCATACTGAGGAAGTATAATTCTGTGCCTACCCTATTCCTAGGCTTTTCTCTAGCTATTCTTGGAAAAAAAGAATACTGGACTAGACTGGACTTTTGAGCTGACACAGTAGGACTATACTTCTTATTGAGAACATAGTTCGCATTTGTTTTAGCTTTAGGATAAATATAACTTTTTCAGATCTGCTCAACCTCTCTTTAAATGCCCCAGGTAACTGCAAGAGCCATGGATGTAGAACACATTGGCTAGGAACAAACAGGAAATGCAACTCAACTGTCCTAAATCCACTGTGAGCTCAGCATGTTACACAGCAGCTACAGTCATTTAATTAAGTAAGCCCAACCGCCATGGACTGACCTTTCCCATAACAACAAGTAAGCCCTAGATATCAAACTGCAGAATCATCTGCTTAGAAGCATCCTCTAGCCTCTTCCTCACATCTGAACCACTGCATAGATCGTAAGAGTTACTGTGCCAGAAGTGGAGCACTTTACATGGAGGGTAATCTCTCAGCTGGGAGGGAAAGAGAGCTACAGTCAGCCTTATGCATTATGTGTTTCCATCTCCAGTAGCTACCTAATTCATAAAAAGTTCAGAAAGCAGAACTAGCAATCATGTGCACACCCAGCTTTCATTCAAAGGAGAAAAAAAAAAACAACAAAAAACCAGCCTTAAAAAAAAATCTAGATCTCTCTTCCATGCAGAATCATGCATAGAACAACTGCCTAAGGAACAAATGCTTCAGGGTAAGAAGTCACGTCTTGCCTATCAACTACTTAATTTATTATAAGTAGGTCTCCATTTGTACTTATGTGAACTAGCTGAACACAATATGTCATACCATAGCTACATACAGTAAAGCTTTAATTAGGCAGCCCTGGGAATCGGCAACATTGGTAGCTCCAAGGATCTACAGCCAGAGGTCCTAGGCAGAAAGGGCATCCAGAAGGGATGCAAGGTGCAGTGCTCTTCTCCTTTTGTGGGGCATGAATAAAAAGCTACTAGAAACACTTTTCTACTAAAAAGCCTCATCTCCTGAAGTGGGGTAGGAGGGATATGTTACTGCACTCTCCTCAAATAAGAGGAGAATGCAGACAAATTGACAATCTGGGTAAGGCACAGGCATAGGATAAGAGTTTTATTTCTTTTTAAGTGTGACTAGATTTTTTTTTAAAATTAACAACATTGTACTGAAAGGGCAATTGAACCCACATCACTGATCATCAACATCAATATTCACCCGATTTTCCCTGTTCCTAGGGAAATATAGGCCCTGTAGCACAACCCAAAGACCAGCAAATGTAGGCTGTGACAGGCTAATAAACAGACCTAATCTGGTGGTAGAAGACCCTTAATTGAAGGCCATCTCTTGATTAATGATTATGCTTTCTCTTTTTTTTCTTTATTGGAGAATCTCTTTCTCTTCCTGTGCTACTCTACAGCATCTGAAAAACAGCAGTCTGAGGAAGTGAATACTTATTTAGGACCAGTGTAAGACAACACTCAGTTACATATAAAAAGTAACTTGGAGTACAGGTTTAATTTGCCCTTTGCAATCAGCAGACCATAAATTAAGTTGTCAGTATAGTTATGAGCTATACAAAGGATCACAAGCCATGTTTCAAGATCACACCTCTTATTTACATGGCCAAAAATTTAAGTACAATGCTCCAAAAAGCAGAATCCTACAAGAAGTGAGGGGAAAAATAACAGTAATTTATCTGTCCACTGTGCACCATTCTTAGTATCCTGAGCCCTATGTTCTTGTGTTTGGTTGTTTTTTTTAAAAAACATCTTATACATACTTACTTTCTCAACACCAGCTAAAGGATATGGAGATAGGCAAGAATCAAACTGCACCCACCAGTTGCAATTGTTGATTCTATGTTACACAGGTTCCTTAGCATTGCTAACTTCACTGGTGTGAATTACTATATCCAGTTGTCAATTCTGTCTACTTCTAAACAAACATGGGAAGCTGCAAAATCTTGCTGGGGGAAAACAGGATGGCTGCAACCTTAAGGCCTTTACTGCTCTGAAGAAAAGTTTGACAAATATATGCTGCAACTAGATGACTACAAAGCAAGGGTTAGAGAGGAGGCAAGAGAGCAGAGATTCTTCCCACAACACTGTTTTTAAATAAATGCTGCTCACAGGAACAGTGGGCTATTTCTAAATAGATCAGATCTTCCCATTTCAAAGTTACAACATAAAGATTCCAGTACTAGATAACAATTTTTATATGAGAAGTGTTTGATCTGTGTTGCTAGGATAGGTTCCTTTCAAACAACTGTTTGAAATTTTTTTTTAATTTTTTTTTTTTTTTTAGGCTGGGACAGGAATCTCTGATATGGCAGGTTTCACAGAAAAAACCTTCCCACAAGATTTTCTGCAAGAACTGTATTTAAGTTTCATTTGTGTGTGTGCATGCACGTATGTAAAAGAAAACTGCAGAACACATACAAATACATACACACACTTTCATTATTATTTTTAGGTGTAGGAGATAGCATAGAAGGCAAGACAAAGATGATTGACCAATTCACAGCAAGCATAAAGAAGAGAAGATTTAAGCAAATTCTTTTACTTTCACTGTAAGAGAAAAGGAACACGCTCAGAGTCAGTGACTGCATCTTTAAGAGTAACATCTTAACATATCAATCTTTTAAATATCTGACACTGACCAACATATGTACTTTTTATAAATTACTTGCATAAAAACCATAGCCATACTGACAGGAAAGCAATGTTAAGTCATGTAATCATCAGGCAAAATCTTAGTACATGGCTATTGGAAGACTGATTGCACACGAACTACCTGTGTCATGTTACAGTAGTCAGACTACTATTGCAGAAGGTAGAAGTGCTATAGCTTTTTTCCTATAAGTAGACATACACAGTATTCACATTTAAACTAATTCTGGTAATTAAATCGCTAGAGGATGCAGTCAGATGAAATATGAAACTATGTTTCAACATTCAACAGCAAAGCTCAGTTGAAAGCTGAAGATTTTTAAAAATACAGGCTAATACTCCTTGTTTTTAAAGTCATGGTTTAGCCTTGACTAGATAAACCCTGAAGGAGCCAGTCTTCCTCATCCTCTGTTTTTCTCCCTTCCCATCACAGTGACTCACATAATATGCTGCAAATAGAGTTTACAAGGCTGTTAAGATCAAGCACATCCATGAACCCAAACACCCTTTCAACAAAATGAACATATAAACCTACTTAGAATCTTGTTAACATACATTTATATGCCACAAGTACTGACAAAGACTAGAACAAAGATGGTTATGAAGGAAAAGACCAAAGAGAGCAAGTGGTATGTAAGGGGAAAAAATTTCAGAAGAGACGCAGGCAAGAATGGGTAAAAATTTAACTATCACGATAAGTTTTAGAATGCCCATTTTAAAATGAATCTCTGGACTTGAGCCAAGTGACTTTAGTGTGCTTTACATGAGGCCCTCAGAGTGGGAAATGTCTTGTTCATTCTTGTTTCTAAAATTGAGCATTGAAAATTTCAACGCTTATATTATCTACACAGGCCATGCTTGCACAATGAGCCTGTAATTCACAGTACTAAGGAAATTTGTGGGGTGAGAGATGAGGAGGAGGGAAGGGGAGACATTATCAGTGATTGGAGACAGGAGGAAAGCCATCTGCAGCAGTCATTCGAATGGAACAAACAGAAGGTAATGCTCTCCTAAACAAACATACCTCATATCATATAACCACAGAAAAAATAACTGCAATATTCTTTTTAAAGACATCACATTCCCTGTGGATTTTTCTCTAGACAATTTATTTGTTTTCAAGACAAAAAGTCTTTATAATCTTTTTTTCTTCCTTCTTTTTAAATACACCAGTACTTGCATTTAGTTTGTACAAACATTTAGTAGTGGGTGATACTGAGAAACTCACAGTACACTGGGATATGTATAACCTCCTCATTCTATTTTTGTACAGTGCCAGGACGCCTGAAACTAACCTGATAAGAACAATTCCAGTAGAGTACCAACATTTTATGGATACATATTTCAGTTTTGTTTTCTCCAGCAGTAAAACTTGTTTTCTAGTACTTCAAACAGAGTAAAAACATCCAGAATATGTGTTTCTAATGTAAATTCAATAAAATTTTCAGTGCATTTTACTATTGATGGTAGTAACCCAGGCTCCTTCCATACTATATCACAAGAAACGTCTGAAAACAAGTTCCTGTTTTTCCCCAGGTAGACATCATTTTTCAGCTACATACACAGATTATCAATATATAGACTAGACAAGTACAATACCTGGTCTTATATTATTAAATATTTTCACTGGAGTGCAATGAACCTGAAGTTAGCACTCCCCTGTTCAATAGCCTCCTGTAAATGCCTAAAAGCATCAATCACACTGTATCAGAACAGTCGGGAGATTTAAATTGATCCCTGGCATATCTTGGGCACAGGTTCCACTGATGTTTGTGCAGAATGATGTCAGGGACAGGCTAATTTCCTAGGTTCTCCATTAACCCTATTACCAGGCAAGCACCCACTTCCCACTGCACTTCTGAATCCTAATACCTAACAAGCCCTTTTGCTGAAGTCACAGCTGCTTATCAGATGGAAACCTGGGCATGCGCCATTCCCTCCTGTTTTCTGAGGAGGGAAACCCATGACTGCAACCAGGAAGGAGACATAATGAGCTCCAACAGGCACCTCTGAGCCACTGAGAAACCTGGCCTGCCAGGAGCCCTGCTGAGTACACCTTCCCTGTAGGACACAATAGCCTCTATGCACACAGCCATGTGCATGAACTTTAACATTCTGCTATCCCTGCTCTATTAATAAGTGAGTTTGGTTTTTTTTTTGGTGGACTAGTGAAAGTTAGCAAAGTGCTTAAGATTAATGGGTGGAATGTGCCAGTTCAAGGGTAACAGAGAGCGCAATTGAATAGCAAGCAGTAGAATAGGATGATTAAACTACATAGTTCTCATCTAAAAATGCTTTCAGGACAGCTCTTTTGCAAAAAGCTATTTCTGAAAATTTCTAATGAAACCACAATAAAATCTGGTCACTTTGTTTTGTTTTGCTTTTTGTCTCTCCAGTAATAGAATCTGCCAAAGAGATATAATCTAAGTCAACTTCAAAGCTCATCACTAGGTAAAGGCAGAGGTACTTTAACCATACTCAACTTTTTGCTCAGTGAGCAGGATCTGGCTTAAGGATGATGTTTACAACTGTTCCAATTTGACTGGAATTCTAAAAATGCAGAGTGGCCTCCAGAAAAGCTAGATCTAAACCAAGCTGTAATTGGCATGCTATCACTTTATCTGAATCCAGAGTGTGTCTGAAAAGCATTTTTAAAGAGTGTGGATCTACTACAAAAGCCACTCAGCTCTTTCAACATTTCTTGCCTTTATTCCCCCAAGGTGGTCATCAGGTCTGTCTATTACAATTCCTTCCCACCACCCTCATTTTCTTTCCAAAGAAGAATAACAGCACAGTATCTTGAACAGTGAAAAGCCACAGATCATACACATATGTAAAATATTTTCTTTTTGATAATGCACACTGTACTATTTGGTTGCTGAAGAGTCAGTCTGTTTTTCACTGGGGTGGCATTAGTCAGGACAGGTTAATATGATTACACCAGGTCCCATTCTCCAGACTGGCGCAGCTCTGCAGCTTCCTCTATTATTATACAGTGCACATATTGTACTAAGGTTGGATATTGTACATATTAGAAAACAGAGCTCCTGCCAAAGATTTTTTACGAGCTTATTCAACAACACATCTGAAACAATATAAAAGAATCAAGGTATTTTCTGGGACATCACACATCTCTGCCTACCTGCTTATAAAACCATACCAGGTCTCTCAAACACACAAATCACCTACAAATCTTGAGGTATTTGAGGTTACCTACTAAATTAGACCAAACAGATAACACTCAGATTTGTCAGCCAATGGGCTACATCTTTTTAAGCTCCCTTCTCCCCTTGTTTAAGGATAATAGCTTAGCAGATGAGATGCATAATTAAATACCATAGCTTCCAAATGTACAGACCTGGCAATTGAACAGGCCATTCCCAGTCTAGAACACATTCTTCCCAATAATCTGGCAGAGGTGTTCCCAGTAACCTGGCAGAGGAGCAGTGAATTTCCATATGGTGATGTAAACCACCACCAAACAGACTGGGCATCTTCTAGTTTGTTTTCCAGTGAGGCTCTTGGTACTGGTTCTGTTGTGTACATTGCTGTTACAGTCTACATACATCAAATAAACGCACTTTGTAAATCTCACCTCAAATTTATCCATGACAAATCATACTTGACTGCTTACTTTTTATGCAGAAGTGACTGGCTTAGTGGGAGAGAGGAAGGCACTCTGTTTCTTCAGCCTTGACTTTAGCAAGGCTTTCAACAGAAGCACAGAATCAGTTGAAGGGACCTCTGGAGGTCACCTGGTCCACCCTCCCCGCTCAAGCAGGGCCACCTACAACGGGTTGCCCAGGACTGTGTCCAGATGGCTTTTGGATATCTCCAAGGATGGAGACTCCCCAATCTCCCTGAGCCGCCTATTCCAGTGCTCAGGCACCCTCACAGTATCTTTGTAAACAAACTGGGAACATATGGATTAGAGGAGTAGACTATGGTGAGGTCAGAAGATGGCTGGACTGAGCAATTGGTGGTTCAAGTGACGGCATATTATTAGCAGCATTCCTCAAGGGTCAATAATGAAGCCGATACTGTTTAACATCTTCATCAGGGCCAGGCCTGCCATGCAAAGGGGCCTTGACAGGCTGAAGGAATTTCTCAACAGAAAACTTGTGAAGTTTGACAAAGGCAAATGCAAAGTCCCTCACCTGGAATTGAAAAACCCCGTATTGGGATTATCAGCCCAAGAAGATGACGCCATGCTTGTACAGGCTGCAGACTGGCTAGGTTGCAGCTCTGCAGCCTAGAGGTTGCAGGGTGTGGGAGGAATGTCCAGGTGGACAAGACAAGTGTGAGTCAGTAGTGTGCTCTCACAGCAGAAAAGGCAACCTGTATGCTGGGCTGCATCAGCAAGAACATAAGCCAGCAGCTTGAGGAAAATTATTATTCCTCTCCACTCAGCATTAGTAAAGCTACATGTGGAGTACCATTTCCAGCTATGGGTTCCCTAGTGCAAGAGAGACAACACCACACTGGAGGAAGTCCAGCAGAAGGCCACCAAGATGATCACACTACATCTGAGAAGAGGCTGGGGAGTTCGGTTTGTTTAGCCTGGAGGATGATACAGCTACAGCCTTCCACTACCTAAAGGGACGTTATAGAGAAGACAGAGCCAGACCCTTCTTAGAGGTACACAGCAAAAGTGCAGGTAACAACTCACAGCAAGGGAAATTCTAATCGGATACAAGAAAACACATTTCCACAACAAAGATAGCTGATCACTGACTGAGGTACCCAGAGACCCTGTAGAATCTCCAGCCTTGCAGATATTCAAAACTTGGGTGGAGAGGGCCCTGAGCATCGTAATCTAACTTTCAAGTTAGCCCTGCTTTGAACAGGAGCTCAAACTAGATGGCCTCCAGACTTAAATTACTTTATGATCTGCCTGGAGCATGTGAGGCTTCTGACACAAAGAGTGTTCAGATATTTCTGTTAAAGAACTACCTGCAACCACTTTCTGAAGTGGTAATACACAGGTCCCTATCACCCTCCACATTTGGGCTTTTAAGAGTGGATTCTATACCCTCGCAGAGCTCCAGGTCTACACATGCCAAACAAAAGTCAAGCATTTACTTCACATTCTTCATAATCCAAGTCTAGATGGCAGTATATAATACTAGATTATTAGATAAAAATAGAGTAAAACCTAGATTACATTTAAGAATAACATAGGAACAATAGCCATTCATGATAACAGTAAAATTATGTCTGGTGGCTTTATAGCCATCACTTTGATCCATAGGATTTTGTATTCATCATCAAGAATTTCCATTTCAAGAATGTCAACAGCTTAATAGAAAATTTACTACATCACATTGACCTCAGTTTTATAATATTTAAATTAATTTCTGTTTCTCATCGTCAGTAAGTACACTTTGCTATCATGGTTTAGCTAATTGGTAGTGGGACAACACTAGTAAACCCATACAAGTAAGCATATATACATTCTTGTTTGTGTCAGCTCAACTGAGAAAAGAGGAATAGAATTTCAGCCCGTTAACCAAAATGGAAACTTCATTTTCACTGAAATTATATAACCACTGTTGTCACAAAACTTTCTTTTAGTATGAGCAAAAAAAAAAAAAAAAAAAAAGACCCTAATTCAGTACTATCCTCTACCATATTTCAGAGGACCCCAAAGGCACATTTCTTAAAGGTAGAATCTCTTAACATTTAGAAAAAATAAGAGAGAAGCACTGAACATTTTTTACGGCCATTCTGCTTTATATGGCACTGAGAAAGTTTCCACTGCTCACCTATTCCATTCAGAGGAATACTGCAGGCATGCAGGATATAAAAAAAAAAAAAAAAGCATTAAGTGATCACTTTTTTTGTGAATCATGACGTGTAGCTGGCAGAACACGGGAGAGCCCACATAATTCTCTTTTCTTGCACAGTTTGGCGAAGCAGAAGGCAATATACTAAAATCTGAATGATGTTTCAGAGCACTGCTCACTCACAATCAAGAGATGATGTATTTCCTGTTTTCATGCTGATGGAACCCAGACAAGTTGAACACTTCATGTTATCAACTTTCAGATGTCTAGATATGTAAAAGCCAAAATTTCAGTCTCAGGTTGGATGAAAGGTTTTGTCCTACCTGCATGAAGATAAGCCAGCAGAGTTCATGCCAGAAAAGTCAGAATCTAGTCCTATCATTAAAATGTTAGCTAAGTCCCCTCAAGGTAGGGAAATGAGGACGGGGATAATTGGTAGTTCGTACTGGAAGGAACTGTACTTAAAGGGACTAGCCTTCTCTTGTGTGGATGAATAACATAATCCAATATGATTCTGCCTTTGATGAAACCAAGAACGCAACTTAAATAACTTTAAGATTCCTTGTCTAGTTTGAGTCTTCCCACAATGAGACTTTCTAAAAAAAAAAAAAAAAAAAGAGTGCAGACATGCACAGAGACAAGATCACATATCCATAGCAGCATGACAGCTGTTTGATATCTCCCTGAAACAGAACCCTCTTTTCAACTAAAAGTTACGTCCCAGACAAATACAAGTATATTTAAAAATTTTGAAGAAACACATGGTAACACAAGGAAGGGGCTATGAAAAGAAACTACTAGCATTCTTCATGATTATCTACCCAGAAGGATATAGATCTATTTTTTTTGAAACACAAGCATAGATTTGATAATAGATGCTACAACTGCCTCCTTCCAGTGATATGAAATGGGATTAGAGGAACAGATGATGTTTCTGAAGAATGAACTTCTCTATCTAGTTTTATACCTCCTGTCAAAGTGATTTAATTTTCTGAATTGAAATCTACTTTTTTTTCTCCTTAAAACTAAACAGATGTGCATTAAAGTATTTATATGCTAATAAACACTAAACTTTCTAGTCTCTTTAAACAAATGAAAAAAGTCCCTTTTTCCCATAAATTTATTGTAAGAAAGTACCAATCATAGAGAGATAAATTAAAACATCTATGTTAAGACAGAAAGGTCATTATTGATTGAGGTATATTTTCCTGTAGGATTTGCGACTGAAATCCCATTCTTCATTTAAAACACAGGGCCTTGTATCAGTATGGAATTTGAAATTCTTTTTCTAGTCAGTCCAGATTTACTGGAATAATAGGTAAAGCCAGAAGAGAAGATATTTTTAACATACCCACAAGTTGGAAAACACACACTCCTATTACAGCCCCACCTAGAATGGGCACTTGGCAAACGGGGTACCACGCGTTTTCAGCTCTTTAAAGGACAGCCCTGTTACTGAAATTGCCACTCGGGAGGTGTTGGGAGAACTTCTAGCCTAGCCGAAGCGTCATACGTGTCAGAGTTTGTTATTCACGCTTAAGCAAGAGGAAAAGGAAACTTTCACAGAGATTTAAGCAGAGAGGCAGCCGCCACTTGCGATAAGAGCAGCCCCGCGGCCAGCCAGCCCGCATGAAACGCCACCGCAAGCCACTCTTACCCACGTTTGCCCCAATTTAAATAAAATACAAAAAGACTTCGCCCCCCCCCTTACCTTCCACCGAGCGCCCGATGCTGTGCAAATGGGTGAAGGAGGGGTACATAGTACGAATCCTCTTCAGGTACGCCTCCAGCTCCTCGGCGTGGTGGTACTCGAAATCCAACGCAGCCGCCAGAGAAACCAGACAGAAGATGCCCACCACGTCCTGGAAAGAAAGAGATGAACCAAACAGCCGCGGGGACCGGCGGGCTTGCCGCTGCCCCCGGCTCTGCCGCCGCCGAATGGCGGCGGCAGAGCCGGGGGCAGCGGCAAGCCCGCGGAGGGAGCCCTCCCGCCTCAGCCGGTCTCCCCTCACAGGGAGCAGGTGCCTTCCCCCTCCACCCACAACTGCCGCTCCTACCCCGGCTACCGCCCGCATGGTGCCGCCGCTCTTCCACGACTGAAGCCCCGAACACCCGGGGCGGGGGCCGCCATCCCCCGTCGCCGGCCTCGCCCTCCCCCTGACTGACGCGGGTTTCATCCACTCAGCTCCCCCCCGGGCCCGCCCAAGGGGCAGCGGGGGACACACGCACACCCCTCCTCCTTCTCTCCTCCCTCCTTCCCGCCTCGCACCTGTGCGGGACACGGCTCCTGTCAGCGCGGCGGCGGCGGAGCTCTCCCCGCTGCCCTCGGCAGCCCCTCGGGCTGAAACCAACCCTCCTCCTCCTCCTCCTCCTCTTCCTCGTAGGTTGAGGGGAGGGAAGGGGCTGGCGGCCGACTTCGTGGCGTGGCGGACCCGCTGGCTGGCCCTGCTGCTGGGAGGTGTCCTGAGGAAACAGCGCGGCCACGTTTTGGCGAGTCCCTGCTGGTTTTACCTCATTTTTCTTCACGGAGGGGGTGAGGGGTGACTGGGGGGGGGTGAAAAACGGGGGCGGGGGGGTGCAAAAGTTCACATTTAGACTTTTGGTGATTGTTTTGATTCACAAGAAGAGTTGTTAAAAACAAAACTAATTTTTCCTTTATTTTATCTCTTTTTTTTTTTTTTTTTTTTTTTTTTAATAGGAGGTGTGACAGCTGCCTGGCCACTGCTCTTCCCCAGCGCCTGTGTGGTCCTGGAGTGCGATCAGGGTGTCAGCACCTGAGGCCCAGAGACAAAACCAGCTGCATGCAGAGGGACTCTTGGGAGAATTTAGCTGCCCAGATCTAACAAAATCTCTGCCTAGTGGTTTATTTTTTTACCCAGATGAGTTTTTAATAGGGTTGTATTCAATTACTGAAAGGACCGGATTATATCTACGGAATTAAACGCTTTTCTTGGTTTTGCACTAACCACATTGCCTTGGGGATATCCTAGTCTTGGGATTCACCACAAAGACTTTTTCATCACCTTTTATTGTCTTTAAGATTGAAAAGGGCTGAGAGAAAAAAAGTGAAGCTGGCCTACAGCAACAAAAATTAGGATAGCATCTATGTTTATTTTAAAATATGATGTGGATACAGCTGAGTGTTAGAATACAACTATTTGTAAATTCTGGATAATTTTTCCGAGAAAGAAAAATGGCAGCTTTCACTATAACCAGGAGCAGGATTTCATCCGCCTTCTTCTGAAATTTGCTATGCTGGACAATGTCAGAAAAAGGATATTGAAGGAAAGGAATGTATGATTCAACCCCAAATAACAAGTGCTGCATTCCGAATAGAAGACACTATTTAATAAAAAGTTCTTGTTAAATAAAAATTTACCATTAAATTAAAAGGTACCATATTTTTTTACCCCAAAGCTTTAAGAAAAAAACCTGAAACTGTATTTTAATGCAAGTATGTGTAGGATCCAAATGTACGCGAAGCATATACCTCTAAAAATGGTGGTAAGATACCTACATTCAGACCCCTCAAGTACTCTTAGTTCATGGGAGGGACTTACATATCACATATGACAAGGGATGTATGAATGTACAAGGCTACTCAATTAAAGAGAGAGGCATAATATTAGGCTTCTGTTGAATAATAGTAATGTTCCTTCTAGCATGGCATTTTGGGGAGAGGACAGCCCCAGAGCCTTTCTCCCGTACTCCGACTCCACCATATTTTAACTCTTATAACTTGGCAAGATCTCACCTATCACAAAAGAAAATTCTTCCAAGACCTAAATATGGATGTCTTCTACCTTCTTTATTAAAAAAATAATAGTTGGTTAGAGTTACTTGCATTTGCCACATGGAATGGGAGCAAAACTGCGGGGTTACACTGCAAACATGTCTGCAGAGAAGCAGGAGGAAGGAGTCAAGTATGTGAGCGTCACATTTGAATTTGTGAGGCTTGAATAATATATATATATTTATAGGCTCCTTGAAAGATGATCTTGACAAACCACTTGAGTAAGCAGGGAAGAACATATACTCAGGTGGTAATCCAACTCATACATACTTGGAAACTGTCCCAAGATAATCACATGAAATCAGAGAACTATGACTCCAAGACAGAGTAGGGTGTTGGCAACATGGTAAAAAACACGGGGGCCTGTAAAAACTTAATCTCAGTGAAATGGCTAAAATCATCTTTGATACTAGGTAATCAGACAGTGTTATCTCCTTTGGAAATTACACCACCCTTTCATGTAGCCAACATAGTCATGACTAAATGAGAGCATTACGTCTTTAGGAATGTTCAAAATGATAGATTGTTTCCATGCCAGGTGCTTGCAAGTTACCACAAGTCAGCCTGTTTGGCAATATGTGAGTTACATGTGACAGAACCACACTTTTTTATTTTTTGTCCCCCCCCAGCTTGCACAAAACCCAAAGATACCTGTTGCTCTTCAATCACTTTTCAGAAGGTCAGTTTAATCCAACCTGGGCAAATAATATTCTGGTATACACAGCTGCGGGTAAAAGTCAGTACCAAAGACCAAATGCTGTACGAAATTAAGTCAGCGATAAATCTCCCATTGGCATCAGTAGTTCAAAATCAGGGGAATGGATTGCACTTATTGTTCTCAGCACTGCGGCGGACAATGACCCCTACGAGGAAGCGAGATGAAGAGAGAAGTCCTATTGCTGTAAACAGCATGAACTGTTCTCCTCCCAGTGACGTTCAGGTTCGTCGATTCAAAAGTATGCAACGAGTAGCTCTGTAGGGAAAACAGGGCAAATTTTGACGTGAAATTCTCACCCGTGGATGTCAGCGGAGTGGCTTGGGAGGATACCGGGGTGGTGTAATGATGTGAGTAGCTGTGTTGCCCTCTAGTGACAGGTAAAGAAAATCCTAGCACAAGCAACGGGTACGAAAAACTTTTTCACGCAATAGTTAATGTAGCACCGTAAGACTGACACTTCACAGACACCCAGTTAAGACAGGTCTCAGCAGTAAAAAGATCTTCTGGAAGCTTTTGTGGTTTTGGAGAGCCATTCACAGAGCCGATCTTGGAATTTGAAATCTTACTCAGTGTCTTGTCATCTTTCGTGCAGGGTTTCTGCACTTTCCAAAGATCAGTAAGAAAAAATTACTGTCCCACATTATAACTGAAACTTCAAAATATTTTTGGCGAGACATACAAAGAGGTCACTGACAAGGATTAAATTTTTTAAGGATCACTGCTGCTATTAAAACTTTCTCGTGTGAAATCACGTCCTAGGCATAGAGACTACAGCTTCATGTTCTTTGCACCGATGTAACACCAAGGACCTGACAATCAGATTTCTGGTGTGGGAAAAACACGACATAGAGGCTTTCTCCGGTGAGATGGACCAGACAAGTGAGTTCAGTACAAGTGATGACACAGACACACGGATTTGATAGGACAGCACAGTCCTGGATTAGCATAAACCCAGATACCAATCACCTGAATAAACTGCAGTGGAACCATTCTGGTGTATAATACCCACACTGATGAATTAACAGGCTGATAATAGTAAGGCGAAAGATAGATTCCCTGCATGAAAGTCACAAAAGCACCAGAAATTGCTCTAGCATTCATTAGTTGTCTCTACCATGCAGGCAATTCTCAGCTGAGGCTTGCGTACTTGGTTCATAAATCTCCTCGCCTCCATCTCAGCACAAGGATTGCCCCTGGAGAAGAAAGGGATGCCCTGCTGTGCCTGGTAATCTGCAATTAGAAAATGATCCCGAGGGGGACTAGTAGCAGCTGGTATAGTTTAGAGCTGTCCAGACAAGCAATGAATTAGCTGGAGGATCTGGAACCACAACTAGCTGCCTGACAAGCCTCTCACTCATCCCATCTTGCAAACAGCAAAATCTGCATACAGCAGAGATTTTGAGCTACCGTATGACAAGACGTTGTCATGTGCTATGGTGGAACAGGTCACTTCTCCACAGGGGTTTGAAGCGTGGGAACATGATCTCGCTCAACACAAATGTCTTGAGTGTTGTGTGTTGGATATTGTAATACAATTGTAAAAAGTTTTGGTTTTATCTTTCTCCTCTTAAATTGGCTTATACTTGCCCTTTCAGTAGTTCACACAGAATTAAATGTAATTTAAAAATAAATTATCTCTGGAAAGGCAGAACTTAATTTTGCTCCTGTGGAATACTGGGTCCCCAGGTAGGTAAGAGCACAGGACTAAGAATGGGGAAAGCCAGGAATGTTTGGTGGGAAGTTCAGTGGGCTGGGGACGGATGGATTTCAGGGAAGTAAATGGGAAGAAGGAAGGTGAGGAATGTCCACAGAGGTTTTGAGGAGGTGGGAGGACTGGAGGCTGGGGAGAAGGGGCTGGAAGGTGGAAGGATTATGGATACTGTTGTTGGGGAAAAGCAATTGAGAGGATTCGGGGTGGGATGGGGGTTCATGTGGAAAAGGACTGAGAGTAGTTTTTCTGCTTACTAACATCTTGCTAATCTGACCCCAGGATAACAAAATTTGAGGGATTTAAGATGTTGACATTGCATCTTGCCAGGTCTGCTAATTCGTATATGAAACACATTGCAGTTAATACCACGGAAATTACAGAAATTCTTCATAGCTGATTTCTTGTTGATATTAGGCAATACTTTTGAGTAATCTGAAATTGGTCGCAAGAACTGGACTGATTTCAACTTTTCAACATTTGGAAAACTTGTCAAGTTTTGGAACAGCATTTTGCCACTTTTGCTAATTGCCTTCAGATCAAAATATCTTCCTAATTGCCATTGTCAAGAACAATGCAGCACTCTTCCTCACAATGATGGCTAGTCTGTCTCCTTAAACAAAATTCCTCCAGGACACTTAACATATCTGTTTCAAGTAAACAATGGTGCCATTTCCTGAACAAGAAATTAAGACATTTTTTGAAAACTTCATTGTGTAATAAAACAATCCTCTATTTCTCTGCACTGATTTATGCATAATGGCCTCCACACAGACAACCAAGTAAACAGTATGTGCTGAAATCTCCTATAAGTGAAAATACAGATTGTGATGTTTTGAACTAACCTTTTTCTTTTGGGAGAGGAAGGAAAAGGGAGCTTTCTACATATACAATATCTATGAATTTGCTGATCAGCAGTTTAAAAATGAATGTTTAGTGGTGCAGTAAACAAATATGCCACTTGCTTGACCTTACTGAAAGCAGCTGGCTTAATTCTTGGATTAATCTATACTGGCTGTGTACTGGTTGGACTGTCATTTATTAAACCATATGGCTCTATGAAGGTTCCATTCCTCTGAAGATACGAGTAGGTTTTGTGGCCAGCTTAAACCAACTTAAAATCGAGCTGTCCCTGAGGGAGGCATCCCTGCACCCAACCCTGCTGCCTCCCTTTTGCCAGCGTGAGCACTCAAGCAGCCATGTTGTCAGTTGGATCAGGGAACTGGTGCATCTGGAAGCTAACCCAAACACACACAATCCAAAAAAATCTCTTCATTTTCACCTGGCTCAGCTCCCTGGTCCAGCCCATACAAGCACTGGCCTTGGCTGAGGGCGCAGAAGGGCTAGATGGCCCATGGAGGGTGAGAAGGAACTGAGAGTGAACTGCTGGCTAGAGGTACGTAGGTTAGGTAGGTAGGTATGTAATACCACAAGTCAGCAGAGAGTTTCTTCGGAAGAATGAGACTCTTGTGCTGTGCCTCAGTTCTGGCAATGGCTCGCTCCTTAGAGATAGGCTGGACATGAAATCCTGTTACTCTCCTACCCCACTAATGATATGGCAACAGTAACACTGAATTTAACTGTAGATTAATTGGTGCTTGTCAAACAGTTTTGTAATGCCAATTAAATAAAAAATTAGAGAAAGAGAATGCTCTTTCAAATATGGAAACCTCTGTTAGGCTTAGTCTGATACTATTGCTTGTTCTGTATAGAAAGTGATAATATACTGATAGTTCCTCCAGCCAAATGAGCCTTCCAAGGCAACCTGTCATGACAGAAAGCTTATTAACGTTATCTTGATACAATCAGTATTTACAAACACAATAGCCTGCACTGGAAATAATACCTTTTATTCACAAATGTTTGTAAGTCCACGGAGAAAAGCTGCTCCCATGGTGGTTATGGAGGCTGGCTAAAGAGCAGCCCTTGACAAGACACAACCTGGAAAGAAAGCATCTTCCAGTCCTCAGGCTTTGAAGGTAGTTTATTGGAGGTCATGCATATCCTAATCAGAAAATCAAAAATCAGGATGAAAAAAGTTGTTGCTGACACCAGAGAACTTTTTTTTTCCTAGTTCATGTTTTATGGAATGAAAACTATAAAAGTAGTCAAGCTTTGATGTGGAGCAAGAAAGACCAGGTAAGCTTTAATTTTGTCTTGGCTCATTGAGTTTTTATACGACTAAGCTTCTTCCAATGTTACCTATTTACAAAGACTTTTAAGTGATTTCTTGCTTTAGGATGCTTTGTACTTAAACTAAATTGTGTAAGAAGAATCATTTTGCTACCATAATGCTTCCCTGAGCGTAACCACTCAGCAATTTTTCCTGCCGAATCCATGCTTGGAGAAGATGTGTAGGATAAGGGACGCTCTTGCATTCTTGGCACATCCTTGGAACGGATGTTTCAAAACAACATACATTACAGCAGCCTTAAGCATGGTCATCAGACACCAAAATGACATCTGAGCAAGCCCCAGACTGGAACGATTTCCTGTACCATCCTCAGAAGGAGACAAATCTTGGGGGTCAAATGTCTTCATTTTTATTTTGTCAATATATGGCTGTGTAAATATAATATAAAATTCTCCATTGGGAATGAAGATTTCAAGTGTTTAAGAAAGAGTAGCCTCATCTCATTTGCATTAGTAATCCTTTTTGGCAGTCTCCCACACAGGAAGCCTGAAAATACACAAGAAAAACATGAATTCCCCAGAGAGCCTGTGGTAAGGAGATCACTAAATTAAGATAACTTGAAGGATGCCCTCATTTCAAGACATCTATTCAAATCTGTGTTAACAGATAGTAAGGCTGAATATTGCATGCACTGGAAAGACTGACACACTGCATACCAAAAGCTTTTCTGTAGTTTACTGTTTTTTACGTAGTTTTAATTATTGTTCATCCTACGGGGTCTTTAATGGATGATTATGGAGCCTCAGTCTGCCCTTTCATTACACACTGAGTAACTTTTTTGAGCCTTTCCTTTACCATGACTGCTCCTGTGCAAGCCTAGCTACATGAAGGATTCTGTCTTTGACCAAAGACTGGACTGTTCAGAGAATTATTTGGCCCTTAAAACTATCTTCTTGTGGGCTAATACTTTAAATTGCACCATATATTACAAAAATTACCATAGATTGCCATGGATATAGATATTTTATCATTCAAACATTTCCACTTCCCATATCTGCCTTCTTTGAACATAAATTACTTCATCTTCTCCTAATATTCATAGATCTAATGTGCTTCAGCATTTGGTATTATTTCAAAGTGGCTATCACAATTATAAATGTATTACAATATAAGCCTAATGTGATTGCTGGCTTACAGACTCACGGCACAGATCTTAGCTTCATGGTGGCAGACAGATGTTTTACAGGACTGGAACGTTAGCCAGTTCTTATGTGAACTGAAGAAAGTTCTTGTTTTTATTTTACCTCTAATAATTTTAAATAATGGACTAAACTTAAAGGAGAACATGAGTTGGCAGAACTTGCATCTTCTCCTGATCCTATGGTGTAAGCTATATTAATGTAAACTCAGGTTTTTTACTTGTCTTGGTTCCCTTAGATTCACATTTCATGAGATTGGACCTCTAAATTTGGCCTTTTAGTCTAAACATAACCAAAATGGGTGGTCACTCTACTAGGTCATTTTATCAGACCTCTTTCTTTGTCTTTAAACAAAGGATTTTTAAACCAGTCACTAGCAGGGTTCTGCAGGGATCCATCTTACAGCCAGTGCTCTTTAATATCTTCATAAATTACTTGGATGCAGGACTTGAAGGTTTGCTATCAAAGTTTGCCGGTGATACAAAATTGGGAGGAGCTGTTGACACTCTCGAGGGCAGAGAGGCCCTGCAGAGAGATCTAGACAAATCAGAGAGCTGGGTAATCACTAACTGTATGAAGTTTAACAAGGGCAAGTGCCGGATTTTGCACCTGGGGCAGGGCAACCCTGGATGTACACACAGACTGGGGAAGAAGAGGCTGGAGAGCAGCACCGCGGGGAGGGATCTGGGGTTCTGGTCAACGGCAAGTTGAACATGAGCCAACAGTGTGACCTGGCAGCCAGAAGGGCCAACCATGTCCTGGGGTGCATCGAGCACTGTATTGCTAGCCGGTCGAGGGGGGTGATTGTCCCGCTCTACCCTGCACTGGCGTGGCCTCATGTTGAGTAGTGTGTGCAGTTTTGGGTGCCACAGTACAAAAAGGATACGAAGCTACTGGAGAGTGTTCGGAGGAGAGCCATGAAGATGGTGAAGGGTTTAGAGGGGAAGCTGTACAAGGAGCGGCTGAAGTCACTTGGTCTGTTCAGCCAGGAGAAGAAAAGACTGAGGGGAGACCTCATCGCGGTCTACAGCTTCCTCACCAGAGGAAAAGGAGGGGCAGGTGTTGATCTCTTCTCCCTGATGATCAATGATAGAACCCGAGGGAACGGCAGGAAGATATGCTGGGGAGGTTTAGGTTGGACATTAGGAAAAAGTTCTTCACGCAGAGGGTGGTGGAGCACTGGAACAGGCTCCCTGGGGAGGCAGTCACAGCGCCAAGCCTGACAATATTTAAGAAGCATTTGGAAAACACCCTCAGACATACGGTGTGAATTTTGGGGTTGTCCTATGCAGGGACAGGAGTTGGACCTGATGATCCTTGTGGCTCCCTTCCAACTCAGGACATTCTATGATTCTATGATTCTATGATTTTTTCTTTTCACTGCCTGTGAGAAAAAAACACCAAAGATATTATTCCTTGCATAAGTTTGTATCTATGACATTATTCCTTATAAAAGGACCAAAATTTATTTCTTCCTCTCCAGCCACTGTTGTACTAATTACTCTCAGTATTTTTGGTACTTTTGTCTAGATCTAGAATTACAAAAATGATCTTTATCTGTTGTCCAGCCTTACCCAGCTGCAAACAGAGAATCTGAGCCAGTAAATCACACAACCATATGTTCAACAGCTTTAAACTTATGCCAAAGTTCTCTTGACTTCAATCATATTATTAAGATGACACATGTGCTATCTTGTAGGAGAGGGAATAGGCTTAGGAGCTTTCATAGTTGGGGCTTCTACTGTTCTGGAAGTGTCTGTTATCATTAGTCACTCTAGAGTTTACATCACTTTATATAAAACCAGAGTTGATCCATGGACATATGCATCTGTAATTTCTATTGCGTCTTCTTTTAATGATTTGGGCTCGGAATTTTGGTCATCATTAATTCCTTCCATCCTATTTTGAAACAAAATTTTAGTGAGTTGCTAGGCCAATAGTGATTTCATGAACCTTTCCTGTCCCCTATGGGCATTTTATCTGGTTAAAATATGATATTGTTGTTTACTCTTGTTTAAAGATCTTCTCCTTTCTGTGTTTATGTTCTATTCAGAACTGATTAACATGGAAAAATATCTTACTCCTGTCTTTTTGAAGAATTAAAGATGTGGGAATGATTTATCTTTCTGCTCCACTCAAGATTCTAGACTCTCTAGACTTGGTTTTGCATTGCCCCATGTTGTAATTTATGTACATGAAGTAATTGAAAAGTGTGCGAAAGTGATAAATTAGCATTTTCCATACATTTGGCACTGGTGTATTGATTGAGCCATGAAGAATAGGTCTACTATCATTTGACATTCTGCAAAGACCATGGGCAAGTAAAATGAAAACATACCTGCTTGCAGAAGCTTTGTATTTATTTAATTGCTGAATTATGCCAATAGGGTTAATTAGAAAGACATGGTGCTTGTACTTCTGCTGACTTTAGCTGAACTTGTAGGTAGCAATAGCTCATTCAAAAGGTTTATTGAAAGTCAAAAATGCTTTTAAAACAAGGTGACAATGCATGTATCATAAACATGGTAAGAACACTGGTTTATGTGTATGGAGTAACTGATGTTGAACTAGCAACTACATGACCTTCTGCAGAATACAGAGGCTATGGTAAATGGTCTTTGCTTCTGGCTGCTGGAAAGGCAAACACCACCATATTATTGTCTATGCATTCTGTGACCAACAGTTTTACTACTGGTTTTACTATTTGCCACAATGCTGAGGGACGGTTCCAGTATCTGAATGAACTTCAGACCAGAGGGACTGGAGTCCCTGGCCAGTGGGAAGGGCAGGCCTTGGAGATGATGGAGCTGTCTGGGGATTAAAGGAACCCTCAAGTTGTCAGTTAGGGTTGGTCTGTCAGCATCTCTCACTCACTTCCTTTCTCTCTCTGGTCAGAAATGACCTCAAAAGATGTCCAGAGGAAAGTGTTATGAAAATAGATATATTTCCACTAAATATTTTTTCTTTAATGAGACAGAATACGTGGGTAAAATGCTTTGATTAACTCTGAATTTAACTAATTTTAATGGAAGATTTTAGTTTATATTCTCCACCCTGTTCTGCAAATCTCAGCCATGATTCTAATTTCAATATGGTTAGAAGTAAAAAGGAATGTTTTTTAATACAATATTTTATTCTCTCCCTTTGAAGTATCTTCTATTTATGAGTTCATAAAGGTTTATGTAAAATCTCTTACTATACATGGGATTGAGTCCTCTGTGGAGAATTGATAGTGTGTTGATCTCAGTTAATGTAGCGATCCTCTACCCGTTGTATACACAGAACTGAAAAAATACTAGTAGAGTTGTAAAATCTAGCATAGTATAAAGATTTCTGGTGCAACAGTTACTCTGATACTTTGTGCCTGTATTATGATATTTATTACATGAACTCAATTTTTTTCTGTACCTGAGACCCCTGTTTTGGTCAAAGTACACAATAAGTAGTGCCACTTGATAAGCAACTATTTAATATTTAGTTTTGTATTCTTTTTTCAGAGGGTGGCCTGTTTTCATCTGAGAGATCAGTCAACATTCAAGATCTTGTGGGTGTTCTCCCTAAAACGGGAGACTAGTGATGGAATCAAGGATTTTGTCAATTCAATCCCTTTCATTTAGAAATAACGGACAGTCATGAAGTGACACTTTGCTGAACTCAGGAGGAGTCAGACAAGAAGCATTTTCTTTTCTTACATTTTCAAGCAACACTAGCATTAATTCTACTGCTGTTAGTTTCTGTCCTACTTCCGCTGGCAAACAATACCTAGTCCTTCCAACTAGTCTTCATCTAGGCAGGGAGCTCAACTTCTGATCAACTTTGTATATAACCTGTATTTCAACTGACTCACTTTCAAAAGAAGTGTAATTCTCCTATTTTGTTTTCAGGATGAACTTTAAAACCAATTTAATTTACATGATACTGGTACATTTCAATAAACCACTATTTTAACCACAAAAAGACATCCCAAACCCTGTTAGGAGGACCAAACTGTTAATTTCCTTAGGGTTTTTTGTCATGTTCATAAAAATAGAATATGAATAATTCACAAGAATTAACGTATATTCATAAGCCTCTCTGAAGATTGACGTTATCCTCATTTAACAGATGAGGCACTGGAGCACAGAAAAAATAGGATCAAAAGTTTTCATCAGTCTTAGCAGCCAATCTGAAATGCGAGCAAACTGATTTTTGAGGATAGTTAGCATTATATTACTTCCTTTATGCTTAAACGAAACTATCACTGGCTTAAGCTGCAGCTGTAAATACTAGAGACTTTTACACATTTGTCCCCTCCATATCAGTCTGGGTCCCCAAAAATAAGGAACACGGCACATCTGGTAAGTAGTTTTATGAAGTATCATCACATAGTAGAGGCAGAGACATAATCCCATTCAACTGGACAGTATTTGCAACCTTAAACACATAACTACATTTTCTTCCCGCACTCGGTGGTCTCAGATAATCCCTTCCAGCTTCAGCACCAAATGAGACTAGACTCAGCTATGACCCTTATTTACAGCCTAAATTCAAGTGTCATTTAGTAAGTCTGTTACAGGGCCTTCACATGAAGGAGCCAAGAAAAGGATGTATGGATGCTCTAGTTTGCAATGACCGTCTTTTAGTGAAGAGACTTTTTATCTAATCTTCCACATGAAAAATCCAAAACAAAGTAGAAAGAACAGGTATTCAGTCCTGTGAAATGTCATCCTCTATACGGTTCATGACCAAGGTTGTATTTGCTTTCTGCCAATTGAGTTAATGTGACCAGCAATGGTTTATTATCTTTTGTGTCAACAGGTACATCTGGGACAGTGCCAGCACACTTTTCAAAGATATTTGGTGCCAGCCAAGGTTTGGGAACCTCAAGGATCTGTTCTTGGCCTTGAGGAGGCCACAGAAGCTGTTCTTACCCTGCTTGACTTCTCATACCCTCTGCACACCAAACTCCTCCTTTTCCGGCATGATTCATCCTGGTGCTTGGCTTCTTGTTCCATTTTCTTTACTTAACAAGATTCACAAGATGTACCAAAGACATTCCTAGGCCCAGTTTGCCTCCATGTACCTAAAATAGGCTTCTATTACTTCTGTATTGTTTCACCCACTGTATTTACTGACTGATTTTTAGCCATTTTCTGGAGATAGAGAAGCCGCATACCTCCAAATGAAGCTGACATTGCGAAAATTGAACACTAAAAGTCCTCATATGCCTCAAAGCTATCCCTGTGACTTCTTTTCTGTACAGACAACAGCATCAAAGAACATCCTCTCACTTTCAAGATCATCAGGCCTAACAAAGTTCTGTGCTTACATTTCTATTCACAGAATTGTATTCAACTGAATACTAGAGGGATTCAAATAAACTGAACTCCTGTACCCCTGAAATGACTATAACTCTTGCCTGTCATGTTAAGTAAATCTGAACAACACTTAAATGCTTACATGCTGCCTTTTTCCGCAGTCTGGGTCCATAACATTAGTCAGTTAATTTGCTTGTTTCCTACCACTTCTGTCTGCCTTATTTATATTAGCTCCAGTGAATTATTGCACAAGTATCTGGTAACTGCTATTGTCTTTGTAACATGGACTATCATCTTATCATATTTGCTAGAAGACTAATAATCTGCAAAGACAGCACTGTGAAGACTGAAAAATAAAGTGAACTAAACCATTTGCTGTGGAATCTTCAATAGACTTTTATTCCCCTTCAGTCTGATTACCAAGTATGACGAGGTACCCAGCAGGTCGTAAGGGCACTCTGCAGACTGTTCTTAAAGGCTACAAACATTTTTTTTTTCTTTCTCTCCGTTAACACTGGGGAAAAACTGATGGCCTTCTCAGAAATATTTAGGAAGCAGTCTCGGTCATAGCAAGCCAAGCCATTCTGACCATTCATTGATCAGCCGCTTCTCTTCTCTTAGATTTCAGTGTGCCTTCAGGTCATTGGTGGCCACATCTCTCAAGCCTTTAGTGATTTTTGGCTCTGTCATTTCTATATTACTTGCTAGATACCCACTAATAGGACTCTGACAGTGGAATAAGGCATAAGAAATGCTTTGTGTTTTTTATTATTTTGGATAATACTTAGGAAATGAGGAAAATACAAGAACATAATTTCCACTTTATATGAGGTTTTCAGGGTGAATCAAAAATGATACTGGGACTTTTCAGAACCCTGGCTTGCTGACCACTGATCTTCCGTGTCATGCCAGCTGCTGATTTCAACTTTAATATCTAGTTCAAAAGGAGTTGCATGTTTTTATATACTGCAGTGTATGAGTTCTCACAAATCTGATGCCTTCTTCTCTTTGCTCACATAATTCTCCCCTTTTGTTGAACCTTTTTCTTGCTAACATATATAAAAAAGTTTGTTCATAAAATATAAGACAATTACACAACTATACAGATAATTAAATAAGTGGGTAAGTGAGCATTGCATGTAAGAATAAACATTCTTGAGTTGCAAAAATGCTTATAAAACCTCTTTAAACTGTTTATTCAGTAATAATGACAGCATCATATATTAATGTCCAGTCACAACCCCAAGTAGGATATTTAAACAGAAAAATGACATTTGTTATCTGAGGCTGAGCATTACATAGCATATATACTTTTCCAAAGTTCATTGGCTGTGGTGCTTTCAGGATTTAAAATTAGTGGGCTTTTTTTCTAGCCAAAAATACTCAAGGATCTTTTTTTCAGAGTTCACTAGGTGCCATCCTCCCTGCATCTTTAAAATTGGGTAGAAATCTTTCTTTCAGTAATTTTTAAAAGTTCTTTTGTGTTACTTTGACTAATATAAGAAGTATCAGTCAAATGCTTAAGTTGGATAGTTTGGATTTTAAAGAAAGGTAACATTAGAAGCCATGGATATTTTAATTAATCTATTTCCTTAACTTGGTGGGAATGACCAGTGTGTACTGGCAGCTTCAGCCAATTCTGATTGCTTCTGTGAAAGAGATAAAAGTGGGGGAAAACAGTCAGGAAAAGCTATTAAAAAGGAGTGTGCTAACAAGCTTTGGGAAAGTACAAAAAATACCTAAATGAACCAGGGGAGAGCAGACATGTTCATTTAAAAGGATAAATTTTCAGCCAAAATGAGGCAAGAAGAAAATTTGACTTGGAAGTGCCCACTGATAATACACAGAGTATTTTCTGAGTATAGTGTGAACGTATCTCTCCCCACCCTTCAAAATCCAACTATTTTCACCTTTTTTATGCTCCCATCCATACCTGGAGTTTAAATACACACTTCTGATTAATGGGAGACACGTAAAACTGGAGACGGCAATCAGGCTGGTAATCTAAGGATCTCAGGTTCTGATTCAATATCATTCATCCAGCAAAAAATCTGAGCACTCAAGAGTCTTATCAAGAAAACACAAAAAGCATGAGTTGCTAAGCAATTCATGGATGTGAAGGCTTTGATGTATTTATGTAAGATCAGCAAAGTAATGGGTTCAATGAATTTTGCATAACTAATGACATGGTTCATGACTAAGGACCTAAGCTCCTTGTTGTTCCTTATTCCTTATTCACAAAGAAAGCAGTGGGTCAAATTTAGGTTTGCATAAATAGATGCAAGTACCTTCAAGTTTCTGGGAGATATATCCACTTATGTAAGGGCTGAATTGAGTTTAAATATATATATATAGTTAAAGATTAAACATAAGTTTGATAAAGAAGAAGATATTGGGAGTAGAAAGTCTTCATATTAAACACTAGAATATAAAGAACGACAAAACATACACAGAGAAATGACATTATCAGGACATTAAAATAAAAATACTCAAACATTAATGAAACTAAAATATTTGACTATTAAAACCCAAGGCGAAAACACCAAATTTTTTGGAAAGTCATAGAGTTGAGACCTTAAGACTAAATCCAGTCTTGCAACTGGCTATCTTGACTCATCCTTTTCTCTGTAAAAAGGATAAACCCAACACTTCGTACTTTGAAAAGACTCAAAAATCAGTTTCATCTCTAGTTAAAACACTCAGGCTGTGCATGAAGTAAATTGATAGAAGGCTCATAAATGCATCTAATACAAAGTGATTTTAAAAATAGTAAAGGCAGAACAAAAGACCCTTTCACTAAAATTTCCTATAACAAACTCTCCTATTACAGAAGGATACTGTCACTTCATTGCAATCAGAAAAGGCTTTAAATTGAATCATCAAATAAACCGCTTATCCTGCTAGTCTAAGATTGCTCCAGGGCACAGAACAGAGTTTGCAGCAGCCCTATTGCACCTTTGGCTCTTTCAACTTGTAAGCAAAGACTGAAATCCAACTTGGTGCCCTGTTTGCTTAAAATGTACGTTTTATGGACATTTCAAAACGATCTGCTCAATGCTTTGAAAAAATTAGACACCAAGTTAAAAACCACAAGAAGTATATAGTGAATCTGTGGTTACACCCTGCAAACAAACACACAAAAAGAGGGTAAGTTTGCTATAGCCCTGTGTGAAGTGTGGAAAATGATGCTATTTTGCCTAAACTGCCATATATTCAATTTTGTCTTATTTTACAGGTGCTCTGCACTTTACCCTATAATAAATGCTGTAGCTCCACTGATATTGCTGTAGCTCCACTGATATTACTGTAGCTCCACAAATGGTAAGTTAAGGTAAAGAAAGAAAAATGCAGACAGATTTAAAATGTATGAATGTATTATTCAGGATACTATTTGCACTGTAGTATAGGATCAGGCCTTGACACAGGATGCTAAGGTGACCCTTCAGTTTTACTGGGAAATAGACTGTTAGATCCACCGTTATATGATGCTAAGACTGCTGAGGCTAATTTGGGAACACCAGGCTCTTGCAAACTATGGTGTGAATAATTCTGTGTAATAAATTCATTGAGTGAAGAGTCACACAACATTCGTCCTGCGTCAATAAATGATCATGTCTATCTGTGATGGCTTGTGGGACTGCCACAAACTGATATTCAGTATTGCATATCTTTGTAATGACAAGGACTCTCTAGATAGTATTTGAACAAGTTTCCTGAGAAGACTCACACGTCAGGCTCCCTTACCCTTCACTAGCAGTCTTTTCAAAGTCACCCTGCTTTGCAGGGGTATTTTTCTATGTTCTGAAAGATTTAATGTTGTCTGTAAGCCACTAACACAGCACTATTGCCTTCTGGTACGGGCTGTTACTGTGTTAGTCCTCTGTATTCACAGAACTAAGCTACAGTAGGGCTGTTGTCCTGCCTTTCTGGGATGCACATCACTCTGAGCCAATCTTGTCCTTTCACTGATGGTATCTGGACTGTTCTGAGGTCCGGGACACTGCAGTTCTGTTTCCATTTCTCTGACTATATGCTTTGTAATGCTGTTTCCTACCAGCATGCCCTTTCCGTTCTGGTACACAGGAATTTGGTCCCAGAATCTCTTTCTTCAGTTGAAGGCAAATTTGTACAAAATCTGTCGTGTTGCATCACAAACTTATTACTCTGAAAAGCAAGGAAGCTCAGAGAAGTGCTCTGTGATTCCAGGAGAAACTACTGCAGGGCCAGCCCGTGAAACCTGGTTCACTGTCACCCATCCTACAGCAGGTATTATTTCTAATGTTACATACACAGTGTTATTACAGGCATCCAAAACTTCCCCTTCTGATAGTCTGCAGCCCGCAAGCTATATCACTCACAAGAACAGAAAGGATATTGGAAACACCCTTTTGGCTAAAGGCTCCTGATCAGGACTGAGCAAAGACTGTTCTAGGAGTCATCTGCTATTTCCTACCTGGTCCTGCCTCATAATGACTGTTACAGGCCTGTGGATGGCCTGTAATTCACAGCTTTGCTGTATTGCCATTACTCATTTTGCTAAGCATTTCATTTTTATAGCCAAAACAATTTGCACAGTTAATAAAATCATTATAACAATTAAAATGACAACTGTAAAAGGGAAAGCCCCATTTGAAAATGCCTGTAACTGTGGGAAGCCACCATTAGGAGGGATTCCCACCATGGCTGCAATATGAGTAATCTTGTTATTCTAACAGACTGTAATTGCTGGAAAGCTACCTAGCTGACAAATCCAGTAAAGGCAGGGTGGTTTAGCATGTACCTCAGTAGTTTAGCAGGTACCGCAAGGCACCAGTTTAAAGTTATCAAACAACTGCCTTTATGTGATGGAGTTTGATAGTCATTTCTATGCATGCCATGTAATTGTAATCATGTCCCTTCATGGAGATTACACTACAAATACACACATTTTTGTCACTTTATGCACTGGAAAGATTTACATACACAACTGACCCGTTTCTAACCAATCTATAAAGTCACATATGATTCAGTTAAAATATAAGCAATCATCTGATGGCTGTAGGTGCAGGTCTTCACAGATGTTTTGCACAGGCTGATTTGCAATTTAAGCTAGCAATCTCTGGACAGTAAAACCACCCAGAAAGTTTTCTTTGCTCTAATCTATCTTGACTGAAAAATAGCAAGGTTAAAACAGAATGTATTTTGGGTTACCACACCCTGAGTGAGCAGGTGGATTTGCAATTATATGTCCCCAGTGGCAACATGTTTTTCTTTTAACATTATTGTACATTTTTAACATTACCTAGTCGGCTCTTTTAGCAAAAAAAACCCTTTTTCATTAAACTGGAATGCTTGCATATTGTACACATATGGAAAGTTTGATTTTCAGTCTCCACAAATGACAAACCTCTGGTTTTGACCATATATTTCCTTTCCATCAGTTTCCTCCTGTAAGCATTTAAAAATATCCCCAATATAGCCCTGCACAAAGTGACTTTTTTTCTAACATCAGTGCTGCAAAACTACACATGATGCTACACAATCTTTCAAAATACTTTTTACCATAATAAGCATTTCTATACTTAACCAATTCACCTTTTCTTTTTTATAGTGCTCAATATTTTACAGACATGAATTCACATCTACCTGTATGTACTTTGTTACATACACAGAGATTGTTCATTTATGTATTAGTGATTTGTTAGTCATGACTCCTATTAATAATGGAGGTACATTTGTCCTCACTGAGAGAAACAGTTTAACGTGTCTGGAGATGGAGGCATGGTTAAAGTGGGATCTATTTCTCCATGTCACCTCAATTTGTTAATATTTTTCTCTTGTTTTTAAGTTCAGCTATAGTAATCAATCTGATAATAATATTATATCTTTTCCCTTTCACTTACACATATATGACAATAAAATGAGAAAAAAATGCAGTTAAACCAAAGCTAAGGAACCTCTCTCTCCACTGGAGAGTTCCTGGTGATCTGTTTATCAGTCTTTACTTTGTGTATGTTATCCATTGCTTCCACCTCTTCTCTATAACAAAAGATGAACATTTTGGCTTAACTTAAATCAACAATCCCTCTTTACATAATCAGAAAAATTGGCTTGAACACATCGGTTAGAAACATACACTTACAGAGCTGACTTCTGGCTTTCAAAGCCAACTGTATCCCTCTTCAACAAGAATATAATTCATTCTCTCCATCTCAAATTTTCAAATACACATGCTAACCCCACAATTCTCTCAGCTCTTAATCACTTCCGTACCAACAGCACTTACTCAGGTTCTCATTTTAAACTTCTCCTTTTTCCTTTCTTTTCACTGCTTACTATGCAGCTGATGTACACACTCCTCCAAGATCTTGTTCATGCACACACTTACATATTTACCTGAAAACACACTACTGATTTTCATAATACTACTGTCATTTAGCCTGAACTATTAATTTTTATCTTGGTACCTCTTAGATTTGCTTATCTTGAATCCCTCATTTTAGTTGTCTTAAATTTGCTAACAACTGGGAAATTTTTTGTGTATAGTTCTCTTCTACTTCCAAAACTTTTTAGAAGCCATGTTAGAGATTCCATTAATGTAAAAAAAAATCAGCAAATGAAAATATGAAAAAAAAAAACCCACACCAAGAAAAGCAAATGGTTCTCTCTTTTTCTTCTACCTTAATTTTTTTTCCATGAGAGCAGGTATCTTGTATCTAGGCTTCTTCATTATGCTGCTGGATATCACAGAATGCCAATATGCATTCTCTCTTGTGCCTTTTACTGTAGGAATAGGGAGTAGAACATTTATTTCCTTCTCTTGGAAGGTCTGTGTGTTTAGTGGGAGACAGCAACCTGGGCAGCACTGGAACAAACCTGATCTTTCATATGAACTACTTTTACCAACCACTAGCTGATTGCTACTTAGCTGTTATCTTGGAAGCCAGAGTTTGTAGTTTATTCCATCAGCAGCAGCAAGGAGGACAAACAGGGGAAACAGCTTTCTAAAACCACAGTCTCCATAAATTATAAAAGACTCACATTTTTAATAGATAATTGGAAAGCTCAAGATTTTATATATATATATATATATAATGAGATGTGCTTTAATTTGGACATCTGCAAAAAAACTGGGTTGTGGCTTTCAAAGCTAACTCTATCCCCATTCAATTAGGATATTTTATTATTCATTGCCTCCCTCTCAAACCTTCAAAAACACACACAGCATCTGTTACAGTGCCAGGACTTTATTGGCTTGGTAAAGAACAAGCACTCAGCCTAGTTCAGAGCTAAAGACCTCCTCTACTCTTTGGACAGCATCTGGCAATCTTCTCCCGATAAATCTTCCTCTTCTATCTTGATGTCATAAAGCACACAATTCACAACAATGAGGAAGATATGATCTCATTTTTGTTGATACATCTTCAGTTTGAAAAGTTCTGACAGCAGGCATAGATGAAACTGTTCCCTGTGTCACACTGGAAATAAAGTATGATTGATAAATTAATTAAGATTTCCAGTCTTACTGGAATGCTGAGCAAACAAAAAAAGGATATGGGATTTGCAATCAGGTTTAAAAACCAAAACCAAAGTGAGGGCCTATTTTTGTTTAGTGAACAGTTCCAGGTCTGGATTACAGCAGTTCCACATGTTGATGTTGGAGTTATGGGAAGACCTGCCCATGCAACATTATCCAGCCATGACTATAGGTTATTTACTCTTTTTAATGAGATACAGATAAAATGCAACCTCAGACAAATCAACTTGATGAAGAAGAGATAAATAATTTAAACCCTCTAACATGATGATTCTTCTGCTTTTATTTGGAAATATGCCACGAACTGTGCTTCTGTGATCGCACGTCCTTTTGGTTTCCAGAGCTCTTCATTCCGAAGTCACGGAGGTAAATCTAACACAAAAAGACTGGGGAGGCTGTTTCTGCTGTGTCTTACCAGCAGTACCTGGGTGGGCTTATCTTGGTTTTGTTTGTACAAGAGCTTTGCCGTGCACATTCTGGGTGTGCTCAAGAGCAGGGAGCCAATATTCCTTGCCTTTATTTACAGATCTTTTGTTCCTTTTTCAGATCTTGGCTGCTAGATGACCTCCCTATAGTGTACGTATGTAGCTCCTTTTGACGTATGGCAGTGTTTTGGATGTAGTCATGGGGATTTAGTTGACGGGGTTTTGCCTTTGTAACGCCTGACATGACACTGGTGGTTCATCAGCAAAACTGTGGCCAAGAGAACCTCCTCAAATTGATAATATATAGGAAATTATACACTCAGGTAGTAAAAGCTGCCCTTAGGCTGCCACTACACTTGGCAGCAGAAGCAAAATAAAGCCACCTTCTGTCCAATTTGTCATCTATCCTGGGGAGCGTAGCTGGAGGGACTCCAGGTGGGCCATGTGGCCCAGAGGGACATACTCTGCCAGGGCCAGAGGTCTCTGAATACCCACTTACCTCCAGAGCTTCCATCCAAATGCTCCAGAATAAAACAGCGGGTGCCTCAAAACTTTTAAAAATACCATCAAGAAAGCATCTGGCAACAGAAGACTCTGCTGAAAGACAAGAATGGAGAGTTATCCTTGCAAACAAGATGGCTGCCAACAAGAGCACCGAGGCCCAGCTGAAAAAAATTACTGTAGTCACTTTGGAAATTAAAATCACAGTGTCCAACAATACTGTTAGATGCTACTTCAATTAGTTCTTCTTGGCAACACTACTGGGACAGACGAATGAACCTCAAGGGGGATATTTGTGGTGGAAGATGAAGTACAAGAAATCGCTGCCCAGCTCCAGAAAAGTCTTCAAGACTCTCTACAACTGGACTAGCCAAATCCTGCAGCCCACAAGGAAAGACAAACCCTTAAATCTTGTCTTCCTGTTCCTAACAAAAATGCTCAGATGTCTGGTAGATGGCGAGTTTAATTCAGGAAAAGCTCTGCAACTGAGTCCAGTTGCAAATATTATGTACTGATATTTACACATCTCAAATCGATTATGAGGGGGGAAAAAAGCAACTCAGTGAAAAGAATTCTTTTGGGGATGCCACATTAAAAATGAATCATTTCCTGCAATTTAGCAAAACACATTATTGGACTGTAATCACCCTTTTAAACAGTACTGGTTTCTAGTCTTTAACTTTTAACAGCTCACCTTCTGCTCACTGGAAACGTGAGAGTTACTTCTATTCTCAGTAAGACATCATGAAAAAATGTCAAGTGCTAGCTCCAGCAGTCAACAGAGTGGAAGAAGAGATCAGCACAGGATGATTCACATCATCTGTATGATCACCCACTAACCCGTTCCCATTCTTCAACTGCCTGTAACCTTCCTATCTCCCCTCCCTTCCTCCCTTCTTTCTTCCCACTCGTTCTTCCCTTCCATGGTTTCCATCACCCCACCCTCCCTTTGATTTAATCCCTCTTTCTCTATGCCCCTTTGCTCAGCTTCACGCACTGCATGAATCCAGACATTCCATGCATGAACCTGGAGTGAAAAGGCTATAATAAAGAACCAGTCACTGGACTTAATTGTCTGTGCTTTTTGCTGCAGAAGTTTACAATTTGTCCCAGCAGTTAGATTTTTCCCCTGATAGTTGAATATTTGCTTTGCATGGGGGAAGGAAAGAGACTGCCTGCTTACGAAGAACAGGGAAGGAGGATGCTGCTGAACCCTCCCACTCCCCCAGCACATAACATCTCACTGAGAACACAAGGCTGTTGATGAGGGGATTCAGTCTGGCAAATGATAAATCATAGAGCCGGCATAATACACAGACACATCCTCAGTTAAGGAGCATGCCTGCAGAGCGTGAATCTGCTCACACAGCGTGCTCACCACTCAAGCGCTTAGCTCCTAACAGTGCAGGCAATGTCCAAGGGCAGCAAAAATGCCAGTGAAAGGGTGAATGCTGCCCAGGTGGCAGGGCAGTCACCTCAGCTCCAGCGTCTGCTCCCAGAATAGACTTTTTTTTTTTCTTCAGTGACATAATAAGTGGCTTTCATTGATTCTGCCTTTCTTGAAATGCAAGTCTCTGATGTCCTTCCTCCCTAGCCAGCCACACTGCTGTCTGTGCCAGGAAGGCTGCAAGGGGCAGGGGGATGGGGAGGAAGGTGGGCACACTCACCCCTCAGATATGCCTTCTGTCTCCTTATAGCCACTGCTACCAGTTGCTGCTGGTGGCCCCCTCCCTAGTGTCCTCCTTCCCAGCTTCCTCCAGCTGTCCTGCTGCTGCCAGAGGCAAGTCTCAGCCACTGTCTGGAGAAACAGCAGCTGGTGGGAACTGGTCTCTCCACAGTATCACAGGAGCCGCCTCTAGGGCAGGTTGAGCATCCTGCCCACCAGTGAGAGGACTGCAGTCACAAAGCCAGGCTGTGTCTGGGCCTCAGAAATTGTTAATTCTATTCTTCATGGGGGCACAGATTCAACTGGAAGGTGGAGTAACTCACAGATTAGTGGTTAGGCCAGTCTCCGAAAGAGACGGGAGATGTGAAATAAGAGTTGTTAATGCTCCCAGGCAAAGGAAAGAACTGCAACTCTGGGGCAGCCCCGTGAAAAAGGAGTGATGGTGCCACACCAACCACATGCTGACGCATGAGAGGGAGAGGCTTTGATACCTCCTGGAGCAGACGACCAAAGATACTCCAGCAGAGAAACTCTTGTTTCTGAATTCTGGTGAGGTACACGCAGTATGTGCATGATACAGAAAACAATTTGCTGAGCCCTGTCGAAACTGAAGTGCTTCTGCACATGTCCAGAGCCTGAACCTTCAGGACCTTTGAAAAGCCACGATTTTAGATGCTTCCCAGCTGAGGTCATATCTGAACACTGGTCTAAATGGCAGCAATTTTGGGTGCCAGTGTTCATGGTCCACTATGGGTACCGAAGTCCTTCACGTGATCTGGTCTTTCAGCCTTAGAAACAGATGTGATCATCAATTTATGATGTTTCAGATTTGAAAAATCCAGGGCAAAGTACAATAGCACATTTGAACCCATCTCAATTATCATTGAAAGAACACGTTCCTGCCACAGAAATTAGGTACAATTCTGGATGTGTTTTGGCTTTGCTGCTGGGTCCTACCTTGCAACTCTGCATCTGTGAAGAATTGTGGAGTTGCTTAAGACTTTTGGACCCTCTTTGGGGTGTATGGCATTTAGCAACATACATCAGCTGCAAACTTTGGGTTTGCTTTTTAAACTTATTCAAAAATAAACAATACTAATATTAGCAATTACATGGCTAGGGTATATGTAGCATATGCTTATTGGCACCTACGGTTGTACATGCCAGTGAGAAATTCGGCACAATGATTTAAATACGTACTTACTTAATATATTAAGATGTAGTTTGTTCCTCACACAAGGCCAAGCCTATACCTAGCTTCAGTTTCACATTTCATAGAATCATAGAATCATAGAATCGTTTAGGTTGGAAAAGACCCTTAGGATCATTGAGTCCAACTGTTAACCTACCACCGCCAAGTCCGTCACTAAACCATGTCCTCAAGCACCACATCTACCCGTCTTTTAAATACCTCCAGGGATGGTGACTCCACCACTTCCCTGGGCAGCCTGGTCCAGTGCCTGACTACTCTTTCAGTGAAGACGTTTTTCCTAATATCCAACCTAAACTTTCCCTGGTGCAGCTTGAGGCCATTTCCTCTCGTCCTATTGCTTGTTACTGGGGTGAAGAGACCAACCCCCACCTCACTACAACCTCCTTTCAGGTAGTTGTAGAGAGCAATAAGGTCTCCCCTCAGCCTCCTCTTCTCCAAACTAAACAACCCCAGCTCCCTCAGCCGCTCCTCATAAGGCTTGTTCTCTAGACCCTTCACCAACCTTGTTGCCCTTCTCTGGACACGCTCCAGCACCTCGATGTCCTTCTTGTAGTGAGGGGCCCAAAACTGAACACAGTACTCGAGGTGCGGCCTCACCAGTGCCGAATACAGGGGCATTATCACCTCCCTGGTCCTGCTGGCCACACTATTCCTGATACAAGCCAGGATGCCATTGGTCCTCTTGGCCACCTGGGCACACTGCTGGCTCATGTTTAGGCGGCTGTCAACCATCACCCCCAGGTCCTTTTCAGCCAGGCTGCTTTCCAGCCACTCCTCCCCAAGCCTGTAGCATTGCCTGGGGTTGTTGTGACCCAAGTGCAGGACCCGGCACTTGGCCTTGTTGAACCTCATACAGTTGGCCCCGGCCCAACAATCCAGCCTGTCCAGGTCCCTCTGCAGGGCCTTCCTACCCTCCAGCAGATCGACACTCCCACCCAACTTGGTGTCATCTGCAAACTTACTGAGGGTGCACTCAATCCCCTCATCCAGATCATCGATAAAGATATTAAACAGGACCAGTCCCAACACTGAGCCCGGGGGAACACCACTCGTGACCGGTCGCCAACTGGATTTGGCTCCATTCACCACCACTCTCTGGGCTTGGCCATCCAGCCAGTTTTTAACCCAGTGCAGAGTGCACCTGTCCAAGCCATGAGCAGCCAGCTTCTGCAGGAGAATGCTGTGTAGCTTACCTGGACAAAGATGAGGTTAGTCCTAACAAAAAGTCCACTCACTCTCCACTGTCATGATATTTTCTGGCTTCACCTCATTGCAAAATTGTAGCTGTACTATCACTATGTGATCCTCACCAATGTCCTGAAATTCATTATAGCTTCTGCCTTTTTAAAAATCACCTTTTGTAGGGGAGAAATTGCTAATATATGATTTCAATGACTTTGTATCTGTATTCTCTATTGAACGTTCAAGAAATTTAATAAAAGACACATTCAGCATTCCCAGCATTCACTTGGTTTTATAAGGACTGCCAATAGCAATCACTTGATTCGCATGTTAGCCGTAATTCCCATCTATTCTTTGTCTATTGTAAACACTAAGCCACAAGACTGTATTTGTAATTTTTGTGGATTCCTCAAGTGTAGTGCTAACAATTCAGGAAGTAAGCAGACGTTTGTGTTTTACCCCATCATCTACACATATTGGTGTTGCAATTCCACCTTTCTTTCATAAAATATGAACTTTGGAGGGAACACAAGAAGAAGACAAGGACTGATTGGAATAATTTCACGAAACTGATAAACTATTTGACCACTAGTTTAGCATTGGCCATTTAATGGCCTGACCCACTTTTAATTGCACAGAAGATTCTTTGGATTTAATCCTTGAAAATTGTGCTATCCAAAGATTACTGGATCAGATAACAGACAAAGAGACCTCGCCACTGAAGGTTTACCTACCTGGGCAAGTTCAGTACAAGACAAGGTATGCATTTGAACAAATATAGTATATGGATATAATCACTTCAAAAATTACTGTGTATGTGTTGGAGTCATACTAAAGTTAGCTTAAATACATCTGCTTGCCTATTCAGGTGCTATTACACCAGTATGATCAGTAACATTTTTAAACTTTAACGAGGCTTAGTATTGTCCAAAGGTTTAATGAATTAAGAGGAAGACTTGAACTATAGTTGCCTGGGCTCTATATTTAGGATTAATATATTTACAAGTAAATGGGACTTTCTGATTTCTCGCATATAATCATTACAAGAACAATGAATATAGAAGTGTAAGTGAAAAAACCCATGTATCTCTAGTAAAATCAATTGTTAAAAATTGGAGTGTTTGGGTGCATTGAGACTCGATGATCATCATTATTTCCCACATCTATACAGCATAGTCAATTATATATATTTTTGGAGTTTACAAAAATAAAAAAGTAAAAATTTGGAGTTCAATTTTCAGCACAGGCAGCCAAAGTTGCCACAATTTCCAAGGCTTAAATGCAGTACACATACTGTTAAGACCTCTCTAGGAATCTTTCAAAAATCACCATTCACCAAATCACTTCATCCAGTTCTGAAAATACTGTCAGAAAATAAAGAGCTACAGGGGTTGGTTATTGTATGGAGGTTTAGTGAGAGAACGCAATTTAAGGAGTGTGGAAATGAAGGGTGAACGCTGCTCTTTAGGAAGTAATGCAGTGCACTTGGAAATCGATGGGATTTTTCCAATGACTTTCCTTCATTCTTAGCTGCCCTTAGGAAGGAATTTAGGAAGGACTGCACCTTCTGAACTGCTGAGCCTGGCACCAGCAGAATCGCACTTTTAAGTGTGAGGTTCCTGACTCTGTTTTACTCCCCTTTCACTGGGATAGTCTTATCAGTAAGAGCAAAATGCAATTTCAGTTTTGTTGCCAGTTGCTTTCTCTAAACAAAGGACTCTAAGAAATATAGCTGAAAAGTGTGCTGAACTTTTGCTCTGCTCAGAAAAAATAAGATGCACGGATGGGTGCATGGATGGATGGATGGATGGATCAATGGGTAGACAGATGTACTAAACATTTCACCCCGTACTTGAAAGCTAATGGAAAACACATTTTGTGGCTTTGACAAATTAACAGAGCGGGGCAACCTAGTTTTATATATCACGATCTTATTATTTCCTGTTTTTCTAGTGAGTGGCTTGGAAAGCAAACAGACTTGTGCACAGATGAGTAATGTGTTTAGCTTTAGATTTGGCCAGAAAAGAAAATCCCCAAAGATCTTTTTACTTGGATGGAAATAATGTATGTTGCTCTGATGTTACTCTTTGGGATTCAGTTCTGTTGCTGCTTTTATAGCTGATTGCAATGTGCTAAAGTGATACAGCCAAATCTCAAAAGACTTAGTGAAGTCAGTGGGAGTTTTGACTGAGTAAAATTTAATGATATCTGAGGAAGGATGTTAGGACTTGGTCTATCCTCAGATTTTTCATTGGCACCCTAAAATCTTTATGCCCTGAAAAAAATGAGAAGTATTTTGGAAGAGTCCTAAACCCTCTGTAACTGAGATGGTTTCTGGAGCACAGCTGTAGGACTGCCTTCCAGTAACCCCAAGTCACAGTGCAAAGGGCACTGCAAGGACAGAGCAGAGGACAGTATGTCAGAAATACAGTTGTAGCACACAACACTGAAGTCAGGCAAGCTCTTAGGGCAAGCAGGGTAGCATGCAGAAGACAGTCGATGTCAGACCCATCCGTCTTCTCATGCTGACCACTCTACATTACTTAGGAAAGAGGGATGATCTATAGAGCAGGATCAGGAGTTCAGCATTTCAGAAGAAAGCATCAGCTTTCTTCTCTCTTGAGCTGAGGTTTCCGTTAAAAAAAAGCAGAAACTCATGCTTTAGGTTTAATTATCATCCTGCTGTAGAAAGTATTGATCTGGTTGGACTAAAACTCCTGGGTCTGACTCTTACTTACACCAAGGCCCTTTTGCAGTGTAAAGGCCTGTTTGTCCATACGAAGCCAAGCTCATAGACTCATTGGATTATACAATGGTCTCAGTTGCTATTTGTTTGCTTTTTAAGTAGTTGTATTTTTCAATAGATTTCAGGCCTGTGTAGCCAGAAAATCATCATAGAATCATCATAGAATGCTTTGGGATGGAAGGGACCTTTAAAGGTCATCTAGTCCAACACCCCTGCAATTGGGAGGGACATCTACAACTAGATCAGGTTGCTCAGAGCCCCATCCAGCCTGGCCTTGAATGTTTCCAAGGATGGGGCATCTACCACCTCTCTGGGCAACCCGTTCCAGTGTTTCACCACCCTCATTGTAAAAAATTTCTTCCTTCTATCTAGTCTGAATCTACCCTCTTTTAGTTTAAAACCATTACCCCTTGTCCTGTCTGTGAACAGGAACAATGTGAACTATGTGGATTTAAAACCAGCATAATGACAAAAAGAACATTTACTATTTTTAACCCCCCTATTTTTAACTCCCCTATTTTTAAAGTAATCTCATGAATCATTAGTTTCTGTCTCTGGGGTTTTGAAGGGTTGCGATTCACATCACTTCCCAGCTCCAGAGGGTGAGAACTGTTCAGTGTTCTCCTCTCCTTGAAATTTCCATTAAGTACATAGATTAGTGTATACTGCTATGACAGCTTTGTAATCAGAACTTCCTTTCATGAGAAGCTTGCTGGAGCCACAGATGTTTCTTGTATTACATATCATAAAATACTCACCTGAATGTACAAATTGTAGCCTTTTTTAGACGTTAATCTGGTTTGGGTGTTAGCCAGCTACGCATTTGTGAGGCTCTCCATTTAATCAGCAGTCCTCTGTATTCTATTCAGCCTTCCGCAAATATATATACTTACACACATACAGCATGGTTTAAAAAACATAATTCAGGAATCCTGGTATGAATATTCTGAAGTATCAACATGAAGCCCTTGTATGCTTCTGACCTGTACATCTTCCTGAAGAACTATATTGGCTCACTGGCATACACCAGTATATACACACATATTTTTCACATTGAGGACAGTCAAACACTGGAGCAGGTTTTCCAGAGATGCTGTGCAGTCTCCATCTTAGAAGGTTTTCAAGACCCAACTGGAAAAAGCCCTGAATAACCTGGTCTGATCTCATGGCTGACGCTGCAGACTTCCTGACATCCCTTCCAGCCTCAATTTTCATGTAATCCTGGGATTCTAGGCTATGCAGTGAAGATAGATATATTTTTTTTTCAGTGGGTTTGGGACTTTTGCTATCAAATATTAGATAATCTTCACACTGCCACATTGTAAGTCTTGGTTGTGTAAGCCAATGAAATCAATACAATATCCTGTTTTTCTTTGAAGTTACAGTATTTGAGATAATTTTAACTATTCGAACTTACAATGCATAGAGTGTAAATATTTTTACAAAATACGTTTAAAAATACACATTAAGGTTGTCTTTTTTTTCCCCCTGAAATGCATAGGGAAAATATTTCAGTCTTTCCAGTTACCATAACTGCAAGTTCACACTCTATATGACTCAGGATGCTTTTAGAGTAGAGGTGTACCTGTTCACACACAGAAGGGTAAAAGTAGAGGATATAAACCAGAGAGAGATAAATCAGAACAGACAAAACAATGATGAATGCAAGAGAAAAGAAACAACATCTGGTGATATCTTTCCCCAGTTAAATAGTGTTCATTGCTGTCCTGAGAGTCTCTGTTGCCAGCTTTAGACACTGATAGCATACAACTCCCACTGATTCCCTTACAGAAGACATTTCATGCTGCTTGTGACATTTTTGCTGTATTCCCCTCTGTTCTCTGGTTCATCTTCCTTCCTCCTTTTATTCCTTTCCATGGCCCTACAAGGACAGGATTTTTCTCCCCTCTCAGTTTGCAGCTTCTCAGGGTTCACACCTTTTTTGTCCTCTCTCTCTCAAGATCTCTTGGAGTGACCTTTCCAGGAAAAATAAACTTTCAGATTGCATAGTGATTAGAGAGATTATCCAGATTAAGCTTTCCCCTTGTGAGCATGAACATAACAAAAGCTCGTTTAAGAAACTCAAGCACTCTGCTGTAACTGAGAGAGGTATCGCCTACCTCCTATAAAAGTGGCCCTTTTATTCCTCTGCTAGATTTAATCAACCATTTGCATCTGTCATGTCAGCAAGAAGCCCTTTTGCTTCCTGAGGTTTGTATGAGTTAGAAATGCTGCTGCTGAATCACCAGAACAATTGTATTCGTTTCTAGTTTTATGTCAGATTTCCTATCTGCGAGATCCTACTAATAATTAAAAGCTCACACCTATTCTTATAAGGTAGAAAAGCATTAACTAAAATGTCTGAAAGCAAACAGAAATGTCTGCTGTTTCTTCAGAATATTTCTCCCTGATGTTCTTCCCACCTCCACTACCATAGGCATTAAAATGACATGGCATGAGGCAGAACCAGAAGAAAAGTTCGTTTACTAGGAGATTTGACTCCAGTGCAGAGAACCATGTAAGTCATAAATCTTTTTTACATAATCATCCCCTTTTTCCAACCAAATATCATGTCCCAACAAATTATCTACATGGGCACCACTTGTCCAATAATTTGTCTCTAAGATAAATATTTTGTCATTTTTCCTTCTTTTAGAAAACACAAGCAATGAGGTCTTTTCAGTTAAGGCTAAAGAGTCTGCTGAGGATTTAGGAGATGCTTTTGAAGTTGGGAAAAAAATCAGTTGACAACTCTGATCACTTTGGCATGGCACCAAGAATTACAAATGCAAGAAACCATGTGATTGCCTGTTACTGCTGTCTCCAAATGCAAGTGTCACACTGATTTCTTCGCTCTGTTCCTGTACAGTTCTTAAGCTTTTCTGTTAGGTGAATGTGCTTCATTTGGCTTATTGTTATTAAATTCACCATAACAGGTGCAATATCAACATGTCTACAAGAAAACAATCATCTACTGAGGACTCAAATGTTGAATTTCCCTTAAAAATTAAAGAAAAACAAAAAATGTGAGTAACTCCCATGTCAGTCATGGTCAATACGGTCATGTATCAGGTAATATGTGAAATCAAAGAATTATTATAAACTTACTGTTTCTGATAAGTGTGCTAAATGCAATTTAAAACATTTGCAATTGCTTTTACCTTAGGAAAAAAAAAAGTAACTCTAGATAAAGAAACACCATTGACTATATGAGAAAATGTGTTTGCTTTACATAATAGCAAGTATAGCCATTTTCATTTTGATCTATGGGCTACATTTCCCTGATCATATAGGTAGAAAACTTCACCTATCATCAGACTAAAACTGAGTCAGAGTGTATAGCAGCTCAGTACACAAATTTTTAGCCAACATTTTAAATCATAAGGCCTCGATTTAATACTAGTTTTGTGTAGGTGTTACATTCCTGCAAAAGAAGTATAAAGGACTAAATTTTTCCAGCCCCAGATGATGAGAAAGCTGAAGAACTGGAAAAGAAGCAAGTGAAGATCAGGGATAGGCACTGTCCTAGATGAGTTTCTTTTTTAGGAAAAAAACTGCAGTGCAAGTTTTGAGGGGTGAGAAAAGATACGTGCAAATAATGTGTTAAAAAAACCCAATATAAGCATTCTAAAATGGACCTTCCCAAAAGTAAAGTTGTGAGTCTGAGTCATCCCAGATTGTTCAGGGGGTCAAAAGCAGGGCAGTTACACTGCCTACTGATACAGAGTTGGTAGTGAATAATTTTTTTCAAGTATTTTCATAACCTCACAGTACCTGTGGAAGAAATAAGGGACTTCTTTAGATACTTCTGGCAAAGCAGAATCAAACAGTAGGTTGAGTACATCCACGGTGAGCTTGTTTTAATTTGTAAATCTGTTGCGGGCAGATTAAAAGAATCATTCTGCCTATAAAATTAATATAACCACTATTATAAGAACATATTTTCAAGATTATTCTTTCACTTATATGTATAAATGGCTTATATTAAACCATAAACTTTTCAGAGACACAGTCTTTAAAGCAGTACCCTGTATCTAAGGATTTTGACCCTTTTATTTCATATTTGTAGTTTAATGATGTAATTGTAGCATCCAATAAGGAAGTTAATGAAACAGTATGTAATGTTTCAGTGAAATATATTACAAAATTACAACAGCCTGAGAAGGACAATCACATTGTTTGAATTAAGGCATCTAGTTCAGGAGCCCCTTGTTAATGGAGTGAGTGAGGCTTCTCTGCAGGTTAGCTCAGGGAACTTCGCTTAGAAGCTTATTTCCAATAATTATACAAAGACCTTAAACATGAGGTATATGAAAACCCTCATTAGGTTCATTTTTAAGACAGTTTCCACAGAAAGAAGACACCTGTGAAACTAAAGATGAGCTCTCTCTACTGTATTTCACAATGGATATAATTTCCTACAAAATTTGCATTGTAAATATTTATTTTAAAATAGTCCTTGGTAACTGCTCTTTTTGGAATAAAAAAACATGCCTGAGGTTTGCACTTATTTATTTAGATTCACTCTTTTACTTTTTCAATTATTTGTCTTACCCAGGCTCAATGGTTTACTGGTTCAAGTTATGTCTTGAATAGTTGCTCATTTGAGGTTTCCTATATGATTGCTTATGTGTCAAGGCAAGGAAAAAAATCAATCTTATGAAAAACGTACATTATAAATAACAGTTCTGAGGATTTTCCTTGTTCGCATAAAAGTGCGGTCTCTGTTTTTATTCTGGCAATCTACTGTACCCTAGTGCAAACTTGAATCACAGAAGATTTAGCTTTTGAAAAGGCTTTGTGAGCTCTTTATCAAACTAATAATATTCCTAAGGCAGCAATACCTTGTCTTCTCTGACTTTCAGATTGTTGTCTTTAAATCCCTTTTATTTAAACTAGAAAAACACGTCTTTGCATTATAGGAAGTACTAGCAGCAGCATAATTAGTCTTGATGAATACAGTCATATACACACCAATGAAATAAAATAAAAAATACTAGAGTCCTTTCTGCACTTCCTGAACACAAAAAACACTTACACCTCAAGATCCAGTTTTATTTTGGCTGTGTATTACTGAAGAAACAAAGGTCCATACATAGCCAAAATTATCCTGAAGAAAGCAATGACCCTGATGGAATGCAGTAGCTGCCACAGCTGTATTTCAATATACACTGAACAATAAAACGATACACACAGGAAGGTTTGCATCTCTTATGCTTTCTTGTGGAATTACTTCTTTCTCTGCTTCTTGGAGAGATTCAACTTGCCTTTTAAATAGATTATCAAGCCAGAGAATTAATTTTTTTACAGCTCTGTGATTTTTTCAGTACACTGGAAAGATGTTTAGTAACAGCTACAAATGCCTTAGGCTTGTCTAAAGCAAACATCTTTATTTCAGATCTCCAGTATTTAGGGCCCTTTCCAAAGTATACAGGGCTTAACAGCAAGACTCACTTCAGACCAAGCCTTCATTCTGCAAAACACCAGAACAACCTAAATACCAGTGTAGAGGAATGTAGACTATTTTGTTCAAATGGGATACATAGAACAAAAATGTGCTCTATGTATACCTGAGATATAGATATATTCCATACATAATGCAAGTCTCTGTTCTAACACAGTCCCTATGTAAACAACGCAAAGCCATTTGGCTTATCTGTTCTTTGATTTTCTGTTTGGAAATAGGAATAGCATTGCCATCTTACCTCCTGGAATATTATGAGAGCACAAGCAGTAAATCATTTTGGGGTGCTCCAATATTATGGGTAAAAGGGTCAGATACACATTCTAGCTCAGATAGATCAAATTAATGTGCAAATCCAGAGTACGTGCAGTATCATTCCAGGATGTGATCCTCCCAACTTATAGCAAGACATGATTAGTTTTGTTAGTAATGATAGCAAGATTAGATCATTATGTGTTATGTTGCTGATAGCGATGCAAAGATTTTCACAGAATTTAATAAAGAAAACAAGATGTGTGTGTTTTCAGGTGAAGTATTAAAAGGAACAAAAATAAGTCTCTGAGTGGAGAAAGGCAAGCAGATGGAAAAACTATTATGCAAATGCATGATTCATAGTTTTTCTAAGGAAATAATTTGACCTGAAAAATCTAAAACTGGAAATTGGCCACAACACAGATGCATGCCAAAGGCCTGATCCTTACTTACTTTGTTGGAATGATCTTTAAAATTTCACAAAGAATCCTATTATTTAGAGGTTTGTACGATCCCCAATTCAGCTGACTTGCTCATTTGACTTAAGTTATAGTGCCATCTACTGTAGTAATAGCCACAGAGAGTCCAGATATATTATAAAATTTTCCTCTCCTGAGCTTGTCTTTCAGTTATTTTCCACTGTAGCTGTAATCGAACCAAGCTATGAGTTTTGAAGCACCCAAAATCATAACATATATGAATATAAACAGAAGGGACATCCAGAGTTACAACAATATAGTTTTAGAACGCGCTTTTAGAAAACCAGACAGACCTACAAACTACAATGAACACTTTTTGAGGGTGTATACCTCTTGCTTTGGAGTTCAGGATGGCCAAAAAAGCCAGTCTTTAGATACTGAAATTAGAAGGAAATTTTCCTGCTGTTGGGTTTTCTCATACCTGCCAGGTTTGGAGTTTTCACAGCTTCTTTGGAAACTTCTGAGAATGCAGCTGCTGAAGAGGATGCCCCGAGAGATGAACCATTCTGCTGCAGAAGGGATTTTTTCTGTACTCTGCGCTATTAAATGCACTCTCTGCTAACCTTAACCACCTCCCTCAGAAAAAAGATGCCACAGGGTTGAATTTTGTGCCCATCTGCTAGAGCAGGGATGCAAAGTTGTACATTTCCATACATACCCTCCCCCAATGCCCCAGTGCAATGAGCAGATGCAAAATATCACAGGACATTGACATTGAGATCTCAAAGACAGAACTGGGGATGAAAAGCTTGTCATTTTGTAGACAACTGCAACACACTGAAGGGACAGATGCTAGTTAGAGATGGTTCCCCTGATTCAGGCCATGTGGAGACAGATACAGAGTAGCCTCCAGAGAGCCTTCTGGCATATTGGTATCATGACTGGGACATAACCAGCTCTTAGGACAGGGACAGCTGACACACAGCTCACAGTTTTGCAGCCCATGTGTTCATTGCTGTAGTCTGGACAGCCCTGCAGAGTAGTCAATGATATACAATTATCTCATTTTTCTACATGTTCGTTACAGCAGAAGTCATTACGTTCCAGAGACCCTCTATATTGATGCAAATGTGTAACTATGTCACATACCACTATGAAGAAAAAGGTGCTAGCACTATTTCTGTATCAGGCTTTAGTTTTCTAAATGCAAAGAAAGAAATCTTCACCCTGAAGAGTGAGTGAGCATTTGTAGTCTGTGATTTCTGTTCATACTCCAGACAACACCCACTAATTTACTGAACTTGCAGCCAAATAGCATTTCATATTTTCCTCAAAACCTTTGCATCAGCTTCCAAGTAAAGTCAGGAGGATTCACATCTAAAATGCACCTGGCTGTGTCACTGAACATCAAATTCAACACAAGACTACACTGCTTTGTGTCTTAGACTGACAGGGCTCTGGTTTTTTTGCTACCTGCTTCTTCAAACCAGGCTGCCCTGTCTGCTGATTCCTCAGACCATTTTGCAGCTGACGGTTGCACTGCAAAGGCAGCGGAGATTTACAGCTTGTTAATTCCTTCTTCCCAGTGAACTGCATTGTATGCCCTTCTCCTTTTGGCTTGTATTGTGAATGATTCCCCTGTTGGAATTTTTATTGAGCAATGGAAAATAAACCTTAAAGAAACACATGATATTGTAGTTCACTGAGAGGTCATCTCCTATAAAGACTGGTGTGAGTCGGTTGTGTCCCAGATGGGGCTTCCTAAGGATTTAATTCCGTATCAGCCAGTTGAGTTTGACACTGGGCATTTTAGTAAGCCGGTGTGAAAACACTTTACTGCTTGAAGGCACTCTTCTCTGAAAGTCCTTTGTTCAAGACACTTATAGCACACATAGCTGAAAAAAATGGCTATTTTTCACTGGGTATGGCACCAGAACTTCTGGGAAAAAAAAAACCAAAAACCTTTAACGAACTAAAAGGCCGGCTAGGGTGCTAAGCAAGGCCACAGTTTCACAGTTGTTTGGAACTGGCATAAACCAGAATTGCCACTAAAAGAGGTCACCCTGCCCTTCCCTGACCCTTGTGTGTGCGGCCCCCGCCACTCCCATCTGCTCATACAAAGGCTTGTACAGCCTCATGTCAGCTTTATTCTTTTTACCAGGGTAATTTCAAGCCAGACCACTGCTCTGACCCAGTTCACCATGGTCTACATGAGTTATGACTTTATTGCTAATTAAGAGAGTGCCGAGCAGTGCAAAGGGACTTGCAACTACTCTCTTTATGGCTGGTCACCTCTGCAGAACGGCTTCTTCCTCTCCACAAAACACCTGGCCCTTGGTCTTCTACAGATCACACATAGTGCTGTTGTGGCCCCAAGACATAATTACTCTTTTGTCTGCTTTTTTTCAGTTCAAAGAGTCTGAAAGAATGGGATGGCCGTGTTGCAGCTTACCAGGAGAGGTTTTTTATTGCATGAAGCAGCGGGTATGTGTTGCACGCTCTGTGATAACGTGGGCAGGGAGGGGGTTGACAAGCAGGGAGTAAATTTGGGGGACTGTGTAGGACAGAGGGACCCAGAATTAGCAAAGTCTCATCCATGCTGCCCAGTCAGAGGGGTCCTGGAGTGAACTATACCATGAACCTGCCCAGGCACAGAGGGGAGGTGCAGGAGAAGGAGGGGTTGCAGAAGGGCAGCTCCCATTCCTCTGGTGGCAGCATCCACTTCCAGTGCCTGGAGGACTTCAACTCGTCTTGGGAGGACATCGTGAATCTCTTAGCAATGATGTGTAATAAACTGACCTTAATGAAAGGGAATGTAATTCCAAGGAGTTAAAAACTGCTGAGTTGGCTTTGGCATATGTAAAAGATGGGTGAGCACTGGTGGGCTTTAGTTCAGAAAAGAAATGGCTTAGGGCTGTGGTTTACTGCTCAGGGCAGAGCGGCTGAGACTCTACCAGGGACCAGGCCCTGTCCTTAAAAGTTGTTGCAGGTCATCTGTGTGAAATTATATGATGGTGATACTGAACCTTTACATGCTCAAGTTTGGGGCAAAGAATATCATTCGGAGTGCGTGCCAGTAGACAGCAACATTAATGTCCCTGCTGAAAAAAAATACTGAGTTTATCTTCAGAGTCATTCATTTTTAGTTGCCATAGAAACAGCCATTAGAGCCATTTTCTATCTGGCTGACAAACCCCACATTTTCTGATCTCTCTTGCTTTTCTTTTTTTTTTTTCATGTCTGATTTTTATTGCAATGCAAAATGTCTGACAGAAATATAACTTCTTCTACCTGAAACACGGATACGAATTTTTTATTTTTGTCTGTGAAATTCTCCATTGCTCCTCATATATATGTGCTCAGTTCATAATAAAAATACATATTTCTAGTTAAAATAAACAAAACCCAAACAAAATTAATAAAGACACACACACAAAACAAAATTACAGTTATAGATACTCTTCCTTTCATTTTCTGTTGCAATAGAGTGAGTATTGGATTAATATTAGGATGATATCTCCCTTCTAATGGATCTAATATAGATTCCCATCTGTTTTCCTAGTTTGCTCATCTTCAGTCATCCCAGATGGGTTACAAACACAAAACAGGAGTTTGTATTTACTTACTTGCATTTTAAATTAGTCAAATTATATGGTTTTTTGTGATTGTTTTCATTGATCGAGGTGTTCTTCCAATATTTCTGAAATTTTCTACTTCTTTTTTTCTGCTTTAGTGATGATATCTTATGACCTCAGAGAAAATCAATGTTTTTAAAGATGTCCACTCATTCCGAGTAGCTCAAATACAAAAAGGTGCTGAATTCCATCAGTGTTTACCGAGTTCCACTAATACTGCAGTGGCTGGCACTCTAGCTGTCAGATTCTTGCAAATGCAACAGGTGCTTTTGGAAATTTGAGCCCAAATGTCTCCTTTTGATTAAAATAAATATCATGGTATACTTACCTAACTTACAGCAAGAGAGTTAATGAATATATTATAACATTTGTAAACTATATAATAAACTCGGATTTAAAGTGTTGGGAAAATGCAAAATAATTACAAGTACTTTGTGTATTTTCTGTAACACAAAATGAAGTTGGGCTAAAACTAATTCAGAATGCGACCCTACACACCAGAAGTTAATTATTACATATGAAAATGATTTATTCCTAAAATACCCTTAAAATTCCTTGTTGAGAACAAGAAATAATACTTTTCTGCCACTAAGCTCTTAACAGCAAAAGCATATTCTATTTAGACACATGAAAACAATGCTGAAGCACTCCTTGAGAATGGCCTTGAAAACCACAACTTTGCTGTATTACAAGTATTCTGACAGTAAGTCTGGTGGTGTCAGCTCACCAGTGCACAGAGCTTTCATCAATTCATATTCTGCTTATCTGCTTCCCTTTGTTGTCTTTAAATCTAAACCTTTGTCCTGTGACAACTGTAATCAGTGCACACATAATTGTGATTTATGGTATGGGCAGCAGTTGACGGCTCCTCCTCTGGGGTGAGTCCCCTCCACCCTGAATTGTAGGGCAGCAAGAAGCTGCCATGGGACTTACAGCGGTGATTTATTCTGCGGTATCCTCAAGACCAAACCCCCTGGCTATCTGTGCAGCCTCATCCCCGGGGCACTCTCAGGGGATGTTGGAAGGAAAACCTCTGAACCGCCATTCCTCTATGCTGTCTCTGCAGGCAGGACAGCCCCTGGGAGAGGTGCAGATGAGAGCGATCCCTGTTCTCCATTGCACTTCTGCAAAGGTGCCTGGTGCAGCCCGTCCCACTGCACCTGCCTGCGTACCCCAGCCCAGCCCCTCCTCAAAATCTTGGTGGTACAAATGGGTCACCCAGCCCTTCTGCTGCAATCCCAGCAGTGGGATAGGGCTTGGGACTTGCCATGCGACAGAAAACGCTGTCCCGGCAGCAGGAGTGATGAGCTCCCAGAGGGCACAGGCGTGGGCACATCCCCTCTGACCATCGCTAACCGCTCACGCGGACATCGCTCAGCAGAGCTACACAGACGTAGACGAGGACCAGTGTGAGACAGGTTGGCATGCTATTTGAATAAGATGCATTACTTTCCCATTCCAGACTAATCCTGCTTATTTATAACACAGTAACAATAGATACTGCCACTCCTGAAATCTGGAAGTGTACAAGTTTCAAATAAACAAACCTGAATGTTGTGGAGGAGGCTTCTCTTGTCTGAAACTGTATCTCTAAATAGCTGAGCTTGAAAGAGAGGAAGCCTGGAGAACAGTGTTGTACCAGCCTGTGCTCAAAGTGCTAAGGCAGGCAGGTGCAATACATGAGTGAGCAGTGAAGACTTTTTTCAAATTCAAAGTGACTCCTGATATCAGAAGTAAACAGAAATTTAAAAGGAAAAAAAAAAATGAACAGAAACCTCTGCAACTAAGTTATCCCAGAGCTTAAATTCTTTGAAAAAATCAAAAACATCTGAAAGTGATCTTGATAGTGCTCTTCCTTTGTTTGTATATGCATATAGCCCATTCAGAGAAAGAAAGATAAGTTTAATGCACTTAACACAATTAAGAGGTTTCAGTCAATTTAGAAGAGGAGATTCACTGCAGAAAGTTATTGCAAAAAACAGATTAGTGCCAATCTTAAGAGTAAAAATGAAATTTTGCAGAGAGGTTTTAAACAAAGGGAAAGTGAAGCTTTCCAAAAAATAGTATGTGATTTAAAGCTGCAAATTCAATTTCATACTTTTCCTGGAGGTAACTGAGCCTTCTGATTAGCAGCTCATATAGAAGTGGATTCAAATGGGGCAACTGAATTTATTATCACCTCTTGCACCATACTTACCTTCTCTAATACACCTTCCTGCCTTGAGGGTTGGGATATCCATGCCATTTGCAAATCATCTCCTGATTGACCATAATTTTCAACCTGACTGAACCAGAGAGTGAACAGCTGAACCAAGAGAATGAGCAGACTGATGGGCAGTTATAGGGGGGGGGGGGGGGAAAGATGGAACACTATGCTTACATATATGAGCTCAGAACAATTGAATACCTGTAAAAAGACAACTCTGGGCAAGAGATGAATAATACCAGCTATTTTCTTACAATAGCTGTGTCAGTAGAAGTTCTTGTAGATGCCCTTTGGATGCAGTTTCATGTTACACTTAACCCAATCTAACTGTGAGCCGCAACCAAAAGATGAGGTAATATTACCCCTTTCCCAGCACAGGCTGTTGCTACCTTTGTTTGGGAATGGGAACATGACTGTCTCTTTCCTTGTCAGCTTGCAGTTACATTAGAGTTAATAAAACTTGAAATTTTGGCCTTTGAAAGCAAGCACGTAGTCAAGGATTTGTGCCTCTTTGCCACATCATTTGGAACACAACATTTTTTCTCAGCTGTTGTCTGTGCAGTTTTATAAACTGAGGCATTTCAGCAGAAAAGACAATTTCTTACAGTTTAGAGTGTACAGACTTTTACCATTTGGATTATTTTGCTGGGAGAAAAACAATAAAAGAACATGCATAGTGGCTCCAGGCAGTTTTGGAAAGATCAAAAGCTTCAGGACTACAACTAAAGAAACAAAACATATTCAATGCAGTTGGACTAACACATCTAGGACATAAGTTTATACAACAAAACATACATTGCAGATCTCAACTAAGCTGAGGACTCCTAACACAGCATTTTTTTCTTATCTTATAGCTTATCTTTTCACTTTTGTCTATAACATTACTGTGTGAACAGTTTACTCTGATATTAAAATAAAAAGTCCATTTGAAAATTCCTGTACCATTCTCAGTCTCGATTCCTCCAGGAAATCACTAACATAAATTTATTTTTTTAATATAAAGATGTATTTTTGCTGTGTTGATGTTAGAAAAAATAGATTACCTTTAAAAATATTATACTAAAATATAATTATTATTATTATATTGAAACTGGTTCTGCCACTCTTTCTTACCTAAAGTAATACATTTAAATGTATTTTGAAGTAATCACATACAATACAAAGGAGCGGGAAAAGCATTCTCCTCCCCTTTGTCTTGCAGCAGTAACATCCTAGTAAAAAAGGCTCCGAAAGGCCTGCGAGAGGAAAGTGCAGAGAGGTCTTGTGGGCTAATACGACATGCGTCATAAGGTTCTCAGAGCACCAGCTGCTGCTTTTATGTTCAAAATGAGGATTATACTTGAATTTGCATCATTACCGCACAAGAGACCAAAGGAACAATATACAAATAAATAGGCTCTTGTGGATCCATGAGAAACAGGGACTTAACATATAGGCCACTTTTTTATGTAAGGCTGCCAGTGTCCCTTTTTCCTCCTGCTTTTGGTATCAAGGGAGCTCCAGCTGTTGCTGTCAGATGAAAGAATATCCTGTGGTGTGAAAGAGGAACGGATGGAATCATCTGCCGCCACTTGTTCTCATGGTGGGCTATGCGTTTGGAAGGTGTGCAATTACTTCACAACCTGTGGCTTTTGCTGTCCCCAGCAAACCTTACCAGGACTCTTCTCCTAGACCAAGTTGTACCACTGATAACTCTTTCTCTCATGACCACGTTTCTATTTCAGCCCATGCTCCACGTCAGCTTTCTGAATTTAACTGGATGAAGGCAACATACGTTGTAAATAATTTTAATGTGTACAAAAAATGAAGCATTAACATTTTCACTAGAGTGGATCAACTCTGAAGTTGCTCTGTGGAGAGATAAGAATTCACAAAGAAGCTATTGCTGACCACAAGAAAGATGAAGACATATTTAGTAAGTCTACTCATGAAAAGAATGAAAACACAGCAGAAAATAAATAGAACAGCTTGCCTAATGTTTAGTCTCCTACACTGTTTACAGAATTTGCTTCATGATACATATACAAGAATAAAAATTATCATAGCTTATTCTGTAAATGCAGTGGGCAGTAAATCTAGCAAGTCAAACTATTTAGAAAGGCTCCAAAGTGGAAAAGCCTCCTGAGCACAAAACGCAGCACGGGGGTGAGGGGGTGGGGGTGTCCAAGGGCTTCATTGATCACCCTTCCATTATCTTGAAGAGCAAAGAAGAGGCGATGTCTTTTCTGGCCTCTTCAAAGACCCCTGGCGGGGTCCTTCAAATGCTAGTGGCAATCCCTGAGGTGGTTTCTGAGGTGATTGTAATGACTTTCTCATTCATATTTAATCTCCTTGCCCTTTTAAACATCATTACAATCCATGCATAACTCTCTTAAGATATTCAGACACATATAAAACGAACTGCACACAACCTGCAAATTCTCCTGTGAATTTTTGTCAGATCACTAGGATAGCAAGGGTTAAGTTTTCTTCACTTCAGTAACTTTGTTCAGTGTGGCCAGATATATTAAGTGTCACTGTGCTTCATTTTGTTCTGTACAAGACTAGTCACTAAATCAGTTCATCATTAAACAAATATGTGAACCCAATTAGATCTCAATACTTTTAACAGTACCTATAGGCACTGTGGCAAATCCAGAAGCAAATCTTCCTTGCAAAACCAATGAATCATTTAATTCACGTGCGACTTGTGCATTCATAGATGTGAATTTGTACTTTTAACCTGTGATCAAACACAGTATCATCAATCATAATTGTAACCAACACTGAAAGTTCAATTAAGGCTTTTTGTTTGTTTGTTCCTGTCATTTCTAAAGTGTTTTTTTCAGTTGATGATAGTCTGAACTTTTCCAAAGGGTAAGGGATCTGCTAGTTCCTCTAACCAGGAAACTCCAATAGAGTTGAAAACAAACTCAATTACAGGGTTTCTGGCCTCCAGAATTATTAACACGAGGTCTGCAGCTGACAAATTTGAACGTGCCACAGGCTGGACAAGAAGTCCAGGAATAATGCCTAAGCACCTCCATGCCTGAAGTGTACCTGGACCGTGGGCAGGTGTGCTCCACAGCATACCTCTTTGTGGTTCTGATTTTTCGGCTCTTTTCTGGTCCACTCACCTTTCCTTCCAATGGAGACTACAACGTGGGGGCTGCAAGGTAGACAGGGATGGTCTCTACCCAAGTCCTGGACCCGTGAAGTCAGGACTGTTTGGACATGGATGCTGATCCAGGAACTATGAAGTACTCCCAGTCATGGAAAATGACATTTTAAGTCAAGCTAAAAATAACATTAAGCATTTTCATTCCTTGGAATGATTACACTGTTTTAATTCAGTCTGAGAAACACAAGCTTCTTATTGTCAGCTCATGGTAAGGTAAAAAAAGCAGCTTTATTTTTGGATGTGCAACCTAATGTACAATGCAGAACACAATCTACGATGTAGAACATTATGTACATCGTGCATTGTTCCAGGAGATGCTGTTTTTTAAACCACCTGGAGCTTAAACACGCATCTGGGTAATAGGCACATTCATTCAAAAATAATTTGACGCTGTCTTTGCAAACCGAACAGTTCCAAATGCATTAAAAAAAACCCAAACCCTCTTGATTTGACACTAATTATCTTAGCTTTGTGACGCTAAAACTGAGCTCTGTAACAGCAGAGCATTTCACAGTCCGGCTCAACACAGAACAGCGTGCGCTTGTTGGTCTCCTCTCCGCACGTTGTACTGTGCTCCCGAGCCCAGCATGTGCATCCCTGGTTTGAAGATGTAGCACTCTGCTTCATTTTACGGATGTTAATTACAGTCCTTGGCTATTAAACAACATGCTGCTCCGCTGGGCAGCATTCTCCTCGGAGCCGAGGCTGGGCGAGAGACACGAGTAAGCACCCAGCGGGCCTTGCGTGAGCGCCATCCCCGCCGCCGCCCGCTCTGCAGCACACCCCGTGCAGTCCCCTCACCGCCCGGGCTCCCGCCATCCCCTCGCACGCTGAGGCAACGCGAGCCCGCGGCCTAACATGGCGGCGCAGAGAAGGGCAGAGGCGCGGCGAAGCCCGGGAGCAGGAAGCGGCGCTGGCGGACGGTGAGCGGCGGGCGCCGCGGGGCAGGGCGGGCCGGGCGGGCCCCACCGCCCCCGGGCCGGCCCCGGCGGGGCGGGGCGGGGCGGCTCCCCCCCCCCCCCGGGCAGCCGCCACTTCTGCAGCCGCCGGAAGCCCCTCTCTCCTCGCGCGGAAGTGACGCCTCGTGCCCCGCCCCCCGCTCGCTCGCTCCCTCCCTCCCCCCTCCCGGCGGTGGCGGCTCCGGAGCCGGGCGCGGCTGGCGGCGGCCCGAGGCGCGGCCGGGCGGGATCATGGCGGACGGCGTGGACCACATCGACATCTACGCCGATGTGGGCGAGGAATTCAACCAGGTACGCGCGGCCGGCGGGTACGGCGCGGCGCGGCCCCTCCCCTCCTTCCCTCACCCGCCTTCGCCGCCGCGCCGCCTGCAGGGCCCTCAGCGCGGCGGCCGGGGCGGGCCGCGCCGTTGCTGCCGTCGCCGCCATTGTTCGGCCGGCTCCGCCGCCGGACTTTCCCGCCGCCGAGTGCGCGGATCTGTGCGGGGACGGGGTGGGGGCAGGCCGTGCCTCAGGCCCGGCCCGCGGCTGCCATCGGGGCCCGGCTTGGCGGGGAGCGCCGCGCCGCCCGGCCGCGGTCTCTGAGGGGAGGCTGCTGGCGGGCAGGGCGCTGGAGAGGCCGAGGGCGAGCGCCTTCCTTCCCTCCCTCCCTCTTTCCCTTCTTAAGTGCCCGCTCAGGAGCGGCTCCAGGTCCCTCTCCCGCCCCAGGTCGGAGGAGGCTGTGGAGGACGGGACCCTCCCGGATGCGGCGGGGAGAGCAGCAGCTCCTTCCCGGCGGCGGAGGGGAAATACTGCCATTGTTCGCAGGGGAATAAAAAAGCCGCCGAGCGGTAGCAGTTTCTCGGCCGCTGTTTGCGGGGGAGGCAGGACTAGTGCAGCTTTATTCTGCATCGCTGGGGAAACTATCTTCCCTTCTTATGTTTGTTTTTTTTTTTTTTTTAATTCGTTATTCTCTCCTAGTCGTTAAAAAAGTCGCGCAGGTCTTCTTCAGAGGACGAGCTCGTATTTTGGTGAGGAAGTGTGGATGAAATAAATAGAACTTCCGTGCGTTACAAGTAGTCCACTTTTCTAGTTCTTTTTTTACCCCTCATCTTTCCCCAAAAGCTGTGTGCCTACTTTCCTTCTGAAACCTGCTGTTCATATCAGTTTTGCTTGCCATCTGTTCTGTTTGTGACTCCGGCACTTCTCTAGGTTGTGTTGCCCCAGATTGCATTGTTCCTGCCCTAGAACATAAATAACCAAGAACAACTGCACTTTCACACATTTACTGGGCTTTCTGAGCAATGCCCAATTGTATGCCTGCCTGCCCTACAGAGATCTGGGAAATAGGTAATGGGTTATGGAAGTCACAGTTAATTTGGATAGCAACTTATAACTATCTCAGGAAACTTTAAATGTTTATTGATAAAGTAATTCAGAAGATTAGTAACCTCACAAAGGTATACTATAAAAGAATGCCATACCAGATAGCAGATGATGTAGAGCACTGATTTGCTCTTAGTTTGTCTACATGTGAAGGTTTCTCCCTTACGGTTGAAGACCCATTATAGGAATTTAAATTGGGGTAAACTCTAGGACAAATACCATTTAGCATAAGAATACATCTCTTCAGTTTCTTTAATAACTTGGTTTTCTTTTAATCAGTTCCAAGTAAAACATGGATAACCAAGTTTTTCAGAAAAAAATAATTTGAATCCAGTAGTGTTTGTGTAAATTCATGTGCAGAAGCCCTCAGAGTAGAATAGTTCTGCACTGTAAGTATAGCGCAGACAGATACTGCCAGAACAAAAGTGACGGGGATGATCCGTTTCACTCACGTGGTCCTGGTCTACTCAGGTTATGGTTAATATTGATACTGCCTATAGCCATGGTGCAAGGAAGGATGATGGTAGAGATGAAGAGAGTCTTGTGGTAATTTGGTTTAGCTTATTCCAGCAGTCAGGAGACCCCTTTTGCTCCTTTCACTGTATTTGCCCCAGTTGCTCTCCTGCTGGGGCTGTGTTTCTCTAGTCTGCTTCCTCAGTTTGTGAACCTTGCAAAATATAGGGCAGCAAAGTGAGAAGAGGCTAGTGCCCTTTTTCCCTCAGCTTGGCTTTGTTTTTTGAGTGGGTTTTTTTGTTTGTTTGGTTGGTTGGGTTTTTTTTCCAAATTTTGCTGTTTTTTCTTTTCCAAGTTTCATTTTTGTGACTTTCATATTGTCTCAGGACTGGCTCAGTTGAACTATATTACTTCAAAAGAGAAACTTTTACTGGGAGAGATTGACACCTCTGCACTTTCCCATTTCCTTCTGTCAAGTACGAAAGAAGGCTAGTTGTTACTGTCTACAGTATTACTGACATCATTGTGATGGGTCCTCTAGAAGCTTCTGCTGATGAATTCCTGTTTCTGATTTGAAGCTGACAGCTTAAATGGTTAAGACGGGACATGGTTCTGCCGATCTGGATGGTTGAAGATGACAGTTGAGAAAATGCTGTAGGGAGAAAGTGATTTACATTATTAATTTGTTTATGTAGCGGACATTTTATGGAACACCGTATTTGTAAGGAAAAATTGCTTTATATGTAAAGTAATAAGCTATTGTTTTTGGATTATGTTGCACTACGTTAATTTGACTTACCAATATTTGTTCAAGTTGGACTATAGGAACCCTTTCCTCTGGTTTTGCCAGTAGCAGGGACTGAAAAATACATTGTATAGCTTTGTCATTCTGCTGGGTACAGTATAACTGTATTTATACCCAAGCTGGGACAAAACTCTCGTTTGCATCTGTGGTAAGTGGATCATTTAGGACTTGTGGCTGGATGAGCTTCCATTTGTTGTTTTGTTGTGTTCTGGGCCTCAAGGTACTCATCCTTCAGGCTCTTCTCGTTTTTTTTTTTTTTTTGTGTGTTTTTTTAATGCCTTTTTCCAGGAGAAGGTAGGAAGGGATGTTCTGCTTGATGAGTGCTAAATGATCCACAGGTTATAAGGGTGAAATAAAGTCTGCAGAGCCATGGTTTTACAAGCTGGCTAAGACGGATGACAACTGAGAACTGTCTTGGGTTGTATTTAGTGTTGGTTGCAATGAGCTGGCTAACTTGACTTGAAGTCAGATCTTTTCTAGTGAAAATGCATCTTTCCCATTCCATCTGGAGCTCATCAAAACTGTGTTGCCTCTTACCCTTTCATTAACTTATTGTTCATCATAATAGTATTCTTTGTCCTTAGGCTTACAGCTTTACTCAATTTGGCTCCCACAAGTTGTATTTATTTTTTTTTAAATTGTGCTTTCCTTTTTTTTTTTTTTTTTTGAGAACTTGGTTGAGTCATTTTCCATTTTGTTCTTCTAAGCTAGCTTCCCCATCCAGTGGTCTTTTGCATTTATTTAACGTCTCGTTTTGAGACAAGTGTCTCATAAATATAATACTTCCTGCATACATTGCTTGTGACCTGTAAGAAATAGGTATTGCATGGCATATTTTACTTTGACCATCTCCCTACACATTACACATCTTGCTCTTCAAGAAAAAGAGATCTGTGCTGCACCTGAGGACTGCATTATCTGCCTGCGAATGGCTGAGGCTGGCATTCTCTTGATGGCAGAAGACCACAGTAAGATTAGGGGCGCTTTAGCAAGTATTAGAGCATGTTTTTGTACACAAAAACCTAGAATATCAGTGCATGATACTGAGATATGAGGAGCCTGTGCATGAGGCCAGCTTGGGTCTGACTCAAGGTTGCCTGCAACTTTGTCCAGCAAACTGGGTTCTTTCCTGCAGTCGTGAAAATGTGACCATGCATTGTCAAGTTCTCTGATGCTATCATCAGCTTTGTGTTTCCCAAGTTTTTTTTATATTTATATACACACATGCACATAATTAAACAGTAAAAAACCTGGTTTTATTATACATATTATATTTATGTATACATATAAAAATCCTTCTGACCAAGCAGAGGATACAAAACAATTTAAGGATCTCTTTGTTTTAATGCTGTGGGAAAAGCTCTTGCTTTGTTTATACTCTAATATACTTGCATAGCTGCATTGTGGATATGTCTAAACATGCCTGTAGTGTTCTAGTTTGATATTTAAATGCTAACAAATTAGAAATGAAAGAGTTTTGACTTTGTATTTTGTAACTGGATAATAAAAGTGATTTAGATGGAGTAAGCAGCTAAGAGGCTAATTATCTGGAAACCTCTGTGGCCACAGGTTCTTAGGAACATGTTAGTTACTCTCTCGACTTCTTGTCTGTAACACAGAGAGAAAAATATTTTTTGTGTAATAAATAATAAAAGCTAGCATTTAATGGCCACATAAAACAGATTATTAAAAACAGCCTTTATATCAGGAAGACACTTGTCTCATTGTGGGAGGGGATGGACACATTGTGGTATAATAAATTCCTACTCAGAAAGGCAGAGCTCTTTTTTTATGGTCATAAAAAACATAAGCTGGCACACCTGCATTTATTATAAAATGTATGCGCAATATCTTATTGCATATGTATTTCATCAGTTCTGTTGATCTGCTGAAAGGGGCCTGGGGAAGAGATAACCTTTGTATATTTGCAAATATCAAACTACAAAGAAAACTTGAGACCACCTCATCTGGTGCCTCTTGGCTTTGTTCTAATGCAAACAGCAATACTACCTACGTTTAATTTATACTTTTCACTACTTGTGAATTTTTAGTTACTCTATCTGACAAGGGATCAGATTGCTTAAATTTTGGTGGTATGCCAGTTGTAGAGCTGAGAGCATTTGGGCCTGTAGAGTAAACGTGAATCTTACGGTCTAACAAACTTGTCCACGGTGGTGGATGTTTCTGCCACAGGCAGTGTGCTATTTTAGAAACATCAAAGGCCTACTGTTTTGTTAAGGTTCCGGTTTGTGTGTTCAGACATCTAATTGAGACCAGAAAGATTTTTGCTTATTTCTTTAACTTGTTATTCTCCAGGACCTACAAACTTTTTTTTAAAGTGAGGATGCTAATGTGTATTTAGAGTTTTTGACCACATATACTGTAACTTGAATGAAAAAGTGATAAGGGAGAAGCTGGATAATTAGCTTTTTCTTAATTGAATGTTTTTTCCAGTAACAATAGCAAATTTTTTAAATGAAATTTTATTTACGTCACTGATTTTTTTTTTTAATGTCTTTTTGGAGGTGTAATTTAGTATTTAACTCTTAAATTGAACAGAGTTGAGCAGAAAAAGCAAGTCTCAGAGATGTATGTACAGTTTAAAGAAATTTTTTTTTTTTTTAAAAAAAGCAGTTTCCAAAACAGCATTTGTAAAGGGAGTGACCAGTTCTTCTCTGCAACTCAGAGGAGTATGGCTGCTAAGTTCCAAAAAGAAAGAACACTTTTAATTTGTCCATTCTGGACATGGTTGTGGTGTTCCATGTGTTTATGGCTTTCATATTTGAATGTTGCAAAACAATGCAGTTAAAATGTAGTTAAAATACAAAATATTGAGGAAGGGCTGAGTAACTGGAAGTGTAACAGCTAGTTTGGCATGAGTCTTTGAGAGCATATCTTTTCAGTACCCTTTTTATTCACCCAGTCCCACTTAATAGCACAGAATGTGGAATTTCAGTCCTGATTTTCCAGAGCAAATCATCTAGTATTTCAGACTGTGGTCTAGTTAAAACATGGGCTTTGGAAATGCATTGCTACTCTTGAGTCGATTGTAGAGAGGGCCAGAATAATGATGCTGACTTTGTTTCTTAGCATGTTTGTTTATAAGATTGTGAATGACTATAATTGAGCAGAAATAATTTCTCTTTGTGCTTGATGGTCTTCTCTTAACTAAGGAAGTCGGAAGAGATCAAAAACAATTCCTGGTACGGGCAGAGCATTTGTTGCAATAGCTAAGACTAGAGAAGTAACACTTCCTGTATTCTTTTTCTCACTCTTCTGCACCTAGGAAAGAAGGGTGTGTTTAGGTAAGTTTCCATGGTACACGTATGAAGGAGGAAGGGTTGTTGGATCTTGTGCAACAGACATTGAGACACCTCTTTTCCATGTACACTTGCAGTTGCTGACTCAAATAATTCTTAATCATCTAACCACACGCCTTGTTGACAGACTGGTAACTGGATGAATTCCATGCTGGCTGCAAAACCAGCATGATGTAAGAGAGATTATGGTGAGCAACATCAGGTTTTCTGTTGTGTCTTTATTGATTTAAATTAAGGCACTGATGCTGTTGGGTGCTTTCGGCCCCCCCAAAAATTACATGCAGACTGCGCTGCCCTGATAATTCTCTCCCTCCTTTCACGGTGACCTGGAAGCCTATGTGATAGAAACTTGATCTGTTTCAGAGGAGTTTCTTGCCACTAGGGAAGTCCAGCAGAGCTGTGGACTGCTGCCTTCTCTGACATTTTGGCAATGCTGACCTGGGCCTTGTCAGGGAGATAGGTTGGTGTATGTCTGCTGTAAGACTGGTGGCTGCCCGTTTGGATCTGTCTACCAAGACTAAATTCTGTTTCCCTGAAGTCATCATCCATACACACAGATGACTAGAATTACTGCACGTTTAGCAGAGGATTTCCTTAATTGCCTTCTGACATCATCCTTAATCTTGCTGTAAGATGTCATGTTTAGGCCTGTCCCAGGCAGATCTTTGAATCTACTTTCATTAGTTCTGATGATAGGAGGAATCAAACTGAGACAGAGAACTGGACAAACTAGGTGAAAATATGAAACCCTTACTTAATCTAATGATTACAAACTTGAGAGATAAATCTTCTGTTAAAGTTTAGGGTGTATTGGGACAGTGCAGTTTACTGAGCATCAAATCTACTTGATTGACAATGCAGAAACTTAGCTTATCTGGGGTGTGGGCTTTTTTGTTTTGTTTTGGGTTTTTTTGTTTTGTTTAATTTTAGTGATATTCTGTATGAGTAGCAGTTGATAATATTTTCATATTTTCAAGACAGCTGATCATCTGATGATGGTTGTGGATATATTGGTTTTTGAACCAAGATTGCTAGTTTTGCAGCCTGTTTTCTGTGGAATCCAACTTGGTTCTCTCTAGTCACCATATCTGGTACCTTGAACTGTTCTATCTAGGATGCATGTATGGGTTTCTAGATATGAATCACAAGACAGTGGATGCTGAAATATCTCTTGATATCAAAGCCTGGTGCGGCGGTTTCTGTTCTGGATCATGGTGGAAGAGTCCAGGAACCCGCTGCAGGCTTTTGAAGTCCAACTTTTGCATGTGGCAAAGCAACCTCTGAAAGTCAATATAAAAGCTGAAGGTTAACATTAAACACTGCTAGGCTCTCCTAAGCTTTGTCAGACCACTGTTGTTCACTGAGAAGTTATTGCCTTCCTGTTAGTAGACATTTAGATGATGTCTCTCTCTCACACAGATTGGGCTGTTTGATCATAAGTGATTGCTAGGATAGTAAAAAAGGATAGCAGCATCCCATTGTGGAATTGATCACCATTGAATATGATGAGTGACAGTATATAAGATGAAAAATGGCAAGTATCAAAGGAAGTCTTTATTTTAAAAAGAGTTCCTTAGTGCAAATATATAACACCCGGCTTCATTCATATTTGGAATTAAGTGATCCCACTGATTAAGGTTACACTGTGTTTTAAAAAAAAAAAGTTTTTGCATGTGTTTGTGAAGGAGATTATTATCATTTACAGTCAACATGTGTTACCCTTCTCTTAATTGTCTGGTTTTGGTGATTACAGTACAGCTGTCTTTATAATAAAAAGTAATATGGCTTGGTAGTAGCACATCAGCAGATTGAGGCAGTTGGTGCTCAGGCCCCTCCATCTACCTAACACAGTTTGCATAGTCTACTTCAGACTAAATTTAGTCTGGCCTTTTGGACCAAATATTCCTACCACACTTAGGAGTCAAAGCTGTCTGAAGGACCACTGATTGATCTTGACCCGTCTGTTCCCATTTAGCAGGTAGGATGTAGTTGTTGAGTACATGAGCAGAGCTTCTGGAAAGAAACTCTCATTTCCATTCCCCCTGAAAGGAATCTAGTTCACTTGGCCAGAACTGTGCTGTAACCTGCACCAACCCAAGGGAGAAGGGAGTGATTCATTCCAAAACCCCACGATGCTTTTCTGAACCAAAATGTTCCAGAGGCAGCCGTGATGCTGTAGAATAGTCCCTCTGTAGCCCATGAATAAATAACTATATATAATAAACACAAACCCTTGGGTTTATTAAATTTAATGAAACAAAATAGAATTCTGTCCCTGTCTGGCCCCCCTCTCTGAGGAGATAAAAATCAAGTTAGGAATGCAGTAGAAATCTGAAAGGTGGAATGTTGTGTTTGTCAGTAGGGCTCCTCTAGCAGCTCAGTCTACCAAATGTTTTGATGGAAAAAAGATCTGCTTGAGAGTGGATGTTAGCCTCCCATTTTGCATGTTCTCCGTGCTTGCTAATGCATCTATAATTCTGGGAGTAGGGCTTGTGGGTTTTTGAGTTTCTGTTTATATTACAAGGGCAAAAGTATTGCAATGCAAAACAGTAGCCGGAAGTATTTTTGGTTGATTTCTGCCCTCCACCCCCCATCAGTTTAGAATATAATAGAAGTCACAAGAATTTTATATACTTTAATGTGGATGAAACTAGGGCTTAGCTTTTCAGCAGGTATCTTGTGTAGGTGTTGGATCAGACTTACTATGTCTGTGGAACGTGGCATTTATCACACCGTTTTGTTTCAAGTAAGTTTTAAGTGTGTTTAATGTTAAATATAATCAAGGTGTCTTTTGTATTTTAGGAAGCTGAATATGGTGGACATGATCAGATTGATTTATATGATGATGTAATTTCTCCATCTGCAAATAATGGAGATGCCCCAGAGGATCGTGATTACATGGATTCTCTCCCACCATCTGTTGGGGATGATGTAGGTAAAGGAGCTGCACCAAATGTTGTCTATACGTATACTGGAAAGAGAATTGCCTTGTACATTGGAAATCTTACTTGGGTAAGTATCTTGCTACTACTTAGGTGTAGCTAGGAATTTGAAAATTATGAACACAATTCTTTGTAAATATTTTTGGCTTAAAAATTGTTTTATATGAAATATTAAGAATTCATCAAAGCAGGTGTTTTTTTGTGTTTTTTTTCTTTTACCTGAAATTTAGTGAGCCTTTCTGGAGCTGTCTCGATGTCTAAAAAAATCAAGGAAATCTTCACTAAATAGAGGCTTTAAAGTTTCCTCTCATGTTTTAAGTGTTATGAAGGGATATTTGTGCTACTATCTTCTTAAGGTTTTCAGAGACCTGAATGAAAGAGGAGAACAAGCTTAAACTATGAAATACCTTATGCCTGCAGATACTTTAAGGCTACTAAATGAACCCATTTTTTAGTAAACTCTTGCTGAAGTTTTTCGTGTAAAAAGGAGCTGGAAGGTTCTTCGGGATTTTCTTGAAATTACTTTTCATGTTTTTCCAGGGCCTTTTTCCCCTTCCCTTTTTGCAGGGCAGTGACTCTTACAACAAAACTGTTTTCAGGTATTTGCCTTGAGGCTTATTTCTGCGGTCCTTGGAGTAACAGGTTTGGGATAACTCACTGAACTGTAGTTGCCCTTAAGACAATTACTTTTGTTAGCATTAAAGCATTTTAAAATCAGTTGCAGTTAAGCAAAGTGCAAGAGCTGGTCAGCAGCTGAATTAACTGGAGTTTTTATCTGTTTACCTGAAATCCAGTTCTTCCAGGTCCACACATGCAAAATTCTCATTCAAGGCTTTTTCCCTTCTGATTAATTTCTTACTAGTGCTAAACTTGAAAAAGAATGCTTGATGGGTGCTTAGGTGTTTTTTCATTAATTATTACAGTATCCTAATTTCAGGACCTAATAGGTAAGTAAAGGAGCTGTTGACTTAACAGTTGTACCATTCTAAAAATATATGAATGGAATCAGTAAAATGCAATGAATTATCTGAACTTGTCCAAGTCAAATGTCACAATTTCTAAAGCGGGTAGGCCAATGTTTAGCAATTTGTACCTACTATTTGACTTCACAAATGAAGTTATCCACAAAAAGTGCATTTATCTACTTTAGTGTTGCTATCATGTTTGTTTTCTTTGCATTTAGCTCTCAGCAAAGTAATTCGTTGAATTTTTAAAAAAAGCCTTGATTTGAGGGAGATCAAGATAAGTAGCTCAGAGTCTTGAAAGCCTGCTTTGCACTTCCCATATGAAATTTATAGAAGTGATGGACTTGCAGAAGTAGGAAGAAAACCATAAGTATTAGTGTATTTGTGTATCTTTGGATATGAGTGAAATTGTACATAGTAATTAATAGGAAGTTACAGCAAGTAGGTTTGGTTAAGTGGGAGCAGTTGTTTCTAACCATAGTTTCTGTACTAGTTTCCCTTCTTCTGTCTGTAAATCCTGCTATATTTTTGCAAATAATGTGTAGTTCACTAAACTCTCACTATTCAAAGCTCTCATAAAGAGCACCTGGTTAATACGGTGTCTAAAATTGACTTTTGTGTGGAAATAATAGAATCAGTGGGAGAAAAAATGGATTGGGTGTGGAAAAAGTAAGTTATTGAAATAGTCCAGTGTAACCCTTGTACTCTCAGAAGACAAAAGTTACTCAAATACGAATTTTTTTGGCATACTGTAACTGGTATACTGTGCGGAGGGGTTGATGCAATGTGGCATATGGGGAAGTGTGTATATTTTTGAAATTAATTTTGTTAGAATTGTAAAATATAAATGACTGCTCTCCAAAAGTCAGAAAATATTGGCAGTCTGTATAAACTATTCCTCTTGACCAATTTCCAACACACAAAAACATCCACGGACAATTTAGTTGCCCTTTTCCTGATGTTTTAGATAAGCTTTCATAGTTGAATATTAAAAATATTTTTCAGTGGACAACAGATGAAGACTTAACTGAAGCAGTTCATTCACTGGGGGTAAATGATATTTTGGAGATAAAATTTTTTGAAAATCGTGCTAATGGCCAGTCTAAAGGGTAAGAATTTGTCATTTATTTTTTCTGTAAATGGACTGAAGTTTGGGAGGGTGGAAATGGGGAAAGAGTTCCTAATTTTCATAACTCTCTGTATGTGAACTGATAATCTTTGTTTATCGATATCCAACAATGACTGGGTATATCATTTCATACTAATGACTTAAATTTCAGGCATAAATTTTTATGATGGTATTGTGTGTCTCATTATTTTGTGAGTTAAATTTTTTTGGCCATCTTCATTAAGACTATTCCTAGATTTCAGTTAGTGTGGCGGTGATACTTGTTGTTCCTCATAGTGCAAATACTGTTCCCCCAACCTCCATAATTACATCTTTCTTTACATCTTTATTTTCCATTAACTCTTGAAAGTGAGCGCTTGAGCCCATTTTTCACTGGCAACCTAATCTTCCTTGCATCAACGTGCCTTTATCTCTCCTTAGTAGTAATGAGAACACAGTGAATGCCTAATAATAACTTGGTCATATGAATTCATATATAGTGTATTGATACTCTACCAAAAAGCTGCTTTTGTTGTGATATATTTTGATGCATCTTGTGCTTGCACTTTTGGTGTTTCTTATATGTCATAGAATTAGTTATTTTATCTGTTCTGAAAACTGGACTAAGACCTGTGAAATAGTTTCTGTGGCTAGTTTTCAAATATTCTTTTGCTTACTGTGTGTAATTTTTTTTCATGAGGTGTCAGGATATCCAGGAAATGGAAAAACTGTGGTGTAACTTTTTTTTTTTTCTTCCTTTCAGGTTTGCCCTTGTGGGTGTGGGATCAGAAGCATCCTCCAAAAAGTTGATGGATTTGTTGCCTAAAAGAGAATTGCATGGGCAGAATCCTGTTGTAACTCCGTGTAATAAACAGTTTCTGAGTCAGTTTGAAATGCAGTCAAGGAAAAGTAAGCCTTTCTTAAATGTGCTGTCTTGGAAAAATGGAAGTTTATTCCAAAAATACTATGGCAGTTTTTCTCTCAGCATCTGATAATTTCTACACAGTTTAAAATAGGTATAAAATACTTATGGTCCAGGTGAATGAAGTTGCATCTTTGTTTAAAGATTATCTTCTTAAATAAAAATCTTTAAAAATCACTTAATACACTGAAGAGCTCCTGTTTTGGCAAGAGGTAGCACTCACTGAAAGAAGGTTGCAGCTTTGTGAAACTCCCGTCTTACAGTTGGAGAAGCTGTCTCTGTTTCTTGTGGATGTAATTTTAAAAAGAAGCACAAGAGCATTTGGAAATTTAACATTTGTAGACAAACCGGACTAAAGTCTGATGTCTGGACAGGCTGCGCTTATGACAGAATGGGGAGGAGAGATTCTGTGATGTGCTTTCCTCCAGCACCTTGTCTCGGGGTTCCCAGTCCTAATAGTTTGTGGCCTTGGGCTGCATTAAAGGAAGGACTGACAGTCTCCCCAGATGCTATTCCGTTAGTATGGGGCATACTGGAACACTGCCGTATTTAGCAAAGCACTTTTTGCTCCCCAGGTGCTTTGGGTTTGGGTACCGAGGAACAAGTTGGTGCTCATAAGGTCATGCTTTAGCGCTGCATAAAACTTCAGATCAAGTGTTAAAAAGCTTTAACCTATTTTGATTTATGTAATTACACTTTTGCTTTTCCATTGCAGCCACACAGTCTGGCCAGATGTCTGGGGAAGGTAAAGCTGGTCCCCCAGGAGGAAGCTCACGAGCAGCGTTTCCACCTAGTAATAGAGGGCGAGGCCGTTTTCCAGGTGCCATTCCAGGTGGAGACAGATTCCCTGGACCGGCAGGGCCAGGAGGGCCACCACCACCTTTCCCAGGTAAAATAATTCATATGGGGAGTGTCAGTTTCATTTGTGTTTTCTTGTAGTAATGTGACATACTTATTTGGGAAGTTATAATCATCAAGGCAATTCAGTAATGTGCTATAATCAGTGTTCACAGCTGGACTGTAGGATTCAATGGTATTTCTTTGTTGATATTCAAACAGGGAGTTGTACTTCTTAAATTTGATAGCAATATAACATTTTTAGAGGCATTCTTTATAATGTATCAATGTATTTTTAAAGTATGAAAAAATTAAGATAGATCATGTTAGCAAGTAGACTTCTCTTTAGTGCAGTGTAGTTTAAATTTTCTGGTTTGCTCTATGGGGTGAGAATGCCTGTGTTGCAGAGCGTAAAGTAACTCTTTTCCTTACTGCATTACAAGTTTGCACATCATCAGAAATTCAGCTTCGATTCATGCCCACTGACAGGTCAGTTAGTTGGCACTTAGGTTACCACAAATTTGAAGAGGAGGTGTTCATGTTTAGTCAGGTGTCTGATATGGGAGAAATCTGTGTTAAAACAATCAGGCTTGCACTGCAGTGAAGTTCTTATTTCAGCTTAAGTATTTTTAATAGATGTCATTCAGTAGTAGATTGTCTGCTAACAGTCAAAGGGAGATGGTCAATTGAAAAACCACTAATGAGGACCTGAAAGTAGGTTTGGATACTGCATTTACCTTACCTTCTCCACTATAGCTTTTCCCATATTTTTAATAATACTGTATCTTATGCCCCATATGAAAGACTAGCTGCAGGTGGAAGTAGGATGCAGTATTTTTGAGTATTTGTAAGGTTTTGAGAGTTTGGGTAACAACAGCAGGTGATTAAGTGCTTGGGAGGGCAAGCTGTCAGTTTTCAAGTTAATGTCATTCTCTTTCAGTATTGATAGTCAAGCAACTGTTAAAAATTTTCTAAGCTACTGGACCCAAAGTGGGACCATGCATGTCTTCGTAAGTTTCAAATTGTTCAGTGAGGGTTGGTTTTGGTTTTCTGTTGTTTTTAAGGATTAAAAAAAAAGGCAAGAATTTTAATTATTTCACTAAGTCTTTTTATTTCTTTACATTTATTAACTCTATTTTTTTTTTTTTTTTTATTTTAGCTGGACAAACTCCCCCACGTCCACCTTTAGGTCCTCCTGGCCCACCAGGCCCACCAGGCCCTCCACCTCCTGGTCAGGTCCTCCCACCTCCATTAGCTGGACCTCCTAATCGTGGTGACCGTCCACCACCACCAGTTCTATTTCCAGGACAGCCTTTTGGTCAGCCTCCACTCGGGCCGCTTCCTCCAGGCCCTCCACCACCAGTTCCAGGCTATGGGCCACCACCAGGTCCACCACCACCTCAGCAGGGTCCACCTCCACCTCCGGGTCCATTTCCCCCTCGTCCACCTGGCCCTCTTGGGCCACCCCTGACTCTTGCTCCTCCTCCACATCTCCCTGGGCCACCTCCAGGTGCTCCACCACCTGCACCACATGTGAATCCAGCTTTCTTCCCCCCACCTGCCAATAGTGGCATACCTACTTCAGACAGCCGTGGCCCACCTCCAACAGATCCATATGGCCGACCTCCACCATATGACAGAGGTGACTATGGGCCACCTGGAAGGTGAGTGCTTTTGGTGTAATGTGCTTGGTAGCAGAATTTACTCCTCTTGTAGGAAGCATTTGATTTTTCCTTTTAATGCAAATGTTAGAAATAATGAAAAATAGACACGGAAGGATCCCAACAGTCTTCTAATTTGCCCCTTCTTACTTCTCTCAGTGAAATATCTCTCAGAAACATGTTTGTAGCAGTAAGAAAATCCTGAAATGCAACACCAGTAATCTCACTTTCCTTTTTCAGCTCTGAACTGTTTGTCTTCACTGTTTGTATTTGGCAGTGTCATCATTCCATGTGTTCTACATGTAAACTTACATATCACTTCTTAGGCAGCAGCTTCTGGTTGTGTTTCTGTCTTAACTTGAAATTCTGGCTTGTGCCTTTATCATTGTGCTTTGCAAGCTGTCTTTTTAGAATCCTCTGGAGTTCTTTTTTGAATATGTGCATACATTGAATACAGTGCCATACCAAGCTCATACCATTTTCATCTTTTAGCAGCCCTGCTTGTCCCTTTTTTACTTCAGGATTCAATTCAAAGTTAGTCTTTGTCTCAAAAGCCAGGTGTGAATTTACTGCAAGACTTTTATCTTCCTTTCCTGTCAAGATGCTTCTGCTCATTTGGTGCAATCTTGCTGTGTTTGTAGCAGGGGCTTTTCCTATGGTTAATCCTATCTGGGACAGAGTTCTTGAGTCTCTCTGACTTGACTTGTCAAGGTTTGCACATCTTGTTTGAAACATCTTTTTCATCTGTGCTTTCAAGCATCTCTGTCTTGCTGCTGTTTCTTGTTTTTCACCATATTTGTGTTTGTCACAGAAAATTTTGGGATAGATTGTAAGACAGACACTTTTTACATAGTTACATTTGGATTTTTCAGCTGTGATTTTACTGCTAGCATGAGAGACACTTCTCTTGCTTAAAATGTTTTCTGCAAAGACACTTTGTTTTGATTCTTGTTTTATCACAAAGTTTAAAAAAAACCCCACGCATCTGTACATACTATGTTCATACAGAAACTATAGAAAATCAAGCATTTGGCTTAATTGCCTGAAATATAATAAAACGATAAGGTGTTGGTTGTTTTTTGATGGACAAAATCGAGGTTGTCTGCAGTTTATAGAATGTCTGGGGAGGGAAGGAGTGGGAATAGGACAGTATAACTTACTGTCCAGTATTTTCATTAATAATGTTAAAACTATCATCCATAACTATTTAAATTGTCATTAATTATATATCATAGGCGTTTCACTGGAAATAACATGTCCATAAGAGAAAAATTACATATTCCATTCTATGGGAGGCACACGAAAAATAATACTCAAAACTCAGGGAGGTATGAATTTTTAGACATTTCCTCTTATGCTAAACTGGCTATAGGATCTTGTTCCACTTCTTGCAATTAAGAGGATAGCATTGCTTATTATTCTGCATTTTCTTTCTACCAGAAGAACTAACACTGTTCTAGAAATATCAAGCAGTGGGCCAGTTTAACAGTCTCAACATTTGTCTCTAACACGTTTTTCCAAATTTTCTATATGATACAGAGACTGGCTAATAGGACACTGCAAAACTTTTGGGAAAATTTTTGTATAGGTTAACTTCTGTTACTTTGGAAAACCCTATATAGGTAGCTAACAATTAAAGTAAAAAAAAGTGTAATGAGTATGAGGATTCTGCTTTATTGCTTCCTCCTTACTGTGACCAGTTTGGAGATCAAATTGGAGCACCTTGAACTTGACCAGAAATAAAAAACCAAAATTAGCTGTAAAATGTTGATGTATCATTCAGAAAATTGAGTGTTTTAAAGATGATAGCCTATATTTGCTTTTCATAAGTTATAGCATTCTGGTCTTAGTTAAGATCTGGGAAACAGGATCATATAGTTCTAATTCCAGTGCTGTTATAAAAATGATCTCTAATTTTGCTCAAAGTCGCATTGCCTATGTACATGTATTTCCACATCCATTCAATTGGGATAATATCTACTTACATACCTTCAAGGATTTTATGAAAATTATAAACATTTGTAAAGCACACTGTTAAGTGCTGCTGAATCTTCAAAATAGATGGGATGAACAAGAATAAGTCTGTTTATACAGCAATGTCTTAATTGTTTTTTACCTTTTTTCTTTTTTCTTTTTTTTTTTTTAAGCTTTCAGGATTTTATACTGTAACATGGTCCTTAACAAAAACCAAAACCAAACCCAGATCCTGCTTTCTTTTCTGTTTGTCACTTTGCTTAAAGTTGCAAACTTGGATTGTTAAAACTGCAATGATATCTTCTTAAGTTTTTCTTGACCTTTTAAATACTAGTTTTATTGCTTGCAGAGAAATGGATGCTGCAAGGACACCTCTAAGTGAAGCAGAATTTGAAGAAATTATGAACAGAAATAGGGCAATCTCAAGCAGTGCCATTTCGAGAGCTGTATCAGATGCCAGTGCTGGTTAGTAAAACTTGATTAATGTGTTTGCTATTCTACCCAACTGAAAAGAGTTTTTCTGTTAGGAGACTTGCAGCCCTGAAGCCACATTATGCTAATAGGAAGCTGAATTTAGGTACAACCTATGACTGATTTTGTACTGTGCTCTAATTAGTTTCTGAGAATGCCTCCTGAGTACTGATCTGGACAGTATTTTAATATTTGATTCTACAGTAAATTATCTGGATGGCTGTTGAAGAGAAGATAGTCGAAATGGTAATACTATTACAGATAAAAATCTTTGTTCTGATTTGCATAATTTTCTGATCATGATCTTGTATCATTTTCAGGGGACTATGGAAGTGCTATAGAGACCTTGGTAACTGCAATTTCCTTAATTAAACAGTCCAAAGTATCTGCGGATGATCGCTGTAAAGTACTTATTAGCTCTCTTCAGGACTGCCTTCATGGAATTGAGTCCAAGTCTTATGGTTCTGGATCCAGGTAAAACTTTCCTCTTCCATCTGCCCTTACTTATAAAAGGGAAGGTGTAGTGCAGGACTAGTTCACAAAGAAGAAACTAAGTCATGTAAGAAGCTTAGTGATTTGCTGAGTTGCACAAGAAATGTGTGAAGGAACCAAATAGGGTTTTCCTGAACTTAGCTGCCTTTTAATTAACCCTCTTTTCAAAATCGATCTGACTAGCTTAAGTTTAACTCTTAGTTTTATTTAATATCCTTTCCTACATGATGTTCTTGCAATGTGTAGACTTTGAAATAGAATTATCCTTTATCAATTAAGATGTCCAGTGCATAACTTTTATTAGAATTTGCTATTGAAAATTAAGGTTGAGGATATTTGATGCCAATTTTCATTTTGCTTAAAAGTAGTTTTCTCCACACTTGTTGCAGGAGAAATACGCCTGGGGGGGGGGGAGGGAATGTTGGGCAGAATGATTTTTGCCTGTTGTCCTTTGTCATACAATCTAAAAATTGAGAGTAGGTAGATTTGAAATTCATGGACTCTTCTACCTAGTACAAATAAGAGATTGATATTTCTTTCAAAACTTAAATAACTCCCCTTTCAGAATTAGGGCAAACACTGAGCCTCTAGTTCATTTGGATACTGTAGCAGTAGTGTAGTTGGCCTTGAATATTAAAAACACAAAGACAGCTGGTTTTGGCATGTACTTTCAATACGCGGATTAGCAGCCACGTTGTAGTGATAGTTTGAGGTATGGTGCATTCCCCCAGCTGATTTCAGCCATCTCGTCTTCCATTCTGCGTGTGTACTTTCTGACTTTTCCTTGATAGATTAGAAAATGGGTGCACCTTAGTATCTGTAACTTGAGTTCTTAGCCACCACCTTTTATACCAGCTATCTTTCATGTTATATACAAAAACGTATCTGCGTCACAGTGAACAGATACTTCTCTCATACGCTTTTTTGATGAAATTCATACTTATAAACAGAATACAAAATTGGCATGTGGTGGATGGCTTGTATTTTGAAGAAGAATTTAATGAAGTAATTTCTTTTAGAAGACGTGAGCGATCCAGAGAGAGGGACCACAGTAGGTCACGAGAAAAAAGTAGGCGCCACAAATCACGCAGTAGAGATCGTCATGATGACTATTATCGGGAAAGAAGCCGTGAAAGAGAGAGGCATCGTGATCGTGACAGAGATCGTGACAGAGAACGAGACAGAGAGAGAGAATATCGTCATCGTTAAAGAAGGTGAGCATTTGTTTCATGTTCTTGAACTTTACTGTTACTGACTTACTAAAAGTAAGTACTCTAGGTTTGGGATTATTTACACCATTAATGTTTGCATTTAAATGGTCCTGCAGTATGTACTGAATCACTTTCTTCTTGCAGCATCTGACATGAACATCGGTAAGTAACGACAGGTAACTGGTCTTGGGAGGGAGGGAGTATTTGTATGATTATCTTCTGCAGTTTGCATGCTGCCTTCTTAATTTTAGGTGGTACTAATGTTTTCAGTTTTTATGAAATGCAATTAAACCAATTCTTAAAAAAGCAGTAAGCCAGACTGATAAAGTCTGCTCTCTTTGTAATCTTAGAAGATTATATTAAACTTATGGTTGTATTTCTTATTTGTATTTAAAACACTAATTTTGTATTTTAAAATCTACTTGTGTAAGGACTGCAGCATTGAGCCCTTCATATGTCATGTGTGGATTATTTCAATTTAGGGAATACATGTACATATGGTTGCTGTCCTTGCACATGTATGGTGTTGGTTTTTTTTTTTCTTCCAGTGAGTTTTACTAAAATACAGGAAATATAGCCAGCCTTTGCTCTTTATTTTATGAAATGTGACCTGTCAGTATCTTCTGCCTTCTAGCTAAATTCAGGTGTTATCTTCAATAAGATTTACGATCAGTTGTTCACCACCACCCTGATTTTTCATTCCCTCCCCCATTTGATAGTGAAGTAATTTTCTGAAGACTAGTAAACAAACGTATGACACGAGGATTGTTTCTTTTCTGGTTGTTCACAAACTAATGTGTTCTTTTATTTCATATATCTGCAGTCTTGCATGCATCAAATGTCTATATAGCTACAGAGTAGCATGCTAAATAATACTTTTTTTCAGTGTACTACTGAGAGCTTTAAAATACATAGAAATGTTCATCCTGTTATGTATTTTGAGGATTGGGAATTCAAGCTACCCATGATTCCTTATATTTGACAATTGGAAAAAACCCTACCTATTAGTTTCTCTGCAGTAGTCTTTCCCTTTTTAGAAGAATTTCCCAGTACATCTACACTAAAACTGAAGCTTGCAGACTTGCCTGTCTGCCTAGCTTCCATTTCTTACATTTACCCTCAGATTTAGTTTCCAGATTTGCATGTGGCATTTATTCATGAAAGTTCATTTACAAAAGTTAAATAGAGCAAAACTTTTTAGAAATCATATAAAATGTAGCGTACTAAGTGAAAATATAATTTTGTATTAGGTAAATGTCAGGTTTTAGTCAGGCTTTTCTGTTACTGACTCTTTCGTGAGAGAATAAATTCTGATACTAAATGCTCTAGTTTATTGAGTATTAAGTGGGATGTTGTCTTGGGTTCATATGTTAACAGGGACACACAAAGCAGTAATTGGCCTAGAGAAGGGAAGTCAAAGGCTTAAGTAGGAAGGTGAAACGTGGCAGCTGAAATAAAGTTGGCTGTATATATCTGTTAATGCCACTTTTTGTCATAAAAAATAGATTGGTAGAAATATTTCTGTAATTGCATAAAAATAGCAACTGTCGTTCTTAATTGTAAAATATTAGAACATAAAAGTACAGATTTAACAAAAGTAAATGTAGTTTCTTCTGTTGAACTGGATTTTTACCTTTTATGATAAATGAGTACTTGCGATATTTGCAAATAGTTGTTATTAATAGGAGATAACCATTGAGCTGAGTGATGGATGCATTTCCAGAGTGTTTTCCTTCTGGTGGATGTGAGCAAGCTGCACTGAAAATTATTAATAACCTGGAATTTAAGATAATTTTTTTACCCTTGGCATACTTTTATTAATCTAGCTTTAATTTTGTGTATTTAGTGTTGTGCATGTAGATACGGAGTTTCTGTACCAAGTACAAATTCCCTACCCTATCACCCCAAGAAAACATATCAAATAGCATTAGGTTGCATTTTATAATTTCCAAAGCACAATTTTAAAATGAGACTGTGGTTTCAGTCTCTGTTCACGTGGGATTTATATATGCAACTTCCTTCAACTTTGTCGTGTGCTGGGACTTCTCTTTTCTTTCAGAGGGGTTGCGTAGGTAAGATTCCCTTGTGCAAAGAAGAAAATAGGTCCTAAATACTTGATTTAAAGGGCAAATTTAGTATTCTGCATGTAAATGAAAACATTTGGTATTTTTTTGAAGTTGTAAACATTTTGTCTTGTTGCTGTCTTAATGAAGAAGGGCTTTATTGTAGTTTTGTTTTTTTATATATATATACACACACACACATATATAAAAATACAGTTATCTCCTGGTTTGTATGTTTCATTTTCACTAAGATGTATGTTGCCATACATTTTTTGTTTCATTCTTTACATTGATTAATATTCATAAACGGATTTAACAGTCTCAGTCATTTAATAAATATCAGCAGTGCTGAAAAGAGTTACTCCCCGTATTACTGTGTTTTGCCAGATAACATGAAGTTGCCTCTGTGCCTGCAACCTATGAATGGCACCTATACTTCTCCTTATTGTGTACCTATAGTCATAACTGTGATACTGTACTGGCATTTTTTTAAAGTGTTACACATCTAGTTTAGAAGGATTTTAAAGGTCCATTGTGAACATTTTTGTATACAGTGAAATTCAGTTTGTACTGTATTACATTTATAGAGATGGGTTAAATTGGAATAACTTACTAAATGTGTTTATAATAATAAAACTCTATTAAAAAGTTTAGATGTACCATAGCAGGTATTTACACTTCTGTTTGTACACTTCATGATTTAAAATTAAATTCTTGCAAGATCTTGTGCCTTCACTTGAGTAAGGCTTCATGTACATTGATAATCCATTCTACAGAATTACTATAAACCAAATGTTTCCTTGAAACATCTTACCTTTGCTTGTAGAAAGCCTATAGATATAAAAGAGAACAATAGATTTAAGACAAATGTCTAACCTGTATTAGTCAAGAAAACTAAGAATCCAATAGAACGATATTTAGAAGGATTAACAGCAAAATTAGTGTACAAACAGAATAGTAATGTAACTTCATCAGCATGAGTCCTGACTTTTTTTAGACAGAATTTTTTTTTTTTTTAGTTTAACTGATACTCAATGATGTATTTCTAGGTGATACATTGTCCCAATCTTAATCTGTCTGAATTTCTATAACTGCTGAATGTTAAGTTTTTCATTTTATGTTTTTGTTATTGGGTTGATTGATTATTTCCTATTTAAACTGGATTTGGACTGAATTGCAAAGACAAAAACACACTAACATTGTAACAGTTGATATGTATGTAGACTTTGTACTCCATATTTCATGGTTTTTCTCTGATTTTTCTGCTCTCAAACCACTGTAAGCAAAATAATTTAAAGTCTAATGTACTTCTGAGGCTCATGCTTCTTCCAAAACTGCTCTCAGCTCTTTCTGAAATAGTTTCAGCTTTGGAGTGATCCAAGAACTAACATGATTGGATTTTTTTTTTGTGTGTGTCAGTAGGAGGGGTAATGTTACTGATAGTTTAAGTAATATTTATTATATTTTTGCTTGTATAAGTAGGAACTGTCCTGTAACAGTGTGTTAGCAACCACTTAAACATCAAGTGAAGTATGAAATTAGCCTCTTAAGAAACCTTGTAAATTAATAGGAAAGTGCCTATTTTTATATGTTACTTTAATAATCAGCTTCTAGTTAATAGTGGAATTTTAAGTGAATCATGTGGTAGCATTGTTCAAGACCTGGGTGTATGTACCTGTCTAGGATAATTTTAGATCTTCATAGTATTAAGCTATTGTGAACTTTACCTAATTTCTCTTTTTTAAAACGTGTATTTTTGAGGAAGCACATATGTGGGGCTGGCACTATTGTATTTCATCTAGCATTCATCAGAGGAATCATGCTTTGTGCATCTGATTTAGTATTTGAAATCCACCATAGAGTGAAACAGGCAAGCAGTGCCACTGTTTTATGTGCTTCTTGAAGCCTATTTTATGGCTACTCTGGTGCTTTACAGAAACATATAGTTTGTTTCTTAATGTTCAGTGATTTCTCTCATTTTCTTGAGGGTGATAAGATGATTTGAAAAATGAACTGAAAATCTTATGCTATTGTTTATTTTCAAATGCATAACTGCATAACATAATTTTTTCCATGAACATGTTGCTGTAATTCTCTTGTCTTCTGAGGTGCCTTTAGACACACTTATATTTTTGTGTTCCCCACATCCTGTGCTTTTTTCATTTTGTTTGTGAAATCACTAGTTTTGACAAATTGGAACTGTGTGAAAGTTCCCCAAGAAAATTTAAGACTTTATAACATTTGAAACATAAAGAAGTTACTTGCAAGTGAAAATGTTGGTTTGATGTAGTGTTCTCCAAAGAATGAACAAGTTCCTTTTTTTGTTTTTCTTTTGCTCATTGTGGTTTGAGAACTAAGATTTCATTTTACAAAAAAAGAGAGAGAGAATTGAGAGATATCTCTTCATTTTTATGTTTTTCTGTGGCAGCCTGATCTACTTTCTTGTGTCTTCCTCATATATTAATGTGAAAGATACTTGCCAATAATTCACAGCTTTTTAATTTGTAAACTAAAGATTGAGTTTTCTGAATGCACCTCTGTTCATCAGTTGGTTTTGGTGAATAGACAGGCTGGGATAGTAGAAGAAAGAGATATGATGAATGAAACTAGTTTGGGAGCGTTCTTTCTCTTCCCATGTAAAATTATTTATAAAATCAGGAAATTGTTCTGGTGTTGATCTTAAATTATACACTAAGATTGAACAAAGATACAAGGTAAGTACACTAATAATAGTGGGGGGTGAAATATGCAACAAATCAAAGAAGATGCTAGTGGTGGTAAAATAGTCTGTTTGTACGTTTATGGTGAACAGAATCACAGATGTATCTCAGCTTACACTCAAAGACAAATACAGAGTCAAGCTTGAAATTCCTACTTTCTCACTGTTACAGCTAAAGCATCTCAGTATTTGGAGGTTTGTGATGTTCTGGAATGTAGGTTAAGTTAAAAAAAATTGGCTTTCAAGCTGATATTCTCTGGGATTTTTGCTTTGTGTAATTTTTTTCTTTATGTATAGAATAAAATAAAGGAGAATTACATGAAGTAATTCTTAGGAGCTATTAGGATATAATGACAAATGTGTATCATGCATTTTACTGAAATGTGAGCAAGTTGGGAGATTGAATTTCAATCTCTGAAAATATCAGAAATTACTACACTACTATAACAAGACTTGAGGGGTGTATACACATACAGCTTTAAAGTACTGTAGAATTTTCACACTTCTAAAAGCTGTTTAAAGCTTTTATATGCTTATTTGGATAATTGGAATTAAAGGAAAAAATAGAGTTGCTACTGCAAGATGCTTCATATATATAAGAAATCTATTGGGTTTTGTTGTGAGTGTCTGTCTTTGTGAAAAACAATGCTCAAGTTGCATCTTGCGTAAATACAAAAATGTTTGATCACTTAAGTTCTGGGATTTCATTTGTGAAATGTTCTGGCATAAAACCCTAACTTTTAAACCACAAAGTAACTATTTAACAGCTAAGTCTGAAATTTGGGTTTTATTAGTAGAAATGCTGAGAAACTGATTGCTGTGTGGTGTTAAATTGTACAAACCTAACACATGCTTAGGACGGATAGTTTATATGAGCTCAAGGCAGGTGGAAAACAGCATTGCCAAGACGTACTGACTAGAGATTTAATCTATTTTTTTTTTTAAAAGTTGTTTCTTACTTCAATATTCTACTTGCTTGTAGAATACTGAAAAGGGCTGAGCATGAAGGTATAATCCATACAGATTTATTTCTTCCTTTTGGAACCACAAAGGTTTCCGGTTTTGCCAAGATACAGTGGCAGAATACTTGGAACCAAAATGTGCACCACTTTGGATTTTAGTTGGTCATGTTTTACAGAATGAAGGTTCAGTGTGGTGCTGACCATTTTAAGACCCCTATATTGAAAAGCATTAATCCTAAGTCCAGTTTATCATGCATTCTTTAAAGTTCCTGCAGTTCCATAAGTACCCTTACAAATATCGCAAATTATTCCCAGGAACGGAAGCTTTCTCATGCTAGTATTATAAATCATATATACGGTGCTTTGGATCTGTTAACTGTTGCCATAGAAGTGATAAAGATCCATAATTCTTGCCGCAGCAATTGTATGATGAGAGCAGCAAATTCTGACACGCAGTCTCACAGCTGTCATATACTTACTTTCTCCGCTAAAAAAGTGAGATTCTCCCGTTTGTGCTAACTTAGCTCGCAGCTCTTAACACATCTTCTTGTGGAGGCAGCACTTTGTCACTTTGCTACTAATTAATTTTAAAAGTACATAACACCTATGGAAATTTTGGTCTCTGGGGAAGGGAATTCCCCAAAAGTAGTTACTGGTTGATACGTTCATGACTTGGGAACAAAGTCTGCGAATAAGAAAAGAAATTCCAGTTGCTGCTTTGGATTTGGATTAGTTTCTGTGCATACTGTAGTGTATGGAGCCTACTTGGTTATACCTTTTTTTACCGTTGTTATTATTAACACTCACTTTGAGGAAAGGAAGAAATGTGTCAATTGTTCATGCAAAAATTGAGTACTTTGTTTTCCCAACTGCTTTGAAATTATTATACTGGTAGAAGAATATTTGACAGCTGTGTACTGGTGCACGTTCATGAAATTGCTCCTCTAAATGTCTTGTTTTTCAAATGAACAATTTAATGTGTTGGTTTTTTGAACAATTTGATTTAAACTATTTTGAAATTATTGAATGTTGAAATTGTGAATTATTAATGAAATGAAGATAGCTAATTGTTTTGTAATGGAATTCAACTGAAATCCAGTGTATGGAATTATACCATCCCAAGTATTTTGTGAACTCTTACAGTAATTAACTCTGAATGGTGTGGTTCCTTAATTTGCCAAAATAGATGAGAGTAGGAAGTAGGGCTTGGTTTTCTTTTTCCTAGGGCAAGTAGGTGAGGAAACCTGCAAATCTATACTGTATTATTTGAAAAGTGGGTTCTTGTGATTAAACTGCAAGCGTGTATTTTTAGATGTGCGAAGCCCATCCTGCTTGGCACTAGTCTGAAAATTTTGAAGTACTGGTATCAGATTCTGTGCACTTTTAAATGTTACTGAGCTGTGAGCCATCCACTTCGTTATACAATCAGTGCATTACTTAAATGTCAAACCAGCTGTAAGTGGGCAGGTAAAAATGTAAAAAGCTAGTTGTGGCAAAATTACCTTACGTGCTTGTTCGTTTACTCTTGCAGAACGCATACTTTAGGAAATGTTCTATATAAATGTTTCCATCAGTCACAGGAACAGTAGCTATTTCTTCCTTTTATCATTCGATACTTCAACTGTGAAATTTATATTCTTTCGACTTCGTTGTACAACAACAGTAATTTTATTTTTAACTATTGTATTAGAAAACAATTTTATGCACAAACAAGTAGCTACTGCTTCCAGGTATTTTGTGTTAGTTTACATTATGGTGAAGTAGATGCACGACTTGTGTATGTATAGATAAGCCAACAATTTTCTGTGTATTATGGGGACTAGCAAAATCTACATCACAAATTTTGACACATTACAGCTGAAGGAAGAGGAACATCATGCAAGACAAGATACATTCTTCAAGGAAAGATGCTTGTCCAGCAGTTTGCTTCATGTGATTGAACTGAGCCTGTAAGGATTCATGGATAAAATGAACAGGAATAGATCTGAATAAAGCAAATCTGCATACATGGTAACCAGTAGCTCTTTTACTTTTTTATGTTGCTTAACTGTTTTATTTGAGGGAAACCTGTGTGATTTAAACCTTATAGCTTTTGCAACTTTATTACTGGTTATATACATTTGGCAATTATAATGTGCAAGCAATTGGAAAAAGTCAAGTAAATGCTTGTTTTTATAGTAGTTTGTTCATGTTAAACTGTTCATATGATAATGTCTGTACACAGCACCACTTTGATTACAGTAGATGTAGTGTTGTAATAAACTGTTTAATGGGGCTGATGTGTAAAGCTGTTCAAGTTATTTGATGTTTACACCTCAGGGAAAGTCTTGTGTTCAGCAATATTTAAAGATAATGTTACAATGAAAACATTGATGCTGTCTTTAAAAACATCGCAATAGTTCTTGCATATGCCTCAACCTAATCTTGCATTCAGTGAGTTAAACATACTAATGTTGCTCTCACACATTCAATTTTGATATGAAAATAGGTGGTTACATAAAACCTTTAATGCTATTTTGCTTTCTAGCAGTGTTTACCTAGGTGGCTTGTGAATTTGCCAAGTGACATATAAAACTGTAAAAACTGCAGCTCTTTGTGGTCTCTTTTGAGGAGAGGTGGTCGCAGGTCTGTGATTTTAGCACACTGAAAATATTCTCTCTCATAGGGCCTTGATCCTGATTGACGCTACAGTTAATATAAACTTAAACTGTTCATGCGAACTTAAACTGTCTGTAATAAGGGGTGGAAAGGTTAGCTTTAAAAAACAAAACAAAACCCTGCAGTTGTTTACAGTTTTATAGTAATAGTGCTTGTGTGTGTTCCCCCTCCACCCCCAAGGCCGTAGCAGTCTGTACATAGTTGTATATTAGAAATGTGCCAGAAGAAACCAGATGTTCCCATTTTTCAGACTTTATGGGTTTGGTATTTTCTTAATACTTTGGGTTTATTCACACATGCATATAAAAGAGAAGGTACACTTGTATGTCCTTGTTCAGTGACAGGCAATATTTAAATGTCTTAGCAAAAAGTGGCGCTAATTAAATCTGTCAGATGAGGTTTTGTAAATTTACCTAAAAACAAATTATTGGAGATCACAGTGAAAGTTGACTTTAAATTGTAAGAATTTGTTTTAAATTTCATTAAGTGTGAAGTGCAAGTGAATAGAAAGTTCACGTAAGTTGCAAAAACTTAGTTTCTGGCAGCCTTGCACAAAGGCTCACTTTTAGCCTGTTGTAAATCGTTACGTAACAGATTTATTCTTGGAGTTTTCACTTATTCAAATAGCTACATTTAATGTTTTAAGTTAAGTTTCAAGACCTCAGATGGCTTTAAGAGGAAACTCTTAGACAACTCTTGATTTCTTTTTTTTTACCGATTTTGAAGATTTTACAGCTGACCTAAAATGTTACTCTGTTCAGGAAAGCACTTAAATCTATTTGGTTTTCCAGAGCATTTAAAGCATGTGCTTACATTCCATACAGTTCAAGGAATGGAAACATATGCTTTAAGTACTTTATTTGCATACGTGAGTGATTTTTATGCTTTACTGAGTTGGGACCAGTAGCCTCTGCAACTGCAAAAGTTTTGCCTAAGTCTGAAACGCTCTAATATTTTTGTCACCTACCACTCAGCCAGGTTTCCTGCAGCCAGGTTGATGCTGTTGGACTTGGCTACAGCTTCAGACTCTCCCCTTTTTTTCCCCCTTAACTTGTGTACCTCAGTTCCTCATGCATGGGATCACTGGTGTTTATTGAACTATTTGCTACTGAGAAGATATTTGACATGTTTGTTTAATCCTGTTTGCAAATGAAAACTGCCTTTTAAAATTTTGTAAAACTGAAAGTTGTATCAAATAAGTCATGACTCATTTCCTGCTTTTTGTGAATAGGTGTTGGTTACAAACAGAACAGTACTGTTGTATTTTTTTTCTTTACCTAAAAACATTGTTTACTGCTGTGTGTAATAAGTTTAAGGAAGAAATAACCTGCCTGTAGCTGTTACATGGGGAATAGCTAATACTGGAAAGGCAGCAGGTAAGTAATGTTCCATTGCATAGATATATTAAATCTTAAAATAAAAAAGTAAATTTACAAGCATTTTATGCAGGAACTGATATTTTACTCCACATTGAAATAGATTTAAGGAGACTGTTGCTCTTTTTACACAGAGTGTAATTTCTCACTCGCATATAGATTTCCATTGCTGGCAATGGAAATAGCAGGGAGGGAATAGCAGGGGGAAAATAACATAAGTTAAACTGAGCGATCATTGTGATTTGAGAGATGAGGTCCCCGTATGAAGCCCCGTATTTCTGCCTGTTCTCAGAATACTTAGTTTTAACTGACAGGTGTACTGTGTTGCAATTTAGATAATACTCTCTTGTTATTGTGAGTTTCATTTGTTAAGATTTTTTTAAAATGGAACAAAAAAATGTACAGGAAAAAATCCAAAGACCCTGATAGACACCAAAAAGGAATATGTCTAATGCACATCACATATAACTGGATCCGTAGTAGAATGTTTACCAGGTTTTAGTTTATTAAACGTTACTGGTGATTTCCTGTGCACGCTCAGGAAATAGCGGTTTGGTGATTTACTGGCTGGTGATGATGCCATGATGGCTACTGCTGTGCTCTTTGGTATTCATCCAATTGTATTTCATCTCCTTTTGCTGATGAAAGGACAAAATAGTCTGTGAGGAAATACTTTATTTCTTTCAAATATTGATTTTATAAGTAATATTGAAAATAATATCTTAAGGCTGTTTCCTTTATCTTGAAAGACAAAACCAACAAGTAGTGACTTAGGGGTGGCAGTGCTTTAGCAACAGAAGTTGTTTTACTGGAGGTTTGTTTTTTAGAAGTAGAGTTGTTGGTTGTGTTGGTTTTTTTGGTTTTTTTTAAAGTAAAATTTCTACTGGACTGTATGTTTTGACAGGTCAAAAATATTTCTTCAGAAGAAGAACATAGCATTTTGGAAACTGTACAGTCTTTTTTTCCTCATTCCCTTTTTGCTTTCTGTGCCAATAATTTTAGTTCTGATTGCATTTTGAAAAACATTTGTCAGAACTTTTCAAATTTTTATTTACAGTGTGGCTTATAAGCTTGGATAGCTGTTGGTTTTGTGTTTAAACAAGGTATCTTATTAAATTTAGGCATTAGCTTGATTTTTTTTTTTTTTTGAAGGAGTGAGTGTTTTCTATTTTTGTTCCTTTGAAATTGGGGAGGCTTAGTTTTTCTAACTGTATTTTTTTACCTGATTGTTTAGTTGTATACCCTAACCCTTGTAAATGTTTTCCTAGTTGTATGTGGATAATTGGAGATTTAAATGTTGTATATACTTGTCATCTATGTTTCTAGTAAAAATACATGGCATTCTTTATAGAAATACTTAATTCCTGATTTCCTTTTCTTATCCACTTGCTCTCTGTGTACAGGTTAGACAGACTTTGCTCCTATTTTTATTTATAGAATTTTATACGTAGCCTCTTAAAGTTATCATTGGTTCTTGTGTAAACTGAGATACAGCCTTAAATTTCCTAACATAATGCTCATTAAGATACTGTTAGTCACGTAGATTCGAATATAAACAAGCATGTTTAAGACTGGTACTCTTCAGAGATCCAAGACACTAAATTGCTTCTGCATTGAAATACAAACCGTTCAAGATCTTAGAGAAGGAAAGTGCAGGTCAGTGTGCATATACTTCAAGAAGACTGAATTCTTTCCAAAACAAGTATTTTGATGTAGGAAAGAAGCAATGTGGATTTGTTTAGGGCTTAAGTTATTTTGGTAATTGACTGCATAAGTCTTAAACATAATGGTTGCAGCATGCTAATTAGTATATTTATGCAGAAATATTGTCTCTTGCAACTGTTTACTATGATGCCTTGCAATTAATATTGCAGAGAGGCTTGGGGTGGGTGGGGTGTGGAGGTGGTTTTTTGTTATTTTGTTGTTGTTGTTCCCCTCCCCCCCGAAATTGAGATCTGACATGCTATGTACTGTTAGATTAATTTTACCTTTGGAGGATGAATTACTAGGGAGCAGTCTGGAGCATAGAAGTTCCTCAAGTTGATGTTCTCATGGGATTTTTTTTTTTCCCCATGTTGGACAAAATATGATAAAGCATCTCATTCTATTTGTATATTATGCACTTGTTAGTTCTTGAATCCTTTCTATAGCCTCAGTTATTGCAGCGGGTTTTAGGTTCTGGTATGACTTATGTCTGTGCTTAAATCTTTTAAAGCTTCTTTGGAAATACACTAGTTTTATTGAAGTCTCTTGAAAATAGTAAGCAGTATACCTTTGATCCCAACGAAACAGAGCATTTAAGTTGTAAAAATTCCCATCTATTCATACCATGTAATGTGATTTTACATGATTCAGTGCTAACACTTTGGAGTATATACAAGTAATAGACTTTGGCCTCACCCTCTTGTATACTGTATTTTGTAATAGAAAATATTTTAAACTGTGCATATGATTATTACATTATGAAACAGACATTCCCGTGATCTTCAAATGTAAGAAAATGAGGAATGTGCGTGCTTTTATAAATACAAGTGATTGCAAATTCAGTTTCCTTACTACTGCAGGTGTCCTTTTTTAAAATAAAAAAAAAGGAAAAAAAAAAAAGCCAAGTGTTTTAAAGGTGAAATACATTCCTATTTGGTAAACCTTAACATTTTTATGACTATGACCAGCACTGCTGACTTTCTAAACAAAAGGCTGTATTGTCTTCCTGTGCCGTTCCATTTCCTGATTCCCATTTTGCACAAGGATGTATGAGTAAACTATTCAAGAAATGGTTTTGAAATACAGCAGGGGGGCTTGTCTAAGTTGGAATGAGGAACTGCAATGCAAAATGTGAGGAAATGGATGTCTGTCAGGATGCCTGACTCCAAAGGATTTTATATATATAGCAAACAGTTTCCTGATACCGGCAGGCCAAAGAGTCTGTTGAATACTTGAGTTTCTGAAGACCTATATTTCTCAACAAGGTAAGATGGTATCCTAGCAAATGCGGATTTTAATACATTTTCAGCAGAGGTACTTAGTTAAGTTTAGGGGTCATTTCATCTTTTTTAGATGTTATACTTGAAATATTGCATAACTTTTAGCTTTCATGGGTTTCTTTTTTTCAGCCTTTAGGAGACTGTTAAGCAATTTGCTGTCCAACTTTTGTGTTGGTCTTAAACTGCAATAGTAGTTTACCTTGTATTGAAGAAATAAAGACCATTTTTATATAAAAAAAATACTTTTGTCTGTCTTCATTTCAGCTTGTCTGATGTCTTTGCAGTGCTCATTATGTCAGTCCTCTCAAATATTCAGACATTAAAACTTAAAGCGCGGACATTCTGACGTAGTTACAGCTAGATTCTGGGCTATAATTATTTCTGAATCTAGAAATAGTTCTGTTCACACAGCTCTTGTCCTTCTCATCTGGCCTTTAAAGACTTTTTACAGAGTTTAAAATCAGTGAGAAGTGCAGACTTTTTTTTTTTTAAGCCACCCTTTTTTTTGTCAGTCACTTTTATGTAAAATGCAGTGACCTACATATGTCAACTGAAGAAAAAAAAAAAACAAACAAAAGCCGGCTGTGTAAAGCAATTTTGGTCTCTTAAAATTACATTTTCAGAATCAAACATGTACTAATGTTTGGAGCTGTGGGCTTGCTATAAAGGAGGCATTAAACCAGTGATGATAAACCTTTTTATTTTAATCTTGTTTCTTGAGTTGACTAAATCTGGCAAATGTTAATCGTTACAAAGCACATGTGTGTTAAACACAGCAGTGGCAAAACAGCTGTATGGCAGGTTGAACTGTTGTCAGCTCATCTCCTGCGGACACTTGGTCTGGCACCAGTGACAGTATCCATCCTGTGATGATTTAAAACTACTTTTGGTGCTGTGGTTTCATGGCCCAATGTTTTACTCTGCTGCTAGATCAGAACACTGTATATGTAAAGCACGCATCTGTGTGTTACCTACAGAAAGGCATTAGCATCGCCATACTGTGCCATACTAATGGTGAACTTTTCATAATTCATAATATTTATTGAAGTTCATTTACCGTAACACAAGATGAGCTATATCTGTTGTACCATCTTAGATTACTGGTACCATTTTGCAGTGCTGTCAGCTCTAGCTTTTGTCTGTGACAAGCCTCCAGCATTTGGCAGTGGTACAATTATGTGAGGATGCTGATTTTCATTTGGGAAAAATATTTTTTTTCTAATCTCTATAGCTTCAGAAAGGTCTGAAATGCAATCTGATTGGCTTGGAAAATCACAGCATTCATGACTTTATTTAAACATGATTTTTGAATGAATGACAGTGGGTGATTGTACAGGTCTGTGTAGAGGAAACAAAAGGCTCAGTAGAAAACGAACCTGAATTTCTTTGGCTAGTGCTCTAAACCTGTAAGAATAAAATAACGTTCGCGTATTCTAAAGGGCTCAAATTTTGATTGTTCAAAATAGCAAGCAACAGGATAGCAAAACTAACCTGGCCACTGATTATTTACTGCACTATGTCTGAATTTCACAGTTAAGCTGGGGTTTTAACTAGATGAGCGTGGGTCGTGGCTCGGCTTTATTGACAGAGTGAAGGTTTGGATGGGATGGAAGGAGTTTTGGGCTGTGGCTGTGGGGTTCGGGGGACTCCAGGCGTCCTTCTGGGTGGAGAGCACAGGGGAAAATCATTGCTAACTTGATTTTAAAGTACCTCGTTGCAATTTTCCTCCAGGTTAGGGTGTTCAGCAGTTCCCATTGCTGAACGGAGAGAACTGTAAAGCATCCTGTCCCCAAAAACATAGGAAGTGTACTCTTAAGATAAACACAGTGAGGATTCAGTAGTACATGGATGAATTTGTTGTGGAAGCATTCAAGCATAGGCCAACTAGCCAGGGTGCCAGATCATCAAGCTATGGTTTGAAACGGTTTCAGGAGAATGAGGAAGGTAAGCACTCTTGAGTGTGGTTGGTTTGGTTTTGTTTTTCCACATAAGCTCTCTGGGGAAAATACCATCCCTAGAGACAAGGAAATAATTTGATAATGCTTGCTGGGAAAGCTGTTTCTTGCTCAATTCTACTTGTGAGAACCTTGCTTCCAGCCTTTTTCAGTGTCCTCTCTGTAGCTGCTGCAGATTGAAAGGCCCAGGGCCTGATGTGAGCTGGAGGGAGAGATCCTGCTGGAATCCAGGCTTCAGCAGCAGATTGCCGTCCTGGTTTGTTCTCCCCTCCAGTGCCCAGTGGAAACCGGTGCAGAAGCCTCCTCTCTGCCATCTCTTGCTGCAGGCAGACTGGCCTCAGAAAAGACAGCTAACCCTCCCCAGCTACCCCATCCTCGGAGGTAAAAAAATGCCCAAAACCAAAACGACCCCCACCAGGATAAACCAGTTTCTAAGCACAGCTGTACTGGCTGAGCAGCATCACTCTGTGGCCCTTAATATTGACTGGCAGGGTTTTGGGAGGAGAGGGAGGTGGAAGGTGTTTGTGAGGTTTAGCGTTGGAGCCTACAATAGTCATTTGTGTAAGCTGTGGGTTCTTGTGCCAGCCGCAACTGAAGGTTATTTCTGGACTGCAGGAACCGTTCCCGTGAGGTAGCTCTGGGGTTCCTGTGCAGATGTCCTGCTGTGGGTTTTGCAGCCCAGGTGGTGGGGCGGCCTAGTCCCCAGGATATCTTTATGCAGAGAGAAAGTTGCCTGCTACTGCACCCGTTCTGAGCCAGCCTCGCTGAAGGCACTACTGAACTTTCTCCTCTTGCAAAGCTGGCATCTTGCTTCATCTCCTGCTGATAGAAGAGCGTTGCTGATCAGGGAGAGGCTTGAGGTTTTGAATTTCTCTCTGTGGAAATGAAAGACACCTAAGCACCTGCTGGGAAGCAGACATTGCGTAAGTAGTTAGAAGTGTCCTTCTGGACCCCTGCTACGTTTGGGGAGAGGGGAGATGCTCAGGTTCAGAGTATTAGTGCTGTTCTCTACCTTTTTATTCTCCCCTGGTTCATCCTTCACACCTTTTAATAGTATTGCAGCTGGTCCAGGGGAGGTGGTAAGCCGGAAAAGAGAAGAGCAGCAGAAAGTAAATCAAACTCCAGAATCAGAAAAGCAAAGTCTGTATGAAGCTGTGAAAGGTAAGTTTGTTTGTGCAGGCTGAGTAAAGGAAGATACGGGTTGTAGCAGCTGCGTAGCGTATGATCACAAAGAAACCTTTTTTACAAACACTATTACAGGAAAATCAGATGCAGGTACCTGAATGTCTTTATTCCCAAATTATCCTGAAATGCTGGGCTATAACAAATCATGCCATGCCATGCCGTGCAAGGAAACACTGATTTAATCATTTTGGGGCAGAACCTCTGTTTTGCATTGGGAATTACCTGAGCCCTCCTGAAGGCCTGTAGCATCACACTCTCAGAAATAAGATAGTCGACTGAGAAAGATGTTTGCCAAATTAACATCTGCGTTTTTCCAAAGATAACCACCTGGTAGCATAGCATATGTGTTAAATGAATGTAGTCTGCACACTCAACACCTCCGACAGTGGGTTTGGTATATCCTAAAGTAGTTAAAGTACGACACATCTACCCGACATTCTGAATGCATCTTGGCTAACAACACCAATTACTCCAAACATAGTGAAGAGTTTAATTTTAAAGAGTTGATGCTCGTTCACGTTCTACAAGAGCAGGTAAGGCCGCTGCTGCTCAGGAGAGTTTGCCGTCTAAGAGATGGATAGTTAACTGGGACTGCAAGAGGAAGAAAGTCTATTAGTCACATTTAATTTTTATCTGTTTTACCTCTTAGAAGATCCAAAAGCAAGCAGTTGTAGATGGCTGGAGATGAGGAGATGATAAGCCTGCCCCACAACCCAGAGAAGTAGCTTGTTGGGAGATGTACAGGAGAGCGCCTTTGGAGAGGCAACAGAAAGAGGCCAGAGTGAGGTGGGAATATAATTCCTTTCTTTGAGTGGAGACGAAAGGAGGGGTTTGTGAAAGGTGCAGAGGCAGTCTGATGCAAGGGAGGGCAGCATGTTCATTTTCAAGGACGTTGCAAGCGGAGAGGTGCGGTGCTGTCCGGGGGCCTGGGGAGGGAGCAGGGCTGCTGCTAAATGAACGGGCAGAACTTTTGCTGGTTAAGTTTGAGCTGGAACTGAGTCTGAGAAGAAACTCTCCTGTTTCTTTTGGTCATGTAACATAATGTGTAATATTATAGAAAACAGTGAGATGCCGGTCAGCTCATGCTTTTAATGCTGAGACACAAACTATATGGTGTTCAAAAGCGATCAAATATTTTCTGCCTTTCTGACTCTGCTCGTATAGTGCTCCTGGAGAGATGGTGTGAAAAACAATTGCAGATCGTTTTTATTTGTAGAAATGTGTCTTTTCTGATGAAGGCAGAAGATTGCTATCCCTTTTAATTATCTGAATCTGTTTATCCATCTCTTCTGAACTATTTGTGGAAAATTACGTTAGCACTCTTCCTATCAGACTGTGGTAGCTGTAAGTCTTGTAAACCTTTGTATAAGTGGGAAATATAATTAACTTCTTCTGAAACAGGGTTCCCAATTTTGCAGCAATAACCCAGTGTAAACAGTTTTTTTTAAAAAATATATATAGCTGAACAGTTTTTCCAAAACACTTGAATCTACTTAGCACTGGCACTCATTGAGTAGATTTTCTCTTTTTATCCTGTATATAAATGGTGAAGTTGGACCCCTAGGTGTTCTGTCGCACAAGTAAGGACATGCTCAAAATGGTGCAGCTGTGCACAAGTGGTGTAAAAGGGTCTCTTCCTGCCATCTAGCGGCGTGAAAAAACCTCTCCGCTCCTCCTTGCTTCATTTGTAATCGCATGAATTTACATCTTCGACCCTTGTTTAATGACTGCCATGTCCACACATTGGTCATTTATCCCACGTAGCCACCTCTGTATGAGTTACGAGCTCTGTCGGCAGAACTAGATTTGATAATCCTCAACTGCCCTGAATTTAAGAAGGTAAGATGGCAGTTGCTTCTTCCCCTTTCTCCACAAAATAAACAAGCTGTATTATTTTTTTGTCCTTGCCTTGACACCTCATGAAAATAAGTCCTTGTTTCTTGCCTCGTTTTCTGCATATTATTTTGAATGCCTTTTGAGCACGCTGCCATTAAATTCCTGTGCATGTTTTCCTATATAATACGCTTAGAGCGAAAGAAATACTTTAATGCTCAGAAGCCTTTCTTTGACACTGAAGACACTGGAAGATACTGTCCACACAGGCAGAGAAAACGTTGGCTGTAGTTGGATGCATCTCCGTAACCTGGCAGAAGATGGGTGGGCTTCCATGTGGAACAGGCAGCGTTCGCCTCTGAAGGAGCCAGGAGCTCTACAGAGTTACTGTATTTCAGAACGGTTAAACTGATGCTTAAAACGGATTTCTGAAGCTCGCTGGTATCCCCTTTCCCTCTTTAGCCATCTACTTCTTTTTGGCAGATGGGCAGCCACCCTCACCACCTTTTACAATCTGCAGACTGTGCTTCGCTTAAAAAATACGTGGCTCTGCCTGGATTTGTTACAGCTCCGCACTGGTGGGAGGGGATGAAAACAGAGACCATTCATCCCAAACAGAATCCTTATTCATGGGCCAAGCTGTAAGGGACTTGGGCTCCCACCTCAAAAAGTTAATTGGAGCCTATACATAATTAAAACTGCAGTTCTCGCTTTCCTAAATCATTTAGCCTGGAATCTCTGCAAGATGTAGGTCCACAGCCCCCATTTTCTCAAAGACCCGTAGTGTAAGGGTAACAAAAATGGTGAATGGTGTAGAATGGCCAACAGAGCCCTGCAGAAGAAACTCTTGGAAAGAATGTCTAAATTGCGTGGTGGGCTCTTTTTTTAATACATAAAGTACTTTGAATGAAAAGGGTCAGAGAAGGCCTATGTTTTATTAGCAGCTATAAAAACAGATGAGAGCGATTAGCCTTTTTCTCTACAAGAAAAGCTGCATTTTGAGCTTCTCTGCGTAAGTATAAATTCTCCATAATGATTAAAGCTATCTGCTGGCTGGCTTCCATCTCAGCTGGAGTCCAGGAAAATTTTCTTGGTGTTTCTTTCACAGTGGTAACAGTATGATACTTCAGAAAAATAACTTTTTTTTTCCTGTCATGTGGGATCCCTGCTGTGCCCTCCTAATTTTAAGTTATCCCCTGACTGTTCCATTCAGTTGTTTATAGTATTTTTTAAAAAAATAATTTTATGCCTTTTACTCAAAATGAAGTTAGAAATAAAACTCTTAACCTCTACATTATCATCTCCTTCAGCATTTTTTTGGTTATAATTACAGCAATAACTAGTTTGGATTTTTAGCTGTGAGGGGCCTGGGTGCATTACTGAAGAAGGGAAGGTTTCTAAAAATTCAAGTCTTTATTTAGAAAACTGGCAAGTTTCCAAAACCAAAAAAGCATTGCCACCAAATTAAATTAATAGTCTGTTAAAACCATCGGGGCTAGCAAGAGGGACAGCGGTATAGTGTTCATTGCTGGAGCCAGGTTTGTGCTACCCCCAGCTGTGCCTGATCCTGGGAGCTGGCGACCTCTTCCCCTGCTCAGGTTCGTCCTTTCCAGGACTGGAAGAAGTTTGAGGAAAGTCTTGTATGGCACATGTGCAAGGTCAGCTCCTGTGAGATTGTATGTAACGCCCTTACGAAGAATAAAAATGTTCCCACCTCTTTTTAACTTGGAAAAAATGGGCAAATTTAAAACCACAATCCTGGAATTAAATCTTGGATTGACCTAACCTGGCTAAGGATGCTGAGGCACCCGGTAATTTTGGTAACCTCCAGTTTCAACTTGGAGGTTGTTCTTCATTTATTGAATACGCCGGTATCCATGTGCTGTCTGAGGGAGCTGTGAAACGCCAAGGTGGCTGGCAGGTGAAGGACTTGGCTCTGTGAGGAGCAGCCGGCTGCCCGTACACGGCTCATTTCTTTCACAACAGCGGCATACGATAACGCTTCACCTAAACTGCACGCTTAGGCAGGGGCTGGGCTCAACAGTTAGGTCACGGCAGCAGACCATGTGCAGCAGCCCCAAAATAGGCTGGCAGAAGCAGGTTCAGCACCTGTGTTCTTCAGGGCGCTCCCAGCCCTTTGCTGTAGGCAGGAGCCTGGGTAACACGGTCTAGTTCAAACAATCCCATCCATTTCCAGTCCTTCCCACGTCATCTCGTTGCATGGATTTTTTCATTCTGCTTTTGTTCCTACAGAGGTTTTCCGCCGTAGCTGGCCGTATGCCACAACCTACTTGTGACTCTGAAAGTGACTGCTTTGAAGACTGCCCCATTTGAGGTGATTTCCTTTATTTCAGTAGGCGCTGAGCACGCATCCAGTGCCAGTTTCTCCAGTTCTGCCACTTCTCTTTTCTTTCTTTTTTTTTTTTTTTTTTAAAATGTGCTTTCATGCTGGTAACAACATTCAAGCCTGTGAACATTCAGACAATGAATCCATTAATCTCTTGGTGATCAAATCTTTGTATGAGATTTTTTAAAAAAAAAAAAAGGGAATTTCTTTCTTTTTCATTCTCCCATATCAGTCTTCTCTATGACAAGTCATGTCCAACCTGGCAGATGAAAGGTAAGAGGGAGTGGGAGTGGGAGTGGGGTGGGTGTCTTTTAGCCTTGCATATGTCATTGCAAGGCCGCAGGAGAAAGTGAAGTAGCAACACAGGACTGGAAAATATCGCCTGGGATATGAAGTTCAGTCCCCTCCTGGGGCAGCTAACCATGTCTTATAAACCCTTCTGAGACTCATCCTAAGACCAGATGGGGTCTGCCTGGGGTTTTTGCTCCCGCTGTTCCTGTGGGAAGGCTGTGTCACTGTTCCTCTGCTCCAGTGGTTACAAACCTTCTAAGTTGCTGCCTGAATTTCTTCTTGGCCAGATTATATTAATTTGATCTCATGCTGATATTGTTCTCTGTATAGCTCTTTCCCTTCCCGTTGTACTTAACCCCTTAAGGCATTTACAACAACTAGTTAGTACTTCCTCTGCCTTTATTTTGGTAAATTTGTTTAAAGAGGCTCTTCCCTTCTTTAGGACAGACTGTGTTACACCCACTTGCCCCATTCTTGCATATTTGCCTTTCAGTTCATTTTTCCTATAACAGGAGGAGATATATATTCCTCTAACCAAAACACGCACGCTACTCCAGATGGGGTCTTAGCAGGGTTTGTATGGTGGCATTAGCATTTAGTCCATTTACTGAAATTACCTTCCCTGCTGCAGCCTCCTGTAGATCCTGTCATCACCTGAGGTACATAGTCTTGTCAGATATTTACAGCAGGTAATATTTTTTTTTTGTCTCAGCAGAGCCCCTAGGTGTTTCGATGCTTTTAAATTCTGTTCTGTTCCTACTATACCCTTTTCTGGATCATTCAGTTGTTCCTGTATGAAATTCTTCTTGTCATCTGTTCCTTCTTTGTGTCTTCAACAAATACTAACCTATTTTTATGTTGTCGTTAGCAGCCATTTAATTCTTCAATCTCTTTTCTTCCCATTCTGTTGCTACCACTGGAACTGGAGTATCTGCAATTTTTCTGCAATTTTGTGATGAAAGATGTCTGGCTGAAAGCCTTCTGCCACTCGCTATTCCAGTTTATCTTACTGTTTGGAGTGATCCCTAAAACAGTAGAGAGTTTGTGCATTTTATTGCTCCTGCTACGTAGTTACTTTGAAATAACACATTGTTGTGGTTTAACCCCAGCTGGCAACTAAGCACTACACAGCTGCTCACTCGCTCCCCCGTGGTGGGATCGGGGAGAGAATCAGAAGAGTAAAAGTGAGAAAACTCATGGGTTGAGATAAAGACAGTTTAATAGGTAAGGCAAAAGCTGTGCGCACAAGCAAAGCAAGGAATTCATTCACTGCTTCCCATCGGCAGGCAGGTGTTCAGCCATCCCTGGGAAAGTAGGGCTCCATCATGCGTAATGATTACTTGGGAAGACAAACACCATAACTCCGAACGTCCCCCCTTTCCTCCTTCCCCCAGGTTTATATGCTGAGCATGACGTCACGTGATAGGGAATATCCCTTTGGTCAGTTGGGGTCAGCTGTCCCAGCTGTGTCCCCTCCCAGCTTCTTGTGCACCCTCAGCCTACTCGCTGGTGGGGTGGGGTGAGAAGCAGGAAAGGCCTTGACTCTGTGTGAGCACTGCTCAGCAGTAACTAAAACATCCCTGCGTTATCAACACTGTTTCCAGCACAAATCCAAAGCATAGCCCCATACTAGCTACTGTGAAGAAAAATAACTCGACCAACACACAGACAGACACTCTAATAAATTTTGCTGGGGTTTCCAGCGCATCTTTGTCCTTCACAAAGCTTGTTTGAAGTCTCATGCTCTTTATAATCTTGGCAAACAGTTCCACTGTCCATCACGAGAGACGTCAGTCTTTCCTGCTTCCTTCTCGTGAGAGACAGATGAAGTGGTTGTCTAGCTCAACAGAAGTAAGAAATAATAAAGCTGCAGCAAACTGTTGCAGGATTTATATAGGCACACCCCAGGTAGCTTGCCAAAGCCACTTCGCAGTGCTTCACTTGTAAAATCAGTCATAACTAACCTTCCCCCTGAATGCGTGCAGAATTGTCGCAGCATTTCCTGCTGCTTTGCTACAGCAAAATGATTAAAAAAATGAGGCGGCAGAGTCACACTTGTTGCTCTAGGTGCTCTGCCATCTAAGCAGGGATTGCACCTGCATCCGCACGCTCAAAATGAGGGATGCTCTCCGCTGACCGGTGGCACGGGCGGTGATGTTCGGTCGCTGTCCTGCCTGTTCGTTAGCGTCACCCAGGAGTGCATCATCTCATGCAAAGAACATCCCCAAGCTAAAGCAAAGCTGCTTGTTTTCTGTACATTGTCAAGCCTTTGCTACTCATCTGCCTGACGCCTCCCAGGTGCTTACGCATAGATAATTACATCTTTATTTCCCTATAACTTGGAATGCCAGATTAGAAGGGAAGACGTAGTTGGGAATTTATCCGTTAGCTCCAAGGCCAGATCTTCCTCTAACGATTGTGCTTCTTGCGAGCTTTTCTCTGCGTGTGAATGTAGAATTGCCTTTGCTGTTTTCTCTCTTTCATGCACTCAGGACCGTTTTCAATACCAAAGAAAAAAAGGAGCTCTCTTCTCAGCATAGGGGGAGTTGTCACGCCTACAAACTAAAGGATGCAGCCCCGAAAGTTCATAGCCTCAGGTTCTGAAAGATGGTCAGAAACTGTGTATACAGTATTAGGCTTCTTTAACTGCAGCTGTTGAAAAAGAAAGGTGTTCCTGGCCAAGATGCTAGTAGTTAGGAGAGTGTTAGACTGACTGGGTGAGTGACAATAAATGAAGGTAGCTTCTCCTCTTCTGCTTTCCTTCCTGTGCCCCAAAGGAACAAAGGAGAAAGTGGCATCTACCATCCATCATTATTACTAAGACAAGCTGGAAAATACTCTTCAGCTCCAGCCACAGGAGGGTCTCAAAACATCTGTGGGTGGCGAATGCACTCACTTAACCACGACAAAAGCAAATTGTGAATAACGTGTTTTGCATTTATAGGCTTAACCTGAACTGGAAGTAAAATGAACACTTTCAAGTTTTACTTCCTTTGGGATGCATTGGGGTTATTTTCCAGCTCAAAAGGTAAAGTGGAGCAACTATACAGAAGACCTAGAAAAGCAGTTAGTTCCCTGATGACCGTAGCTGGAGATCATTTGGGGGGGATTTGCCCATAAATATTGTAATTTTCAGTCAATACTTTGGTCAATAATTGTGTTTCAGCTTCTGAGTTTTAACATTGAAAGAGAGAAAAAACCTCCCTTTGTACCCCCAAAAAACCTGTAGCTTCCCAAGGAACGGGATTGGGGTTGTTTAGTTTGGAGAAGAGGAGGCTGAGGGGAGACCTTATTGCTCTCTACAACTACCTGAAAGGAGGTTGTAGCGAGGTGGGGGTCAGTCTCTTCACCCCAGTAACAAGCGATAGGACGAGAGGAAATGGCCTCAAGCTGCGCCAGGGAAAGTTTAGGTTGGATATTAGGAAAAACTTCTTTACTGAAAGGGTAGTCAGGCACTGGAACAGGCTGCCCAGGGAAGTGGTTGAGTCCCCATCCCTGGAGGTATTTAAAAGACGGGTAGATGTGGTGCTTGAGGACATGGTTTAGTGGTGGACTTGGCGGTGGTAGGTTAACGGTTGGACCTGATGATCTTGAGGGTCTTTTCCAACCTTAACAATTCTATGATTCTATGAATGACATAAAATAATTACAAATGTGAATCAAAGCAGTATTGTTTTCCAGAATTTCCCCACAGCCTGAAACAACAGTTCTGAGAGGCACAGATGGGATGTTGAATGCTGAAGTTTTAACGTGATATTTAAAAACTCAGTATTGCTAATTACTTCAAATGCTCATTCTTTTAGCAAAATCTGCAGCCAGCGTGCTTCCCCTGCATTCTCACACTGTGAATGTTTATGCTATCGAAAATGCCTCCAGCTAGCCAGAGCCTCAGTTCCTCCCCAGCAACTCTTAGGGCAGTTGTGATGAGCAGGACAGGACCTTTCTTAAAGGTAACCTTTCATGAAGGAAAACTTTACTTTTCATTAAATAGAGGAAAAAATGGAAAGAATAGAGATGTATTTCAATTTTCCCCAATAGCAAAACCAACTGAATTTAAAGAGTAGTTATAAAAGTAGAATTAATAAATCCCTGAGTTCATTTCTACAGTAATAGAGCACAGGAGCTCTAAATCTATATGAACATGCCATTTTTAAAACAACTCTACAAGTGTGACCCTTTATTGCCATTCCTCTCCTCGAAAACCGTGCAGCTTGTGGTTGGTGTAAGGTGGCTGATGGCCACTCCTGTAGCTACTGCACCTGGAGCCTTTGGCCACTGCCACGACGGCTGTCCCCAGGGGCTGTTCTCGGGGAGTGCATCGCTGCAGGCGTGCCATCGCCGGTCCCACCTAGCCCCTTCCCTCACCAGTAGCCGGAGCATTCCTGCTGGTGTGTTGGGCAGGTGTCCTGAAAGCCTCTTCCCCTCGGAGCAGGGAGGAGCAGTCTTGGAGAAGGAGCATGGAGCCCTGCCCACCGTCGGTGCTCACTGACCTACCTCCGAGTGCCTCCTGCAGCTGGAGACCCCCCTCCCTCTCCTGGCTGCAGGCACGAGCTGGGGGACGTGCAGCCCTGGGAAGAAGCAAGGGGAACTGCAGTTCCCACAAAATACCAACAAGGAGGGGATCAGTGGACAGATCGGGGGACAACACCTACAAGGCTACTCCCTTCCAGTGCAGTGCTGCGGGCAGGGTAAGAGCTTGCGGTTGTTTGTGAGGTGTGGGTAAAAGGGAATGAGGCCACGAGCCACGGAGAAGGTGCTGATGGTGGTAATGGGCTGGCCTGGAGGGAGGTGGGTAAAGGAGGTTTTGGGATTTGTTTCCTTCCAATTTAAGCAAGTGTGGGCAGGGTGATTGGAGGGTGTCACCCTGAAGAAGCTTAACAAGAACATGCTTCATGGACACCTTGCAAAACTTCCTGCGACGCATCGCTGTTTCGGCAGACTTCATAGGAATTTGCCGTATCGGTTCAAACAGGAGTCAAATTCCTGCCGGGGCTGTGCTTATTCACCTTCGTAATGGGCACGATGCTTCCCCCAGTCATGCTGTGAGCTGTGGTTGGAAGGCATTCATTCCTGTGCATGGCCGTAGCCGGTGAGGAATGAAGCAATCTCTGATTACGTGGGTTTGCAGGTTGACAGCACGTGAGGCCTTGGGCACAAACTTGAACACGGAAGGTTCCCTCTGAACATCAGGAAACACTTTTTCACTGTGAGGGTGACCAAGCACTGGCACAGGTTGCCCAGGTAGATGGTGGAGTCTCCATCCTTGGAGATACTTGGAAGCCTTCTGGACACAGGCAACCGGCTTTAGGTGGCCTGCTTGCACAGTGGGGTTGGAGCAGATGACCTCCAGAGGTCCCTTCCCACCTCAGCTGTCCTGTGATACCCTAAAGTTCAAAGCATGGCTTCAAGTGCCCCATTTGGCACTCGGCAGTCAAACAAGCAGATCAGCCAGGGTTGGTACATCTGCAGCTGGCAGACCACCCCTGGCAGGGGAATCAGGCAGTAACAGTGAATATTTCTGTTTGACCAACAGACAGCCACGCATTTCTGACCTGGTATTTAGAAATACGACTTGTGGATTGCAAGACAGGAGTTTCTTAAGATTTTTGTTTCTTCCCTGTTGGCGACAGCACAGTTCTAGTTATTAGAGTCAACTTAAAAATAAGAGGATAAAAATAATGAGGATAACAAATCTAAGTTTGAAGGCTAAGAAGGTTTTAGCTGCATTTATCATGAAGAAATTGAGACCTTTAGTGGATAGCTATGGTATTTATCTGTCCCTTTGCCTAGTTACTTATTGCCCTCAGCAGAGGTCAGATAAGAGCCCAAGTCTCCCAGGCTACTTGATTGACTATAAGGCAACATTAATCCTCAAAAAAGAGAAAAAAGCGCAATTTACAGTTGTTAAAGTGAACTAACTGATACCATGATGCAGTCAGTATCATTGAGGGGCTTAGCGTGGAAGATGGAGTCTAGGGGCAATGTCAGAAGCTGCTGTTCTCTAACAGAGTTGCGACTTGAAGTGGGACACTGTGAAAAGCTGATCTCCTAAAAAGGTTGCTGAACAGGACAGAGACGATTTTCCAGCCCACCTATCAAAGTTCCTGCGATTCCCCACAAAAAGCTGCCCTAACAAAGCAAATCAAGTAGGATTGTATGCAGGCGTACTGCTTCTTGCCAGCACTTTTCTTCTGAAATGTATTCAGCACACCTGAATTTCCAAGTCTAGTAAAAAGTAACCAGCTTTGAATGTCATTAAAAAGTAGATCTGCTTCTGGTAGTTCAGCTTCCCTATGCCCACTAAAAAAACCCAACCTGTACAAGCTGAACTTCAGGGCTCCAGATTAGCTGTAAAACCCACTTCTCTATATTAATTCCACTATCAAAACATGAACAATATGTAGGTGCTGGTGGCTAATGCAGGGAGCTTTTCATGCTTCACCATTTGGGGAGGGTAGATAAGGGTTGGTTCATCATGGGTGTTAAGGAGGCTGCATGTGCTTCCTCCTCCCATTACTCCTGCATGATGCTCCATCTGCTCCCTCTCACTTGCTAGCGACGGGCTCCACGGCCCCCTTGCACCCTGAGCCCTGATAAACCCAGCATTGCTCCCGACGCCGTGTAAGAACACGCAGCAAGCAGCATGCATGATGAGGTTGCTCATATCGATAGACAAATGCTGTAGTGCCGTACTTCAGTGCCTGACTAGAAAAACCACCTTTGCAGAGCCAGAGGATAACACAGCAATTATGCCAATTCTTTATCTCCTAAGGCTATTTTTCTTAGGTCATTAATGGCAATGGATTTATGATGAGCAGTAACTGTGGAGTAAGACCAGGACTTTGATAATAATTTCACAACAAATCTGAGTAGCAGAGTTTAGATAGCCATCTCTCTCTTTGGTAGGCATTGCGACAGAGTTTAAACAAAATTCTTCCCAGATAATGTTACTCTGTCCTCCTGTGGCTTTCCACATTGTATAAGAAATTTGTCAGTTTTGGAGTGATGTTTTAAGTATTGGGAAATGCCCATGTACTGAACAGGCTGCGTTTCTGGTTACTGTGGAGCAGAGGAACCAAAAGGAGGTGGGAGAAGGTTAAGAGATGAGACAAGAGCAGGAGAGCCTGCGGTCTCGGTGTTAAGAGTTTGTGTGCGCTACTCTGGCAACATCAAGTCTTGGCTAATGCTTGCGTTTTGCGTCCTACCCCTGGCTGCTCGGGGGAAGGCCTATGAGAGGCACGAGCTGGCAGCAGCTATGAAGCACCTTGGACCAAATAACTTTTGGGGACACAGCCTGGGACTCTGTAAGTCTGCTCTCGTGACTTCCCGGGGGCACATGGGGTGGGAATTCCCATCTAACGAGCTTTGTTGAAGTGAGCAGGTCCATGTGAATACCAGAGCTTAGAGGTTAAGATCCCATCGGGTTAGTCCATCTCTGCTGGCACAGACTGCAGGTATTTTCTACAGCTTTTCTCCTTACTGTCTCTTTCCCTGCTGCTCTTTCACAGTCCAATAGAGCTGTGGCCATCAGGAAGCTTTCCCCAGAAGCAGCCTGTCTCATCATACCTCCCCAGTTCCTAATTGCGCTGCTTTTACTTGCTGCAGTTCCCTCCTCTGCCGGTCATCTGCCTGCGGCTGCTGTGCAGCTGGAGCAGGGCAGGCAGGTGAAGCTGCGGAGCAAGCAGGAGTGGGAAAGCCGAGCAAGGCAGGCGGCCGGGCAGAGGCACTGCTGTGGGACCTAGAGACAAGGAGTGGCGGGCAGTGGCAACAGACCATTGTTAAACCTGTTTCATTTGGAGGGAAGCAGGCGTGGGCTCTGATCCGGGGCCTGGGGAGCAGTCCATGTGTTGGCCTTGGGATGCTCATGTTTCAAACGAGAATCGTTGTCCCCATCCCTCCGCCTTCCTGCTGCCCTGACGCAAACGCAGCGGCACATCAACAGGACAAAACAGGGCAGGCAAGTCATAAGGAGGGAAAGCCAAAGCCCTGAGCGTGGCCCCTCACCAAAACCTCTGCTCCTGCCTTGGTGAGCAGGTATTTGTGCAGCGAGAAGCTCCCCGGGAGCGTGCAGGAGCAAGGTCGGCAGGTCTGTTTGGATGCATCTGCAGTGGTTGCCAAAAGCACCCTTGGGGCCACCCGTGAGAGCAGCTCTGCCCACTACAGCTATCGACAGCTTCAAAGCCTGACAGGAGCTGCCACGGCAGAGCACACTCTGCCTGCTGCAGCCCACCTGCTAGTCCGCGTCCCACGAGATGCACATGCAGCTGGGCCACCGCACTCATACAGGCAGGAGCCAGCGAAGAAACAAGGTTATCTTTGGCAGGAATTATTTTTTTGGCCATTCCCAGTGTCTGCATTTTCACCCTCAGGGCAGTAGCAGTGGTGAGAAGGCCCCAACACTGCACTGGTTTCCCGAGTTTCCTTACTTGCACTTCATTTCTGTCCAGGTAAAGGCCAGCACTGATTAAATACGGTCAGAACCACTGCATAAATTGGACGTGGCAGAAGTTTCCTCTGTTGTTTTTGTGGATATGTATGTTGGGCTTGATTTGTGCTTCAGTATAGAGAAAGAAATGTACAGAAGCATACTGGAATTTATTTCCAAGAGTAGAAATCCCGCATTGGGTTTTCCAAGGACATTTTGAAGTTAAGACATGTTGCATGTGTTTTTCATATTTGGCTGGATTAAAGAATAAAAGGACTCCCCTTTTATTGGGCATATGCATTCCCTATACAATCATCTTTTTGCTTTTCTGTATCAGAATCACGGCTCTCACAGACCAACAGCCACTGGTGGTGCAATGGTGGCGGGACCCCGAGGGCCAAGCACATGCGCAACATCCCCTGCTCAGGTGAGCTCGGTTTCTGCAGGTGGTGCTGTGATGGGCTGCCCTCTCATACTCCAGTTGCAAATAGATTAACAAAGGCTGATTACAGCTCTGTCTTTAAAAAACACAGCAGAACAACATTCAAGCTCACCCTTCCCCCTTCCAAAGGCAGATCTGCAGAGCAGTCATCACACATGGGAGGAAAAGGTTTCTTTACAGCACGAACTGCATCATTCGCTCTCTACAACTACCTGAAAGGAGGTTGTAGTGAGGTGGGGGTCAGTCTCTTCACCCCAGTAACAAGTGATAGGACGAGAGGAAATGGCCTCAAGCTGCGCCAGGGTAAGTTTAGGTTGGATATTAGGAAAAACTTCTTCACTGAAAGAGTACTCAGGCACTGGACCAGGCTGCCCAGGGAAGTGGTTGAGTCCCCATCCCTGGAGGTATTTAAAAGACGGGTAGATGTGGTGCTTAGGGACATGGTTTAGTGGTGGACTTGGCGGTGCCAGGTTAATGGCTGGACTCGATGATCTTAAGGGTCTTTTCCAATCTTAACAATTCTATGATTCTATTCCCCTTTTTGTCCGTCTTAATGTTTCTAGAGTAAAGAGGTTTCCATAAAAGCTGTTTATTAATTAGAAGTTACACTAACCTCAGGAAATTTAGTTTTTCTTTGAAGACAGGGAGAGCTTGACCGCTTGCAAAACACTGGCCCACATGCCAGTCTTGCCAACTTGCTTCATTTTAACAAGAAGAGCTGAGCAGCACTGTCCACATGAGATCTAGTTCACACAAGGAGAGGGGTAGGGAATTTTTGCTTCCCGGGAACGGGTTAGGCATGGCGTTCACCATCTTCTCATCTGCCAGGAGCCCCAACACACGCTTTGGGGGGCCATGGGAAGGGGAGCTCTGGAGAGCGGTTTGCAGGCAGGGTCTGGCTGCAGCTCCCCAGAGGAGTCCCCCAAGTTCCCCGGTCCATCGTAGGAACAGAGCTGGGCTAACCGGAGGGTGCAGCTGGGGCACAGAGCAACCCTGCGAATCAGCAACTCCCTCAGACTCACCTCCTTCTGAAATGGAGAAATTAATTACCCTTGGGTCAGCACAGCCCCCGACGTGTGACCCTGCTTAGGAGCCACAGGGGCATCGCTCCAGAGTGACCAGCAGTTCAGAGACAGATGACGGGCTTCTTCAGAGATACAGCACAAACCCACGTGAACATGGACCTCTGGCTTCATTCAGCCCAGCAGGCAGGCATGCTCCCTGCCCCAAAGTGAATCAATAATGAAAAATAACATCAGATGCTCTTCAGGCCTGCCACTTCTGGTCATTAACATGGTTTTAAGAGTCATCTGTCCCCTGCTGCTGTTCGGAGTACCGTGGGAAGCTGTCTGCCTTCCTACAAGAACAAGGAAACATTTCCATCATATATTCTGTTATATTCAGCTGTGCTAGAAAGCAAGGTAAATAACAGGTCCTGCTAAGCCAAGTCACTTTGATGAAGACAAGGACTGCCAACACAAGTCGCTCACACCTAAGCAGGATGAAACTGTGTCAGTTAATTTTTAATACTTTGTTCACCCAAAGAACTGTCAGGCTCACAGAGCAAACAAAACAGCTGGAATCTCTCCTTCTCATGTCTTTTTATACTTCTTTTAATTACGGGTGTTACTTGCGTACAACTTTGAACCAGAGGCATAACTTGTTAGCTTGCGGTGGGATATCCTTTTTGCTGTACTGCAGCACAACTGAATAGTTATCTACCAAGACAACCAACTGACAACGCAGTTATTTACCCATGGGCAAAGGAGCGTGGTTGCAGATTAACCATAAAACGGTGACAGAAACTAGTTTGTTGTCACCTTAGTAACCTCATTCTGTATTTTATCTTGCAAAGATAAATGCATGAAACACAGCATCCTCCTGCAGCCTAGTTTATTTTGCATAATTTGTGGACTTGATTCACTGGGTTTATTCTGCTTGTATTCTGGTAATTGAAAGTTGCCAGAGGGAAGCTCTCTGCTTTTCCTCAGAAAGAGGAACACAGAAATTGCCACACATCTCTGGCTTTTGGTTCTTTTTGTCTAGAAGCCAAGATGATGTCTTACCAAAGAAGGTAATATCCTATACGCTCCAGAGATGTACAAAGATTTCTGGAGCAGTCAAGCCATAGACTGAATATTTTGAAGTTCAGAGCAGCTGCACAACTTTTAGCATGCTTGCTACCTTCCTTTTCCCCTTTTTGTGTGTTGTATAGGCTTTTCCCTCCCATTGCATCTGTCTTGCCAGCACATCCCACACCCTTGCGGGGACGGCTCTGTTTGTGCAGGCTGCCTCATGTAACCCAGCACCGCACGGGTCCTTGGGAATGGCCCGCCATACCACCAGTGAACACTGACACACGTTAGCTAAAGGGGTGTGTGGAGACTATTAAAGCAAAAATATGAAAAGAAGAAAAAATATTAACTGCTTCCTTTTTTAAGCGCTACTGAGCTCAGACAGAAGAGCCTCCGTGACGGGCCCGCAGGGGGCTGCCAGCGGCGGGAACGGCCCGAGTGCGCGATGGCTTTCGGCGGGTTACAACGAGGACGCTGCGCTGGTAGCACCCCGGCCGCCAAGAGCGGGAGCACGGCTTTAACCCGCCCAAGCTTAGCGAGCAGAAGCCCCCCCGCAGCGGTCTTTCCCGTGTCCGTCTCAGCCCGCAGGAGCAGCCGCTGCCCGGAGGACCGGTGAGGCGACGGCGGATGGCTCCGTGCCCGCCATTTTCTCCACACCCCGGCGGGCACCCGAGGCCTCGCGCCCGGCCCCGCCCCGCCCGCGGTGACGCCATCGCGCCGCCGGAAGCCGCGGGGGATGGCGGTGGCGGGGCGGGTGCCACCCCCTGGGCTGCGGCGGGGCCGGGCCGGGCCTGGCGGCCGCGGCGAGGCAGCGGGAGCGGGCGGCGCGGCTGCGGGCGGCGCCCCCTCCGGGGCAATATGTTCAAGAGAATGGCTGAGTTCGGGCCTGACTCCGGGGGCAGGGTGAAGGTGCGGCCCCGGCCCCGGCGGGAGGCTGGGCCGCGGCGGCCCGGGCGGGCGGGCGGGCGGAGCAGCGCTGGCCGCGGCGAGAGCGGGGCCCCTGCTGACACCGGCTTCATTCGGGCTACGAATAGCAACTCGGCAAATGCCTTTCAAAACGCGTCGGATTCGTTTTTTTTCTTTTTAAGGGCGTTACCATTGTGAAGCCGATCGTGTATGGGAACGTGGCGCGCTATTTTGGGAAGAAAAGGGAAGAAGATGGTCACACTCACCAGTGGACGGTTTACGTCAAGCCTTACAGAAACGAGGTGGGGTGCGAGGGTGCGGGTGGTCGCCGGCCTGTTGAGGGGTGACGGGAGGCCGGTGCGGCTGGCGTCACGGCTGGGCGGCGGGGAGGAGAGCGCGGGGTGGGCGGGAAAGCCGCGAACCAGCGAGCTGGGGCTTGGGAAAGCCGGGAGTCGGGGAAAGGGCGGGAGGCTGGTGGCTTCCCGAAGGGGAGAAAGAGGGAAGGCACGTCTGTGTCTCTGGAGTGATCTTCCCGGCCGGGGAAAACTGGAGAGCATTCAGGGGGACAAACTAACGACAGACCTGTGTGGCAGTACTAATCCTTGGATTCACCGCCTTGCTTTCCTACTGTTTTTGAAGGGAACTATGCCAGAAGAAATGATAGGCACGTGGGATGCATGAATAATCGGTAGTTTGGTGCGCCGTGTAAATAACCAGAAATAACGATGTTTCTATTTCAGGATATGTCTGCCTATGTGAAAAAAATTCAGTTCAAGTTGCATGAAAGCTACGGTAATCCTTTACGAGGTGGGTTTTGCATTTGGACATTTGTTCTAGAACTGGGATTTTGATTAGTTCCACTGAGGCTTTATCACCTGTATGAACGCTTCTGTTTCCTACTGCAGTTGTTACCAAACCACCATATGAAATCACCGAAACAGGCTGGGGTGAATTTGAAATAATCATTAAGATATTTTTCATTGATCCAAATGAAAGACCTGTAAGTATACTGAACTTTTAACAACACTTAATTAATTATGGTGGCCTGAAGCTGTGTTGTAGGATATTGCTGGTCAAAATAAGTCCCATCAGCCATGGAAGTAATAAAGCCTGTTCTTGTAGGAAAGGTATTTAAATGATTGGCCGCATTTTCCTGTTTCTGTGCTTTACTACTGGCATTCATGACTGCTTTTCCTGCACTTGGCTTCTCTGACATTTACTAATATTGTGACCACATGTTGCACCTGACCTGGGTTGAGGACATACTGAGGACTTCTATTCCACGTAGCTTCCTAGTTCTAAGATATTTGAGTATTTTAATTATCTTTTTTTTTTTGTCTATCAGATTTGATCAAAATCAGTCAAAAAGCAGCAAAGGTATTATGCTAGCATTAGTCTATTAAGAAAACCGGGTTAAGACACTTCTCTAGTTGAATAAAGCACTGGAATGAATTTCTTCCCATCCTGTGGTTTTAGACATAACTTGCAGGTTTGTTTATCCAGGTTTAGGTAGAGAAACTTGATTACCATATTTTAGGCGAAGAGGATGTTTATTTCTGAAAAAACTGAGTTCCTTCTGTCGCATGAACTACAGCGATCCTTCTCCTTTAGCCATTTTTTGCCAAATGAGGGGAAAGCTGAATGTTATGTTTTCCCTGAGTATGTGAGAATTGATACTAGACTAGAAAGGACTTCCTGCGCTGTCATGCTCAGTAGCACCCTGACCTGTTGTACCGATTCCGTTCACAGCTTGACCAAGCTGTCCTAAAGTTGTTGGGTGTTTTTTGTTTGCTGCTGTTCTTGGAAGGCTGTTTCGGTGCCTGTCGTGTTCTTCCTTTCCAGGAAGTACCAGCCGGAGTAAGGTATCACTCTCTTCCGTGACCATTCATGGGCCTGTTTGTGCAAGGGAAGAACTGTGGGCTGGTGCCCTCTTCCCAGGTCATGGTCCAGGCAGTCAGCAGTTCCTGGGGGCTGGGCAGAGGGCTTCTGTTCCTCTCTGGCTCCTGCCATTTGCAGTGCAGTAATGGAAGAGTAACTCCCCAGAGAGAAATTTCAGTGAAAAGCTATTCACAGGCCCCCCTGGTGTCTGTCCTTCACGAGCAGGGATGATAAGGTCACAGAAATCACTTTCTAACTGATGAACTGGGAAAGTCGGCTTGAACTAAATCATCTATTTGGAAATGTTTACGAGAAGGTCTTTTTAGTAGTTTTTATACACTAATCCTAAACCACTTGCCCAGACATTTTTAAACTACCAAGAAGCCTTTGGATGGTTGGCATGTTTAATACTGAATATTAAATTTAAGTAATTCTACTGAAGTTGTGTGACATTTATTTTTGCATTCCTAAAAGATTTTTAAATCCTATACAATTGTTTAGTAAGAACAAATACTACTTGTTGATATCTAGAAGATTTGTATTTCCCTATAATTGCCAAACTAATAAAATTCTGTCTTTGTATAGGTAACCTTGTATCACTTGCTGAAGCTTTTTCAGTCTGATACCAATGCCATCCTGGGAAAGAAAACTGTAGTTTCTGAATTCTATGATGAAATGGTAAGAAAATTTTTAATGTAATCCTCACTTTATTTTGAAGAGTATTAGTGATACCATATATTTTTCTCCTTTGTTAGATATTTCAAGATCCTACTGCAATGATGCAGCAGCTGTTAACAACATCTCGTCAGCTAACACTTGGTGCTTATAAGCATGAAACAGAGTGTAAGTTGAAAATTAAAATATTTTCATTTTGGAAATAAACAATAGTTGGTTTTGGTTTTAGTGTTTTTTTTCTGGGCTGTAGCAGTACAATGGATTTGGATGCTGCTAAAAAGTTATATTTTTGCATTAAAGTAGCTTCAACTTTTGCAAAGATACTAATACTTGAAAACTTTTAAGATCGTCTGATCTGTATGCCTGCTGAAAAGGAAAGAATTATGAATAACTCAGTATGAAGAGTGATGGCATGATCTACACCTAGTTTAACATCTTTGAAATGTGTTAAAATGGAGAATAAATTAAGGCCACTGTATTTGTGATAAAGTTCTGTTTAGCTCATCAGGCTGTTAACTGCAAGCAAAGATCACACTTCAAGCACTGAAATACGGAACAGTTAGTACAGTTTTAGTCAAAGCAGCAACCCTTTCGGGAGAAAGAGTAGTGTCTGAAAGGTCTTCCTGTCTTTTTCCTTTCTGTCTGATTCTTTAACAGTAAGTCGTTTCATAACATACTTCTTCATTATAGCTTAATGTTCTTTGCGTCCTTATCTAACCTGTCTTTAAATATAAACCAGAATTTTATGGGAATTACAGAAATGAAATGAAAATACATTGATTCATAAAATATAATGCATTTAGTGATGGTTTCTGTTCTGATCTTCTGAATTTAATCTCTTATCTTCTACTCTCAGAAAGCAAATTTAATATTTATTAAGCCCAAACCCTACCTTGTTAGTTACAAACTCTAATGCCATCGTAGTCTGGCTCACCTGGCCTTTGGCTTATGTGCACGTTCCCCTGGCAACAAATGTCAGGTCTTTTTAGACAGTGAATACATAGAGCTAAGAGTGGTTATGAGTTTGAAGCTCTACAAAGTTAGGGTTCTGATTTGCCTTATGTCTGTTTGGGTGTGTGGACACGTGAGCTATTTGTATTTTCTACCTCAGTTTAGCCAGTCTTGAGATGGATTTTTGTTATATTGCATGTTGTTATGGTTTACGTGTAGAAAATATTTAATAATTTGAATCATAAAAAATTTGATATTTCCTTAATTTTTATCTGCTTCAGTAGCACATTTTAAGATTTTTATTTTTTTGCCACTGCCCACAATTATGCAATTTATGGGATATGAAGGGATATCCATGGCCTTCATAAATTTGTTGGCTTTACCAGCTTTGTCCAAAAACTTGTGCATGAACAAATGAAAAAAAAAAATTAGGACATCTCAGTAAAACAGATTGAGATGTCCTAATGTCAGATATTCATAAAAGCAAAGGCAGCATTTTTAGATACATAGAATTAAACTCCAATGAGATGGGAAGTGGTGACAGTACATGGAAAAGGAACCACAGAATGGCTGAGGTGCAAAGGTCATCTGGTCCAACCCCCTGCCCAAGCAGGGCCACCTACAGCAGGTTGCCCAGGACCATGTCCAGATGGCTTTTGAGTGTCTCTATGGATGGAGACTCCACCATCTCCGTGGGCAACCTGCACCAGTGCTTGGTCACCCTCACAGTGAAAAAGTGTTTCCTGATGATCAGAGGGAACCTCCTGTGTTTCAGTTTGTGCCCATGGCCTCACGTGCTGTCACTGGGCACCACATAAAAATAATTTATAATTCTCTGTAATCTCCCATTTATTTTCTGTTACCATGTCAGGTTTTTTCCCCCCTTAATCATTAAAAAAACTCTGGAAAGTGAGTTAGTGAATTATATAACTCCATCCACAAAACTGATGGGCTGAATGAGGCCACAAAACAAAGGGGGTTTTTTTGTTGTTTTTTTTGTTTGTTTGTTTTGTTTTTTGTTTTTAATTCCAGGTTGTTGGGTTTTTTTATACCATTTTGACTACCATCATTGACTCTCTAAGGTCTCTAAGGCTAACAGCAATAGATTTTTTTTTCAGGACACACACCATCCAAATTACTGTTGCAATTAGGAAAAAAAATAATTACATCTTTTCATGGTACTTACAATATTTATTTTTCTTTATCACCACCATAGTTGCAGATCTTGAAGTGAAAACCAGGGAAAAGCTGGAAGCTGCCAAAAAGAAAACTAGTTTTGAAATTGCTGAGCTTAAAGAAAGACTAAAAGCAAGTCGTGAAACCATCAACTGTTTAAAGAACGAAATCAGAAAACTTGAAGAAGATGATCAGTCTAAAGATATGTGATGAGCATTGACTTGATAAAGAGCCTATACTGAAAACGGAAGGACTTCAATCATGGAACTGTATGTGTTCTCTTGAATTCTGTAACTGAGACTACATGAATTTCACTTGCAAATCATTGAAGTATGTGGCAAACGACTTCATAAATGGAAGAAAAAAAGAAAGAATGTATCCTTGTTTTATAGTTAAAATCTGTGGGTACTTAATGATTTATTTCAAGTAGAAGGGGTCTTGGAGACCAGACTTTTTTTTTTTTTTTTTTTTTGTAACTGCATTTGAGTGGTATATGAAAACTTTGTATTAAGTCTTGTATTAGTTCAATGTGATGTTACAAAATGCTGATGTTTACTTTTTTACTTGTTTTTTCTACTGATTGTTTAGAGATGCATCTTTCAAGTTGAAAATAAAATATGCGTTTTTTTAGTTTAATATTTTTTGTCTCTGTCCAGTTGTGGGCTTCAAGAGCCATTGTAAATAGCATACCCTCATTTAAGGCAGAGGTTGAAATATAATGGTATGCAAGTTGCTTAAGTCTGGTTACAGTGATTTCTGCATGTCTGTCTGTTACCAGCACAGTGAAAAAACTTTCTGAAAACAGGATTTTAAATAACTTGTATATCTACAGATAAGAGTTTCTAGCACCACATCTGCTTTAACATATATAAATGCATCAACTATACAGGTTATGCTCAGAAGCAGGAAATGATTCTGGTCCTGTTTTGTAGAAGTTTGTTTATTCTTAATAACTAGCAAGTGTTCCTCCTGAAAAATCAATACATGATCTTTTGCCTGCAACATCTCTTTTTTGTTGTTGTTGTTTGTAGAGGTTAAAGAGCCTGATAGAGATGGCGCTACCTCAGGTTTTGAAAAAGCTTGGGCATCTTTTCTACTGCTTCAAGATACCATGTTGCAGTAAACTCTGCTAGAGAATCAAACATCCCCCATCTCTCCCATAGAAAACAGTATTATCAATGCTTTGAGAATAAAGCACTAATTTCTTCATATTTGAAATAATTGATGATTGGCTTTTACCATGGCTTGGTAAAGATTTAGAACTGAAACTGTTTCAACACTCAATATGTAGACCTAATTTTTTCATTAGGAAAAATAACTGTTAAAACCTGGCATATTTTGTTTATGGTATTTTTTTTATATATATATATATATATATATATATATACACACACATAAAGGCTGAGGAACAGCTTGTAGCAGTGGTGTCCACACAGATCCTTCCTAGCACTGCAGACTATCCAAATTTTTCTGGCTACCTAACTGGTTTGGTTTATTGATTCAGTAGCCAATATCCTTTTAAGCAGTAGCTGAAGAAGAATGTGCTAGGCAGTTTCAGTACAGTAGAACGTGCCATTTTCAGAGCTGTGCACTGAAAATAAGACTTGCGTGGGCCACAGTATATTACACATTTTAAGGCTGAAAGAACACTTCTAAGTGAAAAGTTAAAATTCATACAATTTTATTCTATGATACCTTATTCTTCACGTGTTTATTTGGCTGCTTCCTTGTCTTTGATGATCATCAGCAGATTTTTAAGGAAAAATATAATAGGGTTAGCACGAAGTGAGTCCTTCCATGTGTATTCTCTTAGCTTCTTGCAGATTTATTGAATTTCCTGAGGAGGTTTTTAAGGTCCATTGGTGCATGCTGAAACAAAAATGGGAATGGAAAGCACAGTTTTGGTGATACTAGGTTGTATTCAACATTATTATCTTCATGTTTGTCAGTTAAAATAATACTAATGTAGAGTAACTCGGATGGAATATTAAATAGGTTCTGCAAGAGCTGTGACTAACAAGAACAGAGCTGCTGCAACAGGCTTGAACAGACCAAAAAAGAACGGAGTGGTACCTTTTGAATTCAACATTTTTGTAGGAGCCTCAAGTATTCTTTTTGTTTACATTTTTAATAACATCCAATGACCAGTCTAGTATTCAACTTTACAGAAGCAATGATCCTGGCTCCACTGTTAGTAGCCATCAACATGCTAGACCGGTGATGTAATTTTTGTTTGTGGTTAGCGGGTTTTTTCCCCCCAGTTTTTCTTTCAACTTTTTGTATTTTTTTTCCTTCTCCTTTGTGCTCTCTGTAAAGATCATACAAGAGTCATTAGGTTCCCCTATCAATGCTAAGGCAAGAAAACGGTGCTAACATCTGTCTGTGCTGAGCAGTTACTGTTGATAGAAAACAGGAAGAACATGTGCTTTACAAAGTTCCTTATTATGTTCTGTCTTTTCATTAGAAAATACTTTCTTCTTCAGATGCTGAGAAAGCAACTGAGCCCTGTATTAGGCAGTAATTAAATTCTGGAAAAAGTTCATGAGAATTAAGTGGTTTAGGATTTTTGGCTTGAGAATAAATGTGGAAAAAAACCCACCTCCATGTGTTTGACAAGTAAACTTACAGCTACCTTCTCTACATGCAACTGCATGGTTCTCAATTAATAGATAGGTTATGTTTGGACCTAGGTGTTCTGCCATTAAAAGAGCTGTTGATGCAAGCACTGGCGATAGCATGTGTGCACAGTAAAGGTACAATACAGTGTTGACCTTCTAGTGTTCATCATTTTCAAAGTTATTAGAACTGAAATAGAGTGGGGCACCTAGAGACACAGTTGCATTTGACCTCCATTGCCTTGAAGAAGAAGAAAAACCCAAACACTACACTCTGCTTTATTTTTTGGCAGCCCTATGAAAATGTGATTCCAGACAAATAGTTACAGTTTGTGCTTGCCAAGGGTGCTAACTTAAATGCCAGCTCTTTATATTGCTGAGACTGACTTTAGACTGTGGTTTCATCCCGAGCTATAATTGTGAAACACAGATCTATTTAAATTTGCTTTGCAAAGGAAGGGAAAAAAATCCCTCATCGTGCTATAGGTATAGTTTGATATCATTGAATTACACAGTAATTTGTCCAATTGCCTACACTGAACCTTTAGGCTCCACTTGAAGTAACCCTTTGGTAGGCAAATATAAAATATGGTTTATCTCAGTTTATATGCTTACTGTTATCAATTTTACCAATGAGGAGTGTTTACTTCAGGCATCAAACATGCAAAACTGGTAGTTACTGTCATTGCCACTTCCACTATAAAGACTTGGGGGTTTTAAGTATTTTAGCTAAGACACATTAATAGTCATCACAGTAATTTCAAACACTGACTGTTTACTCACTTACTACCCAGTATTATTTATTGCTAGTCCTTTTTTTACCCAGCTCCATCTTGTAACTTACTTTTTTCCTTTGCCTTTGGGTTTGGCACACTGTAGTTTACAGTTAAGACTGTGAAGTTGTATAAGGCCGTGCTGGGGAGGTTTCTTATCAAAAGTGCCATTATCTGACAGGAGATGTGTAAATACACTTCATTCAAAGATTTGCTTGAGAATTTTTGTGGTTAGCAGAGATGGGACTGGAAGGAATGTTAAGTCACCCTGTTCCTTTTCTTTCTAGACAGATGCTGGTAATAACACCAACCTAAAGACACTTTTGCTGCTTTTGCATTTAATCCATATTAAATATATCGGGTTTTGCTTGCTTCTTAATGGGAATACAGATTTAAGAGCATTTCAGGTTGTTTTCAGACATAAGGTTGTTTTCCAAACACCAGGTGGCAGGTATGTCCAAAATATTCTCCACTCTCAACAGCATTTTAATTACTGGGCTTTTGGCAGATCTGTGATATCTTTGGTTGATCTCATCTGTTTTGAGACTTGATCATCTGATTAGACAACTTGTATTTGTTTCTACAGAGGTGACCAAATTATCTCTTGCATGTTATGCAACTGCTCAGCAGCCTTGTGAGCAAATCGAATGTGCTGTGCCAGGAAGCAAAAAAAAAGTGTGAATGTTTGTTCACAATTTTGGTTCATTTAGCAAGGGAAGCAGCTTTCAAAATACAAATCTCTGGGGTTGTTTTTAGTTTTTTTTTTTCTTTTTCAGGCCGAGACTGCGTGACAATATGAATGAACAAAACATAACTTAGGTACTCTACTGGACTGCTTATTTTGCTTGCACTCAATTGCAGGTGCAAAATGGCAGGATTTTCCACAAGTAAAACTAATTACTTTTTTAAACTTAATGTTACTAGAGTTAATATGCTTCTTCGACTGCTTACTGCTTAGTGAACACTACGAATGAACCTTTGGCTTCCAAGTATGTTGAAACTTTTGATTTTCCTGAATACAGTAGGGAAGAACAACTTACCTTAAGTAAGGGGAAGAAGAGAGAATTAGGATGGTAAAAAAGAATAGCAACGATGAGAAATTCTTGTTATATATGCATTGTTATATAATTAGTTGGCATTTATTTTAACATTCAGTTATGATACATTTATACTATTTCCATTTTTAAATGTTTTAAGCTAGAACAGGAAATCATCTAAGTTTCTAGTGAAACACTTACCTATGCAAATAGCTAATACACATCCAAAATTAAAATTTACATTTCAATTTTCATAGGAAAAACCTCTTGAATGCCTAGTGATTAGGCCATAAAAGGAACTCATTAGCATTGGAATATGCAGTATTTGTCCCACTCCCTCCCTGATAATTACTATACTTTTTAAGGTGTTCGTGTGTTAAATGAGTGGCTGGCACTTTTTATTCCCACAGTTGTGGAGAATTCTGTACTTTAGGACAGAAACAAATTTCATCTGATCTACTGGCTTCTGCTTTGCAAATACTTTCACCTGAAGTGATCAATAGCTTTTTTTCTTCAGTATTTAATGTCTAGCAAATCTCACATTTTTTCACACTCTACAATTCAGCTTTATTTCAAACAGCATATTTCGTTTAACCTCTGATCTAGAATGTCATTAAAATGCATGGTGGAACATGCTTCTAAGTTTCTCAGTGAAACAATCTGCTATCTTTATTCATAGGATCAAGAAACAAGACATAAGGCTAAGAAAGGTCGTCTTCACCTGCTGAATTGATCAGACAAAACTGCACCTAAGTTTAATGACTCCGAACAAAAGATTTGAAAACATTTCACAGTTAAATCATAGTTTCTAAGCTTGCATCTTTAAGCACTAGCACGCTGGGTAAATACAGGTATTAAGAGCTGGCAAAACCAACAAGGTTTATGCCTCTATGCATTTAACAAGGGTGACAGCTTTTGGACTTAAAATTTGGAGAACGAATAGTGCTGCAGCACTCTGCTGTTCCATGTGCTGAGTCTGTTGAATTTAGCAGGTCCAGCATGTGGCTCCTTTTTCCTGTCTGTGTTTATTAAAGCAAGAATTAATCCAGGTCATTTTTGTTTTAATCACAGTCCTAATTAGAGTGATGACTATGTCCCGGCTAAAGCTCCATTCAGGTCCTAAGCCACCTGAACTCTGAGTAGGTAATACGGAGAACCTTGAAAAGTTAGGTTTGAGGGGCTTGTGGTTAACTTTTGGTGGTATTTCCTGGTTTCTGTATGGAAGTCTATGTAGTAGTTAAAACATTTACTCTGTAAACTGAGTATTCCTGAGGAAGACTGAATCTGCACCTCACAGTTTTAGAAGTTCTTAAGCATGAGGTCCTGAGAGTACTCTCCATTGCTGCTATTCACAGTGAGCTGCAGACAGTCAGCTCTGCAAGACTTCTCTAGGACTGGACAGGGAACAGGTGAAGGAAAACCATAACCTCACTTGGTAATTAGGGCATTGGAGAAAACAAATTGAGTGCTTTTTTTTGAGCTGAATAAAGCCACCATCTCAGAAAAGGGTTAGATCCTTAGTAAATGAACATGTCTAAATTAGATGGAATTAATTTCCTGTTACCTTCAGAAGTTACACACCCTTTTAGTGATTGCAGAAGAAATGTATATATTGGACAAACTGGAAGTGATTTTTTTCCTACTTGCTACACGTTAGGCAAATTTGCATGGCGAGGCAAGACACAGGATAGGCACTTAAACTAGACAGGCTGGACTCCACCACCCTCCTACATAGTGTTTGGAAATGATCAAAGCATCCACTGCTTTGCAAAGCTTTGTGGTTGCTCTGAATCCTCCTTTTTCAGTCCTTATCAGGAACAGCCAGGAACTGCAGTGTTAGATGAACACGGGCATTGCCTTGCATCATGACAGAACGTCACGGGCAATGTCAGAGTGCAAAACTGATTTGATACGCAGTCAACTACCAGGCGTGCTGCTCCTCTTGGGTGGCAGTTCATACTTTTTGAGTATCTCATTACTCATCAGTCTGCTAGTCCTGTTTCCTGCCAGATTCATTCTACAGTATTTAACAATCACGAGTCTGCAATTTCAAACAGCTAATCCAGTCTAGCTAAATTTAAAATAAACTGTGTTTTGAGTTTTGCTTACTTTTTATTAATAAACAAGCAATGAGTCCTAGTCCTTGTGCATTTGCTGAGGATAAAGAAGATACATGTCTAAGGCTGTGAATTATCTCTAGTGCTTCTTTTTCTCCCCTCAAGGATAAAAGGCAGAAACAAAGTCATAACTGCAAAGATGATTAAATTAATTTGTACGAGTTTCAGTGTTACTTTCTTGGAACAGGCTGACACAGTATGTGTATTTTAAAATGGACAAGCAGTAAAACTTTTCATGGTTTCATTGTCTGAAAAGTGAATTTTAATTAAAGTTTGTTCATAGTCTAATCTGACCCCGTATGGTACTAAATATTTGCAAGTGCATTGCCTCTGCATTTGGAGCTGGGAAGGCTTAGTACTTCAGGAAATAAACCTGATCTTCAATCGTTGTGAAGTCAGTGCATTTCAATCAGACCTCTGGTGAACGAAGATAATAAATCAGTAAATGAAGAAGCCACATTTTCCTAGTAGAAGGGCCACGTGAGAAAAAGGCCATTTTAGTAATGTTTTGTATTTCATGATAGTTAGACTTTACAAGTATTAAGCTAAGGCTTTTGGAAGGCTGATAGATATCTATGCACATATTTAAACAAACCATTTTTTCAATTTGTCACCCACCATTGCAACTGTATGCCCTCTTCTTGACTTTGCAGTAAAATTATTTTCTTGTAGCGTACTTTGTACATTTGCCCAAAGATTTGCCCTTTGTAAGTTCCATCTCTCTCCTCAGTTCTATGCTACAGATCCTTCACCACTCAACAAGGAGCACAAAAGAGAAAGGATCTAGAAGACAAAAGCGAAGTACAACATGTTTTTGCTGCTGATGTTTATTTCAGAGCTTTATCTGACACTGATGCTGTAGAGTGCTAGCGCTTCAGTCTTACCTAAATCTAGAGACAGTTTGTGTGAATGCATTTTGTAATCATCTAGCAACTGTCCACACACAAGCATGCTGAACTTGGTTAGCCACCATTATACCTCTGTTACCTCTCCGTGGCCTTGTATAAAAATACCCCCCAAAACCAAAACCCTGTGGCTGAACCTCTATTGTAGTGTCCCTGATAGAAAAAATAAAATTTGCTGATCTACAGTATTTTAATAATAGTAACATTTTGTAAACTGCATCTAATGCTAAAGCATTGATGCACTGTGTCAGACACTTGTTATCGTTACAGCTTTGGTTCAAATTTCTGCCTAAAAAAAACCCACCACCAAATAAATCAACTCAGTTACTTGGGTGCATTCTGATCTCTTTACTGCTTCGTAGTCATATCTGTTTTTCGAGGACTGACTGTGGTTTACTCCACTTGGACTAGAATTGCATCCAAACTAACTTCAGTAAAGACACTTTGTAATTGTGAAGCAGAACTGGATTTGAAATAACACTCTCATGATCAAAGATTCTAAGAAGCTTTTGTAGTAATTGGAGAATAACAACTATATAAAATGTGTTTGCCTCTCATATTTAAATTAAGCATAAAGATAAAATGCATGAGAGGTTTATTAAATGAACATAGAGATACTGCATCTGATAAGATCAAAGCAATCGAGTGGGATTTTAATTTAGGCATTTGACTGACTTTTTGTCTAAAAAAAAAATGTTTTTGAAGTAATGCTGGCCATGTTCCATAATATCTGAGAGGTTCACTCAGTTGTGGATTGCTCCACTGGGCTATTCTCTCCACTGCTGATACATTATTATTTATATCGTATCCTGAGAACACTGTACATGCAAAATGCGCAGGCAGAGTTCCAGGCCTGAAGGCCTTCAATCTAAATGGGCAATATGGGATGGGTGGTATAATAAATTGCAGTTCTTTACTTGAACTGTAAGCAATGTCTTTCAGCTCTAAAATTATACCCTTCAACCACTTTGAACTGAAGAAGCATTCAGTACAGTTCTCATCCCGTGGCAACACAACTCAGTCTGACTACAGTGGATAAGTGAAGAGACTGCTGTCTATGGGTTTCACCATCTTTAACAAAACAGGTTTCTTTTGAAAAATTAGTATTCCTGGAAGTCACTTGCATGAAAATTGTTCTTACAGTTTTAAAAAAGGAGAGATGGAAATAAGACTTGAGCCAAAATTCTCTAAAAATCTCCCATTTGTATCAAAAAGGCTTTGGTTTGGGGGTTGGAGTGGGCATGCAGCTGTTTGGTACAGAACTAAGTAGCCTTGGGAAGAAAAACTGAGAACAAAAACTCTAAGCATCTCGCTTCGTAACTTCGACAAAATAAGCCTGTACCCACCCGCCAATTGTGAATGTGGAACAAAAAACCCAAATACTTCAGGCTGCTTCATAGAGGTTTGCACTGCCAAGTGGGTTGTAAATAAGATCAGGATATGCAGCCTTCCCTGAGCTCTAACAGGAAGAGCAACTATTTGAACATCTCAGGAAAGGCCAAGGGTATGACAGACAGAGAAGGAAAAAAACATCAAAGATAAACTATGGTCCACAGTTATCAGTTTGGTTCTTCTGTCACAATGGTGGTCTCTTCGGTGAGAGGGCTTTCCACAAGCTTTCTTAGCAGTGGAATGAACTTCCCCAAGAGTCGAAGACTCAAACTTCAACTCTTCTCACTTCATCTCGATAATCTCTTTCTTTGGGGATCTTTAATATCAACGCAAGCCTTTTTTTAATAATGTCTCCTTAAATCAAAAACTGTGCTATAGTCTTTCTCTCCTCCTGCTAACAGGCAGTATGGAAAAACAAACACAATGGGACAAATATCTCTCTACTGTAGAGTTATCTAATCCCACCTGAGTCACGCTGCTTTGGGAAAAATGCCATGAGCAGGACCTCCTCGGACTCCATCCTTCAGACTCTTCCTCACTCTTGTTTCTGCGTGAGAGAATAATGTTAGTATATATTTTGATTCTGTCCCTGATTTGGCTTAAAATACATGCTATTATACATAATTGAAGGGAAATCTAATTATTTCTGCTTAAAATAATTATTGCTTAAAATGCCATTAAATTAACAAGTCAGCTTTTATTTCCCTTGTTTCAAGCAATTATGTAGTTTGCTTAGACCAGCTTTATGTGTGAATTTAGGCAGTCCTAAAATTGAGAAATAATATCCTGCCTGCAAAATGAGGCACTGTAAAAGCAGCTTTCTATTCCGTTACCAGTAATTCTGCCTTGACATACTTCATCTGTTCTTCTGTGCCCCTTCTGAGGGAACATGCCCAAAGTTATCTCATAGACTTTTATGATGGCTGTCTCAGCTCTAATTTTAAAAGTTATTTTTTCAAGGGTTGGAGTGGTTCCTCACCTTGGATGGCCCGTTACCCTCACTTAGTGGTTTCTGCCCACGTGGTAAGAAGGTTCTTGCTTTCCTGAAGGAGCCCACTCCTTATATAGTGGGGAGAAATAAAAAAAACCCTGGCATTTATGTTTTTCTTCTCATTAAATGTCAGGCTGTGATCAGTAGTTCAGCAGCGGTTTCATAAGCTGAGCCTTCCCCCAAGCAGGGGTGAGACCCTTCAAGAGAAGGGTAGGTGGTATCTTTCGCAGTCCTCCGATTTTCATCTGTCTGTACAAATCATGATGCTCAGTTATCCATTCATGTCTAGTTGTGATTTTGGAGTATGTGGGACAAAGGCACATGAAGGAATGAGAGCAAAGCCTGCTGTACCAGTGTTCAGAACCGTTGATCTTGCACTTTCTCTGACCACTGCTTTCACTAACAAATTATGATTAAGAGGCAGGAAAGAAGAGTAATCCTGCCAGTGTGAGCTTGGGTTCCCTCTGCAGATTTACTGCTGAGCAGGCAGAGTTGTTTTGGAAGCAGAAAGAGAGTGTGTTTCACTGTTTTTCAACGTGACAATTTGACTTCTTCAGAGAAGGTTTTAGTTCTTGCATAAAGTAATATATCCACCCCAGAGAAACTGCACAAGGTCACTGTGGGTCCAATTTACTTCACTAGTTGCATCAAAGTTAATTTAAAGTAATTTACTTTATCTTTTCTCCTCCAGATAGGGAAAATGCCGAACGAAAATAAACACAATTATATCTGATTTTGCTAAGTCAGATCTATCACTGCTAGGGGAAAAAATCCAGGTTGCAACTTTAAATTTTCCTTTAAACGTTCTTCCCAAGCACACCAAAAGGCAATTATCTTGAAAAAGCCAGGGTATCTCTCTCATTGCACAGGACACAATAACTTGTGTATTAGAGAAAGGAGTTTGAGAAAGGCAGATACATAACTCTGGTATGTAATGTAGATTAGAATTCGACATTAAAGACCATTCCCAAAGACAATTCAGTCATTCTGCCAACCACAATGTCCCTTAGTTATGCAAATGACCAAGTAGAGCAGCGATTATCTGCCTATGCCAATGCAGGTCTTTCCACAAGGCTAACTATACATTTTTGTGAAGGTACCTGCTGCCCCTATAGGCACCGTTTCCCCTCGGAGTCATTTTAACAATCTCTGACCATGAAAAATAGTTTATTTAAATGTAGTCCTGGAACCTGGAATGATTAATCCATCCATTCATGAAAAGCACCAAAAAGATACTTTCGAGGTTCTATCGAAATGACTTATTCTGTAAGTAATTCTGTAAGCTGATGACAAAATACAGGCCAGTAACAGCTGTTCTAGTAAAAGTTTACATCAATTTGCCAGTTTTCTTTTCTCGCTGTCTCAGATCCTGTATGTTGCCATCCTATGGCCAGACTTTCTGTTACTGCAATGCTTATCCTGACTGGAAACCATAGCAGGACATATTCTTGTAAGGATACAGGCCCAAGGAAAAAGTGGCATTATTTTTAACATTTTCTCTCTAGTAGTCACCATTCATAGCTTACAACAGACACTGTGAAAAGACTGAGAAAACTATTGATTGATTTAAATCTGCCTTAATTTTTTACCGAAGGCAAAAACTGCACACGCTGGTCCTTAATCATACTTTGCATCATGTACAAGCATGCACTTTTCCATACAAATTCCATAAGGTGTTTAATCTGCTATTGCAAAAATACTTATTTGCATACAATCACACCCTGCTGTGGTTTTAAATGTTTTCTGAGAATACATTTTGAGCCTATTATCTTAACCTCACTGCCTTTCTACCCACATATAGAGTAGCAGACATGCAAACCCTTTAATTTTTATTCAGGCCTGACTGCAATTAAGTTGAAGTGCATTTGTTCTTTAAAACTATAGGACTCAGCTTATTCCGTAAGTATTGTTGGTGAATACACTGTTGTTCAGCTGCTGAGCTCTAGCAGAGTCTGCATCTTACAAATAAAAGTGCTTATTACAGGAGAAAAGAGTGATGGGCAGTTTGGGGTATTTCTGTAGTCTGAATTGTTTGTTCATGTCATGCATGCCAACTGTTGAACAGAAGCAGTCAGTCACAAACAGCACTATCTTATCTTTCAAAAATCTTAACCCAAATACCAAGAAGCACTGACCCTAGTTAGAGAAATCAAGGTGAAGAAGAACATCTTTTCACCGGCTTTCTTGTTGGAGACAGGTTTGATCCAAATGCAGAGAATGTGCACTTACACAATCACATCGTGTGACACGGCAGTATGCTAAGTATACTCTTCCCCATCATTCAGTGTCTGACAAACTAATTATATATCATTTGTTTAAAGAAGACATTGGAAGTAAAAAAGAAAAACTGTAAGCGTGGACAACATTACTCCTGCTATAGCTGCACCCTGACAAACAACAACTCTTCTTGATGTATTTTTACCAAGTATTTTAGTGACTACTGTCAAGCCACTAGACAGAAAGTACCATAGGTGGCTCTTGCTTTCTTTATGGCAAATCCAAAGTGTCTTGGTCCCACTATGTTCTTGCACTGAGTTTTAATATATATTAGTTAACCCAGACCAAATATATTCCACTTTTGTCAATTAATATACCCTATGGAAAAAAGTATAGTTAGGGCACAAGCACCTGGTAAGAACCCATCTTAAGAAGACAAAACCACATAGGTTGCAGTGGGCCTCAGGAGGCCACCTAGGACCACCTACTGCTCAAATCAGGGCCAGTTAGAGCAGATTGCTCAAGGCCGTTTCTAGTCAAGCTCTGAATATCTCCCAGGAAGGAGGTCGCACAACCTCTCTGGGTAACTTGTTCCAATATTTGACCACCTTCATGATATAAATAAATAAATAAATCTCTGTATCTAAGCAGAATTTCCCATGTTTCAACATGTGTCCATTCCCTCTCGGCCTATCACTGTGCACCTCTGAGAAGAATCTGGCTTGGTCTTCCACGCAGACAGCAGCAGTAAGATCTTCCCCTAGTCGCCTCCGTAAGGCTGAACAATATCACTTCTTTAAGTCTTCCAGAATACACCATTTTTCCAGTCCTCTGACCATCTTGGTGTCTCTCTCCTGTACTAGCTGCAAAACGGCCATACTGCATCAGACTACAGCGGTATGCCTAACTTGCTTCTGATCTTAATGACCAGGACTAAACAGCCAGGAAGAGAGTATAAAGAACAGGTCAGGTACAGCACATCCTTCCTGATACATATTCAGAGTTTTCAGTAAATCATTGGTTAGGGAAAACCTGAACCAAAGGCCACTGTATTCCATTCCATTTACTAGCTGCCAATGCACTTTAGAGTTTAGCCCCTTTTTGAAAGTAATGATAGTTTTTGCTTCCACATTTCTGGAAGCAGTGAGCCCCATACTTTAGTTCTGCAGCATCGGAAAAAAAAAAGACTACCTTTTGGTTGCTTTAAACCTGCTGTCCATTATTTTCTGTGTGCCCACTTACTAGAAAAAGTGAATGAGAGCTCCCTACCTTCTCTCCACAAGCCACCATTTTATATAATTCAATCATCTTCCCTCAGTCGTCCAGGCATTGTCACTTTTGTCTTTTTCAAACTGGAAAGTCCAAGTGTTGGTAGTCATATTTTAAACAGAAATAATTCTCTATGTTTTATTATTCTTTTCTATCTTTACCTTCTTTCTGACCTGGGAAACCAGAGCTTCATACTGTTCTCTAGATGTGGCCATACCACCGAGCTACACAAAGATGTCACAACGTTTCTGCTCCCTTCTGTCTTCCTTTTCTAATAATTCCTGGTATTTTTGACTTGGAGCTGGCAAGGAAGTTTCCAAAGAATTACCTATAGAGACTCTAAGAACTCCTTCTTCAGCAATAACAGCATATGTAGAACTTACCACTAGGCACATATAATTAAGATTGGGTTTGCCTGTATGCATTACTTTACATTTATTGAGACTGAATTTCAACGTCTAGTTTAACACCCATGCTGCTCAGCAGAATGAGATCCTTTTGCAACTCCTTGCTGTCAGCTTCATACTCCACTACTGTAAAGGATTTTGCATCAGCAGCAAACTGTGCTGCTTCCTTACTCACTCTCTTTCCAAGACCTTTCCTGAGTATGCTAACTAGTGCAGGTCCCAGCATGAATCCCTGTGGGAGTCCAATCGTAACTCTCCCGCAGTGTAAAAAATTACTATTTATTGCTACCCCATTAACCCTTCTCTTTCAGCTAGTTACTAATTCACAAGACAGCCTTCCTTCCTTCCTAACCTATGGCAGCTAATGTTCTTTAGCAGCACTGGTGAGGGACTGTGCCAAAAGCTCTTTTGAAATCACTACAATGAATGTATCACCCTGGTTTATCAGTTTGTTGATTTTGTCAAAGAACTTCATAATTATGACAAAGCTTCTCTATCTACAAAAACCCATGTTGATTTTTCCATAGTCTGACGTATTTGTTTTTATGCTGAAGCCTCACCCCAGCTCTCTGTCACTGATTTGCTTGTGTGACCTGAGACAAGTCTCAGTGACTACACCAGTAAGAGGACTCAGATGCTGCAAATGAACACTTACGATCCTTAAATCCAAAATTACTGTCTTCAAAACTCTCATCCAGATGCTTTACAGCTACGGAGGTGCTTACATTCCATAAATTCTTATTTCAGTGAGGTTCCCAAAACATCTCTGACTGCTTTAGCGTATACTTCCCAGCAAGCTAATTCTACTCCTAAAGGTCCAGCCCAGACAGTCATGACTAAACTATTTCAGTGGCTAGGATGAAGGAAGCTGTAATAACCATATGATGGTTATAGCACACCCCGAGTAAAGGAAAATATTAATTTATACGTTCACAGATGGGGGATGAAACCAACCCAGGTCCCCCACAAGCAGAGTTTTGGGGTTTCTAATCACTGAACTATAGGAAAAGGACAAGACGGTTTCTCCGACCCCTTAAATGTTCACGTCCTGTATAAAGGGGCCCCCTTAGGCATCTAACATGAAAGAGTTTACTGAAGTGAATTCGAAGTAGAGCAAGCAGCTCCTTCCAACTCAGTTAGTTTTGAGGATGTTGAGAGACACACTTGTGTAAGTTGTACAGCTGTACTTGCCTGCGTGCTCTGCCTCTGCATTGAAACACCTCCCATGTAGCTGTGTTGGCAAAATGAACTATTTGCTAGTGTCCTGGTTACGAACTTGCAGTGTGGACCTAACTTAACATTCCTGAATTAGCACTGTAGTGGCAGAGACAAATGCGCATAGTCCATCTGCCAGTTTTCCAATAGCAGTTGTAATACCAGCTCATTAGGACACAACAGACACAAGCCCAGCATCTTACAAGATTCTTTGGCACTAAGCCCCAGTCACTGTGACTTCAGTCACATAAATGTCATTGGCCTTTCACAGTGAAAAGTTTAGCCAGCTTCTTGTTAGAGTGGATCCCACTTGATCCCATTCCTCCACTTGCTTCCGCCACGTACCGTATAGGAAACCTGGATAGAGAACCAGTTGCGATTGATTTCACCCAGCAGCAGGGTTCTTCAATGGCAACTGCCACAAATCTGAGCACTGTAGCATCAAGACCCTCTGTAAACCTAATTCACACTCCCTTGTAAGTAAAATGAAACAATATTTCTTCTCTTGTAACAGAAACACAGAAATAATTCCACTAGTGCTAATGAAGTATCAACTAACACAATGACAAATGCCCTAAGAATACCTAAGTAGTTATTCACTGAATGAATAAATAAATAAGTCAAAGGGCACTTGCTGCATGCAGAGATTTAAAACAACCAGCTGTTTTCTCCTGAGAGGCATCTCTTCTGTGTCCTGAATGAGGAAGGGGCAAAATAGAAAAGTGGTGTATGATAGGCTACTTAATTCTATCCTACTTTGTGCTCAGAAGGGAGTCAAAATTACAGTTGCACAAGTTGCCTCATTTTTAAAAGTCTGACATTGTGACAATGCTCTTTGAACACTGTTTTGTACATAATGCATAGTCAAGTGTGCACAGTTCTGAGGTCCTGAAACTCTGAAATACAAAGGGGTGAAGTAAGGGCATAGCAGCAATCTTCACTTGGAATTTCCTTGCTTTTGTCAGCTGAAGTCAGATCTTGAATGTTATTGCAACACACTGTAGCTTTTTTGCATTTAATTAGATTTACATCCCACTTGGTTATCACAGGCTAGTTGGAAACGGACGTGTGTACTTTCTACAGTCAACACATTGATGCTCCTCCCGGGAAGCAGCCAGCAAGAAGTTACAGGAACTGCATGTGGCAGCCTTTGTTAGGGGAGTGAAAACAGTTCAATTTGGTTAAGCAAAACATTCATTTGAACTGAATTTGTGTATACACTAGGGAGGCTCAAAAGGCAGCTTCACTTGCAATGACATTTTTCAGGCTTTCAATATTCAAATAGTAAGGGACCAAATATCTAGTATCTCAAGGAGTAAGATACATAGTATCTGAGACAGCAAGCTCAGCCTAAAATGAGGTCAGAGAAAATATCTAAGTTTAAAATTATGTTTTTGCAGCTCATTGTATTATCTTTAAAAGTCTACCGACCAACTGCCACAGCGACAACTATGTGTATCTCCTTCACAGTACATTACTTAGAGCTCATGGATCCTTTAACCATGTCAGTGGTATATTTGTACAAGAATAAGACATCTGAGAAAAAACAAATTACAATACAAACAGCCACCTGAGGAATTCCTGAACGACCAGGTCTGCTCCACTTTTCCTTGGATATCACAGGAATAAGAGCAGAAGGTTTGTCATACTCCAGCATTCATTTCAGGAAAAATTTCACTATGTGAATTAAAATGTCCAGCTGCAAGACACCTTTATTTACTATTGGATTGAAATTTCTTTTTTTCATTTTTACCTGAAATGTTGACAACTTAACTAATGATGACAGCATTCAATGAAGTAGTGAACTACTGGTTTAAATTATTGGCTCAATCTTGTACTTCCTTCTGGGGAAAAAAAAACAAAAAACAAAAAAACACTACTAACTTCACCAGGGCAGTGTTCTTTCTTAAGAAGTGCAGGATCAGGCCGTAAGTGGATGGTGTATAGCCCTTACTGTATGCAAGGGCTTTGTTCGACTGTGAAAACAAAAAGTTCTTGATTTATATACAAAGGGTCATTCTACTTAGCATGCCACACATGAGGGGAGGCAGAATGTAACGTGACTGGCGTTACTCTGTTCCGCTAGCACACTAACTCCAACTCTCTCTCTTTATAAATCTGTTTTCCAGCTCCCAAAATGTTATTATAGACTGAATATGTGGGTTTTTTTAAAAGAAGTTTTTGTTACAGTGTCATATGGATTTTGGAAAGGGGGGGGTCAGAATAAAATTACACTCTAGGTAGCCTCTTACAGCAGTGAAAGAGCGCGAGCTTTTGTACCACATTTCAACCAGAAACATACTTTTGCTGCTGAGTCATAAACCCCGAAAGACAGTGTTTATAATAGAGCCCTCACCTATAGCTGGGTTAGGTGGTGCCTATAGCAATATCAAAGGCCTTCTTTATTACAAAACAAAGTGACTGCAAAGTTCTATGATTTGTCATGAGGCTGTTGCTATGGCTTTATTTTTAAGAGAAACTGTTTACTCTCCTATGTTCACTTCAAGAGTAGAATTTGTAGTTGAAACATTAAGGATCTGAATCAGTATCCATCTCCAAAAATACATCCAGGCTTCATGCTGGGGTATACACATCCCATACTGACCAGGAAAGACTCCCCTGATGAGAAGACAAACTATACGTGAAATGGGATAGGTTCCAAAGTTCTTGGGAAGAAGAAATATAACTCCTTCACTTCATACCCTTGAGAAGTTTGTTGCCACGAATCTCTGAACAAGATATAAAAGGAAACTGCAGAAAGACAATGCAGAATTTGGCATTCTATTCCCCAAGAGTCCCCTCTTTGTCAGGTCCAGGCATTAAGAAAGAATACAAGATAAATAAGGGAGCACTTTCTTAATCGGATAAATCTGCTGTTAAAATATTGTATGTGACTGGACTGCTCTCTTGCATTACAGAACTGAATACTGCCTAAATCAACATAGGTCACAGGCAAAAGCACTTGACCTGCAGAGTTCAAATTTCATGATAAAACCCACTACAAAATGTTGGTACCATCTTGTAAGAAGCCAGGAACTGGAACAAGAGGGGTCTATGAACCGATAATGAAATACATTAGGACAGTGAAATGAGAACTTCTGGAAACACAAGCTGCAGTATATCTGATGCAGTTCAATCTTATTTCCTCTTCAAAGACTAAGAATCTTTTCAAAATATCTATATGACCTTCTAATTTTTAAATAAATAGGAGGTGTTAACCTGAAAATTTTCATTTGGGGTGAAAGTTTCATTATTAATATAGGAGTAAATTCTAAATAGTACTAAAATTTCACACCTTTAAAGTGAACATTTAATTGGGTAAACCAGTTATGAATCAGAGAACAGTGAAATGTATGATTATTTTTGTTGCCTCAGAAAAGCCATGCATTTAGCACACCCAGTAGCCACTGTGTAAGACCATGTAAGAAATGCCCAAGCAAACAAACTGAAATGTTTAGCTACTAAAATAATAATTTTACAAATTTTACCTACAGGCTAACCACTTATGGAAAAGCTTTAAAGGTGGCGGCAGTATCTAGTTTTTAAAAATCTATAGTGAAAGAACAGAGGAGGTGTCTGACTTAAAAGCTGAGCTAAAGAAGTTTAGGAAGATCTAACAGAACTGAAGGATTTAAAGGATTTTTAATCCATCAAAGGATTTAAAGCAATGTAAGTTCATAATTTGCAGAAGTCTGCAAGCAGCTATGAAATCTTCGAAACAGTAGCAATCTGTACAGCATCTGGATGGAGCTGCAATAATCTCAGTTTGGGATGACAAAAATGATTGTAGATATGACCAGCAACCAATATGCCACAGATCCAAAAGATCTATGAAGAAAGAAAGTGAAGGAACAACAATGTGACCAGTTAGAAATTCCCAGCAGGAATGAGACATAGCAGGGTCTTAAAGAACCAGAAAACCACCTGGAGAAAGATATGTAACAGCCACAGGGCACAGCACCATTCCAGTATCTAAGTACACAATTGGTCTGTCAGTAAATCTGAGTGAGCTGGGTAAGATAACACTCAGGTAAACGGTGAAGATGACCAATCTGACAGGTGAACAAAACCAACACTTCTCCTTTGATGAAGACATTGAACTTGACTGTCGAAGAGACACCATGCTATCCAGGTTTAATAGAAATCCTGACACACAGTTTAAATGCAGCCATTCACATGAGCTGGTGAAGGCATGGTGAGAGCTAGTAGAAAAAGAAATAAATGACCCAGCAGAAGAGACGTGTGGAGATTTTATTCCTTGCTCCTCCAGATGCTGCTGAGAAAGGCTACGGAAAAATTGCAATGTACAAATACTCAGTTGGATGTGGACTCACAGATCAACAACTGAAGCCAAGCAGGCTTTAAGGCAAGTCTGCATAAGAGAGGACCTGAAGGTCACAAGGACTCCTGCAGATGTTCGTCTTAAGAGCAGCTCATTGCTTTGTAGCCCACTGATACATGACATTGATGGGATATGAGCATATACAGTATGTCAGATGGCAGAGTTTGCTATGGGACTTCACATATTATGTGACTCAGCTATAGGAAAATCCCATTCCTTCTGCTTTATCCATCCAGCTCTCTGAGCACTGACTCACACACACAGAAGCCAACAGCTGCAATGGTACAAACGTTAAACCATAGTTGTGTTCCCTCTCCCCTTTTCCTTCTAGATATTATCACCTTTCTAGCATGTACATCTGAAGAAAATCTTTGCATGGACTTCAGCTTCTTCATCTCTCATACAGCCTACAGATTAAATGACTATGGGGGTAGTGGAGTACTGTCGTCCATTTGCTTCTGCTACAAAGCAGTAACTGTCAAGGGAAGGCAAGAAAGGTGAGCAACTGTCAGAGCAAGATTCTCCATTCTCCCTGCCTAAGGCTTCAGATAACTGAAACACAGTGAAAACATGAGTTGCACAACCCCTGAGAAAGTAAGGTGCATAGATCAGTTCTGTGAAGTAACTAGGTGCTAGGCATTGTTTGGTGCAGAGGTCAGAAGTTAGAGCAAGGCCAAAGAAGCTAGACAACAAGAGGGAAACATGTAGCATGATCTGAGACAAAGCTGAGAGTTTTGTGCAGGCTGCTGGCTGCTCTAACTGCGAGCAATGTGTTTGATTTACGTGTGTTGGGACACTGATCACACATTCAAGATTAGTTGTAGATTACAAGGTCTTCTGGCCCAAGACCTGTCACACGTATTGGTCTCTAAACAGGCAGCAGACAAGATGACGTATAGGTAGTGACAGTGAGAACAAATGCAAGGTGTTTTTTTGCACTGGCTAACAGAAGTGTGAAGTGTTTCCACAAAACTGCACAACATGCAGGTGTGGCACCTTCTCTCACTCTTCTTGTTTCCCACACTTCTTTTTGCAGTATCTTTGTTTTTAATATCTACGCTGTCTACCTTTGCTTTCAGTTGCACGTAGCGTACTTTCTGAAAACAGAGCAACTTCAGTGGCTGTAGATGAATTACCATAGCAGTGTCTAAAATAACGCCGTAACATCGTGCACAACACAACTGACTGAGGCTGCCTCGCAAGAAATTTAATACAAACCACACCAAACCGACTGAGCCAATCCTTTCCAAAGCTGTGCGCGCAATTACACCTTTAATTCTTTTTTTTTTTTTTTTTACCTGAGAAACCAGTAAGACCCGCTTCGTGGCCGCCTCCCTCACAGCTGGCCGCGGCACCGCTCGGAGGCGCGCTCTCCGCTGCCTGCCGCTTCCCGGGGGAAGCCCTGCCGGCTCCCCCGCCGGGAGGGTGACGGACCAGGGCCGGGGCGGGTGACAGGGACAGGGACACCGCCACCGCCCCCCCGCGCCGTTCAACGGCCCCGGCGCCGCCTGCGCGCGCCCCCAACGGCTCCCGGTTGCCGCTGGCCCCGCCCGCCGGCCGCTGCCCCGGAAGGCGTTCGCGCTGTGCCCCGGAAGTTGTCGCGGGCAGAGTCCGTCCCAGAGCGAGGCCCTGTTGCTGCCGCTATCGGGAGGCGCAGCCGTTACCCGCGGCGCGACGCGGGGCCGCCGTCTCGCCCGTCACAGGCGGCCCGGCCGGCCCGGCCCGGCCCGGCCCGGCGCGGCGGCCAGCGCGGGGCTCATGGCGGAGGTGGGTGCTGGTCCTCCCCCCCTCCCCGGCTCCTTCACCGCGGGGGTGCCCAGCCGGCTCCGCTGGGAGGGGGCGGCAGCGGAGGCTCCCGGGCCGGGCCCGGCTCGCCCGTGGGCGGGAGCGGCCCCGCGTCTCGCCTCCTCCCGTGGGAGCCGGGCTGGGACGTGCCCTGCGGTAGGACCTGCCCTCCTTCCCCGTCCGAGGTGTGGGTCTGGGGTGCGGGGGGGGCTCGCTGTGGGGGTGGAGGGAGCTGGCTGGCGGCTGGACCCCCCACCCCGTGGCGGGGACCGCCGAGGGCACGGGGTAGGGGCTGCGGCCGGGGGTTGTTTGTGGGCGGGCAGGCCGTGGGGGGATCACCGCCTGGCTCCGGGGCTGGGGCGGGCGGGAGGGAGCGGGGGTGGATGAGCGGAGCGTGAGTTTAAAAACAAAAGAGGAGCCGTTAAAGTTGTCCCGGCGGTTGGTTTGCCGGAGGCCGGTCTGGCGCGGGCTGCGGATCTCGGCTGCCCGAGCGCCCGCCTGCTCGGTGCTCGGGGTGTCTGGGAGTCGAGTCTTATCTTGCGTGACCTGTCAAGCGCTTGCACCTTCCTCTAGGTCAGCTGCTCCTGTCACATGCCTCTCAAGACAAGTTTTCTGCTCCACGTCGCCCGAGCAAGTCCAGGGGCTTTCGAGGTGCGAGCCCTGAGACTAATCGAGAGCCCTGTGGCGTCAATGGGTTAGGGTAGGCAGACAGAGCCTCCCGAGGGGAGGGGGGTCCTCCGGGCTTCTCGCGGTGGTGCTGTGTGTGTGAATGAAAGGGATGCCTAGCTTACTTGCTTGTCGTTTTAAACTCCCCGTTCTCTGACATATCCCTGTGTGCGAATGTAGGAAGGATAGATCTGAAGAATCACAAAGGTCAAAAGGTGTCTCAGTACTCGTTTGGCTCGGCTCTCCATCTAAACCTGATTTTCTGGAAAATGAAAGCATGTTTTCTCATATTCCTGGTCACTGCATCTTGTTCAATGTTAATGTGTAAGAAGCGATAATCATGATTAGAAATCACTAGGAATGTTGTTGGACTGTGAGTTGAAAATAATACTGTTATTGCAATGAATACATACTGTAGAAATCAGGGTTGATTTTAGTAAGCGTTGAAAAAGTTGTGAACTGTGCTTTGATATTAATATTTTAAAAAAATTTTTTATTTGTGACTACTTTGAATAGTCTCTGAAATTTTTTTAGCTTTTTTTTTTAGTTATAGTGCTAGTGAAAAAGTGACAGTTAGTGTAATAAGCAAAGAAGTTTTCTGAATAAGTATTTTTTATCTTTCTTTAATGGTGTTAATGTTAGCAGTAATTCTATATTATGAACCTGTCATTAAATCTGCTCTGCTAGCTATAAAACATGTTTGTATTTAGGGAAATGAAAAACTAATTTTTTTAAGATTTATTACTGTGTTAAAAGTGATTTGGTATTAAGACACATGGGTTCAGATCCAATAAGCATCCCGTTTTCTTGTTAAAGTCAGCAGAACTGCCAGGCAAGTCCATTGTCCTCAGTTAGCAAGTGCATTTGAAAAGCACACCTGTCTATGCCTGCTTAAAAAGACACCTGCCTCAGTATAAATCACCAGTTCAAGTCCAAAAACTGTTAACTCCATTCCAAATGGAAAGTGATTAAGAACGTTATTCCTTGACTGAGATTCCATGAGTTTATTTGCCTCTGTCAAGAATGCTTTGAAAATGCTTGTTGAAACAATGTGCCGGCAGTTGTATGTATATCTGGTTAAATGGCTTTCCAGGGTTTTGCTCACTTTCCAGTTCAGTGTCTTGTCTTAAATGGTGGTGGTGAGTTGTAGTCAAAATAAACTGTTCTCATTTCTGTATAATTCTTACAGGCAGAGTAGTTTGAAACACTTTTTTGTCGTACAAGAAATTTCTGTTAAAGAGAAGAAAGGTTGTCTTAAATTGTTGCAATGGGCAGGTGGTAGTTTGTGGAAGAATCTATCTTTGTAAGAGAAGGAGAGTTTCATAAACTGGAAACATATAATGTATGGCACTTGGGAAGTTTGCGGATATGCGAATCTGATTCTGCACTTCAGTTGTACAGTTCTTGAACTGTAACGTTGATAATGTTTTGTCTTTTGAATTGATATGTTTCTTTTCTTTGTTAACTGGATGAACGTAAACAAATATATTTGCTTGCCATGGAGATAATTCCCTGCTAAAACTAATGATCCAGTAATAAATTCTATTGTTTGGAAGTCAGCAAGATTATTTCTAACAGTCTGTCTGTACTCCTACTTACAATACTGTTCAAAAATTAGCTTGAAAGTAGCTATATCCATGTTTATTAGGGGTCTGATTCTGAACTCATTGAAATGAATTTGGTTCACTTCTGTGACTATTGGGTCTTGCAGTTTAAACAAAACAACTTTTTGAATAGTGGGTGAAATTCACTTCACAGCAGAGAGGTGTATAAGACCACTTTAATCACTTGAACCATTGTTTAAATGCCTTGGAAATACTAAACTACAGTTAAGATAATACTTAACATGACTGCATTCGTTTTATTACGTGTATGTTCTTCCTATGCAAATATCTGAGGTGATTTAATCAGTGATATTTAAAAGAATATCTGGTGAAAGTATCATTAAGTTAGGGTGACTAATGCTCTATCTTCATGTTATTAAACACGAAGAGTGAAACTGGTGAATATAGTGAATTGGCCTCACTTCCTGCTGCTTGTACCCAAGTAGACTGTGGCTGCTCAGGTTTCTGGAAAAAAAAAAATTGGGACAAGGTTTAATCTTAGGAATAAATTAATTAAAAATAATCATGTTCAGCTGTTCTGGCAAGTTTTTAAATTTAAAATGTGGCGGTGTACAAGTGTGTTTCTGTAGTGTCATAAGATGATCAAAATTGGACTTTCTGCCTTCTCAGCCTTCTTCCTCCTCTTTCTTCCTTGTGCCGGTAAGGATTGCACTGAGAGCTGGTTCAGGAAGCTGAACTGGCTGAAAACTAGCAACTTTTTTTTTTTTTTTTATAGTTAGTTTTTTAATTGACTCAGCACCCTGAACCGACTCACCCTGCAGTTGCATACCTGTCACTGGCCGTTTGAGCGAAGCGATGGGATCTGAGAAAGGGAGGGGAAGAGCGGCACTGCATAGGCCTGGACCTGTGAGACTGATGTTACGGGACTCCGGCCTGCAACCTACTGCTTTGCATAGGCGTACAGCTGGCATGGACCAGCTCTGCCATTGAAAAACATGGTCCTGTTTGTTGCCACCCTGCTCTGCTGCTTCCTCCTTTGTGCAGGCAAATACTTGTATGGTTATGTGGTGAACTGGGTTGAGGTTTGAACTAACTTGGGGGAGGGGCAGGGAGGGGAGGGTTAGGTTTAAGCTGGATTAGTTTGCTGCACAAACATTTGTGCTGGCGCAAAGATGGGGGTGGAAGCAAGCAGTAAGGGGAGCAGGGTGTGTCTGTTTCTTTTGGTGACAGTGACACATTATGCCAGTTTAAAGTATATTCGATACTGGCCTAATTCAGTGAGGTTAAGCTCGTACGGCATTGCGGGTTTGAATACATTGTTCAGTTATGGTTCATGGGCAAATTTTACATCTAGGACCCCTTAATCCTTGGCAGCGTGTCTCTGATTTCATGATGTACTTTGAAGGGACTTTGAGGGAAGAATCTGGCCTTTTGTACAGTAACTCAATTTTTTAGTATTTTTATTTGGTACCTATTGTTTCATTTAGCGGTACTTAATGGGAAAAACATGCTCCTGTTTATAACTGCTGTTCATCCATCAGGTTCTTGAAACAATGAATTTGTTCAGCATATATATTGAGTTTTTAAATTTAAAAGACTAAAATCAGAAAAGATAGTGATCAGAGTGTCCACTAAGAAAACTGCAAGATATTTGGCAGTAATAAGTAGATTAAAAAACCCAAACGAACAAACCTATGAAAATGATGAGGCTGACCTAGGACATATAACTTCAGACAGTTTCCTAGGAGGTAGTATGTCACGTTTCTTCTTAAGTAACTATTTAATGTTTAGTAGTTTTCAAAATCTGTCTTAAGGCTTTCAGGCTGTCACAGAAGTTATACTTAATGTTTCAGGATGTGGATAGGCATTGATTTTTTTTTTTTTTTCCCCCCAAACGTGTGAAAATTGTAGATTCTGTGTCCCCCAGCCGTTTGTCTTTACTGCTCTGCCGTAGATTGCCATACTTAATGATCCTTTCCACCAAAGAAGCTGTATGCAGTGTTGTGTGCTTTAGGCATAATCAGCAGTTAAATGGGCAGTATTAGCTCAATCTACCTTCACTGGTCAGTTACTTTGATTAATTTTTCCTTAAGTGGATTAGTGTGCTCTTACACGATTCACTCTCTTGCAAGTCTGTATGGGTGGTAACCTCTCTTTGCTGGGTGGCGATGAGTAACTGTGGGCAGTAGCTATTGCTGGAAGAGGTGACCTATCTGCAGCTCTTCAGTGACGTTTTCTGAAACAAACGTAATGGGTTTTATTTTTGTCTGCTACGGAATAACATCTTTTTTTAATCAAAGCTATTTGAGGAGCTGTTGGCTGAAAACTGCTGTCCAGAGATGTGTAATTTCATGCAGCGTATACAGATGATATTTTAATTGTGTATAAGTTGTAGAACAGCAGTCCTAATATAACAGACTTTGAATTTTCCGCTCTTAAGCATTATCATTTCTGGTTGGCCCTTCTGTGTAATCGGTGTTAGATGTGAACATTCTATTTGAACTTGAAGTGGTGATAAACTGATGCGTGGTGTTTTCTCGTATAGGTATGTATGCATATAAATGTGTGTGTATATGATGTGTATTCTCCAAGTATAATGTACTCTTCAAATTTTCCTGTTCACTGCTTCTGGCAAGGTGGCAACAATCGTGACAACCAATTCAGTTCATTCGCTATTGAGGCACATCTTCCTGGAGCCCTGTGATTCTCCAGAATTTCAATCTTTCCCTCAAGCTTGAAATGACAACAGACATAATCATCCCTTGGCTTTAATAAAAAGAGCTAATAACTGATTTCTGATGTTCATACAATACAATCTCATGATTATTGCATGTTTGGGACTGACTATGCATTCTTTTCTAATTTGTGGAAATGGTGGTGTGATTACTGACTGTTTCCTTCTCTTGTCTTAGACTACTTTAATTTCATGTCTTATTTGTTCTTCTTCTAAAATGCTTTCACATCCATATATGGGGTAGTGAGGTGAGAAGCTTCTTGTCACATGAGCTGTACTTAATCTGTCACTGACTTCTCGGGTGGTCCAGGATAATCCCTAAACTCTTTGCCTGAATCTCAGTCGATAAAGTAATACTAATATCTGTGTTAGGGAATGTGTTCCTCTGAATTACTGCAAGTGTAAAATGGTTGTGTTGTGTGTCGTTGCTATCATAGCCGCCTGTGCTGGATGGCCACCTTTATTTACTTCAGCTTCCAGAAGCAGCCACAATTACTAAACCTTCCACTTCTCACAGAACTTTTTTTTTTTTTTTTTTTTTTTTGGTTTGGTTTGGTGGGGGTTTTTTTTATGTAAAGGTTCAGGTTTGGTATTGGCTGTTGGTAGAAACATCTCTGTGTTGGTACGTTTATGAAACGGGATTTTTAAAAAAAGATCCCAAATGTAGGTTTTAGCCTATCCTTTTTCTTTTCCTTTATTTATAATAAGCATGATCTTGTGGCAAAGGTACTCAAGTATTTCTTGCTATCCGGCTGTTTCTTGTACATGTGTCTGTTACTGTTCTGTTGAGGAAAATGTGATTCGGAAATAATATATGAATTGTCTGTGCTTGTAATAAAAGCTGGGAACTATAGGGCAGTTGGCATATCTGAAACAGCGATAGTTTTCCTGGACTGTACTCCAAACTGAGGAGAGACTGGGGCACCATGTTTTTAGTCTGAAGAACTGACTTCTTTCCCTTGGCTTTTCTTCATGGTGATTTTGGTCCTGGCAGGGTTGAGATGCTGCTGCTGTCATTCATACAGTGGCAACGGTTACTGTAAACCACTGATCCATTACTGTGTGCTGACTCAATGGTGAAAAGTTGCTTTAATTTCCTGCCTTTTCAAGGGTGAAATAAACTCTCTATCCTGTATGCCAGTACCTGGATTCCTGTGTTTCTAATGGATGATACAGAACTTTGATCTGTCTCTCACTGGAGCTGCAGTTTAAACTGGTGTGTTGATATTTCCACTGTTTTCCTGTGGCTGCTGCCAAAGGAGTTAAACTGCGTACCAGTTCTTATCTGCTGGGATTACTCACCTGGACACAAATGAAGCGTTTGTCTTTCGAGCAAATTTTCTTAAAGGCTTTGCACAGGGATAGTATCTTCTTGTGCGTTAGTATGACACCTGGCACGATATGCAGGTGGGGACATTTCATTCTTACCATAATTTAGTCAGTAAAAGTGATTGTAGTAATACTGCTTGTTTAGAATCATACAATATCGTGAGTTGGAAGGGACCCATTATGTGAACATTGGGAAGATATTAATCAGCACAATATTAGACATAGTTCTGGGATGGAATGTCTTTACTTCATGACTTGCAAGATGTTTGACAGGGTAGAGAGTTGACTGGTTTTACCATGCCGTAGGACAGCATGACATCTTTTTCCCAAATAGAAATTTTGAAGCAGTAGCTTTAAAGGGGAAACTCCCACTATTTTTTTTTTTCCCCTGCAGAAATGCAAACTTTGGTTTATATATAAGCTTAAAGTGAAAAACGAACGATCTAGTGCTGTGTTTGATCTTGGTAGCAATGTATCTTATGCTGAGCTTTTCTGAAATGACAGCAGTAGCTTTTTGCTTAGCTGCACAGCAAAGCAAAACAGAGCTGACTGTGCAGCAGTTACCCTTCAGACATGTCTAAATTTTTTCAGTCTATTTATGAGTATCAACAAACACTTTGTGCATACTTTTGCCATGCGTTGAATGCTTCTATTTTCCTTTAATTTAGCTTAAAACTAGTAATGGAATTCCTGAGGTTTTGAAAGGAATAGCTCTTGGCAAGCCCAGAGTTTTGAAACCAAAGGCAAATTAAGATACCAGGCAAACACAGGGAGGGCTACTTCTTCAGGGAAGTACGTTAAGATTCTTCCGACATCTTAGAGTTTGTTGTATTTGTGTTTAAAAAACATATATATCTCTCTCAATTTCTCCTTTAAAGCACAGTTGTTATTTTTCTTTTAAAAAAAATCTTACTGGAACACAAGGGGACTTTTTTTTTTTTCCCTTGATGTCACTCAACAAGTTTAGCCTTTTCAGCCAACCATTAGAAGTAGAGGGTGTAATACTCCTTTCTTTGTAGCTGTCTGTATTTTTCAGTAACTCAAACACTGATTGAAGCATATAATTAGATTACAAATTTTAGTTGAAACAAAATATGCTCTTGCTTTTAAATCACCACAATAATTGTAATTGAAAGGAGTTGTTGGTATGCATCTGTCAGGTGGTAGAATAATACAATCAAAAAAATTATTTACATTTTCAAAGTGTAGTTGCACTTTTTATAAAGCGTATAGCTAAGCAGCTTTAGCTTTGTGGGAATAAGAGGAGATACGATGTAGGGAAACCTGCCTGTCTGTCACAGCCTTGTCCCTCTTCGGCATCTGTGGTGCTACTTACTGCAAGCATCTTCCCTCTTTTGTGCCCTCTTCCCACTAATCCCGAGGTGTACAACGTTGATAGAAATCTTGCATGCCATCTCCTTTATTTAGGTTACTGCATTTCTTTGTAGAGTTTCGTGGCTCTATGTGCCTTCATTCAGTCCTGTATTTCCTTGGAGTGTTTCTGATTATCATAAACGTTTTGAATGTCTTGGAGCTCATGATCAGCTCTCTCAAACTTAACTTGTTTGATTGCCATTTGCGATGCTGCAGACAGTGGTATAATCCTCTCTTGCCCAGAGCAGTTGTTTGGGAGTAACCCTCTTTTTTTCCCCTCTTCTCCTTGAATCCACAGTCATGTTTTATTCATATCTTTGTTCTTCCTTGTCCAAACAACATTTTCAAGACCACATTTTCTTTTTCTGTCTTTACAAATGAAGTTTAGGCCTGTATCTGTCATCTGGAGTACTTCAAGTACCTCCTCCTGATACTCCTATCTCTGCAATATGTTTAAAATACAGCTGGTACGATTTTTCAATAGTCTGACTGCTAGTTTTCCTCATCAAGCTAAAGCTTATTGTCTTTGAATTCGAAGACCTGCATCTCATATTTCTGCATCATACTCTTCTTTTTCCCTGCTACTCTTGGCGCTCAAATCTATCTTCCCCCCCCCCCCTTTTTTCCCCCCTCTCCATGTCTTTACATATGTTTCATGTCATATTCTTCACTTTGATTTAGGAAATTTTTGAGTATAATTGTATGTTATATATGTTAATACCACTACATGAGAAAATGATTGCACCTCTGACTTTTCTTCGTGGGTATTCTTCATGAGTATCCTGTTCTCTCTCTGCTTATACAGATGAACCACGTTTTTATCTACCAAAGCTGACAGGGATGCATGTTACCTTTGGATCTTTTCTTATAGAGACCTGTGAAATGTATGTTGCTGTATCTCTTCCAAATCTGGTTCACCTGTCTGATGACTATACTTTTTACTTTGGAGTAAGCAAAGAGCACTGGTGTCATGCTTTAAACTCTATTGTGTGAATACAATGTTACATTTTGCTGACTTTTATTATCGTATGTGATTTCAGTCAGTAAAATGTTTTCTTCTGCACTTGGCAGGTTTCTTTGGTGAGACAAATCAGATGTAATCTGCAGCTTTTATTTAAATGCTACGCAAATTGAATTAAACTGGCAATAAAAGTAGTATTAAGTGCCATGTCCTATATTTGACTTATTGCAGAACTAAAGCTAATATTAACAGAAGTAATAAATTTTTATTAATAAGGAAAGCCATGTGACTCTTAAATATTTTTTTCATCTGTCATGAAACTTCGGGTTACAAGGTTTTTGAGTCAGTGACTTGTGTTTTGGGTTGTTTTTTTTTTTTTTTTGAGAAAGTTAAACTTTTGGGACTCCTCATTATTTGAATGTTTTCAGCTGGTAATACAATGAAAAAGTAAAACAATTATAATAGTTACAATAATCGATTTTAATATATAGCTTGCTGTACCTGACTTAGAAATGTGTTAACACAGTAGAATCAAATCCTTGTGAAATTACTCTGGGTTATGGCAGCTGCCTTGTGTCTCACGCTCTTAAAATCTGAGTAGGCTTTCATGCCTTGAAATTGAGAGTGTGATGTGTGTGTTACTCATCAAGTTGTATTGCCATAAATGTAAAAGGACTAGAGCAGTGGTAGATTTAGTGTTAATTCTCTTAGGTGTACAAATGTTAATGCTAAAGTAAGCTGGATGTTTCATACAGTATTTGTGCAGCTAGACTGGAGGTAGTCTTAAATGCTTAAATAATTAGCTCCTACTTCAAGGTTCCTAAAAGCATTTAATTGTCAAATGTTTGGATGCTCTGTGTGAATGTGAATGCCTGCTTCCTTATCTTTCTGATAGCTGTCTCTTTCTTCATTTACTGTATAAGTTTTAGGCAATCGTATTCAGTTCCTGAGAGAACTTCACTTGGAATTTTGCTGGGAAGGATACCATTACATTAAACTTTGTTGTTAAAAGGCATTTGGTTAAGATATTTTAGGTCTTAAGAAGTAATGAACAAGCCAGTATTAAATACAATATTATCCAATAAATTCTGCTCTAAACTGGAACTTTGTGGTATTTATTTAGTATTATTATTATAATAATATTGTTATGCCTATATTTAGAGACATTCTGAGTAATACATGCCAGTCAGTCAGTACTGCAACTCCAGAGTACTCCATTCCTAAAAATTGCTGGACTAGAAAAGAATGTATACAGGAAGGGAAAAAGGGAATGTGCTACATAGGCTTCAGACATACTATTTTCTTTTTTTACTTTTTCTTCCCACTTCCCCCTTTTTTTAGTAGACAGGTAGATGGGCAAACCTTTCTTATCCAGTGCTTTTATCCTCCCTCCCCAAGTTCCAGAACTTCTGATAACAGAGGTGGGGACAGCATTTCCAGCTTGTCCTCTGGGTCTTCAGTTCTAGAGCAATGTGTGTTTTGTCTCAGAGGCACAACATATACCAGAAACTTAGATAAGCTTCTAGTTTCTGTTTAAGTGTATATTGTGACTGTTACTTTAAGTTACTTATGGCCACTTAGGGTCTTGAAATATTTCTACTAGTAAAGGGCAACAAAGTGCCCTTCAAAATCTAAAGTTCAAGTTATTTGTCTTGGATTTTCTGTGCCTACAGTGAATGTGGATCATCTGACCTTCATGAATGTGTTTTCTTTTACTATTACTTTAATCCATAAGTGTCAGTATGTTTGCTTAATAAATATTTATTTCTTCCTGCTTAAGGGTTCCTTGTTCTGTTAAGTCCCTATAAACTGGTCCTGTAGAGCACAACTTCATATATGTCTGCTAAATTTAATTTTACTTTTCTTGTAGAGTTTGTATTTCTTAATGTCAGCTGTAATATAGAATTCTGTTTGTTAAATGGATGTAACTTAGTAATTTTAAATGGTATCGTTTTTAAATAGTTTCGTATTAAAGTAAAAAGTAGTTTAATGTTGTCAATAGTGTGAAATTAAAAAGAAAAGTACCTTTCCACAGGTTTGATTGTGCCAATACCACATCAGTTTAGCATTTTTCTGTGAATTCTTCACTGCTGATGTTAAAATAAATCAATAACACTTATTTATACTCAAGCCTGACCCTTATCCTGTCTCGCCCCTTCAAGGACATAAGCACCTCTGATTTACCCTGGGGCTCAGCCTAAGGCAAGCCATGAATGTTTGTGCCCTGGTTTAAATATTTGTGAAGTTTTAAGGTTCACAGGTACAAGCGTTGTAAAAAAAATTAATTAGCAAGCAGTTAAATTAAGTTTTATGTTTGCATCTCACCTCTGATAGCTTCATGTACTCTTATCTATTGATAAGTAAATTGGAGCACATTTTTGAGCAGCTCTTTCTTTATTTAGATCCTGATTCATGTAAGATTTTGCTTAGTGTTTTGACTTCTCATTGAACTATAGGTGATAAAACTCATTGAGATATGTAGGAAAAATAAGGTTCAACTTAATCATATGCCGGTCAGTTTGGAATTTACTGGTTATAAGGTCTCCTTAGGAAGGATGATTTTTTTGTAGTTCAAAGTAAGAAGACGTCTGAAGAGGAGGAAACCTGTTCAGCTAGGGCTTTGAGGACAGACTGAAGTACTTAATAAGTAGCATACTCTAGGGAAAGCTCTTCATAAAATGATTAAATGTTGACTACCATGAAATACTTTATGTTAGTAAGTAGAGTGATATTAACCAGTTGTTATGTGGTATGTCAAACTGCTCTTGCATTGATTATAAGATGACTGGTTGCAGTAGTAGTATTAGATCGATTGGTTCTAGTGCGGACTTACAAAGTGAGCAGTGGATTAAGGATGGTGCATTGGATTCTTATGAAGTGTTCTATCATAAGCATCAGATTTTATATTATACAAAAAATATGTAGTTTTAGGCTTTTGCACCAAAAAAAGTTAAGTATTTGTTTCAACATGCTATGCATTTAGTAGCTAATTCCTTTGAAATTGACTGACACAGTTTTTTATTAACTGCTGTAGTGCTTGATTACATACAGTTCTAGAATTTTTTCAAGAAAATAAACATATTTGAAGTAAGTCCTATTTTCTAATCCTGCTGTCAGATGTCAAAATGTTTAGAATAGATATTTCTTTATGTTGCTTTCCAATGCCCCACATAAAAGTGTGTGACCTAGATGTGTGTGGGTTTTATTTTTTCTTTTAACGGAGTTATGCAAGTTAACATAGCTTTTATGGTTGATTAACAGCTAAATTTTTTTTGGGGGGGTAGGATGGGGAAGGGACAGCTAGTGTTCATTCTTTTATAGAAAGAAAATCTTCAGCTCTCTTCTATCACTTGAGTGCATTCAGCTTTATGTTCTGCTCCATCATTAGTCTGTAGAAATGCTAGCATTCAGATTGTCAAAAATTGGACATAACCCAGGAGCTGAAAAGAATGTAAACTCTTGTATAATGAAATATATAAAACTTCCTTGTCAGCTAAGGCAGAATAAGTGAAATACTGTATTAATGAGGTTTTTAAGGAGTTAGATTTTAGGTTTGTTCTGTATGAAATGTTATTTCTCAAGTGTGCTATACCAAGGAAAATGTAGCTTCAGAAAGCCTTCTATATTCTTGACTTCAGAACAAACAAGGAACTATCACAGAAGAATGCTTGAGATGATGGAATAATAAAGCCTAGCAGTGTATGGTGAACAGTAGAAGTATTTTACGTATTACTTCAAATAGTAAATATTGTGGGCTGGCTGTTAGTGATTTCAGAGAGATCTTGGTTTACATTCATTGTAAAGGCTTTCTATGAATTAATTCCAATACAAACACAACTTCAGTGAAGTTACATCACTGATTACCTTTCATTATGAATGGACTATTTTGAGGTGGGTAGTTATAGGAAATTTTGTAACTACATAGAGGCATGTAAAAAGAACATAAAACTAGAAAGAATAAGGAGGTGTTGTCTTTGAAATGCAAGTCTAGAGTTATGAATAAAATGTAACTAAAACTGTCATCAAAATGTTTGATGTTAAGTTTTGTATGTTAAAAGCTACTTGCTGAGTTACTCATAGTCTAACCCTAATAACAAACTTTATTTAAACTTTCTTTGGGTTTCAAATCTGTATTTGTGAATATATTGCTTTTATGCTACTGGTGAGAGTAAAACCATTGTCGAATGGAAATTTGTTAAAAATCTCAGAAACCTAGAAGCTGAGTTTTTTTTTCTCTGTGCTAAAATCCCATCACACTTTCTTTCCAAATCAAGATATGGAGAAGAAGAAAATTCCACTTTTGTTTGTTTGTTTTGTTAAATAGTGTGTAATTCAGGACTAGGGACTTTTGCTGTTTTTAAAAAAATATTTTTATAGAGAGGTGTTATTACTGAGACTTGAAATTTTTGTGCTGGTGCAGATACACAGTGAGCAGATCATTCCCGCTGCCTCTGAAGATATTTTTAAGTTGTTTGAATAGCACAGTTTTGCCCAGCTGCTTTACACTTGGGTGAAGTGGTAACAGTTAAATTGGATGTCAGTAGGTTTTTGGTTTTTTTTTTAATTCAAAAATAGTGACAGCATAGCTTGGGGCAGGCGGTGCACTTTTTTATACAGTTTGCTTTGCATGATCATCTTGTATGTGGATGATTAAACTATCTGTAAATCAGTTTACAGTATGCCTTACAGTATTTTTTGTTTGCTTGCTTTAAAAGGCCGTGATGTGAACTGCAGCAATTTAGCAGCTGATTCATGAGTGGTTCAGTGTTTCGCTCCTGAATGAGGTAGGGATTTTGTTGGGGGGCTGGCATCTTGTGAGGATAGTGAATTTATCCACTGGCTCCTTGGTGATGGTGGTTGCTACTTCCCAGAACTTCATTTTATTTCCAAGAAAACTGTAAATGCTTCCCTAAGAAGTGTGTGCGTTCATAGGCACATGTTAGGACTGTGCCTAATGTAATGAATTGTACTAGCGGGTTATGTGGTGCCCTGCAATTTTTCATACAGATTTTATGCATTATTTATACATCTGTTTTAGTACTTTTTTTTACTAAGCTACTAGATGTGCTTCATCTAAGGTTATATTTTACTCTTGATGGCATAAGTCTATAGTAGTGACTTGGCAGAGATTTTAAACACTTGCAAATGTAATTAAACTGCTCACAAGTGTCAACTATAGATGATTCTCTAGGGAAGGTCTCAAATGATTCATGTACAATACCACACAAGTAGTAGACTGAGTTTTGAGGATCGTATGATTACTTCTTGTTCCCTAGGCTATCTTATGGCAAGGAAGCCTAGATATGCTAGAGATTAAAGAACTCTGCTGTCGCTTCAGTACATAGTGAGTTACAAAAATGGCTAAAATTAACATACCCATACAGATTTTTTTCTATCCAGTTTGGCCCTAGTTCAGTGAATATAATAGACAAAAGGTATCACTTCAGCAACCCAGAATTAACACATTTTAGATTGAATAATGTAAGAATTGCACCACTGGGGCTAACTGATCCGTGTTGCTGCTGTGTAGGGCTGTTAGAATGGGGAAAGTTAACGTGGTCATGATCCTGCTTGAAGTAGGCTAGTGCGATAGGACTGCCTGCAAAGGTCACTGTCTCTGCTGCAGAAGAATTTGCATCAGTCTGCAGCACTAGGCAAGTTTCAGAATTTGACAGCAGCCCTCCTTGCAGCATACCACAGGCTTTCAGTTGCTGGCACAGCAGAAGTGAGGGATGAATATAATCTGGCTGTGGTTCCATCATATATTATTTAGAAGTTTTCCGACTGTTTGTTTTCCCTTCTGCACTACGCTTTGCTGCCCTCTCACTTGTGATGTTATAGATGCATATAGAGTGACTGAAATAATGTAAACTAAAAGTCCTCTCTCCGTCCCAAGGAAAGTGACATCAGTACCTGTGCTTTGCATAATGTTCTTGCTTCTCTAGTTACTTTCCAGAACACTTGTTAAGCAGTATTGACTTCTAAATGAAAACCAACAATTTTCTCCTACTGTAATTTAGGGGGGTAATGTACAGAAATTGATCTTCATATTCAGATAGTCAACATGGGTTGGAATTTATGAAGGAGCATAGGGATGTTAGGTTAATAATCTTTGAAATATTCAGGGTTAAATAATTTACTTGGAGTTGTACAACAGTATCAAAGCACGTGTTTAGAATAAGCAAATTCTTGGTGTGTTGTAATGATCAGCTATTATAGAGAATACATCCAATTCTGATGTAGAACTGGACCTGTGAAAACCTGGGGTGTTTCACATAGCTGAGCAGCCTAAAGGTTGGTGGAGTTAAACAGAAGTTGTAGGAGCTGGCCAAGATAAGATAAGGTAGTGGATGAGCATAGGGAATTGAATGGGAACTGGTAAAGAAAGGGGACTATGAATCAGTTAGGAGAAAGCTTGATTTTTTTTTAATATTTTGAATTTTGAGCGTTTGACTTAATTTATCCTAATATCACCTGTTACATAGAGAATTTGAATTACAGTGTTTTACTGTCTTACCAGTAGCTAATTATCATGTTTCTTAGTTCTAAATTACTTTCAAAATATCTGCAATATTGTTAGGCAGGGATAAGTGGCTTCTGTGCTTTTGTTTTGGGGGTGTCTTCCAGTGTAGACAAAGGGGTTGCAATAAATGGATAGAATATCTGGGATTAAAGTGCACCATAAGTAGCATAATGTTTATTTCACACTGCTTATGTAACTGTGTCTAAATTTTCTTCAGTTCCTTTCTATTTCTGTTCTAGAAAATAATGTAGCTTTTGCAGATTTTGTTGTCAGATTGCAGTTTCTGTAACATACTCTTGTTGACTAATACAATTATTGCTGGATGTAATGTGTTGCTTTGAGAGATGCTTGTGTTTTGTTTGCTTGTACAGTCTGAGACACACCATTTTCATTTGCTTTTGAATTTTTTATATTAACTGCAAAAGTACAGAGAGAAAGAATAGGAGTCATGGTTTATCTTGGATTATCCAAACTTGCTTTGGAACATTATTGCCAAAGGCTATTACGCTTAGTGATTATTATGTTTATGAAGTTGTTGCATTTTCTCAAACCACAATTCTTGTAAAAGGATAATTAAGTTAAAGCTTGAGCTATTCTTTGCAGATTCTGTGCCAGTGCCAAAATATTTTCAAACAATATGTAGTTATAATTTCAAAGGTATCCTTTTAACTTGAAATACTAAGTAGTGTAATAAGTCTTTAAAACATACTACTGTCCTTCTAGTTTACTGAATATTAATTTTAAGGTGAAAGCAAGCCATTTATCTTGCACTGCCATTAGAAATCAGATGGGAAATGTGCTACTTCATATGAAGGCTTAAAGTTTATGTTCTTGCTCTAAATTAATCTTTATGCTGTCAATCACAGAGAAGGACTTGGGGGTGATGTGACGGTTGGAGGCCACCTTGGGCATAGTGGTCATGAAATGACAGAGGTTTTGATTCTTGGAGAAGTAAGGAGGGGGGTCAGCAGAACTGCTACCCTGGGCTTCCAGAGGGCAGACTTTGGCCTGTTCAGGAGCCTGGTTGACAGAGTCCCTTGGGAGGCAGTGCTGAAGGGCAAAGGAGTACAGGAAGGCTGGACGTTCTTCAAGAAGGAAATCTTAAAGGTGCAGGCTGTCCCCATGTGCCGATGGGGAAGAAGACCGGCCTGGCTGAACAGAGCGCTTTGGTTGGAACTCAGGAAAAAAAGGAGAGTTTATGACCTCTGGAAGAAGGGGCAGGCAACTCAGGAGGACTACAAGGATGTCGTGAGGTTATGCAGGGTGAAAATCAGAAGGGCCAAAGCCCAACTAGGACTTAATCTGTCTACTGCTGTAAAAGACAATAAAAAATGTTTCTATAAATATGTCAGCCACAAAAGGAGGGCTGAGGAGAATCTCCATCCCTTATTGGATGTGGGGGGAAACATAGTGACAAAGGATGAGGAAAAGGCTGAGGTACTCAATGCCTTCTTTGCTTCAGTCTTTAACAGTCAGACCACTTGTTCTCAGGGTACCCAGGCCCTGAGCTGGAAGACAGGGACAGGGAGCAGAATGAAGCCCCCATAATCCAAGGGGAAACAGTTAGTGACCTGCTACACCACATAGACACACACAAGTCTATGAGGCCGGATGGGATCCACTCAAGGATACTGAGGGAGGTGGCGGAGGTGCTCACCAAGCCACTTTCAATCCTCTGTCATCAGTCCTGGCTAACCAGGGAGGTCCCAGTGGACTGGAGGTTAGCAAATGTGACACCCATCTACAGGAAGGACCAGAAGGAGGATCTGGGAAACTACAGGCCTGTCAGCCTGACCTCGGTGCCGGGGAAGGTTATGGAGCAGATTGTCTTCAGTGCCATCACCTGGCATGTACAGGACAACCAGGGGATCAGGCCCAGTCAGTGTGAGTTTAAGAAAGGCAAGTCCTGCTTCACTAACCTGATCTCCTTCTATGACAAGGTGACCCGCTTAGTGGATGAGGGAAAGGCTGTGGATGTTGTCTACCTGGACTTTAGTAAAGCCTTTGACACCATTTCCCACATCATCCTCCTGGAGAAACTGGCTGCTCATGGCTTGTACAAGTATACTCTTTGCTGGGTAAAGAACTGGCTGGATGGCTGGGCCCAAAGAGTTGTGGTGAATGGAGTTAAATCCAGTTGTCGGCTGGTCACAAGTGGTGTCCCCCAGGGCTCAGTACTGGGGCCAGTCCTGTTTAATACCTTTATCAATGATCTGGACGAGGGGATTGAGTGCACCCTCAGTAAGTTTGCAGATGACACCAAGTTGGGTGGGAGTGTTGATCTACTGGAGGATAGGAAGGCTCTGCAGAGGGACCTGGACAGGCTGGATTGTTGGGCCGGGGCCAACTGTATGAGGTTCAACAAGGCCAAGTGCTGGGTCCTGCGCTTGGGTCACAACAACCCCATGCAATGCTACAGGCTTGGGGAGGAGTGGCTGGAGAGCTGCCTGGCAGAAAAGGACCTGGGGGTGATGGTTGACAGTCAGCTGAATATGAGCTGGCAGTGTGCCCAGGTGGTCAATGGCATCCTGGCTTGTATCAGGAATAGTGTGGCCAGCAGGACCAGGGAAGTGATCGTTCCCCTGTACTCACACTGTTGAGGCCACACCTCGAGTACTGTGTTCAGTTTTGGGCCCCTCAATTCAAGAAGGACATTGAGGTGCTGGAGTGTGTCCAAAGAAGGGCAACTAGGTTGGTGAAGGGTCTAGAGAACAAGTCTTATGAGGAGCGGCTGAGGGAGCTGGAGTTGTTTAGTTTGGAGGAGACTGAGGGGAGACCTTATTGCTCTCTACAACTACCTGAAAGGAGGTTGTAGGAGGTGGGGGTCGGTCTCTTCTGCCAAGTAACAAGTGACAGGATGAGAGGAAATGGCCTCAAGTTGCATCAGGGGAGGTTTAGATTGGGTATTAGGAAAAACTTCTTCACAGAAAGGGTTGTCAAGCATTGGAACAGGCTGCCCAGGGAAGCAGTTGAATCTGTATTCCTGGAGGTATTTAAAAGATGTGTAGATGTGGTGCTTGAGGACATGGTTTAGTGGTGGACTTGGCAGTGCTAGGTTAATGGTTGGGCTTGATGATCTTAAAGGTCTTTTCCAACCTAAACGATTCTATGATCTTTTGCAGGATAGGGGGAGGATGGACGGACACACAAAAATCTTGCTGTTCGCAGCTGTTGTTGCTGAACACTTCAATAATTAGGTTTAGCAAATCACAAACTTCCAGAGGTTTCATGCTGTGTGTTTATGTAAAATATAGTGTAATACTGAGTTGGATAATGCTTGAGCTGGCGTTTGTAAGGATGCTTGGCATCCATAGTTGACTTTTTAAAAAATGATGGGAATGACTTCCATCAGTCAAATGAAGGAGCTTACATGTCAGGAGCTTAATCTGAACTTGTACACTTAAGTGAAGTTTTATGTTCTTATTTTAAAGAAAATGCAAAGTAAGTGGACTTTTTTTTTTTAAACAAAAATCTGTACTGACTAAATGGTCACTAATCCTGTTCCTAAACATTGAGGAACTTTTGCAGCTGTATTTGTGCAGAATTTTTGATACTTTTACTGCAGTGTAAATGGAAGTTAGAAATAGCACTGCTAGCAGTTTTAGAATGCCAACATACTGCTTGTAGTCTAGGTTTAATAAGCCTTATCAATACTATTCTTGACGTTGCAACTGAACTGCTATGCTTTTTATAAAAATCTTACTTTTCCCAACTTTTAAACAGATTTCAGTATTTGCTTGAAATTATACTTTGCACACATAACTGTAGCTTTATACGAACGTACCTTTACATAAAATATGCTGAAAGAAAGCAGTTTTAGAAGCTACAGCCTGTTTTCTTTTCTGTTAGGTGTTCTGTAGGTTTCTGTAAAAGTGGTATACAAGTTGATCTATTTTAGCAGATCCCTGTAATGTCTCTTTAAATTATAATGAAGCTGTATTTTCGTGACAACTTTAAAATGGTCAAGGTGTGACCTGTTGCCAAAAAAGAAGAGTATGATTTCTCCTTAGGTGTCATGGCCCAGCCTCCCTTTTGTTGGCACCAGTAACAGTGTGGCCTTCTGATCAGCAAGATCAGCACAGTGGTTTGGATTGAAGCTTGTCTGGCTAAATAGAAGATTAGCCAGAGCAGGAAAGACCATGTCTTTCAGCTGCAGTCACCTTTAGATCAGCTGAAGGTAACACAAAATAGCATTCTGAGAAAGAGCATAGCAGTTAATTTAAAATATCCCATCTCACAATGACTGTTTAATTCACAAAAGGAAAACTTCACACTACTTGATAGCCATGAACCTATTTTCTGTACATGGGAGGAAATAATATGTCCTTGTTATAAATTGGATTTGTATTATCTCAGAAACATAGGCTTGGTTTTGAAAAGGGGTGGTTTTGTTATCTCTTACCTCCTGCCAGTTCTATTAGACATAATTCTAGTAGAGAATTTAAAATAACAATTTATTTTTGGTATTTTTCTGGGCTTCAGTGTCAATATATAAAGAACAATGAGTTGAGTGGGACATAGATATGTAAATATTAGTATTGAGTCATTTGGACTTCTCTGATTGCACAACAGTAGTAAGAAATTATTTTAATTTTTTTTTTTTCCAGGGGAGCAAGCGGGGGTTAGCAGTGTAAAAGTTTATGGAGTAGCCCAATATTTAATCTGCAATTTTTAGTGGCCTTTAGTGAGTGTTACACAACTGTTTTGATTATCAGTATTCACTGGTTTAGCTTTTTTTTTTTTTTAAGGCATACAGTCATCTTAGTTATTCTCTTTATGTAACTAATATCAAATGCTCTGGTTAAAGTACATCAGTACTACTCATAATGGAAGTGATATATGAATAGAATACAACTGAATTTCTTCTGTAAATGGGATTTTGTACATCCTTCTCCCCACCTCCCAGTCATTCCTGTACCACACATACTTAAATATGGCTACTGGGACACAATTAATGTAGTGTGGTATTTTAAATTGTGAAAGAGAATATTTGAGAGAAACTCAAAACTTTTACAAGTTTAGCTTTAATCTTGAGTATATGGTTAAAAGAGCTTTTGCAATTCCAACTGTTTTGAAAGCTGTCTGCCTGTAATATTAAAATCTTTGACATAAAATGTGACCCTTATTAACATAAGCATCTGCTTATAAGAGCAGAAAAAGCACCTGTTTTCTTTAACCTTAACCTTAATATTTCCTTTTAAGTATAAATACTTGTTGTTACCTATAAAATAATTGTGCTTTTGGTTATGCTCAGCCTTCTCCTGTTCTCTCTGCCTAGATTTGTGCTGTTCCTTTGATGTGCAAAATAAATTAAGATGCGAAATTATTTGGTATTTCTCCTCACTGTTAAGTTCAGAATGATAGATTATTATATGAAACTTTAAATTCTTGATGCTAACTTGTAGCTTTACTGACTGCGAGGGGTGGTCTTAGACACAGCTGTTCGCAGGAATTTTTTTCTCTGTTCTCCCCAGAAACATCCTATCTGTTCCTGTTGCTTGAATGCAACAAAAACCCCAGGTTTCTGGGGTTGCACTGAATCAGTGGCAAGCTTGTGATGTTAATTGCGTATTATTAATAACGTCTGGTTTTGCTGTTCATACTGCTGTCTTTTTCTGGATAGACTAAATAAGCAAGAACACTTAAATATTTTGAATTTGAAAGCATCAGTTTCTGGTAATTGAAGATGTGGCTTTTAAGGAATGACTTGGAAAATACATATAAATCTTAATGGCATCCTTTAATGGTTTATATTTATCTTGATACTGTTTAAAATATTATTATATTGTGTATATAGGTAAATTTCTATGGGAAAATGTGCACAGAGTATGATATACATGCCTGTGCTATTGTTAATTTGTTTGACTGGTTTTGGTGGTGGTTTGAGGGGGGTGTTTTTCTGTTAACTCAATGTGAAATTATAATCTTTGTGTTAGTCCTCACAGATGCATTACAACTTTTTGAGAATCCGTGTTTATTTTTGCGAGTAGCATGATTTATCTAGCTAGCACAGGCAGTAGCAACAGCAGTGTGAAGAGATGGAGGCACATGCAGGTAGTTGGTGCCTTAAAGTTTCTAGAAAGCTCAAAGAGACTACTCCTTTTTATAAAATGAAGACCAGCAACCTATTTCAGAGTTAGTGCCACAAATACTGTATTTGTGTGTTGTGAGACCACATGTAAAATCCATCCTGCTTAAAACCAGTCACACTGGGTAACTGGGGGGATTCTTGTGTGTAGTAAAGCTTTGGAAAGGAGAAACAGCATGCTCAGGAACTAGCTGTGTCTGTATTACCATGCCAATGGATACAAATGATCATGTCCTTCTGCCTGTTTATTGTGTAGTTTTGGTAAAGATTGACCTTTTTGCATTAGAGACTGTTAACTTGGATAATTCTGTGTATTTTGGGACTAAGTAATTAATGGATGTTTCAGTCCAACTGATGACCAAAGTTCTTTGAACCTGTCAAGCATACTTGCTGATGTTATTTCCAAAACATGCCAATATCCAAAGTTACAAGCTTGTTGGGCCCCTTGGGCAGATTGATGAGATAAATTTTGTGCATTTGGTAGGAATAAGTTGCACCATCCTAATAACTATTCATTGACGTTCTCAATGGTTGTTTATGGTGTAATCCATACTGATACACGCTCAACTTCATTTACCATGCAGTAACAATTTTTTTAAATGTTTGCTGGGTACATGGTCTCCTGACCCACCTTCTCTACTTGCCACATAGACTTTTCCTTGTATAGCCTTCAGATTGTAAGGGAACGGTGAGAGACTTTTTGACAAGATGGCCTTTCTGCCTTAGCATATATGAGCAAAGCTCTAAAAACGGCTATGAAAAAGATTTTAATCTCGCACTATTGAGCCTCCTACATATGGACCTTTGGACTCACTAGTCGTATCATCTCTAAGAATACAGTTTATGTAGGAAAAGTAAACTACTTCTGGCACAGCATGTCTTGAGAATGTCTTTATTTCAAGGTCTTCCACCATTACTTTTTCTTCCCTTTTCTCTTGAACTGTTGCAAGACAAAGGTTTTAAATAAAAATTAAAAAGTGGACTTGTCAGCACTGTGTGCTGACTGAAACAGTAAGGTATAGCTGCAGTTCCTTAGGAAGATTTGTCTAAATCAAGTTTACTGACAAGTTGTATGCTTTCCCCTTTCCAAGCCTGTATCCATTAGCTGTATTTTCAGGGTACTTCCCAGTGGAAGTCCCAGTGGCAGGAGATGGAATTCTATAGGAAAGACAGGAAAAAAAAATTGAGGTAGACAGAAAAGGAAGGAACACTATGTTCAGTAATCATGCTTTATGAATTGTCATATAAAATTGTTACCTGAACTGTGTACTTCTGGAAAACCTCCTCTTACCCAGTACAGCAAAGGTTTTCTGGTGGTTTGCTTTTTGTTTTTTTGTTGTTGTTGAATAGGTGAAACTCATTATCAAAGATACTAGATCAAAAGTGCCAGTTCTGTTAATGAACCTTAAAGTTTACACTTCAGACTTCGTAGCTTTGTTACATAGCAAACATTTTGATTTTTCTATCCAAAGATGCACATACTTTCAAGCCATGTGTGTTCATTGATGGTTTTTTGCACTGTTCCATGTTTTAAGATACTCAGTAATCACTTTGGTAATTTACATCAGTCTTGTATATAACGTGGTGATATGCTAAAATGTAGTCCTTGGCAGGAATATATTTCAACACCAAGTTCAAATGTAGTTTTTATTCTAAAACTGCTTTTGAAAATCTTTAAATACTGAAGAAAGGGGTTGGTTTTTGTTTGCTTTGGTTTTTTTTTTTTAATGCCAGCCTTTATTCTTAGTCATATGTTGTTTAAGGTTAGAATGGAGGAACCAAGTCTGACTGCTTTGTGTTCTGATAAGATACTACATCTCGCCCATTTACTCTTGAATTGAAAGCAGTTAACTTTCTACCTAAATAAAGTATTCCAGAAAGTTATCTGACCTTGATTTCAGAGCTACTCAAGACATCAAAGCTCCACCAGTTTTCTTGTCAGCTTATTACAGGCATTAACTACCATGTATTTATTATATGTTTAATGATTTGGTGGTTTTTAAAAACTTTTTTTTTTTAATTCTTAAAGGTTCTATCGTTATCTCATCTTGAAGTATAAACTTTTTTTTTCCCATTTGACCAATGATTTTGGGGTGTAAATATTTATTAAACTTTAACTTCTAATCCTAGAAGTCCCATCTTAATCCATTTGTAATGAACTTACTTGCTTAGGATAGAACAGCTCAGGTATCGGGCAATATCGCACATCTCTTGAACACAAGAGAGCACCTCAAAAATCATTACTGCATTTCTTCTCAGAATAAAACACCATACAGAGGTTTCCGGTGACAGGGTGTTCAGCTAATAAAATATATATGAAATAGCTCCTCAGAAATTACTTTTAAATTGCTGTATTTTGTTATGTTAACTAGTAAAAACAAATCTTCTCTGTGGATAGTGCTGTTTCAGTTTAGTTGGTTTAGACTTTTTGTATATCATTCCCTGGCTGTTCCTGAGCAGTTGAAATGTGTTGTAGGGAGTGAGAAGATCCTTTAACTACATTACAGGAGTTTCAATATTAACAATGGTAACAAGCAATTTCCCTTACTTTAAAAAAAAAAAAAAAAGAATCCCTAAAAAGTATACTTCACTGCAGAAATGTTAATAAGCTGGAGTAGAGAATCATAACAAGGGAAGTCAGTACTTCATATAGATATTTTACTGCTTTGAGTTTTCACCTAGAGAGTAAATCTAGAAGGGACTTAGTAAATCAACTTAAATATCTGTTGGAATTGTTTTTTAACTTCCATTCATCTGTACTTGAAGTCTAGTTTAAGATGTTGAATCATATAAATTAATACTAAATTTTAAATACAAATCTAGTTTTTAGAATTGAGCGAATTGGAATAGATTTTTGTTTTCTTCCCATTCTTGTCTAAGTAAGTGCAGGCAAGCTTTATGGGCTTGTTATTTAGATGGGTTTTATGCCAAAACATTTTATATCCTGTGTTTTTAAACAAATTGTGCTGTTTTGCTAGAGACCACTGAGTTTTCACCCACAAAATGCTGTAGTTGTAAAATCTGTGAACAATTGGTTTTTGTATCATCTTTGGGCAGACTTCTAATACCCTGAAGCAACAAATTGGATGTTTAAACTATGTAACTAATGTTATCTGTCTTCTAGAAAATTGTTGGATTGGGGCGGTTTCCATTTTGCTTGTTGCACCTGCTTTAAAATTAAGCTGCAAGCCCCATGGATGCGTCAGAATCGTAACTTTTTAAATGTTTCTGTTAAAAAAAAAAAACAACCAACCCTGCCTAAATCTGAATTCTTTTGTGTTCTGTCCTTTCTTTCAAATTTTCTGTGACTTTTCATTGACAATAAGGTGTGATCGGTTATTTAACTGTAGCACAGAACAGCGTAACTACAAAGGTGTATCTGTGGGCGTAGTTTCAAAGAGCATTTCTCTTTGTGGTGCTGTTGGTATAAACAGTGCCACCCCCTTATTTGTGTTCGGGTGTTCATGTGGTGAACCTGATCAGGAAGCTGGTCCAGATTGAAAAATAGCTGAGCAAGGAAAATAATGATTATTTTTAACCCAGACCAGTTATGAGTGACATACTGATGTTTGAAAGTGATGGGTAACTGAAGAAACATTTCTAGAAAGTAAAAGCTGAGATAGCTGAAATTCAGGTGGGTATGGGGTTTTCTTATTAGTTTTTTGTTTGCATTTTATTTCTCAGTAGCAATAAATTATATTTTGCATACATTTAGGTGGAGATGCTCATATTAGCTGGTCACGTTGTGCTAATGAAGCTGTGATCTGGGTACGGCTTGAAGTCCCAGCTGAGCTAAGCACGCAGCTAGTTGTAGTCCTGCTCCCCCCTGCACATTCCTGCCTTCTCTTGGTTGTGCCAGCTCTGTCACTAGGCCAGCAGGGAGGCAGCTCAGAAAGCTAAACTGGCTGAAATGTAACCTTCCAAAAATATATTTTCTGCTGGCCTTGCTCCATGAAGCAGCTCACCATAGAGACCGATGAGAGCCAGAGCTCACCTGTGGCCAGGAGCAGCAGGAGTGCCCATCACTGCACCTCCGACTTGTGTTATTGTGTAGCCTACAGACAGCAGGAGTGTGGCCTCCTGAAAGGTGGCTGCATGTATTTCTAAGCAGCCCTGCCGTCCTGCTCTCTGCACTGCATGCCTCTCCCTCCACACTACCGCTGCATGACCCTTGCCTGGTTTCAGCAATCGTCTCTCCCCTTTGTTCCCCTGGCACCCTTGCAGTTCTCCATCACCTCCTGCAAAGTGCTGCTCAAACTGGAGGGGAGAGGAGGAGGGGTGGGACGGTGAAATGAGCCTTGAGCTTGTGGACTTCAGTTTGAGGAATGCTGGTTTAAGAGATGCAGTGGCTGGCACATGAATAGGGACTCTTCATAAAGGAGACAACTTGTGTGCTTTAGCCAATAAAGCAGTTAACATCAAGAATACTTCAGAATTGGCAACTCCCATGGAGGTCTGCAGGCCTTTCAGAGCATCAGTAGTACATTTATTTTGGTTTCTTGTTTGCAAGACCTTTTTGAAGTTTAATAATAAAACATATAACAGAAGAGCTACTGTTTGTACCTTTTAAGCTAATGTACTCTACCAAGTGGTACTACTTCAATATCCATTAAATAGCACAGCTGGCACAGAATAATGGGAGTGTGATCTGTTTGGGTAGTGTTATTGATGAAAGAGAGTATAATATAAATATGAAGAATTAATGTAGTGTACCCTAGGAGCACACATGTTGGTTGGTCTGTGTGTGTGTGTGTGTGTCCCCTCTGCCTTCAATATATATGTTTTCCACTGTGGAAGTTCATCAGAAAAAAAAAAAAATTGTGTAGCTGTGGAGGGTAAATTCTGGAGGCTTTAGTCCCAAGTAAAGATAAGACCCTGTTGTGGAATTGATACCATTTTCAAAGGCTGCTATGGGTGCTGCTTTGGCATAGTCATGGCTAGTAATGGTAATAAAGTCTTCACATCTTCAGCAGTCTCTAGAATTAATCCTTTACAAAAGAAAATGGGCATTCAATATAGCCATCAGATGCTAGCAAAATGATGGGCAAGGACAAGCTTGTCCATGGTAGCTATAAACCAAATCAGCTTGTTTTCCATATGCAAGAGTGTTTGAAGTTTTAGTGTGGTATTTCAAACTACATCAGCTTCATTCTTAATATCTAGAAGTTGCAGAAGTTTGCAGCATGTAAGATTCACTCATAAAATAACACAGAATGATAAAACCAGTGTGAACTCGTATGTAGAGATTACCACTGAATGCAGTTGATAGAGAAACAAAAAAAATCTATACGAAGGCTTTGAGGGCTACAGTATTTCAGGTAATATTTGACACTGTACAGTACTCAGAATTCCCCATAGCGCACAGAGGTGTGTGAGGTTTGTCTGAGGCTGAAACTTAAAGCTACTGTCCCAGTACCAGGAAAACTGAGTACACTTCTTGGGCCTTTCATTTAGGATTTTTTTTTTAAACAGAGTTGTGTCACTCTTTTGCTCATTCAGAGAGGATTAGAGGTGAATCTTCATATGTATTTATGAATCCCCATCTTGGATATGACTGCTTTGTGAGAGCATGTGCTGCAAATATTTAGGCATCATAGTTGTTGATTAGAAAACATGCATGTGCTATCGAGACGAGAATCCAGAAAGGTTATTTTCATCCTTAAAGATTATCTGCCACTTAAGATAACAGGTGATAATTTCAGTATAATAAGGTGAATATGACACTTCTGTGTAGTTGAAGGTACCAATGCTTATAAATATCATGTGACACAACAAAGTCGACAGTTTAATCCTGGAAACTGTCCACAGAAGTTATTTTCCAAATGACACCTAGTCAAACTTGTTAATGGACGGAACCTTATGGAAAGACTTGTTTAAACAAAAGTATATGCGACTTTTTTGGTGAGGGAAGCTTCGTTTTATTGTAAGCTTCTGTTCTTCAAAATGGGCACCTTCGCTGTACACACAGTCTTTCAAGCTACAAATTTGGGACAATAAAATGCCTGAAGAGTAGCCTTTAGTAATGTCTTGGGAAGAGTTAAAGTCTTACAAAAAGACAAATAAAATCGTATTTTTCTAATTTTCCACCATCTCAAATCATCTCCCCCCAGATAATACTCTTCCACGTAATAAAGATACAGTTGGTAATAGAGATTTAGAAAGGTGTCCCAGGGGAAAAAATAATTATGTAAATAGTAGCAAATCATGAGGTCCACAACTGATGGTACTGAGGAATTTTAAAATGTGGCTGGGTTTGCCAGCCATGTGTGCATTCTTATGTTATAATCCATTAGTTTGAAAAGTAAAAGAGAGCAAATGGTTACTCAAGCTAACTTTGTAATGAAACCAGTGGTTCTGTGACAATTATTTTACAATACTAATTAAAGATAAAATCAGTTTATCTTTTTAGGAAGGATGGTATAACAAAATTCAGTGCAAGATCCTATGGAAGGGCAAGGTGGTATTTGTTTCTCTGATCTCTTAAGTTACTTGACGCTTGTTCTCTGACAGATTGCATTTGCTTGCGCTCTTGTGTCCACTTGCTCAATAAGCAGCAAGACTTGTGCCTAAGTAGTTTAGCCAGGATCCCTTGTGAGTGACACAGGACAAGAAAAAAGCTGTCAAATCCTCATGACATCTCTGGGGTTCCTCTTGGCTGGTAATGCCAAACTATTTTTTGGATGGTCTTTTCTATCTTTTGACTATCATTGGGTGTTGTGGTGTGTTTGTCTCAATCTTCAGCTTCCATAAATCTTAGGACGGGCAGCTGTTCATTGTCTGTTTTTCCTTTTTTGGGGAATATATGTTCTAAATATGTGTCAGCAGTCTGTTTTGAGGATGGGCTAACAGGAAAAGGCACGATACATGTAATGGAATGCAGCCTCGGTGCTATCCTCCTTGTGTTAGGCTGCAGGCTTTTCCACTGGCAAGTTGTCTGTGCTGTGGTCTGATCAGAGAACAAACCTTACTGCTGGGACAACTGTTGTGGGAACGGTGCTCTTTCTTATTAGGACAAGCTGATCTTTGTTCTGCTGCTTATTCTGGTGTGTAGACACTGATGTACGCACATGCAAACACCCACGTTTCCCTTCATGTTGAATATCCTTCTAATATTACTTTTGCAGATCTTTACAATATTAGGAAGAGATTTATACAAAGGGGACAATTCATTATGGATTCTGTAGAAAGGTATGTTTATTCTTTGCTAGAAGAAAATGTTGCATGATGTTAACATTGGACAGCAGTTGTCTAATGTGGTATAATAGTCATCCAACAGAATAAAGCTTCGTAGGGCTCTATATTGAGAGATCTGGGTTGTTACAGAAATTTTTGTAGTGTTTCAGCAGTGTTCAAGAAGGAAACATTTTATGAGACCCAAAAAGGAGCTTTTTTAAAAAATGGAAGTAAAATACAAGGAAATGGATCTTCTGGCTGTGTTAGTTGTAAAGCACAAAGAAAAAAGATTTTTTTGTTTAATGGAACTTTTCTCTCCACTGTACAGGCAGATCAAACTACAGTTTTTTGTAACTTCCATTTCAAACAGGAAAATACTTTTTAGAACATTGATCATCTAGACTAATAGGGAGTGTGTTAAACCACTGACAAAGGAGTATTCAAAACTAAAGAAGATGTTGTAGGGGGGATGACAAGTTATTTAATTGCATAGAAGTTCACTGTAAGAGATACAGCAGTGAAAAGAAGAAAATGGTTGCTTGGATGCACAAATATGATTATACTTGGGTTTTACTTAAATCTGCTGGGCAGATCCTAATAATCAGAATTTTAATCAGCTGGTGTAGCCCAAAGCATGGACAGGTATCTACACAGTCAGGTTACCATGGTTTAACAGATCAGCCACATTAACTAAATGTGCTTATGGTCTTTTTCATTGCAAATGCAAAGAAAAAAATTTTAAGCTAAACCTGCTTTTTGTCAGATGCAGTTCAGTGGTGACAAAAGGTACCCTAAGATTGTGGATCTTACTTCTCATCGGCTACCAGTGAAAAGTCTACATAGTTTTGCTTTAGAGCAGTAACAAGCTATTGTTAATCTTCCCCTTTTGTACAATGAATTGGGGTCACAGAGGAGGTAAAGTTAAATGATTATTAGAATTTCTCCTTAAAGTGGGAAGAAAAAATGTACAAGAAGCACATGAGGAGGCATGGAAACGGAACTAAGAAAATCGGGAGTCTTTCAAATGTGATGAAGAGAGTTCTGTGCAGAAAAGGGAGAGATGGTAAATACAGAAGACAAACTGTTTTTTAAAAAAAAAACAGATTTAATGATGTCTTGTGAGGATGGGATTGTCAGTTTTCCAAGAAATAAAAGCCATGTATAAAAGCTAGATGTTCAGGTAAGGCCAGGTTCCTTGTGTCCAAGTGCTAAGAACTTGCTGATAGCAAAAGAGGAACCAGTGGTTGGATGAAGAAAGGCACATGTTGAGAATGTACACTGAAACTGTATTTATCTGTTTATTTTTATAAAACACAGTGGCATGGTCTTAGTTTTGATAACATCTTACTGAATCTGCTTAACATTTTGGTAAGAAAGACCTTGCAGGCTTTTCAGTGTTGTTTCTATTAATGTATTAGAAGACTGTGTGGAAAACATGTCAAAAACATAAAAGCAAAACTTAACCTTTCCTGAAATGTTTGAATGAACAGTATTTCAGAGATTAAAATATTACAAAATACAAGCTCAATGCCATTTACTTAATTACAAAATTTGACACTTTGCTGGCTTTGAAGACTTGGCAAGAGCTGTGGGCCACAAGTTTTAGGAGGCATTTGTGGTTAAATATTGGAGAGCTGACTCACTATTTAAACAGTTTCAAGCCAGGCATCCTTTTCAAGAATAAAGCTAGATTCTCTCTTCCTCTTAGGCCCCATTACTTGACTTAATTGTTGTAGCCTTCTACTTTATTTTCCCATCTCCTTGCCTTTCTCCTTGATCCTATATCCAAAAAGCATTTCCATAGCAGTGATGCTTAAAACATCGGTCCTGTTTCTGCGGTTTTGTTGTTGTGTAAAAATGATGCTTTTTGTATATGCTGTTCCTCAGAGGACATTTTTTAAGAGATTCAGAATTTCCAAGAATAAAATAATTTAGTAGCACTTGCGTGTTTAACGTAATGTTGCGGTTTGGAGTTTGATGTTCTGGCTGTTTCTTTTAAAAGGATGTAGTTAATCTGGCAGACATTCACAGAAAACAATATGGTGATGTGGATCTGGAGAAATTGTTTTAGTAAGAAATTGAAAAATATTTGCGTGTGTGTAAGTTGTTTTAAAAATGATACCAAGTAAAATATAAGTCTTGTTTCTCTGGAAGCTTAGAGTAAGAGGATCGGTTTTTTGGAGAGCAATTAAAGAATAGAACAAAGCACGTTGTCCCACATCCTCAGAAGGATTAACGGGGATGGTGGAGCAAACAGCTTGTATGCTTCTGCTCAAGATGCCTGTTCATTAAAGACCTAGAGTTTTCGAAATGTGCTAAGGTGAAGATTTGAAACTCCATTTAATGCCGCATGTGTATATATATATGTAGCACCTACTGAATAGAACAGTTGTATCAACCTAGTACCTGGATGAAATGTGTGGTTACCATTTATATTGCATTAGGATAGGCCAAAATATGGGGTGCCACACCTCAGGGTAAGGGAATGCGGGTCTTAAAATCTCATGCTAGAGCAAAGTGGAGAGGTGTAGGATCGGTGTCACATAAATCAATCTTCAACGTCATGAAGTATTTAAGTGTTAGCACAACATTGCTGCCTGCTGCAGTTCTCTCTGCTCGTCTAACTCAGCTGTTTGAGTTGGTCTTTAATCTTCAGTTCTGCTGTAATTGTGGTGACTATAGAGCTTTTCTGTCAGAATGAGCATTTTTTTTAAAGAATTACTGATGAACAGCGTTCCAACAAATGTTTAACTAACTTATCTAAATTTGACCATTTTGCTAAAATGGTCACTTTTAAGGAGAACTGTAGAGAATTAATACTAAAATGCCATTTCAAATTTTTACATGATGACTCTTAAAGATCAGTTGGGAGTCCTGAATTTAAACAAACCAACAAGGCTCCTAATTTGTTTTTCTTTGTCTTTTTTTCTGTTTTTTAAATGGTATTGGGTATTTTTATATAGCACCAAGGCAGGGTGGGGTGAGGGGGAAGAAGTAAAAAGTTGCTGATCACTTTGAAACCAAATCTACTGAAACATATACAGCAAAACAGATTGAGTCGTGAGGATCTGGGTGTTAAAAAGGAAGAGTAAGAAAAGAAAAGAAAAGAAAGCCTGCTCTGAGTTTGAGGAGCAGGCGGCTGGCAGTGGCAGGAGGTGCCGGCAGAGGAATGCTGCTGAGAGGGCGAGTTCCCGGTGCGATCCTGCATCAGCCTCCTCGCCGCGTGTTCAAAGAGGGCTCTGAGGGCAGTGCGCCGAAACAGCAAGCTTGTGTGCTGAAGCTTGTGTGTGGTTGCAATAATTTTGTTTTCATAGGAGCCAGAAGGCTTTATAGTTTAGCTTGGGTTTTGCCAGTTTTGTATTTTGGTTCCCCCCTCCCCTTTGGAAAGGGCAAAAGAGAGAAAAGGAGTGTACATTTATTACTGTATTTTAATCATAAGTCTGACAACATGCTCATTTAATAAAAAATCTTGAGGTAAAACTCCACCTGTTAGCATAAGCGAAGTTAGAAACTACATTCTGCAACTTCACCTCTACCATTCATAGTTTGTTTTCCATAATTGTAGCCAGCGGCACCAAACTCTTTCTCAGCATGTTTAGTTTCTTCTTGGATCTCCTTCATTGTTGTTTTTAACTCTGTTATGGTTTGTTAGCACTGCTGCTTTTTCATCCTTCTAGTACTTAGGCACCTTCAATATTAATTTTCTTAGTAATCGTTGCCAAGTGGGTGAAGGGCAAGGATTATGACTGACCTTAGTTCAGCTTGCTTTACTATTAAAACACCATCTCCCCAAAATGTATTCATTGTTTGGGGGTGAATTGTTGTTACATCGTCGTTTGTCAGACTGTGCAAGGCAAGGGCCTTCCAGGACACCTGAAAGAAGAGGAGTTGATTTGAAGGATGGTGGCATGCATGGGCAGGCAAGGAGAGCATTTCGTGCCCCTTTTGCTGTATTTCTCAGGGGTTTCCTCCTGTTCTGCTGAACACTCGTATCCCTTTAAACCCCTGTGTTTCCATGGGAGAACATTCCAGCTCTGGCACCTCTTACGTCTGTTCTGTCTCCAAACATTAAAGTGAATTAGTCAGTCTTTGCTGATGTACAGAAATCTTCCCCCCCACCCCCCCCAAGTAATTATAAAGTGAAGAGGTCCTTTTTGTGACCATTGGGGGAATGAGGCTTTTGGAGCTGACCACACTCAGTAATTACTAGTTCAGGGCAAATGCTTTATTTTGGTGCTACATCTCTTATGTGCATGTGAGGTCTGGTACGTGGGAGTCCCATGTTCCAGAAACCTAAGTTTTGTTTTCCAATTGAAAGAACTTGGCTTCATGGTAGTGAAGATATGCTAGCCAAAATAAATAGAAGGTCAAAGTATGGGCTATTTTAAGTCCTAAGTAGGATACCAGAATTCTTAAATCATATAGAATTTGCCACCATGGATTACATCATGACTCTGAAGATGCAGGATTTGCCACATCAGATAAATAGGTTATCCATTTAATCTGTTGTATTAGCCAGTTACAAAATGGGCAGTATTCGGCTACCAGCAAAACTCAAAGGACTGATTGCAGTACCATTTCAGCCTTCTTCACCTATCTTCTGGAAGAATAATATGGCAATAAACCAATAATTATTTTACTCAGTAACATTTTTCTTATGTGGTAAGTTTGTTCTTCTCTTTATTAGTCTGTTTGCTGTCTCAAATGCCTGTAGGACTTCCACTTTCATCCAAAATTTGTTTTGTGCGGAAAAATTAAAGCTGCTTTGCTGTAGTGACAACTCTGGTTAATGAGCAGAGGATGTAATGAATTACTTAGAAATTGTCTATGTGTAACCTGAAACACTCAGATTTATACTCTCAGTTTGTACTTAATCTCTGAGGTGACAGTATTCAGGTGAAATTATTCCATGCTGTAAAATAACCATTAGCATCAACAGTACTCAGAAACTCTGAGCTGAGAAAATTACTTCTCATCATGTATCTGTAGGGATTTGGCTGTGCTTTCTTCAAGTATTTCCAATTGTGAGAGTTTAAAAGAGGAGAAAGATAAACTGGAATGAGCTTCAGGGAGGGGCAGGTTCTATGCTGTGGCTCATCATAAGGCAAACAAAAAAACCAGAAAACAGAAGTTGAGTGGAGTTACTAGCGTTCGAAGGAATCAAGTATGTAAGCTTCAGGTTCTGTCATCAGAAGATTTCGGGCTGGTAAAGATAACGCAAATTTTGACATCATTTGAGGTGAATTTTTAAATAGAAGATTTAATCCACGATTCATGCAGTATCTGTTAAGGCATGTTTTCCCTTTGACATATCACGTCCTCAGCATTCTTCATGACGGATCTAGAAAAATAAGCTGCTTTATAAATTGCATCCCATCCTTGCTTCTTATATTTTGCAGGGTGAAAAGTCACTGTTAAACAAATCTAAATACACCAGTTGTAATCAAATATCAAGCAATATTTAACATGGTATGCAAGGGTAGAAATGATGAAACATGAAGGATGTCAAATCTGAAATAAATCAGTTTACATTTATTATCATTCTGTAAAAAGTTTATAAGGAAAAATAGGTCCTTAAGGGAAAAATGAGGGACAGAGAGAGAGATAAAAAGTAAGTTGCAGAGTGGTTTGTATCATGTAAATGACAGTTATTTTGTTTCCATATACGGAAAGCCATAAAAAAAGATTAAAAATAACTTCTGTTTTAAAAGAAATCAGTGTTAAGACATCTGTAACGTTCCTATAAGAAGCCACTCATGCAACTGTAATGAAATTAGATTTCTTGTTTTGAATAGGTCACCTCTGTCACCAAGTATTTTGTGTGTGAGATCAGTCTTGCAGCCCATGCCAGGCAGGTGTACTGATGGTCGCTGCAGTACCCGCTCTGAATTGGGGATGCTTCTTGTCTGAATCCCTGTATAAATGTAAACATTCAAACACTTGGGGACCATGAATTTTGAACTTTCCTATTTCAATGTGTTCAGTTGCCTAGCAAATTATTTGTGATGTTTACTCCTAGTGTCTAGTTTAGATGCAATTTAGACAACCAAAATTTAGACTCTGTTTCTTACGCGCTAAATGGAAAGAGGTCAGTCTCTGTGGGGCAAAGGCATTGACTGACAGCGTTTAGGTTAGTGACCTAAAATACAGTATGAATCTGGTATCTACTTAGATAATAAAAACCTCTCCTCCGTGCTCCCTAGGTTTTCCTTTGCACCTTTCCACTGGAAGTAAAGAATTTAGTTTTTTTTTTATTTTTTACCCCAGGTGAGGTAGGAAAAAATGGGTCTGTAAAAGGCAAAATCTAGAAATGTGAGGGGTCTCTTCCTGTACAAAGTATTTTAAGTGTTAGCTATCTTAAGTGATAGTTTTGAGGAGAATAATGTTTATTTTTAAGGAGTTTTATAAGAGGTGACAACATTAACGTGCTTGGAGGAAGGGAGAAGGGGGAGTTTTACTTAATGCTAAGCAATTTGTGCACATTTTTATATAGATACAAATAATTTGCCATTGCCATCACTTCTGATAATTCCTGAATTCCAAGGCATCAGGAGAAAGAGCCCTTTCTGGGCTTGCGATGATCTTGTGTGGAGAGCTAATTCTATCTTTAAGCTGCAAATACAACAGAGTTCCTGTCTCTCAGTGGAGACGTTAGGGGTTTTTCAGACAAAAAAAAATTTTTTTTGTTTTCTCCCACTTGCTTCTGTAGTTTGTAGTTTGAGGCTACATCCTCTTACCTGAGCAGAAGTTAAGGAGGGGCACCCTCAAGCTCTCCCATTTCAAACAGGCTCACACCACAGGCATCAAGGAACAAAAAACCCGCTTATATATACTTTGCTTGCACTACAGTTTATGTGGAGATATTCAACTATGTGGCAGGAAAACATGGCTCCAATCTGGCATATAGCTCAGGTCCACAACAAGGCAATTGTAAAGGCTTCAGGAAGGCTTCCTAGGAGCCTCCTGATTTTCCTAGGGGATCTGGTCCCTGCTGCTGTTACAGCCATCAAGCAGAAGGATGAAATTTAGCTTTCAGCCAAACGTGCTCCACTTTACATGGGTTGTTATATCTGCAAGGTCACAGTTTCTGTGAAAGATACCATTTTTGTTAGATATTCAAGTAAACTTCTGTATTTCTCTTGTGTGGGCTATTGCCAGTTGTACTTGAGATGAGAGAATACTTCATGATGAAAAGTGCCCAACATTGATGACCCTAGGATGGAAAATAATGTGCAAGTTAAAAATTTTTCCTTTTGTGGTAAAGTGTCTTTTACATGATACATGTAGCTTGAAACATGGCACAATTTGAGTTTGAAATAGCTTGTAGAATCTGTTCTTTTGAAGTTTTAAAAATTCAGGAAGAAAACATGCTGGCCACTTTTAAACTTTCTTACTCCCACAAACACTGGTTTCAGCAGAATACTTTTTTTTTTTTTAAGTAACAATCATCTTTTCATACATTTATCTCATCTTCCCAAATAGCTTCAACTTTTAAAGAGGACCCAAACTAGGGAGGAAAAGAAATGGTTTGTCTTCTGCTTTGTTATTATTATGGTCAGGTGACATTGAATTGAAAAGAGCTAGCAAACAAAACTCTGCAGCTAAAAGAACAATTTGAAAAAGTGACTTTGAAAATATCTGGGAACTTGTTTTTTAAAAATAAATAAATGTTTGTCATTCCAACTGTCCCCTAGGCAGTAACTTGAATTTATTTCACAGAAGGCAGCTATGATGTTGAAACCGTCCTAGCCTTGGTACAGATGACAACCACTACATTGTCTGTTCCCTCCACTTTCCTCCTAAGTATTGGGCTTTTCCCTTTAAAAAACTTAAGGATTTCTCCTGAAGCTGTCAAGTACAACTCATTTCCATTTTGTTGTTTGTTTGTTTACTTGATTGATCTGAGCATTAACTATGAAGTTAAGAAAGAAGCAGGTGTTGAAACCATTCATATAACTTGCTTTTAAGGAGTGTTAATAAAACTTGAAATTGAATGTAGTCTTTTTGTTCGTTCTTTGACAGTAAACAGCTGTGAGAACCCAGCTCTGTAGTTCTGAAATACTCAAGTATTATAGTGCTGGTGCAGCTGAAAAAATCTTAAATGGACTTAATTTTTGAGCTTGCTGAATTGTAATGATTGATTTCAGTGTTGGTATAAAGCGCGGTGGCTAACATGTTTCAAGTTTAGGTAAACCATGGCTAACACTTTACAATGGTTATGGAACCCATTTTGAGAAATTTATTTTAGGAAGTGGCAGAGTTTAAACTATGAAGGCTATGTCCTTGCGTTGTTATTGAAGACAAAATAAATATGAAGTGCCAGTCAGTTTCAAGTTTTAAAAATAACAATTTGAAAAATATTATTCTACTCACTATGCTAAATAGAATTGTTTAAAGAAATGAATGAAAAAGGTGAAATACTCCTGATTTTGACTTATCCATCTGTCAGTGAGTTTGCAATTTTTATCATTACCGCTTTATTTCCACAGAAATTGATGTTAAATGTAGAGGGCTTGATAATACTTCTTTTTACTCTACCTTTTTAAGCACATATTTTAAATAAGAGTAGAAAATAAAAGTGCAGAGGAGTTCAGTGTTCTAGTGGTTGGGATTATGTCCTTTTATTTATTTATTTTTAAATAGCATAGGCCAAACAAGAAACAGTCTTTGAAAATCGTTGATACTGACACTTTAAATTTAAAAGTAGATGTAGTCTTCTAAATTGGGCTGTTACCAGAAAGCGGCAAAATAATTCACTCTCTAAAACTTATTTTGGAGTTTTAGAAAGCAGGCATTCTTTATTGCGGTGCCGGGCAGCACTGGGGATAGTTCCACCATAAGTGCTCCGAAGGCTTGATGGACTTTCGGTTACTATGGACTATGAAAATATACATATTCATAGGATTTCTACATAAACATGAGTTTTCCTGGAACTTATTAACATATGTAAATGTCCGATCCGCATGCGCAGTCATCCTCTGTGGTGGTCCTCAGGTGGTCTTTGGGGGTCTTCAGATGAAGGCTTGTAGTCTTCCTCACCGTGTTCGCTGATTGACCTTTGCTTCTGCGCAGACTCAGTTCTTGGGTCGCCTAGCTGTCTAGAGGGGAGTATTCAGGAGCCTAAAACTTAATTATCCACAAAGATTCTCTTTTGTTATGTAAAGGGAGCATTCAAGAGCTTTGTAACGGAAAAGGGGAACACCCAGGAGCCTCAATCCACATTCTCAGGTATCAGGGTGATCTAGAATGTTATAGGCAAAAATGGCAGTATAAGTGTGTGTTTATATTGCTTAGCTGTGATCAAAATATTATTAAGTGCTTAATATGTGAATGAATAGGTTCAAGTGCTTGTCAGCCTGAGCGCTAACAACCTGTACACAGGCACGTTTCTCCAGCTACGCCATTGTATTAATTGGGCTTTCTAGATATTAAAATTTCTGAAGGAGGAAGAAGCCCTAGTAATCTTTTTGTTTGTTTGTTTGTTTGTTTTAAAAAACTACGATTTTGTGGTATAAAACACATGAAAATTACGTTAATGCACTTCAGTTATGTTTCTGGTCTCTACTTGTAGGACTGAGAGCAAGACATACAGAGGATCTAGCACTGCGGCAACTAGTAGTTTGAAAGGCTGCTTTTTCATTTGAAAAGAATATGTGCAAAAGAGTGGTTTACAGACAAGGCACCTTTGCTTCTCCCTACCTCTCTGAGGCATGCTATGGTTTGGGGTTTTTTCTTCCCTGATTTTTAAAAGGTGTGTGCTAGGAATTAATTCCTACAGAAAATATTACCCAAAGTTAATGTTTGATTCTGCAACCAGAGCATGCAGAACTAAGTTAATGCCAGTTAATAGATGTGCTTTGCAACCGTGAGCTGACTTTAACGGGGCAACCAGTTATCGTGACTGAGAGGAGGAGTACGATTGCAGCTTGTCCACGTGGCCTTTCTTACACAAGGGGAACACACGCGTTGTTCAGACCATTCCCAGCTGGGGGAGATTGCAGAATTCCAAATGTTAGAATTTCTACAAGCTTTTGACTGTGACTTCAAAATTAAAAAAAAAAAGTATACTGTGTTTGTACTGATGCCTTGTCTTCCTTGACTTTTGAGAGATTAGCCTAGCTTGTTGCCACTTCTTAGTCTATGAGGGAAAGAGACATATTTTACTTTACAAAGCCAAGTAATAAATCTTAGTGTGGTTATGGCAGCTCCTAACTTTCACTCCTGTTAACAAGGTTTAGATAAGTGCTGGTCCTGGTTTGTCTTGCCTGGGTTTTTTCCCTTACAGTGCCGTAATGAATGTGTTGGGGAGAAGCAGAAAATATTCTCCATCCCCTTCCCCCTCCTTGCATGACTGCACCCAACCACCACTGATGCTTCGTGAATGGGAAATTACAGCTCCTAAATTTGACATTGTAGACATAACTGAAAAGATTAACTTTTAGGGTTGTGACTGTGAAAATGTCTACTTCTTGTATGTTTAAGTTTGGGTAAATATTTTGCAATCTGGGAAAATTTAACAAAATCCCAAACAGTAAATAGCCAACTTGTAATTGGAAACAACTGGTTGGAGAATTTTGTTACTGCTTTATATCTGATAGAAGTTAGGTGCTGTAAATTTGCGTGCTTTCTTTTATCCATTAAAAACTCTGTTTAGATCATTTAAGAATCATTCTTAGGTAACTGAAACAGGCTAGTCTGCTTTAGGTAGCCAAACCATGTGAAGGCTTTAAAATTTTGCTAGAAAAATATCAGGGTAAATACCAGTGGAAACACATCTGCATTAGTGTAGCTTGCCTGTGAAAATTTTAAATTTTATTATTTTTCTAATGACTACCTTTAAGATTCCACCAGAGTAGGTGGGTCAAGCTTTCTGCTCCGTCTTTCCTTTTTCCTGTCCTGAAGATTTTAGCAGGGAATTTGGTAAATTAAGTAAATCCCAGTAATTAGTGAAGAGGCTAAGTTTTCTGAAAACTGGGCAGAGGTGACTAAGGCTGTGATTCTGTCCCCAGCTGGCTCTGGCACTTGCTAGACTCTGCTGAGCTCGTTTGGTGTGCTAAGCCAACAAAAATCTAACCTGATCAAAAACCATAGTTAAATAATACCAGCTAGCTTGGGTAGGGCCATCACAGAACCAGAGCCCGTGCGCATTGCATAGGTCTTGAATACAACCGTGTACGATTTTGTTAAAGATCAGGAAAGCTTGTGGCTAAAGGGCACGTAAATTATAGGAAGGGTATGCAACTTGCTGCAAGTTCCTGATACTAAATCCCACTTACACAGGGCAGAGAATCTTTATGTTTAGTATGTGTATGCAAATATACATATCTATCAAGCAGTTCAATAAGGTTATCCTTCTGTATCTTTGTGAAATCTAGGTTTTAGTTTCAAGTTAAATACAAGTTGTTAATTATTTCTTTTTTTTTTTAATGTCCTATGATAGTGCACTCAAAAATTTATGTGGAGTCCATGCCATCCTTTTATGTTAACTAGAATGACTTTATTGGGTCAGACTTGAAGCATCAGTTTGTCCAGTATCCTGTTTCTGACAGTGAATAGTAAATTCTGACAGCCGATAGTAAATATATAGGGAAGGGAATAGTAAGAAGGAACATTTTATGATCATTCCCTAAGACCCTTCTAAATATCTGCAGCTTAGAGACTTTTTGAGCCAGATGTGATATCCTTGAGTTTAAAATGGAGATTGCATTTGTCCAATTACTTTCTGAATCTTTAAATTTTTGGAACTCATTCCCACAAGACATTGTGGTTCACAAAGTTTAACTACATACTATGTGCAAAAAGTACTTTTGTGTAGTATTTTGAACCTGCCCCTTAATAATGTCAACTGCTGCTCCCTAATGCTTGCATTTGGAAAATAGTTGTGCTTTATTTATCTTCTCCATGTCACCTATAATTCTGTACTCATCTTTTCTGTCCTGTGTGGTCCCTTTTTCCAGGCTGAGCAGTCCAAGTAGCATATTTCTGGTTTTACTCTGTCTTTTTTGACAGGGGGAGGCATGATTGCATACATTACTACATCTGTGGGTGCACTGTGGATTCATACAGTAGAACTGTATTTTTGTTTTGGCTCTTTTAGTTCTTTCTGAACAATTCTGTTTCATTTGCTTTATGATAGCTATTGAGCTAGTGTTTTCATTGAACTGTGTGACTACATGACTGATCTTTCCTAACAGCTCCTTTGCTAGGTGCATTATTTTGCATTTACCAACATTGAATTTCTGCTGTTCTCTTGCACAATCCCTCCACAGTAAGAGTGTTCTGCAGCTGTTATCATGATGCCTAGGAGCTGGGATGAGTTTGGGACTACATTACACTTGATACTATGCAAAAAAGAAGAGTGCTTTGGGTTCACAAAATGCTTTTAGTCTAGGTGCAAGGCAGAGGACGGTAGATGAATACAAAGAATTGCGGTAGTATTGATAAGCAGAGCTGTAATGGTCTCAAACAAGTTTGCATAGTGATCCTGAAAGGCTGATAAGAAAGGCTAATAATAAAGTATTTTTCCGAGAATTTAGTCTTTCTCTCGAGTTTAAGAAGTAGTGTCAAAGGAAACATCAAGTGCTCGTTTGGCAATTTTACAGAGAATGGAGGCTGCTGACTGTTAGCCTGATGGAAGCAGCAGTTGAGTTTTCGGTGTTAAATGTGAGTGGATAGCTAGTATGAGAGTAATCCGGGGGGCAAGGGGGGAAGTGAAACCAAGCAATTTGTGGTTAATGTAATGGAGCAAGAATCATGAGGGAAGCAGAGAAAGGGTGATGTGTTAGCCATACAAGTCAGCATTTGTATATGTTCAGTAGGATAAGTAAGAGGGAGTTAAGCAGAGTAAGTTGTATGTGTTCTTCTGTTTGTCTGCTCTGGTTTGGTTCGGTATGTGCTAAGGATAACGGGAGCTTTGCATCTGTCATTTCCACACACTAAATTGAGTAAGGAGCAAGTGGAGAATGAGTGGAGTCCCCAGTGTGATGGGCTACACTGCAGAAAGGGACACCAGATTATTTTCTTCCAAGACCCAGCTAGGCACTGAAAAAACGCTGGGGCAGCTCTAAGAGATCAGTCTCTTGTCTAAAACTCTACTTAAGATGCATCCTAGCTATGAAGACCTCACTTGACATAATACTGCCAAAATTTAAAAAAAAAATTATTTTACTAACTGGCATCTTAAAACCAAGAAAAATTACATTTTTATGTACTCTTCTAGTTCTAGGTCAAATGATTAATTCTGTGACAAGACAGCATGACACTTTGAGTATGACAGAAGCCCTGATGCTGCAGCAGAGGCTGGGAATATTAATGGCCAAATCTAGGTGAGTAATTTTTAATTCTGTCAATTTCCTAGATGTTTCATTTCTTCCTCATAGCCTTGGTTCACGTCTCTCCTTTGAAGCAGCATTGCAGTTCTTGGTTTTCTGAAGTATTAATATTAGAATATATTGGAGACAAAATAATGAAATTGTATGATTATTGATCACATACCCTTTCTTTGTTGTTCTTGAGATACAGTGGCTGTACTTCAAACATCTTCATATGCTACAGCTTTCTACTTGCAACTCTAGTGATTTTTCCCAAACTACTTTGCAGTTAAGGTTTTTTTAATTGGTTTTTAAGTTTGCAGGCACCTGCCTCCAACAGATTTGATCAGTTATTTTATGCTGAATGCAAAGAAAGTCATGATACTATAACAGCATTCTGTTATCTAGTTCTGTTTCCACTTTGTCAAAACGTTTGGGGAGGCCTAAAACTGGGCTTTATTAAGTGCAAGCATCTGTGCCTAAAGGTTGCTAGAAGCATCTGCAACTATGACTGCTGTATGGACCAGAGCTTGACAACCTTTGCTGCAAATTTATATATTCATTGTTAATCTGCATTGCAGCTATTGTCACCTGTTGCTCTTTTTAGCAGTACATTCTCAGAATAAATAGGGTAGCATCAGTAGGCTAACAAGACCAACATCTGAACATTACTGTAGTGAGGCATTGTGGGGTGCCAGGGCAGGAAATTAGTAACACGCATTATTACCTGTATCTGCCTTTCTAAACAAAACAGGCAGAATTCATAAGCAAAAAAAATGGAATAGTTAAAATGACAATATAATGTATGTGTGAAGACTATTAAAAGTAGTCTGTAATTAATAACTGACTGATTAATAAAATTCAGGACTTCACTATGCAAAAAAACAGTTGTGTGTAGCATAGCTTCTCTCTGCAACAGTAGAAGCAAACAAACAACCCCCCCAGTTTCATGTTGAGTTGGGGGAAAAAAGCTCTGTCAAATTAATGCACGTTTTCATGTTATGGCCAGAAATGACACTAGAGAATCCGTGATTTTGACTGACTGGTGCTCTGCCTCTTTCTTACTGGGTTAATCCAAGCCATGTTGTTACCCTTTCTGTTAAGTTGTCTGTTTCACCTCTGCAGGGGTTTGGTGGCGGATGTATACAGATTTGTACAGTCTCTAGGATAGCAGTATCTCTTTTGAGTGGCTTTTCTGGTCAAGAAGAGGGGAAGAGTTAGCTGCTCTTCATTGTATTCCTTGCACCTTATTTCTCAGCAGACTGAAGTGCTACTTGGATACTACTGCTGCATGCTAATACAAATGCCTGTCTAGCAAGCAAGTCCCTGTTTTCTTAAGGTCACATCAGATTTTTTCCCCCTGTAGCCAGGAAAAGTTATCAAACAGTTCTGTCTTCCTTCTTGATTCCTAGTGTCGTATTTCTTGTTGACTTACTAGCTCTCTTCCAGGATTTTGCCCTACTTTTCCTTTGTGTAGTGGAAATTGTACTTCTTACCCAGTATAAAGATTAAGTTTTCTTTTGTTTGACTTTCTTGTATTTAAGAAATATGAGACTTACCACCCTCTGCAAGGTGGTAGAGGGAGGAGAAGCAAGTTCTGAGACTTGGTTCTATGAGAATTTTATCATACTGTTTTATGAAAGTTTTACCATACATACAAAAACCTTTAAATGAAAATGTCCAAAATATCAAATGTTTATTTTTTATTTCCTTAATTTAGCCATGCTGTTCTGTGCTAGTCAAATATTTTACTGTTTTATAGCAAATGAAGTAGACTCTGTAACACAATTTAATCCAAACGGAACTTAATAGAAATAAAAAACAAACTTTAAAATATTTGTGTTGAATGTGGGGTTTTTTCCTTCCCTTGACTTTGATTACATAGTTTTATGTGCCTTGCTGTATGGGAAGTATTTAAAAGTGGAAGCACAGAGCCTCACTGCACGGCTGCCAGCACAGGGCTGCCTCCAGGCCTGGAACGCCTCCACCCTCTATCGCAAGCCAGCCCTGAAGCTGCCGAAGCCAGGGCAGCCTTTCAGGATTGCCATGTGGGCCCTTTGTGTTGCCTGTGCCTGGTAACCTCCTGCAGCCCAGGGCTCGTATGGGCGTCACTAGGACTGCGCTCAGCAGTCTAAGCCTGGGAGCGCTCATTTAGACAGAACTGGAATCCAGGTAGTTGCCTGGTGTAAAGGCCCTGGTTTAGGAGATGGGAATCGCACCCAGTAAGTTGTTGGTTTTTGTTTTCCCCCAAGCTGCTACCATGGGAATTAAGGTGACAAATCAAACGAGTCTGTTTGGTAGTAACCTCGAGTTGAATTATTGGTAGGACTTTAACAGCTCGGTGTTGCCACTCCTTAATGCCAAATCTACCTTAACTATTTAAAAATATTTGTAATATTTATGTTGATTTTTTTTATTACTTATGATTGCAAAATTCATCATGAAGAATTGTAATTCCAGAGAGCAGTTTGTTTTGTTGATGATACTCTTCTTTTACTTCAACTAAGTGATCATGTTGGGGTGTCTTTTCTCCCCCTTTAGAGATCACATGGTCTTCTAAAGAAGTCATGGGTAGCTGTTGTAGCTGTCCAGATAAAGAAACTGTCCCAGATAACCATCGAAACAAGTTTAAGGTAAGCAACTGACATGGTATGCTGTGAATTATTGTGTTGTTTTCTTGCAGAGTAGGTCTGTGATGGAAAAAAAATTAAATGAAAATAGGGTGAGAATTACTGAACAGTTAAAACATTGCAGAGTTGCAGGTGTCCATGGCTATGGGTTTCTCTTGCTCCTTTGAGAAATCCTCTTTTACCAGAGTGACAGGAATTCTGTAGACAGGGTAGGCTTTTTTATGACAGTTTTGATCTTCAGGAAGGAGAAGCAGCCCTGTGCTTTTGATCCATCTCCATTTCAGTTGGTAGGGCCCAAGTAAGCATTGCCTCTGGGAGGTTATAGAAGTTAGGAAGGGAGTTGTAAGCATAAGGGAAGAGCTATTGGAGAAGTGTGATTATGAACCTGGATGCGGGGTTAGCGATGGAAAATTTTAGGACTGCTAATTTTACTTGAAGGTCACTACTGATTATAGCACTTTGAAAACTTTTTGTCCTTTACCTGAAGAAATTTTATTTATAAACATGTTTCTGTCCTTAATATCCCTGGAATTTATAAGCTTGTGAACATTTGTTCATGTGCTTAATGTGCTTAACATGAAGCTGCTGAAGTCAGTGACTTTAAGTAAACATACCTTTGCATAGTCACACAAGTCAGATTTGCTTCCATGCTCCAAACTGTCTGTGAGTTGGCAAAGGAATGTAATGCTTCCATAGTGAAAAATGATTCATGCGTTGCCTTAGGGCAACACTGAAATGAGCTTTAAAGCCATGGGAATTTCTGGAAATGTTTAATATTATCAGTACAAAAAGCTGAAGGACAAAATATTTTTCTGTTTTCTTACTTTTTATGCATTTGACATCACTTTGTGTAACTAGTTCCTATTTTTCTCCTCATAGAATTTCTCTGTTGTTTGTGTGGGTCGCTGATTTAGCAGCAGGGGGAGAAGATGAAAGAATGTAATTTGCAAAATGAAGAAAGTTGGCATAAGCCTCAGTGGCAGATGAAACTATTCCTAATTCTTTTCAGTTGACTAGATTTCAAGTTGAAAATGTCTCTTTAAGGAGTAACATTAATTGATACCATAGGGAATATTTTTTGGTAGCATTCTTATTAAGAAACAATCCCACTAAAAGCAGCATTGTGAGATAAAATAAATGCAGAGGAAAATATACATTGTCTGAATTCCGTAAAGGATGCAGATGACCTCAAACTGGTTTAAAAGCAGAAAAAATAAGAGTTTAAGCTTTATACACATGTTTTCACGCAAGATAACCATAGGGTATTTGAAATATTTGTTGACTTTAAAAAGGCAGAAAAAAAAAATCTAAAACAGTCTGGTGATTCAGCACAGTGCAAGGCTATATACGTATGTGAAGGAAGCTTTATCTTGGAGCCCCTTATCCTTTTTCATTCCTTTTCCCAACTGTAAGTGGGGTTATATGACAAAGCAAATATTTTTTTTTTTTTTTTTAGAAATGGGGCTCTGAAAGATTCTATTATCTGAAGTATCCATGTGGAAATACTAGAATATGTACATAAAGCTAGTTAAAAAAAAAATATCTAACTTACTAATCGCTTCTATTTTAAATTTATCCTCAGATTTTACAATAATGGTATGCAGTCTCATTCATATTCCTTTTAAATATGTATTATTTTAATTCAGGGTTCGGGGAGCAAAGGAACTGGTTTGGTTAGTTTTGTTTGGTTTTTTTAAAAAACTTTTATCTCGAGGATCGTAACTAATATGACAGAGCAGATGAAGTGCATCAGTGAAACATTAAGATTATTAGTAGTGGTATTGGTACTCAAAAGAGTACTTACCCTAATGCTATTTAACTTCCTTTTTATAGGTTATTAATGTGGATGATGATGGTAATGAACTGGGTTCTGGCATAATGGAACTTACAGATACAGAACTAATTTTGTACACCCGTAAAAGGGACTCTGTAAAATGGCACTACCTCTGTCTCCGTCGCTATGGCTATGACTCAAATCTTTTCTCTTTCGAAAGTGGCCGAAGGTGTCAAACTGGACAAGGTATGTGGAATTTTTTGTATATAAAGCTTTTTGGAAATTTATTTGATGTTGGAAGACAGTTTTATTTTAAAAAAGTAAATTTGCCTGTCCTTTGGCAAGGGTTATAAAGGCTATAGTTTTATATGTGAATGTGGTTTCTGGAAAAAAAGTAAGTTACCTTATGAGGAATGGTCTTATGGTAAAATGAGGATTTGAGTTGCACATAGTTTTTGGCATTGTAGGTCTGGAGCGCTTCATGCTTGTATGTGTGGATACTTCTGGTCAACTTAGGAGGTGGTTTTGACAGGGAAATTCTCCTACCTCAGAGGTTGACTTAACTTTCAGGGAGGGGCATTGAAACCTGGAACTGTGGAGGAATCTCCTCGGAATTCAAAGAATTCTCTGTTTTTAGATTTTAAAAAACTGGAGCACTGGTATGAACTAGATATCCCTACCCTATTATTGCCTTCAGTAACACACTTGTGTTTCATCCTCTTCCTAAAACAAATACCACTTTCATTAATATCAATGACATCATTCTCAAATTTTGACACATTTTTGTATGAAGTGTGTAAACTCCAGCTATGCTCAGGTATTTTCTGTGTGGCTTTAATTGGAAAAAGTTGGTTACCTTTACAGTTCTCAGATCATGCCTGCCTTGACCAAGGTTGGCTCCCAGTGAGAAGATTTAGGCTTTTTTCTCTCTCTTCACTGCAGCAGTCCCTGAAGGGAATAGCTGTTTTGGTTGAGGTCTCAACCTCGTTTTGCATCTTGCTACTGTGATGTAGCTGTGTGTAGTTGGAATTCTTATGTATTCGTACCTTGTGACATTACATTGCATTTTTATTTTCTTACAGATTTTTAGCATTTACTAGTGTTTTTATCTATAATGATATTTAGCAATTGCAATTTTTTTTTTAATTTCACTGTAAAAAATCAGGAATATGAAAGAACTTGATCATAAAGCTGGTCAATCTTCATTGTCCAAGCAGAGGTAAGGGCAGACAGGTTTTTTTTTAAAAAGAGTTTAAAAGGCATTCTCAGTTCATCTCCTAATGAGAAATGGAGGTATTTTCAAATGTTACAGTATACTCCATACTAAACTACATTTTCAGTCTTCTAAGAAGAAAGTAATAAACTTTCTTTTGAAGAAAATCACTCTAATTGATTTTGCAGGTTTAATTTACTGCTTCTTCTAAACATGTAACATAGATACTAATAAAATTCAATTGAAAATACTATTTTGAAGGTTCTTTTCCACAGCCTATTAGCAAGTCTGCAAAATTTTCCACCAAGTCTAATTGACTTCTCTGCTTCCCTCGCAATTTCTTTCTTTTTTTTTTTTTTTAAATAGAGAAGATTAAGCAGGCTGTGTAAGCAGCAACACTTTCCTCTCTCTTTTGTTTCTTGCCTTCCTTACGTAATATTAAAATACTGTGAATATTGAGAAAAAAGAAATCTGGCAGAAAATGTTCTCTCCGCTGCCTTTTTGCAATGGAGTGTTGTTCCCGAGACCTACACTGAGTTTTGTGGGCACAGTTGCAAAACTTCTCGGTCATCTCACCAAGTGAAGATGAAGTTTTTCATTTGAGAATACTCTGAATACTGCCCAGCAACTTTTACTGATTGCATTAGTCAATATTCTTGTTTGTTTTTTAATCTCAAATTATATCTATTGATAAGTTGTCAGAATGCACTGATGGCGAAACATTGACTTTGTGCTAGGTATTAAAAGCCTTGAAGACATGTTTTGGGAGCACAGCTAATAGATGATTCAGGATAGAAAACTTGGAATAGCTGGTGTGTCACCATATTGTGTGACAGATCACATTGTATTAAATGTGAATGTATTTAATAAAAATCAAGGTTTCATCAAGCTGTTTTTGCTTGCAGCTTCAGTGCCAATTTGGTTCACCTCATATTTTAAGGAATCAGCAATTTGGAAGCACTTTTTTTAAACAAAGGGGTAAAGGCAGCTGAATTTATCGGAAACATACTGGGAGCTTTTTAAAGCTTGTGAACCTAGATTTTTTTAATTTTATTTTTCTTCCATTAAAATTTAAGTATCCAGCGTGGATTTTCAGAAATACACAACAAATTAAACATGGACTATTGTACTTGAGCTGGATCATGGGTTGGGGAAACGTAGTAGAAGCTCTGTAGCTGCTGTGTTGCAGGCATGAAGCTTATTCGCTGTGCCAGCTGAATATTAGTTGTTGAGCATCATTCCTCTTAGCCCATTTGGTATATTCCCAGCTGGGTTTTTGTGAACTCCTGCCATGTGGAGCATTTCTGGTAGTTCTGATCTGTCACAGTTCTGCGTCCTTAAATAAGTATTAACAGCATATACATAATTGCACTTATAGAACTAGCTATATAGGTAGGTAGTTTTTAGTAAAGAGTGTTTTAAGATTGTAATACTCACTTGAAAAACTGAGCACCTGCACCCACGTTTAACAAGCATGTCAACTTTAACTTCATGCTTTCAATGGAAGAATAATCCAAAGCTGCGACTTTGCCGGTGAGGGTAAGTTGGGGCGCTCCCTGCTGTTTAAAGGCAAAGTGGCACAATACACACGCAAAATACACGGTATTGCTGCTAACTTTGTGTTCTGTGTCTATCCTTTAGCCTAAAGCAATTGGTTTGTTACTGTCCGTTTCACACAGTTTGTCTTACTAGCTTTTCATTTTAATCTTCTTAAAGAAACTGAACTTTTACCCAGTGTTTAAATCCTTCTTTCCTGTTGTGCAGGTATCTTATTTTTATGGTAATTTAATAGAAACCTGGTTTAAAAAATAGGACCTTGTAGCACCACAGTAGTTTCATTTAGTGTTTTTATTGATTTATTTATTTAACAGGTATCCTTTTTATCAGCTTAAAAAAAAATCTTGCCCTGTTTCGTGCCCTTTTTTTTTTTTTAAACCACTCATTTAGCACTCGAAACTTAGTTTTGCTTTTAATTGAACCAATTTTCTGTTCTAATTTAAATTTTGGTGCATGGGAAACTTATTCTTCTATTGGATAAACACTTTAAAGGTTCTCACAGTAATTTTGTGTGTTTTGGTGCAATAAAAATTTCTTAACATTTTTGCTTCTCTGACAGGTGTTCATTATGTGGATTCCAGTTCTATTGTTTGAAAGTTATATACATTGTAAGGCATGTTTCTTACGTTAAAGGATTTTGATTTTTTTCTTGTGTATTTATAGGAATCTTTGCCTTTAAATGTGCCCGTGCAGAAGAGCTATTTAATATGTTGCAAGAGATAATGCAGAATAATAGCATAAATGTGGTAGAAGAACCAGTAGTAGAAAGGAATAATCATCAAACTGAGTTGGAAGCTCCAAGAACTCCTCGAACGCCTACCAGTAAGTATGGTTATACTGTCAGATGACATACCTGAATATTATGTGGTACTTAGCTTTAAATTAGTTTTCTTTTTAATTACTTAAAGATTTAATGCAAATTAAATGCTATTTTCAGCTAAGAGGCTAATTACCAGTAATGCATTCTCTTGAGGTACTTGCTGAGGATTCTCTTTTGAGAATCCTAAGCCTTGGGAGCAAAACTGCCATAGTCGTTCTTCAGCTTTAAGAAGTAAGTTTTGGGAACGTAGTTGTTGCATAAGAACACTGCTTCAGTGTATACCTATTGAATTGCTTTATAATATATCACCATACTTTACTTGTAGCATTTCTGAGAAATGTTAATGTTGGGCAATGTTCCAACCTTTTTATTAGGAAAAAAGTAATGGTAATATCACATTTATAGTGAGTTTGGAATCTTTCTTTTGCTATGAGTAGATGGATGGGTAGAGTAAAGTCCTTCCAAAAATACTGGAGGATTTTGAGTAATCCCAGGCAGATGGCTTGATATTTGAAACTACGAATTCCATGTTATTGGTCATTTCAGAGAAATGGAAGCTTAAGTGAGTAAGTCCCTGTTTGTTAGGGAGACATGTTGTTAATGGTAGAAAGAGAAGTTGGATAGGGAGTTCACTGGGAGGACTGTGGTGCGTAATACAGCTAGATTTCAGTGGTTGCTTCAGACATGTTTCCCAGTAAACACTGGGATGCTGTACTCTGCAATTTGCTTTCCCTTTCCTTCCCCCCAGCAAAACTGAGTCTTGTGAATATTTAAAACTGTTTTACATATTTTAATTTCTCCTTTGAAAATCAAAAATGAAGATATAAAGCATCTTACTCATATACAGTAAAATGTTCTATTTTAATATGGTTTTGCTTGTTTTCTAATTGAATCAGCTCCTGGGTTCAATGCACAAAGTTTACCTAACGGCTATCCCAGATATCCATCTTTTGGAGATGCTTCATCACATCCTTCCAGCAGACATCCTTCTGTCGGAAGTGCACGCCTCCCCTCTGTCGGTGAAGAATCAACACATCCTTTACTTGTAGCAGAGGACCAAGTGGGTATTTTTTCCCCCATGTAATTTAGGTTCTACATTAGTTCAGATTTTTCTAATGTTTATTCTGTAGGCTTTTATTTGTGTTTTTCAGAATCAGGTGTAATGTATTTCTACTTATGTTAGCTACCTCAGAAAAGTGTTTGCTTTGCCTCTTTAAAATGATACTTTGTAGGATAGCTGGCTTAGGAAGAGTAACCATTTGAAGTTGCTCTTCATATTTATATACGAATAAAGATATAGAAAGTATGTATTTGCATATATTCTTTTCAAAAATTTCAGTAATGGTTTTTAAACACATAAATTGTGTGGTCAAAAACCTTCTTTACATGTAAGTCTTCTATTTGGCAAATAGAAATCATGGAATAATTTAGGTTAGAAGTTAGTCCTCTAGGTCAAATTTCAAAGTTAGATGAGGCTGCACAGAGCCTTGTCCTGTTATACTTTGAACGCTCCAAACAAGGGGATTCCATAGTGTCTCTGAGCCATGTGTTCCAGTGTTTGACCACCTTTGTTGTGAAAGCATTTTTACCTAATATGTAATCAGATTTTTTTCCTGTTACGGCTGGTATCTGTTGCCCCTTAGCTGTTTTCAACTACCTAATAGATAAAGAAAAGACAGAGCCAGACCCTTTTTGGAGATGTTCAGCAAAAGGCTATCAGGTTTTTTCCTGGCCTTCTCCTAAGACTGAACAAGGATGGCGCTCTCAGCTTCTCCTTGTATGTCACATGTTCCAGCCCCTCTAATCATGGCCCTCTACTGGATTTTTTTTTTTTCCGCTATCGTGGTGTCTGTCTTGTACTGGGCAGCCAATTACTTCAGATTCAGTCTCACAAGGGCTGAATTGATGGTAATAATCTCTTTCCTTAACCTACTGGCTGTGCTTTTGCTAACACAAACGAATGCACGTTTGGTTTCCATTGCTGCAAGGGCACACTGCTGACTCGCATTTAATTCACCATCCACCTGGACCCCTGGTGCTTTTCTGCAAAGCTTTTTTTCAAGTCAGTTGGTGCCTAGCCTGTACTGTTGGTGTTGTTCCATGCCAGGTGCTGGACTTTGCATTTGCTGTTGCTGAACTTCATGAGGTTTCTGTGAGGTCACTTCTCCAGGCAGCTGAGATCCCTCTCAGTGGAAGCCCTACCAATCTGGGATAGACTGAAAACTTTCTGAGGGTGTGTTCTATCTCATCATTCAGGTTGCTGATGAAAATGTTAGTCAAGTTTAATAAAATGTAATGTGTTTTAGGAAGACTCTTGTGCTTGACAAGAAACAGTGTTGGAAACAAGAGAAGGTAACCAGAGCAAAGTGCATTGAACTGTCTTGTGGGAAAGGATTTGTTAGGAGCTCCCACAGAAGAGTCCAAGTGTTGTTGTTGGAGTTATTGAAGAGTAAATGAGTTTAAGAATCAATGTAGGAGTCAAGTGAGCTGTAAATAATACTTCAGCTTGTAGAGCTTGACAGAAGACGACTGCTGCTGTAAAATACTACTTTTGCTGTTTGGGTATCCAGACACAGAATTAAAATTTAGAGAAAGAATCCATTACGTCAGTCTTTACCTTTCAGCTTCACGTTGATCCACTGTGGGGACTTGGAGGCATAAACTAGTGGTGCATTCCTGCCTTTCTTAATGGCATCTGGTCTAACTCCTGCTCCTTTTAAATTCTGAGTGCCACAGTTCTTATGGAAGTGTATGTTTGTCTGTTTCAGTTTCTGGTTTTAGGAGGCTGTTGGCTCTTGAATAAAGAATGGACTGTTCTGCCAGTAGAGCCAACCTCTCTTCTCATTGTTTAAGTAGTACACAAGGCGAGATCCTGGGGTTTTTTTGTTTTGTTTTTTAAATGGACAGTAAATTTCCTTTGCAGTGTATTAAAGATAAATTTAGCCAAAGCAACTATTGAACTGTTGGTCACTGTCATGGTAAGGGACAACAAAGTAGAGCTCTACTTCACTGATTTGTCCAAGTGAACTAATGAGCTAAGTTGGAGCAGCCCAGGGTTGCCTTGACCAGAGCAGAGCTGGAATAGAACCTGAAAAGCTGTAACTAGAGTACAACTGGGATAAAACATCAAATCAAAATAATTGTTAATGTAGGATGTAAATTGCATTCTTTTGTCTGACTTGAGTACCTCTAATTTTATTTAGAGTAACATTAACAAAACCAACAACAAAATTTCAGGGGAAAAAAACAAAACTGAGCACAGTTCAGCAAAATGAGAGAGAGATGACCCTTGCACTTAAACAGCTGCTATCACGAGATTTGTTTTTCAGGTATTTTGATTAGAAAAGTGAGTGGTTAAGGAGGAAGGAAGTTTGGAGGGGGGGAAAAAAGGCGCAAATAGCATTTGAATTTCCTTTTTTTTTTTTTTTTCCCTTCCCGTTTTAGGTGCACACTTATGTCAACACTACTGGGGTACAAGAGGAAAGAAAAAATCGATCAAGTGTGCATGTGCCACTGGAATCAAAGCTTTCAAACACTGAAACAACTAAAGTGAAAGAAGATCAGATGTGTACTGATGACAGAGATGCTCAGGTTCTCCTGGAGCCTGAAGGAGTCAAGTTTGTTTTAGGACCAACACCCGTTCAAAGGCAGTTAATGGAAAGAGAGAAACTGGAGCAACTTGGGAGAGACCAAGTTAGCGGCAGCAGCACAAATAACACTGAATGGGACACTGGGTACGACAGTGATGAACGTAGAGAAACACCATCTGGTAATAAATTGGTGTATGAAAATATAAATAGGTTATCAATCCCTAGTGCCTCAGGGGTCAGGAGAGGTCGTTTGACATCAACCAGTACCTCAGACACCCAGAACATTAACAACTCTGCTCAGAGGAGAACTGCACTGTTGAACTATGAGAACTTGCCATCCTTGCCTCCTGTCTGGGAAGCCCGCAAGCTGAGTAGAGATGAAGATGACAGTTTAGGACCAAAGACCCCATCTCTGAATGGCTACCACAATAACCTAGATCCAATGCATAATTATGTCAATACAGAGAATGTAACAGTACCAGCAAGTGCTCATAAAGTAGAATTTACACGACGTCGGGACTGTACTCCAACAGTCTTTAATTTTGACATTAGACGTCCAAGTTTAGAACACAGGCAGCTCAACTATATACAGGTTGACTTGGAAGGTGGTAGTGACTCCGACAACCCTCAGACTCCAAAAACCCCCACCACTCCACTTCCGCAAACTCCAACCAGGCGCACAGAGCTGTATGCTGTGATAGACATTGAAAGAACTGCTGCTATGTCAAGCTTGCAAAAAGCACTGCCCCGAGATGATGGTACTTCTAGGAAAACTAGACATAACAGTACTGACCTGCCTATGTGAGCCTGGGAAGCATTAAATCATTTGCACCTTTTGTGAAGTTTATAAAATTGAAGATGCAAATACTTTGCATTTCTTAACACTAACGCCTTTTATAGACTAATAGAACTTTTTCTGCATACTTCATATACTTGTCTAACTAAAGGGAATTAATGTAGAGCAAGTATTCATTTAGGTAACACAATTTCATTCTACAGTAGTAGTAATTACTGCATAGCAGCATCACCACCTTTCACAGTGCCTCTTTAAATTGATTAGAGTCTTAGTGACATGCCAGTTTTGAATTTATAAATATTCTGGTCTGGTGCCTATACTCATTAATGGCATTTATAACACTTTTTAAAGCCTCTTGATATGTGCATTATTAGCAGGTAAACCTAATCTTTCAAGATACCTATCTTGCGTTCATTCTTCATTGAAGTGGCTCCTCCAGAAGGAAATGTATGTAATGTATTAATTCACTCAGTTTGATGTACACAAGATATACTGGTTCATCTCAAGGGATATAAACACCACACCTTTTTTGTCTGTTTTTGGTTTTGGTTTTGGTTTTCTTTTAAGACCACGTGGGCAAGAAGGCCTCTAATTCCCGATAGTTTTCTTAACTTGTGTGATATTTGAGAGGTCACATTGAAGTCTGTTGATCAGAGCTATAAACGCATCTAAATCCAGCCTTAAGCTCCTTCCGCTAGAAGAGAATTCCGAGTGGCGTATCAAGTTCCCTGTGAAATCTGACAGAATTTTAATCTCATTAGAATTTTGGGGTTTTTTTGTGAAGGAATTCACAGGTTGGCTGTATGAATTAAGGCTCTCTTGTCATTTCTTAGTTCAGTGTGCCTTCCTTTCTTTGCATTTGTGTGTTTCTTTTTTATCTGTTCCATAATGGTCTTGGTTTAAAAGTCAAAATTTTGTACATAGCTTTAATTATTGTTCAGAGTCGTTTATGTGTTTGTCTTACTCTCTGCATTTGACAAAGAAAGACTCTTGAAGGTCAAATGGTTGTCTTTGTCCAGTGTTCTACTTTTTTATGCCTGACAAATATCCCAGCTCTCCAGCAGCATGCATTATTGCACAACTGGAAAGGTTTATTATGCAGTTATTGTCTTCCTTAAAGCATCAGACACAGGTTACACGGGAGGCAGGGTACTGGACTTGATATTCTTTATAGAAAATTGTACATTCTAGCAATGTGCATCCATAGTTGATAGTATAATTTAGAAAGATATGTAGTAAATTATCTGAAGGTAGTATTATCTACAAGCATACTTCTTTTCCTTTTGCAGTTGGTAAACTCGGTTACAATGATGGCTGCTCAGTGTTACAGGTACATCCAGGTAGAATGTTGTTTGTTGAATATGCCAGATGTACCCTTAGCAGAAGTTTTGGGGTTTTGTTTTTGTGTTTTTTTAATACTCTGAATAATTTTAGAATTCTGGCAGTATTGCAGGTGCACCTTGGTACTAGCAGCAGCAGAGATTACTCTTGAGCCTGTGATTGCAAAGGAACTGACACTTGTGTGAACTGGTGTGATTTAAAATAACCCTTAAACTGTGAGTGAGGAAAAACACGCAAGAAAAGCCATTTGGAGATCTGAAAAAAGAATTATGGGTCTTCATGCAATATTTGAATTCAAGTTTTATAAAAACTACAATTATTTTCAGTCTTTTAAATTGGAGTGTATTCCTGTTCCTTTGTGAACTTTTTCTGTGATCTTCTCTCAGTGTAGTAGCGACAGCAGTGATAGCACCTGAAATACATGCATCTTGCCACACCATGAAGGGATATCAGGCAACCTTTTCCCTCTGACTTTCCTTGTTCCTTACAAACTGTATGGTACTGAAATACCAGATGCACAAAGACCATAATTTGCAGAAGTAAAAGATGGGAGTCATTGAGACCATTATGAGGAACTTAAACGAGATTAAAAAAAAAAACCCTCATTAATGATTTCACGGTCAACCTATGCATACTCTTGTGACAGACCCGTTGACTTGTGGGGAGACCTTGGTACTTAAGAAGGTAATGACTACCTAGAGCTAGACATTTTACAGGTCTGCAGTGCTAGTGCTCCTTCACAGCTTTGCCATTGCCTCACCTTATGCTATGGACCAGTCTGGGTCTGTACTGAAGAGAAATTGCCAGGTATTGTACAATACTTACTGGGTTCATGATACTGGTGTGATTCTTTTCCTTAGCTTATAGCTCACTTAAATTTGTGAGCCAAACTAATGCTTCAGCATGTCTTTTGGGGCAAACGTGTTTGATCTAGCTAGCTGCCTAGAAATATTTGGTCCTCATCTATATAGTATGGGTGTTTCAGACATACTAATTAATTGGACCCTTAAAACACACCTGTGAGGTAGGGAAGTAATTTTCTTAATTGACAAATAGGGAAACAAGAGTTTTCCAGTAGATCCTAAGTGACCTGCCAAAATTACAACAACCAACTACATCCCTCCTTAGTTCCGGTGCACTGTCCTGTGTTTATCCTGGGTAGTCTCAGATACAAGGGATGGTCTGAGTAATTTTTTTAATGTTGTTGCAAGTTTCACAATACTTCATAGGGGGTGTTTTCTTAGCTCCGGTCCCCAGAATTGAGAACATACTGAAATTTCAACTTTCTGTAGCCTTAATTATATTAACAAGTCTGATGACATGTTTTCCAGGGCTATTTTTTTACCCTCTTACATTTTACAGGTGGGATAATGCTTTCTCGTTTTGTGTATGCTGCAAACATACTGGGTAGTTCCTGTTACCTGCGCTACACATCTTAGCATTCCTTATTTTCTGCCCCTTGAAGTAGACGTAGATGCAATGCACTTTACCCTTTGAGACTTGGTAAATATTTTTTCAATTCAGTCTCTTTAAAGGCTGTGATGTTAGGTTTAGTGTCTGTAATCTAGGATTCAGTTTTCAGCTGAAATCTCTCCACAGCATTTAGAATACCTTTATTTTAGGCCCACAGGTGTATAGATTGAGAAACTACAAGTATGTAACCATTTTCTTTAGTAACTGAGACATGTAAAGTTTACATAAACTAGTTCCTGCAAAAATCGCAGCATCTCTTATCAGTTCTACTTTTCATCCATAACATGCAATTGGCTGCTACCCTTCAGCACATTTGACAAGGGAAAGCCTTTAACTGTAGGTATTCCTGTAATGCAATGATTTGGGAAAGACATACACTAATGTATCTTCTAAACAAGGAAACTGAGTTGATAAAAAAGATGAAACAGCAACCGAAAGTACATATAAAGATTGTACTAGAAATACAGTTAGGGAGAATTTAATCCATTGGTTATAGGAGGAAAATTATTTTTTTCGCAAATTGATGTCAAGAGGACGACCTTTTTTTTTTTTTAATTTTGTGGTGTTTCTTGGTGACTCCATAAAACAATATAAAAAAGACCATTCTGAAAACCTTAACTCTTGTTAGAACATTTTTTGTTTCCCCCCATAAGTACGTTTTGCATATGGCAGGGGTTAAATGCAATGGTGTGCATTGAAGCACTATTCCTGTTCCTATTAAAGTCTACAGAACTTTTATAGAAATCTTACGTGTTCAAATAGACATTTCATATCATAAACTGCTTAATTTGCCCCCCAGATGTTGCGGTATTTGTGTGTGTGTTTATACCTCTGACTAGGGCTTGGGTGTAAAAAGGGCTACAGAAGGGTGCAAGTTGTACGAAGTCCAAACCAGTGTCAAAACAGGGCTGCTCTTTTGCAGGTGACAGACCAGCAGTTGATTTTGCTGTTTTTTTAACAACGTCTATTGGCTCAAAATCTGGCTATCCTTGTTTTTGGTTTATATTTAATCACTTCTCAATGAGACAGAGTCAGGAGAGAGTAGATTGTCTTTATTCACTGTTGGTGAAGTAAAAATGCAAGTTCTGTTTAATGTCAGTACTACTTTGAGCATATAATGATGTCTCTGATTTGGACCTCTATTTCTAAGCAGTATTCTCCTCTTCGTGTAAGGTGGGATCAATGGTGAAATTCCATTTCTGCACTGTACTAATTTATTTAATGGCTGCAAATAAGATGAAGCTGATTTAGTAGGAACTAATAGTGGACTTAAATCTGAAATTCCCCTATTTCCCCTAAAGAAGTTTGGTCCTTCAGTTTGATAGATAGAATTAGGTATTTTTGGAACTTAATGATAAGATCTTTCCCATCTTTTCCTTGAGGTAGCAATTCAGGCATTTATATTTGACAGTATTTACTTAATATAAACATAAGTTCATTTATGATATCTTTATTTTAAATTCATATACACTCCAAAAAAAAAAAATCCAGAAGAAATTCCACCACAAAAAACTGCGTTAAGATGGAGTCAAGGTTGCTGATGTCCTTCTTACAGAGCATATATGAAAAAGACAGGAAGTCATGAGTTAAGGTTCTTTCGCAATCTTTAGGAATTACTTCCTCTTTTGGACAAAATAAGTGAATAAGAAAAAAAAAACCCCAACTTATCAGCTGTAACTCTGACCACGTATACATTATTTCTTGTGATACTGTGCTGTAAGGTATGTGACGAAGTCTGTCAGATGTCTTATGAGGATATTACCCTAACACGGTGTTTACTCCAAATTAACGCAGTATTTTGTTTGGAAATATGTAGGTGTACAGATAGAAATAGAATATGAGAGATAAAGTTACCTTTAAAGTTGATGAAACAAGTGTTGGACATTTCTATATTTTTATATATTACAAAGGGCATTTTGAAATTTTTCTTGCAGTTTTAGTAATTATTTAGTGTGGTAATATGCATATATTGTGACAACGTTTTCTGCTATATCCATTACTTTGGTGTAATTCTATTTTATGTAGCAAATATGTGTATATACAAAGGAGATTATGTAAAAAATATGATTAAGAAATAGGGTCAAGCCCTTCAGAACAGGGACTGTCTTCCTCTCTGTCTGCAAAGTACTTAATGCCTTGGGGTCCCAGCCACAGCTCACGTCTGAGACCCGTGGTAACCGAATTGCCAAGCGATGAGCGTGGCAGAGCAGCTCCTCTGCTTTCCACAGAAGCCTTAGTACAAAAGGTGCCGTGAAGCTCACCTTGCCGCTCCCTGGTGCTGGGGCTGTGCTCGACATGGTCATTCCCTACGCCGCCTGCCAACAACCCAGAGCCCAGAGTCGGTGTGTCCTTTGCTCCAGTCCTTCCCTTTGGCAGTAGGAAAGGAAGTCTGAGGTAGGAACTTTGATGTCATCAGGGAATCTTCCTTGTTAGCAGGGCGATCCTTCTGGAGCTTGTTCGGGCCTCGTGCAGCGTCCTTTGAAGCCAAATGAATGACACGTATTGACTTCAAGGGCCACTGGATGTGTTCCTACAAGATCAAGTTCTGCTGACGTAACAGCTCTGTTACACCTGAGGACCTGGTTGGTCAAGTTCTTCAGGAATGGTCTAAAAATACTGTAAAAATATAAATATATTTAAGTACATGTACTGAAAAAAAAATCCTATTTGTTGTGGTCAGAGTTCAGATTATTATGTGAATTTTGATTTCTTAGTCTTACTTGCATATATATTGCTTTAACTATTATGTATGAAAGAGGAAGTGATTCTAAAGTGTGTGAAAGATCAGGATTACACCTGTTTTTCAATGGTTATGTTATTTAGGAATGGATATCAGCAAATTTAACTCCATATTAATGCAGTTTTTTTGCATTAGAATATGTGTGTATATCATACACCCACATTTTATATATAATATATTATATATTTGGTACTAACTTTGTATTTTCCCTGAAATTTTGCCAAATCTCAAACACAGATGTTCTCACTTGTAAGACTTTGGTACTTAATAACTGAATGTATAAGAAATGCTCTGGTATGAAAGGAAAGAGTGTTGTATGGTGTCCCACAACGCAGATGTCTCAACCAGCAGGCACGTTGCCTTTTTCACATCTCGCTTCATTGCAGCATCACCTTTCATCTCCTGAAAAACAGTCTGTGTTTTTAACTAAACTGCAGACCTGCCATTACAGTACAGCTGAATACTGCTCTAGCATGAGAGCTGACTGGTAGTAGTAAGAATACAATAGTCACCAGTGTGCCACAAATGCATTTATTAAATGCAGAAATAGACATTTCTACAAAGGCCAAAATCTTATGTTGTATGTTCCTTTCTTGTCATTACATTGTATGATATTGTAAGATTATTGTATGTCCTAATTTGCATTATAAAATGTTTTTTCCTACTTAAAGGCATAAATATAGCAACTTTGTATAAAGGTAGCTTTCTAGATTTTTATTTCTTTTATATAAAAAAAAGTCTAAACAGTGGGACCATTGCCAAATTGTTTATAAAATTTCAATTAATTTGCCCTGTTCAATGAATTTGTTTTACAATGTTTTACAAACATTCCATATTTCTTTTATGAAAAAAGTTATATTATACTATGCAGAAAGAGTGTATTTTTATGCCATTCCACATTAATCTTAAAAAAAAATTAATTTCACTTGTTTTAAGCTGTCATTATTGAGAAAGCTTACCAAATGTGCATTTTTTTTTAAAATGTATTATGACAACATTTTTTCCCCTTTACCAGTGCCAACTTCATTTGGAAAAAAAAAAAATTGTAGCATGGCAATAAACTATTGATTTTACATTGAAGATCGTCTGTGGGTTACTTCAGTATTTCCCAGTGTTAATGTCACTGTACTGTATTTTGTTAGTATCGCTTTTTTTGCTTTTCTTTAAATCGTTGCTTCAGGTACCTATCACCCCCCACTGCCCCTTATATTCTACTCAGTGGTTAAAAAACAAAAAAAAAACCAACCAACCAAACAAACAAACAAAAAAACAACAACATGATGACCTGGAGTCTGTAAGTTTTTCTCCAAGCTTTTGTTTCATTTCTACTAGTATTCTGTCACATCTCTCTCATGTATGTAGACTTAGATTTTTTTGTTGTGGTAGTACTGTTGCTATCGATAACTGTCTAGTGAATCACATGCCAGCAATTTGAATGTGCTCCTTTCTCAGTTATTAAAGGACTTAAGATTTCACAAAACCCAAGTGGACTTTGTTAGCATAGTACTGATAAATTCAGAAAGAAAGTAATAAGAAAATACAAGGTTTGGACTCCTGTCCAGATGGCCTTTTCGCTTTCTTCTGGAGACTATAAAATATGGTGGTGATTTATAGAAATTCAGTATTTCCTCTTTTTTCCCTCCCAAGTCACAGTTTTAAGACATGATTTCAATGATTTCAAGATGTTTCTAGCCAACAAATGAACGAAACCCTAGAAACGTCAGGAGATGTGGTTGTCAGAGCCTCTTAAGAAACAACATTACATGGTCCTTGCACAATGTTGGTTAGATAACTTAAGACACCTGAAAACTCAGTTCTCAAGGTTTTCATCTCTGGCCAACAGTTTTGCAGCTTTCCTAACAGGAATGGCTGCTTCGCAGTCCATTACACTTAACATTTTCATACTAACATGATACAGAGTTCAGTAGAAACTTTGGTTCTTTGTACCTTCATTTCAAATAGAAAGCAAGCTTCTCTGTAATGTTTGCTTGAAATGCTTCAGTGCACCAGTTCTGATGTGACAGTTAGAGAATTAATTGCTAGCAATATTATAACTAAAACATCACACAACTGATATAAGTGATTCCAATTAAAATATACATATGCCTTGCATTCTTGACCTAATGAGGCTTTGTTTGGAAATAAAATTTTGAAGCCATCTCAAAATAGGTGGCATTAAAGAGCTGACCTTGCAGCCACTAGGATTTCCAATAATGATATAAACTGGCCTTGTTAAAATCCCTATACATAAATCACAATAATACATCCGTTCATTTTCAGTTGGGAGCACCTGAAGAGTTGTATTTTGTGAAGAGTGTCTGTTTTGCTTCCTTCCTCAAACTCGTATCTGCTCAGAGGCTTAAGTTCGACTGAAGTTAAGCCTGAAACTAGGTACTGTGACTGATGCCTGAATTATTGGTCCTGGAGAAACCAGGGAACGGTTGCTGTTCTATTATTCCTACATCATTAATAGCTCAGCTGTAAGCAGAAGGTCTCAATCTGAATTAAAGCACTGTCAGTAGATACTGAGACAGGTGGAGGTCTGATTGAGAATTCATCCCTCAGCAACCAAGCCTGCGCATCGCTGAGCTGCCCGGTGTGTCGAACGGTCTTTGGGACTGAAACACACCCTGTTTCTCAACCTTGAAAGAGATGAAGTGATTTATAAAGTATATGCGTTTATGAAAATATTAAAATGAGGCACTTCTTTTTTTTTCCTTCACTTATTCACAGTGTGACCTTAAAAATCGCCATTGGCACAACAGAGGTTAGGGCACTGTGCAGCTGGAAGGGAGAGGCAGGAACCCAGAGCTAGCGCTGGGCTCTTCCTATTCGGGTGTCACTACTTTTACACTTTATAAATCATAGCTTAGCAATAGTCAAAAGCCCCTTAAACCAAACTTACAAATTTGCTATAGTAAATTTTTCTATGAGCATTTGATCTTCCAAAGGCCATAACTCAGTTAATTGTCTGAGACACTTAAAATCCTTTTTCCCCCAGTTCACACCACAGTAGCAGCAAATGTGAATTAAAATGAATCATTAGTTCAGTGCAAATCTTTATGAACGCTCTAATTCTGAGATAAAAATAGTTAATATTGTTTTAGTTGGGTTATTAGCCCTAGCCAAAACTTAAGATACTTTTCTATGTAACTATGAGGAAAACTGAAGATGTTAAAATTCAGTTAGTACTCTAGTTTTCAGAACAAGGTTAGGGCAGATAACATGTCTAACTCTCTGAAGAAAGCAAAGCAAAAAGAAGCCCAAAGAACTCAAGAAAAATACTAACTGGGTATTGACATACTAAAAAACAGAGATAGATGTGAAAGTTGGCAGAGTTTCTGTCTTTGGCCAGTTTGAATCTAGAACAAACCGCTTTGCATATATCCCAAGAGATTTTTATCTGGCAGCAAGAAGAGGAATACCAGCTAGAATTAATTCTTGAGGAACAAGTCATACAAACTAATTCACTTTTTTTTTTATATGACCAGGTAACTAACAGGCTTTTTGTGTGGAGGAAAAGCAGCGACAGAACAAGGGTCGGATGTGGTCTCACACATCTGCAAAGCTGCCGAGAGAACAGTTACCCATTTTTTAATACTGAAACGAAGAGCGTATCGAGCGGGATTGTGCTGGGGTATCTCTTGTTGGCTGCTTTTAACTGGCGACGGGGATGATACGGTAGCAGATACCTGGAATGGTCTGGCAGGCGCACTGGGGGCCAGGAGCAGTAATTTAAAATGCCTTTGACCGGTTTGAGAACGGACCTCCAGGAACATGATGAAATTAAACTGGGGAAACCGCAAGCTCCTTTGCTGAGGCAGAAATAACTTGGTATAGAAATACAGCGGGAAGCAAGCGCCTAGATGGCAGCTCTTCGGAGAAGGCTGGTGTGCCGCGGTGCGCGGCCAGGCGAACCGCGCTCGGCTGCTGCCGCACAAGAGGCCGGCGTCCCGCGGAACGCGGGAGGACGCAACTCGTTACGAAAAAGGGGAAGTTCCTGCCCCAGGGCCGCGCCGGCCAGTGAGGAAGCGGGGCCGGGCGCCGCCGCCTCCTGAGGGACAGACTACGGCTCCCAGAATGCCGCGCGCCGCCGGAAGCGGAGGCTCCTCTGACGCCACTTCCGCCAGGGGCGCGTAGCGGGCTGCGGAGCCGCGCGCTGGTTCTTTGCTGGAGGCGTCGGTCGGCGGGCTCTCGGCGGCGGCATCATGGTGAGCGGCGGGGCGGCGGCGGTCCTGCCCGGGAGGAGGGTGGGGTGCGGCGGGGCCGGGCGGGGCGGCGGCCGCGCTCCCCGTGGACACGCGTGCGAGGGCCTGGCGGTCGCGCCCTTCCCCCCACGCTTTGTCCGGCGGCGGTTGCAGCGCTCGCGTGGGGGCGGCCTCGCGCGGCGGGCGGGGCGGGGCGGGGGGGAGGCGGCGGCGGCGTGTTTGGCTTGGAAGGTTCTGGAGCGCGGGTGAGGAGGCTCCGTCAGGGCGCGGCCGGGCCGGGCCGGGCCGGGCTGGGCCGCCGTGCGGCAGCCGCCGCGCCTGCAGCGGGGAGGCCCTGGGCGGTTCCCGCTGCCGCAGGAGAGGCGCCCGCAGCGTGGCCGGCAGGATGGAGGCGGGCGGGAGGCCGCTGCTGCCTTGCCCTGGTCTCCAAGAAGAGCTGGAGAGGCCGCGCCGCGACCCCGAGCGTGAGAGGGGGGTCACCTCCTGCCCCGCGCGGCGTGGAGTCTCCTGCCGCACCCTTGTGATCGCTCTTGTCAAAGCCACGATGGAACCGACACCGAGCTGGTAGAAAAACAGCGTGCTGGTCACGCAGCAAAGTAAAAAGTCACGGAACTCTCTTAAGAGGGTGGATACATCTGTTCTTTTTGGGATTTGATCCTAATTTGTGTAAGGCCTTGAATTCTTTGCGAGTATTAGTCTTTAAAGGCATATATTCATTACTGCTATAATTAATTTACATGGAAATGCGAAAAAACGTTAGGGTTCAACACAAACAGCAAAATATTAAAGACCCAGTGTTCTCAGTAACTAGATTTTTTTAGGTTCTGCTGGTTGTACGTTGTCTTTGGGTTGTTTGGATCTGATGGCTGGCTGTGCAGAACAGCAACGCAGACGTTGCCATGAACTAAGGTACTGGTAGCAGCCTTTCAGGCTCATAGATCTTGCCAGAGAATATGGTATGCAGCCTCTTGGAGTAGATTGTAAACTGTCTTGTAATCTCTTCACGTGATTATGAGATTTCAAGATAGATTGTTAAGAAGGAGTCAAGGTGAATTTATCTTGAATATACCGTTTATCAAAACTAAGTGGGGTATAGAAATAAATCACTGTAATAATAAAAAATGTTGTTAGTGTCAGGGATTTGTTTTTAAAATGCATTGTTTTATTAAAGCTAAAGGAATATTCTTATGTTAACTCTGTTTTAGGCATCCATTTCTCTTGCTCCTGTGAACATTTTCAAGGCAGGTGCAGATGAAGAAAAGGCAGAAACAGCTCGGTTGGTAAGTTTAATTCTCTAAGGAACTGGTAGTGCTTGGGGTAATTAAACTTTGTCTTTTCTGCTGTTAAATGTACTTAAAGTTTATCATGATGTGAAACTTCATCTGTCTTTTACTGGTTTTTCTTGTTGCATGTCTGAACAGATGGTAGGAGGAGTGTTGTTTATAGTAATAAATAGAGGAATTCCTCATAATTGTTCAAAAACTAAGTAGCTCTGTACCTTAGCTCAGAAGATTGGTGTTTGTTGGAAGACATTTCCTTTGGCTGTGAGACAGGCTTTTATGGTTTCTGTGAGAATTAGGTATATTTGATCTGGTTGTTAAAATGTAGCGCTTAAGAAACTTGGACCCAGACTCTGCTGAAAGAAGTGTGGCTGTGGAAGGGTTGGGTTAAGATGTCTTCTTGCAAGTGTATAATTCTTGTATTAAAGTATTGTTCTCTAAGGTATATTTTCTTGCATTTCAGTCATCCTTTGTTGGTGCCATTGCTATTGGTGACCTGGTCAAGAGCACTCTGGGGCCTAAGGGCATGGTAAGACAGCTGCAAGTTCTCAGTGGTCATACCTGTTAATTTAGTTTTAATAGTTACAGTACGTTTTCAAGCAGTATTCTAAATCTTGCATCTTGTAGGACAAGATTCTGTTAAGTACTGGGAGGGATAGCACAGTAACGGTGACCAATGATGGTGCAACCATCCTGAAAGCTATTGGAGTTGACAACCCAGCTGCCAAGGTCTTGGTTGGTGAGTTTTTAACAGCTTGTCATTGCAGTACGTGGCATTTCTTCATTTGTAACTTCATTATGTAGTTTTTATTTGTTCTTAGAAAAGTATTCTTCAAATAATGTGAAACATTGAAGGGAGGGGGAGCAGAATTCCTGAAGTAAGGAGGCCAAGGTGTTGCAAGAGTTGTGGAACTCTTCAAAAGTAAAATGGAGGTATATGCTGCTCTTGCAAAACTGTTCTGGTGTCTCCTGGTTTTCCCTCAACCCTGATTTGTCCCAGGAGTCAGAAGGGACAAAAGGCAGCTGTGTGCCCCTCTCTTATCACCGGGAAAATTCAGAACAGAAATCTACTGGGGTACAGAGGGTCTCTCTGGTTCTCCCCGATTTAAATCTTTTTTTGTCACTTAATCAACATTGTACTCTGGACAGAGTTTACCTTTGATCAACTGTCTTAGTGTGCAAATGGTCCAGTCTTAGTGACAAGCAGAACCCTGAACAATTCAGTGTCGAGATTCGGAATGATTTCGTGTTTGCTGGGTCCTTGTTTATCAGCAGTTCATGCAGCATACGTGCTTGGTTATTACATTCTCTGATCCTGTATGTATACCTTGGAGCTTCTGTCAGGCCCTACCTCTTTTGATGGCCTTCTTTAGCAATGGAAAGAGAGGGGAGCAGCTCTTGACCATCGCCAGGCTGGAACTGGTGTCTAGGTTGCAAATAAAGAGCAGGGATTTGAAGGATGCTGAATTTGATTTGCATCTCAGGTTTTTCTGTGACTTACAGAGTGACCTCTTTAAACTATCAAAGAGTAAGGTTCTTTTTTGTTCTCCATACTAATGTGAGATAAAAATAGTTGTGTGTGAAGCTGGTACTGGTGAGCATGGTGTTTTGAATCAAAACATTGATACAGTGTTTTCCTTCCTTAGATATGTCAAAGGTTCAAGATGATGAAGTTGGTGATGGAACTACGTCTGTCACAGTGTTGGCAGCTGAGTTACTGAGGGTGACGTATTACAGTTTTTCAGATGTGTTTCTATTTGGCAGTGTACTCCTGTGATATCAATAGGAGGGGTGTTATTTGATGTTTATGAAGAAGGTTCCCAAAGTGCAGGAATACCTTGCTCCATTACTGTTGAAATTGGTAGGAAAAAAATCCCTTAGGTATTGCGTCATCAATTTTTTTTTATTTTTAAATTTTAGACTATATTCCTTATTTTACTATTTATAAATTCACAGGTATTTTAATTTGATACATTTTAGAAAATTATTTCCTCTTATTTCATTATGCGAGTGAAACAGAGAAGTATCACTCTCACAGGTCACTTCCTGGATGTTGCGTTGGGCAGCATGCAGAACTGCTTAGTTGTGAGGTTCAGTCCTCTGAAATCCTTTTCTATAGCATTAGTGCGAAAAAAAGGCATGTTAAATTCTGTTCTTGTGCGCACAAGACCTGAATTCATACTGTTCCTTTAAACTCTGCATGGTTTTTATGTTTACATAAAAGTTTACACTGCCAAACTCTGAATCTGAAATTAGCATGAAAGAGACTTCAGAAGTGAGGAATTCTTGTTAGCAGAGCTGTGCCAGTAAATCTAATCATCTCAGATCCAGTAACTGTGATCAAGAGCATCTGAGAAACAGTCCATCAGCTTGCCAAGTCCATTGCAAAAAGGGGGTTTGGAGATGTTTTTTTTTCCAACTACACTTAAGTTGCAGCTATAAGTGAACAGGAAATGGATCTCAAACATGAAGTGAAAGATTGGTATTTTGAAGTATATGTCTGATTGCTATTCCTATTGGAGTTAGGATTTTTTTTTCATTAATCAAAATTTCTTGATGATATTCCAAGGGCAGATCATATTTGCCTAGATTGGAAAAAAAACCTGCCACTAGGGTGACTTAATTTCATTGTTATAGCTCTCTGGCTTTTACTGCTATTCAGAATTTTCTGATTACTTGGAAGTGTCTTTCTTCATTAGTGTAAATGTACCTTGGGAGAAGAACCTAATTATTAATTTCATTTAACTAGGAGGCAGAATTACTGATTTCAAAGAAGATTCATCCACAGACCATCATTGCAGGCTGGAGAGCAGCCACAAAAGCTTCAAGAGAGGCACTTTTGAAAGCGGCTGTGGATCATGGGTTAGTAATGTCCCATTTGCTGTAACTCTTTATAAACCAGTCAAGATGAAAACATCAGTGAGAATTATGTACCATTGGAAAATTCTTTGTTCTCTTTTAAGTAGTGTAAAGGCTGAAGGTATGAATTTTAACAGTTAAGAAAAAAAAGACTGCTTTTTTTTTTAGATGAACTACAGAAGCTTTATGAAATTATTTAAAATTACTTATGATGTGCAGAAACAAAACACGAACAGTTTGCTCCCTAGAACAAAAATCTGAGGTGTTACTTCAGATTTCGTACTCTGATTTAAAATGTGACTATTTTCTTTAACCAACTCTTTGAGAGCACAGACTTTTCTAAAGCTGGATGCAAAGGTTCTCCTAATTGAACTTGTATTTCAAATAGAAGGTTATATTCTGGGACACTGGAGGGATTCTGTGTAGCATTCCTTAAAATGGAACATGCTACATATAGATACAGGGTAGAAGAAGCAGGGAGAGACTCACAGTGATAGGTTAACGATAGTTAAGGCTTTCAGACTTTCCACTTTAACTGTACTGACTTTATTTTAGTGATGATGAAGTGAAGTTCCGTGAAGACTTGATGAACATTGCAGGAACGACTCTTTCATCAAAATTACTTACTCATCATAAAGATCACTTTGTCAAGCTAGCTGTAGAAGCTGTTCTTAGATTGAAAGGTTCTGGTAATTTGGAGGCTATCCACGTCATTAAGAAACTTGGTGGAAGTTTGGCTGATTCCTACTTAGATGAAGGTAAGTCTTTGTATGTTGGCTGTAAGTGCACTTGAGAAATGAAGTTGTTAAAAGTTATCCTTCTCTATACAAATCTGTTCTAGGAAACGTTGCTATGTTATTATTAAATTGAATAATAAATATGAGGGGGGTTTGTAATAATTTAAGTGAATTGTTCTCCTGTTTTAATTTGAAGTCTTATGAGACCTTTCTGTTACTACAGGGTTTTTGCTTGACAAGAAGATTGGTGTAAATCAGCCAAAAAGAATTGAAAATGCAAAGATTCTTATAGCGAATACTGGTATGGACACAGACAAGATTAAGGTATGTTGCAGAACTACTGTTGTGAAACGATGTTTTTGTAAATGGAATTAATTTTTAGACTGAAGTCTTTGTGTTCTTTGATTTAGATTTTTGGCTCTCGTGTTAGAGTGGACTCCACAGCAAAAGTAGCAGAAATAGAACAGGCAGAAAAAGAAAAAATGAAGGAGAAGGTAGAGCGTATTCTTAAGCATGGAATAAACTGCTTTATTAACAGGTATGTATTTTCTTGGAAAAGGGGGAGAATTACAAAGCAGTAAGATTTTAATATTTTATCAGTGTGAAGAACATTATTTATGCCTGTATCTGTAAAATGAGGTGATCTTGCCTAATGCTTAATTGATTCACCTCACTGAGGTCAATGTTATTTCCTGTGCTTCCCCTCATGCACCATGGGCCGCCCGCTTTTTTGCTTTGTTTTAAAGAGGAAGAACTAATGTTATTTACTCAGGGATCCATGTTTAAGTCCAGTTGAAGCAATGTCACTATGCTTTTATACTAACAGATTTATTTAGTTATGAATACCAGCAGCATTGTCCACATCCATATTCCCCCTTTTGGGGGGAAATTGGTGCTGAAAGGGTCTGTGCTGCTGAATGCACTGAGTTCAGATTGAACCAGCTATGTTTTATCCTGCATTAAAATGCTGGTGCTGGAGTACTGCTCCAAATTCCAAGAGTGTTTCAGAGGCCTCTCTGCTCCCTGCCATGAGCCTTTTATACACATCTTTGAAAGATAACCATTTTCATGTAGTGATTCATTCAGCTCATAAGAAGTGTCACAATCTAAGTTACTTATTTTTGTTAGCAGTGAACTTCTCTTTTAAAAACTGTCACAGTGCAAAAAAAGCATTCAGTTGTTTAAAGATAGGAGAAACGCTTCTGCCTTTCAGTAATTCTCATTTGAGTGCAACTGCCATAGGTACAAGCAGCTTGACACCTGGTGTTTCAGCTCATTGTGTAGTCTACTAGGAAGCTGATTAGCTAGTACTACAGCAAAGGTTGGGAGTTGTAAGAGCAGCACTGTTTTCCACAATAGCAAAGATTTACTCTTTCAGGATATAGTGTGTCTTATAACTCAGCTTCAAAATTTGTGTTAAACGTCTGCAAGAACCACGGACAGACTGATGAATCTCATGGTCTCTCCATCTATGTCATGTTTCACATACGTTGCCTACAAGTGTAGGCAAAATGAGTATTCTGTCTGGTGGATGTGGTACAAATAGAAAGACTCCTAGAGTCAGGAGTCCTGTTGGCAAACTGATGGAAGAATCCTTTGAGGTATGAAAAAAAAAAAAAAAATCCTTAACTCCATCGCTGTTACCCACTGTGCTTGTAACACAGGTAGGTAGCAGTCAGTCACTGTAGCCAGGCTAGTGGTATTCTGGTTAGGTTGACTCTTGACTTTCAGATTTATTCCCTGACAAAATTTACTTCTGCTTATAGGCATACTGTAGATCCACTTCACATCTGGTACTGTAAACGTTAGCCAGTTAAATACCTCTGAGGAGATGCTTGACAAAAGTCAAGGCTATAGGGTTGCAGAGTTGCAAGAATCTTCTCTGTGCATACCTAGCAGCACCAGTTGTCTCTTTTGAAGGTAGATGAGAAACATCTTTCTTGACAGAGATGGCATCTCCCGGCTGCTGGTGAATCTCTACAACACTCAATCTCTAATTTGGAAGGGAAAAATAATTTGGCATAGCACTTCTGAATGATCGTTGACCATTCAGCTTTAGATGACTACTTCGTTCTAGAGAGAGTGGAATACATATTAATAAGGGAGCACATACACTTCTTGTGTGTGTTACAAGGCTGGCCGCTTATTGTTCCCATAGAGTTGTCTACTGTTTGGATTTTGTATTGGTGAGGGAATTAAAGACGTTACTTCACATGTTATTCTAGTGCACGCCGCTAGAATAGGCAGTTAAGTGCCCAGCAGGCACTTAAGATCGAAGGACTGAGAATTTAAAGCATATGGGCCCCTGTGCATTGATAACATGTCTTCAGGGGAAGGTTATTTCAAAGAGCTATAATAGTTTGAATTTTTAATTTTTTTTTTAGCTGTACATGTTTTCCTGTCACTGCATTTGCTTCTGTGTGGTTCAACATTTCGTGTGTGGCAGGTGCCTCACATTTCTGAAAGCTACAAAAGCAGTCAATCTGTCCACGTCTGTGCTGCTGAGACTCGGGTGTCCTTTGTTGCTCTGGTATTGAAAGAAGGTGTGCTTGTGTTTTAATTGTAGACAGTTGATCTACAACTACCCTGAACAGCTCTTTGGAGCTGCTGGTGTCATGGCCATTGAACATGCAGACTTTGCTGGTGTAGAACGTCTGGCTCTTGTTACAGGTATGTAGAGTACCTTGTCGTATGAAACTTGGAGGGTGACGTTATTTGTTTGATCTTTAGTAAATGTTAATGCTTCATCACCTAGTTTGTACTTTTTACTATTAAGCAGATCTGTGAATTGGAAAAGTACTCCAAATAAACTATTTTACAGTACTTAAATACAAACATATATGGAGGAGCCTATGAAATTGGCCATAAGAAACTTTGAAATTACTTTGTTGATTTATCAACTGCTACATAACTGTCAGATTTTTTCAGGAGTGGGTAACTCAGTTTCTATCTTTATCATGTTCACATATAAAATACCTGTTTTGATTCTGAATCCTCCCTGCATAAGGATTTAAACTTTTTTTTTTCCCTCTAGCAACTGTGAATAAAGGATCATAATGCTAAGTGTGGAATATAATTTAGGCAGTTAGTGCCAATTAGTAGTTTTCTTTCATATTTAAAAAATATTTTCAGTTGAGTCCCTGCTTGATAAACTCTTGAAATGTTTGTTTTCTAGGGAAAAGGAAACTTAGCATAGAAAGAATAAGATGATAAATCCTCAAGTTAATTAATACCATCTTGTTGTAAGTGGCTGTTGTTTGATTGTAATAACAGAGAAGATTAAAGAGTCATCCTTTGTTAAAACTGTGGGCCTGAGTCATCAACTTGAGGTAGACTTCAAATGACATAAGCAACCTGGATATTTTTAGTAGTGGTTAGTGTAAATGTGACTCCGGTAACTAATGAAAATGAAACATCTGGAATGCTACAGATGATTCTTATTGCCAAAATTAGAGGTAGTTAACTGGAACATCATAAAAAATTGATCATGAAAGTGATCAAGAGAATGGATAATTTGCCTTGCTGGGAGAAGGGAAAAGATACTGACTTGTTTAGCTTAGCAAAACTGAAGTAGCAATTGTGTATAACTCTATAGGCACAGTGACACAGGCAAACACTTTATTGAGAGGGACATTGCTTATGTTCTGGAACAAATTCAAAGCAAATTTTGTAGGCAGAGCAAGGGGGCCATATCAGACCACACTAGATCAAATAGAACAGCTGAAAAAAACAGACAAGCTTTTAGTAAGCACAAACTCTCTACTACAAATCTTGTCTTTCCTTGTACTGCTATAACTACAGCAATGCTGCAAGCTAATGTGGAATAACTAAGCATACATTGGGAGTGAATACATGTAAATGGTTTTCTAATGCAAAGAGCAAAGTACTAGAACAATATTCCATGCAGAGGTGTTTTGGTCTTTGTAATACCCGTTTTGTTTACAACATGGGTGTTTACGAATGGTGCGCTGTATCGCTGCTATGACATGGCATGAGACCCATGATTCAGGAGAGTGGTGGCCAGTGGTTCTCAGCCATCGTCAGGCAGGCAAAATGAATGCTGGCACAAGCTCAGGTTTGAAAACATAAGGAACTTGATTTAGTATTTTATAAATACTTCATCGGTAAATATTACTAAAACTTTAAAAAGGTTGACATTTTAATACTGCAAATATCAACATTTAGTCTCTAATCCAGACAGAACTCAAAAGCATTGCAGCTATTGTAGTTCTTGTGACGTGAAACAAAATATTGGTGTTTTAAGGACTTGTCAAATCAGTAGAAGGTTTCTCGTGCCACATACTGACATTGGAAAAAAATTGGCTTATCAGTATTGTTAATTTCAATTTATTTCTGGGCAATTATGAAGATGGGGGTTTTTTCATCTTCCCCCCACCCCCGCCTTGGTTAGACCTTGCCTGAATGGATGCTTTCATCATGAGCTCTGTGACTTTTGTATGATCTTACATTTGTAGGTGGTGAAATTGCATCAACCTTTGATCACCCTGAGCTAGTAAAACTAGGAAGCTGCAAGCTTATTGAAGAAGTCATGATTGGAGAAGATAAACTGATTCATTTCTCTGGAGTGGCAATGGGTAAGTGTTTTACAACTAATGACATGTAACATTTGTGTTAACCCTCTGCTAACACTGTTCAGTTATCAGGATGGCATAGGAATTTTATAGTGATTCATGTAACCGTTTTTATTAAAGCCTTGCTCTCCTGCAAAGATGTATGTTCATGGTTGAAATTGTTCATCTACATAACATTAAACATACGCATAAACATTTGTAAGGATGGGAAGCAGAATTTCTGCTTTGGGAGATTAAATTGACAGGAAAAGTAGCAACCTGTCCTACTTCAAGAACTTGAGAGCTTGTTCTGTAAATGTCTGTACTGTAAGTTTCCGAGGGGTTGTTTTGAGATAACATTCATTTTCTATTAAATTAAACAAGGTGTTGTGGAACAGTTCATTGATAAAAGCAATAGCATGGTGTACATCATTTCATTCTACCTGTGAAATGTCATCATGCTTTCTTTTTGGCCCAAAATTGATCTATGTAAAACTTGACTGCGGTGATAGCAAAACCATTACAAATGCTTTGCGATAGCCTCTTTTTGTGTCTTTGGTTTGGTTGTTTAATCTTTTCACATTTGCACTTTTTAGGTGAAGCTTGCACCATAGTTCTGCGTGGAGCAACACAGCAGATTCTAGATGAAGCAGAGAGGTCTTTGCATGATGCTCTCTGTGTTCTTGCCCAGACCGTGAAGGACACAAGAACTGTGTACGGTGGAGGTGAATATTAGATTCTTTGTACGTGATACGCATTTCGTATTACTGTTCAAGTCAGATATAAAACATTTGTGTGTCTTCAATGAATAGGTTGTTCAGAGATGCTGATGGCTAACGCTGTTGCAGAACTTGCCATGAGAACACCTGGCAAAGAATCTGTTGCAATGGAGTCCTTTGCTAAGGCTTTACGAATGGTAAGTTTGTTTAATCAGATTGCTGGATTAACAGATGTAAAGTTTCACTAAGCTGACTAACGTCTGACATCAGATAGGTTTTTTTGTTTCAAAGTTTTGGTTTTCTAAAAGTAAAAAAGTGAAATTTGGCCATGTATCTTGGAGGAACAAAGGGGAAAAAGTTACTGGTTTCTCTCTCAGAAAAAAAAAACATTGGTGTTTTAATAATTCTGCATGTTATAGAATGCTAAATGTTCATATGCTAGCCCTCTTCTAATTGGTTCTTGCTCCTCTTACCTGCAAGGCTAAAAGTGCAGCAGAAATAACACATAAAAATCTCAGCTGATTTGCTTGGAAACTGATTTAGAAAAGAGGAAAAGAGCAACCCTTCTGTTCTATTGATACTCTAGTGCTATTTGATTGTATTCATTCTCTAGTACTATGTAGAAGTTTCTACACTTGCATTGGAGATTGCATCTTCGTAGGAAATAAGAGTACCGCAAGAAATGTTTGTAGAATATTATTGTGCTAACAGACTGTCAATTTGAGAAAAATTGCCTTCCTGTATATTAGGGAAAAGCTTTCTTAAGAAATTAAAGACCATAGGAAAACATTTCTCCCAAGAAAATTAAATTGAAGAGCATGGTAACACTTGGCATTACCTCCTCAGAAATAGGTGGCCAGCAGGACTAGGGAAGTGATCGTCCCCCTGTACGCGGCACTGGTGAGGCCGCACCTCGAGTACTGTGTTCAGTTTTGGGCCCCTCACTACAAGAAGGACGTTGAGGTGCTGGAGCGTGTCCAGAGAAGGGCAATGAAGCTGGTGAAGGGTCTGGAGCACAAGTCTTATGAGGAGCGGCTGAGGGAGCTGGGGTTGTTTAGTTTGGAGAAGAAGCTGAGGGGAGACCTTAGTGCTCCCTACAACTACCTGAAAGGAGGTTGTAGTGAGGTGGGGGTCGGTCTCTTCACCCCAGTAACAAGCGATAGGACGAGAGGAAACGGCCTCAAGTTGCATCAGGGGAGGTTTAGATTGGACATTAGGAAAAACTTCTTCACCAAAAGGGTAGTCAGGCACTGGAACAGGCTGCCCAGGGAAGTGATTGAGTCCCCATCCCTGGAGGTATTTAAAAGACTGGTAGATGTGGTGCTTAGGGACATGGTTTAGTGGTGGACTTGGCAGTGCTAGGTTAACGGTTGGACTTGATGATCCTAAAGGTCTTTTCCAACCTAAACAATTCTGTGTTTCAGTCAGCACATGCAGTTTGCACTGCTGTCACTTAAACAGTGAACAGAATGATCTGGTTGTTAATGCTTACCAGCAAGCCTATGTTCTTAAAATGAAATCATTTCTCCACTTGTAGTCTAAAATGATAACAAAGAGACAGATTTCTTTCTGTCCGTGTAAAATGAAGTGACAAATCTGCTAATGAGCTTCTGTCCTCTCTTAACAAGGTCTTAAACAAAGTCATTTGAAAGGTAGTCTGATTTCGCCCTCCCACCCTCAAACTTCTGATCACTGTAACAGATCATCTGCCACGTTTTTGAAACTTCCTTTTCTTGAAACTTCATAGTAAACTAGGAACACGAAAGTGTGTTTATGTCTACTACGGATCAATCCCTGCATTCATTGAAAACAACCTGTGTTTATCCCCTTAGATCCCAACAATAATAGCTGATAATGCTGGCTATGACAGTGCAGATTTGGTTGCTCAGCTCAGAGCTGCTCACAGTGAAGGGAAGACTACTTACGGACTTGGTAAGGGGCTTGATACTACTTCTGTTATTGGATTGGTGTTTGGGAGGGGGATTAGGCTTATTAAACTTGGTCACATCTGTTTGTCACTGATACATTCAGCTGGAAGAACAGAATACATTGATTTCTGTTTGCTTTGCATAGAATGTAGGCATACAATGTTACATTCCTTTATCAGTCTACCAGGCTTTTCACAATAGAGTGAAAAGCTTTGTTTTTGAAGGGGATGGTTTCCACCTGTAAAACTGCTTTCCTTACTTACATTACATTGAGTCTAGTTATATGAAGCTCAAAAAGAAAGGCACTGATTTAAAAAGAAACAAAGAACCAACACGACCCAATCCACCCCGCTTAAAAAAAAAGTTTTTGAGAAGAATTCTGAAGTTGATATACCTAAGGAAAGAGTGCTGGGAGTCCTGTTGGAATCTTGCCTCCCTTTCCCAGTGTATAAATTTTTCATTGTTAACTCTTTTCATGTAATTGCAGCATGTTAGGCTTAAATCAGAAGCCTTGAAGTGAAAGACTGTATTTAATACTTCCCTTACTATCTCTATGGTTCATTTGAGCAGATAAGTTACTGTACTGTCAGCTTCTTTAAAAAAAAAAAAAAAAAAAAAAAAGGTTAAAAAAAAAAAGCACCCAAACTCTTAATGTGTCTCTTCTAGATATGAAAGAGGGTATCATTGGAGACATGGCAGTCTTGGGAGTAACAGAAAGTTTCCAGGTCAAGAGACAAGTTTTGCTGAGTGCAGCTGAAGCAGCAGAAATGATTCTTCGTGTAGATGACATTATTAAAGCAGCACCAAGGTATGATTTGAGTATCTACATTGGTCAGTTAAAATGGTATTGAGTAAGCTTCTGTGAAAGAGTAACTGTGTAGAAAAGCCTTGTTCTACAAAATATTTTACTTGACATGAAGACTGACATCTGACATGCTAACATTCATGTGATGTGGATTTTTTTGCATTAGGAGTATGAACAGGCCTTTAGAGCCATCGGTGCGCTTAAATTAGCGTGCATGAGCAATGCCTAGTTAATCTTGGGTCACCAGCTATTCATGTGCCATATATAGTACTGAAACATCTGCAGAAGTGGCTGACCAAAATGTAAGGGATCATGCTGCTTTTTTTTTCTTTTGGGAAAAATTGTAGTTAAATGTGCAGCTGCTTCTGACGTGGAATCAGCAGCTAAAACAAAAATGCATTTGTTAAAAAGTTCGGGAAGAAATTCTACTTGTAGGCAGGTTTATCCCATGCGTGCCTGCTATCAGGTAGCGTGCGCTGTTTTGTGAATCACAGGTTTTTACTGTGGTCAAAGGTGGTGTATTAGGTTTGAGATGATACTGCTTTTTGTGCTGTGAGATAAAGCTAGCACTAAACACAAAGTATCAACTAAAAATTAAAAATAAGGGTGGGTGGAGAGGCTGGCGGACATCAGCGTCAGGGGGAATTTTCTGATTTTTTTTCTTCTTCTCCCCAGAAAACGTGTACCAGACCATCGCCCATGTTAAATTTTCTTCAGTAGCTGAGGACGTGTGGACCAGATCTCACCTAGTAACTTTTTTAATGATCTAATTTTCGTGAGGCTATGGAACAGAAGCTTGAGCTGAACATCTCCATCGATGGCATGAAATAACTGTCTGCAGTTGGTTTTAACTTATTTCAGTTTATCTGTGTTGTGGGGAAGATTCACTTTCAAGTAAAACAGGGGTTTTATACAACCCTGTTCCTTCTGTGCCTCTCCAGGTTCCACGTAAAATACACAGAAATAAAAAAAAAAAAAAAAGGAATTCAAATCCATCAAAGTTGTATATTTGTCTTTGTGTAGAAGCAAGAAGGGCAGTTTCATTAGAAGAGCGGTGATGCACATCCTCACTCCTCGGATGCTTCAAGCTGTGACCAGGCAGTCAGGGCTAGGGAGAACCTCTCAAGCCTTTGTAGCTTGCTGCTTCGGGTTGGCTCGGTGCGTTTAGCGTGAGCCGTTTATTCCAGTCCTGGCTGCGTAGGTTTTGAGTTGGGATCCTAGAAATAGGCTCCGAAGGTAAACGTTACCCTTCTCTAGTGATACTGGAGTATTACTAATTTTTTGATGATGAAGAGAAAAAGCTGAAAGGGAACCTTGGTCGATGCCCAGAACTACAACTTAAGGGATTTTACAGCTTTTTACACCACAAATTTTATGTAGGTAGGAGGTCTGCTGGGGGAGGGCATGAGGGGCAAGAGAGAAAGATGCAGTTTGGGAGAGAGCGCAGCATTCTGGACCAAACAGTCTGTGTGTGTGACTGTGAAGTCCTGGACGCAGGCTGGCTTTATGAACACCTATTGCTGTAATAGAGGGCAGTTAGCGGAAAATGTGCCAGGCTGCATTTCATTCCCGTTTTCTCCCCCCCCCCACCCCATGTCTGTTGTGGCCTACCTTTATGTTCTCTTTCCTATTCTAGTAGTTGCTGCAAAGGCAACGTGTTTCTTAATTGGAGTAGTTTATGCTCAGGTGGTGAGGAGGTCCGTGATGCCTGCGGCAGTCTTCACGCAGATTCTCGATGACTGTAAGCAGAGACAAGTGGAGGCGCCCCGTCTGTGTGGGAGCCCGTCGAGAGGTGCCAGCTGGGTGTCGTGACCCTTCTGGCCCTTGCAAGTATCACGCAGCACCTTGGCAAACACCAGGGGAAGTCCGCCAAAGCAAAAAGATAAACTGGAAATCAAGAAAGTATCTGTGCAAACATTTTTCTCCCTTGGGTTTCCTGAAATGAAGAGAATCTGCTTACAGAACGCTCCCCCAGGCTCTCAGAACAGGCTCTTCAGATCTCCAGCAGTGACAATAGCGTGTAGAGAGTGCTGTGTTAAATACAAACCACTGACAAGCAGGCGAAAGCACCTCCTTCCCCACCCCCTCAGATAAATAAAGTACCAATCAGTTCCATAGGAACTGATGAACATTGAACTCGGATGTTAAAAAAAGGCCCAAACTCTTGTCCTGCTGAATAACTTTGTTTTGTAGGAAGAAATAGTTAACAAAGTTAATGAGTTAAACAAGGTTAGATAAAGAATTTGGACACAAGAGAATTCAGTTAATTCCAAAGAAGGATGGCTTAATCCAGCAAGATGCTTGTACGCTTTATTTCATTTAATGAATAGGCAGCACGCTACGTGGGTGCCAGCCGGATCCAAATTCAGACTTCATTTAACAAGACAGCAAGTGCTAGCCGAGTCTATATATTTCCAGATAATTTTTCAGGCATGTAAATGGCATTAAGCAGTCACGAACTGGCATTGAATCAAACCTTTTCTGGGAAGTCAACTGCCGCTTCTGCAGGCTGCGCTGGGGAGACAGTTCCACTGACGAGCGAGGCAGAGAGGGAAGTGGCTGTTCTGTGCCACCAAGGGCTCCCCACCCTTTTAAAAAAAGCTGTCTTTTACCACGCTCAATGATCTGTGCCATGGAATCGAAAGCTAAAAATGTCATTTTTGAGCCAGATTTCTGTGTTACACAATTAAAGCAAAACATACTTAAAAAAAAAAGTTCAGTGCGTTTCCAAGGGGAATCTGAACCAGTCCAAGTTGCAAGCTGGAGAAATATGCAGCTGAAGTCAACTGAGTAAAGTTTGCCTCGGCTTCTGTAGCAGCAGGCTCCCAGCCCTGTGTTTTATTCATGCAAGTTTACCTTTGCAGCTCTCGTGGTTTCTCCGTTTTAGTCAGGCTTTGCTTTTCTTCTTTTCTACTGCGTGAAAACTCAGCGTGTACGGCTCCCTTACAGGCAGTGTTGTCTGTAACATAAAAGCTAGCAGCAAAGCCTCTAGCTTTCCTCGCCATCATTTGCAGTCCTGCTTGGCAATAACAGAACAAGAGCGGTGGCTAATTTTCCAGGAAGAAAGCGGCAGTGGTGAGAGGAGAGCTCGCAGGTACGTACGCGCCGTTTCCTCGATGGCGCATCCAGGGCTCTGCTACCGTTTCCCACGCGGCAGGCAGGGAAACCTTCAAGTTGCTGCTGCTGCTGTGTTTCAGATAAGTCATTTGAGACAAACGCTGCAGATTACTTCAGAGCTGTGACCCTCAGCAGCAATCGCCTTGAACAGCGGCTTCCAGCTGAGCTTGGGCACCTCAGCAAGGTGGAGGGGAGAAGAGCGAGCCCATGGGTGAAGAGCAGCGAGTCTGTGCGTGCTCTGTACAGTCCACCCATGGAAAGCATCTAAACTGTGTCTTCATCTCTACTGCGAGTTCTGAGTGGTCCCCGCAGGGGAGGAGGGGGAAAGGGAGGAAGTCTTTGCTCTAGGGAGAGTGCGGGTGCTGTGCAAAAGGAGGTGTCTGCGCAAGAGAGTTTTGCCGTCACCTAGGTCTGAACTGGTGCACCTACTCCTGAAGACTAGCCGGGTGGCATGGTGCTCCCTGGACACCAGCAAGTGAGGGAGAGGTAGAGGTTATTGGGTGGTGTGGGTGCACGGTGCCTTTGCCAGCGTGGCAGCTGAGCATCAGCAGGGCTCGTCTTCTGGCTCGGGCTTGGTGGCAGGAGGTGGTGATGGTTTCTCATTAAGCGTGATTTCTATCACCGCCCCAGACCGCTTGCGGGGTTCGGGGCTCTCCTCTGACCATCTCCCCACCCTGCGCACCCCTTTGGCCACCTTGGGTGCGTTCCTGCAGGGGTTGTGGTCGTAAATCACCAGCTTCAGGCCGGGCAGGTGAGCCAGGCTGGGGAAGAACCGGATGGAGTTGCGATCCACGTCGATCACCTCCAGACAAGGCATGTCCAGGAGCACGGGGGGGAACTCAGACAGCAGGTTGCCCGAGAGCCAGATGGTGCGCAGCTCCTGCAGGCACCGCAGCTGGGTGGGGAGCGTGCGCAGCGCGTTGGAGCCGGCATGCAGGGTCTTGAGCAGGCTGAGCTCGCACACCACCTCGGGCAGGCACTGCAGGCAGTTGGACTCGATCCAGAGGGTCTTGAGGTTCTGCAGGAGCCGGAGCTCAAGGGGCAGGCTGCAGAGCTTGTTGTTGCCCAGGTAGAGGATGCACAGCTGCTTCAGCGTGCACACGACCAGGGGCAGCGCTTTGAAGTTGTTGAAGTCCAGCGCCAGGATCTGCAGGTTTTGCAGCTGCTCCAGCTCAGGGGGCAGATGGTTGAGGTTGTTGTCGCTCAGGTACAGCTTGACCAGTTCCCTGAAGGAGCAAATGTGCAGAGGTAGCCGCCTCAGCTGCCTGCCACTCAGATCCACCATTTTATCCACTGGCATCTCTTCTAGGTCTTCCAGGAGGTACTTCTGGCACTCGTCGGAGGGCACAAAAGCAACTATGGCTTTCAGACTGTTGCCCATCCTGGGACTTTCTTTGTTTGGAGATCGCCGGGACTGCAAGGGACAGGGGCCCGCCTCGGTCTTCTCCTGCTGTGCACTGGCCTGCCGGTAACTCCGTCTTCCCAATATAAGGCTGTGTTTACATGGCACCAGCCATTAATCTCAAGGGCTCTGAAATGTTTCTGATAACCGAATGAGTGTTCGGTGACGGGGATTACGGACAGGACGACTTAGAGCGCAGGTCTCCCTCTCTCGCCCACGCTCCCACTCGCTCCCCCCGAAAACATTCCTTCTTGCCTCTTCCTGCACGCTACAGATGTTCTCCTATTTTGCCCCAAAGTGTTGCCCCGATGCCCCAGCCCCTCACCTCTCGCTCCAGCTGTGCTGTCTGTGCAGCTGGTGCTGGCAGTGGAGATTGGCTCTGGAAAGTAAACACCACAGAAGACCAAATTTTTAAACTCAAATGTTTAGCTTTCATGAAACTTTCAGCAGAAATGTCGGATGTAATCAAATTGTTGTTTAAAATACCTGTCAAGACTTGACTGACTTTCCAGACGAGTGGCACTTTTAGGCATTTACTTTGCAAGGTGCCAAATACATAATTTCAGAGTGTAACTTGCCACCCAGTACTTATCTTAAACCTTTAACACAAATACTTGGCAAACTCCTATCTTGAGCTGTTCTACTATTTATGTTCCTAATTTAATGGTGTTTACTATAGCCTCTGGCACTCTTGACTGTGTAGGGCCTTTTTCATTACATTATGTTTTGCTTCTCATCTGAATACCCGTTTAATACGCTCGCTATCACAACCTGCCAAGGCTGTTCTCCGGCCGCCTTCCGACCGTGCTACTGCAGTTCCTGTGTCCATACCAAAACCTGGCAAGAAACTGCCATGGATTTAATTCCATCAAGATTCTCACTTGTTATGAGCGAGATAAATACCATGTCATAAGTTTAGATGTGACGGTGTAAACTGTTCCGCTTCTTCTCTCAGCAAGACCCATTGCTATTCAAGACCCCCTGATTTCTAGGAGGAGCCTTCCCATGTGTAGGCACCTCTGCATACTTTGGCTTCTTGAGCTGCTGCTGTTTTAAGCTTTCCTGGGGATTGTCCCACCTGTGCCTTGGCCATGATCTTTGGGTTTGAAAGCTGGCAGAGTGTTTTAAGGTGAAATAGCCTTTCTGGCAGCTGGCTCTCTACTTTGATATCTACAGCTCATTGCTGTCATTTTCCACACTTGCACTCCCATTTAGGGACAATCTGCAGTCAGTTTCCAGACATTAGGTCCTACACAACCAAAATACGTGATTGCTGAGAGGCACGTATTCTTGGAAAAAACAAAAGGCAGAACAAACAGAAGATGGAGAAAAAGGCAATATCAAACAGTTAAGGTGGCCTCTGGATCTCTGGTCCAATCTGGTAATACAGGTTTGTACTACCATCACTTGATTCCAAATGTAAAGCAGCTCTTACGTATAGGCTCTTGTGTTTTAGGCTATAGGATGTTTAGAGTCTCTTCCCTGCAGGACGAGTGGCTGCGGCATGCAGGATGAAGGATGTATGGAGGATTTTCCTGGAGGAGGAGAACAAAAGGGAGGGCATCTGGGGACCAGTATTGCAGCGGGACGGAGAACAGCAAGTGCTGTGACCCGAGTACCATAAAATAGGTTTTGGACAGAGAAGCTGGGCAGAATATCAAGCCTGGAGAACAAAGATATGTTACAGTCATCTGTGGCCGTGCTGTGGAAGAGAGGCGCTGAAAATACTCTCTCTCATGACAGAAGGCAGGACATGCTGGGCACAGCGTGCCAGCAGCAGAGCGGGTTCGCACTGAATGAGCATCTCAGGGTAGCCACTTCTTTACTGCTTTAACACTACGCGCCCTGTCAGAGGACTGCCGTGGGGAACGTGTCATTCCTGGATTTCGCAGGGCATCCTTTTCCAAGCAGTTACCCTGCAATGAGATCTGACTTTTAAGAAAATATTCCCACAGCCCTCAGCAGGTTTTTGTATTTATTTCCACTTCTAAGCATCTGTGGCACCTTCTAAAGGCAAGGCTCCCCGCCGTGTTGAGACACTGTATGCTTCAGGTGTGGAAAAGCAAATGCATTTGGTGTAAATAGTAATGAATTTACATCCATGGCAAAGACATATCCCTTAGACAAATCTCTTTGGATACCCTGCTGAGCAGAACAACATAAAAGCCTGAGTAAGAATATGTTAATAATATAGTTTAGGTACATTTTTCTTTATAATCCATATTGAGAGAAATAACTTTGCAATATATCTTATGTCTATAGACACAGATACGTATATATTTTTTTCTACTTGAGTTATTTCTTCTTAATGAAACTTTTAAGCTGCAGACACTATTTCTTAGGGATCCTCTGCATTGTAGTTTAATCATTATTCCAGCTTATCAAAAAAAGTCACGATGACCTTTTGTTGCTGCATTTTGTACCTCTGTTGGCTAAATGAATGTCTGCTTGGAACACACTGTGAGATCAGAGTATTTGGGAAAAAAATAACCTTCGTGTGGTGGGATAATAAAGGGCTACATCTGCAATAAAATGAACAATCTTGATCCTTCTGAGAGTCAGTGACTCAGTGGAGACTCTAAGGCAAAGGCAGTCTCCTCAGTAGATCTAGGGTGGTGTTTTGAAAGCCACTTCACATCTTCAAAGTTATCCTGATGCCCTCCAATGTGAGCATTCATGACTTCCCAGAAGCATTTGTGGCATTTGAGGAAAAGTTCAAGCGATAAAGGCGCTCAGCACAGACATCGTCTTGCTCTTGTAAAAGCGATGCTGCCCTACCAGAGGGCATGACATCTGCTCCGCTGCACATCAAGTGGCGCATGTAGGCTCCTCGAGAAATGCCTTTGCTTTCTGAAAGTTCACAGATGACCACAGCTATTGCTCACCGTTCTCATTTCCAGCACCCAGCTCCTGCAGCTCAGTGGCTGGGATGGCTGTGGGACAGAAACTGTGGTTGCTTGCTGAGAACATGTGTAAAACCTCTGAGTCTAGAAGAAACAGGGAACGCTGCTCAGAGCTAGACAATTAAAAAAAATCAGAATAAAATGGAAGTAAATACGAAAGCTCTGTGTTATTATTCCTGCATTTTTGAGATTTTTTTTTTTAAATAGAACATTAGAATAGAGATAGTGGTGCTTTTTCAGATCCAAAGCTCTGCACAGGGCTGTGTGATGACACCAGGCTCAGCCTTTGCCGAGAGAAGGTTCTGTAGCCCTCACAATTTTGGAGGTAAGTTTGAAAAAGCAAACCATGTATTTGAAAATCCAGGGGACTAATGAAGAGAGCTCTAAAATAGTTGATTTTAAGCCTCTCATGCCCCTCCTCAATCAGCCTGACATAGCAAGGAAGGAGGCTTAAAGGAATAGTTTTTAAGAATGTCTTTAGTATGTGCTCATAATGATTTGCTTTATGATTTGCTGGAGCGTGTCCAGAGAAGGGCAACTAGGTTGCTGAAGGGTCTAGAGAACAAGTCTTATGAGGAGCGGCTGAGGGAGCTGGGGTTGTTTAGTTTGGAGAAGAGGAGGCTGAGGGGAGACCTTATTGCTCTCTACAACTACCTGAAAGGAGGTTGTAGCGAGGTGGGGGTTGGTCTCTTCACCCCAGTAACAAGTGATAGGACGAGAGGAAATGGCCTCAAGCTGCGCCAGGGAAAGTTTAGGTTGGATATTAGGAAAATCTTCTTCACTGAAAGAGTAGTCAGGCACTGGACCAGGCTGCCCAGGGAAGTGGTTGAGTCTCCATCCCTGGAGGTATTTAAAAGACGGGTAGATGTGGTGTTGAGGACATGGTTTAGTGGCGGACTTGGCGGTGGTAGGTTAACGGTTGGACCTGATGATCTTGAGGGTCTTTTCCAACCTTAACAATTCTATGATTCTATGATTCTATTTAAAGTCTGTGACAGGCATTTAGACCCCTTGTTCACTCACAAATGCTGTGTGTTTGGTTTTTTCTGATTTTTTTTCTTGACTGGAGCATTGCCACTGGAGCGGATGATGACTCCTGCCTCCCCCATGTTCTTGACATTCATTCTTTGCTACACACCGTCACACATCTGCTCTCTTTTGGAGGGGTTACTTAGTTCCAGTTCACCTTCATGTGGTGAGCAGTCGATTTTGAATAAGCGATATATTGCAGGGGAATAATCATTATTGGTCTTTTCCCAGCATCCTAGCTGGGTCTTTTGAACAAAAATGGCTGATTATTCAAATTTAGCCTTAATGTATGCTAGGCTGCAGTATGTAATTGCTCACCGCACTTTCTCGTGCAAAGGAAAGATTCAAAAAGTCTCGTAAGTAAATTGCAGACTCAGTGCTGAGCTTCCTCCCAGGCAGCTAATGGGTTTGGGGTTGCTCTCTGTCAGATCAGAGTCTCTTTTTGACACCATTATTTTTCTGCCAGCTTGATTTGAACCTAAGTGTCAGGCAGGGGTGGGAACCACTAACCTCAGGACACTCGCAGGAAAATAAATCCAAGCGAGTGCTTCCAAATGTCTTGCTGAAATGTGTGCAAAACCACTGGCTGTTTATTACTGTATGTTGCAGCCTGTCATGTTTTTTACTTTTAAGACCTATTTTTTGGGGTGGCGATCACATTTATGTTTAGATCGGAGCTCTCCTGTAAATAGGGAATTAAACCTCAGTTGTTAGGGGATGACTTGTCACAACCCTGTCAAATGCCTGTCTGCTCAGCCCTGCTGAAATGCCTCCAGGTAAAAGGGAAATGGTTATATATAATGTCCTCTTTCTCTGCGTTGGACACTTCTGGGCCTCTTGTCACTAAAGTGAGCTTGAAATGCAGCTTACTCGGAGGGAACCAGGCAAGTCCTTGGACTGCCTCCTCTTCCCCATGCTAACAGGAGCCAAGCTCAGCCCATTTATTATATTTATGTAAAAGGCATTAAGGGTTGTTAGTAAAATGTCTGTTTGGTCTAGACTGTGCCCTGGTGATCTGTGCCTTAGTAGCTTTACTGGACACCGATATTTGCACAATCCAGCGGTTACTCTGAGAGCAAATTAATCGGTTTTCTGCCAAAGCACTGACCTCCTGTGATTGATTGACCTGGCGAATGGCCCTCTGCTGACAACGGGGTATAAAAAAGGGACTTTTGAGTAAATGAGTGTCATTAGACTCCGAACCGCTTGGAGCCATGAGGGTGATACTGTTGGCTGTGGTTTACATCCCATTCACCATGGCCATGGAACGGTAAGAAAACATGTCTAGCATCACTGACGCATGTCTCAGCTGGCTTCCTGGGGTTACCTGTGCTTGTTGTTACCTGAGATCTCAAAAAAGAAACAAATTTAAAAAAAAAAAAAGAGTATATGAGAACTCTAGAAAGGAGATCCAGTTAATGTTTGTGTGTTTATTTTATTTGCGTAGAATCCCCCTCATTCGATTCAAATCTATTAAGAAACAGCTGAAGGAAAGGGGAGAATTAGAGGAATTCTGGAGGAATCACCACCCCGACATTTTTGCCCGGAGGTACCTGCATTGCTTCCCTGCTGATATTGCTTTATCGGTAGGAACCACTTCAGAAAGGCTGTATGATTATATGAATGTAAGTACAGTTTTGGTAATGCAATCGTAAGGACTTGCTGTTCTCTTGAAGGCAGATTTTTTTTCCCAGCACATTTGAAATCTAGTCCCTCAATGAAATTATAGGGCTTGAGATGGCTCGTTGCTCTACACTATAAATACTAGATCATAAAAAATTAGTTTACTAGTCTGAAAAATAAAGCACATATGGATCTAGGTCAGCATGGGTGGGACCCGGGTAGAAAGCTGATGTAATCTATCGGTGCTAGTCCTGTGACAAGTTTTATTTGTATATGGATGTGTATTGGACTTGGTTGGGTCTCCAAGCAAATATGGAAGGTTTGCCTCTATCAATCTTGGTTCAGGATTGGGTTTTTAGTAGCAGAATCTGATTACTTCATTTAGCTATATTCTATATATCAGAAAGTTGGATATTTGCATGTTATAAAAAATCCCCCAAATCTCATTTATTTGATCATGTGAAGTCATAAATCATTGATAACAAAGACCAAGTAGAGTTTTTATTTTTCTTCTTTTATCTGTCTCCTGAGCTTAATGTCTATTAAATATTTGAGACTGACTTGGGTCTCACACTAACCTGGCTGAATTTACCCTCTAAGCTGAGAAAAGAAAAATATGAGTTTCATTGGATCTCAGACAGGCAAGTCAGCAGGTCAACCATTTTGTAAACTATCTTTCCTGGGTTTAGCATTTTGTCCATTTGGTTGGTCTCTGTTTTCTATTTTATTCAGTTCTTCTGTTATGCTTATCTAAAGGAAAGCTAAGTTGCAGAAAGGTTGTGGTGGCTGCAACCGAACAGGGAGAGGAAAGGAAAGACAAATTAATTCAGCGAGAACTTCCTGACGCTTGAGGGCCATAAAGGAATATGTCAAGGGGAGCTAGAGATGTGTGTGAAGAATAACAAAGGAGACTGAAAAATTTCAGCCTGCTCTAAAGCTTATCAAAGAGGGATAAATATAAAAAAAAAAAAAACCCAAACCAAAGCAAAATCCACTTCCTCAGCATATCCAGCTAGCACAAGGAACAGTTTTGTGGAAGTTTCAGTGTGGTGTATTTGTGGGGGTTTTTTGGGTTGGTCTTTGTCAGACCAACATGAGTTAGAGCTGCCTCACTTTACAGATTAATCAATAAAGGTTTGTTTAATACAGGAAGGAATAAAATCCTGCTATATAGTTGGATTTTCTCTTAAATGGTGTGCTTGCTTGCCTTTTCATGATCATTTCATTCAGACCGTAAACTCCGGGGTCAGAAACTACATTCAGTGTATTATTTAACAAGTATGCACTTGAAGATACATATTCAAATATTTGTATTGCTACAAAAGGCTTGGCACTGGGTATTGCTTTTCTATCTGCGTTTGAATTCCAGAAATGCCTCTTCCTAAAAATAGGTCTCTTAATGCTGAAGTGCTCTTCCAGGGCCAGATAGGGGCACTTAGACACTTGCATTCGGGATGTGGATAAGCTCTTCACTCCAGCATTCACGTGTTCGCAGATTATCTCTAGCTTCAATTGGTATCCAAGGACGGTCAGTGGTTTCTTTATCCACTGGATGAACTTTGTTCAGTACATCAGATACAGTCTCTGCAACAGAATTAATTTTTTAACTTGCTAATAGCGGCTAATTACAAAGGAAAAAGCCCACCCATCTGTGACAGCATTTGTGCCACAGGTTGTAGTGAGGTGGGGGTCGGTCTCTTCTCCCAAGGAACAAGTGATAGGACAAGAGGAAATGGCCTCAGGTTGTGCCAGGGCGGGTTTAGATTGGGTATTAGGAAAAACTTCTTCACCAAAAGGGTTGTCAAGCATTGGACCAGGCTGCCCAGGGAAGTGGTTGAGTCCCCATCCCTGGAGGTATTTAAAAGACAGGTAGATGCGGTGCTTGGGGACACGGTTTAGTGGTGGTCTTGGCAGTGCTAGGTTAACGGTTGGACTTGATGATCTTAAAGGTCTTTTCCAACCGAAACGACTCTATGATTCTATGATTTCTTACTGACATCAGCAGGGAGCTGCCTGAAAGCCTGCATGGTTGTGCGACAGCTTCATCTTGGGGCTGACCTTGCCACCACTGAAGTCAGTGCAAGAGGGCTTGACGACATCATGGGGAACCTGACTGAGCATTTGCTTCAAAGGCTTTAAAAATGCTGCACTGTTATGCATGCAGCTGGAGTGAAAACTGCTGCCTGCAGCCACTTGTGGAGCCAGACACACTTCCCTGTGGCGTGCATTTACGTTTAGATGAAATTGCACTGAACTCCCTGAGAAAGCATTGTGTGATGCTCCCAGGTCTGCTTTTTCCTCAGGAATAGCTCACCGGGAGGCAGGCTGGGGCTGACCGGGTTGTTCCTCCCCCAGGCGCAGTACTACGGAGTTGTGAGCGTCGGCACACCGCCACAGAGGTTCACCGTCGTGTTTGACACCGGCTCCTCCAATTTTTGGGTCCCTTCTGCTTATTGCATCAGTGAAGCGTGCAGTAAGAAACATCACCCTCCCTTATGCTCCTCGTGTCTCGGGTACCTTGGCCATTTCTCCTTTCCCAAGGAGCTCGCCTGCAGCAGGGATTTGGGAGGAGAGGATTTGGAGCACCCCCCGAGGGCGTCTCCCCTCCCCATCCTGCTCCTCCGTCTCTGCCCCTCCACGCTGCCCCGCAGCCAGGGCAGGCGCCGGCTGCAGCTGCCAAACATCCTTCCGCACCACGAGGTGCCTGATGTAAAAGGCATGAAAATAAACCTGGGAGAGCTACAAATAGCAGTGGAAATGCCCATTTTTGTTTTGATTTGCCTTTGAAACCCAAAATAACCTCCGAGGTACAGAAAAACAGGGCTGCCTGTGGGGGAACGGGCACCTCCATCGATGCCTTTCTCGTAAGACAAGCAAACATCTGCCTTACCTGCATCTTGGCCGACTCTGCATTGGGGAGCAGGCGCGGTGCCGGGACCTCCTCTTGGTGCACAGGTATCATTTGTTTTGTGTAGGGGTGCACCAGAAATTTAAGTCCTTTCTGTCGGATTCGTATGAGCACGGAGGGGAAGCTTTCTCCTTGCAGTACGGCACGGGACAGCTTCTGGGCATTGCTGGCAAAGACACGCTGCAGGTGAGCCTCCGCCTAAAATGGGTGTCAGCCTCCAGGTCAACTGTTTTCAGGGCAGTTCAGATACTGGCCTTGCCCTGGAAGACCTTACCTGGTTCAGGCAAGGGCAGGGCGAGGTCCCCCCAAGCCAGGTGCTGAGAGGTGTGGGTGTTGCTCGGCTTTGGGCTACCCAGACAAACCCCTAAGATTTTATTTTGCATTTCTGCTTCTCTCCTTGGGTCCTGTCCTGGGTTTATGAAGAAACGTCCACATAATTAAGGTATTAAAAGGAATCGGTGCAGTCTACCAACCAAATGGGCACCTGCTATGTTGATGCAAGTCACACAAGGATATCCAGGCTTTATAAACTGAATGAATCCATTGATATGGATCCGAAATGTGGCTCATTTCTTGTAACTGATGGTGTCTTTGCTTTCACTTGTACCAAACAGATAAGTAACATCTCCATCAAGGGACAGGACTTTGGCGAGTCGGTGTTTGAGCCAGGAACAACCTTTGCCCTTGCCCACTTTGATGGTGTGCTGGGCTTGGGCTACCCCTCCTTAGCAGTGGGCAATGCTCTGCCCGTATTTGACAGCATCATGAACCAGCAGCTGGTAGAGGAGCCGGTCTTCTCTTTCTATCTGAAAAGGTCAGTCTTTAAAGTCACATGCCAAAAAAGAAGCAAATCTATTTTAATTGTTGAGACAACCATGCATCTGTATAAATCTTCAATTCTAGAAAGTAATTTTCCCCGTTTCTTTTTTTTTTTTTTCAATTTGACACTGAAAAATATGGAGTGAAAAGGAAAAATGTGCTGGGGAGGACCATGAATTTTTGGATGGAGAGTTATTCTTGTTGGAGCTGGTCATAAAAGAAAAGCTCCCAGCTCAGACTCACCATGTCTGAGTTGCCAGAGGTTTCCTTCTGGCCAGTGACGATGAACAGAAATGCTGTGCTACACCCAAGTAGTCACATTTCAGAAAATAAATGTTGTTACCTCATCTGGACCTAGCTGTAACTCCACCAATTTATCTAGTGTTTATTCTGAGGTGAGAACAGCAAGTGGCTCAACCTGCTCCTGATGCCTGTCTTAGCCCTTGGCAGCCTACAGTAAGTCTTGTCAGAGGTTGCTTGGAGGCTCTGAGTTGGGATATCCACAGTTATAATTTAGAAATAATCCCTTTCAGCCATCTATATCTGAGTTTAGAAAGGGCTGTGGTTTGTCTTTTGCTTTTTAAGTGTAATCTCAACGGCACGTGCTGGCACACTCCCACGTCTGTGTTAACCTGTCTTCTGCTTTCAGAGGAGATGACACTGAGAATGGTGGTGAGTTGATTCTGGGGGGGATAGACCATTCCCTCTACAAAGGTTCAATCCACTGGGTCCCAGTCACGGAGAAAAGCTACTGGCAAATACACCTGAACAAGTAAGTATGTATGTATGTATGTATGCAATGCCTAGTGAAATTCACCTCCCAGGTAAAACCCGCAGAGGCAGAAACACCTAGCTATACAGATGCAGGAGGGCTCGGCTGCAGTGTTTTACCCTTGTGCCTGTCAAAGAAGGGGTTTGCCAGGATGAGACCGGGGTTTATTAGCTCTCTAAATCTGTTGTGACATGGGTAGCGGGTTTCTGGGAGAGCACATTAATATGTTTTAATATGATACACCACTGGTCAAGTTGACTCTTGGTGAACTAGTCAGTTAAGAGGTTAAGGCACCCAGGAACTGAATCCAGCTCCAGGTCCTGCTCTCATCTTTCCTGTTAACCTTGGTCAAAGTAGTCAGTGTCCGTTCGGTCCTTCTCGTGCTGCACATATCGATGAGGACACATACCTGTGCGTGAGGACAAATTCATCAGCAAGCAACAAATGATTAGGGTTGTAGGAGTCCTGAGAGAGAAAAGTGGTTCCACAAACGAGAAGTCTTCCTCATGCTGTTTGCTTTTATTATGTTCTTGTCTTTTAAAGATGTTGTTTTCTTTTAAGACTGGGAAAGCTTGGCAGCTAGTTTTAATTTCAGACCATACTCTGGTACTTTAGCTAGCAATAATATGCTTCTTCAGTCACAGTGTATATGCCATTTGCTTAAAGATGCTTTGTTTTTCACTTGCAGCATAAAGATCCAGGGCCGGGTGGCATTTTGCTCCCATGGCTGTGAAGCCATCGTTGACTCAGGCACTTCTCTTATCACCGGCCCCTCTTCACAAATCAGGCGATTACAGGAGTATATTGGGGCAAGCCCGTCGCATACTGGAGAGGTAAAAACTATACAGCCAGAAAACAGCCAGAGAGGAAGAGAAACTGATATTTGGTGCAAAGAGCTTATAGGGTGGGGAAAAAAACCTGAACTAATTGCTCAGAAAGGTCTCAGCGAAAGCCTTGTTTCCAGGACAGCACTGAACTCAGAGCCATGCTGGTTTTGACCCATCTGCCTTGCTGCCCCAGCCCTCCTCCCATGTGTCCACCTCCTCTCCCGTGCTCACCAGTACTGGTGTGTAAGGAAATAATGGGGGTGTCAGTTTGAGGAAATGATCCATACTCTACATCAGAGATAATTTTCTTTTGGAAAATCAGAGGAGCACTTCCTTTCAAAGTCCCTGGCTATAGCCCTTGGCTCGCTCAAGCCAGGAGGGGTTCGGTGCTGATGGCCAGCCCCATCACCATCAAATGGGAAGGGAAAGGTATTGTAATTGCAGCCCCACGATGGTTCCCCTGACAGCATCTCTCACTGTCAGCTTGCGGTGTCATGCTGGGACTCCCAGGAGGGACTCGCATCTGTGATGCTCGCAATGCTGGCTCCTGGCAGATGAGCCATGGGGTGCAGGACAGACCTTGCTGTCTCTTATTCTCCCTCCTGAACGTTATTCCTCTGTCTCCTCACTGGTTTTCCTCTCTTCCCTGCTGCTCTCTCCTGCGTCCCCCTTACTGACACTCCCCACTGGTCCTCCCTGTCCCTCCCTGCCCTCTGAGAAGAACCTCCACCTCCTCCAGCAGGCTAAACCAGCCTTGATGTATCGCTTCGTGGCCTCTCTGGCCCCACACCTGTGGTCCTCAGCCCCCCATGCCTCTCTGGGGGGCTGGCGTGAGCTGAGGTTGCTCAAGGCGGGTTAGGCTTTCCCACCACCTTGCCTGCGGGCCAGGCTGGGATGTCTCTCTGCCATCCTTCGCATCTCCCTGCTGGCATTTTTCAGATGGCATGACCGAACCCTTGTAATGTCTAAAGCACTGAGATAACAGGCCTGAGATGGCTAAACCCACCTGCCTCCAGGGAGAGAGCAGCTTACTTTTACTGTGCCTTATTGCTGGCCCTTGGCTGACTCCCACGGGTAATTACCATGTCCCCACAGCTCCAGTGCCCCAAGTAAAGCTGCCGCGTATGGTTGCTGTTAACTTCACGGTTGTCTTGATCCTGACACAAAACTGCACTTGGAAGAAAACTAAAAGATTGTTATGGTTTCCCAGTGCACTGGGCAAGGATCAAAGACACAAGTGGACTTTTAATCTGCCTCTTTTTATAAGAGGAGGACTTGGAGCTGCATCTGTGTAACTCGTGAAGCTTCTGATTCTTTCTCAATTAAACCTTAAATTTCATTTATATTCAAATTTTCAGATACATGTCAAACAGTATGCTTTAATAACAAGTTGGTTTTGTAATGGTACATACTAATGGATAGAGATAAAATATGTATTTCCAGTGCACTTATATTAGTGTAATATAAACAAGAAACAGGTCATTGCAGTATAAGTTCATATACTCCAGTGCTGACGTAAGAGCACTCGGCCAGCGTCTCAGATTCTGCAAAAAACCATCCTGAAAATAAGACTTTCTATGACCATTTTTGTAGCAACCACAGACAGGCTGAGTATATTGGCTCAAATCTATCCCAGTATAAGTGGGTGCATCCATCAGTCATTTTACCAGAACTTTTATCTCTTTCCAGCAAAGATTAATTTGTTCTGGATGTACTAGCTATGTAAATGAATTATGTTTTGCTTCTTGTATGCTACAAACCATTATACTGCCCTTTTTACCTTTGCCCTCTGTATCCCATGGTTTATTTTGTTCTAATGGTATGACACCTGATAAGTATACACAAGATTTAGGGCTATGTTTTCATAAAGCAGATTTAACAACAACAACAAAAGTAGATTGTTCCTTATAGGAAGCCTCTAAAACAATGACTTTAAACACTACAGTTTACAGCAAAGATCCCTCTGGGGCTTGGAGCATTCTGCAGTGCCACTTAACACGCCAGTTGTTTCATGAAATAACTAGAAAGGCCAGGAAATGGTCTTCTGTGTTACTGTAAGTGAATGTGTTATTTATGGAAATTAATGGCCATGCCAGAGTTTAGTCCTTCTGCTCTTTAAATACCCCTCCAGGGCAGAGTATAAAGTGCCTTATTCCTCACTGGCTTTTTTTCCCCCAAACTATGATGTTACGGGAGGGAGCAGGGTGAGCTGCAGATGTGGGGTGCTCCTTGCGTGGGCTGGAGGCAGCTCCCTCCACCCAGTCCCATCCAGAGCATTGGAGGACTTTTGCTCAGCAAACCTTGCTAACATGAGTTCACTGGGGCTCACACACTCAGTTTTGCTTCCAAGTTGTACAGAGGGGACGTCAGAGTCCCTTTTGGGGCTTGCGAGGATTTTCATCAGCCCTGGGTCCCTAGGGGCTTTGGTGCAGTGGTCTGGGCTGTTAGGCTGGTTTGACCCAGTGCAGGAGCTGGGAAGCCGGAGGGCAGTGTTGGGCCATAAGTCAGCCTGATGCTGTTACTCTGTAGTAAATTCACTGTTAGTGCCGCAAAAGTCTTGCATTCAAAAGGCAATACTTAAAAAAAGGCAAACCAATCCCATCTCAATCAGTGCGTCGCATACAGTTTCTCGTAGACTGCAGAAGACTGTCCAGCTTGCCTCACATAAGCTTCACGATCAGACACCACGAGTACAAGCTGACAGCAGAGCAATACATCATAAAGGTGAGTCTCCGTGGGCTCCCTGCTCCCCTGTCCCCACTCCCCAAGCCGGGGCTGGAGCAGGCGGCCGCAAGGACACATGCTTTCCCTTCCAGGAGTCTACTGAAGACGAAACCTTCTGCATGAGTGGCTTTCAGTCTCTCGACATCACCACTCGCACCGGCCCACTCTGGATTTTAGGAGATGTCTTTATGTCTGCATTTTACTGCATTTTTGACCGTGGGAATGACAGAGTGGGATTTGCAAAAGCTGTTCATAGAAAGGATTACTACTGAGTCGTAATAGCATTTATACTGCCTTAACCCAAATGTTAATGTAATGATCTTCAACACACGTGTGAAGAAGGGCTTTAACTGAAACTCTGCACCTAAATGCAGTCATATTTGGGCTTTGGGGTAATCCTTGTCCCAAATTATATAGTTTCGTTTAATCTCTATATGTTTGCAACTGAGAAACAATTTTTCCTGAATAACTGATGGACACCACAGCGCTCAGGATGAAATGCAAACAGCTCAGCACTCAGATTTGCAAAAGAGCAGGAAGGATAAAAATGCTGAACAGTGCCAGGCTGACAAGATAGCAGTTACAAGTGGGGGAAACTAATCTCAGGCTGGTCTGGTCTGGGTATGCTTTTTTTCTCATGTGCTAGTTTCCACCTCATTTCCTACTGCTTTTCTTTTCCTCGCTATTTTCCACGCTTGGGGTTTTGTCCAACCTTGTTTCCTTAGTGCCACGTAAATTCTCTTTATATGGGCTTGCTCCAACCAGTTTATATAAAGTGGAATTTGACTGATGCCTGCGCAGCCACTAATTTCCACTACTGTTCCTTGCATACAATTTCCTGCTCCTTACGCCATCTCTCAAACCTGCTTTTTCCCTTGGGTTCATTCTCACTTGACACTTTTTTTCCTCTTTTGGGTCTCGGTGTTTAATGTCCGTATCTTAGGTCAGCTGCTGCTTTTAGCATCTGACACCTCTGCCCCTTGGCAGTGCGGGCAGCTGGGAGCAGCATCTATTCGCATTACTGGGAGCAGCATCTATTCGTGTTACACAAACCAGACCGCAACCCTTGCAAAGAGAGCTGCAAAGGGATACCACAGCGTCCTTCCGCCTCAGATGAGTGACGAGACCAATGTGCCAGCAGTAGACTTCTACTGCCCTTTCCTCAGCTACTTCTTGTCAGCAGCAGCAGCAGCTTCAGAGCTGGCAGGGGTGTGAAACAGCCACAGGTAGCCACACTGATTTGGCAAAAGAAGATTGACCTAAATTATACCCACTGGAGTATTTGTTTGGATTGCTAAAGCTGATACTGCCCCCGTACACATGAATAAAACTTAACCAAGCAAAATCTGCTTTGGACTTAGCGCTGTTTCAGTTTTATTTTATGTTTTCTTACAGTAGTTTCTGTGTGGTGCGGCCAGAGAGGAGAGGGAGGAGAGGGTGCAACTGTGATGGAAACTCCAGCTTGCTCTGTAGCTTGGAGGGCAGAGATGGGACGTGTTGGGGTGTTAGGGCTGCTTGTGTCTCCCTAAAGCCGAAAAATGTCTGCAGCCCCAGCCCCGGGCCCCGGCTACCTCCCAGGCAGGGCAGGGCCATGGGGAGGTGGAGACCAGCCCTGCTGTGGCATCGCTGGGGCAGGGGCTGGCGGCCCTGGGGGACTTGCTGCTGCCGCCTGTCTGGATGTGCTTAACACAGACCAAGCGCAACATCCATTACTGGCCTTGGCAGCGTTACGGCCATGGCCCCTTAGATTTTGCAGCTTCAGTTGTAAGACTCAATAAGTATTACTAAAGCAAGATGGTTTGCCTGTAGGTATCTCTGACATACTGACCTTGCCTACCAGTACGAAATGCTCCCTCTCTCCGGCGCACATTTTCACGACTCTCTATTTGCAGCCACATTGTGCTACACGTTTGGCATCCAGGCTATCAGCCTCTAGCAATGGGGACTCTGCTGCCAGTTGTCTCTTTCTGCAGACAAGATGGAGCTGTACGAAGTCACCATGTATTTCAGACCAATCTTGCCTTGTTTGCCCTTTGTCCATATCACTCTTAAAGATCAGAGTGACCATGAGCTCACTTATTTGTCTAAAAAATGTCATTTTTTTGGTTGTAAACCAAGACAAACAAACATCTACAAAGCCCTGTCACTCATTTAACAGCAGCAAGGTATTTTTGTTTTCTCTACTATGCAGCAGACTTACCACTCTGGTACATTTCCATTATTTCTAAAATACATATATATTCCTCAAACATGAGCTTGCAGTCAGTTAGAGATCCATTATTTATGACGGAGGATTTTAAGGGCGGTCGGACATGTTCCTACGCCCAGTCGGTCCCTGCACCGACATCTTGGCTCTATGAATTCCAATGCAGAGTGTGAACACATCCAAGAAATAGGTGGAAAGTCAGGCAGCGCGTGCAGGGACCAGCCCTCTCTTTGTTCTGATATATCTCATCCTGATCAGGATTAACACGATCTGATGGGAGCAAGCTGCTGCTCTGACCTGTTTATCTATCCTAGACCTATTCTCTCCTCAGTCTTTTCCAGCTTTGCCAACTTCTGTAGGTCCTGCCTTGCTGTTCCTGGTAGACATCAAGTTGACTTGTGTGGTAGGTCGAACCTTTGCCAGAAGTGCTTCTTGACAGTTCAATACAGTCAAGACGACTGTGTTTCTCAAAATGCCTTTATTCATGCAGTAATTTTACATTGTTTATACCAGTGAACGTGAATTGTAAATTGTTGGGTTTGCTAAAATAGTCCATTTACCATGCTAAGGCAAATAGCTTACTGAGAGAAGTGCCTAACAGAGCACATAATCCCAAAAGATAATTTAATACAAATCAGAGCCTGCAGATGTTTGCAAAAGTGAGATAACAGACTAAATGAGGAGAGGAATTTTTTCTGATAACTCATCCCAGCACCAGCTTCTTTGCAAGCAATGAACAATATTATAGGTAACCTGGAGCTGGCCCGCTACGTGTGAAATGCTATTTGTGTATTGCAGATTACATTGTGGGACTTCAGAGCTGTCATTCCTAATTTAACATGCGTCTACATGGCTTATAGACACCTCTGTGGGACTTAACTGAAGCTTTTATCTATGTGATGGTTACTGTGTGGCCACCCTTGGCCTCCATCAACGAATGAACACAGTTGCTGGGCCAGGGAGTGCTGGCAGAGTGACTGGGAGAGGTAACAAAATCATTGCTCGTGAGATGCATAATGTCCAGGCGGAAAGCAGCAGTGTGCATCCTAGGTAGCGGCCAGGCTGAGAAGAAGATGATGGAAGATGAGTAGAGCTGGATGATGAGAAGCTGGGAACTCTTCTTCAGGCTTAGCAGTGCCGGGATGAAACACGCTGATGTCTGGATTGGGGAGGATGAGCACTTGGCTCCAACACCTTAAGCCCTGGTGGAAGCTGTGTGAAGGAGGAGAGTGAGGAGATGTGATGGGTCCGGACCCTCAGTGTAGATTTGTAGTGGGCACTTTACAGTCATCTCTAATTTCTGGCTTAAATTCCCTTACAGAGAGAAGCACAGTTCCTCAAGCTTATGTACTGTGAAGAAAGAGCTAGATAATAGGCCAGACTTTCTCCATAGCTGCTGAAAACCCTTCCTATATATGTGCAGCTGGGAGGAGTATGGCCAAACTCCCCCGAAACTTGTAGTGCTCTCCTGTCTTTAATGAAGCACTAGGAGGCATGCTTCAGGCTCCCAAGGAGAGCAGCAGTTACTTTACCTTTGGGTCTAGCTGTGTGACTGGAGCTGTCTGGTTGTCCCTAAAACTTCTCATTTATACTTTAAATTTGCCATTTGTTAAAGGTAAGCTCATTGGTAAATGGTGTTCCTTGACAGTCACAGATGCAATTAAATTGAGAAAGTATTGAATTGAAAAGTGTGGCTTCAGCTAAAAAAAGAAATAGGGAATAGAGAAGAAAGAGGGAATGCTGGAGGAAAATATTTTTTTCTCTTTTGATGTAGGGAAGGGAAAATTATGTGTTTCCAGCATTGTCACAGGCCATTGTCATCTTCCCCAGGGACAGTCAGCCGTCTGGGGCTCTGATGACTGAAAAGCTAGAGGGTTCTGCCAGAAGCTGGGTATTGCCTAGTAAGGGCCATCCAGAAAACAGGACTGCTAGGCTAAGGTGCTGTTTATTTCATTATAATTTCACTTTGTTGGGGTCCTCATTGTGTTGGTCAAACCTGAACATAGCAACTTCATTTGCCTGAGGACGTGTTGCGAAGTGGCAAGGGTGAGGCTGCACCAGAATGCCTTACTCCAAAACTGTGGTCAAACCTCACTACTCAGCTGCTGTCAGACACCAGCATCACCTCATCTCCGTAGAAGTGCCTCAGAAGAAGTGCTTCCGTAGGTGCCTGGGAAATCTGTGCTTGGCTTTTCTGCATATCTGGAATTCCCATAATATGAGTTTAAACAGCTCTTCCTTGAGCTAAGCGTCCTCTGCTTCCTAAACTGATGGGGATACATGTGCTTTTGCCTAGTGTCTTTGAAGGATTTGAAAGGGTGGCACTGCTCAAATCATGTCTAACGCACACCAACAGGAGCCGGTTCCCAGTCTGAAACAAAGCTGGAAGAAGTAGAAGTGGGGAGGGTGGTTGATTTGCAGATGAGATAGCAGAGTCCTGCTGTATGTGATAGCCTACTGGAAGGGCTCCTCACCTAAGCTGTTGGCCAGAGGAGCAGGAGCAGGCAGGTCTGTTCATTCCCTTCCCAGCTTCAGGGGGCCCTGAAGACTCCCAGGAGCCACTGGCGCTACCAGTTACCCTGATAGAGGTGCTGGTTTGTTGTCTGAAGTGCAACCTTCTGAGCAAGAGAGCTGGGTGGGCTTGCTGTCCATACAGTCCATACCGCTTGCTGGCTGTTGTAGCCCCGTTGTTTTCTGTGTCTCCCCTCTCTCTGCTCTTCCCAGCCCCTGAGCTACCTGGTCTCTCCCTTGTCTAGGGAGATCGTCTGCTTGGATACTCACTTGTGAGGGAATGCCAGCATCACACTATGGACTGCGTTCATGTAGATGTGGGTGAGAACTAAAAACCAAGAGCTGCCGCTGCTTTCAGGGCCTGCTTTGAGACTTCTTGCAGGAATGGCAGCTGAAAGGCCACGTTGCTACCAGAAGGTGTAGGGAGGTGGCTTGGCCACCTGTGGAGCTGCAGGAGCCACCTAATGCTGGCTTGGGTTTGGGTTAATGGAGAACATGTGTGGTATGCCTGGGCAGCCTGGGAACGGGGGAGGGGGTAAGGAAGTGGAGAGCAAGTTTTGCTAGCAGTCCTGGGCCATTTGGTTGTCTCCCTGGGATGACTGCAGCAGCCTGTGTGCTTCTGGTTGAAGATCTCCACAAGAGTGGAGCCCTAAGCTAAGTTGCCCCTGCAGCTCCACCACCTCTTGAGAGAGTGCCACAGCCCTTTCATCACCAGGGAGGCCACCTGGGAATGGCGTATTACAATAAACAGCCATTAGGTATGCCACATACATGCTGCAAGGAGCAGAGCCCAAGGTTCAGACCTCCCATGTCCATCTTATCAGCAGTTTTGCCTCTTCCATTTTTCTTAATGAAGTTAAACATTTAATCCTTTTAGTTTTCCACTCTGTAGTGGCATAGCTTCAGCAGGAGTGGGGCAGGCTTTTGCCCCACACAAGCAAGGAGCCTGATTTTTCAAGCGTTCCTCCAGGCAGTGAGAGATGGTGGATTCTCTCCAGGCTGAGAAGGGAATTGAGCCCACACCTCCCCTTCTAGCTGCTTGAGCAGAAACCAAAACTGTTGGTGGGTCTTACAATGATGTCATGGACCTTAATCTGCAGGAGCAACCAAAGGTAGCAGTGTTCAGGGTGGATTCAAAGTGGACAGAGCCACCTCCACTCTTCTGATAACCTTAATGTTTCCTCTAGGTGAGCCCACACAGCTTGCTGCCGTGTGCGCTGGCTGGTTTGCATCCACTCCTGAGGTTCCCAGTTCTCCCCACAAATGTCTTCCCCACAGGGTCACAGATGTCAAGCCAGTGACCAAGTGGCTTAAAGCATGTCACCACAATGCCTCCTATTTAGGTACCCAAATCCTCTGTTGGATCTTGCTCAGGACTTGCCTGAACATCGTGTCTGCCTTTCTGCGCTTTCAGCAAATCTGTGTGAGAACCCTTTTCAAGAGAAGACAGGAAGTACAGTCAGACCCAGGGGCAGCACAGTCAAAGTTTTCTTTCACTTTTCTCATTAGAAAATTCTACTATGGCTGTTTCTTTAGTATCCAGGTTTTCCCATAAGTGCTGCATCTCAAGTGTCTCTGGAGCAGCAGCAGAACTAACATTTTTTCCATCACTGGAGGTCCTTTGTTGTGAAGTTGTCCCAGAATCTGTTGAAGGCGGTGCAGTGTTGGCATCTGACACTGTACTATGACTATGGAAGCTTGGTAAACTCCATCGCTGAAGGTTTCTCTCGTTATCTGTTATGAAACCAGCTATGTTACTACTGTGGGGTTCATGTTTGGGCTGCCCTATCACAGTAGGAAGTGACTGATGCACCTCAGAGCCTGGGAGGTATGTAGTCATTTCTGGGGGGAAAAAAGGATGGTCCAGAAGAGTCACGTTTTCCTCAGTTAGGCTCCTCTGGAGCTTCTCTTCTGGCATGCTTGCGGTGTGCTCTGTTTGCAGATCTGGTTTGCCCAGCACATTGGGTGCTTTCTCCTTGGCTTCAGAGACAATAACCTCAGGAACTGGCTTGTTTGTCTCGGATGAGGTGTCACTGTCGCCAAACTGTGCCTCATTCCTTGAGGTTTCAGTTATGGGTCCTAGATCTCTGCTACTATGAAATCTGTTGCTTCTGTCAACTCCTTCATGTTTCTTCTTGAAGCTTGAGGTAGAGTGTCTCCCTCTTGTGTGCATTTCTTGCAACCGTCTGATGTGCCCCTTTTCATCTGCTGGGAAAAACACCGAATTCTCACTTGTCTGCCGATTGTAGCGCCGGTGGGATGGGGACGAAGGGCCCTCATGGACACTGAGAAATCTCTTGACTCTTCTCAGCACTGAACGTTGTCTTCGGTGTTTCTCTTCTTCCCAGGGCCACTCTTCCCCATAGAGGAATTCGGTATCAGCCAGCCTGCCAAATAAAGCCAGGTAGTACATGTCACTTACATATAGGAAGCGTGCGGTCTACATGCACATATATCCTGCTGTCTCAGCAAGAAGACATAGGAACCAAGGCCCTAGTGTGTCCCCAAGAAAGAGCATGGAAGGGGTGAAAAAGGGGTGAGGGTGCCAGGAAATAGTGCCTGTGCCCTTGGACCAGCTGGATCAATGAAAGCTATCCATGTCCAGATGTTTCTTCTCCTGAGGACCAGGCTGGGAGGGCATCCAGCCAGGCACCTGGCCCCATTTCATATTTGGGCTGCAGCCCTCTGTGACAGCTCCACATGGTTAGGCTTGTGCTTAGGGTGAGGGGAAGAGGAGAAAGAAACCCTGCTCAATGCGGTAGATACTTTTTCAGGAGAATCCTTTGGGGAAAAATAACAGCAGTGAAAAAGCTACTCCTGGAAGCAAAGTGCGATGGTTTCAAAAAATGTTGGAATTACTCAGATGGCCAAATCTCACTTACTTCTGGGGCATGACAGTGTGTTTGAAAGTCCCACCTGTACCTGGTACTCTTCTCCTGCCCAGCCTTGGTGGGACTTTGCTATTGCTTCGTCTGCCAGGCAGTTCAGTACATATTACTGACCCAGTGCACCCCAGAAGACAAGTCAAATTGGCCCAGTTACCTGTCCTAAGGGCAAGGATGGCAAAGGAGCTTGGGCCAAATCTGAGGCGAGGAGCACATGGAGGCTACGCTAACCTGGAGGGACAGAGGAATTTCATCCAGCATTTGTGAAGATGTTGGCTTGAGGGGACTGGAGAAGACTTTGGATTTGGGCTCAAGTTTTATATATTTGCTTTGGACTTGGATGAATCTTTAGACCTTGTTTTTGAAGTCTGCATAAGAACCACCCAGGTTTTTTTAGAGATGAACAGAGAAACAGTTCAGAGGAGAAAATAATTAATAAAAAAGTCAACACATCAGAGCTGTTTGCATTTCACAGGCCCTAACATGGAGCTATTTTTCATTCACACCCCCCTTTCATTTTTTGTGTGAAGTGCTTCCTACTAAAAAATTGTTTGCAGACTTAATAATGTTTCTTCCTTTCTTCGCCACTTTTTTTCCCCTAGCAATTGCAGTAAAATAAATTATATTCTATGGATTTGTCTTCTTTATTGTTTTACTTTCTTCTTTATTTTTCTTTTGGTCATTTTATAGTTTTTCCAGAAGGAAATAAATTCTGAAAAGGCTGTGTGTGATAAAAGGAACTCATATAAACCATTGTTCTTTGTACTAGAATGCAAACAAAAATGGAAAAATAAAAGGAATAAAAATGAGAAAACACAATTTCCAGGCCAAATGAAGCAAAAAATTAAGCACGTTTTATTTTGATAAAGGCTGGAAAATGTTGGAAAAATTGAAAACTTCTTGAGATAAGTTTTAAAGTGAAAAAAAAATGGCTACTATGAAGTTTTAAAAAAGATTTTCAGATAAAAATGTCTACTTGCCCTAGTATTTGTTCAGGCATGGTGGTATTTACACTTACAGACCTGTTCTGTATTACAGCATGTCACGAGTGTTTAAACTGAACAGCTTCTAAACTGACTGGCCTATCACTGATTTCTCATATAGGTCCTGACAACATGGGGCAATCCTGTATCCTCTATATGTTTCTTTATAAGGATGGTTCTTGTGTTGATCTCTGCAAATAACTCCTCCTCTTTAACTCTTCACAAAATCTGATTGCTCCAACTTCCATACCTAGATTATTAGCCAATGAAAAGTCATACAACGTTTAAGATCATTTCTTGTTTATCCTCACAAGAATCTGGACTGATTTTAGCCATCATCTGCTAACAAAACAAGCAAAGGAATAGCTATTTTGCTAACTGGGGGGTGTATGAAGAAGCTGTAGTAAATAAAAAAATATGGAGAAAAGTCAGTCGTCATCTTCAGGTGCCATCCTGTGCTCAGAAACTATCAACAAACCCTCCCTGCAAACATACTCTATTTATTAATTACACAATTTAAGCTATGGGTGCACAGTTCATATGAGCACATGGACCATTGGAGACATCATCCCACCAACACCAGCCTGTTCACTCCCTCCTAAAATCATCTCCCATCTCTGTCTTCCCTGTTTACACTATCGTCACAGCCCACAGCCCTGCGCTGACTGTCTGTCAGTCAACGTGGCCTGTAGGGGTAGTGACCTTTCTGATGGCAATAAGGACCCTTAGTGCCACTCACCCCATTTCAATAGTCGATCCAAGAAATGAAGGAATACAGTAATCAGCAGCTGCTTTTGTGTAGGGTGGCCGGGCAGAGGAATCATTCCAGTAAATATCTTTCTCCATCCTTGGTAAGTTCATGTGCATCTCGTCCACTGCCAGAAGTGAGACCTGATTTTTTGGTATAAATCATGTCACTTTCAACATAGTACAGTATATGAAATAATCTGCTTTGTACTCCCTGGGTCAGCATTTCTTTCAGAATTTTAAAGTTAGCTGTGTATGCTGGCCTGGGCATTGGGAAGAGACTCGGTATTATAAAATATAGCCCCTATACTCTCCTATACTCATTAAAGCATAAATTTTATTGTAACTTGAATCTTCCATGCTGCAAAGATAGTTGTGTCAGATTGAAGTCCTTTCCTCATGTGTGATGTAGTTAAACGGACATGTGATCCTCCACATGCTATGGGAAGTCTGCATAGAGTATTAGTTGTACTCCTTAAAATGTCCAGAGGTTGAGAAGCTTTCTGATAGGCTTCATCCACATTTTAAGACACTCAGAACCAAGTATGTGACCATCTTGTTCTAGGGCCTTCCACTATATTTCATATAAAGGGCTCTGAGGCACCATAGCATGAGTAGCCTGAAGTGGCATTAAGCCAGAGAGCATCTTTGACAGCATGAAGGCCTTTCCCACTCCTGTGCGTACCTTCATTGCTTGCTTTGCTTAACATGCTGGTTTGCTTGCCCTGCCCTTGCTCCCTCTAACACCTGGGCTCTGCTTTGCAGTCTCAGTGGTCCCCAGCACATGTGGGGTCTGACAGCAGCTCAACCCTATGCTTGGCTCTACCTGCAAGGGGAGCAGTGGGTGCCATGGGACCTCTTCATGTCTTTGGGCTCCTTCATGGCACGAGAGACAGGGGCTGTTTGGGAATCGGGGGTAACTGCAATAAATCTGTACCCTGGCCATCTCACAGCTCCTGCCGCTGAGGACACTGGCTCCTGTGCTGACCACAGATGCTGCCACGGGTGGCAGCATCACAACATGAATCATGGTATGGGCCCTGCTTATTACTTCAGGGCCCTGCTTGGTCTTTTTGGTATCTTCACTGCCATATTTTTTTTAAAGGAAGGTTCATATACAATATTGCAATCTCTAGACATTCAGATTAGCAAAATGGGTTCTTATCTATGTGGGAATAGATGGCTTTTGGATTTTGCAGGATTGACCTACATTACATGTTTTTCCAGGCATAAAGCGAGCTTATAGTTTGAGGTCAGCTGTTTGCATGCTTAGTCAGGCATCATAAATGCCAAATACCAAAATCAAGATGCATTAGCTTGTAAAAACAAAATCTGGGGATCACAGCCATAGGTACTCGTTCAGGGAAAGAATTCGTTTTGCTGACACTTGTTGCCCTTAATTTGTACCTCAATATAAGAAACAGCATTAAATGTAATGATAACCTATGGTACAGTAAAGATGGAAGTAGAAATAACAACAGCAACCTGTAAATTTCTATCGATGCACCAGTTAGTTTCAAAATCATCATCATCTTCTCCAAATGGATTAATAAGTTGTTCAGCGACCTGAAAGGAAAACGAGACAGTGAACAGAGGTTGGCATGCCATGTCAGGACTGCTGCCTCAGAGAAAATAGGATTGGATTTTTTTCTCTCTTCCTGCCTGTCACTTGCAATCATAGCTTGAGCTCCCATATGATGGTTTTGCCAGCCTAGCGAAGGAACATCTTACTTTCCCTATAGATTCATACATCCATGCCTCGTTGGTGCTGTCAATCATGATTGTCGGCACTGGCCTACTGGGAATTGAGACATGTCTGGGTCACGGTAATTGTCATATAAGATAGTCATTATCTTCCCTTACTGTTGTCTTTGGCTGATTTAAATGAATGATTTAGCAGCTAGAGGCTCTGTTATTGCATTAAGGTGCACGATACTCCACCAGCCTATTGGGTCAGTATTCCTGAGCCCTGCAGCTGGAGTCTGCCGGAGGGAGTACAGCTCATCTCTCCAGCTCAGCCCTCAGCCCCTGCTTCTTTATCGGGGGTGATGCTGATGGCATCCCTCTGAAGCTTTTCAGGAAAAGCAGACCACCAAAAGATTTGACTCAAGCGGACACTGTGCATCATGCAAGCCAAAGCCAAGAGACAGGATCTGAGTTTGTTCTTTAATTCAACCTGCTGTTTTGCGTTTCTGTACATAAAGTGATTAAAACCACAGGGGAGAAGCCCATCCTTTGGAGCAGACAACCAGACAGTGAGTTCAGGCACCTTTGTGGTGAGGCACCTTAGTCTGGGAACTAGGCTGGGAAAGGAAACCTCTCTGGCTGCCCATAGCCTTATCCAGTCCTGCCCCCCGCAAAGGAATAAATAAATAAATGGAAAAAACAACCAGAGACTTGCCCCCCATCCCCATGATCACCAAAGTACACTGTGGGGAGAAAATGCATAGCTGCTGGGGGAGAAAAAAAAGATGAAATAGAAAATTTTAAAAAAAGAAAAAGTTTTAGGAGAGTCAGACTTCTCTATTTCTCAGTTCCTTGGTACACTGAGGTTAAATATCCTCTCCCCTTCATGCTTTTCTCCTTCTGTTTGTCCTTTTAAGCCCTGGTTTTGAAGCCGATCACATTCTTGCTGACCCTCCCAAGCCTTCCTGGTGGTCACCAGGGCCATGTACAGGAGCAGTGTCCAGGTCCTTGGTTTAACGTGGATATGGGTGAAACAACCGTATGATTAAACAGCCCTGCTCATGAACATTGCTATGGAAGGCTATGATCTAAATAACTTATAATAGTAAGGCAGTCACTCCCTGGCTATTTATTCCTATGTGCCTCTAGGTTGTACGAGTGGGTAAGCACTTGCTGACCCTCCTAAGCCACCACTTCCCAGGCCGGCAGTGGAAGACAACAAATGAACTGCTGAGCAGACTAACATGGCAAAAACACCTGTAAGGCAGGACAAACGAAAAGGATACAGGGGACGCCCCTGCTCACACTCGTTGGCCTGGCCCATGGCATTAAATTTTGGCTATAGCTATGGGTGCTGCAATAGGAATGAGCCTGAACGCCGACTGGGTTGCAGCTCTCCAGGGAAGACACTGGATCAGCTCGGTGTAAACTGGGGGAATCACTGCCCAAAAATCCACCGCAAAACCTGTCACGTGAGCTAAAAAAAGTGAGCAGGGCTGGGGCAGAGGGAACAGCAGTGGTGGCCTTTTACTTGGCTGGTCTGGTCCTGGCATGTGAGACACGACTTTATTCTCTGGAAAGGAATGTAGTGCTGGACAACTAAGCCCTGTATTTGGATGGTCTGTCTATCCCCGTAATGAAAATGGGGATTTAGAAGTGTCTCACGTGATGGGAAACTTTGTCCCTGTATTGTAGGTATAACAAACCAGGCCCAAGGCCAAGAAATGAGCTCAGTTTAGCCATCATTTCTGAGGAATTGCCAAGTTACTGGAAGTCAATAGCTCGGGGCCCTTTCTGCAGCCTGGCAGCCAAAGCCCAACACACTCAGCAGGAAACCGGCTGTAACCTTCAAGACAGAAATATCCTGACTCGGGGGCACTGCAGGTTTGGACAAACCTCCAGTCTGAGGGAGCACTGCCGATATTAAATCCACTTTTTAAAACCACTTCTCCTCCCTTTCATTTCCTTATGCAGAAGATTTTTCAGTTACAAGGGTATCTTGTGCCTGCTGTAGCCAGGAGTTGGCTGGAAGCCCTGAGCCTAACTGGAAGAGATGCTATTAACAGCCTTGGGTGCCGATGAAGGGGAAACCATTCCCCCCTCATGAGCACCAGCAAGGTGGTCAGGAGGAACAGCTTACAGTTTTGTAACCCGCTAGTAAAACCCTGGAAGACATTGCCTAAAGCCTCACATTTCTGCAGGAGCAATGTGCTCCCCTCGCCACACCAGCCTGCCTTCCTCTCTCTCCCGCTCCCCTCCAGGCTGGTCCCTACGTGGCAAACCTCTTTTCCCTCCCAATTTCCTAGGACACAGTACTACAGGAGCTTGCCCTGCAGGCACTTTACTTTCCCCTGTAATCTGCCAGCTCAGTGTGCTGCCTTCTCTACTCTGCCCTTTGGAGTTGGCTATGGGAAGGGGGCTCTAAAACTGGCCAATTTTGTGCAATTTATATTCTAACAGCAAAGTTAGCTCTAAGTTTCCAGCCATGATTAATAATCCCAAAAGGAAATCTTAATGCACACAGACCCTAATGTACCAATTTGCTTTTTATTTGAAACTTTTTTCCAGTTAGTCTACCTTGATACTCACTGCAGAGGAGAGAACTGCCATGAGGTATGTGCCTTAATTACTCAACTATCAGATCAATGGCGATATGTTAATGGAGCAGGCATCAATGGGCCAATGGTTAGCATCCAATTCCTTCTATAACTGTTCTTTTTAATGAACATTTTTATGCAGTGGGGTTGTAGCCAATATTGGCTGTCACTGTTTGATAGCCCTCTGGAACCGGAGACCTTTAATTGCCTGCATCTGATTAAGTTAACAGCAGATATTAAAGGCTGGCTTTGATCATAAGAAGAAAGTATGATTCAGTCCCTTTCAGCCCATGCCAGGTCTGCAGCAGTATTTCCCCATTGCACAGTGGAGTGGGAGAAAGTTTTTTTCATCTTTCATCTGTCATTTTATAGTCCAAGTCCTGGGACCTGATTTTGCTGGAGTAATACTCCCTTGGGGAGTTGGTGGCTGCACTGGTCCTACTAAAATTAGCTCTTCCGGGTTCCCAACCATTTCTTACTGTCAGATCTGTCATGTGGAATTAAAAATGTATCACATGAGATGTTTCTTTATGACCACAGGACGCTTTGGGCTGAATTCAGCCTTGCTGTAGCTCCATTAATCTTTGGTGATTTTACAGTGTGCCACAAATCTGACATCTTGACTTCAGCTCTGACACCTTCACCAGCTCCCCTAGGGAGGATTCCCCCATGACCTTTCCAGAAAGCTACTTTACCTTGAGCCATCCTGCGTAGAAGAAGAACTGTAACAGTGTGAAGATTGGAATGTAAAGATCTAAGTCATGTCCCTGATATCCTTGGTCAGTATCCAAAAATTGGCGCCCTATGAGGCAGGCAAAGAAAAAAGTATAGACTGCAAGAGTAACAACCTGCAAAGAACAAAACTTCATTGAAATCATGCAATAACACAGTCTTATGCATAAGGCAACACATACCCAAAGGCCTCTGACTGCCTTTTGCCATATAATTTACAAATCTGTAGGGAGGTATTACAAATAGAGAGGCCACAGGAATAATTATAGCCAGGAAGAAGACCCAAGAAACAAAAACATTTCAGTGCTTCCCTCCCCTCTCCCAAATTATGCAAGGCCTTCAAAACATCTGTGCATTAAATATGACTTAAACAGCTAGCCAGGCGTTGATGATCCTGTGGGAGTCAATGAGTGCTCAACAGCTTGGAGACTCTGGTCGAGTCCATGGATGTTTTGCACCAAGCTCCCCTTTTACAGAAATTGTGCTTCAAATTTTGTAAAGGGTAATAGCTCAATACCTGGGTATAGACCAGTGGAATTCCAACCCAGTCATAACCAAACAAAAGACTACACCAAGACCGGTACTTATTCATCTCCTAAAAGGAAAAAAAAAAAGAAAAAACAAACCCCAAGAAACTAAAATTGCATGGGGTTCAATTCTAAATTACAAATATTTTGTTACAGTTCATTTTTGCACATATAAAAGGATGGGGAGATATGAAAGTGTAGTATATATAAATTGATACCATAACTATATCCAGCATCCCATTGTCACATTTGAATATTCACTTAGTTTATGGAGTTGGACTGCTTAGTATATTACATATTTCTTCACAAATTATCTTTTGTTTCTATCTTATCTACAGTCTAGTGATACATGAAAGAGAATATATTGTATCATAAAAAGAATGTTTGACCACTTAATGAAATATTCAGGGAGATTATCTTCCCTGAAATTGATACTATAATCTTCAAAATGTCAAATTATTCTCATTTCTTTTTCCCTGCAGCAATGGAACAAGTATGAATTTACAGTGATGTTACAATAATTTTTTACTCATCAATTTGTTGCTTCAGTTAATACCTTCTTAGTCATATAAATACAATCCCAGCAAACTGCTGCTGTGTGTGCTTGAGTGTACATTGGTACACAAAGTGTTATAAATCCTGAGTAAGATCATTTAGATGACACTGGAGAGCTGTGCGCACTAAATCAAATTATGTAAGTGAAAAGCTACCACATAGCAATTTCAGATTAGTTTTCTGTAGATTTACTTTTTGTACTTACGTTCATCAGTGTCTGCAGATCTACACTGTCTCGAATTCTTCCCTCTTTTCGTGCCTTCGATGCCAAGTTTCCAAACCAGACAAATGGAACCCAGTATTTCAGGTGGGGAGACTTAAGGTCATCAAAAATTTTTCTTTCATATCTTGTCATAAAACCTGTTTACCCAGAAAAAAAAACCAACCAACCAACCTACTTAATTTATTTTGTGCTTTCAGTGCTACAGATATTATAAATTTTGAATATGTTTGAATCTGTTTATGTGATATTTGCATAGAACTATGCAAAATACTATTTATAATTCTAACTAGTAGCCTCCTCCTCATTTTTTTTTTTGTTTTTTGAGCCTTTTTGCCAGGACAGATCTTGCTTGAAACAACTTCTTTTTGCAATAACTACCTACGCAAAATCCCTCTTGATCAATATATGCAATAATTTGCTATTATTGTGTTCTCATATCTGACTGCTGACATATTGTGGATACATATAATACTAGGAATTGTACAGATTACTCTCTAGTTTCATATTCTACTTTCAGAAAAATAAGGAACTGGGTGTATCAGTCAAGAAACTATCACTTTTCAGCAATGATGGCTTTTAGATGCGTCTCAACATATGTTGTAAGTGCAGTTATGTGACCTTCTGATTCTGATAATTTTTTGGTAAATCTGCAAAGCAGTGAGCAAGCAACAGAGGATACAAGTGCATGCACGAAAGGGAGCTCAACAGAGAGCGTGCCTTCTGCCAGTGAAATACTTCCCTGCCAGATTGTGTTTCATGTTTTCTTTGGGGTTATGAAGGCGTGCAAAGAGATGGAAAAGGAATCACGCACAGAAATCCTGCTGCTCGCAGGACACCGGGCCAGATGACGTGCTGTGGGGCTGCAGGCTGAAGCTGCTCTCTGCCTGGCAATTTGCCTCGCTGGGGTGCTGGGAAGGTATTAAGTTTCCTGCAGAGTTCTTCTGGCCTTGTGAAGCCCTGCTTCCCCCTGCTGCAAGCAAGTCCAAGGTCAGATAGCAGGGGAGCCAGGGCTGTGTGGGACAAAACCTGCACCAGAGCAGCTTGCTGCCTGGGACCGGCATGGGAGCAGCTGGTTTTTGGAGCAGCACCTCCACCCCCTTGGGCTTCGTGGGTAAGAAAGCTCTGCTGTGCTCTGCTCTGCTGTCCTCCTTCCACCCAACCTTTGAGAAAAACAACCTCAGAAAATTCATGAGGGGGAACTTCACATTTTCCTTAGTCCAAATCCTGGATTTTCTGAGATTGGAGCAATCTTCAGGTTTGGGGGATCTTAGTGTTTGCTCACGGGTGTGTGTCAGCTACCAGCGTAGGTATAAGGCTTCTTTTGTTGTGTTGACATTAGCTCCAAAACAGGACAAAGTTAATAACATGGCAGCCCCAAAATAAGGGGCTCAGCCAATTAATTACAAGTTTGAGTACTGGAAATTCAATAAGGGAATTGAGAATAGACAGGAATTTTTCTCTAGTCTCCAACTAGTAACTAAATTAGCCCGTTGTTCCTAACATCACTAATGATGCATGAAGCAGCAAAAAAATAAACATACACAAACTCAGTTGTGTTAGGTATAAAAATGTGAATGAGGTAAAAGGAGATTCGTTAAACATGGTGACCTTCTTAAATATTCTGTTGTTGAGGAAAATGCCATTGTTGTACAGTTGCAACAAGTCAACACAGGAGGTATGAAATACTGCAAGTACTGAGAAGAAACACAAGGACAGGACAGAAAATTCTGTGGAAAAGTTCAGCAGCAAGCCACAGTACTCCTGCAGTATCCTGGAATTTGAGAACAGAATAAGATACAGCTTTTAAAAGACCCCTGGGCAGTTTGCAGCCAGCTCTCCTGCACAGAAATACTTAGGCAACCAGACAAATTGACCTGCTAGTTATGACTCCTGACTCCTAAAAGTCACTCTTTCAGGCTGCCTTTGATTTCTGGCTGGCCAACCTGCTTATTACAGGACAGAAAAGGATGTTTCTATCAGGCTGAAACAGACAGACAGAATATCAGAAAATTGACAGTCTGGAGTAAACACTGGATGCAAGTCACTTGAGAGGCTCCGGGAAGTCATTATCTGGAAGGACGCAGCCTGAGGGGTCACGAAGAATAGCAAAGCTCCAAGGATCAGTTCAGCTCTCCACTAAACTGGGTACATTTTTGTTCAGAAAAGCTCAACAAAGCCTTATTCCTTTAACAATAACATTCAAATTGTCATTATTTTTAAAGTTAAGGTGTTTGTGTTTATATTAATTAGATATTCTCTTGGATGGATATTAATAACGCCTAGTAGTCTTAGCACAGAAAATACGAAACAATTCTGGATTGCTCTTCCTGCTGGTGAAGGTTAGGGCAATACAAACAATATGCAGTTCAGAACTGCTTGCTGTTATTGCGGCGGCAAAGAAACACTTTATATTCCATTAAATACAGGGGAGGATATCAAACCTCAGTTATTAAAATTAAATTGTTCCTAAATATGGTCATGCTATTTTTATTCAAGAGTATTCAAAGAATTAACTGAGGAACTCTCTGAACAAGAATGCTGGTTTTGACAAGCACTGGAAGACTGGAGCAGTTCCACAAAACTGGAAATATTTGGCAGATACAGTGCCAAGATCTTGAAAAGGATGATCTAAGGAATGACAGGGCACTGAATCCTTGTGAAAGTATGAAAAGCTTGACATGGGATGCAATCAATAAAGAATCAAAGGACACTAATGTGAACAGTGTCAGGCAAAGTGGTCTTATGGGAAAATTATTGATGAGAACACAAGCCTGGCTAGAAAAAGTCACTCATGCTCTCCCTGAAGTGATTCAAGGAGTATTCAGTTCTCCTGTCAAAACCGAATGGTTTGAGGCAAGACTGGTTCAGGGCACCCATGCCAAATACTCCAAAGGCTAGTGGTTAGAGAAGAAGGAACTGAAAAGAGGTCATCTCCTACATCTCCAGAGTGCTGCACTAACAATGGTCAAGTAGATAAAAGTTTCACTTTCTGCTTCTGTGTTATGTGGGAAAGAATTAATTTAGGTACTTCAGTCCAGTAGAGGTTTTGGGACTGCAAACTTCAGCTGTCCGTAGGTATTCATGTAGTTGGGCTCACACCTCATGTTTCTCTTCAGCATTTCCTCTCCACTGTTCTGGGCTGCTCTCTGCCCAGCTGCTGACTCATTGCTCATGTTTTTTAAGACTCGTGTTCTTGAGCATCCAACTTCCCTCTTGCACCTTGCAGCCAACAGGATTGGTGCACTCAGGACGGCTGCTAGGCATCTGATGCTTATGGCATACGTGCAGCAGTACTCAGCATCATAACGTCATGAATCTACATGCATCTACTGCCTACAGCTCCATAAAGAATGCTAAAAAATGAAAAAGAGTTCAGAAAAAGAGTTAGGAGGAAGATCCAGCACTGAAGACCGTATCTTGTAGGGAGAGACTACATATGGTGAACTCCTAAGTTTATTCAAGCCTTTATGCACTCTGCTAACAGGTAACTATTGAGAGAAAAATGGTGGTTTCATCTAATTAGAAAAAGAACAACCCAAAGCCATTAAGAAATCCAGTGACTAGAAGATGACTCTGTGCAAGTTAAGACTGAGAATAAAATTTCACTTTTCAACAGCGAGTTCACTGTTGTGAATGTCAGTTCATCTAGGATGCAGTGTAATCTCCAGTATACCCAGTTGAATTTTAAATTAGGGCTGGTTATATTCCTAGAAGGTATTATAGCTCAGTCAGAAATTGCAACATGAGAAAGGATGCTGTGAGTAAGCTTTTATGCCTTGTGTTAGAGATGAGTCAGACTAGATTATCATGATACTGTTCTCAGATTTAAAATCTATGAATTTAAGCAGTTCATTTGCTGAAAAGAGGAATGTGTAGCAATAGTTACGCTGTGGCAGTTCTCAGTTTGATAGCGAAACGCAAAATCGGCACAAGTTGTTTCAATGATGACTGTGCTGTAAGTATCAGATTCTGCCACTCACATTTATATTAAATGCTGCACTCCCATGCAGTCTGATATGTAATGCCATCGGGAGCTAGGGAGGAGATAATTGCAGAGTACTGTCTTAATCACTGGATGTTAATAGGAGCAAAATATACCCTCAAGTGCTCAGTACTTCATCAACAAAAATTCTGTGGCACAATATTAGAACATTAAAACCTACAGAATAAGTACTGAAATCCACAGAGCTGACTACACTAGCAATACTTAGTTATACAGTTTATAGTAGAATATTTTCCACCATTAAAAAAAACCCAAACCAAAACAAAACAACCAAAACTTGTTTTCCAGTCTACAATTTTTGTACAATGCTGCGACATTTTGTCTCTTTTGGAACAGATTGTCTTTAGCAATAGGGAGGCAGAGCTGGATTAGCCTGCTGGAAATGTTGTAATTTTCCAGTGCATACTAGAAGCAGATTGCTGGGGAGAGTGACAGAAGCTTCCTTGACCTCTCACAGGCTCAGGTAAAGAGTTTTGTTGAACAGCACATGGAAGAGAACTTCAAAATCCAACTGAATCCAGCATAAATGATTTTTTTCAGTAAGATCAGTGCATTCTGCCTGGAATTTTTTTTTTTAATATCCAAAGCTTCTCACACATTTTTGAAATGTGTATATGTATATACACACTGCATATTTTAACTTGCTACAACTTTGCTTACTAATCTCTGCCAAAGGAATAATTTTAAGAAATGCAAGACGTTCAGTAAAAAATGTATGACTTCTCCTATTTGGAACAGATCCCCACATCTCTGTGCTGGTGTTCTACCCCTGACACCGACCATGCCAGTCAGAAGGCACGGCATCACACCTTGCCTTGAAATACTCAGTGGTCAGTCCTTCATAGACAAGCAAAGTCTTACATGATTGAACTCTCTTCCCCATCATCCCACTCACTGTGCTATCAAAACAAACAGAAAATAAAGGCATGCTTAATACTTAGTATATTTATCCCTGAAAAACTAAGGTGAGGTTGTAAATTTAAAGAAAAAACCCTTGGGGTTGGGGTTTTTTAAGTATATCACAACACTTAAAATGTGCAATCTACTTAAAATGCAATCTACTTAAATTGAGATAAAGCTGTACTTGTGAAGTGCCTGCAGAGATCAGTCTCTGATACATGAGACAAAGTTATATCCCAGACATCAAGGCAATGCCATATAACAAGTCAACATTCCGACTGCATCATACTATATCTATAACTACATCATCTTTCACGCTTTGGAGAATGTTGTACCTTCTCCATATGCCTGTGTGTTTGGGGCAGGCCTATTGTCTCCATGATGTCTGAAAGCAGATCCACATAAGAGTCTCAAACTCATTTGATTTCTATAGTGTCGCTAGATGAAAACTTTAAGAGCATTAAAGATGCACACTAAAGGACACGTCATTTAAGCCACTGACAAAAACGTGGTAGCTTTGACAAGGGTTAGTATGAGCCACACATGGGGCCAAAGAGGAAAGAAAAAAATTAGTCTGGCTCCTTCCCTCCCTGTGTCCCCACCTCTGAGGGAAAGGAAAGAAATTTTGGGGAGGAGGACTCCAGTACCTGCTCCTACCACGTGGTCCATGGTGGGGAACCTTTTGTACACAGCTGTGCTCACGGAGCGAAAGATCAGCAGAGACGTTAAATTCACGTAACGCATGAGAGTCCTCCTTAACAAGCGCCCATATTCATCTCTGCCCTGGACACAGCTAGAGATGAGGAACATCAGACGATCTGGCCACGGTAAGTTCACAAACTGGTTCCACCAGCGATTCACCACCAAAGTAACGTAGAAACCTGGGGGTTAGAAGGAAAAAAAGAAGTCCAGTGCCTATCAGCATTTCTGTTTAGGCTACTTTGATTTAGTTTTCACAGTGTTTTTCATATCACTAAGCTGCTACATTTCCCAGAATAAATGCAGTAAGTCATGTCAAAACCCAGGATGCAATCAGTGCTAATTATTTAATAGACATTACAACTTAATGTCCCATTCCAGCTGAGTATCTCATACTCATGAACTTCCGAATTTTCTTTTCTGTAGTAAACCTTGAGTGGAGTTAGTGCTTTGAAAGCTCAGGAACAATGTATCAGTGTTAGTGGGCACTATATATACATATATATACAAACAAACTTTACTCTTTTGTCGGTATATTAAGAACATGACCATAAATGTTGATGTGACAAAAGTGACTTGACTTTAAGGAGACCTGTTGGAAGCTGATGATTTTATTGTGAGCCTCTAACCTCCCATATGCCCCTCATCTCTGAAATGCTTCCATGCATGGATATTCACAAATGCCTGAACAGAGAGAGCATTGCAAAATAATTTCACATATAACCAGTACTTACCAAGCACAAAAGTTACTGGGATTTGTTCAGCATATTTGTCACAGTAAATTGATAATTTTTCAAAGAACCGTTTTTGGCTACCTGTAAGAAAAAATCTGCAGCAAAAATAAAATATATCTGTTCTTTCATAATATTCTGGCACTAGCTACAAAGTGCAAACATGTTCAAATAATCAGGTATGTGCAATCAGGAGCAACCTTGGCTAATGTCTTCAAGCGAATTCTTAAAAGTAAAGTGCTGAACACTTTTGGCATGTAATAAAGAAGCTGGAGGAGAAGACAATATTATTTCCTGGTCTTTGCAGTTTTCTCATGACTAATTTGACTGCCACTACTAATTAGGATCAATACACCTGGAGAATTAGCTTGCTATCTCATACAGACCAATGATAATAGTAAGCCATAAGTCTGCAAGTAGAGCTTGCTCTCCTTTTTCAGAGGGCTGCTTAATAAAAATGCTCAGGACTGCTCGAATTGCAAAAGGTTACCAATCTCTAATTGCTCTTATTTGAAAATGCTACATTGTTGCAGAAGTTTTTTTACTCTTATGAAATTTTTCTTTTCTACAAGATTAAAAACACAACTGTATTTATTTTGCAGTGAGGAAAATATTCACCAGACAATAGAAAATGAGTGGAGCATGGCAGCTTCTGCCCATGGAAAAAAGATATCTAATGAAATACAACAAGCTTAAATATAAACTTTTTTTTATTTGCATAGATGAATATTACAGTTATTCCTTGATTTCCTATAAAAGGAACACATGACAAATATTTGGTGGGGTTTGCTTACAATTGTGCAATAAAACTTGGAGCACATATAGAAAGCTTTCCATGGTGTATTTACCATGGTCTTTAATTGCCTAACATTTCAGTAAAACTAGATTAATCTACATAAATGTTAGACTCTGTTGTTTCTTTACAAATTAATGCTGTAATTTGCTTTCCGAGTTTACAGATATAGATTACTGTAGATAGAACATTTTAAAATAGAACATTTTGGAAAATCAGTGATTAATCACAGACAAACTGAAGCTCATTTTCTCCTTGGTTCACATGAAAAGCAAACACTGAGGTCTAATTACAGATCAAGGTAAGGGCTGAATCATGATTTTGATACTTATGTGTAGTGTACTTCATCAATTAAAAGTTTCACTGTACTAATTGATGCATTGCATCTGTCACACTGGTGTTTAATTCACACCCTGGTGGAAGAAGCAACTCTCCTAATGTGTCTCCCCAGGTGCTGGGTGACGCACAGGTAATAACCTGTCTGGTTTCCATGCAGTTTTGCTTGGCCCTCTGCAAGCTTAAAAATAAAATTTGCCATGCTGTCCTAGCTTTAAGCAAAACTTTGCTTTTCCTGACTATATAACCTGGCTCACAAATTATTACCTTTCAGGGTTGTTAAAGAAATTACCACTGAACAACTGAAGACACAGTTCTGCAAGTAGAATGAAAGGCCTGTACTTATCATTTAAAGCAGAGAGGCATGCTCGCTGCCGCCAACTTGACGTCAGAATGATAAAAGCTATATAACATAGGCTAGTTATGGGTGTTTATTTAGCCTAACTTCAGTAGGACGGTTGTTCAATGCTGGGCTGAAAGTAGAATCAGCTGAATATGATAGACAATATTTTATTTATACCCTACGTGCTTTCTCTGGAACATTAATGTAAACGTGGAAAGGAAAGGACATCAGAAAAGGTCCAAGGAACAGACAATAATTCTGTAGTAACCTCCCCCATAAACAATCATTCATCAGCCTAACACCATGAAGTGTAAAACTTCAGTATAACATTTAATGAGATGTGAATTGGAAAGAGTGTACCTGTATAATACACTTATCGCTGTGTAAAGAGTAGCAAAAACAATAAATTCTCTGTACAGCAATTTGTAGATGCTGCCTTTCCACTTTAGGAGTAATCTGTGAAATCCAAAGAAAGTGGCATTTGCTACTTTGCTGGAGTAAGTGACTGTCATCCTCTTGGCAGGCTGTGCCTACAAAACAGTAGAAGAGATGCAGGAAACCAACATTTCAGACAGTGTATCCTAACCTGAATGCACCCTTCTATAGTAGATACGTAGATACACACGCACATATACGCATATAATAGTTTATGTATACATAAATACATGCTGCATGTATTTATATATATAGAAAGAGAGAGAGAAATAAAAATCTTGCAGTTACAAGCCCTGTTGAGACCTGCAGATTGACTGATGCAAGGCTCTATTTGGGCCTTATCTTAAAGACCACCCAAAAGCAACAGCTTGGACCGAATGTGGCCACCTGCCTGGGTGGGCAGCGGCAGGGACACGTTACACCTCTGAAGCCTCTGCTTACTCAGTTTGCTCCAGTCCAGTGTGAGCAAAGAAAAGGAAGTAAATTGGCTTGAAATTTTTTTCAAAACTTTGTCAGCACCCCAGCAAGAGAAGTAGAGCTAAATTCCACAAATGCACCTTCCCCCCCAGCCACTATTTTTAGCTGGCTTTGGTGATTATACTAATCTAAACTCAAATGAGATTTGGAGACTGCTTCTTTCATTAACAGTTACGACAGCAGCTGAGATCAGATGGGGAACCCTGTTATTTCTCGGCTTGGCAGCTAGACATACTCATCAATACTTCAGCATTGCACGGCCATGCAAAAAAAGCCATAGGGTTGCTCAGGTAGGCAGTGTGCGACACAGTGTAATTAAAGCAGTACTAAAAGAGGTGTGCAGGTAAGTATTTTACGCTGGGTTTGTTACTCGCTTACCCAATGTAGGGAGATGCTACAGGAACTTTTATGTGCTTACCAAAAAAAAAACCTAACTCCAAATGTGGATGAAAGCAGTACAGCATGCAAGAAAGGGAGTAACTAAGACAAGCACAAAGCCTCAGGGTAGTTATTGTGTATCATAAATACGATTCTTGCCTGTATTTTCTTGATGCCACTGTAGGTCATTTACTCTCAGAAAAAAAATCTGAACCCCTAGTAAATAGATGCCTTGATAGTATTTTATGCAACTTGGCTGTGTCTCTGATGCAGAACATAAAGTAAGCCATTAAAATTCAGCTGTAAAAGTACCACTTTTTCTTTTAGTCACCAAGGGAATCAGCAGGGAAAAGACACCATAAGCCTTCTATTGCTGACAGACTGTCTCTTCTCGTCTGCAGAACGGCTGCTCGAGGTTTGCCAGCATGGGCTTGGAGATTTTTTTTTTGTGTTTTTTTTTTTTTTTTTAAGATGCATGGGTTTTATTCTTTAGCATCCAAATGATAGTTTTCCTGTTTCTGAGACTTGGCACAGGCCTTTGAATTTTTTGTTGTCATTTTTGAACTCCAAAAAGTTCAATTCAGGAGCCAAACTGGCTGACTGGCATGCACAAATGCAGTCCTGTCTGCTAACAAGCCTGTGGTCAGGATGCAACGCTTAAGAAAATGGAAGCAGAGATTTCCATTCTCCAGCAGAAACGGGGCTTTATAAACAATGGGAGAAGTCTCTGGCTGGGCTACAAGGGAGGAATGGGGTAAAAAAAATACTCTTAATGATGCACTGAGTTCCCTGGGATCGCTGTAGGAGGCTTTAGTCCTTGCCCATTGATGCTGGGGAGCATGTGTGTTCAACCCATATTGTCAAGAAGTGTGTCTCTATCTCCCCACTAACACCCAATTTGTAATGGAAACCTCCAGTGGGACTGCCTGTGTGTAGGGACTTAGATCTAGAAAAGATATCTGATAATGTGAAGGTTTATGGCCTGGTGGGAAGCCAGACCCCCAGCGTAACACAGTGCAACGACCAGAAGATGAAGTTAGACAAATGCAGTCTGAAGTAAAACACAAATTGCTAACTGTGGGGGTAACTAAATATTGGAATAGGGGACTGGATAGACACCCTGTGGTTTAGGAACTTTAAGATGAGAGCAGATAGTTGCACAAACGATGACCTTCAGGAAGAATTCACATAGCTAGGAGATACAGGGTTGGGGCTGAGTGGCTCTGCTGGTCTCCCCTGGTATCTGGGCGTCTGTGAAACTTTCTGTCCAGTCCCTTCTGTCGTGGGCCATGGAGGGAGCAAGAGTGCTTGCAGGACCCTCACAGCATCTGCAGCTCTGCAGGAAGGCAGTGATTAGTGTCAAATCCATGACTCTCAGTTTCTGCATAGGGGGTTCAGGAAGGAGTCGTCCTCCCAGGCATCAGTGACTGGACAGTGCCAGAAACTGGCCAGTAGCTCAGCTGGACGAAATGGGTCCACCCCCCCCATGGAGCTGCAACAAATCCTGTCTTGCAAGACCTAGTGGATGGGTTTTGGCCACAAATGCAGAGCTGTAATAATAACAGGATTCAGGATTAAGAATATTTCCCCCCCTATTAGACTGGGAGAGGAGAGTTTTCTCCATGAAGTGCAATTTGCCTGCTTGATTCAAGCAACTGTATTTCACTTAATCAGATTCCAGCCATCTCTCTTAGCACTTTACTCAATGCCCTTGGCTCTGAATAGAAACTCTTCACATTAGCTTGGGAGGCACTGGACGCCCACAGCTTTTTCTTTCTGCCTCTGAAATGGGGCAAAGAAAAGTGGGACTGTTACAGCAATTTCAGGCTTTGGTGCCTTGGTTTCCTTGCCCTGCCTTGCCTGTGATGCACTCTATTTTAGTTTCCTGCTAAGCAAATGCTTTATTAAACATTTATCATTGGGTTCGTATAAGGACTTAAGGGTAATATAATGTAATGTCCTAAAATATACATTATGTCAGATTAATTAATCTAAGATCCCTTTAGACTATATGAAGCTATGAAAGGCAGCTATGTGACCATCTGATTAGATTTCACAACATAGCAAACACCAATTTAAATCTGCGCTTGTGTTTTTTTCTCTGGGAACAGCTACAAGCACTTGGGTACAGCCCACCCACCAGCGGGAAGTTTTGGCATAAAGCCTTGCTCTGGGTCTGGTTCTTGCACGGTGGTCCCAAGCCCTTGGTTCATGGGCCGCATGTTGACTGAGAGTCCTTCCAACATTACTCATGGTCACAGGAAATTAAAAAGCTAAAACTGAGATGGACAGGAAGAGCAAAGCATAACGATGCCCCCAGCACATTCCTGTCTGAGCACTGTTTTGGCTGGGGCCACAGAAGGACAGAGCACGTTAGATTAGATACCACAGGCACTGGTGCCGTGAAAGACTTTCCTATTAATTGTGTTGCCCTTAACTTCATTAGCAGATATAGGGCTAGGCTTTCTGCTGGTATGGATTTGCAAGTTTTGAGGACATAACACAAGTTATGCACATTTTATGCCTGCAGAAACTTTGGCTCATATCTATGACACCGCTTTTCCTTTTGTTCAGTGTTTGTTCCCTCCCTGAAACTTTCTCAAGCACAGGCTGAAATGTGAGTTATACATTACTCCACTTTTGCTAAGATCATCAGAAGCCTTTAGGCATAAACACCTAAAAATAAAAGATTGCCCCCCCTGCCAATATTGAGCCCAACTGTAAATGGGATTTTTGCCTGGCTGACAATTTCAGGATGCATTAGGATTCAGAGAGAAGCCACAGTAAAAAATAACAGCCATCAGTGTTTCCGAAATGACCATGAAAGGCACATTACAGAATGTATAAATAAATAGCACCTCTGCGCAGACCTACCCCTTGTCATTGTATCACCTTATTTCTTGGTTCATGGCATAGTAGAGAAAGTGAGTGAGAGAGATTTGAGTTAAGTCAATTATAAAAGCATATTCAGCTCACGCTATATCCACTGACCTGCTATTTTTATTCGGCAATCCAAGCCCAAAGGCAAATCCCAGACCCTTCCTCTTCCTCAGACGTCCCAAACAAAGTCCCCTTCAGGTCTGCAATAGTCACCTTGCTCTTCCCTTAACCTGAAGCAAGGGGTTGCTGCTGCCGAGCCCCAGGAGGAGTGGACTGACAAGAACAGGGGTTAAAATGTCTTTCCACTTCTGGAAGTCTGTTTTTGCCAAGTACTCTGTCCTGTCAGTTACAGAGGGAACAAACGCAAGCAGCAGCAGCAGCAGCAGCTGCTGATCTTGCTCTTTTCTAGTCTATAATTATAACGCCACTTGCCATCCGAAGGACCCCTTTCATTTGAATGAAGAATCTTGCAACGGTTTGGCTGGCACCTACGGTTTTCTACATTCTATTTCCCGTCCCCAAAATGGGACGGACAAGAAGGGAGCATTTTTCTCTGAGACTTCTCTTGAAAAGAGTGATCTCTTTGAGCCAGCCCTGCGAAGACACATCAGCGAATAGCACTGACTACATCTGAACGGGAAGACCAGAGACAACCTCACCAAACTTGGGAATGTGCCTCAGCTGCACCTCGATCCCACCCCGGAGCACACCTTTGCTGCATTGCTGATTCAAATTGGAAAACCAGGACTTCGGGGTACACAGTAGAAATCACCCATCCCTCCAAACAGGCAGAGTTGCTGTTACCAAAAGTCCCATCAGACTCAATGAACCTATTCATGACGGTACATTTCAGCATGTGAAAGCCTTTCTGCGACTGGAGGATCTGCACAGGACTTCTTCCCCCCTTCCCCTTTGTAAAATGAGACAAACTCTGTCTTTTATGACCCACGACATTAAAAGGGAGCTGTAAAAGGTGATAGACTGTGAAAGCCCAGGAGATGTCACATAATGCTGCCATAAATCTCTGCGGAGAATGAAATAATGTGACTGTGAAGTAAATAAAAAAATTGCAGGGGGAGAGAGTAAGTAAGATTTATAGATTTAATACATTTTATGATGAAAGGTTTTTTTCCCCCTGCCTTAGTCCCATCAAGCTATTTCAGACCACTTATTTAATTAAAACTCTTGGAAAGAAAATCAGTTGCTGCCACTGTTTGCCTTTCTTCTCGTTGGCAATGGCAGAAGGAAGACACTTTGATGTCAAAGCAGGGGAGACATAAGACTGTGGCATGTGTGTGTCAGGCAGCGGCCTGTGGCAAAAGATGACAAATCATTTTAGCATTCAGTGACTTGGCATGAAGAAACATACTGCCTGATCCTATTACAGTCACTGCCCTCTGCAAGGAAAACTCCTAACAACAGAGATGTTTTAAGGTCACTGGTAAAATAATTACTTAGACCTAAAACATTTTTCTTTGCTGAGTATAATCGTTCGCTGGTCTTGCTGAGCAGTAAATAATAGCACCTCTGTGTGTCAGACAGTGGGTATCAGGTGGTTTTCCTGGAGGCTCTTTGGTCTTTCTGCAGATTGAAGCAGCTGCGATTGCTCCACTGGCTCTGAGCTGTTTTGCAGAAGACACGAGATTTAGAGCTTCTGTGTGTTCAGAGGCAGAAATAAATACAAGTTTCCAGCCATGTAGCTCCATTGTGACTGGTTCTGTAGGAAATGCTCCCCTTTTTATCACTAAGGTGCCCCTTAGTCCTTGCAGGATTTTTCCCAAAGACAGGCGATGTTTTCATCTCTCCTCCATTTCCTCCCTCCCCAAAAGAAGCAGACTTGATTGGCGTAGAGCCCTTGCTAACAGAGGCTGCTGCATGCCTATACTGCACCCTCTGACTTGGCTGGGCACATCCTTTCCCAGCTAATGGTCCTCCCATTTTAAGCTGTCCAGACCCATAGGTTGCTTGGGTTCACCTGAATGTGGGAGGAAGGGGGAGAGAACGTGATAGGTTGCAACTGCTACTGCAACGTCCCCAGTTAATGAACTTACTACCTTTTCTAGCTGATGCCAACACCTGTGTTAGCATGAGTGAGTGGAGGCCTTTACTATAAATTTTAAGGCAGTCTTACATTTTGATTCAGCTCTTCAGTTTAGCTCTATATTGATATTTGAACCCAGAATATTAGCAACACATTGGTAGTGGGCTCTGAAAGCTCATTTATTACAGAAGGGCTGTGAAAGCCATCACAATGCCTGTGGTTCACTAAGGACTAGATACAGAGCTCTGCAAAAATCCTGTTTTTCAAGACATTAGAAGCTGCCTTCTGCTTTAGAGGCAGAGGATAAAGACGGGAACTTGGGAGGAAGAAAACAGCAGCAAACGCTTTTCCCAGTCTCTGACAAAAGTGCCAGCCAAGGACTGCTGTGCTAAGGACTGCCAGTGCTAAGGACTGAGAAAATACTGGTTAATGACAGTCACACTCCTTTGCTTCTGGGTGATGTTGACATGGCTGTGACAGTCCTGCTGTATAAGAAATGCCTGCTGGAGCTTTGAGAGGGCTGATGGCAAGGAAGCCATGCGCAGGACAGTGCTGCAGTGAGCACACAGCTAAGCAGAGCTGTAGGGAGGCATCGGGGCAAAGGGAGGCCTGTGGCGTGTGTTCCTCTGCTCCTCCACTGCTGGGCTGCAGTCTCATAGTGGTGTTACAGCACTGGGGATGGAGCAACACTGGGCACAATGTCCCACGTCCTCCTTGCCCCCCGTTATTGGCCACCACATGCCAGTGGCCAGAGACAACATGGCTGTGGTGGCAGCGGAAGCAGGGTGCCTAGCAGCCTCTTTGGGGAGAAGAGATGGAGCTGGCAGACAGAGGAACGAAGGGAGCAGTTTGACGGACACCACTGATCGCCCAGCCTCCTCCCAGGTAGCAGCAGTGACCAGTCGAGGTTGGGTGGGGTTGCTCCCTTATGGCAAATCACCCTCCAGAGCAGGGCTCTTTCATGCAGCCTCCCTCCAACTTGCCTGGCAATAAATCCCCATTGCTGCATGCTGCTCATCGCTAATGAGCTTTCAACAAGACTGGGATAGATACACCGTGTTGGGCCAATAGGCATTAGCCGGGCAAGGCAGCCTTGGGCAATTTGACAGGAAAGGGGACACAGGTTTTCTGGAGCATTATCTGCCTGGAGTTATCAAGGAGCAAGCCTGGACTAGTTCCCAAAGATTCAAGAGAAAGAATTTTTTAAATAACTCTGATGATTTCTTCCAAGCTGGTACGGTAAAGACTACTCCATCAAACACTGAGCTTGGGAACAGACTCTGAAGAACAGAGAGATCTGCAGTCTGTGACCTGTTATTAAGAACTGGAACTCCTCCCTTGTACTTTCTCATAACCCTCTCTTTCTGCCAAATGTGTTGAATGAGCAAATCTATGCTACAAAGAGGCACTTGGGCAATCTGAGTGATCTTCTAGCACTTTAATACATGATTTAGTGAAGAAAAGCATTCAAAAAGGGTGCCAACTGATTAATTGGCTAACAGGCAGCTGATGTGTACAACATAACAGAGGAAATAAATATATATTTTTGAAGGAAAAAAAAAAGAAAAAATTCTGTAAGGATTTGTCTTTGTATTGCCTCCCCTCTGCTATGTAACTGTTTCTACAATAAGATGTATGAATAATTATGACCATTTATTAGATTTTTAAACATCAGTGAGTCCACTGCAGCAAATGAAGTTTTATAGCAAATTCTTAAAACCTCATAATAATGAGCAAGGACCTGCAAACTGTTGCTTGAATTCCAGTGCTCTTTATACTATAAACAACTAATTTTTTCACCTTCGTATTTAAGAAATGATTTTGCAGATCTTGGAGACCATTTAAAATCTATATGGAGTCTTATTATGGACTATTAATCCAGATGAAGATCTCTTCAAGACATGATAAGTAAGTAATACTTTGTTAAGATATTCACACCTTTGCTATCACATGCAATTATCTTTAACAGCTGTCATATTGCTGATAGCATGCAGAAATTCTGTTTGTATACACTATCTTCCTAAAAAGTTACCAAAAAGGGATGGATTTGCGAAGTGTGTAAAATCGTATTTCATATTTGCAATAAATAGTTTAATTTTATCACTTCTTGTCCTTTTTCTGACCTTTCCTAATGGACATCCTTAGCAAATGTTGCTGCATCATCATCAAATAGGGGCAAAAGAGGTTCTTTTGTTTTGTTTTACAAGTGTATATGGTAGACAAGAATTTAAGAAGTCTCATCTACAAAAATAGTTTTCAGAAGTTCCTCTGTATATGCAGCTCTACTAATGATCACTGTTAATGGTGTATTTTGCATTCATGTTCTCTTGATGTGCTTCGGACACATACAAATCACACAGAGGCAAAAACATTTTAGCACTGTGTAACTAGACAGGTTTCTGCTAATATCATCCACGGGTGTTTAACAAGACAGTGCAGTGCAACAGATGGTAGAAATCCATCAAATACAAGTTATTTATTTCATTTATTTGTGCTTCCTGCTCCTCTTTCCTCTTGATTTTTGTGCCCATTTATATTGGAAGAGATACTAATTCATATTGTGTGCTAGTGAAGCTTCCAGCAAACACTTCAGTATCTGTAACAACAACGCATAATGCCAATATCCAAAGAAATGCCATAATAACTAGGCTAACATGTGGTCTGAACAACATGAAAGAATTTTCTTATTGAAAAGAAGTGAATAATTAAAATGTTGGGAAGAGGGCAGTATTAAAGAAGCTGCTGTCAGATTCTCTCAGGCGAGAATATATTGAGTTTTGCTTTATTTTTCTACTTACTGTCACTTGCTGCTGGAATTCCTGTATTAAATAAATTAGTAAATTAACATAAAATGTCCTCTGCCCATAGAATGAACGTGTAGAGAGCTGCTGTGATATCTTACAGTCTCTTTCATGAGAGAAATTGCAATAATTAAAAGTTAATCTAGTGAGAGAGATACCACCGTACTTAGCATCACTCTGTGTGGGTTGTGGAAATATACTTTAAAGGAGGCTCTTTTATCTCTGTAAGTCACATGGCAGAATACTTCAGAGGATTACAAATGAATTTGTCTGCAGGATAAAGCCTGCTGCCCTGACAGATTAATTCTCCGAGTACTGTAAAACTGTATTCAGAAACACTTTGCTTTGCAACTTCCTTGTAATGAAATAAACATCATTTGTTATGCGGTAGTGCTGAGTTTGGTATTAGAAATATTATTATTACTGTGACTGTTATCAGCCTCAACAATCCTTTTATTGCTGGAAGGCACAGACACACAAAAGCAAACTGATGTCACGGTGTGGGACTTGTCAGACAGAAGATGGGATCAACAAAGCAACCAGGAATAAGGTGACCAGGAACCAGGCTCAAAAGCCAACACCTGGATTGACTGGGACAGCTTTCTCTTGACTTAAGACCTGCGTCTCCAAAGTACTACTTATCTTCATCTGAAAGGGGCTGGGCGGGTTAGTTAACATACGTTAACATAGCTCCAGCTTAAGTTGAAGCTATATGGTCAAATGGGCAATAGCAGAAGGACAGGTGCTTGATTTTGCTCTAAGGACTGGCTCTTCTGAAGTCAGTGTCATTCTGCTTCACAAGATGACCGGGGTTTCAGAACTTCTTGCACAATGTCAAGCATTCGATATTATATAATTTCCTTGCTTGCCTAAAAATGCAGCTGATTGCACAGCCATTTGCATAATCATCCTTTTGTACATGCAGGATCCTGCAAACCTCTAATTTCTTTTCCTTTTTAATGAAGAAATATGTTAACAGAATTTTGTATTGTAGCGGACATTAAAGAATATTGATGGTTGATAGTCTGTGCTTTATAATGTATATTAATGTCTCCTGCACTTCTTAGGGAGTTAGATTTGAGAAAGAGGGATCTTTTCTCACATCGGAATGTTTCTAAGAATACCAAAAGCATTTGTTTGTATTAGAGTTAATAATGCATCTTTGTTTGTACAACAGGCATGTTTGTGCTCTCAGTCAAGACTTTTGAGGTATCAATGGAAATATCATAAACTCATGTTCTTTATGGCTTACAAGGCTAAGTTTTCAGTGAGTAGTGTTAGATCTTTGAGAGTAGAAAATGTTAACTCTTGTTCCTTGCATAGAAATATAATAGTAATAATAATAGTAGTAATAATAATAATACATAACAATGGACAATACACATAACAGTACAGCCAAATAATTCTGTTTCTCTCATTTAATAATTAACAAGGACAGCTTTGCTTATTCCTGGAAGAAATTCTCTGTATGAATGTAATTTGATTTGTGTATGTGAAAAATCACCTGTAAGAACGGCGATCCAGATATTAGTGCATGACTTTAAAAGATTAACACTGTGCAGTAATGACTGATGCAAAGCTGTGGTGTAGCTGTTAGACACTGTTAGAGGTGTGATTAAACTGTGCTGCAGCTGATGGAAGAAACTATACCCTTCATTATCTGTATTCAAATTAAAGGGGGCCTCAAACCAAAATGCAGAGACATGTTACCACCAAATACAACTGGGACTGTAAGGATGGAGGATTTTCTTGAGCTGTGTCTTGAGCAGAGAGATTTGTGGGAGTATCTGCTTGTGTGAGAGAGAAAGGGAAAAATAAAGAGAGAAGAGATTCAAAGAACGAGACGGAGACTAAGAACAGACAGAAAAACATTTGCAGGGAAAAGTGTTTAGAAAAGGGAAGTTCTTTGGAGTTAGGTATTGTCTGGAAAGGACTTGGAACAGTTGTTGTTGCTGCATTTGTGAGAACAGGATTATTGGTATTTGTGCAGAAAAAAGGATTAGCCATCATTAGGATGGCTGACCACCATCAATTTCTTTTTGTAAAGGGAACAACTCATGTGAGTTCTTTTTCTTATTTAGCTGGTTTTAGTTAAAAAAACCCCAACCCCTAATAATACTCACTGCTATTAAGAATGGTACTTGATACACATGTGAAAAGGATAAATCTGAGGACTTTACTCCATGACCCAGGTGGTCCTGCCAGTCCCGTATTAAAGCTAGCTCTGGCTTTCCTCCCTTGCATACTGCAATGCTAAACATTTTCCTCAAAACTTCATTTGTTTGCTTTGCAGATATTGATGGGGGGGGGGGGGGGAAGAGAATATAAAAAGAGAAAGTAGCATCCAGGAAAAAGGATAGTGAGTTTAGTGAACCAACAGAGAAAAAACCCAGCCTTTCCTTTTTCTATGGACAACAAGCCAAATCATTTCCACCTGAACTGCAACAAACCCTCTCATTCTCTGCTTTCTGCGACTTTTCACTTAAAAAAGGCCTAAACAGCCTCGGTAGCTTTTGCAAAATATGCACTATGCTGTGTTTGTCTACCTTGGTTCAAAATCAAAAGTCTCATTGCTCCCCCAGACACAAGGTTTAGCCTGTGAGCCAAGAGTGGATGAAACAAACCCTGCGCTCATTGTGTTGCTGCTGAGCCAGCCCAGGGCCCAGAACACACATCGGTATCGAATAGTGGGAGTTGGGGAATTTATCCTTCACACTCCTCTGGGCAAATCCATGCTTTGATTATTTTAGTCAGGTGAGGGAAAACTTTTCCTGCCATGGTGAGTGCAGGCACATTTCCAATCAAGGTAACACAGATGCAAATGCTAGTGGAGACAAGACTCCTGGGGGGGCTGGCACTTTTAAGGTCACTTTGAGAGGTGTAACAGAGTAGTCCCTCTCTTTTGTGGAACTGAAACTGCTCTGGTTTCGATACTACTTTGGCATTTTTTACCATCTATGCAACTGAGTGAAGGATTCGGATTACTTTTCAGAAATATTTCTCTGCTGCACTGAACTTGCAGAGCATTGCCACTTCTGCCAAGTAGCAAGTGATAAGACAAGAGGAAAAGGAGGCTGAGGGGAGACCTTATCGCTCTCTACAACTACCTGAAAGGAGGTTGTAGTGACATGGGGGTCGGTCTCTTCTCCCAAGTAACAAGCAATAGGACTAGAGGAAACAGCCTCAAGTTGCGCCAGGGGAGATTTAGGTTGGATATTAGGAGAAACTTCTTTACTGAAAGAGTGGTCAGGCACTGGAACAGGCTGCCCAGGGAAGTGGTTGAGTCCCCATCCCTGGAGGTATTTAAAAGATGTGTAGATGTGGTGCTTAGGGACATGGTTTAGTGGTGGACTTGGCAGTGCTAGGTTAACGGTTGGACTTGATGATCTTAAGGGTCTTTTCCAATCTAACTGATTCTCTGATTCTACAAGTTGCCAAGCTGGAGAAGACCGAAGGAGACAAGGAGAAGAAAAGGCCACTCTAAACTGGGAGGCATTCCTATGCCCAGTGGAGTGACGTCCACACCAACTAGGTAATGCTGGAGAGAAGATGAATAAAACAGTATTTCTATCACATAGGGAAATGGTTGGTACCTGCAAAAACTTTTCCGTAAGACCAGCTTCACCTTGCAGAGCAGAACATAGCAATAACTGGCAGCCTTGATTGAAGTCTGGTTTTAAATCTCTGTGTCATTGAGCAAAAATAAAGAAAAATCAGTCCACTAAAGCCACATCTTCTATTTTCATAGCAACTTTGGTCTGAAAGAATAAAGACCTTTGAAAAATTCATTATTTAAACTTTATCACATGACCACATGTTATGGGGAAGGAGGAAGAAGTCTCAGGAATTCAGTTTAGGGATGGATAAATGAAGGCACAGGGAGGGCACCCAGGTCCAAAGCAGAACTGTGAATAAAACATAGCATTCCTGAATCTTCGCCCTACGCTTTTCACTGCTATTATACGGAATGTTTGGTGGAGCTATTTTTGGAGTCTCACCAGGTAAAAGGATTCTTGAGTTTTAGCTGTAGGTTTGTTGGGGCTACAAAGTTTGTTTGGCTTTAGGGGGGTTAATTTTCAGGTGAAAAAGTATTTTGTGTTTTTATTTTCTGATTTCTGAGTTCAGGTTTGGCATCTCTGCCATCCTCCAACTAGGGATGAACATGTTGCACTATTTTTAATTGCACTCTGGGTCTGTCCCTGGCTTGCTTCTAAAGAGAAATGAAACCACATGTCAGTCCTTACATAAGTAGGTAAGGTGTGCTGGTTTTGACTGGGGCAGAGTTAATTTTCTTCATAGTAACTGGTATGGGGCTATGGTTTTTTTGTTTCTTCCACTTAGTATTAAGTTACATTTATAAGCACCTTCAAAAAACCTAGAAGCATTATTTATTTTATATGCAACAGCAGAATCTGCCTAGTTGGGCAGCTTGTTTGCAGAATCAGTCTTACGGTCAAAGTGGACAATTGTAAACTAATGTGCTTGAAGGGAAAAATTCTTTTTAATCTTTGTCATTTAATAGTTGCAATTTAACAGTTAATAGAGAATTTATATTCTTTATTCAATTGTATCTTCCCTGATTAGGCTGTGTTCTGTGTAGTCATATAAAGGTTGTTTTTTTTTTTTTAACACGGTAAAGAATTTGCCATTCTTGTTATATTGTGTCAATGAGTTCTGCAGGTTGTGTATTGAAATTGATATTTTTTGGTATTCAAGCCTTGACTTTTAATTAAGGAATATAGGACTTTAATGAGCATTCACTTTTTAGACATCATTTTAAGCTCTTATTTCTGATGCTGATTTAGTGCATTGACAAGTCTAACAGAGGAGAGGACTATGAAGTGGTTTGAGGTTTTGATGCTGCAACAGATTTGTTGTGTGATTTGAGCACATCATTTGAGTCATTCCAAGACAAATAGGAAAGAATCAATATATGTGATATAGATAAGAGTTTGGTAAGGCTTTTGAAATTCCCTCCTATGACATCTCATAAAAAAGGGAGGGACACACTGTCTAGCATAAACTACTGCAAAGACAATGCGAGACTGATACGAAAATGATGCTCAAACCATGGTTTTGGATGGCTAATTGTTAAAGTAAAGCATCTCATCTCAGAGGATCATTCTGGTTCTGATAACGTGCAATATTTTAATTAATGACTTGGCTGATGCAAAAGGGAGTGCACTTATCAAATTTGCAAGATACGAAGGGCCATAAACATTTTTTTCACTCAGTAAGAATCAACGGACATAGAAGAAAGTTCACAAGTGAAGTCACACACAAGCTGGAGAAAGACTGGTTGAGCAGCATTCTGCTGCCATAAGAAAAAAAGCAAGGATCTTTGCTGGGATGTATAAGCAGGTGTGTGACATGTTAAAGCCAGGGCTGGTCAGACCTCAGCTGGAGTGCTGTGCTCACACTTGAGCACTGTTCTACAAAGATGAGGACCCACGGGAAGAAGCCCAGAGAGAATAATTAAAACAATTGGAGGTCTAAAACCCATCACCGATGAGGGAAGATTAAAATAACCGTGTTTATTCTTTGAGAAAATGGAGAGGATAGATGATGCCATCGAATACCCTGAAGATTGTTGCTTCCTGCATCCACTGAGATAAGCTCATTGCCTCTTGTCCTACACTGCAGCAAAGGAGATTAGGTTAGACTTTGAAAAATATTTCTAACTCCAAGGCTAGTTCGGCACTGGAATGCACTGCTTCGGGAGGCTGTGCTGTCTTCCACCACTGGTAGTTTTGACAAAGAGCTTCAGGAGCAGTTAACATCAATCCTGCCTACTTGCTATTATTTTGGGGTTTTTTAGTGGGTAGATTTGAAGAAAAACACAAACCTCACTGGTTTTAACGTTATATCAGTTGAATCACAGGAAGCAGAAAAAAGATAAGTGCTGTAGTTTTAGGACTCCCATAAGCTGGATGCTTATTTATGCCAATGTAGCAATTACATTTGTCTTCCAAGTGCTTAGCTAAACATTGAAGAAATATGCCTGACTGGGGAATTCTTGTCTGTACTCTGGTTCCCAAAACTGCTAGCACTGGTTCAGCTGAGCTAGTAGAAGGGGGAAAAAAAAAATCTCTAAAATAGATAAGATTTATAGTCTCTGTACCTTTTTTGTACACAGTGGATCATTCTTTGTTTCTTTTCACTGTGCTAGGAGGTCACAATGCACGTGTAACTTCTATTAATAGATTCATCCTTTGGCTTGCTTAAGTTTATTGTTTTATAACATCTTCATTGAGAGGGAGGCAATAATTACAGTTTATTCAATATTAAAAAAGCAATAAAAGAAACAAATAGGAAGTACGACAAGCAAGTAGAAAATAAGATTTCAACATTTATCTGCTTTATTTATCCGTGAAATTGTTGAGACATCTTCCCCCACCACACACTTGAACATCTTCTATAAAAAGAACAACCATCTCGTTCTTTATTCCTCCCAACCTGTAGGAGGAAAAATTTGATTAGTTGGCATTTGTGTTTGTGTGTACAGATGAGAAACTCTAATTAAAGTCAGATCAAAGAAAAATGCTGCACTTGGCTTCTTTAAAGTCCTGCAGCCATTCTTGCCTTCAACAGAGAAGAGTGCGATGGTCTGGGGCTACCTTCGTCTTTGTGACACCTTTGTCTCTTGTGCTTTTACCTCCCTGATGCAGATTTCTTAGGTCCAGTGGATTGTCACTATTGGTGAAGGAAACAGGCACATTTGAAGACACAGTCTCTCAGATGATGGTTCAAATGCAACAGAAGACCTGGACAGACAGAGATGCAGTTCAGGGGGACTCTGTGCAGTGAGGGAACTGTTTGCAATGATGTTTACCACATTTTGTACCAGTATGACTGGAGAGAAGCTATGCAAGTGAGACTGTCAGTTGTCAGTATATAGATTGCTGTGGCCAAGTCTGTGCCAAGGTACCTATCCAGCTTTCCATCTAGCTGGAGAACGGGACTTTCTGATTTGGGGCATTTAACGACACCAAGGAGTTCAGAAGCAAGAGATGAAATGATTTCCGAGTGAACAGATTTGGTGGGAGCAGCAAACACTGGTGTTCATTAGAAACAATGCAGTTTCAGCAAAGTCCGTCCTCCAGATTTTGTACATGGTGCAGTTTTGTTGAATGGTCCTGTCAGATTATGTCTATTTAATCAGAGATGTTTATGATATGTTATTCCACCAAAGCTGTAAACTGTACATCACTTTCCACTGGCAACGGTGACTTTGCTCATTTAGAACAACAGCGATGCATGGTTTTGTTTCTAAAAGGACTTCAGTTCTCCTGATTGCTAGGGACCTAAGGGCACTGAAAGGCCTTAATTGCCCTCATCAGCCTCATCTGGGACCCCTACTCAGGCACCTTCTTCCCACAGTGCGGAGGGACTCCAGGGCTCCATTTAAGCTCAGGCCCAGGCCACCAGGGTTTGCCTGTGCCGTGTCTTGGGTGAGCCTGTCTTGGTTGCTCCTTCCTTGGGTAAGCCTCAGACGTACGTTATAGGTGTAGGTCTACATATAGGTCTCTTGCTCTTCCTGACAAGACTTCCTGGATGGATCCTGGACTTGATTTGACATCTCACCTTGTGTGATGGTCACTAGGTGTATGACAAAGCCTGTTGCTATCACACAACCTAGCCCTGCTCTTGCCTGTGCCCTTGTTGGTGGTGTTACCCTTGGCTCACAGCTCATGATGCCTGGAGGAGTAGCCCTGCTCTGATGTGCAGCTCAGGAAGGAACTGAAGGTTGGATAAAAGTACTCCTTTAAAATAGACTTTTTTTCAAAAAAATGCTTACTTCTCATATTTATGTCTCTGGATTTAATCCAAATTGTTTCAACTTTTAATTTTAACCATGTAAGTTATATTTTCTGTGGTTTGTTGCTGCCTGACTTTTAAAGTATTACTTACAGGAAAATACAGGAGTACTTTGACAAAATAAATCTGTTGGTGATTAATTTAGCACAGTCAAATTCTTTGGAAGTGTATTGCTTTTATTTCTTGAAATGCAAGATGTCTCATCTGGTTAAGACAGCAGATTGTCATGCCAAGTACAGTCGTTGTACAGGATTAAGAACTATAGGATTACAGATCCTAATTATAGACTCTTGTCAGTTTATTATTCCTTAATACATTGTTTTCAACTTCTGATTCCACTTGTCATGTCTCTTTTGCAATCATGTTTTTAATGAACTTTCTGATGCGTCTTCTAATTTGGCAAACCTGTATTCTGATAGCACTGCCTGGGTTCTATTGCATGTCAATATTAGCAAATTAAAGCATTTTAAAGGTCAGACCTCTTCAAACTGAACATCTCTGCTCTGAGTCTTTTCACAACAAACTTCAAATGATACTACTATTTGAATGTTGCACTTCTTGTACTGCTTGGTTTCTTGGCTTTCAGATTGCTCCCAGAAAAGCTGTGGATGATGATTTTCTTGTAGCCATTTCTGCTGCTTCAGCCCCCTCATAGTCAGCGTAGATTTACATACTGAAAAGGAATTTAGAAGATATTACTATTTATAGGTAATGTATTTACTTTACGATGAATGGCATTGATACATTTGTCTCTTGACATCCTCTTTGTCATATTTACGTGCCCTAAATGAACTTCTTGCTCAGTGGATGCTAAGGTGAATGTGCCACAGAGAACATAGTCTGTGGCTATGTCCTGCAGGACTGGCCAAACAGGATTCTTTCACATTCAGTGGAAAGCTGTCAAGATAATTAACGTTTCAATTATTGACTGGAATGTGGCCTAGATTCCTTAACTGATGAATGGGACAAGATCTTGTTTACATTACTTTTTTGCTGAAGTTCCTCACCATTGCAGCACATGTTTCAGTTTAGCTGCACTAACGACGATGAAAGTACATTGTCCAGCCAAAACTGCTGTCACGTGAAGAATATTTTCTGGCAATCTAATCAGCCCAGTGGTAAAATGGAGTCTTGTTTATAGTAGTTTTCCAATATTTTGCCTACTGCTTTTGAAGACACAGAAAACACAAAACACTACAGACCAGAACTTCAAAAGGAGAAAAGTGAAGGCTGTGTGTTAACCTCTGAAAAGCTGGAAAATTACCTGAACTACCCCAGTTGTGTCAGGGTGGCAGTAATCATGGCTTAAGAAAATAGGCAGGCCAAGATGGGCAGTAGTAGTATCATCTCTTTGTCGGACAAACTAGCAGAGCTGGAAAAACACATCTTTTTAGCAGGTGAGCCCTATTTTAGCTCTATATGTGGCCTTATTTCACAAGTCTTGTGCATATAAATTACAGCTCAGTCTTTAATTATTACATCCATTAGGCAGGCTCGGCACCTGATTTGAGGCAGTGCATGCCCCATGAGTGAAAATCACCGGATAATGATCTGGAATAAGTCTCGTTTTCTCAATTTTAATTGTGTAATCCTGTGCCTTTGTTACTGTACACTATTAAATACAGAATTATTAACTTCCTCGTGTTTTTGACGGTAAGAAAACATTCAGACTTTAATAGCCCTGCCCTCGCCTGCCCTTAAACAGAAGCAATGTTTTCACCCTCTCTTCCAGGTGACGAATGGAGGCACAGAAATGTCGGCTGATCTCTCCTGAAACCACAGGCGTTTGCTGCCTGTCTGTTTGCAGCCTCCCTTCTCATGAAGTGTGGTGCCTGACAGCACTCGTGCCCTGTGCTGTGTCAGCCGTGAGCCTCCGGTACCTCTAAGGAAACGATCCAACAGCATTTCATGGTCAGAGCCTTCACTGTGGGCCAGTGTTGCAGCGGAGGGATGGAGGCTGCCCCTGACCCGTGCGTCCTGGCTGTGTAACGCACCCGCTTGGCCTTGGGCCTCCTCTTGCCAGACTTTCTGGCCCCTGAAACCCAACTGTCTGCTGACAGTGTGGCTGACTGGTGGGAGTGCGAAGGAAAAGAAAACTGTCCCTCAGAAGCATTTTGGGTCACTGGCAGGTGTTTTGAGGGCAGGCAGTGAGGCCTACGCACCGCCACTGACAGGAGGCCGCTCTGGCTGGCCTTGCACCCTGCCTCCTGGGCTGGGACCCGGCCCCCGGCGGGGCACAGCCCCTGCCCCGGCCGCAGGGAGGCCGCCCTGTGCGAGGGGCCTCTCCCGCCCGGGCGCAGGGGCCCTCACCGACCCCGGGGCCGGCGCCCGGGGGCGCTCGCCGCCGGCCCCGCTAGGGGGCGCCGGGGGTCGCGCGCACCTGCCCCCGCCCCGCTGCGGGCGGCGCGCCCGCGGGGCGCATGCGCGGCGGCTGCCCGGCGCCCCGCCCCCCCAGGTTGGCCGCGGGGACGCGGTGCGGCGGCGGCGGCCGCTCTCGCAGGGCTCGGCAGGTGGGTGGTGGCGGCGGCGGGGCTGCGCGGCCCCGGCCCGCGGGAGGGACGGACGGAGGGCGGGCGGCCGGCCGGGCCGCGCCGCGCCTCCCCGGGTAGCGCCGCCGCACCTGCCCGGCGCCGCGCTCCCGGGAGCCTGTGCCCGGGCGGGCGGAGCCGGCGCTGCCTGGGAGGGCTGCCCCTTGCCGGGGCGTGGTGGCCGGGGGCGGGCGGGCTTCCCCGCGCCGGACCTGCCGCCCGCTGTGGCCGCCCCGGGCGGGGGGGTTCCTCCCCGGAAGGGCGCGGGGGCAGGTGGCGGCCCGGGCCGTGCCGTTGTGGCCGTCTGCGGTGGGAAGGGGCCGCTGGCCCGGGCGCCCTCGGCTCCGTCGGGGTTTGCGTGGGTGCGGAGGGAGCAGCCGGCGGCAGGGATGCGCTTGGCCGCAAATCCAGCCGCGGTCTAAGCAGCAAAAGTGGGCAGAAGTAGTTCTCGGGGGGTCACCCCGGGAAGCGCCGGCCGCACCTGCCCCGGCAGAGCCGGCGGCGGACAAAGAGCCGTCTTCCCCCCGCGTCGGGGCAGCCGTGTTCCCCCCCCCATCTCGGGGCAGCCGCCCCCTCCCCCCGCCCCGGAGCTGCCGTCCCCCCCCCTCGGGGCTGCGGGGGCGGCGGCCGCGGCCGGGAGGCGGTCGGGCGGCCCTCCGAGGCGTCCCGGGGCCGGCGGGGAAGGGCGTCCGGGCAGGAATGACTGAAAGGAGGAGAAGGGGGCGGGGGTTGCCGGTGCTGAAGTCTCTTCGGCTCCCGGACCTCTCGGGCGGTGGGGCGGGAGGGGAGAGCGCCGAGGGCGGCGGCGGGGAAGGGGAGGGCAGGCGGTGCCGGGGGTGCCCGCAGCGGCGCGGTGGAGGGGAGTTCTGCTTTGTGGGACTGTGGAGCTGCGCTCCCCCCCCCGTAGTGTTTCTGGTTGCTTTAAGGTCTTCGAGCGATATCGAGGTTAATACCCGGTCGCCGATAAGCAGCCTGGTAAGCTGTAGGAGTTAGGTAGCAGGGATTTCAGTTAACCTTAGTTTCGTAACGCGGTTACGTTAGAGAATAAGGCACGGAAGGGAAATGCTGGTTGCGAGTTGATTGCGAGCGATGAGCTGTGCAGAAATGTGTGCTGCCGGGGAGCCGGTGCTCCGCCAGCTCCCCGGGGGTCGCCGGGCTCTGGCAGCAGGAGATCACGGAGGGGCCACGTCCTTAATGGTACCCGCAGCCCTCGCCTTTGCTGACAAAAAGCAACAGCGTTTTTCATGGGTTGGAGAGTGTTGTCTGTTTTGTTTGCAGGTAGCGTGCTAAGCTTTATACTCCTTGATCTGTTCACCGCGTTCATTTGTAAGCATGTTCTTAGGAAGTCTCAAAAACAGTGATCTAGAGAGCTAAAATAATTAATCTTCCACAGACTTGCCGTAACTGTGAAATTATCAGCTTCTCTTTTGAAGCAGATGTAAGGTTATTCAGTCTAGAAGTGTGTATTGGCAGCTACCATCTGTTCAAATATTTGTATTCCTCAGTAAAATATAGGGCAAAACCTGAGGTCTTGTTGCTTTAATATTTTTATTGTCTTTATTATAGATCTGTTTAATGAGTTCTGGGGAGGGATAAAGTCAGGCCTTCTGTGTTTGTGCCTTGGCAGTCATTCTTCTGCTGTGCTTGGTTAATGTTACCTAGTGAGCAAAGAAGGATAAATAATTTACCATTCTCATTATGCTTTTAATAAATAACAAATGGGAGTGCAACTCACAGCTGTGACTGAAATATCCTTCGTGTTACACTATACTTAAAAGGGGATTTTTTTTCTGTAGGAAAACAGTCACGGTAAGCCTTTTGATTATAGACTGCAGCTATCTTCATAGCTTTTATTGACTTGATTTAAAATTCATGTAAAATGCCAAATGAGTTGGTCTCTCACTGTTCCACTTATGTTTATGGATTTTCCCAGAAAAGAAATGTGTACTTTGGATTTTTATTTTTAAGACCCTTTTTAGTACAGCACTTAAAATTGTGTCCACTGTAACTTGACTAAAACTTGTGTCAGACACTTTAAGTACACCTATAATATACTAACCATTTTTTTCAGAAATTAAGATGTTTCTTTAAATGCATTTACAGATACATTTAGAAAGTTTTACATACCATGAAAATTGTGATCGTTTTTACTTAAGTTTATTGATTGAATATTTTCAGCGTTAACTGAAAACGAGGGGGTCTTTAGGTCCAAGTCTTGGCAAGAATGACACTGCAGTCACAGTCACTGTGATCAGGCTTAAACCTGAGATGGGACTGTGAAGTCGTTTCCATGATAAGGCAGAACAATGCCCTGTCTTAAAAAGAACAGTGCCTGGGAAGAGAATCATATGTGCAGTTAAATTAACTTGGTTTAGAGACTTTTTGTGAACTGAACAGCATTCTTTGAATGTTTGTTTACAATAAAAGTTTGCAGTATTCTACCTTGCAAAGCACTGATTTTCCTCTCTAGTAAGAGGTGTACTACCAGACTCTACACCATGTTTATTTATAGGTTTTGCAAGTACTTCATAAATATAGGTCACTGGATCTTGTGTGCTGCTTGTTTGTAAGAGACAAACTGCCTGGACATGTATTTTTCTGGTTGAAGATATCCCTATAATAAAGTTTTCAAAAGAGATTTTTTAAAATCAGTTCAGCAAAACAAAAATTCTTTCAACTCTGTAAAATCCTGCTATCGAATAGACTGCATGTTTCTTTTAAAACAGTGTGAAATAGTGTTTTGGATGCCTGATATGAGAGTAAAGAATAGAAAAAGACCCACATCATAGCATTATATGACAACACTAGTGGGAATGCAATAGAAAAATATTCTCATGTTGAACCAAGTGTGGTTTTGCTAGCTCTTAAATTCTGTAGACTTGCCTAACTTACAGTTTACCTCCTATTTACCATCTTGCCTAATTTACCATCTGTTGGTAAATATGTAGTGTAAGGTCACTTGCAAATAAAAGTAGAATATGTAAAGACTGGAGTAGTTCAGTGCTTTCTTTTCTCTCGTATCTTACTGCCTCCAAAAAAATTTGTTGCGTATTTGGGCTCCTGGAGTAGAAGGGTCTATCATCATCGCAAAATTGTAAAGGTGGGAATTGTTTTTTGCAAACCTTAAGGGAATTTGTATGCGAGATCTTGAATTGTGTTTGTGCAATGAACTGGCATTGATAAGAGTGTTTAAACTGGCTTGAATTCTATGACTAAGCTTAAATATAAAACAGTTTAGGAAAAAAAAAATATCCACCCAACTTCTTTGTCCCGTTCCAACATCTGATGAATATCTTGTACAGCATAGGCGTAATTGAATTGATTTTGAACTTTAATTTAATGTCCGTATACGCCTTACAACAATTTCACTTTTTAAACTACCTGCTTGCACCTGATAGGTATAGGTATGAAGTAGCAGTACTTAATTGGACTGCTTCTTTAAAAGGTATTTATTAGTCCACTACTCTAATTCCCTACAGAGTTCTTTAGAGCTTAAAACATATTACATTCCAGACAGTATAATGCCAAATATTTCAAAACTTTTTTTTTTAAACCAACTGAGAAGAATGCAAGCCCAGTGGTGGGCTAATGTCAGTTCTCTTGAGGAACTGCTACAAAAAACCCACTTTCCTATCCCCTTCCAAATTAACTGAAGCAGACGTTGGAGTCTAATAAATGAAGTCCTTGAGACTTTATTACATTTTGAAAGGCCTGCTGTGTGAAGATTAAAACACTATAGCTAGTAGGCACCTTTTTTTGGTAAATGCTAAGTAGAATTTACTTTTCATCAAAATGTTTAGAAACAGTAGCTTCATTTTCTTCGTGATTTTTTTCACTTGTGCAGGTTACTGGGCTGTTGTGCTGGTGCTCTTTATTATTGAAGCTAAAAATGAGATTTATGACACGTTTGGTGCTGGCGTTGCTTTTAAATGGGCTATAACAATTAGGAGATTGTTCAAAGTGGTCATCTTCAACCGGTCTTGTATTTAAAAGCAATCTGTAAAAGACAAACTCCAGAGTTTGTAGTAGGTGGTTTTCAAGAATACATTTTTCTTTTTCAAAAGAGAACAAGCCACAATAAATTGCTGCTTTTCAGGGAGCTTTTTAGTATTTAGTTATTGACTGTTTTGATTCAGACAAGTAGCTGAACCCCTCTTAGAATAACAACGAGAAAATTAGATTAAGCGTTTTGATTTGACTGCTGTTGAAAATGTTCACAGTTCTTGATTCCTGTTAGAAGCTGTAGAAATGTGTTAAACTGCCCGTTGTTAAACTGAGTTCTTTGTAGTACATTTTTGTTTAATATTAGATAAAATAACAGATTTGAGCAGTTTCCTCATGAAGTTGCGTGGGTAGTCAGCAGTGCAAGTGTGGCAGTGGAAAGGTAGTAAAAGGCTGCAACATTGCGACAGCTTCCATCAAATTTGCATTATTTCCAGAAGAAAGTATAAGGAAATTAATTCATGTTGTTGTTTCATCCTGATTTATTACAGTACTTGAATTTTGTACGTCATCCAAATTGCATACTATCAACAAAGCCAAAAGTAATCACATATTTGGTAGGCACTAATGCTATTCCAAGCTTTCACCATATATTAATGTGGTAGAAAAAGTATTAAGAAAATTCATGATTTTGTTTAATAAGTCTGCTGCCCTGAAATGCCAGAATATCAGCTTTTGTTCACAGTAGCAGAATTACTACTAAAGAGTGCTGTGTCAACACTGTGGTTTTTTACACACTGTCAGCTTGGCTCCTAGTAAAGCTCTCTGCTTACCATGCGCTTGGTGTTCCTTCACAGCAAGGCTGTTCGTTGCTGCCTTAGTCAATAATATAACACCCCGCACCCCCTCACCCCCCAGCCTTTACCAAACCTGTAATCTTTAATGACACTGAAATTTAATGTGGTTTTTTTTCCCCCCTCCTCTTGTTTGCCATTACTTTGAAGAGTTCTTTCCCAAAAGGGAGCTTTTATTTTTAGGACCGCCTAGCTTTTTGCATGTACGTTTGGTTTCATTAATGCATAACGTGTGTTCAGCTGACATCTTGGTAACAGCATAATGGTGTTGGTGAGGCTTGAAATGGAGATATTTAACATGGGCTTCTTTGTCTTGTATGGGTGGTGTACCCAGCTTCTGCCTGCTCACTGCTAAGTGAGAAGTAATGCTAGGAAAGAAAAAAGTTGTGAATGGAAAGTGTTTTACACAGATGGTATGCTTACGAGTGCCCATTTGACAGGCTATGGGAAAAGTTTAGCTGAGGGACTTTATTTTCAGCTCTTCCAGGAATAACTTGCGTGACTTTTTTACTTACTGTATCAGAAAGAGCTTGTTTTTTGATAACTGAGAAGACATGCATGGATTTATTTACTCATAAATCTCTGTTGTCTATTTAGGCTGAGATTGATATTTAGTGTATAAGCAGAGTGATAGTCTTGTAAATAAAATTCCATAATCTTTTTGGGTTTTTTGACTATTAAAAACACTGCAAGATACAGGCAGGTTAGGTGGAAAAAGCTGTAGGAAAGGAGTTAAGTGCAACATTTCTCATAGGAGTAGGAGCATGTAGGTAGGATAGGTTTTTTTGTTTGTTTGTTTCTAAATTTTTTTTCTTTTTACAAACATACTACTTTGCTTATAGTAGATTCATGTGATGGTCCGGAGGGGGAGCTAGAAATGCATTTGAACATTTGGAAGATAATAAGCAAGCTTCTAATAATTTTTCTCTGTGTGAGCCAGCATGGCTTTCTACACTTTATAATGTAGCTGAATTTGTGTGAATTATCATTAAGATATGGAAAGGCGCATCTTTGAGACTGTGGTTTACTTGATGTACTTAAAGTATTTGCTCCAAACAGATAGCCCTAAGATTTGTATAGAAATAGTAAAATACATTAAAAACTTTTTACATTAAATACATTTTTCCCGAGCCTTTTTTCCTTGGAAATAGCTAAATGGTATTTTTTAAATATCAGTTTGGGGAAAAAAAACAACTTTCATAGAAAATTTCAGCCCAATGGGTTATGCAGCTGAAAACAACCAGTGGTACTGGTGATGCGAAATACTATGGTACCACTATCGAACATGGAATCGTAGAGTCATTTGGGTTGGAAAAGACCTTTAAGATCATCAAGTCCAACCGTTAACCTACCACCGCCAAGTCCACCACTAAACCATGTCCCTAAGCACCGCATCTACCCGTCTTTTAAATACCTCCAGGGATGGGGACTCAACCACTTCCCTGGACAGCCTGTTGCAGTCCCTGACTACCCTTTCAGTGAAGAAGTTTCTCCTAATATCCAACCTAAATCTCCCCTGGCGCAACTTGAGGCTGTTTCCTCTAGTCCTATTGCTTGTTACTTGAAGAGATGGACCCCCATGTCACTACAACCTCCTTTCAGGTAGTTGTAGAGAGCGATAAGGTCGCCCCTCAGCCTCCTTTTCTCCAGGCTGAACAGCCCCAGTTCCCTCAGCTGCTCCTCGTAAGACTTGTGCTCTAGACCCTTCACCAGCTTCAACATCAAGTCAGATTGTGAGTTTTCAGTGGAACTATCAATGTGTCTTTCAAACTTGAAATGGAAACCAGTCAGCAGAAGGGAAGATGTGGCACAAGAGTTGTTCCCGTTTTGCTCTCAGCTATGTTCTCAATCTTTGCTTCTGTTGGGTGGTTTTTGGTGCGCTTTCCTAGGTGCCATAGGCATAGAAAAGGCAAGGCACCCAGGCAGCCTTTCTACATCCCTTTTCAGAAGCTGTTAATCTTCTGTTAATTGTGAAGACTGGAATCCAAAGAATTGTGAATGTGAAGAGACATCTTGGCAGTGTTGCCAATATAGTAGTATTGGGTATGGCTTACTTGGTGGTCGAAAAAGAGCAGAGTGTTGGAAACAGTGAAAGCGAATCTGTTTGTGTAGATGTGAGCCTGACTTTGAGACTGGTGAGATGGATGTTTTTCAACTGGGCTGATGAACTTTGACGGACTGTTTCTGCAATTTTATTTTTTTTTCAAGATGGTAGTATTTTAGCTTATTAAATGTAAAACGATGACATGTAATAGTTGCACTGTAGAGCTGTAAACATTTTTGTAATGCAACCTTGAAGAAATGTCCTGTAGCTCTGGCAGTGCCTCCATTTAAATTTGTTGACTCAACAGGCTTTATCATCATGTAGAGCATGTAATTAGAATGCTTGTAATAATTAAGAAGAACTATAGGGAAAACAAACAAGAATATTTTTCAAACTTACTTAAACTCAAAAATAAGCTCTTCATCTCTGTGTTATGGTAGAAAAGCTCCAAAGCACAAAACTATGAGTGTGTTTTTCTGTGTAAATCATGTCTGTGCAACTGCTGTTGATAGTTCAAAGTAAAACAAATTTCTGCATAAAACAAGCCCCAAAACCAGAAAAATCCCTTTTTATTCATGTAAGGTCCTTTTTGTCCCTTAAGTCTGGGCAGTTTCTTAGAGGTGGTTGATATTTTTTTTTTTTTGTGGGAGCAATTAACAGAGGCAGAGAAAAAAAAATAACATATTCTTGCTGTCTGAACAAATGAATTTCTTCTGTATGTACCTGATAATGTGGTAAAGCAACTTGTTTAACATGGATGTATATACACTCAGTACAATACTTGAGATGCAAAACAGTTTTGAAGAGTGTTCTTTGAGTTTAAGATGACCAAAAAGTATCAATGTAACTAAAACATTACTGCATATGCTAATTTGGGGATTCCATTCTTGGTATTTTCCGTGTGTTTTATGAAGTAGCTAGTGAACTGGACGTATGTTTAAGTAGGTGGTATCATCTCTTCGTAGCTATGACCATCATCTTTCTAGATCTTCTCTCTGTTTTGTCGTTTCAGTTGTAAGATTCAAGCAGATTTCTCTGTAAAATGCAATGTATTATTTCATTTAGATACTGCAGTTCTTTTTTTTGCATGTTAAGTACCTTTGTGAAGCCTTAATTTTCTCTCTTCTTCATTTATATAACATGGAAAATGTTTTTTGCAGTGATTATTCACTGCAAAGTAATTCCTTCACAAATGTCTCCATACTACTTCCAATTTATAGTTTTGAATCATGCAAAGATTTTTGTGATCTCTGATAAACTGTTGGAAAATAGGCACTTTCTATCGGGGCTTGTAAAATTCATGTGTTGTACTTATTTTCTGTTGATCTTATGAAAAATATATGGAATTAAAATAAAAATTAAAAGGTACTGTCAGTTAAATTGGCAATTCATAGTACACTTTTACCTGTAATATATTTTTGGTATGATACTTATTCACAATTGTCATCATCATGTGATATATTAAATGCACATCATCATACTTCATAAGTCTTATTGGCTAGTTCTATCATTTCAGTGAACTGTGACAAGATCAGAGGTGTAATTTAACCAAAACTTCTATGGACTGTAATTTATTTAAAGGTTCACTGATTTCTGTCGCTAGATTATTTGCTTCGTTGAGATTAGAAGTGGAAGCTTTAGGTTTTAATTTTTTTTTTTTTTCTCTTACTGGTTCCCAGGTCTCCCCGTCTTTCATGAATGCAGTATATTTGCGTTTTGATACGAAACAGCTCTAGGCTATATTGAAGAAGACTTTGTTTTATGATATAGACCATGTTCTTGATTCCTTCATCCCATTTAGATGCGGAGTCTGCTATTAGATCTTCTGGACTCAACAGTCCAATGTGTGGAAAAAACATTTTTGGTGGTTGAAGTTGATACTTTTGCAAGATTAGTCTGCCGTTTCCGTTATGTCATGAAGTATTCTGAACATATTTGTCTGGGTGGTTTTTTTAATTCAAATAGTTCTCAGATATAATTAAATATTTCCTGTCTGCATTCTGATAATGTAATTATTTAATGCAGGGTTTCATATGATGAGGCTTTTATTATGGCCAGTGACCCCTTGGAAGGCTTTCATGAAGTGAACCTCGCTTCGCCCACTACACCAGATCTTCTTGGAGTAAATGATCCAGGGACTCAGGAGCAAACTACCTCACCCAGTGTTATCTACCGACCACATCCTTCTGTTGTGTCCTCCACACCAATCCAGCCCAATGCATTAAATGTTTCTGACCTTCCCACACAACCTGTTTATTCATCTCCCAGACAGCTGAATTGTGGAGAGGCATCAGGTGTCAGGTAAGTTCTGTGTGTCTTTTTATTTAAATTGCTGATGTTTGTTCTGTATAAACTGCTTGCTTTACTAAAGATAAAATTTTAATATTACTTATAATGTTGTAATGTTAAATTGTGTCCATAACAGTACATTCAACACCACTACTGCCATTTCTAAAATATTTCTTCTTAATGTATTATATAAACAAAAAAATATATCACTCTCTTTACAGCATCAATGTTACCGACGCCATACTTTGTTCTACCTCTGGACCCCAGGGTGGGTCATTCAATCACAATAATTCCAGAAAGGAGAGCAATAACGCAGAGAGAGAGTTTTTGCAGGGTGCTACAGTAGCAGATGTTGCTGAAGGAAATGAAGATATTTTTGGGTTGAGTACAGACAGTTTATCTCACTTACGGAGCCCATCTGTACTGGAAGTAAGAGAAAAGGGCTATGAAAGATTGAAAGAAGAACTTGCAAAAGCTCAGAGGGTAAGGCTTGTTGTCTTGTCTCTTCCTGCTTTTTCTTTCTTCAAAGTGGTTCTAAGATTGTAGAATGATAGATGGGCCAGAAGGTGCACTCTGAGTTGACTCATTTCTTATAGAATTATTAGGATGTAATTATTCTATGTAAAATTATTCTGAATGTGTGCAGTGCTAATGTCTTAGAATTATTCCTTAGTAGTGGTTTTTTTTTTTAGTGCTGCCGCTACTTAACCATGGAAAGCTTTTGCTGCAATATCTGGTTAAACACGCTTTTCCTTTGAAATGTAGACCATTCCTTCATTCTGACACTTGAGAATAAGAGTAATTTTCTGTCATTCCATTGTTATCATATAAGTATTTATAGATGCTGATTATATACCTCTCGAGTCTTCTTTCTCCTAGAGTATAAAAGTGTAGCATGTGTCATGGAATATAGAAATGCTTTAGAACAGGGGTACTTGTGATGTTTTATAGGGGAATGCCTGCATAGGAAAGAAGCAATAAAGATGTCACTGGTGTTCTTTAAAGTACTGTTACACCACACTTAAAATTTAATATGGATACCTTTGAAGACACTGTGGCTCAATTCATTAATATTTGTAAAGCGCTTTGTCTTGTTTGGATGGATGGTGCTATATAAATGCAAAGCCATTATTTATCATTTTAACATCCCTCTGTGCTTAAACTTTCGAGTAGATTTTGTGCTATTTGTATCTGTGCCCTTTCCTCTCCTCTACACTATTCCATTCTTGTTTAGATTTAAGCTCATCTTGTGTTTGAACTTGTTTTCCTCTGTTTGTTACCTCATCTTGTTGAATGTAGTCATAATTTCTGTCATAGTTGTATTTTGTCCTTGTTAATGTGAATCTTAAATATGGATTCTGACATCACTTCTTCTGTTGATTGTTTTATTGCTGAGTAGTTGCTTCCTTTGCTAATGTGTTCATTTGCTTAGCATTTGACCACTGAAAGGAAACATTAACCTGACTAAGTTTGAGGACCTTGCATGTGAATATATAATCCTAGCAGTTAAACTTGGAACCTTAGAAAGTAAGAACAAATTAAAGTTTAAACTTTAGAAAAGCCCTTCCAGCTCCTGACAGTATACCAAAGTATAGGTAACGTTCTTGAAAACGACAACTCACATCTGCTACTGTTACTTTGGAATTATTTGAAAATCTTATTCCAGTGTATACCACTTTGTCTCTTAAAGATTGAAATGTTTCCTATTTCACTCCAAAATTTGTTAAGGTCACTTTTAAGGAAGTGGCATTAAGGCTGCTAGGACATACTAACTGCACGTTATGTGTTTTCAAACCCTTTGGGTGGTCTTAACAAAAGCAATTCAATGCTAACTTGAGACTGTTGATGTCAAAGTTCTGGCTAATTCTGAACCTATCAGGTTGATTCTTACCAGTGTTATACTGGATGAATAACTTATTTTGTCTGCTTGTCTTCCTAAACTTGCACTGTTTCAGAACTGCGCAGTAACATGGGAGTCGTAGCAGGAGTCTTTACAGACTGTACAACAAACAACCCTATTCCTTCAGTAACATCTATTTTCTTCCACGTCCGGTACAAGGACTAGTTTTTTCTATCCCTAATGCATCTCTGATTGCTTTCTTCCAAAAGTCATGGCTGTTCACATAGGGCTGTGCCCACTCTACGATATTCAGTATGACATGCAGTCTTTAAACTTTTATTTCCAAATATATTCACTTTTGTCGATGAGTACTTGGTTTAAAAATCTGTAGGGATATCATTAATAGGTAGTGCCTGTGTATAGCTGGTTGTTTTTTGCATAATGGTTTTAAATTCTCTGTAAGTCTCTGTGCTGTTTATTAGGAACAGTGAGAAAAATGAGAATTACAATTTGCACTTGGATTTTGTGAGCTCATTGAGCCTGGAAACCTTACAGACTACAGGCTTTCCAGGAGTGAACAAAGTAAACACAAATTTGCTATCTTGGATTTTTCATTTGTTCCAAATTTCTTACCCAAACTATATGCTATCATAATATGCATTAAAGATTGATTTGAATTTGTTGCAGTTGTGATCAGAAAGGGAGCTAGAAAGGAAATTTGAAACTTAGGAATCCACTATCTAATTTTTTTTTCATGTCTCTGCTTGGAGTGCAACTCTTTTCTTAATATGCTCCAGTTTTTTATATTAGGGAATATATGTATGGTGTGTAATTGTTAGACATTTAAGTATGGTTCTTGAAGAAATTATTCAGGAATAAAGATTAATTTTTTTTCCTTCTTTGTGTATGCCTTGTATTTCCTAAGACTACAGACTTCACTTCTCAAAATGAACAGCATTGCTGGCAAAATTGTTTTTTTTTTTTTTTTAAAAAAAAAGTGTCTTTCAAAATTTGTTTCTTAATGAGAGGAAATGTGCTTTCTACTTCAGCCTAGATCGGTTGCAGCACCAAATCATGCCATAAGATTGGGAGAAAGGTTGGGTCAGAGGTAACAGCAGGGCAGCATTCTATACTAATGGAGCATATAAGATTGGACGTACTTTTGCCTTAAAATGCCCCCTTAATTAAAATGACATAGATTTTTAACTCTTTGTTGAGACCATTCAGGTCATTTTTGCTTATTTTTTCACTGAAGACTTAATTTCTGCCTATATTCTGTAAAGTGGAGCTGAAGAGCCCTTGCTTTAGATGATCTGAACCTTTCTCCTTGTTTTGCTACCCTTTAAAGCAGCATCAGGAAAATTGAGGAGGTGTTAAAAGGCTTAGTGGTTCAATGCCTGGGACTTTATCTCCTCATGTCTCTCTGCGTTTGCATTTTTTTCTGCCATGTTTGGATTGAGCTGTGTCACTGTGGTTACTGAAGGTAGATCAACCACGTGTAGATAACATCTGAGGGAATAGTGATGGTATTTTGATACATGGTATTTCTTGATGTGCAGGTTTAGTGACGTCCTTGCAAAGGAATACCTTTTGTTTGCTTTTCATCTTAAGTAACCAGCATGTTGCATGTATTTTGCATAGCTCGCTTGTAGTTTCTGAGCTGTGGCAGTTCATAGTCATGTTTTCCTTGAATTTTTGTGTGATTTGGCCCTGAAGTTATTTCCTCATCGATCAGACTGTCAATATAATGATGTCATCCATGACTACAGAGGGAAACTTAGGTTTCTGTGTTGATACTTTTTCTCTTGCAGTGTTGAAATTGTTAGCTGTCACTGATGGTTAGCCCCCTTCTCTGATGAGGAAAGAGCAGTCTACCAGAGATGTTGGGTGCAAATACCGTATTCGGTTTGAGAATTAGAGTAAGACCTGTTGGTAACAAGTAAAACCATGTTTGGCTTTTTGTAGTAGAAATCTGAATTACTGATATTTTCCTAGTAGAGTGAAATTGAGAGTTTTTTCCACACTGATGCAGTGATTCTTATGAAAGAGGTGACAATATAGAATGTGGTACTGTAAATTTCAATGTAGTTTTAGAACCTGATCCTCAGATCTAGGTTTTTCTTTCAAAGGCTTGAATTTCTGTATGCATTCTTCATCTCAGAACCAAACTGAGTGTTGCAGTTTGAACTCCTGTCTTCAGATCTTGTGTGTTGATACAGGATTTGAAGTAGATATTTTTCCATTTTTCTGCCTGTATCGTCAAAGAATCCAATGTAACATTATTATAGTGTTTCTGTGCAGGCTAACACTTTATTTTTCCACAGTAAAACATGACATTTTAAAACTCTGTATGGATTAATGAATAAATAGATTCACAATAACTATCCAGGAATTCCAGTAGTACTATACAGTACATTCAACATTTTTAAATTTCTGTTGTCGTTTGCTTATAAGTTAATGAACAATAAAAAATGAGGATGCTCCAGAATAACATACCATCCCAGAACTCCACTGAAGAGTATGCTTTCAAGCTTTTCTAAAACAAAATTACAGTTGAATTGTAAGGCCACTGGCTTGTGATTGTTAAAGATGAGTTGGTTCTCTGAAAGTGTTTTAGCAGTTCCTTGCTGTCGTGAGTGATGAAAGTTTTCAGTTTCCACACCTCTGACTGATGCTGTTGTAGTGTATTGTAGGCATAGAAACTTTCTCAGATGGGTAGAAGACTACATGCAAGCAAAACAGAGGCATCTTCACTCACACCATAAGATGATAATTCAGTAGTTTGTGAAATGCTCTTATCTCTGAAAAGATATTCTGAACCTTCTCTCACATTAAACACCCTTGTAAATGTGGTTGCAATGGACTCATTTTTATGTAGCTTGTTTAACTTGGGTGCTGAGTGAAGACCAGTCAAATAGAAACATATTCTAATATAAATACAAACTTTTTTGACAACTTCAGAATTCAGCAGTATCCCACGGTTCTGATTTTAGGTGATATCTGTAGAAAATATTTGTTCTTTCCTTCATCTTCTGCATCTAATTCTGACTTGGTTAAATTGCTGAACTAGATGCAGGATGATTTTCTTTCTAGAATTTAAAATATGAATGGTTTTGAAGCAGTAATTTGCATTCCTTATCTCACTGGTTCTTTCTAAAGACCCCCCTTGTAGTCTCTTTATGAAGATCAAAGTGAAATAAGCAATAATATGACTCTTTGATATAGGATTTTTTTTAAAATTAATGTTTTTTTCCGTGCAAGTTAATTTTTTTTTCTTACCTACTTCAGTAACCGTGTGTGGTGTGCTTTATAATAGCTCATCTTCTTCATGTAGTTACTTTTTCAGAACAGTGATGTGGGAAGGACTGCAGCATGGATGGTTAGTCTAGCACATGCAGTTGTCTTTTCTGCCTCTATATTGTGTATGGCTGGGAACTCTCCAGTAATGCCTTTGAGACAGAGGCAGTAGTAACGTTTCTAATAACTGCTAAACTTTTTGCTTTGGGCACTCTTTATTTCTGCCCTGCTTAAAAAACCCGAGCTATTAAACTTGCTTGGCAAAATAATGTGTTATATTATGCTCCTCCTGAATCATGTCATGGAAACTTGCCCAGTGTTTGACAAATCTAGCTAAGCAGCCATGCGTAGTAGACCGCCTGGTGTTGTCTCCTTTTTGTTTTCATTAAGTAGCTGTACTTGTCTGCCTAAATTTTAATCTAAGCCCCCCTAATCTTTCCAGTTGCAGGCAAAACTGTAACCACCTTACTTAAAATAGTGTATTGATAGTGGTAGCCCAAAAGCGAACCTAGGGTAGTTCTGCCTCCCTTGTGAGTTTGATAACTCTTGACTTGAATATTAATATAACCTCCTTTTAAGATGTATTGATGTGTACGTAGCATTTTCCTTACAAATCAGTGAAGTAAACCAAAGGAAATGTATTGACGTATTCTCTGCATTTATAGGAACACATGAAACTTGAGCTTTAAGCATTTTGCATCAGAATCTTTCATTTCCTTATTAAGAACCATACTTTATATGGGAAATACTTTAAACCAACACAAAAGTAATTAGTTAAATTTTGTTTCCCCTTTCTTTCTTTAACCTCTTCTTTTTTCCCTGTACTTTATGTCTCTTTGGCTTTTTGCATTCTTTTTTCCTTCTCTTCCCTCCACCTGTAGCTATTTTCCTGCTTTTTTTGTTTGTTTTGAGCAATAGGTCACTGTGTGCAGAATAGTAGCTAGTAAGTAAGAGTTGAGTACTATTTGAGAAATGCCGTGTTTGGAAAAAGCCATCATTTAAGTGGTACCTTTCAAAATAGTTAAAAGGTTGCATATGGAAAGCAAAAAGTCAAAATAGCAAACAAACTAGACTAAAAATCAATCAAAAAGTCCAAAGTTAAAACCAAATAAAAGAAGAGAGAAATAATGCCTTTGATACTAAATGAGTCTAGAACAGTCCTTAAACACATGTTGAATTTAGGAGCTGAAGTCAAACAAGACCCGTCATCTTAGAGGAAAATCTATTGCCAGTTTCACTGCAGAAACTGAGAGCAAGACCTAATATCAGCATACTGCAAGGCAAGATGTAGTTTTCCACATCATTGTGTACAACATTACTCGATCATGAAGACTTTGGGACAAATACTAACCACCTCCCAGAAACACAAGGGAAGCTGCTATTTGGGCCTTTTTATGACTCTGTTGTGACTGGTCTCCCAGAGTTTTCTGAAGGCAGCTGTTTTCTTTAGTGGTTTCTGGAGGTTTTCAAAGCAAATCATTGCTAGATTGTATTTGGAGTCTTTGACATGTCAGTGACAGGCTTGGGTCCTGCATTTCAGGAGCCATGGTAGTGTAATAGCTAGCTTGGCAGGGGGAGAAGAAGAGAAGGAAGAACTAGATGGGGATGGGAGGGGAGTTGTGGCCAGAAAAAAATCCTTGAAAGGTCAGAGTGGGCTGTCTGCTGCTTTTCTTTCCCTTACTTTTTCTTTCCATCATTCTCTTTCTTGGAAGAGATTCCAAGGTTTAATGGTTGGGAAAGGGGAGAGGAACTCTTCTTTCAAATTCCTTGTTGAACTTTTTGAACTTCTCTGCAAATTACCCCACTTTTCCCTCAGACTTGGGACAATACAGATGAGATTGGGCATGTGTAACGCTTATGCTGCCAAATCTGTGTTAAAATCTTACTGTAAAAGTGGTATAGTCAGGCCTTCCTCACTGAAATTTTAGTGATGTAGACAAATAACACTTTGAATTGCATTAAGTTGCTTTAATTTGATTTCTATATCCGCATAAACAAGAGCAAGGATATAATTACAGTATGATTTTTGGAATTGTATTAGTTTTAAGGAGATATGCAGGAGACAATATTTATAGTAAAATATGCTTTAAGATTCTTTTAGAATTGGGGATTGTCTTGAGGCAAAGCTTTTTTTATGTTGTTTTGTTTTTTTTTTTTTTTAAAAAAAAGGATTACTTTCTAAGTGTCTATTAAGAAATGGGTAAACAGAACTGGTATTCTGTCTGTCCCAATAATTAATTGGATCTATATTTTAAGTGACTTTAGTCTTCTATACTTTCAAGAAAAAAAACTTTTTTTTACTTCAGAGAATTTTGGACATGCTGATGTCTAGGTTAGAGATACTTTCGATTGGCCTGGTATTTTGCTGTATAGCAGGAAGAATAGCTATATGTATGTGCAGCATTAATTTAATTACTTCTAGTGTTAAGATTAATATTTTGAAAGGCTTTGATTAGCCAAGGTTTTATGTTCCTCTGATTTTTTTTTTTTTTCTTTTTCTCCCCTCTCTCTGTGGTATTAGCTTTAAAAGGCCAAATTACTACTCTAAGTCAGAATAAATAACTTTCAATTTTCCATAGGAGCTGAAGTTAAAAGATGAAGAATGTGAAAGGCTTTCTAAAGTGCGAGATCAACTTGGACAGGAATTGGAAGAACTTACAGCTAGTCTGTTTGAGGTTTGTTGGAGTCTTCGATGTGATATACTTAAAGGAAGATGAGCCAGATGTTTTATGTAGAGTCAGTATATTGTATGCTGAATTTTTCTGCAATAAGCTTATAAAGGGATTTGTGTCCTGAAGACCTGGGTGTGTTGATGTAGAGACTTAAGAGCAAGCAGTAGACTTTTCACTTAGATGAAAGAAACCTTGTTGAGCTTGTCAATCTGCCTAGACACAAAATGAAGAAAATAAGGGAAATATATCAGAAAGCTTAAAACTATTTAGGCTTATTTTTTGGCATAACTATTTTGAGACAGCTTCTCTGTCTGACAACAAGGCTATCTAGATAAGAGCTAAATTTGGGGTTGCCATGGTGACTAAATAAAAAAATAACGTAGTTCCACATGAATGGAGGAAGCAAGTACATAACCATGCTTTCAGCTTTTGAATTTTGGGTCTGGCAGCACGCTACTCCCACAAACTTGAAAAGAAACATTAATACTGAGTGATGCACCAGGGTGGAACCTGGTTACCAAGTGAGAAGCCTGAACTTTAAGTGGGACCTTTTCATTTGAGAAAAAGGCAGTAGTGCCAGCAAAGATTGTGCGCTTGTATTACCCAGAAAAAAATCTCAAATCCATACTTGAAGGAGGATCAGTTCTCATTTTATTGTAGGAATATATATGGGAATGCCTAGAGGCTAAATTGTGATACCCATAACTGTCAGAATAAATTTAATAATCCACAGACGATTTATATGTTTACCAAATTGTAAGTATTGGTTTTCAGCATATACATAAAGATACAACATTAGGTATGTTTTAGAAACAGTATTTAAACCGGTGATGTTGTATTGATATAAAAGTGCTATTAAAACCTTGAAAATACTGACATTCAAAAATCAAATTACAAACTGCTCTGTGGGTTGGCAACGCATTGTATTTCATCATCCCGGTTGGGCAAAGTTGCTTAAAATATTAAGCAGTTCCTGTGTGTAGAGAATAAATGGGAGAGTAGAGAGGTACTTTTTAGCATAAATACTTGTGTATGTTGCGGGGGGAGGAAAATGTGGGGCTTTTAACTGTAGAGGAATAAAAATAAAATTATCAGTGAAATTTTATATTAGTAACACTTTATAACTTAGAACAATGTTATCAATTTGTTAAAGCTATGTTTGAAATACAGTGTATTAGTAATAATTGATTGAGTTCTAATTATTCAGAACTCCCAACTGTTGTGGGCATGTCACTTGAATTTTCTTTTGTGATTTGATTTCACTAAGAGGCCCTAACAAAACACAGGGTTGAGATTTTCTTGATTTTTACACTGGGATCTGCAGCCCTTGAATTCACTTTCTGTTCTGAATCCCACTAATTTCAGTGACCATATAAGTGGATATGCTGGAGCTTATTTTAATGCATCCCAATGGAGGATCGAGAGTTGTTTTACCACAGCTGGGTGCATATATTACATTATTACACTGTAATAGCACTGTAACATGCTTTGCTTTCAAAGGTGCATCACTAAGCAGAAACTGCATGGTCAATGTTAAATGTATTTGTACACATTGTATAAATGTGTATGTTCCCATTCCTGCATGTGTCTGTTGTTACTTAAGAGAATTTTACAAACCCATATTATACAGCTGTGTTGTATGCAAGTGGGAGCCAGATCTTTTGGTATGATGATGTATGTTTTATTTATATAGCGTCCTGATATGTGCTAGGCGCTTTACAGATATGAGAAGGATCCTATTCCAAGTAATTTAATGGGTGGCCCTGATCTTTCAATCTTTGTTGCCTTCAGTAAGTACCAAGTAAGAACAGTAATTTGATCGCAGGTGCAAATTGCTGGATCAGAGCCGAAACAAATACATTATGCAGACAAAAGGCTTAGAGGTATGAGGTAAAAGGATGTTTAAAAAATTCCCAGTCCTTTTACGCTTTCTTCTTTATTGTCTTAGCCTTATTTCTTTATTTGGGTTGGTTTTTAGTGCTTTTTCTGTTCTACTTAAGAAACGCTGATTAATCCATAAACTATTTTATGCTGTTGCTTTGTCTGTTTTATTGATGGTAAGAATTTAGACTTCATAGTTGTTTGACCAGTTCCTTCATGCAGAAATTTACAGTTGACTATAACTGGTTATTCTGGCTAGAAGAAAGGAGAAGTTCTTTTGAATGTGCTACTGTGCTCATGTTGCTTTTGTTGCTACTGGTTGAGTCTTTCTCTTGGGGGTCAAGGAACTTGACTTGTCAGCCACTGAAGCATGACTGGAGCCTGGCGTCCGTGACAGGTATAGTTCCTGATGGAGGGGGGTGGATAGAGTTGCTGAATTCCTGAATCTGGGCTCAGGACCAAGGAGAAGAAACTTGGTGGGCCAGCGATGAATCCAAATGATAGATTTGTAGGTGGTTTTTGGTATGTAACTATTTAATTTCAGATTGTTGCACAACTTACTATTCACAAGTAGTCTCCATGAAGCAAAAGTATGTCCTTAGTTTGTGGTTTGTTTGTTTTTGTTTTTTTTTTTTGCTGGATCTTGTAAATTTGTGTGAAGCATTTACACTAGCTAAAAATTTTTTATAGGAAGCACACAAAATGGTTAAAGAAGCTAATGTCAAACAAGCTGCAGCGGAAAAACAGTTAAAAGAAGCACAGGGAAAGGTGAGTTTTTTCTGACTTGCTCGCTTTGTCTTTTCACATGGTTATAAATCTAAAGTGTGAATCATAAAGATGTAAATAGAGCATTACTTGTATGCATTATTAAAATATATACTAAGTTGTTTTGTGTCACCTTGACATATTCTTAGCTAACACCTGTGGGCACAGAGCTGGTGTTTTAGCATTGTATCAGATAACTAGCAGGGTTACGACAGTATGCAATTGCATAGGCACCTGTGTGTTAGTACTGTTGGAAGATGAAGTCTTGATTTGAACCAACATAACTGGAAACTTTTTTAAATGATTTAACATATTCATAGCCTAATATGGTATTTCTGTTTTGTTAATGACTTTATTCCCCCCCCCAAGATTGATGTCCTCCAGGCTGAAGTAGCAGCATTGAAAACACTAGTACTGTCTACTTCACCGACATCTCCAACTAAGGAGTTTCAGTCTACTGGAAAAACTCCTTTTAAGAAAGGCCATGCAAGAAACAAGAGTACAAGCAGTGCTATGGGTGGCAGTCATCAGGACCTTACCATGATGCAGCCAATTGTAAAAGACTGTAAAGAGGTAACAGTACAAAGATTGTCCCCTTTTTGCTGATAAGCTGGCTTTATTGTTTTGTTTTACTCACAGTAAATCTAGTATATATTAAATCATTAAGGAAAGATAAGATTTGAGATATTGGAATCAATAATTTAAAGATGGAAATTTTTAAAAAAAATACAGTATAACTGAATGATGAGTCCTGGTGGTTTTTTACAAAGTCCATCACCGAAAGTTCATAAGCTTTCATAAATGTCTCATAAACTGTCATAGAAAAGAGGAAGAGTCATTTTATAGATCAATAATGGGTGAGAGAGGCCAGGGAAAAGATGGAATCAATGCTTTATTAGGGAACAGGAGGAGAATTACCACTGGAGTCCCAGAGGGGCCTGTGATTTTTTTTACCTACTCATGTAATTGAAAACAGGGAAATAATGCGGAGACAGGTTGGTGCTTGAGTCCTTGGAATGGTAGTAGCAAAAAGTGACCGAAAAGTTGAGAAGGATTTTATGATACTGAGTGGTTTGTAGAACAGCAGATGAAATTCCAAATCAGTAAATGAGAAATGAGGCATCCAGGAAAAAATGCAACTCTAGCATACATGCAGTTGTGGACTTAGAAATAGCTACATTGTGCTGGGGGAAAAAAAAAAAAAAGTAGTGTACTTGTGGATAATTCTCTGAAAACACCATCTCAGTGCTCAGTGGTGGTCGAAGACCCACAGAGCCTTAGAAAAGGAATAAATATTCCTTTTAGGAAAGGAATAAATAGCAAAAGAAAAAGAAGTGCACTGCTGTATAAACGTAGTAAATGTGTCTGTCTATGCATGCAGCTATGATACCTTCATCTCAGGAAGGACGTAATGAAAATATGAGGATGTGTGACATAGATGGTCAAACCTATGGAAGTATTTCTATGTAGAGAGACACTTGAGGCAGAACAAAAATCAATAAAATCACAGGTGACATGGGAAAGATGAATGGTGAACAAATATTAGTGATTTCTTGTAATAAGAAAACTCTAGAAGCTAAAAGGAAGATAATTTTCAGTCAGTACGTAATGAAACTTTACAACTCATTGTCACGAGGTAGCGAGATTAAAAATATAAATGTGTTCAAAATGTAGTCATGCAAAGTGACAAAAGAAAAGCCTGTCAAGGTATATAGAAGATGGATATGACATTTGGCTTAGGAAGCTGCTTTAACTACAGATTGCTAGGAGTTGGGAGGCTGTAAAATGCAGACATATTGCTGTCTTTCCTCTCGTACTGCTCTCAGCCAGCTCTGTGACTGCTGGCCACTGTCAGAGGGGTAACAGGCTAACTGGAACTTTAATGTGATTCACAGTGGCCATTTTTGTACTTTGTTTTGCCAGTCATCATTAAGTGCATTTATACTCTACACCTCTTTACTATAAATCTAGAAAATAAAGGCATTTTCCAGTTTCTGTTTCATACTTGGGCTTAAAAAAAAAGCTTTACATCCTGCCCGCCCACTTTCAGTGGTATCCAGGATGTTTTACTTATTAAAATTGAATCCTTGTTGCTCTTCAGAAAGATGCAAACGAAAGGGGAGAGCTGGGATGGAATCCAGTTACTTTGTAAGTATCACACTGAGGTCATCACACTCAATAAAATTTTTAAGTATTGGGCAAGAGCAGGAGAGGGGAGAAATCTGTTATGCCTCAATTTCTTGGTGAGAGAAGGCGGTGAATGTGAAGGACGTGCTGCAGAAGGTCATCTGCCTGACATTTTTCTTTAGTTCAGCCTCCTTTCTGTTGGCTGCATAAGGAGACACTTCGAGGCTGATCAAGGCTGCTCAAAACAGGTGACTGTTTCTTCCAGTGACAGCCCAGGGAATCAGTAAGAAACACACGGATTTTCCACTCACTGGGACTTGAGTCTTTCTATCTCTCTTCTGAGCGGGAATATTTAATGGAGTGCACCGTGGGGTGAAGAAAGCAAGACTGCCTCTGGCAAGGTGGTTAGGATATTGTTTTAAGCGGGGGAGACATGCCTTCTCTACTGCTTTTGTTATCCAGTGCTCTGTGGTTTTGTTTACTGTTTTTGTTTATTGTTGGTCTAAGGTAAATGTTTTTGCATTTCTGGGAGCTGGGTCTGAAACCCTAGTTCTGCCCGCTTCTTGCTGAATGTTCTTGCCACTGAGTCAGGTTACCTTTTGCATGTCGTTCTTCCGATTTTGAGTGACTCTGCTTCAAAAGGGGGGTACTGAGTGTACCCTTGCTCAGGGGTATGTAGTGGCCTTCTGGTGTGGGGAATATAGCTTTGGACCCTTAGGGAGAGTCAGCCACCCAGAGATGTCCATTTCGAGATGTTGGATGGAGCTGGGTGTAAATACATGTCAACTCTCAGGTTTCTTTGTGGAATGTAGATGGAGTTAGAGTGGCTGGCTGTCCACCCTAAATTGCAGTGGACCAGAAAGGTGCCAACATCCCAGAGAAATACTTCTTAGCATGTGGGAGTAAGCTTTAGGTTAAGTAGACATGTCTAATTAATTTAGGTATTAACAGGATTTAGGCAAGCTGGGTAGCTGCCTGGATCTTAGGCAGGCAGGTAGCATCCACTCAGCATAAATGCTGATAAATGCATCGGTGTTGTTCAAAAAGCTGACATGTTTCTCTCCTGTTGTATTTTACTGTAAAATGAAAGCATTAAAAATTTAACTATAATTATTATTACAGTTGGCTGTATATTTAATTGCAGGTAATCAAAACTGATCTAGTGAAAGTGCAAGTAAAGGCAGGGAGGAGATACACATGTAGCACACAGTGTAGATTGGAAACGAAGAGCATCAAGCTGCATTCACTGAGCAGTTTTTTCAAGGCAGCTTTTTTATAAATTGCAGGTTTGGGTGAAATTGAGTTAAATCTAGAAAATAACTAAGTTAATAAGAACTGCATCTTAATTTTTAGAATCATATAGTACAAATCAAAAATGGCTTTTTTTCTGCTGATATCTCTTGATTGTATTCATTTTAAAGCCAGACCTGAGATGGGTTTTAAGGTGTGGGAAATGTTCCTTTAGGGAGCAAGTTACACCTATTGAATTTCATTTATACAATGAGGTTGGTGGCTTAGCAACCAGAACATTTATGGACTAGCTTAATTAAGATAGTTGTTCTTGATTGTACCTGAGTGTAAGGCAAGTAGCTCTAATGGAAAACAAATTTGCCAGTCTAATTTTTGTAGGTTCTTTTTCAAGAAAAAAAAAACCCAAACAAAATAACAAAAGAACTCCCCCAAAATATATATATATATATATATATAAGAATGGCAAAGTACTGGGAGCTCAGAGAAGGGGTAATGCATGGGGAAAGAACAAAAAACTGAAAGAAGTTGGTTCAAAGCAGTGTACTAATCTGTTTAATAGGATTAAAAATAAATAATTTTTAGCATATGTTATTTTCCCTCTTTCATTATCTCATCTATGTTATTTATTTTTAATATTACAAAATTTTAAAATCACATCCTGGCTTATCTTTGGCCTGCAGCATACATCCCTTCCTGTAGCTTTAGGTTTGGGTTTTAGGACTATAGGTCTGCTATAGTACAAGAAAGGGATTTAACAACCACTTGGAGGGGAAAGGTGCTGAAGTCTGTGTCAGCAGAATGTCAAAACCAGTCTGAGGATGGTGTTGCATTTGAGGAGCAAGATGGTGTTGCATATCCCATTGGGGACTGGCATATTAGTCTTTTACAATGGATTAGGAGTATGCATCGGAAGCACTCATCCCCACTCTGCTTGGTTCGCGTCTTGGAGCAGTGTCGGTGCCTGTGAACAGGATCCTTCTCAAGTAATGCTAAACCAGATGATGTGCTCTGGGAGTACCTCGCTGTGCTCCAGCTGTTAGTGGGTAGCCAGCCCACAGGATAGGCTGGCCTGGAACGCAAACATGGATTTTAATAGCGACCTAGTACCAGTCTCCCGAACGCCAGACTGGAGAGGTGCCTTCTCGCTGCTAAACTGATCTCAACGTGGTGATGACAAAACAAGGTGTTTTCAAAGCAGATAAAACCATCTCTTCCTAACACAGAGCATGCTTACTCCTAGCATGATTTAATGGGTTGTTTTATTATTTCTCCATTGACTAGAGGAGCTGTGGGGGAGCAGGCTCATAAATCATGCCCAGTGAATATTCTTGCCTTCCTGTTGTAGCATGGTGTAGGAGAGAGTTTGGGCATAAAGATGAAAAATGAAGAAAAAGAGTATAGTTTTAATTGATTTGTATATTGAGTTCCTGTTTTCCTGTGTTAGTGTATTTAGTGTGTTAAATGTCTATTTTCTTTTAGAGTTCGGATAGCAGTGTGTTATATTCAGATGCAGGGTGAATGTATAAGATGTCTAGGATTGCAGTTGTTTTCTTTAGGTTTCTGTGCTTTTCTGTAACTCGCAGAAATGGAGGTGGAATAAAATACTGTAATGAAGATGCAGCAAGAAACAAATTATTTTTTGGCTTTTTTCTGTTAAACAATCAGTTAAGTTTTTCAAAGCTGTCCTGGAAGCTTACAAAATGGGGGAGAGGTAGTTAGCTTGTCCCTGGTGTTGTGGTGACCAGTGAATGCATTACCTCTGTGTCTTGAAAATGGTATGTTTTGATTTGCTTATATTTACAGTCTTAGGAAAGTGGATTTAAGAAGGTGTTCATAGCTGGGACATGATAGCATTCTTTCACAGTGCAATGGAAAGCATTTAGTTTTAATGCTCATTATTTACCTGCGCAATATTTGCAAATATATTTGCAAATGATAGACACTAGTGTGATAATTGCAGTACTAAAATATGTGAATCTTTGTGTGTGTTCTAGGCTGACCTATCTTTGTACAATGAATTCAGATCTTGGAAGGATGAGCCTACTATGGACAGAACATGTCCTTTCTTGGACAAAATTTATCGGGAAGATATTTTTCCATGTTTAACCTTCTCAAAAAGTGAGGTAATGGAAATAGTCTAAATGTGGTCACTGACTTTTTCCCCTTAAATATGTTACATGAAGCCAATAGACCATATTAAAAATGTTTTCATATGAAGTTTAACCATTTTTGTTTCATTAGAGTGTGACAGTTTACAGTGAAGTGCCGAAGTTTAGTCTGGAATATTGAAATGATCGTTTTCACTATTTCATTTATGGTATTCCAGATATGGCCTTTTTAGGTCTACTCCTTCAGATGTTACTCCTGTCTAGCAGAATCTGATGTTTGTAGGAATGGATGGTGTTTTTTTTCCTGATACTTCAAAGGTACTGTTTTGTAGAAATAGTGTCCTGTCACTGTCTCTTTTTTATATAGGGGGCAGTAGAGACCAATATATTTAATTTTGTGGACCAGCTTTCTCTCATATCAATCAGAGCAGGCTGCAAGCACAGTCTGGGTGTTTTCTTGAAGAGAGGTTTGAGTTACAAGAATTAGACTTTGGGATTTGATGTGATTCAACAGGGGCAGTTTGGGAATATGGTTTTAGATGAAACAAATTGAGAGGTTTTTTTTCCTTGTGTTATTCCCACTCCCATACAGAGGAAAGACTGGAGTTTTACCCATCCTGGAAATAATGTGGAACTGATTCCAGCTGTAACTGCTTTACTTAGTTTTTGTTCTTAAGCAGCATTTAGAGGCTGTAGTTGGGATATCAGTCTCTAGGGGAAAGTGACCATATTCTTAGATCTTTATTAAAATAAGAATAACAAATTTTAAAGCCCTCAGACTTGATATTTTTTCCCCCAATAAAATTAAACACCTCACATGGAAAATGCTGTATTTTCTTCATAATGTTTATCTGTTGTTTTCATGTGGTGTTACGTTCTTTTCCCATGCTTTTCATCTACTGTTACTTGCTGGCCATAAGCATGCACGATCTTTTAGTTAATGATGTACCAGTTTATTATGGTGTACAGCATCATATGAACCTCTGCCACTAAAAAGTTTACTTGGTTACTATGGGAATTAAATTACTTCTGCAGTATGTGTAAGTAGGCTATCCTGTTGTCTTTCCCAGCAACTTCATTTTGTTTTTTTTTCTGTTTCAGTGGTGATATAATTACTGTAGATTTGTATTTCCTCTTAAGGAAAGAATGAGGCTTCTAGCACTTGCCAGTTATATCAGTTATTGTTTCCAGATGCTGTGCATAGTCACCAACTTCTGTTTTCACTTGAATATTGATAAACTAATGTGCAGTTAAACCAAACAATAAACTACACATGTATTGTGTTTTTGAATACTTGGAAATGCAGTTATCTGAATGGTTGAAGTATTACATTAATGCTCAGTAGCCTCTTGTGTATATGTGTACTGTTTTGCTTTTGGGAGATGGCAGAGAAAGAGTATTTCATATGAACTATTTTAATAGTAACATTCTCTTTTTAAAATATACAAAGTACAGTAGAAAAATACCTTTATTACTCAGTAGGAAGGAACCTTGGCACACAATTATTTCACTAATAACATAAATTGGACCGTCTTTTAAATCAAGTAATGGTTATTGCTTGTCCATACTTAAACAGTAGTCTTGGGCAAGTGATGAGTCCAATCAAGCAAAATGAACATATTTTTAGTGTCTTATGATTGTGTGTTTATAAAGAATTCACATAAAAAGCCTGAGCAAAGTTGTGCTTTGTTTCATGAAGATGTTTTAACTAGACTAGTGTTTGAAAGTCGCAACTGGCTTTTCTATATATTATGTTGGCTTTTCTACATATTGTTCAGTCTTACTTATTTGAACACCTTTCTAAAGCTATCTTTGGCTGAAAAACAGTGACATAATATTTACTTGTTTTTTTCAAGATTAAGGAATCATGCTGCATCATTTTGTGTTTCCATAGAACAGAATAAAATTAGAGCTTTTTTTTTCAATAAACAATGTTTGTGCCGTGTCCGGTCTCTGACAAGCACACTGCATATACAAATGTATGTGCTATTTGGGCTTATGAGGAATGACTGAAAATACACTTAGCATTTTAAACATGCTTGACTACATTCCTGGCTGTAAAGGCAGTTATCTTGCCTCAGGGAGGGCAGGGTTATTTGGAGGGCAGAATTTAAACAGGAGCCTGGAAATGGGACCTCTTGCTCACAATGAAAGCAAAATATCATTTGTAATTGAATATCTGTTCGGTGACTTGATTTTTTTTCGGTGTTCCTAACTTTACAGAAGAAGAAATATGTCACTGCTTTGAGGCAATGGGTAACACAGAGCTGTTTTTAACTGCTTTCTAAATTTCTCTTGCAGTTGGCCTCAGCTGTTCTGGAAGCTGTTGAAAACAACACTCTGAGCATTGAACCTGTTGGCTTGCAACCTGTTCGATTTGTGAAAGCTTCTGCAGTTGAATGTGGGGGACCAAAGTATGTTAAGCTAACAGAGAGAGGGGGAATCTTGACTCATTTGAGATAACTCTTGGATTGAGAAAACTGCTATCAACTGATCACCTCAGTCAAATTTGTGTATTTTAAACATTATTCCCTAAAATCTAAGACTTCAAGATTGCTGTTACAAAATTTTATGGGGAAAGTAAGCAACTAAGAAATTAAACTTTAAAAAAGACTAATATAGAACAAACCTTTAAGATAAATTCCCTTTTTAGGAGAGCTGTTTACTTCCCTTATGATGCATTGATTGCAAAAGTAACATTCACTTCTTTTAGAGAAGACCATTCTGATACTTAAATGGTTTTGAACTAGGGCCTATCACCTGGAAGGCCTCATGAAAGAAATAGGTATTGAAGTAGTATAGGCTGAATATCGGGCATCTGGAGTATTTGTGGCATAAGAACTTTAGGACATACATAGCATGCTGACAAAGGTAGCTGACGGATTTCAGAGGAAATATATAGAGTAAATCCTCTGAATTTGAGCAGGAGGAATGTAATGAAGTGGGAATGAAGGTAAAGGTGATTCTGGACCTAAAGCAGGAAGTATGCTTGAATGACAGGAATGTTATTTTAGAAATTTTGGAATGGTCCTACAGGAATCGGAAGCAAGGCTTCTTGTCAGGTACTGATATAGCCATTAGAGTTAGGTGGGAGGGACTTGCCTGAGGCACTGGGGCTTTGATGGATGTGGAGGAGAAGGAAGGGATTTGTAGTGTGCTTTAGAGTGTGTCAGTCTTAAGCAAGCAAGGTCAGTGATAATCTGGAGCCTTCCAAATCTTGCAAAAGCCTTGACATTTTTGTTGGAGATCTTTTGGACAAGTTGACAATTCTCTCTGTAATACTTTTTTTGACAGAGCTCAATTTTCTCATAGAAAGCCTGCATCAAAATGTTTTCATCTGGCTCTTAAGATTTTTTTTATTTCTCATCGCTGTTGGTTTTTAGTTCTTGTTTTTCCTCTGTTTTTGAGTGGAAGAGAAAATACCTTTAACATATTTCAAGATTTTTTACTTTCTCTTTAAAGAAGCTGTATAAAATGAAAATTGTGTTTTATGACTTAGTATTTGATCCTTTTTAGCCTACAAAATTCAGGCATTCGTATATTCTTCAGTTTACTTCTGTCACCAGAAAACACACTCTTTGAGCTGTAACAGCCCCTCATCAGAAGGACCCACCACCAATAATGGAGCTACTCAAGGGGTGGTGATTTCAAGTCCAAGATACACCACTGTAAGCTGCATTCCATGAATGCAATCGAGAATCTGGACAGCCAGAAGATACTGAAACAAATCATGTGTCATTAACGAGCGATTGGCAAATTGATTTAAAGTCATTGTGGTTCAAGCAACTTCCCTATGTCTTGACATGATGAACTATTTACTCAAAAACAGGAGACTGGGTTGCATCATTCAGAAATTTAATGAGATTTTTAACCTATTTTCTTCAGTGTAAGATAAATTTTTATTTAGAACTCATGTAATCCTTAAATAGTTGGCTAGGTATAGATTAATGTTTTGTGATGACTATGCACAAATTGTAATTTAGTTACTTTAGATGTATTAGAAGGTCAGGCGTACTCCTCCCTTTTCCCACTGTCATGTAGCAACAAAGACTTTTGTGGTATTGCTTGTAGATAAGTAATAGGTACGCAATATACAGTATTTAACTGTAATTTGACAGCAAATGTACTTTGCCTTATATGTGATTACTGGCACTGAATGGGAAACAGGTGTTCCAGTTTTCAGTGAATTCATTTTCATTTTTTATTTTTATATGGTGCAAAGCACTATTTTTATTGAAACCGTGTTCTTAAATAGGTAACAAAATATAGACAAACTGTAAATAAATAATAACAAAAACTGAAGTAATGTTTTTAAAGGAATTATTTTATTGTACAGTTGCCTGGGGGATGGGGGAACAGATGCATAGAATAGCAGGTAATAGCCCAACAGCAAAATAAGGAGCTTAGGGCTGGGATAATAGTGAAGAAAGGTTCTTGATATACAGAAGTTATTGAATGGTGCCTGTGATGGTGTGTAGTAAGTGCTGCCTTAATGAAAGACAGCTGGGTTTCCCCACAGGATTCAAATAATTGTCCCCATGGGGAACAAAGTGCTAAGCTGCATGTGTGCCGTACAGCGCAGAACTGAGTCATTAGTAGTAACCGTCATGCCAGTATTTAACTTGGTGTGATGGAAGATAACATATAGAAGGTAATTCTATAGCCAGAAGGAAAAAAGGGCTTTATTTTCCTAGCATTGAAAGTCTGTCTGCTCACAAAAGCTTGACTGAAATTGCGATCAGCTTGCTTCAGCTACTGTAGGATTTCTTGGATCAATGGACTGCTGTCAGTCCTCATAAATTTTTATGGAAAATCATATGCACTCTTCAGTTTTCTCCTGTCTTACATGGTTCTGTGGACCAGCTGCAGGCTATTTAAAAGGGCCTCTGAGCCACTGTTTAGAACCACAGAAGCTTAGTAATTTTTGTTTCACTTTTGAAAGGCTGCTTGTTCTTAGACTCCCTAATTTTGTGAGGTAGAAATGGAAGGGAGAAGAGCCAGCAGCTTTTAAAATCAATGAAACAGTGGATGCCATGACAACCCAGTTCATCTGAGATGCTGCAATACAGAAATTGCAAATAAATCAAATTCCTATTTTATTTACATTTATTAAGATTGTATTAATAGCAGTTTCTTCAAGAGATTCAAACCTTCTTTTTCTAAAGAATATTGGAGGAAATTTTTAAAAATTCTTTGCCTTTTCCTGAATTGTTTTTTTGGGAAGAATTTGTGGTGAATACTGACCTTTCCTTGTTCCTGAATAAGACATACTTGCAATACACCAGAAGTAGTAAATATGTTTATTTTACTATTGCTTTTTATAATGGCAATGGAAAGAATTATTGCCAGACAGCCTATTTTCCTTTGTTTCAAGTTATTTTATACTGAATATAAAACATGATTTCAGTTTGGGCATAAATGCAAAGCTGGTCTTAAAACACATCTGAGAGAGGCTTCAGAGAATTGACTGCTGTTCTGTTGGGCTGATATTTTTTTATGGTGAAATGCAACATCAAGCAGAATTTTTTTTAAAAATCTATTTAAATGTTGGCATGAACTGACAATTTAAACAATGTTTATTTCACATATGAAGAGTTAATTAAAGAAATCCCACCATTTCAGAGTTGTCAAGCCAGCTTGAATTAGTGAATATGGAAGTACATGACCAGACCTGAAGAAAGTTTTAAAAATCAGAAATGTATCACGATGTACTGGTATTGAAACAGAATTGGTCCTTGTGGAATTAAAATAATTGACAACCTAATGTAATAATTGCAACTTGTAAAATGAAGGCAGAGACTCGGGTATCTGTGCCAATATGAAGCAGTTACATTAACACTTTAAGCACATGCAGGTGTTCAGATGTTAATGTCAGATTTGTTTATTAAATCATGCAAACTTTATATTTTGTAGGAAATGTGCTCTCAGTGGACAAAGTAAGTCATGCAAGCATAGAATCAAATTAGGAGATTCAAGCAGTTATTACTACATTTCTCCTTTCTGTCGTTACAGGGTAAGTAGATTTACTGTGATTTCATTTTGAGTAGTAGTTATTTAGTTATTTTTCCATACCATTATACAAAAAGATATTAATGGCTATTCTTTTTATATGGGTTCAGATCACTTCTGTGTGTAACTTCTTTACATATATTCGATACATCCAGCAAGGACTGTTGAAGCAGCAAGATGGTGAGTAGGAAATTGTATTTGGCATATATAAATAGAAACTTACATAGCGCATGTGCCTAAAACTTGCTATCTGTGCACAGTAGCAGTGACCTGACATTACAGGAAAGCTATCTGCTAGTAGTCATTGTTGTAATTAGCAGAATTTGGTGATATCCCACCCTCCAATAAAGGTGGTGGTGATGTTTTTGGGTTTTTTTTAAGAACAACAAATTAAAAAGAAGTGATTTTTAGTCCATCTAAAAACCCCTTATGTTATTCAGTAAGAAATGTTATGAAAAATTCTGTAACGGGAGGGGTTTGTCACGTTTTTTCAACACCATATTAAAAAATCAAGGCTCTTTCAGAATATGGAGATCTTTTAGACCAAAAAAACTTCAGTTTGGTTTGATCTGGGCCATTTTTTCTTTCACTTGGTGTTTTGGTGCGTCTTCTCATTTTGTGCATTGAGAATTGAGACCATCTTTCAGGGAGAACTGGCAAGGATGACAATATTTTGGGTTAAATTGTATAAAATAAACAGGAAACCATACTGTAATCATTCATCTGAGTGCAGCTGAGAAATGAGGTCTTGGTCATTGCTGTGGCATAGCGAAGTCCCTTGATTAGGGCTCTGGTTATAAATGTGTCTGACAATGTAAGGCTTGATTACCCCCCACCCCAAAAGGGAAGTGTGTTTTTTACTGCCATTGCTTCAGGCTGTTTTGGGTGTTTTTTCTCCCCACCAGAGTTACACGGTTGCTTTGTTCCTGTCAGAATAGCATATCCAGCAACTGCCTACTTAAACTCTGCGAAGTAATTCAGAAATTTGCTTAACTGTGCTATTCAGTTTCAGTATATCCATATAAAAGAAGATGGTTATGAAAATGTATGCACCGTACACCTAGTTACTTAATTCTGGGATTTAAAAATATATTGCATGTTGGAGTTGTAGTTATTGGTCTTCATTTGCAAGACTATTTTACCTGTTTATCACTATAAAAGAAAATTATGGTGATTTGATTATGTTTAAACTGTACACAATTGATTTAATTGTATTTCCTGTCCAGGTCAAAGAATATTGCCCAACAGTCTTCAGTCCAAGGTTTTTTTTGAAACAGACCATATCACTTAGGCTCTTGGATTTGCTAAGCACAGATAGTAGAAAGTGTCATTAGCCCTGTGTCAATAGTTAATTAAAAAAAATTACATTCACTTTTAAAATTTAATTTTTTTTTTAGTTCAGTTGCATTTTTGAAAGTAGAGTAGAACAGCTTTGTAATCTTTATGGATGCCTGTGCTTTTCATTCTTCCAGTCTTTGAGTCTGCGGGGATTGGCTTCATACAGAATTTAGCTAGAATTAGCCCCACTTTGATCTGCTTCATCTATAGTCATCTCTTCTGATGTTTCCCAATTTCAAGAGCTCAGTATTTTAGCTACACCCAGATCTTTTGTTTCCATTTCTAACGTGAAGTATTCCTGAGGTGATAAACAGAGAGATTGTTCCTTACACAAAATAATGCTGTTAACTTTCCTTGTCAAAGGGAATTATTTTCATGGAATTCACCAGAAATTCATCTATTTCATACACTAAATTATGTTTAATAAAACCTTCAGATGGTGGTAAATTTTACTGATTTACTAGCATTGCAGAAGATCTTGAAAATGTTATTTAAGTTTTAATTTGGTTTACAGTTAAAAGGCTTTTACTTTGACCAAAAGGATCTATATAGTTTCAACTAAAAATTGTTTACTTTGCTATTGAGATAAAGAAATTAAATTATTTTTTTTCCATCAAATAATGATATATTTTTCAGCATTATCAGAATTATTTATTCTTCACAAGAAATTTTGAAAAAACTTGAGTTTGGTGTTTCAGCTCAATTGTCATCTTTACCATTAAAAACATAGCATTTGCATTTATAGCTTTATGTAAATATTTCAACAATACCTTTACAAGAATGTAGGCACTCATGATAATTGTCTGCATAATGCATTGCATCTATTTCTACTCATGCACCGTATAATTTTTGAGACAGAGGTCACTTTTACAAAAGTGGGTTTTGAAATACGGTAGGGAAGACCTTGTACTTGTTGCTCAGGTTAATAATCTTTGTAGCCATTCTACATCATGATCTTGACTGCATGGAAATGATTTTTGTCTTGAATAGTTATATACTCAAAAATTTTGTTTTGTATTGCTGTGGCATCTAGAAGCTTAAGGTAGTCACTAAGCTCATCAAGTTTAGTAAAATACAGATGAAATTAAAACAAAGGTCGTCTTCCTCCCCAATTTGTCGTTGCTGGCAGACTACTGGTAGAAAGAAGAGGAAGGAAGAAAGATTACAAATAGAAAAATTATAACAAAATTACAGATTCTGTGATGAAACAATTCTTATCCAACAAGTTCTACATTTTTCTTGTCTTTTAATTTTACAGAAAATGAGTCAAGGGGCAAGGCAATAAAAATGAGAAACTGCAGTTAATTGAAGCTGACGAGTACTGACGTATCTTTGTTCTCCAATTTAAAAAAAAAAATCATCTAAAATTTGGGGAATTTTTTATAGGACCATCACTTAGAACTTTTAAAATAAATACTTTAACAAATTTTGTCACAACCAAGCACAAATAGTCCTCACACATATTAATTCTGGTTTTACTGGATGTTTGTTACTTCTGAAGTTCCCCTAAACTGACGTACAGTGAGGCAGCCTGTATATATCAGTTGAAATAAAATATGAATTCAGTATGTTTAATGATATTTCTGTCTTTTTTTAGTGGATCAGATGTTCTGGGAAGTTATGCAGCTGAGAAGAGAGATGTCACTAGCAAAACTTGGCTATTACAAGGAAGAGCTCTAAATCTTTTTTACTCTTGCGCATGCATGAACTTCATTGAATATACATAACTAAAATTGCTGAATCTTTTTTTGTCACTTGATATTTATTTCCACAAAGTGGGTCCAAGATCTTTCTCCTTTTGCAGATTGCACTAAGAAGTACTGTGATTGTTTTAAACTGACCTATGCTGTATATGCGTACATATAATACTTAGTTGAACAAATGTGGTAAGCATTTGCAGGTGTATTAGTGACTGTAATTTACATTTAAAAACAAAACTTCTGATTAAAGTGTTAGTCTGAAGCAGTGTCTGTCTTCTCGTCTTTGTGATGCAGAATGACGTGAACCTCCCTGATAAGTCATTCCAAAATGTAAAACTGAGATGATTTTTATGAAGAGGGAATAAATGCCTGACATTTTCTTCATTGTAGTGTTTAGATACTTGAATGTATCTTCTCTATGTATGTATGCCAATACAGCTAACAGCCAAGTAGGAAAACTTGGAGTTCTTTGAAGTACTGCTTTCTATATTTTTCAAAACAGCGTAAGAAGAGAAACATATATAGTGAAGAGTCAAGAGCATAATAAATCTGGGTAACTTCTCTCTAAAGTAGGGTGCTTTTCAAACATCAAGGAACAATAAAATTACCTTGGTCACTCTTTGGTTAGAAATCTGTCTTGACCCCTGTCTGACTGCTAAAAACTTTCTCTTCCCCTCTAATTTTCTTTCATTAGAATTTTTTCATTCCTTTAAATGATTTTTTTGTTTCCCTCCTGCTTTTTTGGGATTTCCAGTTTCCAGTGTTTTATACACCAATTTCCCACAGCTGTCCTTGAAACTGGAAAATATCTATTATGTGATTTCTTTAACACACTGATGATAATTTCCGTATAACGTTATCAGTTTCTTCACACACACAACTTGCTGCAAAGAGAACCCAAAAAAGGGTCATGGCTTCTTAAGATGCTTTTTCAGTTGAAGCACTACTTTGGCACTTCAAGTTGTCCTTTTTCCCTGGGCCTAGTCTAAGCTGATAGCAGACAGTTGATTATGTTGCAAGGAACATAGTTGTGGGTATGTGGTAGACGTGCTATGTAAAAGCCCTTTTAGAAAAGCACTAGGTCTTGCTCATGACAACCATTTATCAATTACAGCTAAGATTAAAGCATTAGCAAGTAAACTGACAAGCATTGGAAGTAAAAGCAGGTTTATATAATTGGTTCTTTAACAAGAAGCATCTCGGTGGATCCATATTTCTTTTGTTTGATGCCGAACAAACCCAACACTATTCATCACTGTCTTACTGGAGGGTTCTCCGTTTTTACAGAAGTGAATAGAATGAGCATGAGAAATGAAATTTAATACCATACTTGTGTTGCTTACATGTGTATGTGCCTGAAAACACTTTGCAAGTGTTGGCTTTGACCAGCCATTTCAATGCTAAGTTAAAACAAACAATTGAATCTAAATATTTTACTAGTAATAGAGTATGTCCAGCCTGGGCTATCTCAGTACTGGTGAAATATTTTTATCAATCTCCTGTCACTGGGTGTTACTTCCTATTGTAGAAACCTGGAAGATTTCTACCTTAAATTGTTAAAGGGTTGTTTATCCTTTCAATAATGCTAAGGAAGTCTGGTTTTACTTACTCTTAGAAAACAAACTGTATTTGTTGGTATTATATTTTATGGTAGGCTCAGAAATGCTTCCTAAATGATTGTTAATCCTTAGTTTACTTAATGAAGTCAAACTGTTTCCAGGATTAGCTAACAGTAGTTAAACGATAGCTGGTAGCTGCTGCTATTCTGACTTAATAATCCTTTACAAGTGTTGCTCATTCAAGCAGAGAGGAGGAGTCCTTTCTATACACGATAGTGTCAAGACGTAAATGGTATCTAAAGTTTTTTATGCTGATGTGATTTTTCTTGTACTAGGGACTACACGGATGTACCCAATGTATCTCAGTGGTAAATACTGTTTGGCTTGATTACATCAACATCTTGTAAATGCTTATCGGCTTTCTTCCGTCTTCAAGTCCCTTCCCTGAAATTCTTTTCTATATTTTTAATGTAAGCTGCCTATCATGAGAAACTTGTGTTACTGTCAATGTCTAGGGCTTGTAAAAATTGCACAACAGTTACTTGTCTGGTGAATGTAACTGCTTCAGAAAATGGCCTTATTCCAGGCTTCTTGACTTTACTGAAGCTTTTATTCACAACCAAATGTCTCCTACAGATGCCTACTCAAAATGTCTGAATATTTTTCTCCTGTTTGCTTAGGGGTGACAGAACAGGGGCTGTTTTCAGTGTACAAAGATCAATTTAAAGTAAGTGAAATAGGGTTTGCTACTAGCTTTTAAAGACCTCTGTTCAATGTTCAGCTTTTTCATATGTTTTTCAGTGTTACCTTAGACAAACAGGTTAAGCTGTAATTTTGTTTTGTTAATAATGTAGAAGTTCTGCTTCCCTATAATCAAACTGCTGTGAGATACCATTTTTTTAGAGCAGTTGGATACTCTGATGCTCAGCTGCTTAAATGGGATAGTGCATATGCTGAAACCGGTGATGGCTTTGCTCTTGCCTTTTTGATTACTATTGCTTTCATCAGTAGTATTAATTGCATCACCTGTGTGAAAGTACAGAGACAAGATAAGTAATTTTTATTGCCGCATTTTTTGCGCATGTGTAATTATGGTTAGTACTGGGACCAAAGGTCCTTAAAACAAGAGCATTAGGCATACCGAACGGAAGAACGCACATCACCATCTTGCCTCAAAAGCCTTGTCAGATTCTCCTTTATGCGTAGCAGAGTTTAAGTATAGCCCTGGCTCTAGTTATGAAGGAATGAAATCAGCTGGGACAAAGTCATTTGAAACCTCCGACAAAAGCATGACGTGTTCCTTGGCACGTTCATAATTATCTGGAAGAGTGCATTTTTCTTAGTGGGACTCTTCAAGCAGTAGGAAAGCAAAACGCTTCTACTGGCTTTTCATGGATGTGGTGGGAGAAAATGAGGCCTTGCAGCAGTTCTTTGAAGGTAAGAGTCAAGTTTAAAGAGGGAGTCTTAACAATTTCTGCCAGCAGCAAAAATACAGTAATTGTTTGGGGTTAATTGAAGAAGAAAGAGCCCCACAACCCAAAGCTCTATTTACACAAAGCTATTGTGTAAGACGATACCAGAATGAAATAGTACAAATGCTACAGATGTGCTGCATTGCCTTTTTCGTTGTACTTTGGCCAGAAGACCAACGGGAAGGTGGACCCAGCAGAGCCTGCGGTGCCGCCGTGGTTACTGCCAGGAAGGAAAACTGGGAAGTGGCTGAGGTCTCCGGGCAATTTCTCACTGCGGAAACCTTAGCCATTTTCATGAGATTTGAGAGCTCCCTTCCTGCTCTATCGTACCATGTCAGGTTAAAGAGGGGTTTCTTTTCACTGATATCATTCTTCTGAAATGGCCTGATTATAACTGGTAAAGTAGTAATTGTGGCAGTATCCTTGGGATCCTTCTGAGAAGTTAACCTCAGATATTTTTTTTGTCTTTTGGCTGGGATCTGTCCTTCTGCCTTTTTCCTAAAGACATCTTACATTCAAGCAAGGTCCCATTAAGTCTCCTGCCTTTCTCTTACCACAAAATTTACTTTCTAATAGATTCCACAATCAAACTGCATTTTGCAGGCCCTGCCATAACATGATTCAAAATGGCTGTTCAAAGGCTTATGTATTTTTTACTATTTTACCAAATCCTCTCTTTCTGTTCCTTGAATTTACACTTTGCATTTTTTTTTTTTTTATATTAACCTTTCAATTCCAAGCCTCTTTCTGTATTCCTTCTATTACCTGTGCAGGTATTCATGTCGTACTGGTCTCAGAGTAACTTGGAAAACTACCTTTTCTGTTTTGGATAACGCAGACAATTTTTGATTCCCTGCATTTAATTTCCATTGTGCTAAATAAGTGAATTTTTCCCCCCCCCCCCCCGGCACTCTGTTGGCCTAGGTGAGAGATGGCAACTCTAAATTTTGAGTTTTAATTTCAAACTAGGAAATTAAAAATTCTCCAGCATTGATCAAGAAAAGGTATTTAAGCCAAGAAATTTAAATCAGTGAACCACAGTCTAGGGCTGCTAGCCAGCAAATGTGTTGTTTATAGATGTTAGGGAATTCATACCATGTTTCTTAAGTTCACTAAGTCATGGAGATCAAAAGCTAACAAACTTCCTTGGCTTTGCTTTCAGCAAGATGTTTGTTTTTATCAAGCTATTTCTTCAAGTATGCACTGTATAGCTGTTAAATACTCAAAATAGTGTTGGGCATGAGTTATATTAAAAAAAAAATCTCATCAGAAATTTTTAGGAACTGACTTGGAAAACAGGACTCTAGGGAGTTTGGGCTATGTTCTGTTGGCTTTTGTGACAATGATACTTTGATCGTAGAAGGTATCTCAGATATTTTAGCTGTATGAGCTCTTTAATGAGAATTACTCATTGTAATTCTGGAATTCCTAATGTAACTCTTTAGAAGGTAGTTTAGTAGAACATCTGTCTGGACCAGCATGAGGGGGAGAAGCCTTGTCAATTCCATTTAATTGCATGAAAAAGAAGCATCTTGGGAGGTTATGTTCCTTCAGTAATGTTGTGTGGTTCTGCTGTGTAGTGCTAGAATACGACAAAGGTCTGCTAGTGCAATGCAGCCTGCAGGGATGCTGTTAGATGGCTGAATTTCATTATCTGGACACCGAGATTAGATACGTGTCAAGGCTACAAGAGCTAATCATTCTTTCATTCAGCACGTAGTAGCTAGGCTCCTCTTGCTCTTAAACCATAGGTAAATCTGAAAAGGGAGCGAGCTGGTTTAAAGCAGGGTTTGCACTCTCCAAGCAGGGGTTAGCTTTGTTGAATGTAAGGCCAACTTTAGCTGATGGCCTCTCTCCAGCTTAGCACTGTGGCTTGTGGGTTGGCTTTATAATGCCACCTCATGAGGCAAGAGCAATAAACTGCTAGTTCTAACTTGGTGGCCTCCGAGATTAGTCATAGCAGCGCTAGAACGTTGTCTTTCAAGGCTACAAAAAAGCTGAGCCCTGCAATATCAAGTGGAGAATGCCGCCACTGAGGAAGTCTCTCTGCTTCGTCAGTGGTTCAGTTTTGGCTTCCAAATGCATCAGCTGGCAACTCAGCACATTTATAGATCTGTTTTATAACATTATTTGAAATTCATGAGCAAAAAGAATCCTATTTTCCCCGTTGCTTTAGTTCCTTACAGTGCATATTTGTTTTGACACTCATTAGTAAGATAAACTCGCATTTGCAATATTGAGAGGGGACAGTCTGAAAAGGGAGTTTTTTTCAAGGGAAATGAGATAATGTTTGTTTTCCTGTTGATCACTGCTTTCAATAGTCAATAGACCTCTAGATTAGATACGACTCTGACTGGGATTTGACCTTTGCTTTTTCTCAAGAGTAAATGGCTTTTCTCTTGTCAAGTGGCTGCTCTGGGAAGTTCTTGTCTTTTTTTCTGTCTTGTTTCACTCCTCCCACACTAGAGATTTCATATTTGAACAGTTTTTCCTATGATTTCCATTGAAATTAATAGTTTTTCATTAAAACACTTGGGGTTTTTAATCAGTAACTTCCTATTTGTCAGGGGAAGGTCAGAGCTCCTGATTAGCTCTTGTGCCTGTCCGTGTGTAGCAGAGCAATCTGTTCTTGCTGACGTTATCGATGGGTTGAGAAAATGAATGAAGGCCAATCGGGTTACACTGTTAAACTCAGTGGTCTTTTTTTTGTTGTTGTTGTTGGAAGGTACCTTGAGGTGTCTCAAATGTGTGTGTTTGGTCTGAGGGCTCTCTGTGATCTAAAGAAGTCTCCTAGTGGAATCACCACCTTTGTATGCTCCTGCTCCTGCATGGGTAACACTGAATATAGTTTAGGCCTCTTGGTAAATAAATTAAGCCGCAGAACACACATGCTGTTAAAGACAAAACACTTAAAACCCAAAGGTGTCTCATACCATTTTAAGGATGAGGGATTCCAACAGGAATAAAAGAGGAAATGAGAAATTGAAAATATTAATGATAAGATTTGTTTCTCTGGCAAATGTTACTTTGGGAAAAGCCATCTATCTTGACACAAGCTCACTCCTTACCACTTGGAGTTATAGGTCTTCCTGATGCTGAATACTGCAATATGTCCTGGCTGGCTGCAGTTCTGCCAGCTGCAGCTCTTCTGCCCTTAACCCTTTCCTCTTTGTTGCTGCCATGTGCCCAAGGTTCATGTCCGTAGCTCTGCTGGCCCAGCAGCTTTTACCAATGACTCCGGGTCTGTTCCAGTCAAAATGAACTGGACTATCTTGAACAATTTAGTGACCAGTACTCGGAGTCCTTCAGCATGAAAGAAGTTAAGAAACTATCAGCCCTGTAAGTAATACTTACCTTAGTGTAAGTCAGTGAAGTTCAGCTGGACTTTTCACTGAGCTGGTATAGTGGAGCTCATAAAATGCTGAGGCCTGTTTTAGTGGTAAAGTATCTTCGGATGAAAATCAGTTAATAATTCTCAAGCAGAAACATTTCCCTCAAGTTGCAAGGGTTTGTAGCAAACAGTATGAATTTGTTCTTTAAGCAAGCAGGTATTGCTGAGCACTGACCGGATTGTGTGCGCCATTTTTACATCTCAAGCTGTATTTAAGGATTGTTCCCTGTATAGAATAGCTGATGTTTTAACACAGATCTTACTACAAGTTGGATTTGGCTGGGAACTTCCTGGCATCCTCTTTTAATGTCAGGAAATGATCACTTTAGTATTGATTTTTCAGTCAATACTAGAAGTTTGACAGAATTTTTTATTGGTTGTGGACTGAATTTATGTTTGCAGAAAGAGCACCCTAATAGCCTGGTTACTTGGGTACTCCTTTGGAAAGTGATGGCTGTGTTTAAGCCAAATTCAGAACAGCGTGTGACTTTCTCTGAAATGGCTGCTCTGGGAAAGACATAAAACTTACTGCAAGGAATTTCTGGTTCTCTGTCCCTCCTCCTTCACTTCGCATTTAGATACTATTGAAAAGGAAGCCACTGATTTAAATGTGGTCATATGTAAGGCACTACATGGAAATGTTGGGAGAATGAATCGAGGCAGGTAATTCAGGGACTGAGGCTGATGGCTACAGGAGTGTAAAGTGAAGCTGAGGAGCCAGGTGACGACGAGTCTTATGGCTGGAGGAAAGGAGGGGATGTCTGCCAAAGAGAGAGAGATGTAGCAAGCAACTGTCAGATTAGGAGGCTGGAGTTTGGGCTACTCCTTAGGGGCCTGGGGCTGGGAATAGGAATGGTCTAGGCAAGAATGGAAACAGAAGCCAGTGGTAGAATTGACAGGTTTTAGGCTTCAGATTGAAGGAGAGATAATAACAGAATATCAAGCTTATGGAGAAATGGGAAAAATAGCATCATATGCTGCCTGTGACTGCAGTCTCTGTTCTGCAAACAACTGTATATGAAACCCCAGTCACTGTCTTGGCCTTTCATCTTCATCAGTTTCTTGGGTAGCTGGCAATCCTCTGCGCAGTGACACTAAAGTTGAATGTGTCACCCAGTGCAGACTCTTCCCAGAGCTGTCTGGGCACACTGCGGTGTGGAGTGTGGACTGGGAGCAGAGATCCCCGAGCGCGGGCTGATAAAGGCTGCTGACTCCGCATCTCCTCCGGCAGCTCTCAGCCAGGCATGCGGTTGCGCGCAGGAAGCTGTGTGTTCACAGGGGCCTCTCGGCAGGGCTTGTCCCGCTACACACACGCAGTTCTCTGCTCTTGCAGCCACCTAACGTCCAGGTGAGCGACTGGCTTGCATACTACCCGTACCTACGAAGTACTTACTCGGATCAAATGCCTGTGAAATGGATGCCACCATTTAAAATAAATTTGCCTATGACCCAACAGCTCCTCCTCTGCTGAAACAGATGCCCGTGCAAGCACACGACACCACTGACCTGGAAAGTACATTCAGAAAGAAAGAATAAAGTTCTACAGGGCAGCCAAATGTACTGGCCCTTCTGTGCACCTGTATTGTGAACTTTCATTAGTGGTGGCCTGTCTTTTTCCTGGTGTGCTTCCTTCCTCCCCCAGCAGAGAATTACTTATTCCTTCCTCCTCCTCCTCCTCCCCATTTAACTGCTTATGCAAAGTGGAGAGATTAAGAGGGGATGATACATATTGCTGTTGTCATCACTTAGCAACAGAGCCAATCTCTGGACTGTGGGATGCCCATGTTAAAGTCCCTGTCCTTGTTTGATTCCTAGTTGTACTTCAAAAGAGCTTGTCTCTGACCTTGGTCAAAATAAGGAATTCTTGGTTTTGTGGTACAGGAAAAACACTTTGTATCTGACCTCTAGCCTCATGTTAATAACAAAATTATATCACTCTGCATGAGGGCTGGGCAATTGGAACAGGTGGGTAAAGGGAGGAGAAGGTGACTGATTCATTTTCCTGTGGACTACATTGGCAAAAGGAGAAGTGTTTGAGATTCAAGGGGCCATATCCTAAATTCAGACATAAAGATGAAAAGATGAGAATCCAACAAGTTTGAGGAAGGCTGCTGAAGAAAGCCAGGCTCTTTTTTTGCTCTCAAGCTGGCTTTGCAAAGTACTTTGTTCACTGCTACTTCGGGACTTTCCATGATACAATTTTGCTGAGGCAAGTAAGTATGCTGCACCTATTGAATCTGTTCTCAGACGGGAGGAGGACAGGTTTGTATACAATGCCAGTATGTTGGGATGCAGGGATCTATCAGTAGCACATCTGCAAGTTGCTACCTCACAGTGAAAGGCAGCCAAAACTGTCTGCAGTAGTGATAAGCAAATGATGCCTAGATTAATCTGTGATCACTAAGAAATTTGAGATGTTTATTAGTAGTGTGAATTTATGTATTAAGACAGACACATGAGGGAATTCTTGTGCAAGGTGGTGGAAGTGGATTTTTAGATGCTGCTTGCAGTTAAGTAATGTCTAAACACTGGATCAAGAAGAAACCATGTCAGACAGAGACATCAGGAAGGAAACCAGAAGAAATTTTATGATATGACTTCTTACCATGCACACATCTTGATGCTAGTACAGTGAGGAGACAGTAAAAGCACCAAAGGCAGTTACTGCTCTTGTGCTTGTTGACAGCGACCAACTTTTTGTGATCTCCCACTCTGCAGCGGAGCTGAGGGGAAACAGTCGGCATCAGCCGCTGGGGGCTGAGCCATGCAGCGCCGGATTTATAGGCTGGTCCGCTTCATCTTGTGTAGCAGTGGGATGGAGCCACACGCAGCTCCTGTGCCTCGCTGGGGAGAGCAATAACTTCAAGGTTCTTATCTCGTTTGCTTTCTGACTGGCCACACCTGTGTTTATGGAAGGCTTGCTGAAGAGGTGGGGAGCCTACAAAGTAGTTCTGTTTGTTTGTTTTTTTTAGAGAGTTCCGGCTGACTTTCTACAAAAGTTGTCATGAATTCCGGAGACTTTATAATCATAAAATCTGTTTATAGCCTTCAGTTACCAAGCAACAAAGGACAAAGTACTGAACCTTTCCATTCATTAATACATTTAACAAGTTAGTTTTTCAGGGAAAATAAAAGGAAGCCACCAATCAAACATTTCTAAAGCTTTATTTTTGCTTTCTTTAAGCTCAGGATGGTGGATTTTTAAGCTGTTTCAGAAACTCACTTGCAGTACCAATGCAGAAAGTGGATCTGTGTGAGAGAATGTCTGAGCTTTGACCCAAACGCCTGTTTTGATCCCAATGTAAGAGAGTATGATGTTAGCTTCAAAACCCCCTTTTCCAGTTGCAGACTGGGGCCCTTCATCCTCTTGCTGTGGTAATTCACTGAAGCCTTAATGCCGTGCATGAACTGCTGTTTGCCTGGCATTGCGCTGTCATCTTCATGTTCCCCTGCACATCCTCTTTTACTCTGCATTTCCCATCATCCTTTCTCCCTGTGACTAAAACCAGAAGCGTAACCCATCTGTTACACACGAGACAGGAAAGATTTGGTTTTCCTTTGTGTAGGAGAGTGGGCAGCGTTACTTAGTCTGAAGTACTGATGACTCCCTCCATATTCCACTCCTGTAACTTCTATCTTTTTGACATTTTTAATTTTAGGGCAAGATGTCCATGGAGCCTTGGAGAATCCCATGGTGGATACAAGTATGTTGGAAGAATTCATCAGTAGTGATGCAGAGTTTGGAACTTTGTAAGTATTACAGCAACATGTACTTCCACTCCTTAGCAACATCTTTTAAATTGTTTTCATTAGTGCCATGATAAAATCTGAATGCAACAGTCAGACCTGAAATCTGAGTTTCAAGAGGATTGTGGCTCTCTTGATATTGTTGCTTGAAGCTGTATAAGAAGACTTGGAAAAATCAGTTACAGACAGTAATGGAAATATGGTCATCTCATAGTTCAACAGAATGAATGATAATGAAGTCTGGGATAATTCACAACTGTTATGCTAATTGTGGCATTAAATGCAAAACTGTTATTTCAATATTCCTGTAAGTGCTAGTTTAGTGTTTATGTACAGAATAAGTGATATAAGTGAGACTAATGCATAATAAATTGAGAGAATAATGTAAACCTCCCAGTTTGAGAGAAGCAGGGCTACTGTTTTCATCCTAATGCTTCATTTAGAACAGAGAAACTGTCCATTAATCTCTTCTGAGACTAACTTTAAGAGATACAAAGGATACATAATGCAAAGGGTCATGCTCAAGGGTGGAAAGTTATGCAGCACAGATCTATTAAAGACTTCAAACCGAAATCTTTCATCTAGACAACTATCAGATGACTGTTGTTCAATGCAAAATATTATTAATGGGCTGACACTTGCACTTGCTAAGAAGCAGAGCAAGAGGGGATGTTTTAAAAATAATTAAACACGAGATTTTTCATTCTGCACACACTCAGCAGTACACATATTTACTTACAGTGGGCTAAATAGGCTTCTACCTGCTCTAAATCATGAATAATGAATTGATTCTCTCTCTGCCCATGATATAAAAGTAAAGAAGAATGAAGAGGTTGTTGTATATAAATATAAATAACCTTTATTTTTAGAGTAACTAAATATGTATCAGGTTAAACAAATTACTGAACTCCTGTATGACAACTTTAAAATGTTATTCTTTTGCTTTTATACACAAAACATAGCAGAAATATACATGTATATATGCTATTATGTAGCTTAGTGTGGTGTTTTAACCCAGCAGGCCTGTCAGCCTGACCTCAGTGCCAGGGAAGGTCATGGAACAGATCATCCTGAGTGCCATTATGCGGCATGTGCGGGACAACCGGAGGATCAGGCTCAGCCAGCATGGGTTTATGAAAGGCAGGTCCTGCTTCACTAACCTGGTCTCCTTCTATGACAAGGTGACCCGCTTAGTGGATGAGGGGAAGGCTGTGGATGTTGTCTACTTGGACTTCAGTAAGGCCTTTGACACCGTCTCCCACAGCATTCTCCTGCAGAAGCTGGCTGCTCACGGCTTGGACAAGTGCACTCTACGCTGGGTTAAAAACTGGCTGGATGGCCGAGCCCAGAGAGTGGTGGTGAATGGAGCCAAGTCCAGTTGGCGACCAGTCATGAGTGGTGTTCCTCAAGGCTCAGTGTTGGGGCCGGTCCTGTTCAATATCTTTATCGATGATCTGGATGAGGGGATTGAGTGCACCCTCAGTAAGTTTGCAGATGACACCAAGTTGGGTGGGAGTGTCGATCTGCTGGAGGGTAGGAAGGCCCTGCAGAGGGACCTGGACAGGCTGGATTGTTGGGCCGGGGCCAACTGTATGAGGTTCAACAAGGCCAAGTGCTGGGTCCTGCACTTCGGTCACAACAACCCCATGCAACGCTACAGGCTTGGGGAGGAGTGGCTGGAAAGCAGCCTGGCTGAAAAGGACCTGGGGCTGATAACTGACAGCCACCTAAACATGAGCCAGCAGTGTGCCCAGGTGGCCAAGAGGGCCAATGGCATCCTGGCTTGTATCAGGAATAGTGTGGCCAGCAGGACCAGGGAGGTGATAGTCCCCCTGTACTCGGCACTGCTGAGGCCGCACCTCGAATACTGTGTCCAGTTTTGGGCCCCTCACTACAAGAAGGACATTGAGGTGCTGGAGCGTGTCCAGAGAAGGGCAACTAGGTTGCTGAAGGGTCTAGAGAACAAGTCTTATGAGGAGCGGCTGAGGGAGCTGGGGTTGTTTAGTTTGGAGAAGAGGAGGCTGAGGGGAGACCTTCTTGCTCTCTACAACTACCTGAAAGGAGGTTGTAGTGAGGTGGGGGTCGGTCTCTTCACCCCAGTAACAAGTGATAGGACGAGAGGAAATGGCCTCAAGCTGCGCCAGGGTAAGTTTAGGTTAGATATTAGGAAAAACTTCTTTACTGAAAGAGTAGTCAGGCACTGGAACAGGCTGCCCAGGGAAGTGGTTGAGTCCCCATCCCTGGAGGTATTTAAAAGACGGGTAGATGTGGTGCTTGAGGACATGGTTTAGTGGCGGACTTGGCAGTGTTAGGTTAACGGTTGGACTTGATGATCTTGAGGGTCTTTTCCAACCTTAACAATTCTATGATTCTATAAACGCCACACAGCCATTCTCTCACTTCCCCCCCACAGTGGGATGGGGAAGAGAATTAAAAAAAAAAAGGTAAAATATGTGGGTTGAGATAAAAACAGTTTAATAGGACAAAAAAGGAAGGGAAAATAATAATAAGGCTCAACAGGATTTTACACTGATACTACAGTAATACTTCATGAATTATAGGATTAAGAAGAACATTTACTGAATCATTAGATTTCTAAAAGTAAAATTATGAAGTATTTGTCTGTATTGCAGACTATTTTTGCATAAACAGAATAGAATCTCATAAAGGAATTTGCCAAAACGTGTCAAAGGAGAAAAATATTAAAAGCCTCCATATCTCTCCATCCAGAGCGACCTGGACAAGCTGGAGAAATGGGCCTCTGTGAACCTCATGAGGTTCAACAAGGACAAGAGCAAGGTCCTGCACCTGGGTCGGGGCAATCCCCAGTATCAATACAGGCTGGGGGATGAAGGGATTGAGTGCAGCCCTGCCGAGAAGGACTTGGGGGTACTGATAGACAAAAAGCTGGACATGAGCCAGCAATGTGCTCTTGCAGCCCAGAAAGTCAACTGTATCCTGGGCTGCATCAAAAGAAGCATGGCCAGCAGGCTGAGGGAGGTGATTCTGCCTCTCTACTCTGCTCTGGTGAGACCCCACCTGGAGCACTGTGTCCAGCTCTGGGGTCCTCAGCACAGGAAGGACATGGATCTGTTGGAGCAGGTCCAGAGGAGGGCCACAAAAATGATCAGAGGGATGGAACACCTCTCCTGTGAGGAAAGGCTGAGGGAGTTGAGGTTGTTCAGCCTGGAGAAGAGAAGGTTGTGGGGAGACCTTATTGCAGCCTTTCAGTATTTAAAGAGGGCTTATAAGAGAGATGGGGACAGACTTTTTAGCAGGGCCAATAGCGATAGGACAAGGGGTAATGGTTTGAAACTAAAAGAGGGTAGATTCAGACTAGATATAAGGAAGAAATTTTTTACAGTGAGGTTAGTGAAACACTGGAATGGTTTGCCCAGAGAGGTGGTAGATGCCCCATCCTTGGAAACATTCAAGGACAGGCTGGATGGGGCTCTGAGCAACCTGATCTAGTTGTAGATGTCCCTGCCAATTGCAGGGGTGTTGGACTAGATGACCTTTAAAGGTCCCTTCCATCCCAAAGCATTCTACGATTCTATATATAAATGCAGATCAACATAATGACACGTGCAATACAGAATGCAAAGCGTGCTGTTACCACCAAGGTCTTGGGTGCATCTGGAAATGTCCTAATGTAATAGAGGAACCCTCTGTGGTTCCTTTAAATGGCAGTGAGATGGCATAGGATTTTCTCTCCCTTAAGCTGCTTTGAAAGCACCATCATGAAGGACTGAAAAACTTGAAATAAAATAGGAGGTGGGACAGACCTGTGCCCTTAACTGACAGGAGACAGAAGCATAGCCTCTCTCTGTAGCGGTCTGCTGTTGACTTAGGATGCTCCTGTTTTCAGTGCAGAAGGAATGAAGTGGTTTTGCTACGCAGTGTGGGAACACCTGCTTGTTGCTGAGAGCTACTCATGGAGGACTTGGCCTAGCTTAAACTATGGTGTAGTTCCAGGTCTCACTCTAAGAGACTAATCCTTTAGACAATGACTGATAGGAGACACACTGTAAGTGTAAAAGCAAAACAGAGTATCATAGGGAGATATAATACAAGATAATCAAGAATCTTCTTTCAAACCTCAGGCATATGAATGGGCTGAGCTGTTGGAGACAAGCTGAGAGCAAAGGTCATAGCGTCAGCCACACACAAAGAAACATTCACTTTCTACCTGAAAATCAGGAGAAAGCTGCACAGTAAAATATGGGCTGGCATGTTCCTGTACAGAGCAGTGTGCCTCGAGTTCTTTAGAAAGGAATCAGGAGAGGTCATGTTTTCAGAGATTTACCTGTTTGAGTAACAAAAACCAGTGAACACTAAAAACCACAGAGCACACTTAAGTTGTTTGGCTTTCCACGACGACCTCTCCAAACAGGGGTGTTAAAACATAAATCTCTCCTGCTTGGCTATGGGGTTTGGCAAAGTGGTGGCTATCGATCACATGGAATTTCTTGGTTCCCAGCCAGGATTCCCCTGTTATGCCTCCAGTCCCCGGCTCCCAAAATGACTATCTGAGCATAACTGCCTTCCCATCTTGTAGTCCCCATGCCTCTGCTCCCTGTAATGCTCCCAGTGGGGGTCTGAAGGTGCTGTGCTATGCTGGGATCTTGCCCCACCAGGGTGCCAAGGGTGTGCCTCCCATGCAGTGCTGATTGTCAACACCCCTGAGCTGCTGTGGAGGTGGCCTTGCTTTCCAATTCATAGGACGTGAACTGGGAGATGAGCCTCTTGCTTATGTAGCTCTGCGCAGAGGAAAGCAGCCCAGCTCTGCCTGAATTTGGTGTGGCACAGTGTTACTCAGCAGGTGTTTTCATGGCAGGTGACATGGAAGCTGTTGGACAACAGTACTACATGGGGCGCTGCATGGATCTGCACTTCGTGAGCACCCTTTGTCATGGGCAAGAGAGCCTAGACTCCAGAAATTTTTACTTTGTTACCAATTTAGTTTTTTAATTTGTTACTCATGTATTGAGAAAAAGAGAATATAAACAATTAAACACTTAGGGAAACATCCTTCCCCTCCACCCCCCACCCCTTTTCGAGGCTCAATTTAAACCGAGCGCTTCTCCCTCGTTCCTACTCCCTGTGTTCCAAATGGAACTGGAAGATTTGTGTAGGGTTGAACAGAGGGAGAGTAGCTCGTCACGCATGGAAATCCCAGGTTAAGCTTCCAGATCTTTTTGGTCAGCTTGTAAAAGGCCTTGTTTCAAACTGGGCAAATGTGCTTCCCAGCTGTGGGGCAGCTCCCGCTCCCCTCCGCATGTGGGCTGCCTCTCTGGGGAGTTAGGTGCTAAAATGGGACCTGCTGACATCTGATAGTGGCCGAGAGCACTTTGGCCAAACTAAGGTCTTAAGAAATTGGCTACAGTTAGTGGACGAAGATGCTACATATCTTTAACCTGTAGTCTAGAGAGAATGGGTTTAAAGCATGTGTGAGCTCCATGTATTCAGAGTCACTGGTGTGCCTGGAGGTAACTCAAGAATGGCTCATGGGAAGGAAGGAGGGTTGAAGTCAGTGGGTCCTGGAGGGGGGTTTGGGCAAGAGCTGGCAGGGATGGTGCCTCCCTGCATAGAATCATAGAATCGTTTAGTTTGGAAAAGACCTTTAAGAGCGTCAAGTCCAACTGTAAACCTAATGCTGCCAAGTCCACCACTAAACCATGTCCCTAGGCACCACATCTACCCGTCTTTTAAATATCTGCGGGGATGGGGACTCAACCACTTCCCTGGGCAGCCTGTTCCAGTGCCTGACAGCCCTTTCAGTGAAGAAATTTTTCCTAATATCCAATCTAAACCTCCCCTGGCATGGGGGAGAGGTGGAAGGCTGTAGCAGATGGTCTGACAAAGCACAAGTGACATTGCTCCTGTGAGAAGGGGCAGCAACCACTATGAGCAATGCTTTCTGAAGACCTTTGTCAGTAGTCTGGTGGTCCCCCTCCGTCTGCTTTCAGCATTGCCTTGTGGTCATCCTCCATGTCTCCTTCCAGTAGAAATTAAAATCTCTTTTTCGTCCCTAGGCAAAGCCAGTTGCCAGACTCCCCACCGGACTCTGGATCGGAACCGTGTTCTCCGCCACAGCTCCAGAGTAAGTTACATGAATTCTGCCTCTCCCAAGCTTGCAGGAAGGTTTCCAGCTCCTCCTCTTTCTCCTTACTTTCTTGTCTATTTACTTTTTGCAGCCACATGGTATGACACTACATGGCCCAGTGGGCTGCAGCCTCCACTCCCATGCCCATCTGCTGTGGCACCCAGCAGGCTTCCTTGCAGGTTCATGGAGACTTACTCTGACCCCAATGCCAGCGGGCATCCCTGCAGCATCCCCCAAGGCTGCTGTCTGAAGACAGGAAATGCTGTGACTCCTTGGAATAATTCTACATCCTCCAGCTGTTTGGGTTTTAATTATTCATACTTTCAGCCAAATGCATCTCAGATTTCTGGGTAAATGATAAAGCTTTTATGCAAAGGATGAGACAAATACAAGAGAAAGTAGAGCTGGTAGAAGACGTAGTTTAAGACTGGTGTAAAATCCCCGTGGGTGCAGGGTTTTCCACAGGATGGCAGTGTTTAGACATTTTTGTGACAATTGTGGTGGAGGGTGCTTTAAACATCTTGATTGAAGTTCAGATTGGAAGTAGGAACGGATTTCAATTTTTAAAACATTAGAAGGCTCAAGAGGGATCAACAGGTGCTTCATAACTGGATTATAAAAACATTCAGGCGTTTTGCAATACTTGGTGCAGGGGTTTGTCCATAAGGATCTTGTAAGTGTTCTGACGAGTGGTATGAGAGAAAAAAAAAAAGTCACATCTATGTAAGCAAGTGAAATGGTATTCATATACCATCTGCCATATTCACCCACCAGCATGTTGTGGATGCTTAATTATTTAAAATATGCTGGCCAGTGCAAGCATCCAGCCATGATACCTAGTGAGAATGAATTGACTGATGCATGCCAGAGGGGGACCTCCCTGGTTATGGGGAGAGAAATGTGAATTCACCAGTGTTAGTCCTGGGCTTGAGGATGCTCTATCCCTGTCTCCTCTTCTATACAGAGCTCAATTACGTGTTATGTGTGATGTGGGGGAAGGAAGCTGCACCTGGGTTTCTCAGTGAAGCTATTTGTGTTCTTTCTTTCTTTGTTTTCCAGTAGAAGGTGCCAGTTAGTCAAAATCGTATTATTTTTTGAGGGAATACTTTAGTTATTGGAACTTAAGTTACAAAATACTTCTTAACCAAATGTGGAACTTTTGAACAAACCCAGAAAAAGAATAGCAATGTTGTTCTGCTCATGGAGAAACCTTTGAGTACCTACTGTGCCTTTGGAATAAGGTTTTTTCCGTTGCACAAAGGAGCATTTTTTGAAATCTCAGTTTCTGGGAAAGGGGAAAACTGTTACCTATCAGTTTCCCCCTGAGATCTCTTCATTAACGCATTAGTTTAACTGCTACTACTGTTTTCTGTATAAGAAGGAAAGTGAGTTCACGCTTGGTGGAGTACAATTATTTAAGATAAAGCTGTGATTTTAATGCAAATGTCAGGAGACAATAAGACCGTGCCATGTATGCACTGTGTAAATTTTTAAAAAGAGATCAACTTCCCTATTCATATGAAATAAAAAAGTAAACTATTTTATGTTTTGGAAGGAAAAATTGCATAATTCAGTTTTAAAAAACCAACAGCAATATCCTCCCCCCAGCAAATCAGAATTTGGGTGACAGACAGTACAGTTTGAATGAGATACCTGGGTATTCTCTTGTTAGGATTCTGTAATATCTGTATTTATACTTATAAATGAGTAATGCAACGTGTATTTTTAAAAAAGTATTTCTGCAGCATCAGGCAAAAAAAAGGAAGCTCTCACAATTACTGGGCGATGCCAGTGATTCTCCAGTCCAGTCTCAGGACTCCAGACAAGGTAAGCAAAGATGTGAAGATGAAATTTAATGCTTCATACCAGAGACAAGTAAATATTTTAAGAGCACAGCTCCTGCCAGCTCTGAAAAGGTAGCGGTATTAACAGTCTATACTCCACTACCAGGTCTGGAGGAATTTACCTTTTCAGTGTTTTTGAAAACCAGGACCTATTTATGTTTGGCGAAGAGAGAAGAAGCGTTAGAGGCTTATGTTTCCTGAGGACTCTCTGGGCAAAATATTCTGCCCTTCTCCATGTGTGAGCCTGCAGTACACAGATGATACCGTACTCTGCTGACTTTGCTTGGCGCTAAATTGACTGGGCAAAGAAACCATCTTGGGTCAGCTTAACAGGGAATTAATGTGGTGGATGAGCAAACAGATTGCAGTTTCCCTTTATCATCTCAAGTCCATATTTTTTCTACAGAGTGTATCCATGCGTAAGCTTGGTAAAAGCTGTGTGTTCTTCCCCACCCCTTCACCAAATTAATTTGGTTCATTGTTCTATCAAGATAAAAATGCTAAGCTTATACCGATTGATACAAAAAAGCTTATCAGGCATGTACAGAAATGGATCAGCTTCTGTGAAGTGTGAGACTCTCTGTGAATGAACAGTTTGTAATGAACAGTTTATCTGAGGAATTTCACCCTTGCCTTTTAGTGGAAAATTTGACAGTTGCTGGTTATTTCTTCAGAGTAAGTTATTTTTAAGCATTAAATCAATCTTTTAGAACACTTTTAATGAGTAGTAACTGGATTTAGTAGGTTACTTATCCTTTGGTATCTTTTATTTGATCAGTGTTCCTTGATTGTGACTAGTCCTCTAAGTCTACCACTGCTGGGAAGAGATGAGCAGTTGCTTCTGTATCTAAAATTGCTATTGCTGTTTTTAATACTTAAAGACACAGCTTTGAAATATACTTTCCTTGGGAGTCACTGTTAATATAACCTCACTGATGCATGTGCTATTGGAAAAAGAACACAGCCATTGGTAAAAATGGCATGGGGATAATTTAGAAATGAGGTGTGAATTTCTTTACTGTGCGTTTTTTTTTTTTTTTTTTTTTATATTTTCACTCTGCTATATGTCAGGAGTGGGGAATTGCAAATGGAGCTTGGGCCTGAAATGATTCTGTAGGCTCTGTCTTACCGTGCTGCCACTGGCTGTGGACGGATCTTAGTTTATATGCTCAATGACATATTTTCTCCTGTCCTTACTGCACACCATTTATCTGTCTCTCTTATCACATTGTCCTCTGTCTTCATAAAATGTATAATATCCCAGAGAGATATGGTTGACCCTGTCTATCTGAGAATGCTATAATGTATAGTTAGAAAGCATTAACCAGTGAACCAGATGTAGTGGTGAATGTGCTTGCTATTGGAAAACTGCCTCCTGCTCTGGAACGAAGTACCTTTTACAGTGAGTTGGAGTATATTCAGTTTAAACCTGTAGTAGAGAGAATGGGAAACATATGTCATTATTTTGCTTAATTGCTTCTTGCAGTGTTGCAGATTTACAGTAAAATGCTTAGCTTTCCTTTTTTTTTTTCCCCCCAAAGGAAACTGTCCATCCTTGCAGGGAGAATAAAAATAGGAAGTGCTACTTGTGTAATATTTTGCAAATCAGGAAAGCTGAAAAATTTATTTTCTAGGGTAAGGGAATATAACACAATCTTTTGGAATAACTGCAAAGGACAATCAGATTTAAATATATATGCAATATATTTGTGCTTTATATGTATGTATATATATGTAAATATATTTATAAAAATGTTTATGCAGGATTTTTGGCTAGTCACAAAAGTAATAACTGAATTGTCACTATCTTTCTACAGCAACCGTTAAGGACTGTGCTCCTGAAGTGCAAGAATATGACAGTGATGGACAGAATGCAGCTTTGGAAAGATGCTGTCAAGCTCTGACATGGCAACCATATCAAACTTCTCAGTGGAACAGCTTATTTAACTCTAATTATGAAAAACTGTAAGCACTGATGTTTGCACTTGGAAAAAGTGGTTTCTTGGGTTTTTTGGGTTTTTTTTGTTTGGTTGGTTTGGTTTTTTTTGCTGGTATTGCAGTTTTGTAGGAATAAATGATACATTTGGCAGCCCTTGTTCTCACTGAAAATAAGACTGGAGAAGGAGGTATAGCAGGCATGATAGAATATGAATCTGCAGATGTATCAGATCAGCAGAACTTTAAACACTGGTTGAAATTCATGCCAGTTTTTCTGATTTACCTTCAGGGATTTAGGGGCAAAAGAAAAATGAGTTTAACTTAAATTACCTGTTATCTTTTGTTTCTTTTGTCAAGCACATTGAGCATATGGCACCTTTCCCTCTGATGGCCTAAAACATTAAAGAAAAATGGAAGGAGAAGATACCTGTATTACTTCTGGGGTCATATAACCTAAGTCTTAATAACTATAGACTTATACATATAACGTGCAACTGTTTAGTCAAAGATTTAGAGTTTTCCTGTATGAATCAGAACTGTAAATCAGTTTTTTGCCACATGATCTGGCAAAGGTGATTCCAAGTTCACTTTACATCCCTGGTGTTCTCCATTCTAGTATTCAGTGAATGATCCCTTTTAACAAAAGCCCTTCTACAGTGTCTGGTTTATTCCCCAGGATTGGTGCAAACAATTTTTCACTGTCTCCACAGGACTTAAATAGCATAGTAAATTTCAATTTTCCTCTAGCCCAACCTGCTAAAAGCACTCATGGGAGTTTGGAGTGTATCAGTGTCATTGCTGGACACTGACGTTCCCTGTTTGCACACAGTGTGACAGGGGCAGTCCACATCTTACTGTGTCCCACACAACCCTTCTCCTAAGGTATTGACATGACAAGAGAGCAGGCAGCTCAGCATCCACACCTTTCTATTCCTTGGGAGCTGGATGGGCCAAGAAACCTCCAGCTGTGTTTGTGATGTGAGTTGTCACTCTAAATGGAAGTGGCTTCCAACTCCTGTTATGCTTTCAGTCAATGACTACAATAGAGCTGTGAGCTGATGGTGGGAGATTGCTCTCCTGCTGCTCCCCAATTACTTGTTGGTTCCCATATATTTAAAATTGAAGTTCCAGACACATATTTCTTGGTGGCTCGTGTCAACAAAGACAATGTGATGCTGAGCATTAAAGCATCCAAATAGCTGTACTGTTACCCTTTACTGTGGAAGGGGATTGAGATATTACTTGTAGAGGAAGTCAGAGTTACTTTTAAGTGAGGTCAATGGCAGTGCCTTTGTTCCAAGGTGCGCTGTAATTATGGCACAGTGCACAGATTTTCTGAGTAGCGATCCTGTATTCTGTTAGCTTCAAGAGTCACGTGCTTATCACTGCTCAGTGTAGATGGATTGGTCCCATACCTTGAAATTTCTGTGCCCACTTTAAGGACATTTCTCAGGTGAATTATTGTTTTCCATTTTATTCATCCAGTATTTTAACCTTTTGATTATTTCATTTTCACAACAAAATGCTGGTAGCAGAGGTAGATTCATTAGAAAAGGTGACTCTACCATTAATTGTGCCCTGCATTGTATCTGCTGGGCACTTTTTTAGCCCCATGCCCCATTACTATTTTGATTGGTGGGACTCGGTTCCAAAGATGTTGTCTGAAGGGTGAAATTCTGAATAGAAAGAGGAATTTGAAGTGTAGTAGGGATGCTTGTGTGACAGGGATATCTCTTGCTATCTAAAAGTTCTTCAAGTTTTACAGTACTGCTTGGTAAGACTGACCATTCTTTGTGCAATCAGAATAAAGTATGTATTTGCTCTGTAAATGGTGTACTCAGAAAATGATAAACATGAAATTCCTCTTTGGGAGTCATTGTTCCAAACAATTAAACTTGAAGAAATGGAAATGTGTACTTTTGCTTCTTGATCTGCTTGCATGTGTAAGCAAGTACTCTGAAATTGCTTTAAGAATATTAGCTAATAAATTTGCTTCACACCTAAATCTGAAAAATGACTCCTTTCTCTACTATGAAATACGCACATTTCCTACATAAATAAAAAGAATTACCAGTTGTAGAAAGAAACTGAAGAAGTTTTGCTTCTTTAGTAATGATGGCTTGAGGAGACGGTAGACACTTCATTATAATTTTAAAGATGAATTAACATATGACTTAGTAGTTTTGAAGTAGTTACAAAGTAGTTTTCTCTTTATTCCCTGTCCCAGATAATCAGGGATTGTTTGAAAGGGGCCTTTTGTTCATAATTTATAAAAAGATAATAAAATCTGTACGTTTCTTGTAAAGTCTGTACATTTTGATTTTTCCAACTAATAATGTGCAAACGAATGGATGAGTTCTGAAAAGCCATCTTCAGTAATTGTGTTAATGAGAGGTTCTCAGTAGCATCGGACAAGATCATCATTATCAAACTTTCATTAGCAAGAAAAGCCAATGCCCATATAAGAGAACCTTGCCATGTAGCCCCATTATTTCAGAATTATCCACCACTTAAATCAGAGGACTGGAAACATTGTTGGAATGGTGAGCTCAGTGGCTCTTTTAGAAAGACCTTTTGATATCTTTCCTTGTTTGCTGTGAATCATAAGGACAGAATCCTCTTTCTCTTTGGGTGACAAATTAGCCCTTTGAATAAATAGAATAGGGTTTCCTTAGTTGGGGTAGGATGGACAACATTATAAAAGAGAGTTTTATAGTCATCTGGCCAGAGGGTCAGTATCGGTAGCTTTTCTTTTAGCCTGAGTAAAGCTGTATTCGAATCCCAGCAGCTTCTGCAGAAGCACTTGGTGTGGGAATTGGGGAACAAAATAGGGAGCCTTGCTGGCTCATTAGCATGTTGTCTGCAGCACTAGTTCAGCTCTGTTGTTTATAGCAATGTTATAATGAATGCTTGAATACACTAAAAGGTTTGGTTGTGCTTTTAGGTGAAGAGAGTTCCTTTATACCAGATTTGTAAGTGAGGATTATGTAAGCTTCTCCACCTCTGGTTTCCAAACATTTCATGTGTCAGTCTAGAATTAGAGTACACTTTATTTGCATTTTCATTTTTACACCTCTAAGAGGCTAAGAAGAAAATACTGGTAGAATTGGTGATTGTAAAAATGTATTTTGGCTCCCATTTTGTCACTAAAAATCAGATGGATTTTCAGACCACAGAAAAAATAGGAACTCAGGATGTCACTCAAATATGCCTGTACATGAAGTTGCTATTCTTTCTTCTTATTTTTGTAGACCCGCTATAGGATATCACATTGTCACAGATAAAGGATTTAATTTTTCAGCAGCAGATGATGCCTTTGTGTGCCAGAAGAAGAATCATTTCCAAATCACAGTCCATATTGGAATCACTGGACATCCAAAATATGTCAAAACTCAGCTGGGGGGGAAACCAATAGAAAAGTTTTACTTGAAAGCTTTTGGAATAAAGGCAAGTATTTCTCCTCTTTGTGATTATTACTTTTAATAAGTTAGTATTCAATTATCCATATAATAAGGCAAATAATTGAAATGAACTCTTTTCTTAGTCATTTTTGACCAAGAACTGACAAAAAAGAACTCTTTTAAATTACTAGTGACTTGTGTGTGGAACTCTTTTGCAAAAAAGTGATGTTTTATGGATGCTTGTGCTGATATATGCTGAAAGACATCATGTTTGCTTGTTTGCCATGGTTTCACTGACTTCCCTCTCTTTGGCTGAAATTTTGTTTCCTCTGTGGGCAGTGCAGGGGCATCATCTGGTGTGTAGGTGGCCAGTCTACCCATTAGTCAAAAAGATGTGTTGAAAAAAACAATTCACAAAGCAAAGAAAAAGAATCAAATCTGTTTTTCCTGAACAGTTCACATGTAGAAAACCAACAAAATTTCCCCATTTCTTCTTGCCAGGCTTTCCATTTTCACTTTAAGAACCAAATTATTCCCAGCCAATATGGGTCCACAAGCTTGCACATACGGAAGTAGTAAGAAATGTTAATCTTTCTGAAAGATTTTACCAGGTTTTTTACCTACTACCAAAATTCATTGATTTTAAAAAATCCACGTAGCTGTTTTACAAGGCAGTTACTACCAGTTTTGCTTAATGCATTCTAATGCAGAAGAAATTAGTGAACATTACTGTTATCTGTTCCCATCTGAAGCAAAGAGCTGCTTGGTACCATTCCAGAAAGGTACAGGAATTTACATTAGAATAACTTATGGGACTACTTTGCATAGGTTCAGTTCTCATGTTAAATATCTGCATTTATGCTTTGGGATAGAATGAGCCAATAACAGTCTAGATTCAGAAAGCAATTTTTCTTTTGCATATTAATGCATGACTTTTCCCTTTTTTTTTCTTATCAAATTACGCCCACAGAATGATCTGGGGCTTCAGACTAGCTGGAACACAGCACTGTCAGGTGTCAATTGATCAGGAGTCAACTCCCATGTTACTTTCTCTACAGTCCCATGAGAAATGAGAGAGATTTCACTGTTTCAGACACAATTTGCCTATTAATTTCTATTGTGAATTCTATGTGTTTGAAAATTTAATATTCTTGTTATTTTTGAAAATTCTTTTTTTTTTTTTTTAATAGGTGGAAGCTCCAAATCAAACAATTGCTATTGAACAGTCTCAGTCAGATCGAAGCAAAAAAACTTTCCATCCTGTTAAGTAAGAATTTTGAGAAATTTATTCAATTTTATTTCAATACTTGATTGGTCAGAAACGTGAAGTAGCTGTTTCTTAGAAACTTACAGTAGCTCTAAGCCGGCATTCTGATCTTTATCCAAATTCCACTCTGGGGGTGCACATAGAATCACAGTAGTAATATATATAGTCTCCTTTCATTGAGGAAAAATTGTAGCAGCTTTACAAATGTGTTAAGTATGCCTATCCAAAATATTTATATTCAGCTAGCAACACTGTTGTATGGTGTTTAGAGCTGTAGGGCAGATGTGTTTCCCATTTTAAGAAATGTCAGTAATGTTCCTGTTCTACATGGGCATGAGATGTATTTGCAGTGCGTTTAAGGAGGAGTGCCTCTGCTACAAACATACATGCGCCTTCTCCCTGGAACTCTCTGCCATTCTTCTGCATCTTAACTTGCTGGCAGAATCAATGTTGTGTCTTCTGTTGGAGCTGTTCTGTTCTCTATAAATAATTAAATAAGCCTTAAACCAGAAAAAGATAAGACAGTGTCAAGTTTGACAGGACAGTGCTGGGATCAAGGCTGCAACATATAATCTGCAACAATGAACTTTGAGCTTGGGAGAAGAGCTCGATTTTCACTTAATTACCTCTGTTATGGCATTTTTCTTCCTTTTGCATACTGAAGAATAGATTCTGGGTGTAAATTGTTTCATGGGTGATGATGGTGTAGTTTTCATTTATACCAGATGAGAATGCAGTCAGTGGATTGTTGTTTTCTCCATGCAAACTCTTTATTCATATTATTTATCACTTACAGGAGCAGTGCCACTATGTATTTGAGACATAGGTCTATATTTTATACTTCCAGACATAAAAAATTAGGTGCAGGTGAAAAAAAGGGGCAAGCAGTAATATTTATTTATTTTAATGTGGAAATTCAGATCCAATAATAAGCAATGTTACCCTTGACAAGCAACAAATACCCATCCTATGCAACACATACAGTTTTATTCTGTTCAAGACTGTGCACAAACAGACCAAGAAACCCAAGACTCCTACTACTGAGAACAGTTTCACACTGCTGGTGCTTTATCCTGTTTGTTTATCTCCTTGACATAGTCACTGTGTTTTTAATGCATTTTTATAAAGCAGGGTTACTGCATTTTTACTGGGGTTCCTCTATTTTTTCATTTGTCAGTTTTTCTCAAAACTGTTTTAATGAGTTTGAAGAAATCTGGCTTGAGCCAGGTAGATCTCCAAATGTTTATTTCCCTGATCTTGTTTCCTTTTCTATTTTAGAGTTGATCTGCCAGGGGACCAGATAACTAAAGTAACACTGGGAAGGTTGCATTTCAGTGAAACAACAGCAAATAATATGAGAAAAAAGGGGAAACCTAATCCTGACCAGAGGTATTGCTGTAGTTACCTGGCCTGTGTGTGTGAAGTGGAAAAGAGAAGGACTACTTTAGAACAGAGTTAATGTTTGTGAAAAATCTCAGCGTTGCCAAATCCTGTGATTTTGTTAATTTCATATTCTGTGATACTTGGTATCTGCTTAAAGGCCTCTCTTCTAAAGTCACAGAATGATGTGAGAATAAAAGCAAATATCTCAGTCTCAAGGTTAGAGATTGTTTCAGGAAATCACAGCCAGAATGTTGGCTGAGGAAATCAGGCAACCAAAAAACCAAATAATGATCGTGTTCTTCTGGGGAAGGAAGAGTCTTCATCTTTGAGTCCTTATTACTTAAATTTGTCAAAATTACTGTAATCTTTGTTCATTTTCAGTGCTTGTGGGGCTTGAAAGAGCATATTACTTGAGAGTGAAGGAAATGTTTTTTCTTTCATATTGTAACATAAATATATTTTAAAAAATGTGCTGGCTATCTTTTTATGTATCAGTAATAGCAGTTGCATTTAAAACTTTTTATTTTTGTTCTGTGAGAAGACATTACTTCAATTATTATCTTGATTAAATCAATTTCAAATCAGATACTTCATGCTGGTAGTTGGACTGTATGCTGTCTCTCAGGACCAATTCTACCTACTGTCTGCAAATGTCTCTGAAAAGATCATTGTGAGGGTAGGTAGAAATTTTTATATTGCTTTCATGTGAAAAGTATTTACAAAACTGTTTTGATATTCACAGGAGACTATGGGGGGTTGATTCTTGGGCAAAAAAATTACCTTTGAATGAAAAAGATCGATGGAAAAAAATTACAGTTGCATATTGTATGAGTATATTGTTATCTTTTAATTGTCAGGATTTTAAAATGTTAAGAGTAGAGCTATAGAAGGATTTAAAAAGAAAGCTTGTTGTGAATTCCAATACAAAATACATTGATTTTTTTTTTTTCTTTGAGGTGAAACAATTTCCTGCACTTGTCAGGAATTTGGTAAATGCTTTCATTGGCTAGATGCTTCATTTTCAAAGGAGGATAAGAATGAAAAAAAATGCAAGGAAAGAAGGTCAAGCAGCTCTAGGAAGATTAAGACCCATAGCTGTCCCTTTCCCGTGTATTTCCAGAGTGTCCCAGCTCTTAATTTGGTGCTTGTAATATAGGTTTCAAAATAGAAAAAGGAAGAATTTGTCTCTCTCCCTCATGAGCATTACTTTTCAGTCCTCTGATCCACATAAAGTTTTCCTTTTAGTACTCAGCTTTAGCTTACAGTTAGAGTTAGACTTGGAAGAGAGAAAAAACCCAGAGCTCTGTTTTAACAGAAGCTATGGAGGGTTAGGGTTAGGAGAGAGAGAAAGTACAGAGCCCCAGCATGAGTGGGGTTGCAAGGGGACTGCCAAGGGAAGGTGGGGGCTGCCAAAAGCTTTCAGTCCTGGCCCCTTTTTCGTGTGACCAATAGCTGGTGGTTAATGTTTGAATTGGGCATAGTCTGGGGTTATGGTTATTTCTAGGGTGAAGATTATGTTTAGGGCTTAGAAGGATAGGAAATGCATAGGTGCTGTGTGGTGGGGCTGCAAAGGATGGTGAGGGCCTCCGGAAGATTGTGGTCCAAGTGAACTTTTTCGTGTGGGCCAATCGAGGAGCTGCTTCTTGTTTGCATGGAGTCTTTCTAGTCCTTGGCTTACGGTCAGGAGTAGGCTTAGTATTTTGCTTTAGAGTCACATGAGACCAAGAGCTCTAGAGTATTAAGTGGGGCTGGGAAGGGGATCCTAAAGAAAGGTGAGGGCTGTCAAAAGCTTTTAGTCCTGCCGTCATTTTTTGTAGGCCATTAGTTGGGTCCTTTTTGGTGGGACATCGTCTGCCTAGGCTTATGATTATAGCCTGGTTTAGCATTTGGGTTTGGAGAGAACAAAAGTGCAAATCCCCAGTATGTGTGGTGTTGCACAGGGGTTTCCAAAGGAAGATGAGGGCTTTCAGACGGTTTCAGTCCTGGCTCCTTTTTCGTCTAGGCAATAACTTTCTGTCCTCTTGTGCCGTAAACCTCTTCCTGCAGTTACGGTTAGGTTTTTGGAGGGCAATATGGCCGAGAGCTCCTTTCTGGGAGGAGCTGTGAAAGGGCTTTGAAAGCAATGTTTGGAATTCAGTAGTCTTCTGCCCTGCTGAGTTTTAGCATCCTGGCTGTTGCTGTGGGTTCTTTTATTTCAGGACACCGAAGCATTGTGTTTGCATCATTCCTGAATATTTAGTTCTTTTCCTTTTTTGTCCATTAATTTCCACAATACGGCTTTTGTCTGAATTTCTCTTTCTGCATCTAGCAGTGTTACAAATATAATCTCTTCACAAATTTGGGAAAGCTATTGAATTTCACATTTGACTCATCCTTGTGATTATTGTTACCTTATAAGATGTATATTTTTATGTAAGATTTAGAAATTTACATTTTCCCACCATTTTTAATGTTAAATTCTTTTGGAATTTCAATGAAGAGAGTTCCTTCAATGTGTGTGAGAGAGTTTTTTAATAGGAATCCAGGGAATGAGATTTTGCAAACCTGGCCACTATTCCAGACAAAGAAAAAAGAAGGCAGAAAAGCAGAAGGCTCAAGAGGCTGTGATTTGAAGTCGTGACAATAACAGGAAAGCTGGAAAGAAGAAAAAAAAAAAAAGTCATTTTCCAGATGTCTGACAGGGCTTCAGTGGCAGGGTACAGTGAGCCAGCCACTGGGTACCTTAAAGTGGCAAAGCCATACAAATACACTGTGAGAGAAAGCAACTCATGTTCTGGCCTCATACACTCAAACATAACATAACAAAACTACCAGCTGAGTAGTGGTTATCAGGCATATCAGATCATGCTCTAATTGTGGCAAACAGGGATAAGTGCATAGCACCATGCCTTGTCGATGGCAAAGCCTTGTGAAAGCCTGGCTTCTTTAAATGAGTGTGAACTTTTTATAATGATCATACTTTTGTTCAGACTCAAATTTTAAATCCTGAATTCAAAGTTTTAAAAAAACCAAACCAAAACAAAAATTAGTTGCTGAAATCAAATGCCTTTTCTAATTATCCACATTCCGTTGTTTTTTTGGTGTTCTTCAAAGGACCCTGTTTCCTTGACAGGAATTTCTAATAGGAGTTAATTTTAAACATGACAGTGGATTTTATGAACCATGTGTGTTTAATCTCTTCTTTGTTTGCTCTTTTCTGATTTCCAGCCTTAGCTAAAATTTGCTGGTAAATAGATGGTTATGTGGCATAATGTCAAAGTTAAAATTTGGAAAGCTTTGGATATTAGTAATTTAGCTTAAGGTGATAATGAAGTCGAATACAAGGGAAAAAACAATGAGGCCAATGCTGTATGAGTAGAAATAGTTACTTAAAAGTGACTCCACTCTGCTTTTTTTTCTGTTGGTGTGTTAGAAAAGCTCTTGAATACAATTTAAATATTAAAGATTTAGCATTTCATTTTCCCTGAATTCCTGATGGAATAAGCAATAGTGTATCTATGCTATACCGTATCTTTAAACATAATTTTTTTTCTTCCAGGCATCTAACCCAGGGCAGTTTGAGAATGACAGTGATGTACTGTGGCAGCGAGGACATGTTCCAGAGACAATAGTCTATCATGGTCGAGTAGGAATTAACACAGATGCACCAGATGAAGCACTGGTTGTCTGCGGAAATGCAAAAGTTATGGGCAGAGTCATGCACCCATCTGACAGCCGAGCAAAACAGAATATCCGGGAGGTGAGGGCTGTGGAGTATTTAGGGCATTTATGTTTGCACCACAGCACATGTGTGGATCATTGTTCTGACATGTGAAGCAGCTTCTTTATCCTGGGTGTGCTGAAATGCTGGCCTAAAGAAATGTGGTGTACCTCTGTGCTCTGTAGAGCCATCGCCTATGGACTTGGGAAGAGGCTGACCGTAGAAGCTGGGGATAGCTGTGTAAATGGGAGTTGGCAGACCGAAGAGTAACTGGCAATGCAAATACAAATAGCACTCTGCTAATGGGGAATGGGAAGATCGTCTGTATTTTTTGATGCAAAGATTGGCCAAGTGGCCATGTCAGGCTTGTTGCTATCTCACTGAAGTCCTAGATGCTATGACCATTCTTAATGTTTCAACATATGAATCTTGGTATTTGCCCAACTAGGTCGATACGAATGAGCAGTTGAGAAGAATAACACAAATGAGGCTGGTGGAGTATGACTACAAGCCTGAATTTGCATCTGTTATGGGAATAAAAAATACTCATGAAACAGGTATTCAGGCAGCTCTGTTCCCATTTTTCATTAACTTCCACTGTTGTTCATTGTGCCATAGTGCCTTTTAATACCCTGCTACTTCATCCTTATTTCTTAGGATACTACAATTGCACACTTTTCCATGTTTCTCTTGTGATATAAAAATGCCAAAATTAACTATTTCTGGTAATTTTCCAACTTCTGTTTCAATTTTTAAAGATACGAGGTTATTTTTCCAGAGGTTTAATGAAAATGAAGTACGTAATCACAAACAATTTTGTTCTTATTGCAGAGAAATGGGAATTCCTAAGCTTTCTTGTTTGTTTTCTGTGGAATGGGGGGGGGGGAGAAGTTAAATCCTGGATTTTCCTACCACAGAGAAATTCTAGGTCATGTTTGGCCCTACCTGTAGCTTTTAGGATGGTCAACTCAAAACACACAACCATGGTCAATGGTATGCCACTGTGTTTCCTGACTTTAGTTTATGTTATCTTGTGAACAGGAATAATAGCCCAGGAAGTGAAGGAGCTTTTACCTCAAGCTGTTAGAGAAGTTGGAGATGTTTCTTGTAATGATGGAGAAAAAATAGAAAACTTCCTCATGGTTGACAAGGTATGGTCTTGAGAGAGAAAGCGGAGGTGTGTATTTTGGCTGTTCCTTTTGTATATGGAGCTATCAACACATGCTATACAAAGCCGTAGGCCTCCACATGTATTTACAAAAATAGTGCTTGGCAAATCATTGAGAAAAACTGAACCACCAGATGTTAGTAACTGGCTGAATCTTTTAATGATAAAAAGTATTTACATTAAAACATTGTTATAATAATAAATAAACATACAATAAAAGAGAAAAGGAAAAAAACTAGCTTTGCTGAATGAAGGTGGATAGTGATTTCATAGCATTGGTCTAACAAGTGGGACTCCAAAACATTCTTTTGTGTTTAAGTGTTTAAGTTAACTAAGTGTTCCAGAAGTGAATTAAGCAATGATGGCATTCTATTTGTTAAATAAAAATTTCCTTACTCTAATCCTGGTGTAATCACTTCATGCCAAATACAAGTACTAACTCCGTGTGCTCTGTGGGAAGGATTTTTTTGGCCATCTGAAATCCTTATTATAGCTTCAAAATCATATACTATAAAATGTTTATGGCACACAAAGCAATTATCATGCTGATAGGTTGGAAACAATGCCTTAGTCTATTGTCCTGTGCTCTCTTCCCCTACTTTTCCTGTAGAAATAGGACTGCAAGGGACTGTCAGTCAGAGTCCCGTCAGACATGGCTGCAGACAGCACTTGTCCACAGCATTGCTCAGAGCGGCCCCCCTCTTGTGCGCTGGTTCACTGCAGGTCAAGGACCACTTCCCAGCTTTTTCCCACTTATAGCTGATAATGGGAATAAGGGAGGTTTTACAGATTGGTAACCTTGTCTTGTCTGGATGATGTCATGAACATGACCTTGTATTCATTATAATCATGCGATCTTTCATTATTCTATAGAAAACACAAGTTTACACCACCAAACTTGGAGAAAATGTCTATTAGAAATATTGCATTTCACTTGTCGTCTTTTTATAGGCTACAAATAAGTCAAATTCATCGGTTAAATCTCCTAGGCTTCCATATAAAGGAAGCATGAATTGGTCACTTTGAATAAAGCTGTGGAAAGAGCACTTTCTAGAGATACTGTTGAAAAGGAAACTTTTAGAAAATTTGCTGGTTTTGGTCAGGGTTCCAGCCTGTAGCTGATTTCTAGATGCTCATAGAAGAGCAGCGGTGTTAGATAGTGACACTAGGTTCATTTTGCCCTTTACCCCTTCCGCTTACGTTGTGCGACACCTGCAGCATCATTTGCATTTTTGAGCCCCCACAAAACTGCTTTGGGGTAGTCAGTTTTTTTCTGGCAGAACTTTTAGGTTGGACAATTGAGCTTTGATTTATATAACTCTTTGCTGAAATATCACACAAAATACCATCTGTAACAGTGCCTCACAGCACTGCCGTTTGGGCCCATCATGTTCCCTGCTGCACCCTGCAGGGCATGATTCTGCTGTGGATGTGGCCCAAGCAGGAATGAGTTGTCACAGCAATGGCTTTTTTGCTGCTTAGCGTTTCCTTGACTACTTGGTTAGGTCTGGGATCACTTCACAAACACTTTGACGTAGTTTTAATACAGTTAGGTAAATCTGGGCTTTCTCCCCTTTCTCCTAACACCTGTGGTGGAGCACGTGAATGTCAATTCTCTCACCTTTGGGGTGACAGGGGCAGGAGAGATCTGTGTCTAACAGTTTAAGATGTATATTGAAGTCTGAGGTTTGGAACATCTGATGTCCAGGTGGAACATCTGTTTTAAATATCTGGAACTCACAACTCCAGAATAGCTCAGCACCTTGAGTAATAAATGGACATTGCTTCATATCTTTGCTTTTAGTTAGGCAGGTGATGAGGCCTTGAACTCTGTTATCTCACATCCCAAGTTTAGTTCCAGATAAGCAGGCTATTGGCTGGTTTGGTTGTGTCTCTTTGTCAGTTACTTGTTTGGAGTTGTCGAACTCTGTAAAATATATTGATTGCATTACACGTTTGAACCAGGCTCTGCTACTTTCTAAAGAAATGTCTCAACCATGTGGAAATTTGCTATTTTGGGATAAGAATCTTTCTTCCCTTCTCAATCGCACTGTGCTCAGTACTTTGTCATCAGTGAGGCAGTAAAAGTCTAATCAGTCCTTTTTTCCCAAAGAAAGTGTTCCTTCATTTTGCCAGATGAGCCATTTTCTCAGCTAGCTGAAGTCACCTAGAAGAGATCCATGCAAGATTTGAAGAGAATGGAAAGGACAGCTGCTACACATCACTGATATGAGGACAAGTGACCGTATAAATGATTTCACAGTTCTAGGCACAGGAGGTTATTTTGAAGTCACTTTTTAGTTAAACAGGCTGTTGGTCCTCTGGCAGTAGAAAAGTTTGCTATTTACCACCGATACCTGCGCTCTGGTTCTGCTTATACAAAATACTGTCTGTTTTTGTGGAATGCAGTCACCTTTAAAAGAGAGGTGTGCGTGGCATTTACAACGTGAATGGCAAAACTCTGCTTTTGCCTTACTTCTGCATGACTTGGCTAGACTGGAACACTTAGCAACATTAACTGCAGTAATAGCTTCATCCAAAGTTTAATGGCATCAGTCTGGTTGTACATTAGTATGAGAAAGCTGTTCTTTCAAACACAGCAAAGAAAGTATGCTGTTACCATGCTCCGGCAGTGTATCAGTAACCATTTTTAGCTCAGAAATGGATAAAATACTTATTACCTGGATGGTTGTACTGAGGGCTTCTCCAGTAGCAGATTGATACCTAGATGATAAGCAGGGTGTAAAAGAATAGAAGGCTTTTCCTGGGTAAAATATTCAGAAGGAGTAAATGGAGGGTGTCTGAACTGTGTTAGTTGTGGAGCTGATCACGGTATTAGAGCTTATAGGACTCCTGTAAGAGGCTGGAGAGGCTGAAGGGGTGAACAAAATATTATGCCATGACAGCTTGACCTCTAGTTTGGATCTTTATCCTGTCTCGCTGATTCCTGTGTGATTCACATTATGTGTACAACATGGATAGAAACTATGGCTTGTTTGAGCCAGGTTAGTCAGTCCTGCAGGTAGATTGTTGGATGTGCGTTTTGCTAAGGGATTCTGAAATCTATATTCAGCTGCAGCACTACAAATCAAATAGTAGATGCCTGTTGTGACAGTGTTACGGTTTAAAATTCAACACGGTATGAAGATAAAATATAGTTTAAATTCTTGGTCTACAAAGCCCTTTAGCTTCTTCAAATTTTTCTGCAAGTCCTCATTTTCAATTTCCTGCAAATTGAACATAAGCAATTTTTACAATCTAGCAAAAGGGTTTTATAGTCATAAGTGTGCCCCATTAACAGTGAGATAACTTGTGTTTACATTTTAAATATTCAATGTATCCTTACATAGGTGAATTCTGTACTCATTACTGCTTGTTACATCTGATTGATGAATATACTGTATCTGATTTTGTCATTGTTTTGCTTCTCAGGATCAGATCTTTATGGAGAATGTTGGTGCTGTAAAGCAGCTTTGCAAACTAACCAACAATCTTGAAGTCAGAATAGAAGAATTGGAACAGTGGAATAGGAAACTGGCCAGGCTAAAACGGATGAGCAGTTTAAAGTCAACAGTCAGTGAAGAGAGCAAAGTCAGGTACCTCTGTCTGGAATGTTCTCTGATAGTTGTCACAGAAATTGGTAAAGTGGCCTCTGTGGGAGAAGTGAAAATCAATTTTGCTTGACAGTGGAGTTCAGCTCATTTCCAGCATTGAAGTTGTGCAAAAAATGCAAATTTCTCATATTTTTTAACTCACTGACAAAATTAATATTTGAAATGGCTGTTAAATTGCAGTCACTTTTGTAATTGCTTCAGTTACGTAAAGCAAGCGTAGATTATGTTCAGTTACAGCCCTGGAGCTTGGAAATTGCTGCTAAAAGAAATCTGCAGAGCTGCTGCTGCAAGAAAGAATCTTCATTAGTGCTTCAGTGGAAATTATGAGCATTTCCTATTTCTAAACCATTTCCCCAAGTTTTCTTTGAAATCAAATGTAGCATTTAATAACATTCTCCTGAATGAGTTAACTGGAGGCCTTTGTTCTTGAAAATGAATCTGATGACACTTCTGTCTTTCTCTTTTTAAATGTTAAAATTGCAAAAGCAAGTAACATTAACACCCTATTGAAAATGTCTCTTTTTCATTTATTAGTTGCTGAAGCATTTGAATGCTAAAGAGATTTTGTCTCTTACAGCGGGTATAGTCGAGCTACTAGTCTTTTGCCATCAAAAAAATCACTCCCGCTAAAATCCAGCAAGGTGAGTGAAATTAAATATATGAAATATGCCTATGAGAGAGTTTTTGTAAGTGCTGAAATATTGGTGAAAGCTTTCGTGTTTCTAAATATAGAATCAAATTCCTTAGCCAGAATTACTTAGTGTCATGCTAGAATCTTAAAAACTAACTGTACTGAGATAGAAAATACGTGAGAGACACTTCCACTTCTTGCCTGTACATTGTGTGTGTGAGAGTAGATCCATGCTGTGTGATGGTGTGATGGAGGAGACCTCAGCAGGAGAGAATTGTTGAGCCTGGGGGTGTGCTGACATGGTGCAGTGCAGCCTAACACAGAAATGCTCATTTTGGTTTGGAAGTCATTTGCACAGTGATAATTCTTCCTCAGCTTTCTTCCTTGGATGGGTCTTTCACTGTGGTTTGCAGTTAGCATCTCCTGTTTTGTACCGGATAATGCTGTCTTTCAGGTGGTTAAGATCTGGATAGGATGTTGTTTCTATTGCTCAATGACTTCCTCTTGCCCATATCCTGGTATAAAAAGAGGAGACCCCTTTTCACAGGGATTGAATGAGTTAGGGAATGTATGTTGACCTTTTTCGAGACAGTCTTCCTAGGCTGCTAAGTCCCGTTCTTTAAGATGAACCAACGCTCATTTGCCTACCTTGCTTTTGCCAGTGCCAAAGAGCAAGAGAAAGTAATAGGTCAAATGTTCTTTATTCCATGACAATTAAATGCTCCATCACCTAAGATCATCCTACTTGTTTAGAAAGTGCCTTTCTTCTGTATTTACACCAGCCCTGGTTTAACATGGTCTGAGCACCTACTGAAAGATGCTCATCTTTTAGTTCTGGCTGCTGCTTACTGAGTTCTTAATTTGATTTTGAAATACTTCGAGTATGAAAAATGGCAGGAAGAAAAGAGAAGGAGCTGTTGTTTTTAACTACCTTTTCTTCCTGTGTAATGTTTGTGTCCCCAGGCTATCAACAGTGTGCAGTGCACTCATGGTTTTAGGGAGCCTTTAATTGCTTAAGTTTTTCTTTTTAGGTGTTGACCCCTATATAAGGATGACTTGTATGGTTTCTTCCTCTGAAAGAAACAAGGTTAACTTAAAGTTAGACTAGTGTAGTATTTCTCAATCTACTAATAGTAGCTTAGTTATGTGCCACTTAAATTAACCAAACTTTTTTTTTTCTAGGTTTGTTTGTCAAAGAGGAAAGAGTCTTGCTCCATGAAGATTTTCCGGGTGACTATAATAGCTTTGATTGCTATTATGGCACTATGGTAACAATTATCAACAAGTTGACTTGTTTCTCCCTTCCCCTTTCTACTTATCTCATCAGAAAGAAGATTGCAGTTTTTCTCTTCTTCTCACCTTTCCTACCCAAAGAACACAATGTATTAAAATTAACAGTGAATATGCCTGGTAATATTGTAAAGTTGAAATTGTTTTAGAACAGTGAGATACTCATGTGGTGCGCACACCACTAATCTCTGTCCATGTCACAATATATGGTGAACCTTGATTGTATCTCCGTGGCTCATGCTACAGGTCCAAAGCTGGACTCGTGAGACTGCATGTTCTATGCAATCATTCTGTGCCTAAGTATGATTTCTGATGTACAGAGTGATTCTGTTGTGTGAAACGAAGCTGGGCTTGTTCCCAATGTGGTGGGCAGTCCTGTGACTCTGAAAGTTTAACTTGTGACATTGAACTTGTGGAAAGGAAAGTATATTCCGGACTTTTGAGATTGCTATTTTCTGTTTCCAGTCCAAAAACCTGTGGCTTACAATCTCTTTGTGAACTGAATACTTTGAACTGGTGTTGTGATTCTATTTACAATGGAAAACTGACCGTATTTTGTGTTGAATTTAGCTGTGTACAAGTATCTGACCTAAAAGCCATTAAACTCAGTTGAAATTTTTCCCGCTAAAAGGAGAGTGATCAGATAGTTAACTCTTACATTACTACATTGGGACAAGGTGCTGTCAAGGTATCATTCATGTTATGTTACATAAGAGATGGATGTAAATCTACAGAATAATTCTCTTTCTGCAGTGCTTTGACAATATCGACCCTGTATTTACTTAGCGTTCATGACAGACGTTTTGAAAAACATCCATTTTACAGGCAAGTAGTTGAATTAGTGTTAGTGAATTAGAATTAGTAATAGATTGTGGACCAATCTGTTTTGGTCCACAGCTCTGATGTCTATTTCATAATGAATTGTTTTTCTTTTTCTTCATCAGCAGTACCTCAAGTTCTGTTGTACTCTCTCACTCTACCACTACAGCAGGTACTGTACCTATGTTGTCTGTCATGTAACAGACTTTTAATTTCTGTGCTATTATAATATGCTAATAGACACACAGCACTAGTGAGAATTATGTCTTTTTTATTTTCCTTTAGCATGGCAGGGGGAAAGCACAATTTCTCAGAGCACGCAACCCATCACCAGGATCCCTGAAGTGAATTTCTGTGACATTTTGCCTTGTGACAAGGTCTATTGTTGTCCAATTCATCAACAAAAAGTCAAATCTCTAAGTTACGAGAAAACCAAAGCAAAGGAGCAACGTAAGTTGAAACATTAATTTTTATTATTTACCATTTGAATAAACACTATATGAAGAGTCTGGGGGAAGGGGCAAGAATCTTTAAAGGCAGTTAGCTTCCAACAAAAGTGCCTAGTCCAGAGGATTTAAAAAGTCCTGATATAACTAATCATCACTGCAGTCAATACGTTTTTGAAAAATCTGGCCTGGTTACCTTTAAGAATTCTGGGTCCTAAGATGTTTTGTCAGGTGTCACTGTTCTTCCTGGCCATTCAGGGTAAATGATTTCATGTGAACCAGAAAGTCACTAATCCTTTTAATTAACCTTTGGCTACAGTTGGCCAGGAGTTGATTGGGGGTAGTGGAGGGTGAATTAACAGATGTAAAAAAAACCCCAAAACATTTAATGGTGTCACAGTGTGGTGATACTACATCTTTTGTGTGGGCAGAGACAGAAATCTAATTGCCAGAAAACAAAAAACTTAGAATTAAAACTGCTCATTCAGGCAGGGTTTTTGAATAGAAAAATGTTATTTGAAGGCAGAGCTCTACAAAATAAATTGCTTTTACTGGAATGAATTCTCTTTTGGATATTGTCTGCCAGATGTTATGTGTGTAATATGAGTAGGTGTATTGTTTACAAATATTATAATATCTATTAGAAAGATTTTATACATAAAGGTATGTACAAGTTGTCAGAATCTGTATTCCTCTTTCCCAGACCTTAACATTGTCAGTGTCTAGAAGCATGTGTTAGTATCACTAAACCCAGCATTCACACTCTTCCTTTCTTGGCCTTGGGAACAATTCTTGGACCAACCATCGTTGACAAGTTGAGGTGAAATCAGGGACGAATGCAGTTCAGCCTCTGAAGTACGAATGTCTACCAGGGCAGGCATTGCCAATTGCTATGACACTCTTTCTTGCCCCAAACTGTTTCAGTGGGATTCACCCACTGGCCATTCTTTATACTGCAAAGGGCTGTTGCCTGCAGACAAGCTGCATGTAAGTGGTCCTTGTAATTCTTGTGATTAGTGCTGCGCTAAGCCCCGTGGCAGGTATAGCTCAATAGAGTGCTTTCAAGAGGTCATACCTAAGTGATTTGTATTGCTCTGAAGCCTGCAAGAGTGTTGCTTAATTAAAAAGACATTAATCTCATTTACAAATGAGGAAACTGTAGACGGAAGAAAATGAAATATGAAAACCTTCTATCCTCAGCTGGCTGCTTTTGATATTAGGTGGAAAGAGAAGATAAGAATAAACACAAAGCATTACCTTCTCAAGGTCTTATGCTCCAAATAGCATTTAGTGTGGATCCAAGAGTGAAAAATCTGCACAGTACACAAGCTACTGAAAGATTTCAGATCTGCACAAGTTTAATGAAGCTGAACATATCCCCAGATGGAAGGTAACAATGTCAATATGAAATCCAAACAGAAGGAAAACCAACAAGCTGCTTAATGTAGCTGTAGCCAAGATAAATGAAAAGGAAAATGTTTTCAGAACAAAAAGCTAAGAGTTAAATATGGGGAATAATCAAGATAAACAGTGGATATTTTAGAATCAGCTGATTAGTCTGATTCATGGAAAGATAAAACTATTTGACATTACAGTTGAATTAAATGCTAATTTAGGAGTTCATATTTAACAGACCTTTTACTGCTCCACTGTGTGATACCTGAATTCTGTGGGTGCAGGCTACTATTGAGTGCGTCCAGTGTAGATCCTAATCCCTTGCATCTCAGATTTGCTGAGGAGAAGGTTGTTAGGAGCGTTGAAGTAGAAACAAAAGCATTCATAAGCAAGAGAGAATTTATTAAACGGAAGTTCAGCACATCTTCATGTAGTCTAGCTTAACGTGGCCTTTTTCCTCATGCTTTATTTGTTTTAAGAACTGGTTTCTCTGAAGGATTTAGAATTTTGAACTCCTATTGATTTCAGTGGAAAGGAGGACCATGAATACCCTTCAGCATCTGGGCCTTTTCTGCTCTCTGCTTCCATGCCATGAGTTCTCTTTGCTCGCCCCTTCGTGTTAAGTGTCACTGGTAATCAGGGGCTGTCTGTACTTAGAGTGTTGTTTCTCCCTGGTGTCTCACCTCTCCCAATAAAAGCTTGGTGAGGGTCCCTGCCGGATTTTGGTCAACTTCATGCATTTTCATTTATTGCCTTCAGATGGTAGTTAATGGATTCATAGCAAGGCACTACCACAAGAAATCATCAGCAGGTTTTTTCCATACTGCTTATAGAATGTTAGAACTGGTGAATTAAAACCAGAAAGTGCTTGAGGGAAAAAAAGGATGCCAAATTTCTTAGATGAGTTTATTGAGTTTATCTGAATCTTATCTGAAGATGATGCTTGTCCTCATCACATTCTGGTCATGCTCGTACTTTTATATTTGTTATTGAATTGGATCTTCACACCCCACATGGGCCTTTGAGAAAGCCCTCAGTTACCGTATGTGACAGAGTGGAAGTTTACCACAATTCATGGAAGGCTGCTACAGTGTTTTTTGGTTGTTCCTGGTGTTCTCAATTGGCAACTTGAGCTCCAAATAAAAATAACTTCAGGGTCCTGTTTTCTACGTTTCATTTGGATTGCATCAGCTTAAAGGACAATGAAATAGTAATTTTATGAAGACCAAACAACCAAGTAAAAATAATTTTCTATACTGGTTACTGACTCGGTTTAAATAGTTGAAATCTTAGTGAAGTAAATCTGTCTTCATCCTTGTTTTTGTACAAATTTCTGATACCCTCTTAATGCTTTCTTCCCTCATCTGTCAAAGAATCACAGTATTCAATGTTTAGTAATTCAGAATATGTAATAAATATTCCTGCCAACACTTGCGTAGATGAAGTATTTTATCTACAGGGAGAACATCTTTCTTTCAGTGAGCAATATTTTGCCTTTACTGGGGGATATAGGTTTTCCTACAGAACAGTTCTCTGTTAATGAAAATGTAAAAAGGCAGGGAACGTTTAATGCATTGCTAACATACCTAGGCTATTAAGACAAAAGAGAAGAAAGTGAAAGGAAGATGTGACAACTAGTTTGTAAATTAAAAGGAAGAATGGGAGAATGAATATGTATTTTTTAGATCTGCCTCAACCTCAAGACCTACTGTACATGTATAACTGATTGCATGTGTTCAGTAGCCATTTTTGTAGGTGTGTGGCAGCCGATCACAGTGTAAAGAAACAAGACAGCAGATGACTACTAAACGCAACAGTTACCACCTAAGTTGGCAGAACTGGCAAATCTGTATGACGAGCAAGTAAATAAAGAATGGATTCAAGGAATAACTAGCAGCAGTATCACAGCTTCATATCAAAACACAAAAATGATGGAAATCCCAGAGATGATTTTGTATTACATTGCTTCTGGGTCCTCAGATTCCAGTTGTTAATGTTGTCCCATGCTTTCAGTCACCTACTAGCATGAGGAAAGTCTGAATTTTCATATTTCCCAATACTGAAATGAAAAGCAGAATATGGAATGAATAATAAAACAGTAAGGTCAATCCAGCTTTCTTGTTTCAATCCCAGTGAAATAATGAATTTTGATCTTTCCTTTTGTAAAATAAATATTTACACAATGAAGCAGTGACTTCTGTTCTAAACAGTCATTTTGAAATCAGAACGTTTCCTTTGGAAAATGTGGGAATGGAGCATTTTGGTATTCTAGAAATACATGATTCTGTTTTTTCCAGGATTAAATGGTATTTGATGAAGCATGTTAGTTTAGGTAAGATCAACATTTCTCAGTGCCAGTTTATTGGTAACATGTCTCTGGACAGATTCTTCGCTGGCAATTAGTCTAAAAGCAGAGGAATAGCTTTAAACCATTTGCTATAGGCTTGAAGGGCCTTTTGCCTTCCCCAGGTTGTACAATATGATGATTATTCAAAAGATCTTTTGATGATCTTTTAAAGAAAAAATGAATAGAGTAAAAAAAAAAAAAATCATCAGCTTATATTTCCCAGCCTAGTTTAATGTTTGAAATTACAGAGGTGACATGAGTGAACATGGTGATCATGTTGTTAGAGCTGTGTATTAGATTCTTTAATTTGGTCCTTCTCTCTCTGAAGCACTGTGTCTCGCTTGGGTCAGTCCTCAGTGTCTTACAACTCACATTCAAAAAGTTAAGTTATTCCCCTGGCCTATGTTTGTGTGGCAGATGCCTATTTATTCATTTTCTCACTAATAAGATGTGGCTTTATGATCAGATTTGTGCTGAAGCGCTTGACTGGACGTTGACTTTCACTTTGCCTCTCTATTATAACAATGGGTGATATTCTGTGTGGGGGATGAAATCTTTCCTATTAGGCTATTTTTTGAAATGTTTTAGATACCCTGTAGAATTTCAAAAGCTTGTTTCTTGTTATCTACAAACTTCTTTTGACTGTATAGATCTTCTTCTGAATAGAGGTGCTTTGTATTTTCAAGGTTTCTCTTATTGATTATGCATGCCTTTATCCAAGAAATAATTAATAAAACATCTTCTGGTGGTGTATTCCTATTTTGCTATTACAACAGTGCTAGGCTAACTTGGGGACATTTGTACATACATTCTTTCACAGGAAACAAAAGGAACATGTTACCTGAACAAGATCCAGTCAAAAAACCTAATGGAAGACCTGATCTTGGAAATGACTGTAAGTCCGATATTTTTTTAAAAAAACCTCTTGAAATGTATAATTGTATAACTTTGAAGAGCTACCTTTAGGCTTGGAATTCTGCTGCTGGAATTTAGAGAAGTTTCATTTATAACTGGTCATTACAGAGAATTAGCACTTAGGAATCTATTAAATACCTGTGATTCATTATAATTTTCTTGTCATTGAAATTTATTCTTACATCTTCATTAAATTTTTATAGACATTCTGGCTGCCCTCTCTAGAGAGTTCTTAGATGTCGCTTCAGGTGCAATAAAATGACAAGTGACATTTTCCTTGACGGGCTGAAATCTTGTAAAGTGCTCAACACTGCTAACCCTTATACAGCAAAATGCTTAAGCGTATGAGTGTGGTATTTGTGTGCAGGAAATACATGATACAGGGTAAGGGAAGTGTTTGGGTTTGGCCCAGTTGACCTCACGGATTAAAAACGTCAGCTGCTGAAAGGGGCCATCTCTGCCTTAGGATGCTGACACTGCCTGCGTCAGTGCAGATGAAGTTCTTCAACAGAGGACATTTGGCTTGATTTCAGGCTCTCCTTTTAGTGACTGCGTACTGCTGTCAGAGCCCGCCTGGGCTGAAAATACTGATTCCTTTCTGTGAAGATGAGTATCTGCTGATTACGCATGTTATAGTGGCATGCTCTGACATTCATTCAATGTGAGCAGGGTTACGCCTTTTCTTTTCTGTTTATGTGGATGTTCTTTTTTAAGGTTTGGGTTTTTCATAAATGTTTCATTAAAGATTAGGCAATATTTGGATGATAAAACATCTATACACTGGCACGCACTTAAAGCAGGTTGCTACCCGGGGCCATATGAGGAACAGAACACAGGTTCTGCTTGTTGCCTGGGTATGCCCCTGTGGGATGATCTGGGAAAAATCATTCTCCTCCTGATTTTTTTACATGGCTACACACCTCAGAAAAGAGCCTCTGTGGCATTACTATTACACATGTTGTAATGAGATGCTGTGTCACAGGGAAATGTCCATCTGTGCTGGGTCTTTGAGACGAACATGCTCAATTTCCCTCTGTCGCTTAAGCATACATGTGGATATTTGCATGCTGAAAGTTAAGTATATACCACCACACAGATGTTTTATAATCAGAGCACAAGTCAGCCTGTAATCATCAAGTTTCTTTGCAAAGTAGGGAACCATTGCTGTAGAACAACAGAAATGCAAAACCAGTGTTCACAGTGCGACGTGAAGAGAAGGCTTGGGCCTCCTGAACCAGGTCCTCCTTATGCTTTCTGCACCACATTGCAAGACTTAAAATCTGCAGCTTGATGCTGTAGGCAACAGCTGGAGCCTGGCTATCTGCTGATGGCTCACACACTCCCGCCACACCTGGGCCTTCCCCAAACCATTGGCAGTGTGAGCCTAGGTCCACTTGGGGGGATTAAACCTGTTTGGCCCCTTCTGTTGGAGGGCCCTCCACAGGTCAGACTGAAGTGGGCTGGTTTAGGGGTCTGAGATGCTGCAGGTCCTAACTATGGACCTGCACCGATCGGATGGTGTAGATCTACCCAGAACAAAGAAGCTTTTTTTTGCTAGGCTAGCTGTGAAAGCAGAAGCTGTGCTGCTGTGTTAGCACACTGGTTCTTGCTGCCTAACTCTCCGTAGGGTTAATCTGCCTCAGGGAAGAGCCACACCATCATGGCTATACTCTTCATCTCACCATAACTGGTCACCTTAGAGAACACCTGCATGGCACAAAGATGCTGGCCCAAGGAATCATAGTAATCCTGTAGCAAAAGGGGGAAGCCTGGTTAGGGACATAATCACTCTGGTGACCAGTTACTTTCCTCATCTTTCCTGGTCATCAGTACACCAGCTATGGTTTGAGCTTGTTTTTTTCCCCAGAAACTAGTTTTTCAGTTACTAGTGTCTAGATACCTAACTGCATTGTGTGCTGCATGTATAGCAAAAAGTATATTTTACATGTGCATATGTATAAATACAATGTATATACATCTGTTTATACATAGGATGTTGAGCTAATCCTAAAATACAAATTTCTGTAGTGTTTTTATTCCATATTCCCCTTCTTCAGACTGCAAACTTCCTCCAAGTTCAGGATGTAAGTGTTCAGAAGGTATCAATATAGTATCCTGCTACTGCTGTTTTTAGTTGTTCCTATTGCCACAGTTTACTTAGGATCAAAGTGCATATATATATTTTCGGCTAGCTGAGCATATTTTGATTCATATTTCCTGATATTCATATATCTAGAATATTCATAGAATCATAGAATTCTTAAGGTTGGAAAAGACCCTTAAGATCATCAGGTCCAACCATTAACCTACCGCCGCCAAGTCCGCCACTAAACCATGTCCTCAAGCACTGCATCTACCCGTCTTTTAAATACCTCCAGGGATGGAGACTCAACCACTTCCCTGGGCAGCCTGTTCCAGTGCCTGACTACTCTTTCAGTAAAGAAGTTTTTCCTAATATCCAACCTAAACTTACCTTGGCGCAGCTTGAGGCCATTTCCTCTCGTCCTATCACTTGTTACTGGGGTGAAGAGACCGACCCCCACCTCGCTACAACCTCCTTTCAGGTAGTTGTAGAGAGCAAGAAGGTCTCCCCTCAGCCTCCTCTTCTCCAAACTAAACAACCCCAGCTCCCTCAGCCGCTCCTCATAAGACTTGTTCTCTAGACCCTTCAGCAACCTAGTTGCCCTTCTCTGGACACGCTCCAGCACCTCAATGTCCTTCTTGTAGTGAGGGGCCCAAAACTGGACACAGTATTCGAGGTGCGGCCTCAGCAGTGCCGAGTACAGGGGGACTATCACCTCCCTGGTCCTGCTGGCCACACTATTCCTGATACAAGCCAGGACGCCATTGGCCCTCTTGGCCACCTGGGCACACTGCTGGCTCATGTTTAGGCAGCTGTCAACCATCACCCCCAGGTCCTTTTCAGCCAGGCTGCTTTCCACCCACTCCTCCCCAAGCCTGTAGTGTTGCATGGGGTTGTTGTGACCGAAGTGCAGGACCCAGCACTTGGCCTTGTTGAACCTCATACAGTTGGCCCCGGCCCAACAATCCAGCCTGTCCAGGTCCCTCTGCAGGGCCTTCCTGCCCTCCAGCAGATCGACACTCCCACCCAAGTTGGTGTCATCTGCAAACTTACTGAGGGTGCACTCAATCCCCTCATCCAGATCATCGATAAAGATATTAAACAGGACCGGCCCCAACACTGAGCCCGGGGGAACACCACTCGTGACTGGTCGCCAACTGGACTTGGCTCCATTCACCACCACTCTCTGGGCTCGGCCATCCAGCCAGTTTTTAACCCAGCGTAGAGTGCACTTGTCCAAGCCGTGAGCAGCCAGCTTCTGCAGGAGAATGCTGTGGGAGACGGTGTCAAAGGCCTTACTAAAGTCCAAGTAGACAACATCCACAGCCTTCCCCTCATCCACTAAGCGGGTCACCGTGTCATAGAAGGAGACCAGGTTAGTGAAGCAGGACCTGCCTTTCATAAACCCATGCTGGCTGAGCCTGATCCTCCGGTTGTCCCGCACATGCCGCATAATGGCACTCAGGATGATCTGTTCCATGACCTTCCCCGGCACCGAGGTCAGGCTGACAGGCCTGTAGTTCCCTGGATCCTCCTTCCGACCCTTCTTGTAGATGGGTGTCACATTATAAAACTCTAAGTTCTTGCAAGTTCAAGGCAGTGTTTTATGAATAAATTATAATATTCATTAGAGTTAGGTAGTTTTTCTGCACATAGGATTAGAAATAAGTTTTGTTGCATTCCAAATTATTTCTCTCAGCAAGGGTAATGTTTTTCAAATTAATGGCTACTTGCATGAGCATGGCTTCTAGTATATCAAAAAGAACATTGGCACATTTGTATCCTACTTGGACTACCATCAAAATAGCCTTCAATGTCTACCCAAAATAAAACGTTACAATATTAGGTGCCTGCCCAGGGTATTTGCCCTTGTAAATCGAACAAGGATCTTATCTTCCCTGTAATGGCAGAATGAAGGTAATCAACCAAAGGCTTTTTAGTGAGAGCCAATTTAGACCTGCAGCAACTCCTGTAGTGGCAAGCAGGGAGTAGATGTCACTGTATTAACTGCAATTTTATTATGCTTTTATCTAAGATTTCTGAAATAATCAAGAAGAAAACATTATTCTTAATATTTTTAGGGATTGATACAACAATCAGTTCCATACAGATTTTGGAAACTCAGCAAAGCATTGACAATCAGTATTGTAGTAAAAATCTACAGTGCAGGTAGGTAAATTGTTTTATTATGCTTTATTATGGTGGACTAGCATACCATTAATGTGACATGGCTACTTGGGTGGTTCCTTCTCACAGTTGTTTCCTCTAGTGTGCAAGATTTTTTTCTACCTCTTCATATTTTTTCTTTTTAAATTTAAATGGAATTTCCATGTTTTTGCAAAGATACTACCTATCTCAAAATCTTATGTGCATTAATGCCACCTTTTTCAGGACTGGAAATTACAGCTATGTTATTCCTGTTAACAAATATACACCTATGGATGTAGAAATCTCACTGGAAATAAAGTAAGTACAATTAAAGATAATGCATACATAACAAGACAGTGGTTCATTTTTTTTATAGTAATTCTTGCCTAATTTCTATTGTGACAGTAATTTGTCCCTATTCAGAGGAGTGGGACAAATCTATGCACAACTAAGTTTTTAATGTAGACCTTTGGGTAGATCCTTTGCTGTAGCATAAGCCCAGTACCGCTCTCAGCCCAATGACAATTTCACCCGTTAATGCAGATATTAAAGCCCAGTAGTCTTAAGGTTCAATTGAATAATCATTTGAGCAGACATGTATGCATATATTAGCAGGATTGTGGCCTGTAGACTAGGGATTTGAGTTTTTTTGGTGTAAAGAAATATTATTAGGAAAATATATATATATATATAACTCCAGAGAACACCTTTTTTGGCCTGTTGTGGCAAGCACTGTAAAAGAGGATTTTTGTGCAGGAACCTCTGTTAATGCATAAAATTGTGACTTACAGCAGGAATAAGCAGCAAACTTATTCCTCTCAGTAGATGTTTTCTTCTCAAATAGAAGTCTAGCTCCATTGCGTTCTCCCAGAAGTAACAAATCCTTTCTTTTGGGGTTCTTCTCTGAGAAAGGCCAGCGATAGCCAGAACAGCTGCCAAACACTCTGCTTGATGACACTTCATGACGCCAGTCTCTCCAAGAAAGGGCTCTGTGAAGTTATGGTCTTTAGGTCCAATCTTTTGATCTTGAATATTATCCTTGTAAACATCTGCCTTTTTCAGTTAAGAGGAAATGTAACACTACTCCTGAAGTGCCTGCTTGTTTTCTACAGCAACTGAAAATCTGTCTTTTAAGTGTATGCCATTATAAACTAATAATGCAACCCTCCCATGTAAGGATTAATACATCATACTCAGAGTTTCACTGTGGCAGTGAACTTTCACTAAACTTTCACTAAACAAAGCCGTGAACTTAACAAAACTCAAAATGCTTAAGAAAACCCAAACATATCTGGATTATTGCGGTGTCCAAATATTGTAAGACACTGTAGATACTTGAAAAGTTTGGAAAACTTTTATGCCTACTGAATAAAATCAAATGAAACCAACACACACTAGTGACAGCCTGTATAGAAAAGAGAATCTGCCGTATATGAATTGTATGCTTTAAAACTGATGCTTCTTAAATACTTCGTTAAGGTTGTGAAAGCACATTTTGCTGGGGCTGCTTCACTGCTCCCCACAGCATAAACTATAAATATTGATGTCACCTTTTCCCTACCTTCTGCTTTCATTTTTTTCTGCTAGCCATTGCCGTATCTGAGTTCCTTTGGATCTCCAAGGCATTTTTACATGTTTATACTCTTCTCAGAAAAGCCGTCTGGTAAGCTAGGAAGTGCTGCAAACTCTCTCTAGGGATAGTTTGGAGAAGATATGACCACAGGGTCTTTGCTGTTGAAGAATTCTAAGTGAAATTCTGTTTACCACTGCTTTCCCAGACAGTCTGGGATATTTTTACTTCTTTTTAATGATATATTTGCATGTGTACAATAGCAAATGGGAGTTATTTATATAGGTCCCTGTTTTAAGTCATATTATGGGTTTGTCTTCCATAAAATTGATGTTGTGTTTAGATGCCCGGGTACCCTCTGGCACAGGTATGTTATGCCTATGCACGATGTAAGCCATGCAACTCAAGCATATCATGACCATTAATCTGTATAAAAAGTCATATACAATAGCTTCTGGTATGAATATGTGTGAGGTTTGAGGAAGTTTAGTATACATTTCTGGATTTATCTTAACAACTATAAAGGTCACCCAGGTTTCCAAATGCAAAACACCCTCTATTTGTGGGAGGGAATGGGACAAGATTAGAGGTTGGTGGCTTAGGTTTATCTCCTTCATATCAACCAGTGAAGTAAGCTCTTCTGCTTTATTTCTCCACAATTCAATTCTTTGGATCTTTTTGCCTTGTATGTATTTTTTATTTGTATGTATGATTCTCCTATTTAAGAGCAATCAGATATATCCTTATTTTTCTCTGTTTCTTAAAGCACCACAGAACCATTAATTATATTTCTCTGCAAAGTCACATTTGGAAATTATTGCTCCCATTATTCTTCAAGCCAAAACAGTAGGAAGGATTTCCTGGAAACCACACAGGTAAGATTTTTGCAGCGATACTCTGGCTTATGGGGATCATTTTTCTATACTGCCCAGCACATGGCTCTTTTTTCATCTCTCGCATTAAAAGTACTGTGCAAAACTGAAAATAAAATTGAACTTTATATAGGGAAAAAATGTTAATTTTTCTGATAGTTTTGGCGGTTGAAGCTATACAGTGCTGCAATAATTTGTGATTAGCTTTAACCTCCCCTTGCTCTCCAGAATGGTGTTCCCTTCTATTGGCTCTGTGTGCTTTTCATGAAAGAATCAGTCTCATAAGTAAGATGTTATGATCCCTCGAATAACGCTCTTGATTCAAACAATGTCGTGTGGATGCATTCTGGAGTAGAGGGTGATATGGAAGTTGGAAAAAACTTGTTATAATACCTAGTTCTGCTGAATAGCCTTATACACCACTGTTTGTAAGGAATGAATGAAGAGACAAAAGAGACCATTAAGATCTTCAGCTCAGGAGTGTGGAAAGGAGGGTAGCTTATGCCAGCTAGTCACCTTGGCCTTGTTAATAGCATATTTGTTGGCACTTGGAAAAAAGAAATAATCCATTAGAACCTGACTTATAAAATTAATGGCTGCAAAATTCTGATCTTGATTAAGGTAGTAGAAATCCAAATGGTACTTTGAGTCTGCCAATCATAGATGGCTTTGGCATGACCATAATGAAATGCGACCTTTCTGTAGGAGCCAGTTTTCTGCTGAATTTTATAAAAATCTATCTAGTGACTCTCTACAAGGACAGTTTTGGTTCTACTTCAGCCTAGCTCACCACTATAACTCTGTATATCTCCAGGGATACTTAAGAAATAGGAGTACTTTTCACCCAGGGCCTTAGGAGACAGTCCTCCAAACTCTCATCTACTCTACTGTTTCCATTATTGTCTTGTGGGTAGTGAATTCCAGTTTTTAAGTCTTGAATTCACTGGAAACAATGGTATCATTCCCCTTTATTTCTCTGTGAACAGGAGTTTACCAATAAATCTGTTTAGGGAAAGTTCTTCGTTGTAAAAGCAAGAGTTGTTTACATGTCCTTCTCTGGATCGCCTCGATGGGAATAAAAGCTGTAAAAACATGTTAGCTTTTCTCAGTAAAAAAATATTTAGAGACCAGATCTTGCAAACTTTTGATCATCTCCAGTAAATTGATGAAGGCCTTAAACTCCCTCCAAATTAGCTGGAATTAGAAGACTCTTTCAAGGCCTCGATTTGTCCACACTGCTTGGAAATGTTTATTCTGGCTAAAACAGTAGGAAAAGCAGAAGCAAGGGTAGCAGCATTTCTAAACACATTGTAGGAGAAACCTCCCTGAAGTTGGAAGTTATTTCAGAGTCGTCATTAGATTTCTGAACTATGGTGCCATACGTGATATGTTCTTAATTGATTTTCAATTACTTTTTTGGTGGTTTGTCAAATTGCAGCAGTTGGAATACCCCCACTCTTAAGCTGACTTTCTGATCAACTTTTCAAATGTCTTTGCAAAAAGTTACAGGCTTCTCTGAAACTGCTGCAAAGCCATCAGAAAGCCAAAATTGTCCAAGTTTTGACCTGTCTGCTGTAATTCCAACAGAATTGAAATTAAGTCAGATCCAGAGAGTATCGCAATGCGGAAATATCCTTGAAGCTTACTGCCAAAACTGGTCAGAGATTTCCTGTGTCAACCTGAAATCCACATCAAAAGGCTAAAGCTAACAAGCCTCCAGCAGCAGTGAGCATTCAGGTTTGACGTGACTCAATAGAAATGCTGCCTAGTTGAAAAGGTTTTTTTCATGAGGATTTTCCTAGGGACTGGAAGGCTTATTCCCTACCAAAGGGCAGGACAGCAATGGTTTGGACTCAGCAGTCTCACATAAGTTGTATCATGTGGACATATAATCTCCAACAGACAGAATGTGTCAGAAAGTGAAGGGAGGAGGGAAAGATGAAGGAGTTGAGACAGTAGAAACTGCTGAAATAAAAGTTACCATGGATCATTAGGTCAAAAAGAAATGAGAACTGAATTTTATTTTATGCAATGTAACATAAGATACAAAATATATTATTTTATTTGTACATAGCAGGACACTGCAATCAAAAATAGCGTGAAATCTTGCCTGTGTCTGTTTTTGAAATACTGAGTGAAGATGCTTCTCATATCTTTATATAGAGGAGTTTTCACTGCTTTCTGAGGACTACTAAAGTTGCTCTTTCAAAATCAGCAGAATTGCCATTTGATACTATCACACCTTAAAGCTCTCAGGACACCTGGCACATCAGGAACAATCCCTTTGTATTGTGAGATTTGCTTGGAAAACTAGAGAGGGAGTTCAGTTATTCAGAGCCAGCTGAGTGTTGCTGGGAGCCAGATGTTTGTCAGTTCCTGGGCAGAGCTGATCAGAGCAAACCCACATTTGCAGGGTTTAAAGTCAGCACTTTGTCTTTAAATACTCTGACTATAGCTATCAAATCTTGTTATCATAATTACTTTGCACTGCATTTGTCAGTGAAATGTTTCCAGAGCCTAACCTTCTCTCCAATTTAATGTGAAATAAGGTTACCTAATCTCTCCCTCTCTCATTTATCATCTAGGGACGTCAGCATATTTGGACTCTTCCAGTAGCTAAATTGTATGACAGCGCGTACTATTTCCGTGTAGCTGCACCGGTAAGCCTTTTCAAATGGCAACACAGCAAAAGACAAATAGCATTTGTACTGAGAGAAGATCCTATATGAATCTCCTTTATTTTTCTTCTGCAGGGTTTTGCAGGCTGCTCGACAGATCCTTATTTTGCTGGAATGTTTTTTACTGATTACTACTTCTATTTTTATCGGCAGTGTAACTAAAATGTTGCTGATCATTCTGTTCTTTGGGGAAAAGACAATGAAGCTCCTGATATCAAAAGAAGACTTGTGAATGGCCCTGGATATTTTTTTTAAACCTCTTGCTGAGTTGTATGGCACTTTCTTGTTTGTTTCACTTTTAAATTAAAAAAAAAAAAAGGAGAAAAATAAAGTGTTTGACAATGACCGTAGCTCTGCATTTCCAGGAACTGTTTCTAAAAGGACATGAGGCAATGGAGTATATGATGTGTAAATAAATAATCCCATTGATCATAGTGAAGTTATATGATATTGTACATATAGCAGGCAAGAACAAATGGGTAGAAGCTCTGCTGAACTGGGATATACTCCAGTCTTCAGAAGACAGTGAAACAATAGAACGTTATTTGCAGTCAGGAGACCTGCTTCTGTCCTACAGCCATTTACCTTCTCTTAGTAGCAGCTGCCCTTTATTCATATAAAAATCTATTTTTTTCCTAACAAAACCAAACAAAAGTTTGAGAAAGAAATGTAGCATTGTGCAAATGCCCTCTAAAATAAGTGCTGTTAAGTTAGGGAACAAGAAGTCAATTCTACGGTGTGTATATTTCCATTTCAGAAAGCAGTACCAGCATTGCCATTACAATTATGTGATTTAACAATGCTGGTGCTGTTTGAATGAGATATGTTTCAGCTACCTTTCTTTTTCAAACTGTATGGCACGAATGAACTATTTACTCCTAAATTCAAGTTATTTTCTTCTTGGTGTTTGTGATTTGTGCTAGTGTGATGAAAGAACAGAAATATTTGAGAAGAATAATGGCTTGCCTGCATGGCTTTCTAAGATGGATGTGGATATACACTTGCATGGGAGAAATCTTTCTGTTTGTATTTAGGAAATACATTTTTAAGGTAAAGCTATTTGAATGAAATTTCACATTAGTTGCTCAGACAGAAGGAAAACAGATGTCCTAACCAAGTACAGTATAAATAGTGTTGTGGGGTATGTTTAGAACAATCATTCATTTTGTGTACAGAAGAGAAAGTAAATATAATGGAGAGACTGTAGGCTTTTAAAGATTTATAATGTAAAAGTTACATGTGAACAACCTTACTCTGAATGAAATTCTTTATTTAGCAGTGAAAGGGAAATGTTAGGAAGAAAAATTAATCTCTAAAAAAGAGCTGACCACAGTCTTTGTAAGCACCAGTGTGTCTTAACTGTATATTTATTGCCTGATGATGCGATGGGAGAGTTAAATTTGTTTCTGTGCTTTTGTTTGGCATTTCTTTTGTCACTATTTTGGGATTTCCTTTAAGGATGATCTTCTCACTGATTTTTTTAGATGTATAGCGTCAGTTGGGGTTAACTGCAGTGTCTGTGGGGGTTTTTTTTTGCCTTAAATGACTCACTACTTTGACCTTAAACATATAAGGGTTTAGTTTTGTTTTGTTTTGTTTTTCCTGGGAAGTATTTATGGTGCAGACCACATGTTCTGTAATAACCCAGAGACTAACCGGGCTTGGAACTCTGGACCCAAAAGCATCAGAAGTTTGTGCCTTTAGTTTTTTATGGTCATACTTGAGGGTAATTCCTAAGAAGTGTCACCCAGTAACAAATGAAAATGCATGTGCATTTTGAACAAAAATTGTACATTTCTAGACCCACCTGGTTTTCATCACACTGTTCTGGGTTGAAATACTCTTCCCAGTGACACAGAGCTCTGCAGTAGGAGAATATAAGCTCCCAGTGTTTCCTGTCATCAAAAAATTTCCTGCGATTAGAGTCCCGGGTGAGATGCATGTGGGATGGCAACTATTTTCTTTGTGAAAATGCTTGTGGTGATTTTATTACACATTACTTTGCCCATTCAAGAGTTTTCAACTGGTTGTTTACTCTTGTCATACGTTTTTAGTAAGGTACTCTCGAAGATTTTACCCAGATTTAAGATGACAAGTTGCTGTACGAAGGCTGTGTTCTAACATGTTCGAGGTAACAAAAATCCACCTTAGCAAAAGCTAGGAAGAAACTGGCAGAAATTAAATACTTGGCATTGAAAAAGCTGTGATAAATAGTCTTCAGGCTCCTGCTGTGAATGACAGTGAGCTGAAAGACTTTTGTAAATGGGATGACATATTAGCAGTAGTGTTTTGACCATTTTAAATGGGGATCAGATGACTTCTGTCCCTTCGTGACACTAGTTATATTGGGATTACCACTGAATGAGTTAGCGGATCTTGGGGGCAGGAGAAAATACTGGTAGTGTAACAGAACCCTGAGCATTTCTGAGCATGCCCTGTTTTTCCTTCTAGAAGTTTAGATGAGTTAAAAAAGAAAAAAATTTGGTAGTTGCCTGGGATTTCACATACATCAGGTCCAAAAGTGCAAGAGCAGATACCCAGTGTAATGATTCAGCCTATACTGGCATTATGGCTCTTTTGTCTGAGAGTCAGCCAGGTGCTTGGTCACCTGGAAATCCCAGAAAATGTTTCAATTCTCCTTCCCTCTGGATATTGTCTTCAGAATACATTAAATTGCAAGGCATGTGCTGGCTGGCTGTACAGTGCATGTACAGTAGGTTCAGCAAGCCCAAGGAGTGTCAGCTTGTACTGGTTTTGGCTAGGGTAGAGTTAATTTTCTTCATTGTAGTTTGTATGGTACTATGTTTTGGATTGGTGCTGAAAACAATGTTGATAACACACTGATGTTTTAGTTGCTGCTGAAGGGTGCTTACACAGCGTCAAGGTCTTTTCTGCTTTGCAGACTGCCCTACCAAGCGAGTAGGCTGGGGGTGCACAAGAAGCTGAGAGGGGACACGGCTGGGACAGCTGACACCAACTGGCCAAAGAGATATTCCGTACCATATGATGTCATGCTCAGCGTTATAAAGCTGGGGGAAGAAGGAGGAAGGGGGGGGATGTTCCGAGTGATGTAACCATTACGTGTGATGGAGCCCTGCTTTCCTGGGGATGGCTGAACACCTGCCTGCCGATGGGAGGTAGTGAATCAATTCCTTGCTTTGCTTTGCTTGTGTTCACAGCTTTTGCTTTACCTATTAAACTGTCTTTATCTCAACCCACACGTTTTCTCACTTTTGATTGTCTCCCCCACCTCACTGGGGGAGAGTGACCAAGTGGCTGGGTGGTGTTTAGCTGCCTACCAGGGTTAAACCATGACACAGCCCCACCAGATACATGGTGGGTGACGTACGCACCCAGATTTCAGTCCATTTTGGTGTGAAAATATGGAAGCTCTAGGATCGATTCCCACTTCCATATCTGCTGAGTCTTCACTTTCCTGTGTTTGGGGAGGTGGAACTCATCTTCACACCACTGGAGTGGTGACATTCTCTACCTCGTGCAGTCCTTCTACCTTGTACAACAATGAACTAGGACTGCCATAGAAGAATACCACAGGGAAGACATGGTCAGCAGCATTTTCCATCCTGAACAACTAAAGGAAGTATGGTTTGATTTTTCTGAATGAAAAACATGGTTCTAAAAAGTTCCAGTGTCTCAGCTGTTTTTCTGCTGTTTCTGTATGCTCAGTGATAAAGTTGCAACAATTTTTAATAGTGGTCATTACAATGTAATTTGAAACAAATTTTGTGATACCTAATAATGAATTATTAATGTGTTATGTACATTATACTTGGAACAGGGAAACCCCTTCCCTTACCTCTTTTTAACACGGTGTGGATGAATTGTGGAGACCTCCAGACATCCATCACTGGAATATTCTCCCCTAATTTGAAAGGGAGCTGAGGCAAAGCAAGCTTCCAGTGTGGGTGATACACACAGAACGAGTGGTTCTGGGGTGTGAGTCTGCAGCTGGAAGAGCTGATAACCTTCGGGCACAGCCCCAGCCGAAGCTGTAGACAGCTGTGAGCAAAATGGCATGTTGCTTTCTGGCTGCAGCTCAGTTCAAATGGCTCTTTTGTTCCGAAGAGGCCTGGCAGGTAGTGAGGAGGCTATCTGGTGAGGTGATGTGAGCCTACCGTGAGACGCTAGCAATCCCACAGCTGAGTCTGGAGTCCTGCACAGCAGAGGTCTGAAGGGAGACCTGGAGGTGAGCTTTTGATCAAGTCCTGCTTATCTACATTTTTCTAGGATTGTAGCTTGCTTTCTAGCATCAGAAAAATGCTTGCGTTAAGAATTGTTAGCGGGTTAAATTCTGCCCACAGTGCGAGAAGTTGCTCCCTTGGGAGTCATTCACTTCTTAAATTACAAATCCATTGCATAGAACTTGAGACAATCCAGCTGCAAAATGAAAACCTGATTTACATCAGGTTTACTCTTTCTGTTGATCTGAGTGCTAGAGTATGTTTAAAACAAATCAGTTAATCGTAGGTATAAAAACTAGTTTCAAGATACACAGAAAATTAATCATAATTTATAAACTAGTTGCAGTGCTTTAAGACTTTTGTATGATATGTTGCTTTATATGAAGACATGGCTTTTATATATGACATTATAGTACACTCAAAAGTATTGAACACAATTGATGGAAACTCATTATAAGAATCATTTACAGATCTTACCTTCATCTTGGAATAATTCTACTTAATGTCCCAGCTAAACTGTGCTACAGAGAAACAATTTCCTGCAGATCTGTGTCCTGTATTGCTGACAGTCTGCCACTGCAAAAATCCCAGCTGCTCTGCTGGCTTCCGCAGATCGCTCTGCCACGTGATGTTTGCTTCCTCCTACGTTCCCTACCTGTTGGACAAGGCGCAAAAGGCAGGACCAGCTTGGATTTAAGCTGTTCTCACGCTGACGGGGAAAGCTGGCTGCTCCCTCACACAGGGAATTCCTACCTGCCTTTGGAAATATTAAATTGTGCCTGTCTGTTTCTTTGTGTGAACCCAGTTTGGGTCTTTTTCTCTTCTTGACTTCAGATTTTCTTGAATCTTGTAGAAACATAATATAGCTCATCATCTACCGAATTTGATTGTAGTTGGTCAATGCATTAAAAATTATTAGTAAGCAGAACAGGGAGGTTGATCATATCAGCTTGGAAATTCAATATTCTGTTTAAAGCCAGGATTTAGTTCATTCCAGACAGAATAGGGGAGATGATAGTGCTTTTTGAAATAGGACGTTTGGAAAGGTTTAGTTTGTAGATCCAGAGCTTTGGATAACATCTTTGACACTAAGGAAGCTGGGATTCAGTCTCACTCCTCTATAGACCTGGGGCCAGTGATGAAGCCTTCATGCCTCCATTGCTCACTAATAAAACTTTGCTAATAGTATTTTCCCTTCTTGAAGGGGAAGAGGAACTGGAAGCGGGGCAGTGTTGTAAGGGTAAATGTATTAAACACACTGAGATGCTCATATGTGCCAGGATTATGTACGTTTGGGACTAATCAAACAGACCCTCTTTTACTAAAACAACATGCTCAGCACTTTTGAAAAATCAGGCCTGGTGAGGAGTGTATAGGTCTAACTTTAGCTTTTCAGTTTGAATGCTTTGATTTTGGCATGTTAACTCAGGATCCTTGTTAGGCTATAGAAATGTTTCTCTGGAAAGAGCGTGAACATTTTTTTTCTGGACATTGTTAAACAAGTAGTTTGAAGAAATAGTTTTTGCTGTTACAGTTCCACACCCCCTGCCTTGCTCTTATGCATGCATAGTATTTGTTAAATTTTTCTAATCCGACGTGGGTGTGTTTGCTCAGTGTGGAATGAGTAATTTTAATTAACAACTGCAAGCCACCAAGTAATACCTGGAGTGGCAGCTGCTGGCTATGTCCCACACTCTCAAAATCATCTGATTGAAAGAACAGTGCTTTGTAAGGAAAGGCCAAGGCATAAGCATGTCCCTGTCCTAGATTACATATATTTTGCCCACTGACTTGCTGTCTCTCCTGCTACCGCCTGAGCTTTGGGGAGTGCAGAGCGGTGGTCGCATCCCGGTAGCAGCACCAGCAGCCAGGTTGATGCCGCCTGGGCACTGTGGGCGCTGCCGGGAGGGGCTGGGCTCAGGTACTTACCTGGCCCAGCCTCAGCTCTCCCCAGGACCTGGAACTTGAGCACAACTTTAGTGGCACTTTATTTAGCCCTTGTATGTCTTGTCCAGATCCAGTGTAGGTTAAAAAAAGAAAAATTCATGCACTCACAGCACTTTGGGCACTGATGTCCTCATAAATACAGTCTCCTCTCCCCCCTCCAGCTTCCCCAAATAGCATGTCTTCTGTCAAAATAGCACATGAATGACCATTTTCAGCGCAAGCCCAAGCTCTATATTCAAAATAACAGGTCTCACACAGGCAATCCTGACCCAATTTTAACCCTGGTTGCTATGGCACTCTGCGGGCTGGGCGGTCGGTGGGGCAGGGCGATGTGGCAATGGCACACAAGCCTTTTGTGGCTCCTTGGCCTGGGTCCAGCTCGCTTGTTTCCCCCCTTCTCCCGCCACCCCACAGCAGCTGGCAGCAGCCTACATCTGCTGTCCAGGAGCAGCAGCCAGGCTGCAGCCTCTGCCAGCTCTCCGGGTCAGTCTCCTGGAGGAGCCACCTTCCCCTGCAGACCACAGCTCCCATCCTATGGCTGAGTGACCCTGTATTGGAAAAGCCTTCATCTTTCTGCTCCCAGGCTTTGAGCAGGCTCCCTCTCCTCTTCCCTCACTAGTTGCTTTCCAGCTGTCCTGTCTCCTGCTTTACCTCCTTCCAAAAAAAAGGAACTCGTTATAATACTTTTAAAGGATGAGATTTAAAATAGGTCATCTTCTTAGTAATGGGTAGAAAGGAAAGTGACTTTTACGAACAGGATTTAAAACAAAACTCTATTTTAAAGGCGGATGTTTTAATTTCTAGTTGACGTTAAATATATTGCAGTTGCCTACACACAGTAATATAAGCACAGGATTTGCAAATTTGAGTTTAATGTTAATTTAGCTGGTAGACATACTCTGCAGGGTAATCAGTGCTTTGCATTTTTCATTCAATCTTAATGTTACACTTTCCCTTCCACAACATAATCTAAACCACAGAGCAGCTGGCTGTGTTGATTAAAATCCTCTTTCTGCTTTTTATTAATCTTCATGGTTCTGCCCTAGAATTATGAAGTGGTCATGGTCTATCAGGAAGGAAATCTGCTGGGCCAGAATGCAGTATTTACAAATTGAGATTTCTGCCTAAAGCATATTGCTGATTCCTAGAATAAGTTCTGTCCTGAATGCGTTGTTATATCCACGGACCCTTATATGAGTTTGGAACAAAGCTCTTCAGATTAAATTACTTAGAAATAATTCATTATGCATTTGGCTGACATGTTTCCTCACTGAAAACCTAGATTAAGAAAATGTCATTAGGGGATGGTGGTGACAGAGGACTTTTGTTGTCAATAGACCTAATCCTGCCTTTCAGAGGCGTAGAGTCATGCAAGCTCTTCTTGTAGACCCTCATTGCCTTTACCTTGATGGCAGAGGGAGTATGGACAGGGTCAGGGTATTGCTGCAAGAGGGAGCACTGATCCAGGAGTCAGAGGTTCCTTGGGATGCACAGCAAAGGGATGGGAAACATTCTCAAATGGAAGGTGATGGAGCAGTGGGAAGGATGCTCTGATTTCCAAAATTCAACCAAAGGCTGCTCAGGCACAGCCTCGATCTTTCTTGCTCTGCAAATCTCCTTGCACAAAGGCTGTTTGTACCAGACTGGATGAGATTCACCCCAAACAAGTAATGTGCTCTGTGTGTTGTTGCTTTTTTTGTAAATAACTATTTGATCACGATGAATTGATTTATTTTAACTAATTTGATGTGGTGATTAGGCAATCACTTTAGCATGTGTTTTTTCAATTATCTCTTCTTAACAAAATGAGGCAGTAACTAAGCATAATCTATTTTTCCTGATTTCTCATAAGGTTAATTAAGACTACAGATATTCTCGCTGAGGGGTTTGGATATCTCTGGATCTAGGGATGGTTAATGTGGTTATATCCTGTAGTTATGCTGCCTATACTTTGGCCAAGATCCTACTCTTAAGGATAGTACCCAGTGAAAACATTACACAGGTAGAGAGATCTGCCTGTGGTGTTTGCTGCACTCTTCCCTTCCCTAGTGTATGTTGCTGTTGGGGACTGTGTCAGTGCATACGTTTGGGGCAGAGAGAGCACAAAATGGTGATGGATGCTTATAAATAATGCATGCTAATGCCACAGAATTTTGTTACAGGGAGTGCAGTTTGGTCTTAGGCTTTACTCTTTCTTTTTTTCCATAGTTGCACTTAACCACAAACACCCATTTTTACTATTCAAAATAAATTGCCTTTCAAATTCTACAATGTTGCTATCTGTTTTGAGCTTTAGCAAGGGGCTGTAAGATTTGCAGGTTGAAGAGTCAGGGCCCCAGAGTTTTCTAGAAGCTTTTCTCTCACTCCAAGGAATGATATGCCTTACCTCAGCGTGTTTCTCACCATTGCAGGGGTATCCAGCCTACAGCAGAGTAGGACAGAGATAGGCTATGAAGATGTGAAGTACCTGCAGCGTTAAAACCATGGCTTCCCATGACACCAAGAAGAAGGAAGTTTCCTATGAGCCAGCTCTACTATGACTTGCACTGTTGAACACAAGCTCTCACTACTTGGGAATGAGTCTTTTGTGAGTGGAGCTGTTCTTTCCCCATCTTCTTGTGGGTGTCTTAAGCCTTTGTAGGGTGTCCTTTCCCTGAAGTTGTGTTTCTCAGTTTCTAGGCTGGTTTGGAGTCTGCTGCAACCTTGTGATTTTGCATTTTTAATCTTCAAAAAGCAATTCCTTTTTCTTACTTTGGAGGGTCTTGGTTGCAAAAAAGTCAGTTCTGACTTCCCCTCTTCCCAGTTTACTTCTGTCAGTTTTCCAGGCATTGATAATAGTTTTTTAAGCTCTGATATCTTCAGGCATAGAAACTTGCACTAGCAGCTTGCTGTGGTAACCTCATTGCTGACAGGGTGCTGGGGAGCATCGCTTGGCTGGCTGCTGAAGGTTCATGGGCACTACTCAAAAAAAAAACCCCAAAAGGCTACTGTGTGGGGCAGGTTAATTGCCTTGTTTTTCTCCTCATGACTACACGGTTCTTACTTTCACTAGACTTTTGCCATCTCAGGTGTTTTCCTTAATATCGTGCACATAGTGGTGGGGCTCCAGCTGCAGAACTGACTGGTAGCAGCATTCAGTTGATGCTCTTCCCCTGTAGCCTCCTGTGTTCCCATCTTGCTCCCCCGTACAGCATCATGGCCAAAGGAGCTCAAATTACTCACTTGGCATTTGTCTTATCACTTTCATTTGCAATCTACTTGCTTTAAGTTTCAGTCTTTTGCCTCGTCTCTTGGTAAATATCATGCCAAATTCAAAATGTGTGCCCTTATCTTCCAGAAATGTTCAGCGACTTGGGATCTCTCTCCTTGCTTTTGTGTTTCTCCTTCCTTTTGGGCCATCACTTTTTTCCCTGTGCTTTCTCATGTAAATCCCTCTTCCAGTTCACTATTTCCTACAAATACCAACCCAAATCATCAAAGGCTCAGCAACATGACCAAATATATATTTCACGAGCTTTCATACTGTAGTGTTGTTTCTTCAGTGGGCTTCTGTGCTTGTGGATGGTCTTACTGACTTCAGCTTGTAGCACTGATTGCCCTCTGGGTACACATAGCAGGCCCCCGGGCGCTTGGCCCACACACGCTCCTCAGCACAGGGCACAAGCTGAACACTTTACAAGCAGAAAATACAAAAATGAACAGAACTGCTTAATGAAAAGAGTGCGACCTCTGCGTTTCTGGGTCACTTTACTGTCTCTTAAGGATTTATTTTTGCATTAAGTTATGTGGTTAAGTGTATTTTTCCAAGACAACAAAAAGAATGACCTGAAGGATCTCACTCACTCTGTCTGTCTCGGTGAGGAAGGGGTTTAGTCTCCTTGCTTCCTCTCAGACAGCTACCAAGAACCATACCCCCTATGTTTACTTATTTAAACTGAATTAGGTATCATGGTTACACAAATCAAAACAAAACCAGTCTGTGTATACAAGAAGCAGTGGATGTTCTGTTTCTGGAGTAAAATATATGTAAAGAAATTTTTTTTCAATGCAGAAAAGGGAAAAAAATCCAAACCTGTCAAAGTCAAGCATATTAACTGAGATGGTTGCAAGAAGAAGACCCATATGCTGTACATAATATATGACTTTCTTCCTCTTCTATGTCTGGCCTCCGAAAGATGAAAAATTACAAGGCCTGAAACTGAAAGCATCATTAAATGTTAATCTGCTGGGGCTTCCTTAGTGCTAGCAAGGTCAGGCTCTGCCGCAGAACACAGTGACAGATGGAGCGTCCTCTGTGAAACCATTCTGCGTTGCCAAACGCCATCGGTAGATGAGCTGTCTGTCGCCGTGCACGTGCTCCGGCCGCGCGCCCCGTGAGCTCCCTGCCAGGGATGGGAGCGCTCCAAGGGACCTGGCCCCCCACGCGGGAAAACACTGGCACGGTCATGTTGTGCGGACACCGAATCAGGAAGGATGGGCTTTAGGTTAGGGCCTGTAATGAGCTTTCTGCCTCTGTGAGCGTATCATAACCTGCAGGCAGGAAAATGCATTTTTTGAAAATGGTTTGTCCTGGCATAGCGCTGAGCTGGGGATCTCTAAATCGCTCTGAAGGGCACTGTCCCTGCTGAGCCTGGTTCCTGTGTTTTTCTTTGCCTTGTATGAAAAAGTCTCAAGTCTCGGAGACTTACCATATTTGCAAAATTAAGTTGAAAGCTCCTGACTGACAGCCTTAAGGGCGTTTTCCCATGAACATGTAAAGCTATACTGCAGCTTAGACAGAAGGATAGGTTTTGCTTGGTGTCTAGATATACCTGCTTGTGACAAGGCTCCCTATGTTGCTGCGCTTTTGGCATCACCACTTCATAACTCGCCAGCTAATTTAGTAATGAAGCTGCTGACAGGAAAACAAACCAGTCGAATTCCTCCCTAAATCTTCAGCACAGAAAAAATGGGAATGATCGCCAAATCAATGCCTGCCCCAGCTCCTTTTTGCCAAAGTCCTTTGTGGCGGAGGAGCTGAGGCTGTTCCCCAGGGCTGCCAGAGCCAGCGCTGCAGACACTGTGGCCTTAGGGCCTGTCTGCTGTCAGGAAGGATATAACATGAGCACTAATTCAATGTGACCTACCCCACTGACATTACACACAGCTGGTCTGCGAACCTCATCCTCTGCCTCGTGTACGGAAGAGACCTGTTACCACTGTACCAGCAGAGGAGGTGAAGAAAGCCTAATGCTCTGATGTCCTCTCTCTGGTGTCCTAAAGCTCTGGTGAAGTGGTGGTGTCATCGCCTTGGTGCTACCTGATGCATTTTGGTGATGACCTGGGTTACAAATGTAGTTCAAGCAACTTGTGAGAGGCATTGTCACCATCGATAAATTATAGAATGTTTAGGTTTTTTAGCAAAATCCTTAGAAAACAGTGGAGCTTTGCTCAGTCACTGCTGCTTATGAGTCCACTCATTCCAACTGTGTCTAACGTGGGTTATACATTTTCCCAGCATGGGCAATTTCCAGAAGTCATTTTCTGGGCTTGATTGCCTTGTGAAGGCCAAGGACATTTGTGGAACCTTAGATGAGGCTTTTAAACTTAAATGTTAGATCAAGAATTGAGTTTTTGTATTCGAGCTGTTGCCTCAGATGAACTGAACAGCATCAAACCTGAAACAAATGGATAGCGGACCTTCACCTACGCATCACAGCAAAGAGGAAAGCAACATCATCTTTGCTTAACAGAAAGACATACTTGCCAACAGAGGTTGTACTTATTCACACTTTTGAAGCAATTGCAAGCTTTCATTCGCAGTGGTTGTAGAGGTAAATACCCAGAATATGAAGGTGGCTCAGTCCTGAACAGAGTAATGTTTAGGGCAAACCAGTACTGGTGGTGGTGTACCTTAAAATATCAATATATCAATGGCAGTTAGACTGACAGGCAGCTCAGATGTCCAAGAAGTGGGACAAGGTGATAAATTTTCAAGCTGAGCTAGGGACAGGAGAGGCTGAGACTATTGCACATTCCCACAGCATTCTCCTGGAGAAAACTGGCTGCTCATGGCTTGGACAGGTGTACTCTTTGCTGAGTAAAAAACTGTCTGGATGACCAGGCCCAAAGAGTTGTGGTGAATGGAGTTAAATCCAGTTGGCGGCCGGTCACGAGTGGTGTTCCCCAGGGCTCAGTACTGGGGCCAGTCCTGTTTAATATCTTTATCGATGATCTGGACGAGGGGATCAAGTGCACCCGCAGTAAGTTTGCAGATGACACCAACTTGGGTGGGAGTGTTGATCTGCTGGAGGGTAGGAAGGCCCTACAGAGGGATCTGGACAGGCTGGATCGATGGGCCAAGGCCAACTGTATGAGATTCAACAAGGCCAAGTGCCAGGTCCTGCACTTGGGTCACAACAACCCCATGCAACGCTACAGGCTTGGGGAAGAGTGGCTGGAGAACTGCTTGGCAAAGGACCTGGGGGTGTTGGTCAACAGCCACCTGAATATGAGCCAGCAGTGTGCCCAGGTGGCCAAGAAGACCAACAGCGTCCTGGCTTGTATCAGAAATAGTGTGGCCAGCAGGACTAGGGAAGTGATCGTGCCCTGGTACTCGGCACTGCTGAGGCCACACCTTGAGTACTGTGTTCAGTTTTGGGCCCCTCACTACAAAAAGGACATTGAGGTGCTGGAGTGTGTCCAAAGAAGGGCAATGAAGCTGGTGAAGGGTCTAGAGCACAAGTCTTATGAGGAGCAGCTGAGGGAACTGGGGTTGTTTAGCCTGGAGAAAAGGAGGCTGAGGGGAGACCTTATCACTCTCTACAACTACCTGAAAGGAATTTGTAGAGAGGTGGGGTTTGGTCTCTTTTCCCAAGTAACAAGTGACAGGATGAGAGGAAACAGCCTTAAGTTGTGCCAGGGGAGGTTTAGGTTGGATATTAGGAAAAACTTCTTTACTGAAAGAGTGGTCAGGCACTGGAACAGGCTGCCCAGGGAAGTGGTTGAGTCCCCATCCCTGGAGGTATTTAAAAAATGTGTAGACGCGGTGCCTGGGGATGTGGTTTAGTGGTGGACTTGGCAGCACTAGGTTAACGGTTGGACTTGATGATCTTAAAGGCCTTTTCCAACCTAAACTATTCTATGATTCTATGATTTTGTACTATACCTGAGGTTACCGAAGAGGGCCCTAGCAGAGCAAGGAGCAGAAACTGCATCTTCCAAATTGCAAAACAGCCTCCAAGCCAATGGCTTGCCTTTGCTCTCTCATGGACACCTCCTAACCCCTCTTCATAAGCTCTGCTGTGTGCCTGCCTTTCAGTAGGTGGCAAAGAGCCAGCTCACTTAGGCTTCCAAGGAGTTTTGTAGTCCGACAATGTTTCTCAAAACAGCAGGCATCAAGCTGATGGTGTGACAGTTTCATTTTGGGTGAAATCTCACTGACTGTGGGATTAAATTTATGTTTCTCCAAAAAGGCTAGTACAAAAATGTGCTTATCTCAGAAGTGAAGTTCTGCCTCGGCTGCATGGAGTCGTTGGCTCATCTTCTGGGAAGGAAGGGTCGCTTCCCTTACGATTCATCTTGGACTTACAGCATTTCTATGGATTGTGGAGTTATAAAATCCTGGCACCTGCGTGTCTTGTCTTTGCTTCCTCTTCCTACAGGTTTTATTCAGACTTGTGTCAATTTTCTTCTCCAGGTATATGCCCAGCTGGATTTTGATAATGCTTCCAAAGGTTCCTGTGTAGTTCTCTCTTCAGTTACTGCCTCCCCTCTGGGAAGATTTTACATTTCAAAATGTGCTGAAAAGCAAATTTCCCACATCTACTTTAACAGTCTTATCAGAGCTCCCTCCCAGGCTCTACAGGCTCCCAGGACACAGGGTCAGTGCATTGCTCTGCTTCAGTGTAACCATGTCAGATTTTGTTTTTAAAATGTCTCATTCAACATATCCTGCAATATGAATCTTTTCTCTTCAATAGATAAGCCTGTGTTTTTTGCAACAAATGCAGGAAAATAGCCAGTATGGAGCAAAAACTGTGTGAATTTGCTTCTACTGAATGCTGCATCATGTTAAGTTGCTCTGGTCCAGATGGGGTTCCAGATGGGGGTTAGACATCTGCCTTTTTATGTCTCTGGAGCAAATGTTCCCCTCTTTCCATGCTTGCATTTGCAGGGAGTGTGCTGCATGTCTGAGCAGGGAGATGGCCATTTGTGTCACAGAGCTGGTGCAATGTGTTGCAAAGAAAACATGCGCTGTCCTTCATCCTGGAGGCCTTGCTTTTTTTCTTTCTTCTTTAATTATTTCAGTGGACCTAACTAAGCCGCTCAAACAGAAAGCCTGTGGCTGTTCCATCTGTGAGAAATATGCAGTAGCCATTGTGAGTGGGTGATGCAGTTCCTGGAGCTCTGCAGTGGGCACCCCGAGACCGAGGTGCTGTCATTCATCTGTGTCCATTAGAGACCTGGAAAAGGAGAATTTGACTTATTAACTTGGCTTTCTCCGCTGCTTGGTGCTGCAGTGTAAGCCATTGCCGTATGAGTGAGGGTTCATCTATGTGGTGCTTTTCAGGGAGAAGTGGGCAAACCAGCTAGAAGCCCACCCCAAAATGTAAGTGAGGTCTCCACAAATATTGCTGATGAGCCCTGCAGAGGCATGGCTAGAGAGCCCTCAGAACTTGCAAAAGCTTTCCTGGCATTTGTGTGAGGTAGCAGGGAAAGAGGAACAGCCCTCTTGACTCCTCAGGAGATGTCTTCTGACATCTGCTGCAGGGTAATGGTGGTCTTTATCACAGTTTGCGTAACTGCAGATATTTGTCCTGACTATGAATTTCACTTTTGGGAATCTGGGCAGGAGAGTTTATGTCAGCTGAAATATTGAATGGATTCGCACTGTATAATTTGCTGGGTGATCCAGATTAAACATCAGTCCCCACATCGCTGAGCAGTTCACTGGAGGTTTTTCTTCTCACCTGCCTTGCCTGTATCTAAGCCCTGGCTGCTGGTTGCAGCTGTGAGATGGAGAGCCAGAGGGTGTAGCAAGGTGGTGTCTGTGGGGCACAAAGTGCCACCTCAATCCTCTATAAGCAAACCCATTCCCAGTACTGACCATTAGCCTTGCCTGTGATGAGCAGCAACTCTTCTCTGGTTTTTCTATTTTTTGGTGCTTTTTCCTTTGGAACAAGAATTGGTATTCTGTTACTTTGTCCCATTATTTGTTGTTTTTCTTAATGAGTGTCCTGGTTTTGGCTGAGATAGATAGAGTTATTTTTCCTCCTAGTAGCTGGTATAGTGCCATGTTTTGGATTTAGCATAAGAATAATGTCATAACTCACTGATGTTTTTAGTTGTTGCTAAGCAGTGCTTATACTAAGTCAAGGACTTTTCAGCTTCCCATGTTCTGCCAGCAAGGAGGTGCACAAGATGCTAGGAGGGAGCATAGCTGGGACAGCTGACTCCAATTGGCCAACAGGATATTCCATACCATATGACGTCATGCTAGTTTATAAACGGGGGGGAGTTGGCTGGGGCGCAGTGATTGCTGTTTGGGAACTGGCTGGGCATCAGTCAGTGGGTGGTAAGCGACTGCATCATTTGTTTTTCCTAGGTTTTGTTTCTCTCTCTCTTTTTTTGTTGTTTTCCTTTTAATTACAAATTATTATTATCATTATTATTGTTGTTGTTACTGATGTTTTTTTTTAATTTTGTTTTTATTTCAATCATTAAACTGTTCTTATCTCAACCCATGAGTTTTCTTACTTTTGCCCTTCTGATTCTCTCCCCCATCCCACAGAGCCAGGAGGAGGGTAAGCGAGTGGCTGTGTGGTGCTTGGTTGCCAACTGGGGTTAAAACATGACAGTGAGTTCCTCTAAGGAACCTTATTTAAGCAAAAAAAATTTTGAAATTTACACTTTAGGCATACTTAACATGCATACCTATCTTTGGCAGGATTCAAGCCCAGACAAGAGGGAAGAGAGAAACCGACAGACGGAGAAGGATGCAGCCGAAGGAATTGCTCGATGAAGGAGCCTCTTTAACCTCTGCGGCTGCTTTGTGCTCGCTATTTTTACTTTCATTTGGATTACAATGTCAAAGTAACTAAAATAACTAAAGTACAGACAGTTTTACTTAAAGAAAATGACATGATTAAGGATTTGCCTGCTTGAGGAGAAAATAATGGAGCTTAGTTACCTTAGGCACAAGCTAGATGGTGCTAGAGCATACGAGTAAGATGTTCACCTAACAGCTGTGTGAAATTAAAATATGATGGTCAAAAGAAACTGTAATAAGGGAAACTCTTTAGCGTTAGAGGCTTTTTAAGACCTGGTTTTGTCTGTTGCTTATGTTCTGACTGTGTAAAAGTAGGTTCTACTTCCCTGATCCTCTCAAAACACCCTGTCAAATATATTGACTTATGGAACCCCCTCTTTGATATTCTTATATTGAACTGATTAATACAGACAACTCTGCTTCGTGACTTGAAGTAAGGTCAGTTTTGTCTCTCTCCTTCACTTCTCTGTTTGCATTACATCGGGAGAACAGTCAGACATTCCCCAACGCCAAAGGGAACCCCAAGCTTACAAAGAGAGACGTGCATTGATGGAGTAAGTGTTCAAAAGCATTTGTGGGACCAAAGGGCATAATTCCCTTTGAAAACCAGTGGGAGCTGTACTTTGGAGTTTCCTACACTGCAGAGCTTCCCCTTTTGTTGGTACTACCCCTGTTCAGACTAAGGGAAAAAGCACCCTTGATTGTGAGTGATTTAAATGATAAGTGGTTTTTGGAAGTTTTGGCTTGCTTAAAAACAAATCAGTTTGACATGAGGAATGAAAGAATTTCACTCTTTTAGCTTTAACTCCAGTCAAAAATTTGTGACCATAAATGTAGCTGGAGGATCCAATCCCTCTGGGGCCTGGCCAGCTGCAGATCCTGTGCCACTGCTGTGCATTTTGATGGGTCCTTCAGGGCAACGTACCTCACTCGACAGAGCCCAGAGTGCCATCAGATGGAAGCATTCATTTGCTTCAGAGCAGAGAGGAAGAAGAAATGGACTGTGCAAGTTAAACAATACTCTTTTTCTAAAAAAAAAATTATTCTTACAGATTTTGAAATGCAAGATCTGTACATTTATAGAAGCATGGCCTATGAAGACTTAAGGTGTATATAACTTCATCCATGTAATCAGGCCAACTGCAAGCAAAGAGGCTGTTCATTTAGGTAAAAATCCCACATGTGCTTTAGTCTGTGCACTTAGCACTGTTGTCTGAACTTGTACAACTTTATCAGCATGTGGCAGATATGGTAATGTCCCTACACTGAAATGTGATGTGTTGGATGCAGCATTGGATGATGAGTCAGGAACCGTATCTTCTGTTTCTGACTCTTCCCTTGACTTGCTGTATGATCTTCTGCAGGACTTAGTCTTTGTTTCACTTACAAATGATATAAAGATGTTTTCCTAGCCACGTAAAGCACCTTGCTCTTTGGAAATGGATAGCACTGTGACACGTATGTATTACTGAGTGTAGCAAAAGGAGTAAAACTGGAAAAGCTGAATATGTTCAATGCATTTAAATATGCCTGGAGGTTAACAATTTAATTGGCAGAGCGCCCTAGATTTCTGGCTAATAGGCCTGTTTTTGTGAGCTCCTGCCGTGTCTGACGTACTGGCCCGCTGCTGTTCAGACACAGTTGTACATCTGGTGATCCGAGCTGTGCTGCTCCATCTCCTGTGCCCCTTTGGTGAGCGTGTTGGAGCCGGGGTGATGCTGAAATATTCAGCCAAAGATTTGCGCTTCTGTCTAAGGCTTGAGGGCATGCTGGAAGTGGTCCTTTTTGCAGTGTGCAATGTGATTGTTGGGCAGAGAGGAAAGCTGCTGCGATGAGTGGAAGAAATGGCGCTTGCACAGCACTGGTGCTGCTCTGTGAGGTGTACACGTGGGAATATAGGTCAGTGAAACATCCAGAGGGGTTGCACAGCTGCAAAGGGCACAGGGTGCAGATGGCAGGCTTGAGCTAGCCAAGCTGCCGAGCAGCCTGGTGTGTGCCTGGGGAACGGCGTGCTAACATGCATCGTGTGAGCCTGGTACTCAGAAATGGCTACAGCACTTTGGTCCAGAGCTGCCCTCAGGCTGGCATGGCTATTTTGGCTCTGAAGTGGGGTATCTGTGGCACCGGGCTGTGGGGAGCTTGGACTACGTGGGACATGTGGCTCCCCTGGGAGTCCTGGCAGGACTACGTGGCTGGTTCTCAGAGCTGCATTGGGCTTGGTCACTGCAAATGTGAGCAAGGTGAGGCTGCGAGGCTGGAGCAGGTATTGTCTGTGTTTTCCAGGTGTATCGACCGATCTAACAGATGTGGTTTTGGACCCATGAGCCTTTTTTTAGGCCTGAAGCAGTAGCAGCCAGTTTTGCTCTTAAGCAATCCAAAATTGTGCAGCTTCACTTGCATCAGCTGGTGGAATACTTATAGCTTCATACCATGAGGTATCCCCAGTTTCTTGGTCCCTTCCTGCTTACATCCATGTGCAGCATCTTGTAAAATTTCTTCATTCTTTGCTGCTTGCATTTATTTGACTGCCATCATAATTCTAGTCTGGTTTTAAGGTCTTAGGAGAACTAAAGGACTCAGTCTTCTTTTTCTTTTTTTTTTTTTTAATTTTATGAATTTTGTCATAGACTTGCTAAGAAATTTCTTTTCAACCAACAAGAGCCTACTGAAAGGTCCTAGTGAAATATCAAGTCACTAGAAGTTTTGTCCGTGTTTGGCTGAGTTTGGAAGGCACATGCAGCTTGGCTGGAGTCTGGCTGCCTTTTAAGAGCATTGGAGGTTGAACCAACTGCTGTTACAATCATCTCGGGACAGTGCCTTGGTAGAGGAAGCCTTTCATATCTTTTTTTCTAATGCTTACTATTGTATTTGTTGTTCTGTGAAGGACGTGCTGCAGGGTCCTGACTGGGAGTTCTCATTAACGAAGAATTGAGATCTCTATGCATCCTGCAGCAGGAACACCTCAAGCTGCTGCCCACAGCTTTCTTCGTGATCCTCTGCTGAGACCAACAAGCAACACCCAATTCCCAAACTTCCAGTCAATGCTTTATTTCCCTTGATTCTCTCTACCAGCTGACTTGCCCTTAAAATTTGCCTGCAGGGAAGGACTAGAGGCTTGCTTGTGAATAAATAAAAAAAAAATATGGCTTAAGACTTCATGAGACGTTGGCTGCCAACATGAAGACCATCAAAGGTTATTGTGCTATTACTGAAGAACACATATTTTTCGGAGGAGTTACTTTGACTAGCTATAATTGCCTAGACAAGAGGCCCCTTCCAGAGTTCCCAAGCACCCTTTTCCCTAATTCAACAATGGAAATTTTCTGCAATCAATTTCCCAATCCATAATCAGGTATTAGTTTCTTTGGATCCTTCACACATTGGTTTTCATCAAAGTGATGAGCTTACTACTCTTACACTGACTTCAGTTTCTCTTGATAAGGTAAAGAAAAAGCAAGGCACTGGAACAGGCTGCCCAGGGAAGTGGTTGAGTCTCCATCCCTGGAGATATTTAAAAGACGGGTAGAGGTAGGACATGGTTTAGTGGTGGACTTGGCAGTGCTAGGTTAATGGTTGGACTTGATGCTCTTAAAGGTCTTTGCCAACCTGAATGATTCTATGATTCTTTTGTATGAAAGCATCCATATTCCTCAAAATCAGTCTGTAAGCGGGCAATAATTTCTGGTTTTGCAGTAAAAGAGTGGAGGTTGACAAAAAATCCATCAGTTAAAGGAAGATGGGATTGTCTTCCTGCCACTTAGTTTACCGTGTTTGATGTGTTCAGCTATGTGCTGCTTGGAAATCAACCAAGGATCTTACAACAGATGTCTGACTAGTCATTCAGCTCAGCACTGAAGATTCAAGCAGTGCTGAGCTTGAAGTCAGCTGGTGGTAGCACTTGACCCAAGTTCAGTGATCGTACCCCAGGGCTTATTGAGTATGCAGGGATTGTTGGGTAATGTTGTCCAAGCAGATGTTCAGCTGCCAAACTTGCCTTACTCTGTTGTTCTGTCCCCGGTGAAAACATGGAAAACATACTACTCTGGGTCTTCATGGAGAAGAAATTGAGGCTGTGGGGAGAAGAGCTGGCTGATCGTGGCAGCCAAATGTTCCCACTTGGAATTCAACATGTCCCCCTGTCCATCTCAGAGTGAAGTTGCAAAGCTGGGTTCACTGGAAGCCCTTCCAAGTTTGCTGTCTGGTCTGGTTTATGAGACGAGCTCTGTAAAACCTATTCCATATGTTTATTTTGCCATAAATACTATTGGTTTGTCATACCACAACTGAGCATGTTCATGTATATTTGATCCCTGTCAGGATAAGACAAAGATTTGCTCTACAAGGAGTTTTAAGTCAAATGTTAGTTCTGCCTCAGCTTGGATTATGTATGTGCTGACAAAAATTAATTTGGTGTTTTATTCCTGCTGTGAACAATACAAGATTTTCCTTTGGGGGTCCTGAGATTGTTCTTACCTAGTAATTAAATCTTAATCATGTTTTTGCCAAAAGCAGTATGTTTAGCTCCCAAAGGGGGAGGTCTCTCAGTGTCTGTCTGTCCCTCCTCCTCCTCCCAGTTGCGTTTCCTTGTCAGCTGTGCAATCCCTGACTCTGCAAACTGATACCTAGATCCACCGTACATGAAAATCCCTGCTCTGCATCCTGCCAGGAGTCATTTCATTTTGTTCCCCTGGCATCCAGAGGAGATTTTTCTCCCCGTGAAGTACACGCTTTCTCTGCCAGGAACCATGGACGCACAGTGTGGCTGGCGCAGGGCCATCATACGCCGTACCTGCCCACTGCCAAGTGGGGACACGCGGCTGAGATCAAAGGGCTCTGGGCAGGAGGCCTCAGAGAGCTCCTGCTTCTCATCCATCCCAACGGGTTTGCTGGCAGGGTCACCTTGGGTAAATGGCTTCTGTTCTCATAACAGCCAGCCTGGAAAATTGTATGTGCATGACAGGGCAGGGAAACCTACTAGATTTAGAAAAAGGTAGCATATAATGCAGTGTGCAGATGTTCTATGTATACTTGTATATATAGTATTTCATCAACATCAATGATTGTAGATGTTTGTCCTGTTATAAAATCAATTCCTTATGTATCCTGTCCAGGATTCTGATATCATGTTTATCTTGTCAGGAGTCCTTTCTTTGTTCTCCCCAAGCCCAAATCCTTTAGTGTTATTCTGTAAGAAAATGCATTGTTCTTATATATCCACCTTTTTGGTGCTGGAATGCCATATTACTTTTTTTTTTTTTTCTAGAAATGCTCATAAAAGATATGTACGTTTCCAGGAAGGTGGATAGCTGTCTCACTGGCTTTCAACACCATCACGGTCATCAAAACAAGGATGTGCAGTACCGGCAGTTTTGGGATGCCTTTCATTGTACAAAAGCATAGTCTTCAAAAGCATAAATTCATTAAGCTCTACAAAACCTTTTGTACAAGTAGTTAAGTTTATAGATTAATTAAATACCATGAAAAAAACAAACAGAACAAGTAATAAAATCCGATCACCTTTCCTGTCTGTTGCCCAGACTACTACGTATATCTGTCCCAATGACAAATCTTTAAAATTAATCATGGATTCGCTTTTAGCTAAGGAAAAACTATGACGATACAGTCTATTAGAATGGAGTTTTCTTTTTTGTTTTCATTCTGGAACCATATTCGGTGCTATAGGGCTTTCCAATTTAATGTACAAACCTCTTTCTTTTCCAGCTAAGAGACAAACATACGTTATATGTATGTATGAATGCTTATTTCTGTAGGAATTCATTATTTTTACCTTTTAAAATGCACATAAACGTTGCTAGACATGAAACGTTTAGAGCTCGTAGGGCTGAAAGATGTGGTGATACTACTTTAGCTGTATCACAGCTTTGTCCTTTGCATGACTCAAGGACTTACTCTGCTGTGAAAATTATATGCATATCCTTGGAGAAACCTTTTATTTTTCCTTTCTTTTTTGTTTTCTTTTGCAGACATAATCTACATGATGGTAATAAAAATTAAGCTTCAGTAGAGTTTTGGCAGGAAGAATATTAGGATGCTTTCCCATTCTTCTCTCGTTCGTCTTAGAGGACCTGGGGGAGATTTGGTTTGGTTCTGGTTGCCACAGACATGTGCATTGCAGATGCCAGAAAGACCTTTGGGAAACTCAAACACTGTCATGCAGGAGCTACTGGTAGTGATGACTGCATGCAACTGAGAGAAGGCATTCACTAATTCCTTTTGTGCTTCTGACATGAGTTTGTGAAAACAGACTGAAATGGTGATTTCCAGTGCGCAAACCAGTGACCAGTGTGAAGGAATAGAGCTTTTTTCTGAGTCAAATTGTCTGTAGCATGTACCAGTGTTCCGAGTCATGACCCCATAGCCAGATCATTTCAGTATGAAGTGTGTTGAAAGGAGAAGCTTCTATCACCCATTCTGAAAGATCAAAGGCCTCCAAGATGTGCATATGTTTCACAGTCAGCGGTAATTGATTTTATGTTGAGCTTCACTACAAGATTGGTTTTGGATTTTTTCCACGTGAAGTAACATAGCAGTTAAGATTTACCTAGCTTACAGTGTTAAGAATTTTATTAGAAGTAATTTGCCTAATGACTAATATCTGAACTCTTTCCTTCAGCCACTCTTCTTGGGCAAGTCCACTGAAAACAGAGATGCTGCCTTCACTCTCCCCGTGATAGGATCCATACTCTGTTCTCTAGCTTGGATAAACCTTCCTGTACTATATAGGACATTCAACTTCTTTGTGTGCCTTTAAAAAGGGAAGTAACTTGACAATATTGGGACTTCCCTAGCTGTGTTTGGTGTTCACTCTGGATATCTGAGTGGCCTGCTCTCTTACTCTCCCACCCACAGACCATCAAAGCCTTCTTCAGTCCTCCGCCTCCCACGTCTCCCTGGCTTCCTCCAGCTCCTGTGAGCTATCTCCAGTACCCTCCTCCCAGTGCCTTGCTGGGCAATAGCAGAAACCAGTAAAGCTGCAGCTACTTGATGCCCTTCGCTACAAGAAGGACATTGAGGTGCTGGAGAGTGTCCAAAGAAGGGCAATGAAGCTGGTGAAGGGTCTAGAGCACAAGTCTTACGAGGAGTGGCTGAGGGAGCTGGGGTTGTTTAATTTGGAGAAGAGGAGGCTGAGGGGAGACCTTCTTGCTCTCTACAACTACCTGAAAGGAGGCTGTAGCGAGGTGGGGGTCAGTCTCTTCTCCCCAGTAACAAGTGATAGGACAAGAGGAAACAGCCTCAAGCTGCGCCAGGGGAAGTTTAGGTTCGGTATTAGGAAAAACTTCTTCACTGAAAGGGTAGTCAGGGACTGGAACAGGCTGTCCAGGGAAGTGGTTGAGTCCCCATCCCTGGAGGTATTTAAAAGATGGGTAGACGTTGTGCTTGAGGACATGGTTTAGTGGTGGACTTGGCAGTGCTAGGTTAACGGTTGGACCTGATGATCTTAAGGGTCTTTTCCAGCCTTAACAATTCTATGATTCTATGATTCTATACTGTGACTCAGTGCATTTGCTCCCATTTCATGCCCTCCAGCTTGTGCTTGGCTCAGCTGCCACCCTTGCTTTGCCCCTAACATGGCACTGCTGGTCCTCCCTGTATTTATGCACTGGCTTTCATTTAAATGCATAAGCCCTAAGTGCTCGTAGGAGTGGAGCCCAGGTCTGATCTGCACTTGGTCTAGCTGGAGAATCAGTGCCATTTAAGAACGTATGGTCATTTTTCTGGTGGTTGAAGAGACAGAAGTTGAAGAGTGGTTGATAAGATCCCCGCTGGTCAGTGCCAATACCCTGGTGAGCACTTTGGCAGCGCAGCGTAACTACATCCTTAGTGGCTTCCCTTCGAGTCAGCCATGGATGTATAAGGATGAAGCCAGGACTCAGTTTACCAGTAAGTCTGGTTCCAGAAATCCAGCTGAAGATTTTTTTGCTGGAGGCTGGGAGTTGGATTCAAGCATTACCAGATCTTGAAACCACAGAAGGCACTCAGCCTTGTGGTGCCTCCTGTGCACTTATGAAAGGTGGGTTCCTCCAGCTGAACATGGAAGGGTTTTGAGGGATAACATGAGGAGTATGTGAGCTCCTTGTGAGGAGGTCATAAAGGGGTGGCTTTTTCCACACAACAGGCACCACAACCAGTTGCTGTGAGCAGGGGAAAGATGCTTGTCTTGGTTCTGTGGAAAGACATCTGCCTACCCTGGCGTGAGCACCACAGAAAGCTGTCTGCCTTCTTCTGCATGTGCACATGGACTGTTTCCACTGCCTCTGGTTTTTATCTGTATTGTACCTAGGTGAGGATGAGGAGAAGGAAAAGTCAAGGCTCTCCATGTCAATTACATTTTGGCAGCGGGTTGCGCCACTGAAAGAGCATTCCTGATGCAATGGGGCAGGGGGAGTGGGAGGGACGGCAGTTACCTGCCCCTGGCTGGTTTCCTGCCTCTTAGGATAAATCTACAGCTTGTGTGTTTTTCTGCAGCCTTCATCATGCTGACATTGATGTCAGTCTGCGACAACTTGTTTTCTCACAGTGAACGCAAAGAGCACTTGATGTGCATATTGTCATTTTCACAGCCCATATGGTCTTCTCAGGTTCCTCAGGTGCTTGGCAGAAAGGGGTTATTCATCAGTAGCTTAATTTATGTCTCCCTGGGGAGTCAGGGATGCTCCTCAAGGAGGGCGAGCAGCTAATCCCAAGCCTAGCACTAACCTCCATCTAGGACGGTCTGATAATTGGCAATGTGGAGCATGGGAATAATTTAAGAAAAAAATGAACTACTCTGAGGAAGGAATGATTCCTGAAGTTACTATAATCATATGTCAAACACCTGCATGCCCACGAGGGAGCCCAGCCGGATTTTCTACAGTAGCTGGGGCGTAGACTTTTACCCCTGTAAACATGAAGTTGGAGCTGGTTGTCCAGAGGAAAGGGCAATGAAGTGCAAAAGCTTCAAAGGGTTCAGCTACTGTTTCCTTCTGCCTGGGGTCAACCCCCTTAAAAGTGAGACTCTCTGGATAAACGAGCCTAGGAGGCACAGGAATTTCTGCCAGAACAGAGAGGCTGGGTAATCAGTCACATTAATTTGGGCTAAGCGAAGCATGAATGAGGCCTTTACCATTCATTCAATGTTAATCATATTGTTAGCTAGAATAACAAAACTGACTCTGTAGAAATCCAGTCTAATTTCCTTTTGTTGTAAAGTTAATCCAACCATGTTGTTATTGCGTAGAAGTTCTGTCTTCCTGAAAGATCTTTGACATTGGCTTAACATCTCTTTCATAAGCTTAATTCTCCTGATTGAATACTGTTTTGGTATTTAGCAGAGATAACTACTCCATATATTTTGTGAAAATAAACTTCTAATCATCTGTATACCCTTGAAAAGGGAGATTACTAAACATGCATCCAGGCAGAGTATGATAACTCTGAAATAATAAGGAAGAATCAGATGAGAAATAATAATATAAATAGTGACCTAGACATCATCCAGAAGGTAAAATCACGTGAGAAATATTAAGGTGTATCTTCCCTGAGAGATGAGACAGACAGATATGTGTTTATACTCATTTTGTGGGTGAGAGAAAACAAGACTTGGAAAGGTTGTCTTAATCACTGTTATTTAAGGTGTATTTCAGCTCAATAAAGAATTAGATCATATGTATTACCTAAACCTTGGCTAATGATGGTTCTTCCTTATATGTCCTTACAATATAGAACTGCGCTGAAGAAAAGGTTTAGGTCAGTTAATCCAAACCTGTCCCAATCTCAACCTCTGATGCAGAGATAATCAGATGAGTTGAAAAATACAATTAAATCCTATTTTCAGGTCTGGCTTTTGAGCATGCCTTGTGCCCTTCACTTAAAGTATTGCCTCCAGGTACCCTCACATACTTTATGCACAAAAGCATGAAAATGTGTATACACAGACATACAGTGAAGTTGCTGGCAGCCAATGCATTTAACTCTCAGCCAGCCGCACTTGTGTGGTGCTTGTCCTTAGCAAACCTTCCTCTGGTATTTCTTTTGTGTTTCAGGCTCATGTAATGTTGAGTTTTCATTGCAAAAGCAATGGGGTTGCATTGGGTCGGTTGCTTGGTTAGTGTGGAGAATGGTACGGGTCTTCCTTTACATCCAAAGTCTCAGTATAACCACCTTCTCCAGTATTGCCTGAGTCTACCTTGATATGCTTAAGCAGATGTGAGTGCGCTGCCCTGGAAGGGCTGGGTCTGCCCTTTCCACCCTGGTGCTCCTATCTCCTCCCTGTGTTGGAGTCACTAGCTGCACTACTGTGCCACTGCGAGGTACATTGGGTTCAGGTTGAGGAACACACTGAAACCTAACACAGCAAATGAATAAGTCGAGGTTAATGCCTGGTCAGACCCATGAGCTGATCTGACACACCATGTGGCAGCAGCATCCCCAGCCCTGACCCAAGAGCGGCCGTGGGAACACGTAGCCAGGGACCGGCTTGTGCCTTTCAGCCACAACATGGTCTTGTACTGGCTTAAGTTGCCTGTAATGCCTTTCCTTAGCCTACATGACTGAATTTATAGACAAAAGGGAAGATTTAGTAGAAGTTTTCAATTCTTCCTTTAAAGATAAAACCCACTGTCTAAACCCAGGGAGCAAATAAAAAGAATAAACCCTTCATTTTTAAAATTCCTTTCTCTTAAAGCTGGTTGCATGAATTTTTGACAGGCTGGCCTGTAATGTCCAAGGCCCTAGGCTCAGTAGCTTTACGGATGAAGTGCCCTCTTGGAGTTATCTTCCAGTTAAGTGGCAGATCAGAGTAGTGATTTTCATTTTCATATTTACAGCTGCTCTTTTAGTCCTGCTAATTATCTTAATTTGGTACACTTCAGCAGAGGTCCTAGTAGTGCTCTTGTGTCTGCATGTTTTATGACCGGCCATCAGACAGAGCCAAGGTTGTATCTCAAGCTTTTGCACCTCCAAGGCATAGACTCCCCTTCTACTCAGGGAGTCTTGTCTATGCTTTGGACGTTGTTCTGATAAGAGAGGAAGGAATTAACCATTTGACTTTATCTTCTGGCAGACAGCAGGACCAGATCACCCCCAAATTCAAAGACTTGGGTCTCTGTCAAAAGCTGCTGGTGCCTGGAAGTGTCACGGGACTTTCATGCAGTGTGGCATGCCGAGCCTGAAGCTCTTCTCCCCAGCCCCTCCAAATACACATCATGTGTTGCTCCAGACATTGCTGGCCATAAGAGCATAAAATGTCCATGCGATGCTCAGCATCACTAGCACAATTCTTTTTCCTGTTAATTAGCTAAAGTCAGAGAAGGTTAGAAAATATGTTGTAAGCACGGCTCTCCAGGGCATGAGTGGTTCCAAATCTTACCTATTTTAGTGGATTTCTGGCCTTGAGTGAGGTGCCAGGTCCACTTTGAAAGGAGGTGTCATTTTTCTTCTAGGCAGAAAGTGGCACCAAGAAAGGACACCCCAAATTCCAGCAACTTTGAAAGCTGGGGAAGTTGAGCTCCATTTTAGCTCATGGCAATCCTGAAGACTCGTTGCCTGGAGGTTCTGGTTGTTATCAGCACAAAGTGGTTGTCTCTGCCTGTAGGTACCTAGGTGGGGTTATATGAGGCCATAAATCGCTGCTGGGGAAGTGCTTTCCCTGGTCTTTGTTCTCTCTTGGCTTCATGTGTCAGAAAATAATTAACAAACGTCTGTGAGGGATTCTCAGTAATGGGTTGTTGTCACTGTTTTATGGATACAGAACTGCCTTCCAGGATAATCCCCAATCCACACCTAGGTCAGTGTCCTGTATTCGATACTGGCCTATGTCGCTGGGAAAAATGCCCATAAGCTCTATAATAACACGTTCCCCATGTGTTCCCCTTGACCTTATGTGTGATGCCTGAGTACCAATAAAACTTTTATCGTTTTCTCCAGTGTGCTGCAGAAAATGAGAACATTTTTGCAGGCTGCATTGTAAGGAAAGTGTCCTGAGGACTCTCTAATGCTCGCAAGTTTTCTGTGAGCTACAAAAATATGACATATTTATAAACATGTTTCAGTTGTAATGCTAATTGACTGAGGCTGACAGCCAGCGTTTTGTTGGGAAAGACACAATCCTGTAGTGCTTTTTAAAGATGTTGTCCCACGTACCTCTGCTACTAGGCTTATTGCTTGGTACATGGTCTGCAGTACTCCCAGTGTCCCCCATGTGTGGGTGAGGGGCAGTTTCTGACTGGGTGGGCAGAGGGTCTGCACATCCTCATCTTCAGATGCACCTGGTGGGACTGCAGCCGTGGCTGCCATGGAAGGAAAAGGCGTGAGGTGTGCCTTGCACACGGTCTCCAGCCCAGCAGCTCAGCCATGCCCCCCGCCAACCACCTCCAATTGTCCATCAGCTGCTTTAGCAAACAAACGTAAGTATGAGGTCAGATGGCTGCCAGATCTGTGTGCTGGGATTATGCCTGAAGTGCTGCCTCTTTCATTATCCTTAGCTGGCATCACGTTTGTCTGCTTGTGTTGCAGAGATGTTTTTAATTTGCTATTTCCAAGTCCCATAAGTGAGACAGTCTCGTGAGACGGTTGTTGTGCTTGTGATTTCTTATTCCTGCTCTCCTGTGGGACTTCAGAGTTCTTTTTTTTTTTTTCTTTTTCACTTTTAAATATGGAATCTGGTGGCTGGAGTTGTTTGGTTTGCTCCTCCGTAAGATGGCCCTTTGGGAATTAATTTTCTGCAGCAGCGGTTGGGGGAGCATTGTTCACCTCTGGAGAGACTGTGGCCACATGAAGGCCAGCACAGATGACCAGCATCTCCTCACACTATCCTGGAGCACTTTTGTGACACAGCAGTGTCCTCCTTTGTCCCTCAGGATACATCTGACTTCTAACTCATTCTTATTTTACAAGAAGCTGGGGACAGAAACTGTCCTCAAGAAATTTCATTATGAAAATACAGTTCGGGATTTGGCTATTTTGTGTAACAGGGTTGTTAACAGATGGAATTGAATGTCTGAAGTTCTTTTACTTTTGATTGAACGGGACAATGGTATAAGATTAATTAAGTGTCAATTGATTTTTGCAAACAATATTGAAGAAGAGGAATTATGAAACATAAAATTAGTTGCAAAGTTATCAACCTTCAAATGTTTTTAATCAAATGGCTTTTAATTAATCTACAATTGTTGCATTGTATTTAAACATGTATTGCGATTGCTAAATTCTAGTTAAATAACGATTGATTACTTAAAATAGAAGAGGGGAAAACAATCTGCTCTGATAATGTCCTACTTGAAACATAGATTTCTGCTGCCCTCCCTGTGCCCCTGCCAGAGCTGGTCCTGCCTGATATCAGTAATATTTTCTGTCGGGAGAAAGAACGCTTCTCACTGAGATGTAATTAAGCAGTAAATTAGTGTTGGTCACACGAATGATGAAAGCTCTGGAGCGCTTTGCTGGTGTGTACGGTGAAAGCTGCTCCTGGATGGTGGCTGAGGGCACACACAGCTCTGCCAGCCCTGCCCAGGGCAGATGCTCGGGGTGTGAGTGCAAGATGGGGACCCCTCCTGCGCCCACCCAGATGGGGCTCCCCACTCTCCTTCCAGGGCCATGATGAGGACATGCTTCAGCTGTGAGAGCATGGCAAACCTGGGGCTGACTTGGTGCGGATGGAAAAGCAGTGGAAGCTGGTGCTGTATCCCACTGGTCCTTGGTACGTGTCTTTTTACATGTCTTAGGCAAGTTAACAGTTAACTTTTAGCTTTTCCTCTCATTGATCTATTATGAAAAGAATATGAAAGGCATACAGTGTCTGATACATTATAAACAGGAATAGAGAAATGAGTTATATCAGCAAGGAAGGTATTGGGTGATACAGGGATGTCCAGCAGCAGGATTTTGGAGAGACAGAGCATGAGAGGACAACAAATGGACCTTCCCGTGGATGGGTTAGGGGTAAAGGTTGCTGCACCTCTAAGTTTTCCCCTGTAGCTGTTACAATCATGGGATGCAGGACCATGGATGTTATTCTGCATGTTATTCAGCCACCAGTCAAGGGAACCCCTTGCAAAAGCTGATATTGCAGAAGCATTCTGCTGCTCCCTATTTTGGCAGAGAGACCAGGGACAAGCAAAGCAGGGATTTTTTCATACTCTGAAAGCCACAGCCTTTCCAGATAGACACGGAGACACAGAGATGAGCCAGTTTGCAGGAGCTGATGCTGCACTTGTGTCTCCGTACGGCATCTCTGAATAAAGAAGCACAGCTTCCAGCACTGTCAGTTCAGCACTTTGCCTGCTTCAAACACAATGACAGGTGTTGTTTTGAATTAGTGGCAAAGTAGTCATCATTGAAATTGCACTTACAATATGACGAGCTTTAGTGTTTACCAGGAGTTATGCATCTTCAGTACGTTTATTGGTATTTAATCTGCAAGGCTGGATCCCCTCAGCAGCAAAGTTGACATTCAACTGCTTTCTGGATTCTCTCAAGCACCATAAAACACAATTACCTTTACTCAGGCTCTCTGCACATAAACTAGAAAATTAATTACTCTCAGATATTATCCTTTAAGAAGCTTTTTAAGAGAGATGAAAACAATTCGTAAGCCCTGCAAGGAAGGGTAATTGTCTCTAGTGGGGTGAGAGTACCTTACAGTCTTGTAAAAGCACTGAGATAGCTCCTGTAACCTAAAAATCCCAGTGAAGACAGTTTTTCTTATTTTACCGTAGTTAGTTGAGGCCAAGCCTATATGTTGTTTAGCTGAGCTTTGCCTGAGTGGTATTCAGGTGAAAACCATATTGATCAGGATGTTGTTTCCATCAGGTTTTGCAGTCAGCCAGCCAGGCAGGATTTGCTTTCCCGCTGAGGATGCTCCTTCGTCTCGCTGAGGCTGTGTCACCCAAAGTCAATGCTTCGAGGCTTGAAGCGAGTCTGATCTCTAACCCTCAGTGGTCACTGCATCCCAGCTCTCCCAAGGGGAAGGGCTCCTCAGGAGGCGGCTGTGTCCTTTCCATGGGCTCAGAGAGAAGGGTCTCCGTTGGACAGAGAGGCTCTGATGCTTCAAACTTCTTGTGGAAATACCTTGGCTCAAATAAAGGAGGTAGACAGTAGGCAAAGCAAGCAAACTTTCTTGCAACCTTTTTCTCCTAATCAAGAAATAAAGAAAATAATTGGTTTTGAAACTGCCACTGTTCAGCAGACCAGCACTTCCACCTTCTGTAGGTGAGACACGGAATTATTTGCTTGATGTATTAACTATCTGAAGAAGGGATGGAAACATTTAGATGCCTGGTTCGCAAATGACATCAAATATTTAAGTTAGGAAAGAAAACAAGAAAATATGCAAATGTACTATTTACTATTCATTGGCAGTAGCCATTTCCCCTTAGAGCAGGCAAATTGGGAAGAGCAATTAACTAACGGTCTTGCGTTTTGGTGTGTGTGAGGGGGAGCACAATCCATTTGGGTTAGAGCATGTGATGGAGGCAAAAAGTACTTCTGTCCCTCCTGGATGATGAATGAGAGCAAGCCCCAAGCGTGCCTCCTGCTGATAGACAAAATTCACAGCGGCTTCGTGCCTCGGGGTAGCCTGGCCCTCCCCGGGGGACAGGACCCAGCCTGGCATGGCACCAAGCAGCTGTGTCCCTGCCGAGGTGATGAGGTCTGGGATCAGTGCTTGTGCTGGTGAGCTGGCCAAGACCTTCACGAGCTGCTGACAGGAATGATTTGAACGATGGATTTACCCCAGGGGACGCGGGCTTAATTTGCAGGCGGGACAGAGGGAAAAAGCTAGATGTGATTGTCAACAGATCACAGAAAACCTCTAGCTGATGTTCTTAGTGATATAAAAATAACAACCAAGTGCCAGATTGTGTAAGGGACAGAGTGGAAAAAAATTTACATGGGATTATTATTTTTCCTTTCGAGGAATTTGCTGTCCACCTTACCAGAAACACATCTCCTATTCTGTTTGCCTGTTGTTTAGCAGAGCAGAGAGTGCTCTGAACCAGGCAATAAAAATTAATGAGAGCAGGAAAAGATCTCCGGGAAATACAGCAGAAAATAACCCAGATTTTTTTCATCTAGGGAGGAGATGAATGCACAGACATGGTGGAAGGATGTACAATAGCAAACAGTACAGAGAAAGCAAATTGGCCCAACTGAATTTCCTTCTAGTACTAGCATAAGAGGGGATTTTGTAAAATGAATGCATTAATATAAAATGAATGACTTAAAAGAAAGTGTTAGCAATCTTACTGAAAGGAACAAAACCAGTGTATTTCAAAAGCTCTGCATATCCTAAATCACCCAATTATGCAGCTTTTGCAGTAATCATATGGCCATCACGGTATTACGATTTTACAAAATATCACATTGAAATATAGCTTTTTTGTTATAAATATTGGTTTCAATAAAGAGTAGGGTGGTTTTACAGTCAGAATAATCTTAACATTCAGCATCTCTTCTTCAAATATGTAATTGTGCATTTGTTTGATAGCTAGCTTGGGGTAAATGCGCTGCAGATGTTTTTGTCCTGACTTGTAAGTGAAAAGAAATAAAACATGGCAGAGAGATTTCGTGTTGAGATGCGGGTGAAATCCAACACTCACTTCTCAGGAAACAAAGGGGCTTTGTGTGAGGGGCTGTGGGGCACAGCACTGATCTGCCCAGGCAGTGTGTGGGGTAGGAATACAGCGCGCCTGTTTCTGTGGACGATAAGCAGTGGCTATTTCTTCTTGATACTCCCAGGAGAAGTCTTTTTGAACTTTGCAGTCATAGGCAGGGACTAAGTCTTGCTGCAGACCTGAGGAGCACTTCGGCGTCATCAGAACGGCTCTCCTGGGTTGAATCAGAGGTCCCTCGCCCCTTGGTTTTTTGTCTCAGGCATTTTACAATGTGTCCCTTAGGTTATTGTGTGGTTTCCAGTGCCTCTCAGTGCCATTCAGCAAAGCCTGTCTCCAGTCCTCTTTGTTTTTTCTAGATGACTGATGAATATGTGGGAGAGCACACAGTGAGGCACAGGTCCTACCTCCTGCTAAATGGGGAGGTCTGCAGAGTTGAGGCTCCCTAGGTTTCTGACTCAATTTATCCAGTGAGTTTTTTGTGTAAAAGGAAGCAAAATCCATCCACTTTTTTCTGCTCAGTACCTTCATAGGTATTTCTCTAGAAATGCTCTGTTGGTCAACTACAAAGTGTTTTTATTGTCGTTGTCGTAGTGTAATGAGATTTCCCTCTGAGTTGTTTTTATGTACTTCTCAGAGTAGAACCGAACCAACTACAGTTTTAATGTGGCTTCTTATCAGATTGAAATTGTAAAGACTATGGAGATCAATTTTTTTCCTCTCTTTCTTTTTAAATTGGTTTCTCATCTACCATTGTATATAAAACTACTTACCTGGAACAGTAACTTTTGAAGTGCTGCATGTTCTACTATTTCCATGTTTGCTTGGTTGGTTTTTTTTCCTGAAGTATAGCACCTGTTTTTCCTAGTAATTAGTGCAACAGTTTGTGCCAAAGCTAACAAATTAAAGGCTTGGCTTTAATTTCATCAGGTTACTAAAGCATGAGCTCATCTCTCTATTTTATTCATCTAATAGTAAGTAGTGTTGCCAAAAGTACTCTTCTAGTTGTTGCAGCATGCTCAGGGCAGAGAGAGACACCCACGGAAGGCTATTTAACCTACAAATCTTAAACACTTAAGGAGATGATCTGCCATTTGGAGATGCTCTCTTTCCCTTTGACTGAGGCGAGAGCCTAGATGATTAGTTTAGACTAATCTAGCTTGCGCCTAGGTAAGACAAGCACCATCCCAATTTACCAACTTAATTAAGCACTTACAAAGATCTTTAGACCACAAGGTTGTGCAATATCTCACTGGTCAGAGCGTGCACTGAGAGTGCTCAGAATAGTCCTGGTTTGGTATCTGGACTGTAACTAATAATTTATTTTAGGAAAAAAAACCCTCATAACAATGTTAAACAAAACATGCTGCCTTATTTAAATACTAAGTGCCATAGTATTTAAATTGCATTAAAATGTCTCATTTTCATAAGCAATTGTTTCTTTATTTCCTGCCTTTATTCCTATTATATGTGGTATTTGTACAATGAACAAATTAAGAAGATTCAACAAATGTTCTTAAATGGAAACTGAATTTAGCTAGGAATAGAAATGACAAATCAGAAAGTTAAACACCAGTTGCTGCAAGAAGTATGTTAAAATTCCTCCTGTAAAGCAATGATACATAGCATCTCTGGAGGGGACTCTACAAAAAATAGGCTTTATATTTTTTGAAAGTTTGAGGGTTTTTTTTGCTCTTCTGCCTTGTTGTCTGGTATCTGTTCTGGGCTTCAACCCACCTTCTCTTTTTGATGGAAAGACTCAAAGATTATAACAACTGTGAAGTTTCATGGCATAGGAAAGCCGTTTCCCAGCCAGAGTTAATCTCAACCACAGCACCCTCAGAGGAACTGATAAGGTGAGGTGAGCTTTTTTGAAAAAATAAAAAGCATATTCATTTTATTAGCACTACTATTTCTATCCAAATATTCAGAGACCACAGCAAGATACCCCACCAAAAGCCTTTAGAAAGACACTGCAAAGTTTTAATCCTTTTTCTCTTTTTTCTCCTTTTATTGTTGTTTAGCAGCTGCCTCAGGTCAGACCCGCCTTGGTTTTCTCCTCATTTGTAATCCTTAGCATATGAAATTCACAGCCATGGCTGGCCCCAGTGGGTCACAGCTGAACCTCTTCTCTCAAATAGCAGTGCAAGGTTTACCAGCTTTTTCTGGCAAGAAGCAAGTTATCCACGGTTTGATAACAAATTACAGGTTCAAGAGCAGTGTCATTGCAAAGGGAACATGGGTTTTTTTCTCCTGAACTTTGTATCGTCATTTCTTCATTTTAGATGTGTTCATCTGGAGTGCTTTTAATTAAAATATTAGTCAAAACATTCCTATTCCCTATTAGGGCTCAAAAATCCCTGGACGAGGGACTGCCCTGTCCAGCGGGCAGCAGGGACGTGTCCTCTCAGCCCTTTTTTTCCATGCTTTCTGAGGCTGCACAAGGCACGGCATGCATCACTTAGGAACAGTACGAAACTGCCTGCATCCTGATCTGATTTAAATTATTATGTTGTCTAGAGAAACGACATTCAGATCAAACATCTTTAAAAAAAAATCCCATATGCCGCGAATTCCAAACAAAGCTGGAGTTTGCCTGGGACGTAATGACACCAGCCTGTTGTGCTCTTCTGCAAGAGCCTGTAATTATTTCTCTCCTCAAACTGTGCATACATCATTGAGGAGGCTGATACATAAATAAAAAGGCTGCATTAATTTCAAGCTACATTAGGAACAGAGGAGTAAAAATAACTGAAGTCTGATAGATAGGAAAAAAAAGGCAAAATTAGAAGAAATCTGACTGAGAGGTTTCTGGGGGAGTTATAGAGCAAGGAGGGAAAAAATTAAACCATCAGAAAGCAAAAAAGTTTGCTGTTGCTGAAGGATTAAATACGGCATGTGGGCTCTGTTCGTTCCTGCAGGTCTTAACACTTGATCATTTACAGGCTAGGAAGGAACAGTGCTGCAAAGGTATGGCGTAACCCCTGGGTCTTCATCTTGTCTTCTTCAAGGCCATGAGGAAAATGTGATTGGGTGAAGCCCAGTGTGATTTTCTAAATCACACTGTTTCTCCAGAAGGAGGACGTGGATTGGGAAAATGGGTAGATGGAGCTGACAGAGGCCATCAGGGAGGTGTTGGGTGCTCCTGCTTTCCTTCTGCTATTCTGGAGTCTGCAGTTCAACTTCAAAAGCTTTGGTGTGCCTGAATACCAGCTACGTGAAATAGTGGGTTAAACTGGGACTGGAATTTCACATGACGCTTGGATTTGACATGACAAATCAAGGTATCTTCCCATCCTCCCCATCTTACGTCCGGTCAGTTCATCTCTCACAGCTAAACAAGGTATCCTCCATGCGCTCTCGGGAGACGCTGTTTTGGCTGCCAAAACAAGCTCTTTCAGGCTAAAGGACATTCTCTGTCATTTTTATTTTTTCACAGCTGTTATGTATAACCAGAAAGGAGGTGGCCGCATTTTTCAAACCAGCCTGTTAGAAGTTAAGCTTTTAAATCCATAATGAGGTACGTAAATCTGAGCTATTTGATTCCTGGAAAAGCTGAGCATTCACGTATTCTGCTAAAATCCCAAGGGTGACCATTCCGGCTAACAGATAATGTATGCTATATACAAAGTTTTTTTTAAAACAAACCAAATCAATTCTAATCTTAAATGTCCAGAAATCAAGGCCCTTGTTAGAAGAAAGGAGCGTAATGATGAGTAACCTGCCCGGTGTGCAGCCATGTCCTTCCCAGAGAGCATGCTGTCACCTGAACCAGATGTGCTCAGCAATTGGTGTCGCTGCTTTCTTTTTCCCTGATCTCATACATCAGATCCAACTTTTCTGGCTAGGAACTGATGAGTGACTCTCACCAGTATCACCCTTTTGGAAATTTCCCTCCAGCTCTCTGGCAGGGGCTTTTCCTGGAAGCAAAGCCTGATGCTCCTGGCCCTGGAAAGGGAGCCAGTGCCTTAAGCCAGGAGGGAGGACGGGGCTGGTGGCTGAGAATGGGGACCCACAGAGTGCTGCTGTGAGAGGTGGGGTCTGCAGTGCCGGGAGGGGAGAAGGGAAGGGGTGCCGAGGTTCAGGCAGCAAATGCTGCAGCCGAGCAGGAGGGGCGAGACCTGGCCTCTAATCCCCGTCCCGCTTCATGCAGTGGGGAGCCGGTGGGGGAACAGAGCGCCGACCACCCCAGGGTCCAATGAAGGTGCGAGCTGGTGGCTCTCCAGCATTTGGAGGCTTTCCTGTGCTTTTTCTGAATGTGCAAGGCCTTCCTTTTATTCTGATCCCAAAATCTAACTGGAATTCAACTTTTTTTTTTTCTTTCTTCCATATTTCAGGATTTGGGAAAAAGAAGTGGGCTGAAAGTGAACACAAATTCTATTTAATTTTTAAAGGACAATGTTATTAATCGGTTTTCCATGCAATGTTAATGAATTACCAACTAAGGACCAAGGTTTTTTTATGTAAGGTGCTTTACAGAAATCTGTTAAAACCCGAGTGCTGACAGATCACACTTTCCACTAGAGTTTAGGATTACATGGTTGCTACTTATGTTATGACTAGAGTTGTAGCCTAAATTCAATTATGGGTATTCCATGGCAGGTTTTACTGGACTGTATATCCAAGTTAATCTCTGTAGCTTGATTGAATGGCACCAGTGAGAAACCTGACTCGTGTAACACAAGCTAACAACTTGCTTCCCTATAAATACTTGAGAATTGGCTTTTTCTTGAGTGCTAGCAGGAGCCGATCCAAATAAATTCTTCTTCCGGCAGAGGCTGCTGAAGGACACCAAAAGTTTTCCTCTGGAGTAACTGCATTTGTCTGCAGAAATACTGAAGTAACAAGTGACTGTTTGAGAAAACGTGTTAGATTTTTTTCCCCTTTCTTTCTCTTCTCGTTATTGTCTGTTGCTTGCTCTTTTACACGTCAGCCTCTTTAGAGAGGGAGCCGTTCCAGCTGCGTCAAAATAATTTTCTTTTACGGGCGTATGTTCTTCTTTTGTTGATCAAAAGCAATTAGAGAGAGAAGAGCTGACAGTTTCACTGAACTGTCAATGAAAATACCGTAATGAACGGTTCATTTTGAAATAAGCAATTCTCCCATTAAATGATCTGTAGCCCTGGGAGGAAGAACTGTGTGGGAATGAGAAGTATTGTTTGTTGCAGCATCTCTGTGTTGATCTTTTTATATTTTCTAGGAAGACAGTGGTATCAGTATTTTGAAAGGAACATTGGGAAGTGTGAAAGCGACTGCAATGTACCAGGATCTGACCTCACACTGGTGACCACGAGAAGTTTCCTTCTTTCTTCAGGAGCACCTGAGTGTTTTGCCTCCGTCAGAGCTGTGCTATAAGCACAGAGCTCTGTGAACCCCTGTAAAAAATGGGAGAAAGATGCCAAGTTTGGCTTACTGGCTTTAAATAACTTTATCTGGTTAATTGCTTCATAATCCCAACTGTACAGGTGATTAACGAACCTTTTCTTTTAACGATCATGAATGGTTTGAATGGCTGTCCTCCTGCCCTGGGAAGGGTTTTGTAGGACACCGCATATCCACGATGTGGGCAGCTGGGTATGTACATATACACCTTTGTTGTATTTCATAGGCAACTGCATCCAAAGAGCTGAAAATGCAGCACATCTTTGCACTGGGCACAGCCCGTCTGAGAGATCCCGATGGCTCTTTGTGGCCACACTCTCACATAAATGCCGGTGCTGTGGGCTCTGCCTGCCCTGTGGAGAATTGACCAGACTGAGGAATGGCTCGTGGGGAGATGTAGGTGACAAAATCGAATGCTAGAAAGACATTAAACCCTTGGTGGAGTATAAAAGCAGTTTGCTCAAGAAAGGCAATATGTGCTCAACGTGTTTTAGATATACCTTGTTTAACCTAAAATCCATTAAAGAATGTACCTGTCCCTAATTGACTGTACTAGGAATAAGACTTGTTTTATTCTCTTCAATCCTCCTTCTCCCTGACTGACTTCCCCAGGACCACCCATGCGCAGGCTTTTACTACTTTATCTTTTCCTTACCATGACGCGTCACATTTTATATATTTAGGGCTTCTCCCCCATCCCTAGACAAGTCCACTGCTCTCCTCTCTGCCCCATCTCCTCTCTCCTGTTATTTCTTCCTGTCACAGTTTAACCCCAGTCGGCAACAAAGCACCACACAGCCACTTGCTCACCCTCCCCCCCACCGGTGGGATGGGGAAGAGAATCTGAAGAGCAAAAGTAAGAATACTCATGGGTTGAGGTAACAACAGTTTAATAATTGAAATAATAAAAGAAAAAAAGTTGTAATTAAAAAGAAAGAGAGAGGAACAAAACCAAGGAAAAACAAGGATGCAACTGCTCACCACTCACTGACCGACACCCAGCCTGTTCCCGAGCAGCAATTGCTGCTCCCCAGCCAACTCTCCCCAGTTTATATGCTGAGCATGAAGTCGCATGGTATGGAATATCCCTTTGTCCAGTGTGGGTCAGCTGTCCTGGCTGTGCCCCCTCCCAGCTTCTTGTGCACCTGGCAGAGCATGGGAAGCTGAAAAGTCCTTGACTTAGTGTAAGCACTGCTTAGCAACAACTAAAACATCAGTGTGTTATCAACATTATCCTCATCCTAAATCCAAAGCACAGCACTATACCAGCTACTAACTCTATCCCAGCTGAAAACAGGGCACTTCCCCAGGCAGCTTCTTCCCAAGCTGAGGCTGATCCTTGGGCTTGTGAAAGCATGAGGGAGAAGAGTCTCCTCTGCCCCTCACTGTCTGATGCCGGCTGACTCACTGTTGCGATGGTGTTTGACCTATTGCAGGCCAGGAGCCAGCACGGGCAAGTGGCTGCTACTCCTCTGTGCATCTCACAGACATGACCCATACCATGTTGCTTTACATTGACAGTGAAGTGAAACAAAGCAACCACTTCTCTCTTGATTAGCTCTTGTCTACCTCCCTGACAAAGTGGGGAGAGCAGCTTACATCTGGTATTACAAATACCCTTCAGGTAAAGGAAGCTTTCTCAAAACGCATCTGAAGCTAACCTGCCTCAGAAATGGTAGAGCTCATCATTTCTGTTGTAAATGTTCTCTCCCTATCCTGGGATTTGAAGGACTTCTCCACTTTGCTGCTGAGGCAGGGCCAGGACTGTGCTTGCTGTGACCTTTTAGCAGTGCATCAAGTGGCAAAAGGCTTCTCCTGGATACAGTCTACTGAAACACTTGGTCTCCGTGACACACTCAGGATGGCACCATCTTCACATCTGTTTATTTGGGAGATATATTTTTTTTCTGCAGGGTCACACAGGAGGTGTCACACTGCTCAGCTTTACACATCTGATTTGACCACCCACTCTCCCTACGTTGTTGTCTCTGAAGCTGAAGGAGAGGTAGGTGTGCTGAAAACCCCGGAGGGGCATTCGGTCTGCAGCAGGTACATGCAGAGCTCAGATGGCCGGCATAGGTGCTGAGTGAGAAGCTTGGCAGTCTGAAGCTCTTCCCTGGAAGGTCTCATTTCCATGTTTGTATGGTAGTCATTAGACCAAATTTATGTCTTGTAGCACAAGTATCAGAAATAGCTTGTACACTGAAATGACTGGCTGGCACCCCTCACACAGAAAGTCAAGCCAAACAGTCGGTAATACCATGATAACCATCTTTCTTGATCCTTCCTGGCCTCTTGGCACTGCTTTTATAAATGTATTTCATGGCTGCAGCTCAGTCACCAATGATCTCATTCAGTCAGGCATCTGCTTGAACTACCAGAAGCTCCAAAAATATGGAAGTAAAATTGCCTTCTGCAAGTATCTTGTGGTTCTAGGGTAGGGTGACCGGCACTTAGACATCTCGCTGCAATTCACAATAGGCTACTTTAAAGGTATAGTCATTTAGTCAAGGTAATTAGTAAGAGTTCAGAAGTTAGCACTGAGTGCAGAAAAAAATGGATGATCAAGTTAGTGTCTCGTCTCCCGGAGATCTGGAAAAGGGAACTTTGTCTTTCCTACCTGACTGGCCAAACCCCCCAGCTGTTACAGCAGCTCTCAGGCTACTGCTTCACTGCCCCACTCCAGAGCATTCAGCTGAGAGTTCAGAGCTCATTACATATTTTTCTGGTTATACTTAATTCCTTAGCACGATTTCTCTCACATATTCTTCAGGGTGTACATTTAACGTTACTTCCTATGCCAAAAAGAACCCATGGAAAACCTTTTCAGGACAGCAAAATGGATCCCAAATTATTAGCTCTGCCTGGATATTGCTTCTTTTCCCAATTATTGTTTCCAAATAAAATTAGTCAGTTTATGCCTCCTGACCCAGATGTAATTATAGCGTGGCTGTCAAATAAGAGCTGGTTTAGTGCCAGCAACTAGGGAAGCCTCCTTTGTAGAGACATAAGGAGACCGTTACTTGCAGTTTCTCTTACAGGGTTTGGGTCCTATTTAAATAATGAGAAAATAGCTGTCTGTCTCCAGGAGAATAGTATAAATGGCTGTCTTTGAGTGAAACATTTGGTGCTGTTTTTATGCTTTTCATGTTGCAACAGCATGCCGCCTCAGTGCAGCCTGATACAACCACTGATGTGTCCAAGCTGGAGATGAAAAACAGCAAACATAACAATTTTACTGGGCTGTTTGTTAGGATTTTATATGGAGTTTTCCAATGGGAACCAATGCTGCTGGGGTCTCAGTGGCAAACATGAAAGTACTAATTACAGATGAAAAGTGCATCTCGCTTTGATTTGAGCTCTGTAGGACTAAGATATTTTTGTGTAACTCGTGGAATGTCGTTTCACACTAACATTGGAGATATGGATGGATTGTCTTCTTAGTTTGAGGACGTTCATGAAGAGCAGTGGTTGCAAAGGCTTGCATATGGTGGGCCAAATACCCATTTGTTTTTGGTTGCTGCTTTGCTGCTTTTCATTTGTGGTCCTGTATTGTGTGGCATGAACAGCCAGCATATGAACGTGGTATTTTGGCATCCTATTACAAATTCTCAGCAGGTCCAAAGCTAAGCAAACATCACAAGAGTGTCCTAAAAAGGCAGATTGCCTCCAGAAAATGGCATAATGGCGTTTTTCTTCATGTCCTAGGGGTTAAGCCACCATCTTTGGTCAGTTTGCAGACCAGAGGTCTGACACAGAGAGGATCAGTTCCTTTTACGCATGTTTTGCCTGATTGCGACATCCCTCGCAAAATGCAACGTCTGCAAACTGACTTCAGTAAGAGGTTGGTGTCTGTGCGAACAGGGGCAGCATTCACTGGAATGGGGTTCAGTGCTCCAGGGAGGGCTGCGTGTGGCAGAGCGTGATTCCAGAAAAGGAATACACTGTCAGGTCATTTGGGTTGCATTTGGGATGAGGTATTCAGTGAGAGTGTGTGCCCCTGCTCGGTACCCTCAGGCACTCTGGAGCAGACTGGTTTAGGGGTTTTTGCCTCTCCCTGGGCAAGATGCCCTTGCTACCTTGCCTCTGGCGAGAACAGGAGGGTCTGGGTCCCCCACCTGGAGCTGGGAGAGGCTGTCACTCGGGGAGGGAAGCTCCTCCTCTTCCTCCCCATCTCCAGTGGGGGTCCTGATGCCCTGGGAGCTCCTGACTCTGCGAGAGGCAGGAGCGACTTCCCGCTGCTCTCCCTGAGGTTGGAGCTTTGCCCCTGTGAGTAGCTACACAAGGCAAAATCTCCAGGAGCCTGCTGAGCCTGGAGCTGTGCCAACTCTTGTTTTTCCATGCTAAGCACCATCAGAAAGATCAAAGCATTGTTGAGAGGTGGAAAAAACAATTACTTACTAGAATTAACTTCTGCCTCAGAAATTGCGTCTTCCCCCTCTAATATAACTTCTTTTCAGTTGCCTCTACACTTACTTGAAGCAAGGAAAATCTCCAAGGCCCAGCTTTGGATTTCATTAGCACTCCTGGAAAGCTGGGGCAAAGCCACCGGCTCCTGCAGGGTCACTCCAGCTGCGCACCTGAATCCGGTTTGATGACGGCAGAGCTGACATGACAGCCAAGAATGTGCAGGAACAATTTAAAGCAGGAACGGAAATGTTTCCTCTTTAAAGAAAAGGAGGTGATACTGAGCCCTTTCCACATGCCCATTTCTGAAATGAAAGCCAGACTGCAATAGATATATCCTGCACAGACTGCAAATCATCTCATCTTGTGTCTGGTTGCCGAAGTCCTGGGTTTCCTAGGCTCTCTTTCCAAACTTAAAAAACTTTTTCCTAAGTATTAAATCCAAGGCAAATCCATATGCTGGATTATAATAAATGCACTGATGTTAAAAACTGAGCTCTCAGAGTAAATGACGTGATCATCTTAACCAAAAGCCTTTTGCCTTTGTAGAAGCTGTGCACTGGAAGACCTTCAGTTGCTGCTAATTTTGCTTGCTTATGGGAACTGTGAGTAGGAATTTAACAGCAGCAACTATAGGGGCACCTCTCACTCAAGTGGCCTGTCCTGTGACCCCCATCAGTGCTTATAAGCAGGGACAGAGGGCGAATTCCCACCGTCAGCTGAGAAAAATAAATCTCCTTTCTCCTGATAATTTCTGTGTTTCCCCAGAGCTCAAAATCCAGGATTGTGTAGCCAGTTCTAGAAATTAAACTCTTAATGTGTGGATAATCCTGCTGCAAGGGTGAGGAAGGGAAGGAAAGTCTTAGTGAGGAAGAACCTTCCTCCTCCCAGCTCACCTGAGTGCTTGATGGTGGTAAAACCCTCCCACTGGTGCCTCTGAGCAGTAGCTCTCAGCCCGTGATCTGGTGGCACTCGCTGTGGGGTGTCTACCTGGTCCATGGAGGACAACTAAGAACAAAACCAGGAATGCTGTCAGGAAACCCAAAATCTCTGCCAACATTTCGGAGAGCAGAGTTGAAAACTATCACCTGAAGGGTCATGGGTTGTACGCAAGGTACCAAGAAGTGACAGGGCTGTCACTCCATCTATTCCATTACCTGCCCTATGGGACGGTGTCCCTGATTTTGCTTTGCTTGGTGACACAAAGCTTATTGGCATTATCCCTGCATCTGGTCACAGCAGCAATTCTGAGTTTAGTGCATAGATAATATACCTCTGCCGTCCACTTTCCAGAAAGCAGTAGTAACATTAACACAAACCCTCTTTTTCTTAGTAGTCCCCGTGGTTAAAGAAAACAGTGATCAAAAATCATAACTTTCCATGCAGCTTTTATACCATTTGAAGGGCTGGGCTCTCCACTGCCCTCTCCATGTGGAGTTGTGTGGAGTGTTTGCAGTCATGGAAGCCATGCTGAATTCGGCACACTGGGCACTGTATGTGTGCCATGCTCTGGAGTGATCAGAGCTATATACATAAGAAATAGCCTTTGGGTGTTACCTGTATTGGTGCAACCTACCAGAAAGAAAGAGTATTAAAACCTCGCAAAGTAATGTGGTGCTGGGCAAGGACACAGTGACAGTGGGTGGTTGGATACCCTCTCCCAAGTGCTGTGGCATCTCCTACCCACCTCTCCCAGGGATCCCTTCCTCTCCCAGCACACATTCTGCCCACCCTGGCTATCTCCTCACCCTGGCCAGGATGCACATCAGCATCTGTGTCCTCCGCACAGATCCAGCAGCACACCCGCTTTTCCTCAAACCAGATGTGCCACCTGCATCGCCTGTGTATGCAAGGGCCATGGCACACATGCTGGTAGCACCACAGCCTCTCTCCTGATTCCCCATGCTGGGCAGAGCAAGTTGCCAGGTCTCTGCTCTGACTGCATTTGGTGTACAGGGAAGGCTGCCATGGATGAATGCTGGAGCAGGGACATGATAGATGCCTGTGCTTCCCATGGGAGCCCTGTGCGGAGCCCCACACGGAAAGCATGCATCCAGGGATGGCCTCGTGCTGCAGCCACCTGGTCAAGCACCTCTGCCGGGCAGCACCTCCGAGCTGGGGCCAGGTGCCCGGCTGCGCTGCAAAACTCACAGCAGTGCGCTGCCAGGCAGCGCTATACAAAATATCATAGCCTGCGATAATTCAGCACGATCAAGTGATTAGCAGCTCATAAAGGACTGTGTAACCCCATAAAACTGTTGGACTAATAACACAGGCACTTGTGGCCTGTAAGAACCAAGTGATGGTAAATGAGGAACCAAGGTATTATTCTCCAGTCTGTCGTTACCCTAGTTTGTTTGTAAACTTGCAGGCATTAAGCCTGATATTGATGACAATGAAGTTGGCTGTATTTGAGAGGCTGGACTTTAATTTTCAGTGCAGGTACAAAACCCACAAATGCAGCAAAACCAATCTGCAATTAGGAACATTTTTCTGAACATCTGGATTTACTCACAGCAGTAGAAAATTAAGTGCCCATCACTGTGATTTTGGCACTCTGAGCTGGATCAGTGCCTGGTCATAAGGAAAAAAGATGTTTTACAGCACCACAGTTCCACCTTCAACCTCAGGTTAGTGAAATTACCCTGAACTGGAAAAGGTGCCTTTGCAAGGAAGGAGGCTGCCTGCACTGCAAGAGCCTCCGCTTGCAGACTGATAGAATATGTGTGAAGTAGAGACTCATTCCCATCGTAGGTATAGTCTTAATAAGGGCATAACAGAATAAAGGAAATATTTGTCTTCAGGTTATGTTGTCTTGATAAACTCGCTAACACTGGTTAGACTGCATATTTCCTGGGTAGTGTCTGATGAAGGATGTGCATATGCCAGAGATTCAGTTGCCACTAATATAATTTTTTTGTGCCACCGGAGTTTTATTTCACAGCAGGTATATCTATCTTGCCATCATGGGGACCTCATTGTGTGGACACGGCAGAGTGGCTTCAAGTGCTGAATCTGCATTTGTTAGCATACACGTAAATATATTTTCTTTTCTCTGCTTTGATGGAAACTCTTTACAGACCCCCAAATCTTGCCCTGAGCATGTAAAAGTGGTGCTGGGTGGGAGGTGCTGAGCACACGAGCCTAGCCCACTCCCTATTCGGTATTTTTCTCTCCCCTAATAACTGGGATGTTTCTGCAGGACCTGTTCTCTGCAGCCACCACCCTGACCTCCAACTTGGATTGCAACTTGCTCCTGACCCAAACAGTAATGCAAACTCTCACACTGTTAGTATATATTTTACATTATTCAGAATTTAATTGATGGTGAGAATTTCTCTTTCTTTCTCTGTCTTTCAGGGGTCTGTCCTGGTCTGGTTCTAGGCTATGTTTTAATGACTTGGATGATGGAAATGGGTGTATGTCCCCGTATGAAAAATGCAGACAACGTTAAGCAGCGAAGAGCTGCAATGAGGTTTGGACTTCCAGCTGGTCTCAAGAGGTTGGGAACAGGATTGGGATCAAGGAGTTATGATTCAAGGAGACAAGAGAGCAGCTGCACTCAGGTAGGAATAACCACATGCATCGATACGGGGTGCCAGTATCTGGATGCCAGTCAAGGCAGCTGCTCCTCAGAAGGGGATGGAGGGTTGATAATGGATCACAAATGGGCAGAAGTAGATGCTGTGCAGTTAGGAGAAAAGGCAAAGGTGATATAAAAGTATGAGCAGTGGTATGGCCTCATAGGCATCTGAAGTTATTCTTTTTCATTATTTTTGCACCAAAAAATTGCCTGACTGAATGCTGGGACCAGGTTTGGGCTTTGCTCTTAACAAGGATGCAAACCACAGAGCCTGGTGGAGAATGTGCAGAAGTCTAGAAAACATCTCTTTCAAGGGAAGGTTTACAGAGAGAGTGTGTTATATCTAGAGAGGAAAGAACTGAGGAGTCATATGACGTGTAAAAGGCAACTGAAAGGAGGAAGGAAATCTTGTTCCACTCTCACTGTGGATTAGACAAGTAAGGGGCATATGTTTCTGCAGGGAAGATTTTGGCTTTGATGTTAGAAAAATAATTTTACAAAGTTCTAGCAGCAATGTAGCACATCTCCATGAAAGACCTTACAGGGAAATGTGATTATATTTAATATAAAATTGATTTCACTCATTCACACATTTCATAACCACATACTCAAACGCACCAAAAATGTGTGTATCACAGGACCATGCGGTAATCCACGCTGGAAGGGATCTTGGAGGTCTCTATTACAACTTCTGCGTTAGTGCAATGCAGCAGTCAGGTCCACAGAGCCGGAGGTGGTGATTTCACAACTTTTCTGAGAAACCTTTTTCCTTGGTCAAGGCACAAGCTCCATGATTTCAATTTATAACCACTGTTTTTTTTTTCCTCTCACTCTGCACCTTTGTAAAGAGCCTAGCTTTGTATCCTCAGTGACCTTCCTTTAGGTACTGGAAAGTGGTATTGAAGTACCCAGTTGGTCTGGTCGGGATCCTTGTGATTACAAGGAGCCCAAGTGACACCAGCTTGAGTCCTCATCACTTCTCATGGATTCCAGGTAGCTTGGTGACCCTGTACTGGTCTTGGGTGTGTTTTTTTGCACCCCTGGGAGCAGAGAGGAATTAGGATCTTCTGTTTCTCCACCTTGTCCCAGCTCTGTGTGCAGGATTCACCCACTGTCCTCTGTCTTATCTGGGCATAGCAAGGTTCCAACCCTGTTCTTTGTCTTTGCCTTTTGTATTTTCCACCATCACCCCTTAATGACTTTTTCTCAGTCTGTTCGTAGTCTGTCTCTGTTTTAGTTAGTTCCTGTTTTCTTAGTCTGGGTGTCTGGAGAAGCTCCCTGTAGATTGTGATGGGATCCTAATGACCTGCTCAGAAAGGTGCTATTAACCCCTGCCATTCTTCTTGCTGTTTCTCCTGGACCTCCCACACTTGGACTTTCTCATCCATTTTCCATTCAGACTTAGCTTTTCTGTTGCAAATGGGAATAAACTGCATTTATGGAATCTCTGCAGAGATCTCTAGAGATCTTTAAGCACTGGCCAAACCAACATCTGACAGAACTGGTTCAGGGAGCGCTGAATCCAGCCATCAGGGTGAAAGGAGGACTGCAGGATCCTTGACATGTCTTCCAGCCCTAGTTCTGTGATCCATGCTTACATTGCTCTATCCAGATTTCTTCCTTATAGCACAAAAAGCCCTAAAACCATGAGTTGAGAATAACCAAAACCTTCAAATTAGAATGCAAATAAATACTTTTTCTTTTTGTTAATAATGTAATCATTTCTAAGGCAGTGTCGTGGTATTTTTATGCCTAACATGATTTTCTGAACCCTTAAAATTAGCAATTTTATAGCATATGGCATATAGGGTTCCCACAATAGCAGTAAATAACTACAGGCCTGCATTTGCACCTAGTGTCCCCTTCACGTACTAATCATGTCCATTCCACACCTGTACCCCTAAGGGCATGAAGGCAGTTCCCATTTATTCGCTTTTTTCTTAACATTTAATGGAAAACAAAAGCTAACGCAAGCTAAATATTACAGTGGGAGCTGTAATTGAAGTTTCTAGGTGCTGTGGTATACACATAATTAATTGGGTTATTACACCCTATTGGTGAGGAATCATTTGACAGATGGACACTGGTCTCAGCAAACCCAGTGAGAGCTTTCCCTGCTGTAATGCTCTCCTTTTCCCTGAAGAAATCAGGGTGAAAACCTTGATCAGTGGCACTTTTGTTCCTGGACACAGCAGTAAGGTCCACACAATTGGTTTCACATTGCAGATGTGGTAGACAGCTAACTTTCATGCAGAACCAAGCACAGCTGTGCCTGGATAGCAGTCCGTCAGCAGTTGGTCCAAACTGATAACCTTGGCTGAAAATCACTACCTTTGCTTACCACCTCACTAAATAACTGGATATTGCAGAGGAAGTCCAATGATCTGTCTTAGCTTAGCACTAAGAAGTTCCTTTATTGTAAAGCGGAAAGAAAGGGGCCCAAGGAAATGCACGGAGAGGTTTTATTTCTTACCGCCATACAGTCCTCTTCCTCCTTGGGCCACCGATCGCTGGTCTGTAATGATGTTTGCTTCCAAGGTCTGTTCCCCAGTGAGTATTTTAAGGCTTAACCTTTTATAGGGAAAGGTGTTTTTTGATGCAGAAGGGCCAGGAAGTTTCCTGAAGTTACTCTGGGAATTAATCCAAAGAATAGGACAAGTCCTGGCAAGTGGCCAGCCCTCCCTTTGAGCCACCTGGGTCCGGGAGGTTCCCAGGCAAACCCTCTTAGCAAAGGTTTTCTCCTCAAACAGTGCTTTGCCTGCATGTAGCTATTTCAGGCTATAGACAAAGCTAAACTGGGAAGTTATGCTCCAAGAAACTTGGCTCCACTATGAAACTTGGCTCCAAATATTATAAATACATTTAAAAGTGGAACAACAGCCTGCACTTTATGTGCAGTTTGGTAGCTCCTACCTCGGCCGATGTTTGCCTCTGTGAGCACACAAAACACTTCTGAAACCCAGAGGGAGCCTCTCCCATACAGGCACAGCAAGAGGTGAGGTCCTCTCCCCTAAGTTGTTGCTGGTGTACACCCGGGACGCAGGCCAGCTTGGCTGGCCGAGTGGGGTTGTGGGATTCAGGTGTCCTGCAACCCAGTGGGTGAGGCAACCAGTTTATGGCAACCTTTCCCGTGAATACGTCAGAGGGTTTGGAAATGGGGTAGGAAAATATTACTGCGAACTGATGGGTGGCTTCAGAGTTCCTCTGGATGTAACAGTAAACCTGCCTGAGCTTTTGCAGTTTTTTTCCGTGATTACTGCAGCTTGATGGAAATAGAAAACAAAGAAGCTCCACTTTGTTTGTCATGAAAGTGGATATTAATTACCAGACTTGTATTCCAACTACCACAATGGTATGGTTACTGGTTTTCTGTAAAATAGATGTCAACTGTCAGTTACAGGCTAATGGGAAACAGATGTTGTCCAGAAAAAAACCCTGGTGCACACAGCATGCAACACCAGGCTTCCCGCTGCTGTGCCAGGGCTGCCACATCTGCAGGGAGCGGAGCACGCTTGGTCACAGTGTGGGAAAGAAAAGGGTTTTGTGTTACCTTACCTTTTACTGATTCATGAATTTTTGAGACCAGGCACTTGCACACCTTTGTCAAAGATGTTTTATTTCTTTTAAATGAGAGCATTTTCAGAACAGGTAGTGGGGTCACAGCTGGGAGCATCACACACCGGTTCAGGCTCTGTCCTTATAACCGCAGCTCTCCAGGGCCCTCAGTTCCCTCCAGCAACCTTCACAGCTGAATGGGGTTCAGCTGAGAAATCAAAAGCCTTTAAGAGCAGTAAACACAACTGTGAGTTTCTGTGCAACAATTCGGTTAAAAAAAAAAGTTACCAGGTTTTAGCATATTCTTTGGCAACAGGGCCCTGGTGGATGGGAGCTGCTGTGGGAAATCTAATGAAATGTGGGGTTTTCCAGCTGCCCTGCTCTCTGAGCAAACTACCATAACAGCTGGGTTCATTGCAGTGCACCAGGTGTACCTGTGAGGACAGGGCAAATGCTCAGAAAAATTGTTTCCCAGTGAAGACATATAAACATTTATAGCCAGCTGGTATTTAATGAAGACAGGGTAAACATTCTTTCTTAGCGAAGTATGATGCTGTATGTTTCTTTGCTATGCACCCACCTGTTTGCTGATGGTAGATTAAAAGTGCCTAGGTGTACTTAGGCGTATTATACCTTATCAAGACATTCTGAGCTGAAACCAGCCCTCCTGCCCAGGGTGCACTGCTGGTGTGTGCTCTGTACTGGTCGTGCATGCTGATTTGCAGCACCCTCTGATTGCTGACCCTGGAAAAGGTGGGATGTTTGCTTTATGAGACTACCTCTGGAGCAAAATAAAACTAGAGACAATATATATGGGGGTTTATTCTTGTTTTTGTAAGCAGTAGTGGGACTTCTGCACAGCAGAACCTTGCTTCATTTCTGTAACTCAATGGGGTCTCCGTAGATCGGCACTGAAATTGTTTAGCCATTGTAATCTCGCATCGTAATGGCATCACCAGGAGGTCCTTCTGTGCATATGCAAGGTCCATTACACAAACACCCACCTCCTTCTGCTATGGCAGTCCCACCTAATAATGACTTTTTAATGAGTTTTTCCAGGGCTAAGGGTTTTTCTTTTAAATCCAACATTTTAATGACGTTTTTTATGGCATAATCAGACAGTCTCCCCAGACCGTTAGACTGTTTGTAGTGTTACAATGTCTAATTGTGAATCTCAGTAGCAGAGATTAAGTGCTTCCTCTCTTTCTCTAGCTACCTGGTTTAGCACTTAGAAACCCCATGGAAGACAAAGGCAGGGTTGTGCAAGGGACAGTTCGAAAAATGAGGCGATACCCTGCCCATTACAAAGGACTTTACTTGTGTAGCAGACAGACCTCTGGCAGATGAGGGGAGGCAGGCAACAACGGTCCCCATGCTGTCGCCCAGCCTGTGGCTCTGAGTGCAGCATCAAGGCCAGGGTGCTCGGGGCAGACATCTCTGTGACTCAGAAGGGTTTTATTTTGAGTTTATGAACCGGTATATTGTCCTAAGCTGTCGCCAGCTTCCAGTTTCCTGTTTTATACCTTGCATATTTTCTTTTTGTCCTTGTAATTGCATTCCCTCCCCTTTAAAGTGAGGATTAGCAGTTGCCCCCTTTCCCATTTATGAATGTCATTTTTATCACAATCAAGTGATTGCCTTTTTTGTATGAATGATAAATACTTCTGTGTGGAGGGAGAACTGGTTTCAAATACTTGTTTTGTACAACCTTCTCTGCGAAATGAGTCTTTGCTAGTTTTTCTTCAGCTCACACCTGTCCCGCCACCTCTACCCAAACGTCTGTGCTGAGAGGAAGACCTCAGGTCACAATTTTTGTGATGGTTTCCAGGCATCGCAGGCTATCAATGCCTTGCTGTGCTAGCCCAGATTCACAGAGGAGGCTGAGTAGCCTGGCTTAAGCTTTGGCTTTTGGTGGGATACACAATTGCTTAGAAACATCTCCCCGCAGGCCTCCAGGAGAGCAGGGAAAAAGGGCTCTCCCAGGCCCGGACCCAGCTGTTCGGCCTGGGGCAGCCCCATCCCTGCTGCAGGGTGCAGGGCAACTGGTGGCAGCACCCGTGTGCCGATGCATCACCTCCACCTCTCAGTCCCATCGGGAGGTCCTGGGGTGAACGTGCTGTAAACCTTTCACTTCCAGCCCCCTTTTTGTATCAGCAGCTTTGCCTTCCTGGGTTTTATTTCTCCTCTTTTCTAGGTCTGATTTGTTTCTTTAATACAAGGCTTTGTGGCTGGCTCAGCACAGAAAACATTCAGGGTTTTGCTGTGAATTTGCTGGTCTTGTTATTTTATCTGCTGTTGAATCTGCATCTGCTGCTTTGCTCAGCAGCCCATGCCTTGGCTGCTCTCTGCCCAGGTCAAACAGGAGCCCTGCCACCTACGGCCCTGTGCAATAACATTTAAAACCCTCTCTGGGCACAGATTAACATTCATTTCTTTGGTGTGATGGTTTATAGCTCTGACAGGCTCTTCGTGCAGCCACAGCAGCTCTGGCATAGGGCATATACGACACAACCTCTACAGGTCTCAGAGACCTTCTCCCCCTGGAGAGCCATGCAGAGGACATGGTGCACAGCATGGCGTTTGTACATCGCTGCTCTCTGGCTGAGGCTGTTGCATGCTCGGCAGTGAATGTTTCCAGCAAAGGGTGGGTCTGTGGTGGTACATTCGCAGTGGCTGTTCCCTCGAGGTGAGGTGGTCTCTCTTTGCACCCAGGGAGGGCTGTCCCCCTGCCCTCCTGGGGTGGCATCTTCTCTCATGACGCTGTGCTCTGACCATGGTCCCAAAAGGGTCTGAACCTGCATCTCTTTACCAGTTCCCCACCAGGCACCACGGGCACTGGGCTGTGGGAGGGACAGGGGAGAGGGGCCGGGACATCTGCCGAGGACCCCAGGGAGGGTGAGCCGAGGAAAGCGGCCAGACAGCACCTTTCTCCTCCATATCCTGTGCCATGGGACATAAAGCACCCCAAATTCTTTTCCGTAGGGGGAAATAGTTTCAGTGGGATAAATGGTGAGAGCAGGAGAGCTTCCTGATAGCGGACAAGTTGCTGTGGAGTTCAGCTGAGCAGATCAGGGTTTGGGGTTAAGATGCCACTTTCTTCTTCAGGCACCAGGATTTCCTTTCGGATCTGTCCTGATCCCCCCGGCATGGATTTGACCCTTCGCATGTGTGGCCTCTTCAAAATTGAAGTGCAGCTTTCCCTGGTGTTTCAATGTTGGTTTTATTTTCTTTGCTAAATCCAAATTGAACCACTCTTTATAAACTAAATTCCCATTCTTGACAAGTACACAAAGATAAGAGATTTGCTTTGGCTCTTGGTACTGAAAGCTCTCACAGTTCAGCTTAGCAAAACGAGGATTGTTTGGGCTACAACAGCCCAAAATGTACTTTTCCAGCTCTCTTGCAGAGAATACTTTAAACAACGCCTTCCTTTTGTCTCAGCATTTGCGCAGCTCCCAGCTTTAATCACAAGTGAGAACAGAAGTTCTCACAAGGGAAAAGCACAAAAGAAGCAGAGCTTGGTTTTTAAACTGATCTTCAGCCAGGTTTTGGCAATGAGGAGCCAGCTGGTATCCTTGGAAAGGAAAATGGCTTTAGTGCAGTGAGGCCATCAAGTGATGGTGGCTTTCCAGGCTGAGCAGAGGCAACTATGTGTCATCTGGGGATTGTCCTTGCTGCAGAGGCAGGACCACAGGCTATACCCAGCAGTTAATCCCTGTCTTCTCCCCCGCCCCCTGCTCCTGCTCCTTGTCTCTTTTCTCTCCCTAGCCATGGAGAAAAGGGTGTTCTCTGTGCCCTGACCCTCTGCCCGAACACCCTCTTTCCTTCACCCCCTCATCTCCCCACCTCCAGCTCCCAGTGCCTTCACCCCCTCATCTCCCTGCAGTCCTCCTCGTGCCCCACTGCACCCCCTGTCTCCCCCCACAGCCCCTGCATTCCCCGGGGAACGTGGCTGAGTATGTCGTGTTTTTGGGGAGAATCATCTCAGCACGGGAATGTATGTGAATGGATCCGCACTGGAATCTGCCGCAGTGACAGCACCTTTTGTTTCCCCAGCACGCATGTTTAACTTTATCAGCCATTAGACCTTGAAATGACATTCTACCCTTAAATATACTGTTGGGAAATGAATTCAGCTGAGTAAATTTCATCTCTCTTTAAACTTGTATAGACTTGGGTCAGCTAGTATTTAAACTTCTTTCTATCATACACTTTTTTATGGACCACAAATTGTGCGTGTGCAGTTCAGAAAGCAAAAAAAAGGATTCCGCTGCAAGCAGATCATTTGCAAATATTGAGTGAGTACATATGAATTTTATAGTGTAATTAATATGATGAAGTTGGTGTTTACACAAGGAAGTTGGTTTGGCAAACCCTTGTTTGAGCGACACATCTGTAAGAATTGCATTAACAGCCTCGGGTTACATCTCTCCTCTGAAATGAATCTTCTGCTCCATCCATCCTGATGAGGATCCCTGAGGTGCAGAATTCCTTCCAGTAAAAAGTAATTCATTTTTCAATATTGTTAGCTTCCTGGGTAGCTTTTGGGTGCATATATTCAAAACCTATAACCCACCACCCAAGTGTGTTGCAAAAGCCACAAAGGCCATGTTCTTCAAAGAAGATAAATCTGAAGGACTTGAAGTAAAGGTCACAGGTAAAAGCAAAAAAGAAAGAATGGGGGACAGCAGAAAGGGAGGACAATTTGTATCCAGTAAGCAGGCAGATGTCTCTTTAGGACGGTCATGAAGAGGGAGAGTATTCACATTACCCAGTCAGGCAGCAAATGTGGGGGCTGCATCGGAGATGCTTCCCACATAGCCATGGGGGAGAATGGATTTGCCTCCCTCCCTATTGACTCTTCAGGGCATGCAAGAAATGGCCCAGCACTCTGAGACCTAAACTGGCACCCTGAGAAGCTCCTGGGAGGACCTAAGGCCCTCAGCCATCTGACCTCTGTAATCTTTGCCTTGCTGCTTACCAAGAATATTTGCTTCTGTTGGCCTCTTCTGAGGTTGCTGCAGAAGCAAAGCATCCTGCAGAGCATGGTCTGTCTGTGCCTCCCATGGGGGTCAGTGAGAAGCCCTGAAGGGCAGGATGCAGATGGCCACATTTTAGGTGGCTATAGTCAGTTTATGTGTGTGCCTCCCCAAAGGCATAGGGTGCAGAACAAAAGCGTGTATTACTGAGTGCACGCATCCAAAGTCACCTCAAGGAACGCACGGAGGGAATGAAGCTGGTGGTTCACATCCAAATGCTAAGCATCTCTCATGGCTTTTTTTGCCCTGTCACTGTAACCGGCCACCTAGCAGCCTGTCTGCAGTTGTGGCAATTGCTCACGTGCAGTGCTCAAAATGAACTGGTACCAACGAGAAGACTGCCTGCCTTGCAGGTCATGCTGCGGGAAGCGGCAGTGTCACGGCTCACTGCTCTGAGCAGCGCTGGTCCAGCAGACCGACTGTCCTGACCACTGCCTGTGTGAACACATCTCCTGAGGACAGTATGGCGTTAGGGTAAGTGACTCCCTCATCTGAAAAATCCACTGCCTGCTTTTCTTCCTATTCCTTTTCTGCTTCTCAACTCCTCTCTCTTGTTTGCCCATATAGGAAACTCTGACACTTCCTTTTCCTTAAAAGTCCTATGTTTTCCTTCTCACACATATCCTCCCCTTTAAAACACTGATGTACATCAGCATTAGAGAATTAGAAATATGGTGCATACTGCATGTAGCCCTTCATCACCACAGAAATAACAACTTAGGGTCCCATGCTGAGCAGATCTTACACTCGCACCCTCCTGCTGTGCCTGTTATATGAACTGAGGAACTTCGATTCTAAGTAATTTTGATTAGTAAACTTAAGGGAAATTATAAGAAACTCATTTAAATAATTTAAATAGATTTATATATTGGGCAATATGTATGTAATTGAAGTCAGAAGTTTTTATTTCATTAGACAGAACAGGTGTGGATGTTAGGAAAAAAGTCATATATTCATATGTTGCTGGTTTCTAGGCTGGGTCTATGGAAAACACTGGAAGAATTTCTAGGTATCAGTGAAGTGTACAGCAGCAGTGAACATCATGCATTAATGCTGATTAAATACTGATAAAAACTCATTAAATAGAGGTAGAAACTACTGAACTGAGTAGTACAAACAGAATGTATGTGTGTGTATATATAAATAATGTATCTGGAATGTTTTCTTCAATACTGTTTCTCATCTCAAGAAAGAACACAACTTAGAAAAGATCCAAGAAAGAATAACAAAGATTTGTTGAGACTTACATTTAATGAGGTGAATACAAAACCAGGGAATGGTTTTCTTTGGGAGAAAGACGATGCAGTGAGAACTTGATTGATTATGATGGGTATAACACAGATCAATCTGTTCTCTTGACTGTATTTTGTAATAAAGGAACAGAATGATGCTTACATGAAAGGGCAGTAAAACTAAGCAATAAAAGGACTTACTCCCACAGTAAGTTTGTGGTGGTCAGTGCTGGAAGAGGTCATTCGAGCAGGCAGTGGGGCAGGATTTAAAGAAATGTGCATCACACAGAAAGAACAGGTAATGTGTTCTCAGACAGCACTGCCGGGACCCTGACCCTCCCCAAAAGGGGTCCAGAAATAAGCCAAGCAGGAATGAAAAGCAGCCTTGGAATGGCTTTTGGGGCCTGTCATGCCCATGGCTTCACAGATTGAAAAAAAAAAGGTATTAATATATTCCAGGATGGGAGGCCAAAGGGAATGAAATGAAAGGCTGTGGTAATAGGACCAGATTTGCTGAAAGTGAGTTCCTCCACTCCATGTCCACACAGGATTTAGCTGCATGACGCCTCTCATTTGAAACTCTTGGAGTCAATAGCAATTCTAGCTATATCATATACACATCAGTTTAAGATTACTGAAAATACATGAGGTGCACAATGATTAATATGTTGATGTGTTTTTATAGTCTGCATGTAATATTCCCTCCTTTCATACAATGTAAAGTCTCTGTCGTGTCTGCTCACCAACAGTTGCTACATCTCAGTTTATACCACCACTGGCTTAACAGAATATTTGTGATATAATTCCTCTAATTAATGACCTTAACAAACAGTCAAAGATTTTTCACAAAGTTATTTTTACAATGTTGTTTTTGGGTAGTTGTGTTGTTATTGTAGCAAATTTCTTAATTATCAGGCAATGTGCTAATTTAAACTAGGCTCTACTTGTCTCTGGGAATAGGGTTCTTAATATATAATTAGCTAAAACAACACATTATTTAGCTGTGGTTTTCAGGGCCATATTATATTTTTAAATATGCCTCCAGTGGGATGGTATTATCCTTTTGTTTTTCCCTGGCGGTGTTGGCTCCACTCAGTCCCTGTCTCCAGTGACTGCCAGCCTGGCCTCCCTTTATCCCAGTGGATCTGAGGGCCCAATAAACCTCATATCCACCAGTGGCCCTGGGTTTGTCCCCACCTAGACACTGGAGGAGAGAACCATTGCAGCTCTTTCTGGCTAAGCTTGAAGCGTGTTTCTTCCCGTTTTACCCTGGTTCCTGCTTCTGACCTTGCTTTGCTCCAGCACCTGGTCCAGCATGAGCTCCTTGTCTTCTCTACCTCTAATGTCTGACCATTCTCTTGACTTGTCCTCGAGTCCGGTGTGCTCTCTGTTCCTCTTGTCCAACTCCCAACTGTGCTTCTTGCCCATGTCTCTACTCAGTGCAGCTTTTGCAGTGGCTTGGTTGTCTTGCTGTAGCATACTATCCCAAGTCTCAGGCATGAGCCCAGCCTTGCTCTAAGGACTGGGACAACCTGGCAGAAAAAAAACCATCCCCAGCAGGCAGGGGATCTCAGCCCACGTACGTGGTTCCCCAGCAGCCCCCGGCTGTATGGGGAGATGGTGCCTGCTTCTACTTTCGTCTCCCAGATGGCCTCTGAAGATGAATACTGGATTAACTATTGGGATCTTGGGTTAGCTGCTGAGGCAAGGCAACCTCTTTAGAGAGGGCGCATTTATACCCAGCCAGAATATGTGCCACTATTTGTAGCAGTTTTAGCATGTCGATATTATTCTATCAGTGAGGAAAGAGGAGAAAGCACCCATCATGACAGCTACGCTGGCCCTGTGGAAAGTACCAATATTGCATCTGCTGTTCTGTCTTTAAGCTGATTAATTCTGTACATAAAAGCTTGTGGAAATCAGAGATTCACATCAGATCTATCCACAAAATTCAAGATATTTAGCAATCCCTCTATCCTCAATTAACCCTTAGCTTCTACCAGGCCTAGGAGCTCTTTGACAGCTGTAATGGTATTCTCTGAAGGTAAGGAAGACAATCGTGTGGGCTGAATGGCTTATTCCGTAAAGTCTCTTTGTCAGGAGGCAATTAGTTAGACTATTTAGATGTCTAACTCTTAGATATCTTATTCCCCTTGGGACTGATGTAAGCTGAGTGCCTAGGTAGCTTATTATGCCAATCATTGGGGAAAAGGAATAAAAAACTATACCACTTTTTTTTTCCTTTTTTAAGAAAACCACCCAAATCCGTACTTGTTAATGAAAACATTTCATTTTCAAGTCAGAAAAACCAGAACATTTTCCAAAAGAGAAAAATATCTGCAAAAAAACATGTTCATGTGAGAAACTGATTTTTTATAAGGTAGCTCTAATGCCCTTTCCCCCCTGCAAGTATGATTCTTTCTGTGCTAATTTCTGAAATACAAGAAATCCTAAACTGAGGAACCAATGCATGGTGATTTGACAAGGGAGAAGGGATATGCTAATGCAAAGTAAATAGCTGCAATTAAATTTAAGTAGGTCTTTGCAGTGCCAAGGAAAGAAAGGAAAAAGTTCTCATACTGGAACAATGCTGGAATGAGTTTTGTAAAAAGCTGGCGCTCTGATTTTTATCCCTTTGGAGTAATAAAGCTCAAAACAAAACCCAGAATTTGCAAAAGTAAAACAAACCCGGAGGAATACAGGCGTGTAATCTGATAAAGCCAATGAGCTTGCATCCACAGGACCTTCCTTTGCCTGCTGCAAAAGCTGCCCGTGGATGTTCTCTTTGTGCATGCTGCACTTTTTCTAGCATCCTTTGTTCACATTTCTAAATATTCCCTGGTCTCTCCATTTTCCGTTACCAGTCGTACCCGAACTCTGCGCCAAGTAGGGCGGGAGACCCCGGGGATCCCCTCCAGCTGCAAGGCAAGCACTCAGCGCCGGATCCTCCACAGCCACCCCAGGCATCTCCCTGCCTTGGGGCAGCCGCTCCAATGAGCCCCCTGCCTCCCGCGCTCCGGCTGCCTGCCTGGAAATCATACCTAAGCAGAAAGGAGATTGGGAAGGACAGGGGATCGGGCTGAGGTCCAGGATACCCATTTGGGGAGCTGCTGCCACATTAACCTCCCTCAGAAGCCAGGAGTTTGCTTCCTCTTGCTTTACTCAAAATAATTCATGAGGCTCTTAAAATGTATCCTGCATGTACTAAACAGGGAAGCACATACAGCGCACCTGAAAGATGGTATGAGAAAACAGGATATCTGAGGAGGTGCTAACAGTTTTACTGGGTTTTAATGACTGGGGGGAAAATTTTAAAGGCTGCTAGAGGACAGAGTTTTCTTTTTTCCAAGTGTAACAACATGCTCCTCCCAGGCACAGCATGAAGGTGTGGAGCCCCTTGGCTGGTCTACACACAAAAATGATACTGAAAACCCTCCAGTGGGGCAACGCAGCAGAAACTCAGGCAGCGATTCGGTGTGATCTTACTGTCCCACTTGCACCGGCGTCTGTGACAACACCCGTGCCCAGTCGGCTACGTGCTGCCTCGGTACAAGCGAAGCACCCGACATAGATGTACTGTGGGTTCCTCCTAATTGCCTGCAGACCGTTCACCTTCTGGGAATTCTTGTTTTACAAGTTTTAAAAAAACAAACCCTCCACCAACCAGCTCTCCGGAGAGTCGGACATGCTGTCAATCCCGAAATGTCCGCAGGCTTTTACTCCTGCCTGAGAGAGTGTGTGTAGATTATTCTTCTGTATTTCAAGTTTACAAGCACACACATGCCTCGCTTTTGACGTGTAAGTTAGTCACAGTTACATTATTTGTCCTCCTCCCATGTAGATGCATAGGCACTCACAGAGTCAACGCCTCTGTCTGCAAAAAACAGGTATTATAATATTATACATGATATATACAGACACATGTACACATACACACACACGGTGGACAATCTATTGCTTTTCATGGTTCAGAACTAACCCATATTTTCCTAGACAGACATCTGACCTGCACATGACATAATCCTCAATGCATCCTTGGTACAGCAAGCCCAACAGATACAGTTATCTTGAGGCCAAATAATGAAAGACTTGAAGAACAGCAAAAAGCTGTTGCCCTAGCAAGTGAAACATGCTTTATATAGCATATGCCTGCTTATGCCAGGGCCCTTGGTCAGACGCAGACACAGCTGCCGGTGCTTTATTCAGCAAAACGAAGGAGTCTGTATCTTCTGCACTATGAAACCGAACACTGGCCTTCCAACTGCTAAAGAGAATTCAAGATTACACTGTGAAGAAAACAGAGATTTCTGAGGGCAGGGCAGATGAAGGCAAATAGTTCCAAGGACAGACAATACAAAGAGTTTCTTTTTTTTCCCCTTCTGGTTACAGTAGCCGCTGTAAACTTGCTTGTTAAACAGGTTATTTCTTCTAGTAGGCAATTAATGGTCCTCTGCTTGGTGTGCTCTTGCACTGCCTTGCGATTTATGAACCATTTCCATTTCAGACAATGAAATTTTGAAATGTGGCATGGGATGTATGGAACTGCTCTCAGCTGCCTTTGGGGCTGATTTTAAGCTAACCAGTCTGGAGTTTAGCTGTTGCCGAGAGCTTTGAAAGGGTGCATCCTTTTCCTTGGCAATCCCTTTTATGCTATGTGATCTTTTTTATGGGCATTAGCTGCTTGGGATGCACACAACTTCTGTTATTATTTTCGGTAGCAACTGATATTTTCAAAGATGCTAAGAACCAGATCATTAGCTTTGAAGTAGTGGTATGAGTGACTGACATGCAAATCAGCCCTTAACACGGTTCATCTGCCTCTCTGAGAATTTCTCCAGCATCGGGAAGCCCCCAGGGGACACACAGCTACTGCATCTGCCTGTGCGTAGCCCCATGGGATGGAGACTGGCATTTTGGCATTCGCTCTGAGATGGCAGCAGCTCAGCACCGCTGGAACAGCCCCCGGGGCTGGCAACGTAATTTACGGCAACCACCAAGTTCCCTCATTTACAGCTAAGATGTGGCCAGCACGGCTCTGCAGCAGCATGGGGAGCAGCACAGGCAGCCGAACCATCTTCCCCCTCACCTCCTGTTGCTCACCATCTGTGTCTCTGGGGTCCGTTGTGCTGCCTGCAGGATCAGGAGAAGGTGCAGCCTGTGTAAAATTCCAGAATTAACCTAATATGCTCTGACAAACAAGGGAATGGGACAGCTCTACCTCCTCCACCAAGCCACCTCCATCCTCCTTCAGGAGGACAGCTCACTCTACTACTGCCTTTTGAAGCCCAGTGGGCTTCCTGAGCACAGCTGGTGACACCACCCCCCACCCCCGAGTCTGCATGTCTTGTTACTTACATCTATGATTTTCAAATTTGGATGCACTGATCGTGAAGGATTTACACAGCTGACCTGATTTCAAAATTAGTGAAGATTAACATTAGTATCTGCAGCAGTGGCAGCTTATGGACTTGAGATCACTCATTTACCCACTGAGATACAGAAATCGCTCTTCTCTCTTTGATCAGAGGTGTCTCTGGGCACCTAGAACTTACTTAGCACCTGATAAATTATTTGCACTGTTTGCATCATGCCTGAAGTTAGCAGTGCCAACAGAGAGCTTTTGCCCAAACGCTTCCATCTCTCTCAGTGTACAGTCTGGATTTGGTGTGCCCCTTTACTGTTTGAACCCAGGCCAGCCTCCCTTATAGTCTGAACTGTCGATGAACTTAATAAATGTAAGATTTTCTCATTACATTTCTTAAACCAAGTATTTCATGATTGGTGATATTATTACAAAATATCACAACAGTGCAACTTTTCAGTAGGGACCACAGTAAAAACCTGGGCTCCTGATACTGATGAACCTTCACTTGAAGACTTTCAGAAGCCACCCAGAGGGAAGGTGTCCTTAGAAAGTGTGCAGATAAAGATTTTACATGGGAATACCGGCACAGAATAGACAACGGCTGAAGTTTCCCCTCTGATGGTAAGGCCCCTTGTTCACAAGGGTTTTCTTAAGATAATTAGAGGTTTGCTTTTGTTTTAACTTCAAAGGACTTTATAAGCTGAGGGACGGACTCAGGAGGCCTGGAAACATTCATATACATTCATTTCATGATCTATAATCATATGTATCTGCCCCACATGAGAAACCAGCAATTCTGTGAGTAAAACAAAATGAGTTTTGAACTCTGCTTTTTGCCAGTAATCAGGTATGATGCTTATTGCCTACAGCATTTCGAACCCTAACCCTGGGGAGGAGATGTGCAGGCAGTTTTCCACTTTAGTGATTTTTCCTAACTCTGGTGTTATTTAAAGCTTGTCCCCCACCCCAGGACCCTCTGAGAAAGGGCCCCAGTGTGTCTGATACTCTCTCCCTGTTTTCATAGAAGGACAGAGTCAGTGGGTAAAGCTGCAGCACTGCTGGACGTCGGCTCTGGTGGGATTCATTGCCCCTCCCAGGCGTCAGAGGCAAGACACTCTCAGGGGGGCTTTTGTGAAGAAGAAGCCTCAAAGAGGACTTGTCTTGCCATGGCAGGAGCTGTGTAGCCTCTGTCTTGGAGAGCTCAGGCCGTGCTAATGCCGAGTCCTTTAAAAAACATTTCCATCCTCATTCACTTGTTGTTTGGGGTCTGTTGCTGAGGGAACTCAACAAGGAAAATGAGGTGAATGAATTAAGCTTCATTAACAACAGACGATCCCCATTATCTGTAGGAAATAATAAGACTGAGTTGTCTAGCTGATGCAGTAGGTGCTGTTTAAATCACTCCTATAAGCAGTAGGTCTTAGAAAAGTGCAAGTAGGGCACGTTATTCTACATTTTAATAGTGTATCTTTGTGTGTAATTGGAAACTGGAAGGCAAAATGCACAGTGGAAACCCAAATTCTGCAGGGTGAGCAGTAATGAAACAAAAACATTTTCTTCAGTGTTCAAGATATAAAAATTACCAGAATGAGATTTCTCGGTCTACCAGAAATAGTAAGAAATGAAGAAGTGGGGGAGGGAAACTATATCTGACTTGGAAAGAAAAAGAAACAAATGGAGAAATAGCCTCATGCTGTGGTAGAACATGGTTTTGCATTGAGCAAGAGGCAAATTTCCTTTTGACTCTCATGGGAGCCAAACCTTACTTCTCATCAGAGCTGCATGTGCTGGGCCTGTCACCATGTGTCCTCTACCCATGTAGCTATAGCTCATGCTTGGATTAATATTCTGCTTGGGAGCAGCCAGGCTCAGGATTTCTCTTATCAGAGTGGGAGATAGCATGTGTAGGCTAACCCATGTCCCATCGTTACATGGGAAGGCTCCAAGTCCACACGGAGGAGTAAAACAGGCTTGGACGTTCACAGAGCCCAGGACTTCAGCCACTGTCCCTCCTTCATTAAGAGTATAGATGGTGACTTGGGGAGTCTACACTTCAAAATCATGTTAGATTTGTGTTTAACAGGCAGTAAATTCATAATTGTATAATGAGCATATGGTGCTAGAAAAAGCTGAAAGAAAGATGTAGCTCACTCTGAGAGAACCAGTCTGTGTGACCAGGGTGATGTGTGTCAACGGCTCACCTGTTGGTGCTGGGAGAATGAACCTACCCTCCGGATAAAGACTCACAGAGAAATTGTAGATCCTTCCCCCATGTATTATTTATGAAGATGGATGCACAGAAAATGCTGCAACACTGGGAAGCAAGTGTAAGGTACCATGTGCGAAAAGAATAGCTGAAGGAGCAATGTCTGGAGGGAAAAAGACTTTGGAAGAGTAAAGAAGGCGAAAGCAAAGGCAAAAATTGATACAGTAAAGTTTTGGTAGCAAAGGTTTTTTAAATTTCTGAAATATTAATAGTGACCATTTTCATAATAGCTTTTTATGTTTATCAACTAGAGGAATAAAAGAAGTGACCAACGAACATGCCAATAAAGATTGATAAAGTAAGTGATTAAGGAGAGCATTTACAAATGTATTTTTCCATATATTTACTTGAATAACTACAGATATAGCAACCAAACTTAGTGACAAGACACAGAGATAATATGATGTGATTACATTCTCTCTCTGTAAGGAGACAAGAGCTACTATCCTAAGGCTAGCTGTGGTTTCCTGACAACTGCATTGTTATTTTCATTACATGATGTGATACCTGGATGCTACTGAAGTATCTTTTTCCTCTGGGAGGACTATCCTGATGAAATACAATTCTTTTGTCTCTTTACTATCAACAGGTTTGAATTTTTACAGAGTATTTTTTCCAAATCCCTGCTCCTACAAATTGAGTCAGACTAATATAACCAAATAATATTGCAGCAGCTATGAATACAGAAACATTTGTGTATTTCTTACCACTTCTTAACTAATGCAAGTATTTTTTTCATTGCTTATGACTAATTGTTGTTGTGTCAAAAGCAGTAGACAGGAAAATTGGTGTTTCTTCCAAACATATCATTACAGTCACTAAAGTAATGAGAAATACATCAGATATTTTTAGGTCATCATTTTTTGTCAGGGAAAATAGCAACCTTTTTGAATAAACTGGAAATCATTATTGCTTCCACTGGGATTCACAGTGAATGCACTAATTATGGTGAATTCATTTGGTACTGACAAAGTTACAATGAAGTAATTTCATGGAAGCTCCATTATAAATTGCAATGGGCCGGGTTGTACCCAAGCCAGAAACTTGTCTTTTGGCTGTGCCAGGCTCTCTGTCCCCCGATGGGGTGCGGGAGGGAGAACAAACTGAGCTGAGAGGGTGTGAATCCAATCCCCCAGCAATCCCCTGGGATTGCTCTCCTGGCTTCTGTGCCCTTGGGCTCCATGGCAGGAGAATGAAGGGCACCCTGCGGCTGGGGGAGAGGCCAGGGGCAGCTCCTGCCCTGCTGCAGGGCTTTGGAGCATCTTTGGGAGCAGCACTGCATGTACAGGAGCACTCAGGGGCTGCCTTTCCAAAATAACTTCATGTATAGGCACATCCTCAGGAAATTAATCTGCATTAACTAGAGGTAAGTGTGTAAAATACCTCATTAAAGTGCAGCAGACTGCGGTGCACAGATGTTCACTAGACTTTCAATGAACCAAATTAAGGCTATTTCATTTCCAGCCAGGAGAGTCTCAGTGCAGTCCGAGAAGTGCAGACATCAAGCGTGGTGCTTGATGCCTTCTTGGCATTCCTCAGCCACAATGTCAGCTTCAGGATCTCCTGCCTGGACATGTCCTGGTGAAATGCTGCCACCACTGTTTGTGGGGCTGAGTAGTGACTCCTACCAGGGAACTGCTCTAGGTGGAAAAGAAAGCCTTTCCCCTTTTCATGCAGGCTTACTTTTATCCTAGATCAATTAACTGATATTATTTTACCATGTGGCCCTAAAAGCAGCTGGGAAGGCACAGCTGAGAAGGTGATAGGGAGCAGAAGTGGGTGGCTGAAGACCGATGGAAACTTTTGAGCCAGTATTGCCACAGAAGTAAAACTCTGTGGCACTTGGCCATTGCTTGCCTCTCAGCATCTTCTCCCTCAGAGTGGCTTTGGGATGATTTGTGCTTTGAAGATGCCAAAATGCTCAGGTACTGTCCTAGTATGGACACTGGACCTAATTTATGCAGTGAGAAACATGGGAAGGGAAGGGAAGGGAAGGGAAGGGAAGGGAAGGGAAGGGAAGGGAAGGGAAGGGAAGGGAAGGGAAGGGAAGGGAAGGGCAGGGCCCTTCCTAACACCACCCTCCACTTTCCCTGGGTGTTAAGAGGATTACCTGCACAAATGCATCTGATTTGCCAAGAATAGAGTTACCACTGCAATCATTTCCCTACTTGAGTCCTCCTCCTCATTATTTTCTGGTTTGTGCTGAAAGCCGTTTGTTTTGTACAGGTTCCATAAAGGCAGTTCTGCTCCTCACAACATCCTGAGGGGATTACTGTGTGAAAGATCCCAGGTGAGAGTAAGTAATGTTGCCAGTCAAAAGCAGCTGAATGTTCAAAACTAGGAATATTTAATGAAATATAAAATTTCCAAACACAGTCTTAGGAGAAACAACATTTTCTGTTATTCTCCATAAATGAAAATATTCTTTTCCTTTTTTACTGATTACTTTTACATTCTAAACTGGTAATTGCTTGCCTGATCTAGAGCAATTATATTTTTTTGAAGCAGAAAGCATTAAAAATATAAATCAATTGGGCTCATTATTTATTTTGAATAAGTATCTTGGCATTCACTGAAAACAATCTCTCAGATGTTTATTTAATTCATATCACAGCCTTATACTTTATTACTTTCAAAGCTTAATGGGCTGAGATGAGGTTAAAAAGTATTGTTAAACTTTGTCCATTAACTAAAAGGCAATTCTGGAACAAAAAAAGCTATAATATATGTTAAAAAATTGTGGAAGATTTTGAATGACTCCTCTGTTAAAAAAAAAGAATCAATTGAGCTATAAAAAAGAGGAAAATGTCTCCAAAGTCAAATTATCTAAAAAACAACATGCCTGTGTAAGTCATTCCACAGATGAGAAGCACTAGCATGAATATATCAGCCTATTCTTCAAATGTATCATGGATCAAAACTCAGTATTATTTTCCTGAAGGCACCTGGTTTCTAAATGAAATGACCATACCTAAAGTATTTACATTTGCTTAATTTTTTAGAGCAAAAATTTGCCTCACAGAATGGTTCCCACTGCAGGGCAGGAGAATGATCAGAAAATGAGGATAGATTTCACTACAGTAGACAGAATTAAACTGAGCTACTGATTCAGCTTAATTTAGCAGAAAGCAAATTAATTTTTTAAATAATGAAATGTATTGCAAATTGATTAATGCTCACTTCCCTGAAGCCCTCTTTCTTTTATCTCAGTTCAGTATTTGGAAGCTCAGGACTGGATTTTTCTTTCTGTCCCATCAAAGTAAAAGGTCCATATTAAAGATTGCCTTTTGTGATCACCAAACTGTTGTGTTTTGCAAACCAGTCTCCTCTGCTTCATTAGCCAGTGTACCTCTATGGCCATTGGAGACCAGAGGAGCTTTCCCATCACTAGACCCAGCATAAAATTCCCACTTCCCAGAAAAATAAGTGTGTCTGCATCAGCCAGCGCTCAGATTCAGGAGGCATTGCAAAAACATCAGCATCAACCTATGAAAGGCAGGTATCAGCTCAGACACCTTTAAATATGTGAATAATCTCAACTTCTACATTCCTTTGATGCCCCAAATTCTGGCAACTAATGCGGAAAAACCCCTGTGCAATGCTTGGAGATATTTCAAGACTTTCAGGAGTGAAACCTAAGGATACTTACACTCTTAAATCACATTGTGGCTTCTGAAGATGCCACAGTCATACTGGGAAATAGTAACACAAAATTAGTAGAAAAGATAGCTCCAGACCACTTTCTGTGGTGTACAAAGACTACCCTACAGAGCTCTGCAGCTGCACACCACCAGTTCTTGCTGTTTGCTCAACCTGCCATTCAGATACAAGTCTGTGCCATTCCAGGGGGACCAGGCTTTCAGGTTTTCTGTCCACAGGTACGTATGGTTAAAAGGCAACCAAGAATGCAAATCTATTGCAAGTAGGAAAATCCACCATGCAAGGATCGGCACCTCAGCTGGAGGTCATTAGCATGTACCTTGCTACCTATAATAAGTGCCTTTGTAGCTTCAGAAAGGCACTGTATTAGAGAAGAACTTCTGGATGAAGCCTTGGCACTGCTGAAGTCAACGAGAGCTTTAACTGTGATTTTCTGGGTCTTCATCCACAATACTGCTTCATTTGTTTGAGGTCAGCTGAAATGGTCTGGCAGTTTTATGTTTACATGGTAACACAAGGAGAATGACAAGGCTGAAAAGCTTAATAATTGTTAATTCAAGAGCACTTTTAAGGCTGAGTAAAAGACAGTATTTAGAGATATAAGTGGATGGATTAATTTCCTGAAAGAGGTAGAATTATTACAGTATCAGAATAAGTGTATTTTGAAATAGTTTTTTAGAAAATGTCTGCTCTGGGACAAAAAGAACATTTATATGTTGTTCTTAAGCTTTTACATGTTTTATATTATAAACCCGCTCTCCACATTAATTTTCTTGCAATTATGTTTAGAGACTTCTCTTTTTTGTATCATGAATAATAAACTCTCTCAATATTATTCATACTTTTGCTGGACATAAAGAAACAGTTTAAAGCCTTTTTGCTGTCTGTGGCTGAAGACATTTATTTTTTTAACGCCGCTTGCTCAGTGACTGGTGTCCCATTGTACAGAGGGATTGTGAGCTACGATTTATCACCCCAGGCACTGCCTTTGCACAGCAAATGGAAATAACTGAATTTCATGACATTGATGAGGGACTGCAGAGATGTGTATGCATGCATGGCCTCCTTTTGTATGCACAACCTCCCTTTTAAAGAGAGGAGACATACATGTTGCCAGATGTGCTAAAACTATAGAAAGGGCGACTGGCACAGCCAGCGTCAGACTGGAAGTCCCAAGTCCTCAGTCTTTACTTAACAACTAGGATATCACAGAATTGTAGAACCATAGAATAGTTTGGGATGGAAGGGACCTTTAAAGGTCATTTAGTCCAACCCGCCTGCAGTGAGCAGGGACATCTTCAACTAGATCAGGTTGCTCAGAACCTCGTCCAACCTGACCTTGAAGATTTCTACAGATGGGGCATCTACCACCTCTCTGGGCAACCTGTTCCAGTGTTTGACCCCCCTCATCATAAACATACATATAAGCATAAACATAACCATAACCATAAATATAAATTATAAATGTAAACTATAACCTGCCCCATAGCGATGGGGCTGTATTTCTGTGGATAGATGTAGCAACTTGAAATAATTACATATAGGGTATAAAGACCGCGTTCTCATCAGGTTAAACACAGCCAAATGGAGCTCACTCCAGTGGGGGACTCCGTGTCTGTGCCATCGGAGGATACTGCCTTTGCTGCACTGCACATTTCACTGAAATACAGCTCCTGAATTGATTTAGCTGAGTGTTATATGTAAAAAGACATGTGATTTTGGCTTTCCTAGCTAGCTGCAAGAACAGTGCCACCAATCATAATAAATGAACTGTCTCACTCAGCTTAAAGATGCCATTGTATTTTCTCTCTATCTCTGTTGAGAGCAGAGGGAAAACAGAAAGGCCTGAAGCCCGGAGAGGCACAGAGGCAGCAAGAAGAATATGTCTCTCTCCTAGAGGTAAATAAGAAGTGTAAATTACACCTTTTCAGTTTATTAAGTACTAATTAAGGGTTGCAAGCCTGGCATTCTTCTACCAGACATGTGGTGCCAGGGAAGCAGCCACCCATGCGTTTGGAGGTTGATTGCTATCCTGTGATTATACAGAATCCAAGCATGGCTTTTTCTTTTTTGGGTATTGCTGTCATTTGAATAATAGATCATCAGCATGCCTTGCTGCAGCGATCCATTATTCACAAGCGGTTATCGTCCAGGAAAGACGTGTGACTGCTTCAGAGAGCTCGTGTGATGCCCAGGCAGCATGCCCGTGTGCTGCGAGCCTCACGAAGGTCTGACTGACCTTGGGAGATGGAAGAAAGGGTCCCTGGCCATCCCCCAGAAGCAGTGGAAATGAGCTGATCCCTGGTATGTTTAGGCAGGATATTCCTGACTCTGAACGGAGCCATCGCCACTGGATACACTATAAATCTTGATGCAGCTCCAGGTGAAAAATGCACGTTCCCTGAAACCCTTCTCTGTGAGAAAGGTTTCTTCTACAGAAGGTTTCTTTTGGTTTTCTTCTGCAGAGAAGCAGCAAGCTACAGCACATTTGCAACCTGGCTGCCACCAAGTCTCTGACTGCTACCAAAGCAAGGCGGGGGGGGTAAGGAAGGGACCATAAGAGGACAGTGAGGTAGCTCTGTAGGTGGTTGCAGGGAGCATCCTCTGAGCAGGGAAGTACGTGTGAAGGATCTAGTTTGAAAATTAGTGACAGAGGTTAACATCATGGGCCAAAATAAAGCAGAAGGTCCCCTCCTGGTACCAAATGAGAAAGGAAAGTTTGTCAGGGGGGTGGGGAACAGTAGAGCTAGGGAAGGGGCATAACTGAGGAGCTGCACCAGCGAGGACAAGCACCCTGTGCTGGGGAAGAGGGAGGGAACGGGGATGCCATTGAGGAGACCGGCAAGGAGACTGCTCTCTGCAGCCCTGCTCTGCCTGGGTATCAGACTGGGTTTGCCGAGGCCCAAGAGGAGCACGCTATGGAGCCCGAGATTTGAGATAATGAGAACCCAAACAGGAGTTTTGTCTAAAAGTCCAGCTTAGCCATCTGGAGCCAATCTAATCTTGCACTAAAATGTTTTCCTCCCACACTCCAGCCAGAAGAAAACAATAGTAACATAGCCGAAGACTTTTTAGTGGCAGTGGAGCAAATCTGAGTTCAAGGGTGGCTAATTGGGTCATGCACCATATGATCTGCAAGCTTCAGATGCAGAAGCTGACTTACGCTTGGCTGTTCTCACTGTGCCTTGCTTTGTGCAGTTGCTCTGTGTTGCTCTACAATGGCAGCTCAGTTTAAACAACATTTTACCCATACTCTGTGGATGTTTACAGCGAGCATCTCCCAGACGTGAGGGAGGTTCCTGCTAAATCCAGTATCAGCTAAACCCCAGCTATCTGAGCATCTTCACCATAATTCCAAATAATCCACTTGACTGAACTACAGATAAATAGAGGAAAGGTTAGGCTTACTGATTTTCTTTCAATGTTTTAAATATTTTGCTTTTCCTCCCTCAAGTTGCATTAACAAATGTTAAAATTATTCCTTCTTTTGTGACTTATGGCAACTGTTGTATGACAGGTTTTTCAGTTTATTGGCAAAACCATTCAGAAAAATGCAGGGACCCACCCCCACCCTCCGTTCATTCTTAAGATGTTTCAAACTGTTTCCCTTTCTTACAAAGCTGAAAGCATTTGAAAAAAAAAATGCTTGAGGACAGATGAAATTGGCTTATAGTTTTATATTTGCATAATAACAGAAGGAGAATGGTTAGGCTGAAAATCTTAATGTCAGTTAATTTAGGATCATTATTTAGCTAAAGTATAAGGTAGTATTTAGAGATAAAAGAAGATGGAAGTTTTCAGAAAAGGTATGTTCTGGGAAAATAAGACTAAGAAATGCAAAACCAGAGTGTGCACTTCCCTTAACAGTTGAACTGCAAAAATACACTGACATTGCAGATCCCAAGGTAATGCCTGCATACCTCTATATTAGCTTTATAATTAACCAAGTAATAGTGGTGGACATCATCATAAAGCTGTTCTTTTGTTTGACTACATTTAAGCCGGTGTGTGTAAAATGGTATCATGTGGCATGAACAGGGGAGGGGTGTAATTTCAGAGACATCCCTCCCCAGGTGGCTTTCCTTAATATTACAACCACTTTGCTTAATTATGCAAATGCTACTGAGAGTATTAAAGGAAAATCTGGAATCTCTAATTGCATGGACCTCCTTGTCTATATTCTGGATACATCCAACCATCCGGCTATAATGCTTTTAAGACTATTTGCTGTAGCAGTAACATTGTGCTAATTGTATTCTGCACACAGGAATTACTGAGTCTTGCCAATTTTGAAAGAGACTACCCCATTTTTGGCAATCATAGTTTGAACTGAGGTAACTAGTACATAAATAATTAGTCCAGAGATAAGTATTTAATAAAATGTTAGTTCTAATAGTTTTTAAAATATAAAAAAGAAATAAAAACCAAAATGATAAATTTTGAAGCAAAAATTAATTTTGAATTAAATAACTAGAATGATTTCCTTTAAAATGTGTGGAAGTGAAACTTAAAATTTTGACTTAAAAATAGTACAAATGAAATAAACCTGTGGACAAATACATTTTTTTTTCATAAATTTTCATTCAAAAAATGTTTCCCACCTACAAAAAAGCAACCAAATAAATAAAGTCAAGGCAACAAATCCCCAACCCTACATTATTATTAATATGCTGGCTAGAATAGCAATAAGTATAAAAAGCCCCAAACATTGTAAAAACTGTCCTTGCATCTCACATCTGGGGGGCAGATGGCTTACCTGGCATTCAAAATATAAGCAATATTAATTAAGTCTGAATTATTTTGAGGTGTTTAGATGGAGGATTTGATCCAAATGCACCTTCCACCAGCACATGTGCCAGAACTTAAAAAAGAATTGCTCATCTGAATGAAAACGGGGAGAAAGTCACGTCCTTTGATCTCTAACTCCACAGGGTTTTTAAGAGGCTTCTCTTGTAATGAAAGGTGCCTGCATACATGATCTTTTTGTCTGACGTATCAATGTACCATGGGATACAGAAAAAAATTACATCATCTTTAACAGATTTTTGCAACTGGGTGATTATAAATTTACCTTATCCAAGCGATTTACCTCTGGGATAGTGTTTGAATTTCCATTACCACTTTTGCAGCTTGCATCAGGAGGAGAGGAGGAAGAATGTGATCAGGAGAAAGCCCAAGCAAAGCTGCTGATGGCAGCAAACAAAGGCAGATGGAGAAATTTGTGTTACATCGCAGTGAACCAGCCCTTCAGCAAGAAAAGGGATTAATTACTGCGTACACGTACACAGTGACTAATGGCAGATAATTTGGAATGAAGATGAATTGTTTTCCTAATATGTCATGTTTGCTGCCCACAGGCTGCCTGCCTGGCTGCCACAGTCCTGTGGGAGCCTTGCCAAACAGCCTCTTAGGACCTCTTAGGAAAAACTGAGGGATTATCCCTTCATGTGCCCCTTATGGTGACTTCCAAATATCTTAGCTTAAACTATGTCCATAGTGTTCAACTGTGCCTCTTATGTTGACTTCCAAATATCTTAACTTAAACTATGTCCATAGTGTCCAACTATGTCCATATGTCCACTATGCCCAACTTAGCATCTAGCTAAGACTGTCTGTCCCTGAGGCTGTCCCCTACTATGAAGCCCTCCATTTCCCTGGGCAGAAAACTTTTGAATTGGAGGGATCTGGGAAAATGGAAAAGCTGGCAAATAAATAAGAGAGAGCATTTCTAGAGAAGTTCAGTACTCATTCTTTAAGGATCACTTTTCTTTAAGGAGACTGCAATTTAGTGAAGCTGTCATTCTGAAACATCTGCCTCCATCTCAGTAGGGTCCCTGCCTGAGCCTGCTGGGTGATGCGTGGCATCAGGGAGGCAACTTTCAGACTCAAATTCATCACAATTAATGCTAAAAATGACTCATCTGCAGAGCCTTGGTTTCCCTGCTGACTTGCATCAGCCCTGCACTTACAGGTTTCCTCCAACTCCAGTTAAACCATCTATATGGTGATCTTGGAGGAAAGGAGAATCAGGCCATGTTTCCATCCTATAAAAACACTCTTACCCTGGAGCCAGCAGCATCTGCTATGGCTTAAATTGTCGTTACAGGACTAGGAGCTGGTTTTTAGAAAAATGAGGAGTCTTCTTAAAGGAATGTCGGAGCCTGAGTCTCGACCAGACAGATCACTAATGATAGCTTGCGTTAAAAGTACAACAGCAAGGAAGTTGAAGTATACGTTCCATAAGCTTAAGCACTTGGAAACTTTTTGTTATTTTTTAAACAAAGGTCCTCGCAGTCTGGATGCCTTGGGGATTTCTGATATTTACAGAATCGTTTAGCTCTCTGCAGGCAGTTGACCGAAATTTGCCCAGGTCTTCATTAATTGATGCTTGCAAGTGACTCTTTGGTCCTGGCAGCATAATTCCCCAGGAACATTTGAAAGCATCACAAAAATGATCAAGAACTGCATCCTTGCCTGTAATCCCATTCAAAAGGCTAAGTAGTAAATGGACGTGTAGCCTGGATTATCCTGTTCCTTTCAGAGCTGGTTCTTGCAGTTAAGGAATGGCTTGGTGGAAGATTGCTTGAATTCTCAGTTCAGGTGTTGCATCTACATTTGTTCTTGACGCTTATTTGCTTGTAATAAACACTGCATTGGTTTTCACAGCACAAGATTTGAAATCCTATTCTTGCACTGAAAATGTAAATACCAAAGAAAAATAAGAAGAAGCAGCAAAGATGGCAGGAACTCGGAGGGATATATTCTTCTAAACACTGGTGTTATTTTATATGTCCTTGGTGAGCCAGTAATTCCTTGTTTCACTGGACTACAGAGATGTATGAAGAATTACTAAATTAATGCATGATATCTATCAAAATAGAAATTTTCATGAATGTCATATATTAATCCCTCTGATCTAATAGCACAGTTGCAGAATGTAATTAGTAGCTCTGTCAGCAGGAGTCTACATTTGTCAAATCATCATTACATCAAAATTGGCTTTACCTGCGCGTCTTGTATAATCACAGAGGCCAAGTTCTTGCATACTTTCAAACAATAAATACAACCTTCCTGTAGAGGCGATTCTACTGACTTTTTTGATGTGCTCCAAGAGTTACAGTGATACAGAGCACCAAGTTGAGGTGATAGAAGCATCTGGCCCTAAGCACTATGTAGTGCTCTTGGTTGCCTAGATAAGATGGAAGAGAGTGAAAGCACATTGATGTAATTCTGATGCATATAGCTCCTTAGCCCAAATTATTATGGGTGTCCTCACAAGATCTATGACAGAAAAATGTAAGGATAAGGAGATTAGAACAAGAAAAGAAGCATGTAGCAGTAAAGAGATCAGTAATCTATAGTTCTTAGAATTTAATCAGGTGCACAAAAGATTATTTTAATTTTAAGCAAGGACTGGACAGATCATTGATAAGGACTGGTTGTAATTATGACTTCTTGAGAATTAAGACTTGTAAGTTGAAGCTTCTAACTGTGCTACTTGCAGAGCTGTTTGATCTGTATCCAAATCTACTGCTGCTGCAGTAAGACATGGTCATTCAAAGTAGTGAGTGGTTTGATAGCTTCACTAAGTTTAATGTTGCAACAAAAAGTTACTGCTTTTTAGTGTCATCTGGTACTTATGAATATTAATGAATGAATCTTATATAGGGCTGTCTATACTTAGGCATGAGCTTTCTTACCAGTCCTCATAAAACAACATTATAAACCTTTCCCTTGTAGTGGTAAAGATATGTTACTTCGACATGTAACCTAATTAACACTTTAAGTAATGTGAAGTTTTCTGCTGAATTAATTTAGGCACTTGCGTTATGGTTTAATATCATACACATGCAGTGCCAGATTCTGCTCTCGGGTTTATAACTTCAAGCTTGCTGGCACTTACTGCATCTTGCTGAAATGAGGCATCTGATAAAGTGAAGCATGTATTCAACCTGATTTCCTTTCCAGTCAATGGAGAGATTTCAGTGGATTGATTAGCCAACTGGAAGATGCCTATGTCCCTTATTGATGACAGACCATGCCCAGCATGCCCAGACCCTGAAACAGGTGAGATGAATCTGGGCCATTGACCTAAGATGTCTTTATATGCCTTAGGATAGACCTCAGACCTTAATATTTTGAACTGTTCACTTGCAGAATATTCATATATTCAACAAATTAACTCACAGAATATTCAATAAAACTGTCAAAAATATAATATCTTTCTTGTGAAAAAAGAAAAAAGCCCACAACAATAGATCAAAGTTAGGGGTTTTTTTCTCATGTTGCTCCCCATGCTGGTGGTGTTGGTCACAGCTTTGTATACAGATACTTCTTTCTTCTTTTTACTTACTTCTTATAAATCTAAATGAAAAGTTAAAATAATTTGTGGATTTTTTTCACTCATGAGGGGAGAATGCATGCTTCTTGTGATTGACAGGATGTCAATTAATATATAGTGAGATTTGTGGTTTGTGATGTAGGCTTGTCTCGATGAAGAGCTAGATTGCAGTCACCAGTAGAAACTTCCAGTTACCATTTTTCAAGTGTCTTATGCCATTTCCTCTCTGGGGTGAGTTATGTTTGGCAATTGAGAAGTGAACAGATCTATGCTAGTCTAACATCTCTAAATAAACCAGTCTCAGGTTTTGAGTGAAGTTGATTCATATGGCTGAGCCAGTTGTTTTATGAATTACCTGACTGGCAGAGTTTCATGGCACAGTCCTCAAAAGTTCCTGTCTGAGTATTCCACGGAATATTTCTTTCACTTAATGCTTATAGAATAGGCCAAGTTCATAAAATTTAACAGTGTCATTTGCAGAGGTCAACTGTCTCTTTTTCCCTTCCAAAAGCAATATAAGTGAAAATCTCCAAATATGAAAATCAGTGAAAACACCTCTGATAAAACAGGCATTCAAAAAACTGGTGGTAAATTCAAAGAAGAAAGGCAGAGTTTCCTCTAAGCTAAATTTAAGAAAACATTATTTGATTTTCAAAAATACACTAAAGCAAGAAGGCAATTTCTGTGGGTATACAGAAAATGCATTCACCAAACTTTTCTTGTTTTTGAGAAGTCTCCTAACAGCATCGAGTTACTTGGGAGAAAAATCCTCATCCACGTTTTTAATTTCATACTGTTGGCTGTCTATACTTTTTTTTATCCCGATCCCAAATAATTTTGAAAGGTGTTTTACAAGCAGATAATTAAACAAAGTCTTGGGAAAAATCTTTAAAAAGTTGGAGAAAATATGGATATACAGATGAAACAGCTAATCCTATTTTTTCTTTCCGTGACCCTTGAGTATCCAGTGACATTGGAAATATTGCCATGTGTATCTACTGTTTTGAGTATCCAGTGACATTGGAAATATTGCCATGTGTATCTACTGTTAGTAGAGAACGAAGAGAATGAAAAGTACAAGATATTGGAGATGGTAGAAAGAAATAAAAATTGACTGGTTTAAATATTAATTTTGCCCTGGACCACTCTCCTGTTTTTGTCTTTTAATCAAAAGTATTCTCTTTCCTTCTCATCATATTGATGGTACATGGGGATCTGTTACATTTACCAAAAAAGCCCTCCCCATCTATATTTTTGCATAGGTGCACACACCTTTTCAGGAATAATAACAGAACAATCTGCTATCTGGAAATGTATTCCTTGCTGTCAATAGGAGCTAATAGGTGAAGGTGATACATTTTCACCTCAGGTAATTTGAAAGTGAGGCTCACTTTCTTCCCAAAAAGCAGAGGACCAGAGCATTCCCCTGGACAAGTGAATCAGAAACCCACAACGGACTGACTTATGAATGGATAAGAAAAAAAAGGTTCTCTTAGAAGGAAGAGGTATAAACCCAGCTGATGCAGAAGGACGGAGCAATACTTCTCCTAATATGGACTTCCAGCATCTGGCAATATTTGCATTATTCTTGGAGCTGCTCCTGACCATGACGTATCGGGTTACTTGCAGCAGCTGGAATCAACTAGTATACGATGGTATGCTAACCAGCACTTAAAACACTATATATGTCGGCCAGTATTATGAAATAAGTTTTACAGCAGGAACTACTGCATGCTTTTCCTGTGGTATTACATTTCTATTTCAATCGCTAGCAGTGTGGAGCTGATCAGATAAAGTCTTTGTACTGGCTGGACTTTGATCCTGGTAACTCCCTGCAACAACAGAGTACTCCAAAAAGATAAATTGGTGTACATGAATAAGAGCATAGAAACTATTTCATTTATTAATGGTGCCAGGAAATTGTCAATGATAATAATAAGCCTCCATACATAAAGCTGAAAAATAATTCTGTACATAAGCTTTCTCTCCTTTTTTAAAGGGGGTCTTGTGAGGAGAAGTTCACAGGAGCTGAGGTAGTTTCTTCCAACAGGAAAAATCAACATAGAGCAACCCAGAGATTAAAACTCCGTAAAGCAAAGCATATATTTGTTTTTGCTTTACAGTGTTGATGCAAAGAAGTAGAACTGTTTGACATGTGTGATCTGTACATTGCCTGGGCTAGTCTAGGACAGGCTTTGCCTTATCCATTTTGAAGTTTGCAACAAGATGCTGGAAACTGTACCTCGTTCCTCAGCCTCCAGCTGCTCCTGTAGTGCTGCTCCCAGAGCCCCCCTCCCTGCACCCAGGCACCCGGCTCCCTACCTCTGCGTCCCCCCTGCTCCTGGTCAGGTCTCGTGGTCCTTGGGCCAGGGATGTCTCCATCGCAGGCTCACCATGAAGAGAATGGGGACTTCCGTACCTCCTCTTTAAGGCAAATCTCAGCAAAACGGTCTGTGGGCAGCCTGCCCAGGGCAGCATATTTTGCACTCTTCACACAGGGTTTATTGCTGAGCAAAGCTGGTTGTCAGTACCACAACCTTCACGAGAGCAAAATGTCATTTGAAAAAGGAAGTATGTGTGTTTAATTCAAGCCAAAGGCTTACAGAGACAACCTTTCAGGCTTGGACACAACTCTCTCACTTGTGCTTAGTCCTTTATGCTGGCCTGCAGAAGTCAGTGAGCCTGCCATCCCTCATTCATTAATACTGGATTAATGTTGAAGCCTGGAGGAGAACAACTTCAGCCTCCTCCAGGCATGTCCGCAGGCTGGAGATGGCTTAACCCAGCCACATGACAGAAAGTTCATGCTTCCAGCCCGGCTGCAGGAACGCAGGCATTATCTGATCTGATAGAAACTGGAAGCAGCACAGAGAGACAATACGTGATCAGACCTAAGCACTGCCAGGGCAGAGTTAACTCATTAACGCTTTTTGAGCAAGGCTGAACTAGTGAGTGTGTTATACAGGACACATGCTGGTGCACAGTGTAGTTTTGATCTGGCTTCAGGAACCTGACAAACGCCCTTACTGCATGGTCCAGCCACAGCCTGAGGTTTGCTTGCACAGGTTGCTCACCCCAGTTCCCAGAGAGCTGTCGGGCAGCTCGGAAAGAGAGACTGGCCAAAGTATAGGAACACCAAATAGTCTCAAAAATGGTTATGCTTCAAATGTGCTTGACATTCCTGCTGTCAGTTATATAAATGTAGCAGTGTTATTATTGTAGGGCAGGCTATTTTAAGACAGACAAACAGAGCTGGATTTCAACATTTATTTAGATTCTTAGTTTTGCCATTGCATATGTTAGCTCTTGTTTTTTGTCAAAATGGCTCAACTAGAACTAATGTCTAGCACATATTCCCTAGGGAGGGATGCCAAGCTGAACTGTGAAATACACTTGTCATTTCATGCTATTCTACTGTTACTTGGTGTGAATTTGGTCATGCCAGTCCCACTCAAGCTCTTCCAAAACAAAATAATCAGATGGAGTCTGTGGTCCTCTGCAATTTTTAAGAGCCAGGATGCAGAGATGTCAAAGTAGGCAAAGAAAACTAATCACCTGTTCAAAGACTTGTCTCTAACTTCTTTCAGCTCCCTCCTCGGTAAAATAGGGTAACTCAGGCTCCTTGGTAAAGTGATTTAAAGTCCATGGACAAAAGTACCAGAGAACAAGGTTTAGGTGTTATAAGACTTAGCTCTCAGTAAGAAATTTTCTTCCTTCCCAGTCAGATTGCTGTGCCATCCCATGCAGACTGCCATCGTTATTTTGTTCTTGAGTACTTTCTTGCATTTGACATACTTTTCATTATATTTGAGAGTAGAAAAGACCTTACAGTGGCTTCTTTACAAGAACATTAATGATTTAAACCCCCTGAGAATGAGAGTCCTTTCGTCACTTATCCTCAGCCTCACATACAAGACTTTCTTAGGATATGTAATCTGATCTCGCATTAGTATTTTCTTATGGCCTGAGTCTTCCCTCTTTCATGTCCTCTCTTGCTTTTTAACACTGTGGAGATTGTCTGAAGCCAGCAGCATGCTACGAAAGACTTTCACTGCTAGCATTTCTTCTTCAAAGAAGCCTTGCTATGGCCACTCCAGTGTCTGCTAGCAGAGAAAGCCTTTGAAATGCATGAGGCTCCACAGCATGGTCACAGCAATGATGAGCACTAAAAAAAAAAAAGAACTGTTTGTTTAAACTGTTGGTAGTGACCATATAATTACAGAGATGAGAAGGTTTGGAGTTTGTTTGTCTTTTAGAGGAAGGTTACCCATGCAGTGGCTTCTGCTCTACTACAGGTTGGGCCAACTATAGCCCTGCCACTCACCCAGTGACTGCCTTGTTGTTGCTGCCCAGATGCATTTGGCTCTTGCGCCTTGGCACAGCCTCAGTACGTGCCTGCTAACCTGTGACTGTCTACTGCAGAGTAAATGTGAAGTTACCCAGACAGTGCAAAACCTCCCAGAGCGACCGCAGGACGTCCAGACTGGCAGGCTGCCCTTAGAGTCTGACAGTGACAGGACAAACCGAGAGGCGGTTTGGCCCTGGCCCCAGAAGGGTTGCCATCATTCAACAAAAGCAGGTAAAAGCTAAAAAGAGAAGCCATGGGATGAGCCTACAGTGAGGAGGGGAAAGGCCCTGCCGTCTGGGCAAGCTCCTGGGCAAGCACTTCAGCTTCTTGGACCAGCATCCTGCCAGTGGCTGCCCCACTCTGTTCAGGGGCAGGCAAGTGCCAGCAACGAGGGACCGTGGCCAGAGATGTTGTTAAAACACATATTTTGCTTGAGGATGAGCCTTCAGCTTCAGGACCTGTCAGCGAAACCCCTCTGGAAGGTGGGAGATCACCACAGCCTTTTGCCAACAACAGTCCAGGGATAAGTAATTTCTAACAAAGTAATGCAAATAGAGCAAAGAAATGAGTCAATCTGCTTCATTCTATCTGTAAGTACACAAAATTACTCAGTTACTCTGTCAGGTAATCCTGCCCTGGATAGAATTAAGTTTGTTAGCCCCTTCAGTAAAGCAGCATTAGCTAAAATGAGAGCGCATTATATTCAATCTATCAAGCTAATCTGCTGTGCTAATGCGATAATCTTGGAAACACAATTTGTGGGAGATCTCTAGGAAGCTGGGTTTTACTTTTTCTTTTCTTTTGCCCTTTTTGGGAGAGTTCTAGGATAAATATGTGAAACATCCAAGTACTGAGAAGTTATTGGAATAAAAAAGGATTAGTATATAACAATATAGCTCCATCTGTGGAATGACAAAGAACTTCACAGTTGCAAAATGAGCATTTTGTTACTGTTGTGGAAATGCTTTTTTTATACTGCATTTCAGAATGTAGCCAGAGAAGATTAGACAAATATGCTAATAAGAGAGGAAAATATGTGAGATTTTATATGAGTGTAGGAGTAAAAAAGCAATGTGGATTAAACACGCTCGTGCTTGCTCCTGCAGGTTAGCCTCTCCACAGCATCGGCTCTGCCCTGTCATACTTGAGAACCTTATCAATAAAGAAGGCAAAGCCCAGATTTGGAGGTGTTGAGTTTTTTAACTTCATGGAGTTTGGATCAGGCCTGGAGGATCACAGGGCACAAGATGATCTGTAACAAAACACAAAGGTGTCTTGAGTCAAATGAAATCTGGAGGGAACCACTTTCATGAAAAAAATGAACCGCGGGGATGCAGATACCTTGCTGATCAGGCTTTGCCACAGGCAGGAAAATACTGTGATTTGCTTGGCAAACTCAAGTGATCTGTTGGGTACTTCTTAATGCTTATCTTATACTTTCTGAAATCTGCAGCTATGGGTAGATTTCCTCTCACTTAAGCTTTTCAGGATGAGAAATATGCAATAGTCTACACTGGCTGCTTGGGATGATGGGGGGCAACCCAGGCCCCCATGGGTGGTTCAACCCCAATGTTGTGGAGCATCTCCATCTTCCCAGGCATCTCCATTTCCCCACATGGCCTGGCTGAACCAATCCTTCCATGAATAACTGAAAATAATATCCCTCTTACCTGTCTTTAGTGACCTAAAAATTAGGTGTCCAGTCTAAGGCAGCTGACTCCCTCTTCCAGCCAATGCAATCAAGTAAACAGCTACAGAGGTCAATTTATCTGATGTGACTAGGTAAGACAAATTACCCTCTGGCGGTGCCTATTCCTCTCCAGAAGAGAAAAAAGAAGTCTAGGGTGAGCAGCAGATGCTCTGTCTTGTCAGCTCCTTATAGTCTTGTGGAGGCATTGGGATTTCCTCATCACGGCAAAGCTCCATACCTGCGCTGCTGCAGAACACCACTGACCGCATATGCAGAAAGCCACTTTGGTAATGATGTGCTTCGGTCAGACCACTTAAGCTAATGTATTCCTATTCGAAGAAAGGTCTCCAATATAATACAATGAGTACTCTATGTAATGGGTTGGAAAAGCCTATCTGTGCTGTAATCACCTTGGACATTCAACAATAGTATAGCTGCAGGTGCTTTATACATGTAGCCTATAGCGTTCATGAATCTGAGTAGACGGATGTGTGAAAATACTTATATTTTATTCACCAGTGGTATCTGGAACTTGTTGAAATTTTTATTTTCATTAAACATGCAAGAACACTATGTACTGTGGTGTGATTTGAATGCATAATTTAGAGGGAAAATTATTTTTTTATATTTTATGAGGGTTGTTTGCTGCCATTCCTGCCTAGAGTTTATTAAATCAAATTTGTTTGTAAAACCAGCCACATCTAAAGTGAGGATGCAACATTGTATTTACAGGGTTTTTTTTTCCAAAAGCAATACTAATTATGTACTTACAAAACTTTTTTAAAGACTTTTTTTCCATGTTTATGAACCAGCTAAAATCTATATTTTTAACAAAAAGAGTCTACAAAGTACAAAATGTTGACAAGTAATTCCCCATATAATGTATTCAGCAGGTCATAATAAATGTGGACTGCCTGCCCAGATTTTTACAGACAAAAATCCCTGAGTCACAGCTGCCTCTATGATTTCAAAAGTTATTTGGTTGGATCCCACACTCTCAGTCTCCCCACTCATCCCAACTCCATCACTGCTCCACTGCTTTCTTCTGCAACGAAATTTCCTAGGCCTGTCTTAGTTTTTCTATAATCCCATCAGCTGCACTCAATCACATACTGCTCCAGACACCCCAAAAAGCCAGTTCTCCTGTACGTGAGTTTTATCGGGTCACTTATTAGTGAAATTTATTTTAAGACAAGGATGTTCACCATAGGGAGAGCAGATTATGAATATTAGTATCACAGTATATAATTGCAGTGTTTAGTGTGAAATTCAAAGCGCAGATACAGATATGCACCATAAAGCTCTTGCTTCCACAAAGTCCACTGAAGTAGAAAATCATTTTGAAGCTAAGCAAGGCATGATCAAATAAAATCCCTTGACTGATACTCTGGATTTTTAAACTTGCCTAAGTTTTATGTGACTTAGTCAAGTAATTTTCTACAGTTTACAAAACACTAACAACGACACAGCTGAAAAGTGTAATCATGTTTTGAAGATATGCATATTTTAGCCTAACTCTTTCTTTGTTTTTAACAAGCTTTTGTGTGTATGAGTGAGAAGTTTTCACCAATAGCCTATGATTTTTTTTATCTGGTATTTAAAGGGTCTTTTAATTTGTCAAGAAAATATGTCACTATATGTCACATCTGTTACAATGCATTAACATTTGAGACTATTTTTTGTTTGTGGGATGAACTACTTTATCTGAACTACAGGACCACAGCAGAATCACTACTCTTCTGGTGAAGAACTTCAACAAAATTAAGAAGAGGCTGGTTAAATTTTTATTTACCAGATTTTTATTGGAAAAAAATTGGGAACTAAAGTGGAGAGGAAGGGAGAAAAACCTCTATTTTCTTTCCTTTTCCCTTTTAAAAAGACAGAAATGGACAGAATAAAGTGAAAAAGCCAAGGACTGTGTGAAGGCAAAGAGCTTAGCTATATACTTTTTGCTGGAAACACTGTGTGTATTACCATTAAGTGCCTGTAGTGTTTGCTTTCACAAACTTTAATAGGGAAAAAAAAGTCCTGGTTGATGTGCAGAGCAAGAGAGGAGATGGAGAGCTCGGCTTCATCTGTGCCATGCAGGTGCTGAACCATGGAGGGTCTGCCTCTATTTCAGGACAGGGGAGGACGTCCTGGGCCAGACACAGATGGACATTTTGTCCCAGGACTCAGCGTGGGATGGTGGTGTCTCCTCCTCACCATGCGTGCCTGGACCCAGTGGGGTCAGGCAGCAGTGAGTGGGGAAGGCAGCGCCCATGCATTTCATCTCGTGTCCTCCCAGGATGTCACACCGCCGCTCAGTCAGCCGTGCTCTGTATTCTCACTTGGCAAATGGACCCTTAAATCTGACATGACAGATGACATTTTCCATTTTCATACTTCTAAGCTCTGCTTCATCTTTGCTGAACTTTCACTGATGCCCTGAATGCAGACTCGTCAAAGGTCTTTCGTGCTAGCACCGAGGTGTTGCCACCAAGCTCTGGTGCCTGTAGACTGTCAGGGATGGCCAAGTTTAGCTATGTTTATCTAGTGTGCTGCATGGGGGGTATATATTTGTCATTCCCACGCTGTAACATGTGCTGTCACAGCATTGCAGAGTGAGCATTTATTTTGTGGTGGTAACTTTCATGGGGAGATACTAGAAGATCCATGTGATGGGACGTAAAGTGCTGTTACGAGCTGGCTGGGTGCCTGAAATTATCTCACTAATGCTTCCCACTATAATGTGGTAATCACGGGGGACTGGGGCTATTTATAGCCAGCTGGGTGGGGAGTCACAGAAATTGTTTTACATGCATGGGGAAAAGTACTCAGGCTGTTTCTGGGTTTGAGACTCCCAAGGAACATGAAAAAGAACTAATCATTTGGCCATAAATGATTAAGGACTGACAAACAAGTCATTTTGAGGCAGTTGATATGATTTAGCAGCTAAAGGCAGTGGCCATGTGCTCTCAGACTTAGAACCAAGCTGGAGAGCCTGAAACCAGCCCCGATCTTCTCAGCTTGTACCTCCAACCTCATCTCCTGCCATCACCAACACAGACCCCTCTCTCCCTCCTGGGAGGGAAAGCAGTGTGAACGGAGGCAGCAAGGCCACCTGGATTCCTGCTCAGCATGGATGCCCACCAGAATTTGAAGGAGAACATGCCAATAGCTACTGAAATGCCTGGAAGCCTGTGGGAGACAGGGGTGGCTGTGACAGGTAGCAGCAGCATCCTATTTCTGTCTGACCGTGTGCACTCCCAGGCTGTGAGGAGGGATGTAAAGCGAAGGGCAAGGACATGCTCTCTGCCCACTGTATAGTCATACCATGTCATGGGAAAGAAATGTAGATTTGGTTCCCCTGGCCCTGTATACTGCAAGAAGTCCATCTTAGCACACATGTGGCATCCCTGGTGGCTAGTGAAACACAGAGAGGGCCACTAGAGGGCTCAGAAACTGCTTACTGGGATGATACACAAATTGCATTTATTGCCATGTGCTGCAACTCAGTCATCACTGCAGCATGCACCTGTGTGATTTACTGTGATATTTACTTCATTGACCACTACCAGGAGTAAATGACGTCTGCAAAATATCTTCATGTGGGTTTGACGCATCAGTCTATTTGCTCAGCGATGCACCTTAGCATCATCAAGCCCTATTTGCAAGTGCAGGGCATTAATCGTCACTGAAACTGAGTCTCCAGAAGTTGAAAGCAATTATTAAAGAAGTGAATGAATTCCCAATTGCCACCTACAGGGAATTTCCCATTTTGGAAATGTTTTTACTTTCATCTTACTGAAAAAAGAGGTAACAATATACTGAATACTTCAAAGGTAATCTAATAGGGAAACATGTCACAGATTCAGGTTATGGTGTTCACAGCTTATCTCTGTTTCTAGATTACTGAATAAAAAGGCAAGCTGTTGCTCATGTTGAAATTACTGATTCTTGCATTTTTTGTTTTAAAGAAGTATGTGAAAAGCTGGTCAGAAGCATTTTTGGCTGAACTGTGTTCTGTCAGAAGATAGTTCCATTAAAATAAAAATATTTTGTAGCAGCATTTCAATTTCAACAAAATATGAGATGAAATAAAAGTTTTACATAAGATTTCATCATGTCAAATATTTATTTTTGATGCTGATTACTACCCCAGTGACTCCAACAGAACATCCTCCACTGAATAACTAAAACTAATTGCTATAACATGTCTGCTTTTTCTGGGATAATTCCTGGGCCCTAATCTGCTGAGTTCTGACACATAATAATGTGAAGTAATATACCTCTAAAATGCTAAAAATCTCTCACAAAAGCAAACTGCATGGCCTGATGTGCTCCTTTTTATTCTTATTATTTCTTAACTTTTAAGTTTAAAGTACAGAGTTCACAGTTTATTTTCTCATTGTCAGCTATCCACCTACAAAACAAAGCATTGGCTAGGCATCATCAAATCATTGCTTAGTTTTGCAGACAAGGTGCTTGTGCTCATTTTGATTTTAAATATAACACAGTTTATTTCATTTTCTAAAAGTAATTTTATAATGAAGATGGTACACAATTAAAGAATGTCAAGGAAACTAAGTTTACCAGCATAAGTAATGTGATATTGTTGCCTTTAAAGTAAACAGTGAGACACATGATGGCTTACATTTCACTTCTTAGCATAAAGTGTGTAGGTAGGCATAATACTTTTTATTAAATCAGCTGATACAGTTGAATTAAATGAACATGCTCTCAGACAAACAATTCTTATCTCAGTCTAACAATATTATATTACAAGTAAATGTTTCTAGCCTTTGGTTTGTGACACTTCTTTGTCAGAGCTGATGGAGATGCTCAGAAGTTTCTTTAGTTTTTGCAGATGGCCTAACAAAAATATTACCTCTTTCTACAAGCATTTGCTTGCACTGGATTTTGGAACATCATGCTTACAACACTACTATGACAGGTATTTGCTATAACATTGATTCTTTGTTGCTTGATGTCATTGGCTTTAAGTATCATTTAAAATATATTTTTTTGTGCATCATTGATTAATTTTGGTTCACTATCAGTGAAATATTCATTTTAGTGTTTATATCCTCAAAGCAGTGTGCTGTGGAATTTCATTTTCGTAGACCTGGGAAGATTCTTCTTGTGTATGGAAGTCAGGGTTATAGCCCCTTACTGTCCACACCAGTGAATTACACTGTCCTTCCCATTATGAAATATTTCACTGAAGTGGCTTGATCTAAAAATCTATGGCATGATAGAACTTACTGTCAGAGTGTCAGAGCTGAAAAATCTGAGAGTAAAATTCAGCACACGCCAGGATTTAATCCTGGTGGAAGGTGCCTACTGCGTAGTTGCAAGTTACTGCACAATATCAGAACCTCAGGTCAGGATTTCTGTTCAGGCAATGACTACGGGACCCTGCTGTGAGTTCCCAAGATCAGAGACCTGCAGGAACCTAAGCATGGTGTGAAGAATAAACACAGCCTGTTCTGAGAGAGATGCTCCTGTTAGAGAAAAGTTTTGCAATTTCTCCCTGGTTCTCTCTAGGTCAGCCAGCAAGTGCTGAAGAACCTCACTGTAAACAAGTGACTTTCCTTTTGGTTTCAGGAGATGGAGACAGGCCTCTCAGCATCTTGAAGGGGCACTGATTCAACTGTGACTCAGAAGGAAATGTGTCACTTAATGAGTCACCAGCATCGCACCTCCAACACCTCTGCTCTAGTAGTTTAGGTCTCCCATCTGAGAGCTGACAGTGACCTCATCTCACTTGTGGTTCCTGGGGATGGTGAAAGCAACGGATGCCACCACTACAAGGCAAAAATATACTGGAAACTGTTCAGTTGCTACTCTGGAGTATGACATCTAAATCCCTTTGTACTCTTCATTTTTGTTTTCAATAAGGATGGACAACTGCCTAGGTTTCAAGAAATGAAAAGCTAGGATAGCATTTACAGTACATTGGTTCCATTATCAGGATAATGATCACTCATATTTATGAACAGTGTATTACTGTAGGCTATAGGCATCTAACTATGATCCACAGCTGGAGAAAAATTGGAAAATCGTGTCATTTTCTTTCTAGTTGTTTTTTAATCTATTAAAAATCTCACTACAGGGAAGAACCTGGACATGAATGTTGGGCCATCAAAGAAAACAGAAAGTGCCTGAAGCGAGCTGCTCCTAGATAATATCACCTCTTATGGGTGTGGACCTAAAGCAGTAAAAAATCCCTCACTTTGTTTCCATTTCCTAAAGAAATATTTCTGACTTGGATAAAGGTTTTGAGTTTTAATGAAGCCGGATGTCTGTCTCTGTGGGTCTGGGACAACAGATGGGTTGTTCTGTATTAATATTGTCTTCATTGTAAGTGTGAAAAAGGAACAAAGGTTGCTGGACAGTTTGAGGAGGGAGAGATGTGTGGCCATGGTGCAACCTTTGTCATAATTTGCTTAATTTAGAATAGGAAAAGAGGAAGAGAAATGGGGAAAAGAGGAAGAGGAACTTTTACTCGTACAAGTGCCTTTCCAACGGGAAAGAGAATTTATCTGCAAAACCTGCTTCTTTCTCTACCTCCCCACTGTTTGAGCTATTCTCTATAGGGTTAGGTGAGACTGTCAATGGTCCTCTCCCCTCTTCTCCCATAATCTCATTATCTTGTCTGTTAGTAGGAGCAATACAATGTCATAGCAGATATTAAAGTTATGTGTCTACTGGTAAATCAAACAAGGCAGGAAGGGGCTTGAGCCACCCACACTGCTCAATTATTGGTGTGGTCCCTGGCCTGTGACACCCAGTACCCTCTGAGAGATGCCTGGGCATGGTCTGGGGGTAGCATGTCCCCAGCATACGTGCCGAGTGTGCCCGCTCTGGGGCTTTGAAAAGTCAGGCTGGTAAAGGTGAGCTGTGGGGGTGCTGGTCAGCCTCAGAAGCAGGGAAAGGCTCCTTGGCCTGTCTCATTTAGCAGCGTAGTTGCAGCTGGAGATAGTGCAAACAGACAAGGTGTCAAGCAGCAGGAGTGAAGAGGTGGACCTCCTTCTGTGGAAACAGGTCTGGGTGCTGTCCAACCCTTCTCAACCTCCTAGTCTTCAAGATTCCCTAACTGGTCCTTTGTGACCACTATACTCGGATATAACTTTGCAGGGTGGTTTCTTCAGTACAAGGAAACCTTTAAAATTGTCCATTTAGATATGAAACGTCTTAAGTTTTTATCTTGATCTAATCTGGTTGTCTGGATTAACCACACAACTCCCTTTCTTGCTTTATCACCATCTGAGAGCCAGGACTCTTTTTTTCCATCCTGTGGTAATATTTTTAACCGTCACCCCACCTTCTCTAGTCTGGCTACTCAGAAAACACAAGAAAATACAGTAGCACACTGTCAAGGGGAAGTTACTTCTCTAAAAGATGGTATTTCTAGTAGTAAAATACCACAAAACCTTTTTTCTTTTGCATCTTTTACCAGATGTGGATCATATTCTCCTGAGCATCTTAAAGCTCTTTGTTTGAAAAGGCACCAAGCCCATTAAGGGCACCTGAAAAACGAGAGCCTGCCATAAGGTGACATGTGACCTTTGCCTTGTCACTTCAAACTCCATCCCGGGTGCCACAAAACAACGACTGCTGATGTCTAAAAGATGGCTGGGGTCAAAGAGCACAGTCAGAAGTGCTGCTGTGCTGGCATCAGGCATCCTTGCAGAATTTAATCTTGTGATTAAAAACACCTCGTGCAATCAACGAGTTGCATTGTATAAGACAGAATTTCTGAAACATCAGCAGTTCAGTGACGTGCTTTTATGAGACCTGTCATCAAGCAACAAGCATATAAAGGCTTTTGATTTTCTAATTAAAAGGGTGAATTTATCTTGATTCCCCATATGCTAAGTAAGGTTGATTAATGAAAGATATAAGGGATTAAAACTTTAGCTGATTATAATTAAGACTAAATTATTCATTGCAAATAAATTATCTGACAAGTTGGCCATTATCCTGCTCCTGAGCCAATCGAAAACTGATCTAATGTTTTCACTCCCATAACTATTTTGTAAGTTATTTCCAAGTATTGACTACACAGGACAAAAACATTTCAGAAGACAAACATGGACACTTATGTTGATTGTCCATCAATGTAAGATGGATAAGTCTGGAAAAGTTGGACGGTCTTAAAAGTTTTACTGTATGTGTGAAACAAAAAAAAAGATACATCTTACGCACCTTCCAGTACAACACTGTTATGTATGCATTTTGTGTATCTTGCTAAAAGAGTTGTAAAGGAACTTATTTTCAACTAGAAGAGGGGCACAGGGAGGCATTTACTACTGTATTTTTATGTTTCTGCAGTGGTGGGCCTGAGCAGTTGCAGGCTGCAAAATGGTGGTCAAGACCTTATGGCCTTTTTCAGGTTTTTCATGCAGTGCAAGGCTACAACAACCCCTTCTCCTTTTATAAAATCAGCTTTACACCAGTAATAGTGCTTTCTCTGCCTATACCATCTCAAAGCTTCCTGCTGCTTTCAAAGGATCAGTCTAGCAAAAGCTTTCTGTGTTTCCCACTGGCAGGTACCTAAGAAAGCAGTGTGACATACCAGCTTGCCATGGCACACTGTGGCGGCAATGGGCCTTGGTGTACTGGTGGGATGTGGTCCTGGCTCTGCCAGCTACTGCCTGCGGAGCTGGGACTGGCACCCTCCCAACCACTGCCCCACCGCCCCAGTTCCCTTTGAGGCTCAACAGCCGCTCGCCAGGTAACACTGCAGGACAAAAAAAAAAAACAGGAGACTGAATGAAGGCTTTTGTAACCCCCAAAACTCCTATTTGTTGCGGGATAACAGATATCCTGCAGATGCCTGTATGTTCAAACAGGCCCCCCCCTCCAGCTACCCAAATACAGCAGTGCCTGTGCGGGGGACAGAGCTATCTACGCCCATGTCACGGGATGCTCACCAAAACCCTTCCTAGTTTGGCGCTGGTGAGTCATTAAGCCTGGCACAAGCCCTTGCCAGTGGGCAGGGTGCCATGTGAACAGATGAAAAGCAGTGCAGCCGTGCCAGGGATCTGGCTGACTTAATCTCAGGAGCAATGGCACCGGGGTTGGCAGCATCACACCTGTGAGATCTTAGTGCCAACGCGCTTGGCTAATGATTTTAGACTGAGGTTAATATCTGCTGGGCCGAATGGGTAGAGGAGCATGTTCCTGTCACTGCAGGCCAGAAGCAGATTATCCTGAAAATTTTAAATAAGAGTTTAGTGGCCACATGTGAGAAAATGATGGATTGAATTTTTAAATGAGCAAAGAAGAAAAAATTATTTGCCAGGTTTGGGTGGGGGTTTTGTCTTTTGGTGGGTTTTCAGGCTGTTGGGTCTTTTGCATTTCAGAGTCATCAGATTAGAAATCCTGTTTGAATTCTTCGTACCAGAGGACGGCTTGCATGACTGGTGTCTGAATTTTTATCAGGTTCTTGAACATTTTTCTGCTTTCAAACCAGAACATCTACATAAATGCACCTTTCAAGGAAAAATGTCATCTGGTTTGTTTATAATTAGAAGGATGTTTCAGGAAAGCAAAACCTTTTATCTAACTTTTAAACATGAACACCGTATTTCTAGCTGGTTAGGAGGGCTATTAGAATTTGAAGCTGAGGTGCATAAAATGCATTTCCCAGGAAAGAAAGTGCTGTGTTATTGAGCAAGGCTGCAGTTATTTAGACCAAATCCTCCTGTCATGGTTCTTTCAGAAGAAGGTGTGAGCAGCAAAATGTCTATGTAAAAGAGCCATCTACAGTGGATTCAGTGTCTTTATTCTCCTCTCTTATTCCAGTCTCCTTTTGCAAGAGGAAGGGAATAAGAGTCGCTAAAGAGGGGCATAATTTGCAGAGAATCACGCTCTTGTAAGTACTGCACGTCCCAGGTTGCCAGAGGAGTGTGTGTGTGTCTGTGTGTGTGTAGCTACTAATAGTAACACAAGACTTTGTCTAATCCAAGCAGTTTTTCAGCTACTCTCCTTCTCACTGCCGGGATGCAACTTCATGTGTGACAGTGAAGCATGACTGTAAGAACGGCCAAGGCCAAGGAGAGCCAGAGCCAAACCGTATGACAGGCAGCGTGCTGGTGAGCCTGCGGCTGCGCTCCAGCCATCATTAACTCCCACAGTGAGAGATTTCTTGATGAATAGTCATGGTTGCCACATCCTTGGCCTTGGAGGTGATCCTCCATGATGTGTCGAGGTTGGAAAGAAGCAGTTGCAGCCCAGGCGGGGTTCCCAGATGCAAAAGCTTGTTTTGGCACAGTGGGGGATTGGTACAATCCCTGCTGTATCAGTGCGCTCTGATGGCGCTGAAGAAATCTGTGTACAATCCTTTCCCTCCAAGAGCAGCAAAATAGCTAAAGGCTCGTAAGAATCCTGTCACGCAAAAGAGTAAATAGGAGAAAAAGAAGTCATTAAGAATTCACACTGAGAAGAGAGAGGGAATGCTAAAGAGCGTGCACTAGGTGGAAGGATCCTTTTTGAACCAGGGAGCTGGATGGGGTCAAGTGTAGAGTGCAGAGCTATACCAAGCAGGGAACACGAAACAAATAAAAAGGCCCAACCAAGTATCCAGGCTATCCAAGTGCTTACCAAAAGCTGAGACGTTGAGAATAGTCTAAAAGATAGAGGTTTTATGGGCAAGCATGCCCTTTTCCACTGATGGACCAAATGGAGCTGAAGAAATTGTACTTCAAAGGTCAGAAGGAGAGAGAGAGAGAAAGAAGGAGTCCCTGATTAGATGAAGAGAGTAACCTAGAAGGGAATCCCAGAAGAAGGGTGAGGAGGTAGGATGACGAGTGTCATGAAAAACAAAAAATTACTAACCTAAATCCCAAAGAATGCTAAAATGTGGTAGGGAAATCAAGCAGAGATTCATATGCCAAATTTCTTATGCTGCTTAAAATAAAATTCAGTTGGAGGAGTTTAATTCAGAATGAGGGTTTCCACAGGGTTTGGATTCCGGGACAACACAAGCTTAACTAATAGTGTGTATTCAGTGGTTATCACTGGTCCAGAGATGTTCACCACAGCTGCACTGGAGCATCCCACATACAGGTAGTGGGTCATGATATATAGATCTATAGATCTATAGACCTGTACTATCTATACCGATACATGGATCCAGGGAGTGAGCTGGAGGGACCGACGACAGAGGCAGTGCTGCAGGTTAGCCAGCCCAGGAGAGGCTTGCAACAGGTCAGTGCTGGCACCCAGCACACAGCCACGCTGTGAGTGCCCAGCAGGGACTTCTGGCTTAGGTTATGACACTCCCTAGGCATCTCATGCAAGACCAGACTTCCATTTCAGAAGGCAAACCTAAAATAATTAAATGCTGAATACATGATTTAGAACGTATCGATGGATGAAAGATGTTCCTTTTATAAGATGTGAAGAGAAAATCACTGCAGATCGCTCCTTTGTGAAGGTAAAGAGAAAAATATTCTTATATGCAAGCTATAAGCAAAGTAGCAATATATCTACAATAGAAATGAAGTAGGGAGCTGAATATCTCTGATATTTCTGTTGTGTTATGACATTTTGGTTCCTTTTGTATGTGAAGTGAATTTCCTTTCTCTGGCAATTTTGGTTTGGTGTAGAAGTAATGTTTCAATACTTCCACCACTGACATACAATAATCAGGGTATATCCCCTCTGGAAAAGTTCACAGTCTAAAATAAACAGGTATTAGGACTTGAGAAGTAATTCTGTTGGCAGATGAGTGCCAACGCCAGCTATATCCAACAGACAGGAGAAATCGGAAAATATTAAAAAATATTTTGTTGTTACCTAATATTTCCAGTTATTTGTTATACAAGAATTGAAGAGAGGGAATGCTTGTGTGAAAATTATAACTGGGCATCTCTTTCTCTCAAGAAACCCCAAAGAAAAAGAAAGTCATGCGATATGTGGCGGCATGGATGACTAGTGAGCTTTTATTTGCATCCCAAGAGATGGGTTTAGAAAGTAGGATCCACAACTGCTCTGTTTCTCTCCAGAGAACTGTAACAGTACAGTATTCACACACATGACACACATGCATGTGAGACAGCCCTTAAAACACAATTGTCAGTTATTTTCCTTGCTGTGTGTGGGTGAAGCCCAAGTGCTCATAAAATGTCTCTTATAAAGGAGAAGTGAAAGACTGTTTGCCCAGTTTAGAGAATACAAATGAGGAATTATTCAATAGCTTTTCTTTTCCCCAAACTGCCATAAAATGTAAAATATTTGATAATACTGTAAACAAAAAAAAAAAATATTGCTTGTTCTTTTCCAGATGAATTTGTACAAGTTACTGCTATATTATACCACAGGGATTTTAACTATATGTTACAAATGATAAATTCTTTAATGCATTAGATATGATTAAACTTACGAAATGCTCAATGGTGAGCTTAGAAACACATGTTTTTAGCACTAGGATTACTCCCTTCCCTCCGACAAAATTTTTATCTATAGCATCAGGAAGATCTTCTACTGAAATTACCATGAGGCCAAGACACAGAAGTCGCTTCACAATAGACTTGAATGAAGATATTTATTTCCTGATAACTAGTGAAAATGTGGGCAATATCATCCATTTCTTTATTTACAGTGGCCACAGATAGTGGAAGGAAAAGCTGAGGCTGGACATTTGTGACAGAGAAACCATCTGGAGAAACACAGAGCGAGCAGGTTGCTGTCTTGCTCCTGAGTGCAGACCCACCCGGGAAGAGGGCTCAAGCGATCTGCCCCAGGCCGCGCTGGAAACCCATCTTCCCTGCTCTACAGCAGCTGGCTGTCGCGCTGGGAAGGTCCTGACCTAACACGCTGCAACCTGGGCTCAGTTAAACACAACTCTTCTACAGGCAATTAGCAACTATAATAATGATAATACCAATAATAACGTTGAAACTTGTCTCCCCCAATCCTGCTTATGAACACCTATGGGAAGTGCAAGGGAGTATATAAAACTACTTACGTAAACGTGAATTCACTCATGAAGAGTTAAGCCAGCAGTAGTTATTTCCTAGCAATCGGTGTTTCAGTTTCAGCTCAGACCTGGATGATTTTGGCAAGGAGTGTCCTACACTGTACTCCTTTTATTGCTTTAGTGGTTCAACAATCAGAATTGATGGATAGAGATATCGCTTTAATGGTTGATGGGTCAGTAAAACCCGCATCTGTACCAGAGGAGAAAGCAATACCATCTCACGTATCCCAAAGGCCATGAATGGTGACAGACTCACACACCTCACCCAAGAGGAGGGGGAAGAAGCGCAAAGACCAAACTTCCTAGCACTTTGCTGCACAGCAGAGCAACGCACAGGCTGTGCTCCCAGGGTAGGTCCGTTCAATGTTTTGCAAGCAGATGTGAGGCCTCTCCCACAGCTCATCCTCCCTGAAAACAACGTAACTTTGTTAGCCGAGCACAGAGACCTAATTATTAGGGCTTCCTGGGCTAAGCAGCTTTTTTTCAGTTTCCAATGTGACTAAATACAAAAAAAAACCAACCCAAAATACGGCTATCTACCCTCAGGCTGCGATGCCATGATAGCTCATGCCGGATCTGTGCACTCCTGGGTCACCGCACACTCTGGTCCATCCCAGTATGGGCTTGCTGACCCAACCAGAACTAGTTCACAGCTATTCCTGATTTTCTGTTGACTGCTGAAGGATGGACAATACATGATCTGGCATGAAGCTAGGCTCTTGATTTGGCACAAAGCCTGCTGCTACACAATTAATCCATTTACATTTTTTAAACAAATACGAACGAACAGAAGAGGGGCCACAATCTTTTAGAGTTAATATTGGGAACTCTGAAGTCAGATTTATTTTCTCACCAAACCTCAAGTGGTTTCAGGGCTCAGAGCAGCAACTATCTTTTCACTGGATTAGCGTGAAAAATCTCCATAAATGTTCTCAATAAAGAAACACTGCAGGCTGAGTGGGGAAGTTGGAACAGGGTCAGAGTATACCTGAGCTGCTGAATTATCTCAGATTATCTCATATTTGTACACTTTTTAAAAAAAGATCATACTCAGCAGCCTTCAGCTAGTATTTTACTTGGGTGCTAGTACGGATTGCTAACAAGGATGTGGCAACCACAACTATTCATCACAAAATCTTTTGCCATGCTAGCAATGCTAAAAATCATAAAATTCTTGCTCAGGATAGTCCATGTTTAAATATAAACCATTTGTCATATTGTTTTTATCCCGAGGGAACACTTTTCTTGAACTGGAAAGGCCAAGCTAACTGAAGGGTAAGCTAGGACACCGGCAGTCCCAGTTAGCAGCTTTACCCCTGCACTGAAGTTTGGGAGAGGAGACTATATTGCATGACTTTTAGCAAGTCACTTCAGCTCTTTTTCATCATCTCCTCCATTTCCGTCTTGTCTGTTTTGACAGTAAGCGCTCAGGAAAGGACTGTCTCCAGCTATGTATTTATAACACTAGAACCTTGATCTCTGGAGCCCATAACAGCTCTTTATGCTGGTGAATTTGAAATAACTATACCTTCATACTAAAAAACCAGACATAACTTAAACAGTATGAAAACAGAGGATGTTAGGACTGCTACTTAGATTTTAAGAAGCTAATAACAATTTCACGTTAAGAAATTGTCTTCCTGCAGATGATTTTTCCAGCCCTGAAAAAGGTGGGGTCCTTCTGAAATTGTTTTTAGGAATATACACAAGGATTACATAGTTTTATATCTAGGATCTTCCTATTAAATTAAATCTTGCAATCAAGAGAATACTTCCCATTCTCTTATGCCAAAATAATATCTCATGACCAGATTTACTGTATAGTGCATAAAAGAGAGACCTTCTTGCATACTTTCCAAACACATGCCCTGAGCAGAAAACCTTTATATTTGTGCACAAACTTACTTTTTAGTAAACACCTCCTAAATGTGCAGAACAAGTAATATTCAGGCTTCCCATTTGAGTAAACAGACTGTATCATTTCTCCCAGCTAGTGCTAGACATCCGAGTGCCACACATCCCATCTACGCCAGTCACCTGTAGCCAGCAGACACCCACCCTTGGCAGGTAGTGGAAGGAGTAAAAATTCCCTTCTTTCTCCATTGACTTGCAGGAGGACTGGATGAACAGCTTAGACCAGGCGCCTCCTTTTCAGACAGCTAAAGGTGGTGAGATGAATCGTATCCCTAACTTTCAAATTCATCGGACTTACTTAACATCAAAGGAAAAATATAAAAAGTAAAATATATTTGTGTATGGGAGATACATGACTCCTGCCAGTACGTGATACTGTATCCTTTCAGTTAACAGTGGGAATCAGTGTTACACCGTTGCCTACTTATAAGGGAAAGCCCGTATACCCCATGGACTTGCTGTGAACATAAGCTTGCTGGGACCGTACCTAGAAAAAAAAAGAACTTTAAATGTGCAGGGTTGTCTTGGTGGGTCTGCTCCTGTGCCCAGCCCAGGCACCACCTGCCACAGCCTCTGCCCGAGAAAGTGCAGCATAACTGGGCCTTTAATGCTTTCATTTCTAGTTATCACAACGCGTAATGAAATAGGAAACCTCCTGGATGTAGAAATCGTAATTGTTAAGTTTTGCACAATATGACCTGTGTGTTTCAGGCCCATATCGAAATCTGTGGGGCTCCCCAACAGGCATAGCAGTCTGTTTGTGCAGGAGCCACAGCAGGAGTGGGCTTAGTCTCTTGTACTAAAAGGATTTGGCTGCTTATTGCAAGAATATTCATATCGTGTTGTGTGTGTGATTTGAAAAAGACAGCGAGGTGAGAGAAAGAGATAAATCAAAAGAGAGAGAGACATGAGAGAGAGAGAGAAATGAAGAAAGGAAGGAAGGAAAGAAGAAAGAAAGAAAGAAAGAGAGGGAGAGAGGGAGAGAAAAAGAGGGAAAGACAAAGAGGGAGAGAGAGAAAAAATAAAGAAAAATCTTATTTTTCTTCTCTGAAGATGCTGCTACTTTTCTCAGTGCCAACCCAAGCAAGAAGCAGAGCTAGACAAGGAGCAGGGCTGCAATAGGAATCACGGGCTCTGCTGGAGGTGATGGGAGCATGGCAGGTCACTGAATTTAAAATTCAGCTTACTTCTGCTGAGAGATGTGTCCAACTGGGGAAGCAGCAGACTGCCTCGGTCAGCTGGTCTCCCCATGCAGAGTGGCTCCGTTGCTCTCAGATGTGGGCAGCTCCTCCACTAAGAGTACTGAAAATGATGAGCAGGATTGGAGTGGAAAGAGGTAGGAGAGGTTCAAATGTTCAAGCATGCAATATTTACAGTTGAATTTCTGCATTGTGAGATTTCGTAAATAGCTTGGCTGCATGGTAAACAAAAGTCTGAATTTATGGTCCCAAATGGGACAGGAGTAGGGACCCATCAGTGGTATCCAGGGCTTTGGGGACAGTTTTGTAATAAACCCGCATCCTATCTGCTGCAGCAAAACCGAGAATCAGGAAACTTCTGGAGGGTCCTGAGCTGGCATGTGCATGTAGTTATATCTCTTGCTGGGCAATGTAGGGAAGGCAAAGAATAGCTCAAAAGTAGCTGCTATTGCTCCGCTACAGAGCATGATAGTCCATGATACAGCGGGGCATTGCTCAGGTGGGAAGGCTCGGTCTCAGCCCTGCAATGGTAATCGCTATTGGAGTTTCCCAGGCACGCAGGGGGTTGGTTTCATGCAAGCCAGAATGAAAAGTAATTCAATTCAGTATACTGGCTGCAGATACAGATTAGCTTTGATGCAGTAAGTTCCCTCTCTCATCAGCCTAGCAACATGTTGCTGCTCAAATTGGCTAAGGAGGCAAGCAGCAGCTTTTGACTTATGATCTGGGTTTCAGCCTTCATTGGGATGAACAGGCAGATGTACCAAGGCTGGCAAGAGCAAAAGGATGTGCTTTTTGGTTTTTCTGCCCAAGTCTGTAGTAAACAAGTCTTGATTTAAAACATGAGCTGATGACAGCTTTGGAAAATGAGGTAGCTCAAGCTCTTCTGAGCCCTTGTAAGCCTCATTCTGTCCTGGATCTGCAACACAGTAACAGAAACCATTGCCCTGCCTGGCACTTGGCCTTTGGCCTTACCATGGGAAAAATGTAACAGACTGACTGCTATGTTCAGAGCCATCCCATGTGGTGATCAGGACCCCAGCAAAGCTTTCAAAGTAGCTTAACAGCTGACTCTCCTCTTCAAACAAACACAAAGCCAAGCCAAATACTTTGCAATCAGCGAGCACTCCCAGGGTCTGTCTGTATGTGAAACCGTCGCCAGGCTGCGGGGCCAGCATGAGACACGGGTAGCTAACAGCACCGCTGGGGAGCTCAGGGACCCTTCTCCAGGCACCACCAAACTCCTGCCAAGTGGCACAAGTCGGCTAACTTGGGCTGCCCAGGCAGCCATGCTCTTGTGGGTCTTCTGTAGCTGCATGCTGGCAACTGGCTTGAACAGGGCTGGGGCCATGCTCCCAGCACTCTGCCCCGTGGGACAGTGATACTGAGTCCTCTGGCTTCTGGTGGGATGTCACACTATCGTCATCTGCCTTAGCCAGAGTTCATTAGCTGTGCTTCTTAGCACTTATTTAGGGGAAAGCACCTTTTTGGAAATAGTGCTGACTGTCAAACATGAAAAACTGTTAAAAAGCAAGATCAAGAATCCAGCACTTTCCCCCAGGCCCTGTTCCCTTCCCTAGCTGAGACCTGTCGTAAGGGAAACTAATCCTCCTTTTACCTTAGATACTGTGATTGCTTTCCCCAGGCTGCTGGTTATATATTTACCGATCACTTTTTACAAAGCCATTGTAATAGCCCTTACTACCGAGATTAACTTTTAATTATGACCATCTTAAACGCTTACGTTTTTATCAATACGGACTGCAACTTAATGGAGAGACTGTCCTATGTAGCACATGTTCATAGTAACTACATCAGTTAGTCACATGGAAAAGTCATGCCAAAAAGGTCACAACACCCAAAATAAAACATTGTCTGTCTTTTGACATGATTTAATAGTTTCAAATGAGAAACAGCACGTCTGACCAGGCAGCTATCCAATGACCACCAGCAAGAGCACCGCTGACTGCAGTCTTGAAAACTGAGATAGGAAGGGTTCCCCTGTCACCACCGCTGTAACTCCTGTCTCTCCGGGGGTAATCGTGCTTGGGAATGTCAGTCAGCACCTACTCTGGCACTGGCTTGTGTTTCTCTAATACTTTCTCTCCTCTGGAAAACATATTTCTGTCTGTAGCATTATTCTTCTCTTTGTCTTAAGAAACACTTGAAACTGCTGCTATCTCTAATTCTTGATTTATCTTCTCATTTACTAGCACTCTGGCAGACCTCTTAGTTGCTATACAGCAGCGTGAAGCATCTTATTTTTGGAAAATTTTACATTTTATCTCCTGTTTGGGGTCATATTATTTTCCAGAATTGGCAGATTTCTTTTTAAACTTGGTATTTTTTTTTCCCCTGGTGCTCTGGTATAATTAGCACTAAATCAGACACTGAAAGCACTACAGCAGAAGGCTGAGATAGGGTTTCCTGATAGTAAAAATATATGAGAGACTGAGATAAAGATACTTCCGCTCCCAATATTCCCTCCTGGAAACTACAAATCCAGCAGATGAGAGGCCATCTGTGTGGATACCTTGTGATGCGTTTTAACACTAAAACAGTAATGGAGCTGCACTTCTAGGGCTTCCCTTGCCAGCAGCCATCCCTGGAAATCCCCTGTAGGAGTGAAAGGACAGATAAGGACAGTTCCATGGGAACAGCTAAACCTTCCCTTACCTTTCCTAAATAAACTAGAAATTGGAAAGTAACTTGCAAAAGTCAACCTAACCAACCAAGTCCTCCCAAATCTAAGTATTTTGTGCTCCATTTTAGTGTAATAATTAAGAATTATGAGAAAATACAGTAAGAAAATGAGAGGTCTAGTGCTTTTGCTCTTGAAAAAATGTTTTAACACCTCTTTGTGGTGAAATCTTTAATATCAGGTTTGGTGTACACTTTGACACACCTTTATCCTTGTGTTTTAGAAATATTAAAAAAATTAAATAGGCTATATTTATGAAAAAAATCTGCTACATTCTTCTAGGGTAAAGATTAATGCAGAGCAGTGCTGTAACCCTACAACCTTCTTCCAAAGAAAGCAAAACTGACAGGACTTTTGACATCTATGCAAAAGCAAGAAAGACGTCCGTGAGAAGCTGCCGCTCCCAATTCATGAGTCTCACACAGTTGTGAGTTCAGCAGAAATCAGAAATCTTTGCCTCCTTTGGAAGCGGTATTTTACTGTTTTGGCTAATCAAGTTCACCTTGCAATCAAGGGGCACTATATTCTGGTTCCAGCTGTTTCTTCCAAGGGACTTAAACCCTAATTTGAGAAAGAAAAATACAGCCTGTTTCACCATGGCTGAAAAGCTGCTAACCCTTGCTAGGCAATTGCACTGTATTTGTTTTTCCTGAGGAATACTGGGACAATCTGTAGGTGGGAGAAGGAAAGACCCTTGCTGCGCTCCAACGCACTTTTTTGTTCTGTTTAAAAATGACTTACAAGGTTGGCTATTCACCATGTTCTGCCTCCGCTCATGACAGAGGACAGTGATCTTACTATGCCTAATTTAATTTTATGTTTTGGTAAAGTGGAACACCCTAACCGTGCCCTGCACATACTCTGGGCAATTCGCCTTCCTCCCACTTCTGCAGCTGCATTGCCTGCATCTATTGGTGATGCTTTGAATGGAGCCAAAGAGCAACCACAAACTCTCGGGAGCAAAGGTTTAGAAAAACTGCAGAGAATTTCCAGTGAACACCCAGAGCCATGACAGTAAAGCATTTGGGGATTCTGAGCACATTCATCTCTCTTGATGAGCTCTTCCCAAATTTTCTAGCCAGACGCTGTAGGCTTTTAGCCCTCTGTGGGCATTAGCAGAAGCAATAGCCAGCTGGAAGTCCAAATGGCTACTAGATGAGTCTCATGGACTGCTTCAGAACATGCACATTAAGGCCACGGCTTACATGAAGACGAGGTAGAAGACTCTGCTGATTGACTTTAACAGCACCACATGAATACTTGACTGCACGGGCCTGCACATGCAATCAGCTGCAGGACAGGTTTTCTGTAATTGCTGCTGTCATGTATTAAAGTTCCTTCACCTGTGCTGTCAGAGACAAAAGTTTGCAGATTGACTCCTATAGACGTTCTTTGATTAAGAACTGATGTGTATCAGCCTACTCTGTGAAATAAGGAAAAAAAAAAAGAGACCATTGATTAAATGAGATTAAAAGCAACAAGTGCATATCTGTTTGTAGACAAAGACTTACACAAGGAGGTCAAACTGTACCATACAAGGTTCAAAACAGATTAGGAGTGTCCACACACAATTAGCAGTCATTGCATTAAATGAGCTCAGGACACCTCTTTAATTAAGCAGGTCCAACTATGCAAAACAGGCCTCACCATTGTAGAAAAATGTATTGAGCCAGGACCAAAAGTAGCAAATGTTATGAACACGGCACATACACGACAACACATCCTCTTTAGCTGCTTCAAAGGTTATTTTGAAGCATTCAAATGCTAACAGCTTTCACTTTCTTTAAGAAAACAAACGAGGAAGTCGAATAGACACCTCCTACAGCCACAGTGTTGATGTTCCTCAACTAAACACAGCTTTATGCAGAAGGGCAGGTTAGATTTTTTTTTAATTAACAAAATTTAGATCACAATTTACACACATTTTGATTGCTAGTTAGGTCGTTATACTAAGCTAACCTGTCTAAGACAAGAAAACCTATTTTTTTTCTGTTCCCTAGCTCTGTTGAACTATACAGGCTTCTTGTCGTATAAATGTTAACTGATTTGCATGTAAACTGTAATTTTGTAATGGACAGAGAGATCAGTCCACATAGATGCAATGACAATGTCAGGTGCTTCGTTTACTTGCATCATATCATTGGGTATCGTATGTCTTAAATGACTTCTCTTTGGGGAAATATAACAAAAGTTAGCTTTTGAAAAAGAAACTCAGACCATTGAAGTGTAAAATGAAACATAATGAAGCAAAATGTTTATAAATGGAAGCAAAAGGGTCAATCAGACTATAGAAAAGCTTATTTAACAACAGTAAAGATTAATAAGATTCATTACTCTTTTCAGTCTAAAAGTCCTGCCTTTATATCTGTCATGTGCTGTAAAGAAATCTTTGATTTTTCAGATTGAACAACAGAAGTACTCTAGAAGTTCATAGATATTCTACTTAAAACAGGATGCCACTTACGGTGTTTTATAATGATTTGTTTATAGCAAATGCACAAATATTTGAGTGACAAGGGAAAGGTTAAAATATTAGAATAATAAAATGCAGTATTTTCCTCAAGAAAGTGCACAGACATTTATTTCAATGACATGGCGCCCATGCTCAGCATGCAATTGTGCTGCACAAAAAGGTGGTGGCATTAAGAAACTGGTCTCCTAGTTTAGACGAAAGACTGTGTTCTTTCACCTTCAAAACACGTCTACGTTGGCAGACATGTTACTATAAAATATGTAGACAATATTTTTCTATTATATAGAAACTATAACGTTTCTATAAAATATTAAGTGTGTGTAACCTACTGAATACTTATTTTTTAAATTGTTTGGAGCTCCAAAATCAAACCTGAGAAGAAAGCACATGTGTGAGATTATTGAAAGAAACCTGCTATTTCTGGCAAAGTATTATATGCTCATCTTTTTGTTTGAGTTTTTAAACTTTGTGATGATTTCATAACAAGATTAAGGTAGAAGTGCCATTGTTTTTCTTGATGGAGCAGAGAAGCCAGTTCACAAATAATGTTGGCCTCAATCCTGTAAACACTTGTGTACAAGCTTAGCTTTTGTACCGTTGATAGTCTCATTGAATTCAAGGGGATTATTTGCATTATGAGTGTTTTGTGCATCTGCATTTGCTATACTTGAGCCGTTGTTACAACAGACAAGTTTTCAGGGTTGATAAACTAAAAAAAAAAAGTCCAGTCGTGTCATCTTGGCGATGCTTTTCCGTTTTAATAACTAACAAAGTGGATGGCAAGGCCTGCCTGCCCAACGCTCCCACAGCAACAGAGAAAATACGAACTTTCACACAATTTATCTAATCAGGACGGTAGTTCCTGACCTACATCCTCCGCACAGCCTACGGCAAGGCCAGGCCATTCCTTCTGCACTCGGTAACCCAGGGAGAGTTGACAGGCCGGGGCCACAAGTGATGGGACTCCCCCTCTGTAAGCTGGGGCGCTTCCCGGGGGAGCGCGACCGCACGGGGTAGGTTTCCACAGCCCCCCGGCACCCCTGGGGGCTCCTGCTTCCGCCGGGTGGGAAGAGGAGCGGGGAGCCCCTCTGCCCCCGCACCTTGCTCGCCCCCACACCCCCCCGTCTGTCCCGGCCCGGCCCGGCGGGCGCCCAGGCTGGATGCGCCGGGCCGGGCCGGGCCGGGCCGGGCCGCCCTCTCCCCTCACAAAATGGGGGCCGGGCCGGGCCGGGAGGCCGCGGCCCCCGCGTTCCCCGGCCGGCAGCGCCTCTGTCAGCGCCGGCGCCTCCGGTCCCCCGAGACTCGCGGAGCGCGGCGAGGCCCGGCCGCCCCGCGGCCTACGTGCCCCGCCGCGGGCCCGGCGACGTGCGCGGCCCCAAGCGCTGGGCCGCGTCTCCCGCGGGAGGCGGAGGGAGCGCAGCCGAGCGAGCCTCGCTGCTCCTTCCTCTTCCTCTTCCTCCTCCCCGTCCCCGTCCCCTCAGCCCCTCCGCACCGCTCCCCCGCGGGGACGCGCCGGGCCGGGCCGCGCGGCAGCGCCTGCCCCCGCCCCTCGGCGCTGGCTGCCGGGCCGAGCGGCGGCGGGGGGTCACGGCGGCGGCGGCCGGGTCAGAGGGTAAAGGTTGCTCCCCCAGCATCCTCCGTGCTGGATACTCAGCCATCTTGGATCCGCGGGACAAGAAAATTCATGCGGTGAGTCCGGCCCCGGCCGCCCCCTCCCCCCGGCCCCCGCTGCCGCCCCGGGCCCCGCTGCCGTCCCGGCCGCGGGCCGATGAGGGAGGGCCGGGCGGCGGCGCGGCCCGCGGCGGGGGCCCTGCGGGCCCAGGGGCCGTCCCGCCGGGGTTTCCGTTTGCTTTTGTCTCCGAGGGGGAGCGGGGGGGACGCGGCGGCGCCCGAGCCGGGGAGCGCAGCCGCAGGCCCGACCCGGCCCGCCGCCCCCCGCCCTCCTCCGCGGCCGCGGGGCGGCGGCGGCCGCCGGGCGCCGCTTCGGGGCTGGCCGAGGCCGCGGCCCAGCGGTGCCTGGGCCCCGCATCCTCCGCGGCCGCCCGCTGGCAGCTCGCCCCAGCGGCCCGCGCGGCCCGCCCGGGACGGCTCCTTCCCGCCGCCGCCTCGCCGCCCGCCCCAGCGCGGGCCCCGGGCCTAGCGGGCGGTCGCCTCCGCGTTCTCCCCCCGCTCGCCTCCCCGCCCCCCCCCCCCCCCCGCGGAGCCCGTCTCCGCGCTGCGGCGGGGCTGCGCGGCCGCCCGGCCCCCGCCCGCCGCCTCCCGCCGGGCCCGGCGGCGGGACAGCGAAACCTGCCACCCACGGCCGGGGCTGCCGCCGGCCCCGGTCCCGGGCGGCGCCGGGCTGCGCGCCTCGCCGGAGTGGCCTTGCGGCCTGCTCCGCCGGCCCCGGGGAAGGCCCAGGATGAAGCAGGGGAGTGAGGCGGGGGTACTGCTGGCTGGTTTTCTTCGAAAAATATATATATATATTTTTTTTTTCGCCTGCGCCTTTTCCACTCTCCTCCTGGCGGCGGTTGAGGTGGTGTGTAAACAGGTTCTGGTGTTCCCTCAGCCGTGTTGGTAAAACAAACTTGAAACGGACCGAGCTGCTTTCTCGAGCGCTGCCCCCGGAGGAGGGAGCCGGCCTTCCCCTGCCCGCCGGGGCAGCGGTTGGAAGCTCTGTCCCGGGGACGGGGGAGCCTACAGGTGCGGGCCGGGGGAGGAGGTGGCACAGGGTGACAGGTTAGGGATGAGGGGGGGACACCGGAGCGGTGGGGAAGGGTGCGAGAGGTAGTGGTGTTTACGCTGTCGTTAGCGTACGTGTGCTCCTGATGGAAGCAAGGATTTGCTTACAGGTATCCTAGGTTTAGCATTTCTGTTTTGGGGTGGGTTTTTTTTTTTGTGAAGTTACAGTTAACTTTGTTTTGGAGGTTTTGTAACACAAGAAGATGAAAATGGGTTTGTGTTAGATGCGGATCAGCAGCTGTGCTGCTGATCCGCATCTAACACAAGCCCATTTTCATTTCTACTCTGTCTGTTTTATCAGAGAAAAACTTCTTTCCAACTTTGCACTCTTTCACGCCCAGGGGAAGATAAGAACTTTTTGCGTCTCTTTCTTGTATATGTACGTGTGTGCGTGTGGCTCGAGTGTGTGAAGGAGACATTCCTGTGTGCTTGCACAGCAGTAACATCTGGTGCTGGTGGCTGGCTGCTAGTCTTAACTCCAGCTGGGGGAAGGGAGTTTGAGATGATCAAACCTGCTGTCACATCAGTTAGTGGAAACCTTTGTGTTTCTGGAAACTTGGATGTGTTTCAGGCTGTTAAAACTTGTGAAGACCTGCAAGAGCAAAATAGTTGTTTAGGTTTATATGGCAAAGGCATCTTTGCTTGGACCTGGAAGAATTGCTGTGTACATGTTGGTGTGTGTTGATGTACTTTGAGTTCTCTTAGAGTGGTGGTGTGTTAAAAGAACACAACTCACCAGATCCAGTTTTATGATCTTGAAGACTATGTATGTGTCCAATGCCTTTTTTTTTTTTTTTTCCAACTTCCACTATTGTTTATGTTGAGAATTCAGCCGGCATGTTAAACTTCAAGGTGTCGACTGCTTCTGATTTTAGGAAGGGATTTGAATACTTGCTATCATGAGCTGGCTGACTTGACTTGCAAGTGTATTTCCGTTTCACTTTCAGGAAGCTCTTGATAAAGCTAAGAGTGTAGTAGTAGATAAACCTTGTCTGCAAGTCTCTTCTAGAAACTTAATATTGCTGTCAAAGTAGTCATTGTTATTGTAACCCATTTGTGTGTCAGTTCTACCAACAAATGAAAGCGAAAGCTCTTGGCTGAGAACTGGAAAAAAAAAAAAATCCCTGGAATTCATTAAAAAAAATTGATTTGAATTCTCTTTAAAAGAATCTAAGTTTAGAGAATTGGTATTCAGTGTAAAAAATAGGGCAGTTAACATGTCCTGAAGTTTGATGCTAAAAGCTGGTCTCATAAGTGGCTGTTTGTACCTGAAAGGCTTGGTCTGTACCTCAGCCCCTTCATGTGAAAGTTGTGTGCACCTGTAGTGGAATGGTAGCTCTCAGACAGTATTTCTGCTGTATTTGCTAGACTTCTAAATGTATTTCTGTCTAGATAGAGATTAGCTCTGAAATTAGAAACATTATTGCATTTTTAACCTCTGCTGTACTTTTTTAAAAATTTTACCCATTTTTGTGTTGGTGCAGGGGTCTGTCTGTTGTATAATAATTGCAAAGTTGTAACATCGTTATAGCTTTACAGCAGTCTTGTATCATAACTTTATTTATTCAAAAATATCTTGCACCCCCTTTTTATTGACTCAAGAAGTGAATAGCACTTAAAAATACACCATAGTTGAATTAAAATAGAGGTTTCTTGCACCTGGCTTTCTGACTTGATCTGGAAACTTAAGAAAAACATTCAATTGCTTGTTTTGTTACAAGGTAGTATAGAAAGTGCACCTAAGCTTCCAAGTACAGAATTTTGTTCTAAAGTAAGTAGATCCTTGTATTTAACTCTTTTTTTATTATGTCTTCCCTTAAAGCTGTAATGTGATTGAATACAGATTTTTAAAAGGCACCTAAAAAAATGTGTTCTTAAAAAAATACATATAAAAAATTCTTAAATTCTTGGCAGAATACTTGCCGTATTTGTTGTGTGCGTTTCTAAATGTTACTTAGATAAAAAGCTCTGTGCCAGTTTATGTAGAAGTACAGTACCATAGTAAGTCAAAACAATATTTTTTTTGCACAGATTTAAATGATTGCTCTTTAAGTGATACAGTCTTTCTCTTTTTTTAAAAAAATTATTATTAATACAGTGTATACATGAATTACAGGGCTTGTTGTCAAAAGCCAAGAAGTTCAAGTTAGGCTAACTTTGCTTCATCTGGGCTTTTGAGGTATAAATAAATAAAAAATTGTATGTAAACATTCTTCTACACAACAGAGATCTGCTCATATTTTTGCTTGAAATTTATCCTGATGTCTCAGATACACTGTACTGAGCAATTCAAAACAACCTGTTTCAGTTGTGTTTCCTGAATAGGGTTGGCCTTTCCCCCCCCCCCCCTTTTTTTTTTTAAACTTCCAAATGTGCTTTAGCACATAGGTTCTGTGTTTGTGTGTGAGGCATTGGTCTTCTGACCCAGATTCCTGTAAAAACGTATGAACAACTGAAAGTTTGTGGGTAGTCTCATTGACTTAAAAGCACCTACTCGCATGTTGACGGTTAACTTCGTGCATGACAGTTTTCAGGATGGATGCTGTATGTTGACAGCTAACTATGCTTTGATTGAGCATTATAACAGTGTAGGAAGAATTGTGTCAAATGAAATTATTGCACAGTAGGATGTTTAAAATTGTCCTTATGGAATTATTTTGTTTTTAGAGAAGGTGTGTGTATACCAAACACAGTCTGTGCTAATAATTAAGAGGTTTCTACATAGGATTTAAAATCTTTTTGTGTTTGTATCAGCAAAAATAAAAAAAAAACCCAACTGTAAAATGTTCAGATTGCTCTTAATTTATTTTTTATCTTTCATTTATAATACCCTGCTGAAAAATGAATATTTGGATTGTGGTAGTGTGTACTAGCTCAGCTTCTGGTCTGGTTGTGTAATAGGCCCCAAATTAAGGTGTAAATGATCCTTGCCCAAAGAGGTTACTGAGTCCCCGCGGTTTGTCTTGAGATAGTGTTGGTTATCAGTAGTGTTACAGAAAAGCATGCTTTATTTTTTCCCCTTGACTTGCTTGCTCTGCCATCTGACAGCTCTTTACACTGCTAATATGTTTAATTTCACAACTCTCTACATTTCCTAGGAGGATTCCGTTCAGATTATGCTGGTAGGTTAAAACTTGATTATAATTGAGACTTTTTTCAGACCCATCCTTGTCTTCTTGAATTGCTATGCAAGAGCTGTTGATCAGAAATTTCTTAGTAAGTAAATCATTGTTTCCTCTGTTTTCCTTTTGTTTTGGGATAATGTTGTTTGGTTTTTTTTTTTTGTCTTTTTAAGTATCATCTTGTACCCCATGTCGCTCATGATTCTTTTTGGTTGCAGTGAGTGGTTTAATGAACTTCTGAAGCATTTTCAGAGTTCTGCCTTCAAATTTTTTATGCATTTGAGATCAATGGTGGATGAATATAGTTGGCTGAGGTCAAGTTACTTGTAAAAAGGTATAGTTTATTTAAAATGAACAGCAGTATAAACCACTGGTGTATTTGTGGGAGGTAAAATGGAAACTCCTACTTTGTATTACTCTCACTGAGCAGACAGTAATCCAATGGATTGAGTGTGAACATAGGAGTCGGAGCATGCTTTCTGTCTTTTTGAGCTACCTGCTAAAGTGATGGGTGACGCTGGGTAAGTCAGTCATTTAACCAATTTATAGTTGAGTTCTAGTCTGTAATATTAGGGTAACGCTTTCCCGTGTTTTACTTGCGTGGTTCAGGGCTTCTGTGGAACTAGATAGCAGTAGCAGCTAACTTACATAGTTAGAGAAAGCAATGTTAAAAACCCCCAAAGGGTCCTATACCAAATTCAGTAGGTGGCAGTTGTATTGTTTGTCCTTAAGTGTTTCAGAATTGTACGTCCACAATATTTTCATTACAATCTAACTATGTGTGTATTTGAAAACAATAGCAAGGAGTTTCTAGGCACCAAAAAGAAGCAGTATGACTAATTACATTAAAACAACCGCAACTATTTTAAATTATAAACTGTTAATGTTTAGATTTGTAGGCAACTTCTTGGCAAACAAGTTTTTCTAAGGCTTCCTTCCTAACACAGACAATGATAATGTAATATCATATATTATCTTTTCTGTCTAAGGATTGTAGGAAGATGCCCATCTTAGTGCAAAATAAGTAACTAATGCTTGTGTCAGTGGACTGTGTACTTGTCATACAGTCTATATGACTGTGTGAGTTTTTTCTTCAAGCTTCACTGGAATAGTATTTTTCCCCTTCCAGCCTACTAAAGCTTTGCATTGTTTGAGGTAGACTGATTATTCTTTGTAACTATTTTTAATGCATTTTTTTGTTCTAATTGTGAAAACTGTTCTTGCAAAGGAAGTGTTGCCAGAGAATTATAATGATGGAAAAAAGGTCTGCCAGCCTTCCTTCTGTTGCTCTGCTGTGTAGGGGACTTGGTCAGCTATATGCTTGGAGTCTTTCACCTTTCAGCAGTAATGCAATTTGTGAGAAATTACTTGTTGCATATAAATATATATATTAAAAAAGTATAAAGTAGGAAAATAGCTGTGAGGCACGTATTTTATGTAATGACTAAGTAGGCTAAAAAAAATGTATAGAAGGTTGTCTCTCTTCTTGAGAGTGTGTACCATACTTTGTGGTATGAAGAAGTGGAAATCTGAAAGGTTTTCAAAAAGAAATCTAAGCTGTATGCAGTGCCGACTTTTGAAAGACTGAAGAGATGATGAACAATTCTGAATGTTAAAAGTACCTTGTAATATTGTGTCCACTTGTAAACCAGTTTGCAGTAAAAAAAAAAATATATATGAGATATTTGATTAATTTGTTGCAGTGTTGGTACTGTTCTTGATACTTCGCTGTGTGGTGTACCTTTCTTCAACATACCAAAAGCATCATTGTAAAGTAGAAAGGTACCTTATGTTGAAATCTTGATGGTTTATTTACTGGATGTGGACGCACATTTCTAGTAAGTTGATTCTTCAGGATGAAAATGATTAAGATCAGCATTATATATGAGAACAAGTCAGTATCTCTTTTTATTTCATGGCAGAAGCTGAAGTAAGTTCAGGTTCCTGTGCTATTGTGATACGGAGTTAATTATTTTCTCTTTTTAGGAAACTTTTTGGCACTTTCAGGATGATACGTTTTGGGCAGTAAATACATGATTTGTTTTCCTCCTAATTCATGGAAGTTCAGTTATATAAGAACATGTATGTTGTGAGACATCTGTGATGAAACAGGAAGTATTCTGAATTTCTTAGAAGGATCCAATGTAGTTTTCAAGAGATTGGTACTCTTCTGAGTTTTCCTTATCTCAGGTAGGTGTGTATTGTGACTATCAGCAGTATATGCTTGATGGCAAGTAGTATTTTCATAAGAATTTAATTAGGAATTTGCAAACTGTTGATATTGGCTGTGATCTTAATCTTTTATTTGTCTCTGAAAGACACATAACTTTTGTTTAAATGAACTTTCTTTTTTCTTTTTTTTTTTTTTTTTTAAAAAAAGCATCTGGCAATTCTTTTAGGTTCCTAACTGTAGATTCAATTTCAGGCCTCCTTTTCTTAAATATGCTACTAGACTGAATTTGTTTTTATAGGAACAGCTCAACAAGTCTTGAAGACTGGGATGGCCAAGTGTAGGTCTGGTTGGCAACCCAGGAGAGACTCACTGAGAGCAGGCGTCTTTAACTGTGCCTTAACTGCAGCACATGTGTATTCCAGCATACAACTGCTGGATTTTTTTTTTTTAAACTAATGGATACCTGCATCTGCAGAGTCTGTTTTTTAAAACAAAAACATTTTGTGAGGTATATTTTAAAACTCAATAGACTAAGCGTAGTCCACAGGCCATGCTGTTAATGTACTTAGCAAAGAGCCTGAAGACGAATAGCGTAGGCTGAAAATGAATAAACAGTGGTAGTAAAATCTGTTGATAGCAGGATGCGCTTAGTGGATTGTTTTATGTCTGTATCTGCAAGAAATAGGGGAAGCAATATTGATAAATTCAAGTGGAGTTGTTTTGAAGAGCAGTGTGATACATGACCGTGAACTTAGCTGTAATTTTTTTTAAAATCTGATCAGAGATGGTGAGGGAAGAGTGAACTCTAGGCAAATGCATGCTGGGTTCATTCTGCAGTATCTAGTATTGTTTAAAGAAAGCCTAGGAAGCTTTGATTCAGTTTTTCTCAGGAAGTGTGATTTATGAGATTATTTAGTTTGTCCCTCCTCCCCAGTGTGTGTGTACATGTATGTATGTATAAAAATTTAAAATAAGATAAAAGTTGGGTTACCTGTATATACTTTACATTTGAGTTAACTCAAAAGTTAAGCATTTAACTTAATTTATACCTATAAATATATTTATATATGGAAACTTAAAACAAATCAGAACGAGGAATTAAGACTCAAATTATGGTCCTACAAGCCTCATACAAATGTGTTTAGGTAGAAGAAGGAACTCCAAATCAGTGCACCCTCTTGGAAAAGAGATAGTCTGACCTGATCTAGTGTGTATTCTGTAGGACGGCGGCTGGTCAGGCAGCCTGTGAGCACATGCAGACTTCCAGAGTGTCTGCACCACAACTCTCTTTTCCCTGGAGCAAGGGGGAGAGTCAGTCATGAAGAGATGTGGAAAAGAGGGAAGTTGAGGGTTATTGTGGTGTGGGAGAAGTATTAAGAAACAAAAGAACAAATAACAAAACAAAAGGAACCTAGTTTTTATTAGTTCTGCTGCTCAGGGAAAAGAATGTCTGTATATATGATTAGTAGTGTGTGTTTGGTTTTGTTGTTTGGTTTGTTTTTTTTTTTTTAATGAACCCAACTTAACTTTCTTAGTCTCAGATGGTTCAGTATTTTTGGGATTTGCAGGAGAGAACTCTAATCTGTATCTAATCTAATATTCTGTTCCAACTGAGCAATTGTTCTTTGTACTTATTGATGTAACTGTCCATGGCTCTGCAACAGATTCCAGTGCAGTACTTAATTTTGTAATGTGCTTCTAAAAATAAGTGCATAATCTTATGTAACGCTTCTTGTATTGTTAGCACCTAGAGGCTTCATCCTCACTGGTTTGAAGCAAAATGCATCCTACATAATTTTTGATTCTGGGTATTTACATCTGAAATATTTTCCCTGTCAGTGTCTGTGGCCAAACAGTGACTTTGCTTGTGTGTTAGGAATATCAGATATCTTGTTTGCACTGTTAGGTATGTTACTCCTCTGCATTTGCAGAGTTTTACAGTGTTATTTTGGCATATCTGAGCGAAACGACAGTTAGAAAGTGCTATATACTACAGTAGACACTTTTTTCCACTAATTTAAAGAAGCCCAGTGGATTCCTGCTCACAGGTGCGTGCACTTCATATGTTACACTTTCTCAGAGACCTCTCACATAATCTGGCTCTGCACTGTAACTGTAAGAGTTCTGAAAGTCTGTGGATGTTGCAGTCGTGAAAAGGAGATGTTAATTGCATTAATGCAACTTTGAAGGCAAACTTGAAATGTGCCTCAAAATAACCCTCACTTTTTTTCAGTATTTTAGGTGACATTTATGACCAAATTATACTATTCTCTTAGCTGTTGTACACCTCTTGCTGTAGTCTTAGCAATGTTTTGATCTCTTTAATGTGACTTTTCTCGTGCTTTTTGAATTCAGGCTGCAAATAACATGTTAAATTAAATGATAGAATGCATCATGTCTTGCTGATAGGATGACACCTGTGCAGAACAAACTTGTCATCTGTAAATAATTTAAGGGACAGAAATTAGATTTATCAAGAATTATAGCTTTATTAGAGAGTAACTTGGTTCTCATTTTTCACCACTTCTTGAAGTAGGTGCTATGTTTTTATGTTGAGAGCACAGCTGAAATTTCAGACTAGAGGATCAGAAATTGAGAGCCTCAAGATCTGAGGCTAAAACAGGGACATCCATTGTTTGTTCTATTACTGTCCTTATAAAAGTTAATTTTCCATAGTGGTGTTTACTGACATCCCAAGTGCTTCATTTTACAAGGTCCTTCTCTTTCCCTGAGGGATCCTGTAGTTCAGTGAAGAGTAAATTCAAAGGGATCTAAGGTCTGAAGGAATAGATACTTGTAAAACTGAACAAACAGGTAGTCTCTTCATTAGGTCGCAGCTTTAAGAATAAAAGAGATTTTGTAGATGCTTTTAATGATTGTTTTATCTAAACAATTCAAATTATTTAATTTCCTAGCAGTGTCTAAGTCAGGTATCCAGAACTTTAGGGCTGGGGAAGTACTGTCAGCCCTCAGACTTCCTTGTCAACCATGGAGGTCATCCTGAAAGACTGAAAAATTTGTAAAGCTTCATGTTTATACCAGTAGCCCGTGCTTCAGTGTGAGGGTTACTCTTGGCAAAGTATGGGTTACCTTTGTCCTTCCTGAGGCCAAACAGCATATATACATATTCAGATAGGTAGATATGTGCCATTTCTACATGGATAGGTTTTGTTTCTAGGTTGGACTTGGGTTGTTCAGTGGGAGAGTGGGCAATGACAGTAGGTGACAGCCTGCTGTAAGGCCTGTCATCCTGTGCCTTCACCCTTTGGTTGTGGATCTTAAGAAACCCTCTTGTGTATTGAGGGGCAAAACCCACCCTTCCTGGAGGCCTGTGGGCACCATCCCCTTATCCTGGTGATGGGGAGACAATCCCTCCTGTTCCCGAGGAACTGATGAGTGTGCCTGTGAGGGGAAGGAGCAGGATATCCAACACAAAATCGTTGTTAATCAGCTTTGTCTTGTGAATAGCAACGTTTTGCATTTTTTTTTTTTTCTCAGTTCTGGGCGCTCCAAAGAGCCCTGGGACACAGCTGGAGCACTGTGGCTTTGGAGGAAGGAAGGACATTTGTCTGCTGGCACTGAGGGACTCCCGAGCGCCATGTTCTTTGCATAGAAAGGCCAGGACTGTGCCCTAGCCACGGTGGAGCAGGCGCCTCTGGTAGGCCAGGCAAGGAGCAGGAGGGCAAAGGCAGGGGCAGCATCCCAGAGAGGGAGAGCCTGAGCAGGCCAGGCCATGTTCTGTGCCCAGTGTGTCAGCCCGGGCCTAGCCTGGCAGTTAATACTGCGTTTGTAGAGGAGAAATGCCATGGTTTTGTAGTAAATATGTTCCTCTGTTCTGTTTAGTATTGTTTCCTCTTTTTCTAGAATAGTAATCCAGGGAGCCAAATGCAAGAATAACACATCAGTTGTGTATTTCAGTGTTTATGTGCCTAGTCTTTTTTTACAAGTGTATCCCAGAGTTTCCTCACCACAGCTGTCTGTCGTCCGTCTGTCCACTGGTAAGAGAGGGCTGCTAATGTCAAGGAGGCCCTGGTGGTTGTTGGCATTTTATCATTGAGTCTTCTTGGCCTGGTTTGAGCAGGGCTATGTCAGGAAACCGTTGGTATCACTAGGTTCATGTGGGGTTGTTAGGAGAGGGGAGTTTTGTGAAAAGAATTTCACATATATTTTTTTTTTAAAGAGTCAGTACACGCTTTTTACTTTAAATGCTTAATTGTCCTGTTAATATAATTTAATTTTGTGAAGCTGGTGCGTTTATCCTACACTCATATAAATTGCTATTTATGAAAAGTTTTAGATTTTCATGGAAGATGGTGTAACCCCCCTTCCCTCTCTAATTAAGTAAAACTTTGAAATTTTATGTCGGGTTTCTTCAGTGTCTGCCTTTTTGACTTGTGACATACAGAATGAATGGATAGTCTTTTCATTGACTAATGCAGGGTCAGAATGAACTTGCATCCCTCTAATGTTGCCCTTGCCATGGCACTCTGTAAAACTGTGTGGGTATGCTTTGATCTTTGAGGTATGGATATTTTGGTTGTGAACATGTTTTCTGTGAAAACTCTTAGTCAGTAATAATTGTAGTGACACTTTAAAATATCTGTTACTGTTTTTACTGGAAAGGGAAAAAAAGCATATAAAACCATAAGAGAATGACAGATTTCACTTAGAAGGTAAGCTTCTGAAATTGTTATGCATGAAGAGCATTTAAAATAATCCAATTGTCAATGGTAAACTCTAATACTGAAACAGGAAAAAAACCAAGTGAAAATTGTCTTGCCTCATCAGTTGCCCTCATGCTTTGTAGCATTAAACTCAGAAGACATTCCAAGTTTTGCCTTGGTTAACAGAAGAAAATTCCCTTTGGTGGTGTGTTTCTTCTCTCTGAATGCAGCTAACACGGTTCTGCCCACATTATCCTTTTTTCTTTTCTTTTCATTTTTTTTCTCTCTCTTCTGAAGAATTAAGTCAGTATTTTTCTCTCAGAGGTGACAGTCCAGTGGTGTCAGGGTAAGGGGGCTGTCTTGGAACAAGATGGACAGCTGCTGATAGAGTGGGTTCGGTTTGGGTTCTACAGCAAGGTCTTGTCATTCACTGGAAACCTCACCAGTTCCTGCTCCTGCCAGCAGTCTGACCTCTGTGGACACTGTCAAACTGGCAAAATAAAATCGGCAAAAAATCAGAATTACAAATGGCTAGATTACTAATGGAAATATGTCCCTTGAGTAAGAATGAGACTCCTAGTGATACCTTGTAATTGTACATCTGTTACAAGGAGCTAATTTAAATTTGGGGTTGAACTGTGAAGTGATAGTGGTAAAAATCTATGCAACACTGCTGAGGTGGTATTCATTTTGTAATATTTCCTTTACATTTTTTGTAATATCAAATCTGCTTTGAAATTTTAGTTATTAAAAGTTTAAATTTTTTTTTCACTTAGTGTGAAACGCTTTGAATTGTGTTACTGTATAAATCTAGAGAGGAGCAGCTATGTTCCATTAAGTGGTGAAGGCATTCCCAGTGTTAGTATAGGCACATGATGCTGTGAACTTAATTTTAATCTGAAGACAGGGTTTTAGAGAAATGCAGAACACTTTAGCTAGCCTTTTTTGTTTCCTGTGCTCCCAGAATGCCTCCTTTTTCTACCTTACGTATTCTTACTGGTGTTTTTTTTTTTTTTGTCCCTGTACTTTTCTTTCTCTTTTTCATCTATTCTTTTCACTCTGTTTCTTTGCTTCCCCAGCAATTTAAGATTGAAAAGTGAACTTTTGGATAACCTTATTGTTCTTCCTGATGCTTAGTCTTTGTATTGCTACGTCATAAACTTATCTCATTTTCAGTTCATAAACTGAAAGGGATGTAGGTCACCATTTATATGAGCATTTGAAGTTTTGTTACAAGCAAACCCCTCCCTCAGTCAGTGCATAAACCCCTGCTTCAATGAATGTTAAAATTGCAAACTCAAGGCAATCTGAATTTAAGAAATGCTGGAATGAAGGTTTTCTTTCCTATCGTAAGTCAGGTTCCATCTGCATATCACTATTATATCGGTTTTTGATCAAATGCTGTTTTTCCCAGAGGATTCTGGCCTCGTTTGCCAGACAGGATGCATGGTGTTCAGTCACTGAGGTTTTTCTTTTATAATCCCATTGTTCAGGTCATGCTATCCAAAATAATAAGTAAATTCTGGATTAATGTTTTCTCCTCAATTTTTTCATTACAGTTTCATGGAAGTGCTTTATAATATGTTTTTGAAAACATTATATTTTTATATTGCCTCACTGAGGTGACAGCAAAGCATTAGAAAGAGAAACTGAGGCATTGGCTTAATATTTCACAACAGAAATACCTTTCATTTCATTTGCAGCTGTGAATCATTAATACTTCTGCATAGACTCTTGAAATATTTCAAGCAAAAGGCACTTGTGAACATCTTTGTGTGGCTCCCCCAGTATTATTTTAATAAAAAAAAAAAAGACAAACCTTAAGAGACAGGCATAAAATCAGTTTACATATGTGACATTTAAACATCTTAGCTAGACACACTTTCTATAGTCTCAGCCTCATTAATTAGGAGAAGATAGAGGTACATCTTGACAGCGGTCCCTGGTCCATTGACTGTACACCAAAGGAATGAGGAAATCCAGAAATGGTGGGTATGAGTCCAGGGTCTGAAGCTCCGCAAGCGGTAGTGGCTGGGTCTTTGGGACTCTCTGCTTTTGCATCAGCATCTTACACGCCTGCCTCTTTCTCTCTGCAGTTTCTTTTTCTGTTCCTGTTCTGAACTCTAATTCCTCTTCTGGTTTCCTCCTCCCCTGTGTCCTAGCTATCCTCCTGATGGCACCCAACTGATTTTTAAGAGAATTAAAGTATTTCTCAGCCCTAGGATGAAGTGTCCTTAGCTATCCTGTGGCTAGGCTTACATCCACACCGTTGCAGAGGTCTCATGCAAGAAGGTGAAACGTGCGTTGTAGATCAGCAGAGAGAAGTTGTGAAATTCTGTACCATCTCAGCGTAGCATGTGAGCGGGGTGGTGGTGCGGAGCCTTACCGCTGAAGCAAACTTGAGTAGGTCTTCCATGTGATGGTACACAGTGCCTTCCTAAGATAAGAGCATGCCCCGCTTGTCAGTGTTACACAGCGTTCAAGTGCTAGAGCATCCCAACAGACTAGATTTTAAAATGTTTTCAGCTGGAGGGGGGGTATTTTCCTGATTCAGAAATTATTATAGCTACTTTAAAAAATAAAACAAATCTGATCAGTTCAGCCTGGAGAATATTTGGGCATAAAAGGCTTGTGCATTCTGTAATTTGGCCAAGTGAATGAATATGGAGTCTTAAAAGCAATGACTAAGATTATCTAACACAATATTACTGCCTGCGCTGTCTGTAACAATGTAAGTTGCTCTTAAAAGTAAAACCAAATCTGTATGTTTTCATAGCTTTTTTTTCTTCCAAAGTAGTGCATTTGAAAGCAATTTTAAACAAGGCCCAGATTAAAGTGCATTTCATGTGCATGCAATTGATTGTGCCGTTCTCTGAATATGGAGTATAAGAAGAGCTATAGAAAATTTCTGGAAAATCATTAGTCTAGAAGTGTTGGATAAACCTCAGAATATAGGATTGTTTTCAGAATTCCTAACTTTAAAACATGATACGGTTTTCAAAGTGAGTTATCTGCCCAAGATTTCTTTTGAAAACGGTACTGAAGTTAAATGCTTAGAAAAAATATTTTTGTGCTCTTGATTTCCCCCCCCCCCCCCCCCCCCCCCGAAAAGAAGCTTCACTTGAGGAGAGAAGTTGTATCCATAAGAAGATTACTGGCACTTATGAAAATGGACTGGAAAGCAGGGGTTAGCTGTAACTTCATAGTTAAGGAATGAATACCATTGCTACATTAAAAAAAAGGTTTGCGTTGTAAATGAAGATACTTTAGTTGTAAGGGTATAGGAGGATTATGTAATGAGGAAAAGGGCGAAGCAATTAAAAGAGAAAGTGTTTGTTATAAGAGGAGTGAGTGTTCTCAGGTGAGGTGATGGTTTTAGTTTTATTTGGTGTGTTCACCTACGCTAAAACTATCGTGAAAATAGTAAAGATGTCTATTCAAGTAATATATGACTCATTTTCTCCTCTTCTTTGTGTTTTACAAGTTAGGCTGTTAATACCCAGACTCAGCTATAAATCTTTGGGTGTCAATTTAAGATCCAGATTTATCCGCCATATCTTCCTCCCCTTAATTTTAATGCTTGAGGTGAAATTTCTCTCTTCTGACTTCAGCTGGCTAAAAGGTAGGCATCTAGGCCTCTGGAAGTCCAGGGAAAGAAATGGAAGAACTTCTTATGTATCCTTGAAAGCACACGCATAAGCCAGAAATGAGCATTTGCTCTCTGAATGCATAAGTGTAACTGAACAGAGTAGGTGTGTTACTGTAATATGTATAATGGATCATACAGTCAGTGTAAGTGCTGCTGTACCCTTTTCCTCCTTTTCAGACTATACTTGTGGCAATACACATATAGCAAATCTGTATGTTATGCAAATATGCTGCAGATAATGAACAAACAGTAATTTTCACTGGGATGGACTTACAATGTGTAACCATGACACTGTGAGTTACTGGAGTAAAACTTTCCCCCTTTATGCTTCAACTTCCAGGTGGAGGGATTTTTTTTTTTTATTATGTGGGTCTTGTTTTCTGCCTGTAACCCAGGGTTTTGGTAAAAATCTTCCTATATAAATAGGCAGTAGCAATGCTAGACCTGTGCTAGAGCATAAGAACCTAAATAAGTCTTGTATTACTATAGCAATTACAGTATAATGTATTAACAGTTGTGAAACCTTTGAATAATCTTTTTTTTTTTAAAAAAAAAAAGCATGCAACAATGTATAGTCAGTAGAACCCCTATGGGATTATGCATTTTTTGTAGACTGCCTCCGTGTGCCTGTGTGAGTAGTGTTTATTGAGATCACAAATGAGAATGTGGCTAACATATTTTCCTGTGAGGGATCAGTTCTGGACTCATGCTTTCTTCTCCCCCCTCTGTCAGGCCCATGTTGTGGTGCTCGTCATTCTCGGTGAACGGTCTGTATTGAATTATGGTTTGTTTACTGGCTCTTCCGACCTCAGTCATAGCGCCTCTGGGATCTTTCCTCTTAAACCTTCTTTGTCTGGGAAAACCAGAGTCTGTAGTTTATAAAAAATTATTTAGATTCTTTTGGCTGAAAAGTGTGATAAATTTTTAACGTGTAATTTTATAATGATGTGTAGTGTTAGTGCATAGTTTTGTTAATTTTGCAGGCTCCTAATATGTGCTTCCCCCTTCAGATACATATATAAATAATTGTCAGTTTTTACTAAAAATATGTATAAGCTACAGTTTTGTGCATGTTTTTAGAGAATCGGAACAGTATAAATTGGATTAGGTATGGAATATGCAGAATAAAAATTTAGCGAGCTGTGTAATTTTTGCTCAGAGAGGACACTCGGTGTCCTCCAATTTTGCACTTCTATTTAGATCTATTGTGAGAAAGCCCTTAATGGGCCACCATGCTAATGGTATGAAGTTAGCCCAAGGTACTGACCTTGCTTATAAAAAACACCTTAAAATATGAGGTAGAGTTTTTGTCACCGATTTCTGTGTCCTAACAAAGTTCTAAATCAGGCTACATTTCCTTTCAGGGTTTTTTTTTTTTTTTTTCTTTTTTTAATTGAAGTTTTGTTTGTCTATGTCAAGTCAAGTATGTAACATACTCAAGAATCACTAAATTTTAACACTATTAAAACTCATCTTCATGATGTGTTTGTTCTTTAAATTGGCTATTAAACTTTACAACTGTAGAAATGTGCTTGATACTGATGGACTTACTATAAACATTTACTGCGAAAACTCTTTTAGGAAAAAAAAGAGTTCTGGATCAGTAAGAAATATAATAGTAAAAATCTAATTTTCAGAAAAGAGGTAGATATGGAAGTGGTTAAGGGAGCCTCCGTTAGGACAGAAGTACATTATTCCCATATACATCATGTAACTGACACATGTTAATCATGATGCACTTCAAAGGAGTAAGCTGCTGAAACAATTTCTTTCATTTAGGCTTTTATCTTTGGATGTTTGGTCATAATTTAGGAACGCTTTACTCTGAAAGAAAAGTATGAGTGGGTTAATTGTATTTAGTTGAAAACTTTTCCTTCATGGATTTCTTACACTGGAGCCATGCTAAATGGCATTAAATAGTAACTATGCCAATTAGAAAAGATGATGATCTTTCATACTTCAGTTAAAACTTTTAACTTATGTTTCATGTGGTTTTGAAGATTCTTGAAGGGCCAATTCTTTTAAAAAGTGAAATTTCTTTTGTGTTAAGCATCAGCCTCCCTGGATTTAATTTCAGTGTTAAAACCTGTAGTTTCTCAATATTGCAGATAATAGATTTAATAGTGAAGGTGATTTTTTTTTTTTTTTTTTTTTTCCTTCATCCTGTTACAAAGAAGTCTAGAGATTTCTGGAATTTTTCTACTTTTTTAATTCTGTAGTGAAAAGTATATGTTTACTCTTGATTTACAAATGTGAGTTGCAATCTCCAAACCGATATGCCATCAGGTATATGTTACAAAATTGGGCAATTGTTTTTGTACACACAGATTTGTTTTGAGGGGTAATTAACCTGGGATTATGGCTTTGTTACATTTTGCATTTTTGCAGAATTTAGTAACCAGTTCTCAAGTGAACTTCTTCCTTATAGAACCTTGTTATAGGAAAAGTAAAATTTAGGATTGCATATTGAAAAGTGCCTCAAAACATGTCAAACCCACAATGTCACTTTCACTAAACCAAGTTAATAGTTCAAGTTTTTATCCTTCTGAGAAATAGCAAATCACACCACTGCAGTCTAATACAGTGCAGAGAAATGCCTGTGATATCTACAACTAGCTGTTGCTGAGGACTCTGATCCAGACCTCGAGATCAGAATGGTGAGTAAAGGAGATACCAAAATTAAAAGCATGATACCCACTTAAAAATATCTTTAGCTTGTGTCCAGTTAGGAGACTGACAGTACTGTCTTCTGTTTGTTTCAAAGCACACCTTTATTAAGCAAACACTTTGGATTATTGGGATGCTTAAAACTACCTGATGGACTTCCTAAGTAATGTCTCTTTTAACCCTTTAAGTAAATAATGTCTCTGTTAAGGGGTTAACAGAGACATTACTTAGGCATTAAGTCTAGCTTTCCTTAGTTAGCTCAACGGACCTTCCCATAGGGTTGTTATGCAAAGTAAATTTCCAGATCCAGGGATTCCCCTGCTGCGGCTGAGTTAGGAGAGGGACAGCTGATTCTGGATCTCCTGTCTTAGAGGTCAGTGTCCTGGAAGGTACTAGTATTTGATAAACAGATACCATACAAGACTGTAGGAGGGTGTCCCCTGAAATGCTGTTTAAGGGTTTATAAAGAGAAAGTCATTAAACTGTCCTTCATTTGTATGATTTCTCTGATTCCTTCCAGCTGGTCTTGCAGCTCACTATTCCAAGGGCATAGAGGAATAAGCTGTGTCTCTTAGAATTATTTTTGCTTCTCTGCCTTTCTTGAAAATGCCAGTGTTCCCATTCATAGCCTGCAAAAGATGTTTTGTATAGGAAGTGAAAAGCATTAGATGGAGAGATTTTAGAAAAAGTGTGGGAATGTAAAAAGCAGTGAAGATCTCGGACAATGTGGGCTGTTCAGGACAGTGTCATGTTTTTCTCTCTTGGAAGCAAGAGACAGAAACCATTTATGCAAGGTGCTGGTTTCCCCTAGAAGGAGATTAAGAACGATCTAAACCTATTCCGCTTTACTTGTGCGGTGTCAGCCTTCTGAGTGAAGTGTCAACTGCAAAGCAATAGCTTTGATACAGCCATGTCTGAGCAGACTATTTATGATCATCACTGCCACAAAGCGCTTTGCGCTTCCTTCCCCCCCCGCCTTCATTCATAAAAGCTTCCTGGCAAACAATGGCCTGCCAGCACAGGTACCTGCATGACGGGGAAATAAGCAAATCAACATAAACCCAGGAGATCCTACCAGTCCATAAACTGGCTACAAAGTTGCTGTGAGAGCTGGTGGAGAAGTTGGTTGGCTGAGCCTGCTCTGATAAATCTGGAAAGTTGTTTTTTCACTGTTCATTGCTAGACAGGCTTGTAAGCACTGCCTTAGGCTCTAACAATTATCTCTGATTTCCAGCAAGGCAGCTGAATTAGAGAACTGCTACATCAGGGAAAGACAGGAACAAGTTTCTAAAGAGATATTTCAGGTAGTTTGCTGGGCTCTTCTCCAGCTTAAACGTCATCTAGGAAGCTATTGCTGTTCTTGGTCCTTCTCACAAAATTAGATTTTGGAGGTCATAGGTGGAATATTTCATAGATGGAGCACGATCCTGGCTCGCCAACTAATTTAAACATGTTGCTGAAGTAAGATGTTGTGCATCTGTTCATGATGTGACTAATATGATACTTCACGGACTATCCATTTGAAATTGCCTGTGTCAAGGTGAAGTCCAGGATCCTTTTCTGTATAGGATGCCTTTTTCTGTAACTGTACCAAGTATACTTCTTTTGCACAACATTTCCAGAACAATTTCTGCATTTTTGTTCTGCTTTGATGCCTACTTAGAGTATCATGCCAGTAAGCAAATGGGTAGAAAGGTCTTGTTGTTTTCCATGTCACTGTTACCTTTTTACAAAAGGAACTTGATCAGCTACTAACTCAAAATAGAAAAGGTCTGTTGGGACAAATCTGCAAAATGAGTTATGGTAAAATAAACTTTATGGGGGAGAAACTTCAAATCTGTCATCTTGCATTGCTCTAGACTCCTCTCAGTTTTTTTCATTTTGTTTTTGTTCTGTTCTTATCTATATGCCTGTCTTATCTAAAGGTAGCTTTCTGATATTTTCCTAACAGTCAAATTACTTCTCAGCTTTAAGTGTGTCTGTTCCCAGGAGCCAGACCTTCTGCCTTTCTAGTAGCAAGTCCTAAGTCTGGCTCTTGGCTGCTGCAGGCTGAGTATCCATTATAATAGGCTTATAGAATTTATTTTTCTAGGAATAACGGTTTTTATAGTAAGTTCTGTTTGTCTCACTTCTCAGACTTTAGATAGAGAAACAGAAGCTGCATTCCTTGCATTCTGTCCATAGGGAGGGAATGAGGGAGGGAACCTGTGCCTTTCAGTAAAGAGTATAAACCTGGGATTTGCTCTTCTGTGTAGTAGCAAAATATGCTAACAATTCCCCATAACTTTTGTTTGTGTTACTACTCTCAGCTGGTTAAGGTCTATCCAGTACTAACAAATACTCAGTGTAAAATTTTAGCTTTAGAGACTCAGTGATAATATGCAAAGGAAGGAAAAGTAGAATAACTCATATCATATTAATTCTCATTGTCAATCTTTGATAATACTGTCAGCCCCATTTTCCCTATCTGTTGCTTTTGGTGTTTAAATGGTACTGCCTGAGACCTTTGGGGTTTTTCCCTTGTCTCAGTTGCTCTCTATGCTCTTGTCAGAAGTGAGTGAAAATGGATATAGGGCATGTCCAATTCAACTCAAAGTAAACTCTAAAACGGACCTAATATTTAGTCAACTCTTAATCTAAACATAACTGTTCTGGTATGCTTTTTAAAAATAATTTATTATAAGAATATATTGAACTTCCCAAAAAATTGTTTTGCATATTGATATTGTAACTTAAGACATATTTGAAAGTCCAGATATGTACAAGAGCAGAGATTGTACCAGCATTATTTTTTTAATTGATTTGTCATGGAAGGTTTTCAAATACTTTTTTGTTATTGTATTGTTGCAGGAGCTATTTTTAAGGGACGAAAAGCCAGCAAATATATAGCAAGAACAATTTGAATATGAGGCAGCCTGGGGATGATACTATTGGGAAAACTTATTAAAAATATTATATATTTTTATATTTAAACCTATGTAAATATCATTATCTCTAGCATTGACTTTGGAGCATTTTTTGGAATGTTTTATTATGCATACATATCTTTTAATCTTAATTACATATAGTCAGTCAAGAAGATCTCTGGGTGCTCATTGCTAGAAGCTTAATTAATTTTAAATACTGCAGGAGAAGGTTTTAGCATACATAGTAGCATTTGTAATACTGAAATTTGATGTAAAGCCTTAAGTGTTATAATGTACCTTCCCTTAAAAGAATGGTTCTTAATATATTGTAAAATAATCAAAGCAGTGCTCTGTATAGCTCTATTTATAAGAGTGCCTGTGTAATGACACATTTTTAATTACAAGATCCTTGTGCTTTCAGATATATCTGTACTTACTTTAGAAAGCAAGCTTTTTCTTTTCTTTAGCTGTGATCTAAATATTACTGAATATTACCTTTTAAGAACTGATGAGTAGAATTACTGTTCTGGTCCATCAACACATTAAGAGTGTGGAGTGGCATAGACAATACTGAAACAATAACTTGACCTAATGCGTTCTTGCATTGTCATGTGCAATACATCAAAAGAAAAGTTTGCCATTTAGCTCTTCCAATTTAAAGAGCAAAAGGCTGAAGAGTTTTCTGACTTGAGAACCGAGCATGTTTGAGAGAGACGAATAAGCTTCATGTTGTTCCTAGGTACTTTGGATTTACCTTTCAGGAATAAAGAAGATATTTCTGATCAAAGGCAAAATAACCTGGACACTGAGCAGCTGGAAGAGATGTGCAGTTTGGTTAATTGACAGTGCTACCTTCCCCCTTCATGTAAAGGGAATATAAAATCTGGACGCGCCTTAGAAGCAGTAGTTGTAGCCATACTTTTACATGTTAAATGCAATTAGATTTTTGTAATTTTGCTTGATAATTATAGGTACTCTGCCAAGACAGAAATGTTTGAAGAATTTTAAGTTGTTATCTGTTTCCCAGTGTTAAAACTTAAGCAGTAAAGTCCAAATTTTTAGTGTACCTGGCCAAAGGCAGTTATGCAGGTGAACATTCAGTTATGAAAGAATATGCTATATTATTTAATGTGAAAACCAGCTCCTTCTCTGCATGAAGGATATATTATTAGTGGGAAGTTGTAGATCACAGTGCTTTTCTTGTATTTTCTCCTTGAATTTTTTTCCTTGCTGTCTGTTTAAAACAAGAGGGAAAAATGAAGGGAAAGGGGAAAAAGCTCTTCTACAGCCCTCTTTTTCCCTCCTTAAAAAAAAAAAAAAAAAAAGCAGGGGGGGCAACTTAGTTTTTGGCTGTTAATTTAGAATAGACTGGGCCGTGTTGGTATTGGTAGGATTCCCTGTGTGTAAAAGCACCTGCACTCAGGGAGAGATTGGCCTCAATCCCACACTAAACACAGCTTGATTTAAGACACAGGAGTTTCTGATTTGACTTCAGTGAGGCTAATTGTGTGTATAGTGTTTCCACTTGAGGAGTAGGTTATATAAAAAGAAAATAGAAAAGTGATTGAAGGGGCACTGCTGATTGTTTTAAGTTGACATTTTCTAATAACATGTTTTGAATATTTTACCGTGAGGCCCTTTTATTTATTCAAATACTTCTTTTCCCCTGCATCTCAGTTGCTGATCTACAGTTTGCTGCAGAAACTTTTTTATACGTTAGCAAAGGTATCTTGCTAGTCTGTTTGCCGCCTCCTCCTGCACCCTCTGCTGCCTGCTGGCTCTTCAGGGCAGGGTTGTTTCTGCTGTTTGTTGCTGTTGGACGCTGCAGTTGGTCTGGGCGCGCGGGAGTGCATCAGCAGCGCGCAGCCTTGATGGACGAACCAGGAAGTGCCAGTAAGAGTGAAACCAGTGATCTGCAAAGTGCTCTCAAACCTAATAAGCAAAAACACTGACAATATTTTGAGTAACTTTCGCTGATGATTAGGCATTTGTTTGCAAGCAGAGCCGACAAGTGCATAAGCCACTGTCTCATGGTTTTAACAAAGTCGGCCAAGAGGTATTTATTGAAGTCATGTACTCTTGTCTCTCTGAGGAGTATGTGTATATTAAGGGTGCAGGCATGTCTCTTTGTCCTTGTAATAGTAAGTCCTACTTAAGAGATATGTAGCTGTTTATCATGAATTGCACTTTTATTTTGCTCTATTATTGTTGCTGTGTTACTGTAAAATTGCTGTACTGGCAACCTAAAAATAAGGGCATTTTTGGATTACCTAATATCCACTTAAATAGCAGCAGATAAGATGCTTGAAACATTTATGGGATTTTGTACTATGGTGTTGGGTTAAGTGGAAAGATTGGAGAAGAAAGATAGATGGGTGTCTGGGCTATGTTGTTTGAATAAATTAAACAAAATAGCTCTGCATCAGTGCCTGACTGTGCTAGAGTAGCACAGGTGCGTGTTTGTAGCTCCACATAAACATACGATGCTTGAAGAATTAAGGAGAATGAAACTTGGGGAAATATAATCCATTAGATGAAATAGAATGAAATCCATTTTCAGTGTAAAAATTTGATTTAGCTGCAATGATGTATACTGACCAGCTTCAAGCAAAAAAGCAGGAACAGCGCAGGTGTGCTCAGACATTCACAGAGAACTCCCAGTGTGCAGAAGCTGAGTTGTCGCTGTCAGGACTGTCCCAGTTCTGTTTCTGCAGACACTGTGCCAAATGCTGCTTGTGCTGTAAAGCCAGGGCTCAGATACTGTGTCCAACAGTTTGAGAAATATTTAGTTAACTTGTTAACATCTTTGCCCAAACTTCTTATTGAATGTAATACTCCTTTAACTGTAAAAAAAAAAAGTTACTTTTGCAGGTTTCTGACAGATGTGAGGATCGTTTTGCCTTTCAGGCATGAGCCAGGTGTGTGTTTGCACAGAGATCCTTGTATGCCCACAGCTACTTGAACCAGAGACCTCTTCTCCTTTGCATTTGGTGTTTAGCTGGAGTATTCTTGGTGCCCTCCCCTGTTTGCTGACAACACTTTGCTATTTTTGTTTTTCCCTGAGCTGCGCAGTTTTTCACTCAGAGTTTCTGCCCTTGAAATCTGCTCACCCTACTTGTCATTGGTATCTGTGGTAGTGGTTTGATGGTATCTTCACACTGCATGGTGTAGGGCCAAAAGATGGTGGCTAGGTGCAAAAGCTTCTGTTTACCTCTTTCTTAAACAGCAGATGAGATGGATGCCTATTAACTTAACCTGTCTGGGCATGTGCTCCAGGCTGTGGATTTGTGCAGTACATTAGTGGATCTTGGTCTTCCCTGCATCATCTGGGAGTAACATAACTTCTCTTTACAATACAGGTCTTCTGCCATCTTTGTCCTTCAGAGAGAGCACCATCCCCAGGTGCTAGTGGGGCAATGGCTGTACTTCTAGGATTTAACTGCAGGCACTGCAATGTCGTGTGTATTAGAAACAGTGGAGGGAAGGGAAGCATCCCACAGCCTCATGGATGTTCTGCAGTAGCTGGCAGTAGCTAGGCTGTTCTTACCTGCTGGTGTGGTTGTTCTTACCAACTGTGCTTTGCTGCAGACTTCTGCTTCCTTGGCTGTTGGAAAGAAAGGTCAGAAGCTCCAGGCTCCTAGGAGGATATTTTTGGTATTTCATGTCTGTCTGTCTTGACACAATCAGGGAAGTTTTAATAGTCAGAGTCTAGGGATAGGTGTTCTAAGAAAGCCCAGGATATGCAAGAATATACATGTGTTTTGCCAAAATGCTTGTATCTGTTGTAGAGGATCTGCCTTTTAATAAACCTGTGCCGTTTGGCCTGAAAACAGATGTCTTTCATTTTGTCAGGGTTTCTTGCTGACAGTGATGTCTATTGAGCATCTTTTCTTTTGCCTCTTTATTTTTTTTTTCCAAGTAAGGTGGCTTTTACACTGCTTGAAGACCTCAGCTTCAGCTTTTCCTTACTCTCTGTTCAGACTTGCAGAAAAATACTGTCAGGGTTGAAGGCTTCACAAACATTACCTCCAGTACCTGTGACCCACCTATATTCCCTCTGTTAGTATCACTCTAGGTGTCCCAGCATGTTCATATCACCTGCTTTGTCTCCCTGCCTACGGTTTCCTTTCTCTAAATTAAAAAACAAAAAACCCCCCACAACAAACTCTCTCTCCTGTTCTTGATACACTAGCCACAAGTCTTACCAGTCATGCTGCTGCTGTCCTACAGTTCATCACTACCTTTCCCTTTCTGGAGTCAGAGTGTGGACTTTTCACTGGAGAAAGTTTCGTTGCACTGCAGAGGGAAAGGATTTTACAGCCTGTTTTTCTAATATCAAAAAGGAGGAGAAAGATGGAGTAATTTTAGACTCAAGCATTCATCTTCTCCCCTCCCTTTTCCTTAGGGCTTCAGGACTGGCCGTTCTCTTGGCCAGTCAGGAAAGAAATTGGTGTGTCTCTTGATTTCAAGATACTGGAATGGAAATACAGAAGTGAGCATCACAGAGGAGGTATCTGTATTTTTTAGTGATGCAAATCTGCTAACAGTATATCTGGTTGATTGGCTTCTTTATGGCATTAAGGTATAGTGACGTCTCCTTTCTCTTTATAATAATGAAATAGGGGTCTCTTAATTAAGAGACTCCAGAAACTATATTGTTGACTTGAAACATCTTTTTTTTTTTTTTTTTTTTTTTCCTCCTCAATGGAAGACTAAACTTCAAGCCCAAGTACCCAGAAATTTTGCTTACCTCCTGTCAGTTGGATGCAGCTGGCTGGGGTGATTCTGGACACAGCATCTATGAAGGCTTTTCTGCCTTGGTGGATTCAGAACCGTTAAGTCTTGGTTTAGATGCCTATCCTACCACCCCTTAGGATTGTCCCTTAGGTAACCCTTAGGTTACTCCTTCCCATTTCAAGTTTCATTTGAGTTAGTTTTACTTAATCTAGAATGGGATGCAGAGGTCTTGCAGTTTAGAGTTGCTCATCCCAGCAAAGCAGAAGCGTCGCATCAGCTTTCTGGAGCTCTTCAGTGAAGTGGAGTGGCTGACAGGTCACTGTCTTTGGGTGACAGTGATGGTATCGCTACAGTGTAGCAATATTGAAGAAAATATTGTGAAGTCACATGGTGTTTACCAGGGTCAAATAAATAAACATGTCAGGGGTTGAGTTTGACTTTAGTTTTTCTTCGTGTTTAGAGTACCTTAGCAAAAGTCTGAGTCACTTCATGGAGTTGAGTCTGAACGGGAGACTTAGACCAGTGTGTTAGAGGTGGACATCTACAGATGGATTTCTGTCAGTTCTGTTACGCATTCAGAGAAAAAATCTTGAAATATCAATTCTGTTAATTTTAGTGCTGCAGTGATGTTTGTTGGTATTTGCACACCGTAGAGAGCACAGCCAGGTCAAAATTTGCCTTGTACCAGTGGGAAAGTTGATCACTCGTTTAAGTACAATCCGTGCTCCTGTTTGGACCTGCTTCTGCATCTTGTTGGGAACCGGAAGGTACTTTTCAGTTTCCTTTTTCCAGCAGTCATGTCTTCCAATTTTTAGGATAATATTCATTTAATGTTTCTTGAATTAAAATTTGGGATTAAAATAACGATCTCCTACAATGAGTATTTTGAAATGTCCTTTATTAATAGGAGAACCACTGAAAAACAGCTCAAATGGTTTGGGTAGCTGTAATTTCCAGGTAGTGGAACAAGTATGTGAGACCATAAAAGCATGTGGTATCAACAGGAAATTGTGTAATTTCATTGACATTGTAAACACTTACCTATACTGGCCCAAACCAGATAGTTACTTTTTTTTTTTTTAAATTCCTTTTTGACCATATACCCATTTGAAGTTCCTTTTATCTGCATGTTTATTCATAGGGAGCCTGTGTTACGTCTGTGCAACGTAGACCGAGTCAGTGTCTTTGGAATGCTGCAATTTTATGCATTTTTGTGGTGACATTTACTTGCCCTTTTTTATCTCTTTAGAAGATCTTTGACAATCTGAAATCTAAGTAAATGAATGCTTCATCGTTTTTAGTCATCTTTATTAAAAGTAAGTAGTCTTCCCATAGGAAATTCACTGAAGACAGATGAAGTCTTCAGTGTATATACCCATCCCAGATACTGAGGAAGACATCAGTTTGTGCACAGATGAGAGATGTGGGTTTTAAAGTTATGTTGTCAGAGATGCAACATGAGGAGGAATTAAAAATGAAAGATGAAAAGGAGTTGTCAAATCATACAGGCTAATGAAGAAATTTGAAAGGAGTAAGTTGAAAAGTGGTATTGAATGTGAATATTGTTAGCCAGAAACTGAATATCTGCTTAGGTTTTATGACTTTGAATACCCTTCCATTACTCTTTTGTGAGCTTTTCGGGGTGAGGGGGATAAAAGGCATCTTACATTATAGGAGTCTTATATTATCAAATTAAAAAAAAAAAAAACCACCACCACCAACTCTAAGTGCTACCAGTTCATAAAGCTTTTGAAATCCGTAGTCTGCAGGGAGACCTTTTTATTGAGATATGCATGTACACACATATTTGTGTATGTGTGTATATCTTGATATATGGGTTGTTATACCCCTGCCCCCTAACTTTGGTGAAATAAAAATCTTTGTTCTGCTAGGATTATTTGGTCATCTGCCTGATGCAAGTGAGCAAGAATGTGGTTGTAAGGTGCCAAGTAGAGAAGTTTATTTTGTTGCCAAGTAAACTGGATGCAAAAGTATGCAGAAATATGAATACTTTAGGATGACCTACCCATTAATATGTTAAAGCTATTAATTAAAACTTTCCTGCATTATTTTTCTTCATAATAGTCAGATGGTGACTTTTTCTGAATGGAAACTGTTATTGTATTTTGGACGTCTATATGGAAAGAAAGGTAATCTTTTTGTTTTTAATTCCTGAAGCGTTTAAGGGGGAAACTGATGCTAGAACAAGCTTCCAGTATTTCGTTTACCCTACTTCATTTAACCTGCATAGTAGGAAGTTTTAGAAGCCTTATTCAGATATTTCTGTGCATCTGTACTTATCAAGTGTGACACTTGGGTCACATAGGTGAACTTGTCTGCAAAGTAGTGGTGATTCTGCTTTGATAGCTGTCTCCCACTCAAGTTAATAGCGGTAGTGTCTATGGTAAAAGATAATTCAAGATTATGGGTCCTTTGTGTTTAATGTTTGTTTTCTGTTAACTACCTTTTGTGTAGTTGTTTTGTGCTCCTGCCAGAGTTCTGCATGTTTGAGCAGTTTGTAAATCATTTTTGACTGTTTTAAGTGCAGATCGTTGGTGTCTGTTCTACTTCAGGCTTCAAGTGCTGCATCCTGAGATACTAATGGCAATTTAGAGCCATCTTAGATGAGTGAAATTAGTGTTGGAATAGAGTATGTGAGAGCATAAGTAAATGAGCTGCAGATAAATACAGTAAGTGGTAAACTTTGTTTTAGTTTATTGTGCATGGTTAATTAATAAATCATTTTAGATGGTGGTTGCATTTCTGTGTGACAAATAAAACAATGATGTTCTCTTTAGCATGAGCCATTAGCTTGACAAATTTAGGATTATTGGGTTTGTTCCAATCAGTAAGATCAGAGGAAATGTAAAGTATGCTCAGCTAAATGCAGTGAGTAGGTCTGCCTTGCTTATATTTAATTACTAACAAGTTTGAAATCTAGTTCACCTACCTCTTCAGTCTCCCTTTATAGTCAGTGGATAGAGGTCACTCTAGGGAACGATTCTTCCCCTGATACTTCTCTTGACTGACTATAAAGCAAGCCTAAGTGTCGCTTTTGAGAGCAGGATTCTTCATGCAGCTGTCTGTTTCTGATCTCTTCCAATATTGACAAAGACCTTGTGCTGCAGATTTGCTTGGTTTGGTGGGGCATGCAAAAGGGCCTTATTACCTAGAGAAACCTTTCCTTTTTATTTATGCATTAGTACAGACGGGAGGAGGGAGCTATTTCTCTGTTTAAAAAAAAAATAAAAAATTCTCTCAACAGTTTGTTCCTGAAAATGACCTGAAGTGCTTGGGATTAGGATCACTGATCAGCAGAAGGTTTTGCAAGTATGTAAAGTCAAAGCAGTATAGGAATTTCTGAATTTGAAGAGAGACGCTGAAATAAATTTAATTTTCAACTATAACCACAGCAAATCAAATTTGAAAATAATGAAACTGTTCATCAGTCAAGACTAATAAGTATGAGACTACAGAGAAAAATATCTTTCAAACTAATTCTTCTATGGGAAAAAATGCAGGCAAGCTTCTCCAGTATTCAAAATGCAAATATTAAACTAATGTATCACAAATAGAAGCAGACTATCTTATCTGAACTTGGTGGAGAGGAAATGTTATGCAAAATGACATGTGTATTTTAATGTGTTTTAGTATAAACACTGTTTTGACATTTTTACTAGGATTTGTAAATTAAATAATGAAATCTTTTCAATAGTGAAATACTTCCTGTTGTCCTCACTCTATGTAACCTAAGGTCTTAACATCAGAGGCGTCTTTGTTTTAGCTTTCCATTAATCCATGTTAAAGTTCGGAATGCTTGAAGAAGTATTTTCCAATTTTCCTGGCCCTTAACATGTATTTTTTTGCTAGGATTGATTTGTATGGAGACAGTTGTCCAAGCTGTGTAGTCTGGAATTCAAAATGGGACTGGGTAAATATGAATACTGCATAGTATTTCTGAAAATCAAAGGGGAAGCTGATATTTGAGAAAAATGTTTGAATTTTCTGTGGTTCTGTCAAATTTATTGTTAATACCTATTTTCTCATTTTAAAAAAATAGATTGTTACTTATTTTTCTGTGAACTTTACTCCTCTGTGCCTAACTCTCTTTTAAAATAAGATAGTTCTTCGAGAGTGTTGTCTTTGTGGTTTTTTGGTTGTTTTTTTTTTTTTGTTAACGTTTTTTCTCAGTTTGTTAGAATGGAAGGTCAGTCACTTAGTTGAGGTTTTGGAAAATCTAAACCTATGCTATAGATTGAATTTGACTTGGGTATTGCTCTTGAAGCTTAATCTGAAAGAGATTTAGTACAAACCCAAACTGTGCTAAAGCAAACCAGTATCCTCCCGTGGTGGAGCAGAAGATCTGAGTAGAGGAGTAGTAGTAGATACTGTGTTATTTTAAGAAGAGCTTTTGGCACACGCTGGTATGGTCTACATAACTAAGCTAAGGAGGTATGTCCTAGATTGAAGCTACTACAAGTTGTCTGGAAAATTGTAGTATAAGTACTTCATTGTGAAACTGTAGGGAAACTGTAGGTTTCATATGCATTTTCTTGAGTCTAGTACTTGTTGATATTTTCCTGAATTATTGGATGAACGAAGAGGAAGTAAATGTACCTATTTTGCATAAAAAGGCAAATACAGAGATGACAAACAGTACAAATATATAATGAGGAGTACTGATTAATTAGCAGGGAAGTACATGGTGCTTGTAGTGTGTAATAAGCCATTCAGACCGTCAGTACGTTGTTGAGGGAGAGAGGGAAGCAGATGCTATTCCAGGATGTATGCGTAGGAGTGCCTGTATACAAATCGTAGTGAAATACTGTTGCTGTGGTTGAAGATGTTAGGACCTCACATGGAGTACTGTACTTACAGAAGTACATTCACCATTAAAAGGACTAAAAAGGAACATGCATCTTGCAAAGATGGTCCAGAAGAGCAGGGCGGAAGAACTGGAGCTGCTCTCCTCTGGGAACGAGTACAATGCTGTGCCTCATGAGTACAAAAGGAGAGGGAGAGGAAAAGCTGTTCTTTGCCTTCTGGGAAGGGATGAGATCTTAATGATGTTTGTACAAAGGGTTTTTTTGAAGGTTGGAGGGAATTTTGGTAAGTATGGTCAGACACAGGCATAGGTTCCTCAGGGAGGTTGTGTATGGTAGGTCTGTCATGGGTCTGTAATGGTGTTACCAAGTTGTATTGGGTTTGCATGGCAAGGTTTTGGTAGCAGGGGGGCTACAGGGGTGGCTTCTGTAAGAAGCTGCTAGAAGCTTCTCCCATGTCCAATAGAACCAATGCCAGCCAGCTCCAAGATGGACTCGCTGCTGGCCAAGGCCAAGCCCATCAGCGGCAGTGGTAGCGCCTCTGCGATAACATATTTAAGAAGCGGGGGGGGCGGGGGGAAGAACTGCGCAACTGCAGCTGGAGAGAGGAATGAGAAAATGTGAGAGAAACAACTCTGCAGACACCAAGGTCAGTGAAGGAGGAGGGGGAGGAGGTGCTCCAGGCACCAGAGCAGAGATTCCCCTGCAGCCCGTGGTGAAGACCATGGTGAGGCAGGCTGTCCGCCTGCAGCCCATGGAGGTCCATGGTGGAGCAGATACCCACCTGCAGCCCATGGAAGACCCCATGCTGGAGAACGTGGATGTGCCCGAAGGAGGCTGTGACCCTGTGCATAGTCTGCGCTGGAGCAGACTCCTGGCAGGACCTCTGGACCCATGGAGAGAGAGGAGCCCACGCTGGAGCAGGTTTGCTGGCAGGGCTTGTGACCCTGCGGGGGACCCAGGCTGGAGCAGTCTGTTCCTAAAGGACTGCACCCCATGGAAGGCACCCACGCTGGAGCAGTTTGTGAAGAACTGCAGCCCGTGGAAAGGACTCAGGTTGGAGAAGTTCATGGAGGACTCTCTCCCATGGAAAGGACCCCACACTGGAGCAGGAGAAGAGTGTGAGAAGTCCTCCCCCTGAGGAGGAAGGAGCAGCAGAGACAATGTGTGATGAACTGACTGCAACCCCCATTCCCCGTCCCTCTGAGCTGCTCGGGGAGAGGAGGTAGAGAATTCGGAGGTGAAGTAAAGCCCGGGAAGAAGGGAGGGGTGGGGAGAAAGTGGTTTTTTAAGATTTGGTTTTATTTCTCGTTACCCTACTCTGATTGGTAATAAACTAATTTCCCTGAGTTGAGTCTGTTTTGCCTGTGATGGTAATTGGTGAGTGATCTCTCCCTGCCCATATCTCGACCCACGAGCCTTTTGTTCTATTTTCTCTCCCCTGTCCAGCTGAGGAGGGGAGTGATAGAGTCGCTTTGGTGGGCACCTGGCATCCAGCCGGGCTCAGCCCACCATACAAGTAGATGATGGCTCCTGCCTTCTGCAGAAGTGAAAGCTCAGCAGGAGCCAGGGACTACCATCCAAGAGATGGTAGCAGCTGCTAGCCTTTCTTGAATATGAGGTATCTCTTTGCTAGGGAGAATTCCCCATATCCTGCAGAATTCTTAATCAACAAATTAAGATCTAATTTGGAAAAGAAGAATACAGCTTGATGCACAGTCTTTGGGCCGAAGAATTCTCATTTCTCATTAAACACAGAGAACAAAAGCCCTGTAATGAGGTGGAATTACAGTGATTTTTAATCAGTATAGAATTTGTGTGTGTATATGAAATAGGCTAATATTTGTATTAGCATGTTGTCTTTTCAATATAACATTATATACATACGTAACAAAATGATGAAGATTGGCATTTTCTCCTTCAAAATTTATTTGTTTTGAATTTGTTTTGACTGTAGTGCTCTCAAGTCATATTTTGGTACTGGACTAAGGTCCTACTCTTGCTTTCTTAGTCCCTGTCCCAGGGAGGACAAGGCTGGAGTTTTGTGGAATTTCATCAGTGCTGTTTGAATTGGCCTGGTAAAGATTGCGTTATGATGTCATGATGTCTGTCTCCTGCTGGAACTGAACACAAAGCGGCTTTGGTGTAGTTGATGCTGTAAAGAGATGAGAGGGAGGAGCTGAAACCCGGCTACTTTTGTGGCACTGCCTAGAGAGGCTTTGCAACCCAAGTCCTTTCCCTTCTTGCAAGGGAAAGGGAAAGTCTAGTTTTGTGCTGGAATTATGATACTTACTTAGTGATTATACCCTAAAACCAGTTGCTTATGCTGTGACTAACTTTGTAATATCTATTCACAAAAATAATATAACCCGTTCTAATTTCTCTTGTGATTTTATTATGTTTGCATGTCAAGTATGGTGCATGCTCCCACCAGTAGGTTTATAGGACTGGATGAAAGAGCCGTTGCATGTGTAGCAAGTCTGAATTTAATGAAATAAAAGAAACTTAATACAGTCTGAATGATTACAGTGTTAGAAGAAATACTTAATATTGTGAAGTGTATGGATGCTAGAACTGAAATCGTAACATTTTAAGGGAAGTAAAGAAAGCAGCATTACTGAAAGTGGGGTGATGTTTTCTGAGTTTAGAACCTACCTGGAAGGGAGTCTTGGAAACTCTAAAGTTTTGTGTCTTAGGGTGTTGGAGCTCTCTAAGGATCCAGTCCCTTGTCAGGCAGAAAGGATTAGTCTGACTGTAAGACTTAAGTGATATAATTTGTATTTTTATAGCAAATGCAGTTCTTATAAAAATCACTTCCTCAAAAAATAAACCTGTGTGTTTACCACAGTAAAATGGTACCATTTCCATTTTGTCAGGTGGAGAACCAGCTGTCAGGCACAACCTTATACCAACGGTGCGAAGTCCTACTCACATTGGGTACTGCCACTGCTCTTTGCTAGTGCTGGTGAAGGGAGGGTGTCTCTGGATTGTTTGGCACAGGCACTTGGCTTGTGAGGCCTGGTCTCTTCACAGAATCAGGCAAATCTGAAATTTAATGCTGGCTTTATTGGCGGTGTATATTGACTTTGCAACCTTCAGAAGTGGAAGGAGGAGGACAGCAGCTTGCCTGGTGTCCTATGGCTTCTTTGTGGGACGTGACAAGGTTGGGTGTGCACCAGGGCAGTATAGCCATATCGGAGATGGCAGCTTCTCCTGCTTTGCTTCCTCCCATCACCCCACCATTAGCAAACTATGGTTTTGGTTGTGTGGTGCGGCCCTGGCACTGGGGCCACCCTTGAATCGCTCAGGGACCACAGGGGTCACTGCTGTGGGCATGGGGAACTTGGCTGCTTTCTTCAGACACTTAGATCCATGTTCAGTGGTAACCACTTTGAATAGGTCCCCTAGCATATCAGTGCTTCGATGATATTTTCAGTGAAGTGTTTTTGTTGAATTGCTTAAAGCTGAAGAAAAAGTTTTGCAGAATAAGTGTACACAAATTATTTAGCAAATCTACTTTGAAATTTTGCTGCTCTTCTGAGATGAGGAACCTCAGGAAAGCATTGTGAGATGGGACAGTGCAAAACGCTTGGTGGGGTTTTATCCTGTAGCTGCAGTACCCACAACTGGTTGTGCTGAGCCCCTTCTGGGCATCACTCTTAACGGTGTGAATGTGTCTTTTGGTTTTTTTTTTTTTTTGGAAAAAAAAATTACAACTTTATCATTGCACGCAACAGCTGGTTCCTTCACTAGCTTAGGGTCCTAGAATACCGCTCTGTGTTCAAGGCTCAGGTGATGTGGTTTTTCACCGATGTAGCTCTTCATTTCCTGTACCAGTTACAGCCAGAACATACTGATTGTGGAGATCCCGAAGGTCAGAGCTTCTGCTTTCCCAATTGTTTTTTGGTGTTGTGGTTTTGTTTGTTTTGTTTGTTTGTTTCCCCCCCCCTCCCATTATTTCTTCAGTGAACCAAAACTTCTGTCAGGAATGGTTTTTGTTTCCTTCCTTCTCCTTTGGATTTGGAAACACAGATTCTCTGCTTCCAGCTTCTGGTTCTGTTTTCCCAGTCATCTCTGAAAACTGTTGGGGCATGAATTTGTGCTTGTTCCCCTGCTGTCCCAAGCGTGGTTTGAAAGCATTTCAGTATTTCTTGTAAGGAGACAAGTTCCCTTTAAGGTGTACAATAGAAAGAATCGGCCTGAATTCAAGTTTTATTGGGTTTAACAGAGAATAAAATACACCCAGCTAAAAATAATTTTGGGAGCATTTGTGATTTCTTCTGTGGTTTTCTTATGAGACTAATTCTGTATTATTTTTAGAATAACTTGTCTTTACAGGATCAAGGCATCTGTGCCTTTGTGTTTGGACAAAGGATCTGTAGATAGGTTAGATCTCTGTAGCCTTTTAGTTCAGGTTGTGAACTCCTTTCTTTTTCTGGGGGGAAAAAAGCTTACTACTGATTAATCCTTTTCCTAAGTCTCCAAAATAGTACTAATTTTGTTTTTTAAAATAAAATTTTGACAGTCAATGACTCCTGCTTTAGTTTGTGTGTGATTATTGCTTTTTATTGTGTTTGCTTTTTCTTTTAAAACTACTCGGAAGCTTTTTATTTTAAGTTTATTTTTATATTATTTTCAGTACACAAAATGTTTTGAAATGGATTTTTTTTCCCCCGTTTATGCAACAGTAAGAATTGTAAGAAGTTTGGAAGATAACAATATATTTATACTAATAATGTTTTATTAATCTACTTCATTTACAGGAAGTGGTCATCGGTCAAAATTTGCTTACCTCAGCAGAGACAAAAAATTAATGGGCAAAAGTACAGTGTGTAGGTAGGTAGCTATTTTCAGTGCACTTAAGGTTCTTTGAGGAGAACCTTATTCTGAGGGAGTGGGATAGCTATCAAAACGTAAGATTTTGCTCTTTAAAATATTCAGGCAATAGATTCAATGATGAGGTGTTGAAGGAGGTGGCTTTGAAGTATATTAACATGTTCCCTACTTTTATAAGATTATATTAAAAAGTGCTTTGGAATGATGCAATGTGCATTTGTGTGGTAGAGAGAAATTGAAACAAGTATATTTATTTTATATGTGCTTTTAAAAAATTTTGCCAATATCTTTCTTTAAGATTTGTAAACAAAGTGTTCTTTCTGATAGTTTTCCCAAATTTGAACATAACTTACCTAATATAAGTTATAAAGGGATTGGGCATGGGCATCTTTATTTTGTTGACTGTTCGTGTTTTACTACTTCCAGTGCATTGAAATGTGGTGCAATAATTGTACACATCAGTATATTCTTTTCTTTTACAGTATTCTGTAATCATAACAAAACTTAGTCAAGGTTCCATGATTGTAACTTTGCAGCAGTAGTACCATACAGCGGGTGGGTGAGTTCTGCATTTTGGCATGGGAATAACAATCACGTTTTATTTATACCCTTAAAAAAAGAAATTAAAAAAAATCCTTGATTAAAATTTTCATATTAATATAGTCTGCTTTGAAAATAAATGTTCTTCGGAATCCCTAGTGTTCCTTCAGCTCAAATGGCAAAGGCTAAAAAAATCCCTGAAAACAACTTGGTTTTGTTCATACAGAAATATATGTTGCTAATAATTATACAGAATATTTCAGGGTGGTATTGCATTTAATTCAATAAAATTATCTTTGAAGATGGAAGATTGAATTTCAGGACTGTTTAGTGTTCTCTTTATATCACTAAAGTAAAAATTCAGTGGCTTTGTTTTTATTGCAAGTCTCAAACTGTGGTGCTATGTTATGCAGCCAGTTTTTATATTTATGTCCTAAAAGTAGAGTAGGATGGAGGTGACATTTCTAAATGGGGTATTTGCCATTTAAAAAATAAAATTTGTTAAATTCCTGTGAGTTAGGAAGGAATTTCAGTGGACTGCAGATTGTGGGTTAATTAGAGCCTACAAATTATTGAAAAAAAAATGTGAACGTGTTAAGAAGACACGAAGCTAAAAACATACGAGTTAACTTTGGGGTTTTGCCAAATAACATGTTAAAGTAGCATGGACTCGTTCCCAGGAACATGTCATGACATGCTTAAGATTCATTAAGATGAGCAGAAGAGTCAGTAAACCTCAAGAATAGCTTGCTTTTGTGATTACTGTGTTTTACATTTTGGCAATATGTGTTTGAATTTAATGATACACTGCGGAAAGTCCCAGAAGTAATTTTGAAGATTTTTTTTTTTCCCTTTCGTTTGTCATGCATTGTTTGTTATGCTCAGTTAGGCTTCAGTTTGAGGATTTAAATGTGAATGTGGACTTTTCTCCTATGTGCTCCTAGCTCTTGTCCCCGAATCCCAAACTGACTGGGAAAAAGTTATGCTTGGCACAGGTTGGTTTCTTGTTCCTCAGAATAATTTATCAGTGTGTTGCTTTTGCTTCCAAGGCAGTCTCCAGACTGTTTTGGCTTTCCTAGAGCAAAGCTGGGTAAGTAGTTTACCATTAGAGAGCGTGCCTTTTCACTAATAGTTTCTGAGAATGATTTTTGTGGCAAAACGTGTTTCTCTTCAGTCTCCCATTTAGTGCTTGAAAGCAGCTGAGATCTGAGCAGCCTGTAGTGTGGAATTACAGTTCCCTACACAGGTGAAGGCTCAGCTTTGAGAGCCAATGTGTAACATGCAGCCGTGGAGTATGCAGACTGGTAACCTGGAGTGGGAGAAGCTGCAGTTCCAGATATCCTTGGTATCAGGAAGACAAAAGCTGTCCTGACTTAATTGCTGTGATAAGGAAGGCAGGTGACTGTTCTTGTTTATGCATTTATTTGTTCTCAACCAGGCAATAGGATCACTTCTTAAAGCCAGAAATCCTTGAGACAGATGCAGACACCAGGGTATGGGGAGTAAGGACTCGTATAGCTTGGGTGCTCCTAGGCATGTGATTCAGGAGTGGCAGTGCAGCCCTGCTTATTTAAATTTGGACTAGATCTGATACTTCATGAAGCAGTACCAGACAGACCTGTTTTGAAATACTGCATTCACAGATGAAAAGTCATTCATTTATTGAGAGTAATCTTCAGCTCTGTTCTTTTTGAAGTATTAAAATGGGTTTGTCTTGTAAAAGAAACCTGCTTTGGTTGTGCACTCTTCTCTCTGTTTTATCTCTTTTCCAGTCTCTAGCACTTTTGATACCAAGAAATTTCGCAGAAACCTCTCAGAAGACTATACCTAATGTATGTTTTGCTTCCCTTAAAAGTAGATATTTTAGAACAGAACTTAGAACAGAGGGATGCTTTCGTGAGAATGTTTTCAGATGTGGATTTTTGTTTGTATTAAATCCTTGAGAACAGATTTGTTGCTTTGAACAAGAATGAAGTAGTTACATTTCAGAGACTCTGATTTAGAAGATATGTCGGTCCCTATGAACATGGGGGGGGGACGACAAACAGTAAAATTCTACTTTAACATAAAGTGTAAGGCCAATTATAAAAGTTAGTAGTCTTTACAGAAAGAAACTGGAGGATCCTTGTAGAGAACAGCATGCATGCTCTGCTCTTGATGATAAGAAATTAGGAAGCATTAATACAGAGCAAAAGATCAGATAAGAAATGTTGGAAGTCAGTAAGTTCTCAGAGGGACTCCTGTCTTTCTCCTTATTAGGCTAAGACCCATCTTTTCTTCCTTAGAAATTTGTTGGATCACTATAAATAGTTGAGATTTGAAATAATTTTTCCCCTGAAATTTATCAGAATTGTGATAAGAAAGCAAGCTGTTAAACCGGAAAACAATAATAAAAGGAGGAAAATAGAACTGACCAAGGATGCACTTTCTACCCAGAAAGTAAAAAGCCTAAACAGTTTCATTTCAATCTTTTGTGAATTAATCAGACTATAGACTGCACGGGAAGCCCAGAAAAATGAATAACACAGAGAATGCAGAATACTTTCAAAGTTCACAGAGCCATAATATACGAAAAATCTTTGTAGAATTACTTCATTCCAAAATAACCTGAAAAGTAAAAACTTTTAATTTCTCTTTTAAAGTTTATCTTCTTTTAAAAGGAAATTTACAGTTCCTCAGTGTTATCTGTGTAACCGGGGCTATGCGTGCCCAAACCAGCTGTATAAGCATTTAATCTAAAGTTTAGCAAATTTATCTTTATTAACAAAAAAAAAAAAAAGCTTCAAATCATGTATCTTTTATTTGTGTGTTCTTCATGGCTCACTGACAGATTCTTTTCCTGTAGTATTATTTTCTCATAGCACACTTATTATCAGAAGCACAAATTAACTGGCATTGGTCAACATTTTCCAATTGAAATTTTAGAATGAGTGTTAACACTTTATTGAGAAGCATGACAGTAATGGTAGTTAAGATCTTTTAGGATCCATGGCTTTATTGGGTTCTTGTTGTCATTCTTTCCCCATGAGAAGGCAATTGAGCAGATAAAGGAAAACAGCACAGGCAGGTGCTGCCTGGCAATTTGCACCCTGTGGAGTGAAAGGTGGGGTGGTTGATGTGGTTACCACCCTGCTGCCCCAGAGGTGGTTGTACCCACTGTAGGGATGGTTGGACAGGGTATGTAGCAAATCCTGTGCGATTTTCAGTATAACCTACCAGGAGTAAACTGGTGGTAGCTCAGTTGATACTCGTATTCTGCAACTTGTCAGCAGCCCCTGGGGAAGGGGCATGATGGAAAAACTTAGGATGGCAGCTGTATTGGCCACGCTAGTTCAATCCACCGCTGCATGTGGTCAGTTACATGTTATACTTGCTTAATAGTGTTGTCCACCATACAAGGATTCTTCCTTTTGGCAAAGTGAATTTCGACAACAGGGTGCTTGCCTTTCTTAATTTCCTAGTACCTTGATCTTCAGATACAGTTTCTTGACTGTGAAGATACTGTAAGCTGGGGCTGTGGCTATTACATTGTCTTACCTCTATGGTGTGGTGTAACCATGGCTGTAACCAGGTAGTAAAGCTGTACCAAGGAGCCGACTGGCTGAAAACTAGCCAGCCAAGAGCAGGACTGTGATGGTAGGCTTCGCCACTGTGAAATCTTACGCCTTGTGAAAATCCTGCTCCACAATAATACATACTGTAGTGAATCTTTAATTAGAAAAAATAAAATCTTCCTATGCAGCCCCTTACTATAAGAACTGTCCAGTGAATGTGTAGAAGGCTTCTCTGTGACTTCAAAATCCCAAAACCTTGCTTACCATCAAATGTTTGTAACTGCAGCCTGTAGTGGACCATGGTTATGTGTTTGTATTCTTCCCTCCCCATAACTGACTTCCTGTCACTTATAAACCGATTTTAGAGTATCCTAAACAACGCTCCTGTTCTCAGAGAATGCTTTGAGGTTGCTTTCTACCAACCATCAGTAGTGTGTCTGTTTTTCCTTATTCTGCTTTCAAAGCTTTCATCAGATATTTAGTTTATTGAGTCACGTAGACCTTTCTTTGCAGCTGCTTAAGAAAATTCTGGTCAGTACTTCAGAAACAGTGAGTGCTAATGGATCCTCCTTTCCAGGAATCTCCAGTTTTGGAAACAAATGGTTTATCTGCAACAGAATTTGCTTCATAACTGTTTAAGTTCAGATTCCTGAAAAATCATTTGTTTGTGACTGAATTTTTTCTGTCTTTCACTGAGATGTGGGTGATCCAGCAATCTTTTGAAGTTTTTTTTTTGGTTAATAAGCAGAAAGCTCTTGATGTATGATATATTCCCAGTCACTGTAAGGAATATATGGTTTCGGCTCTTTTATTCTTACCTGTATACATTAAAAGTATTGCTGTTTTTAAACTAGCCCCCCCCCCCGGCAGAACTAGAAAAACATACTTTTTTGTGCGTGGCTAGGTTTTGGAAGTTGTGAATTGTGCACAGTGCTGCTCTATGGGCTGTTTACATATGCTGCCTCCAGGAATGTTTTTCTTTGTAGCAATAAGCATTTTGATAACTTCTCTTTTAAAAAGGGGGGAAGGGTTAACAAGAATGGTAAAAAATACATTTATTTAACAGTGCAGTAAAAAAGCTTATGGCACCACAGAGATTCAGAAAACAAATGATGACGGTAACAAAGGAGATCAAACACAAAGAATACTTCAGTATTTGTCAATGCTTTTGCCATTTGTAGTTTTTCAGAGCTAATTATTGTATGCTTCCTGTCATTGAAAGAGCGCTGTACTATGTGGGCGATGTTTTGTTTAATTTAAGAATAGTTACAAATTTATGTAACACGTAACTGCCTCTAGTTATCCAGTATATAGGTTCACGATGAACTGTATCACCCTTCATAGTCTCACCAGCCTGATGCTCAGAGAAAGACATATCCATGCCTTTAAAGTATTCATTTGGATTTTGAGTGCAAATCTTTTTTCAAATATTTAATATATAGATAAATGTATTTCTCTGAAATTTTACGTTTTGAAAATGTGGTAAAGAAATCAGTCTTTCTTATCTTTCCTGAAAAAGGTTTAATGCTAGAATGATGTGTCTTTTTAAAAGCAGAACTTTTAAGAGTCCTGCTTCAAGATTGTGCAGGGTAGGGGAGGGCAGGGAAGGGATTGTATCACTGAAGAAGCAAGAACTTCTTCCAGGACTTGGCTGACCCTGAGACGACTTGAAAGAATTTGGTATCAGATTGTGGTATAATGATTTAAATCCCTGTATTTTCCCCATCTGCAATACTGGTAAAATGGGTTGAGACTAAAATTGATTTGAGTGTTCTGCTGTTGCAACTCTAGATGAAAGCATAGTAATGCTGCTGGTCAGGATAACTTTTGAATCTTATGAAACCAGCTGTAGGAAAAGAAAAACTGAAAGGTGAGGTCTTGCATTTGCAAGCACTTGACCAACCACAAAACTTTCATTGTGAGCAAGACTATATACATTAGCTGAAGACTGAGTAGTCCCGTTTTCAGTAAAAATACTCTCTTACTTTTTAATGAGAACAGAACAACAGGAAGTAAGGCCCTGTTGCTTGTTTTACCAGGCTGTTGAGGCGCTAAACATTGCCGTCCTGTCTTGAAGCTCTAAATACGTGTGACTGTTTTCTGAGAAACTGTGAGGAAGGTATGAGATGGAGGGGACCATCCCATGTCTGGGACTTGGGCCAGGTCTAAGCAACATTTGCAGTCTGAGCTTAGACTGCCAGTTTGAGGTAACTCTATTTTAAAATGTTGTGGCATAAAGTCTGCCACTTCAAAGGGGAATTGCTTTAAAATGAAAAATGACATGGTATTTCAGTTTCTGACATTTGAACAAAGTTTACAGTACATATTGAGCCAAAGTTTTACAATATGGGAGTCTGACTGAAGTCCACCTGCTTAAATGAGAGAGTGCATAACTAGATTAGTTCATTTTTTGACAACTTTAATGGAGAACAGAATGATTGAAGAGGTTTAAATTAAATGTATGGAAGATTACTACAGTGGAAAGGCATGATAGGTACATTTACTGCTTTCTTAATTTTACTTGGTGATTGTATTTGTGATAGCATGGTAGGATCTCAGAGTCTGTAATTTGTCTTTTCCAGTGTGAAATAGTATCTAACTCTGAAAATTCTTTACTAACATCAATTAACACTTAAATAATAAAAAAATCAATGAAGAATTGCAGTCCAGCATTTTAAGGTCTTAAATAACTGGTATTTTTTCATTACCTTTAAAATAAAATCAGTAATATATATTTTTTTGAAGACTTGCTGTGTCCTTGTTCTTTAGATATGATGTAAAAATATCAAAGTTGTTTTGTTACACTTTATTTTATGACTGAACCCACTACAGCTGTAATCACAACATAGCCTGGTTGTGTAGTCAGAAGGTTACAAGAAACAGGCCCTGGAATATTTTGAGAAACATGCTTCCTAAAGTGTCTTAAGGCTTTCATTTAAAAAAAATAATAAATAAATAACCAAAGGATAAAAGTCTTTAACTTTGCATTTTTGCATTTGCCCTAAAGAGTCACAGACTCTTAAGTATGTTTTTAGGAGGACACACTAAAAAGCCATACATGATTTTAACTTTAACCTGTCTGTGCTCTTGGGAAATGTTTCTGCTTTTGCAGAACGTACCATTAGTCTGGAGAAGGAGAGTCCCTGAGAAGCAAGTATGCTGCCAGGAAGTTGTGGCAGCTCGTAAATATTTCTTTCTCTTCAAGGATTCAATATATTAAACATACTTAATGTTTTGAATTTTCCAGTTGTATTTTAAGGTAAGACAAGATGTTTGATTTGCTGTGTGTGCAGAATGAATTTTTTTGGCCAGAATATTCTCAGCTATTTCTATTTTTAGAACACCTCTGGAAAAAAAAAAGAAACCCAAACCAAAAGGAACCCTGTATTTCTTAAAATTCAACATAAAGTAAAAATAGTGTTATTACCTGTTTCTTGAGGATGCGTCAAACAAATGGTCAGCAGCTTACATTAAATACTTTATGTGTGAACGTACTGTTAGATAAATCTTTAAAAATTAGTCGTGCCCTTTTTGAGTTGTCCTCTATCTTGTGATCCCTAAACAAACAAAAAAACCCCCAACAACATAATGTTGTTTTTTTTTCCCTTTTTTTCCTCTCCCTGGCAAAAGCTAGAGTAGAAATGTGTCTTGTACTGATTTACTTAATGTCAACCAACTCCATCTGACTAATGAAAGAAAAAAGAATAATTCCTGTTGCTACTCCATTAATCATAATCTGCATCTGACTATATAGTGCTTAACTGCAGGAAATGCTTGGGAAACTAGGGATTGGGAAATCCAGGAAGGAATAGGTAGGCAGTGCTGCTGTCTTAAAATGTGAGTGGAATCAGTTGTTATGCAAAAAAAAAAAAAAAAAAAAAAAAGAGAGAGAGAGAGATAACTGCAGTATTCCTGGGAAGAAGAGCCTGTTCAAAATCAACGTGGAAACGTCCTAGCTGAAGCGATGGTTACCCTTCTTCTAGCTGAAGCACAGATGCAGAAGTCTGGCCTCCTGGCCAAGAGTCTCAGCTGAAAGCAAATAAAAAGTCAAAGGAGTCCTATTCTTTAATTTTTAGTCTTTTATTCTTCTTCCACAATAGAAGAGATTTGACGTGGTGAAAACATCTAAATCTTGAGATCATGAACCAAATTTGAGTTACTTCAAAGTTTGTTTTTTCCTCTTGGTTGATAAGCTTTATCTCCCTGTGTAATATATAGTGCAGAAGTTTTTAGATGGTAAATCAACTAATGAAAGATAGCGTCCAGTGAACAGATACAGACTACCTAATTGTTACTGCACCATACATCATTTAATAAGGCTTAATATTTTACAGAAGTACAGATCTAGAAAGCTTATCAATGGGCATTTTTGGCTGAATCAGGTGTGTAGGAACTGTTAAGAAATATTGCTTGAAGAGTATGTAAGGTAATGAATCTACAGAGAAAGCTGGAGGACACTTAGCAGATGAAACGATATCAGCTTGGCGTAGGTGTGATATAAGGGACCACATCAAGATTGAGAGAAAGGGAAAAAAACACTCTCCCAGCGATAGAGTGTGCACGTGGTCGTCTTACTTGCTCGCTGACAAGCGTATTGACACCATCCTCCTAAGGCTGCTGGAGAGTCACTTCTCAGCTGCGCCATCAGCAGCCATCTTCCCTTGCCTGTGAGGCCCGGCTGACCCTCATGCTTCCGACTCATCCACTTCCGCCCCCATGCTACCACCGCTGCCCTGCCAGTATCCTTGCTGCTGGCGGTCTTCAATTTTGTGTCCCCTGGGGGGATAAAGCCTCCCTAAGACCTGTGGGAATGTTGTTTTCTCTTTCCTCACCACCAGCTTTCCTTGTAAAAGTTTCTGATTTGGCAAATGCAAGAAATTCAACAAAGGTTTTGAAGCAGTGGAATGCAGTTTACATGTGAATTAAAAGGCTTCAAATTGTACAAAATGAGTAAGATGTTTGGCTATCAGTACACAAGCTATTCTTTTAGTGTGCTGCTTTTATTTAAGGCTGTTTTATTTTAACTATGTTTTACCATTTAGGAGGCTTAAGTATATACGGGTTTTTTTCTTTTAAGTATAATGTCACATTTTTAAAAGAGGGAGCATAATGAAGCTTGCAGATTAATTTGTAGAGTTACATGTAGTTGTCTGTTGCAAAGTACGGAAAAGTAGACCCTTGGCAATGATGTTGGCAATCAAATACATATCCGTCCTCCACATGGGCAAATGGCTTTTCTTGCTTTCAGTAAGTGGTAGCAGGGAGCTGGCTTGCCAAACAGTTAAGGACTCCTCTTGGGGGGAGTATCAGTTATTAACATACTAGTTACGATGGGCGTAATTCAGAAAAATGGTTACCACCTTATTTCAGTGTAAAATAAGGTTTGCATGTTACTCTGGCAAGGGTTTTCTTTTGTTTTTATAACTTCTTAGGGGACTCATCAACATAAGAGGTTTCTGAGATGCTCCTTATTAATGAAACCTTTATATCATTTCTGTAATACTGGGAGCAATTATCTCTGCTTCACAAGTGGGACCTTAGTGAGACCAATTGGCTGGCTTGGACTAGATTAGGACCTGGTTTGTTTTTTTCAGGTTAAGCTCTGTTGGTTCATGTGTACATCGTCTGAGTTATCTGTTGTTTGCGGAAAAAGGTGTTGGGCGGCTAGGAGTGATATCAAGCATCAGAGGTGGCAAAGTATGTCATGTTGATATTGAAGCTGTAACACTTGGTAGAAAAGAAATATTTTGGCATAGCAGGTCTCTTGATTGTGAAGCTGAAGTCCGACCTACTTAATCTTACTTAGTTAACTTACTTAGTCTTACTTAGTTCTAACTGCTATTAAAAATTATGTTTTGTGAATGTGTGGTGACTATTGAATACCAATGAAGAATGAAAACCTGTTAAAAGTGTTTTTCTTTTTCTTTTTTTTTTTTTCCCCTTAAGCTGTTCTGAGCTTTTCATAAAAAATAATACTTAATTTCTTTGCATTTTTTAACATATTTGTACTGTCTGGGGATTCTATGAATTAAGATGCTACAATTCCAAGCCTGGTTTACTGCCTGTCTGATTATCACTGAACCTGCTTGATTCTCTTTATAGGAGTACATTTATGTCCCTTGAAGATCTTTTTTCTGCTATATGCCCATACACATATCATAGAACATATACCAGTAAAACAACTGTCCTGTTTTGGTGCATTCTAGCAGAGGGGGAGTACAGTAAAGAGAGAGTTGATAGTACCAGTACTCTGACAGCAGACTGGCATTTCCCTGTTGAAATTCCCCATTTTCTGTTGCTTATACAAATTGGAACAGTTTTTTCAGGCTGAAACTTCTTGTTCCCTGTATCTGCTTCACCTCATTGTCTCACACCCCTCCTTGAGTTTTCAGCTGAAGTTACTTAAACTGTAACTAATTCTACAACCTATTTCATACAGAAATGAATTTTTAGAGTAAGAAGTGCAAATTTCTTTAACTGTTGGCTTTTTTGTTACTATTGCCTTTTTTCCCTCCATGAGAAATGCATAGAATCTGTCACAGTGCTAAATCTAAGTTCTAAGAACAATTTTCATGTGCTTATATGGGTTTGTTTCTCCAGTTACCTGATCCAGCTCTCAGTCTGCACATGCATCATGCAAGTTTGGCCATATGCACAATTTGCTGCAGCAGGATTCTGCTGAACGCAGAAATTGCATTTTTATTAATTTGCTCTAAGTATTGCAATGTTTAAGAAAATGCCAAATTCCAGCTTCTTTCTCTGGCTACTGGAGAGAATGATAGGATTTTGTCATTTCTGAAGAATCCAGTGCAGTAGCTGATTTCCTAATCTTTTAAAGCTGGGCTTTACCATTGTATATACGCTATTAAGGAACTCTCTAGAGTGCATCTGACTAGATCTAGGATTTCTAACTGGGTAAGTGCCTTTTTATTTATTTTATAAAAAAACCCACACCACAAAGCAGCAAAAAAGACAAGCCCAGGCACAAAACTGGAGATAAAATTCAAATAGATTAACTTGGTGAATTAGAGGATATCTTACTCTAACTTGTTATTAAAGGGTCATTTCTGAAATACAGCAAAGCTTGTTTTGTCTACAGCAAAATACTCAAAAGCACTAATGCAGTCCGTATGGCAAACTGCAATGTTGTTCAATTGCAAAATCAATTTTAATTAAAACTGCAAGTAGTTTTCAACCAGTGCATTTCTGAATTACCTAATGGGATGAGTCAAAGGTTATCAAACAAAAGAAGGCAGGAAGTTGTCATTCTGGTGTCTTCTAATGGCAATTTTTCTTATGTTTGAGGTGCAAAATACTGGTCGAGAGAAACTCACAGAATAAACTTTTGAGGAGCTAGAAGTGCCACTTTAGTAATAAGTTTATTATGAGAATATTTGAAGGAAATTTCATTATCTTTCCAGAATGAAATTTTGGGGTTTGCTTATTTATTTACAAACTTGACAGCTTAATTTCTCCTAAGACTGACCCGTTTCCATATTAACCAAATACCAGTTTTCATAGACAGGTTTACTGTAACAGTTCCTAGAAATGCAAGTTTGCCTGTTTGTTATTTTTTATGTGCTTCTTTGCTTGCTTGTTGGATTTTATTTTGGTTTCCCATGACAACATAGGTACTTCAGAAGCTTGTTTGGTTTCTGAACTTAATTTTGGTTGTCTGGCTTCTTAGTGTAACTTATTTCTTCTTTGATGGTATTCCCAAAAGACATTAAATAAATGTGATATGCAGATAGTGTATATTTAGCTGATAATTGTCTTGATGGATCATCAACTGAGAACATACTTTAAAAGTTACTTTTTGTTTACAAATTGAACTAGTTTCTTTTGTAAAAAAAAAAAATATTATGGCTGAGGAGTATCTTAAGTAGGTAACAGGAGTATGCCAGTACATCATTTATTTTCAAGATTCTTTATTTATTTTTCAAGATTCTTGCTGTTGTTCACTGCATGCATACTTAAAATAGTATTGAATTTAAAAGTATGAGCCAACACATTGCCCACTGAAGTTACTGGCACGATTGCCCCTTCTTTCTAAAATGCAGTCATCTTTCGTGATGAAACCTTGAGTTGAAGGGCATTGCATAGCCAAATGTATTGCATTTTACAATAGTAAGTCAGAAATGCAATGTTAAATTAAATCCAAGACCACTATTAGTCTTGAATGGACTGTAAATACTACAAATGACTGGAAGCATCAAGAAGAGAGAAAGTGGGTAAATATATTCACATTTTGGATAGTCTCTTTGATATATTGGTGGTTTGTTTTTTTTCTTAGTGAGTAAATGATATTATTTATAACATTATCAGACAAGTAATAGTGGTTCCTGATTGACAAAATCCTTAAACCATGTCTTTGATAGATAATCCAGCTGTGTGTTTTACAATGTGTGTGTGGGCATGCATATGTGTATGGTTAGTCAGGACTTGTGACATCATTGCCATGTCTACGAAGGGCACACTCATGTTTCTCCTCAGGTCACGACGCATCTGACTTCTTGGTTTCTCCCCGCAGTTGCTCTAGGTGGAGTGCTAGTTCATTTGCTCTTCTGATCACTTTTGCAGATCCCTTGCTGCCTTTCTCATCTTTGAAATGTCTGTCTGGTGTGTGTTTGGATTCTGTTGAATGGCGTGTCCGAAGATTATTTCCTGAGTGGAAATACACACAGCTTAGTGCAAAGTCATATCCCCAACCACTGTTGGTTTCTCACATCTTCCAAATCTTGTGCCTGTGATTAGTAGGAGTAGAACCTGTGGGAATCTGCCCTAGGATAGGCATGGTGTCAACCATGTTAAGAAACCAAATGGAGCTTCTTGTAATCTCAGTTTTCAAGTTTGGCTTTAGTAATGTCAATGTTGGCTTATTTTTATTTTAATATAGGATATTTTTTCTTGTTCTTCCTGTGCTGTTTTGTTTCAGGAGTGTTTTAAAATGTTCGTTTTTTAGTAGTTAGGGATGGTTAAAGGTTTAAAACAGTTAGCATGTAGATCTTCATCAGGAGAATTTCTGTGGCTTTTCTGTGGCTCGTTTGATGTTAGGGATTGTACTTACCTGACATAGTTTGCATGCGGCAGAGATTCACAGTTTTAGTGTAGCTTTAGAAAGCATTGTTATTACTTTATAGAATACTTGAAAAAGTTTACCTTGTAAATGGCTGTTCTTGAGAATATGAGTGGAGGGTAGTCTGAAATCATAACTATATGCTCTTTATTTCCTTCATGCTCAAAATTTTTGTCTGGAGTTCCTGCATGGAAGTTGCTATGCATCTTGTCTGTCATATTATTTCCTTTTTGAAAGGAAAGACTGTGCAGTGTTTTAAGGAGACCAGTTATATCTTGAACTACTTTGAGACTTGACCTAAGTAAGTCTGTAAATCAAATAGTTGCTTTATGGCTGTTATTTTCTACAGTGCTCTGTGAATTTGGAAAATAATCAATTTATGAACCATATGGCACAAGTACTATGAGATTATTCTAAAGGCTATCCAACCTTCAAGGTTTTTGGCAGATGTGTCTCATATATTGTGGTGGTTCTCATTTCAGTCTTCTATATTTCTGAGATTTAAACTCAAAATACTTACATAAGTTAAAAGAATATGAAGCCAGTTGTTAAAGGTGGACAAAACACCTATTTTACTGTTGTATTCTTACAGTGAGTACAGATCTGTGCCAGTATTAAGCTCATCAAGGAAAAAGACTTTTTAACATAAATGTAGCAAAATGTTCTATTTTCCATGATTATGTACTGTTGATACTACAAAGTTGTTGTTTGAAGGGCTACCATAGCATAAACATGTAGTATACTGTTAGAGGTTATCAGTCACCTTGGAGAAATGGAGTGACTGTGATTGTGAAATGAAATGAAGGAACAAAGGATCTCAACTGCTAGTTTTGTTTTGTCTTTCATCCCGAAAATAAAATGTATCTATTTGTACCGGCCTACATTTCATGGTGTTTTTTAATAGCTATAATTTATCACTAAAGGGTTGGGATTTGAGAGATCTTTTGCATCTAGCAAGTTGGTAGTGTATATTCTATTATATATCAGTTCCAGTTTAGGCCAAATAGGAATTACCTTTGACACTCAGAAATAGGATCGTAAACAGTAACGATTTCTACTATAAATTGAATTTATGCTATCTTTTACCAACTGATGGAATTCCAAATTTGATATTTTGATTTAAATTGCAGGCTGATTTGGTGGCTACCAGCATGTGACTTTTGATAGACATTTATTTTTTGAGACACTTATTTCTCACTGAAAGGCTCATCAAGGGTCACTTTTGTAGATACTTTGGATGTGCAAGTGTGTTACCTTATGTGAAAACCTTGATTTGTAACAGAAGAGAAAAAGACAGTAAATTATTAACTTTGCTTAGGAAGACTTAAACAGCAACATCAGAACCCTTTGTATATAGATGGATGGAAACTCTGTAACATCAGTCTGAGATTACAACTTCTAATTGCACTCTCATAATGATAGTGTGCATGCTGACAAATGCCATAGTCATTGGAGGAGCAGGAAAGGGAAGATATTGCTAAAAATCCTAAAGTGGTTTCTTAACTTGTATTTTTTTTTATATATATATATATAGTTTTCAGCTCTCATAAAGATGATGAGTTTAATCAGTTGTAATGCAATGATTGATTTTTCTGCTCTATGCAAAATTAAAAATATTAGTTCTCCAGGGAGGTTTTATAGTATCCTCTTGGTTTAGAGTTGGCTATGTTAATGTCGTGAGTGAGCTCTTCTTGGGCACTACCTATATTGCAAAACAGAAACATAATTAGTTTTCATATTTTAATACTATAATTTGCTTCAGGCTGTTAAACTAATTTAATATACAATCATAGCACCACTTTATATGTGATTATAGAGAAGATCTTTTTGCAGCTTGAGATGGCAAAATTTTTAATTTTTCCTCACAAAATCTGTGTGAATAATGTATTTTCAGTCATTGCTAACACACAAGTTTTTGTGTGCTAAAGTATGTATATTGCAATGTATCTTGTAATGGAAAGGCTTTTTCTTGAAATCTGTTTGTTTTTTTTTAAAAAAAAATTTTAATAAGTATTGTTGGTTGTCATGTGTTATGTACTCAGCTGAAGGATAAAGGTCAATGACTGCAGCAAACTGCTTATTAGAGGCTTCAAGTTCTTAACATTTGTGCAGTGCTTTTAGTTCCCCTGTAGCGGTTGTTGTTAGGAAATGTTCCACAGAAGTATTTAAAGGTCTTGTCGGGTTTGGGACTGCATTTTGCTTGGTTAACGTTAACTTGAAGTTGTGGGCAAATCTGATCTTTAAACATAATGTGCTTGTACTTTGAAAGAAGTGCTTGTGTTCGTCTGATCAGAGTTGGGCATGGTTTGTGGCAGCATGGCTGGTTAGTTCTCTGAACTCCATCCTAACATGTAGCTCCTTTCCTTTCTTTCCTCTGTTACCATGAATATTTTCTACATTTTCTATTATTTGTACATGGGTCTACCAGTGGGAGTCGTAAGTACTTTTGTGATATTATGCTAAAGGATGAATTGACAGATGTGCACCATTTTTACATTTTTAATGAACGGTTACGGTGCCAATGTGTTTTGTGCAACAGGGGACTGAGTTCCCACAGTAGAACAGGTAAAGTAGTTACAGGATTAGGAGAGGGATCTGTATGAAATTAGGCTGAGTAGACAGGAATTCTTTACTTAATAAAATTGCCATGCGACTGGAGTACCACTTCTGTGAGATTGTGTTGGCATAAATGTGTGTGTATATAGGTATATGTGTATCAATGAGGGACTTAAATACAAAAGCTGATTTCTACCTTTCACCTCATCAGTCTAGACCCTGTGAAGGTACAAAACCTCAGGTCGCTGTTACTTTTGAAAGGTTTTAAAATGTATTTATAAGTGCTGCATGAACTTTGCTATATTTACTTCAGTAGCCAATTGCAAACTGATCTATCGGCCCATGAAAAAGGAGACTTTGTGTATGAGGCTTCCCGGTGGCTTCTTGTCCTAAGAAATATGCAACAAAGTTCCTTCTGCAGATCTGCCCGCGTTTGGCACAGCCCCAGTTATTCTCACACCTTCTCACAAATAGTACTGCGACAGTGTTTTTTCAGCGTCTGCACATATGCTTGTAGCATGACTGACTAATGAATATGTTAGTGAATACTGGAGTAAGTTAATGTGGATAGGAAGATGCCTACTGATATCTTGGCAACCATCGGATACTGTCATTGCGTAAACCTGCTGTAATATTACAAAAGTCTGTATGGGATAAGTGCTCTGATTCAGAAATTTGCAGGCCATTTACTGTCATTGGTGACTACTGGGAAGTAGATAAATTGCCTGCTGGAGTTAGCCTAAGAACAAGCAAGAAGTAAGCAGCCTGGCTACGGCAGCTGCAGCTTCAGTCTCTAATCCCAGTTTCTGCCCTTTCAGTTACTGGTCTTTAGCAGCCGCCTCAATTTATCGTGCTGTTAGTTTTGTAACAGGGCTGGATAGTAGCGTGAATTGCAACACCACGTTTCTCTGTTGTGATCTGTGCCGTGGTTCACCCTAGAAGAAGTGGCAGTTCTTTCTAGTGAAGTGAAATCCTGTTAGGGGTGCAGGCAGCTGCCAGAATGCCCTCCAGCGCCTGTGCCGCTTGCCTCGGTGGGAGCGTGGACAGCTTGAGCACTGCACGCAACTGCTTCGCTTGGCAGCATTGAACGACACAGAATTGCTTACAAAAATGCTGCTGTGAAGAAGTGTCAGTCTCTGCAAAAAGTTTTTGAAGGTCTTCAGAGCAGTCGGGCGCGGCGATGCAGCTGGGTTGCAGGCAGGGCTCCTCTGGCCTTCCCCTCTTCACCTGCAGCTGCAGCCTGCAATGCACTGCTCTGCTCTCTGGAGTTCATCAGCACAATCCTCTTAGGTATTGTGTAGAAATATGGGTTGCCAATACAAATATCAATATTTAATCTATCTAATTATTGTAAGTTTTCTTAATTTCTTTTTTAATAACCATGCTCTTGTAAGACTCCATATTAATATCAGTGCACTCCATCAGTCTTCAGGGCATAATTTTGATTAGTTTTTGGGCCACTGACTTACACAATTATCAATATAGAAAATAGTGTTTTAGACAATGTAAATTTAGTGGAGAGTGTTTAAAATATCTTTCAGCTTTTCAGTATATAGACTTCATATTTGGACATACTAGCTTTCTTGCAGCAGCTTTAAACATATATTTTGAGAGTGAAAGCTCTGACCTTACCCCACTGACTCAGAAATCTTTACAGTGTGTGTGCAGCCAGCCATGTGTAAACCTTTGCAGAAATAAGATCAAAAGCTACAGGGTTAAAGACAGAATCATTTTTTCCCCTTATATAGTTCCTGTACTGTAGTTCAGGGGTAGGTATTACATTAGTTCTGTATGGTATATGCTTCAGTGACTTGCTTTCTATCACAATTAAATTTTGTTTTTCTGATGATGTCTCACGAGAGAAGGTTATGTGGCAAAAAAAAATTCTTCTCTTATCCCAGATATTGTTAAAGGAGCACCAAAAAATTCTTCAGGCCTTGTGAGAAACTGCCTTTTACCTTCTCAAGAGCAGTAGCTGGTTGAGAGGCTCAGCTTCTCCTCATTGCTCAGGGTAGCTTCACCAAAGCATTTCACTATCCTTTTTACAGCAGTTAAAGGCAGCTGCTCATCTCTCCGCACTTTACTCAGAGCAAAGGACAAGGTAATCCCCTTAGCCTGTTAAATGCTCCATCCCATCTGGTAGGTGATAATTGCATTGTAAGGGGATTAGCACAGTGGGATATGCTTATAGTGTAATGAAAGCTTCACGACAAGTGTGAAAGTCAGACGAATGCATTCGAGCAGTTCGGGACCTTACATTTGCACTTTTTTTTAAATATCATAAAATACACATTTCATCTGGAGAACCTGTGCAGTGCCTTTACATGCCTTCACATGTGTGTAACATTATAAATTTGTTTTGAGACATCAGTAGTCTAAATATCTAAATCCCTCTTGTAGGAGTAGTGGAATAGGGTTTTGTTTAGCTGAACATTTTAGGACAATTCTGTGATTATAGCTGTATTAAATGCATCCCAAATGTTATCTTTACTTTTACTCAAAACTCCTATAACTTTGAAATCATGGGGTTAAGTTGTTACTAGTATAGGAGCACCCATGTTATTAAACACTGCCTAGAAATCTTCATTGGTAAAGGTGAAATTTGAATAAGCCACACTGTGAGGAACAGCAGAGTAATTTTGTGTCAGTAGGGATAAGAGGATTTCAAGCTGAAAGTAACTCTCTTTGCAGCCAACCAACCATTTTGAAATTTCAATGTCAAACATGAGCGTAAAGTAGTGCAAAATGACACTTTGAAAAAAATATTTTAAAAGTTGTCCTGTGTTTTGTTTTTTTTAAGTTTAGCTAATGCTGTCAGTAGTGAAGACAGTAAATCTTAGGGCTCAGATCATTTCATAAGCTAACTGTAACTTATGTTCCTTACCTTTCAAGATGTCAAAGATCCATTTGAAGGTATGTTATGTAGGGCAGTAGCTCAGGGTTGATCACCATCCTGTCAGTTGCGCTCTCTCCAGTCTCCCCGTATGGTACAAGAAACCGGGCAAGTTGTTCAGTGCTGACCAGTATGTGCCGTTTCGCTGGTTTGAACATTAACCTGTTAGGTTAAAACAGGGCTTGGTTAGCCCACACTGCGCTGTGATAGTGTTTTGTAGCCAGATAGATAAGGAACTTAATAGAGGTGTATGTATTTTTACATAAATAAGAGAGTCAGGTGTATAAATACACACTGCATGTGGTAGATGCTTTAGTGATGTTGTATGACCTTGCTGTGGAATTAAATTTTCTAATGAATTAAGGTTCTGTGACCAGCTGTGTGGTTGCTGTTTCTTCAGTTTCCAGTTCCTGACTTAGCAGCTCTGTCTGTGTGTATGTGCACCTCTGGGAGTAAGGGCAAAATAAAATCTAGTGGTTTTTTATGGGCTGTCTGCAGTAACTTTGCCAGTCTGTGATGAGGTTGTTGAGTGTGGTTAAGCTCAGCCTTCTCTTACTTAATCATGGCTCTGAGTGTGCAGTGTCGAGTAGAAAGCTGGTTTTCCAAAGTTGCAGTGATGAGACATAGGAGTGATTTTACAGCTTTTTTTTTTCCTTCCTTTTTTATTATTGTTATTTCTTATAAGGTGGCTGAGCTCTAAAGAACATTCCTTAATTTTCTTCTTTTAGATGGAAAGTGTTTACCTGAGGGGAGGAGAATTTGAGAAATTTGGTGTCTTGTTGTCTGACATTCTGTAATTTTAAATAAACCTGAGTGAAAGGTCATGAGACTCCAAAAAAACCCAACCAACAAACAAACACCCCTCCAAAAAATGATGCATGTCCCCTCTCCCCACCCCAATCCTTTCTGAAATATGAGTTTCTGTCAGATGAAAATCCCACTTGGAAGAACCATTATGTTGGCAATATGCAGAAAATATTTTTAAAGAGGAATTTTCAAATGTTTAGAAACATTTTTTTAACAATCCTTACATATATTTAAAATATATACTATTATAAGTATGTAGCAAACCAAATCATATATGGTATGTAATTGTTTTTCTTCTCATTTAGGTGACAAACAGCATGTTTGGTGCTTCAAGGAAGAAGTTTGTAGAGGGGGTTGATGGTGACTACCATGATGAAAACATGTACTACAGCCAATCATCGATGTTCCCACATCGGTCAGAAAAAGATGTAAGTTGAATAAGCTTATTTTTTCCCCTTTCAATAGCGAGGTAGTTTCAAGTATGTGAAATATGTGAGGAAGGGTTTCATTTAACTTTAAGATGTGAATGATGGTGTTTTCAGTGGCACATGCTTTAATTTTAGTGAGTTTATATATGTAAACTTCAGCCATATGCTTGCCAGGGTTTTATTTTTTTCATCTCTAAGAATTGTATTTGTAACTTAATTGGATTATTGGTTATATCTTGTGTTTACATGTTGTGTCTACAGTTTTTTGTTGTGGTTTTGCATTTTACATCTTCAACCGGTTTTCATTTCTGAAAATGCTTTGTGCAGCTTGTTTGTCTGCTCAAGTATTCTACTTCCCATTTGTAATGACACAAAGTTACAAAACCAGCCATTCTTAAACATTTTTTTCCCTTGATAATGCATTATTGTATGTTAGACCTGCATTGGCATTACTGAAGCCCTGCTTATTATTGAAATAAATAAATTAGCCGGTAAAGTATTTCACTTTTACATGGAGTAGCATGTAGAAATATATGGAAGACTAAAAGCATGACTTGAGGTTCATGTCACCTGAAGGTCAGTAATACCATCTCATGACAGGCTTGCATTTAGCATGTGTAAGCAGCATATATGCTAGATTTTCTTTTTAATTAAAAAAAAAAAATCCCTTCAGACTTTCAGAAAGGTATCATTGCTTTGACTCTGCCTCCATGACTGTCCAGAGATATAGTTGTTTAATAGCAGGTGTGAACAGAGTCTTGATAGACTGTGACCTGTGTAAACATAAACATTTCCTATAGACTCTTAGTTGAATTTTAATCCAGATTTTCAAAGATAGAAAGACATAGCTTTAGAGTAGAAGGCTTTTTAAAACAAAACAAATGCTTAAATGCAGCTTTCAAATTCAGTTTCATAAGTTATTTTGATGAGAAATTTCAGGTGAGCCAGCAAAGGATTAAAATGTACTACAGTGTAAAGAAAATTAAATAGGCTGCTCTTTTCTGTTTATGTCCATTAGATCTGTGCATGTACATAGATGCACACAGGCACAATGGAATATTTACAATGTTGAACATACTTTCCTTTGTGTGAGCACTGAGAGGTGCAGATCTACACTTTTAGGTTTGATGCACTGAGGGAGAGGAAATCATTACGGTGTAGTAAGAAAGGTAAAGTGAGATGAATGCTATGCTGTACAGTGTACACAGTGAAAGCTGATGCTTGGCATGTTGTTGACACAGTGAATGAGTGTTTTAGTTGCCTACTCTTTCTGTAGGCAATGTTGCAGAAGTGGATCTTAGAATGGGACTTCAAGAGAAGGAAGGTGGGTGTTCCAGACACCAGGAATGACAAACGAGAAATCGTGAAAGCTTGTGGGAGAAGTGGCCAAAATGGGGCATAGAAGCTGCTGTAGTTGGCAGAAGTAATGTCGTTCCAACGGGAAATGGAAGAGTGATTTTTGCAAAAGCTTTTTAAAGTTTTATTTCCAAATTCTTGTTAAGGGATTTTTTTTCCCCTGTAGCTTCACTATTGACCATTACAACTTTCTGAGTTTATGTTTATGAAATCTTAAACCATTATATGCTATTGTAATATTTTTTTAAAAGTTGATGAAAATAAATATATGGTGGTGATATTGACGTTGTCTGTACACCTTGGATCAGTCATGTATAGCTAAATGTATATTCTGTATTACATGTTCTTCTTGATATCTCATTTGGCTCACAGTAGATGAGAAAGGTTGCAAAGGTGGTTGTATTCTTTTAGTTTCCAACCAATGTTGCAGCTTTGAAAACCTTTTCCAATTGAAAATAACCGTGTTTTCAAATAGTCTTTCAGCTGGAATTCTACTAAAGATGTTGCTCTGTATATGAGAAGACAATAAATATATTGACTGTGTTGTTATTTGGATAACACTTAGTATTGACAAACAAAAATAAATTTGCTCAGAATTTTCTCTGAGTAAGCTAATAAATAATAAAGACTAATGTTCAAAACCTGGATCAAGTTTTATGGACACTTGCAGGGAAAATCTTCCAGCATTCTAGACCTTGAAACACTTTGAATCTTCTTGTCTTCACATTTATATTGAAATGGAGTAGGTAAATTGGGGAAAAAATAAAGGTAGAGGAAACTTTGGGGAAAGGAGTAAATCACCTTTATATTCAGAAAATCTAACTGGTAATAAAAAGACTAAAATATAGCATACACAATCTCTTTGTAAACTTACTGAAAAACAGCAGTCTTTATGCCTTTTCTTATAGTAGAATTGTCTAAACAAGGTGCAGTTTTACTGCAATTTAAATTATTGCTCTTTCATTTTCAGTTTCTTATATGTCTTTACATAGAGAGCAGGTAAAATTATTGCAGGTTTTAGCTACAAACCTCTAGAAAATCAGTTAAACTTTTTTTTTTTTGCAATGTATCATGTATACACATGAATCCTGAGTCCTTCATTTATGTTCCATTTATCCTCTAGAGTTCTTCAACCCAAAATAGAGTGGTTCCGAGGGAAGCCCTCTGTGAGTGCCCTCCTTAAATACTGCTCTATGGGAACGGCTAAAGCTTGTTTAGTATTTACCCTCCCTCGTACTGGACATGACTAGGTGTTTTTCTGTTTTTCACTGATTCTAACCTTAAAAGTTGCTACTTTCCAAGGAATTGCTACTGTGTATGTGTACTCCAAGCAGAGGAACATACAGAATGGTGGAAGCTTCCTAAAATTTAGAGTAGAGTAAGGACTAACTAATACTGCAAGCATATTATTTTGTATAAACTTCAGAACCTATTTTTCACTTTACTTTTACAGTAGGGTTTCTGTCCTTGAGAAGAGGCATTGTCTTCGGGTGGGGTACAGTGATGACTTGCGCACAGTTTGACTAGGTTGGGAGCTTTTCAGTTTTCTACCTTGTTTTAATGCCTAAGGTGGAGGTTTCACTCATTAAGTGAAAAAAAAAAAATTAGAACCTATCTGAAAAAGATGTGAAAAAAAAATTATGCCTTTTAATAAACAATTTTCATAGGACTTACTGATGTGGTATTCTTGTGACTTGTTGCTTTGGCTAATTTGAATTTAAAAGAATTTCCTTTACACAAAGGTAAAATGAACTAAGGCTGCTCAAGTCCCGTCTTAAATTTTGAATACTTTTTACGAATAGGAAGAAGTAGCAGCAAACAGTTTAGGACATGTTATTTTTATTTCAGAGCCTCAACGTAGCTAAAAACTAAAAGCTTTCTTTTAACTTACCTGCTTTTTCACTAGGGAATACATTTCTAGACAGTCAGGATTGATGTGGTAATTGAAATGGGAAAGTTGCATGTTACTCATGTGCACAAGTGCTTCCAAAATCATGCTGTTTGGGTCTATTGTTTTAGGCACAAAATTATGGTTCCTTAGATGAGATTAGATCTCACTCCAGCCATCTAATGCTTCCTTTTTACTAAATGAGTTGCTTTGCCTTGAGTCATCACAAACCTTGCTGTGCTAAGTAGGGAAGTTGAACAGAGTATATCCATGAATGCTCTGTCTATGAATTCTGCTGCACTTAAGGTCAGTATGTGATAACCTGGTCAATAATTCTTTGGCAAAGAAATTAGATATTTTATAGAACTTGCAGAAATTACAACAGTAAAGATTTGGCTTGAAACAAATGTGGTCCTGTAATTTAAATTGACAACAAGATGCACAGTGTGCCCACAAAATAATTACAGAGCTTATTTGTGGCCCATTTCACCAACTTAATAGAGCTGTTGATGTACTTAGCGAAATCATTTTGAGGACAAGGGTATATGTATTTTTATTTGGATAGAGTGACAATGGTAGAAATTGGTAACTCAAAGCCTTCATATACTTTTGAATCTACTGTCTTCAAATGAGGAAAAAAAAAAAAAAACAAAACGACAATAAGCATTGAGAAAAGATGGGACCCGTTCAGTCTGAACTTCTTTGATTTCTCATGTATAACAATGTAAGAAGTACTCTACAAGGTTTGACCAGTCTAGCGCAATCCATTGAAGATGCCTACATGAGAATATAAGATCAGGGCATCTTCTGTTGTTTTGAACTGCAGTGATAAATCTGATGGTAGACAGACATGCCTTTTAATGAAGATTTGTCCAAATTATGAGGAAAGTTAGAATAATTTTTTCAATGAATGTTTTTTCCATTTCTTGGCCCAGCGCTTTGCTATTCATTTTCTCTCCCAGTTGCTGAACAGATGATAAAATGCTCACAGTAACAATAGTAATAATTCTCTGATTTGCACTTCTAATGGGTTAGTTTGCCGAGTTCCTTCTCCTCTCTGAAAAATCTTAATGCTTTAACTAATTCTGGACTTTCTCAGTTCTTTTGCAGCTCAGTTCTTTCAAAACATGGCTTCTTGTGAAGTCAAATACATTTGAGCAATTGGGGCAAGTAAGATCCAGCCTGCAGATTAGATTTGGCTCATTGCAACTATTAATCTAGCTCCCTGGCACTACCTTTCCTGAAGTAGGAGGTCCTCAGATTTGGATATTGAGCACAGTGAAACGGGTTGTTGATTCTGGGAGCCTGCTTTCCAGAGGTTTCTTCCATCCTGATGTAGTAGAAGCATGCCTATGATGGATCAGACTCAGGTGTTCCTCTGTCAGGAGACAGTTGCACGAAGGCAGGCATCGGTGGGTTTGTCTTGTAATGCGCACGATGGTGGTGATACAACAAAGGGGTGGCCAGAAGCTGTTATCAAAGCCTTTTCCTGCAAACTTCCATTAAAGTCATTTGTAGAACCTTTACCTAACTCTTACTCTGTTTTGAAATATGTGGCCTTACAAAGAGGTGGTATTTTTAAAAGAGAGAAAACCCTGAAACAAGACTTAGCTTACCATGGAGATAGAGATCCAGAATCTTGCTAAGTTTGGGAAACTAAACGTGGGAAGCGTTTAATCAGTCTTCTGGAGACAGCTTTGGCTTTAGGGTTGCTGAACACCACATTGTTCCAGCTGGATTGTTGGCTTTCTAATGCTATTTTTCAGGATTCTGAGGCAGCCTATGGTATCTTGTTTCCCAAGGCATCTGGCTTGCCATTTGCCTTAGTTATTGCATGAGAGTTTGTTAGCTTAGTCATAATTTAACTTCAGATGCTGCACATGGAGTTGTAAGTATTTAAGAATTCCCATGGAATCCTCTTGTATCAGAAGCAGTGACAGCATTCTTGCTAATGCTGGTTTGTTGAATAGAGCTATTTAACATTAGCATAACTTTTCATAGTCTGAATAGTTTTGATCCATTTGTGGAGGTGAAAAAAAAGTAAAACTTATTTTTGGGAGAAAATAGATTAATGTCTTTAATTATAAATGGAGAATGAATATTTTCATATGCATTACTTTGCATGGAAACATTCTTGTAGATTTGACTGAACAGTGAGTTGGTTTGCTCTGCTTGCTTGTGAAACACACAGCTTAAGCTTTTTTTCTTTGAAGTGAGAGTTGCAAAGCAACAAAGTTGCTTTTTACCTTCCCAGAGAGTGATTAAACATACTTTGCATCTTTCAGTGAGCACATATTATGTTTTTAAAAAAATAAACAAACCCAGACTTTAAATGAATGAAAATTGCAATGCTGTTAACTGAAAACAGTTGGAAGGATTTGCAGGGGATGAGATTAGAAACAAATTGAGGGAGTTTTTATGCTTTAATGCGGTATACCCTTTCAGAGCCTATTGTCATTCTACTTATAGCTTGTGTTTTCATAATAAAGTTATACTATATGAAGAAAAACCCAAAAGTTTAGAATGAGAAATGCACCCTTTTACTGTGTCACCTACAAGTTATTACTTGGATGGGTTTATCAAATAAAACAATACATGATAAACTGATTTTACTTGGAGAGAAAATGGGTTTTCATACTCTGTCACACAGTTTGTAAGAAGTATATGTCTGAATTAGTCACAGTTATTTTGTATCACTTTACAATTGGAAATTATGTCACAAGGAAATTAATTTCACTATTGATGAGTATGTAGTTCTCGCTACAGTTGAGTTTGTATTAAGATTTTTTTTTTTTACAGAACTAAATGACTGTGCTAGGTGTTGTTTCTGTACTTTATCTAAAAGCTATGTTTTACTGCATCTCCACTTACATCAACAATATATAATAGTTTTTGTATGTCAGCTTTAGCATTTGAAGTGGTTCCTCGGACCAAATTAAATCCATGCATAAAATCCTCTGCCTCTTCTAGAAGGGGGAGGTTATGGTTTCTTACACAATAATTCAGTTCACTGAACACATTGTATTGTAATATTGGTGGTTTACATGCCCAGTGTGTGAGTGGCTTTTTTTAGCTTTTTGTATGCAACTGGTTATTTAATGAAAATTAAATTTTTGCTTTGTTGTCCTAGTTCTTAATTGCTTATGGCATTTTTGGTAGCAGCTTTCAACAAGTTTTCAGTCATCTTTTGACTCATTAACACACTGTACCATCAAACTGAATGTCTTTACACATGGAGAACTTGTTTTTACAGTTTAATAGCCACATGAACAATTTCATTGTCATTCAAAGGCAACATCTTGCCTTTAAGATCTTGAGATACTGCTGCCAACAACAAAAAATTTCCAGATAAATGTAATGCAAAAGGTGATGCTTGCAGTGCGGTCCTACCTCTGTGTGCTTCCCAAGTGCTACTGGAGGCAGGAGACCACAACCACAAATGATGAAATCTGAAAGACTGAATAAAATTTCTTACATTTTTCAGTACTGTATTTGGTTTTATATTTCACAAATAACATATATCAGTAGCAATTTTCACTTGCAAATAATACCCAGCAAATACAAGGCTTTCAAAATTTCTTAATTGGTCTCTGATTTTAAGATTTGGAAATATTTTCTTGTAATGTGAATTTTGTGAACGCTGTATAAAAAGTGCTTTGTAATCTAGAGGAAGACTAATAATAATACTAAATATTAAACTGGCAGAGTATGGAAAAGTCTATATTCCAGTCTATATTCTTTTAATCTCTTATTTGTTGGCTTGACTTACTATTTTTTACGTCAGTGTAACACTTTCTCCTTTTGAGGCTGTGGGTCAGCTGTTTTATTATTAAATAGTGCAGCACAGATGGCAGATACCAGAAATAAAGTAGTGCAAATACAAAATGATGCTGATGTTTGCACCTGTGAGAAAACCATCATTTATCAGGCCAGATATTACTCATAGACTTACTTGCTTATTCTAACATGTTTTGCTTTTAGTTGACTTTCTAGCATTGGATTGATGTGTTTTAACTTCAGCTTGCTTTGTGTTTAGGAAAGTAGCTTTAGGCTATAACTGCATAATGTAGCAGCCTTCGCAGAAATGTTGCTTTACTGAGTTTTACTGAGAAATGTTGTTTTACTGAGTGCTACCGTGGCAGTTACGGTGACGGGCAGCTGTCCCCACGGTAAGCTGGGGGTTTGCTTGGAAGAGGCAGGGTGCTGCAGTGCAGGGGGGAGGCGGGAACCCTGTCAGCCAGCTCTGCTGCTGGGCCTCCTCCTGCCGCCTCCCTCTGCTTTCAGGGAGGCTGCAGCCTGTGTTTGCCAGTCTCCCGAGAAGGTTGTAAAATGCAGCAGTTTTTTCACAGTTCTGGCAAATTTAAGCAGTTGCTGGTGCTGTTTTTTTGAGGTTGTTGACACTCTTAAATGAACTTACTGCAGGAAACCCATCAAGAGTTAACAAAAGCAGTTACAGTAAAATCTCGCTCATCACCAGGGGTAGGAAATTGCCTGATAGCACGTTATAGCTTACTGATTTTTGCCGTGGACCAGTCCAGAAAAACTGGGCCATCTGCTTGGATCATCAGTTGGTTTGAGTTTAGAAGCAGAATCTTCCATGATCAGAACTCCACTGTGACTATTTGAGACTTGTGAGTAAAATGATGCTCACATCTTAGTTGACTTGCATCAAGTCAGTCCTTCAGCCTGCCGGTACTGAGTATCAGTCCTTCCATACGCTAGCAGAATAAAGTGCACCCTTCACGTTACACAGGGTCGTTTGCTCAGTTGTCTCCTTGCCCTGTCAGAGATGCAAGCCTTAGGCCTCCTCCGTCTCCTAACATGTACAGCAAAAGCCAATTGAAACAATCTGTCTAGTTCAGTCATACAAGGTTGGAAGAGAAGCAGAAATCCCATGCTATTTCACAACTGGGTTTTGTAGCTGCTAACCACTGGCAAATTGATTTAAACCTAAATGCCGAAGTTTGAAGAGTGGAGGGTTTTTTGTACGTATGCAGCAAAAGCTGTGTAAGAAGCTTGTTTAACAATTTCCTTGACTTGATCAAAGATCATAGAATCATAGAATGGCTTGGGCTGGAAGGGACCTTAAAGATCATCTAACTCCAGCCCCCCTGCCATAATTATCAGTCACTTGTTTTAAAACATTAGTATTGTATATATGCTGCTAGAATATGCTGTTCATTGACATGATCTCAGTAATTTGGTACATTTTGATTTTCCAAAGGTTATTACAGGTATAATTCTGAGCATTTTTTTTCCTAAAATATTGACAGAATTGGATAAAGTTTAAAAGATCGTACCAACTGGAAGAGGCTTTAGTGACCTTAAGGGTTGGACTGCTTTGGTTTTTATTAAGATTATTGTGACCTTTGGCTGTTGTAGACTAAAAGAAATTCAAGAGTGACTTCCAGCCACTGTTGCAAGTACACTCTTGGAGGGTTGTTATATTTTGTGTGTCATGTGGCTAGTAGTCCAGTCAGATAAAATAATGATTGCAGAATGCCAGAAGGAATGTTTTTAATACTACTAATAGCGTTCATCTTGAATCTTCGTTATCTTTGGTAGACCAAGTTTGAGTAGACTATAATAGTGACTCAGAAGTTGTGAATGCAAATAAAGGTCCTGGTAGCATAGGTTAAGGTTTTGGCTAATTTAGCTGTCTTGCTGTTATATCGAAATTATATCGAAATAATAACAGAAAAAGAAGACAAAATGTTAAACTACTCCTTACTTACCTATGACAGAAAAGTGTTTAATACTGGGGAGGGGTTTTTGGCATATTACAAAATAAACCAGAGGGAGAATAAGTGAGATACCCATACAGCATATTCCTCCTTCATGAGACTTGAGAAATTCTGCATTTAGTCAGCCTGGAACAGATCCACCGACATTTTTATTTATTTCTTCTTCAGGCTTGTTATCTTTGATGTTCTAAGTATGTTATGACTTTAAGACTAGTTGTTAGACTTATTGAATTTAATACTTGGCCTTTATTATGGTTTTCGATTAAAGGTTTCTCTACAAGTTATTTTCCAATTAACTTTTCATGTAAAAGCAAATGGCCCAATACATTTGACCTACTTTGCAATGTTTCAAAAGAAAATCCAATTTCTAATAAGCAGTGTTCCTGAAATATTATTTGCCATTCCTTTTCTTTAAACTGAATTTAAAAAGTCAAGTAGTACTCAGTATAGAAGAGGCAGGATTCTTTTTCCTCTCTTTCAAGTAATCTAGTACATCTTAGGTCTGTGATTTGTTTTTTTGGTTGTTTGGTGGTTTTTATTTTTTTATCCAAGCTAACATTATAAATAAAAGGGGTTTATGCTGAGCTCTGTACCATCTTCTGCTTATTATATCGCATACAATCACAGCAGTTTTCTAATGCTCTGAGCAGCTGTTCTTACGGGATCTTCTTTTTGGCTTAACTGTTTTGCTTACCTGTCCCAAAGGTAGTAGTACTTTTTGACTGCTGTTTCTATCTGAATGTCTGGTTGGTTTGGGGTTTTTTTTTGCTTGTGTGCCCTTGTCATTTTCTCTGAAGGTTTCTTGTAACTTTTTCTCTCATTTTTTCCAAAGAATTACAATTTGCCACACCTTGCAACATGTTCTAGAATTTTCCAACTTGTCTAACTTGAACTTTTTTTTTTTACCTCAACATTTTTCTTTGTCTTTCCTTTCTTAAAACTACTGTATCAGCTTGTTTTATCAATGTTTAACAAACATTAGTTTGTTAGTTTCGGTGGGGAGTGTGCTTTTGAAGTCTGTCTCCCAGGTGTCCCCACTTCTGCATGCTTTGGTTCATGTTGCAGAGCAGTCTTGGTGTGAGTGAATTTGATTCCTTCTGGATCAAAATAGGCCGGAAGAGATGCTCCAGGAGTGCACCAAACATGTTCCACTCACTAACGGGCAACCAGTCTGTGGCATCAGGTGTTTTAGTCACAGCTAACTCTAGTTAGAAATGCATACAGTAGTATGTTAGGCCCTCAGGACCGACTTTTTTGTTTTACAAATGCACTTCTCTCTGGCAGCATTACTTGCTGATGCAGATGTGGCCTGTGAACTTTGCTATCTGAGTGCTGAGCTGAAGCCACTGGTAGTTATTTAAAATGTTCTTTTGTTCACAGCCAGTTCTTCACTAAGAAAGGAGAAGGTTGGTCCAGTTTGTCATGTATTTTAGTTATATTTTTTTTCTGCAGGAAGTTTTTGTCTTAGTATTTCAAACCTCTTGTGTATGCAAGTGTGGATGTTTATTGCTGTAGTTGCTTACTATCAAATGTGTGTATTTTGTTCAGATTATGTATGATTATATAGTATTTTGGGGTGATGTTTCTGATTACATTTTCTGGTGATCTACAGTAATTGCCTGCTGTAATTTCTCTTCTCATGCTTTCTGTATGTATTCAAAAAATCATAAATGCTTTGTGATTTACAGACATGAATGCTACTTTTGATATTTAGTGTCTACCCTGCATGTCTTCTTTCTCATTTCTACCATCTAGATTTGGCCTCAGTATAGACAACTAGCAGATTCAGTTTATAAGGTTTGTTTGAGTTTTACATCTGTCTAGATTAAGTCAACAGAGCAATTTGCAATTTATCACAGTAGAAGTTATTTTGATTTGAATTCTTTGCTCTCAAATTGAAAAAGCTTAAAATCCCCTTATGTTTAAGAATCCAGACATTCCTTTCCTTGAAACCATCCTAAAATTCAATCCAAGTCCAGACTACTGCATTAAACAAGCAGACATTTGCCCATGGGTTAGTAACCATGAGTAGCATATTCTGTTGTGAGCTGGATGGATTAGGTCAACTAATACCTCTTCCTGCTCCAAGGGACAATCAGCTATACCTAATGTTGATGAACATTTAATCTGTTCTTTAGAAACATCCAGAGATCGATGTTCCAGTGCTTAACTGTCCCTAAGATTGCAAAGGGCTTTTTTTTCCCAAATATTTAGCCTAAATCTCCTGTTTCTCATATTTATGAATACTTTTCATTTCTGCAGCAGCATGGAGAGTAGTTTATTCTTCTACTCTTACAGCAATGACTGGAAGCCTGATGTCATGTCCCTTAGTTGCCTTCTTTTTGGAGTATGCAAACCCAAATCTCAATCTTTCTTCATAGAGTCTGATTTTTTTCTTTTTAGATCTTACTCTTCTCGAGAGTCTCTTTAGTTTGTCACACTTCTTGTGTGATGTCTGAAAGTTGACGAAGAAGGTTTTAATGGAAATATGTGGTAATATGTGGTGTCTCTAAAGTGGGCGTAATAGAGCAGGAAATATTACTTCTGTCATTTGTACATCTTACCTATTCATATGGTGTATACAAGCATGAAGCTAGCTCTTAGGGGGGTACATTATAATTTTAACATTGGAATCTTATCTGAAGGTCATATCTGTTTCTATATACCTGCTGCTACCTAGCCACTCATTTCCCACCTTTTGCTACTGTTAATATGAAATTTTGCACTTGCTGTAATTACATTGAACAGGGATTGATCTGCTTGTATGATGCATGTTTTGCAGGGGGAAAAAAAAATTCTATCTGATTTAAATAACTGAGTATTCCTCCTTCTGTAAAGATGGGTCTCTTAGCTATAAGGGTAGAAAAACTGAAAGCTTTTGGATCTTCTTCCTCTACGCTATTTGTTGAAAGTAAAAGAAAGTCTGTTTTTATACATGTAAAGTCATAAATTTTTATTGGCATGTGATATACTGTTACAGTTGTTACTGTGCAGATATTTTGGGGAGTTTCTAAAACTTTTGATGACTTAAAAGGAGTTTCAGTTGCTGTTTTGGCTTTCTGGGCAAAGCATTATACTGTTGTAAACTTTCAGACCAAGATAGCACAGTATCTTTGTGTCTTTAATAACCTTTTATTCTTCTCTCATTTAGATGCTGGCATCACCATCGACATCAGGTCAGCTGTCTCAGTTTGGGGCAAGTTTATACGGGCAACAAAGTAAGAATTCTTTTTATTGATAATATGTTTATTTTATGCTAAATATGTTCTAGTTTCACGCTCTTTGGATAGAGAACATGCATATGGCTTTGTTTCCTGGTGATTGTAAAAAAGACAGTGTCTCCTTATTTGTGTGATTTTTTTTTTAAGATACATTTTTGCTTTGCTTACTATGCATTTTTGCAGTGTTTAGTATGCAAAGTGTCATATATTGACACCGTATAACTGTGAAATATCCAAATATAATCATCCTATAAAGAATGTCTGTGATTTAACTGTGACTCTCTGAAGGAAAAACTAAGGAAAGTGAGCTGGGCCAAAATGAGCCTAGTTCAGAAAAATATGAAAGGAATAGAAGGAAATTATACCTTAAATTATAACTGCTATTTCATGCTCTACGGGAGCAAATTAAATCTTGTGTACATGCTTGGCAACTCGCATTTGGCAAAGAACTATGCCAGTAAGATTATTGCCTTCTGCACCGCTGTTTTTTTTTTCTTTCCCATACCTTGAAGATTTTTTCTGTATCTGCCAGTCCTGTGTATGCTGTTGCAATAGAAGACCTGTAGAAACAACAGTCACAGTGTGTAACGCTAGCCACCTAACTTAAGGGCCAGCGTTGAGAACTGAACCTCCTTGTAGCTGAGAGGTGCACCCAGAAAGTGACTCAGAATATCTGAGTTAGATACAGTTACACAAGTAAAACGGGTTTGTGAACATCTCTCTCTTATCACTGTACGCTTTTGAATGTTTGCAGCTTTGTTGCCAAGTGCATCTGACTTGGATTCTAAGAAAAAGTGTCTTCAGAGTATTTTAGAGAGTCTGAACTTTTTTATCTGGACGAACTAAAAGCTTTGTCTGGTAGATGCATGGCCTTCACAACTTCTTTCAGCTTTCTTCAAATAGTTTAAAAAATATAGGGATTTCTTTTTTTACTATCTCAGTGGCTGTTGATGAGTGACCACATAATATAAACTGGCATTTGATTATGCTACTGAGATTTATATGAGCAGTTCCTGGCCAGTCTGAGAGTCATGTTTGGCTCTTGGGTTTTTGGGTCCTGAATCTGGCACTATTGAACCTTTCAGACTTAACTGTGTAAAGCTTCTGAAGTGGTTTATTCATTCTGTTTATCACAGTTATTTGTTGTTTATTTTTAAGGTTAACGTTTTTCAACAACTTTCTTCATTCCGTTGGTTGTGGTGCCTAGGACATAATCTCTCTAACATGGAGACAATGCATGGCTAAAAACTAGAAAGTAAATATTATTAGGGTTCAGTTTTCTTGAGAAAAAGGGGCAAGAAACTTCTGTGTTGAAGTCAATGCTTATGTTTAAAATACTTTCGGGGAAAAACAAAGCTGATAATGCCTATGCACTTTTAGATTGGTAGCTGTCAGTCATTTAGCAAGATGTCATGTTATAATGTAACTTAAACTTAACTGTTAGGCAGGAAATTGGCCACTTCATTGATCAGCCTCCTCCAATATAGCCCATGCAGATCTCTTGTCTCAGTTAAAAAAGTGGAAAAAGGAAGCATAAGAAAGAAGATTTTTTTTTTTTTCGTTTTTTTCTTATGGTGAATATTTCAACTGCCCCTACTTGCCAGCCACAGGAATATAGTTCTACTTCACTGTTACAGCCCTACTCATTAAAAATTCTAGTTTAAAGAAAGCCAACAAGAAATAACCATCAGTGTAAAAGTGACTTTGCTGAAACAAATGCTTGCATAAAATTAACCTGAATATTGTAATCATGTTTTTCAGTGTACTGTAGCTAGTTTGGAAGTGTATGTATTTTTTCTTTACCATTTTATTTTTTAAATTCCACCTAATTGTTAATCAGCATTCAGTATTATTTATAATGTATATTTCTGCTTATTGAAATTATTCTGATGCAGCAAATTGCCAAAATATTTACAGTGAACACTTTGATATAATCAGCATTTAATGAAGTCTTAGGAGGCCTGTTATATCAAGTCACACTACCTCTTAATCTGAATGTATAGAGATAAATTTGACTGTTATCAAAACTTTGAGTGTTATTGCAAATTTCTTGGATTGCAAATTGTAGGGTAGGGCACAGACAAACAGCAGTTCTTAAAGTGTGAGAGCTAAACAACTGGGAGGTTTTTTCAGACCTCGTCCACGATAGTAACCTGAGCGTATGCTATGCCTGTTCTTTGCCTTCTTAGTATTTAATCATGTTGTACACTGGCATATTCAGCTTTTCTGCAGGGGTGATCTACCATGGGAGAGTGCTGATTCATCATAATTTTTCTTTTGTTTGGTCTGTAAGATAAAGTTTTGAGTTCTATGAGTCTACCTCAGCAGCCTTATGCCAAAGCAATAGGGAGTGTTACTTATAGCTATCACATTCTATATGCTAAGTTTGTTTCTATTGATATGTTGCACTAAATGACTTTTTCTTGTCTTTCACCATCATTCCGAAACTTCATAAACACAGAAAAGCAATGTGAGAATGATGAGAAACTTCATAAAATTTTTTGGACATTTTAAGATGGGCAGCAGCTGGTTATCTTTTGCTATTCTGAGTTAAAATGATTTCTTTTTTTACCTCACTGAACTGCTTACTTTGTTCTGTCACACCCAATTGTTTGTGTAGACAATGCTTTTGGTCACAATGTTAAAAATCTTCTGTATATTTTTAAATGCTAATAGAGGGCAGTTAAAATTCTGCTTGCTTTCTTTTCTCAGAAGATTGAACTTGACTTGATCATGGACACTGAAGTTCTCTTATCAAAAAGAAGCAACCTAAACTTCACAGAGAACTGGCCTAAAAAGTTGCTTTTGTTGTCCTAAAAGCAATGTTATTGTTAACAGAATATTAATAATTTTCTTTGTTATTAAAAGTTTGATTAATTTTTAACAAGACAGATCAGTGTTCTAAATACTGGCCAAATACATACCAGTTTATTCAAAAGTAATTAACATATTTCTTGAGTGCAGTTATTTTCTCAAAATGCTGCCTTTTTTGAGATAATTTGTAGGTTTCCATGTCCTCATCAAAAAACTCAAAAGCCAAACCTTTCTCTACAGTATGCATCTCAAAGGAAATAAAATTTTGTTAGTGACTCAAATACAGAAATTCCTTAAAGAGCCTTTTTAAAGTTTAACGGAAATGGGGCTAAATTTGAGATAATTGGGCTTCTACTATGCAAAGAAGGACTTAGTTTTTACACTGCACTTTCCTTCAGTCTTTACACTTTTTTGTAGGTTGTCAGCATAAATTGTTTCCATCTGCACCTGATGGAGAAGACTTTGTTCGTGATTGCTCTATATCTCCACCCCTCTGAATTTTTTTTCAATAGGTGCACTAGGCCTTCCAATGAGGGGAATGAGCAACAATACCCCTCAGTTAAATCGCAGCTTATCACAAGGCACTCAGTTACCGAGCCACGTAACGCCAACAACAGGGGTACCAACAATGTCACTTCACACGCCTCCATCTCCGAGCAGGTATTTATTGATAGCCGATATTTCTGCAATTGTGTCTTTCTGCAGAGCTCTTGTTATATGTTCTGCATATTTTGCCTCAACTACTTTACAGTCTGATTAATTAAAAACCAGGAAAAGTAGTTTCTGTTGACCACTGCCTATGTTAGGGCAATAATACTGTGAAACAGTAAGATAGGACTTACTGTAAGACACTATTTGATTTTTGTATGTAAAGGACAAATTGCTGGCAAATTCTGCTTCAGAATGTAAGAGGCTGGTTTTCGGTCGTTTTGGTAAATGTATGGTTAAAATTTTTATATGAATGTCATACAGTGTATAAGAATATTAAGGTAGTAGGTCTGAACTGCTCATTAAAAAAAGAGCTGGAACACCTTTTCAAATGCATACTATTAAAGTATTTATCTAAACCTGACCAAGGACTTGATCAGTATGTAATGGGTCATCTGGTATTTCTGAAGAAATCCAAAACTACATTAATTATAGAGAGTAATCCAAACATGCTGTGTTGATGCTAAGCACAAATTAAGTTGCAACAGCTCAGAGTCCATCCTACATTAGTAACCTAAATGAGTAACCAAATATTATTGTACAGATTCATCTCTGTGGATGGTTTTTCTCTTTCAGGGGGATATTGCCTATGAATCCTAGGAATATGATGAACCACTCCCAGGTTGGTCAGGGCATTGGAATTCCCAGCAGGACAAACAGCATGAGCAGTTCAGGGTTAGGCAGCCCCAACAGAAGCTCTCCAAGCATAATATGTATGCCAAAGCAGCAACCCTCTCGACAACCTTTTACTGTGAACAGGTAAGGCTGCTTAGTCAGACCATCCCTGTACAGCCATGGACATGCTTAAATGCTGCTCTGGAAATCTAATTTTTATCCATTAGAATAAATCTCGCTGCTTCGTGTGTTCTGGTCTCCTGGCAATAAACTTTGAAGCTGCTTTTAGTATTCACACAAGCTTTTTGAAGCCTTTAAGCTAAATTCTGTTTCTGACTACTGAATTTCTGCTGCTGCTTCTTTAAGATATGTGATGTTTCTTGTGTGTTCCTGAGTTTGTTTTTAAAACATACATTGATTTTTGGGTATATGCTTCCATTTTAAGACTATACATCTATGAGTTTGGGAAGAAATAAGGCAAGATTTAAAAACACAATAGTTATTCTGGAAGAATAGTTAACTGATTCAGATGCAGTAGGGACCTAGTGTTCTACTTCTTTAAATTCTGGAATAATATGGAGAACAGTGGTTTGCTATTCATTTAAGGATGTGGTGCTCATTTGGGTGCCAAAAGCTTCTCAGTCACTTCTGCTCTTTTTCTAACTGGGCAAGATTGTAACATCCTAAATCATCAGGCTTTAACTGTGTTTTGGTGCTATGTTTATGCTTAGTTCATACTGATAAACTTGTAGTGAAAAGTGTGTTGATTCTAATTATTTAATGTGTGTGGTCACAGCTTGGCACAGCTGACTGCTTTCCAGGCTTCATTTCACAACCTCACATTCTCTGTGCCCCCAGTTTCATCCTTTTTCTCCCTTCAGGCCCTTCCTTAGGGGAATGACTCTTATGCGGAGCACAAACAAGCTCATGGCAGCCAGGTGCCACCTGTAACCCAATCTAGTATTTTACTAAATGGATAAAGGAAGGTGAAAACTAATGTCACGGTTATCTGAAACTTGGCCGGGCTATTTAGTTCTGTAGTTTCACACTGATACAGGCATAAAAATGCTTTTCTTAATCACAGCAATAGAGATTTGGTAGTAGCGGTTTATGTTCTTGGAGTGTCAAAAGACTTTGTATCTTGCCTGTGATTACATAGAATTTGCCTTTTCTTTCCTGTGATGTATAGCAGCAAGTACAGGAGATGATGATTTAAAAAGATAATTTTATATTTGGAAGTATTTTTGAAACTCGAGCATCGCAAAAAGTTGAAATAGTAATATACTTAAAAACTCTACATGCAAAGGACAATGATTTTGAAGATTGATATATGTCTAGAAAGTACTTGTTTAAATATCATTCAGCTGTAGGGTAGATAATGAAATCCCTGTCTGTAGGAGCATTTGAATTAAAATCCTCATCTTTCACTGTTTGCATTGTATATCTCATTTTCAAGAAGCTACAATTTTTACAGGTTGAGAAGGAAATATCACTGGAACAATGACAAGTTCTTATTGCACAGTTTATTAGCCTACAGAAGTATAGTAGTAGTACACATCCAATTGTTAATTGATACATTTAACGAAATTTTGAAATTATATTACGTGACTTCTAAGAAGTGTTTTCTGAGTGGTTGCCTTAGTTGGAGCAATGAAAGTTGTTAGGTTTTTGAACATAAAAAATACTTCACTTCCCCTTTCTTAGTTACATAGGTAAAACAGGTTACAAATAATTGTAGAGGAGTATGCATTTTGTGGCCTAATCCCTTTCTTATCCCTGACATTCTTAACGTGGTTATTTCAAATTACCTTAAAAGCAAACAAAAAAAAACCGTTGCATGAGAAATACTGTCTGTCATCAGGCTAGATTATATGCCCTCAAGATCGAGTTGTCCCCTGTTGGTGCTCTCTCACCAGGTCTAAAATTCACAGATAATACTAGGAATGTATTTCTTCAGATGTGTGAGGTGTCAAAGATCTCGATGTCCTTCAAATACACCACCTTGGGGAGGCAAAGCAGGACAGGACCAGTCTTGGCTAACTGTTCCCTTTCTTGATGTCTCAATCCACAATGAAGTATTTAGGGCTATTTCAAATTGGAGAGAAATGCTTCAGATTTGTAGCTGTGGAAAAAGTCCATGTAGGTGAAATTTCCGCTAGGAAAACATTTGACATTTTTATTTACGGAAACTTCTAAAACATCAACTTCCATCCTGTTACAGGGGAAAAATAAATGTTGTGATTTTCCACAGGGCAGAAATTCAGAATTTCACTCAGCTGGGGCCTACCTTTGGGCTTCTCAACATCTCCAGCTCACACAGAATGAAGCGGATCATTTGTGAGGGTGTCTTTCCGACCACAGTAGTCCTATATGATATTTAGATGTCTTCAAACATTTTTGCCTGACTCTATGAAATTTTAATTTAGCTGGTGTCCTTGTGTGGCAGAGACCATCCCTGTGCTCGTAATAATGTCATGTGCACATGGTGGTGATTGCACACCATAACTGTTCAGCTTGTAACCGAGTCATGACAAACTTGATCACTTCCATGATCCAGCTTCCCACCTGTAAATGAATGGATTGCAGTCTGACTTTTCACTATTGCATTTACTGCTGCTTCATTTTTCTATATGAAATTACTGAGTAACGATCATGTTTGTCATAACTTGTTGGTTGACAGATGTCTTAAGACACAGTGGCTATTAAAAATCTAAGTTATTCTGAAGTCATTCCAGTTGTCTTGACTGAACAGTGCCTGCTGCTGCTGCTCAGAGTTTTCAGAAGTATAAAGGAAAATAATTAAAAACTTAGTTTAGGCTAATGTGGGTTGCTTAATCTTGAAATAACTTAAGTGTCTTAGGGTTTTTTTCCCCCTTAATGCCTTCCACTGGGAATTACATAGTATGTATACCCTTTTGTCTGACTTCCTGGATTTTTTTCACAGTATGTCTGGATTTGGGATGAACAGAAATCAGGCATTTGGAATGAATAACTCCTTATCAAGTAACATTTTTAATGGAACAGGTGAGTTTACTCTGATGTTGATCTTAAAGTACAGTAGAGATTTTTTTTTTTTACTAAATAAGTCTTAATTGAAAATACTTTGTTCTGTTGGAGTGCAACTTAGTTATAATTTTCAGTTGTTCCACAGAAATGCCGCTCCAAGAGCGGTGCTGTGAAACTCTTACTACTTCATAACAGTGGATTTTAATACTTTTGAAGACAAAGTGAAAGTATTCTGTAGAATACTCTCTGTACATCACATGACTACAGATTATACCTAGTCGGTTAGAAATGCAAAATAGCTATGGAATTGAAAAGAGGATCAGAGAGGAAAAGATTTATCCATTTTCTATGAAAACATTATATAGGGCAAAAACAGTGGGAAAGCATTTTCTTGAAATCTCAAACTCCTTTTGAGCAGCTGGTTTGTAATGTGATCCTTTCATTTGGTTGTTTCAGTTGTGATTTTTCTACGGGAATTACTTCTTCACCTGAATTTAATGAACTAGAGAGGGGAAAATATGCTTGTGCATAAATGCCTTAGGTTTGTCTGTGCTGACGTTTCTGTAGGTGGCTGTGTACATGAAGTAACCTGAGGTGCTGGTGACATCACAGAGTGGAAGGGTTTGGGCATCCCCTAGGACCTTGTGACATCTTTATAGAGCCGCAGCTCTGGCCTCGCCTATGTCGTGTTTTCTGCTGCAAATCAAAAAATGTTCCCGTATAACTTGCATGGCATTGGCTCTACAGCTGCTTCAGCTTTATCTTACCTTATCTAGGGACCAAAAAGCTTCTTGATGCTGCTGCTAATATGGGTTATTCTCTCAAAATTTCTTCTCAATAGCTCCTTAAATTTTAAACAGGCTACCTATCCTAGTACTGTAATTTTGATAGTCTGCCTGTATTTTATGTGTGCAGTCTTTAATTCAAAATCAATAGACCTTGTTACTAAATATCGTTGACTAGCTTTTGTTTAAAAACAAGCCCCAAACATCTTGATGCTCTTTAGGCTAGTCTTATAACACAGAGGCTGTTAGTTATTTGTAATAAATTATAGTAAGAGTAAAAAGATCAACTTGAAGAAAGAAAATATATCCTACATTTATCTTGCACATAATGAAGTCTTTGAGTAAAAAACATAAGGTAATTTAAAATATCTGTTTTAATTGTAGATGGAAGTGAAAACGTGACAGGACTGGACCTCTCAGATTTTCCAGCACTAGCAGACAGAAACAGAAGGGAAGGAAGTGGCAATCCAACTCCATTAATAAACCCTCTAGCTGGAAGGGCGCCCTATGGTAAGGCTATACTTTTGAAAGCTGAATGAAATTGGTATTTGCTTGATTCACCTTTTGCTGTTCATAAGACAATAGGTAGTCTTCAAAGATGCCAGACACTTGAGCTCCTAAGTCTCATTTTTTTAAAATAAATAATCAGTATCTCTGTGATTGGAGATTCCTCTCATGCTTTTGTAAGTATTAGAACTCATCTGCTTTAGTTTCACTGTCAATGGAGATTGTTGGGGTTTTTAGTCTGTATAGTATGATTACTCTGAAGCTGCTCACTCTAGACATATCTTAGGCAATAGGTTGTTTTCTAATTGCACGTATACAAGAACTGTCAAGGTCTGAGTAGTAAATTTTAGAAACAATATTTGATTACGAGAGGTGTTACTGTGTAAAAGGTCAGCAGCTGTAAACATACTGTATATTTTCTGTTTATTGGTAGTACTTCCTGTAGTACTGTTCACCGTCACTCTTACGATGAACATCATATTTCAGAAAATAACCTGTAAGCATCAAGTATTATCAGTCAGATTCCAAGTCTCTCTCTCATATAATTCTTGCTGAACAGCTTAATAAATAATAAAAGGAAAAACTTTAAGGTGGATACAGATCTTATTATTTGGGTCTGGAAAAAATTCAGGTAAGCTTAGTGTGAGGCACAATACTTTTTTTTTTTTTCCTTACTGCTTTAGTAGATTTTGTCATGCATGTTGCATCAGCTACTCTGAAAAGTTGCTTTTATAACCTGAAGTTATTTTTGTGACACTTGTCAAATTTCCAACCAAAAATAACCCAGTGTTTTCTAACTATAAAAAGCTAGTGTTTTTCAGAGATATCTCCAACTTTAATTGGAGAGAAATAATAGATAGCGCATTATCAGGAGAAAGTAGCCTCATGGATTGGGCGTAACCAAGGCCCTCTGCTTAAGATAGCTGTGAGAAAGAGCTAAACAAGTAAAACTGAAGTGCTTCTAAACACAGAGAAAAGTCACTTCCCCAAATGAAGACACTGAAAAGTTACACTGAGAGTGGAGAGCTAATTCGCCTTGTGGTTTACATGAGATTTTGTCTTGTTTCTGAAAGAAACCATTACATGGAAAATTGATAGAAGGTAGGAAGGAGATCCACACAGATGTACTTCCAGCATGGAGCTGGAGTTCAACATTCAGCAGCACTGCCGCATAAAAAAATCTGTAATTGTTCTTGCGCTTACACCATTTCCCCATTTTGGTGCTAGCATAGCTGTTCGCATGACTCTGTGATGTACCAGGAAAGAAATTTCTCTGTCTGAAGAGTTGTCTTGAGCATATGCTTAATGCAGGGGATGGGTATGGGTACGGTGGTAGAAACAGTCAAGAAATAGGGACATGAGATGCACTGGACACTGTCTCCAGCAACAAAAAGTGGAGAGCACTTTTGGTTGTGATCAAGAAAAAAAATGTTTGAAACTGAGCAGAGACATTCTTTCTTCATGCTTAGCTTATTTAGGAAAATAGACTTCAAACAACTTTTTGGATAGAATGAGAATATGCAATACACAGTTAATTCATTATCAATTTTATTCATCCAATGGAAGAAATCCTAACTCTGGATTAAAAGGGTGACCAGCAGAAACAAGATTAACTCAGTGGTTTTTTTTCTTAACATAAAGGAACTTTGATCTCTAACTGCAGAATACTAGAGAAAGTCATATATATTGTCAGCTTCTGAACTATTTTAGATCCTATACATCTGTTAAGAATCTTTGAAAAATAGGCCCTACAGTACTTCTGTCTTCTCTTCCTCTAGTGCAGTGTTGTTTGCAACCAAATCACTATTACTTCTCTGTCTCTCAGCAAAGAATATTTGCCCTTGGGTGTATGCTTTGGTGGCTTTTCTTTGGTTGTTTTTTTGTTTGATTGTTTTATTTTGGGTTTTGGTTTTTTTTTTAACTGGCATTAAAAAAAAAAAAAGAATGTTGCTTTTCAGTAGTCGGAATCCATGTTCCAATGTGACTGGCCTACTTTTTTTAAATTAGGGTCAGAGCACTGAGAGTTGCAGGCTAAATGCTTTCAGTTTTCATACTGAAAGTAGGAGTCGTTCTTATGTCCCAGGCAAGTATTTCATTGGTGGTATGTTCTGTTGAAGTTAGCTGGGCATCCTTTAAGAACACATGCTTCTAAAGAGATTATGCTAAGAAATTCTTCATGCAATTAGGGGCTGGAGGAAAAATGTATTATAATCTTAAAAGCAGTATATCCTTCCTTCATCAGTGGATTTCCTTAAATACCGCTTTAGTAATGCCTGTAAAGATTATTTGATTATTTAGATCTGCAAAACAGGTGCTATTCCTGGTAAAAGTACTGGGCTTCATTCTTAAAGCAGTGGATGTGTTTATGAATTTAACCCGGAGTGTTTCTCAGCTCACACTTAAATAAGAGGCTTTAGTCTAATATGTGTGGATGTTTTAAATGAATATGCTTTGTTTTGGTTTACCTGTTTTTTTGAAAGTCATTTCTGCTGTACAGCTTGCACATAATGAAAATGGACAGTAAGCAAGATCAACAGCAGAAAATTCTTTACTTAGCAGTCGTTTAATGTTATTCCTGCTTTCATTTTGATGATAGTTGGAATGGTAACAAAACCAGCAAGTGAGCAGTCCCAGGACTTTTCAATACACAATGAAGATTTTCCAGCATTACCAGGCTCCAGCTACAAAGACCCAACATCGAGTAATGATGACAATAAATCTGTAAGTAAACCTTTAAAGCTTCTTTTATTTTGAGTGTTCGTACTTCTTTTGGTGATTATATTTTAAAATGGGCAATGACTGTAATATAAGATTTTCAAATTTGCCCCTCTGAATTAACAAGAAATTCTGCATAAGCAGCATTTCAAATATAACAATGTAAATGGAATTTCTCAGGAAGTTTTTTGGTCCTAACAGTCACTGTGACCTTGCTTTCTTCATTTCAGATGAGTTCTGTGTATCCTTTTGTATTTTGGGGAGGGGCCAGGGAGGAACTTGCAAGAACACCTCAAAATTTATTTTTGAGAATTGATGCATATTTTTCAAGTTTTGCAATTCATAATTTCTTTTTCTACCAATTCCAGCTCATTTTTCGCTGTTGGTGCCTCTCATCAGTAGTAGTAATTTACATATTGTAACATCTTTCTTCAGAGCTGTCAAATCCTTTAAAAGTTAGGTGGTACAATATCACACTTCAAGGTAAAATTCTTGATGGGGAAATGAAATCACAGGGAACAAGTTCTTTTAACAGAGACCATTGCATTCATGGGTATGTTGTAGACTGGTGGGATACACTGTATCATAATTATTGTTGTAATTATCATGTGTTACATATATATATCATAAGATTATGGGTTTTTTTCATTGTTTACTCTGAAAGATTTGTAATAAAAATTGCTTTTTTCTTACAAATGAAAGGGAAATAGAATTTGGATGGCAGAGAACAGTTTCCTACATTATTTGACAAAATCTTCTAGTTTCTGATTGTTTTATTACTTACAATTGCAAAAAAATATGTTAATCAGGGTGGCATAAATACTGATGAGTAGGTAGTAGATGTGACTACAAACTCACGTGAAAACTGAAAAATGCAACTGTTCAAAAAAGGGATTGGGGGAAGCCTAGTGCCCAAATGTTGTGGCCAGGTTTATCATGTGGAAAATGTTCTGATACAATTAGTGTTGAATACAGTAAGAACGGAGGGAGTAAATGTGATTACATTGTGTTACTGCAGACTTGTTTTAAAGAATAATAAAGAGTAAGAAATAATAGTTATGGAAGATGTCTTTTGTCAGTATATGGGCTCCTGGAGCACAATCACAGTTTTGTTGCCAGACACATAGTGTTTACATCTCTTTCCTGATAATTGCAAATGTGCCAACTCTGTTGCTTGCACCTGAAATTGGCTTGAGTTATTATCTGTTGCTACATCATGGAGTGTCAAGCAGGAGCAAGACTGTATGGGAAAAATATATGATGTGATGAGTCAAAAATATTCTCTAGTCACAGGCACTTGGGATATCCATTGTGTATTCAAACTCAGGTGTAAAATATTTTCTTATCCTTTTAGATTGCAAGATGTTCATAATCTCATTATCATAATCTCATTAATGGCTCATTAATAGCTCTTATTGTATGACAGGTATACTTAAGGAAGTGGTAAATATCACACAAGGTTTGTCAACAAAACTCAAGAGCTTCAGCTTGGTTCCATTTTAGTGCCTAATTTATTAGAGTGACTTGATGTACTGGTTTAGAGCACTTGACTGAAAGACATGATCAATAAGTTTTTTCCATTTGGTTTGCTTCCATCTTACCAACTCTGCAAATTATTTTTAATAGAATTTGAGTACATCAGGCAAAACATCATCCAGCACAGATGGGCCCAAGTTTCCTGGAGATAAAAGTTCAACTACGCAAAACAACAACCAGCAGAAAAAAGGGATCCAGGTGTTACCTGATGGTATGTGTCATTCCACTTTTTCTTCTTTAAAAGTTTTGACAGTCGTTTAGATCACTCTGATTCCTCCACTTCTTGAAAGGAGAAAATTAATTTGTTCTTCTTGCCCAGGTCGGGTTACCAACATTCCTCAAGGGATGGTGACGGACCAGTTTGGAATGATTGGCTTGTTAACATTCATCAGGGCAGCAGAGACAGATCCAGGAATGGTACATCTTGCATTAGGAAGTGATTTAACAACACTAGGTCTCAATCTCAACTCTCCTGAGTAAGTTTCTGGTTTTTAGTACTATCTTCAGTTTCTGGTTTTTTGTACTATCTTCAGTTTTGGTTTTATTGTGCTGTCATTCATAATAATAGGCTCACTTAGCTCACACAGCTATCAAACCCACAAGATATTTTGCCAAATAAAATTTGAAAATATAATGACAGTAAAACAAAATTTTCATAAACAAGAAAATTGTGCTTCAAGGCATACTGAGATCTTGTTACGCAAGCTTTCAATAAACCTAGTGGCTTTGCTTATTCTCCTAACTTCTTAAGGATTTTCTTCAAGGAATTGATGGTGTATGCTTAATAAATTTCATGTATACATTATTTTTCAAATAATAATATTCCTTGAGGATATCTACACTTAACTCTCAGCAATTTGGGGGGTAAATTCGATTTATATTAGTGTAATAATGAACAGAACATCTGCAGTGTTACCCTGCACCAAAGATTAATTTAAATGAAAATGTAATTTTATAGTTAACTTCTTGTCATTCAGTTCACCTAAGTTTAGTCGTCTAGGCTTCCTGTAGAGGCAGTGGGGAGAAAAGCAGTTAGCAACTGCACTAATGGTAAGATAAGTGCTTAAGATGGATGAGATGAATCACCAGCCCAGGGTGCCTCTCTTTTTCCACTACTTTATAGAAGGAACCTAGGTTAGTTTGGACAAAAACGCTTATCTTCTAGGTGGCTGTAGTTGTGAGAGCAATTTAATTTCTGGTACTCTGACTTTCAGCTGAGAATCTCCCATCATTTTGTTTCAGCAGAGATTTACATAGTGGTAGCCTTATTGACAGAATAGTATACGCATTTTAAGGTTTGCACAGAATATATTAATGAAACAAACACCAAACAGCATACACACACACAATTTCAATGTTTCACAAATGCATATAGAGCTGCACACTACATGCACAAGTTCAGGGAAGACTGATGAATGTGGATATCAAGGTGAGAGGGAAAGCATAGGAAAAATGGCTCCTGATTTTTTTTCTGTCTTGAAATAATTGGCATGAATTTATGTATTTATGTATTTCTTTCTAGAGATGTAACTTCTTAGAAATAACCACTTCTAGAAATTCTTTCTGTGGAGCTTGCATCAAAACTTAGTCAAATTGTTATACCATTGGCACTTTAAAAAAAAAAATTTCAAAATGATCATCCAAAGTCAGCCTTCTAATACAATTGTCTGTAGTTATTTGCAGAATGCGTTACGTTAACATAGTATCTTCTTCACTTGTAGTGTTAGTCTCATGGGTCACTCTTCCATTGAATCCAGTAGTTTCCCACTCCCATCCCCTTCTCCCACAACATACGGAGAATGCACAAAGAACAGTTATACTGACCATGGGTTGCTGTTTTTCCTTGGTAGTCCCAGGCCTTACAGCACTGACTGGGAGATGGGTTTCCTGGATCTACGTGATTCTGAAGTAATTTGCTGTTCTCAGTACACATTGCTCAAACATAATTTGAGGATGATCAGCTGAAAGTAGAATCCCTTTGCTCATTAAAATTATTTCAAGTGCATGGGTATCTGAACTCTTGACCTGTTCCTAGACACAGGTGGAATCTAGTCGTCATTTGGTTATATAGCTACTTTCTCTAGATGTTGGCATGCAGAATAGTAGTAGTGATACTACTTTTGGTGATACTATTTGATATTTTATTCAACATTATTCATTAGTTTTAATGACTAACATAAAGCTTAAGCTTAACATGCCTATTGGAAAGACTACATAAAACTAGTACCTCATTGCAAAGGAATACTAAACATGCTTTGATGATGTGATGACTTGTAGCTGTGTTATGCAGCTCCTGAATACAGCATCCAAATTATTAGTGTGTCTTTGTACATACGCAGTATATATATCTGGCATGCTGCTGCTTTTCCTTAGCAGGTATGCTGTAAATAGCTGTATTTTTAAAAGCTTTTAACATTTAATTTCTGTGTATAGGGTATTAAGGGTCTTGGATGGGATAGGGTTAATATTTTATCCAGACAGTTCTGTATCAGAAAACTGGTTTTATTTTATATTACAGAAAAGATTTGCAAACAGCCTGTGCAGTCCTCAGTGTCTGGCCTGCCATCTTGCCTTACGTTAAACATCCTTTGCTTCCTTTATGAATTGTCGTTTGAAAAAACCTAAAAGCATTTCACATGTGGAAAGCCAAAATTTTCTGTCTTGTGAGGTACTTCTGATGGTAAAGATACCTGTCTGACTTAAACACTTAGCACAATAAGTACTGTTAGAAACAAAGTTTTAGAATTCTCAATGTATCTCTTCACAGTTTGAATTAACCCTTCTGACTCCTAGTTTTATATAGATTTTCCATGCAGGTAGGTTAAGATTTATTTTGGTGGTTGAAAGAATGATTATGTATTGTCTGTACAGCCCTGCATTTCTTTGTTAAGAAATATGCTCCTAATTCCTTAGGATAACTTAAAATTGTCTATAAACAAAAATTTTAAAATATGGCATTAGTACCTTTAATTCTTTAGCAATTATGTAGCTGTTTGTTCATGTTCTGAAGCTTTCTGAAATATTCATCAAATAGACTGTAGGCTGTCCAATACCTCCTTGAAAAATGTTAAATTAGTAGAGTTTTATTTTGTCATAGAGGGAACACTGTGCACAAACTCTTCAGTTTTTATTACATTCAGAGGTGCAGTCCTGAGTCTGTAAAATCCCAGATTCTTTGCCCTAGGAAACCAAACCTCTAGGGCACGCATGAGATGATGGGAGTTGCAGGACGCTCCTCTTCTTAGGGCAATGCCTATCCATGCTTTCAGTAGAAGGAACAGTTTAGATATTTTCAACATCTGCAGATTTTGCCACTGAAATCTTCCTTCAAGCTCTAAAGCATAATTTTTTGCTAACAGTAAGATTAACTAGCCTAGAGTGAGATTGACATCACTTGATCAGTGTGGTTTTTGGCCCATATAGCTCAGCTGGGAGTTGGTTGTTTGGTAGGTTTCCGATTTTTTTTTTTTTAATAGTAATTATTAGGCTCTTGACAAGAAGGAAGCAAGGATTTGATACAATGTACCATACTCAAGTTTCATTTACAAAACTTGCCATAATAACATGCTATCATGGATAATTAAAAGCAGGCGGTAGCTACCTGCCAAAAGTACATTTTGCTCAGTCCTTTTTTTTTCTCTTCTTTAACTGTTAATTAGAAAACTCATTCTTCAGTACGTCAGTCATCGTAGTAGAGCTGGAAGGTTCATCATTTTCTATTTATTAAATGAATGGCTCCATTTTTTTTTAAATAGATGTTAGCAAAATCTGTATAAAGGAAAAATATTAAATCATAATAAACTTATGTTGTGCTGGGATTCAATTTATTTGTCATCACTGAAATTTAGAAGAAGAGTAAAATCTTTACTGGTTAGTTTAAAAAAAAATAACATCTGCCAGTATAAGCTTTTCCTCACCTTCTTGGCCCTGTGGATTCCCATGGCAGTTTAAACGCAATCTTACTCCACATGTTAAAAAGAAAATAGATAAATGTAACTATTTTAGGAAAGTGGTCTGGAAATTTCGTTTTCTCCTTCCTTCTCAACCTAGGTAGTGATTTTGGTTGCATGGTATGGTTTTTAGGTTTGTGAGCTTGGTTGTGGGGATTATTTGTTTGTTTGTTTTTAATTTTGATAAATTTGTGCTTTTCTTTTTCTTCAGAAATCTTTATCCCAAATTTGCATCACCCTGGGCATCATCACCTTGTCGACCTCAAGACATAGGTAAGAGAGAAGTAACTATTTAATTCAATATTAATATTTGTAAATTATATTCATTTACATGTCTTAATAGTTGCATCAATTCCGATTCTTTTTTAGACTTCCATGTTCCATCTGAATACTTAACTAACATTCACATTAGGGATAAGGTGAGTACGTGTGTGTGTGCTTATTTTTTGGTAGTTTATTACCAGTAATTTTCTAAATTTTCTTTCAGATAGGTAATGTTCAAAATCAGTGCATTTTATGGATGTCCTCAATCTTTTTAGGAACAGTGATGCATTAACTGGCTAATTGGACACATCATGCACCCATTCACCTTAAAAAAGAAAGAGGAGACAAAGCTGAGAATGGGCATGGTTAGCTAAAGAACACATTATGTTTTTAAGACTATGCCCTTCATGCAAAGCAGAATTTTGTTGTTATCCATATACTGTATTATTCAAATGCTGTATTAAATTGAGATATTTCTTCTTGAGATAAGCTCAGAATTGCGGTTTAAGATATTCTCACATTTATCTGTTGCTTTCCATATCTACATGAATAGGGATTTTTTTCTTAGATGTATTTTCTTTCAACTATTGTAGTTCTGTAAGAGGGATCACTGAGAAATGTTGTAAGAAGTTGTAGTAATGTTACTTAACAGAGTGTGAAGTGAGCAAATACATGTAGATGGGTTGTTTTTTTTTTTTTTAATTTAAAAAAAAGTAAGTAGATGAGGATACACACAGGTGCAGGGAGAAAATTCTGTCTTGCTGATTCATTACTTCTGTTTATTTTTCTGTTGTATCTTTTAAGTTGGAAAGGTTAACTAGAAGTGAAAAAAAAGATTGTTCTAATAATTATTGCTCTTGTTATATTAGAGTATCATTTGCAACACACTTAGGATGGAAGCACGTTCTGGATGTGTCCTTGTGTTATTTAAGTGGGATAGTATGTCTTAAAACATTTATCTATTGTGATTTTTCATCCTCATTTTCTTCAATCTTTTGCAGCTGGCTGCAATAAAACTTGGCCGATATGGAGAAGATCTCCTGTTTTATCTCTATTACATGAATGGAGGAGATGTATTACAGCTATTAGCAGCAGTAGAGCTGTACGTTCAAAGTATTTTGTCAGTCTTATATGATTTAATCTATTGCAGTAATGAAGTAGTAGATGTAAAAAAAAAACCCAACAAGTTAGACACTGAAAACAGAAGCTTAGTCAATCTAAAGCTGGAAACCTTTTTTTTAAATACCTCCTCCAACCTTGGTTCCATTTTGTACTTTTTTTTTCATTCATATAGCGGAAATCAAGAGTTTGTCTCATAAATTTTGTTTTATTATGAAGCACTGTGAAAAAGTGGCAAGTGCCAGTCATCATTAAACATCTAACTTATCTTCAGCAAAATGAAAAACAGTAAATAATCATAAAAATAACTTGTTGTTTGAACCTACCAGACGTCTTAAAGTTTCATGTGATTAGTTTGAGGTGTAATAATTGTATGGAAGAGGTATGAGATCGCAGGTATAATGATGTCTTAGAAATTTTGTTTTGGTTTTGAATGCATTGTATAGTTTTGATCAAACCCTTAAAAGTGTATTTTATGAAGTCAAATTCAGATAACTAACAATAAAAATTATCTTTCCTTCCTATTAAAAATGAAAGATTTAACCGGGATTGGAGATACCACAAAGAAGAACGAGTATGGATCACCAGGGCACCCGGCATGGAGCCAACAATGAAAACCAATACGTACGAGAGGGGAACATATTACTTCTTTGACTGTCTTAACTGGAGGAAAGTAGCTAAGGTATCTCTTTTCCCTTGTGCAGATTTTTTAAGTCTGTCAACCATGTATTTTTAAAAGCACAAAAGTAAAACCCAACCTCCTCCCCCAAAATCTCAAACTTTTTAGCCTCCTATTGTTTAAGTTCATTATCTTAGTTTCTGATGTGTGAGGGAATAGATATTGCCTAAAACACTGGCATGTTTGTGGAAAAGGAGATGTCTATTTGCTGTGTTGTTTGGGAGGTATAAGGATGTAGAACTTACGAGCTTTGTTTAGATAGAAAGCTTTTTTCAAGTACAGAATTATAGAATAGAAAGCATTATTTGGCACTTCAGAAATTGTGCTTGCAAATATTTTATTGTTTTGCTTTCGAAAATTCAATAGGGAGCTACCGCATCTCACTTTGGAATTAAAAATAGGTGTGGGGAGGTTGGCTTTTTTGTTTTGGGTTTTTTTTGTGGGTTTTGTTTGTTTGTTTTTTCCCAGATATTGTCCCTTCTTGAGCATACTGCAGGACTTTTGTGCTCTGTTGTTTGAACATCAAAGTACTTAGAAATAAATCACTTCTTTTAGGGTGGAGGCATATTTTCATGGTGCTTGTTTTCTGTATTGTAGGCCAGAGGCATTACAAAAGAATCTGAAAGCTACGGTCTTCTCCCTTCCCACTTCTGATGATCTTTTTGTTCCTTTCTGTCCGTGAATACTGTCCGTAATGTTCACCATTTACTTGTTAGCTGAAGAAATTAATAGAATTTTGCTTTATTTTCTCCGCCTTCCCCCAAAGATAATTAATTTTCAGTATCTTCCAACTTCTAAAACAACCAGCTTCCAGTTCCAGCTTTTAAGATCATCTTGTACAATGTCTTTTCCTTGCTGGATCCCAATTTCTGTGATTTTTCTTCTCCGCTAAAGCAAAGATTTTTCTAATGCAGATATGTGCCAAAACACTATTTGAGAAATCAGGAGTGTTAACATTCACTAACCTGGCAAGAGGTGTGCTCTTTTGAAAATAGCCTGGCCTACAAGGTGATGCATTCAGCTTCAGCTGGAGCTGAAAAAAAGATAAATTCACAATATACATACAACCATTACACCTACCTACAGTCTGAGTTAAATAGTTTGTCAAGAATCTCATTCCCCACTTAAGTTTGGTTATATGAGTTTTTATGGATGTGGCATGATTTTGCTTCAAGTTTTAACCGACATGTTGGATTCATCGATGAAAGAGCAAACTTAAAACTTCCACGTCAGAACTTCTGTAGATATGGTATCACACTCTTGCTTTTCTCTAAAAAACACTTAACGGACCAGATTAATCTTGAAGCCTTGAACTCAACAGATGTGATTCCAGCATGTTGGAACTATGTTTTGTGGTTCCATGTGCTTAGGCATTGCATTTAATCAGAAATCTTTTCACCTGGAGCCTAACTTACGAATTGTTTGCTGAAAAGGCATTTCATTTCTGTGAGCGAGTTGCATCTATAGACTTGGAGATTATGAAATATTGCATTAAATAGTTACATGTCTGTGTTTTTAAACATCGGCTTTAAAGGAAAGAGAATAGAGTTCAGTGTTCTCCCCTGTTAAGTGCATTACATTTCTTCCTAGCCAGTATATTGAAGTTTGCCGTCATCTGGAGATTAACTAGATATGATGCTCTTTTTCCTTTCTTCCCTCCTCCCCCCAGTAAATTTGCTTAGTCTGTGCAAGCTGCCCTCAGAAATTAACGTTTTAGTTGCCCCAAATGATACGGGAGGCTCTTCAGTCCATTTGCATGTGTGACACGTTGTCTCTGCTGCCTTTCCTGTGACCATAAGAAAACCAAGATTTTGTAACAGGAGGTTTTAATGGCAAGTCCTACTTGTATGGTTTTTCATATGTGCCAGAACATTTAAGCAAAAGCATCACTCCACTCAAAACCCGAACAAAAGGAAAGTTTTAATTTCTACTTGAATTATTTATTTGCTGCTTGGTATACTTTCTTAGGTTTCCCAAGATGCTGTTTAAAGCTATTTTATTATGATGTAAGATCATCAGAGGGGAAGTAACTGCCTTTTGAAAGGATAGATTTCTTCTTTGGAGTCAACTGAATATGCTTCATTTATTTATGAGCAAGAAGAGCCTCATGTAGGTTCATATATTGATGGATCAGGTTGAGTTTTTACCCTATGTGGAAACACAACATTTCTTTTACTAGGAGGTAGTCGTGCCCATTCTATAAGATTTAGTAACCTCTTTAGTGTCTCTTCTTTTTCAATCTGTAGTAAATGTGTGAAGCTGCTACTAATGCTTAAGCATTACTTTTGAAGACAGTATTTTCTCTCTTTGGAGTCCTGAGTGCTGTCCTGAAATTCAGCATCCAGAGCTTGAGTTGTTTATTAGCCCACTACATCCCTACCCCATTAAAGAGTAGAGTTGGCTTCACCTGGTAGGTGTTCCTGGAGATGCTGTGGTGAGAGAGATATGAATCACTACTGTTTCTCCAAATTATTTTCCCCGAGATCTACACAGATTTTCTTCTTTTTACTTCACACACTGAAAATAATTCCCCCAACATTAAGAAGCAATTGGTAGCTAGTAAAGAGAGGGATAGTATTTTCTAAAGTTTTGCACCTGCAGCGGTAAGCTAACAAGGAACATGGTTCTCCCTCCACCCCCCCACACTGTCCATAGGAAGAGATAATATCTTTTCTTTTAGGCTTGTGTATTTCTTAATTTAGACTTGGAATTGGAATATTATTTTGAAATTTTTATTTAATTTTAGTTTGGTGCAAGATACAGCAGGCAAGTTGAGTATTGACCACAGGAAGCCAGAGAAGGATTTGGGGAAAAATTGCTATTATGTCACATGGAAAAGGAGTCACTTGCTAGAAATAATTCTGTGACGTTTCTATCTATGATAAATAAATAAGAACTTAGATGTATGTCAGGTGCGATCTTGGCATTGTATGGTAATGTTGTTGCCACTGATATTAATTTCTGGAATTGACATTTCCTTGGAGGAAGACTAACGTAGACTTACCATAACAAGAATGGCAGTATTTGATAACTCCATGTTGCTCTGAATACACAGAAAACTATGGCCAAGTAATTTTTTCTAACAGATGCAGAAGTATTAATTAATGTTTCAGGAAATTAAAAATATAAGAAGCTGGGAAAAAAAGAAAGAATTCTGATAAATTGTAGTCTCTTACTATAACTACTGCATTATTAGTGAATGCTAGGAATATCAGTTTCTTAGAAGGCCACAATAGTACTTGCTGCTTAACCGTTTCATTAGTCCTTTTTTGAAGCAGTCAGACAAGAATTATTTCCGGTAAATTACTATCTCTTATATGTGCAGATTCAATTGTTTTTCAAGGTGCTTTATAAATTTGCCTGTTGTTCTAGTGCATATGCTCAAATATAGGGTAGCACATATTTGAATGTGTTGTGCTTTGCAGACATGGTGCATTACGCATTATGAGCTTATGTATTTATTGTACCCATTTTAAATTATACTGCATTACCATAGATACAGTGAAATATAGCTGTTTACTTTGGGTAGTATTACTAAATCTTAAGACTAAGTTTGTGAAAACATAAACCAGTCGTGGTTTAACAGATTTTTTGATAGTGTCCTAGATTGGTTTTAACAAAGCCCAATAAAGTAGACTGAATAACTTCTTTCAAGAAAACATCAAATAAATATATTTATCTTTTGTATTAAGCTGTAGGCTCTATTTTTATATTCCTAATAGATAATAGACCAAAGAAGGAAATGCAGCAAAACAGCTGAGTAATGAGACAATTTCTAAACTGTTAGGAAATAAAATCAAATAAATTCTATGTTGATACGTGGTAGTAAATAGTAAAAAAAAAAAAAATTACAATAAACTTCAAATTCACCTTAGATGCAAAACAAAATGCAGGAAAATGCTGATTACGGATATGTCTGTATATACGGTTTTTCATGCTAGGGCATGTGGAAAGTACAGTATGGTTAAAGACACTTTGATTTTTCACTGAGGATTTGGCTATATAGTTTGCTACTGTTGAGGAGACATGAGAGAAAGATAAATGAGAGAGGAGGGGAAGTGTATATGAGACCAAAAATGCCTCCTACAATTGCACGTTTACTGAAATCCTGATTTAAAGTAAACTGTCTGGAATTTCTCCTTTGAAAAGTAAGGAGAATTAATCCCGTTTAAGGAACAAGATTATAAAACCCTTTTACTTTGATTCTGTAGTGGAATTCTTTATAGGAGAGAAGGTTAAATTTCCAAGTGTTTATTTGCTTGTAAGGATTGCTGCCTATATTAAATTACTCACTATCCTTTTAAGATCAATATTAATTGAAATACTTTTATGATTGCTAGAAAGTTAAATTTGTTCTTTGAATAGAGATGTGCCATAGCATTTTAATTCAGCCCCTAAATTAAATTTGGATCTTTGCATCCATCTTTAAGCCAGTATAAATATTGCTTTTTCGGTCCCATTTGGAATTTTTGAGCTAGCCATAGGATTTCTACCATCTCCTTTGGTGGACTTACACAATCCAGAATATTTTGTCCTCAGGACACTTCCTATTCAGCTAACTTTTTGTTTTGTTTATTAATGCTATGGATCACCTTAAGCAATTCTCTTCTAGCTTCAGTATTCTTACCTACTATTGTTTGTACATGTGCAGGCTGATGTAACTTTACTGTCAAAACAAGTTTTCAGGATGACACAAGAAGCAATTGATCCCTTTGCGTAGAACAATTTATTAAGTGTCGTACATGTGCTATATGTTACCACACACATTTAGTATTCATTATTCTTGGTTAATAAAAGGTATTTAATTTTTAATAATTACTTCCATGTGGAAAATAAAACAATTTAACAGATGTTTGTCAATGGATAAATGGCATTTTTACATTTTATTTGTATCTGTTTATATTAAATATCAGTGCTACTGTTCACATCCTAAACCACAGTGGCCCCTGGAATCAAAAGCAAAAGCATAAAGTATACCTGTAATACAAGTATTTTTCTATATGTAATAAATAATTGCCTTTTAGTTTTCAAAAATATTTGGTCAATGAGTTCTTTTTTTGGTATTGCCAGATATAACTTTAGGTATTCTTGTACACTACTGGACATTGGACTTGAGCATTGCTGACACGGGGATGCAAATCAAAAAGGCTGTTTCAAGCCTGTTTATTTTAAAAATTGATGACAATTTGAAGTATCAATTCATGTACTTCTAAAGAAACTTCGATAGGGAATCACATTCCTTCTTCTAAATGAGGGGCTTCCAATTTGTGGCACACAAAGGACTGCTCAAGCTCCTGAACGTTTCTTTCAGATACACACCTTGCTCGCAGCTACTACTGCCAATAGAGGGGTGCAACCACCTTGAGTTTGGAAAGCCCTTTTTAGACTACTGGTACTGTCTTAGCAGTTTACGTAGCCATTTTCCAGGGGTAATTTTGAAGGCATTTCAGAGGATGTGGAGGTTCAGGTAACTGAGTGAAGCTTTCATTATTAACCCTTCTCTTTGTTTACAATTTTGTTAAAGAAGCAATTCCCCAACAGGTGACCACAGATTGATAGTAATCTGCAGACGCTTCCATGATTATGTGCTAATTGGAAACTTTGAAAGCCATGAATGTGGGAGAGAAGTTTGACTGGTTTGTTTTCTATTATAAAATGACTTCAGAATTACAGAAGATCCACACAACCTAAACCAGCCTTTGACAGTAAAATACCCACATAGATTTGTACACCTTGATCTTGCTTCTGACAAAGGGAGGGAGCAGGCATCTCTTCAGTACTAGCACACATGTATGTATCTGCACAAAAAGAGAACATACACCAACTGGCATGCAGTGTTAATTAGGAATGCCAAAAGCAATTGACTTATATATAACCTGAAAAAGCCCAAACAAACAAAACAAACAAACCCACCCCCAAAATAAAAAAAAAACCACCACCAACTAAAAAAACCCTTGGTTGGAGTGGGGACCCAGAAATGACCCAGAAATGAAGCAGATGTGCAGCACTTCAGCGTGGATGACTGTAATCTCACATAGGTTTTGCTAGGATTTTTCTAGCTTTAGGGACAGTATTCTCTGGGGAGTACAGGCTTCTTGAATGCTTAGCATTTCCCCCTACTTTGTTTCCTAACCACGCTGAATGTTCTTTCTGTGCTAGATGGACCTTGTTTTGCCTTAAAGAAGAGAAGTCTGAGAGTTGGATTTCCTAGATTTTATTTCTGGTCTTCAATTCAGTTTGTCTACCTGTAAAAACTGAAATATTACACTATTTAATCACTTCAGGGAGTGTTCTAAAATAATCTGTTCACTACTCTTAGTGTTTTCATCTGTATGTAAAAATAGTGGGGTAAGTTTGCTCTGCAGATACAGATGATGTTCTGCTGAGGCTCTCCACTGAGTTAGGCAAAATAAATTGCTGTGCGTGTCCAAGGTAGCTGTTGTTGAATTACCAAGAAGTACCCTTAAAGAACAGTTCTGAAACTTCCGCTTACTCTGTTTCTTGAATGAAGATAAAATGGGGATGAGACACAGTTAAACTGCTGAGAAGATCTGAAAAATATAAAATTTAAGTAAGTCCTCGTACATTTTTGCGTGAACAAAGTAGCGAGCACTAAATGTCAAAGTGCACTAATTAGGGTTGTGTGCACAAATTAAGGTGACAGGGAAGGAAGCTGCTTTTTTCAGTGTAATAATCAGGATGCATTTAGACATCAGGAATGGTTACAATCTGATTTGTAGTAGCTGCTGTAGTCAGAATAAGAATTCCTACTGGAAATGCTTTACAATTGTGCAAACCAGACACCCTCAAACAAAAGTCAGGTGATTGTGCCGCTGAGACACTAAGGCTGCTTATTTATGAACCAGTAGCTTGAGTGCCATCTGAGTACATGGGCAAAGATTTTTATTTTGTGTGGTTGTTTATAAAGCACCGGGAGAATTTATCATGAAAGATGTTGGCAAAGTGTGATATAGGAGCAAGGAGCTCAGGATGTACAGGAGGGTTGGGTGAGTCTGAAGCTTGAATCTGAGTATGAAATGTGCTGGAATATTTTGTTAAATTCTGGCTTAAGTAGGTTTCAGTAGTTTGTCTCTAGCATTTTAGATAACGTTTCCCAATTTTATACTAAGAAGGAGAAACCTGGCTAGTTTAACTTACAGTTGGGTCTGGTAGTATGGCACAAAATATCCCAGAACTTCAGGTCATCCAACCTAAGCCTCTGTACATCTGAACTGTGGGAAGACGGACGCTTTTATTCATAATTCAGTTCATGCCATGATTGTATATTTGTGTTTTATGTGTGTGTATATATATACATAAAATTGAGATCATAACTAGGGTTCTGAGAGTAATGTAACATTAAAAAGAATAGGAGAGCCTACATGTTGCAGGTGTAACGGCTAGGATATTGACTTTTTCCTAATTAAAATATAGAATCCCAGAGAGTGAAATCATGTGTTTCTGCCCTGAGATAAGTTAGGACTTGATTTCTTCCATATTTGTGCTTTTCAGGTATGGCTGGTAGAACGAATGGTTTTCAACAGGTAAATGATAATGTTGTTTTATTTGGTTTTGTCTTTTTTTTTTTTTTTTTAATTGTAGGAGTTCCATCTGGAATATGACAAATTAGAAGAAAGGCCTCATCTGCCATCAACCTTCAACTACAACCCTGCTCAGCAAGCCTTCTAAAGACTTCCCTTTTCTTGGGGTGTGGCTGTCTCAGCACAATACTCAACATAACTGCAGAACTGATGTGGCTCAGGCATCCTGGTTTTAATTCCTTGAGGATCTGGCAATTGGCTCATGCGAAGGGTCACCATTTGAGGTCCTGCCTTACTAATTATGTGCTGCCCAACAACTAAATTTGTAATTGTTTTTCTTTAGTTTGAGCAGGGTCTGAATTTTTGTTTTGTTTTATTTTTTGCCAGCAGACAAGCTTGGGTCTGTAAAGACAAGCGAGTACACTGACAAAAGTTTACCACTTAGTTTTCCAAAATGTAAAAACAAAAAAAAAGAAAAAAGACAAAAAATTAGACAACAAAATTTGCATTGTTCATTGTAGCACTATTGGTAATAAAAAATGTTTGTGCATTTTTATGTGAAGATCCTTCTCGTATTTCATTTGGAAAGATGAGCAAGGTTTGCTTCCTTCATTTTACTTCCCCTTCTGTTTTTGAAAGGCAGTTTTCGCCAAGCTTAATGCAAGAATATCTGACTGTTTAGAAGAAAGATATTGCCACAGTCTCTGGTTAGTTTCCAGAGTTGTGTATTACTGAGCTTCATCTTTCCAGAATGAGCAAAACACTGTCCAGTCTTTGTTACGATTTTGTAATAAATGTGTACATTTTTTTTAAATTTTTGGACATCACATGAATAAAGGTATGTATGTACGAATGTGTATATATTATATATATGACATCTATTTTGGAAAATGTTTGCCCTGCTGTACCTCATTTTTAGGAGGTGTGCATGGATGCAATATATGAAAACGGGACATTCTGGAACTGCTGGTCAGGGGACTACTTTGTCGCCCTGTGCACTAAAGGGCCAGATTTTCAGCAGCCAAGGACATCCATACCCAAGTGAATGTGATGGGACTTAAAGAAGTGAACTGAGACAATTCACTCTGGCTGTTTGAACAGCAGCGTTTCATAGGAAGAGAAAAAAAAAAAAAAGATCAATCTTGTATTTTCTGACCACATAAAGGCTTCTTCTCTTTGTAATAAAGTAGAAAAGCTCTCCTCACTGCAGTGTTGACTTTGATTTGAGATTGTGAAATTATTTCTTCAACAATGAAAAATGGAAAAAAAAAAGTTGAAGTATTAAAACTATCGAGCTGTACAGTGGTTAAGACACTTGAAGAGTCTTTTTGCTGCTGACAAGTAAATTTATGAGAGAGTTTTATATTCTTTTCAACAGTAAAGTTTCCACAGCCGAAAAGTTTGGTTAACCTTGGTTTCAGATCCCCTCTCTATAACAGCAAATAGCAAATCATTTTAAGAAAGGTGGGGGGGGTAACACTTCAAAGGATAGAAAGATGCTTCAAGAATTCATCACAGAAGGAACACTTGGAAGAAGCTTGGTTTAGAACTGATCATAGCTTAGTTCCAGGTTAGTATTTTCCCACTTAAAACAGAAATACGTTTAATTTGACGATCACTACTACTTGAACTTCCAGATGCAAACAAACATGAATATACACTGGTTCTGAAAACTGTAACTGTTCTCTAGAGCAGAGGAAGAAAAACCTGAACCTTTGGATAGTTTCCTTTTTCTTGATGTGACTGCTACTTCTCACTGAGTTGCCTCTGGTGATGCAAACCATTTCAAAATACCTGAAATTACCAAAGCAAGACGGCAAAACACGTCAGTGAATCGTGGGGTTTTGACCTGTTTTTTCTATGTAGCGCAAAACCAGCTTGTTGGCATGTATTGAATTATGCTTGGAAATTGGACCATTAATGGCATTGCTGTGGTTCTGTATCAGGTGTATAGCAATTTTAAATTCTACGCTTTTTTATATCTATTTTAAGATGATAGACATAAAAATATAAGCCTATTGATTATAGATTTTTTTATTATTAAAGCAAAACTGCTTTCTGAACTTGATAGAAGAGGATGGTTATAATTCAGATAATGGCTAACACAGCTGAAAAAGATGGTGGCTTTTTCTTTTTCTCAAATCAGAGCAGATGCAAACATATATTTGACTATTCAAACATAAAATTATAAATTTTAGAAAGGATAATTTTCCAAAAGCGCCTTGCTCACTCCACAATTAGTGTGTACATTTTTTACTGTCAGAGGTCTGCTGTGATCTCTGCTGCTTTTTTTACATCTTCAAATCAAATGTGATTATTTCTTACTATATGGGCTTGGGGTTTTTTAATGTCATTTTTCACCTGCCTAGCCAATCTCATGGAAATGAACAACATAGGGTAAAGGGAGCAAGATAAGTTACATTAAAAATGGTGTCTTATGCTACTAAATACCTATGGTACTTTAAAAACAATTAAGCTGAAATTGAGAATCTAAGTTCTCCAGAAAGTTACTTTGATGATACAGTTGTATTCAATTGCATGATACTTCAAAAATGCGAGACGCTCGATTTTACCAAACTTTGCACCTGTGAGCAAGGAACTGGTGCTTTGCTTCTTCCAAGGCGAAGAACAGTCTGGCTCTCATTTTTTGATTAAATAAGCATATATGGAGACTTTAAAATCTGTGACTTGATCTCATGTTACACGCTGGGTCGAAGCAGGAGAGACGGGTTTAAACAGAAAGCAAGGTAAAATTGGAAACACTTCTTAGCTGATATCACTTTAATTTAAAAAGTTGAAAAAAAAAAAAACCCATACTGCCTTTTTTCTGAAAGGAAGAAAACCTTAGCCCTCATTTACATATTGGCACATGTGGCAAATTGGCAACTGAATTGACCTGGAGATTTTTTAACACTGACAATTAAGGTCTGAGGCTTATTTAATATGTTTTTACGTTCCACTAACTATGAATAGGGGGGAGGGAATAGAATGCTATTTTAAAAATGCATGTATTTGAGGTGGTTTTTTTCCCTGTAATTATAGCATTGTACAACAATGTGCAAGGTAAGTTCTGAGTGGTAAACCCAGTGTTCTTGGAAACAAGTAGACGTATTCCTATTTCTGGCCTGTCTAACACACGCTCATATTCATCGCTGCTAATTGCATATTGTTTATGAATCTTTATTGAGTAGTTAGCTCCAGTTTCTCTGGAAATCCACTACTCTGAATTTCCAGGGTTAAAATGGGTTTCACCCACTTGATTATCCCTAGTATGGCAGGAAACACGTGCAGTTGTTATTTTAACAGTTATTACCCAAACCACCCGCTTGTGGGAAAATCGAGGGTACCAGGGAATCGTGGAGGAAGGAGGTAAGGACGCTCCACCTGGGTGTTTAAAAACGAACAAACAAACAACAAAACCACCCAGGACTCAATCTCCTCTGCCTTAGTACCAGGTGCCACAAATACTTAAGCACGTGAGAACCTTCATGGGCTCGATTAATCTAATTGAAGACCCGAGTAACCCCGGGAAGCCTGCAGGTACTCACAGGGGTAAAACTATTTTGCACGTGACTGTGACCTCCGTTAACATGTTGGCTGCGTGTGGGTCAGCATTCATGGCTGACCACGCTGCTCCTTCGCAGACGTGGCATTTGTACGATACAACGATGTATAATCGTATCGCTTTGCTGCATGTCGTGTCTGAAGTCCTATCTATCCCTAAGCCAGTATTTTTTGTACTTTTCTGTTTCCATTTTACAGTTTCCATGAAAAATACTGAGAATGTACCCAAAAAAGAACTTGCGTATTGTAGTCAAATGTGAAATTGTTTGCAGAGTGATGAGGGACTCTCTCTGTTGACCGTAAAGAGAGCAGAAACTCTCTTTGGCACAGCCTAAAGCAGCGCTGGAAGGCATAGAGATCTATGGGGCAGTCAGCTCGATCCCGCGTGACTCCTAGGTGGCCATGGCTATTGAAGAAGGGTGTTCAGTTTTTAAATAACGTTGTTTTAAAGATATTTGTCACCTAAAAGACTTTGTTTGTTTAATTAATTCCCATAACTTCTGATTGGAAGTACTTCCGTGGCTGGATGTTGACCGAAACAAAAAAGAAAATTTGGTTGCTGTTACACTCAAGAAGAGCTTCTAAAAGCACAGTTGTCATCCTAAGCACGAGGCAGCTAAACAGTGCTTTTGATTTAAGATCCTAAATATAATAATTGCTGCTATTAAAGCAAAATTTCTGAGTGTGCTTAGTTGTCAAATACCATACACTTCCATCCTGTTCCTCAAAATTTGCCGCTGCCTGAAAGTTATGCTAGTAGAAGTTGAATTCCGGTAAAGAATGCAGATTGGGCTAAGCAGTTAGTCCGGATTGACAACTGATGCTTTTATGCTCATATAGTATGAGAATTAAAATGGTGTAGCTGTTTTCATTTCTCTCCTCTGATAAGCCTGTGTGCTCTCATTTCCACAAATCGGAAAGCTTCTAGTACATTTAAGAGACCAGAGGAAATGCAGCTGGATGACTTATTTTGAAATTGTGGTTTGAATTGCTTCAGTAGGTTTACCTCTTAAAACCACTTTACTGTTGGAGTTCAACTTTATGTTTTTGAAAGTACTGTTAAAGCACATTGACAATAGTTTTGAATATTACTGATTCAACCCACTTTAGAATTAGCAGTGTTAACCGAGCTTGCGTATTATTTTCCTCGACTTCGGTTTATCATTTCCATTTCATATTCCCTTGTCGGTATTAACACGCCAATATTGGACATGAGCACACATCAGAATTTTCCTGCTGAAGCTGCCAAAATAATTTTCTGCAAAATGACTTCTTTGAACTCCCTCTGGTTTAACAGACAAGCAAGCCAGTGAAGTAGCCAATTTTCACGATTGCTCCATCCTGCATCACCTGCAAACCAGTCCTGATGAGGAGCGAAGGGAAGGCAGGCATCCCGGAGCTGCTCTGTCTGATGCAGACATGGACAAAAACCTGTGGAAACTCTTCATTTTTTTTTTTTTCTACAGCTCTTCTTTTGGACAAAAGGGCTGGTTTGGTTGTTCCCCTGCCCCTAGGTGTGCTTCTGCCAGCGGGCTGGGATCTCCCTCCCTTTGAAGGCCAATTTGCTTTCTGGTGGGCATCACAGCATTGGTTTCAAAAAGGCATTTTCTTATTGCATATATATACATTTGCTATTCGAAAAGGCAGCTCATTACTGGGACTTTCATGGAAGATGGTGCGAGGCAGCTCCATGATCGACGTCAGGAGGACCACCGCTAGACTTCTGCAAGAAAACAGGGATGTGTGAGCCCATTCCCATCAGCCAGCCCCTCTGGGTGTGTGGTGACAGAGCCCCACCGCGGCCCGTCCAGCCTCGAGGCACACGACCGAGGTGGAGGCATCCTTGCCACAGGCCGTACGAGCTGCCTTCAGGTGGGTGATCCGTGGTTGGCCACAGGTAAGCCTGCCCCTCGGTCACGAGGCAAGGAAAGGCCCAAAAAAGCAGGTAGCAACCCATTTTCTACTGTTGAAAATTTCATACAGACATTTAACTTTCTACACCAGCTTTCTCAGCCCTGGCTGCTCCTGAAGCAGCCCGTGGTCATGGAGCCAGCGTCCCAACTCCTGCCCTCAGCAGGTGACAGCAGAGCTAACATCTTCACAAATGGTCTCTTAGTACCCGGCTTTACCCTCTTACAAACTGGGCATTAATGATCATTTTTCACTTCTAACTGATCCAAATAGACTTGAAGTCCTGAGTTATCTGTGCAAAGCTTCAAAACTGATGAGATTATCTGGTAAATGTTAAGCGCTGTTCCCAGTTAAAATACGGCCTCAGCATCTCCTCAGCCCACGAGTGATGTAGGGGTTGGATGCATGCAGGAGGACTAAATCTCAAGGTTACCGTGTTGCCCAGTGAGCTGTTGCCTTAATTTTCAGCTGATGGCACTTTATATACAGGGACGGCGAGGAATTGAACCGAGTACTGAACACAGGGAGACTCAACGCCAGCTGTTCAGAAGGTAAGAAAAACGAGAAGTCACAGCCATCTAAACTGGGAAAGCAGGGCTGGAGCTTTCCTCAGGAAGGTGGCTTCAGGTGGCAGGCAACTAATCTACCTGATTAAAAATTTATTTTTTATAATACGAAAGCACTACACAGCAAGCCCCACCATTAAAGACTGCCATCACCACGAGCGCTGGCAGCAAAGCCTGACTGATGGGCATGGATGAACAGAGCCAAGGACTAACCAAGATGTGTTCAGTTTCTGGTATAAAAACCCTATTGCAGGTTTAAGAAAAAATAAAAAAATAAAAATAATCCCCTGCTAAGAGCCGGAGTACTTTTTCTGTAACCCTTTGGTATTAGGAAAGGCTACTACAGAGCAGCTGGCCCGAGGGCAGCGTGGTAGGGTGCCCATGCAACCAAGGCAATATTTGCATTCTTTTGTATTCATGTCACAGTGTGGATATTTAATAGCCTTCCTGCCCAACCTTGCTCAATAGTCCATTTGAAGAACCTATGGATGATCTTTATTTTTAAGAGTTTGATGTCTCACTCTGCAGTGGAAAAGTGATTGAAAAAGGTGGCCAGAGGAAAGCGCTATTTCCCATATTTATTTTTCTATTATTTCTGTACCTTCTTGTCTGCTGTATCATCAAGTTCAGCTATTGGCTCCGAAACTGTCACATTTTGTTCTACCTAATTGCCTATGATAAAGACTACGGAATAAAAATATAACTATTGCTTATGGTACTTTGGCACTGAAGAGCTTGTTCTTTTGTGTTGCCATAGTGGGAAATGTTGGGTAATAACCAAACTTTATTTGCAAAATAAGTGGATTTTCTTGGATTGACTGCCTTTCTGCAGACCCGCTTCAACGAGAGCACTTCTTAGGGTGACCTTTCAAAGGTCAATACCTTCCTCTTGAAAGCAATTCCCGCCTAAAATATTTTGGCAGCGATCATCTTGCTTACCAGTTATCTTCAAATAACGATGAACAACTTGGAGGCTGGGTCTGTCCCTGCTGTGTGGATGCTGGATTTGGGGCTGGCCAGAGCAGAGCACTTGCCCTGCATCCCCGAAAAGTCCTGTTGAGGCAGGATAACATTCAGCCAACTCATTATTTCCCTTCTCAGTTAATAAGGTGAAAATAGGAGCTGCTTACTTACTTCTAGATATTTAATTTCTTTAATTTCAGGTCTGACTCTGCATGTATACATGAGACCTCACAGGTTTTTGACCGAGCATGACTTCACACGGGCTCTCCGGGACTTAACCAAGCCGACAGTGAGAACTGGCAAGGGCAAACTATTTTCATGGCCTTGCTCAAGCCGTGATTTTAGTCTTCTGGATTTACTTGCAGGGTGGCTACCCCATCCTGGGGGTGGGGATGGTGGCTTGGGGGGGTGGGCGGGTGGGGGGCCGCAACGCGCCCTTGGGGCGCGTTGCGGCCCCCCACCCGCCCACCCCCCCTCTAGACATCACACCTTGCACAGTACCCACTATTAATCCGGACTAGCAAATCTCCCGGACCAGATAATCCCATTGCAAGCTGTGCCATCCACCCCCAGAAGGGTTTGAATTAGGTCAGCCGGGTTTGCATTAGCATTTTATTTATTTATCTTTTTTTTTTTTTTTTTGCGGGTTACACGCAAAAAAACACGTGGATTCCCTCAGCCCCGAAGGAGGCGGGGAGGGAGGCGGGGAGCGGCGGGAGCTTTACCCGATGGCAGCGGCTGCCCGGCGGCTGATGCCAGCGGCAACCGGGCGATGGCGCGGAGCCGGGCGGCTTACGAATACACCGAAGCGGAGGACAAAAGCATCCGGCTGGGTTTCCTCCTTATCGCCGCCGGTTTGCTTTCCTTGCTGGGGCTGGGTTGTTGCTGGCTGCGCCCGGCGTTGCAGGAGCGGGGCGGCGGCGGCTCCGCCAACTGCACGGTGCTGGCGGTGCGGCAGCTGGGGGAGCGCTTCCCCTGCACCTTCTCCTGCGGGGCCGCCTGCCGCGGGACCGCCCGCTACCCCTGCCTCCAGGTCCTGGTCCGCACCTCCCGCTCCTCCGCTCCCGCCCTGCTCCATGAAGACGAGCGGCAACTCCGCAGCAACCCCAAGGTGAGACCCGCGCAGCGCCGCGCTCCCAAAATGTACCCCTGCACAAGGGGCCGCAGGGCAAATCCTGCCCCCCTCGACGGGGTGCTGGGTGCCCTTTCCCTGCCCCTTCTGCCCACCGTTGGGGTCCGGGTCCCCCGTCACCGCCTCCCGTTCGCATGCGGGTTTTTCTCTGGTGGGGGCGATGGATGAAGTCACGGAGCATCCCTCCGAAATGCCCCTGCGCTCTGGTTCAGAAAAAAGTATATAGAGAGTACGTTTATAAAAATACTATACGTGTTATGTGTATATATATGGTGTGTGTGTATACATATAGTGTGTGTATGTATGTACATATACACATACACACTATAGTGTGTGTATATATAGTGTGTCTACGTATATACACATATACATACACACTACAGATAGTATAAGACTATATATATACACGCACACACACTATATATATTTTTTTTCTCCCGAACAGCCCCAGCCCCAGGTCATCCTTCCCAAACGGACCCCGCAGGCAGCAGCGGCGGGGTCTGCTGCCAGTCCCCGGTCCGCCCCGCCGGCAGCCCCGGGAGGCCGGTGGGAAGCCGGGGAGAAACTCCCGCTGCCGGCCAGGAGGTTCTGTCTGCCCGAGTGGCAACCGATGCTGTTGCGTGTGCTGGAGGGTGAGGGGCTTCCCAGGCCAGCTCCCCGCAGCGCAAAGAGAAATTTTAACAGCGCCACTGCTGCTGGGGTGCTGGGGAGAGGGCTGCACTGACACAGAAGTTTCCTCGGTGCCGTTTTGATTCTTAAACTTCTCCATCACCCACACGAATACAGACCGAACGGAAGCGTCTTTAAAGTTGCATCTTCTAGCAAACTAGAACAGTCTGAAGGCAGTGTGTGACTTGTGCTTTTTCTTTCTTTAAGGGGTGTTATTCTGCTTTCTCCTTTTTCTTTTCATGCTGAGTAAAGATCATCTTGCCAGCGTGCTGCCTGAGTAGAGGAGGTTTTGTTAAGTAGTTTCCAGAAAATAAAAAATGTGGCAGAATTCCCCCCCCTTCCCCCTGAAAGAACCTGAAATGCAGAGTGTATTGCAGAAGGAAATTTCAGCCCTGTGGCCGAGGCATGGATGTAGCGCAGTGCCAAGGGTCGTGCTAAGCGCGGTGCAGGGGTCTGCGTGCAGGGGCTGGGGAGCAGGCTTGCGTGTCCAGTTTGGGATGTGCAGCCTCCCATCTCCGCAGTCGTAGTTACACCGGTGCGGCTCCGTCCCTTGGAAGGTGGATTCAGTTGCAAGCTCAGGGTTTGGGGGTTGTTTTTTTCCCCTTGGCAGCTTGTGGGCTCAGAAGGGTGGTCAGGGCAAAAATCAGCAGAGCAAGAAGCAGGACGATAAGTCTGACAGGATTTGGATTAAAATGAAGCTGCAGTGCTGGATGGCGCCTGATAGCAAAGCGAATGAAATGTTGGTCTGTGAGGGAGCTTTTCAAACTTCGCCTTTCCCTGGGGATGCTGCTGCCAGGCTCCCTGCGGAGAGGGCCGTGGTTACGGAGATGTGCACCGTGAGCACCCCAGCTACCTGAGCACCGGGGCTTCCCTAAACTTCTCTCCATCTTCAGGCGGGCAGGGGGTAGTTGGCGATATTCAAGAGAAATGCCACCCTTTCAACATGGGGCGAAGATGCCCTCTTGCTGCAGAGGCTGCAGCGTGGCTGTCCCTGAGCACAGCCCGACGGCCCCATTATGGCCATCTCCAGCAAGGGTGGGTGGTGGGTGGTGAGCCGTGCCACCAGCGCACCTGGGCTCAGCAACTCTTGCAGCATCCTCAGTTTCAGCAGAAGCTTTCAACCGCAACGTCTCTCTCAGTAGTCTGAGTGTTTTGTTTTTACTTCTTGATCTGGTCTTCTCCTGCCTTTCTGGAAGTCCGGTGGGAAGAGGAGGATTGCCCTGCCTGGGGGCTGGATTGCAATTTCTGCAGGGAGGCACCTAGAGCTTCAGAAGCAACACCTGTAAATGTTACTCAGAAGCCTATTTTTATTTAACCATTAATAAGGAAACACAGAGCTGTGTGTTGGCAGCGCATTGTACTTGCATGCTCTTACAAATGTAATCCATTTTCTCTAGCTTGCGCCTTGCATCTCTGAGCGTGGGCTGTTTGCCCTGTGTGGCGGTGAGCTCCCCCCACCCCGCATGAGCGGTACCCACCAGTGGGGGTTGTGATGGCTGCATCCAGCTTATGCTGGACTTTGGGGATGGATGGCAAGACAAAAGCCAAGGGCTGCCTGGAGCCGTCACCCAAATGTCTTGCCGGTATGCAAATACGACTATAAGTCAATCATCTCACTCCATAAATAGTGGGCAGCTCAGGGCCCGTTGAGCTCTCCTGCACGGTGGCGGGCTGCACGCCAGGCTCTCCCCTTGAGCAGGGACGCCTCTCAAGGTTACTCCTCCGGGTTGAGAGATTCCTTGCTGCAACAGATCCTTGATAAGTGACTAATAGCATGCTAGATTTTGAAATCTTGGCTAAATGATATAAAGGATTGATTGCTCATATATGGTCCTTTAGACATAAACCGTTGACCAAGTCTGGGACTAGGATTGGATCCAGCCGCACCTAGACTCCTCTCTGAGAAGGAGTTTAGAAAGCAAGGGGGTCCTTTCTGAACCTCAGCACTCAACGGGAGGGTCTCCCTGACAGTTCTGGCTGACCCTGTCCCCTATCCAGTAAATAATCAAGTGTACCTGGCCATCAAATCTTGTTAAACCACTGTCACATTTACCATTGAACTTTGTTAACTCACTGTTTTATATCAATAAAGTGTATTTTTGCTTCCTTCTTATGAGTGAAGTGCACTCTCACTCCATCCGCGACACCCTGGGATGTTGATTGCTGAGGATTAAATCTGATTTACCAGATGAGACCAAGCAGAAAGGATGTATTTTTTGATGTAACCACATTCTCTGGTAGTAATTGAATTTAACTAAGTGGAAAAAAACATAGAAAAAAAATGCGCTCCAATTATTTTCCTTACCTTAAGAAGCTTATGTAAAACCAATAGAAAATAAGAAGAAAAGTTATTTAAGTCTCATTAGGAAAACATACTCTTTTAAGGGAATGAAGCATGTATAGCTGTCGCTTTGGTTTTCCCTTTTTTCCCTAGTTTAATGTTAGTGAAGCTGAGCAGTTATACTCTCCTTTTAATTTTTGTCATAAAGTCTCACCGTCTTTAAAAGCTTTCAGGATTTTATGCTGAAATAGGTTAGTCATAGCAACAGAGTAGCAATCTGCTGGATTTAATGCTCGGGATCCAGTATGTATTTGTGAATGAACACTTAGGGAGCCATTTAACCCTTCCTGTTTCCAGCGCCTTCTTGCAGCACGCTTGCTTGTGTTCATGCAATTAGACATACAACACGCTAACCAGTGCCAACTAACCAGAAGGAAAAAAAAATTAAACAATTTTGTTTTGAATGGTCTTAAAATTTTACATTCTGTCTAGCTGCTTCTCTGCGTGGGGTAGCAATTCTTCCTGGTAAATCAATAGCGTAGAAAAGGCATAGTTCAGGCTCCTTACAACATGCAACAATACTGAATCAGTTGGCAGCTTCACTCCACCTCCAAAATCCCCAGTGTATCGGACTAAAAATATTCTACTTTCTGTAGTAGAGTGGGCTGGCGTATAAACATATCAGCAGCTACGAATCTGTCTGTTCTAGCGAGGTCTAGCTGCAGGAAAAAGAAATTATTTTTTTTTCCTCTCTTGCTTCCTAAGATAATCACATCATTGTACAGCCCAGCATTCATTTTAGCTCCTAAAAGATTACATAGCTGGGTCAGAGTTAATCCAGAAATGTATATATAAAGCACTGGGCATGATGACCTTTGTGGTCAGTCAGAGTGATTTGTGGATTTCTTTTTTTTTTTTTCTTTTTTTTTTATTTAATTGTTGTCTCAGAGAAAGAAATTTCAGTGGAGAGACGGTAGCCTTTCTTCAGCTGCCTTGATAGCAATGATAATCTCTGAGATGAGGCTTAAGGGGCATTAATTCCAAAGTCAATTTGTCGCTATCATTCTGGCCATCGCGTGCGTCGGCAGCGCATACAGGCAGCACGGGGGCCGGGCTATAGGTTTGGCTGGGTGAAACGACAGTGGAGTATGTCAGCTGCTAAAAAGATCTGCTTTCTGGCTTTTTAGACTTTCCCCTTTCTGTGCTTAAAGTTAAGCGTAGTGCTGGAAAAACTTGCCGACTGTTTTGTTGAAGAAACTTTTAGGGGAGTGAATGGTGAGCCCGATGAGAGCAGCTGTGCAGCGGGACCTGGTTCTCTCTGTCCCCGTCCCTGGGCAGGGGAGCAGAGCAGCCAGCCGCTGCTCCTTGTCTGTGCTCGGCATTCGTGCGTGCTCCTGTCGGGCTTCTTTCTGTAACTGCTCTTCTGTGCACTTGTAAATAGAATTGGTTTGGGGTTTTGGACTCTCTTAAATATGACCTATGACAGTGAAGATTTGGTACCAAAATAGACCCAACCCTACAATAATTTTGGGAGGGTCTGGTGCATCTGGTGAAGCATCAGATCTGTGTTCGGGTTGGTGCCTGTGACAGGCAAACTCTGCAGATGCTGTCTAGCTGTTCCTCTGGAAGCAGCCCCAGCTGCTGCAGATAAACCCCACCGCCCTCCCGTCTTGCCGGGGGCACCCTTCGCTGCCTCGAGCCTCTGTCAGGGGTTGTGGGTTTGGTCACTCCTGGGGGGGTTGTCTGTGCTGATGGATGCAGGTGAAAACCAGACGTGATGCTCAGCTCCAGCTCCCTCGGTACAGTCAGCTGGGAGGGGGGCATTTTTTTGTACTAATGGAGCGAGTCCCCCTGCTCATCTCCTGCCACAGCAGGATGGTTCCTCCCTTCCAGGCCATGAAGGTAACCCAGTAATGTGCAGAGGTGCTCACACACAAAGTCAGGAGAAGTTCATACATTGCTTGGTGTGGTGGGTTGACCCTGGCTGGATGCCAGGTGCCCACCAAAGCCACTCTATCAATCACTCCCCTCCTCAGCTGGACAGGGGAGAGAAAATAGAACAAAAGGCTCGTGGGTCGAGATATGGGCAGGGAGAGATCACTCACCAATTACCATCACGGGCAAAACAGACTCAACTCAGGGAAATTAGTTTAATTTATTACCAATCAAATCAGAGTAGGGTAACGAGAAATAAAACCAAATCTTAAAACACCTTCCCCACACCCCTCCCTTCTTCCCAGGCTTAACTTCACTTCCAAATTCTCTACCTCCTCTCCCTGAGCAGCTCAGAAGGATGGGGAATGGGGGTTGCAGTCAGTTCATCACACATTGTCTCTGCTGCTCCTTCCTCCTCAGGGGGAGGACTTCTCACACTCTTCCCTGCTCCAGTGTGGGGTCCTTTCCATGGGAGAGAGTCCTCCATGAACTTCTCCAACCTGAGTCCTTTCCACAGGCTGCAGTTCTTCACAAACTGCTCCAGCGTGGGTGCCTTCCATGGGGTGCAGTCCTTTAGGAACAGACTGCTCCAGCCTGGGTCCCCCGCAGGGTCACAAGCCCTGCCAGCAAACCTGCTCCAGCGTGGGCTCCTCTCTCTCCATGGGTCCAGAGGTCCTGCCAGGAGTCTGCTCCAGCGCAGACTATGCACGGGGTCACAGCCTCCTTCAGGCACATCCATGTTCTCCAGCATGGGGTCTTCCATGGGCTGCAGGTGGGTATCTGCTCCACCATGGACCTCCATGGGCTGCAAGGGGACAGCCTGCCTCACCATGGTCTTCACCACGAGCTGCAGGGGAATCTCTGCTCTGGTGCCTGGAGCACCTCCTCCCCCTCCTCCTTCACTGACCTTGGTGTCTGCAGAGTTGTTTCTCTCACATATTCTCACTCCTCTCTTCCTGCTGCCGTGTTGCAGCAGCTTTTTCCCCTTCTTAAGTATGTTATCACAGAGGTACTACCACGGTCACTCACTGGCTCAGCCTTGGCCAGCAGTGGGTCTGTCTTGGAGCCGGCTGGCATTGGCTCTGTCTTCTGTAGGGGAAGCTTCTAGCAGCTTCTTACAGAAGCCACCCCTGTAGCCCCCCCACTACCAAAACCTTGACATGCAAACCCAATACACTTGGTGATCAGGAGTCAGAAATTGTTGGCTTTAGTGGTGCATTGTACTTTTGTGATGATACTTTATCTATAGCGTCCTTTTCACAACCTCATTTCATCACAAGCTTCCCAGCCTGCACGGCACATGATGTGGAGGCTCACTGCCGCACCAAGCAAATGGTACCTGCTGTGTCCCATAGTTCACCAGCAGCCAGGAGCATGGTCCTTGACAAGTTGCTTGGAGACTGAGGCTGGAGACTTGCTTCTTAGTGCCATTAGTTTGTCTTCTGATGGGCTGACTTGTTTCTACTTTGGCCTCTTACTTCTGTTTGCATTTGAGACTTTCTTGGTCTCATCTTGTAGACAGTGTCTTCCAGGCTTGAGTGAGCTTCCCTCAGAGCCTACCAAGTTTGGCTTCTTTTTCATAAAAATATGACTGAATTAGGCAAGAATTAGTCTTTGAAAAGCATGAAATGCAATCTGGAAGCTAAACCATGGTCAAGAGTTCATGCCTCTGTCTCTTCTCCCTGATATGGAAGAATATCTGCTCTGATGAAGCATTCAGAAGGACTGGTAATCTTCCCAGGCATCTGCAGAGACACTGGAGTGGGAGCATCCAGCAGCAAACACAGATACAAATCTTACAAAACCTTGGTGTTAAGATATATTAGCTGCTCACTGACATTTTTACTGAATTGAATCCTGAGTCATCTATCCAAACACTGGCTGTGATTGAAGGGGGAATATTATTAGCCTGATACTGATTTTGAGATGTGTAATTGAGACTGTATTTGAATTGCATAATAATTTTATCGTTGCTATGACATAGCGTAGGAGGTGCGATTACGGCACCATGTACCAATAGACCCGCTGTAAAGAAGGCCTCCGCTCCATTAGGTTTATTCTGAATGTCTAATCTTAAGTGCTGTTCTCCAACTTCATTGTAACTTGTTTAAGAAAAAAAACATCAAAGTAATATAGAGTGGGACACTTCCACTGAAAGTGGATGTTGCTGCGCGAGCTGCAATTGAGCACAAGGCGTCCTGACTTGCTTTCAAACACTTGGCATTTATTTATGTTTTGATGGTAGGATTTCATGCCGTGTCTTGTGGTGGAGGACTGTGGAATTAACCTTTCAGAAACTGCCTGTTGCCAAAGCAGGAGGTCATTTCAGGTTCATCCACCAACTCACGGCAGCGAAAGTTGCCAGGTTATGATTCCCTTGTATCTACGTGCTGACTCTGCTTTGGAGGGCAATACAGCTGATCAAGCAAAGCACCCAAGAAGTGTGCTTGGGAGGCTGAGAAAAGAGAGATCCACCACCTATGTGGATCAGAAGGGGCCAAAATGTATGTCAGGTTGGTGGGAACTGTGCTGACATCCTGGGGAGGCAAACCGGCTCTGTGCAGCAGGTGATAAGTCCAGGTTGGAGTTGGACCTTGGGTGTTCACTGTGGCTCAAGGCCTTCATCAGGGTGACCCCGGGATTCATGTGATGACAATTTTGCCTTGGGCAGTGACCACTCCTCTCTTTGAGATTGTTAATCCTCGACAGGCTCAAGCAATGGAGTCCCAATGATTTATCGCAACACCCTGGGTGTCTCCTTTGTGCTTTCACATGAAGATAAAGAGGAAGAGATGGAAATGAATCCAGTGTGTTTCCTGTCAGCTGCCATTGGGATTACTCGTGCAAAGAGTGGTGTGAAGTGCCTCTACACCAATGCACGCAGCATGGGCAACAAACAGGAGTTGGAAGCCACCGTGCTGCTAGAAAGCTATAACCTAGTTGCCATTACTGAAACTTGGTGGGACGAATACCATGACTGGAGTGTGGCTATCAATGCCTACAGGCTGTTCAGAAGGGACAGGCAAGGAAGGAGGGGCGGAGGCATTGGCCTCTACATCGAGAAACAGATAAAGTGTGACGACCTGTCTCTGAAGAATAGCCACGAGCAGGTTGAAAGCTTATGGGTAAGAATTAGAGACTGAGGCAACAAAGGGAACCTTGTGGTTGGTGTCTACTACAGCCACCCAATCAAGGGGAGCCTATTGACGAAGCCTTCTTACTCCAGCTACAGGAGGCATTGTGCTCGCAGGCTCTCATCCTGCTGAAAGACTTCAGCCACCCCGACATCTGCTGGAAAAACAGCACTGCGAGCTGTAGGCAATCCAGGAGACTCCTGGAGTGCATTGAGGATAACTTCTTAAGCCAGGTAACAGACAGCCCTACCAGAGGGGATGCAATACTGGACCTGATGGTCAGCAACGCAAGTGAGCTAATTGCTGATGTCAAGATTGGAGGCAGCCTAGAGTCCTGAGGGAATGGAGAGCCACTCTCCATGATATTTGAAAAGTCGTGGCAGTCAGGTGAAGTTCTTGGTGACTGGAAAAAGGGAAACATTGCACCCAGTTTTAAAAAGGGTAGAAAGAAGAACCCTGGGAACTACCGACCTGTCAGCCTCATGTCTGTGCCTGGGGGAGATCATGGAACAGATCCTCCTAGAAGTTATGCTGAGGCACATGAAGGACAGGGAGGTGATTCGAGACAACCAGCACAGCTTCACCAAGGGCAAGTCCTGCCTGACCAACCTAGTGGCCTTCTATGATGGAGTGACTGCATCAGTGGACAAGGGAAGAGCTACAGATGTCGTCTGTCTGGACTTCTGTAAGACCTTTGACACAGTCCCCCACAACATCCTTCTCTCTAAATCAGAGAGATGTGGATTTGATGGGTGGGCTGTTCAGTGAATGAGGAATTGCTTGGATGGTTGCATCCAGAGGGTAGTGGTCAACAGCTCAATGTCCAGATGGAGATCAGTGACAAGTGGTGTCCCTCAGGGCTCCGTATTGGGACCAGTACTGTTTAATATCTTCATCAATGACATAGACAGTGGGGCCGAGTGCTCCCTCAGCAAGTTGGCAGATGACACCAAGCCGAGTGGTGCAGCTGACATGCCTGAGGGATGGGATGCCATCCAGAGGGACCTGGGCAAGCTTGAGAACTGGGCTTGTGTGAACCTCATGAGGTTCAACAAGGTCAAGTGCAAGGTCCTGCACCTGGGTCTGGGCAATCCCCAGTATCAATACAGGCTGGGGGATGAAGGGATTCAGAGCAGCCCTGAGGAGAAGGACTTGGGGGTACTGGTGGATGAAAAGCTGGACGTGAGCCGGCAATGTGTTCTCACAGCCCAGAAAGCCAACCGAATCCTGGGCTGCATCAAAAGAAGCGTGGCCAGCAGGTCGAGGGAGGTGATTCTGCCCCTCTCCTCTGCTCTGGTGAGACCCCACCCGGAGTACTGCATCCAGCTCTGGAGTCCTCAACACAGGAAAGACATGGATCTGTTGGAGTGGGTCCAGAGGAGGTCCATGAAGATGATCAGAGGGCCAGAGCACCTCACCTATGAAGAAAGGCTGAGATAGTTGGTGTTGTTAAAGGTCCCTTCCAACCCAAACTATTCTATGATTCTATGATTCTAAGTTTGATTCTGAGTTATGGAGAGCATATTCACTGTTGTCCCCAATTTCCAGGTGTTCCTCCTGTAGGCACTGGCAGTACTCTCATACTCTGTCTTGCCTTGGCGTGGGGAGAGATGGATATGTTGATTGGGGAAGCTCTCTGTGTGCCCCTTTACATCTTCCAAATCAAGCAAAATCCCTGCCCTGAAAAACTCTTATTTCTAATAGCTTCATACTGAGCTCAAAGCATGGGGACCGATGTCAAAAAACGTGAAGTCCTCTGTGACGGAGCTGTCCTTGGAGACTTAGAGTTTGCCACTCATCTGTTCAGGTGGGCATCTCTTGGAAAAAGAGATCTCTGCAGTTGTTTCTAAGCCTGAAACTCAGGATGGGAATAACCAACGGTTGACCAGGTTGTGAACTTTGTGAAGGATTCACATGATATTTGGGGGAGGTGGAAGGTCTCTGAAAGATCCAGAGAAAGTTTGTCCAGCAGAGGAGTGGTGGGGTGGTCACACTTCCATAGCAGAGGACAGGAATAGGCTCGGCCATGAGGAAGAAACATTTCAGAGGAGAGAGAGAAGCTGTGTACTGAAGCTGGTACCACAGGAAAAGGAGGTTTTGAGATTGCTGAGGAAATTCGGGCAGAAGAAAGTATATTGGTAGCTAGTTGTTTTGTCTAGTGCTGCATTTTGTGTGCTGGCTAAATAGTGGCTGGTTGGGGGGACTCTAAGTAAAGTCTGTTTACTTCTACTCTCTTGCATCCCTAAAAGCTGGGGGCTTGCGGAAGAGCAGGGTGTAGATTACAGTCAGACATAGTCAGTGAGAGTACAACCGGTGGGATATGGTACCATTTCCACAGCAGCGTATGAAAGGCATCATGAAGAAAAACATCGGATTGGAGAAGGTTGGGAGTGCTGGACATTGGGCTGAGCAGGGAGGACTGGCAAGGGACCAGGTGGGATGGTGTGGCACGTCGGTGGCTGTCGGGTGGACAGAGCAGAGTCAGCATTGCCCTTGGGTGTCTTTGTGCCAACTCTGCTGACTCCGTCCAGCTGCTGCACAGATGTGTTTGTGTACTGGGAGAGTGGAGGAAAGAGGAGTGTAGTTGATGCTTCCAGAGTACACAGTCAAACCAAAAACATTGCTGGCCAAGGAAAATTATCTGAGAAGGAAATAACCATGTGTGATAAATACTGCATTCTGGTTTCTGAAGCAGAGTGGTGTTGCGGCTCATTTCTGTCCTTTGTCATCAGCACTGGGAGAATCCTTGTTTAGGGTCATCTGAACAGGGATCTAAAGGGAGCTCTGTGCCATGGCAACACCAGATGTGGGCCCATGTGAAAATGGGGGCACTTTCATGTGAAAAAGGTGAGTTTCAGCTTGGAAGCAACAAGCAAGACCTTGCAGATCCTTCCAGTCTGAAGCATGGAAGCTACTGGCAGCAATTGTAAGTGCTGACAAAAGTGGTCAGGTTTTACATGATGAGGCCAATAAAATGCTGAGATTTCTACCATCCCCCTGGAATGGCAAAGATTCAAGCTGTGGTACAGTGGAGATGGACTTCTAGGTTGGTACAGATTGGGTTTAGCGTGCAGCTGGGGGCATGGTAGGCCCCTGTGAAACCTCACCAGATGGAGAGGGAGAGGAAAGCACTCACTAGGCACAGTGAGTCACGATGATCTTTATTTTCAGGTTACAGAGGGTATCTCTCTCCTTGTTGTTATTGCCTTCAGGGTACTGTGAAGAAACTCATGTTGTGATCATACGTGGGGATCCCTTTAGGGGCCTCCCACACCCTGCATCTCCTGCTTCCTCATCCTCCCTAAGTAGGAGGCTTTTCAGCTACCTTTCCAGTCACTTTTTTCTGCTTGCAGCTGCCAGCTTTAAAGGAATTAAAAATCTGTGTGTGCACCTGGAGCCTTGCTGTCCATGCGTCCTCCAGGGTGAATAGCCTTTATGTTATCCACAGATCAGTTAAGCTGTGTTACTCAGTTTGGTTCAACATTTCCTGTAATGATCTTCCCTATGGATGCCTGGTAACAATAGGAGGGATTTTGCTTGGACACTGAGATCCTGACACTGCCAATATTGGATTCAGTGGACTATTTGTTTTTTTCTTGCTTAACTCCCTGCGGCTAGGAGGGAAGGGTGGTATGTCAAAGATGAGACTTGGAAACAAGGTATGTGGGTTGTGTGTGACCCAGAGCCGAGTCTCTGAAAGCCCAGACCCAAGAGCACTGAGCTGGGGCAGGAACTCCCCTTGATCTCTTTGGGCTTTGAAGCAGATGTCTGAGGGTGAGATCTGCAGATAGCTCAGCTGCACACTCAACTCTTGTTGACTTCTGTACAGCAGAAGCAGATGCTGAACCTTTCTGCTGAAGTGGGGCTTTGAACTTTCTGTGCTTATTTCCCTGTGTTGTAACAGTGGAAGAATACCTGTCTTTTGCCAACGGATATCAGCCAGGTATCAGATATCCCATCATCTGGGAAAGCTCATGAGAATATTTTGGTTATTTATTAGCATGGTGCTAAACAAAACTTGTGATTACGTGCCCCACTGAAAATAGGAAGTAATTCAAATCCAATCCATGTAACTGGCTAGGAATACATCAAAATGAAACAATAATTTTTACATTCATCATACAAAAACCCAAGGTGTTGCACGGCAGGTTGGTTTGATAGTGGAACAAAACATGATAAAGCCTTTATTTTGTTTCTGAATGCTGACATATTCTTTTCCAGTACCTGCAGGGAGTAATTAGCAACTGAAGTAAAGTTCAGCTAACTTTTCTTTGTTCTTTCTTTGGAGCTTGTACTTATTATTCTTTGCCCATTTCAGTCACACTGGTATTATGACGAAAATGCAGAGAAAGTGATGCCCCACGTTCTTGAGCGCAGAAGTAACTCTGTTTCGCACTGTGTGTTGGCAGTGTTCGTACATCCCTCCCTGTGCAAGAGACGATCAGGAGAACTCTGAGAACGTCACGTACAAGCAGAAATACTGGAAAGAGAAAGTGGGTTCGCAACCATTTACATGCTATTTTAACCAGCACTTGAGGTGAGTAATCTACATTTGCATAGGCAGAAGTGCTTATGCATCTGTTTAACAGCTGTCCATTGGTTCTCTTTGAAAATATAAATGCATGCATATGTATACACACACACCCCCCTACAGTGATGTGGTTTAGCACACAGAGTTTAGTGCAGAACTTTGGAAGACAACTCTATTGATGAAAAGCTACATAGAAAGCGGAAAAACTTTTTTACCACTTGAAGTAAAAATATAAAACTCTGAGGAAAGTTTCCCTTAAAACATGTCATTTTATGGCAAAAAGCATTTTGGCTTTTAACACTCAGATGGCAAATTTCTGGCTTGGATGTTAATGTTCCTTCTCCTCCGTGGAAGAGAAATCCTACCGTGCTCATGAGGGGCTGCAGATCAGTAAATAGTACAAACCAACTCAGGAATTATGTTCATAGAGGATTAATGAATCAGATACGTGTAGTAAATGTTCACAGAACTGCCAGTTTTCATATACGCTTGCAGAATAGAAAGTTGTAACTTAAAACATCTCCTCTTCTGTTTCAATTCTTACTTTTACTACTGATGTTGATGTGACTTACAGGTGTGTAAGGGCGATGTGTCGTTTCCTTCCTTCAGTAAATGGGAAGAGGAGGGAGTCCTTTTGCCTGTCTCTTTCTGATGATGATGATGTGCTGGGAAATAAAAGGTGATGTGGCAGCAGCAGCTTACTGTTACCGCAGTGTGCAGGCTTGCTGGGAGGACTTGGGAGAACAACAATGGTTGAGATGATAGGTCCATGTAGACAGGGAGGTGGAAAGAGATTATTTAAGATCTCCAGATCAGCCAAGGTTTTATGGTGGTGAGACTCCATTTCTGGAGGCATATAACGCTTAATTTGATCAGCATGAGTAATTTTGGTAGAGGTGGGAGAGTGTTCTTGATTGCTAAGTTAAGCACTCAAATAAATATCTGCCACATCAGGTACTAAAGGAGGAGGTTGGTCCTACCCCACCAGCACTTGGAAGTTAAACAGATGAGGGAGACCTAGGTGGGAATAGCTTGGTGCTTGCTGGTGCAATTCAGGGCTCGGTGTGGGAGTGTTGGCATCAGATATTTAAGTTTATTAAGACACACAGGAGGAATATGGATGCCAGTGTGTGCTAGGACCTTGGAGAAACCGGGGAGCTGGAGCAGGGTGGCAGGCACAGAGATACCCAACTCTCCTGTGGGTGGCCTGCTGAGTGCTTTGGGGGCTTCAGGTTTGTCCTAGGCTGGCTATGATTGTTGTCCGCTCCCTGGAAAGACCGCAGACCTAGTCAGTGTGCCCAGGATGACAGTCTGTTGTCCCTGGTTAACTCTTTGCAGAGGGAAACCACCAATGCTTTGTAGCAAAAACTAGTTGTTTCTCATAGTGGGGAAAGAAGCACTGTCTACAGCATGCAGAGGTTAAAACGTAGGGCAGCCTGTGTGGTGGCGTCAGACATGGCAGGGACCTTCTTGGGAGCTGCTTTGGTCCACAAGGTGCCAATGCTTGGGTCTGCTAACCAGCAGCTGAGTGATGATTTTGGCTTCTCTGGGCAGGCAGGTGCTGCCAGTTCCCCGTGCTGCTGAGACCTGGGACCTGCAGCAGCCGTTGCCTGAGTGAGCAGGACAGTCAGAAACATGGGATCTTCTGCAGGAGACGTCGTGGCTAGGATTCATCTGAGCTGGTGTGGACAAGATGCTGTGAAAGTTAGCTTTTATAGTCAGTGGAGAGAAATAGAAGCCTTTCATCTTACCCAAAAATAAATGCCTAATATAGGTTGGATGCCCAGAGATGTTTCTTTGTCTCCTGTAAAGGAGCTTAGGGTGATCTGCTTGGGTGCAGGCACCTAGGTGATAGGTGTCCAGAGCTAGGTGAGCTGGTTCTCACATCACATCTATAGATGAAGCAAAGGCAAAATTTTTCTGAGGCTGCATACTGCTTAGGGTCTGCCATTTATGTAGGTTGACACTGAGGAATTGTGCAGCACTCAGGCAAGGTTTTTTCCTTATAGTTGCTGCATCCTATACAGTTAAATGTTCTTGCCAAATGCCACGGCTGCCTTGAAATGCTGACTTTTGCTGATCATACAACAATTTATATACAGCAGAAGAGAGGCTCGCTGCCAGAGATACTTGAAGATAGTCTAAGCTGAAATGTGTACACCATCTATTTTCTTCTGGAGATAGGAATGAGCTTTGAGAGATAAGTTTTGCTGACTAGGAATGTGCTTGCTTAGGTATACTTTTAGAGCTATGATGACTAAACAGCTTGTGAAGAAGCAAAAAAATATACAAACTGAGGGAAAAATCTGTTCACTTCAAAATAGCATATTTTCTGTCAGTATTTTTTTAACCGTGTGGATGAGCTAACTCTTCTGCGTCAGTCTGTATAAAGCATATAGAATATAGTAGTAGGTTCCTTAGAGAATTTGCAATATTAATACTCTCTCTTTTGAAACAGCAGAATAAAATTCTAGGCAAGTATCATCTAAAATGATCATCTAAAAAACATTGTCTCGTCTTCATCAAACTTAATTTAGCATCATCCTCAGAATTGTTGCTGCATGCAGAGCACACTGTTAGGTAACACCTCCCTTCAGTTTGGTGGGGCACATTTCAACAGGCTGCTTTGAAAAGAAGAAGAAAGTGATGCCATTTGTACAGTTCAAAGTTATACAAAAGGGGTGAGAAGCAGACTTGGCAATTTCAGTCATTCTTGGTTGATATACATAGAGAGGCCCAGCACAAGTAGCTGTCTGACTTTTATCTTAGGGAACCAAAGCACAGCTTAGCTTGGAGCTCAGTGCTTTACTGAGGTTTTGGTTTGCCTCTGTAGGCGCTTACCTTTAGTGTCCCACTCTTCTCTGGCTATAGCTTTGGGCCAAGTGGTGCAAGCTTCATGGGAAAGTTGCTTTTCCAGACCTCTGGTGGAGGTGCCTGTCTGTTGGCGTGGTGATACTCCAGTCTGAAGGGAGCCCTGCCCAGCAGAAACCAACCCCCAGTGTTTCAGAGCACAAAATAAATGACAAATTCAGATAAAGTTCTCAGGCTGTTGACAAAGGTTTGAGAAGGCACTGAGCTCCAGTGCTTTAGTATTCATGGATCTCACGCTGAGTGTCCCAGGGGTTCTGTAGTCATGACCACGTGCAAACAAGGGTCACAGCTGCGTGCCCTAAAGTGGGAGGCCTGCGGGAATGGGCAGGATGGGGAAGATCCTGTCGCTTTATTTCTTTATGTTCCAGGTCTCATTGATATCAACAGCAAGTACAAAAAGAGAGAAACCAAGGTCTCCATCAGCTCAGACCCCTCAGTCTCATGCCATGCAGAGACAGACAGAGCAACATGTGTCAAGTCATTTCTTATTAGTGGCTCATTTATGGCATTATTGCTTTTTAGCTCTGGATTCATCCAGTATGGCAAGAACACTCTGTGGTTCCTTTGCCGCAGCACAGCAGCTGAACCAGCCACACTTTATACTTCTCTGTATTTGCTGCAGGATGCTGTACACAAATTCACCTGAGATTTGAAGAGGTAACACTGTCTAGTCATTAGCTACCACCTGTACAGTGTTGGGGTACCCTGCAGGACATTTATCTGGCAATAATTATCTGCAGAAGCCAAGGGCGCTCAGGTAGTAGGGCTGCTCATTCATAAATGGTGGAACAGAAATCTCGGTTTGCTTTGGTACTTCACAAAGTTTTCTAAATTAATTCCCTCCAGTCAGATGATGGTGTTGCCATTTCCTACCCTTTCTTTTACTGCATCACCTGTGGAGCAGTGCTCAGGCCTGGAGGGAAAGGGCTTTACCGTTAGTAAGACATAGCACTGCCCCTGTGTGCAGCCATCCAGCTGAGGAACTCTGCGTCTTGCAACAAGAGGGGAAAAAAATACTGATGAGTGATAGCCATAGTGAAGGGATATGAATCAGTGTGGGCAAAGTAAGTGTATGCATATTGCAAACATCTTTAAATTCAGATTGTTTGAATACAAAAAATATTTGTAAGATTTCTCTATCCCACGCCTCTGTCAGCTTTTGCTGTGTCACATAAATTGCACTATGTGGTGTGTAAGTGACGACTGAAATGTTTACGTGCCTGTAACTTTTTGGTTGTACATGACTCTGGTAACCCCTGCACTGCAATTCTTCCCATGATGTTCAGTAATTGCTCTGAAGGCTCCGATGGAGGCCTGCTTTATCCCGTGTCTGTTATGAACTGCTTGGCAGCGCCTAACAGGGATGTGTTGCATAATGCAACAACTAATCCAGTTACCCCTGGTCAGAGCCCCACGAGGCTCTGGCCCTGAGCTCAAAGTCCTGCTAAAAATAAGTACTGGTCTCACCTTCTAGCAATGAAAACAGAATTCGTCCCTCCTTGTCTGCTCAGTGAAAGGGAAAGGTGTGTTTCCAGAGTTAAGGTGCAGACTTCTTCAGGGCTTTTTTTTTAGTTTGTTCATTCTTCTTTCACCCTGGGGCTGCTGCTGGGCAGTGGTGGTGGTGCTGCACAGTGGCCGTCACCGTTCACAGCAGAACCAGGTCTCAATGACTGAGCAGGGCTTGAAAGTATTCAGGGTTTTTTCCCCCTTTTGTCCCACTAGGTATCTCTCTTGCCCCGCCACTGTTTTTTGTGCACTGATAACTGGTGTTAGGATGCATCCCCTCGAGAGGCTTTGCATTTACTGGAGAACTGAATGGCAGTGTTGCTAGAAACAAGAGATGGTCCATAACCAAACCTAGGGGGAATATGTGCAGCCCCTCTGGTCAACATCTTTGAACTGAAGTATTATATGGAAGTCACAGAGCAAAGATAGCTTTATACTACACTTGCAGGGACAAGGCAATATCTTTAATTATATCAGCTGATTTTCACAGGGAATAGAAACACGTTTCCAGGCATGACATACCTCCTTTGGGTCCAGCATTGCTGCCTCAGCACCAGGGGAGTGATGCAGGGGGGGCTTCCAGCACAGACACATCCTTGTCATGAGAGGGTTTCCCCCAGGGACTGGACCGCCTTCCCGTTTCTGTTTCCAAGCCAAACAACAAGCCTTCAGGCTCTGGGAACAGGCAGGTCACCTCTACAACAGTAGCAAGAAAAAGTTAAAACTGCAGTTTCGATGCATGCTGACTTTGCCATGCAAAACCAAAACAGTTATGTTACTGTGTTTCGGGTGTCCTGATAGCTATTTATTTTTCTTCCCAAGGAAAGGGGTTGTTTGCTGTGGAAGTACAGCCCTCTCTCTTCTCTTCTTTTCCTGCTTGCCTGTTAAATACATCTTTCTCCCTTCCCCCTACCGCCACCCCCCTTGTTTTCTCTGCCCAGCCCTGCTAGCCTCCTCTGCTGCTCCCCCCGATCCCATGGCAGCTCTGTGGCTCCTTTCCAGGCTCCTGCTCTCCTTGCTTCTGCTAGTGATAAGAGTTATTGTTTTAGAAGTGGAATCCAGAGATTTCAGCTAAAATTTTCTGCTCTTTTGGCCTGTATCTAGCACCACATAACCACCTAAAGGCTCCTTCTCCTGAAGGCCTTATAGAGTGTCTGGTTTCTGAACTTCTGGTCTTCTCCATCGTGGTGCAACATGGCCCTGGGGGTCTGCCCCTGCCAGTATAGCCTGGCTCTGGCTCCTCTTGTCTCACAGCGCAGCCATCGTGATTATCTCAGGGCTCAGAAGTAACTGTGACGGGCCACGTAAACCTCACGGCTCACTGCCAGCAACTTGGCTCTCTTGGTGACACTTTCTGTCTGTGCTTGGCAAGACAAGCATCTCGTGCATATTTCTGATTCAAAAACATGCAAGGCAGCTCTCTTGTATTAATCACTGTGTAAGCCTTGAAGCAAAAGCCAAAGGTTTTTTTATCAGGACAGTAGGACAGATCCAGCTCTTGCTGATCCCCAAAAGGGGCTGGTGCAGCACCCCGGTAACAAGCTCAGCCCCGAGCAGGATGCTGCAGCGAGCCATCCAGTGGCGTGGCTGTGTCCCGTGAGCCAAGCAGGGCTTCTGCAGTCCTGGCTGCTGCTCTGGGTACATTCTTTAAGCAGATTTTGTTCCTTATCCCTCAGGGTTCATTGCAGGATCGCTTAGGAGTTGTCCCAGGGATGTCCCCAAACACTCTGCAGACTCAGATGTAAGAGAACAGCTGCTCTGCGCACCTCGCCGGTTCCTTCGGAGGCTCACTGGGCGGCGGTGGCCGTTCTGCTCTGCCTGGGAATTCATTTCTTCAGGAGGTGGAGGATAGCTCTTCCCCTGAACCGATGCTCTCACGTGAGGATAACAAACAGCCTGGAAGAAGTAAAATCCAGCCTCTGTAGGCTAACCTCTTAACTGATCACTAATGACTTTGCTATATTTAATTCATCTGAATAATTCTGATTCTAACTCCCTCTGTTTCCTCCTAAATTTTCTCCAGTCTTTTGGTTTGGACCTTACAGATCTCTCATGAAATACCTATGGTTTTTAGCCTGAAAACCTGAAAATAAACTCAGACATGTTTATTCTTCAGCTTTTTAGCCAGGTGGCATGTTAGGCCCTCACTCACACTCCCATAAGTTTCCATGGGCTGTTACAGGCAGATAACCAGGACATTGCCATCCAGGAGCGTGTGGTTTATCTGCTGGCAGCGCTGTCTGCTGTTATTGGCTTTTCTCATTCACTCCTGGGGTCCAGCAGTGCTTATCTGCACTGAAAAGTTAATTTGGGATAAGTTATAGACCAGCTGAAAGCACAGTAGCTCTTCCAGAATAAGCACACAGGTTAAATCAAGTAGGAGCAAGGCTGAGATTTGTCCCACCATTTTTGAGCACCAAGAGTCAGTACTGAGAGGCTACATCCCGGAGGGTCCCTGAGCTCTCCCATGCACTGGGTCACCCTCCAGGAGTGCTTCTCCCTCCCCTTGAGTAAAGAAGGGCGTTTAATGTCTTAAATGTGGTGCCAATAGTCATTTAATGACGTATTTTCGGGGGACCCAGTCATGACTTGATGCATTGTCTGAAGGGACGCTGTGAGCAGTTGACAGTGAATTGCTGCACACCTTTTGCCATGCAGGAATTGCACAGGGACTCTTGCTGTAGCTAAGAATAGCAGTAATATCCATCTGAACCCAAACCTCATCCTGAGTCTTCATTAAAGGCCTCTGTAAGTCTTTGACTCTTTTCCAAAAGGGAAACTTTTAAATTACTAAGTTGCAAGAGTTACAGTCGCACCTATAATGAGTGTTTGGCATCCTTCGTTGCTACCTTTGGTACAGATGTTTTCCAAAATATCTAAGATTCAGTCAAAAGGATATCTTGCTCTCCCCAACCACACTTTCTTTTCTTTAACTGAATCTAATTTTCTAGTTCAATTGCTTGCCCCGTATTTTTGAACTTTTTGAGTAGTATCCGCTTTAAAAAAATACTTAAAATTCAATGTCACTTGTAAGCTGAGAGCTGCAAGGATTGAATGCTGCCTACTTATGGCCTCCTTGCCAATTAGCACTCTGTTATTCACAGATGATCATACAGTAAATATGAGGGAAGCAGTATTATACCTCCTGTGAAAGGATTTTTCTGTTTGAGTGCTGTCATTTATATGGCATAGACTGGTGAGTTTGTGCCCATAAAGTTAATATCATTTTATTCAATTTATGGTCTCCACATGTGCCTGATTATGTGTCTGGAGGATTTCAGCTGAGCAGACTTCACATGTTCCACTATTGAATACACCTGGGTTTCTTTTGATCATTTTTTATGTTGCCGAGTTTCAACTTTTATATAGCTGAGCTGGTCATAACCAGAGTCTTATTCTGCTCCTTACTACACAAATAAAGAGAGAGGCGTGGTGCCGGCCTCGGGGACTTGCAGGTTGGCACGGTGCAGAGGAACCTCCACATGGTAATTTTGGGGGAGAGACCCCCAAATACAAATGCAGGTGCGATTAAATTGGGGATCAGGTGTAGCCTGGTGGTCTGGCTTCACTGACTCCTTAAGGATGGATAAAACCCTGTAGATTTGCAGGCATCTCCGTTAATTAACTTCTCAGTGAAGGAAAATGTTTCTTCTTGTTTCTCCTACAGGGAATGTTTTCTTAGTGTTGCTTTCTGATCAGGACGAAGCTGTTGGGGGAGAGACAGCACAGTCATTGGACAGGTATCTGTTCCCATGTGCCACCACATTAGGAGAGATTAATTCCCAGGACCCAGCTGGATGAACCTGCATTGCCAGGATTTTAGGCTGTGAGGTTTGTTGCTCCAAGGAGCGTTGGGTAGCGTTGACGAAGCAACGTGGGATGGGAGTGTTCAATGTAAGTGAGGACCAATATGAGTCAAGACTCTATATATTTTCCTAATTAGAGAAAGTTCTGTTTTCTTCCTTTGCAGATAGTTTTCCAGCAGACTGTGTGTCTCTGGCTGTAGATGGGAAAGCAGCAGCAAAGTGCAAATGCCACGAGACTGATTTAATAACTCTGTTAAACTTCAGGGAGAGCAGAAAGAGCCAGAGCTGAGGAAAACCTGCCATCAGATTTCCCAGCCAACTTCCCAGACTTGGAAGAGGCAGATGGACACCTGATCTTTCAGACATGTGGCACAGCTGAATTTCCAAGCCTCTTGAGATGCCTCCTCCTTGCTATTCTCCTCCTCCCTCTGTTTCCCTTTGGAAATGCATAAATCCATCACAGACCCAACCATGACTGTGTGTTAGATGCTGTTGGCGGAGGCATGGGGGTTCAGACCTTCAGGGGAGGCTCCCCAAAGTGTCCCTGTAGGAGCATACTCAAGTCCACTGAGCAGCTGGGGTTTGCAGTACCAAATCGCAGCTTATTGCTGAAGTAGCCTCTGCTGGGAAGGAGCTGCCTCGGGAGCCTCCAGCACCCCGGGGCGGGAGTCCTCCTGGGGTAGGTTTTGTGCAGACCCCTGCCTTCCAGTGCGGCTGGGCTAGCCTGGGCCATCAGGCTGAGGACAGGGACTGGCTCTCCATCCGGACCCAAACCACAGCCAGGGCTTCGTCAAGAGCCTCCATGTAGCCCCATGGAGACATCAGGGCTCAAAGCTAAAAGGGAAGCTTTAATTGTACTTTAAACTCATTGCACAGTGTTCGAGCCATTTGAGGTAGATATGTATAACTGCTGTCTTGGATTATGTTTTCACTGGAGTGGTTTTTCAATCCACAGTGTGATATTGTATCTCTCATGGCTGTTTGTGATGACCATGACTCCTGGAAGACCTGAAGTACCAATGCTATTTTTATTTTTTTTTTTATCTGAATGAACTTGTTAGCCTGTAAGCACTGCAAGTGGAAAGCCCTCGTGGCCTGCCACGAGTGCTGGTGATAGACGGGCAAATGAAAGCAGTGAATGAAATGGTCCACTCAATCGTTTTCTAACACTGTTGCAAATAAAACACCTTTATTGTTTCCATGCCAGATGCTTTCCACTTATGAAGAATTGATGATGTCGAGTTGATTTATATTTTCTCCCTCTTCTGTTCCTCCTCTTCATAGGCCAGATGATGTGATGCTGAAGCGCACCCATGATGAGACTGTCCTCTTGCACTGCTTCCTCTGGCCTCTGGTTACATCCCTGGTCGGAGTACTCATCGTGGTCCTGACCATCTGTGCCAAGAGCTTGGCTGTCAGGGCAGAGGCAATAAAAAAGAAGAAGCATTTGTAAACGGCAAGGCTCCTGATGGAAAAGAAAAACCTGCAAGAAGGTCTCAAGTGGGGCAGCTCGACACACCTGCAGGTCTGCGGGGCGCCCAGCTGCGCCTCCTTCCAGTGTCTCATCTGATGGCGGAGTTGCTCTTGCCTCAGGATTATTCTTGGGAGACTGCCCCATGAAATGTCAGCTAATTGCTTCTTCTGCTATGACAGTAAATAAATATATTCTACCAAAAAAAAAAAATCTACACTGCACCAAATATGCTGTGCGCTGTTAGTCCCGAACAGCAGCTACCCAGGTCCTAGCAGTATTAAGAGACAGTTTATAAAAACCCCTGATGTTGCTCATTTCATCTCCACAAAGTGATCTTTACTATTGTTTAATATTAACTATTTAAAATATTTACTTTATGATAGGCTGTATTTCCAAAATAATAAAGTTTGGTTGTTTTGTGGTTTTTTTAACCTTTGTTTTGTTTGTTTGTTTTTTTTTTTTAAAAAAGCTTTAAGACAAAAATAACACTGTGCTGATTTTTGTTTTTTTCACTGTGTAGAACTTAATTTAGATTCAAACATTAACTTCTGTCTAGACAAAATCTTTCATCATCACCTGTTCATTGTGAAGAAATGTAGAAATCTCTCAGAAAGACTTCTCCAAAAAATGAAACAATTGTTGGAAAAGGTGATTAAATACTGGATCTAATTTTATTGCCTCGGTGGTATTCAGTCCCTACAGTTTTTCTTGTCCCCTCTCAGTTACCCTCTTCACCAAAATGCTCTCAGCCTGTAAGGAGCAGGGATTTGCAGTGGTTTTACATGAATACGTTTTAGCAGCGATTTCTCCAAATAGTGGAGTGCCTGAGCGCTTGCTGACGGGAGCCTGCGAGTCGTGGCATCACGCACGTCACTGGGCTCCCGGGATGGCCAGAGAAGGACATCAAGTCTTTCTGGGGCCGTGGGTGTTTGCTGCTGAACTGCCCGTCCCATTCACGCTGGCCCCATGCAGGGTCCCTCCAAGGGGATGCTCCAGAGAATGCAAGGCAGACTGGGCATGGCATCTCGCCGAGTCACCTCGCTCTGTTTGTCCCTGCAAATTGCCATGTACGATGGGAGTACTGGCCCTCATCTGCTTGCTCAGTGCAGAGATTTCTGGATGTCTGGCAGTTTTCCCGAGCACATTTGAGACCACAGTAGCTTCATGGCACCCGTCCTCGCCCCCGCAGGGCTGTGCACCCCTGGGATCAGCTGTGCGGCTTTGCAGGGCTGGCACACAGCAGAGAAGAAAAGCCACGTGGCTCAGTCAGGAAAGTGAGTCTCTCAGCATGTGATCACTGGCAAAGCATTTTAATCTACATTAACAATTTTACAATTCCAACCATACTGTTCATCGTACTAATCTCTGATATTCTTAGTATTACATTTAAATACCTAGTGTTTTGCTGTGCTTTTAACACATAGGAGAGGTATTTCCCTAGGACGAGGAAAGCGCTAGATTTGAAAGCCTGAAAGCTTTGTTGGCACAAGGCACGGTGACAAACCTGCTTGTATTGCACAGTCTCCATCTCAGATTAATCGTATTGTGCATTTAAGAACTGATTTCCTTACAGCTTCTTATTTTGTAAACTTGTACACATCGTGGGCATCGTGGTGCCCAGTGATGAGGGCAGCAGGGCGGCTGGTGGTCATTCCCCACTCTCCTGCTTACTTGCTGTATAACTTTCGGAGAGTCCCTTGGTCCCAGTGCACTCCAGTATAGCTGTTCCTTCAAAGGAAGTTAAGGAAATCTGTTTGGGGAGGTGGGAACTTGATGCTTCTTGGCTAGTTACTCTGTATGAAAGATCTGATCCGTGTTGGTTGCACATGTTCAAGCACTTCCAGTTCTGTGGATGAAAAGTGCTGCTTGCATGGAAAGTTCCCAATTCTCTGTTTTAAACATCACCCCTTTGGAGGTGCCTGTTGTCAGGCTCACACAGGTACCCTCTGTCTCAGCCTGCTGAAAAGGATAGCACTGGATCTACTGGATGAAGAGAGGTTGTGAGCTCTCAGCCTGTTGGATGAAAGCCTGCCAGCTTCTGGAAGTGCTGTCCTGCAAGGGACACGGCGTTTCCTTTCACTTGTGTCTCGCTGCCGTGGCCTCGCTCGCATCCTGAGGGATGCTGAGGGAGGTGGGGTTGTTTAGTTTGGAGAAGAGGAGGCTGAGGGGAGACCTTAGTGCTCTCTACAACTACCTGAAAGGAGGTTGTAGCGAGGTGGGGGTCGGTCTCTTCACCCCAGTAACAAGTGATAGAATGAGAGGAAAAGGCCTCAAGCTGCGCCAGGGAAAGTTTAGGTTGGATATTAGGAAAAACTTCTTCACTGAAAGAGTAGTCAGGCACTGGAACAGGCTGCCCAGGGAAGTGGTTGAGTCCCCATCCCTGGAGGTATTTAAAAGACGGGTAGATGCGGTGCTTGAGGACATGGTTTAGTGGCGGACTTGGCGGTGGTAGGTTAACGGTTGGACCTGATGATCTTAAGGGTCTTTTCCAACCTTAACAATTCTATGATTCTATGATTCTATGATCCTCTGCCATTCCTTTGCCTTGGCAACCCACAGAAACATTGCACACGTGCGTCTGGTTTGGGGGGTTGGTTGCTATAGATTTTCTTTTATATATTACTTTTTCACACTCCGCAAATCATAGAAAGCTGCCGCTGTGGGGTGGTTTGGTTATCTGGGTAAGGTGGTGGCAAGTTCCCCTCCTCTACTTTCTCTTGGTAAGGGGAATAACCCTGATTTTCTGCATATATATGCATCCTTTGTTTTCCGAAGGGAGAAGGAAATACGTGGTGACATAGATTCATCATGGATTTCTAAGCCAGTAGCTTGGGGCTCACAAATCCAGATTAACAAAATCCTCTCTAGCTTTGCTCCAGGAGCTTTTGTGCCTGAATCGTGCAGCTGGTTCTCTGAGCAAAAGGCAAGAAGAGAATTGAGTTGCTGCAGCTCGCTTGATCGGCAATCATATCTTTACATCTGTTAGAAATGCCATTTGCAAAGACCTCTGGAAGTAAGTAATGGTTACAAAGATGATATTAAATCATTTTGCAGAGAGATTAACATTCCAAATTAAACATCTAAATTGGCATGCAAAGACAGGCAGTAAGTATCTCCCTGGCTTGGTAGTATGTGATGCTGAGGGGGGAAAAAAAGAAATCCTAAAATTCACTCTTCTGTCCCAGCCTGCACCTTGCTGATTTAGAAATGTCTTTCTAATCCCCACAGTTGATTGTGGAAGCTGGGGATTTCCTTCTAGCAGATTATTCACTGATTTCCCCCTTGGCTTTGTGGATTTCCAGTTTCTGCTGTGTATTCTCTGAAGCATATTTGCAGCCAGAGCGGATGCTTTTTTCCAGAGCCATCTGCAGAGTCGACTTTTGCATTTTATCCAATATTTATGTGCTATTGCTTTGAGGAATTTTGTTCCATCATGCTGTCTGCTGCTCTGCTTCAGTAAGATCTGCCTTTTTTTTCATGTAGTGCAATTAAATAATTTTGTTTATACAGTATCTTTTTCTGTTAGCTGCTTAGGCTCATTTTAAAAGTTGAAGTAATAGGAGCATTTTTCGTTGCATTTTTCCTGCTTCATGTGTTTCTGTGTTGCCAGTAAAGGATGAGATTTCACAACGCATTAGAAAATTCAGCTACTGAATGAGAAGCTTCATTCAATGCTTGGAGCATATGAAGGACGTCATGGGGGTATCCGGGGGCATTTTTAAAGATCATTACCTGTCATTTCTTTTGTAAACGTAGCCCTTTGACAGGCGTCCAGCACAGTCTGCTGGATTTGAAGGGCTTTCACCAGCTGGGCTCTTTGGTAAGTGCCCCAGGATGCAAGCTGGGAGGTGCGGTGGAGAGGTAGCGCAGGTCTGTTTCCGAACTCACACTTCCAGGTGTGTTTTGAGGGATTTGTCCTAGATCAGAGCAAAGATGACTGTGAGGTGTGAGAGTGCAGAGCTCTCCATGCATCTGCTGCCTCGGCTCAGCCCGCCGCTGCCCGCCCCAGCCCTGGTGCTGCTGCCCGCGGGCTTTCCCTGGCTGCTGTTCGCCTCCGGGAGCCCTCTGCTCCTGAGCCGGGGCTGTGGTGTCACCCCCACAGGAGCAGGGATCTCTACAGAGGCCCATCTTGGCTCATTTCACATGCTACACAAAAGGATCCGTTGAGCATGTGTTATCCCATCAGAGTCCAGCTGGGAAATCTGAAAGGGGAAAGACTGGTTAATGTTTAAAACCCTTTCATAGATAAGGTGTAGAGATTAACTAACCTTGAGGAGGTGTCTAATGCAGATTGCTAGGGGTTTAGGCCTTACTTGAAAAATTAAAACTATTTCAAAGGGGGCAGTTGACACCTGTGTGGGTCTGGTATGACAGCGAGACAGTGTGGCGTGCCTGTTTAACAGAAGGAACGGGCTGTGCAAGCATCTTTGCTCAGCATTGCAAATACAGGAGCTGCCTGCTGAATCTGTGTTTCTGCAAACTTTAGCCTAAATGGCCAAAAGTATCTTAAAGCCAAGAATAAACATGTGGAGGAGACACCTAGAACAGTGTTTAATAAGGAAAGAAAAAAACTCAGGCCATGGTTTATCTTTAGGTAATCACATGAAAGGAAGCACAGCAGAATTCCTAATTATGAAGCCTATTGTATCATGCGAATATTTTCTTGCAGTCCCTGACAGAAATCCTATAGCTGGCGTTATCGAAAAATCAGCTTATTTCTGTGTGTGATTTCTCCGAGAATCAAAAGCTGCTTTTTTTTCTCTCAGCATGGAGCAGCTGCTATTCCCCCATTAACTTTCAATCAGAAACCAACCCCTTCCCTTTCTGGCATCTTAAGAGGTTGCTACGCTGATCTGTCAAGCTAACAATCTTTGCTGCAGAAAGCATGAGCGGGAAAACCTCCGAGGGAATATCTGTGCAATTAATCATACCGCCTTGTCAGGTCACAGACCCACCGAATGAATCAACCCCAAAGTTTGATATTTGAGAGGCTGTGCAATTTTCTTTCTGGTTTGATATGCTAGCACGAATGCTGTCATTACTTGCACTGTGTTTAATTTGCAGCTCTTTGGTGGTCTAATGGTTTTAAGTCTCGTAAGCCAAGAAATCACTTTGCATGCATTGGGTGCATGGCTGGAGATGCAATATGAAGAAAAAGAATAGCCCATTAAACTATATAGCTGTAATTTGGATATAAAATTTTAATATAAAATATGTTGGCATAGCTGTCAAATTACGTACACACCTACAATACACAAACAATTTCCAAACAGCACATAGAGCAATCAACCTGAAATAACTCTCCCAGAAATGCAGTAGAAGTTACTTAAATCACCTTTGATATTGCATTTAAAAAAAAAAAAAGGCAATCTGCCTGTAATTTAATTTAATGAGCTAATGCAGTGTCAAACATTACCTTACATAATCTAACTTTTTCGTAACTTTTCAGCTAACATAAGGTTTATCCCTTTAGTTATTTGCATGCCAATTGCCATTCACTAAAAGCAGTTGGAAAAAATCAACTATTAAGATCTTTCATATTACTGCTTGTTCAGCAACTGACAGCAACTGATGGTTTCTGGACAAAATCCTTCACATGTTTGGACCACATCCAGCGGAATCAATTCAATAAGAGATGTGAGTAGCTAATGTTTTGTTTCAAAAGACCCTGAAGAGCCAACTTTTAGGCAATTTCCATTCCCTCGCTGTGGGATTAGGACAAATCCAGACTTCAGATAAGGAGCAATTTCTGATCATACCTATAAGAGCACGAGCAAATATTGAAGTCTCTGTCTTTTCAATATACGCATGTGGCTGCATTTCAGTTCAATGCAATTCAATGCAAGAATTCAATTTCGATGCATTTCAATGCAAAAAACACAGCCCCCTACGCCGAAGGTTTGTGAGGCTGCAACCTGAATTTTGCAGATCAGCTGCTTTGAGCAGAGCCACAGCCCTTCTCCACTCAGCAGGAGAACAGCTCTTCCCCGGCTCCTTTCCCCCCTTGCAGCAGTCCGGTTTGGCTTGCGGTACCCACTCAAGATCAGAGACAGCATCTTCTCCAGGATGTAATATTTGGCGTTTGCCAGAGGTCTGGATATGGGGAACCCTGCCAGGGTGTGCGGCTGCGGGGCGAGAGCATGACCCAGGGCCGTCGCAGAGAGGGCTCCTGCCTGAGAGCAAATGTGAATGCTGGAAGGGCCATGGGTTTGGCAACAAGTGAAATCCTTTGTGGACTTAAAAGGGCTGAACTATCTTTTCCTGCGCTATTCCTCTGAAGAATAATGTTTGAGGCAATTAAAAATTAACCATGAAATTGTCAGGAAGTTTGTTTTTAGGCAGGGGGACAGTAGTTTGGAAGGACTGAATATACAGCAGTCAGTACAAGTAAATGGCAGGTAGCCTAGATCCTAAACATTTTTTTCTGAAAAATCATGAAAAATGGAAAGGAAAAAAAAAGTTTAAATTCTGGAGTTAGCTAGCGTCTCTTGCTTTTGATGGATTAATTTTCAATCCTTATCGAAAATACAGAGTGTATGCTATGAATCTACAAGTATCCAGACAAGTGAATCACGAGCAGTAAATGGTTCTGGTGTATTAAAAGCAAATAGTGCCCTGTGAACTTTGCTACTTTTTTACAGCCAAACTGGAGACTAATGGAGACATATACGGGAAGCAATACAGTGTAGGGAGCATTTTAAATAATGCCTTGAGATCTTATTTAAAAAATTAATTTAGATCAGGCTGGCAACAAGCAAGGGGAGATTAAAAATGGGCTGCAGAACTGTCAACGCAAAGCAATAATGAACAGTGAGATATCGAGCGCAGGTGTGGGGTGAGGTGTCTCGGCAGCTTTATTCATGATATGAAATGGCAAAGTAAAGGGCAAATTAATTGAATTTTTTAAAATATGCCAGATCAGGAGGTTTGCGAGCTCCAGTTTGACGGGCAGGTGATTCAACAGCAAATATGAGGAGCTAAGAATATTAGCAGAAGAATAAAGTGTCTTTTCTATTCCTGAAAAATACAAGGTAATAAATGAGGACTGGAGGGACAGAACAAACATAACGTTTGGTGGGAAGAAATGTCTTGGCAAGCAAAAATGTGACTGTAAAGTCTTCAGATAGATACCAGACAGCACAGTGGTGTGATCGGCTCTAACTAACCCTAGCTTTGATGGCATTTAGCTGGTGTCTCAGGCTGAAACCACAGCCTTTTCTCTAGTAGCTGTCACTTAGTGACTTCTTGGGGGAATATGGGGTAACACACTGTGGTTTTTAACCTGTTTTAACCTATTTTTTTAACCTGTTTTGCTCAGAACAAAGTGTATTTCCCATTCTTTTTACATGGAAATTACTGGGAAGTTTAGAGCAGTGTTGCATGGTATTTTTGCAGCAATTCAGGCAGTTTCTGGTGCCGGAGGCTGCGTGTTGGGGGATGGAGCTGAAGGTGGCAGAGCCCAGCAGCTTCAGCTCTGTCATTGCAGCATCAGGACCATCACACTGATTTTTCTTTCCAAAAAGCAACGTGTTTCTGCTGTAAATCCATGCAGGGCTGCAGAACCCCTGACTAAACACTTTCCCAGGGGAAGGAGTTTGCACGACTGGATGCAGCAGGCAGGACACCACTGGGGCTGAACATCTCAAAATTCACTGGTGTCAATGTCAACGGGTTTGGGATTAGGTTGGGCTTTCCTCCAGAGATGTTTTGGGCATAAAACACATAGGCATGCACACAAGTCACTTGACAGTACGTGTTTTCCTTGCTTACAAGACTTGCACATATGCCCAAGGAGTTCTCGCTGTGCAAAGTGAGCAAAATTAAAGAAGGTTTAGGCAAAACTCCATATTTCAAATCAGTTTCTAATGACCTACTGTTCAAATTATGTTTTGACCTGTCTCAAAACTTTGTGGGAATTATTTGTTTTTGTCCAGAATACCTGCACCTATTTACAGCTATTTTGTAGCAACAGGGCAGCTAATGTATGGCTGCATAGTGGAAGCTCGCTGCAGCGTTAGGTGTGCCTCCAGATAAGATGGATTGGGAATTGTTCCTTCCTTCCATCCTGCTATTGGAGTGACGCACATACTCTTTGATTTCACTTTGTTGCTTCCATCTTAAACACACTTTCTCCAGGCACATGCATACATACGTATTGTGCGGTAAAGGTTTACCAAACTCATAATTATTCTGTATTCATGCACACTGAGCTGTCTCTATCAATAATTAGCTTTATAATGATTGAAGACATTCTGTATCAACTTGCATTCCTCCTCATTTTATTGTTCCTCTATCACTCCTGTCTAACGCTTCTTATGTTGCATTTTCAAGGTTGCTTTTATTGATAGCCAAAACAAAAAGGCAAAATAAAAGTGAAAAGCCAAATTGATTAGTTTTATATTTATTTTGCAAAGACATATTAAAATTAACTTTTTTTTCCTTTGCTGTACATTCCGTGCTTTGCTAAATAACCTTGAAGACTGCGTTGCCAAGTCAAGCATTGCCGTTAGCAATACTCATTATGTAGGTCAAAAGCGTTCTGATAATTTGGCCATCTCCATTTAAACACTACCTATTATCCCCTATGAAATCTGAGAAAAAAAACATGTAAGAAGTGCTGTAGCCTTTCTGACAATGAAGGGTTTGCTTCCCCTTTCAAGAGAGTACATTTCTGGCAAACGTACCGTATTAAAACCCACTCCATCCTTCGGTGAGGAAGAAGAGGGCTGGCAGCACAGTTATTCATAGTGTCTTTCAAACAGGGATTTTAATTGGACTGCAGGTCCCCTCACATCAAAAGAATTTCTTTTACAGGCAGCTGAACTGCTGTCTGCAGAGGTTAGGTGTTACGTGCAAGGTTGGACAGTGAAACAGAGACGGATACGAAATGCAGGGATCCTGGTTCCTCAGTCCCTACTCCAGCTACTACCCCAGTTTCTCGTCCTTTGCTGAAAACATCCACAGGAAGATGCAGGTTTTGTGGTGGGATTCAGCATTTCTGCACATCAGAGGCCTCATTAAATGCTAATAGTGCTCTGGGGGCGCTGGCTCTGCAGGCCGGCGTGTGCGATTGCAAGCAGCGGTGCTTGCTTCTGCTTCCACCACAGGCGCTGGATGTGAGTTTGGCGATGAAGCAGTGGTTCACCTTGCTAGCTGGGGGTGGTAGTCATGCGTCCGAGGGAAGGGAGACAGCTTTTCCTTCCCTTCCTCCCTCCCCTGGGTGCTTTATTCCTTACTGTTCCTCTCAACAATGCCCTCGCAGTTTGATCTAATTTTCTTTGAACTTCAGGCACTGCATAACTCATACTTTTGCCTGTTATTCCTTCCCTAAACATCTGCCATTATTTATCCGGATGGTTTAAACTCTTTATGTTCAATTTATTAGTCTTTCTGACAATTACCTCCAGCTTTGTGTGGAAATATACTCAGTGGTGGAAACAGCTGCCAGCCGTAGGGCTCCCCTAGTTCTGCTCGTGATGGTTTTCATTACAACAAGGCAATCTCCAGCACTGTTTCAGAGGGTGGGATTTGATGACCATGCCATTTTCCTGGAAAGAGGCAGCAGCCCCATCCCACACAAACTAGCACAACCTCTTTTACCATCTAACTTTTAAGTGAAGACATTTTTAATGCTGATCCAGAGGCAGATGCCATTGGCAAACCCCTTTCCTTGGCTACGTTGGCAGCAGAGCTCCCCTTCTCCTTTCTCGCTGGGCGTGCAGCGGCCGGGAGGCAGCGGTGGGCTCCCACAATGTGGTGCTTCGCCAGCAGGCCTGCGGACACAGCATTCACGCTGCCAGCAGCTGTGGCACCCGATCCTCGCCCAGCCCTGCCCCATTGAGTTCATGCCGTGGTCTTAAATGTAAGGACAGCAGGAAAATGGGCTTAGAGCCTCACATGGATTAATTAATGATCTGTTCTTTTTTGTGTCATTCTCCTTTACTTTTCAGGCTAGTGCTACGCTAAACCGCTTGCTTCAAGATCCTATCTTGCCCAAATCCCATATTTCCTACCATTGACATTTACCAGGAACCATGGTTAAGTCACACCAACTAGTGTGGCAAATTAGACCAGCCACAATGTTCAGGGAAACGCTTGATTTTAATACTTAATGGTGCGTGTCAAGTTGGTGGCTAGAGGCCCATTCATTTCTTCTGGTTAAAGGCCATTGCACAAGAAGCCTTTGAAGTTCAATTACTTCAAGGCCCATATACCACTCAAATCTGTCTGTGTCTCTGCTGTAAGGTTTAAAATGCACCACTGTTTTCTACAGCATCTTGCATGCCATCTGTTTTCCAAATCACTTTCCTCAGCTGCATAATTTAATTACCGAGATAAGAACTAGAGGGGGGAGGATATGGAGGTGTAGGTAAGGGAAATTCGTTTGTGAAGTCTCTGTACCTAATTCTCCCTTTCAGAGTGTGGGTACTAGAAAATGCGAAGTGGCATTTCAGGAGCAAAGGGGACCTGGTCACACTAACAAGACCCTCAGCTTCCCCGTCTCCCTGGAGGATGTCCATGCAGGGAACAGAGTCCCACCACATCAGGGTTTCACGTGCTTGGCATAACACAGGACGTGAACCAATATCCACCCTCCTCCTGCTGTCCAGAGCTTTTCTTTCCCTTTCTCTGGTCCCCTCTTCTCTGAGGCTGGTTCCCAGTCGTCGAGCACACTTGCACCTATGGGAAAGCCAGGGTTAGATCCACTTTTTTTCCAATCCGTCATTCTTGTTCCTCACAGATGTAGGTGGCAGGTTGGCGACCGAGCTGGGCTGGAGTCTCGTTTTCTGGGGGCAGCCTGGTGGGACTTGTGAGGGGCAGGTCAGGCTCTGCCAGAGCAGGTGGGCCAAGGGAGCGGGGAAAGGGCTGAGAAGCAAAAAGAGCAATGGCTGACAACCCATGCCCTGCCAGCCTGCAGCTGCATGAAAACCTCAGACACTCTCTCCTGCAACAGACCAGGGAGATTAAAAATAGCCATTTGTTTGTGTTGATGACAAGGTAATTTTAACACGGATCACTTCCCCAGTCTGTTGCACCGAGTGGCAACAAGCAGAGGGATGTGGGAAGGAGTGGGCAGCACAGGGGCCGGAAAGGAGGATGCAGGCGAGAGCCGCTTCCTTGGGGAGAGCAGCAGCTCGCACAGACGATTCAAGTGTGGTTGTCCCTGGTGAGGCTGAGTGAGGAAGGAGAAGTGGGACCCACCTTGGTGCGAGGACCTCCTGGGCGAGGTGTGTGTGCTCCCGCTTGCACTGCATGATCTCAAGGGCCACAAAAATGATCAGAGGGATGGAACACCTCTGCTATGAGGAAAGGCTGAAAGAGCTGGGGTTGTTCAGCCTGGAGAAGAGAAGGCTCCAGGGACATCTTATTGCAGCCTTTCAATACTTAAAGGGGGCTTATAAGAGAGATGGGGACAGACTTTTTAGCAGGGCCAATAACGATAGGACAAGGGGAAATGGTTTTAAACTAAAAGAGGGTAGATTCAGACTAGATAGAAGGAAGAAATTTTTTACAATGAGGGTGGTGAAACACTGGGACGGGTTGCCCAGAGAGGTGGTAGATGCCCCATCCTTGGAAACATTCAAGGCCAGGCTGGATGGGGCTCTGAGCAACCTGATCTAGTTGTAGATGTCCCTGCCCATTGCAGGGGGGGTGGACTAGATGACCTTTAAAAGTCCCTTCCATCCCAAAGCATTCTATGATTCTATGGTTCTATGATCTCGGCAGCTCAACCCCCGGCTCAGAGCACGACGGGGTCCGGCCCCTGCAATCGCACTGTGTGGTCCTTCACAGGCTTTTCTTTCATCTGGTCTCTGAGGGAATGTCGGATAGAGAAGGAAAATTGAATAAAAGATGTCACCACAAAGTTGGTGGAGGTCTTTGGTGGCTTTACCCTTCTTCCTAGCTGCCTTCCCATCCCAGCATGGATGCATGTGCATTTTTCCCCACTGAAATGAACGTGTCTTCCTTAGAAAAGAGCAGAAGAACTTCACTCACCATACTTTCTCTCTTTTCTGCTTTTCCTCTAATGGACTCAGTACAAGAAGATGTTTAGGTTTAATCCTACCAAAGCAAACAGAAATCCATGCTCAAGAACATTGTCAAGTCAAGGATCTGAAATTTTCCTACCTGCCCTGGTTCATCAACCACAACATACTTGACAAAAGCTCTTGCTTTTGTTTTTTCCCTCCTCCATGCTTGCCATTGAAATTTCAGGCATTTTAAAGGCAAGATTTCAACCACCCTGGGGTGAGGGAGTTGCTTGTTCACCAGAATGTTTACAGAAAATTTGTCACAGCCTGACCAGATCTAATTGGCATGATGTGTAAGAAACAGTCTTCTCAGATATTTTTAGTGCTCTCCAACCTTTCTAGCACAGATCTGTAGGGCATTAATTAATTCTAGTTTTCTGCCAGTCCGTTCTCTCAAAGTCGGATTCTCACAAATAATTTGGCTCCAGGTGTCTTTTAGATCCAGTGATAAGATAATAGGATGCTGGCATTTATCATGTGTGGTGTCTTAAGCATATCCTTTCTCATCTGTTTGATACTTTGGACATTATACATCTCTTTATTGCCTTTGCAAGCATCCATCTTTTTCTCCTAGTTGTTTCATTACTGCTACTTTAGTCATTGACAGGCAGGAGAAATGCCCCCAATTAACACATGGACCTTTCTGTAGCTGTCCTTTATTTGCATAACATTTTCTTCCCTAGCCAAGCTGCATGGAGCATTCTGACCACCTTCACTTTGCTTTCTGCATCCAATTATTTTTACTCTGTGTTTTTACAGTGTAGCTCAGCTCATACCAAATCTATTTGGGTAGCTTTACTACATGCCATCTGGTCTGTGTTTGATTTTCCAGGAAGTTTGGGCTTTCTTATCTGTAATGCCACTAGTCTCTTTTTTAATTTCAGGATTCTTTGTTCTCTGTGGGATGGAAAACAAAATTGAAGGGCCTTCTTTCTGTGCTGACTGTGCTAGAGCCTCAAACTTGGTCTGGGCAAAAACCAGACACGTTTGTTTGTTTCATGTATCCAATGGGAGTGGGACAGACTGCAGGATTACAGGGGGTACAGATCATTTAAAAAACTTCTAATAATAAGTTTGCAAAGCGAAAACAATTTTCATAACTTTGCATCATGTGGCAATGCAGATGAATGGATTTGAAATATATCCCCATCCCTAGTGACATATATATGTGTGTGTGTGTCTATGCCAAGGACAGGGAGAAGTTCTAAAGGAATATGTGTTCCCTGCCGATTCCTTCATGCTTGCAGACTGATGCAGGGATCTAGTGCTAGTGTCTTGTGGAGCCACCCAGTGTGGTTGCTTTCCTCTCTGAAGAGGTCTCTGGCAATATTTTCCCCCAGTACTTTGCTACTCCGATGACCAGTGACGGCACTTCAGCTGCAAATCTCTCATGCTCACCAGTCGCAGGCCTGGGGAAGAAGCTGAGCTAGCATGAGAGCTGGGCTTGGGTCTTAGTTTAACAGCAGCCCTCTGAGTGTGACTCCAAAGGGCATCACTTAAATTCAGAGCTTTATTCTGAAAACGTGGAGCAACTCCTTCAGAGCTGTGAGGGTTCGAAGCCCCCGAGGAGGCGCCAGGACCACCTCCATTGGGTGGTGACAGATAGGGTGAAGATGCTCAGCTCCTCATCCATCCCCAAATGTGACTGGGATACAGGGATAGTAACCAGTTCATTTAAGCCCATGGATGTCTACATTAGGCACTGTAGATATCTACTTAGATGACTGCTTTGTCAATCTAACTGCTTTCTGTGTCTTTGATGAGAGACAGACACTTCTGGGGTATGGTTCTTTCAACCCCCTTTGGCTGCCTGGGGATAAGCATTCATAAAGGCAGTCTGGGATGATTACCCCAGACAGACATCTCTCTGCTGGAAATGTTTGTGTGTGATCAGATAGAAACACTCCTGGTGTTTGCTCTTTCTCCACAGTCAACGGGCTTCTCGAGAAGGTACTTCAGACCTGAGATGCCAGAAGAGACTGCCACAAGAGGTTTGAGGAGAAGGAGGAGGCCAGGGTTAGGCAATGGCTTCATCTGTGCCTCTTGAGTGCAGCTTGTATATGCCATAGAATCACAGAATCATTTAGGTTGGCATACTGGGTTTGTGTGGCAAGGTTTTCACAGCGGGGGGGCTACAGGGGTGGCTTCTGTGAGAAGCTACTAGAAACTGCCCCTATGTCCAATAGAGCCAATGCCAGCCAGCTCCAAGATGGACCCACCGCTGGCTAAGGCTGAGCCCATCAGTGACAGTGGTAGCACCTCTGTGATAACATATTTAAGAAGGGGAGGGAACATTTCTGCAGAACAGCAATCAGAAGAGAGGAGTGAGAATGTGTGAGAGAAACAACTCTGCAGACACCAAGGTCAGTGAAGAAGGAGGGCGAGAAGGTGCTCCAGGTGCCAGAGCAGAGATTCCCCTGCAGCTCGTGGTGAAGACCATGGTGAGGCAGGCTGTCCCCCTGCAGCCCATGGAGGTCCACGGTGGATCAGATAGATACCCACCTGTAGCCCGTGGAGGACCCCACGCTGGAGAACGTGGATGTGCCTGAAGGAGGCTGTGACACCATGGGAAGCCCATGCTGGAGCAGGCTCCTGGCAGGACCTGTGACCCTGCGGGGGACCCACACTGGAGCAGTCTGTTCCTGAAGAACTGCACCCCATGGAAAGGACCCACGCTGGAGCTGTTTGTGAAGAACTGCAGCCTGTGGGAAGGACTCAATGATGGAGAAGTTCGTGGAGGACTGTCTCCTGTGGGAGGGACCCCATGCTGGAGCAGGGGAAGAGTGTGAGGAGTCCTCCCCCTGAGGAGGAAGGAGCAGCAGAGGCAACGTGTGTTGAACTGACCACAACCTCCATTCCCCATCCCCCTCCGCTGCTCAGAGGGAGGAGGTAGAGAATTCAGGAGTAAAGTTGAACCAGGGAAGAAGGGAGGGGTGTGTGTGGGGGTTTTAATGTTTAGTTTTTATTTCTCATTACCCTACTCTGATTTTATCGGTAATAAATGAAATTAATTTCCCTGAGTTGAGTCTGTTTTGCCCATGATGGGAATTGCTGAGTGATCTCCCTGTCCTTATCTTGACCCATGAGCCTTTTGTTGTATTTTTCTCCCCCTGTCCAGCTGAGAAAGGGGAGTGATAGAGCGGCTTTGGTAGGCACCTGCCATCCAGCCAGGGTCAACCCACCACAGTTGGAAAAGACCCTTAAGATCATCAAGTCCAACCATTAACCTAACACTGTCCACCACTAAACCATGTCCCTAAGCACCGCATCTACCCGTCTTTTAAATACCTCCAGGGATGGGGACTCAACCACTTCCCTGGGCAGCCTGTTCCAATGCCTGACTACCCTTTTGGTGAAGAAATTTTTCCTAATACCCAATCTAAACCTGCCCTGACGCAACGTGAGGCTGTTTCCTCTTGTCCTATCGTTTCTTACTTGGGAGAAGAGACGGACCCCCACCTCGCTACAACCTCCTTTCAGGTAGTTGTAGAGAGCAAGAAGGTCTCCCCTCAGCCTCCTCTTCTCCAAACTAAACAACCCCAGCTCCCTCAGCCGCTCCTCATAAGACTTGTGCTCTAGACCCTTCACCAGCTTCATTGCCCTTCTTTGGACACACTCCAGCACCTCAATGTCCTTCTTGTAGTGAGGGGCCCAAAACCGAACACAGTACTCGAGGTGTGGCCTCACCAGTGCCGCGTACAGGGGTACTATCACCTCCCTCATCCTGCTGGCCACACTATTCCTGATACAAGCCAGGATGCCTGGCCTGGCCTTCTTGGCCACCCGGGCACACACTGCTGGCTCATATTCAGCTGTCTGTCAACCAACACCCCCAGGTCCTTTTCCACCAGGCAGCTCTCCAGCCACTCCTCCCCAAGCCTGTAGCGTTGCCTGGGGTTGTTGTGACCCAAGTGCAGGACCCAGCACTTGGCCTTGTTGAACCTCATACAGTCAGCCTTGGCCCATCTATCCAGCCTGTCCAGATCCCTCTGTAGGGCCTTCCTACCCTCCAGCAGATCGACACTCCCACCCAACTTGGTGTCATCTGCAAACTTACTGAGAGTGGACTCGATCCCCTCATCCAGATCGTCGATAAAGTTATTAAACAGAACTGGCCCCAATACTGAGCCCTGGGGAACATGTATAACTCAATAGTATCTAGGTGCCTGGCTGCCACATCCAAGGGGCAAAACAATTGTTTCTGAGCTGATTGATAGAAATGCTACAGCTCCACTAGAAGTGGAGACAAGGACTTAATGAATGTACATTGTTCTCCACAAGAAGGAAGGGCCAGACCAAAGCCAAATTTATGCTCTTGAAAACTCATCAAAGGGTTTTTATGGAGGTGTTATGTTAACCTGATCATCAGCTTTTTTCTGCCAAGGTTTTGGACCTATGCAGGTGGGTGCACTTGAGCATCACTCAGCAAAACATGTTTAGTTTCAAGGCCTGGTGCAAACCAGCCCAGCTGAGACAGATACATAGAAAAAGCATCCATGAGAGTCATCCTGTGAAACAAGGCTGCCAGGAGACATGTCCCTCCAGGAGGTCCTCACTCAGGTCACCTCTTTATGCCTGTGTCCCATCTTTCAGACAGAACAAGCAATGAGCAATGGGTGAAGCTTCATAAGGGCAGAAGTACCTGGTATCAGGCTCCTTCTTGTCCTCAGAGGACTCAAATTGCAGATTTCAGGTGGCACCTGATGACCAGGTTGTGTGGCCTCACTGCTGCAGGGGGAGCAGGAAAGCTCTACCTTTGCCCTTGGTAAGAGGTAGCTGCTCCAGCTGCTCCCCGCTATTGATTTGGCACATAAGCAGGCCTGGGTGCTTGAACAGCAAAGACAAGCAAGGACACAGCGTGTAACTTGGCAGGGATTTTGGCATGAGCGCAGGGAAGGCCCTGTACAAAAATGTCTGGCCCAGCCATCGCAGCAGCACTTGCCAGCAACGCTCAGCGCCCGGCATTCGGCTGCTGCACAAGGCCATGGCTGTCGCCCTCTTGGCCCGGCTCTTGGCAGCGACCTCATGCTCTTGGCCCCCTGGAGCACGCGGATCTCCATGAGCCTGGGGACGGGGGTACCCGGCAGGGCGGTGTGCCTCCCCTTGGCTGGCGGAGCTGGCAAGTCCCCATCATGCGCCTCTGCAGTCACCCCCGCGTGCTGTGGCCCCGTAGCTTAGCGGTGGGGGAACTGTGGCGGTGCTGAGCCCCAGCTGGGCTTCCTCGTAGTTTCCTCTCTCTTTGCCCCCTGAAGCTGTGTGTGCCCATCTGGAGCATCTCTGGGGGCTAGGACGTGCTCCTGCCACCCTTTCCAGTTGGGATTTGGGTCAGGAGGGGTGGGAAGGGCAGCTTGCAGCTGGGCTCAGCGTGGACCCTCCCTGAGCTGGTGGCAGGGACCCTGCCGGGCCAGTGACAGCCCTCAGGGGGACTTAAGCCTCCTTTGGGGTCCCCAGCACCTCTGCAAAAGCAAAGCTGTAGGTGCTCGGGTAACGTTTTGCCTGGAGACTTGGATACTTTGTGGTCTGCAAAAAGCTTTGCCCTCTTGGACCTTGGCACCTCCACGCCTGCTCGGTGCTGCTGACTGCTCCAAGCCTCTGGGAGCAGGGACCATCCCTCGTCCCAAGCAAAGCCGCTTGTTGTGGCGAGGTGTCGCGTGATGCAAATGACAGTTAGCACCTAACTTGGGTATAAAGAGGACGCCAGGCACCTGCAGGAGCCAGACCCCAAAAAGTATGAGGCACACACGCCTGTTCCTGCAGATACAAGCAGCGACGAAGGCACCGGGGCTGTTTTTGTGCCTGAAGACCCTCCCTGGCCAGCGCTGATGGGCCTTGCTCTGCCCCATGTGCTCCTCGACGCGCGTGCCCAGCGATCGGAGACAGTGCCCACAGCTGCTGCGCGGTGAAAACCAGCCCATCGATTCCAAGGGGCGGCCATTGGTGGCTCAGCGATCAAAACAGCCTGGCCGCCGCGACCACGGCATCACTGCCATCCCTCCCAGCGCTCGGGCGGCCACGCACGGCCCCTCGGCAGCTGCTGGAGAGCACATCCCCCGGTCCCATGCATCGCTGACCCTGGGAACAGGAAAAATGGGTCTGGCTTTTGCAACTTGTCCGAAATGCGACATTTTCCACAAATTAACTGGAATGCTGGTGTTTTTTTTTTTTTCTTTTTTTCTTCTTTTGCTGCTGGGGGTTTTTGCACAGGTTGGGACTGGTATTGTACCTGAGTGATGCGCAAAGGCTTGGTTAGCAGCACTTGAAATTTTCACTTGTGGTATTTGCTGACATCAGTATCGCCACGTCGCGCCTGCCGTAAGACGTCTGACACCAGCAGCTATTTCTAGGGCTTAGGAAACCAGCTGATAGTGAAGACCGGGACTGGCAGAAAAAGGGAATTATTATCTAGCTCTGGTATAGGAAATGACTTACCAGACAAAACAGCCAGCTCACAGGTATGAAGCCCAAGTACAAATCAGGTCCTTTTTGTAAAAATAACAAAGTTAAAAACTTGCTTCTGGCAGTACTTCGACAGGAACCGACTACTGTGTTCTTGCCAAACTAGAAGAGACCCTCTGTGTTTCAGTTTCCTTGCTGTACCTTGTAAAAACATTTGTATTTCTTCTTGTCTGCAATGCTGGCCGTGTTCCTCGTGTGTGGAGATATTAACTGTACATTATTTTATCTTTATTTCTGCCCTTTTGTGTCTACGTTGGCTTCAGGACAGAGTACGGCTCAGAGGTAAGCTTTTATATCAGTCACAAAGAGAAAATCTAACAACTCCCCCTCCTTTCAGTACACATCCCCTCAGCAAATAGCTCCCAGTACAAAATACAAGCTAATAAATCATTCCTCCTTTGAAATAAACAGAATTAACTTGTCCTAAACACTTCTGATGACAACTAAGGAATAACCGAGACGCGCAGCGTTGGCAATAAGCACGCTACTGCCAAGCACCCTGGACCCACAGGGACGCTAATGGGTTTTAAGCATTGCGGAGAGCAGGAGGGGAAGAAATGTGTTTGTCAAAAAGCACGGTTCAGATCCTCGGGAGGTGGGCAGCGATGGAGCTCCAGTGCGGTGTTAATCGGTACAACTGTCTGGTGAAATGTCTCCAAAATAACAGGCATTCGAGTTTAAGACGCAGCGTTGTTTCAGATACACATTGTATAACCCAGGCAGTATTTGGTTTAAAAAAGGAGGAGGGCAGAGCGCCGGGGAGGCGAAGGGAAGAACGGTGGCTTTCCGCATGGGCACTAATCCGGCCAGCGGGCAACAGCAGAGCCCCCTTTCCCCCGACAGGCTGAGGCTGCTGATGAATTTAATGTTCTCTGAAGACCGTCTCACTTGAAATCAAACTCACTTATGACCTTTTCTCTGAGCAGCAGGACAACAAAATCCATAATGCAAAGGCAGCCTAACAGAAGACGATGACGTGATTTTTTTTTTTTTAAATGAATGTTTTATTCATGAACTATTTATAAAAATGTGTAAAATACACTCAAATATATTTGATTTGTGGACTGTAGCTAAAAATATAAAAATATACTTAACAAATGCATAAATTAAATTGACAATAGTGGCACAATTCTGTGTTCACCCAGTGTTTGTTAGGAACACAAATCTAAGTAATTATATAGCATATGAAAATAGAATATGTGCTGAAGATGTTTTTCAGGCACTTTACTCCAGGCACTGGCAAAGAATTTATGGCTAGCCACATTTCAAAATTGTGGTTTTTTTTCACTATAACATACCGCCCTGCTGTAGAGCAATATATATTTAGCTACTTGACGTTACTTACAGTGTTTCTTTAGCTTTCAAACAAATGAAGAAGCAACCAAATCATCATGCACATCAATCTACCAGCATCATTGACACTGTATGTGCCCAAATTCCACAGTACTTGCTAAATTTAGCTAGTCCCTAGCCTCCAGTATTTCCTGCCAGTCTTAAAAAACAAATCCCAGTCTGAACTAGCTGTTGATCTGCGAGGTCACTGATAACAGACCAGTTTGCTTTGGCCATAGTGGTGCTACCAACAGGTCTGGAGCTTGACTTTGTCAGCCTGAGAGGGACAATCGAGGGAACGGGGTTCACAGCGAGCTGCCTAAGTACGGGGGTGCACAGGCACCTTCTATTCAAAGCTGCAGCCTGCTGGGACTACAGGTCCCAGAGCTCACAGCTCCATCTGTGACAGGGCCGTCAGAGGAGTGGTTGTCACTTGATATTGCATTATATTCACCCAAACTGCATGTCAGAAGTACTGAAGGAAATCCGAATCAATGTAAGCACCTGCCATGCCGCCCCTTGGTAGCGAAGCTGTGGCTGCGGTAGGCTGTATCTCTGAATGTCGGATGCGTTTCTCCGATCCGCGGCCCTAGGAGGAGACGCTCATACAGCGATTAGATGGTGATTGTTCTCATCCCGCTAGCCCATATATTAACTCCCAGGCTGAGGAGCGTGGCTAAGTGCTCCTGTACTCCTATCTGTCTAGCATTTAACTTTTTGCTTTCAAAGTCAAAGCGTAAATAACCCTATAAAATACATAATATAAACCTAAAGCTCACACATTTTCTTTTCTCTGTTCTACAACTGAAAGGAAATTCATAGTATATCATGGCATAAAATAATATTTCTGGCAATTTTAGGCACGTATATAAGCTGTATAAATAACTATAGCAGCAGAGAAAAATGTATAAAGTTGCACTTTTATGACATCTTCACAGTATGCCTATTTCTCTCACCCACTTTTATGTTCCATTAGTAACAAAAAATATCATTTATCAACTCCAGCTATGCAAAATCTTTTTTTTTTCTACAATCGGTAGTGGATCTCGTATTTGTATTGCACAGATTACAAAAACATTTATTACAATTTTTTCATTATTAAATAACTTTCAATACAAAAATTTGAATTAACCTAAAAGTCCAGCCCTGCAAGTGCTTCAGATATTCTTCAGGCAAGCATTCCAGTTGACTTTCATGAAAGTACTCAGGTAGCTTTGTGGACAATGCAGAGATTCACAGGACTGGGCTCCAAGTGTGCAAATCAGCTTATGGATTAGCGACAACGCTAGCCTTGCTTTATAACATTATTATTGGGAAACATCAGGAAGGGAATTCTGAACATCATTCGTGGACATTCAAAAGAGGAACATTCTCTTCAGCAGAGGATGTCTTTTTCCTTAAGAGCTCTCTTTGTTCAGTACATAGGCTCCTTCAAGTTCATTCTTGTTACATTAACATTTTCCCATCGGTCCTGTTATTCAGCTTAGAGGCACGGTAAATATAATTAATTATACTGATAAGTAGGTGTCTTATATTAACAAAATGCTACATAGATACTTTTTACTTATTCTCAGTGGATTTACACTGGTTTCATATGACCGGAATTGGCTAGAAAGCAGAACCAGAGCAATAATGTGCGTGTGCAGTCTCACACGTGACCTGGCCAGGCAGAGATGTAAAGCTGCTCAAGAGCATTGTGCCAGAGTATTTAAGGTCATCTGTCGTGTTATTAAGTGATGAGGAGGAAGAGGCTTATGAACTCTGTCCATTATTAGCTGAGAAAAAAAGATTAAAATAGCTGTCTGCTACAACATCATCATTTTGGGTGCAGATTTGTGAACTCTGTAGGTGCGGAGGAGGGAGCTGAGAAACAACGTTAAAAGAAAGAGCAGAATGATATGTGTCTTTCTGAAAATGATGAACAACGTGCATACATAGTATACGATCAGACTTCTGCCCTCAGATCATATATTATTGAGCAAGTTCCATTTCCCTCAGCATAAAAAATGACACAGTAATATATAGCGTGAGATAATTTATAGGGTACATTTGGTACGTCTTCACAGTGTAATTGTACTGCTGGTAACTAACATGGTGATCTTCATTCCTCAGCTACCGCTGCAAAAAGAAAGGACTAAATGCAGCGCACGTAACACAATGGCAATTTTCATGATGCCCTAAGTTCAGCGGTTATTAGCAAAGTCAATGATTGATCTAAAGCTGTCATGCTTGTTTGTCCTTGCTTGCTAACCTACAATCTGTCTACCAAAGGAAACAGAGAAAAAAGGGGCCTGTAGAAAATTTGCACATTTCTTTCTTTTTGTGGTTCTGCTTAGATTTCCCTCTGTCAAAATGGCTTCCACTATAATGCTAGTTCCCTTCTTCTTCAGATCCCACTAAGGGTGGTGCATCTTGAGGTTTGCCTGGGGCCAAAGAGGATGTACAAGAGGAATGAGCAGTATTTTCACACAGAGACACCTAGAAGGTTAACCAAGCTTACATGTTCTGAGCAGCTGTGAAAGCTGATATGAAGGGTGGCTTCTGAGGCATGTGAGGATATCGGGTCAAGAAAAGATGAGACTCCAGATGGAGAAGGAAGGAAGAGGGACTGTCAGGCTCTTTCTTTCTCTGTAGGAAAACAAGAGTGACGTTGATGTGCATAGTCCTGCTGGTTCTGCTTTGGAATAATTTAAGAAAACTATGTCAGAGCTGCCTTGCAGGTTTCTTCAGCCATCATCAGGCAGGTGTTCCTACCACAAGGAGAGAGGAGAGTGTGGCTCCAGTAAGTCATGGTGAAATCACAGTAGTCTTGGCCCAGGGCCACAGCAGTTCCTCACTTAGGCACTTAGGTGTATTGGCTGGTTCTCTGGAGGCCTTCAGAAATATTTATTTCTCTCCAAAATAAAAGCGGAATCTAGGCACTTGCCTTCAGCAGCAGGCTAAGTTTTCTCTAGGTAAAGTATGGGTAGATATCTAGAAGGAGAACTACCAAGCTCGTCCTTATTTTTGTGATGGAGAAGAACTGTGTACTGCCTCTTCTCTATTCGTCCGAAGAGTGTTTTATAAAGACAAAGAATAGCTGAACAGAGTGTTCAAATCAGTCCCTTGAACGAGAAGCCTCTTCGCAGAGGGGAGAGGATGTGCCTAATCCGCTTGGCTGGGCAGGATACCTGGTGAGTGCTTTTCGATTGCACTTCTTGCTAATCACTAAATGCTTTGAGTCATCCGATGATTAGCACAGCCCTGCCAGCCTACATCCCCTGGTTTCCTGATGAGCCTTTTTCTGTTCCAGCTGCCCTTGTGGTGGTGACATCAGGCAACATGTAAGTGGAGTTCTTCTGTGCAGACATGCTGGGGCCATGCTTTCCCTTTGTGAAAGCAAGTGGCATTCGAAGGAGACCAACGCTTAGGCCAAGGCAGCTATGCTGAAAGCAGCTTGAGGCTGAAGCCAGTTGTGTAAACTGCAGGATACATACCTTTATATGTCTTTATTTCAATATGTTTATCAGCTCTCTATTTTTTTAGCTGTCATGGTACAGCATTGTTTTTAATGAGCTATGGAAGTTGCCAGACTTCACACCCTCACAGGTCTGTTAACCTGAATGTCTGAGGCGTTTCCTTGAACACCTGTCTTCTTATAATTGTACGCAAGTGAAAATGCACAGACACAGGCTGTGGTCTGATTCTGCTCTCTTAAACCAGTGTACAGAGATCAGAATGTGACCTGTCTCCCCTCTAAGCATGTGTGGCGGGGGGAAAGGTCTGCTAGACTTCACGGCAGCATGTGGTGTTTGATATTTTTCTACTACGTCACATTAGACTGAAACAGTTGCTTCTAGTGAGGTGGACCCTGTTTTGCTTGGCTGTTAATGAGTTCTGTAAAAGGTATGTCATTGTGTTATGGGTTATACCCATTTTTGTCAGATCACAAGCAGTAAGTTTAAAGTGTAGAGTAGCATTGTAATTCCTATACAGGACTACTGTTCCCTTGCTTAATAGTAGCTTATTTCATCTCACAAATACTAAACTAGTTAAAAAAATGAGGTTCTCCTTATAGGATTTTTCCTGTGTGTTACATGCCAATACATAACCTGCCCCAAATGCAGCAGTCCTGTTAGCCATACAATTTAAAATAGTTTATGTAGAACAGCATAAAAACTGTGATAAGAAAAAATAGTATTATCTGAAGCTTAATATTAATATAAACAATATAGAAAAAATACATATTTACATAATGCCAAAATACAATTATATACATTAATATCTATTACACTTAAATTATATATCTTTAAAAAAAATCACCAGACCAATAAATTATACACAGTCTCAACAGAAAAGTCTGGCACCTTCTAGTGCATGAAATACATACATAAAAAAACCCAAACAAAACCCCTAGTTAACAAATGCGGTCACAAAAGCAGTTGTCTGTTACATTCTTAGTGCCTTGAATAAACAGCATCTGAAAGCAAGGAAAACTGAGATTAGAAAAGATAAAACAACCCAGGCGGCTTCATGTTAAGCTCTGCCAGCTGACTCCAGTGCTCCGAAAGGTGGTCGTGTGGCAGCAGCACTGGCTGGTCACTGATGTGACAGATAAAGAGTAGATTCTGCCTCTGCTTTTGCTAGCACTCCCCACTTGTGGAACCCCGGTTATTTCAGTCCTTGGCCCTCTCCAGTCCTGCTCTACTGTTGATGACAATTCTGATTTCTATGGGCTAGATCAAGAAAATTGTTTTGATTTCTCATCATATAATCTCAGTTCCCAATGTCCAAATTTGAGGAGCTACCGAGATCCTGCTGTCTGACTCTGAAAACTTCTACAGCCCTTAGGAATCAGCTCTACCAGGACACACAGGCCACCTCTGGTTACAGCTTCTCCAGACTGGTCCTCCGGCCATGAGAACAGGAGGTGAAGGGCAGTGCTAGTGCCAGGTTTGCTACTCCTGCAATTCTTATCCTCACGGGATAAGGCTAGGGAAAAGAGCCTGTAAGGGTGGAAAGTCAGGGGAGAAGGGAAGAGCACAGCCTTGGACACCTACGTTATCCAGTCAAGGCAGATGGGAAGTCTCCCAAGGCTGCCTATACAGCCAGCAGAAAATGAGGGTGATTCAGGACAGAAACTGAACACCATCAATGACAGACGAGACCAGTGAGCCCAGCCACTAGCCTCAGTGTGCTTAAAAGTGGATGATGTAAACACTGGTGAGGTAAAGGAGAAAGCCAATACGATGACAGGGAAGAGTTTCAGTTCCCCCAACAGCACAGGAATCATGAAGTGTGAGACAGGGAGAGAATGAAGGTATGGTAGGAGCAGGGAGAGACGTTATAATGACTACTAATGGAGGAAATAAAGATGCAATTGCAAGAGTGACAAGAGCAGAGCAGTGAAGAAATGAAGGTCCAGGAAGAGAACAAATATCGATGGCAAGGGATAGCACAATTTGCCCCCTCAATTATGTTGTCAATGAGCTATTACATTTGAAACACTTTACAATTTGATAACCTTGCACGTACCTCTGTGATACTCTGGATTCACATTTTCATATATTGGAAACAAGGGATTTTCTTGTTCACTGCGAAGTTTTCTGGCTCTTAACACATCTCGCACACATTGATGTAGATACACATACTGACACTGCAAAAGAATTTGTTGTTAAAGTCACTCTGGGAAATTTTGTAATTTAATTTTCTGTATTGTGAAAAAAATGTTACAGGCTAACTCCCTCATACAAAACCAAAGGTGGTGTTAAAAATGAAAATATATTTCTAACATTAGTCTCCTTTTCACACTAGTAATATAGTAAACTTTTGTGATCACCTGTTTTTAGAAATGTTACCAGTAAAACACAAATGAACATAATATGTTTTGACGGATCACGTCATGAGTGAAAGCTCTATCAACTGTAAGCATAATTTGACATGATGCTGTGTTGGATAGCTACTACTTCTGAATGCTTCAGTATAAAGCATGTGTAAAAGAATTAATATGTACAGGGAAGGACACAGAAGAGACAATTTCCTTATTTTTTGTTCTGAAAAGAAATATTTTCCACAGAATTTTGTCACAATATATAGATATTTCACAGAACTTTGATGAACCCAAATTTTCTGGCAAAAGCAGTATTTTTTTGATCCAATATAAGTTATAAGATTGCTTCTGACTATGCAGCGAATGACAGACTGTCTTTTCTGAAGAGTGCCTTTCATAGAAGGGAGGCAAGATGACATTCACAACCAAGGTAGGGACGGTCAGCCTGTTATTGACTATTTATCAAACTACCTTGATAGAACAGATATTGTTAAATCACCATGCTTTGCTACTCTTTGTGGTTTATGACATGGGTCATTATCATTTTTTGATTAGTGTAGCATGGTACCCCAAAATCAGGCCGAGCATCTTTATATATCAAGGTGTGCCTTTTTAATATTACTCTATCTCAAAGACATAATTTCTCCAATAAGCATATGCATTTTCTCCGCCCACATCTTCTACTTGTTTTTGACAAGAGCTATTGCCCTGTGCATTCTTCTCAGTGCTCTGGCTCTGGGAAAGTGAGGATACCTGCTGTTATGCACATGCGGCTGCTGTCTCTGTGGAGCAGAATCCTGCACCCCACCCACTGATTCGGTGGAAAGCTGGCCAGGGCATGGAGATTTCCTTTGGCAGAGACCATTTGGGACTGAAATGGTGGACAGCTTCTCTGCCCATGTTACAGCTGCTGTGCTGAGCCCACTGCCTTTTGAGCTGAGGGACGCAGTTTTCTGTTACTCCCCTGCATGTCTCCAGCTGCAGTCTCTTGTCTTAAAACAGCTTTCAGCCAAGTCTGAAGCAGGGGCAGTGTTTTGTTGTTACTGTTTTACTGTGGCTGCATAATGTCAAGCAGGATGGTGCTGTGACCTTTGGCTTGAGCATCTCATTGCAAACAGTCCTGTCTGCTGGCCTGTGCTCCCCAGTGGGATTTGGCTTCCACCACATCAACAGATGGGGACCTTGCTTTTATCTCAACCCCTAAACAGATTGTGGAAGCCAAGACATGAATGATAACACCAGGAACTAGTGTCTTCACACTCATCAAATTGAGTTTGTGGAGCAGATCTTTTCTTCCCCCTCTCCCCACTTCCTTTACTTTTTCTTAAAAGATGTGTAAGAATTACTTCATAATTCACTGCTCATTGCAAACTTTGAATTATCATAAAACTCCAGGATAAATTTACTTCATTTTCTTGCAGGAGGATGACAGATTGTATTGCTTGTGCTCCAAGGTACCTTGACGAAAGGCAGTTCCAAATCAGAAACCATATACAGATGCAACTGACAGTTAATGACTTGCTGAAAATACAGCAGCTCAGTGGCCGTGCACGGACACAGCTACATGGTCAGTCTACAAGCATGTTACAGCTCAAGTGGGGTGAGCATGTGTGAGCTGCAAAAGCTTTCTGTCAGTCTGTCTCTTGAATGCTGCTTGTGAATTCTTCCTGGGCAGGACTGGCTACAACAGGGATCTGGGTAAGACTTAAGCCACTGCTGGTTTGAGGCAGAAGTGCATGTAGTGCTGGTAGTGGTGCAGTGGGGTGCTTCTTACTATTGCTGTAGACATTTTGCTTGGGTCTGGCTGCCTTTTGACTTAGATGTCATGTCAAGCTTGTGTCAAAGGTGGGCTTTGTATCACACAACTTTAGTTGTGTATAAGCCTGGTGTCAAATTTAGGCTCTTGAGGTCATTGCCTCTTTTTTCCAGCTAGGGAAAAAGAGCCGCCCTTCTGAGCCGCCTGTCTGCCTTTGCTGACTATGGCTGATGGGAATGTAGAAGGTGAGATGGATCTGTCTCTGAGGATGCCCAGACCGCGTTGAGAATCTGCCTCCCCTCCAACAGGGGGGAGATTAACTATCTTAATCTGTGATTAAGATAGTTCCAGGAAATCTCTCTTTTGCATTCCCAGTTGAGTCTGTCTGTATACCCCTGTGTGACTTCTACATCTGTCAGGAAGTGCTGTCACTGATATTTTTGTTTCCAAATTGCAACAGAGCTCCATTAGTATCAAGCTACAGGCAGACCCATCAAACTTGTTCTGATTCCTCTATTAACAGTTCACAGAGAAAATGTAAAGACTGCCTCCACAACTCACCTTTATTAAATCAGCTCCTAAGTGTTTAGCTGCTATTAGTGTAAAGTGATTTTCTTGCAGTTTTAAAAGCGCAGAAAGAAATCCCAAACATGTACTTTTTCTGCACTTCGAGAATAAATGTACTCGCTTTTGCATAGTATGTTAGGAGAATGCTGATCAACTTTCCAATACCGTTAATGAAAACTACAGAGCAGCTCAATAAAAAATGAACTGCAAAGCTACAAGGTCACAGTGCTTAGTTTTAAAATTATGTACATCTAATTTTCTCTGCCCTCCATTCCTTTTCCCTATTATGTCGACCTATCTGTCTGGTTTAGGCCTGTCTTCCAAACCCATCCCTGAAGGACCTATCTCTGCTCAAAGCTCGTTTACTGGACACTGCACTAACACAACAATGTGCTGTTAAGCATCTGCTGCGTAACACTGCTGGCGTGACTGTGGGCCAGTGCCAATAGGAGAAATCTATAGGAAGCATAGCTACCACTTGTTATGGTTTGGATCTGTAGTATCAGAGCCAATGGAAACAATCCTGAACTAGAAACTCTCACAGAGCTAAAATATATCTAACTAGCATTTCACAGTGGAGTAACTGTGAAGTGCCTTGAGAGCCTTTAAGATGAGAGACTGATTATTATATACTGCAGCTGGTGTTGCTGTATTGTAGGCTATCCAGAACGTACCTCTGTCTGAACCATGTGAACCCGGTGAAGCCTTAGGTCATGTACTGCTGCATAAATGTCGACAGTGTCCTTTGAATCCAGCTGCTGCAGAATTCGGTCCAGTGCAATGAATGTGCCAGTCCTGCCAACACCAGCACTGGAAAAGAAAACAACCCAAAAGATTTAAAAGGACATGGATCAGAGCATTCACTGTCTTCACGTGATACTTTTGTAAAGTTTGGATCTCCAGGATGAGAAGCTCATTGTTCAAATGACATCTCTGGGACTTCCAACACTTTACAGTGGAATTTATTTAAGAAGGAGGAAAGGATAGCGATGGTAGAGGTATCTCTGCTACTGCCTGTACTGCCTTCTGCTTTGGATTAACTCAGTCATCAAGATGATACACTGAGAGACTGCACCTGACTGTAACTTTTAAACTTCTTCTCTCCAGGGATGAAGAAGTAGGCTTCATTCTAAAAGATAAGCTGGCTTGTGCCTTATGGAACGGCAAAGTAAGGCAAAGTATCCCAGAGTCTCCAGTAGCTGAAATGCCGGGAGGTGGGGATTAGAGACAGGAGGCAGGGAAGAGGAAAGTTGACCTGACGGTGATACAGTAGACATCTGACATGTTGCAGCACATGATGAACAGGCAGACACAGGTGGGGTCATGTAAGATACATGCTTCAGCTCATATAACGGGTGGAGGGAACAGATACTATGTTCAGGTAGCAGTATACCAGTGAGCATATGGCTTTATCAGAAGATACACACAGCACCACACTGCACTCTCTCTCTCACTCTGTATCCCTATATTCTGCTGCAGCTGGCCAGTGGATCACAGATCAGGCAGTCCAGTTTTGCCTTTTTTATATATGTGTATAGGGATGCAGAGGAAAAACTGCAGCCCTATGGCTGCCAGAGATGGCACAGCAGCAGAAGAGCATGAGAAGGCAGTAAAGAGACAGAGTGTCAGTCAGAATGGGGGAAAGGATGGATTCGCCAGCTACTCTCAACATCCATATGTAGCCAGATTCACCCCTGGGTATATCTTACCTTTTCAGAACACCCCTTTTTGATGCAGATGTTGGGTCGCAACAGCAGCACACAGGCAATTTAAGAATGCAAAAGCTTATGAGCAGTGGCAGCTGCTGACACCTTTAGTGCTCTCCAGTGGTCCCGCAGAGACACACTGGTTCCCTGAGAGTCATTTCTGGGGCATCTCCAGGGTGAGGTTGTGAGCAAGTGCACATGCCTTAGGAATGCTGCTCTGATGTATCTGGAGACTTAAGCCCATCAGCTATCTCTCAGGTTCTGTGACAGCCCATGGTCTAACAGGGATCAATATCTGGGATCTTCCCAAGGGTACGCACAAAGGCTCTGTGCTGCTGACCTTTTGCTGCTGCACATACCTGCAGTGCACGATAGCTGGTCCTGTGTCTGGAGTCCTGTTGATATAATCCCTTACAGTTCTGACAAACTGTATCAGGGACTGGGTGGTCTCTGGCACACCATGATCTGGCCAGACAGTGTAGTGGAAGTGACGAATGAGCCTTGTTGAGTCAAGCTGCTCTTCCTGTTGGGATACAAAAGTGTGGGTCATCCGAACAGACAAGAGAGGAGGGGACGCACGTAACATGGACCTTCAGAGCAAATGCTACAGCTGCCACCAGAGATGAGCTGGGCATGATGCAACTGTACTACAGCAGAAGAAACCTTCCTAATTTAGCCTTGCAGGTGTTTTTAAGCCAATTAATTAAAAAAAAAAAAAGGATGACCACAAACGTACACTGCAGATTTTAAACTCTCGTATTGTCCATTCTGGAAGCACCGATTCAGACAGCATCTCAACAATCAGGTCTCCATAGTACAAGGAATCCCGGTCAAGGGGCCAGTAGTGATCACACTTCACCTGCAGGGACACAGAAAAAGATAGATTTAGTGTCAGTAGCAGCTGTAAACAACGCCTCCATCCAGCACTGGCAGAAGTAGACTTCAGACCTCCTGTGCCTGAGGACAAAGGAAGAACGGCAGCAACTGAATCCAGAGAGGGATGCCACCCCCTGACATGTCAGCTCAAGAAACAGGGCCTGGAATAGGAATGGGCTAGGATGGGGCTGGGAAGTGGAAGTTCTCATCATAGATGTTTGTGAAGGGAGGAATGGGAAGCACTTCACTGATGCCCTCTTCCGGATGCCACAACATTTTCTGTGCCAGCTCTCAGAGCTCTGCTTGGATGGCAGCTAGGCCTCCAGTGCCCGCTTCCCCACCTCTTGCTGAGACATGACAGTGGGGTCCCACTCAGAGCCAGTGAGGTGCAGGAGGAGACAGGTGGCTGCCTGTACTGCATCTGCTTTCACCATCTCCTCAAGAAAAAATGGTACACTGAAAGGAAATATCCCCATATGTGCCACTAGATGATCACTACTTCAAGTTGGTTTAATCTTTTTACAGATCTAGTCCCTGTCTTACAAAGGGTGCAGGATGTGGTCATACCTGGGGAGGTGGATTGCTGAGACAGCTAAATAACCTACCTACACTTGCACTCAGTAACACTGTTAAGTTTGTGAGTGGTCTCTTTGCTTAATACATCAGGGCTTATGCATCAGAGAGAATTCAATGTATTTAATGATCAACATTTGCTCTCTAGAGCTTATATTTAAAGTAGTAATTGATTGGAGTTGATGTGATAAACAGGCATTTTTCACTGGTGGTTGTCCTTTTGCATGCTTAAGGGGATTATATTAGTACTAGCGAGCAAAGTGCTGGATTAGAGACCAGAAGCACTGAGCTCTGTTCCTAACTCTAGCCTTGACATGCTGCATGATCTTGGGATGGTCACTGCATCCTCACTTCACAGCCTTAATCTGTTTCCAATCTTTAAATCATACCTCTTATCTCTTACTGTATATCTCCTTGACTGGGACCTTTGGTATTAGTGTGGTGCAAGCAACTTTTAATAAATGTTAAAACAGTCATTAATAATAAAGAAGAGTCACTGCTCACCCGGCCCTTCTCAACACACTGGGTTACCATGACAATATTGTGAACATTTTGTTCCCATGCCATCTTCCAGAACTCATCTTTGGTACCAGGCAAAGGGCCCTGAGTTGCTATGTATTCCCTGCGGAAATTATTGCCCTGCAAGTAAAGAGAACTCCATTAGTTTCCATAAAGGCAGAAAAAAAGATCTTCTAGCAACTGTACAAGCCATCAGGTTGCAGCCAGGGCTCTGCAGCAACAATGCCCTTGCTGGGACAATAGTTTTGAGAGCTAAATTGTTACTTTGGACCTGGAAGCAGAAGGCTGGCTGGAGCAGCGAGAAGGAAGAGACTGCGGCAGTGTATCATCTACTGTTCCTTTTGTGGCAGTCAAAGCTTTTCATTGTTCTATTGTGTTCAGCATAGTCTCAAGCAATTTTGGAACTACTAGGGGTTTTTGTTTTATTTACTGTTTTTAATAAATTAGCTGAGTTCTGGCTTGAAATCTGGATTGCTAAAGCCACTGCTATTATCAATCACAACTCTCTGGCAAAGGGCATTATTGTAATCTCAGCCAGTTTCACCATCCTGCAGGTGCCAACAGTGTCAGGATGAGCTGCAGCTCCACAATGAGGATGCCACCTGCAGTGATAGCTACAGTTGTTGTGGACACTGTATAAAATCAGTGACCTTTAAAAATGTGTCCTTGGCCAATTAGACTTGCTATCTTACATAACTATAGCAATCCAAGAAAGTGTCCTTAAGTGCTGGCTAAATCACTCACAGTTAACTTAATGGCAGTCAGACACAGCCTTTCAGCACACCCACAAAATGAGTTCTCAGACTTTTAGCTCAAGTGAATAAATGAAGGGGGAGGGGAGTCTTAAGCATCCAGCTTTATATTCAGTTTTAGATGAAGGACAAATTACCACTGGAGGGAAGACTGTAAAATACCACCCTTGAGTCACTTACTGGTATGTAGCTTGCATTAATGTAGTCTGAGCAAGGGTCATCATCCACATTGGAAAGCTTCACTCTTGATGTATCATCTAGGAAGAAATTGATTACAAGAGACTTATGGCTAGGTCTTGATTTTCAGTCCCTCTCCCATTTACAGAAATGCATTTGTGAAAGCACTGGCAGCATTATTACAAGGATTTTATATGGAAGGCTAATTTAGAGGAATAACTGTTTATATTTGTACTGCTTCTTTCATCCATGAGTGCTGTGGAGTGTTCCAAAGACTAGGAGATGGATGGGTGAGAAGGAAGCAGTGAATATCCAAAAATTCCCCTGGTGAGTTGCATAGGATTTGTTATGGCAACAGAAGAGCCACAACAGCATCCTCCTTTGATCCTGACAGCAGTGTGCTGTACTGGAGAGCAGTGCCCAGTGCTGCCATTGAAAGAACGGTAGCGCTTCAGTGGTCTGCACAGCTCCCAAGACAACGTGTGCAAGCAGGCCAACTATCTTCCCTGGGACTGGTGGCATCTCCAGCACTACAGAGAGGTACAGAGTGCCTAAGCCACCAGGTCACTGGTTTGTGAGATAATGCCATGTTGTATCTCAGTCAGGCATTGTTTCTTGTACATCGCGGGCACGCTCCCCAGCCCGGCATGGCAGGCAGAACACAGGAGATGCTGCGAGGCTGTGCTCCAAGCACATACCACATCCAGCAGCAGGGCAGCACATGGAGCAGTGAGTCATGTGGTGTTCCTCCTTGATGCACAGCACGTGTTACCTCCAAAACTGGCAGATAGGAGATTAAGAGGGGAAACTCTCAATGACAGGTCTTGCCTCAGAACAGGGCTAGCCTCACACGTGTGCCTTACCATGCAGAACCACACTAGCTCTACATTGTATAGTAGGTTTGCTGTGTCCTCTGAAGAAAGATTTGGCAAGGTTGTCAAAAAGCACTGAATGGATGACACCCTATCTGTAAACAACCCTACTGTTATTTTTACTATCCTTGTTATCAGCAGTGACTGAATGCCCATAATAGCTGGAGCTTTTTCTCTCCAGACTGAATGCTAGTCATTACATCTCTAGTGTGAAATGAAATTACTGGTCTGTGTGAAACCATTTAGGGCCATACATCATCTGCCTCCAAGCACCAGAACCTGAGCTGGCAGAGGTATTTCATCTCTGACAGGAAGGAGGAAAGGGATTGGCTGCACTCTCTTTTCCACTAGGCTTGCTGAAAAAAGTGAAAAATAGCTGTCGTGATGTAATATTACACAACCAAACCTAAAACTCACAGGGCAATATATTATTGTATCGATTTTTCCCTCTGTTCTCTGGCAGAAGTGCTATGTCACATGTCTGGTTTCGACCCACATCTTTTAAGTCCTGCAAAAGAAAGTAGGAATAAAATGTGAGGTGAAAACAATTAAAGGATGTGACAACACAAGGGGACACAATGCTTATCAGCTCTCAAAGGCCATGGACAGAGAATGGGTAGTTTTTTAAAAGAACAAACTGAAATTAAATAGCTAATCATACTGGTTTAAAGCAAGCACATGGCTGGCAGGTGCTTTCCGTGCTTTATCACACAGATGTGCCACACAAATGAATGCTCCTGACCTCAGCCAGACAGGCATCAGGCAGAGGCTGCCAACCAGAAGATGCTATGCCAAATAAAGAGCTGGCTTTTGCATTAGGACAAGTGGAATTCAGGTGAGACTCTCAAACTTATTTGGATTTGTGTGAATAAGACAAACAAATGCAGGCCTTTCTAATGCATTAATCCATCAATTCAGCCAGCCCGCCCCTTCATAAAGCAAGTCCTTTGCTTAGATTAGGATCCCACCTCATACTCCTTGGACAGGAGGTAGTTGGAGTCTGCTTGAAGTTTGGTGAAGTGTGCTTCAAAATGACTGACTTTGATCGGACTAAAATATTCAACAGGAGGAAGAAAATCACAGGATGAATCACAGTCATAATTTATCCAGTTGGTTATCAAGAAGCTTTTTTAGGTATTAATTTTTTTCTTTTTTACCTGGAAGTTTTCCGGTTCCTAGAAATGATTTCAAAAAGAAAAAGAAACACTTCATCAGTGAGTGACCAGATGTGCCTGTTCATCCATGATGCCATGTTAAAATAGTGCTCTTAGAAACAAAACTTTTGATTTTACCCTTTTTGCCCCAAGTTCAGATGGACTGACAGTGGCCTGTCCCTGCGAATGCTCAGCCTTGCTGTAGGTCTTTCGTGGCCATTGCTGGAATAAAAACAAAGGTATTCTGTTTTATCGTTGTATTCTGATACTGATAAGAGCTACCAATAACATAATTTACATCATTAATCTGGAAAAAAATGAATTTGAGAAAGTCTGTTTTGATTTGTGGCTCTGATCATGTGACATTGCTCCTAGCTGTGGCGCAGAGTTTTCCTGTATTTTGGTTTGGTAATAGTGATGCGGAGTGTATGCATGTGCACAGGCAGTAAGATTTTTTTCTTGCTCTGAAACACTCACAGCCCAGCCTATCATTAAGGAGGGAGTCCTATGTTAAGACGGGCCCTAAGCTGGTTGATTCTCTACCTGCAGAGAGGATCATGTAGGTAGATTTTCAGACTCTGCAGACCAGGCCTCTAGGAGATGCCCAGGTTCATAGCAGGAGTTAGCGGCAGCACCACAGTGGGCTTTGGGAAAGGCGCAGAAGTGGTACTGACTCCATACGGTTAGTGTTGCCTTTCATCCTTTCACTGCCATCTCCTCTTTCAACACACCTCCCTCAGAGAACACTTTCTCTTTACATATGATAAGGGAAAACCATACCGGTACTTGCAGTCCTGCTGGCTATATAACTCACAACAAGAAACCACACTCCGTCTGAAGTTTATCTACACTAGAAAAATGCAGTGAGATGTGCAAGGTGAAAACCACATCAATCTGCATTCTATTCATGCTCTATATGTCACTATGTACTCAGACAGTTAGGAATGCACAAGTCTATACATGCAGAAGCAGACTTTATTTACTATTGCTAATGATTTATGCCTCTTTTTTTTGGATGGCAGATAGAGGAATACACTGAATTTGTTTATAGAGCCTAAGAATAGCATTGCTAAAGGGTAAATCCGTTCTGGCTAAAAGCTGCAACTAGTCAGAAACCAGTTTTTTTTTTCAATGTGAAATTCTAGCATCTGAAAAGCAAATTCAAAATAAAATAGACCTAATCTTGTATCAGTAAAAGAACTGAATTTCAGAATTTCAGAGTTTCCCATGTAATGGAAATGTTGATTTTTTTAATTTCAGAAACCACAAGGAATTTCATTTCAATAACGTCATATCTCTTTCAGTCATGCAAAATGGTTTAAATGGATAAAGCTTTTTTCAAAGTTGAGACAGAGTATTTCACTTTTTAAAAACGTATGTAAAATTCACTATTTAAGATTATCTATAATGTGAAATACACAACAATTGACAAAAAAATGAGAAGTAATGAACTAATCTTTTGGACACTGAGGTAATGTCAGACCTTAAGATTTTTGAACTGAAATGATGAAGTCTAAATGAACCAGTTTCGAGAGCTTCCCATCTACAATGCAGATGAAATTAATTTGAAACATTTCATTTTTGACAAAAGACAGTTTGAATGATAAACCAGTTTTTCAGAAATATTCAGATTCCTACTGAAAACTAAAAGTTACAAGGATCCTCTATGAGATAACTCTGACTAACATCAGTAGGTATTTGAATCACGAATATATAGATCTCTTAATATGTAAGTTATTAGTTTTATACTTAGTGTGTACAGATGTCGGGGGACATAGATTTTATCTGTTGAATAGTTCAGTGCATTCCTCCAATTTTACAGTTCGGCTTTAAATATTGTATTGCTTAAATGAATAATTTGGCCTGGCTTCAATAAGAGACTGGTAAAGGGACTCAACTTACCTAACTTTTTGTCTGCAGACAAATAAAGCAGTAACAGCCACTAACATCACAATCAGAAACAAGCCAGCACTCACACCTTCAATAACTCCAAACAGAGGCTCTAGAAACAAAACAGTGTATTTATATATCTTGAGGAAAAGATATGAAGAATCAAAGAATCAATAACTTTCAGGGGATATGTTATTATCAGCTAAAGAAAATGGTTAAATACAAGGAAATGTAAGGCATTTAAACACTTAGCTAAAACCTGGCCTTGATTTTCTGTCCTTATTTTTTCCAAACATTATGCAAAATCTTTCACTCCCAACCACAGTAAAAGAAAGCACAGCCCCGTTATATGGGAGTTTAGTTCTCTTGCACTTTGGAGTTTTCTTGGTGATAGCTTCATGCTCATGGTTCTCTTGCACTTTGAAGTTTTCTTGGCGATAGCTTCACTGAGCCTTCACCCTTTCCTCTACTGTCAGCAGCTCCATCAAGCAGTCCTCTGAATTTTCAAACTAAGGCTGGATAAGCCATGGCTCCAGCCTCATTTCAGAGCAGCCTTCAGGACATGCACAACAATCTGGTTTTGTTCCACTCCTTCCAAATAGTTCTAGATACGAGAGTGTTCTGAGGCACAATATATGATCACATGCTACAATCATTGAAAAACAAGCCTGAAACTAACCTGCCTCTGTAGTGATCGGTAAAGAGAAGAAGGTGTCTGCAAAGAGCGGTTTAGGGAGTTCCTTTGGGTCTTCACTGAAGAGCTGGGTAAAAGCCCGTATGCTGATCCTAAAAAAACAACACTGTTATAGTTAGAGCTCATCAGATATTCAGAACCAACAGCAGAAAAGTAAGAACTCATTTGCCCCTTAGAGATAACTAAAACCTTTCCGCTGACCACAGACAGTTCTTAACACAGGTTCCTGAGCTAAATACTACAGCTGGGAGAGCCTAGCTAGTACAGATGGAGGGCTCTGAGGTACCTTGAGAGAGGTAACAGATGGGGCTCTGGCTGCTGGCACGCACGGCCTGACCATGCCTGAAGGCAGGACTAGCAGAAGCTGCAGTGGGGAGAGGAGTCAGAAATGCTTCTCAGTGGGGAGATATTTTCCCTCCACATAGCCGAACAGGGCTGTGCTAATGGAGAAATATTCGTATTTCCCAGACTGAACTTTTGGGAAATGTGCCCTAATGAGAGCAAACTGTGGTAGGGTAGCACTGTCTTGATGATGATGAAGAAGCTGAGAGGCATGATGTGTGCTGCCTGGCACATGCCTTCTGTCCATGTGGCTGTCCAGCGAGCAGCTTGCAGACCTCTTGGGAGAGTGTTGGCCTGTGGGAGGGGTGTGACTGAGCTGCACTGGAGCTCAAGTTTCATCTCACAGCCTGTGTAACTGCTGAGCCTGGTCTTGGCAGTCACCCTCTTCCACACCCTACAGCTAACCTGGGCCTAGCTCTGGAGCCTGGGGATGGTGCCACAGCTTAGAATAACCACCAGGCTTTTCTAGCGTGTTCCAAAGAAGTGGTGTGGGGTAGTGGTGCCAAACAGACCAAGTGAAGCATCCTTGCCTTCTCCTGTTAAGTACTCTTCTGACTTAGCTGAAAGACTTACAGTCTTAAGTCTTTCCAAAGACAGATTTAGCAGCTATAGGAGAGTTCCCCATCAAGCTGAGGGAAATAAATAAGCCTACGCACTGCACTGAGTTCTGTGCATAATTAATTGTATCATTCCTGTGCTAGTGAAGGACTGGTTCATACCTATGGAATGGGGACACGGATAAAGCTTTTATAAATTCACAGTGAAACACAAAGAACATCGTACAACCCAGTTATTAGTCTACAGAAGCTCAAGTGTATCAGGCATCCAGACAGCACCATGCCTAATAATGTGACAGAGCACAACTACGAACATAAATCTAACCTATAAGCAGTCCGAGGCTTTAGAGGTCCATCGCAGAATTTTTGCTGATCTGGATCACACCTTCCTCCCAGATTTTCCATTTCTCCTCCAAGCTTAATGTCAAAGCTTTTATAGTCGCTGTCAGGGTTTTCAGCACATCTACTGGCAAAATAATTGGTCTGGTAGATGCGTATAGAGTCGTTGTGTTTGTACTCCAGGTAGGAAGGTAATGGGTGCTGCTCATCGGGCTTTGGTCCTTCACTACCTACATCATGTGCAGAGAAAGGCAGAAGGTTTACATACCACAGCCATTAACGTGATGTAGTTTACAGGCTCAAGCTGTTGACAGACATATTCTTATCCAACTTTCCAGCATTCCTTGGAGGCTGCACAGGCTACCTTGTGAATACAAAACTACAGTGGTTAGGGTACCTTGTTTCTAGTACCAATCTTGCTATTACTTTTCTGGGGAACTTCAGACAGATTTCCTCACAAGACCTTAGCACAACTTTTCCAGGTACAATGCTGCAATAGGCATGCATGGGTCGAATTCAATGCTATGACATTTTTTCCAGTGCTGTTGGTGGGAATCTCTGTGATCCAGAATCCTGGATCCTACCACCAGCTATTTCAAAAAGCACGTAAAAAAAAAAAAAAATCCACACACTAACAAGTCTTCTGTATAGACAGAAAAGCTGCAATAGGAAATGACAGGAGTTCCCTGAATGGAGACTCACGATAATGTGTAAAAGACTCAGGTAAGCAAAACCATGGCAATGAGTAGTTCCTTTCTCAAAGAGCTTTATAGTCTGCACAAACATGACACAGTAGACAGTGGAAATATTGTCTATGCTTTTTTTCCCTAAGGGCTGATGGACAGAGAGATTAAGAAACTTTCTCAGGGGTCACAAAATACGTCCTGGCATGCCAGTAAATGAAGCCACTTCTAAAAACAAGGTATTAATTGTTGAGACATCCATCTGTTTTGTCACATATAGGTCAACTGCAGAAAGGGAAGTTTACATGCATGCTACAAGGGCAATTTCTGTTCTGTTTCACAGTGCTGCACACAAGGTCATTTTCTTCAGTGAGCAAACACCACCTGGGAGATGCTACCTTTGCCTTCTCAGCATGGCTTACTGAGGTTGTCCAAAAGAGTTGCCTTAGTGTTCCCATCTAACATTTAAACTACCTTTTGAGATCTGTGCACAGCAAGGCAGTTTCTTCTGTGTCCACTGCCAATGGCATCCAACATGTCTCCTACTGTGGAAATTTCCTGAACATACATGAGATAATAACCTAGACTACAGAAGCTAACTACTGCTTCTGGCTCTGCAGTTGCTACTGACCCTCTGAGGAGAAGACTGAGTTCCTAAGTCTGCAGGCTAGGGAGCAAGCATAGATCCAAAACCTCTACGAAACTCAGCCACCAGATGAGGAGAAGCTCCTTTGCTGTGTAGTGATGGGGGCGTACTTCCCCATGTAACTCCTATAGGCTATAGAGAGAACGGTATTAAATCATGACACTTACCATCAGCCTCTCTCACAACCACAGTAAAGTACTTCACAGCTCCATTAGTATCACTAAACCAGCTGCAGTTAAAAGTAAAGTTGATGGAGGATTTGGTAATCAGCACCTCTTTTTTGTTCACTCGTATGTCTGGAGGTGGCTGAGGGGGACCTGAGTAATTAAAAAAAAAAAAAAGGGGAAAAAAAAAGAGAAAAGTATTATCTATGTATTTGCTGTGAGCCAGACCTAGTAAGGGAAATAAAGCTCAGCTGACTGGACCCAAGTCTCTGATTCTATTCTCTTTGCAATCAAGAAAGTATCTTCACCTCCTACAGAGAAACTGCCAAAGGATGAAACAAGCCAGAAGTGAGCTAACTATAACAACAGTGGCAGCTCCTCAGTAGGAATTCCTGCAGAAGCCCACATGGAAAAGCATTGAAGTCTTGCTGAATCTATGAAATCAGAAATCGTAGCTGCTCAAAATGACAGAGGTTTAAGCCAGGTATTTGGAGGTCACATAGCACACTCACTATAGGAAGGTATCTATTTTAAGCATCTAAATTTCTGCTTCCTCTTCCAGAGGAACAGCCCTGAGACACAGCATTCAACTATAGAGTACCATCTTCCAGACTGACTGCACAATTTCCATAGGAAATGTTCTTTGTATGATAGAAAGCTATACCTCAAACCGTGACACAGCAGAACGAAACTGGAAAGCAAAGTACATAGGGAAAAACCTTCAGAGAACCAGTGCAGCAAAAGTGGGGATTTTAGAATCTACATTGCTGAATCTTTTAAAAATCTGTATTACTGGAACTATATTTCATGCATGGGAAACATATTGAATATGTAAGCAGGTGGCTAAACTTGGAAAGGTTTTAGATTGCAAAACCAATCAATAATTCACATATTTATACGTTGTTTAGCTAAACCTCTTAGATCTACAAAGCCTAGCTGCAATTTTTTGGGTTCCCTTGAGGTGGGGCCTCCAGTGTTAACCACAGCCTGGGAGGGCAGCAGCATTCAAAACAAATAAGAACAAACGTGAAACAGCTAACCTTCAAACAGGACTCAGTCTCACTTCTTGTGACATGAGTAGCTAGCTCTTACTACAGCTGAATTTGCAGTATCCTTTGTGGTAGAGGAAGGAGATGACATGGTTGCAATTAAAAGGCAATTGATGGGGAAAGGGAGAAGGTGGTTTGGTGACCAAACTCTGTAGCTTAGATCACTAACTCCCAAACCAAACATAATTTTTATGATCTAGAATTTCACAGAACTGTGGCTTTTAATAAGCAGCTATAGAGACATCCCTGAATAGGCCTCCTGGCTGTCCTGTCATTTTTGAGAAGTTTAGCCCTGGAGCGGTTCAGGCCCCTACGTTGTGCTGTGCCACTGAATCCAGAGGTACTGCAAAAACTGGAGCAGCTCTAGGGCCAGCAATGGCAGGCTGTTGAGTGCAGCAATGCCTGGCAGTGCAGAGGCACCAGCAGATGCTGTCACTACCCTCCACTCAGCAGCCTAAGGGTGGAGAAACTGCAGAAGCTGTTTCAAAGCACATGCTTTGGAAATCTGTGATCTTCCCTCAGGTCTAACTCCTACAGGGGATTAGGTCAGGTAGCATCTCAGAAGAGTGTATAGAGAGCCCAAATAGGACACAGTGTCACAATCCAGTGTCCTTACTGAGGGACCTTTTTGCTGAGGATGGCTACCGTCTGTGAGGGGAAACAGCCAGGCACAGGAAGCCAAGCAGCAACCATGAGGACAATTAAAGGTGTGGGATGACGAGGACATCTTTGGTGCTGAACATCAGAGCGACAGAATAATTTTTCATGTTTCTCAGGCTACATTTCATGAATGAGCCAAATAAGCACGTCTCGCAATGTAATGAGAGGCGATATATTTAAAATCCTGCATTGGGTGTCACAACAGGGACCAAAGGACAGGTTCACCCTATTTTGGCCACCAGATTACGTGTGCCACACACTGGCAATTGTGGAGTTCAGAACTCCTTTTGCTGTCTAACCAACACAAGCAATTGCTTATTGCTGCTCACTGCCTCCCTTCACAGCAACTCGGAATTCCACTTACGGTCAATCATTGTGATGGTGCTGTCTTCAACTACTTCACTTGTCATGTCTGCAGAATGCACCTTGATGGACACCAGGTATCGCTTGTGGGGAACGAGGGTCATGATATTAAGCAGGGATTTGTCTTTTTCTATCCTTTTAGAAAATTCCACTTCACGAGTGTCCAGTTTTTTGCATTCGACGCTATACCCATCAAAGTCAGAATCAGGAGGAGTCCAGGAACACGCGATGGCAGTAGAGGTCTGGGGCCGACAATGAAGACTTTGTATCTTGTCTGGTTCTAGAGGAATGTTGAGAAGTTGAAGCTCAGTGGGAAAAACATCAGGCATCATGGACTCTGCTCACCCCACGGCGCCTAGATTCTGCATCAACCATTTGATCAGAGCAGGAGGCTGGGAGCCAGGATTCCCATCTCTCCTGCAAATGTGTGCTGCCTGATTATTAGGCAAGGCAGTCTTACTCATTTTAGCCATCTGAAATCGGATCTAGTGACATCAGCCTCATCAGGTTTGTGAAGCTTCAGTAATTGTGAAAACAAGCAAACAAAACTACTTGCTGAAGTCTTAACAAGAACAGCAACACTGGAAAGCAGTGGATTTCTAGAACTCTGTTACAACCTATTTGAGGTTACATGTGGTCAACAGTATCAGCCAATACTAAGACTGTCATCTAATGATTGATTTGGTTTCCCGGGTAGCATGTTGTGTGTCCATATTAGTAAAACATACCACAAAACTATGCTTTATTCATGTAATATTGGAGCATCATTTATAACATGCGACATGTAAGAAGGATGAGATTTCACTTTCAGATGGCAGACACCTACATTTAAGTGGTTAAATACAGGTGAAAGAGGTAGCTATGCTCTCATTTTAATTAATATGCTCAATGAGGTCTAAAGAGCTACTCAGCTTACTAAACATAGATGCCAATTTGGAGCTCAATCCCACCCCAAGCGACATGAGGGTTTGCCAAGGCTCAGTTATTTTTACAATTCCACGTCACTTTTTCAAACCAGCCTGCTACTGAGATTGCTGGAGACAGCTAGAGATTACGTCGATCCACAGACACTGACAGAAACGCAGAGCAGTGAAACACTCTGATTCCAGTTTCAAATCTAGTACAGCAGGGTTTCATTCATCCTTCCTATCTGATCGTTCAGAAACATTTTGATTATTTCAATATCCTACTGTCCCTAATGTCAGAGAAGTTTGGATATTCAGCCTTATTTTATCCGTGAAACTGATTGATTCAGGCTCTGCAACTGAACCGCCCCACTCTGGATGTGAAGATTGCAAATGTATGCCCATTTTCAATCTTTAAACAGTTGACCTTGCACACAGCAAGGGCTTAGAGTCTAGCTGAATTCATCACCAGTCATTCATGAATTTATTAATGGAAATTATTGACTGCGAAAGGAATTGGTAAGATTTAACAGTTTTGCATCTTCTCCAGCTGAGTGTTAGGGTGCAGTGGAAATTGTTACTTACTTGTTCTTACACTTGCAGACTGTGACTGACTGTATGTCTTCCAGCTGTCACCACTGACCGTTCTGACACTGAACTCATAGAGTCTTCCTGGTCGCAGGCCATGAATGATGCGTACTTTTGATTTGCTGCTGCTGTAGGGATTGAATACTGTGAGGGGATCTTTTGGAAGCCACTGCAACTCAAAGTCGTCATAGTCTGTCCAGTCTGGAGGACCCAGCCAAGTGATTGATAAAGAAGTGTTTGCAACATCGGTAAAGGATACAGTGTTAGGAGGGCTGGGTGCTACACAGAAAGGGGTGAAAAAGGGAAAAAAAAGAGATTCTTAACAAATTTTTACACAAGACAAGTAAGATCAAACATGCATTATTTTCTTCATGCATCACAAAGTGGTTTATATTATCCCGTGTACACAGCCAGTTACTGCATCAGTGCTGATGGTGGTGACTTTCACAGACATTACATATTCCTGAGCCTTTGAAAGAAAAACAGTGCTGAACAAAATCACACTCCATTGGTTTAATACCCTTAAGGATATTCTTTATCTTTACACCTTCAGTGACTCTTATAATAAATCCTCCCTCAGAATAAGTCTGTTGCATAGTTGTGAACTAATATGAATTCTGACAGATGGGACTAAACAAAAATCCCAAAGCTTTTGTGTCTTTTACCTGTTCTTCCTTCAGCATTTGCTGTGTTGGTCAGGTCACCACTGTGAGTCACCACAACCAGAGTGTACTTTCTGCCAGGAATGAGCCCCTGGAAATGCCATTCTTTCAGGTCTTTCCTGTGCCATGTTTCTTTCTGTGTCCCATTTGGGTTGTAAAGAGTCAGCTCATAGAAGTCAACATCTCCTGCTGCTGGACCCCAGGTGAACCACAGACTGTCTGTCATGTTTCGGTTGGATGCCTTCAGACCAACAACGGGGGCTGGTACTGAAAAAAAGGGGATGAACATTATCTTCTGTAGAACATCCTCAGGGTGAGGAGAAGCAACAAGGTCAAGCAGACCTTACACTTATCCTGCAATGACAGCCATGTAATAAACTAGACAGCCACCACAGCTGGCCAAAAAGCCAAAAACCATCAGGAAGCATATCTCAATAGTTTCCTTTCTTATTTTGAACTGCCACTGTCCCCAAAAGAGGCTGAAATATTTATAATAGTTTTGCAAATGCTAAGCAGCTTTTTCCCAGTCAGTGTCTGGAAACATCCAGTTCTGAGGCAGCTGAAGAAAGCACAGAGGCAGTGGTACAAAGCGGTTACTATATGGTGCCTCAGAGGATAAAGAAAGGTTTCACAGAGTGTCAGGGCTGCTAGAGCTGCTTAGGAAACGCTGCTTCCCACGTGTGGCTAAACAACCATGGAGCTGCAGCCATTGCTCCCCATGGGAAACTAGTTTTACTTCACTGGTAGATTGTCTGCCTCATTAACCCTACTTGCTTTGCCTTTTGTCTTTTGTCAATTGCCTTTTGTCAATATAGACCAATATTGCTTCTAAGATAGGAGACAGCTGTTTTCCTTTAAGTCTTATGCAGCATACATGGGGATGTCCTTCTCCTGACCTGAATACTGGAGAACTATTCCTTCATTTTTCCTCTTGTAACCACAACATTCAGAATTTACCTTCTTTATCTAATGCTTTTCATGTATAAGCCAATTTTGATATTTCTAATAGTTGCTCTAATCTAGCATGAACATCAGACTCAGACCAGCTCACTGGTGTCCCTCATTAGCATCACACTTGAGACGATGATTTTCTTAGATGTTCTTGCCTGTTCTTCCAAAGACAGATGACTCATTAGTGAGGTCTCCGCTGTGGGTAACAATCACCATTCGATACATCCTGCCTTGCTGCAGGTTCTGGAATGAACATTTCTGGAGGTGCTGCTCTCCTGAAATCCTGTCATGAAGGGACTTGTCTGGGTTGTAGAGAAAGATGTCATATGAATCAAGCTCCCCTTGTGAGGTGGTCCAGCTGAAGGACAGTCGGTCAGTGGTGTTCTCTGTGACCTTCAGATTTGTGACAGCTGCTGGAACTGAAAAGAAGGATAAATGCAAGAGTAAATATCAAAGTGTCTAGCCACTAAGCTGAACCTTTAATAAAGTAACAACTTATGACTGGAATACATTTCAATTAAGCCACAAGTAGCTAAGTAATGTCAACATCAACTTTCAGAAGCAATGGGAAGGCATTTATGAGGTGCCACTAAGTCTCTCCAATACAATGTTTGTATTTCCCAGCAGGCTTGGTTCTCCAGCCTGTGCTCACACAGAACTGTCCATTAGTTTCTACAAGAAGCTTTAATTGAGTAAAGACTGCAAGATTCGGCTCTCAGTTTAGAGGTGTGTATTAATGTCAAATCCTGCACTAAGAGCCTTGAGATTGTGAATTAAAAACTTGATGACAGTAAAGCATTCAGGTGATTCCATAACAGATAGACTGGTGGAAGCATTCAGCACTTTGGTTCAATATCCTTATTATGAACTATGGCCACACTATTATGCTAACAGATTTCAGATTCACATACCAAGCACATATCAGGAAAAATGATGCCTCAATATCTGAGGTCTGTTCCTACTGGAATCAGGATATACAGATGATTCATGTATTTAATGATATCTGACTGAGGGAGCTATAAATAGAGATGTTCTAATTACCTGTTCGACCAACAGTTTCTGCTCGCTTACTGAAGAGCCCGCCACTGACTGTCAAAACTTGTATTTTATACTTCTTGCCGGCTAATAAATCTTCAAATTTGTGCTGTTTGGCAGTAGCTGGCTCTGATTTGTTGCTCAGGAGGATTCCTTGCTCATTCAAGAGCAGAATGTCATATCTTTCAGCTACACCAGGAGCTTTCTGCCAGGTTACTAACAAGGAATGACTGCTGTAAGCATGATGGGCTAATAATTCCTGGACAGAGGCTGGAACTGGAAGCAAAAATTAAAGGCAGGACATTACCAGGGGAAATACAGACCATTCAATACACAGCTATGAATAGAGTAATTAATAGACAGTATCTTTATACATTTGCATGTTCACCTGTGGGAGAAGGGATATCTGTGCATGTGTTTGCACAAGCAAATAATTCCTAGACATAAATACAATCAGATGAAGTTACAAAGCATCATGGACATCTGAACTGGGCATGGAGAAGCAAGAGATATACGTAAATTATCATGAAAAGAGGGAGAAGGAGAGTGAGATGAACTGACTGAAACAGTTAAGAAAGGCATGTGAAAAAGAACTGAAAAATAAAGAAGTGGTAAATTGGTGCAAAATAGTGGCACAGAATAGAAAACGTTAGCCAGCAGCTGTTGCACAAAACTCAAGGCCACAGCAAACACATGCAGGTGCTAAAGAGAAAGGATGGATTAAAACCAAGGTGTTCAACTGTGCGTCCTGACACGCAACATATTGGTGCAATACATTGTCTAACAAGCCTTGACCATGCAATGGGCTCTACTGGAACACAGTATTTGACTACACGGAGCCCTGCGGATGTATGTGTTGGATGGGTACAGGCACAGGACTGCGGAGGGCTGGAACCGCCTTCATCCTACAAAGGCACACTTTGGGCTGGCGGCCTGAATTCCACACACATTTACCCAGTTAAAGCTACTCATATGACAGATCTCACTGATAGTAACAGAGCCATGCCTCAGTGTTTGCAAGAGTGAGGACTCACGCTCTTTGAGATAGAAACTTCTCGTGAGTCTGCGTCTCTCCATACCCAGTGGTACGTTCATAAATATTATTAAATAAGGGTCAGCTTCTGGGAAGACATAATGCAACTTGCTCCTTGTCTCAAAAGAAACGTACTTGTTCTCCCAAAAGCTGCTAAGCTGTTGTGCAAGGTGCCACTGTTAGATTGCACCACCACCCGGTACTGCTCCCCAGCTTCCAACTTGTGAAACATGTGCTCAGAGACATGTTTGGAGACACTCTGGGAATCAAGCTGATGGTTTTGCTGAAATATAGTCACTGTGTAGGAATCAACATCTCCACCTCCAGGAGTCCAGCTCACTTTCAGGCTGTTTGTCATGCCGTTAGGTGACACATGAATGTTTCTGACTGCACTTGGAACTGGAAAAAAAAAAAGGGAACACAAAGGCACCTCCTCAGAAATTTCCTGTTTGATTCAGACTTTTTAATTCCTACTTTTTTATGGCCACAGAAAATGATTCAGAGGACAAAGAGCATATACAGGTACAAGTAATTTCACTCACGGGTAAACACAAGTAAAGCTGAAGGCATTTGTGTTGGATTGTGCCATTTTAGAAAAGCAATTCTATGTGTTTACAGGAACAAAAGTAAAGAAAATATAAGTTAAACAGAAAAAAAGTTTGTATATTCTTTTATCTGGATAACCTCCCTCTTTTCCAAATGATGCTTTAGAAACATCTCAGAAAATCAAAGTTCTTTATGTACACTTACTTAGGCATTTTGCAGTTATAATCTCACCCATTCATTTCAGGTGGGTAAACAGAGGATAAAATAGCTTAAGTGATTTAGCTACAGATACTAAGCAAACAACTGGCATGCATGGGAATAACAGAAAGCCAAACACTGACATCACCATACCATTCCTATGCAACAAAACAAATTATCTGCCAATAATCAAATATTGGTGCCTGTGACATTTATGTATTAAGCACAGATCAAGTTGGCTGAAGTACTACTGTGATTTTCAAAGAGATCTGCTATCTTTGTGCCAGTGTTACAGGACCTCAAATAAGATCGTGGTTCTCCCTTGATTTTCTGTGACTCATTCTTTCCTCTAGAGAAGCCTCAACACATTTTAAATACCACATTATTTCTTACTTGTCAGGCCTTCTATGAAAGTAGCACGTTGTGCATCTCCACTGATTGTCAAGACAAGAATTTTGTATAGACGTCCTGGAGTCAGAGCTGTGAACCAATACTCCTCAATGGTGTTCCCAAGGAAAATGGGTGGGAAGATCTTCATATCATTGAAGAGGAGCTGAATCTCATATTTATCAACATCCCCTTCAGCCTTTGACCAAGTTACCTGCAGATCTTCTGTGCTTCTGTTACTAAGAGTCAGTTCCTTCACTGACTCCGGCACTGAAGAGGTGAGAAGAATGATATAGGAAACTTCTCAGTACTTATTACCAGATCACAGCAAAAAGATAACAGCTCCTGAGCTAAAACTTTTCATTCAGTTCCCTAGGAAAAGCAGTAGACTGCACTTATTTGCAAGGGTTGCTCTTTGTGGTTTGCACCGTACCTAACACTGGAAGGTCCCATTTCAGAACAGGGTGTCCACAATCTATCAGCGTAAAAATAATAAACGAATAACAATGGAGCCTGCAGGGAGTTTGCATAGCCAACAAAAATTGAGTAGGATCTGCACATACAACAAAGGTGGTGCAAAGAGGCATGAGCTAGTGGAGACCCAAGGCGAGCCGTCTATGTGATGCAGCACCATGCTGCGCAGTTCCCAACTCCTGCCAAATGCAGGTCAATTATTTTTGCCCAGTGCTACATTTGTGTTAATAACCTTGGTTTCTTAGCATGGCTCATTAAGCTTACATGTAGTGCTAGGTGAGGACAGGCAGATTGCATCCAGATCCCTGCCGGCTCACAACTAGCCACCTTACCACTCGTGCCCCATGCTCTCCAACTCCAGTTCTTGGGGTAATTTGAGTAGCATGAAGTCTAGCCTATCTTCTTCCTTATACATTTCCATTACCAGAAAAAATTGTCTTGTACATTCTGGCATACTTTAAGCATAAATACTAAGCTTATGTGGAAATCTGTACAACTGTTTTTCGGTTTTCCATGTTTCAAGATTTGCTTTCCAAGTTCACAGTAGAGGTCTCTCCTTTCACTTTCTGTATGTCTGCAACTTGAACACTGGTCATAAACTAAATACTGCTTTCCATACTTGGAATGACACACATTCAAAGAGTCACACTCAAAATCCTATGTTAAAATCATATGAGATTTTTGAGCCCAGCTATGGTAAACAGAAAAAAATCATGCAGTGTCTTAGGATGTTTCTGGGGTATTTACTTACTTGTTCTGCCATAGACCCTTTCACTAGTTTCATATTTCCCACTCCTTGTGCTGACTGTGACACTGTACTGCCTCCCTGGGACCAGATTAGTGAACACACATTCATTTTCATCCTTTGGGACACTTTTTGTTTGGATGAAATCATTGTTGTTCTTGATGATCACTTCATAATTATCAAAATATCCAGAGGCATGTAACCAGGACACCTTCAAGTAGTCACTTCTGGCTGAATTGCTGACAGTAAGTCCCTGAACACTTGAAGGGACTGAAAGAAAAAACACAATTAAAGATTCAGAAGGCAATAACTTCCTGAAGTAACAGGAGTAGCTGTAGTGGACTATATTTGTGGTAATTACCAGACTTTCCTGAGGAAGTTGCAAAAAGACCACAACGTGGATTTAAGCAATACCCTACCCTCTAAAATGGTAATTCTGCAGTTTCCAGCCTGCTTTACATCATGTGACAATAGTTTGCCTTTCCAATTTTTGGTCTTTTGGAACTTGGTCGGTTTTGCTTACTGCAGTGAGTTCCACAGGTTCACACTAGTCCTGAATTTGCTTCTCCTCATTTAAATGGCTGTCCCTTGGATTTTCACTTACATCATGAGAAGACTAAAATTGCACTAACTTGATACTTGTTGCCGGTTTAACACCCCTTACCATCTTTCTTTTATTCTACTGGTTTACTGAGTGTAACGTGTCAGTCTTTTCAATCTTTGAGGAAGTTTTAAGAAGTTTTCCATCATTACTGGCACCCTTCTCTGAAATGTCTCTATTCCTGTTATAATCTCCTTGAACACTGCAAGACCAAAACCATAGACGTGGGTGTTACATGACCAAAACCAATAGACATGGATGATACTCGTTTATGCGACACCATATTAATATTTTAGTAGTCAGCTCCTATCCTGTTCTTTCAGTGTTTGAGTAACTTTTTGGGGGGATGCTCTGTAGGATCACAGAATCATAGAATGCGTTGGGATGGAAGGGACCTTTAAAGGTCATCTAGTCCAGCCCCCCTGCAATGAGCAGGGACATCTTCAACTAGATCAGGTTGCTAAGAGCCCCATCCAGCCTGACCTTAAATGTTTCCACGGATGGGGCATCTACCGCCTCTCTGGGCAACCTGTTCCAGTGTTTCATCACCCTCATCATGAAAAATTTTTTCCTTGTGTTCAGTCTAAATCTACCCTCTTTTAGTTTAAAACCATTACCCCTTGATATACTTGAAGAGCCAAGTAGAGGGGTTAAGGGCAGGAAAATGCATTTGAGCCAAAACTGATACATGATTTCTGCTCACTCACAAGGACTGACACATGATTTTTATTCATGCTAAAGTAATTCTGTATGACATAAAGCAGCAGTAGGGGCATAAGAATAAGACTAAGTCTGTAAAGCTGCAATTTTATGGTTTGATCCTCCAACCCCTACTCACCCATCCCGGTTTGGTCAGATACTGATAGATCACTGATGATGACTATATAAAGTGGTTATGGTGACTGTATTCGCTCAGAGGCTCTCTTTACCTGTTCGTTCCTGGCTGAAAGAATAATTTTCATACTTCCCACTCTTCGTGGTTATCATCACATTGTAAAGCGTCCCAGGAGTAAGGCTGCTGAAGGAGCATTCACTGAGGGATTTGGAAATGGTGAGAGTCTGAACAATCTGGTCATCATGAGAGAGTGTTACCAAATAATTGTCTACATCTCCAGAAGCTGGCAGCCAAGAAACACTGAGGTAGTCACTGCGACCTGAGTTATTTACTGTTACTCCAGTCACGCTGGAAGGAACTGTGCAACAAAGAGGAAAAAACAGAAGAGCTTTAACTAGCCAATTCCTATTCTTGTGAGAATGCCTGGAATGCCACCCTGCAAAATAAGCAGTCTGGAAATCCTGAGAAGCTCTGCACTGACTCCTACTCAGCAGCACTCATCCACTTTTTGGAATATAGTGAAGGAAATTGTCTTTGGTGGCATGATCCCAGCATTTCTAAAATCCCAGAAGATGAGTTATCCTCTCAAATTGCCCTTCATCAGTAACAGCAGTAACTACTGAGGCTTGTATGAAGCTGAGGCCCATAGCAGAATGTGTTTCATTTACAATGAGTTCTCTGACGCCTAGTGGCCAAAACATGAATGCAATTTGTTTTTCAAGCCAGCAAGGTGAGCTCAAAGGCTCCACATCATTACCAGAACTACCATCACTCAGGTACAAAATTGGCAGTTATTACAGGGGCACACCTTAATCATTATGAACTGTCACGTTTTCACTGGACCCATGCACTGAACTGACTTACCTCAGTAGGTAAGCAGAGGGGCTGCCCATCAGCTGTCAGAGTCAAAAATACTAGAAGATTTTACAAAATATGTCTAAGTACTTTAAGCCTTTTCGTGTTATTCTTCTCCAATTGTTTTGGTGGTGGGTTTTTTTTGGCTTTTGTTTTATTTAACCTGAAAATAGTTGTTTTCAAGGAGAACATTGGAGCAAACTGCAGAATGCCTGGCCCCTTTCAAATTCACATAAAGGGTGAAATTGCACTGTGTTGTCAAATTTTTCCTCTATTTAAATATCCAAATGACTGGTATTACATTTCATGAGTCATTAAACTTACAGAATTTGATGCAATAGTAAATCCTGTCCTATGCAGTATAGAAGGGCCTCATAATGAGTAATTAATCCTGGTGGACATTCTCTAATGTTGGACTGGAGAAAAAGAATGGGTCATGAGAGATTGAGACACAAATTCATCCCACCACCTTTAGGCAGCTAATTTGCACACCTATGTAAGGAGCGATCACCCTGTGCTGCCATCTAGCCAATGGAACAAGAAAGTCCCTTCCAAGGAGCGATTCACCCACCACAGCTGCACATCACTTTCAGGGCATATTTCTGTCTTCACTACAGAGCGATCCTGCTGTACAGAGTTCCTGTTGTAGGCAGAGCAGTTGGCTCCCTAAAGCTATGCTAACATGAATCTGGACCCGCAGCGTGCCTGAGGTCACACCCAGGAATTACATGGCTGAAACTCCTGTATATCTGAATTCTCAGTCCAGTGGCTTAATCACAAGACCATTCTATTTAATCAATTCACCTTTTAGGAACTGACAAAAGACATGCTGGAGCATTTTCCTTTTTACCTGTCCTTCCCTCTGCGATTGTTTGCCTTGAAGATATCCCCCCCGCTGACAGTGGTGACAACAACTGAATAGAGTCCTCCAGGTTTCAGGGGATAGAAGTGGTATCTGTTGGTTTCACTGGGAACAGTCTCATTTTTAATGACAACATTCTCGTGAATCAGCAGCACTTGGTACGAGTCCACATCTCCCAGCGCTCTTGTCCAGTTGGTGAACAAGCTGTTGGTTGATCCCTGACTTGCCACGGTCAGACCAGTCACTTGGGCTGGCACTGAAAAAAAAATTGTCATAATGTTACTGAGAAGAAATAAAATAAACCAAAACAAAATCTCCCAAACAACCCAAGTTTAGTCACACTGAGGAAGTGAATCAAAAGAACATTCCAATTTGCAGCCAGACTCAACAGGACTAAAAATAATCTGTGGACTGCTTCCTGTCTGATGGGATGTGGTCTATGGGAAACTATCTAAGGCACAGAAAGGTCTTGCAGGCTTTAGCACAGCTTTTCTCAGTCAGACCAAAATGATTCAAGATCAGTGAACAGGAAGAGACAGCATTTTATAAATACTATTAAACAAAAGCCGTCAATTCAGGAAATCACTCGGTTTTGTGATGACTATTTCAAATACAGTCTATGTCTTTCATTCTCCCTTTCTTCTCCTATTCCCCATCTCTCATTCCTATTAAATGCCAAACTAGTTTGATGAATACCTCAGGCATAGTCATCTATACCTCAGAGAAGTGTCAGACCCTTTAATTTTGGGGGTAAAACTGAGATGGATGGTTTTGGTTTTACTTTTTACGTCAGAAGATCTGCAGGATACTAACTTTTCTAGCATCAAAAGATGAACTAATTGTTAAACTGACACAACATTTATCTAAGAACAAGCTGGTAAACTCACCCAGACCAAAAAGGAAAAAGAAAGAACGGAAAGGAATGGAATATCTAGCACAAATTTTACCCAAATTCTTTTTTTTATTTGACAATATTTGGTCAAAGCAAGGAAATACAGTCACTTCTTTCTAAGTATTTCTGCTTACATGACCAAGCACAACTGAAATAAAGAACCCTTTAACTTAAAAAAAATGTGATTGCAAGCTTCATCTCTTGTTTTATATCAACCTTTCTGCACACATAGTACTGGATTAGCAATCACTAACAAAAGCTAGAAATTAGGCACATAGCTGAAAAATCGCAATGTTCATATAAAACTGAATCAAAAATCCCACCCGTTTTATAATACTGTCATAACATAGCAAGGTCCAACAAGAAACAGAAGTGCCAGATTTCTATGCTAAAGGCACTTTCAGTGACACCTCAGGCTTCACTGGAATCTGACCAATCTGGGAAGCATGTAAGACCTATTTCTGTCATATTTAAAGCAATATTTTGCAAGCCTAGTAGGTTGCCCTACTGAAAAGAAGATTCAGAGATCTGGAATGCTTAATAAGACCTACATTCAAATTCGCTGATGTTTGTTCTTTATCCCTTTGAATGTAATGCTGACACACTATCCCTGTCTGATGTGTTTTCAAGCATTGATTCACACTAGTGAAGTGGGACACTGCAACCTTTATGCCTGAATAGGCCTCCTAAAGGGGCGTAAGGCAGAAGGAAGTGAAATCCCAACTATCTAATCACATAGAGAAATGAAAGTGCAAGTCAAACTTTTCAGGCCTTGGAAGGAGTTACAACACTTTAGTAAGGACCACTATCAAGCCATAGGCATGATTAGATTCATACACTAGCAGCTTGTTCTTCTCTTACGCTGTGCCGGACTAGAGCTACGTTTTAAGACTTTGCTTGCACTGGAGAATGCATAAGTCAAGCAGAGTAAAGCAACACGTATGGTTTAAAACTTGTACACGTGCACAAAATTAGCACCCTGCAGGGGGTGGGAATGGGACCTTCCTTGTGTCACAGTCATCTTCCTAAGTAACAGATACAGATTTTGGAATCAGAAGAGCAGAGAGATTCAAAATACATTTTCAAGGTCACATATGTTTTGTGTCTGTCAACCTTGGAATGTTCCCCCTAAAGCAACATTTTCCTGTGTGGTGGTGTTTTTTTTTTTCCAGATGATGAATGCTTTGAATCAAGGAAGTGACCTTCCTGAAGATACCCAATGAAAACTGTTCTTCTTATATGGAATCTTGTGCTAATGTAGATTGATCAGACATGACATAACATTTCAGAAAACTGTTTTGCTAAGAATTACATATCCATTTCCCCAAAACCTTAAATAAATACTGTGAGATAATGGACAGTCAGAAATGAGAGACTCAGAAACATAACTTTTCTATTGAAGAAACAAATGTAAGTTCAAGACTTTTGATATTTAGATGCTGAGTTCATTCAGTTCACTGCAAAGCAAAGAAAGTTGTTAATGGTTAACAGAAGTAAAGATTAAAATAGTTTGACAGGATGATACCTGTTCTTCCGTCCACTGAAGTCCAGTTGCTTAAAATCCCACTAATGGTAATGATGGTAACTGTATACTTTCTTCCAGGTACCAAGTCAGTGAAAGTGTATTCCTTAGCTTCTTTTGCAAGCCCCTTTTTTATGACAGTAAGATACCCGTCTCCCAGTGAAACCACATAGCTGTCCCATTCCGCAACAGGGGTCATCCACATGACACTAAGTGAAGATTCATTAGCATGCTTCACACGAAGCTGGAGAACGGACTCTGGAGCTGTAGATGTACACAAATATCACAATGAGAACAAGGCTTTGTAGTGAACACACATGTCATATCTCAAGCTGCTGTAAGGAATCTGTTCTGTAAGATAGAAATGTTACAGCAACAGAGTATTTGTCATCAAGAGGAGATTCTTTACCTTTCTCTAGGAAGCCAATCTTACAAATCTATTATTTGTGCTGCTCTTCCAGTAAAGGGCTGTAGCAGCAGACTTCAGCAATGCATTAAGGCTGTAATGCTTAGGTTTAAACTTATGCCAGGATATACATTTTAGTACGAATGGAAATGCAGTGAAGTCAGTGAGCCTCCTCTTGAACTGCGGGTGCTAGACAGGGATATAAAACATTTGTACCATAAAACAGATCTATACCAATTTAGCTGTAACAAAAAAGGATGCAAATTATAGGGTCAGAGTGACATTGATTTTGCACTGGTTCACATCTCAGTGAAGCTGGGAGACACTCCAAACTTTGGAGTGGTATTGTCCTGGTTTCGGCTGGGCTAGAGTTAATTTTCCTCCTAGTAGCTGGTATAGTGCTGTGTTTTGGATTTAGGATGAGAATAATGTTGATACCACATTGATGTTTGAGTTGTTGCTAAGTAGTGCTTACACTAAATCAAGGACTTCTCAGCTTCTCATGCTCTGCCAGCAAGAAGCTGGGAGGGGGCACAGCCAGGACAGCTGACCCAAACTGGCCAGAGGGCTATTCCATAGCATGTGATGTCATGCTCAGTATATAAACTGGGGGAAGTTGGCCGGGGGGTGGTGACCACTGCTTGGGGACTGGCTGGGCATCGGTCAGTGGGTGGTGAGCAAATGCATTGTGCACCACTTATTTTGCATATTCTTTTACTTTTTTTTTTCCCGATTCTCTCCCCCATCCCACTGTGGGGGGAGCGAGCAAACAGCTGTGTGGTGTTTAGCTGCCTGCCGGTTAAACCACAACAGGTATAAAAGAAAGAATTTGATCAATGAACTTCTATGTGTGTTCGTGTGTTATCTAACGTAGTCCCCTGATCTGATTTTTTCCCTGTTACACTGAAATCCAACTCACTTTCCAAGACTGTGGGTTTACGTAAGAGAGAATTAAGTCAGAATAGGGTCTAATACCTATGCTTCATAACAAGTACATTATGAACCTGACTGTGGGTCAAATACAGTTGTGATACACCCACTGCTGGATATTATTTATTGGACTACGTTCTAATCACTTAGCTGTGTCAATTAAAAGTAACGCCATAAACTTAAATTATTTGTAACATATATCAAAGTAAGCAAAATAAGAATCTGCCTTCCTCTGATCAAGTTGGCTAGAAGTTAAAGCTGCAGTTCTGTAGCGTCTACTGGTCTTGCCATTGCGCAAAATCAAAAAAATGAAGCCCTCAGGGAATGACAGGTAAGGGTGTATCAGGAAAGGTGAGCACCAGGAGTGTGAGGATAAAGTAGGGCAGCCCTATCTTATCTCACGTTCTCCTGTGAGATAAGGCTCAGGCTTGAGTCTTGCCTGATACTCCTCCTCCAAGTCTTCTTATCCTCTGAATGGCACTTATTTCGCATTCACAGAGTAGAACCATTAACAATTATATTGCAACTATTTTTTAAGTTTGAAGCAATCAGATGTGGCTTTGACTAGCATGCTCCAAAAGAATTCCAGTAATGTCACTGCAGTGTATATGGATTTCCTTTGGAAAGGCTGACTTGAACTGGCTAACCCCATTTTATTTCTGGAGCACAGGAACAAGAATTGGGACATTATGGAACAGCCACACTAACATACACCTCAGCCAGTTTTGGTTAACACTATTGATATTAATTAGTTATACAAGCTGGCAAGTAAACCAGTTTGCCACTGAACACACTGATGAAAAATACAGGAGAATATTGCTCTCTTTAAAGAACTATACAGGGTGCCTGCAATCAGCTACAAAATCTAACAATGAAATGTTATACATGTAGTGTTATTCACAGGTTAAACCACGACACTCAGTCATGACAGAATGGTGATATAATTCCCAAAGCTTTCAATAACAATACATTTACCACAAAAATAATCCTGGAAGTTTTCATAAAACTGCTAAAAATAATTATTTCTGTTTTTCACAATGGAACTCCTCTTTACTGTATTAATAGTGACATTCATCTGTGGATTCCTAAGCACTGTTTCTTTCTGATTGTCCACAGAGCCCAGCTGAACATTTTGCACTTTGACACTTCCCGGACGAGCACGCTGACCTGTTCTCCCCGTGCAGCTTGTCTTGCTCTGCAAATCGCCACTCTCCACAATGACGTCCACGTCGTACTGCTTCCCCGGGATGAGGCCCACGTCGTGGATGACGTACTCCGTTGTGTCCTTCTCCAGGGTAGTGTTGAGCACCAGGGCCGAGCGGTTCCACAGGAGCAGGCGGTACCTCTCCCAGTCTCCCGCAGGGGGCAGCCACTTCACTCGCAGAGACCGCAGCCAGCCACCACCACTGGCTCTCAGCGCAGAAACTTTCTGAGGAACTGAGAGATTGAGAGAGTAATTTTGAAGTGGGCTATCTCTGGTAAGACGTAACTGCAGACTGGCAAAACCTGTCTCGCAGCATAGCTATTGTAGAAGTATTTCTATCAGTTAGAGCAACGTGAGGTATCTTGTTACAAAGGTTGGAATTCATTTTAAAGATAATTTTTACTCTTCTCCACACAAACCACTTACTTTTTCACTGTTGGTTCCTGACATCAGAAATGGGGAACCCTTCTTAGGGCAGGCAAAATCTCCCCCATGCACTTCTTGGATGCATCTTGCAGTTTCCAGTTAGCTTCCCAGTTGTTTCCTGGACTTAAGTTCACTTAGAAACTGTCAATCAATTTTTCAAAGCTAAGGCCAAAACTTCAATTGCTATGGGCCAAATTCTGGTCTCAGCAGCAGAAATGCAAAGTCTGATGGCTTCTTCCACAAAGGCCTTGTATGCCCTACTCCTTCCCAACTGTAAGGCACCAAGGTTCAAACTGAGGTCCATTAAAGCATCCACTCCATCCTCTCCTCCACTTCAAGGGTCCTGAATTTACACGCTCAACCTTCCTGCCCTGCTGCTGCGGGTCACCCTGGACCACTGAAGCTTTTCTGATTTTCATGGAATAATTAAATATTAACCACACCAGGCAGAGATTGGAAGACAGATGCAGACCCTTAGGTTAGCATACCTATAACTTAGCGTTAAGATACTCAGAGATCAGCATTGGAGCCCTGAGACCATCAGCAAGTGTTAACTGTAAACTACAAGGCTAGAATCATGCTCTCATGTTTTCTCTGGCTTAGTTAAAATTTAATTGCTCAGTACCTAGCAAAGGATTGAGAGATTTCTACCAGCACCACAAAATACTTACCAGTTTCACTTCCCACAGGCATAGCTGGGTATCAAATCTAGATCTCCCACATGCCACTGAATATGGGAGATGTGTTTCAATTGCTGAGTGAGTGGATAAAAGCACACAGTGTTTTGTTAGGAAGCACAGATGTACTTACGTCATAACAGATAGAGTTCAGCCTTGTCAGACTGGTTGGACATCATTACATCCTTATGGTACAAAGTTTCAGTCCCTGAGATGTCCATATTCCTTACCACAACACTCCTCAGCAGGTTCTGCTGCCGTAGGCACCCTCTCAATACACAGCGATGTGGATTATGTTCTTGGGCACCCAGCTCTCTCTGTGAGTTACAGAGGGATCCTAAGAGTCTAACTCCTTCAGTATCTGTAGACCTGACAGCCTGGATTTACAAATTTATCTTTAGGCCACAAAGCTTCTGCTGAAGTGACTCTGTTTTCAAAGCTCTTGGTATCTATGGAAAAGTCAAGGGAAGGAATTGCACATGATCAGCATCCTTGGAAATGGGACTGCTAGATCCCCAGCTTCAAAAGTACTGGGTCTAGGTCACAAATTTGGGGATCAGTGGTTTGAATGAGGGCCTGAAGCTCTCCCTTCAGATCGAAATGGTAATCTTAAAGCTCTTTAATGGTAGAAGAGACAAACAAAAAAGACATGCATCTAGCCAATCCAGCTTTGTACTTACTGGACGTGAAAGGCTTTTCAGGTCTCTTCCAGCCTGCACTGAGAATGGAGTAGCAGCCAGATATGTCAAGGATGTGCCTTTCATATGAGACATTTAGTTGTAGATCATAAATATTCTCTAAAATACTCTGCTTGCTCTCTCTCTCACACACACATTTTATATTTTTTGGCTCTGAGTCTACTAACAATTTATGTATGTATTCTTCACCCACTTATATATTTTTCCCATCTAAATTCTGCCTGGGCTAGGCTGGTGTGAAGATGACACACCTTTGTGGCCAGTAATGCTGTGGGAGAATTATGCCAGGATTTTTCAGGTTCAGAAGTCATACAAGAGATACCTGCAAGAAAACTGTACTTCTGAAAGAAAATTAAAAAAAAACATAACCCAGCTCTACCCAGGCTGCCATATGCCTTTCTTAATCTATGCTATTGGCAGTAAAGAAAGCCGAGACCTAATCTTTTCCTATTTGTAGATTTGTGTCTGGAGCAAGGGATAATATTAGACCTTGCAAAATTACTTAAAAATCTCTTAACAATTTGGCTACATTCAGATTTCCCCATAATGTAACTCATTTTATATACTATGCTGAGTTGAATTCAAGACAACAAAGTTGGTCAGAAGTGCAGTAGTGTGGAACAGTTGTGTTACAGACTCACCCAACTATAAGGTCCAAAATGCATTATTGTTTCCTGCTCCCAAGCTATGCTGGAGTTGCTTTTGGCTGCCAGATTAACTGTTGCCAGAGAGTCAGGAAGGGGTACTCCCGGAACAATGTTGTGCTCTTTATCTTATTTTGCCTGGAATCCAAGCCATTTTGTCTCCTACAATGATTTTCTACAAGGCCAATGTAGGCAAAAATAGCATTGGTTACAATGTTCTCACTGAAGCAAAAGACTTACATGTCCTGCCAGTTGCCATCCGATCAGTAAACAGTTCACCACTGATTGTGCGGGCAGTAACCTGATAAAGACGTCCTGGAGTTAGCTTGTCAAAGTGAGTCTCTGTGACCGGTGGCTGTATGGTTTTGACTTCTTTAACTGATCCAAGATGAGACAGAGTGATATTATAGAAATTGAGTTTTCCTGCAGGTCTTCTCCACTTAACTTTTAAAGCATCTATGCTGTCATCATTAGTCACCGTCAAATCTAAGACTTCAGCTGGGGCTAAGGAAAGAAAATAAGAAAGAGAATAAAATACTTCCACCACAGAACATATAAGATGTGCTGCCTCCAAACTGTGATAGTTAAGTTTTGCTTTTGAATATGAGATGGAGTATGAATGACTGTGCCTCAACAGTGAAAGGGCAAAGCATGGTCCAAGTGAAACTGAACCAAGTCCTGTTTTAAGATATTCTACTGCTGAGCGTGGCACCTCTTACGACGCCCACTCTTGTTTCACAGAATAGAAAATCTGTTAGCCATGTCTGCACTCACACTAGTCATTTTGAATATAAAACAGACCAGGTACATGCTCCTATGAACAGAGATGCCTGCGTACATTTTGGTAAACAGTACAGCATCATTGGACCTATGCCTGATTTACACCAGTGTAGAGGGGACTAGAATCAAACTCCTTTATTCAAATGCTCCATCAAAAGAAAAGCATAGCCACCTCCAATATCTTAATTTCTCAGGCTTGTGGCACACTAGGTACTGAAATAGAGGACCATGCTGCAAGCTAGATGGAGTGCTTTTATGTTCTGAGAAAACCTGTGAGATTTAAAATTTTTGCACCCCACAAGAGGAAGAAATAAAAAATTCCGAAGAAATAAAATGAAGCAAGAGTATAATCCCCAGAACAGCCAGTGCTAGGTGACAACTGCACTCATCTGTGTGCCTGAGACACAATATTATTCACTTAATATTAAATTACGTCTACATGGTGAGCTTTCTGTAAGAGAAACTGCACCTTACATTTCCCAGAAATTAAGGAAAGCAAATGCATGACCCTGTTTTTGCTTACATGAGTGTTTTAACCATTGGACTCTAGTAGCATGTCATCTTATCTTTCTCTCTGTGACCACAGAACTCTATCCTGAAAAACCCTCCTGAAAAAAACTTCATTTCTAAAACTCTGGTTATATGAATCAATACTTCTCTGGGGGGAAAAAAAAAAAAAAACAACCAAAACCAACCTTAAATTTTAAAGTTCTTAACCTGCTCTACATTTTTTTCACTTCCTTTTCAGAGGTGCAGCTATTTTGAAATCCAAAGAAAAAAAAGTCACAGAAAATATTTGTTTGCAAAACTCACAAGCTCTACATCTCCCATTCAGCTAAATAAGAATCATGGAGTTAAACTGCCTTCAGAATTGTGAAGTAACTAGACTACATGCTGCCACAATTCACTGAAGAAGTTCATACAGGAGGAGTCAGATGAACCTTTTTCACAGATATGAGGTGATACTAGGGCACTTGGGCTCAGGTTGTTAACACCTAACTTTACATGTTTAATGGAGCTGCCTACATTAAGTAGTGCAGTTAAATTAGCTGCAGACACCCTACAAGCTAATTTAGCCACTAACTTTGCTGCAGTGCTAACTAAAACAGCTAAATAAGCTTATCATGTCTCTAACTCCCGCTACAGCCTTTGGAGAGAAACACCTGCCAAGGTTAATTCAGTCGCTGAAGCCTGGGAATATACACTTGGAACATAAATCATTTATTATTCTGAAATATGTCCTGTAATATTATTAGATGATGGCCTTAGCCTCTTGTTCTGTTGTGACGAATTCTGAAATCATACCTGTCCTGACGATTTGAAAACTGCTGCTCTCCAATCCTGCAGCCTGGGTTATGATAGAGAGGTTATACAGGTGGCCCGCTGTAAGTCCTGAAAAAGTGTAGGAGGTCAGAGGATCTTCTTCGTGAATCTCATGAACTGGGACATGATTATCCAGTAACACCAGCCTGTAACGATCCACGTGCCCAGAGCCAGGAGACCATGAAGCATGGATAGTGTCTGTCTTGACACTGACCTGAATATTTTTCACAGGGGATGGCACTGTTGGAATAAAAAACACATGCGTAAGGCCTAACGGTTATCTCCACAATTTCAGCAATTTTGAACAGATTTATTTTTGAAATATGCTGACTTTCTTTAGGGCTAGTGAAAACGCAACCCCAAATTTATGTCCAAATATACCATAACAACATGCCTCCATTCTTAGCAAACAACTCTCTATGTTAGTCAGAGATTCACGTTTTGTTTATTTCTACTTATAATCAATAGATACTTACATATATCTATCTTGCCAGGTAGAAGAATCATATGTATTTGTTAATTTCAAAATGCAGAACTGCAAAATACCGTACATGGTTTTATTTAGATGAACTACAGTAAAAGAAGTCCTACCAGTAGATCCACTTATGTAAAGTTTCGGGGTACTCTTATTTCCAGCAACTGCACTGAGGACAACATTGTATTTATTCCCAGGGATGAGACTGGAAAAAGTATTTTCTGTTTTTGAAATTCTTCCTGGTATGGAGACTTCTTGTATCTTTTTATTATCGTGATCAAATAATACCAGGTTATACAAGTCCACCTTTCCTGAGGAAGGATCCCACTGAACCTGCAAGCTTGTGAGTGTAGTTTTTTCCTTATTAATTTCAAAACGAGGTGGTGGTAACGGATCTGTAGTTAAAAAAAAACAGAAAACATAAACTAGTATTTCTTGCATTGGGATTATCTGAAGTTTTACACAGCAGCACAAAAAACCTTCCAAAACTCTCCCTTTATCATCATCATGCTGCCAATGCTTTTCAAAAAGTCTTTTTCTTCCCATATATAAACATCGTATCACTGGAACCTGTCTATAAGAGAGTTCTGCAGAATTCAGAAATCTTACTTGTCTATATGTGTACACACTCACTCATACACACACACACACACATAGAAAAACAATTCCAGTTGTGGACGTATATAACAAGCTTGGAAATCTGCTGATGGTGAAACTGTAACAACTTTAATAAGAAACCGCAAACATGAAAACCCAGCTAATTACACTCAATGCCTCAGTGTAATGTAGCTTTATAGATGCAACAGTACCAGTGGCTTTCATGTCCTAGCACTCATGCTAAACACTTTATCACTAATGGGCAAGAGCATTTATACAATTTTAAGAGCAACAATCCTTTGGTTTTAGTATTAACTTCAACCACTTCAAACAGATTCCAATAGAATATGCTTCTCTTCTGCTGTAGTATTGTTCATATAAATATAAAAAACCTCAATCAGTACATTGGATAAACTTTCAGGAACTATATTTAATTGGGACTATTTCTCTGAGAAACTCTCAGCATTCATGCTGTTGTTTATTAAGGAGCGCTCAAGTAAAATCACCTGTAAAATACGATACACTCTAAAGGGATGGCAAACATTGACCAAAACAAAAGACTCTGGTTGCTGGTGTTCTCCAGGTGTATTTCATCACTGAAAGAGGGACTTCATGCAAATCAAAAGAAATGTATTACATGTTGATGTACTAAGGTATTGACATTTATGTCTCCCAATAAGGTTAAGCAATTGCTTATTAAAAAGGTATCGTAAGATAACCCAAAGCAGCAAAATCAAGCATTCACAAGTTGGAGAGTTAAAGAATAAGGGTTTCCCAATAATTTAACAACTAAACTTGGCTTCCACATGAGTACAGTCTGTGCTACTCTTGCCTAGCATCAGACAGGGAGTGTATGGTGCATCCAGGTTGAGAATTGAGGTCTCCATATGAACAGTCCCTTAAACACAGAAGAATAAGACTGTTTTTCCAATGCAGTCATTGCTGCCTGGTTTCCTGAACAAGGCAGCCGAAAGAGCGTGAGACCACATAATTAAAAACTGCACTGTAAAGGCTGAAAGGACAAAGAGGAACCTACCCCCACCCTACAAATACAGTAGTAGGAGTATCATGGGGCTAGCAGCCTTTAAGCTGTTTTTTCTTCAAAGCCTTGATGGTGCAGAGGGTTTAATTGCTTCTTACAAAGCTCTGCTGAGAACATACTGGTGCCAGGTTTCGGTGGTATGCTCTGTCAATCAAGTATTTTAGGAATTTCAAGGGAATATCTCCCTCCTTGGAGACATTCAAAAGCTGTCTGGACGTGGTCCTGGCCAACTGGCTCCAGGTGGCCCTGCTTGAGCAGGGGGCTTGGACCAGATGACCTCCAGAGGTCCCTTCCAACCTCAACCATTCTGTGATTCTGTGACTCTGTGAAAAATACTGCGTCCCTTTGAACCCAGGTCTCTGCTTAAATTCAGATTTTTGCTTTGGACCACAGAGACGCTAGTGCTCTTCAGAAAAAGAGATGAAAATTAAATTAACAAAATCAATAAAAATAACTATCTTCTTTTCTTGACCTCTTTCTTAAAGGCCAAACTAACTCTGTATAAATCTGGAAAAAAAAAATTAAAACTCAAGTCAAAGACCAAGCACATAAAACTTCAGGCCAAATAGTTAAAACTTCATCCAGTTACAGCAATTGAAACAGGAGGTTTTAATGAAAAGTGTCAGGAAATCTTAACAATAGCCTTGACTACCAGCTCCACCTATAATATATACTAAGCCACTAAAGACTATTATGTTGCCAAAAGTGAATAGCGGGGATATAATCTTGTTCCTTGAAGGCAATTGTTCTAATCAGAAAGGTCAAACTTTGGGAGTCAGAAATAAATTCCAGCACTATATATGGTCAGATGCACAGCCAGCTGAAAAAGTTTTAATTTGACTGATATCAAAAGAACAGTCATGATAACTGTCAAGAAGTTTAACTCGCTCTCTGACAAAGTTAGGATAAGGTTGACTGCTCGTTAATCCTGCAAAAGTAACCAACATTGTAATTTGCATTATTTGCCAAGTTCTACAAAAGAAGACATCTTCTACAATTTTAGAAGCGCTTATACTGTCCTGGGTAATCTGTCTTCTGAGGTGCATTAGCAAAGAAAAGAGTTGCGTGCCTAGAAGGTGAAGTTCAGAAATTCAGACTTTATCTAATCTATCTGGTCCAGAAAACAAAACACTCAGTGCTTTGTACATCCGCTAGAACAAAGGAACAATGAGAGTGGGAAGTGCCTGGGCTGAAAGAGCCCTGGATGGAAACAAACACTTAAAAAGCCATTTACATTGTTATACAAGTCTCTGCTGGCAACGATACAACACTGATATATCACAGAAATAAAATATTTTCACAAAGATATTTTTATACCATTTGATACTATATGAATTAATGTCTCCTGGTCTACAAAGGAATCTTCCAGAAGACTTAATTTTGTTTCAATTATATTGTACCACCTCCATTTTCACTTTTTGGGAAGAGGATATGCTTTGTGTGCACACCTGCTACAGATACATTTTATAGAAATGACAGATATGGTTATGTCCAATCCCAATGACATGATTCCCAAATACAGCCTGTAAGCACAGAAACACCCCTGCCTTATGCCAGAGAAAAAAAATAATGGAGAGATACAAGCCCAGCACTGAGTAACAGGGAATTCTTGCCAGTTTCAGTCATCTTCCTACCAAACTATCCATTTTTTTCCTAGTTTTCCCTATTCATAAAACAGTAATCTACTTCACAAGGACTTTTCTGAAGATTAAGTAAAGAGGGATGATTTCATTGTCCTTATTAAGTGTAAGTATCCATTTCTTCGGGATGATATGCAACCTAGAAAATCTTTAAAACATGGTTATTTGTTTTCTTCTTGTACTCTGCCTTTTGAGACGATGATCATAACCATTATGTGATTACAGATGATAGGATTATACAGCCTATAGTCAGAGCCATGTCACAGTAGTTGTTCCTACAGATGGCTAATAAATCAGATTTGTCCCAAATAATTTGTAATTTACAGGAGTGAACACTTGGCCAAGCCATGCTTCTGGCATTTACAAAGTTACATATTAAAATGGAAAAATACTTTACCAGTCTGTGTCTTAGAAGGTAGAATTTTTAACCTCTTTTCATTCAAAAATTTAGCCACTGTTCTGACAAAAATTCATTTACTTGTTAGTTCTCTCAGTACAGGTGGCTTGGATTAGGCAGTAACGTAGTGTATCATTGCAATATTTTTGTAGAAAACAATGTTAAAAATGGCATTTATAAGCCTATTTTAGAAGATATATTTGAAAGCCGGGAAATTGCCAGGTTGTTTTTCATGGTTCTCAAGACCAGTATTTCAAATCTGAATTTCAATTCAGAATTGAAATACATAAATTTAACTGTAATTAAGGATCTGTTCTTATACTATTGTTTTTAACTAGAATTTTAATTAAAGACCTTGCCATTCACTGAAAATACACAGTTATGCTGGCGCACAGACATTTGGAGAACTTAAAAAGTATTTTCTCTGGAATCAGAAAGGACACAACCCTACCATCTTTTGTCGTAGAGTAGCTCTCAGTCACAGAAATAGTATTGCTGAGAACAATAAAGAAGATAACATGAAAGGATAGACAGGTGCATGTGTTGTCCCAACTTTACAATGTCAAGCATGTTGACTAGTATGGTTTTATGTGCTGTTTTATGTATGTATATTAAAAAAACATAATAAATGGTAAATATTGATGTGAAATAAATATACAGACTTGTGCCTACTAACATCTGTAATCCCAGGTTTGCAGTGGAAAATTTAACTGTAACTCAGTGCCGATAAATGGTGTTATCAGCTTTTTCTTCATTTCCTATTCTACCAAAATAGCACAACTGCCAACATTGCATGTGTGTTTGCACGCCTGTGTATACCTGGCTTATATAGTGCATATGTGGTTGTATTTTCCATCGTTTTGGACGACCTATTTTAGTTCTCCTCCAGAGGAATAAATACTTGTCATTTTAAATTGATAACCCATAGATCACAATTTCTTGGGTAAAGAGAGTCCACCTTAGCGGACTAGTGCGGATTATTGTACCAGTATTCCACACATTATTAGATTTCAGATCTATGCATCCACAAGTGAAATAGAAGCTGCTTCTCTACTCAGAGATTCATGAAGGGTCTGGTGTTACTTGAGAGTTTATACAGTCTTAGTGAGCTGCGCACCTACTCTATTGGAATATCAAACTTGCAAACAAGGTAAATTTAACTCATTGTCATAACTATGATTTTAACGTGAAATTAAATACTCAAAAGGCCAAATTAAGTTAGGGATTTGGTCCTCTCCAAGCCTTCACATTACAACTGCAACTACGGCATGCATTATTCATCGCTTTCACCTTAAGTCCTTAGTCAGAACAGATCACACCCAAAATTTAACAAAATATTTTGGATTTTATAGGCTTAGCTACTCCAGCACTTTGTATAAGAAACATGATGAAAATTGAATACATAACAGGAATGAGCACATGAAAATGTTAACAGGATTGAATATAAGCAAAAAGTTAAAGTTTCTGAACTAGGTATATAAATGAATCTGCAACTTTCTCTGTGTGCACTTATTGTATGAAGACGATACAGATGTTCAAAACCTCATTGTGCAAAAGTAAACACATGAGATGGGATTCCTCTCACTTAACTTCAACCATCCAGACTCCAGGTGCCTGGTTTAACCTAGGCTCCTTTTAAAGTCAGTGGAGAAAGCTGGGCACCTCCACAGGACAGCTTTACCCATCTTTCTTAGACAAAGAGCTCAGGAAGGGAATCTCACTGAGTACCAAGGTCAGACATCATATTTTTAGACAGCCCATGATAGCTCAGTTCCGCTACCATTCAAATCAGAGGGGATTTTGTTTACAATATGGCTGAAAATATTGCTCATATTTCCATAGTCACAGGTTAGTTTCCAGGAACACATGTCTATGGACGTTCAGGCTCAGTACATGGTAAAACAAAACTACTGACATCAGGTTACAAAGCAACAGGTGAAAAAGAGCTTTCAGGAAACTGGTTTAAAATGCTGCCCCTAGTGGAAACATACAGTGGAATAATCCTCCCTCATTCTCCGTTGAAATGCATAGTATTGACAGTACAACATGGGTTGTTGACAGGCATAACAAACCCTGTATATTCTTTAGAAAGAAAATAAATTGACAAATTATGGATCTAATTGTGTATTTTGAACACCATCAACCAATGTAACTGATGTGACTGAATCAAGGGAAGCAAGGAACCACGGAGCAATGTGAGTAGCTGTCTTTGCAGAAAACCTCATGGTTCCTCTATTCTTATTTCATTCTTTTGACTGATCTCTGCTATCCAAAATCCAAACATAAACCTCACTTCAACTATGGTCCACTAATTTGCAGTATTCCAACTTAAACTTTAATCAGTCTTTTCAGTCTGATGTCAGCTACATAATATGACTATAATCAGCAGTTGCTTCCAATCACTTTTATCTTATAGTCTTGCAAAATCTATTTACTGATAAAAAAGTCATAAATGACATGTACAAGCTACTGTCTAAATGATTATGCATGAATCAAAATGCGGTCTAAAGTGGTATCTTTTTCTCTACTTCTATGCAAGTGTTCAATAATGGATCTCTGCTATCCAGTAATGATGGTGATTTATATCTGTCACTCTGATAATGGTTGATTCATTCTTTCAATTTTCAAATTACAAGTCATCAATATTAAAAACAGTTGGCATGATGCATGACATGGATTTAAATCACTGTCTGCATAGAAACCATTACTCATTTTTAGCAAGTGACATGACTTGTGCTTAATGTGTAGCTATCACACTAGCAGACTTGTCACTAGACTTTTTTAAACTTGAGTTACCAAAGCAAATTAATGGAGGGTATCTACTGCATTTGTACGATTAATGGGGGGAAAAGGGTCTGACAGTAAACGACATCTCTGAGCCGGTAATTGTTAAGTATTTAGATACTGTGATCTTCAATACTAATACTGCAAAGTACCTCTTTGAAACTAACACTTTAGGAGCAAATCAGGGAGGCATTTAATGATGGACCTCATATAAGACATCTCTGTTTTGAGTCTTGTGTTACCACCATTAAGAGCCTGGAAGATACCATATTTCATCATCTTTAAAAAAACACTAATACAGGTAGAAAGAGTCCAGTTCTGTCACTGCAGCCCATGGCTCTATGTCGTTTGTTGCTTCACAGCTGAGTTGTTCACATGCACACACAAACATGCATTCAGAAAGGGGGCTTTCCTTGGCAGCACTCTGGCAGGCTGCTGGAACATTTTTATAGCCAGTCATGGATGTGACTGTGTAAGTGCTCTGCACACAACTGTACATCACAACACCTCACTGGTTGTATTCAAGGAAAACATATAAGCAAGAAGTTTCAGCCTTACTTTCTGACTTTTAGACTCTGGTTAGACAGAATAGAAGTATAGAAATGGGCTGAAACAGTAAGTTATCCTCGAACAGGATCTACCTGCCATGAAGTAGATTGTATTTTAAACACAGTAAATAACCTGTCACCTGAGGAACTATGAAGCCAATGGGTTTGCACGAGCACAAAGGATGTTATGGGCTACTACTTCTTAAAGCATTCTGCTGGATGGCAGCTTAAGGGAGCGGCAGAAAGGTACTCCCAGCGCTGACCTAGTCTCCTCACAGCACCTTCTCCTCTCAAGCCTGCTGGGTTAACTTTTGGCAGCGGTTATTTCTGGCAGCGGGGTAAGGAGAACGCAAGCGCGGGATAGCTACGTTCAGCCAACACTGTAGGTTTACAGTAGCTGTAAACGCATCGCCCTCCTCCTCCTCCAGCCGGCCGAAGCAAGGGGACGGGAAGGAAAAGCCCGGCGTCCCCCCGGAGCACCTGCCGTGCCCATACCTGTCTGCACGGAGATGTTGACAGCCTCCCCGTCGGCGAGCGGCTCGATGCGGAGGTGGTACCAGGTCCCGGCCTCCAGGCCCCGCAGGCTGCAGCCGAAGGAGCCGTTGCCCGTGGGGGCGGGCTGGCAGCCGGCCGCCTCCCCGTCCTCGGAGCGCCCGCTCAGGCTGAAGTTGCAGGCGCGGCCCGCGGCGCTCCACCGCAGCCGGACGCTCTGCCCGGCGACGCGCGGCTCCGTCAGGTTGGCGCTGCATCCCGCCGCCTCCCCCGGCGCGGCCTGCGGACAGCGGGGAAAGCTCTGAGAGACCCGCCGGGCTCCGACAGCCGCCGGTGCCCCCCCCCCCCCCAAATCCGGGCTCACCCCCCAACCCCATCCCCGCTGCGGGGCAAACCCGCCTGTGCCCCCCCCACCCCGCCCGCCCCGGGCTCGGCTGGGACCTGCGAGGGGCGACCTCGCACCACCGCCGCCAGCCGCTCACCTTGGTCAGGGCCAGCGCCGTCCACAGGGCGAATCCCGCTCCATAGCTCAGCATCGCCGACAGTTTTTAACGCCGAAAACCCTCGCGGGGAGGGGAAGAGGGGAAGGGAGGCGGCGGGGTGGGTGCAGGGTGGGGGGGGTTATGAAGAAGCGAAGTGGCCGCGGCGGGCCCCGGGGGCCCCCCGCTCCCCGCCGGGCTCCGCGCGGCGGCCGCCGAGCCCTCCGCCGGGCCGCCCGCTTGCTGCATACGCTCGGGGCTGCCCCGGCCGCCTCGCCGCCTCCCTGGCCACCGGGGTGGGGTGGGTGCGGGGGCTGCCCGCCGCCCGCCCGCCCGCCCGAGGAGGAGCGGAGGAGGCGGGGGAGGCGGCCGCCGCTTCCCACGCTGCCATTCTGACCCGGGCTGACTCTGCCGGAGCCCTTCCCGCCGACTTCCGCAATCAAGAGGCGATTTCCTCGCGTCTCGCTGCGGGGGGCGAAGCGCGGCCACCCGGGACCCCCGCCGCCCGCCGCCGCCCCCCCGCGCCCCCCGACCGGGGGGCGCGGGGGGCGGCGGCGGGCGGCGGGGTCCCGGGTGGCCGCCTCTCGCTCCCTGTGGGTCCCACCTTCCTCCCGGCTCCTCTCCCACCCGACCTCCCTTCCTTCCTCGCCGCTTCCTCCCTGTGTCGACTCTCCCCCGGGGCTTCTCTCCCCGCGCTCCTCCTGGCTTCATGGGGGCCCCTCAGGCGGTGCCGTTGGTGGTGGGGGGCGGCAGCGCTCCCGCCTCACGCTGGCTGCACCTCGGTTGAGGCCGCCTTGCCTCTCCTCGCATCTGCCTTGCCTCATGGCTGCCTCGCCTCACGCGTGCCTTGCCTCATGGCCGCCTTGCCTTGCACGCCCCTTTCTCCTCACGCCTGCCACCCCTCATGGACACCTTGCCTCACGCCTGCCTTGCCTCATGGCCGCCTTGCCTTGCATGCCCCCTTCTCCTCACGCCCGCCACCCCTCATGGCCACCTCGTCTCACACCTGCCTCGCTTCATGGCCACCTCACCTCATGTGCCCGCTTCTCCTCACGCCTGCCACCCCTCACACCCGCCCCATCTCCTGGCCCACCCTCCTCGTGGCCTCAGCCATCATTAAACCGCCATTCCAGCTCCCACGTCGCAAACATTGACGTTTTTAGGGGCTAGCCATAGACCACCAAAGCCTCCATCCTCTCCCCGTCCCTCCAGCACCTCAACCGGAGCCATTGCGGCAAGGAGACTCCCGCCAGAGCCCGACGCCAAGCTGCTGCTCCACCAGCAGAGGAGTAGCCCGTCTGTCAGCAGCCAAGTTATCTCAGCTTTTTCTTTTGTTCCACATCGACTTATGTCCTTGAAACAATTCCTTCCCACATCCCCCGAATAACTGCTAAGCTAAAATTACACACGCCACAGAAAGCAAAGAGGTCTCCCTGTTTTCAGACCGCACCTAACGAGCTGTGCGCAACTCTGAATCGGCTGCAGCCGCGGCACAGCTCTCCGTTTCTGTCATGCGTGCCCCTTTCCTTCTTGTTTAGGTTTCAGTCTCTTAAAACTCACTTATGTGTGAATGTGGGGTGGGATGAGGGAGAAGAAACGTAGCCAGAAGTGTTTTGGTCCTTCAAATAGACAATAACCTAGCAGCCATGGGGTAAATTTGAGATTGCATAAGGGGGGAAGAATTTGACATTTACTTTCTTCACATGGGAATGGCACTTTTCTGTATCTTTCTGTGTTCTATGATGCACGTGGGATTTTAACTTTTAAAAGCGGCACCTCAAGCAAATTCAACACCACCTCCATTTCACTTTTGCCCCATTTTAGGGAGAAAAAGGTGCTAGGGTTTACAAACGTTAGCCTGCCTTTTAGGGGAGCTGCTGCTGCAGGATTTTTCTGGGCATGAACCTGTCAAACAAGATACAAATATCTGAAAAACCTTAGCTTTCAGTCATAAATGCTCGTTCAGAAGCTGAAGGTCTGAGCACTCTTGAGTGGTACCTGCACCTGTGGAAAGCTTCCTCTGTCCCAGTGGAGCTCCATGCCTGGTCCTCGGGACGTGGCACTGAAAGTGTTGGGCTTTACTCTCTAAAGGCTTGGGATGATTAATAATGTCATGAGTATCACCTTAAGTGATGATAGAAATATGTGTTGATTATTATGCTGTTCTCAAGCCCGTTGCAGAACAAGATCTCCCTTGGAAGAGATGTTTTACATACTTCAGACAAAAGGAGGGACCGTACCCCAGAGAGCTAGTACCTCCATAAACACACCATTGATGGAAAACACAAGGTGTGTATATTAGACCTAAACTGGGAGTAAAATGATATAGGTGTCTTGTAATCAGTTCATGGTGTGAGGTTTCTTGCAGCATAAATTCATCTTTAGATGACTGTGCTTTTGGGACCTCATGGCATAAACCACACCAATATTTTTCCAGCACTGGAGAAGAGCAAATCTGAAGGTTTATTGGGATGTTTGGATTACTTCAAACCCCTCTCTGAAAATGAGAATATTTGGAATAACCTGCTTTTTTTTTGGAAAGTGGAGCTCACGTTGTAGGGATTTTTTAAAACATCCATAATCTGAATTTGTAGGGAAGATGTAATTCAGATATGTAGGTGTAAATTAGCTAAGTAGATGTAATTTATGAACGTAAAAAAAAAATCAGTGCAAACTTACAAATGTCAGGAAAGAAATTGAAGTTACCACAAGCGAAATTTAAAGACCTTGGAAACATCTGTCTGTCTCTCCATGCTAATGTAAGATAACGTGTGGAGAAAAGGGATGTTGCTGATTCTCAGCATTGCCCATAATTTAGAAGTTCCTGCTTTATTGGTCTTATTCTTGCTATTGTAAAATCTTTAAAACTACTCTGCTATATTAGTAGGAAAGTACTGGTTTATTACGGGTTTTGAGACTTCCTTCTGTATGTTATCCAGCACAAAGCTGCTGTAAGGGTAAGGCCTACCACAGACATCTATGCCAGCACTGGAATAAAACAGGAGGGGTCCACAATTCACTGGTGGCAATATATTTATATAGAATAGCCAAGATAATATGAGTAATTATTTCCAGACTGAATAAATTGAATAAATGGGCTTTTAGCAAATCAGCAGTCACACAGCCTTTAATACTTACCGATCTGTGTGGCAAGCCAAGAAACTAATTAAAAAAGAAAAAAGAAAAAAAAAAAAGAAGTGGAAGTGAGTTTTGGGAGTGGCCGGACGTGTCTCTAATAGCAGGCTCCAAAGTCCCTTTCAGACACTTTCCCAAGGTTTCCTGACTTCTTTTTTTTTAAACACCAACCTCTCTCTCTGTCTTCCTAATCGAGAGGAAATGGGCTTTGCACAGCTTTTGTCAGGGCTTGAAAGTGCAAGCTGCAGTTTGACTTGAAATCCAAGGCTCCTCTAAACCAAACATTTTGTTCGATTGAAGTGTCACCATTGTCCCCCCCCCCCCGATGGGTACGCTCACAGCCAAATAACATCAAGGCTTCACTTCTACAAACAAGAGGACCTAGCCTGGGCAAATGCAGTTCATAGAAGGTATTGTCTTCCTAACAACAATACTCAGCGCTTACTAAGTCTATGTGTTTTCAAAGTATCATGTTAAATCCAGTTAATCCTTTAACGTCCCTGCAGTTTGACAAAAATATTTTTAATTCCACTCTAAAGACAGGGAAACTGAGAGATGAAGGACAAAGATTTTCAGTTTGTGTGTCTAAATTGGTGTATCTAGATTCAGATATCCAGACCCAGCTGGAGGCTCTGAGCGACAGATATTAATGAATTTTATTTTTTCATGGATATGCTCAGAGAGCTTATCATCAGGATTCTGGTTTGAAAGCTTGGACCTAAGCAACTTAGTGCAAATCATGTGAATCAGGAGGTGAAAGGGGGTATGAACACAGGGGGCGGTAGCTTCAGTGCACACGGTGCCATTTCTTCAGCACTGGTGGGATTATTTAGTAGGAGTGCTGGAGGCAGTTTGGGTAATACCAGATTATATAGGACATACCCATTTGCAGGAGACCAGTATTCTGTGCAGGAGGTATGCATATGGCCAGAGAGCATAAATAAGCTCAGCCTGCCTGCACCAAGCCAGAATAATCATATTTTAAAAGAACCGTCTCCATCATCTATGGAACGGGGTGCAGTGCTCAGTCCCTTCCCCTCATCAGCACTAGAACAGCAGTGTCAGGGCCCATAAACCTTCGAGTTGGTTATTTGGGTCAGCATAGTCCTGGGTGACACCGCTTCTCCTTTCTCCCTGTCTCTAGTGATGCTGTTCATACCAGATTGTACAGATTGCTCTGTCCACAGCCCTCCAAAGTACAAAGCACATTTCTTAGTCTTATCCACACTAACACCGACACCCAAAGTAGTAACTGAAACAACATGTTTGCCTGCCCCAATACATTGAGCGCAGTGGGGTCTCCTGGAGAAGAAGCCATGGGGAATTTAGGGATTTTCAGTTCTAAACCACTATGCGTTGATGGCAATACAGTGACCAATAATGTCCTGCATGCTTTAGCTCTAACCGCCCCTGCACATTTTGCCAACGGTGATTCCAGATTTGCTCTCAGATTACTTAACCCTGCCTTGCAGAAAAGGAAGACTGGAAACTGGTGTGGAGGTACTGAATGCCTGCCGTAAGCTCCTTCTGTAGATGGAGCTGGCATCCCTGTTCCCCTCCTCTGCCAGGCTGGACAGAGCAGAGATCAAGAAGCGGCTGTCTGTCTCCACTCTGCCTATGGCTCAGTAGATAAGCTGACCAGGGTCAAGGCCAGGGTTCCCTGTTTAACCTTGTTCCTTGCTCCAGGGCAAGGTTCCTTGTTTAATCTCGTTCCTTGTTCCAGGACAAGTTAAAGCATTCAGATTTCACTTGCTTTGATCTGTGTATGTAATTTTAGGACTCAACTATCCTACTTAAGGTCATAAAACTTACTGTGATTCTTAGATAGTAATTAGGGCTAGACCCTCACGTCGTGCAACAAACCAATGGCAGAGCCTACGTCACTGAGAGCAGATACCCAGGCCACATCCGTGAGCTTTCCATTGCTCCTCACGTATCCTGAGCATTTCCCTCGAGCTTAGAGATTTTCCCAATGCCTTGTGCACACCAGGATCGTGCTGCACAGAAGAGGCAGAATTTTTCTGCAGCTGTGCTTCTAGCAAAGGGCACTGTCAGCACGAACAAAGCCTCCCATCAAAACAAAGAACAAAGCATAGTCCTGTAGCTGGTTTTTTTCAGTCCATGGAACATCCACCTGTAATAGCTATCAGGCTCCACAGAGTGGAGCAGGCTTAATAAAAATCAATCAATAATTCTTCTGCCTTACCTCTTCTGTAGTGCTAGAGTATTGAAGAGTAGTTGTTGGAATCCAGGCTTTCTCTGTTGCCGCAGATTGCAAGTCAAAGTAGAGGTTTTCAATGAGGTTTTTACTGAAGTGTTCAGTCACGTTTCTGATGAACATCTCTGTGCTACTCTTCAGCAGATTTTCAGGCCTAGAGGTAACGGCATTTAAAGGGGGGGATGTAGTTCTAGTACTCCATACAGAAGTGTCTGCATCTTGGAGACCTAAGACAAATAAAGGAAAGTAATTAAAATCAGCTCTATATTTTTATAAACAATTCTTTTGATGCCAATGAATGTGGCTGATACGACTTCTAAGTAGCTTAAGCGCACCTCTCAGTTCTATAGTTTTTTGTTTTCAGCGCAAACATGTATTTTGCATCGATACCAAAGTCTGTGCAAAACAAAAGCAGAAAAAAATTAATTTCCCTGAATGTTCCTACCATTCATTTTAAATACAGTCCATCAATGATTCTGAAGTGAAAGGTTGTACTTTGTCATTAACAGCACAGTGTTTTCACTTGTAGCTTTTTCACTTGCTTGAGTCTATCAAACAGCAGTCTCAGCTTTATATGGTCAGCCCCCCCCTTGCCTTTGTAAGTACATGGGCCAAATTCTCATCTGCCTTTGGTTGGTGTAAGTTCAAAATATGGCTTTGCTCAAGATAATTTTTCAAGATAATTTGTTCAAGATAATTTTTTTGTTCAAGATATTTGTTCAAGGTAAGTTCCTTGTGCCCACATGGGACATCCCTCTTGCGTTTTTAAATCAGTCCCATGCAGAGACCGTGCTAACCCCTGACTGCTCTCTTCCCAAGGTTCAGCTGACAATTGTATCAGTTAACTGAAGTGTCTGCAAATATAATGGTGGATTTGCTTTTTTAGTCACGTATCCTTCAGAGAACGCCAAAGTTGCAATTAGAGCGCAGGAAAGATTTTACTACACATTTTTCCTCCACATTTTCATGGCTCTTCCTCCCCATTGGTATGTATTTAATATCCTTTCTTTGTGGCTGTGAGGCCAGGGTTCAAGCTGTGGTGGCCTCTACATCTGGTAGCATCACATTTCAGCTAAGCGATTGGAATTACTCACTGGCCCCTTCTCCTCACAAAAAGCTGCCCTGCCATTGCTGGAGCACAGCTAGTGTGCATTGGCTCAACGCCCAAGACACTTTGTCTGTCCTTGAACTGGGGTCTCCAGCATGACAGAACCTTGTTTTGCTGCTGAGCCACTGGGCTGGTTGCCATTTACAACAATTTTAGCTCACAAACCCTCTAAAAAAAATGTAATGACTGGGTTAAATTGCAGCAGAAGCTTCCAAATGTAATTACTTGGTGTGCAATTATGATGTCTTAGCAGGCCAATGTATGATTACCTCTTACCCAAAGGGTCACTGAGTGAGCTTCCATGAAGTCAACATGATGGGTTTTTTTGTATATGTGTAAATATATATGTTAACATGTTTATATAAAGAAACTTGAAGTGCTCTCATTTGCATCCAGAAATAAAAGTGAGATTGTAAGCCCTTGTAAGAGACACTTTCATGCAAGTGTTTCCTGTACTTAACAGCGCAGTGCATTCACCTGGTACGCGGTTTTGGATCCTCTTGAAAAGGATTGGTTTGCTGGAATGGGTTGATACCCAGATTAAACCTTTCCCCTCCTTTTATCTAACCATGCTTCTCTGGGAATAAAAATCTCCAAGTCTATTTAATTACAAAAAATATTGATCAAATATTTTTCCAAATCAAGGCACTGAAAACAATACTACAGATCTAATTCTGCTCTCTCTTATATCTGTGCAAAGGGTTTCATCGAATCCCCAGTTCTGGTCCAACACTGCACGATCATCCTCATGCTGCTGCATTTGCAGAATCCCCTGGAGAGTGCCTGTGGTGCAGAGTCTGCTGTGGTCCTACGTCACATACCTTCATGGGCCCCACCAAAAGGTCACGGAAGAGTCTGGCAGGGGCAGCCCTATGCTCGAGCTGTTGTCAGCTGCTGAAATAAACCCATTAGCTGACACAAGCCCAGACTTAGTCTAAATTCCATGTCACTCATTGTTCCTGGGGATCTCCTATTAGTCAGGGATCTCTGAAAGTCCACAGTAGACAACTAGAAATGCTAGTCCCAAGGACTTGGGAAGAATTAGGCCTGCTGGCTCTGTGCCTCTTGGATATCTCCAAGTTCAGCAGGAGAAAGTGATAGAAAGACAGCTAAAAAAAAGTACATCTGAGTGGTCAGCAGCTGCTTAGAAAAAAAAGGCCGCTCAATCGAGTTCCTAAATATAGATTTACACACCCAACTTAAAAACACATTAAAAAAAAAATCTTGGCTTTATTTACAGACAAATAGCAGCAATTCCAACAGGAAGATGTTTGCATTCCAGTGTGATTGTGCTTTAGGAAAGCTGCTGCTCCATAAAAGGGAAGTTGGTGCTGCCAGCGACATTTATGGGACTCAGCAGCCAGGGGATGACCAGCATTCCTGGTGCAGGAGCTGAGAGGAGAGCTCGGCCCTCCTGGAAGTGAAACACTTGGTCCTCAGAAATGTTCCACCAGCCCGAGGAGGTTCCATGAACCGGCACTTGGTCACTGCACACCCCGAATCCTCTTATTAAGCTCGGGGCTACCCTGGGTTTCCAGCTAAAGGATCTTTCCCAGCAAAGACTGACAACATTGTGTTACCTGCAACCTATGGACGGAAATGGCTTGCGCATAGCACTATGCCATACTGGAACTTCAGATAGATGTACCAGCACTTTCCATGTATCCTACATTGGATTGACTAACAGGGTTCATATCTGCCCTGACTTCAAGAAAGTCAGGATCCAGGTTTATATTCTCTTTCTAAGGAAAGCCACTATGGTCCTAGCATAAGGACCCTCATAGCCCTTCTTCAATAGCTGGCACTTATAAAAGAAGACTGCATATTATAAGACCAAAGCAAACCAATTTCTACACAACTTGAGTTCCAAATTTTTTAAAAAAACCCTCACCTCCTGTCTGGACATCAGTAAAGTACACAGAAATCTCAACAGTGTGATTTTTCAGAAGCTTTTTAGCATTGTTCTCGCAGTCTTTTTGGAAATCAGTCATAAAACTGTTCATGGGAACAGAACTGCAGCACTGACACTGACGCTGATCACTAGTGGCTGAATGATATACAGTGTGTGAACATACCATTGTAATCACCAGTAGCACACCCAGGAGAAATTATGACATTCTGACTAAGCGCATATTTCATCCGTGGGGCGTACTGCAGACTGCATCCACCTGCACAGCAGCAGGCTGCTTACAAGAAAAGGAAATCCATATGTTTTGCATGTATGATGAGCAAGAGCACTGATTAGCTGTCAAGTACTGAGGACTCTACAGTGGTGCCTCGGACTCAGATGAGCCGGCACGGTGCAGCTTTCTGAAACAGCTTGCATCATACCAATCTGCCTACCCTATTAAAGCACGGTTTCAGAAAACTAAGGCTGAACTGCTAGTGAAACATAAATGAATCAGATATCTATTATATAAGAAAAAATACTCTGCAAGACTGCATCTAACTCGCTGGCAGCAAGACTTGAAACTAGAAGGGGTTTTAAGATCTCTGTATGTGCAGGACAAAATGAATTATCTTTTTAGCCGCCTAACTATTTGTAAATAAAAATACTCTATTTAAAAACCATAATTCAGATTTCTGTTGTATGTAGGAGTGTGACGGAAGAACAAAATCCGCTAAATGTCCTTTCTTTCCCATTCAATGTAGACCTTTTAAAAACTGCAAAATCTATCCTACTCGAAAAATTTTTACCTTCTTTATCTGAAGTGTTGTAGAAGTTAGTGATGTTTGTATCTATCTCATGTCAGAGAGGTCAAATGTCTCCAAACTCCAGTCTACTCCCGAGCTGCTCTTTTACTTGCTTGTTTTTGAAATGCTGAAGTGGCCACTTAAAGGCTCTTTCAGCACCGGTGGTAGCAGGACATCCCAGATAACTACGGTGATAATGCCGTAGCTCTATCAATCAGCCCTATTTCTGACACTCTGGATAGCCCCAGCTCACCCTGAAGTGGATTTTTGGTCACTGAAAGGTATCTAGAGTCCATTAACTCCATGGATTACACTTCTGCTGAAGAGAGCTCAGAAAGCTAGCTACTATGTAGACACCTAGGACTTGGTTCTGTTGCCTAAACGTAGTTGCCTTGTGCAATCTGAACTGCTCCGGGGCATCTGAGACATCTGCTCAGGGCTCTCAGAGCACCTATGGGAGACCTGTGTCTTTCTGGGTAGGTGGTCAGAGGTCAGGTGGGATATCCTGGAGCATCTCAAATGGCAAAAAGCACTTATGTTGACACAACTGAAAGAAGCCCTTCCTTCAGACACCTACATTTAGACACCTAGGAGCTGAAACCCGCTCCAGCTTCTACACAGAGATCCATACAAAATAAAGGGAGAGAATGCAATCATGAAAATTACCAGTATAGTTGTCTGGAATTGCCATCTTTGTTAGCGCTCGCAGCAGAAGATGAAATAGTAAAGCAGGACTTGCCATCCTCCTGCTTGCTCTGGGAAGCTGTTCATATTGCTCCATTTTTTCCCTATGAAAGTAGCTGAGCTGATTTTGTTCTATACTCTCTGCGCTGTGGCTCACTGAGACTTTGAAAATTTACAAAAACCAAAGACCTAGGCTATACTGCAGATTTTTCCATTTCTTTTTACAAATGTAAAATCACATTTATCTTTGAGCTTCTGTCAGTATTGGATTGTGTACAAGGTCTTGTCATTACATCCAAGGATCTGACATTGATACCTTTCTTTTTCCAGGTGGAGCTGAGCAAAAGCGGTCAGCCATATATTGCTTTGACCAAAGAGAGAAGACTCAAGTCATTTTTGGTATTTCATCATAGATGCTAGCAAACTCTTCTACTTACAAAATCCTATAAAATAATAATTCAGGGAGATAAAAATGGGTTTGAGTGAATGTTTTTTAGGAAAAAAGTTTTGGGTCAACTCGAAGGTGGAATGAAAATATTGTTTCTCACTGTTCTAATTTATCCTGGAGAAATTTGTGAAGGTTACACACACAAAAATCCAACCTGTTGTGAACCTATGGATGGATTGTTGCAGTCATTACAAACACTAAAGGTGTGGAAAAATTAAAGCGCAGAGATATTAACATGATCACAAAAAATGGGTAAGAGTTGCTGCCTTTTCTGTGCTTCTGCCACCTTTCTTTGGGGCTCTTCTGCTTTCCCAGGAGTGCCAAGGAGGTGCACATGTCTTCTCTTACCATGTTCTGCAGTTGCTACTGCTGCTCCAGCGGTTTGGAGCGTGCTCTGAGTGTGCACTGCTCTGGTCTCTTCTACCTTCCATCTCACCCACTGAAGTGCCAGCAGGGGAACGTGAACTCAATAAGCTCAGGTTCTGATATGAAGCAGCCAAACTGAAAATGGGATAAGGGGAAGAGAGAAGCCCATGTGAAAGAGAAGATACAGGGCCAGAAAATGGGGTAGAAAAGGAGGAAGGACTGTGGAGGTAACAGGTTGAACATCAGATGGCACATCAGGCACATTTGGCATAGTATCTGATATTTTGTCTATTTTAGACAGCAAACAAAACAAGAGATGCCGTATTTGTTATTTGAATTCCTTGTCCAACTTGTTTTATAATTTTGTGGATCCCACTATGGTTCTTAAGTACTTGGCACATAACAGTAAGTAATAAAACCATTCTTCTCCTCCACAAAATCAGCTGCTCTTTTGAATGGGGCTTTGTCTTGATATCCACAGTTCTAGGGTTTTGCAGCTACAATTCTTTCAGGAGATGTCCCTACTACGTATGATACGGTAGAAGAGAAATGCAATGCAGTGCAGAGCATCGTATTACAAAACAGTTCATGGTGCCTTCTGCATCCATCCTGCTCTACAGGCTGTGTGACAGTGGATCTCAGGGGATAACTGCAGCATACAGCTGGGACTTGCGTCTCCCTGTTTGAAGTCATTCTCCACTTAGTGAATAATTTTTGGTCTGCAGTGGTTTTGAGGTTTGCTGGTAATATTTGAGGTGCCACATAACATTGCCTCTGTTCTCTAATTGGATATTTTATTGCAACTAACCTACCCAGAACAAAAGAAGCTTGTAAGAATTGCTTACACAACCCAGAAGTGACATCAGCATTAGTGTGTCAGCATTAGCGGTGCTCTGGGTGCTTTCCAGACATACAAGAGGAGACGGGGTTTGTTCCGCAATTGTTATTTATATGCAACAATTTTTGCTCTTTTCAGTCATCCTGCCTTCTACCTCTTCACCTTCCCCATGCTCTCCTCCTCCCTGTTTCTATTTCTGTCCCTTCTCCTGGATCCTGGGCTTAGGGAATCTCTGATCCCAACAGCCAGATGATAGTGAAAAGAAGGCCTTAGCACTATAGAGACTATTCCTCTCTCTGCCCAGAATCTCCTCATGAATTTGATGAGAACTGAAGTCTCGCCATCTCAAGGGAGATTGATACCTCGTGGCCCTTCTTCATCCTAGCTGTTCCAGCCAGAGGCCAGATTCAACCATGGGTTTGTGTGAGAAGGACTGTCCGCTGTTAGATTTAAAGTGATCTCTGACTGAACAGAGATGGGATACATATTTAAACTGATCCTGATTTCCACAAAGAGTCATTTAGGTCAAGATTGCAGCAAAAAACGTGTATCCAATCTCATCTCAGATGACTGATTTGAAATCCAAATCCAAGCTCAGACTCTCCCCAGGCTCAGAAAAATCATGCCTGGCATTTGAGTTAGGTCCAGAATAAAAGGTAGCTGCAGCTGTTGGGTTTGGAGCTTGTACTGTATCTGGGCTGATAAGATGGTTGGGATGCAATTCAATGAGTTGCTCCTTTGCCAAAATATAACTATTATTATGAGTACTATGAAAACAAAGGGTGAATTATATCAAAATATGGTGTTAGTCAGGAGTAGAAAAACTTACAGCTATTTCAGCTCCAAAGACTTTGCTCAATTTTTACTATCTTAGCTAAATATAGACTGAATATATTATTTTAGGCTGATCCACTGCTGCTTTCACTGAAAGTAGACAGTTCTTGAAAGACTAATTTTACACATTCAACATTGAAAATTTTGACATGCATCTGGATGTCAAGGCCAGCACTGTGGGCATTAGATTTTGCTCTTGTAGTACTTAGTATTAGTATTTGAAAAATTAATCTCTCTGCACTACTTCAACTCTTTATGAGTTTCTTATATACCTGTAATTCTTAGTTAGGTATTGAGGATCATAATGTACTGTTGATTTCTCAGGAGAGCTTCCCAGAGCTCTGGAGATTAAAAAAAAGGAGATAACTGACACAGTGAGACTCTTAAAGTGGATCTACAGCCCTGCCTATGGAGAGAATTTCAGGAAAATTAAGGTAAATTCATTAAAGGACCGAGCACAGTAAACAGATGAGAAGGTGCTTTAATAGCCCATGACAACTGTCTCACTCAGTACTCTTTGGTCTTAAACTGTTTCTCCTCTGAGGATGATTAAGAAAAGGATGTAAGGTTACTTTAACTCTGTTAGGCCACACTTCATCCAGCTATCTAAAGAAAATAACACTGCCTACGTACCTGATCTTAACTTTTCATGGTGTCTTTGAATAAGCAAGCCATATTCACCCTATACACAGGACTTCAAATGATTTTGCCTTTTTAATCTCCAAAATATATGGGGGGGCTGGAATGGCATCTTGGCCAGTTTTCCTTACCCTGATTCTGCTAGCTGTCCTTTCAGACCTCCACTCAGGTAAGTAGTCTTGCTGCTGCGAGTAGAGTTCTGCAAGTGCAACTTTGCTGAAAAAAATGGTACCCTGCCTTACAACCAATGGGAGGTTAGAAAGGTTAGAAAGAACAAGGATTTGTTTTAAACATCCTGAAAACTTGGCCACATGCAAAAGTATTGGGTCAAAAACCATTTTTTTTAATCCTGTAAAGACAAGAATAAATTGTGTGTTCCCCAATAAAGAGCTTAACTCTGCAGGTTGTTCTTATTTACCATGAAGAACTGCTTAATAGTGCACAAGAAGAATGTCAACAGGATTGTCAGGAAGGACTGACAACAGGACATCAACAAAGTGTTATTAAGCAGTATTCAAATCGTTCTACCTTGCCTTTTGCTATGGATATGGATGCATATAACCACACAGGTATATCAACACATCTGTAAGTATGTGCACAGACCCATACATCTCAAAGTGCTATTGCAAGAACTTCTGAGATTTTTGATTCAGTTCATTATTTTCAGGCTTTTCAGTGTTCTCATATATGTTGCATCTAAGGGCAAAGTGACACTGTGTAAACACGTGAATGTGTAAGCCCTATGTCTGTTCTAATCATGCATTTGGGTTAATCAGAAATAATTGTGCATGTGTTTGATTTTCAGATGTCTTCTTGCTCTTGACAGATTGAATCTGGATTTGTATGATAAAATGAATGGGGAGGAGGAGGAGGACTTTTATACATCCCTATTTTTTAAAAGTACTAGGAATTAGTACCCACAATTCCATTTAAAAGTGAAAAAGGAAATGACGCAAGAATAGTGAGCTGAGCTTACACATAAGCACTTTGATCCAAAGGCTGGGAGTAGAGAAAAGGAGAGACATCCTGAAAATATAAAATGGCTTAAAAACCCCACCAGTTGTGAGAAAGACAGCACTCAGCTGTTCTTTTTATGGTTCTCTAAACTCTTTTCAACTATGAGAAACGTTTTTCTGTATGAATAAAATATCATTTTTAACATTTGAGTTAGCATAAAAGAGACATTTTTGTTACCAAAACTTCCAGGATACTTCCTTGAGGGAGTAGCTCACCTTGCTTTGAGCACAGATTTACATAAACAGGTTTTCCTGTCTCGCTGGCTTCTAGCTGCATCCATGTATGAAGGTATTTCTTACTCTTCTTGGCCATTACCTTCTGACCTTGCTTTGTGAGAAAGAGAGAGCTGTTGGCCACCTTCAGCAGCCCGTCCTCCTCATGGCAAGTCCACCTGACTGCCTGGGGACAATCAACGACGATGCTGCGAGATGACAGGGCAGAGCGTGTAGAGATGCTCAGGCACCGGGCAGATTTCACATGGAGGAGCTTGTCATCTGCCGTCCACTGCCACTGCTGGTTGAGGTTGGTCATACTGCACTTTTCCATAAGGACGCCTCTCTTTTCTGAAAGACACTGCTGTTTCTGGACATGGATAATCAGAAACCCTTCTGGAAGAGGGAAATTCCAGAAAAATACAATAGATTACACATGGTTATTTAACAAAAAACAAATTCTTGGTGATTTAAAATACATCAACAAATAAATCTCTCTTCCCACTTTCTATATGTTGAACTTTTCATGAACTTTCCATGTGTTGAACCTATTTAAAAAAAAACCCAGACGTACAACCCACATGATGCAAGTGCTGGTAATGTAAAAAGTGAGAATGCAAAAAGCAAACTATTGCGCAAAGGTCACCTTGACCTTCATTATATATAAAAATGAAGAAAAAATAAACTGGATATAAAAGAAATCCAAGAACTATTAACTTTAAATACCAATTCTAAATACCCCACTTCCCCTGCTTGAAAGCACACAGATCTACACAAGCTCTCAATCTTTCTTCCGTTTTACGACACAGTCTTTTTACAATATAATTTACTGCCTGGAAATTGTTTTAGTAAAACTCATAGTGTTTCTGAAGAAAACATATAAGAGGACATTCCCAAATCTGTCTGCCTCTCAGTGCCTGTGCTGTTACAGGAATGGAAGCACATCTATTTTACTGGATTTACTCCAACGTCTCTAGCTGTTAGTTTTGTGACCATCCTAATTCACGTTAGATTAGCTTTTTGTGCCACCACACTTAAAGATCAACACCAAACACTCCAATGAAGAGAACTACAATGAATTCATCAAAAAACCCCAAAGTTACCAATGCAAAATACATACTTGTTATAGAACACAGGACTGGATATTTCAAATGCAGCCTCCCTGCCACATCTTGTTTACATTTTTCTCTTTTTATCATCTCAGCTACTCAAACATTTCCAGCCTCATTAGTTACAAAGTGCTAAACCCAACATGTGTATTTCTTGCCCTTGGTTGAGGTTTGTCATCCCCCTGTTTTTACAGACCTGGGTATTTTCTAACTAAGCATCACAGAAAGCTCCTGGCTCTGGAAGTTTCACAAAGTAGGACTAAAAAATAGGAATCTCCCCTTCGAAGACCTTGTCCCAAAGCTCAGCTCCCAGATTGTCTAGCAGGAGATCTTCTTAAAAAAAGAAGAGGTATCTCCAGCGTAGAAAGAGACAGTTTATTTTCCTTTGGAAAGAAATCTAAACAGAACGGGCTATGTTGGCCCTGCCCCCCATTCCTCTCGTATGAACCCAAGCGAAGAAGTGACTCGGTTTTTGCAAGTCACCAGCTGCCCCGGAGGGCTCTGCTCAGTGGCAGAAAGAGCAACACGGCGGAGGGGAAGTGGGGAGAGACACTTACCTGCAAGTGTCAAGGCAAGACAGGTAGAAACCAGGACGTGAAATAAAGAATCCATTTTCCCTCTAGCAACTCCCCATGCTTCTCTTAAAAAAAAACCACCTCAGATAAAGTGAAGCGAAGGCTAGGAAGGAAATGTGCCTTCACGGGGGGAAAAAAGTCAGTGACGAGCACTTCCTTCTATTCAATTGTTTTGGGGAGTTTTACACCACTTTGTCCTTTCATATGATTCTTCAGAGTTTACTAGTTGCTTTATTTTGGAAAAATACAAGCAAAAGAGAGAGAGGTTTTCAAACATCCAGGAAACTAAAAGCGATGATGTTGAATAAAGAAAAGGGATTATACTTTTGTGTAGTTCGTTGCCTGTGAAATACTACAAGTCTGCAGGTGATCTAGATGGTTCTGAATAAGTATATACTGTATTATCTAGGGAACAAACACACATTTTTTTGTAACTATATGGAATCAAGCAAAATCTCAATATTGATACTTCTGATTCCACAAATTCTAACAGCTAAGTGGAGAGGGGGAGGAGAAGGGGAAGAGGAGGAGGCAAAGCTCTGAAGTCTGCACTGGGTCTTACACAAACTCCCCCCGAGGGATCAAGTGATGCTGGTTTTGCCTTCCCATCAGGTGATCCACCTTGCTCCATGTCAGTGGGAGATTGGCTGTGTCCTCTGGATTGGCTCTCCAGTGGTCTGAAGCCATGGTGGAAGCTAACCAAATTGTACGGGGCTGTCCCTGTTTATGGGATTACGAGAGTGTGTGGTGCATTGACTACTCTAGGCAAGAACAGAGACTTCAGTAAATATTTTATATCAAGTGTAATTTATTAGCAGTATGAAGCAAAGTCAACATCACTGCCTTAAAAACTCATTATACCCTGTAAACAGACCTCCCAGTGCTGTAAGTCATAATGCCAACTTTTGCATTTCTCTTAAAACCAAACTCTTACTGAACAGTAAAGGAAACAGTCATAGCAGCATTTTCTTTCTTGTATAACCTGTTGTGGAACAGTTCATATCACTAAAGGCATCTATCTCTTACTGAAAGAGATAGAGCAGATAAACAACATAAGCAAAAAATCCTGTGTTAATAAAAGACAGACAAATATTTAAAATCCTTACCATTGAATATATGCTACAAAGTTTTTTTAAAAGTAAAATGACTTACACAATTTACAAATACACTGGATTCGGGTCTGTAGCAGAAGCACGTTCTAAGACAATCAACAGTATAGGGTAAATACATACACACTGAATAACAGACATTGTGCTCTGCAACTGCTCTGTAAGACCTACAGTAAATACACATTTAATAGTTAATAGTATGAAGAACATATATTTCCATATAAAATATTAACTGCTTTTGAATATTTTCAAAAACAAGACTTTTATTTTTTTTATTATCTCATCTTCTTTTTTTTAATCCATAATTGAACACTTGCAATTTTAGCAGCAAGAATATTATGTGGCCAAGAAACAAGCTCACCACATAATCAGTAATAGCACTTTACAGTACAGTTGACAGTCCATTCACAAGACAGTTTGCAAACATTAAAGCATTTATACACTTGATAAACATTTCTTCTGTGGAAGTTCCAATGTCCATCCAACTGCAGCAGTAGCACATACATACATTCCATATGGCAGATATCAGTATTACAGAATTAAACCCACCTTTAGATATATATGTGAAATCCATGTGTTGTTTCAGTACGGTACCTTCTTTATAAATCATTTTTGGGAAGCTCACAATACATTCATATACAGTAAGGGTCCAGCAATCTCTATACTTTTGCCAAATCGTCCGCAATCCTTTCAGAAGTTGGCCTCAAAGCCGCTCTTCCCACTGCAGTAAACTCCTTGAAGAAGCTGCTGGTAGGTAATGAAACAAATTACCTCAAGAGACTGACATTCGGTTTTGCCCTCCTTGGCTTCACTGGACAGCTTCTGCAGAAAGTCTGCTTTCATACAGACTCAGTGCATGGTGCACAAATTCATACTGTTCGCTGGTCTGAACCATTCCACCCCTGAAAAGGAAACACATGAAATATTATTTCTTAAGAATGCAACAACCTCCAGCCCCTGCCAACTCCGTGACCACCAGACATGGTGGTATTAACATGGTGGCTTGTATTAACAAGCCCTTTTCTCAGTTTTTGACTTAGAGCTTGCTTGAGTAAGTGGGAGATTTGCCTGAGCAGAAGTACTTTCTTCATAACTTAGGCCATCCAGCACATGCCCAGCATGAACCACCATTCCCGATTCCGTCAGCGTAAGAACTAGAGAGGAAAGCATCTGGCATCGACATTGTTAAAACCTACATTTCAGATTCAACAGATTCATAGAGAATTTTGCTCAGTCACTTGGGCAAGGAAGGCCAGCTACATGGATGCAGCATTACTACTGATGGAGCAAGGGAGTATTCAGAATCTGGCCTTTCATTTTTGTCCTTTACTAAAAATGTAACCTTTGGTGACCCTCAGATTGCCTGTGCAGAGAACAGCTCTTCCTGTCCTCTTTCTAACGCCTACAATGCATCCGGTCTGAACAGCAGCCACCGAAGAAATTTTACAGCAGTGACTCATTTCAGCACCAACAATACAAAAGAGTTTAACTTGACCATAAAAAGGACTAGTTACAGCCAGCTTGGATTAGATGCCTACATTTAATACATTCACCTGATAACAATTCCTTTTTCAGGTCTAAGTATGAGGATCAAGTCCCACATCTCCAATGCCAATTGCAGTGTGCTAGGAAGGGGATGATGTCCTACAGGAGGTAGGTGTGATATTTAGTGAGAGTGGTACCATTCAGCTCTGAAATTAAACTGAGCCTCTTTCTGACAGTACTAAGATCTTCTAGGTCTCGCTTCTCATGGAGTGAAGCCTCAAGTTTACTTAATTCCACTTTTATTACCGCATCTGCCAGGGTATTCAAAGCTACCTACTCTGCTTCTAGAACCAAGCCTGCAGTTCATCCTCAGCGTACCCTGGAGCAGGTAGTTACCTTTGGGGGGATGAAAGAATAAATGGCCATAGTGGGAAGGAAGACGTAAGATGTGTTTTGTATTTGGCTTCAGCTAGATCTTCATTGAAACAATCAGATTTGCAAGGGATTAGGATCCAGAGCAATGTTGAAACCAGGCATCTTACAGGAGAAGGTCTGACAAAACCCCATGTGTCCCTTGAGACACCCTAGCAACAGAAGGGCCTACTGATATACAAGGCTATATGAAAAATGATAAAACCGCCTCAACAAGTATTGTCCTTTAGTATTAGAGAATGTTATCTACAACCATAAGGTCCTTTTATTTTCCTCAGTGCTACTGGATGGTTAAATGGCTGTGGCAGGAAAAACATAATTAAAATAATACCTACTTCTTTAAGCAAGCAACCAGCTGTCTCTGCTTCTCCAGTGAGCTCAGGCAACTGTAAAACACCTTTTAGTGAGCTGCATGTGTATTATGATATGTTATTCCTAGGAATTAAATCACAGGCCCTTAAATGGTCCCATCCGGTGCAAAATGCAGCAGCCTCTTAGTTTTGCCAACAGAGACATCCACAAATTCATAACTCTTGGCTGCCTGCTGCCTTCAGCTGCTCTCCTCTGTGCCTGTCCCCTGCCTGGAGATCCAGCGAGAATCTAAAGGTGACGGGAGGGCTTTGCTCTGGTCCTCTGTGCTGCTTAGCCTCCTTCCTTCCTCCTACTGCTGCGTCCTGCCCTGCCCACGCAGCCCCTTCCCAGCCAGCTTCCCTCCCTGTCTCCCCCATCCATGTTCCCCCAAGATGTGCTCTAAGGGAGTGCGTTTCCCAGGTTAGATCTGCTGTGTGGAAGGGGTGGAGGAAGGGAACATATCCAGGGAGAAGGACTTGGCAGACAGGGCAGGTTAAAACAAGTTTGGCTGCACTAGGCTGTTTGTGGGGGTGATCCTTGCTCCTTCCTCTTTGGTGCTGAAGTAACATAGAAAATCCCCAAGAAGGCATGTATAAGCCTGGCTGCGGCTCAGCCTAGCACTACTGCATTTACCCTGTGCTAGCAAGCATAACTGGGATGTTATGGTACTTCTGAACCCTGTATGGGCACATGAGTGCACGTCCCTGTCAGCTTAGGGACACCTGAGACTCATACAGAGGTTCAGACAACTTGGCCTTGTCAGTGCTATTATACACGGCATTCATAGAACCATAGCATCACAGTATGGTTTGGGTTGGAAGGGACCTTTAAAAATCATCTAGTCCAACCCCCCTGCCATGGGCCGGGACATCTTTCACTAGATCAGGTTGCTCAAAGCCCCATCCAACAAAGCCCCATCCTTGAACACTGCCAGGGATGGGGCATCCACAGCTTCTCTAGGCAACTTGTTCCAGTGTCTCACCATCCTCATAGTAAAGAATTTATTCCTTATATCTAATCTAAAATCTAAAAATGGTTTTAGTTTAAAACCATTACCACTTGTCCTGTCACTAAAGGCCCTGGTAACAGGGCTTTCTCCATCTTTCTATAAGCTCCCTTTAAGTATTGAAAGGCATCAATAAGGTCTCCCTGGAGCCTTCTCTTCTCCAGGCTGAACAACCCCAACTCTCTCAGACTCCTATGAAGGAGAGGTGTTCCATCCCTCTGATCATTTTTGTGGCCTCCTCTGGACTGACTCCAACAGGTCCATGTCCTTCCTGTGTTGAGGACTCGAGGGCTGGATGCAGTACTGCAGGTGGGGTCTCACCAGAGGAGTAGAGGGGCAGAATCACCTCCCTCGGCTTGCTGGACACGCTTCGTCTTATGCAGCCCAGGATACAGTTGGTTTTCTGGGCTGTGAGCACACATTGCTGGCTCATGTCCAGCTTTTCATCTATCAATAATCCCCACGTCCTTCTCCCCTTTGTTCTTGTGCAAGGCTCGTATTTAATAGCAGGGAATTATCTGTGATGCTAGGACATCAGTTTGTGCAGAAGGCTGCATGGAAGAGCCATTTCAGGAGGAAATCTGCTCAAGGAGGGAGGTTTCCTCTCCCGCGTCCCTAGTGCCCAGAAGGGATGTACCCACAGCTACGGTATCTCCGGGTGTGCAGCCTTCGTCCTCTGCCAGCCCACACTGCCAGCTCTTCTGTGAGCTGCTGGGCTCTCTGCTTCTTTGGGACTCTCTGAGGTGGAGCTCAGAAGAAAGCCCTGGTATCCTGAGGGCTCGGGGACTGTGACCAGCTCTGCCTGGGCAGCCACGGGGGAGGGAAGGGTCCTTTACCCTGCCCTCTGGCTTGCTGCTAGTGCAGCTGGATGCAGTCTGCTCCAGAATGAATGTGATGCAGGGTTTGGGATTTTTTTTTTTTTAACCTGAAGTGATTAGTCAAAACACTTAAACAATGAATTGACGCACACTGGAAACTCTTTTCATCCTGTCTGAGGAGCCAAAAGCAAAGTTATCGGACGTCATTCCAAGAATGTGCCTTTAAGGTTAAGAATGTGCAAAGTTTCTGGATATCACAGTAAGTCTTGAAGATGCCTCACATCAAACATTTCCTGTTTCTGTTGTATAATATAAAAAATGAACTGGGAAAAAAAGTAAGCTGAGCAGACCTGTGGGTCTGTCTTTCCATGAATCCATGCCGAGCATGGCTGTATCTCCATCCTGGGTCAGGATTTTGAGGGGATGGTCCATTTCCTCATGTCAGCTCAGCACAGACGATTACTGCCAGATCTGTTCACCCCTTAACTTACACTGAACAGCTAAGAAGAAAGTGGCATCTGGACACACCTCACCTGGGAACAGCTCTCTCCTGTCTCATTCCCTGTGGGAGCTCTATTTTAAACTCTGTTTCCAGAGGGGCTACATAGGCAGTTAATTAAACTGTTTTTCAGCATAACGTTTTGCCACCATCTGCAATTTGTCTGGATGCTTGTTTGATTCTCGCTGAGTGTGCTGGGCAATGGGAATGTTTTGGTGAATCACTACAGCATCCCTGTGAGTCCCTCGAGTGCAGCTCTTTTCTCCTATTGCTCGATTCACTTTGGTAGAAATGTGGCCACGGACCCATGTGACAAAAAGTTCACACACAAGTGGATACCATCGAGTGTGTTTGTTCCATCAGCAGGTCTGCGTTTGGATGGTGCAGCTCTGAGCATAAGCAAGCCTGCCTGGGATTCTAGCGGAATGTGGCTGGAGAGCTGCCTGGTGGAAAAGGACCTGGGGGTGTTGGTTGACAGACAGCTGAACATGAGCCAGGAGTGTGCCCAGGTGGCCAAGAGGGCCAATGGCATCCTGGCTTGTATCAGGAATAGTGTGGCCAGCAGGACCAGGGAAGTGATCGTGCCCCTGTACTCACACTGTTGAGGCCGCACCTCGAGTACTGTGTTCAGTTTTGGGCCCCTCACTACAAGAAGGACATTGAGGTGCTGGAGCGTGTCCAGAGAAGGGCAACGAGGTTGGTGAAGGGTCTAGAGCACAAGTCTTATGAGGAGCGGCTGAGGGAGCTGGGGTTGTTTAGTTTGGAGAAGAGGAGGCTGAGGGGAGACCTTATTGCTCTCTACAACTACCTGAAAGGAGGTTGTAGCGAGGTGGGGGTTGGTCTCTTCTGCCAAGTAACAAGCGATGGGACAAGAGGAAATGGCCTCAAGTTGCACCAGGGGAGGTTTAGATTGGATATTAGGAGAAACTTCTTCACTGAAAGAGTGGTCAGGCACTGGAACAGGCTGCCCAGGGAAGTGGTTGAGTCCCCATCCCTGGAGGTATTTAAAAGACAGGTAGATGTGGTGCTTAGGGACATGGCTTAGTGGTGGACTTGGCGGTGGTAGGTTAACGGTTGGACTTGATGATCTTAAAGGTCTTTTCCAACCTTAATGATTCTATGATTCTATGATTCAGAGATGAAATGATTCAGTGTACCTCTTGGGCAGGTTTCTGGCTCCTAGGTGGTCAGATAAAACCATCCCTTTCTGATAAACTCTCTTTTTTCTCTTTTGTGAGGGCAATCTGATGTACAAAGAATAAATTAGCACTCAGCTGCTGGCCAGCATCAAGAGGAAGACAGCCTCATCTCTGTTCCTGCTCCTGCTGGTAACTGAAGTGCTGCACAGCTATGGCCAGAGCCAGCTCTTGCAGCCATGTCTAGTGGGATGTTAAGTTAATTTTGCCAGCTTCATGCCACGTGTAATGACCCTATCTAACACGCTACCTGCCAATAACCACCACGTCAGGATTGGGTCATCAGGGGAAGCTGGTCTCATGGAGCTTTGTCCATGTAACAGTGATACTTGTCCGCTTTATGAACCCGTGATCTGGCTGGGCTGGCAGTGGCTATGGTAGTCTTAGGGGCTGCTAAGCTCTGCCTTAGCAATCCTTTCTGTAAACTGACTGCCAGGTGAGTGAGATCCATTCTGTAGTATGGCCAATTGGAAAAAGGAAAGAAAAAGATTTTTTGGTTACTGAGTTTTGCCCAGAAAAATGTCTTTAAAAATTAAAATGCAGATATACTTTTCATCTCAGGCAATGCCTGAGAATAAGAGGAGCTGAGGCACCTTAAGCAAGATCTCTGGAGTCTAATTATATACTCTGAAACTCAAAAAAATAGAGAAATGTGCAAATCACAAGACTTAACAATTTTTATAACAAGCTTTGCGTGGCTGAGATTGCTGTTATGAATGTTTATATTTGGGTCAGATTTTCATTCTCTTTCCAAGCTTATCTAGGATACTAATACATATAAGAAAGTTCATTAGTCAGATATACTTGATGAAATTGTGTTGTCAGTTATAATGCTGAAAATTTGGTTTATTTTTTCTATGGCTGAAATAATGACATAAAAAATGATGTAGCTGAGACCAGAGTTTGCTTCCAGTTCTCTACAGTGGAGTGTAAAAGCAATAAGAAAAAGGTTATCATCTTATAACAGAAATACTAAAATAGGAGAGAGCACTACAAACCTTGTTCAGTAAGATGAACAGATAATCAGAATGGAGTGTTGGAAATTTGGTGTTGATAATTGAAAACAGAGTAAGCATTTTTCTCTCAGCTCTTCCATCTTTTTTGTTGCTGAGATTTTTAGGTCAGGAACTCTCCGTGGAGAATTTTACACTCCAAGTGGCTCATGTTGCCCTGTAAGGATCGCATTACAATCTGTACTACGATGAAGGCGCGTGGGAGGGGAAGGCAGAGAAGGTGACCCATAAACATGGTCAGCTATATGGATTCTGGTCCTTCTGCAATTTGTGGTTCCAGTACCTTTCAGAGCTCTTCAGAGCACAAAAATCCTGTATTGTCCCTTTGACCTGAGCTCTTTTTCAGCATTTGCACCCCTATGGGTTGTTTCCATTTAAAGAAGAAATGTATGTCAGAAGCAGTTAATATACTTGCAAGATTATATGATCTGGTACCTACAGCCGGAGAGGAATGAGACTTCTCTATTCTTGGTGCAACCCTGTTTATTTAATTTATACAAAATCCTGTTTCCCCAAGCAGAATAAGAAAGAAAAGTACAACCAAACCAGCAGCTTCCATTGTGCACAATACCCACATCCTCCTTTCCAACACAAATCTCTCTTCAGCCATGGTTTCACAAAACAAAGCATGCTGCAACAATGTTGGCTTACAGTGTTCCTGCTCCCAAGCTGTGAATTCAATCAGGGAATTGATCTGACTTAAGAAAATTCTGCAACAAATGCCTTGCTGTTTTCTTAAGTTGGGTAAGTTTGCCAGCCCAATTCAAAAGGACCCCCAGCACAGCTGAGGGAATAGCAACAGCACCAGATTTGGCTCTCTCTGCTGTATAAACTACACACTGAGTGAGCCTGGATGTTCCTGTCAATCCAGGCTCAAAGACAATCCCTTGCCTCCACATTGCCCCGTGTCTCTTGTGTCCTAGTGGGATGCCACAGACAGCAGAAAGCTCCAGGAGGGGAAAAGAGGAGTGCCAAGTGCCCAGCAACCACAGGGTTGACATCTCAGGAGAATTTCATTCAGTGGAGTCTCTCCCAGAAAACAATATTCCTTACTCAGGATCTAAATACAAATATTACTGTGAATATTCAGCTAATGCTGTCATAAGAGTCAGCAAAAGTGATGGCAGCCACTTTATGTAAAGCAACATTCAACTGTGAAAAGGTTTTCAGAATCATTACTGAATCATTACTGATCATTACTGAATCATTTCAGCAATGATTTCAGAATCATTTCAGAATCATTGACTGATTTTCAGAATCATTGACTGATTTATGGTTCTTCTGGAACTCACCGATCCACGCGTAGCTGACAGACAATGCTCAATGCATCTACAACTCCTTCTTCCTTCAACTGCTGACAACCAATGGCCGTGGCAATAAAACATCCAGTTCTTCCTATACCAGCACTGAAAAGAAGGCAAAATTTAATAGGGGAATGGAGTTCACAGATCAAAGGAGTTAAGTGGAAAACACTAAATAGATATGAAAACACTAAAATACAAACCATGGAATTGCTAGAACCCATAGTTCCTGGGTGCATGACTAACAAGGGTAACTTCCCAGCTCACTTTCTTAGAGAAAGTGCACTGTTCCAGCAGTTCAGTTGTTGCAGGTAATTTGTGAGGCTTACACATTTCCAGTTTGCACACAAGTGTATGGTAAGAAAAACAATCTCCATTAGCACCACAAAGTCCAAATACTCTCTGGCACAGTCCAAGCAAACGATGGAGGTACGCACTGAGCTGGGGAAAAAGCCCACCTGAAGGCAAAAGTCAGTGGGGCTTTATGTTTGAAGCCCTCGAAGTATACAGGGGTTCTGCTAACCATACCTGTAACCATGAAGGTAAAAAGGACCTAGGACCATGCTGATGAAATTACCCCCCTCTCCTGTAATTCTGCAGGAGGGAGAAGGATTTGGTGCTGTAACTCTCCAAGTTTTCTTGATGCCTGCTTGGAAACAGCCATTTTGGCATTAATTTGACTCCCTGGGCCTCCAACACTTTTGAGAATCTCTGCCCCACTCTGTTTCTTGCTTAAGTAACGTGGAATTCAGTGCGGCTCATCCCTGTCATGCTGCATGGCAGGAAAATGTGAGGAAAATAGTTAAAACATGGACTCAGGGGACCAGATCTCCATGCCTGCCTTTATAGTAAATACTTAACCATTTGGTCCCTTGCTTTCATCATCTCTGCAATGGGTATGAATGCTACCTGCCTCATAAGAGCACTGCAAGAGTTATTTAAATTAATGCCAGGAAGAATACGCTGAGCGTCTCAGATGGAAGCTTGATATATCTGAGTGCAAAGTGTTACCAGGAGTATGTCCATTTGCTACAGCTGAAACAAATCACAATCTACTCACCACAGAATGAATGCTTTAGAGACTCAAGAGCCCTCCCGTCTGGAAGTGAAAATTTCCAAGAGGACTCAGCAATATTAAATATATGAGGATGTCTAAGCCAACTGTGAGGGGATAATGAGATGTAAAACTGGCAGCGTAAGAAAGGATCGAGTGAGATGAAGATCCTGAGTTGACAGCCTGTCTCCTTGGACATCAATATATATGGGATAAATGTATCCAAAAGGAGAAGGACATAGTTTATAAAGAATGATTTGGAGAAAGCAATCTAATGCATACGCCCATTCTCTTCCTCAAATATTTTGAAGCCCTTGAAAACAGGGCTAACAAGTTTAAACAATTCAGATGTAAGGGAAGTTGGCTATAATGAAGGGTTCTTTTTTTCCCTTTTTTTGGGGGGGTGGATTAAGTGTTCTTGGAGAAGTTCTTAATATGTATTTAAAAAAGATTAGGGTTTTCTAATGTATTTTCTTCCTCAGCTCAGGTGTGCCAGTCCTATCTTATTACATAGCTTTATTTCAGACAGTGCAAGATAAAAATGACATTGTTCTTCACTTGCCTGTCATTTTTTTCCTGGTATATCCAGAAAATATGGAGAGCCCCTTACTTTGAAGTCTTTTCAAGCATCCAAATGTGGTGTATATATATATTTCTATTATATATATATTTATATTTTTCCTTTTTTTTTTTAGGAGTTTAATGTGTAGTAGCTCATTCGTAACGACTGTGGTCTGTTAATTGGGAGTGTGGAATGTTGGACTGTTATGATTTCGGGATTAAGAGATGCAGGCAGTATGCTTTTTATAGAACATGTTCATACACTAGCTGTTGAGGAAAGAAAAGCAAGAATTTCCAGTAATAACTGTAACAGTGTCAAGTTTCTAAGCATGAAAATTTTATCCCTTATTCTCATTTAAGAAACTCTTACAAGTCCTCTAATATGCCAAATTGCTGGTTCTTCTGGGAAGTAGAAAATGGCATTGTGGTCCAGATTCTCAGTCAGCTTGGTTTCACTGACTAAATGGCGCTAAATTAGTTTTACATTTGCAGAATGTAATTCTGTGTTCTAATTCTTCCTTATTGATTCAATTTAAATAAAAACATCTTTTCCCTCTATATTTGAAATCTCTCAATTAAAACTTGTATTTGTTCCCAAACCACCTAGTTGCCATTAAACCCAAACTTATTTTGATGTACTGACTACACATCCAAAGGACAGATTAAGGAGATATTTTCCATATTTACCACATGCTTTTGGTGAGCGACATGAGAGAGGAAACATATACCTTTCCAGTGAATGCCACTAGAAAGATTGGTAAGAACTTAAAACTTTCTTCCTTTGGAAATTGTGTCCTTGGCATGTGTGTAATCAGATCTGCTGATTTCAAGGACCAAAGCAAAAGTTTACTCTTTTTCCTATTCTTTTGCAGAACAGGAACTACTTTGCTAAAAGAAGTAAAGTCCTTCCTATATCCCGAGTCCTGAATGGGCTCATCACTGATGATGTGTGTAAGACAGCACCCTATGCTGACAGGCTACAAGAAGACATGTACAAAAACCTGAATTACTTTGTCTTCCACTTGTGTCATATTAAGAAATCATTAAAGCATTTCTGCTTCAGATTAAGGATCATTGTTTGAGTGTGCACTTCAATGCTCCTCTGGAAATAACTGAGAATTGTGCAGTATTATCTGAGGTCCAAGTTTAAAAGTGTACACAGGCTCCATAAGACCTGGATGACTGTCCTGGTTTTGGCTGGGATGGAGTTGGTTTTCTTCCTGGTAGCCGGTATGGGGCTGTGTTTTGGGTCTAGGTTGAGAACAATGTCGATGATACACTGATGTTTTGGTTCTTGTTAAGTAGTGCTAAGTACTTGCTAAGTGGTGCTCACACTGGTCAAGGACTTTTCAGCTTCCCATGCCCTGCCAGGGGCATGGGAAGCTGGGAGGGGGCACAGCTGGGGCAGCTGACTCAGACTGGGCGGGGGCTATTCCATACCACGTGACATCATGCTCAGTATATAAGCAGGGGAGTTGGCCGGGGAGGGGTTCGATCGCTGCTTGGGGGAAGTGCTGGGCATCGGTCGGCGGGTGGTGAGCAATTGTACAGTGTACCGCTTGCTTTGTATTACTACTGTTCTATTTTTTATTTTACTTTAGTTATTAAACTGTTTTTATCTCAACCCACGAGTTTTTCCCCTTTTGCCCTTCCAATCCTCTTCCCCATCCCGCCGGTGGGGGGGGTGAGCGAGCGGCTGCGTGGTGCTTAGCTGCTGGCTGGGGTTAAACCACGACAGTCCTTTTGGCGCCCAACGTGGGGCCTCCTCAGCATGCATCACCTCCTCCTCTGGCGATATTCCAAAATCTTTGCCTTCTGGCCAGTCCATGATCACTTCCAAGATTCCTGGGCGACTGGGGTTTCCTATTCGGGCCTGTTGTGTGATGAGTGCAACCCACTTACTCCATGTAGCATCAGTTGCATGATGTGTAGAGGGGACCCTCCCTTTGAACATCCAGCCCAGCACTGGCAGTCGGGGTGCCAGGAGGAGCTGTGCTTCAGTACCAACCACTTCTGAAGCGGCTCGAACCCCTTCATATGCTGCCAATATCTCTTTTTCGGTTGGAGTATAGCGGGCCTCGGATCCTCTGTATCCCCGACTCCAAAACCCCAGGGGTCGACCTCGAGTCTCCCCCGGTGCTTTCTGCCACAGGCTCCAGGTAGGGCCATTCTCCCCGGCTGCAGTGTAGAGCACATTTTTTACATCTTGCCCTGCCCGGACTGGCCCAAGGGCGACTGCATGAACTATCTCCCGTTTAATTTGTTCAAAAGCTTGTCGTTGCTCAGGGCCCCATTTGAAATCGTTCTTCTTCCGGGTCACTTGATAGAGAGGGCTTACGATGAGACTGTAATTTGGAATATGCATTCTCCAAAAACCCACAACGCCCAAGAAAGCTTGTGCTTCCTTTTTGCTGGTTGGTGGAGACATGGCTGTGATTTTGTTGATTACATCCATCGGGATCTGACGACGCCCATCCTGCCATTTTATTCCTAAAAACTGGATCTCCTGTGCAGGTCCCTTGACCTTATTTTGTTTTATGGCAAAGCCTGCCTCCAGAAGGATTTGGACTATTTTCTTGCCTTTCTCAAAAACTTCTTCTGCTGTGTTGCCCCACACAATGATGTCATCAATGTATTGCAGGTATTCCGGAGCGTCACCCTGTTCCAGTGTAGTCTGGATCAGTCCATGGCAAATGGTAGGGCTGTGTTTCCACCCCTGGGGCAGTCGATTCCAGGTGTACTGGACGCCCCTCCAAGTGAAAGCGAACTGTGGCCTGCACTCTGCTGCCAAAGGGATTGAGAAAAATGCATTAGCGATGTCAATGGTGGCATACCACTTGGCTGCCTTTGACTCCAATTCATATTGAAGTTCTAACATGTCCGGCACAGCAGCGCTCAGTGGTGGCGTGACTTCGTTCAGACCCCGATAGTCTACTGTTAGTCTCCACTCTCCATTAGACTTCCGCACTGGCCATATGGGACTGTTAAAAGGTGAGTGAGTCTTGCTGATCACTCCTTGGCTCTCCAGTTGACGAATCAGCTTATGGATGGGAATTAGGGCATCTCTGTTGGTGCGATATTGCCGCCGGTGCACTGTCGTGGTAGCAATTGGTACCTGTTGTTCGTTGACCCTCAGCAACCCCACAATAGAAGGGTCCTCTGAAAGACCGGGCAGGGTAGACAGCTGTTTAATTTCCTCTGTCTCCAAGGCAGCTATGCCAAAAGCCCACCGGTACCCTTTTGGGTCCTTGAAATACCCTCTCCTGAGGTAGTCTATGCCAAGTATGCATGGAGCCTCTGGGCCAGTCACAATGGGGTGCTTCTGCCACTCATTCCCAGTTAGGCTCACTTCAGCCTCCAATACAGTCAGCTCTTGGGATCCCCCTGTCACTCCAGAAATACAGATGGGTTCTGCCCCTTTATAGCTTGATGGCATGAGGGTACACTGTGCACCGGTGTCTACCAAAGCCTTATACTCCTGTGGGTATGATGTGCCAGGCCATCGAAAACAAAACCCATGTGTTTTGGGTCTAGGTTGAGAACAATGTCGATGATACACTGATGTTTTGGTTCTTGTTAAGTAGTGCTAAATACTTGCTAAGTGGTGCTCACACTGGTCAAGGACTTTTCAGCTTCCCATGCTCTGCCAGGGGCATGGGAGGCTGGGAGGGGCACAGCTGGGGCAGCTGACTCAGACTGGGCGGGGGGCTATTCCATACCACGTGACGTCATGCTCAGTATATAAGCAGGGGAGTTGGCCGGGGAGGGGTTCGATCGCTGCTTGGGGGAAGTGCTGGGCATCGGTCGGCGGGTGGTGAGCAATTGTACAGTGTACCGCTTGCTTTGTATTACTACTGTTCTATTTTTTATTTTACTTTAGTTATTAAACTGTTTTTATCTCAACCCACGAGTTTTTCCCCTTTTGCCCTTCCAATCCTCTTCCCCATCCCGCCGGTGGGGGGGGTGAGCGAGCGGCTGCGTGGTGCTTAGCTGCTGGCTGGGGTTAAACCACGACAATGACCTCAACTGCAACTCAGATTAAAAGGGAAGAAACTATCTGACTAGAAAATGGAGTGTGAGTTTACCCATTTTGTAGACGATACTGTAGTGAGCGTATAGATAGCTGAGTTGTCATTGAAGAACTAGTCATTTTAATGACAACTGAGATGATACCTGGGTCTTTAATCATGAATAAATTCCAGCTTATGATTACAGACCTTGCTGTCATATCACTCACCTCAGAAAGACACCTTGTTCTTCTGAAGACCCTTACTGGAAAAATGGGAGTCTCAATAGCCATCCACAGATTTGTGGATTGATTAGGGAAACTACAATTCCTGATAAAAACAGCTGCATAAAATTTGGGAAAGTTCCTTATTCATCACATTCTGGTTTTGAAAAATGATGAGTGGTTCAAATCTGGCTTCCAGTTCTCTAAATCTCCTAAATATGGAGTTGAAAAGAAGTGCGTCAAGATGAAAAGTTCTGGTTTTGATGTACTTCTAGGAAAAAAAAAGTACTATCCCAACTGTAAGAGATGTATCATCACAGTTATGAGACAAAGCAAGTAAGGAAACACTGCTTTTAATTTTTTTTTCTGTTTTGCTTCACCTACTTCTTTCCACCAATATAACAAATCCAGTACTACTTCCTACTACTTAAATTGCAAGATGGGGCAATGACTCAATATAAAGCAATAAAATGGAATTTAATTAGAATGATTAGAAGGACATTCTCTGGTTCATTACAATTTGCGTGAATAACGCTCTGCTCTTGAGTACTGAATAACACTTGGCTCTTGAATATCAGACCAGCTGCCTTTGTGAAAACGTTCACAAATTTTAGTACTGATGTGTTTTGGTCTGATGTCTGCTGTTCAAAATTGACTTGCTTTACAACATTTTAGCCAACCAGTCACAGGGCATTGCATCTGACTTAGGTATGTAATTATGCAACAAGACTAAAAAGAAAGCAAATCATGAATAAGAAACAGAAGCAAAATATTTTTTCCAGCTGGTCTTTGAAAAACAGAGTTCATTAGCAGAAATGGAGAATGGTTCTGAAACGATTTGCTAGCAACAAGGGAATTCTCTCCAAAACTCAAATCCTCAAATATGAACAGAAAAAGTCAACTAGCATGAAGAAGATCTGGGGAACTTTACTCCTCCCCAAATGCATTCGTTGTTTAGGAGGAGGACTGTTCGATGTGATTTGCTGCGGCCTTGCTTTGGGCAGTTGTTTAAGAGAAGGATTGAAAATTACCTGCAGTGCACAACGACAGGCCCTCTGCCAGGTGATTCCATCCTATCCTCTTCCACATCCAGCATGAGCTGCAGCAGAGGCTGAGCGCTGTCGGGGGTTTTGTGGTCCGGCCAGGATGTGTACCAGTAGTGTTTCACACTCTGGGACTGACTCCCTTGCTGAAAATAACATGAAGGTTTTACATGCACACTTGTGGTGAACAATTCTTTTTATTTCTCTCAATGTTATGGTAAAAAGTAGTAAAAATGTTAAGAGAGATTTAACGATTTTTTTTTATTAGACTCAGAGGATGCAATTGCAGGGAACAGGCGTGCTTCCAGGGACACAGTTGTAAGAAGGGTTTGTGCACCTGAAAACTTAGCTGTTTTTCCAGCTATGCAAGTACTGCGCTCTCCACCTGGCTACTGACTTGCTGACTGTGTTGTCAATTGGGAATTGTCAGAGGTCTGTGTTAGATCAGCAATAAGATCTAGAGATTAGCTTGATCTGGGCTTCTGAATCTCTAAATTATTATATATTTCCGCTGCCTTTTAAGGACATTATCATAAGGGTCTCATACTAAAATTACAAGAGTATTTAAGTTAAAGGTGCAGAAGAACTGCCTTTCTAGATTAATCAAACATCCCAGTTTGTCCAGTTGTTCTCTGCAGGAGAGGCTGCTACCACTTACTTCAACAAGCAAAGGGGCTAAATATGGGCTAGAGTAATTTGTGTTGGACGATATGACTTCTGCCCACTTCTCACTGCCTGGTCTGAAACACCAAACAGATTTTCCCAATTCATTATTTATTGTAATGCTCTGTCAGGAGCAGCAGATGATGCAATCCGATAGCATCTAAGTGTAATATGGGGAGTAACTTAGAAGAGGAGCATCTGCCTTATTTTGCACAGTTAATGTTTAGTCAGAACTATGAAAGCATGAAGCTTTCCTTATACACTCCTTATATTTTTAGCTTCAAATGGGCTATAGATGCACTCAGCCCACGAGTCGCGTATCTTTTTCAGAATGATGCTATGCTAGTTCTTTCATTAACTAAAATCCCTTTACATCGCCTTGGCAATGCTAAAAAGGCCTCAAAGCAAACCTAATTGAAGTGAGTGAAACTTGCACTCTTTTTGAAGCCTTTTTTATTGCCAGAGTGATACAAAGCAGCAATACAATAAGTATTCCAGTGCTTTGGTCTCAATCATACCTTGCAGCTGTGAGCATCATAGCTCAGTAACTTCTCCTGTAAAAATTTATGCCCTTTAAAAAAAACACTTTAACTTCATTTAACATTAAAAAAATAAAGCATTAGGAGCAATGCTTCTCAGATGCAGGTTGTTACCTTTATTGTAAGCTGACGGACAGTATAGTTCTCGCATTCTTTCACACTGTTAACAAGGACTTCAACCTTCCCATAGATTCCTCTTTTTTCTGGCCAATAGAGCACGCATTTCTGGAAAGCAAGCATCAGTGTCGTCAACAAACTGGATCCTGCAGCCATATTCATATCTAATTTTTACACAGAATGTAGTTGTCTGGAAACTTCAGATGAATTCAGTCGAGGTGTTATTCATATCAGAAGCATTCCTAAATAAGATGTTGCAGGGTTCTTAATGAATGACTTAGGCCTGATTTTCAGGATCTGAGTTTTTCAAATATGGATCTCTATCACTGAACACTTTGAACAGCTGTTTTTGTTCTTAAAAGCTCAATGAAGTTCAGTTAAAGGAATTATTTTCCCCATTCAAAATTAAAGATTTTTTTTCCTGAATATTCTTTAATTCATAGAATTAAATTTGTGAAGTTTACACTTTCCAAATGGGATTTCCTTCTGAGCAAGAGATTCAGAATTTGTCCTCTCCTCACAAGACTTTTTATCCTCTTTATTCTCCTGAGCCCTGATACAACAAGGCATGTAAATGTGCCCTTAGATCTTACCGAATTCAATGGGACTTAATGTGCAAGTTAAAGTATTTTGCAGAATCTGAGTTCTCTACTATGTAATTTACTGGAAATGAATGTCAAAAAAATCCATCAGTCTTGCTGGAGCTACACAAAATTATATACAGAATTCTTAATGAATCAGTAGTGTTATACTATTTCAGCAATGTATCTGACAAGCATCTGCTAAACAGGAGATGAAGAAATAGTATTTACAATATGACCCATTTTATTTTTCCCCTGCAATAGTTTGCTTATCTTCAAGTCAACTGCAACTTCATATTCATTTCCATTAAAGTATCTCTATAGTCTACCTGAAAGCAAACATTCCTGTTGTATAAATACTTCTCTAAAAATAGATGCTTATTACCTTAAGAGTGTAAGGTGTTTGAAAGCCACATTTTCTGAAATAATGCTGGCCAATATGACTTGTTCATTAACTAAAAAAACCTCCAACAATTAAAGAAAAACTTATTTTTAATATCCAATGCACAAGTAAAAAAAAACACTGAGAGAACAGACAGCTCTACAATAATAGGAATCCCAGAAAGAACTTGTTTGTATTTCCTCACAAACTCTTGCTGAAGAAACTGGTATATATTTAGACAGTAGCCTACATTATGCAGCAAAATGAAACAAACCCTTTAATATAATTAATTGCTATAAAGCATAACTCCCAGTAAATCCTGCTAAAAATGAACCAGAAAAAAAAAATCAGTGAAATGCAAAGCTTTACCACCAGGTGTGATCTTTAAGCTGCTACTCTACATGATAATCCAATAGCTGATTGAACCAAATCATCTCTGTTGTATAAATACATTTCTAAAAATAGATGCTCGTTACCTTAATAGTGTAAGGTGTGTGAAAGCCACATGTTCTGAAATAATGCTGGCCAATCTGACTCGTTTCGTTCAAATCCTGTCTTTTGCAGAATTACTCGAACATCCTAAATTTGCTGTCTCCCCGAAGACATCAAGAATGGCAATAAAATACTCAGAAATTTGTATGAAAAAAAGTGTTCACAAGTTCCACAGTCCCCCCATGTGACACATATAGCTACTATCATCTGCCAGATCTGCAATTCATGCCCCTCCCTGGGAGTGTAGTTTTCAGTGCTAATATGGGAAAAAGAAAAGTCTAAATACACAATTGTACCCTGACAATCAACAATAGTTGAGTCAACCTCTGAGACTTCTTGATAAATGCAAGCATGCAATGCTCACTACAAAGCCTTCAGGCGCTCCAGAAGAGTGTTTTTCTTGACTCTTTCCCAGAACTGGAATTGGCAACTTGCACCGGGTGGACAAAGAAATGGGGCTGTTCATTAAAATAACTTTCATTTAACAGTCCATCTACATTTAGTGAGATACAATGGATTATTTTTAACACAGTCTCCGTGTGTCTTTTTAAGATACCGTTTGTTACTGCTTTAAAAAATAGCCTTGAAAATAGAGCTGGGATCAGCTGGTTCAAGCACTTCTAAGATGACAGGTATTTGGGGGAATTAGCACATTTTTGAAAGTTAATTGTAATAAAGGGATAAAGATGAAGATGGGAGGGATAAACATATCAGACATACAAAAAATAATATAGAAAATCCCAGAAGCATCGGCAAAAAAAGAGTGAATTGCCTCAAGCTATTACTTGAACCTTAGAGAAAATTCCACTGGTCTCAGGTAAGTATATTTGAAACCTGTTCAAAAGCCAAACACAATGGTTAAGAGGGGTTCTTTCTAGCCTCATGTCTGTAATCAGCAAAAGCTTATTGCCTGCAGTATGTGTCAGAAAAAAGGAAAAATTCACTTGTTCTTATCATCACGTAGTCCTCCACCTCCACTCTTTGTGCTGGTCCTGATTTTGTTCCTTGCTGTTCGTTCAGGCCTCATAGTTTCCCTTTCAGCATATACATCTATTACAGCACTTTCTAAATAGGTCACGTATTTTGTGAGTTTGGGATTGAACGTACAATCCTTTATGTAGTAAGCAAACATATAACAGCTATGAGCTGGATTTTTTAAAAGATGCTTAAGCTCAAAAAAAAAAAAAGAAAAGAAATCTTAACCAACTTGCATGGCAGCCAAAAGCCTGGGAATCTTCTTACTTTCACGTGGAAAATCTCATCTTCCTGCCATCTTTCAAATTCCCCCCTTGGATTCATTTCCATTGGTTAGCTTTTTGTTAATAAATGATTATTTCTGATCTGGTGCCTGAACTTTTTTTTTTTAAAAAAAAAAAAAACCCAACATTCCCTGACCAGAGCAGGAAGTTTACACAAGAAACAGTATCTCAAATGGCCTTTAATTGATTTCAGCTTTTGTCCTTCCCCCTGTGATGGGGCTGCAGGCTTAGGCTCCCTCCATCCCCTGTCCTGTCTCCTTCCGTGCCCCATCCCATGCCCGCCAGGTGCCAGGCTTCATGGGACCGCTCCTGAGGTGGATCTCCATAACTGGGTAGGATCTGACCCTGCCTCGGACTGGGGCTGGCACCTGCTATTTGCCGCGATTGGTCTGTGCTCAGGAGCACAGGCTTTTTTAACTTGCCAGAAGTGCTCCTATTGCAGCCTGGTCCCCCAATTCTGCTGAATGGAGGAAGGCTCCCTCAGCTGATGTGTTATTTACCTGCTTTACCTTCCCTCGATTTGGACCCTGAACAAAATTAGTTTAACAATTCTCAAATATTTGTGAAGTTGCTTTACCTCAGCTCCGCTTCTTGTTTATTTTTCCATATAGCTATGCCAACAAATTTACAAATTAAATGTCCCAATAACCAGGCCAACACACAACAGTAATGAATAATTACAACAAATCTTCAATTCCAGAATCCCTTTTTACTCCTGCCCTCTATTTACTGTCACTACTAACTCAAGCATGAGAGGTATACTTTAAGAGGGCTTGCAGGATTTGCCTTCATATACTAAAATCCTCAAAGTTAGGACCAAATCTTCTTAAGTTTTTCCAAAACCTAAGCCATATCTATGGTGCCAATACTCAACTTAACTAGTAAGTAAACTTCAGAGAGGCTTATGTGAATTCCATAAAAGGTAGGATTTCTGAATTCCAAAATCTACTTTGCGATGTGTAGATAAGCATGCCTATAGACCAACTGAGGGAAAAAATGTTACACAAAAAGTGTTAATTTTTAAAGCTCATAATATGAGCTTTAAACAGTGAGTTAACAAGATTGTCCTAGTTAATTACCGACAAAAAGGTTTACATTGTCTGAGCTGAGTAAACACGCATTGTTTAATGCATCTGTCAGTACTAGTCCTTTCTTCTTGCAGAATGCTGCACAGTAGTCTTTATTTATGCTTCCCAAAATACGTTTCCTGGTTAACATGTAATGTTGCTAGTAAGTTTTGAAGGCAAACTAAATGCGTATTATCTATGGAGTACCTAGCATAGCTACAAAAACCAGCTGATACAACAGAAGTCTAAAAACTTCTTTATAAAATTATATAGAAGTCTATAAAATTCTTATGGTCCACATATTTGTCTGATTTCCATTGCTCAGTTGTCTTGACTAAACTCAGTAGTATATGAAGTTTATCTGTGCCTCGTGGATAAAGCTTTGTAAGATCATGTCCTAAAATATTACTACAGAATGAGAGAAGGTCACTTTCAGTAGGTGATTTATCTCATTCTCTTAGAGTGGGATGGATCACCCTCTGGAGGTGACTACTGCTCTTCAGTGACCACGGAGGGTACCCAGATCACTAGATAAGATGTGTTTTTCCTCATATTAACCCTAAAATTATAGCCTAGAATTCCAGGTTTCTCATTATTTATCCAGGCAGAAGCTCCTTTCCTGTGGACTCTCCTTGCACAGGTAGATTTCCAATCTGTTTAGACATCGTGTAGTTTTGAGGACAGGTTTTACAGATTCTGCTTAAAATACTCACAGCACCCATAGTTCCTTCAGCATTATTCTTCCTTACAAATCAATCTCCTTTTTTTAATGAGAATTCAAAGTGAAAAAGAAAGAAAATCCAATAATTTAACGCTCCACATTTTTTTCATGCAACTGAAATGAGTATTTTGCTCAGCACTCTACTTTCATATTATGTCTTCATCCATCTTACAAAAACTGTTACCACAGTGAGTCTTAACCATTTTTTCATCTCATGGAAGGAAGTAACTCTATAAAAACCTTTGTTTATCATCATTTCACACAATTCCCATTGTTATTGCAAATTCATCACATCAGTATATTGAAGTAGGATACTAATGTCCCAAATAATTTTACTGATGTTAAATGAATTAATTTATTGTTGAGATTATGGTTTTTCATGTGTCTTCCATTTGAGAGCTCCCTCATTATATATTACTTTAAACATTATAGTACATTATAGCTCAAATGGAGGCTGACTGATATTATACCAACTGAGGAATGGGGCCTATACCTGCGAGTCAGGTATGGGGGTTTATTTGTGCAGGGGTGGATGTGGATGAGTGGATGAATATGCTTTCAAATATTGAAGGTATTTGTATGTGTGTATACTGCACATGTACCTCCCTGAAAATGATGGAAATAAAGCAGACCACAGAGAAGAAGAAATATCAAGTGCTATTATGCTAAATAACATCTGCTCTTGCCTTCTCTATAGAGAGCAAATACTTTAACAGTGAAGTTAATATGCTGAGCATAGCTACTAGCTAAGCTGTTTTCTTTTCAATAGCAAGCAAGGTTTCAGGAGGAACCCGCTAACGGTGGGAGAGTTCCTAAGGTTTCTAGACAGGGCAGGACAGCTTGCACAAACACAGCCTCTCTATATAGCCTGGGAACGAGTTGAGATTCCCCACCCTTTCTATTAGGAGGAAATTACCACTGCCAGGCCACAACAATGCGGATAAACACCAGTGCCTAGAGCCTGCGTAACTCAGGTAAACACAGAGCTTCCTGACATGATGGAAACCACTGGGCACTTCTTTCAAGTCATTCTTCTTACACAGTGTCAGATGTGAGTGTTTAAAGAGTCAGCATTTCCTCAGTGAAATACTTATTCTTTTGGCCAGTTAGGCTGGGGTAAGTTTTCTGTGTTTTCAGGAGTAATCTTTTTAATGTAGGCTTCTGGACACTTGTTTGAACAGTCTAGTGCAAAATGGCACCTGGTTCAGAAATATGTCTTGGGATATTTTACAGGACCAACCTACTTTTTACATACAGCTTTCTTAAAATCCACTGCATTTTAAGTTCATGTTAGAAGCCCAAACTCACAGTGACAGCCAAGTGGCGGCCAAGGGCAGAAAAAAGAAGAGTATGTCTACTGAGTCCACTTTTAAATGGAGCAGTGAGTTTGATCCCTGGGAATGCACTCAGGATCTTGGTCCCTTGATCACTCAGACTGGGAGCTTTGCCTGAATAAACTCTGTTTCTCTGTCATCACATGCATCTGAGTTTGAAAAGCAGGGATGTGAGTGGAGCAGGGGCAATATGGACCTGGTGCTTACCTGGCAAGGTACTGAGACTTGGTTGAGGCACCTACCTGGAGTTGGGAATTGCTACCAAGTCTAGCAGTTTGGACTCAAGAAAAAAGTCAAACTCCTTTATGTCTGTCTCTCTCTCGTCCACAAGCCCCATAAACCACTTCTTTAACTTTCAGTCTTCCACAACAGAGCTTTGTGTTGGCCCTCTGCATGGGAGAGTGATTTTCGTGCCTAATGTCTGGCAGTCACAAATATGGACTCTCTCACTATCAAGGAAAGCCTGGCAACAATTTACATGAATACTAAATAAAGCTATTAAAGATGTAGTTGGGAATCGATCCAAAAGTCACAGAATGTATAACAGGCAGTTAGATGGCCATTAGCAATTAAAATGCAATTGTCATCTCTACTTGGTACTAATGTAAAGAGCCACGTATTTCCATTCTGGCTAAGTCCCTCCATGGTATTGGCATTTGGGAGCCCAAACTGTATTTCTGGGATCATCCAGAAGATTTGTAATATCTGGAATGGATTCAAAACCTGCCATCATAGCAAAGTGCAAACTTCAACCATGTCAGGAAACCTCCAATCATAACACTAACCATCTATTCTTTATATACCAGAAAGTAACAAGAAGTACAGAGGTGACCAACAGATAAATGAGGTGTTCCTTAAAAAATTATGAACCCAACAGCACAGATCTAGAAAATGGAATTCCTTTTTGTCTTTTTTAATACATTTCTTATGATTGCTATGCAATTGCAGTTGGTCTATTTGGCTACCCCAACATTACTTTTCACATTACCCATTACCAGAGTATTTAAGAGCTGGTTATCTGCTAGCTGCCTTCCATATCTGCTAAGGTTCTTTCTACAGTACGCAGCTATAGGAGTAATTTCTCAGTTTGCTTAGTTGTCATACCTCATTTTTTTCTTTCAGCTTTGTGATCATAACAATGACAGGGCTGTCTTCTTGCCAAACCATCTGCCAGAAATCATTCACGGTATTAATCATGGGTCCCTGAGTTGCAATGAAAGCCTTCTCTTTACCTCCATATCCCTGGTTTAGAAACAGACACAAAAGCATTTACTTTAAATTCATGTGGTTGACCAAAATTGCAGGTGAATGTTCTAAAAGAGCAGAAAAATGAATCTGGAATTAAAAAAAAAAAAAGTTATTTGAACTGAAAGCAGTTAGGACTAACAGTAGAGCAGATCAGAAATTTTTCAGCAGAACAGTTTTTCCTCTGGAAACTACTGATTCGATGGACTGAAATGGTCCTGAGAATACATCAATCCCTCTCAAATTTCCCTGCTTACTTGGCTTCTTTTAGCTTACTCTGTTCTCCAAGTTGTTGGGACTTTCCATCATCCAGTGATACTTTAATCCATAATTTATATTGCTGCAGTGTTTACAAGATAATTTACAGTCAATAAGCCACAGAAAAAAAATGAGAACTATAAAACTGGTTTCTACGAAGATTCATGACAGGAAAAAAGATTTAAAATACATGAATGCTTGTGGAGTCAGACTCTGCTATGCATGTTTGCTAAGGGAGAAGTGCCTTTGTGAGACCTTATAGGAGGGACAGCATCTCAGTATAGGGAGTCCCGAGACACGCAAGTGTATAGGAGGTACAAGAAAGGTCAGGCGAACAGTGGGGAAGCAGAGGAAAGGGAAAGGCAAGAAGAAATGAGGAAAACAAGAGATTGCCTTCTTACTTTTCAGGTGAGAAGGAGAACTTGTGAGTTTGTGCAGTGACAGGGTGCCCAACAGTAATGCAGACCAGGAGAGCCTGGCAATGTCTGAAGGGGATGAGTGAATGGAGAACGGCTGGAGGTGGTGCAGGAGCCTTTAGCCACGCGTCTTCCTTCTGGGCGCCTTTCTCCCTGACAGCTGTTACTCATTGCATGAACCAATGGGATAGATCCTCAGCTGGTATAAACAGTCCTCCTTCTACTCACCAATCTGCCTGAACATACTTTGTCCAAGACAGGTCTGTCAGGATGCCAGCAAGCCTAATGACACTGCATACATGGATGTGAAATTTCATATCATCACTGGGTTGTGTTTTTTCTGCAGTTGCTGATAGTTCAACTGGTGTTTGCAGCAGGAGAAATCACCATATGTTGGCCTGAAAGGTGGTGGCATGGGGAAAAGGGAGACCTCAGAGGACTCAAAACATGGCCTGGCTGATGGAAGAGTTGCTCTCCAAAGAGAACCGCTCTGCTTAGTTACATGATGATGTCTTTCACGCAAAACACTGAGAGTACAGGATGTAAAGTAAGGCAGGGTAAGGGGCATGAGGGATGTGTACGTATATATTCATGTACTGTTATTTAAATAAGCAACATCACTGTAGAGCTCTGGGGCCAAATTTCAGTTGCACTATTATATTTATTCCAGCTGAGGATCTGGTACATAAATCTAATCAAAACATTTAATTTTGCAGGTAGAGGACTACACTCCTAAAACATGACTGAAGTAGTTTCTTAGTAGTCTATTCAGCATACACTGTGCGACAAGTTCAAGAAGGCTCTGTGTGTGTGATCAAGGATTATAACATAGCTGACACTTAGCAATAATGCTTTCCAACAGGGTTCATGCTGATAAAGTCTTTGTATCATGTAACCATTCAATACAGGGAGTAAAATGTGAACAAGTGTGTGTGCTGGTGCACATATGTATATTTAATATATCTGTTTATGCTCCTTTTCACAAACTTGTTAGAGTATTTAATTACTTAACTGATCATTTGAGGACTATCAACTGATACAGTTATGCATGAAAAAAAAAACCCAAAACATCACCACTGAACTTGTTTGTGGATAACATGACTGCAATGAGCAAGCCAGCTTATATTGCTGTTGACTCTGATCTTCTCTTTACCAAAATACCAGTACCTCTGTTACTGTTAAAAGGTAACTCTCTTTTTCTTACTATAGGGCAGTAGGACAACGTTAAACAGTAAATACTGAAGTAAACAAATAGTAATGCATGTGTTTCTTAATGTTTTTTATAAACTATTTGATAAATTGTTTTCTTACTGCAGTCATTTTAGTACATTCATGGCTATGTGGTCTTTGTTACAAACAGCGCATGAAACTATTTCTATCACACCAATGTAGACAAAAAGATTAGGAATTATCAATGAAGATGGGTAGGAATAAAATGAGTGGCACCTTGGCAAAATCAGCTATTCACGTGGAAAATCAAATATTGTCTCAAAAGCACATGAAGAGTGTACATTTACTTACCCTAATGTAGTTAGCATTTATGTAGGTACTCAAGGAGTCAGATGGATTTTTTGGTTTCAAATACACTCTGCTTAGAGGATCTAAGAGCACAAGGAAGATGGAAATTGAAAAGAAAACCCATAATTAGAAGATTTCTATAGAGAATCAAAGACTTGTTGAAGAAAACAATCTACTGTTATTTGGGGTTGTCAAGCACTAAAGCATTATGCACCAAATTCTTCTCTCTGCAAAGGATCATCACGTGTAACTAACGTGCACCTATACTGCACAACGCTGGGCTGCGTAGAGGTATCTCAGCAAGCTGAGGGCATTGAAGCAACACTATCAGGTCCATGCAATGTTCAGCAAGGTCTAGTCTGCCTGTGTCGAGTATCAAGCTGACCTGCCTAGACTGTTTCTGAAACCTGTGTCATATCATTGTACGATGCTAGATAATTACACCAAGTCCGTTGGATTCAACTTTGATATCTTTGCCTGAAGCTGTACTGTGCCAATGACTACAGTTGGATTTAAATTAAGAAAAGCTCCCTCTGCCTGGGATGAAATCTGCTACGTGGTTTTATACCAATTTAAGTTCACTGTAAGGGGCTGGACTCGGGAATCCATATCCTTCCCTTCGGTCCTGTGTTCTCATCTGACACAATTTGTGACCCTTCATGTGTACTAGACTGGAGACACAATGCCAAAATACAGGAACATTTTCCTTCATGCTTTTTTTTTCCTTCACTGTCTTGGATGATCTAGAACAGAGTGGGGGCCAGTTCTGTTGAGTACAGAACTGGTGGTTACTAAATCCCTCCTGCAAAGGAAGTTTTTGCTTGCTCATTTGGGATGATGTGATCCCCCATTTATTACCCTTTTGGAATTAAAGCCAGTAAATTCTCAGTTACACAGCATAATAGAAAGAGATAAGGAGAAGGGGAGCGAGGTGCCTATGTGGTGGCTGTCTAGGGGCACACTTTGACTTTCTTCACACCTTTTCTCAAAAAATATTCTACTGTTAACGAAATGATATGGAAATATTTCTGTACTGAAAAAAATCATCTTTTCTTCTGGCAATTTGCTGGAAGAATTAATTAGAATCAGCAGCTTTTTGACAGTATACAGACATCTATTGGTTTGGAAATTGTCTCTGGATAGCTGCTTTGCTGAGTGCAATGCGTTCAAAGATACATACGTGGATGCTGAACTGGAGAGTGGTAAGAAAACACTATTATGTGGCCCTGCTGTTTACAGAAGAAATATATAATTGATGTACATATGCTGTAGCAAAACCTGGTATTTTCAGAGCTGCTTTTGGATTTCTTTTGTGACTTTTCATCCTGTTCCTAAGAACAAGATAAAAATCTTTGCAAACCAAAGGAAGAGGAGGGATGATCCCAAACATACTTTATGTCCTTTTCCCACTGGAGGTCACAGGAGTGTCTTGGACAGGAGTGGAGCCTTTGCAGGACCCAGACTGGTGTTTTGAAAGTATGCTTCTTAAAACGTGCAAATGAATGCATGACTTCTGTTTCAAAGTCTGTGCATGGAAGTCGTCCTCTGCGTTAATACTAGCTTTCCCAACTTTTTCGCTTAGAGCTTTTTTTTTCCCCTTAACAATATGAGGACAGGAAACCTCTCATTCCTTTTCAGCAGAGAGTGATTATTAGCCATTTCCACAAATGCCTCAGGCTACGTGGCCTTGAAAAAACACCCGCTTCCTCTAGCTCACACAATGCCTCTGATTCTGGTGTAGCTTGACCCCTACCTTAAAAAACCTCTTCCAAGCAGACTCAACATCCAGTTTAATTACCACGTCTTGAGATAAATCCCTCTGTTACTTAGGAGCAGCTAAATCAGTTTTGCAATTTCTGAGACCTCCTTCCAACTCCAATCAATGAAACAAATGCTGCTTCTGAATGGGACTCTTTTATAAATTAACAGTCCTGATCACTTATGAAATAGGTAAGTGCTGTAAACTCAGCTCTGAAATGAGGAAAACCTGAGAGCTGCTAAAGATCCAGAGCCACTAAGCAATCATCAGACACAAATGGAAGTAATTAGCTTCCTCCTGAATGACAAATACCTTGGAGGTAATAATCTTTTCCTCAAGGATGGCAAAGTCTGAGAGCCTGAAGCTACAGCAGAAAGACACAGGTGGTGGCTGCAAGGCTGAATTCATCAATGTTTGCAAAGCATCTTGCAATGCAGCAGAGCTGTTAAGCACTTCTAATTACTAATATAAAATGTCTCCTACAATTCTGACTAGAGGCAAAATTGCTGCTGTTTTCTTCCATGTATCTAGGAAGTCTGGAATAGCTCTCCCATTAGAGCAGAAGCAGCTTCCTCTAACTCCATATTTAACGGATTAATATTGGCCTGAATTTACCAGGCTGGAGGAATAGGAGGGTGTTTAAGCGGCTGTAGCTTGCCCCCATGAGACTGCCTAGTGCAGGGAACAAGCTGGGCTGTCTGGTGGCACTGCTGGATAGCTTCCCCCACTGCCATTGATGCTGGAGGTTCATCCAGTCCATGAACGCCACTTTGTCATGAAGACTCAGGGCTTTGTCCCATTGCAAAGGCTATATTCACTGTATGGTGGGTATGATGTGCTGCGGTCATTTCTTCTTCTTCCATTCTGACTGCTACTATGTTCTGAATTCTTTAGGGCATGGGTATGTTCACATTTGTAGCATTTCCAAGGTAAGTCATTTGTTACTCCTAGTCCAGTCCTAGTTGCCTTACCAATAGTAGGACTGAAATATTGTGAGAAGGGCTGTCCTTAAGGTATTTCTGTTTTGTGAGCAGGAAAGGAAGATGAAAATTTTGTGAGGCAGACTGCTCTCACATTTGCAGCCCAAAAGATCATAAATCTTTCAGATATTGAAACATTTTGAAATTCATCCACCTCTATTTTGCCTCGTTTTGCTTGCAGTCTATAAATGAATTATGGATACTGGTATTATTTGGTAAACATTGTAACACAGAACGTGGAAGAATCATACCAGACTGTATTCCCAATCTCTGCCAGGTGGGGAATAGGCTATTAGACTTGCAAATAATACAACTGCCTCAAAAGACCTCATGTATAAAACACCTGTAAACTAAGCAACGTTTTTTAAGCTCATCTGAATAATTTCCTGGCACTTCCAATATAATCCAGGATTTCTCAGTGGAAAACTTAACAGATTTATCATGGTGAGTGCTTCCTCATTTTAAAACATGCTTCAGCATTACAAAATAAAGTTTCATTCATGCAAAGGGAATCTTCCTTATCTACTAAAAATAAGGTCTGCCTAATATCCATTTACATTTTCAACTATGCAGTCTGACATAGATCAATTATTATAATACTGGCTATTTACAAATACCATAGACGTTATGATACTGGTGACTACAGCTAGGACATGTTTTGTTGACTCACATGGATATACAAAAATGCTTTGATGAACCCACGTTGAATTCTGCTAAGATTAAACAGTTTTTCTCCTTCTACTTTGTAAATATGATTTTTTTTTTTCTTTCATCTTTGAAAGCTTTCCGGTGATCCTATTGCCTTCATTAGGGAGCAGGACTGGAGCAAACATGACCATTCGTAGTCAGGCCTGTAGTGCAAGGGAGCTTGAAAATTCTCAACATCAAGAGAACGGTTTTCCAGCATCTGTCTATAAGCTTACATAATAAAGTGCTTTGTTCATACAATTTAGCTTTAACTTTCCCCTTGTCTTTAGCTGGAGTGCCAGAGCCAGTTCTAGCACAAGCACTTCAAGCAACAGCTTGTGGATTTGAGGCTCTGACCTGCCAAGTGCTTTCTACCTTCACATTTCTGTGAATCTGCTGTTCTGCTGTGAGTGTTTTCATGTAGGCTTTTGCCCTGAGGGTACTCTTCAGAAAGGGGTAAGGAATGACATCCAGGTACCTTGGATGTGTTGCACACATGAAGATACCCACAGAACAGCGTTAAGGCACTTGCTCCCTTGTAAGCAAGAGCCCACGCATGCTCTGAAGCACCACGGGAATTCTGCTTCTGGTTTGAAGTGGAAAAGTAAGATAGGAAGGGGAAAAGATACAAGGCTTTGAAGTTGAGGTCCTGCTGCGGGGACATGTAGCAGGGGCTGCAGGAGACAAGCAGGCAAAGGTGAAGATGTGGAGTAAGAGGATGAGGAGGGAGCAGCGGGGCTGGTGTTCTGCCACAAGGATGTGACTGTGGTGAGAGACTGGGAAACCTGTGTGCAGGATTGGGAACCTGCTCGGAGGGAGTGAGAAATGCTGTAGGTGGGTGGCAGAGGGAACGCAGCTGAAGATACGGGGTTTAACAGGACCAGGGGGTGGAGTCGCAGTCAGGAGGAAGGATGGAGAAACAGTGATTTTAAGGAACTGTTTAGCCACTTGCCTCTGATCCCACACTGTCCCCTCATTAGTTGTATTGTCATATTATTATAAAGCAAATAACACTTAGAAAACTTACGGAGGCATCCTAGAGTGTTGGCTATGTTAAACTGCAACTGAAACATCTTTCATAGAAATGCAACACTTCCTGCGCTTTATAGTTTTCCATATAGAATAATTTTCATTAGGCATTCATTTTATTTCACATGAGTGTGTCTGGCTGGGTAGTCTCTGTTAACATGAACCTGCCCTCATGCACCCTGCCACAGAATTATCTCTTAGAAAACGAGAACATCCTCCACAGCACAGAGGGTGGAGCTGGCAGGACTGGGCATTTTCAGGAGATAAATCATCAGCTCAAACGTCACTTGTCACCACAGGTGCTCCGATTCAGGCGACGCACCCAGCGCTGGGAATGGAAAAGCTGACGCGGGCAGACGAAGCAGCGGGTTGATATCATCGGAGCAGGAAACCAGGAAAGCTGTTCTATTTAATCACTCAAATCGTTTCCAAACCCTCTCGGACTGGGTGTGGGGTGTGTGAGTATTTATTATAAGCGTGTGCCTCAATCCTTAAAATATCTTCTTTGAAACAGCCTGGTGCTAACACACAACAGACCTTTTGATTTCTGTCAAGGATGGTTGCAAAGTGCCTGTCAGTGAGTAGCTGTGGTACACACCGGCAGCGTGCTTGGACTGAAAATGTGCTGCGGAGTTAGCGGCACGTCCCGGCTAACTGGAGGTGAAAACACAAAGGCATGCTGGTTCTCAAGGCTCATCAGCATCAACCACGGCCCAGCTGTTGTGTCCCGATTCAAAACACATGCTGCAGTGAAATAGGACTCATCGCATTTGCAAGGCGTTGCTGAAGGAGAACCTGACAGTGGCTGGGGCAGCTCGAATGCAAGATGCTATGGGAAGGGAGAACTCCTTCCGAAAATCCTGCCCGTCAGGGCGCAGGGAGGCTTGGCCGTATCCTGGCTCCACTGTAGCTGATGGCAAAACTCCTGCTGTCGTCAAAGGGGTCAGGATTTCACCCTCTGTGTACATCCTGTTGACGCTGGGCCAGGCTCTAAGGGATGCTGAATTTTCTAATTGCTTGGTATATAACTTGCATTCAGTTACTTTCTTTATTTAATTCCCTTCAACATTCCTCCACTGCACTCAGCGGCACACAGCTATTGGTTGCATTAAATGAACTAACCTTGAAGTCAATGGGAATTTTACTGGGGGCTGAAGGGAAGCAAGGACTCCACAAGAGTTTCTTTCCCAGCTACGGATCATGTTTCTGTAACTAATCTAGCAGCTGAAGGCCATCAGTTTTCATTCATTTGAAGGCAAGGCCTTCGTACGATGTGAACAAATTACGGTGCTTTCAGGCTTGCTGAGAGAAGTCTTGTCATCTAAAGTGTCTGAATTTGCATGACTAATATATAACATAAGCCTACAAGGACATTATAGAGATGATTAGAAAACAAATTTCTAGTTGATAGGATATGCTGTCATTTTGAAAGTATTCTTCATTCCAAACCTAAGCAAAGGGATGTGTTTACATTTTTCTGTGGGAGTGTCCCCCAACATTCTGAATCACTGAACTTGTTCACTTTGGTGATGTCAAAATATTATAAAAACACAAGTATTCATGTCTATATTTAGTGCAATGTTAAAACTTCGGCAACCTATTTTGAAACTGAACACAAAACAAAATGATTAATAAAGGAGAAATGGAGTATCTCATTATCCCTCAACAAATGTTATGAAAATAGTCGCATTTCGGAGAAACGTGTATTTTGAAGGAAAACTATTCCACTGAAAAGTTTTCAATCACCTCTAATTATAATAAAACAATTGTTATTTCATCAGAAATAAATAACCTGGGCCAATGAAAATACAGAAGCATTACGGCAAAGCAGTAACAAGTTTACAACAACGATGAGGCAGCACTGCGTGAGAGTGGTTTTCTTACTAACGTAAACAGATTTCCACAAAGCCATGTGGCACATGGAGAAGAAAAACAACACCAGAGGACTTATAAAGATGGAAGCCCGCTACAAGAAAGGATAGGATGTCCTTCCTTTTTTAGTCTGGGCCACTTAACATTGGACAGGATCCCAAATAGCTTGACCCAACCAGAGGGAATTCAGTGACTGCAAGACAGTGTGGGCTTGATGGAGGCAACAGTCTTGGTCCTCTCATCCTCCAGATCAGGGGAGCTACTGTGAGGCACAGCAGACCTCTCCCTACCCATCTGCCTGACCTGTCCTCCAGAGAAAACCAGCATGCACCCAGTATGTGGTTAGGATGCCACCAAAGTGTGTACCTACTAAGGCATCCAGTGAGAGTTCTGCATTTGCCAGTCCTACAGCACTGGGCTTTGCTTGTCTTTCTACATAGGTTATAAATACGTTTATGAATAGGTACACAACGACCGAAGATAAAGACAGCTAGATTTTCACAGCAGTATGTTCTCAAAGCAGAACTAAATGTCATAGTAGGAAACCATGGGCTAACTCACTTACTTGGCAAAATTGTTTTATAGCGGTTTTTAGTTCCATGACTCGGGATGTCAATTTCTTTGGGATCCACAAAATTCATTGGTATTTCCTATAAAAAATAAATTAAATCAGATTGGTGTTTCCAAAGAAGCCATGCAGGAAATTATCACCAGAAGGCCATCTGCTGTTACACAACTGTCTTTTGACATCAAAGTTATTAAGAAAAAAAGTGGTTCCCACCTCAAGTCTGTCAACACCCTTCCTTTAATAAACACAAAGAGTTGCATATTGAAGGGGTGACTTCCAAGGAGCACTTCTGATGAATTATTAAAAGCAAAGTTTTCACAGGATTAGAAGAGAGGTTAAAATACACAACAGTTCTAGAAAAGTGGAGTTGAAAAGTGCAGTACTGTAGCAGAAAAATGCAACATTTTACATAATTGAGGGAGGAACTTTCAAAATAATTAAATATTACTATATGGCAAACCTTTTTTTTTTATTTTGTGCAAAGCCCTTAACAATGTCAGTCAAAGACCTTACTTGCTTTTTATAGAAACTACTAGAATGAAGTGCCTTAGTCTTTTGCATTCAGTGACTCAAAAGTGTAATAAAAATCTGAAGCTGTTTGTCTTGATTCTTATTTTGACCTTTTAGTGACTGACCCATGTTGTCTTCTTTAAATACGCAGATGTGCAAGTAACTAACGTGACAGTTTGCTTGAAGTTCCAAAAATATACAAATGATACACTCCTGATCCACTTAAAATTACTGTTTTACAAATTGTTTGTCAGCATGAAAAGTAAAAATCTTCCAATTTTAAACTGAACAAAATGTTTCACTTGGTCTAAGGGGGAAGAAGAATAATTTTGATTTTGAGGTCCTGAGACATTGTTACTGTTCTTACAGTTGAATAAAAACAACCATTTGAAACATGTAAGGCTTTGTTTTCCTGATCGTGGGGGATGTTTTACCAACCAAAGCAATCTGGCAAAATCACATTTAAAAAATGCTTCCGTTGACTCAGTTCTTCATTTTTCACTGAATTTTTTTGGCCACGACTATTTAAATTATCTTAGGGTAAGCTGGAATTTGATCTTCAGTAAATGAATACTTCTACTTAAAAGCACAGCCATTACTAGAGACTTGAAAACTTCATTGCTAGCCTGGGACATTTATCCAAAGAGACAGCAGCATATTAAATAATTGCCTCTTACAGACACATAAGAACTTGAGGAGGCACAAAAGCTATGTTCCTGCCCTGTTCAGTGCAAACCTCCTTTGACTTGCACCACTGGAAAATTTACTTAAGGATTTTCCTCCAAAATCAGCCATTTTCTAACTCTACAGGCACAGGCCTGCCCAGGCCTTTGGCACAGATGAGATGCATGGCCACTGCCCTTCGGACCCAAGCTCTGGTCCTGCTCAGCATGACTGGCTGCTGCGCGCTTTTGTGAGAGGACGAGGGACAAGACCCCTAACAGCTTGCCAAGGATGCATCCAAGAGCAGATCTTTACATGTGCTCACCAAGCAGGGGAAGCTATCCTCTTACTCTTCTGGCTGAAGAGAAGGCAAAGTTAAGTAAAATTTAGGTGGGTCAATATGAATTGCTTTGACTCTTTTCTGCTTCCCAGCTTGGCTTCTGAACATCTTACAACATGAGGCTGCAGCTTCTGTGCTGGTTTTTATTTCTCTACCTTCTCTGCCTGATGCCCATGTGTTTAGTGGGCCTTCTTTATTCTTCCTCTCTTACCTCACTCAGTTTCTTCCTCAATCTCTTTCTTGCTCTTCAGCTGACTCCTCAAGAGAGTGATTTGCTGCCTCTCATTTCAGGCCAGCCAAAGCGTTGCTGCTAAGATACACCTTCCTTGCAGGCACGTCACCCAATCCTTTTTTATCTCCCTGTACTGTCATCCGTATGATGCCTGTGCTAAGGGCGGGATGTTCTCACTTCTAAGGCTCCACTCCTGCATAAAACTCATCCCATTCCTTCAGGTCAAACCATCTCACTTGTGTCCTGCTTCTGATGCCCCTTCCACCTCCCTGGAACTACAAAATGAGCTCCCACACCCCTCTCACACCCACCTCTGACTTTCACCCCTTCCCAGTGGTTACCTCTGTGAGACTCTTCCCCTCGGCCCTTGGGCTCCGAGTTGTCCTAACTGGCTCTGGTATGGGCTGTAGACACCTCACACTGGGCTAGTGGCTGACCTAGAGCTTCCTTGGTTCACTGCTGGCTTAGTATAAACACCACCGGTGCATGGCTTCTGAAAGGTTTCCCTGCTCAACTCTATACCAACTGAGAGAGAGCAATGTTAAGCCTTTGTTTAATGTGATTTACATGTCATCTACAGAGACGGGAAAAAGATGTGTGAGTAAGAGTCTTCTGCCTGCAAAACAAGAGACGGTGGTCAGTGGGGCTCTTCCAGCCACCTGGCTGTCTCCCTCTCGATGCCTGCTGATATTTTAAAATAGTTCATCAGTTGGCAAGTTACTGACAGATGGAGAAATGCCACCGAGTTGAAAACAGAAATGCATTTCTCTGGGCCAGCAAGGTCAATTAATCACTTACATCCTGTAAACACTTTCTAGTCAGTGGGCTCCTCCCAATAGTAAGTACTTGTGGGGCCAAGGGCATAGACAGAAATCTGACAATACACCATGGATCACAGCCACAGGCAAGTCACTTACTCTGAAGCTGGCTGTGAAATGCAAGAGAAGATTCCAGAAAAAAATTCAGGATATTATGGGGATAACGTTCCTGCTAACATGGGGGAAAAAAAGCCCAGCAGATTGCAAATGGCATGAATGTGTGCAAGTTAGCATACAAAGTCTGTAGCTATATAGACGATATATATAAATTTGTTTTATTAAACTTATATACATATTATATATAAATAATTATAAATAACGTATAAGCTGCACATATTCATGTGCTCAGTTGCATGCAATTATACATGCATATGCATGTGCCTTTGTTCATGGGCTACTTCACCTCTCTGGGCAATACTCTTCTAATAACAACTATTCTGGCTCACATTAGCCTTTAAATGCTACAACTGTTCATACACTCAAAGAGATATGGTTTGGGTCTCTGAAAGCATTCAGGAAAATGTGGCAAAAATTACAAAAATTCAGGCAAATGTTCATTGTACCCATCCCTCCATTTTTATGAGAACCAAATTTCATAGATTTAACAATCATCTGGCACTTTCCCATGCAGGACTGTATTTCCTGACATGCCGGTATTTCAGGAATAATGATTTTTTCTGTTCTGTCACCAACTTCAGACATTCTGTCTTTTGAATAGTAGCAGCTCAGGCTACTAAAGAAGTGTATGCTGCACAATTTATGTTTCTTCCTCCTTGCAAATCAGGTATATTCTCCCAAGTAAAAGTAGCCAAACTTCTTGTCAGCATTAAATAAAAGAAGGAAAAGAGCTCTTTTTTCTTAATAAGTATTATGGAAAAGTATTTTGAGAGTAACTTAGCATTTTTTACAATTAAAAAATAAAGATAATGCCCCCTAAATTGTTAATCAAAAAATTAAATTTTAATTAAAGAACTAAAAATAACCCAAAACTGCTCATGTTTCAGTTTTCCATTGAAAACTTTGAACTTTTCTCCACTTTTTGCACACTTGGAAGGTTTTCATGGAAACTAATAATTTTAGACTCAAGAAGACTGTCTTATTGTATTTCTTTAGCTAGTTAAAACAAGCTGAGTGAGCAGAACGAGTGAGGGTTATATATTGCGTTCTTTGCATGCCTCAAGTTCCTACTAAAGCTATTATCTGTAGCAAGGAAGATATTAAACAGACACTGTTCAACAGCTTCATCCTAAAACACATTTTTAAAAATGGTTTAAAAATGGAACAGACAAGTCATGATCTTTTCAATAAAATTCTGTGGAAACACTGAACGGCTAAAGTGACGTCGTGCTCCCCTGAGGGGCAAATAAAATGTGAGTCTCTATTGCCCCAAGGCTGTGCACGGGTGCTGTGTGAGAGGATTCGGGTAAACAGGATTCTACGGAGATGCCAAGTTGTCTGTACAAACTGTCTCCCAACATAGGGGGTTTAAGCATGATGAAGTTATTTCTTCTAGCTTTCCTGCCTAAGCAGCAGAATGGCAGAGAACCGATGGCTTAACTGGTGATACAAATATGTTGGATGCTTATAATTTTTTCCATGTACACTGTCTGACCAATTTTTGGTAAAACAACTGAGGGATTTATTTTTCTTAAGCAAATGACTTTTACTATAAACCCTGGCTTTTAAAAGGTGAATAAAAGGACTGCTTCATAGGATGCAATTATTCATAATGAAAAACTGTTTTTAGAGTAAGATGGCACTTATCATCTATTCAATTGACTTACATGCACGAATTGAAAACAAAATGAAAGCTGAGGGATCACGTGCTCTGGCATGTTTAATAAGAACTGAATTGTTTGTATGTCTGTTAGACCTGTAGTATGCTCAAGTGGTTGTATAGGTCTTCCTGCCTTGTTAGGATACACGGTTCTGAGTGGCTCTATTTATTAAATTTGAGCTTTTAAACCAGTCTTAAAAAGCTTTGCTTGTTTAGTTTAGTTTTCTAATGAGCTGTAAAAGCTAAAAAAGTTAGGCTAAGGTTGGGTTGGGTAGTTGGTTATGTCAGGTTCCTCCTCTCTGGTGCCCTCTGATAGCAGTTGGTAGCAAGGCATCTGAGGGAACTAGAACCGGACAAGCTTTTCTCCGTATTGCACTGGTCACCTGATACTGTTCTTTTAGCATAAAAAACCCTGAATAATTCTCCTTGCTATCACGATTTTATAGGCTTCTGTTAGAGCCTCTCACAGTCTCTGATACAGAAGCTGCTCTAGTCTGTGATTGTGTTCGCCATACTTCTGCATGTGCTTTGAGATGGAGAGATCAAAGCAGCGTGCAGCTGTGAATGCAATATAGATTTTTCCATTGTCATAAAGACGTTTTCTATATTACTCTCTAGTTCTTTTCCCAAGATTCTTAGCTTTGTATTTCAGAACCCATCAAAGTATAAAAAACTATTTTCCCCTAAATGCATAACATTTTATTTATCAATCATCCCTGAATTTCCTATGCCTGATCACCGTCATAAAATCCTTCTGTAATTTCTTTGAAGTCCACGTTTAATTTTGCTATCCTCAGTAATTCAGTGTCATCATCAAACTTTGCCACCTTACTATTTATTCTCTTTTCCAGATGACTTAAGAGCATCTTGGTCAGTATCAGCTCCAGAATAGATGCCTCTGGGACTCCACTGGTGACCTCCTTTTACTCTGAGAAGCAAGCAATCCTTCCAGTGCTACACTGTGTTGATTATTCCCCACTGTATTGCATTTGTTCATATATCTATTGGCTTCTTTCTATATTATAATTCCTTCCAGTTCCTCTGATTTAGGCATCAGATTTCTAGGCCTGCAGTTCTCTGGATCTCTTCTGGAGCCCTTCTGAAAGACTCCTGTTACCTCTGGCCCTCTGATTCCTCAGCTGCTGGGGCCCAAGTGCTAGGTTACACTTGCCCAGTTAATATATTGGTAGTTGCATATACGAACTCCTTTAGGATTCCTGGGTGAATACCAGCTTATACCAGTGAGTAGCTTTTATTAATTTTATTGATTTGTTCTAGAATCTCTTCCATTAACGTTTCAATATCAGACAGATCCTCCAGTGACCTCTTTGAATCTACTCCTGCCACAGAGGTAGGAAATTCCCTAAGTTCTTCTGTGGTCAATACAGATGCAAACCATGTAGTTGCTTCTCTCCTATTGCTTCACCTTCTCCAAAACCCTTTTCTACCCTTTTGATCCTCTGTTGAGCCTTGTACTGTTCTGTAAGCTTCGTGCTTTTGATCTCTTTAAAAATGAAGCTATGATTTTTTAAAATTTAAAACCTTTTTTGGCCTGTCTTATTCAGCTTTCACATTCAACTGGCTTCAGTTTATGCTTTGTTCTGTATTTCCCTCGTAAAGAGTGTCTCCTTACTTCTGATAACCTCTTTCATCTGGCTGTTTTGCAATACCAGTCTTTTCCGGGTCTTCTTAAAGTAATATTTAATAATGTGTTTTCCCTGACTGATTTCTTCTGCTCTGACTTGTTTCTACCTGGCCACTGTCTTCATTTTAGATTCTTACCCTTTTTAATATTAAATTAACTTGTAGGAGACTTCAGGTTTTTAGGTCTTGAGTATATTAGGCTTGCTGTATGGAGTGCTTGTTAAAGATATTTTCGACTGACTGACTGTGGGTATCCTTGTCTGCTCCAAAAGTGTCTTTTATAGTGACTAAAAATTTAGTCTTCAAATTACAAACATACACGATGTTTACATGGGAATAAACCATCTCTCCAATTATTACTGTGTTTTCTATCATCACAGCCTTTATGATCTCTTTGAAACTGTCACAGTGTTACAGTCCCGGCTGTTTGTACTGTAGCTCTAATACGACATTTATCCCATCTATGAATGGGACTGCAAACTGAGAGGAATCTGTATTATCTATGGATATAACTGACTGACTTATCTGTCTTTAGCGCATAAACATAAAACACCACCTTGAAACTATCTAATCTGCCCTTTGGAAATGCTTTGTACCTTGACATTAAAGTGTTGATCAATTATTTTTTCCCTACAGTTTCTGCTGTGCCAATTATGTCAAAAATCCTCATTTAAAGCTTGTTTTTAAACTCACCATGAATTCTGTTTGAAGTAAATGGGAACACGCAACTGCGTCTCGAAGCTGCTGCCGTGTCAGGACGCGGCCGGCTGACTGTAGGTATTCCATCGCTACTTTTTCTCGTGGGGTCGGCACAGTGACGAACGGTTCAACACTTCCCAAACTGCTCATATCCAAAGTCAGTGAGACATTGGAGCCTCGTCTGTGTTAGAAAATAATTAAAACAGCCATATCAGATCTGTGTTACTGTAAGTCCCATAGTCATGCAGCTGATCCTGAGTTATCTATGCACCCTGACTTTCTGTGTAGTCACTGGGAGATTTGGGTGTGCAAAGACTGCAAGACTGGTTTCACTGGAAGCACTGGGTGTCCAGAAAACCAAGATTTTACATATCATCCTACCTCTTGAATCTAACAACTGATGCTGCAAGAACAGTGTGCTAGTGAGCAACTATTTGGATTATTCTTAAAAGTAGAAACTGCTCCCTATATGCTACTTAATCTTTGTGGATGTCAAATGTGAAAGTGATATCTTAGTAAGGAAGAAATGTTTCACAGAAAAAAAGGGGATATATTTCTATATTATATATAACAACACCTGGAAATAAATATACCGTATGTCAGCTACATGTTTAAGAACCTACTAAAATTAAATATACAGCATGGAGGAGAAAAAGTGATAAAATCAGCAGAAATAAGTGGAAAGACAGTGCAAACATCGTACCAAGACAGTGGGCAATGTCTCGTGTTAGGTAGGAGAGAAGGGAGAGGCAATAAACGGCAATAAATGAGGTGCATCCCAGGAGGAGGAATAGTCACAGACTTAGAGGGGTTATTCAGAAATGCCAAACATCTCTTGCAGGACAATCAAATTCACCAACATTTCACATTTCTACAGGAAAATAAAGCTGGATTCAACACCACCTTTGAGCTCTGAAAATACAAATAAAGCACACTTCTGTGTGCTTGGTAGGAGCGCTACCCTTTTTGTTGCTTTCTCCAAACAACACTTAAGAAAATTGTCTTTTTTTTGTAGTTTCAACCTATCGATCAAATGTTATCTACTCAAACCTTAACTTGAGACATATTGATTGCAATAAACCCATGCTCTGTGAATTGTGATGACTAGACACACATTTGTAGGCATTAATCAAAGTTTTTGTGTTTACTAATCAGAAATCAATACTGTAAGACTGTAAGATTCAGCTGTCTGAACTGGGCTACAGACACCCAGCTCAGTGTAAACATCTCTAACATTTACCAAGCAGCTATGCACATATAGAGACAGGACAACGCAAGTTTCATTCCTACCTCTGCACATTATTGTCTCTCCGTTAATGTATGCTTACAGGAGAGTTCTTTAAGCTCTTAGTTGCTCTACCACGCTCGGATATATACAACCACAATGTAAGATCTCTGTCTCATGTCGCTCCTAATAGTCATCCTGCCAGATCAGAATACAGCTCTACACCTTGCCCGTTTTTAAAATCACATATGTCAGTGATAAACCATTTACTGGTTAATCCATTATCCAGCGACTCCGGTTTTCCTGCTAGGGCTCTGCATGGTTGGGTGCATTTCTTATTGGCAGGAGGACTCCCACTGGGTGAGTGACTGCACGCTGCTCTGGACACTGGGATGTTGTTAAGGCACAACTGTCCCTTTTGCAGTAATACCACATATTATTATAGATATCACACAGACATCATCAGATAGCATCTGTGAGGCAGGTGCTATTAATATTGGGGGAATGCTTTCCTCTAGTCTGCAGCAAAAGTTGCTTGTGTTAATACTTGCTTTTCACTGCCCTTCGTTATTTAGGGGTGGGCCATAGGTATTGGCCTGCACACATATTTGAGCAAATTACTTGTCTTTTCAGACACTGTGACTCCTTACTTAGTGCCGGTGTTCTGTTTTCTGATATTCTTCTGCCACCAGAATAAGTACTCTTAGCGCTTACTGCTTTCTTCTTTGTTTGTAACCATATGAACATAACACTTTGTTTTGTTCTGACACAACTTGATGCACTTCCCTTCCTCTTAGACATGTCAGCAGATCCTTCAGTAATTTTATTTTAAATTAAACCACTTCTATCATGTCAGTCTGCACGAATAGAAATGACATCAGTCACTCACCTGTCACTTAGCAAAACACAAAGCAACAATGGCCAAGCGACAAGACCACCTGGTGGAACTGGTGAATCTCACATGGTGCCAATAGTGTCCAGAAGCCTATTTCAGCTTAGGTGATGGGTGGGTGATAGCAAGAGCTTTGCTGCCCAGGCCTGCAGATGGTAACAGTGAGTCAGCGACAGAAGCAGAGGTGGGAGAGGCAAGATGTGCCAAGGCGGCCGCAGGCAGCTGGCTGCCTCCCGGGGTATATGGGGACAAGTTCTGTTGGCAGAGGGAAGTAGGTGGGGGATGATTCTGCTAATTTTGCTAGGAGGTAGGCAGAAGTGAAGTAACAGCCCGAGCAGAAATGAGTAGTAACTGATACATGCATAGGCTACTAGTAGTGCTCTGTGGCTCACTACACACCCTGCATCGTGCCGAAGCCCCAGTCAGCGGTACCAGTGCTCACACCCAAATTCGGAGCGGTGACAGCCTGGTGCCAGGTGGGCACGCCGCGAGCCAGCTGCAGTGGCCGCTCTCTGCCAGACCTTGCGGGAGGGTCCTGGCTCACGTACCCATCCCACCTCCCCAGGGACTGCCCCTGCCTGCGGGGGAAGCCAGTCCCCCAGCTCCACGCCGCTTCTCAAGGAAAACATCCTGTTAGACCTCTTTCTCACAAAAAAACCCTCCTGTGAAAGCACCTCTTCTGACCACGACTAGCAATTTATTCCACGGAAAAAGGCAGTCCCTCAAACAGGTGCCTCTGAGGGCGTATATTGCAAACCCAATCTTTTGAAAGCAATACAGAAATCCACAGAAGAGGTGTGCAATGAACCTCTCCAAAACTGTTTAGGCTACCTTTGGTTGAGAAATGGGTAGCAATTTAGACCCAGACATACTTCTGGGAGAGGCTACTGAGATTTCCTAATATAGAGGAAAAGTATTTGCATTGTTCAGTAACAAAGTACAGTGAAAATGTTAATATTTTCTTTGGCTTTTACATTGTTATAACTGACAGTCTTGGCAAAAAGGCTATTTCCTTTTTAACAACAACAAAAAATATACCTGATCTAATTATAACTTTGAGTTTACAGCTTTTACCATCTATGGCAATTGTTGACGAATACCGGTGTTGAGAATCAAATAACTTACCCTGGAAAGCAGAAATAGTTTTTAGCTGCAATTTAACACATTAAAAGCTACACATTGAATAAAAACTGAATATAGGGCAGAAAATAATTACTTAAAGGACAGTGGCCTTTTTAGAAAGTCCATAAGAGGATATACAATAGATAATAGCTCTAAAGATAATTCTTCCATAAAAACAGGCATCTCGAAGAACACTTTTGAAGAAGGATGCTTCACTTAATAAAAAGTTTTTAATAATGTTTACATTAGCAATACCAACTATTGCCAAGATTAACATTAATCACGTAGACTTCTTTACTGCATGCAAGACCATGCTGAGGAACAGGCTGAGAACAGGACATTTTTCCTTGTCTTGAAAGATCAGGGAGGGCCTGAACCCATCATGCTCTAGTATGTCCTAACAGAAGATGCCTATAGTCTCAGGTCCTGCTCTGGACTCCAACAGTTTCTCTGTGTTCCTCCAACAGTTAAATTCTTCACTTTCTGTAGGCAAGAGTAGAAAGGAAGAACTCTCTTCTCTTTTACTGGTGGAAAGAGGTTAGGTAGTGAGCCCACCTTTTCCCACGTTACTGGAGGGACTGCACAAGGCTGGCCACAGAGCAACAAGGAGGTAGCACCTAATCCAAAGCCTACTGACATTTTTGGTAGCTATCCCTTGTCTCCAATAAGGTTTTGAATAAAGAAATCACAATCAGACCAGTGGGACCAGTGACACTGCTAGTCAGACAACTAATTTTTTTGGATCCCTCCAAACATGTGCGATATGTTGTGTGTATATATATATATACATTCATCTCCTGACTACATGCAGGTATCTTTCCATTTCAAATTAAAGTGAAGGAGCCATACACATGGGTTTTCCCTTTTTGTGAATATTTGCAACCCTTTTTTTACCTTCTAAATACCTTTATATTCTTTATGTTCCCCCTGTTAATAATCAGGGCCAAATTAGAGAAGATTGTGTTATGGTACACTTCCCCCAGCATCCCCTCGAGGTTGTGTCTTGATGGGGATGAGCATCATGTGAGGAATCTGAGGAATTGTAAATATTCGTGACAACGTTACATTAAAATCAGCATGAGACTAACTCTTCCGAAGTTTAACCAGCTGGGACAGCCACCTCATCACTGGGTACGTGAATAAGTGCAATCAGGAAACCACTTGTGTCTGTGTATTGTCTAGTATCCCAGAGGGGGTCTTACTACATATTCACAGCCCTCTTTTCAATTGGGTAATAGGAACAAGTCCACTGATGAGAATCCACTGGAGCATTTTTAATAATACATTTATAGAAGCAGATTTCATTACAGACTATGATAAAAAAAAAAAAAAGAGATTAATGCAATGTTTGTTTGAAAACTCTCAAAAGGAAGCTCCACCTGTCCACCTCGGAGGGCCACCAGGTTACTAAAGCCTATTAATCATTAGCAAGGTCATTTCCAGGTCTTCCCTGACCCTAAAATTAAGCCATAGCTGGTGATTATGAAAATCCAATTACCCGACACATTTTCCCAGTTGTTTATTTAAGCTGGGTAATTTCTTTAAATACACGTTCCCATGTTTATTCAGCACTCCTGAAAAATGCAACACCCAGATTCCCAGTCCTCAGCTTTTCATTCTCTCTAGTGGTTTTGGAAGCAGTGGTGACAGCTGCTGCCCTCCAAGAGCCATTGCCCTCCGACCCCAGCATTGCAGACGCGGGAGGCGCTTCCTTCGGCACCCTCGGTCCTCCGTCCCGCTGCCGAGCTTCTGCGCAGCCAAGGCGGGAGCTGTGTCAGCCGTGCAGGTGGAAGGAAGCCATTAATTAGTGGGAAGAGCAGCGCTGGCTGTGGCTGCTGGGGAGGGAGTTTGCTTTGGGTCCTTACATCCCGCTTGTACCAGGGGATGCTCCGCAAGGCTACTCTCCCTGGGTTTTACTGCAGGGATGACGGGAAAAACACGGCAATTCCCCTGTGCGTTTTATTTTTCTAATGCTCACAGACTAGGTCTAGACATGGGTCCTGATTCTCTTCCAGTGCTGGTCCTTCTCATCAGCAAATGCACTGAATTCAGCTGGGTTTTGCACTGCTGCAATTGCACTGGGAGAGCACAATTAGGCACGTGGTTACCACCACTTACTACCTTACCGGTGCCAGACTTCACCTGCTTATCTAGTTTTATGTTTCAGTAGAGTAATTAAAAGGAAAAAAAAAATAAATTTGTAAAAAAGGACAATGAAGAAAAAAAAAAAGGTCTCAGCTTTCCTGCTGCTTTTAGCAAAGTAGCTAAGAGAAAACATGGTCACGCGGATGAACAAATGTGATACCTAAAGCTGCGGTGGGGTGTGAAAAGCACAGTAAATCAGAAAAGGACATAATGTTGTTGTTGTTATTAATCTTGTATTTTGATATAAAATAATATAAATAATAATATAAATATATAAATAATATATAAATAATAATATAAAATAAATACTGCATAGCTCCCATTGACTTCATCAAGAAAAATCGGTGTTGAAAAAAGAAAAAGTCGAAAAGCAGAAGTACAGAGGGGTCAAAGTAATCTTTGCAAAGGACTGAACATACTGCCATTTTCTTTCAGCCTTGGGCAAACAGTAACACAGATCTTCTAATATATGACTGAGACATTTCTTCACAAATCCAGATTTATAATATCCATTACAGTCAGTCCTCAGAAGGCTAAGAGATGACTCTCATTTGAAGTGAAATATAATTTGATGAATTTTAAAGTAACATTCACAGTATTATTAACTAGTTGCTTCTAACAAGCATAAGAACAGTTTATGTATTTTTCACAAATGCTTATATATGATTCTTGCTCTGTACATGCTAGCCTGAAATATATATCATCACCTTGTACTGCTTATATTACCGGATGTCTTGGGAAAGTAGGGCTGAATGAGAGTATGGTTACATTAATGGATGGTAATCTCTCAGGTTTTTTCTGACCATCAGCATACTATCTCAAACAAGGCTTCTAAGCATGTGGTAAAACTCCATTATTGACCGCTCAAACTTGAAAAAAGAAGATTCGTTTTTTCCTAGGTCTACATTCTTTTCTTGGAAACGTAGAGACCATCAGTTTCAGTTTTCTGTTGTGCAGCAGCACATATTAGAGAATATTCTGGCAGAAAACCCCAGAAGTTCTGATAATATACAATACCCATTAGTGTAATTATCCTCTTATTTACTCCTACTTTCAACAAAGGTCAATCAATATCATCAGTATTAGTTTGAGAAAATAATGAATAAATAATTAATTATGGAACTATGTGAATGTCATCCTAATAAATAAATATTTGCACACAGTACTTATTGCATATAACGTACTTTTTATTTTTACACTCCTAGGTGGCCTAGGAGTGTAAAAGCATTGCTACACAGGTGCTATGCTTGGCAGATCCGTGATGGTAACTCAGTTTCCCAAATGATCTCTGCTTTGCTTGCTGACAATTCTGGGTTGCCATTGGTTTTCACTTGAACAAGTGCTGCAGCTTTTAGGAACCCACTCAGACCTGGGGTTATCAACACTTTTAAACAAACCAAACCTACATCACACTCAAACAGAAGTACTCAAAAATTAGAAGCTGCGATCAACCAACTAACAAGGCCAAAGAAGAATTAGTGTTAGAAGCAGGACTAAACCCCAAGGTTCCCTAAATCTGTGTCATTTCTCAAGTTACCTTAAGTCATTTTGCAATCAATTGTCATAGGTACTCTTCTCTAAAGGAAATTACTCTTCAACTGATTTCAAGATTCAGTATTATTTATGTCAATCATTTACTTAAAAAACAACAGCAGAGGAATACAAACTGATTCTGATAGAAAATCCTTAACTATGAATATAAAATGACTGATTTACTTTTCATTAAAGGATAATATGCATTATCGCCAGTCTAAATTGATACAGCCCGATACCTTGAAGGTATCAGCTCATGTTTGGTCATTTTGCAGCAACTTCACTATGCATGAAAATAAAAAATGCAGAACCAGAGTTCCACCTTCAGCACTTTGGTGTGCAGGTGGTCAAAACTTGATCTTCCCCCCTCTCCTGCTATCCCCTGACGTACCAGTGCTACTTAGAACACCAGGAGTTACCTATTGACCTCCTATCATGCCTAGTAATAGTGGGCCTCTCTTTTTGTGTAGGCTCCCAGCCTCATTTCCAAAGCCTTGTTCCTTTCACAGATTAACCTTCCTCTGGCTCTGATTTTTCCTTTCCAGAGAGGAGATCCTGGACAGATATAGGTAGATATTAGCCTGATGTTTCCACAAGCATGCTTAGCAATTCTGTAAATTCTGTGACATTTTGTTAATATTACTGATATTTATAATATTTCTACTCTGCCTCACAGTCATCTGCACCCAAGATGAATCCTGTAGCCATTTGTGTGCAGCTCAATCTCACCAACCAGAGGACCTCATTTACAGTGCAGAGGGAGTAATCTGGATATAACACTGAAGCTAATACCTATCACCAGAAAGCCATAGATGGAAAAAATTAAAGCTCAGGACTACAAGGGAGGCAATAGGATGAAGTATGCTGATCCTATGCATCTTCTTGGAAAGAACATCTGCTATTTCTGCTCATGTTTGCTCTATCACACGGCTCTCCTCATAGTATTCCAGTGTTGCACTATTATTTTTCCCCACTTATTTGTCACTTGAAAAACTGATGCTTCCTGCCTCTCACTCTGAGGAAGGGGTCTGGAAGTGATGACAGCAAGCCGTGTGCCTACTGAAAGGAGAAAAGGGATATATGGCTGCTGTGAGACAAGACTTCTAATCCTCTGCCGCTTCCTAGCTACAAGAAACCTCCTGGCAGCACCTGGCAGCAGAATCCTCCAACCCTCTCTGAGTCCATAGAAACTGATCAGCAGCCTCAGCTACAAAGTTTAAATAGTTTTTCTGGGAAGTGGAGGCACGTCATTTCTCTCCAGAGGGTCTGATCTTGTTCCCACAGCCACGAGTGAGAGCAGGCCAATACCTCCAGCACTAAATTGCAAACAATTCTCAGGATCTACTCACAGCTCAGCATGTCAAAATGAACTGAGGAAACGGTTTTGACAAGTACTTCTGGACTAAGTTTTAAGCAATCAGTATCTGGTTAGGACAGGAATGGCTCAATATCCTGTAGAGGAAAACAGCTGACATGAGAGTAGTTTCAACTTTCCCTCTTTTAATCATGCTTTCTAATGTACTGCCAATTCACTCCTGTTCTGCCCTCGATAAGGCAATGCTGCTCGGCTACGGGAACTGACTGTTCAAAAATGCAAAGCTTATACAACCTCCCATCTTTTCCTGTAGATTATTTCTACAATCAAATTGCATTTTGTCACGCAAACTTCTCTCTCCAATAAAATTTGAATGGTAACATAAAGCTCTGTTTCTGATTCATATTCACATATATGTGTTTTCAGCATGAGTGAAAACTGAGTTAAATGTTCAGAAGTAAAAATAAATGAAGATGCTAGTTTGTTGTGCTTATTTGAGCTGTTTTTTCAAAGAGCTGAATAAATGTTTACTAATTTATGGTTAATTTGCTTTAGATGGTAGAGCTTTAATTGAATGCAGTCTTGTTTATTGCTATTATTATCTGCTTGCATTGCAGCATTGCTCTATTTCATACTGGAGGCCTCACTGCACAAACATACTGGATGACCTGTTCTCTCTCTGATTAATGCACATGCTAATTTAAATGAAGCTACAATGAATATAAACAAAAGGGATTAAAAGAATAGGGAAAGGGAAAAGAGAATGGAGAGGAATAATAATTAGCTGCTAGGGCTGCACAGATTAAACAAATGCACAACTTAATGAGCTCAGCTAATGCATTTATTTAAGGTAAGCCAACAAGAACTGTTAAAACCCCCCATATATTCTGTCTGCTGTATCTTTTGATGAAAATTAGAAAATAAAAATCAATTTGCAAAATATTTTTGTCATGCTTGTATGAGTTGCCCCACTATGATTTCAGTTCATAAGTACCTCCATGATGCCTTGGAGGAGCTGTAGCCAGGCATCATCGTTTCCCATTTAGATCTCTTATCCAGGTGTAAAGCCTGATTACTTTTCCCAGCACAGGCAAGGCTCACTTTGCTGAGCACTACAGCGTGCCCAGAGGGTGCTTGCCTGCAGTATTCAGAGAACCGTAGCCTATCTAAGAGAACTGAGCTAATAAATGAGAATGGAGAGGTGCAACGCTACAGCAATAGCTTCTAGGAAGTGTTTTTTTAAGACTGCTTAACTGAGATTTGCTGCTATTTAGTTGGTCAGCCCTATGGTAAACAAATAAAAAATGGACTGATCTTAGATTTTTCAGCTTTTAGATGAAAAAAATGTTTGTGGGTTTGGTTTTTTTTTTCCATAACAGAAGCCTTATCAGTAAGTCCAGTTAGCTTCATGTATTCCATACTAATTAATCTCTTAAGCATAAACTCTACCTCCATCCTGTACCTGCTGCTCATTTAAGGAATATAAACTACAACCCTGAAATCCAAACAAGCAAATATATAATCTATTCACACATTAATGTCCTTCAATACTCCTTTGAGGCTTTAACCAAAACCAGCTGACTTGGAAAAAGGCATGGGTAGGGGTATTCTTAATGTAAATGGGCAGTATCTTCAGACAGTATCAGTAAGAGAAAATTATTTTTTATTGTGACTTGAAGACTAATCAGTACAATGAGTTCTTTCCTGGTGAGTTTGCCGTTTGGGAAAGACAGGAAGGAACATCTGGGTAAAGAGGCGTTTACTACACCCTGTCAACCTTAAGATAATAAAAAAGCACATTCCTTGTTTATTTGACTTGGTCTTCATTATCTTTAAACTACTGCAAGTGTCACACAGAAGATTTCTAAGCAGACAAATTAATTGTTAGTGCACTTTGAAGAAATTACTGAACAGCAGCAGTTCCTGAAGAATGTAAAACCTCCAGACCCACACCATTGCTCAACAGAGCTGCGCCATCTATGGACATTTCTAAAGGGAGCGGGCGAAACTGCTCCGCTCAGTCAGACAGTGGACAAAGCACCTAAGGCTGCCTGTACAGACCAAAAAGCCTTCTAGCTCATACACTTTGGAAGGCACAGTCCCATTTCCAGAGTGAATTATGTGCTTAAGTTATACTGTGAGCTGATGGGATTTAGGCCCTCAGAGGCAGGAACCATACATGTGCACTTAGGTCTGCCATTTAGCTGCTTCTGAAGTTTCCAGAGCTGACACCTAAGCTGGGTATATAAACCTTTCTCTCTTCCCGGCTTTTTCTTCTTGATTCACTTTAGTAGTCTGGCTTTCCAGCCTTGCTTTCTATGGGAAGGCTTGCTCAAACAAGTATATTAATGTGCAAAGTGCCTGGATTCCATTTGAAAATGAAGTTTAGGAAATCACCTTTGGCTTGCAATTTGAAATGGAGCAATGCTTGAATGCTTTTAAAAGACAGCTGTAAATGTCTGCATACCCAGGTGTACTTTGTCTTGCACTTCAGAGATTAGATAGACCTTTGAAAGAGTTATTCCCAAGCTGTACAGTCCCATTTAGGGCTGAGCAGCTGATGAGGAACAGGCAGGTAAGTGACCTGGAGCTCCCTTCTACAGAGCTCTGCAGATCTCTTGAAGGCCACGGCCCTGGCCACTGCCTGCCTTCATCAGAGATGTTCCTATAGGGGAGTGCATAGGCTGGGCTCTAGAGAAGGGAAATGCATCTGTACCGGTGCCCAGAGATGAAGGCACGGGCCAGAGCAAAGGCTTTCTGGATCTACTATTCCTTGTACACACCATCAATGAGTCAGTAGATTGGAAATGTCAGAGTGAAATAATTATAAGTGTTTCAGATTCATAGTTCTCCATTAGCAAAGGATTCATGGCATTAAGAAACTTAAATCACTTGATTTAAATTCACTTCTAGGAATTTGAATAGAGGAGGGAAATGTGAGGACTCTGATAAAAGGAGCGTTCCTCTAAATGCACATTGCATTATGAAATAAGGAGAAAGGAGGAGAAGTCATATCTGAAAGACAAACCAAACTCCCTCCCAACCTGACCTCTGCCTCATCTATCTCAGCACAAATGCTCTCAACACACAGAGCTCCATACAGCTAATGATGTAGCATGGGTTAGATTAACATACATTGAAGGGAGTGATGTAGAAATATGAACATAACTTTGATGTACTATGTAAGACCAAAGGTTGACCAGTATCCTGTTTTCAACAATGGCCAGCAAGAGGAGGTTTAGGGAAAGAACGCCAGAACAAAGCAAGCAGGAATTACTGATTACTTAATTAACACTGTTACTTATTTTTAGTAAGTGTCCAGCTTCTGACAATCTGTAGTTTAGGAACATCCTGAACCAAAGGTTGCTTCCACATCTTTGTGTCTGGTGTCTTCTCTTCTGTGATTTTTCCTTCAGACAGCTTGCTTAGCCCACCTTACGACCTTTGCACTGTCCCAGGACAATGAGCTCCATATCTGGGAGCCAGGCAATAGTGAACGCTAGACATGGGGACTAGAAGGGTATTTAGGCCATCTACATTTGGGAGAAACCTTGCAATGCAGCAGAAAATATTTATTTTATTCTAATCTTATCAGTAAATTGCAAATGCATTCTCTGTAGCCAGAGGATTACCTTTGGGATTAATTACAATACCAGCTTTCTGCTTTTCACAATGCCTTCTTCTTTTTCAAACCTATTCAGTATTGTGCTCTGTGGGCCAAGTCCTCTTCCTAGATACCTCTATAAATCCACTGAGGCAAAACAAGGTAAATGAGTCTAAAGTGAAACAAGAACATGCAAATTGGATTTATTAGCTGTTGTGTACTTTCCGACCGTTCTGATTGCTTTCCTTCATTTGTTGTCAGGCTACACTGTTACATCCACTATCAAATCCAGGGAAAGGAACTGAAAGCCTCTGGACTATGCAGCAGTCCTCCGGTGGAATTTGCTACAACTCAGGAAGGATTTGAGACATCTCCAAGACAGGAGATGCAGCTGCCACGGGGACAGTGGGAAGCGGAAGCGCCAGCCCTGGCGGAGGGGCAGGCTTCGTTGCCTCCTGCCCAGCACCGGCCCCGTCTCTCGCTGGCAGCATGGCTTTCCAGGGAGCTGCTATTGGTCATCCCGAAGCATTGGGACTGAGTTCCCTAGAGAAACATTGTACTTAACGACATTTTTCTGTGTGGGAATTATATACAGTACTTCCCCTTCTGATGCCTATCGCATATTTGAGCAGTTATTTGAAGTCGCTCTGTTCTGTTTTGCTCCTGTTATCAAATCACAGTACTAACATAACAGGGATAATTATAGCTACCATAAATTAGTAACAATGATACACACAGTTTGGTAAGCATCAAAAGTATATTCTTTGATAGGGAACATAAGGGAAGTCCCTGTCCCAAAAAGAAATATCACTGTCGTAGCTTCTTACAGACTCCACCGGTTAGAGAACCGAACGAAGAGTTCAAGAGTCCAGGTGTTTTATGAAAAGAGGGCACTGATTTGCAATATCATCTTGGATCAGTCACTTAACCAATTAATGTCTCACTTGCCTTACTATGAAAATAATAAAAACTGCTCCTGAAACATGTTGGCCATACTCAGCGAAGGTTCAAAGTCAAACTAAACTGATGCATCAAAGCAGACAAACAACTCTAGCAAGAACCTGGCTGAAATGTCAGTGTCGTATGAAATCAGCTACTGCCTCTGGGCAGTATTGCTTGGGCTGAGCATACTCTGGGCATCATCATCTCTGCCATGATGCTATTGCTTCTCCGTTTCCTGAGGCTTGCCTGATTGCCTGTATGCATCTACTACCTTTTCTGATGTTTAGATTGTAAGTTTTTTGGATAGAGGATCATTTCATTTTTGTGTGTATACGGAGCCTTGCACAGAGGGATCCTGATCTGTGACCGAGGCTCTCAGGTACTATATTAATAAAAATGCTAAAGAGAATTTCCCATAAGAGCTGACAAATACTCTGACCCCCAGATTTATATGCAGTATTCTTTGAGGAAAGGTGTATTTGCAACCAAGGGACGTTTCTGCTAGCTAGCAATGTTAAGCTTTTTGTACATACTAGCTCTGACTGCATAAGAGATCTCTGCTGAATTTCCAGAACTGCTTTTTTCTGAAAAGAAGCAGTATAATTAGTCAACTGTCATAATTTGTAAGGGTTCTCCTGACAATGCACAGAAATAAAATGAATTATGGTTGCATTCAAAGAAGAGATTCATGGCGTGGAATATTAAGTGATGGCTACAATATAAGCTGGATGCTTAGTAAGTACTGTCCAGTACATGGCTTCCTGCAATTCAAAGATATACTTGGATATTTTATGTTGCAGTTTTGGAGGTGCTTTGATGTTTCTCTTTTCTTTCTTTAACTGTGTTCTGTGTCTGTTCCTAACATTTTAAGTGAAGGGGAACTGAGCTAAATTCAGCTTTAGGCTGCCCTGCAGAACAGTTGGCCAGAAGGAATGGCATGATCAGTGAGAAATACATTCTAAAATAAGAGGGAAGGTGAATATTTCTATTTTAATTTGAGGCATTGGCCTTTTTCAAACTTTAAGAGGAGCATTCAAAGAGACTTCTATAAAGCCCCCAAATCTGAAAAATCAACCCTTCTTGTAAATTTCAAACCCCTGTCTATCTGATAGGGATGCTCCCTTCTACATCAGTTGTTTATTTTACAGAAATCAGTACCTGTGGGTTCTAGTCAAGGACTCATGAGATGCAATGTACTTCATCCTGCTTATAACCCAATCTCACAATGAAACTGGTTCTCTTCTCCCCCTCTTTGTCCCATAGCACGGCATTTCCAACCTGCTGATGTGAAAAGGCGATATATTTGCTTGTAAATGTCACAGATGGACACATCCTGCTACGGGCTGAGCCGAGCTACTCGGTGAATTCAAGTTCAGCTAATGTGCATCTCCTCACTTTCCCAGATGTCCTGCTCTGCCTGCACATTAGGACAGCTGGTGAAGCAGTCACAGAAACCCTGCCTGGGATGGTCGACCACAGAAATGAAGCGGAGGCAGAGAGCTGCTGAGGAAATCAGCCACTGGAAAGCTGTGTCGCAGTTTAACCCTCTGACCAAATGGCGCTTAAAAACCCAAACCCGCTGCTGGACAAGACAAGGGGATTACTCACACAACTCAAATTACTCATGTGCCCGGGGCAACAATGGCTCGTCTGATCTTAGGCCTGAGAATCATTTCAATATTAACATGGATATTCCCCCTCGGTTTCTTGTGCCGTGCGTTACTTTTCAAAAGATCAGCTGGACAAATCACTGCAAAACCACCAAAACTGTCTACCAGATGGTGGCCACTGATTAATTTGTCTTAACTTAAGCCAAAAAGGAAGAAAATGCGATGGGTGGAGCAGTAAAGACAAGCACAATCAACATCCGACCAAACAGGGTTTCCTGTCACCTTGGGAACGACACTGATTGGCACCACGGTTTCCTGTGTACAAGCTAAAACCAGTAGCAACTGGAGTAACAAGAATAAATGCCAGATAAGAGACCTGGGAATACAATAAAATTATTACAAAATTCCCGACTGAACCTCACAAGACGGTAAAGGCATAACCAAGGGTAGGTATGGGCTGCGTGCTAAACTGAGCATCTGAGAGAGGAGGACTACGAAGCTACACCAGAAGAATTTCTCCAAACAAGGGTGGGCTTAATTTGCCTGAATTATCCACTCCCAGAAATGAATGTCATGTGCTCTGAAGAGCTTTTAGTTCTTTGCAAGAGGAAGAAAAAGGGATGTGGGACAATTCAAAGCAGAGATGGAGCTAGGAGCGGAAACGTACCATCTACCCACGCTAATCCGAAGTAATTTGCAAGAGGTGCTGGAGACACAGGGGAACGGACTGTGGGTGTAAGTTTGGGTGATGGTACATAGTTATTTGCATCTATTTAGAGCTCTAACCACAACCAAAAGACCTTCGCAACCAGCCAGGAGTCAAATAGTTAAAATATGGTTTTTAAAGGGTCTTTGTTAGGCTGGTGCCTGAGTTCACTTCCCCTCCAGAGAAAGGGGACAATTCACATTCCTGCTCTCTTCCTACACTGCAGATAAGCAAAGACGTCTGTAATGGGTTGGACAGAACAGACGTTTGTGCAACTCAGAGGTCCAGTGCTTGCAAAAAGTTTTCAGAGTGACTGCGCACTAACAGAAACTTTACACAAATGCAAGTTGGAGGTAAAGCATTATCCTCTCTCTAGTCATGAATCCACGTGCTAAAACAGACCTCTCAGCCACTGAGCAGGAGACCCTCACAGCTGGATCCCACTTCACGTTCCCCGTTACTTAGACCAGTTTCTCCCACCTCAGTAGCCCAGGTTTTCAGCCCTTACCCTGTCACCCAGAGTGCAGGTGCCAGCAGTCACGGTGTGGCTTTCCAGCTAGTGGAGATGGCCTGAGGAGGAGGGAAGCCACAACGCTGGGCTGCGGGGAGACCCTGCACTGAAAGGAGCATTACTAAAAGGCACAGCCCGTAAGGAGCTGCCCACGATCAGGACTGCTCCCCTCACGTCAGCTGCTACACCAGCTGTGCACTTCTTCATGTGCAAGCTACATCTAGAAAAAGAAATTAAACAGTGCCAGGAAACAATCCCAGGCACGGAAACTCGGTAATCGATATTGCTACGTTTCAAGCCTTGCAGCCCTGGCTTGTTTTTAGTCTTTGCCAACAAGAGTGCTCCAAAGCTATTCATTGGCACAGTTTGGGAACCAGCACAGGCACAAACCATTCCCAGTAGGCGGTCTGCATCCAGCCCCCGCTCTTTTGGAGGTGAAGGGAGCTTGGCAGTATGGACACACACTAATCTCTGCTAGCTGGCCTCAGTGCTATAAGTGTTTCTGGGTGTACTGAATTTATTAGTGCATCTTACAGACCAGGACAGAACATAGCGGAGAGGTCTGCCAAATGAGAGAAATGTATTTTTAGGTCCTTCAGAAAGTGTTTTTTTTTTTTTAAATTGTATTCTCTCACTCTTCTTAAATGATGTGGACAAATAGTAGCATATAGGACTTTCACTGTACTTCAAGTTAAGGTTCTCATCTTTGCTACATCTCTTCAGATGGACACGCCAGCCAGCCAGTCTCAATCCAGTGGTTAGGAGCATGGCTGGAGGAGGTTTATGTGCCATGTCCGAAGTGCTCTAATGAGTCGGTGGCAGAGATGGACCAGAGCACAAAAATTCCTGCCTCCCACCTCAAACTCAGTTTACTGGTCCCTGGTGCTTTGCAAATTCCTTCTGATAGGATATCACTGTAAAATTGTTCTCCAGCTAGTACTTTTGTGTTGGCACATAGCTGTGCTTTGAACAATTACACTGACATTTTCCTGAAAACAATCCCTAGGATTTAAATTAAGAATGCAGAAAGCATATTCAGCTCCACACAATAGGGTAAATTTATCCTGCAAATCTATGCAAAGTTAGTATATTTTAGCCAGGAAATTCAAGGCCCCTTCCTGTAAATATATTAAGTTCCCATGCTTGTGTCATAAACTACAAAACCTGGCATGTTTACAGTAGTCTAACTGCAAGGTGCTACCCTCTGAACATTACTTGAAATGATTACTCACAATGGACAGTTTTGTATAAAGATAACAGATCAGCAACACCATAATTATATTTGCAGCAACTGTGCTCTGTGATCTAAAAGTCAGAACAGAACCAGAGAGAATTGTTGGAAATTCTTCTCATCCATTAGAGCGGAGATTTGGTTGAACAGTGATATCCTGAGATGCAGCTGCCATTATATTTATGAAGCAAAGAGCACATCAGGTTTTTTAACCTGGTTCCAACATTTCTTACAAGGTTTTATTTGGTATAGAGTATTGTTAAGATAATGATTCATTTTAATAGATCCTGCTTTTCTAACACCAGGAAAACAGGTACTAAAGTTAGTGTTTGTCATTCACAGCATTTGTCATCCAGATGGCAATTGACAGGGCACAGAAATTGTATAGGTGGCTGGAACAATAGTTTAATTTGTGTGTCTATGGAGAATAACTAATAAAAGGAAATAGTTATCAATATTAACATAGGTATTTTTTTCCACTTCCAAACTTGAAGCCCAAACTGTCCACGATTTTCTCTGTAAAGGTGTCAAATACAAGATGTTTTTTTGAGGAAGGACGCCAAAGGAAGACAGAGAACAATAACTGCTCTCATTATTGGTGTCACTAGATGTGTGAGTACCTCTTGCTAATACATTCCTGATTCAAACTTTATCTTTTGGCAGTGAGTTCCACAGACTACTGTGGGTTATCTGAATACATTTTTTAAAATTATTTAAAAATATATTGCCTTTCTTTTCCATCAGAATATCTCTTTTTCTCATCTTATACGGAAGTGGACAGAGGTGAGCATTTAGCAGCTTTATAATGCACATTATTTTAACTTCTATTTCATTACACTTACAGTGAGCTATACTCACTATATGTCCATGGAATACTGGACATAGTAAAAGAATTCTGCTGTCAATTTACAGGCATCTTCAGGATGGTAAGAGAAATCTCACTGGTTACAGTCTATTAACTGTGGCATAGAGTTTTTATAGTATTGCTCTGCCTTGTGGGGAAAGGTAACATCATGCACAGTTCTCACAATCAGAGTTCAAGCCACGATTCAGTCCTATCTGTTATGTTTGTAGGGAGTTATACTTAACATTGATTTAGGTGATTTTCTCCCTACTATTCTCTGTTCTGATGCCTACTGATTTTCTCTAGACGTTGCAGACTTGGTTGCACAGTGTCTGTTGAACGATGTCAGTGAGCAGCCCTCTCCCCTCCAGTTTTGCTCACGCTGGCGTTGCCTGCCTTCCCTTTCACAGAGCATCTTATGTTTTCCTGTGTCCCAGCAGTGCTTCCACACCGTTGCAGAGTTCTTTTATTTCACATTTAAAAAATATTTTATTATTTCACTTATCTGCCAGGTTTTTGCTCTATTTGCCAAACTTTTTTTCTATTATATTCTCCACTCTATTGTATTTATTTACAGAGAAAAAAAAAATAGCACGAAGCACATGTAAAATGTTACTTGATCTGAATGAGAGTCCTGCATGCCCCTAGCATCCTGATGTGGGAATATGAAGAGCTCTTCCTTTTAGACAGAATAATTTTCCAATGAATATGTAACAGACTGAGAAAACATAGTGCTGTGATTTTTCCCACTGATTATTTAGATGTAATACCCACAGTTTTATTTCTCTGTGGCTAGGATGGAATACAAATGCTTGAGAAGACTTTCCAAAGCACTGTTTGTGTTTTTTAACACACGAAGTAGAAGAGCTATTTTCCACATTTTCTTTTCTTCCATGTACTTTTGCATGCTAGATGGTAACTAATTTGAACAAGACAGTATAACAATATACTAGTTAGTTGAAATACAGTTGTCCTAGTCACAAATAATGCTGGAACTAAAACTCACAGCAGCAGTGGCTGGAGGAAACGTAAGTCCAGTTGTAAAATAAGTGAATACTGTGCTGGTGTGGTAACTTATTTATATTTATATCACCACCACGTTTTAACAACTCACTGCTTGTACTAAGAATTTTCAATGGTTGACACGTCAGAATGAAATTTAAAATATCACATCCCACTTCACCAGATTCTGATTTTGGCTGGGACCATTCATATCAAGATGAATTTTGGGCCAACCAGCAGAATAAAAGGAAGCCTTACTCTGCTGAAGGAAAAAGTATATATTATTCATTTAGACCTATAAAAGCCTAAGTAGAAAGGTAAACACTGATGCAATATTCATGGATATGCTCCCGAAAGAGAAAAGGATCATTTACATCCTAAATTCAGGCGTCGGCGCTATGATATTGTGACAGTCCATCACTGAAGACACCCATGGGAGAACATTAGCTCTCCCGCTCCTTTGGTCACTAACGGCACTGTGTGGGTTGCCGATGGAGAAGGTCTTTGCTGCAAAGGAGCAGCAGTTGTGAAAACACCAGAAGAGAGCAACTTTGAAGCATTCTGTACTGAGCGATCCGGAGGATGTCAGGAGCTCTGAAGACAGCCCTTCCCTTGCCTGCCCTGGCATCTATCATCAATTGTAACAGAAAGGGGTCAGTGCCTCTTCGTTCTAACAGCCCTCTCACCTCCTCACCCATCGGTCCATCCTCCACCCTTGGCCACCACCGCTCCATCCCTTCCCCAACCGCACGCCGCACATGGGCACACATCCCTGATCAGCATCTAGGAAAATAACTTGCCTCCCGAGGCCGCTGGGCCAGTTACCATCCTGATTACGTGACCACTTTCCCTCCTCCAAGAGCTACAGGTACTGATAGATAAAAAGCTGAACATGAGCAGGCAATGTGTGCTCACAGCCCAGAAAGCCAACCATATCCTGGGCTGCATCAAAAGAAGCGTGGCCAGCAGGTCGAGAGAGGTGATTCTGCCCCTCTACTCTGCTCTGGTGAGACCCCACCTGGAGCACTGTGTCCAGCTCTGGGGTCCTCAGCACAGGAAGGACATGAACCTGTTGGAGCCGGTCCAGAGGAGGGCCACAAAAATGATCAGAGGGATGGAACACCTCTGCTATGAGGAAAGGCTGAAAGAGCTGGGGTTGTTCAGCCTGGAGAAGAGAAGGCTCCAGGGACACTTTACTGCAGCCTTTCAATACTTAAAGGGAGCTTATAAGAGAGATGGGGACAGACTTTTTAGCAGGGCCAATAGTGATAGGACAAGGGGAAATGGTTTTAAACTAAAAGAGGGTAGATTCAGACTAGATATAAGGAAGAAATTTTTCACAATGAGGGTGGTGAAATACTGGAACAGGTTGCCCAGAGAGGTGGTAGATGCCTCATCCTTGGAAACATTCAAGGCCAGGCTGGATGGGGCTCTGAGCAACCTGATCTAGTTGTAGATGTCCCTGCCCATTGCAGGGGGGGTGGACTAGATGACCTTTAAAGGTCCCTTCCATCCCAACGCATTCTACGATGACTCCGTGCAAACGCAGGCCACCCCGCGCCAGCCCGGGGCGGCGGCAGTGCCGCCCGCCGCCTGCAGGTGTCACCCTCCCCGCGCCCGGCCTCCCGCCCCGCCGCCTGCAGCCAGGCTCCGGTCAGCGCGGCGCGGACGGGTCAGGCAACAACCACCGGCGCCCGTTCTGCACGTTGGGTAGTGCAAATGCTGCACAATCTGCCGGGGAAGCTGTGCCTCATGGAAATAGCTGAGTAAGAGGCTTTCCAGAGACGCAGAAAAAAAGGTACACGGACTTGGCTCTAGTATTCAGAAGCACAATGCATTTTAAGAAGCTGGACAAACTCCCAGAAACATTTTGATCTATGGACAGCTGTCCATTAACAATTTGTCTGCCTCTGTACCAGCCAATGTTATTCCTATTAAAAATGGAATGGTTCAGAAGGCCAGATGCTGATGTGGTGCTTTGCGAAAACGCAGTTCCACCGTATTTTTGCACTTAGATGTGCTCCTCAAAGCAGCACCCAGCGTGCAGAGCAGGCATCATCCGGCTTTTCTGCCCCATCCTTCGGAGACACTGTCACTAACTTCCCGTCTAGGTGGCTAGGCACAGCGGTTGGCTCACTCCCTGGTTTGGCCCGTGGTCTATTGATTTCTCTTTGAAGAGATACAGTTCGGTCTGGATCATACTAGGCATTTCATGACTATGGATCACACTTAAGGAATCAAACCAGGGAGTTTGGATAGTTAGAAAATACTGCTCAGGAACCAACATCAAGCCATCTGGCCAAAGGAATCTCAATGCTAAGTTTGTCAAGGAGCCCCCATACCCCCACTAGCCTGCCAAGAGCTGCTTCTCCTGGCAGAAACCAAAATCAGGAGTCCTGGTTTCAGCTGGGATAGAGTTAATTTTCTTCCTAGTAGCTGGTATAGTGCTGTGTTTTGGATTTAGTATGAGAATAAACCATGACAGCAGGGTAGCAAACATTATTGAATGGGTGCCCTCAGGCTGTGGCTATGAGCAGGAGGGGACCTCCAGGCTTGATCCCACTCTATACTGACAGAAAAAGGGCTGCAAACAGACTGTTTTGTGCACAGCATGCTGCTTGCAGTGTGCAGACCCGTGCTGTAAGGTCCACCGCTCCCATGTGTACTGAGGATGGCCCAAGGTTGCCTAGTGCAAGGTTGTTGTGGGGCAGAAAGGTGGAGAGGGGTTTTAAACTGTCCACATACCTGGTCATTAGATGATGTCTGAGGCAAAATGTGTTGCTGCATTATTACTTTTTGTTTCCAGTGCTTCTGTGTGTCAAACTGTATGTAAATTTGTTCATAGTACTGGATATAGTAAATAAATAAGAAATATATATAATAATAGCTGCTTATTTCAGAGGAAGAGAAGACAACCTATTTCCTAAAGTTCTCTCCCTAACATCCCCAGACCTTGGCATCACTGAGCTTGAAATAAACTTAAATCACCATTTCTTAGAAGTGGACTTGGGCTGAAAAAGTGTAACTGTGTTAAACATGGCAAAAAGAACTGCAGAATGGGACATTATCACAATTGCTTTCACTTTTTCACAATAGTCTATGAATGTTCTTTTACAGTAGAAACTGAAGTGCTCAGTTCCTTCAACTTCTTTTTCCTTAGTAATAAGCTGAAATGCCTGGTTTATTTGACCAAACATCAGGTTTAGTTTCCTGTTTGTATCTCAGCTCTCCATTTTGACACATCTGACTCAGAACTTTGTCCTTCCAAAGGATGAAATTTGGTTTAGGAGTATTAAACGCTGAGTTCCTATCTGCGGTGGTGGAAATTAAGATCCTAGATCAATAGTTTTTGTTTTCTTTGTTTGAGCAATGGAAAAATTTCTTCCCCAGTCCTTAAGTACAAACACCCTCTAGAAATTCCTTCACCCCAATCCCTCTCAACTATTATGTATGCTGTGTTAGGCACTAGGTATTATAAACTAGCTATGTGATTCCCATGCTCGTGTGCTTTATTTTTAGGGTCTTCTGGAATGAGAGCAACTATCAAAATGTATTTAGTTGCTTCCTCCATTCTTTATTTTTTTTAGCTGCAGTGATATCACTACATATTTTGACAGCTCTGCCTTTCAGCATCTTTTACCCATGGAAGAATCAATCCCCCTCCCTTAGCTCTGTCTGTGGCTCATAAAGCCATTGATAAAATCTCTGCATTGAAATCCTACGGTTCAAGCTGAATCAGGGTTACTGCTCAACTCTCAGAGTCCTCACAGACAAGGCTCTGCTTGGTCTCCTTTTCATTCTGATTTCCCCATCATATCTGTGTGGCGTCTGTTCTTTCATCTATCATCTGTGCTGGGGTAGAAGAGTTCAGTTGCACGGCTGCATGCTACGTTAGTTATTCAGAGCACTGATGCTTTATGAAAGTGGCCTGCAGACATCAGGCAAGAAATTATATAGGTTTTGAACAGAGGAGAGACAGATGTCAGTGTGCATTCTCCTGTGGAAAGAATAACTAGTTTTATAAAAAGAGCACTGGCCCAGTTTTTGAAAGGTAGAATGAGTGGCAAGGTTTGGTGCCCAAGTATTTCTGAGGAGCTGCACACAAGGGTTGGTTTCATTACTAATCACTTCTTTCTCTTTTTTGTAAAGCCTGTAGACCTTGGACTGTATCCCGACCATCATGGAAAGCTGGATTTAAAAAGAAAAATTATCAAAAGGTGATAATGGAAACACTGTCTGAGATTGGTAAATGCACTCAGTTGGTGTAAATATTTCTTCTTTCCAAGTTTCCCATGTGCTAGGGACTCCCTGACAACGAGAACGCCCTTTGCTGACAAAACATAACCAGCTCTTGTGCCTTCTGCCAGGATCTCCAGGATAAAAACAGGCAAAAATCAATGGAAAATGAAAAATTATTTCCTTGGAGTAACTGTTGGAAAGGGGAAGAAACAAATTAGCAAAACGAATTCCAGTATTGCAGTTAATCTGAGCCCAAACTTCTGGAGCTTTGCTCATATGAAAAGAAAAGGAAAGGAGAGAATACCCATGAGATAGATATTAACACACCAAAATCCCACTTCTCAGACATCCATATGGCAAGGTCTCCCATTCATTGACAGAATAGACACATATGAAATCATGCAGCATGACTATAACAAAGCAGAATAAATCCTGAAGGCGATGGGCACCATCCTACCTTTCCTGGAGCCCCACAGGTTTCATTCTGAAAGGAGACGGACTGGCACACAGGGGAGGTTTGAGCTCAGGAACACATTGGCCTTGAGGGTCCACTACAACATTGACAACCTTTGGAGCCTGTTCAGGCTGGACCATGCTGTTGGTGGTCTTATACTCGGACTGAGATGTCTGCAGGGGAAGGGGTGAGAGGTGGATCTCCTGCTTCTTTTCCTTCTCTTGTCTCAGGGACAACTGGATCTTCTCCTTTAATCTGTACAGAACCTACAGAAATAAAGAGGAAAGCCCAATCTCAATTCCCTGGTAAACACGGCAAGGAAAGTATCACAAATGCTGGGTAAGATTGCTATATGTGGCTTTCATCCTAGAAGGTAAGCCACAAGTTGTGTTACACAGCGTTTCCCACAACAGGATAAATATTTCCATTACATAAACCACAGTGTGTACACGTGGGCGGTAGGGATTTTAATAGTTCTGATTGTGAGCCAGTAATTATTTGTAATACCAGTGGCTGTATTATTAAAGGGGCAAATAACATAGAATGGAAAATAGTTACAAAAGACACCGTGAAGAAGGAAATACCGATAAATAGAGTAATTGTAGAAAAATTTGTAAGAATTTTAACACAAGAGAGACAATGGCACAAAATAAAATAGATGCTTATGATATATCCAGGTACACGTCTCTAATTATAGCAGCCTCAATTTGTTTTAGAGCAGATGCTCTTAAAAGCTCTTACTCATTTTGCATGGAGCTGATGGTTGAACCGAGTAACTTTACTAGGCCACTTTTGTAATGGTAGGCTGCTCCTACTCTGAAATACTCCTCAGGATAAGGATATCCCTCAATATCCTCAGAGAAATATAACCTGTTCTGGAATAAAGCTGAAGCGATGCATGGCCTATGAAGCTATTTAAGCATCTGTTCAGAAAAGTGTGTTTTACAATTACCAAGACATTGACATCTGAACATACTGTAATACCAGGACTCTCTGTCCACCTATTGCTTATGAACTTTGATGTCATATATCTGCAGCAAAAGCTTTTCAGAAGTTGTACTGATCCTCTTCCATCGAACTCCACACTGACGCTGCTGTACACCGGCTTGGCGAGGACTGGTGGGTAGTGTGTGCTTGGTAATGTCACTCCAGAGGAACCTGTGTTACACCTATTTAACACATCTTCTCTCTCTTGAGGGGAATGCAAAAAATGATTTCTAAGCCGTAGTTGTGCCATTTTCAAAATGTGCCTTACAACCTATGAAACTTAGGAGAATTACTATCATAAGTATTGTGTGTGGAGGTGGGTGAAAGGCACTTACACAGCTTTTTGAAGGTGTCTGCAAATACCCTTGTAACTTCTACTCTGCTTCATCTGTTGCCGTAAAGCATTCAAATTGAATCCTGGTTTGCAAAGCCATAAAGACAAAGCCTAGGCCAAAGCATTTTTCCACTGCAAGTCAGAAGCTCTTTGACAGCTGTTGCCCTGCTAGCACCGCATAAAGATCTATCACTCCATAGCTTTCCAGTGAGGACTGGATATATCTGATGGGTTTGTTTTTTCAAGGATTAGCATTAGAGATTTAGCTGGGAACTGACCTAATGTCATTAGCAATACACCCATTAAACAAGACTTAGCTATGTAAACCATCTGTTCATTCAGAAGAGTTTAGAATTAAATTGCATGGATAAGATAAGCTGCTCTTTGCCATTATATTGCAGAAAAAACCAGCCCTACTGTGAAGCAAGGACACAGGTATCAGTAAAGATAAAACAGGGGCTTGAAATAGTTTAACCCTCTTTTCCTCCAGTGATTGCTTTGGTCTCATTTTTTTTCTGGTAATCCACAGATATACAGCTCAGACATTCACAGTCATGACAATGTTAACCATACCTTCTTGTCACTGACATATTTTGACATAACTTCATTCCTTGGAGACCCATGGAATTATGTTTTTGACTTCCAAAAACCTGGACGAGTATTATTTCATATCATTTTTAATACTCTATGATTAGACCCTAGGAAAAAAGACAGCCTGCCACCAGCGGAAGTTGAAAAAAGCTAAAGAACACATTTGGTCTAAGAGCTATCACGCTTTCCTCAGAAAGTGTGGTCAAGGCCATCATGTTTTTAATGAATTCCAGGTGAAAGTCAAACAAACAGAAATGGCCAAAAAGACAGTGATCAACCCAACCACCAAGCTCTGCAAAGGGAACAACTTACTTGTACTCACATTTCAAATCGGTTTAAACACATCTGTCAGTATGGATGGAAACAGATATGAAGCCCCTAAATTAGGAAAACTGACATTTTACTGATACCCCAGAAGATTCATTGTGAGGATAATCAAGAGGCATGGAACAACTGAACAGCATGAAGTACTATTTTTCAGGACACACAAGGTGGATCACCTGTAATTTTTTCATATATTAAGCCTAGGGTTCAAAGCCACAGTCCAAAAGGAAAATAACTCTTCTTTCTGCCTCCTCTTTGACTCAGCTTATATGGTAGAATGACAGGGTGCTGCCAGCATGACATTCACTCTTTATATCTCTGCTCAGATTTCTGCAAAGGAAAGCTGACGTGTTACGCCCTAGCTTGGCCAGTACCTCCTACCTACCCATTCAAAGTACCGGTGGAAACGGCTCTTATTCATCTTCAGAGACCGACAGGAGATCCCAACGAGATAACTATGTCTCCAGAACAAAGATCTTGGCAATGGTTATATGGAGCAGTGATACAAAAACTCATCTGCCTAGAGATATTTAGGGCACCCAGGACTGTATTGTAAAATCTCCCAGAAACCATGGAAATTAAGACAGTTCACTAATTAAAAGTGTTGTCTCTAACAAGGACCTACCAACATACGTGTGAGGCTGTGTGTGTATCTCTGCAAAAGCAGAGCTACTGTGCATGTGTATACATGAGAAGAAAATCGGCTAACAAAATTTCCCTCAAACCCTGGGGAAGGGATGAAAGAACAAAAATGTGACAGATGTTAGTCGTGTTGTTTGATGCATTACTGGGAGGCATTTGGATACCATGATTTGAATGCACTACAAAAAGTTCTACAGAAGCAGAATAAAAGAATTCAGACAATCTAGGACTAGTTTATAGACAACCCCCCTAATTTCAAGTTGTCTCTAAACACTCTTGCAGTATGATAAAAATACATACCATTAATTTTGATTTAAATCTTTAAACTGGCAAAAGCTGAAGTCGATAAGCTGATATTAGTTAGTTATATATATTCTATAATCAAAGTGCTTTCAGAAGTCCTGCACCACTTTATGAATCCTGAAACTTTTAAGTTTAAGCACAAGAGATAGCTCATGTGAATGCTGGAATGCATTTTTTTTGTTATTCAATATTCTTGTTAAAGAAATTCCGAAATCCAATCATGAAGCTGAAAAAATATTTATCATTTAAGTAACTATCTCCCCAAAACATCAAATAACTGTTCATAACTCATAAAACACCAGAGACAGTAGTAAAAATTTAGATTCTCACCATTTATTGACAAGGGAAAGTTCATGGAATCATGGATTCATAGAATAGTTTAGGTCAGAAGGGACCTTTAAAGATCAGCAAGTCCAACCCCCCTGACATAAGCGGGGACATCTTTCACAGGTCAGGTTGCTCAAAGTTCATGTCTTTCATCATTTTAAATGAAAAAAAAATCCCACTTTTTTATTTTTTTTTTTTTAGTAGTAAAAAGAAAGACATTTAGAAAACCCTTTTATCACAACTAGCTACAAATATTTCTTAATCTGAAGGTGATACTTCCAGACTACTCAACAGATACTTATACGTACATATTTTTTTTAAAAAAAAGGATATGCAAACATACTGGTTTATCAAAACGGCCAAAGTTAGTAAGAAGTATGATTGCAAATAATTTAATCCACTGACAAATATTGTGTTATTTAGTAAATTTGTGATGGCTCAGTTATTTCTCTATCTATGTAAAATAAAAAATACAGAGACCTGTTTTACACATAGAAGCGCTAAAAATATTTATTCTTACTTAGCACCTTGCTTGGCAATCTTTAAAAGTGATGTACGATGTTCCTAGTGGAAGGGAGCCCATGGTCAGCCCATGGTGAGGATAGCAATGAGCTGTGTGTTAGCTTGCACATATGATGAATCGCTCCCAGGATGCAAAAGGTTCCCATACCACGACAATGAGGACTAGCTGAGTAAATACATAAAACGACTTCAGAGGTACAATTTACAAGTCCAAATTTAGCTCATGTGCTGCTGTATTACACTGTTTAGCAATACTCTGCACAGTAGATTTTTATGTATAGAGGCCAGATATTTGTTAAATTCCAGCCAAGCATTAAGAAGCCTAAAAGCTGTTAATGCACAGTGTGCTCTCAGCACAGGGAAGCATCATGATTTGTAAAACCCAGCTAAGACACAAGGCCGCACGTTTTACAATTTCTGCAGAAATTACACAGAACAAAGCAATAACACTGACAATTCAGCTGCCTTACACTGAGTGCTGTTGATCAACATAATCATCACTTAAAGTACTTCCTACTCCACACTTTAAAGGACACTTCCAAGTCATCTACAGATGCAGGCTAAGCTTTCTGCTTTTGGACCCTTGAAACTACAAATAACCACCTATGGGCAAATAGGTGCCTACTCTGTAACTTTAAAGAAGAGGACACATTTTGGTGGTCTCATATGGTCGCTACAGCCCAAGCTACTTAGGATGAGACCTAACGCTTCATGCTAAAGCTGAATGGTCTGATAGACTGCAATGGTCGAATTTTAAATACTGAATTCCTACTTTTCATAAGTCTGCCACTCTGACACACATAAAGTGGGATGAAAAACCATGTGAGCTGTTTGTTAGCTTTATAGATTGCACATACTCCGTGTATCAGCAGGTCCTGGCAAAACATGAGACAGTGCCCATGTACACAGTCTAAACAGTAGCACACGTAAAGATACAGGTTGGACCTGGGAGGGGACAGAAAGGGGAATGCCTGCAGAAAAGATCACAGCATCATAGTAAATCCATCTGGAAGGGAGTTCAAGGACTCTACTAGTATTTACCTCTGCCATAACTCCAGATCAGCTACAGCCAAACTATTCCTGACAGGTGCTTGCCTAAAACCTTAATGGGCGAGAACCCCCGAGCTTCCCCAAGCAATGCACTCCAGGGTCTAGGGACCCATGCGATAACAAAGTTCTTTCTAATGAGTCAGCCAAATCACCCTTTCAAAAAATTTGCTTCTTTTCCAGTCACCAGTGGAGAAAGTGTTATCTTCTTCCTTACCACAGCCTTTGAAATCTTTCCCTGTTTGAGAACTATCATGTTTCTCCTTGCTCTTCTTTCCCCTGTCATTAATAAACCAAATTATTTCCTGTCTTCTGTATCTCTGATCACTCTTGTATCTCCTCCCTACTATAATTGCCTGACATTTCTCCCAGGTGTCGTACCCGAAAGAGACCACAGAGAATGAGTAACACACGAGAATGAGTAAGATGCGATACTATAACCAAATTATTACCAGAGCCAAGTTGAATGCAGATCTTAGAGATCATATCCTCATTTATACATCCCATGGCAAGAAGTGTATTTTTTGCAACAATGTGATGTTACTCATTACTTCAGTGTGTGCTCTGCGGTACTGCTGGAACCTTTCCTACAGAACCGTTGTTTTGCCACGTATTTCCTATATTGTATTGATGCACATGATTAGAGCTCTTGTCCCTGCCAAGCAGCTTTCTTGTTACTTCCCTTCTTTTCTCCAGCACCTTAGGAATATTTTAAGTTCTGATACTGTCCTCCACAATGCTTACAATTCCCAATACCGCCTATGCATTCCAAATAATTAATGAAAATATTGTGTAGTACCGGGACAAGGACAGACAGCATTTTCTATACCCTTCCAGTTAAGCAGTCAGTAATGACCAAAATATCTGCTTCTCCAAAGTAAAAAGTTTGAGTAAAAGTTAGTACTTCTAGAGTTAGCCTCCTATTTTTGAGTGAGATGGCACGGAGAAATGGAGATGACTAGGAAGTAGAAATTATATAAAGCAACAATTTTCATGAGAAAACAAGTGCTTTTCAAATCTTAGGGAGATTTTAAAAGCTTAAATAAGATTTTGTTATCAATGTGATCATTTATTAGTATCTTCAGTTTAAACATTCTTTCCATCTTAAAGTTGTAAGTGGGAAATCCACCTAGGTTAAAGAAAATTAAATGTGTTTGAAAGTAAAATATCTCAAAAGACTCCAAGATACTATGTATTCATGAATGCTGAGAATTATAATAGAATTCAGTAAACCCTTATATTTATGCACCACAGAAGAAATATACAATTCAGAGAAGGAAAACATGTGAGAGACAACATTGGAAAAAATGCAAAAATTACCCTGTGAAAGTCAGTGGTGGTGTAGTGTTGTTCATCTTCTGTGTGACCCTTGCACATCTCATATTCAGTGTATTACAAGTATGTCTAATGCCCAGAAACCTGGCCACTGAACTCACGTAATGTGAACAGCAAAGTTGTTCAAAAATATGATCACTCTTTCATGTACTTACTAGTCATTTCAGTTTAAAATTTGTATATTCAATACATGAATACTGACACACACTCTAAGAACTGTGCATTGACAATGTGGTGTTGCTTTTACTATCCAATAAAACTGAAATACAGGCAGCTAATGCAACTTCAGGGATCCTGGGACCTTAGTAAGAAGGTTGAGAAGTCATCACTCATGTCATTATACAGTTACTCTGCAGATTTAAGAGCCCACTGTTTATTTTTTCAGCTTCCTTCTAGTTCTTCAACTGGACTCAAAATATATTAAGGAATGTGGTTCTTCAAACTTCAGCTTCACAGCATTACGAGAATGACCAACTCTTACCTTATAGCTGAGTTTTTAACAGCTTTGAGAAAACACCTCATGTAAAGAATGTGTGACTCTATCCTTCAGACTGAGAAAAGCATGAAGAACAGAAAAAAAAAGTAAAAAGGAAACTTACCATTAAACAAGTTACTAGAATGACAAAGATGCTGAGGAATATGACAACCGCATAAAATCCTTCTTTGCTCCAGATTTTGTCTGCTTCATGCTGGCCTTGCAAAACATTTTTCTTTTTAAGCAATAAAACAGAAAGAGGAAGAGAAAAAAAGTTACACAGTAGTGTGCGCAGATTAAATAGCTCTCGTTAGGCATTAATCACCCTCCTCAGCTTTGTCACAGTTCACGTTCCACAGTATATGGCACTCACTTTGAACGCTGCTCTTTGCGTACCCACCTTGGCGATGCACCCCGCCTGCACTCTGGGTCTGTCCGTGTCCGTGCGTGCGACCCAGGGGTCCCAACGCTACGCGAGATGATCTAGGACCTTCTCTGTGGCTGCTGAGATAATCCTCCACCAGAAGCCATGGACTGGTTGAAGGTAAGCAAACAAGACCCACGGTCTTTCTTGGAAACTACCTGGCTCATCAGGTAAAAGGGCAGCGCTCCCGCGTGGGCTGCGGGCACCGCTCGCCCTGCCTCTTTCTCCCTGCTGCTTATCTCTGGCCCCAGCACCCACGCGCCAGCCTCGGGACTGTTTACACTTGACACAGGAGCGAAGAGCAGGTGACTTGCCGGTTTGCCTTCGTGAGCCGGGAAGCCCTGACACTGTCACCTTTAGAGTACACACACACACATACATGTGCATACATAAAAAATTCTGATTATGCTGAAAGTAATCTCATTATCTGTCTATCTATAATTCTGATTATGCTTAAAGTAATCTCATTATCTTCAGGTTCCTGCTGATAGTACATTTCTTAAACAGCTGTGCACACTAAAATTTCCAGAACTCCTGGGGAACTCCTGGGGATTATGTAATAATTGTAAAAGCATTTATTTTTGGCTTTATTGCAGTGTGGGGAGTTGGTTGGGCTATTAAATTACCAGAATTTCACTATGTTTCCAAATAGAGATTTGGTAGTAGAAACAGGGTACATGTACCCTCAGTCTAACTGCAATATATTATTTAGAATAAAGTATGTCATCTTGTGTTTCCGCGACCGCAGTTCAGTAGACATTGCTCTGCCAATTTTCAGCTACTGGCTTTCCTCTTCTTAATTGTGCATTTTCAGTACGGTTCTCAGACTGAGTAAAAACGACTTCCTTAAATTCTGGTTTCCACTGTAAATCTTCAAGGTCTTGGTGTTTCCCTTTTGCTGAAATTCCCTAATGGTTTTAATTAAACTTCTTGTTTAACTAGTGAGTTGTGTTCCCATCTCAAGGTGGCCTTTTTTCCTCTCTAAGGACATTGTGTAAGAGTTTTCCACAGAGGAAAGAGTTCCTCTGTTTAAAGGTGAGTGGCTGCTCACTGGACCTGTGTAACTGCAGGGACCCTCTAGCACTTTACATGGGTACTTCATGCTCCAAAGTCTGCTTAGCCACCAATTCGCCTGCTCTTTTGAACAATTAATATATCAAGCAAACTCCTCAGGGACTGCTCCTGTTGAGCTCCATGGGAATCCCACAGCAATGGCAGCAGCTATAAACTATAAACTAAGTGTTTGACCCTGGGTAGGTTACCTGATGGCTTTCCGGTGTTTCAGATCTCTCAGGAGGAAATCTAGATAAAAAGCAGGAGCTGATGGAGAATCAGCCATGCTGACTTTTTTTAAGTGAGTAAATGGTGGGGGAGTTGTACCTCTTCACAAATACACTAAGAAGTAAATAAAAAGCTAATAGGACTTTTTGACTCAATGGGTAAGAGACTTTAATTAACTGTAATTCATTAGTGTCACAAAACTTTTAAAATATTTTATAATAGACTTCGTACACATAGCTAAGACAATTAATCTCTATGATGTCCATTTAGTGGTATTTGTGTTCAAGATACATTTTTCCCTGATTTGTCTTTCTAAAAATAAAGTTCAAAGAATATTAACGAATGCTGTAAAAAAAGTATGCCACAACTTTTACATGTCTCACACACCATTTTGAAACACTGAAGTAGTACCTTCACCTAACCAAGGAAACTTCTCCCCTGGATCTAAGTGAGCAGTATGCAGGACAGCAGAATCTTTGCTTAAGCTGCTCCCTAATGACAGAAGAGGCTGTGACCTACAGTAACTGACTCATTTCATGCCCACAATAAGGAATTGCTTTCTGAAACATCAGTGCTGCTCATTCAGAACTTTGTTCCTCAGTCTGGGAGAACTGATAAGACAGACGGCAATTGCCACGCTCACTACAAATTGTTGACGCCCAGGAAACATGAGCTGACAGGATGGCCAAATGCCGTGGAAAAAGCAAAAAAGAGAGGACTTCTGTCTGTGACCACAGGCAATGAGCCTCCCACACGGAGATGTGCTGTGTCTCAGCTGACTGATGTTACTCCCCATTTCTCTCACTTTGTTGGGAGCTTTTTCCTGCCTGAGAATCCACTAAGATTTTCGGATAGTTTTTGAGGAGTGGGAATGCACCACTGCCATCAGAGGGCAGAAGGATAAACTCAAGCTGAGCTGCAAAAAGCCATAGCTGATAAAGGCAGGGAGAATATCAGAGCAGGTGGGCTGGCAGGGGAGTTCCAGTAGCTCAGCCACCATCAGGTCCCAGAGCAAACCTGGCTACAGGGAGGAAGGCTCATCATCATGTACATCATCAAGAGCATCATCCCCCAGGGTTTGACTCCATTCTCTAAGGAGGGACGTGGTTTAGAGGTGGACCAGGCAGTTAGGTTAACAGGTTGGACTTGATGATCTCAGAGGTCCTTTCCAGCCTTAACAATTCTATGATTCTATGAGTCTCCACAATCAAGTGAGTCATTCAGGCAGAATTAGCCAGGTTAATTTAAACAGTTTAAATTCAACATAATTCAAGGCAGGGAAGAATCAACATATTCTAAACAATTCCAGGCTATCACTAACCTTAGTGAAGAGCGCCTGCACAGGTATCTGCTTTGCTCTGAACTAGAAAAAATGTGTTTAGAAAAACAATTTTTTAATAAACTTTTTTCTTTAAATAAGACATTAAAAATCTTCTCTGGCCTTTCTAGTCTTATTATGGAAACCTAGTGGATTATTTCTACAAATAAAATGAGCAGTCAGCTTTTGATAATAACAAGAGAGACATTGACCTGAAGTAGTCACTGTAAAATCTGTGACTGAAAGATCCTGCCAAGGTATTGTGAGCTGCCAGGAAAGATAAGTCTTCACTGGAAAACAGGTGAATTTGCAAATTGGGTCAGTTAACCCCAGTTAGTTCCTTGGGCTGAAACATTAATGAAAGTACGGCAAGCTGTAGTTCTGAGCTCAGAGGAAAGCTTACAGGGAGCTGGGAATCGAACTTAAGATCAAAAAGGGTTCATTGAAGTTCACACTGCGTTGCTTTGCTTTTTCTGCTATTTTAACTATGTTAGCTAAGGCAGGTTAGGAAAGTCTGCCAAGAAATCACTTCCAGCCCCAATGAAAACATGCAGGAACATGGGTGACCTCTCGGACTCCCCGGACACTGGATAATAGCCACTTAACATCTCCCATGACAAAGCCTCCCCAAAGACTCTACCTTACACGTGTGTGTGATAAAGTGTTGTGATTTCATGACAAAGCTGGCAGGCCTGCAGGGCTCCTGTCCCTGCTGTGGTGCTCTGCTTGCACCCGTGCAGGTGTAACACTACGTCTGCCTTGCGTGATCACAGGAGCACATCGTTGTGCTCTGCTTTGTTCCTGGGCACCTCCGTCGGTCTAGGCTGTTGTAATTTCTAACCTATTGGTTTTGATCACTTGTCCTTACAATGACTTATGGTTTCTGTATGCTTTAAGTGCATGATTGGTTCCTTTGATTTCTTCTCTAAGAAGTTAATATCACACACTTCAAAGGCAACCAACAGAAGCCTTGTGCAAGGAGGCTGTAATGGTACATTTTAGGATTGCATAATTTTGGCATGAACTCTGGAAAATTCTCCTTTAGTGCCACATCTCCTAGCTGGCAGTTAGCTTATCTCTCAAAGGACAGTAACCCTTATTTTACCTACTGCAACTTCAGTTATTCTTGTCATTCAAACCCACGTCAAGTTCTCTTCTACTCTACTAAGCTCTGAAATCCAATAGTATTTTCTGTTTTCCCTGAGCACAATTTGAAGACATGAGGAAGTCAGGATTCCCACACCATAATAACATGGACTGCCTGAGTCATTGAATTTAGTCCCACCAGCAAGCAACAATTCAGTAATTTGTTCTGGGGAAGTCTGCTCCTGGCCCTGCTACACACCATGGAGCAGAACACAATCCGAAATCCCACTTCAGACACAAACTTTAGACCATAATAAAAGAGCAAATGCTACGACTACAATAGGCCATTGGAAGAGAAAGGACATGTGGAAGGTATTGCCATTTCCCTGGATCCCTGAAAGGGCAGTAACTCCATCAAATTAAATTTTCACATTCCCACAGGTACACAATCCATTCTACACCGCAGCAAAGGACTCCAGTGGTTCCTACAGCAAAGGCATATAGGGAATCTGCTCTTTCAGCTACTGCAGAATAAGAAACTGGGATATGAATTTTGAGACAGGCAATTTAATTGAAAGTATATCAATCAGTGATTAATGCATCAGCAGATGTGAACTGGCAAATTATTACTGGAATGAATGGAAATGTAGTTCCAGTCACCTACAATCACCAAGAGTTTTGCTGTTTATGGTATCGCGTGGGCTGAGACTTTAGCAGAGAGCTTCAGTTTTCCACTTGGGTTTTCCTATATAATCTTGGTAAAGTTTCTTAGGACAGGGTAACCTCCCCCGCCATTAACCTTCTACATCTGGGAGTTTAGTTTAAGTTAAACCCTGTTAGAAAGAGTCAATCAAGCAATCTCAGGAGACGTATCTCAGAGATGGGATGAACTGCCTGCTGGAGGTAATTCTGTCTTTCTGTTTACCGTAGAGAGAGCCAGCAGACTTTCAAGCTAATACTGAAATAGGCAGCTAAAAAAGGAGACGAATTCCAGCCCTAACACCTCTGTGTCAGCCACCCACCTAGAAAGATGAGGATAATGCTTTCTTTCTGCACGGATACACTGTGAGTGCACATACAATACTGGTTGTGAAGAATTCAGATTTTCTGGTGGAAGATTGTACAATTTATTAGCTCATGAACTAATTAGGATTGATAGTTCAGGAATAAACACACAAAATGGGTAAAATAATGTGTGAAAGCTATGTAAAGCTTTGTATAACTATATCTTCCTTCCAAGGTTTGCCCATTTTGATTTTCTTTGCTGTTATTTTGTTTGGCATGATTTGTTTTTAGAGCAAGTTGAGAGAAGAGTAAATAACTGGTTAGTAGTTGAGCAAGTAAAGATTATATGTTGTTGTCTTTTAGCTGCTGTTTTCTGTGAAGTCTTACACATGTAAAAAATTTATGGAGATCCAAAAGGAATACCTATTAGTGTAAAGCTGCATGATTTTTTCAGGATCAGGGTCTTAGCTGTATAATTTGCTAGCAACTGAAATATTAAAATAATCTCTTGTTTCTCCAACAGTATTAGAAGGAGTCAGAGTCTGTACAACTTTCATTCTAATAATCCTTTTCTAAATCATTCCATCTGGTTGTCTACATTTTTTTTTCCAGAGACAAAATTCAAATATCTGAGCACTCCATATTATTGAAACATATCTAACATAGATGAGATCTTGAGTTCAGCGCTGTGTTTTTTTCCAGCGTCTCTTCATAGCTTGATGCCATTTCTCCATTCATCTATTATTCATATATGTTCTTGTCCCATGTCTACCTGAAGTGTTATTTGTAACTGAAGTACTTGGAAGAGATAATTGCATCTATCACAACCGTCAGTCTCATGCTTCAGTAACAAAGGAAATTCTGACCTAAAGGAAGCTTAGCCGAGGTCACTGATGGGCAATATAAAGACCTGATTTGACATTTGGACAGCAATGCTTGGCTTCATTTTGTATTAGAACAGCTAAAACCTGAGAATCTGCTCATTTGCATAGTGGCAAGCTGCTGTAGTAGAGTAAAATTGCATTAAACTGGCTTTGTTTTTATATTTCATTTTTTGTACCAAGGACATCTTCCAGATTCTTGAACAGAGTTAGAATACTTAAAATGAGCAAAAGCATTTCTAATCAGTAGAAATACAGGTGAACGTAACAGACAGTACTAACACAGCAATGGCTCAAACATAGGTGTGGATGTAAAAAAAACCAGGAACTCTTTACCCATAGGTGGAAACACAGCCCATCAGAACCTCTCCTTTTTTTTTTCACTTTTTTGAACATAGACATCTCCTCTGTCAAAATGGGAGCTTCCATGGAAAATGGTGATTCTTGATAACATGTTTTAAGTTATTCGGACCTCACACTGAGTTCTGAGGGTCTTTATATGTAGGTAAGGGCTTCTAAGACACTAAATAAAATGCAATGTCATGTGACCATGTCCATGAGCTCAGTGATTTCCTTTCCTAAAAGCCTTCGCTTTTTTTCATTTGCTGTGCGTAGCTCAAATGGTCAGTCCAGAATTAGATGTCCCTCTCACTGGTAATGTCTGGGACACTGTGGAGATGGCAGTGCAGTCTCTGCTTTGAAATAGATTTCCGCCCCCGCCCCCCCCCAAATGGATATAGTCATACAAATAATAGCTACAAGTTTGCCCTCTTTTTGGAGCAGGTAAACAAAATAAATCTCTCACTTCTCCTGAGAATAGAAAGAAGCATGGGTACAACGTACAAATTCAGTTTTTCAGAATCATGTCAGACACAAGTTACTCAGGTAGTAATGCTCACACCTGACATCTGCATTTCATTTATCTCTCTATGGAAATTGTTATAGCTGCTGACCCGCATTAATAGATCAAAAGTCCTTGGGCCCTCTTCCTTTAAGGCAACTGATGCATGCTTAGTATCTAAACTCTGATTTCAATGGTAGCCCAGCTGTGTGAGGAGGACCTGGGTATTAATGCTTAAGTAGCCTAATGAAGCACTATTAAAGTAATTTAACAGGGCTAGTTGTATAATTGCCTTACAGCAGTAATGCCATCTTAGCTTACACATTTCCTGCCTCATGCTTGAGAACCTCAGCCTGAAAACTACCAGGGATGTAATAACTGCCTAATCTGTAACAAACTACAGGTTAAAAAATTGATAACCAACCTCAGGGGAGACCTCTGTTATTCCAAACTGGGATAAACTCTGATGCAAAATGTTGATATTAAGGGAACGGAGCACTTCTTCAGATGGGAGCGCCTCAGAAATTCCTGGCTTTCTGTTCAGTGGGGACACAAACAGTTCCACACAGTTCTTCTTCCCCTAGGAAAATTAAAAAAATGCAGAATCACAGGAAGGGTCTGAGATTAGATAATCTCTGCTGTCTATAGATTGTAACTATAATTCCAAAAACAAAAGCATGGAATATAAAGGCTGCAACCTGCTCTGTGAGGAGAATATACCTATTCCCTGACTCCTTAAATCCCATCTGACTGTGCAAGAAAATGCAAATACCATATGTGGGCACGTGTGCTTTGTCTTGTTCACTATTGACGAGGTACCCCCTTCCTGAGTCTATCTAGTATCATTAAACAAGACAGGCCAATGTAACATAGCGAGGGGACGAGCCATGGGATGGGGTCAAGGGCAAAGTGCCAGCAGGAATTTTAGCAGACAGTTCATCTGATCTGAGCTGAAATGCAGCCCTGTTTTAGAAGGTGGTCCTTAAACAGGAATGCTTAGTATAATGCTGTGGTATTTTGGCACTTCGTTCTAATCCCGTGTCAACACATTGCAGACACATACCACAATGAAGTATAAAGTCCTTTTAGTCGGCTCCAGTGCGACTCCTTAAAATGGCACGACAAAATGAAAGGACCAGAAAAGTTTTGTTTACATTCAATGGGTAAGCTGAGAATGCCTACTCTCCCCTCTATTAGTTCCTGCCCTGGTGTCTTTGATGCAGTCCTGGTAGCCCAAAGGGTGCTGCATTAGAGATATCAATGATGCTCACTCTGTCGCAAGGGAGCAAAAGGAGAGACTGCCAGATTGCTCCTCTGGTTGTGATAGACTAGAACACCCCCTGAGACCAGCGCTCCAGACAGTGCTGATGGCCACACAGGGTGTGGGAACCCGGGTTCCCCAGGGCTATGGCCAATTTAGCTGAGGCTGTGACGTAGAGTCCAGACCTGGCAGGTGCCACACACACAAGATAAGCATGGAGCTACTACCCGTGTTACTGCCTGCGCAGGCAAGAACCTCACTGCTCTGGTTACTTGCTATTCTTCGTTATGGGATGGGAGAGATCAGTTCCAACCGGGATAATCCTGATTTCCCCCTGCCTCCTTCCCCTCACCTTGAATGTGCATCATTATCTTTACTGCAGTGAAGAAAAAGACATCTTTTGCTATTCTTAAAATATCTAGTTTTGCATTCAGAAGTAGAATTCCCTGCACAGAAAGGGACTCTTTCAAACATGTTTACCCTAAATCTGCCCTCTGTGCTCTCACATGTGCCGCTGGTCCATCTGCTCGATAAGATTGGTAAGGATATTGGCTACTGGTGGGACTGGGCATTTTTCAGCGGGATTATTCACATCAGCAGGGTGATAAGGAGTGACAACAGACCTACAGGTCTGGAGTGTCAGTTCAAGGCAGAGACTTTTGTCAAGCTGAAGAAGCTGATTTGAGGCTACTCGGTCTCTGACGTGGGTAGGTGGCTGGTTCTGGGTGTAGGTAGCGGGCACAAGGCGAGGCTTGGTGGGGATGCACTGTTCCCAGTGTTTTGTGCCTCCTCTGTTTAGGAGTTCCTCTGCCCATTAAAGGCCTTTATGGGAGGAGGGTTTACTGGAAAGGTTAAGGAGACACTGGAAATGCCCAGTTAATATTACCTGGCGCACTATGTGTTGTTATATGCAAGAGGCTAGCAGGCCCTCTGCTCTCCCTGTGCCCAACCACATCCCAGCTGCTAGGCTCCTGATCACTTCTGGGAGCTGCTCTCTTGGGAGACAGTAAGCTTACCTCACTTCTGTCATCTAAACTACCTCCAAAATTAGTGGAGAGACTGGCATCTGATGAATGATTTAATCCATCCTAAAATAATTGGGATCCCAATGCCTCTCCTCCTCCAGTTACCCTTCTCTATATTGCAGGGAACCTAGATGAGTATCTTAGACAAGGCTGAAGTGAGGTGAGATGGATTTTGACGTGCCCTGCTTACTTGCCAACACTCTCCATGAGAGGAACTGTCTCACATTAGAAGGATGGGAAGTGGGAATAATGTCTCCTAAGATGTATTTTTCTTCCTTGTGAATTTTGACTTTCTGTGTGTGCTTTTCAGAGCAAATAGGGTAAAATTTTGTGTTCTTTCTTATATCATTAAAAGATTAACTCATAGCAGACTTTTACAGATATTGAGAAGGCTAATTAATTAATAGTACTTACTGTATTCTGAGCTATATGCAGGTGCAAAATGACATTACCTCTTCCCTTAGATCACAAATGACAGGAGAAAGGGAGAAGCTATGGAGCCAGTAGGAAAATAAACGGCATATTTCTTCTGCTTAGTTACATTATTTCCACAGAGCATAGTGAGAAAACTACTTAGTATGTTGAAATACACATCCCAAACTCTGGAACGTTTCTCATTTAATTGTGCTTTTCTCTGAATAAGTCTTTCAACCTTTTATTCTGGTTAATGCAGGGGACAAAGGAGATTTAGCATCACTTGTCAGGAATGAGTGACATCCCTGGCGAACATGAAAAGGGCTGCCTTGCATTCCTATTGATCTTTTCCGCTGTAGTTCTTGAGTGATCCTTTCTCACAGAGACATTATTTGAAGGAGTTTTATAATCCTTTTTGATGTATACAATCCTATCAAGCTATCAAGGCAGCAAATACTTTTATGCTGAACCTGTCAGTTTTCTTCCCTAATATTCAACCTGCACGTAGAATAAAATAACTCTTCTTCCCTCTGCAATGTGAATTGAATGCTAGCAATACACGTAGGATGTTGTGTTTTTTTTTGTTTCATGGCAAAACTGTCATAAAAACACCACAGTGTTAAGAATGTATGCTCTTAACCATACACAGAAAAGCATACAATGACAATTGCTTATAAAAAGTCTTTGTTGCTAGAAGCAAATTTGTCGTCATCTTTTGCAAATATGATACCATAGTCTACGAGATAATTTCTGAGCATAGATTCTTATAGCTGAATAGCAAAACGTGAATATTAATATTGTGAGAAGACATTTAATTTACTGATGGAAAGTCTGAGGATAAAATTGTGAAGATGCCTTCGAAAGGCAGAATCACATGTATTTTTTGAGGAATATTCAACCTTTGAGAAACAAAACTTGAATAAGTGTCTCTTAATTACTGTGATATAGAACTGCATTGCAATGAAAACTAAGGTTTAAGCAATCTCCTTATGAATAGGACACAAAAGAGATTTATCTCACTTAATTTTTCTCTAGACTGTAACCGAGAATGGTTTCCTTTCAAAAGAAAATTTAAATCATTTTGTAAAGGAGATCTATTTTTCTGTAGTGCAGTTAAAAAAAAAATTCAAAAAGTATTTTTCTGTCCTGTTTTATTGCACTTTTCCATAATGGCAGGAAAATAAATTTAAGAGAATTCAAAATAACCAGGTACATTTTATTATACACAGCCCTTTGGTACTTACAATGAGTCTGTTGATATGAACTTGCTGAGGTAACAGTCCCAGTGCTGCTGCCACTCCTTGGCGAAATATCCGAAGCAATGTGATATTCAGCTTGTTTACATCCATTTGCAGTGTCTGAAAAACAAAACCAGTTCAAATGAACTCCTTGCTCAACGCATTCAGTTCTCAAGATGACTGATCTCTGGGACTCTTCGCTAATTGTTTTTTTCCCAGAATGATAATCTGTGCAATCTAATTGCATCGTAATAAAGAACAAGTCCAAAGGAAAATTTAAGCATCTTAAATGCTGCTCGTTAGCAAAGTACCATCTTTCCTCAACTACACTCAAAATAGGTTCCAGAGGTTTTTGGCTAAATTCCTTGGACAAGTCACAGTGTTCAAGATAACACAATTACTACATTAAAAATGAAAGTCAAGCATTAAACATCAATTCACCTTTAAAGAATGAGATGCTGGTTTTACACAATGAAGATTTGCTTTGAATATTATCTTAGCATTTCTCCCTGCAGGTGAAGAATGAGTCAGATGTAGTGAAATTATACAATTTTAATTTTGATTAGCGGTTTCTGAGATCAAAAAAGAAACATTCTGGATACGTTCCACATGCTTGAATTTCCTAAAACTTCCTCATGTGAGTCAGAGAAGGCTATTAATTCTCAGCAGAGACAAACCATATCACTGAAGCATTTTCTTTCTCTGTGTCAGAATCATAGTGAAATGTAAATGTTTCCTCAAGTTCAAATCCTTCCTGTGAAGTCAGTGGAATTTTACCCAGGAAATAATTCAGGTTCAAATCTACTCTTTCCAAGAAGACCCAGATATGGGGTCTTCACATGACGCCTGGTGGCCAATATGTCCATGTGGTACTTTGGGGTCCCTTTCTTCACTTCCATATCTCCTTTGCAGACAATATGTAGTGGAGAAGGGAGGGAAAAGGAGTGTGTCAGATGGTCCCAGAAGGCTTCCAATGTTTCTGGAAACTTCTGACTTAGGAGGTTAGTAAGTTCTGACTGAACCAGTTGACTTGAGCTGAAAAAGATTTTTTTTATTTTAAACTTTCTACTTAAAGCTATAGACCAGCTTGCTGCTCTGAGGATCCAAGCAAGTATTCTTCCTTCCTAACCAGAGCTCCATAAAGAGAATCAAATATCCATGGGTCAGACATGACATTGGGAATATGGTTATTGTCTAGAAAGAAAGGCAACTTTTTTCTCAAAGAAAAACAACATCACACATTTTGACTGTTGTTCTTTATTTATAAGTAAATATTTATAAGTTATGATGTAAAACCATATTTGCTTTCCTTTTCCACTGTCAGTTTGATTTTTCCATCATTATTGAGTGTTTTTCTTTTTTTTTCCACTTTTTCTCATTTTTTTACACTAATGGGACTGTCAGATCTTGATGCATCAACTAAGGTCTGCTGTTATCACACAGTTGAGCTTTAATTCAGCTGGAAGTATTATAGGATTCTTTAATTTAAATTACTGTTTCTACCCTGGCATTTTCAAAATGTAAAATGTTCTCTTTGCTGCTTCTTGAATTAGACAGACATCTTGAGTGGCTACAAAACTGGTCCAGCTTTGTCACTGAAACAGAGATATGTCTTGGAAGGGGAGACAGGGAGATCTAACAGATCCGAGCACCACTTATTCTGTTCCTCAGACTGGCTCACTCCGGCCACAGCGCACCTGAGCGATACAGCAGACGAGAATTGGTTTGGAGCTGTGAAGCCATCACTACACTGAAAGTTGACAGCCTGGTCTGAGGGTAAATGCGAAAAGGAGTTGTTGCTGAAATAGGAAGGCTGTTGTGAGGATCCCTGGAGATCCATCAGGATGGTATAAAGAGCGCAAAACTGCTTGTCTAAGTCAGTGACCCAGAGTTATGGGGATAATGCTGTTGTTACTGAGCAAAATCAGCAGGCATAAAATCAAAATACATTCACTAAAACATACTTGAGCCGGGGATCAGATCACATTAAATGTTAAATAGTGTGTTAAGAGCTCACTGATAAAGACACAGAAATGAAACAGCCACAAAAATATCCAGCTTCAGATGAAATAGAAGATCTTAAAGAGCCTATAAGAAGGTAATAAATTCTTATAGATTTAGTATCCTGGGATTGTGGTTCATCGTATCAGGGACAATAAAATGTGGTGAAACTCCATTATCTTCAGGAGAATCACATTTCCTTCTACCAGGTCTGAATTTGGTCCACCGTGTCCTATAACAAAGAGTCATAAAAGGCGGTACAGTGCATGTGTCTCTCTTACAGCTATATCTGTATTTTCCTTGGTGGTTCTGGGGGAAGCCTGAAGATGACAGCACTCACTCTGTCGGTCTGGCAACAGCCTGCTTAGAAAGCTCACCTGGCCTTGCAGCTGGAGATTTCAGGACCCTTTTAGGAAACCTCCTAAAAAAAAAACCCCTTCCTAAAAGAAATTTGACCTTAAGCTTCATCTCAGGGTGCTTCTTGTGCAGCAATAAAGATTTTTTTGTAACTATTCATCTAAAAAAAACCCAAGAGGTATCTGAGGAAGAAAAAGATCACATTTTTTATAAGAACCTTGCCTTGCTGTCCATTGAAGGAATCTGCTTCTCAATTGCTGGTGTTAGTGTGAAGCTTAGTTCCTTAGCAATTATAGTAAAAATTAAGTAAGAGTAACACAGGTCACCTTTTCTTACATCAGGCAGCACAAGAGAGTGCATTTGCTTCCTCCTATCAAGAGGAAAGTTAGCAGACCAGAATCTGCCACTTTAGGAATGGGATTTCTAACTCGGTCAGTGAAAGACAATGTACAGAAATGCTCAATGAGACCCCGAGAGTACCTGCTTTAGAGTGAGCAGCACATCACAAACATGTTCTCTGCTCTCTATTACCCCCCTATTTATGCCGGATTCATAAAAGCATAAAGCAGGAGTGGACCAGACTGGAGACACATCAAGTTCAGTATCCTGTGGCCAACTCTGGATGCTTCTGGAAAATGATAGGAACAGGGCAAGATTATACTCTTTTCCCAAGCTCCTTCTGACAAGATCCAGGCTAATTTATGCTAACTCAGAACTAAAAGGCAATGGGTCTCCTCAGTTACACGAATGCTATCATAAAATAACCCATACTGACACTCAAGATCTGGGATGAAGGCAACACTTGGGGGCATTATATTCTCAACTCTGGCATGTGCCTTCACAAAGGTGACTGAAATTTGAGTCTGACCTGAGGGTCTGGTACAAAATTGCCTTTCTGCAAATTCCTAACTATGATAATTTTTGTTGAGAAAAGTTAGTCAGAAAAAGAAAAAACAAAAGAAAAAGAAAGAGGGAAGACAGAGAAGAGGAAGAAAAAATAAAAGTCCTAACTATTCCTATCAGTAGAAAAATTCTAAAACATTATTAAAATGTTAATATTTTAATGTTATTGTGCCATTCTGAGGGCATGCCTAGATACTGTGTTGACTATAGTCCGTAAAGGTAAGAGATTAGGATAGAAAACTGAGAGTGGATGAACCACAAATGCAACAATACCTGTACATTAGACAACCCATATAAACTGTCATTAAAAGAATCACTCCTAGAATGGAAACCTGTCCGGCCCTTTACAGGTTATAATTACACAGACGAATCATGTATTCTAACACCACCCGCAATAAAAAGTGAAATTAACCCCTGTAAAGTAAATCCATAGAAATAAATAAAACAAAGCGTTAGCATAGATACACAAGTTATCTCTTACTGTATTCCTCTAGTTGCTCCTTTTGCTTTGGAAAAGAAAGGGCTGAAGCATCCCAGTTAGACAGCACTAATCATTTACCCTTTGCTCATCTGCAGTGTTTATCATGGATTGCAACCTACTCCCCAAGTAGTTTATAATTTTGAATCCGCTACTGCTGTTGGCAATAGTGACTTGTTGAGCCTAGAGGCAAACACCCTGGAGGACCCATTTCCCTGAGCAATTATCGACCTGGATATTGCAACTGTACAGACAGTTTCTATGTTTATCTGATCCAAGCAAAACAGGTAGTTTGAAGGGAAGGACTTTTCTGCATGTAGTGGGAAACTTGGGAAGACAGAGTTCCAGAAAAGGAAACTCAGCACATAAAAACACCAAAGACCACTCACAACTGAGATCCCACAGAGGTTTTTTGATAAAGATTTTCATGTTAAAGAAAAAAATAAAAACATGAAAGGGATGAATGTATAACAGTTTCTGAAATAATATATTTAGGATGTTACAATAAATTATGATTTGCCAAGTCAAGTTCTGCTTCTCAAGAAAAATTCAGAGATGCCTCCCTTTCTTATCTTTTCCTTATCATCAGTGATATCCTTTCTGCAATGAGCCTCAAATATACCATTCCTTTTCTATACATTGGTTACTCCCCTCTCAACTCCTCCTGACTCTACCACCACAGATGTCTTCTCAAACCTCCAGCTAACCTGAATATACAGGAAGAAAAATAATCAAGGATGAAGAATGTTAAAGGTTAAAGCATAAACCTTCACAATACTTTTATGAACAAAGATTAAAAGTAAATCAGCAAATTATACATACTAGGACTTACATACTTTTACTTACATACTTTACATACTTAAGGGCCACTGGGCAGTAGGTTCTATTTTGTGCTAAAACCAAAAAAAAGGCAACTCTAAAAATGAAAATAAAAATAATCACCCCTATTTACATAGGTGAAAGGAAAAAGGAAGCTCAGAAAAGAGTTGTCTTACCTGCCTGTGGTCCACTTATTTATTTATGTTTTAAGAAAGTCACCAAAAATGCTAGAAAATGTTTTTTGTGCTAAAGCAAATACTGGACTGTGGCTGGGCTGTGGGTCCCTCCATATGAGCACTCTGCTCTGCTGCCTGCACAGTGACAGTCTCTACAGTTAATTAGTGTCACCGTGTTTCATCTTGCCACCCTCATCAGACAGCCTCAGCAGTACAATGAAAAAAAGAATGTATTTATCAGGAGCGAAGGTGAAAGTTGGAGCTGTATTTGTACAGCTTTGGTACAGGACTGCAAAAAACCTGGCAACAAATTGTGAAAATACCTGCATTTTCTCTTTTCTTCCCCTAAACCACATTAGATTTGCCTTCCTGTCGCCATTCAATGACTTGAGATTGCAGCTGCACTGGACGTCAGGTTAGCCCCTTTGGCTAGCTCAAGTGGCCTAATACATCCACAGAAGATTTTGGCTTTTATAATATTCTGTGTGTCATGGCTCACAGCAGGTTTAGCATCTCATGTAGTCCATGAATCGCATGGGAGCCAGCGCATCCTCAGCTTCTGATGCAGGTCAGCACTATGCAATTACAGCAAAGCATTTTGCCAAGACGAGCCTCCGAAGGCACTTTGCTCTAAACCAAACCAGTGTCCAAGGTGGCAGTCCCTCCTCTCCCGTTTTCCTCTCCATCTACAATGCTATTTTCTTCAAGAGGAGAAACCTGCCCTTCTATGAAGTTCACATTAAACTTTGAATTATGTCTGTAAACTAAGATAAAATTCTCCTGAGTATAAAATCAATTATTCTTGGTGATTAATTAAAGGAGTTTCATGTTTCTGTACATTAGCAGTTGCCTGCAGTGACCTACTCAAACTTTCATACATATTTCTGCTAAAACACAATGTGACTGGAAATAGAAATCTTGGGACATTTAAATACTTCTAAGATCAGAGAGCAATTACTGAAAAATTTTGAGGGGGAGTCTTGGCTATTCCACAAAAGTGTAGTGAAAATCACCTGAAATACTAGAAAAATTACAGGCATATGTTTGAATTTACAAGAACCAGTGAAAAGCATTAAGAAATGCTCTGGACCTGGAACATGCTCCTGCTTAAGTCACTCATTTTCTAATGGGAGACACCAAGGCTGCAGAATATGCAAATCTGCCAAACAGTTCCAAATTTCACATGTAGTCTGTGAAAATTTAAGTGTGCTTGTCCAAAGAGTATTTGGGTGATAAGAAAAAGAATTCTAAATTGGTTCTGTATAAACATTAAGAAAAAGTGATAGAAATGGGATACTTTGATTGCTTCATTCCTGATTAGTCCAGGGAAATTTTGCATATTTGGATGCTGCTTTTCAAGTTGTGACATTGTACAACTTCATTCACATTTTTGCTAGAGAAAAAAACCCCACATCTTTTATGGAAAATCTTTGTTTAAAGTAAGCATAATATTTCCTGGATTTATGCATTTCTCATATAGCATTAAAGAACAATTTTGGCTCTTGATCAATTTGTCATGAAAGCATATACATTTAAATATTTATGCATGTTATGAGCTCTCTGAAAGAAATCAAAGACAGAAGTCACACTAAGGGGAAATGTAGGGTTAATCTAATTAGTTAAGATGGCTGTATGGTCTCCCTCCATACTGATTTTCAAGTGAATGTTCATTAAAATATGAGAAAATCAAAATTTATAAAGGAAGCAGTCTTTCACACACTGCAATTAATCCACAGACCTTTTTACCACAGGAAGTTGCTGAAGCCAAAAACTGAACAAGGGGCAGAGAAAGGGCTGGATGCTTAGATGGATGTTGAAAGTCACTGATGTCTCTGAAAACTGTACAGAAGAGATACGACAAACCTTGTCAAACAGTTGAAGCCAAACCTTGAATTATCAGAAACCAAGACGAACCCTATTGCAATAAAAAGATAAGTTTCTCAGTCTGCTATCAAAAGGTTTGAGTGCTGGCCATCACCCTGGACTAGATACTGGGTTTCATACAAGTCTTGTTTGCATGTGTAGGTACCAACCAAGGATGTTCCTAGAGCCTGCTGCATCGCAGAGGACAAAGATGCTGTACCAGGTGTTGAGGTGAGGCCAGGGCACTTCACTGGCATCCACAATTTAGAGTCGCAAAGCTACTCTGGAGGTGGGTGGGTGATATGACTAAACTGGTTTGTCTCAGCTATGTGACAGATTTACACTTCTTGCAGGGAGAAGAATTAATTTCTCAAATGAGATCAGCTGATTTGGGGCTGATTTGACCACTTCTGTAGGAAGCACCAACACAAGAATGAGAAAGGCTCCATCTGTGATGTCTGGCTTTTGTCCAAGATTCCCTCGCTGAGCTTTCACATGCACTTGGGCAGTGAGTCAATCAGCTATAGAAAGACTCCATGACCTTCATGGATGATTAAAGTGTATGAGAATGCATTCAGCCTATTAAGGATATGGCTTGTTAATGCCTCTCTTCAAGAGGCACACTTTGATTTCTATCAGTCCTATGTTTTGCATTAATCTCTGGGCTTGCAGTCTCCTAGCAAAGATAAAGGGTCAGCTCTTTCAGTGTCATTTGATACCATTGTGTCACAAGGTAATGTGGATTTACTGATCATATCTAATGAGAAGACACAGAATAGTCTTCTATCTTTCTTCTGAAAGAAATCTCAGAAGGTAGATTATCTCATTCTCCCAGCTTTTGAGTCGTGTGGGTCATTCCTGTACCACAATGTGATGTTTTTAGTGGGGTGACAGACTGAGAGTGTGGGTTAGACTGTCCCCTCAATGCTCATTGTACTTATTTCTCCTTTTCCTTTACCTCTTTCCTATGGTATCATTAATGCATTAATCATACATTAAATATTTGGAAGTCAGAAAGTATGTACAGCTTCCAAACAACTATAGATTGTAGGAGACTACCATCCCACAGCCCCACCTCAGTAAGGGAATAACCTTATCCAGAGCCCAGTAAAGTTAAGAGGACTTTTTATGAGAGGGGGTTCCAGAATCCCATATCCTAAATGTCCCTGGGATGCATGCTTGTCATTGCTGAGGGGGTGTAAGAAAGGGGAAGGAAAAATTACCTATTGTCCACGGGACACAAGTTTGACACAGCCTTGTCATTAAAACAATACCAGTCCCAGAAGGTCTCTGTATGGTGGGAGCCCTTTGGAATGGGGAAGGAGAGTGGCAGGAGGCTGTAGTAGTTCTGTTGGATTTGGTGGTTGATTTTCTAGAGCTTCTTTGGGACAGAGGGAACTTTCTGCTTCACCACCTGGTGGAACATTAAGTACCTAGTGATGGAAGGAGACAGGTTTCTCCTGTGTGTGGAAGTATATTATTCCTTTTAAAAAAATCAGTCATGATGATCATACATCTATTTTAAAGAGTCTTAAGCTGGGAGCATTTGCAATTACTGCAGATTGATTACTAGCAGGGATGGGAGGCCGAAATTTTGCTATGCCTCTAGCCTTAGCAAGTCTGCCTCAGTTAATCTGCCTCAGTTCTTTGTCTATAAAATAGGGACAATAGTATTTGACCGTTTCACACACTGCTGCTGTGAAACTACGGACTTTATATACCATAGTAAGAAGATGGGGGGCAGCTATGTAGGACAGAACTTCTCAGCTTCTTTCACAGGTAACTTTAATGTTGCCCCCAAAAGTTAATTCCTGTATTTTTTTAATTTGGTGCTGCATTTCTTCAAGGATTGGGATTTCCTTCATCACAAATTATTTCAGCTTTCTTAAAATAACAGCTGAAGTTAATTTCAAAGCTCTAATAGTTTTCTAGCATATTTCCTTCCTTCATCCACCTCTCCCTGCCCTCCTCCCTTATGGCAGACACCTGAAAAGGATGAGATGATGGAAAAGCACAAGATAATACACAGAGAGGTGGAAACACAAGGAGAGATGGAAGAGCTCAGCTGAACACTATTTCAACCTTTTCGTTCTTTGAGAGGCATGTATAATGAGCTCCATAAAATTGTCCTATCTGTCCTTATTCAATATTAGCAAAAAAATTATTCCTTCCATTACAAAAGAAATGCATGGTGCTATTATGTCCGGTACAACTTTTATGCACAGCATGATTGTACCAGTCACATCCTATTTCATCATCCCAAAACCAGCTGTAATCCTCAGAGCAAACAGACCCTTTTGAGCCTGTTCAGCACAGCGCTTTAGAATACGTTTGTTTTTTCTGTCCAATTATTAAATCTCCAGGTAGAGCCAGCATAAAGCTCCAAATGCCAGAGAACCTGTATTGTTTCTCCTTGCCCCTTTTGTAAAACCCTAATTTCAGCTAGTTTTATGTTTCAAACAATTCCTAGTTACTGAAGTTTAAATTCCTGTTACGACTTTGTAAAATGGTCCTCAATACATCAAAATGCCTTCCAGAAAAATGACAGACATAAAAAACCACCCCAAGATCATCCTTTTCTTTTTATCTTCAGAATTTTAAATTTAATTTGTAGCAGACATATATATATATGTATGTAACCTTACAAACTAATGAAGAACAAAACTAGACACCTAAGACAATACAGCAACTTCCACATCTTTCAGGAACTGATGTGGCCAAAAGACTCCCACTGACTTACTCTCATTAGTAACCTTTCTCTTTGCTTTGAAAATCAAAGTAAGACTTCAGTACTGCTGACGTCCTAGCTTTCACATGCATTTATTTTCAGAGACAATTTTTATTGGTAGTTTCACATGAGCAAAATCTGCCTGAACATGCACAATGGGAATGCTGTAGAAAGAGGCAAACGCTTTCCCTTTTTTCACATCATCATAATTCTCTGTGGTTCCTGGGTGTACGAAGAAGAAAATTTGAAATACATCTGAAAAAAACAAAAAGAAGTTTTAAAATACATTTGGCTCAACCGGAATCAAGATATTTACATGAAAGACTGTTCTTGTGCAATTCCTGATCGCAGCCTGTGTCCCAAGACTTTCAAAGAAAGAAGCGATTCTTACATCTCAGCTCCTGAGAGATCAGGATCCTGTTTTCAGGAAACAAATGTACAAAACAAGGGCTCTTTAGTGTGACACAATTCACCAGTATGTTTTGGGTCTTTATCTGCTTTCAACCTTTTGGCCTACTGAAGTTTGTTTATAGCTATTATCATCACCGTAATCACAGATTATTGGAATAAAACTTGTATCACTGATTTCCCCCTACCTAATTTAACACTCCAAATCCATATAAACCAAGTGCAGACAATACAAGGGACCCTTGTAATTTCTGCCTTATGTTCCTTTAACTATTGTAACCTTGAAACAAAGTTAAGCAAAATCAAGCAAAATCCTTGGGGACCTGCGTTTTTTTGTTAGACAAAACTTGCATTACTTTGGGTTTTATTCTGTCATGGATTCATGCAACTAGATATGTGCCTTTGTCTCAGAGTTTTATCAAAACCATTAATGACTGTGTGTGAATCCTATAAGCTCAGAAACTGGAAAGCAGGTGGAAAGATAATCTCATGATTTTGGCAACTGTGTCAGGATCTTTGACCTCCTGCAGCTGCTAATACCGACTGTATTTTGGAGGCTGTGAGGTACAAATTCCCCTTCTCCTGAGCAGCTGGGCAGATGAAGGATTTTCCTCTTCTGTCTAGTACTGAACAGAGAAGGCACAGCTTAAGGGAAAACACTAACACCAAATCTCACCAAAGATTCAAGTAGTGGTTTACCTCAATGATTCCTGTTAATGCTAATAACAATATTGTATTTTTGACCAGCAGCTCAAGATTTGGGTTTCTGTCTTTGTAAATGTGACACATATACTGTATCCTAAACGTCCTTATACAGGACGAGTTTTCTGATTCAACCATTAGAGAAGTTTTAGAAAATGGCTTTCAGTCTAATTTGGGGGACTTTTCTTTAGAGATTATTCCACTTGTGAGGTCAAAGATGGAGAAGCTGTGCTGTCTTGTAATATGGGAAATTACTGCTCTAAAATGACTGGGAGGCAAAGTCCAATTCATGGATCTTCAATTTCTCTCTTTTATGTTTAGGATCAGAAGAGAATTCTGTGTTCATTTTTTTTAAACAGCCAACACAGCTGTCAAAGCCAACCTCAGATGTTTAGAATGAGAAAAATGCATTTTTTTCCCCTTTTGTACTCAGAATTGACCACCCTTAAAAGAGAATATTAAAAACTGTTTGCGTGTGGTTCTCTCATTCTCACACATACACAAAAGCAAAATAATTCGTAATACTTTCAGTGAGAAACAGCAATTGCAAATTTGGTGGATGAGGTTTCCTTTTCCTTTTTTTTTTTCCTTTCTTATTTTTTAACAATATTCTTTAAACATACAAGAAGTAATCTTCCAGATTTCCCCAAGTGACCACAAACAGTGTCATTTGTGTTTGGGAGGTACTGCTCCTCTGTATGAATGCAGCGAGCGCACCTTTATGGATGCTTCCTGCCTCTTTCCTGCACTCTGGAAACCCAGGAGATTCCTGGTGGTTCTGTGGCTGCTGCTCTGTGTGAGCAGGAAGAGACGCCGGGGAAGAAATACTCAGCTTCTCAGAAACAGAGTGTATGTCTCCAATCCAGAGCAATATCTGTCTTATACCTGTCATATCAAAACACAAGTCCTACAAATGATGTCAAGAGGGCTTGCAGACTTCATAAAAAAAACCAGGACATCTACCTTATTCCTCAGAAAAGAGACACAGCGATAGCATCTATGCCTGTTAATAAAAGGCTATATGCCTTCTATCTCAGTTGGTATACAGCTGAAACTTAGGGCCTAAATTTATCAGTGGAGGTGTGTGTACTTAAACAAGTTCAGAAGTTAAGTGTAAAAGCAAAACAAAACAAAAAGCTACAAAGCCTCAGGAAAAGTGAAGGAACATGATTTAGATTTGTACATTTGTATGTTATACTTTTTTTGACAGTATCATGCAGAGAAACACAGGAATTTCATTGGAAACTGTGGCTATTGTTGTCTATTTTTTATATACAATGTCTAATGGGAGCAACTGATTTTTAGCTTATTTTGAGAAAATATCTCAATGATCTATCATTTACAAGGTCTTGTTCCATTTAGCCGTGATAAGACTGAAATCCATTTTGCAAAGAGTCCTAACCAGCAAACGCTTCTGGGAAGAACATCCACTGACATTATCCCCCTGAAATTCATATGACTACTTGGGAGATGCAGGCTGCCCCCGGGGCAGCTCTGCACCCGGCGAAACACAGACGCGCCAGGCCTGCACAACTACTGGTCAGCACACAGGAGCAAACTCAATGGATCCCATCAGTGCTGGACTAAAAATGCACTATACTCTCTAAGATGCAGATGTGAATTTACTGGAGAAGTTGAAAGAGCTTTCTTTCCCGCGCTACCCTCACTTTCCACTTCCTTGCTGTGTTTTCCCTTCACTTTACACAGTGCTGGCAAATCACATATTTTGGACTGCTCTCATGTCCCGTCTCTCACTCCTCCAAAGACAGAGAGAAGCCAGAGTGTTGTGCAGCAGTCTGAATGTATATATTATATCCATTCTCCCCCTCTCTTGTCAGCCCTGCACAGCAGAGCCCCTACCATGCAACTCAACATGAGGGTGTAGTCCCACTACACGACCCAACAGGACGGCATGACACAGCACCAGACGTGTACAGCAAAAGGCTCAGCCCCATTTCTACCATATCATTGCTAGTGTGGCTTTGCATACAGCAGCAACAAGTTCAGCTTCACCAGAAGAAGCTGGATCAGTTGTGCAAGAGCAATACAATTGCTCTATATACATGCTCACAGGATTTCTGGACATCCAGAAACCATCATTACTACTTGACCAAAGCAGCAGGGTAGAGTCTTACCCCAATGAAAAATGTAGTACGTTACTGCTAACGTGGTAGCTGATTGCCAAGGTCATCAGGGTTGGCAGGGCTCATCCTCACTCTGTCAACTAATCCCTCCTCTGCCTTTTTTCTGAGTTAGAACTAAAACCAAGAAACTTGCCTTCATCATTAGATTTTGTCTATAGTAGTGGAGGAATGCTCATTTCACTAGCTGAAACAAAGCTGAACAAAAATAATGGATGATAAAATGGAACAACCCCACACTGGGATGAACAAAGAAACATAAGATTAACTAAACTAAGCTTTTACAGCTTCTCGTTTCTATTATCTTCTTCCCATTAAATACAAGATTCCCAGAAAACCTTCCAGAAATTGCATAATTAAATGACTGGAGGGAAAAGAGGAAAATAAAATTAAAGAAAAAAAATCAAAATTACCATTTTCTAAAGAAATCTGAGTGTTTTAAGCAAAGGAAACAGCAAGAGGAAGGTAAACATTCTTAAATATTCTCTGTTGTTGTAGCAAAAAGGTTTTCAAAATGTGATTTTTTTTCAGTTGTGATTTTTCCACAAATTGGTACTGCAAAAAATGAGAGAAATAAAATCAGTGAAGCTGAATGTCATAGCTGAGACCCCTTTGCCCTCAATTCTTTATCTACCTCTTGTCATAGGATACAGGAATATATGAGGGAGAATTCTTTGTTCAACTCCATAAATATATGCTTCATATTTGCCATGTTAGACAAAACCTACTCAGTAAAATTAATCTTTGTCCATCTACACACAAGCCATTTCATCCTCTTATCAACACAGCCTGTCATATTTAACGTATTGTCTCTCAATAACTTTCTGGTATCTTTTACTTTTCCGAGAGCTGATCAGCCTCTGCTGCCAGGGTCACATTCATGTGCACAACTTTAGGCATCTCATTTTCATCTGCCTTAATCAGGGGTGTTTATAAGCCAGCTGAAAGGAAAGCAAATCCCATTCATTCATTCATTGCCAGCTATTCCTGCAGGTACATAACCCATCCCAGACCTCCTGAGGTGCGTACCCCTGGGAGAACACTGCAGGTGGGCAGCGGCTCTTCCCATGTCCTACTAGAAAAGGAGTATACAAAAGGGATACTTCCATCATCATTACAGATCTGTGCAAACAGGTACATAAAGTTATGTTATTCAAGTAAGGTAAAGAGCAGGATCTGCGTTCAGCAAGAGCTCAGTAGCCCCCTGGAAGACTGAAGCAGCTCCTGCCAAATTACTTGGTATGCATTTCCTCAGAGGTATTTAGACAGCTGCAACATTGATCTAACCAACAGCATGAGTTTGTAATAGATGGTATTGTTGTTATTTGTATTAACATCTTTCAGGCATCCATATGGTAATTTTATTTCTTCCCTTACTGTTGCATCCGTTGTATTTCCTGGGTCAGGTCTTTTTTTGTCAGGCAGGTATAACATGGTCCAGTATGGTGTCTCCTCTGCTAAATGCAGAATTGCTTGTATTCTTCCTAAACAATTTCAAACACACAGTGAGGGTTTATGTCATGCTGGGTGACAGGAAGAGCAAGGATGTAAGGAGAAAGAACACTCTAGTTATAAATAATAATTCTCAGCTGACATTTGTAGTTCTTTTCATGTGGGCACACCAAAGGATCTAGCAATGGGGATTAAGAGTATTCATTAGGTCAGAAGTGCATCATGGCAAAGTGCTTATCTTACAAACATGAACAAGGTATGTAATGTCAACACTATAAGCAAAAACAAAGATTTAGACACCCAACATGGAATTCTGGCCAACATCCCTCGCTATCTCGTTTTCCAGGTTTTGGGGTTATTCTTTATACTTTATGTCAGAAAATGTTAGTGTTCTAACCATAACAAAGGTCTGAAATTTTAAGATTTACATAGATTTTAAAGTACAGAAACAGAGGACTTCCCATATATCATTTACAAAGATCACTGAATCTGAGTTATTTTTATGTACTTCATCCTGAGTTACTTTTATGTACTTCATCATGTATGTTCTTTTCTGTTTGAAGCCTATATTCTATACCATTAAAGATTCTTCTGTTTCATTAAGAACAATTTTTGCAGTTAATTGACATCATAATACATTACATAACTAATATGCAAAATACAAGACAAGAATTTAAATTATTTGCATAACCTGAATAAGATGGGAACTTTGTCATGTCAGCTGAATGGTGTCTTTTTTTACCTAATATAATTTGAAAACATATTTATGACTCATCAGTCTTTTAAAGTTAGACTGTGATTAGAGATTCTAAGCTGTAATCTTGCAACTAACTGTGAAGTTCTTAAATTTAATTGTAATTCTGTTTTCTCTCTTCTCCTCTGTCTTCTTCACTTACAGTTCATATATAGATTAGACAGATCATAGAGCAGCTCACAATGAGAAAAATGCATTTGCAAAAATAGTTTGCAAAATGCAATGAATAAATAATAATTAATTTCCATTTTGTAGGAGTCCAAATAGACTTAATCTTCTACTCGAACAACCATTCTGCAATTTATGTAAGTAAAAAATCCACGTCTTCATTCAGTGACTCAAACCTTTTAAATTTTAATATTTTTGAGATGATTTAGTAAAAGAAAGTAGAATATACACCTACATAAGAAAGCCAACAATTTTTTTCATTTAAAGATGTTTTTCACAAAACTTTTGTGCAACAAAGAAGCTGCTAGTTGTCAGTCTCTCTCTACATCCTTATGGAAGATGACTATTTGGATATATGATACTTTTTAAGGCCATATCCTTAAGACATTTATGCGTACCTGTGCATTCAAAGTTCAAGTACAACAGAACACATATAGAGCTTTAATTATTAGTGGAACATGTGGTTGCTTACTTTAGACTGAAGAAGTATTACATTTGGATGTAAAGAGAAGCTGCAGTGCCATTCTTGGTTCAGAGCTGAAATAATGGGAAGGTAGATGATGAGAGCTGGTACTATCAAACAATAACAAAGTGGCTTAGAACCTTGGAAAAGCAGAAAGAGAACTGGGAATTCAGATTTAATGTTATCAATCCAGTTTGCTTCCCCAGTGGGAATTCTACACTCATCTTTTCTTCCAACATTCAAATTTCATTAAATAAACTTGATTAAGGGGATAATTTCACAGCATTAGTGATATTTGCACTTTTGTAGTGCCATTAATTTTGTCATTCTGGATATGAGTTCCCTCTCCATAAAAAGGCTGTAAATCAGGGTTTCCCAAAGAGCCACATAATGAATATGAGCTCAGGCTGGAGCTGCCCATGTATTTGCAAAACCAGTCGCGGGCTGCTCTGAATTCTGAAAACAGTGACCGTGACAGTGCTACCCCAGCCTAAGGCTCTTGTCTCACATATCCCACAGATCTGGAAAACATTGTCTGCCCATGGCGGCTCCAACTTGTAAATGGTTCTGCTGAGTATGGCCACAATTAAAAAGCCCCTGTAGGACAGACAGAGAAATACTTTGTGAGCTACAAATATGCTCTGGCCCTCTAGGAATGCCTGCTGCACTGCTTTCAAATCCAGAGAGTGCTGACATGTAGACATGCCCCATTTATGAAAACCTAAAGTGCTTCTTCATGAAGAAAACTGCAAAGCTTGTGAAAAGACTAGAAATAGAATAATAGAAATTACGTTTCCATGAAGAAGGCTTATTTTTATCCCTTTAGATAACCATATAAATACTGTAACGGGAAAAAAAAAGTCTACATGAACTGCTGGCAATGGCTAAAGGAAGAAAAACTATCCATGGATATCTAGGGCCAGTAGACTTAAGTCTACTTAAGCTTTTTTGTTTAAATATCAACAGGGATACACATTGAGATAGCAAAATTTTCATAATGATAGAGAAAAGAAAGAAGGAACCACTTCCAGAGATTTTTTGGGGGATAAGAAATCAAGGGGTGATAGTAGTGTGATGTATATATTCCATTCCAAAAGTAATCACATTAGATGCCGAAAGAGCAAGTAGAAAGGTAAACCTGTAAGTATGCTGGAACAGATGACCTCTTTCAGAAAGTTACTCCTAGCTCTGTGCTAATCAACGTCCTTATTAGAGGTCTGTTGAGGAGCCACGCAAAATCATGCAGAAGCTTGAAGATAAGACAGAAGATTGAACGTAACTCAGAATCAGGGAACACAGGATAAACAATAAGGTAGCTCAGATGCACCGGGTGAGTCAGCTGAAGTTCACCTGAACATCATGTACTTAATACGGCTAAAGTCAAGACAATACAAATCTTGGAAAAGCTAATGTAGTTCACTTGCAAAGAAATATATTTTTAAAAGGAATGACTCAGAAAGTGAGTCAAGGTTCATATCTGATAACCAAGTGAACAGATACTCCCAGGACAACACACAGGCTAAGGTTATGTGAATACAATCCCTCCTCAACCTCTGAACCGACTGGAAGCTGTATAGCCACGTCAGAGAGGTGGTAAAATTCAGTTATTATATCTTGTGTCTTGGTGATCAACAAAGAGAACTACATGCAGGCTGTCATTTTCTACTGCTTTTCAATTCATTAATGTCTCGCTCATGCTGGTGATCAGGAGCACGACCATGACCATGACCACACACATTCACATACACACAGCTTCTATGGGACATGGTGATTTTGTAACTCTCCAGCTGCTTCCAGTTCTGTAAACACTTATTGACTTTGTTTCCGCTAATAAGCTGAGACGTACCAGGTGACACAAAACACCTGAGGGGCAACCTGCACAGACTGCAATTAACTCTTGGTTCCTGTTTCTATTATTTAATTAGCAACATCAATTTTGAACACTACACACGCTGATCACAGAAAATACAGGCAATTACCAACAGTCATCAAACCCTATTTTCTAAATTACATGCCAAGGATAAATGATTTTAAAGTACAAAAATAATGTAAGCAAAACATTTTTTTTATGCTGTGTCTCTGCTGGATAAGCTCAACAGTTTCTCACATTAAATGATAATTCCTACTTCTGTCTAGGGTCAGCAGATAGATATAACAATCTAATAAAAACCGTTCTCCTCTGTGGAAATCTCAGAACGTGTTTTCCTACTGACCAATGTAAAGATGCAGAGCGTGCATAGAGAAATAAACTAGAAGTGAGTTAGGCCTCAGGAGCACCATTTATTGTTTTTGCTACTCTACATAGATGTATACTGAAGACGGTAACGTGTTCAATGGCCACTCGGGGCTTTAATGTCCTTGTTTTACTTTGGATCCTGTTTCACCTGCCTGCAACTAACAGGTGCTTCACAGTCCCTGGTCCAGAGCTTTTAAGCATAGTCCACAAATGCATAATACTGACTACTGAAGTGAGTATCTATGCCAGAAAAAGCTCTCCTTTCAATCCTATGGTCATGTAACATAGAAAGCCTAGGAGACAGGTCTATGCCTACAGGACTCTACTGCCTTCTATGTCATCAAAATGAGGAAAAGTGAGTTTCCTATGTTAGCTCCTGGCCTTACACCTTACAGAAGCTAGACACTGTAAATCAGCAAGTGCTCCAGGTTTCTGTTGATCCTGAAGTAAGCTGGAGCTGGGGAAGAAGTGCAGATGCCTTTGGCAGTGGCAGAGGTTTGATTCAGGCAATAGCTCTAGGCTTCTGCTGAACTGGAAAGACTGTGGCTGTGAATGAAAGGGATCGTTATTTCTACTGAACTCCAAACATACAGAGAGCTGTGATCTGGGACCCACTGCTGTTCACACAAGCACCAAAGTCAACAGTACTGCACCTCCCTGAAGACAACGGTTCCAAAGCGGTTGCTTGAACTTGATGGGAGCTCCTGAAAAGGGATTTCTTAGCCTGGAGAAGAGAAGGTACAGCAAGGAGCTTGGCAGTGTGTATAAATATCTGATGAGAGGGAGTAAAGAAGACAGTGCCAGGCTCTTCTTGGTGGTGCTAGTGACAGGACAGGAGGCAATAGGCACAAACTGAACCACAGGAGGTTTCATTTACATATAAGGAAACACTTTTTTTACTGTGATAGTGGTCAAACACTGCCACAGGTTGCCCAGAGAGGCTGTGGAGTCTCCATCCTAGGAGATATTCAAAACCCAAATGGAGAAGGTCCTGAGCAACCTGCAGGTCTGAGGGACCTTGCTTTGGGCAAGCGGTTGGACCACACAATCACCAGAGGTCCCTTCCAGTCTCAACCATTCTATGATAAGAAATCAACCATAGCATTAAAAATTAGCCAGAATCCGTGGGTTTGTTCTATGCATTGTACCTGTACGGCAGGCTTACAGCAACTTCTCTCCTAGAACAAAAATTTGGAAGTTATTCTATAAGGGGAAATGACATGGACTTTTTCCAAAGAGAAAAAGTAAAATCAGTAAAGTAAGAAAGTTTAAAAAAATGTTTATTTCTTTCAGTAAGAAACTCTCTGGCTTGCTCTTTAAGTGTTTGATCCAGATCACTTTCCCAAAGCTACAGAGTTGATGACAATAAAACAATAAGAAACTTACTTTTGTATCTAATATTAAGCAGCTGTGTTTATGAATAAACACAGGGCACAGACCTGCCAAGAACAAGAGTGGCATTTTGCAATCATTTTCCAGAGCAGCTGTTATGATCGTTTAAGGAATATGAGCACTCCTATTAACTTCCACAAAATTATTCACATATTCAGTATTATGCTTCAGCATTTTGCTGCCTTGCTGCTTATTAGCCTTTGTATTATATAGAACACTTATAATAGGATCATGGACAGTGCATGGTGTACAACGATGGCCCCCATCACTATTCATAAGTCTGTTATGCATGTAACACTTTAAGGAGGAAGGCACCCCCTTCATGCTACTTCACAGCATGAAATTTTCTGAAATATGTATTCTATTTCATGCTTAGTTGTGCATAAATTGGCATAAAATCTTAAAATAGCTCTCATGAAATAAAATTAAAACATTACTTACACTGTGCCAGTGCTTACATTTTACAACACAAGCACACAGGCCTGCTGGTTCTGACCAAGTGTCCAGCTCTCCCAATACTGTGTCTTGTGCACAGCCGTAAGTAGACATGAAGGGAAAAGTAAGAACAGGGCAAGCATATGAAATCTCTCCCCTGCTACTAATCCTGTGTCAAACCATTTTTGGCTTGGGGGATTTTCTGAGCCTACTGTAGTTTGCCGTAATAATATCTCTCTTCAAAGCTCCCTCTGTGAACCGGAGTAAACTTCTTGCACCCACAGCAACACTGGGTAAGGTCTACTGCTCACTGTCTGGAGAACCACTGGAAAACCACCTTCTTCATCTGATCTGAACCTAGCTCCTTCTGAGATGGATGAAGCCATCATGCGAAGAGGAGGCAACATCACAGTGCAGCCATTCCCATGATGTGAGTTCGGGCACTGGGTGCACAGGTTAGGCTAGAGAGCTGCTCTGGGCTGTGCTAGCACTATGAAATTCTGATCCCCCCAAAAAAACCCTCAGAACATGCTCTGACATTATATGCTCCACATGCTCTATTGTTCTTCAACTAAGTTTTCTTCATCTGGTTTCAAAAAAACACTTTTACAATTAACTAGTATTGCAATATTTCATATTTTCTTTTCTATGTGCTTTCTTTTAAGATTATTTCTAAACAATAAAAGCATGTTGTCGATGAATTAATTATTGTCATAAACAGTTGCAAAATTCTGACATTTATTTCAAAAGAGAAATTTTGTCATGTGTAAGACGTTCTAAACAGCTTGAAGAAAGCCACATAAAACTCTCTTTCTCTTTAGAAAGTGGTGATAATTAAATAAATTATGTAAGCAGGGGTTTGCAGTTACTCAACTCAATAGCAGTGCCCCCAATACCTTCTGTAATAAAGTTTTCAGCCCTAGATTTTGCTTCATTCATTAGGAGCATAGCGGGAGAGCATATGGAAGCTGCAGGAAGGCTATCTCCTTAAGTATTGATATTAAAACCCACTCTTTTTTCCCCTTAGAACTTGCTAGAGATCAAAGCACTCTGCAGAAGCTGTCAGATTGGGATAAGCTTCTGAGCCTAAATATGATTTGAAGTTTACTCAGTTTCCTGCCTTCTCACCTGCCCAATGTTTCTGATGCAGGGCCATGAAGGTGCCATGCAAGTACAAGGATTCAGACAGATTTTCTGCTCAATCATTTCAGACCACAATCCTTTCCCACTATAGTTTATGGAATATGAGACTGAACCTAGACCCAGGTTACCAAAGACAATTGTTTAAGCTGGTGCTTGTTCTAATTCAATCATTACCCTAGGATAAACTCTACTTCGTTTCAGCAGAATTACTATCTTTACAAGGCAGTACACTAATAGATTATTTTTTTTTTTTTTGCCTTCTGGAAAGGACACATTCAGGCATGCAGATCTTTTAGACAAAGAATGAAGAGTTGCATGGGATGTCTGAAGACAAGAACTTTCTACATAACGGCATATGATAAAAGCAATCCCCTTCTTTTGGTAGCTACAGCTTACTCTTCCTCGCCCCCTCACCAGCTGTTATTCTTCTGTATGTGGAATGCATCCAAATCACTTCAGTTATACAAAAAAACCCAACCAAACCACAAATCAAGTTAAGAATAGAGCAATTCAAACATATGACAACCTGATATCCAGAAAAACAGTCACTTTAGTTATTCAACTGATCAAGTCAAACACCACATTGTTAGAATTTGATTAGCAGCCATTGCAGAGATTAAGAAATGGCACAATGGAGTGGAAAATCTCAGCTAGGAGATGATGACAGAGCTGTAGCTTGTGATGTTGCCTATCCTTCCCCTCCACATCCTTCACAGCCTCTAATGGCATAAGAAAAAAACATTTTTCAAAAGTATATCTCTGTATATTTATAATAATTTGAAAATTACCCATGCACTGACTTTGAATTCACAAAGTCCTTAGAAAAGGATACAAAGTTTTCAGGTACAATTTAATTATCCACATTTTCACATAACTGCAATCTATTTCAGAGAGAGAAAGATGACAACAACTCCATGTCCACAATGACATGGTGTCTTTGCAGTATCAGGGACTGATAAAAGTTTTGTCAGTCATTTAATACTGAATAAGTAAACTTTAAATTACATAAAATAAAATATAAGACCATTAAATTACTTCCATTCACAAGGGCTAAGGCCTATGGAGTACTTCGCCTAGCATGAAACAAGGGGAATTTATCAGTGTAACATTGCTTTGATTACTGTGGGAAACCACTCTTGTGCTTTAAGCTCATAGAAAATTATTCATAACGATATCAACATCTTTGCAAAAATAGCACAAAAAGAGCTGGCTAAAAGGTATATTATCTTGTTCCACATAAATAAAATTAATGACAAAAATCTCTTTGCTTTCATTGTGTATGATAACAGCTCTCCACTGTTAGCATGTATCTTTGTTATGGACTTACTTAACTCCTACTGTTCAGCTGTCTCTGTGTATAAGGTACACAGAACATATACTAACAAATAAATCTCCATAACAAATGTGGGTTTTCCATCTGTCAATATCTTGATGGGAGAAAATCAAGGTTTCAGAGAGACAAGCTTCAGAAACTGATATCCGAGAACACTTAATCAATAACTTGCCTCCAATCCGAGGCAATAATTAAGCAATATTCGTTATTCAAAAGACTCCATCCAGGCAATCAACACTAAATAGCAATTTAAGTTCTAAAAATGTATCCACCTTCCTAACCTGGACAAGCACCAGCTAAACAGTATGCTTGTTTCCACCAAAAGACTGGCAATAACAGATACATTGCAGCTCTGGAAAAAAGGTTCAAAATAGGGCGTATGACACTGAAGGGCTCTGGCAAACGGGCTCTGGAGAACTTGCGGGCTGGGGTGGGGTGGTACAGTTGTGATGTTACTACTCCACACAGTCTACTCTGCCCCCTTTCTGAAGAGAGACCATTGATCTCCTGCCTGGGCTGGTGGAACAGGACTTATGGCCAAGTCACACATGGTGCAAAGATGGACTCCTGGTTCATGAAGAAAAACCGCAGAGGAAGGCAGGTTTGCAGTAGGATGCTGGACAATGAATTCAGTAGCTGAAACACAGGACCTTGTCCTATTCACTGCTCTCCAGCAGGAGGGTGAAAGACAGGCAGCCATGATAACATATTGATTTCAGCATTTAAATCCGGCAAAGCCCGAAAAAAAGTGATCAATATCTCCTGGACAACATTTGCCATTCAAAGATCTCTACTCTTAGCAAATAAATCAAACATAGGTGTATGACCAAAGCATGTTCAAACAGCACATCAGGAGAGGGTGCTCAAGACCTGACTATGCCTGATGGATTTGGATGCCCCTAAACAGGTCCACATTGTGGTCTGCAGGTTGTTGCAAAACCCCTGTATAATAGGGAGGCAGTTGGCAGGTCTAGAAGCATATTACGCTTCCTGATCATTCCCGAGACTGACACGCAAATGCAGTGCAAAACTACCATATGGAAAAAAATCACAAATTGCACGTAGCGATTAACCACATTAATCCAAATATAATCAATGCGTTACAATATTTCTCCCACCCGAAGTAGGCTGTAAAAGATTCATGTTATTTACTAGTATATCATCACTTTTTTGAGTAGCTTTCTATATGTAATGAATATCTGAACTACTAGTGAATTTTTTAAAAGATCCAGATATGATGCTCACAGGTGCCATTATTTTATTTTAACAATTAATACCTTGAGCAATTGATTGAATCATAAAATATGAATTGGACAGGCAGAGGAGCTGAGATGTTCTTTTTTTAGCGGTTGTACAGACCTTCCACTATTTAAATTAACATGACTGATGCACAATGAGGAAAAGAAAGACAAGGGAAATTATTAAAAGAGTGAGAGGTAAAGATTTGGTTTAACGATATACAAATGAAACATGGAACACCTGAGATGCCTTGTTTTTGTAAAACTGCAAGGTGTGGGAGGGAAGTGATTTGTGGCAAAAAGTTTATGCCTTACTGTATCTCCTGACAAGACAGGAGCCTCCTGTGATTCACAGAGATAACGGTGAGTACCTTTCATCTAAAAGGATGCCTAAGTACATTACAAACTGATTTACAAACTATAGACAGTATTAATTATACACAATGCTGCCATTTATTACAGAAATTCAGCTATCAGTGGGAGAAACAGAACAAGTAATGAAGGCAGGAAATAGAGAGTATGTACTCTATCACCCCTGTCCCCGCAGACCCATGCTGTATGTTTTCCAGTGAATCTTCCTCTTTTTCTAATGGACATGATGAATAATGACCTGCAATAAAGGCAGGCAGTTTAAGTTCTGCAAGACAGAGCTCAGCAGGCCTGAGAGCTGCCCTCTTTTCTGACACGTTACGTGTAATAAATGACAAAACGTTTGCCACATCTCCCCACTTTGCTTGTCTGCCACCGAATAATGGATGCCTGCTGTTATTGATACCATGAGAGCAGTTATCCTTCCTGCTCAGGTGGAAGAGGCGTGCATTTTGGAGCTCAATATTTCTGTTCCAGCCCTCGCTGACTGTAGGGTTGCAGAAATACTCAATGCTTTCATCTATCTGACAAAATGCATAAATGAAGCAAAACCACAAATTTTGACTTCCCACTGAAATGAGGAACCAAAAAAAGCATTTCCTACTAAATGACATTTTCCATTTGGCATTTCATTTTTGGGCACTTATAGAAAAAATAAACAAACTGAAAAGTTAGATTCGGTTCGATGTTTCCACCTATGCAGAAAGAGCAAAGCAGTCAGAAGTCTCCCATGGGAAATGCAAGATCTAAGGTCCACCACTCTGCTGCACTTGCGGCAGGTGGAGCTTAATTGTCATCTCTGGGCCCCCAGGAGAAAGTGACACCCACAGGGTCAGTTAGCACCCTTGGCGAAGGAAATCCTGGTTTCTCTTTCAGAAACTGCTCCATTTTATATAAAGCACATTCACTCAGTAAATGGCAGAGAAAGCTAGTCTAGCCTGGTGGTTAGGACACTGACAGTCCTTGAATGCTACAGCTACTGTTCCAGTAAATCTCTAATTAGATCACATCAGATAAAAAATTGTCAAGGGAAGAAAATGAAAGCATCTAATGAAGAAAAGCAGATAGTCCAGAAACTAATTTTAAAATCCCCTGAAGATGACGAAGGGTCTCCATACCCTGGGAAGTATTCTAGAGACTCAGTTGCTGCATAGAGGGGATTTTCTGTCCTCTTCTCTGCCCTTCCCACCAGTTCGTTTTTTCAGTCAAAGCTACTTACTGAATTAGACCTGAATGTGAACTCGCTTTGGGATTACTTTTTTTGTGACAAATTTATTGCTTACCAAAAATATTTGAGTCAGCTTTACTGATTCTGGCTCATTTTGAAGTGGGTTAAGAACAAATCTGTCCAAAAGAAAATTAATTTCTGGACATCCATATTAGCCTTAGCCATGCTGATATACCTAAAAATTCGTTCTCTCATTACCATTTTGTCCTGTGAAGTGTGAATTGGTCAGAAGAAACTGGGAATACACAGATTTTTGTTTCTCTATTGCCCACTTCCTCAGCCAGAGGAGTCTTTCTGAAACCTGCTGGTAGAAGAATGCATTTGCTTAAATAAATCAGAATAACAGGAACTAATTTAAATACTTTATTCTAGAACACAAATCAATTTTATAGTAATAGGACTGAACTTGCACAAAAAAGGAAGGAGCTGCATTTTAAAACTGACTTTTGCCATGAATTTTCTACTTCAGTTCGGATAGTGCTGCTAACTTGCATACTCCCTGCAGGTGAAACCAGAGGATGAAAGCAAAATGTCTGTGAATAAAACCTGGAGCTGGAATATATTGAGTTCTGCACTGTTACTTGACTTCTTTCATAGTTAATTATTCCTGCTATTATCTCAGCAAGAAATGTTCCTTTATATTTGCGTGCTCCTTTTATCTATTATCTTTAATTGCCTGGCTCACTTTAATTATTAGCCTGGGAAATTCTGGGGATGTCAAGAAGAGTCTCTTAAAACAGTGACTGTGCTGAAAAACAGAAGATTTCCTTAGCTGTCTGTGCATTAAAACTACTTCCTGCAATTATTCCATCACTTTTGACTTTGTTTTTAAAAATCTGCTTTCTGGACCTACAAGGTCAAGAATAATCCTCCTCAAACATGAATGAACTTCAAATCATGCAGAGCTGTCTTCCTGAGCTTTGCAAATAGTCTATGCTATTTCTTTGGGAAGCATGAACTGCTACATGTGTCTTTCTGGGACACTGGCTGAAAATGTCATTGTTGATATCATTAAGCACAGCTAAAATTTTTACTTTCTTGCTAATCTACTTAAGCCAACAAGCCCATGTTCCTGCACGCACTTCAGATGCCAAAACCCATTCTGCTCCCTAGCTGACCCATAGCCTTCCAGAAAAATCTATAGAACAGTCTTGAATTTCTCTGTATAAAAATGAGAATGACTTAAACAGAAAGAAATGTCAAATGAAAACAACAGACATGGCACTGTGATGATAATTTCATCCTTATTCAAGGAAAATGAACCCTAAAAAATCCAGGGGAACAGCTACAGAGTTGTCTGCTTGCTGTTGTAATGAAGCAATGCAGAATCTGGCCTTGGCGCTGGCTTGCCACACAGTATCTGCCACTTTGGCTATATTGAGTTTGAAACACACAAAAAAAAAAAAACCGCAAGATATATTCCCTTAAGATTTGTTTAATCTGCTCATATAATTTGGCCAGATCCTTGGGTGGTGAAAGCGGACATGGAGCCATTGATCAGGGTTTGCTGATGTATACTGCCGGGGCATTTATTGTTCTTCAGTCATGCTAAAGCACAGACCATCTCAGTGCCCCACACTGCTGCTCTCCTTCATCTAGACTCTAAAAACTAGTTTTAGAGATTTGGGTCAGTGAGTGAAGGCACTTTTTTTTTTTGTTCTAGACATCTTCATAATCAAATCTATTAGTGCTGATATAATAAAAGGCGTAAAAAAGAAGATCAGGCAGAGCTCTAAAGGAACAGGTGAAAGACTTGACAAGTATGATAAGCTGTAAGTTCAAACATGGGTCCTTGAATAACTGATTTTCATGCTAATCTTTCTGACACCCAGACACAAGCTATAGATTTCTTTTTTCTAACTAGACTCTGCTAAGGTCAAGTATTCAGCTTATGGGAGGAAGACAAAGGAGCTGTGCTGTTCCTCCAGCAGCAATAAAGAGAAGAGAATTAGGCAAACAAAGCAGAAAGCTGCCTGAATTCAGTCAGAATCTTTCCTTTTACGCTGATGGATTTGGGGTAGGCTTGTACTAAGTAAGCAAACGTGACAGTAGGAAAACTGCTATTTCTCTCTCAGAGAAAAAGCTAAAAAGCTCTTCACAAGGTGTCATTTATGTCTGCCAAAGCTCTTCACTGTGCGTCTCCTATCTGGTCTGTTCCCAGTAACTTTAGACAACCCTCCTTATTCAGATGCAAGCCCCTGTGGCAACCTGCCACTTCTGTGGGCTACTTCTTGGGGCAGGGGGAGGGATTGTTTATTGACAGCTGTAATGTTAGGATTTAAACCACTTTTGCATAAGCCTCCTAAAGTCTATTAGTTTATGAACTATGGAATAAGTAACAGCCTGCTGGTGGATGATACTATGCTACATATCCTCACATAGCCTAATGGGGTGGAATGTGTGCAGTGGTTTCATACATAACATATAAATCATATATGTAACTTTTTAGAGGAATGGTGAGAGAGTATTTCTAGAGTCTTGTCTTTAACACCCTTAAGAGTGATCTGATAAAAACTGTGTCCCTGAGAACAAAAAGACACTTTTACTTACAAGACAGCAAGCAGAAAGTCAAAACATCTTGCTAGAATGCAGATTTGATTAAAACCCCGCAGAGGATGCTGTTATGAAAAGGACATATACCAGATGGGCTCAATTTCTTAATAAACTGAGAGGAAAAAAAAGAGGAGTGATTTTTCAATTAGTTTCAGAATCAGTTTGGAAGCTCTCTAGGAGTGGAAAACAACCTCTCGATTACACTGATATGACACTGAACTATACTGAAACGACAAACAGCTGCAAGTAGTTGCCTGAAAATAGATGTACCTGCTAGGTCATTGGGGTAGATTTGTTGCTAGTGTAATTTCTCTGAAGGCAGTAGTTCTGTACCAGCCATACATTTCATTCATCGTGTTTTACCATCTACACTTCAATTTTTGGAATGATCAGACATATTGTGCGTGGTGGGCATATGGTGTAGTTGCAAACCAGAAGATCTGCCCTGAAACTATTTTTGGTTATTTCCCTCTCTTCTGTCACAAAATCAGAAATCTGTAACAACAAATACTGTAACTGAATGGTTGTGTCTTCTGTTATAGCAACTATGCAGAAGTACCCAGGGATATCAATTCAGTACACACAATAAAATCCTGTTTAGCATTTTTCATGACACTAGATGGTAGCGGCAGTGCATGAAAAAATAGTTCTCTCTATAGTCCTGAATAGGAAGATATAAGACTGGAAAATGAGCACAGGCACTCATCTAGCATTTACTTTCCACTGGCAAAAAGCAGAGTGATTTTTTTAAATGCTTTCTAACATAAAACAGTAAATTATCCCTACTAATTAATTATTTACAAGCATCAGCAGTGAAAGCTTTCCATGAATCCTCCATATATCTTTCAAAATGTTTGTATTTATGGCAAGACATCAATTCTTCTAAATGTGACATTTAAATAAGTATATTATTGCCAGCTGCTCACTGGCAATAACAGTATCCAAAATACCTGAGTGTATCATAGCACTGCTCTTCTGCTTAAGACGGGGTATTTCTAATTTTTAAAATTGTCTATGAAACATAAACCCCTGTCCCTGTCAGGGAGAAATTTAACTACTCCCTCTGCTTATCTCTAGCTACGATGATCCCTACTCTCCCAGATTTACCTAATATTTTAATGACAGTAGGAAACATCATTGCCCTGCGTATTCTCTCTCCCATCTGCTGCATAATTGTCTCTGCCCCTGCAACTGGGAGACAAAAGTACCTCTGTGCCAATTAGCTTTTCAGACCCTTTTAGGTAAGGGAATCAAGCCTAATTGAAACACACTATGACAGTTGGGTTGCTGCAAGTCCTGTCAACACTAAAGAGGATGTGGGGTAACTGATCAGTTATCCAGCGAGCATTGCCCGTTATTGAACAGGCAGAGAGGCACTCTAACAGTAAATGTACCTCTATGCAGCATCTCATCATAGCTCTTCAGAGCCTGGTGAAGTAACTATTCTTTGCTGGCAATGAAATGTGTGTTAGAGCATTTATCCATATTATTTATTTTACTAAAGAGCCCTAGGAAATACACTATTCACATACAAATAATCCTGTCACTGCTAGGAAGGGATTGCTGTTAAAAGTTCCTTGCCTTAAAAATGTTTTCTCACAACTCTTGACTTATGCAAATTTAGAGAGTCCTTGGAAAGGCTTAAATCCTTCCTTTATACTCTCAGTAGGAATCAGGTTTAGAAACTACTGTTAGAATAAAAATCAAATCACTTGTTGAAGGAGAGGCAGTTTATGGCCACTCTCTCAGAGACGTTGTGAAGATGTTGTGAAGGATAATCACAACCTCTGTTTCTCATCAACATATCATTTTTTGCTCGCCATCATCTCAAACGTGATATAATTATGGTTGAGTGCCTGATGTTTCCTTCTGCATGGGATCACCTTTCCCATTACTGACAGCAGCCTACTCGGCAACTTACAGACACTAGTTCATTTGTATTCTCATCTGCTTTTTGAAGCTGTCAGTTCTGGGAGAGCCAGAAGGCCACAAGCAAGTCACGAAATGTGCATCCTCACTTAAAGGAAGGTTTCTTTCTGTCTAACACTCTCAGGCATAGCATGAATTACAGGCCAAAGCAGAAAAGCTGATGACTTTTTTGCTTCTCCACTTTCCATTTTATCCTGTATCATCAGGGATGTTCCTATTACTCATTTAAACATCAGGTCTGCAAGACTAGAATAACTGAGTCTCTTGCCGACAAGCAGAGCTCATTTCATTTATTTTAATCTCTGCTAATACCCGCGCCCTTCTCATTACCACCCACATTCTCTCCAGGCTGGTGGGAGGATCGCCCCAGTCAGATGGGAGATATTGACCTATATCTCGTCATGAATTCAGTTTCTCACCAGAGACTTGCTCTGCCATAAGAGAAAAGGGAATTCATTCACTAATGTAGGAAGCATTAGCAGTTATATCATCTACAGAGAATGAACTTCATTAACACAACCAATACAGAACCACAAAACCTTTAAAGAGCATCTCAGCTCTTTTTTTTTTTTTTTATGAAACATTACCATTGATTTACTTTCCCAGATGTACTCCTTGTTAGAGTCTGATGGCCAGCTTAAGTGTTTTAGAAGAGGAAGAAAAACCTCAGAAGGTTTTATTTCTCTGAGGACCACATTTATTTGCAGATTTTTTTCCTGTCTCTAATAATATCACAGCACTTGCAGTAAAGAAGAATGTCTGTCCAATATCATCTCATAAGTAAGACGTTATGCAGTTAACAATTAACTATTAACAGAAGTGAAGATTCAAGGTTTACTTGCTTTTTTCCTTTCTGTTTCTGTGCAGTCATGCTAAATTTAGTAACAAGTGAGAACAGCTCAACTCACGCTGGGAGGCTAAGACAACTTTTTAAATGCATGCAATACACATTTTCTTGCTAAAACAGACAGGTTCAAATAATAATGTTATGTGCCCACTTGGACTTTCTTTTCTCAGGAAGTAATATTACTCTTGCACCTTTCAATAGCTTCATAAAAACCTAAACCATTTTGCAGAAATATTTTCCCCAGCTCACTGGAGAACTGGGTGGGAAGAAGAGTAGAGAAAAACACAGACATTGTTTCAAGGTGATTCTTCATGTGGACCTCCTTGACTGTCTGCTTTCACATAGCTTTAGGATATATACATACTTACATGGGAGCACTGAAGTAACTCATCTGACAGATGCTTACCAAATTGCTACGAAAAAGGTATACAGATAACACAGTGATGGGTGCAGGACAACACTTTTGAACAGGATGATACACAACATTTGATGGAAAGGACACACAATCCAATCATGGCATGATTTGGGAGGATACTGGAAGATTTTCTAGTGATTTTCTATGGAATATATGGCAAAAATGGAAAGGCAGTATACGGTGGTATACACATCAGTGTAAGGCCTGAAGAAGATCCAAAATGAAGAATGTCTTTGAATAGAAATATCAATTAAAATATTTATAGTTAAGCAGCTTTTTGACAGGGGTAAATGGGGAAAAGTGAAGACTGGATTTCTTTAACACAGCCTCCTGTGGTGTCAGAGAAGGAAGCAGCAAGTTTCCTCAGAAAAGGTCCTCTGGAGAGAAGACAGGAGGGACCCAATGAATGACCTTTGGAAAAGGAGGATGTGGATGGACTGGCAACCTCCACTCATCTACTGGTCTCTGTCAGCTGTCAATCTGCATGGTGAAGTGGAAGGTCAAGAAATTTAGTATTAATCATTTAATGTTAATCAGTATAGTTGAGTCACATGAATAAATCTAATGTCAAGAAGAAATACTACTAGAGATAGCCACTATTCCTTTTCCTCCTCCCCCATTCCCTATCTAGGGATGAAATACTAGAAAAGAGAAAGGAAATGTGGCAGTATAAAAAACATAAGATGAAATGTAACATGGGAAGGAAATCATAGAAAAGGACTAGAAAGAAGTGACCTTTAGTCAACAATGCATAACACAAAACCAACTAAACTCATACCACCTGATCTTCAGTAAAGAAGCCAAACAAGAAATCTCATGTTCCTGAATTGATAATTTTGGTGGTTTGGGGTTTCTCCCTTCGGTTACTTCCAGCCCAGCAGTGCCACATAGCTTCTTTCCTGCAGTAGCTGCCCCAACATCAGTTCTCACCTTACACATAACCTCTCATGCCAGCCTTGTATCCCAGTACTGAGACAACCCAATGAGCATATGACCTCCTCAAACATCAGTGGAGGGATTAATTGCTGAATAAAATCCTGAAGGTGCAAGAGATGAGCGCACCTTGCAGGTAAGTAGCTGTATGCCATTAATACCATCAGGACATTTGCCACTGAATTCAGAGAATAATGAAACAAGTCCTATAAAAGTGAGATTTGCAAACGCACTTCTTTTACAGAACAGTTTGTCCCATGTCAGGGCGAAGGTACAACTTTGGCAGATTTACAGTAATGAAATTTTTCTGTGACCTTTTACTCTGTCTCTTTACATTACAAATAAATGTTAACATCCTACTAATTTGGATCGGTCTGGCCTTCCTAGCCAATATTCTCCTAATATATTTAAAAATTTCTAAGATGACACAAGGTGGGTGGCTTTCTTTGCTCTGAAACAGTCTATTTTCCAGATAATTATTCACTCTGATTCATCATTTTGCAGCCTACCAATGAGATAAGCATATGTTGCCTGTATCTGTTTACTTAGCTTTATTACAGGTAAGAAGGACAACAACCAGCAATAAGTGAACAAATATTTGCAAGCTATGGTTACTGCATAAGAGTTCATGATCACAGGAAGACATATGAACTTTAAACAGATAAAGGCATGGTAACGGAGATTATATATTAATAGAACTAAATTACTCACCAGACTGTTAATTTCATTCAGAATACACTGGGAAAATTCTAAGTGTATCTTCCATAAAAGTATATGCAACATACCCCAAATATTTTTTAAAAATCCGAAGAAATGAATTGGTTTCCCAGAAACATTTTCATTAGAATTTTTAGTTTTCTCTAAACTTTCTGCAAAGAACAACTGATATTTCTGAGTGAGGTCACATGTAAAAGAATAATTTGACACATCTTGGAGGATGGAAAATGTACACCAACATAATTAGATTTAGAGCTAGTTTAGCTACTGGCCAAAAGCTTTTGCTATGTTTTTGTCGTAGTTTTGCTCAAAAAGCAACATAAAAACTTGGTCAAACTCCCTGACAGAAGAAATTATTATTATAAAAGGGTGTTTCAGTAGAACACATTGCTTTAGTAGATTTTTCCCCCAAAATTATCTACTCTTTAATATTATAAAGACATAATGCTTTACTCAGAATGAAAAGTTCATGTTTCCACCAGCTTTAAGGCTGAAGAACACTGATAATTTTGTCTTTAATGACCTATTGAGAGACCTTAGTCATCAATACCTGTATACTACCTATACACCGATAAAAGGCAGTACTGAATGAGAAAACACTTTTTAAAAAAATGTTCTACGAAATTTCTTCCTTACACCCAATAATCTGCAGGTTTTCTGCAACTTACCAACCATATCTACAAGAGCAGAGCAGCCTTTTGTCCCTTCCAGAAGGCTAGAAAAATATCTGTATGCTTTTTTTGGGGGGTTCTGTCTATATCAGCTCTGTTGCTCCTGCCGATTCTGTGGAATTAGTGCAGCAAGGATAATACAGTTCAACAGCCATAGTTCAAAAGCCTTCATATTTTCAGATTATTCTGTTCCACTCCACATGATTTAACACATGGAGGATAACATAAAGGCCTTGGGGAACTATTCTGTCTCCCCAGTGCTTGTGTGATACTTACTGCAATGCTAATGGGCGTTACATGTGTGCATCCAGGGAAGAATACACCATGGTTTTTAATATGATAAACAAAGAGCAACCTAGAAACAACTTAGGTTTTCACTTCAGTGCAAATCTGCAGTGTACATTTGAAGCATAGAAACAGTAAGAGATTTAAAAAAAAAATCACTACTCATTGACCATTGTGGCTGTAAAATTCTCTACTCCAAAATAACTAGGGTGTTTGAATTCTGATTTGACAGACTTGTTTGACAAAAATTAAGTTTATTAAGCATTTTAGAGACTTGTACCATAACAACCATACCTATGATATATATCGACTGTATAAAAATATATACATATTTTTTATATATATATATAATGTGTATAGTTATACATACATACATGTATATATGGGGAGTTACGTCGGACAGGGCAATTAGGTGCTATTTTGTGCAAGGAGACTTTGTGCTACTTTGAGGAAAATGTGCCGGCAAACCACATACATGGGAAAATGCTTTGGAGAACAGTTTCAAAATGGATCATATTGCTGAATGATACCATGCACACACACACACGTGCACATATGAATGCATACAGACAGAACATATTAAATATTGGCTGTATTGCTTTGAATGATCACCTCTTTTCCCTAGAATGATGGAAATTGTACTTTCATAATTCCAGCATGCAGGTAGATCTGTGATTTTTGTACATACTGACCTTTTCTAATTATTCTATTCCATCCTGAAGTGACTATGCTGGAAATCAGGACTACACACACATGCACAGTTAGAATTAGAAAGAATCTGCAAGCTTTAAAAGCCTTAAATACATTTTGTATAATTTGTAAGCTAAAGAAACTCAAGTCGAGAACACATTGTGTGAAAACTAGCTTTGATTCAAATTCTTTTATCCAGTTACTAAGGCAAGGCCAGGAGTTACGTGACCCCCTCTGTTTCTGAGGGAATTCTTTTCTCTGAAAGATACAAGTATTTTTAATTTAACCCATTTTTAAGTTCTTACCATGCTGTTAGAAAATTTGAAACAGGATCACAAGGCCATTAACAAAAATTTCAAAAATAATAATGAGAAGTTCTGCTAATCCGAAAAACATAAGGATGTTTTTGTTGTCAAATCACAAATGTCTTTCCACCACAAACTTTTTGCTCAAGAGATATTGACCCAAATCATTCATGTGAAGCTGTCCCGCAGAGCAATTCCCCAAGTACACAATCTGCCAGTGAACATTCCTCAGAGGCCACGCACTAGTCTTTGATTGTAACTGCTGAACACTGCCCTGTTGTCTAAAACCTCATGCTTACACTGACATTCTTCACCTCAGTATTGCCACTGCAAGGAGATAAAGTTGACAATATGGCAGATACAATTAACAGTTCTTGGGAAAGGCAGGAATCTCCAGGAGCAGTTGGGAGACCTAGAACTTCACTGGTTTCTCCACGACAGACTCTGCAAGATGAGCTATAATTTAAAGTGTTTTTTCTTGTAGCTTTCTTTCTTTCATTTGAGAAAGCATACAAACTCTAATACTTGAAAGTTTGATACAGATGACAATATTTTCTTCCTAATGGAGATTTAATTTTTCTTCCTGAACTATGCATCATGTACATACAATATCATTGGAGCAGCTGAGGGAGCTGGGGTTGTTTAGCCTGGAGAAAAGGAGGCTGAGGGGAGACCTCCTCGCTCTCTACAACTACCCGAAAGGAGATTGCAGCGAGGTGGGCGTCAGTCTCTTCTGCCAAGTAACAAGTGATAGGACAAGAGGAAATGGCCTCAAGTTGTGTCAGGGCAGGTTTAGGTTGGATATTAGGAAAAATTTCTTCCCGTAAGGGTTGTCAAGCATTGGAACAGGCTGCCCAGGGAAGTGGTTGAGTCACCACCCCACCTGCTTTAGTGGTGGACTTGGCAGTGTTAGGTTAACTGTGGGACTCAATGATCTTAAAGGTCCCTTCCAACCTAAATGATTCTATGATTACATCAAATAAGGGACAATGCACAGCAGTGCAAATGAAACCTAGAAATTCCTTTTTGCCCAGCTGACTTAGCTGATGGAGCTGGTGATCAATAGACTTTTGGCATTGGCATTTGTAGCCTCTCAGAACTGCAACTTGGTACCTGGCAGCTTGGGGATGCTTCTCAGATCACTGCAAGCAGAACAGATCCTAAACTTTTCCAAATCATGATTATAATCCACAAAAGCAAAAAAGCCGTCAGCCCCAGAAGAGCTGGATGACATATTCTGTCTGAAAGTTTTCCCATTGAAAAATAACCTGGTCTTATTTTTTACCAAAGAAAACAACATTTGAATGTTTTTAATATGAAATTTATAAGTAAAAAAACCCAACAAATAAATTGGCAAATTTGACCTTATTCCAGTTGGAATTCTACATTGATTTAGTTTTGGAAAACAAAAACTATGATACATCTTTTTCCCCCTCTAATTTTTCATCCTCAGTCCAAGTTTTTTGCCATCAACTGGAATAGAAGAAATTATTTCCAGCTTTGCTATTTATTTTAATTTCCTTTCCAGTTTTCCTATTTTTCTCTTTGTGCTTTGTAGTTTTTTGTTACTGCTTATTTAACTTATCCAAATAGCTTCAAGTTTTTAAGAATTACAGAATGCAAAATGCAAAAAAGATTAATATAAAACGACCCTGAAAAAAGCACAGGTAAAATTAATTCTACTGAATTACATAACAGCAAAAAATAAGAAGAAATGGTAAAATGGGGGGGGGTGTTGAAAACTAAGATAAAGTGAGTTTTCATCTAACAAATATATATAATTTTCTGTACAATATCCACAATGTTGAACAAAAATACAAGAAAAAAAGGTCAAATGTTTTCCCTTAAAATGGAAAAGAAAAGAACAAAGGAAAGATATACAGGAGTTTAAAAGCATGCCCCATTACCTTTATAATTAATATCCTTTGTGAGAGAATTGTTACAATTTATAATCACTACCGCTTAGAGAGTTTCTCTGTTTTAGGATGATTATCTGCAGTGTTAACCACCAACCTCTGCAAAATACTGAAAGACATGTAATAACATGAATAGGATCTTACCAATCATCTCTTTCTCATAGCCTTTTCTTTCCCAAGAAAACATATTGGAGATGATGCGAGCTTTCTGAAATCAAGATACTAAGGACGAGGAGAAGGATTTCCTTGCCCGTGTAAGACTACAAAAATAAGCTTTGACCTCCCTGATCTGCCTTGTTAGCTGTAGTAGAATTCAGTGCTGAACAGTCTGTCATTCCAAGAGCTTCAAACTAAGCACCGTGCATTAATCATGATTTTAAATTTTGACTGGCAGAACTGAAAAATTAATTTGTCAAAAGCAGATGGCAGCCTGTAATTTCATGCCCTGCTTTTGCCTTACCTGCAACATCTGCATGCAACACCTCCTCTGCAAATTAAGCCTTTCACTCAAAAAAATAATAAACATATTTATAGTCTGATTCACAGTTTTACCAATAGTTTCACTAAAATGCTTTTCTTAAATTGTCATAGAAGCAAATGTAGATTTGTTTCTACACGAGGCATATCTCACCATGTCAGATTTTTATGGTTATATTAATGCTATGTTTTTTGTAAGAGATGGATTCATAACAAATGATCTAGCTTCATAAGGTAAAGCCAGATCCAACCTACTGAATGCATTACCTGTAACATAATGCCGACAAACCTGCACTGTGATTTTCATTTTAAGTGTTACAGTTTTAAGGGGATATCCTGCATAGAAAATGTCTGTTCTTCAGATCTTCTACAGTACCTGGTGTTATAGGACATGTTTCCTAGAACTCTGATTTTAATGCAAACTGTGTGTTTTTGCTCAAGTCTAAACACATTGAATTAATTTCTAAGAGTTTGCAGTGAAAACTGGACTATGCTTTTAGCTGTGGACTAAGAATTATCTGGTTTAGATAATACAGAACTAGGAAACACCTACCCTATTTTTGAATCAAGTTTCTTGCTATTGAACTCAGCCATGTCATATAAACCCATTGTAAACTGAAACTCTAAGAACCCAGAAAACTAGGCAATTCAATCAGTATCTTTTCTCCATGAAATTCAGGGAGTACAGATTTTCCTTACTGCTAGTGTGAGAAAATCCACTTTGAAAGCACCTTTTCAGACATATTTGTATGCTGTTTTTAATTTTTTGAAGGCTTTTTTCTTTCTAAAGTCATTACTGTTGTATTTGAGAAACTCACAAACTGTTAATGAATGTATATTTGCAGCTACCTCTGTATGTGGCAAAATCAAATAATATCCTGATTGAACGGAGGGGAAACCGAGGCATAAAAAGTCAGATCATGCATAAAATCTGTGCTGGAGATGGTGACCAAGCTAAGATCACTGTGGACAGTGGCATGGTTTAAAACATATCCCACATAAGAAGGAGTCATACCCAGACCTCTGGGGGAGGACCCTGCTTGCTTGCTTATGCTTAGCCCATTTCTACATCCAATATAACATGGGAGTTATTTTATCCTTATTACATCCTTCTAGTAATTTAGGGATTAGGGAAGTCATCCAAAGAAAAAAAGATGTGGGTCAAATATTCTCCCTTTTGCAAGGAGACTTCAAGCCACATTTCCCAAGAATGAGTGTTGTCTAACAAGCCTGAGGTTATTCTAGGACTTCCACCATTCTCCATCCATCCTTTTGAAGCCACTTCAGTGCATAGATAAGAAGCCCAGATTTTTGAGGGAAGAGATAAAGAACAAATGTGACTGTGACTGCAATTCAGTGACTGCTTTAGGCACACAAGGAGGCAAGTCCTGGATTCTGTTCCCTGTTTTGTATCCAGTAAATATTTAGTCATACCAGTATTTGGTATTTTTAACTTAGTTACTAACAATTAGCAATTCTTTCTTAGAAAATAATAACCAAACACATACCAAAAGTACTCATTTTTAATCTATGAGCAATAAAGCAACATCTCCCACTGGGTACCGCATCTCATTTTATGCTGAGTTCCTGAACAGAATTTCATTCCATCTTTTAATGTTTAATACATTTCAGAGAATTAAAAATGAATTTTCCTCTTATTCATGATTATTAATAAATGTATACTATTTAGCATATATATATATAATGCAACAACTTCGATAACCTGTTTATGACAGAGGCCTTATTTTGCTAACTATTTTACGATCTTGTGTTTCAGAGGACATTTGGTGGCACCATTCACACTCATGCCAGAAGAAAAGAAGTGTTATGGCCATGCGGCCGCTTCCTGTGCACCAAACGTCCACAGATGCTACCTGCTGAGTCACGGCATTTTGAGGTGCAGTGTAGAGAAACCCATATAGCTTCCTGAAACATACAAGTTAACCATGGCTATGGCTACTATGCTACGATGACCACACTGCCTCCGATACCTTGATCTGGCTCATTTATAGCCAGCTCTTTGCAATATGCACCATAAATGTGTCCTTATTTGCTACTCTGGCTTCTAAGGGGGCTATGTGATGAAACCAGCAAGCAAATGCTCAGGAAAATGGTCTTTATGGAGGCTGAAAATATGGAGGTGCTTGGCTAAAATGTCTAAGAGTGTGGTAGCCTCTTAAAACAAGCGCACCTTGACAGATATATGGTTGTAGTCAGAAGAAATGTGTGTTGGGAAGCCGCCCTGCTCCAAAGACAGCTGGCTCCAGGGCAAAAGAACACTCTTCTCCCAACCTCCTCCCCAAAACTGAATCAAACAGTTGTTCGACAAGGCCATGGTTATCCAAGTAAACTACTGTTCTCCCATGTGCCACCCTCTCTGATACCACTTCTGTCACAGGTATTTCACCTCTATTATTGTAGTAAGAGGAAGCACAACCAAAAGGCAGAGGTTGAAACTGAAGTATGTGGGAGTTCAGCTTGAATGAGTGCTACAAGATTAGACAGATGCACTTTTGTTTTATTTCATGTTATTATGTGATATGGCAAGTCATAGAAAGAAAAGCAATTAAAGAACCAGGAACATTTTGTTCATTTCAGCTACTCTGCTGAAGGAAAGGTTTTTCCTGGATCTTTGCCTTTGTGAATATATTACATCTATCCTGGACTGCAGTCCAAATGTTATGAGAAACAACTAACACACTAAGTTAGGAGAATTGCCTTTTTCATTGTGTAAACAACCTTTAAGCACTGTTTTGCAAAACTTATGCACAAATGCTCTAAAATACCAGGATGCTATTTAATAGACTTAGTATCGTTTGTCGTTGATGGAGCAAAGCCAAATGTAAACATATTAGTTCACTGAAAATCAGGCGTTAGGTTTGTCCTCGAAAAATCACATCATAAGTGCTATTAGCCCTTATGGGAAGAAAGAAAGGAAAAGACAAGAAATTAAGGTTAGCTGCATTCTGGGCAGCTCTAGTGGTCTGAAGAGTCTGGCAAGGAGCTCTCAGGCAGAGCTCAGTGTCACACTGACCAACAGCAAGTACTGTAGCTACCAGAAAGGTATTCTGGCACCACCCAACCAGCTATTCAAAACAAAAAAATGTAGCTCCCCATGGTCACTGAAATCTGAGAGCTTCAAGATGACATACTCATGGTCATATTCATAAGACTCGACAAGGTCTAAGCAGAGAGGACTCATTCAGTCCCCTCTGCATTCCTTGTTCATCTGCTGTGCTTCAATATTGCACTCACTGCTGGCCTGTAGCTTTCATTTTCATATATACTGAGATCTCAGTCCTGTCTAGGCAGAAACTACCAGTGAACTTGAGCTTTTTCTTTTATCACCACACTAGAAATGAACACAGTACCATTTCCCGTGCAGCTAAGACGTGTTCAGTTTGAGCAAGTGTCCCTAGGATGGGACCTTTGGCTCCCTTCCCTCAGCAAGGCACAGGCAAATAGATGCCCCAGCGTTTGAATGGATCCCCAGAGACACAAACCAGATGTGGCTAGAACTTGGGACAAAAACACCTACAGGCCCAAAGTACGCACGAGTATTTTTCATAGACCTTCATATTGTAATCTACACCAAGGTAACAGAAAAACTTACAGGCATGGAGGTACGCTAAGCATGAAAGAAAAGAATTAAAGAAATAATAGTATATACATATTATCCAAGACCTTTTTCCATTGTACAGGCATCATACAGATAATACTCAGAGTTGCTGAATTGTTCCACATTTTTTCTAGACATGTTTTGACTTTACAATAGCACATTAACTACTGTTAACCAAATGTATATGGTTAAAAGCTATTTAAAACAATTCCTCTACTGCCTATATTTTTCCCTCACTTCAAAAATCCAGTCAACTCTCCTTGTAAAGCTCTACCAGATTAAAGACAGGTGTTACACTCCCTGTCAGTAAACACAATTCTAAAAAGTCACAGTAAGAGGATTTTAACTCCTCTAAAAAGAGTGTTATGGAAGCAATTTTATTAAAAAAAAAGGCTATTGCTGGCCAAAACTTATTCATGTTTGTATGACATACACTCTATAGAAGATCAGCACAAGTATTGTAATATTTCCTAACTACCATCACTGTAGAATTAATCAGTGCTAGATTGGTCTGTAAACTGAAATTTAGCTCATTAAAAGCACAAGATGTAATGAGCATTTTCAAGTAACTCCAGACAAGAGCCCTTTCATTGCAGCATTAGCAACATACTGCTAAAATAGAGCTAAGTCATAACTCGGTTATTATTTTACCTATTTTATACCATTCCTTCTAGGTTTAAGCACAAAATCTATCTAAAAATTACAAGTACTTACGTAATCAGACTTCATTACTGCCTTTACAGTAGGTGGTGTACATTCCTACATTCAAATTAAGAAAGTTGTGCAAGAAATTTTGTTGTCTCTATTTCTTTTTCAGCCAATGTCTTTCCTCAACACATGCAAGCAGTTTAATAAACATGGTACTTTATGAGATTAGAGACCTAGAGATAATCCAGGAAACTGCAAATAAATTAACAGGATTAAGTTATATAGTTAGCTCAGTGGACTGAAATAAATTTAGTTCACTCTGTTGGGCTAAAATGCACATAAAACTTCCACTAAACCTTCTTCCTGAAAGCTTCTTTACATTAATATCATGGTATATCACAAATGGAAAATACTTTAATAAAAATAAATATATTTAGGAGAAAAAAGGTTTAAAAAATAAATTACTTTTTTATTGGTCTACAGATTTGAAAATCTGAGTAGCATTTTCTAATATTCAGACTTGGATAACCTTTCATGCCTTGTTTACTGGTCTATGGCAGTAAACATTTTTTGTTATTATTTTGCTTGATAGCTGTTCTTGAGCGACAATAATGCCTTGTGGAAACGGAAAACTTTGCAACCAAAAGTCCAAAGAAAACACTTAACTTTCTACGCAATATGCCATTTTGAAATACATACACACAAATATACAAAAAAACAACATATATTTTTATGTAATAAAGTGTTAGTTGATATCTTAATTTAGAGAAGGCAAACTCTTAGCACATCCACCAAGATAAGGATGTCTGCTGCTTTCAGAAGTGGTTTATTTTCTCCAAATTAGTCAAGAAATTTGTTCTTTCCGACTGCCTTCCTGCCTCCTTTGGCTCCCACTGATTCCCCCTCACTTAATCAAGCTTAGAGTGCTTAGACACCAGAAGGCAGTCATCTTATTAAGACGGAATTCCTACTGATGAATCAATCTATGTATCTAGTATGAAAACTTACATAACTGCTCGCCGATCAGGAAAGTCACGTGCATATACTAAAAGACAGAATGACAAACACATTGAAAAACAAATGAAACTGTATCATTTGCTCTATCATCATTATCAGAAGGCACTATTAATGGGCAATAAACATTCATCTGGTTTTAATAAGATTTTTTTAGATACCATTTAATTTTAAAAAAAGGCAGAAGACAACAGAAATGCTCGTGTATAAATTCATACACATTCAATAGAGATCTTCAAGGCTATTCATCTTGCAAAACTTTGTAACTATGATTAAAAAGCAGCATATTGATTACAAAATCCTTATTAAAACCAAACATTCTAATCAAGTAATACATTGCCAAACATAGAAACATCTGGAGAGTCACAACTACAATTATAAAAATATAATTCTGTCCACACTTTTAAGTTAACTTATCAGGACTAAATACAGGATGCATTCTTGTGAATATGCATTCAGCACCAGCATAATTCCATAAAATAGGACTGCTCTTGAGAATAAATAGATGGCTTCTGTTCGAGGTGGGATTTCCACACGTGTATTGTTTAGCAGGTACACAAGATTTGGCTCTGTAAACCTGTAGTTTGTTCATGCTCTTTTGTTTGGATTCTTGCAAGAATACCTTGGGCCCAAAGCAAGGTCTACACGACAGCTCCAAAGACACCTTAGATCAGCTTAGGTATGTCAACACTGCAGGGAGTGCTTGGGTCTGCTGAGTGTCTGTCCCAGGCCCTGCTAACACAAATGTCTTGTGCCCTTCCCACACAGTCCTACCCAAAAAGCCCTCTTTGATTCCTGTCATCATCCACCAGCTCCTTGTAGCAAAAAGAAGAGGAAAAAATGACCCAGGACAGCCATCGGAGCCCTAGGCACGTGGCCTTTCCCAAGAGATGTACCTCCTTTGTAGCCTAAAGGAGGCCACTCCAAGCCAAAGTGCTGCTCCCTGCCTATGAGTGTCCGTACCTAAGCATGCTAGCTGCCAGCAGTGCTAGCCCCTCTGCAGACACAGGGTAGGAGGCCAGGCAGCCCCTGTGGTTAGCTGGGCCTTGGCCATGTGTCGTAGCTGTCAAGATCCGCAATAGCATGCAGGTAGGGAAGGTCCGCAGAGCCTGCCAGGACTGCACATCGCCAGCCTGGGATATGCCATGGTAGCACTGACACAGAAAACAAAAGGAAGGCTTGGACATGGGTTGAAAGGAAGGCTGTGACCAAGTGACCTGCCACCACTGTTTGCTGACTCTCTCTCCAAGGTTAGCCACCAATGTGGACCTGCCAGTGAACGCCTGGGGTGGGATCTCTCAGTCATGCCAGGGCCTTGCTCCCAGCAGCGATTCAGATGCTCTTCTGGCAGCTTAGTCATCCCAGGGAAAAGGAGGACAAGGTGTTCTGCCTGTGTCGTGGCATCACTAAAAAGTCAGGTTGTGTCTTCGAATCGGCCACGATGCTTAAGGGCACACAACTTGGCAGACCTGCCCAGTTCCCACCATGGGTATGGTCAGGTATATAGTTATCTACAGATTTGAGGGCAGTAGCCTAAGTCCCCACTCGAGAACTGATACTTCACAGTCCTGCCGCAGCCCCTAAATGTGCATGAATGGCTGATAGCCAAGCATTTGGTTGATGCATGCTGCATGGCAATGTAAGGCAGCAGTTGACAGAAACGAAACACCCTGCATGAATGCAGGTATCATGACTACAGCCTGCTCCAATAGCTACCAAAGTTAAAAGAAATCTCCACAAAAGCCACATTCCTTCAACTCACTAGTTCTGTCACTTAGAGTCTTTTATAGATAGATAGGTAGATGAGAACGTATTGATTGGTAATATTTATATGACATTATATTTACATATATAAATGTATGTAAATTACAAATGTAAGAGATCAATATTTATAACTTCTACCATGCAATGCATGATAAAGATAGACTGTTTCCCAAGAGAAGGAAAAGCACACAAAACTGAGATGGCAAGTAGAAATTTAACAGTGAATTCCTGTAATTTATTTTCATAACTACAGCTCTCAAATACTGTTAATGTAATTGCCATTTATTCATTATCTTATTACACAGTGGTTAACAGAGACTTGGGAAATACATACACTGTGTGTAAATTGCCTTTAATAAAAGCAATTAGACAGTTGAATGAATATTGTTCATTACCACCTATGAGTACAGGGACATCTGGTGGACGATAATTGTTATTTGATATTTTTCTACATATTTTCACTAGACATTTTCCTGCAAAACTCCACAGAGTACAAATTCAATCTATTCAATGGCCTACATTTAAGAAATACTTCATATTTTTATATTGCTAAGTGACCTTTGACATGTACACCTTACAAAAAATTAAACAAATATTTACTTCAGCTGAGATAACTTTTTTATTGTCTTTGAGCAGACATTAATTTCGTTTCTTTTAGTCATCACTCACGTGGTAAACGTGAACCTTTTCAAAGTGAAAATAAATTTTTTTCTATAACACTATCAAAACCAGCAAAATTTAACCTTGGACTTCAAAGTATACTTTGGTCCCAAGTTTAAATGGGATTTTCAGAAATCACTTATATCATCATTTAATTCTAGGCCTGTAAGTACATGAGTGTACATCCTTCACAATGATCCCCAGAGCACCTGGAATCCAGAAGTCCGTAAAGCACTGCAAAAGCAAGGCAACCCTATACCAACAGCAGGAATATTCTCTAGTTGGTTTTTCCTAGCTTAACACAAGCAAATAAGCAAATAGGTTTAGAAATACTCACAGCAGTTCTTTGCCATGAATAAAATAAATAATAATTAAAAAAAACCCAAGGCCAAAACATCTGACTAAAACCAGAGTTGAGAACACTTGCCGTATGGTCACAATATATGGTGAGAAGATGCACATTACAGTTCAAGAAAATGTCTGGATATCCACAACATTGTCAGAGACCTGGTAACAGAAGGGCCCTGGGCAAAAAAGGAGCATGCACAGCAGAGGGGAAGACTATAAAGGGAACCAAAGAGAAGTGTGGGCTAAGAAATATGTAAAAATGGAGACGAAAAAGAGACGTAAAATGGCTTGAGGTTATAATACAAAGGAAGGAGCAGAAGACAAAGGGGAAAGGAAAGACAAAGGTGACTAAAAGCAACAGCAAGCCAAGACCCTGGTAGTAGCCTGGGGTAAGGGGTAGCACTGAAGAGATGCAAAAAGGAGGGCAGAACAGCAGAGCATGAGAAGAATGAGAAGGTGTGAGAAGAACGGATGAGTGCACAGGCAAAAGTGTGCAGAAGACCAATGCAGCGCTCCAAGGAGAAAAGCAGAGCTTCACCTCCAGCAGCTATACAGGGGCATGATCAAGGAAGATGAATGTGCTATTTAAAGTATTTTTCCAAGTTTGAATTTATTATGAAAGATTTGGGGTAAGATTAGATATTAGCCCTATTATAGCCTGAAACCCAAACACATGTTAAAAAAAAAGACAAAACAAGGGTCAGATGAGGAGAGGATTAAATGATTTATATGACCTGCACACAGCAGAGTCAAAGAGGGAGTAAATGAAAGAACAGAATCATCGGGAACTGTTTGAATGGATGGTGAGACAAATGTCTTAAGTAGGCACTACAGACTAGGTATTTTGGGGGCAAGAACTCCAGCAAACTTATTACAGGAATGAAAGAAAAGGATAAAAAAGGGTAGAGAATACTGCATGGTAAGCACCGAATGGTTAGCCAAAACAGAAAAGGATGAAGAAAAAGAAAGGATGTATGAAAACTGCAGCAATGTTCTTCTGAATCAATGCTTTTGAATACATTACATGCCTGATTAAATGGAGAGAAATACAAGCTTTATACTGGGCAACATAAAATGTATCAAGCAGTTAGGACTCTTATTCTCCTAAGTTTCACATCAGTTCACATCAGTAGTATTAGGTTGTAAGTCCCAATAGAAAATATAATTCAGGCAAGAATGAACAATGCAGAAGTAATGTAGTGCAAGTTTGGCTGAAATGATTGTCTAGTTGACATTATGATTTTAACTAAATGACTCCTGATTATACATGGAGAATTTTTAAAAGGCTCCCATGGATAATAAGTGATCTTTCCAAACAGAGAATAATGGAGTGTGCTAGATTCATCACACTACAGTTTTATTCATTCCTCTCTGTTTATGTAACCTGTCTGGTATTGCCTCTGAAAACCAACTTCTGCCTTCCCACTTTACCAGATAAAGCACATGGACTGTATGTGGTCTCTCCCTGTACAGAAATACTTGTCTGCATTTTTATTTTATAGTGTTTACTTCAACTTTTTGCTCTATCAAGGATGCAGAAGCTGTCTGCTATCTAGGTTGTATGAGGAACTCAGTATAACCTTATCAGGATAATGTGTGTTGAGACTTGTGCCGATACACTGCCTCCTGATTTTATACAGGCTGTTACCAGAAGAACAGCTAAGAATAGCTTCTTTCTCCAGCTCCCATCCCCAGAATTTCTTCTCAAAATTGCGAGTCTTCTACTGCTGAGAAATAATATATTGCTGATAATCTCACTAAGGGCCAACCTGCTGAGGACCTGAAGAAGATTGATTTACTTCAGAATAAACAACAGATTTGTGGTTAGAGCTTTATACTGGCTATGGGAGACCTCAGCTCCAGTCCCTGATCTGTATGTGCTTCAGAATAAAGAATTATTGCTTTGTCCTCCATATCCCACATGATTAATTGAATGATTAGACTTCCAGACAAATCTTTTTCCGCCAACACCACAGATTCCACTCAATCCAAATAATTAAATAAAAATTGATCTGGAAAGGAAAGCAAAGCATTTCAGTGTCTAAAGAGACTTGGCCTTCTGGAACTCCCATATATTGAAGGCAAAACCAATCTCAAGTGCACTGAAAACACCCCCTGCATAAGCCTGTCTCAGGTCTATCCTAAAATGTAAACAAAGACACCAAATAACCTGACTTGGATGATTTAACTAATTTCCTCCTTGTGACTCTTGGCTCCTACCAGGATGCGGCAAAAGAGGCACTGGAACCTGAGCATCCATTGTAGTTCTATGCCTTGAGCTCTGGTATCTTGGCCATTTTGTGATGCGTGACTCACATTTCCTCCTTACCTCCCAATTAAAGGGTCTAAAAAGTTCCATTTTATCCCAGTTAATTTTTTTTTACCTCAAAAATTTACCTCAAACTTCAAAATTCTTTAAAAAGGAACTTTGCTTTCAGGATACCTCTGCCTTGTTTTTTTGACTCAGAAGACTTAATTTCAGTGGTTCTTGATCAGCCTGCTGTACAGCTTGATTGCTACAAGGAATGAGTGATCCACTCCATAACTAATAAGCTGTTAGAGAGCTAGTTGGCAGCTAATGTGATATCAAAGTGAAGGTATTTTTGTATTGCATCAGCCTCAAAGTAATTTTGAAAGAAGTCCACAATTAGAGACAAGGGAAAGAAAAAGAAAGCCAAAGACAGAGGCAGAGTCGGTCAGCCTCCAGGCAGAATAAGATTTAAGAAAGCAAAGATGTAGCTTATATGTTAAAGTAGACAAGCCAACAAAATAAATTACTATGTATTGGAGCCAAAGATTGTAGTCAATGCCTTTCTGTTACAACTGAAGAAACTACAATAGTAGTAACATCGCCCAAAGAGCAAAGATCAGTAGCAGTAGAGCAATGGATGGAGAGGGTTATAACAACATTAAGACAAAGAAAAGCTAGCAGCCTTTGCCAAACTTATACAACTGTGTTTGGCAAAGGCTGGGATCACTGGAACTGGCAACGCACAAGACATTAATGAGGCCACAGTGATTAAACAGTCCTTTCAAGCAGCAGATATGTATTTCTGGAGCATTTAATTTCTTCAGTGATTGATCAGAAGAGATGAATATGCAGCATGCCAAAAGCACTGGATTCTTCATTTAAAGTCTCTTACCTTTAATGAAAAGAATTTACAGGGCTGTGCTCATAACAGATGAGGACTGGTCAACTGGCAGCCTATGAGTCAAACAGGGCACACAAGGAAATTTTGGCTAGCCCCTAGAAAAGCCTACAGCTGTAAGCCAAGCCAGTTTTACAGTCCACTGAAAGATAATGGTAAAAAGCAAAAGTAAATTTGATGCGGGCCAAGAGAAAGCATTGCCAACCATTCAACACACCTGGCTGGCCAGCCAAACAAACTGGTAGCATTACAGGAGAAGAAAGGTCAATTACATGAGAACGAGAGAAAAGGGTTGACTGTGGGTAGGACAGTTGGGAACATCTGAGTCTGGCCTAGAAATACATTCCCTGGCCTAGAAATACAGTCAGCGCTCAGTTGCCCCCGGATTTCAGTTTAATGGCACATGAACGTGGAGACACCAAAGCTGCCCTTAAGCAGCGGTGGCTCAGAGTCAGGAGGATACCATAACTGAGTCCTGATATTGATGCTCCTCATGTTCTGCGACACATTCCCGGGCACTGGGACTCCAAGGGACTTTTTGGTTCGAGATGGACAGCTCTGTGCATTGATGCTAGGCCTTGGCTAGCAAGCCTTGATAGGTGTGAGCTAACTCTGTGCCCACTACATCTGCATCATGATCTTACTATGTTATATCGTTACATTCTTACATTACATTATCAGGGTTTTTTTCATTATCTACAACATCCCTTAGTCCCTAACTTTGAATAATGGAGAATTAATTATAAAAACATCCTACTCTTAACACCTGGACAGAAATAAATATGATCCTTGAAAATAAGCTTCCTATCTCTATTTTTTCTTAGCATATTTATCACCACCACAAAGATGTGCTATTCATACTGAATAATATTCTTGTCAGACTGAATCTTTTATATTTTTAGAACCAATATTGTAAATCCAGTTATTTGTTGAAAATTTTCCTAAAGTATTTTATTAAAACAACTCTGATCATTTTGCATAGACATGTACCTCTTTGGCAGAGTAAGCTTGTAGCTTAAGTCTCACATTAATTTCAGCATGTACGTTGGGCTGTCATTTTATGAGAGTGATGCAAAATGTTTATTTTGGCCATCTTCTCAATGAGATTAGATTCCAGGAAGGAAACTATTAAAGGTGATAAAAAGAGAGTTTAAATTAGTATGTTTAAATACAAGACAAGTGAAAAGAAAAAAGGAAAAAAGGTGTTTTCTGCAGTGTTCCCTTGTCTCTACTGGCATGAAGGACTGTACATAGAATGAATTGCCTAACACAGGTCCTCTAAATCTCTGCCTTTGAAAGAGGAAACAAGCTCACTCACAGTTACTATAAGAATAGCCATCTTACTTTTGTTACTGTACCATGCAGCCATTTGAAGCATTTGGAATTGTTTGGGCAAGACAATACTTAATTCTATAAACACAATAGTATCCCATCATGCTTGCTGAGCAAGTTAAAGTAGAACACGAATAACTTTCACTGACCAGAGGAAGACAGTAATTAAAATAGAAAAAACATGACTAAAGTAGGACTGCTCTGCAAGTATTTTTAACGTATCAGGCCCTCAGCGTTCTAAAATTAATTAATGCTTTAATGAAAGTTGTCTGTTATCTGACTAACAAATCTCGTTTTTCTAATATCCAGCTACCCTGGCTTTCAATTAAGACTCAAAGAGCCAAGAACTGATGAGAAGGGACATCATAAATGATTTATGGATGTCCTACTTTTGTGTATGGTACATTTATTATTCTACTTAATGCATCCATATGGTTTTCTAATTCATTCATTACTGAAAGCCTCACATTACAGTTATTTCATTAAAGGTTATATCCATATTCAGGCAGATTCCTCGGAAGCATATTTAAAAATTAAAGCTACAATCAAATTTTTTATTTAGAGCATGGATTTCAAATTATCTATCTATTTAATTATTGTCCTATTACCTATTTCTAGAGGGGTCAGTTGTTGTTGGGGTTTTTTTTATAATTTTCTTGATCAACATTCAGTGGCTTTCTTGCTATTTCACGATCTGAGTGGTCTTTTAAATTTGCAGTTTATGTTTCCTTGTTCTCCCAACTCCATTACTAGTCTCTTGTTCTAACCACAAAAGTATGTAACAGCATGCCAGAGAGGTGTTCCTATAGCTAATAATCGCCTTCCCTCCTCCCACCCCAGCCATCCTTTAACAGAGTATTTCTACCAGGGTCAACCTAGAAGCCCTTAAAACTAAGTTTATGTCATAGTAGGCAATGGACAAAGGGGAGAGGTCTTTAACTAGCATAGCTATAGTTTAAACAGAAAAGAGTGGAAGAAAGGGAGTGAGTATTTTTAATTTTCAAGTTAATTTCTATTGCCTGTATACACTTTTACTGTGGCTAATTAGGCAGAGCCGCAGCATCCTGTAGCACCATTCCACAGAAAGCCTATGAGAGAGGTTTTCGGGACAACGTGTGCTTCATGCTTATTTTTCACCATCACCTTAAGACAAGGAATATAATTTCTATACTGTTTTAGCTTTACTTTGCCTAAAGAATGCAAAGGTTCTAAGAGCACAATATTTAAGGTCATTCTTCCACTAACCCAAAACATTCGTGTTTTAATGACCTGTCAGCTCAGAAGACTGCACTACTATAGAACTACATGGTACAGTACCTGAAATTAAACCGTTATAACATGAAATAATTTTTATTACATGCAATTGAAATATCATATCTATTTGTAAAGGTTAGCCTCCAGAGCTGTGTTCTTAATTAGACAATATATTATGTGTTGCACGAAGAAAGCATATCAGCAACAATTTGGCTAAACATTGCAGAAAGCTATAACTGTTGCCAGAACGCCACAGGACTGTAACAGAAGCGATCCTTATTTCTTTCAGTGTTTTCAAAAAGAAAACAAGATTACTAGTACAGTTAGTACCAGCAAAAAGATAACCTCTTATTCTAAAAACACCAACAGGAAAACAGGCAAAAAAAAATGAAATTAAATTCAATCAATGACATTGTGTAAATCATGCAAAATTTACTTTAGCATATTGTAAATGTAAAAAATCTTTATTTATATTGTCATTGATTTCTATGGTACAGTTTATTACACAATGACCATTCCCAAGGAGAATGCGTATCCTCAGCCAAATCTGCACAAAGCAGACATTCCACTATTATTCTCCAACAGCTAATAAAGGCTGAAATGTAAATCTGTTTCAATTCATGTTTAAATAAACACAGATATAACATATGCAGTCAACCATTTTCCTACACTATTCAATGCTGTTATATTAGCAGTCTTGATATATACTCCCAACACTTTTCATGATGCTTCTACCATGTACTCAATTCAAAGCGCTGTATCTACTAAAAAGTATTTTCCACCAGTTTATTGTGGTGCAGAGCCAAATAAGAATTAGCTCCATTACAAATTGTCAGTCATGACGACTGACCTTCAAAGGAAAGACAGTAAAACATTACTTAAATGCTTTTAGCAACAGCAACAAAGACAGACAAAGACTTTGTACCTCTCTGCTTACCTCCCTGGGTTATTCCCCTTTCCATGAACCATTTCGATACTGAGGTGACTGAAAAAACATCATTCAGTTGACAGCTATGTGATCACTTTCAAACTCCAGTATCCCCCCAGCCTGTGCATTTAAATTCAGAATTCAATATTTATTTTTTTTAGCAAAAGAGATGCCGAAGTGCAGTAATACTTGACCTATAAAACATTTTTAAAAGTGTGTTCAAAAGATCACCTTCTGCTCCCTAATAATGGTTGTCTGATTCAAAACGTCACTGTGTTTTAAAAATATCACATATTAATGTAGCGATGATATAGAAAAAATATTATTTTTCTTTTTCAAAAGCAGTTTTTATAAGGCTTAATATTTAAGGGGTTATATACAAGAACACATTATGAACCATCTATTCAGGAACTTCATAGAAGCTGTCACTTTTCGTAACAATGATGTCAGAAGTGAAGAACCAAAAGGATTATTCCAGAGGCTGAACTGCCAGATCCAACAAAACATTGACTGATAAGGAAACACATGCTGTCTTGCTGTCTTTTTATCTGAGTGCCCTTTAGCTGCCTTTTAAATGTTACTGTAGGAGACTTGGGTTTTCATAAAGATAGCTCTCTGAGTGTACAGAAACAATTAAAAAAAAAAAGAAGAAAAGGTGCTTCTTCAGTCTTTATTCCTGAACATTATCAACACAACACTTAGATTTATTGTGGGAAGAAGTCACTGATTTGTTTATTGGTGGGTCTCATGACCCCAGCAGGGCCATTTTGTTCATTTATGATTCTGGACGTCAAGCATGTGTGATTCCAGTGATGACACCCGAAACTCTTATGTGCCAGGAAACTTTTCCCTTTCCGTAGTCAAACTTAGGCAGTAATAGGTTTCAGCTCACATGTAAAAGGAAAACAGAACATTGATAGTGGTATAGCAATCTCCTGAACTCCCACTGAAATACAAGCCTGTCCGTACTGTTCAGGGTAATGGAGACGGTGCAGTTCCAACCGGTAAGGAGCTCAAGGCTACCTCCAAAGCTGAAGGCTGAAACACCCACAGTGCAGTTTGGGCATTGTCATAAAGAAGCCAAACAAAGAGCAGGGATGGAAAACCCACTGTTGTCTAAATCTCTGGGTCTTTTCTCCTGGAATTCAGTACAGCATGGCACAGAAATGGCACAGAAGCCTATTTCAATCAGAGGAATAAATGGGGCCATGTAAGTAATAAGGAAGCAGCAGGGGGGCTTGTTTTTTTGTTTATTTGTTTGTGGAGTTTTTCCCTATTTCAGAGACCCAATCAAAACACATACAAGAAATTTGTACTGGATCAGCCCAAGATCAACACTTCTCTGAATTTTCAGTTGGCTGAAACAATGTCTTTTGGGTCAAACAAATAATTTCATCTGTGAGTATAAGTGGTACTCTGTACCCTTTAGCTCAACAACTACCTCATGTGGAATGAGAAAGACTCATGTTCAGTTTTCTCCCCTATCTCCTTCAGAGCAAGTCTTTGAGCCAAGTCTCCCACATTTCGGTATACAGCCTTACTCTCACATTTGAGTTCCCCTGCACCTCCGAGATATATTGAAAATGCTTAAGCAAAAGTGAAGATCTTTGATTTGGCTGCAACTGTGGCTGAATTCAATCCAATTTCATGGAAAATCTCTGTTTTGCCAAAAAAAAAAAAAAAAAAAAAAAAAGATTATCAATTAATAAAGACTTTCCTGGAGAACAAAACCCAGCAATTTGAAGAATGGAAAAACATAGGCAGATTCCTTTCTGCTACACACAAGTACCTACTTTATAGCTGGGACTGGTCAGTTATAGGAACACACAGCTGAAAGAAGAAGTATGGAACAGCCGACACTTACCTTCTTACAGATGAACTGCACAATGCTAACTGTCAATGAAACTTTAGCCTTTAGTTTAAAAACATATAAGATGCCTGCTCCTGAAATTCAGTTTTCATTTAAACTGTGGAGCTTATGAAGAAAACTAAATGACTTCAAAGAAACGTCTTCCCTTCACTAAAAAATGCAGGAAAAGGAAAACTTTGTGACCAAAGAGGATCTGGTCAATTTGTGAAAGATATGACTAGCTTTTGTGCAAGTTTAGCATCCCAATGAATGTGACAGAAAATAACCCCATAGTTGCCAGCATTAAGCTAATCAATTAAAGCACTGGGTTGCTGAATATCCCATTAACATTCTTTTATCATTTTGCAAGTCAGAAGACAAAAAAGTGCCTTAAGGAGGTTTTAGTGCATGTTACAACCTAATGCAATCTTTCCTGTTTTCCACAAAGACTGACAGCAAACACAATACCATGATAATGGTTCAGCATGCAATTATCCCTGCTGAAGTGCACAGAAGAAAGCAGAAAGCAAATGAGGCCAACTAATGCAGATTCTCTAGATTTCTTTGTGCAAACAAAATCCAGAATGACAGAGCTGCAGGCTACTAGGTCTATTTGCAAGGCTTGCTGCAGATATGTTATGCCTATTATAATTACTTAAGAAAGGACTAAGATAATGGTGAGCACCAATCTCTTATTAGAAGGTGGACTTAAGTCTAGAAGCCAAATGCTGTGAAGACCTGGTGTTTGGGGTCATGATGTAAAGTGTAAAGCTACACAACAGTGATTATAACAATCACACTAAAGATACTGACTGATGTTGCACACTGTTGTAACGTGTGACTAACATTTAGAGCTTGTTAGCAATTCAGCACTGTAATTATAAGGCCTTAAAACTTCACTGTCTATCAGCACGGCACTTGTCCTCTGTTGTTCCAAGCATCAGACAAACACATGACCTGGAAATGGAGAGGGACGCAGATGATACCTTACTGGATTTCCAGATCTTACTGCTCAGAAGGCTCCTTCGAGAAGTCACTGCGGAGACATGATTTTCTATTTATGCCTCCTCTGCCTGGCACAGTGCCAATCCCTCTCTTAGGCTGGCAATAACAGATGTTAAGTGACAAGAAGTGACATCTGACTTTTTGTTACGTTTCACAGACAGTTAGCTTGGCTGTTTGCCCTAGCACTGGCTGACCTGCCACTTTATGGACTACATGTTCTCCTCACTCATAACATATTTTTTGCCTTATTCTCACCCCATTTTGTAGCTTAATATACTTTTGAACGTATTTTGACCACCTCTTCACAAGACCTACAGAGGGAGTGAGCTTAGGGTACTTTTACTGAACGAGAGGATTAGGATAGAGAGAGCCCTCTGAGTCACTGCACCACGCTGCATGTGGTCTTTCTGTGCACCAGAAGGTAAATGGCCTTTGGAGTCAGAGTCTGACAGACTCGAGGCTGAGACCCCAGGTTCATGCAGTATTCAAAAAACATCTCCTTAGTCACTTCCATTAGTACAATATAGTATAACTACATCTAGCTATGGATAGAACTACATATACATACATCTACATCTATCCCAGTGAAAATTAGGACATTACTGTACCGGAGGTAATAGGAAGATAAAATTACCATTTTGAATAACTTCCAAACTAACTGTACTATAACATATCACGCAACATATGATGGAAGGCAGACGGTGCATGAGCAACAACAAACCACTTGCTTCAGAAACTCTGCCTGTTCTGTCGTAAGAACATCCCCAGCCTTATCCATTCTTCTCCCCTCCTCTCCCTCCCAAATGAAGAATCACTTTTGGCCTGTGGTCTCCTAAAAGCAGTCCTTAATTTCTGGTCTAATGGATCACCATGGGCTATCATAGTTTCTCACAGACTTCTATGCACTTTTATTAGACTGAGACAGAAATATTTAAATATAACTTTACAGATTGTTCACCATGGCCTTACTGGACCAGTTAACTGGGTGGATGCTGTGCCAGCAGAGGCTGACACAGTATTTGAAAGACAGAAGAGTCCTTAACAAAGAGAACTGAAATAAGGAAGAGACTTTATCTTGTATCAAGGCAAGGTATTCAACATCAGGGAAAAGAGTAGTAAGAGATTATGGAAAAACAGTCAGTCAGTGGAGTGGACAGCTGCGGAAAGCTGGAACAGGTTATTAGTGAAAAAACATTATCGGAGCATCTTCTGTTCTTGGGATTCTCAGAAGGCCATTTACCTTCTGGTACGCAGAAAGATCACACACAGCTTGGTGCTGTGACTCAGAGGGCTCTCTGTATTCTACTTCTCTCATTCAGTAAAACTCTATGACTTAGCCTTGAAAAAGAGAGCATCTTATATTACCTAAATACCAGTGAGAAGAAACATGTATTTTCCATTTAAAGAAAGTAAAAAGTAAATTTCACAGATGATGTTCCATTTTTATGAAAAGAAAACTAATTAAATGTCTCCACAAAAAATGTGCCTATCGGGAAAATATTTTTGGGACTGAAAATCATTGGAAGGATTGAATTCCCCCACCTTTTTATCAAGCTCTCCTCATAAGGTTCTTATGGCACTCCAACAAAGCCAATCAGTAGAGGGAATTTCAGCGCTCAGAAGAAAGCATATTTTGTAGTCTGGTTCCCTTTTTTTGGCTGATCTTTAAAAGGAAGAAGGAAGTCTTCTGTCAAAAGTAAGTCTCGAGTGGATACATGAAGGAGGAGAGAGTAGGACATTCTCTGTGTTCCTAGAGGAGCTTCAGGAGGACATCATAGAATCATAGAATCATTTAGGTTGGAAAAGACCTTTAAGATCATCCATGTGGAAGTCACGGCTTCACAGAAAGTACAAAGAATTAGAAAAATAGACATTTCCGGCAGAAAAGAAGTGGTGGGAATAATGAAATAAAATATAGGAAAAAATAAGGTAGATGAGTTCTGGGCCTTGACACTGGTACTTAAACCTGATGCATCAGGAAATGGGGAACTGATGGAGGAATAAACTTATACTTGTAAGGCCATGTCAGTAAGCAAGCAAGAGATGCATCTGCTCTGAGTATGTAGTATGAGCAGAGTTAGACAAGAGGATATGGCAGTACTTTTGGGATGAATTTGACATAAGTGTAAAAGCAGTTCTGCTGTGATTTCACAGCCTCATGGTTTTCAGCTACCCAAAGCCACCCAGAAGCAGCCCACCTACTTGAACTGTGTCTAGATTTGGAAAGGATTTCCACATTATTTCAATATAAAATGTGTTGCTTAAGCTGGGATCAGCTCCAGATTAAGATGGCACTAAATGTACATGTCAGTGTGCGTGTATGAATATATATAAATATGTAAGTACTCAGTGTGCAGCTGGTGCTCAAGCACCCACTATCATCAATAGAAATCTTGTCACTACAGCCATTTGGGCTTAAGGAGATACTCAGCTCACCCTGAAGTAGACATCAAGGCTATGTTCTACTGGTAGATAAATGTGTCTGGTACTGTTCTCTGACAGTGAGAAAACTGATGTGGAAATGGCCCGTGTCAGTGCTAATCTCCAAAGCAGGATGACCACATCCAGTCTGACTATTGGATATGGTCCCTGACCTATATTAACTCTCTAATCATCCAGAAATTGTTTAGAAAAGTGCTAGATAGCTTAATAGTCTACCAATAGGCTAGATTTCCACTGCCTATACTGAAGCTTGAATACCTAGTTCACATGTGGATATCTGCTTATATATACATACACTCACGTGCTTTACTCTTCTACTGAATGCCTTCTCAAAGCACCAGCACCTGAAGCTCTTCCTTGTGGTCTCCGGTGTGCTTAAAGGTAGATGGTTCAAACATTGGTGACAAAATAGATGTAATGGTATGGCAGAGCTATAGCTCTGAGGCATTCAGCCTTATGCTAAATGCCATGGAAAAGGCAAAGAGAAGCTCTTTATGGCTGTCTGTGAATCTTATGTCCTACTGACATTAGCTGAGAGAAACTCTAATTAAATCAACTCAGTTCAGTAACACTCATGTAAGCCAAACAAAACTGAAGAGATGCGCTGAATTTTAGGCTACTGTACAGTGCTGTGACTTTTCTAAGCAACAGAAATAGCGACAAATTTTCACATTTATATAAGAAGGTGTATAGTAGTAGCGAGGTGTGAAAGGCAAAATCTCTATATATTGAGCAAGTTTATTATCTCTACATTTCTGAAACTCATCACAGGATACAAGTGAAAAAAGCATCTGAGGAGCTTGGTCCAGTCTTAGTACAACACACTTGTGTGCCTGAGAGAGACTTTGGACAGACCAAAATATATCAGGTTGCAAAGGATGATGCTTTAGCACCTCCCTGAGGTGATACTTTAGACCTAGTCTGAGCTGTAACCTTTATAACAAGTCCTGCTTTACTCTCAAGTGCAGCCTTAACTATATATATGTATGTATATGTGTTTGGGCTTTTTAACAAGTGTGTTAGACAGCAACATTTTTAATCATAAATGTTTATCCATACACTATATCTACTTTCCATGTACTGCCTTGACCTTGGTGGTGCTCACATTCAGTATTGGAAAGACTTGGAATAAAAACAAAATAAACATTTGGAGAACTTGTTCATTTCACTACTAACTCTCTAATATGTTCAATGAGTGTATAGATTCTGAGATCTAAAATAAACCCATACAAATAGAAAACTTTCAAGTATTACAAAAAAATTATGTAATTCCGTATGTTAATGAAGCAATTTTCACACGAGTTGATCTCACGTCATTTAGAGAGATAGCTAAACAGAACATATGGTTAAGCACTAAGGCATTTATAGAACAGTCAAAACGCTTCTAAGAGCTCTGGATTGTCCTCACTTCCCTCAACAAACAATGTGCACTGAGCACACACACACACACAAAAAAAAAAGACAGGAACTTAATACTGGGTAATGTGATGGAAAGCCTTCAGTTATATAAAATTCACTCCCAGAAAATAAATCCCTCCTCTTCCTCCCTCAGGCAAACGAGCACTACAATTTCCCCAGGTTCAGTAAAATTTCTTCTTAACATGCATTCTTTATTGATAGAGTCACAAAACATCACTTTTTGACACAATACCTGCAGAATTCTTGGCTTCATAGCACTCTGTGGTGCATTGGCAACATTTTGCTTGTCAGATGGTCTAGTCCTCAGCACAAAATGTAACCTTGTAATAGTTCTACATTAGGCATCCATTCACCCTACCTTTCCACCTCAATCATGATGAAAATGAACCTCAAGTCACTGAAATTAGATTGAATTCAGTTTCCTCCCCTCTGCAGAGCCGCAACAGCGTTGATTTATTTTAAAAAATAACCCCCGTTGCTGGCTTTCATACTAAATCACAATGTGCACTAGTCATGTAACTGGATTACAGGAAGCATTAACACTAGCAATTGCCCTTTCAAGTTGAGCAACCAACAACATTGCTAAAGGCTGGAACAAAAAGGGTCAGCCAGGGCAAAACAACAAATGTTGCCACTTGCCCTGTATGATAAAAACCAAAATGCAGCAACAAACGGTAAGTGCTAGTTCGAAACAAAGAGGGAGCGATATACATGTATTCAAAACAAAACAGACTCCCTTGGCAATGACATTAACATGGCCATCTACTTAACATGAAATTCAAGAGGGAGAAACAAAACGTTGAAGTGCAGAGACCTGGAAGGAGCAGGGCTGTGCTTGGATTATGGCAACCACCCTGCTGTGGGACAGCTGCCCTTTGGAGGAAGACAGCTTCAAAATTTCTTATTGTGGGATTAGTCCAGTGAGACGTCTGACTCTCAGCACTTCAGCTTTAAAACGTACGGTTCCCCAAAGGCTTTTTCTGAAAGGATGACATTAAAAACAAACCAAAAACACTGTCCTTCAACACATCCAGAGATAGCTGATATCCCAAGCAACAAATAGCTTTCATGTCATGATTAGCTCATGCTGTTATGCCCCCCCTTAAAGCACATATGGTTCTCAGCCAGAACAGAAGGCTTCAGAGCAGCAGCTCCATCCTAGAAATGCAGTAGCAAAGCTTCAGACCGAGGTCACTTAATGAGAACTTAATGTAGATTTAATAGATCTTTTTTTAATGTGACTGCCAATTGAAAATCTTCCTCATTTAGCTTTTAATGCAGGCACAGAGCCAGTCAGCTAAAATCAGGGTACTCCCAGAATATTTTGCAGGATTCTTCCACTGCAAGTTGAGGACTGTGGGTTTCCAAAAGTGTGCAAAGCTCTACTAAAATAACAGGCCATAGGTAACCGTGTCATTTAATGAAAAAATGAGGGGCCATGCATATTCTGAGTTGCCTGCACTAACAGAAAGGTTTCACCTTCACAGGAGGTGAACTAATGTTTGCTATGGAAAAAAGAGAGCAGGCACCTTTACCATGGAGTTGGCCCTCCTGGCTTAGGCTAGCTGGGGCATAGATGCATCCAGCTTGCTTGGCATCTCCTCCTCCTGATCAGTACCATTCAGTATTGGCACTCTGTACAGTTGGCATGTCCCCAGTGAAGCAAGGCTGTCAGTACCTTATTTTGCTCTGATATGGACACTTACATACAACTGAATCTAGTCCACTGACTATGCTAGCCATCTAATCTCATATTAGCAGGTCTTGTTCATGTGGGATGTGACAAGTCCAGAGCACAGCTTTTTGAGCCTACTTCTCTGATAGTATTTTTAACTATTAAAACTTTAATGTTAGACTAATAAAATTACTACACTTTTTTTCCTGATTATTCTTTTCTGTGTCACTAGCCTTTATTGCATTTGGTGCATTCATGAGGGCAGATCTCTAGAGGTACCAACAGTGGGAGGAACTCTTATGCGATGCTGAAACACTTTGTGTGCTAACATGGCCTAGTGTTGTATGCTCTATCTTCTTTCCTTGTTTGTAAAGGCCATTCTCTTTTAATCTAGCATCTTCTGTACAGAGTAATTTACAGAATTAGGCAAATAGCTGCTGATTGTAATTAGTCACATTGTTTCAGTTTCATCTTTATTAGTTCACTCTAATGAGTGTGTGAGCCATTATGAATGGTTGTTCTTCCCTCCAGGAAGGAGAAGGATGAGCCCAATGCTCTTCTCCATAATCAAGCAGGGCTACCTATGCACCAGGGTGAGGCAGAGCAGTGCCTGTGCAGAGCACATACAGACTGTGCTGTGCATTCCACAGAGGACAGCTCTACTGACAGTATGCTGCTTCACTGGCATGAAGGGTGAGGATGCAGCAGGGTGGCATCAGTATACAATTCCAGTGACATGCCCTCCGCTGCAGGAAGGAGCACTGCCATCACTTTTCTGAGAATGGGATAGATCACACACGTAGTTAACTGGAAGAGGGGGGTCCCAGACCATATCTCCCAGAAGGAGCACATAAGGCTTACACCAACAAAAACACAGTTCTTTGCAAGAAACAGGCTTGTTTTCAAACAGCTACGTAAGCATAATGGCAGATTCACTGGAGAAACAGAAGTGAATGAATCCTTTGTGTCAGCCTTTTAAAATCTCCCTGCCTTTGTTGAATTGTTCCCTAAAGTACATGTTCTCGTGCCCTATGCAGAACAAGTTTAAAATCCATCCAGCAAAAGCAGTGCAAATACCAGTCAAGACAAGAGGATTAAAGGCATTTGAAGCAAAGGTAAGTTCTTCACCCACAGAGAGGCTATATTCTGCACTGGTTCATCAGATTGCTTGTTGGTCATGGTGAGGCTATATGAATGAAAGTTCTACTAAAGTGAAGAGCTTCAAGATGTGTGGTCGTTATTTAGATTTAGATGATCAGCCAGGCAGTGGAATAGGAACTTTGGATAACCCACATTACAATCTATGTCTATATTTATCTACAGGCATATTTATTCACAAAACAACTCCAGAACTCAGAAAAAAGGCACTTACCACAACAATCACATTTCTTGCAGGAATAGGAAGATTTTCCACTTCCAAATCTTGACCAGTCATAGCTAACAGATTGAGGGATGGGTCGTAGGCAGGTCTGGGGAAGGTTGATTTAACAATTATTGCAGGGTGCAGCTTGCTTATTTTGGTGTGGGAAGAAGAATGAAAATTTTGTTTGGAATTCTTATAACTGTCTGTATCCAGACTTTTCTCCACACTCTGCACATGGTGATAAATAAACACAGGTTTCCCACTCCTTCGCTGATGAATTGCCAAAAAGTGGTCATTGTCTCCAGAAAAGCAGCCTGCAGAAAGAGAAGAATAAGTTTAGAATGTCTCTCTTGGATATTCTGTAGACAGCACTGGAAATCTGATGAGATCTTTGGATTCTGCAAGATTTGGAAAGAATAGTTGTGGAATACAAGAATTCCCTTAAAATCCCACAATGCAATTTCTATAGCAATAGCTTAACAACACTAGAGAGAGTCTACTAAGTATGTGAAGTGTATCACATTCTTAAACTCATTTTTACAGGTTTTTTTTTAAATGTTATTTATACTCCCAGCCAGGCTTACATTTCAAAAATGACGTGCAAGAGCAGAGCACATGCTGAGCCAAGTCCAACTTTTGTATCAGCATCAACTCCAATAGGAAAACATATGCAGTCCACTTTCTGATTTATTTAATCAACTAGTAATACTAAAGATGAGAATTGCTGTGATCATCTTTTATATATGGGGACTTGAGGAGAAAAGGCCAAGAACCAGATCCAAAAATCAGACTTAAACGTGTAAGAAAGAGAAGAAAGGCAAAGCTCAGATGCCTTAGTCCATAATCATAATTCCACATTCCCTGTTCAGCTGCCATTAACTGCTTAGATCACGAGGCCTTATAGTCCCTTGTGCCAGCTCCTGTTGTGACCCAGCCTACAGCCAAGCATTGCCTGGCCAGGCAACGGAGCACCTGGCTCCCTGCAGAGGAGATATAGATGTGTGGATTTAGCCATACCTTGTATACCTTGGTGTTGCTCACAAGAACTCTTTTAGATTACATGCTTTTAATAAACTCTGTACTAGTAAAAAATGAGTTTTCTTTTGATAGTCAAAATACTGCCTAATGATGCCTTTATAAAAGGAACCAGAACTAAAGTTTTATTGGATTTTTTTTTTTTTTAGGGATGAAACCTAATGAATCTTCAGTTCCTTTGTGAAGAACAGAAGAGCTGCAACAGCCCAGTTCAGCTCCCAGTCTGGAAGTCAGGCTGTCCCTCTGAGGATCAGCCTATCAGAAAAATAGGCAAGGATCAGCTCCTTTATAGATAAAAAGTAACGGATGCTGCATTAGTCACCTCTTGGAAGAGCACTCTAAGAAACCCACGGTGGTACAAAAGGGACTTTGTGTTCTAGGAGAAGTGAACCTTGAGAGCTTGCTCTGATCAGCCTGAAATTTCCTCTTTAGAAGCTGTTGGAGTTAATGGCAGTGTTGCATTTGTGCACCAATTGTTGGTTAAAAAAAAAAAAATCAATGTTATTTTAATTCTCATAATGAGCTGTGAAGAACAGCTCAGAACCAACAACATGTTTCAATTCAGGTTGAACAAGAAATCATTTCGTTCTATTCAGACTGATTTTTGCCTCTGATTTTTGTGCTTCTGTAAGCAAATCAAAATAATCAGTCATTTGCACAGCTCTACCCAGGGCCCTTAGGAGATTTCAGTGTAGGTAATTACATTCTGTTGACCTAATTTCCTCATGAAATTTTGGTTAGGAAAATCAAGGACAATATCTTATCTGTGCTATAGTATTGCTATGCATCATTGGGAAATGCATTCTCTGCCAAAAGCAGGTCCATGTCAGTAGGCAGTGAAGCAATTCATAACATATATAAGCAGAAAATCAATAGGAAGAAGACATAACACAGAATCCTGCATTTTGCAGTACACTTAGAGATCCTCCTAGTATAAAGTACGATGCTAAACCTAAGGCTACTCTTTTAAATGGTAAAAACAAACACTGACAATTTGCTAGATGACCACTGAGGTCACATGTGTACAGCTGTTGTCAGGTTTGGATTGGGAAGATGACTGAGAGCAGGAGGGGAAAAAAAAAAAAAGAGAAACTGCAGAGTATAGTCTTAAAGACAGATGAATTTCAAAGCTTGTTAAGCTTGCTGGGTTCTCATTAAGCTTTGTGGGGGTTGGCTTCATTGATAAAATCCTGAGGGCTGGTCTTACCTAGCAACTGAGAGAGTTGTGTGAAAGGCAAAATAGAAACAAGGAAACATCAGCACTTCTCATAGTCACCTACTTCTCATAGTCACCTCTTTGTTGGATTTATTTTCATGTCTCCTGCACAGACAACTACTGTTCTAAAACTGATCATAGATAATATACAGGAATGTAACTACAGACACATTTGGTGTCTGCAGTTCCTCTTTGCTTCCTTCATTCCTATGCCTTTGTTTCTGAGGGAATCAAAACCATTGTTTCTCCTGGAATTCTTTATATTGCATTTCCTACCCACTTTAATATTCCAAATGACCCTTTTATTGCATTTATTTTTACTGAAAGAAGAAAAAAAATAATATAATTAAGTATTAGCCCAAATTGTTCACTGAATAATATTAAGGTAAATCCCAAGTATGACTTCAAAGTGAATCCTGACTGAACCCAGAGTAACACAGAAAAACCTGAACAGTTGTCTTATTTTTGATAAAACAATAGTTAAAGGAACTCTCCAAAAAGCTCGCCTGCTTGTGAATCTCAGTACTTTGTAACAGCAGAATCACCATTTCCCACTAAAACCCAGCAGGCTCGCTTCCATTAGAATGCCAAAAATCACATAAATAACCAGGACCCTGCAGCAGATTTGATACAAGATCCATCGCAGCAGAATTTCAAGATGGACAACAAGATGGTAATGGTAATGGTTTGGTAATGGCCCATCCTGTAGAAATGAGAAATTAACAACTCTAATTACACAACATACTCTTTGCACTCACACAAATCCATTTTTACCAGCTGATAGCGCAGAACTTCAAATATGTTCCAAGAAAATGACTAGGCTGAACTTGGTTTTCTGAGAAGTCCACACAGCCCCAATAGCTTAAGTAGGTTACATGCATTTACAGTGCCCATGTGAAAAACTCCATTGATCTTAGTACACTGTGGATAAGGCCCTAACCAAGATCAGACTTTGACTCCCAGACTGCTATGGATGCCTCAGGTGATCCTAACAAGTGGGCCAACCTTGATACTCCAGGGGAACCTAAAGCTTCCTCTTAATCTGATGAAGGGGGAAAATATTCCTTCTTCACCCCTCGAGCTTCACCTCTGAACACAAGCAGTATGCACCAATGAGACACCTGGAGAAGTAAGTCATTAGAAACACCAGCACTTCTACTACACATCACCTTTAAATATTGTGAGTCTCCAACCCTTAAGAAAGGAGAAGACTGGGATTCCCCTATGGAGTTCTGTACCTATACAGAAAAAGCAAATACTCCTTTGTGGCCCCTGGGGAAACCAGCAGAAGCTATGAAGAACTGAAGTACCACAGTATGATAGCAAAAAGTGATTTTCGTGTCTTTTAAGATTCAGATATCCCAACATACATGTAAATTCAGAAAATGGGGCTTAGGACAAGGCTCAAAAAATAGAATTCCTAGAGGTATCTCTTCCATAAGCTTAGCAAACTTGATCCTAAAGTGAATTTTGATATTCTGCTCACACTGCCCTGTTTGAACTCTACTTCAGAATGTAGAGTTATTCATGACTGACTTCTAATATTCCCTCAGTGCTGATATCACCTTTTAACTAAAATAATTTTATTCCTTCTTCTAAAATTCCCTCCCCTCAAGTGTATTTACAAAGAATTATAGTTTATTCTGCCTTGGCATTGAGAAGAACAGACTAGATGTTCAGAACGTGATTCCATGCTATTTCTTCTAATCAAAAAGATGCTGAATCTTCACCTATTTCTCAGCTAAGTATTGCTATTTTTATGTCAATGGAAAATTTTATTTCATTATTTGTTCCAAAATGAACAATAATCAGTGGTTACTTTTAAACTCGCATCAAAACTTCTCAGCAGCAGGTTTGTATCTACCTTTGCTCCTGGAAGACAGCTTACCTTTCCTTCATCTAGATCATCTCATGTAATAACCATTCCTATTCCCTTTAGTAACATGTGCGGCACTGTGGCTTGATACTGGTATGATTTCTTGATTCTTTCTTCCAGTTCTTCTGTCTGCACAGTGTCATGATTGGTCACCACTCTTTTTCTTGGGCTCTGGCTCCTGATGAATATTGCTACTTCTTCCTCTGTTCCTTCCTACTGATTGACATTTCCTTCTTCATTGCAGCTCCTCATGTGCTGCTGCTGCTGCTTTTCCTTAGATTTGTTTTTTAAAAAGAAAGTCTGTCTTGATCTTGCTTCCATGTTCCTCTGCTGTATACCCCCTCTTTAATTTAGCTTCTCCTGTACAACAGTATTCTCATTCCTCAAAATCTCAAATTATCTTTAGTTGCATTTCCAATCCCTGGAGCTTTGCTTCTAGAACCTCTACCAACTGAAACACTTCATCTATTAACAAAGTGCAACAAGAAGCTCCAGAGTGACGTAGAATGCATACTTTCTACATCTTGCACATCTTCAATGCTTGGGCTAATTTCAGTATTTCCACCAGTGCCACTGGTTGCAGTCTTTGTCTTCATCATCCTTCCTGGAAAGGAAAATTGGAAAAATCCCTATGAAACTCCCTGTTCTGCTGGCTCCAGCTGTTCTGCTTGCTGGTTCCAACTATGTGTTCACTTGATTTTCTTAGTTTTCTGCAGAAACACAGAAGCTTCTGTCATGAATTAAAAAGAAAAAAGTATCCAATTTACAGAAAAATGATGGTTAATAGGTCAGTAGAAGTCCACGTGAAATACCCACATGGTCCCAGTATATGGGAAGCACAGAAGTTTCTTATGATAATAGATAGGTAAATCACAAGAATGCTAGATAGCACATGCTGCTGAGCCTGTCTTACACTACAAACGTGTATTACATATGCAGAAATGAAAGCCTATAATAAATAGTAAATCTGATGTGAAAGATGTTGTGGGCACTTTTGACTGTCGCAGTTGGCCTCTGTTAATAGAGAAATCCCAAGATTACTGTAGGCTGTCTTGACTCCCTGAATAGTCTCAGACAGTTGACATTTTGTTTTAAAGCAATGTGCCAGAAAATTGTTAGACTCCCAATTCCCAAATACCTTCACTTTCTCTAAAATAGACAGATAAAAAATTTCAAGATAGTCAAGATCCATTAATAAGCCAGTAACACTGTAGCACAGTTTTCTCTTTTTAAAACACAAAAATATCACAGCTTTACAGATTTTTTATCTCACATCCTCTAGAGCCAGAAACCAGAACTTTATTTGACTGGAAAAGAAGAGTCCCAGTGGGACATAACATTCTTTTGTAAACCTGATAGGGCCAAGATAATGGTGTCTAAAGTCTTGATGTATGTCTGGAAAAACAATTTGAGGTCATTGTCTCAAGTCTTATTATTTGTTTTAAGCTGAACAAATTAGATTCATAATAAGGTATGTTCCTGAACATTCCCATTTTCTGTCATGAGAGTTATACTGTGTATTTACTACCTGTAAGTAGTACAGTCACCCCAAATCCATCAACAGAACTGCTGCGCTATACCTGATAAAGGTAAGTAAAATGCACAAGTGAATATAGACACATATGGCATATGTTTTAAAACTCACAGTAATACTATAACTAGCATTATAATAACACTGAAGTGTCTTTATAGTTACAGATATCTTGGTATATTACACAGCTTGAGATTTTCATACTAACAAGCTGGAAACTGGAGGAAAAAAGGCAGAAAATGTAGAGTCATTTCTTAAGGGAAAAACATGCTGAAACTTTACTGATTGGTTTCAAAGATAAATTTAACTCAAATGCAATTTGAGTTAACGTATTTAATGCTGTTGCTAAATAATTTCTCAATTTCAGTAAAAAGACTTACTGAACTTTGGTAATTAAATTTTGTACCCTGAGCTCCACATGCTTGTCTCTTTTTGTTTAGCTCACCGTTCTGAAAGATGCTCTTTGGCCCATACAACCTTTCTTCTCACCCTATAAACCAGCCTCAGACTTTGGACAGGCTCAGTCTTTATCACCTCTTGCACAATGGTTCATCTTGAACAGCCACCCAGAGTCACTGTGAGAGGCAGGTCAATGCACTTATGCAGAGCATTAATCAATCCTCTCCAATAATGCCAATGTTCCTACAGCTAGGAGATTCATTGCCTGCCTCTTTTTAGTCCATTGAGATGGATATGGTCTCCTACCCTGCAGAGCAGAGTTTGCAGTCCTCTTTGGTCTATGTAAGGGCCAAGTAGATATTGGCCAAAAGGAAAGGAAAAAGAAATATCTCTCTTAGCATCTGTGCTAAAATGCTTAATATCATGCTAGCCATTTATGATCATGGCTCTAACTCTCAGGAGTCCAGATGACACAGATACTAAGGGAAATGCTAACTACTGGTAATTTCTAGACATAGGATAAACACTACTATACGTTTAAAAGACTTGTGTCTTCTCTGGGCTGTGAAGGTTGTCCCTTCTGGTGCAGGCAATGGGACCATCCTTTGGCTGTGACTTTAAAGATACAAAAGTCTACTGCTTTATCCCTGTTTCATCTATCTTACCAGAAGAAAACCCAAAACATATCAAGAAGAGTCAATGTATCTGGTGGGAAATAAAAATGTTTTAAATGATGCTGAAAGCACAAATGAAAACCAAAGCTGTCTGGAGGAATATGCCTTGCATCTGTACTGTCTAGTTAACAGTACGTCTTACTGTCAGCGAAGTAGTACATCAATCAAATCTAAATCTCATTAGGATAGGCTACGCAGTTTTAGCCAAACACAAATTACTGCTCAACTTTAGTGAGGTGGATGAAGAATTATTAGCAATAAAATGCAGTTAAACAGTGGCAAAAATATGACCTCACTATTAGCTGGACAACAGAACAGACTTTTAAAAGGTGAGGCAAACCAGGCAAACATGAAAAGAAAAAAATATGAATCCACTTGCTGGTTTGGTAGCACATGCATGAAGCAACACATTGGAAGTTTTGGAACTGACAAAAGAATTCACCTGGGAAAATACTTTCCCACATATAACAGTCCTTGTAGCAGAGGGACTTGCAGGCTGTGACTGTTTCCGTTGTTCAGAGAATAACGCCGAAACACAAAGCCTGATCAGATTCTTCCTTCGCACCACAGCTTCCTCTTAAGACAAAACTTGTTAAGAGCAATACAAATGAAGCTATTCCCTACCCAAAGGAGGCTGCTAGACCTAACTGGGCCTGCTCCTGCATAGCTTCTCACGGCCTCCTTCAGCTAGAAGTTTTTCAGCCCTGTTACATTCAAAGTCTTGTTCATGACCAAAGAGGAAGCACACCTTATACATGTAAGCAAAGTTAAGAGTTTATTGTTAGCATAATGAAAATCTTAACAATCTAATTCAAGAAGCATTGTTAGTCTAGATTTAATTTTTATAGAAAAGCAAAGAATAATAATACAGAAAAAGTCACAATAATAGCAATAATACAATTAAAATTGTCAGTCCCTTTCCCTGCTGTTATCCAGGTCTGCATTTTTACCTGTTACTGAGCAGTTTATAGCATGGGGTATTCAGTGTCAAGTCTGTACCCCAACTCTTATCATCCCACATCTGAACTCCTCTACGCCACATAGAATCATAGAATCGTTAAGGTTGGAAAGGACCTCTGAGATCATCAAGTCCAACCTGTTAACCTAACTGCCTGGTCTACCTCTAAACCATGTCCCTAAGCACCACATCCACACGTTTTTTGAATACTTCTAGGGACTGTCATTGTACCACTTCCCTGGGCAGTCTGTTCCAATGCTTGACAACCCTTATGGGAAGAAATTTTTCCTAATATCTAATCTAAATCTCCCCTGGTGCAACTTGAGGCCATTTCCTCTTGTCGTATCACTTGTTACTTGGGAGAAGAGACCGACCCCCACCTCACTACAACCTCCTTTCAGATAGTTGTAGAGAGCAATAAGGTCCCCCCTCAGCCTCCTCTTCTCCAAACTAAACAACCTCAGCTCCCTCAGCCGCTCCTCATAAGACCTGTGCCCCAGACCCTTCACCAGCTTCGTTGCCCTTCTTTGGACATCCTCCAGCACTCTCAGTGCCTCTGCTGTTCTACCAGGCCTGTGTTACTGCTATCTGTATAAAACTAGAGTTGCACCACACAAAGATAAACAAGAGTAAAACAGATATAGATGTTTGGTCAATTAGAGAAACTGCTGTCAGAGCTAAACCATGTAAAACAGGCAGGTCAAGGAAAGTTTGGGCAGAGCAGGCCTGACAAGCCCCAGTCATGAAGCCTTGAAAACTCAGTACAAAGCTTATGGCTTTGTTATTAGCAAAGGCAACACCACATTACAGGGCTACAAGGTCACAGTCCTTCATAGGAAGGGTTCTGCGCTTTCCTAGCTAGGTCTGGTAATCAAAAGGCCAGGCCTTTTGCAGCAGAGGAACAGCACCCATGACGTGAAAATTTAGAGCAAGTAACCGACACCAGAGCTAAGCAAGCACAGAACAGGACAATTGTAAAAATTCAGAAAAATATTTTGATTTGCCCTTAAACAAAATGTTCAGAACTTTTGACTAAAACAAAAAATTCAGACAAAATCCATTCGTACAAAATGTCTGCAGATGTATATACAATTTGTTTTTCTGGGTGTTTGTGTGTGTGAAAGCGAGTGAGCGAGCGCACACACACGCATGTGAGAGAGTGCGAGAGCACCCCGAGAGATGGAGGGAGTATGCACAAGAGAGGGACGGGGAGACAGAGATGATTGCAAGAATTTTATTCCTTTTCTAATAAGCAATCTGCTGAAAATAGAAACAACTGCAAATTCATTTTCATTTTTGCTGAATTTGTCCTTTTCAGTAGGGTGAAAAAAAAAGCTCTGGCCAAAAATATCCACAGCTACAGTGAATTTGAATTAAGCACGAGTGGTATCTTTTTCAAAAAGACACTTTGCATCTCGTTTTATGGGCCTGTTGCCTGATATGTCAATAATGAAACTGGATACCACAGACCACTGATTTCACTAGGTCTACTCATGTGAATTAGGAGACGAGCCATTGGTCCCAAAGGCACTTAAGTATTCTGCCATACTTATGCCCTGGCACTAATGTGCTGTATAGTCTCACATCAGACTTTTTTTTCCAGAAGGTGTGAGAAAGTGCTGCATCAATTTGCTAATTTTGTGATTACTGTCATTTTCCAAATGAAGGTTGTGGCTAAATTCTGCTCTGCATAAGGTGGATGTAAATATATAGTATCTCCATGAAATACATAGTATCTCCACGGAGATCCATAGCCAGTATGAAGGGAAGTCAAGTTCAGTCTTAAAGTTTTGGCTGGTTTATTTTTGCAGTAATACTGCTCTAGGAAATCACACCGAGGATTTCTGAGCAGATCTTATAAAGCTTCTCCAAGTACTTATTCCAAAGCCATGCTGAAAATCCTACAGGACAATGACTGTGCTTTACAGAGTAAGAGTCCTACCGCTCCTTCTAGTCCCCCACATCAAGCCTCATAACATCCCCGTGGAGGCGGACCTCCACCAAACATGGCCACCCGCTGTTATCTCATTAGCCTCCTTCTAGAGAGACAGACTCCCCCAAGAGCCCAATTCATGGTTTTTCAGCAAGTCTCCTGCTTCACTCTCCAGAAAAGCTGGAACCAGCCTTTGCTGTCTAAGATGTTTTAGTTTTCTCATAATACAACAAATGAAATTAGACAGGGATTCCGAGATCACAAACCTCAATAATTTCCTAATGGATGTACTGAACATAAAACTCTCATAGACGATGATGTCTTTCAAAATGATGAATAGCAAGAATTTCCACATGTAAAAACACGACAAGAATCTCTTTTCCAACTAAATACTTTCTCAAAAAAATGAAGTCAGATACTGAGTTATAGAAGTAATTCTCCCCAATGGAACCTTTAAAGAGACAGATGACTACCCTCTGATTATCCATGAGTCTACTAATAAAAGGCACAAATGTCTATTCTAGTAAAAACACCCACTCATGGCCAGCAATATGTTTTCTAAAGATGGCAATTATAAGTATCAGCTTCATTTAGATTATGTTAGTGTAATGAAGCAGAATTCCAATACATTTTTAAAATCAATGCCTCCTTCACATTTGCTCTAAATGTATTTAGAAGCTAGAATTATTCACTCATTAGTATGAGGTTACTGAAATGGATCTGATTGCAAATACATTTTGTGCAGATCTCACCTCAACCCTAGGACAGTCCCCAGATGTTCTTATTTTTGTGACAGAGCTTGTGCATTTTTTAGAAAATAGGCCCCACAACACTTAAGTAGAAACCACAGTCCACTCAAGTAATTTCCAACCATGAAAATACCACACAGTGCATGTTTGACCAGGAAAGCTGAAGTACTAGTCTCTGCCCAGTGGAACTCAGTAAAATCACCCTGTGGACTTTGGTAACAATTAACTGCGAACCAGTCTCATGTATTTATAATGTATGTTTCTACACCTAGTGAATTCCACCCAATGGAGTGTTAATTTGTGGTCAAAGAAATTTCAGGTTTGATATAAGCAATCCTGATGTTATTACAGCATTACCCCAAGAAGATAAAATGCCACTATTTCCTACCTTGAATTTTACCTGATTCAGCTGAGGGGCTTGGGGAATGGATCCATCAAGAGGTCGAGACAAGGATCTACATGCTTCCTCTCTGAAAAGGCTAGTAGGGAAGTATTGGTCCATACTGACTTAACATTGTCAATGCATCTCTTCACTGATGAAGAGAATAATAAAATGAGGTAATAGAAGCCCTTAGCAAGCTAGTGTAAGGCCTTTGCTCAAGAAACCATGACTTAGATGACTTGTCCAAATCTTCAGTCATTAACTCTTTGCTTTTCCAGGACCAGGGTTTGTTCATCTTAAAAGTAAATTCTGCAAAAATGCTCTCTTAAAGAGAGATTTTTAATGTAAGGCAGGTGGTGGGTTGATATGGTGATTGTTAAGTGAGTAAGTTTTTTTCTAGTCTAGTTGATTTTCCTAGCCTATTTCCTGTGACTGGAAATTTAATTCATCATATATTTTAATTCTGTTCATGGATTTTGTTAAAAAAAAAGAGGTGAAATAGTTAATTAGTTGAGTAATCTGGATGACGCAAATGGCTCTAATTACAAGTTAGTCTAATGCATCACTTTGTGTTTTTGCTACCACCTGCCATTCTTTTACAAGGAAACAATGCTTCCAAGTCATCTTGGGAGACATCAGGTTTTTATTGCAAGAATACATATTAAAGAATACATATTAGATCATACCTACTACAAAAGAGTATAACCTGCGCTGCCTTGAAGTCTCTCATGCAACGCATAATATAAGTTGAAGGTTCATGCTGACCTGTAATCAGTCGCTACAGATTTATGTCTTTGTCCAACAGCAAGCTCTACATAGGTTGATTACTTCACCTGCTGCACTCAGCAGAAGGGCCTAATTCTGTTTTCAGAGATGCACACACAAGTGTCTTTGATTTCAGCAAGCAATATGTGGGTATATCAACAGCACAATTGGATTTACTTTTCTGTTTACACAGCTGTCATGTTTTATTGGAATCGGTATCTAAATCAACTTAGTAAAACGGTACCTTTTTAAGCACATGAAAATTCCTGATCACATTTTTGACAAGAATACTTTCCATTTTTTGTGTGAATACATATGTAGCTACTGTAACACAACCATAGTAGAATTGTCTTTCCATAGCAAACCAGATTTGCAATATAACATGCATTACCTTTCCATTACAAAGCACTATTTAAACACGTTACAGAATGAAGTATTTTTGCTGTAGCATTAGCTCAAGTAAATGTAGACTTCTGTTTTCTTTAAAATCTATTATCATCAACTGATATCAAGGGAGATTTTGTTAATGTCTGCTGACAGTTTCTTCAGCATTCCCTAGAAGCATGCCTCATGTATAGTCAGCCTCAGAACAAAAAATCCAAGCAGTTTCCATCACATTACAAAAAAATTGACATTTGGGATATAATTTGTGACCTAGCACTAGCGGCAAGTGGAATGCATTTTGTGATTCCACATGAACCAAAGCTGCAAAATCACTGTCAATAATTCATAAGTTTAGGCTATACATAAAAGATGTCCATAGTGGTAGCCTGTGTAAGACCAAATTTTCTACCTGCATCAGATGGAAGAGAGAAATCTCAGCAGTTTAAGCTTGCTATATTATTTCATTGTTGTGACATCCTCAATGACTTCCAACAGGAGCAAGTTGTATGCAAGCCCTGCCTGAGAGGAAGCACAGCTCTTGCACTCAATGGGAGCCGTGCCCAATACGCAAAGGTTGAATTCAGCTCCTGTTGATCCTCTCTGTTGCCTTCTCAGAAAAAAACTATTTTCCAAGATTGCCCAGGGAACACAGTAACACCATACAAATGTTTATTTTCCTCTCTTTTTCTCATGATTAGAGATATTTTCATAATAAAGGCCATGCTTTGTCTGCAATCATTCCCAGTAACTTAATGAAACAAGTAAAACTTAGTAAGGAAAGTAAATGGCTTAATGGCAGGATATAAACCCAGTTTCCATTAGTAGGATAGAAAAATGAAGCACATCAAAACTAATGCGAAGTCCACTATTAATAGAGGATACATTGAGATTAGAAGGCATGTTATGTCCAATAGAGGCTGTATGCTAATTTTGTACAGATGATCATTTTAATACATGTTGTAAAAGAACAATCTAAAAGCAGCTTAAGGCTTTTATTAAAATGGATCACAAAATTCTCCCTATCTTTCAGTCAATAATCTCTTGCACATATGAATATAAGGCATAACAGCATGAGCTTCCAAACTATAGATATACAGGAAAGAGGCTCCTGGCATTTTATGAAGTGTAGCCTAATATTCCAGGGCAATAAAATACCAATAACTGAGGCAAACCACTTCTCCTGACAACAGCAAACAAAAGAATGCAGTGCCCACTTCCTGATGTATCCAAATAAACAACTATTTTCACAACACAGCTAATTTGGAGGGGGGGAGGCATACACGTTCATGCACTGCTTTCCCGTTAAAAGAGGCATGAAGTTCAATTATTACTTTTAATGATTCTGCAGTAAGACAGTGCAAATTAGGTGCATCTTAAAAATCTCTCCTAAAAACAACATTCCCGGGAGGAAAAGAATTGGTACCTGTGCATATAATTGTTGTTGTTAATTAAACTTCAGTGACGTTAAAAGCAGGGTGCAACAGCCATTTACTACTTCAGAAGTAGCTATGCTTGCCATAAGTGATAAAACGAAGAAACTCTTCAACTTTACTAATTGAGAACTTAGTTCAATTATAGAGTTACCTCAGATTTTGTTTCCTTCCTAAGAGTATATATGCCTAAGTCTGCACAGGAGAGAGAGAGACTCTGGAAAATAAGCAGTTTTTCACGACTTAAAAGAAGCCCGAGATTTATGCCAGAAATATAAGCTACGAGTATCAGAAAGAAACCGGCAGTGGAACTTCACGTACGTACTCGGGCGCTCATCGCTCACCACATTTCTGAATGAGGCACACGTTTTGCTAGCAAAGCAGAGAGAGGATTTATTACCACCCCTACAGCCGAAACGCCTGCTGTCGCAGCTGAAATTTCCCTTTCTAAAAACCCTGCTGCCGCGAGCAGACACAAGTAGCGACGCCTCCTTCCCCCCCCCCCCCAATAATTTAAAAACAACCACACAAACAGGGAGGAAAAGGGGTGAAGAGGCACGGTTTTCTCTCGCCGCCCCGAGCCCCGGCCAGGGCGGCGCGGTGCGGGGCCGGCGGGCGCGGGGCGCCTCAGCGCGGGTCCCGCCCGCCGCCGCCCGCTGTCCGCGGTGCTGACCGGCGCTCGCGCCGCCCGCCGCTGCCCGCGCCCCCCCCCCCGCAAACCCCGCAAAGCCCCGCCGCCACACAACAGGTGAGCCGCCGGGCGCAAGCCGGTGCCCGCCGCCCCCCCCCGCCCGGCCCCGGCCGCCCCCGCTCACCTGCGCCGCGGAGGTGGAGCAGGAGGCAGAGCGCCCGCAGGCACACGGCCGCCCGCCGCATGGTGCGAGCCACGCTGAGGCGAGGCGAGGCGAGGGGAGCCGGGCAGCGCCGCGCCACCGCCTCCCGCTCCCCCCCGCCCCCGCCAGTGAGCATGCCTGGGAGCCGGCTGCGCAGGCGCAGCGCCGCGCGGGCGGGAGGGCGGTGGGGCGGGCGGCTGTCCTCGGCTGCCTCCGCGGCGCGGGGTGAGGCGAGGGGCGAGCCCGGGCGGCGGCGGCGGCTGGGGCTGAGGTCGGCCCCCACCCCCCCGGGAGCCGGGGGGGTTGTAGAACCGCCGAAGTGTCCGGGGACGAGAGGCGAAGGGAGAGATCTCCGGTTCCAGCCGCCTGCATGGGCAGGAGGCGATGGCGAGGGGGGTGTTTTCTCCCTCGGCTCCCAGCTGAAGCAGCAGTCGGGGCTCGCCGCTGCAGCGAAGCGGTGGGGTTTGCATCTCCCCGATATTGCAGCGCTGATGAGGCTCGTCTCGGAAGATTTGGTGTATCTGGGAAGACTTTGACGATGTGTGGTTTTGTGCTTGCGGCGGAGGCAATCCTCCCCTTCGATATGTTGTGAAACGCGTTGTGTGGTAAAATAAGTAGTTAGCAGAAACTGCGTGATGGAAATCACGGCTGATACAGAAATAAAGTAACATTTGCTTGGGATCTGCTGAACTCCAGGCAGTGGTTCAGACCAGACTGATGCAACCCCTACTCAGGAGACACTTAGGAAATCTGATTACATGGCTATCAGAGACCCATATAAAGAGGCCAAACGTGAAACAGCCCTGTAACAAGATCATTTTGTAAAGTTGAGTTTAATTGATCAAAAGAGGCACTGGAGGCTAACCTTGAGAGGAAGCGGCAGATGTGTCACCCGGCAAGTGATCCGTCTACAGCCTGCTGCTGGATGTGGCAAGCAGTGTACACGCACGGTCAGGTCTGCGGCTGAAATGTTGCGTCCTAAGTAGAAAATAACAAAAGAGATTAACCGAGCTTGCTTGCTTCTAACTGGCTTTAAATGAACCTTTGCGCAGAAATTGTCTTCATGTAAAGATGGGAAGGGCTTCACAGGGCCTGATATCTAGATGCGATTGCATGTGTGACTGTACGGATGCAAATGAGCTTCCTTTGCCAGCCCCCACACGGCTGTTCACATACATATAGTCGGTTAGGTCGTTCGTTTGACAGCAACGCAAGTGAAAAAAGGCTTGGGTTGGAAGACAGCCCTCAATCTTGAGCTCTGCCCGAAATGGGGAATTAAAATGATCAAGGGGATTTTTGAACAAGGAGTGGTATTTGAGCCCTGTTATCTCAGTAATACCTTTTGTAGGTGTTGTGCCTCAGATGCCCTGCTAAGTCGTGAGATTTCTGCTGCTTCCTCTACTGAGATGATAATTTGCTGTGGGTATATACAAATTGCAGCACATCCTGTTCCAGTTTAATCCTGCTAGTTCTGACTAGAAGAAATGCAAGCAAAAAGAAGTGAAAGAAAGAAGTCCGTCCGTGCATTTCACCCTACTTGTGCGCCTACAACTGCAGTTCCTGGGTGCCCAGGTCTCAGAGGTATACATATGGGAAAAACAAGCAGGAGGCTATACTTCCCTCGGTATATACAGAAAGACACAAGAAAAATTTACTTACAGTCCTCTGATGTTTTGTTATTGTCCACAAGTCGTCACCCTTGTGTGTTCTAGGTAAGGATTTAGGGTCAAATATGTCAACAGGATAACTCCACTGAAGCTAATAGTATTGATTTATCCCCATGTGGTTACAGATGAGGCAGCTGTGGTTTCATATGATTGAGTGCTGTAGCATATCTACTCACCTCACTTGTAGAGCCCTAAGGCACAAAGACCAGATGACTCACCACTACTCTGTTAAGAAAATTGTTTTCCACTGGGGAAATGTCTTGAGATATGATTTTGAGCCCATAGCCAAGAAAACATTTAGGCTTCCAACTCATAGTTAAGCTGAATTCAATGGGAAGCTAAGACTAAATAATTTGCTGAATTTTATATCAATGCATCCTTTTTAAAAGGCAGTCTCGTCAATGCAAAATGGAAGCATTACTGTGGAGTGGGAAGCTGTTACACAGAAAATGAGCTAATACATGTTGCATCAGCTTGAATTCTCTAGCTTCACTGATTTATTTATTTATTTATTTTTGATTTCCAAATACAGAACATGATATTAATGGAGTGGAGATCGCTAGTGTGTGGCTTACTCTGAGAGAGTGTATTAAGACTAGAGCTGAATTAAGCGTTCAGCTGAATGCTGAATATTACCAATATTTATAAGTGAGGTAAATGGTACGGGATACTGCTAATTCTTTTCAATGTTTTTTCCATAGTACCTTCTTCTCTTCTGATGTGACAGATTGAGTATGCTGCTGAGAAGTCACACTCGATATTGGTTACAATTAAGAGAGGCTGTTCCAAGTGTTAGAGGTCTTACTGTTTCCCTCCCCTGTCACACTGGGTAGACCATCTTCCTTGTCTGGGAATTATTTTGCACTAGATTTCCATTGACAACTTGCTTTAAGAGGAAGCTAAAACAATGAAAGCCAAATTCAAAGCCAATCTTCAGTTTAAGAGGGCAGCGATACATAGATTAGCAAGCAGAGAATATACCTGAAGAAGAGCGAATCACACTTTTGTCTAAGGTAAATAATATAGATCTTCATATCTGTTGTCCCTTGACAAGCTTCAGCAGAAAACTGAAGCACTGTGTAGTAATAAATGAAAGCAGGTTGGATGAGGAGGGGTGAAGAGCAGGTTGTATGCATAGATCAAAGGATTCTTTGGAGAGGTGAATGCAAATCAGAAAAATAACTGCTTTTTGGTGTGTGCATGTGTGTGCATACAGTGATCTCGGCAGAGGAAAGCTCATGACATGTACGATTAAGTCTCACACTAAATAATATTGCTAGGATGGGAAGAGGGGTTCTTTTAACACAGTGCAGAAAGGTAACTGCTACAGGAAAAACTGTCAGGGAGTAGCTTGTGTCCTGAGAGATTGCCTGTGGGCAAAATCATTATTGTACCAATGCAAACGCATCATATTCCTTAATGAGTATTGTCATTATAGGATTACAGCCTTCTAAAGTGGCCTGGGACTCTCCAGTGTTTTTTTGGCAGAATCTCTAATATAGACCTGAAAAACAGACACTGGCTCAGCTGAGAGACAACAAAAACTTTGACAGCACAAGAGAGAGAGCAAGAGGATGCAAGGGTATTTGTGGATATGTGTGTAGATCTGAAACTTCAAGACCATTATCCAGATTTTGGCAAGACCATGTTATAATTTTTATATAATTTTGATTTTTTTCTTTTTTCTAATGAAGTTAACTATAGCTTAAGTAGAAACATTTCATTCCTGTTTCATGAGGCCATTTGGAAAGAATCAAATGGATTAAGGGGTACCTGACCAAAAGCTGCCTGTTAAAGACACAAGACAAGCCATTATTAGTCCCCAGTGTGAGCAGCTAAAGTACTGAACGAGACCTGTAAGGGGCTGGGGTAGCCCTAACCACTACTGAGGGCAAGACATCAGTACTTGCAGATGCATTTAGCCATGCCGATTACTTCCCTGGAGGGGAATGAATGTGATGTGGAGCTGCTTATTCCTACCAGGTTGAAGATAGCTTGTCTCAGCATTTTGTATTTAGTGGTAAAATACTTTTAAACTTATTTGAAATAATAAGGATGGCTATTTATCTTCTTGCCCATGGCAAGGTCTTTTAGCATTGTCTCCATCTGAAGTCTAATTGTGCAAATGTGCCAGAAATGTCAGCTTTTCTTTCTGCTGTGCTGCATTAGCTGTTCCATTGTTTTGCCTGAAAGTGGGACATGAAGACACAGGTCAAAATATTCCAAAAATAGGTGTAGGATTCACTTCATCTAACCTGAGATATCTGCAAGGTAGATATCTTCCTCTGAGCTAGTCATGCTGAGCTCCCATTGTCACCAAGAGAGAGAAATGGGAAGTACTAGGGCGTATTTCATCTGATCTCTTTTAGGTGTCAACCTGGGGATGAATCATGCCCCAAGATGCTGATTTTTCTCCACTGACAGTAATGGGAATTTAAGATAATTAGCTCACATATAGATATGAATATTTGCTCAGGAGACTCTTACATTTTCTTACAAAGTTGTTCACCTGGGCATTTTTCCGGATTTCTAATTGGAGGTATCTGTGGTTTTGAGTTGGTGATAAACAACCCTCCACAAGGACATAATCAACAATTCTATGTTAGCAGACATTTTTGGGTCTCTGTTCAGGTCCATTCAGAGCAAATATCTGGAACAGCAAATGAAGGCTCTGATTTCATACAGCCCAGGTACCATTTCACCATTTTCTCTGATTTCTTCTCTCTTTTATGCTATTCATACCAGAGGGCAGTAAAGATATCTTCCTCAAATGTTCTACCGGGATGTCCTGATTTTGGCTGGGATAGAGTTAATTTTCTTCCTAATAGCTGGTATAGTGCTGTGTGTTGGATTTAGGATGAGAATACTGTTGATAACACCCTGATATTTTAGTTGTTGCTAAGCAGTGCTTACACTAAGTCAATGACTTTTCAGCTTCCCCTGCTCTGCCAGGTGCACAAGAAGCTGGGAGGGAGCACAGCCAGGACAGCTGACCCAGACTGGCCAAAGGGTTATTCCATACCATATGACATCATGCTCAGTGTATAAGCTGGGGACAGTTGGCCTGGGGGCAGCGATCGCTGCTCAGGGACTGGCTGGGATTGGTCGGCGGGTGGTGAGCAATTGCATCATGCATCGCTTGCTTTGTATATTCTGTTATTATTCTTATTATACTTTATTTTATTTCAATTATTAAACTGTTCCTATCGCAACCCACAAGTTTTCTCACTTTTACCTTTCCGATTCTCTCCCCCATCCCACTGGAGTGGGGAGTGAGCAAGCGGCTGTGTGGTACTTGGTTGCCGACTGGGATTAAACCACAACAGTCCTTTTTGGCACCCAACATGGGGCACAAAGGGTTTGTGATAATAACAGATTAACCAGAGCATATTAAGGAATTTATATCTGTTAATAGTTGCTGGTCACAATATTGATTCATCTGTTCTCAATATTAGTTTATCTGATCTGCACCATGCTCTTTTTTTTGCTGCACATGTTAAAGATTGGTGTTGGTTTTTGCAGTTTGGTGTGATTAGTGATGTTTTGCTTGGGAGATTTGTTATTAAAACACTGGTCTTGAGCTTAGTCTGGTATTTGGGTTTTGTACTGAAGCCATTACTTTGGGTACCACCTCATGGAGACAATTAGCAATTATACTTCTTCCTCTGAGAGGTTTTTTATGGAGGACATACAGAATGGCACCTTCACTACCTTCTTCTACGATGTTTTCTCCTTCATTACAATAACTTTTCAGTATGTTGAACAGCCTTGGGTAGTTAAGATAATTCTGTCGGTGTTTCTTGGGGATATTGTTTCAGTTTTGTCTAAGGTTAATAAGCAATTTAAGAATATCATCTAGAGATCTACCCCAATGCTGGATAGTTATGAGTGGCAGGGTGTGTGGGACAGCATGGGCAAATGCCTAGGATGGTGGCCTCCTCCAGTATTTTGGAACTTCACCCCTGAACAAGTGCAGAATCCTGAAAAATTAGTAGAAAATTTGGAAAAAGTATGTTGTCACCCTGGCAACTCCAGAGAGGCACAAATCACTGCAACGTGCTGGGGCCTGGCCCATGCCTACCGAGCCCTGTTCAACACTATTCAGAACCCTCAAGGGGAAGAGAAGGTCTCCGGATCTGATGACAAAATAACAAGCTCTGCAGCTGCTGCAACCCTGGCGACAGGCACTGTGGCTACTCCAGCTGGACGGCAGGCACTGTGGCTACTCCAGCCCCCACAACAGGTACTACAGCTGAACCAGAGTACCAACCCATGCCGATATCAGTTGCCCCTATACACAAGAAGAAATGCACAAGAAAATCATCTCGTTTAGTAAGGATGAAGATGAACCAGGGCCATCATGAGAACAGGAGGAGGAAGAGGCAGAACTCATAAATGAGGTGGTAACCACCCAATCCCTATCCCTGAGTGAGCTATGAGATATGCGAAAAGATTTCAGTCATCGTCCAGGTGAGAACGTCATCACCTGCCTGCTCCAATGCTGGGATAACAGGGCCAGTAGCCTGGAATTAGAGGGTAGGGAAGCCAAGCAGCTGGGATCCCTTTCTAGGGAAGGGGGCATTGACAAAGCGATTGGATAAGGGGCACAAGCCCTCAGCCTCTGGAGGCAACTCCTGTCAGGCATGAAGGAAAGGTATCTCTTCAAGGAAGCTGTTATATGTCACCCAGGCAAGTGGACCATCGTGGAGATAGGTATCCAGTACCTGAGGGAATTAGCCATGTTGGAGGTGATGTATGATGACCTGAAAAACAAGCAGTTATCCAAAGATCCAGATCAGCCCAGTCAGGGGCACACGACCCATGTGGCGGAAGTTTGTACGGAGCGCACCATTATCGCATGCAAACTCATTGGCAGTAATGACCTGGAAAGACAGAGAGGAACAGATGGTGGATGAATTGGCTGGCCAATGCTGGCAATACAAAGAAAAGTCTCTCTTCCTTCCTATGGGCCTGTGTCTCGGCTGTGGAGAAACTGTCGCAGGAGGTCCAGCAATTCTAAGAGGATATGCCCTACTCCCCACCTGTATGGACCAGTATCTCAGCCATTAGGAGTAAGCGTTCCTCTGCTCAAGAGAGAGGATATAGTAAGTACACACCATGGGCCACCCTGTGGTTTTACCTGTGTGACCACGGAGAGGACATGAGGAAGTGGGATGGAAAACCTACCTTGACCGTAGAGGCATGGGTACGTGAGTTACAAGGAAAAACAATTACAACAGCGGGTTCTTCAAGGAAAATTGCTGCTCCAGTTTCCAGTGAGCAGTTCCCCAGATAGAGTAGAAAGGCTGATTTCACTTCCGATCTTAATAAAGGGACTTTTGATTCACATTTACAAGAAGTGAGTAACGAATGCTATGACCAGGACTAGAGGGGCCCTGCCTCCAGCCAGGTGGATGAAAAGGACAACCAGGTTTACTGGACTGTGTGGATTCGATGTCCGGCACATCAGACCCACAGGAGTATAAGGCTCTAGTGGACACCAGTGCACAGTGTAGCCTAACGCCATCAAGCTATAAAGGGGCAGAACCCATCTGTATTTCTGGAGTGACAGGGGGATCCCAACAGCTGACTGTATTGGAGGCAGAAGTGAGCCTAACTGGGAATAAGTGGCAAAAGCACCCCATTGTGACTGGCCTAGAGGCTCCGTGCATCCTTGGCATAGACTACCTTAGGAGAGGGTAGGACCCAAAAGGGTACCAGTGGGCTTTTGGTATAGCTGCCTTGGAGATGGAGGAAATTAAACAGCTGTCTACCCTGCCCAGTCTCTTGGAGGACCCTTCTGTTCTGGGGTTGCTGAGGGTCGAAGAGCAATGGGTACCGATCTCTACCACAACAGTGCACCGCTGGCAATGTCACACCAACCGAGACTCCCTGATTCCCATCCATAAGCTGATTCATCAACTGGAGAGCCAAAGAGTGATCAGCAAGACTCAGCCACCCTTTAACAGTCCCATATGGCCAGTGCAAAAGTCTAATGCAGAGTGGAGACTAAGAGTAGACTGTCGGGGCCTGAACGAAGTCACGCCGCCGCTGAGTGCTGCTGTGCTGGACATGCTAGAACTTCAATATGAACTGGAGTCAAAAGGCAGCCAAGTGCTATGCCACAATTGATATCGCTAATGCGTTTTTCTCAATCCCTTTGGTAGCAGAGTGCAGACCACAGTTTGCTTTCACTTGGAGGGGTGTCCAGTACACCTGGAATCGACTGCCCCAGGGGTGGAAACACAGCCCTACCATTTGCCATGGACTGATCCAGACTGTGCTGGAACAGGGTGACGCTCCAGAAGACCTGCAATACATTGATGACATCATTGTATGGGGCAACGCAGCAGAAGAGGGTTTTGAGAAAGGGAAGAAAATAGTCCAAATCCTTCTGAAAACCAGTTTTGCCATAAAACAAAGTAAGGTCAAGGGAGCTGCACAGGAGATACAGATTTTAGGAATAAAATGGCAAGACGGACGTCGTCAGATCCCAATGGATGTGATCAACAAAACAACAGCTGGAATACGCGGAACACTATCCTGGGCCTTGAAAAGCAAGTCCTGTGGTGACATGGCACCCCAGGAAGAATTGAGTCAGACAATGGGACTAATTTCTGTAACAACCTCATAGACACCAGGGCCAAGGAGCATGGCATTGAGTGGGTATATCATATCCCCTGTCATGCACCAGCCTTTGGGAAAATTGAACGATACAATGGATTGTTAAAGACTACACTGAGAGCAATGGGTGCTGGGACATTCAAACATTGGGATACACATTGACCAAAAGCCACCTGGTTAGTCAACACTAGGGGATCTGCCAATTGAGCTGGCCCTGCCCAGTCAAACTCTTACATACTGTAGAAGGGGATAAAGTCCCTGTATTGCATGTAAAAAGTACGCTGGGGAAGACAGTCTGGGTTATCCCTGCCTTGGGCAAAGGCAAACCCATTCGTGGGACTGCTTTTGCTCAAGGACCTGGGTGCACTTGGTGGATAATGCAGAAGGATGGGGAAGTCCAATGTGTGCCTCAAGGGGATTTGACTCTGGGTGAGAATAGTCAATGATTTGAATTGTATGATGTTAAAGGCTATATAATACTGTATAGCGTTACTTTTATGGTGGCTATATGCCATATCAATGGTATTACAGTAAGAGTCACCCAGATGAATGAAGAATGAACTTTGATGAAACTGAGCAAAGTGCAGTCATGATAGAACTGGGGAAGTGCAGTGATAATGGAAGAAACACTGGCTTCAGCATGCAACAATCCAACACCAGACACCACCTCTCCTACCCTAAAGGACTGTTATGACAGATGGACCCCAAAGTCATGGACGAAATGAACTCAATGGACATTTTAGAGGGATGGCACATAGACTTAGGGAATGATATCTGTGTGTTTGTGTCAAAAGACAGGAAAAGTAGTGAAGATTAATTGGAATGTATTGGGTAGGACCTGGGCATGACGTAGATGGTACAGAATAAGGCGTGGATACTGTCCTGGTTTCAGCTGGGATAGAGTTAATTTTCTTCCTAATAGCTGGTATAGTGCTGTGTGTTGGATTTAGGATGAGAATACTGTTGATAACACCCTGATATTTTAGTTGTTGCTAAGCAGTGCTTACACTAGTCAAGGACTTTTCAGCTTCCCCTGCTCTGCCAGGTGCATAAGAAGCTGGGAGGGAGCACAGCCAGGACAGCTGACCCAGACTGGCCAAAGGGCTATTCCATACTGTATGGCATCACACTCAGTATATAAGCTGGGGGGAGTTGGCCGGGGAGCAGCGACCACTGCTTGGGAACTGGCAGGGCATCGGTCGGCAGGTGGTGAGCAGTTGCATCGTGCATCACTTGCTTTGTATATTCTTTTTATTATTATTATTGTTGTCATTATTATTATACTACTTTATTTTATTTCATTTATTAAACTGTTCTTATATCAACCCATGAGCTTTCTCAGTTTTACTCTTCCGATTCTCTCCCCCCGGGGGTGGGGGAGTGAGCAAGCAGCTGTGTGGTGCTTTGTTACTGGCTAGGGTTAAACCATGACACAGGAGCATCAAGATTCATAAAGTCAGGTACTTTAAGTTACAACACGGGCAGAAGAAGGTGTAAAAAGAAGTTTCAGATTATCCTCAAAAGACCTTTAGTAAAGGCTAGGAATAGATCTCTTGAACTATACTTATTTCTATAGTCAGTTATTTTATGTCAAAGTAAATTAATATGATATGCCTTTCTCATAAAATACTGGCAAAAACCCCACAAATATGTGTGTGTATACTAATATGTATTTAAATATGGAAGGCAAGTTACCCATGGTTACTAATAACTACACAGTACATCTAGAATGAAGCAGCTATGCTTCATTTAAAGTAACTTGCACAGTACAATTGATACTCTAGATTCAAACTTCTCAACAAAGAAGTAACTAAATTTGCTTAGAGATAATAATAATAATGAGCTTCTGTCTCAAGTGAGTCAAACTTCCAGAAACTGTAATCTAATCCATAGATGCCAGCGTTAGAGTAAGTTCAGGTTCAGATAAGATGAGGGAATTTGGGCATTTGTCTATTTGCAGTATTAGCCTCAGACGGTTTACTTTGTTGTTCTATTTCAGGAAGTGTACCATTCCTTGAAATAGGAACTAAAAGAGAATTCAGTCAAAATCTTATTAATCAAATATGCAATTTTGTGCAAAGTTGACTTTCTTCTAGCCCAAGTAAACAAGAACAAACTGCCAGTCATCTCTCTCAGACTGGTTTAACATGCACTATTTTCTTGTATAAGCACAAAGCTTGATTTTAATGAAAATTTGCCTGATTTGCAGCCCATTGGCTTTTCAAATGATGTTTCTAAAATGTACTTGCAACTCGGAGCTGAGGTTTCAGTGCATCAAAAACTGTAGCACCTTAGGCTGGATGACAAGAACATGGACAGGAAACTGTCATCTGTCAATATTGAACTGACATTCACAGAACATTAGGGGATGGGAGTCATAGCAGGTGTCCTCAGCAAATAACAAGTAAACATCTTGTATAATTAATATTCAGCCTGACACTGTTCAGAGATTCAGTGGGTAGAATAACGTTTTCATTAATTATTTTGCTTTAAGGTATCATTTGATTAATTTTTGATTAGACACATGACATACTGTAAATGTAAAGATCTTAACGTAATTGCCCTATCCGGAAAGTTTAGATAATTGGTAGGACTCCATTATCTCTTTATATCAGGCTGAAGTTATACGTGTATTTGCTAAGGGAGAAGGTACCTGATCACCCCAAGACATCACAGGTTGGGCCCAATTATATCTCTGGATAAACTGGGTGTTTATCTATCTCTAGTTATTTTTTTTAAGTTTTGTTGTTGTTTTAGAGTATCAAATCTTCATCTTTCTACTCAGACTGCTAGTTACACACACAGACAATCCTACTGAAGTTCATGGGTGCCCTAAACAAGTCTTTTTTCAGTGACCAGTCAAGACCATGGAATGAAGTTCCACAGGTGTTAAGAGCCATGGCAAAAGCTTATTTACTTTCATTCCAAGTCTATTTTTTCAACCTTCCCTTAACCAGCATAAGCCTGCAGCATAATGCACATAATATTTGTTCTAATATCTCTCTCAAACAATATTCCTCTGTGGTAGACGATGGGGAAAAGAATAAACATCAGGCAGATGCTAGCCATGTTGCTTAACACAATTCTAGAAGGAAGACCAATCTCACAACAACAAATTGGTGTAAGTTGAATGGTATGGGTCTACACACTGTGAGTTTGAGGAGCTTGCAGCACACTCCTAAATCTTTAAAGAACTCACACATTTTATTATTAGAAATATTACTTCTTGGGTGTTTTGTTTTCTTGCTTGTTTTATAAACATAAACTGGAAAGCAACAGCCTTTAACAAATTCATATCCCACTTAATATAGATATAAATATATAGAATATATATAATATCATGTTTAAATAATGTTTAAATTTAAATGTACTTTTAAGGAGCGTAATAAAGGGATAATCAAAAAGAGAAATAGTCTAGTGTGCACATTTTTAAAATAAATTCTTTACAGCAAAACATTATCTAAGTTCTAGTCTACAGGCTTGGAAGTATTGTTATAAATTATGATGACTGTATCATCATTTCATAGCAAGCCCAGATACCCAAGTATACCTAGTTTTGTTGAGAGTTGAAAGTGTTATTGTGATTCACAAATAAAACACAATTTATTCTTTAGGCAAGAGTCAGAGAACACCAAAATAAAAATTTCAGAACATCAGCAATTTTTAAGTCTCTAATTAAGGCTTCCTGGCATCCTCTACTAGAAGTTGTTTTTCTTTTTTAGTTGCTTCTAAAGCCTATCATTCTTTAAAGATTTGATCTGAATTTTTCCATGTCTCTTTTGGAGAGTTTGCTTAATTTTATTGCAAGAAATTTGACTCTACCTGTTAACACCAAGAAGTATCCATTAAAAAGGTATTATCTCTAGTATAGCCAAGCTTTTGATCAAAGCTAGGAGCCATTTTGATGTCAGGATGTACCTATTGTTGTTGTAAAACTTTGTCCCAAATTTATCAAAGTTATAAGAACTAACTTTTTCAGTGTGTATAACTGAGGGTTTCTGGAGGCGGTGACTGCTGTTTGTTTTCATCTGGAAGCAAAATTCTCTCAAAATTTCATCTGCCCTGAATATACTCCAGTTCTAGTTACTGGCTGGAATGCTTGTGTGCCATTCCAGCAGAGCAAAAGTGCATGCTTCATTGCAAAGGTAGGAGGACTTCCTTGTAGATACTATTCTTAGCAGCAGGGAGTGACAAGGTATGGAATACAGGAATTTCTTTCTCTACCTGCTCCTGGAAGTGAAAAGGAGAAGCTCAAAGGGAAATATTGAAACAGGTATGAGTGGAAAGCGAAATATTAGCAACATGAGACAGCACAGGTAGTAATACTCTGATGCAGTTGGATTGAAAAAGGAAAAACTGAAGTACAGTAGTGGATGGGGGAAAACACAAGAGACGTGATAAAAAGTGGTCAGGGAAGCAGGAGGAGATGGCAATAGAAGCATGAGGGTCTGTGGACAGTAAAGTCAACACTATAGCTTGGAAAAGAATGCCAGATTCTTTGTGGGTTGAAAAACACATGTTCCAATTTGCTGAGCAGCAAGTAATTTTATCCAAACAAAGAACTGTCCTGGTTTCAGCTGGGATAGAGTTAATTTTCCTCGTAGTAGCTGGTATAGTGCTGTGTTTTGGATTTAGGATGAAAATAATGTGACAACCCACTGATGTTTTAGTTGTTGCTAAGCAGTGTTTATACTAAGTCAAGGACTTTTCAGCTTCCCATGTTTTGCCAGCAAGGAGGTGCACAAGAAGCTGGGAGGGGGCATAGCCAGGACAGCTGACCCAAACTGGCCAAAGGGCTATTCCATACCATATGATGTCACACTCAGTATATAAACTGGGGGGAGTTGGCTGGGGTGCAGCAATTGCTGCTCAGGGACTGGCTGGGCATCGGTTGACTGGTGGTGAGTGGTTGCATCACTTGTTTTTCCTGGGTTTTGTTCCTCTCTCTCTCTTTTGTTGTTTTCCTTTTAATTACAATTTTAAAAAAATTATTTTATTTTATTTTATTTTATTTTATTTTATTTTATTTTATTTTATTTTATTTTTATTTTTATTTTTATTTTTATTTTTTCAATTATTAGACTTTTCTTATCTCAACCCAAGAGTTTATTTACTTTTGCCCTACTGAATCTCTCCCCTATCCCACTGGGGGGGCGGGGAGTGAGTGAGTGGCTGTGTGGTGCTTAGTTGCCAGCTGGGGTTAAACCATGACATAAACAAAGCTCCCCTCTGCAATTTATAATCTGGAGAAATAAAAAATGAGAGGCCAATGTTTAGTAATTGTTTCTCTTAACGCCAATTTAGGGACTCCAGTCCTGCTTTCCTAGTCACATGGGCTCCCCCTTGCCAACACCTAGGGGACACAATGGTTAAAGACAAGGAAAATAATTGTGCTTATTAACCATAACTTTTTAATTGATAGAAAAGGAAAAGAAAACTTAAAAACAGAGCACAAGCAAAAGGAATGGCTATTTCATTTTAATTCTTTTTATTTATCCTTTTTGTGGAAAGACCTTAACAAAGACTACAACACTGAGTGCAGTCTAACCATATGGAGTCCAGAATATCTACTTCCTCCAAGTAGCAGCAAGTCTTATCTTAATGTAACATAAGTAATGAAGGTAGCCTATAGGTGGGTCAGCAATTACAGCTGAGGACTGATCAGGCCTATGTAGTGTATCACAGATAACCTAATCTATAGCCTTATAGATGATTAATGGATAGAAATTTTAAGTAAGTCTTATAAAATCTGGAAAGTGGTTTTATAAAAATAAGTCACTTGGGGAGTTGTCAAAAATAATAATAATATAAATATCTCTCAATAGTCTTATATAAAAAGTAAGTCCTTCTAATGTTCTCTGTTCCCCTTAATATTTTAATTTAAATAGTAAATCAATATGCTGGTAGGAACTTCAAAATAGATGTATCAATCTAATTTCTTGGCAATGCTTTACCACTTTGTCTTTCACAGGACGATGCAGTCTTGTCATCATATTACAAGAACATTCATGAAAAGAAAATCAGTATTCCCAAGTGGTGTATTGCAGTGTTTTTGCTTCACCATTCGTTTTCATTTATCTGGCTATTTCTTCATTTGTATAAGCCAACAGACACACTATGAAATTTGCGGTAAACTTGAGAATAGGAATAAATGCTTTCTTTGGCTACTTGTTTTATAATCTAACTTTTTTATAACTTCAGAAAAGGAGGTGCCCATCAGGTCAGAAGTGTGGGCTTCTTACTGTCTACAGACTCATTATCTTTGTCCACCCCTAATACACTCTTGACGTGTTTCCATCATGTGGCATCAAACCAAAGCTGTGTCTACCTTTGCTACTAATATGTCACTACTTTTTCTTCTGTTTCTGAAGAGAATAATCTTTTTTTTCTTTTAAAGTCTAGAATCTTTCTGATCCTCAACTCTGCCATAAGGTTTATTTTCTTGAAAACAAAGTTCTTTCAGCCTTCTGAGACAGGCCTTGCTCTTTCCAGTGACATGCAATGGTGGTCTAACTCTTCCTCTGTTGCTTTTTCACTTACAGTTGCTTTTACACCTTATTAGTTTGTAAACCACTTCCAAAATATAATTAGATTCCTACAAAGCACAAAGCTTTCCAACTTGCAGCATAAAAGGAAATAGTATTAAAAATTGAAGAATTGTAAATTTTTGTCTTGAGTGTTTAAAAAATATGTTTAGTGATTTATGGATAATGTATTTTATCTTTTAACACTTGAAACTGATCCTTAACTAACAAAGGATGAGGAATTCCTTTATTTATCCAGAGCATTTCCTAGTGAAAAGTAATTCCCCCAAAACCTAACCCATAAACACCTATTTTATGTTCTCCAGTTATCACTGGTATAAAAATAATCACAGATACCTTTTCAAATTGAGAAAAAAACTTCGAGAAGATTGGAATGATTTAACATTACAATTTTACTAATGACCATCTTTGAATCAATATTGTTGTTTTTCCCTGCGCTTTGCTACCAGAAAATAGCTACTAAGCCACAGGCAAAGTGCATCCTCCAGCAGCTGGTACCCTGATAGGGAAAATAGCCTACAATGCTCGAAGTGGCTCAGGCTGTAGAGAACATTGTCCGTGCAATGATTTCAACTTGTTGACTCTTGGGAATCTGTACAATTCCAAGTTATTTATAAAGTGTAAATTGAAGAGAAAAATCATCTGATACGGAAGGTTGCAATTGAAACATTATGTTTACACTTACACAGCCAAGCCAAATACCTCATTGTTTAGACTCTATTGCTAAATCTTACATACTTTTAAACCAGCTGAGAATGGCCAAATACAGTCTCACTATTCTAGCTCTGTCTTTTTTGGATACAATCCTAGGTCAGACCTCTCATCTGACTTTTTAATCTGACGGGAAGCTGCATTGGATTCCCAAATTAGTGTCAAAGAGCCCTCTCTTGGACATTTAGCATTAACATTAAACAATTTCCACCCATTGCTTCATCTAAAATATGATCTCTGAGGAGACCATGAACTAGATGTTCTAGGAGCAAGGAAGGAAATAGCAAAGCACATGCCTGTTGACAAAATTTCTTAACTGCTGAAGATTTACTCTTAAAGCACTCAGGTTTTCAAAGACCTCGCCATAAGATAAATTTTCTCAGCACCTGATCTCAGTCCTTCTGCAGTGCTTTTGTGAGATTGTTAGTGGTGTAAAGGGGAAAATCGATTTTGCTCCCTCTGTCCTACAAACACTTTCTATCACGTGGCTATGGCTGGCCCCCATAACCTGACTGCCACACTGTCTGGCTCCTGTGTCATGTTTCCACTGATATGTTGCAGCTCTTTCCCTCATTACAGCAAACTCTTCGATACATCTCTGCAGAAAAGCCCTTGTTCTGAGAGGGATCAGACAAGACTTGAGAGACAGTGTCTGTGTTGGTGGCAGCATGGTTATAACAGTTGGCAGTACTCTTCTAAGAAGTAGTCAAGCTCCTTTTCTGGACACAACAACTGTCTATCTTCCACAAAATTAAATGTATATCTGCCTTGAAAAGATTGGAAAAGATTCTAGAAGCATGTTTGACTCTCTCACAGTGTTACAGAAGTGTTATGGTAGCAAAGTCAAGTGCACAGAAGATGGGAAACATCAAGATTAAGTTTGCCGAGAAAACTTTGCTTTGATTCTGTTGTGCCTACCCATTAAAATGCATCTTCCATGAGATGGCCACATACTACACTTTTCCCTAAGATAAAACAAGAACAGGCGTAATACAATGGGATAGTCTTCAGATTCTATTCCTGACATTTGAGATATTTGCACAAGTTTTCCTCAAATATGTGCACACTTCCAGCATTTGCAGTGAGGAAAAGAAAAAAGAGAGAAAAGAAAAAAAAACAACAGTGCAAATGCCATGACACAGGAAATCATAAAAAACTCACTTTACAGGGGGATTTCATCCATTCAGGTAGCTTATGGTAAGACACTTATGTAAAATAAACTTCTCATCCTCCAGTTTCAGGAACTACATAGCACATAATGTAAAGATTTATTTAATTACCCTTAGTTTTCCACCAGGCCAAGCCTTCTCATCATTATTATTGAGTTTCTTCAAATGCCGGCAGATGAAAGTGATCTCATGTGATAGTCTAGGTGTAAAAGGATTCTGCCTTTTTAAACTGGCATAGATGTAGAAAAACTGTTTCCTTAGACTTAAACTGCTTTAAAAACCACTGCTGAATCTGGCCCAGTATCTCTCAGAATACTAATAAAATAGATGTAATTTATATAATAAAAGACATGATTACAGCCTGGACAGATGGGATTGGATATAATGGTTGTTTATGATACAGCTGAAAGATTACCTCTCCATTTTTTTAAAGACGAAGTGCTAATGAAGTGTCCAGCTGTGGATGCTGATGGAGTGCTGAAGACTTCCAGTTTGGTGTGTGTGTACCTCAACACCATTTGCAATCCCACCATTTGTAAAGTTCATTGTGTGATTTACTGCAATCTTTGAGAATTGTTCCTTCACAGCAACATTTCCCATTCTTTTTGACACCCTTTCCCCCACCCAGGGGTCCTTGGAGGGTCATCCTAGTCATCACTTATTCACAGAGCTGCAATGTAAAATGAATAGTATTTTTAGTTCCAAAAGCATTTTATCTTAAAGCTCTAACATCTTTATGCTTACATGGATGTGTCTACGCATTCTCATAGTCCTGGGCTGAAGCCCAGTAGGGAAGGAAAGTACAGAATTTACCTGATGAATGAATTCAGACTAGTATCTGGGGAAGTGCCCTGGGACCTCCAGCAGGAGAAGGCAGCTGTGAATTCTGCCAGGAGCTCCCCAGGAGCCCAGGAACAGAAAGTGTACCAGAAAAGTGCTGAACTAATGAACCACTTAAACTTTGTGGTTTCCTGGCTGATGCAGCTCCTGACCATTTGACAGCTTGATACTGTAATTCCTCTGCTACAGCAAATCTGTCCCAGGGCACATACCTACATTTTATTTATCATGCTTAAGTCCCCTCTTCGAAGCCACCCCACTCCCTCACCATTCTGGCTTACAGCTCCCTTGCCGTTTATATTCAATAGACCCTGTCTGAGATGAGCAGCACATGCAGTTGAGATTCAAGGAACTGTAAAGTTCAAATAGCAGAAAAACAAGCTAAGCCTAAGTAGCAGGCTCAGTCTTAAAGAAGACCCCGGGGAATGCTCAGTGTCCGTCAGGACGCTCACTAGATGTCACTGTTCTCCAGAAATAAATGCATGAGCACTTTTTTCTGGCTGTAAATATAGTGGGTCATTAACAAAGTAGTACAGCAACTCGTATTTTCAGAAACAGCTCATCTACAGAACTTCCGTAGTTCAGCAAAAGGTTTTTCCAAATACTGTACTTCATTTGCACTGTCTGATTTTCCTCTCACTTACCTCAATGTAAACCAAGAGTAACTTCTCTCAAAATTGAATAGTGGTCCTGGTTCACGGCCGTAGAGGAATCCTGACATTTTTCAATCTTTTACCTAACCATACTTTATATGTGCTTTAGAGATGGGGTGATCTCAAAACGAACAATGCAGCACTTTACACTGCCTGGCTGCGTGGGTACTTAATGTTTTTTCACCCTGCAGATAAAGAAAATTGAAAATATTTTGATGACACCTTTGTCCAAGTGCTTAATTTTGGGCACTTTCTTCATATGTCTAAATCAGAAGTTAGTTACCTTAGGCTAGAGAGCAACTGGGTCTCCCACAGTGATTCAGAAAGGAAGCACAGTTCATGTGCTTCTGGAAGAGCTTCTCTTTTTCTAGTGAGTACATCAGCAGCTCAGGGAAAGATGGCTTTCCTTACCTGAGCACATAAAGTTACATGACTAAACTTTGGCAGTGTGAGTGCTCCCAGAGATACTGGACTGGGTTGTATCCATGTATTTTAAGTTAGAAATTATGCTACTAGCAAGAAAACAGACTGGAAGAAAAGGCAGAGGAGTTGCTAGTGAGGTAATCATCTGTGAAGAGGATAACTGAGTTAAATCAGGCTGTGTTAAACTAGGCTCTTTAGAAACTATTTCAGAACATTGTATGTTCACAAGCAGGCTACAGCATGGAGTCACTAATGACTGCCAGATTTGGCACTCCTTTCTGTGCATTTGCTAAATCAATAAACATTGGGGAAAAAAGTCAACCCACCATTCACCCAAGTGTGTCCAGAGCATCATTAGTGCATAACAGCATGTTTTGACATGGGGGGGTCACACTGCTGACTTGATGCAGTTAGCTTAGGTGCTCTGACTTGCCTTCTGCAGAATCTACTGCTCTCTGGTGACTCCTTTACTTTTATATAGAGAAACTAGGCTGTGAATCGCCCTCAAGAGTGCAGTTCAGCAGCATTTTAAGCTGATCTAAGTCAGTGGTGTGGCAAGTCCCACCTCCACCTCCAGCTGTACATTCCTGTTCTTTCTCCCTTGTGTCTGGTAGGTGGTGAGCTGGTTCAGCCAAAAATTAATCCAGAGGAAAAAACATATTAGTTTACTATTTTGGATAAGCTCCCTGAAGAAACTTCATGTTTGGCCACAGGGTTAGTACAGGGGGGGAACGTAGGAATGTGCCACCAGGATGATAGAAGGCAAGACCCCAGTCACCCTGACTTAGCTTTGCTCATGCTGCTGAGGACCCACTCCTTTAAGTAGGTACCTAACGTATCCTGCACTGGGCAATGCGAGCTCCACCCTCACTCCTGTCCCTGCAGTCTCTGCCTCCATTCCCAAGCACACCTCCTGAAGTGTAAAACTTCCAGGGCAGATTCTGGCTCCTGGCTCTCATGAGGTAACAAGATTTTCTCCAGCACAGCATGGAAAGGGTCTCTGTCAATGAAATGAGAACCTTGCACTAGGTGGAGAGGACAGTCACATTCCCTCATGAGTAAAACATGAAAGCACAGCTAAGCTATATGACAGGGCAGAATAAAAGAGCAGTGATGCATATTTCTGAGTTGCTATAACTTTCTCAGGGGCATCTTGGCTCTCAGCCTGGTTACAGATTAGGAGGACGGCGAATGGCTTGGAGATATCTTTTGTCTTCAGCCCCAGCGCTAACGCAAGTACAGATTTCACAGATCAAGGGAGCTCTCTCTACATATTTTAAATTATGCAAAGCAATTAGTCTTCATTAACAGCTTGTCTAATTTAATTTCAAAAGATCAAGCTGTTTCCCTGTTAGATGACTGAAGTAAAAAAAAAAAAAAAAAAAAAGCACAAAAACTTCAAACCCATATGTGACTGCCAAGTGTATATATCAGCTAAACTCTGGAGTCATTACTACTTACCTCAGCTTGTCATCTGCTCTCGTTTTGTCCAGAAACTTCACATCATTCTTGACACCATATCAGAACATTTCATGGATGGTCTTTTGCACTACAAAGTGCCAAGAACTATGGGAGATTGATTCTTTATTTTGCTAGGAGCAACTAGGAGAAAGACAAAAATCAAAGCCTTTTAACTAGCCCATAGCATCAAGAGTCTTATGTGAATTGAAATTCCTGTCATGTGGAATTTCTCAAAGAAATTCAAAGATTTCATTGAACTTCCTTAGGATGGAGCTAACAAGACTGTCTTTAAATATATGACCAGATAGTTGTCAGATTTGGGCTGATGGGTGCCTTCAACAACCACCTCTAGGTTTTGTCTGCAGGAAGCTTGTTTCTAAGAACACATATTCAGAGTAACATTAATTCATAGGTTACAAGCAAGCAATTCTCTACTCTTCTTATCCATGGAGCCTATGTTACTTAAAGATATTCTGTCTGGGAATGTGTGTCTCCTTGGTTACACTTCATTGCTGAGAAATAAATGCTAAATTCAGAGATTTTGAAGGCCAGCAAGCATTTGCCAGAGACTTACAAAACTCTGTAGTTTGTGATGCAGGTATTTATCCTCACCTGCATTTAAGAAGGCTAAAAATCAAATAAATGCTGGGGTTTTTTTCCAAGTAAGCCATTTCTGTTTTTCCTTCTCAGATATCACTGTATCTATATAGAACTATATCTAATAAAATGGAAGGCACTCAATAAATAGGCATAAGGCGGAGAGGGAGACAATGCATTTTCTGACTGTGGTTCACATTGCAAGGAAATGGACAATTCTACTTTGTTATCCTACTTTTATTTGTTCTTAGAGAGCTTGATGATTTCTCATATTTGGGGGCCTTCCAGGGGTGTGGAGGGAAATTGATAGAAATACAAATTTGGGTTAAGATTCACCAAGGTTCATGGGACTGGAGCAGAAAAACAGAAGACAAGGAGAGCAAGACAGAAAACAGGATGGTCTTGTAATGTTGGCTGGGATGTGAGGGTCATGGTAGAAATCCCTCTGGTTTGCAGCCCCATCAGGGATTTGATCCAAATTCTCCTACTTCCCCAGACAGTGCCCTGACCAAGTGTACTAGGTATCTTCCATCTCTTTAGCTGAAATAGGTTCTTTTTGTAAAACCACTACACGTTTCATGGGTGCACCTCCCCAGGCCCTCATTTGCAAACAGGATATTTGATGGGTTTTTTCTCCATTCTCTTCAGTGCAACATAATAAAATACATTAATAGTGAGAGTGTTGCAATTATGTTCTCTGCCACGGCTTCCCATCTGTTCTTAGATTGCCATTATGCTTTGGTCACAATATTTCAGCCCCTTGTAAGCCTTGTTGTTTCAAAAATATTTTTTTTTTGTAGAAAAACTGAGGACTTCTTAGATGCTGTGTGAATAAGTAGCTGTTTGGCAGCCAAAGGGTTCCTGCTTGTTTTCAACTCATCATCTAAGGTGCGGTTCAGAAAGTCGAGAGGTTGTTACTGGCAGAACTTTGACCAAAACATTGCTTCAGACATCTCATAAAATAAATTTCAGAAAAAAACCTGAAAGCACTGAATTTGTGAGAACTGCAGATGCAGGGCTATTAAGGCCTCATTGTCTTCTTGTATTTAGACGAGGTCATGCATGAGAGGTGTTTTTTCCTGCAGTGGTTCTTGGGAAACAATCTAGCTATGGAGCTTGACCAATGAAACACAAAGAAGAAAGACGTTACCAGCTCTTCTGGAGGAGGTCATATCAGCATGGGGGGGGGGGGGGGAATAATTTTTTGGCCAACCAGCTAAGCCAAATGCCAAATGAGGAGTGTGGTCACCCTAAGTTTTTTCTGCTGTGAATGCATGAAAAGAGGTACTGTCAAAGGGCCCTTCCAGCCATAGCTGGACTACATTAAGGGTCGAAGGAGCTTCTTATCCCCCTGCTCTGACTATAGAGGGAGCCTGAAACTGGCATGTTCCTCACTAATGAAGCTCTGTTGGATTCTCTGTGTCAGGTGAATACAAGCCACGTTACCTGACCCTCAATACTTGCCTTGTAAAGCAACAAGTTCAAAGCAAGTATTTTCTTCTCTATAAGTATGGAGTCAAAGAGAGATTAAATAACTCATCTAGAGTCACCCAAGGAGTCTGTGACTGAGCCAGAAATTTAGGCAATTCCTATTCCAGCACTTTAAATACAAGGCAATATTACTATTCCGTGTAAAGCTTTCATGACTTGTTCTGGTGTAGTTTCAGATCACTTAAATAGAAGATTTTGAAAGTAGACTGGTTTATTAGAACTTATTTGAAAAGAGTAAGTTTGACAGACTAAATTAGTCTCTGAATATCACTTTTGGTGTTCTTATGCATTTGCCATCTTAAAATTGTGGTACCACTTCACAATAGAACAAAGATTTCCTTTTTTCCAGTAAATCAATGCAGATGATTGCTGAATATGTTCCATTGGCAGGGACAAAAATTTAATGATTTCTTTTTATTATGAAAATATTCACCCTTTGGTCTTGTGGGAGGAGGAGGTTGTGACTGAAAGATTATTTGCTTGGCAAACCAGCAAACTCTCCATACTACAATTTTTTTCCCTCAAGCCCAGATGCTTTTGGGACTTTACAGTGCTCCCACTTATACATATGAAAAGGCATATCCTCTCCCTACAGGCTCCTTGTGTTCCTTGTCCATTGATCCAAGTACCCCTGTTCTTGACTCCAAACTCAAGGCTCCCTTTGACAGTGATTGATGGCCACCCTCTCACAGGAAGAATGACTAACTCCAACCTGTGAGTATTGGAGGCGCTACAGAATATATCTGCTGTTCTATTTATTTTGGGAGGCGGACATGTGCCCACATTTTTATTCTTGGAATAAACATTCTGACATTTTCTGGCAGGTGTGAATGCTGTAACATACCAGCAGGCAGAAAAAAATTAAAATGACAGCTTCTAACCTCTCTGATGGAAACAAACTGACTATTGCTGATGTGAAAATTGTAAACCCTAACCAGATTCCATATGAATTCTATCACTTGGAAAGCCAGATTTTGATCTTAAGGGTCTCCTGGCACACTGAAATGAAAGATATCCATTTTTTTCAATAGTGCCTACTTGCTCTTCTCAACCAAATCCAAACCATAAGACAACTGTATAATGAATTATGTAAATTTTAAACCTCAACCTGATTGCGGCCAACTCATTTTGCCAATAGTCTGAAAAAATTAGCCCTAATGTCTAAGTGACAGCATGCAGAACCCTTCTCAAATCTCTTTCAGCTGTCATCTCATCAAAAGTGCATTGACGTAGCAGGTCTGATGTGAAGGGGTAATTTCAGTTCTTGTTCAGTCTAAGGTCAGCAAAATTTAGCCTTAATTTTACATTGCTTTATTCCAACACTTGCCTAGAAATTTATATAAGAACTTTCAAAACAAATATTTACGAAAACCTATTATAATAATAGTTCCTTCCAAATCATTTTATAAGACATGTCTTGACTGGGATGTCTTAGAAGTTAACGGTATATATGCAGAAAATGTTAAAAGTCACAGATGGGACTTTTTAGCCTGATCACACATATGTATAATTGTAGACTATAAACAGTACCAGTTCTAATTGTGATTGGTCCATAGGGAGATAATCTCAAATTTTAGATTAAATGAAAGTTTGGTATAACTTGAATCTTCTGGTGTCAACCAGGCAGTACAGAAGAAATAGGTGTCAGAAAATATAAGAGTCAAAATAGGGAAACAGTAATAAATTTCAGTATATAGGGTAGAATAAGAAGAGTTCTTATATATTATAAGAAAGTCTTAGGTAAATTAATTTTTTTCCCTTAGCATATGCACTGTATTAACAGCTATTTCTACTACTCTACTACTCAAAGAACATTTTGGTTGTGAAAAATCACAGTTTAGAAATTAATCTATGCTATATGAGTCTAGCAGTATAAGTCAATAGTTACCCATTTTGGACAAGCACACATAGAACAATTTGTCCAAAAAAAGGGCCGTGAGAGCATTTCAGTGCTTTAACACTACCACAAGAACAGAGCATCCTTAGAAGCCAAGAAAGGCTGAGGTGTCTGACTGAAGGGGTATGGGAGTCTGGCACTGACCTATCGCAGCACCTCAGAAGAGTCACTTCACTGCTCTGTGCCTCAGTTCCCCATTTCTGTAACCATCAGGCCTTTTCACTGTGAAGCGCTTCAAGACCTGTGGTTAAAAAGCAATAGAAGAGTTATAGTTTTTATCACAACAAGTATTTGAGATTTGTTTTGGGGACTGGTTAAGTCCTGTTTATATAGCATTTCTGAAAGAATACAATTTCCACAATGTGTGACTGAATAATAAATGATCAATAATGAATAACTATGGCTAGGAACAAATGGGCTCATCTCTGCACAGATGCCTTGTTCATATGCTAATTGTTCATATGCACAAATGTCTGAGGGAACAACCGAGCTGAAAAATATTTAGTATTTGAATGAATGCAGGACTGCCAAACCACAGTGTCAGGCCACCAACATTCATGGCATTGGTATAAAATCCAAATATTAAGAAATACTACATTTTTTGTTTCTTTTTATTGGTCTTCTGGTTTTTCAGCCTGCCGTGATCATTTTTTCCAGCTTTCCTCAACAACTAGAGCTAGTCATAAATGGAATTTCTGTCCTCAACAGACAAAACCATTAAATTGTTAAAAAATGTTGTGGAACATAACTTCTAAAAAAAAAAAAGATATGAAAACATAGGCATATTTCATTCTGATACTGTTGAAATACCATTAATTTGAAGTCCAGATGAACTTTTTCAGCTTTATTAATATGGGAAGATTGAAATTATTTTCCCTGATAAAAAGTCATTAAACCTTGATGATGCTGTATTTTCCAGTTGCAAACTGTACTGGTAAATATTTTCCTATCTACATGCGTGAGATTTAGAAATTGATTTTTAAAAGTAAAACTGATATTTTCACTTTCATGATAGCAGTCTGTGTCTCAACTCTTTAAAAATAAAACAAGAACTAAACCAGAAGAACTCTGTATGCTGAAGAAGTCTTGTAGCATTGTTGAGCCTTCTTATGCTGCATTACTGCACTTCAACATTATGCTGAGATAAATATTATCATAGGGTCAGGTGCAGGTATACAATGGAGAAGAGGGATACATCATCCTCTTTCCTTTCCTGTCTCCATCATTTCCACTAGCAATGTAGCACAGTCTCCCACATCACAGGATATGTCCACAGGCTGTGCAGCACCTGTCATTTAGATCTCTGCTGGTTCTTGTGACAATTATGCAGCCAGATTTAGGAGATCACAGGACAATTTCCTATCAGGTCACTGGCTCGACTGCATGATATTGGGCAATTTGCTGCACTGCCTCTACAACAATCAGCCACCTTAATGATCACAGGTCATCCTTTAGTTGTCACCACTACCAGGATGACATCTTCTTTCACGACAGCAGCAAGTGTATGAAACTCTCTTCTCATCAAGGCTGTCAATCAGTGCTGCCTATGTGGCCGATGGAGAGAAATTCCAACATCTAAATTAGATGGACTGGATTACAGGAATTGTAGGGGCCTAGATTATTTTGCTTTGCTGTTACTTCTCTCTCATCTCTCTCTCCCCACCTGCATAGGGATCCAAATGTGATGCCCTGGACAGCAGAATGTTTGAGTTAGTTAGTCATTGTCCTCTTTAATGTAAACACCTGGTACTGTAGTCCCTAAGTCAGGTATGTGGGCCATCTCCTGAGGCCTGCTGAGCCTCTGTTCTCCCCCAAAAATGGAAATGATACTCCTCTCCTTTCTTAGGAGTGAACATGCATCAGTACCCTTACTCTGTCTATATTCTACATGTGTTGGAGTGGTACCCCACTCTTAGTCAGAGCCTCTAGACACTAATGTCAAAGGAAGACACCCAGTCTGAAAAACAGAAAGCTGTGTGGCTAACACTGAAGACAGATCTCAAGCAGTTTTCCCCAGGAACAAGTTATGCTTCTAGCAGTTTTTATTGAATTCTGTAAAGCAAACATTTATACTGGCTTTTCTTCTGCATCTACATGGGCTGTGTATTCGCCATGTGCACTACAGCCAGCTAATCTGAATGGAACAAAAACATTTGTTTTTCTTCACATTTCTCTATATACCAAGTCCTTCCAAATAAATATTCAGCCGAAACCTCTTGTGCTGTTAGGGAAAACAAATAAATCAAATGAATGAATTCATTTGAATGCCAGAAAGATCTATCATTTCTGTGTTCTAAGAATATCCCACAAACAATTAAATGTTCGTATAACAGAGGCAAGCCTGATAAAATGATGAGTCTCTCTGGCGCCAGCAATAGGCCTGGCTAAAAGCCAGCAACAGGCTAGCATCTAAAACCCTACAGAAAATATAAGTGACCCCAGAATGGATAAACTGAGGAAGAGCTTTCCTTTGAACACCCTTAGCAATTCACCATGTTGAATGTTCCTTTAGTCTTTGGCTTCATTGTCTGGCTCAAACTTTCAGATGAATTTCCAGATGAATTTTGTGGGTCTTTACAGCCCAGCAAAAATTAACCAGACATTTGAAGCTTAATTTTGGCTTTGGATTCAGTCTTACTTGCACTGGTAAAAAGTGATAAGGTGATGAAGAGCTGGGAATTTCCCAGCATATGAGTGGGCATGATACTGGATACCATAAAATGTATTTGTTTATATCTATACCATCTGTACCTTTGGGTCCCAGAAATGGGTTATTCCACAACGAAGCAGGAGGCAGGAATGAGCTTGTGCCTTCACAGCCTGCTACAAGTTATGCTGTCATTTGGCCTTTGGCCTAGGGATCAAGAAACAGAAGAGGTTTTCAGGGCAGCCTGGCTAAAAAAGGAACTAACTTTTGGGATGTGCAACCCCCCAAACCAACTTCATATACTTTAAAGTAGTTTTACAGGCTTAAACTGTCTGGTAATGTAAATTATAATTAGCAATGGGATTGCAGTTTTCTTTCTTTTAAGTTCTTCTTAATCATCCTCTTCGAGAAATGGTACTACCATTAACGATAGCTGAAGCAAGCCAAGTCTATTATGCTGTTGCAAAGAAGAAAATGGACCAAAGAGGCTGAGGGAATTTCTTTGCAGCCACTGATCGGCACTTTGCATCCATTAAAAATCAGCCCTATTAAACAGGCATCACTCTTAAATATCCCCAAATCATTATCAAAAAAATCTAGATTCTAGGGTGCAAGTAAAACTAAATATTTTTAATATGCAAAACATGCAATTAGTCTTCATTACACACTTGCCAATTTTAATTTGGGAAGAAAAAGCTGTGCTCCAGTTATTGAAATGAAACCTTAATCTCATTTGAAATGCTTTAGGCTTAGAGTTGAAACTCTTTCTTCTGCCTCTTGACTTCCTTCCCGCTTCCTTATATCTAAATGGAGCCCTCTCCCTCTTTCTCTGCCTTTTCCTTGGGAGGAATGAGGGATGCCCTCCACCCCTGGAGGGAGGAACAGCGCAGAGCAAAGCTCTTCCCCACTGAACATTTTCTGATGCACCTGTGTGGGTTGGAAATACAGATGAAGCCCTAGCAGAGGGTGCCACTGCAGTTTTTGCCTGGAAGTCAATGAGGAAAAGGGAACAGTAAAACATCTAAGTTTGTTAAAAGGATTGCGTATCTACTTCAGTAAAAAATTGCTCAAAAATGTCATTCTTTAATCGCACAGTGTAGGTGACTGGGGCAACCATCACAAAAGGCATTAGAGTTATGGACTGTCACTGTTCGGTTAGGGCTGGAGGAGGTGTGAGCATCCTATCACACTGTTGCTCGTACGTATCCACCCTCCCTGTGAGTACAGCTAGTCCTGTAGATCACATCTGAATGGCTAACACTTGTACAGAGCCCTGTTTTCACCATGAAATCCTGCCTTGAGAATCCACCCTGTATCTGCCCCCTCTCCTTTCAAATATAACCGCATGGATAACTCTCTGCTGCTTCACTGATAACACGCGCTTAAGAACAAGTGCATGAACACATAGGTTTTCTCCCATGCTGCACAAGGTTGCTGTGTGTGATGGGACTACTTCATAATAAAATGCCTTGAAACAGTGCCTGACAAATATAAACAGTATTTTTTTAATGTTCAAGTGTATTATAAATCACATCAAATGCATTTCAGGCACTTCAGTCTATCACGAACTCTAATGTTCAGAGATGAATTAGCCTTCTTGGGAGAATCTTACAGCAGAGATCACATACCCTTTCCTTGAGGGACATACCGCTTCCAAGTGAGTGAGGAAGTCCACATATTCTGGCCATTCCAAATCAAATCATTCACAGTATGTGTCTGTGCACATTCTAGCTGAAAACAAAGGCTGGATCACAATCAACGCCTTCCTGTTTGGGACACCTTGTTGTCTGATGTGGTATAACAGAGATGTTCTGGACCTTTGGAGTTCAGACCCCGTTCTCTCATCTCTGTGCAACTGGAGGAAATGTTAGAGTTCCATCAACATCTCCTTTTTTTCAGACTGTCACTGTGATTTACTGGGAATGATTAATGAAAAACTGTTTGCTGGACATTATTTGTTTATAGATGTGTTCTTGTTAACCGATTCATGTGTGATTTGTTATCTTAGCACACAGAAAAGTAGCTAAAACACATGTAAAGTTCAGCAAACATAAATTGCTGCAGCCTGAGCATTAGATTCCTCACAAGCCAAAAAAAAGAACATCTCCAATATATGATTTCTCAAGAAGTTGTTGGCTTCAGAGATGTATGATATATCCTACATGCTGCAGCTTGCAGGACTGCTGTCCTGTGGCTCAGAGGTAATATCTGCTTGTAAATACTAGTAATAATTCCCAGAGTCATATGCTGTTACTGTAAATGATGAGACATTGTGGAAACTTTTTAAGTAAGCTCTGCCGTTTTGTAACATCTGTCTGAAATCTATGAACAAAGTTTGCTTCAGTTTACATTACAGCAAAAACGAGAGAATCAATTTAAACTTCTGACTCCAGGTAGCATCTTGGTTAGTGTGATATACTGTAATAGATGAAAGAAAACAGAGTTTTGAAGATGATACGGTGTCCTCAGAAGTTCTAAGAGAATGGATAAAGCTTCCAGCATTGCACAGTGAGGCAATTCTGTAAATAATGCATGATATTTTCTATTAAATAATACTGTAAGGTAACACACATAGCACTTTTATTTATCAGCAGTTTGCTGCTGCATATGCTGTACTTGTTTTTACTTACTGCCCACAAAGTGTAGATATTTTTCATGCAACATTTAACAAGTCGTAGTGTTTTCACGAGAGTAGTATTTTCTATAAAAACAAAATGTAGTAATGCTGCGTACCCTCAAATTTTAAAAAACCTAAAACATAATACTGCCTAACAGAATTAGTGCCACTTTTTTTTTTTTTAATCAAGAGGAAAATATTGTTTGCAGTTACAACATTTCTTCAAGGTTATTTAAGTATTCGAGTGTTCTGTTTATTGTACTGATTATGACTTGCTTTGCCAAACCCAACAAATTTAAGTCACTGCTTTGATAGTCTACCATCCCTTCTGTTCGACATGTGGTTTCTCTAGCATATGGATGTAATATTTCATATTCCACTTAATACTTCTTGTTAAAACTCCAGTTCTCCTGCAAATCTTGGTTCTTTCACCTTCTGTCTGTTCTGCTATATCCTATCTGACCCACTTATGACATGCCCAAGGCTGTCATAGTAGTCTCTTCTAAATCCTTCTATTAAACCCTTATTCAGATCTGGTGAGATTTTCTACATTTTTAAGAGCTTTGCTATGCGTGTATAGACTTCTTTCCAAGAGGGCTACCATTAAAAAAAAAAAAAAAAAAAGATACGCTCTCTGGAGCTTTTCTACCTAAATCTAGTAGGTACCATCAGTATGAAATGTGATGCCTTCCAGATGTTTCGGAATTTCTTGTGATTGTTGAGCCAATTCTATGACATTCTGAATGACAGAATCCAGAAAGTCATGTTCTGAATACTTTCTTGTGGCAATACTTAAGGGCCTGATCCTGCAACATATTGAGCATGTTATGAAAGGTCATAAATGCCCTTAAATCCCACTAAACTTAGAAGTTAAGAATGAAATTTAAAAATTATATGAGATCTTTGAGCTTTCACAGCATAAACTCTGGAACGTTGGTAACTGAGGATACTCTGCTTTTGGAGGCATATGTTGCACATAGTCACAACAGTTGAGGAAATCAGTATATTTACAACAGGAAATCCCTTTAATACACATGCCAATTAGATCAGAATTCTCTCTGAGGAAAAACATAGCTAGTTTAAGAAACATATTGGTTTCCAATAGTCTTGATTCTTGAGCAAAAACATCTGCTAACAATGCTAATCATAGTAGAAAGAACATCATAATTAAAAATGCATTTGACATCCAAAAGTTAAGACACAAAGTAAGGATCTCAGCTTTTTTCTGAATCACTTGGAAGAACAAAGCATTTTATCCATTACGCGATGTCCTGATTCAGAACCGAAAGCCCCCATGATTCTTTACCTTGAAATGGACACACATGGTTTTTGTCCCAATATAAACAGAAACTGTGTATTAACCTAATAAATTGCATGAAAATCACTGTGCAGTAGCAGTTGCTCCGACTTTCTTTTTTTGTCTGTGTAGCTTTCACAGGCAAGGTGTAATTTTCTTACCAGCTGTCCAAATTGCTGCTTCTATGTATATTATTTAATGGCATGTATTTCTGTGACACCTATTTGAGCAGAAATAGGCTCTTCTGCTGTTCTAAGAGACTGATTTTATTCAAGTGATCCACCAGAAACATGCTTTCCAGTCTTTGGTCCCCAAGATGTCCTATGGCAAATTTAACCTTTAACTGACAATTCATCCTGAAATACTTAGCAAGTGCTTCTACAGAGCAGAAAATGGCAGATTTTTACCCTTTAAACTCTTGCGTGTTTGATCCATCTCATTGTTTGCAATTTCTCAGGTGAATGTAAAATCATCAGGTGTATCCCTGATTTTTCACCACTGTATATTCTTCTGTTTAGATGCACATTGTAAATATTTCAGTTTTTAACTGATGGCTGATGTTAAGCATTCTGAGATATTGCTCATTACTTCTCTGTGTTTCTCCACTGTACTCCCTCGGTCTTCACCCACATAATACACAAACAACAAAAATTACGATTGTAGCTACTTTTTAGTGATCTCCCAGTTTTCCTGCATCTATTTTATGCAACTTCTTTCTTTCCCAAAGTCATTTCTAGAAGTGATTAAATTTCACTGCTGGCTACTTTATTATACAAGCCTGTCAAGGTCTTTACTAATCACTGCCTTACATATTATAGTTAAATATTATTCTGTGCTCTAAACCTTTGATTGAAGTAGGAGCACATAATGAGAGTTTATTAGAATATGAGAGTCACAAGAACATAAGTCATATAGACTTATTCTGGCAATTTCCATCTCTAAAATTTGGGAGACTCAATACACTTAATTCTTCCAAAGCTTTCACTACAAAGGGATAGCTCTTTGGATTTGACAAAAACCTTTACATTTCATAAGTGTTTCAGGCTGCAGTTTCTACAGTTTAAAATCATTTGTGGAGGCTACGGGTGTGCTGTGGTCCTTCAGTTTCATCCCTGAATTTCTTTCTGCATGGCATTCAGACATGAAGGTCTGTCAACGTGTTTGTCTCTCTCCTTGCTGCATATTGGCAAGTTGGCAAATGGATAAAAAGTTTAGGTGGTTTCCATCATTCAACTTATTTATAGCTCATAAAATTAAAAAACTTTTCCAGAACTAAAGCATTATGACATTGTACTTTCAGATCTTTACAATATCTGAATTTTTTAAAGCCTAATATATCACCATAACATGCGGTTACTTTTGACATTAACATTGGACTGACTGTCCACAGAAAAGCAGGAAGTAAAGATGCATTGCTAAATTTTACCAGAACAAAATTAATCTATTCAAATGCCTGAAGCATGCAAGCTGGTGATGTATTATGTTAGTCTGATAGAATGACCTTGTACTATTGACAGAAAAGGAGGAGCTCCTTTGTAACATCAAACTGCTGTAAAATTAACAAAAGACATAACAAGATGAGAAATATATCTCCTAAAAAGGGAAAACCTCAAATCATTGATATCCTGACTATCCCTCTGATGGGAACAGAGCAGATCAGCCATGTTGGTAACAGATGTGAGAAATATGATCTGATTCCTACTAGAGAATGGACTATGCAGGACTTCTTCATCTGTTTTCATTTCTTCTGAGGATATGAGAGGGCTTCTCTGCCAACTCAGTGAGAAATAGAGAGCTCTATGGGTTTTCTGAGCTAAATTATTGCTGCCTCCCTTTGGGTCGCAATTTTTATACGTGAAGTGCTACATTTATTCAAGTACTTGCTAGTATGTCAAAAGTAGTATAAACTTGGAAACAAATATGTTTTTCTCTGAAATTAAAGGCAATCAATTTTTGCATTTGCTGAGTGTTAGTTATAGCACCTTTTGGATCCACATGATCCCTTTTAGCCTCTTTATTACTCCCTTTTGAGAAACTGTGTCCCACCTCAGAAACAGTGAACCACAGGGTTTTGATAAACAGTGGTTATGTTTATGAAGCAGTACCAGAGGGAGACCTCCAGGAAATTGAAGGACTGCACAATAGGATTGATTAATATGTTTTCCAGAAAAAGTCAAGAAGAAAAAAGGAGAAAAAAGGTCAGAGACCTTTTGTTCTGACATTACCTGTTGTTTTAATAAACAATGACGTGTTTCTTCCCTACACTCAGTTTAAAAGGCAGCATCAGCCGTGTTCACATTGTCCAGTTTGTTCATGTTGTTCACTACTCATGGTCTGACAGATCAACTTCTTCCTAAACACTTGGGCCTCTCCAAACATAGCTAACATGACGTGGCTGCCAGTCCTATGCAGGAATCATTGGACCCCCTGGTGGGTTGCCTTCTTTGACCACTGTTTGCAGAAGCTCCAGCCCGCAAGTCAAATACAAATTCAGTGAGTAGTCTTAGGACTCAATTCAGTTGCTTCAAAAAAGGCATAGTGCCATGTGGGTTGCTGTAGCACAATGACCTGGGGCTGTCAGTACTTGTAGAAGATCCATACTCACCTGCAGGCTAAACAGGATGTCCTCAGGGATCTAAACGGGCACGAGACACCTATGTTTTAGCAACTGATTCTTTAAATATCTGTTCTCTCCTCTTCTGCAAAGCTTTCAGTGAGAAATTCAAAAAGTATTTTCTCAAGTGTGTTAAATGTCTAGCTACTTCTTATGAAAGGAAAGATGACATTAACTCAAATACCAGAGAAGAAGGTGAACATAACTTTAGCCAAAGCCTTTGGACTGGATCTCTAGCTCTTACAAACCAACAGATGAATTTCCATTATATATGAATAGAGTGTATAGATAGTCTAGACAGGTAGATAGGCTTTGGGATATACTGTGTCCTTATGAAAAGACACTTTTAAACTTGTTCCACAGAAGCAATCTAGTGCCTGATGGGCTTTTGACAGCTGAGGAACACAGCTGAATATTGAGCCTGTATCACTGATCCAACAAGAGACTCCCTACTTCTGGAAAGCAAGCTGACTCTGCTCACACCTCCAATTTATGTCCAATATTGGCCTTGCTGGACTCCACTGTGTTGCTTCCCCAATGCCTCCGCTGTCTTTAGCACATCCATGTCTGGAAAGTTTTGGTAACTTGGGCACAGCGACAACCAGACTACTTCAACTCTCACAAGTCTCACTTGTTGACGTGGCTCAGCACCTGAAGTAATACCAGATACACAGGGGAGTCCAGTGCAGGGATGCTTAAGCTGGTTCTGTGTGAGCCAGTTCAGGGCTGGAAACCATTGAACTGCCTAGGTTTCTGTGTGCCAGGGTGTTGTAACACCCAGATTATCCTGGGTAACCGACAGCTGATGTCAGTGATGCTGTATTGACTTAAAACAGCTGAGGATCTAGTCCTTCATGTGCGATTGCAGAAAGAAAATATGGAATGAAGTTTCAGAGGAGATTAAATGAATCCAGAGTCTAACCACACTTCAGAAATTTTGCCAGCCCCATTTATTCGATAGAGTACATTTTATCATAACCAGAACATCTCTCATTCTTCCCCCAGAGAACACCCCATGGCAAACAGAGTTTTCTACAACAGAAAAAGAAGAGCCAGAACCTCCATAAGGTCTATCAGGGACTTCACTTTTGCCCTCTAAGTTACATGAAAAGAGTTCAGATAACATGGTGGCTGACAGCCACCTAAAATAAGATTTATCCTATACCTCAGTGCAGGATAGGAGTTAGAAAGAGTGAGAGATAACAGAAGTGCTAAACCCACAAATTAAAAAAACAACACAACAACAACAACCCTCTCCCACAAATAATTATATGATGTACTTGAACTGTTAAATTGATCAAATCTTCGAAGAACAGATGCTGATCTCTCTGTTAGATAGCTAATGTGTAATGCTCCAAAAATAGTAACAACATTACTGCAGTGATCTGCAGCAGTCTCTTCACTGTCATTGATGCTCTCCTCTACTGTAGCCTACAGTTTTACTGCCATCCTATTGTTTAAAAATTTCTTGCTCTCCATCTCCTCTTCTGGATGCTTTCATTATCGAAGAACACATCCCAAACCCTTATTCCTATTCAGTAAGATCACATACAGTGTTTTACTTACTATGAAAAGTGTTGGAGGGAAAGAAAGATTTAGTTTGTCTGAAATGTGCCTGTTTCCAATGAGAACTTAAAATACTTTAATTTATTGTGAAACAAATAAAATTAAAGAAACCAGTATGTGGTGAAAGGCTTAAATTATAATGAAAAAAATTAAAAAGGAAATTCTAAACCCATCTTTTTAAGTGAAAAGAGCAGATAAAACTGTTCTTTTAAAGAATTTTTTCTTTTTTTTCTTTCAAGCAGCTGTATCTACAATACAGTCTCTGCTTCCCTGGTAACTAAAAAAGGCAAGAAAAGGAGGCAGAAAATTCTTTAGAAAAAAGCTGACTTCCCAGCTATATTCCATCCATCACTCATATTTAGCTATTTACATGTCAGATATCTAGTTTAAGCTACTTGTCTAAGGTTCCGTCATAGGAATCAAAACAGGTGAATATTCACTTTGAAGAATTCATACTATGCAACCTAAATGTCTTTCTCAGATTGCCCTAAATTAGTCCAACTAGAGATACCCTTTAACATTTCTACATTTAGGTATTAACACACTTAACCATGAATTAATATTTATTGCTACTGAAGACTTTTTTTCTGGTTCGTATAGACCACCAGGAATACCTCTCTGGAATCAAATAGTGTAAACTGTGTGCAGAAGCAGCCTAAGGCCAGAGTTTGCATTCATCTCACCTAATCGTCAATGCCTGTGTCAAAGCTCATTATCTGTACTTGTTTTGTCAGCAGTGGGGGGAAAAAAAATACAGAAATGTAGGCTGGAAGCCATTTACAGGGGGTCTTCTAGTTCAGGACTATCAACATCACTAGATCAGGTCACCACTGGCTTCGTGTTGAAAACATCCCAAGGATGGAGATTTCATGGCCTCTCTGGGAAGCTTTTACAGTGGTTTCTGGAAAAAGTCACCTGTGTGGAAGTGTGGAAGTAGTCAGCTCCTCCAATCTGTTTTACGTGGACCCTGCAGAACGAAGGAACTGCACCTCAGCCTGGGCAGCCTCCAGGGATTTTGTCAGATGTGGGTGGCTGACATCTAAGGTTTGGCAGGACAAAGCCTATCCCTGTTAGCCAAGTAGCATATTGTCTGCAAGTGAGACTTAGCTCTCCTAATTTTAGATATTGAAAAGTTTGAGTGTTGAGTCTAAGATCATCACGCAGGCTCCTTCCTCGATCAGTGGAGGAATATTTCCAAACAATAATTCATCCCATCCTAAGATAGATGTCTGTGAGGTGGAATGAGCTGCCCTCGGGACATATGCTCCTTTTATCAGCTATGGTGGGAGAGTAGGTGAACAATTTAGACTGTGGGTCTACATTCCAGATTGCAGATATTTAAGTATTTTCAAATCAGATAGTCAGAAAGTTAGGAACAATAACTTCCATTCCATGCACACATGTATGTATGTATGTATGTATGTATGTATATATATATACATATCTCCAACAAACATTACAAATCCTGGTTATCATGTCATTAAAATTATAGCATTTTAACAATGCTTTGCATCTTCAGAAAGAAGTCTTGTGCTAAAATACTGCTCAGACCTTAATTTTCCAAAAATATCTCTCTCTCTAAAGAGATCACAGAAGACTTAATAATAGAAGTGAAATGCCTCAAGGTTTAATTTATATTTTCTACTTTTTCCATTTGCAGGAAAAAATACCAAAGGCATAAACAGCATTTCTCTGTAACTATTTAGGGAGTTGCACAAATTTCTTAAGGAATTAAATTTCAGTGTGCATAGACTGTGTAGCAAAAAGAATCCAGTATGCAATGAAATATAAGCAATGCATGCTGAGATCCATAGTTTTGTCTAGAATATAATTTAGCTTTTTAACATTTAACAATCCAATAAGACAAAGCCAATACTTTTCTAGCAGCTTTAGTCTCTCAACTGGGAATAATATAGTTAAAGAAAGTATATTTAATACAGCTAAGTGAAGATTTTTTAAAAGGGTCACTAAGCAAAAAGGCAATTTATGACTTTTTTGTATGAAAAAGTTACCCTCCTATTTATCTAACCTGCCGTGTGACTGAATGCTGCTACTACTATTTGAAGCCTCTGTCTCATTTAGTACAGATAATGAAAAATATTTGCTTTTAGTTTAAATGAAACAGGACCAGTTCATGACTTTGGGGAGGGGGGAGTGGGGGAGAGAGACTTACAATAGCTTCAAAATGGATGTTGGTGAAACAAGCAACAGCAGCCTGGCTGTGACACCTCTGTTGTAGACTAGAAACACTGGACAGTGTCCAACTGATAATTCTGTTTCAAGGAAGAAGCTCCCAAAATAGTATCTTTTATGGCTGCTGTCCTGTTTACTGTTCCTTTCCCTTTATGTCCAATGTTTGTTCACATAAAATCATAGAATCATAGAATACCAGGTTGGAAGGGACCTCAAGGATCATCTGCTCCAATCTTTCCAGGCAAGAGCACAGTCTAGATGAGATGGCCCAGCACCATGTCCAGCTGAGTCTTAAACTTGTTCAGTGTAGCGGAGTCAACCACTTCCCTGGGGAGATTATTCCAATGATTGACTGTTCTCATTGTGAAAAATTTACCTCTCGTGTCCAATCGGAATCTCCCTGGGAGTAACTTGCACCCGTTACCCCTTGTCCTCACCATATGACTCCTTGTAAAAAGGGAGTCTCCATCTTCTTTGTAGCTCCCCTTTAAGTACATGGTGATGAGATCACCTCTAAGCTTCCTTTTCTGAAGGCTGAACAAGCCTAGTTCTATCAGCCTATCCTCATATGGCAGGCTTCCCAGACCCTTGATCATCTTGGTGGCCCTTCCCTGGACCCCCTCCAGCCTGTCCACATCTTTTTTGTATAATGGGGACCAGAACTGTACACAGTATTCCAGGTGTGGCCTGACAAGCACCGAGTAGAGTGGGATAATGACTTGTTTATCTCTGCTGGTGATGAAACCCAGCATCCTATTGGCCTTCTTGGCCGCAGAACTGGCCTTTTTGGCCACAGAAGACACCTAGGTCAAGCATCATTAAAAGGTTTGAAATTCTTCTTAAATAATTCTTCTGCCAAGAGAGCACTACTTTTTTCCAGCTAATACAGACAAACAGACTGCCTGTGACCCAAGTCTTGGCTGGCAATTTGTAGCCTGGATGTCCTAACGGATGTATTAATGACTGTTGATGGAAACAGGGCATGAAGTAGCATCCCTATCACAAACCATAAAGATCTGATACTCAGTAGAATAAGCAACAGAGTAAAACATTATTCCATGCAGTCATTTTAAATGGATATAGAGTTTTGGATGCTTATTTGTGGTGAGCAGTTTCCTATATATTGTGTGACAAGCTCAGTCACTGACCACAAGATGCAGAAAGATCTGTGGTACATGCAAAACTACTTTGTAGACAGATATCAACTGCCTTGAGCCTCTCCTTAAGCAGCTGAGTACACAGTGGTAGTATCCAAGTCACTGGGGTTTGGCAGATTGATGTCGAGTTCTTGGTTCACCCAGGTCTTCAGTGAACCCTTCACCTTTGTTTTAGGCCTCTTCAGTTTATTTGGCCTGTATAGTAGTACTAAAGATTTATCAGCAAACCCTGCTGACCACCCACTGACACAGAAAACCCTCAAAATATTATATCATTATATCCCTTTATTTTCATTATTAGATAAATAGATATTTTCTGTTTTCCTGGTCTGGTTAAGTATATATTTTTCTCTATTTCATATGGTCAGAATAAGCATCATGATTGCAATCTCGATCTAGCTCTGAACAAGATATTAGAATAAGGAGAGCATTACTATCTGTGCAGCTACTTTTATCTCCTCCCCGTTAGTCCTTCCTGGGGATTTACCAGAAACCTATCAAACAGTATCACAATAACTACCCTTGGGCATGGTAAAAACCAAAGATCACATTAGGGCTGGCTGAAAAGCAGTAATTTGAGCTCATGAAACATACTGAGGTTTCAAAGCCTGTTCTAACATGAATAAAACTAATACCTCCTTTTAAACTAGGATGAAGAAAAGAAACCTATTCCAGGAGACCAGCTGGAATATTGTCTATAACCTACAGATTAGTTACTCACCTTGGACAAAAAAAGAGCCGAACTCAGCTCCCCACAAGGAACCAGGCAGTGAAGAAGCTGACTTTTAGCTTCCCTCCTTCCATGTAAATGCTTTTCTCTCCCTGGTACACTCCTGAACCTGAGAACCTCATTAATCACATTTTCAGAGAATACTGGTATGTTTTACAAAACGCTTTGGTTTTAACAAAATAGCTGTCATGGAAGAAAAGTGCTAATTCAAGCTTTGAAGCAACTATAGCCACAGAGAGCAGAATAAACTGCCCCTCGGATGTTTGGCCTCCTATTCTACATGCAGTTTCCCATGTCAAAAAGCAGCCATACAAGGTTATTGGTTCCAGTCAGACAGGCGTCAACATTTCAGGGCATACATAACAGAATGCTTGGGGGTTTTACAAGCCTAAGTATTTTGGGATGCCAATTCAGCCCGATGCCTTTCCTTACTTCAGATTTATGGTCAGCACATCTAGCCAGTAGTAACAAATGAGGGCTCTTTCAGCCAGGCAAATATTCACACCTGATGGCTCAGCACTAAAATGCAGCCATACTTCCAGGGTTTAATCCACTGTAGACCTCAGCTGCACAGAACTTCCCAGCACTACAAATCATTGGCACTTTTGACAAAGGCAGACATGGTATTTTAATATTGCATATCTCCTTTTTTTCCTTTTAAAAAGTTCCAGTAAAATGGAATGACAACTGAATGTTTTGCAGGGTGAAAAAAATTATGAGGATATGAGAATTAAATTACTCCACCAGAAAGGCTCTATCAATAATGCTAATCGAAATATCAAATATACTTATGCCTTTGATAAGGGCGTGGGGCCATTTTAACTGATTTCTGAAGGAGGCAAGGCTCATGTGCTCAGTCAGTCCTCTTCGTTTCCTTTCCTATGATGTTCAGACCATTTTTAGCCTAATCTGATATTAAGATAAAGGTTTAAAAAAATATGAGAATATGCTGTCAGATATAGGAAAAAAGATCCTTGTATTGTGATGGCTGGTAGTCGATGTCAATTCCCCAGTGGATAATAAAGTATAAGCTTGTGCCTCATATAACTCAATAAAAAAATTAGTCAACTGTAAGAATAAAGTGATTGGAAACTGGGCTTTCATAGCTCTGGCTCTTAGAGAACTGTGTAGATTTTTTTGAGAAGCAGATTAGATAAAGAAGCCATACATGTAAGGTTCTGCCCTACTGAAAGTTTATAGACAGTCTACACGGGTATCTTTGGTTAAGTATATATTCTTCAGCTATAACACTTTATACTATCAAAGTTTGCATGAGGGATATGTCCAAGAAAGCAGTGACAGCACTGAACTGCTAAGAGCTTTATATTTGATCTAAAATTGCCTAGTTTACAAGACAACATTTCTAAAAGCAATAAAAGCTATGAGTTGCAACATTTCACTGACAGAGGGGCAAGAAACAATAAAGGTGCTTGCACATATCCTGAAGACTACTTAGCTGAAGTGCAGTTCTTTATGCCAGCTTGTTCATCCTTTTTAGCTGATGGGAAGCTAAGATAGCCCACTTCTTGTGGTGTTGTTTTGTTTTTTGGTTTGTTTTTTTTTTTCCTCTGGAATATTCCCAAAGCTGTGTGATTTTACGTCCTCCATGAGACTGCATCTCCCAGGATGCAGGATTGTCCAGCAGGGCTGTATCTTGAAAGTCCTTCTGGCTGCAGTGCAAGGCAGGAACATAGCTCAGCTGGGGAAGCCAGCCATAGGGAGGAGAAGTAGGAGGTATTCACAGTACTTCTCTCCTAATCCACTGTCTTAGCTTATTTTAACTGAAGTGTTCTGGTTTTGATCAACACTCCCCAAAATGTTCAATTTGGACATGTTTTATCAAGGAAAAGTTCGCATTTTTCCCTTGCATTTTTCATCAAGCATATCATTCAACACAAAGTCCAGCTTTTCGTCTAAGAAAATTCCAGCAGCAAAACTAAAAGCTGTCATGTAAATCAGGTTCCTTAGTTTGCTCACTGAAATGAAGAAAAAATTATGTTTCAGAATTTTGAGGAACAATTTTTGAAATGCAGACAGCAATGATACTACTACTACCACCACAGAAATTTAGTACAAGAAATAGAAAATGCAGTATCCATCTTTTAAAAATACTGTTTTGTTTATCCATAGTTTTGAACAACAATATTTGTCAGCAGAAATCTGTGAATAGATTTAGTTAACTCCAAACTGTATTATTAATTGGTCTGCTGAATACCTTCTGCTTTTCTAAGTAAGGAAGTAAGGGTAAGAAATATTTTTCCATCTCTTCTTAGGGGACTCATAAGGCTTTGTACGTTGTGTATTCACAAAGACTGACAAGAATTTCTTCACATTTAAGTTTTATTTAGTATTCACCCTTTACTTTTCCATCCTTTAATGTAATAACATTCTTTTAATGGGTTTTAAGCATATCACATGTCCACATTAAATCAAAGGAAATTCCTGACCATTACAGTTGTAAACAATATTATCACTGAATTTTCATGAACTGATGCATATTGTGATTTTGATTTTAATAATATGTAAACAAAAATCAAGTTGTTTCTTGGTCACCTTGGTAAACTCAGATAAAGAAGTAACTGCTATGGAGGACGAAGTGTATTATGCCTCAACCTCAAGACAATTCAAATCTCTTTGTATCCATAGTTTATGTATAAAGCATATTTTGCTGTCTTTAGTAGATCATAAATCTTTGAAAACTTTTATTGTTTTTGAAATGTCCTCCTGCTGCCTATGTTATACAATAAATTAGTTGCTAATAAAAAGGAGTTTGACTCAGCCAAGATGGTAGTGAAGTAGTGGCTGTTGGACTGCCAGTGAAGGCTTTTGTTCCCAGGCCTCCAGCCAACACAGACTAATCAGATTAAAGAGGTAACTTGCTCAGTGTTGATGAAAGATGGGAAAAGGTCAAACTAAGATACTATCTCTTTCTTCTTCCCCTTTTTTGTGTTAGCACCTCATATGCAATTGATAGGTCTTAAAATACAGAGAAATACAGAGACAGTACATCACAGACTCTTAGCTCCCTCCTAAACAAACTTCATCATTATCTCAAACTGGGTTATGTGCAAACTTCTTCTACACTTAGAAGTAGCTCCCTTGCCTAGGACGTGGTATCACTGCATTAGTTCTGTTTTATAGGAGTGTACAACAGTGAGGCGGAGTTTCCAAACTCCAGCTGAACCTTCTCAAGCAAAAGGAACCTGTGTTTTTCTCAGTTGGCAGGCCTAGCATGTCCTTATGCGTACTTGGGGAGCACCACCAGTACAGCTGTGCTGGCTTCCAGCCATCAGCCTCCTACTTCACAGGAGAGGATTTATGAACTCTGTTGGATTCATCCCCATTCAAACTTAACCATGAGCTTAATCCCGGTAAAGTCAGTGGTACTTAAACACATACAGAAAGCTAAGCATGCGTTTGCAAAACAAAAGTGGTTACAGGAGAAGAACTGTATGGTTTCTACTGCCTTCTGCTTTGGCTCCTCAACTTCCAACCAGGTGGGTCCAACAACAGCTCCAAGACCTTCTGGCCAACCCTCAATTCCTTCTCTTGGAGAAATTTCACATTTATTTTATTTTCATTGCCAAATCAGAGTAAAGTCTAATTTGAAATGGCAAAGTACTACATGAAATGGAATTTCCTTCTTCTGCCTAGCTCTAATAATGACTTAGAGTTGTAGTTTAAGTAAAAGATAATAATATTTTTATTAAACTAAATGACACTTGTTAGCAACAGTAAAGGGTCAAACTAGAAGTGGTGTTGCTTCATGCTGCCCAAGTGGGTAATAAAATGCAATTATTTCTCTCTCAAAGTGCTGTGATGACTTTTTTCCACTCATTTATGTGGTAAGCCATTACATGTTCCCTGAATGTGCAGAGCAGGGGCATTCTGCTGAAATATCCCTGCCATGAGATTCCATGAAAACTCACACTTATCTACAATATAAATATTTCTCTCACTTCTAGCTCAAAACTCAGCTTACTAGCTTTTTTCTTTTTCTTTTTTTTTTTTTTTTTAACAGGGCTCAGTAATTCTATTTCTCTCCCAGACTGAACTTAGAAAACATATTTAAGCAGAACTATGAAACATTCAAGATCTGAGATTTTATATCCCAGAAACTAGGGAAACTAGTGCCACGTATGAAGAGTGCCAATGTATTTAGTACTCTTCTCTGGTGAAAGTAAAGGGGCCTTGTGAGATGAGGAGAAGGTATGATTACTGTTGGAAATGTGGTGTCAGTTGAACTTTCCACCCTGATTAAGGCAAAGTACTTATGAGTGAAGGCAGTAGGATAATATAGCCACATTGCATTTCTCAGTTAACTGATTATGTAAATGGCCTTCAAGACAGATTATAAGAAATGAATATACGTACGTTGCTATCAGGATGTTCCTGATCAGAATAATTTATTATAAGGTTATAAATATCAACTCCTGCTCCTTGTGTTTCATACCACTCAGAATAAGGCAGAATAGCTTGTGGACTGTAGCCTAATTCAACCCAAACTTTAGGTTGTATATGAGCAGCCTTTAAATTAAGAAAAAGAATGTTAAGATTGCAGCAGGTTTTTTGGTGTTAAATCCTCCTTTTGGAGGGAGCAGAGAGGAGGAGGAGGGAAGATGATACAGTACCACCTTTCTGCCAGTCAGGCCTTTCCCCTGTCTCCTTCAGTCCAACCGCTGGGAGACACTTTCCACCCCCAGAGCTGAACTATGGTTAACTCTTTGGGACAGCACAAACCAGCTCCTACTGAAACTACCAAGAATTTTGTCATCATCTTCAGAGAAAAAAAAAAATAATAAACACCAAGACCTGGGCTTCTCAGATTTTATCTAGTCTCATTTTGCCTGATTTTCACATGTATGAGGCAGGTTCTTCAGTTCTGTCATGTTTCTGATATTTCCTGGTGTGAATTTTATCTTGCTAATTTGCAACTCTTTCACCTTATTATTCCCACTCACAAACTGCTGAAGTAGTTACTCTTCTCTGATAGCATTACTTCACTATTCACATGTTTAAATATTTTCCTCCCTCTTCCTTCCATAAATGCCTTTCCTAAGCTATGTATATTAAAATCTATTAACCCATCTCAGTTGGTCACATGCAATTGTCCTTTCAATGATTTTTTTGCATTCACTTTTGTTCCCATTTTTATTGAGATATACATATATATGCTTATTTTGTTTTATTTAAAAAAACCAAACAAACTTAAAAATGGAATACCTACACTGGAGAACAACAGAGGCTATGTGCTAAAGATTGATAAGACCCTGATCTCACCTGTGACACTCATTACTGTACAGAAATCATTACTTTAACAACAGCACATATCTCATATTAAGTTCATGCCTAATTTGTTGTGCAGCATTATTCCCTGTCTCACCCCTCTCAGCACACCCTCGTGTGTTGTGCCTTTAACCAAGCATCGGTGCTGTTGGAGGCATCTTTTCTCAATCACACCCATGTGAAGGAGGGATCAGGCTGCTGGCTGGGAAAGCAGAGGAAAGCCAGAGTACTCAGTCAGATGCATCCATGGGAGGGAATGCAAAAGAGCAGGTATATAACCTGTCAGACTTCACCTAACTCAGCTGAAACATCCTTTTCAGCTGGTTTTTTTTTCCTTACAGGGAATGTGTGCAGCTAGCACAGGGTGAAAACTACTAGGCAATTTTCTGACAAAATGGATTTTACTCGGAAAATGCTGACTCACTGAAAATAAAGCTTTTCACAGTGTGTGCCAGCTTCAGTGAAACAGTGATTGGTAAGCGTTCTCTGCTCGAGGATGGAATTTCTGCTCAAAACTACAGACAGAGGACCACCACCGAATAGCCAAAAACCTAGCTCTTGGAGTAGTCTCCTAAGATGAGGGAGGTCTGGGGCTCAAAGCCTTGCTCCAGCCCAGATTCTGCTCACCAAGCATAGAGATTTGCAGGTCCAGTAGCTGGAAAATGATGAGATGATGTCTGGAAGCCAAACTTTTCATTTTTTATAGCTTGTCATCATAGGCAAATGCAGAAATTTGCACTCAATAGGGCCCAATAATTATTTTCATTTAATAACGTATGTGGAATTTAATTTGCCATTACTACACATACACTTGGTTCTGTTACATTAGTAGTTTATATATTAAAATTATATATCCATGCCACAGTGCTAGAACAGGCTTCTCTGCTTGGCTCTGGAATATATTGTTAAATACAAGAATATTTCTAAATAACTGGCATAATAACAACTACATTCGGCTACTCAAGCACTGTTCAGTTTATTTACTTTAGAAACTTCAAAGAGATGCAAAACACACTTCGATAGAAAATAAAATCTGAAACCTCTACTGTACTTTAGTAATCCCCCTGACATGTCAAACATAGCAATTTCTGCTAAATGACTCCATGGCTCTTGTGCCTTCCCAGCAGTTTGTCAAACAGTCTCTACAGGACATTTGTGTGTGATTATAGCACAGAGTTACAGGCTCTGGGAAGGCAAAACTCTCTCTTGGTGCGTCACCCCAGCAGTAGCGGCACAACCCTGTACTCCTGCAGTAGGAATTGTACTGCAGTGGGAGCAGAAGTAAAAGAGACTGGGAACCCTTGACCCAAAGTCCCAAAGGGTAGCCTGCAAAGGCTTTTTACTGCAAGGATGGGTTTTATTGAATCTATTGTTATATCCACTGAATTCACAGTATTCTGTTGTGGATAAATTTTCTTGTGTGTCTAACAAACAACCTCATGCACTAGAGATAGATGCAGCATCATTTCTGTTAACTTATGTTTGCCCATGGGCCTTACCCAATGTGATATAGGTTGGACCATCTCTCTTAGTCAGTTCAGGAGGAAACAGAAACATTTGCAGAATCCGAACCTTTGATCAGAATGAGGCAGTCTAAATGGCTAAGTCTTGGTTAGATGTTTTGCGTCAGTCTTGGCGGTTTCCATTTAGGCAGTACTACAAAAAAAGGTAAATTCTATCTCAGCCATAGTGCTAATGAGGCTTAGACATATAAACCTCACTGTGCAGCAGTGATGATCTTCTGTTTATATACCACCTTTTTTCCAGGCAGATTCCAAAGGAGGACTGTCGTGGTTTAACCTCAGCTAGCAACCAAGCACCACACAGCCGCTCACTCACTCCCCCCAGGTTGGGATGGGGGAGAGAATCAGAAGGGTAAAAGGGAGAGAACTCGTGTGTTGAGATAAGAACAGTTTAATTGAAGTAAAATAAAATAGAACAGTTAAATAGGTAAAGCAAAAGCTGCGCACGCAAACAAGGCAAAACAAGGAATTAACTCGCTACTTCCCATCGGCAGGCGGGTGTTTGGCCATCCCCAGGAAAGCAGGGCTCCATCACGCGTAACAGTTACTTGGGAAGACAAACGCCATCACGCCAGATGTCCCCCCCTTCCTTCTTCTTCCCCCAGCTTATATACTGAGCATGACGTCATATGGTACGGAATAACTCTTTGGCCAGTCTGGGTCAGCACCCCTGGCTGTGCTCCCTCCCAGCCCCCCCGTGCACCGGGCAGAGCACGGGAAGCTCAAAAGTCCTTGACCAGTGTAAGCGCTACTTAGCGACTATTTAGCGATACTTAGCATCGACATTGTTCTCATCCTAAACCCAAAACACAGCCCCATACCGGCTACCAAGAAGAAAATTAACTCTATCCCAGCTGAAATCAGGACAGGAGGACACGAAACTATGTTTGTATATACAAGACTTCACCCAGTGCAAGCCTGCAGGTCCCTCAGGAGTGGAGCTTTGCAGCTGTTTAAACAATGCACAGCAGTACCCAGCAGTTCAGAGAGGAAGACGTTTTCAGGCTGAGGTTGGAGCAGCAGTTTAGACACAAGATATATTAACCCTCATGAGTGTTTGGCTGCAGAGGTATAGCCAAGCGCCAGCTTCGCAAAGGAACTTGGGTGATGGCACCTTTACCATCTCACTTGACCTTTCTGTGTCCTGGCTCTGAAATGCAGTAAGGTAGTCCTTACAGATGACTTGGGACAGTTAGGTTCCTCAGAGCAGATTTCACGTGGTAAAATGGCTTTCTACTCAGAGTGTTTGATCTAGGAAATACAGAGAGAGGACCACCTTCAGTCCTACTAATCTATGTTTTCTAAACAGAAGCTCACTACACTGAAATTTAGAGGGCAAGCATGCCTGTGCTGAGGGCAATGCCTACCTTCACTCACTATTCATGGTCTTAACCCAGCTCCTGCGGCTAAGGTACCAAGCAATTTTTATCAGAGTCAACTATTTGTAATGCAACAGGGTTAGGAGTTATCTTGGGGTGTGGTCTGGCCTTCTCAAGAGCTTAGGCACTGCTTTACATGTGTAGAACTACAAGTTGGATTTAGACATCTCAAGCCTGTCTACATTTCTCTTTGAACTCTTGAGTGAGTTAGGGATCTAACTCTAGAAGAGACTTTATAATGAACTAAATGAATCTGGCTCTCCAGTTTGCATAAGGAAAACTCATATACTTAAAAAATGAGTACTTCCAGAAGGAGCTAGAAGCTGTTTGCTAGGAACTAGAAGCCTGAGCCAGAAACAGTCCAGAGAAGACTGCTGCTCCCCTCACTCAAACACAGCTGGCACCCTCAGCCCTAGCAGGACCTTTCCCAGGAGCTGTCACTGCTCTTTTTGTCCTTCCAGAGCAGGGAAGGTGCGTTATGGTCTGTGCCACCTAGCAGCCATCTGCTGCCTACCTTTGAAGACAGTGAAGGGAAACAGGCACTTACAGGACTTGATTCTCCTGACCAAACACAGGCACTTGGGGTAAGATACACTTTAAGAAAAACATATCGGAAGTAGGTACCTAAGTGGGAGCAATATGTCTGAGTTTTCGGTACAGTCGTGGAGATCCAGTCAACGCAGTCAATGGAGACCAGAGACCAATTCAGTTCACTCTACAATACAGTTTTACCTTTAGTAGGCTGAACTGCCCTCTGGTTTTCCTTTGCTGTATAAACTATATCTCCACTGACTACACCAGACACTTGAAAACCTGGCTGACATTTAGACACCTACATGTAGGTGCCGGATTCAGCCATCAGCCTGGAGCTGAATCCTACCCCTACCCTAAGGCTGAGATAAATCATGGGCTGTTTCTCACCACTCACTACAAAGGCTTAGAGGTGGATGTGGACATGGTCATGCTCTCCTCATCTGAGCTGTGCCCTCAAAGCGGTGTCTTTTCTAAACTACTAATCTAAGCTGAGACCGAGCAGGCCCCATGTCAAGTCTGAATGCTCTATTCCCCCTCCTTCTGTCTGCCACAGTGGAAAGAAAGTGTTGGGCAGCAGGAACAAATACCTCTCTCCAGTAGGAAAAGAGTAGTTAGGTGGCTGCATGGCCTCTCCTGCAATCCCGAGAGCTCCTCTTCCCAAAGCTGGTCTAAGGGTGGTGTCCAGGCTGAGGCAGGAGCACTGGTGCTGGGGCAGGAGCAGCCAGGCTGGGGCAGGAGCACCGGGGCTGCTGGCTCTCCCAGAGCCGCTCTGCAGATCAAGGCAGAGACCAGTGCAGGCAGCCTCACCTGCAAACTTGGCAGTCATCCACAAAAGTCTGTGCACCCATAGCCTCGGAGCTTGGCTGTGATCCAATAAGGCTATCATAGTAGGACCTGTCCCAGCACTCTACCACTTCTCATATTATTAAAAACACTTCTTGCAGTATTGTGGAGGTCCTGTGACAAGCTCTTATCTGAAAGATGCTGGCTCTGTCTAACTTTCCTCTCAAATGCCTGGCTGCAAACAGCCAAGTTTGTGTACAGACAAGATGAAACACATATGAGGGTTAAGGGGATTGTTAACAAAGCGATCCCGCTATCGTACTGTAAGCTCAATCTTGTATCCATACAAGAAGGGGTACTGAACTCACCAGAGGAAGGAAGAAAGGGAGATCAACGCCCGGAGCTCATTCAAATTAAGGTCCCAGTTCTGCAACCAGGTTCTCTACTGCTAATAGGGTTTCTGCTTGGGCTCATGTTGGCAAATGGGGACTTAGTTACACACTTCTGATTAAAACTAAACAGAATTTGACAGTGAAACCTTTTCCTTATGCTAGAAACCTACAGCTGTGTGCCAAATATGCAAGATAAAAGAATATAACAAAACTGAAACAGTATAAAAATAGGTTACAGTAAGCATACATTTTTATAGCTACATATTTTTTCCAGTTGATTCCACCCAGTCCATCTTTCTTCAAATAATTGTCATTAATCAAATACAAATATAGGCCCCATGGGTCTAACTCAGATTTAAAGCTAAGCACATGTGTAAGTGTTTGTTGGTCTGGAGTCTTAGTTGTTGCAGTTTTATTGAAAAACATTCTACAATAGGGTTTTTTCCTCCCCTTCCTCCCACCCAACAAATCAAATTACAGAGGGATTGCTCTAATCATTTTGAAAAATGTTTTCATATATCAAATATAGTCTTACCCCACAAAAAATAATAGAAAGCCATAACAAATCTGTTTTTTCCATTGTCAATAGCAGCTACAGTCAAGAGTCTTGCTTTAAATCTTGGAGATGGACAGCAGCAATGGTTACAGAGAAAACAAGTAAGCTTATAAAGCTTCAGCTCACACAAGTCGGGAAAAGCAGGAGCAAAGGTTCAGGTAGGTTGCTTCTCCCTTAGGCAGTTCCTCCAAAGACACCAGAGATGCAGCAGCTTTCTGATGAACAGCAAGTACCTGGATTTGGGCTCAGAACATAAAAGGCAACCTGTACTCTGAACAGTCAAAATATACCCCACACATCCACTATTGCTGGAAGAAGTCTTATTGATTTCAGTAGGATTCTTTATGGTTATAAAGGTAAGCATGTGGTTCGCTTTTGCACAACTCGGTATGTAAAAAGTTATATTCTTAAAGAAGTTTTCATATATATACACATACATATATTTAGATCTACACATAGTTAGGTTCTGTGTATAAATATATATCTTACATTCACATATACATACAGTGGAAAATTATTTTCCAACCAACAGCTAAAAAGGAGCAAAAAAAAAGCCCAAAGCCTGATAACCCTTGGCTCCCCGAAAAATTCAAAGAACCCAAGAAAGCAGAAAGAAACAAGAGACCAGAATGTGGCCTTCCCCACCCATCACGAGGAGTCCAGACTATACCCTTACCATGGTCCCAGGCTGTAATAGCATCCTCAGCCACGTCTTTCTCTGAAAGCCTCCTTTCTGCAACATGCTGCAGCATTTCACATTCTTCCTCTCCACAAAAGAGCCTTTGGATATGCAAAATCAACCAGCCCTTATTATTTTCTTTTCCATCTCTAACATCCTGTGACACATACATACTTTTGTTTCCAGCTGCCCCATGACTTATTGTAGCGGGAAGATCTACCATTTCCCCATATCCCTGTGACGAACCTTTCAGGGAACTCTGCATTTTGGACATTCTGTTTGTGCTGAAGGAGGATTTTAACATTTTGGGGAAAACAGGACACCTTCATGCTACTTTAATTCAATCTTGCCCTTGAAGAAGGATTTGTGCAGGGAACATTTCAGTCTAGAGTAAACCCTCCACCTTTCCTTTAGGAACATAACTTTAGATTGACAGCAGGGATACACATTTCCAGACAAAGAGCAAATGAGTTTGCAGGTTCACATGGTCTCTTTTCCACATACCTTCTGCAAACCTCGGACATTACTGGAACAGAAGATGAATTATTCAGGTTCTGTGAGATCAAGGAGCAAGGCCCTCCATGAGGAAAAATTGTGTAGAGGGTAAGGGTCGAGGTATGCCTCAAATGTTCTCTGTTATCTATTTTACTATGAACCAAACACAAGAACAGAAAAGGACTTCTTAATTCCACTCTTCTTCTTCCCTCTTCTTGTAGTAGGGGGATATGCTTAATTCTTTACAGCTGACCCAGCCCTTCTACCCTGACAATCTTTGTGCGAAGTTTACGGCATGCAGCTGCGGTCCTTCTGCTTAGGGCAAGAATGTTAACCCTTCCCCTGACAATCCTTGAACTGGTTATTATATACAGCCCATCACACGAATCTGATTTGAGACACCACCAGATGGTTGTTATTTAGGTGAAAGCAGACCCAAATAGAATAATAGTCCAAAACACTACAGGGTCAGTTACTAAACTACTAATTTGTGATCAGAAGTTGGAAGGAAGAAATATGTTGGCATGGAGAAGGGGCATGGATGAGAACTGTTTGTGTTCCTTAGTCCCTTTGCATTCCTCCTCTTGAAGACCTTTCAAACCAAAGCAGAGAGCTTTTTCTTCCATTAACTGTCTTGTTTGGGGGCTTTGGTCAGGTTTTTTTTTTTTTTTAAATGAGCTATTCTGAAGCGCAAACCTTTTTAAGGAAAGGTTGAACTTAATTCACAGCGGAGCCAGAAAAAGAGAGCCAATCTTCCGCTGGCACTTCTGCGCCTGAAAAGGGAAGAAAATTGACACCTGGAAATGCTGACATTTCGGAAAACAAATCTTACCCATTTTGAGTACAAGTAGGATGCTGGCAAACAATGTGACATTGAAGCAGGAGGAATGTAGGAAAACTTACAAAACAAAACCTGAGAGGACTATTTAGGAACAAATAAATAATGAATGTGCTGAGCAGCGCCATGGCTAATGAATTTGTATCACCACATTTCAAGTCACGGACAGAACCTGGTAGATACTGCTTATCTTTCCACTCATAACAGCTGCACAGGTATTAACAGTAATGCCTGAAGTAGCCTATTGAAACTGTTGTATTTATACTGGTCTACCTCAAATCACCATGACGGTTTCCTTTAGGGCTTTGCAGATAGTCGATATTTCAGTTTGGAAGCCAAGTTATATACTGATTCAGTTCAGACTAAACTGAGTTTGGGTTTTCTTTGTGTTTGCTTTCCTCACCAAAGTGAGAAACCAGAAAAGTTCTGCTTTACAAAAAATAAAACGGGTAAATAAAATGAAGGGCAAGACCCCTGATGCTGCTGGAGGAGCCTCCATCTTTTCAGTCTGGAGCCAGCCTGTCCCTCGCTGCAGGTGGGTGACGCAGCTGCCTGGCCAGCACTCCCTGACTGACCGTAGCTCTTGGGGCGGGCAGGGGGAGGACGTCCCCCCTCCTACAGGACATGCAGCACAGACTGCAGAACTTTAGTCCTTCTGCTTGACTTCTCCCCTCCTTGTCCCGTCGCTGCCCCATAACCCACGTCTCACTGGCGTGCCATGCCGGAATATCTCTGCCAGGTCCAGGGCGAGGGCTCTGCTGACTGGTGGTGGTGCCTTCGCCTGGGAGGGGGAAATGCCGTTTTTGATGATGGGGATATCTGCCCAGCTGGGGACCACTGGGGTCACCAGCCAGAACAGCCTGGATTAAACAGCCAGTATATTTTTTAAACAGCTTTTTCTGCAAACTGGACAACTTCCTTTTCAACCTGCTGTACTTGGGACAGTCTTCTGTTCCCTGGTCACAAAGTATTCACGCCTTTTACCATTAGGCACCTAACGAGTTGTCTCACCTAATGTCTGAATCACCCTCTCTCCAACGTTTATAAGGGAAGACCATCATAACCACACTTCTAACATGGAAGCACCAGCTAAGCAGCAGGTAGGGCTGGGGAAACAAAGCCTAAACACTTCCTTTGCTGCATCTTAGTAGAGGAGTCCCTTTTACACTGACCTGCTCTCCACTGGCCTCCATACACTCTCTTACATACTGTCATTCAGGTACCTTCTTTATTTGGGCTAGTTTATAAGCTGCTCAAGAAAGCAACTGATTTTTGAATGATAACATGCTATATAGACCTGTGGTACAAATACAAAAAGATGCATTATGACAATGTTTGTAACATGAAGGGAAATAAAATAAAGCCCAGACATTAACATATATTTAGTCCAAGCAGAAGACAATTGGAATTAATTTAGTTCTTACATTTTAATATATCATATATGTATATAAAAGGAATGCTTGTAAAACAAAAATAATTTGCAAGAAAAAAAAACAGGAACAACTCTGTGTCACTCTGTACACTCATATGGTGGGTGTATTTTTGTCCCATAATGCTAGCCTTATTAGATTTTTTTTCCTTCTTTTCTGTATTATTGTACCTAATTTGTTCTTTTTAATAGAAAACTCAAGAAAATTTGGGTTGTAGGAGCTTTTCCTATGCTAGCAAACAACAGAAACAGCATCACAATCATTTGAGGCCCCTTCAGCTTAAACAGTACTCATGCTAGTTATTTTCAAAGACACTGTCTTTTGTAAATAAACTCATACACTACTAAGGTTTTTGGAGCTAGAGCTTTTTTGGGTCATACCACAGAAATGATCTTCCTCCTGAACCCGTTTTTCCCTATCAGGTTATTGGCTTTTCACCTAGCTATTTATGGAAAAAATAACCAGAATCCTCCAAGCCTGTCACTGGAGACCACTTTCCCAACTCAGCTGAAAGATAGTCATATCTGTGGGTCTGAAATTTCTGCAAGGGTAGAAGGCTTTGGTTTGTTTCTTGAAAGATGGGATTATAATGGAAAATAGTGTTAGGCTAAAGAAATAGCACTGGTGGTATAATTTGGCAGAAAAATAAAGGCCATCCAAACAAAAGGGTTTGCATTTCTGGAAAAATAATTTTAGTTTTGTGCCAACACTGTCTGGACTGAGCAAAAATATGATTTACACCTTTCTAAAACCTTGAACCCATTGCCAGAAGTATGTAAGAAAAGTCAAAATCCTAAGGAGTAAATTTCTTGGGCTGCCATTTCCAATGAGTAAGTTTGATAAATAAAACTTAATTTTTACATCTGCCATGAATTCTGGAGTATGATTAATAGCTCAAACGTTGTGGCCAGTAGCCAATGTATGTATGTGATTACAGCAATCTTAAATATAGCACATTTTGAATAAATATGCCAAAAAAGAGTATAAAAAACACTCCATGCATGCTTGGAAAAAATCTTGTCACAGTGTCAAATATTAAATCCTTATGAAAGTTAAATACCACAGGCATCATTAGGCGGAATCACAGAAGCATGGGATGCCACTGGCATCAGCTCAGCTTTGGGATCTCAATCATTGAAACACTATTTCTGTTCATTTTGTTTTCTACATTTTGTTTCAGCTGATTTCCCACATATCATAGTGAAAAAACCCACCCAAGACCAAAACCCTACTTTGCCAAAAGTACCATGTTAAACTGCTTGCCTTTCAGAGTCACCTGCCAAACAAAAAGATCTTTTAAAATGTTGTTCATTTAAAAATTATACTCTGTTAACTCAGATTTTGTGATCAGCATGGTTTCCCTCTCCTCTTCAAGGGGCATCATGTTCTCACCTGTGCTGACAGCAGCAGGAGGATAATAGAGATCACTAAACTCTACTGCACTTGCACCACTCATTTAATGGAATTTGTAGCAGGGAGAGGTCACTGGGATTTCAGAGGAAATACAGGCTATCCTCCAAATCCCTATATCTGCAGGACAGGGAATTTTTATTCCTCCTCTCTCCTTACCTTCATGCCATCGCCTCTTCTGCTTCTGCAGTCCTGCTGCTGTTGGCTCTTCCTTCAGCACCTCCATCATGCCTCTGCTCTGCAGAGGAAAACTCTGCACCAGGGAATCAGTTTTAGGTAGGAGCAAAAGGGGTGGAAGCTCCTGAAAGTTCAGAGCTTAACTAAGGCTTGTTCAAGCCAATCAGTAATTTTGGCTTTAATACCAGCCATGTGGTTTTAACAACTTTTTTTTAATGAAAACTTACTCTGTGCATCTTTCTTTTGTGCACCAGGTTTCAAGTGCCTGAATTCTGTAAGCCTCCCCTCTCTTTAAAAAGTGGAAGGTAGCCTTGCAATGGTTTTAGGGTGATTTTTTTCCTAGAATACTTTATCTATCTTTAGTAGAAATTTTAGACACCAGGTTCCCAATCCTGCCAAACTGTTCAGGGCAGAAATTTTTGCAGCGAGATGCACAACATCAGCTATGTAATGGAAACACAATTGCAACCTTAACTTTTCAGAGAAGGGAGAAAGAATGCCTTTGCTATTAAAGTCTATCCTCTGCCTACCTCCAAATGGGTGAGGTTCACCTGCTATAATTATATTCCTTACCTAATTATGTTCTTAAACAGTAATCACCTCTAAAAGCAGGGCTTGCTCTGCTCTGAGCAGTGAATTCCGAGCCAACGTTTGTATTAAGCAGTATTGACATCCAGTGGAGAGTTAGAATAATTACAGGCATGCAGATAACCAAGTGCAATCATCCAGTTTACGTTCTGAGTTCAGCTTGAAAAGAGTAGTCTACTTACCTTAACCTCCCGATACTATCTTCCTATAAAATGTAACTCTTAACCTTAGTGTATTCTCTTTGTTAAGAAAAATTGGAATAATATCATATGAAGTCTACCATTTCTCTGTAAAGAGTTTTCTTTTGTGTAGAGTTTCCTTTTCTTCCACATACTTTCCCTTTTTTGTTACAGTTGTTCAAAAGTAATGCCTAGACTGCAGGCACTGTTGTTTTTTATCGGAAATAAGACATCAAAGCACGTGTCTGACTGTTTTCCAGGACACATAAAGATGTACCTGTCTTTGAAACAGTATTATAATGCAATTTAAACCAAGATTTGGAGTCTCAGACTCGATTATGTTTCCTAAAAGTTAGAGAAGATGGACATGCATGAGTCATCTAAGTACCTTCTCATTGCAGTGGAAGCAACGTGCAATCTAGCCCTTGCAATAAAGGAAGAATCAGTACGAGACTTGGAGCAGTAGCAGTAACATCATCAGCACTAGTCTAAGGACAATTTGGTGACCCCGTCTGATTCTAATACAGTTATATTCTTATCAAAGAAAGCTAATTTAAAAATGTTCACTTTCTCCTGTAAAAGCTGTTGACTACTGATCATAAAACTAACCACTTGTCAGCTCTCAGCAATCAAAAACTGAACAACTTTTGACAAAAGTGGTGAAAATCGGGTAAATGGTAAGACTGAAAGAAAAGAAAAAAAGGAAATGCAAACTATACCAATGCATTTTGTATAACTAAAACTTCTGTCTTTGTTACTGTCTTCTCTTTCTACACCTCAGTAAAATCTATCCTGGGACACTGGAGATCTCCAAACATCAGCAGTAGAAAATAGAGAATACATCTACCAGTCACCAGTTATAAATTTGCCTTCTTAACTGTACTTTGATGGCCTATGCCATATGAGTTGGTTGCCTTTAGTTTTGTCAAAAGGCATTCACATTGTAGAAAAAAAAGCTTGTAAGTGCTAATTCAGGCTCCAGTGAATTTGCTGAACATCTGGTCCTGGTGTAACTGCTCAAAACTCCAGAAGGCAAGGTGTCCAGCAGTGCATATGCAGATTTGGAGGACTGTTTTATATTCCCTCCCAGTGCATCCTTCAGAGAAAAAATGAGAAGAAGCCATGCTGCTCTAAAGGCATTGGTAGTGTGCACATGCTCTTGCGACTCCAAAGCCTTTGAGGGCAACTGTCTTAGTCTTCAACAATACCCTGGGGAGTTCATAACAAAATGGGATTGCTGGGAGGGAAAACCTCTGGTTCAGATACTCAATACCTCACCTTCTGGTGTGCTCCTTTACACTGTCAAGGTGACCTCACCATTAGCAGCTCTCCACAAGGATGACTTGAATATGGCTATGTTCACCCCAAGACATTTGGTGAGATTTTTTTTTCAAAGACTTGGTAATACATGTGAAGCACGTAGCCACCTTCTTATGAAGCCAAAAGCACTGCTATCAGGAGCACCTGCCTCACAAGAGGGTCTCATACCAGGACCTCATTGAGGAAAAACTACGTGCAGTGAAGAGTAGAGAGCTACCTGTAGGGATACAACATGGGCTGATACGTCCAGGTCCAGGTGGACCATGGGTGTGCATGAGGAAGTCTGCTCACAACAAATGTCTAGCTCAGACAATATAGGCAGCATGTTTCAAATAGGCAAGGAAAGTACTAAAAAGGTCATTTCAGAGTACTGTGAGTGCCATGGGATGCATGTCATAGAAATTACTGTGTCCAGGCTGAATCCACCTGAGAGGCTCTGAAGGTATCACCACGATCTGAAGTGCAGACACCCATGGAAGATCCTCATTGGGGAAGCCTTCATGAGTGAACTAACAGAATACTTGTTAATAACATGCTGATATGGCCCAAAGCCACTGTTCTTTGAAATAAGGCCAAATGTACAAGATTCCTTGCACAACAGAAGGTGTAGTATATATATATGGAGAGAGATCTATTTATATCTATGTGAGTGTAAAATGTCATTCTTTTTGTGAAATTGAAATAACACCAGGTATTTTTGCTGGTAACTGTGCGCATGCTGCTGTTTAATTCTCATGCTGTAGTTATCTGGTGGGTTAGATTAGGGCTTTCAGCTAATCATTCACTTTTGCTACCTCCCAGATTGATTTGCCTGCATAATTTAATTGTTCCATCTGCCCTTTACCTTAACATTTCTCCTTGTCACACAGAAGAACACTAATTGGCCCCTATTCTTAATTTTGTCTACTTTTTCTGCAATAGAAAAGAATTCCATTTACTTTAACATATTAATTAATTTGTTGCATAATTACTGTTGCTTTTCCCAGTTTGTCTTGTAACTGTTCTGATTGCTGTTGACTTCTCTCAATTAGCAGATTTCCCTGGGACACTTGGAAGTATGAATGACAGGGAATGCACTACAAAGACCTGTATTAACAGAATTTCAGGTCTCTGATTAATTGTTACATTTTGAAGGAAAAATTTGTAGGAAGCCACAAATTACAGGGTTTATAAAACATGTAAATAAAAGTCTGTGCATGAGACTGTTTTAAAAAAACAGAGATATTTGAGAAAGAATAACAAGCCACAAAGAATTTTCAGTTTCTAAAAACAATTTTAACATTAAAATGCCAGCTAATTTTTATGAAATACACACCAGTTGACTAGCAGGAACATACTGAGGTTTGACCACCACAAGAGGTCTGTATCGCTCATTATGGACTAAGGCTGCAGTGCTGTCCACTGCAATGGAGTGTCCTATGTGACCTGTTTATTTTTTCAATCCTTCCTTCTTCATTGGTGATATTCTCCAGCTTTCTGCTGAATTTAGGTAGAAGGGAGCTGCTCGAGCAGACTCAGCACCAAACATAGCAATGCATCCAGCTGGCAGGGGCTCCCTGGGGCCAGGAGCCGGCCGAGGTGAGGGGGATTGCAGCAGAGGTCTAGCCATGCCCCTGCGACCCTGGGAAGAGAAGTAGCAGCACAGGAGCCGGCTCAGTGCACAGCCCCTGCCTGCAGTGTGCCGGAGAGTCTGGTGCAGGGTTTCTTAGTGGAAGAGCCAATAACTGTTTACATTACGAGAAACCTTTATCACAACAGGCATCTGCACTGATATTACAACAGCGTGACCGAGAAACAAGAGACACTGTCTGCTTCCTTACTCTTAGAAAGTTGTTAGATATTAGCAGCACTGTGGGACTAAAAATCCCCATGTCTGGTTTTGAGACGCTTTGAATATAAGAGGCTATATACAGCTCTTTATCTCATGCCACCTAAGAAATACATGTGTTTTGGCTTGTTTTTGGTTTTTTATGGCACATCTGAATCCCATTGTCTTTGCAGTAAAATATATATCCAAGACCAAAAAATTCTGCTTGAGTCTATGTAATGGCTTTTTTCAGAGTGCACAGATGCCCGCAGTGGGAAATACCTCTTTGCCTTAAAGCCTGTGCTTGTATAACCATTGGGTCTGCATGCTTAGAAATGGGTAGTCTTACTCCATAATCAATCTTTTTATGTGTTTCTTAACCCATTTGCAGTTGTCACAGATTTGGTTGTATATGGAAATCTGTAATCTAAGTAAACCTAGGAACTCACCCTTTTGTCCCCATCATTGACAATCAATCATCCTTATTATCAATAACTTATTGCTTTGAGGCAAATGCAAGAGTGGTATGGAGTCACAGGAGTTCACATCCTGGAGATTAAAGATGAAGACAAAATGTCACAAAGTAACTTCCCAGTTCTAGGTACATAAGCTTCAAAGTGGACCCTATGACAAGTAGGAGACATATTCACAAAAGCTAACAACTTCTAAACAATCGCACTAACATTTGGAAATTCAGTTTAGCTCTAGACACCGTGGAAGTGATTTATAGTTTCCGGCTTTAGTCCCTCTCTTGTGTCCACCCATCTCCTTTTCAGTTCTTGTGAGACAGCTAACTCCCTGGCACAGTTCCCCTTAGATTTCTCAGAGCTAGAGAGGTAGTTCCTTCACAATGCTGCAGAAGAGGCTTTGTTCACTGTAGTTTCTTATCCCCTCAAAATGAGGATCTCAGACCTGTCTTGGACCTCAGAATTTTAAAGCATTTCATCAAAAAGAAAGAATTGAAGATAGTATTCTTGACCTCTCCTAGTTTTATCATAAATCCTGATGTCTGATGAATGGTCAGCCTACTTTTTTTCTTTTATGTGCCATACATCTAAGGTGCCAGAAATAAATGATTGTTATATTCCACCACTTTCTTGCCAGACTGTTATAAGCTTTCAGAGCATTTACAAAATGTATGAAAGCCACCATCTCTACACCTACAGAAGGATTCAAGACACTATCAGGTAGTCTATCTGATACAGCTAAAATAATCAAAAGTCATTTGACCAGGATTGATGTAAAGACCACACAGACAATGTGGCTTTCCCTTTGGGGATCTTTCTTAAAGAACATATGAAATTATATCCGTAATTATACCCATAAATATGTGAAATTATCTGTAAGTCCTCCCAACCTCAAAACAGAGCCTTGCCCTGCCAGAGAACATTGTCCCTTTTGAGCCTCTGGTCTTTTGCTGCTAGAAGAAGTGTTTTCACTAGTAACTATATTTTTGCAGCATAAAGCCTCTTGACTATGTCTATTCTAGTAAATAAGAAATAGGCAGGGCACAGCTTACACCCTGGTTCACAACTGCGATGAAACTATGAGCGTGCTCTTGCCTGCTTCTGGCTGGTGCCTGTTAGTGCTGCCACAGACTGTGCACAAGCCCAATGCCTGCCAGGGAACCTTCCTGCAAAGCAGCCTAACAAACATCTCTGTTTTGAGAGGGCAGTGAATTCAGATCTGTGGACAGGATCGATGCCATGCTAGCTGGCCTTTAGTACAGAGAATGATCCCTGGATCCCTTTAGTTGGTGGTGTAGGCACTGCCTTTCAGACAACACCAAAATATTTATTAAAAGTTATATCAGATTTATGGATTCAAACAACTTCTTTATCCCTTTTCTTTCCAAAACCTAATAGCCATAAAGTTGAGAATACATTATGTTCTCCAGTACACAGTCTGAATTAGTGGGACCTTTCAATACCAGCCCCACCTATTTTTTTGTAACAGAAAGCGTGGAAGGTTGTTTTCAGCAGATTTTATTACAGAAATTGAATTGGCTTATCTTAAACTCCTGTGTTTAGATGAGGTAACTCATCAATAGTTTAGCTTTTGGACATCTAGGCACAGACAGCTAGAAAAGGGCCTCTAGAGTTTGAAGTTTTGATGAAGCAAGGAAGGAAATCCCAGCACTGATGTTGTGATGGTATAAATCTTCTGCAGCAATTTAGCAATGGTGCAACTGTTCCCTCAGTGGGCCAAGACTTGATGCTCGATGGTATTGTGATCTTGTTCCGCTTACTTGCTCAAAGCAACCTGCTAATTTATCAGAATGAGCAGAGTGAGCAAAAGTCTCCTTCTACACCCTGTTAGAGGTTGTTCAGAACAAAGAGACTTCTGTGCTTTTCATATGAGAGGCACCTTGTTAAAATTCTCTTCAAGAACAGCAGCTATTACTAATTAAACTTCCTTACCATCAAAGTAGCCACATAAATCAGGCACACAATAATGGTTCTATGAAAAATACTTTATCAAGCCTTCTGAACACACTTTAATGCAGCGCAGCTGAAAAATAGCAGATCAACAACTTTATTTCCTCTAGTCAAATACTAAACCAACCAACTTAGGTGAAAAGCAACTTTTATTTTATACCTACAGCTTTGATTCAACCATCAGTCTTGAATACAGTATATGATGAATTCAGCTTTTGCCAAAGACATAAGCATATGCAAATGGCCTTAACATCAGCCTTATTCCTCTGTAAGACTCATGTCTTGCTCTCAAATGCCACTCTTGGATGTGCTACAGTACATGGTAGAATAAACCTGCAATGCTAATGATAGTTAGGTGATATGTCTTGCTCATTTTACTTTTTATTATCTTTATTGGTTGTTATAGCCCCCTTTCTGCCATTCTCTTGGGGTTTTTTATTTTTATTCACAGTTTCCAAAGATCAAAACTATATGAGTTTTCTATAATACCCAGTTCTGCAGAGTTTCAGATTCATACCTGCCTGGAACTGATATACTATTAAAGTTAACATTAAGTTTGGCCCTGACTCCTCTGTGAATGGCCACTGGCTCCCTTAGTCTTGAACACCATCATTGTCCTAATGCAGATTCCCACTGCATGGATCTTTTGCCCCCTGTCCTGAGCTATTGCATATTGCTGATGTCCTCAAGGTCTCTCTGTCATGAAAACTTGGTATAAAGTAAGTCTTGGGAAAACAGAATAGTTTAAATATGCCCAGAAGTGTTTCACCTACCTCTGCTTAAGAGACGAGTAGTAGAATGAGCAAATGAAGATGACTGAGGTTTCTTTTTTTTTTTTTATTCTGATTAATGCCTATTCCCATTTGACAGAGATCAAGGCAGCTGGTGTGGTTTCTTGGCTGCAAGACACGTAAAGTATCTTAATCTCCTCTGTTACCTATCTTGTGTGGTGCCAGTGTTCTGCATCTTCTGGGGCTTCACATATGCAAAATCATCCAGTGACAAGAGTAATACTGTCTTGATTTAAGGATATGGCATCTAGACAAGCACCATTTTAAATTAACAGGGAAGTATCTATTCCCAGCTTGAATCTGTGTAAGAAAGTAGAAGTTGAGAAATTCTCTTGTGAGAAAACTCTTTGAAGATCTACACTCTGGTATAACATTACTGAATGAAAGCTTAGAGCCTGTGAAGTATTTGTCAACATTGCTGCTGATTTCTGTCAGCCCAGAGCTGCTTCCAATGTCTTCAATAGAACAAAGGATTTAGGGTCTGGGAGATTTTTTTTAATAATAAAAGTGGAATTTTGGCTGCCTCCTCTGCACAGAGAGTCATACCAGCAGGTGACAAAGAAGTTGGAGCTGTTTAGTAAATGGAAAATTTATGCACAGCAAAGGAGAGGCTGTTCCACAATGTTCAGAGATATGCTAGAGCTTTCTTGATGTACACACAGGCTATGGATAAGTAACCTTCTTCTTTTTGCATTTGGATACAGTAGGTGTGTTTTGGCAAGAGAAGCACTGAATAGCACAATATACTAGCTGATAGAACTGCTGAAATCAACACCCATCATTTCTGGAAAGCAAACAGACTTGTGGGATGACAGATATAACAGGCACCGCAATGATACCGATCTGATCTCCACCCATCCGGCCTGTGTAACTATAAAATAAACCAAAGGAGAAAACCAAAACAAATTGGCTGCAAGAGCTATGGGATTTCTTCTTTAGACCGATGCCAGCTAACGGACCCCCGCAAGAAAACCAAAGAAATTGTTTATAGTTCAAAAAATATTTTCCATTTTTGAAGTTGCTCAAAAATTAATTTCCTAAAAGGAGAAAAAAGAAAGAGAGGAACAGATTAGGCAAGCTAAACTAAAAGCAAAAAAAGAGCAAAACCTCCAGCTATAGTGAGAAAAAAAAATATTTCCGGAAATATAATAGATTGTTGCTTGAGAGTGCTCTGCTGCAATAATTTCTGTAACAAGCCCACAGCCAAATCCACAGGATTTTCACCATCCAGCTGTGCTCTGCAGCCATTGGGGCAAATTTGAACATACCTTTGAGAAATGGAGTACTTTCTATATCTCACCTTTCCCCCAGAAGCCCACTTTGACAGTCTATCCTGTTAACCAGTGCTAGTCTGCTGAAGATTTAAAGAAGCAATGCTTCATCAATGGCCCAAATAATTCCAGCTAATCTGAGGTGCTAAAGAGACAGGCCTGATTTACAGATGCCTTAAAACCAACAACAGTTTCGTAGCACATCAGTACGGAGTCTCAGTCCTCTCTCCCTTCTTGCTGGCTGCGCTTTAACCAGCCTGTTTCCCTCTGGAATTCCACGCTCAAAGCGTAAATGCCCAGTTTAGTCTTGAGCAATGACCAGAAGTAACACCACTGACTGAAAAGGGCTCTATCCATTACTACTATCAAAGGCCCCACCCGTCCCATGAGAAGTTCCTTCAGTTCTGTCATGAGGTTGACTGGAAATGCAGCAGAAGCAGTATTTAAATTAAAAGAGCATCTGAACTAATGGAGCCTCCTTTTGCTTGTGTCGCAGGATCGATTGACTTCTGTGTCTACGAAGACGTGGGTTCTACTGCAGCTTTTCACACACTTGGGGCAGTCATAAGTCTCTGTCTCTCTCTCTCTCTGGTGAATTCTCCAAGATATGTAAGCCTTCAATATCATTGAAATCAACCAAAATGTTTAAAAGATAGGGAACAAACAAGGCACACAAGCTTCCTAATCTTGTTCCTCCCAGAAACTTGGCTAAAATGTTTCCCTTTGAATGAATTGCAAAATATAATGCTCAAAGAAGAACTTAAATTCTTAATGCCACCCTCTGCTCGTTTGTATTATCAGTAGGCTGCAGTTTAGAGCATGAATGCTGCCTGGGGAGTGTACACAACAGGCTACTGCAACAAGTATTTTCAAAGTGGTACACAACCAAGGGGCTGAATGCCTCCTTCCTTCTGCGCAGCATGTACTGAGCCTGGCACAACATGAGATCTGCTGCCGCCACTGCCCGCACCCTGCTTCTAAAATGTTCTTGCAGTTTCTCAGATTTCTGTTCAATAGCTCCAATTTTTCCACCCTGAGGAACAGAGAATGATCAAGGGAATCACGTGTCTTTGAAAAGAGGTGCGATTAGTCACTCAGAGAGGAAGAAAGTTCTCATCAGGACTCATTCTGGGCAGAGGAAGAAACTGGGCTCCATGCCAGAATGCTATTAATTCTACCTGGAAACAGATTAAATTCTAGGTCGTCATTCTGGACATGGAAACCTTTTGCTTCTTCCACATTTTCAGCAGGGCTGCTGAGTTTTTGGCAGTGTTTTGAGCATTGTGCTCTATAAAGCAGTGTTAAATACTGCACAGTTACAGTCAGGAAACACCTCAAAGTCCCCTAATGTCAATTAGCTACTTCCTCTGCAAAGTCGTGAGCAGATGCATGAGAGAGCTCTCCAGGAATATATTTGCTAACAGGTGCATTATTAGGAAGGAAAGAAGGTTGTTTATATTAACGGGAAGTCCCCTTCAAAATTGCTCGTCGTGTTTTCTGTCTGCTGCTGGCCTCGCTCTTGCCTCTCACTTTTCACCTGTATGTGTTGGATAATTAGGGGTTCAAACGATGCATGGAGGTCCTCTGCTTCTAGTGACTCATAGCTTCGTGGATTATCCAAGATTACCAGAAGGTTTATGATTCCCTTATGATTCCAGAAGAGAAGCTGTCCATAAGACATTAGTCTTCATAGACACTGTAAGATTAAAACTACAGGGACTGCTGACGGTAACGTTAAATTATGGCAAGCCAGGTCTTCTAGTGGTGTAAACTGGGGCAGCTTCACTGAAAGCAGCAGAGCTTTGCCAGATTACACCAGGTTGATGATGTAGCCCATTGCAAACAACTGCTGCACAATGGCTTTTTTCCTTTCCACTATAATAATCCAGTTTCTTTCTCAGTGTTCATGGCTCAAGGTGCAGAGGGCTAAACACAGGTTTTTCCCCTAGGTTTAGATCACCAAACCCATGGATTTACACAAACACAAGTCAGAATCCCAGGCTATGCTGACCTGGACTCATTTTTTAGTGAACTCTGTTTTGGCATGGGACCAACAGCCACGTATTTGTATTCAACCCTTACATTTTAGTACACTAAGTCTATTCAGATCATAGATGATGTCCTCGTGCTAAGAAACCATTCCTATTTCTAGCTCCACCATCAATGGGTAATAAAGCATTCAAACTGGAAGAGACCAGCTGTACAAACTATGCTTGAAAGCATGAACCCCGAGGAAAAATCAGTGTTTGCAAGAAACTGTTGCGGAACTTGAAGTAAATTGGTATGAAATAGTGCAGCTTGCCATGAGAAATGCACTGGCACAGTCCCGTGCTCTTCTGAGGGAGAGAGGGACATTCTGCCTTGGTCTCATTTCACAGAGGCAATGAATTAAAACAAATTAAAATGCTTGTACTAGCTTCATGTTACAAGCTGGAGACCTCTACACATGCATGCAAGCAATTTGAAGGTGCTTTTTGAATTTGAGAATGAGTTCATCTGCCAGTTCAGTTGAACCAAAAGCCCTTCAGAGATGGCAATGGGTGCACAGAACAAGTGCTCAGATGCATCATTTGATCCTGTTGCCACTTCTGTGCTGCTTCTAATACTTCAGATTATCGTGGATGCTACTCTGTTGGACTACTTGGCCCTTTCCCTCTAGGGACAGCCAATACATGGATATATCTTGCCTCATTTGAAGTATCCTAATACATTGTGTGCTTAATGAGAAGAGGCACGGTGTGTCAGATCTATACCAGATGAGGGCTTTCCTTCAGGGGAAAGCATTTGGCCTTCGTGTTTTCTTTGGACATTTTGCAAGTCTCCAGTTAACTTGAGAGCCTGAGTCCCATTTAAAAACTGACTCACAGCAGATCTAGACCACACAAGGAAACACAGTGCACAGATAACAAAACTAGTGCTCTCAAGGTATGGCACAGAAATGTGTACAAACAGCAGCCTCAGTCTCCAGCACACTGCAGCTAGGTCAACAAGGGGGAGCTGAGCTGAAATGTGCTGCCCCGAGCTGGGGTACAGCACAGACCAGACGCCCAGACTCCTGCCGCTGCTGGCACTAGTGTGGTGTCTGCTGCGTCAGAAGTCTCCTCATCGTTCTCTGTGGCATGACACAAGCATATCCTTAGGCTTCGAAATTTCAGGGAAGAGGTCCTAGAATCACTGCCATGCTTTTGCAAATGTCACTCTTCTGCCTTAATCAGGCAAGCTCTATTACTGCTTCAGCAACAGATATAGGGACTGAGTAAAGGAAAGAATAAGGAATTTGGCCCAGAGCCCTTTTAAATGCACTTCTACGGGTAATTTAATAGCTGTATTATAAAATGTTAATGTTAGTATAAAAATCTGGGGAATTTCAGGCCCAAACTGGGTTAACTTTTTTCTTTTAGCCTCTTTCCTCTTGAGAAGCTTGTTTTCTTTTTATTGCATTCCAATAACGAGAGACCATTTCATGCAGGTACATCTGCAATATGTTACAGGCAGCATACAATATTAAAACAACCTGTGCTACTGCTAGTGAAACTAATAAGGGAGGTAAAACTTTTCTCAGGCTGAGAGGAAAAAGGTGCCTATAGCAGGAGGAACTCCATTACCGAACTACATTAGTGAAGGTACTGCACTGAATGCTGAAGTCATTTCCAATTCAAAGTCTTGTTTCAAACAGCAACTCTGCTACTTGAAGAGGGGAGCTGAGCTACGGTGAAGTGGTGGTGGTGGTGGCCAGGCAGTTCACATGAGGTTATATTTAGATACGGATCAGGGTTTTAAAACAAAACAGTAAGTTAAGATAATAAAAACGAGGAGAATATAAAGTAGAGAGACAGGAAGTTTATACATTAACCTTACTCACTACATAGAGAGAGGCAAACCTGTCTACCCTAATCCTCTGAATCGACATGAGTGTGAAAGTTCACCTCCAGTGTTACTGAGTTCACGCTCGGCAAAGAATCAGCTGTGAAATAGATTGCAAAGCCAGGAGTGAGAGAACAATTCAGCTGCAAAATGAAGAGGTGAAAGGGGAAAAATGAGCAGAAGGAACAAAAAGGGGGAGTGGGAAGGGTAGCTGAGTGAGAGAAGCCAGAGAAACAGAGAGGAAGAGCCAAATGGAAAAATAAACAAATAGTTTCTTTTTTGGTTAAGGCTTAGGAATTCCTGCTCCACAGAAAAATTACCATTTCCAGATTTATTTATTTTTTATTTCAAATTGGAAGGAAAAGTCAGAAAGACAAAAGAAATTTATAATGGAATTTTGTTAAAATTTGCTTTTTGTGGTTCTGGCCACCCACCTGCTTACCAGAATGGCTCCCAGCGCAAACTCTTACAGAATCAACACATTCCACCAAAATGTCACTATCCAGTGGAAAGTGGCTCCACTGGAAATACTCTGTCCAGCTGTGTATCCTGTCACTGCTTTTTTGAAGCTGTATAGGTACCTGAGGGGAGCTTGGCTTCAAGAATAAGAACACAATACGGTCTGCTAGTGCACATAAGTTTTCAGTTCAGATTTCAAAAGGGAAGCTACTAATGTGCAGCCCAGCTTTCCAAGAGCAAAAAAAAGCAAATCTGTTTTATTGTTGCACCTCTACTGGTGGAGGAAGAGGGGGGAAATGTGGGAGGAAGAGGACAAGACAGACACGTGTTCATTTAAATAATGCGTCTGTGTATGTGAGAGGAAATTCACAGAAATGAATTTATTCTGCAGCCCCCCAAAGGACTCATAGCTCCATATTTGGTTCTTCCAACTCCAAGTGTTCTAGGTTTTGTTATATTTATTGTAAGTTTGGTGAACAACTACTAACTCTTTGCTGGTGGGTTGGTCAAGTCTCAAGTACTGAACACTCTTGCAACTGGCTCCTACCTCATGTTTTTCCCCCATGAAACTGGTACCTTGCATATTGGGAGAGCAACACCATGATGTCTTCCCAGTTTGTGATCCCAGGCAAAATCATCTCTCTTTCCCACAGCTTTCACCCTCACAGTGCAGCTCTGGAAGGCTTTTCACAGTTGCAGCCTGTGCCCAGGTTCTTAAAACCTCACTGTTATTTCAGGGACAATCAGGGCAGGGAGATGACATGGCCAGGGTGGGACAGCAGTGATGGATGTGGATGGCGGTGGGGATGGAACAAGCCTAGGGGGAGGGATGGGACATCATCAGTATCATCCTGAAAACAAGCTGGGCTTTAGCCAGGGAACATGTGTGGGCAGTGGGAGACCAGGCACAAGGAGGTCTGGAAATATGGATCAGGAGCATTTGCAGATGGGGAGAAATGGAGGGGGTTGGAGCAAGAAGGAGTCTGAAGACCTGCAGATTGAAAAATGCTGGAGGAGTGGGGTTGAAAAGGTGAGCAGAAGAGCGTTGGGTGGGAAGAGAACGGGGGCTTGTGGTGGGTAGGACTGAGAGATAACATGAGGCAGTTTACCATCACCCACCAGCTCACCATGTGAGACTCTTCATGCTTTTTACTATGCTTAGCTTTCTTGTAATTAAATGCCAAATCCAGCTGGTCTGCTTCATCTTAAATCTGCCAAACTGGCTGATCAGGCCTGAGGTGTCCTAGAGCAGGGGAGAGGCTGTGGCCCCATACTGTAACCTGGACCTCATACTCAGAAACTGCACTCCAAGGCTGGCATCGTGCCCCCCACCATGTGGCTCGTTAAGGCAGATGTGCCTCATCACATAACTCCACGCAGCTGTGGCCGGTCTTGGGGAAATTTGCACTAGTGTATATGAAACTAGAGGGAAAAAAAGTATCCAGCTACAAAGCGGGTCACATTTCTTTGACTTGAGAGCTTAGATGTCTACATCCCTGCCTCTGAAAGCAATCCAGGATCTGTGAATTCACTTGCACGTATAGATGTTTGGCAGATGCATCAGAGAAAAATATGTGACTCCACTATACATCATTAATAAGCTAGTTTCTCTAAGGTAAGGGACATAATACTGGCCAGGAAGGCCTTTTTCTGCTGTATCAGTTCTTTGAAACTGATTTGGAAGCTGTTCAGATTTTCATTCAGATTCACTGTTCATTTCCAATAAATTTATTTTCAGTACCCCTTATATTTATGCTTCTTTCAGCCTGTTTTCCTTCCATTTGGCAATCTGCATGTGCAACTCTAGCTGTTAGCTGTTGGGCCTGGTTGCTGCGATGGGAACTGGCTGAGGTCTTAAATTATGTTTGAGAGCTTGATCCCACTTGAATAAAATCAAAGAGAGCTTTCTGTTAACTTTAACATGAACAGCAGAGAAATCAGAAATGAGGAATATTTTACTGCTTTAAAATATCCAAGAAGTTCCACAGCCCTGAATTTCAGTAGATGTATACTGCCAGGATGCAAAGATGGGATACAAGGTTGATTTATCAGAATTCAGGCTTTAAAATTAAATTAGTAGATATATTTACCATCAGAGGGACAAATTCTACACTTACAAACCTATTCCTCCTTGCAAGTCTATTGCACTCAAATTCTGCACTATCTATATGAACAAACTACAGTTTGCCTTCTTATAATTTGCTTTCTCACAGTTCCAGAACTTCTCAGGTGCCATCTCCAAAAGTAGCATCCTGCACTGATAATGGAGGTGTTCTGGGAAAATAGCCTCTTTATACTAACAGAACAAGTCAGAGACATCCTAAAAGACAGGCTAGTGCAATGCTGTTTTGTAGCATCCTGCTGATTTGCACAAAAACCCCTTTGTTGATTCCCCTTGGGTTTTTTTGACCTTCAGCTGTGAACTCCCTGGAGGCAGAGACCCTCTCCTTTTAATTGTATGGAAACTCCTTAGCCCAAGAGGAATGCTACTATGAGCAAAGGACAATTTTGAAACTTTGTGAAGCTGCAAATGTTAGGTGGCGAGACCTTCCCCTGTGGTGATGTGTGCTTTCTCACACAAATTGTCCCCCCAAAAGTTGGCTGGACTCCTGCTGAGAATAAATGCTTACCATTGCAAATAAAACTGCGATCAAGACCTTAACGCTTTACTGTTAGCCAGCCAGACAATAATTCATTTGTACTTGATTTTTCATTAACTCCTTTTTTGCTGTTTAGGGGAATCTTCCCAGGGCTTTTTCTAGTTGTATTAACCCTAAGATCTTTATTTTCCATGTGCTTTTCTTCTATATGAAGGGAAAAAGTGAAACCACATGAAACTGGGCAATGCACCAGAAAACATTTATGAAATTTCTGGTGAAGTGTTTTGGCATAACTACATAACAATAACATACTATATTCATTAACTTGAACAAACAAACCCAATAGATTATTAAAAAACAAAACGAAAAAGAAAGTACAGATGCGGTGTAACTTTACACTTTGACAATGCAGAGGACAGATTTACCAGCTTGTTTACTGCTTCTCTTGATGAAGGAGGAGAGCTAATCCAAAAGCCATAGGAAGGATCTACAGCGAAGAACACGGGGAGAAATCCCAGTTGATCTAGGTCTCACTGGTGCCAGTAAACTGGCAAGATCCACAGCACTGTTAAGGATACAACATTTGCCATCGTTTAACTGACATCCAGTTAAACTTGATGATGGTAAAGGTAATGGATACTCAGCAGAGCACTGAGGTGTCTCCTGAAGCGACAGGAATGTATTCTTCATTTACCCCCCGTGCCTCAATTCATATGGCAGTCTAGGGAGACTGTTATATTGTACTTCTGAGGATAAATTTATCGTCAGGTAAAACTGCAGGCTAATTTATTTTGCAAACATCTCTGTGCTACGTTGCCTCTGCTTGTTAACATGCAGCTTGCTCAGGCCACCTCTGTGCGGGACCACACTGTGGGACATAGACATATCCTAAATGTGCATGTAAGACCAGTTCCTTCGCTGGAGAAGGGACATGGCAAACAGGAGGTGGGAGAAAGAAGAAACATCAGCTCCACACAGTTCTGGCCCAAAATCACAAAAGAGGAGGAGCCAGGAAGAAGAAGGAGAACCAGGAGCTCAAAACTGTTTAGATGCAGGTTAATGAAAATCAGACTGTTCAGAGATGGATGCCACATGGTTGTGTATAAGGGGAGGAAAGGACCACTCAGGGTCACAGATCCTCTGCTGTTATATAAGGGAGAATATACCCACCTCAGTCCTCCCACTAAATCCATCTCAGAGCTTTTAAAGGCATTTATTTATGCTTCTTCAGAATACTGGGTCTCATGAGACAATTAAAAAAGACTGATGGAGCATTTCTAAAAGTCCAACAGCTATTTCAAATATGAAAGAACAAAGAGTAGGCTGGGATTCAGGGATCTCACAGAGTAAGAAAGCATTCGCAGTGAAGGAAGGGCAAGTGGGCTGTGTTTCCTACATTAAAGCAGATTAGTTGTGAAAGAGTGATGGGTTTTGTGCATTTTTTATTCCTTCTCATGTGAACTTGTACATCTGTTAGACGTTTGTGTACTAGTTTATAAGTAGTGGAGCTATTTAAGCTGGTAAGACATACAAATACCCCAAAGGGAACAAGCATGTTAACATGTACAGCTGTTACGAAACTGGCATTTTCTGTGCTAGGCTAAAAAATGATCATCGTTGTGGCGTTTCCACTAATTCAGACTGAATATAAATATTGAAAATATTATTTGATTTCTCATACAATGAAGATCAGATCTGTAAAGTTTCTTTTTTTTTTTCCTTTTAAATAGAGATGGTGTTAAGCTTTCCACTGCACTTTGTTCCAGCGGTTCCTCCCAAGCTGAGTCTCACATCTTGTGGAATACCCTGATTTGATCTAATTGCAAGGAATAATTTCCCATTCTTATATATGGAGGTATTTTGGAAGAGGGTTTTGTTTTTCTTTTAAATGCAGTCCTGCTGTTCCAGCTCATGTTTGTTTTCCCTAAGAGGAATGAAAAATGACTAGAAAATGGGTCAGAATTGCATTATTCCCATCCCTACACTTTCTTTGTGCCCTTTAATTAATTATAGCATTGCGGAGTTTGGTGACGCTTTACAAGGAGCTGAAGTGAGCTGACCATTGTGAAGGAAAAAAGGCTGACAACAGAAAACAGTGGCAAAGTGGTAAGGCATGAGAGTGAGAGGCAGAAAAAATCCTTGGGCAAATTTAATCACCAAAGTCCAGCACGGCGAGTCCTCTGCCCTCTCCTGCCTAACCCAAAATGTATGCACTTTGCTCAGTGAACCTTAAGAAAGCTTTGCAATACTGTAAGAGACTAAAAACTGTCCCTTATAACAGAGGAGTGACTTAGGCTCCTGAGGAGAGCTCTTGGGCTGTGAATCCCATGCAGGAGCAAGGTGGATGCTGCACCCACCCCTGTCCTAGCAGGGTGCCCACCTGCCTGCCAGTGCGGCATGGGCTGTGGCCATCCGTGCCCCCACACTCCACTTGGAGGACAGCTTACCTGGACCCCTACCTTGGGTTTATGAATTCCTTTTCACCCCAGCCCCTAATATGGCAGTGCTGAGCATCGCAATGCTCAGCCCCTTGGCATACTTGTCTTAAATCAAATGGAAATAAAAATCAAATGCAGGAAGACCTGCCCAGTGCTTACAAGCTTTATCAGGACTTGTGCTGGCTGCCGTGGTCTCCGTTCCAAGGGAGAGCCTGGCAGCTTGTTATAGAGATGTGCAGAGAAGCTCATCCCATCCTGCTGAGGATTTTCATGTCTCAGTATTCGTTTTGTCACCAACTCAAAGGAAAGCCCTGAACTCCACAGCAGCCCACCTGCCCAGTTCTGCTCAGTGCCTGCGTCTGTCCAGCCTGCCATCTCATTAATGGGAAAAGATGCACCCTTCTGCAGAGGGATTTGTCTCACGTGAGGCTGAGATGCATCCGGACTGAGCTGCTGCCAAGGCTCCCAGAGCCCCAGTTTTCCTTCAGCCTCTGCTCCCGACAGCTGGGAGAGGATGGGGAGCAGGGACCCCAGGCCACAGGGCAATTGGCCTCTGCTGAGAAAGTTGAAAGCAAGCTAGACATCTTATGATGGAAAATTTTCTGCTTTCCATCCATCCCCCAGCAAAGTCAGGCCATCCATGTGGAAAGTTTTGATTGTGATAGTCAATGAAGAAATATGCCATTGAGTAATTTCTGATCTGGCTTTATTTGCAGTTGTTGTCCTGAAACGTAGCTTTTTGAACTTTAATGAGAATACAGACTTATGAGTCAGAAGTGGCCAGTAGGAGAGGAGAACTTAACTGTCTGATCTTACCTTTATTTCTTGTACTTGTAGTCCAAGTAAGATATCATGAGCCCCTTTTTTAAATATCTGTCTGCTTATACCATCCCCCATTTCCAGCTGTGGACTAGCAGATTGCTGGAAATGGGTGGATGCTCATCTTAACTGCAAAAGAGACATCAGAAAGAAACTGGATTAATGCTGAGAAGGGGAGGTTCATTTTTTAAAAGATACTTGTGCTTGTCACAATGGAATTAAGAAATCTTATTCCTCTCACTTGATATATGGCACATTCCTACTCCCGTACATCTGTCCAGATACATGCCTAAGCAGTGCACTTTCAAAGTGTCCTTGAGAGTGGCTCATCTTTTGTGCACAAGTTACAGGATGATAAAGCCTCTGTAATAATCATTTATTGTTTCCAATTTCCATCTGTATCCGGGTGTAATGTTCACAGATTCAAAAAGCTGGAACAGGCAGGTATTGGCTAAGTAGCCCACCTGGCTCCACTTATCCCCCTTTCAAATTAAAGGCAATGTAACCCAAAACCTCTATCTTCTGCTTTTTAACATTTCACACAAACTCATTTGGGAAATTTATTGTGGCTTTAAAAAGATCTGACTTTTTTATTTGGTGCGTCACACTGCAAGAACAGTACAGTACCTGTTAGCCAGATGGTACAGGAATAACAGGCCAAAAAGTACCAGATTTCTTATTTAGAGTCTGCTGTGAAACATGCATATCAGATTCAGGTGATATTAATGAAAAAATAATGCTGGAAAAGTTACAAGCCATTATTCCATGCAGAAATGGCATTTTTCCCCTTTTACAAGCACTCTCAAGTTAAATAAGCTTTGAACTTTCAGATCTTTCTGTTTGCGGGGGTTTGCTTATAACAGTCATGTAGCCAATATGACGACAAGTTTGGAAGAGGCCCAGGTATTTTTAATCAGTGAGACCGTGCTGCAATGTATGAAACAGATTTAAACTGCTTTTGCCTTTACATGACCAAAATTTTCTCTAACTTAATGTAAAATCAGTGTAACCAACTGACCAAATTCCAGGAAAATTTACTGCTCCTTAACAGGCTAGGCTGCATTATAATCTTAATTGTCAGCCCTAATACGATCTTGTGAGGGTTTTATGAAAATCAATTTAGTTTTAGAGATCGTAAATGGTGTGGCGGCTCTGTCAGCATGAGTGCTATCAAACTGCTTTACTGTCATATCAAAATTAATATGCAGTTTTCTTTCTTGTTGGTATTAAACCAGACCAGATGTTTGCTTTGAGTTTGTAAACCCCTGGTAACAGTGACAAACAGGATGAAAGTCATAGGAGAAAACAACCCCAGCGCTGGCACTCGGAGCCAGTCGGTCCCCACCCCACTCTGCTCCCTGCTGCGCACGAATAAGCCATCCCTCCCACGGGGTTGTTTGCTTGCTCATTCGGTTGTTTGTTTGTTTGGAGGGAATTGGGTTAGAGTAGCTCAACTTCAAATGAAAAACACACCCTAATCTAGCGGGACCTGCACTGGAAATAATGCATCAGAGCGTCCTGGCCATTTCTGAGGCCTGATCTGCACTAAAGTTTGGCTGCTGGAGCTGTGCTTCAATTAGGAGTTTCCAGACTTGCTGACACAGTCATGCCAGCAGAGCCCTAGCGTAGACGTGATCTGCTGGGAAACAGCTTCTTTCGGTCATCCTGTGTAGTTCCTTTGGGGAACGCTGTCCACTTTTCTCCTTACAAGGGCTAGTTCCTTTAGACGTGCCGTCAGATCCTTCCCAGCCCAGCCAGCACCACAGTTCACCATGTCCTCACTCCCCTCTTCACATCCATGGTGGCAATCACAAGTGACATGGTGGGATGCATGAGGTCACATCTTCTAATCACAGGGACCCACTGAACCCAAGTTACAAGGAGGTTTCCTGCCGTGACCACGGGGTCGGTGAGGAGAGGTGATGAAGCTGCAGGGAAATTTAAAACTAAGAGGAAGCTTCAGGTAGACCTGCTCTAAGATGTTTGATCCTCCTTCATGTTACCCTCTCTCAAATAAGCCAGCACACCACTTCATGAGCCAGTATGTCGGTATCTCCAAACTACTGGCACCATTTCTTGCTTCTTTCCTCCTAGGGAGACCTTTGGCATTGACAGTCCCAGTTCAGCATCACCAACGGAGACCTGATTCAGTCCCCTCAAAGTCTCCTGCCACTGGGGCTTTCAGCCTCTTCATGGCAGGTCCTCCTCACCGTGGGGGCTGACCAGCTCCTCTCAGCTCCTTTCTTTCTCCGGTAAGCTCCCTGCAGATCTTGCCTATTGGTCTTACGATTCACCACCTGGGGAGCAGCCAGTCACAAGTGAGACCCACACTCGGGGGTTTTTAGGCCTACCAAACAAATATAAAATTAAATTAATGCATCTTCCCAATACCTCACTTTTAATAAAAAAGTTAATTCTAGTGATGGCAGAGGTATGCAAAATAACTGCAAAACCTAATCACAGCAGGAGGAAGTGTACAACACTCCTGATCTCAGCTACTATTAACATCTGTGTAGGATGTTCTCGCTACATAACACAGAAAATGGTAATTCCTATGATTTTTCTGTTTTGTAGGAGCATCATAGTTTACCTGACTTGTGAGATGAGATAATGAGCTGAGGTCTTAAAGTAATATAGGAAACTTAGTTTCAATAAGGACAGAATTACATCTTTAACTGTGAATTTACAGTGTTTTCCAAATTTAAGACAAGCCATGACCAAGGGAAAAACAAAGATGAAAAAGGGGTGCCTTTTTGACTTAAAATAATATTGACATAATTTTCTTGGATTTTCACATTATTTTGAAAAGACCTTCAAAGCAGGGCTGTCAAAATGTTATTAATAAGGTGTAAAATGGCTCATATGTTAAATTTCTTCACATTTCATTAAAAATTAAAAAAAAGAAAAAATAAAGAGAAACCATTTCTGCAAAGTAAATATAGTTTAAGTGCATTATTATTTTTTCAGCAAAATGGGTCATTGGCGTAAACCTGTAAGCATTTTTTGGTTTTCCATGGTTTGATGAAAATTAGATATATTCCATTAAACTCTTATGATGAATGTGCAAAATCAGTTGAAACAGAAAGGAAAAACATATCTGAACAGGCTTTTTTGCAGCAAGATTTAAACTGCACACAGCTTCAGTCAGAAGACTTGGAAGGCGGCTTAATTTCTTTGAGCTATGAGACAGAAGGCCAAAGCCCTCAGCAGAAGTAAATTGGTATTGCTCCACCGAACACATTGGAGCCGTGCTAATGGCAAAGGAATCATGCTGATTGACATCAGATGAGGATTTGGCCCCATTTTGTCTCCTGGGTGAATGAGATTTTCTGTGTTAAAGAGAACGTTATTATTCCACAAATGGCACAGCACTGTCGCCCTAAACACTAACTCACTTTTTTAAACTGTTGATTCCCAAAGATTCCTTAATCTAAATCAGAGTAAATAGGACAAAACAGGTTTCCGTTTCCTAAGATCGTGATGTGGCACTCTTTGTGGCTACTCTGAGCTTGCACAATTTCACTGCATCTGCTTGAACATGGACTCCTGCCTGTGAATGTTGTCTGGCCACCAGACTGATACTCTTCAATTTTTGTTAGAAAAAATAGATACATTCCTAAGAAACCGACACTTGCTGGTTTAGTGGTTTAAGTATTTACAATTAACAAGTACCATCCTCCGCAGAATTCTGCAGCTTCAGAAAAGAATAACAACACATGGTTTAAAAATCTGCGAAATGATGCTGATATCTTATTAGTTCACTGTTGTTCTGCAAATCCCTCTCCTCTGCTACCACCTCACCTGCCCCCCAGAGTCTGTAACTCTTAGTTCTGCTCTCTAACATTTGCAAATATACACAGAAAAGTCAAAATAACAAATTATAAGGTGACAGTGAAAGCTTATTTTCCATGCATGGTGCTAATCCATACTCCAGTGGGGTGGATGTTCTTTGGCTGCAGGCAGATGCTACGCTTTGAAGTGTGGCTCAAGTGCTGAGCTGTATCTTGTGCTTGACAGCAGGCTGCTGGCATGGAGGCCACTGTAACCCATATCTCTAGTGATGACTTGCACATTTTTCAGTGCATCTGGGCCCTAATAATTGTATATCCTTGTTAGAATTTGTCACACTCCAGGCTACAAGCGACCTCCTGAGCTCTACAAAGTGTGTAGCAACACCATTACATTGGTTAGAGTAATAAGACACATACCACATACAAGATATATGCAAGACATATACCCTGGAGAACCAATTGAAAGCAAAAGCCTGGCGTCACAAATTTTCCACATGTCCTACAGCTCTATTGCTGCAGAAAACTGTCTTGTGCATATGGACATGCCTCAGGAGAACCCATGAATGTTAACTAAGGTAGCCCTTGCTGCCTTGCTTTCTTCTGTCACCTGGGTTTCAAACTACCCAGCATTTTCCATGCCAAAATAATTTTGCTCTGAGGTACATGACAAAGTCTCAAAATAGAAAGTGTATCTGAACTGCACTTTGCAACCTGAAAATATTTTAGTTATTCCCTTCCTTGCAGCCTTCTCTCCCTTTCTGCTGCCTATGAAATTCATTTAGTCGTAACGCCTGTGGCTTTGCTGTTTCCCCGTCACATCTTCATGTGAACAAGTCACTTAAGTCCACAAGATCCACAAGAACATTTGTGTCTGCTTCTCAGTCTCACAGTTGGGTCAACTGCTTCGGACCACAGACTATATACTGTGCTCGTACTTCCAGCATGGTGTGAAGCCAGTGTAGCCCTATTAGCATTCCTAACAGTACATTACCTGGATATCTAACTTATAGCAGGGTTTTGACACAATCATTCTGTTGTTAGCAGAAACCAAACTTTTCTAGACTTTTGATTTTTCTCCCTAAGCAGCCTGTTGCAATAACCCAGGTAACTCATAGCTGAGTGATAACAAATCCTCTTCTAGGGACCAAGAGAGTGAATCAAGAGCCTTAAAGTAAATCGTCTCACTTTAGCTCTGCTAAGGTGAGGAAGAAATCTGTGCAGGGCTGCCAGGTGTGACACAGGACCCAAGGGATACACATGGTCTCATCAAGCAGCAGCTGGAGCCCAGGCAGAAGACCTTAGCAGTCTAAAAGGCACTAAATGCTTCGTTAGGTGACTGAATCCCACTTAATTTATCCAATCTTAATTTGATAAATAGATCCACTGAAGTCCAGAACAGATCAGGGAACCTCTGTATTTTCTCTATTTGGAGACATTAGCATGTTTGTGATGTGATGCTCAGGGTCCGTAACACGCAGTAGTACATAAACTGTGTTCCCCTGTGAAATATTCTTTAAGTATTCAATCTGGTGGCTTGCATTTCTTCAAGTGTCAATATTCATTTCTGTTTTCATCTCTTTGTACATATTTTTCATTTCTGCCTACCTAGCTCCAGGCTGTCTAATACATTTCTGTTCCAATACAACTTAAAGTGATAGCCATCAGCCAATAGGCATAAATTCAAACCATGGATCTCCAAGCACAAAAAGTTTATACCAACTATATCACCTATCATTTCAAGCTTCAGGAATGGCTGCCATATGACCTGAAGTACATCAGGTGTCCCTCTTGGAAGATATAAAACCCACTCCACCTGCTCACAAAATTTTCCATACCAGCATGAACTCCATGGCAGTCATTCCTTTTACATAACGTTGTTTTGGTTATTGCAGTTAGAGCCGTGTATTATTAAAACTGACTTGCATTATTAACATCAACTTACGGTCACTGCCATCCAAAAAAAATTAGTCTTTTGAGAATATTTGAAGCAGAGCCAATTTCAGCTTTGAAAAACTGCTCTTGAAGTCTTTTGTCCACAACTTTTTGCATCTGTAGCACATCTCCTATTCTAAAGCCACAGGCAATTTTTTTTTTCTCAGATGGTTTGTATATTTCTTTGTATATATATTTTAAAAATTATGTTTAAACAAGTTAGCCACACTGTACTCCAGAATGGCCTCTTTATTCTATTGATTCAAATCCTTTTTCCACTGGCTGAAAGACTGAGGAATAATAATACAAGAAAGGTGATAGCAGGGAGTTCTCCATGTCACTGTAAGACTCCAGTGCAGAATGAGAGCAGAATCTTGAATCACCGGGAGAAGGTAATTCATTGTAATTGTTTGTGATATGGTATTAAGCATGTCAGAGATAGCACATCTGGATCCTTTGTACCATGATCACTGTACCCAAAACTGTATCTGACAGACAATTTCCTGTACTTAATGTGATGAACTCGTTCAGAATCTGGAATGTGTCTTAGAGCGGAGGACATTTTTGAAATTGAACCACTATAAAACAAGTCCTCATTTCCTTCCCATTTCAGCACACTCTGTTGTGTTGAGTAGTCTGTAATTTCTCATTTCTGCTGACAAACAGTCCCATCCTTGATCAGTTTGCAAGAGGCTCCAGGGATCCATCGTGCTTCCCATCAGGTTGGGTTGTAAACTTCTGTCCTGTCGCTCTGATCACATTCCAGTTCATGTAATTCACATTCTGGCTCCCTAAATTCCTCTCCCAGTTGCAATTAGGTATGATGTTCTCATTCATGTCCTTTTCTGATGTTCCGAGCCTTGTTGCCACATGATCCTTACTCCCCACCCCATCTGTTTGCCTGTCTATAAACATATACGGAACTGCAATAGCCTGGGTATTGAGGCAGCGTGCTCCCAACTCCTTTGCTACAGCAATGGGAGAAGTGATTGCAATTACCTTCCTATGCAGTAACGCAGTGCTGGTATATTTCTTTGGTATATTCATTCCTATTCCTACTCACACCATTACTATATACTTTTTATTAAACAATTTCCTCAGTCACTGCTTTTCTTGAAAGAGTCTATTTTAATCCTATGCCAGAGAATCTCGGCAGTATTTACAGCAGTAGACACGTGTCCAGGCAGGGAACAGAAATAAGTAATGGATGCCCTGATGAACCGCCAACATTCATTTCCATGGCTCCACTTCCTAATATTTGTTACTCTTAATATACTGCTAATCAATGATACAGATACTAAGCCTTAGTCAAAGACGGTTTTGACAAACATTTTTTGAACAAAACCCAATACATTCTAAAAGATGATTTTTTAACAGAGACAGTAGTAAGTACATTCAATTCCTTTCTCATCCCCAACAGAATCAAATTTACAAAAGATCTTTCCTGGTCTGAATTAACTGTAATAATAAAGAACTTAATGTCAAGTTGAGTACTAATAGATTAATGGTTCAGAGTGTAGCTGCTGATTTAATTCATGAATATAATAAAATGGAATTTAGGAAACATTTGTATTACAATGAAGTAATATGTTCAGCTGAAGCTTTAGCAAGAAAATGCATTACAGCAACAAAATAGTCAGTATTCATATATCAACCTGGGTTTAGCTGATCTGGCAAATCTTTCAGATAACAAACACCACAAAAGCACAGTTTGAAACAGCTTAGAAACACATTATGTTCATTTAGTAGCAGATGTGAAACTACTGACACTTTGGGCCTTTTAATACAATCTCTGGAACCCGCTCCACTAATTAACCTCCTTACGTTAGCAAGATCACAGACTTTCAGCATAAAGAGCTGGTACGCTGAAATGCCTTGAGACTGTTTTATGAAGCTGTCTGAGAAAGCACTTGGCTTTGTCCATATTCAGCGCTTGGTTTTCTTACCAGTTTCCTCCATTGCCTTGTGTGTACAAGTCCATTAGCACAGTTTAGTTCATTTTTCATGAAAAAATGGGCCCAACAGTCTTTTCCAATCTTGCACAGGTTAATGTAGATGAAGAAACTGGAGTCTCTCTGATGAATTATACTAGCTGAATTTGAGCTCCTCACAGGTTGGGAAGGAAGAATATTATATGTCTCTTATCCCTCTTGCTGCTGAAGGACCTCTCTTGCCTCTTATTCCTTCATGCCTTTCCCAGTTCTCTGGTTCCTGTCTTTTAAAGGATTCTGGACTGCTCGAGCAAATTTTATAAAATCTAGGGGTAAGGGGATATTGCTGTGGAGACTTGTTATTCTCTAGAAGGAGAAAGAATTTGTAAGTGGATTTCAGACAGAAAGGGAGAGGCACGATTCTCCCATTCCTCCCCAGTGTCCAAGTTCAGATAGATAAAGGATTCAACCCTATCAAGTGGTGAATGACATCACCCCTCTGCCTCCCCAAGAAACCAAGCCGGCTCAGCATTTTGCAAAATACACCGAAGGTCAGCTTACAGTTCAAAAAAAGAAAGACTTGAAAAGAACAAAAAGCAATTTAATCCAAACCACTGCACAAAAAGAGAGCCCTTCAGTGCAAGGATGAGAATATTGCTATTGACGGGGTGGGGAGAAAACCTGCCAGTTTTCTTGATATATAATTATCAAGAATAATCAAATTGCCATGGATAAAGCCAGAAGAGATCCAAGCCTCCCTTTGGTCCCTAAATGAGGTCCTAATGTAACATTTCCCCAGATTGACACAGCCCGGTTCCCTCCTGGACAAGCAGTGTCCAGGCAGCTTCCCCAGCCTGAATCTTTGTGAGGTTTTGGTTCTGGCCTGGAGCAGCATTAGGTATTTGCTCTATAGCTGGCTGACCCAAACAACCCAAAGTCAAATATCCCCTCAACTGAGGAGGGTTGAATCCAGCCTAAATCAGCTGAGTTTTCTCCCATGCCAGAAAACCTTTGGCTAAGCAGTTAGGACAGGTCTTAGAGCAGAGCCAAAGAACTGGCTTTTAATTTTGTGGTTTCAATCCTATTTCAGAATTTAAACTGATAATCCTCCATCTTAATTTAAAAATAAACCCTGCTGCCTCACTTAATCATGTCTCTAAACATACTTGGGTCAGATCTGCAGTGCCCTGGTGTCCTTCCCAGAGGGAAAGCCAGCGGTTCCAGCTCCTCAGGCTCATTCTCTAGGCATCCCTGGGGGCCGTACAGCTAACAACAGAGCTGTCTCTTGGGGCATCCTTTGGCTACCAGCTCTGCTCTGATGAGCCCCAGCTGCAACACTGGCTTCTCAGGGGCCCTGACAGCCAGCCAAATTTGGGGCAGATTTGGCATTGCATGAACAGGTTGAACTGGCTTTCAACATGACAGCCAGGACACAAAGGTGGATCGGGGCCAAAATTCCCCTCACGCTGAGCTGAGTGCAGCAAACCCTTGGATCTTGATAAGCTCAATGTCTTTATTCTTTTTTCTTTCAGAATAACATGTCCTGTTTTCCTTCATTCTTCTTTCATTTTTCAAAACCAGATTTCTTTTTTGCTTGTCTATCTGCCTCTGTCTTTTTCTTCATTGTTTTTTGTTTCCAGTAACAGACTTATTAACGCTCCCTTCATTGTTTATGGCATTCCTGACATTGCTTTACTGACTCATATTTTACCATAAACTATAACTTCTTTCTTTCTGCTATTCATGCTGTATTTTTCACCCAAATGCAATCCCTTCTGAGAACAATATGTTTCCCCAAAATTCCCTAAATGATGTAACAAATCATTCTCTAGAGACAGTTTGACCCAGGTGTGACGTCTTATCTCTTGCCATTAAATAGTTGTTTGGCTTTGGCATGACAAATCACTAGTTTGTGTTAAATAGACTTGGTTGTAAGTTGGCATTCAGCTCGCCTAGCAAAGGCAGGGATGCATTGTCTTTCTTCCTACCACTCTTCTTATACTATTTAAGATTATAATGATATATGTTTTTTCTTCCTTTGCTATTCCAAAGCACTAAGGTCTTGGCCATGTGTCTTTCCTCTGTATGCTTGATTTTATTGGGTAACACTGAGAGGAACATAGCCTTGGATGAAATTGTTGTGAAAAAACAAAAACAATCTTCCCCAACACCCCACAAAAGAAAACCCTTATGGTTTTACTGTTCTATCAAGGATTTATTGTCAAATTCCATTTCAGCAATTCCAGACATCATGATTAAAAAGTGGATGTGGGCTCAGAAAAATGTCCCATTGTTACTTTGAGTCAGTTGCTAACTCAAAACGTCCTCTGATAAGAATGCCAAGAGGACTCCATGAAGGAGTAGTGCTGGGATCTCTGTTACAGCATCGTGGCTCTGAGAGGGACATTCCTGCACAGCAGATGAATCTCATCCTACCAGCCCAGAGATTAAGCAGGGCTCATTTCCCAGCGGGCTGGATTATGACTGAGCAAAAAGGTCAATGAATCAATGAATAATCAATACACCCTCATGGAACATTATACTAATGCTTTTTCCTGACTAACCACTGTTTCTATTGATTTTAAGAAGTTCAGTATTGCAGGGTGGGATTCATTCACTCCAACTTCACCTACCTGCAATGCAAATGACTCATCTAACCTCTTTATTTTAGAATGAGATGGCTCAAATCCTAGATGTGCTTATTTCTCTTCATTGATTATAAGGGGAGTCCAAACAAGTAGCTCAGATATGGCGGGGGGTTGGACTGGGTGATCTTTAAAGGTCCCTTCCAACCCAAACCATTCTGTGATTCTATGAGATGAATTTCTACTCTGTAGAGTTCTGCATGTGGGCAAATGAATCTCATCCAGACAGATTTCTCTTTGTTTTATGCTTGGTATTTTGCTATTTCCATTGAAAAATGGAGGAGAAAACTTCAGGAGGCTACAGAACATTAGAAGTAAATAAGTTTTGCAACAACAAAAGCAATGGGCATGTTTTTAGAGGCAAACCCACTTCAGCGGCAAATAGGTAATATTCTGAATGGCTTCATTGATTCAATCCCATTTAAACAGTCATGGTAGCATATAATAATAGTACTTCAGTTTTATTCCTTAGAGCATTAGGAAATAAAGACAAATTGCCTAAATAAATTGAGGAACTATTCACCTTCCTCCAGATGAAACTCTTGTGTCAAAGTTCCTCACTGAAGACAACATTTTGCTGTTGATTTTAATGGCACCACAGTTTTAACCAAAAAGTCTGTACATCATCATGTTGATGAAAAAGTAAGATATTTTGAGGCCTGTATCCAAAACACTGAAATACTATGATTATATGCTACTATGTAGGACAGGCCACAATCCCTTCAGAGGTATACCTGTTGCAGCACAGACCCATGGTCACAGACGCTTCGAGACGTACCTGCTCTGGTGTGGACTTATTCATGGCCACAGATGCTTCAGGGTGTCCTGCTCCCTCATGGACTCATCCACAGGTCACAGTCTGTTCGACTCGAGTTCGAACTGGAGTTCCAGCCTGTCCAGTACAGCAGTACAGAAACAGCAGTGATGCCCTGGCCATCTGCCAGCCCAGGCGCATGGCCATTGCTGGTATCAAAATGTTCCCAGTCACAGCAGAGTAAGATGACAAGCAGTACAGCAAGCAGCAAAAGCAAAAAGCAGCCACTAACGAGTACTTGAATCTAATATACAGTAAGGCAAGCAAGCCCCATGGCAAGCACAGGAGCCTGCCGATTAATAACTGAACAGCAATAACAGCTATAAATTCAATCTAGCACATTCCAATCAAATCTGTCATTATCTCGAGCCCTTCAAGCCCCACATTGGGCGCCAAAAAAGGACTGTCGTGGTTTAACCCCAGCCGGCAACTAAGCACCACACAGCCGCTTGCTCACTCCCCCCACAGTGGGATGGGGGAAGAGAATCAGGAGAGTAAAAACACGAAAACTCATGGGTTGAGATAAAAACAGTTTAATAATTGAAATAAGATAAAATTATGATGATGATGATGATGATGATAATAATTTGTAATGAAAAGAAATATAACAAAGAGAGAGAAATAAAACCCAAGAAAAACAAGTCATGCAAATGAAAACAGTTGCTCACCACCAAAGGACTGATGCCCAGCCAGTCCCCAAGCAGCAGCCCCCCCGCCAACCTTCCCCCTAGTTTTATTGCTGAGCATGACATCATATGGTACGGAATATCCCTTTGGTCAGTTGAGATCAGCCGTCCCAGCTGTGTCCCCTCCCAGCTTCTTGTGCACTCCCAGGCTACTCGCTGGCAGGGGCAGTATGAGGAGCAGAACAGGCGTTGACTCTGTGTAAGCACTGCTCAGCAATAACGAAAACATCTCTGTATTATCAACACTGTTTCCAGCACAAATCCAAAACATAGCCCCATACTAGCTACTATGAATAAAATTAACTCTATCCCAGCCAAAACCAGCATACCAGCCTGTAGACAACCAAAATTTACATATATGAACACCTTGCTTTTATACATCTGTCTCCCCTAGAGCAGATACAGGATCAGATTGGTGTCCAAGCCAGTGTATATTGTGCCAACCTCATGTCAATGTTCATCACAAATCCCTATCAGTAATACTTAAGTTTACAGCTGCCTGAAGCTAACTAGTTCTGGTAGCAAGGGTGAGCTGTAATTTCCCCTTCATGTCCATCCATTAGACATCCACAGCTCTGAGCCCCCTCTCTATGGGAGATCTTCTGGTCCTTTGTTCAAAGAGGAGGGCATTCCTTCTCATAGGAAGGAGAAGAAGGAAGAGGAAGGTGCAATTATCTCTGTGTTTTGCCCTTCTACTCCCTATTTTTTCTGTAGTGGTTATCCAAGAGTCCAGCTGCCGTCTTACGATCTGGGTGATTCAGGCTCAGCTCCCAGGATTTCAAATCATGGGTAAGATATGCACAGGAAAAAACAGTCTGGCGGGGAGGAGGAACCAGAAGCCAGCGTTTCTCCTTCCAGTGAGTATGGCTGGGTTATGGAGTCATGCTTTTTCTCTGGTCCACCAAAGTTTGAATTCTTCTGGCACAGTTTCTGAGGCTCAGCAGAGGGAAGGGCAAGTACCAGAACTGCCTGGTAGCTAGCTGACTTTCCTGGGCGACACAAATTTCTGAAAGCAGCTCTCACTGACTAATGGTCTGAGTGCTAGGGAAAGGGTGGGGGGTGGGATGTGTTTTCCTCTGGATGTGTTTTTAAAGAAAGTGGTTGCTGCAGATGAATTTTACCTGAACCCAATCCTGTCAGTGTAAGGCATGGGCAAAGGTCTCTGCTCAAGGAAAGCTTTTAATGTATTTATAAGCAACAGTTGCATGGCTCTGTCAAGATGGGAGCAGTCTGGGTGTGCTTTGAGGCAGTTGTGGGCACCCAAGGGGTCTTAAAGTAGAAGAACATGATATGTGGTTTTATCTTAAGACCAGCTGTCTGAAGTTGCTCCTGAAGATGAAGATGGGGGCCCAGCAGGACTGGTGAAAACAGCTAGCCCCCAACACACAGCAGTGAGGCCATCAGCATGCTGTGGAAAACCTCAGCAGATCCCTGTGGGCATCATTAGACATCTTCATACCTTTAAAAAATACACTCCCTGATGCCATTTACTTTCTGTCAGGGAGCCACCTGCGCCAGCAGCTCTCTGGGGGCCTGGCAGCCAGGGTCCATCCCACTGCCCCAGTCAGGAGCAGGGAAGCTGGGGGGCACTGGGGCGGCCCCAGCCCTGGGCATCAGGCATCTCCCTGGGGACAGGGATGGGCTGAGGCCAGACCAGGACATGGGCCCGTGGGTGGACCCAGCTTGGTGGGACCCCATGGCCAAGCAGGGCAGGGCTGTGGGGAGCTGGAGACAAGCCCTGTTGCAGCATCACTGGGGCAGGGGCCGACGGCCCCATGGGGCTGACACTCTGGGTGAAGTCTCACCCGCATGACTTTTGTGTACGTCTTGCCTCCACATGGGCTTGGAATTCACCCTTGATGCATATTTGTAAAACATGTGCCACTAAATCCAACTCCTGTATGCAATCTAAGCATCATTTTGGCCTGAGAGTGACCATCCCAGCTGCCAGGATATTGATTTAAACGTCCCTGAAGGGAAATGTGGCTTTCCTATTTGGATAGAAGTTAGTCCCTGTGCTTCTCACAAGTAACAGAACCCTGCCCGTATATACCATATCGAGTGTCAAACTGACCTGCGACACTCGTAATGAAAACACCCTGCCCCACAAGCAAAGCTGCCTGGGGGTGTGTGATTCCTCAGACCAGTCAGCCACCGCAAGATCGTTTGCAGCTGTGTATGGTGACTGTGCTACGGGTGGCCTAACATCCATGCGGACACACTGCATGGTGAACTTGGAATCTCAACGTGACTTAAATGCTATCTTCAGACAAAATAAACTCCTCAGAAACAGAAACAAAGACATTTATTGCAAATAAAAATTCACATTCACATCATTAAATCTTATGAATTATAAGGAGGTAATTTTGCAAATTGTGAAGCATCCATGTGCACAAGGGCTGCCGTTTTCATCAGAACAGCTGCCTGGGACATGCATATATTTATCTGAATGTGCCAAGCCAAATATCCTTCTATCTACAAAGGTTTTGATTTGGCTGGTGACATCGTTCTGACACTTCCACAATTTCATTTTTTCTGGATCTGGCAGTAGAGGCTCATAGAAAACCCCATACCGAGAATCTGGAAAACAAAGACATTTCTGGTATTACTTGGCAGTCCTGGAAATCCCAGGATACAACCAATACACAGTGGGAACATTTTGTTTGCAAATGTCTTGGATTTACATGCAGGCTAAATCTGCTATACAGAAGATCTTTTCCAATGTAATTCTTAAAGAACATGACTCTAGAATATAGCCATTTTAATGAAATCAGTATGTACCACAGGTAAGACTGCAGACATGATGGAAAACTTGCATTTGTTTAAAAGATGGATTGCCTCTGTGGATGGGGAACCCTGTAACTCTGGGGATTTAAAATGGAGTTGTTAGCTGCAATGGAGCAGCATATACAGAGAGGTTTAAGAAATTCAGACAAAATTCAATCTTTTATTTTCTAAGAAAGTTGGAGGAACTTTCTGATTCCATTGCGTATTCTAAGGGTTGTTTCCCTTTAAAATCTCTCTTCTTTTCCACTGTCACTTTCTTTTATGTAAATATATGTGTAAAGGCATACATGTGTATATGTATATGTATCTATACACATGCCCCACTGTTTTCAGTGGCAAATGATCATGCAACGATTAATTTATATTCATCAGTAACAGATTTGGGATAGAAACACTGAGTCCACTAAAGAAGCTGTTGCTTGAAATATAAAATTCAGTAAGGTCACATTCTGTAGTGGGAATTACTGGGTGAAATTCCACAGCCTGTGACAGACAGCTGGAGAGATCAGAAGATCAGAAAGTTTCCTTCTGGATTTAAAATTAACCAGTCTGTGAAGGTGTTTCACAACAGTGGAAAGTATCCAAGTGACATTTATGAAGCCATGAACACCAGGATCCTTCATTTATTTAAGGAAGAGACAGTGGAGAGCGTACAGAACACAGGGATACAGCTAAGATGAGGGGATGAACTCACAGCTGGAATAAGCTGGCAGGGCTTCCCTGACATACCATGCCCACATTTCCACTTGCGCCCAAGTGAAACTGGGCCCTTCTTCTAAGTATCATTTCCACTAAGAGGGTGAGCTGAAACCATTAACAGCCCAGAAGTGGCATAATGGAGCAGGCAGAGGGGGGAACACTAGGGAAGAGCACTTTTCCTTGTCCACTTCTTTTTATCTGGGTTTTTCTAGAGCAGAGGGATAGTTAAGCATGTGGCCTTTGATTTGCAATCACTTGACAAGTCATAATATGTTAATAACTTTGGAAAGGTTAAATGTTTATCAAGTGTAAATTGCCACCTGACAATCTGTACCAGCTGAGGCTCATATTGTTTATTCATGACGTTTTCTAATCCTTTTATGGTTGGGAGAGGCAGCCACCACAGAAAAATGCCAACTGGAGAACAGGGAAGAACGATGGCCAATGAACTAAAGGCTACAACTCACGTAACTGCAGTAACTAGAGCAAAGTGACTTATAACTTACCTTCAGGATACAGATGCAATTTTACACTTCTATTATGTTTTTAAAGGCCTTTTAATATTGGTGTATTTCACCTCTTTTCCCTCCCAAAGTCTACATATAGGTGAGAGACCTGACCCCCCACGTTTAGCACCTTAAATAACATGAAGCCTGTGCCGAGTAAGAAGTAAGCGGCCCGTCCTCTCCTAGTGCTGCAGCTGCGTAACTCTTCCCTGCTTACTATTATTTTCCTGGAAATGTATTTTTGAGCTGGGGCTCTTGCCCACTCTTCCACCACGAGGAGCAATCCTCTGCCAATGATGTTAAGAAGTTTTCACTCGGAATAACAGACTGAACTCTGCACAGCAATCTTCGTCATTTCTGCTTTTCCCTCAAACATCCATCGGTGGGGGGCGAGGGGAGGGGGAAACCACAGAGGAGTAGTGAAAAGAAAGAAAATGACCGAAGAAAGCAACATGATGAAATCCCCTGTTTCTTTGTCATTTTTGTCCTAATCAAAGCCTATCATTCATCAAGTAGCTGACTGGATAACCTCACTGTTTTTTCTCCTCTCTTTGCAGAAAATTTTGTATGTTATTCTTCAGCGTATGATGAAGCAATTAAAATAAAGAGCTTACATACACTGCTTTTTTTACACACAGGAATATATGGAGCAGCACAGCAGGTGTGCACTCAGGCACATTCATGCACCATCTTGATGGCTAATTTATGCCCTCGGAGTAATAATTTTGTATCATAATTTCTCCATGATAAGACTATGCAGTTTAGGGGCTAAGTTTTCTTATGAGATGACTTTTTCCTCAAGCAACGGAGAGAAAGAGAAGGAAAAGACTGGCTATTCTGCCCCATGTCTTCCTGGGGTTGGGTATCCACACACGCCTCTGTCCACAGGGCTCACTGTCAAGGCAGAGCCTGGCTCCAGAACCATCAAATCTTTGCAGAAAAAGTGCCATGTGATACACTTATACATTTATACAGGCAGCAGGGTGGTCTGATCCCACCTGAGTTCTCAGCTCAGCAGCCATATACTGTTTATATGAAACAACGGTAAGATTATAGCTAAGGTGAGAGGTGGTTTCCCCTTGTCTACTAATTGAGCAAGCCAGGTGTTTTAATCCCATTCCCAATGTATTTCTAAGTAGAACATATTGCTTGCCAGCTACTAAATATTTTAATGGTGTATACTGGTACCTCAATAACGGCCAATCCAAAGGCGATTCCCATAATTATGAGCAAATGGTCTTCAAGGTATTCAGCAATCACATGTCCACAAGGCTGAAAAATAAGACAAAATGATTAATTACAGGTAAGCAATATTACCCTAAGGTTATTAGGAATGCATCCTCTAAAATAACTCTTCTCGTGCTCTCTCCTTCTTTCTTTCTCTGTGTTAAAGAAAGGCTATTTGAATTTACTCTGGCTTGTTGCTAACAAAGAACACAGCTATATGCATCTTGTTAGAAGGATATCTAGTCTTTGCCTTCCCAAATATGAAGATGAATTTAGTACCATAAAAAGGTACAATTTCAAATGAAGACATGTGGTTGTAATGCCTAATGTTTGCATGATTTTCAGTTGACAAGGAAAGAAGCATTTATTCTTACTTTGACTTGATAATCATTCACTACTAGGAAAGAGTCAATGCAGCAATGACCAGATCTGAAAGAGAACTTCAGTTTCCCGCTAATCTGATCTTTGGATTTGAAACTTCAAAGGCTATTATTAGAATCGGGCTCAACTACCAATATTTGGATATAAAACTTAGCTTAAATATTAATTTTGACAAATGTTTGGTGGTCTTGGGCTGGGGCTGGGATGAAGAGAGTGATCATATCTAAAGTTCTATGCAGAGCTACTCTCCTTTTTAATAAATGCATACATCTGTTCTTATAATGACTACATCTTCTCCAGGCATTGACAATACTCCTTTTGCAAACTGTAGGGAAAGCCAAGTACGGCTTAAATCCATCAAAACTATGGTACCGTTCCAACACTACAACTGCTTTCCCCCCAGATATAGTTATATTCTTTCACCATATTTCCTCCCTCACAGTAAACACATGGGTCTTCTCCTTCTAGTCCTTCTAAAAACCCTCTCATTTAAGATGACTCAGAACTGCACTGAATTTCAAATCTTTTTTCCTGGATCACAAGAGTTGAATGTCTTTACTAGCATCTAACACCACCATGAAATCTCTGTGTTCATGTGAGTGATATCTTGCACCTGCACTAATTTCACTGATGGCTTCTCATGTGTCCTTTGAGGGTTTGCCTGAGGCCAAAAAGACCTTAAAATGTGGCCAAAACAGACTCTTTGTATACATCTTATTTCCAGATTGGGTTCTGGCATCCTCTACTTAACCAGACTGTTCCCTTGCTTTAAAACAGTATTTGCTTCTGTGGGACTACACAGGGATGAAATTAGTGTTCAGGCAGGACCTGGCATTTAGAAAAGTATACAACCAGAGTTGGACATTTGCCAAAATCTGCTTTGTGCTAGATGCAGATTGGCAAACTTTGTACTACCAGCATACTAAAAATGCAGGTATTTTGTGCTAGTTTTCCACTTTTTTTCATATTTTTCTTTGTATGCATGGAGTCCAAATTATCATATAAGAAGACAGATAACTCTTGTAATTAATTAATTGAGATCTCTGCTGCCCACCTAGCAATTTTTGAGTATGCTTTCTTGTTGCCTGCCACCAGACATTTTTGCCTTAACTGCCACAAGCTTTTCAAAAGGCTATAGTTGTAGGAAATTACACTTTGAGTATGCTGCCATGAAGCCTACAACATGTAAGGTTTCTTTCCAGCAGATCCTGCAAAATGACTGCGGGTTTTTTATTAAAGGACTATAAAACCCCAAAGGTCTTGCATTTAACGTGTTCATTTTTCAATATCCCTTAGCGCTTTGAAAGCCTCTGAGTCAACATGTCTACCACCAGAATGAGCCTGGGTGGGAACATAACCTTCTGAGGGAGGAATGAGGACCAAAGGGTAGCTGATGTGCTGCTCTGACCCTAATCCCAAAGCCATAATAGTTTTCGCCCACAGTATCCATGCAGACTGCTGAGGTGCACAGCTAAAATAGAGGCAACCCCAGGAAGAGGAAGCAGCAGCATATTTCATGTATGCACAGTAATTTCATATCAGATGGCACAGGGGCAATTCTGGCTAACGAAGAGAAGGCACAGCTTTGCCTTTTTGGAAAGATACAGAACTACTGACTATGCCAGTCACCAAAGACAACCTCGGGTTAAAACCTCTTTTTGGAAAGAAGAGTGGAACATTAGATTTTTCTTACCTGGTTATAAACTAATCTGCCTTGAAACATGATGCAGTGGCTTGATGGTAGGTCCCCTAGTTCACACTGACAGATTTTTCTGCCACCAAAATTAGCATTAAAATTTTTTCCCCAGTCTGCAGGTCCATTCAGCAAACCACAGCACTGGTTCTGCAAGAAAGGAGGAAATGGGGAGATGAGGAAAAAAGTGGTGATTTGCAGTTCGAGGAGAGTAGGCAAGGGACCTGAGAGGAAAGATGAAGGATAAATTTCCTTTCATCGTTTCATCTTTTCCCATGTGGAAGTTGTCCCAAATTGGTGTCTCAAACACCCTTTACATTTCCATACCAATTATAAGAATGTAAGTGCACAAGTTTAAAAAAAAGGAAAAAAGTGCAGATTTTCAGTATACAGTGCTCAAAAAACCTTAACATACTATAAAGCTAGTAATTGTCAGTGCCAGAATGGAACTGGAACATGGAACAACGCTGGGTATAGTATTTTTTGAGAATCAAGTCTTCTTTCTGCAGGTTATACTTGCAGAAGGTAACAGCTCCAGTAATATCCACATTTCGTATCTTGAAAAGCCAGGCTGAAAATGTAAAATTCAGGCACATAAAACTCTGAAATCTAGAAAAATAGCCACTTTGAATGATGGTTATCACTTTAAATTAGAAATGGTCTGAGGAGGCCAGGGCTCCATTTGGGGTTTGTGAAACCTAAACCAGGTGCAGTTTCACTTCATGTTCCACTTTATTCAAGCCACTAAAGCTCAGGGGTGCAGACTTGGGTTTGAGGTCCTCCCTCTTTTAAAAAGCAGCTGGAAATGTTCACATAATTTCATATAAAAGCAAAGGCCGTGGGACATAATAAAGCAATCCTGGTCTATTTAAAAATTAATGCAGTAATTCCGGGATTTTTTCATTTTGCTCACCCTTCAATCATCTCTCCAGGGAGCTGCTTATTATATCAGAAAAAATAAGCTGGCTCAGAGGCAGACAACAGGCTGGAGGTGGAATGGGGAAGGAGAAGTGGAAGTAATATAACCCACCCAAATATTGTTTCTTACTTCCTTTTCTTTCACACCAGTGGCCTTTAAAAATATAGGAATTCTTTAAGCCTACCCATCGAAGTCATCACCCATTAGGGACTAAAAAAAAAAATAACAGCAGCACTCTGTCAATGTATAGACACAGGTACTAGTGGGAGGGGTAGGGGTCTACACCATCAATGATATCAGTGAGATTCAAGGGTATTCCCTGTGTGATACCCAGGAGCAAGCTGGCACTAAGTGTCCACCTTCTGGGGTCCTGCAGGTAGGGGAAGCCAGGATAAGTATAAGCACAGTGAAAACAAACCTCCCTTTTATCATATTTTCTTCCCCCTTCTTACACAGCAAAGTATGGCATTTAATGACTTCATAGCAATAGGATATTCCAAATGAAATACACTCCTGAATTTTTCCTTATCACTGGGGTAATCCTGCCTTAAGAGTACTGGATAGTTCTTAGCTGGGATACAGTGAAGGAGCAACGTCCCTTCAGAAGGGCAAGCTGTAACAAAGGAGCAGGCGGCCTTCTCATGAAATAGCTTAGCTAACTGGCAGTCTCACTTGTGTGTTTTGTGTCCTTGCTCCATTGCTCTTATAAACGCTATTGCACAAAGAAATCATCACAGAAAGCCCATGTCATGTCAAGAGAGCAGAAGCGCCTTGTGTAGTGTTTTAACTTGCATTTAAGTCAGACCCTTCCCCATCCCCAGGGAATGAAATTCAAATCTATGGCAGAATAGCCATAAAATGAAGCACAGACAAATGCTAGAGATGGAACAGATAGCAACAACCCCTGCCCTTTGTTACACTTTAATTACCATTCTCTCAAACTTCTGGAACTTCTCTTGAAACGCTTTAGATTCTTCTGTAGAGCTTTGCAATGAATTCACACTCGCCTGGAGAGTCTTGTTAAGTGATGTTTCAATCTGCAAGTCCATATATTTTATTAGTTTTCAGGGTAGAAACAAAACCCTGTGAAGACATCAATGAAAATGCAGAATAATACTGTACCTGAGATCGGTACACTGCTCCTAAAATACCTCCTGTGATCTGAAGGATCAGGATCAGAAGCAGTCCAATAAAAAACTAGGAAGAAAACAAAAAGGGGAGAAAACTATAGTACTTTTGACCAAGATGATATAATTTCTTCTAAGTGAATGTTAAGCTTTCATGTGCTTGAATAACCATGAAGGTAGAATGAACTGAAGTTCTAGTCAGAGCTCCTCCAGTTATTCCTTCTCTGGAAAAGGGGGCGCTTGAGGTGGAGTGTTCTCAGATGGTGATCAAAACAAGGTGCACACCAGAGTTGTGGCATGATAGGGAGTGTGTAGGTGAGAGGTGTTGGGCAGGAGGACAGGGAGGACCTTCTAGGAGGACCAGCAAAGGAGCAACTGGGGATTTATGAAGTTAAATGGGATAGGTAGCGGGGGAGGACTGGTGGAGGGAACTTCGGTGATGGTTGGATGGAAAAAAAGTTAGTGACATGCTTGGGGCTCTCTGGACCCCCTCTTCTTGTTGATGAGACCACCGATCATTTTTTCTGCACTAGAATTCAGAAGGGGCTCAAGCACAAGGTAAGCAATGAAAACACATAATCATAATCAAGCATTTGGTTAAACAAAAAGGCCCCCATCCTCATTTGATACTACTCGCAAGGACCTTATCCATCAAATGTAGCTGTGGCCTGTTAAAGCTAGCCAAATGTTTTTCTTTCTTACCAACAGCAGCATGCACCGGCTCTCCTTTATGGCACCACAGCACCCCAGAAACCCAAGGACCATAATGATGGAGCCCACAGCTATCAGCAGATCAACCCCTGCAAATAGGCTGCTGTCTATCTCCAACTCCTGAAAAGAGAGGGGAACAAAACCTTTCAGCTACAAGCTCTTCCTAAAAACATCTGTAAGCCCCAAAACAAGAGAATCACTTCATAACTGATAAATATACTGATTAGCAACCATGGAGAAATTCTGGTCCATAAATAAAGAAAAGTCTAGTGCTCCCTTCTTAAACATTTTGTTGGGCAGCTCAGTAGAACCTGACTTTTCACAGTCTTTGTCTCTGCACAAGATGAAAGTCAACTTTACAGAGTAAATAAAGATCTCTTGTCTTTAAAGTGGCTTTCAGTTAGTTTTCAGTCGATGAATCTTTCTTTTTACTGGAAGTAGCAAAATTGATTATCTCGAAATCTCTCCTACATTAACCAAATGTTAAAGAAACAAAACCTCGGTTTGTCATTAGAAGGCCAGGAACATACTCTGTGGCTGTTCCTGAGAGAACACTTCTCAGAGCAATGCTGGATATACTAGAGAAATAGTTAGATGCATTTTCCAAAGCAGCTTTCTTTTTCTTTTTTTAGGCATGATTTCTAATATTACCCTCAGAGATGAGGACTGCATTTTGATGTGTGGGACATTCAACTAAACAATTCATATACCTCAATATTATTAAATATCAAATTATTCAGTTCCCACAGGACTAACAAAGGCCAAAGGCCAAAACAGAGAAAAATGTTCAAAGAATATTTTCTAGGGTGGCTGGTGCCAAGACTAGCAAAAATGTCTGGAAGTTGTCACATTTATCTTCTGATGGAAATTGCAAAGGTATATAGACAAGTCTAATTTGAAGAATGTGTTGTTCTTTCCCCTTCCAAGTTGGACTGAACCTCCTGTTATTTATTCTTAGAAAGCTCTATTCATCTACAGCCAAATCCTTATGGTCTGCTCAATTATTACTCAGGCAAAACATACATTGGTTTTGAATGGGAACTTTGCCTGCCTAGAGGCAGAAATGTGAGAAAATGCTTTCAATTTTGGTCCCTACTCTGAATTCACAGGTTTTGGGGAGTACTAAATGTCACTGCAGGAAACCAGTTTGGGACACACTTAAGTATGCTTTTCTGAATAGGAAATCTCTCAAAAAAATAAGAAAGGTTAATAGTGGTTATGGTTTTCCAACCTCCATTGTAGCATCTGAGCCATCATACTAGAGATGGTCAGCTAGCAAGTATGGCAATTTTAGCTTCCTGTAAAATGTTGATTGAGGAGTGAAAGTTGTCATTCTTCCTCTTCCACAGCAGAGAACGGCAGAGCTCTACACCATGACCTAATTTAGCCCATGGCACAACGTCATCATGGACTGAGTTCTGTTGCATCCACCCTCTGCCAGACATGAGACATCTGGGACTGGCTAAGGGCAACAGTGTCATCAGCCAAATGGCAAGAAATATATAAAGCTATCTTCTTGTCTCCACCATCTTTTATTTCCAGATGGGAAAATACTAACTTAAAAATTATTGTTCTTAACTGACGGACTGCGATAGAGCAGCAGAGGAGTGATCTGAAGATTTGCAACTTAATCTATACTAAAGGCTCAATCTGAAAGCTGAAAAAAATTTCACACCTGGCCATTTTTTCACTTCTATGGCCAGAAAGCCTTTTTGGAAATAGAAGTATGCAAATTAATTTACATTTCTATGGCCCAAATTCACAAGAAGAAATATAATGCTTAAACCTTGGAGTCAGATTGTTCTTCCTGTTAGTATAACAAAGCACCAACATATAAAGATTGCATAGTGCCTTTCAGAGAAGCAGCTACGAGCTGTGAAATCAGCTTCACTCAAGGCTGGCAGAAAACCCACTATGAGTCAGAGGCCAGTGCCACTGGGAATGTGCTTGGCAAAAGGTTGGCAGGGCCCACAGGGCCAAAGGGCCTTTGCACCAACAGGACCAGCCTCTGCTGCGTGTCTGCAAGATCAAGGGCTCCTCAAAATTGTATTTTCCCTGGCTTTGCAGAAAAGGAAAGTCATAAAGTCTGAAGTAATTTAATAAACCAGACAAAATCCAGGAGGGGAACTCAGGGACTTTCTCCTCCCCTCCAGGAGGGCTGTTAGGCCATTTTAATCCTAAGTAAAGATTTTTGGGTCTCTAAAACTCTTTCTATATAAACATGAGGGAAAAAGGATAACGTGTTTTTAAAGAGCCACTGAAAATAGAAGGGAAAAATCCTTGCTGCCTTTCAGAGTTGCATTTACTGGGGAAATAAGAATTGTGTTATTGAAGACAGTGAGAAAGGTAAAAATATTCCCTACAAACATATCGAAGTAACCCTAGGAATATATTTGACTGTAGTGTTTTAATAGGGAAAAACATTGAAAATTCTAGGAGCCGCATGGCTCCTCATTATTCTCTCTAACACTGAAATCAATAACAAAACCATCATTAGTTTTCATTAGAGGAAAGAGAGACACATGTTTTCCAACAGAAATCAGTGTGCGTCTGCAAGAACCTACATTAATAACACTAGAAGACACTTCTTCTAGTCACATGTCTGTGCTTATGTCAATCACTTTATCTGACTACCTGCACCATCTTGTTTAATCTTAAACATCATAAAACGCATTAATCTTTACCCACACAAACCACCTCAACAAAAACATAACAAATTTGTGGAAATGAAGATGGGAAATGAAAGTGTATGCAGTAGCTTCCACATTTCACATGGTTGTGGTATGACTGCATGCATTTACCTGCTGAATATCTTTGCTAACACGTATCCATATAGAGACTCCCAAAATAACGGAACCACACACCTGCAGGAGAAAATAAAGAATATTTAGAAAGATCAGCAATTTTAGATTAACATTCAGCATCCAAATTACACCAGATGCTGGCCAAAATTCTGAAATCATTTGTTTGGCTAAGTGAAAGAAACATGAATTCCCGGAGCATAGAATATTGATTCATATCCAGGAAACTTCATAGTTAAAACTTCAGTTATGCATCAAATCCCTGATATTTCTACCTCGGAGGACTCCGCATTTCCTTGATGATTTATACATGTGGTTGGGAAGCACACAGAAATGTTCTGTCAGATGAGAGAGGAATATAAATTGCTATTGTATGTATATAACATGGCTGTAAAGAACATTATTTCTTGTATAATGGAAACACATGAGATTTTATGAGGGATGTTTGTATAAATGTTGTTTCTAGAATTATTCAGGACACATCTAGAGACATATTCTCTATAGTAAAACTATCAGGAAAAGTTCTAAATAAAGTCTTTCTGCTGTTTCTATTGCAACAATACCTGGCCATCTCCAATCCTTAGAATATTCCTCCTATAAAATGCCTATAGTTATTATTTCCATTACATTTTTACAGAAAACAACCATACTCAGTCATGCACGTGTGAAAGTTAGACCAGGATGACTTGCTTTAAGATGTTGAAGTCAGGGCAGATGAATCCCAGGTCCAGACACATTCCCTAATCACTAGTTGTGCTCCTGTTTAGTTGATCATTGGTACCATTCCACTGCGCGCCAGTCACTCTATTCCTAACCTTGTCCGTGATGGTTCTTCCACAGAATTTCTCTTTATTAAGTGTTGGAGACAGGTAATTAAGAGGCTAATCAGGTGTAAGGATTGTGCCTACTGAGACAACTGGTAGGAAAGAGAAATCACTGAGGACCAGAGACTAGTCAGATTTAGACTTATGTATCTTCCTGTACGCCATTAGTGCTCAAGCTACAAATGGCCCTGAAATGCTGTTATAAGCTTCCCATGAAGACTGGGACTATTCCTAACCTTTTATAATTCAAAGAGCTATTTTTATATGTTTTAGATAATTTTTCTTAAAAAATACTTTCCCCGCAAAAGTTTTCATATAATATTCAGCATCAAAGACCATAACGACTTTAGCAGATTATTTAATATGGAACAGAGCCAGCACTCAGACATGAGTACCACACATTTTCCTGCTCTAAGTCAAGCTCCTATAAGTACATTTTAAACATGAAAAGGAAAGTTGTACAATCGATGACAGCTACATCATGTTATCAAATTTAACTAGAACTCCCCACTGAAACCTGCTGAATCCCACTGAATCCGCCTAGAAACTGATAGTATCATATGACTCTATATTTGGGTCTTGTTCAGCAGCACTATGTGAGCCATGTGGCTATGCACCAGACAACAGGGGCTCACTAATGTGAAAATTTCCACTGAAGCAGCTATTGCTACAAATCCAAATAGAATTTGGCCCACTGCCTTATTTGTTACATAGGACCTCCCAGAAAAATACAGCACAGTAGTAGAAATAAATATAGCTGAATGTACAGGAACTTACCAATCAGATGGGAATGCTACAATATTTATGTCCTTCATTCAAAAAAGAAACATCATTTATAAATCAAAATTTTTAGTAAGGTGTACATATTTCAATTATAAAAATACAGCTGGTTCAGACTGATAAAAAATGCTCCAGTTCAGTAAAATCTTAGTGTTTTGTTTCTTTTTATTTTCATAGTATACAAAGTGTACAAGAACACATAAAGAAAAGTTTTGAAATAACAAATCATAATGGTCTGTTCCCAAAGAGTCCAAGTCGAACATTTCAAGTTTGCTGGAATACTCCATCCTAATTATTAAGTTTTCTTAAAATAAAGTTTCAACTAAAGAAACTTTCATTTCAGGAAATTTCATTTTTAATGAACTGGTATTTTCCAATGGAATAAAAAGAGCTGCTTTGAAAAGTTCCTCACCCATTTTCCCAAAACTAGATGGCTATCGTAGTTTTGCCTCAACCCTTGACCAAGAATCAGTGACCTCGTCACGGTCTCATAAACTGACCAGGAACAGGACTGTTGTCCCTCAAATTCAATTGATCCTTCTCTTCTCGAGCCCTTCAGTCTTGCGGTGGTGAAGAAATACAGCCTAGTTAAATTACTATCACCTCAGATGAGCCTGCTGTGACTCTGGACCAGCAGCATATCAAGACTCTGCACTTCTCAGACATGGGAATACCAAACCTATGGGGAATTCCCTCCACTGGCACACACTTTTTAAGCAACCAGTTTAAGGGTATCAGAAGGAGCTTTCTAGAAAGTTGCTCTTGTTCACGAAAATATTTGACTGGAATACTTCCTTGAGACACCTGGAATTAAGTCCTAGGAAAGTCCTACAGAGAATGCAGTCTGTGACTCAGCATACCTGCCAAGTTTGTGTTGCTGCTTTCAGGGATCGAGCTGTTCAGATGTAAGGTATGGGAAAAGGGCCACTTTGGTTGTAGATGGGACTGCAAGTCTGGTATCAACAACTGATCAAAGATTGCTCTATCACTTATCAGGTTGCCTCAAGCTAGGATCAGACATCAATACTTAGTGAAAAGAAATGGTAATTCTACAATTTTGCATGATGTGGCGTAGCAGAACCTGACAGAATGAGGGCAGCAGGTGAGAGTGGATATCCTGCAAACCCTGAAGAAGGGAAAGAGGAAAAATCTGACCTATATGTCAGGTTTAATGCACAAAACTGATGTAAGGATTAACTTAACGACTACTAAAAGCTCCATATAGGCACCCAGTTCCAAAGCACAGGTCTTCAAAAGCCCACGCTCAGCTTTCTTTCACCAAACTGGGAGGATGCAAAACTCTATGGACATGCTGGAGCCCAGCATGGGGCTCATGGGGCTGTAGGTTCCCAGGGGGCACACGTCAGGTAGTGAAGCCAGAGCCACTTTGCAGAGCTAGTTTAGACTGTTCCAGGGCCCACACACTTAGTGCTATGCTGTAAGAGCTGCTTAGAAAGAGGCAGCAGAAGGCTGGAAAGCCCATTCCCGAGTCCTCTAAGAGGGGACACTCCCAGAGAGATTGCAAAGGTCTTAAAAAGAAAGGACGCCAGGTAGATATGCAGCCATTGCTCTTATCGAGTTAAGGTAAAAGTCACCTTCATTTCCCACTATCAGTTCAATTTTCCACTTGCCAATTGCCTTGTGCACCTGGCAGAGCAGCTGTGGAACCAGTGGCTGTAAAGACATCACTGTTCCCTGTACTTTACTACAGCATTTTAATAATTTCCAGGAATTAGAGACAGGAACGTGAATCAAAGAATTCAGCTTCATTGTACTCCATCAGCCCATACTCCTGTTTGCACCACTTCTGTTCTTCCCTATCTTGGTAGTGCTAAACCCCTTCCTTCAAAGTAAGTAACTATAGCTGCATTTCTGTCCTCCTCTGTCCCATCCAGGCAGTCACATGCACAGCAAATGCTCTCAGAATATGTTCTCAGCATATTCTTCCCCAGACTAGAGTACAGATTTTCCTGCCTTTGGCATAAAGATAGGTTGGGGAAGTTTGTTCCACGCCTGCTTGTTTCCTGAGCTTTCAAGACTCCCCCCAGGATCGCATCCTGTGTTTTTTCTCCCTTGTGTGAGGTCCACAAGCGATCAAAGAATTTCGCTAATTCTTCTCATTTTGGCTAGCCACAAATTTTCCAAGGCTACTGTTTGTGGTCTCTTTTGAATGGTATCACCTTTTCACTTGAAAAAAATCCCTTGAGGCAAAGCCCATAATGTGGCTAGTAGTTCTGCTTCTGGTTTCAGTGAACCTCTGGTGAACCTGACAAATCTTTGTCAGGAAAGTTGACAGTGAGGTTGAACCGTGAGAGAAATGTTCTTTAACTCAAACCTTTCCAGGCTTTCCAGGACATGAAATTCTTGCAAACCAGCCGAGATGTGACAAACAGACAAATACAGTTCAAATGACACCCAGAAACCTGCCTGCTGCCCTGCGCTGTATCTGCCTTGATACAGTTATTTGCAGTACTGCCAGCCCATACCATTTTACAAACATTTATTGTCCAGCATCAGAAACTAATTATGACACTGAACATAAAGCAAAGAACCACAAAGAAGGATATGAAACCATTTATCAATTAGGAGGCTAAAAACACAAGTGAATTTTCCGTACCTTCTGTCGCAACTACATTTTCAGGATTATGCCATTTGGATGCAAGCAGCAGACAATAAAAGCAAGAGAACGATGCATTGTAAGTGAAGGGTGTGTTATCTTCTGACTGAAATGAGTGATGTCCCTTGACATGAGGGGCACGATATGGGCAGGGAGACAGACTCATAGCTGGTCTACTTTTGAATGCAGAGGGAAAGCGATTTTGAAGGAAAAAGACAAAGGGAAGGGCAAAAGTTAAACATATTCTCCCCTCCCTGATTTAGAATCGTACTCAGGTTCCACTTATGCTCTATTTTCTTTACAATTCCTTCAACTAGAGTCTTCAGATAATGTTGAACACATTTCCTGCATCACTAATAACAATTTAAACCCCAACTTACCCAAAAGAAGAAGTTGAAGATGAACATGGAGTACTTCATGCAGCCGCTTACACCCGCCATTTTCAACAAGCTGAGACAAAAACAAGCACTGCAGAAGAAGCTTTCCTAAGAGTTTGACCTCGATATAAAAGTTATTCCTGTGTCTTCAGAAAACCTCTCAAACCACGGCAAATATACCGTGCTCTGCTACCGAAAGCAAAAATTGTGACTAAGGCATTGACAATTATTTAAATAGTTCCAATACCACAGGTAAATATTAACTAGAGCATTAGGGAAGCACTACCAGGTGTTACCGCTGAGTCTCCAGACTCTTATTGTGTCTTTATGATTTGTACTTTTCTACAATCCTGTTAGCCTTGTCCTACACCTCAAAAGTAAATAGAGAATGCAGCAAAAGTCATAATTTCAGGAGAAAGGGAAGTGAGTGTAAAAGCATTTTACAGATCTGCTTTTAAGAGGTGGAAATGATTACATTTCTTAATGCTTTTCAGTTACAGGGTTTACTCTTTCATTGCCCACTGATCATTGCCAACATTCATTCGGTCATGTTCACCCTCCCACTCCAGACATTTAACCAGCATAAAGGGATGTGTCTGCCTTATCCCGGCAGAGGAGGGGTTAGGAATCTGCTGCCATTTTCTCCCTCTCGGTATCTACTTCAGATCCTTTTCCTCTTCCTCACTAAATCAGGACCCCGGGAACCTGAGCACTGTGGTGAACAAAACATCCTGCTGTGCGGGTCTCCAAAAGCGTTGTGAACCCCAGCACAGCAACCACGGTTCTGTCCTCAGGTGCAGGATACCTCTCCGCAACAGGAGCTAGATTTGTCCCAGAAAACAAGGCAATAAACCTGTTTCATTAGTTTTGTTTTATGTCTTGTTTGTTTTCTTTTGTGCTCCTCAAACTAGGAATCCTGAGGGGAAAATAAAGGCATCATTGCTCTGTTTTTTCTATCAGCCCATTTTCTGGAGAAGCCCCATATAGCAGTCCTTGGAGGGATGAGGGTCAGACACAGGTTCCCCTGAGTTCGTCATAAAAAAAGAAGCTTTATTTTGCAGGTGAGCACAAAGGATTTAAATGTGAGAGATTAAGGACATGCTGGACTGAACTGATTTATGAAGCCCCCTTGGCCCAACCCCATTTTTCAGCCTTCACTGTCAGTTCACATTCTTCAATTCTGCTGCCTGTATTTGAAAAAAAAATGGAAAGTGTTAGCATGTAGCACACCTGTAGATGGTGACAAAAAGATGTAACTTACAGCCTGGCTTTTGTAGGATCCACAAAAAAAGATCTGCTCTACACTGAAAACAACTTCTTCTAGCTGCTCTCTAAACCAGCTTTTAATGAAGGTGTGATGTTGTAATCTCTCCATTGACTTTCATTAATTATATTTAAACAGACAAAACCATTCCCATTTTTATGAGTGGCTCTATACCCGCCTTTGACTTTCTGGGCGCCTTTCTGGAATAGTATTCTTTTCTCTAACTCTAGGAGATATATAGGCCATCTGACTAGCTTATTTCGCAATATCCACTCTGAATCTGAGAATGTTCCTAAAAATAATTGCGCTCATGAAATACAGATTTTGTAAGGATTGGGAGAAACAACTGTGTGGTATGGTTTAGATCTAAAGCACTCAACAAATAAGTAAGTTGAGAAATGTGGGTGTCTTTATGGAGAGATGCCATAGCCACAGATGAATCATGAGAAAAGTTTAAAGTGCCATATAAAATTGTATGAAAAGGGCCATGAAGGGTAATAAAAGAATCACAGATGACACAGAATTTGAAGAGATAAGTCTGCAATCAGACCATGCAATTGCAGTAAACTAAGTTTATTATAAGCGGCGTTCGGAAACAGCATTTTGTACTAAAAACTACACAGCTATAAATCTTCACGCACAGTAGATACTCATTAAAGAAGGCTTGAGCTGTAGCACTGTTGTCTGTGAGATGCTTAGCCCAGGCATTCAGTCAGAGAAGTCGGAGGGAAACTGTGCTAGGGCAGTAATAACATAGGAAGCAAGCGTGAGCATTCACACACCGGCCCTTCGAAAAAGGGCCTTCTTTCACGTGCAAGAGGCCCACTCCCTCTTCACCTTCCCGCTTTCCTTCACAGCACTCTTGGATTTTGGGCAGGTAGGGGTCTGCGCCAGCAGTCCGGTCTGCCCCGGAGTGACTCCCAGAGTGGTATACAGTCCCGGGCTGTCAGAGGACCCAGGCCTGTCTGGGGGCAGAGAGCTCCGCAGCATCTCTGGACCCTTCCCCAGCCTCCATCCTCAGGAGGTGTAAGACCAGCACAGCTGAGTTTCTCGTTCAGTCTAGGAAATTTAAACAGCTGAAGTGAAGACAGATATGATTTAGATCTGAAACCTGTTTTATTACAATTTTATAATATATCATCTAAGATTGAAAGCAAACAAGCAGTTTCCATTAAGTGACAGATTTTCAGGTTAAATCTTCTGTATGAGTTGATTTCTTATTTCCTGGCTATGCAGTGCTTTTTTATATGTCTTGGAGAAGGGTAAAGCCACAATCATGGCACAGATTATGTTTGCAGTTGTACCTACAAGTATGAAGGTCATGCAGATAATTGCAGAGGCTTATGAATGACAGCAATGGCATGAGAAATTTTGCCGCTATTTGGCTGCATGTGAAATTGCTCCCATTACCCCTCCACTAACCGTTTAGATGATCGGCTATGCCCTACCAATAACAAAGCCTGTGCCACAAACTGCTCCAAAGCTTTTCCCAGTAAGAAGCTGTAAAACCTCATTCACTCACTGCTCCTCCTTACAGATTAGAAGAGGATTATCAGTGCACAGCCTGGGTGCAGCGCAGGGTGGGAGCCTCTGACGCAGGACACGCAGCTCCCCACAACAACAGGGGAGCTATGATGACATGCTGACTTTGCCCGCTGCATCACACAAGAAACCAGTGAGGGAGAGGCATATTTTGCCAGAAAAAAATGCCAGTACACCTGTAATGAACCTGGAGTAAAGCATCTCCCCTTTGACACTTCCCAAGCAGCTACCATTGGTTTTATAATGCTTTTATCTTCCTTCTCCTCTGAGCCTTTCCTCACTTTGAGTCTTCTTCTTCTTTTTTAACAACCTCCATTTCCCCTTGTGAGGTGCCTCTCCATGGTCAGGCTGTGACCAAAGCCCCATATCAGATGATTCACTGTATAGCCAGTCATACGTTCAGGTCCGGACTTGAAAAACTGGTTTGATCTGGGTAGCAGCGAGCTCTTTGAACAGTGGGATGTGGATAGTGGATAATAAAAGTTTGATTGACATTGGAATTTCTACTCAGTGCAGTGATAAATGCACAACAGAGGAAATGGGTAAGAACTATCTTCAGCATGGAGCTTGCACTCTCAGACCAGTAGATCTCTGGATCTGCTGAATCAGTAGGGATGGACTGTATAAGCTGTGCAGAGGTTGTCAGCATTCGTCAGGCTATCAGAGCATTCATCCTTCAGCCAAAGGGATACTTCAGCTCTTGCAACCTCACCTGTTGCCCTGAGGTCTCTACTCAATACAAGTTTCTGCATTTCCTGATTAAACTCCTGTCTAAACAGTAGTGCAAAGTATAAGAGCTTTTTCATGCTTTCACAGTAAGTTGCTCACCCACGATGCCAGGTGAAACAAATGCTGTGTGCCATCAGCCTTGACAGCATTTTGGCACTCATCTAAATGGGGAACACTGCCTAAAGAAGACATGTTTGTCATCCAAACAGCAGGACAAACACCTTCAAACCAGTGGGAAACAGGAGCATCTGTTTTTGTCCTTGAAGGCATTTGCAACACTAGGTCTGACTGATATTGCACTCAGCCTACTACACCTCATGTCTTGGGTCCAACCTTAGCAAATAGATCTCACCGCAATACCATAATAGCTAGTAATACGTCAATTGTAAAACTGAAGTATACTCCCATGTCTGACTCATAGCAAAATACTACAGTGTCCTAACAGATCTTATTTATAGAGAATTATTTTGCATTGGAATATATGTGGCACGGATATGGCTGCTGGGTTTATACTCGGCTCCCAGAGTCAATTACAATATTCCTTGCCCTCATTTTAAAAAATACTTTCATCTAGGCCTTGAGATGAAGGGTAAGAGTGGAAAGCATGACAAAAATATATCTGAAAATTCCAAAGGCTGAAAAAAAAAGTAGAAGAAAGAAGACAGCAGTATTGTATTTAATCACATAAGCCTTACACCATTTTCATGATTTTGGGTAGCTGACTTGTGATCAACAATATGATAAGCAGATAAACTTTTTGCAAACGTCTATGCCTCACATGGCTTAGAAGGCTATGATTGAGTCCAAGGCTGATCCTGTAATTGACCACATGAAAAGGAATCAGAGTATTTTCAAGCAGTGTGAGGCATGTATATGGCTGGCGGAGTCAGCTGTCTAGGGTGCCTTCACAGCTTCTGCAGAGGGATGGGGACTGCTAGGGAGTGATTTATCTTATCCTAAAGTAGGCATGAAAACAGGCCAGGTGAACTGTGCCCTTAAACTGGCTGTTTCTTTCCACTGACCAAAAAGTGAGCCCAGGAAACTGAAGTCATATGAGATGGATCCCACCCAAGAGCCTCCCCAGTGGGACAGCTTCTCTGTTTCACAGCAGACCCTTTCTGCTCTTATAGTGCTCTAAAGGAAGAATATGTTTCTTTCCCTTTTAGGACTTCTTTTCTCTGTTAGAGTGATGCAAAAAGTGGGGAGAGAAAAAATAAAAAGGAAATGAGGGTCTGGCCTTAGTATTTAACACTGTGGGCACATCTGTGCAGTTTTTGCCATGTGATGGCTTTGCTCCGACCCAGCCCAAAGCTGGGTAGCTGCCTTAGCATGGTGTGCAGCCCAAAGCAGCAAGCCCGGTCTCTCAGCAGCACTGGTTCATTGCAGCTCAGCAGTGCACTGACCCCAGCACCACCCCAGTTCCACCTCAGAGCAAGCTAAAATCCACCCAGAAAGCAGTCCAGTGTGGTCCCTTTGTGCCAAATACTGCTGCTGACTTCTCTCCTTTCTTTTCCTCCCTCCTACCACACCATGAACTGTTACAAGGATGAACAAAGTTGTGTCTCAGAGCAGGATCTGGAGCGTCTCAATTTCCTATGGGCTATATGGGTGAACAGGGCTCCTGTTAGTGTAACACTGCGAAATGATTTCTTGCCTGTTAGGGCTTTTACTTTCACTTTGAAAGAATAGGTGTTTGTAGCCATTAACAATGTAAACCCTTCTTTCATGATGACTATGTTCTTCTGCACTCCAGCCAATAAAAATGCAAACCCTTTATATAAAAGATACAGCTCAACACATGAGTTGGTGAGCAACCCAGCTTGGAAGAGGCAGTGGCCTGACCATCAGAACAAACCTAGATGTCCCAGCTATGTCTATACACTCAGGAGCAGGCAAATCTGATGTATCCCATGCCAGTCCCACCTCCGGGCTGGGGAATGTAAAGCTGGGTTAACCTGGTGCTCTCCCCTCCTCACAAGAAAGGCAGCATAGATGTGTAATACCCCTCATCCCAGAACAGGCACTGGGGCACTGGTCAGAGCTGTGTCATGCCCTCCCTCTGACCACACTTTTCACGTTAGCACTGGAAATCTTGTCCCCAGGGAGGGAGTTTAAATGGGGATATGTCTCCTGTTCTGACAAAAGAGTTTCATCAGCAAAACCCTAGCCAGCTCTGTGCTGAACTCCTATCCAGGCGCTCCATGGCCTGGTGCCAGCATCACTCATATGTTCCTGCTTTAGCGAGGTCTAGTGTCTCAAACACTCTCGCTTCCCCTAAAGCAACAACTCTTCCACCAGAGAACAAACCTCGTGCAGCAGGTTTGCCTGCGATCCGCTCTCCCTCCCAAAGGATGCAGCCTCCTCTTCCCATACACCACCGGTTTTCTTCTAAGCCTTTCATCTGAAAACTGTCCGAAATACATATTTTTAAGCTTTCATTGATATTTGGCTTGTATTAAAATAAAAGAAGTCCTTAAATACGAATAAACTCACATACCTCATCCACATATTTCTCTTTTCACCTTCCCTGCCTCCCCAGACCTTTTCATTTACTGCTAGCTGCCTTGGCTGTTTTACATCCCTTTTGCTCATTTATGCACTTCATGAACTAAGCTGTTCTTTTATGTCAGGCTTTATGTCAGGGATTTCCTATTTCCCAGTGCCTGGTCAGGATTCATTTAAACTATATGTCTCCGGGTTTAAAATATTTTTTTGGTTTCAAGATGAATTCATCATGGATTAACATGCTAACAAGTGTCAGTAAGGGTTACACTATCTAGCCTATAAGTATATTATTAAGGCTAACTTCATTAAAAAAATGCTTGCTAAAGAACCCATACTGAATATGATTCTTGTAGGTTTGTATTATGTAGCCAGGGCTGAATGTATGGGAGCTGTTACTAACAAAAGAGGTGGTATTTTTGACCCCTGGCATTTTCAGCATATCTTGAAACTGTCTGTGCTGTAAAGTACAGGTTGCTGTGAAGAAAGATGCCTTAAAAATATAGAGAACAGCCTTTGTCAATGAAGAATCAAAAGGCTTCAGATGCATCTTTAGAATACCACCTTCCTTTTCAAGCAGGGGGGAGCTGAGCTAGAAGTGTTTCTCCTGGAAAAGGACATGCATATTTCATATTCAGGTCTAAACACCAGGAACTTGATTCTGATTTTGTTTATGCCTATGTAAATCAAAAGAAGTTTATAAGGCAAGTCACTGCCAGTATGGATTAGAAATCATATATATAACCTTCCTCCCTGCCCTAATTTTGCCAAGGGAAAAAGAATAAACCTGCCAGAAAAATGTGACACTTTCTCTCTGAATTTTCCCTGCTGCCCTCCAGCCATGGGTGGAAAGTGTCCCAAATGATATGAGGCCCAGACAGGTATACAGTTGTTTTCTGATCCAAAAATCAGATACTTATAGATTAGAAAGTGAGAACTAGGTTATTCTGTTGTTGTTTTATAGACATCAGTTATGTAACTGTAATTATATTATTCCCTATAAAGATGCTTTCTTACTGCCTTATATGAGAACTCTACATAATACGGGCAGGCAGGCAATGTGGTCACCAGTTATGTTTAGAATTAGTACACGGGAAGTACATAACATCTGTCATGAAATTTTGCTCCAAAAATGCAGATTTGATATTTATTTTGACAAGGGTATTTCTTGTATTTCAGGATAATATGACACTCAATCCCCACTTTCACTGAGGCATACCTCTGTTTGGCAAAGTAAGTAAACACATACAAAAATTAAAAAACAAATGTAAGTAAGCTTTAGCTTTCAACATGATTAATTCCTTAAGTCTCATTTGGGGTAAAACATCCGTGCTCTGAAAGTTGAATGGGAGCTTCTTTATTTTTCTCTGGTTGCTGTAGACAAAGTGATGCTATCAAAATAACACTACACAGCAAGTGAGCCACAGGCTTCACAGCCCCCTGAAACTCAGAGATCCTCTGGGACTATTCTACCAGATGTGGATAGTCTTTTCACAGTCCAGAGAGGAGTTTCCATCAACCCTCATCTGCTCACTGACGTTCACAATCCCACTGACATTAAACTTTGCTGCTCTGCAGTGCTCTGTGGACACTGGGGTCTTTCCTGATTCAGATAGTTGTATTGCTTTTTCAGTTTAATCCCCTCACACACAGACCTTTCATTTCTGCCCCTGAGTGCTGTTTTTTTGACAAAGCTTGAATATGAAAATTCTATCATTTGCAGACTATAAACATTTGCTGAAAAAAATTGTATTTTCATTCCCACTCCCGCAAGTGCTATCCATTTATCCCCTCTATACATAAAAAGGCTCTTTTCTTTGCAAATGTTTTTTCTGTAGCTGAAAGGACAGGAAGAGAACTGAAGAGTATTACTGAAAACTTTATAGTAACTACCAAATAGCAGAGTTAGCGGCTTTACCTACTGGCAATGATCCAGATTTATAACTTGCACATGTGCAATTCACATTTGTACTAAAAACTAATTTCCTACTGAAGCCATTGAAGAAAGATGCCGTAAAGAGCCTGGTCCTCAGAAAAGCTAAGAAGCCCATGCTGAGGGACTGTCGGCCTCCCAAGGCTGTAATCAGAGCTGAGAGCGCTGAGCTGCTTTCAGAGGAATCTCAGTACCATCCAGCACTAAGCTCCAAATGTTAACCACTACTGTAAAAATAGTTCCCCTTTTTTCAGCTTTCACAAATTTTCTGGGATTACCTCCCTCTGAACAGACAAGTACGTGGAGCTGGGATACTCCTGGCTGTTGCACAAAGATGATTCTCTTCACTGCTACAAGAAGTGTCCAAAATCCTGACATAGAAAGAAAGAAGACACATACTGGAACAAACCTGGGGCTTTTGTATCTACAGAAGTTCTTAGAGACCAGCTCAGCCTTTTGGAGGACATGATGTGCTTCCTCACTTGCTCTCTGATCCCCTTGACGCATTCTGTGTCAAACAGTACGATACCAGAAGGGATGAGCTTCTGAAGATGAGTCTCTGATTGCCACCATCCGTGAAGGATTTCAAAACTCTGCACACAGTTTGTCTTAGAGTTGACCCTGAAACTTTGAAAACCTCCTCTGCAGGCCAGGGAAGACAATCTATGGAACTACTCTGCCTCAGAGTATTGCCCTGGAATGGCAGAGGACCCTGTTAACCTTACAGTTAAAGAACTAATGCAACAACTCAAGTCAAAATGAAGTTAGTAAACTTCCTATTTTATGATATCAGAGTTGCTATGAGAAATACTTGCCCCTGTGAAAGTATTTGGCCAAGCCAAAGCCAAGTCTTGAGCAACCATGTTTATATCCATGGCATGAGCCAGAGGAACTTACAGGAAGTGTGAACTAAAATCAATGCAAATGATGAAACTCCAGTTTTAATTTAAAATAGAATCTATGTAATAGATAATATTTAAAACAGAGGTGGGAGTGCCAAAAGGAAGAAGAGTGAAAACTTCATGGCTAAAAGTGAAACAGGTTCCTTTTCATGTCATGCCTCCTTTGAGCACAATTGCTGTAGTTCTTAGCTCTTAAGATAATAAAAGACACTTTTCCATTAAGCTAGAGGCTCCCAATGAGCATATGGTTAGGCTTTGTGTCTTCTCTTTGCTAAACCATTTACTATCTCAAAGTGAAGAATTTCTTCCTTTGTCATGTCCATAGATGAGACTAACAAGCACACACACTTTATACACTTCATTAATCCTTGTGATGATTCATGTGCATGGGGGTCACACTCTAATCCGAGTCAGACCTCTAAAAATACTTGACCTCCAGATGGCTGTGCTGACTGCTGTAGCTAAGAGCAGAGTTTGGACACATCGCCTTTCTTTTCATAGCACTGTAGTACAGATTAAACATATTCAAACTATCCTTATAAAAGACATGCTTAACAGTGTGCTGACTATACATAAAATAGGTCATTTGGGCAAGGATATTGATTAGTTGGAGATTTAGTTCAAAGTCTGGCAGCATTGCACTTTGCTCTTGAAAGAGTCTTTGGGTACTAAGAATAAGGCATAACCACAGTGCTGCAAACAATAAGCTTGTTGTCACAAGATGTCATACGTAGTGGGAGGATCCTCCAGGGTGCATACTTGTCATGGTTTAACCTGGCAGGCAGCTAAACACCACAGAGCTGTTCACTCACTCCCCTCCCGCAGTGGGATGGGGGAGAGAATCAGGAAAAAAAGAGTAAGATTTGTGGGTTGAGATAAAGACAGTTTAATAGGACAGAAAAGGAAAGGAAATAATATAATAATAATGATAAAAGAATATACAAAATAAGTGATGCACAATGCAGTTGCTCACCACCCACCAACCGATGCCCAGCCAGTTCCCAAGCAGCGACCCCCCGGCCAGCTTTCCCCTAGTTTATACGCTGAGCATGACGTCATATGGTATGGAATAGCCCTTTGGCCATTTTGGGTCAGCTGTCCTGGCTGTGCCCCCACCCAGCTTCTTGTGCACCCCCAGCCTTCCCAGTTGGTAGAGCATGAGAAGCTGAAAAGTCCTTGATTTAGTGTAAGCGCTACTTAGCAACTACTAAAACATCAGGGTGTTAACATTATTCTCATCCTAATTCCAAAACACAGCATTATAAGAGCTACTAGGAAGAAAAGTATCTATCCTAAAGTATTCTATCCCAGCTGAAACCAGGACAACACTGCTAGTTGCACAGGACTGCTCTCCAGGGTGCCCGAGATCTCTGGAAGGGGTGCCAATGAAATACTACAGCCAAACAGAAATGTTACAAGAGACGAATTACCATGTATCTAATCACTATTTAGCTATGCTTGGATTCAGCTCCATACTTGGTTTTCAAGGCTTGTAGCTCTTTATGAGAAGTCAAATTTATTCCCAGATCTGAACGGCTTCCTCTCCTGTCCTTTCTCCCCATCACACAAAAATCAGACCTCTGTTTGCATCTGAGTACTGCTGTTTTGGTTTATTTAGTCTTACCACTGCACTACGCCAAATTTATTCTATGACAGCCACCCAGAATTCCCTGTCATGAGGATATTTCTTTTCCAGACTTTATAAATAGGATTCCTTTCACTTAATTGCAGCCACCTAAAAGGTAAGTCTGTAATTTAAGTTAGTTTTCTAACCTGGAGGAGATCCATCTGAAGTATATAAAACAGGTGAGATGGCTTATTGTTGGCAAGTATTTATCTCTTTTTTCCAACGACAGAGAGAACTTAAAGGATTAGCTCAGATTATGTGCCAGATTTAGGAAGCTAATATTAAAGGAAATAGATATTACCCTAAGAGCTTTCTATCTATGTAAGAAATTAAATGCTGTGCACTGCACACAGCATACCATAAAACAAAGTCTGCTGGCTTCACTCAGAGATAAGATATATAGCTATTTTCCAGTCTGTTGGATTACTTTTAGAAAATATTTACTCATCCCAAGAAGTCTGTTAATCATATGCATAAAGGATCGGATTCTTACCTGGTGTAAATGGGAATAACTTCACTGATTTCGAAATTGGGCTCAATAGCAGAAAGAACATACCACAGGCCATTAACTGCTCCTGAGACTATTGAAAAGGAATTCATCAGATCAGAATAGATGTAGGAAGTTTAATATTTTCCACAGTGATCTGTCTGATGTATTTCCTCATAAAGCCTGTCAACGATGGCAAAAAAGAAAAAAAAATCACAAAGGTCAAAAGCTGTTCTCTCAAACCCCATCTGTATTGCAGTTTCAATAGATGTTGCTGTTAAATGTGGTGGATTCTACTTCACTTGAAGCATTTAAATTAAATCTGAATACCTTTCTGAAAAGATATGCTATAGATCAAAGAGATGCATTGAGCCCGGAGCAAAAATGAATGAGTGGGTTTCTATGGGCTGCATTACATTAGAGTTCAGAATAGATGATCTTAATGCTCTCTCCTCACCTGAACATATGAATCCAGTCTCATTTAGCTAGACAGTACTGCACTGCCATAGGTATGCTGATTTCATGGACTATAAAAATACATCTAATTTGAGCTCAGTGAGTACTCCTGAGTCACATAAACCAGTCTCTTGTTATTGTAGACATCATATTATATCCTTTTTTATCAACTTCCATTTTAGCAGTTTGTCTTCTTCACTTCCTCTACTCCCATTGCTACACCAGTTAGGAAGGTTCTTCTAATATCCATTCTGAATTTGTACATGGCCAGTTTACATTTATACAGTTTATTTCTGACTTGTCTGACAACCCCATCTTTTAGCTTAAATAGTTATTTTCTTTCTGTAACACCTTTATGAACTGAAAGATTGCTTTGCTAAAAAGGTGCCACATTCTTCTAGTTTCTCCTCTCAAGATGCTTGCCGTTCCCCTGCTAAACCTAACCATGTCTCTCTGCACCTGTTTCATTTGAGTTCATTTTTCCTGAATAAGGGAGCCCCACACAGGACACAGAGTTCCAGATAAGGTCTGAAAAATAGCCATCCTTCTTTCTACAGGTAATTTCTCTCCTGACCATAGTTGTCTTTCTTGGCTGTATCACACCAGCAGTGCATACTTATCCTGGTAAATAATACACCCAAGTTCTCATCCTCAGTTGATTTTACCTGATTAGTTTCTGGTTTACAACAGAAGTTTTTTTCTTATACCTGTCCAAGCTAAATAATTGACATTATGTTTTGCATAAATCCATCCCACTCTAATCCCCCCCCCTCAGGCCATTCAATTTTTCTGTATATCTTGATCATCTCTCAAACCTTTGTGTCGCTAGCACTTCCCATCAGTGCTCCTCCATTCTCCACGCTACTGTGAAAATGTTAAAAGAAAAAGGTCCCAGCTCTGCTCCTTTGCTGCTCTGCTCCGCTCCTCTATAAACTAACTTCCTTTAACGCCAGCACCTTCCCTTTCAACACTACCTGATGACATCTCTATTTTAAGCATCTCCTTAGCCACGACAGAGCACTTCTGTTGATCTCCATCTTCACTGGTTTAACAGATAACCCCCGATGTGGCATCCCATCACATGCTTTACAGAGATGGGATAGAGAAGAGCTCCTGCATTTCCATTGTCTCCAGAAGTGGTTGTCTTATCAAGCATATTTCACATCTGTCAGGACAAGGCCAGCGATGGTGATTTTCTGAATATTAGCTGGAGTACTTTCCTGAGAAGCAGAAGGTTTAGGGTCTAAGCAAATCTCAGCCTTGAATGGGAGGAAGAATCCCCACTATCAGGGGACAGTGCATTCTGGAGAGATATGAAGGTAGGGTGTGCAAACATAATCTACTTCTCCTGAAGCTAGGCCCCTAGTGACTACTACGAAAATAAGGTTAGTTCTGTATTAGTTTACTCGTTAGGACAATAAACTACCATGGATCAGTTGTGGCATTCAAGTACCATAAGTGTTTATGCGTATTGCTTTAAACTGGTCCTTGAATATGTGACAGAAACAGAAGACCCTTGAGCTTCCACCTTTAAGTACTCACTTCTACCCAGCACACTGACTATCAATTTGTTCCAGTAAGGACCTTGCTGTTCAGAGAGGTGCGTGAATCTTCCTTTATTTCCAACAAGATTGCTTGCCCTCCTCCCCCCCCCAAGTCCTCCTCTCACATCCCTTTTTCAGAGACAGCTTTTCTGTGTATTTTTCCTCTTCTTCCCCAGATCATGACTGCCAGATATCTCCATTCTTCCTCCTGTCTTTTGTGAAGCTCGCTGTTCTCTCCCAATTCCTTCTTTCCCACCTTCTCTCCCTTCCTGTTCTTCATTTCACAGCACAGAAAGCTCATCCCTTAATTCCCTCTGTGTCTTTCAGTTTACTCTCTGTTCCTTTACATTTTTTCTTACAGAAATACTTCCCTGGGTCAACTTATCTAGAAGAACAGCCTTGAGATTGCCTTATGCAGTAGGTGTCTGCTAATTCTGAGTTTTCTGTGAAGCCTTTTCTCTGCCATATCTTCTACATCCATCTGCACTCCTGCACCAGTTGATTCTACAGTCTCTTGATCTTTTCTTGGAGCTCTGATTGATAGGTTACGCTTAATGCATGTACAGCTCTAATCAGATATACATTCTAAGTTAATGCATAATATGAAGTGTCTTCCCTGACTAACTCTACTGATTCTACAATTCTTTGGATTTCTTCTCCACATAGTCTCCTAGTCATCATTGCCTTCTCTGAGTCCCTGCTTTTAAAGACAAAAATAAATTCTGGGTTTTTTTTAAAAAAAAAAAGAAAAAACCAGAGCTACATAAAATTAGCCTTTCACTACTTTCTGTTCACTTCTGCAATAGCTTAATTCTGATTACTGGAATGTAACATCTGGCTGAGCTCTCTCAGCATAAAACTAGACTTTCATAACCAACAATTGTGTTTCCAGGCAATGTGTGTCCCAAATTATGACAACATACCAATACAGACATAAAATGTGTTTATGAGTCTTCAACTGCTGTGGAGGACGTGAGATCATTGGGCTGAATACTTAACTACATTAGGCTCATTTGGGCGCCATTGCAGCTTTCATGAGAAAACTTTAAAGTAGTTAAATAGCAAACCGAGTGTCCTCTGTGCACAGAGGAATCCTCTACATTCACCAAATTGGTGTAACTACTCTGGCACCAGCTGTGGTTATACAAAGTTTTTGGGGGCATGGCCAAGCAATAGCGACCCTGACTGCTGGAATACCACAACAATCAAAGCAGGCTTTTGCAAGCCTGACACTTCTCCAAGCCGGATGCTCTGCTCCAGCGTCAGGAGTGGGGAAGAGAACAGGAAAACAGAAACAAGGCAGAGAATTGATGACAAAGAAACTACCAAGGAAATCAGGGGAAGGTAGAATACTGTGAGCTACTTCGGGCAACTGAAATCAAGAAAGACGGGGGCTACACATGGACAATGCTACATAGTAAACTATTAACGACAGAGATCAGAGACAGGCAAATTAAAATGCTCCTGAACTTCTTCATAGTTGAGGCAATAAAGCACAGCTTCAGGTGCACATTCGCAGCCCTCAGTTTGTGAGTCATGTAACCTAAGGTTAAGCAAAGGAAACCCTAGTTTGAAACTGCACCCAGCCTTTCTCCTCCCTTATTCTGTTAATAAATAATTTTTGTAGATAATAATAACTGATATGTGGAACTCATGTAATGATGGACACATTTACATTACACATTATCTACAAACACACCTTGAGAGATGATAAGAACCTGTGTGTGTTGATGTGTACCTGTTGGTGCCTGGTACACTATCGATTAAGCTAAAATAAGGTGTGTACTGTAACGCACACTCTTGCTGAAGAAACAGGAAGGAAAAGGAACACTGCGGCAAACAAAATGGGCTTCTACTAAACTCTCCCTCTTTTTTCAGCATGTTCCCAGCCCTTTACCAGGGTACAACTGATACAGCACATTTTAGCAAGTTTTAGTAAGATAATATTGTCCCAGAAATGATAAACTAAACATAGGTTTATCATAATGCTTCACACCTTCACCACCTTTTAATTAATTTCTTGGAGGCTTTTTGTCTGTTGATTATTTCTTACTCCTCAGTGTGTAAATGACGTCTTTCTACTGCTGGCAGCAATCTTTACACTAATTCAGACTTTGGCCCCAAAAGTCTCCCGCACCTGTGCTATTTCAGAGCCCTGCTGAACCCCCAGTGACCAGCTCTGTGCCCAGAGCTTTGCTTGGAAAGGTGCATTGCCCCCTGGGCTGCTTCTGCAGCCAGGCACATTAAACCCCGCTTCTTGCTCAGGACTGCACAGAGACTCCCCCTAACCACATAAAAATAGCAAATAATTGATGTAGTAAATATTTGTATTCATGAGCAAGGAAACAAACCTTACAGGTTAAGAATGCCCAAAAAGATTTGGTGGAGCAAATTGTTTTCTGTTAAAATAAGTTACAGTGCAACCACAAAACCCCAACATTCTCCGTATTTTGAGAGCTTAGGCAAGGAGTACTTAGCTTGTGCTGTCTCCACTTTTATGACAAACTTATTGTGCCAATGTTAATTAGGTGTGCTTAACAACACATAAAAGTAACCCCAAGCAGAACTGGAAAAAAAAGTCAATTTTTTACTTAACTAAACTTCTGTGGTGAGAGGAATTTTATTGAAAACCCTAGCACTGCAAAATCGCACACACAAATAAGCAGTGCTCTGTAAAAGTCACAATCATTCATAAAATGTAGTACACAAGGTTGTTGGAAAGAGCTAAGAGAAAGACCTTTCTATTCCAAAACAAATTTACAAAGTCAGAAATGAAACAAAGACGAGTGGAAGGTAAGAGAAAGCAGAATAGAAAGTATTAATTATTTTGTGCAGGGACAAAAATGTAACAAAAGAAGGGAAATGAGAAGCAGCATTTTGCCAGGAAAGCCATCATATGAGCTTTTAGATGCAGTTGTTCATAGAAATTGGCAGGAAAGGGACTTCTACGTCCGTAACTCCAAGTCAGAGGTGAATGGGGTGACCACTGTTTTAACCTCATACTTCTGGGACAACATTTGTAAATAGAGACAAGAGAGAGACACATCCAGGGCCAAAATGCAATGAGGAAAAACATATGAGAAACTATAAATCACCTTCTTAGGAAAAAGCAGAAAATAGTTGAACTCCTTCCACCTTGTCAGGTAGTACTGTAGCTTAGACCCAAACAACAGGAATAAAAATTGGTAGCTGTCACTGTTATTGCTGTTTAAACACCAGCAGCAAAAGCCTCACAGAATGTGTGTGTGTATATATAGCTTGTAGCTGAGGTTTTCTCAAAAGCTGAAAATGTTACTTACTAACTGATATGAAAACAAATGCAGCAGAATGCCAATGCAAATCCTGGATGCTGTGAGATAGCTGGCAGCATGGTGGATGGATACAGCTGGAAGGAAATAACACCACATTTACGTATGCAAAATATTTTCAAATATTCATACCCGACCCAGCAATGGCAGGGACTAATGTGTACTGAGGTGGGGGGCAGGCATATCCAGAAAGCTGCTTGGCTAAGACTAAATGCATCGGCAGCAAAAGCAGAGTGGGACCCCCTTTAGAAGGGACATAGAGCTATACACACACACACAACTCTGTCCTCTTTGGGAGGTGTCCATTTAGTAGCCTTCTACCTTACTGAATGAGTGTTATCCTTGAGTCTGGAAGTTTAAATGAAAGAGAGACAAAGGAGGGTCCCTCACAGTCTTTACTCCATCAGAACTGATCAGGGATGATAACCATTACTGCGTATAATTCTGCTACAATAGCCCAAGGAGACAATCCCTATCTAAAACCTAGGCATAAGGCTGTATTCAGTATCACTGTTAGCTGGTCAGAGCAAATTAAAGGGACAACTGTAAGCCAGGACTGTCAGACAATCAACAATTTCTTGAGACATACATGGTAAAGTTATACAGCCACCGGGCACATTTTTGTCAGGAGGAAGCAAGACACCTGAGCACCTATGGGAGCATGCAGCCATCTACTTTCACCGTGAAGTAGATGGTTTCTTGCTTCCTTCTTTGTCTGCCCTCTTTATTGTCTCGAAGGATGCAACATGTAGACTTCCTTGCAGAGATGCTGGGCATCTTACCTCGTTGGGGTGGACAAAGCTCCTACCTCAACAGGAGGGGGGGCAGCTAGCAGCACAAGGTCAAGGTGAAAAAAACCTCAGGGAAAAAAATGGTCTTTTACCTTTGTCAGCTATTCTCTGTCTTCACGTGTGTGCTCAGACACCAGATGCTCAGGCAGGGATACCTATAAGCACTTTAGAGGATAATTTCAATAAATCATAATTACTATTGTAAACAAGTTATTTTCAATTATTTCCCAATGTATGACTATAAGATCTTCTGCCCTTGGGCAAAAGCCCAGGTCCTGCTGCCACTGACCAAAGACCAGTGCAGGAGGCTGAAGCATTTGTTCCCCGGCTCGCAATACTGCAAAGAGGCAGAAGATGGCAGAAGGAAGCCCTGAAATGTCATCCCACCAGCCCAGGTAGGAAAGCCCTGCCTGGAGCTGCTCAGAGCAGAGGAAGAAGTAGCCACAGCTGACCTCCGTGCGAGGGTGGCTTTTCATCTCAGCGTTTTGGAGTGTTTTCTTTGCCTTGGTGTATTATGTTTCTGTGACATCAGAAGTACTGTAGAATAGCTGAACACTGTGTGGGAACATAAAACGCTTAATCCACTAATGGTCTGGGTGTGAATTTCTCTTTTCACCCTGTTATTTCGTATTGCTTTTGTAGCCCCAGCTATTGCTGAGATCAGATTCTGTTCTTTTGTGGCAACCTTTGGAGAGTCACATTCCAAAGGACAGCAATCGTGTGAATTCACAAAAGCAGGTGAAACACCAGATTTGAAGCTCTTGCAAAGCTTATTTTGTATGTTGTAGCCTGGTTCTTTACTTAATAAGACCTTCCTGCACTTTCTGCTTGCAAGGGTTCATTTGCAAGCTGGTCCCACCACGCCATCAAGAAGAAGAAACAACAGCACAGTGCCAGCGCCAGTCCCGCTCGCTTTCATTTGGTGTTAAGCGAGCTGTCAAAGGCAATGCTCCTTCCTTTTGGGTGAAACTTTGGTGAAATCACAAAATCCTTTCATCCACATGAAACTTTAAAAAGGGGTCGTTAGATTTTGACAAAGCCTGCAAGGCTGCAGACAGAAACATTATTTGATCCTTGAATGTCTGTTGCTTTCCATCTAGCCTCCTCACTTGATCAAATATCTAAAAATGAGAGTCAGCAGCTAAACTAATCTGTTCTGGAACAGATCAATGTTCCCGACAATGGCCAAGTGAGCAGTGACCACAGCTAAATCTCCCAAGGTAAGCTGGAGGTCCCACAGCAGACCTATTGCACAGTGGCTTGTGTAGGAAACTCCCCTTCTCCCACTTCTCTGCTCTTTCCTATCTCCCCACTTCAATCTACCTGGAAAGCCCAGTACTCAGAAGGGCTCCCTACCATCACTGCTTTTCTGGCAAGCAATACAGGGAGGGCAAGGAGCAGGGGGCTTTCACTGAGTGTCTTCCACCAGGCTGCTTCTAGTGTGTCTGCTGCCTGCAGCACCATGAGGTGATGGCAAGGACAGGCAGCCTCTGCCCCCAGGGCTCTTCATGGAGGTCTGCATCACAGCAAATAAATCCATGCTTGTAACAGCAGTAAGAATTGAAAATAGAGGTTCTCACACTTAGTAACACCAACACCGGGTCTTTTTGCACTGTCAGAAAGATGTTAACCTGACTGCACAGACTAGGATGAAGGCCACTGTGGTTTTTCAATTGATCTGTTTTGTTCAAGAAGGGGGGCAGCAAGCGGCTACTCACATTTTCACAAGAACTGAACCTCTTTAATGTGTCTGTCCTCCCTCCCATTCCCAGGTGACCAAAACAGGAACTGCATTGCCTTGGTGTCCCTTCAAAGGCCAGTCTAAGCACGGCACCACGAAGCGGCATTCCCACAGCGTGCCTGCTCAGCTCACTGTCCACTGACACTCTCACCATTGCTTGCACTGGCCTGATAAAGTCTGGTACAAATTGAAGTTGTTTGGGCTGTTAAATAAGACCAGCTGTGTTAATTTTATCTCTACTCACAAAAAGCAAAACAAACGCACACAGAAAGGGTTTGACAAGGGGAAAGAGAAGAAGGAAATCAATAGGGAAATAAATAATGTTTTTTAAGCTTCTAAGAGGGTATTAAAATAATGTAGATTAAAGAGCAAACAAAAGCTCTGAAGCAAGCTGACGGTATCCTTTTAAGTGAACATGTGTGGGTTTACACATTCACATATGCCCTACAGGTGCACTTGCCAGCTATCCAACCAGACTGTATAAAAAATATGCGTGATTTTCCCTCCTTTCCCTCCAGCCCACCAGACATGTTTACTATAAAAGAAGCTGAACAAGTTTGGTCTCTTCCTAATAAAAACTGTTAATAATTATTTCAAGTATACAAAGACTCATTGCTTTTCTTTTTCTCTTAAGCCAAAACAATCAGTAAGATGTTCTGTTTATTACTCTCAGCACTTCAGCCATCACCCTGGTTTTTAGATATTGGCTAGAAATTTTGTAGGAAAAAGGAATCACTACCATCTCTTTAAATAGTTTCCTTGGCTTTTGGCCTCGGTTTCTCAGCAGAAATGAGAATGTTGTTGATACTCTTTGATGGAGTTAAAATCTGTCCTGAGATGGGTCCTGGAGCAAGTTTGAAGGCCAGCTCATCTTGGCGTCTCGCAGCAGAGACCAAGTCTTCCACTCTGGGATTAAAGGAGTGAGCAAAAATGTGCACAGAATCCCTTACTGCCCCTCTCCTCTTGAGGCTGGCAGGGAGGGTGTCATGTCCATCCACAAGAATGACGGGGGCGGGGAGGGGGGTTGCGAAGTACAGAAAAGCTGAACCATGGGATGCTGATGGCACTTAATCCAACCTGGCTGCAAAGCTGGTGGTTTTGATAAGGATGACATGTCCATCAAGTATTTCCTGGTCTGTCAATCTGGTAACTCCCATCAGGACTCTCATTTCTCACCAGGAGAAAAGCACAGGATTATCTCACTGTGAAAATTAAAGAAGCCACATAAAGCTGCTTTAAGAATACCCAGGGCCTCGTCATATAGCCACACTACTTTCTATCAAATCCATAGAAGACTGGGCCAATTGTGTATCCAGTAGATTGTCACATTTTGGGATGGGTCTTATCACTGCACTGAAATTATTGTCCTTTTTCATAAAACTCACAAGCTCTATTGTGTCCAGTATTGCCAGTAACCCCTGTCAGTATCTGGAATATCTGGAGCTGAGTCAACTGGCTCTGCACCCAGTGCACAACCTATTGTAGAAGTGAAAAAAAAAAAAATTAAGAAAGTGATGCTTTTAGTAAGCAAAGAAAGGAAGAATTGCTATTGGTGATGCCCATGACTTTTCCAGCTGCCTGCACATCAGGAGAAAAGAGCCAGAGAGGCACAAAGATTTCTTTAAAGATCTTCTAGCTCTATCCCATTTGTAGGTGCCCTTCCCCTAAAAATTTATCTCTGCAAATGATTCCCAAATCTCTCACGGTCTCTTTCTCTATGTAATTATCATGCTATCACTTCACTTCTACATCTCTGACAATCAGTAATGGCTAAAACTAAATTTTCTCTCCACCTTCCCTGATTTTTCCACTGGTCTTAACCTCACATTTCCTCCAGCCCATGATCAGGGAACATTTCAGATTCTGCTCCCTCTTTCAGTCACTGTATGATCCAAGTCTATTTGCCTCCTCCTACATAATAGCTCACAGATTCATCCTTTCTCTCAGCAGCCAGCTAAGGCTCATAGCAGGATCCCATCATTTTGCACTTCGTCTGTAATAATCCGGTCTCCAGCCATGTTCCAGCACTACTGCTGCCTTCACTTCCATTCAAAACACTGAGATTAGAACCATGTTCCTGGCTCGTTGCTTTGACTACATCACCACTCTCCTTGTGTCCTTCCAGTGGCTTCGCATTTTCGAACACAAGCATCTTATCTTTGCCTTTAAGATCCTTCACATTTAGCCTCACCCTATCTGTCAAATATATTGGTCTATCAAACTGTCAGCTCCTGCCTGTGATCTGACAAAGATGACAGCCTTGATCACCACGTCTGCTTCTTTCTCAGCCACCTCTATGCTTTCATCTGCCTGTCCCCCATGCATAAGGAAAACTACTATGGAGAATTCTTAATCTAACCTCTCCTGCAGGCTTCTCCATGTGGGGACAGAGAAATAAATTCCATAACTCCCCTCCTGCACTGGCCAAGCAAATGCAAAGCTGTGATTTCAGCATGCCTGCTAAGCCCTCTTCACTTTATACTTGTCTTATCCTTTCACCTGACTCCCACTGAGTTCATCCACCATGACTGACATGGAGAGGAATTGTATCCTTTGCTCTCTGCCTCTGACCTGCACACCACACGGGAACCCTTGCTACTTATAGAAGTGGTAGTAGTGACCATGAGGAATCCCTCTTTGGAATTGTTACTAAGGCATACAAATCACCTTATTTTTGTGAGGATAGGGGGCCAGGTCCGTGAAAGGTATTAGGTGTCTAACAATGTTTAGATACCTAACCTCCCATGGAAATCAGTAGCAAGTTAGGTACCTTATAGAAACTAGACAACCTCCTTCCCCCAGCTCTGCAGGTATGTCTTTGAGGCCTTAATCCTACTAATGGCTGCAGCAGATGCTGTGGGTGGTTAGCACTGCCTACGCCCAACTACAGAGCAAGGATTTCCATATAACTGCATCTGTTCCCAGCAAGGAAAGCTCAGTTTCTGGGGTAGTGCTGTGCTAGTCTCAGATTGTCCTGCTTCTTCATCTGCTTTCTCTGCCTTACACAGAGTTATCCTTTTTCTCTTCTCATTTCTTCTTCTGCCAGTCAGCGAATGTCACCGCTAGATAGTATGCTATAGCCATAGTAGTATTCCTGCTTAAACTAGCGACATGGTGGCCAGTTCCAGCTCAGCTTGTCACTCATAAGGGCTCGCTCCCTTGGCCTAGTTACCCATTATGAAAGAACTGCTTCATGCCCTCTGCATATGAGCTTTTCCATTATGGTTGCTCAGCTGCCACAATCAGGACCTGCCTTTAAGGTAATGACCTGGTCACAGACTCTAGCATTGCAATGATTCATTTTACGGAACAAAGGTGTTTATTCCCAGCTATCATTATTATTCTGCTTGCTTAGGTCTTGGGAACCTCTTTAGGCTGCTGGCTTGATGCACTCCGGGAGGCATTATAGCACTGGAATACTCAGGACTTTGAGACAGCTAATGGATATTAATGACTAGACTCATTGTTATATAATTGCAGAATATGGGGAGGCTGTTATACTCAAGTAGTTTTGGCCACCTCCCCTTCTTTCACAGCAGCCAAAATCTTGTACCTGAACTGTTTTGCCTAACAAAACTGTGGTCTTTCTGGCCATTTTTCATTTGCTGCTTCTACTACTATGAATTCTTGGCAATGAACCTTAGTGTAACAAGAGTTATGATATGGAGTTAAATGACAGAGTATGGAAGAGGTTTTAACTTTATGAACTCTTAGCCACCAAAGTGGAATGGTGTTATATTTGGATTTTTTTATTCTTTTGATGTTTCTAGAAATCCCGCTGAAACACTGCTGACTAAAGTTCAGTCACTCATAAAACTTTATAGATCATTAAAATTTCTGTTTATTTCAGCTCTGAGGGAGATGTAGGTTACACTATTTTAGATGTTACTAACTTTTATTCCTTAAGGACCAATAAAAATCAGGCCCGAATTAAATCCCAGAAATTTAGTTTAGAGGTTAATTTTTCCAGCGGACAGCCTGGAAAATTAAATTTTGTCCCAAAGAAATTATATTCATTTATGTTTAATTTCATATCTCTGCATGTAGAACATGGACCAAAAGTCAGGTAGACAGGAATCCTTGTGGCTTTGGTAAGTTTGTTCCCCATCCCTTATAGGAGGTGATACTTTTTAGTCTAAAACAGTAAGTTTAATTCACTTACTTCACTTCCCATGTCGGTGGGCCTTGTACCCTGACTGCCCACAGTGAGCACACACAAGCTTACTCTGGCCCCATTCTGGATGAACCAAGGCCCTGAAAATCAAAACCTTTGAAATTTCTGGATTACAGGTATTGTTTAAATATATGTATAAACTATGTTGGGCTGTTATGGCAAAAAGACCTCTCATGTGCCTTGTGGCTTCTTTGGACAACCCAACCAAGGTTTTTCAGCAACATGTCCTGAGAAGGAAAATCTGCCTTAGACAAAGGGATCCATCATAAGACAGTGAATTTAATCATTGTGACTTCTCTTCCACTATGTTGTGGCTATTTGCTTTGTTTGCTCCTCATCCATAATTATATGTCTGTTTGTTTGTTCCTGTTTCCTAGTACTGCTCCAATATACTGGCTTCCATATCTATGCAGACCTGCCCCAGGGCAGCACTTAAGCACTGCATAACCTTCAGCATGTGAACTGCCTCAGGAGACTTTAGCTTGTGCTTAACTCTAATGAGTTTTTCTGATCAGGGTGTTTAAATATTGAAATGCTGGCAAATATTCAGATAGGAGCATCAGGTAGTTTTCTTCAGGCTCCCTCCATCTCAGTATGAGTTTTGCAGGGTAGTTAATTTTAGGTGCTGTCTGTGTGCAAGGCTGAAAAGTGCCAATGGTTTTCCCATGCTAAATCATCCTCCTGGTCAGTGTGCTCCCTTGCTGTTTCAGATTTCAGTGGTGACTAAAATCATTGAGAAATCTTCAGCTACTCTGAGGTCAAAAAGATCTCCTTGGAATCTCTAACTTTTAACACGCCCTGTTGATGCTGCTCTTCTCTATAAAAACTTTTTAAATCTTTGCATAGTAAATGCGTGATTCGCATGCAGTCTATAACCCACCAGTTTCAAAGGATCTGCTTTTCTGTCCGAGAGCTGCATAAATACATCATGTTTTTCCATTTTATAGAATTACTTTAGAACAAACACATTGTGTTATGATCAGTAATTAAATCAATAAATCTCTGAAATAATTCACAGCTTTCTGATGCATTTGAATGGTCAGTGCAACATCTTGTGTTCACATTGTGCTCTTTGAAAATTATACATGGCTATGTTGACAAGTTAATTTTTTCCATGCTATCTCTTTCTCACTTCGTAATGAGACTGAAAACTGCATATAGCTCAACAATTTTTCATAATGTACTTTCTGGAGTACTTAGCACTTATGTTTTATATCAGCTTTTATTTCCAGTAATGAATTAGCACTTCAGCCCAGAAACCCCTCTGACAAGAGCCGAAATGTACACATATTTTCCCAAGATTCACAAATAACGCATGCAAATATGCGCACAATATACATGTGTGTTTGTCAAGGAGGGGAAGGAGGGCATATCAAAACATTTGGATCCTCAGTTCAGACAAGCATGCAGAAGTTTGGGTGTTTCTTCAAAGTCTATCCAAATGTATCTGAATCTTTTGGCTCTCCATATCAATCGGAAATCTTGCAAGGTCAAACCTTCTCATGAGATTACCTCTAATACCTCTTCAGCTTCAGTCAGGCCAGTAAAAATACCACAAAATACTCTCTTGTCCACTTTTTCTCCCAGCTGAAAATGGAAAAGATGAGGAATGTGAAAATTAAACAATTAATCAAATCTTTTCCAACCCTCAGGAAAAGGCTTGGTTTAGTTCCTGGTTTTTTTCGCAAGGTTTCAGGTTTACTCTTGTTTTATGCAAACTTGTTCACTGAGCTCAAGTCTGTATGTGAATTGCACTCATTCTCGTGGTCAGAACTGCTCCTGTTAACTTTAATGGGCTTAATAACAAGTCCATAGTCTTTCAGTCTCAGAGTACAGTGTTTACTAGGGGTTTCAGTCTTCACATGCAACCACATTCCCACTTTATTCCCACTTCCTGGTATTATGCGATACTTTTTTCAACAACTCTCCTGACAAGTAAAGAAAACACTGCTCTATAAATCTATTTTAACTGTGCAGAGGCCTACTCAAGCCTATACATTGCACATGTTATACTGGGCTAATGTGGGATTTAATGCGATACAGAAGTATTGTGCAGGAATTTTGCGTATCAATGTACCATGCATGGTTTTTCCCCAGTGATGATTCCCTGAAACATTATCTTCTGCTGAGAAGGAAATCCAGGAACACTTTTGCCCTGATCCTGATCCTGCAAAGATCTTCTTCAGAATAGGTGACCTCTTGAAGTTCTTTTCATTTCCTAAAGCCTAGGTCTCATGCAGATTAGGAACAGTTTTAGATTATTTATCAAGCAACGTTTCTTAAAATCACTGTGAACTGTTACCTTAAACTTGTGTGTAAACCACACTGTTTGTAATAAATAAAATAAAATAAAATAAAATAAAATAAAATAAAATAAAATAAAATATATATTAACATGCAAATACCTGATGAGGGTTTTGAATAGCTGCTGATTGCCACAGAATAAGTGGTAGCACCAAATGGAAAGATTCCAAATGGAAATTCCTCCTTCTGCTTCTTCATTCTCCTTTACACTGGTAAGTCAAATGTCAAGGAAATTATTCCAAAATTAAGTTTTCGCCAAAATGCTCTGCAACCAAAATAGAATAAACACACTCTTTTTGACCACTTCACAAGAAAGGAAATTAGAGCCATGAAATTGCACAAATTATATTATTGCATTGTTTGTTTTTCTCTGTAAAGAAGTTAATGATACAATAGATGAAAGGTCTGAAATAATTAAGGAAAAAATAATACAGTTGCAAATACAGATTTGTATTTTCTCTTTCCTTCAACAAATCTGAGAATGCCAAATTTTCATTTCTGAAGGTGCCCATGTAGCAATATGCAAGAACATAACTAGTTTTTCTTTTAGATTTTAATGCCCTCTCTGTTTATTTTTCCCCTTGGACTGAAAAGGAATCATAAAGGGTTGTATGTTTGCCAGTCATCTTGCTCTGTTCTGAACACCACTGTTAGTTTTGTCTGCAGTTTGATGATTCAGTTCTTTATAGTCCTCTATACATCTCTTACACACACATACACACACTGTAACAGGGAAAGAAATAAGAAAGACTTATTCTAACAAGAAGCCTTCACTTTTCCAAGAGGTCAATGAAACAGAAGGTGTTTTGGACACTCATGATGCAATTAAAATGACTCATTTTACTGAAGTCATTGGCTGGCATGAGGCAAGTAACTTTACTGGGATTAGTCCCAGTTGCATTTCATTTCAGCTCCCGAATTTCAGCTGCACTGAATTATTCCTGGTTAGACAAGGGAATAAAGTTATGGAAAAAAATGGAGGGATAATGTTATTCCAGCAGTCTAGAAAGATGTCTATCATTTGTTTTAAAAGTTACATAGATACATTTATTCAACATTTTCAAAGGCTTGACTTTATTTCTTAATGGTGTGCTTACTTGTCTTCAGCATTTTTCTTCTGTTCCCAAATTACCACTAAATGGGAATATTCAGTGAGACTTCAATTTAAGTCAGAAAGACCAATGAGAACTCATAACACACTAAAATTTGTGCTTCCCATGCAAACCAATTCAAGCTTACTCCTTAGTATTCCAGGTCTAATGGGGCAGATTTTAGATATTTTGGACTATGATTATGCTAGTAAAAAGGTTACAGTCAGGACAGCAGTGTGAACAACTTCCCAGGATCATCTGTTAAATATAGTTGTTAGAATACATCCCAGTTTTTACATGAGACAATTAATACTCTACAGGGCGATAACAGGGTGAAGACTTTTCCCAGGAGGAGCATGGACAAGGTTATCCTGTTCAGAGGAGGAAATGCGTTTAGCAATCAAAGATGTGCCATGGCACTTGTCCCTGAGATTGAGACCTGTCCCATTTTCTCCGCCGTAGGGATCAACTGTCCATATGCAGGGCAGGTAGTCAGATGTGCCTGCTGGGGATGCAGTGGTCAATGCAGCTGAAGGTGGAACTTGAGCGCCTTGCCATGAAGAGAGCCAGATCTTGAACGACTGCATTCTTCACCAACAAAGACCAAGATATATCTGAATTGGACATGTTTGGAAGAGTAGTGGCAGGTCCTTTATATGTCGTTTGACAAATGAGCTACATATCTTTCCTCATGCACAAGAAAACAAATTCAATCACAGCAGATGAATCTTGAACTGATGGCAACAGGGTTACTTGCATATGAAAAATAAATCTGATAGTAGTTTTATACTTAGAACTAAATGGCATCTGCACAGATGAGAATGCAATTACATGAGACAGCAAGTAAAAAGCTGAATTCCTCATGAGATTTTTTTTTATCCTGAAGACTGGCATAACCTCTCTGTTATGTTGTGTTAAGCAGTTATAAAATTCTTCTTCCAGTAGTTTGTGCATTCCTTGGCCACAATAAAATAATTCTTTTTCTCACTTTCTTATTTTTCTTCAAGAGAATTTAACCATTATGAATGGTGCCAGATTTGTAGCACTGGAAAAGGAAGACCTCAGCTTTATGGAAAGTAAGCCAGTGAGTGGCAAGAATGCAAATATATTCATGATGCACATCCACTTTTTAGCTTTACAAGGAAAAATGGTCTCTGTGACGTTCTGTTTTGCGCATTTTTGTTAAAAGAGTTCATACTATGCTCTAAATGCTTTTTCTACGTGTATGAGTGCGTGACAGAGTAGATGATGGAAACATTTGTGTACCCTTTTTCACAGGGTTTCCTTTTCTTTCTTCAGTCAGAATAAGTGGTTGCTGTCCCAGTGAGAAGACAGCAGAAGAGTTGTCTCCCAAAACCAATGGCTCTCTCAGTATCTGGTGTTCAGGAGGCTGCACCAAAATCAAAAGGTAGAGAAACCATGGGAACCCAATATTGGTTCCTGGGTCAGATTGCAGGCAGGCTTTCTGCCACCAGAAGACATCCTGTCTTTTCTTCCCTGGAACTTCCCTTCCTTACTCCTCCTAGGAACCTGCACCACAAAGGTGGGAGGCAACTCTATTACCTGTGACAATCTCGGCATCCATCGGCTACTAAGGGTTTAAACAATGGCCAAGACGGATCAACTACTGGTCCTTATTTCATGCTCATCTATCCTCAAAGCAGGTGCACAGGACAGGCATCCTGGGGTCATAGGAGAGCGGATTGGAGCTGGAGAGAAAGGACAAGACAGCAGAGTTGACACTCTTGTCTCTGCACCTGCGGTACAACATGCATGGTGACCTGGATCTTACACTGGAAACCATACTGAACTGCACCAGGAACACTGAAATTTCTGTGATGGGAACAAAATACACAAGTTTAGGAACTAGACTAAAACCAGTTACATATTTCACTGGGTAATGTCAATGATAAATTACCAAATTTGGTAACTAGATTTTACAGTACTATGAATCTTGTACAAGTCCAGAAGAGAAGATTTTAAATGAAATGGGATACAGTGTGGTGGGAAAGAATTCCAAATGGCTTCCACTAGTGAAAACACAGTTTGAATCTGTTGTCTAAGCAGAAACATGCAGTTTTCCAGGGTATAAATAGAGTTGGTGAAGTTCTGTGTCAACAAAAGGGCAAAAAGGGTTTAAGCTAAGTTAAAGAAAGGCCATAGTTCAGTGCCAATCATTTCAAATCAGCCTCTTCTGACTGCATATCAAATGCATGCAGACTGCTCTGGTTTCAAGCTTATTGGTTTGGGATTTTCCAGTGCTCTGTGCTGCTTGATCAGGAACACATGAGACCATAGAAGTGTCAAAGGATATCATTGGCAATATCCCAGTAGCAAATCTTTCCTCCTTTCTTGCACGGTCCATTTAATTGAACACTCGTATCAGTGGCAGATTCATTGCAAAACACATTTTTCATTTTTATGCCCTTTTTATGAAAGCTGTAAAGTTATATGCTTAAAAGACTTTGGCTAAAAAAATTATGTGAAAATGGATAACATTTACTTTTCCTAAGCTTGGGGTGGAGTAAGCAGTTCACATTGTGAATATCCCTGAATATCATGCATTTTTATTAACATTTCTATTTACAAGCTATTACCAGATGTCTGATTTAAAAAGTATTTTTGAAAGATTAAATTCAAAATACCTGCTATCCTTATGCATCTGAGGGGGTCCAACTATTCATAGAAGATACATTTGGGAATACTGAAAAAAAGCTGGCTGATGAGTTGTTTTTCCTTTTTTATGCCAACCTGAGGATATCTTAAGTACATTATAGAAGCTTTCTGCCCACCAATGGGTGTTCAGAATACTGGCACTATCTGAAGTGGCCCAAGCTGACAAAAAAATCAGGGCCAAACCTGAGTCCCCATTTTTTATTGAAGAAAAATTCCCATTGACGTCAATGGGAGTTTTGCCTGACTGCAAAATAAAGAAATTGGCCCCAAATGATATCTCCAAAGGGGGCTTTACTCACGGCACACAGCTGTATCTCATGAGCCAGATCTCCAGGATTCCATTATTCTTCTCCCACCTCTTAGTGAACTTACTAAGCAAGCCAAAGTAAGAATAATACCTCTGCTCCAGGAAGTGAGGTTAAAATGTGCGCCACACATTCTACATGTACATGCACAGCTTACAGTCATGTCATTGTTCTCAGAAGCAAAGCTATAGTAACAGGCCACCGTGCTTGCTACAGTAAATTGAAGGGAATTCACAACAGGGTCATCAAAGCGTTATAGCGCCATAAAAGTTAGCAATGAAGGACCTATGGTTACATACAAAAAGACTTAGGCCCCTGAAAAGGGTTTGTTTGGTTTTTTTTTCAATTCAGTTCATTTTATCCAGTGACTTCTTGATATAACATACAGGAACAGTTGTCTGAAAGTAAAGATCCAGGACTCCCTTCCTTCAGGTAACTAACTGCTAAGATCTCCCTCTTTTTCTGTGGCCCAATGAATCTTGGCTCCTTTTTTTGCATTGACTTTGACAAAAATGGACTAAGATCACTTCCCTGTGCTCCCCCACAGCCAAGGATTAAGGGACTCTAGTGGGAGATCTGAATCTGCATGTCCTTAAGATGAAGAGGGCCTGAATCCAGATTTCCTACACCTCCAGGCTGAAGGCTCACACCATTAGATTATTATATAGAGGAGGATGGGCAGAGTGTCTTTATGCTCTAGCTTTATAATGAAGGTGGCACCCACAGACAAATTTTGTGAGTAATGCCTTTGTCCGTACATTTTTAGTAGGTCCTGCTCTTCAGATGAAGACTCTCAGCATGCTTTGGTGAGGAGGTGTCTAGGTTCTGAACCCTCGGTGAGCTTACACAAAACATCTGTCCAAGGCTACTTAGTTTACTGGGGGAGTCTTCTCTCACATGCTCCATTTTTGTCCCTCACGATTCCTGAACCATGAACCGATGCAGAGTGCAAAGTCATCAGCAGCCCAACAACAAAATTCACAGAGGGGTCCTTTGTCACCAGTAAAGCCGTGAAACCTTGGTCTTTCTGTTGCCTCTAGACACTGGCAGATAGGATGGGAAGAAAACCAGGTGAATGAGCCCATGTACATATATACTCTCTTTTTAATAAATTTTGCTCCACAAATGGGAAGTGCTAAGCCACTGTACCCTGTGCAGTGACTGTCACATGAGGTCTTCTTTTCCGATCCCCTGCTGACACAGATCGTATAATGCAACATGGGTTCTGGGCTATGCAATCTGCACACTGGTGTTTCAGTGAGCAAAGCACTGAATGCAGGTTATGGAGAATGCAGCCTGGTTGAGCATTGAGACTGCTGAGTAATGACACATGTTTTTCTTTCCCATGATCACTTCTTCTGGCATCACCAGCTAGAGTATCATTAAAATAAAAGTATGCATCAAAAGTATGAAAGGAATGGAAAAGCAAGAATTCTTTTCAAAGTTCATTGAAAATTTATGTCGAAAATGCGGGGGCTTAAATACCAGAATGTGCATCAGAAATAGCTTCTGACCATGAGTGAGAAATCCTGTAAGGAATAGAACCTTAGCAATCCCTATTCATGTTCCTTTACTGTCTGAAGTGGCCAGAGTTGATATTTGCTGGCCTGTTCTCAAGTTGTGTGTGATAAAGGTCTGACAGTCCAGTGACATGCTTACTACATGGTCCATCCACTGCCAGTCAGCTACCTGGGAGCTAGCACTTCAAAGGCCTCTGACTCTCCTTTTTAGTGATCAAGATATGTCACTATGAATTAAGGCATGGCACTTCACTCATTTCAGCAGTTGAATGGGCTGCTGCCACGGTAATGGTGGTTTGAGTTTGGTTTTACCCCAATCTTCCAGGTCAGGAAGTGGGCCATATCGGCACAGTCCAAAAAGGAAACACATAAACATGCTTAGCATCACTGTCAGGCCATCCTGGTAGAGAAGTCCAATAAGACTCTCTGGTGTATCAGCCATTCCTCCCAGTTTTATGTCATCAGCAGACTTAGTGAGGGTACTCTCTGCCCCATCATCCAGATCTTTAATGAAGATGTTAAACTCTTCATAGAGTGAAAAAACCTTGCAGTTTTTCAAACTGTGACCTGATTTTCATGATCTATTGATGAGTTCTCAACAAGGGCACAGGTTTCAAATTAGTTCCTAGTTGAAGTTAGGTATCTGCCAAAGAGAAAAAGAAATTAGTATACAGAGTTATGTTTTGAAAATTAATACAGAAATTTCCCTGACATTGAAATGAACATCAAAGTACTGCCAGCAAATGTGATCAAATTGATCTCCTAAAGCTGAAGTAACAACATGTGTTTCACCTTCACCAGGCCTCTTTCACAACATACTTCTTGCAGGCAAAAAACTCTTGTCAGCCTTCTGGAGTCAGTGAGCCTATACTGCAGCAGGCCTGGGTGACAGCCAGAAAGCAATTGTCTTCAGAGGATTATGGGTAATGCCTTGCTAATTAACTATAATGGTAACCTGGTAATGGTTAATAGTGGGTTAGGCATTGCTTTCCCGTCTGTCAGATGTTATCCGTTCAAGGAGAAAAATATTTGTAAGGTGATTTCACTTATGGTTTCAACATATTCTAAATGAACAATCTTTGTTCTCCCACAAATGGTATTGTGTTGGATAACACAGTTGACAAGGTTTCATAAATCCTTTTCCAAGTTCAGTTTAATTGCAGTTCAATATTCTTTTGTTTCTATTAACCCAGGTAAATAAATAGAGTGAACTGGCAATTTTGAACTGTGATCTATGGCATGGTCCCCAATGTACTGGCACACATGGAATTCTTGCAGATCACAAATCTGCAAGAAACATGTTTGTGTCTTCCAACAAAATGTCATCAAACCTCTGAAGGAATCCATATTTATACTTTGCATGGTGTGCTACAGCTTCACATTAGAAGCAGGCAGACTCTAAAGCAGCAGGCTTGAAACAGAGGGAGAGGGAAGATTCCTCCTGTGAATCTTGCTCTTTCCAAGTACTAGAATCGCAATATATTTAAACTACTTTATTGTACGATGAAAGCAATTATCTTTTTTCCCATTCTTTCCCCTTTCCACAGAATCCCTTTGTTATTTTTTATAAAATGATCTTCCGTGCTTTTCCTCCACTACCTAATACCACAGATCTCTGCTAATACAATGCATATTTCACAATTCACTTTCTCTCTCTGTGGTGAAAACCCTTTTTAGTCTCTAACTGGAAAAGACTCACCATAAAATTTAACAGATTTTGGTGAGATCCTCTATCAAAGAAACTTTAAAAAACCTAAGCTGTTATAGGATAAGAAAACTGCTTAAAATATACAAAGCAAAGATTGAGGCTGAAAGAGGTCACTTTTTATAGGAGAATATCTCTGTTGTCCTATGTTAATCTATTCTGGAATCTGTTCTGTTTAACACATTTACAAAGGAACGGGATGACAAGAAGGCAGCAATACCTGCAGATCATATAAAATAAAACAGAGTAGCCATAATCAAGATAAATGCAAAGAATTGGAGAAGAATTTCAGAATATTCTAGGGCTAAGAGAGAAAATGGAATTTGAAGTTTACTATTGACAAGTGTAAAGCAATGCACACAGGAAAAAGTACCTTATGGTTCATTAATTTATTAATTCTCACTGTTAAGGAAGCCAGTTCTGGAGTGATGGTGCATAATTACCTACAAAAATAGCGTAATGCTCAGTAATGATCAAAAAGACAGCTAGAATGTTAGGAAATATTAGGAAGGCAATTGAGAACAAAATACATCAATATGATCCATGCAGTACATATGTGTTGAATACAACATGCAGTTCTGGTTCCCAGAGGATATAATAGAAATAGAGAGAGTATAGAGAAGAGTATCAGAGTGATTAGATTGAAACAGTTTCCATACATGGACAGATTAGGACTAGTAGGACACTCAATCCTGGACAAGAATCCTGAAGCCTCAGAGGAGAGTACGATGGGGAGGGTTAGTGGGGTACATTAATTCACTGGCCTAGGCAAATGCATAGAAGACAACACTAATAGCTACAATAAGCAATGATTGGGGGAAACCTCTGGTACATGGAGACTGTAATCTGCTGACTACCAGAAGGTGGGAGAGTATAACGAGGAAAGATAATACTTGCCTTGGTCTTGCATTATTCTTTAAGTATGTTGTCTCAGGCATCAGTCATTGGTGGTACTAAGCTAGATGGTCTGGCCTTATGTGGTGGTTTATCTGTTCTTAAGATCTCCTTAGGTGAGATTCGCTTCATCTCACTTTGGATAAACGTTTCTAAAGTGAAGAAACCTACACCTGAAGTTGTCACCAGCGGCTCTCATTATGTAGAGAATCAGGCATTTTTAGGACATGAGTCATCCAAACTAGTTTAGACACCTACCTCGGAATGAGATGAATCATACTCTACAAATGTTTGTTTCTCTCCATTGACTACAAAGGGAGCCAAAAGTGATTATTTTTATTGTAGAAGTTTATATTTAGTCAGATGGATTTCATCCACTTTCTCTATTCTTTTTCTCCACTACTATTGGAATAAAACTGGTTAGGAGTGCAGCAGAGCAGAAACAAGGCCCATTAAGCACTGTAGATGCACATTCATGACGAGTACCCAAACCATGTTCTGAACTATGATTTCCAGGGATTCAGAAGAGAGGCAGATGGGCTTATGTGGCAGCTGAAAGCTTGTTGTGGTTTAATCCTGATAGGCAGCTAAGCACCATACAGCCACTCGCTCACTCCTCACCAGCAAGGCTGGGGGGAGAATCAGAAGGGTAAAAGTGAGAAAACTCGTGGGTTGAGATAAAGACAGTTTAATTATTTTTAAAAATGGAGGGGAAAAATTGATAACCAAGAAAAACAAATGATGCAAAAGAAAACAATTGCTCACCACCAAACGACTGATGCCCAGCCAGTCCCCGAGCAACATCAGCTCCAACCAACCTCCACTCTCCCAGTGTTTATTGCTGAGCATGATGTCATGTGGTCTGAGATATCCCTTTGGTCAGTTTGGGGTCAGCTGTCCCAGCCGTGTCCCCTCCCAGTTTCTTGTGCACCTCCAGCCTACTTGCTGGCAGCGCAGTGTGAGAAGCAGAAAAGGCCTTGACCCTGTGTAAGCACCCTTCAGCAATAAATAAAACTTCAGTGTGTTATCAACACTGTTTTCATCACAAATCAAAAACATAGACCCATACAAGCTATTACGAAGAAATTTAACTCTATCCCAGCCAAAACCAGTACAAGTCTGAATCTGCTGGAGGATAGGAAGGCCCTACAGAGGGACCTGGACAGGCTGGACTGATGGGTTGGGGCCAACTGTATGAGGTTCAACAAGGCTAAGTGCTGGGTCCTGCACTTCGGTCACAACAACCCCATGCAACACTACAGGCTTGGGGAGGAGTGGGTGGAAAAGCAGCCTGGTGGAAAAGGACCTGCAGGTGTTGGTTGACAGCCGCCTGAACATGAGCCAGCAGTGTTCCCAGGTGGCCAAGAGGGCCAATGGCATCCTGGCTTGTATCAGGAATAGTGTGGCCAGCAGGGCGAGGGAAATGACCGTCCCCCTGTACTCGTCACTGGTGAGGCCGCACCTTGAGTACTGTGTCCAGTTTTGGGCCCCTCACTTCAAGAAGGACATCGAGGTGCTGGCGCGTGTCCAAAGAAGGGCAACGAAGCTGGTGAAGTGTCTAGAGAACAAGTTATATGAGGAGCAGCTGAGGGAGCTGGGGTTGTTTAGTTTGGAGAAGAGGCTGAGGGGAGACCTTATTGCTCCCTACAACTACCTGAAAGGAGGTTGTAGTGAGGTGGGGGTCGGTCTCTTCTCCCAAGGAACAAGTGATAGGACGAGAGGAAATGGCCTCAAGCTGCGCCAGGGTAAGTTTAGGTTGGATATTAGGAAAAACTTCTTTACTGAAAGAGTAGTCAGGCACTGGAACAGGCTGCCCAGGGAAGTGGTTGAGTCTCCATCCCTGGAGGTATTTAAAAATGGGTAGATGTGGTGCTTGAGGACATGGTTTAGTGGTGGACTTGGCAGTGATAGGTTAACAGTTGGACTCGATGATCTTAAGGGTCTTTTCCAACCTTAACAATTCTATGATTCTATGATTCTGTGATTCTAAGTCTGAATAAGGAAAACCCCCAATAGGTAATTTGTAGCTACCACCTCTGCTATGCACAGGAGAAAGTTTTTTGCTGCACTCCTGTTCAGGATATCTATGGCATAATGAAATGTTTCCTAGGATTCCTCCAGTGGGTATCGGGGAAAGCATGAGAGGAGTCCATTTTGGCAAAGCCTGTCAGCACCAACAACAAGCTGAGTTTTATACGTATGTTACACCTAAAAGGCAGAGAAGTCATAAGACTCTCTTGCTATCAGTACAGGCAGGTACCGCCCAGGATTTGCTTTTCACACAGTAACTACGAATAACCTTACCTGCACATACATTGTCAACACAGGCAAAGAGCTGTCACTACATTTTACCATGCACATATAAATGCAAACAACCAAAACATCCCAAGTGGTAGACTGGCCTCTGTTTTAACCAAAACACTCCACTGTGGTTTTGCTTAAAAACACAACAATAAGATGAGGTACACAGAATTTCCACCTTCAGTGGTGATTCAAATTTCTCTCGCGCCTGAGTTAAAGGCAAAAAGGATGTGCTGTTTCTTCTGAATTGGCTTAAAAAATGAAAAATAAATATTTTTCATGGAGTCTTACAGGGCTTTTGGCCTTCCTGAATCACACTGCATCTGGAATTCTCCACCCTTTTGTTTGGGTGGGAGACCCAAATGGAACTAGCTAGCGCAACCTTTGGCATCCCCAAAGCTCTGGCAATCTGTTTAGGCTAAATAGGTCAACAGGGTGGAGATAGCCCCTAACACTTCAAACTCTTCTTGAAAGTTAAAACATCACCAGCTATTTCTATCAACACGTAGGTTAAGCTCTCATGAAGCATAAGAAAAACCTGGTGTGCCAATGTCCAAAGAGATCAGCAACCCTGAATTGGAGAGAGGTGGGGGAAAGACTTTTCCTGTTGCTGCCCCAAAACAAACTTTAAAAGGACGAATTAGGAACGATAAGGAGAGTGTTCTGGACTGTTGTGTTGGCTGCACCACTAGAGGCAGGGATTCTGAGGCAAAGGCAGAAGAGGTGTGGTTGAGCCCTGTAGACATGTATGATGTGACTCCAATGTTTATGGAAAGAGAACCGCAGCCAAATATTTGGAAGTTGATGAGCATTCTCAGCTGCAAATAGCAGTTATTTCAACAAGCAAATGGGTTTCATGCTAGACTTTCTGGACCTTAGCTTTGTCCCTGGGCTCCTCTGTGCCCTGTCTTACTTCCTCATTCAGACTCTTCGTCCACCACTTACACTTCGTAAAAAACATGCCACAAATGCTTTCGATATAAGAAAACTAAGAAATTTCCAGATGCAAGGGAGTAGGAGCACACCAGATAACCTACTCCTTCCTCCATCTTTAATATTATTCTTATGTTAATCCTATGAGAAAAAATAATTTTTTTGCAAATTACAATTTCAGTATTTACATGTAATGATAATCGAAATCACCATCTATGCCAGCAAAATGGCACCCAAGGGTAAATGACATATGAGAAATCTTGCTCCTCTAGTGTCATTCATCCCAAATGCCTCCTAGTTTCTTTTGAAGTTTTAATGTATAGAATGAGAACTATAAGGCCACTCCCCAAATTTTTTGCAACCAAGTCATGTCGTATCAGTGACGTCACAAAAATTCTTTGTACATAAAAACACAATCTTCGTTCATCAGACATCAAGTGTGGCTACATGATGTTTTAATTTCATACAGTTTCTTAAAAACCACAACATTCAGATATTCAAGTAGCAAACTATTTTAACAAAGGAGACAAACACATTTGAATTTAAATATTTCTGGTTTAAATCATCAGCACAAGGGAAAGCATAGATCATAGACATCTGTCTACATATAAATGCAAGTGTGTGTACGATCAACAGCACATATTAATAGTTAAAAGGAATAATTATGGGAAGGTCAGTTTGTTTTAAAATGGGACATGGCTGGATATTCATAGGGAATTTGAGATGTCCATGGTGACTATAGAATGAAGGAACTGACATTGCTGGTATTGTTATATACTTTCAGGATCACCCAACATAAACACTTCCTTTTTTCATTTTAAAGTCTCTGGTGCTTATTGTCTAGAATTCTAATGAGCTTATACACTATCAGACTTAACTTGGTTCATCTCAGTTCATTCATGGTTTCAGTGCTGTCACATGTACAGAATTCCGTATTGGTTGCACATGTTTATATAAATGGATTTACATTTTTAAACTAGCAGTATGAGCTTGCGTACCCCTAAATTATGTGAAAAATCCCAGCACATAAATAGCTGTCTGAGTACATACATCTAAAAGTCCCAGTACAGCGTACAAAGTGGTTAACCTACCAATATATAGGCACATACCAATTTTGTGTACTGAAGACATTTGCACTAAGAGTTAGATTTTCCACTCTAGCTGGTCTATATTTGGAGATGGTGGAGAGAAGGGCTGCAAAAAAAAAAGCTGATTGTAATTCTTTAATCCCAGGAGATCTGTATTTAGAAGTAGGTCTTTTTATTTTTTCACCAAATTAAGAGCTTCAGCAAACATACCTCAGTGTCAGCCTGCTCTGCTGCCCCCCACCCCAGTCACTGTCCACGTATGGCAAATGGCTCTCATTCATTTCAAGGGTGAAAATGTGACCAATGCACAAGATAATTCCGTATTGCCACTATCTTTCTGCAGGCAGAGGATTCCCTTGCAGCCGGAAAACCTCTGCTGGTTGCTCCAGTTATTTTAAATTCACTTTATGCCACATAAGCAGACAGAAGGATTTAGCCAAGCCTGTTCTACATAAAGCATGCCATACATCTGAAAAAGTTGCCCACGATGCTGTACTTCAGTACAAAGACCTTGATTTTCTCTTTACAGGATTTGAATTTCATCTGGAGAAAAGCTACAATTTTATTCAATCTTCTCATATACATGCTAACATATTTAGTCTAAGACCTCTATTACATTTCTGTATTTAAAGGCTTTGTCAACACTTCTATATCTTGGTTTTCAGAGGTATCAAGCTCAGCCAGAAAAATTCAGTAAGTAAGTATGGCATTTGTCTTGCATAACTGTATGTTAGGAGCCTATTCACCTTGTAATAACTTCCAAGATAATCCATTTGGAGCATTTTGAATACCAGAGTGAACTGAGGTTAGATGTTATTAGGAGAGACAGAGACAGATTCTCAGCTGGCATAAGCCATTCCAAAAGCTACACTTATTTAAATTGCCACCGGATCTGATATTTGGTCCATTAAAAAAATGGAAAACTTAATCAACTGAGTCCTTGTACAGTATGTTGTGGCCAGATTTTTAAAACAGTGCATTTCAGGGGGTGTACTCCCCAACACTGAATCATACTGCAAGGGAAGCATCTCTGGCATCAGCAAGCATATTAATGCATGTGGCCCTTACTTTTAACTGCATGCAAGACATAGACGATATGTTGTGCCGCTCAACAGGATCCTGTTTTCAGTCACAGGATCTGATGCAGGGTTTCACAGTCCTCAATTACAGCACTGGAAAAGAGTTAATTCCCTGAGTGGAAGAGACAGTAAAAACTGTTGCCTTCATGAAAATGCAAGAGAAATGAGCATTCAGAAGAGTTTCAACCAAATACAGGGACAAGCTTCTTTTGCTGGGACCATCCAGGCCAATTTGGCCGTTAGGGCAATGACTGATTGTTCTAAACCTCTTAAAAGATATTTTCAGTACTACAACGAACACAACTATTAATGTTCTTGCATTCTAGTCATTGTCATCAAAAATGGGCATCTTTTAAACTTAAATCTGGTGTCACTGACAGGTTATTTAGCATTTTAGGTACTGGGGAAAGCATTAGCACAGTCCCTAGGCCTGTTTTTTACTCAGTGTAAAAGACACCACCATAAGAACTGAAGTTTTTCTGAGGTCTCTCTAAGCAGATGTTGGACAGACCCCAGGCAGATTTGGGAAGAGCTCAGTTCTGCTTCAGTCTCTGCCCCCACTTTTCTGGGTGGCCTCTGAGTACCTGGCTGCTGTTTCTCCAACCGGAAAATACGTACACTGATATTGATCTCCTTAGAAAGGCCATGAAGCCACTGAAGAAATTACAACCAGTGCATTACAGACAACCATGCACAACCAGTGCATAATTACTTAGTAATTATCATTTTATTAGGATATCAAGACCTGGATCAGTACTATCACAGGCTCTTTAACAGTCCTTGGATTCCATGATCATCACATTTGCCTTGTTCTAGGAAGGTACCCCTAAGGATGGAGGGGAACTGCCAGGGAGTAGCCAGAGTGGGGCTGCCCACTTCAGGACAAGCCAGGAGCTGCAGGGTACAGGGTACAGGCCGGCAGCCCCCAAGCAGGGCCATGGTGGTGACAGTGACAGCACTGCCAACCCCCTGGCAATCACTGGAGGCAGTGCAGGAACGTGGCAGGGCTGGAGTCCATCTAGACAGCCCCACCAGGCTCTTCAGGGCCTGGGCTGGGCACAGGGCTGCTGGCAACATGGCCGCAGTCAGAGCTGGGGTCCCAGTCTGTGCCTGCCCTGAGCTCCTGGACCCACAGGTGGAGCTGGGAGTCCTGGCTGACTGCTGGGGGACAGGAACATCTGAGTTACTGAGTCCCCTTCACGCCAGACAGCTCCCATTCTTTAAGCTCCATCTTAAAAGCTGCTAGCATCTTGCCTGCACTATTGCACTAGGAGGGCTGTTCCACAATCTTGCACTTCTGGTGGCTAAAATATTTCTTCTCACTCCCAGTTTGATTTGAACACATGGTGTATTTACCATGACATTCCCTTTCAGTCTTCTTCTTGAGAATTTATTTTAAATTCTCTCACAAGGCAGAGTCTCTGACTCCCCATCAATCAAGCACCCCTTCTCCGTTTCAGGGCAGCTCGCTTCCCGGAGCACAGGTGAGTGCAATTGCTCAGCGGGCGCCAAGGATTGCCTCCCTCCCCTCCCTCAGAAATAGCTCATCTCACACGTCCTAAGATCACTTGTGCCTTCTTCAACTTCTGCATTATGGGGTGGTCCTGCGATCAGCTAGTCATCCTGATTCTTCTCAGCCTTAGGTTAGCACATACACATCTTCCGATGTGTCCGTTGTCTTCGGCTAATGAATTCCTGGCTTATTTCAAAAACACTTGCACATTTTCCTGGTAACATTCACCAGTTTCTATCTAGCATTATAATCCTCAAAGTAATCCCATGCTTCTCATACGATAGTCTGATCCTGCTGGATATTGGCAATACCTGTTCACTTTATGGCATCACGAAACTTCATGACCATCATCCAGACTTTTGTACCACTTTCGATAGTGAAAATTCTAAATAAAATCCATCCCCAAATGCGCTGCGTCGTTCTCTTCTCAGCACAACGCACTACTGGTGGTCTTACCAATAGCATTTGCTTTCCAATTTGCGTCAGGGAAATTAATGTCCCCAACACAGTGCCTAATAAAATTATTTCTAAATTAATGTTAAAGGGAATACTTTCAACATGTAAAACTGATCTTCAAGATCTGTTCACAGAATAATTTTCTTAATTTCTTCCCCAGATTGAATATCTACTGTCTTCTATGCATGCTCCTTTTTCTCATTTTTTTACAGCGTTCTGCATCTAAACATGTACAATGCCTGCCCAGTGCATTTACCTCACTTTCTTCTCTGAATACTGCATAGCCTTCAAAAGGTGTTTCTCAGTTCATCTGGCTCCTCTATTATGCCTCTTTTTTCTCTGTAATACTTACATTCATGTAATGCATTTGTTGTTCAGATTCCTCCACTTTCTTTTTGAGGTTCTTTATCTCACTTCTTTCAATCTTTACCTGTTTCAACTCTTTCTTTCTTTCTTCATTCAATTCTTTAGCTAGATTACATGATTTTAGCTGCAGCATGCACTTGACTGTGACTCTACTCATTATCAATACTTTCTCTTTATTCCTTTTGGTGTTCATTTGTTTTACAATAACTTTCTACCCTTTAAATGCCTTTTTGCTACCCTTTACTTAATTTCACTGTTGCTGCGAGATAAAACAATACTTGGAGATTACATGAGTGTTTCTCAACCTCCTCTCTGCATCTATTTGTTTAAAACTTTCCTTGTGAATTACCAACTTAGTTCCATAAGCTGGAACCCACAAACCATCCCAGTAGCCCGGTTCTTTATGTTATCATAACTTCTCTCTCTTTCACTAGAAAAGATAGCAGTGCCACTGAGGTCCCCTGCTTTACTTCTTTCAGAAAGCTACCTGGCTCTCTCATGCTAACATAGCAACGTTGGTCTTATTTTTCCCACCATAAAGTCTTTTTGCCAATTTGTCTCTACTTCCATGCATCCCAGAGCCTAAAAACCAGTATGCCTTTTTGTCCCCTGGAACTGTTCTGGTGACAAGCCTGTTGATTTTTCTTAGTGAGGAATACCAATCACACAAACCTGCCTGTTTTCCATGAGGGCATGAAGAGGGTTCTTCAATTTGTTTGAAATCCATTTAATCTCATCTGTAATTCTCTTTCAAATCAGATGTATATCATCTGATTTCTCCCTTTGGTTCTAATCCGCAGCTATCCTTCTTACCCATACCTTATTTTCTTATACCAGCACTGTCTTCCTCTCTTCTGCCTTCCATGGTTTCTTTTGTGTAGCAGCTGTCTTCTGTTATCCTATTTCTCTTCTGCTAGGTAGTCCTTCTTGTTGTTGGATGTTTCTTTGAATCTCTCTTTCCACCGAGCTCTGTTTTCCCCATCTGTGTCATCAGAAGTTATCTGCACCTCTTCAGTTACTTGTGCCATCTTCTCCTGTTCCATCGTATCCCAACATCCATCCCTGATGTTGGACTTGACCTATGGTTGCACCTCCAGTCGTCACAGCTTCTCTTCTAGGAGTGTGAGTAACATTTCAGCCAAAAGTACCTTCTGTCATAAATCATCTAGAGGATAATACTCATCCCATAAATTCTGCAGCTAGTAATCTTTGTCTCCTCTCTTCCTTGAGGCACTAACATCTTCCATTCCCCATCTCTAGCATTAACAAAAAATCAGGGCAAAATGCAAACCTCACCACACAATCCTTTCCTGTATCTTCCTTAACTCATATATTTTCCTTTATCTAACAGAGGGAGGACACAGAGTGGTCCCTCTGCATAAGTCAAAATCTGTAAGTAATGGGGCCAAAGTTTTAAAAGATAGTTTAAACTCCTGAGGCTGTGTTTGGGCATTGGCTTGAATTTCCCAAATGCATGGCTGTCCACAGCTCCCAGTGATCTAGGTCATTAGAAAACTGAATGGGTGCAAAATGCAGACTTCAGGGCTTAACTTTAAGCACCTTAAAAAAAACCCCTTGACCAAAGACCATGTACCAAGAATGTTATAATTTAAAAGAACAAACATTGCCCAAATGAAATACAGAAGTGAGGAAGTGCCTGCAACACTGGATCTCTTTATGTGCATGGACAGTTAATGTCTTAGAAAGGATCTACAGGAAAATACATACCTAAAAAATGCAAAACCCACCTCCATGATATTACTGGGAAGCTTTGCAGTTCTAATGTGCACTGAGATCCCCAAAAAACTGAGTTTCTATTGATGGGCAAATTCTGAGCCTGGAGAACATAGTAGTACATCTGCAAGTTAATGTCAGCCTGAAATGGTATTAAATCTGGAAGTGGTAAGTATCTCCCCAAAATGAAATAAAATACAATGGATTCTTATAACAAGAACTGCAAATTAATTACATGGCCAAGCAGTAACTGAAACTGTAATTACATAGGGAAAGGAAATACTCTACAAAGCTGACTAGCACTTTTTCCCCATGGGTGCTGGAGTCTTTTCCTCATGATCCTGCTCTAGATTTCCCTTGACCCGACAAAGGTAACAATGAGACAAACAATAATTACTAACAGTAGATGGTTATGATGCTAAGAAGCAATGACATTTTCAGGAGGAGGTTAACTGAATATTGGAACACCTACCTTCAGGAATGCCCAAAGCACTCTACAGAATGGAACTGGGAAGGAAGCTGTGCCAAAAACCTCATAAACACCATGATACAACTGTGAGATGTCTAGGTTGGATAGAGAATGCATTCTACTAGGAAAAGAGGATGAGCTTTCCCACACAGGTATACAGATACTGTATTTTTAGCATGGTTGGAATTCCCAAGAAAGTTAGTGGAAATTTCCAGCCAGTAAGAAAGGCTCCTAGCTCCTTTTCCCAAAGAAAACTTAAGAATGATTTGGTAATGGGTAAATGTTATTAAAATAGTCATTCTTGGTATTATTTTCTTTCCTCTAGTAAAGTAAAAGTTATAATTAGTTGGTGAGAAATCATAGCTGTGAATTGCTAGTTATTGTTGGCATCACACCCAAGTGGCACAACATTTTTTTCCCACCCACTGTGTAGGATAGCTGGCAAGTCCCTGAAAATTAATGACCTACTCAGAAACAGACATTTGGACAATATTTTGTGAAGGCTGGAACAGTCTTTACTGCTAATATTGAGGGATGAGCAGCTATGCAGAACCAGGAGAACTCCAGGAAAGACTATGTAAGTGTAAGAATCAATCCTCTCCGTCTTTCCTCATCCCCAACACAGACGAGTCAGCCATTGACTCCTGACTTCCAGTGTGAGCTGCTAAACTCCAGTCTAAAGCTAATATTCTAGTAAAATAAAACACACTTAAAATCAAATTTCTGGTGAAAGGTGGTGAAAGAGAAGTTTAAAATGCCTTTTTCATTTTGCTTGCCTGCCTTTATGCCTTTTTCTCTTAGTATATATAGAATCTTTTTTTTTTCTTTTTGTTTCCCCCCCCCCCCCCCAATTCTGAGAGTAGCAAATGCTACTTAACAAGGCATCAAGAATTTTTTCTTCTGGCAGAACCATGTTCAGGAACCTGTGCTGATTATAGCACAATATATGAATATTGCACAATAGTATTAACCTGTCCATCATTCTGTTGTGTGAACAGAATAACTGCACTTTCTCAGTTACAACACTTCACAAGAACTGTAGTGACACAGGAACTGAGCAGACAGCTCTCTAAAAAGAGAGTGACACAAAGAAATTGCCTTTTTTCTAGAGAAATTGTTGCTATTTATATCACTGCATTGAACATTTACTGCAAAACTACTTTAGACTGTATTGATCATGGAAAAGAACTTCTTCGGAAATTTAAGTATGTGGGTCTGATATTCTGTTAAAAATACTTCAGATTCCGTGTAATGGAGGGCCTGTGCAAATCAGAATCTGTTTGTTTACTTATTACACCCTCTTCCACCTGCAAAGCTGTAAATTACTATATTGGTTACAAGGAAGAGGGGACCCAGGCCCAAAATTTACATACAGGGGCATGTGGAAGGTATGCACAATCTGAAATGTTTTCACATTTTCTGAAATCTAATGAGTACAGATAATTATGGAATCGGGAAACAAATTATCAGTCTGTTTTGTATCAAGAAGACAACTGCATCAAGAAGGCACGCTTGGAGCCCCGTGCTGACTAATAAACCACCCATGCAGTTTCCATTTTTGACTTCTTGCTTTTGGGGGATGTGTGAAATAAGCTGCAGATGACAGTCAAATGCACAGACTTTGGTAGCTTCTCTCCAATGAATATATTTTCCTGGACAATCGCTGTTCTGAATTCTTACAGTGTGAGAGTAAAAAGAAACAGTTGTGCAGTTTAACTGAGGTTTCATTTGAAGGAATTGCATGATGGATTCATTACTGAGATGGCAAGTACAGCTCAATCTAGTCAATATGGAATTTCCTTTTTCCATTCTCTAGATATAACAGGATACAACAAGCAGTGAAATAGGCACTTAGTCACTGGGTTTTTACAAATCTTTTTAATTCCCTTATTGCCCAATCTTGCAGTTGTTATGAACTTGCCAGCATTTCTCTTGCCACAATTCCTGCAAAAGCAGGCCCTCAAATGTGAAATACAATTAAAATGACCTTTAGCTGCCTTCCATGGATTGCCACCCATAAAACTAGGAATCAAAAAAAGTATTAATAAAAATAATGTGAAATTTGTTTAAAGACAAATAGGCAAACTACACATGCTAACAATGGGCCTGATTCATGACACCATTACATCATTTTATTCCGCACAAGAGCTACCACAGCAAGAAAGTACCATTAACAGAATGGGCTTTCCTATATCCAACGCATGCCTTAGAGTACTGGATTTTGAGTACCTTCTGAACAGTATTCAGAATTCAGGTCTACGTTCCCAAGAAAACATAGAGGCAATGAGATTTGCAGTAAAAGGCTTAACTCTGGCTGCATAGAGGTAATTATACCAAACCAGATTCAGAGCTTTGGCGTTATCTTTTTAGTGACTGAACATCTACTGTACCTAGTCAGGTCCATGCACCTGTGCCTAGGAATGGATATCTGCCTCACCTTTCCTCCACCCTGAAGAAATCCCACATTTTTCACTTGGCCTTTTCCTGTATGTTGCTTTATGAGAGTTTCATGGATGAACAGAATGCCCTCTAACTTTATACCTTCCCCCAAGAAAGTTTCCATGCCTTTATATTTCAGAGACATGCTTCTTCACACCTTTGGAGCTTTGGAGCTAAGACTACTGAGATTTTTGTCTTACAAAAGCCTACCTTATGTAAACATACATTTGGATGAACTCCAAGTACTCTTATGCAATAATAAACACTGATGATGAATAATAGGATGAAAGAGAAATATAAGCACTTATGAAAAAGCAGGAAAATGACTATACAGCAATTTTCTACTGGTCATTTTGCACCCTTTTCTAATACTGTGGAAACAGAATAGACCAAAGCCAACCATGACAAAAAAGGCAGTTATTTTTCCCAGTAAAACCAGCAGAATTTGACTGGTAACATTCAAGGTCTGAGCAATATAAATGATATTGTACAAAATGAATCAATTTTTTATCCTAAAAAAAAGGAACATCTCTTGAAGTTATTGGGAAATTGCAGTGTGTGACTTGGTACTGGATCCACAATGAAATATAATTATAAAAATATTAGGTAATATAGACTTTCGTTAGTGATGTCAGCAGTGTCTAGATCCTGACTTCCTAATTAAGCTTCCAGTCCGATTTGTTTGGTAGTGTACCAAGCCTTTCCTCCTTGATCATATGACTATCTTTTAAAACACCATATCTCCTCCGATGATGAAACAAATAGGGAAAAGAAGCCTCACACAAAAAAACCAAGCCCTCATCTCTGGTTCTCCCAGATTGCTCCCCCTTTCGTACCTCTTTATGCTGTACTGTAGCTCCTTGGGAACTGTCTTTATGTTAGTCCACTTCATGGTCAACTAAAACGTATCCATTCGAATCTGTACAAACACTTTGCTTTCATTATTTATTCCTTTCACATCAATGATAATGATCAGTAAGAGTTTCATCAGGCTTGCAAAAGTATCGATGCATTCTCTAAATCAAAGGCAGTATTCAATTATTTATATACTTTTTAGGCCATTCTTTTTGCTAATGGCAAGTTTTCATATGTTTGATTCTAAAGACAGGTAACGTGAGGGTTCAAGTGTGTTTTGCACACTCCAAATACATTCTGAAAAACAGAAGTATGGAATTTTTTCCCCTTTCACTTGCCTGCAGCCTCCTCTTCTCAATCTTTTGCCTTCATACATTTTTTATTAGTGCTGTAATCTAAATATAAAATGAGTTTACGATTCACCTAGGCTAATCAGATCTGACTACATATGAATGATATTTGGGATTATGCCCTGCATGAGGACATTCACTGCCTCCCTGAGGACATAATTTTACTGTTGAGGTTTATGATAAGGAAGACTAATCAGTCTTGTGATGCACACTTCAGGATTTCATTATTATGAGATTATTTTTTTTTCACTGAGTGTTGAAAGAAACTGGAAGTACAACTCACTGTTTTACATCCATGTGATGGATAATTTCGTATTTGCTTTTTCTTACTCTACTTTAGGGACCAGAACTGTGTTCTAAGCAAAGAAAGCAGAAAAATTTTCAAAGATTTTATGAAGTGTATAAAGTGCTCCAGCCGTGTGTGACACCTATGAGGCATGAGCATAAGGCCGCAAAGCTTCACAATAGTAGCTTAGAAAAATCTTCAACAGTACGTGAAGTGTGACAGTCTTTTGCATGTCTACTCTCTCAGGTGACCTACATTGAGAAATACTTGAAGAATCAAATTCTTTTCAAGATCCCTGAAGTCCAGAGATTTCATCCATGCAGCACTCAGATACAGTTTTGGACAAAGGAAGCAAACAGTTAGCGTTTTCTTCCCATGTCCTGTAGACTCTGACAACAGACATGGGAGTTACACAGTGGTTGGTCTTGATTTACTTTCCTAACAAATTTATTTTCCTTTGTTATCATGACTCCAAACATCAGTGTCCTCTTCCTTCATCTTGCCCAATGAAAAATACACCTATTGCATAAGGTCTTGTGGGTAAAGGGCCTGAACTGACAGTACACTTTCACACCCTAGGATTTTAATGGTTTTTAAGCATAGAAGGACCCCAGGGCAGCAAAGTCCTGAAGTTCATGCTGAATTTTAGCTAAACGTCTGTTACCACTGCTTAGCACAGTACATAACTATGCACTGAAACCTCATATTGGACTGGTTCCTAGCAGTGATATGGTTTACAGCTTGAAGTGCAGTCTGCTTACATGCTTTGCTGAATCTCAGTTACTTATCTTTGGGGAAAACAAAACATTATTTCAATATACCACCTTAAGCATCACTGACAAAGAAAAATAAGGTATTCAGTGTATGTGAGAAGGGCAGTATCTACTCATGGAACAGAATGTACTGAAAGATTACTATTAATTCACTTGCATTAGCTTAGCAAGTAGGAGCCCTAGCCATGGACCATGACTGTAGAACACAGAGCAGAAAGACAGTCTCTCCTCTAGAAACCTTACTCCAAAAGAACGAGAAAAGTGATAGAGATGACAAAAGGCTAGAAAATATTTCCGATGGTGATAAGATGTGAAGCAAATCTCTGCCTGATAGGCAGTTATGGTTGCACCCCAGCAGTCTACCCACTGATATGTTTTTTGTAGACATCAGCAAGGGCAAGTTTTGAAGGGAGGTGTGTAAGATAACAAATGCAGTGGTTTTGCAAGTTTTATAGGGAGCTCTTCCCAACTGTATCAGGCAGCATCACTTGACAAACATTGATTAGAAACATTAACAACTGAAAAAGCACTTTGCAGTGAAATTATGTAGGATGACCACCAGCGACTCTGGCTTCCTTTCCTGATTAACTTTTAAAATGTTGATAATCACCACTACACAAGACTTAAATGAATTCTTTACAATCACTAGGGAAATCATCAGAGAGGAAGAAATAATTTATAATATCCACTTACTGTATACTTTTTGCTTTTTTCCTGAATATTTCAGTAACTTCCCTAATATTTTCATCATTCGATCATTTTCATTTAAGCTTTCTTTGCTCTGTAGTTTCAAATAAAAAACTGAAGTTCTACTTTACTGTTAATCAGGTGAGCAATCTAGCATTCCTTTTGTTTTCAGTATTTTTAAGTTTAAGTCAACATCAGGTTTCTTGTATGAAAATTTACAGAAGTTGCCTATAGAACTTGTACTCTTCACTATTCAAATAATTGAGTGGAAAAATTTTGTTTCCTACTGGGCCTGTTAATACAGGTTGAATTCAGTGGCAGAAAGCAAACAGCTAAAATGAACTTGTTCAAGATTTCAAATTACATATTTACAGTAAAAAATTAGCACTCTCTGTTAGTTCCAGGAATAATAACAGGTTTTTTCATACACATTTTTTAATTACAAAATGGAATCTTATTTTTTAAAAAAATTAAAAGCTGCAGACATCCCCTCTTTGAATTATCTCTGTATTTATGTTATTAAACACAGCTTGACAGGTTTTTCTTTGATACATATGATTTACAAACACTGCACATCAGCTCCACACTCCTTGTTTTAAAACGTTTTATAGTTTGTACTCACAAAGTTATGCCAGTAGAAGTGGCTTTCGCCAAAGGGCTTAATCCTCCTCAGACTTGGCCTAAAAGTTAGTTAAAGACAGAAAAACTCAATGGTTCTTTCACCCCCCTCCCTCACATTTATGTATTTAAAGGCATTGAATATGCAAAGGTTCCTCACTAGAAAAGTGTTGTTGCATAAAATTAGTTGACAGAAATGGTGTGCAACAGGTCTCCTGTTTTGCCCCTCAGTCAGATCTGCAGTTTGTGGTATCATGTCCAGCTGCTCTATTTGATACAGAGTGTGATTCATGTGCATGTAAACATGAAGTCTGAAAATACCAGAGCTTATTCTGAAATGTTCAATTGGATTTTGCTTCAATAAGAAAGATGGAGAAAAAAATCAAGAGTATTGAGAGCTGGCACAAGACAAACTGCATATGCAAAACTACAAGTATAATTGAAAAGCCAGATTCAAGCTCTTTTGAGCAGCAAAGCAGTTTAATCTGGTAGAGTCTTGATCACATAATGGCAACTAACTCAAAAAAGTCATTCACTCCTAAGGATTATGGTGGAGGAAATGATTCAGGGCCAAGGGATCTTAGAGTGGGTGACATTTTATCATCATTAGTGCAGATTATCCTCAGTAGGAACAGCAGAATTTAGCCAAATACAAAGAATCTATCACAATATTTTCTTAGCAAAATGTGGTATTTTTGAAAGAAAAAAAAGAGAAAGGTTTGTATACCCAGGCAGTTTTGGAGATAGTAATCCCCATCCCAGCCTCAACTTTTGAAGTGCATGGAAAGATGGAATATGGAGGCTGACAGAAAAGATTTACAAGCTCAAACAGGAAGATGAACAAAGCAGTGCAAGAAAAGCAAGGCAATTTCCACTGACTGATCACTATAGTCTAATTAGAGCAACAGCATTGTATCCAGTTCCCTCACCTAACAGCCACTGAGCCATAACGACATGAAAGAAATCATTGAGAGGGTAGGAAAGCAATGCACAGTGGAAAGTTCCACGAAGTGCTCCTGCTACAGATGGCTTACAAGGATGCTCAGAAATTAATGCTTCACGTGTATTTTGCCATAAATACATTCCTCAGGAGATTTGCATTAGAGTCAAGGACATCTGTGTTGAATGACTTTGACAGTAACTGCTTAGAAATTTTATATTTAACATGGAAAATTATTTCCAAAGTACTTTTTGGACACCAGCTCAAAAGTATAGCCAGTTTTTGAATTGTCTGACTAATGTATAACTCTCACAGTGCATAATGCCAGTAAAACTGTTATTCTGAAGTTAAGTCTTTGTTGTGACTGTTTCCCATTTTAACTGCACAGGAAGGTTGTGTTGTTTTTCCAGAATCTGTTGCTTGGAATAAGAGATAATGAGTCCCCCAATCATGCACTACATTTCTACCCATGTCCTGTCCTATAGCTCCAGTTTGGTGTCCAAAAGAATACCATATTTTATTTGTCTAACCTTGTCACTGTCATTCATGGTGATGGGAAGTGACATATTTAGGGAGAAATGTATAGATGCTGAACCATGGACACAGACAGTACAGTGGCACTTGGCTGACAGTAAGCTGGTTAGATAGCTGTGCCTCCTTGTCCAGTGTGAAACATAAGTAAGTCCTTCATTTCTGACTTCCATGTGACAGTCTTTTTTTCTCCAGATGCCCTTTTAATGGTTATTTCCCCCATTTTGTGTAACCTATGGTGTTTTATTTGAGTTGATGCTGCTTGCCTAGGAAAAACATTGGGTTTAGGCACAGATCAAGCAGGCTGCTGTATATGGCATCAGTTCCAGGGAGCGGTAGGACAGCCCCAGCCTTACTGTTTACCTTCTCTGTATCCTCAGGAGGAGTTGTGGCGGTGGAAAACATCTGGGCAGAGAAAATCACCTTGTTTCCTCTGCCAGCAAGGAGACCTGTAAACTCTCAACAGCTCTACCGCTGCTATCTGGCTCAGCTCACTTCCATTCCCCTTTTGGAGCAGCAAACAGCAAAGGTGTCTACATTTCTGGGGTACTCTGGGCAGTGTGGCGAAAGGTAATCCAAGCCAATGCTTGCCTTGTTACGCTGTTAATTACATTTTGGCTTCCTCTTATTTTACATTTCATCTGTCTCCAGAGCCTATCATTTGTGATTATTCTTTGGCCATTGGTTAAGTGCACCTGCCTATATATAGCTAGCCTACAGCTACAGTTTATACAGAAGTGGAGTTCAGATAGCAACAGTTTGATATGTCTTCAAGTTGCAGTGTCATACAGTAAAACAGCTTTTACAATGGTGTTAAGTATATAGGATTTCATTTTGAAGGCAAGATTTCTGTTTCTATGTGGCATATGTTTCTTGCTATTCTGGTCTTAACATCACTTCATAGTAACTTACTATATTTTTCTCAATTCACATAGAATTAACATACAGTACTTCTTTGTTAAGGACCTACTAAATAATTTTATTATTGAGGTTTATCATTCATAGTACTAGTAGTTTACTATGAACAAGATCGAATTCTCTTAATCTTGGTGCTTTATAATGGGGGTAACTGTATGAAGACTTGCATACATCAATACTGATTTTTTAATTATGCATGCATAAAATACATGAAGACATAGCCATATATGTCCTCCATATATAGAGAGACACACATACACAAAAGACATTGATAAATATAGATATATATTGTTAATTGGTACATAAAGATATCAACAATTTCTTATTTAACTGATAGATCTAACAGATTTAACAGATCATTTTGAATGCCATTATGCAGCACATGCGGGACAACCCAGGGATCAGGCTCAGCCAGCATGCGTTTATGAAAGGGAGGTCCTGCTTCACTAACCTGGTCTCCTTCTATGACAAGGTGACCCGCTTAGTGGATGAGGGGAAGGCTGTGGATGTTGTCTACTTGGACTTCAGTAAGGCCTTTGACACTGTATCCCACAGCATTCTCCTGCAGAAGTTGGCTGCTCACAGCTTGGACAAGTGCACTCTGTGCTGGGTTAAAAACTGGCTGGACAGCCAGTGGTGGTGAATGGAGCCAAATCCAGTTGGCGACCAGTCACAAGTGGTGTTCCCCAGGGCTCAGTGTTGGGACTGGTCCTGTTTAATATCTTTATCGATGATCTGGATGAGGGGATTGAGTGCACCCTCAGTAAGTTTGCAGATGACACCAAGTTGGGTGGGAGTGTCGATCTGCTGGAGGGTAGGAAGGCCCTGCAGAGGGACGTGGACAGGCTGGATTGTTGGGCCGGGGCCAACTGTATGAGGTTCAACAAGGCCAAGTGCTGGGTCCTGCACTTCAGTCACAACAACCCCATGCAACGCTACAGGCTTGGGGAGGAATGGGTGGAAAAGCAGCCTGGCTGAAAAGGACCTGGGGGTGATGGTTGACAGCCACCTAAATATGAGCCAGCAGTGTTCCCAGGTGGCCAAGAGGGCCAATGGCATCCTGGATTGTATCAGGAATAGTGACAGGACGAGAGGAAATGGCCTCAAGCTGCGCCAGGGTAAGTTTAGGTTGGATATTAGGAAAAACTTCTTTACTGAAAGAATAGTCAGGCACTGGAACAGGCTGCCCAGGGAAGTGGTTGAGTCCCCATCCCTGGAGGTATTTAAAAATGGGTAGATGTGGTGCTTGAGGACATGGTTTAGTGGCGGACTTGGCAGTGATAGGTTAACGGTTGGACTCGATGATCTGAAGGGTCTTTTCCAACCTAAACAATTCTATGATTCTATGATCTAAAAAAAAGAAGCTCTGGAAACAGGGATCCTCACTTTGTCACTGTTAGGGTAATTTTCTAACAGAGCCAATAAAAATCCCCCTGTGTCTAAGGTGGTATTTTATTTATCACATCTACTTGCAGATAACCTTCCACTTAATAGTGGAATAACATGTTGTGCTGGTTTTGGCTGGGATAGAGTTAATTTTCTTCACAGTAGCTAGTAGTATGGGGCTATGCTTTGGATTTGTGCTGAAAACAGTGTTGATAATACAGGGATGTTTTCGTTATTGCTGAGCAGTGCTTACACAGAGTCAAGGCCTTTCCTGCTTCTCACCCCACCCCACCAGCGAGTAGCCTGGGGGTGCACAAGAACTTGGGAGGGGACACAGCTGGGACAGCTGACCCCAAATGACCAAAGGGCTATTCCATACCACATGATGTCATGCTCAGTATATAAAGCTGGGGAAAAAGAAGGAAGGGGGGGATGTTTGGAGTTATGGTGTTTGTCTTCCCAAGTAACCATTACACGTGATGGAGCCCTGCTTTCCTGGAGATGGCTGAACACCTGCCTGCCGATGGGTAGTAGTGAATGAATTCCTTGCTTTGCTTTGCTTGCATGTGCAGCTTTTGCTTTACTTATTAAACTGTCTTTATCTCAACCCACGAATTTCCTCACTTTTACATTTCCAATTCTCTCCCCCATCTCACCGAGGGAGAGTGAGCGAGTGGCTTGGTGGTGCTTAGTTGCCGGCTGGGGTTAAACCACGACACATGTAAAAGTAGGGTTAAACCACCTATACAGGCTGATCTTTATTGCTTGGTAAATAAAAGAGTTGTTTAATATGACTAAACACGAGGAGAGAGATACCTAGGAATGAAGACAGTAAGTCAAATTCAGAAGAACGGGGATACTATCCTAAACCACAGCATCACTGGCAAACTCGTCAAAACTGTGATTACTAGCTAACGTCTGTTTCCAATATGGTATAGACAGAGAATATAATCCTTGAATAGAGGGATGTGTAACAGTGTCAGGAGTGGCAATTTCTTAGTAATATGGTATTAATGAGATTATTGCTGAAACGCATGGCTGCCTGCACTTCTAAAGGGATCTTGATGGCAGGGACTCAGAAAGGAGCTACAAGAATAGCTAGTGGTCTGGGAATAATTCTTTTGTAGCGAGAGAGGTGATAGAAGCTCTATTCATTTAGTTAATGAAGAAAGTGACTGGATCATGCTCTACGAGTAGCCATGTGGGGAACAGATTTTTTATAACAAATTGATTTTTAGCACAGCCGAGGAAGGTATAATAAGACCCAAAGGTCATATTTAAAACAGTGAATGGAGTTTTCTAGCCACCTAGTATATTGATAGACAGAAATCAGGCCTCTCATAATCTGTATTTCCAGCTGATGAGTTCTTAGCTCATAACAAGATTCTATATTTTCTCTGTTGTACCTTTCTGCAATGTTCTGCAGTTCTTACTGCTGAATCTCATGTCTAGTTCCCCAGTCCTCAAGGCAATGCAGCTCTTTTCACCGGCTATACTGAGCCTTTCATCAGTTATCTAAGTTTCCCAATACTGTACTATCAGAAAGTTTCAAGCCCACTTCTTTTAAGACTATCGATGAAAAGATTTCTCCTAATACAGCTTCGTAAGGTTAGTCCTAACTACCTACCCCCCAGCCTAATGGTTCCTTTTTCAATATTGCCCTAAATCATCTACCATGGTCATCTCACAGTTGTGCTCTTAAATTCCACTTTCTGCAAGCAAGTAGTTTTCTTTTCAGCAGCATAATGAGTGCATTGTAGAAGGACAGGCAGAATATACCCCCTTCATTTCCTTTCTCTGGAAAATGAATTCATCCTATTTAGAAGAAAAGAAAAAAAAAAAAGAACAGATCAAGTTAGTTTGGCATATCCTGCTTTGGTAAACCAATATTCCACTTCCCTTTTATCTGTAGCTTTAATGGTCTTTCCCTTCAAAACCTGTTTCAAAACTACATGTACTACTGAGCCAGACTCCCAAGTCTGCAGTTGCACACAGCAGTTTCCTCTTCTTACACAAACACATGCAAAATGCTTGTCTTCAGATCTAGTACTATCACTAACTCAGTAGGCTTGATTTAAAATAGTTGCTATTAGACCTGTATTTTGGTGCAAATTCTAAAAGAGGACAGTCACTGTTGAGTCTGTTACCCTTTTGGTAAAATCACCTGTAATTTTGTTTTTACTTCTGTTATAGTTCTTTCCATTATTTCATTCCCATTTATACTTCATTTTTCTCCTGTAGCTAGTATTAGTCAACTTACTGAAAAGCAGAGCAAATTATTTCCTTTTGTGTCAACAGCTATGGTTTCTTTAACCTCTTTACCATTCAGCTACTTATTTTAGGTCTTTAGCTTCTGTCTTTGTCCCTCGGCATCTCTATCCTTGTGTTTAGTGCATCAACACAGTGACAAATTGCTGCAGGGTAATCACCATCTTAACCTATAGTTTGTCAGCTGCTTCTCTGTAGCCATCCATGCCCACCCAGTGGCTAAATGTGAGACAGCTGATTACTTTCGATGAGGTTTGAGCTAATGTGTTTTTTCATGACTGAGGTGTGTTTACAGACAATTTCTGTGCCTCAGCTGATGGGTGGTCACTTGTAAAGCTGTTACTATTCATCAAAGGCATGTACCTGTATCCATAACTTAGCAAACTCTGGCCTTTTGAATCCTAAATCTACTTACAGGTCTGAATCTCTGCATCCTTCTAACTGAACTTCCAATTGCCTAGTCTAAGCTTATTTTCTATAATGTCTTCCTTAAATACAGACTGCCCCAACTCCTTATAAGCTAATGGCCTTTCTAGTGCACTCCAGTTGTGCAAAAAATTGTTGGAGAAGAAATGTGTCTGCTATAACAGCATAGAGATCTAACTCTATCTTCAGAACAATGTTTCCTAAAATACTTCTGCAAAATAAGTCTGTCATAATGACATATTCCCACCAATATTTCTTTCTCTACTATAAGCAATGAACCAGAATATTTGAGTAAGCAATGATATTTTATTTTCTGCAAGTAAGAGTGGGAAAAAACGTGATTCCTTGCACTTTTATTTAAAACTGTGGGAAATATGAAAAAAAAATCAGGCTGCTGGGGAGATGGTTGACTTACATTCGGTTTTCTAAATGCTTGGACCCCAGCAGTGTCCAGGAAGTATCACATTGTACTGAATAAAGAGATATGTGCACAACCCATACTCCAGCCTAGAAGCTGCCTTCTTTCAGCAATTGCTCTCTTTTGTCACCTTTGCATGCTTATGTGTGAAGTCTGTGGAACCCAAAACTCATAAGTTTTGGACTAAAATTCTTGTCTCTTAATGTGATCTCTTAGTGGGATCCCTTAATGTGATCTCTCTCTGCCTTTCATACAAACAAAGTGATTTCAGCCCAAAATCTGGCCAAACTTTCTCCACTTTTTGACTGTGGAAGGTGAAACACATTTTTTAGGCCATAACTTTTAAGCATAACCTTGATACTGACTCCTGTTTTTTTCCAGAACTAAAAGGGCTTTCAAGAAAATTAACTATAAAATTTTATTACTTGCCTCTCAGTTATTGACTAATACTCTCCCCAGGCATATGTTTTTTTGTACTTTGACAGAACTACCTACCTGAGTGAAACCATGGCCCTTTTGACGTCAAAGGCAAAACTCAATTTCATGACTGGATTTTACCCTCTGGGTCATATTTTCAAAGTATACATTTCAACGGTATACAATGTCCTGTAAGGCCCATGCCAACACCACCAGCACCACACATAGTAGGACATTTTTGTGTTGGCATGAACAATCCTGGCACCTCCCTTCCTGTGGTTTTGCTTTTTCTGTACATAGGCATTTAGATTTAAATTTTAGGAGAAAATGGTATTTATATGTCTATCTATATAACATCTACATCACTGCTGGTGCAATATAAATAACATTGTTAATAAATAACAATAAAATTATGCTTGTTTTTGGTTTTACATTGCCTTTAAGTTAACCCTAACCAATGCTGTATTGATTTTATATTTCTTAAATGTTTTTTCTATTTTAAAGTCCTCAGCAGTGTGGGCATCTGTTATAGCAGAGTAGCTCTTGATCCTCACCATAATGGATATATTCTCAATACCAGCAGCCTTTCTGGCACTCTTACCAGAGTACTCATGATACATTTACCACAGTGTGGTAAGTAATACACATTTAGAATCTGTTTCTCTCCATTATATTTCATATCACTCTGAAAACCACCAGAAAATACATACCATAAGCAGAATATTTCTTATGGACATTGTATTGCTTCTATAATGCAAATTTTTCTTGAGAATAGATTGTTTCTTTACCCTGTTAGGCTGAAGGATTCCTTTTGATCAGAATCCAGTATTGATTTGACTGACTAGAGACCCATACTTACCAAAAATTCTCATTGGCTTGGCTCACCGGGGTGTCAGAGGACACAAATCTTCCCCAACACATTAAAGATGCAGTAGCACAAGGAAGAATAAAAATGATATGTTAAATGCAATTCAGAGAGGAAAAATGACAGGTTTTAACACAAGGATCACATAAAGATAGCCCCAGAGAATCAGGGATGATGGACCAATGCTCTTTTTCCAGTCTTTTTTTGATAGAATCCGTTTTATTCTAACAGAATGATTGTATTTTCACAAAGATATAAGTTGAATCACAGATAACTATACTTCTTTAAGAAAATCAGCATTTGAAAATTATTCTAAAATCAACTTCTTTGGTAGAGGACCTGCACAAAACTAGAAGTGAATCACAGGCACAAGAGCTTTTGGCATAGACAGAGCATACTTACAGGAACAGAGGTGAAAGGGCTACTCGGCTTTTGAGAAAACTTGTCCCTTGCAAGCACATATAATCCTCATCAGAGCTGAATAATAGAAAGATTTCTTTAATATACAATACATGGCTCTTACGTATAAAAATGTTTTCTTTTATCATGGATCACCTTGTCTGAGCACGAATATATGGAAAAGTTTAGATGAAAAATGTAAAAACTGAAACTGAAGATCAAAATTATCCAGCTCTTTATAACAAACAAACAAACAAAAATTATACATGGGATTTAAACAGATGTCTTCCATGTGTAGGCTGCTCATATTTTCCCACTCATTGTACTGTTTCTGTATACAGTTATACTGCATGATATACAATTTTAAAATGCCAGAGAACTGTCATGCACTACACTTGTTTTCATTGGGTGAACAACCTATGCCAGAGCTCCTTGATCAAACACCATGCAACAGTCACACAAAATTCTATTAAATAGAACAGAAAAAACTTTGCTATCAACACTCACACTTATTGTAAATATGATCTTCTTACTCAACTGATCTGCTTCCTCTCTGATTATTAGGTTTGTATCTACTGACTTTATTGACATAATAACCTTTGCTTAACTTTATTTCTATAAGCCCCATAGAACCACTACTAAAAAGTGCTCATGACTAGATTTACTCATATTTGTGCAAAACTGCAGAGCTGTTTGCTATTTCTAATCAGACTTATTTTTTTCAACCCTATTGACAAAAATAGAATTACATGGAAATCACCAAGAGACTAACTTACCCTCTGCAAACTTTTATAACTGGTGAGAAAATGTAGTCAGTAAAGATCTCATTTTCATTTTTTGCTCTCACAGGGTATTTGCAGCATTGGCAGTTTACACAACACATTTTTTTCTCTATAAACTGAGCTCTTTTATTTTTTGAATTGTTGAGACTCAGCAAACATGGAACATAGTGCTATCAGTTTTATACACTTTTCAGATTAAAAGTAAGCTTTAACTGTTCTTGAAAATCCCTTCACAATTCCATGGTTCATGAAGCACAAACTGCCCTACCATGTGAGCTGCGCCTTCATGTACACCTGACCTACTCCAGTTTCCTGGCCTATCTTCACAGCTCAAAGAGAATTACAGAAGATAAGTTCTGATACAGTCGAGTGGCTACAGGGTACTGAAAGCGACATTAAATAAATGAACTATTGTTAGCTATCAGTTTGACTCTCTGCCAACCAGCTAAATGAATCACTTTGAAAAATTAAACAAGAAGAGGTTTAATTTGACATGACTGTTGTTTGACTTTCCGCTTTTTTGTTTTAGTAGGAACTCAATGCTGATGCCATGCCATGCCAGCCAGAGAATAAGCACCACATATCTGTCCATTGCCAACCCATAACTAATGCATTAAACCCTTTTATTTTTCACTTCTATTGTTTGCTATTAGAAATGTGTAGTGCAGACCCATAAGTCTACAACAAAGCCCTGGATACTTCACAATTAAAACTTCTCTGTCCTCTTAAAATGTTTAGCTGTTTTTCTTTGCTCTTTACATAGTAAATAAGCCTGGAGGGATACTGAATACAGATAGCTAAAAAATTTCAGTTCTTTTAGCAGTTTATATGTGCCCTTCAATCTCTTGGAAAAGGCAAAGGGCAGGGGAGGCAGGGCTGTTGCAATAAAATGTTTTATACAGTGAATTTGGCTTGGTTGTATAAAATGTTAATGTTGGAGTAAATCATCAGTTTGGCAAGTAAAGTTAGCAAGAGGCCTGCTGCCTGACCATTTACAGTTTTGTGTTTCTTCTCTTCAACAGGTTTCTTTTCCTTATTGCTACTTACAATAAACACTCTGGGCCAAATTTTCCACCCTGTTACAGCATGCGACCACATTGTCATTAATTCGGTAACACTGGTGTAACCAAGGCAGAAGAACTTGCTCTTCACATTTATAGGCTGCCTTTCATCTGAGGATATCAAAGAACAAGCCTGACTAAAATCAAGTTCCAAGATTTAAACACTCCCAAACTTTGGGAAAGTACAGAGCCAGCCTTTCCAGCCAGATCCATTTCTGATCCACATTTAAGGCACTTCTGCCTTCAAACGAGAGGTGCAAATTAGTTACAACACTCCCTACACAGAACAGGAACCTGAAGGGAACATTGAAAATTATTAAAACCTGAGGTTTGTTTCAAAATCAATTTCTTCTTTAGAGACATAATTGTGGTTCTAGCGGGCATAAACCCAAAACAGTTCTGAATATTTCATTTTCTGCTTAGTGCAAACCCAATTGCATCAATAATTTTGCCTGAAAGAAAAAAACTAAGGAACTTGAAAACTTAGTTCAAGTTGGCTGCAGAAAGAATTAAACAAAATAAACTGTTACTATGATACGCATTATTTCATGTGTTCTAATCACAACAGCAGAAAGCCATTTCAGTTTCTTAAGTCAATCAATCAATTCAGTCAATGCGATATATTTCCTGCGGTATTCAGAAACTGAAAAGTGAAAAATACAAAACTTTCATCACTACAGAAATGAGAAATAATTTGTTATTTAAAAAGAACCTGCAGTAGGGGTCATTTGTATTGAGGACAAGTGGCTTCCACTACAAAACTTTCTTTAAAGCATGCCCTTGCCTGCTTATGGACCCTGGCTCTGCCAGATACAGAACTCACCCGGGCAGATGGTCAGGCTGTTGCAAAGACACCACAGCCTGTTTCAGCTTGTGGTGATGGAAATAACAGGCACAGCCCTTCTTCGCTCCCTGCAGAGGAAGTGACAGTGAAGCTTCCTATGACTTTGTTCATGAGAAGACACTAAACCCACAATTTTTCAAGGTACTAGTAATATTATTTATTTGAAAAAAAAAAGAAAATTGTAAGGGTGAACATAGGCTAGGGAATGACTTGGTAGAAGTAAATCTTGAACTGAATTAATTGCCTCTGATTTTTGTCATTGATTTCTAAAAACTACCAGGGTGGGGAGGGGGAGAAAGAATAATTAAATAGAAAATGCACAGCTGGGAAATTGAAATACCTCAGCCTTGGCATGGGACAACACCCCCTCTCTACACAGAACTCAGCTGTGGGGCAGATTTAGATGAGAGTAAAACATTTCTAAAAGCTGTAAGTCTGCTTATGTTGTCCTAAAATATGACCAGAATGCTAATGGGGCAGAGTCAGGCTCTGTTTCATAGACCTCCCACTGAGTTCATGCTTCGTGCACTACACAAAAAGAGAAGTTTTGCATGTTAGGCTAAAATTAACTCTTCCTTTTCATCCCTCAATATGAAGAAGAGAGGCACTATGCATGACGCTGCTGGGGGCCTGGGAATCCAAGTCCCTCAGCTGCTGTCAACGCCACTGGCCAGACTGCGAGGAGCAGTGCAACTATCAACAGCAGCTTCTCTGCCATCAGTGTCGCAAGCTGGGTAGTCCTTCCAGCAAAAGGATTGCCAGTCACAGGATTTCTGTCTGCCTAGATCACCCCGTCAGCTGCTGGAAAGCTGTGTCAGAGCTGACTTCTCTGGCACACGGTTTTATGGATAACCATCTGAGGAATCCTCTTGACAGACTGACCTCCACATTTAAGTGAATTTTAATTTGGGGTTAGAAATGAATGGATGGTAAACAGTGTAAATATCAGATATGCTCCTCTCTCAGAATGAGTGACTAAAAACAAGCCACCTACCTATCTGCAGTCTTTTCTATGCCTCAAATATCTGTTCCCTTGCCACTTGTATTTTACAGGCTGAAATTATTCATTGAATATTTACCAACAGGCAATGTTCTTTATTTTCTGTGGGCAATAGTTTTATAAAACGAATCTGAGCTGTAAGCTCTTTTAAACCCCAAATTAGCTACTTTCATGTTTTCTAGCGTTTAGCATCTGAGAGCAAGCAAAAAGGTCAGTAATATCTGTTTAATGCTTTAATGCTCTTGACAGACTAACTGTAGGTTCTCTGTTTTGAAAGGAGGGAGAGATTTATAAGAAGCTTTAAAAGCAAGAATAGTATTTGCAAGTTACTGAATGTAACACTTTTTCCATTTTAATATATATCCATATAATTTTGAATAGTAGTAATATAATTGTTACCTGAAGTTTCCCCTGAGAAAATATAGAACTATTGTATTCACCTTTTAGAACATTTCTTCCAACAAAAGAAATATGTGTACACAGCTTCTAGGTCAACATTCTTCAGAAGTCCCTGTGTATTTTTGTAACAACTGCCCTTTCTTTCCATTTCATTCCCACTACCAATCTCAGATTAGTATGTGCTATGAAGTGGGGATTTTGTGGTGGTGTTTGAGATTAGATTAACTCTGCAAAATCTAGTTAACATGCACAGAAACACATATGTTACAGTCTACTAACTTATGCCTTACTTCATGAAAGCAATAATGAGACCTTAACAGAATCATACCAAAGAAACCAAAAACCCCCAAACCCTTTATTTGGAGTTCCTGAGCCCTACCTAAGAGTAGGGAAAGAAGAAAAAAGTTACATTTGAGATCTGTACAGACCATCATGAACCTATAAGTTTTGTTTACTCAAGAGTGAAAAAGAGACAACACAGGCTGTAGTATGGAGTCTGAAGAAGACTAAAGAATATCGTCTTTTCTTCAGGGACTCCATGCAAAAGCACGCTTGAACACAGGCACTAGCATTCTCTAAAGCCTTTGTGCTGTATCCAGGAAGGATGCAGGCATTTAAAGTAGGACTGAAGTTGGAACTGAGGCCCTGAGATTGGGATCCAAGTAAGACTCATCAGCTGTTGCCTAATCTTGAAGTTGCTTAAATTCACCCAGTATATATACCTGTTTGATTCAGTGCTTTCTCTGCCATTGCCAGCCTAGATATGGTCAGGATCCAGAAAAAACATGTTCCACTAGCTTAAAATCTCTGAGTAGCTGAATGCAACAGACATTCAGAGCGACATTTAACACATATTCATGGAACTGGACTTTCTAGAGGCAGCAGTTGTGAGCCATCAAGTTTATTTTTTTTTAATACCCAGTGGTGGGAGCACCCCTTTTTACAGAAGATCTTACAGCATTTACCCAGGAATTGAGAAATGCAAATTCAACAGCTTAAGGACATATTTTGAGAGGGCTCAAATTCTACCTCTGGAGCTGTTGGCTAATATGGAGGCTATCATGCAGAAAAGATCAGTTGTGATACAGCAATTCACAGCAGAGATTATGTTTCTGAATGGTAGACCACTTGTCAACCAGATGGGGTATTCTGGGTTCTGGTGTTTGCACCTGAGGCTGGAATAGGGACAAAAATCAAGAATCATCACTGTGAGGTGTGTCTCCTAAATAGGAGGTAGAGAAACAGGTTTCTTCTTGGCCTTTCTGGATCAATGAATTTTGAATGCTTTTCTGGATGGTGTCACAACTTCAGTAGTATGAGCAGGATGTAATTTAAAGGCATCTTTTGGGAAGTACAAAAAGAGCATTTCCTGCCCTTGGTTATATGGGACTCATGAATCTCAGTAAGTGCCCCTGCCACATGACATCACATCTCATCTCAATGTGGAACAAGATGCAGGTCTGCACCATCACCACTGTGGCACCCTGGGAGAATGAAACTGAAGTACACAGCCTGAACTCGAAGCCTCAGTGTGTTACGGCCAAGTCTCTGATGTGATCTTCAAGAGACCAAGACTGCAATGTTCACTTCAGAGTCCATTTGCTTGCATCCAGATTTGCCCCTCAAGCCAATGGCAGTGATCCCAGCTCTTCCAAGTCCTCAGATTGTTAGTCCTCAAGCTGTCAGTCTATTAAGAGAAGCAGATAGCTGTCGCACTATCAGCAAATATGTAATCAAAGTAATACACTGACCTTTGAGGGTCTCCCATGAAAAGGATTCTAGACCAGGCATCCAAACTTAGAAGGACGCACCTTTTGAAGCTGTAAGACAGATTTGCTCCTTCAGCAGAGAATTGAGATTCCTAACATGTCCTTCTGGCCCTCTGTAGAAAGTCCCCTGTACAGGCCTCTTGCAGAAGTTTTTGGTTCATCCTCTCTCCCCATGCTCAGCACAGCTAACACTAGCACTTAGCACAGGATGTGGGATCCAGTCTAGGGCCATGGTGCCTAATTTTTAAACAGCCTTTAGTAGCGCTAGTCCTTAGGCTCTGAACTGGACAAAGTGCTCAACTCTTATGAAAGTATAAGTGTGTTCAAAGACACTCTTTAGATAACAGTCTGTGAATAAATTCTATGCTCTTCTTTTTTAGGCTCAACTTGGTAGTGCCTACAGTACTCTGCGAGGCTTCTCATATAAAAAGCACTGCAAACCTTGCTGTTTCAGGTCAGTTAGTCAGGAACCTATCTAACACTTAAACTAAAGGAACCATGTCCTCACAGGGTGTTTAACTGAAATCTATTTGAAAATTTAAGTTAAATCAATGCCACTTGCTTCTGAAGGCAAAGCTCAGGGCATGCTGCCCTGCATTTATTCTGCATATGCAGACTCCTCCAAAGGGAGCACAGGGCATAAGTTCCCAGGTTTGAGAACAGTCCATTCCATATAAGCCTAAATTAACGTGCAAAAAGGCCGGCCTGTGTTGGTTAATGCCATTCTGGCTATGGGTTTAGTACACACTGTTCCCTCTAATACTCTCAGTGCTCCACATTCATACTGCACTTGAGCACTGTGCATGCTCACTTTTGGTGCAACATTCATATTTCACCTATCATGCAAAATTCCTCATGCCATCACTAGCAGACCTACCAGGAGATCTAGAGATAGTACAGCCCTTATACATAGCTCTAAAAAAAGGCAGCTTGATTTACTGCTCTGTCCCTCACAAAACCTTTCCACTCAAAGCCAATACATGCCAGAGAGCATGAGCAAAGTTGACTATTTCTCATAGCTGCTAAAAACCAAAGATTAGAGTTGCTATATGAGGAGGGAAGTGAACTAAGGTAGATACAGCAAAGGTTGCCTGTCCTCTTCTATGTGTTACCAGTTATCTACGCTTGCATGAGCTGAAACCTGAATTTTAAGAAAAATGAATCTTTAGAAATAAAAAATCTGGTCACTTTTAAACTGAAACTTAACTCATGTTTCATGTGTGGAATTAAGAGACTTTCATAAAACCTCTTGCCTGGCCTTGGATGATTCTGAGGTATTTTTGTTGGGCTCCAAACTCTATAAACTAGCCACTACTAACAGCTTCCTTCTGTGAGAGGCTCTGTTTCAAACTACAGCAAAACTCAAAGGTTAAGTCCAAAATAAACAGTTCCTGCAAAAGTAAATTGATAAATAGCTCCCCTGTAATCATATAATTAGTGGTACAATGTGTTAACCGCTTTTGTGAAAGCAATTTAAATGCTCACCATTCATATTGTCAAAAATATCATTGACCCAGTTGCTTAAAAACAATTGATGAAACGAATGTTGGTCTTTACTGTGGTTATTAATGCTGGGGCAGATCTTGCTGTGTGCAGACAGCAACAGACCCTTCGGTACGCATCCACACTGTGTTTTTTTATTCTTTCCTAAGAAAATTTGGGGGTCAGGGCAGGGTGGCAAGGATCCACATCTGGCCTACTCACTTATCCACAGTCATTGGATCCACTAGCCAAACTTCCTACATACTGAGCATCAGTAGCTGTTAGGAAAAATTGTACCTCAGCAAATTCAAAACATTTGATATCTAAAGCTTTAGTAATACAATCATATTTCATAGAACATGAAATGCCCACAGTCAAGTGATTCGCTCCCTAAAGGCTTTCACATCAGAGAACACCTGAAAAAAATACAGGGATAGACTCACGTTTGCAAACCAAGTAAAACCCAGAGTAACAAAAGGGATTTTAAGAAAATTTTCCACCCCTCATTGGGAAATAGAGATCAAGATGATTAGAGCTAAGTATGATTAGGTCTAAATTAATGTTGGAATTCAGTCAACAGAAGCAAATACCCTCATTTTAACTTTATCCAAGATCATCATCAAGACTGCAAAATTTCTGCAATCTGCAAGATGTTTTATCTTTATAAAAGGTCTGGTCCTTATGTGTGAAAAGACACTTGCCTGCTGTTAAGCTGGTAATTATAGAATAACATTTCTCAATATGTAGAACATTCCTTAGGATATGGACAAACTTTGGTGGGCAACTCTCCTCATAGAGGCTGAACTGCCATTATTAAAAACTAAAGCTCTAGCTCTTGCGGTTGTGAAAGGTGCCTGCAAAAAATGGAGCAATTGGTTCAGAAGGGTCTGCCTGCAACTTATACTCTTAGGCATGCACTAAATCCACTGATTACAAGAGGTGCTAATGCCAATACTGCTCACTATTTCACTACTGATGCATGTACAAAGGAAAAAGTATTTTAGTAGGAATCCTTACCCCAGTGTTTCTGAGAGTAAGCAGTAAAAAATGGCATGTAATAAGGATAAACTAGAATATACATATGCTAAGGTGTTTGAATTTAAAACCTCAGGGAAAAGAAATGGGTTTGATTGATTCCATTTTGAAAGTGAGCTTAGCTTTTAAAAGACTAAGAAGTACCATTACAGGAAGATGTAATGATTTTACAATAACAGCAGATACCCAAATAGCAACAAACCACTGCACACAAAATGCCTGACTTGCTAGTAAACAGCTGTGCAGCCCATGCCCCTTATTCTAAATTTTCCATTTTCAATTCCTTGCCTCCTGGGCTTAAAAGAAGATTCTTTACTAATAAACTAATAAACCTGCCTATATATATTATCTTCCATTCAAATGTCATTTAACAGTAGTTTGACCCAGATGAGCTGCTCCCAAGCTTTTATATCTGCACACCTAGTTTCAGGACCATAACCCCACTTCTAGCTGATGACCTCCCTATGAATGCTACAGCTCCACTGTCTGGGAAACACTAACCTTGATTGTAGGACTCACAGGAGAATAAGCAGAAATGTCACACCTTGAGAAATAAATGTATAGTCAATATACCTTTCACTATGAGTTCTCAGTATAAATACAGACAGACGCACTCAGTCCCATACACAGGTACACAAATGCCCATTCAGGCAAGCTATAAACTAATGAAGATATTTTTCCTACACCCTGGACAAAGAAAAAGGAAAAAAGAGAAGCTTATATTGGTACAGATATTTCTATTTTTAAATACTCGGGAAGAACTTTGATACTTCAGTAACGGGCCAGTTCCTAGATGGACTGTACAAATAATTGTGCAAAGAATCATATCCAGGGCAACAGCGTCAGGGTTTGATGTCTACATAAAGAGGTACTCTGGCACATGCGGCTCCCATGATAGACTTGGAAGCAGACAAACCAATTTTAAAAGAAATAGCAAGCCAAAGCTATTATATAGTAGACATGGTGTTGAAGCCAGTCATTCAGTCCCCACTAGTTTAAATGTTCTTCCATACTGACAGGGCTTGGAACCCAAGTCATACCGAAGAATGCCATTCAGCATCAGTGATGAAAATAATGAAAATTAAGACTGGAGCTGTAAAAGCAAATGGAAAAACATGATGTAGAATCAGGGTTCTCATGTGCTGTTTATTGTGGAAAATACCTAGAAAGTGACTTTGTCTATAAAATGGACAATATGTATAAAGACATAATGGAATAAAATAGCTCTAGATGAACAGGAACCACTGAGAAGGCTGGAATTTGGATTCTAGGAATTCAGCCCTTCGATGAGTTCCATTCTACAATTGTTCTTGTTCAGAACAACTGCTTTTCTACAAGTCCATACTATTAAAAAGAACAATCACTTCACAAGACCATCACCTGATTGCTGGGTGTTAGCTCCCCTCATGGATTGTACAGTGCAAACACAGTAATTTCTGCCCAGCCTAGAGAAATGCAGCTTAGCACAGATCTAGGAACAGATGCTAAAGGCAAAACCAACATACTGCTACATCAAGCAGGTGATATTTCTGCTCGTTTGCTTTCCACTCCTTTTCTCACTTTGCGTGTATACCTCCTTGTAGAAAAGTAGAATCAAGATCTACTCAATGTCCATAGTTTTGTATTTTTAACAGAAAACAAAAGTTAAATCCTTCCATGACACAGCTGCATAGAACAGAGTAGAAGAAAACTTCAGCGTGTTGGGGGAGGCATGGGGGGAAAGGGAGGCAATAGACTTTCATTGCCTTGTTCTGGACATGCAGGAAGAAAGACAAGATGCAAGGGATGTGGTTTATTTTGGCTGCAGCTTTATTAACTCAGCTCCTCTGGGAACTACCATCAATAACTTGTACAGTACAGGTCGTCATTCTTTCCATAATCATTCCCACCTGCTGGAGAGCTGCAGTTGGCCTCCTTTCTCCCATCACTCCTCCCCTCCCCGCCCCCAACCTCCACAGCTGGTCACCAGCTCGCTACTGACCACCATATCCCCTAAAAAAGGGTAAAGGGGCTGGAAGAGGCACTTGTCTCCTTGCTGTTACAGACTTTAGCAGTTCCTACTCCCCCTCAGCTTCTTACCTTTCTCTAAGTTCTCCTCCAGTTCCAGTTTATCGGACATTCAGATCTTCATGGAACAAATACCTGTATTGCACATCTGCCTTAGGGAGGAGACAGCAATTAGCTCGGCTGAGCTTCTCCACCCCTCTGTCCCATTTCCCAGAGAGTTAACAGTTCACATTTGCTGCTAAGCATAAAGCTGTTATCACACTCTGCATATACAAACTCAACAAAGTGCCTCAAATAGAAATAAATGCCATTTATCCAGAATGCTGATTACCATGAGGTTTAAGATTGCTGTAACAATGTTTACTTAGATCAATATTTGAAAATACCATTTTAAATAGCAAAGGAAGTATTTTTTTACATTGGTCAGAGAAAGTGAGAAGCAGAGAGCAATCTAATTTCCATGGTTTTTATATATGCATCAGATGATCTGTTGACTTCACATTCTCAACTTTGTTCTTTAGTTCTAAGAACGGGCATGATACCAGCAGAGAGAACCGAGGGCTTGGAATGAGAGGGACAACGTGTTTCACAAGAGCCAAGACTGTATAGAAGTGGGAATGTGCTTATTGACTGTCTGCACACACAATCAAACCCTTGCGTTGCTCACACATGAAGTTTATATGAAATGTGTGTCTGCACATATACCTGCTCCCCACCTTCCCTGGCAGGAAGATAGGCCCTATGTGTGCAAATCACATGCGGAGGAATGAAGGATGAATAAATGCAGCAAGAATTACACTCCCATCAGAAGTCTGTCCTTTAAGAAAATAGCAAATACGCGATCAAAAGCACGCACAGAAAAGGTTTTCTCATATAATGCCAGCCATTTATCAGGTAAAAGGCACAAAAGTGTCTATGGAAAATCCCATCTGGTATTCCAATGGTATGACCACTGCATCTTAAAAAGCAATCAGTCTATTTTTATACTCCTGTTCCTCTAGGATTTTTTTATTTGTTTTGGCAATGTATCTACATTTTCTACGAATTATCAGTGAATGTAGGAAACGCTTTCTAGGATCTTCAGTGCAAGAAATGTGATTGGAAATACTTCTATTTCTTAAGCCATTAAAATGCAGTTGTATGAAGTAGCTGTGTTATCACTGCCATGTCATTTTACATAATTATCTTCCTTCTACAAACAACAGCTATTGCAGACCCACTGACCCTTCCCCCTTCTGAACTGATTCTCTTTTCTCATCTCTTATTGCTTCATTAACCAAATTAAAATAATTAAAAGCTATACCAGTTGTAGATGCGATGTAAGACCAGAAATGGGTCTGTTCCCATTGACTTCAGAGAAAATGGGTCATTGGTATGCATGATGCTGGCTCCAGAAATCAAAATTAGGAGGACTTTGCATTTCTGTTTCAGTATTTTTTTCCCACTCAATTAATAAGTAAAGTCAATTGCATAAAGGAAAAATGTGTATATCAAAATGGAACACATTTTCATCTGGCTTTTACATTTTCTAAATGAATTCCCTTGAAAATGAAGTCTATAACTGAAACAGAAATTATATATTTATTGCTCATAAAAATGTATCATACACAAGATGTTGAATGTTGAACTACTTAGAGAAATTTACTCCTTTGCATTTTTCACAAGAAGTTCCATTATGTGAACTGATGGATCTTTTCTGGAATCAGGGACATTTGTCTCCATTCCCAAATGCAGAAGAATGGAAATACGGTTTTCTATCATTTTGCTGCCCTTGGTCCAGGTCCATTCAATTTTTTTCCTAATGTTTTGGAAACATACAGACATGAAAACCAATGTCTGCCTGGCCCAGCAGGAGATAGTAAAATACTTCACAAACACCAGATGGGATTTTAACAATGTTTGTAAAATATAAAATGCTCGAAGCGTTCTCTGCAAACCTAAAACTGAACATGTTTCATCTCATTATGAGCCTTTTTTTCACCTAGTGAATTCCTTTACATTTTCTGTTAGAAGACTGACACTAACAGACCTCTGATGTTTAAAAGGAAACTCCAAAATCAACCTCTTTCTTCAGAAACTAATATTGATACATATGATAAAATACCTGTGTGATGTCACCAGTGTAAATCCTATGGAATCATTATAATGTGACTGCATGGTCTCAATGCTGGGAAAAAACATAATGATATTTTTGTTTCATTCTTCTATTAAATAACTAAGGCATTTGTGGGTTTTAAGATACTGTATTATGTTTATGTTTCTAACCATCAGATAACATTTTAAAAGTAAAAAAGCAGACTGCCTATCCATCATCACATTGAAAGAAATAATAATGAGTCCTTACTCCTCCAGGATTAGGAATGCTGCTGAATGGAAAATTTTAAGAAATCTACTTTTGCCACAAGATACAAAATGATTTAAACTGAAATTGTTTGAGGGAGATGAGCCAGCTGCACTGAATTTCTTATTAAAAAAAAGGGAAACATTTCAAAAGTATTGAGAAGAGTTATTTAGACGATTTTCTAACTGAAAATTTTTCTGTTTGCTCAGTTTTCCTTTCAAAGCTTTAATCTCAAAATGTAAGGCAGTAAGACCTGAAATAATACACCTTAAAAATAGAATTATATATTCAGAAACAATCAAAACCAACAATTCATGTCAAAGCAATAGTTAAGTTCACAACCATTCTGAAATGTCAACATATTGCCCTGACAAGGGATGGACAGAATCATCAAAATCTTGAAAGTTTTCCCAAGAAGGAGAGTCATTTTAAACTGTGTGAAACAATGAAGTTAATTTACATGCAATATAATATAATTTTCTAGAAGGAAACCCTGTCTATATACAACCAGCCTTGTAGCCTACTTGTTCTCTTAAATCCAAACAGTATTTGAATTAACTGAATATTTTAAAGTATATTGTACAGAAGTATTCTTATTTCCCTCACTAAACATTTCTGCTTATAGGGTACCTGCGCTTTCCTGAACAAAGGATACACAACTCTTATATAATCTGGTAATTTTCTGCCTCCACCAGACAAAGCAGTTATTCCAAGGCTAAATCAGTAGCTAGCATTAATAGGCATAGGTGTGTGCTTTCCTGCTCCAGGAGCCCTGGTCTCCCTAACTTGGTAAGCTGCAAAGTCAAACTTTATGGTTTCCTTTTGACGGCAGTCTCTTGACGGCATTCCCAGCAGCACAGTGATCTGGGTTTAACAAAAGGACTCCCTTCTCGGCATGCGCTGCAGTGGGAGCCACCACGCTCTCAGGGGAAGTGACAGCCAGTGACTCCAGAGAGAGAGCCTGGAGTTCCTCCTTCTCACTTGCTGGCTGAATGCTGTGATGCAAATGGAACAGTAGCACTGGCATTGCTTAGAAGGTGACTGGTCAGGGACTGACCACTGAGTGCAAATACGAGGTTGGCTTTGGATGGGGGAGGCATTGCAAACTCCTGCGACCTCCAAGCAGAGCTCAGGTGGGAGAAGAGGGCCCTCTTACCCACCCTGGGGGCGCTTCTGCATGGGCCTAGGGGCAACTTCAAGGGCAATCAGGGTCACACTGAAGGCATTTTAGGCTGCACCAGATGTACATAATGGTGGAAAATAGCTTTTTTGGCTGCTTCTTCAAGAATTAGGTACCACATTTCAATGCAGTTTCAGCAATCTTCAACTTCAGCTTAGGGAGCTAAGTGGTGGTAATGCAAAATAGCTTAGTTTAGAAAGTTTTAATTCCAGAAATGCCTATTGCCATCTGAAGGTACTTAGTAGAGTGAGGCAGTCTAGATATCTTGCATCAGGTTTACCAGATTCTCCCAGTTGCGATTTATATTTATCATTTAATTTTAAAGAGGTGTCAAAGGAATTGTGGCCCCCTAGAATATGCCCCTTTTAGTTGTGACTCTTGGATGACTTTATGCACAAAAGTGCAGGGTGTCGATTGAAGTAAAGCCACAAATGAGTTATGCATGGTCATCTTTAAATCAGAAGAGTATTAAGTGCCTTTAAGTTTCCCTATCCCTTTGCATTATAGGCCAGATTTTCATAAAGTGAAGCCTGATAGCCATATATTTTATGAGCCTGACTTTTGCACCAGCAAGTGCCGCAATTGCATCCTCAAACATAGCTTTATTTCAAGAAAACAGACGGATATTTGGGTGACTGAGGGAGCAGTGAGCTCTTACTGAATTCAATGTGAACCTTTCCACCAACTTCAGTGGGATTTATGTTAACAGCAGAATCATATTTTTATTAAGAAATGAAAGATTTCTGTAGATAGTTGCATAAAACCAACAGCAAAAGGATGGAGTCAGATATGTAATGACCTCTGGCTTGCTTTGTGAAAATCCCACGCTGAAGGTCATCCAAGAAAGAATGATTTCAGGAGAGCCAGTGCTGGTATAATCTTTTTGTTACGCTTTTTGTAAAGCTGCTTGTTCTATTAATTTAGTAGCAGCTATTACTATAACTACTGAAATGCTATGAATTATTAATGGATGATTTTTACTCTCTTCTCCTGTGGTGTATTATTGCACTTCCTGAGGGTTTTATGTGCTTTTTGGTTAAATATTTTTAAAACAGTAACATTGTCAGGATAAAGAAAAGCCAAAATAAATTCTACTCATGAAAATTGTATTTTGGTTAAGTAATGTGTATGCTTCGCCTACACATTCGGCTGCATCCATTTACAGACAAAATCTGCCTTCATAGAAATTTATGTGCAGAAACAAGGGACAAACTTTAAAAGCTGGAACACTTCAGTAGAGATCTTTTTACAAGGGTCCTATAATTTGAGTTACTCAGTTCCACATGTGGCACCCCCTTGAAACCTACAGCAATTGTGCGTGTACAGTCACAGAAGAATTGAGTCCTCTATATTCCTTAGTGAGAAAGATATAAACAGTCAGTGTCCTGAGGGAATTCACAAAATAAAACCTATCTCGCTATGCAATTGTGTACTAAAATACTCCTGTGTAAAACTGTGGTCTTTCAGTATTTTTATTTCCCAATGACCTCATAGATTTTGTATCAATTTTATTCAGTTTACAAGTTAAAATATGCTTGTGCTTCCTTTTGTAAATGCCAACCCTCCGAACTAGGCCTGAAATGTAAAAGTCAAGATGGGTTTTCTCAAGTTTATACTCATCAGCATCACCAGTAAAAGATGCTCCGCAGCTGGAGCTCCCCTAGAAATGCTATTGTGCAAGATTGACAATAAACCAAATCACTCTCACTAAATTTGTTGGCTCTCCAGAAAGAGAAAAGCAGCTAAAATGTACTGGCAAGGGCTGTGCCACCTTTGGAAGAGCTGTAAGCACTGTGTGCTCCAGCTCCAGTCTGCCTGCTGCTCACACATGACTGTTGAAGGACAGGCTGCAGGCTGCTTACTAAGGCCTGCCTGGCGGTGCATCAGTTTGTATTTGGGCCTGCACTGGCTTGCTTTCTGTTTGATTTTATGCTTCAGAGTTCCTTACCCTGTGCTTGAGTGCCTTCATGAACCCTGAAGGAGCCCATAACTATAGACCATGAGTTCCGTGGCCCTCTGGGTTACATGAGAACTACCGTCTAGGAACTACACTCATCCCTAGAGTCAGCACAGTAAGCTGGAAAAGCTCAGCACACAGTGGAAGTAAACAATAGGAGGAAAAATATATCATTTTTAGTGGGCACCTTCACTTTATTCACAGTAATTGTCCTCAGAGTTGCCTACAAGGTGAAGAGTAGTCTCTGAATTTCAGTGGGAAATGGGAAGCTGTATCTCCCTTCACCTCTTTTGTAAATGGCTATCTGTATGTTAGCTTTGATGCTGCAAGAAAAAAAAGTCAGATTGAGAGAATTTTTTTTTCCAATTTCTTTTTGGCCACAGAACAAAACTGTCAATTATTTGTGCTAGTGTGTGTATGTGTCCAGATGCTGCTTTTCAAGTAACGCATCCCACCCAAGCTCCACATTATGGCTCCATCCATGTCTCGTGTCTTCAACTCCACTAGGTTCTCATTCCTGTCTTCCCTTTCCCATCCAAGAGAGAATCTCTGAGGCTGAATGAGTCCTGAATTATATTGCTTTTAATGGACCCAAATGCTAACTGCCCTTTCTGCGTTTCAAAATTTACATCTGGAAACAATAATAAAGCCACTTTGCCTATAAGTAACTTTATCCATGCTACTTATAACTTAAAGAACATTTTATTTGTATTTCTATTTAAATAATTTGACGAAGAGATCTCTCAGATGCTGGCTGATTCTCCTTGTCTTGGCTAAAGGGTGCAGTGCACCCTTTCAACCTCCAAATATGATCTTTCTGTCTCTTCTGAAAAAAAGTTTCCCTTTGAAGTTACTGAGGCAAGCCAGTGGTGTTGGTTCACCCGCCCGCTTCCATAAAACCTATTATTCAGAAACTGGAACACCTACTTGATGACTGTAAAGGCACAAGCTACAGGCTGGGATTCAGTACATTTCTACAAACATTCTCCCATGTTATTATTACAGCAGACAAACATAATGTGCAGAAGAAATTATTTTAAAAGAATTTATGCTTGTATAGCAGATACACCTAATATAAAGTGAAATTAGGAAAAAAGAGATTTTATAGAATATACACTGTATTTTAATGAACAGTGCATGCATCTCCCAGGATTTTTTAGGCAGCATATGGAAGACTTTTTTCTCTTGCATTTCGTGATAGGATCAAATAGGCTAAAACTCAGATAGAACTGAGAGTAGGATAATCGTATTCACATTTTTACATCACTTCTTGAAAATCCAGGCTTTCATATCAACAGCATAATCTGTTCTCCAGTATATTGAAAATGTGCTAGAAAATAAAAAGCCTAATAAATCTAATGGCTAAAGCCATGCCCCCTTTTTGGTTTCAGAAAGCAATTTCTATTTAGCAATGGCCTCAGTTGTTCAAGTGCATCTGTGCTGTGCAGTACTATCTAATGCAGCCACTTGGCTATTCATACAACTTGAGCTAGCTTTTCATTTGTCCTGAAAGATGTATCCGCTCTCTCAAAGCCAGCTCAGGTGTATCAATATAGATATACAGAGGCATGTAAACACCCCTGTTCTGTGTCATGATATAGCCCTTGTGAGTCAAAATTTCCACTGACTTAAATTAAAATTAGCAAAATAGAGTATGAACGGAAAGATTGGTCCTTACAGCTATAGAGTTAAGATAACTGTAGAAGGGAATGAGTCCCTGAACTTATATTTGGCTCAATGTGAGCTGACCCCTCTATTGCTCATAACTACATCCTAGCTCAATTAATAGATTTTTTCTGTGGCAGAAAAAACAAGTCTTGAAACCTCACCCCTCAAATCCCAATATTGTCCGTCACGTGTCTCAAAGCCAGGTATAAAGGACAGAGAAGTTCCTAATGTGAGGATGCTTTCAAAGCAGGTTTTTTTCTCCATTCATTTGCCCGCATAGAGCTTAGAGTAGTAAATGGTGCCTACTGACAGTGCCTTAATGGGTTGAATGCAAGTAAATTGTGCACAGCTATCTAATAAATGCTATTTATACAGGGCGCTTCTAAAGTAACACATAAAAGCAGTGAGTTCTAAAAACCTCCAGTTTATTAAATCTATATATGTATCATACAAAGTCTAACTATATCTGCATTCTTTTGTCCTGGCAATGTCTGGGTGACTCCTGAAACACTGAAGATGCAGATGATTCACAAACCTGAGGGAATATTGTCCTGTTTCTGTGTATTACTACTATCATGCCCATTTAAGTATCAAAAGGATAAAAAAGTTACAGATGAGTTATTATAACTAAAATTATTTTAAATAAATGTACATCATGCTACAAAGCAAATCTGAGAGCAATTGTGACAGGTGTTACAATAGCATCTGGAAAGAATGGCAATTTCAGCTACACACCTTCCTTCACTCTTCTGACAGGCTCAGTTAGGGGCGCATGCCAGTACTACTGTTAATCCCTTGGACTACATTGTAGGTTCAGCATTTTCAGCAAGTATCACTGAACAAAACAACCTGTAAAACATATACCGACTTCAAAGCTAGTTTTGCCAATGACATTTTCAATGCCGGTTCCTCCTGGTAAAATAGAGGGGCAACTTGTAAAAAGAACCACATAAGGCTTCTCCAGGTTATCTCTGTAGCTTCTGATTATAATTTTTTTCTGTTTCCTGAAAAACTCTCTAGTAAATAAAGAGTATTTTGACCAGAGAGGACTAACTGGGGATACAGTATCCTCATCAACACTATCATCATAGAACTGCCACGGTGTTTTTTAACCTTCCTCCTTGTATGTACTTACGTTGTAGCTGGGTTCATCACCGCTAACATGTGACTGATTTGGTCACCCTGTTTCTTAAAAATTTCAGACTGTTCCTTCAGAATTGCCTTTTTTATATTGGGCTTTGGTAATTCTCAAAAAAATGCCCATCTTGAAATGCGTAAGCTGTACTGGGGGGAAAAAAATCAAGAATACCTAGATTATGGCTTCTACTCTGAACCATCTTCTAAAGAAACCTGTCTCTCTTGTGAATATTGTACGCTTCCCTGCTTTCCTCTGGCACTGTAAACTTCTCTTTCATATAACCTATGTACTACTGTTCAGTACTTTGGGGAAGGACGGAGAGTTCACATTCATCCACTCTCTCTCTTCCATGCAGTGAATGGTTGTGTCAAGCAGCTCTATGGTAACTGTTGGTCACAACACAGAGCGAGTGTTAAAAACACTCCCTTACTTTCATATAGCCTGTGCAGCCTTCCCTCATTGTACAGGCATGTCAGAAACTATCATCACCCGAGCCCTCGGTCTAAGAGATAGTGTCCAGGATTCCTTCTGAAATGAGCTGTATGTGGTTTTCCACAGCTGCATTAATAGCTATTAGTTGGTACAGGGGACATGCAGCCATTTTCCTTAATACCTGAGGAGCTCCCTAATCTGCAGCCTTGTACTCTTGCACCTGTATTACACCTCTCCTCTTGCAAAGGCCTGCTGGTATGCAAAGGGTGGAAGTGCAGAAAAGGGATCCAGGCCCCTCTCTTTACACAGGTAGAATGCCATTTTCTACCTTGGAATATAAGAGGCCTTTCAAGATGAACATGCGGTTAAAGGCTATATTATACAAAGTCTTTTTCATAAGGTTAACCTTTCTCTCACATTTAGGACAGAAACATAGAACAACGGATGCTGGAAGAACTTACAGAGGTTACCTGGCAACCTTCAGATCAGGTTGCTCAAGGCCTTATCCAGTTGAGATATGAAAAGAAACCAAAGGGTCTTGAAATAAATTATGCCCCAGAGTTTGGGAACAGCTAAAAAGAAGTGAGAGATGGAATATTAGTTTTCTGATGAGTTTTACACAGGAGCTGGGATTGGTTAGACTGCATCCTCACTTCTCCACTCCCCCCATCTCTTTTAGTACCTGAAATGACAAAAAGTAAAAATTTGTTTCTGCCTACTATTTTCTTTTCTGGTCTGTCTGATGCTCTTTCACCATGAAACTATTATTACTTCAGAGTGTCTGGGCATTTCAAATGCAAGCTTTATACTGCTGTTGTGTTTTAAAGACCAGATTAAATCTATTTGAATAGCCACTTGATTATATTCTTGCCTCAAAGTGTAATTGTTTAAAATAAGCTGCAACTCGTGCCTTCTCAATTCTGTTGTCTGGAGCGCCTGCTGAGTGTCCTGGAGCAGGGCTCAGAGCAGCACCAGCAGCCAGCAGAGGGAGCCCATGCTTTTAGCTTGGTCTCGTCTTACTGAAATCGGTGAGAGATGTAAAAGGGCAACATCAAGCATACAGCTTCCGTACAGATAAACTCAAGTGTTGATAAGAGATGGTAGCCAAGTTTCTTTTTAATTCAAGCAGAAGTATCTATCTCTTGGGTGTGCATGCTTTTGGCAAAACAATAAATAAAATCTACACCTTCCAGTAATAAGCAGTAAAAAAATTATTCGGTGTGAATACACAAATGCATGGGAATCCATTCAACTTCTTCACAGATCAACTTGTAGATATGGTTGGAATCTTTTAATTAACCCTTGGCCTCATATGCCTTTTTGTCTGTCACTACTTTTTCAAAAGTCAAAATAATGTCTTCATCTACTGCTTCATCTTCTTAGTTCAACCACGGCTTCAGACTCCAGCCTTGCAGACAAATATATGCACTTGCTTTGTCCATGTGAAGAGTCCCAAAGAAGTTGTGCAATGTACAAGAAATACATTTATAATATATACCTGTGACTTTTCCAAAGAGTAGTTTGTACTTTTAATGTCTTACTGAGATCTAATTGTTTGGGTTGTTTGGGTTTTTTTTCCCAAATATCTGTTATAACTCATGTTAATTACTCTTTGTGTGAAAGCATTAATAAAAGGTACCGTATTTTTCATGTGTTAAGGGTATGTTTTTACAGAAATTTCTCTGAACAGTTGCAATTCACCTGAACACAATTCTAAACTTGTTAGGTTTTACTCTGGCGAGGTACTGAGATAGAAATAGGAAGAACAGCCTTGCATACTAAATGCGATGGAACTACCACAAAAGCCTCTATTATTTGGACAAATCACAGTAAATAGTAAGCTGTATTTGAGAAACAGATATCTATGTACCCGATTTTCCTTGTATCTATCAACCCACAGCAATAGTAAGAGATGAAATAACAGTCTCACCAGATTACTCCGAACTTGACAGCTCAAAATAATTTAATTATAAAATTAACTTCATGTTGAATTTCATGCTGTCTCTCATATACATATTCTCAAGAAATATAAAGTAAGAGTTCTTACTGCATGGAAAAACGTTCTCTTAAAAAATGCAGTGGGAAAAACTTTGCTGATATCCTGCTGGACAACTGGAAAACTGGAAGAAATTCTAACCATTAAAGCTCCAAAGTAAAATATACCATAAATAATCTCCCTTGATTGCCACAGTAAATCTGAATTTAGGATTTCAAAATAGCTTACTTAGTCTAACTTTTCAAACTGTTTTTAAGTTGTTCTCAATTTGTAATTAAGTTGTGCAAAGTTAGGACAGCAAAAACTACCAGTGTCTCAAAATTAGCAGTTACATTTTGAAAAGGTAAATAAATAGAAATACTTCATTCTGAAGATTTCTGGGCACAAATGAGCATTACTAAAGAGTAGTAACTGATTTGACTCAAATTAACCTGTGAATAATATGCTCCTGCCCTAAAAAAAGTTGAATACAATGCTAATGTATACACAAATATATATACATAACATAACGCATAATCTGACAACTTATCCTAAAACTCTGACACCATATGGAAAGGGCAGATTTTGCTCTCTGTTACAAATGGGTCAAGCTGCAAGTTGTTGAGAGGACAGAAGTCTAAAGCAAAATAAGAAGACAGCTGAATTCTGCATGGCCACCCACGAGCAGCACAGCATCCCCTATGAAGTCTTCTTCTCTCCCCAAACCATTTCAATTGTGTTAAGTTCCCATGTTTAAAGAAATACTCCCTAAAATCCTCAGCCAACAGACCTGGCATTTGTGACGTCTTTCCATAATAACATTTTCTAAAATTTTGCATTAATCATTATTATTCTTAGTATTAAGTGTGCTAAATGCGTATTTGTTCTACAGATGAATATGTGTTCCCTGAAAAGGAAAATCTATAATGTAAATGAAAGTGAAAAAAGTACAAATACATTGCTTTTGACTTGGTGCTTTTGATATCCATTCCAAGTGATCAAACTTAAAAGTAATTATTTTTCAATACAATGCATTGCTTTCTCCTTTTGTCATTATCTTTCTCTTTGTATACTTTAAATTCCATCTGTTTTTACCATAGTTCACAGAAATACTTCAGAGAAAAATTAAACTTGACCAAATGCTGCTTTCTATACCACTGCTGCTTCTGACAGATTCCAAGTGGCATTAGACCAAAATAATTAGTACTGATTTACTTTCAATGTCCTGTTTCACCTGTCTCAGGGCTCATATATTGAGCCAAATGCAGACCAAAAAACGTACATAAATAGAATATACTAAGCCTGGGCTTTTCATATCAGTCCTTATTTGCCAAAGTTTCCTCTTTCCTGCATGTAACTTCTCAGGGCTCTGCTCTGCTGTAGTAGCAACTCTAATCATAATCAATGCAGGGATACTTTTGCAAAGCAACCTTGATTTAACTATCCACAAATACATAAAATAATTAATATAGGTGCTTTGAACCACCTTCTGGAGAAGTCTATTACTCTTAATCAGCTTCAGATAGATGCCTGGGAGATTAAATTTGGGTGGTACGAACACTCCCTCCTCATCTCCTACTGTCTCCATTAATTACTAAAGAAAAGTAGCCAAACCCTCAGAGGCCTGAGTTATTAACAGAAATAAATATACCAGCTTCCATGAAACTGCACTAATTTTGTATTGCTGAGAATCTTGCCTTTTCAGCTACTACAACAAAATGAACCTTACTCTGGATTTACAAGAATTTAACAGATCTCGACCAGGTCTATAAACTATAAATTTTAACTTCTTTCAGACACTCTTTTAAAAAGAAAGTCCTGCAGCAACCATGCGTTTGGAAATTTCAGTGCTAATGACAGCAATTGGAGGGATATTCAAACCATCCAGCATGGGCAACTGTATTAGCCTTGTAAGAGGCTCTAAGGTTCCCGTGTGATCTCAATGGACAGAGATAAGAGTTCTCTCAGCTTGAAGCCAAGGGCCAGCAAGTGCCTTCTGCAGGTACCTCTTTGTCTTCAATGATGACAGATGAAGCTAAACGATGCAACACCCTGCTCCTCACTTTTGTAAAGATGATACGTGTCATGGGTCTATGCTGACACTCTGTTAAGGTGGGATTTATAAATATAAAACTCTTTTCTTCAGTTGCTTGCCTCAAAAGTAAACACATCCCAAAATAAACGTGCCTGCCCTGAAGTCAGCTAACCAGCCTTGCCAAGGAACAGAAGAGCAACCGAATGCATGTTATAAATATGTTAATGTTATATAAGCCCTGATTCTGACATTCAGTCCAGAAATATATCTCTCTATCTTTCAAAAACATTTAATGCAAATGCATAGCAATTCACAAAGTATTAACACTATCAGGGGCAGCATTTGTAGAAGAAACGGCATAGAAACTTCAGAGTTGTGAATCTCAACTGGCTGAGTTTATTGCAGGTACCAAGACTTCTTGCCGCTTTCTCTTGAAAGTTTTTTGTGGGCCACCTTCCCTCCTCTTCTCTGTAAAGACCGCCTTGTCATTCCTCTTCTCTAAACCTCCTATTAGTCCTGAGTGTCCTCATTCTCTTTTTTCAAATACAAGGGCTCCTCCAGCTCACCCTCTCTCATCTTTCTATAACACCTGTGCTGCAATCATTCTTCCTCCCTTTGCTCCATGCTCCCCTGCATAAGGCTCCTTCTATCTTCAGCTCCTTGGCAGCTGTAAGCACACAATCCCACTTTGCCTTCCTGCTGGTTGCTCTGTCCAAATTCTTGACCAGTTCCCTTCCTCCACCTACAGCAGAGGCCCTGGACGATTGCCAGCCACGCAGAAGAAGTAGTATTTCTTGTATATCCGTGTAAGCATTCTACATGACCTGTGTCACTGGCAGGCTCTGGTGAGGCTTTGTCCATGTGTTGAAGGTCACCGACCTATATTTTGCTCCTTCCCTCCCTTTGTGTCATTTTGCATTACTGCAGATGGGACTGCATCAACTTAAAAGGGTCAACAGAGGTGGGTAACGTCTCCTGCCAGTTTATCACTGTGGTACAAAGTAAGGATGAAGCATGTGAGCCACAGAAACATGGACACTTCAACATCTGTTCTGATTAAGTATGTAGTAAAAGCTTTGTTGATTAATTTTGCACTGGGCAATACGCAAATAGGTTCCAAAAACTTCTTGAAAAATGAAGTCCTACAAGGTATTTCCCGTTTGATTTTTCCAAAGTCCTAGTTAAGAATAGGAAAAGCACTGCTATCAAGATGATAGAGATGTTTGAAATCTTTTGGTCTTACTAATGAAAAATTCTTGACTTTCCTCTCTGCAACAAAATCTGCTTTTTCTATCCTTACACTTCAAAAGCCAAATACACAGAGACAGAAATAAAAATACAGACCCCTCCTCCTTCTAGAGAGGAATTTACAGGAAAACAAGGTACTACACCACATCTAAAACCTTCTGACAATTTGTCACAATTAGGTGCTTCTTTCTTAGACACATTTCTTACTTTTGCATGGCAGCTGATCCCAAAATGACTAAAACTATTACAACCACCACAAAAAAAGAAAAAGAAGGAAAAAACCCATTATTGTGACCTCCTTCAAACAGCTACAAAACAATGTAATCACTCATTATACAGTATCATGCAAATACACTTCAAAAACCACAGAACCCCAGGGTGTTTGCCACACAGACACAGTGAGAGGAGGAAGGATGAAAGAATTGGACAGAATTTCTATATGAGCTGCTAAATTAAGAAATGACTCTATGCATGCACATGGTATGTATCAAGTCTTGTCTTTTACCCAAAGAAGAATGCAGATCACCACAGCACGTAGAGGACACAGAAATACATCATGCATCTCCACACGCACACATATTCAGAGGTTTTATGTTTTATAAGTGTTAAAGAAAAAAAGACCCTGCAACCCTCTATGAACTGGAGTTAACTTCCTCACAGATGTGGAGGTATTGACTTTCCACGGGAGTGCTGAACTTTTGTCACATTAAGTGAACAATATTTTGGAGACCTTCCTCAAAGTCCCACTGACAAGCATCACAGAATGCAGCACTCTCTGGACTTAACTACTGTGCTATAATGCAGAGTAATGCATTTTTAAATGCTTGGCTCTGACACCTGCTATTAAATGGAACAAGTAGCTATTGATTGCTTTTGTGGGGTGAGAAAGTAGAGTCCCAAGACTGTGCAATTCAGGAAACGGTCGAAAGGATTCATCCATCACAACATATCCTTCCAAAATTCACATCCTTCTTTCAGTCCTTTCTGAGAAACATTTGAGCTCACTTGCCGTTTGGCTTCAAACCTACTATGTGTTTTTCTGTGCACGTAAAAACAGGACAAAATCAGTTCAGAGACCTGTTGCAATGATTTACTGACTATCAGAAGGCACAGTTAAGACCACAGTATAAACACCTGACTAGATGAAGACTACAGTTGATTTGACCTGCCTTGCTGCCCCACTCCCATGTGGCACAGTTCTTAAGAAACTGTATTCATAGAATCATAGAATCATAGAACTGTTAAGGTTGGAAAAGACCCTTATGATCATTGAGTCCAGCCATTAACCTAGCACTGCCAAGTCCACCACTAAACCATGTCCTCAAGCACCGCATCTACCTGTCTTTTAAATACCTCCAGGGATGGGGACTCAACCACTTCCCTGGGCAGCCTGTTCCAGTGCCTGACTACTCTTTCAGTGAAGAAGTTTTTCCTAATATCCAACCTAAACCTCCTCTGGCGGAGCTTGAGGCCATTTCCTCTCGTCCTATCACTTGTTACTGGGGTGAAGAGACCGACCCCCACCTCACTACAACCTCCTTTCAGGTAGTTGTAGGGAGCAATAAGGTCTCCCCTCAGCTTCTTCTCCAAACTAAACAACCCCAGCTCCCTCAGCTGCTCCTCATATGACTTGTGCTCTAGACCCTTCACCAGCTTCGTTGCCCTTCTCTGGACACGCGCCAGCACCTCGATGTCCTCCTTGTAGTGAGGGGCCCAAAACTGAACACAGTACTCAAGGTGCGGCCTCACCAGTGCCGAGTACAGGGGGACGGTCATTTCCCTCGCCCTGCTGGCCACACTATTCCTGATACAAGCCAGGATGCCATTGGCCCTCTTGGCCACCTGGGCACACTGCTGGCTCATATTCAGCCAGCTGTCGACCAATACCCGCAGGTCCTTTTCCACCAGGCAGCTCTCCAGCCACTCCTCCCCAAGCCTGTAGTGTTGCCTGGGGTTGTTGTGACCCAAGTGCAGGACCCAGCACTTGGCCTTGCTGAACCTCATACAGTTGGCCCCGGCCCAACAATCCAGCCTGTCCACGTCCCTCTGCAGGGCCTTCCTACCCTCCAGCAGATCGACACTCCCACCCAACTTGGTGTCGTCTGCAAACTTACTGAGGGTGCACTCAATCCCCTCATCCAGATCATCGATAAAGATATTAAACAGGACCAGTCCCAACACTGAGCCCTGGGGAACACCACTCGTGACCGGCCGCCTACTGGATTTGGCTCCATTCACCACCACTCTCTGGGCTCGGCCGTCCAGCCAGTTTTTAACCCAGCGCAGAGTGCACTTGTCCAAGCCGTGAGCAGTCAGTTTCTGCAGGAGAATGCTGTGGGATACAGTGTCAAAGGCCTTACTGAAGTCCAAGTAGACAACATCCACAGCCTTCCCCTCATCCACTAAGCAGGTCACCTTGTCATAGAAGGAGACAACTTTTTTGTATTGTAGCTTTATTGTATACAACTTTATTGTATTGTAAATATTGTAAATACAACTTTATTGTATTGTAGCTGTTGATATGATTCTCTAGGGCTACAGACAAGCTTTGAATGGGCAGTTAGATAGAGCTTGAGAAAAAAGACTGATGAGCCAAAAAGAGCTCTTGTCTGTTTTCAAATATTAGTTGTTCTGATAAAAGGTATTACTCCTCATCTAACACCTTACCATTCTTCATGTACCTTTACACATAGCTTACATGTTCTCCTCTTTCTTCTTTTGGCTTTCTGTGAGACACACAAGGATTAGGTAACAGACCAGTAAATGTTAGAGTTAAAAAGCATCATTTAAAGTATAGTTTAAAGCACATAGTTCCTATGTTGGTGAAATATCCACTTAATGCTTTTGCAGCCTGGCTGTAATTCCCTGAATGATGTCACATCCACCTCAATTCAAAATAATAGAAGGTTCTCTTCATACAGCTTATTTCCACATCTTCACTCTAACACATGGATTTTATTTCCTAAACAGAGAATTACTGTAATGATCGGTTTTCATTCCCTCCAAACAAACATTCAGTAAATCTGCATCCTATGTATTTACATTTTTTTCCTTGTTTCTTTTCCCAAATGCCTAGCTATTAAAATGTGCCTGGGTAATCCTGACTTTTCCACTAATGTTGCAAGCTTTACTATCAGATATTTCCAGACTGAAAATAATGTTCATGTCAGCATTTGCTTCAACATTATATGGATAAGTCAACTGCCTCTGTATGAATTGTAACAGTAGTAATAATACTGTTTTTCTATTTTTGTCCCTTCTTCCCATCAGCAACTCGACTATTGAAGAACATTTCAGGTGAACCCGAGTAAATCTTACCTGTCAAATGTTTCATCTTGGTCCTACCATCACACTAACTACAGAACTGTTGAGGGAAGAGTGCAGCTAGGTGGCAGTGTGCCAAACAAAAGAATCAATATAAAAAGACAATTTCTAAAGATGCGTGACATAGCATGCCTTAAATAGCATAAAAACCTGAACACAAACAAGTTGATGTCACATAATCCATAATATTATTGTGACTGACAAGCTGTAGCCATGTGGTAAATTGAGCCAGGGTAATTAAAACTCCCGTATTTCTTTCTGGTTCTAGGAGTGCCTCTGCCCTAACCATCCTACATTTCGGGTACCAGCATTTATCACTATGTAGAACAGACATGGTGCTATCTGCCGTGGTCTGAAGAACATTTCATGGCTTAATAAAGTGATGTAAATGCATGCATTAGCTTCAGATCCTCAGTAAAACGTGACAGATAGATGATGCAAATGAATGTGAACATATACCGATAAGTAAATATGGAATCAAATGAACACAGTATATAAATAGCCTTCTGCCGTATGTATGAAAACCCTATATAGTGATAAATCTTAAAAGAGATGCACTATTCTCCAGGGCTAGCCAGAAAAGGACAAATCAGGTGTCCTGCAAAGAGGAAAGGATCCTTCTGCACAGATCACTGGGCAGTTGCCGTGCTGCTCTACAGTAGCACAGCCTAAAGGCTAGCGGAGCTTCACACTTGCCTAATGAACCCTTTCAATGTAATGACTTCAACACATCCAATGAAGTTCTTCTTCCAATGGGCAGAAAAAGAAATCCCACCCTGCACAAGAGCTTTATTTTCTCTGCAGCTGAACAACACGCTTGCGCCGCCTTCTAGGAATTTACCCTTCATTCATAGACAGGAAAGGGAAAAACAAGCTACGTTCAACTGTTAACTACCTTGTCCTTTGCTGCTGTGCTGTTACTTTGGCACTGTATTAGACTTGCCTTAACATTTAAGCACTAGCTTACTACCTTTGCTAGCACACGACCTGTTAACATTTCTGCTTTAAACTCCATTTTGGTTGGGACAACTGATCATTTCAGGATTAAGCATACATTTCCATTGTTAAACGCTTTAGCCACACTTTTTTTTAAAATCAATTCATCCAGTTTAAGCTTACAAAACAGAAAGAGCAGTGCATATTTTGGATACCTGATTTTCTTTTTTACAGTCCTATATTTTAAAACCAGATTTCACATAAAGTCTAAAATCTGTCATGCTGTAAGTAACAATCTAAGAGATGCATGTTAAATATATATCTGCTGTGCATTCTTGACATATGAATTGGTACGCTTCTTGTGTGCTAACAATATATAACACAACACATCATTTTGTTTATTCGTACGTAACATTCTATAAAGATATCTTTTATACTGATAAACCTTAGGCTGGAGGGTCATCACATTATATATCACGTTCAGAAGACAGGGGTTTTTTGTCTGAGTATCAGGAAGACAGGAAGAGATTCAAGAGCACTCTGCTGAGATCCTAAGGGGTTTGTTTACTACCTGGATGAAAGCCGAAGACCACTGATGGCTGTACCATGGATGTCACTCCAAGTGACCAGGACATTATGCTGAGACGTCAGAACCTGCAGGAAATCTTACAGTCCCAATGGCCTTTTGGAACAGTAACAGCACCTCCCAGAGACGTTACCAAACTGACAGATGTTTTTCCTTTTCTCTTTATGGAGAACCAGAGACCTATGAGAAACATGAAAAGGAAATAAATGTACAGCCTAATTTAAATGTGCAAAGGTAGGAATTATTCATACCCATTCCTATCAAATCCTCCTTTTAATCTTCAAGCTACTCTTCTTTCAAAAAATCTTGAAGTAAAATTGAATAGCAGTACATTAAATATTTCAAAGAAAGTCACTAGCTGAACAAATGTATTCAGGCAAAATAAACAACATTCAAAGGAGGATTTTTAGAGTTAAACCCTCACCACTTATTAATCTATGCCTGTCTAGCTTCAGATATCTTGCACAAGCTGATAAATCCTCCACAGAAAATGAACAAACAGTATACACTTTGCTTTCTAGAACAAACAAAATATGTGTGCAATAGCCTCAGGTTATATAAATACTATTTCACTAGTTATGAAAAATATTTACTTATTTATTAACTACAACTATTCTGATGTCTTTTGGCAGCGCATGTTAAGGATGCTAATATCATGCAGTACAGATGCCTAATAGAAACTATTTCACCCTAGAAGAAAGCAAAGTATTCGCAGTTTATCAAACCATTAGCATGTACCTTTTCAGCACAGCGCAAAACTTCTTAAAAGCCATGAAATTCAGTGACAAAAGTATTGCTGCTTCACAGTGATATTACACATGGGTAAGAAACAGTCAGAGGTTTGGGGGGAACAGGTCTCCTGGACAGATATCATGGCACATAATGAAAACTCCACTTCCTGCAGAATTGTTCTCCTCAGGCATTTCTTCCGGACAATCTATGCTTTCAACCATTGTTTTTATTAGCTTAGGATAAGGTGATGCTTGGGGAAAAGCTTCCCAGCAGCCCCATAGGCCGAGATTTACACAACATTCTGGCCTGTCTAACCAGCTAGACAGCAGATTCCTTTTTTATTATTTTAAATAAAGCACTTGAGCTCCGGTACAAGATCCTTCTGCAGCTCAGATTACACCAAATGATGGTCCAGAGGTGGGAATAGGGATTATAAACTGAGTAGGATATAAAAGCAATGTATTTTGCCACCCTTTTCATTAGGCTCTCATTTCAGACTTAACTGTAGATTCAAAGACAGTGTAGCAGGAAACCTTTAACTAATGCTCTCCAACACACACCAAGTAGCCTGACCAACAATTTAGTCACCAGTCTAAACAGGAATTGGGCTGGGACTGGGTTATTAAACCGGTAGCTAGTCTCAAGTGTGGAGCTTGTGGTCAACTTTGTTCACACTGAAAACCGATTTGGAAGGAAAAAAAAAGGTTTAAAAAAATTGCCATCCTCACCTTTCCCTTGCCAGTGGCTTTGGCATACTCAGTCACAGAAGAGTGCGCGAAGGCCGCTTTCCGCACAACCTGAGGAATGGAAACCTCTGGCAAGAACCCGGGTGAGGGACAGCTCAAGAGCTTTCAACGTCAGCCTCGCTGCACAGTCAGTTTCCCTTGGCAGCCGGTCTCCTGTAGAAAACTGCTGCCTGTTGGCAAGCCTGCGATTTAACCGAGCAGGAGCGAGGGAAGCGAGGGATCCCCATCTCTGACCGGGACCATCGCTCAGCCCGCCGTTGGGTTTCCCGACCTGGGTCAGCCCTCCCTCCCAGCCCAAAGGAGCACCCAAGCCTTTCTCCCGCCACCCCACAGCTCCCCCGCTCACCCCACTGCCTCACGACCGTACCCCCGCCTCCCCAACCGCCCCCCGCCGCCAACCGACGCTCTGATTTCAAATATAATTGGGGGGGGGGGGGGGAGGCTGTGCCGCGCCACACCGCCGCACACCCGCTGCCCCACCGCCCGTCCCGCCGCCTTCCAGAAACGTCGACCGCGGGGCGCCCCTGCCCTGAGGGGAGATCGCTGCCCTGAGGGGAGATCGCCGCCCTGAGGCGAGCCCCGAGGCGCGGCGGCCGCGGGCCCGGCGGGCGGGGAGAGGCGGGAGGCGGGGGGGGGACCCCCCCCCGCCTCCCGCCTCTCCCCGCCCGCCCGCTCGTACGGCGGCGCGGGCAGGGCTCGCCGCGCTACGGCGGGCAAGGCTGGGGCGGCGTCAGCGGGCGCGCAGTGCCGGCTCCAGGGCTTTAAAGCAGCGTGTAAGCTGAGATGCTACCACAGACAGCGGCGCGGCGGCGGCGGCCGCAAGCAGCTCCCGGAGCCCAGACGGGCGCCCGCCTTTCGCCCCCGCCGCGCCGCGGGGCATGAGAGCGGCCGCCCCGCGGCTCTAGGTACCCCCCGGGCCCCATGGCGACGTCCCGCGCTGCCCGCGCCCTCCTCCTCCTCCTCTTCTTCTGCCTGCCAGGGCTGCGGCGGGGGGCGCGGGGCGGCGGGCAGCGCCCGCGGGGCTGCCCGGCTCCGTGCCGCTGCGAGCAGGAGGGCATGCTCGTCCGCGCCGACTGCTCCGACCTGGGGCTCACGGCCGTGCCCGCCAACCTCAGCGTCTTCACCTCCTACCTGTAAGTGCGGGCAGCCGGAGCGGGCGGGCCGGGGAGGGGGCAGCGGCGGGGCGGCCCCGCGGGAGGGCCCGGGGCGGCCCCCGGCGGTGACGGGAGGCGCGCGGGGTCGGTGCGCTGCCGCGCCGCTGCCTGTGGAAAACACCCGACTTCAAATAAGTTTCTAATCGCTTTTTAATCAGCGGGCGGGTTGTAAAGCGTTTATGGGCATCTCGCTATCTCGGTGCCCGGTCCGGCGCCTGGAGGATCGCTGTGTGATGTGCCGTTTAGAGGGTAATTAAAAGCGATTGCAACAGCAGAAACTCGATTAGATCTGCAGGGACGTTATCTTCACCTTTGCTTCCCGGGACAGGGCTTTGAACTGCGGTTGCTGCTGATTTAATCTTTAACAGATCTCCCCTCGGGTGGAGAACGAAAGGCAACGAGCTCCCAGGGGGCGGGCGGCGCTCGGAGACCGGTGCGGTGCCCGGGCGGCCCCGCGCTGCCGCCGCGGCGGGCAGGTGGCTGCGCCCCGGGCCGGCCCCGCCGGAGCCCCCGCTCCGCCTCACCGTGCCCGGCGTACGGGGCATCCCCGCCGGGGCGGGCTGCGGGGCTTGCGAACTCCTCCGCGTCTGGGGCCCGCTGAATTGCAGCGTGTGGGGGGACAGGGGCGGCGAGAAGGAAGAAACTTCGTGTTAGCAAAAACCCACCCAAAACCGGGGGGGGAACTTTTCCTTTGTTTCCTTCTTTTTGGCAGAAGGGTCATCGTTTAGCCTCTCTTGGGTTTGTGTGTTGAAAGCGTTGGTGCGCTAGAAGTGTTATTTTAGTGCCTCCTTACTGATTTCATACAGGTCTTTGTGGTTGCATGGCCAGTGGCTTGTTAATTTAATACTTATCCTCCATATCCAGCATACAGTATGTCAGTTTCTGAATGTGTTTGTCCATCTGTATATTTTGAGATGCTGTTGACATACTTGCTACTATGGTTACTGTAAAGATGCTTTCACAGTATTGTGTGTCTGGGGCACTGAAGTGGTAGTTCTGAACTCACTTCTCTGTTAATACCGTACTTCAAAGGACATAAAACATACATTGCGTCCGAGAAAGTAGATTAAACTAAACTAGAAATGGCCTTTCTAAGAGAAGTATAAACATGACAACATGGGCAAGGTAGAAACAAAGTGCAACCAATAAAATCTAAGTACTAAGTTTATGTTGGGAGAGAGAGCTTAGTTTAGTGAAAATAGCATTGGTTTAGAAAGAGGATGTGCAGCTGAAAGACTTTTCTAAATATTACACATGTAAATACTGTTCTGAAATTTCTCTTCATAAGATCAGTTTTAGCTTCCTTTATCATAAGCATTTCAAAGTCAAAGCTATTAGATGTCAAGAGGCGGGAGCCGGCATTATTGAATGACCATTTACAGTAGAGCAGAACTTTGTCTATATGTAATAAAGATGCAGTCTTTAAGACATACACAAAGTCTGCCACTGGTTTCAAAAGTAGTAGGTAAGGATTGTGGGTACACAATGTTTTCCAGTGCTTTGTAAAGTGATAAGCAGAAAGGTAGATAGTGGAGGTATAAAGGCATACTTAAGCTGCACATTCCCTGTGTCAAGAAGTAGATGCCCTAAATTCAGAGTTGCTTGGAGGAATGCTAAAATTGGAAAAACTTTAGAGAACCCACTGTTTGACTGTTTTATGAAGAAAAAGAGAACATAAATATGCATGACGATGTCAAAATGCCACTGCTGTGGTCTTCTGCTGTTGAAAAGATATATACCTCCGGGAACCTGCTTCTTGGTAGGATTGTGATCTGGTCCGCACTTTTGTTTTTAAATCCTCTTGTCCTTCAGCAGGGGAATGTCATTCTCCAGTCAAGAATTCTTTGCTGTTCAGTAGCGTACACCCTGATGTAAAAAAACCCCACTGTGGGACAGGCAGACTTTTAAATAACCAAGGCTGCATACAGGCAGTGTACAGTATAAAAGACTGGTTCATGCGCATAGGCAGCCACACTTATGCTTTTCCAAATTTACCAGGCTGTTATCCTTGGATTGATTAATTATTGCCTAATTATGCAGAGTTGTAGCTCCTGCCTGCCTTCTGTAAAGAACTGTCAAGTCTCATTTTCTGTAGATGGCTAAGCAATGGCAAATTTTAAAACATGCCTGCCTGTTATAAAGATGTTTGCCTCCCTGAGCTTGGTAGTGGCCAACCAAATGCTCCTTGATTTTTTTTTTCTTGTTTTTTGTTTTTTTCTCCAGAAAACCAGGAATGTCTTTTTGCGCTGTGACAATTTTTACTTCAGGTCAAAGCAGGAGATTAAAACTGTGTACTCACATTAACTTTCTTTCCAGAAAAATAAAAACATAACAAAACATCTTCTCTAATCGATTCCATTCTTGCACAGTAGACATTATCTGGCCAGAAACTGTCTGTGGTACTACCTTGTGTTAAGTTTGCGCTTTTAAAGTTTTTTTCTAAATTTCTGTCGTTTTTATCTTATCTGGACACTCACATAGAAAAAAAAAAGGTAAACGTTTTCTTGGTGTGCACTGGAAATTGTGTGAAAAGTTGAAATGCTGAGGCCATTGAAGTTTGTTTTATGTTGGGACAAACGTGTACAGAGTATGATATATTATGGTGACTGAATTTTGCATGTTTTTTATGAAGGTGCTCTTGCAGCAGAGCTAAATGTAGTCTACAGATGGACCTGCTACCCATTTCTGCATTCTCATTTATATTCCCAGGCAGCAATTCTTGCCTCCCATCAAAAATCTTTTTATTTATGATTACGTGTCTGCTGCCATGAACTGTTAGACTTTTTAAGAGCAGACAAGGAGAATCCAGGAGTTTCTTTCCATTCCTTTTTCTTCATTTACTTTTAGGCTAAATCATGTACTCAAGGTATTTAATGCGATTCCTGTTGACGTAAATGTGAATTCCATGTGCTGATGAAGGGCAGCACTGAGTCTCTGTTTCAAATTAAGAACATGTCACTTTCCTATCAGTACACGGTGGAAAGAAGAAGCCAGGATCTACAGGTCTTTTGCACATGGGACCCTTATTAATTCTCAAACCAAGCTTGTGAGTTAGTGAAATATTGTTACCATTTACTGTGATGTGGAAAACTCAGGCAAAGAAGGGTTTGCTCAAAGTTAGAGTTAAAGTTTATGACAAAGCCAGTAATTAAAGCCAGAATGCCTTATCCTAACTCCATTCTTCAACCACATGCTCACCCTACTTCTAAATAATTACTCATTAAAAATAGTGTAAAATCTGGCAACTCCTGTTCAAGAATATTTAGTATGACAAGTATTAAAAAAAAATCTGTTTTCATATCTCATGTGATGACAATATAGAAGATAGCTCTTAAAGATTTTGAGGGTCTCTGTTATGTGCCTGGATAGCACAGAAAAGTAAATTTATTATAAATGGCAGGGCTGTCTAAGTTCAGATGCTGTATTCTTTGTGATCAAAAACTCTCAATGATAAACTTAGTGGAATATTTTAAGTGGACTATTAAGTGGAGTATTTTCATAATGTTACCATCTTAGATTGACATAGACATGCATGCATACACGTATAAATAGTGCAGCATACGGTATGTTACCTTTTACATTATAGTTTACTTAATGAGTTATTTTGGCATACGTGTTATTTGCATTAAAAAGTTTAATTTTGAGTACATTGTAAATGTGCGTAGCAACATTTGGGGAAATCTGATTCATATAATTTTTAATTCTTCATAGAAATTATTAAGAAAAAATTATTTTTCAAAACTATGATAACATTGATAGTACTACAATAAAACCTATGGAGAAGAAATCAGTGCATATTATAAGTTTCCTAACATATTAGTCTTCAAATAAATTTTGGCCTTCTGCTTTGTTCATTGCCATAAGATTGTATTTGATTATAAATATTCCTGTAGAGCACAGTCAGAAATCTATAGGGTATCTGAAAGTGTTTAAGACTACTAAAGAGAAAAAAAAAGACAAAGAATTTGGGAGAAAAAAAGTATTTACTTTTTGAAGGTTAAAAAGTATATTCCCAGAAATTAACTACACTTCTGAAATAAGAAAGATAGTTGTTTCTGTGTCAGGAATACCCAAAAACATTAAGACCAACTCTTTGGGCTAAATTTGCACTATTTTAGTCATTCTGATCTCACAGTGCAAAACTCAAGTCTTGCCTGCAGCTTCATCGAAGGTATCTTGGGAATGACCATAGTTTTTCAAAGAGATCAAACAGCAAGGTATCTTCTTATGAAGAAGTAAGCTTTGTAAAGTCTTTTACAACTTCCAGATCCCTTGACAAGATTTAGGTGTTAGGTAGGTAGTAAAATGTCTGCCTTTTCTTAGAAAGTACTTCTTTACATAGTTACAAACTTTGTGAACCATTTTTGTGCCTTTCTACTTGAAATAAATTAAATGATCGCCCTGTGATTTCAGTTAATAATCTGAGTCTTGTCCCAGTTGAGGATGAGGATGAATCCAGGTTCTGGATTTAGAATTTAGTGTTAAATCCCCCTTTTGAAAAGAAAACAGAGCATTTCTGCTCCACTCATGGCAGTAATAGGTATGCAAAGGTAAAATGTACGCATAGATAAATTAGAGGTACATAAAAACTTCAGAAGTAACAAACTATTTAAAGTTCATGTTTGCCAATGTTGAAGGGATTTGCTTTAAATTTCAAAACATAATGTGTCAACTCAAAATTAGTTTCTTTGTGAAAAGTTTGGATTAAAAATGTATTTAAGAAGAGAATGTCACTCTTCCCACTTGAGAATACAGTGCTTAAAATAACTCTTTACACTGCTTCCTAAAGAACCCTGTGCTGCTCAGGAGGGGGAAAAAAGGCACTCACACATTACCTCACTCCTTTGTAGCATTTGCTCTGTGGAAACACTGCATAAATTGACAGGGAAAAGGAAGCTGTCTTTAAGCTGGTAGAATATAAGAAGCTGGCAGGGTGAAGGCACCTTCAATTTGGTTTGGTATCTGAAGTGCATAGGACAATTGGCTGGCCAGAGGGAGCCTGACTCCAGCTGAGAACGCGTGCACTGGGCTGACCTTCCCAGTCAGCATGCCAGCGGAGATTAGACTTTCCTCAAGTGCTCCCTTGTTAACCCAGTCTTTTCTCCGATGTCATTTGTCTTTCAGATGCTTAAAATTGCTACCAATTTTGCAGCAGTCCAGATCGCTTTCTTTTATTGTGTTTCTTGACCAAGATAATATTTCATCTGCATGAACTGATTTCTTAATTCTCTATCGGTTATTTAAATGGTCTTCAATAATACAATTTATGGTATTTTTCCTGACTTCCTTCCTTGAACTGTCCAGCAGATCTCATTCTTTTCCCAGTAAAAATCATGGTAAATAAGGTGTGGTTCCTTTAGCTCCAAGTGAACTGACTGAGGGCAGAACATGATGTGGTGTTTTTGACATACCAAAACAGCTTTAGACTTCAGTTAGAAAAAAATACCCTAACATCTTTAAAAAGAATGAGATGTGATCAAAGCATGCTTACTCCTCAGAGATTTAGCAATTCCTGTGGCAAATCCTTATGCTACATTCTCTGTACTGTTTGCCGAGAAGACCTGAGAAACTTCTGTACAATTTTACTGATCAGATTTGAGAAATTTAATGCCTGGAGAATTAGAAAAGAAAGAAAAGCAGTTGGGGAGGGGTAGGGCCTGAAATGATGTTACTATTACTTGTTGAAGGAGTGCTGCCCTCTTCTCTCTCTTGGAATTGAGGTTTAAATGACAAATGCACAAAAGTAGGACAATGAACAGCTTCGACTATGTATGACAGTAACTCATGGTACCCCTGTTTTTACTCCTGTCGTGGTTTAACCTGGCAGGCAGCTAAACACCACACAGCCACTCACTCATTCCCCCACAGTGGGATGGGGAAGAGAACCAGGAAAAAAGGTAAAACTTGTGGGTTGAGAAAGACAATTTAATAGGGCAGAAAAGGAAGGGAAAATAATGATGAAAGAATATACAAAACAAGTGATGCACAATGGTTTCATCAAAATGCATTCTTCATTCATCTGGATGATTCTTACTGTAATACCATTGATATGGCATATAGCCACCATAAAAGTAATGATATATGGTATTATATAGCAATTAACATCATACAGTTCAAATCATTTGCTATTCTCACCCAAAATCAAATCCCCTTGAGGTACACATTGGACTTCCCCATCCTTCCACATTATCCACCAAGTGCACCCAGGTCCTTGAGCAAAAGCAATCCCACGAATGGGTTTGCCTTTGCCCAAGGCAGGGATAACCCAGACTGTCTTCTGCAGCGTATATTTTACATGCACTACGGAGACTTTATCCCCTTCTACAGTACGTAAGAGTTTTGACTGGGCGGGGCCAGCTCCATTGGCAGATCCCCTAGTGTTGACTAACCAGGTGGCTTTTGGTCAATGTGTATCCCAATGTTTGAATGTCCCAGCACCCATTGCTCTCAGTGTAGTCTTTAACAATCCATTGTATCGTTCAATTTTCCCAAAGGCTGGTGCATGACAGGGGATATGATATACCCACTCAATGCCATGCTCCTTGGCCCTGGTGTCTATGAGGTTGTTACAGAAATTAGTCCCATTGTCTGACTCAATTCTTCCTGGGGTGCCATGTCACCACAGGACTTGCTTTTCAAGGCCCAGGATAGTGTTCCGCGTATTCCAGCTGTTATTTTGTTGATCACATCCATTGGGATCTGACGACGTCCGTCTTGCCATTTTATTCCTAAAATCTGTATCTCCTGTGCAGCTCCCTTGACCTTACTTTGTTTTATGGCAAAACTGGCTTTCAGAAGGATTTGGACTATTTTCTTCCCTTTCTCAAAACCCTCTTCTGCTGCGTTGCCCCATACGATGATGTCATCAATGTATTGCAGGTCTTCTGGAGCTTTGCCCTGTTCCAGCACAGTCTGGATCAGTCCATGGCAAATGGTAGGGCTGTGTTTCCACCCCTGGGGCAGTCGATTCCAGGTGTACTGGACACCCCTCCAAGTGAAAGCAAACTGTGGTCTGCACTCTGCTACCAAAGGGGTTGAGAAAAACGCATTAGCGATATCAATTGTGGCATAGCACTTGGCTGCCTTTTGACTCCAGTTCATATTGAAGTTCTAGCATGTCCAGCACAGCAGCACTCTGCGGCAGTGTGACTTTGTTCAGGCCCCGATAGTCTACTCTTAGTCTCCACTCTGCATTGGGCTTTTGCACTGGCCATATGGGACTGTTAAAGGGTGGCTGAGTCTTGCTGATCACTCTTTGGCTCTCCAGTTGATGAATCAGCTTATGGATGGGAATCAGGAAGTCTCAGTTGGTGTGATATTGCCACCGGTGCACTGTTGTGGTAGAGATCGGTACCCGTTGCTCTTCAACCCTCAGCAACCCCAGAACAGAAGGGTCCTCCAAGAGACCAGGCAGGGTAGACAGCTGTTTAATTTCCTCCATCTCCAAGGCAGCTATACTAAAAGCCCACTGGTACCCTTTTGGGTCCTACCCTCTCCTAAGGTAGTCTATGCCAAGGATGCACGGAGCCTCTGGGCCAGTCACAATGGGGTGCTTTTGCCACTTATTCCCAGTTAGGCTCACTTCTGCCTCCAATACAGTCAGCTGTTGGGATCCCCCTGTTACTCCAGAAATACAGATGGGTTCTGCCCCTTCACAGCTTGATGGCATTAGGGTACACTGTGCACTGGTGTCCACTAGAGCCTTATACTCCTGTGGGTCTGATGTGCCCGGACATCAAATCCACACAGTCCAATAAACCCAATTGTCCCCTTCCTCCACCTGGCTCAAATATCCCTTTGGCCAGTTTGGGTCAGCTGTCCTGGCTGTGCCCTCTTCCAGCCTCTTGTGCACCTCCAGCCTCCTCTCTGGCAGGGCAGTATAAGAAGCTGAAAAGTCCTTGACTTAGTGTAAGCACTGCTCAGCAACAACTAAAACATCAGTCTCTTATCAACATTATTCTCATCCTAAATCCAAAACACAGCACTATACCAGCTCTCTATCCCAGCCAAAACCAGGAGAAGTCCCAAGAAGCATGCTTTTTTTCTAAAAGTTATGGACAACGGCTTGGAATTTTTTAATTAGAGACCTTGGAATGAGTATTAAAGCGGTAGCACCTGAATAGAAATACCATCATGGAATGCCTTTGCCACTCAGATGAAAAAGACCCCTGTAAGGTGTTGCTCAGAGAGATGTGATCACTCAAGCTCAGAGAGCACAAGCCAGCTAGTATTATACTAGGCACCAGCAATACCTGGAACTCCAAGCAGGAATGAAATGGGATAGCAGTGCAGATCCCCAGGAACTGGCACAGTATGTTCCCAGCTTGATAAGGCCTTTGCTCAGACAGCGAATTCTGTATCACCTTCCAGTTTTATTATTTTGCTATGTTTTGCTAATTTTTAGCTATGAGCTTTGGGTTTTGGAGGCGATGGCCACAGCACTAGGGTCCATCCCAGAGAGGACAAGTTGTATTTTCATGGCTAGACACTGCTGCAAAAAATAATTACTCTGAACTGTAGTGTTGTCCAACAATGATAATTATAATAATCAGCCACTCCCAAATTAAGATTTTTTTCATAACAAATGGGCTCTTAGTTTGGGCCCGGTTGTATGATTTGGCTCCAGTCCTGCAAATACTTACCCAGATACTTAACTTTAGTGTCAGGAATGGTTCTACTGAAATCACATGTGCAAATGTTTGTCGGATCAAGGCCTTGAATAATTCTAAAACAATTATCCCTTTCCCCAAATACCAACTCATTTGTGTGGAACAGTTTCACTAAGATGTTCTGCTACACCGTCTCATTACACAGCCTAAAGCATTATGTATATCATAAATAATTTAGAAGCCTTTCTTTCAAATTTTTTCAAAATCTTACATAAAATGAATATTTAGTTTAATCTGGAACGTACTGTCTTTCAACAGTATTAAGTTATGTAATTGCAATGAAGTAATTTTAAGGACATGTTTCTGATAAAAAATTGCTAAAACTTTTTTCATTGTAATATAAAAGTATAGTCTTTTTGTACAGGAGATATGATATTGTCTGTGTGGAGATGTGTGTGTAAAGACAGGCTCTGGGCAAATTAAAAAAAAGTATCTATCAATCAGCCTGAAGCCGTACAAACAACTATAGCTCCCACCATACAAGATCTCTCCCTTCTTTTGCAGACACTTGAATAAATGCTTTCTTTTTTATTGAGAGTAACCATGCGTACTGATGTTAGCAAACTTAAGCATTAAGTACTTAAGTGATGCAGAAGTATTTGCTGGACTGGGACTTAATTTGTATAATGATTGTGTATAAACTTAACCCTTGAAGTCTTATGATTTTTTTTGTGCTTGTATCATACAACTTTTCCCATGAAAAGTGTACAATAATTTGATGCTGATATTTATGAAGGGGAGGTGGGAGGTAGAAAAGTAAAGCTGGTGTTTAGTACTACTACTTCTCTATTTTCTTCAGGTTTTTTTCTGTTAGTTCCTTTACCTAACACTTCAGTCTGCTTTGCTTGAGGATGGAATAGTTACAGCACTGGTATTACACAGAAATAAAACTTTCCTAGCCCTTGTTTCCACAGCAGTAGGCATCTTATGATGCCAGTTGTACATGTCTTCTGGATCCTGTGATAATATAAATGCTAGTCTAAGTGAATGAGAGAACAGATGTGAGATGATGTCAGCATTAAGGGAAGTGTAACTGCACTGATTTGGCATTCACTGAGTTTGTAAATGAGTCTCTGTGTACCCTGAGGGGAGAAGTAGGTCATAGCTGGCAAAGGAAGCAAGTAAGATAAGACAAAGCTCACTCTCACCCATCACTGAAAGTTACCTGTTCTGAACCACCTTGATGAGTAACTTGCCTTTGGGCTTGATTCTTGATCAGTTTGACGTGGAAGCTGCCTCGGAAATTAAATCTTTCTCCTGTTGGTCATGCACATGGTGAGGTTGCAATTATGTTTATGGTGGGGGGCAGATCAAGTTGTCCCGTGTCCAGAAACGAGATTCATCCTTATGAAGGCATAGAAACCAAAGTTTCTTAAACACCCTGGTTCACAGAGATTGCTATTTTGGAAGCATGAGGAAAGGGCAGGAACTGCTTCTGGGGATAGGGAGTATGATCAGATAGCTATAGCTGGGATCTAGGTAGTGAGACCTTTGAGTTCTGCTCCTGGATACAGGAATGAAGTAGTTTACAAATTTAAGCAAATCATGCAACTTTTCTGTAGTCTTACGCTATATTTGTGATGGCTAGGACAACTACCTACATCTGAGTTTGACTAATTTGGTAGTGGCTGATAAATGCTGGAGATCTGTAGATTAAAAACACTTAATGAGGTGCTAATTACGAGTATGACATGGTAAAATAAGGTGAAATCTCAAAGGATTTTCTTCTCTTCACAAGGATGTATGTCTGCCTTTCAGTTTTGCTCATGGCTGTCTACGTGGGCTGAACTCTGTTATACATAAGATTCTTACTGGAACAAGTGAAGTCTATGCAGGCGTCTGAAAGCAATATTTGACCTGCTGACAAGAAAATACAGGATCCATATGCTTGGTGCAATATGGAAGTATTGCCTGCACTTGTGCTGAAGCTGTGCAAAGACAAGGATTTGGAAGAGGGCCAAAAGAAGTGCAGGTTCAACCTTGTGACCTGACAAAGGTCGGGGAGTAAATTCCAGTCCTACAGTGTCCCTGCATAGAGCTTCACTATACTGACTTTAACCTGCAACAGCCACACACTATTACAGGAAGATTAGCAGAGAAGCAAAAAGTGCATTGTGAAGAAAGAGACGGCAGATAGCTTGGGAATCCGTCTGTATCGGTGCTACAGAGTAGTGAAATGTGGCTCTCATGAGGCAGCTCAACCAATTTTAAACCCTCAGGAGAAGTGGCAGTAATACAAATCACAATTTACATCAGTGCCATGTGTCTTCAATAAGACTTTTTAGGGTACAGTTACCTTGGCATAGTTATTATTAGAAACGTTTGTAACTAACTGGCCCTAGTGGAGATAACACCTAAGTATATAGTTGTGGTGGGGTGAAGAGTATGGGTTTGCAGTACTGCTGCTGGATGTTTTTAAAAATTGAGTGTGGGGCACTGTGGAAGAGTAATTGGTAGCAGAATAAGGTGTTCATGTGGTGTTATTTAGGCCTAGCACTGAAAAGGGACAATGTGAAAGCTCATGATCTGAGAATAGCATCTGGGAAGGCTCTAAGTTCCTCAGCATATGGAGGCTTCACGTTGCCTCTTACCTGTTGCCTGTACATGTGTAGAGTAGTGTGAACTGCCGAGTGCCAGAACTTTACTTCTTTCTGGCCAAGACAGAAGATGTGAAAAGAAAGGGCAGGACAAGCATCTTGGAACATCCTATCTGCCTGAAGGCCAGAGACAGTACGGAGCATAGCTGAACACATTCTTGAAATCTTGAAGTACATGTTTTTAGAATAAAACAAATGCTTACTGAATACTGATAAGGCAAAAAACTTTCATCCAGAATAGAAAAAGCCATTGTGTAGAAACAGAAATATGTGGAAGAATATTGTAGCAGAAGTATTTCTTAGGTTATTTGGATGGAATATTTAAAATAAATCATTATAGGGAATGGAGAAAAAAGACCCAGTGCCAGATTCATCTCTGCATGTCATTCCGTGTGTGTAATTTAATAGACTTATGCCAAGAAAGACTTCAGATAGTTTTTGCTCTGCTTATACTAATGGAACTAACTTAATTCTGTGGAACTAGTACTGCTAAAATAAATTTAATTTGAAAAAATTTGAAGATTTTGGAAAAGCATTAATTAATGTAATTAAAATGAAGCATTCACTTTGGTTTTAATGTGCCAACTCTTGACAGAAAAGCTTCTAATATGTCATTACTGTCCATGGTGTCTGTCTTTCTGAAATAAATAAAAGTCAAAATTTTTTTTAGAAAAAAAGATTTTAAGCATACAGCCATTTGTGTCAGGATATAGACTCTGGCAGGAAAGTTGTGTTGTGTTGTGTCAGGGAGTTGTGGTCAACTGTACAGACTTTCCAGCAGTTTGAGGAAGGAGGGATTTTCTTTTGTTTTTCAGTCTTTTCGTTGTTGTTGATAGCATTCAGTGAAAAGAGCAACAGATTTTTTTTGAGGGTGCTTACACAGCGCTGTGATACATTTGTTCCATTTATCATAGACAGAAAGAACTGTCACACCAAATAGAGTTATCAAAATCACATTTCTGTACATACTGGTGCCTCAGCTGTTCTGCCTTCAATGGCTGTCTCTGGTCAATCTGTGAAGAATCCTGTAAACCTGAAGCCAGATGTGGTCTGTTTTCTACATTTATCATCAATCATGGATACAGCATCTTGCAGTCGTGTAGCTCTATGTTTCTGCCTGTCTGACCATAGAGCGGTGCTGTAAGAGCATCCGATTTCACAAGGAATTTGTAATATCCAGATTCACTGGATGGTATTATTTACAGTGTTGTATCTCTGTGTGGGAAGTATATAGGGAAATGCTGCATGCTCTCAACATGCTGCTAGTTTAATCTATTCTGATAAGGGTTTGTGAAAACTAATTATGAGCCAATTTGGTTCCCAATGAAACTAGAACTGAACTTCCGTTTGATGATATGGATTGAGCTCCTGGTATGTCACAGTTAGTTTTATTGTAGAGGGTTCTGTTGGGTCATGGTGAGTCTAAGGGAAATTACTCACTCTTTATCCAAATATCACCATACGTTGAGTACACAAACAGATTTGGTTTTCATATCTGGTGAATGAATAATTACCTAAGTACACAATGATAGTAATTAATTGTAAATGGCATTCATTATTGGTTTTGATTATCTCAGCATGGAGAGCTTCCATTAAAATGTTCACAGCTTTTATAAGGCAGCATTAAGGTGGTTGTTCAATAAATATGTACTGATCAAGATTAGACCAAATGAAAATAAGCACTCTGTGTATCATCATGTAATAGGAATTTGGTAAATGGATGGATGTCCTAGCCACAGGAGAATAATAACAGAAAGACAAAAAGGAAAAAAAAATACACCTTAGCAGCAAAGCATTATGTCTATATATTCTTTCAGTCAGTAATATCACTACTAGCATTAAAGATAAATGAAATACATACCTAGGTGTAACAGAGTGAAACAAAATCAGACATGAAAAAGCCATCTGTTTGTTCTCTATCTGTAAAATGGTGTTGTTTATCAGAAACAATTCTGGCAATGAAAACATTTGGTAATCTAACATTCATTAGCAGGTTTAGACATTAATCTGAGTTTTCGTCTGTGCTATCAAGTCCATTCACAATGCAATACCTTGGACCAGTACTAGCCAATGTGACTCTTTAGAAGATGGGTCTAAAGAGTTGACAAAGCAGCTAGTATATTTGTGTGCTGTTTGACTCATGGAGCAGCTCCAGGCTTATTAAGCAAACTGAGGTCTTCAAGCAGCGTGACAGGCAAACGCCTGAGTCAGTCCACTTGGGTGCAATTAAGGGCAGGCCTGTTGCTACTGCAGTGACCTGGGTGCACTTTGGGAACGCACGGTTCAACACTATGTAAGCTGACCTGAAAGAAACAGTCCAGAGCTGCACCAGGTGGAAAGGATGACACAGAACAAAGGGAGCCCAAAATTTTTCTTTATGCACTATGGCACCATTATTGATGAAGATGAAATATGAGGTGGGATTTCTCAGTAGTTACACTATGAGAAAAAGGCTTTGAAGTTGCATACTAAGATGATTCTACAGTGCTGCTTCAGAACATATAATTCTTAAGTATTTTAACGATGTAATATATGTATGTTTTTCACTTCTGTTTTTTTTTAATATTTTGTTATGTGTCAGGGCAAGTATAAAGAAATAATTGCACACAGAGATTGACCTCAGTGCACAGCGGTTTAAATGTGGAGAAAGAAATCCCAAAAACATTCAGATATCTGTCTTTCCTTTTACGTCATCATCCATCAGAATAGATAATGCAGCTCATGTAAAATCGAGAGGCTTATTTCCTATGAATATTTTTTTATTTCTTTCATGTTCATAATAATTTTGTTGACAGGGTTGTCTCTGACTGCCAGATTTAGTAAAAATACATAATTAAATATTCTGATAGGGAAGATGATGGTTAGGTTTACTGCTGGCATGAGATCATAAACTAATTTTAAAATTGTTGTAAAGCACTCGGAGCACAGATTGCATTAACATAATATATCGAATACTAACATATTAACATAAGACACAATATTGATGGATGAAAGTTCAAACTAGACAAATGAAAGTACGTGTTAGACCATGGAATAATGTCTTTAAACATATGACATGGAATAGACCTGCAATTTTCTCTACATAAATAAATAAATAACACTTAAGCTTCCCGCTGTAGAGAAACAAGTTTGAGATGTCACCATGTAAGTATATACATGAGGCTGAGTGATATTAAAATGAATAGAAGGTTGATTTTAATACCAGTGCTGTACCTCGTGCTACTCTTTCAGTATTTCACGAAGTGCATGATGCAGTTGACTTCGAAAGGTACTAATTAAGAAGACTTTAATAAGGGATATTGGAGTAGAGTTTATGCTGCTTCTAAAATCCAGGCCTGGCAGGGGTGGCTAGAGGTACCTTTTGCCATTTTAAAATATTTTCCTTTGTAGGTTACTTAGGATAGCAACACAGCTCCCAAAGAAAGTAGAAAAGGCCTAAGGCTGCTTTTTAGAAAAGCAGTCAGCTCATAGATATCCTGGGAACTGTTCCACTAGTCAGAACTGTCAAGTCAAGAATGTAAAATGTCTTTCGCTGACTTCTGAGAAGGTTTGCCGTATACCATTGCCTCGTCCTGAGAGGGCTACTTAGAGGCAAGTGAGCCCCATTCGGACTGATCCACAGCTGGGTCAGTGAAGCACTGCTCCCCAGTTCTGTTAAAAATTATGAAGATACGTCAGAACTATCCATTTAGTTCAGTAGTTGAAATCATTGGCTTTTCTTGGACCTTAAAAAACTTGTATTTATGTTCTTAAACTTTCACATGTAGAAGACCTGACAATATAACTACAAGCTTTGCTAGTTCTAGGTAGGTCTCTGGTAAAATGACTGGATTTATTGTACATATTATGTTTTCTACAGACATAAACAAATCTTTCATTCTGTCACAGTGGAAATACTTCTGAAGTTCTGTTATACATTAAATTTTTCCTTGGATACCAAGGTATCCTATATTCACGGGAGTTTGGCAGTTATGTACTTTTGGATACAGCTGCAGACCTAGCTGTTTTGTGTTTGGAAGGAAAGACAGATCGTGGTGTTACTGGTGTGACATCAGACAATCCAGCTGTGGGGACTATTACCTCCATATCATCTGCTCGGTGCCTGGTCCCTTCCTAGTAAGTCTGTGTTTGCTATCTGCATCTCTAAGTGCCTATACAGCTTTTTAAGACCTCTATTCTTACCATCTTTAAGCTATTAAAGTAGGAAAGAGATGCCTTACACCCGAAAACAAAGCTTTTTCAAGCTTCTCAGCTTACTATTCCAGATCTAGGAAGAGTTTTTTCATAAGCTTTTTCTAGCTATCGAGTCTCTCACTTTTTAAGACATTAACTGATAAGATGAAGAGGATTATTTCCTTTCTAAGTTGCAGTTGGTAGAACACATACATATATTGTGTGTGCCTGTATACAGGCTGGGAAAGAGGTTCTGGCAAATATATGGGCCTTAGAATATTTATTTTTACATTAATTTTTATATGCTATGTCATCTAAATGTGCCTGGCAGTCACTTTGGAAATCTGCAAACCTATACAACCATATTGATTAACAAGAGTATGACTGCAAGTGGACTGGCAGTAGAGAATAAGACAGCTGTCTAAATTTGATCTTCAGATCACTGACTAGATTTCTGTCATATTCCTAAGTCTGTCCTCTTTGTGAAAGTAGTCATTGTCAAATAAATCTGAAAATTCAGTGGTCTTGTTATCACAGTGAACTGTGTAAGCTCTGATAAAATAGAATCAAATTATTGAAGAGTCTACAAATTATAAAGCAATTAAAATAGGGAAAATCAGATTTGAATTATTAGGCAACCTGTATTCTGAAGGGCAAAATAAGAGATTGCAAAATGGATGAGACCAAGGTGATTAAATCTAGATCTCATTCTAACAGCAACCATGCCTAGCTGCTTTGGAGGATATTTAACTGCTGCCTTATAAGTGAAAACAAATCCCTGTATTCCATTGTATTTTAATATACTTGTGAATTTTCTTATTCCTGAGAGCATACTGACCCTTTCTAAATGCTGTCAAAATACTAATTTCAGCTGCCTCAAGACAACAGTTTTTACAGATACAAGTAGAGTACTTTTTAAAGTATTAAATATTGATAGCTTTATTATTACAGGAATCTCTTTATTATGAAGATAATTGTTTCTCATTATGAAGAGGAGATGTATGTATAGTCTAACCATTGTATTCATCTGCTCTCTAAAAACAGTCAATCTTTTTTTTGTGTGTGCTCTTATGGTAAGTTTTTAAAAATTCCTTTAGATTAGAGTTCTCAAAATTAATAGTGAATGTTCAGAAATACAAAATGTCTTTTTTTTTCAATTCTTTGCTTACCAAAATAAAAAAAATACAGAGTAATCAAAAATCATTGCAGTTGCAGAAGTCAACTTTGAGAGACAGTTTTATTCTTTGCTATAATTACTGTGCCTGAAAGGACAACAGAATGAGGATGTAGTGGGCATGTCGGGTTTGGTCTAAAGATTGTACTTGAGGGTAAGTCATAAAATCTTATAACCATCTTATTGATGGTTTAGGGGAAAAGATGAGAAAGAGGGCAGGAAAAGCTTGATTTATATGCTTTATTTTCTGATATGTTTTATCTATACACTCTGGTCCCATCAGCACAGAATCTCCTCATAGAAAAGCATAAGAAACTGAAATGGACTTTTCTCCAAGCTGTGAAAGGTAACAGATTTAGGACTTGCTAGATCTATGAGGAAAAACAGTTTAGGAGAGGTAGACCACCAAAAGTGAACCTCCACGGTGCCAGCATGTGTGCTGACTCCTGACACTCCCAGCTCAAGCACAATTGCTGATTTCACTTAGCAGGGCAGGGCACTGGGAAAAGAACTTGCTTTCTACAGCTGAATTCCTTGAGTGGGAGCTGCTTGCTTAAGTTTCTGAATTCGAAGAATTGGAAGAAGATAGTGCTCAGAATTTTCTGGAAGATTGGATTTGGGATAGGAAACTCAGAAAAAATGTGCTTCCATATTAAGAGTCCCTCTGCAACAGAGACAGTTTAAGATGTTCATGTTGGCTTTCCACCCCCTTGAAGCCAGTTGTTCCCACCCTCCTGCTCTAGGCTTCGTCTCTTTCAGCTGTGCTGACTCAGCTGTTTGTTGGGCTGCGCTCCTAAGCAGATCTGTGAAATAATCCAGTTTAAAAAGAAACACATTTCTGGTCTTTGAAAAATATATATCTCATTTCTCTGATCTGTTTTAGAATGTAGCCACAGAAACAGCCGAACCGGTGCAGCTGAAGGGACAGGGACAACTGATGGGGAGTTCAGTGAGCAACTGAAGGGGAGTGGAAGACTTTTCAAGTAGCCTTGTACCATTGCAGTTTCCAATGCAAAAAATGAACATACAGAAAACCATAGGGATGGGATTTTCTTATCTTTGATTTAGTTGTAGTCATGTGCTCATTAGCAGAAGTCTTTTGCCTTAATTAATTGTGTATAGTTGATAAACATAGCATTTTGAAAAAATTCCACTGGAGGTGCTTATAATAGGCACAATATAAATTCTTCAGACTATTCCAAATGAGTCTCGAATTCAGCAAAACGGAGCAGGTAAACATTCTCAGAGAACTTGAGTTCATTTACAATGGTTCAATTTAGTAGTCAACTGAGAGAAAATTTTTTACCCAGGCATAGCTCTATAAAAGCAATCACACAGAGCAGTTCTTGCATTTGTGTGTCAAATAAATATGAAGTTTATATGCCAAATAATTTCAAAATAATGACTGGGTAAAAAAACTTTTCCAAAACGGGAGAAAAATATCCCCTCCACTCCATAGTGAAGTACCCACGGGTAAAATATTTTGTCTGCTTAATGGCAAACTTCACCCAAGATATATATAGCCTATAGACCACAGGAGACCATGTTTAAGAGAATGAAAGAAGACTCATCAGAGATGAGCTTACAGTTGAAAATGCCATCTCAATCTGAAATACCTATGAAATATATCATCCAGAGCAGAACTTCAACAAATTGTTAGCAATGAGACTCTAATAATTATTATTAACCCCATGGAGAGTGGTATGGCTTGTGTGTATATACTTGACATATTTCTACAAGAATAATTTCATTCCTTTAGACACTGTGGCACTATTATGATGCAATAACAGGAAAAAAAAAAGCATTGTACGAAGTGATTGCAGCAGCCAGTTTCAAATATATTTGCTGTTTTTACCTTATTCCACATGCAGAAAGGGAATATTCTCTTCTGCCTCACAGCTGCCATTGCTTGGTTTGAAAATCAAACCAAATTCTGCATCCCCAGCCAATGCTCAACAAGTTAAACAGATAAAAATAAGTCAGTCACATTTAATAGGTTATCATCTCCTATATCACTTTACAAAAAAAAACCCCAAAAGGTAGACATGTTTGTGTTTCTAAAAAAACATTCTCCAATTTTATGTTTCATTTTTCTAAAATTCAGGAATGTAAGAAATGGTACGCTTGGGGCACTAAAGAAAATGTACCTTTATAATTATGATTCATCTCATTGTGTGTCTGTTACAGTAGCCAGAGACTGCACTTTCATGAGACGTACAACATGGCAACATGGATCAGAACTTTTTTTTTTGTTACTAAGTTTTGTATTTTAACATTTTCAAGCCAGTTCTGTATTTCTTGATTACAAAATAGCAAATGCCCCAAATATGTTTTGTAATCACTTTCTACATAACATACATAACACTTTCTACTTTCATAACATTATAAGGGGTTATATTAAATGTGTAACAAGATAAGTAGATTTGTATTTTTAAACCTTGCTTCTCCTACATAGTGTTTAAGGAAAACTGTTATATATACTTCTGTAAAAAGTGTTTCTTAAAATTGACTTTATTTGTTTTACAGTTCAGAAAACTCTGCAGGTAGCCTTAAGAGCCTGTTCAATTCATTATCATTAAATCAACAATCAGAGCTTCTTTCTGCCATTCCCTGGCAGGATTAATGGATTTTGGCATGATTTGTGCATTTAACAGTGAAAGCTCTTGCTGGGTAAGCTAGCAAGCTTGACTAATTCTCAGTTGTGCTAACTTCATAAACCTATTTTAAGGTTTTAACTTTGACTAAAGATTAAAGGTAATGACTTCACGCGGCTACCTTTGAATATATGATACTCTAATACGATTATGGTTAATAAGTGTAAATAAAATATTGAGTATATATTGTATGGTACACATGTGAAAATATGTTTGTAATGGATATTTTACAACATCCTTGTTGTCATTTTTGATGGTTTAAAATGAGGTTCCACAAAATAATTGATGTATTAATATTAAAACACCTGCATATGTTTAAATGCTTGAAATATTAAATGATACACAGAATTAGTAAACTCCATAAGAGGAACAGAGCATTTGTATTTCAAAACAACTTACACTTGAATCAGAAAAGTGAACGATTATGATTTAATTTGATTTAAAACTGGCCTGCTCAGCAAAGCTGTTTTAACCTGTAAAGTATTCCAGTTACTATCGGGTTTTTCACCTTTCCAGACAACCCTAGAATCAGTATTCAGAAAAGCCTAAAGAAAGGAGAAAAGAGAGGAAAAAATATTTTCAGCCTGTCTGACAAGACTACATAAAAAGCTTGTGATCAAAGGGTCTTAAATACACGTTACTGGTGTGACAAACAACATTTTTGTCCCTTTATTAGATTTATTTTTCTTCTGAAAACTGCAGTGGCCAGTGTATAGTTTGTGAAAGAAAGCTGGCAGGGTTGTATTCTTTGATTCCTAATTAACACCTTCAGTCTCAAAAGAGAACTAACAGAAATACCATAAAATGTTGCAGCTGCATTGTTATTCCGCTTGGTTGGTTTGTTAAAAGTCGGCTGGGCATTGGCAGCTGCAATAAAGGAAAAGCTCAATGGATGTTTTGTATTGTGCCCACTGAAGTGAAAGAAGGCAACCATTTTATTTTCAAATGGGCAGCTGCATAGTGATGTTTAAATGGAGCTAAATGTGAGATTTACTGTTAATTTATAGTAATTGGTTATAAATAAAGTAGCAGTATAGCTTGGCTTTCATCTATTAAAGCCATAGAACACAAATTGAAGGGAAATGAGTTATGAAGGGTAAAAAGTGAATAGTAAAATACTAGAGTGATACAAAATGCTGCTTGAAGCCGTTACTTAGAAGGAGTAATGGTATTCAGTTTTGCAATGTAATGCAGCAGCCACCTTGGAAGCAACTAGCCAAGCCATTCTTTAGATCGTGCTTTGAGAAGTAAAGGTAGGCATTGCTTTGTCCCACTATATTGAAAACCAAATTTTTAATGCTGGGATCAGAACCAAATGCAACTGCCTGGAGAGCATAGGTTTGTATTTTGGGTAGTAGAATAAAGGAGGCATTTAACTCTGGTCAGATAAATCTCACTCACATTCAAAAAATGCAATTAGGGAAATATGTAAATCTAGATGTTTCATCAGATGCTAGCTAAGGGGTTACCAGTTCTTTCCTTGCACAATGACTGAACTAAAGAACTTCAGTGTCTGTGTAAGAACCATTGTCCCAGCCCCAGAGCCTGTTGGAAACAGAGTCCAGACTGGCCGTGGGAAATACCTACATATTTGACACAGGCCCCATTTCTGAGAGAAAAGGGGGTGGAACAGAAAGTATGGAGATTTTACTGTTGCATTCTAATCAGCCATGATCTGCCTAATTTACTTTGATCAGGAAGATAAACTAATTTTCCTATAGGCTGGATAAAAGTAATTAGCAATCCAATGCTTTCATATTTTTGAAAAGGGCAAAGAAAAGAAGAGCAGAAATTGTAATGGTGAGAGCAAAGTACCCCTTTTCGGCTCATCTGAAAGCATTGTTAGTTGAAAATAGGATGGTGCCATAGGAGAGAGGCCCTGATTAAGGTGGTTTTATGGGCTGGGATGTCATTGTACACCATGATCTATAATGCTACGCAGCTAAACATTTCTGAAGATTAATTTCACATGAATTTTAGTGTATTTAGGTTCTGTTCTATTTAATGGAAAAAACATATCCCATGTAAACAGTACATCTGCCGTTCTCTGAGGATGCTGTTTGATTTCCCAAGGCATTTTGGTATCTTTCGCCACAATCGCATTAGAATAATTCAGTGGTTAATTAAAGTCTGGATCTCCTGCTGCCATAGGCTTTAAGATGAGGGTTTCTAAGGCCACACAGTGAAATCAAAAACGCCGTAGCCATAGCCAAAGCCAAATTACTGGATATCCCTGTCTCCTGATTCTGTTAGGTAACAGCTGTGTGGTTCTGTGGGCCCAAACTGTGACTGCTAGCCTGACACATGCGCTACGGTGTTGTATGCCTCAGCTAAGTTTTCTGGGAGCTGTTAACTCCTCTCGTCCTTGGCTTTGGCCATTCCACTCAAGTATAAATCAAGATGCCCTGAAAGATACTAAGTTTCACTATAAACCCATTAATATGCAGACATGATGAAATGCCAGGGCACAGAACTGCCATTTTTACCCAGGCAAACAGTACTCATTCTGACAATCTTACTGACGTCCATAGGCTGCAGGATCACCCATTTTTAATCCCTGTCTTTAAAATGAAGATTGTTTTGGAAATATTTATTAGCCATCTTAACTAGTATTAAACTAAGAAGCTTTCAAAGAATATGTGTTCCTGTAATTTTTTGTGTTTGCTGCTGATCAGCGGTCTGGCACTCTGTCAGTAACATGCCTATTATCATAAGCAAACAGATCTCTAAATTGTCCATCACACATGACTTAGAAGAAATTATTGGCCTGCATCATTCAGCTTTTAGCTATCTCACTTTCACAAACTTGACTTACAAGCGCATAAAAGGTGTTTCGGGGGGCATTAGGGGCCTAAAACACCCATTCCTTGCGGAGGCTAGGCAGACCTTCCATAAGCATTAGGGCCTCATATTTGTACATGCTTTTGTGCTATGCAATAATAATGCAGAGAAGAATCGTGTAACCTTAGGCTGTACTAAATGAAGGTTAAGGATTACGCCTTCCCCCAGGTTTCCCCATCTTTTCTATAAATTGGGTAGTTCAGCAGGCAGTTACAGCCAGCCTGGTTAATAATTCTGTCCACCTACCTCTTTGTATTTTGAAAGTTATATTTAAAAAGTCAGATAAGCATAAGGACTCTATTTATCATTTGTGTTAGGATTGTATTGCAGTCCACAGCCACAATTGCAATTGTGGATCCACTGTGTCAGGAACAGTTAAAATACAGAGGCAGGCTCTATAAAAGCTTTTGTAGGAAAAAAAACCAGCTATTTGTGATGAATGGGAAAACCATTTTATGGTGTGGATAGAGAAACAGGGGCATATGTTCTATCTCAAAGACGCTCCTATTAAAAAAATAATATCCTTTAAAGACTGAGTTTGGAAAATTAATTTCCCCTGCCAGCAAGATGCATTGAATAGTATTTGGGGGAAAAAAACTGTTCCCGTATGATAGCACTCTTAAACTGAAGTAGATAACAGATTTTTCAGTTGTCTTTCTATGTCCTAAAATACGTTGGCATTGTGAACATCTGCAGTATTTGTGTTCCAGCCCATGTGATATCAGCTGCAAAAGCTATGTTAGTTTGAATGTGAGAACATGGTCACAAAAATAAAAATTGATGGAAGAGTTATAAAGAAAAGTAGAAGCACTCATTGAAATACCACTGAGAGTTGTGGTTAGCCTGAGAATATTTATTGGTTTTGCTTAAGGAGGCAGCACCACCTCATAGATAAAGCATTGATCTGAGATTCATATCTATATTTTCTTCATTTCCTTATTGCATTGCTTAGTGCCACAGCAAAATTACTTCGTCTCCCACTCTACAGTCTCCTCAACTCCTAAATAGTAGTTAACTCTTTCTTTATGTTGTTCTTTGAAAAGTATTGCATAATTGAATATTGCTGTACAAGAAGTGAGGGAAAAGCCAGCAAGCACGTGATTACTTCGGCCCAGAACATTCTCCTCCCACCCCCTGCTAATACACATCATTCTTGAGTACGGTTGGGCAGAAGTTGCTCCCCTGGCACTCCCAAGAGAAGTTATAGCAATTCTGTCTCAGACCTTTGAATTACATCACACTTTCTGTAGGATTTGAGCTAGAGTGCAGATTCCTACAGCTGTTATTCACAAACCTGAGGAAGGACAGGGGATTGCCTTTGTCCCTCTTTTCAAGTTGCATAGAAATTGGTTTCCTAAATCCTTAGAGTTTTTCAGAACGAAAACCATGAGGAAATCAGAGGATTTCTGACTCTTACAGGAGGAGAACACTGACCCTAATTATGAAAATTGTCCTTCTTCTGTAGCATTCTGTTCATTAAAAGGCTGAGGGTTTTTAAAATAACATTCTTGTGGTAATATGGAAATACACGACTCTCAAAATGGTGCAGCAAAATAGTTTTACAGGAATACTTCACACTTTTGTGATACCACTCATTTCTAGTCCCAAAGGATTCAACACACATCTGAAGTCACATCTACGTAGAATTTTTTAGGAAGATGTGGGTGAGCTCTGCCCATGTACTGAGCCATCTGGAAACCATCAACAAAGCACTGAGCCTGACCTTACCTGAGCACTAACCTTACCAAAAAGGATGGTTTTTATCTAGAGACACCTAAGAATCTGCACGGGAGAGAAACCTGCTCCATCTCATGGAACCTAGAGGAGTCTGACTACAAGATAGAAACTCATGTAAAGCTGGGCTCCTTAAGCTCTACTTGCATGAAACACATCGTGAGTTACAGAGAAAAAAGATTTCAAAAGTCTTTAAGTGTTGTTACAGCCGAACTTGCTGTTAGGCTTGTGTAGTAAAACCCTCACTAATTTTTATTAAATCATCCTTACTAAGTATTCTGTCTTTCTAGGAAGACCTACCTATTTATATTTTTATAAAACAAAGCCTAACAATCAAGTCACCAATCTTAACATACAGTGATGAAAGTAGAGACAACTCACTTTCCCACATAAAGAAAACTAGTTTCTTTCATTAAAAGATAGGCTTGAGTAAACAACCAGGCATTACAGTATGCTTCAGATGTCAGAAAACTTCAGTTGTATTGGTGCAGAGAAGGAATCAAGGAAGCAGATTTCTTCATCTAATTTCCTTGCGCCACCACTAGTATAAATATTGTGCATACACGTTACATATCTTGTAATTTAGTTGCTCCTGAAGACAACTGAACTGATATTCAGCTCCAGATTCACATGCTGATATAAAATGCAGATGTCTAGAGTAAGCAGTGTCTCACTCCCCTTACGGTCAGCATAGTCCTAGTTGTTGGAGAGCACTGACCGAAAAAAGTCACTTATCTGAAGATGAGATAAATCTTTCTAGATTTAACTGACTACACTAGGAGCCCAGAAGCCTGTTTCACATGCAGACAGCTAACTTAGGGGTGTTAGGAGCCGAATCCCAGTCTCAGAGGTCAATGCAATTGCCTAAGATAAGTATCTATCTAGTGGGCTTGATTTGCCTTAGGGCCTTAGCTGGCCTTCAGTTGTCCCTTCAGAAGGCAACGGGTCTTGTCATAGGTCATAATGTCATATATGTCAGACCCATGTGGATGTCTCAGCTAACCGAGGATGTTTCGAATGACTCCAGATGCCTACATTAGCAAACTAAATTGAGTCTCCATTCTTTAATGCATCTGGAGCTTCATTTAGATGCTCACATGTACCTATGTTATGCCATTTAAGGTACTCCAGGTTATCTGAGGTGTCTCCATGGGGTACATATGATATGGCCTCTACAGGAAGTGCATCCCCTACTGAATGGAGAGTGTCAGTTGGAAGCCAGGCAGGATACCCTAAGTCATCAAGAAGTGGCCCACAGATAAAAAAAATCTGGCCTAGTTTACTTTTAACAAGCCAAGAGCCATGGCATAGTTCCCCTAGAAATCTTCAAGACACACAGAGAATTGCAGTATTATTAACACAGTAACTTGGGGTCGGGGGAGGGGGCAGGTTTGGAGTAGAAAACCCCTTCCGTTGTTTAAATTTGTGTGCTAGGCTTCATATTAGTTTTACAGTGAGTTGGGCGGAGAGTGGATGATCTGTTATGCCATATTTAAGCTGCAGAGAGTTTTCACATTTAAATTATGAGGTCTCTTCCATTGACAGCAAAAAATGGGTGGGACGTGTCCACATAGGTGGACAATAAGACAAACGAAAGATGAAGATGCAAAGTGTGGCCTTCAGCCATAGTTCATGTGATTCCACATATATAAGTCCTTGACTAAGCTTCTCCCTTTCAACAGTGCTAGAGGGAAGGATCATCTTTGTGTATCCTTTTGAGGGATGTCCAGTGAACTTCGCTGGTCCCCAGGCTGGGTGTTCTTGACGTTCACAGTAAATTGTCCAGTATTGTGAAAAGGTTGATTTGTTCAAACAATGAGATCTCTCTGGATTGGGAGAAATTTGACAGGGGTCTGATTTTTTTTTTCTTTAATATTAAAAAATTTGCCTAGTATTGCATCACTGGTACCTCAAAATTTGCCTGGAGTCTCCAGTGTGTGATCTTGTTCTGTTTTTCTTCTTTTCTGTGATGCATAAACATTTTGACTTGATTATTTCAATAATAATAATAATAATAATAATAATGAAATGCCTTGTGCCCATCCAAATAGGTCATACCTTGGCTTTGGTATAACTTATTAGATGCAAAATGCAAAAAAAAAAAAAATTAAAAAGGAGACAACACAAACATTATTAGGATCTAAGAACAGCCTAAAAAAAGAGTTTGTGTGTGTAAGGGACAGAGGCTCTGAGGGTTTAAAGTTGGTCCATTTGGTTTATTTAGAGAAAGCTAAATTAATACAGTATTGCCCTAAAATCTGAACACAAGGCAGTATGTACCACATTATAAATTGTTAAACCTTGTAAATTTATAAAGTTTTTATAAAATATCATAAAGTAAAAATGTTGAATAATGATTTTTATAAAGTTCTTGTCTCTACTTTTAATATAAAACAAACAAAAAGTCTTCTGACATCTGATTAGGGGAAATTTTAGACTGTTCCATTAGACAAAGCAATCAGGTTGTGCTTTAATCAATTTCATTGTTGAATTAGAAGAAACATACTTTCCACTCTTAAAATAGTAATGTAATTGTAAAGTTGTCAGTCTAGGGTTCCTATTTGAACTGATTACACTTGATAAAAATAACAAGCCATGACAAATAGTGGGGCTAGGTTTCAGTAATTCACTGAAGAATGTCTCTACCAAGTCTTTGTGGCAAAATGTCTTGTTTGCAGGACAAATGCAGAGTTGAAATAACAACCCATGAATACCACTGGTGAAATGGCTATGTACACAAGGTGAATGCTAAAGTTTTCCCTGCTGAATGGACCTTTTAATCCAGGCATTATCTAGGCTCTGAAAAAGTCTTCAGTGGCCTTACGTACAGATTAATGGGAAAAGCTGAGACTCAGAGTTGGGCTATTTGCAGAAACAGTTTTCAAGATTTACTGATGGTTGACAAATGCCATTTAAGCTTTCAAAGCCATCAATATGCTATTGAAAGGGATTTAGAGGGAAATCCTCCCACTATAGAAGACGAGGACTTTGAAGGATCTCGGTGGAAGCCCTTGGTCTCCCCACCCCTTCAAACCTTTCACTGGCTTCCTTCAGCATATAGAGCCCTGAAACGCGTGGCTATGGGAAAGGGGGGGGGAGGTCCCTTTCAAAGGCATTTGTATATAACTGAATGTGCCAATCTGCTTTTGTTCAGGCATGAGAACTGAATAGAAGTGTTTCCAGAAAAAGTCTCTTGTGCTCATGGTCAGCTTTTCAATAGGCTTTCTGCTAATAGATTTTTAATATGGGAGCTGGAAATGGTGAAATACAAGTTTGAAAATTTTATTGAATTGAAAAATTGCCCAGAAAAGGCTCTCTGCCCTATAGCATTTGTTAATGATGCTACCATTTCCTTCTTTAACACTGGCTTTTAAAGAAAAGTAACCTCATACATTATACATGTGACAAGACGAATCACCTGAGCTTTGAGTTTAATTATTTAAAATAATGCCCTGTCTTTTTTCCACAGACATTTTAAAACCTGTTTCTATGTTCTTTCTTTTCTCTGGTTATTTAAAAGCTCATTTTCAAACCACATGCCTTTATTAAAAAATGTCCATTATGGGATTAGGTTAGAAAAAAAGACACCTTAGCTGATCATGTTTTTGTTAAAAGTGTTTTAATTTAAGATCAGGATGGCTTGAAGTCCTCATTTTTTCCTGTGCTGTGCTGAATGTGCAGGATTCAAGATGAAAATTCTGAAGGGCTTAATAAAACTGCACAAACAAAAAAGTGGCAGAACCTGCTGGACAGTTTTGGAGAAAGTATCTCTCTGAAATCTCTGGTGGATCATGCAAGGATATACTGGGGCTTTATTCAGGAAGTTCCTGATGGGTTTGTGTTTTTCAGTCAGAATGAATGCCCATAAAACCCCCTTTGTGGTCATTTTAATAGCAACAATATTAATGCATGTAGAACCATGTGGTGCTGTCTTCTTCAGTCTGCCCCAAGTATGTGAAAGTTGAAATCCACATGCCAAGACCATGACTGAGAGGGTCATCCTTCACCTCTCTGATCTTCACACCGCTCCCCACACGGGATGGGAGAACAAAGCCAGCCTGTGGGCCGAGGTAGTCTCTTTATACCCTCTGCGTGGTGTGAAGAGGAGCACCAGTCTGCATCCCACCAACTCCAAACCCCTCATGAAGGGAAGGCAAGGCTGACTGCATTCTGCAGCGTGCAGATTCTGCTGACTGGATTCTCGGCAGAAGACCTGCTTCTGCTTAGTGAGTGCCTTGACTTCTATTGCTGTCCTGTATTTCATTTCTACCTGCTCCATTTTCAAGCTGGCATCTGTTTTGTCACTATTTGGGGGAGGAGTGCAGCAGTAGCAGTATGTGGCAGGCACTGTCTTGTGCACTCTTGTACAAGGTGAGACCAGTGGTCATCAGCAGTTGCTGTCATCTAGGAGGTGGGCATTTGTGCTACTTGTTCATTGCAAGGCAAATTAAGCCTTTAAGAGATCTCCCAAAGTGTCAGAGTTTAAGCCTTCTAGTTCCAAAATGTTGATTCGTCTTCACCCAGAAAGAACCATCACAATGCAGATTATTCTGAGTAATCCTTCTGTTTTTCTGATGGGGCTGACTGGAAAGCTGAACTTTATGTGAAACAAAAATTGAGCAAAGGCTATGGCAAAGAGAGGGTGAGGAAGGAAAAATAAGCATAATCAGAACATCACTTTGGAAGCAGAACACCAGGAATGAAAAGTTATGTACCCAAATAATTGGAGCAGGCATGACAACCAAATGGAAAAGAAAGAAAAGCTTTAACAGTGAACAATATGGAAGTAAAAGAAACTGAAATAAACCACGTCCTTAGATTTTTCAACCTCCTTACTTGAAAAAAAGGTATAAGGATGATTTCGTCAGCAGAAAATGTCACACTTTCCTCTCCTTAGTGACCGAAACCAAAGGCATCCCGCTTTTAGCTCAACAGATTTTGGAAATTATAAAAGGGCTGGAAACAATATGCAGAAATCTTCCCGGTGAACCCAGCGGTACTACATTCACTACTCCAAGCAAAGCGATGTGCTGTTGCATGATTTCCACAACTGTGAAATACTGCCTATTGGGTAGAACCTGGCATTAGGCACTTGGAGGCCTGGGATGACGTCCTCCTCCCATGGGAGTCAATGGGAGTTTTGCTACCAGCATCAGTGGAGCCAGGTGTTTACCCCCAGGCACTGTTCTAGTGCTGACATTGACTTGCTGTGTTTTTTAAGACATGTAAATAATAGGGCGACTGATTCTTTCCAACATTTTTATAGCATTTGGAATAGCTAAAGAAAAGAGATCTTGGAAAGTTCGTTTCGTGTGCAAAAAAAGCAGAGCAGACACGTGCAGTATAGGGGACACACTTACTTCACCTATGCACACAGGTGCAATAGAGTTGGCAGCAACAGTTTACATTTGTTAAAGGTTTGTTTTGGCTACTGATGTTTTATAATATTGCTCAATATTGTCTCCAGGAAGACCCAAACCTGATATTTAAAACCTGAAATTGAGACACAGCAATGGATTTGACTGAACAGCACCAGTTAATTGCTTGCTCTGAAGAGATTTTCTGTTGATCATCGTAAAATCACAAGAAGTGGTGGGTCATTGGCCTCAAAATGAGGTTGCCAAACAGTGGATTATGTAAACACTGTGAATAAAAGGAAGGAAACAGGGATCATTTATTCTGGATGAGAGTCTGCTGCCTCTGCTCATACTAAATATTGGCTTATCCTCTGAACAGCCCAGCTGATGTCAGTAGAAATAGTCCTGAAGTATTTTGCCTCCATATACTAATTGTACAGCTCTGATCCCAGTAATTTAAGTTATTGCAAAGGGAAATAATTTATCCAAAGAGAAGACACTTTTATACTAGAAGGAGCACAGCCCTTATCCCTGGAGATTATGCTGGTATAACCACGTGAAAAATACATGCTGGCCCAATCCAACATGTGAGGTCTCTACCAGAGATTTCTCCTTGGTAGGGTATGTTAGCGCATCTCAACCCTACTCCTTGACCTGAATTGTTTAATGCTAGCTCAGGTATTTCAGTACTCTGCCTATCTGAAGGGCAGCTGTTCAGTTACAAGCAAACAAAATGTGTGGAGACCAGGTATACGTGATGTCAGTATTAGACTGAGGACCATGATGTTTATGTATATTCAGACTATTTTATACCAGCCCATGTGAAGGTATGTCATGATGAAAGTGAATTTTGAACACTTAAGCAAAAAAAAAATTACCTGATGAAGAAATACAGTGTTTGTAAGTGCATTATCTTTGTAAGAATCAAGCTATACATATTTCCTGGCACTTACTGTTGCAGAAGTTTGCGTGTTCAATCTGTCAGTGAAAAATCTGACAGCTCTGTAATTCCTCTGAGCTCCGTAGGAGGTGTTGGAAGAGGCTGTCAGCCAGCCAGGAGCTGGCAGATCTGGAGGCCCTATTGTATTTCAGTGAACAAGCTCTGTCAGACATAAAGGGAAGATGTGTGTATAAAAAAAAAAATCCACAACTTCGTATATCTGAAGAAGATTTACAATATTTACGTCCTAGGTATAGGATCACCCTCCATTACTCTAAGCCAACACTGCCAACTGAAAAAAACAGTTCTGCTTCACCTTCCTTATTTGTTTCCACTCAATACTTCAGCTTGTGGTGGCACAAACAGCAATGCAATGAACGAGCTCAGGGAACTGATTCCGATTTAAACCATTTTTTTTTTCCTGATGGATTTGTTTTAATCCAGATTAGTTGCCAACTCTGGTTCAACAGCTGGGGTGGGGAGGGAGATCAGGAGTAATTCTTTTGGGAGAAATATTGGATGAAACTGAGTGTGCTGGTAATATGAAATCAGTTGGGTTGTCCACACAATCAAGAGAAGATTCTGTAAAGAATTATTTCAGCTAAGCAACAACACAAAAATGATCAAATTAGTAATTCAGATTATAACTCCAGTAGTTGTGATAGTAGCATCATTTTCTCTGCTGAAACTCTTCAATTGCTCTTTAACAACACAAGGTACCACTAAACTATAATAAAAGCAGAAGTGACAATGCTGTGTTAAAACAAGTCCAATCATTCAGCACCAATGCACAGGAAAATGGGAAGCTATAGAATAAGAGTAGTGAAGAAGCTAACCAGAATTTTACTGAAAACTCCTCTGAGATAAAAAGATCAGTTGGGATCAAAGAGATGGACTCTTGTCTTTACAGAATGACATTTTTGCCATTTCCTTTACAAAGCCAGAATTTCACCCAATCTAGAGTATGTGTATTTTGCAGTGAATCAGTTTGGGAATACCAAGTTTATATATACGACAGCTGCTACATTACATCACACAAAGTAGCAGTGTGCAGAGACGCTGCATTGTGCAATTAGTACAGTCAGAGCAGCATCCTGCTGTACCTAGGATAATTAACCGTTCTGAGGGCACCTAACATGGTAATGTTAGCTCTGGACCCAGCTCACTCATCTGTACCTTGGGGGCCTCTGCACTGTGCAATGTAGGATATATATTTCCTGGTCTAAATGCAGGTGCGTTGTGCACAGTTCCGGATACTCAAACTTAACACCATCACTCTTAGAAGGTGTTTGTAGCAGATGCTCTCAAAGCTGTTTGCTTTTTAATTCTTCAAGTCCGTGCTGTGGAATTGAGTTGAGTTGAGGCAAATTAAGACCAGCAGAATAAATAACCTACAGTGTATTCTGTTATGAATCAAATCAGGCTAATCCTGATGCATTTCTACTCTCCGCAGCCTCACTGAAGTAATATTGGATATTTTGGTGAAGATGAGTTTTAAAATTGGTTTGTGTACCATATAATCTATGATGTGCGTAACTTCCAGTTGGGTACTTGGCCCAGTTGGCTGTGTGGCCCATAATACTTGGTTTAGAAAAGTTGAACTTTCTGACTTTAGGTTTGTATTTTGAATCTTTGTCTACACTCAGATATATTTCGAATTAGTTTCTGCTGTAGTCAAGGTGTAGTATGCTAATAAGCAAACTATGCTGTGCTTTTTGTAGATGCTCTCCTCTCCTATAAATAACCATAATTTAGGAACAGTTTCACTGAATTCAAAGGGCTGAAATTATAGACCTGGAATTAGAAGGAAATTGGACCCCCCAGTTTCTAAAATGGATTAATGTGTCCATTCATTCAGAACAAAAAGATGTTTTCCTCTATTTTTGTCATTTTTGTAACAAATAACTTCTAGAGTTGCAGAAAATATTCTGAAACTAAGAGAGACCAAGAGGGTTTTTTTGCCAAACTTACTCACTTCTAATAAATATCTTTTCTCAATTTAACTGTACTGTTGTTCATCAAAAATAAGATAAACAGTGCCTGATAAACAAACAGGTAATGATGAAAAACAGAACAAACATTCTAGCAGTTGTCTTCATAAACTGCAATAAAACCCGACGTATTTTCCTGTTGTGTATTGTTTCAGTATTTGAACAAAATGAATCACTTATGTAGTACTCATATAATCTATTTGAATTAGTGCAGCAGAAATAAGTAATAACTCACAAAGTAAAATAATACTAATACAATTCCATTCAGTCCTCTTTTACTTGCTTCTGCTGGCTTCTGTATTATAAAATATTCCTTTAGTTATTTAAGCTTTAAAATATGTGAGTTAAGTACAGTAAATGATTGACATGTTGGAATGTTTTTGTAGCTTACCCTGGTAATTATTACTTAGCAAACTGAGTTTTCAGCACCAAATGAACAGCCATGAATCAGCTTTGAAAGTAAATGGATAATTTCATCTAGGGAGCATCGTGAATTTGATACACAGAAAGAGCAGGGAGCCAGAATCTTTGTACCTAAAATGAAATGTCAGGTACTTGTCAGATTAATCCAGCACTGTGTGTGTTTGATCTGATCTTTGATCTTTACTTTCTTTTTGACCCTAATTGTTTGCTCTGCCCTGCTCCCTCTGCTGGAGTCTTGGATAAACTGAATGGCAAAATTGTTTCCTGAAAAGATTAATCATGCACGTACTGTTTGCTTTACAAATGTTCTGCGGTCTAGATTTAAGTAAGTCTTTGATGGCTGTTTACATGACAGAACTGCCTACTATGTTCAGGAATAATGCATGTTGTTTAAAACGACTGTGTTACAGAGCTTCTGCAGTACTAAGCCAAATTTTGCTGTCTGTGACATTAGAGGAACACACTGACAGGTGTTGGGAGTGCAGAATCTTGGCCAAAGCACTTTATTAGTTTGTGTTGAATCCAGATGTGGCCTATCAGCCTGGTTTGCCAGGATCTGATGTTTAATATTCACCCAGTGGCTTATGGGTCAATACACAACAGCAAAGAGATGTAGACAGAGCCCTCCTGACCTTGCTGGATCACCTTTGAGGCTTCCCTAAGTTCAAGGTGCCTGATCCTTCCCATAGAGATCTATTTACAATTGCAGTGGTTGTATCTTCTGTAAGCCAAATGCACTGGAACAGAGCAAGGGGAACAGTGAGAGTACTGTCCATTTACTGGAGTAAAGCTCTTTGTGAGGTGCACAGGCACACATACTCTCACTGCAGGGTCTATTCTCATGTGACCACACAACATCATTTGCTTTTTGCAGGGCGTGTTTTAAAATAAAGGTGTTGGGTCTCTGGAACCAATGAACTGCAATGTCAAGTAACAGAAATTTTCTGTAAAAAATGAGTAACAAGTAATCCTGGTTTAGCCTTGCATCACTTCTGTACTAATTTCTGAAAGTATAGAATGGGTCGGTTGCTGGTAATTTTCTATTACAAATAATATTACATAGAATCATAGAATCATTTAGGTTGGAAAAGACCTTTAAGATCATCGAGTCCAACTGTTAACCTGGCACTGCCAAGTCCACCACTAAACCACGTCCCTAAGCACCGCATCTACATGTCTTTTAAATACCTCCAGGGATGGGGACTTAACCACACCCCTGGGCAGCCTGTTCCAGTGCCTGACTACCCTTTTAGTGAAGAAGTTTCTCCTAATATCCAACCTAAACCTCCTCTGGCGCAGTTTGAGGCCATTTCCTCTCGTCCTATCACTTGTTCCTTGGGAGAAGAGACCGACCCCCACCTCACTACAACCTCCTTTCAGGTAGCTGTAGAGAGCGACATGGTCTCCCCTCAGCCTCCTCTTCTCCAAACTAAACAACCCCAGCTCCCTCAGCTGCTCCTCATATGACTTGTGCTCTAGACCCTTCACCAGCTTCGTTGCCCTTCTCTGGGCACGCGCCAGCACCTCGATGTCCTCCTTGTAGTGAGGGGCCCAAAACTGAACACAGTACTCAAGGTGCGGCCTCACCAGTGCCGAGTACAGGGGGACGGTCATTTCCCTCGCCCTGCTGGCCACACTATTCCTGATACAAGCCAGGATGCCATTGGCCCTCTTGGCCACCTGGGCACACTGCTGGCTCATATTCAGCCAGCTGTCGACCAATACCCACAGGTCCTTTTCCACCAGGCAGCTCTCCAGCCACTCCTCCCCAAGCCTGTAGCGTTGCATGGGGGTTGTTGTGACCCAAGCGCAGGACCCAGCACTTGGCCTTGCTGAACCTCATACAGTTGCCCCCGGCCCAACAATCCAGCCTGTCCACGTCCTTCTGCAGGGCCTTCCTACCCTCCAGCAGATCGACAGTCCCACCCAACTTGGTGTCATCTGCAAACTTACTGAGGGTGCACTCGATCCCCTCGTCCAGATCGTCAATAAAGATATTAAACAGAACTGACCCCAATATTGAGCCCTGGGGAACACCACTTGTGACCAGCTGCCAATGGGATTTAACTCCATTCACCACAACTCTTCGGGCCTGGCCATCCAGCCAGTTTTTTACCCAGCGAAGAGTACACCCATCCAAGCCGTGAGCAACCAGTTTCTCCAGGAGAATGCTGTGGGAGACAGTGTCAAAGGCCTTACTGAAGTCCAAGTAGACAACATCCACAGCCTTTCCTTCATCCACTAAGCGGGTCACCTTGTCACAGAAGGAGATCAGGTTGGTCAAGCAGGACCTGCCTTTCATAAACGCATGCTGACTGGGTCTGATCCCCTACTTGTCCCGTACGTGCTGCGTGATGGCACTCAGGGTGATCTGCTCCATAACCTTCCCTGGCACCGAGGTCAGGCTGACAGGCTTGTAGTTCCCTGGATCCTCCTTCCAGCCCTTCTTGTACATGGGATAACGAATTTTTAAATATTTAATTTTAGCATTTGTCATTACCAACTTGCAGAAGGACAGAAATATCCATGCTATTGCCACTTGTTATTTACTGTGAATACATTGATAGAGAGATTGCCTGCTCTGTGTAATGTCTGTTATAACTCTCTCTCTTTACTGCTTCTTCCTGCAAATCTACCACTTTTTTTCCAGAGGATTTTTCCAAATACAAAGATATACTGCTTCAAATGTGAATCATTTCGTGGAAATTCACATCTTAATCATAGTTTACTATAGAGTCCTTCAGAGAACCACAGATGAAGTCTGAAGCTAGTTGTGAGAAGAAATGCTATGATTTAATTGTCAGGAAGCGCTTACAATGCTTACTTATGCATGCTCATACTCTGCCCTGTGCTGCTCTGCATGAGTGTATTAAACAGGCAAATACATGACTACCAATTTTCATGTTTATTTTGGAAGATAATGTAATCTAGGACCATTAAAATGAAAATACAGTCATTGTTTTCTGAGGCTATTGACAGCTTATGCATCACCATTTGGAAAACCAGTGTAAATGCCATGGGGTGGACAGTGTGAACTAATGAAAAAGACACTGGACAAATCATCATCAGTGTTTGGTTCCTGCATGGTGTATAACCTGCTGTTTGACTGTAAGCATGTCACTTTGCCATTAGGTGTCTTAGTTTCCCCTCTGCAAAATGATGGCTATTATTATTCTATTTATTTACTGAGGCCCTTGAATGAAAACATGCTATAGGAATTTATTCGTAAGAAATAGGAACAACTACTACTACAGTGTTGGCAAATAGATTTATCTACTTTAAGTAGCTGTAGCAGAGGAAGTAATTTTTAATATCCATAGTGAAGCAGTTGCATTAGTAGATGGCGTGCGCTTAATAGCTAGCATATTCTTCCACTGTACAGTGGAGCTAGTAAAGTATTCTGCCAACAGTAGAAACAAGAATGCTGTGTTAAACAGATAGGCACAGCAAGGGAAGAGCAGTAGTAACTCTCACCCCTTTTCATTCTCTTGTATTACTACATAGAAGATAGTGTCAATTTTTGCTGTAAATAGATTAAGGAAATTGCCTTAGTTTAGGAGCTGTTGTCAGCTGGTAAGAACTCAAGGAGTGCATTCAGTCTATTGTCAGTATTTTTATGTGAGTGCTTTGTCTTTCAAAGTCTTCCATAAAAGTAATCATTAATTCATCTTGTTGGGCTAAGGCAGGCCTCAAGGAAACATAATTAATAATCCTAATAATAAGTCTTGATCATTTTCTAAAAATCAAACAGGTTGCAACTGTTAAAAAGAAGATAGGCTACAAAATTCATTGTCTTTAATATTGGATTATTGTATTAGCCCTGCAATGGGTAGACAAGTTTGTACCATTCAGTATAATAGAAGTTTAGCGTAGTAGTAGATTAACAGGTTGGTGAAAGCCAGTAGAAGCCTTGTATATATCCCAAGACAGATTTTTGTTCTCCTTTAAAAGACATAAATATAATGCGGAAAACTGATCTTCCAAGATGAGTAGTCGCTGAAACATCTCTTGTAATAACAGCTAATAACAGGTTAGTAACTTGGCCTCCAGACTCATCTATTATATGTTAAGAAGTAGTTCACTTAACTTGTTTTACTGGCTTTTGGGATTTCATTGCAAACTACTCACTTTTAAGACGGTAACTGAATATTTTTTCAGCATGTATATGCATGGACAACAAAACTGGTGGGAGGGAAAGACCTGTTGTATTTGCTTTCTTGGACTCTGTTTTGCAAATGCTCAGAATTTGCCGTTATAGTCACCAAGAAAAAACAGATAGATGCATGGTGCAGTTCGCAATATTTTCCGTTCTTCAAAGATTTCATCACAGATAGAATTCCTTTTGCAAGTCACCAGAGACACAGCATGGTGATTGATTGGCACAGGCTATAATTAAGATATCATTATAGTGAGCCGTGTTGCCATTGAAGCAAAACTTTTTATCTTTTGAAAAGATAAAAGTTTCCTTTGCTGGTATGTTGCTTTTACAGTCAGCAGTTGGAAACAGGCTGCAGGAATGCTGATGGGAGAACAGACAGTGTGTTCATCTGACTGTTCAAAATAACCTATCACCATTCCAGTACAGTATGTCAGCTCATGGTGCAGGTATTTTTCATAAAGGTAAATCTAGTACTATTGCCATTTACATTAGGGGCATTTTAAAACTCAAGAGTATACTCTTACAATGCCACTCCTGCTGACATTGGTGGGGTTTGCATGTGCTTTGGTGGTGGGATATAGGAGTAGTTCTGTTACACTAACTTATTTACAGATTGTCAGTATTCTAATAATTGTTAGTTTTTCATCACTGTAGCTTGTAGCTTTGACAAGAAATGTTTGCAGTTTCAGCTGGTTTGGTTCTGACTATACATGCACAGGCACACAAAGGATATTGGGGAATGGATCTGATGTAAAATCAGAACCATTCCACTGAGGATAGTTAAAGATGTAGTACCTTGATTTTAATATTTTTCAACATTACACTACAAATCCTGATGTGCAAGCCATCTTTCATCCCCTTCTCTTTTCTAGAGAGAGCAAATTGCTGATTTTGACAGGCTAGCACTGAAAGGAGAAATTAGAAAACCTGTTTGATGCACTTTTTGGAAAGAAACCATTGCAGGTGCAGGACATAAGACATACCCCTTACAATTGTTACTGGTTTTCGTAGTAATAATATGTAAGCCTACAATTTACCAGCTAGCTCTTTCTGGCTGTTAGCTGCGCTTGATCTAGCTAATGGCCATAAATCTCATCCTAGCTATGTCTTCTTGGCAATATGGTCAATATGGCTGGCAAGTTTGCTAAGAATCTCATTTATTTGTCTCTGGAGCACTGTGAGGAATTTCTGCTCAGCAGCCCAAACTTTGCAGTATTGCTCACATGAGGCCCAGTGACTGGTTGCATTGCATTAACTCTTTTTGTTTGTCTCACTTCTCCGAACATCCCCCAGAAGTATCTCTGGGTCATGGGACTTCTCTCATAAGGCCTTTAGTTACTTCAGTGAAGAAAAATTGGATGGAATGCATCCATGGTGAATCTGACCCAAAAGAGTTTTCTGAATCTAAAAACTGTAAGCACAGATGAACTACTGCTTTGCCCGTGTAAGCAATGTGAGGTTTTTAGGGAGAAATAATGTCGCCTATTTAGCCAACTGGTGCAGTTGGAAGAAGTACAGGTTTTTGATTTTTTGCCTGAAAGTTTCTCAGTTTTTTCAGCTGTATCAGCTAGCCTAATCAAAGATATTACCTCTCCCTACAGTAGTCTTCTTTATATTCTTAAACCCTTATAGCTACAACAATAACACATCCCCAACATAGACTGGAATGGGCTGTGTATTAGTTACTAGTGTGTTAAAAACTAGTTTGGAAAGATGTGATTAAGCAAATTTGGAAAGAATTTCTGTTACCTCCACCATCTCTGGAGGTATTTAAAAGACATGTAGGCATGGCATTTAGGGATGGTTTAGTGGTGGGCTTGGTAGTGTTAGGTTAACGGTTGGACTCAATGATCTTCAGCATCTTTTCCAACCTAAACGATTCTGTGATTCTATGAAATATGCATAGGTGATGTTTAGTAGTTCTGTTGCACAAAAACATTTTCATACTTTATGTTCCAAGAAAAGAATAATCTGGGAAAAGAGGAACCTGTTTAACAGAATGAAGTTATTTAACTGGTAAGTTTAAAAAGAGCTAGCAATTGCTGCAGTGTAGACTGGGAAAAAGAAGAGCTTCTCCTCCATCATATGATGTGGAGCGCGTACTTTACCACATTAATGGAATCCAAAAAGGAGATTAGGACATTGAAGTTCACTGTTGGTAAATCCACCTCTGGGGTCTAAAGATGTTTTTAAGAAAAGTGCATATATTGTTGATTTTCTCATTGTGCATCAAAGCACGTAATGAAAGCCACATTCTCTTATTCGGATCCTCTTAAGATATTGGGGTCTGGTCTGTAGATTGCTTGTGACTGGTGTCATCATGGGGCCCTGTGGGTGATACAAGCAGACAAGTACTGCCTACTACTAATAGAAATTAATATGCTAGCAAAACAAGCTTCAGGTTTCCCCGGTCAGCCAGGGCACTGGTTAATGCTAGTTTTGTAGAATGCCCTAAATATGTGTCTGTCTGAAGATGAATCACTCCCATCTTCCACCAAGGCTGGCTTTTTAAGTCTAAAGTGTGATTTGGTATGTTTACAAAAACCCATTAAGACATGTGTTGAAAATCTCACGATCAAAATTATATTGTTAAAATATTGGGTTTATCTGAATATTTAGTAGTATGTGATTCACTACCTGGATGAGTTTTTTCTTTTGCCAAATAAATCCGTGTTTTTGTTCCTTTGCCAGAATAAATCATTTAAGCCTTTATCAAAGTGAAAGGGTAATAACCTGCTAAACGGTACGAAAGAATTAGGTGATAAAGTATTACAGTAAAGAATGAATTTAATAAGTACACAGTTCTCAAATTATACCTTGATTTTGAAGTGAATGCAGAGACCTTACCCAACAGTGATTTGATAATTGTTGTAAAGTATTAACACATTTCCTTTATTTCAAAATCTCTACATGAAGTATGTTTTTAAATTATACATTTTAAAATTCAGCAAAAGATCAAACATCAAAATTAACTATGCTGACTAAAAGCATATATTCTGTAATGTGAAACAGACTGTGAGTAATAAGAACTAGATGGAACAGGAATAGGACGTCTACCCACCAAAGTACAGATAACTTATTTACCTTGTAAGCTCTCAACAGCTGGAAGAAATAAAGTTATCTAAATACTACACAAAGTAGCTGGAAACTATAAGCGCCGCTACAAGTATATATACGTTTGAATAGTGGGGAGTTTTAAATTATAACGTAACGTTTGCATAAAATATGCAGGTCTCTGATATTTTTATTTTAACAGTCTACAGGAATTTTGATATAGTTGCGTAAGTCCTATCTTCCACACAGAATTTTATTATGCAGTCTGTTTACAGTTTTTATACTTAATGCAAAGCAATTATAATGATACTGTGGGGCATAGGGAAGACAATGGAAAACAATGAAAAAGCATGTTAAGAATAAAAAGGTATTATATGAAATTTAGTCTACAACATGGCTTGAATGAGCTCTGACGGAGCTGATATGGCTGCTTGTTTCCTGTGCCAGGAACTACTGTGGAACCCCACCAGGAAGTGTGCTGCAGAACAGGATCACATTACACCCTTGTTTTATGGTTCATTTCACTTATTTAATGCAATTTGAGAACCTGCAAAAAAAGAGCACTCTAAAAAGGGGATGTTTATTATTTGAAAATATGTCATTTCTTTGACACAAGTTGGGTTTTGGGGACACCTGATGTGCCTAATGTAAGGGAAGGCAAATCAGTATGACCATGCAGCAGGTTGTACAGCAAAAGCAAAATGTTTCCATATTCACGAAATGTAAAGAATGATGCAGATATTTTATATCTGCACATTTTTGCCTGTCTACTTTAGTAAACCAAGTGTGCTACGGTGCTACAACAACAAAAATCAGAGTAGTTTTCCTTTACTACTCCAGGTAAATTTTAATACAGTACAGTGGTTTATTAAAATTATGTAGACTAAAAGGGTTGTTTAGTGTTCCAGCTGATTTATAGAGCGTGATAAAACATTCCAAAATCTTTGGAAACAAGGAACATGCTACAGCCCATATTTGGTTTGACAAAGCTGTGTTCATAAGAATGTTTAACGTGCTAACTAGATAATGATTCATCAGTTCTGGCAGAGGAACTAATTTTTGTTAATGTAGTACTTAAAAATGTGTGGAATGAACAGCTGGATACCACAGTTGTGGCATGCCATATTAAGTCTCTGTCTGTTTTCCCCTACAGTGATCTCAGTATGAACAACATTACTAAGCTGCCCTCAAACCCCGTGCACAATCTCCGCTTCCTGGAAGAGCTGTAAGTATCATTGTATCCTTGATGGGCATAGTCAGCACTAGACACATTCCTGTGTTTGTCTCTCGTACTTACTGTGGGAACCAGATAAAACGGTGCAGGAAAGCTGTCAGCCTGACACTTTTGGCACATGCGGAAACACTTAGTTGAAAAAAAACCAATTGCTTGTGATTCTGGAAATAAACTTATAAAAGAGTTACCGTGAGGCTACAACTTCCCTAAGCAGAGACAGAGCCAAGCAAATTAAAATTTTTAAACAAGGGCTGTTTAAAAGAGCTGGATTGCTTTTTGGAAATAGTTAAGCAGCAGGATATTAAAAGTTTGAATACTGGCTTATGTTTATTAAAATCGCAAGTAAAGCTATAATCAAAACCAAAACCTGCTGCCTTGTTCTGCCTGTGTCAAGGACAATTGAGTCCACATTTCATAGTATCAAGGCTTCTTGTCCTAATCACTTTTAATTACTGTTTCCTTACTCTTAAATTTAGCATCCCTGAAGGCTGGCTAAAATGCAGAATCCTGCAAAAAGCTTAGTTACGCTATCTAGTATGTTCACTGAGGGGAAAAAGTACACTGTGAAAACTAGCTAATCAAGCACAACATCAAAAGAGGAATGCTGGTTTGAAGTGATGGTGACTAACCAAAAGTGAAAAGTATTGTGCATTCATGAGACCTGGATTTGGCAGTGACCCTAGTTATAATGGCCCAGGCTTAAAAGAAAATTTAGGTTCCTGAGGAGTGATGGAGACTCTGTAACTGATGCACGATAGATCTTGTGGGAAAAAGCTGGCACCTGCATTTGCATGAGTACCTCTAAAAGTCGATTAAAAAAATTGTCTAGGCATCCAGCCTTTTACGAAACGTGGTTTATATGCTTTTAAAACTGAAAGCATCCTTTTTTTATAGCATGTTTAGCTGCTAACACACCATAAAACCCACATAACATATGCAGAGTCATGGTGCTGCCCTTCTTGCAAAGACATGGTCTATTATAAGCTATGAAATGTGTACAGTCTTCTGTAATTTAGGAGGGTATTGTACTGACAACTTTTGGTGTCCTCGCTAATGCTCATTTGAATTTTGCCACCTGGTCTTTCCAGCAGGCATCTATGAAAAAAAAAGAAATTACGATCATTTTGTAATGCTAACTTTGAACAATACTCCATTTGCAAGCAGATTTTCCTTTCCTGTCTTACTTTTATTACTGGCAGGATTTGTATTCAGAAAGCATTATTTCTTTTAATTCTTTCTCTTCCTTTACTTACTTCTTTTCTTTGGTTATCATTATCTGTTTGCTGTTGGTGCAACTTTCAAATAACATAAAGATATGGATGTAACAAGGAGAGACGTCACACACCAAGTGTTAACAGTATCAAGTGTGTATGAAGTGAATCATGGCACAAAGACCCTGCTTGTAGATTTTTGCATCATGTTCATGTTTGCTTGTCCAATCTCCTGTCAACTGTAATAACCCTACTAAAAGCTTCCAATCCAATGATTTCTCTCCAGTCATTAAAGAAAAGAAGAAAAACAACAATTTGGGCTTTTCCTGGAAGGAAATTCTAACACATTAAGCCAAGTTACCTTCACTCTTTCATTTTACAGTCCAAATTTAGATGACCCAAATAGTGAGACTTATGTCGCTGCTTTAGAAACTGTTCAGCAATCTACTTCATCTTCCTGATCAAGAACTTTGAAAGTGTTCTTACCTTATTCTTGTGTTGGGCCTACTTTTTCCACTGGAAATATTAAACTGTTTTCCTTATAACCCTCTGTTCCAAATTAAGTAATTCCAGTCCTTCATTGCTGGTAGTACCAGAAAAATATTTATTTCTTTACTATGTTTTGTTGTACATATACGCAGTCAGCTCCTCCATTTGTTTCACACAAGCCAGTCATTTCCATTTCTCATTAACTGTGGTGCTGTTTTGTGAAACCCTTCCAGTTTGTATTAACTTTTCAAATAAGCATAGGAAACTGAAGCCTTTGAAGAGGTGAGGCAACTGATTACCTCTTCTTAATGCAGATTCAAACCTGTCGTGCTGAGAGATTCTTCAGTGTTCAGAGGCATGTAGTACAATTCAGTCTAGTATTACATAGAAAAAGGTACAGACAATGGAAAGGGAACAGGGTATTCAATTTTGAAGTAGGGGGTAACAGCCGTTGTAGTTCCCATGTTCGCCTATGTTCATTTCTGAGCAGTGATTGTACATATGAAAATTATCTTGCCTATCCAGGCATTGGCACATGATTTTTATTCCCAGCTTACCTGGGAATTCTGTGTTTTGTTTATGTGACTCAGTTAAAGGGGACTATTGCAGAATAAACTTGGCCCATAATGCAGACGTTGTAAAAATAAGATTTTATGAGATCTTTATACCAAAGCAAGGTTTCCATGAAATTAAAATGCATCTTAGAAATGTGTGTCTGCTCTTTGAAATGCAACAACAGGAGCTTAAAATGTGTTTTTTTAGGGTTTTTTAGTGTTGAAAAAAGTGTATTAGAGGTCTAGTTCAAAAATCTGATAAAAGCTAACAATTGATCCACTGAGTTTTAGCTTAGATGTTATGTCCTAGATGCGTGGTTTGGCAATACTGATAAGTCCTTACCCCAGAAGAACTGAGATTTTATTAAGACAGTTAAACCAGTTGTTTTGACTCCAAAGCAAGGATGTACAAGCCAGGTCAGTTCAGCCAGTTCTGACCTTCTAGGCTGAATCTGATCCACTCTTCCAGTCAAGGTTAGACACCTCTGCAAGCAGCATTCTTGCAGTCCTGATGATCATGCCTGGTATTTATCCTTAAGCAAAGACTTTGATCACTGAAGTACAATATATTGAAACTATGCTGTATTTTTGAGCTGCATGTTCCTCTAAAAATTTTGGAAAACATTGTGCTACTTTTAAAACTGAACTGTTCTAGCTCCTAAAAAGTTTAGTTTTGAGCAAGATCTTTTATTTGTGAAAATGATGGGCCTTTCAGGCCTAATTTTCTCTTAGAGTGTGTATGATGGAACTCCCACCAAGAAAGAAATATGCTTCAGCTGCTTGATTATCAGCAAGTTGTTCTGCATGAACTTGTACAACACCATTAAGTGAAATTTTTCATTATAAATTCAAAATAACTGCAGATATTTATCAGTATGACTGAGTCCAAGACTCCATCTCATGTGGAGTATTTCTAGACGTATGTCATTCTACAATATGTGTAGAATGCCCATGTAACAGAGCAGTAAGTTAGAGTAACGTATGAAAAAAACTTTTTTTAAAAAGTGTAAAGAATTACCTAGGGTGGGACACTTAAGAGTTTAAGAGGCAACTACATCTGAGTGTAGACATACCATTTTGTGATTAGTAACACTTCAAAGCAGTGCCTGAAACTGTTTTATTTTATAAATTAATGTCTCTATGAAGAGTGAGGAAGAAAGCCAATAATAATTTAAAAATATTTGAATCAGACCTAACTACAAGTATCTCCAACTAGATATATCTCCACACATACATACATATGCATAAATATATGCACACACACCCACGCATGCACATATATAAAGCTTTCATTTTAATTTTAAACACGGGAACATTCCACAGATAAGCAGAACTCCAAGTGATTTTTAGTACATTGTTATTTTTCAGCAACTTAAAATAGGTATATTAGTAAAACAGTAACAAAGGACTGTTTTATTACAATTGTTTTACCTACGGAGTAAGACAGTTCCAAATAACTTCCATTTCACAAAATCAAGCAACGAAGCCACCTTAAATTAATTGCAACCTACATACAGGTGCAAGAAAGTTTAGTGACACCCGTGTTATTTCTTAAAATAACCTTGAAGGGAATTAAATATACGTACAAAGTTTTTCAGATTGATCACGGTATTATTACAGTGGTTACTCAGGCAGAAGTGCCTTTAAAAGTGCATTTTACTACAATACTGGAGTGCAGAATTGCAGATACAATACAAAACAGACATATTATGTGAATCTCATCATGATTTGTGTGTAAATCCCTTTACACTGCAGAAGTGGTCAAGAGGCCACTGTATACGTGAAAATGAAGTCCTAAATTACCAGGCACAATCCATTACCATCTGTTCTTATTTATTGTTTTCCCTTTACTTCTCTGTCTGTTTGCTCTTTCTTCCTACAAAGAGGTTTTCAAAGCTGTTAATGGGAATTAGGTGTTCTTTTCCCCACTGACTTTGACAGGTGGGACTGAGCTCTCTGGTCATTTACATCTTTGAAAACTGAAAGCATTAGCTCCTGGGGTCTTGTACAGTCTTTATTTTTGTGCTGGTGCAGGCACATTGTGGCTAGCACTGAAAACTGATTCTGTACTTTTTGCTATTATGTAAGCTAGTAGAAAACATGAAAGCGCTGCAGCCATAGTCCAAAACTTTTTGGAGAAAGTGGGGGAATCTTGCAATTTACTTCAACAATCTTTGGGCAGGATGCTTAAATACTAAAATCTTTCCCAAAGATTAATCTGCATAGATTTAAAAACCTCAAAGGCAAAACAGTAAAAATACCTGCAACTGACACACACAACAAAAGTAAAAATAGAGTATCATCTGGTGGTCTCAAACTGTCCACACATGCTTCCTTCTGACGTCACTTAAATACCACTTTTACAGTTCCTGCACAGCAGGTTTTAGTGGAGCTCTTCCTGGTGGAAGTTGGCTTGTGCCACCTCTGTCAGCTAGAGTTTGAAGAACTTTCACTGCTAAATGACTTACGATCCCACAGGTAATTTCAGAGCTGCACACAATCTAACACATAAGTTGTGAATTTGATTTCTTCATATAAATTGTGAACTTGGTGTCTTCACTTCAAACATGCATACATGTAGAGATGATCTGTTCAGACTATGCCACTGTGTTCGATACGTGGCGTTTGTCAGTGAGAGGTACCTGTCACCAGCCACGGAAGTGACCCACGGTGCATTGCAAATTCTGTTGCCATAAGACAGACTTTGTTGATAACTCAGGGCTGTGGTGCCCCAACTTTGCTTTAATACATCCAGGGAGGCACTCAAAGTCCTGACAGAGGGAAGTGCACTGGTCATTTTGAAATTAACCATACATCAGTAAAAACAGTGAGAAGATGTTTATCTAGTGAATCAGTTGGAAGTGATTACAGTAGTTTTCTCCCCTAGTTTTAGCATACATGGTTAGTTTGATTTACTAGAAAAGAACAAACCCAAACGCAGAATATTCCTACTGTACGAGGTAATAACTTGTAACCTTTACATTCACAAAACAAGGGCTCTGATGTTCTGGAGCTGTCACTGCCTTTGTTGCTGTCCCTTTGATGCCACCAAAGCGAGTAACAACAAAAACTCTCCCATGCAGATGTGTCAGCCTGGCACCCTCCAAACTGCCCTTTTTGCTCTCTTATCAAGAATGACAAGATGAGGAACAAAAAAAAGAGAAACAACAGAGCAAATGTCTTACTAAATTAGAGCTGCTTGCTTTGCTTGTTGAATAGCTTGTGCTGACAGACAATTATTCTGGAAATGTTAATGCAAATTGCACGGAGCAACCTTGACACTGGAACTGCTGTGCATCTGTGGTGTAAAGGGGCAGAAGGGGGGAAGATGGGGGAAAGAAGAAGATAAAAGAGAAATGAAAATAGTAAGAAATGCATGCAAGCGGAAACAATAAATGTTCTAGATTGGTATCCAAGAAACCTTGTCAGTGCTGCTGCGCTGATTTTACTGAGCGTGTGTTGAAGTTTATTTTTGGCTTGTAGTTTGTAAATGCTTTCTGGAACTTGTAATTTATTATCCAGCAATATTCATTAGGAACTAGTTTAGAATATCAAAAAAGTCATAGGAAGAGCTTTTTATGTTATGCGATCAATACAGATAGTGAAATTATACTTAATTAAACTACAGTGAAACGATGCTTTATTAAATGTGCTATATATCTGTAGATCCTGAGGCAGGATTTTAATTTAAGTCTTACACATTCTGTGTATACTGCAGTACCAAGTAGGCAGAAGTCATTTCCTTTTTTGTCAGTGGAAGTTCAGCCTGTTTGTAGACTGCTTGATTTCAGTGTCATAAACACTTCTGATACCTACATGGTTCGATTTTCCACTTGCTTAGGATTATGGGTAATGAATTCAGCCAATATCACATTTATATCTAATGAGTTCACAACCATGGTAAAACCAACTTCTTCTCTCTACATTGTTTTTTTGAATTTCCAAACAGGAGTGCCAGTAATTTTTTCTAGTAATTCTTTGGTGTTGCTTCATTGTACCACTCAGAGAATGGTAGTAACCTCGAAACTTGCATCTACACAATTTGTGTCCTTTGCCTATCACACAGGAATGACAAAACAGCTAACACATTTTTCATTATTGGTAGTTTGATTGTGGTGTGTTGCACTGCAGTACACTTCAGCCAGTCCCTGTTATTAATGATTATTATTATTAGTTCTTACCCTTTCTGGTGATACTGGCACTACTGGGATAAAACCTAAACCAGCATCAGACATTTGTGTAAATGACACTTGGAAGACCCAGCCTAGGAAATGTAATGTATGTGATCCACCATTTGTTGCTCCATCTTGCTGTAACATTTAAACACTGAGAAAGGAATTTTAACTAATTTAAGATTGTTCTGGGAGTAGCGATTTGGTGACCGCATTCTTCAAACACAGAAGTGAAGTTATGTCTCTCATTGGTTGTATCCTTGGGATCCGCTGCTGGGAATCAGCGTGGGATTTCCTGGCTGATGTTGGAGTACCTCCCAACAGTTGGCCTTGCTGCAATCAGAAGGCAGGTACCTGGCTGCCTGTTTAGCAGAAGGGCGCTGTTGGAGCCCTCTAGAACGGTGCTGCCTTCTGCAGCACTGAGAACAAAACAGCTTGTTCTCAGCGCTGGCTGCGGACAGCTTCACAAAAGGAGAGATCAGTTGTCTTTATCAGTTATTGGATCACACTCATGCCAGGTGCAGAAAGAGTCTCTGCTTTTTATAAGCGGAGAAAGAAGTAGTACATTTTAGACCATATCCTTAACTGACAAAAATCTAGGATCTGTTTTATCAAAGCCAGCTCAAGATCAAATACACACTGATTTCATTCCAACTGCTTGAGGTCAGTTGGAGTTATTCCAATTTACACCCTATGAGAATTTGGCACATGCATTTTAAAAGGCAATTAGGCCCTAAAGCAAGAGCAGACTGTGTTATATTTGAATTTCCAACTAAACTGTAAGTAGCAATAAATATAATATACAGCACAATTACGACTTGCACACTGCCCTCCCCTTTTTTAAAGAAAGGAGAATATCTTTACATTTTCTTCTTTGATCTCTCTGAGCATCAGATTTTTTAATATATCATTTGACCCACATTTCTTTTTATATTACTATAATGACTACAGTTTTAATTAACATGACAGATTGAAATATAAAAAGATAATTAAAATAGAGTAACATTTAAATTCCTAGTCTAGCAAAGTAATTCGTAAAAACATTTTGAAATATATGTTGATATCATCTATTAATTAACTAATAATTAACACAGTAATTAATCGCCTATTAATTCATACATTTCTATTGCATTGGCCCAAGAATAATCACTAATAAATATCAAATTAAACTCTTATCTCAAAATTTTAGTTGACTTTGGGTAAGTGCTTGATGAGTATCCAGATTGTCAAAGCTTTTTTGATGTAAGAAGCAAGAACATTTCATGTTACCTCTTTATAGATGTATATGTAAGCTGAAGAAAATTGTGGTTATAGAAATATATAAATTATGTATTGGCTATATATATATATATATACACAGTTGAATTAAATATATGTGTAGTTGTGTGCTTGTGTATCTTTGATTAAGTTTGCCAGGAAACAAAACTGAAGCAAAAGATTCAAGATCAGTAATTCTTCCTTGAAGAGATGCAATTTTCTGTATCCAGAACAAGTTGTTTTAGAAGAAGATTTGGAAATTCATGTTTTCCTGTTCTACTTCCACATTGTTGCTCCACAAACAACTATTTTCTTTATTAGAAATGGAGATAATAGTTTTAGGATTGGTACTAGTGTTATTGGTACAGCCTCTCAGGGAAGAGATAAATTACTGGCAAATACAATACTGAGGTAGGATGCAAATGAGAGTCCTATTTCTACTTGTGTCAGCACAAATTTTTCCACAGACATCAATGAGACTAAGATTTCACCATGGATCTTTATCAGTTATTCAGAACAATTATGGCAGTTGGAGAGGTGGATCAGGCTTTTAAGAAAGAAGTTTCAAATTACAAAAGAGAATTTCTTATCTGTACCCAAGGTATAAAAGACACAATCCATGATCATATGAATTTTAATGGAATTTTCTACATGCCATACTAGTGTTTTAGCACAAAATTCAGGAAGGTTAGTACCACATAGCAGCAGAACTGTCCCAGCTGTTGGGGTTTTTCACTGTCTCAGGCCTTCTGTACTTTCAATTTCTATTCACAAAAGCAAAGATTTTTTTCACCAGTCTCTAGGTTCTTCTATTTAATTCCTTTTCAATTTTCTGTCTGGAGAGTTTGTTAGTTTTAGTATATAATGTAGCAAATGAGGAATGAAACATCTGCTTTCAAAGAAAACAGGCAAATGAAAAACTGATTGAATTGTGACATTACTGATGTTAACCTACTCATCTTTAAACATACATATATATGTATATAACCAAATTCATGATGGCATTCTCTTAGCATGTGCAGTCTTTGCTCTCATTCCTTAAATAAAATCAGCAAACCGGTTAGTGAACAGAAGTAAAATGCAGAGTCAAAGGGACATCAAGGCAAGATGGTAGTTCACAGACTTGTTTTTGTAGAAATGCCTCAGTATCTTTGCACAGTTGAAGGATGATTTCAGATTGCAGTCATAATTACATTCTGCATAGGATCTTGCAGTACATGTGGACTGATTAAATATAATGCAACACAAGTGATGCAATGATATATAACCTAATCTGTATTAAAGGGCATGCACTGGCACTAGTCTAGAAACATTGAGTCAGTCTGGTATTGCTATTATAGTTTACTGGCATAATAATGAGTCCAATATATTTATCATAAATTTGAGTGTAATGAAGTTCTACTTAACTGTATCTGTTCTGAAATGGAATTACAACAGATTTCACTGGATTTTCAGTTCTTAATAGTGGAGCTTGACTCCTTTTACACTGCTTATTCCTGTCATATGTTGAGCCATACCAAGATCCAGAGTGTCGTCTATTCTACATTTCAGCACCTTGCAAGATTTGATCAGTAACTTGTTCTAGAAAATTCCTGTTAGGACATGGCATTAATATTAATTAATGTAAACATATGCTTTTTCCCAGGGAGACTATTATCTTCCTTTCATGTCTTTCCTATAGGTTTGATGCTACTAGATTTTGAAATATACTTTACAAGTGCTTGTTCAGCATTTGCTGGACTAGGTCTTACTCAAGCAAAGAAGAAAACCAGCCACTACCCATATCATACTGTCACTGTCTACTGCAGACAATGAGGAGTAGCTGGGTTAGGTTTGCCACAGCTTCTTTCCACAGTTGGTGGAGAGGTGCTTTCTTTATTAAATGCCACAGTTTGTTAGCTGTAGAGAGAAAACTTTTCAGTGTTTCAAGTTCACCTTCCATCCCAGCAGGTAATGAGGAGATACTTGGCACCAGGCAAGGCTTGTCCTGATGCAGAAAACATTCACACACAAAGCAGTTTTGAGATGGTGAAGAAAAATTATTGTACTAGAAATGTAAAGGAAATAGTTGACTGTGCTCAGTCACTACTTCATGTTTATTTGCTTCTTTCTGAGGAACAAAGTTTTTCTTTTCAGGCATGAGCAACAATCAAAGGAAAACAAAAAAAAAGTTTCTGATCATTTTCAGGGCTTTCTGTGGGTGTCTCATTACTTGTGTTGTCTTTGGGAATGTTCTCCTGACTTGGTGACCACCATTTCTCAGAACTATGACACTGCAGGAGAGGTCAGAATACACCGAAGGGGTCAACAGATGGGGAACACTCGAGGGAGAGCCCAGACACACCTTTTCTTAGATCTGACCATAGGCCATGAACCTGACCTGCAGCACTGCAGCTATTCCAACAGTGAGCAGAGATTGCCATCTGGGCTGACCTGCGTTGAAAGATATTTTATAAATTGCTGCCATTTCAAAGAATGGAGGCAACATACTTTTCTCCCAGCTCATTTATTTTACAACTTTTAGAAAGAAATATGCAGTAGCATAAAAACTTAGACTATGCTTAAGCCAAAAGTATCCTGGTATCTTGACTCCAACAGTGGCAAGTAGCAGGTACTGAAGGAAGCATGTGGTAACACTTCCCCCTAAACTTTTCCAGCCTCCATTAATTTGCAAGATTATATGAAGCAACATAAGTAAAACCTAGTTCTAAAATAATATAGCTCAAAAAATAAGATCCAAAATCAGTAATGTTGTATACTTTTGATCACTTTTTCATTAGAGATGTGATACCTTTGAGCCTGAATGTATTTAATGAGATATTTCTAAATATCCAGCAGAAATGCTGGAAATAAAAGAAATAACTTTAAAAAATTGAAATTCAAAGTTGTTCAAACAATAGAAGCTAGCCATTTGGTTATGTAAGTGCTATAAACAAGCTAGTTCTTTCCTGCTCTCAGAAATCATTAACTAAATGCTGAACTATAGAGACAGATAGTACGTCCATCCTCATCTGTTCAGGGAAAACGATATTTACCTATCCAGACTAAAATCACTACCCAAAGTCCATCCAAAGTTCAGTAAAATCCTGGGCAGCTTCCCTCAAATAATTTAGGGTAGTGGAAAACAAAATCCCTGAAGTGGAGAAGAGTAAACCCTGATAGATATTTGATAGGTACTGTAGTGTCAACAAGGGGATTCATTTTCCCCTATGCCAAGACTGAGAATAGAAACACAGTAATGGCAGGAAAAACCCGCAAGGAAAGCATTAAAACTAGTTAGGAACAAATAAGCCAAACTTAATGAGCTTTGCAGCATGTCTTAAAGAACTAGTGTGCTAACTTTCGTCCAAGAGTATTGAAAGAATTAGACAATGATCCCAATGAACCATTTTTGCTGATTTTTACCAAATACCACAATGCTGGGGAATTCCAAAGGGCTGGGAAGATGCTACTATTGTGCCAGTGTTCAGAAGTGGTCTCATGGAGCATCTTGGGAATAGATGGTTTGCCTGAAGCCGGTTCCACAGAAAATCACGAAAAGGGTGTCATGAGAAATAATTTAATATGGTGACTGAAGGTCAGACAACATCATTACAGAGCAAATAATTGTTGCCAGATGTCTACCTTTTCTGACATTGTCAATTTGCTTGGTGAGAGAACTACATGGACATAGATGTATTTTGGCATTTGTGATATATTTGATGTAGCCCTCTACTGAAATTTGTAGGGCTATACATGATGAGCGTGATCTTCTGCTGCATAAGCAGACCAGTATCATATAAGATAGTATTAATCACTATCTGCAAAATTAGTCAGAGCTCTTTCCAAACTGAAAAATATTCAAAGCAGAACTTCAAGAATGACCTGAGGTTTGAAAAACCCATAAGGACTAAATGCAGAAGCTGTGCCTACCAAAAAGAAGATTAACATGTGATTTCATCTGTCTGAAGTGTTTGTACAAGACATATTTAATAATTGAGTAGTTGTGATCTAAAAGGAAAAGAAGCAGAATGTAAAACAAGGGTTGGAATCTGAAACAAAAAAAAAAAAGAAAAGAGGAAAAAATTACATCTCAATTTAACAGTGCAGGTAACTATCACTCGAAACAGCTCAGGAACATGGCTCAGCATCCCTCGCTTACAACTGTCTGTCGGCTTCAGATACTCCTCTAAAAGGTGTTGGAGCTGGGGCCATGCAGAGGGGTCAGGCTCTTAGGGTGGTATATTGTGGGTGGTCAGATGAAAAAAGTTACACAGAAAAGTTTTAACCATCAGAGGCTAGCTCAAATACAGCCCAATGCAGTACAGTCTCACTAAAACCATCCTGAATGTCAGTGAGACATGTAACATGTACAGGTATAGGTGTGTCTCTGTGCTTAGGTATTTCTTTCTAAATATATTAGATATACATTACAGATACCATGAAAATGTCTTTAAAATTATGACAGTCCATTTTCAAAAAATGCCAAACATTAACGTTACCACAGAAAGCCACGATGATGCTCTGAAGCTGGGGAAAGTGAGTATTACACATTGAAATGAAACTTTAAAGCTGCATAGTGTCCCAATGAAATTGCTGTAGTCCTACATTTGGAACAGGGAGGAGCATGCTTGGTAATTGCCAGAGTCCTTCTCCAGGAGCTCTTAAACAAGTCTGATTTTCTCTGCTAGCCCATTTTATGAAGAGTATTCCAGTTCAAACAGGCAGTATAAACATGTAGTGCATTTGGCGGTTTGCACTGCAACAATTATGAAAATTGCTGCAACACAGCCACTCTTAAGAAGGGATGGTGGCCTGACAGAGCACCAGCTTGAGTCTTCAGACATGTGGGTTTAGTCCTCTGCTCTTTATCAAAGCTTTCCATATGACACTCAAAGCAGCAACTTATAGCTCTAAGTGAAAACCTCAATACCTGTACCTACTTTTTTTCCAATGAAGTTTTGCAGACTCCTCACTTTCTGGTTCATGCCAGGTTCATTGTCCAGACTTGTGTCCAGTCATGTCATTAAAATAACAGAGCGAAAGGGTGCTGTCGGGGTGAAGCAGTGTTTAGTCTTTCCAAAAACTCATATCATAAACAGAGATCAGCATTAGATAGGTCTTGAGCCTCTACTAGTCAGTGATCCACAAGTGGCTTTTACTTTCAGGGACCCAGTCTGGCGTGCCCAACCTAGCACACACCTGCCTGATCCAGCAACAACCCAAAAGTCATTGCCATTTTTGTTCCGAATGAAAGCTGAAGCTGGAGAAGCCCCTCACACATCTGAAAAAAAATAGGCTAAGCCTGAGTGCCACACCTTGGAGCAAGAGTGAGGCAGGTTTGGTTACTCACCTGCCTGCAGGAATTCAGGTACACATGCCCAATCCTCAGGTGTCTGAACATCAGACTCCAGTGCACTCCAAAGTGAGACAAGCTCAGCAGCTCTGTCTGAAGCTGAGCGCTTCTGCGGAGCACAATTAAATTAATTGAACAGAGAGAGGAAGAGCCGCGTGCTTGGAGTTACCGGTCACATCGCTCAGCAGGTGTGTGTGTGTACAGGGAAGAGCCTTTTCCACTAATTGTAAATGCCTGAAAAGTCTTTGGAGCTGGGATCTAGAATCGTGTTATCTTTCTTTGTGGCCCAATTTTTATTTTCTGTATGAAAGAGATGTCTAAAGTGAAGGTGTGCTCAGGACCCTGTAGTTAGCTTGGGACAGCTAAACTCCAAAGGAAGACAACATTTAAGGGCCAGTCAGTGCTGGACCTTTGGGACTACAGTCATAAGCACCTGGCCTTTTCCATGAACAGTATTGGCAACTCTGGTGCCTGCTTCAGTGCTGTAGGTTCCACTCTGGCAGCTTGGTAATTAAGGCATTTTCTGGGTCTAGTCCTGTGGTCTTTCCTAAGGGGCCAGAGGCCAAATCAAATGTCAACTCTGTTATCAAATCATCTGGTCTGTGGTAACTGTCTGCAATTTTGGTGTGCAATATCTTAGCTGATGGGAAATACTAATTCCACTTGGCTTGACTTGGTCTGCAAATAGAAGAGGGTTACATCATATCAATCCACATTTGTTGCCAGCTAAGAGCAGACACTGTGGCTCTACTGACACAGAGTAACTTGAATGGGAATCTGACCCCTACCAGTCAGTTTTCCAGCTAGGGTACAGCTATCATAGCACATTCATGCTGAACTGAGATGTCAGGAGGCTAAATGCAAGATGTTCTGGAGTTGCACTGATGGGGAACATAGAAATGCCATTATTTCACATCAAATACATGATCTCTTTCCTAGGCACAAACCTTATGGAATGCATTCTTTTTTTTTTTTGTCAGAGTAACACTCTTTACAGAGGTATTTGCTGTACTTACCTAGGTCTGTAAAATACTTTCAGGCATTCTGAGAAGAAAGATGTAATAGAAGTAGGGAAAAAAGCCAGACAAATTTTAGCAAATATACTTTATGCCAACCTATTACACATCTGCTCATAGGGAAAACTGTGATTCCACTAGTACAGCAGTTTTATGTGTAGTTATTTTAAAATGAACTGTGGTCATTAGTATAGGGATATTACTGCAAATTAGTTAATTGTGCACAGACATCATACATGCACAATACCAAAAGTGCATGCCTGTAAATACAATTATTCTAATTGTTGTCAGTATATCTGTATTTTACTTGCTGAGGTTGCTCTAATCCTTAAAAAGAGCAATATGAAGAATTAGATGTGCATTCTAAACCATAAGCTTGATTTGCAATGAAATTGCATTTTTGTCTGTGCAGTCCAGCTGTCAGTAAATCAACTGTACAGTTAAGGGCTTATCTTTTTTTTTTTTTTTTGCTTTTAAAAGTGTATTAATGACAAAACAAGGCTCTTAAACTACTGCCTCTGGCATCAGTCACTCAAACATAGCTGTATTGCACTTTTTAACAACCAAATTAATTCCACATGAAGAGAAAAAGTATTCACTCTCTTTCTTTTCCTTTTTCAAACTTTGCAGACGTCTTGCAGGAAATGGCTTGACATACATTCCTAAGGGAGCATTTGCTGGCCTTTTCAGTCTTAAAGTGCTGTAAGTAAACTGTGTGTTGTTTGATATATTTCTGATTTCCTAAATGCTCCAGGGAACTAATTAACCAGTGAAGTTTTGATCAAGTAAATTACATATTTTGATCAGCTCATTTTGAACAATTCGACTGAAATGAAGATACATATGAACATCATTAAATCTTTGGGTTTTCATATAGAAAATATCCTAAGCACAAAGGTTGGAAAACATTAATGGCATCCTAAAAACAACTTGCTCATCAAGTAGATGTCTCTGTACAATATCAAAGGTAAAAATTGGTTAATAGTTTCTTTAATAGTCTCAAAAGTTCTGATTTCAAGTCTAAAACTATTAGCGGACTTTTCATGATCACACAAAACTGGCGGTAAATTGCCTTTCCCTTTTCTTGAGAGCCGGGGGGGGAAACCATTGTTGTAGAACACCATGCAATTTAAAATGCAGTTCATATTTCATATCTTGTTCTTTGCAATGTAATTACTATAAGATAAATTACAAAAAATATGACAAACCCCTGTATTATTTGGAGTATAAGTCAGTACATGTAGTTACTAAAATTATTAGCAGACCACATCTCACAATATTCATACTAGAGGGGATCTTTGCCTATGTAAAGTTCACAGAAACTGTATTATTAGAAAGAAAGCCAACCTCCTAGGCAGCGTCAAGCCAAGCCAGATGCTACTGTAAGAGTATACAAAGCTCTACTGAAAAAATAAGTAAGTGGGAAAGAAGCATGAACAGTTTCCCACTCCATCTACTCTTAAGTTGGCCAGTTATAGCTCTTGTTGGCCCAAGGAGATTTAGGCCTGCCAAAAATTATTTCATTTACAATGTCCCATTGAGTATGCCTCATTTTGAAGGCAGCATGTACTACTTCACTTGTACTCACATAGAATCATATGTAGGAGTTGGTCCAAACAAGGATATTAGGCCATATTGAAAGGGAAGAAAAGATTATTTTGGAATGAAAAGTGATTTTTCAATCTTTGCAAGCTAAATAATGTGATATTTCAGAAAAGAGATTTGTCAGGTCATTGCTAGCAACCTTCTGTTTGAGAAAATTTATTTCATTGGGAAAAATTCAGGAGTTTTCACAGAGATAAAATTTTATTCAAACCGAGTCATGAACTCCTCATACAGTTAATAGTTCTGTTTGCTGTAGTAGCATTTTCCTGAGTAAGGATTTCAAGAGTAAATCCTTCACAGCTTTATCAGAATAAGAAACTGCAGCGCTTCAGAAGGAAAACAAAACCAGTACATGAGGATGACCATTTCGGAATTACTGGAGGCAATTAGGAGCTCAAGCCCTATTGAAAGCAAATCGGATTTATTCTTTTAACTTCCTCAGCTGCTTTGAAAATCCTGCTCAAAGCTGATGTGTAGCTGTTAACAAAGCTAATATGCTACAGGTATTTGTTTGCTTTTAAGAGAACTGGCATTTGACAGGGGCAGGGAAACAGAGTATTGTGTAGCTTTCCTTTGTTTGTAATCTTGAAGTAGAACCAGTACAAAGGAGGTAAGCTTAGAAGAAAATTTAAAATAGAAAGAAGTTGTCTTTACCGTGTTGATTCTGGTTTTTGCGCTACTCAAAATGTAGGATGCTGCAGAATAACCAACTACGCCAGGTTCCTACAGAAGCACTCCAGAACTTGCGCAGCCTGCAGTCTCTGTGAGTATACTTGCTAAATCAACTTGTAACCTTGCATGAACAATTATACATGATTACCTATTAATTACCTGTTAATATCACTTAATAATGTGCTGAATCAACTTTTTCTTTTAACTCTCTTTGAGCTGCTTTTCAAGACAATTGTACTCTCAATTAAACATCAAAAGTGACTGATTTTATTCCAGTAATTTCATGACACCGGCAGCTTCTTTGCAGCATTATAAACTGGTTCACCGTCTGAGAAGACACTCCTTGCCCTGCAATGCTTTCTGTCTGTCAAGAAGAATATGGTCCCTTGAGCACTGGTCTTTTCCATGGTTTTTTGTTAAGATTCTTTACAGGAAAAAAGAAAGAATCCCAAATGACTCCCTTGTTTTCTTACATTTGGTGTAATTTTTTTCTTTTTAAGCAGTATGGAAAACACTATTAACTCATGAAACAAAGTGTACTAGAGGATGCTTAATTATATTCTGTGCTTCAGGCAGGTCTCCATATTTATAGTTCTTAACTGTGCCGTGCTGACTCAGTCCATGAGCTTCAGTTTTAACAGAACTCCTGCCAGAACTGCTAGACCGGGAGTGAAGATTGGCTGCTTCGTGGTATGAGTGAAATTATTTTTATGTGTTTCTGCCCCATAACATAAGGATGGTTGTACCAGGTTGTGCTAAAAGCTGACCTAGTCCAGTATCCAGTCTTCAACAGCAGATGCCATAGAAGGTCAGGCAAAGAATATAATAACACTCCTTTGGTAAACTGTCCCAGCTGCCAGAGATTTGCACTCAGGGACTCACTGAACCTATTGTGGCTTCTTTGAATTTAATTCTCGTAAAGAATTTTCTTCTATGAGTTTGTACGATTGCTTTTTGAGCCAATGTAACACTCATGATTTTTTGTGGCAGCATATCTGCTGATCGGCTAGCCTTGTGTAGAATGGTGAAGTACCTCCTGTTATTTACTTGGACCTTCCCACCACATTTGATGTCCCCAAAGTGCAGCATCAGGAGAAAGTGGAAACAGCAGTTTCTTATTGATGTACGCCAGATTTTATAGACCTCCATTGTATCTCCATTAGTCATGTTTTTCAGACATAGGCTGTTAGGATTGTTTCTCATGTGGGAGCTATTCCCTTCCTCTGGTCATCCTTGTCACTCTTACTGAACTCAGTTCTCATATATTTGATTTGAGACGAGTCAAGGAGGGATCAGACCTGCACAGCATGTTTAAAGTGTTTGCACACCATGGATTTATAGAGGGGAATTATGGATGCTATTTTGTTCGCTTTCCTACTAACTCCCCAAACTTTGTTTTGCTTAATTTTTTTAACTTTTACTGAACACTGAGCTGTTACTTTCATACTGATTACAACTGTGGGACCTCTTTCTAGCATGTTAGTAGCTACTCAAGAGTTTGTCATGTAAAGTTTGAATTGCCTTTTCCGTAAGTGCCTCTCTTGACACCTATCTATACCAAAATCCATCTGCCATGTTCTTATTCAGTCAATTGAGTATCATGAGTTCTTTCTGCTGCACTTGCAGTTTATTTTTTGCAACCACAAGGCCACTCTTGCTGTCTCAATGCAGGACGCGGTAAATAGAGTATGTTTCTGAATTATCTGCAGAATTCCATTGTCACCTGATACAAAAAAAAATGACTAAATTTTCTAAAGTATCTACTGATTTTGAATGTGCAGCATAAAATATCTAGATGATTGAAGATAGGCAGGCAGGTTCTTTGAACAGAGGAAAATGTCAACTGACTCTTCTCTGTGCTTTAGTTGACCACCTTATATTTTCACAGAATTGCTTTGAAAGAAAATTATTTTCATAAAAAGTTCCAAGATTCAAATGTGGAAGTCAATCTGTAAGTTCAAATAACTATCACAAAAAATTTTGCTACACTGTGCACTGATCACCAGTGCCACTGGTAAAAGTCTAATGGTGACAAAGATAGAGTGAGCATCTGTACCAAGCTATCCAGTCTGGTTAGAGTTAAGATGTATTGGTTGAGAAATGTACTGTGTTGAACATGCTCTTCTTTTTTTGTGTATAAAGAAGTTCCACCAGAAGGTTTACATCTTTTGCATACATTCAATTCAGCCAAAATCTGAAGAACAGAATTAATGAAATGAATTGATTTTCAGCAAAATAATTATGTCATCTGTGTATAACTTACCACTACACAGACACACATTATACTGTATTAGCTCCCAGGTTCTTATGTCCGTCTTGAACAACATGTACCTCCTTAATATACAAAGCATTCGTTAAGGTTTCTAAAGGTGAAACAGCCCTAAGAATTAATTATCTTATAATTGTTATTTGGTCAGTGCCTTTTTTCTTTATTGACCAGACACAGACTGAAATATCTCAGCCATATACTTTTGAGGTTACAGTTCTTTCCTTTGATCTTTGAAAAAGTCATGAGAAAATGCCGGTCTAGTGACTATATTAGATTTTCTTTCTGCTAAACAAACAAAAAAAATCTTGCTGAAATCACATCGCTCTATACACATTCTGGACCAAAACACGATAAGCCAAGCAAACTAGAATTCCTTTGTTGCTCTGAAAGAGACTGTTGAATTTTCAGCATGGTTTCGAAACAAAATTACAGTCTCACTCAGGCTTTGTTGCAAATATTTTTTTCCTGGGGTGAAGAAGTTGAAGAAGTAAACCGAATATAAGTTGTGCAGTCTATGTAAAGGACCGATATCTTGTGACAGAATTAAAACAGAGGGAGAATAGGAGTGGTCAGTGGAAACCTTTAGACAGCTGTGTAGCAGACCCAAGATGGAATGATACGGGTTTGTACAGAAAAGCTACTATCACCTGAAAGACGATCACCAGCGAAAGAGACCTCTTTGAGGAAAAGAAAACTATTATTCTTTTGTTTGCTTAAATGGGGGTGTGCCTGTCAGATAAAGGTGTGCACAGATTCGATTTCTTGTTTCATACAAGAATTTTCTGTTCACAAGGTGGTTCTTGCATTGGTTTCTGGTTTACAATAGGAATTATTTCTTGAAACCTTTGAAATAGCAGGAACCTTTTCAAGAGTGTAATCAAGAGGTTAAAAGCCCTCACAAAGGCAATTCCTATAAGATAGCAACTTCTTGTATTTATTATGTGTAACTATGCAGGTGGCATGATTTCTGGAAGCTTCATTAACCCTTTACTGTAAGTTAGTATAGATGTGAAAAACTGAAAACAGGTGACAGGACTCAAATCTCTGCCTTTTGTGGTTTTACTCAAGAAAGGCAGTAATGTAGAGGAGGGGCAAGCCATACTAACTGCCTTCCTGTCTTAACCAATGTGAAGAGGATTATGTTAAAATCATTTTTATATAAGTATACATAAATAATTGCATGTGTGTACGTGCACAATATATGGGTATATATGCACACACAAGTTTTCCATGTTCACTCGTAATGCAAATTCGTCACAAATTTTTGCACAAAAAGGTATTTCTGGATGCTATGCTCTCATTATCTAGTTCCAGGCTCAAAAATTAGAGTATAGGTATCAATACTGATGGGTACATTAATTGATGTTAAATGACCTGTGGCACACAGAACAAGAACAGATGTATTGCAGGAATGAGCAACAATTTCTTGCACTTTCTTGTCCAAGATGTAATATTGCTGGCATGTGGAATGGCGTGACAAATTTCAGTGATAAATATTCCTAAATTTCTTAAGGCTTAACCTACCTCTAGAATAGATCAGTCTTCTTCAGCCAGCAGATGTTATTCAATAAATACTATAAAAGGAGAAACGGGCACAAAAAAAAATAACCAAAAAACCCTAAGATTCGTGAATTTCATCTTCAACAGCAAAAATCTATGAGAAAACCTTTATACTGTTGCCTCAAAACAAACAACAATATGGTTTTTTTCTGTCACTGAAGCAAAAAATAAGATTAAACAATACAAAAATCTTCTCCAAGTTTATAAAAGTCTTTGTAGTTCAGTAGTCAACAATGGTGATGTGCTACTTTGATTAATAAATGAGTTCAGCTACCCAAGCTTGGACAATGATTGCGTAGGACTCCAGTTCCCTTTGTGGCAGGAGGATTTAAGGAAGTAACTAGAATATGTTGATTTTGAGATGTAGTTTTGATCTCCAAGTTCAGCAGAAGGATATCTTCAACTTATTATATGGGCTATAATTTTCCTTTAAAATCTAGTGTGAATACAAATTTTCTGGATTACTAGTCCTAACAATTCAAATGGCATTTATTTCTGTTAAGCCAAAAGAGGAAAATATGTTCGCAGGTACCATGATTGAAAGGGACGAACACACAATCACTGATGTGTCACAACTTAGATCTTGGCAGCAGGGTTTGAATTGTCACTTGAATGCTGTCTTCCCTGTTACTCACCTTGAGTAAATGTATTTCTTTAGAACCGACTACAAGCAGATGGTCTCTGGATTTTGTATTTCCCACAGCATCAGTATCTCCATTCTGCTTTTAAATCAAGAAGCCTTTTAGTGATTTTGAATATACCTGTATAGTCCAAAAACCTCTTACCTGTGCGTATTGATTTGTTTTTCAAATATCATTATTAATTAACAGCTTGTTTTCTGTCCAGCTTTTTTCATTTAATGTATGTATTTGTTTAAATAGGTGGCTTTTTTCTCTAGTGTAATTGTCTTGTCATTTCTAATGACATCCCTTATGTACCAGAATTGGCATATAATTTAAGTATTTTTGAACAAGAAGGGATTGGTAAAGCAGGCAATGACGTATCAATAATGTTTTAAATTTTTTCCCTGAACTTGTAAACACAAATTTTATATTGCTAGCAACAGATAAGTTGCAGATCTCCATTTGTAAATGTTGCTAAATAAAGGAGGAAAGCGTAATTGGCATTAATGACAGAAGAGCAAAGCTTCTGCTATTCTTTTATTGGGACTGTTGTAGTACAACCCTTTGCAGTGAATGCTACAGATGAAACTTCACTCCCTGTTTACTTTCTTGTTGAGACATCATCGTTAATGAGCAGCTTTTACTGCTGCGTTGTCAGACACAGAAACAGTCAAAATCAAGAACAGATCGGATGCTATCTCACTGCCCATGCCAAACCAGTCACGAAGGGCATTTAAAAGCAAGCATTATTTACTGTATCGCCTGCTTTCATTCCTGTAAAATTTAAGAGGACTTTTACTTTAGTAGTAGAATACAACATAGCCTATCTTCCAAAGCACTGGAAACAGTTGATAGAGGGAAAAAATAAACCATCTTTTCTCCCTTGACAACCTGCAAAGTTGGAATTTAGTGAAGCAAATTAATTTGACTTTACAAGTAACAAGATAAGAAAATAGTATCAATGAAATTTGTTTTAAATTTCCTAACAGAATTTGTAAATCACTTAAATTTTATTTTTAAGATATTTCAGTATTTGTGGAGCACCTGATGGTGACACAGAGTTTTACATAAAAGATTATCTAGAAATCATCTTGGATGTTCTTAATAATTGCCTGGCTGGAACAGGTCAGCAAATAGATTTTTCATCTTCTCCCTACTCCAGATATTTGACATTTCAAGAGAAGTTTCCATTCTTAATCTGAACAAAGAGTTGAAGACTTTGAGGGCACAGAATTCTGAAATGCTTCCAGTTCAGGCTTGAAATTAAAAATCCTTTTTTTCAGAAATGTTAACTTTGAACACTTTTTTGCATTTTGATGCTTGTGTTAATAATCATGATTTTTAGTTAAAAGAGGAAGCAACTTTGATGAAATCACATTCTCCCAAGAGAACTGTTTTCATGGAAAGACAGGAGCTTTAGCTGTGTTTTTCCACGTCATACCCCATGATAATGAAGCCTACAAAAGGCATTATCTTTCTTAGGAAACCTGGTACCTCAACAGGTAACCACAAACTCTCTAAGGAGGAGTTTCCCACAGTTTAAATCAAGGTTGTGTGTACCCATGCAGGTGTCTGTACACATACACAAAGATGTCTCAAAACTCACCGTTGCAGTCTCCTCGTTTTATTGCACGTCTTAACCATCTGAGCTACTAGAGCCCTGGGGTGCACTAGATAACGTAAGAGTGACTGAAATGTGGAGCACTAGTACAATATCAGACCACCCCTCTCAGTCACAGACACTTTTCTAACAGCTGGGAGGAAGACAGAGCTGCAAGGTTCCCTAAAATGCATGTGCTACTGTTTCATTTGGATGCAGTCCCTAACTCAACCAGCTGTAGGGCCAGTTGCTTTCAAAGTGGGGTGCAAATAGGCTGAACTAGATCAGCAATTCCAGGCCACTGGGTGATGTTTTCTTTCATCCAGTAGAAGCTACTAGGCATCTGACTCTTTTCTGTCTTCCAAGCAATCTCAAAAGAGGAGAGGTTTTTTTATCACATTTGTAAGGGACAGACAAATTTCTCAACCTCAGAACTGCTAGTCAAAAATCATCCTGCATGGCTGAAGCCTACCAGGACGTACACCATATCTGGGAAGAAGACAAGAAGCCACTGTTGGAGTGGTTAGCAGTGTGGGGGCTCACACAAGATTTCCAAGGAGATCCTGGGTGCCATACAGCTACAGACTGTTGCTACAGCCAGCCCAGCAAAGCAAACAGTGCTTCAGAGTGCTCCCAGGCACCAGCCGTGACCGTCTGTCCTGCTGTGCTGTTAACAGGGTCCTTGGCACACTTTTGACTTGTGCCAACTAAACATTTGCCTGAACTGTTCCCTGGGGCCATATGGCAGTTCGCACGCCCCTGGGACCGTCCCCAGTAGGCACTCTGCATACAGCCACCTTGGTTGGGAGGCTAGGAGAGGTCACTAGAATAGTGTGGGCCACTCCGAGCCGGTTGGCTGCAGGACCTGGGAGCGTTCCCAGCCACACCAAAAGTGCTGGTCTAGCTGTGGACTCCTGGTCTGAGTCTGCAGCCAGATTCCTAAGATAACACAACAGACCCACTTCTTCCCACCTGTGGGATTGAGGGTACCCAGTATCAGAGCCAATCTTTGTATAAAAAACAGCATTGCAACTGGCTGTTTGTGCTTTATGCAATGGGTTAGCATCCTGGCCCACCATCTGGAACGCAGGTTTACCAAAACACCTGAGCAGCATGTTTGGCTATGAAGAGAAACGCTAAGGATTGAAACTCTCAGAGCTGCAGAGACCTTCCCATGTAAAACTGAACAGTGTGACAGAAACAAATGCTCCTAAACTGTGACTTGTGACTTTTCTTTTTTGGTCTTGCTGTTGCCACACAGGGTTCTCTGTATCAATCCTGTAGAAGCCCATACAAGGGCAGAGCTGAAAGTGAGCTGTGGGAACTGCTGTGCTGATGTCTTGTAATTAAGCTTTTACAATAGCCGTAGCATTTTCCCCTGTGGACTGAAGGGGATATCCTGCGTAAAGGGCCATGTTTAAAAAACATGGCTTACAATAGCAAGAGCAAGCAATATTTTCATTACATCCACTTTTCAGAGCCAGTTTTGATGTCACTTGCCATTCCTTAAATGGGGCTTTAGCCCAATTCCTGTGAACAAACCCTTGAGAGGGTCCATGTCACCACACGCTAGCAAAGATGGTGGGGCTGCAGGTGACCCCCTCCTGCCCATTACACCCTCCCCAGACAGGCCCTGTCCCCATCCTCTGTCTGTCATTGCTCTGTACCTTGTGGAGAGGCTTGTCTGTGGCTCCCAGCAAAGAGAGCCAGGTCGGGAGAGGAGCAAGGTGGTAGGAAAGGGAGGAGCACACCCCTTCTTTAATCTGCCGTGTGCTCTCACTTCTCTGCCTCCCCTGCCTAGTACATATAGCCCCTTTTCATTTGGTTTTACCTCTCCTATTTTAAACTTAAATGTCAGAAGCAATATTTTGTCCTTGACTTCTTTATCTGTCTTTGTAGCTTTGCTGTTCTCTGGTCCCTTTGTTGTATTCAGGCCCTCATCCATTGCAAGAAGAGGCACTCCATGTAATAGCTGTTTATTTCAGAGGAGAATGACCTGGGAGAAATCTCCTTCCTGATCCCATATCTAGCATTTGATTTAACCCTGAATGAATGAGTAAGACATGCCAACAAGACATTAAGGAATTTCTTGATCACAAGGTACATCCAGGTTGTAGCTGGGCTTGCTTTTGAGAGAAGACTCAGAAAGAGGAAAAAAAATATATATTCCCTTAGAAACCTACCAGTGGTGTAAAACTAAGTACCCAGTCATAACTGAATCGATAAAAAAAATGCAAATCAAATATTTTTCAAACATCTACCTTCACTTGTTCCAGAGTACCAATAAGTGAGTCCTGTTTACAATTCTATATGAATAATATCTTTTCATAATTTATGCACATAGTTGTAGCATTCACAATATGTCACAGGAAACACCAGTGGGATACAGTCCACATAGTTCAAGCATTTACTTTGAAAGGTTTGGACATTTTAAGTGAGCTCATGGTGAATTTCATACTGGCTGCTTTATTTACATGCTGCCTATCCAAAGAGATCAAGCATTTCTATTTCCCTAAATTAGCTCTCTCTGGAATATAATAGCAGCTTTCAAACTCACCACATGTTATCTATGTATTTTGAATTATAAATAGGGTCATGTTTGTGAGTTAATGGGTTTAGTTCTGGAAGTGCCAAAACTTTGATCAACACATGTAAAACAATTGGCTGAAAACGGCGATTTTGATCAATGCTTTATACATCAGTGTGCATTACCTACAGTATGACAGGAAACATAACCACTGCTGAAACCTTTTAATATCTGCAAGAAGGAAAACGGTACTTGGAAATTTTAAAAAGATTAGATAACAAAAGAAAACTTGAGGCAGTACTTCGTATGAGTACTTGCAGGATACATAATCCAGTAATAGGAACTGCAGCACAAATCATCGTAGCTTCTTGATTTCTTCCAAAGTTTATTTAAACAATAATCTGACTACCTAGAATCTCATTTATATTACAGCAGTCTTGTTTTTCTTTCTATGTATGTTGTATATTTTGTTTACATAGCCAGTGGTGTGTTTATATTTGGAAACTTCAGCTATAAAGAAAATCAGTTCCTTGATTTGCTACCGAATACTGGTAAGGTAAAAATCCCGGTCACACTGACAACAGCAGAAGTATTGCCATTTCAGCCACAGGGTCACATATCAACAACTGACTGTTGGCTTTGCCATGCAGCCAGGCATCCTGTGAGTAACTCACTCCTGCGGAGTCAATGCTGCACAGGCAAGCTTCGTATTGAACAAGATGTTAACTGTAATACGGTAACACATTAGGTTGAATAAAGCCTCCATTCTTTAATCAGTGTAACTGTCAAACTAAGGCAACTGTAACTTCTTAGTTTACATACCAGCATCACCCAGGGAAGAAATTTCTGTTCTGACTGAACACAAAGAAATCTCATCTACTCATTCAAATTATACCTTATTTGAAAACACAGGCGTAGCATGGTTGTTGCCTGGGGAATGGGGGAGGTACAGCATGAGTATTTCTAAACATTTCCAGCCTCACCCATTTCTTGACAGACCCTTGAGTTATTTTGGAAGCTCTGTCTCTGCTGCATGCCATGTCAGTTATTATATTGAAAATTTAATTGTACAAGGGCTTTGACACTGAACTTTATAAATTTGTTCCAACTGACCTTGTCTCAGTTATTTGCCAGCCTGGCATGGAGCCTTAGCAGTCATTATTTGTTCTCATGCAGTAGGTAGGAGCAGCATGGAGCAGGAGATAGAATGGACCCGACATTTTACGTGACTGTAAATGAAGAAGCAGCTTTAAATAAAGAGATTAGTATGCCTGCCACAAAGAGTATTGCATTTCTCTCAAACAGACTGAATTTAGGTTGTACAGAATTACTTCTTTGTACCCTGGGTGTGTCTGTTTATTCTGTAATGTTTTCAAACATCTATTGCAATTCATTTCTGTTTCACCATTCACTTAATTGCTCCTCTGTACAGACATCTTCAAGAAAAGTTTCAGAGCATGGCTTTCATGTTCCAAACAAGGTACAAGTCACTACAACACATTAAAAGCAGAAAAAGTGTATCGGAGTACAAATCACCATCTGGATGTTTCACGAAGTTTCAGAGAATCTGAAGCACACTTTTAAATATTTCCCTGAAAGCATCACAATGGGAAAGCAAAACAGAGCAAAAGCAAAAGCCAATGAATATATGACATAATATTTCCAGTGCCACATCTGCAAAAGGTTCAGTAGATTTAATCCTTATTTACACAAGTGTGAGAGCAAGATATCACCTGCAGACTCTGAAGAAGTACAATGTGCGGTTGAGCTCCCTCTGTTGGCTCTGCAGCAATTGAAGTGTATTTAATAACTTCCTTTTCGAAAAAAATACATCGCATTAGCAACACTAATCTCTATTTTAAAAACATTTTGCTCCACTACTAAAAAATGTGAACTTCAGTGCTCATTAGAATCATTGGAATAAACAATATGTAAGAAAAGGTAAAACGGGAACAGAGACTCAGAAGTGAGTTTTATTTTTGGCTCTTAGAATGGGCGTCTAGCGTATGGAAACCCAAATCAGCTTGCAGCTCAGTGATTTATAGGTTCTGAAAGAGAATCTATGGCTGAGTTTCTTACGCTTTTTTATTCCATACTTTCAAATAATGGGGAAAGGAAACAAATTCATACCCGGTCTGTAGAGAGGCTCTGCTCAAAAATGATCAGTGTGTGCTCTCAGAGAGTTGATGGCTCCAAAGGAGAGCTGTCTGCGGAGAGCCAGCTGACAAGGAGACTTGTAAGCACAATGTGAGTTCTCAGGGATGAGGCTGTAAACAAGACAGAAATGTAGAGTCTCTGGGAAGTGAAAAATGGATGTGGCAACCCATGTCCATCCTTTGGGGTTGTGTTCTTGGTGATAACTTCTGATACCCATTGTGTAAGTCCACTGTTCTTTTCTCAGAGTCAATTTTCTCTATTTCTTTTTCTCCTAGACGTCTGGATGCCAACCACATCAACTATGTGCCCCCCAACTGCTTCAATGGCTTGGTCTCCCTTAGACACCTGTGGCTAGACGATAATTCTTTGACAGAAATTCCTGTCCAAGCTTTTAGAAGTTTGCCAGCACTTCAGGCAATGACATTGGCACTGAATAAAATTCATTACATACCAGACTATGCTTTTGGAAACCTCTCTAGTTTGGTAGTTCTGTAAGTTTTATTGATTGTTTTTTAGCCACAATCTCTGCTTCTTTGCAGGACTTTGACCATTTTGTGATAAATTACTTGAAGATGCAATGTTTAATTTAGAGGTTGCCTGAGACAACCTTTAATAATTAAATATTCCCCTAGTCCCTCCACAGTTGGCAAATGATAGGTGAAGAGGTGTATAAATGGGTTAATTAAATGTCTGTTTTGTCTTACATTCTTAGTATTAAATTGATATCTTGGGGCTATAAATCTGCAGTTTCCCTTCTCCATTTGGCCTAGGCTTAGTGATATTCCTTTACCAAGAGTTCAATTCCATTTGTTGCAGAAAATGTTCTTTTTGAAAAATAAATTTTCTGGATTGTATATGGACTACAAAACAAAATTTTTAGAAATTCTCTTGGATAAACTAATTTTTTGCATCTTCCTACAGTTGAACATTTGCTAAATCACTTGTTCTGATCTAGCTTAAAAGTTTCCATCTCCAGTAAAGAACTGTGTAAGGGAATTTAAAAAATCACCTTATCTGGTCAGCAAAACAAACAGGAAGAGATGAATTGTGTGCCCTCTAAGACTCTAAGGCAGTGTGTACTGAATGAGGGAAGATTAGAGAAAGGAAATGAACTGAAAGCTTTCTGGGTGACTTGGAAAGAATGCCGGCCAGTAGAAAAAGTATGCATTTCCCTTCATAGAAAGTATATGTAGTTTTGTATTTTGTTATTTTTGCATACCAGTTCAACTAAATAAAACATGCGTAGCTCGCACCAAAATCTGGAAGGAATACTACGGAGCGCAGTTTCAGCTTTTTATCTTCTGGGAATGTACCAAGTGGAAAAAATTCTAGACTGGCTGGAGAAACTGAGGAGGAGAACTGAGGTGGAGAAGTTATTTCAGGATACTTTGGAAAGTGTTAGCGTTATTAAAGAGAGAATAATATATTCAAGCTTTACAAGCTGTCTGAAACCACAGTCTGTAGGACACTTAGCATATTTTAGCATATTCTAGCCCCAGTGTAAGCATTGAACCTGGCACATGCCAGGGTTCTCTATTGACAGTTATAATCACCATCTCTGCCAAGTGCTTAATATGTTCATATAAGCATATAGGGCACCAAAAATGGAGGGTAACAGCTGCCTTGTGCCACAAAATCTTTGCCTTCTGTTTACATTAAGTATCAATCCCATTCAAGTTAAAGAGTGGATGGACTTGTCATTTGTCTGAGCTTCTAGACTTATCTCAGTTATGCTAAAGACAAAAGACTGTCTTGAACGTCATTCTCTAGATGCCTACCAGAAATATAGTGATAAGAGGACAGTTAAGAAATGCAGGAGAAAATTATTTCTTTTCATGTCCTGATTGCTTCTGCTCAGTTAAGTTTCCTTACTTTAGATCTGCCTTGCTTATTTCTAATCTTCTGGGCTTCATATTGATTAACACTTGAATCATTCCTTGTGATCTACATCTGATATTTTTGGCTTATCAAAATCTTTGTGTGTCGTTCTGCTTTCTTTTGTTTGCTACCCTGTTCAGTCTGGCAAATTTTCAGCTCAGTGCAAAAATGCGTGGTCAGTTGGAGCAGGTTGGAAGCTCTGTCATTGAAGATCAAACATAATTTGGAATTTGGAGATGCACTCTTCATGTTAGCTAAAGCATTAAAGGCCAGCGTAGTCATTAAAAAAAAAGTTGATTAGGTTTCTTCCTAGGAAAGGAAAAACCTACAGAACATTTGTATTTTGCCATCAGAATCCCTGCCTTTTACGGACAGGTAGACTCAATTTCTGTAGGTTCTGCAGAACGTTCAGAGAGCTTCTGATTTTTAACATTATTTTCAGAACAGAACGAAGCATTGAAGGGGAAGTGCCTGGCAGCCCCTCATTCACAGCCCTTCTTTTCTTTTAAAGTGCTACTCCCATAGTTTCCCTCCACTATAACGGTAGAGTGTCAAGAGTAAAATAAAAGGAAAAATCTGGGAAAAAGGCATTCTTTTTAAATAACAACCTGAAGTGGCTCCAAGCTGTATCTACCCACATTAATGAGCTTCACACAGGGTGGGTTTTTTCCATGTCGATTTGAAAGACTTAGAAACAGGCAGCACTCTGAGCCTTTGTGCATGGCGATTGGTTAAAATATATAAGAAAATTACTTTCAATTGCTAAACATTTGAGAAATTAGTTGTTGGTTTTTATAGTTTCAAAGGAAGGCAAGTTACAGAACTTTTAAGATTGGTTAGTTTACTCATCTCAGTGAAGCTATGACTTTTTTGTCCTATGGCTCTGTGTCCTCTTTCATTCTGCAAGCCTAACGCCCCTTTCCTGTCTGCTGTATTATCCATCTCCTCACCTGCTCCTGTTCTGTGCCATACCCTCTTAACACCCTCTGGATATGCATCTTCCAAATACACCTCACACCCCACACAGTTTTTAAGGCAACCTGTTAATTAACCACCACTGAGAATATGTATACAATTTTGCAGTATTCAGTATGCAACCCCCAACCTGGAACTCCAGGATATACCCTTTGTAAACAATCATCTAGGTGGTTTTAAAGCAAATCCCTTCTATGAAACCAAATGGAAGCCTGCATGGGTGGGGAGATATCGGGGAAAAAGGGAGGAGGGCGGCAGAGGTGCCTCCTATACATGCTCTTGCAAAAGCATGACTTGCATATAATCAGTGCATGCCTGAAAATGAGTTTCTTTTGATTTAACCATCAAAATGTTTTGCTTAAGTCCACTGTGTGCAGTGTGCTTTCCTGACTCTGTGCTTAATGTTCCTCTGCAGACATCTCCATAACAATAGAATCTACTCCCTGGGAAAGAAATGCTTTGATGGGCTCCACAGCCTAGAGACTTTGTGAGTTGACCTCTTATTTGTTTCCTTTTTTTTTCAGTGTTTTCATTAATATTCTGAAAGAATAAAAATAGCCTAAAAGCTAAATGTGGGTTTTGGCTTGCCTAATCGCTACAGGATCTAAGTGATGGTTTACAATGTCACTATGTAGCAAATCCTATTTTTCGCTATAAAATTAGTCTGCCTTTTTAGTAAGCATTGTCAACTGATAAATTGTTTGAAAGACAGTTGGAAACTCTACTGAGCATTGAAAAAGAAGAGGCTATTCATGAACAGTTATGTTTGCCTAGGTTAGCACTATTTATTTGTCTTGTTTAATCAATAAAGCTAATAATAGCTAGATCAGGAAATTATCACAATGAAAAGCTTTAACATTAAGAAACTGTCTCGCCATAGAGGAGGGTTATAAAATTAGATGGTTGTATTTTTTTTATCCCTGGAAAAAGCAAAAGTGCCGGGTAGCCAAATTATGCATGTGTTTTACAAGGGGGGAAGAGGAATGTTTCAGTTGTATCCAAGTTTTTGTCTTTAAAGAGCTCTGATAAAGAATAACACTGGTAAAGATTGAAATTTCCTCAAGTTTTCACCATAGTTCTCTTCAGACCAATTCAAAATTTCTTGAGTTTTCTAACAAAAAATAATTCTACAGAAGAATGCCAAATAGGAACGCAGTGATGATGGTTAGCGCAAAGTATTTTGCTACACAGTTAGTCGAATAAAGATGTTGTCTGCTAGAGTAGACCACAGACCCCAAAAATGCTACAAGGACAGTAGAACCTTGCATATCCTTCCCCCGGCACCTGCCACAGTCAGCTGCATCATTTTCAGAGATTTTAGATATTTCACCCAACCAGGACAGAGGCTAAAAGGCTTGTTAGGAGGAACAAACTGACAAAGTTTCAAACATGAATAATGCTAGTCTACAGGTGACTATTTGCTTTCTCATCCGCAGAACTATGTACTGCCCGCTTTCATGTTTCATTAAGATCAGAAAGCGAGAAGTTTTGGGCTTTTTTTTTTTTATCCCTAGTTTTGATTACGTTGATCCCTTGGCACTGAATTGCAGTTTTACAATTTTGACTTTTAGCCGGCTGTGAGTTGAGAGGAAGTCCCTCAGTGTAGCACCGGAAAGGGGGACGGGAAAGGGAGAAGGAACATGTAATCATTTGTTTTGTTTTTTTAAGTGAGATTCACATGGCACTTGGTCAAAAATGGGGAAAAACAGAACAATGGAATAAGTAATTGCAAACCCAGTCCCAGCCACCTGGCATGAGAGAGATGGAAACACAGAGGACAGTCAGGAACATGGGAATAAGTGTAGGTGCAGCCACTTCACTGCAACAGGAGAATGTAGCACTTGCCTCAAGCACAGTAGTTGCATGCTGTATAGACCGGTTTCCAGTTAGTTTCAAGATAATCTAAAGAGATCTCGGTGTAAATGATGGATGCCAGCTTTTGTTTGCATCGACGCATAGGTCTGGAAGTCACATATCACTAGAGGGCAAAACCAAACCGTACATGCCTGTAATCTCTTTTTGTCAATAAGCAGGAGAGAGAGATTTACAAGCAGGAAGGAAAGCCTTGTTGAGTTCAGACAGCAGTTTCCTGCCTGCATTACTTCAGCCTGATACTATTTCAATTTCAATCTATTGTAAACTGTGATTTGTGTTTTGCCTGTTCAAAAAGGCTTTTGCTCAAGTTTTTCAGACTATATTCTTCACAAAGCAGTGCCAGAGAGCATCACACTAGACTGGCATATGTCAATGTTAGTTTCAGGTGTCTCCTGAATGCTACAGGATGCACATGTCATGCTGAGGGCAGAAGTAGGCTTATAGTCCATTCAGCCTACCAGAATAAAGTCTAATTACTGCTGCAGAGTGAGCAGTTCTTAAAACAGAGGTCACTACCCTAGCTAAACTATCATTTTTACAATTTGCATGGTTAGAAACATTCTCTGTATGAATATCGACAAATCTGAAAATTAACAATACAGTTGATGGTAATGTTGAACTTTTACTCTATGTTTTCCCACTTGTTTTAGCCAGAGGAAGATTTCTCCTCCTCATTTTTACCCTCCAAACTCCAGTATCTCTTATTTTTACCACTTAACCATTGGGAAAAACCTCTTCAGAGATTTTTTCATCAGGCAAAAAAAAAAAAAAGACTAATACAACTAGACAGTGAGTCAGAGGCAAATGAAACCTTTATAATGAGATGTATTAGCCACGTAAAATGCAGTTCACCATACAAAGTTGTTGAATATTCTGTTTGAAAGACTTTTTTCCCATTAATACTGTCAGGTAATGAAAAGGATGGGCAATTTACAAAACAGCAAATTCCTTAGTAGTATCTGAATCCACTTATGTTTTCTTTATTGCAGAATAGCTAAGATATAACTAAAAATAGGATGCTGATAAAAAATAGGAATGATAATGTGCCCTAAATAGAGTTTGTTGGAAAACATCCATACACTTTTGAGGATTTCCTGGCTTTTGGCTGTATGTATTTATTCTATGCATGGAAGATGATATTTCATTACAAATGCCAACAATTCTATGCTATCCATTATGCAGTGCATAACCTAAAGAATAAAATCTATTTTCACACAGAGATTTAAATTACAACAGTCTGGACGAGTTCCCCACTGCTATCAGGACACTAACAAACCTAAAAGAACTGTAAGTACAGAGCTTACATTAGGAAGGAGGATGTTTTGTCTAGTGTGGGATTATTTTTTTAATGCTGCTGATTTTATCAGTAATCCTTAAAAACTGATATCCTAGGAAAAACTAATAAACATGCCAACATGCATAAAAGATCATTTTCAACATTCGGTTTAGAGCATTCAAGTTCTGACAACTTTTACTTTTATGCTGCATTGTGAAGTGGGTTTTTCCAGGAACTTCATCCTTGGAATACCATAAGTAATAAACACAATTAATTCATTTTGAGTTGCAAACACAACAGTTGGATTTTGCAAACAATCCAATATATCACAGTCTTCTAGTCTAAGAAGAAGAAGGTGTGGCACCCTTATTTGTCCATCAGGTTTAAATGTCTTTACCTTCTTCCCTCCCTCCCCCCCATTAAATTAAAGCAGTTTCTTTTCAATATAAATAGTCCTTTATAATGCCGTAAATAAAACACTTCTGGATGCACAGACATAGTTTGCATTAAAAAAAATCAACAATTGAAAGAAACCAGCCAAGTTTATTGTAAGGAACAGCTGAATTATAAAAAAATGAATGAAGTTATATTCACACATCATACACACAATGTACACATCAATGTGCATGTTCAGAATTCTTTCCGTTTGAATTATTTACTGTGTTACTGGTACTATCAGCATAGATTTTTGAAAAAAACTAGGTAATCACATAGGAGTTGGACACAGTTGTACCCCTGCTACACATCAAACTGATTTTAAAGCCGCTTTAAGTAGCCACCAGGGATTTTTTCCAAAGCAGGGATCCTCAGGCAGTGTTGACTCCAGGTCAGTACCTCCAGTGCTGGCAGAGTCCAACTCTGGAGAAGGGAGTGGGGCTATGATTTTCTGAGCCCAACTGTTCTCAGCTGCTGTTATGTCATCTGTTGGCTAAAATAATTGGTACGAAATCCAGTAGCCTCAAAGGATTGCTTATTTGCTGACCTCTGGAGTCAGTAGCCAAACATGGATAACGCAGGTTTGCAGTAAATGCACCTTGCCCAGTCCAGCAAACTGCCTGATGTGCTTGAGATTGCTTATTAGCCCAGTAGGACTTCACTTCTAAGTATCAAACTTGTTGTTTTAATAAGCTCCTAGGTGCAAGAAATCTTTGGAGTGTGAAATTGCAAACTGACATCCCAAATCCAGCACAGACCATGAGACCATGTGCTTCAGTGCTTTGTTTGGGCCCTGGAAGCCGATATTATAAGCACAAGGTGTCTCCCACAAGGTTGTGCATGCCCTGCCATTCTCACCCGAGTGGGAGCCCAGACCCACAGAGGTTCAGCTCATTGCAGGGCCACCTTAGTAAAGGTGTTTCTGGGTGGGACCTCATTTCTCTCTCAGAATTTGTGCCTGAGCTGAAAACACAGACTATGGCTATTTGTCTACAGCTTGGAGGCATCCAAGGCAGCCAGTCAGAGCTGGAGCTCTGCTGGCAAGTGGCCAGCGAGTCAGGGCCATATCTGTTTGATGCTACAGGGACACCATTGTCCCAGATGCTCTGCACTTCAAGGTCTCAGCTGTAGGTGTAGTTACCTCTCCAAAGTAAGTGGGTATAGCTCTTACTCAATGCATGCATAACATTTTCCAGAATGGATTTTGAAGATACCCATAGAAGCATTTTTCCCTGTGTGACCTTAATGTAGCCTTTTTACCCAGGGGTGCAGATAGATTTTACTGCTCTTTTGCTCAGTATGTGAACTGACAAGGCTATAAAGTGCCTTCAGTTCAGACGGGGTGTATCACTTGGGTACAGTGCCCCATGTCACAGGCTGCAGCCATGAGCATGCCATCTTCCTACCAGCTCAGAAGTGTTTCAGACTCCTCCGTGCATAAATGCACTGGAGTCTGCTCTTGGCTGATGATGGGGCTGCTCCCTCACTCTAACTCAAGTCAGAATGGTGGTGAGGGGCCAGATACTGCCCTGGGAAGTACTTGTGCCGTTTCCTTAGCTTTTCTGCCATGCAAGGAATCCCATTCAATACAGCCACAAAACCAGCCTGTTTACTGGTTCTAGATTAAACGGGATCCTCATATTGCTTAGAGTCTGCATCTGCATGGATGCAGTTTTTATTGCATTCAAAAGAACTAGGGATTTAGAGCCTTGCTGTGTAGCTCATCAGCAGTAGCACAATGCCTAATAAGTAAAACCAATAATGTGGGACCTGTTCAAGTAATGGCCAAGTGTGCTTGCATCAGTGAACAATTTGAGGCTTTCTAAATGCATAAATTTAAGCTGGGAAGCCTTTTTCATACCCAACTGAACTAATGGGAGTTTCCCACACAAATCATCATTGTCCTTTTGAAATCTTAGTTGTTTCTTTTGTTTTTCACAATGGAGAATTACTCACATGAATAAAATCCAGTAATTAATGATGAGACAAAGATTTGGCCCTCTATCCAGCAGGCACAATTACATTGGGTAGGTTGTTCATGTCCACATTTAAAATATTTAAACAAAAAGGTGGTTGTGGGAGGCTCAACATATTGCAGTATAATGTATAAAATCATTTACTTGATAAACTTGTGCAAATCCATTGTTATCCCAGCAAAAGAAATAGTTGCAGTTTAACAAGTACAGGGGGAAATATATATACTATTTTATTGTTATTTATTTAATTATTAAAATTTAACTATTAACATTATTAGTTCATATGTGTGTGTGTATTTACATTGTATCTATATACATACACACATAGATTCATAGATACATGACATACAGCTACAAAGCAGTTTTCTACTGAGGGTATCTGAATTTTAAAATGCCATTTTGCAGTCTACTTCATCTGAATGGTTTTGTTCATTTAGAAAAGCGCAGAACTCCATCTATTTCATTGCTTTTCTTTTCTTTTGCTTTTCTCAGTTCTGATTCCAGAAAACAAGGACATACCTTTACATACACACACTTTTCTTATTACAAACAAAAAAAAATTGTTGTGCATTGTGAATACAGATTGTGCCTTCACTTTTTTTTCTCTTACTGTGTAAACTATTTTTCCTTTTGTAGGGGATTTCATAGCAATAACATCAAGTCAATACCTGAGCGTGCATTTGTGGGTAATCCATCACTTATTACAATGTAAGTGATAAGAGTCTTATTAGAGAACGTGGAACTAAGCGTTGTATTTGCGGCTAATTGTCAAATAGCTCTTCTTGTGAGCGTACTGTGTAGCACATCATTATACAAGCAAATGAGTTCATATCTTTCCAACTTCATGGAAGGAATGGCAGTTTGCATGCCCTGTTCAAGGGAAGCGGGTAGTGGTAGCTGGCCTTTGACCTTTTATTTGAACTATTTCTTCTAAGTCTCTTAGCATTACTGGCAATGTAGAAGCTAGCAAAAATTACTCTTGATGGATCCCACTCTGAGTTCCCATTGTCTTACATGAGAATGCATTTAATGAGCAAACCTCAAAATAAGAAATTGTAAAATAAATGTAAGAAAAATAGTGACTCGTCTTGAGGAATATTATTCTATGAGCAAAAGCAGCATGACTTCAAATGTGCAAGGGAACCTCTTCTGAGTAGGTGAAGTTCTGACTTCTTCACCTGCTAACCTTAAATTTGTCTCGGGTCATAACAAAGTTCTTCATATTTGGATTTCTATCTTTGCAAGGGAAGGAAGGAAGAGGGAATATTTTGTTGACTGGCTTCTGGCTTTAAAACCAAGAAAACAATGACTACTTAAATATTCAAAATGTGAAATGTGGTGGATGGATGTAGATTAGTGGGTGAAAAAAGCCCAGAGGTCTGTGATTCATCATAGAGAGTTTAGTCATTTGCTTATAGTATAATCATGTAATATTTTTAGAATCTTTTAAAATATTCTTCATAAAATGTCTTTTTATCCTCTTTTTGCAGACATTTTTATGACAACCCTATCCAGCTTGTTGGAAAATCTGCTTTTCAACACTTACCAGAACTCAGAACTCTGTATGTGTTTACTTTTTTATTTTAATTGTCTTTATATATTGCAATATTAGAGTTGTCCCACACTTCCCTCACCACAATTGTACTGAAATGATGTTTTTAAATTCCAGCACTTTAAATGGGGCTTCACAGATAACAGAGTTTCCTGATCTGACAGGGACTACAAGTTTGGAGAGTTTGTAAGTGCTAGAGAAGTATTTTTGCTTTATTTTATTTTTTTGGATACTGACTTATTCTAAAGAATTTCCTAAAAAAGCATATTTGTTTTGCAATCTTTAAAAAGTAATCTTTTTTTTCTTGTTGGTTTTTTTTTTAATAAATACTTTCAACAGGACACTCACAGGAGCACAGATCACCTCTCTCCCCAAATCAGCTTGTGACCAGTTACCTAATCTCCAAGTGCTGTACGTTTCAGTAAGATTATTAACATTACATTAATGCAAGAGATTAACGGACAAATGAAATCATTATGATGTCAGAATTACCCAGTTACTGCTATTTCTGTGTATCACATTACTTCTTAGGAATTCAGCTCAGGGAGCAGGCCCTTGTGTTACTCAAAAAGTTCACAACCCACTTATCAGTCAGGATTTCCCATACGTTGCTGAAGAAGATAATTACTTTGAATATTTTTAGGAAAGGGTAAAACAGTTCTTGCTTTTGTTTAATAAACAACAGAACTACCTTATTTTCATTCATTCTGCCTCTCCTACAGTAGTTTGGGGTTTTTTTCTTCAGTGATGCAGATAATTCAGTGAAGTGAATGGAAAATATAACTGAGTAAGGAGTGCAGTTTTGAGTCCTTGTTATGCTCCTCTTTTAGTTTCTTTTCCAACCAGACATAAGTAGCTGACTGAAATTTTAATAGACTATTCCTTGGCATAGTTGGGGCATAGTTTTTATACTAAGTATCCAATATTATTTTAGCTTGGAGATGTCCTTGGAGTTTGCTTAATCACTAACGAAAGTAATCGTTGTGTCTGCTTCCTTGAGAATGAGCCAGCAGCACTTTCCTCTATGTATTACATCACTAGGAATGTATTTGGTATTAGTTCTCTGGCCAACATTGAAATAGCAGTAATTATAACACATTATTTGAATACCAGCATGGATGTCATGAACATTTTCAGAAAATATTAAGTTTTAGTTGATGGACTCAATATAATCATTTCCAGAATGATAAAAGACAGAACAGAGTCTGTTGCCAGAAGAAAGTCTGCACACAGACTTAAGTTTAAATATGTCCTGTATTATTCAGAAACAATAAATAATCTCAAAACAGAAGGCAAATAAATACTGGAGTAATTAATAACTTGTACAGTTCATAGTAGAGTAGGACTGTCCATTGGAAGTTCACATTTTTTCTTTTTTAGTATCACCCTGTATTATTAGAGCTGATATTTAAAAGGGTGGGGAACCAATTTAACAGCAATTTCATGTACTCAGAATTGCTCTTTCCCCATTCCCGTCAGATTGGAACGAGCCTGTTAAGCCCACATTTAGGTTTGCATGTTAGTTTTGCCTGTGCCATGAAGTATTATAACAGTGCACTGAACCCTACAAGTTACTTGGAGACTGCAATCTTGAAGGGGCTTCCTAGCTCAGATGCATGCACAAACACTACAAATGCAAACACTGCTTTGAAAGACAATTTGTGCGTCCTACCTAGCCACCAATACTTCCAAATGTGGGTTAATGTACAGGGAGGCTTCCTGGGTGTCTGTGCACCTGCAGTAAAGGTGTATGTGAAAACACAGTCCCAGCAGTCCTCGAGAGACTACCCTCAGCGCAGCTGGGTATACACCTCAACATGGGAACCAAAACCACTTGCCCTCTGCTGCTGCCAAGAGCCTCGTGTATTAACCAAAAGTGGGAAAAAATCCTTAAGAATAAACAAGTAAAATATTTCCTGGGGCTCTAACAGAAACTGAGGGGAGGAGGGGTTTGGGTTTGTTTTGGTTTTTTTTTACCGTGTGTGAAGAGGGAGTGTCAGTATGTACAAAATTCAAGCTGATAACATACTTTTAAGAAGACCTAAGTCACAAATCTGCATGACAGAATAGCCACAGTCCACCAGACATACTAGACATCTTTTACCTCAGCCTAAAAGCCTCCAGCTCACTTGAATTCTCCTCTGTCATGTCCGGTTTGGACCACAGAGTACCTGTGAAAAATACAAAAATAGAGTCTGTAATCTTCCCTGCTGTAACAAAAAATATACATATATTGATGGTAGCCTTTGTGCACAGTAGAAGCAGAGTAGAATACTTAAAAACACACACAGTCATTACTTGCACCACTTCAACAAATCACATATAGCATAGTTTAAATGCCCCTGTTGGAATAGTAACAATGAAAATAAAATTTTACCAAGGAAGTAAATGGGTAGAAGTGAACCAGTTTTAAAGAATTCAAAACAGGAGTGAAAAGAGATGACTCTTTTACGAGATAATATTGGATAACTGTGGCAAACGACATTTTTCCTAATTATAGGCATAAGCTTTTTTTCTGTATTCGTCTCACTAGCAAATTTCCCGTTCAGTTTTCCCTGAGCAACATGTATATATAGGATGAGACTGTTGGGTGGTGGGGGCGGGTGTTTAGTTCCTTTTTTTTTCCCCTCCAATTTCTGCAAATTGCCTGGGCTTGGTTTTGATTAGTTATATTATACTATAAATCAGTCCAGATGTTTCAGTTATTCTGTAATTTGTTGAGTTTTGGCTCAAGTCTTTTTAAGGTTTTTTTCCCCCCGTGTAGTGATTGATTTCAAAGTTAGTTCCAATATTTTTTTTAACCATTTCCCTCAGTTATAAGATATAACAGTCTAAGGGTCAGAGGTAATAGTGCTTAATTAAAAGTGTAGAATGGAAAGCTGATTACAGTCCATTGTGATTATTACCAGAAAAACACAGGATCTTCTCTGAGAAAACATGAGTATATATATTTAGTAGATTATTTTAAATGGTTTAAATATTTGTCAGCATTTAATGAATATGAAGTCTGTGATGTAAATCCAATATTCCCTATGAGCAGATGGCCAATATCATTACTGTAAAACACTTAGCAGAAGTCTACACTTCAGGCAGGAAGTCTTCAGACAATGCAAGGAATTTGCAAACGTAGGATATGGAGTTAATACATCTTGCCTTTTCCCCTCCTCACTCCTCCTCAGTTAGAAATGAAAATCTGACAGATGAGAGAGTGAGTTTGCACATTTCTGTTCTTCTGTAGGTGTGCATAAATACAAGTTATTTTAAGTAAGTTGAGCGTGAAAGTAGACAATGAAAGATCTTTTTCTTTTAATGTTACTTTGATGTTAATCTTTTCTTTTCTTGTGTATTACAGGGATCTGTCTTATAACCTGCTGGAAGATTTACCCTGTTTTACTGCATGTAAAAAACTCCAAAAAATGTAAGCATCAAACTACCCTAAAAAGAAGCATCTGTATACAGATGTATTTGAGCATCATTAACTTGGTTATTGCTGGCCGATTTGACATATCCGAAATACATACCCTTACGCTATATTGAAGTGGATCATAAACACAATCTAAAGCACCCTGAAGTGTCCTCGAAGTGCCTTTGAAACTGAGGAGATTCTTATTGCTATTTTAGTGACTTGCATCACAATGAGATCGGTGAAATCAAAGCTGACACGTTTCGGCAGCTGGCTGCTCTTCGGTCTCTGTGAGTACAGCCCTAACAGCCATTCACCCAGCTTCTCAAAAACATGGGGTATATACTGTCTGCTCACTATATGCCCCAAAACATCTTCCTTTCTGGTTTTGCTCACTTTGATCTGTCACCCATTAGGTCATAACTGTGAAAGGAGAACAAACATTGTGAAGTTTAGCATTGGCAGCAATGAATTCAAAGATGTAAACTTATAGCTATAAAAGCTGTTACTTTTAAATGTTTCTGATGGAGGTGGAGAGAGATACTGAGCCAGAGCTGGTATCTGTTGTCAGGTTCACGTAATAATCTGCTCCAAAGAGCATGAAATCTTTTTCTAGAGAACAGTGTCTTAAGAAATACAGTCCAGTCATGTGCGGGTTTCTAGTTTTCACACAGACGCATGTGCTAGCAGAGTAATTTTGTCAAGAAATTACTCATGGTTGTAAGTTTTTGCAGGATCAAATCCATACATTTTTTTAAGAGTTGCTTTCAGTCTTTTTGATTTTTCAGGGGTGGTGAAGATTGAGATTAGGAAGTTAAGCCTATTGACAATGGATTTGCTGTTCTTAGTCACATCATGAGGACCTCTTAGAAGTAGTCCATATACTCCACCCTTCTTTTTGCTGCCTTAGGAAGCTATGAAGCAGACTGAAAATAACTGCCTTAGACTGTAGAAGGCATTAAGACTTTTTAAGAAAGTTGTCAGTTTAATAACTAACACCATTAACTGACTAACATAATTTAAAAATGGAAAAAAGATCTTGCACTATGAGATATGCAGAAGCTTATTGAAAATATTTGCATGTAATTAATACCTTTTTTATGTTTAGGCCTCCTAATCAAGTGTATGAAAACTTCCATATTCACTCAGTGGGTATGTAATTTTCCATTCACTTTTCTTGTAGGGATTTAGCTTGGAACAAAATTAAAATTATTCACCCCAATGCCTTCTCCTCTTTACCATCTCTGATCAAACTGTAAGTATTTGTATATCTTTTACATTCAAATTTTCACATTTTTCTTGCAAGAGCATAAAATTTTAATAACTTGGTGCCCCACGAGAAATTGAGGCTTTCTCTGTTCTAATGTTCTGGTCTGTTGAATCCATATCTAAATGCCTGCTTTCTTGTACTTCACCAATTCCCATAGGTACTATGGCAAAGCTGCATATAACACTGTGTAATCAGAGTGATTTGGGGTCCATGAAGAATATCAGTGCATCTGCCTTTCTTCGTTCAATTTATTAGCAGTTTAGTCTCTTGTAGGAGTGGGGAATATTTCCTGTTGGTTGTGTTTCAAGACCAAGGAATTGGATTAAAAATTAAATGAGAAACGTTTTCCAGTACGCATCTTTATTTCCTCATTCCTCATTTCATGGAATAGTTTTTCTTCTTTAGTAAGTTCAGCGAGAGTAGTTAGTGATCAAAACATCAGCAGCCAATTTTGCGGACCTTGTTCACAAGCTCTTCTCAGTCCTTGCTAACTTCTTCCTACTTCCCACTGTCATTGTAATGCCTCTTTAAGGTGAATCCCTGAGGCATTGGGTGTGTGGGGAAGACATGAAAAAAAATTCCTCTACAGTCATCCTGCTGCCTCCTTGTCACAAAGATACACTGCTGGGCATTTGCTCACAGAAAATCCAGTAGCTGTTGGGAAACCTATATTTGGAAAGGAGTATTCCTGTCGATGTGCAAAGCCTCCCATCTGAATGGTGCACTGGAAAGTGTCCATAAAGACAATATTGTCTATGACATCCCTTTTGGGGCCCTCCTCAGAACTTTCCCACTTTGTGAGGTGAGCAATAAATTGTAGCTTGGGTCAATATCATAGAACAGTCAGCCGGGGTTAAAGAAAAAAGCCCTTTAACACACACACAGTAACAGTGTACCAGTGTTTCCTGAAATGCTAGTCTCCAACCCTGGTCTGACTGAAGTCAGTGGTCATTTTTACCATTGCAGTAGGACCAGAATTTCACCTTCGATATTTAACTATGCTGTGAGCAAGAGGACGCACACTAAACCAGATAGGTAGATGACTAGTCCATCAACATGCCTTACTTCATGTCTAGCCCTTAGATTTCAGTAGATAGTCCAAGAAACAGGAACTTTGCTGTTCAGCCTTGGACATAAAAGCATTTCAGCAGCATCAGACTCCCCTTCTTCTTCCTTCTTGACTGTTGACCATCTTAAGTATTGCAGTGTAGATAATTGTGAAGAGGACTGAAAAGAGTCATAGAATAAATGGAAGAGAGGGGGCAAAATAGAGAACAGACTGCCTCTGGACTTCCCCTTCTTTGATTACTTCACCATATCTCCTTGATCACTGTCACTTTTTCATTCACCTGTTTTACTTTCCCCAAGTTACTTATCTGTCTTCATCTGCGCTGTCTTACCTCAGCTCCTCAGACAAACCTCAGCTTAGAACTGTCACCTTCATCTGCTCCAGCCCAGACCCATCCTACCCTGAAACACACATCTTCCCTGTACACCTGACCTGCTCCCTGTGGAGGTTTCAGGGCAGCCATGCCAGCTAGCATCCCACTGAATCTTTTAAAAACTGTGGGAAGCTGTTCCAGTACTGGCTCCCTCCCTTTAATTCAAACAATCTAATGAACAGATTTTAAATTCATTTGCTAGTCTCAAAACTGGCACTATGAATGTTTGGAGTCAAAACTTGGCAACAGAGATTTAGGTGACTGCTAGATATTCCTGTTAGCTTTCTGCTAGACACATAGGTGCATACTCCTGTGTGGTGCTGCAGCTTTGCTTTGCTGACTGGGTCCTCTGTTTAATGCAGTCATTTTTGATTGAGTTAGAAAAGTCTAACCTGTTTTTCCAACGTGACAATTCTAGTGCTGAAGAAAAAAAATGAAAACCCGTAAGCTGATTTTTATTTTCTGTTATGCAGGGATGTGTCATCCAACCTTTTGTCCTCCTTTCCTGTGATGGGGCTACATGGTTTAACTCATTTAAAATTAACAGGAAATCATGCCCTACAAAGTTTGATATCATCTGAAAATTTTCCAGAACTCAAGTGAGTATATCATTAAAACTAATAAGCCACATTTGTGTTCATGTGCAATGGAAGGTGTGTCAGTGTGTAACGCATGTTACTTCGTATTGTCAGTCTTTGATCTGTGCTATTAAAACTAAAGCAAATATGATAAAAATGATAGACTTCTTTTATTATGCTCACTTGTAACTGAAGAAACTATGAAGGGTTTTGAAATATTAACCCCAGTACTTGCTTAATACGAGCCACATCTGCTTCCTGGTGATATGTTTCAAAAGCTGTTAAAACAATATTGCTAGCAGCTTAGTGATATGTCCTTCTTCTACTGGATTGTGCTTACAGAACTTCCATTATATTAATGAGAACACAGCAAATATCAAGGGAAGAATATACTCCTGAAGGTCCAAAATATTTGACCTCTTTTGTTTGAGCATGTTTTTTTCTGTAATCTTTTGATTAAGATTCAGATAATACTTTTCCATTATTACTAAAACATTTTGATGCTAGTAATTTTCTGCTGGATGCTCTGTGATACAGGAAGGAAATGTTCTCTAGAGATCATTTGCAGCTCTGCCAGTCACTGGACGACCATAGAGAAATCACTGTGAAGAGTTTTTGCCTCTCTTTGGGAGTGTCCCCTAACTCTCCCTTGATTTTTATATTTTAATTAGTGGATGCCAAGTGCAACATATATTTTTTCCATGTTTTACTGTAAAAGGTTTGATATCATAAAATTTGAAACAATTAAACAGTGTGCACATAGTTACAGAATCACAGAATGGTTGAGGTTGGAAGGGACCTCTGGAGGTCTTCTTGTCCAACCCCCCTGCTCAAGCATGGTCACCTGGAGCCGGCTGCCCAGCACCACATCCAGACAGCTTTTGAATATCTCCAAGGACAGAGATTCCATCCTTATATCTTCACTAGATTTGCCTTTTGCACTGGAAAAGTCCCATGAGTCTTAGCAGGCAGACAACTCAAGGAGATGTTACCACTCATGAAAAGGACTGGAGTGTTTGGAGTTATCAATAAGGGAGTCATGAGTAGAAGTGCGGAGCTGATTAAACCTCTGGAGTTACAGCACTGGAGGGATCCACACTAGAACACTTCTATGATGACATGTTAATGTACATAAACTGAGAGAAGAGCTGCAAAAAATAGGTCCAAGGTTAGGAAACAATGCCTTAAAAGTCTTAATAAACCCAATATTTGTAGTTTGTCACAGAGGAGATTGGGCAGTGACTTCATCACAGTGTATGAAACTACTGTCATAACATAAACATTCAAAATACTAGAGGCCTTACACCTCTCTTACATTAGAGACCTTGAGATAGGTCTCAGAGGTCAAGAAGCAAGTGCCATAAGAAATCATGAATGGTTGAGGCTGAGCTTCTGCTATAGTTTTTCTTCTCTCACTGACTTTGCCCACATGTTGAGGCAGGTGACGATTCTAAAGTACCTGAAGGTTCTTTAAAAGAATGTAAACACAAGAAAATGGATTACTCCAACAATATAGTGATGTATATACCATGGCCTAGAGGCATAAGAGGTGCTGCAATAGTCCTAGAATAATCCACTATTCAACTGAATTATGTACAACTAAGATTTTTTAATTCTTTAATCAAAATTATACTGTATATGACTTTTCCAGCAGTAAAATTATGCACATTGCTCAAATGCAACTACAGTGTATTTAGTCTGGGTAAATAGTTAACAGGGATGTGTCAGGCAGTAGCTTGAGTCTTAAAAAAAGGTATAAAAAGTATGATTAATATATTTAGAGTTGATTAGCATCTGTAAGAACAAATTATATCTAGTCAGGAGAGAATGGAGTAAAATCCTGACCTGGAGTCTGCAGGACTTTTACCATAAATCAAAATGAAGCCAGGACTTCACACAGGATCCCTGCACAGACAGTGCGTGAAGCACCAAACTTGAACAGAGATCTAAAACAAAATGAAATTTCACCCTTTGTAATTGTTGGAACTAGACACTGGTTGCAACTTTAAAGACAAATTCCTGTAGAAAATCTTCCCGCTCATCTAAACGGGTCATTGCTGTTCAATACACAGACACATCAAAGAGCTGAGCATCCTCTGCCCCACCTTCAGCAACAGCATGAGAAGGCTCTACAGAACAGAGCCCAGCCTGCTATGGCAAGCTTTGAGGAAGTAAAGTCAGGCTGCCAGCCACTCCTTCCTTCTTTATCTGATGCTTTGATTCAGCACTGTAAAGAACTCGGTGATTTACTCCATCATTACTGTGCCTTTCCATTCACCATCAACCCCACACCTTTGTGAGGTGGAAAACAACCTTGTGTTCTCTGCTGCTTAGTCTAAAAACAGAAAAAAAGAGGCATTCCTTGCTGCAGGAAAAAAATTATCAAGGATACAGATATCATCAGTAAGATAAGCAGTATATAAGAATAAATTCAGCCTATGTTTCTAAAAGAGTTTAATTTGACAAAGTCCAAATCTAATCACCCACATCAAATAAGCACCAGCTATAAAAAGGACTGCTTACAGCACTGTATGTGCCCCAAAATGCACTAATTTAAAAATCATCCTAGAGCTTAGGGTTCTGTTTGTTCCCCTTTGTACCAAGCTTTTGGCTAGCACACAAGTTTAAGTCCTGTTGGCACTGGGCCTGATTCACACTGATTTCTTTGCAGATTTCCCAGGGGGTTAGAGGTTGCTTGGAACACTCATTTTGTTAATTTACATGATTAACCTGTTGAAAGTAATCTGATAGGAGGATATAGTTCTATTTTATTCCTTTTAAGTTAAGTCAGAATAACTTCTAATCACCTCTTTATCTTTGAATTTTTTGGTTTATTGGGCTTTTGGAATTAAGGTTTGTTAGGTTTTACTATGTACTATTGGCAAACTGGGCAAATTAAATATCTCTGCTTCCAAAGCATAAAATATATCTAAGGAATAGAAGTAGTAGTCTACAGAACTTGAATATATGTAGTTCTTCCATGCTACCCCAGAATTTGCACATCCCCAAAGGAATTAAATTCAAAACATACTGGAAATGAGCAATTCTCTGACAAAAGAAACCCTCAAAATCATTGAAACTCACTGACCTATACTTAGTTATGTGTTAGGAATACCAATGACCTTAGAAGAGTTAGGAATGAGCATCCAGTGTCCTGCAATGACCGTGCTCATTTCTAAGACAATTAATTAAGTAAAACCTTTTCCTCGGTGACATCTGTTTTCACACACAGTGCCTTTCTGATTCATTCACTTTTTGGTTTAGAACACTGCTTTCTTGATCTGCACACAAAAGACAATCTCCTTGTGCCATCTTCCTGTGAAAAGAGTTGCATGTGGAAAGAGGTGGAGAAAGTTTGAATTCCAAAAGATCCCATTATCCCAAAACTGGAGAAATTCCATTTGGGAAGTGATGTTTTGGTTTTGCCTGTTAAGCAGGTAGATGCAGTTGTGATCTTTGGATCTGCTTTTTTAAAAGAAACGATTAAGAAAGTAACATGGAGAAACTGTTGAGTTACACTGTAAAATCATTCAAAATCATAAAATAGAAATACAGCTCTGAGAGTAACATTCACTCAATGGCAAGGCACATATCTCCCACTTTCATATCTCCCATGAAAATGCATACAGGAACTTCATTGTGCCTTTACTAAAATTAGCCTAGAAATCGTCTGTATTTCTGATGTGGAATTTTATTTGTGAGTCCTCATTTTGTATTATCCTGACTGATTTTTACCCATAGATATTTTTATTTTCAGTCATGGTTATTTAAACAAGTTCCTTTATGCTAACAGTAGAGGAGCAGTACAATCCAGTAACTCTGGTGCTAAACCAGTATCATGGCATGCTTCCTTATTCTTCTACAGGGTCATGGAAATGCCTTATGCTTATCAGTGCTGTGCTTTTGGAGCTTGTGAGAGCCACTACAAAATCTCCAGCCAGTGGAACAAAGATGAGAATAGCAGCATTGATGATTTTCACAGGAAGGATGCTGGGTTGTTACAAATTCAAGGTAATCGTCATCTTTGGCTTTTAAATCTACCTGAAGGCTGTGAGCAGCCTGTGATGTTGAATAAATCCAATACTCTCTTACAGTCACAGAGGCAGCCTCTCTCTCTCTCTTGCCCGATAATACATTATTCAAGCATTCCTATGCTTAGCAAACTCATTTTTTCAGGTCTGCCTTTCAAAAATCTCACTCACTCATCTTTCCATCAAAATAATAACTATAATAATGTGGGAATTGAAGTTTTCCCTTTACGTGAGAGGCAGGGAAGTGGTGCTGGTATGTAACCCTATACAAGAGCAGGCAAGCAAAGATCTAGTTTCTTACCAGCCTTGGAAGCAGCAACGCATCCTTGGCTATCCTGCCGTCCACATGCTTCAGGATGAGTCACAGAGCTTATGTGGCTACTGTGGCATAGATGCCAATATTTTTTCCCGTCACTTCCTGGGTACCAGAGAGTGCATCTGCTCTCCAGGACAGCAGACTACCATATTTTTCTTCCCCTTCAGCACAAGGTCTGGTACTTGACCTGTTACGTAGGTGCACATACACATTATACCATCCTGCTGCTTTCTGTGCTATCTCCGCTCCTGCAAACCAGTAAGTCTCAGAGTTCAGGGATAGCTCCAGCAAGAACAGAACCAAGAATATGTGGTAGAGCGATGAGAAACACAGAAAAACTTGGGTTAATTCTTAGTAGCCTGGCACAACAGCAGAATCCATATTTTAAACTCTGTCCTAGGCACTCATCACACTGCAAATTAGGTAATAGAGAATGTACCTGTAAGTGATTATTTTCAAAGAAGTGATGGTGCCAATGTTTTAAATAATCCTGAGTACAGTAATTCAAAACCAAGTAGGCATACGTCTGCTGCTGCTCACAGTTTGGCAGGCAAAGGGACAAGACCAGGCCTTAAATACCACAGACATCTTTGCAATTTATACTACAAGAAGTTTTCCTGAAAATTGCAGGGTCACATCTGGGTATTTTCTCCCCCACAGATGAGCGTGACTTTGAAGATTTTTTTCTGGACTTTGAAGAAGATTTGAAAGCTCATCATTCAGTGCAATGCTCACCTTCTCCAGGTATGAAACTGCCAGACAGATAGGAATCCAAGCACAGTATTACCCAATATTCTAGATGCAGAACAAACTCTGAATCTGATACTAGGACAGTAACATGATGTTTTGCAATAATTTGATGAGATTAATACAAATAAATTGCACAATAATATAAAATTTTGCATTGAAGTCCAGAAAACTATTCAGCTACTAAATTTATCTGTGGGTATAACAAAAGTTTTACCCGGTCCTCAAACAGATCCTCACCCCAGGCCCCTTTTAACAGGAATCAATCCCCTTATCAAAGGAATAAGAGATCAAAGACTGTTCTGCCAAGACATAGATGATAAAGGGGAGCAGAATCTTTGCTTGCTCGGTCTTTTGCAAAGCTAATATAATTCTTCTGAACTTCACTGAGTTATTCTACACTTGAGCTTCCTGAACAACACACAGTTTAGTTCAATGTCTACGAAATACCGAACACTACTGTACTGATGTACACAGTCCATCACAAAGGACCCCCAGCGCTGTCATTTTCATTATAGAATAGTGCATCCCTGGCTTCGCAGTGTGGCAGAAAGGAAAAAGAAATACATCGATTGAATTGCAAAGCTACAGGCCACCAATTTCACTGAAAGTTTCCTTTAAGGCAAGGAGAGAAACATGTCTTTGGAAGGTCGCTTCTAGCTTTAACAGCCGTGGTCATAACTTTTGCCTGCTTGATTCGGCATTTTCCCTAGCCATTCTTTCATTGTGAAACATGACCAAAAAACTCAAGTGATAACGAGTACTTCAGCATTCATTCCAAGCCAAGATTCTTGTTTATAACAGCAAATAATAATAAATTTTTAAAAGTTATATAAAGAGGAAGAGAAAAGGCAGGAAGGCAAAGAATTTAGAACCATTTGACCATCACATATACTCCTACGGCCTAAATATAACTACTGAGTTCATGGAAACGTCGCTGTCTTCAAGGTAAGTTATCACCATACCCAAGAGAAAATTTAGCTTCCATGCTGATTTTCAAATGGTATCTTAGAAAAACTTCCAAACTGACACAATAAATGCTTATGCCTACTTGATGGCAACAGCTGTAGTCATCTGGAGCGCATCTCAGCTGTGGGGTTTGTGTCTTCATGGAGAAGCACAGACCACTGTGAGGGACTTGCATAGCTGGCTCACACCAAGATAAATAATGTTTCTCAGACTGCAGAGCATTCAGCTTCAACCGCACGGCATATGCACCTCAATTCTACGAGAATACACAGTAGGCTTCAATCATAATGACCTGACTTGAGCCACAGGTCGTCAGAAGCCCCTCCAAAAAGGCAGCACTTCTAAATGCAAAGACAGCCTCAATTTTCTTGGACTGTATAATGACATGTTATAATGTAGCCAAAGTGCATCTGTCCATATCCATTACATCACACTTCACCAGGACTCATTAGCAACCTGTCCTAGTCTAGTGAGAGATATCTTTTTCAGCTTTTTTCAGACACTGACAAACATCACAGCATTTTTTTGGTTTTTTTGAAACTACAGGCTGGACATTCACATTGCACCTGTACTGCTAGGTACAAAAAGAAACCCATAGACTATTCGGGTTGAAGGACAAAGACTCATGTGCACCAGTAATGCAACATGCATTTAGGAGCATGTTATCAAGGTCTCAGATTACTCCAAGGAAGAGTAAATTTCCAGCTCCCCTTTTGGACTGAAATTCACTGCTTGACTGTGCTGAGAAACTGCAAGAAGCATGAAATTTAATGTCTTAGAAAGCACAAGGTTATTTTTTAGTTTACATGGGTTTCCCTTGCCCTTTTTATTTTGTCGTTTCAGGTCCCTTCAAACCATGTGACCATCTGTTTGGTAGCTGGCTGATCAGAATTGGAGTGTGGACCATAGTGGGTTTGACCTTTATTTGCAACGCACTGGTGTCTGCTACAGTTTTCAGATCTCCGTTGTATATGTCCTCCATAAAACTTTTGATCGGTCTAATAACTATTGTAAATGCCTTGATGGGTCTGGCCAGTGGAGTACTGGCTAGCGTGGATGCATCAACTTTTGGTAGCTTTGCTCAGTACGGAGCATGGTGGGAAAGCGGAATTGGTTGCCAAATAACTGGCCTTCTCTCCATTTTTGCTTCAGAGGCTTCCATTTTCCTCCTTACCCTAGCTGCACTTGAACGTGCATTCTCTGTAAAGCACGCTACAAAGTTTGAAACAAAATCCTCCATTGCTAGTTTAAAAATTGCCATTTGCTTTTGCTTTATGTTGGCACTAATCATTGCAGCGATACCACTCCTCACTGGGAGTGAGTATGGGGTTTCTCCGCTTTGTTTACCACTGCCATTTGGAGAACCCAGTGCTATGGGCTACATGGTAGCACTGGTATTGCTGAACTCCCTTTGTTTTCTGGTAATGACTATTGCTTATACAAAGCTCTACTGTAGTTTAGAAAAGGGTGAACTAGACAACATTTGGGATTGCTCTATGGTTAAACATATAGCCTTGCTACTTTTTACTAATTGCATTCTTTATTGCCCTGTGGCCTTCTTATCTTTTTCCTCCTTACTAAACCTCACTTTTATCAGCCCAGAAGTGATTAAGTCAATACTGCTAGTGATTGTCCCACTGCCTGCATGTCTAAACCCACTCCTTTATATACTTTTCAATCCACACTTTAAGGAGGACTTGGGAAGTCTGCGAAAGCAAACTTTGTTATGGAGGAGATCAAAACATGCTAGTCTGATCTCTGTGAATTCAGAAGACATAGAAAAACAATCTTGTGACTCAACACAAGCATTGGTAACCTTCACAAGTGCCAGCATATCGTATGATATGCCTACCAGCAATTCATTAATGCCATCATCTTATCAAATGACAGAAAGCTGCAATCTTTCATCAGTTGCATTTGTTCCATGTCGCTAGTTTCAGTGGCAGTACAGAAAATATCTGTGTTTACAAAATTTCTAATCCAGAAAGTAAGTATGGATGTGTGCATACAAGCTAGAGAGTGCCTCTGAATTATTGTTACGCACATCAGAAACAGACAATGACAAAACTTGCAGCAGGCTGAAAATCCAATACTTGAGCCTTCTCAGCCTGCTTCTGAAATGCTGGGATGAAGAGAGAAACTGAAAGCTGCTGCAGTTTGTGCAGTTGTATCAGCTGCTCTCTTTTAAAGTAGCACTGCTCAGAAAGGGCATCAGTTGGTCAAGAGCAAAAATAGCACGTTAAATTGGTAAGCTTTTTTTGTCAAAGCATCACCTGATACAGTTTGTTTTCAGGGGTTGGAGGTTTTTTTCCTGTTTATTGTAATTTGGTTTTAATAACAGTTTTTCAGTGCCATGATGTTTTTATAAGCATCTGTGTATGGCCCTCATTCAGCAAGGTATCTAAATGGAAGAGTGGTCCTCTTCAAGTCCTTAAGGTTTCTGCAGAATAGACTTTGATGATGTTTGATAAAACTGATTTAATAGTTTAACTGGCTGGCATTAGGTTTGGTTTTTAGAAGTCATCTGACTTGACAAAGCATTTTTAATTGTCAGCTAAACCTACAAAATTAACATGGTGTGAAAGAAGTTAACCAAGATCCTGTTAAGCGCTTAAAATGCAATTGTAAATGGCAAGCCATTGTCACATGGATATTTTTCTAGTGAGGTTCTGCACAGTTTGGTCCTGAATTGCTACCATGCCGGTAGAATTAGTCCCAGAATTACTGCTAATAAAATTGGCAGATGACTCATAGAATTTGAGGGTGGAAAATAGTACAAAGTCATCAATACAAAAAGACTGGCATGCTGAGGGCAATTAAAGGACACCAAAGGCACTCACATAGAAACACTCATTTAAGGTAATTCGTCAAGGAACAAAAACTGTAGTCCTGCTCATGGAATGATCTCTGTCCTGTGAAACAGTGATTCTAGAAAGCTTCTAGTTCATGGTCACTAGTCAGTTGAAGATTTAGAGGCCACTGTGTCCTTTTGGCTAAGGATAGCCAATATGCTCAGCCAAGGCAATATCAACTAGGAGTGAAGAGGTTGTATAATCTGTGTTCTTAGCACTGATGCAAGCACTACTGGGATATTTGAAACAGTTCTTGCATTCACATGCTGTAAATAACATTGTGAAATTGAAAAGGATGTGAATATCATAAATTTAAAGCAGCTTAAGAAAGAAGTGATTTGATCACAGTTTATAAGTAGCTACTTCTGGGAAGCAGAAGTTTGAGAGCAGAGGACTACTCACTCAGGAGAAGAATCTGGTAAGATCAACTGGAAGTTGACATTAGGGATATGCAACATAGAAATAAAGGTGCAAATTGTTGACAGTGATGGTCATTAGCTAGTGGAACTATCTGTCACCGAAAATCTCTAAATTCAAATCGGATATATTGCCAAAAAAACGTATTGGAGCAGCTATTAGAATTCAGGGACTTCTGATGGCTTTAGTTTAGGAAAAGGTTAGGTTAGGTTAGGTTAGGTTAGGTTAGGTTAGGTTAGGTTAGGTTAGGATAGACTAGATTAACACAGAGTTCCTCTCTGGCTTTAAATCTGTTAATAGTTTGCTGAATCAAGGCATGTATGTTTACACATCAGAAGCATCCCAGTTAGAGAGAAGAGACTTCAGGTCTTTGCCAAGTCTACTGTCAAAATATCTCAGACAACAGAGCCACCTTCACTTCCCTAGAATATCAGTCTTTGACCTTGGCCAAGCCATCAGGGGATATTCCAGTATTCTTTTCTCAGAGCTGTTACCTTTGGCTCGAGTGAGCTGATCATTTAAGACACGAAAGTGCACAAATTTCCTTGTTTTTGTTGTTAAAAATAGCTCCCTGAGGAGTAACATTTAATAGCCCAGTACTCACTGCTCGGTTAATGGCCACTCAACCTCCCGGTGAATTTTTTAACATTACCAAGGTTAGGCTAGCCCAGTAATTAAGGTAATCAGTTACAGATGATCTCTGTTGTTCATCTGTTACTGTATATAAAACTTCCTGGGACTCAAAGGACGGATTTTCACAATGAAGAATTTGTTGCCAACAATGGATATGCCTTGATTTTCTTGTCCATTCACACTGGCATATTTTTAGTTTTGCAGTTACAGATTGCATCAGTTGACTTTGGCTGACACGTTCATACTTCAGGAAAAAAAAAAATGAACCAATGCTGAAATTATGTATGATAAAGTCAGCTGAGTACTTAATCTTTTATCTCTTGTGGATTTTGAAGCAGCACAGCATACAGCTGGAGAACGATGCCTGAAACCACTTTGGATTAAACAGAGGATCAGTCAACCATTGCACAATACCTATTACCATGTTTACTTAGCTTTAATTTAACTGGCGTCCATCTGTGCTGCACTGCTTAATGTCAGTGAAATTCCTTTCAGCTCGCTATATTTAAGAAGTTTGTAAAGTGATTTGAGAAGCAAAATAATGTTATAATTCTAAAGACTAGTTAAAGAAAGCTTCTTTTATCAGAACTTTTTTAGCTTGCAGAAAGTCCTAAAGGCTTTGTGTCTTATTTTTATAAGCATGTTTGAAATATTTTGATCAGATATTTTAAACTTGAAATTGTTAAAATTCATTTAATAGATTTTTAAAGTAAAATGTGTAAATATAGAACTGTATTTATTATTACAGTGAAATGCAACCACAGTAAAGGACGTGAGATTAAGCCCTGTACAGTTTCATATTGATATTTGCTATATTTTCTGCTCATATATATTACTAAATTCATTATCTGTAAATAATATAATGTAAATGTCTAGTGATTGTAAATAGGTGACATGCTTTCTTTTCTATCAGTGTTCCAAACCTATATAAGTTGTAATAAAATGTGACTACACAGTAAAGAGCATTTAATCAGGACCTAACACCTCACAAAATGGCATGTGTTCTCAATTAATCCTTCCCAAGTTACTGTAATACATACACCAGCCTCCCTAGATGTCCAAAATTCTTGGCCAAGTAGAAATTACAGGTTGCGTGCTCTCATTAGATGCCCAGGGAGCAAAAAACAAAAAAGACTAGTGTTTCATTTCAACACAGACTAAGTCTTTTACCAAAACTTGACACACAGACCCTTATGAACAGATCCTGCTCCCTGTGCACGCTGTCTGTATCTCAGTGACAACCTGTCACAGGTACCACATGCAAGACTGGCGCCTCCGACGCTGTGACAAGGGCATGCAGCAGGTCAGGCGATGAACGGGCATGATTTACCAGCAGGCTTCAGGCCATATTGAACCATGTGAGAGATGAGGTGACAGACAAAGTGGGTCAGGGAATTACTAAACAGCTGGCAAAGTTCATCTGATGATACACGACAGAGAGGCAGTAGCACCATCATGTATGAAATGCTCAGGATGCAGATGCTAAGGGCAGATGAAAGGTGGAGCCTAAAACATGGGGCTTGGCAAGAGTCAGGTTGCTCAGGCTGCACTAGAAGTTATAGCTCAGTTGCATTAAAGACAGGCAGCAGGTAAGCGCAGTCATGTCATCATCTAGGCATCAAGGAAAGGCTAGACAGTGGATGCATTCCTGTTAGGAGGGACTGCAGCACAGGACAGTTACATGTGCTTGGTTTCTCAGAGGTTGTGATTGTAGGTCATTTCTACGAAGTACCTGAAAGAAAGAGGTAAAATACCAAGGAAGTAAAAATTCTGAGAAAGCAATTGTTTAGTCAGGAATTCCCTCCATGTGGTAAGTAACAAATTACAAAGATTAAAAAAAAAGAAAGTAAAATGATCCTAGATGGAAATTGATTTCAGCAGAGAGTGTGCAGGTTCTCGGCATTTCTCTGTCATCAGTTTAGGTTGCTGTATGAAAGTTAAGGACTTGCTGAAAACGTCATTACTCAACCACTTAAGAAAGACTCAAATAATTAAAAATATTTGTAGCAAAATTAACGTTTTCCTTCAGGAAAGCACTGGAAGACAAGGAATTTGAGACAGAAGAGTAAGAACACGAATACAGGAAAGCTAACAATAAAAGACCAGAACTAGGATCACAGCAGCAACAACAGCATTAGAAAATCCTTTCCAGATCCATGAGGCACAATAACTGTGCAGATGCTCAGGTGCTGCAGGAGAACATAGCTCTCAAACTCCAGCAGAGCTGCACTGCTTCCACCAGCAAAGGATGGACCAGCATCTCCACCAACCACAATAAGCACCTCATCTTCGCTTTCAATAACATGTGCCAACCAAGGGACAAATCTGTCATTCTGCAAAAATATTATTGTAAAAAATAATGTGGGTATTTTTGTATATTATCTATACTATGCCTAGGAAATTGATTCAACTCTTTATCTGTCTTTGCTTGAACAGAGTCCCAGCTACACAAGATTAGAAATTTTAAAGAAAAATGCAAATTTATCCATGCTAATAAATAAAGTAGAAGAAGTTCCATGTGTTATACCTAACACTTGCAAGCGTACTAGAAAGAAAACGCAGTATCAACATTAAGAACATCTTGCTCACATAATGAGAATCACAGACTTGTGCTCCAGTGACTCTGGAAACATAGGAAATATGAGTCTGTTCCCTCCATAAAACAATTTGTTGTGGCATTGTCAAAATTATCTAAGGATCTAATCTCAGTCATAGGAAAAAACAAACATTAAGAATATTCCTCTTGAGAGCTGGCCCACAGCCAGGATTTCTAAAAAACTCTGTCACAGACAAAGAGTCCACTCAAAATCCCTATTTAATCTTTTCACAGGTGGCAACATTTTCCACTTGTCAAGCAAAAAATATGCTTCATTAACAAGGGAAAAAACTGTCCATCTGTGAATCTAAAGACTTGCACATACCAAGAGTCTTCTCCAACTGGCCTTGAAAGTCTCGGGACTCCAAAACTAATACTTGAAGGAAGTTTCAAACATCTCCTTTTTCATCTGGTGTCATTCTTGATATGTAATCACTGTTTTGACAGGTGTCTGCAGTTATTAGTTTGGTTCCATGCATAACAGCTTCTCAGGACTATCTATAGATAGTCCTGCAGTTATTATCAGCATTTCCAGTTTATGAACTGACCTTTTCCTGGAGGAAGAAGCTCTCCCAGCCTTCTAAGAAAAAAGTAACTGGGGAGATTGTTCTACTAGAAACAGAGGTTTTGTCTCCTGTAGGAAGTACCACAGCCTTCTGTGAAATCCTCCTAGTCCTCTTTTCAGGTTAACTATGAAAATGAACTCCAGAAAGTTTTGTGTGGCATGGGAATGAATTCTAGGATATGAAATCAATCTTAAGTCTGCAATGTTAGCAAATGCCTCAGCACTTCTCTCCCTGAACATCGTCATCAGTCAGCAAACGAAAGAGAAGCCAAGATCATTGTTCCAGGGAAGTACGTAGAAGAGATGATTGATGAGAACGTGTCTAAACCATGGCAAACTAGCCAAGTGGAAGAGCCAGCCATTGGCATCTTAATTCATAAAGTGGGAAAATAGCTCCCTGACTTAATTGATTGCCCTACTGTGAATGCAAAGTATCAGGAGTTTTGCTTTATTTGAGATATACTTGTCCCAGTATACAGACAATCCTCCATATCATTGGATTTTCCTGTGGGGTTTTTTGTAGGTTTGAGCAACCAGCGATATTCTGGAGTTCGTGAGATTTCAGCATATTCCTCGATACTAAAGTGTAACTGCATACAAACTTTATACACAGATTTCTCTGAGCTGACTATTCCTCAAGGAAACTGGCCATTGCTTGCCACTATGGTACCCATAGTTCTACACATTTGCTCTTTTTGGTAATGACATGGTAGATTTGATACTTGTTAAATTCAGTATGATAGATGAGCGAGGTGGAAGGCCCGTTTGTAGAACTGAGTAAGACAGAAAGCCATTTCCTTAAAAATGGGGTTACCTCAAGTTTCACCTACAGCTGCTTGAAAATTGTAGGAAGCTTGAAGAAAACAATAAAACATCGAATTTTCCACTGGACTTGTCTCTGTTTTGCAAACGAACTTAACACCAGCCCACAGCTATCTCCAGTCTGTGGAAGATGAGGTGCTCCAGCTACCAGAATGGTCATCGCTTATGTTCACGCTTGAAGTTCTAAAATCCGTCCTACTAGCTCATGCTCCGAAATGCAAGACAATATAGCAAGTCAAAGTTTACAAGACCTACCCTGCAAGAAAGTGTCTCAGTTCACAACTTTCAGGAACAGTCTTTAATCTAGCAATTTTCATTCTGACCCAATTTGCTACCTTAATATAGGCAAAAATAGGACTACATTCATGAGAGTCCATTTAATGTCATTCAACTTCATGTGCCTGTGCAGAAACTCCCGTTCATATTTTAAAATGCCCTGATATGGTGAAATACTCTGACTGTGCAAGCCCAGTGAGGAGGGAACATCCTCAGAGAGTAAAGGTATCTTTTTGGCACTATCCCATTCATTTACTGCACACTACAAAATGCTGTCGCCTTGAAGGCAGCTGTGGACAATTTCTCTGCTCAGCCACGGATTCACCCAAATGCTCTGCTACCTTCCTGTTCATACAAAATCTGCTATTCTGGGTGATGCTGGTACTTCCTCACTGCCATCTCTACCTGCTTCTCTGTCCCCCTCTCATGCTTCTCGCTAAGTAATACCCAAGATGCGCTCTGGCACGTCAGTTTAGATTCCAGAAAGCCATGCAGTTTTGGGGACATGTGCTCTTGCTTGCATTTATCCCAGTGAAGGAGACTCTATATCACCTCCTAATTTCAAGTATCTTTCTTCCCAAACTACAGAATAACAATATTAATTACTAGAGATGTTGATGGTATAGGCTATAAGTCTTGGTGTCCTGCACACATGGAAACAGTACCATCATCAAGTCAGCATAGGCTGATGCAGAGGCAGTGGCAGGAATTACCCAATCATACATTGCACTAATATACAACAACTGCAGTCACAGGCCAGTCAATTCACATTTTTTCGCCTGCTTTTGTGGGCAAGTTTGCATTGCTACCTGCAAAGCCAGTCTAAAACCATTTCAGGGAGCCCTGTACTCCGAGGAGATGAAGACCTTTTTCATTCCGTATTCATTTTAAGGATTTTAATTTTGCGTATGCACAGCCTGACAGCTATTTAACTATGTCTCTCTGTCACCCTGTTTTTGAAGAATAAGATATAAAGAAGATCAGTCATAACATCTTAAATTTTCTTGCTCTTCTAGCAAAGGCCATTACAGTTGAGAAAACCATCTTAATAGGAGAACAAAGTGAGCAAGTAGGGGTCTGCACAGATGCACAGCACAGAGGCAAATCTCACAGAAACATGCAGTCCTCTGCACAGATTAAACACCCCCCATCTTGAAACACTCTGCAAACTGCATTAGTAAAGAAAGCAAAGAATCAATCTACAGGGTGGATTGTGGAGCACAATGGTGGTAAACTGATCCTAATTGGCTGGGTAAAAGTGTTACTTGGGAAATAACTCAAGTATGCGAAACTGATTACTTTGAAAGGGAGATAGGTTATCAGGACCAGGGGCTAAGTCACATAATAGGGTAACAGCAACTAATGCATCATTTCTGTCCTTCGTGAGGAGTTATTCCTCTCTTATTGGAGGAGTAAGCTAGGAAAGAGAGCCGTCCAACGCCTATGTTGTGAAACCAAGCACTTCAAAAGCAGAGGGAGTCAGATGACTCAGTTCTCACTGAGCTGATCTGGGAATAACAGCAGTCTTGAAGACCTTACCAAGGAACAAAGATCTGCCACCAAAACTTCCACAGCCGTGTGCGATGACCAGGCCCTTCTCTTGCTTGCTTTAACCAGAGCATTTTCCAACAAAGACGTTGAGGGAACTATAACCATCAGGCTGTACAGATGTGGTATGCGGGGAATATCTGGAGGAAACCTCAGCACTGATGCCTATGCCAAAAAAGCAATGGTGCTTTCTGTTGAGGAGGAAAGCAAAGAGGTCTGCATTAAATTGATCCTGCTCTCGAAAGGACCATGAGTGAATACGGGAGCAGATCTCAGGTATGATACAGAAGTACATGATGTATCTACCTGAAAATTGGCAGACTTGAGTGATGTAATACACAGTCTTATTCTCCAGGCATTTGTCCTCCATAACTACCATCTCCCAAAAGAAAAGAGTGGCCCTCCTAGCATGCCATTTTTTGATGTAGTACGTGGTAATTGAGCTGCTCGTCATCACCTGCACACGTAAGAGTTCACTGTGAGATTTGTCAGCCTTGTATTTTGAACAACCTGAAAGTCTGACATGGACACAAAGCTTCTGCTCCCCTGGAGACCCAGTCCTGCTCAACCTGGCCACTGAAGTGGGCTTCTCCATCCAGAGGGATGTATCCTACTCTGGAGAATGTGGGGAGCTAAAGACACCAAGCCCTGAAACATTGGGAGAGAGTATGTATCTAAGGGACAATGACATACTTGCTGAGCTGAAATAAGGCAATAAAGTACACAGGATGGAAGCACAGCTAGGAACACCTACAGCAGAGTTTGGCATGTGTTCAGTATCACGAAGACAAATAGTCAATATGCTCTGTGTGAGAAAAATACCATTTCACTGTAATAGTTGGCAGGGAGGTAAAGTCAGGACAGATTGGAAACTCTGTAACATCACCATGGGCCAGAAGGGTTGTGCAATTATCTTAGGAAAATGGAGACTATTCAGAGAAATATTCTTTTGGAGTAGACTTCTTCAGAGAACATGCCCCGGCTCTCCAGCCCGGGCCCTCGTTTTGGAGGCTTTTGTCTGTGCAGTGAGTGGTGCCAAACCATCTGCCCCAGGAAATGCCACCTCTGGAACTGGCACAGCCTCCGTGGCTTCCTGAACAAGCAGCTTTGCAACTGAAAGTCCTGAGCCCCCCTTGCTCTAGGCTTCAAAGTACTGCAAGCGGAGCTCTTTTAACAGAAATTTGCCCATCTCTAAGACAGCAAACACAGAGAGGTTATATAGAAGTTGAGAGGTGTAATTTGGAAGAAACACAAGAACAGATAACTTTTGAAGAAGCTGAAGCAAAAGCATTTAAAAAATCTCATAGTCACCAAGTGCCTAATTCCAAAAAGCAGCGAAGAGAAACTGAAATGGCAGTGGACAAACTGCATACGCACCCATGTGCTGGGCACAGGGGAGGACTGTACAGTACCCTTTACTGGTATTGAAAAAGGGGAAAGAAAGATCTCCAGTCCTAAATAAAGTCATGTGTGTGCATCCACAGTATGAGACTATTTGTGGAGCATCAGTCAAAGAAAGGGGATAAAGATACTCATGCAAAAACAAAGCATTTCCATGAAAAAAATCATTAAAAACCCCACCTTTTTACAAGAGTCAGTAGAAAACAAAGCAAGCAATAAATCATTGTGTTTTATTGGGTTCATCAAGTGTTAAGTTTGGTGAACTGACAAGCTATTCAAAATTCAAATACTTTTTTTCTTCTATTCACTTAAATAGGAATTGGTGATACTAGCTTGTACAGAACTGAAATACAGGTCAAAGTAAGTTACCACTATTAGCGATTTAGTTCTATCCCTGAATACTGCTTTTCTACTTACAAGAATTGATAGGCTTTCCCTTGAAAAACATTCTCTCTCCTTTTCCCATAGTCTTGACACCATTCTTTACACAACACTGCTAGTGTATGTAGGCCTTTCCAGGTCTTTAAGCACTTTTTCCCTCCTCGGAGGGTTTTAGAGCAGAAAGAAATCCATTTTGTGAGCCATAGGTGAACTGTTCTCAGTATCAATCTCTCTCTACTTTTATTATTATCTGTGTTAGGAGAGGACATTGGAGCTTTGGTCATGGACCAGCATCCCACTGCTCTAAGTGCTGCATAAATACAAAAGGAAAAAGGCTACTTGGAAGCTCTCAGAGCTAAACTCTCAATGCAAGCATAAAGAGAAAGGGAAAAAATGGGTAAAAAAAGCCCACAGGCCTTTCCAGTGTGAAATTCAGAGGCTTTGCAAGGATCTTCTGCACTTCAGTGGATTTCAGCAAGTTTTTATTTCCATACCAAATATTCCTTTTTGCACAGTGGAACTTCTCACGTGTGTAGGCAGTGAACTACAGCACAGTCCTAACAACTGTTGCTTTATGGTAGACTGAAGCATTTCTCATCAAATCTGGGACTTCATAAATGATACACCAGGTCTTTTTTTTTTTTTTTAGAAGGTAAATAAGTGACAAACAATGGTGCCATTGTCCGCTAAGTACCATTCTTACACCAAGAGCCTTTCATAATGACAGCAGCATCATAAAAGTGCTTTGATCTATGAAGGATCAAATATCTTTGGTCCTATTAACATAACTTTCTTTCCCAATGGAGCACAGAGCATTTCTGATAATGGCACTCTATTAGGATAATTAGAAAAAGATTGTTCAGCTCTATTTCCCCCTTAGAGCTCCCTGGCAAATTTCTCCTTTCGTGTCATTCAGATTTTCTACCCCAAATACCTCTGTCATAAGGAAAAAATTTAAAAGTTTCACATTTTATGGCTCAGAAGTTTAGGCTGCCAATGTGATGTTAACCAGCCATTAAAAGATTCTGAAGAAGGACCCAGACTGAAAATTAAGCCATCACCTTCTAAAAAACTAATATTTTTTTAATGTGAGCAAGATTTTTAGATAACTATGTCATAGATCTTGTAATAAGGTAGCAGGAATATGCCCTGGGTTTATTTGCAAGGGAGGCATGAGAAAGCATTACAGGAAAAGCTTGCCCCAAGGGATTTGTGGGTGTAATATGACCAGAAGCAGAATTCATACGACAGATGACAGATGGAGGAAGACACTTGCTAAGAGAGTATTCCCAGGCATCCTATGGGTAAACCGAGATTTCTTACTTTGTCTTGCCGTACGATACTCAGGCTTTTGCCTCTTCCATCAGAGATGTAGATCTGAGGTCGCAGGCAGTTAGGGCCAGCTGGACAAAGTCGGTCTTGTTTCACCAGGCACCTAGTGCCACCATGTGCCCAAGTGTGCCTCACTGCCGCTGTGAAACACTTCTTTCCCTTTGCAGTTTCTGGTTCAGTGAGTCATCCCTCTTCTGGAAAGCTCATAAGGACAATTTGAGGAAACTCCCTGTGCAGATTTGGGGAATTCTGGCAGAAGGGATGCTCCCAGGCTCTCTCACGTGGGTGGTGGTGGAGATGGGCACAAGGCTGGCAATAGGAGCCCTTAGGCTTCAATGGTTTTCTGTCTGAAACGCAGCATCCTTGATCAGCAAGATGTTTGCCAGTAATGGCAAAACACTCTGAACTGCAGAAACGAAATAATCAATGAAGAGATCAACTGATAAAACCGATCAAAGGGCTCCAGCATTGTAAGAGAAAAGAACCTCATCAGCCACACTGAGGAAAACGATAGCAGAAAAGACAAAGGCATAGAAAACAGAGCCCAACCAAGCAGTTGTGGGAAAACAGGGACTAGGAAATCATGCACAGAGGACTCTCCTGTCTGTACAGAAGAGTGGTCAGGATATCAAAGAAACTAAGTGTATTGGGACTTACTTTTGTTCATATTTATGCAGCTGTTATTCTATAAAAAGCACACGTTCCTGTTTGCTTCAGCTATCTAAAAAGGTAAGCTTTAAACCCAAAGTATTTGGAAGGCTGGAGATGGGACAGGGATGTCCTGAACCTGTTAAAGTGTTACAGTTCCCAATTCCAAAACATAAGGCAGGTGGGACATTAGAAAGTGTGCTGGAGAAGCCAAGAAAATGGTCAATACGTGCACAACCTAAATACTGCAGCCCAGCAAGTGTACAGGTAGGCAAACTACAGCAGGCATGTATGACAAGAGACTTACACTCCTCAAAAGTGAAAATGTCCTAGAACGTACCACAATCTGCACACATTTGACTGCTCACTCAAATTGGGATTTTCATTGCCACCACCACCACAGTTTCTATAAGCCATACAGAAAAACAGTCATTTTATTAGGAAAGGATTCCCTCTTTCACCGTGCATAACTGCTTATATACTTGTTCTTTAATCACTACAGTCCTGAGAAGGTTGACATTTCATGCTGGTTCAGGGGACCTGAAGAAAAAAAGATGTGAGCTGCACTGGAGGGCTTCAGCTGGAAGGGCACTCAGGCAGTGCCAGCAGCCCAGCTGCTACTTCTTGCTGCCTCCAGGAAAAGGCATCATCTTTGCCAGTTTGGGCACTCAGGACTGCGAGGATCCCAGCTCCATCCAGCAAAAAGCCAGGAGGCGCCGGTTGGTGTGCTTGGCTCTATGAGCTCCTCTGGCTCTAGAGTACCAGCACACAACCTGACTCATGCCTCTAGATGCAGTGGCTATGTCTGTACTGTGAATTAAACAGTCTGGGGCTATTCTCTGCCCTCAGGGCATAATCCAGCGCTACACGCTTGCACTCCCTCCAATCCCTCTTTCCCTCAAAACTGAGTGGTCCCAATAAACCATATTGGGAACAGTGTCTGGTCCACATTAATTCACCAAACAACACCTGCGACAGATGCTGCATGGGCCAAAACCATGCCAGGGAGCCTGCTAACAGCATGCTGAACTGTTAGCCTGTGCTTGAGTCCATATCTTGCCCAATCGGACCAATACAACCAATGTTTCTGGAGTTTCTGGCACAAATCAGATGGTTCAGAGGGACAGCACCCAGGGTTTAGGCTTAGCATCCTATCAGTGTGTCCAGCAGACATGGAAGCACTATACCCCAGGCAACTGGCTTGATTTCTGACTTTGCTTAGAGACTTCCCAGCCCACTCCATTGTCCAATTGCCTGTGATCTAGCAAACACAAAAACCAATTTTGAATAAGGTCCAGTAGCCCATCAGCGGGTGCTTTGTGACTGGATCAAGGCTTCTTGACTCCAAGTTTCTATGGACAATTCTCTATGCAGCCATTTGTCCCAGTTATGATTTAGGACTTCTACCACATCAGAAATCAGCGTGTGTACAATAGGGGAATGAGCTCAGGTCTCAGCATTGTACCTCTGTGTTCTCTACCCATATACATGTTGGGTGAGAGAAGGCCAGGCTGAAACAGTTTTCATTGCTCCATTTCAACAAATGCTTTTCATAATTTAAAACCTCTGGACTGCTTAGTAGAATTGGACAGAAAAAAAGGCAGAAAGATATACAAATATAATAATCAAGCACAACCTTTGATCTAGGTTGATCTGATAAAGCCCTGGCACAGGGCCTTCAAAAACAACTCAACATAGCACTCTGGAAGGATTATGCTGAACAAGTGATAAAAGCACAGGCTTTGTGTTCATTGGCACTTTACAGACACTGACCCACTCACGTGCTGATTTCAGACAAAAACATTGACTTTTTGCCTTACAGATTAATTCAAATGGTCCTTTTCCTATCTCCCATCACGCAATTATAAATCCACTTATATTATTTATGGTGCGATATCTTTATCTCTCCACACTATTCTCCAGGCAATCTGTCAGATTATACTGGGGCTTTACAACCAGAAAACACGTGGAAGCGGGACTTCCCACTTATCGAGTCAAAACGACTCTGTTCAGAGTCAGTGCACAAGTGCCACACGCCCGTCCCCCTGGACACTGCTCAGCTGGAGCAACCAGACCCACTATAAAAACAAGGAGAAGGAGTTCTTTGCAGTCTACACAAGATTGTTGCCCATAATTCAGTCTTTGACTTTATCCAAGTCTCCTACATATGGCTTCTGACAATTTAGCAGAAAATATGTCATGGGTTGCTGGCTGAATAATGTTTTAAGGGCATGAGAGTCCTGCCTTTTTTTTTCTGTATCCAGGAGCAGGGGGAAGAAAGGAAAAAAAAAAAAGCCTAACCCTTTCTCAGAGAGAATTACTGTCACCAACCCCTGCTTGCTTTTATGATGTTATCCAACTTCTGCTTAAAGAAAATACGTGTCTACACAATATTCTTCCAGTTACTGCCTTGTATAGTCAATAATGCTTTTATCATATATTTGTGCTGTAAGGATCACAGCGACACACCATGAAAACCTCAGAGCAACAGAAAGACCAACAAAATCCTCTGGAGAATAAAAAGCACATTATCTTCTGCAAATAGGCTGAGCCCTCATCAGTGGACAGGGAATGCCGAATGCTGTTGTGAATGACTGTTCCCAGTGTAGCACATGTACCTCAAAGCCCTAGTCTATATACTCTGAAGTTTATCGTAGGTTTCTGAGTCTGTACTGAGTGCTCCTCCCAAAGGCAGCATAGACTGTCCTGTTGACTGGGGACGCCAAAGGCTAGTCTGAGGCATGGGTGCTGACCTCTCCAGGCTCCTTCTGTAGTAACAGAGACATAGGCTCCTCTAAGAGAATCATTCCAGTAGGGAGCCTAACTCCAATTCTTTAATGAGTGCCTCAGAGTACCCAGGTACATCAGAGTCCTCTGCCCACTACCTTCTATTGGAGACTTTGGCTTAGGAGGGAAAGAGGTGTCTGTGCTGTCCACACAGTACTGGAACATGCATCTGCCACAGAATCTGGTCTTGCTGTACACCATCTCCTGCATCCATCATCAAACCTTCAGCATACCCTGCACTGGTGTCTTTAGGCATAGCCTCAGCTATTTTAAGACTTTTGTGAATATAATTTTTTAAACCACTTAGTTTGTTCTCTGTGTAAGCAGATTTTTAGTTGATCTCCATCAATCACTTTACAGGAACGATGGTACCATACCTGTAATCACACAGTTTAGAGCCACTGTCCTTTTGAAAGCATGCTTCAGTCTTGTTGGTCTATCTTGTGTCCCAACAAGAGATTAGACAAAGTTTGGCTTTTCTTGGCTGTAGAGAGATCTGAACAGTGCAGGTCTTGGTGGTGACCTTCCTACCAAAATCCGTCCAACCACTCCTGGCAGAAAAAGGTGCCTTAACATCTCTTCTAGAAGAGAAAGAAAGTTCACAGAAAGTTTCAGAGGGAGAAGGAAGCCTCAGGAGGGAAAGGTGAAAGCTGATGGGAAAGGCAGATGTGATTACAGGGGGCAGGGACTGAAAAATATGGGCTATTCCCGCATCACGTCATCATAAATAAAACTTCCTCACACTAGATTGTAGGAGCAGTTCTTCTGCCTTCCTACTCATGCTGGATTAACTCTGGTCAATACAAGAGAAAACATCGTTGCCCTCGAGACCCGTACTTAGAAGTTCCCCAACCACCTTTCCTCAGCCACATAGTTTTCTCAAACTGACCAGAAAAGGGACTGACCTAACTACAAGGGTCACAGATGAGAGCCAGATTGACAGTTGTCATGAAAATAAAAAAGCAGATATAGAAATCAATGAGGGTTATCATCTCAAAGAGCAAATATTCCTCACAGATCACCCATGGCCATCACATGCTGTGGTAGCAGTGAGAAATTAATTAAAAATCATTCCCTTTTTCAAAGATGCGGAGTTTTCCCCAGCTCAGACTCTTTGAAGCAAGTCACTTATACGACAGCATGACTGTATTTTCTATGCTATTTTCTGCGAGATGAGCCCCTGCTGCCTGCACTGAAAGGCTTCTCTCTGCTTACTCTTTGTCAACATTTTACTGAGCCATGATACAGTCACTTCTATGCAGTACCCCAGGTGCAGCACCACAAACTTTATGATCGTATTTTATGTTCCCATTAACAGAGAGCAAACAGAGACATAGATAATTCATTGCCAACAATTTTACAAGGTGAAGTTTCAGTTACAAGCCATACTCTGCTTTATTATCTGCTACTCAGGTAGGACAACAAGAAATAGTAGTATGCAATAAAAAAGAAAAGTAGCAGTTAACGTCTATATCCTCTTTTAAGCCAAATTTTGATCTTGGGGTCCTTGCAAACACTAAGCCACCTTACAGATAAGGATAAGCTACACCCCTGCTCTGATCTTCAGAGCAACAGATATCCCCTGGCATGAAATACTGACTGGCTCTGGAAAACAGACCTTTCCTGCTCTCCTCTCATTCCCGACCGCTCCCTAAAACCAATGGCAGGATGACCCCCAGTCTCAGGTGAAATGGCAGGACGTGTAAGGACACCTGCTGGTTTTAGTCTAGGTTCCTCAGGTAAGATCCAGCTCCATCTATTTCTATGCACTATAACTACCTCAGGAACCTACATCAAATTTCTAAAGGATTTGAAAGATGCTGAAAAATTTTGAAGTCAATGCTGCTCCATCTTTGTCTGTACTCTATCCAAACTAGTTAGGAGCATCACCACAGCTACAGTTACACTCCCATTACAGAATAGAGATATAACTAGAATGTCTTATATGTTAGAAAAAAGTAGGCAGAGATAGTCAACTAACACTTTTCATTGGATACATAACCCACAAATTTATTATCTTGTAATACTGCCAAGACACAGATGCTTATATTCAATTCAGAAACTATATTTGAAATTTTTCAGATGCAAAGATGTGACATGGTATCTAGCAAAATTATTCAAATTATTTCCTTTTGAGATTCCCAGCACCAAGGAAATAAATTACTTTATTAGCCAGATGCTGAAAGCTAGGTTTTAAGAAACAACTCTCAAAGAAACTCCATAAACATAAATGAGCTTGATTACATGCTGTTTGTTAAAAATTCTGTATTCCTAAACCAATGTAAATACCATACATTCTCCCTATCCCGCCAAAATCAATGTCAATAAAACAGGCTGTGATTTTCTGTGGGTACACAAAGGTGTCCTTCAAACCAAGAGGATGGAGTTCAGTTTGTTCCACAACAGTTCAGGAAGCTAATGGCTACCATGGGAAAAAAAATGACAAAACCAAAGCACCGAAAGCTATCTAGCAGAGGTGTGACCAGAGTCAGTCAACATAAAATTGCAAAGGGAAATGGGTTTGCAATTGGTTTGACTAGCTGACCATCACTTAGGAACCTTATATTTGAAATCCAAAGATATATGGGGAGAAATGACATTATTAATCAGATTGTGTTTCCATGTTCACATGGAAGAAGTCTGCTCATAACCCTAAAAAGCCGATCAGATGACCAATGCACTCATCCCTCAGCTGAATTGTTCCATGGCATACATTTGGGTGATCAGACTTCTCATTTATTCACATAAAACAGAAACTTCGTTGCCCTGTAATTCTGAATGACATTTCATGGGACACGAACTCAAATTACCTGTGAAGAGGAAGGGGCTTAGTCAGGGCCTGACCAGCTTAAGGAGAGATGCAGGTCCATTAGTGTTCTGGAGCCTCAGGGACACGAACCCATCCCATAGATCTAGTGATGGGCAAGTCGAGAATTAGGTTTTTTTCTTCTATCTCAACTTGATAAATATAATCTATTTTGATGATGGTGGTCTTCTTTATGGACCAAAGGAAAAACAAAACCAGGCAATGTCCAAATTTGCTAGAAAAGAGCAGAAGTACTAACAGGGGGCCAGACCAAGTGGTTCTCAGGAACACAGAAAAAACAGCTTCTCAAGGAGGAGATTTTTATTTTGTGATGATTTTCTTCCTTCATTGATGATTTACCTGCTTCCAAGGGGCAACTTTCTGTGATTGCTGCCTGTTTATGGTGCATGTTTCCTATCACTCCTCAAGCAGGCCAGAGCCTCTGTTAGTTCTGTCTGAGTGAAGGGCTCCCCCATTTTAATGATCATGTGAGCGAGTATCTCAGAGGGGAGAATTTCTCTAGAGATTTGCAGCTTTCAGATTTTGAAGAGTACAACCATGACAGCAACTGCAGTGACAATGAAGAGTTTATATATCTTAAGGCCACATCGGGACCATCAGTTGCTTCCTCAAACATGTTACAAGTGAATTTTCATTGATCAAGGAAATTTCAACTCATCCGTGCATTGCTGTCCTTACATTGCTAGGAGAAACGTGCTCATCATTAACTCTACTGGGATAATTGTAGTCATCAATAATTGCAGCTCTGTACCAGTCATGGTTTGCAATTTTAAAGCAGTTCAGCTCAAGAGTGCTTCAAGTCCGATCACTTCTGCTTATCTCAGGAAGGCTTCCTTTGACACTTGCAACATAGCTAGAGTTTGGGGCAAGGGGTTGAAGGGGGAGTGTTCAATTTGCTACAGTTAGTAAGCAAAGTATAGATGTGAATATGTTCTTTTTTAAAAAATAAAATAGGATGCTAGGCAGTTCATCCGTTTTCTCAGATAAATGCAGATTATGCCATCAGCAACAGGCGGCATGGAAATTCCAGCAAATTTTGTCTGGCATGGATAGTCTTTCCAGCAGTAAAGGCTGAAGAATAGGCAAAAGTTGCAGACTATTTTGATGTTTACCTACAGAGATTTGGCCGTTATATTTATCAAATGCTAGAGTAAAAGGTTATCAGTAGCAGATGAAGAACTGGCAGAATGAGGAAGAAATGGCAGCAAGAAAGACCTCTGCTATTTCTCATTGGATTTGTTTCTCACCACGTAGTTGTTCAGACCCTTAGGACTGGAAAACAATGATTAATCCTTCAAAAGATTTTAATCCCAGGCCCTAGGTGATAATTACGGAGAATCTTCAAGACTGGGTAAGATTTTTGGTGACATTTATAGCAAAAGTCTGAAGAAAAAAAAGAAGCCAATGCTTCCTCATTAGACAGAAATGCACCCAGTCTTTCATAATCAACACAATCTCAACCTTGGGTATTGTGGAATTGGTTCCAAGCATCCCACTGGACATGGTATACATACAGGACAGTACCACAGACCAATGAATGTATAGGGGCTTGAGCTGTATTGTGCTCTTCAGGAAAGCTGGAGGACGTGGAAGTTTTCACCGCCCCTTTTCACTTAGCTCCTCTAAAGATTATGCGAATTTCTAATGTTTAGCAGGATATTGTCACTTTGAGAAGTTACCTACTCCTTTGAGTAGCAGTTAATGAGCACTGAGGGCAGCACCAGCACAGCTGCACAAGGAATATGCCTGAAGGATTTTGAGAGCAAGCCAATTCCACACCTGACCCTCACAGATCTGAGGCAGGGTCTCAACCACCTGCTGTACAAGATCAACAAGCATCCTTAGTCTTCTCAATTTAAACCATTAATTTTTTGATTCTGCCAAACAAAAACTAAAATAGATCTGTCATTGAAGGCCATGGTTACCTCCAGAAAGAATAAAGCTGGGCAGGAACTCTCTATCAGTAACTGCAGCCCCTGTACTGACTATATAAAATAAAGGGTGTGCAGTGGGAGAACACCTCAATAAAAGCACTGAAGAAACTCTATGAAGTCCATAGCTAGCTCTTAAGCTACTGTATACACTAAGATAAGAAGTATTTACAAACAAAGTTAGTCAAGCACAAAAGATCACATGCTCACAGCTCTGTCTCAGCCAGGGATGGTAGGAAAGAACCTAGATTGCTGGCCTGGCTCCATGCTTTTTGCCCTTGACTAAAGGAGCATGAAGGTAATTAGGGGCCAGGTGCAGCTGATTAGACAAAAGTGGTGAAAGCACAGATTTAATGTACACCAGGAACATGACAGAATCACAGAATGGTTGAGGCTGGAAGGGGCCTCTGGAGGTCCTTTGGTCCAACCCCCTGCTCAAGCAGGGCCACCTAGAGCCAGTGGCCCAGGACCACATCCAGACAGCTTTTGAATGTCTTCAAGGATGGAGACTCCACCACGCCTCTGGCCAATCTGTGCCAGTCACTTTCACAGTAAAGAAGTATTTCCTGATATTCAGCCAAAACCTCCTATGTTTCAGTTTGTGCCCATTGCTTCTAGCCCTGTCACTGGGCACCACTAAGAAAGAGCTTGGCTCCATCCTCTTTACTCCCTCCTTTTGTACACGTTGATAAGATCTTCCCCTGAGCCTTCTTCAGGCTGAAGAGTCCAGCTCTCACAGCCTTTCCTTATATGTGAGGTGCTCCAGTCCCTCAGTTATCTCTGTGGCCAGTCACTGGGCTCTCTCCAGTGGCTCCATACCTCTCTTGTACTGGGGAGCCAGACCTGGACACATCACTCCAGGTGTGGCCTCATCAGTGCTGAGGAGACTGATCACCTCCCTTGAAGGCAACGCTCTTCCTAATGGAGTACAGGAGGCTGTTGGCCGCCGTTGCCACAGGGGAACATTGTTGGCTCATGGTCAACTTGATGTTTACCAGGACCCCCGGGTCCTATTCTACAAAGCTGCTTTCCAGCCAGTACTGGTGCCTGGGGTTGTTTCTCCCCAAGCACAGGACTTTGCACTTCCCTTTGTTGAACTTTATGAGGTTCCTGTCAGCCCGTTTCTCCAGCCTGACGAGGTCTGTCTGGATGGCAGCATGACCCTCTGGCATATCAGTCACTCCTCACAATTTTGTGTCAGCAGCAAACGTGCTGTGGGTACACCCTGCCCCATCATCCAGATCATTAATGAAGATGTTAAACAGGACTGGACCCAGTATTGACCCCTGGGCTACCTCACTAGTGCCTGACCTCCAAATGGACTTTGTACCACTGATCACGACCCTCTAGACCCGCTGTTGAGCCCGTTTTCAGTTTACCTCACTGTCTGCTCACCCAGTCCATACTTCACCAGCTTCTCTGAGGATGGCACACCACTTCCCATGACTATTGTCTACAGAAGAACTCTGCATCTTCCCCCCACATACTCCTGCGAGTCTAGCTTCCTTATAGACACCTAACTTGGTATGAGAGTGACAACATCACAGGGGCTGTTAAGTGGGTTGTCAGATATGAGAGAAATTGGCTATGAAATGTTTAATATCAAATACCAGCATCCACTTATGCTTATAAGTACTGGTCAGGTTGTGATGGACAGCTCTAACACCTCTTATAGTCTCAATATAAATCGGTAGCAGGCTATTAATTGTCAGTATGGATGAACAGGAGGAAGCATGTTTTAATTGGGTAAAAAGTCCTGGTTTTTATGTGATTACATTTTTGGTATCTCTGCAGTTTTATAAAACCCAAGCAAGAAAAAACTGTCAATAAATTAATGAGTTAAGCCAAGGCTTTGTTTTCCCTCCCTTCACTCGTCGCTCAAGGCTTGTAATCTGGATAGAAAAGATAAAAAAGCTTGTCCCTGTCTTCACAGTATGTCCTAGAAGCATGGAAAGGGTAAGATAAAGTTGCTCAAGAATCTGTCATCAAAGACAGAATGCAATTCATTCATATTCTATTCTATTCTAATTCTATTCCATATGGGAATAGCATGAAGTCAGCACTACAAGCAGAAATAAAAACCAGATAGGTAAAATTATATGACCAATGACTGCAATTCAAAAGCCTGGATGCTGCTGCAAAACAACTTGCTAGATGTGGAGGCCAACAGCTAGGCGTTAAAGCATCTTACTGACATCTTACTGACATCTGATGTGGGCTTAAGAACTAGAGCTTATAAGGTGGAGACTTTTTACTAAGGCCTGTAGTGACAGGACAAGGGGCAACAGTTTTAAACTGAAAGGGTAGGTTTAGACTGGACATAAGGAAGAAATTCTTCACTACAAGAGTGGTGAGGCACTGGAAGAGGTTGCCCAGAGAAGCTGTGGATGTCCCCTCCCTGGAAATGTTCAAGGCCAGGCTGGATGGGGCTTTGAGCAACCTGGTCTAGTGGAAGGTGTCCCTGCCCACAGGAACATCAGTCTACTCAGCTAACAAGGGATTTGCATCAGATCAGAGCCCATCCCCTTTCCGCACCCACAGACACCAATGCCAAATGTTCAGAGCCAATAAACCCATGGCAGTTACCCAGAATGACTGTATTCAACACCAGCGTAGCCATCTCTGTGTCTCCCAGTACTAGCCCAGTGTTTCAGAACAGCACTAACCGTATAAATATTAGTGATGGAAATCCTGTCTGTTGGTGGGTCTGCTTTCATAGTTGAAGGCTGCTTAGCTTTGAGACACTGATCAGTTAAGACCTTGGAGAAAAATTCCTTATTTTGTGAATCCCAGAAGTAAGGGCTCAGAAGCAGCCTCAAGCTCAGAGCAAAGGCAGTCATTCAGAGGGACCTCAAGAAAGTGAAAGAGAGAAGAGGCAGGGATAACTCAACATCTGACAATGCTTCGCTCTAAGAAAAACTGAAGAGTGGAATTGAAGCTATGAGGAACCTTAGAACATGCACTGCTAAAAAAACGCTGTCATGAATGATGCCTGAAGTTAAGGACTAGATGCTCCCTATATTTTTTATAAGAGGGTAGCTCCTAGTGGGATCTTTCTTCCTGTTTTTTTCATTTGACTTACTCACTGTTCCCTTTCTCCTTTTGCCGCGCAAAAGTTTAAGAAACTTGCAGGTGAATTGTGAAATCACGTAAGTGAAGGGAAACAGACAGCACAGGGTTCTGCCTCACAATCCCAGGCATAAGAACACTTCAAGGCTTTTTGCGTTTTTGCACTTTGGATAACAGGAGGCACAAGGGCCCCCAAACACAAGCAGCATGATCAGAGTGAAATTAATATGATTCAATGAAAACAAGTTATTTCTAGAAGCACAGAAAAGAACAGTTTGTAAGTCACAGTGTGAGAACTCTGGGTTTTTTACATATGGTCAAGTAGGCCCCCAGGCAGTGACCTCTAATTGTAAGAATGTGAGACCACCAGCTGTCCCCTGCATTCAGGAGAACACCAAGACTTACAGGAGGCAGCAGGGCAGCTGGCAACAGCTAAAGCTAATAGCAAGCTGGGCAGTGCATCAAGCTTCTTGCAAGACTACGGCACTCTTCTGAAGCTTCCGAAAGCTCAGCAGCAGAACCAGAGGTGCCCAGCTGGCATCTATCGCACACTGATTGCGTACTGCTGTTACAGCACTGTTGATGTTTACCTACTGCTCTCTTTAACTGAAGCAGTCTTTTCCATTTTGTGTCTTCATGTTCTCAGCTTCATATACACCTGCATTGCAGCTCTTTAGCTTGCCAGCCTCTTCATACCTCTTAAAAGGTTCATACCTCTGCTGCTATCAAGATCAGGTAAACCTGCTCACTCATTCATTTTAGGAAACATTCCTGTGACACTGAAAATTCTTTTTAAAGTTTTATATATAAACACAAAACACGCACTACAAATTTTCAAATCTTTCACCTGAAACAGGGCCCGTAGAATATGAAAGGAAACCCACATCTGCTTTTAAGAGTTGCTAATTCCCCATAAATATTGCTATATAAAATGCAATTAACCAATGGGCCTAGAAGAATGAATAGGCTCATCCTTGAACCCAGTGAAAAGAGGATGTGTCTTGCAGAAAAATACTTCTTATCCCAAAACTTAAAAAAATTATAGAAGACAAGTCTCAGTTATCTCAGAAAGGTTAAGACTACCTTAAGCCCTTCTATCTAAATTTCTTACCTAAACAGTTCTTCAAAACCTTTCTGCTCCCTTTATTGCTTCCCTCTGCACTTACTTTCCAACATGCCTTCACCTTGTAGTTGTGGAGAGTGTATCTACAACAAAGCTAGATTAAAATTGAACTTTTGTGAAAAGTAAACAGCATGCCATCCCATAAATTGATCATTGTCTTGATGAGCGCTAAAATGACTAATACTGAAAGACTATCTTCCTGTAGGTCTTAACTGAATGTACTTAACAAAACAAACGATGAATAATTTTAATGTATTTGTCTTCCTAATAAACACAGCTGAATGTTTTGTTTGTATGTGTCTTTGCAGTAGCCAGGAAATGAAAAATACTGTAGTGGTAGTAGTTTGGTGCAGTACTATTAAAGACCTAGACTTTGTTTCCAGAAAGACTTAAACTAAAGGCCAAATCATCAGATCACTATTCATAAAGTAGCCCTTCTGAGCATAGAATAAGTAGCAGCATAGTTTTATGTTAAAAATGACTGTGGTTTCCTGCTCAAGTTGTTTTTCCTCTTAAGCAGCTAGTATTTTGCTTGATTGACTGGAGTTATCCTTTCTTCCCAGTTATTCACCATTATTGCCTGTAATCTGAAATTTATTTCTTGTGGAACAGAAGTCCTCAGGAGAGATCACTAATTTAAAAGACTAATATGTAGATTAATTCAATACCCTTGGTTAAATTTCATTCTTCCTGGTGATGAATTAAGTTTTACAAATGACAGAAAGAAACCACCTTGTTTCTTACATGGAACACCCTCTTCGTGAACACCAGAATACCAGAGCAGGGAAAGGATTCGATGGCAACTGCAGACCCGTGCAGTCCTACATTACCCAGCAGTGCATTTTGTTTCTTGCTTGGTGAAAAAAAAGCGCTTGTGCTGCTCTAACGCCTATACAGCTTCCTCACACTTCTTCATTCCAGGTCCCAAATGAACAATTCTCATTATGATTAGCCACTTTCACACACCATCAAGCCAAGCAAAATTGGGTCAAAAGGCCACATATAAACCAGGAGTATCTTACTTAAAACAATATTGATTAAGGCCAATGGAAGACAGAACATTGTGGGTTTTTGGTTCCCCCTCCCCTTATCTCCAAGTATGTGAGAAGCCATTAAGGCAGAGTACCTATGATTAATCCTTGATGAAAATTTAAAGCTTAAGGTCTCCTTAGAAAGAGACACTAGGCCTTTTTTTATAAAGTCACTGTACAGCAAAGCAAAAAAGGTAAGAAAGTAACAGTCCTAAGTGTAAGACAAGCCTAAGCTAGGGAATGTATAAGACAGCATTAAAAGTGCTGCAAACATTGACAGTGTTAAAAATAGAAAAACTTAACAGTGGAATAGGTAAAATGGTATCCTACTAAAATAAATACTGCAGGTGTTTAGGTGTTGCTGCAGAAAAGTATCAGCAAAGTTTTAAAGACAAATTTTGAAAAAATACTTGGGCAATGGGTGCATGTACCATACTTGAGGGGTTTTTAATAAAAAAATTAAATACTGCATTTTTATGGTCTACATCTTTTCCATTCTGAGGTGTACCACATAAGAAGTTTGAAGACATCAGGATACCACTCTACTACAATGAAGAATGGGTTTGAGTCAGCTTTTCTGATACTGGTTTGTAGTCTGCAGGAAAACCTGGCCATTAAAGTGGGTATTTAAAAAAAGTTTTACTTATTTTATAATTCATGCTTAAATATAAGAGCTGTCTAAAAGGACTTAAGGTGCAGAAACACCGTCCATTCCCCTAAATGAAAACCATTATTTCCCACTTTTCTCTCCTGTAAGAGAGCTGCTTCATGTGTAACTTCAGATAAAGCATGGGTTTTGAAAGTTACTGGAAGTTGTATGTCACAAACCACTTTGCCTCATTCTCAAACACGAAGACCGCTCATTCACTGTCTTCATGGCATCTTCAGAAATCACCTATGCAAAAGGTACTACAACCATCTTTTCATATGATTTGGCACAGATGGAAAAACAGGTGAAAAGCCAACATGAAAAGCCCCATCAGTGGTTCAGTGGGCTGACAATATCCCTCTGCAATGTACACGTAGTGACTTTGGAAAGAGGGCCTCATTTCATTAAAGGTGAAAAGGACAAAATGTAAAATGTAGTTTCCATTACTGAAGTGGTATTATTGACAGGAATAGTTGTTAGGGGACAAACATCTGTGTCCCTGAGGCAAGAGGAGGAAAAAACCCATTGAGATGTAGTTATTCTACATCCACAATAGGTAGCTCAACCACATTCACCTACCTTTTGATCAAAATAACAAAAGACAACAGATTTTTTTTTTTTTAAAAGGTCAGCTTGTATTGAAAATATCTCTGTGAAAACACCTGTAATACTACAGGGTAGTACCAGTACAAAACAGATCCATATTAACTTTCTTTAAACTGTTAAACTTTATTATAAATTAAAATTTCTTTACAAAAAATTGCACATAATTGACCACTCTTAGGTTCTGATGCACTGGCATTTGCAATAGTTTCTTTAATCTTCAAGTTTAATAGTCTCTGCCGTGAGTCCAATGCAGAAAAGGGCAGTAAGCAACCCTCTTAGAGCCTTCAAGTGCAAGAAGCATACTTGTGGCCACGGCAGTTACACTTTCCTTAAGAGCGGCTGCTTTTGTTTTAAATCCTGTAATGAAAAAGTCTCAAAAAAGGTTTAAAAAAGGAAAAACCCAAAATGGACTACTTGCTTTTTACTGTAAACACAGCCCAGTAAATTAATCCCAAACACAGATCTCTCAGGCATCAGTGAGAGTGTCAAGTGAATCAGGAACAGCAAAACAAAGAAAACAGAAAATAAAAAGAAAACATAAAAAAATAATGTCTGTCATTTTGATTAACTATACTTACGTAGATGACGTTATGAGAATCTGGCAGGGCCCAGAAGCAAGGCCAGACAGGGAGTTCATTTTTCCAGAGGAGGGTCATGTTAATTGTTTCCAGGTTCAAGGAAAGCAGATTGGAGACTTGATATGCTCAGCAATACTCATCTGCCTTACACAGATCTTAGGCATGGATCAGCCTGAAGAATCATTCAACTGATTTTGGCATTTAATAGGACTTATGGCTGACCGTACCCAGCGTTCAGTGATTCTTGCTTTCTGTTCTGTAAGTGTTTAAATTTAAAAGCTCATCTAGGCTGACTCCAACCTCTTGGCACTTGGAAACTAGTTTTCTCAGGTTATCAGTTTTACCTCCTCCTGATGCTTCAAACAAGAGTTGCTGTAAGAGATGGGGAAGCAGATATAAGATTTAGCCACAGCTTGAGCATCACCACATCTATGGATATGGGATATGCAGAAAATTTATATGAAACCTCAAACTGAATCATAAGGAGAAAACATTACATCTTTCCACAGTGTTGCACATAGAGGTAACTTCTGAAGGGCTCTCTGATATAAATGATGGACCTGTAAAACAAAAACAAGTATTAAAAGTCAGCACCATCTCGTGCACTCAAAATGAGTGATTTGAAGCACAAAAATCTCTTGCAATAGTTTTTAAAATCTGTTTTTAAAAAAGTTTCAAAGTCAAGCATTAAATTGCTACTAAAAGCAAAGGCAAGTTTATGTCTGACCTTAATTCTGACCCTTGTATGCACATGATTAATTACATGAGGACATTCTATTTTTCTTCACAAGACTCTTGCCTCATTCATTGCACAGGATGGAACATGATCAAGGAATGAAGCAGCTTACTGAATATTTCTTTTTCACCACTCAATATGTAGTCTCAAGGTCTTGCTTATTGCATACCATCCCAACCCTGCAATGAAAATAACTGTTTCATAGGCTTTTTTCCTTCAGCATCTATCTATCTGTGCTTTAACAATCAGTATGTCTTTGCAACTGTCTAAAAAGAAAAAATGGTTTTACCATTTTATGGTTGGAAATAGAGGACCAAAATTTTTACCGCAAGTATTTACTCAAGTCTCTTCAACTACTGGTATCTAAAGTATGAACTTCAATCAGAGAGTCATTAGGGGAGGTATTTGTTCGCATTTTAAATACTCGTACCCATTTTTATATTCTTTTAGCAAACCTCTACATGACCTGCTGAATGGGAATAAACGACAGGTTCTCCAAGAACAGGAAATCCAGAATCTGAATCACAGTTCAATTTTAAAACAATATCCTACTTGTTTACTAGAAAATCCAGTTATCTGGAACGGTCACTTTTTTGCATAAACAGCTGTAAGTGCTCACTACATCCCAAACTAAGCACCCCCCAAAAAATTCAACTGCACTGTGTGCCTACTTCAGTGATTTTACTCTACACCATGTAGTTAGTCAGGTGGTTGCAGAAGAAAACCACAAGATTTCTTCTGGGTGTAATCCAGCTGCAATGTTTCACATATGCCTTCATTGTAATTGGTTCATTTTCTTTAAGGACCCTCTTTTTGATTCATTTGAAATCTATTTTTCTAACTTTCTAACCAAACAAAGCAGGGATCTTTTAAGTCATCAGCCTCACTACATGGAGTGCCTTACAATATAGTCCACCTAATACAATGACTGAAGCAGGGATCTGTGACTAATTACAGATTACACCAAACCATCAACACGGAGACAGAATTAAGGTTGAAGAGGCAACCATGCCTTTGATATCTCCTGACTTTGAACTATTTGATCTTACAAACCAAGTAACTGTCTGCTTGGGGGGTGGTCTTTTTAAACATTCTAGAAGACAGTAAAAAAGGAAAGAAAAGATTTCATATGTGAGTCTAACAATAGCCATGCTACCCATTATGGATCAGTTAAAGCTTTAATACTGTTTCAGAAGACAGACTACTGACAAAAAAGAAGGATGCAGCCACTACACGAGTGACACAGGACAAGATACAGCAGAGAAGTAGCTCAGAAACACCACAAACAAGTGGTGAGTCACAAACCCAGGGCCTCATGATCCCCCCAACACACAGCAAGTTTCCACAGGCAGAATAATATTTTGAAGGTGACAGCAACAACATCGGGAAGATCCATTCTGTTTGAACTGAAAAGTCACTCAGTTGCTGTGCCAAAAGCCTCTTGTATTTGTATACAAAGTGATAAAAATATTTCCCTTCCCAAAGTACTAATGAGTAAACTTGTTTATTTTTGAAGAGAAAGAACTGATGTCTTTGGTAGGGTCAGGAACGACTCAAATTGTCAACACAGATTGGCTTGGCAGACCCACCCTTCCAACTACTAGTAAAGATAGTTGTTAGCACCTTCCAGGAGAACAATCCTTCCTTCCCTCTACTGTATTTTAAGTGCTAGCAATCTCTTCCAGTTAAAAGAAAAAGTGGGAGAAGAATACAGCCCCCCCAGTACGGGAAAGATACACACAAACAGTACGCACAAGTACTCATGATATAATCCATTCTACCTTGATTGCCAAAGATATTTCTCACACTTGATGTAAATGCTTCGGTGTTTACATAGAGTATTTCAACTACCTAGATGTCTTGGGTTTAAGAGATGACCATTGCTTTGGATAAAGCCAAGGTATGAAAAGTTTTACAGAATTTTGTAATTACTCATTTTAGTAAGCTGTGTTGACTTACTTCTCTTTGTCCCATTAGAAAGCATTCGGCAGCAATGGCTCTGAGGAAAAGAAATATATGAAAATATTTATTCTTGAATTATTTTAAATGCCATTAGTGGCAGAATACTGACTGTGGAATGGAATTACAAATTCCTTGAGAAGAAACTAACTTCCAATGATGTTAATCTACAGTGAAAAGATAAAAATAGCCATTTTTAAAAACAACCTTACATGAGCAAGACATTTCAGTGGTTCCCCATTATGAACAAACACTGAAGAAAAAGATCAGTTCAGCATCACTGGATAATGGAGATTACTGCTATTGTGATATATAAAGGGGAGGGTAGAGAGGGGGAGACAGAAGTCAATAGTTGAATTAAAAAGGCAACTCGTAAATACATCATGCAGATAAATATGAATAATATCCATTCACGTAAGTTTCCCCAACAGGGAAATTCCATTTCTCTTTTTAAAGAAGTGACAGTACCTCTGTCTGTTGTAACAAACAGTTACTGTTTAAATAATAAGCTAATGAAAGAGAGACTTCCAGCACAAGCCCAACTGGAAGGATGTTTCAGATTTACCTTTGTGATGTAAACCTTATAAACAAAAGCAATATCTATGAAAACAGATGTATGACTGTTGCATTACATTTTCCAGATGGCCAGGCATGTTGGGATATTATATGTAAACATCTTGGCTTGCAGTTTCAGAATCTGAACATTGCTCTCCTCCCAGTATTGCAGAAGCAGTCTGTAAAAGGCATTCATGAGAAAGGAACACTGTTCTAATCACTGGGAACAGAAAGGCAATCCAAAGATACGAACACATTACACAAAATATACTTAATCTGAGCCAAGAGTTGCAAGTAGGAAAAAAACCCAAGACACCATATACAATATTGACTGAACATGCTCTCAGAACAAAACTAAACAAAAAAGTTAAGATACACTTTCAGAGAATAACTAAGAAGTGTGAAATCGAAGAGAAAATGTCATCTTGGCACATTACAAGATCCATTTTTAGCATGCACAAGGTAACTATGTATTTGAAAGGAAGCTAATTAGTTTTAGATTCATGAGGCTAGGAAATACTGTTCAGTCAGTTCTGCTCACCCTTTTCATGTAGTATCAACATTGTCTAAAGAAGCTGCAAGTTCCATCTAGACAGAATCGCAGCTTGGTTTAAAATGCAGCCATTCAACTTCGTGTGCCAAAGGCAGGTGTGTCATACTCTCCCCGTGCCCCCAACCACACACACTTATTTCAAGTCTTGCTTTGAATTCTTTGGGGTCACTGTTGATGATGAACAGTAAGTGTCTGGGAACTTTTCAAAATTATTCAATCAAATGTTCATGAGTTCATTGAAGCGGAATACAGTAAAACATGGACTCTCTAGTCCTGGAAGAGTGCATTTTGAAATACCATTCAAGTAAGAATCAGTGCGATGCTTACATTAACTGTTTTTGTGTCCCATAAGGTTTCTTCCAAAATTAAGAATGGTTTATCTTTCCTAAATAAATGTCAAGTTAAGCCTTACGGTAGCACTGTTATACACTGGTGTATCCATTTTTATTTGTTTTATGCTGGAACTATACTTTTAATAGATCATTAAGTAACAAGATTTTAATATATATCTGACATTTCTCTACACACTTGAAATTTTGACCGTTTGTACTCATCACGTACAATGCAGAGTTAATTCCTGTATAATTATAACCTTTCTGTAGATAGAACAGAACCCTGTCAAATACAAGAAAGGCTGAGATTATGTCAGAAGGCACAATATGCCTCAAGCAACATGCAATAATAGAGGAAGAGTTTCACTTTTGCAGTAGAAAGCAAATCGTGCATGTCTTGCACAAAAAAACAGCAGTTATGTTACCAGCTGTTTGTCTTGATTACATGTATTTTTACATACCTCAGTGCAAGTCCAGGATTAGCAGGCATGGTAGAACAAAACCGTTCCAACGTTTTGGAATGTTGAGATTTTGGAATGCAGCTCAAATAAAAAAGAATTACCTGTAGAATTTGAATTATAAACATCAATCCACTTTATAGCTGTCTAATTTTGCTCAGAATAATGGAATCACAAACTATGAACATTATGACTGAAGTGAGTTACCACCTACAAACCTCATTCCTCAATGATACAGAAATCAATTTATATAATAAAAAGTTAGTGTCAAGTTGCTAACACCACATATTTAGCCTTTCTAGCCTGCATTTAGTGAGTAAAGAGAAATGCACTGGATGTTAGCAAAATGGGACCCAGAATTTCTATAAGCTTTATTCTGTCTAAGTGCGCAACCTGTTTTTACTCCTACTTCTACTTTATTTCTTCTGTTTCTCAATCACTGTAATGTCTATGATCAAAACTGACAGCTTAAGTACTGTTTCCATCTGCTCTGCAGACCCCTCCTGCTCAACCACCTCTTCCCCCCCTTACACATTTTCTCTTTTCTCTAGGACACGATAGTTTGTCATTAAAAGCTGTATTCACAGTATTAAAGCATGCCATAATACAGTTTCTTTTTGCCTTACACACCCTTTATTCAACAGGTCACTGCTAGGTAGTCTTCTGCTCAGAACACTACTCTCCCCAGATACTTGTTTTTCTACTAATTCCTAGCTCTCGATTTTCATATACTACTGGTGCTGTATTTAAACAAGCAAATTACAGGTACCTGCTAAAAGGTCATCAGTCTCTGTTTAATTAAAACTGTCCACAGACACATTTTTACCTTATTATGAAACTCATAATTGGTCCAATAATCAGCAGTACTAAAAGGAATTGGGTATCGTGTGGGGACTGTAACCAGACATCTGTTCACTAGGTCAGTAAAAAGCTTGAATTCTTGAACTTTGTTGTTGGATCCAACAACTTTGCTATTGATAAAAACAAGGTAACTGGAAGGAAAAAAAAAAAAAAAAAGAAAAAAGATGGTTCTGGTAGCCTTCACTTAATAGTCTTGAGATTAATTTACTCTCCTCCCTTAAGAACTTACTCCAGCCAGATGTTCTGAACAGTCTCCTGCTGCATCACTGCCCCCAGAGCTGCTTCATAAGCATCCAGTGCTTCACCAACACTTGCGTGAAGAGACTGGCACAAACTGTTTATAGTAAAAGTTAAAAAGTGTTGTAGGTCATAAACAATGCATGTTCTTAGATATGAAGAGTAAGAAACAATGAAGAACTCATTCTGAGATGCAAGAAAAAACAGTGTTTTCAGTTTAGCAGCATTATAGACTAATTTCTCAGTCAACTTATTAAAGTGGTTAAATCTCAACTGCCGATAATAAGGAATAATACAGAAACCATGCAGTTTAAAATGCAACTCTTAAATAGAAATTAAATACTATGAATTGTCTAATCCTTCTAATAGGGATCCTCTGACTGCTACAGAACGGAGGCAACTCTTGAGTTTCCATTTAGAAAGCTCCAGAACAGTAAGTTTCAAAGTCGGATTAAAACCACTTGAGAAACGGTATCAGACTGTGGCAAAAAAAAATAAGCGTTCTGAAACAAATACTACTGGGGATCTGGGGTAGAAATATGCTGATCATGTCAGGGGAAAAAAAAAAAAAACCCTGACAAGAATAGGCAAAAAAACCCTTAATTTTGTTCTACAGCTCCTCAGAGGAACATATGGTAAGATCAACATATAGGACCTCACCAAAGACAGAAGGAGACACATTTTTTTTTACCAAGATTCAGTGAACAATCCTCATTTCAAAGTGTAAAGTAATAGTGAAAAAAAAGTAAGCCTTTCAGTAAGTCATAAGAGGCAAAAAAAAAAACCCTCATGAAGAGGAAGACTACAGAAATGCAGAATAAGACAGAGCTGATGTTGCTACCTTGCTACAGAACCCTCTCCTGACTAGGGTCACATAATCAGAGTGCCTGATTCTACTCCCGCTTTCCCCAAGAACTACAAACTGAATCACCAATTTGCTACTCTTTCAATTTGCTACTCTTTCTAAAAAAGCGTGTGTGTATGTTTGTGCACACACACACACACACAAAATTATCTTTCCAAGTAAAACATTGTTCCTTGACCTTTGAGGCTTTGCTGATTTCAATCTGACTATTTTCACCTGATGAAAGTGAACTTTTACATCTTTTGTCCTCTGTACCTGAAAAAAGGAAAGAGATACATAGGCCCAAATAACCAGGCACTTACTCAGTCAACCACAGAAACACTCAGTTATTAGCTCTGAAAGTAATTTAGGCACTTATATCAGTAGCACTAATTTTCCTCTTAGAAGCAGGCGCTAAAATACAGGAGCATCTGAGCTTAAGTTAAGGTCCCTAATGACTAGACTAAACAGTGACCTCAAGTGTCTTTCTAACAATGTTTCTACCGTGCAAGTACCAAACTTAAAATTGAACTTGAAGAGGTATGTATTTTCTAAATACAATTTATTTAAATTGGTATTAATGGACAATATAAAAAGAAAACATTAAGATAGCTTAATCTAAACCTTATATAAAGATTTTCTTGAAAACCATACATTTTACCTGCTTATAAGTTGTCCACCAATTAAAAACTATAAGCAACAGTGTTGAAGGAGTTCTGAGGTGCCCTCACTCAGTATCTGAAGCGTTATCATCTTTGCCCCTTTACTTATCTGAAAAGCCAAATAGCTACTTGTGAAGACGGACAAACCCAGACTATGAAGTGGTAAACTTCTTAAACAACCTAAGTCAACATCTCAATAACCACCTTTATACTAGTATAAGTTATAGATAGCTAATAGTTTGGTGCTTGCCAATCCTGGATATTGCTGCTATCAAAAGCAATGGTGGAAGAAACAAACAAAAAAAAATTGTGTATACATGACAAAGATCTGTCACCTTTGCAATCTCTTGCAGAGGAAAAGGTCACTTTGCTGTATTACTTTGCTATGGAGGGGCATCTGTGGCTAGTTCCAACTTTTATAGTCTGTTGATAGTAGCTCCATAAACAGTTGAAACTCTGGGTCAAGGAAGGTGGGGAGACCAGGGCTGAACAAAGTTTAAAAGTCAGGGAAACTATTGTAAAATAAAGGGAGACAATTGAAAGCCAGAAGAAAGAAGAACACTACTAGCAGTAGCATCCTAAAAACAGAAGTAAAACAAAAAAAAAATCATTTTGTGAGATGAACACACCTGTTACTGTTCCCATAGGGCAGAATTTCTGAAAGATTTCTCAAGTGGAGAATTTAAGTGGATGTGCAATTCACAGTTCCATAAAATTGTCTCTGTTGTGCAGCAGGCAGGTAGGTTCTCTAAGGACTGGTAGATCATTTATTGAAAGAACTCAAAGTGGTACACCCTTAGGCAAACAATGAATGTTCTGCTTCTGAAAATGCAATTTACTCAGACCCAATAGCTGTTTCTCAGAAATACTTTAGAAAAGTCTCACCAGTAGATCTGCCACAGATATGGGATTTGCTGGTTTACAACATCATCTGTAAGATGTTCTTTATAGAGAGGTGATGTAAATTCAATTGGCATTGGAAAATTCAAGAGATATCTACAAGAGAAAAAAGTAGTAGTAAGTGAGAATACCCCTGTACATGGAAGAGTCCTACATGGATGTAACATTTAGTTCTGAAATCCAGTTCATGGGACATATTAAAAAAGATGCACTTTTCCTAGATTTTAGTTTAACTCTATCCAGATACAATTTATACAGAAAGCATTACACAGAAATATAGAAATAATATAGAAAGCATTTACTCCCTCATTATGTACAAAGTTAAATGTTGCTTTATATCTCAGACTCCCCCCTCACCATACAAAATACATCAAGTAAGGTACAATCATCTACATACAGTCAGCTAAGCTGCATTGATTGCCAGTACTAAATTTAATGTAAACAGGAATAAAATCTAACACCCAACTTGGAGATAAAAACATTTCAAAGCTTCATCTGCATAAGCTTTAGCACAGTAGGTCTTCCTTTGAAGGCCTTCAGAAGCATCTATTTGACTATAGGAAACTTGTGTATTTCAAAACTTCAGTAACTCTCTCAATTAGGTGCTAAAATTCAAGTGGAAAATCAGCAGGCTAGATATGAACCTGTGCCTTTTCAGCAATAATAATCTGCTGATTAATAGCATGCTGGACCTCTGGACGGAGGTCTTTTGCAAGTGCCTAAATATCATATTTTATGTATGCAATTTTAGGCTCCTAGCTTTTGGGGCGGGGGGGACGGACGGACAGGGACGACAAAACATGCAGAACTCTGGCATATATATGATTGATTTTCATTCCCCAAATCCAGAAATTGAACTTGCTGGCTGTTTCATCTTTAAATGCTTGTGGTTTTACAATTTAGTGCATGTGCACAAAAAAGTATAAATCTTATGAACTACCAAATCATAATTCACTGAAGTTCTAGCAAAACATGCCAAGCTAAAAATAGAGGAGTTTAAAAGTTCTAGACTATCTTGTTTTTCAAGAAAATGCCAATATGACTGAAATTTAAAGAGGAAAAAAAATATTCTAAGTGTACCTTAAGAGATCCATGGGACCATGCTGTTGGCATGTATTCTCAAAGAAAGCTGCTACAAAATCTTGCAACAGTGGAAGAATACTGCTTGACCTTTCCTGTTTTGGGGGTTTATTTTTTAAAAATAAAAATAAAAACCAGAATCAGACATCAACCTGAAAATTACAAGAACAATTTAAGCATAATAAATAACAAGTGGTGTGCCTCTCTCTGCAACGGTCCATTGTCTTCATTCTCTCAAGAATGAAGTCTTAACTGGGTCAGTCAGCAGGCAGCAGAAAAAAAGCTGAAAACATATTACAGGGTTTACTGTTAATGTCTATTATTCTTGCTTAAGGATATTAACACTGGATTAGAACAATCCAAAGTGTAGATTTATGATTTTATGTAATTCCTTTGATTATCTTTAATCATGTCACTAATCTTGCCAATTCTATTTTTTCCAACTATATAAAAGAGTACTAGACATTACAAAAATATCATGAAGATTAATCAATTTGATAAGCGTTTGAAACAACACACAAAACCCAAACTTTATAAAGCCAGCAGACCAACAAAATGAGTTTCTGAGTGGAGTATTACCTGTGAAACAAGGAATTTACACAACTGATAAAAAATTTCAGCATTCTGAGGATTCTTCTCAAAAGCTCCAATCCACACTTTGTAGGCATTGTCACTCTGCTCCATCTGCAAATACAAGGTGGCCAAACTCTCCAAGAGCTGACAGTTGTTAGGGCAGAGCTCCAATAAAGATCTACAAAGTTCTGCAGCAGACTCCCACCTTAAAGAAAAGTAAAGGTAAGTTTTCAAAAAAAGCAGAGTTGCGTACTCCAATTAAAAGTGTCTTGAAACACCTTACCTTTCAAGAAGTTTCAGCAAAGCTATCATGTTTCTGTAGAGAGGAAAGCAGATAGCTATTCTTTTGTCAGCCTCAAGGCTTTCATCAGTACATGTTTTGACCGCATCTTGAAAACAAAAGTATAAAATCAAGCCTTTAGACCTCAAGCAATGTCAAAGCTATTTGAAGCATTAACATAATAAAAAGTCTAATTTAACATAATGAAAATATGTAAGTGTGGAAAGATATTTCTGACAGTGCCGCTTTTGCAAGTTATTAAAAAAGGAAAATGACCATCTTTGGAAAAGCTTTCTTAACACTTATCACCACAGTGTAAAGACCAAAGTCTTTCAGAAGTTTCATCCCTTGTTCATTTAAAAAACAGGAAACATCCTACCAAGGAAATGTTAAAGCCACATTACAGATAGCAGTGTATCACTATACTTAAAACTACATTCCAGGACTTCCAGCAGAGCTGCTGAAAGCTACTGAGACAAAAGCTAATATGGGATATTATTTTTCTTCTCAGCATAATAAAAAGTTACCCAGCAATGAACACCCCATAATGAACATGCCATTATCATGGCTAGACTGCCTTCACTCCCACAGTTGGGCTACTCAGTCTATCCTTGAATATTTCCACACTGCATTACCACCTGCAGCATAGATATATTCTCAGTGGCAATTCAATATTGCTGCTGGCTAACACGCTAACTACTGACATTGATACAATGCTATTATAAAGTCTACCTCTGGCAGCACCACAAGTCAAGAATTCAATTTCTTCTAGTATCTTCATTTTACATCTTTAAAAAAAACTATTCCATTTAAGTAAACTTTGAATGACAACAAACACATGCATTGCTCTGCCTCTTCTAAGGAAACACACTAAGCTTCCAGGAAAGTAACTTTCCAATAGACACATCCCATTGAGGGGAGGGAGGGTAAGAGAGAACGACAACAGAAGCTTGGCTTTAAGCTTGTATAAGCCCAAGAAAACTAGCAATGTCATACTGTCACAAGCCACTGGTCTTTATCTTGACAGAGTATCACAGTTGAGAGAAAAAGCTATGGCTTTGAACCATAGATTAAAAACTCAGGGTGTGCGTTAAGTACCCAAGAACATGGACTTTCCTCACTGCTCTGTTCAAATCAAGATGAAATATTCACTGGATTAATCCCAATGGCTTAACATGGTCATCAGCAATATTGCACTGTCTTGAAATTCCAAAAGTTGGACAATATTTCTTGATTTACAAGAGAGTAATGTATTAAGTAGTTTACCTCCTTATTCTTACCTTCAAACATAGCTAACAGCATATCAGGATTGGTCTTCACATCTTGAACTGTTTGCCATGGTATTAAAAATGGCTCTTTGTTCATGATCCTTGAAGGACTGACATTAGCTGGATCATAGAACTTGACTGGGAGAATGCCGAATTCAGTTAGATGTATATAAGCCAGCCAAGCCAAGCAACGGTCACTTACAGTAAGGCGTTCTGATATTATCTTTTCATTTGCTGATTTTAAAGCATTCTGTAAGGGTTAAAAGAAATACATTATATTTCAACCATAAAATCTTTAGGATCTAAGAATGAGAAAAGGAAACAGGAAGAGTAAGTTTTAATATTAAAAGTTTTTTTTCATAGAAAAGACAGGAACTAATTCTTTACGTCAAACATGCTTATATTTGGCTTATGTGAATGTGTGACTGTATTCAAATCATATGCATAATTTCTAGTAACAGGTTTAGAAAAACTGTAGAAGACTTATTTTGAAAAGTGAACAGAGATAGACTTTGAAAACATGCATCTCCCAACACGTGTTCCATTTTTCTGCTTAATTCTTGGACCATTACTTCCAGTTACACAGAAATAATACATTAGCTCTAGAGACAACTCATCTACAACTTCGATTCAGCTTGCTATAGCCTACTGAGTTTTGGAGGTTTTTTGTTTGTTTATTGGTTTGTTTGTTTTGGTTTTTTTTTTTATTAAGTTCTAGTTATACAGCTACTAAGTTACAGCTATCCAAGTCTACTGAAAGCACCACCATCTCTAGGCACATTGTTCTAAAAAATGTGTTGGAAGTGTTACTGAGAACAAGGATACTGCTTCAAGTTTTCCTACCAGTCATAAGCAAAAGCAGAATAGCCCAGTTAAATTGGCAGATCCCACATAAAATCAATAGAGCATGCAATTAGACAAAGTCTAAACACAGTTGCTCCTAAAACGAAACAGAATCTCATGGCTAGTGATGTGCCAACATTTTTCTGGGTAAATGCAGTAAAATCAAAGAATGCACTTTCAAGGCAAACAAAGTACTTGTAAATTTAGGCAAAATTCAGCAGGACACTTGTCCTGTAATAGGCGAAGTCTGAAGTTTCAAAAACATTTCACTTATTCACCCTTCAAAATATTCACTTCAGAAAATTTGCTTTGAAGTTTTCAAAGAGACACATTGCTACTTACTCTGAAGTAGCATTTACTTAGAAATTATCTTCTCTTAAATACGGTTAAATAATCTTTCCCCAAGGCATTTTTTAATTACACATTTCGGATGAATATAAAAGAACAAAAAAATGTTTGGTTTTGTGATGATGCTTTGGGGAAAGGTAAGGGAAACCAATTCATGTTATTCTCCCATATATACTGGATTTCCATGTCAAGTGGACAAAACCTGAGTTTTTTCTCCCTCTGTTCTTTTTGTTCATTCAGTCAAACATTCAGAGTTACATTTATCAGTACTGCTGTGTTTAGAATAGCTTTTGGAGGAAACTTTTCTATTTAAACTGGAGCTAGAAAAAAGCCTTACAGTCTCAAACCACACAACTGAGAAAAAAGTGTTTTAGGGTGTAGCAAGCAGCAGGTGCCACCTGCTGGTAGGAGTGAAAAAACTTGCAATTGAAACTACAGCAGCTCCCACTTCTAGTAGGAGCTGATGTCAGCACTCGATTTCTCACCTTCATCCACCACTTCTATTGTCTACAGAACAGTAGCAGTGACCTAAATTCCTTCTACAGTCACAATACAAGCCTGAGAACTCCATGACTTTGGAGTTCATGGGATCAATAAAGTCTGATTTAACAGTCTCCAAATTTTGTAGCAGGGCAATATTGTTATCCAACGTCATACTGTGTTCTTTCCCAAGAACTACTGGTTTGATTCTGTAACAATAAACATTTGAGTACCTCAGGCAATACATTACTCACATGTCCTTCAGTGCAGAAAAGCGTTCTATGGCTTAACAGAAATCAAGTAGTAAAGCAATTCCCTGGGAACTATTTTGAGACGTAGTGGTCTAGGCTATTAGCTACACAAGCAAAGCAAAAAAAGGTACCAAAAAACCCAAAAGGTGTATCCAAATTTTACAATGGCATCGTATCTCAAAAGAGAAGTCTCTAGGAGAATTCCTTTAGCAAATAAAGGAAGAAACAATTTTTCTAAAGTTGACACTACCAGAGTCAGAGGCATTAGAAAGGTGAAGGTATGAAGACAATTCCTGGGGTGGTAACCTGGAAGTTACCTGCAGCAGAACAAGAGCATTCTGATGTCTTCCTGTAAACAGGCTTAAGTGAACCCTGTACAGGAGAGTCTCCAGCAGCTGAAAGGACACGAGATTTGGGTTTTCTTCTCCCCCTGTCACTTCCATTAGAAACTGTAGCATCCTCCCACATACATAGTCTTTTCCATCAAAGGAATTCTCCAAATTCAAAAACTAGACAGAAATAATTCATATTAATAATAATTGGAATACTAGTAAAGCTTCTAAGTTACAAGTTAAAAATCACATGAATCACAAACTTCAGATAATGTCTTTCACCACCTTATGAACCATAGTTCCCTCCCTCACACCCAATTTTCACATTAAACCTCAAAAAAACTGTTTAAAGATCAAATAGTCCAAGTTAAATTTTGCAAGCTTAAGTAACAAAAAAAAGAAATAACACCTTGATTTTAAATAACTTTTATTACCTGAGGAAAACTGATGATTTCTACAATATCCAGCAAACAGAACTTCAAATCACTTCATTTTCTGAGCAACTTTTGAGTTTTCAAAAAGCTATAGCATTTTTCATTTCACTCTTTCCCTGTCATATGTACTGGTTTTCTACAGTAGAAAATGCACACTTACATGAACATTTCACATATACTTTTTTTTTTTTTTTACTTACTGTCCACCAGATTTGATAAGATGGAGCATATTCCACTGCTGTTTCACACATTTCCTGTATCTCCTCCTTGGTTCCTCTTTTTGAGAAGAGTCTGAGGTAATGACACCAAATTTCAGGATTTTCTTTATTGTTCTCAAGGGCTCGAGCCAACACATTTAAAGCAGAATCTAAACACTCAGACGATGAGCTGTAAAAATTAAAAAAGCACTCGCATCAACTGTGTTAGTATTATGACTTACACAGTATCAAATATGAAAATGTATGCTTATAATTAGAATGGAAGTGACACACAGTCAGCCATCTTTTTTTTTTTTTTAACATGTGCTGTCCTTTACTATGAAAGTTTAAATGCTTCAGTAAGTTTTCATCCTTCAAAGGTTATTATTAGGTGCAATTATCATAGTGCATGGAAAAATAAGTTTTCTAGGAAAAGAGTGCCAATTCAAATAAGAGTCCAGTTTAATTGAAAATGGGTAAGATTCATCTGTAAGCAGAAGTCTCAAGCTGAAATCATATAAAAGCATTTACATAATACAGACTTAAAAACTTAAGTAGAAATTTCAAAGGCTTAGTAAAGTAAGTTAGAATATTTTTGTTACACAATTAATTTACTTCCTACAGTCATCAAATATAAGCCTTTATTTCAGGTTTCTATGCATGTCATGCAAGTTTTCTCTGCCTCTAAACCATTAAAAAAAAAAGGAGACTTTACTTTTTGAGATAACTATCATGAGATGATACCAGCAAAGTAATACAAGATCAGCTCAAATAACTGACTATATTGCAAACCACAGAGCTGAGCTTTAATTCATAAACAAACTTCCATAAAACCACAGAAAGCTTCCTGAGGTCACATTTATTCTGAAAACATCTTTAGAAGTTACTTTGCATAGACATTTATGGGACGAAAAACACATGTCCCAAAATAAAACTAACACAGTTAACCATATGTAAGTCTGAAGCCTTCCCAACCCCTTTATCACCACTGCCACCTACTAAACCACTCAGTTTCTTCAGAGTACTGAAGCAGAGAGGGAGGGAAGGAATGGGGGAAGTGGCTGTTTTAAAGAAAAGGATGCATTGTCTTCCATCAGGTTTTCTCCCTTCTTTTCTTGGTCTTTTTCCAAGTATGCTTGTATTTAGAAACTGTGCTTTTCTCACCCTGCCACTTGCTGGTAGTATGTTCTTTGAGTACTAGCCTTTCCAGTTCCATCCCTTCTAGTGTTCAGGCAGCTACTGATAGAGCTAAACTGATCTTTTGCTACATTTTCCATTATCCGCAGTTTATACAAGGCTTTTAGAAGAGAGTTGCTCCTCTTCATTTCCTTTCCTCCCTGCTGCAGCTGCTTAAGCCAGTACCTCACTACTAAAATCAAAGTCAATCTCTAGAATGAAACCATAATGACAGAATTCCTACTGAAATTATCTGATTGCCAATAAAAACATGGTATCCCGCAGAATAATTTAAAGAAACAGAGACAAGAGAAACTTAGAAATCCAAAAGTTTAAAAAATTACAAAATAAGAAACTGAGTGCTCAACTGGACCATTTCTACAGGGATAAAACCATACAGCAGAACAGTTCTTACAAGAAAGCTTTCTGATTAAAGTAATTTCAAACATTATTCCAATCATTCACTCTGTAGAGGAGAAACTGATTTGAGTTTATTGGTCCACTACTTTACCACTGGAAGTACAACATTCCACTATAATCTTGGGAATACATTAGGTTGTGCACTCTTCAAACACAAACAATTATTTCTCCCACACTACTTTCCATCAACTTCCATTCTGAATCAGAACCTACCTAAAGATAAACCATCAGTGTAATTTATTACTCACATACTATACTATATACAGTAGGAAATCTAATCTTCTTTAACCTACTTTTAAGTAATAAATTACTTGCGGCATTGTTGAAGAAAGTTCTTTAACATCAGAAAGGAAACTTGATGGGTAAAGCATGGGTAAAGCACAAAATCAAATCTAAAATGTAGCAGACTTACCCTTCATTTTGATTCAAGTATTTGTATGCAAGTTTAATCCAAAGCTGTACATCACAAGGGTTTTCTTGGACACTTGCCTCCAAGTTGGAAATGTCATCAGTCTCACTTGTAAAATACCGGACATCATCTGGAGTCACCACAGCATCAAGAACTGGAACTCTTTTTTTATGTTCTGTGGGATGGGCTGCAAATAAAAAAAACAAACCACAACAAAAACAAACATTTCTTTTCAAAACAGAAGTGACCTGTAAGATTAGAACTCACACAAGGGGTGGCATTTATATATTTCAAGTATAGCTGTTGACCGGAGCAAAATATGGTTATTTCAACATCCTCTAAAACTTACAACTGTGTAGTCTGTAGAAAATTGGTTATATTTCAAATGTGAAGGCAAGAAATAAATAGCAGTAAAAGGCTGCTTTGATCAACAGACACCAATTAAGGCAGTTCATTAGGCAGCATTAGGAAATAGACACATCTGACAAAGAAAAATTTATCTAAATTCTGAGTCTCTAAAAATCCTTTTTACAGGATTTGCCAACAAATCCTAAAGCTCCCACTTGCATGAGTCACATGTGAAACACTGCTGGGTTACTGACGCTCTAGCAAGCTTACAAGTCTCAAATGCCGTTTAACAGCAGCTTTTTTTAACTCCTGACCTCAACACCAAATACTGTCTCTGTACAAATTTAAGATAACCAAACACATGAAGTTTTACTATTTGTAACTCTGGGAGGGAAAAATAAAAGTTAAAAAAAAAATCCTAACAGCCTATGGGCAAAGCCGAAACATTCTAGGGAAATAGTTCCTTATGCTCCTTATACGAACAGGTAAGTATAAATTCCACTTTAACTTCCAGTCACACATTGTACTACTTTTTTTTCCTTAAATACAACAAATTCATGTCAAACTTTACACAAAAATTTATGCAAAATAAAGTCTGCATGCAGGAAAAATGAAGTCAAGAGAGCTATTAAAAGCATTGATTTTCTTAAGAACCACTTTAAAAATTAGGTGTTGGGAAGAGGTTGGTAGGTATTTTCCCCCAGTACTCTTTCATGGATGCCACACATCCAGATTACCATATTTAATAGGTCCAACGAACTGTTCCTCTTCACTGCTGCTACTATCTAACAGAGGTTTTCTCCAGTACTTTGGTCTCCATTTCCTTTTATCTTTCCATGTTGTAAATGGAGGTGCTGTAAACAAGCAAGGTAGTAGAAATTCTTTCACTTTTCTGTATTCAAGATCAACACATCTTTGCTAATAAAGATTTTAGATAAAAACATTCTGTGAGTGCAACACAAATGTATAAGTTTCAACACAAGTTATTTAAAAATCTATTGTGCTCAACTGCACAAGTCACTTTTCGAAACTGGACTCCAAAACTATTATATTATTGCCTTAAAACAAACTCTGCTGCCTTTAATTTACCATAAGCAGAATTTATAATACTGAGATAAATAAACTAAGCAACAACAACAACAAATTCTTGGTTTACAAAAATCATCAGGGTACTTATATAATTAAGAAAGTTTATACCGTATTTAATCTACCAAGTTACTTACTGTGACTTTTACTCTCATTGACGTTGCTGGCCAGAAGAACAGCCATCTGATCCACTGACATACGGTCTCTGTTTATACCAAAAAGTTTTTCAACATATTTTTCTGAAACAAGAATATTTGTATCTTAGATAAACACATAAAAGAAAATGGATAGGTAACTTAACAGCAATTTAGCACAACCTATGATGAATTCATGAAATATGACTGCTTCAAGAGGTATGGTAAGTTAACACACTAGAACAAAGAAGTGAAAAACTGGAAGAGTTCTGTTCAGGAACTTGCCTATATGGCAACAGCATTGTTATAAAATTCCAGCTCCACTGAAACAGACCAGTCCAGTAGTTACAAGAGGAAGTGAGGAAGGAAAGAGGGAAAGATTCCATGCCCATTGCTCCCCAGTCCCCAGAATCCCAGCAATACTTTTTGGTTTTGGGTTTTGTTGGGGGGTTTTTGGGGTTGGTTTTTTTTTTTTTTGAGTGAAATGTTCCACAGATGGATGATTTTTTCTTTCTGCAGAGGCACCAAGGTAATTACCCACTACAAAGGACTGAATTGGACAACTGCAGTGACCTATTTTTTCCATATAGCTGTATCTTATACATTGCTTTACATCAAAGACCTTGCACCCAGAGCTTTTAATGAAAGCCATTCCTTTCAGAAGTGAATCTTTGTATACAAAAATGAACAAAAGACTCTTAAAAACCTGTGGCAGTGCTGATCTCCTCATCAGTGCTTTTTTCTGAACAGCCAATCAGTTCTAAATTGTAAGACAGAATATCCTGAAACAGCTGCTTACGGCTAAGAGTGCAGTCTTTCATGTGCTGCCTAAAAACAAACAAATAAGCAATTAAAATATTTATCACAGCAACAATTTAATAAGGCTTGTAATCAGAAAGTTGGTTTTAGTACACACTAGGGTAAGGCATAAAGAAAATGATACCTGCAGAAAACACTATAGCCTGCTTTGAAATGTCTGTTAAATATGTCTGGGTCTTCTCTAAACTTAAGCTTGCATCAGTAACTTAATCCTAGTTTTCATTATCTCACTATAGCCTTACTCCTAAAACTAAACCTCTACAGACTTGCTTCACACTAACACAAAACCACAGTATTTACAACTTTCCAGTTCAAACAGGGTAGGTATAGGAATTAGATATCACTTTTCATTTAAAAGATTCAAACTATGGTTTGATGGTAACAGCTAAAAGTTGATCCAAAAAAGCTGTCTGCCACCGAAAAGGGCAAAAAAGAAGAGCTAAAGTCCACTCCTATTATATTTTTCCAGTAGTTAGAAGTTTCCAAACTGAGTTTATTCCTGACCAATTCATATCCATTTGCTCTTGTACCAGCTTTTTAAACATACTGTGCCACACTGTTCGACAAACTATTTTTATAGTAATATAATTTAACACCAGGCTTCAAAGAAACAAACTTAGCCAGCATTTTCCCAGAAAACTAGAATTCCGCTACTACAATAGTATTCTTTTTTACATAATCACATAATATTTGGTATATGCTTTATTTCGGTTAACATACATCTCTAGTGTGCTTAACAGTATCAACCACTACCTGAGGTTCCATGATGGTCTGAAGTTATGCTGAAGCTATAAAGCAAGAGGAGTCCCGTCTGAATTACAAGGCAACCAAAAGGTGAAATATTCTCTAACAGTCCATACTGCTTTTCTAAATTTACATCTAAAGAGCCTCCTTTCTTCATGGCTTAGATGAAAGGGTTTTTTCCTGCCAACCAAGTATCCGCAATAGGGCATTAAAAATAACTTTCTTTTCTAGAACTTGTGCATAGGATCATAAATCCAGACCTTTTAAAGAAATGAAAAAACATGCCTATTTTGGTCTTTGAGTCAGACATCTAGAAGGGAGATTTAGTTCAAACAAACAAAATTAAAAAGAACTCACCACTGACAGTCATCATCATTACATGTGCCTGTTAAATCAAAACGGCAGAAACACTGTTTTGGCTCAATCATATTGCTATACGTTACTGAACTGAGGTACAGTTTTTCCTTGGTTCGAAAATACGGACTAAACCTAAAATGAAACAGTGAATTATTGTGACAAAGCTTACAAAGTAAGACATCAGTTTTACTAAACAAAACATTTAAAAAAAAAAAAATCACTTTTTCTGTATTAAATCTCATTATTTCCAAAACCCTGCTACTGACCAAAAACATCTCTGAGCCATAAATTTAGAGAAAGGTGAAAACAGTGGGAGAGGGAGTGAACAAAACAGTATTTCTCAATCTAAACAGATTCTGCTCTAGCATTTTTTTTTCTCCCTCAGGTGCAGAACTTCATTCATGTAAAAACAGGAAGTGTAGTCATCATCCAGTAGGGAAAGCAAACTACTGAAACTGAATTTTACTTTAGTTCTAGAAAAACTGCACTCATGCTCTAGTCAGCATAAGATCAATGTCAAATGGAAGTATAAAGAGAACTGTTAAAGATTAACCTGAAAAAAGTGAAAAAATCCACATCAGATTTTAGAATGTGTAAACAAACAAAAACCAGTCTGAGCTGAGCAGACTAATGCTTGTTTTAAATATTTAGCTAAGGTTTGACTATGTCAGTTTTGGGATTTCTAGCTCCTTAAGGAATTGAAGCCAAGAAGTTAAAATGAATACTCCTTTATGATGCATCCTCCATCTTTTGCTGCTTAAGAATATAGAAATAAAAAACCTGAAGCACATGGTAGGATTCAACTGCTCCAGTTTAAATTCCAGACTTTTGTTTTGTAAAACTTAATGTGTAGGAACAAAGCTCTCTTTAGTCAAAATACAGATGTGTGAAATTGATTACACTTGCAGGTGCCTACTTTAAGTCAAGATGAATCACTGTGGTCATGCCTCTTTCCACTGAGCAGGAATCCAAAAATAGGTGATTGGCTCAACCTTGACTCAGACAATGTAAGTCCTAGCCCAGTTTAAAGACTACTAATTGAAATACACTTCTGTTATTTTTTTTTCCTGGATTTTAGATTGCTTCACATTGGATATAAAAAATCCCATTTTCAAATGCCTAACTATTATTTTTTAATTTAGTTATACCAAACAACAATCCAGTTGCAGGGAACAGTATGCAATACAATGTAAAAGCAGCATACTGCACAAAAGCAAGGGACTCCTGCATACCAGAAAAAGTAACTAAAATCATTAGGTTCCCTAAACTACACAAAACTGTTTCAGGATGGTCAAGTTTCTCACTGCAACTTGTCCTTCTGTACACGCCTGGCTATCAAGGAAGAGCAATGAAGAATACTTGAACAAGAACATGCATACACAGAAGTCAAACAGCTGCTACAGTCTTCATACCTGTAGGATTTAAATACTAGAAGAGGACTATGATATGGTCCAAATGGAAATGGTTTCACTTCAGTTTGTTTATTTTGTGATGTAACAAAATCCATGTCCACTGAAATTTCCTAGGAAACAGACAAACAGATATATAGTAATTACAATACCACCTAATAAAGACAACCTTCATATTAAATTTTAAAGCATTTACCTGACCACACAACAGATCTTCCTTGGGTACTATAAAGGCAGTACTTTTCGCTAGCAGTTCTTTCAAGCTGTCAGCTTTAGCATAAAGTTTTTTCAGTTCATCAACGTTCAACCCAAGGAACAGCTCAGGCTCCTCTGATGCCTTTTTAGAAAGTTTGTTTATAGTTTCTTGTTTTGGAGTGTCCATGTGTTTAAGATTTGGTTTAGTGAAAGAATTAGATTCTCTGAAAGATCTCCTTCGTTCTCTGTTTGAATTAGACAGAACTTCATCATCACAGTAGTTTTCTTCACTGTCCAAAGACAATTTATCCTGTGTAAGATCATGAAGTGATGGCTGAGGTAATGCAAATTCAGATTCCTCTTCTGCATGAGGTGCAATATTTGATTGTTCCTTGGTTTGAAGAGCACGGGCCTCTTTCAATTTCTGAATCTTCAGAGCATATTCATACTCTAGTTGTTGTAGTCGTTTTTTTCTCTAGTGCAATCAATTCTGCTGAATGCTTTTTTGGACTTGATGCAGGGGAGTTCTCCAATTTCAACATTTTGCTTGGCTGAAAACAAAAAAATTCCCTTTATTTCATTTTCACATTTACTGATCTATTGACAGGAGGTAAATGAAACACGGGCAAGATACTTAGTTCAGAGTTTATAAAAGAGTATTTTGAACTCTTGCCAGAAAATTTAAAAAAAAACAGCAGGAAAACCACACAAGAGTTTGCCACAATCCAACTGCCATGTTTGCAGGTTTTTCAATAAACATCACCCTACATCATATACAAGGCTTCAACAGAAGTTCTAGCCACATTTAAAAGGTGAGCTATAAAACAAGTAAAACAAAAAGAAAAATTTACAAAAAATATTTTAGCCTTGTTTTTCTAGATTTTGTTTTTCAAAACAACAAGATCAGATCCCCACTTCAGGGTCTTTGCTAGACAGTTTTAACAGGATCACTGATGTCTACAGACAGTAAAGTACTTCCTTCCTTCACAGGCATATAGCTCCTCTTATTATTTATCTATTAATGACATTCCCCTGGCACAGAAATGCAGGCTTTGAACAGTTTTCTTTTTTAAATGCTTAATGTTTTTTCTGTTGAATTCTCAAAAATATAGGAAACCAAGAGGAAGATTCCTACAGTGCTTTTGAAATGTTTTCCTATTTTCCTGAAATCCCATTTGAACTAAGTTTCCTAATCAAAACTGCTACTGCTTTTCAAGTACAGCATGGTTTAAAAGCATGCAACAGACTTACTGCAAGTTGATCTTGCTCCAGTTTTCGTTTCCCAATTTCCTTACTTGCTACTGCTTTTGCTCGAGCAAGTTCTTCCCCATATTTTAATGCCAGAGCTTTTTTTACTGTAACTCGTTGTTGAACTTTATGAATCTGAAAAAAGAAAAAATAAAAAAGAAATACTACCGTAAGATGCAAATTTTCAGATATGACCACATAGTAAAATATAATCAGAAAAGACACTGGACTTAAAGATTAATTGAAAGCAAGCCTACTGCCTCCAAAAAATCAGGCTTCCCATTTCAAGATTTCCAGCTCTAGGAAACAAACATTTCAAAATTGAAGTTACTTGTTCCTGAAGCTTCTTGAGAAACATCTTATTAGCATTCAGGATCTTCTCTGTTGCTTGTAGCTGTTCAGCCAGTTTGTTAATCTTACTTTCAGCAATTCGAACATTCTCTCTCTTCTTGGCCTCTTGTTGCAACAAATGTTTCAGGACAGATTCATCCTTCATCAACAGAAGTCTAAAAGTAGAAAAGCCATGTCACAAAATTTTTTCCAAAGGGAAGTTTCTCAGAGCTATCGTTGCTCCTCTGAAACCCTAGTTATTTAAGAACCCAGTTCTTTTTCACTTATCAACAAACAACATTCTAAGTTTCTCCATAGTCTTAACATCCATGAGACATTAAATTTTGGTAGTACATACAGCAGATTTCAGTATCCCAAGTTCAGCATGTCAGTATAAAGCAGATGAGAATATTCTAGTTATGAGGACAGGGGAAGGTAAGCAAGTGGTGTATCTTTAATACTGTTTTTAACATTAAGACATCCAAAACACAGGTTCTTGCTTTCTGTTAAGTAACAACCCAATTCTTCCTTAGGGCACATACACACATTAGCAGATTACAAGCCGTAGTACTATAGCACAATAGCAGAGTAATTAAATATAAAAAGCTATGCATTAAAGGAAGCAAGATAAAGACTTGGATAGGTGTGAATAAAGGCAGGGAGGAAGAATGTCCTTCAACTTATGTCTGACCAGGAACCAGTTTGTTCACAAGACCACACAGGAATAATCAAGTGGCAATGGAAGCAGAGAAGAAGGATGCAAAGCACTTATATTTTCCACAGTAACTTGGAAAAAGGGTGAGAAACATGGAAGAGGCATGCTAAAAGAGAAAAGGTGTACAGGAAAAGCTTCAAACAGCATACCTATTCTGCAGAAACACTTATTTATATATATCAGGCATATCCCATTGAAACATGCTACCCTACAAGTGTACCGAGTAGTGAAAAGCACACATTTTTTTCATATTTCAGAGTTAAGTGGCACAGAGGATGTTCTAGTCACTGAATGAAAACACAGCTGAAAACAGTTAGCATGACAAATCATACTTAAAAGTTACCAAACACCACAATTCGTTTTGTACAGCAATAGAATTCAAGACAACAGAATACCAATCATCTGCTGTACTTTAAATGCTACACATTTGAAAAGATTATTTACAATTTTCATCCTGCTAAGCAAACAAGGTAAGACTTACAACAGTGAAATATGTACCTGTTTTTCTTAAGCTTTGCTTCTGCTTCTGTGACTTGTTTTGTCACTACTGCTATTCTCCCAATTCCATCAACTTCACCATCAGAATTTGCAGGGGATGAATTGTTCTTCAGTGGATCAGACTTAATTAAGCGCTGCTTCTCACGACTAAAACAGAGATGTTAAAAGCAAAGGTGTTCAGTAGCTTCAACAATCATTTTGACCTGTACTCCCAATAGTTTCAAAATCTTCAAAAAAAAGTAGCAGGACAAGATTGCAAGTTAAAAGAAAAAGAACTTTCCACAACTGCAATCAGCTACTGTAAGTCAGTTCAAATCCAAGGACTTTAGACTCCTACGTTGTTTTACTAAAAATTGAGTGGGGGAAAAACCTGAAGGTAATGGCAAGGTTTTCAAACTCACATTTTCCTTCCAGTGACAAAAATAGACTAGTAAAGGACTACACAGAACGTACGTTTTACATTAACAATTAAACTCAGTTGTACCTGGCAATCTCTTCCTTTAAGAGTCTGTATTCTATCTTCTTATCTTCTGGTAGAGCCTCTGGAGTTCTCATTGGATCATTTTCTTTTTCTGATTTTGGAGGGGCTTTGATTTTTGAGGCCTGCTACAACGAGGTTCGAGTCAATACTAGTCACACTAGTTTAAAATACAACTATTAACTACTATTTTTAAGAGGCATTTCAGCACAAACTTAAAGCTGTTCAAGCCTAATAAGATCTTTTAAGCCAATATTTTTTGCTAGTAATTAAAGATGCACTGAATTTTAATTGAAAAAAATGAAACCAAAATATATTACAAATTCTGTCTTCAGGATGCCATCTTAATCAAAAAAAACCCACAAATCATTTTCATTAGCTTGTGCAATCCAAATTACAATGTAATGGTTCAGACAAGAGTAATGTATGCACTCTTGCCCATTTCTGATGTAATCCAGTATTTCTTGAACCAAATTCTAAAGTTTAAATTCCATATACAAAGCAAAATCATTACAAAATAAACATATTACATGCTGATTGTGTTTACCTCAACATTTCTCCTTGCTTCTTTTATCATAGATTCTAGTCCTCCAAACACACTGTTAGTTGAGTTAGATGGCTCTCCATCAGACTCACTATCATCCGAGTCATTTAATGTAACCACAACAGACTTGTGTTTCGGAAGCTGTGGGGAGAATGAAAAAAGTTTTATAGCAAGAAAAAGTTAAAGACAGATACAACTGAGCACATATTTACTAGAAGGGGGGGGAAAAAAAAGGAGATTAATTCCTTTTGTTATCATGGCACACCAATTCCACATTGTAAGAAAAAAAAAAAATCTAAGCATTTGTGCATCTCCACTACAAGAGATAGATACTGTACTCATTCTTGATACTCTAAAATGAAAGGTACTCCAAACATACAAATCTCAAACCTTTGACTCCTGTACTTCATGAATCTTTTCAATTGTAATGAAAATTATCACCTGCCATTTGCAAGCAATTTTTTTAAGTAATAAGAGGTAACAATCAATCAAGTCTGCATTAGAAATGCTGTGGCAGCCATAGCAGAATTCCGTCATCTTTCTGCCACACAGTTGTGATGCCTCTTGTCCCATAGTTATACTTAGCTGACCTTACAGTGAGCTGCTCAGGCAGTTAAACTGGCAGAACACCAACAGTACATAAAGAATAAGCGAAACAAGATTAATCACTTTTTGCCAGCATCACTAACTGAAACAGCTCACTGAGGATCAGATGACTGCCAATTCCAGCACAAACAAGCAGACAATTTAGATTAACCTCAAATGCTCCAGAGTTACAGCCTGAAAAGAAGCAACTTAGTTCACATTTCCAGGACTGCTCTTCCCATCTCCCAGTGTAGGCCTGGACAATTACAGTCACACATTTAACCTTCACCTTAGGACAGGACCTCTTCAAAGCTCCAAGTGTCTTTTAAAGCTCACGCCCCACAAAAACCCCTACTTTAAGTGAAAAATACCCAATTTCCACAATTGTTTCTTGCTGATATTCTCTTTCTGGACAGTTCTTAAAATAAGGGTTGTATCTGCTACTTCTGAATGTACTACAGCTGCATCATTTTTGTACCACCATAGCACAGGTAGGTGAAATTCCAATTTATATAGGTGCAAGAAAACAGAACAAGGCACTGGTCCTCTCCTCACAAATATTCTCTGGCTGTAGCTCTATGGAAATGTAAATTAATGAGGCAAGGCACCCCACCCTTCTCATCTTCAGATGCCCAATAGAACCCTTCCCTATCACTGTCTCTTGGTATTAAAAGACCAAAGCTGCCAAGCTGCTTTTGGCACAGTTGTGTAGGGTAAACTGTCTCTAACTGCCTCCTCCATTTTTCTTCTAGGGGAAAAGCTGATAGTCACGAGGGTCAAAGTCAGCTTTTCTCCAGGTGTTTTTTCCCAGGTGTTATTTTTTCATGTGGTTCAGCAAAACATTTAACAATCAGTAAAGTAACACCAGGCAACTACCATCACACTGCCTTCAGTAAGATTAGCATCTACTGCAGGGGAACTACAGCCTCAGCTGTAACACAGGATCTGTCCATAATGTTCTAAGACATACTGTCAGTCTGTGGTGAACAGAGTGTCCATGACTACTCTGAAAAAGGGTTACAAGATGTCATTGAAAAAGCAAACCAATGTCTGTAGGCTATTTCACTATGCAGAGGCCCTTAACTCCACAGAAGAAATCCCGAGGTTTGTAAATTTAAAACCTCTTCTGAAATATGGCACAGCATACTCAAACATTCAAAAGCTACCAAGCCCCCAAAACTATGAAATTAGACTTCAAAAACCTGAAGAAGCCATAAGTTCTTTAAAACATACACCTATTTTATATATAAATATTCTATATCCCAAGCTATTTAAAAAAGTTAACAAATGCAAAAAACTTTGTTTCTAATATAATTTTTGTAAAAAAAAATCTAGATTCAAATACAAAGTATTCATCTGTCAGCTTTAACTAAGCTAACCATCATTAGCAACAGGCACTGTATTTCAGTTGCAGTTTTTTTAATATTTACATAATGCCTTTCAACAGCACAGCTGATAAGAGACATTTATTATGTTACTAAGCAAATCAACAGCTCCCCAGTAACGTGTTCTCCCTCATTTATGCAATAGCAGTTAATGAAGTCTGAGGACAACAGAATACGTGGTAATTTAAAGGGTTTTTCAGAATAGGTTTAGTATTTGAACATAAGAACACTTAAAAATGTAAGTAAACATGAAATGATTATAGAAAGTCTATAAGCATGCCCAAATTGAACAATTACTCTAGTTATATCTAGAATTTAAAGCAGATTGTGAAGATGGGTACAGACAAAAAAAAAATATATATCTCTACTTTAAGTTTAAGAGCACAATTTTCCTACAGAAAGGAAAGTAGGCCTTAGAATGACCAAAAAGGAACATTCAGATCTCTACCGTCTTAAGCTATTTATTTTTCCTTATGGTATCAGGTGACCAAGTGATCATAGAGTCTGTATTTATGAGCAAGAAAGCTGTTGGCCAGCAACAGCTAGATCTGACAGTGATGCAATTGTCTCAAAGATACTATATATTCCTCCAAATTTAGTAAAAAAAAAAAGTTTATTAGAGACACCATCCACTGACAGAAAGGCAAAGGTATGGACTCAATCATATTATTCATTAGAGAATCCGCATGGGAAAGAGCTACAACAAACAAAGCTTTGGAAGACGTGTTGTTAAAAGAATCGCAAACTATCCACCATGTATGGTTCACTGCCATAAATAGAACAGTAGATTATATGGACTTCCAGTCTGGCCTAACACAGGCAAGTATGTTTTTATAACACATTTCCAACAATCCAAGGAGGTTGCAGACATCAAAAATCAAGTGTTAGCTGCACATACCTCCATTCAAATGAAGGTCAAGTTACAGAATATGGCTTGAGCTAATGTAACAAAGTCTGCTGCTGCCTGAAGAGAATACTCTCTCCTGTCTTCCACCCACACTCATAGACATGCCATCTGCCACTACTTTTGTGCTAGCTCTGATGCTCACACAGTGTTCACTAAAAAATTCAACTCCCCCTAGAAGGAAAAGTACCTTTTCCCCCCCCCAAGGTCAGTTTTCTAACCAGTTTAGCATGTTAAATAAGTTAAGCAACAGAACTGATGCTCCAGACTCCAGCTTAAAAGAAGGGAGACACCATTTGGCCAGGAGCAGGAGAAAGAGCAAGACCACCTCTTTTTTGGCAACAAACAGTGATGAGATTGGCTCAGATACCATTGAACAGCACCCTTTAGTCTGTGCTAATCTGGAAAAGAAATTAATTGAACTATATTTACAGTCTCTTTTAGTTCAGATGAATGCTGGCATGTTTTTATGCTCTCTCAAGCTGTAAATTCTTACTTCAGTGTCAAATTCTTTCTAGAAGAACATATGGATTATCAAAGTTACTAATAATTCAAATATTTAATTGAAGCTCCACCGTTCTGTGCTGTATCACTAGAAAACCTTAAGTCTGCTGTTCACTTGAACTGAGCACAACTTCAACTCATGGTCTCATGAATAGAAAGCACCAATATTTGCTTACTGTGATCACCGCTCGTGGAGGCCTCGGTACTCTAACAAACTTTGTATTTTGTACCCGTGGCTGAGACACAGTATTAATACTGACAGCAGACAGATTGCTTCTTGGCACAGACTGCAAATTATCTGGAACAGGAGGGGAAGGTGGACCGCTATTACTTGAAGTTTCCTAACAAAACAAAACAAAAATACAGTCATAAAAATTACACACTATACACAGCTATTTTAAAAGACATAAGCATAAATGAGATTGTTCCATACATGTCTTGGAACTTGGGAGTTGTGATTTAGGCAGACTATCCAAACCTATTAGACAAATCTTGCAATTCTGCAATAATATCAAAAAGGCACAGAAGAACATGCCCGTTATTCACAGTTCAACTGCAAGAGATCTGCGACCTTTTAATGAGGTCAAAAACAATTTAAATTTTCAAAACCACAAACTTTGCTTCTCATGCCAAAAAAACCACAAAACAACAAAACCCAAAACAGTTAACCTCTTCTAACTCCTTTTGCTAGAAGGCTAAAACAAAGTTAAGTGTCTTGTTTTCTAACTGACAGCTGATAAATAATAAACTTCTTTTTTGCAGAAAATAAAATCCCCATTCCCCTGAACATACTAAATTTTCAGGATCTTGAAGTTTCATAATTCCTTCAGAAATAAAAGACAAGCTGCAATTTACAATTCAAAGGGTGTTCTGGGGTGGCTTTTGTTTTGCTCTCTTTTGGGAGGCAGAGGGTGATGGAAATTCAGAGAATTTGGGGTTTTTTTAAAGTCATCAGAAAGGCAGCATAAAAAAGGCTGCAATCCTCACTTAGCAGGTCACATTTCAGTTTTAGTCAAGAATGCCATCTAGAGGTTTACAGTCAAAAACCAATGGAGTACCTCAGATCTGAAAGCTCGTTTGTTGGCTAGAGACTTGAGTAATTCTTCTCTTAAGAGCATCTCCTCTTCCTCTTCCTCATCAGCAAAAGGCGGTTTTGGTGGCTGTTCAGGCTCTTCAGGGGGAAGAGGTGGAAGAGGTGGAGGCGGCTCAAGAGAAACACCAGAAATGCCCTCCACGTAAAGTTGGCTCAAAGAAGGTACAGGCTGTGATAAAAAAGAAAACGAGGGTTTGAAACATGAAAATTACTACTACTTTATGATTATTTAGCAGAGGTTGAGACCTAACTTATTTCATGGTTTGAAACTAATTCAAACTGCAGCAGATTTAGATCACTGTAAAAGGCTGCTGCTAAACAGTTAGTAATTACTCAGAGAAGATAATGGAAACAAGATTACATTTGCACAGTAAAGTAGTGCAGACATACAAGCTAAACATGAATGAGAATTCCGAACCAGAGATAGTCTAGCCACAGAAATATGGCTGACCAGACAGGTTCACACTGCTTGAAAAAACAGTTCTTAAACAGTTTTACGTATTGGTCTTAGCTAACAAAATTACAGTTTCCCTCAGCCAAAAATTCAGAAGCTGTCATGGCAAGGAATGGCAACTTTCTACTTCTTTACTAAGAAGGGTAACAATCATTCAGTGACGAACAGTGGTGGGAAAAAAAACCACACTAACTGAATTTCCATGTGGACTCAGGTGAGAAAACAGACAGCATATAGTCAAAATGCACAAAGTTTGAAAGGAGGACTGATGAGCTACATTTCTGGTTGGTTCCCCCCCACCCAGTAACAAGTCAGAGACTAAGCATATCTACATACATGGCCTAGAGATAACAGGCAAAGTTGCCTTGCGCTAACAATTCCAATTCGTTGTTTCTCCTGATGTGCTTCAGGTAACTCTTGCTTTCTGTTATGAAACAGTATAGCTCTAACAACGAAGGGAAAATTTTAGTTCAATAGGGAGAATTTCCATTAAACAGGAATTGGATCAGCCAAAAAATAGCTGAAATAAAGAGTTTTAAAACAGCAACCCCAAGTCTATCAGATAGTTCAAGGGAATCACCAAATAGAAAATTGTATCAAAAACATAATCTAAATTTAATCCTAACTTTAGCATTAGAAATAAGATACAAAATGAGAATTATCAACCTTTTTAAAAATACACTCCTTTCAAGGTTACTTACTGGAATTGGAGGTGGAAGTGGCAAGGAAATTGGTGGTACTGGAGGTGGAAAATATCCTATTGGACACTCAAAGAAAGGAGGCTGCACTGGAGAAGATGCTGTAATTAAAAAAAAATATCTAGCATAAGAAATCTGGCAGGTAATTACTAAGCACCAACTCATGCTTATACTTCAACTGATTTAATGCAGCAGGAGGAGGAGACAAATGTCTATGCTATGCACCACTTTGCAAGGTAACACCAGACACAGCACAAGGCATTTATTTCTTACATGTATGTATACAAAGAGTAGTTACCTGTCCTTTTTCTATTTTACATACAAAATGCAAGTACAGCCAAACAGTAATACTAAGGTAATGATTCAGAATGATTCAGCTCTCATATTTGATTTCATTTGCAAGAATCTACCTTCTTAAACTAGGTATCTCAACACAGGTCTCCTGATTACTGGCTACCAAAAATACAATACAAATTAGGACAGAAGCAGACCAAATTCACAGTTGATGCTGAATTCTGAAACATAAAACCAGAGCTTGAGATGCTTCATCAAGAGAAGATTCATGTAGCTGACATGTCCAAAACAGCAGGTGCAGTATTTTAGCAAACTAATGTATAAGGAAGGCTGACAAGAAAGGAGGAAAAAAAGGAAAAAAAAAAAAAAAAGAAGGGGGAAGATAAAAAGCAAGAGAATAAAGATGGCCAATAAAGTAGTATGTCTAATGAAGTTTTCTCAACACCCCACATGTTGAGATGGAACAAGAAAACCTGAATACCTTAAATGTACCTCAAACTCAGAAATCAATAAATGATTTAGGCTGGAAGAGATCTCTGGAAGGCATATGCTCCAGCACAGGTGCTCAAAGCAGGGCTGCCCCCAAAGTCAGGTTGCTAAGGGCCTTGTCCAGTCAAGTTTCAAGTATATTTGAGGATGGACATTCCACAACATTTCCAGTTAACCTGTTCTAGTGTTTGACCATCCCCTGTGAAAGTTTTCCCTTGTATCTAACCAGAATTTGTTACAGTTTAAGTGTTGCCCCTTGTCCTTCTGTTGCACACTCCATGGAAGCGTTTGGCTCTGTCTTCTCTATAAGTGCCCACTAGGTAGTTGGAGACAGCAGCAAAAGCCTTCCTTAGCCTTCTCTTCTCAACACAAACTCAGCTCTCCCAGTCTCTTTCCATAAATCAAGTGCTCTAGTCCCCAATGACCTTTATGAAAAACAGGCCTGAAACAGTTTCCCTTAGTCAAAAAGGTCCTATGCTAGACTCCTTCTAGTATGTCACCACCTTTCTCCTACCATGAAACCAGAAAACTGATGCAGTCTTGTCAGCATTTAACAGCCCCCTCCAACCACCCACCCATTATAGTCACAGTGCTACAACCCAGGCTGCAGTTCGCCTTTATCACCCAAAGCCACACTGCTGATTCACATTTCACTTAATGTCTGCTGGGACACCCAGGCCCTTTTTTGCAAAGCTGCTGTCTATCCTGTTAACACCCTGGGGCCCTTACTTTCTACACAGCTGCTTGGGAATGTAAAAGAATAAACTCTACAGTACTGCAATGAAAACAGTAAAACCTTTAAGACCTTCAAAATGCCACTACAGCAGAGATGGAGAAGAAAGAGTCAGCATTAAAACAAGACAGAATTATCTCACCTTAAAATATTAGTTCTATAACTGCCACATCTCAAAAGAAAGATTTTTCCTCCCCAAAAGATAGCTCATTTCCTACTTTTAAACTATTTTTACCAACCACCATATATGAAAACTGTAAATAAGTCTTACCTGGAGAGTTAGTTTCACTATCTGTATCCATAGCAACTTCATCATAATTATCATACTGATATATGCCTCCTGCACTATCTGTAGACTGCTTATCCAAAGACCATCTCAAGTCCGTATCTGAAGACTAAACACACAAAAAAGCATATTTTATTTAGTTGGTCTTATGTTATTCTTTTAGAGCAAACCAGTTAAAAGTAAATTTTAGAAACAGGCCCTTATAATTTTGTCTTCTAATTGCTTTATAAATACAATTTATTTAGCTCGCACAAACAGAAGATTACCTTTTAATCAAATCCCTTGCAGGTAGTGACTTGACAAATTAACAGGCAGTTTTAAACTTGATCTTTTGGGGGAGGGGGGTGGGGGTGTTCACAATCCATAGAAGCAATTTTTAAAAACCTATGTGGTCATAATGTATCTGGTAAATTGCCATGGTTATACATTTCTGAAACACTGAAAGAGAATCAAATGCTTTATTATATGGGACTCTTCCATAGCATGACCTCAGACAGGGAGTTCCGGTTCCCTTAGTTGCAGTTTCATTTCTCCTTACAGCATCAGTAGCTCCAAGCACTTGAAGCATCTAGCTGCAGCAGCTGTATTGCTTCCATGATGGAAGAATTAATGCTGAAGAAACACTGTCATTTTTTCTGTAATGTAGCAATGTTTGGGAGACCGAACATTAGTAATTCAAGTGCCTTATGCTAATCTCAAGATGAGAGAATGAAGACAGCCTATAAGTACAGCATGATGACCACTGCAGTAACTTTATTCCTTCATAAATTCTACAAAATTCTGTCATCCTGTAGTGATGCTGAAGTAATTAATTATCTTTTGTGTCTGGGCATACTTTGTACCTTGACAAATTAAGAAGTACTACCAAAAAACCAAACCTCAGATGACATTTTGAAAGAGGCAGGCCACTGAAGTTGTACAGACACAAAAAGTTTGAAAATGTGGAGACAAAACTGCAATCTAAGAGAAGAAAGCCAAGAAAGTTTGGTTGATTGGTTTGTGTTAAATTACACACTGCCCTCTGATCACTACGTTCAAAATATCTTTAGGAGGAAAATGCTTTACTACTGACTTGCAAATGTACAACTCAAAAACTGATCTTACCAAACCCAAAGGGAATGCCTGCCTAGCATGGAATTAAAAACTGTAAACACTGAAATACTTTGAGCTTGTCTTTTTTTTTTGGGGGGGGGGGGGAAGGAGGGACAAGACAGAAATCAGTCGTGAATCCCAAATATAACACCTGAACACCATATAATAAATTTGTTACCCTGCTTCTCGATCTCCTCTTTCCTCCAACTAGCTTCATAAATCGATTGTACTGCTCTTCTTGATTTGAGAGGTCCCTAATTTTTCTGATTTCTTCTTCTCTCTTTCTTCTCTCCTCTTCCTCTTCTTGCTTCCTCTGGTCTTCCTCTTTCTGACGCCTGTCTTGTTCCTTTTGCTGCTGCATCTTCTTTGATGTCTTCGTCTGCTGTTTCCTCAAAGCTTGCTTGGCTTTAAATAAAAAGTATGTAATTAACACCACCCTACCTAAATGGTTCCCCTTAATCCTAGATTCTTCAAGAGCTTTGAGTAGATGTACAGGGTTTTAGAAGGATTAAAGCTCATTGCCCAATGTTTCACATAATACACTATGTTTTTTTTTTTTATTTCAGAGGTCATGCCATTGGTAGCCATTTCAGTAACTTTAAACTTATTACCTGTAGCACTAGTTTTTTTTGTTGAATGTGCTTTTGTACTGGCTTTGACTTTCTGTGTTACACTTTTCGTTTTTGTTAATTTTTCCTTGCTTTCCTTCATCACCTGTTGTTCTTTTTGCTGCCATTTTTTACTAGCAGACTGAAGTGCAAGAAGCCTAAGTTGCAATTCAGACATCTCCTCCTCCTCATCAAGCAGTTTCTTGAGAAGAAAAGAGAAGAAAGAATAAGATAAAAAAACATCAGGAAACATCATTTAATAACTACATCTTTTTTGAAAAAGTCTTTTGTAGTCTGTCCCAAAATTTTTACCAAGAGAAAGCTTAAAAATCCTACTGTAGTGGTAAGCGTCATTCCTTAAGAATGGACTGTTTCTATTACTGAGACATTTCTGGACTGCAATTTGGAAAAAGCCAGAGTATTGTAATGCAATTACACCTCATCTACAGAGGAATACTTTCTTACCTTTTCAGATGTAACATCTGAACTGCTAAGCTTTCGCACTGATGTTTGTTCTTTGTCTTCTGTACCTTCCAAAAGAAAAATACCATGTTTGAGCGAGCTGTTTCTCATGAGACAGAGCTACATTAAAATTATGTGCAGAATTTAATCCATACAAACATATTTTATCAGTATCATTGGTACATAGTGTAAAACAGAATAGCTGTTGTATGTATAAGATCACATTAACAAACATTAATATAAACGTGGCACATCTGATGAAATCCACATCATCGTCATGTCGTAAGCCTAAGGCAAGATTTGTCATTTTTTAATAATTATCTATCTTAAGGTTCACATGTACTTCCCCAAGAAGCAGAGAAAAACAGATCTAGGGACAAGAGGAAAAGACGACTTCTTGCCATCTGTTTTATGCTACCATCTCATATCAGCTGCTGTCCTGAGCATCTCAGATTCCACTGGCAGCTATTTTGAGCAACTGGTCTGTCTTTTGCAGAATTAAATATAAAGGCCCAAAGCTGCAGTAAGAACACGCTCCATTTCATGCCAAAGGAAAACAGAAGAGTTATCCTATGGAAATGAATAGTAGATAGTAATGCTTTGCTGCTAAACATTAAAAAGTTGACATATTAATTTGTTAGACTGCCCAAAAGCCATATATCCATCTGATTATGATAGTGTGTGTATGTATGCACATTAACATATTATATTTTTATATAACATAAAATATTATACATTACATTGTAGTATTACATAATTTAATGGTTATAGCTAACAACTATTTATATAATTGATAGCAAAATTACAATTATATAATTTTTATATAACCACATATATATATGTTTATCTGCATCAGAGGAAGGAAATAAACATTTAGAAAGAAGCTTGGAGATCTTTTCCTATATTAGCCTTTCTTCAGAGAGAGATTCCTACCCACAACTCAAATTGGTAGAAAATAAGTTTGCACTCCGTACAGCTTTTACTCTTCCTAGCGTTTTACAAAAATTCACATTCAGAAAGGTGCTGTTTAAAATATACCAAGACCTTATACCTAAACAAAAATGGTATGTAGCAAATGCTGAAGGTCTTCCTGCTTGCACACGCCTGCATTTTTTTTAAAAAGCACACATACAAGAGGAAAAAAAATAATATCTAATACCCATATGTATTCTAACAGAAAATTCAAAGAAGTTACTACACCAAACAAAGATTCTAACCATTCAGTCCACACAATGGAAGTAGGGAGACACAGATGGTACAGTAGTTTCTGTGATGCAGACATAAGCAGGGACATATTACACAAACTAAAATGCCCTTTCAAACCAGAAGGGGACAACACAGGCAGAATAGACTAATGGGCAACAAGGGAAGGAAAGCAGGGAATACTGTAAAGCCTCTGTCAGAACAGTCGAACCACAGAGAATTAATTCTAGAAAGAGACACAAACTTCCCTGAGTTTTAAGACAAGTTCTTCAACTTGAACAGGTCTGGAGAAACATGCAGTACACCATTTAAAAATAATGGGAAAAACAATTATGCTTATTTCCCAATATATGCATAATCAAGTAGTATATATTCACTTGATAAACATGAATCTGCAATAACTCAAATCAGCTGGGTCTTTCTACTTTGGAAGCCTGTATTACATTGTCATAAACAGTCACTCTAATACTTAATCTGTCTGCTTTCAGATCATTCTTATGTCATACATTCAAGTGCTGTGCAAAAATTAAGATGTTCTTAATGTGCATACTATAGAATCTATTTTCACTATCATATGAACTGTATTTTCAACTTCAATGCTTCTAAGTTTTGAAGTTGGATTTTTTTTTTTTTTTGAGACTGTTCTGCTTTTTAAGTAGCTCTTTTACTCCTGCCTTGCTATGTTCTCTTCCTGCAGGCTACTGGTTTTTCTTCTATGGTGAAGATATGTTGTTTTTCCTCATGTCTTCCATTAAAAACTATATTACCTCTTAAAGAATACCAGAACCTATATTTTTGGGGATTTTTTTGTTTGTTTTTGCTAATGGGAAAGACACAAGGGGAAAAAAATGAGGTAGTTTGACTACTAATTATCAGTTTTCTCTTTCAGTTTCTTTACAGGCTTTGCCTTCTAAAGTCTCATTCTGAAGTTATGTATAAATCATTTTGACTTTCAGTGCTCTAGTCCTACCTTCATATTCCTATAATTACTCACCTGTATTCTTAATCCATCCATTTACTACTTGGTCTCTTCCCACTCAAATTGATAGTTTACACACACTGCCAAATTAGCAAACATAAGATGACAAGTGATATCCACGAGCACACCCTCAACCACAGCAAACACTTATTAGAACTAGATGAAGCCTCAGAATAGAAAGTTTAAGCTAGCTGCCTTATTTTGCTGCAGACTTAAAAGTAAGCTCAAGGACTTTTACCACAGGTCAGCTGGACATTACAACTTGTTTCTTGCTAACTGGTTCATGCATCTGAGCAATTACGCTCTTCGGCCTGCAGTCCAGAACTACCTGGACAAGATACTTATTCTACCCTTCGGCTACATTTCTTCTACAAATCCTTTCATTTCTGGCCCGTGATTTCTTCACTATTCGTGAATATCAATAGTGACCAAAATAATTCTGGTGAAAATATCTCATAAAGGCTTGTTACACTGAAGAAAACACTAACAAAGATGAAATGCAGAAAAGATGTCTCTAAATGTTATCTTTTCAGCTAAAAAAATAACCACATTTTGCTTCTGCAAAAAAGAACAAGGGAAAAAGCAGAAGGAAAACTTTCACTGGAGGCCAATGATTTCTGCTGTGAACAGCAATTAAAACCTTCAAGTCCTGTCCTTGTGCTTTCTCGCAAAGTATCAGTCAAAGAAAACACATTAGTTAAAAAAAAAAAACCAAAAACATGCTTCCAAGCATGTTTATGTAATTCCTTGAATTAAATAAAACAGGAATTAATTACATCTAGAACTTAAAACATTTAACATTTTAAATAAAATTGATATTTTAATTAAAGTAAAATTTTCCCCAACACCTAATAAATATGATAGATAATGGCAAGCAGAAAGAACTTTGCAAGTTGAAACAACTTTACAAGTATTTACCTTGGCCAGATTCTGTGACTTCAGATTTCTGCGATGACTGTTTCGTTCCTTCTTTGCCCTTTTTTAATCTGCTCCTCTCAGCTGGAGTAGGCAGTTTTTGTCTGAGAGGTTTCAGTTCAAATGCCTGAAAGGCTATAACCGGATTTTTCTCCTCAGGAGATACTTCTTTTGTAGCATCTGTTGCAATACTGTCATTTTCTACAGTTATTTGGTCCTCCGTGTCCACTGTTTTATCATCCTCTTGTTGTTCATTTTCTTCCCTGTTGCTCAAAGCCAGTCTTTCATCTTTATTAATGTATTCAAGCTCTAACTGTATCTGCTTATACTTCAGGAGCAGATCCTCAAAACTCTCTTCCACAGAGTTTTCATTTTTAGAAGAGTAGTTCTGCTTTCTAGACGGGGACCTTCCAAAAGTTTTGGCTGAATTACTGGTCAAGAAAACTAATGCAAGAACATGTATAACCTTAAAACAGTGGCAATATTACCACTGAAGACTAAATTATGACAAACAGAAGTTAAGATCATTCTTATATATTTTAATTTTACCTTAAGGCTAGCTTGAAAAATACCCTTTATAAATATGAAAAGCACACAGAAGATGTATCCATTATTATATACTGACAGCTTAAATAAACATTTTCTCAAACCAACAATTTAAAATATCCCACTTATGACAAGAATTTCATTAATTTGTGTGAACTCTTGTCTCTTGCTCACACCATCCTCCCAGAAACAACAGCTGTAACACAGAGAAGGTTCCCTATTACAAAGAGTAAGTCAGAGTTCATAACTCAAGTATTGACTCCCCATCTGACATTCTGAAAAAGACAGGTTAAATTCATTCTCACTTATTTTATCCTTTCATAAAATGCTAAGCCTAGCCACAGCACAATTACACACTGCAGTAAATGCAGCTCAACAAATTAGGTAAGGTAAGAATAATCAACAACTGAAGGGAATAAAAAGTGACTAAAGACTTGCAATCAAACCATTCAAAAAAATGCTAAAAGAGGATTGGGAATTACTAATTACTCAGAAAAGGTTGTCTATGCATGCCCAACGGATAGATTTTCTTGATAACATGTTGTCCAAGGCAGGCAATGGAAATATTCTTAGGCAACTGTATCCAGAATGAAAGTTCTCACTATTAGAGGCTCACTTCCTCTTACCTTAACCTGACACTGGAAAAGCTAAACTATCCTGTAAAATAATCATGCTGGAGGGGAAATCTTTCAGGATACTGAAAGTCGAGTGAGTCAAACCTGACTCGGTATCAACCCCGCTGTGATAACAGCTGACTCACACCCAGTTATGCGAAATGCTTTTTCATCAACGTCATCTCTTAAAACAATAAATGGAGTAAAATTAAAAGCTAAAATAGGTGTCCTCTGAATGCAGACATACTGAATCCAGAGGAAGATAACTTTATATTTGTCTTCTGCTCACAATATGCATCAACAACTTAGATGTTTTGCTATGTTAACTTTAGCATAAGAATGAAGAATCTTGGTATGTATCCTACAAAAAAAACCTGCCGTAATATCAGGAAATGTTTTGCTATACAATGCTTTCTTAAGCTTCAGCACAAAAAGCAGAAACTAGTAAAGATAAACTACACAAAATCTGGAAGGCAATCAAACAATCTATAAACATGCTGAAAATACCAACAGCTATGTGCAATATGACACCAAATTATGCAGTAAACATATTTGCCAAATTCACTTCCAACACATTTCTACTTTCAAAAAGACAACTACATTAGAGATTTTGTGAGTCACAGGAAAATCAGAAGCTAATTAAGTGATTTAATGTAATTTATAAAAATAAGTCTAACTATTATTTGATATTGAAATACTTCAATAGCTTCTGAGTCATCTATAGTTGGGTAACAAGACAAAACTTTGAGATGTTTTTTTGTGCTCAGAATAATACAATTGCTAGAGCTCCCACAACAGTATTAATCAGAAATTGTTTCACATACATAGAAATTTTTTTTATGTGTGGTTCTAAACACAGAATACAAGACTACATGGAGAGCTATGAAAGGCAGACAGGCACATATACATTAGAACAGTAGTTATTCTTCAATCAACTCAAAAGAAACTTCATTCTACAACCAAAAAAGGGACCAACTGAAGAAACGGGAAGCTGAGAAGTGAAGAAAAATATATGCTGTGAAGAGTTCAGAATTCAATGGAAACAGAAAGTCACATTTTGGTTTCATATTTCAGACTCAAAATTCCACAATTCTTCATGCCAGAATTTCTGCAGAATGAGTACCCAACAACTTCATGTTAAAGTTGCTAGGAATTAAAAGAGAAAAGCCTATTAAAAGCTAATACCCAAAGAAAAGTAACAAGAATTCTTGAAGTGCTCCACTGTGTCATTTACTCCATTTATACAGGTACTTCTACAAAGCATTGTGCAAAGTAATAGTTCCAAGGATAAAGGAAAAAAAAAAAAAAAAAAGACATCTCGCTCTTAGCAGAGAATTAAATATTTCACTTTCCTGGGGGAATTCCAAATACCACTCCAGGCCACAAGCCTCCTTGTACCAGTTGATGTCAAAGTCTCTTCTGAAGTCACATGCCCATGAACTACACCGCTACTCCATTAATATTAGCAACATGCAGGTACCTTAATATTCAGGAATACTATAATAGACTCCTTTAGGTGGCAAGGATACGAAAAATACAGAAAAGAACTTACACTGAGAGAAAATCATGGGCCTTCCTTAACTATATGATCCATAAACAACTGAAAGTCACTTATTAAAGAGCAACAGTGTTAGAACCTGCTCTATCATGTTTAAACACAAGACTGCATCTTAAGTATCGGGGTGGGCAGGGGGAAGACCTCATTTTCCGCTTTTGGTTTGAAAATGGAATAATCCGTTTCTGAATGCTCTTTTAAGTAAAAGGGAGAAGGAGACTCTATATCAGTTATTAACAAGCATTGCAAGGTCTGTTTAGGATGATCAATACATTTGCCCTGCAAATTACTCACTACACAGAAAGTAACCATTTTCTGGTACTCAGAGCAACACTGCAAATTAAGAAACTTAAAATCTATTTTCAGCACTAGGACTGTCTTACTGTGCGACCTTGGGCAAATCACATCTTCACTTGCTGCCTCTCAAGATAAGATCCTTGAATGAAGAGTTCTTATGAAGACTTCAGTAATGCTGTAGCTTTATCAGATCAGACTAAATAAAAGCATCTCTTTATCACTAGTTTACATATTTCATCCACATTAAAAAAAAAGAAAAAAAACTTAATGACATTGATAAATAATCTAAAATAACACAAGGATCCAATGAGCAGCTTTCAAAGCCTTAAGTCCTGGCACAGGTAGGAAAAATTCCTGTTCCTGGGATCAACCAGCACAGTCAAGCAAACAACTCACATCCTTTGACTACTGATACAGAGGACAATAAAACACTGTAAGATTCTGGAGAATAGGTTTTAACCACTAGTTCTCTTGCTTAGTGTTTTTTACATTTTTACATGTTTTTTCTACATTTTCAGTTAGGCAACAACGCAGTTACATCAAGTTTCAGTACCAGGCTGCCCCTAAGTTACACTTGGCATCACTTCTTCATGTTTTTTTTTTTCTATAGCAAACCTGGAAAATAAGAAGAGCTTTTTCCATCACTTTCACAGTTCCTACTCCTAAAAGGAGGAAAAATTAGAACTCCATTAAAAGTCACCTAACCAACTCTAGGAGCAATCAGTGGAGAACATCCTACAAGGAAAGCTGGGTATGGCTTTATATAGAAATAGAGCTTTCCTATGTTACTCAAACTCCTATATAAACCACATTCTGTGCATACAGTCCCAGTTCAACTTATGTTTAGCTGTGAAGTTAGCTTTAGCTACGTGTAACAGCCTCTGAAGGGCTAGAAGCAAAAGTGAAAAAACAGTGGATCCTTCATTGCCCAATAAGGGAAATTAACAAGCTTAGGGTTTTAGCTTTACAACTGTGACACTTTAATTACAGACTTTAAAACTGCCGCACCAAAGACTGACCCCGCTTCACAATACTCGCACTTCGGGCTAGAAAAGCAGCCACCTGGGATCCAATCGACTAAGGTTTTGTTTCAGGCTACACTTTATTCTTTTTCCCGACACGGGACTGATCAGCCAGGTTGCAAGCGAGCTCGGGGCAGCAATCCAGCTTCCCAGCAGCCTCTCCTTGAAAAGCAGGGCCCGCTGCCCCAGCCACCCCCTGGGACTGGAAGGGGAGCCTTCCTCTCCGTTACCCCCACGGGAGTCCTAGTGCCAGAGCGGGAGGGAAAAGCGTCCCTTCCCAGGGCTTTCGGCCACGTAACGCGGCACTGACACACCCAGGCCCACCCCAGCAGCACGGCCTCCCCGCCGCCGCTCCCTCTCACGTCTCAAGGATACATTTTCGAGGCGAGGGCTCCCTCCAGCCCTGGCTGCTACTGAAGCCGGCACCGCCTCCCCCTCCGGGCGGCCTCCCCGGAGGGTTGCCTCCTCGCTCGCCGTCGCCTCGGCTCCTACCCCAGCGCCCTCCACCCCTGTAGGGCCGGCCTCGGAAGCGGAATCGGTCCAAGGCATTGTGGCTGCGCTCCCAGAAGGAGAGCCGGGGGCCCGTCTCGGAGTGCGAGCCCGGCGGCATCCGCGGCGCCGGCATGGGCGGCGGATGGGAGCGGAACGAGTCCTTGGGCCGATACCCGCCGTGGCCGTGCAGGTGCCCCATCTCCGGCGGGGGCTGGTGCCGCGAGCGGGGGAACCGCCGACCGGAGGAGGAGAGGGAGACGCCCCCGCGGAGGTCGGGAGGCGGCCTGCGCCTCGCGTAGGGCCTGCTGCTGACGAGGCCGCCGCCGGGCTCGGAGCCGCCGCCGCCGCCACCACAGGGCCTGAAGCCGTTGTTGTCATCGTCGCTGATTTCGCCGTCTTCCAGCTCCCCTTCTTCCTTCGGAGAGAGCCCGCTAGGATCCAACGCCGCCTCCGCGGGCGCGGCCGCCATGGGGCCCAGGCCAACGGTCCCGGCCAGGCAGAGCGCGGCCCGCCCCGGCCACACGGGCGCTTTCGTTTCCTGCGCAGGGCGGCCCCACGCCCGGACCCCTCCCCACCGCCCGCCCGCCCTCCCGGCGCTGCCCCGGCCCGCGCGGACTCTCGCGAGACCGCGCCCTGTCCCCCGCCTTGCCCGGGAAGGAAGGGCGGTGCGCTGCCTCAGGGGGCGCGGGGTTTCCTGGGTAATGTAGTTCCCAGCTGGGGGCGAGGCCCTGTAAGGTAGGGGGCGGGGAAAGCCGGCGGATCAGCCTATAGGAGGGCGGCGGCGGGGGGCGGAGGCCAATGGGGGTTCGACCCGCCATGTTGGTAAAGGAGGCGAGTGGGAAGACAGCCATCTTGTTGAAGGAAAGCGAACTGTCTGGAGAAGCAGTGTGGTGAAGTGGTGCCAGCGGGCTCTATGGCCGCGGGCTGAGCTGCTCTCTACCATAAGAGTGTCAATGGTAGCTTCCCGTAGCACCATCCGGGGCGGCGCCAACCACGGCGCTTCTGGGGCATGGGTTCTGCTGGTGCTCATGTGGGTGCTCCTTCCCCCCGAGGCGCAGACTCTCTTTTTGGTGGGGCCTGTGTCCTGCCGCCCCCCGGACGGTGCACAGGCTTCTAAAGAACGAAAATCAGTGGGTGTCCTGGCAGCACCCAGCACCCTGGTAGGCACTGTTAACCCGCTAGCTCCCTCCCAGTAGCCAAACTGCTGTTAAGATTTTTAAGATGGAGGTGTCTGGGAAGCTCTCCTGACCTGTAATTGCTTTGAAGTTCAGATTGGCCCTAATAGCTTCTGTGACAGGAGTGAAAAGCATCGGAGAGGGTAAAGCAATTACATAAACTCCTTAAATCATTTGTTTTAATTTCACTTCTTTAAGTGAGTATTCTGGTACTACCTCGTTTTCTGTTTCAAGGACTCTGCATCTACCAGCGTGTTGTTGGGTGAACAGTGATGGCTTTCTTGGGTAGAAGGAGAAACCTTATTTTAAAAAAAGCCTTTCAGCCTTTCTAAGTCAAATTGGTCTTCCCCTGGAAAGCTCACAAAACTTGACTTTTAAAACTTCTGGCACGGTCCCTGAGAATATCTTAGCAATGATCATGCATGCTTTATAAATGTCTTTGCAGACTTGCTATGGTTCTAAAACTTGAAGAAAGACTGCTGCCTTTTTCTGCTTTTCCTGAGGGTGAATTATGAAGGGGTTTTTTTTCAGTGAATAATGTACTACGAAAGCACAAGTACCAAAAATAAAATTCAGTATCACATTACTATTTATTTCTCTTCTTTGCCTTTCTCGCTAGGGTTTCTTTAGATCCAACAAGATTAGAAGAGTGGATAATGCATATGCTTTGTAAAGTCCAAAATGTTGTGCCAAACAAACTTACTTTTCTTTGCTCAAAGCACTTGGCATACTCTTGTTTTGACCTAACTGAACAAACTACAAGACTTAGCATAGACACTGTTCCAATGAATTGACTTCATTCAAAACTCATGGTAGAGTAATGGAATGTGTATATCATGTGCTAAATTTCTCTAATTTCTTCTATTTAAAACAGTGTGGATTTGTCATGGTTTTAACCCGGCAGGCAGCTAAACACCACACAGCTGTTTGCTCACTCCCTGCTCCCCCAGTGGGATGGGGGAGAGAATCAGGAAAAACAGTAAATTCATGGGTTGAGATAAAGACAGTTTAATAGGACAGAAAAGGAAAGGAAAATAATAATGATAAAAGAATATACAAAATAAGTGATGCACAATACAATTGCTCACCACCCACCAACTGATGCCCAGCCAGTTCCCGAGCAGTGGCCCCCCTGCAGCCAGCGATCCCCTAGTTTATACATTCAGCATGACATCATATGATATGGAGTAGCCCTTTGGCCAGTTTGAGTCAACTGTCCTGGCTGTGCTCCCTCCCAGCTTCTCATTGGCAGGGCATGAGAAGCTGAAAAGTGCTTGACTAGTGTAAGCACTACTTAGCAACAACTAAAACATCAGTGTGTTATCAACATTATTCTTATCCTAAATCCAAAACACAGCACTATACCAGCTACTAGGAAGAAAATTAACTTTTTCCCAGCCAAAACCAGAACAGGATTCTATTAAGATACTTACAAAGAAGAATGAAGCAAGTTAAAAGTTTGATTTTTTTTTTTTTAACAGGTATCCATCATACTACAGTAGTGTGTTATTTGTGGCAGTTCTTCTATTCAAATAGATGTTACCTCTAGAAATCATGCTTCATTGGTGGCTTATACTATTTTACGTATCCCACAGTACTAAAAGCATCCGCAAAGGGCTGGCAGATATGACACAGGACCTACTGAAAACTTTCTGAAGTAGCAGCTGGAGGTCAGGTGGGTTTCTTAAACAGCGCTAGGTGCCTGTGTCCGTGACTGAAATCTGATCTGCTGTAGTTAACAAAGAAGTTTCAATATCACTACATCTAAGCTGCAGAAATTTCCCTCCCAGGAGACATTTGCTTACTTGGGTGTCTCAGAACTTTGCATGTAGCTGGTTCCAGTTTCCTTTGTAAAATTGCCTTTATTTATAAGTGTTGCACACACCAGTAGGAAATTAGTATCAGCATCTTTTAGAGTGGGTAGGAAAATGTTTATAGAACTGTAAGGTATTGGCAAAGAAGCAGCAGCTCTAGGGGAAATTAACATGAGGAGGCTGTTCCCATTCTATTGATTGTTACTGTATGTTTGCCTACAGTTCATCCAACAAGTGTGCTGAATTTATTCAACAATGCTATATGATCTGTATTATAAATTTCTAGCTGAGATACTTAACCATCTGAAAAAGAAGATCCTGAGAATCTTCCAGTGGTTTTGCGTATCCTATGGTATCGTATGTCCCTTCTTTTATTTCAGTCATCTGATACTGCCTGCTTTTTTCTCTCATCTAGGGTTATCAGGCAAGTGATTTTATGGCTACATTTTCAGGAAGAAGTAGATTAATCAACTGTATTCATCACTGTTATAAACAGGGAAATTGATAGTGTTAAATTCTCTTCTCTAAAGGGAATAAAATGGCATGTGTAAAAAGAATGCGTTGATCTGATGGTTTTGGTATCCACACATTTGAACAAGAGGCCATAAACATTTGAAAACTGCAAGGGAGCTGCCATTCAAAGAGAAAATGTTAAAAAACTTCCTTGCTTATGGCATGGGTAATAGATGAAGAATTTTTTGTGAGGTTTCATTGCAATTTGTAAATTTAAGACAAAATCCAGAGTAAAGAGATGTTATCTTAGCTGCATTTGACTTCATTTCTCTTTGAAAGAGATCTGATATTGCTGCTGGAGCACAAATTTTTGTGTTAAATACTGAATATGTTTTCAGTAAAATACAAATGGAATAATTTAAAATCTAGGAAAGCATATGTCTTAATACTGGAGCACAGAATTTTATTTTTTCTTTATCAGATTCCCTGAATATTATCTACACCTCTAAACATGGGCAAAAAAGCACTGGAGAAACAGCATGTTTGTGAAGATGTACTTGAATTACTGAAATTTGTGTACGTAAGCAGCTAAGACTCAGTGAATTAAAAGTTATCTTCAAGATCTCTTCCCGCGACTCAGCTCGTGCAGTTGGTAACAAGTTCTGCATTTAAAGGTAAATAGCAAAGGTCACAGGATGGTTACACAGCTTTAATGCAACTAAGACTCATTTGCATATTTTACAAATGTGAACTACGACCATTAGTGCAGCTATCCTAATCCTAGCAGTATTATTTCTGTTAAAATTTTAAATATCCCTGATATAAAAAATTACCATATTCTCATTTGCTTCCGATATGCGTCTCAAGTTCTTTATCTTTGCTGAAAAATAATACTGGAGTTAGTGGTCTCACTGACGTTTTTGCTTTAAGTGACCTCACTTCTGGTCCACAAAACATTGAAAAAAATCAAATTTTCAAAGTTTGAGGCAGAAAATTAGTAACATGTTTGCCACATAAAGTATATTAAATTATTACAAGTAAAGTGGAATCTTGTTTTTCAGAAGCACAATCTGAGCTTTAAGCACTGGGCCACATTTCAGAATATAAAAGAAGTTTGGTATCTTTTGGTACTATAATGCTTGGCTGAGGCTAATTATATCGTTATTTTTGTTCTGTTCCTGCTTTGTAAGTGTCAATTACAAGTGTATGGTACCAACACAAGGCTTAATCTAGCCAGGTTTAAGCTTAATTCACTTTACATGAAATTGAAACTTGTATCGGTATATTTGGTCTGCCCGGTGCTGTGTTTCGGGTTTGTGGCTATGACAGCGTAGATAACACAGCAGTGTTTCAGCTGTTGCTGAACCCTGCCTGAGCAGCCTCAAGGCTTGCTCTTTTTTCGACTCTGCCCGTGGCCCCATGAGTAGGCTGGGGGTGGGCAGGAGGTGGGACACAGCCAGGACAGCTGACCCAAACCGGCCAAAGGGATGTTCCACACCACGTAGCCTCGTGCTCAGCAATAAAAAAGAGTAGAGGAAGAAGAAGGATGGTTGGGGAGTTGTCTCCCAAGCTGGCCATTGCTCAAAGACTGGCTGGGCATCAGTCTGCTTGTGGGAGGTGGCAAGTGATTCCCATTCCGATGCTTGGGTTTTTTTCTCTTTACCTCACGTATTAAACTGGTTTTTATCTCATTCCATGAGTTTTCTCACTTTTGTTCTTCCTATTAATGCCCACATCCTGCTGGCGGGGGAAGTGAGCAAGCAGCTGTGTGGGTGCTTAGCTGCTGGCAAGGGTCAACCCAGCACAGCTGGATACATAAACTATGTGCACAGTGTATACATGTGCTACTAGTTAGTGCTTATTCATACTCACTGGTTTTTCCCACCCAAACCTCTGACAGGTTGAACTGTAATAACTTTTATATGATTCTACAATAAACCTTTCTGGAACTAAGAGACTTCAATGCCTTTTGTTTGATTGTTTGTTTGTTTTCTTCTTGGTATTCAACAATTATTATTTTAAATACAATGGACTCTAAATAATGAGGATTATTTATTTTTTTTAAGCAAGAAAAAATGAAGCAGTTAAAAATTGAATTTGGGGAAATGGTGAAGAAAAAGTATGTGACTGTGAAATGCTTCTTCATAGGTTCTGGGGGGTCAAATGTTATGAAGGCATTCTACAGAAATAGCTGAACACTGTATAGATTGTATTTGAATTTCTGAGAATTATGTTCAGTTAATCCATAATTTGACACTATGGAAGTTACACAATTTCACATCACTTTGGTTTTCTGTTTCCTAACTCATTTCTTCCGGGTTTTTTCATCTTTTTTTTTTAACAGAAACCTATGTGAAATCTTCCAAAGAAGAAAGAGGTTTATATCCAAGAAGGAACATCCAACTTCAAAATAAACATTAAGGGTAAACAAGTTCTTACTGAACACAGTTAATGCCTTCAAAAGACATGTGAAAGTAAAAAGAAGTAAAAATTAGAGGAGACAGTAAGATTGAGAAAAAGAATGAAGAATCACATTCAAACAGAAGGCAGAGCTACACAATGATAGATCAAAATACTTGCTTCATCAGAAGCTTAAAATCAAATAACGTTTCACCAAGAGACATACCTGAGCAAATTATATTAAATCCCTTAAGGAATCTGCCCTTGGATGAGTTAAAAATACAAGATAAAATATGAGATACTTATATGAGATTAGAATGAGATATTTTGCAGAAGACAATTTAGAAAAGCTTTTCAAGTCAAAAAGTATCCGTAATCTTTACTTTGGTATTTATGGTGAGTTAATGCTAAAATATGAATCAGTCACATTGATATGCCCTCAGACATTCACTAAGTGATGAGAAAAATCTCCTTTTTATGACTGTTTAATTATTCAATACCTATCAGTTACTAATGAAGACTTCTTTAAAATCTGGAAGATGTTAAAATGTGTTTTTAGGTTTTCACCTCAGGTAATAATAGGAACATCTGGTTCTCTGAGTTCAGTCTTTCCCAAAGTGCATACAAGAAGCCTTTTTCTTTTGGAAGAGGCTTTATTTTTAGGAACATAAAATAATCGCTGCAGATAACTGTGGATGGAACACATTTACTCAAGTAGCAGTTAACGTCCTCCTGTTAGATGTTGCTAAAAAGAATGGCAGTTCCCTCTAGGGAACCTCAGCACCCTTTCCTTTATCCCCTGAGATTTACAGTGGAGGATCCTGTGTTGGTACTTGAGACTACACAAGACTGTCAGGACTCATAGAAGTGAATGGCACATTGACGACAAGAAAGCAAGCAAGGTCAGAAACTGAACCATAGAACTCGTGCCCTCTTTGAGGCAAAGAAGACTGTAGGCTTTTTCTGTCAAGTTTATATTGTACTTGAAGCTTGTACTTGTCTTGTACTTGTACATCTAGCCCAAGGTTAACCCCAAAGACTGTGGTGAGTGTGTAATGCTTTTTTTGCCCTTTGATAGGATGATTGGTGTTCCTTAATTCTTCAAATTGTGTACATGGTTGATCAAAATAAAGAACTAGAAATATCTTGTAGTGTTTTCCTTTAACGTCCCATTCTACCATATGCATGTATTTTTACTAATCAAAAATACCTTGGAGTTTAATTCCTCTTCAGATAAAAGATTAAGAGAGATGTTATTTATAGTATGTGGATACTACAGCCAATTTCATGTTAGAGACATTTAACGTCAAATGTCTGTGGTCATTTTTTACCCTTTAATAGGTATGCAAGTACATACATAGATGACTAAGTATGTGCAACAGTTTCCATTATTTTGGTATTTTCATGTTTTTCCTATTTTGGTATTTTCGTGTTTTTCCTAAATGCTTTTTAAATACTTCAAATATTCCTTAAAACAGAAAATCTGAAACTAAGGGCTCAAATTAGCATGATTTAAAATAATATAAGAAATTGTACCTTTTCTATTTGACAGGTAAATACTGCCATGGGTTGGGTTGCACACAGAATGTTGGAAGGAGAAAGAAGTGAAAAAAATAAACCTCACATTAACTTCATGAGACTTTTTTTTTTCCTGATGAGGTGGGTGAAACTGTACTATAGCATTTTCATCTATATCAAGGTACAATCTTTCTTTTTGTTAAAAGCACTTTAGAAACATATAGAAGCAGTACCCTATTATGTCCTGCCATTTTTCTCAGTTCTTAAAATTCCTCAATATAAACATTTTTAAAGTAGTATTGCCTACAGCATATACTCAGAGCAAAGGATAATGAAATTGGTCTTGGACACAAGTCATAAGTTAGTTGTTGCAACAATAAAACGAGCCTTTATTAAACATCTTTTTGGATGGAGGAAATGAAGGGTTACAAGACAGTGCTTGTTTATTTATATTGGTCACAGGTGAAGATTTGAGCTGTTGGAGACCCAGGGGATAAGAGTAATAACTCCTCCTGTTTATCCGGAAAAGAAAGTTTTCTTCATCTTAGCCAGCCCTTGAGAACCGTGAGTATTTCTGGATGATTGAGACTGCATTTTGTTCACTGGGAAATAAATTACTTGTCATTTCACTTTACATGAATTCGACATATTACTTAAATAGTAATTTCTCAAGTACAAATACTGCAGAATGTATTTACCCACTTTTTGTGTATTTTGACAAAATGCTTTTCAAGTAAACCAGTTTCACTGGTGTTGCATTGTATTGAGTTATGTGGCAAGGTTTTGGTCGCGGGGGGTGCTGCAGGAGTGGCTTCTGTGAGAAGATACCAGAAGCTGTCCCCATGTCATATGGAGCCTGTTCCAGCCGGCTCCAAGGCAGATCCACTGCTGGCCAAAGCTGAGCGATGTTGGTAGTACCTCTGTCATAACATTTAAGAAAGAGTTCCAGTTATTGGTTTGTTTTGCTTTGGCTGCGTCTTTTTTAATGTGTTCACTCAAATCATGAATGTCTAGGATAGAGATAAAACATTATTTTCCAATTAAAGCAGATATTTTACCGTTACGAGCCAGCATAAAGTCAAGTGTTAACCTGTTTTGAAAGGGGACTGTACAGATAGTGGTCATTTCAGTTGTTATTTGGTAAGAAGAATTTGCAGTGTTATTACAAATTTGCTTTAAATAATAGCTAATAAACAATTTTTTTAGTGGTTCTTGCCACCTCAAACATGGGAAGCATAATAGTCCAAAATTTTTCAGGCTGAGACAGCTTGCCTTTTCTGAGAATATTCAGAGGGGAGAGACAACAAATGTTGAAGAGCTGGGGTTATATACCTGATATAACATGATCCAAACCAGTCCCGTGGGAGCCACAGGTATGCTAATATACCATGAATGAAATAGGCTCCCAAGGAAGTATGCATAGAAGATGATGTCAACTTACAGTTTTGTGAGTTATCAAATAAACGTCTAGTATCATTCTGACAATTGATAGTTTTGGTACAATTGCTCTGTCCCATGTAGCGTGTTGCATTTGCTTTCAAGTAAAATGTGTTCCCAGGGGCAACTAATCCGAGGTGGTGTGTAGGAGTTGGAGCTTCATGCATACCTGTCTTGGATGAACTTGGATCAGTTCCCATTTATTGTCAGTGGAGATGCTCTTGGACAAGGAATTTCTGCCCTCTGGGGATTCCAGATGCTATAGGAAGCATGGTGACACCTTCGTGAGAGTGATGAGGGATATGGGAACACACCCAACATTTTGAAACATCTTTAGCATAATGGTAGGATGTAACTATTTTAATAGTTTATGTGGTGATATAAAGACTTTTAACTCTTGGAGGACAGGGCATCTTTATGGGCTCCATTCTGTTGATCTTCATTCGTCTGTGTGTCACCTCAGTGTAGACCCAAGTCCCCAGGTTTCCAAGAGTGGCATGTTCAGAGGCAGGTTCTGGAAGGGCTTCTTTTACCTGTGAGTGAACAGTCCTCACACATTTCATTAGAGCCTTGCAATAATTCAACATAACATCATCAGTCATCTGTAGCATGGATTGATGCAGTGGCTTACATGGGGTATGCGGTAACCTTATGGGTTTACCCGTTACAATTTCATATGGGGATAGCACGTGGTTTTTATTCACGGTGCTCTTGATGTGTATGAGGGCCAATGGTAAAGTGTTTGGGCATTTCAGGCCAGTTTCTTCACACATTTCGGCCAGGCTAGTTTTAAAACAGAATTCTTCCTTTCAACAGCTCCACAGTGTAAATGCTGTTGGATTCCTAGGGCTTTACTGACCACCTGGACGACTTGTCCTGTGAAATGAGTCCCCTGGTCACTGTGTAGTACAAGGGATATTCCAAAACAGACATTCTCTGAAGAGTTTCTTGGTGACCGTGGTAGCATCTGCATGCTTACATGGATAGACCTCTACCCGTCCTGAGAACATGATTATGATTACAAGAATGTACTTGTAGTTACAGTATTTGGGCATCTGTGTAAAATCCATTTGTAAATTTACAAAGGAACCCCATGGTTTTGGGTGTGCTGCATCTTTGGTTTTGACTCTTTGTCTGATGTTATGGACCAAACAAACAGGACAAGTGCTGCAGTATTGTTGTGCTCTTACAGAGAAATTTAGAGCAAACCAATGTGGTGCGATCACCTCCCATCTGCTAGTGCAAGCCACCAGGTGGGTCACACCAGCAAGGTAACAGAGAACCTGAGGTGCAATGAGGTGGCCATCTGGGGAGCACCACAAGGAATCGAGGTGTAACTGGCAGCCCTGGAGCAGCCAGACAGCATTTTCATCTCCTGGGGCTGGGTCCTGTAAAAGACAGTTCTGAAAGAGAAGCAGGCAGTGACTGCTCTGTGGAAAGGCTGATGAGAGCGTGTTCAGGAGCGTGCCAGCCAGAAGGGCCCACTGTCCTTGCTGATTGATCAGTTAAGGCATTTTCTTGTGTGATATCATCATAAGGAAAAACATGAGTTTAGCATTTTATTATTGCTAAAAGAGAGGGTAATAGTAATGCTTGTAGAAGAGCTTCAACATAGCAGCCATTCCAAATAGGAATGCCAAACAATGTTAAGAAGCTGAGTTGTGTTTCAGTTGTGCGCAACCCCAAAGGCGTATGGGGAATTGGTATAAACAGTGGCTGATTGCCCTTGTGCAACTACAGAGGCATGAGTCAGGACAAGAAGTTCTGCAATTTGTGCCAAAGAGAGGGTTGGCAATGAATAAGCTTCTAGACCATTGGTGGCAGCACAGACAGCGCACCCTGCGGCTGGATGCCCTGTGGAGCCATGGGGACAGGACGCATCTGCGAAAAGGATTACGTCTGGCTTCTGTAGAGGAACATCTCTGAGGTCATGAAGGGGTGCCAGGGGTTGTTCTGTGATGGAAAGACGGTTGTGGTGGTCTCCATCAGCAGGGGCAGGATGTAATGTTGCAGGGTTAAAGACAGAACAGCAAGAGAAACGTTGGCTGCTGACAGGAGTTGTTTTTGTTGGAAAATACATTTGTGCGAGTTGGAAATATGCTGCATTTTCCCTTTTAAAAGGAGGGCTGCAACAGGGTGGGGAACAGCAACAGTTAGGGGATGACCCAGGACCAGAGAATCCGTGGGTTTTTTCAATCAAAAAAACAGCAGCAGTGACTTTCTGTGATTTCTTTTGTTTGGGATTCGTTTTGTTTTTTCCATTGGATGTCTCTTCATACCAGCTGAAAAAGACATCCCATTAGACCTGGGCCACCAGGTTGCCTGAGTATTTATACTATTAAACATATCAACAAGGGAGCCAGACTTTCAAAAATGAATACCTTATAAATGTTATATTAAAAAAAAAGGAGTAGGCATGTTACTTCTCAGTTCATAGCTGTGAAAAGTGTTGGGATTGCAATCTTGGAGAATTAAACCAATATATAAAGAGGTGTGACATGACTCTCAGTGCCAGGACAATTTTTTCAGCTTTTCTTGCAGCATTTTACTGTTATTCTTTAGCCTAATCTGAACTATGAACAGTAGGAAAATGAAAGAATTTGAAGTGTTTTGTCCAGCTCCAAACATCTTTTCTTTACACTGTGTCATGGTTTAACCATGGTTGAGATAAAAACAGTTTAATAATTGAAATAAAAGAAAGTAAAATAGTAGCAGTAGTAATAGTAGTAGTAGTAGTAATATACAAAGCAAGTGATGCACGATGAAATTGCTCACCACCCGTTGACAGATGCCCAGCCAGTTCCTGAGCAGTGGTCACCGCCTCCTGGCCAACTCTCCCCAGTTTATATACTGAGCATGACATCACTTGCTATGGAATAGCCCTTTGGCCAGTTTGGGTCAGCTGTCCTGGCTGTGCCCCCTCCCAGCTTCTCACTGGCAGAGCATGGGAAGCTGAAAAGTGCTTGACTAGTGTAAGCACTACTTAGCAACAACTAAAACATCAGTGTGTTATCAACATTATTCTCATCCTAAATCCAAAACACAGCACTATACCAGCTACTAGGAAGAAAATTAACTCTATCCCAGCCAAAACCAGGACACACTATCTTCAGGAAAGCTCAGGAACCTTAACTCGTCAAGAGAACAGAAATGGAAGGGGATGATAGTCACAAAGCCCCCAATTTAAAGCACGAAGGGCTAATATTTTACTTTGTCTGTGCTGCTAAATAAGTGGGCTTGGGTCCAGTCCCTGGCCTCAAGGCCAGCCGGTGCTTAGGACTAGCCCATTCTCTAGGGACCTCCTGGAAACAGCTAGTTGGAGCAGTCCATATGCAGCTGGAGAGTAAGTTTATGATTAAGCAGTGTTGATTACGGAGAGGTCAATGCTTGAGCTGCACCCAGGTCATATTTATTTATTTATTTAGCAGTATAAATTTATCGCCAAGGTCTTCTTTTAGTTAATAGAGAAAGAAAAAATTCTCTACCAGTTGTTTCAGTTCACCTAATGCCAACTGACTTCAGAGGGGTGACACATAGCAGAAATCTTGTGTTAATTAATAGGAGGAGAGTGGCTTCCATAGGCTGAACTTAACTTTTATATATACAACGCAAGTGTCCTAAGACAATGAATCCATGAACATCATACCCTTAGCCATCTCTGCAAAAGTGTTAGTACCTTAAGTCAGCCAGCAGCTACCAGTGGCCTGATTGTTGTATAGAGAACTTCTCATGACTAGTTCTCTTTTGGATATAAGCATTTTCTAGTGAAACCATAAGATCAGTTTTCAGGAAAAAAAAAAATCAGAAGCTCTTCTGTGTGGCAGTACTGACTCTGGAAGAGTTCTCAAGTTCCTCATTTGCAAGAGAAAAATCTAAAGCCTTTGACAAAAGTTTGAATTTTTAGGCAAAAAAAGGTTTTTTTTTATGCAAGTACTTTGCTCACAAAGACTGGAACAGCTCCATATTGCCTAAGGCTTACAACTAAATCAGTGGCTGACATAAGAGACATTAAACATGTAAGATGAATTCCAGATAGTTGAACAGGCTTACAAGTGAAAGGCTCAAATAATTAACATAAAAGCAGGCTGGGTGAAGTCTCAAGACAGAAGAATGCAAAATATATAAAAAAATCCAGATCCATTCTACTAAAATCATTGTGGATGTTGAAAATATTCACTTTTAATTTATGTCTTCAGATTTCTTCTGAGAAGAGTTTGTTTGAATCCAAGTCATTCTCCTTTCTGCATTCATATTACCCAATGTCTACATCATCAAAAAAAAAAAAAAAAGGCAAATGTAGCAAGACTTGGCAGCCGTGAGATAACCTTGTGTTGTTAACAGTGATGTCCTAGACTTCCCAAAACTGAAGTACCTCAGAGCACCAAGTTTTGTTTATTTTTGTTATGACCATTCTAGGGAATATTTTTTTTCCACAGCTAGTCAAAAATACAATCTTTTCTGAGATGAAAACAGTGGTACCTTAGAGTGTTGTGTACAGCGATAGGGCGCTCTGCAACTTCAATACCAGTTTGTGACACTGGGTGGATCTCTGAAGTCAGGAGAACAAGAAAATCAATCTTTAATTGACACTGTCTTGGCATGAGAAGAGTGGATTGGGCTCCACCCTGTTTGTTAGCGTCTTGATTTCTCCATTTTTCATCTGCTTCATTTGCTGTGGCATCACTGTACTGTTTGTCACTGAAAGAACGGGAATAAATGATCATTGCAAAGCAGCAGAATAGGCAGTTAAATATTCCTTCTGATGAGAAACTTCAGTTGCTGAAAACGTTGGGAATCTGCAATTCTTTGTCATAGGACTGAACTCATCTTGCTTTTGAAATACTTTTCCTGCAACAGTTCTACTGAATCTGGGCTGAACAGAAGTCTTGAAAGGTAAGGGATATTTCTCCTTAACTTTTGAGCGCACATTATTACAGCCACCTCTTTTAAGTAAAACTATCCTTCCTTACTCTATAGTTTTAGTTTTCCAGGATATCTTCACATTTCTTACATAATTATCCAGTTTCTAAAGTGAACAAGTCTTCAGCTCCTTAGTGCTGTTTGAAGTGAGGTGTGCAGGTGTTTGTCCTGGGTGAACCAGGACTAAAATTCTGTATTGCCAAAGTCAAAAGTATTGTATTTGCATGAGTAAAGTATTTAATGATACAAAAATTGTTCTTTATTAAAAAGCAAATCTCCTGAAATCCAGTTTGTTGGCCACAGAGAACTTGCTGCTTTCGTCTGTCTGCAAAATGTAGCTAAATCTGTAGTGTGCTTACCAAGTGTGTTATCCTCTGATATATATCTCTCCAAGGAAATAATATTTATCTGGTTTAACAGAAAACTGAACATCTGTCCCGGTACTATACAACATATAATTTTTCAGATACAACCTTACAAGTACTTATTTACAATCTACTGTAAATCTAAGAATTATGGGGCTTAATTTATATTATAAATTTTATAATAATGCTGCAGTGTAGGTAAGAAAAATAACCCTCTTTAAAAACACACCAGACACGACTGCTGTCTGCAGTAGTTTTTAACAGGCTGTTACTAATGTGTAGGGTCTTCTGTGTCCTGAGACCAAATCAATACAAGGCTTCTACAATATATGAAATGTGTGGAAGGTACCATAGTGCTGTAGATTTGAATCTGGGTACACCCCTCAGCTAGATAATTCCTGCATGAACTTTCCTTACAGTTTCTTTGGTAGTTATTGAGGTAGGCATTGAAGGATGATTTTATCATTTATTTTATTACAGGATCCAGAGACTCTGCTTAGGGCTTACAGCATCTTTAACAAATGTTTAATAAAATGTTTAATATAACATTTCATGGTGTATGAAAGAAGTGGCAGATCATCTGGTTTTATGCTTCTCTTGATTAAGTTTCCCATGTGGTCTGGAACAAGGCGTTTACCAGTATTATTTCCCTCCCTTAAACTGTGCCAAAACATAATGTTTGTGAAGTTTTTTAACCTCTTAGGATTGAATGGCTATAGAAATACAAAGTATGTGTTACTACTTCAGAGAGACAGAATACCCTCAGTACTTAAGCTCTGTCTTCATAATTGATGTTCCTGCCTCTCAGATGCATATAACATCCAGCCATAATGTTACACTAATAGTGCCTTCATACCATAATTCGTTCAGTTTAAAATTCAGATTGCTTTTGATACTTCACTTTCAGCTATCCCATACTTTTAGTAACCTAAAAAAGTGAAATAAAGTTGCTTTGAAGTTGATTTAAGAGGCATTTTACATGCTTCACTAGATTTTATATAATGGATAATAAATTTAAGCTAAGGATATATAACTGCAGAAAAGAGTTGTGAAAGCTATTTTTCTATACTTCTCTAGTCAGACCTGAATTTAGCACATATGCGGTAACCTCTATTGTACCTCTAATCTTAATCAACTGAAACAAATACAAATGAAGACTACATTGAATAATGGATGAAGTGAAGTGATGATACTTTATTTCTTCTATCACAACTACCAGGAGCACACCAGTAGTCATCATATGATTCAACTGAAATGAACACACTTATCACTGGAAATGTGAGTTGTATCACTTTCATCCGTGCATCTAATATCAGTCCAAACTCTAATGGCTTAGGCAACTGAAGCAAAATATACTAGCAGGGACAGTGCCTTCGTCATCTGTTCTTCGCTGTCATCTGTCTTTATCAGCTCGGCAAAGGCTGGCTTTGTGGCCCATAGCTTTGCTGGCTAGTAAGTACCTAAGCATAATTCTTTCGTTGGTTTAAAGGAGATATACCTACAAGGTAGACGTAACCCAAATCCCGGCATTTTGTGTTTTACCACTCTGAAAACATTTGTCACTAATAAAAAATACCACTTCCACTTATTTCTCAGAAGCAATTAAAAAAAATTGTGAAGTGGAAATTTAATAAGGAACAAGCAGCAGAAAAGTAAAGACAAGAAAATAAATGCATTTAAGTGGTGTTTGAGAACCAATCTCTCCATTAATAAAAAGCAATTCTCACTGTAAGTCTGCTTTTGAGTTTTTGGGTCAGATCTGCACATTGTATCACCACATCTTCACTGATTTGCATGGCATTGCAGCATCGTACAGCCACAAAGGGTTCATCCCAGAATTTATGTTAGTCTGCTTTGTTACAAAAGCATCCCACCCTCCTTCACATGGGAAAGGCAGAGAACTGGAGTCACTATAGCTTAGAGCAACTGAAAAAAAATGTTGTAAAAAGGGAGTAGGAGGAGATACAAAGTCATGCCCTGATTGGAGACCTGGGAGGTGAAACACTACCACCCGTTGATTACACTGGCAGAGTTCCCCCTGCAAACACCCATAGTGTAGTTCAGAGCTGTTTTAGTTCAGATGCAAGCAACTGCTTGAAAAGTCTTTGTTAAAAGCTATTCACATAGACACAGCATTTTGGTACTTGAGCCACTGCTCAAGGAAAGCATAGTCTACCATCCTATTAAGGAGATTATTTCTGAAATGTGAGTCACATATTTCCCTGTTGCTCTTCATCTTCCAACAGGTTGTAGACTGGTCTACTTTTTGAGCCTCTACAGTGAAACATAAATTCAACAAATAGTTGGGCTTGATAGCCTGTTGGTGTGGTTTCTCTATCAGGAAGAAATAGTTATGAATTTTACAAACTTTTTTTTCTTTTTGGGAAGTGCTGTTGTGCTAAAATCAAAACATAACTGGTTTCAACTAATTCTTTGTTGCAAAGATCCTAAAGTCAGAATATGGACAAAATTTTTGTAACACGGACATCCCTTAGAAGAGCTAGTAGTCTGATGGCTGGAGTAGTCAGTTAAAAATAGTAAACCCACTTTCAATCCTTGGTCTGCTTAATTCTTTAAAGATGAGTAAGGACCAGTAAACACTGGTCTTCCGCATTCCCAGTGATTTCTAAGCCATTAAATCATTTGGAGGTGAATCACTCGATGCAGTTTTTTTGATGAAACTGTCATGTCTGCAGACAAAAATCTCTTTCCAAGCTCAGTTCATTTGATCTTGCTGACAAGAAGACAAAAAAAAGGGATTTCCTCTCTTCGCATTTCAGTCTGAAAATTGGTGTCGAGGTGTGCTGGAGCATCCACTTTGCACTTGTGCATCCACTCATTATATTGTCACTTCCACCTTCCTACCAATGTCTTTCTTCTTGCTGGCATCATTCAGCAAAGCTTTTTCTACCTCTTGTTCTGCCTGAGGATTCTTCCCATGCTCCAGTCTATCTCCACCCGTGTTTCCCAGGCATTCTGCCTGCCCTTCTTTTCTTTGCAATCCTCCTTTTTGCCCTAGACTCTTTATTTTTTTTTTTACCTGAAGCCACTAATCTTCTTTTATATAACGCCCCAGCTCAACAATTTCATATCTCCCATCTGCCCTTCCTCTGCACTGCATTTTCAAGTATTTTCCTTTTAAAGAACTACAGCTTATGTCTTCACAGATATTCAGGCACCCACTTCAACTAAAATTGACGTGAGCTGGGCAAACCCGTAAGATTCCAGGCCCAGTCACTGATAACCTAGAGAACAATATTTTTTATTAAGACTTTATTCCATATCTAGATTTAGCTTTGGTTCATCCCTCCCCCCCCACACCCCCCAGTATCTCGTACAAATTATTTTAAACACGGTAAAAAGTTAGTCATCTTAAATCTGGAGCAGTATTTACCAGAATTCTCCAATTCTGCTAAATACCCTAGAGGTAAATGTGACGTAACTCTTCTGCTGAAAATCTTAAATCTAACAGTTTGATCTATGCAGAAAAATATACATGTGCATAGTTCCATCACTTCTTCACAGTCTGCCTAAACAGGTCAAACTGCTGATTTGAATCATGTATGACAAGTCGCACCCACTTGTGTTGAGGTAGATGTGGAAGGACATGTGTTTTCACAGGCTAAAAATGTATGTAACTTAATGATTCTGAATCATTTAAAAGTTATCCAAATTAAGAAGCCATCTAAAAGCCAGCCAGTCCTGTTCCCTTGCCTAGCTATTATTCTGTCAACATAGACTATGCTCTACCTAGCAAGGTGATACAGAACAATGATGCAGCTTTGATGCCAGTCCCGGGGTTGTTCTCATCCACCATATGTTGGTATTCATTTCTCAAAGCAGTTTTGGTGTACCTGCACTAGATTCCTCCTGGAGTAGCCTAACCTCCCAGTTCCCCTCCAGACACCCTCAAAGGTTTGAGGGGTCTGACCCCACATGAGGACCACGCCATCGTCAAGTCCCGCAGCATGTACCTAACAAGTGCCAATGGGAGGCTCTTGCGCAGGACAGGGGTCTCAAACACTCTGGATCCGTCTGATGCTCTAGAGAGCCAAATGCCATGGGAGCATTTGCCTCAGCTGCCAGCTCTCAACTCTTGAAACTCGGCTGATCCTTCCTCAGTCATCCACATTCCTTGTGCATAGTCCTTTCCCATCTTTACCTGCCTTACTTCCTGTTACTCTTCCCCATTGCTGAACCCTTTATTTTTTTATTACCTTATTTTTACAGTCTAGTTCAATCTCTTTAACTTTCCTGCTGTGTAAAATGCCTTCGACCTCCCAGAAATCCACTAAGAACGTTACTTGTTCATCTGAAAGTGATGTAGGCATCACAAAAACAATAGGATAATTCAGCGACAGTGCCAGGAGGTTGCTAACCTCAGGACTGCTACCAAGTACGGGAGGGACAGTGAGCAATAATTTATTACATTTCAAGCAGTCTTCTCAAAGAACTACTCAAAGAACTGAACACTCCAGGGGGATGTGTCTTGGGCTGGGCACTGGATGGTAATGTGAATCCCCTCAACACTTTCTCACTTTCGGGGAACTCAACAGGACCAAAGGACAGAGTAAGTTCACTGATGGAACTCAGAACCATTGTTCAAACAAAGGGCGTTTCATGGATGGCCCTGAAGACTTTGATCACTGTTTTGCCCACAGTGGACTTGTCTACGCAAAGCTGGTTAGCCACTGATTAGTAGGAGTTGGGGTTGCAAGACTCCACAAGGCAGTGGGTACTCTTTTGAGCACAAGTATGGATTCCAAAATATTGTGCAAGAACAGTAAAGGAATGGAGCCACTTCAGAGACATCTTCAAAAGGTGCCCCTCCACATCTGAAAACTTCACACCCATTGTTGATTATCCCATATGTTATGATCATGCAGTTCCACAAGCCTGAGGTCACCTCCCATACCCATGAGCTTCGTCAACCATGGGCAAAGCAGCTGGAGCAGCAAGGTCTTCAGAAGCATATTCTTCCACTGCTTCCTCAGTGAAAACAACACGCCAGAGGACTGGAGGCCACTTTGTTCATGGTGTCTTCCTAGCATTGCTACTGCAGGTGCTGGATTAAGTCTACTGTTCTTCCCTATGTCTTCCTTGCAGTGTGTGTTGTTCAAACTTGGACAGAGAAGGTAGATCAGACAGCACAAGCCTTTGCGTCACTTGGAAGTGGTACAAATAACACTAAAAGGGCTTTCATATGCAATTTTTTATACTAGTGATAATAATATGGGCACTGGTATGTTAATGCCATTGGCATGAATTAAATGAATTAAGAGGTTGGTTGTTTCCAGAGGGACCCACAGAAAGGTTTGTAGGCTGTCTTCCTTTCAGATAGTTTCAAATTACAAGTGTAATAGAGATGTGCAGCACTGGGCCAAATTCTATTTCATTCAAAATAAACTCCCCAGATCAAATATTGGTATTGGGAGCCTGAACACCCACTACTTTCAATATATTGATCCTTTCCTATTTCACTGAATTGCTTGCTAAAGTAGATAAATATAGAGTAAACACATAGTAAAAAAGTAAGATGTGATAAATGTTTCCACTACTAGAAAAAGGCAATTTTGCTGCATCAGAAAGCTATCCTGCAATATAAGGCAGTCTCTGGACATATAATGCCATCATAAAATGTGTCCAACTGAGGAAATGGGAGAACAGAAGGGATGGACTTCTATCTGTAAAAGTATCCCAGAATCTCAAAGAGAAAACAGTATAGACCTGTTTTCTTTTAATCAAAGGAACTGAAATAAATAGATCACTACTCAACAAGCATAAGTTTTCAAACAATAAAAAAATCTCATATCATTGTCGGTTTAGGAATATTTGTTACACTCATTAGGAACATGTGCTAAAATAAAGCATAGGAGAATCCTTTGTTAAGGTTCACAGCCCATCAATGATCAAGATAGGGAATAGAACTGATTCAGAAAAGCATTTCATCATAAACCAATAGAACTAATATGTTTAGAGTCAGGCGCTTGCAGAAGTTTGCTAAACTGGGATAATAAACTGATAGATTCACGAAGCACTTCTGTATACCACACCTTCTAACAGTTGTTTCCAGTAGTACTCAAATGTGTTCACAAGCTTTATGAAAAACATAGTCCTTGTTCTGAAGTTACAGATGGGGAAGGAAGACAATAGTTCTATCTGGTGTAAGTTCAGTTTTGCACAGCATGTGAAGTGTACAAAATTATTAACTTCAAATAAAAATTACTTTTTTTTAATAAATTTGGCATGCCCAGTGAAATATCAAATCAATCTTGAAAGCTTAAAGTAATACTTTGTATGCTCTGAAAAGGTCAAAACAGTTTAGAATAGTATGAATACATTTACTTGGTGTCACTGTCCTTGAGAAAAAACACAAAGCTAAAGCCTATCCACACATATTTATTAAATTTAATATTTAAAGCATCATTCTGTGTTCTATTCTTTTCAGTGAGGCAGCTGGATATTTACTTTACTCTTCATCATTTGTTGCTATATAGTCCACAATCCAAATCCTGCTATGAATGGTTTTTCTATAGTATTAATTACTAACATTTTTGACTGCCTCAAAAATGTTACGAGTTCATCTGTGTAGAAACTTCTGTGGTATGAAAATGATTGTTTGCAATTTGGTTGGCATTTTCACAGGTGACTACTAATTTTGGGTGCTCTACTTGAGATGGGTATTTACCTGCAGTATTAAGCTTTTCCTTCTGTTTTCTGTAGACTATCTCATGATGCTATCAGCATAAAATTTTACAGTCTTACTAGTTTGTCATTTCTACAGGTGTGAATATTATTGAAGGACCTTGCAAGTAGCTGTACTTAGAACAATGTTAACAATGTTTCCAGATTTTTAATCTCATATATTTAATAGTATTTTGTCTTCAATCAGGTTTTGGTTATTGAAAAGACATGTTTAACAACGAAGAATTAAAAAAATGCTTACATTATTATTTAAGTTTCAAGCCATATTATTCATAATGCATTCTATCAAGCACAAAACCTATAAAGGCAACTGATAAAAAGCAGCACTATTCCCTTAAGTAAATATATGTATATATAAAAATTTGTGTGGAGTGTAACAAGGAAAGTAGAGCATGAAAGTTCATGTCCAAGTATAGTGTTTTCTCCTGTAATATGTAAGTAAAAGAAAGTAAAAATCAAGATCATCAAAAGGGTTTTTCTTCTTTCATTGCCGTATTAGCTATAAGACAAACAATAGTTGTCTCCAAACAGAATTTTAATAGTATCATCTGTTCGGCTTTTAAAAACCAATGGCCAGCTCCCTTTATCTTTCTTCTTGCCTCCACTATAAACAATATTTCTTATCCTGTAAAAAAGACTACTGAGGGAGGTGAAATGGATTATTCCATGGTCAGATCAGCATTTACTATTAATGTTATACCACTAAGAAAAAAGAATAGAGTAACGAAAACAGAGCCCTCACAAACACAAATAATGTTTTAAGGAGTTAAGAGAAATGGAGAGTGCTATCTCAGAGATACAAAAAAAGAAGCAGAAAAGCAAAGCAGAACAGAAAGTCTGCTTCTAAAATCTTCATAAAAATGAGGAAATTTTATGCTATGTTATGGCAAATTACTAAATTCTAATGTATTCGTAGGAAAAGAATGAATGTAAAAGAGTGATTAGCATGCTATGTACAGTAACATGCTATTATCTTCAGTTTGTCATGCTGCCTTTAATCATCCCACATTCCTGTCTCCTATTAAATCAGATTTATTTTTACTTCTAGACTCTGTGCTGGTCGTGCTTTGCATCCTATAGATCTAGGTAAAAGGTAAGAAGAAACTCTTCTTCTAAATATTGGGCAGCTTATAATTCTAACATATTTTTTTATTTAAACTCAGATTTTTCTTATTTCAAGTATGTATTTGTATGGGAAAGTGCGGGGAAAAGCTTTCAGGTCTATTTGTCTCAAGCAAATGTTACTTGCCATTTTTTTAATTATCAAGCTTCTCAATATTATTAAGTGTGAATGAGGAATGTGGTTTTTTATAAGTAAAAATCATTTATGAAATGTAGGTCTTGCCTGTATTAAGTATGCATAATACTCTTAGTAATTCAAGATGGCATTTTAAGTACGTGAATTGTAAATTCACAATATTGAAAACATCTAGATGGACATTTAAATATAAAAAAAAATATTGCCCATTAGAAGTGGTGTGATTTTTTTTTAATGCAGGACCTAGTAAAAAACAAAGGGCAACATGTAGAAAAGAGAACTTTAAACATAGTATTTGGGCCAATGACAGTAACTACTGTAGACATTACTTTCAAAAATGTGGCTACTTTTTTCAGTTTCTAAATGTAGAATGAAGTCTAACTTCAGGTTCCTTTCTTTTTAATTTTCTAATCTACGTGTAACATTTAATGTGTACCAAGCAACTGCAGGAAAATTTGTTGTTTTCATATAATCGAAAACCCTGGAAGAGGGATGTATGAAGCCACATTTAACGAAATTCTCAGAGCTGAAAGAGGAGTCAAAGCCAACATTATTCATGCAATGGTTGTTACAGATTTCATGATTAGAACCACCTTTCTCATGCCAGGCATTGAAAGCAGTATTCTCTTTTGCTTTTTTTTGCTCACATAAACTCCAAGCAGCAACAGGGTCTGTGGCTTTAAGCCAAGATGCAAGGTCTGTGGATGAGCCATTGCAACAGTCTGGCATGTCTCTCTAAATCAGCGCAAGTGCTACTTAACACAGGTATGGGATCTATGAAGGAAGCTGAAGGGTCCTTGAGAGCTCTGCAAACCTGCCCCCTCTTCACACCAGCTTGTGTGTTACCACTTATCATGGTCCCACGGTTGTACAGTCCCATGGATATCAGCCAGGGCTGTATGATTCCTGCAGGAACCTTTGTTTCTCCACCAGAAATTCCAGTATCAGTCTGTTACAGTTTAGAAAACAAAAAGTAAGCAATAAATTAAATAAAGCAATTTATTGCAGTTAAGGGTGTATTTGAATGAATAAATTTATGGGAGTTGGTTACACCTAAACAAGCAGCTACTTGTTCAGCCACCAGTCTAAGCAGAGTTGATCTTGTTCTGGTTGAAAAATTTGGTTACTTAGGTTTTGGCAGGAGCATCTAAGCAATGTCGTATTGGTGTTATCCTTCGAAATGTGTCCTGTTCTTACAAAGCAGCACAGCTACTGAGACCCTGATTTTTAGATTTCAAATCCAGATCTCAGATGGAGGTTTAATGAAAATTTGGGCGGTAAGAAGGAAGACCAGATACACCAAAGTCGGTCCTGCTACATTAGTATTAAAGTTTTGGGCATCTCTAGTTCAGATAAGATTTGGGTGTTCCCAGTCTTTGTTATCAATAAATATAGCAGAAAATAAGGTAAAGCCTTGTCTAAGGCACCTGGTCCAAATTTTGGCTCTAACTGCCTGGAGCCAATACACTGTAAATGCCCAAGTGTTAACTTTAACCTCTGAAATAGGCCTGCTGTCTTCAGCTAAAACCAAGTATATCTTTGCAGAATATGATCCCTAGTTTAGACAGGATCTGAAGAAGCAGCTCTGAGTGATAACTGAGTATTTCTTTCACAGTAACACAAAAATATATCTAAGTTTCTCTTGCAAAGGAATCCACAAGCTGGACTGCGTTCACATCCTGTTAGAAACTTACTCCAGGTGCTGAACGAAAACTAAGAGAACATGCCTCAAAGATGAATGGGTGCCAAAGAGCCAGAAATAGTCTTAAATTCAGTAGGGAAATTATCAACTCTTACACCAAGATTATTCAGTTGAATTTTTGAGCTTAAAAACTACTCCTGTTCTATGTAAAAGATCTTTTAATTCACTTTTTCCTATTACTCTGCCTCTCACTGAATACTTAAATAGCCTATTCTGCTGCTGCTTCAAGTCCATGAAAACAAGCACCTGAGGTTATTGATGTCCATGAGGTGATTCATCTGTACCAGTGTTTGAAAACTTGAAGGTTTTTGGTCTACCTTCCACTGAACAAATGTTGACTATGTAAATGCTACTTCAAAATTATCATCTGTCATGCCTAAAGTCTAGTTTATTTCAGAGGCAGCTGCCTCAGAATCAAGGGAGGGTTTTTGAAAAGTTGTGGAGCTTCACGTCTTTCTGTGCTTTGTTGACAAAAGCCTCTGATGTGTGGAAGCGGGAGGTGTGGAGTCCTTCTAGTTAACTCCTGTTAGCATCTTCATTTATAGTCGACTGTTTTGGGAGTAATTCTGGCATGCCCGCAGAAGCTACCAGGCGGGTTTGGCTTGTTTTCATCCCACGTTAACTTTAGGAAATGTTTAAAGTCTTTTTCTTCTAGTGTTAATGAACTTTGCAATGTTTCAACACATTTCCATCCAAGTACTCATTGGTATCACTAATTATCAACCAATCTCATACTTTTAAGAGTGGTGTCATTCCTGTTTTCATTTCACAAACAGGCAAATTGGATTTATATTTAACCAGTGTTTCTTCCTTTGGCAGGTACATTAATTGTCGTTATTTGCGCCCACCACGTAAAGCACTACACGCTCTGGCGTACAGGCCAGCCATGGGCCCCTGAGCCCAGCGGTGGGGAGATGGCTGCCTCAGAGATGGTTGCTTTCCACCATGGGGTTTGGGGAAGGACAGACCGTGGTCGCCATGAAGGCTGTTAGCAGGGAGCCCACCCGGCGACGGAAGGGCTGTGGGCGGGGGAGTGCAGCCCTAGCTCCGTACCGAGACCTGTGGAAGGGCGAGGAGCTTGCAGGCGGGAGGCCTGCGGGGAGAGGCCGGATCAGAGGGGTGCGGTGCCCCTCGGGAGCGCCGGGCTCGGGGCGGAGGGCACGGCCCTGGCTGCCGGGGAGGCCGGCTGGCTCCCCTCAGCTGCCACAGCCGCCTCTCCTCGCCGAGGGGCAGGAGACGGGGCAGCCCGCGCTGCGGCGTCTGGCGGAGGGAGGCGGCCGTCCCAGAGAAAGGAAGAAGTCTCCACTGAGGGGAAAAGAGCGGGCGCCGGGACGGACGGGGAGGGGCGGGCACTGCCCAGGCGCGGCCGCGCCGCAAGCCGCCTCCTCTCTCCTTCCCCGCCGGCGGAGACACAGGCGGCAGGAGGCGCTGGCGCGGCGGCCGGCGGAGCATGCGCGGAGCGGCGGCGGGGCGGGATGGTGGCGGCGGCGGGCCCGAGGCGCAGGTCGGTGTTGGAGCCGGGCGGTGCGGGGGCGGGGGGAGGCAGGGTGGGGGCCTGCAGCCACCGAGCGCCGCGCAGCCCAGCCCCGAGCGGGTGCGGGGTGGCCGCTGCCGCCTCCCCGTGAGCGCCTCGGTGTCGCCTCGCAGCGTCCCGAGGTGCCGGCGGCGAGAGGCGGCCGCGGGCCGGGCCGGAGGAGGAGGAGGAGGCGGCAGCAGCAGCGGCAGCGGTGTCGGTGATGCGCTGCGCCTTGTGCTTCCCCCGCCAGGTGCTCTCCCTCTGGCTTCCTATGTCCTATTACCAGGAGGATTTCTTCAAAGAGTACCTCAAGATGATGGCGAATTTTCTCGTCCTGAACTTGCTCATTTGTATTTCTCTGGTTTTCTGGATCGTGTCCATAACTGCAAGTACATACTACGGTGAGTCCAAAGGCCGGGGCTGGGGAGAGGCCGGCAGGGCATGGCGAGGGGCGAGCCGTGCCCCTGCGGGCTGCTGGGGATACAGGTTTGGAAGAGGAGCGTGCACAGCCCCTGCCATCGTCAGTAGAGCTGAAAACCTCGGTCCTGACAGTAGCTGATCGTGGTTTAGAAGGTGTTAACAGCCACAGTACCCTGCTTTGCAGCTCTGCCCGGGAATCCCGTTGAATTTAAAGTGTTGGTATCCTTTGTGATCTATCTCCCCAAAAGAAAGCAAATAAGATAAAAATGGAAAAGTGAAAGAGGGAGCTGATAGATGTCTTTCTCTATTAGGGGAAGTAGTGACAGGATGGGAGGAGCGTGCCAGTCTTCAAAACAGTTTTAGGAATGCACATGTAGCCTTTGAAGAGGGCATGCAACAAGCATTCCTTGGTCAAGGACCCGAGAAACAGGGGAAATGGTACAAGGAGAGAGGGATGTGTCCATGGAGTCTCTGGCAGGGGTGTATACAGTCAGCTCTGTTGTGTTCAGGCAACTCAGGCAGGCTGTGGGTTAGTTGTGCCTAGTTGCAGGGACACTAGTACTTTCTGTGGTCTATCATTTCAGTTCTAGCACCATTTTTACAGCAATGTGCAGAAGCAGCAGTACTGCTTTCAGCATCAGTTCAAGCCTAGAAGAGTTTAACTGCTTTCCCAGGACAGGTAAAGACCTTAGCCAGTTTCATGCAGGAAGAGCTCCAGTGTCATTGCAGTGTTGCTGAGAGTGCCTAGGGATGTGGTATGAACACCCTTAACTGCCTAGTGTCATCCTGGATCTAGAAGAAACTAGGATAAATATCCCACCAGTATAAGCTGACTTTTGCAGTGGCAGTTGGATGTTTCTGCTCAATATTTTTCAGTGCTTTGGGTTTTAGGATGGTGTATTAGTCCCAGTACAGCATTAAATCTGTGTTGTCTGGGCTCTTCTACTTTGGCTTGTAGTGAGATGCAGAAACACAGAAGATATGCAGAAGCAGGCTTCACAACCAGGTTTTGTTTGTGTCATTTAGAGCTAGCCAAGTTGGGTTTAAACATGCAACTTTATTTGTGCATGTCTGCTCTCTATAGGTATAGCTCTCTTGAGTTTTGCTCCTAATTAGGGTATTCCGGTCATTGCCATCTAACGTGATTGACAATTGACAGCGTAGAGTGGAGAGGCCTGATATCAGGTGAACCAGGATAGGGACTGATACAAAAGAGGAGACTGCAGACAAATCCTCCTTTTTGTAGACAATGATTATGGAGCAAGAACATAAGAACTTTTGTTGTCCATTTGCCTGAGACTGTGGAAAGACCTTGGCTTGAGGAAGTGAATGAAGTGTATAGTAGGAGTGGGCTTAATGAAGTGGGAGTGATAATTTATTTAAGTTCAGCCCATAAAACTGATGAAATTCACAGTCCTTAACCATAAATATAAAAATACTACAAACATAGATTTATTAATTTACAGTTTATAGTTCATAGTAATGCTTAAGCACCAAACAGTGACCAAAATGTTGATAAAATGGGAGTGTTGAAGAATCCATAATAAACTGATTAATGTGTTCTATCTTAGTCTTAACTGCTGACATTTAGTAGTAATTTAGCACCAATACTTTTCTTCCCCCCACACCACAAGGAAATACAAAAAGGTCAGTTTAAAAATGACCTTAAAAAGATGAAAATTCTGTTTGTTAACCAACCGAAAAGAACCCCTTTGTGTTCTGGTATTGCTCACACTCAAGTTAATATCAAGAACCTTCTTGGTTTGTGATTAGCAACACCAGCCTAAGAGCACTGGAGATCTCTGCACACACAGCTGTTGCTTGTCTTTTGAGGTTTTGAGTCAACTCTTGGCTGCAAGACTCCCTTGCACACCTACGGCATTGGGGCTTATCAGTACACAGAAGAGCAGTTTTCATTTTGTGAATCTTTGTGCTTGCAATGACAAGTGTTTTACTGTGAAATATGTTTGCCCTACTTTGTACCAGGGAGCCTGTCTATCTGCAAAGCTCTAGGTACTGCTGATGCAAGAGTTTTTGCTGAAAACCATAATGTTTAGCTTTCCAGCAAGACAAGCTGCTTGCCTGTGTGAAATCTTTCTTCTATGAGTTTGAAACTCACTTTAATTCTATGCTTGTGATGTCTTATAGTTGTATAGCAGATGTGACAAATAATTTCTCATGATTTTGTATGTTTTAGCTCAAAAGCTACATTAACGATTAGCTTTACTTTTCAAAAGTTTGTGAGTTGTTTTTTTTTTTAACAAAAACTGTCACTTGAAATCTTACTGAGATGGTTGTCAACTTAAAGTACACTTTTGAGAGCCTTACACCAAGTTCAAAAGGATAGAAAGGGCTGATTTTTTAGAAAGCATTCATGCTGCTTTCACCTAGTAGACTGACTTTCTTGTCATTTTTCTGGTTACTGAAATTCTGTCAAAGTAGTGTAGTTCAGGATGTAATCAATAACTTTCTTGTCTCTTTGCAAAGATGGAAGACTTTTAAGCAGTAGTATTAAGGAACAATTTCTTCTCAGACTTTTAAATTTCAGTATTATTCTATCAGATGTACTTTTGGCATCTTTTGCAATGACATTTGTGTCTTCCAATTTAAAGTCAAAATGAGGTGATAGAATATAAAGGTGGTAAGAATCTTACTGCTAAGGCAGTAATTTATTGAGTCCATTTTATGATTAAAATAATATACCTTTTAACTGGACAATAAGAACTCCTTCATTAACTTTATTACCTGCTTTTATTTTAGCAAGTGTTCTGGAATTTTAGAAGGAAACAAATATGTTTAGGACATTGATAAATTGTCTCCTTAGAAGATAAGTTGCTATGGACACTAGTGCTTTATGGAATAGTGTGGAATTATGACAGCTGAGTGGGATATTGTTTTCTTGTTCTGCAAGCTTGTTTAAATTCAGATCATAGTGACTTGAATGACTAAGCAAAAGAATCAAACTGAAACTCAAAAAAAAGCTTTTTAGAAGGCTCTGTAGACACTTTGATGAGAAAATAGCTTGATATTTTTGTCTTCAGTTCTGTTCGTAAAAGTAAACCATTTATAGTTTTGAAAACCAGCATTTTTTTGTTTGGGAGTTGTTCAAGTGGTCTGTCTTGGCAGTTTAATAATTGTCAGTGAAGAATATCATTAAAAGCAATCCTTTCTTGTAAAAAGTTTTGGGTTTGACTAATTTCCAGTTAAATACTTCAACACATTCTAAGTTGGGTTTATTTTCTGTGTAACAAGGAGGATAACAGGTAAGCCATTTTTGCATAGATGTTAATACTAGACCTGAAATAGTTTATTTCTCTTCAGTTCCCAAAAAGCAGTATACTTTCCAAATATAGAAGCTTTGATTATGTAGAATTGCTTTCATATGAAACCAAGGAATCGATAGATTTAAACCATGCAATGTATTGCAATTGTTAGCTCTGTGAGAAAACCCGTAACCTACAATCAAATATTCTAATAGCTGTAACACAGGAAGCTCAGTTTGACTAAATTGTGTTGACCACTAAACAAAGTAAAGAGGAAGCTCAAAGCTGTCTTGTTAATTTTGCCACCCCTAAATTCACATATACAGTTCACTTAGCAAATATGTAAACCTAACATCCATGCCCATGTGAAATCACAAGGCAGGACTTGAGTAATGTGGCAATTCGGTTGCAGCTGCTGTCAGAGAACAAAAATCAGCGAAAAGGATTCCCCTGCTATGTGGGGCGTATTACCTTATAGAAAAAGAAGGGTATCTCCTAGCTTAAATACCTTTTTTCAGTCTATGCTGAATATAGCATGCCACAAATAAAATAATTTCTCACGCAAACATGTTGTGCAAGCAAAAGGAAATTCTCTTGTCACTAAATCTGTTTGATTGTGCTGTTAGAATTTAGGAAAAATAAGAGGGAGGACAGTGGAACGTAGAAGTGAGAAAGAATTAGTCTGGAGAATCCTCAGAGAAGGAAAAATTTGTGAGAGTAAATGTGTATTACAAGACATGAAATTGTTGGATGTAGCTTGCTTTTCAACAAGTCTCTGCAGTGCTCCAGACCAAGGTGTGCAGTTAGTTGTCTGTGCTGCTGCGAGGCTGGGAAGAGGTTGTGCATGCATGTGCAGTGGAGAGGGACTACGCAAAGCAAAGAATAAGGAGTCTAAATCATCTGCGATTCTCAGCTAAGCCAAATTTTCTGTAGATTAGAGAAAGAGACGGGACAAGGAGAACTGCACTAGATAACTTCAGGCTTGCTTGAGGATAAATATTCAGGTGGAAACCAGACTGTATAACACCCGACTTGTATGTCATGTGGCTACCTTTCCTTAAATACAAAATTTATAGTGTATATTGTTCTTTATTAAAAATAATGATTTGGGGAACCCAGTGGCTTGCTGAAATAAGTTTAATTTTTAAACTGTTCCTAGTTTCCTTTGCATGTTTCTAGGACTAGCCCTTTTGGTGAAACATGTAGGGTTAATAAAGTCATAAGAACATCTATTGTAAAGGTAATGGATGTGTTCTCAGGTCCTGAGGGATATAAATTCTACCCGAGATACGCTGCTGTGGTGGAGAGAGGGACCCAAGAGTGTAGTTACCATGGATAAAGGTGATCAGATAGTAATGCAAGAAAAGACGACGTGAAGATGTTTTACACCACAGCTGTTGTAATTAATATACTGCATGACTGAAGAGATAAGTAGCCTGGTTCAATACAAGCAGGTAATCAGGGGAGGGGAATTACACCATCCAGGTTACTTAATATATTCTCATCTTTTTTTGGAAATGAAACACCTTTCACTCAGCCAAAAAAATCAGTGGATTGTTGGAAACTGTAAAATCTTGCTGTCTCTCTGCTACGAGTACTGCATGCGCTTGCGGTCATCCCATTTCAAAATTCTGCTATGAATTAGAAAGGAACAGTAAAGGCAGGAAGGATGATCAGAGCAGGTAACAGCATCCATTTGAAGAGGACTTAAATAGGTAAAGATATTTCAGCATAGCAAGGGGACATCTATGTAGATCATGAATGGCAGGAAGAATGTGAATAGGAAATCATTATTCAGTTGGTCATACAATTTAGCAGATGTCTGATGAAACTTGAGGCAGCAGATCTTTGTTGTTCAGCTTTTTGAAAGGCCTTTTTCAGTGCATCTAAACCCAGAATTCAGTTCTGTGGGTGGCTGTGGAGAGGAAAATTATAACTGTTTTTAAAAATGGATTGGACAAATATATGGGGGATTTTAGCAATGCCAACATAAAAGTTCCCAATAAAACAGGGAACATCATTCTGTCTCTGTTCCTTATACTCTTTCCTTGCACATGTGCAGCTCACCACTGCCAGATGGGATTCTGAGTCAGACAGATGTTTGGCTTGGTCCAGTTTGGAAGTTCTCCTATTTTCAACCAAGTATAGTGTGGAAACAATCAGAACGTTTTGGATACTAACAAAGGGGGAATATTTGTTTTTTAAAACTGTAAAAGAAGGCCAAGCATCTAAACTTCCTTTCTCGCATCAGTGTAAATTATCAGTGATGCTGTGATTAAACTGATTATTTGTTCATAGACCAGCAGGACAGAATCAGTGTACAAAATAAATGGATATATGAACTGCAGGACTTCCTGCTAGTTTTATTAGAAGACATCAAGTATCGCTGTAGGTCAACTAAACACATAATATATTATAGAATATGTAAGTTTTCCAAACTAGAATAAAAATGGATATGGTAGTAATATTAAAGCTATAGAAATACAGCCATTAGCTAGCTTATATGCATGCTGACGTCTTCTCTCCACATAAACATGAAACTACTTCTGAAGTCTTCTGTCAGCCAAGTAGCAGCAAACCTTCTGTTAACATAGTGTAAGATTTTAATTGATGGGATGGACAACAAAGTGACAACATTAGGCACATCCTAGGAATAATTCAGAATACACAGATACGAAGAAAGTTGCCTGCTCTTCATAGCCAAAAGCTACCAAGCTAAAGCTTTTGATGAACAAGAATGCCGTTTCCTAAAAACAGTGGTATTTGGGATGACTTGAAAAACAAGGTAAAGCTTCCAATATATTGTTCTAATTTTCCTTCCATTACAATGCTAAACAGCATTAGTGACCATGGACAGTGTTGTTCATTCCCTTTATTGCTGCCATATTCACTTCATCAAAAACTGCATTTAAAAAAAAAAGAATCATAGTAATAATAAAAAAAATTCAGATTTGTTATTGTAGTTACTTGCATCAATTTATTTAAAGTTGCTTTGCTGTCTCGTTACGTGTTTTGTTAACTGGAATTTTACTTTGAATCTTATTCATATTTGAAACTGAATTCTACATAACTTACTGTGGATGTATGGGTTGGGTTTTTTTCCTAAAATCTGAACTTACCTATTTTATCGAAATCAAGTTTCAGCTCGTCTTAACATTTTGAATGTTAATTTTTGGAGCTTATAAATCCCTTTTAGAATAGAAAATATCACCCTGTTTATTTCTCGACACATTTGCTATTTCTTTGTAATTAATTTTAGTTAATTTAATGTATTTTCTTTTTTCTGTGAATAGAATAGCTGAATAGAAAAACTGAGTAGATAATTGCAGGTATTTTGGTCTTCCATTCATAAGAATATATTTCTTCTGAAGGGTAAAAAGTTTTATCTCTATTAAGATCAAATTTTACATATATACTAGAAGGTAATTACTTTTAAGATATAAAGGTATTAAAAAGGCTTATAAGGATCATCTGTAACCATTTAATTTGATTTATCAGGTACTTTACGACCCATTTCTCCATGGCGCTGGCTTTTTTCAGTCTTGGTTCCACTAATGATTGCTACACAGGGTTTTAAGAAGAAGAGTCTTGATCACAGTGGTGCATTGGGAGGTATGTTCTTTCTGAGACTACAGCTAAACATTTAATAAACTAAATTAAGGTCCTTTTTATTGTAAATAATATTCTTTTAAGACTTTCCTACCTAGTTCTATTATAATAGAAGTATAAATGTAAGCATATATACCTTGAATTCATACTTATTTTTTTTCTCATGCCTGTTTAAATAGTCAGGTTAATTTTTGCTGCTGTTTGTAGTTAATTTGATTAATATTGTCATTAGATTTATGTAAACCTATAAGACTGTTTTAAACTTCAGTACAGCATGCGGTTAAATCACACATAGAGATAATGAAATGGCAGAGGCAGTGGTGAAGAAATATCATAAAACTGAGCCATGTCAGCAGCCTACCTGCCTGGTAGGAAATCAGTAAAGGTAATATAGTTCTCCTTTCTGTAATATGAGCAGTTTTAGGCATTTTTTTGCCTCCCAAAAATGAGAAGAAAATTAAATCTGTGCTTCACTTCAAGCAAATGATTGTTTCAACAAAGGTTTTTCTTGACCACGTGAGAAAAACCCCAACGTAGCGTACAATAGTGTTTGTTGGAATTTGATGCAAGATTTCCATGTGAGGTGATTCACCCTTGTCTTGTGACATTGTCTGAATTGATGGTCAATGGAAAGAAACAGGACCTCAAATCCTTTCCTTCCATGTCACCCATTTTGCGAATCTTGTTCCATGAGTTAAGGGGAGCATTTTCTAAATGAAAAAAAAAAAAATCTTTTCTCTCCTTCTGTGTTTTTGCCTCTTAACATAACAGCTCTGCTAGCCAGCTTATATTGGCATTTGCTTTAAGCATGCCCAGTTTTCTTTCAGTCATGAAGAACTGTAATCTTATGGTGGGCAGTGAGAATTAGACCTCCCCTGTGGAGGAGGAGATAAAAAAGAAGCACATCCTGGAGCTCAAATACAGAAAATTACAGAAAGAAAAAGATGACATAAAAATCCGAAACAAAAAAAGAAAATTAAGAACAGAAGGGAAAAGTAGCAGCTGTTAAGATGTGGCGGAGGGTTATCCAGATTATCTTAGAGACCTTGGGGGAGGGATTTGATTCCCAAACTGAATATAAACTTGCTGATGGAGACACAGCCACAGCTGTGTATATACTTCATATACAAATAATCGTATTCTTCAGGCAGGGTGCTTAAATTTCAATTAGATATCATTTGGCTTTTTTTTAATTGCTCCGTCTTTTGTTTTCACACAGTGTTACTGATTTGTGGCAAGAGAAGGTCTTAAAGAATCCCACACTTTAGCAGTAGCAATGAAATTAGCAATAAAATTTAAGAGAAAATTATAAAGATAACTGATTTTTTTTTTTTTTCAGTCCGGATGTCACTAGAATTCTCATACAGGTAGGTATTAGGCACTTCAGTAATTCTCTTATTGTGTGATTATCTTAGGTTTATCATGAAGATACTCTTCATATTCAAGAGATTCAAAATACTTAATTGCTTTGCAAAGCAGACACTGTTACATGAAGGAACTTTATATACTTTTTTTTTTCTTCATAGGATTGGTGGTTGGATTTATCCTTACAGTTGCAAATTACAGTTTCTTCACTTCTTTGTTTGTATTTTTTGTTACTTCTTCAAAACTTACTAAATGGAAAAAAGATATAAAGAAGCAAATAGATTCAGAATACAAAGAAGGTAAGCCATAACATTTTAATTCTTTAAGATCTCTTGTGGAGAATATATGCATATTCGTCTTCCTTTCAAAGGGTCAGACGAGATGTAACATGCGGAGTAGGGAACACTGTTGTTGTGCCTCCCCTCCACCTTTATCCTTGTGAACATTAGCAAGCGACCTTGCATTTAATAAATTGCTATCTAGTTTCTGATTTGAAAGTGTGTCTTTTTAAATTTTAACTTTATATAGGTGTGTTTGGCTTTTGTCTTATGCTGTTGCCTGTCAAAGTGTTTTGCCTGAAAATACTAAAATTTAATTTTTGTCACTTTAGGTGGACAGAGGAATTGGGTGCAAGTATTCTGTAATGGTGGTGTTCCTACTGAGCTGGCTATCTTATATATGATAGAAAATGGACCGGGTGAAATTCCGATAGACTTTTCGAAGCAATACACAGCATCATGGATGTGCTTATCCCTTTTGGGAGCTTTGGCATGCTCTGCTGGTGATACATGGGCTTCAGAGATTGGTAGCGTTATGAGTAAAAGCAAGCCAAGGTTGATAACAACCTGGGAAAAGGTTCCAGTAGGTGAGGTGTTACCTGTTCTACATGTTCTTGTCTTAATATTTTGCTGATCTGTTTTGAATTATGCATCCAACTTGAAAAGTTCAACAAAAGCCCCAGAAAAACAAACATCAGAAATCCGGGATTAGAAAATACTGGCAGGAACGCATTCTCTGAAATGGAATTTACTCAGTTGTGTTCCTGCTGCATCTCATTGGTGAGATGCACCGACATAGCATCCAGGGAGCTAAAATCAGTCTTAGTGAATGCAGTCACTTCTCATCTCTGGTACTATTAAAGGTGTTTATACTGCCGATAATATAATGGATACAAGTTATCATCTGAATTTTTCAGACATTAAAATTTTAATCAGTAGGAGAATATATATATGTACAATACAGACACTTCAGAAAATTAACTTCTTAACCAAAAATCTCATTTCCTTTAACATCTTACCAAGGGTGGGTAAAGTGAACCTTCTGTCTGTGAAACCTTGTCTGCACAGTGGATGACGTTGCTACCTTAAAGCAGCGTGTCTTTTCTTAGTCTTGCTGGCATGTTGAGCTGAATTTTAGATCTTGTGGGATAGAATTTAAATGTGTGGGCATTTTTTTTTCTTTTTTAAAGTATTCTTCAGATTTTTATTCAGTGAGCTGTCGAACATCTTCCTTTCTATGGATTTTGTTCCTTCTTTTAAATTTGTTGGTGAAATATATCTTGGTATACTGCTTCTGAAAGAGGCATTGTTTTAATAACATGCACATCTCAAGCTCTGTATTTTTGGAGCAAATATCTTTTTTCTCCTGCCCGCCCCCCCTTACAGCACACAAATACCAGGTGACATTGCAAGGTGTGCTGTCTGGTTTTATTTAATTTAATGCTAATGATTATGTCTAGATAACTAGCCTTAGAGAAGGGAAAGGTAATAGTAATAGGCTGTAATGGTACACGTTAAGCTTCTCAGCAGCATAATGGGAATTGTAAATAAAAGCTGTGGTAGCAAAGCCTTGTGGATATAAGGGGGGAAGATCACTATGAACACAGTTTTGATTTCATAATGTAAGTCTTTCAGAAAAAGTTTGTAAATCAGCTTGGTTTTGTTTGATTTAGGTACTAATGGAGCAGTTACTTTAGTGGGCCTGCTCTCAAGTTTGCTTGGGGGCATGGCAGTCGGTATAGCCTACTTCATAACACAACTCATTTTCGTGACTGATCTGGAAGTATCTGCTCCGCAATGGCCCATTATTGTGTTTGGTGCAGCAGCTGGCTTATTGGGATCAATTGTTGATTCATATTTGGGAGCTACGATGCAATACAGCGGTAAGATTCTTCTCTTTTTTTCTTTTTTTTACCCTCTCCTAATGTAACCTAAAAATGGACTTGAATTTCCAGAAGGGCTGAGGATGTGATTTTTAAGTGGAAAAAATACAGAATTAGCAACACAAAGAACAAAGGGAACCAAAGTGATGGACTTCATAATGAAAACAAGAGCAAGGGCAGTTGGTCCTTTTCCAGTTTTTGATTTGTTTATCTTATGTTACTGTCTTGTTGATGACTGAAAGAGACCAGAGATCTCCAACACGTTACCTTGGAAAAAGCAATTGCTGCCCTCTCCTTTTCTATATGCCTAATTATGGTAACATTTTATAAGAGAAAATATCAGCTTAATTTTATCCATTCACCCAGATTAAGTTGTCACTGCAGAAGCTCTATTTCTAACTGTGAAGACTTAGCAATAGTCTTGACTTTAAGAATTAAATAAGAAAAGCTCCAGGAAAATGTGCACAAGATTTTACTTCCTGTTTTTTTCACCACTTAAGAGAGTACTGTTTCCTATAAGTTAAGCTTATCACAAACTAGCTGTGACTTTAAAAAAAAATATGTCTATTTTTAAAAAAATTGTTGGCTGGCAGATTCCAAATTATTTTAGTATTTATTTACTCATTGTGCTTAAGGATCATTGTCTGTGAATAAACACTGCAGACAATGTTTAGGCTACACTGTAAACTTACCCTATGTTTAAAATTTGTTTAAAGACCTTATCTGACACGATTCTGTTTGACAGCTGGTTACAGAGAGAACTTAAGTTTTCATATTTTGTTGTCAGTATACTTATTTGTTGGAAGTCGAGGTTTGAATGTGCAGCTGAACTGCCTGAGAGATACAAGTCCTTTAAATCTACCATCACAGTGAGAACTGCAAACTGTTGTTGACGCTGTGGATTTGGCTTTACAGCAGTTTTTATGCTCTATTCCGTGTAGTTCCCGGAAAGTCCAAAATATAATGGAGTGTTTAACCATTTGAGGAATTTTTAGATATTTCTGTACTAAAGAGGAAACACTTAAGCACTCAGACAATGTTTCATGCTCCTAATGAGGCAGATGCATTAAGAGAATGTGGTAAACCTAGCTAATGCATGCCTGCATTTATCAGCATCTATTTCTTCTTCACTTCAGATATTTTTCCATGCTCAGCAACTTACTTTGCTAGCTGCAGCAGGGACAGTATGCAAGTTCCACAATTTCTTTTACAAATTCATAAGCACTGCTGGAGTAGGTATACTATATACACATATATGCTATGGTATGTGTATGCTGTGATATAGATTACGTAGTGCTGCTCATGTGGTGCAAACTGTTAGATTTTGTGTCCCTCCTTACTTTAATCCACTTTTCCAATCCGTGTTCAATGTAATCTCATAAGAAATACTCCAATCTCTCTGCAGTGTCTTGAAAAACAATAAATATGGCAGTGGTAATAAAGAATTGTGTCTTTTTTTTGAAAACATGATGCTACCACTGCTAATCCCTTCTGTCAGTATTTTTCCTGTGGGTAATCTTCCTAGTTTTGGTTCATGTAATAGTCTGTGATACCCACTGTTTCTAAAATAAAGTCCTTCCCTGCTCACACATTTATTAAGTAAAACTTTGTCTGAATAGCTTGCAGGATTAGATGCAAATTTTCCCATGTTATCAGTCTGAAGCCATACCTATTCTGTAAATAACAAAGCTAATGGAAGGACTTACTGTTACCTTTCCTACTTGTTTATGCTCTGAATCTATGCTTTATGTGCATTTCAGGTATATATTTATAAAAATTTATTTGCATTTTTTTCCTCTCAAGAAAACTGATGACTTTCTAAAACATAGCAAGTGTTAAAAGCTAAACTATCAGGCTCTGAAGTTTGATTTTTCTGTAGCTCTTTTGCATTACCCAAAGCTAGGTTTAAATGTGTGATTCAAAGGTAACTGTAATACCAGCTATATACCTGCCAAGCAGGTTTGTGCTGTGGGGTTTTTTTAAGTTGTGTCTGAGGTGCTGAAAATTTTGTAATAAAGCAGCAGCTCAAAATGAAATTTCCATGTTGTGGATATTAGCAGATATTCAAATCTACAGAGAAAGATAATGTTAATATAAAATGTGCTGTTTTGGAATATTTCATCATCTCAACTCTAAGTGTGTGCATATGCATGTACCCAGTTAATACTTCACTATAGTGTGAGTTGGCATTAAAATCAAGCATCCTAGAATTTTATGCTTTTATCAGCATATAAAATAATGCAGCTGGACAAAATGTAGGATAATGGTGTGTATACAGTAGCAGCTAATGAAACACAGTGCTAGAGTACTGCTAATACAGAGGCAGAGCAAGAAAAGGCTTAAGTAATAGGAAAAAAAATCAGCTGCTGGTACTGTAAAACTGCTCTATAAATAGAAATGTTAAATTCAACCTAAGTAAGGAGCTTGTTTTCTGTCAGATCAAGTAATAATGTTATTTCCATAATTTTCCTTTGAAAACAAATACATCTTCTTGACAAGAAATACATGCTGCTAATCAGTTGTTTCTGTTCTGTTCAAAACAGCATCCTTTGCCTTAGAATGGGTCTTGGAATAGCTTTTTCCTCTTCTGATTTCCTCTTGTGTTTCATTCCTTTCTTTGCTATGGAACTAGGTAAAGAGAGAAGTAGACCTGCCAGAGTGTAACTTTTCAAAAGAGGTAACTTCTAACATAAAGTATTGCATTTATATCCCATTCTTTGAAGCTACCAGATTAAACTAACTGTAATTTAGTTTAGTCTACTGCTGACTTTTCTTACAGACGTTTAACACCTTGATGATAAACTGAATTTAGGAAGTTGTATACACTTGGTTATTGAGTTTCTTTTCAGCTTGGTTGGCTTTGTAAAATGAAGTCTTTTTATCTTTTCCCAGGTTTTGACCAGAATATTGGCATGGTTGTCAACCACCAAACAAAAGACTCCAAGCACATATCTGGAAAACCTATATTAGACAACAACGCAGTAAATCTTTTTTCTTCTATAATCATTGCTTTGGCACTCCCAGGCGCTGCGTGGTGTTTCTGGCCCAGGCGTTGAAATGGTTTAAGGTTTTCTGCATGTGTTTCATTTATGTTCAGTCTTACTCAAAGACTCTGAAGAGTTTTCTTTGAACTCTCTTGAAGAGAGGGATCTGAAACTTTCAGGGAACCAAAGGATTTTCCATCTCAACTTATTAAGGCTGTAAGCTTCATATGGCAATTGGCGTCTGTCAGGGCAAGGAAGGGGTTTTGTCGATATGCTCTTGCTGCTCTTTAAATGGGTGTAGATCATTGCCAAGTGAGGTGAAGCACTTCATTTGTCCTCATGGAGCTGAAGGGTTGGCGTCTATGTTCTCTCCAGTCCCCAGCATCTGGAAGGGCAAGAAGCTGGAAATAGAAGTCCAGTCTACATCCATCAGTGTGATGGAGCATTGTGGCGGTTGTCCAAGCCAGGCACAAAGTAGTCTGAAACTTTATGTAGGCAGTGGTAACATGGGTGAATGGGTGAATTCTGGTATTTCTCATAATCTACAGTGCCTAAGGTTTTATGGAAATATTTTTTTTGGGGAAAAAGAAAGAAGTAAGTCTTGTTGCCTATTCTGTATCCTGATACTATCTCCACTTCCCTGAGAATAGAGTTGGTAAAAGTGATGCCACTGCATAATGTTTGAAGCAAAAGACTAAATTTAAAATAAAAACTCACTAGTTTTTCCAGTAAGAATAATAAATTGGTCTGTGCTTTTTTGACATCTTTATTTCTAAACTAATGAAGATTGTCAATACTGTGGTACTTATTAAATTATCTAAAATATTACAGTTGTGAATTCACATAAATTTCTTTAGAAATAGAACACTTTTTCCATAAGCATGGAATTGTTCCATAATGTTTATTAGCATTCTGACCAAACTATACTCTTTGGTACTTTCTCAGCAGCGGAAGTGTTTCCCATTTTGTTTGGGGTTGCTATTCAGAGATGATGGTCTCAACCAAAGAAGTTACAGAGGTTATCCTTGTAGTGAATGGTGAAAGTCTCACTTATAAACCATTTCAAAACGGGAATTTAACTTTTGATGCTCAGGCTCCTATGTTAGGTGATTCCATCTTCCATCATTAATTTATAAAAGAGGTGAAAGTAATTTAGCCAGCACAGATTGTACTTAAATTTTAGAGATACCCTCATAATAACCTGTGACTGTCATAATTCAGAAGGTAGGGCCCATACTGTTAACTTATAAAAACCTTTTCTTTTTTCTTTAGAGGTAGGTATTTTGTATTAAATATCTGATTTTTTTACGAATGTCTTGTGTATGTTGCCTGTCTTAATTCACTTGAATTGTGTATTATGTCACCTTTTATGGGATATTCAAAAATTTTAACACCTTCCATGTTGAGTTTACTCTTCTGAAATCTTAGTCTATATAAATCTGGAATTATTACTGGAACTAGTTCACTGTATTATCCAATTGTACAGATGAGATTTCAAACTAGGAAAAGCTTTCTGAAAAGAACAAATTGTGTGGCTGCTGTATGTCTGTTCCTGTGGACAAGCACAAAGTTATAAAAGGAATATATGCACTTAAACTGTAACAATAAACACTTGAGATTTTTATGCATTGTTTTGATTTATGCTGCTTCTAAATAAACACTGTATTAGTTGTCTTTTAAGATTTTATTAATACTGTTGTGATTTCTAGAATTAAGAAAGGCACAATTTTTGTAAGATACTTCTTCTTTCAATCAAATGCCTTGGTTTTGTATTCTTTTGTTTCCTGAAACAAAGTATATTTCCAAACACTGGAGTGGACATGGGATCCACTTTGGGTCTCGTTTGAAAAACAGCTTGCCATAGTGAGGAGACATCTGATTTTAAATTCATAGCAGCATGAAATGCTTTGATCTGTTACTATATGAATGAATGTGATCTGAATGAACTGCTGCCAGCAGGACCTCCAAAGGCCATTATTCAGAATTTTTTATTTATTTGTCATGTCTTAGTGATGACACTGAGTTTCTTTTGAAATTCCCACTCATAAATCTCCAGTATTTAGAAAGATCTGAGCACTCTTGAATTCTAAAAGGGACAATGTTAACTCTGGGTGTATTATACTGAGTGGAGTATAGTTTATGCAAATATTGTTACATTTAACTATGTAGTATCTGTAAAACTGTTAGTGTTTGGGGGGGTGGGAGGGAGGAGGTACAGGGAAGAAGTTACAGAATGTGACAAACTGCCTGTAGACTGGTGTGTGTCCCTGAGAGCAGTTCCTGAGCTCAGAAGGGAGCAGGCAGGGATACCGCCTGTCCATGTGCTACTTGGAGAGGCAGAAAATGCGGGAAGTGAAAGGGAGAGTGATAAAAAGAGGAGGAGCTGGGAGAAAACCAAGGAAATTGATAGATTTGAAGGTGCAAAACAGGTCACTGTAGTAAGCAAATTTTATTCCATTCTTTAAACACTCGAGTATCTGTTTTGCTTCAGAGCCATTGGTACCGTTAGTGTATGAGATAACTCTCACTGACTTTCCTTTCATATTGAAGTGGCACAAATATTTCCAAGAGGATACACTCAATATTTTTTTAATTGAAGTATTCATCTTCATTCTTGGCTTGATTTTCAGATGCGTTAGAAGTTCAAGTGAGAGTATGAATATGACAATTTTGTATGAAGTAATATAAATAATGAAGGGGATGTATCACCTCTCTTGGGTGTTAAGGACTAGCTGACATTCAGAAGACCAACTTTTTTATAATAAAGGGCTGAAACATCTTGAAATACTGTTGGCACTTTACAGAACATGCTTTGAGCACTGGATAAATGTGTTGATAGATTGATATTCACATTAAAATCTATTAGGATTGGGCATCTCAGATTTGTAAGTAGGATTTGTTTTCCTTGTGTTTCCCCAACAGTGCTTTGGTCCCTACTCAGCCTTTTAAATTTCATTATCCAGCATCTTAAATTGCAGTAAGTCACTCTTCTTCAAGTAGGAGTTGACGTGTTTCACAGAAAGTTTATTTACTTAAAGCTTTGTAGGCACATTACAGTCTCTGCTTCTGGCTATTGCCGTAACTGGATAATAACTTGAATTTAAATACTGCTTCTGTTGGGGGGTGGGGTGCAGCTTTCACAATTATGGGCCTGTTGTAATATGTAAGTAAGAGCGGGTACGTGAATTCACTCAGACTATGTGGATCCCTGCAGTGCTCCCAAGCCTGCAGCCACCTTCAGTAAATACTAATGCAAGTCGAAAATGAAGATGAAATGTGGGAATGTGGAAATAAAGCTGTCAGGCAAATGGCGGCTTGTACTTAGGTACTCCCAAGTCTGTAAAACTTGAGACCAAGTAAAGAAATCCCACCAAGACAGCATTTATTTGGTTGCTTTTCTATAACTTTGAGGAGAAAATGGGTCAATTTTAATATCTTGCCACTACAACCACGAACTTGAATCATAGAACAGCCCAGGTTGGAAGGGACCTTGAAGGATCATCCAATCCAACCTTCCATGGGAAAGGGAACCTAGATGAGATTATCGAGCACCCTCTCCAGCTACAACTTGAAAACCTCCAGTGATGGGGACTCTACCACATCCCTAAATGTCAGCTTTCCTTGAAACACAGTGACGCGGATGCACGTGAAAGCAGAGGACCATGGTTATGTGAGTTCTGGCTGAGAAACCTTCCACATGACTGACTGATAATATGAAGTAGTAATGTCATACATGTTATCACTTTGAAAATATTTTTAGAATAAACGTACCCTCCCTTAGTAGATCTTCTAGCAGGATTGTTTGCTCTGTGCTGCTCTGGGATCTGCCGTCTTAGAGCAGGGGCAAGTGCTGGTTCCTAATCCAGGTGGTTGACTAAAGCAGGAAAAAGTGGGTTTAGTTGAAATTTGGAAGAACTGTAGTGATCCATGGTGAGGGATGGGGTTTTGGAAAGGGGAATAACACCCATCTGAAAACAACTGCCAGTTTGGGGGGAGCCACCTGGTTGGACTTGCAGAGCCACCTGCGGTGCCCTGTGTAACTTGTTTGCACCTCTCTTGCCTGGTAGCTGCTTTTGGTGGCTTTGTTCAAACCAGCATGAAGCAGAATTAAACACTGCAGTGTGATCACCGTCCGAATTGGACTCAGAGGTTCAAACCCACGCTACTAAGAAGGATGACAGCAGTTTAAAAAAACATGAATGCATTCTGCAGTTAGAGGAAATGTCAGCAGAAAGCAGGAAAGCGGTAAGAAAAGTCTTCTGGTGCTTAGAGGATATTTGTTAATATCCTCTAATAACTTCAGTAACTAGTTTGGTCAGGACTTTGCAAACGCAGCCCTAGCCACAAAGCTAAGGAGGTAGAAGGACATCATAAAAACTCATGTTGGCCCTAAGCAGTGACATCATGCACGTGATGCAGAAGTAAACACCTGTGTGCAAGCTTCTTGTTACGAAGCCTGAGCTCAGCACCCGGACCTCGTGGTTCTGTAAACTGTGGAGAGAATACGCCATTCTTCACTCTGTTTTAATTAACCCAGTTACAAGCTTCATAAAAGCCCTTGGATTCCTGACATGTTTGTTTGCATAAATACCTCAACCTCTACCCTTACAACCCAGCACAGCTATACATTTATAAAAGCATCAAAATCCCCATGAAACAGCCCAGATCGCTGCTTCTTATCAATGCTGGGCTGGTATCAGTCATGGGGGTGACAGTAGTTACTGTGCTCTGCTGTTTCTTGCTGAAAGGCTCTGGCTGCAGTGACTTCTGCAGAGTTCAGCCCAGTACTAGAAAAGCAATGACCTCCATCATCCCAATTTTTTTGTTACCACTACTTGTTATCCTGATATGTCACTATTCCATTTGTTGACTTCCCAAGTCCTGAAATCATTCCACTGTCGAAAGCTGCTGCAATCAAATGCTCTCCCACAACAACTGTAGTTTCAGTCTGCCTTCAAACTGCCAAATGCCTCTGGTTATGGTGCTCCCAATATACATATGCATCATCTTGTTGCATTAAGTGCCTCCTCCTAATATAATTTAAAATGAAAAAGTGAAAGGAGATGATTCATGACGCATTGGGATAAGAAGCGTGAGAATAATTCATCTCTGGAATTCTGGAATCCCTATGTCTTTTGGTAGGTGCCATAAGAAAAAGAAGAAAAGGGTGTCAGCGTCTGACATTGCACTCAGCAGTGTCTGCTGAGAGGCTCTATAGTTGACTTAACTTGTGCAAAGCTATGCCAGAAAACAAAACAAACAAACAAACAAACAAAAAAAACCCAAACCCTAAAAAGTGCCTGAAGCCATTATCACAAGACAAAATAGAAGCATAATTTAATTTATTGTACTTTAGAGTTTGAGGTTAAACGAACAAAAATATTCTCACACTGGGTTGCCTATAGACCTATGAGTAATGTACCACTTCGGTTCAGATGATAGGTTTGGTTTGGAGTGGTTTAACATGTACTTCACTTGGGTTGAGAACTCACCTGAAATGAGAAAGTAATCTAGATTTCAAGCTTAGATGCCTTCCCTTTTCCTCTTCTTATCTCTAATGAAGCCAGTTTTCTACTACATATTTTGATTTTTTTCCACAATGGAAAACTGCTCCTCATCTGTCTTCACTTACTGTTTTATGTGAGAAACTATCTTCGTTCTTAAGGTATAACAAAGTCAAGAGGACAGAGGCAAGGATAAACCCACGTGTAGTTTTGAAAATGCTTTGCCCAATTCTTCCTTGCAGCTGCTTTTGCCCTAGAGTGCAAGTTGTAGCTTGATTACAGCGTGCTCCGCTTTATTGACTTGCACTCTTAAATCACGCGTAGGCAAATGGTTCTCCTGCCTCCAGCCCTCCGTGCAATCACAGGAATGCAGGCCGTGCACGGTGCACGGCTTGAGTGAGCTTCTGATAGCGTTTTTAGAAGGAGCATAAAGTCCAAATTCACAAAATACACAAGGGCTTAATTTAAATGTTCTCCAGCCCAGTCTAGTGACTTTTGACACAAATTTCTTCTTTGTTAGAGAATTTCAGCATTTTCATAGCCAATAGATTATCTTTCACTCCTGATATTTGGCGCATTTAAAGTTAAAGAGATAATGTATCTCAGATTTTTTCCCTTAATTCTTGGTTATTTTCACTGCAACAGGGCAGTGTTGTTACCCTCTGTTTTCTTGAGATTTTTGAGAATACTGCTTTTATTGAAAAAAGTAAACCTTCCACGTGCTCAATTAATACTTATGCTAAAAACTGAGTGACTGGTGCTACTGCTTTTATTGAAAAAAGTAAACCTTCCACGTGCTCAGTTAATACTTATGCTAAAAACTGAGTGACTGGTGCTACCAAACCATTATCTGCCATAGAAGAAAAGCAAGTGCTTAAGAATTTTGCAAGTGGCCAAACTGAAAAGAAGAAATGAATTAATGCAACAGCTTATTTTGTAGTAAGGAATGCAAATGAACATATCATTTAATGGCAGCCTGAATTCCAGCAGGCACGTGCTATTGTTCATATTCAGCATTTCAGCCTTGTCCTGAAGAATGGAAGGTGTTAACAATTAACTGTTGCTGACATTTCTACATAATGTAACAGCAAAACGCTACTAGATTCAATAGGCACTGCTTTAAAGACTGCTTTTCGACACCTCTAATTTTAAAAAATTAAAACTGTCAAGAGTGTTCTCTTTAAGGACTAGCCATTTGCTGAAGTTAAAATCCAACTTTTTAAAAAGCTTTTATTTATAATTTGTTTGATATGAAAGGGATAGTACATTTAAGATTAGTAATTTTCTTACACCATTACCAGGATAACATTTTGTTTAAAGGTTGCTCATACTTTTTATCCAAGAAGCAAACATTAAGCTCAGAAGATTTTTTTTTAATTTAAATGGAGTTAACATTATTGAAAATTACTGTTAAATCTGTGATACCACTTAAATCCCCTTAACTGATATCTGTATGCACTTGCATACAGCAGCTCTAGTTTGGTATTTAAGCTAGCAGGTAAGAGAATAAGGACTGTGATAGTAATATATATGTATTAGTCTATACCCATGTCTCCACAGAATTTACAAGCCCAAAAATAACACCTGCACGTATGCCATTTTGGGGTTGTTATCACTAATTCTTCGCAATTGTAATCCTCTCCTGTTAAATATCCTCTCCTATTTATTGTCTGCCAGTATCTGAAGAATCCAGTTTGCCTCATCACAGTTTCCTCTATCTCTTTCTCTGTTTTACTGCCCCAGCTCCTGGACTGGAGTCTGCAGCTACTCTCTGATCCTCATGAATGTGAATTAGAGGAACCACAGAACAGTGACTCTTTTCATAGCAGAAGATACAAAGTGTTCACTCTTCTGTGCATGACACAGGACTGATCTGCTTTGTGCAATTATTTTTTCTTTGCTAGTGCAAATAGTCATAAAAAAATACTATTTGATGTCCTCTGGGGCCTATAATGTCTCCCTTCATATCCAGGTTTAGGGAAAAGTGAAACGTAAACCAACAAAAGCTGACTGATTGATAGGGTTGCAAGTTGCAGAAAGCTGAGCTCCACTTCTGCATTAAGGATGCTGAGCAGTGCCAAGGTACCCTCGTCTGTACAAGAGTTTAATGCAAAGAGGTACCTTTAGATTTGAAGGCAATTCGAAAAAAATCAGCTCAGCATTTTCCCCAGAATTGAAGCATCGGTCCTGTGTGAGACCGTATCAGGACACAACAGAGACAGAGCCACACCACGATTATTTTACTTTACCCAAGAGCACCTCAAATAGGTTGCTTCCCATTTTTCTCAGCTAGGGAAGCTGAAAAGCAGAAAAGTAAATTAGCTTTGCCAAACCACCTGCACTTATATTGTCCTGTCTGTAGTAAGAAATGGCCCGCTTAGTAATTTTTGTGAAGACTCCTTGTAACAATGAGAGCACTTTTATCTCTACTATGCCAGAGCAGTCCTAATTTGAAGTGTCACAGGCTGATCAAAGTTTTCAGCAGAGTTATTTTCCTGTGCCTTGTTTTCAGTACAAAGTTTGTATAAATCTTTGCACAGCCAATAACACTGTTGTCATTTTGCCAAGGTTGGTGGCATCAAGCACTCCAGCGCAGCTCTATTTCATCAGTGTTTGACCCCACTAAGTGGAGAGCAGTGAGATACTAGCCAGCACAATGTTCAAGCACACAGTTAATTTTAAGCACAAGAGTAGTCCCACCAAAGTGTCAGTAATTGAGGGGCATGATAGTGTTGTTTGAAGTTAAGCAGACTCTGAACAGCCTTGCTGAACTGCAGTCAGCATGCTCCTCTGCACCACCTCTATCAGATGGGCCCTGCTCATGTGAGTGAAGTTCATTAAGTGCACGCACAGTTGCAGGATTGAGTTAATCGGTTCTATCTTTGATGAATGGTGCTTAATCTTCAAACATAAAGTCATATTAATTCAAAATGATTGTATTATTACTGCCATCAGTTCAGATCCTCCCTACCCTGGCACTTATTTTCAGCCTCACAAAAAGCATTTCAGTAGTCTTCAAAGGAGGTTTTAAAGAAATGAATGTGGATAGGCTATTTAAAACTGCTGCACCCAGAAACAGGGTGTAGTAAAACTCCTTTAAATTAGAAATCCAGGTTGAAAACAAACCGAAAGTTCTCCAGGTGAAATGGGCATTTAGAGAGTGGCTGTAATTGCTCAGATAGAAAGCTGAAACCATGATCGAATATTTGCCTAAAAGATAAGCTCTAATTCCTGGGAGAATTAGTCAGGGAAGACGTCATAATTGAATTAGACAGAAGGTGAGACTAGTTGGTGGCAACAATATGTTTTGGCTTGAATGGTCTGTGAACTTTGTGAACTGGCCACTTACATGAGCCTAGAAATGTATCTGACCAAGCAGTGACTCTCAAAATGGTGTGCCTAAGTTGTGAGTGAGAATATTCTCATCGATATTGGTGGGAGTTACTGGTGCATAACATAGCCATTTAACCACACACTAATCACATGGCAGACAAGCGACATGAATATGCAATTACACAGTCTTATAAAATGTCTCATCAACTAATTAAACAATGAAGGTGATCAATGTTCCAGTTTTATATCCCACTGAAAACACTGACACCCCCAGACACCAGAAGGTGCCTTTCGTGCTATGCTACTTTAGCAAGCAATCTGTTGCCTCTGCAGTGTTGCTTCCTGAAGCACTGGGATTTGCCCGGCAGCGGGAGAGCTCTGTGGTGTGGCTTAGCTACGTTCACCGGCTTTCACCATGTGGTATCACATCACCAGGCTGCAGCAAAGTAAATTTAATGATAAGCAGCAATCTAGGACTTATCCTTAACATTTGACAAATCTTCTGTGGCTTTTTGATCAGCTTGTTATTTTTATATAGCTATGCAAATGTGCTCTGTCCTGCTACCTTAGCTCATCCTGTCCTCCATTTTGCATGAAAAAAAGTAAAGTATTTTTTCTTTTACAAAGAACAGAGTTATCAGCTGGTGCCTGTTGACAGAAGCACAGCTTAATATCAAAGGAAGCATTTGTTTGCCTTGAATTTGCCATTAGATATACATAGTTTCTTCATCTGCTAACATTAATACATTTAAAATTTATTTGGACACAAAAATGCCTAAACAGCCTCAAGTGTTCAGACTCAAAACAACTTGCAGGCCTTTGACGGTGGGCAGAAGTTATTTCCTGATAAAACCACAGAATTACTAAATACAGCAGAATTTCCAAAGTGGTTTGCCTCAGCAGAGCTCTACTATGGTATTAATGTTGCAATAACACCACTGGAAGAATTTAGGCCATATTTCTATTATTGCTACAGGTCTGTGTGCTCTGTGTCCTGAGGGACTTGACATTTAATTTTGCTTGCTGAGAAGACTGTTTGACTGCATTACAGCAACTCCTGAGGTAGGACTGGGGCAGAAGGTCTGGGTTGACTTCTACCAGGCTGAACAGGCAGCACCAAGGGGGCAATATCACTCTTCCCTGTGAATTATTTGCTTCTGTGAATTATTTGAACTCTTCTGATTGTTGCAAATAGGTTTTGTCCCTTTCCGTGGGAATTCTGAGCTTTGTGGGCCACGTTCCTTAGTCAGTGCCCTGGGAGTCCAGTGAGAAACAGCAGGAGATGGGGCCAGAGACAGGACTGGGGACTAGGCCACAACATCAGTCCGCAGACCATCAGACAGGTCTGGAGACCAGCAAGGCTATCTACTCCGTAAGTCTCAAGTCCATCCAGCAAGACTGGTCGGTGAGTGAGGACAGTAGGGAACAGAGCAAGGCGCAGGCACACCTACAACATAGCTCGGACAAGGTCTGGGTGCTCAGGCTGGAGCTGCGCTCCTGGGCCACGGGCAGAGGGTGTTGGTGGGGGTGCTGGACAAGGCTGGTCAGGGCCATTAAAAAGGTCTATTCATGCATGCAGAGCCCTGACAATCCTGCTCTTCCAGAGGGCAATTCAGATCAGAATATTATCTCAGGTGTTGTGAATTGTCTTCTTCCATGATGAACTACCAGTGAAGCCTACAGGTCTCAGGTCCAACAGTCTCAGGTCCTCAGCACCTGAAGGCAGAAGTCCAAAGCTGGCTACCTGAATACACCTGTCAGTGACACACCTAGGCTGCAAACAGGCAGCAGAGAAATCCCCTTGCACAGATGAGCACTGTATTCTCTTACATGGCATAGCCTCCTATAACCAAGGATCCTCTCATATAAATTACACAGAAGGAGTAGGCAGAAGGTGTAAGCTGGCAGACTGGTGTAACCTGGGACAATTTCGCTGTACTGATGTGAGGACCCAGGTAAATGTGATACAGAATCAAGAGATCTTGGATGGTTCCTTGATGCTGAGTTTATTCTGCCATTTATAGGGACATGTCGGATGCTGATGACATCTATGAGTTGTTGCAATGAAAGATCCTATGGAGCTTAGTGAAAAGAGCAAAGGTTAGCACTGTCCTCTAGATGACTTGCATGCTGGGTTACTACAGTCTGTTTCATTCATAAGTGTTCTGGTGAGTTAAAAGTTTACAGCATTGTTCATTTCTTTCTCCTCAACTTTTCTGCACTGGGGGTTGTCCTGTAGCTTCCTTTCACCATGCTTCAGTGATGTCTGCTCATTTTATCCGCTGGTAAAGTTCCTGTATTTTGTACAGAAGCATAGATCAAAGATGACAAAAAGCCAGGGAACATTTAATGCAATGCATTACCTAAGAATCAGTCATCCTCTTTTCAGTACTAGCCTTTAGACACTAGTTAACTTCATTTCTACAAAATAAAGGCCATTTCCTGCAAAGCTCCATTAAACTATTCTTTTCCCTTTGTTGCTATGCCAAAATTACAAACCTTCCAGTTTTGCAAACCCTGTTCTACAGCTCTGGTTCCTGATCTGCTCAGACGCATGACCTCCACTGTCAGCACCTCCTCTGCAGTGCTGCTCCCCAAGGCTCTCACACTGTGGGTACAGGCATTGCTGCCTTGCAGACTGGAAGGTCTATTCCACCTTTGGTCAGAGAAAACTGTTGTGCACAGAACAATGCATAGAAAAGTGTGGAGAGTGAGTGATATTACAGTATACTTGTAGCATCAGAGAGACCATGTCATTGTGTTGAAGTACATAAGTACGTGTTTTATGTTTCCCCATGGAATGAGTCAATTCAGATACACAGGTAATTTCAGCCTTCACCTTTTAAACAAGCTGTTTATATTGATAGATGATTTCCTTCACATCTTCCTTTATGATGTTAACAGGCTGTGAGGAAAAACAAGAGCCAAAAAATTGCCTACATTTCCCTGGAGAATTCAAAATTAGAGCTCAATGGAATGCAAGTGGAAAAGTAGTCATCACCTATAACTTCAGACCTCTTCCTAGAATCATAGAATCACAGAATGGTTTGGGTTGGAAGGGACCTTAAAGATCATCTAGTTCCAACCTCCCTGCCATGGGCAGACACCTTCCACTAGACCAGGTTGCTGAAGGCCCCATCCAACCTGGCCTTGAACACTTCCAGGGATGGGGCATCCACAGCTTCTCTGGGCAACCTGTTCCAATGCCTCACCACCCTCAGAGTGAAGAACTTCGTCCTTATATCTAATCTAAATCTAAATTTAAAGCCATTACCCCTTGTTCTATCACTACATGCCCTTGTAAAAAGTCCATCTCCAGCTTTCTTGTAGGCCCCCTTCAGGGACTGGAAGGCTGCTATAAGGTCTCCCTGCAGCCTTCTCTTCTCCAGGCTGAACAATCCCAACTCTCTGAGCCTGTCCTCATAGGAGAGGTGCTCCAACCCACTGATCATCTTCATGGCCCTCCTCTGGACTCACTCCAACAGGTCCATGTCCTTCTTATGTTGCGGGCCCCAGAGCTGAATGCAGTACTCCAGGTGGGGTCTCACCAGAGTGGAGTAGAGGAGGAGAACCACCTCCCTCGACCTCCTGGCCACGCTTCTTTTGATGCAGCCCAGGATGCGGTTGGTTTTCTGGGCTGCAAGCGCACATTGCTGGGTCATGTTAAGCTTCTCATCAACCAACACCCCCAAGTCCTTCTCCTCAGGGCTCCTCTCAATCCATTCTCCACCCAGCCTGTATTTGTGCTTGGGATTGCCCTGACCCATGTGCAGGACCTTACACTTGGCCTTGCTGAACTTCATGAGGTACACATGGATCCACCTCTCAAGCCTGTCAAGGTCCCTCTGGATGGCATCCCTGCCCTCCAGCATGTTGACTGCACCACACAGCTTGGTGTCATCGGCAAACTTGCTGAGGGTGCACTCAATCCCACTGTCCATGTCACCGACAAAGGTGTTAAACAGCACCAGTCCCATACTGACCCCCGAGGAACACTGACAGTCACTGGTCTCCACTTGGACATCAAGCCGTTGACTGTAACTCTTTGAGTGTGACCATCCAGCCAATTCTTTATCCACTGAGTGGTCCATCCGTCAAATCCATGTCTCTCAAATTTAGAGACAAGGATATCGTGTGGGACAGTGTCAAATGCTTTGCACAAGCCCAGGTAGATGACATCAGTTGCTCTTCCCTTATCAACCATTGCTGTAACCCCGTCATAGAAGGCCACCAAATTTGTCAGGCACGATTTGCCCTTAGTGAAGCCATGCTGGCTGTCACCAATCACCTCCTTATTTTCCATATGCCTTAGTATAGTTTCCAGGAGGATCTGCTCCATGATCTTGCTGGGCACAGAGGTGAGACTGACTGGCCTGTAGTTCCCCAGGTCTTCCTTTTTTCCCTTTTTAAAAATGGGGTTTATGTTTTCCCTTTTCCAGTCAGTGGGAACTTCAGTGGACTGCCACAACTTCTCAAATATAATGGATAGTGACTTAACAACTTCAACCAGTTCCCTCAGGACCCACGGATGCACCTCATCAAGTCCTACGGACTTGTGCACCTTCAGGTTGCTTAGATGGTCTTGAATGCCTCCATTGAAATAGGATAATTCTCCAACTCCTCCCACCTCTTCCTTTAACAGTAGCAACAGCTGTCCTGTAAGAAAGTGAAGTAGGGAGCCACCAAAACAGACCCTGAGGCTTCAAGGCACTCGCTTGTTGCTGGTAATTCCTGTGACCCAGCCATGTGAAAGTACTCTGTTTTCCTTCTCTGCGTTCCTGGATCTTGTATTGGTCCTTTGTCAAAGGCATGTAGAGACATCAGCTTTTCTAGGAACCATCAAATGTACCATCAAATCCTGGAAACTGGCCAGAGCTAGATGCCTCAAAGGAAGAATCAACCTGAAGTAAGAGAATTGGCCTGGACAGTTAGGAGCTGACCTGCACGTAGTGGACATTTCTTAACTCACCTCAGTTAGAAGCTGAATTTCCTGAAACTTTGGAGTTCGTATCATTACTTCAGTCACTGCTGCACATCTGGGGAGCCCAGGAATCAAGAACTGAGACTTGTCAGAGCTGGGAGCTCAGAGGTGCCTGCTATATAGCATTTTAAAACTCCTATCATGCTTTCACCACCTGAAAGGCAAAGATGACTGAACCTAGACTTACGCCTGTCGCCCTTGGAGATTCACAGCATTCCCCTTGCAGTTGTCTTCATGTGGTAAGGACAAGGCAGATGAGAAAGTGCCACCATTTAAATTAACTGTTGCTGTTACATGAGACAGGAGGGCGCAGAACAGCTGACACAAAACCAAGCTCAATCATCGTTAGTTGTTTGAACTGGCATGCATATTTTAAATGAATGAACAAGTTGAAACCAGCTTGATTACAAAACATCAAGAATAAAATAAAGTTTTATTAGTATTAATTGCACTAGCCATGATTTCTGTGCCTTGCCAGGTGAAGCGATTAAGCAACTAGTTCTGGTCAGTCAGCAAATGCTATTCTGTGAGAAAATTCAGGATTTGAATGTGATTCGGATAGGAATTTTCACTCTGAAGAAGCAGCATATAGTTCAAAGTGAATAACACATGCTCCACGTCCCTCTGGCTTGCAGCAAAGAAACCCTCCTTCCCTGCCTGCGGTACTTCTTGAACTGAGCAAACGGGAGTCCCACCGACCATGGTGGGCTGGGGAGCAGAAAAGCTGGCCCCATGTGCAGGGGCTTCTTTCATTGCTGGAAACAGACACTGGCAGTAAAGTAAAAGTCCTTCTGGTCAATTCACAACAGGACTGCAATGCCCTCATTGCTAATAACTGGAGTTATAAACACACACACCTTCCCTTCCTTCCTCAATTTTTTATTTGTAGCAAGTACTGTTTAGTAAACCTTACCAAGCTCCCACACCTGTACTCATGGAAAAAATGTATTAACCAAGGATGCAATGGTATTTTGAATCAAAGTGCTTGTAAAGAGGACTTGGAAAACTGGATTTCCCCCAGAGGGTTTGTTTTGGGTTTTTTTGCTGGATCTTGGCTGTTCTAGTTGGCAAAACTTGTTATTTGCTAGAAATCTGTTAATAAATCTGTGCTGTTTTGGTTTTTTTTTAATGAACACAGCAATATGTCTTGTAGCCATCAGTGTCTCCACAAGGGAAAAACAAAACTACCAAAATACTGCAGAGAATCCCTAACCATGGATCCACTCATTTAAAAAATGTAGTTCACAGGACAACTGCTGTTTATGGTCTTACTAGTCGCTTTTTCTGAAGTACATACAACTAATGCCTTAGATAAACTATTTTACTCCTCCGTGTAGATTCAGGTAGAGCTTCAGATGAAGGAAATGAGAGAATCATGCTTTTTGGATAAAATGTGCTCCTTGTTTGCCCTCATCTACTGGAAATGTAGAAATCTACCTGGCCCAGCAAGCTTTGGGAATGTTATCAGGGTTTAGTGGAACACTTGCCAGGTTGGGGGGAATATAATTATTCCTTACCAATTTACTCCCAGTAACCCAATTATAAGCGGTCGCCAATTCTCACTTTACAAAGAAAGATCTTAGGTATAAAAACCCCTGGTTGTGGCTCCAACGTCTCTGTGCCAGTCCTGTCCGCAGCCCTACAGCAGTCCCTGAGTCAGCACGTTTCCTGGCATCTTGTAGGTCACCAGATAACCTCAAATTAAGATGAGTCCTCCCTTTGCAACCCAAGATTTTTAGTGTCACAAGTCCTCGTGGGATATTTGCCTGTATGCTCACTAAGTCTAGCAAACGTTGTGCATTTGCTTTTTGTTTGTCTTTTTAAACTTGCGTCCATTACAAACTCGAAGAATTATGCTCACACAGAAGTATAAAGTTCAGAAAAATAATTTGTGTAGGGAAAGAAAAGTACATGATTGAACAATACAACAAGGAAGCTTTCAACTTTTTAATGATGTTTATGATCAAATGTTTAATGATGGCTAACTGCCACCTCAAGCTTCTGTATAAATTCACCTGCAAACTACATGACCTAATGGTACAACACCATCAGGATTATCTACAGACCAGGGAGCACAAGTCTTCCTGAAGTGCTCATTCAATGGGAGACAAGGGGTCTGTTTGGAGATTCATCACCTCAGACCTTTCCTGTGAAATTCCCATGAGCCTACAAAGTCTCGAAGGTCTCTCTCCAGAAGTACGTTTCAAAGTGAGCAGCTTACCAGAAAAAGAAACACTAAAGATTTGCACAATTTGTCCTTGGAAATCTGTATTGAGCAAACTGGGTTGAGGTCCAAGACCTCAACTTGGGTTGAGGGATGTTTTGTAATAACGATATGAGGGCTATTACTATAGGGTTAAAATAAACTATAAAACCCAAAGTGGAACACAGAGAAAATGGGTATGGGAAACCATGACAGTCCCATACTGTTTATCTGCAACTTCATCTTCATTGCCAGTAATGACATATTTTATATCTCCAGCACTAAGGACTGCTATCTTTGGCTCCAGACCCGTCCTCTGTGGCTTTAGTTTCAGGCCTGAAGAGTCTGTAAAACCCATCTCTGCGGCTGGGGATGCAGCCCCAGGCACGTGCCCAGCAGAGGAGAGGGCAGGTGCCACCATGCACAGGCGACAGCCGCAGCAGCCCAGGCTGGTGTCTGCTGCAGCCCCTTGGTCCCCTGCCCGCTGCGGGGAAGTGCCTCTCCCCACGTCCCGCTGGGCTGAGGCCGCCGGCACCCACGCTGCTGCAGCTGGGAAGGCATGGGAACCATTGGAGTGGCCTACCCTGAAGGACATCTTGCTTTACAGTGACAAAGCTTCTGCTGGCTGGATGTACAAACCTGCCACAGGAGATGTTTTTTACCGATTAACTAAGAAACCGCTTGATATAAATAATGGCTTTCCAAAGGAGCTCCCACTTGAAGAGCCATATGTTGTTTGAATGACTATAATGAGCTTAATCTTACCCTTAATCTCACCTTTTGTATATACAACATACATACATATAATAGAAAATTGCATATACATACATATCCCTCCATATATACATGCACAGAGTGTACATACACCGCTGTGCTTACTCTCCAGAGGCTGTCTAACCCAGTGCTGACAGGCAGCCTCCTCCAGGGTACAATGCAGCAGCGACTTGGTGTAGTGCTTTCACTCACGGGCAGGTGGAGGATTTTGGCCAGAAACACGTCACTGCTGTCGCTTGTTACAACATGGTTCTCAAAAACATAATCCTAATCTTATCGGGCAACCTGGAACCCAGCAGGGCCACATGTTAAGCATGTCCTCACTTAGCACAGGAGGTTTCTTGTTTCCCACAGAACTGAAATGATGGGTGTAACACACACACACACACCCCCGCCCCTCATACTGCCCTGGAGCATCAGCTGTTTCAGGCTTGGGGCAGGAGTCGTCCTTAAGCATTTTTCTTGACAGAAAATAAGACCAATATTTCTATCACTACAGCTCTCCTAACAACAAGAGGTTTTGCATTTTAAAAGAAAATACTTCACTGGTCAAAGCAGCAAGATGATGATTACTTTTATGGAATGTGTTCTTCTGACTGTAATATGCAATTGCCCTTGATAAACTCTGGTAATTTTCCCACTGTGTCCATGTGGCTCTCTTGAAACTGGGTTACTTAGTGTAATTAAAAGAAGAACTGGCTGTAAATTAGAAATTTCTAAGGGAAGAAATTATGAGGGGAAGGAAAAGGCCAGCTGATTCTATTTTATTTGTTTGGTCAGTAGAAATGAAAGCACTTGCTTTAAGAGTTTACATGAGTTTACATCCTGGTGTCCAGTCATTTGTCCTTTATACAATATTTTAAAATGCAGGACTGAACAGGAGTGATAATTGAGCATGTAATTGTTGTTGCTTATTTGTTTACTTGCTCATTGCCAGTATCTGTACTGCAAAGCACTTCAAGGAACACTTGGCAAAGAAAAGAATCTATAAATTTAAATGTATTTTAGAGTGCAGCAATAAGCTTTATATCAATGGTAAGGATTGAATGATATTATTAAAAACAGTTTATCTGTTTTTTTCCTTGTTTTGAAGGCTGCTTTAGGATAAACTGCTTCAATTTAAACCATACAATGTAGTCCTAGGATTGCTCCACTTACTCCCATGAAGTATATGTTTAGAATGCAAGTTTTCCTCCAAATTTTAGAAGTCTTAGATGAATGCACTACATTTTAGTGAGATGTGATTCTCCTTGGGGCCATTAATAATTCTGACTGGCTTTATTTCAGCAATAAATATGCTGACTACAATATTGAAAAAATAAATTAAATTATTTTAAAATTATTACTAAGTTTCACAGCTGTCAGAGATGGTCAATCTCCTGTGAACTGGGCCTGGTAACTGCCTGAAATATAATCTGTATCTGGCCAAAGTCATGCCATCAGGCTCCCCATCAACCCTCATGCAAAGCTGCCAGAAGATGAAGAATCATTTGCTTCACTTCATAGTGTGTCTTGGTTTTAAAACTTGTGTTTCATTTTGAATCTGAATTTGTCTGGCTTTGGATTCCTGCTATGAGTTCTTTCCTTGTGCCTGTCCCCGATACAGCATTGATGAGCTGACCAAAGTGAGTCCTTTCCTGCTCTCTACCCGATTTTTAAACTACATGCCAAGTTCCAATACCAGTTTTATCAATGCTATACACTGAGATAAAATCATCTCTTTGTTACTTCCTTATTTCATATCCAGGAATTATCTCAGCCCTTTTGCTGCAGTCATATGCTGAGATACTTCTTAGGTTTTGCCTCTCACATTCTTTACGTTGCCTAAGAGTTATCACTCTTATATCCTTTACAATGTTCCTAATTTTCAGGAGATAGCTTTTCGTACAGTTCTTGCTGGCTGCCTTATTCTTATCACTGTTTATCACACTGACAGTGCCACATCACTTCAAGTTTAATTAGCATTGATTTTATATTTACTTTCCAGGTCATTTAGGAAACCCAAGGAGCCCCAAAGGAAACATCAGTTTTCAAAGACAATTGTCTCACCAACAGCTACTTTGAACTGCTCATCCAGTTCTTCGTGCACTGAATCTGTGCTTTATTGCATTATAAAGTATTTTTTTTCTGATCACTAACATGTGGTGCTAAGTCAAACACCTTAAAAAATTAGTACAGCTATGACATTATCGTCTAACAGCCAAGCCTGCAATCTCACCTCGGGTTTCTCTGACAAGACCTATTTTTTCATTAGAATTTGTTGACTGGCACACGTAATATTTGAATGCTTCATTTAATTGTTAGACATTCTTTTGCTTCATTACTTTTCTTCTTGTCATCATCTGCTCCTCCCCGCAGCTGAAGGTATGAATAGCACGGTGAGGACGGGTGAGTCTGTGCATGTACAGAAGGCCGTACAAGCCTCTGCACAACAGGTAATTATAATTTCCAAAGAGTCAGTCTGTGAACAGGCTGGTTGCTGTTACACCGATGACGATTTGGATGAAGATGCATAGTTGATTCAGTAAGCTTTCCATGATCCAAAGCAGACTGGTTTTGCTCAGGGAAGCTCATTCCTTTCCTCGCCCGTGCAATTATCATTGCTTAACTGCAGCTCAGTAGCACTTAAACGAGTCTGCTTTAGGACGTCCCTGAGGAACTCTGTTAGCACCCACGCTTCCTTTCCATGTTCCCATTCCCGCTACAGGACCTCTTGGAAAATTTACTGGCTGATCAGCCAGTAAATACAACCCCTTTCTTTTATTATTACTGCTGCGTCTTCACTCTGCAAGATCTCCCTGGGGGATCAGCTTGCACACCACCCTCGCTCAGAGCAGAGTCTGAGGGAACCTACGGTGCCACTGACTTCCCCATCTGCTGCTGCACCACACAGCAAGTTTCATCCTTTGTACACCTCAGGAAGTAAATACAGACCTGCTGGGTCCGTACTGGAACTTGCCTGCTTCTCTATTTGAAAACATTGGCATGATTGTTTAGATGAGGTTTGCTCAGGACTGATATTAATCTAGGTAGTTTCTGATAGCATGGGTCCCATTTTCACTTTTTAAATTTTGACATTAACTTACCAGTTCTGCCTTCCTCTGGAATTTCCCTGGACTGCCAGCTTGTGTTTAAAATGAGCACTTCTGCTTTTTTTTATGTTTTCATTCTTAACACTGTTATAGCATATATCAAGTAAACACTTTTGGGTGAGGGAGGTATTGGCTTTTGTAACTATGACATTTTAAAACCTATTACCTTTATAAGCAGTGGGTGTACCCTCTACTGTTTGGCTTCCCTGCTCATATTCTGTCATTATCTTAAATGACTACTAATTGCTTTCTATTTCCCCTGTCTTCCCTCTCCTTTTTTAAACTGAATTTCTGCTCCTACTCATCCAGGTAGGGCATTTAGCAAAAGTTACCTCTTTGTCTTTCTTTTTAAAATTATGGAATTGTGATTTTTCTAGCCTTACAAACTCTTCTTAGAGGAGTCCCAACTATGATTTCCACTTTTCTTCGTAAGCAAAAAGTTTTTTCCTTTGTGAAATCAGCTTGTTAGCTAGTACTATGATCAGAGGCATGGAACACCTCTCCTATGAGGAAGGGCTGAGAGAGTTGGGGTTGTTCAGCCTGGAGAAGAGAGCGCTCCAGGGAGACCTTATTGCGGCCTTTCAGTACTTAAAGGGGGATTATAAGAAAGATGGGGACAGACTTTTTAGCAGGGCCAATAGCGATAGGACAAGGGGTAATGGTTTTAAACTAAAAGAGGGTAGATTCAGACTAGATATAAGGAAGAATTTTTTCACAATGAGGGTGGTGAAACACTGGAACAGGTTGCCCAGAGAGGTGGTAGATGCCCCATTCCTGGAAACATTCAAGGCCAGGCTGGATGGGGCTCTGAGCAACCCGATCTAGTGAAAAATGTCCCTGCTCACTGCAGGGGGGTTGGACTAGATGACCTTTAAAGGTCCCTTCCAACCCAAACTATGCTATGATTCTACTAACTGGTACTGTTCTTTTTCTGCCCATATTTATGTCCCTGATGCCCAGGAAACCATTTCCAATGCCATGATTCTTTTTAAGCATTAAGTCCAAAGCAGGATTGCCTCATGCTGTGTGCTCTACTGTTTAAGAAATGAAAGATGAGGCATTCCTGAAATACAGGTGATAGTGCATAGCTGGTCTCCAGGTTCTCCAATACAGACTTTCTACATGGACTGTCACACCATTTCCTCTCCTTCTCCTCAACCATACGGGCAGAATACAGACCAGTTTCTACGAAGAAATTCAAACTAAATTTCTGGTTTGTTTGGAGGGTCTTTTACTGATCCCCAGCAATGTCCCTTTTTTGGGTTTTACCAGTTAAAATGATGCATTCAATGTTCTCTGTGTCTGAGTTGTTAGTAATTTTGATACAAGTTACAGTGTCTGCAAAACAAGTTATAGAGTCCCGTGTATACTTTTTCACTATTTTTATGCTTGTTAAATAGATTATAGCATTATTTTTATATTCCAGCCATTCAAACATGCAAGCTTCAGTTCATAGCACATTTCTTCTCATTAGTGATTTTTTTTTTAAATTTCTCCTGCTCATTTCTTGCTGTTAATATAAATACAAAGCAATGTAGATGCCCTTGTAATGTATTTATTCCCTCAGTACCCTCTTCTGATTTCACGTTGGTTGCCAACTGGGAGGACTAACCCTCATAAATGAAACCTTCAGACCACCTTCTGGCATGCAGACGAATGCTCCACAAAGCCCCGACATCGCATTCGTAGCAGCTGAGGACCGAGCAATCCATATCATGTGTCTTCTTCTGGGGCCTTTCCCCAGAAGAAAGGGGCTGCCACTGGCTCTGCGCTGGCCCTGAGCCCCAGCAGCCAAACCTCCCGGAGCAGGGCTGCTCTCAGGGCCCCCCCACAGGGCTGAAGAGTGAGATCATGGATTAACGCTGAAAGGAGTTACACCACCGTTTGTCTTTTCTTCATTGCTTTGAGATTCTGTGTAGTTTCCATGGGATACCAATCTATTTGTTCTAATGTGTCAACGAAGAGAAATTTCTGTATCTTCCAGTCCTGGGGAATCCTGCTGTTAAATGCTGCATTTCTGCCCCAAAATAAGCAGCACAACAGATTCTGTATTCATGGTCTTTGCTGCAAGTTCTGAATAACTAAAATTCACATTAAAGGCCCGTAGGAAATGAAATGGTGTGTGACAATAGTTACAGTCAAACTTGGGAATACCTGGACTGAAGCTATGCCATTCTGACAAAAGGCATTCTTGTGGATGACAACATATGCCTCATGTACACATTTTACATCTTAAATGTTTTATTTCCTATAATAAATATGGCACATACACACATCATTTTGAGTAACACTGTCAGAGAACACAAGAACTATTATTATTATTATAGCTTAATTATTAATACAGCGAGAAGCGCAGTGACTCAGATGGGTGGCTTTAAAAACATACACTAATCAGTCAAGTGTATTCAAGATAATGGCCAAATTTTCCAAAAACTGAGGCACCTGGAGAAAAATCTTAGGTATGAATATGAGAGCAAGAACTTAAAAGAGAGAGAGGGGAGAAACCGAGGGAAAAGTATTACTTCCTCCTCATTCTTAGCCCAGATCATTATTCCCTCTCCTTTTCTTCTTTTCCTAGGGAATGGAAGAATTGCAATAAATGAATAAAGCATTTACCCAACTGCTTCTTTTGAGTCCTTCCTTTTTTCTTTTTTTTTTTTTTTCCCCCAGTTCTTCAGTGTTTCTCTTTCTCTGAGCTTGCTCTGAGCATGCTGATGAGTCTATGCATCATACTGTCCTGTCCTCGGTTTCGCTCATGCTTTCACCCAGGTATTCCTTTACTAACGGCTTTGAGGGATGTTCATTCCAGGGCAAGCAGAAGAAAAAGCAGCACTGAACAGAATATACAGAGCCTGAACAGGGCCTTTGCTCCTGCAAGTGAAAATGCCAAGAGCAGAGGATGGATGAATGTTGGAGCAGCATGCTGCCTGCTGTTCTCAGCACGCAGCCAGGATGCTGCTTGTCAGTGAGATCTATCAGGATCACATGGGGATGGTATTCGGCGTTGCCGTGTATGTATGAAAAAGATAACGCAAAGTGGCAAAAGATTCAGAACTGCTTATCCCGAGGGGGAATGGTATTTATAGATAATTCCTCTTCAACATGGAGAACTGAACTCTTAAAACATCATCATCTTTTTCTTTACAAGAAAAAAATAACAGTTGTCTCTTGCTGGCATTGTTTCTTAGCTAGAAATCAAATTCCATGTTTTACTTGTTTCTACAAATTAGAAACAAATTTCATGCTGCACAAAGCCTCCAAGCACATTACTGAACCTGTCAAGTATATCCCCATAGGTACACGGAGGCTCTCAGCAGTGAGTGAGTGGGTAAAACACGTTCAGAAAAGCCCCTCTGGGTCAAGGTTCTTTCTGAATTATTTGTTCTTTTCTCTTCAGGTTCATATGCTTTGCTCTTCATCTTTATTCTTCATCTTCAGAACCTGAATAGTCATCTTTCTTTTTGAAGCAGACTGCACCTTTTTACTATATTGACATTTCTTAACATGTGCTTACTGAATTATCATAATTTAAGCAACCCAAAGTACTGATCTAACCCTAGATAAATATACCTACTGTATTTTTGATGGATAGGTTGATGTTACCTGTGATTGCCATTTGGTAGAACGGTGTTCCCATCTCTCCATCTAGACTGGATGTTTCTATCTGTCATGTTAGAAGCACAAACACACACATTTCATTCTGAGCATTTCTTTCCTGCCAGTACTGAGACTATATTACTAACTCCATTTTAAATGTTTTTTTGTTGTTGTTGGTTTTTTCCCCTGTTCTGATTTCTTGCTTTTATGGACATCTATAGAGTTTCAAGGAGCCATTTGATCTTATAAAACTGTACATTATTTGGCTGAGATTTCGTACTATCCTTCTTTTCCAAGGAAATCTGATAAAATCAGAGTATTTTACTGCAACTACAACAAATTATGCTCAGAAATATTCTCCAGGGAAAAAATGCAAATATAAGACTGATGTTATCTGCAAAACAACTGCCACCTTTATAATTTACAGGAAACTCATAATTACACCAGAAATCAGTTGAGTGTTTTCAATGGCATGGGAGGTGTTCGTGCTGTTGTAGGTTTGACCAACTACAGTATCTCCTCTGTACAGCTACTACATGTACTTAAGTATACACTGGAATTAAGACATCTAATATTTTTATAAGGAGAACTAATAATGCAAGCCAAAAGAAGCACATGATTTTTCACTTTCAGAGATGACACCACCTGTGAAGTAAAAGGCGTGAGTGAAGTCTTATCAAGAATTATAAAAGGTAATGGCAATGGATACGTGGTGCAATTTGTTTTGGTATAATAACATACAGCGTATTGTAGTTTCTTTGTGAAATAGAAAATATGTCTCAAAAGGCATTTTTCATGCAGATGTAATCAGCAACATAGTTCACACAGAAGGTCTGTGAATGTATTTTTAGGAAGCTATGTAAAAAGGGGAACCACACCAAATTAAATGAAAAAGATGCATTCTCTTCAAAATATGCTGAAATAAACACTTCCCACATGAAATTAACACTATTAAAACAAAGTAACTTGGTAACTATCACTGGTACTTAAACCTGCAGATTTCAATAAGTCACGCGTATAAGATTACCGCGAAATGTGACACTTCAGGTAGCTCTGACAGAATTATCTGTTCTCAGCCAGATTGGCCTTCTAATTTCATGTAGTACTGGTGGCTGAAGTTTTGGAAGGTACAGGAATTCTCATACAAGAAAATCAGTAATCACAGGTTCCAGATGAGAGAGAGGAAAACAGAAATGATGGAATACAGTAGTTACTTGCAGCAGCCTACTGTCAGTGAGAAGATGCATCTTCTGACTGCACCACAGCAAAGGATTCTTGGAGAAATACAGTCTGCCAGAATTGAGCTTCAATTGGTGTTTTACACTTTGCTGTGCCCTCTGTTAGAAAAACAATGCTCACAGGTACACTGTCAGGCGCATTCAGCACATGGACTTCACATAGGGTGTCTCTCCTGCAGCCCTTTTCAAAGCTTCAGCTCTCTTTCTTGCTGGAAGATAGCCTGTATTTCCACCACAGCATTCAGTACAATAATACGCTTGACTTAAGATTGATGAAAAATCACCCATGCAGAAAGTACCCTTTTAACCAACAAGATGTAACTGATATATGGATCATTTCTACTCAACGGAGAACTGAAAAGTACCAATCAGGCATATTCTTCAGTATAATCCTGTGTATTTGTAAAGAATGTACATAGAACCCGCTTTTGTTGAAAACAGTAAAAAGCTCCAAGAATAGGAAGGTTGGTTGCTAACAGTTTTTGAGACAGCCTTCCACACAGCCCTGTGTCTCAGCAGATGCATTTGCCACCAGTTACCCAGGAAAGCCTCAACCTGCTGGGCCCTGCAAGCCGCTTGTGCTTGTAAGCATCGATTTCCGTCGTCTCTGGCAACCTTAATCCAAACCCGATCTTACCCCCTCCTTCTACTCAGCCTGAAAGCAGGTAACTAACATGCCAGTCAGTTTTACTGCCTGTACACAGAAGGCATGATTGACAGAAGCCAGCGTCGCTTTCCAGCAAGACAGTATTTTTATAGTAACTTGCTGAAACTGCTTATGTGCTAACAAAACTGGGAATTTATTTAAAGAAAAGATACTCCTGAAGATTGTGTCTGCATTGATTTTTTACCTTGTCCCGTTTCCTTTATTTACATCTGGATAAAATAAAAAGGTTTACTTTATTTACATCTGGAGAAAATAAAAACAATCCACTTCATATGTGAATGTAATGAGGCTGTTCAGTAATGAGGCTTCTTGCTTCAGGAAATTTGATCTTTGTTCTCCTGGATGCATTCTCTGTTCTTTCCTCTATTCTTTTTCACACAACAGAGCATTAAAACTATCTGATGGAGGAAAAGGAAATTGCACTATGATGCCTTTTCATAAGCATTATTTTTCTTACCACTAAATGATCGCTAGAGAGAAGTTATGCTGCAGTAGTTTGGTTTGTGAGGATTGCTTTTAATTAAGGAATGATAACGCAGTTTTACAAGGCAGTTATCTAGTTCTTGAGCGTATGAAACACTACCAGACCCCTACAATCAAGGAGCAAAAGAACATTTTTCTTATGCCTTTTTCATTGCCTGCTCTCACATCTCTGTTTTGAAGCATTTTATTACGGACTGTTTTTTTGCAAACATTTAGATACTCATATAACTCGGTTCGCATGGACAGGGCCACCGAAGCCGGAACAAACCCCGTGCTGGTGATGTTTATAATCTGTTTGTTAGAGGCTTTGGCCTCCTGCTCGCAGGGAGATCCTTGGCAGACACATCTGCTGCACGTGGAAGCCTTATTACGACATTTAAAAGCAAATTCATATGCGTGTGTAAACCTTGCATGGGTTTATATCTCTACCAACGGTTTGCTTCTAGATATGGTAAAGCTATTCGTTACGCTGCGGGCTGGAGCGTCACCCCCCTCAGCGGCCTGCCTCACCGCTCCCCCTCATGACGTGGTTTAGGGACAGGCGGGTAGTTTTAGAACCGGCGGGGGCGGGGGGAGACCTGAGGAGGAGCTCCTTCCCGCCCTCCCGCCCCACGGCGGACCTCTGCAAGCAGCTGCCTTCGCCCCAGCCGCCGCTCCGGCTGCCCTTTGCGGGCAACGGAAAAATCCGGCCGCTGTCGGGAGGCGATTCACCCGGCCTGCCCCTGAGCGAGGAGGTCGCCGCCCGCAGGGCCGGGCCCGGGCCGCCGGCAGAGCCGCCGGCAGGCACGTACACTTACTCACACCGCTGCTCCCGCGCCCGTGCAGGCTCTCACACCGGAGCGGAGCGGGGAGACCCCCATCCACCCGCCGCGGCCCGCCACGCCGCCCCAGCCGCCTGAGGAGGAGACGCCGCCACCGCCCCCCGGCTCCGGCTCCGGCCCCGGCGCCGGCGCAGGCCCCGCCCCTCCCCGCTCCCCGCCCCCCTCCCCTCCGCGGCTCTTGGGCGGGGCCTCTGGCCGCCGTCGCCTCCACCCCTCCCATTGGTGGCGTGGGGTGCGCGTGACCGAGCAGAGCGTGACGTAGGAGGAAGAAGACGCCATTAGGGGGAACGTTGTGTCTCTCGGCGTCCCTCCCCTCACCCCCGTCCTCGCGGCCTCGGCGGCACCTTCCCTTCCCCTCTTCTCTCCTCCCGGCGGGTCCCCGTCCCGGTTGGCGGCGGCGAGGGTGGCGGCGGCGCCCCGCGGCCGCGGCGCGGACCGTTGATGTGAGGCGGCGGCGACGGCGGCCCGGCTGGGTTCGGCGGCGGGGCGCGGATGGCGGCGGGGGCCGGCGCGGCGGCCGGGGGCCGCAGCTTCTCCTTCAAGGTGGTGCTGCTCGGGGAGGGCTGCGTGGGGAAAACCTCCCTGGTGCTGCGCTACTGCGAGAACAAGTTCAACGACAAGCACATCACCACCCTGCAGGTGCGGGCCGGGTCGAGGGTGGGCGGGGAGCCCCTGCCCGGAGCTACCGGGCCAGGGCGAGGTGGCGGGGGGGGGGTCCGCCGCTCTTCTCCCCTTCCCTTGCGCCCCTTCTGGGATTGCTGGCCGGTGCCAGTCCGCCCTGCGTCGCTTACCGGCCTGCCCCTTCCGCCCCGGGGCTCCTGGAGCGTCGCTCCTGAAACCCGCGCTAGGGTTTCGGTGCTCGCCGGCTCGTTCACCGCTTAACGGCGGCCGGAGAGACCACTGCTGCTCTTCAGATGGTGGCTGTCCCCCACCGAGTTTGCTGGAAGCTAATTTTCCTGTTCTTTTTGGCACTCAAGCTTTTAGTACTTAAAGGCCTGGTTTCTGTTCTGAATGCTGATTCGTTTTTTTTCCAGTTATGTATATGAATGTCTTAATTTGAATCTTGGGAAGCATGATTTGAAAGTAATGTTGTTATTGTAATAATCGGTAGTGACTGATGACTAAGTGTTTCATATGTGCTGCATTTCTGTTAATTATAGTCTTCTACATGTTCTCAAATCCTAACACTTGAACTACCTAAATACTACTGTTTAAAGAGAACAGCTTTCACAAAATGGTTTATGAGTTTAAGGCTTATGATTTAATAACAGAAAAGCCTTAAGCCTTACTTGCTTGTCACGTTGTCTCCCTGAATTTTGGCCTGATTCTCAGTAGTACTGTCTGCTAATTTATAAACAACTAAAAAGTCATGTTCCACTTATGAAATGTGACAGGGTGTCTGCTTGAAAGTAATGTTTTTTCATTACCTACTAGTGCTGAGTGGCATGTACGCCGTGGTACAAAATAAAATGCTTATGTTGTACATCAGCTCAGAAAGCATGATTTAAACTCTGTGTTGTGGCTTGTATGTTAAGTCTTTTGGGATGTCTCTGCTTGCTTAACCTTTTTATTTGCAGTTACACCAGTTGCACAGCATCTTTCTTAGCAGTTGTGAGTATGTGTATGAAAGTGTGGTTTTAGCACTGTAATGTATATTGCTCTTAATACTTTTTTTGGTAAATAAATAAACCCTGCAACCATGTGGGCCACTAGTGGGTTTTGAACTACTATTGAGGTACTGTGAAGTACAGAATAAATAGTAGGTGATGCCAAAAAAGAGCCTTAGGGTAGTTTTGCACTATTCCTATGCATTTAGGGGAAAACTGTTGTGGGTTGGGTATCTCAGAAGTATTTAATAGTGAAACTGTCCCTTAAAACCAAAGAAACATTAGAGATACACTAGAAACAATACAGTGAATGTTTCATAAACAGACAGTGTTGCTTTATTTTTGCTATAAAGAGCTAAAAAGAACATGCTTTAAACTTCATTACCCTATGTTCATACTCTGCTGTTGGATGAATCTATTTGTAGGTTTACTAGGCATGGTGTGGCATTTATGGCAAGCTGATGTAGCTCTGATTGCCATAGAGGTAACTGATATTTGCTGTGCTACAAAAATGACTAGTAGCTTGTAGGTGTCAGAGCTGCAGCTGAAGTGTAGCATTGAGCAAACAATCATTTAAAGTGCATCGACAGGATTGTGTATAGCTGAATTCTCATGTCCCATGTAGAAAGAGTAGAGCTGAGTAGTTTGTCATGTGATGCAGCTCGGTGTTTTTTTTGTTAATCATGTTCTTTAAATCTGTAGTGGAAAACCTAAAATGAGAAGCAAAAAGTGAGTTGGAATACAGACTTGGGTCACAAATGTCATAAAGTGGACCTTTAAATGGCTCCAAAATGTTGACAGGAAAATGTTTCCAGATACTATGGCTTGAGAGCTTTCAGTTTTGACTGTCTGGAGGGGGGGGCATGTGCCCTTGGAGAGGAGTGGAAGCGCATGCTCACACTTGAGATTTTGTTTCTCAGCTGTGATTAGGTTTCTGGTTGCTACCTGTATCTTTTAACTGACTGCATGGTGTTTCTCAACTCAATTGCTTTTCTGTTCTGAGCCTCCTTAGTCACATATACATCTTATTGATTGTAAAATACAATGTCAGTTGCTGTTGAATCTTAATGTACATCATGTGCACTTGTGAAGTATTATCTTTATTATTCTTGTTTTCCTACCTTTTACAGCTCTAGAACGAAGTTTTAGTAAGTTCTTCCACTAGCAAATTAAAAAATCTCCTAAAAAAACAAGATAAGGTGAAACTAGGATATCTGATTAAGCCATGAAGTGACATTTTTGCAAAACATCCTTTTTTTTTTTTTAAGATTAAAGGCCTAATCTGATATGGTGGCTTTGTTTCATGACATCAGTTCAAAGTATTGCACCAAATTACTTTTGTTCCAATAAAGCCAAAATTAGATAATTACTTAGCTCCTGATTCAGCAAAGGAGCCACAGTGATGAATCATATGAAAAGACTACTAGATACTGAGACAAGAGGCTCTCCATCCACAGTAATCTCTGACTTAGAGAAAAGAAAGTACTGTGTAGTGCTTTATTCCAATATGATTGCAACAAAAAGGGTGGTGAGACTGTAGCCTTCTGGAAACTTTCAGTGATGTTGGCTGGTGCTTCCTTCAGTGTTAACCCAGTGATGGGGGAGAGCATAGAAGTCTTTAAATTGGTCAGTGTGAATCTTTTAGCTAATGTATATCTATGCTTTCCTATCTGAATTCTAACACTTAAGTATTAGTCTGTTGTGAAGTTAACCTGTTTACATCCAAATAGGAGGGCTTCTTTTGTGCTAGTAACAGAAGGCTTTTAGTGAAAGGGAGCTGTTTCTCTTCTCTCCATGCAGCCCTTCTCTAAATGCTAGCTAGAGGGAAATGGTGGACTGGAACTTCCTTTGAGGTTAGGAGGCTGCTGGGTTGTGTTGTTGTAGTTATGTTAGCTTCAAGTCATGTACTTAAGATATTGGTGACCTGCAAATTGAAATTAAGGTAGCTACTGATTCACATAAAACATTTATCTAGAATAATGTGGAAAAGCTGATGCAGGAAAGATAGGGTTTTTTGCAAGCAATGAATACAATCCATAACCTTTTGTCAGACCTGGTGGGACAGTTAGAATTGGTTCCCATTGACTGAAATATTGAGGTCAGTGCTCTTGTCTTGGTAAAATAACTGTAAGCTATAAATTGATAACAAGTGAACTGTGCTGGAATTACTCCAATAATAAACCCAATGTCAAATTATTTTTTAAAACAAATTGGGTAGACACTTTCTTTTAGTTAATTACTCTAGATAAATACAACTTTTGTGTACTAATCTTTCAAATGTGTGGAGGACTGCAAAATATCCAACCCAAGAGAGCCACTGATGTGGTGCTAATCATACTATACAGATCCTGATTGCTTTCTTTGCTGGACTTGCATAACCTGGAAAAGGTATCGTGCCTGTCTAAGATAGCAGGGGGTGGGGGACAATGCAAGAGGTTCAGTGCTATATGTAGTGTTCATATGCCTGGCTTGCCTCTGAAGATGAAGCCGTCAAGGGGCAGGTGACATACACCTGCTTTTATTCAGTGACTTTCAAGAGAATCTTTTCCAGCTGGGCCTTCCTTGTGTTCTACTTGGGCCCCTTTATCAGCTCCTAACAGGACCTGATGAACATGTGAAACTGAGCTCTTAGAAGAAAGAATTAAAAGAAAGAAAAGATTTTCTACAGGCACATAAAGAGAATGGAGTTTTAGCTCTTATAATTGCATTTTCCTTTTCTTCTAAGTGTGTAAGTATTCTTCAGACCAGTCATAAGACATTAGAGTCAAAATACCAAAATTAGTAGCTTACTTCGAAGAGCTGTTTGAGCTTACTTATCTTTGAATTAACTGTGGTCCTATATGTGTGGGTTTTTGAAGGTCCTAGCAAAAATGAATTGTCATAGTAATGAAAATAATGTGGAATGGAGTTACTGACTGTAAGTTGAGTCACAACTCAAACTTAAATCTGTAATACTGAATTTGGTAAATTCTTGGGAGATTAGAAAAAATGTCGAATCCTCCTCTTCTATGTGTAATTACCTAACGCTGTCTAGACTGTGCTGATTTCAAAGACTTTGACACTCTTGGCAGCTGACTTTTTTCCTAAACTAGGTTCCTAAACTATCTCAAAACAGTAGTTAAGGCTCTTCCTTCCATGTTGGGTTCCCCCCAGACTTCTAAAAACTGCATAGTCTTGCTGTTTACTTGATTATTTTTTTTTCCTCTCTAACCTCAGAAGGAGTGAAGAATAGTAACCTTGCTCTTCCATGAGACAAATGGAACTTGAAGGGGCGTGTGCATGTGTGTTTTAAAAGGTAGATATTAGGTGGTTTGTCTTTGGCTTGTTTGCCACTGTGGCTGTAAAATGCACTTTACTGGTGGTAAATATGCCAAACTTACCCATACCTATTAATTCAAGAATGGAGCCTTCTAACAGTATTCTTCAAGTATATAAACACAGTGAAGAAAAATGAAGCATTTAATCTATAATAGAGTATTGACTGTTTCTCACAGCATGTTCACAAAGCCTTCTGCTCATTACTAACCCCGACTACTTCAATTACCAGGTTCCAGTCTTGTTATCAGGCAAGCTTTTTACACAAACGTGCTTGTAAACAGGGTATCTGATACAGGATATTGTCTCTCCTTTTTTGGTTAGGGGCCTAAGACTTTAGGTAGATTAAAACTTAATTAGTACAAATTCATCAAGTTCTAATACAGAGAGCAAGTACAATAGCTCAATGCTAAATACCCTTGCCACAGTCTCCTGTGATTTTTTTTTTTTCCCCCAGGGGCGGGGGGGCACACATGACCAAATGAAAAAATCCTCCCAAAAAACCACACCACTGCCCCAAAAAAGCCCCCAGAAAAGGATGGGGAGAGTTGTGGGCTCAGTTCAGCAAAAAAAGGGAAAAGATACAGACAAGGAAACTTGCAGAATACTAGTGTTCTGAGACTTCTAGTGATAAACTATTTTATTTTGTTCTAGTACCTCACTAATAGTGAGCTACTTTGCGCAGTTCCTGCAAATTAAGAATCCTGTTAGGCTGGTTCCTACCCAAACTTCATGTACTCTTGTGAAATGCTTCGAGTTCAGCTTAGACTTATCAGTGTTGTGAATTCAGACTCTTTCCACACAACTGTCTTATCCTTCCCAAATCATTCAGCAAAAACATGTAGTAAATGATTGGCTTAAGCCAAATTTATTTAGAATAGACTCCTGGCAAACTGTAGTGAAATGACTAACTGGTTTAGTATTGACTCAGCCTTCTGGCTTAAAGAGTATTTTGATCCAGAAATCTGTCTTTTATTGATTCAGATGTTTTTATTAGTAAATTAATCTGGAGTCAAATGAGACATTTGTGTGCAAAACTTAACTCTAATCTGTTTTGCTTTCCAGGCATCTTTTCTTACAAAGAAGCTAAATATTGGTGGGAAAAGAGTAAACCTTGCAATATGGGTATGTTTACTTTCCTATTTTCCCTCTCCTAGCTAAACAGAATATTTTCATGAAAAATTACTTAGGTTTACTAGAGCTCAAATGTTAGGCACTTTTTAATAAAGTAAAATTTCAAAGTATTTGGAGTTTCTTGAAGTATTGTTTGCTTTGTCTTAAATGCTAACAAGTATATTTTAAATGCAGGATACAGCTGGTCAAGAAAGATTTCATGCATTGGGGCCGATCTACTACAGGGATTCTAATGGCGCTATTCTAGTATATGATATAACAGATGAAGACTCTTTTCAAAAGGTACCGGACAGATTTTTACCTCTGAGATGTAAACTAATTGAAAGATAATCTGTGATACGAGTGTGTAAATGGGAATCTTCTGTTTTCAGCAATAGCTATATATATTACATTTGCAAATTTAGAGCACATAATGGAACTATACACCTTATTAGTATTCTTTTGAAGGCTGACTTGTTCAGTCTGCTAAAGTCCTAGCAGGGTTATTCAAAGAACACCAGAGAATTAGATGTGAGTTACCTGTGACAGGCTATAAACATAAACTGGTACTGTTGTGATAGTATGTAATACTGATCTCTACTGTATAAACCAAATTACTAAAAGATATTAAGTGACATGACCTTTTACAGATCTGAGAACTCTGAAATTGCAATACATGATAGTGGAAACATTACTTTCTCAGTGATAATAGATATTTGGACTTCGAATCCTCATCAAAACCTGAAATTTGATGGCTAATTATTTTACAGCAATATTAGTTGATCAGTCTGACTGAGTTTTTTCCAATCCTGTGTCAAATCAGTGCTATCACTCTATAGGATGTTCCAGCTGAAAACTGGTGGCACTGTTTCCTAAGTGAGTTTGTCTCCGATTAGCTTGTGGCAAAACCAGTAGGACTTCTGTGTAGAGGACTAAGAAATTGTGGTTGTATGGGCAAGGCTTGGGTTAGCAGTGATAGAAGTAGCATAAGGGTATTGTTCCACAACAGTTTAAGTAATTTAAATAGTTTGATGTAGGGCAAGTAAAGCACTTGTGCTAGCAGTTAAACTCTTGCCCCCCATCTGCAAAATTGTGATGACTTGTGAGTACTACTTCAACTTGTGCGTTTTCATGCTGATCTCTACTTAGTAAAATTCTGTGATATGGGAACACTTAAATTCTCAGAAAAAAAGAGGGAAGGTTAATTTGCAGAAGTTCTTGCATAACTACCTCTGTATCATGTATCCTAACTATTTTTAGGTTTTTGAAGTGATTGCCTCTCTTGACAACTTAAATTCCCTTAAAATAGCAGTCCCTAAGTCAATGCAGTGATCATACAACTTCAAAGCATGACAACAGAATTGATAACAGATACCTTACCATCAGCTGACTTGACACTCTTGTCCCATCTGTTCTCTCAGGAAACAAACATCTGTTATAATCTAACCTGAACAACTCAGTTCAGGTACCTCTACCTTTAAAGTACCATTTGTGATCTGTCAGTAAGTGCCCATTGATAAAAGATCTCATGCCTGACCTAAAGTGGCCAATGCAGTGAACTTGTTCTTTGGAGTGGGGCTAACATGAGTGTGGTGAGTTATATTTTTGGAGTAATTGAACCATTTTATCTAAGTCGTTTGCTCTTAATTTCAACTGCAAACTAAAACATGCTGAACAAGAGCCATGCATAGCCATCTAAAGAGTATTTCATCCATCTATGTTGCTCTAAACAGGTTTGTTTCAAGTTTAGAGTAAACAGTTAATGAAAGAAATGGGTCAGTTCCACAATGCCTGAGGTAGTAGTATATCAAGTGAAAATAAACTTACGTCTGTTCTTTTTGCAGGTAAAAAACTGGGTTAAAGAATTAAGAAAAATGTTGGGAAATGAAATCTGTTTATGTATAGTAGGTAAGTCCTTTTAACATGTGATTCTAATGACTGAAACAGAAATGTTGTTTTTTGATAGCGTCTTCCAAACGCTGCTTTGACAGCTTGTACATGTGAAGGGGTAAAGCTTAGGTTAATTTCATATTTAAAATTCAGTTGGAGCTAGAAGTTTCAGTAGATCACATTGAGGAAAATAAGAGTTAGTTTTGAAAAACAAGCTGTTTAATGACACACCATGTCAGAAGTGCATGGTACAGACACCTGCAGATTGTAGTTTAACAAAGAGAATCATAAACCTCAAGTGTGTATTATCCTGCTTGCAAGTACTCAAATGTCATGTTTTTTTACTGTTCTCAGTGGCATAGACTGGATGCTAGTCTGTTTTCATAATCAATTGCTTGGGGGGGTGGAATGAGTCTTAAAGCTTGAATATTTCAATGCAAACAGAATGCAACAAACACTGGGTTTAGATTTAAAATTGGATCTAGTGGTTAAAACACTTTCAGGAGGAAAGATTTATGGATATTCTACAAAAACTACTCTGCAGCACAGATAAGCTGCTAATAAATTACAAAAGAAAAGCAGAATGCTGAATTGGTGGCTTATATGGAGGTATTTAGCTATCCTGATCTCTCTACAGAAGTAGAACTTCATCTTCATTGCCTGTAAATGCTTGAGTGAAAGGGGATTCTTGTATCATTGTGCTCCAAATTGAGACCTGTGTAAGAGTTGGTCTTTACTGGGACAGCTTGTAAGAATATGATGGTGTACAATGATTACGTGACTGCTTGCTTTTGGGTAATTTTGGAGTACGAAGACTTGAAAGATTAACTTGTTTCCAACAGGTAATAAAATAGACTTGGAAAAAGAGAGACATGTTTCAGTGCAAGAAGCAGAAACGTAAGTCACACCAATTATTAATAGAAACAGTCATTGCAAAATTATGCTGGAGTAATAAACTTGTGATGCTGTTAACAGCTGGCAGGCATAAACCAGCAGTGCCTAGCTGGCTGCTGTGTTAAAGCTTCTGTTGGTATCCGAGTCCCAGAATGTCCTTACTGACCAAAGTGTAACTTGAGAGTTGACATGATTAAAGTCAACATTTGCAGTTTAAATGCATTTCTAGACATGAAACTTCCTTTATTTCATCTAGTGTTTTTCATCAGTCATGGCAGTTTTAACTACATAATTCCCATCTTACATAAATCAGCATGTGATTTCACTGATTAACTCTGTACTTGGAATAAAACCTCTTGTGATCATCTTTTTGCTTCATGTAAAGTTGCTCACAAAGATTGAGTCCTTTAGTACAATGAAGTTCTGTATCTGCATTCCTACAGGTATTCTGAATCTGTTGGAGCAAAACATTATCATACTTCAGCTAAACAGAACAAAGGAATTGAAGAACTGTTTCTTGACCTTTGTAAAAGTAGGTATTATCTCATTTGTTGGCAAAGAGCTTATTCACAAAATGCTCAAGGCTTCAGAATGGTTAAAACCATATGGAAAAGCCTTAATGTAAACTATTACTAAGAACTGACTTAATCTGAGTCTACTTCAAGCCACTTTTGTACTGTAACAGCTATGGAAGCTTGATGTATGGATGCTTCCAATATTGCAAATTCATGCTGGACTCCAAAAATGTCTTTGTCATTTGTTGGAGCACTGACTGCTGTTTCACTCAGCATGCGTAAATAGCAACCTCAAATCAAACTTCATGTGACTGGTCTCACTATTGCCTGCTTCAAACCCTCTTTCAATCTCTTTCAAAAATCTTCTCAAATAATGTCAATTACAAATCATGAACTCGAAGTTCTAATGATGCAAATTTTACACAGCAGTCTAAGCTAATAGTAAGCATCACGGAATGTGGGATAAAAGCGTTGCAACACAGGGAAGTTGTCCTATTAATTGTGTTCTTACAATACAAGAATTTTAAGCAAAACTTCACCTGCATGTCTGAAGAGCAGGTTGGGGATTTTCTTGGGGGGTGGTGTGGTGTGTGTATGTGGGGGGGTTCTTGTGTTCTTTAACAGAATGTTCTTGGTATGGATGGGTGAATGTAGCTTTTGAAGTCACTAACTCCAAAACATTTGAGCATCTAAGGTCCACCCTAGTCAACAGGAGCTGCTGAATGTTTGGTGCTTTAGGCGGAAGATTTAAGTATGTTCTTGCAGCTATGCCATGTGATACCCAAGTACTTAATTCTGCATAATAAATAGGAGAACCAGTCTTGCTGAACTTTGTGCCTGTAACTCAGATAGATTAAGATCTCAGTCTTGTGTAAAAATGCAGTGGAATAAAATCTAATACATTTCTTCCTTTACAGGAATGATAGAAACTGCTCAAGTGGATGAAAGAGCAAGAGGCAATGGTTCCAGTCAGTCAGGAATAGCAAGGCGAGGTGTACAGATCATTGATGATGAGCCACAAGTACAGAGCAGTGGAGGGTGCTGTTCTTCTGGATAATTATAAAACTGTGCATCACTGCCCTCTCAATATGAAGACTGCCATATTCCAAGTCACGCATTCTTTACCAATGGAGTAATAGAATTAACAGTATTTAAAAATAATCACATGTAACACTGCAGAGACCTTAAGTGCTAAACTAGTGGCGTCTGTGACCAGAGAATTGGCATTTTCTACAGTGGTTAACAAAGCAATTACCAATGGCCTTTTTACATATTTTTCTTTAATGAGGAATAATATGCATGTAGAAAAGACCTACTTAAAGGCTTCATTTATATTCTTTTAAATCCGATCATTATTTAATAACTTATATACATTGTTGTTGGAATGGTATACGTTTTTGCAGCTCTTTGTATTTTGTGGTAGATTGAATTGTATCACTTCTAAAATGCAAATTGATTTTTTTTTTTTTAAATTAGCAGATATCTGAAGTAATATTTTTGCAGGGCCTCCACAAGCCTATAACTGTCAACTACTTTGATATATTCTGTTCATCCTGTATGCCAAGCTGGTAAAATACATTGTAAATTACGTATTAAATATTTTATCTGCTTTTACAATTGCAGGTGCAGAAATATGTACATCAGTCTTGTCAGTGATTGTGAAGTGAATAAGTCAGTGAAAGATGCAAGCTTTTCATGTGTACCGTTGAATTGCTCATTCTATTCTCCCTACCTGAAAACAGCTTTTTTTGGTACATTCATAGCTACAGCATTTTTTAAAGCCTTTTCTGGCAAGCAGCAGTATTTAGAGTATCCCCTTAGCGGGAAGAGAATGCTTCCTTAGACTGCTGTTTAATATTGAGGTGTTTGACTCCCAGCTAAAACAGTTGGCGCATGCATATCTCTTGCCTCTGCAGTTACTTTGGCCTCTCAGAATATCCCCAGAAAGTCAAAGCAACTTTAGCCCTCATCTATCTGGTAGCTACTAAACCAGATGCAAGGAAGACTCTTAAGCTGCATTAATACATTTGTGTCCCAAGACAGCATTATAAACTATTAATGAGCATAATTTTTTTTCCCCCCTGTATTGCAGGGCTTGAGTGAACCAATGAATTGGCATTAACTAGAACTGCTTCTGATTTGGAGTGATTAAATGGAAGATATGAAACTTGCCAGATGTAGTTGTAACTTTGGAGATACTAGACAGAACTGAACTTACTCCTGACTTGCTCTTTCTCTTGTAAAGCGTTTTGAAGCCCACTTAAGTTTTCGGAGGAGGGTTTTCACAAAAAGTGTATAAACTACTATCAAAGAAACACAAATGGTGGTAGCTGAAACTTCAAAATGTTTTGTGCTCTGACTTTTTTACTTAAGTTGTCATGCTTGGAAAAACAGTAAAGGTGACGTCTATGACAAAATAGAATATTCCTTGGCCTTCCTTTTTCTGAAGGGTAGAATTAGTATTGCATATGAATGCATTGAATGGTGTGGGTATGTTCCAATGCACAAAAGGAGTGGTAGTCGTAACTAATCAGTCTGATGTGTAAGAGAAGTGTGCTGTCTTCAGTCTGATTTTTATTTTCTCTGAAATAATAGATGGCTTTGATACAGACTGGTCCTGGTGCATTTTTTTTCCCTTTCTGCATAAACTGTGGTGTAGATACTTTCTCTTCAGCTACCATTGCTGTGCTCTTCTGACATGATTGTATGCATGATGGACAAAGGTGATCTCTTCATGCTAGTGAAGATAAAGTTTCTTGACTGCACAGAGCTTTGGTGTGACTCTAAAATTCATGATTATATGTGTGTATGTGTAGGAACACCATTAAGTTAACATTATCATATTATATCTAACTTAACAGTGAGCCTTGCCAAAGTTGAAAAACAGGTCAGCTTGATTTAAAACCAGTACCTTCAAATCCATACAGTTAGATGAAAGTCAGTCTTACCAGTGATACAATATTGGTATGAGGAGTGAAATTGGCAAGACTCTATGTTCAAGACTGGAATCTCCTCATAATAGGAGTTCCAGCTTCTTTGATTCAAATTTCATTTTTTGCAGAAGTAGGGGGGAAAAAACCAACCAAACAACCTAACCTCAACTAGACTTGATAAGCAGATGAGTCATGAGGGCTTACCTATACCAGAGCATATGTGTTCTCTCCAGAGCAGAGCTTTCTCTGCTTTGTTGGAGTGGAGAGATGCAGTTCTGGTCTGGAAATTACTACTAGGTGTTTACCCAAGAGAATATTATGTTTGACTACTTTGAAGTAGAAGTAGTGTGTAGAATGTATCTTTCTGCCTACAGCTGAAGAGTTTTTCTTTAATGTGTTCTGTGGTAGGGGCATTCTGTGTGACTTCTGTCAATTACAAAATTAACAATGCTGTGATGATACTAACTCTTGAGTCTCTTACAAAACTAAAACTACTACTACGGCTGAAAACTTAGGGTAAGGAAGCTTACAATTTTGTATGATTAAAAAGGTTCTGGTTGCTATTAGCAAAATATTTTTTAATAAATTCTCAGAAGTTACTTTTCTTACTTAAGCTACAGCATGAAAAATACTCTGGAAACCTTCCTGTCTAAGCTGCAGTTTGGGTGGACTTTATTTATGGAACTTAAAACCTGTGCTTAGCAGGGTATCATTATATTGCTTTAAAAAAAGTATAGCTTCATGAAGTCAGGGAAGTTGGTTTCCAAGACCCAAGTTAAAACATTATGGATTGTTTAGACTGATTAACATAAGACTTCAGCTATTCATAGTTAGCAGACAAAATATAATAGTTCCAGGAAAAAGCATCTTTGAGTGTTCTTTGCATTAAATACATAGGAAAGCACAGATAGCTTAGTTTTCTATATTTGAGCAGGATCTTACTCAAGTAACCTGGTACTACTATGGTGTGGCTTGGTTTTCAAGAGTCTTGCATTTGCTGGAACCTTGCTGAAATAAAATCTAACAAACCAAAGTCCAAACACTTACTGCTGCATTAATCTCTATTGGGAGTTATTTATGGACACTGTTTTACTGCACTTAGACTATAGTTCAGAAGTTATAAAAGACCAGACAGACTGATTTAGGCAAGGACACTAATAAATTCAGATGTGTAGTACTTGGAGATGAGTGTAACTAGCTGTCAAGATTAGGGGTGGTGACTTCACCTGGTTTGCAGTGATCTCGCATGTGGTTCCAAAATTAGGATGTCCAATGTCCAGATGAACTGTATTGGCTGGTCTCTTGAAGCAGTCAAGTAATTGAGTGTTGCCTTGATTACACGCTTTTCTTCAATGTTCACCCATTGTGGACAGGCATTCTTGCTGTTAAAAAGTATCCCTTAGCCCTTTTTATCCTGCCACTTCTGTTGTTCTAGGGGTTTAACTTGTACCTCTGCCTACAGCTCTTGAAGAACCTAGTAATTCAATTTCTACTTTAGATTCCAAGCCAGATGAAACAAGATTTGCAAAAAGGTATGTGGTCATGGAAGGTGGCTGGAGCTCAAATGGAGTTCCTTGAAAATGTTGGATGCTGCCAGAGAAAAAGAAGGTAAGAGGAATGGCAGTTCTGCTTGAGGACAAATGGAGGTGAGGAATCTCCACAAGCTGAAAGCAGTTAAGTGGTATGAATGATAGAGTATGGGAATAAGAGAGTTGGAGTCAACCCCCTCTCTGTTATTTTTCTGCTTTTGTGGAAGGAAGAAAGTAGAAAGAAAAAGGCAAGTAAGAAAAACTTAAGGTGCTGGTAGTGGGCTGCTGAGTGAGGCTGAGTTCACCATTTCTTGGTGGCATTGCTAGCATGTCTTCTCAGCAATGGTAGTTGCCTAATTCAAGACTTAAGTTTACTTCCTAGGTTGTTTTTCCTTCTGTGAAATACCACTTTTTGCTTCACTGAATGGAATACAACTAACTGAACAGACTTTCAGACACAATACTAACCTAATTAAAACTTCATTAGAATATGCTAATTTATGAGCTATTTACAGTTAACTGACTTTGTTAATCTTAGTTTGCATCAAAGCTTAGGATTTTTTTCCTGACAAGTCAGGAAATATATCTTGCAGTGAGGATAACTTTTACTACAGCTGCGTCAAGGAGTTGGAAATGAACACAGATCTTTGGCACTAGTTGCTGCATAAGCTCAACAAGGACAGCCCCAAAAGTAGCTCTCTTTTAACTGTGCTGGGTGCTGTTGCTCATGCTACTCTTTGCGGGGGGGAGGGGATTCTGCTCAACACCAGGATTTTTCCTCTATTTAGGACAAACCTGTGCATCTCGGTGATGTAGCTGTCTACTAAATTTAGGCTTTGTCTATCAAATAATAACAATGTATACTCTTCCCTCTTGCATTTTTGGAGCTGTCATGGGCCACTGTATTGAGCAGAATGAGATGGAGAAACAATTTTGAGTTGTGGAGAATCTGGAATGTTTCTTGTCTTGAGATGGCTTGAAAAGTGAGAATATATGAAACTGTCACCATTATGACAAAGGTATGATTCTGTCCAAGATAACTGAAAATACTTTGGCTTGGAGAAAATTTTACTGTAATCTGATTAAAATGATAAATTGCTCTGCTTCCAAAATGAAAGTTTATTTCAAGCTGATCTCTTTTGATTCTTAATTTCTTCCCAAGACTTCAGTTTACCAAACTTGGCCATACCTTCAATTGATTGGCATGTTCTACATCCCTAAAATAATGCCTATGACTGTAGGGAGGAGCTGTGTATTCATTCATATTCCACTGGACAGTTTGGAGCTTTGATTGTATTTATTCGATACCAGGATGTTGAAAGACTGCAAAGATAATTGTTTCCATCTATTTCCACTGCTTTGTGCACTCAGGCAACCAGCATGACCTCATGCAGCTGCAGAGTGAACGGGGAAAGAGGGCTTCTGTCCCTCTCTTCCTGCTCGTTGGCTGCACTGATCTTTGTTGTTCGTGAATTACTACTACAGGAAACTTCCCATGCTGGAGATCCCCCTGTACAAGAAAGGAAACATACATGTTCTCTGCTTGCTTGTCTAACTCTTCTAGATGGTGACAGGACTACAGCAGTAATACCCAGTTCCTCTCAGTTTGAGAACATTGTTTTTTCTCAAGAGGGGCTTTTCTTACTTCTTGACAAGTCACTTTTTTCAGTGTATCTTGTCTCACTGGTCTCTTGCAAGGGGTTTTAATACTTCATTGTAGGTCACCCAGAAGCAATGCAATTTGAAAGTATGACAACAAAGGATGATGAGTAGTAGCATTGCAACGATCTTCCCCAGCAATTGGTCATAGCCTGTCTCCAAACCAGTGAAGAGAGAGTATTGGAAGTTTAATGGTGAGTCTTTGCTACCTTGGTACCTCACTCCTGATTCTTGGATATTGGAAGTAACTTAGAAGAAATCCAAGCTGAGAGGATTGGAGAGAGAAAGGACTACTTTCTCATCTGTTGCCAAGTAGCTGATATCCTGTGACAGATCGAAACTCATGTAACAGTTCTCTTTTGAGCTGTTGAAACTGTTAAATTGCAGATTCTTCAAGTTAACCATCACTCCATTCTGAAAGGTCAACAAATTTGGGACTCACAGTGGAAGAGAACAAGTAGTTTCTCTTTTTCAGAACAGGAAACTTAAGAAACTGCCTAATCAGGCTTTTCTTAGTGGAAAGAGAAGAGGAAAGCACTTGATACCTAAAGAATTAAGTGCTGTCGGTGCTATTTGATCATACAGGCATTATAATGATTGTCTTACTGGATTTTTCTCATCAGATAAGGTCATTGAGCTTATCAGGCTCAATCAAGTAGAATAGTTTTCTTTGAACCCAGAGAAAATGTTAGCAGGGCAAAAGTCAACACTGAAAAGGAGAGCATTTTTAATATCAGGTAACTTGACATTGTCAAATGTTGTAGGAATATTCCATTTGGCATTTGTGGACAAAAGGAATTTTGAAAAAAAACCTAAAAAATAGTATCTAGCAGAGGCTTCACAAACCTTAACTTTCCCAGTGCATTGTTGCAGCTGGAGTTCCTAAATACATCTTAGAGTATTTTATATACCAGTGCATTTACATGAAGATAGTTTTGTGATAAATTAATTCCAAATGATCAATCAACTGGGGAAAAAAGAACTTCTTTAGCATGACTGCTATTCTATCAATGCCTAATATTAAAAGTAAAAATGCATGTAAGTGGAAATGGATCAATAAAAAAGAGAAAAAAATGTGTACTGAAAATCAATACAAGAAAACAGAGCTGGAAATTCTTGTTACTGTCATATCTGAAAATTGTTCTCTCTTATATTTTAGTAAGTCACAGAACTTGAAACTTGATGAACAGTCTAATAAAGTGGCCCTGAATTACTGGAGGTTGGGGCAGTGGCCTGGCTTACAAAGAGATTTGGTAAAAACTGAGACCACAGGTTTGTTATGTTACAAACACAATAACAAATTTCTGAACCCATCTGAGTATGATGTGATGAAAGATGGCTTTAAGATGCCAAACCAGGCTCAGTGAGGTTGATCTACATTATGCTAGCATACACCCCAGAGACTGTAGTGTGAGCAGGGACCCATCAAAATGCAGCTTTGATTCTCAAAACTGGCCTTTGGCAGCCCAGAACAGTTCATGGGGAAGAAGCAGTTGCTGTTGAACCACATCTGCCAGTTTAATGATAGCCCCAGGCACACTGCCTGTATGCTAAGGGAGCAGCAAAAACAAGTCAAAACATGGAACCAAGGCTCAAGACTGGGAATTTTCCACCAATTATGTGTTTGTATCTTAATGATGTCCTACCTCCACAATGAATGTTTGTGCACACTTCCCTGGTGAAAATTGCTGTTCAGCTGACACTGTGGTTTTGAACTGGATGGACACTGAGTGAAAACAGCAAGCAACAGGAAAAGCAGGGCAAGATGAGGGAGTTTGCACAGTTCCTGCTTTGGCTGTTCTTAGCCCTTTCACTTGCACTTTTAAAAAGTCAGTAGCTATATCCTGCTATCTTTCTGACACAAAGTGTATTTTCTATTTGGTGAGATTTTTTTGGTCAAGAAACTAAAATCTTAAGAGCTTTTTAGAGTAAATATAGTTCCTTCACAGATTTAGCCTTTCCAAGGTCTGTCAGCATCTCATTAAAAGGTCTATATTAAATGGTGAAGAGCAAGTGTACTGCATATAGTTACACCTGGCAATCAGAGTCCTATGGTGAATGTTTCAAATAACAAGAGGAAGCAGAGTATCCAATGCACCTCTGATTGCCAGCCTCCTCTCCCATTGTTTTGTGACACAGAGTAATTGCAAAACAATCCTCAATCATAAGGTGTGCCCATACTGGTTAGAGAAGTTGGTTTGAGGCTTAAAATGACACTAAATTGTACTGACACTAAATTGATTAGGGTGTTCAAGGAATCTTGACCATCCTTTCAGAATGTGAATACTGCAGTGCTTGGCACCATGGGACACTGATTCTTTTTCAGGGACTTAGGGATTTCAGCCTGGGAAGTGGAGCAATCTCTGAAGTGGATTATGATAGCAAGTTAAGAGAAAGCAGGAAGTATTGTGTCAGTAGCACGGACCCATCCTTAGCACTGCTTTCTGAACAGCTGGGATGAAATACAGCATTGACTACCCTTACCCTAAGACAATTGTTCCGTTAGTTTCCTGCTCTTTCCAGGAAATGTTGCCTGTTGGTGGTGTTGTAACGCATACATACAAGCAATGGGGTTACTACTATTTGTCTTTGCTCTCTGCATTCCTAGCTCTGGCAATGCTAGTCTGTGCTGATTGGCAAACAACAGATCATTTTCTGTTTAGTCATCACTCTCGGATAGCTTCCAACTAGTCTCTGTGGAGGCTGATGCAATCATGAATCTCTCCTTGCATGACAAATGCAGAGCACTTCATGTTGGTATCTGCTCCGCTTCTTTTATATTTAAAAAAAAGTTTCTTGTCCCACTGAGAGAATAAAGCTATTGTAAACTTGTGATCAGTTGTACCAACCGTAATGTTTTCTTATGACAAATCTTGTATGTTTTGGGTTGTTTCATATTCTGGAATTCTATTAATACTTGATATGCATAGATAAAAAAATATCAGGTTCACAAACAAGAACTCACAGCTGTGGTTATGGATATACAAAATGTGACATAGTGCAAATAGTTGAAGAAAGCTCATCATCCACTGTACTGCCTTCATGTCTTGTTACACGTCCATGCCTTCACACTCTAAACACAAATAAATGCTGGTGGGGAAAGGGATTTTCTTCCTTTTAAATTCAGTCTGTGTACTTAATTTCTTTGTCCCTATCCTTGCGTAACCTTGTGGCAGAAGGCAGTCAAGCGTGGAACATTACTATACCTGCATGCTTTACTTGTGCGGGTTGGGGTTTTTTTATGCTTGCTTAGAGGAACAGGTTAGAAAGGCTATTTCTTAGTTTCTGCATTGAGGTAGAGACAATTAGTGAGTAGAGAAGATCCTAACTGGTCCCAGAGGCTACATTTTTACTGGCAAATAAATTAGGCCAGGGTACAGAAGGAGCTCTGGCCTCAAGAGCAAATGGCACAGTAGAGCTTTCATCCAGGTGGTAAAAGTCCTCTTCTGCTCTTTAAATCATATTTACGTGCTGCCTGCTTGGAGTGGCTGTCGTGTTCCCCATGCTGTGTCTAGGTATTAGTCTATGAGAAACCTAAATGGTACGGGCCATTGCTATATAAAAGAGCATGCTAATGATTAAACAGCAAGGCTGACTGTGGGTCAGTACCCCAGGCTTACTTGGTTGACTTGAATGGATGTAGCCAGAGCCTGATCTCTCTCCTGCTCTCCTAACTGTGGAGTAAGACAGGATGATTCTTTTTTTACCTTTTCCTCTTGTATGTGGGAAACAAGAGCATGTGACAGATAAATCCTGGGATATCTCCTTTATTGTCTATAACATAATTCAGGCTGAGGACTGGTACCTCTTAGAATATAAGGAACTCAAGGGAAGCCTGGTCTGCAGCTTCCTCCTGGGTGTCCTGCTGCACCCAGAGCCTGTGACAGCACCCCATTTACTGTCTGCTTGTGATCCATGACAAACTGGAGTAGCCTGGAAAAATTGTTGGTTGCATCTGTCAAAGTAAGGCTTGGAATATATCCATTTCCTGTGAGCAGAAAAAAAGGTCAAAGGGAAAGATATCTTTGGCACTGTTTGTTTCTCTGCTGTGGGGTTTTTGTTTTTACAAATTAAGCCTGTGATGGAAAGACTTGACAGAATCCGCGCTTGTCTTGTGTGGGCCAGGTTTTCATGTGGTTGTGCATGTGGGCAGCTGACACTTCTGAATACAGGAATGGATCTTGGAACTCTGCTGAAATAGCTGTGTGAACAACAACAATAGCAGCTGCTGCAGCTCTTGGCACAGCAATAATAGCTATGCTTGCAGCTGTGACAGCAACAGAAACCACAGGAAAGCCAGGAACACTTTCTGGCTGTGCAGCCAGTGCTGGCTGGGGTGCTGTGACTGCCTTTATGTGGCAGAAGATTCCTTATTAGAGCAGATATAGCTACTTAAAATCCAACCAAGAGTGAGCCACCAAGCTGAAGATACCCTCCTTCTTAGATTCCCATCTGTGTAGCATGCGAAGGGTTGGACCTTAGCATAGAGCTACAGGCTGCCCCATCATTTTCTTAATGGGCTTACGGAGAAGGGAGAGGAACCTGCTAGCCTATGGAACTTGGTGGTGTGCATCATTCAGGTTTGTAAACTGAAATAAGGTAACACACCATTGCAGGCTGGGGGCCGACTGGCTGGAAAGCAGCTTTGCAGAGAAGGATCTGAGTGTTGTGGTGCACAACAGGTTGGCTATGAGCCAGCAAAGAAGGCCAATGGCATCCTGGGCTGCATCAGGAAGAGCACTGCCAGCAGGCTGAGGGAGGTGATCCCTCCCCTCAGCCCTGGTGAGAGACTTATGGAATGCTGGGGCTAGCGCTGGGCTCCCCAGTGCAAGAGAGACATGGACATCCTGGAGCAAGGCCTGTGAAGGGCTACCAAAGATGATTAGGAGACTGGACCATCTGTCATAAGAAGAGAGGCTGACAGAGGCGGGATTGTTCAGTCTCAAGAAGGCTCAGGACATCCTATCAACATTTAAAAATACATTATGCAAGGGAGTAAAGAAGGTGGAGCTGGACTCTTTCTGTGGTGTCCAGTGAAAGGACAAGATGAAATGGACATATTGAAATACAAGAAATTCCATTTAAGCACAAGAAAAATCTTTTTCACTCTAAGGGTAGCCAAACACTGGAACAGCTTGCCCCGGAAAGTTGTGGTGTCTCTATCCTTGGAGGTACTTAAAACCTAACTGGACAAGGCCCTGAACAATCTGATCTGTTCTGCTCTGCAATCTGATTTGCAATCTGCTCTGGGCAGGAGGGTTGGACTAGATGATCTCTAAAGGTCCCTGCCAACCTCAACCTTTCTGTGATCCTGTGATATTACAACCTGATAGCAAAGAGTCATTTTGCTCTCTATCATCTTGAATAATGATATGCTTGTTATGCAATGATAGTTTGCAAAAGAACAAGGGAGAAGAGCCCAAGAGGGATGTCTAGTAGATTGGGCAACTAGCTAGAAAGTGGTCATATGTCTCACAGAGTAAATTGTTCTGTGGGACTGAGAGCTCTCTGAAACACTCCTGCCTTCTTGACAGTGAGGCAAGTGGTGACTGGGACACGGAGAGCAGCGTGGTAGAACAGGAAACCCAGGAAGAGTCCTGTGGGACCTGTTGATCATTCACCAAAGAAACTTAGAGCAGAAACTCCTTTCCTATGTCTGGTGGAAGGAGAAGGGAGCTGCATTGAACACATCTCCCTCAAAAGAAAGTAGTCTCAATGCTAAGCCTGAAAAGTCTCAAGCTTGACTTCAAGGCAGCTCTGAGAGAAGACTTCTCTGGGAAACAGAAAGAACAAGCCTGGTGGTTGTGTGAGAACTATCCCTTAGTGAGGATTAATTTCAAACTCAGGGGTGCAATTCAGTGGGACTGATACCAAGCTGTTTTGGGGAGTAATGGATGATTCCCAAGGACTAGAGTGGTCCTAAGGCCAGATAAGAAACAAATGTATTGAATTTTAATGCTTTAAATAGATGACAAGTTGAAGATTAGTCCCTTGCCCTGTATGAATGGCACTCTTCCAATGACTTCACACATATACTCTGGTATACTCTGGTACCATATAGTCCACTGATGTTTTCCAACAAAATGTTATTAACTTTGGAAATGTAAGCATTAACTGATGTCCAGCAACAATACAAATGGGATTTACCTTTTAATTCTTTACTTAGTTGACAGCTCCTTCAGGTAATGCTGTGCTGCTCCCTGTTCTGGTTGCACAACAGGAGTGAAAGTTTTTCATTTGGGCTTGTTTCACAGCCTTCGAAGGCTATCTTTTCCTCTGTTACGGTGCTTTTTGGGAAATTCCCGAGAATCAAAAATTTAAAGTATCTTTAAATAAAGATGTTATGTTTCTAACCATTCTTCCATCGGCATACAATGTTTCTCTGTACAGCTATTTTTCAGAATTACTTATAGGTTGCTTTTGCCATGTACCTGTATATTTACAAAATGATGGCCCCATCTGCATGTCCATTTTAAAGCTTGTATTTGAAGACTGAAGGAGCTTCTTCATTCTAATCTCTTCCTTTTGAACTGCATGTTGAGTAGGGCTGGGCACAATTCTAGATCCAAAGATCAGGAATGTTTTAAAGCTAGGATTTTAGTCAGGTCATTGTTTTCCCATGTTTTTCGCTCAAGGCTTATCCAGAACTCCATGATGCTTCTATAAGCATTCAGGCTCCTTTGAGCTTCAGGGATGTTCAAGTATTTGCTGGTCAATGAGTTTTCAAAATTGTACCTTTCTTATACCTCTTGTCTTCTCCAAGTCTAGTCTCCAAAGCCCTAGCTCCTGCTTTTCTTAGGAAATAATGGAAAATAGTTATGTCTCTTTGGTCAGGTTTTGAGCTACAACTCCCTAGTACAAATACCGATTACCTTAGCACAGGTCTGGCAACAATAACCGGTCCTTACAAACGAAATAATCTTTATCTAGATTAAATTAACTCTATCTCAGCCAAAACCAGGACAGTATGTTCAAGAAAATCAGTCTAGAAATAATTAATCATTTCCTGGATATTTTCACATCTCCATCTCTCAAAAATTTATCCTCAGTTTCTCTGTGTTAGTCTGTCCCCTGTGAAGTGATCCTTTTCTTCCATCCTTCTTCTGAAGGGCACTTTTGCAATTACTTACAGTTGTAGTTCCATGTTTGTCAAAGCAACTCTGATTCTGTGTATAGATACATAAACGCATTGTATTAAACCCCTTCTCCCCTCACAAGAGGTGTACAGTATCTGTTCCACACTGCTTACATCTTATGTGCAGTCTGCACCTTAGTATTCTCCAATTCCCATTCGGTGTTTCTGTTCTGATTGAGTGACTGTACAAATGAATACGGGAATGCTGGAAGCTTAAGGGAAAATGCATAGAGGAGTACAGGTTAGCATTCAGTGAGCCTACAGAGACACTGTAATTAACTGTTAATTAGCATGTGATGAAAACACTGAAAGAAGAAACTTTTAGTAGTAGTAGTATTACTGTAGTACCTTAAAAATCTCATAAAGGAACAAGATCCTGCTGTGCTAGATTCTTTAGCTTGGTCTCTAACTCAGGTAAATAAGTGAATTTGAATGGCAGTCTCTTGAACTGGCTTTCCTTTAAATGACCAGATTTGTTGAAAAGCAGCCATTAACCCTCATTCAAGTCAGAAATAAACAAGATTTTTCAACCATCTTCAGTGGAGAAACTGGAAAACACTTGTCTTGCTCAGAGCAGGATCGTCCATAAGCGTGTCACACTGAGCATGTCTCTAACCCCTGTGCACTGGTTTTGGTCCCTCTTTCAGTCCTTCAGCTGAGAATCATGCTTCGCAGCTAACTGCAGGGTGCCTCTGCAGTTGTGTTTCTGAGTCTGCCAAGAGGTCATACGCTCTTGTCACAAAGCAAAAGTGACCCTGAGCAATCTGACCCAACTACTAAATTTGTCCTGCTTTGAGTAGTGAGGCGGACCCGATGACGTACAAAAGTTCCTTCCAACCTAAATTATTTTATGATCATATGAAAAATAAGGACTCCATCCAGTCCCACTGACAATCAAAGAGTAGGTAAGAAACAACACATGGATGCAGACACACAGAATAGACAAGGAAACAATGAGACAGTGTAGTGGTCAGCACCATCAGTGGTGGTTTTAGTTCATCAACCATCTACTTGATACCAATTTTTGGGATATATTTTCTAGCAAAGGGGAAGACAGGACTTATAGAAGAATAATGAGACAGCTTGGTGCACTTCTCAGGGATTTTTTGCCCTGCAGAAAGGTCAGTTTGAGGAAAAAGCCTTCCACACAACTTCTTGCGTGAAGATTTTACAAATAATAGGCAGAGTCTAGCACTGAGTTGACCTGATGTGGAAGCTGAATCTTTGGCAGTGAGTGAGAGTGGGAGGTGATCTTCCTTAAAATGAGGAAGGGCATTTTTATGTTGGGCCCTAGAGAAGGGTGAGAGTTGGTAGATGGACAGGAGGAGCTAGATGAAAGGGTTAAAGTGATATGGGCTAGATGAATGATCCTTGCAAAAGCATTCTGCAGGAGTCCGAACAGATCAAAATGGTGTTGGTCAGTGTCAGCAAACAGAATGTTACAAGAAAAAAATGTTCAGCTGTGTGGATAGACAGGAAAAGCTATGCTTTGGAGCTGCTATATAAGAAAAAAGTCTGCAAGGGAGCTAGCTACAATGTGAAAGAGAATCCAGAGAGATCTCTGAGACTACGGCATCAACCAAGCTGTAGGCCTTGGAGACAGATGGGTATTGATATTGAAGAGAGAGATAGGTGCCAAGAGAGTCTGGAGGAGGATAAAGCCATCTTGTCTGTTAGCTGCCTGCAGATGATAAAAAAAGATTTTAATTTGGATCAGGATTAATGGCTGCAGTAAAAATAAAGCAGTGAGTCATGAGATAAATATATATTTATTGACACAATTACCTACAAAGAGAGGGAGGCTTTGATTGAATATGCTAATGAGACAAAGTCCAAGAGACAGGAGAACTAGAAGATGGCAGTCATACTGGTGAAGAGGGCAGACTTCAAGGAGTCTATTGTAGATTGTGATACAGGCTAACGAAGCTGAGATGGGAATCTGAATTCTGAGCTTCTCCTAGGAAAGGAACTTCGAAAGAAACCTTGACAAAGCAGTTTCAATGGAGTGCCAGAATGAGAGTATGCAACGGAGCTAAGGGAAGGATGTTGCAGTGTTCACTGCAGACTTCAGGGAGCTGGGAGATGGAAGTGGAGAGAGGAATGGGATTACACATGGGTGTGTAACTAATGTACGATTATATTGCAAGGAGAAAGAAATAAAGGAAAGTGATAAGGAAGGGAAAGGATGAAAATGAACACATGGGAGAACAAACAAGATGAAACCAGCGCAGGTATGGAAGACAGCAAATGGCAATTTAACCTCTCAAAGCAATTAATTTATGGTGATGCATTTTCAATGTGTAGCCTTCTTCCTTGTATTCACCTTAACACTCAGTTGTGTTCTTACTAAATTCAAAGAAAGGGACCACGATAGCTATGACGTCCATTTTTGCTACGCCCATGCAGCTTCCCAGACTTAGATATTACCACAAGGACTTGTGTTCTGACTGCAGTTTTATTTTATTTTCTCATCTTTATGCATGTTTATACACAGAGAGTCACACCGGGCTCTCACAACTTTGAAGCAAATCAGTATTTGTATTGAGACTCAGCAAATCTGGTTTTCCATGGTAAAAAGTACAGTATGAGTGTTAATCTAGCCAAATGAGTTTTTGAGAAGTCAGAAGCAAATTATGCCATTTTATGAGAGACAAAAAAGACCAAATTACCTTTGCTCCTTCAGAGTAACAAATAGCTTCCCTGTGAGCATCTCGTTCATCTATTTCAAATAAACAATATTTGGGGGACATACTGTTTGCTCAAAATATTTTATGATAAGGTGGTGGAATAGAACAAATGTCTTAAAAACTATTTTTATTTATGGCTCTCAGCAGGATCAAATGTCGCAGACATTAAGTGAAAGCTAATTTTTTTTTATATTTAAGTAGTACCATGCATTATGTGCTTTTCCAGGTACAGAAGACCAATCAAAACCTGTCAACATCCACAGGAGAATTCTTTCAGACTTTATAAAGCTGTACACGCATGAGTGCCAAATATTTGCTAACATTGACGAGATTGTAATTAAGATTTGGCTTTATCCTGTGATGAATATGAACGCATTATGTGTCAAAAGCCATCATCTTGAAAGTGGTGTATTTTTCACTAACAATACAATCCGGCCCAAATACAAAATGGGTATGAGGGCAGCTTAATGGTGCCTATAGGCCAGTATTTCCTTGGTATTTACATCGTGCAACAGCGGGAAGAGAGAGAAAACAACTAAAGAGAATACGACGTGTGTTTTATATCAAATTTTCAACAGTCCTCAGATTGTAATTACAATCTCAGGCGGCTCAGAAAAAGCTCTAAGAGTGAGGAAAAAATCCCCCCTTTTCTCCTTACTGCCACAGCCGCACGATCTAGCTGGGTGCCCACGGCTCTCGCCGCAGGTGCGCTGGCTGTTCTGTAGTCCCCCTGCTGCACAAGCGTGTCACTGCCGCCGCGTCCTTCCCGGTCTCCTCACCCCCACAACTCCCTTTTAAACCTATACGGGGCGATAACGGGCGGCGCGGCGCTCAGCCAAGGACGGGCCGCGGGGCCTGCCCGCCCGGCCCAGGGGCAAGCCGCTTCCCCGCGGCTGGACACCGGCCAGTCTCGCAGGGAGCTGCGCGGGGGGGATTCAAAATGAGGGAAAAGACCGAGGAAAAAGAGCGCGGCCCTTGGAAAACAGAGCTAAACCCGCCATTTTCTCCTCTTCCCTAGCGGCGCCCTGCCAGGAGGAGCAGACGCCGCCGCCGCGGACGCCCCCGCGCGGCGGGGGCGGGACTCTCCCGCCTGGCCCCGCCCCCCGCGGCCGGAGCCCCGCCCCCCCCGCCGGTGCCGGCCGTTCCGCCCGTCGCCATCGCGCCTTTCCCTGCCCGGGCGGGGGCGTCGCCGCCCGCCTGCGCCTGCGCCGCCCGCCGCGGGGCTGACGGGGGTTGTTGTGGAGCGGTGGGGAAGCACGTGAAGAGCGCAACGTCATCATAAACACTCGTAGGCCAACATGGCGGCGCCTCCGAGCGGCAAGGTAACGGGGGCGGGCTGGGCGCGGCGCGGGGGCCTCCGCGGGCGGCGGTGGCTGCCGTCCTCTCCCCTCGGCGGCCTCGCCGTGTCCGGCGCTGGGGTCGCCCCGGCTGGCGGGAGCCGCGGGAGGGGGCGGCCGGGCCCCTGCGTGGCCGGGCGGGGGCCTCTCCTCCCCGCGGTGCGCGGTCTCCTCACGGGGCCGCGGGGCCCGGGCCCACCCCTGCGGACACGGGCGGTCGCGTCCTCGGGCGGGCCTGGCGGTGGTAGGAGGCCGCGGGCCCTCTGCACCGCCCGGCGCCGGGCGCGGGAGGGGTCGCGGCCGGCGGGTGGGAATTTGGCCGTGCCCCGGGCGGGTGCGCGGCACGTCGCAGCGCCTCCCGCCCGGCCCGGCCCGGCCCGCGTCCCACGCCACCCTAGCTCGCCTCCGGGCTGCTTGTAGGAAGAGGCCGCTCTCCGCTGGAGGCGGGCAGCCCTGGGGCCGGGGGTTGGCCTCCGCGGAGCAGGCTCTGAGGCTGAGCTGGAGGAAGGAGCCTTGTCCCGTCTACGTGGCCGCGTGTCCCTGAGGTGCTCGTAGACGTTACTGGCCTTTCTCCCGGCCTGTGCCCTGGCAGGGCGTGGGTGCCTGCCCCGGGCTGGGTACAAACCCTTGTCAGTCAGGTAATTCGGTAACGTAAAGATTTTTACATGCCGCCGATGCTTGCCGAGTGTTCTTGAATGAAACAGTAGAGCTTGACAAGGGTTCAGGTGTCTGTCCTGGTTTGAGGTCACAGGAGGGACGGTATTGGCAACCATCTCTGCCTCCCTCCTCCCCCACCAGCGGATCCGAGTTCTGTCCGTATGGTTTTATTGTAGAAATATTTTTATTCCATGACTGTCTTCTAGAAGTGTTACTTTGTAATGCCGGGCTCCTGAGCACGTGGGTCCTTCATCTGGGATTTAAAATCTCGGTGTGGTGTCTGACTGTATGTAGCCGGCGTTAGAGTGTGATAGTCTTCAGTTTCACTTTGCCAGCATATAGCAGCAAATGATTGTTTCAGCTCATGCTGATCTTGACATAAGAGAACGTATATATATAATTAGCCATGTCTGTGCTTCTCGGAGGGTGCTGAGGAGTGCATTTAGCTAGCAGGAAAATTCACTAGAGATCTCTCTTGTGCCAGTTTACCATAACCGTTTCAACCAGAACTGGTGGAGCAGGCAATGTGTCCAGAAGGAGTTGTTACAACTTAAAAATGAAGTTCTTTACTGCTGTAAAGGTGCTGTAAATGTAAAGATAGCCATCCTGTCCTCCCAGCTGTTTCTAGCTATGCACACCCAGTTTTCATGTATACAGAGAAAAGTTATTTTCTAGTTTTAGTCCATTTTAAGCTCAGTCCAGCAGTTTATTGGATGATGGTAAATATTTTCATTTTGCAGCTTTTTTTTTAATCAGTATCTTCTTCGGGAAGTTTTTCCTGAAAGCAGCTATATTATCATAGTTTATATGAGATGCTAAAACTGTTGTGGATTAGGTGTTTGTAAATTTGCTATGTATTCGTTGTTCCTTTAAAAAAAAAAACCTGTTTGCTTGAGACTAAATCTCTAAGATGTTGCAAAACTCCATTTCAGTTATTCCACAATAGTAATGCAACCTGTTAATGCAACTTCTAATTCAGTAACATTCTTTGCCATCTCTCTTTTGATACAGAGGAAAAAAACGACAGTTGCATTTACTCAAACTTCATGAAGTGACTGGGCTGGTTTGAAGTTTCACTGTGCTCAGTAGGAGCAGTTCCATCCTTCTCTAGATCTCCCCACCTGTGTGTTGCACTTCTGCTTGCGTGGATACTGTACTCACTTGATCTCTCAGTGATTTGATTTAGCAAGCTGAAATAATACAAAAAACTGGGTGTACTTATTTTTGGCTGGGTTAGCTTTCTGTTGGTCTAGGGAGCACATTGGATCACAAATTGTTCCTTTGGATGGCAGCAGGGTTTTAGAAGGTCTCACAAACTTCACTCCAGGTGGAAGAAACACAGTGTAAGTTGGTACAGACCCAACATTCTCACTTAAGGTGTTTTGCACTTTGGTGTGTTTCCAAGTTATGGGTGTCCTAAATTAATTACACTTTTCCTTCTGGCTGTGCAGTATTGTAATGAGGTGTTTCAGGTGGTAGATCTCTCACAGAGTAGTAGGCATTAGTTTGTGGGGTGCTTTCGTCTCATTTGGCAGATCTTATCACATGAAAGTAATGTATTTTATGTATATGTTCTTTCCTGCAAAATATTACACAAAGTAACTCCCGTGGAATGTGCACAGCAATATATTAAGCAGCTGGGATAGTCTGCATTGTCTCAGCTTTCATGAAATCTTGTTTCAGCAAACCATATAAGGTTGTGGTTTCTATTATATCTTTGCCTTCCCCTTCTCTATCACAGTTTTTTTATTTCCCAGACGTCATTAATATCAGTGGATTTACAACTTGACTATTTCATATTGTCCCTGGTTTCTGCTCCATACCTTAGTGGGATATGAATTATAAATTTGGTTACCTCATGTAACTGTATGTACTACTTGGATTTTTGTCCTATTTGTTTTTTCTTACTGTTTCTTATCTCAGAAGGTTCTCTTCAGTGTTTTTCTCTGTATGGTTAACTCTGTTCCAGAAAACTTAAGTTAATGCTGTTGAGTTCTGGAGTCATGACTCATTCTTTATTAATGACCATCTGCACTAGAACAGTGTGAGCTTCATTTTTTTGCCCTTTCTTAGAGTTGCCATTTTTTTCTGCAAGTAACTTGGCAGTAAGGTCTTTAGTTTTCAGTACTTTTGACTTTATACATGAAAGCAGGTATATTTTCTCTCGTTTTGTTGCTTAGCAAATAGCAGTTTGTTTTCCTTATTTCAGAGAACTGACTCTGGACTCTCCCTTATAACAGAAAACCACATTAGAAAATGAGGTAAAAAGCTGTGTATGGGGAGAAGCACAAACTTCAATTTTAGTCTGTACGTGTATAGGCTATTATTACAGCTGGTCTAAAGACAGTAACGATTTTTGATTTATGCTCTTGGAGTTCAGAGTATCTTCAGCACATGGGCTGTTAGATCTTTCTCAAATTACCAATTGGCACATGGGCTGTCAGAGAAGTTATTTTTCACTTGCTTGTGCCCTTGCTCTTGAAGTTAAAGCTTCAGAGCTTTAGCTGGCCAAACATCTGAACTTCAGGTTTAAGCTCAGATGTTTGGCCAGTTCAGCAACTAAAAGTGTTCGAGTAGCACTGTAGCTGCTACTAAATGATGTTGTAAGTGCTGTAGTGTTGGGGGTGTGTGTGTGTTTGCTGTTGAGGGGTTTTTTTTGTTATAGCGAGGACCAGCAGAGATTTAAAATATGGTCTGTTAAAATTAGCTTTGCATCCTTCAGGTAGTTTGTTGGCACAGATACAGTGGATTATTTTAGATGTGTGTATATATATATGGTGGTGTAGGCAGTGTCTTGCTGCACCTTCTACTAGTTAAATTTGGGGGCACAGGGACTCCTATACTATACATTGTTGTGCCATTTTATTAAGCACTTGATTTAAAATCTTCATTATAACTTTTTCAGCCTTTATAATTTACTATGTGCAGAATCATAATCCTTTCTGAATATATTGTACTTCACAGGTTTTCTTTGTGAACAGAAGCCTTTACCTCCCTTTGCCTCTTTTGAATTTAGTTAAGGTTTCATTATGCTTGAATGTAAAGCAGTTCACTGATAATTCTGAAATTTCTGTATATTCTTTGTTTTCTGTTCATTAAGGATTTCTCTTGCAGAAGTGTTCACAGCAGAAATAGTGTGTTACGACCTCAAGCTCTTACTCTTGGTACACTGAATAGACTTGTGTTTTTCACTGATATCCCACTATTGTTGCATAAGTAGTAGAAATACTTTGTGGTTCAAGAAGTCTTCCGTGCACCTACGGCAGAACTTGAAAAACTTACTGTTGTCAAGAAGGAAACCTTTCTGATGATATGTGGTTCCTGGTGTTGCAAGCTTTTTCATATTTGTCACAACATGAACAATATTTGTGGGATATTTTTTTTGTCCCCTGCTTAGAAACGTGGTGTTTGTAAGACTTTTACTCTTTTAAGACTAGCAGAGTGTGAAATTTTACTGTCTTAAGAAAAAGGTTGAGCCATAGGTTCAGCAAACAAAAGACGTATAAGGGTATGGCTTTACATTTTTATTAAAATTCAAATGTTAGAAGTTGTAGGATATCTTCTGTGGAGCAGGAGATCGTGTTGGTCAAGTAATGTTAGCTTGATGCTTTGCAGAGCACTGAAATGTGCTGGTATCTGGTCACTGAAAGCAGACTATTGATGCAATAGGTACTTTGACTTGCCCACTAACAGTTTAGCAGTGGATGTGAGAATAGGCTCTGGGGAAACCTCAGCTATTCCAAGGAGGGAGATGGAAATTAAAGCAGCATAATGCAGATTTTTAAATTGAGTTATATTTCTTCTAACTTAAAGCATAGCTCTAAACTAAGATACTTTCTTTTGTGGATGTAAGGTCTCTCAGGACAACCATTGTCTAAATTAATTTTATTGGCCTTACTTTTGTTCTGTTTACCTTCTCTCAGAATCTGAAAATAAGATGCTGCGCAGCTGCTATATCTGTTGTTAATGTTTGCAGACAGGTCCATTTTTCCTTAATTTGTGGTCTGTGGATCATTCAGACTTTCTTACTCAGTCACTTTCTTATGAGCATGCCTGCTTGCTGCTTCAGCTGTTGAATCCACAGTGGGGTTCTTTACCTGATTCTCTAATATGAGGCAAAAATGAAGCAACTGCTGTTGAAAAGATGTTAGAATCAGGATTTGCACAGTGCCATAATTACTTAATGACCCCAGAGCAGTGGCTGATTCACTATGTAAGTGCTGCAAGCTGTGTCTGTCATGAGAAGCTAGATGGCATCTTGGCAGAGCGATGCTGGCCCTGAGCTGTCCTCTCTGGCAGAAAAGGAGAGTGAGTGGGATAAGAACACGGGGAGAGAGTACGAAGTGTCTGGAAGATGGGACTAGCTAACTAGCTGGGACAGTTGCAGTGCTTCTCCGTTCTCTCAAATGTCCTGCGTTTGGCAGGTTGTTGGTGTGTGACAGAGGTAAGAGCAAGAGTATAAGGTATGAATGATCAGTGCACATGACATCAGCTAGTGCTTACATGCACAGCACAGGCAGGGTGGGAAATACATGGGTGAGGAGGGCAGGACCACCCTGTTCCATGATAGCCCCAGATCCTAGCTCTTTTTTGTTGCCTACACCACATTGTCTTTGGGTGCAGTGTTGTCGTCTTTCACTAGCCGGTAGCAGAGAGATGTAAATTGCCATAAAACGGCAAGCATTTAATCCTAAAACTTTGCTTGTGTTCTGGCATATATTGTATTTGTTGATGTGGTATGCCGAAGGCCTTCTTCTCGTGTATGTCCCTGGCAATAAAAAGCTACAAACACTGCCTGTTGACTGCTCATTGTAAGCAGCATAATAAGCTGGAGATATGAATTGTCCATGCTGTGTCCTTACGGTACTAAGAATGATACCATTTATTTCTCAGAAAATGTTACTGGGACAACTGTGGGACTTCAGAAAGTTATTTTCTGCTGGACATGGAATATAAATACTTGAACAGTTTTCCAGAACCTTAACTAGCATATGCCATGACATGTAAACTGAGCGTACATCCTGCTGCTTCCCTCGTGTTTTTTTATAGTAGGTGGGTAGACAACTATTCCTTTGTGCAGCTTTCCTGAATTTTGTGCTGTGGTTCCCTGTTTTCACAGATCCTCTGCCAGTACATGAGATGGAATAGCTGTGGTCTCTGTGTGGCACAGTGCTCTTAATGACTGATTAGAATGAATTGTGAATTTGCCTTTGACTTCCGTAGCATCTATGGAAAAAAAAAAAGAAAACAAACAACAGGTCAAGGTGGCTTAGCAGTATTTGGAAACTCATGCATCAATTTTTAGCTTTTGGTAGGATTCTGAATCAAATGGGCAATGGGTCTAATTTTCATCCTATAGTACTGGAAGAATAAATGCTGTGTAAGTCATGCTGGCAGACTGCAAGCATGGGCTTGCTTGACAAGCAGGAGAGACCTATGAACATAAGCTGCTCAGGTACATATTATTTCAAACTTGAAATTTTGAGATTATTAAGAAGTAATACTTAAATCATACAAACTTCTTTTTTTCCTACTTCCTCCATCATTTCTTTATAGAAAAAAGTTGCCAACTGAGTGCTTTTTCAGTGATAAGTTTCCTTAGGTAGTCATGCTTATGATTTGAAGCATTCGAGAAACTTAAGGATACCATAGATGGATAAATCTGGAAACTGTTTTGCATAGAACTAGCTTTAAGCTAGTAAGATGCCTGAAAACCTTTGAGTAATTCTGTTGTATGTACAGCTACAAGACAGAATGAAAAGTTGTTTGAAATCAAGTAATTTTCAAAGTTGTTTAGCTCCTGTCACATTACATCCTCATTTGCTTTGGTTGTGTTGATGTGTGCTTTTGACAAACACTCTTCTGTTCTTTTTTCATTTGTGTTTTTGTTGTGGGACCAGCAGGGTCTAACTTTCACCTATGTAATAACATCTAAACCTGAGGAACATGCATCTCTGTGGACAGTTCAACAGCTGTTTGCAAATAGGTATAGAAGAAAACAAAACTACTGTTGTTTAAATCTGTAGTTAGGCCTTCCGTGCCTGGGCAACTTTTTTGGCCTCAAGCATCTAATCAACATATGCTGCTTTTCTTCCCCAGGGTTCTGTTTCCATGACCAAGTTGGTTGACTGTGCAGAGCACAGGTTTCTTACTGGGTGGGTGGAAGGGCTGTAATATTGGGGTGAGGGAATACCTTTGGGTTTTGATTTAAAATCCTAGGGACATGTTGACTTATTTTAGTCACCTGTGGTGTGCACTTGTTAACATGAACTTGCCTTTTTCCATAATGGGCTTATTAATACTGTGTAAACTTAGAGGAAGAGTGATGACACACTTGCATGCACACCTTACACAAGTCCTTAGTATTTTAATGATGCTTCTGATTGTTGTACAACATTTGCTGTCTGTTCTCCCACATCTTATTTCAAGATACTCATCTTACATGTTCTGCAGTAGCCTGCTGTTCAGGCAAGTGGCAGGGTATGCTGGTCTTGCCTGGTTTTGAAATGTCTGTTTTCCTGGCTGCTTAAGAGGTCCACGTGTGCCTGATTGTTGGGCTGCGGAGGCACTGAGCAAATACCTTTGTGGGCCACGTGGTGTGCGGGGTTGAGCTACACAGTGTTATAGCAGTTGTCTACTGATGGATGGGGTTTTACTCAAATCTAACTATTGGTATACTACCTTTCAACCTGATACTTTCCTTAGTACTTATTACTTGTATGTGTAATTTAACGTTACTTTCCCTCTTTGAATTGACTAATAGCTTGCCAGTGCTGTAATACCAGAAAACAAAAATCTATCACAAACTACATTTTACTGTAAGGTGCTATAAGAATACTTAGTATCATTTTTGAATTTTCAGCATGCTAAGAACATTGTGTGAAATACAGCTGCTCAGTGTAGCTAATCTTCAGGTGCTACCACTATGAAATCATATTCTCAAAATCAGCTTATTCAAATTCAGTTATGTAGTTATCTTACAAAGTAAGACTGAACAGAGCAGCTCAATATTTCAGATAATTCAAAGATGGTAACTTCCAAAATGGTTTGCAGTGGGATAAGCTGTTAAAGCACTTCCTAGATGATTTTTTGTAAGATGAATGCCATATCTTTCTTCAAATTAGTTACATTATTGCATCTTCTAAATTCCCATCTGTGTGACTCAACCTTTTTCTTCAATGATATAATGGAGCTTAAAAAGTGCAATGTTTTTATATTAAATACTTGATAACAGTTGGAAAAAATAAATACAAGATTGCACCTGCTATTGGATAAGAATACATCCCAATAGCTTGGCCTTCTGGGTTTACAAACTTGGAGAAGTTTTTCTTTTGAGTAACAATAGGAGGGAAATAAGCTGCACTGTGAGAAGTCCTCTGTTTTACAGATGCCCTCCAAACTTCTGAGCATGTTCTCACTTCTTCGGTTTTATTGCCTGTTGCGGTGGAGGATGGGGCAGGGAGCGGGATCCGTTATGCAGAGCAGGGTAGAATTTTTCAGTTGCGTGACAGCTGTGGCATTGGGAACACGTTTTCTTTTCCCGTGAAAGGAAACATTTGTCCTTCTGAGAGATCAGTGGATGGAAAATAATAAAAACAATTATATACTTTGGGATACTTACTAACCTTATTGGCAGAAATGCACTTCTGTCAGTATAACTCTGATACAAATTGTTTTTTTTTTTTTTTTTTTCTGGAACAGCTGTCCCAGTGATTGATCACTTTGGTTCATACTTCTGACTAGTTGTGGTGATCGGTCAGGTCCAAATAGCTAGGAAAGTAAAACCTAAATGAATTCCAAAGTTGCCTTGTTTAAACAGGGACTGAATTTAAAAACGGGTATTTGGTAGAAATAGAGGGAGGACTTTTTTTTGATAGAAAAGAGAAAAAGCTGTAATAGAGAAGAGGAAAGAAGGATTCCAATATTTGAAAGGCAACTTGATGTTAATAATCCTTCAAGAGGGACATTATACTAAGTGACCTCTAGAGGTCTCTTCCAAGTGATATTTCTGTGATTAAACAGGACGCTTTAGAAATTTCTTGCTTGTATAAAGTGAGGAGAAATTTAAGAAGTAAATCCACAACAGAAAGGACGAGTTAACTAAATTTTATTGCTGTTTTTACGCTCTGTATTCTTGTCTGGCTAGTTAAGCTTGCACACCCAAACTTTTAGTTTACTGGCCTGACTGCAAATGTGATGATTTTAAAAATCTAACAAATGAGTAAGTTCAGAAAAAGAGATACTGATATTTTAGTGCCAAAGAAATACAATATATGTCTCTGATTAATTAAGAATTATTACGCTTTGCCTTTAAAAATATGTATTTCTTAAGGCAGTGTTTGCAGCTTGGTTTGAAAATTAACGTGGTTATGAAAAAATTACTGTTACTGTTTGATGTATTTCACTTCCACAAAATCGAAGTTTGGTATATTAGGGACTTTCACTCTTCTTTTAGAGAGTTGTTTGAAACAGAACCGTTCACATTGTTTATAGAGCTTTTAAGAGTGTGTATAGCAAGTAGCTTTGAAAAGCCTGCTGAATTTTGACAGACAAGAATTCTCTGATTTTCTTTTTTTTTTTGAAGAGCATGATCAGAATACTGTGAAGAGTTTTGTAAATGCTTAAATGCAAAAGTTACGTGGGTGGTGTGTACTCCTACAAGCCTGTCTTATCTGACTGTCACATATTCTACCTTTGAAAAGGAACCTTTGCCATTCACCCTGAATGTAGGATTGGGCAATTATTTAATCTAAGGCTGTGCAATTTTTTATTTCTGTGAAGTTCATCTTTTGTACACTGGACTGGCCATTTTTAATTTAAATTAAGGTTATAATTTCAACATGCTTAAATGGCAAGTGGGGGAAAGGCAGACTATGTAAGAAAGCCTTTTAATGTTTTAAAAGCTATGTAGTATTTCCATATGAACCTCTGCCCGCTCATTTAAAAAATGCTAGGTATTGAATGCATTTTTTGTGATTTACTGGTGAAGTAATAATAGTCAGTATATTGCTTAGAGAATAATTTTAACAAGTTCTATTTTCCATTGTTTCTTGATTTAAGTAAGTGAGAGACTCAGATCTTGGGGGTGGGGAGGAAGGAAAGGTAACAAACCCCCTAACAAGGTAGAGATGTTCCCTTCAACTTATGTAGGTGAGTCAAAAATGATAATGAGTACCACAGGAGAGAAACAATTCTAAAATCTTGTTTTTTATTTCATTACTCACTTTGTTTTAGGTTGTATATGAGCAAGAAGGAGTTTTCATTCATTCATCCTGTGGAAAAAATGATGACCAGGACAGCTTAATATCAGGAATACTACGTGTCATAGAAAAGGTATTTGCATAATACAGTCATGGAAAATTCATATATTTGTTAGCGAAGCACGTAACGTATTTAGCAAATCTTAAATGTCTTCTTAAGTATAGGATTTTGTAAATGAACAAACATCACGTAATGTTTGACATTGTCTGCATCATTTATATATATGTGTGTAAGTTGTACCATAATCATACCATGAATAAATAGCAATATGTACTTTGTTGTGTAGTGTTGATTTTTTTTTTATGGTTGTGTGTATTGTAGGAAAATGAAGTAATAGTAGACTGGAGACCACTGGATGATACTTTAGATACTTCTAACATCCTCTGTGCTGGAAAGGTATGTTTGTTGGTTATCAGTGTTCTTCATTCTGTTTCTCCAGAGATTTTATTTTGTGTTAACTTATGCATAGATGTTCTCATAACTGGAAGCAAGATCTATTTCTGTGACTATTGTTGGTGTTAATAGCTACATGTAGGAATCATATTTGTGGACTGCAGCCCAGTTCAGGTTATTGGGATACATGTGTAGGTGACTGTATTTAATTTTTACTTGGTTCATCTATAAAATAGAAGGGGACTATCTGTACAAATAGTAAAGACCAAGTGAGTGTATCATGGTCACTGGTCCCTCTGCATCTAGTATGTTGTAGTCTGGTGATTCACTCTTCATAAGTAGACTCAAAACAGAGAGGTACTGTTCTAATGCAAAATAAAAATAGAAGTCTGTGGAGGTTCCAAGATCCAGTGATATGTGGCATTTAAGCAGAATTAAGAGGATGTGACTAAAGGAAGAAGATTTAAGTTTTACATTTAAATAAAAAGTTTGTTATGTTGGCAGTCTGGAAGAGAGGCTAGGATATTTTAGTACCGTATTGAATTTATTAAGTAAAACCTCTTTTCTTAGTCATAAGTCTAAATTTCTTGTGTTGAACTGTATCATGGTTCTTAGGATTTTAATACTAAAGATTCTTTTAATCTATGAAAATGAAGATGCTTATTCTTCTTGTTGAATCTGAGAAACTAGCTCAATTTTCACGCCTTGTGTTTTTTGATAGTCGCTTTTTTTCCCCTCAGGATTCCAGTTCTGTTGTGGAGTGGACTCAAACTCCTAAAGAAAAATGTTCCCGAGGAGCAGACCGTCCAAGTAGTTATGAAGCAGAATGGGACATGGTCACCACAGTCTCTTTTAAAAAGAAACCTCATTCAAATGGAGGTACTTAAAAAATAAGTGTGGGTTTTTTTGTTTTTGTTGTTTTTTTTTTTTCTTTATGGTAACTTCTAACTAAAGAATTGCCTTTTACATACAGTAAAATGGATTTTATTAAGAATTGAAAAGCTGGGAGTCGTTTGTGGTAAGAGGTGAATCTCTGGATGTGGAAAAAAATTCACAATGGAATAGATGCCGTCTGTCTCCAGTCTAGTTTTTTCTTTAAATTGCTAGAGAATTGTATTGAAAATAAATGTTAAATCTAACTTCTTGCTGTGACGATCGTTAGATGATGTAGCAGTTTTATCTGCATTGGGCTCTTGCATTCTTTCAAACAAATGGAATTTGCACTAGATGTCATGTTAGAAAGGAAAATGAAAAATTGAGTAGTAAACCACTTACGTGCCTTTCCTTACTGCAACAGCAGGGGGAGATGGAATGTACAGTTATGTGGTATATGAGTCTTTTTACAGGGTCTTTTTTACTTTCGCAAAATAATGTTATAGCTGCATCATTTTTGTTATAGTGTCTCAGTAGATATGTTGTCAAAAAAAAAAAAGACTGGGGGAGAAAGGACAGTGATTCTCAAGTAATTTTTTTTTCTCTGATTCTCCCGTAGTATTTTTCTTTATAATACTTATTTTCCCTGTATCATTTCTCAGCCTATAACTGGGGACCATTTTGCTTGTTTCACCGTATCTGTGATGGTTTTAAACGTCATCTATGTCATGTATGCGTGCAGGGTTTGGACTTAAGGTTATGAATGTTTTTGGGTAAAGCACAGTCCTTGCTCCTAGAATGCTGTGTTTGAGAGGAGCTTTTAGTGCTAGCACAATATAAAGCGAAAACCAGCATCTCTGTCAGGCAAAGGATGGTTTATTACGTCACTGGTTTGTATTGATTTTTCATCTTCAGGCGTCAGAGTACATCTTCATCCAAAGTGAGTGTCAGTGAGCACTACTGACTTGGATTATGCTCTTTGCCACTTCTTGCTTACTTCCAGTTGCTGTAATTTGATGGGGACAGGCCACATTTTATTATCAGAACCAATGCTGTGCTTTGGGTTTGTTTTTAGGAACAGTGACAGATACAATGCATTTGTAATTGCTAACACTGGAATTCAAACTAAAATCGTGGTAATTTTGTTTTTAAGATGCTACAACTCATGCAAATGGAGAAAGCAAGTGGTCGTTCCTGTTCAGTTTGACAGATCTGAAATCAATCAAACAAAACAAAGAAGGCATGGGATGGTCTTATTTGGTGTTCTGTCTGAAGGATGATGTGAAGCTTCCAGCTCTTCACTTTCATCATGGAGATAGCAAACTATTGATTAAATGCCTTGAAAAGCATGTTGTGCTGAATGAGTAAGTATCAGACAACTCATTTCTGATTTAAAATATGGATTATTGGTTTACTTTTTTAATTCTGTAATGAATTTCAGATTAATGCTTGCTGATGTATATTTTGTTTCCTTTTTTATTAGTGGAATCAATTTTCAAGGTGACTGAAACTATAATTTCACATACACATTTGGAATGTATACTGAAGTTTTAAAATTGTTGGATCAATTTATGAACTGGTTTAGAACATGTTGAAGTGTTACTAGCTCCGTAATACCTCAGTAGCTCCCTCTAGTGGGTACAGAAGCTTTTCATGAACACTCCATGTAAAGTTAAATCCTTCTTCATGAATCACTTCTATTAAATGGGATAATTTGTGTTAAAATTTGAGATCTACTTTATGTGAAATATCTGAGTATTTATATCAGTGTGTGCGGTAACTTATAATACTGTCAACTAAATCAATTTGTATATAAAAGTTTTCCCCCAGAATTCTGTTCCCCTGTAATTTCTTGCTGTGGGTAGTGTTTCACACTTGATCTTTACTCTTCAAGTCAACTTTGTGAATGTAAACATAGTTAGACCCTATCATGGTGTTAAATACTTGGATTTTGTTGTATATTTACATTGTGTTACCTCCATGTTTTTCACTTGGATAAAAGCCTTTTTGATTGGCATCACATAAATGCAGAATAAAATAAAGTGTTCTGCTCTCACTGCATAGGTGTAAGTATAATTTAAGAAGGCAACAGGGTAAATAAGAGTAGGTAGAGCATGAGGAAACAATGACATGTAACAGGTACACCTGTAACAGGTGTAACATCAGTGTAACAGGTATTCTGTTTTCAAGTGTTTTGTTATCATCACTTGCAACATAATATTCTGATGACAGATTTGAAGGTGGATAGTGAAATGGCTGTGGGAATTCTTATAGAGGGCTCTTTTTTCACGTTGGTAGCATCAATGAGCTCAGAGTTGCCTTTGACAAGTAGGGAAGGCTGTTGCCAAGTAATACTGTTAGACTGGAGAGCAAGCCAATAGCACATGAGGGTTGTATATTCATTGAACTGCTTTGTGAAAGGCTTTGACAGTGTCAAGATGTGGTGTTGGAGTTTATGATAATCAGAAGTTGTCAACTGCTTGGAGAAGGTAGCATGGTCAGTGTGACCAGCTGGCAAAATGGGACTGGCTGTAGCATTGTATGCAAGCTTTTTGAGGGGAAAATTCAAGAAGACTGAAGGAGAGGCTATTAGGGGGACAAGATAAAGCTGTAAGTAAGAATATTCTCTGCACAACTGTAGATTAGGAAATCCTGGATGACAACTTCATGTTAAATCCCGAGTTGTTTCCTCTAGGTTCCCTTTGAGTTCTTCCTTGAACCTCCTTTCATTTTGTTTCCTAATTTCACTACTGCAGGTGAAGGGGAATATTGTCATCCTGCCGTCCCCCCGCCTCCCTCCCCTTTCCCTCAAGGAAATTGTTCCTTTTTGATCATACTGCTCTGTGTTTACTTATTTGTGGATATCTTCTGACCAGTTGCCAGTAGGCTAGGGCAGGTTTTTGAGGCAGCCTATGTAGCAAACACTGGAAAAACACCTGTGTTGTATGGTGAGTTGCTGAAAGCTTTATGCCCTATCTATGCGGTCTGTTGCCTGTGCACTGTGGCAATGTATTTCAAATTTTCTAACTAACTCCCATAACATATTTAATGAACAGGACCAAGTTTTAAGTAGGCCTAGTGAGTGCATTTGACAGTGTAGCAAACTGGTTTGTGTTGACTTAATCAGAACTTTGTTCATGTGATTAACTAGCAACCAGAAAGTTTAAAGTTTTAGATGAAGATTTTCCCTCATGCCTTCTTTCCAGTTTGTCCGTTTGAGGCTTTAACAAAAGCAATTTAAAACTAATAAGTTGATGCTGCTGGATTTTTTTTAATTGCCACTATTTAAAGAGCTTATTATCTGAATATATATGTGTGCGTATATACACATACATATACATAAAAAGCAATAAGCAACAGAAAAGTTGATAATTAAAATGCAGTACTACAACTACAGATCTGTAGTTATACTTGCATTAATTTTCGTGGAGTACCATGCATTTAATGTTGAGACACCTGGACTGAGCTTATTTTGTATTTAATATTCTTTGCTCAAAGGCATAAAATATTTACAACAAGACACTGCTCTGCTATGTAACAAGTTATTTTGTCTTTTCATATTCAGGAAGTTTTTTGTATCTTTTGACTTCATGGTTAAAAGTTCTTAAATGAACAGGAATCTAAACTTAACATACCAGAATACCTTAAACCATTTTATGAAGTTGGACACCTAAACTCCTGTAAGTCAGACATCTAGGTTCTGTCCACCATTTGGTTGTCAGCTTATTACTGCACATAATGTTAGACAGTTTGTGTTACTAACAGGCATTATTTCCAGTTTTATTGAGTCATGTACTGCAAAAAATTATACTCCACATTGCTATGTAAAATTAATGCTTATTGGTGAATCACTGAATGAAAATGAAACAGGTAGTGATTTTTGGTTCCTGTTTCAAACACTGTCTGTTTCAGGTAGTCTGCGGTGAGTGAGTGGGTGTGTACCATTCTGTCTTTATTTGACCCAGTGGATTCTTAGTTCTTGTCCTTTGTAGCCTCTTGCCAGGTAATGTGGACATTCCTCTTGGGACAGCGCAAAACAGTAGCTGTCAGGTGGGGAAGAAACTGGATGAAGAGAGGCAATCGTGTCCTCGTGTCTGATTTTAAAAGAAGGCAGTGACGTAGGGTTTGTGCAGTCTGACGCAGCAGCTGTGCACTGGGGTGTCCGGGAATGCTTATCAGATGGAGTTCCCTGCTAAGATAAGACAAGGAAACTTGAGGTGATGTTCAAGCATTCAGGACGTGCTGAGCTGCTTAGTATTGCCACCTCGAACAGTTCTAAGCGTTGATGAATGCAACAGCTGATACTTAGGGAACTTTAAAGCAAAAAGCTGAGGCAGCTATGGAAATGGAATTTGAATGAAGTTAAGCATTGAGCTGAGCAGGAACTTCCAGTTTTAGTTTTCTTATTTAGATTCTTCCCTTCCAGTTAAGTTCTGCTTCTGGCACCAAATTCTTTTCTGTCATCTAGTCGTGAATTATGATGACTTCTTTTTTTTAAGGAAAGCAAAAAGAACATAAGTTGTGGAAATGGCAGGCTTTGGTCTCTGTACGTTTCTTTTGTTTCCTAATGGTTATTTATGCTTTAGTACCTGATGTATCTAAGCTCACAACCTCTTTTAGGATGAGATGTTTACTCAGCTTTCTGGATGCCATAAGCAAATACTTGGCAGCATAATCACTTGTTATCCCAAACTCTAGTTTATAATATATGGGATATTGATGTTAAGGCAGGAAGTTTAGCTTTTGTCTAAAATATCTTTCTGTCATAGGTATTTTCTTCCTCTGTTCCTATTACCTGAGAAGTTTTTGCCCTTCTCTGACACTATTCCTTATAAAATGTCACATCATTGCTGAAATCAGTGTGTGAGAAGTGACTAAACTTGAACAAAACATTTGTAATTTGTTGCTTTAAAGATTACGTGCTTCCTCATTTGGTGGTACCAGTCTAATATTGAGAAAACACTGCATGTGCGGATGACATTTTCTAACTTGCAGTATTATGCGTAAGTGTTTAATAAAATGTCTAGCTCACAAATTTGTTTTGAACATTATCCAAGTAGCTATTGATGCCCAACTGGCTGTCCAGAGAGAATGTTTAATTAAAATAGAGATATGGTACCAAGTTTTCCTTCTTTTAGTTGAGGAAAACATAATACATGACTCAGCCTTTGCTCCTTTGCTGCTTTTTAGCAAAAGTCAGTTGAGCTTCATTAACCGTTCCTGCCTCAGGACTATGACTGTGGTGTCTGGCTGTCTCAAAATGAGATCTCTTGTTGCATTTCATATCCGTCAGTGTTAACAGTGTCCTGTCCTGTTGGAATGGGAGAGAGATAAGGCTTATTAAAGTTCTTATCTTTGACTTTATTAACATGGTAGATGATGCAGGTACTAATAAAAATAAAAGTAACTTTTCTTTCAAAGACTAAAAATAGTGGATTTAAACTTTGGGAGAGAGCAATAGAGAGGTATTTTATAAATGTAAGTCTGTGTGATGGATTAGAGTCAGATGGCAAAGTGCTTGGCTTTCCTCTGCCTGGCTACCAACTCCGAGGCTTGAACATCAGCCTGGCTTCTGAGCTGTTCTCTCTTCTGTCACATATTGAACTGTAAATTGGTGATTCAGGAGCTGGTTAATGAATTGATGGGGGTGAGCGGTGAGAGCAAAAGAACAGATTAAATACTAGGAGCAGCATGGTTCCACTGTCTTTGTTGTTATCATTTTCATCTGCCTGTGCAAGCCTGTCGGAGAAGCAAATGTTATCTTGAAGAACAAGAGTGTACAAATACAGTGAGTTAGGCTAAATTGGGTTTGTGTTCATTTAGCTTTTGGAGTCTGCACAGAAACACATTTGCAGGGCTACACTGAGATGGTTCTGTTTCACAATACAATGGCTGTGGTGTTTTTTAAGCTCCTATCAGATGAATCTTAGAATTATTCTGACAGTAGCTGTTGTAATACTATTGGTTGGAAATTTGTTGATGTGCTTTCATACATTGACAAGCAGTTTGTATTCCTTTATGTAATGTTATACAGGGTGCCTTAATATAAGATTTACTAACTGGTAGAAAGAATTCCTTAACTGTATATGGTGACATGGGCTCTTTTCACGTTCTCTGTTACTTTAAAGGAGTTTCAGCATATATGTGTTGAGGCTGACTGTGTCTCACTAAATTTCCTTTCCTGTGTCACCTCTTTTTTTGGTCCATTGTCAAATATAGAATACTTTGTTTACATGTGGGTGACAAAAGTTATCTTCCAGAGTAATTTCTCAAAAGCATAATGATTTTTTCAAAGAATGAAGGAGTACAATTCAGAATGAATATGATGATGACTAGTCTTGTGAAAAATGAAAGTCCTGTTTTGTAGTGTGTTAGCTTGTGAACTTGTGCCAAGAACTGAGTGATCTTGCGTCAAACCTGCTTTCTTTGCACAAAACCTGAAATGTGACTTCAAAAACCAGTAAATGTTTTAAACACATTTTTGGGAAAAACTGGTTGTACTTATAGAAACCCCTTTTTAATTTTATTGCAGATCTCCACAGGATAAACGGATTCTTCTTGTGAATTCTCAGAACAAGTCTCTGTCTCAGTCTTTTGAAAACCTCTTTGATGAACCATCATATGGCTTATTACAAGTATGTGTTATCTTTGAATTTTTTATTCTGAAGATATTTATTAAAAAACCCTACCATGTCACACAAATATTCCTTGAATCATTGCCATTGTAGAAGTATTGATTGTATCCTAAAACAAATGCTTACTATAGAAAGTACACTTACTTGTAAGTTGTTTTCTATGTTCTAATAATTTCTTAACTTCTCTGTGGTACTATTTCAAACCTATTCAAATTAGTGTTGTTTGTGATTCTATACATTTGGATACAAATAGTTTTAGAAAGGTGAAGAAGGAAAAAATGTTAGGAGTTACCAAAATGTATTAATTAGAATTTTCTAAATTTCCCTTGACTAAATATTCTCCTTGATATTTTCTAACAGTTTTGAAGGGATGCTGGAAATACAGCAGCAAACAGCACAGTATTGCCTAAGAGTTTGGTTGTTTGAGTTATTTTAAAACTGCTTGTCATTTGGTGGGGTTTGTGGACTTGTGAAAGTCAGCAGCAAAATTTCCAGAGACTTGAATAAGGCCAGAGTTTTGACCCACTGATTTGTTTAATTAAAGAAAATCTCCATTAGTGAATTACATTAGTTTCTGGACTTAGTTGTCAAATCAAGGTTTTTTTGTGTGAGATTCCTAGAGAGTACATGATGATTCAAGATGTGTTTTCTCTATGAAGGTAGAGAAGCTAGGCATAAGGAAGATGTTTTTGTAGCATTAATCACTGGAAAGTAAACAGTACATCTGATCCACTTTTATACATAGGTCAGGCTTGCTGAGCACACTGCTATCCAATCTTTCAAATCAATCAGTAGTATTATCTTAATAGTTAAGATCTCTTTTTTTTTATCATGTAATGACTGTACTGTATGAAACTACTGATTCATGTAACTTCAATAACTTTGAGACCTACAATGCTCTTCCTGTTGTTTTGCTTTCTTTGAGTACAAGAATTCCAAATAATCTGAGTTTTTTTGTATTTTACTTATTTTCCTTGTTATAACACAGAAATTGAAGAAAGATCCATACACAGTAACAATGGGAAAATTTTCCAAAGTCACAAACTATATTTTTGACAGTTTCCGTTCAAGTGACCCATCAAGTCAAAGGCGACCACCATCAGAAATGGCAGACTTTCTGAATGATGCTATTCCAGGACTAAAGATAAATCAGCAGGAAGAACCAGGATTTGAAGTCATTACACGAGTGAGTGTGTAGATGAATATGATACGGATGCATTGATTCTTTTTATGCACACCTTTAAAGGAATGGTAGGACTTTAAGCTTGGTGAGTTATACTGTTTATGCTTGGCGATTGTGGCCTGTGCTGCCCTACCAGCTATTCACAGGAGTAAGATCATTATCAGCTACCTCTAGTATATGTCATTTTTATGCCTGCAAATAGGAGTTTTGCTTTGAAAGAAAGTTTGTCCTACTGAAATGAGATTATTGTTATCTTAGAGTCACCACCCTGAAAAGTGACCTATTTCATGTTTAGTGTTTCCTCTGTGTTCAGACAGAGCTATGTTAAGTAAAATTGGGGCATACAGGTTAATAACCAACTTTCTTGGCTAATCACTTTAACCTTTCAGTTTGTTTTAAGAGGGCTGAGGAGCTTAAAACAAAGTATTTAATTGGATGATTAGTGTCTACAATGTACAGATTTATGTATGACTTCAACCAAAGCTAGAATGAACTTGTAATTTGTGTGGGCTCCTGTTGGTGTCTTTTACAGATTGGTGGAAAAGGTTTATTTTTTAAATGCTTGTGATTACTATTTAAGCAGCTCACATGTTTTTAGAGTGTTAAACTGGTTTGAATGTTATTTTTTTTTCTTGAGTTCAAAATAGTGTTAATAACTTAGCAGTAGCTGTATGAACTATGTAATTCTAAGAACTTGTTTCCTAGCACTTACTCAGTTAATTTATCAATGAGGAAAAAGTATAATGAACGCTACATATTAAAAATAATAGTGACCTATATGTGTTAATCTGGCAAATGCCTTAGGCTTCTAAAGAGTTGAAGCACAAATTGACTTGGTGGTTGCCATCATCAAAATATTTTTAGAAAGTAAGGAATTCCTGTCTGCTGAATTCTGTTGTGCTTAAACATGCAATTTGGGAACTGAGAGAGGCTAATCACAAACTGTGAAACTTTGATGGGTGTTAGGAGTTCTGAAAGCACATACAGTCTTTGTTTTTTTTTTTCGTTTTTTTTTTTTTTAAGGGGCAGTGTACTTAAATTGATCTTTCAGTCATACTGTGCAGTCTGTGTGGGCATAACACCTCTGAGCCCGAGTAATTCTTCAGTTCTCTCTTAAGATGTGCTAGTGTATATCAGGAATGTGCTTTTGAAGTGAAGCTCCCTATTGTCCTTGTTTGCTGTGTTACACATACCTAATACATTTCCAGTTGCATAGGGGCTTTTAGTCCATAGGAAGCTAGTTCAGAGGTGTTTGTGGGGGTAGAAGGTTATTTAAAATGCACACATACATCCTCCTCCAAAATCTGAAATATTAACAGGTATACCCATGTCCTTAGCACAGAGCGTCTTGCTCTAAAGATCTGCTTGTGTTGGTCCACACTACTTGCCTTAGGCCCTTAGAGCTGCTAACTGAGGTATGCGCATGTGAAAATGTAGTTGCACTGAATATAAGAAACTGGCAAGCTTAGTACTATTTGTGCAGTTGTTTAAAACTACTGAAGCACTTCAGTGGGATTCATGTAACATATTTGTGTGTGTTTCAGATTGATCTAGGAAAACAGCCTGAAGTTAGTAGAAGAGAACCTGTGTCAGCTGAAGAATGGGCTAAGAATATGGATTCTGAAGGAAGAATTTTAAATGTCGACTACATAAAGCAATTGATATTCAAAGGGGTAACTTGTTTTTCCAAAGTCAGCAAGACCTGCGGCTTGCTTCTGGCCACTTGTTCTTTCCTTCCCAAACCACGGTTATGCTGTTTTCATTATACTTGTAATGCTACGTGCAGGACTTTGCGCCTGAGCCAGTCAGTATTGTTGGAGAGACTTCATAAAGCATGATTTCATGCTACTCAAATACCTCAACAGTCTTGCAACCATATGAAGTGCTCTACAAGGAGAGAGATCTTGTGGTGGCTGGCTAAAGTGAATGAGTTGAAAACAGAAAGGCTTAAGTGATAAAGAAGAGAAATCAAAGTGCCTTCCAGGAAAACACCAGTGCTTAATTTGTTAGGATATTGGGCTTATTCTTTTCTTTATGAGGGTGTTTTATTTCTTTCTCCAACAAAGGAAGAAATTCTTTCCCTTCTTTGCCCAGCAGTTTGCCTGGATTTGGTCCTCACCATATGAGCAGTCCTAAACACTTTTGATAATATTTATTATTGAACTGAGGGTTTTTGCAATATGAATGTGAATTCAGTCTCAGTGGTGGAAATGTCAGCCTGACCTCGGTGCCGGGGAAGGTCATGGAACAGATCATCTTGAGTGCCATTATGTGGCATGTGTGGGACAACCCAGGGGTCAGGCTCAGCCAGCATGGGTTTATGAAAGGGAGGTCCTGCTTGACTAACCTGGTCTCCTTCTATGACAAGGTGACCTGCTTAGTGGATGAGGGGAAGGCTGTGGATGTTGTCTACTTGGACTTCAGTAAGGCCTTTGACACCGTCTCCCACAGCATTCTCCTGCAGAAGCTGGCTGCTCACGGCTTGGACAAGTGCACTCTGCGCTGGGTTAAAAACTGGCTGGACGGCCGAGCCCAGAGAGTGGTGGTGAATGGAGCCAAATCCAGTTGGCGACCGGTCACGAGTGGTGTTCCCCAGGGCTCAGTGTTGGAGCCAGTCCTGTTTAATATCTTTATCAATGATCTGGATGAGGGGATTGAGTGCACCCTGAGTAAGTTTGCAGATGACACCAAGTTGGGTGTGGTTACAGGCTTGGGGAGGAGTGGCTGGAAAGCAGCCTGGCTGAAAAGGACCTGGGGGTGATGGTTGACAGCCGCCTAAACATGAGCCAGCAGTGTGCCCAGGTGGCCAAGAGGGCCAATGGCATCCTGGCTTGTATCAGGAATAGTGTGGCCAGCAGGACCAGGGAGGTGATAGTGCCCCTGTATTTGGCACTGGTGAGGCCGCACCTCGAGTACTGTGTTCAGTTTTGGGCCCCTCAATTCAAGAAGGACATTGAGGTGCTGGAGCGTGTCCAAAGAAGGGCAACTAGGTTGGTGAAGGGTCTAGAGCACAAGTCTTATGAGGAGTGGCTGAGGGAGCTGGGGTTGTTTAGTTTGGAGAAGAGGTTGAGGGGAGACCTTATTGCTCTCTACAGCTACCTGAAGGGAGGTTGTAGTGAGGTGAGGGTCTGTCTCTTCTCCCCAGTAACAAGCGATAGGACGAGAGGAAATGGCCTCAAGCTGCGCCAGGGTAAGTTTAGGTTGGATATTAGGAAAAACAACTTTATTGAAAGAGTAGTCAGGCATTGGAACAGGCTGCCCAGGGAAGTGGTTGAGTCCCCATCCCTGGAGGTATTTAAAAGACGGGTAGATGCGGTGCTTGAGGACATGGTTTAGTGGTGGACTTGGCAGTGGTAGGTTAATGGTTGGACTCGATGATCTTAAGGGTCTTTTCCAACCTTAACAATTCTATGATTCTATGATTCTATTCTGTGATTTTGAAAACTTTAGTTATGTCCCATAGCTATTCTACCTAATGTTACTTTAGTATTTCTCTTTTTTTTGGTGGGAATCCAGCTGCCTTAATGCATTTTTTGTGCACCTGTTGATGCATGTTTGTAAGCATGCAGTCTTGCATTCTTGGAGTTTGAGCAGAAGTAGAGAATGATGACATTGATATTAGTTTTTTAAAGACCTGTACCATGTTAAGTAATATACTGTAAAGGGGGTAGAGTGAAACTGAGGCCCTTTTCAGTTTCTGTGACTTCTTTAATATACCTGTGCCTGAGATGCCCAGTTAAGGACCCTTCTGCAATCATGAGAATTACTACAAACTTTTTCTTCCAGTAGGCCATTTCCCTGTCATCTCTGTTGTCCATTGCCATTGGAGTAAGTGCTTGATTTTATTTATGACTCAAGATCACAATAACTTCCAGTACATTAAGTGCAGATCCTCTTTAAAGAAAAAAGTTAAATTGCCTCTCTTAAACTGCTTTCCTGTTACTGGAAAAGTTCCAGTTGCTACTTGTTTTTGCAGTGGTTGATGTGATTTGCTGCACCATCTTCCTTGCCTTAATCTAATGGTAAATGAAGAAATGTAGTGAGGAATCAAGCTGGCCTTGGACTGGTAGACTGGGGAGTCTGATAGCAAAAGTGCCTCATTCTCATGACTATATTGCAGGAGTTGCAAGAAACTCTTTTGATGGGAGTAAGGATATGATTCAGCTAGTACATTTTTGTCATCTACAAATGATGAGCATTACTTGGAAAGATTTCTGACAAATAGTGTCCTTGAGTGGTCACTAGTATTTTTGATTGCTTGGAATATTCATCTGCATGTTGGTCATGTCTTGTTAGATGAAAATATTTGTTTAAAAAAATAAATAAATAGAAGTCTAGTCCTCAAGATCAGTTTGTGGGGAGACCAGAAGTTTGGCAGTTAAGCAGCATGATGTTTCAATATATACATTTTAAAGGTACTTTATTTGCTTCTTGAAGTCTGTGATGCCCATAAGGTTTTTATTTCCAGCAGTGAAGCAAAAATATAGGAAGAAATAATCTTTTGTAAAGTTTCTTTTTTATCTTCTAAGGATGAATCCAGTGCTGCTTCAGTTTTCTGCTTAATCATATTCTCTTCCTCCTGTTTCCTCCAAGTGTGATACTTACTTAGCAGATAAGATTTGGCTACAATTATAAAAATTCTCTTTAAGTTGTTACTTTAAGAAACATTGTATCACTTTAGGAATGTTTCCTCACAAAATCAAAACAGTGTTTTTGTTAATGTTTCATATCCATTTTTCCCTAGGGTCTCTGCCATAGTTTAAGAAAAGAGGCATGGAAATTTCTTTTGGGGTATTTTCCTTGGAATAGCACTAAAGAAGAGAGAGCAAATCTGCAAAAAAGGAAAACGTGAGTACAGTGGGCTTTTTGTTACAAAATAAATTTAAAAGCTGCTTTTTTCTGATAGCATATAGTGATGTAGAAGGCTTTTTGCAAACTTGAAAGGCAGCGGCTAAATATTGTTGAATGCAAAGAAGTGTGTGAGACTTTCTTAAAAATGATGGTTATATTAAGGTAAAAGTATTATATAAACAGGGTGTTGCTTTCCCATTTATGCCAAAGAACAAATGGAATGAATGAATGCTTAAATAAAAAAGAAAGAAATGTAATGATTGAGCATGTCTTGTTTTCAAAATTATCTTTCTTCTTCAGGGATGAATATTTCAGGATGAAACTGCAGTGGAAATCTGTCAGTGAGGAACAGGAAAAACGAAATTCAAGATTAAGAGATTACCGGAGTCTTATAGGTAAATTTAGATTTAGGAACATATTTAACTGTACAAATTCACACACTTTTTACAATTCAATATGAAGTTGAAAAAATGTAACCCTTTGAGTAACCTGTATGAAGAGACAGTAAAAACTAGCATGTTGCTGTTTTCAGAGCTCACTAAACTTTGTTATATACTTAATACTAAAACTTTCTTAACCAGAGTAATTCAGAGCTTTACAGAATGGGTGGATTTTTTAACTTCTTTAATAACAAAAGGCTATTTATTTTGTGTTATTTCATGATGTAATTTTACTGGGACTGTCATTAAAGTAATGGCATATAATAAGAATGTGAAAATGTGTCTGTTTATATTTTAGAATTTCTTACAGGGATTTGTATATGTGCATTCTGACTTGTGGGGTTTTATACCTACTTTTTAAAATTTCATTAAGTTCTACTGACTATTAGCAGTTTGTCTCCTCAGTTCTCTTTGGTAGTGAGATTTGGGCACGAACATTCAGGATTACTAAATAATTATTTCAGGAGACAGGATAAGATTTTTGTTATTCTGAGACATGGACTAAACTTGTTTCAGCCAGTTATTCAACAGGCATACTGAAGGGGTTGAGAAAGTCTAATCTTAGTAGATTAGTAAACTACCGTTTTAGAGACAGTGTGTGTGTTAACAGGGAAAAAAATATTCGGAGTTCAAAAAAGGCTGAAGTTTTGTTTCCGTTGAAGCATTCTGTTCCTTTTTAAGTGTTTGACATGTAAATGAGACTATTAGGCTTATGTTGTAAAATAGATCCAAAACTACAAAATACTCCTTTTATTAAGGTGCACTCAAAATTATGCTTATTTCAATACATCAATCTTGAATTTCACATTATTAAAGAGTATGCTGTGTGCTTGGTGTGTTTGAGGCATGAAAACTGCCTGATGGAACAGGTAGTTTCAGCTCACTGTGAGTTACAGGAACATAGAATCACAGAGTGGTTTGGGTTCAAAGGGACCTTAAAGATCATCTGGTTCCAACCTCCCTGCCATGGGCAGAGACACCTGCCACTAGACCAGGTTGCTCAAGGCCCCATCCAACCTGGCCTTGAACACTTCCAGGGATGGGGCATCCACAGCTTCTCTGGGCAACCTGTTCCAATGCCTCACCACCCTCATAGTAAAGAACTTCTTCCTTATATCTAATCTAAATCTACCCTCTTTCAGTTTAAAGCCATTACCCCTTGTCCTATCACTATTTCTCTTGTAAAAAGTCCATCTCCAGCTTTCTTGTAGGCCCCCTTCAGGGACTGGAAGGCTGCTATAAGGTGTCCCCAAAGCCTTCTCTTCTCCATGCTGAACAACCCCAACTCTCTGAGCCTGTCCTCATAGGAAGGGTGCTCCAGCCCCCTGATCATCTTCGTGGCCCTCCTCTGGACTCTCTCCAACAGGTCTATGTCCTTCTTATGTTGGGGACCCCAGAGCTTGTTAAACAGAATTTATAAACATGCTGTCCTGAACTATCACAGTGTCTTTGAGCTGATCATGTGGTAACTTTCCTACTGTGGTTTATGCTGGATCGCATACGTATTCATAAATGGCATTGCATAGCTAACTTACATAAAATCGTTCTTAATCCCTGTAAGTGTAGAACATCTTCACTGAATTATAATCAGGAATTTTTCCATAAAAAGTATTAACAAAAAAAAAAGGCAAAAGCTTTAAAATCTGTTTATAAGCAAATCCTTTTATTGCGGACAGGAAGGATTTTCTTTCTTGTAAAATATTCTTTATTTTGAAATGACATTCAGCTATGCAGTTGTCTTAAACACTTCAAAGCTTTGCAACAGTGTTTGAGGAAACAATGAGCTTAAAAACATTCTGAATTCATTTGATGCTGGCTTTATAGAACTTGTTTTGAAAATGTTTTTAAATCTGGACTGTTTTCTTAGAAAAAGATGTAAACAGGACAGATCGAACAAATAAATTCTACGAAGGTGAAGATAATCCAGGATTGATTTTACTTCATGATATTTTGATGACCTATTGCATGTATGACTTTGACTTAGGTAAGTTGTGTTCCTCTGAATATAAAAGCCTTTTTTGTTTCTGAGATGCAGCTTTGCTAATGGTAAGCTTTGATATGCAGCTTTGCTTACGTTCAGGCCTGTTAATACAATTGAACTTGTATTGAATACAATGCTTTTTGTACATGTCAAGATTTATATTTTAATAATGTAGATAACTTTGTTCAGTTTCTCACCCTGCTTCTTCCTCTCTTCTATCTGATGCTTATCACAGGCATGTGAATTCATCAGCTGAGGTGGGTTGGGAATTAAGTGGCAGCTTGTCTTCACCATAGCCCTACTGTTGGGTTTTTTTAGAATTGAAGCAAGTTTGCTTTTCAGAGTTTTAAATGGGTTTGGGTCTTTGGAGCTTGAGTGTTATATCCATTTTTAAGACTGATACATATCAATAAAAATGATAAACCATCTGCCACTGCTGTAATGAAAGCTCAGCATGCTGAACCAGCTGTTTGTAAACACAGTTGTTCTTCTGAATACTTTAAAAGCTGGCTCTTGAGGAGTACACTTAACAGTCTGTCAAAAATTACACTTTCGTGTACGCATCTGTTGCAGAAGGAAGAGCGTATAACATCTTGCTTTAATTACAGTGTATACGAGGTGTTTAAGTCTTGGCTTCTGTCTTGGAAGGGGGGGCAGGGGGAAAGATACTTCTAGTTGGTTCCCCCTCCACCCCTGGCATGACATTTGGCTGTTGTGTACTTGCAGGTTTTTTTTGGTATTCTGTCTCAGAAAAGTGTTGGGATTCTAAAAGCCCACTTTGTGCCAGATTTTGAAGGCAAAAAGTAGGAATGAATCTTTAATCACTAGTAAACTTGCTACAGGGTGGTAGTACTTGTCAGCTTTTGTCCTTTCTGTCAAGTCTGTAGAGAGACTTGGTCTTTGGCTTGAAAAAGAAGGGAAAACTAAAACTGATTGAGACTGTTGAAACATGTAGCTCTGTTCCACATGTCTTTCCACATTTCAACCTGTATTCACACGCAGTGGCATCTAAGTGAAATTAAAGCACATCCACCACCCACTCTCTTAAAAACATTGTTTAGATGGCTTAAATGTATGCAGTGGATAAATCTTCTGTTTTGTAAACAAGCAAGAATAATGGAAATATAGTACATTTGGCATTGTATCTGTCCAAGGCTTCTAAGCTACTCAAGCATTGGTACAATGCTGCTTTTAATCCTTCGACAGCAGAGAGGTCTGAATAATGCCACAAACTGCCAGATAGGGGAGGGGACAGAACAGCTGTTAATACAACATTTTTCTGAATGAATTCCTCAAGTCTGCATTAATGAAACTGGTTTTAATTTTTAAGAGACTTTAAAACTGTCTCGAACAGAATTTTCTCTGCATTTATTTTTAATTGACTATAGTATTAAATGTATAGAGAATAAAACATTTTTTTCTTTTGACCTTTTAATTATTTACCTGTTTTCTGTTCCTTGTTCTGTTTTTCTTCTCACACCTGCTCCATATTTTCAGTCATTGACTCCAATCCTCTTTTCAGTTATTCAGTTATAATTACATCATTAAGAAATGGAATCAAGCAAGCTTGAGTCTAACCGAGAAATGTCATGCTATGTTGAACCAACCACTGATGATAGACATACACATAAATTATGTTCTCCCTTACTTATCCACTCCCGTTACAATAGGGCAGCAGATAAGCTGACTTGAGCATCAGTGGTAAGGTAGTTGGAAGAGTCAGGAAGAAGGGGGAAAAATGAGGTCTAAAAATCCTTTTCCTCTACTCTTCTTAATTGGGCTGTTAATTATAAACAAGGAAGCTGGAAGAAACATTAAAAAGCTATAAAATTTTGAAAATGTTTTGTATACAACTAAAATTTTCTAGCTATTTGTAAAAATGATATGCTCTAAAAATATTCTCTAGTTAAATGTAAGCTTTTCTTATAAGGTATGCGAGTGCTTTTTAGGGCATGTGAACTTGATTCACCATTTCTGGGCACAGAAACCTAAAGGCACTTCCTTGAATCAGGTCTGGATATGTGTGTCTTTCATGCTTCTCACAAGCAATACTTTTCTAATAATCCCCTTCCGCAGTTGGATAGGTAGTAGTCTTTGTTGTTGTTGGCTGCTTGGTTACATAGATGGTCTTAGGCTTTCGTGTATTTAAAATACCATCTAAGCAGAACAGTTCATAAAAGCTATTGCACCGTATGTTCTCCTGTGATTGAAACTCAACATCTCTTTAATTCTTTGAAAAAAATGAACTGAAAGTCAGTTGGAGGTAAAAAAAGTGGGAAGATATAAAAAGATTTTAAATGTGTGAAAGCAAGCAACCAATTACAGATGGAGAGGAGAATAAATATGAGTTGGTATTTGTGATGGTGCAAGGCATATATTTAATCTTCTTAAAAATATCAATATATGCTTCTGAGCTCTAAATGGGAACTTTTTTTACTAAAAATCTATTCTGGTGTCAGCTCAGTTTGTACGTATTTTAACAACTACAAAAACAATGTGTTTGTTTTATGTTCTCTTCAGATTGGCAGAAACCGCTGCTAAATCTTGTTAGATATGCTCAATGTTGGTTATTATTAATACAAAAATGTCTTTACTGGTGGTTGAGTTGGAAGATTATAGTATCTGTACAGACTTGGAATGCAAACATTTGTTTCACTCAGTCATTCAACACACTTGAAAAATTACTGTTTAGCTGCTGAGTTTAACTAAATTCCTATTTGCCATTTTTTTTTCCTTTTTATCCATCAAGGTTATGTCCAGGGGATGAGCGACTTGCTTTCACCTGTCTTGTATGTTATGGAGAATGAAGTAGATGCCTTTTGGTGCTTTGTATCATACATGGATCAAATGGTAAAATAACGGTTTTTTTAGCCCACATAAACAGATAAGCTATGGATAACATTTGGGGTTAATTTTATTTTATAAATTTCATTGGTGTTTTTTTAATTCTTTTAAAGCAATCATCTTACGTTTGAAGTCAATGTTTTTTTCTGATTGACACTGGCTATGGTGGGTTTGTGATACTGTTACTGTGCAATACGGACAAATTCGGCTCCTTGGAAATTCTCAAGTAACTCAGAGCCATCACAGCCAAATTTGTATTAATCAGGAGTCCTATAGCAGGATTTTGTTCAAGATAATGATTCCCTGTCATACCTACTTTTTGGCATTTGTTAAATGCAATTTAGACTTTCCACAAACTGAAGCTTTTATGAATTGTGCATGTGGCAGAACCATACGTGACTGGTATGAGAATAAAAAAAAAAAGGTTGTCTTTTTGGTTTGCTTGGAGGTACAGAGTGTAGGCTAATTTAAAATATCATTTATTACATACAAAAGTGTTATTGAAGAAACACAGTTCACTGCTTTAGTTAAACCTTTCAGTAAAAGGCAGACATTTCATTAGATAGAAGTACAGTTTAAATATGTGTTAAATACCTAAAGGATGAGAACCACTATTGCAATAACAGAACTTTTTTTAAAAATTAAAAATAGATGTAAATCTCAATTGTCACTGAGTTAATAAAAATGACAGTGCTAATATTTTATTCCATCCAGCATCAGAATTTTGAAGAACAGATGCAAGGTATGAAGACACAACTAATTCAACTGAGTACTTTGCTTCGTTTGCTGGACAGTGGATTTTGCAGTTATTTAGGTAGGTGTATTATTCATGCACAATAACTAAAACAACTTACTGCATTCCATGTGCATTGATATCCTTACCAGTCTTTAAACATAATTCAATAGTTATATCATATCATATTGTATTATATTATACAGGACTTGTGAATTAATAATGCCTAAAAGATATCAATAATTGCTCCATGCCTATTGAAAAACAGGGTCATCTTGCTACGGATTTTAAAAATATGCCATCCTCCAGCAAATATCTTTGATTCTGAAAAGGGGCTACCATCTTAAAAATCAGTGATATGATTCTGTACCTGTAAAGTGTGTTGTTGTCTTGTCGTGTCGTCCCCCCCCCCCCGCCCCCCATTGTCTTAACCAAATTTGGTGTTTATGAAATGTAACACTCTTATTCCTAGAATCTCAAGACTCAGGCTACCTTTATTTTTGCTTCCGATGGCTTCTTATCAGATTTAAAAGGGAATTTAGCTTTCAAGATATTCTTCGACTCTGGGAGGTAAGAAGATATTTTATCACGCAATTCCAAAAGTCTTTGGACTTTAGAATAAAAAGCATGGATCATTCTGCAAACTGATTAATACTCTAATAGATTTTTTTTTTAAACTGATTCAGTGCAATGAGGTGAGGACATATTAGCCTATGTTATGTCTTTTTAGCCAAAACAACAACTTGGAAAGTTAATGAAAAAATAAGAGCTGGTGGGATAAATTAGCTTTTTCAAAAATGTTTGGACAGGATCCTTCACATGAGATTCTTAAGTGAAAATAGTAAGTGGAGAGTATCAGTTACCTTGTAATGGAAAACAGCTTATGCTAGAAAAAATAGCATTTGTGTGTGTCTCTGATTAGTTCCTTGATATTGGTAGTACTTTATAGAGTAAGTGGAATGAAGCACTGGCAGGGTAGTTCTTGTGTTAGTCAAAACTATAAAGAGGATGATGTCAGAAAATCCAGTTAATTTTGATGATAAGGCCTCATGATGCCAAATAACATAATATAAAACATCAAAATATCGAAGTTCTGATAATTCCAGGTTAATGAGATCTTTTTTTTGATTTAGGTGATCTTAGGATCAGATGGAGTAATTAAGATGAACTAACATTTTTTTGTTGAACATTCTTTAATTCTTTGTTCCCAGAAAACTGAGAAGTGTCAACAGTACAGGTTTATTGTCTTAAGATGCATTTAACAAGAGTACAGTATCCACTGAAAACTCCCAAACAAGAGAATAAATGTTCAGGTGAATAGAAGGAGTATTTTCTAGGACATAACACCACATAGAGTTGTGCTGGGGAACAGAAGGGTAATGAAAAGAACAGGACTGAGATGCATAAAATCTCTTACTATAACAAAAAATTATGTTGTTTCTGGTATAATGAAAAATAATGTTGATGCTTTTATTCTCTTTCTCCACTAATGAAAAAGGAGTCACATAAAGAGGAGGACCAGTATTTAAAACTGTCTAAAGTAAATCTTTTTTAGCTTTTTATCATCAGTTGGTGGAATTTACTAGCATAGAATATTGAGGTGGTATTTTAACTGAAGAGGACTAAAAAGTTTATGAATAACATTCATAAATAAGGGAACCGAAATGTACAAAACCAAAAGAATTCTCTTATTCTAAGGGATAAAATGATAATGATTTTGGGGGAAAAAAATTCTCCCATCATCTTGTTTTCCCCCCTCAGAGTTACGTTGTCTTCTCAGTATTTTTTCTGAAGACTAATTTTTCTTTTTAAATGGATGACAACAGTATTTTTATTTATAGTTCATAGTCCCAGGCTAGCATGTTTTTATCACCTCTGCCTTAATGTGTGTGTATGTGTGCATACAGAAAAGAAACATGCTATATTTCTAACTCTTAAGTATTTTTTGCTGTCTTAGGAGGATGATGGAAACCTATTGATATATGATAGTCTTGTAGGTTCCTTCTAGCACATCATAATGTATGTTTATTACAAGTATTCAATTTCTTTGCTAGGAGATATGGAATGGGAAAGGGGTTATCTTCTTTTCCTTTTTAAAACAAACTAATTAAGGCATTATGTTGATGTTTTTATGTGAAAGCTAGTGTCACCTTTGTCACAGGTGAAGGCCAGCTTACAACAGTGGTTTTTTTTCCCATTCATAGCTGTGCAGCTTCATTGGTATCAGTGGAGTGTGTATGTGGGATTTACAAAGGCAAGCCATAGGCACAGGAGGCCATTTTCCCTTTTGTAATCAGTAGAGAGAAATGAACTGCTTTTAGGGTATTATTGAGAGCAGCCCTGAGGAGAAGGGCTTGGGGGTACTGGTAGATGAAAAGCTGGACATGAGCCGGCAATGTGCTCTCACAGCCCAGAAAGGCAACCGTATCCTGGGCTGTATCAAAAGAAGCGTGGCCAGCAGGTTGAGAGGGGGGATTCTGCCCCTCTACTCTCCTCTGGTGAGACCCCACCTGGAGCACTGTGTCCAGCTCTGGGGTCTTCAGCACAGGAAGGACATGAACCTGTTGGAGCCGGTCCAGAGGAGGGCCACAAAAATGATCAGAGGGATGGAGCACTTCTCCTGTGAGGAAAGGCTGAGGGAGTTGGGGTTGTTCAGCCTGGAGAAGAGAAGGCTCCAGGGAGACCTTATTGCAGCCTTTCAATACTTAAAGGGGGCCTACAAGAAAGATGGGGATAGTCTTGTAATAGCACATGAATTGAGGGAACCCATTTGAAGGCGTTGTTACCTTGTGATGTGTTCACTTGCAGAGGGTAGAATGGGAAGAAAGGGAGTTCCAGGACTTCTGGGGCTTTTTCTGTCTAATCTATGAATTTCAGGGTGTTCTTTTGGACCTCCATTTCTGTCTTCTGAGTTGCCTGAACCACTAAGGTAGCATTGGATACTTTTTCCTTGTTCCCACTGGCTTCCTGACTTCCAGTGTTTTATCTCAAAAAAAGGAATGAAGAAGATTCTTCACTAGACCAGTTATTAGATTTTCACCTTAGAGATGGGAGATATCAGTCCCCGTCAGCCGGAGCAGAAGCTAAAACCAAGCCCTCCCACTTACTGAGCAAGAGCCATAATAATCAGATTGTGGTAGAAAATGTGGGTGGTTATATCATCGCTACATGGTGCAGCAGGGTGTGCTAGGCAGTGCACATGCTGGAGAGGTGGCATTCCACCTTGTGTGAATAAGTTGAGACATACTGCAATACTATATGCAACACCTTTTTACAGAAAGACGAATGCAGCTTAAACTGCTCTGTCTGTGGGTGGGATTATTTGCAGTACATTTTAGCAGTGTCTCTCAAACTCAGCCCAGATAGACAGCATACTGAGCCACTGCTTAGATGTCCCAAAATTGAGAGCAGCTCAGTCCCTCCTTCACACTGGAGGGACAGACAATATTACCTAATAATTCCAGCCAGTTCTTAATCTTGCCTTTGCAGAGTGAGCTGCTTCATTCTCAAGATGGTGTAGGAAGACTGGGTAGGAGAAAGAAGAATCCCAGAAGAAAAATTCTGTAACAAAATTACACAGCTAGCTCATGCTACCTCCAGTGGTTATGCTAATACAGCTCACATTGTATAAAACCAGGATGATCTAGCGATAAATTGCTTTACATATATGCTAGTATTTGTTATGAATATTCATGGATGCTGAGATAGCACTAGAACAAATGAGTCCTTACTTGCATAGCTTTATCAGAAAGAAATAGGAGGAAAAGAGTTATCGCACTTAAGTGGTATATTTTTATATTCTTAATTTAAATGCTGTTTTTCTTTCATCCTTTTTCAAGCACTTTGTGATGCTGCTGTTCTGCGTTTACATACATAGGCTTAAATGCGTGCTCTGCTCCAGACTTTGAAAGGTGTATCAAAAATGGTAGCAAAAAGTATGAATTTTTTTGCAGCTGGTGACAGCTGCTAATTTTCCTCAGAGAGGAGAGAATGTCTGTGAACATCCTTATTAGTATTTTGGGTTTTTTCTGCTCTTGAAGCTGGATCCAGCTTCCACTGAAGTTATGAAAGTTAAATATTCTGTTAATGTCTATAAAAGGGTAACTGTTATACAGATCTATATTTTGGTTCGATTTCCCCCATATCATGCATTGTCATCTTTCCATCGTCTACGTTCTGGTTTAGATTTAATGCCAAGAGGCAGCCTGTTGTCTGATATGGTTCACTAGTGATTGTTGCAGATGGTTCATGGTATGTGTACCATGAGAATTTGAGTGTACTGGAAATGTGTAGGCAGTAGTTTCATCTCTTTATGTGCAAGCTTGATGTTGAACCAAATCCATGTACAGCTCTCAATATTTCCTTCTTATGAAGTAGAAGTTAAAAAAAAAAAAGTGTGTAGACAGAATGTATTTGGTGGACTATAGGCATTTTCATATGATTGTTATTGTTTATCAGCCTATTTACGTTCCAGCCCTTTTCCTGGAGTGAGACGGTGCTTTAACAGAATATTTGATACCTGAAAAAGATAAGAAATTTAATTCTGGACTGAGTGAATTGAATTTTCATTGAAACATTCAAGATTAATTGCATGTTATTTTGGGTGAACTTGGTTTGGGTATCTTTCAGGTTTATGCAATTCTGTTTACGGGCTACATGTACTAGTGATAAAAGTTCAGGTGTAAGCAAGCTCTTGTTGAGCTTTAAAGCTGTGTTCTATCAATAATGAAGCAAGAAAATTTTTTACTAGTGAAGTAAGACTGAATCTTCATGAGCCTGCTTTTTTTACCTGCCTTTTTTGAGAGTAAATCCATTGACTTAAATCCTTTTATCTGTTAGAGTAATTTATGTAAACAATTTTTTGTTTCCTTCCTTTTTTTTTGTTGTCAAAACTGTTCTCCAGCTTTCTGCCCACCACAGGCATTCTCTTCAAATACTTTTTTTTTTTTTTTAAAGATTTGACTCTCATGAACATGCTAAAGTAGGGCATTAATACTGAGGTTGCACATTTCAGTCCCAGTGAACTTGAGAATAATTATCTGTGGCCTCTGCGGGACCAAAAGCCAATGTGTCTGCGGTCAGAAAGTAACACCCACCCACCCCAACACCTGCATGTCCATGTATTTGGGCTCTTGTAGTGGGGAGATTCGGAACAACCATTAGAACCTTTTGGAGGGATTGCTGAGCATGGCATACTTCTACCAATTCACACTTGATGCAGACACACTAAGCCACACAAATAATTTGTTAGTTTTAATTACTTCTGTGTAGTTACTAATTTTGAGTAGGAGAATTTCACATGAGCTGAGGCAGAACACACACATTCACAAGACCGCAAGCTCAGGCAGCTTCGTAGCATTATAGTGGACAACCTGGTAGGCACAGAAGTCTTAAAGAACCAGATAAGCATTTGGTGACTCAGACTTGCAGTTGTCACTAATTGGCCAAAAGGAAAATTTCAAATAATTGTACAAACACTTAGTTGCCTTCAAAAATAGCTTTTTGTCCGTTAAGCTACTCGGCTTGAGGGCTTACTTATTCCAAAAACTGCTTTTCTTTTCAGAGGAGGAACATGAGCATTTCAAAAGTGGTTTTCATATTTTAACAGGTCATGTGGACGGAATTGCCCTGCCAGAATTTTCATCTTCTCCTTTGTTGTGCTATCTTAGAATCTGAAAAACAGCAAATAATGGACAAGCACTATGGCTTTAATGAAATATTAAAGGTACTGAATTCTTATTCATTATTTAAATATTAATTAACTTTTTGGAGTAAATGCAGTATGTTTGTATTTCGTGTTGGGGGGAGGAAGAGATCCGTACTATCTTCTGAAGGGTTAAATGTGATCCAAGTGTCTATCTTCCGTGCTTTCAAAATGGTTTATTGGATGTCTGTGTTTAGTGATAAGATTGTTAACAGATGGAAAATGATTGTCCCCCTTAGACTACTGTTTAGTATGTTTAATCTTAATTTTTGCTTTTTCTTCTATAATCTTATTTGCTATGTCTTTTTGAAAGTGTGAGCTGGGGGGTACCTAGGAGAGCTCGATAGTTTGTCACATTTAGAATTACCATGGATTCCTCTTGCAGATCTTGGATACTGGTGAAAGCCAGCTGTTGTGTACTACATCTTTCAGTACCCATTTGTCAAAGCAAATAGAGTACATTTAGCATTTCGTAGCTTAAGGGGCAAGCTTATAATGTTAAAGGAGCAGCTTTAACAATAAGGTGATACTTATTAGCAGTGCAGTACAGGATTAGTGTATTTTACAATAAAGCCTATTTACCCTTTATCACATTTACTGTTCTTTGTGAATACATTTTTAGCATATCAATGAACTGTCTATGAAAATCGATGTGGAATACATACTCTGCAAAGCAGAAGCAATTTCTATGCAGATGATGAATTGCAAGGTAAAGATATTTTGAATATATATCTACTGTGAGCATTTATAGAGAGTAGAAGTGTGTAGTTGGCTGTAAGTGTACATGTATGACTTGTGAAATAAGTAAATGCCTGGGTATGATAAAAGGATGTACTGTATCTATACAGCACCTGTATTCTAAAAGTCTGTAAGCAAGAGTGATTAATCTTATTGAGTAATATTGTTCACTGGGGGAAAGCTGGATTGTGCCTTTTGCTCGTGATTTCTTAACTCTTACTAAATAACCTCAGTATAAGTAATTTGATGTTCAGTGTGCTCGAGAAAAACGAGGTGAAAGGTGCATTGCACTGAAAGCATACCAGACTTATTAGGCAGAAACTAATGGTTCACTCAATAAAACTAATTTCAATAAGATCAAGTGTAATTATAATAGTTATTTAGACTTTTATTTTTGTAATGAAGATTATATTGTTAATCAGGAATTGATTCCTGAGTCTGTCCCTTTGCTGCCTTTTCGAAAAGCAGGTACAGAAAATGGTAACTTTTAATGGAACTACTGCTGAGAGAGATGCTTTCAGTACAGCTGAATTCAGATGAATGATTACTTACTGGGGATGGGGGACGGACCCAGCGGGGACCTTGTTGTTAACTTTTTTCATTTAATTTCAATGATTTTTAATATTTTTTTCCTCCTTCCTCCTTTCTAGGAATTGCCTCAAGCAGTTAGTGAGATCCTGGGGATAGACAGCAGTTCTGTAACACCAGATTCGGATACTGGAGAGGATGAAAGTGCAGCTGTGTTGAGTTGTCCAACGTCATTGTATCAGACTATCTCAACACCTGTAATTGCTGCCAATGGAACAAGAGACAGCACTCAACAGATGTCTGAGACGCAGAGCCTGACACCTGCGTAATTACAGTTGGTTAAACTGAAGAAAGACTTTTACTGAGCACGTTTTTTTCAAGCACTTGAGAGATGGATATTTAAATTTGGTGTTGATTAAGCTTTAAGGTTGGAAAGAAAATCTGTACTGTAATGCTCTTGCATTAAAGCTTTACAACATGACTCAACTTAACTATTTTTGTAGTTTCTTCTACCAAAATAGCCTTTTGTTTTCAATAACATTCCTTAATATTTTTGTAGCCAAGTGCATTTTCTTTTTGCTGGTGAACTGGAAGTGGATGGTGGTTAAGAATTAATTTGAAAATTCTGGATTTGCTGGGCTTTCACACATAGTGATCTAAGACAGTGTGAGCTCTTTGATTTGAGCAGATTCACAACAGGCCAGCTGAAGCTGCTGTACGAAACTTTCAAGCTGAAGAGATGCTGATGTGTTAAAGAAGGATCGTTTTGTAAATGAATGGGTTTTCCCTATCTCAAATGTTTACAAAAATACTTCTAAGTATTTGTTGCTGGTTGAATGTAGATTTGAAATGGACATATATACTTACACAGTTTAATGTCCAAATACTGAATTTTGTGTAATTGGGAGTGGATGAACAGTATATTTTTACATTAACATATCTTCACTTTATATATGCATATATATATTTACGCACATACACACACTATATACACAAATGTTTGTGAATACTAAAAAGGATAGTTCGTATTTTCAATATCTGAATAAACTTGACTGTTCATTCATATGAATCAGTTTGACCAAATTAATGCACAGCTCCAACTTGGGCTCTTTTTCAGAACTTTTCTAACTGAAGGTAACTTTCATGTGAATACATTCAGTCCTACACTTGAGGTAATTTTGCAATTGATTTCTTGCAAACTTTACTAATGTTTATCTTTGCTAATATATTAACTGATCAATTAACTACTTACACTGTTTTTATGGCAAGATTATTTGGAGAATTAATAAGCAGGTTATAAAAAACACCCAACAAACCACAAACCAAAATAGTAATCACAATTAACATTAATACATTTTTTCTATATGCAAAAGGCAGTGTGAATTTATTCCATGCCACGCTGATGTCCTTTGACGTTATGTGAAATTTAACATAACTGATTCAGTGTATTCATTATTTGGTAACTATTGTACATATACAAAATAAAAATCAAAGCTGATTTAGTGTTTTTAATTAAATCATATTTAGAGAAAAAATCTAGTTGTCTGGTTGTTGATATACGAACATGAGCTAGAGGGGAGAGCTAACAACGGTTAGGCCGTCAATATTATGTATTTTGTGAGTAATGAAGAGTAGTGGGAATATCTGTTTATTACAGAGTGGAACACACCTTTCATCTCTAGGTGGTTGATATGTGGCATATGGCGGAGCTTTCTTTTCTTCTGGAGCAGCTTACTTTTCAAATGTTTTTTTTTTGTGCCATCTAAAGCAAATACAAGTAATACAAAAAGGCTTTAATAGATAAATCAAGTTGTTACATTAATTTGAGACCTGATTAAACTTCTCTCACCAGTTGTGAACAAACACCGGAGAGCTGAATCAGGATAGATTTTGTTTTTAATATCGTCAATGTGCTATCTCTCATCAGTTAATAAGAGTCGTCTTATGTGGTGCAAGTCAAGGATTCACAGCTCAGTGTATCTATGGCCTTTCATTTCCTGCCCAGGAAATTACTGTGAAGCATCGTGCCTTTGTTCCCTGTCGAGCATTGTGCTTCTTGGCAGTTCATTTAACGCGGCACAGAATACATAAAGGCGTTAGAACTTATATAATCAATGCTTTGGTTCAAATATACTAAGCAAGTTAGTTCCAGTGGTTTTGGAGCACCTAGTTCACTTTGAAGAGTACTTGCAAAATGTTTTTGTCAACAATTATGTTAAAGTGAAACTATGGAAGGGGGGAGGGAAATGTCTAAAACTGAGAAATGCAATGGGCAAGTCTGTCAATTAACTATGCATCGTTCTTAGTTATTCAGGATATGCAGCCACAAAAAATTATATGCAACATACTAAGATCTTGAAGAAAATAATAATTGACTGACATGAATATTCAAATGTTTAGGAAAAGCATATTTAAATGGAATTCTGTCATTTCTTAGAATTACAGCTATGCTGCGAAGAACTACTGCCAGCCCTTAAAGTAAAGTTTGCCTTTCCTTTTTGGGTGTAATTTTTGATCTTTTCCCTTTGTATTAAGCACTTGGATGTCAAGGATGAGAAGGGGCTGCTCCTGAATTAACAGCGAGCAGCTGCTGTGGAAGGCTTGGAGTAGGTAGGCTTGCTCTGCTTCCCAATGATGAGATCAAATGCCCCTTGCAGCGCTCATTATCTGTAGTTTCCTTCCTGCTGACAGGCAGCCCTGCAAAGAGTTGCAATCAAGAGGAACCTCATCTTCCACCAAACTGTTCCTGATGGTTAGGGATGTGTTTAGTCTAAGCTGAAACTACAAACACAGAGAGGCCTTAGTCAGGATCATGATGGCTGAAAAAATGCCATGGGTTGGAGGTTCTGGATGTATAAATTTCTTTTGTACATGAATGATTTAGGTTGCTTAGAATTAACAAATATGAATTAACTCTGAATACATTTTTGGTTACAGTTGTCAGGCTATAAAAGAGGCAATACTTGTTTAGTTCCTGCAAACTTGTTTTGTGTTGTTTTTTTTTTTAATACTTGACTTGAAGATCATTATCTTTTGGGGGTGAGTATTTAAAACTTCATACTTTTCAATTGTAGCAGTGTTCCAGTGTCTTCTGTTCCAAGGTAAAAATTACATTTATGTAGATCTCTCCTTAAGAGAGATTTTCCTTATTTTGCCTGTTCAGGCAGTTTTATTTGTTTTGAAAGTACATTCTTGAGGTCTTTCTTCTGTGTGAGGGCAAGAGGATAGGTTACAAAAAGGAGAATTGGCTAAAGATTCTTGGAAGTTTAGACCAGTGTGAATGTTTATGGAATGGTTTTGATATTGGGAGGTTAAAAATTATAAAAGGATGATACTAAGTTGCCCATCGTAATCACTTAAGCTTCAGGTATATTGAATACCTTTAGCAAATGTGTGCCTGTCCTGGTCATCTCTAATGACTCTGTTTGCACCCAGTGAACATTGTAGCCAGTGGCCTTCAAACCCATGTCAGGTGTGGGGGTTTTGTATTCATTTTTGGGGGTGATCTTCCTAAAGAACATGAAGGCTGCATATATGTTACAACAGGTCCTGATTGCTTTAAGAACCAGATGTGGAAATACTCTGATGTTGATTGTGGTAGCAATGTTTTTGTTTTGATCTATAGTTTAATTAAAACTAAGGTGTTAATGTTCAACAAGCCCACTTTTGTTGCTAACAAGTTTTTTATTGAAACCTTTGCATTTTTCTAGTGGACAAATTTAAGATGCTGATGTTCCGTTTAAATTATTCTCTCTAGTTTTTCCTCGCATATTACTCTACAAAATTCTTTGGCCCCAGTCAGCCAAAGCAGTGAGGAATCAGATTCCTCGCTAATTTCAAATATATTCTTGAGCACCGAATCAAAGCTCCATTGCTGAAACTTTTCAGAAAGCCATAAAAAGTATTATTCCAGCTTCCAGTTTTTGAGATAATGTTTTAGTTCAAAATAAGTGAGGCACTTTTTCCTCACTTTTCTAAATAGTTTTCTGTTACAAGACTCTTGCCTAACTTGAAAAAAGATTTTATCGTAAATGATTCAACATTCAGAATTTGGACCGTGAACAAGTTTTGGTACTGCTAGCACGATTTATGCATCCTAGTGTGATTCAAATGAAGCCCTACCAAGTTTGGGATTGAATTTCTGTAGGTAAAAATCTATGTTCTCCTCAAACTGTTCCTTGTTGGACAACAGAAATGACAATGCTGAAGAGGTTAGTGAAATTTTAAAAGTGCACCTGAGAATTGATTCATGTTACAAATGTGATTGGAAAAAGGTAGTTAAGTGGGCTGTGTGCAGGAATAATCATTTGTTTAGGAAATGCGTTAACTATTCCTCAGACTCAGTTTTAGTCAATATTCTTGTATAGATGCAACTTAAAACAGCAGTTTGGTCTGTGGCCTGTAGAAAAGTGGCTGGTAACACGATTTTGTCTGTGGCTGGCTAAATATCTTCATACATTTTTCAAATCTGATGGCTGTTTTCTGAACACTTCTGGTCAGTGGCTGGTGCCGTCTCCCTCTGTGTGAAAGAATCATGGCAGAGAGGTCAGTGCTTGTTCTTATGGGAGAAATTCCATGAACTGCTCTATGGTCGCTGGAATTAAAATGGGAAATCCTAACCCTTGGTTCTCAGTGTGCATTTCTGTACCTATATCTAGCTCCATAGTTGACATGACTGTATATGAGCATCGATAAGGTGATAAGAGACACGGATGCATAACTGAGCACTTAACTGACAGATTTCATATGTGTGTGCTATTACATTTGATTTAAAGATGCTTTCAAATGTTTTTTTTATGGTGTTAAAAGATGAATTGTTCTTCATGTTTAATGGGACTTGATAATGTCTGCTATTGAATTAAGTGATGTTATTACAGTGCAGGCCTCATAAATTAAGCTTGAATTTCATTTTTCATTTAAGTGGGGATTTTAAACTTTTTTTTAAGAATGTGTGCTATTTTTTCATGTTGAATCACTGTATCTTTGGCACAAATTGAATTTTCTGATGAATTGCAAACAAAAAATACATTGTAGAATGTCACTTTTGGCCTCATCGAAAATGAATTTCACAATTGAATCAAATATATATTTCAAACTGTCCATGTAATTCAAATAAATGAAGTCTTATAGACGGGTTATGTTTTGAAGGAATTAGATTATAGTATATATTTTGATTATACAGGCTATGTGCACCCTACCTGAACATTAGTTCTTAGACTGTTTCTACCTATGCATCTTGTTATTAACCAACTAACAGCAGAGCCCCATTGTGTAGAGCTTAATTTTTTGCCCAGGCTAGCAGTTCAGCAAATGGTGCTCACTTGTTTCCTCTCTTGTGTGTGGTGTGGTTGACCCCGGCCAGCAGCCAAGCACCCACCCAGCCTCTCGCCCACTCCCCTCTCCCATGGGATGGGGAGAAAATAGAAGGAAGGCAAGAAGGCTCCTGGATTGTGAAAATGACAATTTAACAGGGAAAGCAAATGCTGTTCCCACAAGCAAAGCACAAAGAGGATTTCATTCACTACTGCTCATCGGCAGGCAGATGTCCAGGCACTTTGTGGAAACCAAGGACTCCACACAGGTTCCTTGGAAAGATAAATGCCATGACCATGAATGTCCCTGCTTCCTCCTCCTTTCCCTGAGCTTTTACTGCTGAGCACAATGGCATGTGGTATGGAGTATCCCTCTGGTCAGTTTGGGTCAGCTGTCCTGGCTGTGTCCGCTCTCAACCTTTTGCCCACCCCCGGGGGAAGAAGCAAGAAAGCTTCAATGCTGTGCAGGCAGGGTTCAGCAACAGCGGAAACACTGGTGTGTTACCAACACTGCTCTAGGCACAAACCCAAAGCACAGCACCATACGGGCAGCTAGGAGGAAAGTTCACTCCATCCCAGCCTGACCCAGTTTGGTGTGATGGCAGCCATTCTTGATGGGGGCTGAGATCATTCTAGAAATAGATTAATTTTTCATATTGAAGGTGACACTTTTCAAGTGCCCATTTAGACCTGACACAAAAAATATTTGTATTACATATAAGCAACTTATATTCAGCTGTTCCATTGCTTGTCATAATTCAATGAGATGCAACATCAGAAACTTTTCCAAAACACTCTTGATGTATGAGTTGGTCCAGATGTCCTTTAGGTTACATGGGTGCATGCCATCTACGGGCATTGGTCTTGGAGAGCTTCCACACACTCTGCTTGTTTTACTGTTAAAGTAACCCATGCAGGAGACCAAGAAAGTCCTTGAAGTACAGATATTTGGGTTCAGGGACTTGGTAATTCCTCAAGCAGCAAAACAGTACAACTACTGCTACCACAAGTGCCACTACTGGTTCCTTGTTCTCTGCCCTGTGCTGCTACATCTTTTATGCTGGTATGATTAATTTGTGCAGTGTATGGTGAACCACATAAAGGAGCTGATAAATTTCAGACGTAACCATTTTTTTTAGCCAGATCAATCATACCACACGTTTTTTCACCATGAGGTATATACCTGAGGATATACATTCAGCAAGTTTGTTACAATCATAGATTTGCAATATTGGAAGGCACTTATAAAAGCTCATGAATAAACAACTAGCTAGACTATCTCCTGTTGGAAGGAATGTCTGTCTTTTGCCAGACGCTTGTCTAATCCATTTGGAGAATACCTTTGTAGATCCTGCAGTCTATTATGAAAGCACTTTTCAGATGTTTGTAGACTTCCAGGGCAGACTGAATGGTCGCGTGCAGGTGGTGATTTTCTGTAACTTCTGACTCCCTTCATATGAGCTCTGCCTTCTCTTGTAATTGTGCAGCTGGTCATCTATAAGTAGCCCTTCTCCTGCCAAGATCTGTTTAAATTTTGTAACTGTTACAGCATCTGTGAGTTAGGTACAATCTGGGAATTTATGGGTGGTCTCTATGTGGTCATTTAGGCTATTATTAAAGAGTATAGGAGTGAGGGTAGGTACTTGTGGCTCTCTCATTCTCTGCACCCTTCCATTTAACAGTGAACCCACCCCTTTGTCCAATCTATTAGTTTCATCTGGACTTGGCTTCCTTATCTGTCTTGTGAGAATGTTATGAGAGAACATGCCAAATGCTTCACTACCATCAAGATGAATGACATGTATTGTTTTGTCTTGGTCCACAGGACCATCATAAGAGGAAATGAGATTTGCTTTACTCCATTTGTTCTCAGAAAATCCATCTTGACTGTTTAATCATCTGTTATCATCTTCTAGGTCTTTACAAATAATTTTGGTACTTCTGTTTTCTCAAACAAATGAAATTAGACTGGTCCATAATTCTTCAGCTTTTCCTCCTCCCCAATATCTTCTTGAAAATGGACATAATTTTGGCCTTTTCCCCGTCTTTTTTCACTTCTCCATCCCCTGAATTCTTAAAATAGTTATTGATGGCAGAGGTTTAATGAGCCTACTCTGTAATCGTAAGTCATTTGCTATGATCAGACTTATCCCAGGTATTCTCCAACATTGCTTTATATTGCTAAAAGCTAAGAGCTTGCCTCTCTGCCCTTGCTATTAATTATGATAGACCCCTGGTCACAGGTGATTCTTTTAGCAATGAACGATATAAAAAACCAAAAAAACCCCTCACAAAACCCAAACCCCCACATTATATACTTAGATCATTTTAAGTTTTTTCTGTTTTGTCCTTTCCTCGTGTTCAGTAGTGATCTAATACTTCAATTCTCACTGCTGGAAAAAGTTGCTTTTGATGTCCTATACTAATTACTTTGAATTTATTCCACAGCCTTTGCCTATGTGCTAATGTGTTATGCTGCCTGTATTTAGTAGCCTGGTCCTAGTTTTCATCTCCTGTAAGCTACTTTTTTGAATTGAAGGTAATGACAAACTGACTTATGATACTATTAGTAAAAGTGTAGTAGAAGACTACACTTCCTCTACAGTGAAACAGTTTCCTGATGAGACTCTATTTTTTTCTTTTCCTGAAGCAAGGAAAGAATTGTCTTTCTGCACTAGGTTTCCTCCCCTTGGATGTTGTAATAACTGAATTTACTGAAGTCCTCTTTTCTGAAATTGTCAGTTTCTGCTTTATTCTTTGACTCTTTTTTGGCTGAAGATTGTGAATTCATTTTATGTTCATTCTTCATGCAGTCCACCTTCTGCATAGTATTTTCAACCGGTTCCTCTCTGTTGGCTCAAATCAAATCTACCAGAGCCTCTCCTTTCATTGTTTTCTTCCAAATCCTGGATCAAAATTTATCATTTGCATTCCAGATCTTCCTAGCCAATCTATCATTTGGTAGATAGCCTTTCCCAACAGCTGTTGGTTGATTAAAATCCTCATAGTGCTATTAGAACTTGGGATGATTTTGCTGGCTGCTTGAAAACCTGTGTTTAACCTTCCCTTATCTTTGTGACTTAAAAATTAGGTCTATGTTCTCATCACAGATTTTTCAGCAGACCTATCTCACTCAGAGAAATGGACTTTCAAGTTGGTGTGTGTATCTTTGATAATCTGGGAAAAGATTGTACATCTTTCTTTCCTTGTTGTAAGAAGCTCCTTTGGCTAGTCCACTTGTCAATTATTTCACAAAGTCCTTGTTTTACTAAATAAATGATGATTTGGTTAGGTATTGAGACTTATATTTGCATTAATAATTTATCGAGACATCTCTTGCATTAATAATGAGTATCTGTTCTTCTCCTTGCCTTTTTGACCTTACACTGAATAATGTTCTTTTCATTTTTAGATCCTTGTAAAGTCCACCTTTCTTCATTTTTTTTTTGATACTTTTTCATAGCTTCCTTTCTTTCCCCATTCTGCCACACTATGACTTCAAAGTTCTCCTTCCTGCTGTAGCACGCCCATAGACAAAGACTTGGTGGTGATCTGGGAGAGCCAGAAGTAAATTCAGATTATTTCTTGGTGTATACTGGCTACTCTGCACTGTGAATTTTATCCTCCCGTTAAAATCAAATGGAAGGTCTTAAGGTTGCTAGTAAATGTCATCAAACTCTGGTAAATGTTACAAATAGTTTTAAGAAGCACTATGCTGAAATGGATGGTCAGTGTCTCTAAAGGGGGAAAATGACTCAACCATTGAAAACATCTCACAGACTTGCTTCGGATTTGGAGTTAAATTTCCATTTGAGAATTCTGCATTTTTTAAGCTTAAAAAGCTTAGGAGTTCATAGCTTAGGAGTTCAGACAACAGTGACTGTTCTCTCGTAGGAGGAGAGGAAAACGTGTGTAAACTAAAGAAGATCTTGGAGTTTCTGATTTCTGATTATAGGCAGTAAGATGCCTTTTAGAAATAAAAGTAAGCTTATCTCTGTGCTACACAGCTACCTTTACTTCTATCAACATTAACACCATTTCCCAAAGTGAAATAAGATTGCTGTGTGGCACCCTGACATATGTTCTAAAACAGGTATTTTTGAATAGCTGCTTCAATGAACTTCCAATTTTTTTGGTCAGGGATTTTAAGTGTTCACTTGTGTTATGTATACGGCACTGTGAACTATAGTTGAAGTCTAAACAAAATCTGTAGTTTAGCAGTAATCCCAGAGCCATATACCAGCTCTGTTGTACTGTAGCTAGAACAAAGAAGAAATAAACATTTTCAGTCCATAAATGTGTGTCCTTTAATCTGGCATTGATATGGGAAAGTCCACCTACAAAAATACAAGTTGCAAAAGAAGAACTTCCTCTCCAGGGAGAAGCAGTCTCTCTGTGGGATTCATGGGCAGGCAGCGCGGTTACAGTAGTTGAATCACTTGAGTCTTCCCTGCCTGTTAGACAGTACCTGCCGACATAATGTACCTGAGTTTGTTTTGCATTCATGAGTCATCCCGAAGAGGCTATGAGAGACAGAAAACCTTTGCCATGCTCTAGTTACCACAGAGAGCTGTGATAGATAGCAAGCCTACTGGGTAGTAGGGTCACTGATTTGTGTGATGTCCCAGCTGCTGAGCTAGCATCTAACAGTAGATAAAATCGTGCTCTGTCATGCCGGTAGGAGAAAAACCTGCTCAGTAGAGCTTGGTTTTGTTGTTGGAGCATTAAGAGAGTGCTACGCGATCTCACTCTCATAAATTGTTCAGCTGCAGGAACTGTGTCTAGGTATCTCAGGCGTAGCAGGTAGGAATTAAAAGTCCCAAGACTCCAACTTGCTTTCCCATTATTAAAAATAATGAATAAACATGACAGAGAAGATCTCTTGATAGTTTAGGATACGAGACAGAACTATCACACGTAGACATGCTTTCCCCTAACTGAGAAAATGAAGTAAAACTTTGTGGGTTAGCATAATGAAAATGATTCATTTGCATTACAGGAGCAGGTAGAGGAACCAAATATTATTACAATCTTATTGTCAAGCAGAAGAAAGGATCCTCATTACATTTTATACATGGGAAACTTTGGAAAAGCAAAGCTAAAAGGGTTTGCTTCAGCTCTCCCATGTGTTCTGAGGCAGCTGTGAACCCATCCTGGTCCTGAACATTGAGCATGACCCTCCCTTTTAAGAAGGGGGTCGTCTGACTGACAACAGCCAGTTTAGACTGGCAGTTTTTGCTGCTTTTTGTTAGTTGTGATAAACGGTAAGATTCCACAATACTCCGTGGGAGCTACGAAATGGTCTCAAATCTTCAGTTGTACTTCTGTGTTGGTCTCTTTTTAAGAGCAAAAGGAATTCCCTGATGATGCAGATATGTAAACGCTAGTTACAAGATGCTAAGTCTAGCAAGGCTAAAGGCATTGAGGCTGTGAAGGGAGGCAGTCCACAGCTGAGTTAGATGTGACATGAAGCTTAGTACTATGAGTGATACCTCCTGCTTCTTGCCTTGTGCAGCTCCCTGCTCAGTGTCTCAGCTTCAGTGGATCTGGTTTTAACTTTTTCCTCTCAGTCTGTGATTTGTATATATACCAAGTTAAGGCCGTGTGACGCCAGCTGTCACACTCAGCTAGGTTGCCCCTGTTCGCGGAGGCTGCAGGGCAAGTCACCGATGGTGCTTTTCAAGGGGAAGTGGTGACTGTTTCCCCTGCCTGATGCGTTGGAACAGAGAAAACTGTGGAAGGAAACTTACTGAAGTTACTTCTTCAGAAACTTACTGAACTTACTTCCTACTATTTGAAGGAAACTTACTGAAATAGTGCTCCCAGCCCAGATGTGCTGTTCAGTCCTACACTCTGTAAGGTAACCTATTTATTCAAAGTAGGTCATGGAAAGGTTTTGGAGAATGGGAGAAGCAGGGGGGGAAATTACAGGGAGAGCAAGTGACAATGGTAGGCGGCAAAATGAGTGTTTTACCTCAGAATGTTAGTGTAAGAGAAACTGAAAATCCTAAAACAATTTCACAAATAGATTTGAGAGTTGCCTTCTGCTCACTTAACATTTCTGAGCTAATAGTAGTCTGAAATTAAGTAGTAAACACATTCTTAAAAAAAAGTATAAATCTTTACCCCAGAGGCACGAGTAGTGCAGGGACAAGTGAAGCTGTCATATACATATAAATATATAAGACCTCCAGGATCCGTATGGGATTGTTTTACCTTCATAGGTGATTAATTGCTTTATTGCTGTTGTGGTTAGAAGAGAGTCTTATGATCGGAGTCCGGCCCTTACACAGCGCAGGCAGAAAGCACAGCCATTGCTGTCTCGACTAAAAAGCCTTCTGCAGTTAAGCGTTCTCTTTCAGTGGCAGTACTCTTTGCATGTCACCAGTCACCTTTCAATATATAAGGTATATACAAGATATAGCTCCTATCCCTTAATACACACCAGCCTATGTTTTTCAAAGCAGTACTCTATAAAAAGGGAGAAAGAACCAAAGAATTTCTCACATCAAACTCCCAGCACAACTTCTCTGTGTAGAAACTCAGCCCCTACTTTGGCCGACTGTCGCCATGTCCCCTCCGGGCCGTGTCCCAGCACTGCTGGGCTTGTTCCTCCCCAGGGCCACCCAGAGCCACCGAGGTCTCGGTCCGGACCCTGCCCTGCTGCCCACCCTGCCCGGGCTGGTTCGGCCTCCCGCCTTGGCTTCAAGGCGGCGTTTCCCCGCCCGAGGCAGGCGGCCGGGCCGTGCCCCGCAGCGGGGCCGAGGCGGGCAGCGGTGTGAGGGGAAGGTGAAGGCGTTGCCTCCCCCCAGGGGCGGGCGGGGGTCGGCACAGCTCCCCCGCAGCCCTCTTGGCCCTGGGGGGGGCTCCTGCCGGGGCCGGGGCAGCGCCCGCAGGCGACACCGCTCCCCGTCCCGCCCCGGCGGTGCGCGGCGGCAGCAGCTGAGGTAAGCGGGGACCGTGGGCGTCCATCTGCCGGCGGCTCTCGTCACCCGGAGACGGGTCTCCCCTAATCGGGTGTCCATCAGTCTCGGCGGGGGCGTATAAAAGGAGCCGCCGCGGGGCGAGGCGGGCAGAGCGCGGCGCTGCCCCCCGCCCGGCCGGCCCCATGCAGCCCGCCATGATGATGTTCTCCAGTAAGTACTGGGCGCGGAGGGGCTTCTCGCTGGACTCGGCCCTACCGGAGGAGCGCCCCGCCGTCGGCAGCCTCACCGTAAGTGGCGGGGCTGGGAGCGGGGCTTCTCCGCCGGGCCCACCCCCGGCGGTGGCGGGGGCAGGACGGGGAGCCGCGGGTCGGGGGAGCCAGCCCGGTTTGCGCCGGCCCGCGTTCCGCTGGCCCGTCCCGGGGGCCCGGTGCCAGGCAGCCGGCCCCTTTCCTCTGGACTTTAAGGGCGGGCGAACAGGTTTGGGTTCTTTTTTTTTACAAGGGCTGATGAAACTAACTTTGCGGTCTGATCGGTCCTCATTCAAAGCGCTGCCCTAAATGCATCTTCAAACCGTAGTGAAAGTTGCATTAGAAATACAAGCCGTACTACCGAAATTAACCATGTTGCTGTTGGAATAATATAAAAGCACTGGGGTCCAGTTCAGGTGTTTTTAAATGCTTGTATTTTGAAAGGCTGTGATGAGTCCTGCCGACTGCGCGCGCTAGTGCCGTGTCAGCAGAAATCTGCCTTTTCAAGGCACTCGCAAACCTCCCAGCACAGTCTGTGAAACGTTTTTGGCAATACGTGAATCGCGTGCGCTTACCCTGCATTGGTGCCTATGGCACTTTCGTTGCTGAGCAGCTGGCTTTGAGGTTTTTCCAGCTGCTGCCAGCTACCAGGAATGTGAGAACACGCTGGGAGCATCATATAGAGGATGTGCAATTTCTCTGTCGAAAACCCTGTCAGGAGGTAGAAACAGTTCTCTAAGGTGATGATATGGGTGCAACAGGTGGTTGGGTGATTTCAAGCACGGGATAAACTTCTGTATGCTTACAGGTAAACGTATTTGAATAGATGTACTTTAATAAGGATAAAGAATGTTAATAGGTACTAATAATGTAACCTACTCTGAATATGTGAAATATTTAGGATTATGAAGACTTTGCCTCTTATAAAATTTTGCAATATGTGAAGATTCAGATCACTTCAGTAGAACCAACAGAATGCACCAGTTCGTACCAGTTGTGAACTGGCCTATTGTCTTTATAGTAAAATGTGAAATATCCCTATTTGTACCTGCTTTGCTTCTATTGGAAATACCAAATTAAATAGGATAAATTTGTTTTACTGTCTTTATATTTGAGTTACTTTCTTCACTGAGTTCTACTGTAGATGACTCTCTTTCCTGGAGCACTTGCTCCAGATAATTAATTTTCATTAGGAAAGTTGATCTGCTAGTCATTATTTAATTATGAAGTACACTAATGAGGATGGCTGATAAGATTTGAGTTCTTGCAATATCGCAGCCTCTTCTACTCATAACAATTAGCTAATCTAGTTTTCAAATGCTCAAGAGAGGCTTTCAGTCATCACTTCAAGGTAATGCTCACTCGAGAGTATTAAGGAACCTGTGACAGTCTTGGAAGGTCCCAAGTGCTCTTGTTTCCCAGAGGAATCGATGGTATTGAGATTCTCAGACACTCAGTTGAGTACGTGGTGCTCAGTACATAGCTTCCAGAAAGCAGCACACAATGAAAAATCACGGATGCTATAAAAATAGCATCTTTGTCACTTCATGTGGAGGTTGTGTACTGGATGTATGTGAAAAGGACAGCCAAATCCCAGGTATTATTGAAGTTAAAAGTGTCCTTCTCCTAAACTATCCCTGAGCAAACCTCCCACCGAGCAGAATCATATAAGCTCAGTTTCTAAAAAATAAACATGTTTGAAACCCTTCATATATCATTCCACAAACAATTGCTTTTCCAGATTGTTTCTGTGTAGTCTAATAAATGATGACAAAAGACCACAGAGACTTTTTAGCATGTCCAGTAAGTAGTTTAAGTGTGGCTAGTTTAACCTGTGCTGTTTAAAGAGTGGCTTTTGATAAGATGATGCATTTTAACTAGCCCTCTTTTTAATTCAGTGCATTCTTGTACCTTTAAAAAAAAGTCTCAGTAGATCCAGTGGAAGCTGACTTGGGAGCTGTGGGCTCTCTATTCAGTGAATATTTCAGAGTGGACTAGGATCGGGTAAAAAAGTAAACCAATTTGACATGAACCATGTGGATGCATTGAGATGGCTGCGGTGCAAATACCTCATTGCTGTCAGCAATATCCATTTCTAAGAAAATCATTTTACATAATCCAGTTTGAAAAGGAATCAGGCTGAAACTTACTAATTTTCTTCTGGGTCACAGAGCACTTGATGAAATCTTGTAAAATCTTCTAGAAGCACAGGGAGACTTTTTGCTAAAGTCCATTGGTGCAGGTCCACAGACATTATGCAAGTGGGATAACCTACCTGTAAGGAAAAAATAAGAACACAGATTTAACTTGGCTGTCATCAAGTGTTGTGAGACCAGTTTAAAAACCTAATCTATTCTCAGGTTATTTTCCTTTCACGCTGCTTTACAATTTACCAAATAAAAAGATTAATCCATGTGGAATATTTGTGTATGATTCTTTATTTCTATCTTTAAATTTTTTTTAGTGACTATATTATGGATGATACTGTTTTAGAAAAGGCAGTTAGCAGCTCATTGGAGATTTCATTTCTCCAGGAGCTGCAACCTGGGCATTGGAAAATGCAGGCTATTTTTTGAAAATCATGGTCAATCCTATAAAAGTTGTGTATAAAAACTGTACTGTTGGCATCTCAACAAGATTTAAGCTGATAAAATTACATTTTTTTTGAAAATACTGGCTGAAATTTGGCTTAAAGCAGTCTTTTACCCCCAAATTGTGAGAAGAATGTAGGAGTGGCCAAGGATGGTGTGATTTTCTGTATTTTTTTTGAGTTCCTCAGCCAGCTCATCTTCTAAGGGAGGTACAGTCTAAGCTTGTATTTCTGTCCTTATTTGTATAATCAATAGAGGTTTTGCTTTCACAGGAAAAATGACATTACATGACAACATCAATTGTGGTACAACAGAGAACATAATTAACTTTATGTTTTAAATTTAATGGTTAATACAAAAATACAGACCAGTGTAAATCATCATAAATTGACTGGTACTGGTTAGAATAGCATCACTGCAAGCTTTGCAGTAATTCCGACCATCTCCATTTGCTTCACGTTTATTACTAATGATAGCATTGCCCTAATAATATCATCATATTTGTATCCCAAACATTCATATGCTTTTCCTTACGCTTTTTTTATGGACTGGCCTCTTACACAATCATCTCTAACAGCAGCTTTTGACCTGTGATACTGGTTTCAAGTAAATACATTACCTTTTAAATTAAGTCTGGATGAGTTCCATTCAGCTATTTTCTAACAAAAATTTCTCTTTGCCTGAAACGACTTAATTTTAGGAAATGCCCATTTGCATCTGAAATGATGCTGTTCTTTATCCATTTGTAGCTAAACAGATCGAGCTCTGGGAAAAATGAGGAAAAGAAAGGGAGTAAGGGAAATGGGAAAGGTGAATCTGTTTCTGAAGGTGGAAAGACAGCCGTGGTGTTTTCCTTGAAGAACGAAGTTGGTGGATTGGTGAAAGCTCTCCGACTCTTCCAGGTAAAGCTTACAAATCTTTCCACTGACTGGACTGAGGAAGGCTACTGAGGTCAGGTTGTTTGTTGGTATAAATCTAATGGACCGTGGCGGAAGGAATAGAGTGCAGTTACACTCTGCAGAATTGAATAAAAGTAACTTAAAATTTTATGGACCGTTCAGCAAAGCATTTTGGGCTCGTGAAGAGTTTTCTGGAATAAAGTTTAACAGTGATGCTGATTTTCACACCATTCGCTTTAGATTTCCAACGTGTGATTCTCAACACTGTAAATTAGATTTGAAGTTGTCTGTGCAGGCCACAATGAAAGGAGGCACTTTCAGAGAGCAGTTCAGAATCTAAATTACATAGTCAGCTGGTAGTGGCAGCCTTGCTGCAGGACGATGTTTGGTCATGAAGTTAAATGCACCTTTAAGTGCATGCAGGGTCAGGGCTTCATGTGTTTTACTAGAATGTAAATTGTGAAGTATTCGTTCCCATATAGATCCCCATGCAATCAGTGGTTTTTGGTCAGACTGCTGGTGCTGCATGCGGTCTGCTTGCTGCCTTAGTAAATTGAAGAGGGCTTGGAGGCATGCCTGAGGATAGTTAAAGCAAAGAGTTATGATCAAAGTCTTAGGTTGTTCAGTCTGTGCAGTGCAGTGAAGAGGAAGTTAGGAGGTGGCCTGGGGTCTACTTCTATGGCCAAACCATCAGAGGGGTGTAAATGTGGGGGCACTCGGCATTATCAATCCTAACTCGCAGGAGCTGGCTCTGAGAGCAGATTCCCAAGGCTGATGTAGATACCTAGATTTCCCAGCCAAGGAAAAGGGGGTGAGTTAGACCCCTGTGAGGGAGGCTGCCAGGAACCAGGGTGTTTGACAGAAAGCTGATAGGAATTGCAGGAATCATGTTTTCAATGCAGCTTCTCTCCAAGGGTTAAGTGTCTAACTGCAGCTCTGGCTTAAATGCTTGAATGGGTTCATACCTGAAATCCTGGATTTACACATCAACTCCCCCTTCCTGGGAATGGGCATAAAGCTCACTCTGGTCTCTTAAAACATGGCTGGAAGATGTTGCAGAGGTATCACTCCCATTCACGGAGTCACCTAATGATTTGAGTACCATGACGGGGAGCGCAGGGTTTTGTTCTCTTCTCAACCTAGGGCAGGTCAAAGCCACTTGTCTGACTTCCCAAGAGAATGCCTAAAACTGGTAGCTCTGTGTCAGCTGAAAACATGCAGGGGAATCCTGTGGCCTGTGTTATTAAAGAGTAGATCATCAAAATGATCCTGCTCGGCTTTGTAATCTGCCAGTTTACAAATAGCAGATTCAAAACCATCAGCAGATGGAGGGTTTTCCTTCTGTGAATTTGTTATGTGAATGGGTTAGCTAAGGAGATACACCGTATATGTACCTTACGGAGCATGCCAGTTAAAGAATTATGTATGTATATCCAGAGGTGTGAAAGCAGAGACTGCTGGTTGGCTGTACCAGAGGGGACCTTCACCTGAAATGGACATTTCTGCAAAATACAGCAGGCAGGTGGAAGCACAAGCACAGAGTTCTCCCCATTTGGAAGTCAAAAAATGTTTTATTGGCTTCACTGAGTAAGTGAAAGGATAGTTGTGAAAAGTAACAGATAGTTTGTGTCTGGCAAAAAAAGGAAAAATCAAAGAGTCAATAGAAATACTGGTTGAAAGTAATCATGTAGTCTAACCTCCTGTTTTGAAGCAAGGCTATCACAACACTAGATCAAGTCAGCCATATCACATTACGATTGTCTGTCATTGTATGACACCCTTGGCAGACCAGTAGTTGCGGTGGGAGAGATACCCCATAGGAAAATTTTAATGCTAGAACTATTTACACACTCGTGTTTAGTTTTGATGCGACATTATAACAGAGAATAAATATAATAGAGAATAAATTGCATTAGATTTGAGTTTTACTACTATTACCGCTTCAGGTAATTCATAATTGCTGCAAGAAAGATAGATGAGGACTGATACACAGTTATCCTTAAAAAATATTTTCTCCCTCATGTTCATGAGAGATGCTGAAGTAGTACACATTTAATAGCGTCTAAGGAAAAACACTCAAATCCAGTTAAATCAGCAGTATTATTATGCACATTGCCTAATAAAATTGCATTTCATGTTTAGCAAAGGTAAATATACAATTGCATTATAATCTTTTTTTCTTTTTAACAATTACAGAGTAATATTGTCCTTTATAAAAGATTGCCTTGTTAGGTAAAATTAAGTCATTAGTTAAATTTCTTCATTAAACACAATAGTGTTATTTTTACATTCAGTATACAGATTTTTTTTGTCTTTATTATTTATTAAGCATCACTAACCAGTTATGTAGGTCCAAAGTGAGTACTTTCAATGAAAATACTTTTTAATAGCTGGGAAAAACTTCCTTGAGGAACATGCCATCACTATTCCCCTTCTAGCTGGTATGCCTGTGTTTCATATGCTATTTCATCTTTCCACAGGAGAAACATGTGAGTATGGTTCATATTGAATCACGAAAATCGAAGAGAAGGAACTCGGAGGTGGAAATTTTTGTGGACTGTGACTGCAGTAAGAAAGAATTTAATGAACTAATCCAGTTGCTCAAGTTTCAAACTAATATTGTATCTCTCAATCCACCAGAAAACATCTGGACTGATGAAGAAGGCAAGGCTGCTTTTGTATCCCTTGGTTTAGACACTGACGAACGTTTTGCACAGGTGTGTCCATAGTCTTACACTCCAGTACATTCAACTCACATTCTGTCTTCTACAGATCTCGACTGTGTCCCTTGGTTCCCCAGGAAGATATCCGAATTAGACAAATGCTCACAGAGAGTTTTGATGTATGGATCTGAGCTGGATGCAGATCACCCCGTAAGTGTAACATAAAATTGTATTGCAGGTAACTTGTTCAGGTTATTTGCCAGTCAAATAAAAAGCTTGTTGACTGCTGATTCTGAGTACTTTTTTGAGCATATGATTTTCAGAAGATGGGGGTTTAGTTATCTTCAATGGTTTCAGTGAACTAATTTTCCTTTTCTATTGTAAGACACCCAAAAAGGAGGTCCTCCAGAAAACTTATTCACTCTTGAACAACTGTGTCCCCTTTTGTATTGCTTTCATTTATTTATTTATTTTTTTAATTAACTAGTTGATAGAAGCTTTCAGACTCTGAAGAGTTTAGATCAATGTGATCTTCAGTTCTGTCACAGCTCTTAGGTGAGAATTGATATTAACCTAGGTGTCAGAGAAGAAAGAATTACGAAGGAGGACTTCCTTGGGCACTCGAGATAATTGCAAAATATATCAGAGCAACACGTTCCTGTTTCTGCATGAATGCAGCAGATGGGAAGGTGTCTCACATTGTTTCCTGACTTTGGTGAAAGGAGACATTTCACACAACCTGTATTTGCAGTAGTGTCAAATGCTCAGTGCAAAAGGCAAAAAAAAAATAGATCTGTTATTGTTTTATTTCTTTTGGCTGATGTTCATAAATGCTTAACTTCTGGGTCTCTAGATGGCAGATGATGGCAAGCATTTGTGTTACAACATTTTCATTTGTTACAAATCCAAAATTTGGACCACTTGGCTGAAAGATACTGGTGGTAGCTGATTGTATTCATTCCTTCTCCAATGTAAAATAGGCTGGACTAAACTGGTATCATAGGAAACTTCCAGCTGAAAGGAAGTAGGTAATGAACTAAGATATCTGAGCGTAACATTGTCTTGTAATAGAATCAGATTATACTGTAGCTGTAGGCAATGGTCTCCTTTGTTTTTTGTCACACACATTTTTGTTAGTATTGTCCAAGGTGGTGAAAAATGGCCCCAAAGAGATTGTAAGTGACAGCAGAAAGATCAGTTTGGTGTAGGGGACTCTCTAGTGATGCATCTGTGCTGCACCATGATACTAGAGTGCCTGTGCGGTCTCCTCCCTGGTGACTGCCTTGGCTGAGGAGAGGCAGGTACTCATGGTGGCCCTGGGTTTGAGGCTCTATGTCAATGCAGAAATGGCACTTGGGCTGCTGCCTTCCGTCCTGTCCCACAGGTGCTAACGGCTGCCGTGCCGTGGCGAGGGCTCAGGCCCAGACCCTCATGCCTGCATATACAAGCAAACGGACATCATCACGATGTCCCCTGGCAGGCCCACTTCCCTGTCTCTCGTGTCACCTGCCTGCGTATCAGCCATGATAAGCATCATCACCTTGCTTGGTTTTCAGCCATCTCTAGTGCCCGTGGGCCCTTCCCACACTGGGGACCCACAGTTGGGGAGCACGTTCCTGGATCCTGGTTTCTGCCATGTTCTTCTTGATGACAAACGAGGATTTACCTCGCATTTTCTCAGAATGGAAAAGTCTGTTGATTACCTGCAACCATTAACAGTAATTTGGTTCAAACAGAGGCTGCAGTGACAGCTCTTTCTAGCCTTGAGTTGATGACTGTGATGAGCCATTTGATACTGTTTTGTGTTCTGAGCTGGTGCCTTCATTAAATACTTGAGTGCTCTGCTGAAAATCTGCCTTCAGTTTTACAGACAATGGAAAAAGACATTTGCATTATATGAATATACATTTTACACTTGGGGGAACTCTTATAAACATAATTTACACACCATTTGTTAGCCTATGCAGCATGCTAGGTAGTGGAGATGGGGGGAAAAAACTGTAAAATCTGTGACTGGGCTTTCAAAGGCCACTTCTGGTGCCTGCCCTGTTCCTTAGCGGTGGCGTGTAGGTGCCAGAGGACCAAAGAGAATTATCCTATTACAGAACCAGCATAGCACCACTTCAGCACCATAGCCCTAACCCCCTCCATATTGGCTAATGGCTTCAGTCTCAGTTTCACTACATGTGACAGGCTTTTAAATCCCCTGTGCTGTCTTCCATCACTTTTGAGCCCTTGAATGTGCTGCAGCTGAGTAACTCAATGCTTACGTCAAAAAGTATTAAGCAGACAAGGAGGCGCCCCCAGATTACAGCAACTTTTTGCCAATCAAAAGGCTTTTCTGCATAGGAGTGGAGACTTGAAGGTTTTCTGCAGTCCTTTGGCATCTTCCCTTAGTCTGCCCCAGCAGTGCAGCTCTGGTTATGGAGCAGTAAAATGCCTTCTGAGTTTTCTGGAAGCTCATACAAACATTTCAAGTCAAACGACGTTATCTTTTCATTCCCTTCGGTGATTTGCGTTTGTGTATGTGAGCAGTAAGGAAAAAAATGCATTTTACTTTTCAGCTGACTAGAGGAAATTTAAATGCACTTTCTGGGCTACTAACTTAGATAACTCTTTACCCTTTTTCATCTTCAAGAGGTTGGCAGTTCTGCCTTGAAAACAGATAACTCTTTTTGTAGTCCAAAACCTGAATTGTCTACAGCTTTTATAGGTATAGAAGAAATCTTGTTTTAGTTTTGAATAGCTCAAAGGGCTGTAACTGGCTGGCACGTATGTGTTCTACAGCTCTTTTGCACTTAATATGGAAAAGATATGAGCCTATTGTAGCCCACAAGGTAGAGCCCTTCCTCTGTAACTCAAATTGGAGCAATATGCATATTTGCTGCTGGAGGTTGATGGTTCAGTCCCTGATGTGTTGGTTAAGATGGCAACTGCTGAAGTAGCATCTTCAAAATGAGTTGTGTATGAACTCTGTGTGCTTGATTCTTCTAGTGAAGAAAGATGTATTAAGGATAGGTAAATTACTCTGCTTTGTGCCTGCATGTAGGTCTCCATTCAGATTAAGAAAAACCTGAGTGAGACGATATGACAAGGAAAAAGTTTCCCTTTTTCAACATCTTGGATGAATGACTGTACCTATGCACAAACCTGTCTTGAAAAAACTCCTGTGGGACTTTGGTGGGGAAAAAAGTGAAGAAATCCTTATCTTCTCTTGCAGTCCAGTAGATAGTGTTAATCAAAATACAATATAATTAGGTACTAAATAAACATTTTAATGATTCATATTTATATATATTATGTATTTATAATCATATATATAAAGTATATATTATATATTTGTAATTCTTACAGCTAATTTTCTGTCCTTATTGTAAATTACTTTCTTCTTCCTTGCTTAAGGGATTTAAAGACAATGTCTATCGACAGAGAAGGAAGTACTTTGTGGATGTTGCCATGAGCTATAAATAGTAAGTACTGGCATAATTCTTTCCCGTGCTGCTGACTAGTTAGAATTCATGCTCTACTTAATTCTGTAGGATGAAATTTAACAGTAGACAGAGTCATCCTTTAAACTTTGACTAGTTTAGTGTAGTCTATAAATGACAAATCTGATGCTTGAAATCCCGTTACATTTTCAGTACAGATATAGGCAAGTAAAGCATTTAACGGTAAGCACTCTCTCTTCAGCATTTTATTCATAGCTGCTTAAACTTAAGAAACTCTTTTACAAATGCTTGCATGTCTTAATGACAAACAGATGCACTGCTGAATCGTGCATATCTAGCATCCCTACGTAGTTGGATGAACTCACTAAAAACCAAAGTTATTATTTTCTTTTCATGCGCTTACTATACTGGATGCTGCAAAATGCCTTTTATCAATTTTGCCAACACAGCTCTCAACTTCTCAGAATTCAGTCAGTGGATTTCTCTGTAGTTAGTGGAGGTGGTGCCTGTGTACAAATACACTGCATGTGTTTTCTCATTTTTTTTTTTTTTTTTTTAAACATGTCAAGTCAGTATTTTCAATTTGCTACCGTGCCTGGCAGTTAGAAAACTTTCTGTGCTACTTACAAATACCCGCCGTGTTGCAATTTTCTTGTCCCAGAAGCATTCAACTAATTCTAATCATACTCTAGGTTTTATTTGCAACAGGCCTAAGCCCTAATTCTCAAGGGAAAGAGCATACTAATTTCATGTTCTTTTCCATTTTACCACACTTCTTCAGGTTTTTCATTTTTCTCCTTTGAGATTTCTACCTATGTTGTTGAAAGAATATAAAACACAACAACTTTTTCTCCCTTCGTAGAAGGCATGTCCTGTCAGGAAGCAATCCAAAAATGGATTTTTGAAGGTTTTTCCGTTCTGTTTTTTTGTTTTTAACATAAGGCTGATATACGGGCTGCAGAAGGCTGGGAGGACAGGAGGATTAACTCTGCTTTGTGACCATATAACCCCGATCATATTTCTCCTTTACTTTTGTCCCATTCCTGTCATTAAGCTATTACCAATCTAATTAATGTGTAAGTGCTAGTGTTGGTTCCCCTTTTGTCTGCCCATGGTGGCATTTGTTTAGTGGGGTGCTCATGACATTCATCCAGCACGCTGAGCTGCTGCCTGCCAGGGGCGGGGTGCTGGTTGGTGGAGAAGTTTCCTAGGCTGACCAGATAAGTCCTAAGTTTAAACAGTTTTCAAATGTAAATTGAGACAGTTTTGTGGGTGTTTTTGTTTGTTTGTTTGTTTGTTTGTAGCTGATTGATTGACTATCTTTTTTTCAGTCTAAGGCTTGCTGTAGCGTTACTTCTTCTTGCCTAATATTTATTCCAGTGTGAAATGTCAAGCAGATACTTGTGGATGAGAGCAGACTGTGTGTGCTCCTAGAGCTCTTTCAGTGACCTGAGATAGTTCTCCATTTACCCGTGATGGTAGCAGTAGTGCCATGCATTTCACAGCTGCTAAGTTGCTGGAAATATCTTCCTCCCTTCTCCCTCTCAGCTGCCTAAGTGCTGGAAAGATCATGCTGCTGGCTCACTAAGCAGTGGTTGGTCTTCTGCTACAAAGGGTTTTTTTTCACCCTGAAACCAGTGAGAAACGTCTTTTCACAAAAATAATGTAGAGTAATCCCGCATGTTCCCAGAAAAACAGATGAAGGAAAGGAAAAATCTTTCCTTCTTTTGCGTTTGAAGGCTCAAGAACCATTTCTGCAGGCACACTACAAAAATCAGACAACCCAAACCAGAGGTTATTTAAGAGCCAGATCTTGTACTTCAGCAAAACTGTTCAGAAGTATTCCTTTGTCCCACTGATCTTTTCAAACCTTTAAAAGATTTCTAACTCTTCCTATTATCAGCAGAGAGAAAACAAGATGCTTCGCATATTTTTAACTAGGGACCACAAAATGGCTGGGAGGCCAGTAATTAGGGCAGGTACCTAAGACATGGCAAAATCTCGTTCATACTCCTCAGGTCTCCTGCAGTGGTTATCTTAACCCCAGGGATGTGCCATATCTACAGGGCTGTACAGTCAGTCTGTCTCTGGGTATGCCTGTAGAGACAGCTCAGGCAGACATTTACCCTCAGCATCCTGCAGCTCAGCCTAAGCCATGCTGAGGAAAGGCAAATCAGCTCAGGGAGGACTCCATGCTGCTACAGCTAAGCCGTTTCTGCTACCCATGCTGGGGAGCTCAGAATTAATATGGGTGTCTTGACACTACATTGCAGTCTTATCACATTCTCTTCTGTGGTCTAATGACTATTTACTGATTTATACAAAAAGAACAGCTCTGTTATAAGGACTGATTCCCTCAGGGATAAATTCAGAGCATTGTCTTGAACCTCTCAGTGTCTTCCAGGTAAGTGACCTTCCTCATAATTTACTGAGGCTTGATGCGTTTCTACTTTTCCTTTTCAAGTGTAAAAAAAAAAAAAAACCCACACTTGTTTCCTTAAAAAAAAACCCAAAGAAATTTGGCTGCAAAGAATTAGCTGCAAGGAATTGGCTCTGTAAAAAAAATTGTTGAGTTGAAAATCCTGGATCAGCATTTCCTTTATGAATTGCTACTGTTCTATAGTGGTAGATGTTCTGCTTTGCTTGAACATAGAGGTCTCTGTAGTGGAGAGACAGAGAAAAACACTAAGAAGAGAACTTGGAGGAGCAGATATTTACTGGTGCTGGATGTTAAAGGGAAAGACATGTTAAGAGAGCACAGCAGTGAAAATCAGCTGTATGAAATAAATGGTCCAAAAAAAATATATTCCTCCCTCCTTCACTTAGCTTCTATGCTAAAGATAGTGAAAATGTGTTAATCTTGCTAATTAGTCCTTTGAGACTGATCAGGGATTGCAAAAGTGTTGAGAAAATTAAATCTGGAGGAAAAATACGAGGTTTAAGAGGGAATTCATAATAGGAGTTGATAGCTCATGACCATGGGAAAATGGAAGGACCCTATTTTAATAAAGGGAAATAAAAATTCAGGATAGGTTAGCTTGTAGAGTCATCTTACCCAGCCACAAGAAAACTGGCTATGCAGGCTGGCCATTCCTGTGATTTATGGAAAAGTTTGAGTGCAAGGCAGGTCTTGCTTGTTGAAGTAAGAGGTTGAGAAAAATGAGATTTGCAGAGCTGAGTGAGAAAGGCACAGGTGCTCCCTCAAGTCTGGCTGCCTTGATCCTCTTGATAAAGAAAGCAGTATCATGATCAGCTGGAAATAAGATCAGCTCTCCTAGGCATAAATCCTATTAAGGAATTAATGTTCAGTGAACCTCACTTCAGTACTAATGAATTAATTGAAACAATAACTAAGTTATAAACCTTTTAGTGAGCAGTGAACAAGCTTCAGATCCTTGATTGTGTTTATACCTCTCTAGTGACAGGCTAATAGAAACCTGAGTTTTTCCACTGGTGCACAGATTTCTTCAGCTTTGCTGGGCCAGTGCTGACTGGTACTGACAGTATCTGTGGTAGAGGTCAGGTCTAAGGAAGAGGGAGAAGGGTACTGCACAGTATTCTGGCAACCCCAGGTGGATGGAGTAGCAACCTGCTTGTATCTGTCATGTACAGTACAATTTAGAATAGCTGCGTTATGCTTTCTGTGAGCTGGCAGGCAGCTTAAGGCTGATAAAGTGTAAAGGTGAAGACAGATACTAGACCTGAAGGACTGACTCCCACTGCAGAATGGGCACAAACCCAATGCAGCTTCTGTTGATGAGAAATGCTTCACTAGATGTGTTGCGATTCTTGTCATGTCTGCAAAAGAGTGGCTGAAGGGGACCTAGCGGATGTATTGGATGTTCAGTGAGTGCTTAACAAGTATGCATACCTTATACAAAGTGGGCTTTGACTGACAGATGACTGCTATGGATCAAAATATTTTGATATAGTGAAAGGCAAGGGGATTAAATAGTAAGTTTTCAATAAAGATGAGGGGACAACCACAATGCATGTAGGGTGGATGCTCTTCTCTTGTGCATGTAGAGACTGCATACCAGCAATCACGTGTGACATGAGGGCTCATTCCTTGTTACCTCGTATGATGGAGGCAGGATTATGAACCTGGCGACAGTCAAGATGGAGAGCCAACACTCAGCAAAAACCCAGTGCTGCGATTCTCCTGCTGCAGTGAGATTCCCCGTGCCCGAGACGCCCGTTCAGCTGCTATCTGCGACACTGGGGAAGCTGCAGCACTAGACTGGGAAGTGCCCATGTTGCCAGCCCTGTGGCAGAGGAGTGGGAGATAGGGACTGATGGGGTGGAAATGAGTCCTGTGAATCCCTTTGCCAATCTATGCTTCGTTACAGTGTGGGAAGAGGATACCTGAGGAGAAGGCAGATCGCACAGATTACATACTATAGATTGTGAACTAAATCCAGAGGAAGATTATAAGTTTCTAGGAGGAATTCATAACGTGAGATGATGGCCCATGACCATGGCATAGGAAATTCCTTACAGCTGAATACAAGGGAGTGCAAATTGGAAGGAGCCTTTCATACTCTTCACACTGTCAGTCAGTTTTGGATTAGCTGTAACCACTCAAGGCAAATCTTGGATGTTGGAGAGATTAGCAGGTACCCTGGAAGGCTCCTGCTTTGCAATTTCTGTGCATTTGTGTAAGGGGGAGGAGGCAGAGGAACGGTGCAGAAGAAAAAAAGAGAGATGTATTTAGAAGCTTAGTGTCACCTGTGCTAGGCTGTTGGCTATGAGGTGAGCTTCCTCATGATGGAGTCCTGCATGAACTTGGGGTTCCAAACATATCTGCACATGTAAGCAGCAGTCTAAACAATAAATATATATATTTTAATTGGATCTACACATTGCTAAACATCTGTGTAATTGCCTAATCTTCACTTCGTTAAAATGCTAGGTAATGATGCTGTGTGAATATTATGTATTTTAAAGAATGCATAGAACATGCAGTCTGCTGATGGTCTTACTGAATTGGGATCTTCAGCTAACCACTTGCAAAGGCATCAGGGGCCATAAATGGAGAAATATTACTCTGGTATAGGAACATGGCATATACGAAATCCATCTTTCTACTATGATATGTACAAAGATTAAGAAACAATCTCATTGCTTAATAAAAAATACAGTTCTTAAGAAATAAATGTAATATGTACAACATAAGATTCAGAAGAAATTCTAAGAAAAAAAGGATCTAGTTGTCATTTTAAAATAGTTTTTAATAGTTTTAATAGTCTCTGCCTGCCTTTATTTATTTAAATAATTATCTTCACAGAAATTTTGCTATCCGGTGTCTGTCTTGAATTTGGTTGTATTGAAAGGTATTGTATTTGTATTATTTTGTTTTTTACAGTGGTCAACCCATTCCCAGAGTGGAGTACACAGCTGAAGAAATTAAAACATGGGGAGTGGTATTTAGGGAACTCAGTAAACTCTATCCCACCCATGCTTGTCGTGAATATTTAAAAAACTTTCCTCTGCTGACCAAGTACTGTGGATACAGAGAGGATAATGTGCCTCAGCTGGAAGATGTTTCTATTTTTCTTAAAGGTAAGATTCATATTTTGTTTGTCAATAGATACAGTTTCATGAAAACACTCTTTTCTGTTAGTATGAAATACAAAGCACATTGAATGAAAAGACTCCCAGCTTTGTCAGTGGACTTTGGCTTAGTCTGAAGTATCATTCTATTTTTGACATTCTCCATGGCAGAGAGTTTGTCGAGTCAAGACAGTTGTATATATGTACCAGCAGGTATGAAGCTGAGAGGAATTAAACAGCTGAATGTGTATCACATGATGTTATCTTGCACAGGGAGAAAAATCCTTCAGTACGATGGAAAAAAAGAGCAGAGTTAGCTCTGCTCTTCTCATTGCCAGAGAGGGTGTTCTGATAACCCCAGTGGGCATCCCCCAAATATCCAGGCAGGTAAAAGAGGGAATAAAACACCAAGATAACTGAATTTAAAGAGGAGAGTAGGTTTGGTACATTGTTGTACAGCCTGATGAATATGAGGCTTTCCTGGGTGCCTAAGACCTCATGAAGTTAGTCATTATATTTGTATGTTGAAAAAACTCAATGGGACTCCACAGGTAATCAGGTACTTCTCTTTCATGTTATTTTTTAAGGGTTCAGGTTATTACATATTTAAGTTTGAAAATACCCTTCTTTTTCATTTGTAATGGAAATGTATCCGATATGGAAGGAGAAGTGGCAGATGTGAACCTGCAGTTTTTAACTCTAGAGGAAAAGCTGCCAAAGAGTTCAGTTAAGATTTTCTGTTCTCCTCAGGGTCCCTTCAGATACATATACTTGTTCCTTAATCCTCTTGCTCAGGAGCTTCTGGAGCTCAGGAACTAAAATGTTATAAAGAAGCCAGCTGTTTGGAAAAAATGTTAAGTGTTATGAGAAAGAATAGCAAAATGTTTTGTCCCAAATGCGTATGGAAAATTCTTAACTAAGAGAAATATAAAATTTGTAATGAAAAGCTTACTTTCCCCAATCCCTGCTTCATCTGTAACTCTTGTTTGTGAAACACCTGCGTTTACTAATAACTGACTCACCACTCTTTGGGTTTGGTTGTGTCCTTCTGGATCTCTCATCTGTTGTGTTATGGTCTCTAAGGAATGATGCCAAAGTGTACAGGTTCTTTCTCCCTAACTAGAAACTCAAAACTTCACACTTCTTTCAGAAATATGTTTTCAGACTAAATACAACAATTGTAGTGTCTGTTGAAGAAAAACTTGGAACATTCTCCTGTAAACACTTGGAAAGAGTAAAGAATGAATTTGGGAGAGAAATGTCCTTTTTCAAAGTCACTGAGTCTGAAGTAATTCCTCACTGGGACTAATCTGACAAAGGAACACTTTGTGAAATAAATGAGGACCTCAACTGTGAAAGTCGGTATTTTACTGTCACAAAAAGTGTTTTATCTGTAAAACGAAGGAGAGATTTGATTTAATCCTATTCTGTTCTGTTAGTTTTTAATGTATTTTACAGAAGTCATCTTCTGTTTTGAAAACTTCTCTCCTGTTTGGTACTAGACATGAAAATCAGCTACTTGGTGATTTGAGAACATCACTTATGGTACCTCACCATCTTTTCTAGACAAAGGTATTAAAACAAACTTTGAAATACCTCAAGCTGTTTTCATTAAACATATGCTAGCAATGCAAAATACTTCTTGTATATAATAGGTATATAAAATAATGTGTGGTGATCTTCAACCAAGATATTCTCTGTGTCATGCTTCTGGTATATTAACTATAGATCATTACCTGTCCTCAGAAATGCATATAGGGATATACAATATGGTCTTTTATTATCTCCTTCACTTCCAGAAAGGTCTGGCTTCACAGTGAGACCAGTTGCTGGATACCTATCTCCCCGAGATTTTTTAGCTGGCTTAGCGTATAGAGTTTTTCACTGTACACAGTACATCCGGCATGGCTCAGATCCTCTCTACACACCAGAACCGTAAGTTGCTACCTTTGCTTTAGTGCTGAAAAAGTATGATCGCTGGATTCTTAAAAGACCCAATTGAATTTACCAAGATTGAAAAGAGGGACCTTCCCAAAAGGTAAAATATAGTTACACCATTGGTGACAAAACCCTTCACATTGGTGAACCAGAATTTAATTCAAAGGCTTCTTTTGGACTTTTTATTTGTCTTAAATAACTAGGCTATTTATAGGGTGGGTCAAAAAATTCTATCTATTTGGATTATTTTTCAGTGGAAAATGGAGTTTTCAACTAAACATTTTGAAAAAGCATCTAAAATTTTATTTTCTGGTGGACAAATAAGGAAAGGAGTTGGAAAAAAAGCCCTGAATCCCTTGAAAAAAATGCTTTCAGAATTATAATTTGATCTTCTTGTGTCCTCATTTATCTTTTTTGGGCCAGACTCCACAGCTGAACTTCATTTCTCTCCTATAACACAACTCAAACGAGTCATGAGGCACTGTTCTCTCACCCAGAGAGGATATTAGATATGAAGCCTGTTACAGGGAACATGATAGAAATAAGAGACACTTTAATTATGACTTTCATGGGACAGCATTGCAGCTTTTCCAAAACAGAATATTATGAGTTTGGATGAAATATTTTGGCATTTGGTCTGTTGATGAAAAGTGGGGAAAAAAAAGATCGAAGCGATTGTAGTTCTTGTCTTGTATTATATATGGTGTGCTCTGTGCAGTAATAACAGAATAATACATGTCAGCTAGATAATATGGAGGTAGTTTCACCAAAGGCATCCACTGATCTTGTAACCACAGGAATGACATTTTCACAGTGCATCAGTCATCAGACGGTTAGCATGAAATTGTAACTGTTGTTTATTCAGCTTATACTATTTTGATGTATTTTATTTTTGCCAAAATTTACACAAAGGGTTCACGCATATATATTCAGCTCCAGTCCGGTAAACACTTGGACCCATGCCTAACTTTGATTTCATTAATAGACTGCTGAAACCATGGAATAATATTTTTGGATCTAAAAGGGTAATGGAACCGCATATTAAGCTGTCCCTAAAAATACTCCAACATTATGCTGGGAGGAGTCACTAGGTGGTGCTGTTAGACACATATCTACTTACTCTTTTCCTCCGCATGTGAACTGGGCGAAGTATTTGGTAAAAGGCTATGAGGCTAGTTTTGTGTGCGTGTTTTTATTGGGAAAGAGGTGGTAATCCCTGAAGGAATTCACTCACTCACTTCTGTAACTGCTGTAACTAGAACTTTAATTTCTTAAATTTGTAGGCAAATTGCTACAATGTAAAATCCTGAAAGAAGGGCTTGAATATATGATGCTGGACCTCTTCTGGTCTATCTGAAAATATCTGTAGGTATTTCAAAAAAAGAAATTACACTTAGGAAGTACCAGGTTTTGCACCAATTATTTCCTCTCCTGTGGGAAGCCAGTGTCTCAGATTGTAGCACCTGCCGATACTCAGCAAAAGAATAATGACATTTATTAACTTAATACAAACTAGGAGAACATTTTCATCTATTGATAGGGGATTTAGGTACATAACTCCAACAGGAATGAAGGAAGGAACATCTTCCAGGAAACAATTAAGTGCATTTATGTTTTTGCTGATGTTCTCTGTTGCTTTGTATATTTGAGACCCCTGTAGTTTTCAGGATGCTGCTTACATTCAGAATTATGCAGTGTATCATAGCTGATCCTTAGTAGTAATGGCAACTACTTTTTTGTAACCTTTCTGGTCATGGTGTCTGGAAAGTCACTATGTAGTATTACTAGTTCAATTAGAATGAAGATTTTTATCCCTTATTTGGGCTGAACTTAAAAATCCTGGTTATGGTCTTAACAGCTCTAAATATGACTAACAGAGGAATTAAGCTGTCATTTTCTAATGATGTTACTCTATTCCTGCAGACCTACTTGTACAGATACCACATAAATTAAATAATCTGTACTATCAGGAACTCCACAGGAAAATTTTGAAAATCCCTTTTAAAATGTGTTTAAATTTTTTTCATAAGATAGTGCATATAGTAAGTGTTGTCAGAAAAGTAGAGTGAAATCCTGGCTTTTTTGTAATCAGCAGCAAAACTAAACTGACTTGAATGGGGACAGCTCTTCATCTTCTGCAGTAGCTGCAATGCCCTGAGATCTGCTGGTTGATATATGGGGCCATAATGAGGTTTGCTGCGGGTCCTTGGTTTGGTGGATGTTGCATTTCAATGATATAAACCTGGTAAAAAGACTCCCTTTGACTTCAGTGGGCTTTCCATCAGATTTAACACTCAGGCTATAGAGCTAGATACAAATTAGAGAGTTCATTTGGTTTGATCTGTATCACTACTATATGCATTTTAAAACATTTCTTCCTGAATTTCATTATGTTTCTACTACATTCACAGAGCTATATAGATTTCTTCTGCTCTGCTAACTAATTTACTCCAAGAAAAATCTTTTGCTGTGAAAAGTGCATTACGAAAATCTTATTTTCTCTGAGCAATGTGTGTGAATAAATTAAAGGAACTTAATTATTTTCTGAATAAAACAAAACAAAAGAATCAAGCCTTGGTAGTTAAGCGAAAAATTGTATTGTTTAGACTATCTATAAAGGGCCAGACTGGCAGGGAAATCTAAGAGACTCCAATGACAAACCCAAATGCTGGTTCATGGTTCTGCTTGGAAGATTTGATTTTTTTTTTGTTGTTGTTGTTCATGTGTTTTTGTTTCAAGCTCCCCTCTTTATAACTGCATGTTCAAAATACTACTTTGCATGGTTATAATGGAAGAATCTACAAGCTAAAGGCATGAGAGAAATATCTTCTGCCTCCTCATCTTCCTCCCCTTGCCAGGAGAGACCGGTTAATGGGGCTAGGCTTTGTCTGTTCTCATTTTGCCTGCAAGGATGGAAGTGACACAAAGAGCCTGTGTCCCAGTGCAGAACGAGAAATAACACGTCTTCATGTATTTGTTTCTGGGAGTTGTTACCTCAGCACAGGAAAACAGAGATGTAGACACTCACTCAGCTACTAATAGTGGTGATGCTTCTGCAGAAGCCTGCCTGGAGACAAGCATGCTTACCTGAAGCCAGGAACTTGAAGCCCGTCCCACTATATCTTCTTTGCTCTCGTTATTTGAACTACTGATATGAAGTTACCTTAAATATATCTGGACTAATGCAGTGCAGCATAGGTGAAGTGCTCAGCAATCAGTGTTGATTTCTCTAGTGAAGATGGAAAGTGGAGCTAGAGCTCTGGACTTCCAGAGAATGGGCTTTGTGGCCCATTTCTGTGTTGGAAGGTGGTGGTTGGAGGGGTCGGGTTCCTCCAGTGAATTGTTTGGTACTGGGAATTCTCTGGGTGTATCTATCTACCAGACTGCAAACTCCATTTCCCTGCTGTCCTTTGTATCATTACAAAGCTAAACCTTTTAGGAGATGACAGAAGAAATTGTTGTGACTGGAACTGAATAAATAAAAAAGGGTCATTAACCTTAGATGATTATCCACTCAAGTGATTCAAACCATTCCTGAACAAAGAGATGGATACCATCCAGAGCCAGCCAGTTTTTAAAGTCTGAGCTCCAGTGAGTAATGGAGTAGTATCTAAGCTACGGGTCTTGTGGTAGGGAACTTTGATCACCTTGCAAGACTCAGAGCATCACCAAAGGGGTGTGGAGATGATAAAAGAAAAGACTTCTTACTGACTGCTTTTGAAGAAACTGGGATTTCCGTGGCTCTGAAAGGACATGCAATGATGTAGAAACAAGGGAGGAAAGATCTGACTTTCAGGAGGAAGGACAAGCTTTACCAGGCAGCAGAAAACAAATGCAAATGATTTTCCCTATGTAAGTATGATGTCTGATACTGTTCCTAGCCAGCTGTACATACCAAACATCTTTCATGGGTGTTGACTAAAAATATTAGCATACAGTAAACTTGAGCACTCAGCCTATATTGCTACAACTGAATCTCTAGTCAATGGCCATGACCGTGTTCGTTTTATCATGTCAGGCACAAGAGTATCTGTTTACCTCCCCTGCTTCTTTGGATAATACATATCTCTAGGAAGGAAGCAAAATGAGATTTGGTAATTCCTCTGTACTGTTGAGTGAATTACTCATATATGAGATTGGCTCAAACTTGTCATGCACAACTTCAGAGAAGTGCTTGTCTCACCAAAAAGTGTGAATATAACATGAGCAAATGTTGGTAAGCATCTGTCAGTGAGGCCATCTGGGTTGAGAAGAGAGACTTGTATGTAACCCTTCAATACTGGAACTATATTTGAAAAGCTTTTGGTGCGGCAAACTAGGAATGCCAAAAATGCTAATCTTCATCTGCATGCATTCAGAAACTACTACTATCTACCTAAACACAGTTGGCACAGACTTCTTGGTGAAGAGTACTTAGTAAGGAGACTTTAAATTCTGGAGAGGGTTGTTTTTCTGTTCATGATTTATCTGAAGTGTCAGGTTCTGTGTCTTTTCAAACAAAAATAGTTTATAGAAGACAAATTGGATGATTTTGGATAGAAGGCAGAAAACTTGATGTTTTCTCCCTGCCTTTAAAACATTTGTTTACAGCTTAGGAAAAAAAAGAGAGAAATGTCTTTGAAGAGACAAAAGCAAAGGAAATGTCAGATCCGATTTTTAAAGTGAACTTCACTACCAAGTCCATTATTTTCTGTGAACAAATGCACCAAAACTTTCAGAATTGTTTGAGAGCTTTTGTAGATGATGCATGTGCGCTTCTGTTGGGTTGGTTAGCAGTTTTTTGTACACTTATATCTGCACTTTGTCGTGACTACACTTACAGGTATGGACAGTAGTTCTTTCTAAAATGATTCGGGTTCTCTGCTTTTTCTGAAATCTGCTTGGTGAAAGTGGACCGTGTAACAAAAGTACTCGGTAAATGCAGTAGGGAGTCAGGACTAAATGGGAAATTAAGCACACAGAAACCTCTGTAAATATTGCCCTGAATTTCTAGTGGCAAGTGGCAAAATGTTTGGTTGTGGAGCTGTAACCAGGTGCAGAAAGAGGAATGGAGAAGAGGAAGAGGGAATGTGTTAGATTTTGAGCTTGATTCATGTGGAGAGAAATGCTGAAAACTGTACTTGTGAGACATCTGGCTTTCCTTTGGGCAGTTCAGTCTTCATGGTACTAAGCCTGGAAGACAGCAGTGATCAGGCCCTCCCACTCAATCTGGAAATGATGGGCAAATCACAGAACAGGTGGAGTTAAATGACATGTAACCCATTTAATAGAAGCAAATCTGTATGTTTCCACAGAGCCATACACAGGGAAGAAAAATTATTCTGTAAAAAACATGTTTCGTGGTAAGACTTTTGAAGTAGAGGTCAGACCCATGTAAAATGGCTTATGTTAAATTGATTATGGAATGATTATGGAATTAATTTCTGTAATGACTTTCTTTTCCTTTCCATTCCCTTAGGGATACGTGCCATGAACTCTTGGGACATGTGCCTCTACTTGCTGATCCCAAGTTTGCACAGTTTTCACAAGAGATAGGACTTGCTTCACTGGGAGCATCTGATGAAGATGTTCAGAAATTAGCCACTGTGAGTCAACGTCTTTTTGTGGCATGCTCTCTTATCTGTCCTTCTCTTAGGTTGATGAAGTGACGTGCATTGTCTTATTAGAGCTGACTGCATTTTCAGGTTGCAGATGACTATAATGTGACAATCACAGAGCTGTAGGTATTTTTCCATTCTTGTTAATAAGAGCAAAGCTGAACATGCTAGTCTTCAGGTAGTCAGTTTTACTTTTTATGTGCAATAACCACCAATTTTCAGGGCTAGCTGAGATGGATTTTGTCTACTTTAAGATGCTGAAAACGAGTAAGCAAGGTAATTTTGAAAAAAAAAAAAACAAACCCAAACCTCAACATTTTGGTGTGTGCTCTCAGCTCTACACTGTTAGCTCCTCCACAGGTGGCCACTTTTGCTCTTAGCACTGCTCTTTCTCTGCTCACCGTTCTGTTTGGCAGCTATTCACTGTATTGTAGTGTGTGATGGATTTTGAGATGATGTTGCTTTCTTGCTACTGCTCCTGTTAGAGAATATGTAGTTACTAAGCCAAGGCCGTACAGCAGTAGATCTAGACCTAGGTCAAGTACGTCAGCCAGTGGCTGTGAAATGGATTTTATGTTGCATCAAATGAGGCGCGTGTCAGTAGATAGTGTGAACGGGAAGAGGCTGTGTGTTGAAGATGTTAGATGCTAATGACCACCCAACTGGAGCCTTCTTGGCCCTTGTGTGAGGGACCCTCAGGTTGCGCTGAAGGGCTCTGTCAAGTTGCCAGGACTCTCAGCTCCTGCCCACCTGTCAGCCCTGCTGTATTGCCATTTCCAAATAACTCGTATGCAGCCCTCTGCATCATGACATAGGTTGGTGACCCCTGCTCTATACCACTTGCTCTGTTTAGTTGTTTTAACTTACTGTATGCTTCCTTTTGTGGATCATGTTAAAACTAATGCTGCAAATAATTTAATGAACTATATTGTATTAAAAAACCAACTCTGTATTTAAATATTTTATCTCATGAAAAACTGTGACAACCAGCAAAAGAATTGGTTACTTTAAATCTTATCCGGCATACTACTTCTTTTCTACAGGAGAAGTGCAGTGGGGATTTAAAGGGTTGGAAATAATTTGGACACAGTGTTGAGGGCAGATTCAAACCAGGTTCAATTAAACTGTAATAATTTTGATGCACTGGCTTAGCGATGGCTTAGAGTCCCATCTGCTGAAAGAGGAGTTTGTACCCATTTGTTAGCTTTTTCTCCTGTAGCCCTCCAGAAGTGGCCACCAAATTTATTTAATCAAACAGGCCTCACTCCTTAGTTAGATAGGCTCGACGTTGTGCTCATGGCCAGTTCCTCTCACATACTTCAGGATGTATTCTTTGGTTTTCTAATGGATGTCTACTGAGAAGAAACTGTTGTTTGTATGGAAGCATCACGAAAGTTGTGTGTCTGTTTGCACATTTATGAGGATGGGACTTAGTAGGAAGCAGACCTACCTTGTCACGACCTGCAGCCTCAAGAGAAACTAGCTAACTGGCTGTTCCTGTAGGTATTTTGAGAAAAATGGTATGTCCAAGTCTTTCATGCCAAATTAACCTTGGATGACATGGGCTTGTTGCAGAGGACAATGTTGGGACTGATCTGTTTGGCGAGAGATACTAATATAAAGTGACCCCTGAATATTACATAAATGCTTTTACTCCTCCCCCTCACACAAGTTCCCAGTTATCACTGACTGTGTCATCCGAACAATGAGCTGCTCCTGAATCACAAAGCCAAAAATAAAAGAAGACAGCTGAATCACCTTCCCTTATCACACTGAGAAGTTGATATCTGAGTCAAAGTTGATTTCTCCTCCCATGCTGGAAATAGCTCTTTCAGGTGGAAGAGGCATTTAGAGAGAGACTTAAGGTAACCCAGGTGGTGTTATTTTTCGTAGAAGCACAATGAGGGGCTTGGTGCTTGACAAATACAGATATGTTACTTGCCCTAAAATTTGCAATGTAAACAGTTGACTTGAGAGCAAGTAGAAAGAACATCTCTCAGCAGTGAGGGTGAGGAGGCCAAGAAATTAATTCAGCTGAGCACCAAATGTCACCTGAGGTGCTATTAACTGACTTTTGCAACATTCAGTCCCATTTCCATCCTAAATAACAACCAGAGACCCAGTGAGCTGAGAAATGCCAGCCAAGAGTCTTAACATAGAAGAGCAGTGCAGGTTCCAGCGAGGCAACTTCAAAGTAAATAGAGAAACAAATGAACGGAGAGAGAACATGCATATTAATGAGCTTGAAGCAATATGCCCAAAGCAAGCTTTCCATTAGCATGACCTGTTTCAAAAGATAGTGACATCAACAGCTGAGCCATTACAGGCAGGACAATGGCTTTGGGAAGAGAGGAAAATGCCTCTTAGGAATTCAGACCAGAAAGGGAAGAATTATTACAGGTGATGTCGTCATCTTTCACTTCATTCTGCTTTCAAAAGCCACCACATATCAGCCTTGATAGATTTGCTCTTTGTGCCCCATCAGTCCTGAGCAGCAAAGGAAACATGCTGATGTTTTTGTCCCTGCAGAGCTGACACGGTGGATGTAGAGCAAGCTGGAGGTTGGTCCCTGAGCAGACTAGAAGTGTTTGCTAAATCGCAATTAGTCACATCTGTGCAGCCTCACTGAGGGCAGGGATTAAATGGGAGGGCATTGCAGAGGCTCTGGTGCTGGCCAGCTGGAGGGAGAAGGACGGCTGCAGGGTAAGAGGGTTGAAAAGGAGGGATGTGAGCTCCCCTCATCCTCTTGTTTGAGTCTGGTAGTCAGATTGAGATAAGGAGAAAGGAATGGCCTCTGCTCTTTTTTAAACTTAAGCGTTCTTACTATGGGAAGTGGAATATTGAAAGAGCCAAGCAACTGTCTTCGCAGTGTTTTTTTGAGAGATGCAGTTTCCTTTACAATGTTTTAAGAGAGTAAGAAAGAGGGAAGACATGAAAAAACAAGTGACTGAGAGATATGTTACTGAAACAAAACAAAATATTTGCACAATCCACTTTTTTTCTTGTAGTGTGGTATAATGTGGTTATTAGTTGAGGAAATATGATATTGACTGTGCATGTCTGGGTGCTAATTATCATCATCATCGCTAGTATCTTGTGCTAGTCTCTGTGACTTTCCAAAACCACTTTTGAGTTAATTTTTCAAGCATGCCTGGTTTTTCTACTTCACGCAGTACAAAAATAAGCAAAGACTGTCTTTTCTGCTTACCTATCAAACCATAAGCTGTAAGGTGGACTTGACATGAGGTGTTTCAACTAATTTATGTAATATATCATTTACAACACATTTAACAGTACATAACGTAAGGTTTTGTCAAGAAAATTGTACAAAAAAATATACCTTGGTTTACATTTCAGTATTACCTTGTAATTTGTGGACTTGGGAGCCAGAGAGCAGCTGTCTTTGTAAAGCTGCAAGCTGATAAGCAGGATCCTGTCTCTCTTGCTAATGGCAGACATGACTCCCAGCTCCTGCTGAGTCGTTTCAGTGCAGCTCAGGTTGCTCCTTTGTGATGCAGTATGTATAGGATGTGTTTGTGTATATAAAATTCAGGGGGGCACATTAACTGGTGGTGGTTCAGAAAAGAGGAGGTTAGCAGAGTGTCTATGGTTTGTATGCAGTTTATCATCAAATCCTTCCACTCAAGAATTTGACCATTAGGGACTAATTAGTCACACTAAGTTTTTTTTCCAGTGGTTTCTTACTGGAAGTTATGTTTAAACCTTCAGTTCTCTAGAACTGTAAAATTGTCACCTTTTGATCTTTCTTGATATTTGTTCTGGTATTTTAACAGTGTGGGACAGTAGAAATCAAGAAATTTCTCTTGGTTTTGCTAGCCTTTATGCAGAAAACCACAATAGTGAGTTGCTTCTAAATTTGAAGGAATTGTGCGTGATGAGGTCTTGTAAATGCATTTCAGGCTTGTTATGAATCTAAATGTTTTACCTTGCCTGGATGATGACTGAGGCCAAGGGTTTATTTCTAAAGCTGACTTTAATTTATCTGTATACATATCACAAACAAAATATTTTAGATATATACACTGGGGTAAAAATAACGTTCAGAAGTGCCTCTCTGGAAGAAGTCAGTGGTAATTCATGTGAGCTTAGATACTGAGAGAAGACAGGCAAGTATTTTATCTGGTCTTTTTGGCCTCATTCTAGTTCTTCTCTCTCGCTGAACAACTGGCACATAATTCAGGACAATTACATGTTATGTTTGCTGAGGAGATAACCAGAATGGAAGAACCAGGAGCCTTGCAGATAAAGACTGAGTTGCATTTGGTAACTTTGGGTAGATGCAGCGTTCGTGGTCTCACTAGACAGAGCAGACTGTTGCAGTCTCTCATCTTCACAAACAACAGATTAGATTTCCCAGAGGGGCTATTGAGAGTGCTAGGCCATAAGTACAGCTTGTGAGCTGGATTACTGTCTTCCTCCATGAATGAACAAATGGAGCTGAGAAGAAAACTATGAAAATATTTGAAATTTCGAACATTCCCACTGTGCATCTGAAAAATCAAGACTGCTTGAATGTTTCTCATTTATAGTTGCAAAATGATAGACAGGGAACTAAGCACCATGGTAAGTCTGTGATCAGCTCCCCTGCTGAAGCTGTTCTGCCACATGAAAATAATTATGTATTGGCCAACTGAAACCTGGTATTATAGCCCCCTGAGCCTATTGAAGTTTAACATTCAAATCTCTGCTCGGTCTTTTTCCTGTATCCCAATTGCATGCCATGATTGTGTGATGAATGCCAAGAGTGAGCACGGTGAGTACCCTAAGTCCAGTGGTGACATAATGGAGTTTCTTGCAAAGGAGTCGCTTCCAGCTACACCTGTAGATAATGAATAAAGGAGCTGCAGCCTGAAGAGCTGGGAGTGAATATGATTTAAAAACTGCTTGAGTGAATTTTGACGGACTTACAGGAGACATATGAAATGACTGATTCGGGAAGTGTGTCACTTAGGGAAGATGAACCAATTCCCAGGGTAAAAGCTAGGACTATAAAGCTGAAATCGGGTATGATGGATCACTATAGCCAGACATTGCCCTGCCACACAGCATGAGACTGGAAATACTGTGATCCGTATTGTTCATCAGTAGATGGCCTGGGCTGTTTCTGTTCCTGACTTTGACCAGGCAAAAACACCCATATGCGGATGTATTTGGAAGTTGCCCAAGTGCAAAACCTGAAACTGATAGAAGAAGCAGAAGAGAAAGATGATGAAAGCTTGTGGCTTTCTTAATTGTTACAAAGCCATACAGATCTGTTTGAATGAGGAGAGAAGGATAACTTACTGATGGATTACTTTCCTTTGATTGGTGAGGTGTTGCTGGGCATGCTGACTGCTGCTCTAAAAGCATGCCCTAATTTGTGGATTTGCTCTGCGTAATGTTCTAAAGGAATTAATAACAGGTAATGGTCTTCATTTTTTAAGGGTTTCTTTCAGCAATACTTTTTGATAAAGTAGCTGAAACACTTCAAGTCCTTCCTGCAGTATGCGTAATCAAATAGGTAAGCAGAAAAGATAGTACATATATCACAGAACAGGACTAAAGAGGGAAAAACCTTGTAGATTCCAGGGATCAATATTTAATATTTTAGAATACCGTGGTGTTCCCCTGCAGTGCTTTTTTACGGTCATCATGTCAGATTCATGGCACAAGAACAAAATCTCAGCAGTGATACCTAACTAGCTTTGTAGCTCAAAACCAAATGGGTCTGTACTACATGAAAATAAGCTAGCACTCCAGAGAAGTTACTACAGGGAGAATTTGAAGAGTTCTATTGCTGAAATGGGAGCAAATGCTCAATGTTTTCTGCAGGAATTGTGACAGTTTGTTGAGGCCTTTGTTCTGGGTTTGGAGAGAGCCTGTTTCCAGGTTTGGATGTGTAAGAATTGCTGTGCTGGTCAGGCCACGTGGCTGGTGCCTTGTGCCCAAGTGCAGTCATAAATAGCTGCTTAGGAGGGATGCAAGAACAGGATGAGCATATCTGAATCTTTTCAAATGTTTTCCAAGTTTCTGACCACTCTTGAGCCAAATGTGGTTTCTATGTATTTAATTATCCTGAATGGATTTCTGTCCAGAGACACCTGTTTATCTTTGAAGACACGTAAATTTTTAGTACCTGCAGTAACTTTGGCAAAGAGTTCTATGGCTCAACTATTCACTGTCCGGTAAACTGTTTCCTTCTGTTGTTTTTAACCTGATTCCTACTAGCTTTTTTGTATTTGAAGAGAGAACGATCAAATCATCCTTGTATGCTTTCTCTATGCCATCATGACTTTGAAGAACTGTTTCATTTTCTCCCTTAGTTGTCTCCTTTTCTGGATCAAAAAGCAATAGTTTGTTTAGTTATTCGTCATGTGGAAGATGCTCTATAACTTTGAGCATGTTATTCCTTCCCTGAAGCCTTTCCACCTTTCCAGCTAGAACTGGAAAAGAAAGAGAGAGGATATCTCAATCACCAGGCTGGGGACTGGGGTAAATGAGCCGTTCGAACCCTAATCCAAGTTTTGGTTAAGAGCAGCACTGTGGAGTTAAGCCAGTTTTGGATGTGCTTACTATAGAAGTGGGAGCCTTTTGTATGTCAGGAAGAGTGGACCTGATGTTGTAGAGCTGACATGGTTTGCTGCTTAGGGACGGGAGAAATGGGCTGCATGCAGGAGCGAAGTAGGATTCAGTGGATCCATCTTTATCAACCAGCATCGCTATTCAAGGATATGAGCCCCTGCAGTTTCTGATCAGCAGAAGGCACAAAGGGGTGATGCTGCTGCTGCAAATTCTGTGAGGGGATGGGAGAAGTAATTTAGATGGTGGAGAAATTGTGTGTCAGCCACTGCAGTGAAGGTGGAGAGCTGGACTGCTGATGTTGGAATTGTGATGTTGGGTTTTTTTTTTTTATTTTTTATTTGTAGAGAGTGTTATAAAATACTGGTTTGCGAAACATTTTTAAATACAAACCTCCTGCTTTAGCTTCTGGGCTAAGTAGGTCAATATAGGATGTGTTACATCTGGAAATGAAACATTTCATGCTTTGTACTGTGTCACTCAAAGTTAAGAATGTGAAGGAGGGTTCATCTGTTGCTATGAGGGTGCCCAGTTGGTCACGTCAGTGCCCTGCTTCTTGAGAGGATCTCAGATTGCCCCAACAGACAAAATTTTGCACTCACAAGTAACTAGGAATAGTGTTGTTCTATAACACGCTTGTATGTGTGTATGCTTGGGCCCAACCCTGTAATGAGGAAGCTAGATGCAAGAGAGAGCTAATTTGACTTAATTGGGAGCAGGGAAGGAATTAGAAATTTTGCTGTAGAAATAACACAGCTCCTTTTAGACAGGATGCAGTTTATGACGATCAAGCCCTAAGCAGTTAGAAATGCTAAAGAAAAAACCTCTAATAAAATAACAAATTACAGCCAGACACTGGATTTGTTTTTATTTCTTGTAGCATTATGTTTCCAAAAGTGGTTAGCTCATAATCTGTGAGGCTACTGAACTGCAAATGCAAATTTACATACACACAAGTAATACATTTTGACATGTAGGTTAACAAGAGAATGGTGCAAATTTCACACAGCACTGGCTTGCTAATTACGTTTGTTTATTTTCAGAAGCAACTTCATTTTCATTAAGAAATTGCAGATTCTGCAATAGTAATCTTTGCTGGTAGTTCAATAGCTCACACCCTGAATGTACATACTCTGCTACAACAGTAATGAAAGTCAGCCTCAAAAAAAGAGCTCAAGAAGACTTTGTGGAATTTAGGAGAGCACGCAAGTGGCAAGCATCTGCCATTTTGGTGTTGGATCCAGTTGACATAGGTTGAGGAATAGGCAGGAATCTATGAATTTTGATAGTGTTTTTTTGCATATTGTTTTCTCTTTTGACCTAGAGTAGGAAATGTATTAGCAAAAAGGCATTAAGTGTCTTTTATAGAACATATGTAACTGGGACAAAAGAAAGGACCCAGCATAAGCTTCCAGTGAGCAACAACAGCACAAACATTTTGGGTAACAACTACAAACAAAGCACATAAGTTATAGGAATAAAGGTTTAAATAAAGAAAATGGGGAAAAAAAGCAGTAGAGGAAGGGTTTGGAATATATTGCTACTGCTGTTCCTGATTGCCCCTGTGCTTTCACCAATATGTTGAAGGAAAGAGATAATCCTGGGCTCTGTGTAGATATCATTCGTACTGACACTGCTACACTTATTTTTCTTTGGTCGCAGCACATACATGTGAAACTCACTTGTAAAATGGCATTCGTGTACAGTTCAGAACTGCGGGGGTCTCATGCTGCTAAAGCTTTATTTGTGTGCTGTAGTAAATCCCATACTACATTAACAAGTATTCTCAGAGGAATATAAAGGCGTCGAAGCAAACTATCAAAGTAAATTTTATAATGCTCCTTGCTTTTTCTATTGTGTTTGTTTACATACTTAAATCTGTAAGATTCTGTAACAGAGTGGTAATTATTTGAGTCATTTCTACAAGACGTGGAGATCCTCTGGCAGCAGCACACAGGTATATGGGGAAGTGAAGGAGTTCAGCACATGGCAACTCATTTCAGCCATGTCTAGGTCTTACTTACGACTGAGGGAATGCCTGTGCTGTGGGTGCACAGGTGGAGCTGGCTTTATCCATGCTTTCCATGGAGCCAGAGCAGCTGAGGAGTGCTGTGCAAAGACAGTTTTGGTGACTGCAGGTGGAGTTCTTTTGGGAGCAGCTCCTTGAATCCAGCTGCCTGGTTATCTGGCTGGGACCTGCCGTGCTCTTGGGGTGGGCCAGCTCCAGGTTCCCCTTGCTCAGGGATCTGTGCACCCTGCTGCATTGTGCAGTGCAACCATGGCTGCGATCCTGCACATCCAGCCCTCCTTTTGGGGGCTGGTGGGCCCATCAGGAGAAGAAAGGCAGGAGATTCTGCTTTCAGGCAGAAACCAAACTAGTTATGTGCAATGAAGAAAGTCCTCAAATCATGCACTTACCTTTTTATTGTCCGGAATATTTCAGTAAATAACTTTGCTTCCAGAAGGGACATTCATACATGTAGCTACTATGCATAAACCAAATACCATCTCATGGAAAGAGTCTTAAAATTAATGTCTGTCCAGAGCTGAAAAGATCCTAACTTAATATTCACAACTATGCACTAACCTGAATTGTTTTAAATACTGGCTCAAGGACTGAACGTACCGCACGTGTTCAGTCTAATTCTCTCACCCAGTATGTTCCTGGGTATTTGCTTTGTATGCATGGATAAAAGTATGGAAGTAAGACAAAATATGGCTCGTATCCATAAAGAGCTAACTGTGCCTAGGGCTTAATTACTTAATGCTGCAGCTTTGGACATGGTTCTTGTGCCTGTTGTCATCTTTCTGTCAAATAGCATCAAAGTGCTGGATGGAATATGGTCCCATAAATTTTTAATTGAGATATTTTTGGGTGATCTACCATAATGATTTTGTAAGCATAGCTTAATTATATATTTATAGGTCCAACTCTGACACTACAGAAGGCCAAGGGGAGATTTGCCATTGCTTTCAATGAGTTTAGGTCTGTGGGCTAAATACTGCCTTCATTTCCATGTATACAGTCTCCTAAAAGTCAATAGGGCTGTACACATGCAAATCAAAGTAGGATTTATTGCTGTAAAATTAATGTTAATCGTTTACTTGCCAAAACCTGTTATTTAGGAATATGGGTTTCTGCAGGGAAAGATTCGACTCCGGAGGACACATGATTTTGCAGTTGTGTCTCTTTCTCTGTCCAAACCAAGCTCATGTGGTGCAGCACGCAACAAATTCTGTTAGCTACTTCTTAGAGCTGGCAGGCCTTCTGATGTTGTTGTATAAAGGGGTTTTTTATTTGTTGACCATTTTTGAAAATTAAAGCAAATACGCTAAACCTGAGAGCATTGTTGAAGCCAAAGCAAAGTTTACAGAGAAGTGCCTTGTGTCTGTTAATTTTGGTTGTTTTGGTTTGATTCCAGCTGTGGCTGAAGTTGTTGCAGTATAAGGTCAACAGAACATCAACATGATGGTGCTGTTTCAGGCACATTTTGAACATCCCCCACACACTCCCTCAGTCTGTCTGTTAGGTTCAAGCTTGGTGTGGGATTTTGCTTTTGCATCAGGCAAAGCATTAGTTTTCACAAGATAACTTTGTTTCAGTTAGCATCTGTAAGCTTTATATTTTTTGTACATTATGGAGAGCTTTCTATAGATGATCATTGTGGCATTGATAAAGATGGTGTGTACTAATAGTGCTAGATAAAACAGTTTGAACTCAGAGCTTTTTCAAGACATGCTGGAAAGAGTGGATACTCCCAGATTATCCTTTTTTCACTATAAAATATATTACTCTTTTTCTAAAGGTTTTTCTTCCCTCCCTTGAATCAGTAGGCTGTAATTGTTACAATTACATAGTTTGACTATATAAAAGTGGCTAAAATTATAGTTTAACACAACATTTTACATTTTTAGAATGCAAACACCTTTATAGGATTAATTTTTCAACTTTGAATAAACATATTAGCTTATGAACAGATCCATATTATACATCTGCAATGAATTGAGGACCTATATGAGCACAGAAATCTTGCATATCAGTGACCATGTCAGAGTGATCTTCACGTTTGGTTAGTCATTTCTAGACCACAGCCACTGTAAATTCCTTGGACTTCAGTATAGCGAAGAGCTGTGATCTCTCTGCTCACAGGTACTTGCTCAGTATAACTTTTTTCCACCTTGCTAAATACATGTTCGTGTGATTTGCTTTGTGATTGCAGGCTTCTGGCAGGTAACTCAATGGTGACTCAGTTGACTACTCCGTGGTTATGATAGATTCATTTTACATGTCCTCACTGCTGAAAATCAGGGAGCTACAAGGACATGCTCAACTGTACTTGAAAAAGATTTTGTTTGGGGCTGTGAAAAACATCTTCAATTCGGATATATTTTTAGTAACAAAATTAATAGATATTTAAAATTCCCTGAGCTACTTTTCTTTGATCTGTCTGTCAGCTTGACATGAATAGAACTTACACTTTTGTGCTGATGCCTACTATCTTTTTTGGGTTTTTTTTTTTTTTGCAAGGCAGGTTAAGCAAATGCATTAAGAGCCAGAAAAAGCTTTTGGGAGTCCCTTTGCATTTATGTGATTAAAAGAACATTGAGTTTAAATGCAGTGTTGCTGTTGGAAACTGTGATGTTTGAAAACAAGTCTTAGCTATTAAATCAGTTTTCAGTAAATAGATGCAAGAAGTTAATTTTCTTTTTTAAATGTTTAGACAATTAGTGTGCATGCTGTTATTTTTGGAATGAAGTCCTTCCTTTTTTTGCTCCTCAAAAATAAATTTGAAATGGGTATGACTGCAAAGAAATAGTGCATTTTTTCCTTGAAATAAGAATTGTAAAACTTTGCTGGCCAGTTGTCCCTGTCTCTTCAATGTGTTTCTGCCCCCACAATTTCAGGGCTTGCAAAAGTTACGAGATCCTTCCAGCCCCAGGAGGCTGCTCCCCTTTCTGAAGATATGACTTCCCCTTATCAGCAGATACATTAGGACTTTTGCTGCTGATCACATACACAAGAACCTCATACCCCTCCTTGGCTAAAATGTCACGGGAGGCTCAGTGGCTCTTCTGCATCACTCCTTGTAGTGCAAGTGCCATATGCAGTAATTGGCCTCACAGTTAGCGGGGACACAGCTTGCTCCAGGGAATGGAATCATGAGAAGCACCACATGTGCCTCGTGCCTTCCCCAGGGGAATGCCTGTTCGGAAGGACTCGGGGGGGGGGGGGGTCTGTCTCTGGGCTGGCTGGGGATAGTTATTAAAGATGCCTTGCAGCCTGCAGTAATTAATTCTGACAGTGGGCTGGCATAGGGCAGTGATACAGTAAACTCTCTGCTTCTAAAATGAGGATTGCCTGTACTGTGATTTGTTGCTGCACCTTTGCTTCTTGTTAATCTGTGGATTTACCTTACCAGTCTATCAAAAGCTTCTCCCAGGATAAGAGGAGGAGACTCCGGTGCCAGTTTTCCCCTTATGCAGTTTCCTTAGAGCATTGCAGCATGTTCAAAAGGACAGGCTCTGCCTCCCCAGCCTGAAGAGGTTTTCTTGGTATTTCAGGGAGTGTTGCAACTTTATGCCTTCTCTTCTGAATCTCGTTCTTAGCAGGCTTGCTGGGGAGTGGAAGTTGATCTTTTTAGAGAAGGGGGAACTATGTTGGACCAGTGCTGAGGTGTACAGGTAACTGTGGGAAACAGGTCCTGAGGGCTGGGCTAGGCTTTTGTAGAGATGCTGGCTCTGGATGCCGGAGGAAGAAAAGTGTCTGAGGTTGTTCTTATCTGTTCTCTGGGTATTCTTCTAAGCAATGCAGTTCACAATTGGGGCAACAGTCTTAGGGCTGATGACTCCCCATAAAATGGGAATGCTGTCAGGTGAAGGACAGCTAAATGATCTCTTGTATGTGTATTTGTTCCAAATTCTGCTTTTGCTTGGGTCATGCCAACCTGTCAGTGTTCAAATCCCTGGCCCTTTGCTAGAGGAGTCATACTCTCCAAGCTGTAACATGAGCCACAATGCTGAGGGAGCACTTCTGGGGTGCCAGCCCTTGCCCATATAGCATATAAAATCAGAACTGTTCTTGCTTTGGTAGATTTTGTTAACTCAAAGTCCTCGTTTGAAAGAGCAGCAGGAAAAAGATCTGGAAAACAGGAATGGCAGAGCCCTGAAGACAGTCCCTGCTTGCAGCCTCTGAATTGTGAAGGATCACAGTGGATCAAGTGTGTCACATGAGGCAGCATAGAATGGAGAATGTGGTTGGATGGCAGTGACATATGTTTACTCAGCTTTTTTTTTTTTTTTTCCTTTTAGTTTGACTTTTAGAGGACCCCATCTCTTGGAGTCCCAGCTAACATGTCAAAAGACCTGACTCTGCCTCTTATGTTAACTGTGTGAAATCTCTAGATGGCTGAAATTTGAAGCAACAGCTTGAAAAAGAAATGAGCAAATATTCACTTCAGCTACCATAGGGAGCGCTGAACATGAATTCACGTTACATGTTGTAAAATAAAGTGGAAAGGGAATGGCTCATTATTGCACATCATTTGTTCTTAATAACTCCATATGAAATTAATAAACCTTAAAACCCCAGGTTTTAGAAGTTGTTCGAGATAAGAGTCAAATGATAGGGAAGGGGAAATAGGAAGGGTAAAGCATTAGGGCTTCAATGCCTTATGTTTAACAAATGATCTAAGCAGCAGTTCATAGTTTCAATGGTCCCATCTCCTTAGCTGCATATTAAGCTTCAGCTGCATATTAAGCTTCAGCACTATTAATTATGTTGAAAAAACTAGGAGTTCTTTCTCTGGCAGTGCTGAGCAAGTTAAGGCAAGTGTGCTTTTGTGGGACTGACTTTTTGCATCATCTTTGTGACCACTAGCTTTGGTGGAGGGGAATTGCTGCCTTGCTAGGAAACACCAGTCTTCTACGCAGAAATGCTTTCTGCTTAAGTGTTGAGGTTCCTGATTCTGCAGCTACAAAGGTCTCCAAGGTTTTCAACTGAGATAAAATGAGAAGGGTGGACAGACATCATCTTTCTGCAGAGCAAGCCTAAATTCAGATTATTTAGGAGTAATTCAGACATGGAGTGGGATATCCAGTGGCTCCAACTCTGTGGGAACTAACTTCTTTTGGAGCAGCAGCAGCAGAAGGATCCCAGAAGTGCTTCATCCTCCATTCTCTCTGCCCACTCTTCAGAGTAGCAAGAGAGCCTCCTTCATGGGAGAGTGAACAACAGAAAGACACATTCTCTCAAGAGGCACAAAAGTGTTAGTATGGATGTCCTCCAGATCTTATTCCTGAAGACTTATTGCACCTGCAAGGTAGGCAACTGCCATACGCACTGTCGTGTCTTGGCTGGGCTCCCCAGTGTTGGAGGTATAGAGCTACCTCCTTACTGATACCACTGTAGCATTGTGTTGCTTCAGGTACATTTTCTGCTTCCTTACAAACTCACGATAATTTTATTTTCGTTACCATTATGATTTTTTTCTCCAGAAACTCCTGAAAAAACAAACATATCATTTCAAAGTATTCACAAGGGGTTAAGCCCCCCTGTGCTTGCTATAGTGCATGCTTTCTCTGAGTATGTCAAGCCTCTGCATTAGAGGAATTTGCAAGTAGTGCTACTGTGTGCTATGGCTGTCAACAGAAATGCAAAGGCTGGTGTGTGTCTATCCCTGAGTGCTCTAATGGGCTGCACCACATCTACTCAAACTTCTGTTTATAAAAAGATTGTTCCAAACATTCACCCTTAGTGAAAGGTCTGAATGCAAAACAGTCAGATGAGGGGAAAAGGAGAATATTGTTAAATATATATACTTTGAAATCCGCAAAGGAAACCACATTTCAGTGAGCCTAAATACATTTCAAAGTGGCAGACTAAACAAAATACTTCAAGAAGGTAACTGAAAAATTAAACTTTATTTTCTTATTTAGAAATGCTGTTGGCTATGAATGGGGTCACTGCCTTTGCTGGAGGTAGGCAAATAATCTTTAATGAAAGACTTAGCCATTGAATTTTACTTCTTTTCTGCTTTTGATCTGTTCACAAGCTCATTGTGAGATTTGTTTGTTGTTCAAAAATCTCCCTGCATTTCTGCTCAATAAAGTTACCGCATGAATAGCTGTCAAATAGCCAGTATTGCTTGGTGTCTGGACTCCAACATTGGGCTGTACTGGCCAGTTGCCCGGGTTACCTGTGTTATATCTGTTTCTTGTAGTGGAGCATTCCTGATACTACTCAGCAGACTGTGAATTTTGAATAATTCAGTGAAATGTGAAATGCCAGTTGTTTGGTTTTTTTGTGACTATTGATGTCTTTGAGATTGAAAAATAAGCAACTATTGACAAATTTATTTACACCAGCTCTGAATTAAGAAGGAAAGCACAAATGGGAGTCACAGATATCTCTGAATCTACATTTGCTTGCAATTTGAGCAACTTTTACAGGAGGAAAGAAAACACCTTTACTTCATTGATTCTTAGGATTAATTTCTAACAAAGGGATTTTTGAAAGTCTTTCAGTTGTATATAACTATTTTCTTATGAGAGAATTACAACTATATGAGAGATTTAATCTCTAGGTGAATAATTTTAGAGCTAAAATATCAAAGGTCTCCTTCTCTTCTAAAGAAAAAGGAATTAATCTTTGCATATTGTGAACGTATCAAACACACATCTGAATTAAGAGTGATCCATTCAAATAGCCTTTGAAATCTTAAAACCAGTAGAAAGAATATAAAGATGTTTTCTTAAGGATATTTATTCGGCACTGGTCTTGCAAGTATTTACATACATTAGTAGTTGTATTGTCTTCATGGCAACTGATTTTATATTTATATTTTTTATATATATATATATATATATATATATATATATAAAAAAGTGATTGTGCTACTACATGTCAGCTTGGGGCTGTAGCCCCATCCCATTAGCAGTTCCAGTAGTGGTGAATATTCCTGTCCACGTACTAGGGTTGCAGTCATGCAGTTACTCAATCTCTCCTTCTTCCCGCTTGCAACGGGGAGTGCAAGTGAATCAGCTCTTGACATGGTTGGTGTTCTCAGGACTCATCCTGACAACATCTTTACAAGGTACTTTTAGAGAATAGATAAAATCTCATGTTATACATCATGCTGAAAATTGCCAAGGGAACACAAATATCAGTCTCTAAGCTATACCATAAGAAAACTAAGTGAAGTGGAATGGCTTGAAAGGCCTTTTTATGGACAAGTCAGATTTTGAAGTACTGACTCGGTGACATTAGCACCCAACTCCCTGCACAAGGTCTTTGCAGAGGTCTGAGGAGGGAGATTCCCAAATGCAAAATGATGTGATGTGAGGAGTGATTTTCAAAGCCTTAGAAATCAGTCATATGAGGGGAGTTGAGCTTATCAGACCTTTTTTCCTGCCTTCGAAAATTTCTAAACACCCTTGAATAACAATTTTTTTTTATTAGCTGTCATAGCTGTCACTGATTTTTTTTCTTTTTCTTTTTGGTAGTCCAATTTATAATGCAGGACAGTACCTAAACATGAAGAATAGACATTGTGTTTACCCTGGAGACCAGACTTGGAGTTTGCAAGGGCTTGATCTGTTCTGTATCTTTCCTGTCAATAGTAGGACAACTGATCTGACTCTTACAATCGTACATATACTGGGCCAGACCAGCTACCCCAGTATCTCGTCTCTGACCCTGGCAAACTGCAGACATCTGGAGGATGGTGTAGGTCTAAACCCATACGGTGATGATATTTTCCTGGTATACTGCTTTAGTTGCCAATGACTTTCGATTCAGGGACTCTGAAGGAAGAGATCAGCTATATTAGTATTTAATAGCCCTTAATAGGATTTCTTCCACAGATCTATTTAATCATTTTTGAACCCATGTAGACAGTGTTTCATGAGCATGACTATAAAGTATCTTTCATATACTTTCATTAAATAAGAGAAATAAATTAAAATCATATTGTATACTGTCTTGTGCTCCTGGCACAGTCTTGATCATTACATTGATGTCTCTTGGCTTAAAAATTATTTTTAATCCTTCATTTGGCACTTCGATTCTTCATCTTATTTTGCTAATTTGGCTAACAGAGCAGCATTTTAGTGGAAGACTCTTCAAGACCTACAGAATTTATACAACATGGAAAGACACCTTTCCTACTTCAAGAGCCTACCTGTAGGTTGTAGCAAAGCCACACTTCACCCCAAAGATGAGGTGGGACTGGAAGTAAAGGGCGATGATGGGATAATGTTGTAGATTGTAGAACCACATGTCTGGGGCCACAGGCTGGGGAGTATGCCAGAGACAGGTCCAAGATTTGAAATCAGAACATGAGAGCCTGCATGCCCCTATTTGTGCTTGCATTCACCAACCTACATGTAGTAACAATGTAAGAATCAGCTATTTGCCTTCAGGTGAGGCTTTAGAAATATATTCATCTCAACAGCCATTTCTTTGTTCAGTCATTCCCACTCCAGTGCAGTTATCCTGTATATAATATACAGTACCACAATCAGTGTAGTTTACCATACAGAGAGAGGCATATAGTGGGTATTTATGCATCGGGTCTATAAAAAGTGTCTCTATATAGTTAATATTTAACCTCCTTATCAGTATGCCTCGATGTTCGTAGAACTGAGAGCACAGCTTGCCAAAGCGTGTGGAGTCTCCTAATGCACTGAGCTGCCTCTGCGTGTCTGTCTGAGTGGGAGGGTGGGGAGAATCGTGTATCGCTGACTAATGATCTGAAGATGGCAGCATTGGGTGAGCTATTTCATTTTCTTAGCTAAGCAGAGTTCTTAAATACAGAAATTGTAGTTGTTGCATATGGCAAATTTATCAAAAAATCGGCTTTTCATTTGAAGGGCTTTTCTTAATGTGATAGCTTAATACTACAAGTTAGTAGTAGGCAAACGTATTTTATCATCTGGTCAATTTGTATGCATTTTACTTGAGTTATACTGAGAGTGCAAGTCTTATCAATGCTGAAGATAGGCTCTCATCATCAAGTGTTGGCTCATAAATATGACTCCCTTTTATAACAGTAACAATTATAATAATTTTTGAACTTAAGTAAAAAAAGCTCCCTCTTTGTGTGCTGTCTAAACCATCAAGGAGGAAGTGAAATCGAGGTCTGCCTCTGTCTTGTGAACACCCTACCCCTGGGCCGCAGGGATTGCTCTCTCCTGCGCCAGTGTTAGCTCTCTGCTTTCTGCCCTTTCCTTCCCCATCAGTGCACATCCTCAGGGGAGAGGAGAGCGTTTCTCTTCCCTCCCTCCACTGGCCATATAGATTGCCGAGTGGGCATTCTCCTGGGAGCAGCATGACATCGTTTTGGTCCTCCTCAGCCTGAGGAAGGTCTACAGTAAAAGTGTCCCACATATGGGGACAAAGTCATGACTGCTCTTACAGATCTATAACAGACAAACACCAGACACCCCCCCCACCCCCGCCTTTTTAGCTGCTGTTGGTTTTAAGAATGAAAATGACTGCGATCACTGTGTTTTATCAGGAGCCCAGCCCTGCTGTGTATCTGTCAGGGTGTTCATGTTCAGAGCATAACAACTACTGCCTGATGGGCTCTTTTAAGAGAGTTGAGGGCAAGGCAGCAAATTCAAAGATGTTAGTGGGATTCAAGTGTAAAGCTGAGTGGTTCATTGCTGACAGTGGCAGCATGTACAGAACCAGGACTGTAGCCTCCTGAACGTGTTCTGGCAAAATATTTAGACAGGGAAGCTAAGTTTGTACCCTTCTTGGCAGCAGGTCTCTCAGCTTCACTTATCACTCCTACAGTGATGCCTTTGTCATTTTGTGTACCTGGCTGTTTGGCCCTGAGATGCCTTTTTTTGGAAACCAGTTGTCTTGGCCTTCCTCTAAGTGGTGACATCAGCTCATTGCATCTAATGAAAAATTTTATGCCAGCTTGGCTTATCTGAGTCAATAGCAAAGCCAGAGGTGGGACTTTGATTTTTTTTTTTTTTTTTTTTTTTTTAATTATTTGACAATGTTGTGCTTTCACCTCCTCTTCTTGATATCTGTGCCTTTGACTGCTGTGATGGAATCTGACTCGACATTTGAAGTCACTGCAACCTTTCCTTCTTCCCAGCTGACTTGGCAGGTTTGGATCAGACACAGGGCTCATGTTTTTATTCTTTTTTATTACACCCTTCTACATAGTGCCATGCTGCATGAATCACTAGCTCTACAGGAACTTTTATGAGAGGCAGAGAAATGAATCATTTCTCAATTTCTAAACGTTTGTTGAACTTAAAAGAACTGTTAATTTCTGCTCTTTTGCATTTAATATGATACTCAGCCTGGAAGAGTGGGGTTTTAAGGAGGACATGGACAAAAAAAAATCATTGTGTTAGGATCCATTATCAAGTTATTCAGAAAAACTTAAGATTTAGTACCAAATACTGGGTTGTTTCTTATCCTAAATTCATATTTCCTGCAAAGACATGGAGATCTGTTAGGTTCAGTGGAGTTATATCCTTTTGCACAAAACCTGAAATTGTCAGATAATGTAATAAACACATACATATGTATATAGAGGGGTGTGTGTGTATATATGCAGTATTTTTGTATAAGTTAGAAATCAACTTCCTAAAACCTTCATATGTAAAAATAGTTACTAGCTTAATCTCAACTGTTTGATCTAACATCAAAAAGCAATCTTGATGTGTCATACCAAAACCAAACTAAAACTCAGTACTGTAGGAGCAGAAGTGACTGTCATCTTTTTGTATTTAGTGGACAGTGGGCTATCTGTGCTTCTCACCATCTTCCTAACATTTAACTTTGTTGGGTGGATACAGCAAAGTTAGATACAGTACTGTTATGCTGATTTAGCACATCTCTTTCACAGCTTCTCATCAGTTTTACAGCTCAGATATGTTACCTGACTGAATGTAGACCTAAAGAACAATTGTAATGGACTGGTCAAGTGAACTCATTTGACTGTAATTTTCTTTCTGTAACTTGAGAAGCCAAGTGGCATATTAGTCCTTCATTTATGACAGAGTAAATTCTAGTGAAGACTCGGGCCTTGGCTCGAGAAGGCTCTTCGGCACATACATATAAGTAAGTTCATTCTAACTCAAGACAGCACTTAAATACGTGCCAGACTTTAAAGTGGCATCAGCTTGAGCTTAAAGCTGAGTCCTCTGAACTCGGAGATCTTCAGAGGGTCCTAGACAGGCATACCAACTACCTTGCAGGATTTTATTTTAAGGCACCTCATTTATTTCATAAGGATTCAAAAATCGCTGTGGACTACTATCAGCGCCTTTGATACCTAAATGATCTTGCTTGTCTGTTCTTACCTGGCCATTCCTGTGAACTGCTTGGGTGCCCAGAAAACAAGCAGAATCTCACATTTTTGTGCAAAGCTCCCTCACTGCAGAACATGATGTTTAAAGTACTTAGCAGTAACAACGGATTTTATCTGAATTTATATTAAAGACATGAAATTCTGAAGAAGTGGGCCAATCAAGTCAATATGGTACCGATTGTCATTGCTGAAGTGCCTGTTTGCAACTACACTATATGTATCTGTATATTTTACAGTGCTATTTTTTTACGATTGAATTTGGCCTTTGCAAGCAAGAAGGACAACTACGGGCTTACGGGGCAGGACTTCTGTCTTCTATTGGCGAATTAAAGGTATGTGCTGTTAAAGCATAATTAACTTTCTTTTAATCATAACAAAATAATAGTGGGATGTAAATATTTTGACTTTAAATAACAGTTAAAGCTCTCAAGATAAAAAGCTTATTTTTAAAATGTGATATTGACCTAAAAACATTGTTTGAAATATCAACTGGCACTTGAAGCATGAAATGGATTTGTAAGGTCCGAAGTACCAAAACAACTATAAACTACAAAACTTATTTCTGTTTGAATTGCATTTCTTGTAAAAGGAGGCTCATAGGTTCTAACAGGTAAGGGTGCCTTGGGTTCTGAAAGCTTTGTTTAGAAGAGAAGCATATATTTTTAACACATACAAAAATGTTTTGAAATCAGACACAATTCTGTTGTAAGTAATACAATGTATTTCCGTGGATTCATTATTGATATTAAAAGAACAACATTTATTAAGGTCCTGATTCAGTAGAGTAATCATATTTAAAATTAAGGAATGCCTATAAACTCATGCCTATGTGACAATACGTAGAGCCCTATTCTTCTAAAGGTTAAAGTGTTTATTCTTGCACCATGTGAGTAGTTGTAGTGGATCATTTATTGCCTCTCTTTATGCCTAGAAAACACAGGGAACAAGCAAAAGGTATTTTGTCACAAGTGTAGTATTTTGGGACATAATACATCACTGTTGGCAAGATGGGAGGGAAGGGGAAGGAGAGGGAGGAGTACTACCTTCTGGGACCCAAATGAACTCTTGGTGGCTTTTCAGGTAAACATTTGGTTTTAGAAAGCATATACAGAATAGTATTTACAAACTGTTTTGCAATATATCTGCTGTTTATTCATGTTTAAACATCTTCCCACCCTCCTGGGCTGGCTTTCAGTGTACTACCTGGCAGTTTAATAGAAGTATCTCAGTTTCTTTTTGCTGTTTGTTTCATCTGTAACTGAGAATATTCATGGTGAAGCTCATTAGTCAAATTGCTATTCTTTCATTACTAGAAAAAAGGTTGAAGAAAATGACCTTCTCCAATTTTTTTTTTTTGATTGCATTACAGTTGCTGTAAGTTCACTGCATACTTCAGCCACAGAAGCATTCTGTATCAGCCTGGCAATATTTTATACCCACAGTGCAAAGCTGGTTAAATGCCAAGAGATGAACATGTCCCACTTGTTTTTCTCTGGCCCAACAACATTCAGTGCTGAGCCCCGAATTCTGTGCATGAGTCTGCAGAAAATCAAGCCTTTTATTTAAACTAACAGTTATGGTCATTAGGTGACGGCCCTGAAAATACCTATCACATCATTTACAAAATCTAAGCGCATAAAAGTGAGGAAGTGAATAGTCAAGAACTTAATAAATCTTCTACCATCCATGTCATAAACAAACACATTATTCTTGTCAAGTGTGCACATTTTGTTACCACACATTTGTGATCCCAAATCTGTGTTCTTCACTCAAGCAGTAATCTCAGAGTATGAATGCAAAGCATAATCCTTTTGAAAAGCAACAGTAAAAATTAAATAATGTGCACATTAATGGACTATATTGATCTGCTTCAAAGGTATGGCCATATATCGTAATAATTTTGCCATAAATCAATAATATTATATACTTTTCTATTACACTACATATATATTTCATAGATGTGAAGCCAGAAGGGACTATTAGATCATCTGGTTTGACCTCTTGTGTATCATAAGCTATTAAATTTCACCCGATCTTGCATATGCCGAGCATAGGGACTTAAGTTAGACATTTCAGTTATTGAGAGACTAAGCACTTGTGTGCTGCAGGCACAGAACAGCACCATACCACAAATAGCCATAGTCTCCATGAAGGAACTGATAAAATGAAAAATGTCTAGAAAGTCTTTGTGGGACTGTGCTCCAGGGCAGAAAAGAAGGTAAAAGGTAAGGAAAAAAATGCAAAAAACGACTAAGTTTTCTGCTAATCTGACCATGGGAGAAGCTGTTTCTGGACCAGAAACCTGGCAGTGAGGATGCTTCTTGTCAGCAAGATACATCAGGCAGGTGTTTAGGAAAGAGAATGTCTGGGCACCCATGGCATTGGTGCACAGCCTTGCATCAAGCCATTGCTGGTCTCTGATGTTTCCTGGGAAAGCAACCTCCCTTACCTCTGCCCCTATCTCCTAGCACAGAGGGAAAATTTCTTCCTTGACCTGAAGGTGTCTGAAAGATAATGTTAATATAATAGACTGTAGTTGAGATCTTGATGATATCAATATCCTGATTGTAACTGAAATCCTAATGGATGGCAGCAATTGCTCTGAAAATGATGACAACAATGCCGACTATTTCTGTGGTGAGTGGGGATGAATAGGAGACTCAGATTGCATAGCCATGAAGTCTGACCCTCCTGTGTGCAACACTCGTACCTCTCATAAGAGTCAGAGTGAAGAAGTACTTTCAGAAATAACTACTGCCATTCTTTAAGACAATGGCGATTGTGGGCCCATAGTCCCTTCTATGAAGAAGTTCAAATACTTATCTAGCCTTGTCACTAGGAAGGTAGATCTTGTTTCAATGTTGGATTTTGCTACCTTGACTTTACAGGCATTTGATATTAATATGCTTTTGTCAGCAAGAAGAAAAGCCTTTCTCCAGCTGCCCTCCCTATCAGCTCTCTTTTCGATCCACCAGTATTCACAGGAAACAAAACAGTGGCCAATTTTATGTATAATTTCTAGAAGTTTCTAGAAATAAATGAGTCGCACTGTTTGCAGGGTGGAAGTGACCAGCAGTATTTGGGCCTTTCAGAGGAGTGAATGGCTTGTTCAGTCATCCATGTTTCTATATTACACTGCTCCACTCTGCAAATCTGGTCAACAGCTTTAGCAACAAAGAACTATAAAAGCTAGAGAAATGTGGGCACCAGCCTATAAGTATAGGATTCCCTTCAAGTCTTTTTCCCCACTCAGTATTTAGACTTCAAATTTGGGATACTGAAAAACGCAACTCCTGATGTGCATGCTATGGAAGCATCAAGCAAAAAAAATTTAAAAGTACAACAAAATGAGGAGACAGAGAAGATTAAAAATGAAGCCTGGGGGGAAACGAATAATACAGTAAGTAGTTATAAAATGTTCTGCCTAATATAGTCAGGTTAACTCTAGCTAACGCTATTACCCAGTATATATTTGGGGCTTAGAGATAAGGCAGAAATAATGTACATTTCAATTATTAAAACTATTTCTAAAAGGCAGTCCAAATGTCTTCAGAAACTTTAATCCATTTACTTTGTATGATGCTCTCTTGAACTCTCATTAAAGGAGTCTCCTATCAACTTCAGTTGGCTGTAGATCAAGTCATATATTCCTGTTATATGCTTCTATATTTAACAAGAGGTAGACTTCAAATCTTTCTGTATAGATTTTTAAAGTCAAATACAATATCCAGTCATATTTTGTTTTAATAATAATTTATGTTAAGAAGATCCAGCAATTAGCCTTTATAACCAAAAAGATTCAAATACAAGTTTTTGGCTCTGTTTTCTGAAGAGGATGAAGATGATGGAGAAAACAGCTCCTGGATCCCAGATGCTCATTTTAGTGCTCTTTTTAATTAAAGAGTCTTTTCCTTATTTGTCTAAACAGCATATAAAATTATACTGATGAAATAAAAAAATTCTGGTAAAATCAGGATACTGTCAGATTTGCAACCTACGTTGTAGATAAGCAGAAAAACATTTAAGAGCAGGTTTTCCAAGACTCTCTGTTCCCCCCTGGAATAACAAGGTGATAAAATCAGTACTGGCACACAGACAACTTCTTACCTGTGTTCTTATTCTGCCCTCCTGTACTCCTCAGACAGTGCAGTATCTATAACTTATCTCCAGTTTTCCCCTTGCTAGCTGAAGATTTTGCTTTTTGGTGTTTTTTTTGTTTGTTTGCTTGGTTTTTTTTGTGAAACTGAAAAGCTCCAAGTTGTATTATTACACTCCATTTCTTACACTCAAAGGAGAAATTACAAGACCAAACTCTTTTTTCATGTGTCAGTGATAGTGGTCACTTAGAAAATGATTCACGGTTGCTCAGTGTAAATGGCTGGTGCCATCTGAGATGCCCCAGTATATCTGACCAGATCTCCAGATGCCACTCCAGAAACGTGTAAGTCATCTTTAGGTCCTGTGCTATATCTTCCATCCCTGTACAGATGCATCAGACACCCTAGGCCCTAGAGAGCTGTGGTTAGGTACCTCAATCACTCTCTTAACCTTTGATCTAACAGGGAGTGGAGACATTTCTTTAGTGTTATGCTTATTTCCAGTATGGGTAGTTGTCTAATTCTTAAGCTGTCCAGTTGTCTGATACTGCTGCTTTTCCTGGGAATCGGTGATGATTCATTTGGATGTTTCACTCCAGACTCGTGTTGCTTGAACTGAAGGAGAATCACCAATAGCTGTAGTAGCATAAGCATTACAATTTGTATGAACAGGCCATTAGAGATAGTTATCACAAGTCCACAAGATGGTAAGATGCTCTATTTGACCAAACCCTATTTTCCATATGATTGTTAGCCTTGACATCTCGCTGGAGGTGGATAACTGAAGAGGTTTCTGATAGAGAAATCTGTATTGGTTACTTACTCATTTGAGTTCACTGAAGAACTGAATGTCCAACCAAAACATAAATGAATAGCACTCATTAAAAAAAATACAGGCCTGAGCCTGAAAGCTTTTGGACTCACTAGACAAAGTTTTTTGTTGAGATTCTGTACCTCATAATGTTGAGAGTGCCAAGAACCAACATTTTAGAGCACTGTAATGTTTCTGAAAAAAACACTAGTTTGGCTTTGAGTCAGTGTCCTGACCATCCTAGTTCATACTAGACAGTTCATGGTCTGTCTGAAGGTTTGTCTGCAAGCTCAGGTCAGTTGCTGACCTTTGGCATTACAGGTGTCAGCATATCAACTCAATAGTAGATGTTACAGACACCAGGCTGCAGAATTTGAAAACACCATCGAGATTTGCAGAGATGTTTCCCATTGCTTTGGTAACCATGACAATGCCTACTTGATCCAAGAGCCAAAAGACCATATCCTAGAAGGGAGATAGGTATCTTGGGTGGGAATTCATCAGAATTTAGACACTTCATTCCCAAACTGCAATCCTAAGAATAACTGATTGGTTGTCACCTAACTTTGAAGGCATGCCTGAATTCTTTACCCTCTGTTTCCAGGTCGTGTGTTTCCTGGTGTCTGCACATCCCAGTCTCTGCAGAGTTGCTTTGTGAAGCAGCAGCTCTGCTCGTGTGTAAACTAAACTGGGATCCAGAAAGTCATTTCATATAGATAATCTGAGGAGAATAGCCAGAAGGGCTTTCTCAGAGGGCATCCACTGTGATAAAGAATTAGCTTTTGCTTCTCTTTAAATTCTCCCCTTTTATAAAATTAGGGCTCAGTGATTAGAGCAGTTGTTCATGATGTAGGAGCCACAGGCTGAATCCCTTCTCGCCTCTGATGGCTTCAGTCCCAAGGAGTAGGCATGGCCCAGCAGAGGGAGGAGAAGAGGAGAGGACAACACCGTCACCCTTTCTGTTGAAGCTGTCACAGTAGTGAGCCAGAAGTGGTCACCTACTGATTCAGTCCCTAAGAAAATGTGGCCCGTATCACTCTCTTGGTTCCCTCCAGTTCCTCAATCCACTCAGAGTTTTAAAACTTAGTGCTTTAGAGGCATCAAGTCTCACCTGGAAGTACAAAGGCACCTTTAGAGATGTTTTTATCTATAGTTAACTTCCCAGGGAGCCTATTATAATTCCCAGTCAAGAAAAACAAATTAATTTCGATAGAAGGAGGTAAATGCCTAAATTTACAGGCACTCAACCGCATCATGGCTCTGCAAGGGGAAAGTGACAACAGGGATAGAGACAGGGGCCTAATAAGGTGAGCCTGTTCCTGTAAGCCATTTAGAAGAGGATGCTGGTTAAGGCAGACTATTTTTGATTTTTGTTTTCAAACCTGTTTAACTGATGGCTGGCTAGAAACAGCAAACCGTGTGAGAAGGAAAAGATACATGTACTAAAGAAAGTTAATTCCCTGACATTTTAAGATTCCATGCATTAATTTTTCATGTATTTATTTTCGGAGAGAGAGGAGGTGGGAGGAAGAGGTTCTTGTTCCAGTTTTATGTCCTGTTATTTGGAGACTGCAGGTTGAGAGCTAGTGTGATATTTTCAGAGCCTTTCACAGGGATTTAGGAATAAGCATAAGCAAGAGCTCGGATAAAAGGTGTGGTGAATACCTTAAGGTTAATACCTTACTCTGCTATAAAGAATGTCCATGCAGAAAGAAAGTAAAGAAATAAGAGGCACCTTTGGACCTCAGGGATCTGCTCCCTCCCTCTCATTTCTCTATGCTTTTCATGCACATCATCACTGTGGATAGATATTAGGGGACTAAAGAAGGTTGAAAGTTGACCTAAATACACTCTCCTTCCTTACCTTGTACTTCTGTACAGAGCACTGAGAATGAAAATATGTGCGCTCTAAAAGTTGAGGTAGATGCAAAAGCTAACACAAGTATTCAAGTGGAAAGGGGAGCTAGAAAAAGATTGCGTTGGAAAATGTCTCAGTACCTGAATCTCAGTTTTGAAACCCCTGCGTCCTTTCTAGTGACTTGTGCCAGTCATGTGAAGAGAAAGGCCAATCGGAAATCTCTTCTCTGGGTAGCAGCATTTGATGCCTCATCTGCCAGTGTCTGCTCTGTACTTTTCTATGCCTGTTTGTTTAGTTATTTTTTCCTTGCAGTACTATATGGAGCATTATTGCTCAGGTGTATGTGGCAGAAGGGTAATGCCTTTCATCAGCGTGCCATAAATGGGCGTTATTTAATGGGTTTTCAGATGTATAGTTTCACTCTTAAACTCACTGTCAGGAAAATAGTATATGATTTTGACCTGAAAATGTAAAGCACAGATTATATGAATGGTTTGGTCAGACTCAGTTCACCCACCAAGATGATGATCAATTCTGCCAGTTCAGTGACATTTTGGGGACATACATATTTGTAGTTGTATAGATAATTTTTCAGTAATGGTTATTTGATGACTTTCCTATTTCCAGCTGAAGATTTAGGTCTGTATGCCTACATGGCAGGTGCATTTCTAATCTCCTCTTTATTATTTTAATAATTATTTTTGGGAAAAAAATTGCTCTCATAAAAAGAGCTTTTTAAAGTAACAAATTATTTATTCTGTTCAAACTGAAAATCCACTATATGTAAAACAAGAGAGGCTACCAACTAATGGGAAACATACATCACAGCGATATAAAAGCTGTATATATGAACAGTTGTATAGACGCACAGAAGTTTCAAGATACGGTTTAACAGATCCTGTGGTATATTTTGCAGCATGCTCTCTCTGACAAGGCCAATGTGAAAACATTCGATCCAAAGACAACCTGTTTGCAAGAATGCCTTATCACTACTTTCCAGGAAGCTTATTTTGTTTCAGAAAGTTTTGAAGAAGCCAAAGAAAAGATGAGGTAAATTATTTCCCTTGACTCAAAAATCTAATTTTCTCTTCTTTAGCAATCAAAAAAAGAGGTGTTAATTTTCTTTTTTATTTCAGGGACTTCGCCAAATCAATCAATCGTCCCTTCTCTGTGTATTTCAATCCATATACACAAAGCATTGAGATTCTGAAGGATACCAGGAGTATAGAAAATGTTGTCCAGGACCTCCGCAGCGATCTAAACACTGTATGTGATGCTTTAAGCAAAATGAACAGATATTTAGGGATTTGATATGTGTGGCATTGTGATTCGCTGTCAGCTGCTTTTTCTGTAGCCAGTCTAGTAACATCACATGATATGGCTAACTTCTCAAACCTGTCAGTTTTCCCCTTACAGCTTGGCCTCTGGCTTGCATCATTGTGTAGCTCTGTCTAATTGTAACATGCAGACAAACCAAGGCAATTCTAATTCGTAAATGCAACATGGAATGTGGCAGAATATAATCATCAATTCCTCAACACAATGTCATGTACAAGTACACCATTAAAAACTTGCCTGGCAATGGTTTTGTTTCCATAAGATGATTCACTTCAATGTATAAGAAATAGTGTTGCTGATTTCATTAAGTCTGAGTTTATTTCTTTATAATCCCTTTCCTCCCATAAGAATCCAGAAAAAAATATTTGCAACATTTTCATTTTCTCTGTAAGAGAATCTGTATTTCTTTCTATAGTGGTGAAGACAATGTTTTGCCTGTATGTCTGTAACAGAACTGAGTGTCTCTTGTGACTGAACAATACAATTTATATACCAATGCTGAGATCAGGAAGGCTATGTATCAGTACTAAAAGGTCTGTAGAGATTACAGGTTATGAGAACTCACAACTGACAAATGTTCAATGTGGCTGAGTAATTGCAACACAATAAAAAAAACCCCCAAAACTCTGACAGTTCATGTAGAAAGGTAGTTCTAGTTCATGCATGTGTTACGTGTGACAGTCCTGAGCATACTTCCTCTGGGAGGGCTATCTGGGAATAAGAGAGGAAGTGCTTGTGTTAATTCCGGGTTGTTAGATGTGAATATAAAGCCCTTCTACGTCATTGTGTGCCTTCCACATTCCCTTGTCTTTTGAACATACTCCTCTTGCATTTCATGCATAATTTGCCTTTCCTCATTATGCCACATTCAACCTTGACATGCCCATGCATGACTGGGTCTACACTGTATCAGTATATATAAAAGGGTGAATATGGAAGTTGTTATTTAATTATAGCCAAGATGATTATCAATTAGTACATTACTTGTGGGGTGATTAAATCAGAGACACCCAAGCTGCCTAGCATGTACCAGATGGATGCCGGTAATGCCTGAGTTAATAAACTCTAAGTTAGCAAGCTCTGACAGAAGTACAAGCTCTGTCTGGGGAGCACAGTGCAGAAATATTTGAGCCGGCTCTTATCTGGAAGCAATAATTATGCATGTCTTTCCTTTATCTGGGTTATTCTATTCTCCTATTAGCCAAGATAATGGAGAGTTGACTATATTGTATGGACCCTTCTTAATGGAAACCGCATGGCTTATGCAGATCATGTCAGTATGGGTGAAAGTGTCATAGCTTGCGTACATATATGGAAAATAGGTATCTGTTGAAGCTGCTCTCCCAGCTGAAAGAGTCATGCAGATACTCTTAAGTGTTGCTGGCAATTTCAGCATAAAAAGAGCACCACTTGATAGTACCAGCATATCCTTAAATAAGAGGCAATCTATAAGGATAATTTTCACAGGGAAATCTGCCACCTCCTCAAAGATAACTATGAGATAACAGAAAACACTCTTTTCTCCGGATGGTCCCTGCTGCATTCTAATGCTGCTGTTAATAGGGTGTGGAAAAATCTAGTTTTAGATTTAACTGTGACTGCTGTTGGCACAAATGAAGAGCTGTTGAATTATCCCATGGGGATCAGCATGCCGGAGGAGTTTTTTAACTTCCTGATATTAGTGCTGACTCTCTTAGCTAGCACTTATCACAGAGGAATCGCTGGCAACCTTGGCATGGAAGTTTCTCCCTCTTTCTTCCCATGGAATCTGATGAACCTGTCCTAGCCCTTTCTGGAGAAAATAGACTGTACTGAGATTTGCTTTAACTGGTCTGAAAAAATCATTGTGCAAGGAATAGTAGATCTTAGCTCAAGAACTGACAAGGTACTGTTGCTTGCTTAAGTAAAATAAAGCCACAATGAGTAACGAAGATCCTAAGCCTCCAAAGTTACTTAGGCTTTCCCTTGAATCAGAATTATGCAGGAAAACTTTAAATACTTGTAATATCTGGATTTATTCTTGACTTTTCTGAATAGCTTAAAATAAGAATTTCACAGCAGTAAAACAATAGAAGCATATCTTTGTTTTGTTTTGTGCTGTTAGCAAGTAAATCTTATTATGGATTAGGGAGAAACCCTTGAAATCCAATAGTCATTTTAGGACTAATGATGGCAAGGAAACTGTCTACAATGAAGATATAGTGTCAATGAAACAGAACATTGTCAAAGGATAATGGGCTCCTGCTGCTAGATATATGCTTAATCCAATGATTTTATTTCTATTATACAACATGATTAAAAATAAATTAAATATAATGGGCTAAGGAATAATAGTGATTTAGAGAGACAATTGCTCATTGTTCTTACATAGCAAAGCTGCCTTCTTACAGGCTGCAGAGCAAACTGGCTTTGGGCTTCAGCCAGTCAGGAGCCAGGACTGGGAAGGAACGCTTTAAAAAGTGCACTATTGCACTTTTATGAATCAAATAGTTCCAGCTTAGCTGAAATTCTTCTCTGCAGTTTTTATTAGCAAATTAAGATCAGCCATGCAGCAATCTCCTTGGATGACAAGCTCATTTAAGCATAATGAGGGAATTATTGACAGTTATCAAATTACACTAACGTTTCATTTAAAATAGGCCATATTTATCTAAGGTGCTTGTTTAGCTTTAGTGAGCTGGACTCTGGAAATTGGACTTCTGGCTTAGGCTCATTTATTTCCTGTGTAATTCTGAACTGATGCTTTATGGGTCTGAGATATATGCACTTGCTTTGCCTGCACAGAGTAAATGGGCCCGAGCTTAATGAATGTAAAGCATTGCAGTGTTTACTACCATGCAAAGTCTAAAATGAAAAACAACACTCTGAGACATTGCAGCAAATACAAATACCAAGTTTCATTTGCAAACCAAGACATGGTTCATGCATTTAATATCATTTGTTCGGTAGAGGGGATGGAGCGAGGAAGGTGTTAACACAACGTATTGTGTTTTCCCTCTCTACTCTTGGAGACCTGTTTAGAAGCCTGTTTTAAGTTTAGCCCTTCAGTACACTTTCATGAAATAAGGTGTCTTTTCCTTTCTTCTTGTTATGATATCCTAATGTGATGGAGAAAATTCCAGAAATTTACTGTATATTGTATATTTACTGATGCGCTGTAATGGATTACAGAAGAAAGTTTCACTTCTTTGAAAGGATAGCCTGGCTCAGAGAGCTAAAGCTGCTGAAGGCTTTCACCTACAGGCTGCTGGTACAAATCCAGCCCAGTCAGCAGTTACTGAAAGCTATCACCAGCCAGCAGCAGCCTGGCTTCTGTGTGATGAACTGGGAAGCTGGGATTGCTTAGTTTGGAGTAGAGGAGACTGAGGGGAGACGTGATAACCTTTTTCAAACACATAGAAATAGCTACAAAATGGAAGGGACAAACTGTTCTCTGCCCTCAAGAACTAATGGACTTAAATTGCAGGAAAGGAGCATTAAGTTATGTAACAGTGAAACGTGGGGGACAGATTGCCTAGGGAGACAGCAGAGCCTACAGCATTTTTTAAGAGAACAGGTTAGGCTGCTGTCTCTCAGGAACGGTGTTAGCACAGTTGGTCCCGTCTTGAGACCGAGGAGAGGCTATGAGACATCTTGAAGTCCCTTAGAGCGACTGCCTGGAAAAGGCTTCAGCCTGCTCACAAAAGGACTCTGGCGAGCTCATAAAAGCAGTAATGGTCAACAGTCACCACTGTGGAGCATTTGTACATCACCTGTACCTCTGCCTCCTCCTTCAGTCTTTCAATAGCCCTACAGAGTGGTTCTTCATCTTTCTGTCTTCCCTGAGGGAGCGAATAGGATCCAGAGGCTGAGCATAGCCCCGAATGCTGACTGTGGTGCTCTATTTTAAGTTCATAGGCCATTTGAGAGAGCTCTGTGTGTGAGTGACCTGCTAGTTACAGCTACCCAGAGGCAGAAGACTGATACTGAGCAACCAGCATATGTCCTTTTTGTAAACAAGGTTTAAAGCTGCTCAACTTTATAAACAAAATAGAAACGTGTATTTCATCCTATCTGTGCCTGCATTTGGCCTGTCAAGAAGACTGTGCTCACTTGAACCATATCTGGAGAACCTGGAGCTCTTCCAAGCTTCTGAGCCTGAGTGCTCCAGCCACACATCAACCTTGTGTCTTGGTGAAATCCAGACACACAGCAGCCTGTTCTCTCTAACTCCTCTGGTTTCCAAGAGAAAGAAACCCACTGGTGTAGTCCAGAAGGGAGCTTTGGTTCAGGCCCCTGGTGTAGGTGGCCAGGGAACTTGGGAACCACATCTGCTGCTCAGCCTGGTGTCACATTAAGGGCCAGGTAAGGATCAATGCAATGCTCTTCCATTCAGGAAATCAGCTTTCCACCCCAACCTGGAAACTTCTTATTTCAGTAGGACAGTCTATGCATTTTTAGAAATATGGCAGCTTTCATTCTATCTCAGTAGGAATCATTGTCTTATTTCCAAATAATTTGCAAAGGAAGTAATTCTGGTGTCGTTATATAATGGCTATACTCTGTGGTATCAATCACTCCAACTCTGGGCATTTAACAAATTCTTGCCTTCTCAGTGAAGAATAGGTCAACAGTGACAAGTTCCTCTTCTGGGCTTCAAAGTACATTTAAGACACGGAGCTAAGAGAGAGATTCTGGTTATACTAACAAATATTTATTAGTAATGAGTCCCTCTAGTTAACATAGTGAAGGCTGTAGAGATGTCCTTGGCATCCTTATTGGCAATTTCCTGTAACTTAACTGAGCTTGGAGGCTAAATAATGTCCTCCTCAGTTGAAATACTCCATGCAACCTGTGTTGTTTCATTTTGTATGTGGTCCCAGAGAAAAGGTAAGTAAACACAAAATAATCAGAATTCAGTGATGTCTCTCCAAAACATTTTGCAACAACTGCATTTAATTTAAAAAGGCCCTCCAACACCTTAGAGTAAGAATTCATATTTCTTTGCCAACAGCTGAGATGTTAAGGTGAGGCTAAAAATAAGTGCTGGCATCTTCTTGGGATTTGGCCCAGAGTGGACTATTCAGGTGGAATAAGTGTGAAATGGGTTATATAGTCACATACTTTAAAATGCAAGTGGGTGATGGATATTCAGGTGGACATTTTTTTAAGGTAGTCAGAAATTTCAAATGTCCAAGAAAAATAATGGAGAAGAAGCTGCTGTTGCCACATTCCACTTTTGGAGGAAGAGAGTTGAGTTTGCAAAGCAGCAGGAGGTAGATTTCAGTCCATGTTAAACTGGCACATGACCTGACACACAACCCAAATATGCCTGCGTCACTAGCTTCTGCGTGAGCTCCAGTGCGAACACGATTCTGATAACAGAGCAGCAATAAAGCACTCCAGAGCCAAACAGCCCTGCTTCCCCACAGGAGACAAAGTGGGTGATTTGAGACCAGCATGGCACAAATAAAATCACTTTTATTTCCTATTAAATCAGTTTTGTTCTCTATTTCTTTTGCAAAATACCTTTTGAAATGTGTTACTATTTTATTTTTCCATAAGGATTATAAAAAGATGTGTTAATTATGGAATGGTTGATGTTTTAGCACTTTCTGCCTCGAGTTTTTCTTGTTGCCACCAAACTCCCTACCCAGTCTTGCTACTTTACATGAAAGTAAAGTAATGCTGAAGATGTGATGCTGTCATTTCCCAGGGCTTGACAACTGATGGGTACACCTAAAACGCTACTCTCCCTCACCATCCCTCCTTGTAGTGAATTGCTAACCTCAGGGATGTGAATAAGGCCAGTTAATGGTAAATGAGTTTAAGGTTATGCACACAGTGGATTTGCCACTCTGGCAGAAGTCATCTGGAGGATCAATTTGGTTGAATTCCCTTTTAATGATTACCCCGATAGATCACTTGCAGGTAAAATTATGAAAAAGCAAGCGTCTCACATCAGATGGGAACCAGGGAGTCAAAATCTCAACTGCTGCAAAACCAGCACATGTTCCAAGAGGCATTTTGGTGCCAGTGCCAGTCAGTTCAATTAGAAGTAGCTCAAAATAGATTTCATAGTTGCTGGACTGAAAGGCTACATTTTACCTCCAGGTCTCGATCCAGCCACTGTTTTCTGAGATAGATCTGTGTCTGCTAGAGCAGGAGCTAGAGCCCTAAGTCAGGTGTGCAAGGCCTGTTACTTATTTCATTTGCAGGCATTATTTAAAAGCTTCTTTTGCAATGTTCTCTCCAGAACAGAAATGCAGTGCGCAGAAGATGCAGAGGCAACGAAGTCTGATCTTTTCTGAGATCTCTTTTCTTCCTCCCAGTGTTGGTCAGCACAGTTCATGCGGCCAAGGGAAGACTCTTGGCCCATGCAAATTGACAGGGGCAGAAGTTAAAGAAGCCACCTGAGTCCCAGAGAAGAGCTCCCACTCCTAGCTGCTCCCATGGCCTCAAATGACCACTGTTTGTCTTCTGTGACTTGTTTTTACAGAGCAGCTCCTCAGGCTTTGTCTGTAGGTGTCTGTGGAGCTGGATCAATTAATGTGTGCTGTCATATGTGCAGAAAAGGTAGTAAAGAGAGGTGTAAAAGTGCCAAAAATTTTATTTCATAGCTCTCCTTTCAAATCTTCCCTTCTCATAGAATCACAGAATGTGTTGGGATGGAAGGGACCTTTAAAGGTCATCTAGTCTACCCCCCATTATCTGGCTTCTGCTTGAAAAAATGCACGGTAGAGGCCCACCAGCACTGTCCCTGTAAATGCCGAGCATAGACGATGAAGTCCTCCTTTCCAGGCCTCCCTCCCATTGCAGTCATCCTGCAGAAACTCTGCAGGTGGTCATTCTCAGCTGGCCGGTGTAGCCCCCCTCTTCTCTGAGGCCAGTAATAGCGAACCGTGGATTTGAAGGGCTGCATGAACTCTCACTGCTGTGCACACCCAGGGCTATATCCCTGCAGGACATCATTGCCATGCAGAGGCAGGCAGCCTAGTGCATGTCTCAGGATGAATACAGTATGGTACCACGCAGTTCTGTCTGGGACCGTAAGCACTGTCTCATTGCTGGCATGAAGCCCTCCAGGATAGTTAGGGCTCTCAGTTGTACCAATGCAATCTTCCTTGCCCCATTTCAGAGGCGGAATTGCTTTAAATAGCTTGCTTAGGAAGCCTCACACTTGGGCACTATTAAAAATGTCAACAGCTCCCCCAGACTTACAAACACAAGGAAAGGGCTTGGGCAAGCGTGTGGTACCTGTAGGCAAGTATTGATTTTCTCATCACAATGTCAGCACAAAATCTGGCATACAAACGACATGTGGTTCATGTGAATTCTGTTTTGATATGCCGTCTCTCAAAAAGCTCAGGAGAATGAAAAGGGGGGCTGTTTGCAGCTGGATAGGCACAGGGGCCTCCATATAATTCTCTGTGTTTTCCTGCCATTACCTTATTTCCAAAGGAGAGGAAGAGCACTGTATTCATGAATGCTATGTAAAAGCTGTTGCATTTTCACCGAGAGAGAGTTTGGTTTGTCTGAGTTGGGAATGAAAACGTGGTTAGAGGGAGCAAATTAAATCTCAAATGTAATGCCTCTGATTTGCAGAAGGGAAAGGGGAAGTGCTAAGTGAATATAGGAAATTGCAGCATTATGCGTTGTGAGAGCAATTCTTTCCATCCTTGTAGCTAATGGACTGAACAGAAAGTGAACAATTTGTTTCATACAATGATTCACCAACACTCTGACAGGGTTTCCAATTCTGAGCTCAGTTTCATATTCAGCTCCCTGTTTACTAGTGAAATAGTACAATTATCTGTCTACCTCTTACATTTTATAAACAGGCAAGGCTGCGGTGTCTGAAAAGAGTAAAAATAACTGTGTAGATCCTGGTTGGTTAAGGCTGGAGGGAAGGGAAATGAAGCAAGTGTTATCTTTCCAGTGGTCTATTGGAACACTCCTCTAAAAATGAAGTTAAATTCCCTGGGAAAATAGGTCCAAAAGAAAAATGCCAATGGAACTCGGGTTTCAATTTCTATTTAATGTTTTCCCCATCCAGGTTTGTGAAAGGAAATCACAAAACATTTCCTGTTCGAGTGCACTTTTCAAATTGTCGATAGTAAAGTAGCCAGAACTGTTACAGCTGAATTGGCCACATAAAGCTCTGGTGAAAACGCGATGCTTCTCCCAGAGGCGTTTGGTAAATGTGCTAAGCTGCTTTACAAGACAGGATGACATTTTTCTGCCTTTAACCCCAGTTTTATTGAGAATAGAAATCACTTGGACTATAAGGAGTTTCAGTTTTAAATCTGGAAATGCTTGTGAGCTGGCCCTGACTGCATACATTTCTTGCTCGTGGAATCAGAGTGTTTGAATGAGGGAAAATCTAGGAACAACCTTCCAGAAGAGTGTAATTAATTGCTTGTTAATATTAACTATTGATGATACGTTAGTACTTATCAGGGCTGTTTGGAAGGAGATTCTGGACCAATATATTGTAAAAGGGCAATCCCTGTCCCAAAGTATAAATTCAGTAGGGCTTTTATAATCCAGTGAGAGTCAATGAATTCGATGGAAGAAGGTGATGACTATAAAGATGGCTATGAAGGCTATTAATAAGGGTAACAAACTGCATAGTTGAGGATTTAGGAGTCTTATTTCAAATTACATAGCTAAAATATAAAAAAATTTAGAAGTCAGTAGCAGCAATTACCTGTTACAGCCCCTTCTGCTAGATGGTGATGAGACTGTCACTTCATGGGAGAATCTGAGTCTACCCCTTATGCTCACCATAAACAATGAGTACAAAGTTGATGCTAAAAATGCTTTTAGTTTGAGAGACGCTTAAATTGATGGCAGCAGCAGCAGTCAATGCGGGTTCTGAAATCTAGGATCTTGCTGAGGAGGTAGGGCGGGCAGCGGAAGGGACCTGCCTTATTGGGAATGGCACCCATCAGTGGCTTCAGAGCAACTGAAGAGCATGAATTTCATAGCACCCATTTTGCCCATTGTTCCTGGAGACCCAAGGAGGAGCTCTGCATAGCAGAGGGAAAGTATCTGCCTTTTTCCCATAGATATAATGGAAAAGGGACAGAATGTTAGACGAAAACAGCCTGCGTGGCTTCGGTAGGGGAGAGAGATTTAAGATTATCAATAGCAGAAGAGTTGGAGTTACCTAATCTTAGCAAATTAAGGGAAAAAATGCCCTTTTTTGTTAGTTTCTTATAAATCCTAAACTACCGGTACCTCTGTCCATGCATAGGAAGAGAATCTTCAGTTTCAGGGCTACCTCCCTCAATGACCCTGGGATAGAGGTGCCTGGTTAAACGTCTGCTGAGTCTCTGGGTGATTTTACTGCTGACCTTTCTGGAAGCAGTACCCTGGGCCTGGGTTTGCTGGGTAAGCCAGCAGTACTGGCTTCATGGCTGGGATTTGCAGTGGTACAACTAATCTACTCCCTGTAAAATGGAGAAATGCAGCATTCCCTATGGGTTGCAGGAGTGAATATGGGGGAATAGGGGCAAATTTGTCCTATGAGGTGTTTACTTCAGGTTGATATGAAATGTAACCCGTGAGTGCTTTTCTCTGTAAAGTTAGCCTTGGGTAGTTACTGCAGATGTAGCATTACTAAGTGTCTCCATTCGGGTGGATGGCTCTCACTCCGTATCTTTCTAACCTTAGCAAGCTCCAGGCAAACCTTGGCAGTGGTCTGAATCTAAGTGAAACCTGCCATTTTGTTTAGCTCTGGAATAAATCACATATCTAGAGGAGCAGGAGGAATCTGCCTGAAGAGTTACCATGCTGTGATGGTCCTTTGCAGTTAGGCAACTCTTTGAGCTAAGAAGTATAGATCATGGTGGCCCCAGGGCTGTCTTAAAGTAGTCTGGGTAGAATTTGCACAAAGCATATGACCCTGTGACTGGGGAGCTACAGCAGATTTCTCTGGATTCCCCTAAATTCCTGGGTTTCTGCTTTCTACTGGGCATAGTATAAGTGAAAGAAACCACAAACTGGGTAAAAATGTTTTTCCTCTGTTGGTAAGCAAGTGGTGCAAATAGAAATCTTCCCTTTCCAGCACCACAAGTTCAAGAAAGTGACTGCTCCACTTCCAGCCTCCCTGGCACTCTCACACCAGAAGTTGTAGACAGCATTTGTTCCCTGTGATTCCCTCTTGCAACCTTACTTTCATTTTCCTGGGGCACTACAGCATGGTGAAAGGTGACTCATGTTCCCTTTCAGAAGATGGCTTCATCTTTGCTACTGAGGAAAGGTCCTTTATTTCTTGCAGATTCCTGAAAAATGTTTTGTGGTAAGATGACAGACTACGTCTACTTTCACACATTTGCCTAAGTGCTTGCAGCCTGCACACGTCCTTCACTGTTGGACATTTCCCAGTACTGGCATCTGTAAAGCCCTAAACAAAAACTAACCTATTCTAGTCTTCTTAGATTAAAGCAAACAAGGAAACTGATATTTTATTGCCCTCCTTCCCTTCTGTGTTTAAATTACCATTTGCCTTCATTAATCTTGTGTGTGGCTCCTCAGTTAGGCAGTACAGTTTTTCAGTGTGTGAATGTATGTATGCATAAATTAAAAAGAGGCCAGATTATTTTCTGAGCAGATTTTTCCATGGTCTCCTATATCGTAATTGCTGCCCAGGGTTCTGCAAAGTTGCACATGCGGTTCTCATGCAGAAAACAGAGCAAACATAATGTAACTAACCCATATTGACTACCAGATGCTTCAAAGTGTTCAAGACTTGCAGTAAATTACTGTTTTCTTTGGTCTGTATCCACTCTGCCTTCTGATGCTTTTCCCTTTGATGCCCTGTGACCTCGCTGCGAATGCAATGCCTTCTGCTCAGTGCTCACATGGACAGATGGACAATGGTGCCAGCAAGGGATCTCAATAATCAGTCCATTAGACTCTTGCTTGTCATTCCTCAGAAGGATGATAACTGATTAGCTAAAGCTAATGGTTTCTGACAAGTGCTTAACTAGACTTAAAGAAATACTGTTTCTGTGAAACCAGAGCCTTTTGATAGATATTTAAAACTTCACTTCTCTGCCAGATGCGTGTGTTAGTAACCGTACTTCACCAGCTGATCACATCTCATAATTACAATTACTTGTCCTAGCCCAGGGAAAAGCTCAGTTCATTTGTCCAAGTATTGATTAACTGGTGTAGTCAATTTTACTTTACTTCACAGAGGGTAGATAACCATTAATAATGTTATAATTACAGCCCAGAAAGTATGATGATGAGGGGCTAGAGGAGAGGCCAAGAGAACTTGAGAAGTGAAGGCTCTGGGGGGATTTATCGATAGGTATGTGTGCCTGATGGGAGATGGGGATGACGAAGAAGGAGCCAGACTCCTCTCAGGGGTGCCCAGTGACAGCAGTGGGCACAAGTTGCTGTACAGGAAATGGAACTTGAACAAAAGAAAAACATTTTTACTGTGAGGGTGGTCAAACACTTGCAAGGGTTGTCCTGAGAGGTTGTGGAGTCTGTCCCCTAAGAGGTACTCAAAACCTTGCAGGACCCAGCCCTGAGCAACTTGCTCTGGCTGATCCTGCTCTGGGCTGGGGGTCAGACAAGACAACTTCCAGGCGTCCCTTCCAGCCTCAACCATGCTGAGACACTGTGACCAGGACATATCACAAACACTGCTAATACGCTGTAATAGTAATTCCATCAGAAGCTTTGCCATCTCTTTCTAAGCCAAATGTGGATAACATTGCAGATTGCATCTTATTTTTGTGGTAGAGTCTACAGTGCTGTCTGCTTAATGTTTTCTTCTAGGACTATCTTCCATGCTTTTGCTTGAGATATTAATCACTGATTATTAACCAGTAAGATCTGTTCCTGACAGAGTAAGATCTCTTCTGATCTCCCATAAATGGGCTAAAGCAAACGTAAGTATGTAAAGTAAAACAAAGATTTGCATGGAGGAACACAGTGTTGCAAAAGAAGGCAGCAACTTGTAGCTCACTTAGTTTGTAAGCCTGTTGCTGGCTTATTCCTATGAGAACTCAGAGTGAGCTGCAGCTTTGAGTTAAGAGTCTAACAGCCCCTACAGCTCAGCAAAGAAATCCTGTGAAGATCCTCCCACTGTGAATGAAGATCAGAAGAATTTTCTTAGCGCTTTGGGTGTCAAAGTCCAAAGTCCAAAGACCAAGTCATTTTGCCCTGCTCTGAGGTTGTTGGAAATCTCTTGGGTTAGGGGAGCTTCCAGAGAGCCACAGATGGGACCTCGTTCTCTTGAACTTCTGGAGGTGGTGAAGTAGGACGTACACCAAGGATATGGCTTTATGAATGGGGTAAAAACTGAGAAAATTATTATCTGGAGTCAATAAGTTCATATCCTCAATCTTTTTGACCCCATTATCTAGACTTCAGCTAATTTCAAGGATCTGTTCCAAAATTAGTGTCAAAACACAGCCAGTTAATCTGCTATTCATCCATCATACGGAACAAATGTGACCATTCCTACTGAATAGTGATTGCCCATGGGCGGTGTGCGTGTACTTGTATTCCCTCATACAGCCCACTCTTCCACACAGGTCCGTATTGCTTTATGTAAATTCATGCTAATCTCGGTCTCTGTACATGTGGGCATATTTCACCCATCTGATAAGGATCAAGGGACTCACCCCTTGCTATATAGTTTATATTCAAACAAGCCGGGGTTAATTTGATGCCAGGAGAACAGCTTTTAATTCACCCTCTCAAGGCATTAAACTACCAACATTAACTTTCTATGCTCAGCTCTTGGGGTCTACAAGGAAATGGTGTGAGCAAATTTGATAGCAGGTATATTGGCATGTGAATGTAAATCAGGTAGAGAGTTGTAGGCAAAATGAGTATCAGGCTAAGATGTGTGGTGCTTTACAAAGGAAAAAATGAACAAAATTAAGCTCAAGCTACATTTTTTGTTCTCACAGCATTGATAGTTTGGGTGTTTTATCTGAACACTGTGGGCGGATTGTTTGGAAATAGTAGGTCGTGAGATGTTTTGTTAATGAAAATGTGGAGGGCTCTCGTGTCCCAGTCTGAAATGTAAAATCTCTTTTCCAGTGCAAATCTTACTGTTAATTTGATTTATTTCTATCAGTGACCTGTGTTCCCTTCCTTCCCTACTCTCCTTAAAGTTCTCCAAAAAGATACAGTCCTTCATTTTTGCCCGTTTGGATGCATAATCCAGTGGTGTCTTTTTTATTTACAGACTAAGTGCTGAGTAGTGAAATGTAGATAAACAATAATCTGTCCAACTCACAAATACTGATTGCATACCCCCTCTTTACCACTGCTATCATCACTACAAAAAGCTTTGTTAGAACTTATGGGGTATTTGTAAAAGTCAAGAGATTCCGGGGAATTTTACCTTTCTGTTCAAGCTAAGGGAAAATATCTCAAAGCCTGGAGCCCTCTTCAGCAAAATCATTGCAAGCGGGTCCTGCTCTTTCTTAAATTGGCAAGGCGACATCTTGAGCGCATCTGCTGAGTGCCGCTGTGACAGTCTGATCACCTGGGGAGAGAAGTGTCTCGCAGACAGGCACATCCCAAGCCGTTTTGGTAATTATAGGTGAAAACTAACAGCTTGCTAGTGCAGATTCTTGAGTGCCCAAGGCGTGTGCTTACAGTAAGAGCCTCCACAGTACAACTGCTGCATTCAGTGATTCTGCAGCGGCTTGTCTGGGGGGCTCCAGGGGACTCCCTGGGGAGAGCGTGTTGTAAATAGAATAATCAGGAGATAATAAATGTAATGGACAGTAGTTTTGCAAGCTCCTGATCAGCTGGAGTTGAGGGACCACATGCCAGCTACTACAGCCACATGATTGTCAGGTGCTGGCTGGGCATCTAACCAGGCCTTTCGGTTGCAAACAAAAGTAATGGTCCTTCTATCCAAAAGTTGTTCATAATGTTCCTTGATTGCTTCTCCCAGTAACATATTCATCTTCTACCAGCCTAATCTTGCCTGTTCTCTAGATTTCACTAGGCACTGAATAAAGTATCAGTCTCATTATGGAACGGAGAGGCACTTACTGTCAACCTTAATGTCACCAGCATTGACATCAAGCATGACATCAGGCTGTCAATTTTATGTTCATGTAGGCGTTAATTAAAGTCGTAGCCAGTTGGTAGGAGAATATCTGTATCTTCAACAGGTCTTCCTGAATTGAGGCATGAGTGCCAAAACAGAGGGTGTGAAAGTGTAGTTTAGGCAAAGCATAGATATCTGAGTTGAAAAGCATGGAAAATGCCAGCTCCTTTCCCGCTTACACCCCAGAGGTATTTGAATTCCTTAAGTTCCACAAGGCTTGACTCTGGCATTTCTTGGTGCCTAAATGTCTGGAAAGACCCAGAAGTGCCATTGTCAGGACTAGGTGACTGTAAGTCCAACTGTGATTTCCAATCAGGCATTTCCCTGAGCAAGTGTCCTGAAAGTCATGAACAAGTTGATTGGAACCAGGAGGACTAATTTCACAAAATTAGGAGTGCGTGATCTTTCCCTTTTAAAACTCAGGCAGGGAAAGTCCCACACCTTCTCCTCCAAAATACAGCAGCCAGCTGGAAGCAGAACTGACCAAAGGCATAAGAGGTCTTCTGCCTGAAAGAAGAGAGCCCAGCACCTCTCATCTGGGCTGGACATCCTAGCCACTGATGCATGGTCCATCTCTGCCAAGAACTCTGGCTCTGTGCATCAAGAACTGGAGGGGGCAAGATGAAGTCTGGTGTTAGAACATAGTTACTTAGGTTTTTGCTTTTCTTCCTTTAGCTTAGCTACCACTGCTTAGAGTGAGTATTCCTCTCAGAGGTACAGGGGGAATTTAAATTAGCATGAAAACTATCTTACCCTGATAAAAAAAAAGTGAATTCTCTATGTTGTCTCATGGAATTGTTCGCAGTTTGGCAGCTGGGTGAGCCCACCTTGTGACCAGCCAGGAATGAAGGAGGAAGGGGTAACCCTTTATTTTGAGGGTCGGGGAAAAAGCGCGTGGCTGTCAAGACAGCGGGCTCCACGGCGCTACCTGCGCCAGGCACCACTTGTGCTAACACGTGAGCAGCAGCAGGCAGGCACAGCAACAGCAGGACCACACGTGCGCCCTTGCAACTGTGCAGAAAGGACCTACAGGCTGGCTGTAGTCTTCCCACATGCCCCGGGGGCACCACAGCAATGACTAAAATGGTTAAACTTCTGACTACATTTTAGATCCTTAGTACCGATGATTCCTGAGATAGTGGAGAACCAAAGCTACAATAGCCTTTTTTGAATTTTAGGTTCCAGGCTGAACTTGGAGGACAAGTAGCCTGGGAAAAAGAAATTATGTTCTTTTTACTTTTAACAAGGTGGGTTGATCTGGAAGTCTCTGGAAAAATTGTAAATATGGAGTCTGACTGTGGTATTTTCTGCAAAGATAATCAGACTAGAACTGCTCTTAAATGAGTACTGACCTGGAAAGACAAGAGCATGGACTGGAGCTGTCTGGAAAAGTTCCTTTTTTTTTTTAGGGAGAAATTACAGTTTTTTCTCTGTAATTGCATGTAAAATAACTTTCTTGTGTCCAAGACTCAACTATTTGATGCGTTAACAAGACTGGCATGACTGCATCATGGAGTACCAAATCTAAGCTTCTGTTAAAACAAGCGAGTTTCTAACTGTTTTGTTTGCCAAGAAAATCTTCCCACAGTCTAATTAATGTAATGTTGTCTGTCTGAGTCTGCAGACAGCCTTAACAGAAAAGCATGAACCTTTCCACCCCATTCATCTCAGTGAAGTGCCAGCTTCACACTCCTTGGTTTCACTCAATGTCAGTGCCACTTGCTTTATTGCTGCGTGTTTTATCTGAAGGTTTGGAAGGGGCGTGCTGGCACATGCAGGGAAGGAAAAGCAGAGGAAAGAAGAGCAATGCTACAGAAAGGAAGAAGAAGGCATCAGCTGTTCTCTGCATCTGGGTGATGGATTGAGCCCCTCTGGTGACTGCAGAGCAAACGGAAGCAGGAGCTCTGGCCGGCTCACCTAGTGTAACCTCCCCCGAGGGCAGCCCCTTCATGTGTTGCACTGCTGCCAAAGGTGGAAATCTTTCCCGAAAGCCAGCTGAGATCATCCCTCCTGCAAAGCAGGCTGGTTGCCTCTTGTCCTTCTGCCATGTCCCACTCTTTCTGCTGTAGTAATCCGAGCCATCGTGGAGCCCGGTGCGAGTGAGTATCTGTAAATAACCTGAGTGCTGTTAACTGGAGATGTTGGCATTGGCACTGACACCCCAGTGGCTCCAAGGAGGCTGGAGGCTCAGGTCTTCTTCTGTCTGCCCTGTATCCAAAGAGCACCAGTCTGCATTTGGCCTTGTCTCCATCACAGTGGCTCCTTCCCTGCTCAGGCGCTTTTGCAGAAGAGCTCCCCTTCCCTGCTTTTCCCTCCTTTTCCCAGTGGGTTTTCAATACACTGAAGTCAGACACTCTTCTCCATGTCACTGGATGGGACTCTCTGTTTTTAGTTTCCATTTTTTTCTAAGCCCCTCATGGTCTGTAGCCAGAATGAGAGAGAAGTGGCCACCTTTGGGGGCTATGACTCCTGAAATGTCTCTTCTCTAATGCTTCTGGTGCAAATACTGTAGCTTTGTGTGCTCGAGCTTTGGTACCTTTGTAACAAATGCACGTAATGTTCCTCTTCACGTAGAGGGAAATTCAAGGCTGTGCTGAAAAATGTTTGGCTTTCTTCTTTTAAACCTAACAACCAAATCCCATGATATTTTTCACCTCTCTCTGTGTGCTGTAGCTTTTTCACACCTCTCCACTTAAGAGCCCCTTTAGATGCACTAAAAAGAGTCCCTGCATCTTTGGAGAAGAGGTGGTTAAAAAGGCACAGGACTGTGAAGGGGAGATGGGGCTATGGGAGCTGAGCGAGGCCGAGCCAAGCCAGAGGAAAAGGCAGCATCAGCTGAAGACAAGGAGAAGTAAGGGCCTGGAGGATAGGGGAGGGAGGGCTGCTGGAGCCTGTCCTTCATCGACTGAATAAACAACCCACATAGCAATAACAATAAATAATTTTATGAGGAGCTAGATAAGCTTTTAAGGGGAAAAATGGTAGGGGGTGTAACTGCAAATTGAGGAGGAAAGCGGCTGAGATGGGTTTCCCTGTTGCCGTCTGTCCTCTATTTGGCAGCAGCTCGTTTGTGAAAAAAGCAATCAAGAGTAGTTTATGATGCTAAGACATTTCAATGACTTGCACTCAGTGAAAATCATTGATGTTTCTGCTTTAGCTAGACTTTGCTGCTTGCAGTTGAAAGCATTTCACTGCCTGAAATCCGGTTTTGTTAAACCTGGCAATGAGTAAAATCACAAGTTCCTTAAGAAAATCCTCTGGGCTTGAAAGGGGACGTGTTCATTACCCCTGCAATTAGCAGGAAAACTCCACCTCGACGGGGCACTCAGTCCCTTCTGACTCCCCTCCTCATGGCTCCCTAATCAGCAGGTGCCATTCAGATCGTAGATTGCCACAGTTTAATGCATATTGTAGAAAACTGATTACGTGTCACTGTGAAACACTCCAAGAGCTGGGCCATAAATATTTCCATCAACTTGTCTCTCTACCATCCCCAGGACTCCACTTCCTGCAATACAGCTAATCCCTCAAAATGCAGCTTGGGTTTTGGTTTCTGTGGTGCTGACCCATATGCAAAGGAAAGGTTACCTTGGGAACAAGGTTAAATGATAGGCTTACGGACCTACTCTCTTTTTTTCCCCCTTTATTTTATGATGGAAATGTAAGATGTTGTGAATGGTTCATCATAACATATGCCAGCAGAAGCATGCCAAAAATAACAATCTGAAGCAGCACACGGTATGTAACGCTTTCATACTTCTCCGAGAGTTAGAGAGATCATTGAAACAACACATGTCAGATGCTATTACTGTCATATTGTTGGGGCCATCTGTTAGGGCCCAAGATCAAGACCTGCTGCTTTCCCTGGAACAGCAGCTCCACAAAGGACTGTGGCAAATTAAACTAAATCCGCTCAGGCCTGGGGAGTTCATCTGAGGGTTTTGCTTGTTTTATTTCAAGATTTCATCAGGGACAAAACCAACAGCATATTTTGGATTATATGTTGGCTCCAGGGGAAGTGTGGGGAAAAGCTTTTTAATTCTTTTTTTATTTGTTTATTTTTTTGTGTGCGTTTTTTTTTGAGGGACTAAATAGCAGGTACAAGATAAGGACTGAATTGTCAGGATGGGATGTATACATTTGCACCCACAGGTGTGCTTCTTGGGAAAACATGTTCATAAATAAAGTTCATACAAATGTGTACATGCAACTATTTGCAGCTAATAAACAATAATTTGATAGCAACCTGCAGTTGTATATGACAACCGATTAATGCAGTTGACTACACAAACACAAATTTTCAAAGCAAAGCAAAGCAGAGACTTTTGAAGTTGCATATGGAATTTGGATGCCAAATCCTCCTGGTGGTCTTCAAAATCTCAGCTAGAATACCTGTAAATCTGTTTATTATATATAAGATGAAATTCTATATAATTTTGAATCCGCAGGGAGTTTTGCTATTGACAGCAGTGGGCTGGTTTTCACACATACACTTACTGTATCGTTATAGCTACTCACACACACAGATCTATACATATAATATAGATACATGTTTTCAATAGTATTAACGTAATGGGACAGCTTTTAGTTCTACTGGATTCATATAAGTTTACGTAATGGGCATATGTTTTACTGACGTGTTTCATAACAGTTTTAAACAATGTCCTTACCCACACCAGAACACTGAAGATTTAACTGTATTGATGTGGAAGATGGGAAGTTTCTGTTATAAAGACAGACGTGGTTCAAATGCCATGAAGTGGGAGTAGTTTTCAAACGTAGGTAAATGACATAATAGATCTGGAATGTTTTTGCGGAGGTTTTGTTTTGCTGCATGTTGGTGAAAGACTTGGACCCGGCTCCTACCCATTCTGCACTTTCCAGTTAGTGGGGGATCTTGCACCACAAAAAGCCTCCAAAGCTTTGCTTCAACTCTGATGCAGAAAGACCTTCTGCTTTGAAATCTCAGGCTGTGCTGCAGCATATGGGTACTTTTCCTACGGACTCAGGATGCACATGTTCATCGTGAGAGCCTCCTTCTGCTCCCAGAGGAGTCCAGCAGAAGGGGATATGATAGCAGGAGAGACCTCCCCAGGGAGGGGGCAGGAGAGAGCCCCAGGGAGGAGGAGGCTCAAAGCTGGTACTGAAATAGGGAGGGAGCAGCAGGGAGATCCCTGTTACTCTACAGGGCAGGAGGGAGATGTGTGGGGAAGGGAGAGGACTGCTGGCAGCACCTCGTTCTTTCTACCCACTGGCTGTTTCTGTGTTTTGCCCAGTGATTGTTTCATGTAAAATCTGTGGATGGTCCTTAGAGCTGGGGTAGGATCCAGGTCCCCATTTCCAGGAGAGCACTCTTACTGGCAGGACAGAGACATGAAGTTTATTAACTGTGCCTTCAGGGCCTGGGGAGGGAGATTTTGCTTGCGGAGGTCAGACGCTGGGGAGAGGACAGTAACTTTATGCTCACGGCAATTTTATAATCTACCGCTGTTCGTTCCTTTGGGTCTCTTGCAGGAAACTGGTGTCAGAAAGATGCTGCTGCAGCTGTTGCTGGCGAGCAGGAATGATCCCAGCTGCAGCACCCTCTACACACATACTGCTGTCTGGGGATACTAGCAGTACAAACTGATTATGCAGTGCAAAAGTATCTAACAACCTTCTATTTATTTCCTTTGCAAGAGAAATTCCCCAAGTAGATCTCTGTCATTCCTCCCAGCCAATTTTACTCATTGCAGTGTTCAATGGGAAGTGTTTGAAATACATTATTGGAAGCCTTGTTTAATTGAAATGCATTGTGTCCAAACTAATTCGGAAGAGCCAAGACTGATTTTATGACATATTGGAAAACTCTTGGGTCCTTGGAGGAGGGAAGTGAGGTGGAACTGAAAGATGGTGTGGCAGTTTTGGGGCCAGGCAAAGGGCATGTTGTTGAACCCCAGGTACTGTAGAGTTATTTGTCACCCTCAAGAAGAGCTAGCCTAAAAGGGAAGCTTCCATAATATGAAATAACCTCCCCTTCCCTCCCTCTCTGGGTTTGATCTCAGTGTTATTTTGGGGTAGAAGTATTCTTCTGATTTTGAGATTTCTGCCAAATGACAAGCTCCCAGGACAGGGCATTTCAGCTTGGTGAAACTGATGTTCTTGTCACTTTTACTGCCACCTCCAGCATGAATGGGCAGTGATGCCAATTTCCCTGAGCAGCTGCCGGCGCCTGCCGCCAAATGGGACTCTGGGGGGATCCACTGGCAGAGTGGCTCCAGCTGAGGGACCACACAGCTTCCAGCATCTCCAGCCTGGGGCAGGTGTGTCAGCAGCCAGGACGACTGATCTCAGAGGACTGTCTTGGATTAATCAAAAGCTTGACATGCACTGACTGGCACATTTTAGGCTGCAAAAGGTGGTATTTTTTGACTAATCTTTATTTTGATAGCATGTTCAAACAATTCTGAAGCCCCTCTCAAGAGTTCCCACAATCTAAGTGCTCACATTCCCTTTTTGCTGGCACTTCAGATAGGCTCTCCAATTTCCTTTAATATCCAGCCTGCATGTGACCAGAAAAGCTCTTGAAAGTAGGTCCACTTTTAAGGTCATGGAGAAAGAACAGTCAATTCTTTAACGATCTGACCAGCACTGAGGCAATTCCTATATATTTCATATTAAGTGGTAATAGAAGACTTTCATAAAGAAAACCCTAAACCATCCCAAACTGCGCTTTCCATGAATGAATTCAAACACAAAAACTGCCTGCCTGTGGTCTGCAGGAGTTCAGACCCGAGATGTGTCAACATGAGTGCTGTGTCCAATCTCAGTCATAATGACACAGAGAGAGACTATTGCTAGTCCCACTGCCAGGCACTAAGTAATTCCTTGCTGGAAGAGGTTTGCTCAGTTCCAGCAGGGAAAGAGGCAGCCCCACTGCAGAGGCTATCCAATTATGTGGATTTTTCAGGAAACGCTGTAAAAACATTTTCCTTCATGAGCCTGTGCTTGAGCTATGTATTTCTAGCGATACAGTATTTTTGTTCTGCATGGCTTTTTATGGTGTTTAATGATATGGCAGGTTTCAAAAAATTGGTGATTGAAAGATTAAACTGTGTACTGTAAAAGGTGGCAGAAGGATGATTAGTTTGTTTGTTTGTTGTTTTCTTGCTTGATTTTCCTTAGGTTAGAAGCAGGCAGAAGAATTCAACGAAACCAAAATGTGTTTTTTCAATGTTGAGGAAATATAGGCTTCCTTGTTTAGACTGGGAATATTCTTTAATGAAGACAGCCCTTGAAGTAATAGTATATATGGGGGAGGCTGGGGCTGGAGCTATTTCTCCTAAGGGAATTGTGAATTAATATGTGTTCCTCTCTTTTCCTCTCATTTTCTTCTGTTGGTAGTAAAAAGTATATCCATACTGTAGCTTCAGTCCATGTGGTTTAATATCCTAGACTGGTTCCCCCTTGGGACTAGTGGACGTGGGGAGAAGGAGTATATTTAGAAAAGGAGACAGTTTGTCAAGAATTAAAGAGCATTTTGGTCAAAACAAGACCCCTGAAATGCAACAGATTCAATAGAGATGATTTCAGATATGTTGTCTAGTAATTCTGTGCTGCTTTTGCTGCACCCTGTGGTTTCTGGATTCAGAGGCAGAAAAAATACAGTCTGCCTTACTGAGCCACGGTGTTGTAAGAAATGAAGAGTGCCAAATATCCTGTGTCTGTTAATGGCTGGCAGCGGGTCCTTGGGGAGAAAGAAAGTGAAATGGGGCAAGCCCCGAGGGAGCCTTGCCAGCACCCAGCGCTGGTGGCCCAGCTGCCAGGGGCTCTGCCTCTGCGGCGGGGAGCATCTCTCCTCCCCGGGGAGCTGCTCTGCCAGTGCACACCTGCCTTTCGGGTCCGCCGTCCCTCACCAACCCCCCTTTCCTCTGCCGATGCGGGGACCCTACCCAGGAGCTTTTTGTGCCTTCGGAAGCGTGATGCTGTGCCCTTGAAGGGCAGCACCGAGGGAGGAGGCAGAAACTGAGCCCCTTTTTTGGCCTGAATTCCACCCACTTTTGTTCAGAAGAAGTCAGCACCTTCTGCTGTGCCAAATGCCTGTTCCTAGAAAGCACTCAGTCACAGAGCCATTTAATAGACTTCTCAGATCGCTGGGGGGAAGCCATTTATTCATTTTATCTGCTTTTTCCCCTGGGGAAGTAGTCCAAAGCCTGCAGTGGCATCAGGAAAACCTAGAGGAATACTGACAGATCTCATTTTGCAAATTGTCAAATGAACCCATTTCCCACTGTTGCTGGTAATGTCTTTCATTATGCCTTTAATGAAATTGTATTGACATATTTATGGTCTAATAAAATAAAAAAGAAGATACCCTGGAAAAGCAGTTTTCAGGAGCTGAAATGTTTTAATAATGGTTTCGTAAATGATTTTGATTTTTTTTTAGTCATAAACTTTGGCAAAAGGAAGTGTGGATAGTTCAAAACTGCTAATGAAATGGTCTCTGGACTGTGCCATTTAAATCCTCTAAGATGTATTTTCTGCTGTCTCTCCTTTAAATTTGATGCCCTTCATTTTTAACATCTATGAGGAGCTGGCTACAATGTGTTGTATCTTCTTCCCACACAGCCCATTTAGCCGCTATTATGTTTTCCTACTCTCTTATCACTGGGAAAACAGCACTTTGACATACCATTTTATGATTTATACTTTAAAATACCCACCTGATCCACTTTTATTACATCCTCAGTTGTTGAATTCAGAGTGAGTTAAAGGAGGGACTTTAGCATCTGTTTTGAAATTCTTAGGGATTAGCCAGAAAATTTGGTAATGATTTTGATGAGCATCTGTCAGTTTTTTCGTGGGGCAGTGCTGAGAGCTTCCAGATAGACTGTCATGTCTGGTCGATCTGGATCTGGACATTTCCTAAACCTGGGATCCAATCCGTTAATTGTGTTCATTTGCTTGAGTGTAGTTCTGGGTTTAGTAGTAGATGACGTGTAATTTTTTTCATAGTTTTTTCTTTTGTAAACTCATAAATTGAGCCTGACTGAGAGCTATGTCTTTTCACTTCACTTGTATGCATCGGCCAATTGCTGTATCCAGCTCAATTAACATCTGAATTTGCTTTCATGAAAAAAAGGCTATTGGTTCTGTCCCAGAGGTCACAGCAGACTAAGAAAATAAAGGTCATGTTGTATCTTGAATTCAGAATGTACAGATGTTATATGAAGATAAAATCTGAAACCCAGAAGGGAAAGGAAGACATATTTGCAGCTATACTATGTATATGTAAATGGTAACAGATGATTTACTGCTGGAAGAGTGTGGTATCCCTTTTTTCTTTAAAAAAACCCAATGTCATAAAAATAGGCAAACAAGAAAAAAACAAAATGGGCCAATGAATTACAACACATACTCAATCACTCTTAAATATGAGACTAGGGGAATATATGCTAGTTTCTTAGGATATGGCCAGTAAATATATATACCCTCAGTGGCAAATCTGGCTTCTCAGAACATTAGTTCCTATATCACAGATGAAAATAAGGATATAAACATCAAAAATAAAGAAGAGAAACAATACATATACCCATGAGATCTCTGTATAATCCAAATCAGTTGTCTGAAAGAGAGTTAAAACATACTTTATGCATTCAGGCAATACAGCTTTCCATCAGAGAAATAAAATAGATATATCTACAATGTATCAGCGCTGGTCTCATATTTTCTTTCTTTGGGGTTTACTCTGATTTGATTTCATAGTAGCCGTGCTTTTTCCCTTTGAAATTCACCATCCTTAGCTCAGACATAGGGATGAGAAACATTTCAGAGGCAGAACTCTTGGCACAATTTTTGCCCATGTTGTAATTTCATCCTGTTTCACATTTTCAGTCTCCTTCTCTGCCTGCTGTGACTTCTGACTTGAGCTTGGGCTGAATAACTGCAGAGTTCACCGTGTTCGAGACACGGTGAGCGCAGAGCTAATACATCATTTCATCCTCCGTGAGGCGGGGGGAGACATGTCGCTGAGGAGTACAAGGAGTTTGGCCCAGTTTTTCAGCAAAGACGTGCATGATACCTTTCAAAGTTTTATGAAGGAGTTGTCTTTTAAAGCCGTTTGTCTAGAAATCAAAGTGTGGCTCTTACAGACATACTTGTCTATCTGCCTGTTTGTATTTATTATCGGCTAACTTCAGGAGGGTGGCCGCAATGGCTTATGTACTTAGATAAGTGCCATGTTTAGATATGGGCAGCTTTTCTTTTCTTTTCCTTTGATCTTCTGAGAAGCAGTCCCTCTGTGCGCTGATGCCTTTGGTAGGACTGCAGACTGAGAGCTGGGTCACCTGTAACCTCATCTCTGATCTAACTGCTGCAGACAGACAAGCAGTGCACACAGTTTTACCTGAGAATTAAGGCTGTCCAAGTACATTTCTTAACAAAACCACAAACGTGCAAAGAAATCCTAAATTGAGGCAGCATTCAGGGCTCTTGCTAGAGGCACCTCCAAACATTAGCCAAGTGCTGCTGCAGCTCAGTTATACCATCACACCGATGACCATCTCGTCACGCTCACCTTTAGTGCAGCAATACTGTCACTGTGTGTAGTCAAGAAAGGAAAATGATGTTGTAAGGCACAGATTTAAAACTCAGAGTATTTGATTAGACACTGATGCATTGAATCTTCAAATCATAAATTTTACCATAAAAGAAGAAAAACAAATCAAGCTGATCATTTCTGCATATCCTACTTTACCTAAAGCTCACACTTCTAATATGTTTTATTAAAATATGTCATGGTTTTTAGAGCAATGGACGATTCACTGTTAACTGAAACCACATACAAACTCATACTGAAATCTACCCGTTCCCTGTTCCTTGTTTATATTCATAATATACAGAGCACTTAAGTGACTGTAGTCTCCAGGTGTCAGTGTGGGATGTTCTGTTCTGTCTCACAAACAGAGAAATGAAGCTCAGATGGAGTAAATGAGTTCCCTAAGGTCACATGTGATGTTTGCAATAGGAACAGGAGCTGCACTGAACTTCTCTGGTTGATCATTAAATGCGAGACTGTGCTGCCATGTCTTTGCCAGAACAGGCTAGCAACCAACCAGGGCAGAATGTGAGAATGTTTGTGGTTTAGCGTTTGAGTGTGTTGGAAGACTGGTTTATGACAAGATAATCCAATGCGCTTATGGAAACTATTAATGATTTTCACAGGATTGTAAGAACACTGGAGCAGACTTACAGTCCTGTGTCCTGTCTTCTATGCCTCAAAAGCAGGTGAAGCAATTCTGCAGCAAACAGGTGTAGGACTTGGGTCCCACATGATATCTCATCCGAGTCTCAAATAGAGGTCTGCATGACCTTAAAGCAACACTCTTACATACCCGTAGAAGAACATGTTTTGAACTGTGATATACGCTAGCCCCAATTACAGGTTGAGGTGCTGAATTTCTCTGGTCTTCATTTTATAAAATGTCTTCTGGTTCTTGTGACACAGAAATACATAAAACACAAAACAGAACATAAATATAATTTGGCAGCATGGATTAGAAGCCCATACAAACTACAAGCAAGTAAGTCAGTTGTCACCTCTAAAAGGTCTGGAATTGATTTGTTTGTCTGAATGGTATAAATATTCTTAGAGCTATTCTAAGGATGATTTTAAATGGTGGATTCATAAACTAACAGACTTTGTAATGTATGTGCACAAAAATTTACTCAGTATGTAGTGCATTTCTTACTAATTTCCAAAGGTTGCTCTATGTCCTTCTCAGAAAACACAGTGCTTTAAACTTAGCTGTCAGTTAAAATTTTAGTGCAAATTTAGAGCTGATCTATTCTGATGCCTACTAAATTCTATATTGTTTATTACTTTGTTTAAATAATTAGTGACTTGATCATACTCCTGGTTCACTTGAGCAGTGAGACTAATGATGTCTTCTCTTATTGATGTCTTAAATGTCTTGGGCTATGTGAAAGGGCAGTACACTTGTCATTTCATGTGGAACTTCAATGATAACACTCCCCAGGTTTTCACAGGATTGATCATCATGTTGGAGAAAAAAAGTATCTTTTTTCTTGCATGCTATTTAGTTTTAAAAGTTGATAATACACAAGAAAACGAAGATTTCTTTTCTTGCATTGAAGTAAATAGCAACCATTTGATGAATCATTGCAGCATGTGTAGTAATTCAATTTCACTCTTCAGTCAGTTTGTTTTAAATAAAAATCTTGCACAGTTCCTTACCAGTGTTTCCTATCTAGCTTTAGCTTTTTAGGGGATACTGGATGGAGAGTTAGCAACAGAGGCTTGTTTGTTCTCTTAATCCATAAAAGAGGAATTGTACTGCAATGCAGTTTAGGAAAGAAAGGTAACAGTGCAAGGAAGCCCAATTTGAATCCATGCCTGGCTGTATAAACTTCACCTTTATTCTTCATTATCCACCACAGAAGGTAAAGTGCCTCTGTGTTTGTTAAATCATTGGCCTTGGTCTTACAATTGCCATTCAGGGTCTGCAGCCATGGCATTGTAGCTGTCTGTGAAGCTGAATTCAAATCACCCTCACTCTGACTCAGAAGGCAAATTAAGGGCTCGGGTCAACTGATGGCAATATTTGGTAGAAGAATTTAACTGGTTGCCTGAGGGTAAAGGATTTTGTATTTGCGTATCTATCCCCTGAGACCCCCAAGCTGGGCCACATCTCATGGTGAATGCTAAACTTTGCTATGGATCTGAACTGATCTAGCTAATGGAGCTAGACCTCACCACCTCTGACCTTTCCTGGTCCTCCCTGTCAGACTGGACTGGGCATTCTCCTCCGAACTGCACCGGGGGTTGCCTTTGTCGAAAGCCGTGAGCCAATGCTTACTGCATAGCTCCTTTTTAAGCATCCCTGCTTTAGAGCCCTCACTTTACATTGACAGCCCTAACATTACAAGTGTGAATACTTGAATAACCAGAAGTTTTCTTTCCCTGTAGGCTTAGTACGCTGTGGCATCTGTAAATACTTTCTTCTCTCCCATGCGAGTCCAGAATAATACTGCAGCATGTACAGGTAGGCTCAGGGCAGGAATCACCAAAAGTCCCTACTCAAATTAGGAGCTCTCTCCTGTTTTTGTTGTTGTTTTAGCAGAACCTGTAGTTTCTTCTAAAGTAATGCCTACTCCTCTCAAAAATCTTCCTGAGATTTTCTATGTGATAAGTTGTCTCTAAAATATCTTCATATCTTCATATAAGTTGGTAGAGTATTTCAGGTATGTTCCTGCAGAGACTGCAGGACCATTCCAGGAAAGGAGTGACCTGGATCTGCTGTCTAATAACTCTTTATCTATCATAGAACTTAGCATACTAGGATTGGATGAATAAATTGCTCTCAGTCACCTGCCAGTAGAAATTTCTCTTCACAGCATCACTTTAAAAAGAAAGCAGTTCCTCTAAAATGTTGAGTTGATGTTCCAGCTGAGAAAAATAACAGTAACTTACGAAAGAGAATTTGATTTTTATACTCTTCTGGTTTAATAGCCAGCAGCCTTAGGTATCTGCAAATATATCCTGAATACATAATCAGCCTATGCTGAAACTTGCACAAGTTTCACATATCTCTTGTAAATACAACTCCTAAGAAAGGTACTTGCAGTACAGCAATACACAGAAATCACCACACGAACTCATGAAATGCTCCGAAAACCTTTAAACAGTAGTGCTTTCAAGTAAACGACATTCTCCAGTTTTGTAATCTGTCATGTGGATAAATGCCTCAGTTACCAACCGGGAGGGGACCACAAAGCTTTGTTGTTGTAGAAGTTTGATTTTCCAATTTTTGGGACTGGCAAATAAAATACAGATTTGTCCTAGCCTTGTGGCAGAATTGACAAATCATTAATTCCATTGATTCTCACGGCAGTGAAATTTATCAAACTGAAATCCATTTGTATTAGCAAAAAAGGTTACATGCCATGGCATGGAAAGCCCTCTTCTTGTGCTCTTGCTTTTATACTTTGACCTTTTTTTTTTTTAAAGCACTGTTATGTGCCTTGTAAAGAACCCAGAGAAGTAGATTATGAACCCTTCTACTTGTTCTCATCCATTGAACTTGATGCGCTTTATGTCAAAATTACAAATACACCAAGTGTTAGGGAATGAAAATGTTTGCCGATCTTCAGATGGATTTGTGAGGAGCAAAGGACCGCATGCAGCAGGCTAACCCACTGCACCTCTTCCCCCCAAGCTGGCAAGCTTCACTGATGTAAAGGCCTTTTGCAGGGTGTCAGACTAGGAGCAAATTTCCTTGATTTCAAGAAGAAAACACTCTGATTCCTGCTTGGGTGGGCTTTCCCCACCCCGCTGTGTTTTTGACCTTGTCTGGTGTAAATCAGCACAGCTGCAGCTGGAGCAGTGGAGGTTTACACCACTGGCGATGCTGCTGGTGAGTGCTCTGCTGCTGTGGGGAAGTGCCGTGCTTCCATGGGAGCTCAGCCTCTGAAGGCCAATGAGGCACACAAGAAGAGGAGGGTTAAGGGAGATCCTGATTAAAGTTCCATTTATTGATGCTCTTCACCAATTTATAGCCAAGTGCTACTTTGCTAATTAATGACTGCTCATGAAATGCCATGTGTCAGCAATGAATCACTTACTTCTGTTGCACTTCAGTAGTATACGGCTAATGAGCAAGGACAACTCATATAATTAAAGCCTAAAATAGCCCTGTCAGTAGGACACAATCAAGTGTTTGTATCTTGCTGTAGTGGGTGGACCAGTCTATATCACTTTCCTGTCTTTGCCTTTGCTAGTTTTATAAGAAAAAAGATAAAGGGTTGAAAAAATGTGGGGCAGTAAATATTTTTTTGACTGGAGGAGGAATTGAACTGTATTTTAAAAGACCTAAAATCCTGCCAGTTACCTGTATCTGGAGCAACCTCAAAATAAGACTGTCTTAATTATTGCCTCTAAGGGGCCTCATCAAGCTCAAAACTAATTAAAAAATAAATAAGATGGAGAAAAAACATGGATGAAAGGGGGCAGTTTAGTGCAAAGTTACAGTAAAATCAGTAGTTCAATGCTCCACAGCTGCCGGTAGCTATGAAAACTGAGAAAGAGAGTCAAGCCCTCTGTGAATGTACGTAGGCAGCTGTTCATACTTTAAGCAAAATCTTGAAAAATCTGCAACTGGACCAGTAAACCAGTAAGTAGCATTTCTCCTGCTTGACGTGGTCAGTGCTAGCACAGCTGGGATCTTGTATTTTCATTCATGAGAGGTGAGACCAAGTCTTTGGAGAACATTTAGTCCATCCATGCACCCTGCATCCTTTCCCCACAGTGCTATACGTTGCACTCTGAGCCACTGAGGTAGTCCACTAGTTTTCCTCACAGGAAGGAAAAAAAAATCTTATTTCTGAGAGAGTGAGTAGCTACTGTTAGCCAAAGTACCCTATATTAGTAGTGGCATGCACAACTGACATAAGGCAAACTGTTTCCCAGATTCAGCAGTAGGAAAACTGAATCCCATCTTCTCTGCCAAGGGATGAATCTGTCTCTTGTGGACCTGCTTATTCTGATGAGCATCAGGAGGGAGGGGAAGGGATCTATGTAGTCTATATTGAAAAGATAAGACAAAAAAGAAGGAGATTCTGGAAGGGATAGGCAGAAGAATGGACTTTTTATTTTAGTGTTTTGGATACAAAATATTTCAATGTTTAGGAGTTTAAGTTTGTAATGAAAAACAGTTTTATGAAAATGTTGGCACCGTCCTACCCACAATAGCCCCTAACATCTCCCTCTTGCTCCCTTTTACACAAATCTATTTGGAAACTCAAGTTTCTGTGAAGGAACAAAAAGCTTGACCAAAAGTTATGACCGCTCCTGCTGGAGAAAGCAAGAAGTTACTTTTCCATGAAAAGAGCAATAAGGGTGAACATCCATTTTCCTTGGAACAGGTTCTGAATACTTTCTCAGTGTGAGCAAACCCAATCTTGCTGCTCAGCAGTAAGAACAGCAACAGCTCTCCCATTATTGCTAGCACGACAGATCTACGTTTGTCCTTGTTATTGTCTGTAGCAAGCACTGGGTAGACCCTTTGTATTGGCCTCATACAGAGGTTTAAAAAAAATCCCATGAAATGAGGATCTTTTCTGAAATGACTTCTACAAATTCTCAGAAAGCTTTGTGAGTGCCTGACAAAAGCCCCCCTGGTGTATAAAGCGCAGTGGGATTGCCAGCTCTGTGTTTTCACAGGCTTGTTTAGGAAAAACACTCAACTCAGGTTGAGTAGGGAAAAACCTGAATCTCCTTCTTCTTGAAAACACTGCAGCCCTCCTCACCTAGCCTTGCTTGAATGTTAAGCTATGAAGACACATGTGCTGCCTGGATCTTGTCCCCTTCACAGTCCCTGCTGTGATCTCCAATGACATCCTGACACTGGGCAGTTCCCCAATGATAAATTGGGGAACAATTCCTCTTGTTGACATCTGCTCTTCCACATTTGTTTAGCACTTTGGATGCTGTTTGTTTGCATCGACAAGACTATGGATAATCGCCCTCCATCTGAGCGGTGAGATTGTGAGAGAAGACCTTGGACAGAATTAATTTAGATAATTTCGGTCTCTTGACGTCCCTTTTGGGTAAGTCAAGGTTCTGTATAACTGCAGAGTGGAGGCAGGCATAAAAGTAGGAGACTGTCAGAGCATCTGCAAAATGGGCACTTCATGTTTTTAAAAAACATGCACTGTTGTGGAACAGAAGCGTAATATATGCCATTAACATTAGTGTCATTGAGCAGCCTCTAAATTGCAGATTGGTGGGAAAAAATTGATATGAAAATGTAAACAAGAGAAAATGAAAACTGTAATAAGCTCTCTGCATAAGAAGGGTAATCTACAATTAAATATAAAGGCTAAACTGAAACAATGTGAAGGATGAGACGTATTTCCTGTTTTAAAGCTAAGACTGATGCTCTGTCTCTAACCCCCAAAGCTGTGACAAAAACTTAATGGTGTGAAGCAGAGACACCATGTCAGACTTCACTCTTCATTCCTGGCTCTGGATGGTTTATCATTTGCAGCCATTCTGTTTACTATTAATTAAGTACAAAAGTTATTTTAGTAAGTTAGCTTGGCTGTGCTGCATCCCCTTTTGAGCTTAGTTGAAAGTGAAAACGAAAGGCCTTTATTGCAGCTGCTCTACATTCAGGTTCCAAATGTATTCCTTTGCATCTGCACACTCATAAAATGAAAAAAAGGCAGCCTCAATTCTCTGATGTAGGTGGTCCAACACTTGTTATAAATGTGGTTATAAAAATCAATTACTTCTTAACAAATAACCTGCATATATTATAACATAGCCATGAGGATGGATGTGACCTGGATGGTATTACCAGAGAATTCTGTCATTTCTTTTTCCCTGACAGTGGACATATGGGCTTTGCTTTATGCTTTGGAGGACAATGAACTATTGACCACGAAATGATGGGAGAGCAATGTGCGATGCTGAGAAGGCCCCGCTGGAAGTGCCCTCTGGGAGACAGTGCTCAGCAGCACAGATATTTCTTGGAACTGGAGCTGACTACCAGCCAGGCTCTGTCTGTAGCTCTGACTGCTCTGGAAATGTCGGTAACATCAGGAAGACAGAGCATCTTGCTGAGCTATGGCAATAACAAATTTGTGGCTGAATGTGAGTTACCACTGCCTACTAGCACAGCTTTCAGAGTTGAGTGGAAAATGCACCCATCCCTTTATACAACTTTCCTGGTGACACATCCCTACTCTGCTGGGAACTCAGACACATACCTATGGCAAGGAGCTGTTTTTTTCTCAGCTCTGTTGAGAATGATTTCCTGCTCCTCCTGTTGCATCAGAGGAGTGCTGGTCACCTTCTGTTTCTTTCCTTTTTCTCCTTCTACCCACAGAGTATTAGAGTATTCCCCCATTTTCTATTTCTTAATGGCAGGTAGGAAGAATGAAGGATAAACCCCATTAAAGGAAGCCCCAGAATGTCTGGGTAATTGGATGTCTTGCGATTCAAACTATGTTGGAATACAAAATACAAAACTGATGACTGATGTGGCTTTTTGTTCTCCAATCAGCCAATTATAAGGTAAATGCTTCCTTCTTTCTTGTACAGTGATGATAAATTGAAGACAAGGCATGTTTGGGTGATGCAGGGGACCAGACAGTATTCAAATGCAGGATCCTTGTCCCTCCAGGTATCTGAAAGTCCCACCGAGTCCTCCTGTCAGAGATTCCCTGCACAGGTGGGAGATGTGCAGTGTGGATGAGCTGAGAAGGGACACCAGGGGCACAAGAAACAGTGCATGTTAGATACCACGAGTGGCTTCCAGTCCTTTCGACTGGGCTGCAATTGTACAACTTGTACCTGTTCTTTCCTCTGAGGATCTCAAAAGAGTTCTGCTGCAACCCTTCTCCAGCATAGAGATGCTGTGCCAAGGAGAAATCTAGTTTTTATTCAGGATACAGAAATTTAATTGTTCCCATCTAATTCCATGCTGAAAGGCTGTTTGGCAGCTCCTCGTGCTGAACTTCTGAGGAGCCAGCCTGCGGCAGGTGCTTAAGGTGCTTTAACTAAACACTCTGCTCCTGAAGTCATCCCTAAAATTTAAGTAATCCAGACAATCCTTCAACTCCCACTTTGGCTCATTAAGAAGTGTGGGTGCCTGGGAGCAGCAAACACAGCACAGGATACCTTGTATGTGGTGCTATCTTTCATATGCTGATTTTAACAGCTCTCTGCAAAACGGGTTCAATTACAGTTTGCCTTGGGAGAGACTTTCTTCTGAGCTGCATGAACCCTCCCAAGCCCCATTTACAGGCCAGGGTCTGCCAGGCTTTGATGTTTGCTGGAGGAGGTCCAGTCACTAGCTCCAGAGGGCCAAGCAGAGCACGTGTGATGAGTGCGAAGAAGCACCTTGGGGCTTCAGAAAGACAACGCCCCACCCAGAGAGGTAATCTTAATGCCTAACAGAGTTTCCCAGAGCCAGAATTGCTTGCTTTTCTGAAAGTAAGAATTTTATCTGGTTGAAATGAGGATACGTGATGGGAGAAATTTAGTCTTGATGGAATATTCTTATAAACATTTTATTATTACTTTTCATACTGAAGTATCTCATTGTGTCTCATGAGAACCATCGTTAGACATTTTGACATAGTTTCTATTCAATTCAGAAATTAACAGAGTGGTTTTAATGAAGTTCAAATAAACCCAATATGAATACTGGAATACAAGACAATTATTTTGTTCACAAATCTAGAAGAAAAACAAGCAAAAGCCTATCTGAAGATTACAAAGATAATGTCAAAGAAAATAAAAAGAGAAAAGAATGAGCACAGCTATCATTCCCTTGAATATTGTGAAATGCGTTTTATGACATTTGGCTGTAATCACAATTAGCAATACTCAGGGCTGTTTGCTTGGCTGTATGTGCAAATCTGAATGTGTGTGTATGAGAGAGTAATAGTGGCTGTACAAATTAATTTTCTTGTGAAGATCTGATTGTTTCACCTGTTATAGTCTGTCTACATCCTATATTCCCATCAAGTGTCGCCAATTAGTTCACAGAATGTAACTGAAGAATGAAAATAGAAGAGCAAAATGTCTGATTTATAGACTGAATTGGTTATGCTTAGTGATTTTTTTTTTATGCTGGTTTAAATATTCTGTTATTAAATTGATTAAATAATTAAATGCTGCTATAAACATGTCAGATGGTATTTCACATCAATTTTCTACCACTGAGTGGGACTCTCATTTACTTCCCAATGTAGTAAGTATTACTGAAGTAAAGTTGGTGCTAGTCTTCAAAAAGACTGCTAAAGAGCACTAAGGAAAGAAGGAAGGGATGAAAACGCCCTCTGTAATCACGTCAGTGAAAAACATAGTTAGCATGGGCAGCTCATGTTGTTTGCGTGTATTTTATTCCTGTTAAATAAAAAAACTCTTTGCTGGGTTGAGCAGAGCTGAAAGAATAACTGGTTCCAAAGGGAAAAGATGATTTCAATGATTACTTGTTGTCTTTAAAAATAGTTTTGTGACAATACAATCACCAGACCACAAGCTGCTCTCCTTGTATGTTTATCCAGTTGTAGAACTATATCCATATTTGAGGAAGCATGAGAAGTTAAGACTTAAGAAATCCCAAGATCAAAACAAAGCCACTTGCTGCAAATCATAATGTAAGTAAAACAGATAAATTAAAAAATGTTTTTGGGGAAAAAATAAAGGCTGGTAAAATTCAGGTGGACCTGCAGGAAATTAGTGTTGCAAACTGCTATAAATATTGTCAGCTATAACCGGAGAGGAGATTCAGCTGCTGCGTGTCGCTTTCCACTCAGAGCTAAGGCACTGCAGGAGCTGTGCTCCCTTTGGAGCATTGTAGCTGAGCTCCCTTTCTTCATATCTGATGGCACCTGAACCGCTGCCTAGTTTCTGTCTTTGGGTTCAATCCTGTATTTTTTGCTTACCCTGAACTTGCTTGGAGTCTGTTTAAGCTGTACTAATGGCTGTAGTCTGATTTAATCTCCTGGAGAGTCACAGTCATTGCCTGGGTTTACAAATTTTTGAAGGAAGAGAAAAACCTGTACCTGCCTTTTTGATGGTGTTCTCACTTTGACATGTTATTTGGCCTACTTGCCATTCTCCACACGTGTGCACAGAAGACGGGGTAGCAGTTTGTATATCATGTAAAGACAGGGTAAAAAAAAAAAAGTGTGGAATCCCATGAAACCCAAGAATTTTCCTCCTGCAGTGGTCTTGCTGCATGGGTCCACTGTCACAGCCCATCTTGCACCTTCTTTCTGGCCCAACAGACTTTACAACATCCAGAATGTTTCCATTTGCCCTTCAGAAATACTTGGAGATGTTTCTGGGTTGTGGACAACATCCAAGATGGATTTTCTTTAATGAATAAGTAACAGTCGTGTGCTTTGGATCAGTGGCTACTTCATGCCCAAGTGCCTCCAGTGAAATCAATGGATTTTTGGGTTGCAGAGCAAAAGGAGGTACTACTTCCAGCAGTATCACAGCACCTCTCTGCAGATGGATCATTCATTTGCACTGTCTACACAGTGCCTAAATATAAATCTGTGTATAGAAATGTTTAAAGAAGGTTAAGGAAGTTATGTTCATTGATACACCGTTGTCGAGAATATAGCTGGCTTGTCAAAGAGGATGGCTCCTTCACTGACACAGGACTTCTCTCAGGAGTAGACATATTTGCATGGAAAGAGACACCAAGGTCAATAAATTTTTCAAAATGAGTTGAGAGTTTTTGTTGCTGTGCTTTGCTATGATTTTATTTTTCATATATCTTTAAATTTTAAGACCATTCTGGATGCAGTATATGTATTTTACCCCTAAGACTTTACTTCTTTTTCTTTTTTGCTTAATGTATTCCATTAATTTAAAAGAAAATCAAGGCAGAGGCCAAAGATACAGTCTCTGTATTTGGCAAACAGCAATTTCCAGGCACAGGTTTGCCTTAGAGCAAATGTAAGCCTCTCGTTTTTAAACATCCACATGGACTCCACATTCCAGGACTCCCAGTCTCCATTAATCCTCTGCCACAGTGCCTGCTTGCGTTTCCTCATCCTTTTTCTTATTCACTGAGTATTTTCGGGACTTAACTGTTGAGCGATTTATAACTTGCATGTGAAGGCAGGCATTCCTGCTAATGCAGCGGCAGCCAGACTCCTGGACACCTCCCTGCTGGCTGTCATTTTGCAGGTGCAAAGCACAGGTCTTATTGCAACTGGTCATTAATCATGAACTGTCAGACTCAGATATAAAGATTGGAAACTGCTTAATGTGCTTCAGGTTCCCTTTTCAGACCAGTTCTGAGCTGAGTGAGGGCACACAGCCACTATTCTCTGAATACGTATCAGAGTGGATTGCATTAAGGTCCTTTTTTCACTTGCTGGTGAAGAGATTCATTAAGAACTTATGGTTCAATGTGCCACAAGAAACTTGGGAATTTGACTCACTGGATCTGAAAGCATGTACTCTGGCTGAAAGGATGATAAAGGATATAAAATTGGCATTGTAATTTTGAGGCTAAGTTTCCTCCAGATTTATTTAGGACAACAAGTTAAATAATACTGAGAACAAAAGCAGAAAGCTTATAAAAGGATCAGGATAAATACTGAAAAATAAAATTATTTTTCAGCAGTAAAGAAACCGGAGAAGGCCAATAGATCTTGACGACAAGTCAGCAATGATCACTATAAAAGATATACTTGAAATGGACATCTCCACAATTCAAGTGACTGGCTTTACTCCAGGTCTGTATTTCTAAGTCTTAAAAATGATAAGTGTCTAAATAGCTCCAATGGTTTGTGGGCTTTTTTTTTTTAGTAGAAATTGCTGTAACTGAGAACAGATATGATTGGAATTTGGAAGGCAACATTTGTCATTACTAAACTTGTTTGCTTATATTTACAGTTCTTGAAGAAGTATCAAGCGAGGAAGGTTTCAACTTGAAACAAATCTTCAGTGTTGTTAGAAGATGTGAAAGAGTAGCTCCTTTGAGATGCTGGTGTGGTTTACCCCCAGCTGGCAACTAAGCACCACCCAGCCGCTTGCTCACCGCCCCCCCCCCCCCGCCCCCAGTGGGGTGCAGGAGAGAATCAGAAAGGTAAAAGTGAGAAAACTCGTGGTTTGAGATAAAGACAGTTTAATAAGCAAAGCAAAAGCTGCACACACAAGCAAAGCAAAACAAGGAATTCATTCACTAGTTCCCATTGGCAGGCAGGTGTTCAGCCATCCCCAGGAAAGCAGGGCTCCATCACGTGTAATGGTTACTTGGGAAGATAAAATGCCGTAATGACGAATGTCCCCTCTTTCTTCCTTCTTCCCACAGGTTTATATGCTGAGCATGGTGTCATGTGGTATGGAATAGCCCTTTGGTCAGTTGGGGTCAGCTGTCCCAGCTGTGTCCTCTCCCAGCTTCTTGTGCACCCCCAGCCTACTCACTGGTGGGGTGGCGTGAGAAGCAGAAAAGGCCTTGACTCTGTGTGAGCACTGCTCAGCAATAACGAAAACATGCCTGTGTTATCACTGTTTTCAGCACAAATCCAAAACATAGCCCCATACTAGCTCCTATGAAGAAAATTAACTCTATCCCAGCCAAAACCAGCACAGATGCTCTCTTTCTGTCTTGTAAATACACTTTGGCAATTTTATGCAGTGCACGGAGAGCCAGACATATGTGTCTGTACATCTCAGTTTATTTGGCACTATTCGACCTGAGGATTGTACTTTGGTGTACATTTTATTAAATGCAAAACTGAGAAACAGAGAAAGCTTCTAAGCCCCATGTCAGTGAACCACACCGTAAAAGCGCAATTATAAAACTATAATAAATATTTATGCACTTAGTACATATTGTAAACTGTGCACATGCATGGAATAACAAAAGACAATACCAAAGCATTTTCTGCTTTGCAGATTACTTTAGGCTACCACCTGCTTTGGAAGCAAGATTATTTTCTTTTGCTAAAAGTGAACATTTTGAGATTTTCATGTGCATGAAGAAGCAGGCACTTACTTGTATCTGACAAGGAAGAGGTATATCACGTAGTGTGTCCGGAATCAATATATTAATGTGGTGTATAATTGTCTCTTTTTAGCAAGGGAACCTCTTCCCCTTCTATGGACAGAAACTGAGGCTCTTTTGTACTGTTTACTAGGCTTGCGCTGATTCTTATTCTGTCAAAATAAACTCTGAGATATAAACTCTATTTCTCTGCGAGAAAATAAAAGCTCTACAACTTTTTATTTTGTGAATGGAAATAAAAAAGGTTGAGAGATAAGTCTGGGGGCTACAATTACAGAAATGCATAAATGAAACTGTCAAATAATTCCTTTGAAGACCCTTTTTAGTGTGTATTTCAGAAAAGGAGCAATTCGTGTGATGCCAACCATCATTAATTGGAATTTCTGTACCTTTGCTTTAATAAATTCGCTTCAGTTACTTGATCCTTTAAACTCTCCCATTAAGTGGTCTGTGCTTGCTAAGGGAATGGTGTGAAGCATGTGCTCTGTGTGGAATTCTGCTTAAGTCCTACATCCATTGATGAAAAGAGAGGAGGTGCTCACCCACTTACGGTGCAAATATGCGACCTCCTTTCTGTGGAGAACTGGGTGGAAAAGGAAGGCTAATAAGGGTGACTTGGACATCTGTTTCTGTAGGGCTTTGTCATGCCATTCTTATTCACCCAAGGAACCAGGCATGTGAGTGATTCCCACATGGCTAAACAAGGATTTTAAGGTAAGAATGTGCTTTTGAGTGCAGGATCAAACCAACGAACGTACACTAAGTATGTGGTAAGCAGTGGCTTGGAAGCAGCTGACAACAGAATAAAAAATACATCAGGATATGCATCACTGGAAGGAACCTTTCAACTGGAACAGGTCGGATAAGGTTTTCTGGGGGGATACTCCAGCCCCTTGTCGTCACAGGCCAGGATGTGTTTCCATCATGTGGGCAGATTGGTGGTCACCTCCCCATGTGACAGGAAGGTCCCTGAACCTCACCCATGTACTCTTCTTACATAAGTGTTGTGTTTCCAGCCAGATGAGAGGACACCCAGCAGTCCTGGCCATAGAGTGCAGCATGCAGCTGGCACCTGCCAACCAGCCTCGGTGGTTTGGTTATATGGAGAAGGTACTTCCTTCTGTCCATGGGAAGCCATGGTGTGGGGCTATGGAGAAAGAGGGCAGCAGGACTGGCAAAACAATTCAATATCTCAAGAGAGGGGACAGGATCAGGTCTTGGGCCAAATTCAGTTGTCGCAGTAGAACAGACCATTCACAGAGACTGGAGGTTGCTAGCTCCAATGCACAGTGAGGAAACTGTCGGTGGCAGTTTGCCTTTTCAGGGATATTGTTCTTGTACTTTAATGCGCAAACAGAGATTGAGCAGGTGTACTGTGATTCTTCCTCATTTTTCTTAATATTATTTCAGTTACTATGCTGATACTGTGATAAACATAGTACAAAAACATCCCATGTGGAGACTGTTAGTTTGCATGTCCATTTCTAAGGACATGGTAGTACCAAGGGGCTGGTAAGTGGGTATAAGCAAGCACAAGCAAATCTAATCATTAATGACATCAAGAATATCCTACAGATCACACCATTAGGCAGGCACAGGCTACAGCCAAAAAATGATTAGAAAGAGGTGCCTAAATATGGTGACAAGCGAGGGCCACTCACCCCTGAAAAAAACCCCCAAACCTCTGCTTAACTGCACCTTTGCTCAGCTGGCCTGTCCCAGCCTGAGCACCCAGAGGAGCCTGTCTGATACCCAGGCCAGGTGGAGAGGCAGCAGTCTCCCAGGCAGCAGCATCACTCACCTTTTCGATGTCAGCCTAGTGCCCCAGGCGTATCATGCCTGCAGAAACCACAGCCAAGCTGCTGGTACACCCAGCCTGTGCCCATCATCACAGCTTCTTTCTGTGTGTATCAGTAAAGTGAGGTCTTGGTGCATAATTGCTACCAAAAAAAAAAAAAAAAAGCAAAGAAAAACAGTAGCAAGGCTGTGGTCTAAGGTATCTACCAAAACAGTGGGGCCTTAGCAGTTACTTCAGCCATAAATTGAAGCTATCTAACTCCAAGGATAACCTGAGGGAGTCAGTTCACACTGGGTAGCAGGTCTTTTGATGTGACTCATAACTGAATAGCTAGAGAATGTGATCTCTTCTACAAACGTGTAATGCATGCACAATTTTACGCTAGGTATTAGCTGTATAATTGTATGTCCCCTTTTTAAATGCAGCAACAGGTAAAACTGTTCCTGAGCATTAATTTTAGTGCTGGTTCTTTGAAAACCACAACTACTGTTGCAATTCTGTGCCCAGTTATGAAATGGAGTACCTACTGTCCACAGTAATACATGTCGGAGGGAGGCAAGAGAAAGGTTAGTGTTTTATGCCAACCTGATTCAGTAAGTGAACTCAAGTTACCTAAATCACAAGAAATCCTAGGGTAGCTCATATGCTTTAAGGTAGGCTGTCCAAATACCTTGCTGGGCTGATAGGCTTAGGCTTAGAGAATTCCTAAAGGAATCTGAAATAATTTCTGTTCCATATAGTGACTGCTGATGTGAATTAGCTATATCTTTATCTTACACTGAAAAATAGAGGTGTTTCAGCTTCAGATTTGTCCTCTGCATGTTAGACAAGAAGGTGGCTTAAATGGCAACAGGAGATCTCCCTGAGATAGGGACATATCTCAAGAACAACCACTGGTTGATGGAGGCTTCTGGTGAGCAGAAGAAATGGCAAATGGGCTCCCTGAAGAAAAAAACTCTATCAATCACACCTATCAACATCTTGTCAAAATCAGATAGATTAAGAATTTATTTTCTTTAGATGGATTTTCATATTTAAACCCATTCTGTTCGATTATCTGTTAATTCATAAGCAAATACTTTTCCCCTATAAAACCTTTTCCTTTCCATAATCTTCCTTTCCAGCTTCTCAGGAAAAAAAAACAAAACAAAACAAAAAACCCCACAGCATTTGAATTCCCTTGTACCAAATTAGGATCCTTGAGTTTTAGGTAAGGAATTAATTAGGAGGATATAAATTACTTGTCAGTATTGGACATGACTGCTAGAGAGTCAGGTGCCATGCTGCAACTTTTTGGATATCTGATTCCCAGCTCCTGAAGTGAAATGCTTAACTCTCCCATGAACTGCGAGTTACCAGAGTGGTAACCGAAGAGCCCCCCCCACTGAAGTGGAAAACCAAGCAGGGTTACTCACAGGAACCAGTTCAGAGTTACTCAAGAGGAACCCATTCAAAGCTGCTTTTTCAACACCAGTCTGGAGCTCCAGTGCTGAACCCAAGGTGATAGAAAGGCACCACCATTCTCAGCCTAAATTTGTCTCTCTTTGATAGTCCCTGACACTCATTTGATCAAAGAATGGGATTGACGGATTTCTCTTTCCTTGAAATGTGGAATTAATGAGAGAGATTTGTGTAAAAAAAACCTGCAGTCCCAGGTGCAGGAGTCAAACTAATGGCTTTGTCTCCGTGCTGAAGGTCCCAAGCACAGGGCTACAGTCCTGGTGGGGCTATACCATCACGAAGACTACTGAGACCGCCGTGCCCTGCTGTTCTTCCCAGTGGCTCTGAAACACACCTGCGTGGGAAGAGCAGCAGAACATCCACTGATAGCAACAGTTATTCTCCTCTCTTTTGGGTGAGAGTGGCCCAGTTTCACTATTTCTTTGTCAACCTTCCTGCAAAACTGTTGGTTTGGACTCTTGCAGCAGACGTGGACTCAAGTCCCTTCTGGGCAAGGAGGTCCTAAGATGATAAGGATTTGCAGGAGGAGGATAACAAGTGGCTTTTTATCTTTATATTAGAAGTGAATGGCAGGAGAAGCACTGTTTGACATTTTATTAAGCGGGCGCTGGAGGGTGCCCTCTGTACTTGGCTCCTTCTCTGTGCAGAAATAACTTCAGTGGGAATTTTGCATTCACAGTTGTCAGGAACAGAGTCTTACTCCCCTGCTCTTGTACAACTCTGCACTTCAACACTTCCTTTTTCTTCTTTTAAACAAACAGAGAACAGTATTTCAAAGGTTTCTTTCTGGCTGTATTTATCTACTGTAACTTTTGCATCATTTACATCATTTGAGGTTGTTCATAGAAAACATGCAGCACTTTTGGGAATTGAAGCGTGGAAGGAAAGAAAATTACATGTTTATCTTTATTTGATTTCTTAATTTGAGAAGCAGGGATAAGTTAATTAATTGACAAAGAGGTTTTAGATTTATCCCATTAGCAGTTAGGGCTGGGACTGCTCAGCAGTTAACTATTTTTGACATGTCCAGAACCTGAAAAGACTGGGTTTTGTTACATATTGTTTTTTCTCACTTCAGGCTAAGGTACTTTTATATTTGTTTTACTATTTTTGCTAAGTAGTGATAATGCTAATATCAGCCAACAGGAAAGGATCTCAGATTCCAATACCTTATACTGAATGATTATTTTGCTAGGAGAGTAATGAGATGATTTTATACTACAGTTACCTAGCTCTGATTCCATACCTTCTCAATAGCTGGTGGTGTTGAGATTGAGGGTTCTTGCTAGATTCTGCTAAGAGACAGCTAAAGGTCAGCTGGTAAGAATTAGTAATAATATTGGAGAATGCTAGTAATACCAATAACTAATAATTAATTTTTTGTCTGGTGATAATTCTTCAGAAATCTAATCAACAAGCATTGACTCCATTGTGCTAGGTTCTGTACCTGAAATTTACGGTCTAAATACCCAAGGCAGCCAGATAAGACATTTATACTTAATTCAAAGTCCTTTGTCTTCTGTATGTTTGGAGGAGACATTTTGTCATAGACAGATCACTAAGTGAAAGCATCTATGAAATGCTGTGAAGTTTCTCCACAGCCAAACTCTTGCTCTGGCACAATTCTCCATATGTCCTTCAATTTCTAATTCCTTTTCCAGGCCAGCAGTGCATTAGGTATGTGGTAGGAAAACTCAAAAGTATTTTCGTATTCCATTCAGATCTCAAGCAATTTAATCAAAACCCTAAAGAGTTACACCCAGACTGGGTTTGACTCTTTATATTTAGCATAACCTAATACTAGGGCTTTATTTCCTCCTAAACTATCTGATTGAATGCTGCTGTAAATTATTCTGCTTTTAGCAAAGCGTTATTTCATTTTGGGCTCATGTTTCATAACTTTCAGTATCAAAAAAAGGAAGAATTTTTTCAGCTTATTTCCAAGATTTGCTTAGGTAAGCTTTATGATATGCCTGCAAGATTTGAAACAACAATACATATCTTGAGGGGTAGAAGGACATCAGTCACATTTCATATTGGCCCAATCACAAAGGGAATACATTGCATAGCTTAATTCCTCTCTGACACATATAGGGTTACAGGGTAATTTGGGCTGGAAGGAGCCTCAGGAGGCCTCTAGCCCAACTCCATGCTCACAGCAGGATCAGCTACAAGGTCAGACCACGTTGCTCTGGGCTGTACCCACAGTGTGGGCTTCAAAACCTCCAGGGAGAGAGATTGTACAGTCTCTCTGGGCAGTTTGCTCCACTGCTTGATTATCCTTGTGGGGAAACATTTCTTCTGTCCAGTCTGAATCTCCATGGTTTCACCTGATGTCCGTTGCCTCTCAGCCTCCAGACATGCACTGCTGGGAAAACCCTGGCTCCAGTTCCTTGATAAGCTCCTTGTAGATGCTGGGTGCTTCTGTGGGGTCCCCCCAAAGCCATTCCCACTCTAGGCAAACAAGCCCCAGTCCCTCTGCCTGTCCTCAAAGGGCACATGCTCCAGCCCCAACCATCATGGTGGCCCTCCCATGGACTCACTCCAGTTTATCGGTGCCTTTGCCGTACTGGGGAGCCCCAAAACTGGATGCAGTGCTCTAGATGTGGTCTAAGAGCTGCTGAGTAAAGGGAATAATCACTTTCCTTGATCTGCTGGCTGTGCTCCTGCTGACACAGCCCAGAGTGCTGTTGGCCTTCATCACTGCCAGGGCTCACTGCTGGCCCATGCTTAGCTCGCTGCCCACCAGCACCCCCAGGACCTCCTCCACAGAGCTGCTCCTCAGCCTGACTTGTTGCAAGGGTTTCTTCCTCCCAGGGGCATGGCATTGCATTTGTCCTTGTTGAATTTCATAAAGCTCCTGTTGGCCTATTATTGGAACGTGACCTTAGGCAGGGCTGGAAATACAGTGGGAAAAAATTGAAAGGATACAATTGAATTGAGAGGTTGCTCTTGAATCATTCAGGACAGAAATTTAAATACATTAAAGGGAAGAAGAATGTGCAAAGGTATTCCAATGAATCCTTGAAATACGGAGACAGAGTCTTTCATCAAGCTGTGTATAGTGCTATGTGTAGTGTAAAACCTTCTGCTGTAGAAGCAGAGCCCACAACCACTTGACCAGGAAAAAATTCATTAGTTGTCACGTCATGGAGCCCCATATCTAGCAGCGGTCAGCTACATAAAGTGAACGTTAGGCGCCTGAGGCAATAGGAGGTGCTGTGTATACCGTCGTACACATAAAAATATGTACAGCATGTTAGAACAGGACTGACAAAATGTTGATGGGACAGGCCTGCACATGGGTGGGAGCATATGCCTAGAAAATCCCATACTTGTAATAGCAATTCATTAAAATCAGGCAAAACAAATGGAGGCACTTACTTTAGGTCCTGAGTATAAACAAAGTTACACAGGCATAACTTCATTGTTCTACTCACTCTCTAAATTAGGCCTTTTTTTAGAGTTTTTTAGGATTAAGGAAAGACATGAATTTAAAGTGAAATAGCTATTCTAATTTTTCATGTAAACAAGTTCTTACTTGATTTTTCTCTGTAATTATTCAGCAGGAAGAAAATTAAAGACTATATTCCCTATCAAAAACCTTTATTAGGTATTTGGCCCAAATGACTTGATTGTATCATTTTAATGAATACAGAAATAATTAATCGGCACAAAAATTCATTAATTATAACATGGCAGAAAGCCACTGAAATAGACAACAATGGTTCTTTAACAGACAGATAATTACTCAGACAGACTATTTCAAAGCCGTCTTGCAAATTTATCCAATGTGTGGGCAACAGATTCACCAGGGGTTCATAAAGCCCTCTCCGTGCTTTACATATACTCCTACATATTTCAGTAGGAGTCACCCTGCTAAAGATAGCTTATTCTACAGTAGTCTACGTACACAAAAGGCAGAAGAATTTGCTGCAAAAAGGGGATCCTGATTTTAGGATTCATCTCTATTTTCATAAACAAAACTTGATCAAAACCGAAGACTTTGTGAAAAAAGATATTGCACATAAAAGAAAGCCAAAACGATTCTGAAAATGGAAACAATTTAAAGCCACATCAGTGCTACCAGCTACTGCACTCCTCACAAGTGAGGATTAAGTTATAAGTCTGTGTGGATGATGTATTTTAGATCTGCAGACTCAGGATACTATGTTTTTTTCTCGAATTGCAGTTCCTTTCTTGGTCCATTTGTTCCAATAAATGGACAGCAATCAACTTCTGAACCAGAATCCCAAACAATAGGTAATATCAAGTGCCTGAAATCTTAAAAGCCACTCCCAGCTGCTCAGACAAGAGAAATCCTGAAGAAGAAATCTGTGACAGAGTGTCAGAAAAAACATCCTGAAGAATTAGAGTGGTTCAAAGCGCATGCATGTTGGCTTCTTGCAGAAAATGGTAAAGCTGCACTATTTTTTTTGTCTTTAAATCTTAACCGATCAAAACATAGTAGCAGGACTGTCATGTCCAAAAAATCAGGACATGTGGTTTAGAAATTAAGAGATAATATTTTTAGTTAAAAAAAAAAAAAAGCAAACAAACCCAAAACAAATAGCAGAATAATTTTATTCACCTTCAGGTTTCTGTTGTTTTTTTGTTTGTTTGTTTGGGTTTTTTTTAGATTTCGGATGCCAAGCTTTTCTCTTCAAGCAGTTAGGCTAGAAACTAAGTTTTTTTTTTTTTTTTTTCCCCACATGAATGCTGAGATTCGCTATCAGTGCTGGCACTGCCTGGGAAGCATCAGATGGAGAAAGACCGGGGCTAAGCCTGAGAGAGGCTGGAATGCCAAGACTGCAGTGGACACCCCTGCACTGGTGTGTGGCTGGAAGACCTACTGGTGATTCCCATGGGCCAGGTCTTCAGATGGTCTAAAGTGGGTTAATTCTGAAGAAGTCAATGGAGCCGTGTTGATTCACACCATCTGGGTATTTGGCTAAATCATCCCTTGGCAGAGTTACAGAGCTATAAAGGTGCCAGCGTTCTTCCACCGTCACTCTTTGTGGGTTGATTCTATATTTGCTGAAAGAAAACAATAATTGAGGCACTGATATTTGCTTGACAGATAATACTCATGGCAACAATCTCTCAGGCATTTATTGTGTACACAGTTATTGAGAACACTGACAGTTTCCCTTCACTTGATGATATAATAAAATACTACAATTAGTACAAAATGTACTCAGCATTCAAAATTTCGTCATCCAGTGATATTCATTGTTCTTGTGATTGACAGATTTTAGTGGAGAAGGAAGAATTTACTTAAGTGATATTTGCATATGTTTTTCAATTGCTGCTGATTGATTTGAAGTAGCCAAAGGCAATGTGATTTTTAGATTTTCATTTCCCTACCAGGACCACTTACATTTGTTTTGAGGTTTCCCATTAATCCATGTAATCTATTGAGTAAATTGCTATTTATTTAATCATAGATAGGTGCATTTCCTATGACAAATAAAAGCTTGGTCTTTTGTTCCAGCAGTATGTCACCAGAAGTAAGGTCAGTTTTCTAAGAAGAAGGAGGCTGTACTAGCACTGCGACATTCACGGGAACAAGGTTGCTTTTCTAATTTTGTTACAGTCAAGTGCTGTGACAGTGCAGTGGTATCTAACGGAGTGAATAGTAGGAAGAGGACAATGTTTGCATGATGGAGACAAATGGCAGAAAGAATCCCCAAAGGAACAGTGGGGGAGATAATGACACTCAAGACCCTGGTAACTCTTTCCTGTTACTGCCTAGCAGAATATTCAGCGGGTTTTGATTGCTTCATTTACTATCAGCCACTTGCCATAAAGCATTAAATTACCACATAAGTCTTTTGATAGATAGCTAGCTATAGAACAAATGCATGCAAACCATTATTAGCATGAGCTCGGGGTGCTTGTTGAGGCGCATCCTCACCAGATATTTAACCTGGGTGAGAACTCAGCTATGAGGCTTGAAACTTTTATAAATCATGAAAGCTCCCCAGCATACACGACATCACCCCTTACCTCAGTGCCCTTGGAGGTCAGAGTGCAATAGGGTGGTTAGGTTCACTTCTGAATTGAAATGAGAGAAAGGCATTAAGAAACTGCTGTTTGCTGCAGCAAAATCACTGCTAATCCTGGAGTTGCAGAATGGCAGTGAGGAAGGGACTTCTGGAGGTCATCTGGTCCAAGCCCTGGCTTGAAGCAGGTCCATTGAAATCAGATTGCTCAGGATCTTGTCCAGTCAGATTTTGAGTATCTCTGTTGATGAAGATGCTATATCCTCTCTGGTCAAACTGGTCCAATGTTTGACTGCCCTCAGGGTACATTTTTTTCTCCTAGTTTCTAATTGGAATTTCCTGTGTTGCAACTTGTGCCGTTGCCTCTCATCCTGCCTTTGGGAAGAGTCTGTCTCTGCCTTCTCTGTACACTTCTGTTAGGTAAGTGAAGCCAGCAAGAAGATTCCTCTTTAGCAGTCTCTTCTTAAGATTGCATAAACCCAGCTGTCAGCCACTCCTTTTACGCCATGTGCTCCCAACCCCTGCTAAGGTCCAGGAAAAAGAGGTGAAGCACAAGGACTCTTCCCTGCTCTTCCTTCCCTCTTCTGTTCCTGGGTGCTCAAATCAGGTGTTGGTGCTGATGCTGGAGGTCAGGGGTATGGAGGAAGAGAGGGAGTACTCAGGCAGGTACAATCTAAGCAGGCTGCTGGGTCCCCTGTCTGTGAATGCAAGAAATCAAATTGCAAGCCCAGGCTTAATGGGAAGCAACCAGTTAGGGAGTATTACATGCAGGGGTCATCCTGATTTGGGCCAGAGACTGAGCTCAAAGTCACACAAGCTCTTTGAGAAAAGAGCTGGTTCCTTCAGGGTAAGACTCCTCTGCAGCACGGCAGATACTGATAAAAATTTTGACCACACAACACATCATGTGCAGATGCTGTTTATGTTCAGCACAGGTATTTTTAGAAACATTTAAATACAGTTTTAAAAGATGCTATTGTAACTCTTGCTTGTATTCTTCCACCTGCAAGTCCATACTGAGATGTGCAAAGCGTGTACCAAGCAAAGAGGAGTGATGTGAACTGATGGTACAAGGACTCATTCAGTGCACCTCTGACAAGGCTGGATTCAATAAGGCAGGCTGTCTCCACAAATAAGCCATGCATGCCCATCCAGTGCAGCAAACCTTTCTTCCAGTCACTGCATGACTGTGCTGTTAAATACAGAATATCTGATGGTGTAAGACAAGTTTAGCTTCAGAGGTGAGGTTTCGATTCTTCCAAACTTGTTCCCATTCCTTAAACTACCATAAGCTTGACTGGGATAAGGGAGATGGAGAGGAATGAAGCCATGGTTCAGTTCTTCCCTGCCTCTTCCCCTATCCTGCACAGCTGGGTTTGCAGGATGGGAACTGCACACCCTGTCCCTTAAGACACGTTGGAGCGGCTCCATTCCCTTGGAGCTCCCACAGCTGATACACAGATTGCTTGGTTAACACTCTTTCCTGGTACTCACAGTAACTGCTCCAAGACAGCAGTACCCAGCAGCTTTCTGGGGGCTCATCTACTTGTAAAAATCCAATGAACATCTGAGGGGACATGGCAATTTCTTACGCCTGTCAATCTGTTATTCAGTTGCCAATGCACAGCATGTCGCAGAAGCATTTTCAACAGTAGGAAGTAAAGTCTGGTTAATCTCTGTAAAGCCCAGAAATAGTTCTCCAATCATTCCAATTTAATGGGTGATTCTTGTGGAAGGATAGCAATGTCTACAAATTTAAGGTAGCCGTGGATTCAACAGAATACTAACTGAGATACAGGGACTTTCATGGCACAATCTAGTGAATCATAGAGTTATGCATGTACAAGCAGTTTTAAAATTTTGGTTTAAACATCAAATTGTTGTGCAACATCAACATAACTTTGTCACAATGTTTAGCGGGAAACACTTAGAGCAAAATATTACCCTTTGAGCCGAATATGTGTCAGAGAGAAACATTCATGTCTTTCGGTATGGCTGCAGATGCAAACTAGAGCTAAGAAAAAAATACAACATTTTTAATATAAGTATTTATTTTACGTTGATTTTTTAATGAAATATTTGACAGCCCTGGAGTACAAATACCATTATTTACTGCAGGATTTAATTAAAAGATGCCTATTTTTGGCAAAAATAATACATCTGTCCTGAAACACCAGTGCTACTGTATGCAGGCAAAATAAATAATGAAACACAACTTTGAAGTCCACACTTATTGTATGGATGCTTTGAAGTCCTGTTTATGGGCCAAATTCAAGAACTTGTGGAGGAGGTCTCTGTGGATGAGGAGTTTGTACTGTAAGGTGGGAGAAGCAAGTAGGATCCCCATGAGACTCCTGTATGTCTTATTGCCACCTTCTTGTCTCCCATGGTGGATGGCTGGTTACTCCACACAGTCATATAGTATTGTTTAAAAACCAGCAGGTTTTCAATCCTCCTCTGCCCTGCCCTATAATTGCATTTCACTGTCTGCTGAGTTGGAGTTATCCATATGAAGAAACTGGCAGGGTTTGGCCCAAAACAATTGTTGCAATAACCTGCTGATACCTAAGTAGGTAACTGTAACTTGCACTCAGTTGTGGACAGGGGCCTTATTAGGATTCACAGAGCTTTGGGTCAGGATTGAGGTAACCATGGATCTCCAGAGGATTCCTTTAGTGGGAGCTAGAACTCCTGGTGGACTCGTGTTGTGAAGGCAGGCAGAGGAAGGGAGAGCTGTACACATGCTCCCAACACTGGATGTCCTAAAAGGAGAAAAAAACATATTTCACTGATAAGATGGTGGAATTGGCTGGCTTTTGGAACAGATGTGGCCCTCTCAGTGAGCAAACCTGTTACAGCAATAATCTGGATGAGTTCTCTGCTGATGTCCTTAAAGTGAACTGCTAGCCAGAAATGTTTGTTATACAGAATACCAGCAGGGATAGAAAAGAACACATCTGATACACACCTTCTTCCCTTGAAAACAATGCCACACTGCAGGTGCGTAAAAAGCCAGTTTTCAAACTTTTCTGATCAAAGTGAGTAATTGCAAGGGCAGGCTGCATGCATGCATATGGAAAACATGCAACACTCCCATCGCCTACAGGAGAGTCAGGGCTTCCCAGAACTCCTCTCCAAGTGATCTTAATGGATGAATACCACAAATTTAATCCTCTGCTTCTTCCAGGTGCTTTTTCAATAGCACTGCTGGAGAGAATAGCCTTCGTTCACACAAGTGGCCTCAGTTTCCAGTCAACATATTGCTCATGCTAACACTCTGAAGGGGAATCTGAAAGAAGGAGGGTCCTAATCCTGTTTGTATTCAAGCCCAAGGTAATCTGTCCTTGGCTTGCACATATGTTGCTGTCTGCATCAGGTTAAGAGGGTGTAAAAATGCTGCTGACAACTCCCCTTAGGGTTTCCCTTAGGAATTCTTATGATGTGGGATAATTAGCAGGGCTCCGGGGAAGCTGGGAGGGAGCTCTATTTCCCCTACAGGGACTCAGTTGAACAACTCGAGCTCCTTCTTTGGTATTTGCACAGCTCTCACTGTATGATGGACCAGGATTTAAAACAAAGAGGTAGATACAAACAGACAAAACCAAACAAAAAACAACCTAGCTGGTATCTAAATGGAGGATCCTGCCGCCAGACCTAGACGAGCAAATAAGTGATGTTGCTAAGGGTGCGCGCTCCCAGAGCAGCTCCTGGCGTGTTCAGTGGGAATTGCTGCTTCCTCTGTGTGATGAAAACCAGGTCATTGGCCGAGTGCCTCAACATGGATTTAACAGCCTCACTGGGGGTGGATGTAGTTTTCCTCTGAGGAACTCTTGGCCTTATGTTACATGTTTGCAAAAGCACACACTTCTCCCCCCCCCATCCCTAAAAAGAAAAATTAAAAAACCCCAACTGCTGTAAATCAAGGAAATTTCATAACTTGCTTGAGGTATAACAGCTGTTGATTTAAGGCTCAACATCTTTGGGAGCACATTGCTTCTAGGAAGATAAAAATCTTTTTGACAAAGTTGTGACCATAAAAATTGCAAGGCTTTAGTCAACATTTAGAGAGGATTTGCATCTCCCTTATAATAAATAACAATAATAATAGCTCACATTTATATGGTTCTTCCCAGATTCAAAATGTTTTACAAACATCAGCTAATTAATCTTATTGAAATACTTTCCCTCGCAATACAGTGATATACAGTCCAAAATGTATCTCATAAAGGGGGCTGATGACTCATAAAATGCAGCATTTTCCTCGCTGTGTGACTATCACTGGCTTTTAAAATGGCAAATATAAAAATCACACACCTTTATATTTATGCAGCCTATTCTTCAATTATTACATCTGTGCAGTGGCCGCTATGGTTAATTTGGGCTGGGAGCATGACTGGAATTTGGATCTCCAGCCTGATTCTCTGGTCTCTTCATTCTGTGCTCTGGGATTTGCTCACATTATGGGGGGCTCGTGGAAGTCATTGTCAGCCTGTCAAGGTTAATAGTCCCCAGCTCCAGGTGCATGGGGAAACAGGCTGCTCCAGGGGGCAGGTCAGAGAGGGCACCAGTCTTTGGTGGGGCAGCAGGGGGGTTACCTCCCTCTCTGCAAGGTCTGCAGAGGCTGTGGAGGGAGAACAGCATTGGTAGCTCTTGTATATACTCCCTGAAGTCCTTCTTACTCTGTTTTGGGAATATAAAGGAGACCTGAAAGGAATATGTACCAAATTTGCACTCCTCTTGTAGCCCCCTCCTCGTAGATCCCATCTCATACCATGTCCCTGAAAGAACATGAATCAAGCCTGTGGTGGTGAAAAGGGGTTTTTGCTAGCACAGTTTCTAGCACATATTTCTTGACTGGCAGCCAATATTTCTGTGAGATTCCTACCAGTCAAGCCATACCATTGACTTACTGTTGATAATGGCTGATTAAGGTTTTCCTCCTGTTCCCCAGCAAAAAAATCTCTGTGTTCCCAGTGCAGAGGACGTTCTCAAAAGCTGGAAGTGCAAAATAGGGCTGTACCTAGGGATTTGCTTCTCCCAGCGTGTGCAGTACCTTTATTCAAAAAGATTGTGTAACTTTACAGCTTTGACCATTGTTTACTGCTTCTTACTTAAAAATTAATGTAGGCGAAAACCCCATAATCTTTAAACTGACTAAAGATGAAGCCAAACTCAAGCTAACTTTTGCACCAGACACATATACTAATGACTCTTCATGCTAATATATTTTACTTTTTCTTTGACTTACTAGTTACTGATACAACTATGGCAGCATTTTTTATAGTAAGCAGTAAGGTAATTGCATAGCTGAGGGATTATCTTGTGGGATGGGATCATTGTTAAGTACTTCTGCTTTCTCTCTGTAGAAATTTTGAAAGTGAGTTTTAGGTCTTGACTCTTATTTATATGAATGCTGCTTTACTCCATATAAGTAATATCAGAAACATTACAGTGAATGCAAAAATAGTTTACTAAGTCTACAAGGCCCTTTTAAGCTGACAGAGTGGTACAAAGTGTCCTTAAACATTTATGAGAATCAGACTGCTGGGGCTCTTGTTTAGCTCAGATCCACGCTTGGTTTGAATCAGCTTGTTGACTAAAGAAAATGACAGCAGAGGAACAGACATCTGTGGAGTTTGCTCTCCTCTCACACACAGGTCTTTTTGCACCACAACAAAAGAGACTCAAAAAATTTTCAGCAACTACCAGTATGTGTCTTTCTGGGCACCAGCTGTGCCACTCAGTCCTGCCAGGCCCAGCACATCACAGATCCTGTGGCAGGTCTGGATCCAAAGCCTCAGCTGCCCTAAGTGCCCTGCTGAGCCTTCAGGAGAGGAGCAGCCACCCGCAGCGAGGAAAGCCCCTGTAAGTCAGTGCTGGGGAGGAAAGACCTGGAGGCATCGAGCCATGGCTATCAGCTGCTGTCATGTAGCCCTAGCTTGCCCCTTACCTCCATCCCTGTTCTCGACAGTCCTGCCTCCCATGACACAGCGCTGGGTTTTCTAGCAGAAGCCCTTACCTGAATAAGTAGGCTTAGAGGTATTTGAATGCTTTACCTAGCCTTGAAATGCTTTGCCTCAACTGTGAAATGTCATTTTGAACAAAGGGGATAATGTAACCAACTGACCTTCTCCCCTTGTGTATTCAGTTATAAATGATGACTCCTGACTAAAATATATGTTTGCTACTTTTTTCATCTGTTACCACTGAAGAACCAGCATTACAATGGAAGCGTGAGCCAGACTCTCTCCGGTTTGTGCTTCGTCAGCAGGGAAACTGCCCAAGTTCAGGCTGCATCACGCTTATTGCTGGTGATGCGTGAAGTTGGATGCATGGAGCCAGCTTTCTGCTCCTAGATCCACTTTGAAGGATTGCCCATTAGCAGAAGATAGCTTTTATTTGGGACTTCAGCAGATTTGAACTGACAGTTGTCAACATGTGGGATGTGAATGTGGAGGCTTTATGGTAGAAGTTCTGAAAAGTTATGTTTTAGGCTAGAAAATGTACTTTAAGCAGTGACACATGATGCTTCAGTGACAGGTATGATTTTCAGATCATACCTTGCTTCTAATAAAATACTTTTTTGTAAGTTATCACATCACATGAATGATGTTTATATCATCACTCAAAGAGTATTGCCATGACCTCATACTTATAGAGTAATCCCTGTGCTTTTTTTACACATTTAAGAATGATTTTAAGTGTTTAGTTATAATTTCCATTTAAGCCTGCAAATAAATGTTTGAGATATCTAAGCATGAGTTTGTTGTTCAGACTATTCTTTACACTCAGTACTGAGCACAGAGCCTTCTTCACATTTTTAAACTGAACCACAGTGTCAGCTGGGTGAGGGGAAGACTAATGAAAACTTTGCTGGCAAACAGGGATCAGCACTGCTCACCAGCTTTTAATTCATGTAAGTGCTAAGGAATTGACATAAATTTATGTGTAACCACTTAGTTACAAGCAGACTTGAGATTGCCATGAATCTAGTAAGTAACAGTTAATACCTCCCTTTTTGAAAATACCTGTGTACACATATGCTCTGGATAGATGCTCAGGCTACTCTACTGTAAAAAGGCTAAAACCTCAAGATCTACAGAAGACCTAAAAAGAAATAGATCAGAATGTGGAGTTAGCTAGTAAGGAAATGTGGAGGACAGGGAAGTCCAAATGGCATGTATCTTACATCACATGGCTCTGTCAATCATTTTTTTTCTTAAAACCAGAAGGACTCCTCTGCATTTTTTAGCCCAGTGGGTAGATCCTCCAGCCAAGATGTGGGAAATAGAGGGTCAATTTTTGTTTCTTCCCAAGGGATTCCAAGCCACATCTCCATATGCAAGGAGAGAGTGTTATGTTATAATTTATTTTGGGAGATACAAATCTGAATCTTTTTCGGGAAGATACCCATTTTAGAGAAGCTTTTAGCATCACAGTTTTGAGTTTAAGCACGCAGGCTGCACTTAAATTTCCTTTTGGGTGCCCAGGCCAATGTCCCATGGGTACAGATGTGACAACATTGCTAAGCTGACAGTAGCAGTATCATGACAAATCTATAGTTTTGACCTTAGTATAGTTCTCTTACCTCCTTTGACATCAATACCTCTTCTGAAAGAGCTGTTAAAGAGAAGTAACTTTTGGTCTTGTCATATGAGAAGAAACATAACTGTGCAGGAAGAGTTTTTGACAAGTAATTGTAACGACCCTCCTCAGTGTCCTCACACTCTCTTCTCTCAGCCCATACATTATAAATAGAGTTGTTTTATAGATTTTATACATTTTTCTTTAATGACTAAAACCCATTAGATCATTTTCATTGAAATTAAGGCATTTACAGAGAAAATTCTAAACTATTTCTTAAGCGTAAAAGAAACAGTTTAGCTCCTTTTAATCATGTCTACAGATCTGAAGAAAGGTAAGCAACCTCTCTGTAATCCTGGCAGTCCTGTAGAGCATCCCTTTCTCTGCATCCTTACTCTTAGAGATCTGTAAGGAATAGTTAGGATAACCCTGTACAGATGAAAGCCTTTTGTAAAAATTTATTCTCCCAGACATTACCCTTATTTATTTATATATTTTAAAATTTCAGAAGCAAAGGACTTGTCTTAGTCAAGTATAGCTCTTCCAAGCTAACCTGACTAATATTTTACAAGCATAGTGTGGAAAGACCAGAAATAAATAAATCAGCTGGTGAACCATTATCATTCACTTTACATAGTAAAAAACAAATATAGCTGTCATTTTCTAACTTTTATTGAAAATAAATTGAAAAAATATATCATTCTTAAACCTAGCAAAGAAACAGAGAACTGCCTAATATTCTGTGATGCACATTACTTGTGTAATATATGTTACAAAGGGGAAAAAAAAGAATGAAGTAGTGAGATGGTTTGAAGTTGTAAAAGTGGCTTACCATATCCCAGAATCATAAAAGACTCATTTGAAGAAGAGAGAATAAAGAAGGAGGGAGAAATCAATTAAGAGTAAGCAAAGTAAATAGCAGTTGTTTCTATCTTCCTACACGGCTTTGCAGCCACTGTATCAAGCAGAGAAAAGGGTAGGTGGGTGTGGGTGTTGTAAAAGTCCAGTATTGGAATTGGCTCAAAACCTCACATTTCTGAAATAGTTTATAACACTGAAGTATTATTTTTCAAGGAGACCAATGTAATTATGTAGACATTTCTTCTGGAAAGTAAAAGGAACTTACTATCAATTTTCTTCCAGCTCTGTGGATTGGAGTCACGAAAGCAAAGCAAAGAATAAGTTCCCATACTTTGTCAGTGTGTTCAGAGGCACATGAAGCTTTGATAGCCCAGATGAATGAGCAGGGTTGGACTCCATAGGACCTTTTCCAAACACCTGACCTGGAAGTCAGTCGTGCTGAGGACAGTTTTGATCTTCGCTCCTCATTGACCAGACTAAACACTGAGCCGTGTGAACTCTTTGTGTAGTTTGATGAGTCCAACTGCATGATTCATGCTTGCCCTCCTATAACCAGACCAAGCCTACAAAACTAATTCCCAGCGCAACGTGACAACCATCAGTTTACAATAAGCCTCTTCCAATCCACAAAGGTTTGGACCAAGTAGCTATGCAGAAAGGCTTCTTAGTGTCACTTGTCCCTTCTACCACTCAAGGGTGGTTCAGCCCAGTTTCTGGCACTTTGTGCCTCATGACTACTGAAATCTATGAGAGTTGCATAATCACCATTTTGGATTTCAAAAACAGCTCAGTTGAGAAGTTCTCTGTCTTCAGTGCTTCAGATAGCCCTTTCCAGAGGATGATCAATGGCCAGCTGACATGTCTGGGGTGCTGACAGCTAATGAAATGCACACTGATGAGAAACCTGCTCACAAAGATAAAGGGTATTTTATGCAATTTGGTTACACATTAAAAACACTGTCCAGTTTCCTCAGAGCAGTTGTTGATCACACATTAATTACCCTTTAGAAAAGACCATTACCAAAGGCTAATAAGGTTTAACCCTGTTGAGGGGAAAATACTTGTCCTGTAAAATATTTTTCGATAGTCAACATATAATAGCTTGCTTCAGAAAAAGTTACGTAGTTATGACTAATGAGTTACACAGTGTTCATCTTCAGAGGACCTCAGGAAATGCAGGACAGGAATTACATTCTAATTTATGGTATCCTAATTGTGTCAGTTTACATGGAGAAATAACCAAAGCCTTCTTCATATAATATCCCTGACAAGCATCTATTATAGCATCCTCCAGAAGCAATTTCCAGTGAGATGTATTTTCATGCATAGTCTTATTAAAAAGTTAAGGAAATTGGAGAGTATATTTGACAGATAAAATTAGAAAATTAATGGAAATGGATAATCCACTCAGATATTTGGAAAAAGTGTATGAAGGACCAAATACAAAGGCAGAGGAGAGGAAATACTTCAATTCATGAAGAGAAAAGTGAATGGTACTACTGGTTTCCTTTCGTTTTCCTTAGTATTATTAACTTACATACATGCATACAGTAGCTCCAAGAAGTCCTAACCAAGACTGGAAGCATTTTATATTAAATCCTTTATATATACTAAATCTGACACAGTCTGATTCTCCCTTCTTCTCCCTCCTTCCTGAAAATACCCATTTATACTTTCTACTCAGAGTAAGAAGCACACAAATTGTAATTGAATGCTAAATACAATTATCATTACAACAATTTTGCTTTGCCCATAGAGAGCTTCATGGTGTCACGTAATGTGACTCATTTCCTGGTTTGTGAAGACAGACATATAATAATTTTGTTTTCACTTTAAACTGTCTGCTATTTCCTGCAGCAGTCTTGGGAAAATGTATGAAATAGTTCATACTTTTGCTCAATTCTTTTTAAATACAAGATTTAAAGTGTGAGATGGGTGCATCTGTGCACACTTTAAATGTCATTATATGAAGTTCTGTGCATGACTGTTCATTTTGGAGCCACTGGCAAAGCTGAAATTGATTTTGAACTTTTCATCTGCCATGGGAATACATATTAACACATGACGGGCAAATCTGCAACTTAATATAGTGGCTACTGTGTAAGTGACAAGTCTTACATCAGCTGGAAACTGTGGTGTTCATGATTATTGTCAACAGAATCTGTCCAAAAGGATGCTTTGTTTTCATCATTTTGAGCATATTCTGCCCCAAATTATATTTTTTACATAATTGCCTTAATTAATTTTTATTAAGCAAGAAGCCATTTGCAAGAAATTATTTTCAATATTTGGCACTGGGTAAAATACTCTTTTAGATCATGATTATTAGATTTATCCTCAGTTTGGGGAGGTAGTACAAGAAGATAACAATAAAATAAACAGCAGTCTGTGGTATGCCTTAGATGTGGCGTTGATTATGTGGCTGCGACTTTCCCATTGTGCCCCTGTTCCTGCACCCAGTCAAGCTCCTGACAATGATTCAGGTTCTCATTCTTACTGAGCATCCCCTTCTATTTCTGTAAAAAGCCTTTTGGCTCAGCTGGCTTCTAAACAGGTGTATCCCTTTTTTCTGTACCTCGTTAGGAGCCTTGCCAAGGAGAGAAAGGCTGATTCAACTTTCCTGTCAAACGGTCTCTTTTGAAGTGGCACCTTGAAAGTGAGATCCGGTATTTTGCTGGTGTGTCTGGGCTCAAGTTTGGGAGACAATGGAGCATTCCTGGTTATCCCAGAAATAAAATTCTTAAGCTTTAATGATGACATTGGAGCACAGGTCTTTGTTCCTGCACATCTCACCAAAAAAATATATATCTTGTTTCAGATATTTCCAGTAATAGTTGCCAACATATGACCACAGATAAATAGATCTTTCATGGTTTTCTTAAGGTGGAATTATTCATATGAGAAAAGCTTTTCAGGAGATCCATTCTGATAGTTTTTAATTGGGAAACATTGCCTTTGGAGAACAAGGGGCTTCAGCCCATGCAGCGCCTGAAAAAACAGGTTCTTCATGTAAATAAGGTTATCATCTGATGTGTTTAGCTTCTACATGTTTTGGCTGGAGCCCTCCACAAAACCTGACCAGATGTTCCTGCTCTGGGGAGCTACCACAGTCCCTGTGCCTTTCTGTGTACACCCCTGGTAATTACATCCTGCAGTGCCATTCCCTGCAGCCAACAATGCTCCTTTTCTTGAGTGACAACGCCTTGCATGTCCTTTCTTTCGATTCTGTCAAAGTGGTTTCCCAAGATATTTAAGATTCCTTCTGATTCAATGACTTACCAGAGGGCAAAAGGACATCTCACTCTATTTTCACCCCTTCCAGGATGTTTGTGATGGCAGGGGACCTAGGGACAAATGTTCTGCATTGAAAGTCTCTGGCCTCTGAACTGTTTGCAAGTTGGTGTGTGGGGAATTTTACACCTGGATAGACCACAGCTAAATATGATAAATATTAAGGCTGAGGCTTACAGGGCCACCTACAAAGTTTATCTAGACCACTCCACGTGAACTGAGTATCAGTTATGTGGATAATTCTCTAACTGGTTTTAATTAGACAATGTGGATGCAAGTGTGGACATGCTGAATGGATAGATAATAATAAAAGAAATCACCAGTTTATTCTTGCTTCTTTTTAGGTTGTTAAATCTCTACTGCAGCTGCACGTTCAGTTCATCACACAGGATTTTGATAATCACTTCCTAAGCTAAAGCTAAGCCTACATTTCATGTTTGATCATAGTCTCAGCCCACGTTTGTGCTCTCACTTGCCTGTTTTCCACCCAGCCAGCAACCTACACTTGGCTCCCCCCACCCTGGACTCAAACCATCTCGGGAAGTGAGATCTCCGGTGCTTTTGCCATGGGACTTGCGCAGCACATGAATGGCTGCCTCTAGCAAAGTTGTGGGGGCCTGGCTTGGCACCCTGTGCTCCAACCATTTGGTGATCAACCCCGTGATTGACCCCCCCTGGGGCACTGTGCGGGGAAGCAGCCCCCGGGTGGGTGGGGGTCTCAGCTGGGAGGCAGGAGCTGGCAGTGGTCACAGCCTGGCAGTGGGGCCAGGGCTGGCCAGCCCCAGCTGCAGAGCCTGTCTGTGTCCAAATTTGGGCTTAGCACCAGGCACCAGGAGGCTTCATTGGCTACCAGCCTCAGCCCGGGCCAAACAGGCTGTATAGGTATATCCCACCCGTCTGAATGCACATGCGGTTGTGCCACCATAACACCTGCGCCACTGTAGCCTACCCTGGACTTCTACTATACAGGCTTAAAAATGAATAATTTAAAGAAAACAAAGGAAAAAATTAATTTAAGGAGCTCTTGATGATGCCAGCTAATGTGGCCATCTATCCAGAAAGAGAAGATTATATACACAGGTTACAAAGAATGTTTGCAAACATTATTGTTAATGTACACACCTTATCAACATACATTGATTTTATATGCATCCTTTAATTTAAATAGCTTTGATTTTCTGTCTGGAAGACAAAAGAGAACATTAATAGCCATCGCTTACTGAATTTACAGAGCTGTACATTAGCTCCTCTAAAATGATCTTGTGTTTGTTATGCTTTAACTATTAATATTTAAAAGAATACTAAAAATGCTGGAAACCTGAGTCAGGTAGACACTATATAAATAAATTGCATATTTGATATTAATTCACCCTGTTACTTCCTATCATCCTCTATAAAATTGTATACTTCTTGCAAAGCTACCAACAACAATCTCTGTGTGCCAGTTTATTACCTGTATAGATATCATTATTCCCCTGTGACAGCAAAGTAAAATTCAAGGCATTTTTCATAAACTAGGAAAAATTACCTTTCCAGTGACATATGACACAACCTTCAACTACTAAATGAATCCAAGAAAAATTCTCCTTTGGGAAAAGACCTTACACATGATTTGTCAGCCTTAAAAATGTTTTTTGAGAAAGTTAATTCTGAGAGGCTTTACAACTGAGCAGTGTTTTCTGCCTATATTTAAACTGTCCTCTGCTGTGATGCATTTCAGAATCAAAACTACAGAAAAAAATTTGCTTTGCTATATTTTAGCTGTACAAAGACTGTTAGGCCCTCATGGTGAGATCTGAGACCTTATTGGAAATCTCATATAAAAATCTTATTTGTAAATGTCACGTCATGATTTTCAGCACTGAGGTGTTCCAGGAGATTGATGCTGCAATGAGGAGCCTGAGGAATGGAGACTAAAACCGAGGTGAGACGTCTGGGGATTGACAGAGGAGTTAAAGCAGGATGAAGTGGTTGAAGCAAAAAGCATTAGCTTGGGGAGGACAAAAGGATATTCATAAAAAGAGCACACTCCTTCCAAAATCTCACCCAGCTTTAACCTTCCTTCTGCTGTTGATAAAGATGTGTCTGTAAAGCCCATTAGCACCTGGGTTCCTTAGCGCTGGTCCATATGCAGGATGATAACCTACAGATGCTACTACTGCCCTCAGTTACTGGGATGGGGTGAATACATTCTGCCTGCTCACAGCTCAGGGAGGGTTAATGAATGGCTTAATTACCACCCCCTAGCTGAGATCAAGCCGCAGATTTAAACCAGCTGCTGCAAGAGACGCCTGCCTGGGCATCATGGGGCAGCAGGTGGTGAGGCTGCAGGCTGCCCTGGAGAGGTTTCAGAGATGCAGGCTGACAGGAGTGGTGGAAAAAGCAATGTGGAGAGGAAAACTGCCAAGCAGGGAGGTAGGAAGCTGCAAAGGAAGAGGGAGAGATAGGGAAGGATGATCTGCTCTTGCTGGAAAGAGCATCTCTGGTCATCCCTGCTCCCATGTGAATGGGCTGGGCTAGAGTGACTGAAGTAAGGGTAAGGGCTCGTAGCTGAGTTTGCAACCCCTTGCATCTACAGGGTGTGACTTTGAGCTGTGCGTTATCTGTGGGGACTGGGTCTCTTATGGTTGGAGAGGGTGGTATGGGATGGGGATGCTTGACTTCATTGCAAGCATGTGCAACAGGCTTCTGCTGCTCAGAGCAGGCTTCTGCTGCCTTGGTGAGATTCAGCTGTGCAGTATAGCTTGGTGCTGTGCAGAGACCCTGAGGCTACCTCTAATGGCAGCACTGTGTGGCACCTGGTCTCACACAGGTGATCTTGCTGAAGAACATGTTGGAGCAGTCTGAACAGCATGGTGTTTAAAGCAGCTAAACCCCTTCAACCCAGCTGGATCACAGCTCTTCCAGGTGATGCTATGCTATATAGCTATACAGACACTTATCATTCAGTGTAACTAAAAATACTGCAAAGGCAAGGCTCTGATGTTTACTGAAGCAAGGTGACACTGCTAGTCTTCTCTATCCTGCAGTCTAGGAAAATTAAGTTTGCCATCTGCATATGCGTATAGTGTTAAAATTGGAATTTCCTGGGCTCTGGAGAACTTGCATTTCAAGGAGGAATAAAACCTTGGACATAAATTTCTTCACCGAAAGGGTTGTCAAGCACTGGAACGGGTTGCTCAGGGAAGTGGTTGAGTCCCCATCCCTGGAGGTATTTAAAAGACGTGTAGATGTGGTGCTTAGGGACATGGTTTAGTGGTGGACTTGGCAGTGCTAAGTTAACAGTTGGACTTGATGATCTTAAAGGTCTTTTCCAACCTAAATGATTCTATGATTCTATGTGAAATTATTTATGTATGTAACTTTTCAAAAGCAAATTGAGCGGCTTCTTCAGGAAGGGAGGTACATGGGTAAATGTCTGTCTGAGGAGTGGGACAGGCAAGATGGTCACGCTCCTAATGACTCCGTTACTCGCTGACTCTTGAGACATGGCTAGTGGTGAGTGTAGCTGCTGGTGAGATGGTTGGGCTGCTGACCAGCTAGGGCTGGGGGGCCTCATGCTTGATGTGGTCAGTAGGAGGCTGGGCCTGGCACAAGCATAGCTTGTGGTGCAGTTATGTTTCTGATGCAGCAGAAACTAAAAACCTCTTGTAGAAAACAGAACCCTGTTCTGTTAAGTATTTCACAAAAAATAACACAAGGGCCTTCTGTATGAACGATGGTTGCACTCCTGGGTACCCTGTTACTTTTTTCTTTAGAGTATTTGTTTTATGCTATTACACTCGCTCTCCCCACTTAAACTTCATCTGATGCTTTTGCAGTATTTCAGGATTTCAGGGGTGTTAAAAAAACACCAAACAACCCAAACGAATATCCAAAGCCCATTTTTAAGCATGTGGCCATTCCTCCGTCCAGTAAGTGCAACTTTCAGAGAGGCAGATTGCCAGTGCATGTCTTCTGGTGCCAGTAAATATGTAGAAGTACCTGGTAACTGATCATAGTCTGGTCTATGTGAAGGTTTGGGTGGGAAAAGGTGGGGAAAGAGTGATAAGAATAACTGGTGCATGGTGGAGTCATGCAGAGACAGCTGTCTCTATAGCTGTAACCTGAGCAACCGCTGAGATGTGAGCACAGGGTGAAAGCTCTCTCACTTGTGTGTCATTCTTCACTCAACCTTATTGCAACTACTTTTCCCCCCTCCTGTCTTCTCAGTAGAGAAGCATTTGCCCATCAGTGTTTTGCAGTGGGTGGCTGTTCAGCTCACAGCAAATTTTGGAATGTGATCGGCTGTGTCAGACGTTGCTGTCTCAGTATTTCCATGGGGTGTAGCATTCAAACACCATACAGTCATTAATACCTCTTTTCCTCAAAGGCTTTTCCACTGTTTGGAGGGATAAAGCTAGCAAAGGGGTACAGGAATAGAGGGGTTATGGAAGAAGGCTGTGGCTGTACTGGGAAGTCAGTTGCTGAGTTTTTTGCAGTCTGGGCTAGCAAGCTGTCTGTTGGACCTCCTTCCTACTTTATTCTGTTTGTTTGAGCTGAACTTATCATGTTTGAACTTAACTAAGACTCAGAGAAACTGCTGGACGCCTATGTACTTGTTGCTAGGGTGTATATGCAGGGGAGTTTACTGGGCTTTTCACCCTTGGGAAATGTCACTGAACTCACTGAACTTCAGTGCCTGCCGTGGCATGTACTCCTGTGCAGCTCCCTAGTCTCTTTCCATCTGAATAACAGCTATATCTGATAATGGGAAACTGCATTTTCCTCTGTGTTATATTCTCTGTCATTCGTTCTGATCATATGTCTTAAGGATGAAATATAATTTCAGTAAAACCCAAGAGCTACTGTTTAAAATGACCCCTCTCCTTACCAGCAAGATTACCTGATATAAAACTACTTGATTTGGTTTAAGAGATTTTCAAGGATGACTTATTTTCCTTTATAAGTCTGTCTTTAGTAAGAGAGAATGCAAAGGAGCTGGCTAGCTAAAAAACAGAATTTGTAAGCTTAAAGTGGTTTGTTGCTTTTAATGTGTATGCAGAATAAAATGAAGAAGATATTTTGTTTGGGGGCTTATAACATACAAAAACTTCTTTCTCATAGCTTCTGAAGTTGTTGGCATCAAGAAAAGCAACACAAAAAGGGTTAATAAAGGTAACAAAAAGGGCTCTTTAAAAATTAGAAACATTGGAAATATTGTCTCTGCTCCTTTCAAGAAGACAAACTGAACATAATTCCACTGTCCGCAGTTCCTCCCAGTAACGTATGAGGACGCGTTTGTTCAGTTCTGTAAGGTTAGGGGACAGCTGAGTTATTAGTGCTGTATTAGGGAACACGTACTGTTACCATACTCCAGCCAAGTCTCCATCTGAATGTCCTTTGCAGTACATGTGTCCCCTGACAATTTTAATTTTTTTATATACATTTTTGAATGTCTGTGCTTTATCATCAGCAGAGTCTGAAGCTGCTGTGTGCAAATCCACCCTGAATTTCACAAGCAAGTGTGCTATGCTGTTGCATCTGATCATTTATCTTTTCTGAAAGTGGCATTAATGGGAGTTTACAATTATCTAGCTTTACTTCTCATGGAAAGCTCTTGCAAAACTAATGGCACTAAGATACAGAAGCATTTTTCTTGTGGCAAAAATCACACAAGTCAGAGCTTGCCACTTACATTTTCCAAGATAAGTTTGATGATTATCCTGTAAATGAGCATTGATTTTTTTTTTCCTGTAGATCTTATTACTTTCTATCCCAGAGACATTGTTCTGTCTTCTTGCATACCTATTATAAATGTATAGCAAACATTTTCCCCGTACATTATTGCTTTTTTCTTAAAAAAAAGACGCCCTAAACCTCAAAAAACACAACCTCCCCCCTTCCCCCTGGTGCTCCGAATGCCAGATCCTGGCTATTTTTAGTGCAGCCGGAGAGATGGGTGTGCTTTTATAACTGGCTGACCCACAAGGTGGCACTAAAGAGAAAAGTGACAACTTGGCTAATAAAAAGTGAAAACCAAAGGCAAAATACCATATGCTGAATCAATATTATTTTAATTAGGAGCACGCTTCCTTTATTGTCAGTTAAATTTTATTTTGTGAAAAGCCTTAAAGCTATATAGCAGCAAAGATGGTTCACTGCCCCCATCCCACATCAAAAGTAAGTTTTAAAGAGAATGAACGAGACGTAGGTCGTCTACTTATCTTAGTTCCAGAATCTCAAGGAGGATAATTGTGATCAAAATGTAGTTAATTAATTTTCTTCTCTAAGGAATAAAGGAATTCAAATGAACTAAAAGCTGAAATCTTCTTTTCAGTTATTAGTCATGTTGGTAAGAGATATGACACGAGGAATTATTTATCGTCTGCGATGAGTTTTCTACTGGAATGTTTTGATTGCTTAATTTTTACACCTTTGCTGTTGAGTGCTCTGTTCTTATTTCATAAACAAACTATTTGAAATAATATGGTTCTGTGATCAAGAATTTTATACCAACAGGGGTTAAATCTTGCCACTTTGATAATGAGTATGAATTCTCACCAAAAACATCTTAATCATGAAACTCCTTTTGAGATCCAAGTTACAGGTGAGTGGTCAGATTAACACTTTTCTAACAAGAAAGTAGCAGCCATGACTGTTCTGTAGACTGCTGACCTGAAGCTTACAACATAATGAAATAAATTGTGTCAGAGTAATTTCTAGACCTTTATAATCAGACTAGCTATAATATTTTTATTTCTTCCAAAATGTGTGCTTATGGGATCAGTACTATTAAGAGCGATAGGGGGCAGGAGTTTACTTGCAGAGCCAAACTTAAAATAGTACCAATGCATTAAGGAAAAAAAAAAATCCTTAAGCGATTCTAAAGTATTTTTCTGTGAGGTGAGCAGTATTACAGAATACCTGGTAGTGTGCTCAGGGACCCACCAAATGATCAGATGTACTGGTAATGTATTTTGATGCTTAATGAAATTGCAACTTTGCAACCACCCTGGAAATCAAAAGTGACCCATGTGTAGCTTGAAAGACTGGAATCTAGAATGACTAGGGAGGATATTTTCATGTATTTTAAACATTGGTTAAAGTTTCAGTGCTGCTGATGCATTCAGAATAGTTTTACCACTGCAAACAGTTACTATTTTTTTTTAAAAAAATCAATAACTGGTATTCTCCATTCAAAGACCTCATTTGATTGGTTCACATTATTCATTGTGTGAGGAAATAAAAGCATCTATTCCTCAGGATCCCAATAAGAGCAAACCCAGGCAAATTTTGGTGAAGATGAGCACTGCGGTAAGCGATCCTGCCCGTTCAGCTGACCTCTACCCTTTCGTAGTATATCCCCCCCTGTTTAGGACTCCCCTTCAGCACTTGCTCCATTTTAAAGGCTACCCCAAAGAAAGCCACGTTTCAGCATGTACCCAGGTGCTTTGTTGGAATCAATTATAAAAACATGGCAACCATAAACACACGCTGCCCTTCTTCCTTTAAGTCCTTATTCAGAGAAAGTTTGGGATCAATTAGAATTTGGACTGAGGAATTTCAGTGATTCTGTTTATAGATGTTTGTTATTGTTTTTACAGATCATTCTTCTTGAAGGACTGTTGCAGGTTTTATTTCCTTCAGCTGTTAAATTTTGGCCACACTTCTTAAAAAATTGTCTGTTTTATACTTATCCAGGACATGTGGCAAGTCACAGATCCCTAAGGTATTTTGATTGGGAAGGTGAAGATCAGCGCGTATATCCTTACAATAACTCAGGGAGCCCATAGGAGGGTACGACTGGTTATGGTGGAGCTGACTAAATACATTCACATACTCGTAGTGTCTACTGGACAGAAAAATGGGCCTGAGGCAGGTGACGGTAAAGCACAAGTGCTCTTGTATAAGGAGGGACTGTCTAGCTTAGCTAAAACAGGAGACCCACAAAGGAACATCCATATTCTTTCCTTGTAAAATAGGAAATAGGATATTGAAAGAAACAAAAGAGCGCGGGATGTTTATAATGCCTTACAAAACACACTAAACTCTGTTTGCATTGACATCCAGTACCAGAAGTCTGAACATGTATTGTAGTTAAATGGACAATGAGATTATCCACAGATTTCAAAAAAAAAGTGTTTTAAAATAAATTTTAATGGAAATAAACCCTTGCCTTGCCCACTATCATGCTCCTTGTATTTTTCCGTGGAAAGGTGCTGAACTAGCAGATAAGATATGATCTAGGTGTGGAAATGTTGGTTCCTAACACAATCGGGAACTTCTACAAATTCTTGTTCTCCCCCTGAGACTAACTTCTTACCACTAATTGATTCCAATTAGCCAGTTTTAAGTGTAATTATTCAGTGAAAGAAACAAACAGTATTATATCTATGCTCTGCACCCCACTACTAACAACATGGCATTATTGAACTTGTGGAATTGAAATGGCTCATGCTTGGAAAAAAAGCACCTTCAAGAAGCTGTGTTTAAAAACACCGAGAAAAAAAACCTTTGTAAATAAATTGAAATATACTTTAACTAAAACTTGCTAGTGGAGAATGAGGACACTTGTTTTCCTCTAAATTGCTGCTGAAATGAGGAAAAAGAAATGAATGGAAGAAAAAGAGAAATCAGTTGCTGAATAGACATGGATAAATATGAAAACAGAACATCTGGGGAAAATAATGCATCTCAGCCACCTAATTTGGAAATTTAAAATATGTAATTGTCATATGAAAGTAGATATTTTTATCCTAAAACTTGAGATAGAAAATGTTGTCTTTTGAGTAAAAAACGTGTTATGATTTAGTAGGGTAGTACTGAATAGTTTTAAAAGGATTGAAATAAAGAGGAGGAAAATTCCACAGCAAAGGATGGCGATGGTACGATTTCAAAGCACAGGGTGAAGGGGAAGCAGTGGGTGGTCACTGGGGCTGGGTGGTACATAGGCAACACTCCATTGATGCCTCCTCAGATGTTCCTTCCAGCTCGAGAGGTGACTGAAAAGAGGTGATGATGAGAGAGAAAGGAGGGAGGAGGAGAAGAGAATCCAGATTACTAGGGAGCCTGTCTGTCCTGTGGTGAACTTCCAGCGTCTCATTAGACAGGACTTTACCCACAGCACAGTGCAGCACCATGTCCCTTCCTCTTATGTCTGTTCCCTTATAAAAGGAAAAATAAAACTTGTCCAAGATGAGGCTGTATCTAGTCATCTGACCATCTCTAAGTATAAACTAAACATAAATAGTGCTTAATGCCACTGGACTCAAGTAAGAAAGAAGGTCATTTATACAGGTGACATGAGGGTGAAGGAGCAGAGGTGAACGATGGAAGGAAAATTCCTTTTCTTGGTCTGTTTAAGCCAGCACAAATCACCGTGTGTCAGCTTGTTTTACAATCCAGTGTTTTGGCTGTTTCGGCTTTTAATTAGAAAGTCTTTCCCTTAGCATTTTTCTTAGCAGCAATTTTTAAACTAAACAGAAGGTGTATTCCCCAGTGCCATATGTTAAACCTGACATGTTACTGAAAATGTCTTCTGGAAAAAAACCAAACCAAAAACCAAAACAAAACCAACCCAAACCCCACTAAAGGTAGGACCACTGTCCCAATCCACTCCCTTTGGCCCACTTGCAAGCCTCAAGAGGACACAATGGTCCCCTGTTAGGCAGTGGCACTTCTTTGGGGAATTAGTCATAACTTCAAAGCCAACAGATGATAGGCTGCTAATTTCCTCTTTGCTTCTCTGGTAACCTGCTGTGGCTTGGAAACAGTCATCCCCCAGTCATCCACCACTTGGTCTTGTAAGTAACAGCCACGTGGAAGCTGGGTCTGTGGGAGGTGAATAATTCATAATATTTTGAGAGGTCACCTTATTGCTGTGTTTTGACCAACATGTTCGTAGGCTATGAAGTGTAGTCCATTTCAGCACTTAAACAGAAGGGATTAAGAGCTATGGGTATCCTTGACTTTGAAGTACGCAAGGAGAATCCAACTATGACCACAGAAATGCCTGACTGAGGCTGAGAGGGTCAGTGGAGCACTGACTGATGTGGGCTGACGTGGTCTTTCCCCCCTATAATTCTTCCTTGTATAAATTCCAGTTGTTTCTGGGCTTTGCATAGAAGGACATTTTCTGAGCCCTTTACCATGGGGTTTTTTATGTGACTGGGGTCAGTATGATGAAGTCTGTCTGTAAACTTTTGATATACCCAGATGAATGAAGGATGGATCACTCAGGTTAAAAAGCAGAAAAAGTTAGGCAGCCTCGGAAAGCTGTAATGTGCCGATCCCCTGTTTGGATGAACTGTACCCAGCTGCATGATATACAATAAGGTTGCTCATTTATGGAGCTTTTCTTCCAAGACTGTAAAGCACCAGTGTGAATACTGAGAGGTGTTTGTGTGCAATCTTAACGTAACATAAACCACAGCTTTATGGGGGTCTCTCATCAGCTCTTTGCTGGCCACAGTATAAGCTGGTATAGAATTGGAAACTGTGCTGTCTGAAGTTTATCCATGTTTCTTCTGATACTTGTCTAGGGAGGGCCATCTCCATAGCAATTCAGTTAAGGTGAGACATGCTCTTTTATTTTGTATGAGTAACTGAAACCCCATCCTATAAGCTCATAAAATGTGATTGCATACAAGATGTTGATGGCCTAGGGGAAGTTTTGAACAACTGGGAGTCATTAAAAGGATTTTGCTGAAAAAATGATCCATGATCTGATGTATTTTCCAACAGTCTTTGCAGAAAGACCAAAGGAGTTGCAAGCTTCAGAGGCAATACCCATGAAATCCATGTCTACGCTTATAACTGTGGACAAATGAAAAAACAAGCATTTTTCCCAGATGTACACAAATTGTTTCTTGGGAGCCCCATGCCTTTGTAATTTCTCATCAAAATGGCTATATATAACAATCTGTACACAGAACTACTTGCGGAGAGTAGCATTTGAGAACAAATTAATAAGTTAATACCTCCCTTGACCTGTACCTGGTCAGGCTACATTTCAGAAACCCATCATTACTAATATGAAGACGAGGTTAATCTAGTAATGCGCAGTTTTAGAATGATAGATGAGTCAAGGCACATGAGCTAATTAACACCATACCTAGCAGCACCTTCTTATCACAAGTCTCCAGACTGACAAGAATCCCAAGGAGGGGCAGAGGGGTGCTGCAAACCTCTCGATGCTTTGTTTGAGTAATGGGACCAAAGTTGGAGGTGAATATAAACAGCCTTACCTCCTGTCACTCACGCCTTGCTCCAGTATTTTGACTGTGCTATTTCAACTTGGTTTAAAAGGAATTAGCCTTACGGGTTCTTACTAGCACGCACCTTAAATCTTTTACATACCCTCTCTGGTACTGGCCCTTCAATTTATAGACTAATATTGTCAAAGCTGAGTTGTGTGACTGACTCCCTCAGCTGGTTTTGGAAGATCTCGGCCTGGAGAGTTATGTATTTGTTATTTGTACATCGAGAAGGCCAGAATGATGCTTCCGTGCTGTCACACGCAGCTGTACATCTCTCTTTAAAAGTCGTAGAGCTGGTTAGCCCAACTGCCTGGCACTCACCGCTTTTCTGAGAAGGCTTTGCAAAAACCTTAACCTGTGAACCTTGTAACTATTCAATTGTATTTAATTAAAAATGTGATTAAAAATTAAAAATATTTATAAATGACACTCAAACTGTTCCACCGTATTCCAGGCTACTTCTCCTCTTGAAGCACATCTTTGCCTGAATATCTCCCTGCGCTGCTGATGAGAACAAACATAACTTAAAAACCATTGCAGAAAGCGATAGAGGGAAACACTGCCTATTTTACTAATGCCTGATACTGACAGCCTGCATACAAAATCTTAAAAGCACTCAGGCATTTCTTTTGTCCCCACTTTTAAAGGGTTTAATGAAACATACAGAAACTGACATTTTAAACCTATAGCTTTGGATGTTATTTTGCCGTGTCAGTCTGTTTCTTTTTTTTCCAAATCACATAGCAATAGTTTTCTACCTTTCTGCCTCAAACTTCGGTCAACAAATAATGAAGGCTATTTTCAGATAATAAAATGTTTCTGTTCTTTGGCCTGTTATAACAGGTGGGCAGCCAAATAACGCCACAGTAAATATGTGGGAACGCTAGTTACAGAGCAAAATCTCAGTCCTTCTAGGACATACAAACACAATTAGCAAGTGTATCACCATACCTATAATTAAGAATAGTTAAGATGACAAGCCTTTGTTAGGCTGTGCTGCAAGATAAAAACAAAGGCTCAATTCCTTCCAGGGAGAGCAGACATATATAATCCTTATATAGGAATATATAAGGAAATCCAAGGACTATGTAAGGAAACTGGTAAATTCCTTAAACTGGTATTCCTTATACTTAAACTGGTTTGAGTGTCAGTAAATGATCATTCGTATTCTGCAACAGCAATGCAAAATCAGGTAACATTTCTAGAAGATGTAGTAGATTCAGGGAAAACAGAGATCAGGCATTCCTTTGGGAAGCAAAATGGCTAATATATCACATTTCATGAAACTCTGCAGATTTGCGTTGCTTATGAAAGAAGTGTAGGACTTTTTATTTTTTTCCTCTATTCTTCACTATGGAAAATAAGGCCCTCATTCTGCAAATTGTTATGTATGCATTTAACTTGACGTACAGCATACATTCCCGTAGATTCCACAGGACTGAATGCCATGGATAAACACATCTGTAACTGCTTACAAGATTGGAGCCAAAGAGCTTCAAAAACGAAAATGAACGGAGAGACTTTTTGAAGTATGCAAGCAAAATAAGGGGAGCAGGGATGCTTTCAGACATTGATCTAGATCCCCGCTGTGTATATTAATTCTGTGTTTCTGCAGTCCCTATATGCAAAAGTTTGGGGGCAGGTGGAAGAAGTGGGCTCAGATTCAGCAATTCAGTTTTCCAGACCGGGGTTCGCTCCTAGGACTACTCAAGCCACGTGTTGGTGTGTTACCCCAGGCAGCATTTAACACAGCCTCAAACCCCTCCAACTGAGAAGCGGGGTCCAGCATGGGCAGGAGGGAAAGCAGGAGTGAGACGGCTGTCCTGGGGCCGCGGAGTAACAGCAGGGCGATTTCTGAAAGTCCCAGCCAACACTTGGAGCGATATTTCTCGGCATATTAATCCAATCGACATAACTAGGAGTATTTACCGTTTTTTCGGCTCCATCCCCACGTTAGTAGGACAGCGCTATTGTCGTCCAAACGTGTGGTCGGCGGCTCTTCATTAAGCCTATGTAAATGTGCCACAGTACCGGCGCTGGCTGTGTGTGCGGGGAGCACCCTGGCATGCCCACAGCCCCGGGAAGTCCTGCGGCTCGGGTGCTTTGCAGCCCGGCCCTCGCCCCCCGCCCGGGGCTCCCGCCGCCGCTTCAGCGACCTCCCCCGGAGCCGCCGCGTGTGACACACCGGAGAGAAGCCTCCCTCGTCCCCGCGTCGCCCCCGCCTCCCGCCCCCGCCCGCTCCCCCGGGGCGCCGCCGTCACCGCCAGCAGCCGGAGCAGCCGCTGAAGCCGAGGGGCGGCGGGGCTTGCCCGCCTCTCCCCCCTTCCCATCCCTTCCCTTCCCTCGCCTCTCCCCGGTGCCTATATATAGCCGCCTCTGCCCGAGCCAGCCGGGAGAGCGCTCTGTACCTGCAGGAGCCAGAAAAGACAAAATAAGAGCGGAGCCGCGAGGAGTGACTCTCCGGAGCCGGCCCCGCCAGGAGGAGGAGAAGGAGGAGAAGGACGGGCCCGGCGCCGCTGTCCGGTGCCGCCGCCCCCGGTGCCGGGCGAGCCCCGCGGGGGCGGCCCGACCCGCGGGCGGCGCGGGACGCGCATGGCTCGGGCGCTGCCGGGGCCGGGCGCGGAGCCCGACCCCGGCCCCGGCGGCTCGGGGCGCGGGGGGAGGAGGAGAGCTCCCTGCGGGCGGCGGCGCTAGCGGGGGGGCCGGGGCGGCAGAGCCCTCCCCCTTGGCGCCGGGGTGCGCTGGGCGGCATGTGCTGAAGTGCCCCGCAGAAGCCGCACAAGTTGCCTGCGCGGCCGGGGACGGCTGGGAGCGCCCGCCGCGCCGCCTGCTCCTGCCCGACCCCGTCCCGTCCCCCCGCCCGGGGGCCGCTCCCCGGCGGGGCTGCCGGCAGCCAGGGGTGATGCGGCTCGTCGGGAAGTGAGAGGCGGCGCGGCGGCGCGTCCCCCCCCCCGGGCCGAGGGCCCCCCTGCCTCGGAGCCTCCCATGCCTTCGGGGCCCCCTCGGGGGGCGGTGGCCCCGCGGGAGGCGGGGGCGACGCTGCCGTGATGGCCCTGGAGGAGAAGCGGGAGAAGCGCCCGCCCGTCACCCCCATGATGATCGAGGAGGAGGCCGCCCTGCGGAACGGCAGCCGGGGGCTGCCGCCGGGCCCCTGGGCCGAGGCGGTGGGGCCGAGACCCCGCACCACGGAGCGGCACATCGCTGTCCACAAGCGCCTGGTGCTGGGCTTCGCTGTCTCCATCCTGGCGTTGCTGGCGGTGACCATGATCGCCGTGCTGCTCAGCGTCCGCTTCGAGGAGTGCGGCGCCGCCGCCGACGGCCCGCCGCGGGCCGGCGGCAACGGGAGCCTCTCGGGGGCGGCCCGGCAGCCGCCCGGCACGGGGCAGCCCCCCGGCCGGCCGGAGGAGGAGAAGGCGCGGGGCGGGGAAGCGGCGGCGGCAGAGGAGAAGCAAGAGGAGGAGGAGGAGGAGTGGCAGCGGCGGCGGGAGCTGCCGCCCTGGGCCCGGCCGCGGCTGCCGCGGCACCTGCGGCCGCTGCACTACAACCTGATGCTGAGCGCCTTCATGGAGAACTTCACCTTCAGCGGGGAGGTGAACGTGCAGCTGGAGGTGCGGAACGCCAGCCGCTACATCGTGCTGCACGCCCACCGCATGCACATCGAGGCGGTCCGGGTGGCCGAGGACAAGCTGGCCGGCGGCGTGCGGGTGGCCCGCTCCTTCCTCTACCCCCAGACCCAGGTCTTCGTCGTCGTCCTCAACCGCAGCCTGGAGGTGCAGCGAAGTTACAACCTCAAGATCATCTACAACGCCCTCATCGAGAACGAGCTGCTGGGCTTCTTCCGCAGCTCCTACGTCCTCCACGGCGAGAGAAGGTACCGGGGCGGGGGCGGGAGGGGCTCGGCGGGCGGCCCCGCCGCCGGCCCGCCTCGGCTCAACTCGGCCCGAAGTTGGCGGCCCCCGCCCCTCCGCGGCAGCCCGCGCCGAACTTCAGGCGGGGCGGCGCTAGGACCCGGCGGGCCGCGGCGCCGCCAGGCGGGTGAGGCCGCGGGCTCCGCGGCGCGCTGAGGGGCCCGGGGCTCGGCCGGCGGCCGCGGGCCGGGGGACGGCGCGCTGAGGGGCGGCCCCCGCCCAACGGCCGCCCGGCAGGTCGGTGAGCGCAGGCCGGACCTCGCCGCCCGCCGCCGGGGGTCCCCTCCGCCGTCCGGCCGCTCGCGAGGGCTGGTGCTGGGGAGGCGGAGCTGCGGAGGCTACCGGCGGCCGCCAGCCCTTCCCCGCTCCGCCCCAGCGGCTGGGGTCGGGAGAGCGGCCGGAGGGCGGCTCGGAGGCGGCGGCCGAGGCTGAGGGGGTGTGCGGGAGCGAGCGGGGCGCGGGGGCAGGCCGGGCGCCGCCGGGGGCGGGCGGAGCTGCCTGGGTCGGGCAGGGCTGCGGGGCGGCTCCGGGCGGGGGCCGTGCGGCAGGCCGGGCCGGGCCGGGGTTAGCGGTGCCGCCGCCAGGTGAGCGGGGCGCTCCGCCGCGGGCGGGAAGGGCTGCGGGCTGTAGCCGGCGGGTGAGGAGGTGCCCCTGCGCAGCTGGGAAATGGACGGCGGTAAGGAGTGAACTTCCAAGGGCGACAGGAGTAGAGCGAGCCGCCCGCTCTGTCCCTGTCGGGGCCATCCCGGAACGGAGGCGCCGGGTCTTTTTAATAAACGCTCCTTCTGCGTCCAGCTGCCCTGTGGCAGAGCCTGGGCAGGTTACCAGCAGCAGTGAGTAGCGGAGCGAAACTTCTCTGCTCTTCTGTTTTTATTTCATTTTTCGAAGAGAAAGGTGGTGGGATGTGATTTCACTCAACGTGAATACATTTACGCCACCTGCTGCAATTGAATCACTGCAGATTTACACCCTGTGACAGAGCAAACCTGGTCAGTGTTCACCGTTTTCATGCGGAACAAGAGTCGATCTTGATCTATACTTACTCTTGTTACTGTAGCCCTTGGGTCCCTGTCGAGGCCCTAGCTACGGTAGGCAGGGTCACTACGGAGGCCCCGTTCATACAGTTACAGAGGCTTTTTTTTTTTTCTTTTTTTAAAGTAGTTTTCTCTTTTAACTGTGATCAGACTTCATAATAGAAAAGAAAGATGGGATGGACTTCTTGATAGTTCTGGCGTTTTCTGTCACTTCAGAATTAGTTTCTTTTTAAGCTGTCCTTTTTTGAAACATCCGTGCAGTCACAGGTTCTCTCTTTCTGACTCTTACTGTTTTGTACTGCGAAGCAAAGAGTTTGTAGTGGGAGGAATTGGGGGAAAAAAAGTAAGTCGGGCCAAAAAAGCAAGTCAGACAGAAAAAGAGCGCTCACCAACTCAATTAAATCAACAGCCCTCATATTAAAACATATTTTCTTTACTATAATTACTGACAGTTTTAAACAGCCCGATGTTAGAACTGCAAGCAGGATTGAAATTAAGTTTGTGCGATTTGTCATTGCAGTGAAATAAAATGGAAATTTGGAAAAGCACGGTTGTAGGAGAAGATGCAGATAAAATGCCTTTTATCACTGAGGAGTGAATGACTGGGGTAGTCGAGAGTTTGTGCAGACCTGTATGGAATTGGGGAAATCAGAAGACAAAATACTTCTGACAGCGGGGGGTATAATTCACTTTACCAACCCAAGAAATTATCTAAGCAGTTATTATTCTCGTGTATTTAGACTTTATATAGGAATAATTGAACTGTCAAATAGGTGTTGCAGTGACATTTCTCCGAAGTTACTGTATTACACTTCAATACCGATGCCCCAGTCATGATTTAAAAAAACCCAACAATAAAAATGGCCTATTCACTTTTTGAATCATCAAGCTAGCTTTAGACATGGAGTGAAAGGCGATGGTAAAATGCATTTCCCAGTACTTTCTGTGTAACTTTTCAGATAAAAGTTGCTTTGTTTTTAATACACTTGAATATAGTCATATCAGGTGAGATCCTTGCCTTATGTAAGGTAGCATTGTTACAATGAAATCAGTGGCATTTTTTCTTTATACCAGCTCATTTATATCTCTCTCAGTAAAATGCTGTTTTTAAAACTGTAATCAGCGAGTGGTTATAGTTTCAGGTGTTTAATAGGAGTACTGTTTTTTCCTTTTCAACTGTCACAGGCTTAACGACTCACTGCAGTATAAAGTAAATAATACACATTTTAAACCAGGGAACTTCTTTGTTCAGAGCGTGCTCTTGCAGTGTAGCAATTTGCATTTTGATTAATAACCCATTTTTAATGTAATGCATATAACCATTTGTAGTCCTTAAACATGGACGCCTTCTACTATGATAGATAGACAGGCTTCTCTCATGCTCTGAGAGACCTTGATGTTCCAGCAGGACTTGAGCTTTTTGACGTCTTTATATTCGATTAAAATACAGCAACATCGTTGGAGTAGCGGTTGCTATAAACAGGTTTAAACCATCATTTTTCACTTTTTTTGTACATGAGGAGTGAATAAACATACACATTCACAAACATAGTACTGCCATCGCTTTATCATTTTTTTTCATACAGTTAGTTCATTTTCTGAGGTCTTCACAGGTGAAAGTCAGAAATCAGCCTGAAATGTTGATAGCCACATAAAAGTATTTATTTTCTTACTGAAATCTTTGCTACTTTAATTGAAATGTGAAATGCAAGTGATATGCTACAAATTCACTTTGCATTATGTGCCAGAATTTACTGGCAGTAATCAACAGACATTTAATACAGAGCTACTGTAGAGTACCATAAGAATATGCACACATAATTTAAATGAACATCAAACTTTGGCATAAATGAAAAGGCAAAAAAAATTCTTACATCAGGCAGACAAAACAAATAGACATATTCTTCCATGTTATAACAACTAAGATGTCAAAATAGATAGGTTGTTGAGGAAACACATGTCTTCCTTTAATAGATGAGGTGGAATTAAAACACCTGCAAATTACTGCCGTGGGTATGCTGAGAAGACAGGCTGCAAGGCTGTCATTCCCAGAAGTACAACTTTTTATGGTGATATTTTGGGGAATTGGAGATAAAAATGTCAGTGCCCAGAGAGGTGTGGAGAGAGATGGATGAAATACTCAGCCTGGCCTTCACTTTTGGCATGCTATAGAAGTTTTGCTTGTTTTTTCCTCCTAACACAGAGAGAAATAGGTAAACGCAGACAATGTTTTGTTTTTTTTTTTTTTTTTAAAAACCTGTAAGGGTTTAGTCTTTGTGAAGCAGTTTTTAACTTTTTGTTTGTTTTGCTTTATGGCACAACAAGCAAATCGATGTTTGATAGTAATGCACATGTTATAAATATCACCGTTATTGGTAGTTGATGTATTTTTAGTATGAAATATTGACTGCCTAGTGTTTGCCCAGTTATGTGTATGTGGATATATCTAGCTATCTGTGAGAATACAGAAGATGCAGAGTTTACCGGGTTTTATTAGTCTGGTGAAGAGATTGTTTCAATGGCCTAACACATAACAAATATTAAAAGACTACTGATAGGATCTCCAAGAAGTGCGTGGGGCGAAAAAACTTCCTTATTTAGAGAGTGTCAGAATATATACAGTATTCCCTAAGTATGCATTTACATGTGTGTCTGAGATCATTAAAATTGTTAATTGCAGAGGAAAGTTCATCATTCTTGCTTTATTAATAACAGGCCAGTACAGTTTTCCATGCTCACTTGAAGCTTCTGTTGATGTCTGTAGCTGTTTAGAGCGTGCCTAGAATGCAGAATCAGGCCCACTTGAAATACTTTGCATATAAATTAAGTTGCTTTGCTTCATTTAATTGGCTGATTTGGCTTTGTTGCATTGGTGCAAATCCACTGATAATATGGAGTTTTGTGGGATTAACACTGGAATACCTGGCACCAACTTTTTACCTTACATTTAGCAACCTTATGCAGAATTATGATTTTAGTAATCCATGTTTTATAATGAGACAAGAAAAATGTGATATGATGAATTCCTTCAATAATTACTAACCAAATAAGGCTTTTTGTTTTAGACAAAAGACCAACGGTAACTGTTTCAGTGGTGGAAAAATTTTCCAAGTTTTTAAAAAATTAGCCTTATTTGAAAGAGGTGATAATTTCACCAGAAAACATATATCTAGTTCTATCAGGTGTGGATGCACTATAGCGAGATAAAAGTGTAACATTTCAGGAAGTTTATTTCTTCTTTTTTTTTTTTTATAAAATAATGCTCCAAGATATGTATAAAACCTAAGAAATTTTAGAAAAAGTTAATTAGATACTTTATTTTCCTTATAGGCTACCTATTTTTTTCTCCCTCAGCGTTAGAGAGTATCATATTGCAGAATAATGCTTACAGACTGATTAATAATAGGTGTCACTGTTTTCACTATATCAAATCTATCCACCCATCCTCTTCCCTCAGAGGAATAACAGATGATTAGTCAGCCTCTAAAATTCTGATAGATGTTTACCTTGTATCTAAAATTGCATGGTTATTTCCACTGATGGAGCCTTGGAAAGTGAGACGTAAATCAGCACCAGTCAAAGAGCCTACATATGTGCTACCTTTACAGTTACGTAGTTGGCTCATAGTCATTTTCTCATCCTGCATGCCTCCAGAAAATATTCTTATCGAACCCCATAATTCAACCTTTTAAGTGTCGCTTCTTCTTTCTGCAAAGAGATCATTGCACATGGGTTTTCTCCAAATGTGTAAACATAAGTCTCTACCCAGAAAGGTTCCTATTCTCTATCTGGATTAAAATCTCTTTAGTTCCAAAGAAAACAGTTACAGATTTTATTATCAAACTAAAGCCTTCCCATTCTCTACAGTGGCATAATAAATGTCTTTTCCTCCTTCACAGGTCTTTTCATAATTTGACCCATTAACTGAGAACATCAATTTGTTCTCTATAAAAGACACCAGAAAAGAGAAGCACATATAGAAGAATGGTGAACTACTCTCTGCTTATTTAATCATTTGCTTATATTTGTAATTCTGCAAAGCTCACAGAATGGTTTTTTGGGCTTGCACAGTCACAGGAGTGCTGTATAATAGCATCTCAGACCTACATGCAACTGGTACAGAAGTAATCAGCAGTGGAAAACAATGACTCTCTTGAGTGCACTATGTGACCATAAGTTCTCATGCCCAAAGAAAGGCAAAGTGCCCTGTTGGTGTCTCAGGACAGAGTGAAGTCCCTGAAGGCTGTTAAATCCTGGTTTGAACTGAGGACTCTGCTTGTTTTACACCATATAACCAATATTGGCTAATTTTTTTCACATATTGATGAACAAAACTGCTAGAACCTGAACTTTGATACAAGGCGAGGGATTATTTATTTAACGTTAGTGTGGTGTCTGCAAATTTGTAGGAAATCTGTAGACTATTACTTTATATCAATTGCGTTGTGGTACAGGTAGTAAGAAACTGATAAAGCAGTGTTCAAACACTGTATACTTTGTACAGTTTGTTTTCTCCTGCCCCTTAAACTACAATACTCAAACAATGTCTTATTTGGTACATGCATGAATCAAGTGCTGTGCACAGTTAGTAATTGCTTTGGTTTTTTTGTTTGCTTCTTACCTAGGTTTCTTGGTGTTACGCAGTTTTCTCCTACTCATGCCAGAAAAGCCTTTCCTTGCTTTGACGAGCCCATCTACAAGGCCACTTTCAAAATCAGCATCAGGCATCAAGCAACTTACTTATCGTTGTCCAACATGCCAGTTGAAACTTCTGTTTTTGAAGAAGATGGATGGGTTACAGATCACTTTTCACAGACCCCTCTCATGTCCACGTATTACCTAGCTTGGGCAGTGTGCAATTTTACATACCGGGAAACTGTCACCAAGAGTGGAGTAGTTGTAAGTATTTCTAATGTATCAAATATATTTTGTTACTTTGAGAACCTTCACTTTTTGTAAGGGGTCATAACATCAAGCACTTAAAGTATTTTCTTGATTAGCATTCCTAAAATTTGCCAGTTTATGTAACGATAGCGTCTATTGTTTGGGACCTTTTCTGAAAGTCTGTCTAACATTTTTGGTTTGTCTGATACTTTTTGTAACTGGCTAGCTTAATAAGTGTGGTTGTCTGATGACATTTTAAGCTTTTAAATATGCCATTTCACTTCACTTTGATTTTCTTGGGAAGTTTTCTCTTGTTTTTCCTGTAGCCTTTTCAATACCAGTGTTCGTGGGACTATTTATTAAAAGAAAGCAGTAGTACTGGCAGCATTTCCAGTCTCCTTCCTTCAGTACTGACATGTCCCTCAGTGTGCTGTGTGCTAGCTCAGGAGGCTGATAAAGTAATTTCTATCTTAGAGCTCTTGCTTAGGAGCAGGACTTTACAACCCATCAGCTTCCTGTGGAGGTCCAGACTGATGGAAGCCCTAACTTTCTGGAGCTGTTGTTTCCAAATATGGCATGATTCCAGGAGTTATGCCATGAAAAAAAGAGAGAAAATCCTTTATTTATGTCAGTTTTGTTTTTGTTTACAAATATCAAGCTCAGAACTGTATAACAAGCCAAAACATACATGAGAAATGCTGTCAGCTTAATAGAATATTTCACAGCGCTGTCAGCTTGATTTTCCAGGTGAACTTACAGAGAAACCCTTCCTTCTTAGTTACTGCGAATAAAAAACCAGAACTAGTTCTGGAAGCAGAGGGCTAGGCTGTGTGCCTGTGCTAAGGGGTGTTTACCTTCTACTTCTGCAAATGCTCTATGACTTTGTGGTGTGCCTGAGGGGGTGAGGAAGGACTGCAGGCCTCCCTTCCATGGCTGATCAGGTCAGGAAACGTCTCCATAGCCACTTTTAACTATCCTAAGCATTGAGCTGCTGTGGAGGGAACTGATCCCACCTTCTCTGAGCCAAAGGTATTCTTTGCCTTCCTTGTGTCAGCCTTCAGCTCTGTACAGCCGTATGATCTGGCTGAAAACTGACCTGAAAAAATAAATGAAAATGTGGTAAGTTTTCAACCAAATCAGTTCTCTGATCCAGCTTTTTGTGCGACTTCCAGAGCCCTAGTATGGATTCAAGGCTGCACTGACAGAAGGTGGACCCAGGACAGCCTTCTGCATTGGCATCCCTCGTTTAGGTGATACTGAAGTGATCAGGAAATAAGTCTTGTTTTTGTCACTGGAACAGCTGGGTAGGACACTGGGGGCCTTTCACTCCTTTACAGCCCTTTCATACCATGGCCAGCAGACTATGACACTACCCTCTGGCCCTACGAAAGGGGAGGAGGAAGCATGGCTAGGAAGTGGTTCTCTGAGGTGCTTTAACCTATGAGTGTAAGGATGTGGGAACTGCTGAGGCCAGGCTTGCAGTCCCAGTGGTTACCTGTGATGGCTGAAAGCCTTTGGGTTTGTGGGTTTTTTTTGTGCAGTGTGGGTTTTTTTTTTTTTTTTCCCAACAGGTTAATTATCTGTACAAGAGGGATTGATCTTAGGACAAGGAATTGGTTGCCTCTGGCTGTTGTAATAGTCATAGAATTGTAAAATCACAGAATGGTTTGGGTTGGAAGGGACCTTAAAGATCCTCTAGTTCCAACCCCCCTGCCAGGACACCTTCCACTAGACTGGGTTGCTCGAAGCCCCGTCCAACCTGGCCTTGAACACTTCCAGGGATGGGACATCCACAGCTACTCTGGGCAACCTGTTCCAATGCCTCACCACCCTCACAGTAAAGAATTTCTTCCTTATATCTAACCTAAATCTACCCTCTTTCAGTTTAAAACCATTACCCCTCATCCTATCACTACACTCCCTGATAAAGAGGAGTGTTCACTGGCCTAGTAGAACAGGGTGAGATATCCAGCCATTTCTTATTCCCTGTTGACCAGTACCGAAACAGGCTTCTGTCCAGGTAGGAGTTGATGATTTTCATTGTAATGTACTCCACCTGCTCAAGGATTTAGTTGTAAGCTAAGAATGGCCTGGTATTTTTCAGCTTTAGAAAACACTTGTTACTTGAGGTTCTCCTTTAACTCTAAGATGAAAGTTTTTGGTGTATGCTGTAGTAGGTAGGTCTTGCGTTCCTTGTGGTCTAATACAGTGTAACAATTGCAAGTTTGTCCTACAAAATACTACCCTGTTATCTCACTTGGAAATGTCCTAGACTCATCAGAGAAACAGCTGCAAGCAGTTCAGCTTCCAACATCAGTGTAAGCAAATACATGAAACGGCGAGGATGGACCTCAGGACCGTCAATTTGAAAGATACAGCCTCTTTAACTCTTTTTTTTTTTTTTGTAGTATTATTCAGAGCTCATATCCTGCAGACTTGTGCTTCTTGGGTATGTTTGATACCCTGAAGGCAGAGTCACACTCATGTCTTATAGACAATAATTGATAACTTGCTGCTGTTCTCATATTTGGCAAAACTGTTCTCAAGACTTTAGGTTTAACAGGAATCCAAAGAGAATGTCCAAGTATTAATTTGTTAGTAATTTGTGGCTACTGGGGCCTGATAGTTATGCTTGAGTCTGTTGGTTCAGTGCATGTAGGACATACAAATGTATACTCCACCGGCTTGATAGTAGCATTGTACGGAACTTTGCCAACAATTATGCAAATCAGCGGATAATCTTCACAAAGACTTGAAGACCAAAAGCATATATAGGTTGAGATAGTCTCTTATCCCATAAAATTGTTTGGTTAGTCTAGAGTTTTAGCTCTTGCTTTTTATAGTACCCCTATCATAGAGGTATGTTAATGCCCAGGAATACCAAAATAGTTTACACTGAGTTATTGGTTAAATATATTTTGCTATTTTTCAGTCCATTTGTGAGCTGATCATCTTTCATTGTTGTTTGGTTTTCTTGAAAGAGTATCTTTTAAGGTATGAACTCACAGCAAACACTTTAGAGCTGTGTTCATTCAGATGAATTGCTGAGGTAATCCATCTTTTTGAGTCTTTCATGTTGCAATACCAGGAGTTCATGGACACGACTGGGTGAATTTGAAATTACCCAAAACCTGGCTGTTGTGGTTTAACCCCAGCCAGCAACTAAGCACCACACAGCTGCTCGCTCACTCCCCGCCCCCAGTGGGATGAGGGAGAGAATCCAGAGTAAAAGTGAGAAAACCCGTGGGTTGAGGTAAGAACAGTTTAATAACTGAAATAAAATAAAGTCAAATAGTAGCAGTAGTAGTAATAATAATAATATACAAAGCAAGTGATGCATGATGTGATTGCTTGCCACCTGCCGACTGATCCCCAGCCAGTCCCTAAGCAGCGGTCCCTCCCTCCCAGCCGACTCCCCCCAGCTCGTATACAGAGCACATGGCGTCATATGGTATGGCCCTTTGGCCAGTTTGGGTCAGCTGTCCTGGCTATGCCCTCTCCCAGCTTCTTGTGCACCTGGCAGAGCAGGGGAAGCTGGCAGAGCAGGGGAAGTCCTTGACTAGTGTAAACACTACTCAGCAACAACTCAAACATCAGCGTATTATCAACATTATTCTCATTCTAAATCCAAAACAGCACTATACCAGCTACTAGGAAGAAAATTAACTCTATCCAAGCTGAAACCAGGACACTGGCACATGCAATTCTAAACTTCTTGGTTTCCTCTGAAGCCACTTTTTCCACTAAAATTTAGTTGCTCCCGTATCCATGGCAATGAATGTAAATGTATGATAAAAGTAAGTTTGCATCTAAAAATGAATGAATGTTCAGGAAATTAACCGAACCCCCATATTGAAGCATCTTGATGAGCCATTTCTTGCATTGGGGAATCTTACTTCAATTAATGCTGTGTATATTGTATTTATTTTGTAGACATATAGTAGACACCTAAAAGACTTCAGCTTGCATATACTATTGCTTTTGTTTTGGCACTTTCTTGAACCTGGTTTTGGTTCACAAAGCATTTTTTGTGTGTCTGTGTGTGGGAAGGGGCAGGGAAGTGTCCTTTCAAATTTTGACAGCATGCTAATGATTAAAATCTCACCTCTCTTCCAGCTGACCAGTCTTGCTAAACTGCTATGGTCAAGGGTAGATAAACTCCCTGAGGAATAAAAGAAACAGATTAAAAGCAGGCTCGTTCCTCAAAAATGGTTAAGTGTTAGCTGTTCAGTTTTTCTCAAAGAATGACATTGACCTCAAAATGAATTTTAACCTAAGCGTGAGATTCAAATGCAAATCAAGTTATAAATAGAAACTGACTTTTGGAAAGCTTAGGTAACCAATCAAAATAGTAAATTTGATATATCCTATATAACTCTTGTAGACATGAAGATGTTCTATATTTCATACACTAAAATTAATTTGGAAAGGGGAATTAAGACAAGCTGTGCTTTTCTAGGAGCACAGATCAGTGGATGTGAATCATTAGCATAACTCTTAAGTCCATATGGGACTGACCAGAATCCCTTCCAGACCAGGTAATTTAAAATCAGAAGTGACTTCTTATGTGCATTATAGATATATATATAATATGTTGTTCACATTCATCTGGGATTACAGGCAGTGATTCCAATCACTTGATTCTTGTGGAAAGGGCTGTGGTGCAGTCATCTATGCTGCTGCGGACTAGAGAGCAGTATAGTTCTACCAGGGTGCTGCCTGAGGTAATGCTGTATTGAGGGAGGACAGATGCCCTTACTGATCTTTATATGGCCCGAGACCCACTGCAGCAGTGCCAGCTGTAGTTCGTGAAAATCATGGGATCTGTGTACTGTCATCTTTGCACAGTACAATAATCCAGAAAGCTCCATTTACCTTCACAGGCTTGCTTGCTTCTACTCATATGTTGTGTTTCCTAGTCATACCTCTTAGGTATGTTCTTTATCAGTAATTTTTAAAAGCAAAATACTGCTGGCTGGATTTTAATGTCTGTCACATCATCTCTGTGGCTCTTTCCTTCATTGTTTTCTTTATCTGTACTTTCAATCCACCAGGGCTTTTCCTACTATTGTTACTTTATTTTTCCCCTGTCTGGATTTATTTTTACTATACTTCATGTTTAGCTGTACTTCTATTCTCCAAACCCTCTGTTTCTCATCACTCCTTTGTCAGGTGGACATGGAAACTTATTATATCCTGCATGCCTTCTCACTGTCTCATAAGTTATTTTAATTCCTTTTTTTTCCCCTGCTAATTCTTTACCTTTTCAGTTAGTGGAAAGAGTGGGCACTCAGAGACAAAGCAGAGTATATCAGTGGAGATGAATGCATTGCTGGAAAGAGACGTTTCAGGGAGATTCATCGTCTACCATTCTTCTCTTTTGCTGTGGATGGGGTGTGGAGATAGGTATGGAACGAAAGTGCCAACTGGCAGCTTTAAAGTGGCTCTTGTCAGGGGGAGTATCTGCTAAAAAGAAAAATAGGAAAGTGCGTGGAAAGGAGTGGAGTCAGGAGGAATTGTGGGCGCAGGGGTTAGAAGAGCAAGTGCAGGCAGCACCAGAGCAGATGGGAGTGAGCAGCAGTGGAAGGAAGTGGCTATCTGGCTGGGTGGTGGAGAGTGGGAGGAGGAATGTAGATGGAAGGCAGTGCTGAAAGAAGAATTTTGCGTGGTTTCACTTTTGCTACTCCCGCTCCTATTCCAAAATGGTTGCAGCGTATGTTGCAGGACTGGCAGCGAGTGGGCCTGACCACAGCTTGGTCAGCTGTGCAGGGTAGGACCTCCACTGGCTGTCTGAATCCATGCACATTTCATTTTCAAGAGAGCTCTACAGCCAGGTACATCTTGCTTTTAATTTTATTAAACATTACTGTAGAGTGATCAGTGCTGAGTAATTTGTCATGGTACAGAGAAAGGCCTTGAGGCTAAGAAAGATCTTATGAGAAGTCATACCACAATAAGGCCAACCTTTATTGCACTGCTGCTGTTTTGTTATTACTTTATCTAAGATGTAATTGGAGATCACAAGCTCCTGGTTAGTAAAAATCTTAATTCAATACCTTACAGTACAGTTAAGTCTTATCCTGGCCAATAAGGAGGAGCTGTAATAATCTGGAGAAAGGAGAATAAGATAATTACTGTTTCCATAGTGCTGTCTGACTTGCAGAGAGCCTGCATAAGTGTCCCAGCACTGAATTTTCTTAGGCTTGTGTTTGAGGGGCTCACTCAGTTTGGCTGAACACAAAAAGATAGAGTGGTCTCAAAAATGGGATCTGTGCAGTAATAGTCGCTCAATTCTGCACAAGTGAAAAATCCTTTTTGCCCAGGAAGGGCTAGTGAACGAAGTCACATAAGCAGACTTAGGTCAGAATCAGTGCATGTCCAACAGCTCACGTTAGTTTACGTCCAGCACCATGGGACCGTGGTTTCATACTTGTCCTTAAGACAAGATGATGGAAGGTAGTGTAGTGCTTCTAGCCCTCCTTGAGATGCTGGAGAGCTGAGCTGGGCATTCCCTCATCTGCAGTGCGGTGATCAGTCTGAGGAGACTGAGGAGCTGACTTTCATCAGTAGTCTTAAAAAAAAAAAAATCAGGTTTAACAACTATTCAGAATAACTTGTTCCCCAGTGGGTTCTGTCATTTGTTAGTTACTAGAAAAAACCAAAACCATCAGGTCTCTCTAAAATAACTCTGCATTTATTGTGCAGTTCAGCCTGTAGCTTTTAGAAAATTATTCTATATTTGAAAAATGTATTAATATTTTTACGTAACTGCAGTAATGACTTCAAGACCAGGCATTTTCTGTCAGTTAATGACTACCTGGGTTAAAGGCCTGAGGCTCTGCCTTAGGCCCTCTCTTCAGCTGCTGGTTATTAACTGCCAGCAAAGTCTCTCCATCAGTTATTATTTATTAATCAGTATTGAAGCAATTATACACCAGATAATTCTTTGTGGCTGAGCAAATTGGTTACAGCAGAATGATTTAGCTATCAAAAGTAGAATTAGTCCTCAATTAAAATTAAGTTTTCTTCCTCTGCAGCCTGAATTTAATCCAGTTCCAGAGTTAAGCTCTACTTTCTAAGCCCACCTGTACCTGAAAAGTAACTTTTGTTAGCCCATCACTTACCACTGGGAGGCCACACGTGTGTCTGATAAACAGATAGCAGCTAATGCAAGAAGCACCAGGCATATTTCTGAAGCCTGGTGCAATGCAGACTTGTAATGTTTAATCTTTGTATGTCCTGGAATGCTGCTCTGATAGTGATACGTTGATACTCATTCATTTCTTGGTTTTTATTACAAATGTCCCACTCTTGCCTTCCCCAAAATAACTTTCATCAAACAGTTAAAAATAAAATGTGTGTTACAAAGAATATGATGGGAGGTATGCGTTTATATTGAGCTAGAAAAGCACACACATATGAACATGGCTAGGTGTGCTTGTGCTTTCTTTTGCTTGTATGAAATTTTCTCTGTAGTAACAACAGAAAGGCTGGTTCTACAAGTACCTTTTACCCGGTTTAGTGCTTACTATTGTGAATTGTTTTAGCTAAGTGGGAAACCATAATATACTACATTAGTAATCCAAAGAAATCGTAGCTTTTTCAGATTCACTGCATCAATATTTGTTTATCCATTCTGTTTCAGGTTTGTATATTGAAAATGACTTTTAGTTTATTAATTTTTAAATACTATAGCTACAAAATATGCTACAAACAAACACCACCCTATGTGATCAGCATCCATGCTAAACTGAATATGCCAGGGAATCTGTTGAAAACATAAATTGCAAACTTGCAATCCATTGTTATTGATTTCTGGTTGAATTTGCAAGTCGAATGCACTAGGAAAACACTGTACATGTATTGTGCTTACTCCTTTAAAAAATGCTCTTCGTCAGCACTTGTAGTACATGCAGTATTTAAATGTGATATTTATTTTATTAACATAAACTCTCAGCTGCACTCTGCAAATAATATTATTGAGTTGAAAGACTTGAGTTTGGGAGCAACATTTTGTTTTGGTTTTGCCTAGGAAGGTCGCCTGTAAGTATCTGGTGGCAGTGGTGTACTGAACTTTGTATGTAGCAGCAAGAAGACTGTCGAGAAGCGTAAATTCTTAATTTATGGCTAATTTGTAGGCTCATGGCTTGCTTGCAGTAACAGGGAGCAGAGAGAGAGGCAGCACCTGTGATTGCTGTTTGGACAAGCATCAGGCCAGGGTCTTGATTGCAATTCTGTACCTTCAGGAGCATTGCTTCATCTGGGGTCTCTTCTGGCTGATGAAAAGAAAGAAAAGTCTGGGACTCTTAGTACTTTCCACTCTTTCCCTGCCATTTGCTCAGAGGAGGGTGGTGTGAAGTCCCTGCAGTTCCTCCCATTTCCCACATTACAAGCAGGGGAAGGAGGGAGATGGAGGAGGAAAGGCTCTGCTTCCTTTTCCTTCCATGTACTAACGAGCATATGCTTAGTAGTACGTACTGTGACAATGTAACTCATAGTGAAGGCTGAACACTCGAGCTGTGCTCTGCTTTCTGTACTGCATTCTTTCATGTCTCCTTAGGCCTCTTATGTTCTGCTGTCATATTTGACTTCATTAACTTATTCGTTAAGGTCTCTGTCCTTGGCATCAACATGAATTCTGCTTTCTGACATCCAAGGAAGTAGCAAGAGTCTATTAACATGTTTCCGTAAGAGTCATGCCCTTGCTATAAAGGCAAAAATGAAGTGCCAAATAATCTGTAGAAGGTATCTCACCCCAGGACAACATAAAGGTGAACACGTTCCTGCACCAGCCTGAACATCTGACAGTCAAAACGGTGTTATCCCGTATACCTACCATAGTAACTGTGCTCTGTGCAGTGAAAATGGATTACTGAGGCAGGTGACTTAGTTGACATCTAGCTGAGTGACAGGTACAGTATTCGTGAGGGAGGAGAGTGATGTATACTTTTATTTATTTATAGACCAATCTCTCCTCCAGGGTTCAGGTAAGTTTTAATCATATTTTTCATACAGAAACAAGAAATTTAGCTTATTTGTTCCCAGTTTTTATGGCTGGTGGTGGGAAAGTAACCACTCATTTTGGAGATTCATAACTGTTGTCAGTCCAACCCCTCCTTTTCTGACAGTCAGATGTCTGTAACATTCACCTTTTAGGCTTGCCTTTGCCTCAGTTTTTTGTGTTGGAAAACCTGCACAAATGCCATCTTATTTTTGCCTTTGTCCCAGTATGTTTTGCTGCCTGGAGTAGAGGAAAGGCTCTATGGTTTGTGGTGTTACACCCATTCGAACTGGTAGAGGACCTAGTCTGTTTGTTTGATTTTCTGTGAGGGTGTCTGTAGGGTTAACAAGACTCTTCCGTTGTTCCAGTGGGGTGCTTTCACACTTCAGGTATCTCTTCTGAAGATTTTTTTATCAAATGCCAGAATGGCACAGCTTCATAGCATAAATGTGCTTTTCCAGGGTCCAGCCTGGCACAGACTGGCTTCACATGTCCTTCCCTGCTACTCTCCAAGGGTGTCGTTTGCACAGGGCAAAATCTGCAGCTGTGGGAATAGCCAGGGTGACTCTCGACCACCTTGGAGATGGTGGTTTCATTCTCTGAGTTTATTCCATCTCGTAGCAGCTGCTGTGGCTGCCCAGCTGCTCGAGCCCTGCACGCAGCCCTGTCCCCTGGCACCCCTCTCATGCAGTGGGGTGGGGACAGGTGGCAGAGAACCAGCCGCATTGGCCTGGCTCCACTGAACAGTGCCCCTAGGATATTCACTGCTCCTGTCTGGCAGCTTTTTGGCTGCTGTGTGCTGTTGAGACATAGCAAGAGCAGCCAGAGATGAGAACTGAGCCTGTTATCTTCTTATTTGGAACAGCATAATTTGAAAGCAGATTATGTTTCTCTTTGAAGGGTAAATGACCTAAAGTGTATTAAAAAAGTTATCCCACAGTGGATTATCCTGAAAAATATCTAGCGATGCATTTTGTTTCACAGCATGCAGTGGAGCTGTGAGGCAGTGTGGGACAGAACGAGAAGACTAATACTTTGTTTATTTGAAGTGACTACAGTGGAGGAGGGGATAAGAAGCAAAAGGTGGTGATTAGCATTCACTGGGGGCACCTCTGGGGGTACCCACACTTTATTCCCTCTCACCCTCCCTTTCCCGAGAGCAGTGGATAGTTTGGTAGTCACAGAGGCTTGGAACCTCAATTAAGAGTTCGTATCCTCAGGACAGCAAGCAGTACCTTAGTTAATAAAGATAAATAAGAAGGGAGTAAAAGGTGGAGGAAGAAGAAGGGAAGTGGAGTCCTATGGATTAATTTCAAAGAAAGAAGTATACTTACTGAATCATTTGCATACCACATATGTGTTTCTTGTAGTTCCCCAGTCCTCTGGCTAATTAAATCACAGTCTGTGGTTGAACAACGGTACATCATGCTGTGTTTCGTTTTACTGAAAAGTGTTCCTATATGTTTAAAATTTGATAGTGTTGTTTTGGAGTAAGTTTGTTGTTACCCCTTTACCCATGGGAAAAAAGGGAGACTGATTTATACCTGGTGAGAAAGTTTGATAGTTTTTTGTCTGACCTGAGTAATTCAGATAGAAGCCCAAATCTGTATGTGGGAATGTCAATGAATGATAACCTGTACCGCTTCATTTAAAGTCATCTGTATGAATGCATATGCATTCAGAAAATAAATACTTATATTTTTGGCTACTGCCGTGTCAGAGAAGACATAAGCTTTTCCCCCCAGAGTAAAGGAATAATTCTCCTCATTTTACTTAATTTCTGCTAACTGGATTCAGGTGATGGAAAGGGAGTGATGCCCAAAATTGGTTTTCTTCTCTTCATTAACCTTTGTTTTTTATTACTTAGCAACTCCATATGTTTAAAATGTGTTAAATATGCAGTTCTAGAGCAAGAGAACAGAGTGATCACAGGGAATGTCTAATATTTTTCAGTCCACAGTGCTTTTACTATATCACCTTTCTGTGATAAGCACCAGCAAAGGTAGTAGCATTCTGCCGTTATTTAGAAGCCTCCTATCATTCCATGCTCAAGTTGTATTCATGCAAATATTTGTCCATCTACTTGCATAGAGAGTATGCCTCTCTGATGCATATAAAGTGTATGTTTGCCTTTGTGCTTGAATTTAAAAACTGTTGCTATTCTAGTTCCTATTGGGAAAGGTAAGTATGTTATTTCTTCTCTATTCCCTTTGTTTCTTTTGAAGGAGTGTCTAGCAGGGGTTTCTTCTGGAACCTGAGACCTTCCTCAGTTTAAGGTTTAGTTAGGATTCTCCATGGGGCTGTGATTCTCAGTACGCTTTATTGTAGTCTGCTGTTTTACCCATGAAATGTGGAGTGGTGTTTCCTTTTTGTGTTTGGTTTAAAAAAAAACCCACAAGGTTGTACTTCACTTTTCTTGGAGCTGTTTAATGTTTGTTCTTGAGCCAAGCCCATTTGGTCTGAACTGGAAATTTAGGTAGTTAATATGAACAGTTCTAAAATTACATTGCAGTCACCCATTGATCCTGATGATCACTTTTTAAAAAGTTTTAATATGCAGAGGTTAAAGAAATAGAGGAGACTCTATTAAGTTTTCTACTTAAAAATATTACATCTATTGTGAACAGGGATAGCAATAAGTATATTAAAGTTAATAGGCCCCAGGACAGTAGAAAGATTACTTCACTGGTAGTATGGTATCTTGGTGTAGAAAAAGAAAGTTCAAAACTTTTCCTTGTGTCTCTGTATCACTTGGCTTGTGATGATCCACAGACGACTGGTGATTCAGAGTTGCCGTGGGAAGTAATATATAAAATTGGTCTGCCAAGTAAAGTTACATTAGCTTCTGGCCACAAGAAACATGTGAGGCATACAGAGGAGCTATGGTGGTATCTTAGAGTTAAGAACCTAGTGCAAACCTTTTCAGAACTGGGATGTGGAAAGCATGAGGAGGCTTGAGAAAGTGAACAGGAATGAAGAAGGCCACCTCTCAGAAAGCTTGGGACTCCTTGCTATGAAACAACTTTGAAATGCCTGACTAGCTTGTATGTGAGAGCTGCTTGAGCAGCAGAAAAAGTTCAGTGAAAGCATAATTTAGGTATGGAAATGAAGATTCGTAATTTGCATGGTTACAATAGGGCATATTATAACATTTGTCTTTACTACAAAATACTTTGATGAGTCACACATGACTAGGAATGATTATACTACCATAAAGTATTGTGAGGATAAAAAGCATCAGTGAATCATAGTGCAGCTGGTAGTGTAGAGTTGCCTGGTTTCATAGTTCCGTTATTCCGGGGTTGATGGCTCAGAAGAAATATCCTGAGTACCATTTTGTACATATGTATATGCTTTAGCAGCATTTAAAGTACTTAAATACATTTAATTGTACAGTCTATTGCCTAATTGAACTCACCAGTACAATCATACCTTGCAGTACCTACATGAGGAAGTCCAGAAAAGAACAAAACTGATTTCCTTGCAGAATCTGTCTGCTCTGAAAGATGCTTCCCATCAAATGCAGAGGAGATTTACTGATGCTGGGGTGTTTTCATGAAGTTGGACTACTGTAACAGTTACAATAAACATTTACAAGTTGAAGTGCTTTTCCATATTTATTGAGCTCTGTCACCTGAACTTGGACAAGCTCCCCCCCTACCTACCAACTCTTAACCATAGATTTTCATATCCTTTTCTTTCTTCTTCAGTGCCTGCTTTGTGGCATCTAGTCACTTCAGACTCGCTGTCTTTCAGGTCCAAGGACTTCTGTGTTTTTCATTCAGCAGACCAAGTTCAAATAATGTTGCTGAACCATAGGTTGCAGTTTAGCGTTGTGTAACACACTGTAGCTGAGAGCTGCTACTGAGCAGAGTTGTTCCCCCCACCCTCGCCTGCACACTTTTGCTATATCATTTCTGTCAGATCTAGTATTCTGCGGCTAAACAGTGAGCCTGTTCATTGCAATCATCTAAAAGGAAGCTGAGAAAAAAATTTAATAACCTTTTGACCGAACCATCTCACCCAATGTGTGGATAGTCCATGGATCTTAACTTGGGAGGAGGAGGAAATGCGTGACTGTCCTTTTTAGTGATATGCTCTCATAACTGTGGAGTAAGAACAATATAAAACTGTCTATGAAAGTATATTGCCACTCTCTGACTCGTGGAGGTGTCACTCTTTCATATCCAAGCTGCTCTCATTATTACTCAGGTGAAGAAGTTAATGCCAGGTGCTTGGTATGTGTGAATTACAAGTGAGACCCTTCAGAGGGGTGAGATGTTTTTACCATTTCTCTATCCGTACCTCACCTTCCTGATTACTAAGAGCCCATTATCAGTTATTTCCTGGAGTCTAGTTGTGTTGGGCACTATAGTTGGGGACACACACCGCCCCCCCCCCCCCCCCCATTATCTGCTACGAAGAGGGACTGTGAAGGGACCTACAGCCAGAGCTGGCCTTCAAGTCATGTGTTAGATTACACTGAAATATTTTTTTTCAGTCTTTTCAAAAAAACCCATGCTTATTGTAAGAACAACCACAGAGGAAAATATTTTACCACGTCCTATATGGAGACCAGTTTAGAGATGACAACCAGTGGAGTATTACTCCTAGATTCCAGCTATTAGTGACCCTTACCTGGAGTTGTACATGGGCCACTGGTTTAATAGATATCAAAGGACCTGCTCTCTGTGAATGTACATTATTCGTCTTGGAAGCTGTTGCACTTTGCTCTCCGTGACAATTGGTGGTAACATGATCTGTATTTTACTTATGTGTCTCATTTACTTAAATGCATTTATTCCATATGTTCATTGGCTGCCCTCTTTTGCTGTGGTGATCAGTGACTCGTTGTTCTTCATTCTCTTCTTGTGTACCAGTCCTGATTTTATAGATGGTTTAGCTGTCCTTTTTCAGAACTCAAAAGCACTTAATCTGTCCTTGTATAGGATTCACTTCCTATCTCTTCTTATTCTTATCACCTTTCTCTGTGCCTCTTAAGTTCTATGGTTCCTGTTTTGAAACAGAGTGAAAGAGAGGGGTGGTGCCACAACTGCCTGCAGTGCTCAAAGTTTATATGCTTGAGTTTGTTCTGTGGCATAATAATGTTTTGGTTTTCATTCTTTCCTTAATCAGCTGTAACACTGTGTTTGCCTATTGAATATCTGCTGAGCACTGAGCTGACATTTTCAGAGAACTGTCCAGAGTGACTCCAAGAATTCTTCCCTGAGCTGTAGCTAATTTAGACTCTATTACCGTGTATGTATACTTATGGTTATTTTTTCCTATTTGCATTTCTTTGCACTTATCGATTTTGAATTTCATCTGTCGTTTTACCAACCAGCTACTCGGTATCATGAGATTCACCTGCAGCATTTTGTGCATATGACTATTCTGAATAATTCTGTACAGACTGCACACTTTTCTGCTTATATGTCCATGTCCATTCTGGACATGTTCCTTATTGCTTGTCTCTACTGGTGTGGCAGAAGAGTCCATGTCTAGCAAGAACGTGGCAGTTGCATGTTCTGTTTTGTGGCAGAGAACTTTGATGGAACTTTACTGAGAAGTCTTGCTGAAAAAGATTCTGACAATGTGATAATATACATGCCTAAACAGGTGAATAGAGAATATAAAGGTTGTTGCCAGAAGTCAGGTAATTATGGTTCAGGTCACTGCTGTGTGAGAAGTCTAGTAACATCAGCAAATGCAATTGCTATACTGAAGTTGACCAACATCTTCAACACTTTGAGTGTATTTTAGTCAGTGTCAGCTGATCTGATGTAGGTGTATCTGTTCTGGAATATTCTGAATCACTCTCTAGGTTCTATTAACTCTATTGAACAGACCTCTGTTGACTGACAGTGGAGGTACAGATACCATCTTGTATGCAGACATGTGCATCATAGAGACCTTTAGGACCTGAAAGACATCTGAGGTGTCTGCTTTGTAAAGCATCACTCTAACCATAAGCTGTAGTATTTTGACTGTAATTCTGTTACATTTGTTTTTTTGAACAAATCTTAGGAAATTAAACATTCTGCTTTATTTCAAGAGCAATGTATTGTCTGTCACGGCATTAAATACTTTCGTTTTGTTTTGGTGGGAAACAGAGTTAAGGCAAACTTGGTTCAATAGTAACAAACTAATAATGGCAAGACCAGATGGTGAATTGAAAAAGTCAGTTGTTTGCACATCTCTGGTGGGATGCTAACGCACTTAAAGGCTAAGTAGGAGAACACTGGGAAGATTTTTTTTTTTTCTTCTTTATATTTCTAGTTTTCCTGATTTTTATGGAATGCTAGTAATCTACAAATAGAACAAGTTGAATGCAAAACAAATTGTAAAAATTGTGGTTCTGGTATGTGGAAAACTGTTTTTGCATTGGTCGCTTTATTTTTTGTTAAAAAATCCAAGGCTGCAGTGACAGGAAGATAATTTCTCTTCTTAACAGAGAGCACATTAGAACCATGAAAGAAACAACATGTCATTGTTTGAAAGTCTTTCTGTTCTAGAGAAGGACAGCTAGTGAAGAATTTAACTGATCTTTATATAGCTGGACAATACCAAATGTACAGCTTCTTTGGGAACTCCAAAATAGAAAAAAGTTGGATCTTCCATACCTGAACTTTTAATCTGAAAGAGACAGTCTGTGGTTTTGTACCATTTTCTGCTCATCAGCATTCAGCAACACTGCAGGATAGAGGAAAAATACAGAAGCATAAGAAAAAGATAAAAGAAGACTGGGAGCTGAAAAAAGATAAATGACTTTGCCATCAGTGCAGTATAATGAAAATCAAATCAGTGCTTGGCAATGCACAATCGCCCAGTATGGGTAACCCCCGACAGTGTTTTAAGTAAAATACATGCCTTTTGTATTTTATTCTTGTATTTGTATAAAGATAAATGACTTTGTTATTAGTTGATTGCAGGGGAAATAGATGTCCTGATTCTGTACAGTCATAAGAATGAGTGTGACTTACATGTTTAGTGTCTGTTCAGTTACTGGTTTTGCCAATAATGGAATTTTGTTGTTGCCAAGGTAAGGCCTGTTACAGCCCGTCTTTGATTTGTTTGGGCTGGGTATAAAAAGATTCTGCAAGCAGGATACACTCACCTTAAAAGTGTAAAACAATTATTTGTTTGATAACGCACACAAAAGATATCTAGGAGTTAATGAGCTACTAGGCTCAGTGTTAGTGTGCTCACCATTGCTCACAATCTTTGCTGGCCTGGCAGGCACTGGCTGGCGGGGGAAGGATTGTCCTGCGTGTCTCCTTTCAGTAAACCTCAGTGTTGCTGAGCTGCCGTCTTCCACCGGCTCTGATGGCAATGATGATGGTGATGACTGGAGGTGATGATTCGCAATGGGGCCACCTAATCTCTCTTTATGGTTTTATACCTTTGTGTTGGTATTTTCTTCTTGAATCCCCGAGGTAGTGATGATGTTGTCTCGATAATCTTAACCTCTGTAACTTTCATGTTTTTATCTGCCTCCAGACTTTCTCATAGCTCTTCTTCAGTAGTTACACAGCTAGGCAATACCAGAGCTGGACCTTGGCATGCAGGCAGCTGAACCCCTAGGTAGTGAAAGCAGAGTTACCAGAGAGGTTTATAGGCTATAGTGGTAGTGTTTACATGACCAAGTTACATTGTAATTGAAAGTAGTATAAAAAATAATTTTAATGAACTTACCAATTTTATTTTATCAAAAGAAATAATAAAAGTACCTTTTCTGTGTTATTTTCAAATAATATTCATGTTTCAAATTATTATGCATTGGCACAGTGCTGCACTGTTTGTGGGAAATGCACAATGGAAACATAATTCATTTTAGAATGTGCTTATACTGGAATCAAAACACAAAAAGGAATCCACAACAACTTTGAAAGACTTCTGCAGACTTGCATTTTGTTCCCGATTGGATCTGAAAATGTATTTTTAATGAATGTAGTCTTGAACATCTGCAAACTGTTTGCAAGCTGGAATTTTCTTTTCGAATAGCTGACTGTGGAATCACAGACTCTGTAATCATGGATGCTGTGTCTCCACAGTACCTATTTGCAATATAATAATATAATAATCATAATAATAGCAATAATGAAATCCCTTCCCTCCCAGTTAAAATTCAATGTTCTGGATAGCATTTCATACTAGTATAATGTGAAATTGGTTGTTTATCATGGCTCACAGATGACTGCAAATGGCCACTGAACACCTCGTACAGCTGAAAATACACTCGTTTTCTGTGTTGTTCCTCTCCAGCATCTTCTTTTTAGTAAATGAATCCCAGAATCCACAAGTGTACAGGAAACTTCTGAACCAGAGCTCTTTTTTCTTTTCAGATTAGATTGCAGTTTACAAATGTGTTGGGAGCCTTGCTTTTGTGTCCACAGAATGAACTCAGGTTGCTGCTAACTCTCTCATCGTGGGAGTTCAATGAGACAGAATTGTTCACTGGGTCATACTGTTCCATCCATTCCTGTACTTTCTAAATATTTGTGTTGGTATTGACTGTTGTAGATTTTAAGTCCTTGAATACATTCATGTGAATGCAGTGCAATGTACAGCTAGGAAAGCTACTGGTATATAAACTAGCAGGGGCAGGTAACATACCCATTAAGGTCAGGTGTAGAGGCACCACTAATTTAAATGGAGAGACTGTATAGTTGTGGTCATGCTGTGTGACATGGGAGTAAATGCATTGCAGATCAACTCTTCAAACATTGCAGCATTCAGTGTAGACAAACTCTTAATCTTGTATTTGCTGTCTTGGCTCAGTTTTCTTTTTAAGCTGCAGGACCAAAAGGGAGTGAAGTGCTATCAGATCTTTTCCTTGCTGTGCTTACTGGCTTGCTTATGTGAACGACCTAGTAACTCGATCTGTTTCGGTAATTCCTGAGCCCTCAGTGGCCTAGGATTTATTTGGAGTTTGTTCCAAAGTACTGCTCTTTCTAGCATATGATGAAGATGCTTCAGTTTTTATGAGCTCAAAGGCCACCACCTATTAAACTGCTTTTTTTCCATTCAGTACTACCCTAATGCTTTCAGCACGCCTATTGCTCGAGAGTCTGAAAAACCCTTAGCCATCTCAGCAGTAATGACAAAGTAAAAATCAGCATTCAAAGAAGAGTCATTTTTCAGAGTCTTACGTGAGCGTGCTTTGCCGAGTGTGCAAATGCATCAGTGAAACTTGGGTCAGAGAAGATCAATGGAGCGGCTTTTGCTGCTGCTTAAGGGTCTGTGGTGTGGTGCCTGGATTCAGAAAACGATGGAGAAGAATGTGGAGGATGATGGCAGTTCAGCTGACTTACAGCTATCACGCAGCTCATATTTGACCCCATTCCTGTGTTGGCGTAAAATGAATGAAGCACATCTGTTCTTTTTAGGGAGAGATGAGTAATCCTCAGTGGAGTACAGCGCGAGTACAGCACAAGTACAGCATGGTGATCCCTTAATTGGCACTGATTTAGCTGCCTCTGGAATGGAGAGTGGGATAGCAAAGCGTTGTGTCCCAGGTCATTTACTGTGCTGCAAGTCAAAGCTTAGCTCAGACACGGCTCTGCCTCTGCCATACACGTGTCTGAGTGATGCTGGATTGTAACATGCAGCGATGCTGGCATGTCTGCTAGCTCCTCTGCACCATGCTCTGCTGCCTAGGGGAGCTCTCTCCTCACAAGCACGGTCCAGGCTGCTGCTGAGGTTGCTCATGTCTCCATGTGCCCTCTCCTCCAAAAACTTACCATTTCCTGAGACGGAGCTCACCGTCTACCAGCCTGCACTGATCTTGTGGTTAGTTTGTTTTGTTTTTTTTTTTTTTTTTTGCAAGTAATGAGACCCTTTCCTTTTGTTAGAAAGAAAAACAGAGGTCAAGTACTCTAATAATGGTTTAACATAATCTGTGACTACTAACCTTTTTTATTTTTTTTTTTATGAGCAAGCTGGGCAATGATCAAATGCAGCTGTAAAAGTCACAAGACCTGTTTGGGTTTGTAAGCGTAATGCACGGAGGCACTTGGGAACAGCAGCTGGCTGGGTAGTGTTTGGGAGTCCCTGAAGTACAGCAGCTGGAGGCTGACTGTCTCTCATAGGCTTAATCCTTTGGGGTGCTGACGATGAGATTGACTGGTCCTTGAACCAGGGAACATTTTAAGCTTTGGCCTTTAGTTTAACAAGGAGTCCATCAGCACTGTGAGCATGCAATCCAGCAGCGATGCTTCGCCCTGGGATTTCTTTCTTGTTCCCTTATCATTTCTTTTCCCTCATCATTTCTTTTCCCTTTGCTCTGCCTAATAGGAAACGGCAGCTTTGAAGATCCTCATGGGAAAAGCATAGTAGATATTTTAGAGGTGGTAGCAACAAGCTACTTGAGAGCTTTTGGCGAAACTGGCAGCAGAATATTAGTCAGTGATATTTCTACAAATGTTTTTCTTAGAAGCTTCTGGTAGCAGTTTCTTTCACTTCATCTGAAGTGATCTGAAGACACTCAACTGAATATTAGTTTATACTTTCTCTGCCTAGCTCCTTCAGTCCCCTTCTCTTTTTAATAATCTTCCCATATCCCCATGGCATTAGTGGTAGTTTGCCTTTTACAGAAGTCACAGGGACTGGTACTCCTCACTGATACTTTGTTGCAAATAATTAGAGTACACAAACAGTGGGACAGGATCAGGCCATTTATCCTTCTCTTCTACTGCCCTCGAAAACATAGTCAAGCACCAGAAACCTGGGGAAAAAATGGTACTGGAGGTGCTGTTCTGATATGCTGAACTGAGAGAAATCTTCATTACCAAGTCCCTGCTTTATCCTTTCCAGTGTTTATAACCCATGGAAGCTTCCAAAAGATTTTGCATTTGTTCATGTCCATACTTGCTAAAGTGCACAAATGCTCTTGCTGCTCATACACTGTTGATATTGCCCCTAATAATTGTGCTTAATGTTTGTTAATCTGGATACCTGGAGGTGCAAATCCTCCGGTTGTAGACACAGTTTATTTTGTGAGTACAGATAGGATGAGAGCAAATAAAGCCTGCCATTTTAAAGGTTTACCTTGCACTGTGCAGTCAGGGTATGTCTCATGAGAGGTAATGTTATCTTAGATTCTAAGAAAGTGTTAAGAAGAGAGAGACTAATGAAGCTGTTATATTGATGTGGATGTCAGCTGGAAGCCAAGCAGGGGAATAGCTTTCTTCATCAGCTGAGAAAAGGAAGGAAGGACTGTTCAAACAACCGTGATCTGCTCCGCTGTCAGCAAAGGAATATATCTGTGCAGTCTGTTTTATTGTGCTTGGAATTAAAGAAATGTTTGTGGAAAAAAATGCTTCTGTCTTCCTATTTGCCCAATTGATTGATTATTTGAGACTTAAACCTTTAATGCGAGGTTTTGCCTGTGGTGTAACTGCCATGCCTGCAGCATCTAAAAGTTTGGAAAGCCCAGGTTTCAGAAATACTTCTCTTCTTTCCATCTTCCCATAATCTGCTGGACCCCGTTGTTGCATTTTGTGCTTGTTAGCTTCCTGGGGAAGGAATTGCCCTGACTTTTTTATAGCAAAGGGTTTTAATCCTTTTTCTTCTCTTAGATATGATCTTGTTCTAAACAAACTATATTAGTCTAATGCTAACCAGCACATCGGTATGAATAAAGAGATCGGCTCTCATCAAATTGCTTTATTTTGGGAAACCTGTGTGGTAGAGATCCAGACCTAGTTAAGTCTCAGCTGATTAGTTGACTGGCTAGCTGTCCAGATGTAAACCAGAATGTGGTGTTTGAGCTGTGGCTGATCAGGAAGTGTAAGCAAATTGGCCTTTTCCATAGGCATGCAGAGGACGTTGTTGATTAACTCGCATCTTCCTAATGGGAAATAGGTCCTGAATAGTGGAGGTTTTAAGATGAGGAAATGTAATTTGAATGATAAAATGTGCAAAAATAATTTTTCATAATCATAAACATCTGAGCATTTCATATATTGGAAAGGATTTGATTAATAACCCTGCAGTTAAACATTTTATAGTATTTTATTTTAATTTAAACAATTCACATGCTGTGATATTAACATGTGTTCTGTAGATTAAAACCAGCATGCCTCAGAGTCTTGTTTATCACATTTGTGTAAGTTTGTATATGTCAGAGTACTCGAATTTTGCAGCTTCTTCTGTCTTAAGGTGCAAAAATCCTCTGTTTGCCAGTTCAGATTCTTCATGTATGTATGATCTGCCACTTCTCATCTGTGTCTCTGCTGGCTGCTGGTTAGGTGGTTAATCACTTTGATCCCTGATTGTGGCCTTGATCTTTCTCAGATGGGAGGCCTGAGATAGGAATAATGTTCTAATTGATTCAGCCCTTCTATTTTGCTTTCTCCATTTATAATTGTAATTTGCCTTTGGAATTTTTTTTTTTCCTCTTCTAATTCTCATGTTTTACACTGAGATTGGTGTGCCCAGAAGGGGGCTGGAATCCTTCCAGCCATGGGTTGGAGATGTTATTGATAGATAACTGCCTCTTCCCTCATTTATCTTCTCTGGCTGAAGTGCTCATTCTGCCCATGGTTTTGTCAGAGGCTAGTTGTGCAAAACTGTTTGGATACTATTAGCACATTTAACTTTTTTTGTTTTACTTTTTATATTGTTCTGTGGATTTTGGAGGCTTTTTAAAAAACATTTAAAATATTAGTTGAGGGTCAGAACCAGAGCATTTAATGAAGTTTTTTTTAGTGGATTTTAGTGTGTATCCATACAAAAAATTTAATTTCTTGTTTCCCTATTTCATGGTTTATGGATTTTGCTTTTACTGGCCAAATTGTTTGTCTCTTTGCTCCGACAACTTTTTAGCCTGAAGGAACTCTCACTGTTAATATGGTTGCTGCTGTTATTGATGTAACCCGTTTTTTTGTTTGTTATGGATTTTATACCAGTCAGAGCACAAAATTTCCCACATGCATATTTTTCTCTCTCCTAAGGGCTAGGTACAGTTTTTCAAAAAGTATTGTGGGCTCAATCCAGCACAATGCAGACTTGTCTACAAAGTGCTGAGTTGCCTCAATTCCAACAAGTTTTAAAGGGTACTTTAAAAGTCAGCACCTTACAGTACTAATCTGTTTACCTTCCGAACAGTTTTTTTATTACGTTTACACGTAGCTCACAAGATACTTTCCTGTGTTCCTTTTGCTTATCGCTGCTATTATAAGCTATGCATTGAGTAAATGTATTTGAGCTCACAGATGAACTGTGCTTCTGCTTTGCTTTTCTTAGGACTATATTTTGTCATCTGTTCTCTTTATTTACAACAGATGTTTTTTCCTAATACCAATCAAGATTTACTGCAAATACATGATGAGTATGGTGAAATGTATCTCCACCAGACTATGGTTTCCACGATGGTTGTGCTGAATTCATGTGAAACTTGAAAGTACCAATGTGCCCTTGCAATCATCTTCGTTGGATTGTCATGTACAGTCTGTCTCTATCTCCTCCCAGTTGTTTTGTTATGCTCTGGACAAGTACATCACTTCACTTAGTAGCTATTTTGTAGGGGACCACTTTGTTGAAATCTCTTAAAGTAATTTCTTTTAAGTGAATAACAAAATAGCCTTTCCCTTTAAACAGAGCTAAATAGTCTCAGCACGGTAGCCATTTGACAAAAGATGTTGTTACAGGAATGGGATGGTTACTCTTAGACATGAGTGAACGTGGGGAACTGCAGTTTTCAGAATGTCTTCTGAAGTTGAGAAATTTCAGGGATCCCGGTCTACAGTTTGGGATATAGTTTAGGTCTGGTTTTTGAAAAACGTGTTGTGACTGAGGGACCTGAAAATAGGATTTTTAAATTTTAAAAAAAATTTTAATGGAAGAGGCTGTTTTCCAGAAAATGTGTTTTAGGAATAATAATTTGATGATTTATGATGAAAAGATGATTTATCAGTTTAGGGCAGTGGGGAAATGCAAATTCTATTTCCAGCTCTTTTTCAGATTTTCTTATTGATATTAAGCCCATCTTTCTGCATCCTTCATTTATAAAATAGAGTTAATAACAGTTCATTTTCCCCATGTTTTGCCTCTCTCTGTTTAGACAGAAAGATCTGAGAGTAACAATCAACCCTTGCTCCTATTTAGTAGCCGGCTGAGCACAGGGGAACCTTGTTATCATATTGACAGCCTCTAGACAATGCCAAAATATAGATCAGCAGTTATAATAGTTGCAGATTACCATTTCAAATGGAATCACTCTAAGGTAACATCTGTGTGCTTGTGACAGAGCAGTCTCTAGCCAGGTGAAATCGGTTATGCTGTAGGGCTGCTGAATGTTGTGGATCACTTGTTAGCACTTTCTTTAAACTTGTGTACTTCTGTAACTCTGTTTTTTTATTCAAGAATAGGTGAAATATTATTTACGAATGATATGCGATGTGAATGCTTTGACTGTAAAATAGCCAATGAAAAATACTCTGAATAAGAGAATTCTTTTAAATGTCAATCCAATCCCAGTCCAACCAAAGGAAATGGAAACTGGCGTTAACCCTTGGGATACATCCACTGCAGATTTTTGCTGGAGGAAAAAGCCATTCTCACATCATCTTGCCACTGGCGTTGCATACAGAGTTTTTATGCGTAAGACGTAAATAATATAAATCTTTGTGCTTTGTTTCTTAAAGCTATGCTCATTTTTCACCTTCTGCAAAGAACTGGAAGGAGCTTTAACCACTGGGAATCTCAACGATTTAGACACTGAATTCCCCACAATAGCGAAGTTTTTCCTCCTAGGCTGAAGTTCTGTAATGATTCAAATTTATCTGTGTCCAGTCTGTCGGGGTCGTCTCTTCTCTCCACAAACGCTTTCTCATGCTGGCTCTAGCACCGACCTGATGGGTGGCCAGGTGAGGAAGCTGGGCTGCCTGGGCATTAACCACCTGGCTGGCATAGTTAGCCCACTCATCTGGTTGAAAGATTCCTGTGAGGTGAGATGAGCTTTAGTGCTGATGTGAGGGAAGAGTTGAGGCTGAATGACTGAGTATGTAGTGGTGAGTTCGCAGCAGTCTTAGTTGGCTGAAATGGCTATGAAATGGCGTCCGTAATTACATTTGCTAGACATCAGTTGTTAACATGTTCACTTTCTGTCCCTGAGCCATTTCAACAAGATGATACAGATCTTGAGTGGTCTAAATTAACCTTAATGGCACTGTGGTCAGTGACATAGCCAGTATTTTATTTTATGCCAGCTGAACATTGGTCAGATTTATATGTGAGTGCAGCTCATTAACTTTCCAAAGTATTTTATGTTCTCTTCTCAAGTTAGAAATTGTAGCAAGTCTGCATGACAGTTTTGCCTCCTGGTGGAATATATTGTTGCACCTTTGGCTGGAGCAGTCAGCAAACACTTGCATTTGTTTTTGTTCAGGTGAGAAATTGATGAGGCAATGAGATGCTTCTCCCATGCAGTCATGTTTATTTAGAAAGCAGGTGCACAAAACTATTTCCCCCCTTCCCCATTGACAACTCTGAAAATACATGGCAATCTCTTTGCTTAGTATTCCTCAGTTTCCCACTGTCAGCTGGAACCCCAGAAGTTTCTTTCACTTCTTTCTCCTTCAGGGTCATGCTATGAATTTTTATCCAGGAACATCTGCTATGTCTGTTTGACATAGCCCTTGCCCTGCAACAATGTTCAGGCACCCCTGTGCTTGCATTTAGTTTCCTGAGAAACCTCTCTACCAGTATAACTCCCTCTGTGACCATTTCTTTCACATAAACTTTATTTTTAGTGGTGACTTCTCTTATTTTAACTGGTTTGTTAAACCAGTTAAAGCTGTCTTGAATGAGGGTGCAAAGATAATGTTTGTTAAAAAGTTTCACCCAATCTCCTGCAAAACAGTGTTTCCTCAGAAAGTATCAGGTCATTGAACTCTCACTGTTTCCAGCCAGCTTTAAAATTCCTAAATTTATTAAAACATTTTTGGTTATAATTATATCCAAAAAAGGCTCAGTGCGGTGCTGTGTGTGACTGCTCAGTTTGGAGAAAAGTCATCTCCTTATAAAGATGAGCTGTCCCTTTGGTATTCAGTAAACACATTTCATTACCATACAGTCACTTTTGGCTGTTGTCCGTGATGAATAATGAATAAGAGATTGAAACAAGGCATTTTTCTGTCATTTCTTCCCATTATCAAGTTTAACTATGTTCACTACAGCAGAATTGATGTTTCACGAAAGCTACCTCTCTTTTTCTCTCCTTCACTTGTCAGTGTATCCTCACTCAGTTGCAAAATCTATTGCATTTGAACACACAAAACTCATGGAGTTATGCCCACATGTGAAACAACTCATACTGTTTCTTGGTGGAACGTGGCTTGTAGCTTGTTCACGTATGTAGTGAAGTGTTATTTCTTTTGAATTTATTAGATTTAAAAACTCATTTGAGATGCAATGCCTTGTTTGCAGAAGTGACCCAGGGAGGTCACAGCCAACACTGTTGCATCCAGATGTCTGTCTGCTATATTAAATGTGTAATGTGAACATATATTTGTCTCTGTAACAATAATAAAACCAATGCCTGTGCCTAAAATAATCAGTGAGCAAAGTAAAGATGAAAGAGATCTCAGATTATCAACTAAATTGAATCTTTTAAGTACAGAGGCAATGCATGTGTTTTTCAGCTGAGTGTCACTTGCTGCAGAAGTATTATGGATCTTGAAATAGAGAGCATAAGACGATTTCCTCCCCCTTTATAAAATTCGTAAGCAGCTGCTCTATTGAAATGTTAAGGTCTTCTGAAACATGTAAATGCATGTTTTAGGTTAAACACATATTTAAAATTAAACATATGCGTAAGTGCTTTCCTGAACTGAGATTTTTAAACCATCATGGGTGAGACCCCAGATGTACCAGCACTGGGCTGGAGGTAGTTTGGAGGGGCCTCCCAAGAACAGTGCTTCATGTGGAGTCTGCTGGCTTTGAGGAAGGGATTAAAGAACAAGCATTATTCCCAGGGTGGCATTGCTGACACCAGTTGATGTGCAGAAACATCTGTTTCATAACGGAAAAGCACTCTGAGCTGCTTTGAAACACCTGACAAAGTTACTTTTAATTCTGCTTGAAGTAGGTGGGAGGGGAAACTATCCTTAATTGTAAAGTGGATTCCTGTGTTGATACAAAGTTGCCTAACCTGTGTTTGCCTGAGAAAACAACAAGATTTAAGGTTGTGATCAGACTTTTGCTCAATTTCTATACCCACATTTGCTCCCAGTCTGTTCAAACTTAAGTACGTGTAGCGAAATGGACCAAAGATAGAAAAAAGGTGGAGGGGAAATCTAGACAGCAGCAAAATAGGTAGATGCCATCATCGGAACATTAGCCACGTTTGCTTGGAAAGATGCTGTAATAGTGCCAAGATAAAGGAGGGAGAGATTCAGGTCTCTTGTGGTCCCACAGGCCTATGTGATGTGACGGCATTCAGGGCTGGGCAAAGGCTCTCCGTGGCTGGGGGTACCTTCAGGGGTGGTTTTGTGTAGTCATGTGTGTGGTAAAATCCACAGTATCAGATGGTGTGAAGCGAGGGTGGGGATTACAGATGTATCTTCTCCCCTTGTCAGCAGCAAAGCTGGCTTTGTACCTGATGCTGTGGCAGAGATACAGCCATGGTTACTGCCGTGTAAATTCTATGTCAGGATGCTTTCAAGAAGCAGAGAGTGATTTTCCTAATAACACGTGGGTTATAAAGTTAGGATCCAGTTAATGGTCCCACTTCTCATGAGCTGAGGTATCAGTGGTTGTGACCAGAGTACCGCCAGTTAAAGGACTTTTTTTTTTACTTTTTTTCCTGTGTACTGCCTAGCAAGTACTACTCAAGTGGTGATCTAAAAACACGGACTGTAGACTTAGCAGATGCTCTTGGTGAAGGTTGCCTTGGCAGAAGTGTCCCTAGCCCAGGGGCTGGATTGGTCATGCCTCCTCTGGAAGTCTGATTTAAAGCCCCTGTAGTTAACAGGAGTCATTCAGTTGAAGTCAGCGGGTGTTGTGTTAGGTTGTTAGAGCCCAATGAGCCATCTGCTCTCACAAGCCTTCCCTTCCTAAAACAGAGGTGCACTTTATTCCCTTGGAGCAGTATTTCTCATCCAGTGAGCTGTGATCCCCCCAGGGCATCAGGGAAGGCAGTGATGGCAATTGGAGTGGTCTTAAAACATGGAAAAAAATGGCTAAACATTTAAAGAAAAGGTGCCTTGCAGAGTATTACATGGGATTATCGTGATCAGCAAACTTTACTGTTACAATAAATAAAAGAATAAAAATATGTCTTGATATCAAGCCAGGTGACACTCCCCTAAAAAGATAACTGTAAGAATGAAGGTTTCAAAGGGGATGCATGCATAAAATAGAAGGTGGCATAGAGAATAATGTCTCAAGAGCAGGCTTCAGATGTAAAATTGGATAATTGGATATTTAATTCTAAGGTAAGAGGTGGGCTCTGCTGTATGGCATGCTTCAGGCCTGCAAGCCTCTTGCTGTAACATCCTGATTTCTACCAGGTTGTCAGCTTCCTTAATTCCCTGGGGAAGCAGGTTGGCAGGCATGTGGCACCTCTAGCAAAGGTTATTAGTGTCTTCCTCTAGTGCCAGGGGGAGAACATACTGTGGTTCTCTCTGGTCTTCCTTCATCTTTGGTGAATTCCTGCAGAAGGAGAAGGTCGGACAACAGTCTTTTTTTCAATTAGACATGCATAAATAATGGATTTTGACTTTTTATTTCCATGGTCAAAATGCTGAATGTATTCCATATTCCTCCTACCTGCAAAGCAGAACTGAACAAAGCCTTCAGTTTGACCTGAAATATTTCACAGAATGTGAAAAAATGACTGCAGGTTTTTCCTTACTGTTTTCCTTCTTTTTTTCACATACTTCACTTTTAATGCCAAAAAAAAAAGAAAAAAAAAGTTGTGATTTTAAAATGTCAAAATAGAAGAGTTCTACTTTTTCTGAACCCATTCCTCTGTTTATTATGTGCTGAAATTATCACTAGTCTTTCATACAGTGGAAACATTTTTAGCAAACATACTAGTCACCAGAAATTAAGATGTTCATTGCTGTTTACAGTTTGTACTTGTCCGAATTTACCCATTGTGCCTTGTATGTAGTTACTAATTCACAATTTTTGAAACGCTGAAGTAATAAGACAAGAAAAACTCTTTTTAAGTGCTAACTTTCTTTTTCATGAATAATTTTTACCTACTGTAGACAGGAAGATTTTCTCATGCACAGTAGTTAATAATGTGACTTTAGTTAGATGTGATTTGTTCTAAATCTGTTGCACATTTCTTAGTGTGTATCACAACTGTCCCTCACTATGGGAAACAGCTCTCATTTTACAATCACATTTATCTGTTCTAGCAACCTGGTATTACAAATATTTTTAAATTACTTTGACTTATTTTATGTAACAAATGCTGAAATATTAAGAGAGACTACAGAAAATGTTGCAATATGTACAAATTATTTGTGAAAGTACACTTTTTGTACAGCAAATACTTCTGACTGACTATAGAGAAATAGAATACTGATCACTTATAACAAATACATGGAATTTACCATACAAGTTTCAGGAATATTTTAGTATTTTATCTGATAATGCTGCCGAAGTCATTCTAAGAACTTAAGTTACGAATATTTTTAAATTAATCCTTCAGGATGATTTTTCTGTGGTGGTATCTGAGTGTGGCTATTGTATTGTCTTTATTTAAAGTTCTAATGAAAATAGCCCAGGGCTTCTGGAAAGGAAACAAGGGGAAGCAACTCACATTTTTGCTCACTTTAGAAAGGAATGAAAAAATATACATTGCAGCGATTTCATTTAGGTTCTCTAATAACTTCTTGCTCTGCTGTTAAGAAGAGTGAAAATGATTTCTAGCAAAGTGTATCTGGTCTCCTCCATCAATGGCTTTGCGGTGTAAGAACAATGGCATCTTATGCACCAGTCAAAGCGGGGGTCTGGGTTGTAGGGCTGAAGGTGCAAAGCTAGTTACTCAAAGTTGTGGTAGGAAGGAGATGGTCAGTCTGGTTCCATTTGAGAGAGAAATGAGAGGTTTGGACTATTTTTTTTTTTCTTAATAGTCAGAAATTCTGTTGAAAGATTGGTAATGGTTGCAAATGTAGGTGCAAAGGAGCTAAGAAAAAACCCCCAGAATTTAGGTTGACCGTGTGAACTTTGTTATATTCATAGGTATTATGACAGTGTCATTACTAATATGATCCTGCATAATATTTTTCTGGGATTTTTGTCATTTAGACATACAGGGAACTACGTTGCATCAGGACAACACCAATGTGCTGTGACTGTGCCTGTTGTCTGCACAGCCCCTACTTTATTAATTCCCAAACGTGGAAGATGCTTGGTGCAGGCTGTCAGGTGGCTGCAAGACTGAATGCCATCTTTGAATTACCTCCCTGCCTCTGCCACCAGAGTTGCTATGAGATGTCGAGCAAATCACATAAACTGACACAGTCTCATTTAGTCACTAATCGTGTGTTACTAATTTTCTTAATACCCAAACTAAGGCACCTGTGACCAGACTCAAAGCTGTATAAAGTGTTCACCACTGCAGTAAGATATAATGGAAACAGTGCTTTATGTGTGTGCAATAAAACTGTTAAGTATACTTGACATTGAGAGTTGTCAAGATAGGCACCCAGAATTAGTCTCAGTCTCTCTTTGTTCTCTGATTTCTTACCTGAAAATAATAGCATAACCTAATCTTGCAACGGTTGTGAAAAAGAGCTTCACTAATATTTGCGGGGCAGTAGGTGCCATTGCAGTGAGTGATGAATTATGCACCTAAGCTAGAAACCTATTTATCTTTTGTAGAACATATACTACTTTTATTTATATTTAAGTCTGACCCTGCAGAAGATTTTCTGTTCTTTCTCTTATTCAAATTAATTTAAAATGAAATTCTTAGTATAGTGATCAAACAGCCTGTGGGAAAGTATATAATAATTATGCATTAATGTTCAGTCCAACATAGTTATAAAGTAACACAACCTGTCTGCCTTTTGAAATGAAAGCAGTAAACAAACAAACAAACAAAAGCTAAACAAATCTCATGTCTTAATCTTCATTCTGTTTTATTTACTTAAGCTCTTCTTTGAAGCAGTATCTGAAAACTTTATTACTTACCACTCAGAATGTTTGTATAAGCTAAGGAAATAATATAATCCCCATTTTATGGACTTGGAAGTAAAACATAGTCAAGATAAGCCCATGCACATTAAAGGACATCAATGTGTGAAAGTTAGGGACTTCAATTTCAAGCTTATAGGTGCCAGCCTTTAGACTGAACTCTGGACCAAGCTCCTTATATCGTGAATGATACCTGAGAAGGTGTCATCCAAAACAGCCAGCCAGGTAGGCAGAGTGTCACAGACCATCCCCTGCGGTAGCCCTCTGCTAACCAAGAGGGAATTTGCTGAGGCCAGAAGTAAGCCTGTGGCGGTGCCTCTAAGGTTCCTCCATACGTTTCACGTTCAGTGGTTGCTGGGTGAAAGGCAGAAGCAGACCCAGCATTTGAAGATGGCTGGCATGTCTTGGCAATGCCTGTTGCCTCAAAGCCCCTGAGAGACCTGGGCAAAGGCAAGGGTAATTTCTGAACTGTGTTCCAGCTTAGGGGTGACCTCGGTGTGAGCCATGTAGCCCTGGCAGTCCGGAACTGTTGTAGGCAGGCAGAGAGGCACCCAGGGAAACTTACGGGCAAAATAAAACTATATTCAGCGTTGGGCAGGTGGCAAATGAAAGTTTGCAGCATTACGGTTTTTGAGCTTTGGTACCTCGACTCCATCTCAGACACCATTAAATGCCTTTTCTGCATTTGCCAAAAGATACACGTTGTAATGCGGTAAGTTGAACCTTGATTTTTCCTGTATGTACCTATTTTTTTCTTCCCTTCTGTTGTCCTATTCCTTATTATGGACACATTTGGACACTGTCAAATTGAATGATTTTTTGCATACTTGGTTGGCTGACTCTTTTTTTCCTAATTTGCTGATACAGTCAACTGTGCCAGTAAAGCAATTATGCAAAATTGTGTATAAAGGTTTAATGATACAAAACAGTGTTCATCACAAATCTAATTGTGATTCTTGCCATCCTTCCATAAACTAAAGGTTTTGAGACGTTTGAATTAGGATCTCTGTGGTTAATATCTATTTTGTTAAAAAATATATTTAGTTTAGCAGAGAAGGGAACATTTAATGTACATGTCACTGTTAACTTTGGAAGGAAGCAATAAACAAAAATAGTGACTTGGAAGTGCTCAGATAATGGTTTATATGCTTTCAGGTGGTGATTATGAGAAGTCTGCCTTATTACATGTCTCATTAGGTTACAGTGTTATCTGTTTTACATTACAAATGATAACTATGTATGGTTGATTGCTGTTGTGGTTTAACCCGGCAGGCAGCTAAACACCACACAGCCGCTTGCTCACTCCCCCTCAGTGGGATGGGGGAGAGAATCGGAAAAAAGGTAAAACTCGTGGGTTGAGATAAAGACAGTTTAATAGGACAGAAAAGGATGGGAAAATAATAATAACGATAAAAGAATATACAAAACAAGTGATGCACAATGCAGTTGCTCACCACCTGCTGACTGATGCCCAGCCAGTTCCCAAGCAGCGGCCGTGCCCCCCCAGCCAACTCTTCCCAGTTTTTTATTCAGCATGACGTCATATGGTATGGAATATCCCTTTGGCCAGCTTGGGTCAGCTGTCCTGGCTGTGCCCCCTCCCAGCTTCTTGTGCACCTCCAGCCTCCTCGCTGGCAGGGCAGTATGAGAAGCTGAAAAGTCTTTGACTTAGTGTAAGAACTGCTCAACAAGAACTAAAACATAAGTGTGTTACCAACATTATTCTCATCCTGAATCCAAAACACAGCACTATACCAGCTGCTAGGAAGAAAATTATCCCAGCCGAAACCAGGACAATTTTGTACTGAGTCTAATACAACACAAAGATAAAAATATAAAGATGGACATAGTGACAAAGCAGAATAATGTGTCTGAATACTGAAAACAAAAAGATAGTGGGTTAAAACAGAACTGACAGGTACAGTGTACTGAGGTTTGATATCTGGTTTCCACTTGGATAACTGAACTGGTTCAGGAAAAGAGCAGGAAAGCAATACTTGGTAATGCCTTCACTGAAGCCGAAAATCCCATTGGCTTTTCTTGGTCCAGAATAGAGCATTTAGAAACATTTCAAAATTGATATTTCTGCTTCATGTTTGTGTTGATATTTTCTGATTTCTGCCCTGCTGCTTTCCTCGGAACCCTGGCTGGGATTTAATGCTACCACAGAAAGTATTAGCGAGTCAGCTATTATTATTAGGACTGACATTTAGTAGAGTCTCGTTTGTATCAGGTCATTATGTACTTCAGGGAGAGACCTTCTGCCACAGCCACTAGAGACAAAGCACACACTGCTTCCCCTTGGCTACGTCCATCAGACTGCGTATGAGGAGGGGGAGGGAAAAGTGTCTCTCCTTTCTATCCCTTTCTTGGTTAACAGTTCTCATTAGCTGTATGTCATCTTTGCACTAAGGAAATGTTAAGGACTGTTAAGGACAGGGAATAATGAACAACCTGGTGGTGCTTTCCGCTGCCTTGTTGATGGGGAGGGAAGCTGGTCACACTCGGGTGCTGAATTATGAAGGTGAGTTCTGTTCACTTGGGTGCTCCATGTAGTCAGACGTATGAGCTGTTTTATACTGAACACAGCACTCTGTGGCTTGTATAAACAGCTTTAACTTACTGCTTTCTGAAAACAGAGGCCTGAAGCAGTCATGGAGGTTTCAGGAATGTTAATTGTTTGTGTACATGAATGAGCTTATAAATGGTTGTTTTTGCAGTGTTCCATAGCTCATCGAGGGTAACTGTGTCACTGCCAGAGAAAAGAAGAGAATGATTATTTTTTTTTTCTCCACAGTCTACTAATACTTTCAGGGCTTGATATAATGTGCCTTTAACAAACCGTGAACTTCTCTCCTACTGAGCCACTGCCTCCTGCCTACATTCAGTGTAGGCAGAGAACCATTATACTAATCCACTCTCCCATCATATCTCTAGCAAACACATGCAAGTGTTTTTCTTTGAATATTTATTTTGATGCAAGGAGTGTTAAGTCTTTTATTTGGCAACACAAACAAGTAGGAGATTGTGACTTCTCAACTTTGTAACCTTAATTGTGGAAGTTCTGGTTTTCAGCTATGACATGTTTTGACAAACATACAACAGTCACATTTGGCTTTAAGAAAATAATCCTGCCACCTCACAACAACCTTAGAATAGTTCACCTCTACAGGTAGGATAGCTTTAAAATGTAGATGCTGAAATGATCGGTCTTTGGCTTTGTTTTTTAACAGGTACGGTTATATGCAAGGCCTGATGCAATCCGAAGAGGATCGGGGGACTATGCTCTAAATATTACAAGGAGACTCATTGAATTTTATGAAGATTATTTTAAAGTGCCCTATTCCCTGCCAAAATTAGGTAAGATTTTCCCTAGCACATGAAGTTCGCCCAGAGATGGGAGATTAAGTCAGCTTTTTTAAAGGAAATTTAAGACTCGAGTGTACTAGATTTCAAGGTAAGAAATGTTTGAGTTAAGAAGGAATGTTTGTTTAGAAGGATCAGTAAGTAAGGAATTTTTCGTCTCTTTCTTGCAGAGAAAGGGAAGTCCAGTTTTCCCCTTTCCAGCCTTGCACTGAAAGCAGCAGGAAGCAGACAGTGCTTAAATTTGTTAGGTAGTGGGAGTCTAGGAAAAGAAGTTGAGACCTTTCACTGATAAGTGGGTTGGGTTTTTTTGGATGCTGTTTATTTTGGTCCTTACTTTCATTAGATAGCCACTGGGAGTTGTTTGTTCTGTAATATTTGTATCTTGATGCCTCAGGCTTAGATGGGGAACAAAATTGAAAATATTTGTGGAAACTGGGAACCTGTAACAGTGCAAGGCAGTATTTTTTTATGCTGGCTTATGTGGCTTATTAGTGATGATTAGTACATATGCTTAATTGAATTGTTGCTTATTGAAAGAATTGCTGTGAACTTGTTTTGCTGCTCAAGTGACCTAGATATAAAAGCTGTCAATTTCTATTATTTTTTAAATAGTTTCTTCTCCTCCTCCCTTTCACCGCAATCAATTGTTCTCCTACACACTTGAATACTTTACACCATATTATTACACCCTCCCTCTTCGGAGCATGTTTGATCAAGATCCAGAAAAGCCTATTGCTCAGCAGCAGGAAGAGAGCTTGTATTTGATCAGAAGTGTTAAGAGTTGGAACCACAGGTGATCCTCCCAGGAACTCAGGGTGTATTTCATTAAATCCCTTGCCTACTGAGTAGCTTTATTAGTCTTACAGCTAATGGTGTAGGACATAGATAAAGTAATTGATGTTGCTAGATGAGGGTGTTGCGTGAATTTTTTATAAGAATGTTGTGGCATTTGTTTCTTGTCATCTTTAAATGATGGGTTACAGGCAGTGTTCTCTCGGAGAAATACGCAGATGGGTTAAAAATGGCACATGCATCAGACATTGTGAGTGTCCTTTCATACCCGGCTTCAGGTATGTAATGATGATTTCACAAAGGAAGTTATAGACTTACTGGTGCCAAAAATTTAGAAGGAAAAAAAAATAAAAAACTTTCCATTGAATATAAAGGACGAACAGTGGGACTCGATCATTACTTCAGGTAGTTTACTGAGGATGCCAGGTAGCAGCAGGCAGTAGTGACTGTATCTGCTTCAGAATATCTTTCACAATTGCAACGTACGGTCTTTCAACTCAACATGCTGTATGCGTTATCATTATGCTGTGGCATATCTTTTGAAAATATCTCATTGAAAATAAATATGTCCCAGTTTGGATCTCTTTGGAATAGAACAGGAGGAGTAGTCACAAGTAAAATTGTATTTTTTCATCAAGTATTTGTAGTAAAATTGTTAATACGAAAAACGGCTTGAAAATTTTAGTTATTCTGTAATGATACTATAGGAAATAGTTTGCAAAGTTTATTATGCTATAATAAGGTTAAATTTATTTAATGTAAATATAATAAGGAAAATTTCAAAACTCTGTATGATGTAAATATTTTTGAAAATTTGATTTGCATATGAACATAGTCATGTTTGTTCCCAGTTCAGCAGAACACTAAGATCACTACTTTTAAGCATGTGCTAGTGTCTTTAACCTGGAGTGCTGAATATTTTTTTTATTTCTTTTTACCAGAAAATAGAAAGTTAGGGACAATAGTCTGACAAGTGAATAGAAAGACTCAAAATGAAAACACTGGAGTCTTTCTATGTTAGTGATTTTGCAGTAGTTTTAAAGGATTTTCTGAGGGAACAGACAAAACAGCATTAGCTACAGCAGTGAAAGGAGTGTGCACCAGGAGGATGCGTTGATACAGAAACACATGCCTGCGCTCTCTAAAACCTCGGGACTATCACCTGAGACGCTGCTGCCACCACTGCAAAGGATTGCGTACCTCATTAAGGTTTTAAGATAAATCAGAATTTTCTGTGTGGGACATTTTAGGAGTCTTTCATTTTATTTATAAATGAAATGTGAAATGCCTTCAAGTGGGAGTAAAAATTGAAGAATGTAGTTTAAAAAGCTTTTTAATGACAGTGTCAGTTTTGCAGAAAATGTTCTATTTCAAACATAGATGTTTTAAAAAATGAAAAATTTTGTTTCATATATTGTCTAGTTCTAAGAAAAATGTAATTATTTTGGTTGAAAATACACGTTATTTTTTCAAAAGAATTCTGGTGTCGAAATACTGACCAACTTACTATGCAGGTGCTCTATGAGCTACTGAGCAATATGTTAGTGTCAGTGCTGTATGCTGGGGTGTGTGTGTGGGGACAAAGGACCTGCAACCCTTGGTGAAGTACTTTCATCATCTATGTGGTCATCCATTCGAACTCCTGTATGGTAGGAGTATCTGAGGACATTTAGGTGCTTCAAATGTGTTGCTGTATCAGAGGGAACTGTGTTCATTTGTTCACGTCTTATGTCACTGAGGTCCATTTCCACGGATCCTTTTCATTTGAAACTAGTGCTCCTCATCTGAGATTGTAATAAATCAGCTAGTGAGTGTCTCTATAGGAAATACTTTCTCCTGACGCTCTTGACTACTTGACTGGTTTTGACCAGGCTTTTTTACTGTACTTACACGCAGTCAGATGTCTGTGGTTGCTGTTGCCAGTTGTGGGCTCCTCTGACTTCTTGGAAACCTCTGTTACTGTTGGGAACTGTGGAGAATATGGGGGAACCTTTTTGTCACCCAATGACTAAGATTTTTTAGGTCTTATATGCCCTATACTGAATTCTGAATACACTGGAACAGTAGATTTGTTTGCCAATAGATGTGGATTCTGGTAATGAATGTGAATTGGGGATTTTTCTCATTGAATAACCAATTTCCACAGTTAAAAAAGTTCTACTTAGCTTGTAGAGGTGTGTTTTTTTCCTGCATCGTACTCTGAACTGGAAGGTGCTTGTGTAGGGTTTTAAACTAATAATTTTTGAATGAATTTAATTTTGGAAAAGTAAGTCTGGTCTTTAAAAAACCCTGATTTTTCAAGGACTATAATATCATTATAAAATAATGTTATAAAAACTAGTTAAAATGAGGGGTGGATAAAGCATTGGGGTTTATTTAATTCTAAAAAGATAAGCAGTAGGGTTTTTAATTGTGTTTCTATGGCTGGTGAATATAAAATATATTTCTGTATTTTTATCACATATTTATTTTGAATCCAGTTTGCAGTACACAAAAAAATTTCTTTGTATGCATGGAGCTTTTCCTTATGTGAATCTTTGAGACTGGAATAGTTTCCCTATGGGGAATGATTATGTAAGCAAGCACTCTTTACATGTGGACAGTTGTGACTCTGAAGTTGTGAATGATTTGGGGTGGATTTGAGGTTCTTTTCGAACCAAGACTCAAGGGCCACCTGGTGAGGTTAGCAGGAGACAGGTGCAGAGACCACAAAAAGATCACTGTTACTGCAGCAGGTGGTAGATTTGTGAAACACCTTGTCAAAAGAGATTGTAGATGCAAAAAGATTATATAGGTCCAAAGAGAGACATGGACAAGTACTTGGAGAGGTGCTCCATGGGAGGAAATCCCATGGTTTGAAAATAGAAGCTAGAATCATCATAGAATCATAGAATGCTTTGGGATGGAAGGGACCTTTAAAGGTCATCTAGTCCAACCCCCCTGCAATTGGCAGGGACATCTTCAACTAGATCAGGTTGCTCAGAGCCCCATCCAGCCTGTCCTTGAATGTTTCCAAGGATGGGGCATCTACCACCTCTCTGGGCAACCTGTTCCAGTGTTATATATATATATATATATATATATATATTTATTATATAATATATAAACTATTATATATAATAGGAAATACTCAAGAGAGTGATATTTATATTTCCCTGGTCTTACTCTTTCCTGAATATCTGCTTGTGGCTACTGTTGGAGAGGAGAATACTGAGCTAGGCAGTCTTTTTATCTGAGCTGGCAAGGTTATCCATATGTTCATAGTCTTCCGGTTTCCCAAGTGTTTTTACTAAAGGGCCACAGAATCTCTTTCCCAGAATACTTCATGTACTGGAACTGGGAAACTTTATAAGGCTCCAGTTATGAAAGACTGGCAAAACTTCATGTGAGATGCGTAAATGAGCCACTTGCATGAAGATTTTGGGGTTTCTGGGCCTTGGTTTTCCTCCCCTTAACAACACTGCAGTATCACAGTGTTAGTGGGATGCATTTACTGCATCTCTGAAAACTCATTTTACAACTCAATTTATCCTGAGTACTGTACTTAGACACCCATGTGATTAGTGTAACCACTAGGGTTTGTGTGAAGGAACTCTGGTGTCTCAAGGGTCAGACACAGAGTGCCTAACTCAAAGGTGCTTTCCTTGGATTCATTCAACTTCAGGCACTCAACTGGCATGTCTAAATTAGCAAGCTGATTTCCCTAGGTTCCTTATTTCATTAGTGGAGAGGAGATCTTCCGGGCGATGGTTCGAATCTTATATGGACACAGTCTTCTGCTGGAACTGCCTAGGTAAGAGAAAAAATGTTTTATTAACCATTAGCAAGTTTCCTGATGATACCAAACTGACAGGTACTGTTGACTCTCTCAAGGGACAGGAGACCTTGCAGAGAGATCTAGATAGAATGGAGCACTGGGCAATCATCAATGGCATGAAATTTAACAAGAACAAATGCTGACTTCTGCAACTGGGACAGAGTAACACCGGACACAAGTATAAATTGGAGGAGTGGCTGGAGAGCAGCCCTGCAGAAAGGGGTCTGGGGGTGCTGGTTGACAGTAGGCGCAATATGCGGTGTGCCCTGGCAGCCAAGAGGGCAGACCGCATCCTGGGGTGCATCAAACACAGTATAACCAGCCGGTCAAAAGACGTGATTATCCTGCTGTATTTAGTGTTTGTGCAGCCTCACCTTGAGTACTGTGTGCAGTTCTGGGCCCTGCAATTTAAGAAGGATGTGAAGGTCCTTGAATGCATCCAGAGGAGGGCAACAAAGCTGGTGAAACGGCTGGAAGGCACATTCTGTGAGGAATGGCTAAGGACTTTGGGTTTGTCTAGTTTGGAGAAAAGGAGGCTGAGGGCTGACCTCATTGCTCTCTCCAGCTTCCTGAGGAGGGGAAGCGGAGAGGGAGGTGCTGATCTCTTGTCCCTGGTATCCAGGGATAGGATGCATGGGAATGGTTCAAAGCTGCGCCAGGGAAGGTTTAGACTGAACATTAGGAAGCATTTCTTTAGTGAGAGGGTGGTTAAAGACTGGAACAGGCTTTCTAGAGAGGTGGTGGATGTGCCAAACCTGTCAGTGTTTAAGAGGCATTTGGACAATGCCCTTAATAACATGCTTTAACTTTTGGTCAGCCCTGAATTGGTCAGGCAGTTGGACTAGTTGATCATTGTAGGTCCCTTCCAACTGAACTATTCTATTCTATTCTATTCTATTCTATTCTATTCTAACCCCTGAGCTTAATTTAAGTGTCATTTGTACCACTAAACTTTTACAATGTGCAGACCTGGGAAGGAGACATATCCAAGGCAGTTCAATGATGGAGAGCTGTGAATAGGGTTGGGAAGAACTTGGGCTTCTCAGAAAGCTTTTAATTCCCCCTTGAAAGTGTCCTGAAAGGTAGAAATACGAACAGATGAAGAATCCACTTTGGGACATGGCTGCATATGTTAAAGGAAGGCTGGGTGAAAGTAAATCTCCTTGCTGTTTTGTCTTGAGGTCAGTGGATATGAATCAATATTTAATTTATAAATACTGCAATTTGTGTGGGCACTACAGTGTTAAAATATATGTTTAAAAAGATTTTTTTTCCCCCAGACTTTAGGAGGTATCTTTCTGTAGATTTGCTGTCCAGCAAACTTTGGGGCTACATCTGATATATTTTATGTTTTTTTTTTTCTTACAGGTATGTTCAAGGTACTAATTACCTCATTCATGCAAAAATGATATGGTCTTTTTTTCATTATGCAGCATAAAACACTTTAAAGTTGTGAATGCAAAGTCTCAGAAAATGATTTTCCAAGGGATTTAGTGTACGTGCTGCACAATGGAAACCAAATTGGACCATTAACATTTGCTCTTTGAATATTTTTGGAGAACAGGATTTAGTTTTTAAAGTGTCATGGAAGAATTTAAACTCTTTCTTATGATGTAAAAACCAGTCATGTAAACAAAAAGTTCAACAGGGAGCTGTTCTGATTTTTAAAGGAAACTCGTGTACCTCCGCTCCATTTGCTGATTGTTGACTGTGAATATTTTGGTGAGAGTGCTGCTGTCTGTTGCTGTGTGAGGCAATGCAGGCGCAGAATAAAAGCGTGAAATGCTGTTGTAGGATGGCCAAGTGACTTGCTGTGATGAACTGTTTGTTTTGGTTTAATTGCTTTACTATTAGCTTGACTCTTTGACATGTTTCTAACCTGTTCATTGCCATATGCCCTTCTGCCCTGCTTGATCTTCCACCATCTTCATCAGCACTCTTTTCTGCTGCTACTGCTTTCTTACTCCCTCTCTGTTTGTCCTTCCTCCTGTCTCTGCTGCTCCTTCTATGATGAATCTCCATGTGGTTGCCTGCATTCTCTACTTTAGTTCTGCTAAAAGTTTCACAATTCCTGCCCTCGTACTTTGTCTTTCTTTGTGGCAAGGTAGCCTCTTCCTGCCACCTGTCCAGCTCTGACCTGGAATTGCTGTATTACAGCAAGCAAGATAGCTAATTTTTCATTCTCCATCTGTAAAATGAAAACAATAATTAGTACTTTTTTGGTCTTGTTTTTACAGTAGTTGAAAATGATTGTCAGTTTGGTTGCCTCTTGATTAAGAGGTTGCCAACCTGAAAATCTAAGAAATGCTGGTCTGATCTGACCTCCAGCATGACAAGGCTTGTATAGTTTCATAGTGTTCTTATGACATCATAGCTGTAGTGTCTGTCTGAACCATACACAGTCTTTCTGAAAGATGTCCAGTCTCTTCCACTGGGAGAGAACCCATCACAACCCTGTAGGAAAGAGGGAAAGGAACATTAGACTCTGTTAAGTCTGGATGAGTTGTTAGTTGTATGGTGTTCTGAATCGAGAAGAAGGAAGTGTAGGAAGGGAGATGCCCTGGGACTGGGACATACGACTTCTGGAATGAGGAAGGGTGAGAGAGGAGACACTAAGGACTTGATTCATATGCTTAAACATAATTATCTGCTACTGTTTAAAATGCCTTGGGGTATCCTGAAGACCCCTTGCTGCTGCTCCTGCTGACCTCCAGATGACATCCTGTTGGTGCATGGCTGGTCCATACCTGACAGCTCCACATGGATTTTTGTAATAACTTTGAGCATCTCAACTGGGGCTATCACCCATATTTAGGCAGCAGAGTTGAAACCTACTATTTTCTTTGACCAGGTACTTGAAACAAGGCTAATGCCTCTGCACACAGAGCATTATTTGTTGATACAGAGCATTCGTACACAGAATGAACTATGTCACTTTTACCCTGACCTTTGAAGCCTCTGTTTTGAGGTCGTGTTTTTTTGGTGTTTTTTTTTTTTTTCTTTTTAAATTTCTAAGCTGTGAGCACTTCAAAACAGCAACTGGTCAGGGCTCTAGAGGGAAAAATTCCAGCTGCAGCCATAGGAAAAAGCAATGTTTTTTCTCAGAGCAATACTTTGAAATATGAAAAGGAACTGTGAGTTACTAAACTGAAACAAACTGAGTAGGAAATCAGTCCATAGTATGATGTTAAGAAACAAGGGAAAAAATAATCTTCACTTCAGACTTTTTCTTACTGGATTGCTCTAAATTATGTTAAATGGTAAGCCAATTCATTCCAGTAATTAGTATAATACAGCTCATAATGGACATTGTAACTGGTTTTGGAAGTTTATTAAGGGGAACCTGATCTCTCTCTGGTGACTTGGCGCAACAAGTCTGATGTTGTTTGCAGGAGACAGGAAAAGTTACACACAGGAATGAAGCAGCTTTATATAGAATAGAGATGAATGGGCCCTGGTGGAAATAATCCTCTTCTGAGTGAAATGTTTTCTTTTCATTATGTAGTGAAGAAGGAAAATGTTCCGATAGTAACACTGTTGCCAGTAGTAGTTCAGCTAGCCCGTAGTAACAGGGTGACGAAATCCGTCAGCGTCCCCACTGGCTACTCAGCTAAATCAGCTTGGCTGTTAAATGATTAATTAAAAAAAAAAAAAAAGAAAAAAGAGGGTGATGCTGTTGTTTTAAGAATATAACAGGATGTGGGATTGTAGGAGACTTAATGGAAATGTCATGGCTTTTTTTGAGCCATGAGAATCCTTCATCTGATTGTAAATAATGTTCTTCTAAGCTGCTCTTCATTTGAGCAGTTAGCACCAATGTAGAAGTGGGTGCACTGAATTTTAGCCATCTAAAAGCAGTGTCTACTCTATGTTCTTTACCTTTTGAGAAACATAGGTGCCTTCAGAAAATGATGCATTTTGTCATAAGTTAGGAGAAATAAATCTTCCCTGCAGAGGTACCAGTGGAGGTTTCTCTTCTGACTTCAGAGAGAGGAAGCTCATCTGGCTAGTTTGAATTTGATCTCTGATTTTTAGATGGCTAAAAGATGAGGTGAATCCTTCTGTAGGATTTATAAAATGGGGTAAGATCTTTGACAGACACAGAAACTCCACAGAAATTATGGGAATCACCAAGAAACTGTGTGAACTTTTACCTGGTATGAAATGGTTAAATGCCTAAAAGCGCATGAATCCAAAATACTTTTTAGATAGCCATGGCTAAAGTAGTTTTCATTATAGCTCCTTTCACTCTGCTTGAGCAGAGCTCTCATCCCTGATTGTCTTCTCCAGAGCTTCCAGTGATTGTCTTTTTGTTAGCTTAATCATACTGTTCTTGACCAGAAACGTTCACTTATGAATATCAGATTTTTGAAGGGTAGTACTGATTTCTGCTGCAAAATAGTATTGTTGGAACCAGAGTGCTCTTGACCATGTCTTCTAGCTTTTGAACTTTTTTTTTTTTCGAAGAGAGGCTACTGAAGATTGTTAATAACCTGCTAGATCTAACAGTTAAGAGGATTCATCAGAGACTTTGATCAGGAGCTGAAACCTTTTACACCAGCAACTGTAGCTTTGTCCTAAAGAAGCATATGTAGAAAAAAAGCTTAAGCCTTGTCCCCACAATGAACTTCACGTTTGTCTAGGCGTTGGGAACTGTGGTTTTTATTATGGGATAGGGGCTATATGTTAATAGGATATCAGGAGAGTTACTTTCTGTGCATGGTATGGCACTACGAAAGTTAGCATGTGGAGATCAGAGCTGCATGGTGGAAAAACAAATATAGAAGGGTTTGGAAGAAAGAGAAATTATATCACTGAGGATACTGTGATAGATGTAGATGGCATTCATGAAGAGGGTTGTGTATGAATCCTTGGCCAGTGTGTAGGAAGATTGGATTGCAGTAGGATGTGCTAAACTAGGAAATTTTTAATTTTAAAAATTGTACTTATAATGTTTAGTTTGAATGAAAGTAGGTAATGTGGTTGGTCTATATCGATTAACGAGAGTACTGAATAGAAAGTAATGGCCTTTTCTCTCAAAATTGAGGTAGAAACCTGATACTCTACATTTGAAACAGTACAGAAGTGTTAGACATTCTGCTTAAGTATATTGTCTTTTGATGGAAAAGGGAAATGACTGTTGTTGACCTAATGAAGCATAATGTCCACCTATGCAGTCTTCTACAGTGAGTGATGTTTATACAGCATCTTCGAGATAGCTGTATATCCACAGAGAGAACTAACAGCATAACAGTAGCATGTTCATAATGACACCATTTGAGCAAAAATGAAATTTTACTGAGGACTTACTTGACTTTCTGTAATTTTAGGTGTATCTGGTTCATATTCATAATCATATGACAAATTTTAAATAAAGATAATTTCGAATTCAATTCATGAAGGCTCTAGTTTTCATTTAACCCTGCAGTTTCAAGTGCGGGGAAAAAAACAAGGATACTATGGTGACTTCTGTTTTTTCTGTCTTATATGTGAAGCAGAGGCTTTCCTGCCTGAAGAATGAAGATCAGTGATATCAAGGTATTGTGCTGATGAGGGAAAAAAAAAGTGGCAGATTAGTTACTGTCCACATCAAACACCAACATAGTTCACTCAGACTTTTTTTATATATATGCAGTTTAAGTACAGGACAATTTTATTCTTTTCCAAGAATTTTTGTTGTGAATTGATTGAAAAAGGTAGTTTTACATACTGGAGCAGCAACAATATGTTTCAGTAGTATTTTCTTTTCATTCAACATTGTAGTAAAGGTTTTTGGCCTCCTGCATTTCATTTGAAAAGTGAAGAAGACTCAGTTTCAGGCCACATTCAGAAAGAAGTTCAAATGAGTCTAACAGGAGCTATAAATGATTACAATGGACTCTTTCTTCCAGTCCTGTCTATAAACATGTGTTCTGTACTAATTTTATCTCTGCCTAGTATTATACTTGCTGAACCCTGTAGCTGCTGTGTTGGCTCTCCAACCCTGGAAGAGCTAATGTCATGACAAAGCCTGTTCAGACTCTTATTTCAGAAGCACAATTTTATTTAGCTTGAAACACATAGAGCAACACCAGTATAGCCTATTTCTTGGTCGAGGCAGGCTAGAAAGGCTTAAAAGACTTTTCTCTTGATTCTTCCCCTCACTCCAGGCACTTAGGGCTGTTATAGTTTGCCTAGTTCCCTGCCTTCCTTCTCTTGGGGTAGGCCTGATGTTTGAAGAGTTGTTAGCTAAGTGTTTTAGGGTACTTGGCCATAGTTTCATAGCTAATCTGTAAGTTCTGTCACTTGTTCAAAGTTTCTGAATGGCTGGAATGACAACTTCCATGCAGAAACACTAAAAGATAAGACCAAAAGGAGATTTCAACAATACTTGCATTGTATTCTTCCTTTTTCAGAGGTAGCAATTGTTTTCACAGCAATTTTGAAAACACTGCCATCATTTTCATGCTGATTAGGACTTTTAAGAATGTGTGATTTTAATTATTTCTCATATCAGTATCATTGCTAAACTTAAATGAGAATGGAAAACAAGTTTGTTTGTTTTTTTTTTTGCTGCAGCATTGGAGAAGTGTTCCTGTTAACTCTCCATGCTTTCAGTTTTAGAAGGATTGTGCTTCTTTGGGGTAGTTTGTTATGCTCTCCAGATGGTATTGTGACAAAGTTTGTTTTCCATTAGATGCTGATTTGAGGGCACCGAATATATTACTTTGAGAAACAGAAGTTTCACTAGGCAAAGCTGATGAGAAAGCACTTTGTCCACTGACTCACTTAAACTGACTTGCATTTGCTTTTGTTTATTTTCGTATGTTTATCTTGAAATATGCATATATACTTAAAAATTTTGACCTTATTCATGCTTACTGTAACACCAGGATCAGGACAACTCCTTAATTGTCCCTACCAAGAACGTTCTTCTTCACTATGGATCTTTTGTGCCAGAAAGAAAATAGATGAGGGAAGTACACACACACACAAAAATATCTATGCAATTAATATTCTTATTTCCTAATAAATCTAAAACCTAAGAGTTATGCATTACTGGTGCAGTGAGAGTTACAAAAAAGTAACCACTTACTGATAATGTCCTGAATATTAGAAATAGTTAAAAGTCTGCATGTAGATGTATAAAATGAGCTTTCACATCTTTCTTCTGTACTGTAAAAAAAAATAGAGACGTAAAGAAGATACTTTTTCATATATCATCAAAGAGCATGAGGACTTTCTTTCAAGAGATTATGACAGTGTCTTGAAAAAGATTATAGCACATTAAAGTGGGACTTAAATAGGCCAGAGATTTCTGTTCATACAAAAGATGTGAAGAAGTGTATAACTACAGAGCTGAATAAACCTATTGCTGCTGCCTAGATTCTGCTGGCTTAGTTATAAACCTTCCACCTGTACTAGCTAGTTTCTGTAAGCTCCTGAAATTCAAAGGGATGTATGTGCTCACCTTTTATTGCTTTTGCTAAGGATATTGTAACTGAAAAGATATCCTAACACAATGAATTATGCTACGTTTGCAGCACCATGCCTGAAGCAACTTCATTTTTGCGTTAAGGAAACCAATGATTTTCAATGTAAAGATGAAAATATTAAGATGGCTGAACAACTGTCATTAAAACAAGTGAATTGTCACTGTAGATTCCGCCTCCCCCCCTTCCCCGCATGCTGGCAAGCTTCTTAAAATGGTATATGGACATTAAAAGAATCACTTAATAAAAATGCTGTGGAGATCTCTGGCAGATATTGCGAAACTTGCTTTCCCCATTCTCCCTTGCCGTGTATAAATTTTCCTTTTCTTTGCATCTAATTTATTTAAATGCCATCTGCTTGTGTGTTTAAAACGTAACATTTCCAGATTCAGGATCAGTTCTGTGAAGGCTGCGTTTTCCTTCGCTCTCTCTGATTCTCATCAGTAACACTTTAACAAAGCTGTCCTCATGAAGATATATATTTGTCACAGTGATAGCACACTTCAGAAAGTGTATTAAGCTAAACCAACTCCCACTGTTCAACTCAAAAATATGTTCCTTGTCATATGCTACTCCTCACTGAAATTAAACTCAGGCAATATTTTAGTCTAGAGGGATCAAGTCCCTTTTTCTCCTGGTGTGTTCAGCTTTGGCTTGGCTGAGAGTAGTTCTCCTGTTGTACGTTACTGAGCAGTTAAATCCCAGAGTGGGTGGTGGGGGAAGGCAAGGGGAAAGATGCACAAAGACGTGCGAAAGAGAAGAATTTAGAAATGTATTCTGGAGACCCTTGTCATAAGTTTCTGCAGCTATTGCTGTCTCTCTGGGTAGCTTAGATAAACTTGGTAACCATTTCAGAATAGCTGCTGAGTCTGTGGCTTCGTAACTGATCCCTCAGCTCTGCAATGACAGGGGACTTGTCAGTGGAGCTGATGATGGCAAAAGAGCTCCTATATGTATTTTATTCAGCAGGAGGTTTGGTGTGTCACCAACACTGTGACATTATCTACAGATAGATGTACTTGGAGAGTCATGATGTAAAAGCACGGGTATTTTGACAGAACTTTAATTACACGTGGCTATGTTTATGATGTGACTCCTAAAGCAATAAGAAAAGTCAGCGGTTTAATTCCTCATATGAAATTATATAAGATATTTCCATAGTTGTCATAGTACTTAAGCATTTTATAATCACTACTGGCTGTTTGCACATAATGCATCTTGCAAATGGAGAAGCGCCATGGTTTTGTTGTCCTATTTAGAGGCACAGCTGAAAGCCAAAGAGTGCTGAGAGGTGAAGGCAGGCAGATGTTTTGCTGATCAGACCTGCATAAAATGTTCACTTGTCAGATAAAATTTGAGTGTGTATTGAAACAGAAGGCAGTTGGAACTTGCATCCTTTCATTATTAAGTATTGATGATTCAGTTTCATGTGAGGGACATACAAGTGGCTCCAATATTTCCTACTTTAAAATTAGTCTGAGAGTTGTTCTTCCTAGGGTGCTAATTCCCAGACATGGTAATACATAAAGCTTCATGAGACTGTCAGCTGTAACTTAGATACGTAGAAAAATGCATTATATGTCTTTTCACCACTAATGTAAAATGATTTCCTAGGCATCTTTTCTCCATATTCTTGAAATGTTTTTAAGTTTTGGTTCTGTCTTAAGGTAATCACAGAAAATTGAATTTTATGAAGAAGCATGGCTGTTACTCAGTAACAAACAGATGCATTAGAAATGCAGTTTTATGCTCCATGCCATCTCTCCAGGTATTTCTGTAGAAACCGTACAACAGTTTCCAAGTGATTAAAAGGATCTGAATTGTACAAGCTATGCTTGATCACAGAATGATATAATGTAGCTCTTAATAAAACCTTCCAAAGATAAGAATGTTGTCAGATGACACCAAAGGATATTCAGGAATCTCTATAAAGTCATTCAGAGTAACAATGAACAGACAGCTTTCTGTAATGCTTATATTGCATTTGGGGACAGCTGGATGAAAGTCTAGCCCCAGAAGAATTCACTGTGTTTTATCTCTACCAGTCTATTTCTTCAAAAAAAAAAAAAAAGAAAAAGAAAAAAAAGAAAAAAAAATGCTCGCTCTTTGCAATCAAAATACCATTGCTGTGTGGTAACTCTGATATTTGTGGATACGGAGTATAAAATGGTCAAATCCAGGTACTCAGCTGAAGGATAATTTAATGTTGCAATAGTGAAGTGGAGAAATAAAACAGTACAAGTGAATATAATGGAATTTTAAACAATAGAAGCAAATCTTCCTACAAGTATTACAAAGTTGCACCTGTAAAGATTCTTTCTTTCTTTCTTTCCTTAGCAGAGGTAGTGAAAATCAAACAGCAGATGCACACATTGGGTTTTATAATAAAGAAATATTAGAAACTCAGCTTACATTTGTCTTTATGCCGATCATGGAGTTTTACTTAAAAATCTACTCTTTATATTTTCTCCTCTTTGATTCCCTGGGGATGATTGACTGTATGGACTGGTTGCCGAGTGTCATAATTTCAGGATGGTAACCACCTCTGAGTTAAGCTGTTTTCTCATTTGTATGTGATACTTTCCTATGGTGTATTATGGCTTTCTGACTTGGTTAACAGGAAGCTGAAGCTGGATGCTGTGCCTGATTGTTTAAAACTATCATCTGAGATTTACTTCAGATTTAAAATTTATATGTACTCAAAATGTGGTAAAGTTTTGATGGGTTTTAGCAGCATACTAAGATTTGTATTCTTTAAAAAGAATTTTTCTGTCACAGTTAAAATAGACAGGAAAAAGGATTTTTTTTTTCATTCCTTTATTTATCTCACCTGAAGTCTCACCTTATGACATTTGGGATTATGAACTTACTTGGATTTTATCTGGAGTGTTTGGTTTGCCAGGTGGACTGAACAGTTGACTCTGTGGATAATACTAGCTTCTCTGTTACTGTGTTAAGTTCTGCATCCCTGCCAACATGACTGTGAAGGCAGTATAGTTGCAGAACTCAACAGCACATAAATAACCCTTTGTTTACCTTCTCTGCTCGCAGCGTTATTTTTATGTCCACTGGAGCTGTTCTAACATTGAACCCAGCTCTCCATCTTTAAACCTGAATGTGCAGCTCTTTTCTATTACAGCAATCTTTGCTTGACATCTTCCCTTCATGTTTTTATGCATTGTGAGATTGGGAATCCCAGGTGCTGTTAGACTAGAAATTCAGCACGTGGTTGGAGAGCTGCCAGGAGCGGAGATGAGTTGCAGATTTGAGAATCAGTATGAACTGCCTGACTTTACTTGTGGACTACCAACTGGTTGTCCTTGGTCTTCAGTCTGCACACTTGATTTATGTTTTAAATGGGATTGCACCAAAACATACACTTTAAAAAGATGATTTCTGACATGAAGATAATGTTCTGTCTGCTTGATCTTAAAAAGGTGATGTCTCATTTAAGCCTTGGAGTTATCATAAATCTGATTTAGAATGTTTTCAGTTAAGAGATTTTATTCAATTGGATCAGACTTTATTCACTTCCTTTATGTTTCTTTTAAATCTTGATGTAACTAACAAAAGTTAATCTGTTTTCTTCTTTTATTTGCAATCCAAAGTGAAAATGCTGTACAATTTTAGAAGATGAGATTGGGGAGTATTCATATTCTGTATTTATGTAGACACACGGCTTTTTAAGAGTTCTGAACAACTGCATTGCTGAATGTACAGTTAAGGTATAGTGTATGTTCAGTGCGCATGGGTTTGTGTTTAAATTTCCCATTACTGTGCACTAAAACTGAGCAAAACCATAACATATTGAGATTGGGGTATTTTAGATTTTTTTACACTCATCACCATTGATTAATGTACCATGCCTACTAATAGCACATTCGTGTATTGTGGGTTGCCTCAACTAGGCCGTAATCCCATCAGCTATCGTAAATCAGATATGGCTAGGCACAATCAGAATTTGCTTGGAGGCTGTCTTGTTGGTAAAACGATCTTTTAATTTGGTTGGTGATGTTCCGCTTCCAACCAACTCAATTCTTCTTTCACAATAGGATGAAATAAAACCAAAGAAATCCTTCACCACGTCATGCCTTAAAATAGTTGTACATTTTGGGAGGTAGAAATATGGACACTTATATTTGGTGAAATTCCAGCGTAGTGTAAATTGTGTTTGTATATAAATGAATCTTCAACATCTAAAACCCCACTAATCTAAAATCGCTTCAAAATAATAAGTGAAATGATAAAGTCAGCATTGAAGTGCTATAAAATCTATCATCACTCAGTTACCCAACCTAAATTGTATACTTCACATAGAATATAATTTGCACTCTTATTTTTTCTTCAATGGAATTGTATTGTTGGATGCACAGAATTAATTCTGTATATTGTCTGTTGAATATATATAGTACAGAATGTGAAATGAAAGTCTTATGTTGTACTAAAAATGTCAGAATAAATTACATCCCATATATATTTTTGTATGGTGATGGGTAAGGCTGGAAGAATATCTTTGTGACCAGAAATATTTGACATTATGAAGTATGATGACTATGAGGTTGTAGCTTTTATAAGTTTTTAGAGCTTGCAAATTTGATTTATAAAAAGATTAACAGTGTTGCTAAAGTGATTTTCTGGAATGGGTAACATTCAGTGTGGAGTGATATCTAAATATGTTAAAAGCATTCCTGCTGAATAACAATTGGAAAATATTCTTGTATTTTATGGTTAAAATAATACTATTAATTTTTGTTTTTCAAATAGCAGTAGACATTTTTGGAAGAAAGGCAGTTTTAAAATGTATCCAGTGGGGTTTTTTTTAGGCCTGTTAACTGGCAAACCCTCAATGGACATAGAAAATAGCTACTTTTTCAGTAAGAACATAATAGAAGAGGAAGAGTTGTGCAGCCCTATACATTCAAATGAATAATTTGGCAATGGAGATTTCAATTCAGGAGCTATTTCAACAAGTTATGTGTTTGAATTTAAGTACATGATTATTTTTACTTACTCAAACCTAACATGTTTAAGTACCTCATTGCCCTGAACTTTTAAATACATAGCTGAGAGATGCCAACAGGTGATTTCTGTCTGCAGTGGTATTAAATGTACAGAATGTTTGATAGCTAACAGATGTCAATATAAACATGCTTACAGAAGAAATGTTTAAAATTCATGTAATAAAATATAAATGAAGAAGTCGAAATAGATGCAACACATCTATTTACTTGTAAAAGACTTCATGTTTGAACAAACGGGTATGCTTACCTTTTTTGGCTTTGCCTGTGCTGAGGTTTATAATTCATAAGAATGCAAAAAACTCAGGTGATAAGTAATGGTTTGCAGTTGGCTATAGTAAGCTTTCATTCTAAAAATATGACCAGTATTTATGACAGATTTTCAAACAGCTTATTCCTGGTATCTGATTGCAGAAGAAACCATTTTTCAAATTTCCTTCAATAGTCTTTAGGAAAGAAGAATTTTGTAGAATATTTCACTTAATGGAAGGTGCTCCAGACAGAGTTTACTTTCACCTATGTTCGATGGAATTTTTGATATGGATTTTCAGTCCTAGATTTTCTGTTCTAAGTTATCCTTTCCTCTCAGATTGTTAGCTGACTCCTGGTTTGTGTGTCGTTGCATACATTACAAGTAAACTGTAAATTATATTAAAGTGCCATCTGCAGTTCATAAAAAGGTGATTTGCTAATTGATGTGTCATACTGTTAGAGATCCGTGAGTAGTGATGTTCTTGTTGGTGCATGGTACAACTGGTTGGGGTCCCTTCTTAACTAACACCTGTCTGAGGAATCTCTGGCTCTTTTGGACAGCACTTCAACGTAGCGTGGCTCTGTACAACACTCTCTCCATTAGGATTTTCCCATCCTGTAAATACAAATATTAGTAGCAAGAGTAACAGACCAGTAAGCCTTTTCATCACCACTTGGATTCCCTTGAAATTCCTAGCTTAAGGACCAAGTCTTAGGTCACTCAAATGTAGGTTCAAGTTAAATAAAAAATCAGTTTGCTTTCCAGACTGAGAAGAACTCTTCAGTTGAGCTTTTGAATCCATGGTCTCTTTTTGAGTCTGCAGGTCTGGGAAATCTTCCCTGTTGGGTCCTCTCAGACTATTTTTGGGTGTGATTATACCATACATTGGCTTCAGGAGAAATCTGGCTTGTGCAGCTGTTTTGCCCGCTGTTGCTTGTTGCTGCTTCCCCCACACATGGGCCTTTAAAACTGTTTGTTGGATACCGCTGTAAATCAGCTTGTTGAAAAGACACAGGTTAAAATAAGCTGCCAGGAAAGATTCCCCTGGACATTTGGATTTTTTTAAAAGGTAAACTTAAATGTTCACTTTTTTACATGAAAAGACAAAAACACCTTTCAGCAAATAATTAACCTCCCCCAATACGTTGCATATTAATATGAAGCAATATCTCATGAAAGAGTGTCCAGAATCACTTATTCAAAATACAAAAGCAATGGACTGAAGTCAGCATTTCTCTAAACCAGATTTATAAACATTCTGTGTTTCTGTCAGCCCCTTTTCTAAGAGTCAGATTTTTCCTGTAATTTTTTTTTCTTTTTGCCAACAAACTGATATTTTATTAGCTTTCAAATGTTTTTCTATGCACACTTGCCATTTCTGTGCAAAAGCATAAGTAGCTGAAAATTCTGTTTCCCTTTGCAAATGAGCCTGAAATGAGTCACCACTTTTCAGTGTGTCTGGGATAATGTTAAGGTAGCTGGAGAAGTAAAGGGACAGATTGTTATTGTTGCTAGAAAGTTGTTAATCAATCAGCTGAGAAATGTTGTTCCTCTATGTTTTTTCTTTCTTTCTGTGAGATCTTTCTTCAAGCTCATGCTCACAAGATAGCAGTGAAGAAGGTTGTTGAGAAGGATACGGCTGTAGTCCCTTGAAGAACTAGTATAGCCGCTGTACACTGACATCAAAAGATAGTATATACCAAGTAAATTATGTAAAAAGAGAGAGAATCATTTGCCATTGACTTTATACTGGATGAGAAAGCAAATTGTCTTTTCTATCACTTTGTGGAGAATTTATGTTATTTGTTAAATGATTTCTAGGATAGAATAAAAGCATCTGGAGGAAATAATCGCAGAGAAAAGCCCAAGGGATAATCTTCAGGTACAGCAAGATAATTAGAGCTTTAGCTAGACAAGCTGTTTGAAGTGTGATTCCATGCCCAGTGGAGTCAATGGGAAAAACCTGAAATGGTTTCCACAGACATGGATTCAAAGCTTTGAGCTGGCAGAAGCAGCAAGCCAATTTCTTGCAACTGTTCTGTGTGGGAAAAGCTACACTCTGCTTCCATCAAGCAATTTTATAAATTCAGAATTTCTTCACAAGCTCTAATCCATCTCTTATTGCTGGGCTCAGGACCAAAGAATGTTGTCTGACCCTTGCTGCTTTCTTCTATGGCTAGAAACACTCTTTATTGCAGGGAAGCACTACGCAAATCCCTAGAAACAAGCTGTCTCTCTATATAAATACTGGTTGTTTCTTCCTGTGTCAGACCAGGGAACAAGATTCTCAAGACAGCAGAGTCTCTGTGCAATAGCTGAATATATGTCCTTATGTGAGAGTAGATCCACTCTCTTGTAGGAGCCTCTGGTAGGTGGGCCTATTAAACTGGTCGTGTTGTTCATGTGAAGTAGATCTACTGTGCCTTTGTGTTTTAGATGGGCTGCTGGGCATTGCAAAAATGAGGTGCCTGGTGGGCTACCGAGAGAGGAACTAATATTGTGTTTCTAAATACTGTTAGAGGCAGAATTGTGGGACGTGGGGAGACCATGTGGCATATGGCAAAAAGCCTCTTCAGACTTCACTGAATCCCAGTTCACTGCAAATCTGATTCCAGGTTTAAGTTTGTAGATGGTAGCCGTGAATTTGAATTCCCTTCTGGACTGGAGAAGTGACTTAAGGATTTCTGCATGGACTTTGGAGTACAAACATAGAAATCTGTCTGCAGGACAGACCGTTTGCCAACGGCGTGCTGCTGTCAAGTTGTTGTGTGCCAAACAGACGAGAGTCTTCTCACTGCTTCAAGGGAAGGGAGCTGAATTTTGCACCTGGGTTTCTGTAGGAGCCTGTCAGCAAGGCTTCCCTTGGTTTCAGATAGATCAACATCACTACCTCTTCTTTCACAGCAGCACCCACATGTTTTGGCTGCAAATTGATCTGAGGAAATAAGGACAAGAATGACATTATTCTGCAGGAGTGTGATCACTGGATAACCTTTTGTGTCCCTTGAACTGTGGGAGACAAAGCCAATGTCATGTATACATTGCTGCTGCTGTTGCTAAATTATCCAACTCAGTAGTGAATCAGCATTTCCAGAAGTAGATTCTTTGGTCAAAGGCTGTGTTATCTGGGGAAATGCTGAGCAAGCAAATGCTTCCTCCCATCTATCACTTCACTCTGAACACCAAGGAGCATGTTCCTTTCAGTGCGGTGTCCTTTCAGAAGACACCAAAGAAAAGAATTGAAAAAGGCAAAAGTAGAGTTTACTTTAGCTATTAATATCTCACTTCTGCAGTGCTTGCATAAGCATCCCAAACTCTGTCAAGGATGGGGGACAGTGTTTTTTCTCCATGTTAATTGTGGGAAATGTCAAGTGATGGAAACATTTTTTATTAATATTTCTGTCTGCTTTCCATGTGTGCTTCCACAGCACACATGTGGTTTATGTATGCTGGTTGATTTATGGGTCAGACTCTTGAGATTCAAAGCTGTTACTTTTTGTACTGTGTGTTAAAGGAAATATGCAGAACTGTCCTTTTGGTGTCAAGTTTCTGAAAGGGCTAAGAATGTCTTCAGTTAACTCTTCTCGGTACACATGTGATCTTGGCATCCTTCGAGTAAGTGACCGAGAAGCAAGCACAAGTGAACAGAAATAGCTGTATATTTCTGAGTACCACTACATTTTTTTTCTTTCCAAAAACTGACATTTCTTCTAAAATGCTGTTGGGCAACAGCCCCAGAAAGCTAACTTGTACACCTGCTATAAATAAATAGACTTATTTTCACAGTGGTAGAAATTGACTTGCTGTGAGACCCCCCTAAATAGGAGAAAATACAGGGATTGTTAGGGCCAGGTTGACAGAATGCATAACATAGTTGGGAACAAAGCCTGGAAAGAGACCTCCTGGGTCATTGCACCCAGTCCTATTTTTGTGTTTGACTGCAAGCTATATCAACAAGTCATCAAACTCCAGTTTAAATATGTCTAGAGTCTTCTGCTTCTGATATTCCTACCAGAAAATATTGTGGATTCAGAATGTCTTGACAGAAGTGAATCTTTCTGAGTCTGAATTCTAGTTGCAGTGACTGATAGGATTCTTCATGTCTAGTTTCTCAAAGTTCATTGGGGCCTTGAATGTTTAATTTTACACTACTTTTTGGAAGAAAATTAAACATTAATTTTAAAGCATACCATATAAAACATTGTATATAAAATTTTGTTTTTATTTCCACAGTAAATGTATCCTGACTTGGTAAAGGAATGAGTGAGCTGTCTATGAATAAATAGTTGTTTACTACTTGGACCTAATAACTATCATTGGTCTGTAAGGAGTGGACAGGAAGGAAAATGTGCAAGTAGGAAGGACTGAACCTAGACCCTATGTGGTAGTTCATTGGTTTGAAGTAAAACCTTTTGACTTAGTGCCATACCTTAGGCCTGGAACAGAAAGGAGAAACAAGTCAGAGAAAAAGGGCTCTTGGAAATCAAGGGGAAGTCTGAAAATTTAGGCATGACATGGTAACCTATTTCCTCCTAGGACCACTAGCTACTTAAAAAACATTAAAGACAAAATCCAGATGTCCTATTTTTGGCACTTAAATTAGATGTCGCAACTCAGGTCCAGAAGTAACAGTATCAGTCATGTTTCTGTTTTAGGGGATACTAGAATACTGACTTAAGTGTATATTCTCTAGGTACTGCATTATTTCTCCTTTTCAGACTATGTCAGTTCCATATCTTTCCCAAATCCACTCAGTTTCTTTCTTCTTCATGTATTGATAGGGGCCATGGCCAGCTTTACTACAGGCTGTTATTTCCCAGAGCTGGGTCTTAGAAAATCCACACTGTGGCTAGGGAGGCAGATTCATTTGTAAAACCTGGTGCTTCCAGTTCTCATCCAGGCCAGAACCTTGCAGGTATTGTGAAAAGGAAGAGAGTCGGATGAATAAAAGCATTCATTTACAGTAGATTATCTGAGACTTTGTAAGAGATGTAAACCCTCTTGCTTCAGCACATAATACAGCTACTGATTGACAGAATGGAAGGGCAGAAGGGAGAGAGAGACTAACAAATGAAAAAAGGGAGAGTCTTGTGCTGTAGGTTTTTTACAACTGTTCATTCCCAGTGGTGCTGCTCACTGAAGCATTTGGGTAAAGCAAGATGCAAGAGTTACATGGTCACTGGAGGGGATGAGGGATTGCATTTTCTAGTTCTGGGTGCAAAGTCAGTTTAAGATATTTGTTAGGGTATCAATGCACCCTTCCAGACAGGATTAAGATCAGTTCATCCCAAACTCATTATCATCTCAAAGAGACTTGTTACCACCATAGCTGGTGCCAGTAAAAAGACAATGTTGCCTTTTGTGTGGGTCACACACATCCCCTGTGTAGCTCTATAAAAGAAGAGAGATTAATGTGTTTCAATCAGTGTCAGGCTATGAGTATGGAATGGTTCCTGCTCTGGTGAAAGCAGTCTTATGCCTCGTAGGAAAGAACTTGTTGAGGGTTCACTCATTGTCAGTCCAGGCAGCTAACACTGTTTGGGTGTCACTTCACACGTTAGCACTTCCAAAGCAGGACATGACAAGATGATGGGTGGAGATATTAGATTTCCTCCTGCCTGGGTTAAAGTATACAAATAAAGAGGTTTTTTGGCAGAAGATGGGGAAATGGGAGAAGAGACTGGAATGTGAAGGATTCCAATGATAGATCTGGGTTATAGGTGAAAGAATGCATCTTGTCATTTGGGCTCTTTTGTGGCGAAGGGTGAAGGCTACCCTAGGAGATAGAGCACATGTGAAAATCAGAGTCCTCAACCAGAAAAAACTACTGGCTTACTAACTAAACCATACAGTGTGGGAGAAACTTCTAAAGCTGGTTGAAGTGCAAAGTATGTCTGCTTCTTTCTTCTTTTTAAATTGTCATTATACTTTTTTTTTAACTGTACAAACTGAGGTTTGGATTTAGAAAATGTGTATGTTTGTTTCACTTTAACTTGATTTAAGGCTGATTTAAAAATAACTAGCTAAGATCAATATACTCCTGATTGCTTGTAATAGTCCTTAAAAATGGTGTACTGGAGTACCATATCAATAAAGTACCCAGCTCCCAAATTCAAGGGCATAAAAAAAAGCTGCTTCTCCCCTTATATGGCATTGAATAGTGTTTGATTCATTGATTTGGGAGAAGTGTCCCCCAGTGACCAGTGACAACGAGGGAGAGTCTTTGCCACGTGGTCAGTAATGTGTGTGTTAAGGGAATGTCTGCACACTGGAGCATACAGGGTCATTCTCTGTGATTTCTGTGAGATACATGCCAAGCATAAATGAAATATAAAACGAATGTGTACATGTAGGAGAAGGGGACAGAGCAAGACAAAGAAAGATCTGGAGTGCTGGAACAGAGGCAGAACTCTTGCGTTCTTGCATGCCCTAGGGACCCTATTGCATCAGTTTACATTTCCTAGGCCTGTTTTGCAGAGAAAACAACTATTTTTTTTAAACTATAAATGGGAGTCTTTTTTCTTTGGCTTACAGATTAGCGTTGTTGACAAAGTACTCATGAGTTGCCTCCAGGTTGTTGCTGTAAGTTGAAAGCCACTGGCAATTTTGTTTGTTAGGGGATGAAACTTAAAAAAAAAAAAGAAAGAAAAAAGGAAGGGAGAGGGGAAATCACGGAGAGTTTCCTAGGGGGTTGTTTTAAAATGCTATCTCCATGCTTTGCACCTGCTGAGAAATTAGGACTTAAGCTATCCTCAGTTCCCTATGGCTACTCGCTGTCACTGCCTGTTTTGGCAACCTCTGAGCAAACAGCATGGAACAGCTTTGATTCTGTTTCTTCTCCCCTCCTTCCCATCTGTTGCTTCACTCTGGATCATGAGGTGTGCCAGCCTCCTTGTGCTGGGAGTGAGATCAAGCAGAGGCTCCTCAGCAAATGCTGCTGGAGTCTGAGGCCCCTATAATTGGCATTATCTGCAATGTCCCAGGTAGCAGCCGAGGATCAATGCAAACAGAGCAGGGAGCAACACTCAGAGCCTTTGCACTGGTGTGAGTGGGTTACTGAGAAAAGAAGCCCGGTCCTGTAAGTTTCTTGCAATCTTCCTGTAAGGCATTAAGAGCATTAGAGTTCTTTGAGGCTGATGCTTCTCAGGAATCAGTCTTTAGGGTTAAAGCTATGCAGCCACCGCTATACATTTTTTTCCAGCATGTGCCACACTAGGACTAATGTCTGCTAAAAGCAAAAATATATAGAAAAGGCTGATGTGTGTACACTTCAAACTGAAGGCAGAGATAATATTTTGTCTTTCATTTTTTAATAATTAAGCCATTTTCTACCAAAGCCGAAAGCAGAAGAGCAGGCAGGTTTGAGCCAATTCAAGGATTCTGCCTTTCCCAGGAACAGTGCCAGGTGTGGGTGACCAGAGAATACAAAAGATGCGACACTTCCTTCATTAGCTGCATACTCATGATGTTGAAGTGTGATTATGAAATTCTTCTTGTAACACATGAATGTAAAGGTTTTATTTCGTTCTGACTGCCATTTTTGCAGAAAAACTGCTTTGAAGAAGGAAGGTTCCAGTCCTGTTTACAGGAGTTTAGAAAACTAATTGATAACCTAACTATTAAGTTTATAAAGCTATGTTACATAAACACAGCCCTCCAAACTTGGCTGTACCTTTCAGCAATGAAGGCTGATTTTTTTTCCCTGTTGTAACATTTTGTCCTGAATGTTTTTTTTGTAAACTGGACAAAACCAGTAACATCCTGTTTTATTCCCTTGTTTTCAGGAGAAAAGGAGGCTAGCAACCAAGAAAAGTGTATTTCGCAACATTGAAGTGATTCAGATAAGAATTATTCTGAGAGATGGAATTTAAAATTAAAAATTAGTCTCCCTTATTTTTATCCAAAATTGGTTTGACTTTGAGAGTGCAAAATATATTATTAAGGGGGCGATTCACAGAGAGTTTATTAAAGGGAAAAATAAAACTGTAAATGAATTCATACAGAACTACAGTTCATCAAATCCTGTAAGGGACACTACAACATGTGACACTCATTTAAAGTGGTAGGAGATTGGTTTAAAACAGGTAAAAGAAAATACTTTTTTACAGAGTTGCTAGTGAAGTACAGAAGAGAATTTTTTATTAATTTGTTCCAATAAGAGATCAGAAGGAAGTTGCCACCTTTTTATCAATTTCTGAAAGTGATACTGTAGTTACTAAAAATTTAATTTTTAATAATTTCGTGGTACATTGCTGTCTTCTAACACTGGCTTTGCTGGTTTCTGGAGGTTCAGATGGCGCTTTTTATGTGTTTGTTTATCTCTGACTGTACCTTTGCTTGATATACTTGTGAAATAAAAAGGAAATGAACAGCTCTTGTAGTTTCATGCTAAAATAAATCATAAGCATAATTTGGGAAACTTGTCAAACTGTAATTAGGATTAGTTTTATTGAAGACTGTGTTGTGGTGGTTACTAAGCAAAAGACAGAACATAATTAATGACAGCCACTTCAAGTCACCTCGTATTATATGCCTTTTAACTGTTGATTTATTGATGCAAAATTACAATGAGATGGCAATGCCTGCCAGTTCAGCGTATCTGGGTGAGCCATTCAATCACCTCCGACGTATTTCCTATGTGGGCCGACAGACACAGCTCTGCATCAGGTGGCTTCACTACCAAGGGAAGATAGAGGCAGCCTGGAACTGTGCAGGTGAGTGCTGCTTCAAGTATGTGCTGAGTTGATGTTTTTCCTGAGCACTCTTCTAATTCATCAGGACTAGCTTTGTTCACGTGCCTATACAGAACCTTGACATAAATAGTCAAGAAAAAGCACATTGCAACAGGTCTGCTTTTTTAGACACATTATATTGCAAGGAAGAAGAAAGATGAGTGGTCCTGCTTCAACCAAAATAACACAGACTCCTGCAAATTCAGTAGCCCACTGAAAAAAAAAGTAGGCCTCAACAGAGTATGAAGTCTAGGAAGTGGCAGGTAATTATAGTTTTATGTCAACATCAATGTGTAACCTTCAACCTCAAATTTGATCACAGATATATCTGTGGTTTTCTAATATCCTATGCTGGAGGAAGAGAGAGGGATAGAAAATTATCAGACCTGTAAGAAACCAATTGAATAAAGGAATCTAGTCACCTTCAGTTGCAGATGACTACTGAATAGTCCTATAGTTCAGAAGAAACCACAAAATACTTCCCAACTGCTTTCAGCGTACTTAAAACCTTTAGTACAAAAGGTAAAACCTCAGTTGCAAAGAAAGCAGAGAAGACCAAGAGGTCTCAATCTTCATTGTACCTAGAAATGTATTCAACCTAATTTCCCATATGAGCTTGCTAAACTGATCATAGGTCTTTCAGTAGGCTAGTTCAGAAAAAATACTATTGACCTGTGCTGGTGTGACCTAGGGGAAAGTTCCTGGCGTGTCAGTGTGATACATTAACAGGGCAGGAAAAAGACACAACTGCTGATGCTGCATAAGAAAGGCTGATCAAGCTGTTACATGGGCGATTCCTTTGGGTGTATGATTACATACACCCAAAGGAGTTTTGAGGACTGATGACACCACTACTTTTCTTTCTTGTGCAGTCACACAAGGTTCGATTCTCTCTTCAGTTTTCTCTTTAGTCTCTTCCAGCATCCAAACATAGTAAATCAAGGTAGTGCAAATACATCTGAGGGTGGTGAAAGGCAGTACTCTGATATGGCGAAAAAGAGAATAAAGGGTTTTGATCAAGACGGAAGCATCACTAAAGTGCTAGAAGAGGGGAGGAGTTAACAAATAATATGAGCTGGAAGAGATACGCTGGAATTGACGATGAGTGTTGTCGGGAGGCCAGAATGTCTAGCAAATCTGGGATTTTCTGCAGGCCAAGTGGAGAAGTCATTACAGGGATTCATGTGCCTGGAGACGTGCTCCCTTACCTGTGATTTCAGCAGTACTGTTGTGATCAGATTGCATCCTGATACAAACCAAGATATTTCTCTGACTCTGAAAAAAACACTTCAAGAGGTGGAATCTCTAGGAATGACAGCCTTTGCAACTGTCAGAGGGACTTCTACTGTATAGACTAAGTAGCAAAATTGTGTAATAACTTCTGTTATCATTTTGTTCCTTGCTTTTCTTCATTAGTTGTTAGAATATATTTCTATAATCCATGCATATCTGTGTATTACAGATTGCACACCATTAATTCATTGTGTTTGGACATTTGTTTTCAAATGAAGCTAGCCCATACATTTATTATACAAAATAATGAATATGAAATTATGAGAGAATGTCCATGGAAAAAGATAAGTATCTAGGACATTAAATACCATACAAATGAATGTGCTCTTCTGGATCTTAAAGTGATAGTTGAGATTATTCATCTTTTGTCTGATGCTTCAAAAGTTTTCCATTGGTTATTTCAAGTGCTGAAGTTTGAAAGGGCGGATTATAATCTTGTTCTTCAACACTCTGTCAAGCATATTACTCCATTCACTGAAATTTGTGTTGTCAGTGCAACACTGAATATTCACTTGTAAGTGAAATAGCAGTTCCTTGTGTAGCGTATAGCTGTGGCAAGAGACAAAAGTGCCTTTTGATAAATATGTGTTTCATGTTTTCTTGCTAGCAGGGTAGCTGGTATTCTTGAAGCCCCTAGTAATTTGTCTCTGTGGATGACTGTCTTTGGTCATCACTGTAATACCTGCAAGCTGAACTCCCAGGCAGAGCAGGCAGCAAGGAATGTACTGAGATCATGTATGGTAATGCAAAGTGCAGTACCTCTACTGTCATCTTTGAAAAAAGAGGCGTTGTACTTCTTTTAAACAGCTATTGAAGCTTTGAAGAAGAAGAAAACTGGGATTGGAATATCCATAAAGAACTAGTCACAGCTGTGGATTTTTATTCCAGATAGCCAGAGGAGGTTCAGCACCTTTGAAGGTACTAAACAAAACCAGCCTTGCTTGTTTTAGCTCTATTTGAAATGCAGACGGGGGGAAAAAAAAAATCAATGTTTGCTAAATGAGAGAGAACAAAATTGGCTTTAAGAGTAAAATATCTTCTTGGGGAGCATCAAAATAATAGCATGAAAAAACAAAACAAACTGTCCTCTTATAGAAATACTATAATGTGCCTTTCATCAAGTAAAGCCATCAGATAAGGAGAGGGTTCCTCCACTGATATAATTGTCATTGCTTAATTTAAACCAGTAGATTTTTAATGCTTGCACTAAGAAAGAATCCCCCAATTCTTTGTTTTTCTTCATCCTCTTCTGCATCTCTCATTTGCATTCTCAGACGTCAATGAAGTGCTCGACTTTGATCTTCCACATACTTAATCATTTGCTTTAAGCAAGTCTTTAGTCCTTTTGAATCTGATTTACGTTTGAACCAACACTGTTATACATTGTTCCAGCACTGAAAAGGGACCAGGAACCACATGAAAACACTGTTTCATTCAGGCTGTTTTATTGTCTGTCTTTAGAAGAAGATGATGTCTTCAGTGTAAAGGAGAACTTGGTTCATAGACTTCAGTGTGAATCTTGCAGATTTTCAGCGCAGATGATTTGATGACTTGGGGTGCTGGCTTACTAAGTTCACTAGAGGACTGTGGTGGTTCTCTGAATGGTATTATTAAGATTTTTAAGAACACTACTGTGGTGCACATTGAGTTATCTGTGTAGTTTGAACTGGGTTGATAGGAGCCAGAACAAAATGACTTTCTAGATTCCAGGACAATTAAATCCTGATCCCATACCAGTTGTTCTTTTGTGCTTTCCATTATACTGAAGATCTAGCAGGTTATTCTCTCTTTCGTCTAATAGACTTTGCAACACTTATTCCATGCAAGTTGTTCTTACATTTTCTGAAAAGAAAAGCCTTCCATAGTCTTCATCAAACATTACTGATGCAGCAAAGTCTTTAATTGTATTCTTTTTCTTTTAAGTGGAATGATAAGAAATGTTTTTTTTTCTGTAAATAATAATGAAGCAAGATGGTATGGAAAAATTATGATTCTAAAAGAGAAAAGTCGTCATAATAGAAACACTTTAAAATGAAAACTAGATTATTTTAATGTAAATTATTCATAGGTTATCAAGTTTAGATGAGGTTTGCGAACCTAACTTTGTTATGGTTCTTTAATATAACTTTAATATAACTTTAATGTTTAAATCTATGATGCAGGGAATGAAATTCTACTCAGGGAAACCATTCTGATTTCTGTATAATTGGAAAAGTTTATGTATTCAGTGGGCTAGTAGTACTGAGAGCAGACTGGCTTTATCTCCATGGCTTTGTAATGCCACATTATAACATGGGGCATAGACAAGATTGTACTTGGACAAGTAGTACTCTTTTAGGAGAAGAACATACTACATCTGTTTTAGTCTATTTCTTGTTGCCAGTAAAAGGGCTGATCAAGAAGGTTCTCAGCTTCCGTTACCTGGTAGGTGCAATTGGTTGTGCTGAATTTCTGTCTGCTTTACCTTCACTTTACTCACATTTCTTTTTTATGGCTTCTTTTGCTAGTTCAGCTTATTTAACTGCTGTTTTTTCCTTCAACATCTTTGATGCTCATGTGGTCATTGAATTCTCTTTGTCACTGCCTTTTGTGTATATAGTTTGATCTCAAATACAACTTCACCATGTAAAGCTATTCCTTCAGTCATCCTCAAACTACAGTTCTCCCAAGGTTTTATTCATTTCCAGAGTTCCCGAGAACTTCTCTGCAGCCCTTCTTGCTATGTAAAGTTCTTCAGAAAGGCAGAGTGCATGAACGTCTAAAGTGTTGACATCTCTAGTTAATAACCAAACGGTTGCTGAAGTGAGTTGTTTCAATACCTCATGAACCTTCAGCTCCTTCAGCTCTTTATGCTTGAGCAGTGGAAAAGATGGGCTTTTCCACAGGTTTTTTGTTTCCTCTTGTTCTATGCACTGAAGATATGCAAAACCTTATTAGAATGAGTCTGAGGAATTGCAAGTGTGTCCTAGCTAGGTGTGTTCAAATAAGTGTAATCAAATCATGTACTCGGGATTAAGCCTGTATTCTCTATCTGTGTTCATTTGCTCCCTCTTTTCTTTATCCTCTCAAAACGTTTCTCCTGTTTGTATTCATAGTCCCTTCGGCAACATTTCCTCAGCTTCTAGGCCCTTACTGGCTGTCTCAGACAAATTTTTCATTTCTTTGACTTGTTTCTCAGTTCGTCTCTCTGTGTTTCTCATCTATTTCAACTGTGTCTCTCAAGCCTTCTGGCAATAGTTTTCAGCTTTTCCCACTACATTTCTTGGTACTCTGAGGCAGGATCTTTCAGTTCCATCAGCACTGAATCTTGGTTTCTTCAGAAGTAATCCAGTCTTTTTTTAGCTCAAACTAGTGCTTTTCTGGTGTTCCAAGCTACCTGCTTAGCTCTTTGGTCATCACCCTGAAATTTGTGAAAAGCAAAATATCTGGAGAAGGAGTAGGAATAGCCTCTTTGTTTGTCTACAGTTTTTATGGTTGTTGAGTACAGAAAAAAAATCATTTCCTTTGGACATGACACAAGTTCCATGTTTACTCCAGAGTAGCATTCTGAGTAAAAAACGTGCACACTAACAGAAAGATATTTTACAGCAAATATGTTAGTAAAAATGTACAAAATGCTGTTATTTAAAACATAATTTAAATCAGATTTTTCAAAGTTTAAATCTGATTTTAAGCATAAAATATTCTCTTTTGAACTCAGATTGTAAATTGTAGTGGATTTCTGGGGGCCTGACTGACCTGTGTTCTTTTGTGCTACTTTAAATATGAGGTAATATTCAAACAGTTTACTGTTCTGCTGAAGTCTTAAAGAAGACAGACTACTAAATTTGGAAAAGTAATTTGCTAAACTCCATAAAAAAAGAATGTTGAAGTGTTGTATCAGTTTTGGATAGTTATAGCTTCTTGTGCTACTGGAAGAATAAAGTTTTATTTCTATTGATATTTTCTGTTTAGTTTAGTTCTGTGACTTGTTCAACATGGAGTTGAAGAACCAGGAAAGCTGACTCTCCTTTTTCAATTAATGTTGAAGAACTAAATTTGAGGGGGTGAGATTTATTAGTTCAGAAGTCAAAAAGGACATACTTACTGAAGAAATTGGTTTAATTCATACCCAATAGCAGCGATGGGTTATGCATCAACAGAATGGTTGTGTTGCAACTCCAGATGTAGGTAGTTCTACATTACAGATTACTAGATGTTCATGCTATTGCTTGTTGTAATACTTTTGCTCCTGGGCCTTTATTATCCTGCCTGGCTTGACCTCCCTCCAAGCCCAGTTCCTTGTCAAGAGCTGACCGATACTGTCTTCATGTGCCTGGAGTGAGGTCCCCAAATGGGAATGCTGGGTTGGGGGACTGTGCTAGAAGAGAGAGGTCGTGAGGGGAGGACCATGCTCACAGACTACAGTGCCAGCTTGCACTGAAGTCTCTAGTGTGGGGTGGAGTTCCTGTAGGTCAGGTCTCAGCCCTAGGAAAATGGGGTTGGTAAAGAGTATAGAGAAGAGTGAAGAAGAGAGACCCTGGCTCCACCCGTAGCCTCCATCTAGGAGGCACATAGCCTCCAGCATTGATTCACTAAAAAATGCCTTAGAAGCATCACCTTGCCTATAGGTTTAAATGTGGAAGTATGTTATGTGCATCACGTTAAATCCAGGATGGCCTGTCTGCACAGATGTGTCTAGAACTTCCTCTTCTGACCAGAACATGGACTTAGACTGAGTCCCTACCTGTAATAATTTTGTCTGGGAAGCAGAACCACTTATCGCTCAAATTCCCACTGTCTGGTCTTTTTTCTTCGGGTAAAATGTAATAATAACATAACAAGGACTTTCAGATGACACAAATTCACCAGTCATTTAACCAGTTTTTTAACCATACTCACCAGCCAAACTTAGGAAAAGTGTACAATTAATCTCTGATTTGCTCAAATTTATGAGTTTACCATAAATTACCGGTATTATGCCTACGCGGAGATGGTTAGTTCATTGTGGTGTCTCAGGATTGATTTCTTAGGGTTTTTTTGAGTGCCTCGTTGCTTTCCTTATTTCTTCATTCTTGTAGGGAATTGTAGAAAGCATGCCTCTTTATCCTCAGTAAATACTTGTCTGGAGTGACAGCAATATGTTGCCTTGGCCATCCTATCCTAAAAGCATTGATTACTTTCTGAAAGGCTTCAGTTCTCTGGCAGTCACAGGCCATATTTCCTCTGATAACAACCTTTTTGTTGTTGGTATAGACAGTATCTAGCTCTGGATTTTGTTCCCTGCCTATCTGTCAGTTAATCCAGAGCACTTGTCTGATTTGCTAAAACTACAAAGATTTGAACTAGGATTCATACATTTGTAACATACACACACACAAAAATCTCTGTTTTATCTTCTGGAAATAAGGGCAGATTTTCTCACCTTTTTTTAACAAAAACCAAGATCGCTTTGAAGAGGTTATCTGTACTATATTAGGGAAGTTCCTTCTCTGCTTGAATATTGACTTCCAAATTTTTGTTAGTGCCCATGACAGTGGTCTCTAGTTTTAACCATATGTTGGTTTCATGCATAAGTCTATGTACCCTGATGGGATGCACCCATGAGTGTTGAGGGAGCTGGCTGATGTCATTGTGAGGCCACTTTTGATTATCTTTGAAAGGCCATGATGATTGGGACAGGTATCTGAGGAAAGCAAATATTACTCCTGTCTTCAAGAAGGGCAAGAAGGAGGACCAGGGAACTACAGGCCAGCCAGCCTCACCTTGATCTCTGAGAAGGTGACAGAACAACTGATCTTGGAAACCATTTCCTGGCACATGAAGACAAGACAGTGATTGGGAGCAGTCAGCATGGATTCATGAAGGGGCAGTCATGCTTGACCAACCTGATAACCTTCTATGATGAAATGACCAGCTTGGCAGATGAGGTAAGACCAGTGGACATTGTCTACCTGGACTTTAGTAAGATTTTTGTCACTGTCTCCCATAACATCCTTGTAGAGAAGCTGATAAAGTATGAGCTAGATGAGCAGACAGTGAGGTGGATTGAAAACTGACTGAACAGCTGGGCCCAGACAGTAATCATTAGTGGTAGGAGGTCTAGTTGGAGGCCAGTCACTAGCAGTGTACCCAAGGGGTCAATGCTGGGTCCAGTCCTGTTCAACATCCTCATTAATGATGTGGATGGTGGGACACAAAACTGGGAGGAGTGGCTGATGCACTGGAGGGTTGTGCTGCCACCCAGAGGGAGCTTGACAGGCTGGAGAAATGGACTGACAGGAACCTCAGGAAGTTCAACAAAGCAGAATGCAAAGTCCTGTGCCTAGGAAGGAACAACCCCATGCACCACTATATGCTGGAGGCCGACCAGCTGGAAAGCAGCTTTTCAGAAAGGAGCTGGTGGACATGAAGTTGACCATGAGCCAGCACTATGCCCTCAAAGCAAAGAAGGCTAATGGTGTCCTGGGCTACATTAGGAGGAGCGTCGCCAGTAGGTCAAGGAAGGTGATCCTTCCCCTCTTCTCAACACTGGTGAGGCCACACGTGGAGTGCTGTGTCCAGTTCTGGCCTCTACAGTACAAAAGACACATGGTCATACTGGAGAGAGTCCAGTGAAGGGCCACAAGGATGATTAAGGAACTGGAGCATCTCTCCTGTGAGGAGATGCTGGGAGAGCTGGGACTGTTCAGTCTGGAGAAGAGAAGGCTCAGAGGGGAATCTCATCAATGTAGGTAGGGTGCAAGGAAGATGGCGTCAGGCTCTTTTCAGTGGTGCCCAGTGACAGGACAAGAGGCAATGGGCACAAAGTGAAACACAGAAGGTTCCCTCTGCACATCAGGAAACACTTTTTTTTCAGTGAGGGTGACGGAGCACTGGCACAAGTTGCCCAGAAGTTGTGGAGTCTCAGTCCTTGGAGATATTAAAAACCAGGACTGTAGGTGGCCCTGCTTAAGCAGGGGGATTGGAGAAGATGATCTCCAGAGGTCCCTTTCAATCTCAACCATTCTGTGATTCTGTTAGAACACTGCACTGATACCACGTTCAAGGTACTTGAAGAATTTAGTTTTATGTTTCCTGTCATACTGTTTCTGAATTGGCTGTGGGATTGCAGGGACATCTTTTTATTTAACTCTTTCAATTCTTGTTGCCTTTTCGTGGACTTTTCCAATGGGATTTCTCAGTAGTGCTTACAGTAGTTGCTAATTAAAAAACCCCTACATTTGGCACAAATTTGGTCACCTAATCCATTATTCCAAGGAATCTCAGTGTCTTTTCTATTGGCTAGAAATGATGATAATGCTGTCCTTGTGGTTTGCCTGTGTACCTTTGTGCATTAACAGCTCGCTCTACTTCCAGTACAGTACTTCCATTGTATGCCTTTTATGCTTTTTTTTTGTTGTTGTTTTAGTTTTAGCTTGGCATTTTTTTAATCTTTCCAAAGTTGTCCAAAGCCTCTTGCCACTCTCTCTTCCTGTTTTTTTCTCAGATGAAGTGTTACTGTGTAAAACTTGATACCCTGTCTGTGCCATCACAAGATGAATGCATAACCTTTTCAAATGGCATCTGCCAGAATTTTGCATGTTCATCTAACATAGAAATATTTGATATCAATGGTCTCTCAAAATATCTCCCCTTGTAGGCAATAAAAAAATGTTCCAATTTTACATAGGTTCTCGCTTGTGCAAATGCAAGGGAAGACATACTGTCTTTATGTCGTCTTACTCTGCTCTCTGACTTAGAGAGCAGCGAGGCTGCAACAGGGATCAGTTGCCGCAAGCCCACCGTTATCCCAAAGTGGTTCATTACTGGTGTGTTAGCATTACTGGTCTCAGGTAGCAGCCAGTAATGAGCTGCATACATTTTATTCTATTTAGATCTTTGGATAATGCAGGTAAAGATTGATACAGAATGTAAGCTCCAGTGGAGGTTACATTACACACTGAAAAATGCAAATGAATTACCAGAGGGAGGGGGAAATGTTTTTATCCATCATTGAAGTCGTTGAAGTAAGAAGCTGCTTACTAGCCAGTTTAGTATGGAAGATAATTTCTAGTCTAACAAACAGATATTTGCATATCTAAGGAAGTGAACAAACACTATTAAGAAATATGGACAGACTGTCTCAAAAATGGGGGAAATAGAATGAGTCAGGATGAAAGATTAAGTCTGTTTAGATCCCAGAAACATTTCAAAGGTGAGATTGGTAAAAGCCTGTTGTGGTTTAACCAAGGGACGTGCAGGAATATGAAGATCTAAGAGGGAGTGGAGGAGTGCACCTGAAAGTGCTCTGTGAGAAGTTAATCTCTTGCAGATGAATTCTCAGACCAGAACTTCTGAATAATTTTTTGATGATAGGGAAAACATGAAACATAAGGTGTGCACAAGGATCGGAGCTGTGATTGCCCGCTTTTCAGTGCCAGCTCAATATGGATGTAAGTATGGATCAGTGTAAATACATTAAGCATAGACTTTTTCTATTTGGTGGTAACTTTTGTAAGCATTTGTTACAGTGTTGTCTGTTTTGAAAGTTATTGATAAAATTTGTTACCGATTTTTGACCTTTTGGCTTACATGTGATTTAAGGGAACTAACCAGGCATATTTTATATAAAACTGTAGCCATACCATACCCTAGGGCATTTGTATATCATAAAAGTGCCCAGGAAATACTAATAGGAGTTGGTATTGCTGTCATCATCCCCTTTGTCAATATAGTCACTCCATCGGTGGAGGGAAGAGATTTAATCCATCACCTTTCCAATATTTCTTCCCCCACACTGAAGAGGACTGTTGCTTGTCCAGGCTGTCATTGTGTGTGCAGCTCCACATGCTCTCTGAGCTCTGCATGATTTTCTGTCTCTGGTTTCTTTTCTGGTGGGATATTGGATTATCCATCTTACTCACTGTGTCAGAGATCTGTCTGATCTCTATAAACTTTGTTCTGGACTAGATGACTCCTGTTGTTTGTCAGGCTCTGCTTTTCCTTCTTTCTGAATCTCCTGGTAGTCTTCTGTTGAAGCACTTGTCCCAGGTCTGTCACAACCTCTTCTGTTCTCAGCTCTTGTTAGCTCCTTGCCAAACTTCTGTAGTACAGTTCAGTTTGTATCAGTCTCCAGCCTCTCTTTAGTGTGTCACTTTTCTTTTGTAACTTCACATTAAAAACATGTCTTTCTAGAGTTTTATTTTTACGTGGTTTGCAGTATTCCATTTTTGTAACACATTTTCATGTTTGGGTTCTACTCTCTGAGTTAATTGAAACTATTAAACACTTCAAGTATACTTGAAACCACAACTGTCAGAAATAAGGCTACTTTCTAATTACTGTCTTTCTCTTCACTAGTACCTGTTGCTTTCAGGTGCAGAATAAAGCACCATTTCCATCTCTTCCCAGTGTTTTTCATGCTCAGAGAGATTTTCAGTTCTGGTGGACGTTTCAGCTATTCTTTTCCATTCTGTTTTAATTCTTTTAATTCCTGGTTTTTTGTCCCCCTGCTGACAATCATGTGGGGTTCAGTAATAACTCTGGGCCCAAGATGCTTTAAAAATACCCTTTATTCAGAGATGTATTACTGCCTGCCTCTGTATACCAGGACGTGGGATGAGTGGAGCCCATTGCTCAGCCTTCCTGCCCCAGGGAAGCAAAGCTTCTTAGAGGTTCAGATCCTGGTACTGTGTTTTACTGTGGGAAATCTGGAGTAACTGTGTAGAAAAGGGTGATTTTTTTCTGTCACAATTTTGTATGCCTGCTTTTTAACTGTGATTTTTCACCTGTGATGGGTAACTGCATAGCATGTTGCTGGCAGCCTCTGCCCATGCTGACCTGGAATAGAATGAAGGAGTAAATTCACTTAGTTGAGTCTCTCCAGGATATCTAAATGCACCAAGAAGTTCAGCTTTGACTTTCACATTTTGGTCTCACTGGTCCATTGGGGTGTTCCTGTGAGCCTCTTGTAAGGGTGAATATGAATTCTGTGACAAAACTTAGTTTAAGTGGTTACATCCTTAGGCACGAATTGGGAGGGGAAGGTGTGGGTTTGCATGAGAACAGAATGAGTCCTCTGTTATTTGTGTCTCTCTAGAATTCGGGATGATGTTTTTTTTGTGATATGTCACAGAAAGTTATTGATTCTTGGTGTATTAAATAAACTCATGAATAGATAGATACATGCTGTCTTTTATCAGAAAAGTGCTCTGATAACTTCTTTAACTCTTATACTAACAAATCAGCAAGAGGAGAGCAAATTTTTTTGTTAAAATAGTAAAAATTTATCCTAATGTAATATTATCTAAAGAATTTGCATAAGAATGTAAGATAAACTTTATATTAGGGCTTAGGATAAGCAGCAAGAACTAAAAACAATATCTCTGGAGCTATCCAGGACAGTCCATTCATATTTCTTCATCTTACTCTGGAGGAGAGGAGACGAGAAACAGATACAGTCCCCACAAAAACATTGCCTTCGGATGTAGTGCATATGATTAGCTATATTGTAATTTTACCTCCAGGTGGAATGTTGTGATACATATTTTTGAGACACTGGTAATGTGAGACACCTGCCTGTCTTCCCAAAATTCCTGTTTCTACTTTCACAGCTAAACTGTGCCCATCACCTGTGAATACGATCTCACTTTAAAGCAAACATAAAAGAGGTAAATCTGGGTATATAGAGTGTTGTACTAATGGAAACATTCATGTCTTTATCACTGTCATGCAAATCAGTTTTATATATGGCAGATGAAAAAAATTATTTTGCCTCATTGTTATAATTCTTAAGCAGTGTGGATTTCTGGAGTTTTCTGTATACTTGCACCTCGGTTTTGCAGCAAAGGGAAGGAATACGGCAGTGGCACTTGATCATTTTCTTTGCGGCAGTATTCATACTGGAAGTGCTCAGTAATCAGTGGCGTGTTGTTTTCAGCCATAGAATCCTCATGCTCTATTAACTGTGGTGGTAGGAAAATGGCTGTTGGCAATTTTCCATCATGTCAATGCTCTTAGTATTTACGTTAGAAACAGTATTTATGAAGGCAACAAAAATCTTTCTTGTTTTTTCTTCTCTCCAGATCTTTCAGTGTTGAGAGTTGGAATGTATTTTCTCTGTTTATCTGTTGTGTATATACTGTAAAGGATGCACATAGAGTATTAGCCCTGTAACTTGGAGTAGCAGAAACCTGAGCTGATTTCAGTCTGTGTCTTGGTTTGCTCTGTGTAACTCTTTGTTCTAATGTATGTCTAAGAAGAGTTTAGAATACCCAGATTAGAGTGAAGGCTGGGAAAAAAGGTTTATATTTATAAAGAAACTTCATGAAACATTTTTTTCCCTTGTTTGTTACTGTGCAGCAATTCATAATGATCTGTCCAGGTATTACTTAAAAGAAAGGCATTGTTCATGTAGAGATCGATACAACCAAGATAATACATAATTCAGCCTCAATGGGCAATTGCATTCATTTTTCATTTTAACATTGAATCATTTGATATACTTTGAAATAACAAAGCAATGATCTATAGATTGGGGTTATGAAAATTGAAAGCAATTTAATAATATGCATGTCAAATAAAATCAATGGGTTTCTATTTTATTTTCTTAAACTGTAAACTAGCCATCACCCAGTGTCAAGGCTCAGTTGCTTGAAAAGATAGCAAAGTTTTTCTTCCTATATTAGTGCTTATTCTCCCCCCTTACCCTCCCCAGCTCTCTCTCCCACATTTTTCTCCTTCTCGGATTCTTTAGTATTCACATTGCATTAAACATCTGGTATTCGTATCAAGCACTCTGGAAATCCATCCATTGTTCGTGTCAGTTAATGTTAAGTAATACTTTGTACGGCAATAAGAAGCAATGAAAAACCCAGCAATAAACTGCTGTGTGTCAGTGATTTCTCCTCCGGGTCTGCAACAAGCCATTTGATCTGACTGAAATAATGGCAAACAGTTTTAGACCTTTGCATTAACTCTGCAGGCTATCGTCCGTGTGGGTTGCTAAGTGTCATGCTTACAGGAGGATATTGGTGGTGTAGTCCCCGAGATAAAAACTGATGGGTGCCAGAATAAGCGTTTGGGTAAACAGAAATGTTAGTCGAAGATTTCCCGTGGGGCTGTCATCCAGGTTGTTTGTGACTTCTGTGTGTTTGAATACTTTGCATGTAGTGAGAGAAGATAGAAGGATACTATTAAGTTGTAGTTTAAATAAAAGTAACAGTAACAGTTAAAAGACAGCTAATTTAGGGTACCTAGGTCCTAAGTGCCAAAAGTGGGATACTGAAATGGTTTAGTTTTCCAGAAACATACACTTAGTATTTTCTGAAAATCAGGCATCTCAAAGTGTCTCAAGGTGAACATTCAAATCCATAGTTGTGTTTCATTCTGCTGTCGCAGTCAGTTGCAGACCTTCCTGTTGGCTTCAGAGAGCTTTCACCAAGCCCTGAGATGTTTGATTTTTTTTGTGTGTCCCCCCTCCCAATAACTTTTTAAGGGGATGAAAGTATATACAAGGAAAACTTGGTTTTCCAGCACAAAATTCTCTGTCATATACTAAGGAAAGAATGCAGAAAAGAAAGTTTGTCAGTAGCAAATTTAGATATTTCTTGCAAGTACTGTTACAGTAGTTCTTTATCAGTCGAAAATTTGGATATATCTTACAATAACTACTGTTTGACTTAATGGTTTTTAACCAGAGCTGTCACTTTTGGTAGTTGTCTTGTTCCTTAAAATCTGCCTAAGTCATTAAATAGTAGTCCATTACAGAAAAGCATCTTCTACTTATTCTTAGTAAAAGAAATGGCTTTGATTAAGGAATCTGAGTGGCAGAAATATAAACCCTTTTAGTAAATAGTTCTTTTTTTTGTACAACATTCACTTAGGAAATTGCACAAGACCTTTAGAGAGATTTAATAAAGCTATTGATTGCATTATGCAGCATTAGGAAAGGGCAAAACCATACTTCGTGTTTTCATTTGTCAAGATTAAAATAAACTGATATTAGTCCATGCTTTCTCTTAATTTGTTGAAATTGTTGTCAAAAAAGTGAAATACCTGGTAGCAAGAAATCTTGAAGAAAGCCTTTCTGAAGAAATGAATGAAAAATATTGTTGTGAGGCACATAAGTAAATTCAAATTATTTTTATAGTGTCCTTTTTCTAATAAAAATGGGGATTATACGGGAAAAACATGGAGTTCATGGAGTGAACAGTTTATCTCTGTGTACCTCTTGGTTTTATTAAGGAACATGTATGTGTAAAGATGCTTGACAGAAAATTCTTGTTTCTCACTGTATGTTCTCATTTACAAGTTGCAGTGTTTCAGGGCTCTCAGATTTGTTTGGGAGACTTATGTATGATAACAGAAAATTTGCAGAAATTGTTCACACATTTAGTTATTTTTTTTTCCCCTAGCAGGTGCTTTTTATCTTCCACCTCGAGTATTAAAAATTTAATAGTCATATGTTCTGCAGGATCTAGCCCTCAGTTACATTTCAATCAGCAGCTAAAACAAATAAAATTGCAGTACATAATATTAATAAATGTGTTCATGCATGTGGATGTCTGTCTGTCTTTCTGTGTTTATACACACACTCATATATATATATATATATAGTAAGAATGTGTGTCTGTTATACCAATATCCCCATCAGACTTCAAACCGAGGTGGTTAAACATACCGGTATCGCAATGGTAGAACAGGTGGGGGGAAGGACCCCTGAATTCAGGGTACTCTTCATGAGAGAGTTGGATCTTGTTTCACATTTAATCCTATTCAGTTCTAACCCCGCTCACATTTAAAGCAAGAGTGATGTTCCCAGTTGTGTGCTTTGGGGAATTTAATGGTCTTTAAGGGTGCCTAGAAAATACTATAACTGAATGGGGGAAAATGGAAAATAGTATCATTTGTTCAAATTGCACAGATACTAAGTTCATAGATAAAGTTAAAAAAACATCAAATATTGATTTGCTTTGTGACCAACTTAGGTGTTAAATTGCTGATTTTGTATTTTGCACTGTGATGACACCTGCTAATAATGTCAGACAATTATATTTTGATGTAAGCTCACATAGTTATGATACCTTAATTAAATGTTTGGAAATGAAAGAAGCTGTTGAGCTATGGACAGTTTTTGTAACTTGAAACGTTTTTAATGAGATTCCCACAGAAACAGATTTAAAAACATCCAAATGTTTTCCTTGTATTCTAATAATTGTATCAGAATAGTATGTTAGTGTGAAGTTCCAACATGTTTTTGTCCTGATGGCTTTTCTTGTGATTTTATGTTAGCTGCATAGTTTTTACTTCTTGGTCATGAATTTAGTCTCTGTGAAGGCCAAGAGGGGGAAACCCTCTATCATTCCAGCAGTACACAGGACTCTCTGCACTGCTGTATCAGGAAATCTCGAGTAACAGTTTTATGATGTATGAGGATATTATTCTCTGCAAGCAATAACACGCATTTCTATTTCCCCAGCAATATCCACATAATCAAACATTCACAAGTGCTTTACAAAGAATTTAATTAAATCGTGTGCAGAGTAACTGGATGCAGCATGCACACAAGCTGTTATATATTCAGTAGTTCACATTTTGCAGTTAGTGCAGAACACTTTTGAGCAGTATGTGTGAATGCTATTTCTATCAAAATGTGCATCATCACCCCTCCTTTTGTACCTTGCTCCTTAAAAATTACACTAAAGCCTTAACAGATGTCACCTCCAGGAGCACAGGATACCTTCATCAGTGCTCTAATGGTACGATAAACAGAGGGAAATACAGATTCTTATGTTGAGACTTGAACGTCAAACATTGTTCCTCTGAAATCAAACGTTTATGACTCCCCAGAGAAAGATATAGATTATTGTGTCTTTTACCACTAAACTAGGCGTGTTTGGAATTTTATTTAAAGGTAGTAGAAATTTGTGGAGCAATCAAGACCAACCACTGAAGAATTTAATTTCTAAATTAACACCAAGACTTGGACATTCAGAGCTTAGATATGGACAATGAGAAGCAAAAGATTTCTCATTTTGTGATAATGAGTATGTTCAGAGTCCATTTTGTCAGTCACTGGAGATTAAGAAAGTCTCTTTTTTGGCATTAAAGTGCAGTGCATCAGACCCTGCACTAGGAAAAGGTAGGAGTGTGTTCATATGTTGTACTACACTTCTTAATTCATTCAGCATTATTGGCATGCTCATGTCACCTGCAAGGATTAGCATTCTGTAAACCAAGAGGGTTATCTATTACGTTTTGTTTTGTCTGTTCAGAAAAGCCCTTTAAGCGTTAGCCGATGCATGAGAGGAGTTTCCAGGCTTGCAGAGCAATGGGGCTGTGTTCAACGGGGTGAAAGTGATTTAGAATATCCCTCTGCGGTTGTCTACCTGCAAGGCAGTTAGCCGTCCATCAAATTGGAAGGTTTTATTGGTATGTCAGTGCTATAAAGTATCGGTCTAAACCAGCAGACCAATACCAATGACACAAATAGTGAAAGACAGTCTATAATTAGCCTGTAAAGGTGTTTAGTATGAGACCTCACCCTAGTTTCCCAGTTCCACAGTTATTCCACTTTATTACTGGCTGACACTGACAAAATCTGGCCATTATGACTGGCAAGAAAGACCAAAAACTACAAATGAATGGGAAGGAGAGAAACAAAAGGATCAGTTAAAAGTAGGGAACTGGTTTTACTTTCATGCTAGTTCTATTTTGGTGTCACATTGCTTATTTGAGGGGAGTTGCTGAAAACTGAATTGGTAATTGTAAATAAGAACAGAGTCTCTTTGTATTCTTCTTCTGAAGATGCCTTCTGGAGGAAAGTTTAATCACTGTAGGAGAAGTTACGGCTTTCTTTACAGAGTTGAGAATGGGAGAGATTCCCATTTAATGTTAATGAAGATTCACCATTAACTTCAGTGATTTCACCCAGTAGCCTTCGTGTCCTTTTTTTTTCATCTTTATCCCTTCTTTGTGCAGCAGACAGGAGTTTTTCATTTTGCATGTCATTTACAACAAATTGCTGTTATTCTAAAAAATTAGTACCATTTGAGCTGCAACTGAAGAAGAAAAGGAAAGCATGTAATTTTGAATTTACTCGTATGTCTAATCTTGAACACCATGTTTTGGATTTTTGCTTTATTTTCTTTAATTAGGCTCTTGTTCTAGTGTCTGCCTTTATATAAAATATTTATTCTTTACCATTTGTAGTATGTCTCTGTTTGCAATTTGAATATTTTCAGTTTGCTTGTATTTGGAAGGAGCTGCTAGACTCTCTCTGTGATTCCACTAGAAGGCTGGTATTTTTACGCTTCTTGTGGCAGGCCCTTTTTGGGAGTGCTGGAATATATCCAAGTTCTCCATTCCTGATATTTCAGTGGCACCTTCCTGTGAATCCTGAAGTAGAGCTCCTGCTGTCAGATTGTTCTCCAAGCCAATTCCACCACACGTATCAGCAAGCCAAAATAGACAAACTTAGGAGATGTGTCAGTGCTGTGATATAATTTAGAGTGTTCTTTAGAATAAGGAGGTCAGAATTTTTCTTCTTCAGGTTAGGAAGTCAACCCAGAGACCTTTCATCCCGCCCAGTGAAGTACCACCTAGTGCTGACTGTGAATGAACTAGCTTTGGAACCAGAAGTAATACAGCCAAATGAGCGGAGTGTGGCAGCCAGGCTAATTAATTAAGAAGCCAGGCTAATTAGTTTGACTGGAGGGAGCACCATGCTGATGTGACAGTGTAGCTTCCAAAATTCTGCCTGATTTGTACACAGGTTGCACTGGGGTTCTTGTACACATACAAGTTTTTTCTGGGCTCTTTCAGATGTTTCTGCCATGAAGCAGCATTGTGTATTGGTTTATTCTCTATGTCAATTTACTGTAATTTTAGATTTATTTCCAGACTGGTAGTCAATTTTAGTTCCTTCTCAATCTTCTGCAGTAAGATTTTTCCAACACATAGATAGACATTGTAATATTGTTTTGTTCAACCTCATGCCACTGAGAGAAATTCCTCACAGCTTTCTTTTTTACCTGATGAAGGACCTTCCTATCTTGTTCCGAAGATTTTGTCACTTACTGAATACAAAACTGAAGTAATACTCCTAAAGTTGTGTATGGCACCATTGTTCCAGCCTGCGGGGCTGAGAGGTGGCTGTCAGCAGTCCTGTTCTCAGAAGATGCATGCTAGCAACAGTGCACACTGAAAGATGCCTTGTTTTGTAAGAACTGTTGATTCTGAACGGTTTGCCATCTTTCTGGTTGTTATGAAACAGTATTTCTTCAGTGCTCCCCTTAATGTCAGTCCTTACATACAGTTTGGTGTGCAAGATGTTCATAAAGAAGTCACTTTAATGAAAAGATAAAAAATACTTGTGGTAAAAGTCTGTGTTACTACATTGATATAGTATAATAAACATGAGAAGCAGTATCAAACCCAGAAGTAAATCTTCAAGGTATTGTAAATAAGCTAGATTCTGTTTAGAAATACTAAGTACTGTGTTACAGCAATAACATGGTAATCATGTGTGAACAGATAGTGGCATAAGATAAAAAATGAATATTTCATTAATGTTTCCTAAATAACATTACTAGAGAGCTGAAATTGTTTTGTTTTTTACATGTATGTTATTTACAGTGCTTTTAGTAACCATTTATGGCCTTACTTACAATAGCTCTTCAGTACAGTAGCTCCCACAAGGAGTTAACGTGTATTTTTCTATTTCTAGATCTGTTAGCTGTGCCTAAGCATCCATATGCTGCTATGGAGAACTGGGGACTGAGTGTTTTTGTGGAGCAAAGGATACTGCTAGATCCAAGCATTTCTTCTATATCATACCTACTGGATGTCACCATGGTCATTGTACATGAGCTATGTCATCAGGTATTAAAGGTGTTCAGATATTTGATATTAATGTCAGAAACCGTGCATTCCTTTTCAAAACAATGAATTTGTGTTGTTCACATAGACAGTTGCAACTTTTACTGTAACTGAAGTCTAAATAATCTGGAGATCTATAAGACATATCACCAATGCAGAAACTGGGAAAACTTAAAGTGGGGATAAAAGAGAAAATTAGTAGCAATGAACAACTTCCCTGTCTTCTGCATCATTATATTCTGTATGTTCGTGTGTGAGTGTGTTGTTGGTGTGTAGACTAAACATGTTGATTACTGTAGAAAATTATTTATTGCAGAACTATCTCAGATTCATGCTGAGTTTCATGTTCATGTCAAAAAATGTTTAGGCTGAAATCAGTTTGGTAGTCATCGTCTTCTGTCGCATATACACATACTTCCATTTTCTTTTTCTTTTCATTTTTTTTTAATTTGGTATTGACCCTCTGTTCACTAATGGTGGATAATTGAGTCTTTATGTGTATAGAAACTTTTGTATCAATAAGAAAACTTTGTCATAAACCCATATTACAATTTATTTTACATTTCTTCCATCTTCTTATCTCAAACTTAAACGCATTACGAATGTTTAGTAATATTGAGTTGAATGCAAATGTTATTGAAGAAATTTGCTACAGGGGCAGGAAACTCTTTCTTGCACTCATAAGAGGCATAATCATAGCCTTCAGGTTAAAATGAATAAAATCCTACTGTGTAATCAGCATGGCTTACATCTGTGACTTTACATGGTATTCTTTAAAAGGCAATGCAAATTCTTAACACTTTCTGGAAATAAAAAGTACCATATAAAAGGGACTCTTTGTAAGGGAGTTCTGGTAGATGAATCTGGAAATAATAGTGTTTGGTTCATATTCATGTTTCACATTAAATCTGTCGATGAATATGAAGTCCTCAACTACAACATGAAATTTTTATTGAAAGTTATTGCTGGTTTGTTCTCAATACGATCATCTGATTTTGTTATATGCTTTTTATTGTGCAGTACAATAGAGTAGCACACTGTTCAGCTAGAAAAATTACAGTGCTTTAGGAATCAGGTGTGGAAAACACATATTAGGTCATCAAATCTGGGCTCTTATTAGTATTAGATTGTTCCGTGTGGTGTGTTTTGTAGTGCCGGGTTCAGTGCTCCTGATTACAGGGTTACACTGCTTCCCTTAAAACCTTTTGATTAAATCTGATGGTCAATAACTTTTTCCTAGCGTTCAGCTTAAGGCTTCCTTTTCTGAAGTCATTCCATTCCTTCCAGTTATTCTTTGCACTGCTTTAATAATTTCCTCTGCTTCCAAAGCAGTTTATACTTCAGATGTGGGCAATTATCACATCAGTAACTTGCCAAGTTTGTTTATTTGATTCTTATTGAAACTGAAGCCTTTTTACATTGTTCTGGGAGTATCTGAGGATCATGAAGTGGGTGAAAACTGTATTTGAATTTATTTTAGGGTAGCAATGCGGTTATAGAGTGTTTTTAGGTGACCTTAAAATGACAAATGAGAAGGTTTATTTGATGTCTGTGTTGATATTACTTACAGTGCTGTTTGCTTAATTAAAAGTATCTTCCTCCATTCACGTTGCTGCTGTTTCTGTTTCAGTACCATGCAGATCAGGTCCTTGCTCAGCTACTTCACTCGATAACTAGACAAGATAGACAGAAATATTCAGGTGGAAGAAATACTATTTCTACTTTTTAGGTGCAGAATTGTGTCACAGAGAATATGGATTGTTCACCTGCAAATAAAGTTTTAAGGGAGAAACCCTCCAAAAATAGAAGCCACAAAGCACTGTCTAGCACCTTCATCACAGTATTGTCTTTATTTAGCCATTTTTTTCTGCTTTTATCTTACCATCCTCAGAAGCCCTTCAAGGAAACTTTAGCTGTGGATAGCATAGAGCAGGAACTGTAAACAATACTAACTTAACTGAAAATGCATTGAACTGAGACCAGGTTGGGTCCAGGATCTCTTGCCTGGGCTATTTAATTATTAGTTATTCACTTCATTTTTCATCCTCTTTTGCTGTGCATCATCTCGCCTGCTAACCTGGGGTGGCACATGAATATTCCTCCCCTTCACTCATTTTTACACATAGAACAACAGAGATTAACCAAAATCACTTCTGGTGCACCCAAAAGTAGAATCCACATCCCCAGTTTTACTTTTTATTTATTGTTTTTTTTTAAATTTTGGGTAAGAGGAGAGGGAACTCTCCTAAAATATGTTTTCCTAAAATACATTTTTTCTTTTTTTGAGGAATTGTATATTGTCCTATTTCCTCTGATTTTAAACCCATGACTTTAAGACTTACAGAATATATCTGAGTGTGTAGGAAACTGACCTGTATGAGACCCTTGTTACTTAGAGTAACACAGCAATTACTTTGCTAATGTTCCCAAGATTAGAAAAATCAGATGAATATTAAGGATCGGGATTGTTACCTTTAGATAGGAGTGTTTAAAATTGGAATTCCCAAACCTGTTGGGTATTGATGGTTGAGCACAGTGTTCAGGACAGATAGAAAATGAGAGACAGCATTGCAGAAGGACAAAGACATTCTGTGGTTGTCAAAATACAGGTAAAAAGCATGTAAGAAAGAATTTTATGCCCAATTTCTTCACAGGTGACTTTGTAATGCTCAACCAGATATTTATTTTGGGTACATGTTTTAGGAGGGACACATTAAAGTTACACGGGTAGCTTTAGTTTAGTAATTTTGTAGGTTGCTAGTGCTTGATGTTTCAGCTTGAGTGTTCTTTTAGAACTTTTTACGTATTTAATTAAAAAAAAAAATAATTGGAAGAAGGAGTGTTTTGGCATAAGAGCTTCTCCTCCAAGCCCCAAACCACAAATGAGATATTGGTCAAAACACGCATATTTCTAGCAGTTTAAGTTGATAGCTTGAACTAATTACCATAATTTATTAAAATAATTTTATTAAGGTAGTAAACGTTTTTATTTGCATATCACAGATCAGTCCCACCTACAGCCTTTGAAGAAAGAATCATGTGAATTTATGCACCATGATTTTTTGCGATAGTTTTCCCACCTGAGCACAAAACTTGGTGTGACAGATTGAGTTAGAGAGGCATGAAAGCAGAAGGAAAATTAAAAATTTCTAAATCAATGTTTTTTTAATAATCTGTAAAGAAAGCATATAGGAAAGAGTGTCCTTTCAGTGTGTCTGTAAAATAAGTGCCTTCTGCATGTCAGGCTGAACATAATACCTGAGGGAGACAAGACATTTATGTAATCAATACATTTCAGTTCATTTTTCTTTTCCAAAATGGAAAGAAGTAATGATCTTCACTCCAGGCAAATAATGTCTATAGTCAAATACACAAATAAATAAATAAACAATTACTTACATAAATGAAGTGCTTTACTTAGTGTTTTCCTTTCAGACATATAACACCTAGGAAGATAATAGCACCTTTCTGCCGGAAAATTTGGCTTCATTAATTGCAGTCTCTGGGACTGCTCTGTCTCTGACATTCATAACTATCTCTGATACTATTCAAGACTAGTTAAGCAAATTCCCTACATTTTCGTATTGATATCACATGCTGTTTAATGCCTGTAAAACACTTCTTCCTTTAGGTGGGTAATTAAAGAAATACTTTTAATTGTATCATTAATAAATAAACCTGGAAAACTGACACAGGAGTATAAGAAATTCTCTTTTGTGACATCATAAATTAATGTTTTTAGTTCTTTTGAGTTATAAGAGGATGTATTAAGAACTTTGCAACCTTTATTTTTTTAAATCTCTCTCTGTATAGTCATAGCATACCATGACTGTTAACTGGTTTCATATTTGTTCAGCAGTTCTCTTGTAATTCAAGAAATAAATTCTGTGGTATTGTGTTTAGTGTGTTTGTCATTAGAAATCATTTAATCAACCTATTCTAGTATAAATATAACTTTCATACTCCTCTGGTGGTATGCTACTCTAACATTTCAAATTGTGAAAAGTGCATTATCTATATAAACGCCTTTCCACTGTTTCTTTGTCTTTTCAGTTAAATGTTCTTAAGATCAGGATCTATCTCTGTTGGTCCTGTAGAGAGTTAATTTACTGATAGCCTTCAACTAGATTATGATCACTGAGTGTCCACTAAGTTTAGTTTCACTTAGTGTGTGAATATGACTTTTGTCAACCTCATCTTTTCTCCCTAAAATCTTAAGCTGCTAGTCAATGACATTCATTGTCACGTTTCGCTTCATTTTTTTTGTTCAAATCCTATTTACTGAGCATTGTGTGGCAATCTGGTAATCTCAGTTTCTGTAGTCTGTTCTTTGGAGCCCCTGTGTTCACTTCGCTATGGATCCTCGTCTCAGCATTGATCCTTCCTTGGCGCTATTCTCACTCCACAAAGACATGCACAGAAGCGAGACCTTTCATTCAGGTCCCAGACAAAGCCTTCAAATAAGCCAACCGTCATGAAAGCAAACCGCTTACTAGCCAACTCCGCTTTCATTTGTTCCCCACTCTCATTACAGTGTCAGCAGCAGCTCCTCTGCTCTGACATGACTCTCTCCCTCTGGAATACTTATTTGCTGCTCCCTTTCTGTGTATTTTCAGAGCTTACAACTCCATGAAAGCTCAAAATTATCACTGTGGATTATGAATTAATCTCATTTCTAATCACATTAAGAAAAAAACTGGCAGAGAATTTTACTGAAACAAACTTTTGGTATTTGTTTGGCTAAAGAGATGCTATAGAGAGTATGAGATATGTTTTCATAATAGTGTATGTGTTTCTGCTCTTATCACTGGTGTTACACCGATCCAGGTTGCACAGGGCCATTACAATTATTTAATCAGAATCATCCCTCAGCAGAAGAAGTGATGACACCTGATTTCCTTTGAATTTTTGTCCTCATTCCTCTTCCAATGATCATCCCAGCTCTGTCTAAAATTCCTTTGACACCCACATGTCCTCTACTGTGACAGGTTTGTGGCTGTTGACAGCTACCGAGCAGAGTATATAATGGCTGCGTTCTTGCCTTGCCCTCAGTTTAGGTCCTTCTCCTCTTTTCAGCTGCTGATCTTCATGCACTTTTGTAGGAATTTAATTATCTGAGATCTCTGTCCTTCTTTCTAAATTCGATTGAACTCAGTAGGGAAATTCAGGAGCGACCTGGGGGGAATGGGAAAGGCAGTCAGCTCGGGTAGGGTTCCTTTGCGTAAACATAGGTGGCCCGTGCCATTTTAGATACCCTCTGCCTCTGGTTGCTGTTTGGGAAGGCTGCAGATCTCCTGTAAGTCATGTATGAAATTTTGCAGGCCTGTGTGGGTATCTCAGATACCCTAGGATGTTCTTTAAGTGGCATCAACTACCTGCTTTTAGGCATCTGAGTCCTACCCACAGAGAGATGGCATGTTGTATAAAACTGCTTTCCTTAGGAAACCGGCCAATGTCAGTAGTATTGTAAATTTTAGTGGGCAGACATTGTGGAGGAAGAAATGCTAAAATTTAGCTAAAATTTAAACTGCTTACTTCAGTAACTTGTGCATCCTGTAAAGGCTTATTTCATTAGTACATGAAAAAAATGGTTAATGAGTTTCAGTGGGTGGTATATACTACTGTTTTTATTAGCCTTGTGAAGAATGTGTTCTGTATAAATGAGATGTATGCAAACATGGTTTCCTAAAGGTTGTTTATTTGAACTTTCTTTACAGTGGTTTGGTGACCTTGTGACTCCAGTTTGGTGGGAGGATGTGTGGTTGAAAGAAGGTTTTGCTCACTATTTTGAATTTGTTGGGACAGACTACCTCTACCCAGGGTGGAACATGGTAAGTCAGTCTTATTTTGTTAATTTGGAGACTCCACAGAAAAGTTGCTCTGCTGTTATACTCCTGCTTTTGTTATTGACAGGGACTGCTGAAAAATACCAAATGATGCATGCAAGTATCAGATGTCCAATGAAGCAAAATCACTAGGTGTGAAATAATTTGACAGCATTCCAAAAGTCTAATCTGCAATTTATTACAAAAGAAATAAGGTCATGTCTATCATAACCCAACATGAAAATAACTACAGTCTCTCTGCTCAGAAACATTTTGGATTAAAGCAGTTATGATTTAACATGGACCATTTTTAAAAATATTCAGAATATTGAATTTTATCCACAAACACGAGATAAATTGGAAAGAAATGTTTGGATAAAACATACTGTAAAACGGACCATATTTTTTCTTAGAGTATTCTGTTCTCTTCTCCCTAAGTTTACTCTTTTTATCTTCCTGCTATTATTTGGTCATCTAGCAGTACGTACATGGGGTAAATGAATTGAGAATCTAGGTTTCAGTATGATTTCCAGCTGTACACAGTTGGACATGCTTTGTCAGCTGGTGTGCAAATACTGGAGCTCTCTGAGGGCAAACTTGGAAGGCCATACTGGGACATTCTTTTGGAGTCCTGTTATATCATATCATACCTAGTCAAGTCCCGGTTTGTATCAACCACTGTAGCCTAGAAATATTATGCTTATAAGAAAAATAAGAGGTATGAGACCTCAGGACAAGGAAATTGTGTGTGAGGCCATGTTGAAGGTTGCTATATAGATTTTATTGTCCTTTGGAGAAATTTTTCGTTTGTTATCCTTTTGTGTTTACACATGTTTAATTATGTGGCAAAATATTTGTTATAAATACAGATTGCCTGATAGAGATTTGTTGTAGCTTGAATGTTTTGCTTAAACTCTTGCATACTAACTTCTGAAATGGTTTTGCCTATTTCTGGCTGATTTATTGAGTATTCGAATCCCATTAACTTTTGTGTACCATGAAATGAAGATGCTATAATTATGAGTTAAAGCTAATTTTTAACATAGTTGTATACAGGTACTCTTGCTTTAGGTATGCTTCTTGTGAAGTTTGATTTCTTGCTAGTATTTTAATTTTTTCTTTCGGGTGTCAATTTTGGTTTATAATTGCATTATGAAAAGGAAAATAAATCTTTATCTGAACTGACATCTGTCTTGCATAGGTAGGCTTGTTGGGTTTACCTGGCTTTGGCTGTATTAAAACTCATTCTCTTCATCTTTGTGAAAAACACATCCTGAATTGCAATGTAATGATTCTAATTATGAATGCAATGAAATCTGGCAGGCCTTTATGATTTTAGCATAGTGAAATGTCATAGATGACAACGTTTATACACTGAATTTTATCTTCAAATCATCAGTCATTTGTTCTTCACATAATCAGTTTAACAAATCCAGAATAACTTTGCTTTAGAAGTCATTTGGAATATAGAATATTTGCTTGAGATTTCTGTGGAATGAATATAATGTTCACTGTTATGCAAATGACATGCCCATCACATGAAATCCTGGCATCTTAGCAGAACACAGGCAAAACGAATGGGTTGAACAAGGTATGACAGTTAAACTGGGAAATCAGACACATGCTGCATAAATTAGAATTAACTACAGTAATATTGCTGTGCCTGAAAAATTACTAATCTGTCAAGTTTTTCCTTAAATTAAAAAGAAGGTAGACGTTAACTTTTCATAAGGCTTTGGATATCATTGGCCTTTGATATAAAAACAACCATACTGACATATTTAAATAATTAGAAAATTGGTGGCAAGATGGAACGCTTGATGAGTTAAAGATTTAAACATGCTGCATTCTTTTCAGACTAGGGTAGGAATCAATACTGTGATGTTTCAGCCTTATTACAGAGATTGTAGGAAGAGGAAGCAAAAGTTACAGTTACTGGAATTTGGCTTGCTGGATGTTTTTGTTATCGGTATAAAGCACATTTGCCGTTTAGATCATACTGACATTTGTACACTTGAAAAAATAAAAAGTGAGTATTTATAAAAAGAAAAACTATTCCAAATGACTTTTTTTTTTTCAAAAGTGAAGGATACAGCGCAAGCTTCATGCATCAGTTGCAAAAACAAGAACTACAAACCTTATTTTCTGTAATGATGGTTAAACAGAGCAATATTCCAGCATTCTGGGTGGCATTTTGTCAGCAGTAATTCATACCTGTGAAATCAAAATAAAAGATGTTATAGTGTTATGTTACCACAGCTCTTTGCATCAGGAAAACAGAGTAATATGCCAAAATCCTCTTTCTTTCTAAAGAATTGGGAAAGTTAGACAGTTAACTTCTTTCTCTTTTAGTTCTGAAATGTTACCCTTGAAAGTTTCCTCAAGAAGCCCATGGACTAAAATGTCAAATTCAGCTTATTTTCAGCTTATTAAAGATTTTTTGTCACATTTTCTTTTGGATAAGTGTAGAAGCAGAAGACTGGTAATCAATTCCAGAAAAAGGACTTTTGTCTGGAAATGCAACTTGTGCAATATGGATACATCTGAATCAAATGGATCTATCCATTTGCTCTATCTGAGCATTTTTCAATGTCCATCTTATTTGGCATTAACAGACTTGGTATGGCTGAACCTGAGACTCTTGAGGAGAGCTATCCATTAGGCATGTTCGCACCATTATAACTTAAACCAACAGCACTGAGTTCTGCAAAAAGCAGCCATGGGTTTTGCCTGAAACCTGTTTTTTGGCTTTTTCTTCTTCTCTAGGTTCTTTAGCTTGCTTAAACATTTCTTCCTCCTCTCAGGTTCTTGATTTTATCAGTTTTTCTTCAGTTGTTTTATAGGCCCTTCTTTTACCGCAGGGAAGATTGATGATACATAACAATATTGACCAAGGTGCCATGGAGCTGTAACACTTTATTGAGCCTTCCAGCAGGTCTAGAATTTCTTGTGTTGTCCAAAAGGCATTTACATACTCCATCAGGCTTGCATAATCTTAGTGAGAAAGGAAATCCAGTCCTTATTAAACCCTTGCCATCCTTATGCCCCGGATCCTCCTATTAAAATTTTGGGTGAAGAACAAAATGAAGAGTCGTTCTGATGGAAGCATCTATTATCCGTTGCAGTTAATGTAAGATACATCAGAACTCTCCTGAGGAAGTGGACAAAGTTTTGTCCACTTTTGGTTTTAAAACAGGAAGGTGAGATTTCTGTGCTGAGATCCTTCATGGTTCCACCACTGGTTTTAATATCCTTTTTAAAATTTAAGTTACTTCAAATCAAAGCTAGAAATTCTCATTTTCTTCCCTCAGCTAAAAAATAAGTCCCTGCGTGTTACTTTTTACCTCTTGAAGGTGAAGCTACCTTTGATTTTGCAGGAAATATGTCCCTACTATACAGTCATTAGACATTTGCCATGGAAGTGAATTCACCATTCTTCCCATTTCAGCCTCTTGCCTTGCCTGTCCCCCAAATTAAGAGTTTTTTGAAATTCTTGTTCTGAAATTGTAGAGAACGTTCCACCTGGGGAGGAGGGGGGAGGAGTGACAGAAATGTCTCAAATTCGTATTCTTAAATCTCACTCTTCAAGGTCTTGGAAGTTTAAACAATTGTTTCTGTGCTGTCAGGACAGTTTTAAAAAGAAAGCTGGCTTTGCAAACTCTTCCCCCCAGAGATCAGAGAATTTCGCTTGATCGTGTGTGCTCATAGCAGTCATCTGCATGTGAATTCCCTGGCTGTTGCTATTTCATGACTTAGAAGGAGATATAGTTTCTGTAGTAGAGGCTTACCATATAACTGTTTGGTTGTCTCTCCATGCCATCAAAAAGGAACAGCAGCTGGATGTGAGTTCTTAAGCTGTAAGATCTTACGACTGATACAAGGTAATCTCACCACTGTGGAAGGTGCCTCTGCTAGTTTTAGGATCAGAGAAAAGAGAAAATTAGAGCAGAAAACTGCATGCTGGTAATTTCCACTTCATAGCCCTGTCTTTTCTCATCTACCCTGCTCACCTTCCTCCTTTCAGAGGCCTGTTTGCAACTATATATTCCATCTTCCTCTCTGCTTGTTTCTGTCATTATCCTGAAGTACTTTGTATGTGGCTTTGTAAAGGAAGGAATTCAACAGATCCAGGAATTTATTGACTGATCTTTTGCCTCCTTATTTTCTGGTAGAAGGAACCATCATGTTTGTCCTTGAATGTCTCTGGTATTGGGGTAGGTTTTGAGGACTATGACAGCAGGAATTACTGGCATGTAGTTTTCCCTTTCATCCATCAAACGAGTGTCAAATACTTTAGCAGCCAGCACCCGACTTGATGCTGAGAAAGCATTTCCCAGAGCCCAGCTGCCTTCTCCCTTTTCTTTATTGTATAAAAGTTAGCTTTGCTGATAACTTTATTGGCTGAGTCAAGGTGTAGTACAACAGTGATAGCTTTGAATCCTCTGCCTTCTCTGTCCATTGAGGCTCTGGGATAAGATCTCCCACTTTCTTGTGTGCTTACTACTTTAATAATTAAAGATGGTCATATATGCCAGAAATTTTTAGTACTAAACAGTTGTGTTTAACCTGTTTGGAGTAAAACTTTGTGTCTACACGGAAGGGCACTTTCATCTTTCTTAAAGTGAACTGTGCTTCCTTCACACTATTAGGTTCCACAGTCTAGATAATCCTGCCATTACTACAGGCAGCTGAAAATAATAATGAGTGTGCATATCAACATTTCTGTTTTAAAACTACGTGCTGCAAGAAATTATCTGTGCCTAAAAAAGTTAATAGAAAACCGTTTAACTGAACTTCATTACATTAAGTACTTTGAACATCATGCAACATGCTTCCCAGATTCTTGAAAAATGATCTTAATTGCCTATCTTTCTCATTGACTGGGTTGAAATAATAAAAGTGAATATGGCCATTAGACACATGCGTATCTTTAATGTGCTTTGACTCAGATTGCCTCCTAAAGCGTTTGTCTCCATCTGTAAAGTTTTTTTAGGCATTGTTTGACTCATAGAAAACCCAGAAAATCATTATAAGTTTTGAAGTAGACTTAAGACATGGGCCTTTTTGATTTATTTCATTATTATTTTGGCATTTCAGACCTGAGCTGTGGCCTGCTTGATCCTTCTAACCCAACATAAATATCACGCTGGCTCAGCATTGAGAGAGATTCAGCCTTTCGTTTTTTAAAACTACTTTCATCTCTTCTTTTTTGGTTAAAGGCTCCCCATGCCAGTATAAAGTAAGCCTTTAATTAATACCACATGGAGTGTTTTTCCCCCAGTAACTACTGAATGAAGTCAGTCCTTGTAGGATTTTCTGTTTTAACTCAACTATGGGGGAAGCTTTCAATGTAAAATTAACTAGAATCTCATGTATAATTGACTTTGGCAGGAAAAAAGAGATATGTAAAGGTAAGCTGCAAGACCTTCTGGTTGCTAATTACTAGTCCTTTTTAAGTATACCAGTTTAGAAATCTTTATACTAAATTTAGCTTATAACTAAAAAAATAAATTTCCATCTCCACATGGTCTTCCTTACCACAGTTTCTTTTTTTATGCTCTGGCAAAGTGGATTAATGTATGGAATTCTTAACTTTAAGTAGTTAACTCTTAACATTTAGAGATCAGACATAAATTAATATCAATGTTTAGATGAAACATTTATTCAAGAGATTACGTACAGGTTTGGAGAATGTCAGTGTGTCTTCCTTCTTTGTGTCATTATCTGCTCATCTTGAGAGAACAGGTAAAATGACATTATGATGGGAGCTTTTGAGTCATGTGAGTTCAAATCTCCTGAGTTCAGGGTTTAGATGAAGCTTTGGTTTCAGAAAGAAACTTCAGTCAACTGGCTGAATTTCACATAATTTTGAACTAGTAACCACTTTGTCTTCAGTAAAAAATGAGAAAGAAACTTTATGGTGACTTTTGCCTCAAGGCAAGGACTCACTGCAAGCTAGCCCTACTGACACAAGAATATGCACTTCATCAGAAAGTATAGTTGATATGGGAAGTTCAATGGCAAAGCTGTAGCTGTATATTTGAGGGCATCCTTACTGAAAGACTCTGCTTCTCAAATTTTCAGCTGTCCTGAATGTCCTGCCACTGTTTATTTTAAAATTGCGGCAGTGTGCAGTTACTTGGATCACAAACTGATAAGTAATTTTTGGTGTGGCTGCAAAACATCTTTGGTTCCTTCAGGATTTAGATCACAGAATCTCATCACTTTCAGGTTGAAACCAAGTCTAGGTGTGCAAAATCCATCCAGCAAATGTTAGAGCACCTGAGAAGTATTCTCATTGATGGTGACCTCTGGCAGTTGTTGCTGGAAGTTGACTCAGTATACCAACCACATCTCAAAGCCACCTTTCATTTAAATATTATTTACTGTTTCTTGAATTGAGGTGAATTTCCTCTACAGATTCCCCCTGTGGAGTTTGAATTAGAGGATAAACTTCCTATTTTGTTGCCTAATATTTTAAAATGTTCTGGAGACAAATGCATGAGGAGATAGTGGATCTGTGTTCATCTGTTTGCTTAATGACTCTATTTAGGTGAAGGCAACTACACACAAGGTGACAAAACATGATCTTGGAGAGTGAAACTGGCCTTCTTTTTTGAAGTGCTGGCGATCAGTATGTGTTGTTTCCTTTTCCAATGCTCCCTTTTTTGTACTGCATCCTCCCATTCTGTAGGCCTACATTTGGCGTAATGGACCTGGTGTACACCCAAATCAAAGCTGTAACGGAAAAACAGAGTGGTGAGAGGAAACAGCAGTTGAAGTAGCTAGTGAAATTCCTTAAAACCTCCAAATCAACTACCCATCTGCTTGGCAACTTAAGCAGGTGGTCATGAATATCTGGTTTGGCACTTCATTGAAAAGAAAATACATATCCAATTCTCCTTCCTGATACTCAGAGCTATTGGTCTTCCTTAGCTACGAACTCCTAGAACATCTACATTGCTTTATAACAACAAAAAATGTCTGTCATCGTGAAAATTTCTCAAGCACAGGGACAGAAATTTTGCAAGAACTTTGACTGAAAATGAAGAAAAGAGGGTTGTGAATGTAGACATGGAACCATGACATATTCATAAATATACGATAAATATACGATGTGTTGCAGGCCTCCTTCAACAAACTATGCACATAATTGAAGTACACAAGCAGGGATATAAATTAAAAAAACAGCAATCTGTAAGCTGCTCAAGGTATTTACAAAAAATTACTGTTGGAAAGAGAAAGAGAAAGAAATGTTTCTTTCATTTGCAAGTACTCAGGAGACTTCCTGTGCTATGACAATTTAGGATTTATAAGCATGTAGACAGAAAGAACTTGCTTTTGGCCCCCAGTGGATCTTTTTTGGCCTTAAGGTATTTTATTGAACCTTAGGTTTCCTCATAGATGATATACCTCTGTAGTTTGTTAAGCTTCACCCTGAAATATACTGTATTAGAACTGAACTGCAGGTAGTGTATATGTGGGTATTCTTTGATCGCTTTCAAAATTTGCCCCTATTTCTTTTTCCCTAGGGTGCACTTTCCCTATAAACCCAAGTATTGCATCTTGCAAATGCTTGTTTTGTCAGATATGAGAGATCACTTATCTCCTTTGTATTCCTGATGGCTAGTAAAGCTCTATATTTTGGAGAAGATATTTCCAGCAAATTTGTCAGGAAAATCATTTGCAGATTTGCACACCAATATTAAGCTTTATTCATGTAGATTTCTCAGTCCATAAACTGTTTGAATGGCTGTCCCAGAACAAAGGTGGTATCTTTAATATTGAGGCCTTTGATCTCTTCTGTGTACTAATTATCAGTTTTGGCTTTCATTGCGCTATTCCTTTTGTTCCACTGTTGGATGTTTTCCAGTTTTTTCATTTTAATTCTTTTCCCTGGTATTTCATATTAATTTTTAGAAATTATTTTTATGTGACTAACTTTAAGTATTACATTATTGTCATGCTAACTTGTACTCTTACATTATGCCTCAATATGATATTGTAAAATCACCAGCAGCGACCCCTTTCCATCATTGTTATGCTGTTAGGCACAATACATTTTTAATGGCTCTTGAAGATACAGTCTTTTCTGCCAAAAAATATTATTTCACAATTGCTTTCTTTCCATTTAGAGGTAGACTAGTTGAATGGTGGGCATCCTGCTGGAGATTAATACACAAAGAGTGACCACTACCTTTCCATAAACCTTCTTCCCTAGAACATGGTGAAAATAAACCAGAAAGCTTTCTTGTGGTTAGCCAGTTTCTTACTCCCAATTCTTTTTGCTATGGAATGATTTACACTACAGATTCACATTCAAAAATCTCCAGATTATTTCCATAATGTGGAAGAATTACTATAGGTGGAAAGTTTCTGACCCTGTTACCCATAGCATTTGTGCTGCTTTTACCCAAAGCAGTGAAATTTGAATTTTCACAATGATTAAATGTCGGCTAAGGAGGGGAGGGCACAGAGAAGGGATAAGTCTTTCACGACAACCTTGTACCAAACAGAGAAGGTCTTATTGGCGAGGATTAAAAGAAGTCATTCCTATGAAGAGATAAATACTTGAATCTAGTGACCACAGATGTTTGGGAAATAATCTGAAAATGTAAATCTTTGAAAAGCATGTTCATTCGATAACAGCACTTCAGTCCCTGCACCTGGAAGTATTCTCGAGAGTAAAAGGGAAAGCAACCAGAAGTAATTGGCATGTCTTTTCTTCTCAACACAGGTCTGGTCTCCCAGACTTTGACTATCCACAGTTCAAGTAAGGCTCTGAGGAGAGGAGATGAAGAGACAGGACTGTAGGTGGGCAGTAGGAAGATATGGAGCAGATAGGCTTTCTGCTTGCCTTTAAAGAAAGGCACAAATTTGAGTAGAAGCACCTCCGTCCTTATTTCAGGCTAGGCTTCTGCTGCTGTCATACCAACTCCTGCTCAGAGCCCTGGCCCTATGTTAGCACTGCACAGCATTGCACTTATATGCAGCTACTGACACTTTCCAAGCAAAGCCTCAAGACTCACCTGAAGCCCTCTTTTCCTTACAGGCAGATCACAGTCTTTGGCTTTTCTCTTGCAGTTGAACTCCCTCGGAGGAGGGTCATCTTGAACAACATTTTGTCATTGTTTCATGTCTAGCTGCAAACCTGTCACCTACCATGTTGACAGCTCGCTGGCCTCATTAAACACATTCCAAGATTGATTTTCTTTACAATTTCTGTGCTAGGTGTTGCTTTAGTCCTGTAGGTATCATGTTAAAACAGATCAATTCCACCATACTGTGTAAAATAACTAGGAAATAGAAAGCCCCTCTTCCATCAGTATAAGCAGTTTGGTCACGTGTGTTGGCCTTTTCCCCTTAAAGTGCTGATAGGACTGTAATAGCTGAGGTAGCATTTCTTCAACATAATTAAGGCATTCTTAGTTTCTTTCTGCATTTCTGTTTCCTGTTGTCTCTTCAAGCTGCAGGCCCCCTGTCAACCAGCAAACTCCTCTCTCTCGCTCTCTCTGTGTCTCCCTGGAGTTATAGTTGAGTCTCCTTTGAAATCTGCTCTCAGAGGCTTCGTACTAAAGGGAAAAGGTGGGAATGTTTTGGAAATCCTTTTAGTTCAATAAATTTAGCTTCACAGGTCAAAAGCAGGTTTACATGTTTGGAGGCATACTAGCTATTCCAGTTGTATCCCAATGTGATGGCCTGCCATAAATTTAAAGGAGGACTTTTCAGCTATGGTAACTTGAATGAGCGATCATGAATCTAAAATGCTCCTTTTCAGCCCATCAGGAGATAACCAAAGAAACAAACAGAAAACCAAACTGTCCTTTTTATATCTTTTGTATTCTTCTTATAGCTTCACTTTGTTTCCTACGTGCTGATTTTCTTGATTCCAGGTTCTGTATTTAAAGTATTAATTTGTGATTTACAAGGGTTCTTTTAATGAGTTAATTCCAAACAGTAACAATCCAATCCCACAACTGTTTGTCAATTAGGATATCCAAACTTGAATTTGGAGACAGGTCCATACGTCTGTCTGTTCATACCTGTATGTATTACATATCATACATCTGCTGAAACTGGGGCTCTGTTACTGACTAATAGAGAATATGAGTGAGGTGTAACCAAAGCATCTACAGTCCTTTACATCTCAGCAGTTTTCCCCTGAGTAGGACTGTCGTAATAATTGTTTCCCTACACCTTTTTTTTTTTCCTGTAAAAAAAGGTCAGTTACTAACTGTGTATGCCTGAGAAAATTTGGAAATGAACAATAATACGAACAAGACATTACTGTTCCCTTCACAAACCTTACCTCACGCAGCCAGCTGAGAACACTAAGAGTGTGTTGGGTAATTGGCTTTCCTGCATCCCGTGTTTTTAATTGCCTGAATATACAATCAGCTCAAGGTACATTTCTTGTGCTCTAATGAATTTTAACATAAAGGTTTATTTCCAGATGGATCAGCGCTGGAAGAGCTTTTCAGCTGTCTTATAAATATAATTTAAATTAACACATTGATACCAAAACCTTGCCACCCAAGAAATTAAACATAGAATTTATTATGTAATTGCGTGGTTATTTTATCTGTGCACATCAAGGTGGCTTTTGAAAAAAATGCAGCATTCCCTAGAGTTTCTTTATATTATGGCATTAGGTTGACATTAATTTGGGAACTGTTGTAATTTAGATAAAGTTTGAGATATGTCATTTCAGGGTGAAAAAAGCTTATTTAAACCTTCCATAGTTTTTAATTAACTTTTTGCACTTATTTGTGACTTGAAAAAACAAGTAAATGAAGCTGCTCTTTCCTGACACAGTCTTTTGGATTAGAGACATCTATATGAATGCAATATGAGGAGTTTTTAAGGCATGTCATTTCTCAGCTGAAAAAGTCCCATCTAGTTGCACTGTAAAAGTGAGTGCAGCACAGTTCATAGAGTATACATGAACATTTAATTAATGTTGCTGCCAGAGTAAATAGGCAGCAGTTTTGACATACCTCTGCAATCCATATTTATAGAAGGTATAGAAATAAATTAGTATGTTGGATGTTGTTTGGGTTTGCACCTGCCTCTGATGTAGCCGTGACTTTGACTATGTCATTTAACTTATACATGCAGCTGTTGTCCCACTTGTAAAGAGAGATAATAATTGTTTCCTTCAGATGGAAGTTACAAAGTTTGTAGAGCACACAAGCTCTTGAGGAGAAAGGATTTCTATACCAGAATTATGAAAGACAATGCAGGCATCGGCTGTGACACTGCTGTGGACTCTGTTCATTGTCCTGTCCCACGTTGACCTGCTGTGTGAACTTGGCAGTAAGAGACAAGTGACTTAAACTTCACTAAATAAAGCAGGAATAATTGTATTTACTCATCTCTGTCAAAAGTTTTTGTACCTGTGTATGCAATGAGCTCGACAGCTTGTAGCATCCGTATATTTTTGTGATTGAAGACTACGCCATTTCGCCTTTCTCCCCACCCCTTGTAACTGTGAATGAATAGTCATAATCAGAATTGCAGTCTGCACCTACAGATACCTTTTGATTCATTTAATAGTCTTTAATATAATTTCAGTCAAGTTTCATTGCAGCAAAAGATCTCAAGTCAGAGTCTATTCCATATACCTGTTCAAGATTGTGGGAGGTCATGGTGGCTTACATTCAAACCAGAACATCTGATTTTAGTCAACTGTCATGTTAGTCAACTGCCTCTAATAACTGTGCATCATTTCTGTATTGTTGTAAATGTGTATTTGTCTGCAATACTACTGCATATGCTGTATTTCAGGAAAAGCAGAGATTTCTGACAGATGTCCTGCATGAAGTAATGTTGCTGGATGGTTTGGCCAGTTCACATCCAGTATCCCAGGAGGTGCAGCAAGCCACAGACATTGACAGGGTGTTTGACTGGATTGCATATAAAAAGGTGAGACTAATTAAAGCTATCTATCTCTATATATCGGTATGTCAGTAGCTATTAGAAGATCATGTTCCATCTGTAAAACAAATACCATTGTAAAAATACATGCACTACAGTGGCTACGAGTTGGGAAACTTTAATTTGTGTGGAATATATTTGGACTATACTACAGTGATTTTAGCCAATTATATTCAACACGTCCAGTGTTATTAAATGTTATAAATAAACGTGGGAGACTGTCAGAATTCACCAAGAAGATTTAGGTTTTTTTATTACTATTTATTTTGTGGCAGTGTCTGAATTGTGTTAGATGCTTTAAAAAGCAGAAGGATGTGTAGTCTTTGTCCTATTGAAACTCTCTAGAAAACTTGACAAGTGCTAAATTTAAATATAAAGTTTTTTCTGTTTTTTCTACGCATGAGAATTTTTCTGTCAGCTAGTGAAAACTCTGAAGTCATTGCTGAACAGTGAGAGTGGAGGAACTGCCTTTTGAGGTGATGAAGGAATAAGTATTAAATTCAGGCAATTTCAAGTTGTATTTCAATGAATAGAAGGCCTTTGGGCCAGCTTTGGGAATGAACAGCTTCTGTGCAGGAGTGAGAGGGCTGCACACTTTCACCTTCTCCATCGTATGTCTGGGCTTGCTGTTACCATATGGCCCAAAAGCTGGTGGTTTCCATCGTACCACATGATTATTCTCTGCTCCATGGTATGATATGTAATACTGTGCCTTAATACCACGACCAAATGCGCTTGATGTGTGACACAGAGGCTGCTGCCTGTAGCCTTCTGCTATGAATGCTGTACTGGAGCTCTCTGCTGATGATTCAGTTACAAGAGTCTTTTGACTATCACCTTTGCATTTGATAATCTTTTCTTCTGCATCATTAGCTGCCTAACATCAGACTGTAACAAGACAGCAGCAGCACAGCAGTGACTTGCCTACTGAGCCTCCAGTTTATCCAGTGCTCATTCTGGGCTAAAAAAGAGATGTATCCTCCCTTATAGTCATCAGTTATTCCCAGTCAGCAATAACTTTAACTTGATCCTCTTCCATGAAAAGATCTTACGCCTTTAAGGATGGGCAAATGAGAGTGTGTGTGTATATGGCCATGTAATAGGTATAGGATGTAATATGCAAACACAAAATACTTAGGAAAATATTTTAAAATGCTGGAGTTGCTCAAGAGCCCAAGTAACATTTTCAAAAATCCCTTAGCTGGCTTTCAAAACATTACTCTTGGTCAATTAAGCTATAATAGCCAGCAGCTTTTAGCATACTGCAGTATTCTCATTGTTTAAATGTTTCAGTCCCATGTTTGCTGGTGATAGCTGAACCTCAGTAGGTTCAGAGGCTTATCTCACATCAGTATCTTAATATTTCAAGCTAATTATTTTTTCTAATTAATATGATAATGGTAATATCACACAGTAAACTGTAATACTTAACACTTATCTTTTCATCTTATGAACACTTTGCAAACATTAAGTAATTTTCATTTACATGAAATGACAAATAGGACAGTAGGACACATCTATATACTGTTAGCTATTTTATGCAGGCTAATAGGATCACTCTGTTCTCTGTGCAGATTAGAGTACAATCTCTATCTTGTGTCTGCCCATTTAAAGGTTCCTTTTTCAGTGTAACAGTGGCCAAGCTCAGTGGATACGGCAGCGTCTCCACTCAGCTTCTCTGATGGCCAACTCTCCTGAACCCTAGGTGACACTGAATGTGTTCATAGCAGGGGCTGATCCTGTAAATTTTGAACGCAGTTGCCAGATCTAGCAAACCACCTTGAGGAATGGCAATGGAAGAATTTGCTTACGCACCTTCATAGGTGAGGAGACTAAAAAAAACACTCTTTCACCAATGAAGTCTGCCTTTTCCTGTCCGATAATTTGTCTGTCTGCTATTCTCTATAACCATTCATCCTTTCATTTTAGATACAAGCAATATCTAATAGGAAGAAACTTTCTCCACTGACTTCCTAACTGCTCTTTTCACTGTTTCTGTATCTTCCTCCAAACAGCTGACACTGTTTCCTTCTGAGGATAAATGAGAGCAAATTTAACATGTTGTAGATCTTACATTGTTTCATTCCTATGTAAACTTGTATGCATGCATGCGTAGCTTGCGCTTAAAATCAAGTAGGGAAACAAGCCCATATATTAGATAACAAGAACATTTGCCTATCTTTCTAGCTCTCTAGTGTCTGCCAATATAAATACCGTGATGAATGGTACATCAATAAAATCCAAACTGTAAAATTGTACTGAAGGCTTTTACCTTGTTAGGCATGTGCTCAGATATTTTCAGGTGCCTCAAAGCCCTCCTTACACAATGAGCCCTGCTGGAGGGATGGTCTTTCTGGTGTTTCTGGGATGGCTTTTTGGTTGTTTGCTGACTTACTTTTTAAATTCCCGTCAAGTATTAAGGTCTCAGAATTTTTTCCTGTTGACTCTAGTAAACTTTGGATCAGGAACATCAGTGAGGGCGTTTCTACTGGCTTAATAAAATGTTCATTTTGAAACAGTCTAGCACTACGTGCAGTATCTTTTCACTACATTTTGGTATTTTTTTTTTTTTTATTCTCTTTTGATTTTCTTTTAAATGTCCAGCTTGTGCTCCCTGGGACCTTGGATTGTCCATGTGATCTCTTTTCTCTCTTCACAATTTTCTGCATGATATTGAAATGATGAAACTTTCTCCCATCTAATTTTTGTTCCGTGAAATGACAGTCATAGAATATCATTGTCATTTGATTGTCTTTACTGTCATCAATATGGCATAAATCAATTAGACACCATTGAAGTGCCCATCTCTGCTAGACACTCAGCTGTCATTTTAAAGATATGCTTCTTTCTCTTTCTATACACTTCACAGAGGACCATTGAAACTGTGCTATTTAAATGCCTCGGAGCTGAATATATTTTTCATTTCCACTTTCTTGTCCTCAGTGATTGCACATGTTAAGAAATCTCATGACATAAACCCCTGAAGAATGGTATTCAGGTAATCCCACAAGCAGAGTGAAACAAGCACTACAGCCCTGCAGCACAAAATGTTTTTCCACTTAAGCTGTTGAGGGTAATGTTTGCCTCTTTCAAAACCATCATACTAGTCATTCTTCAGATAGGAGCGTGTCATCCTCCACTAGGGCCACAAATATGTAGAGAAAAATGAGAAGTCGTGATAGTTCATTAATAAACAGTACTGGTAGATGATTCAAGGCTCTCAAGTTACATCAGAGAGTGGATATGTCTTCCTAGTGCAGCTGGAAGTGAGATAGTGTCCTCCCACGATGACAGGAAAAGTGGTTATATCCCAAGTGCAGTAGGAAATATAGCCTGTTGAACACAAGAGTAGATCTGAGAATTGTTAAATCAAAGCAAAAAGCGTGACAGCCTTTCCACACCAGAAATAACTGACAGCAGGAATCATAGCCCTGGAGAGCTGCATCAACAGAGGAGGAGAGAGTGCAGCAAGAATAACATGAGGAGCAACAATCAGCAAGGAAAAACCAGCTGTAATAAAATGGAAAAACAAGACAGCTGCATCTCAAAGGAAGCAGCCAGACCCAGAACAGTGTGAGGGAGAGAGATCCCAGACAGAACTGAAGGAGTCATAGCCCTAGATGAGCAGTCACAGCCAGATGAAAGAAGGGATGAAAGGGCACCAAGGACACTGTAGAGACCCAGACAGTATCTGAAGTCGTTTCAGTCAGCCTGCTGCATGCTTTGAAGTGTACGGGTTGAAGATTCTGGCAGCAATCAGAGCGGGCAAGACCAGGATGATGGAATGTAACTGTGAAAGTAAAATGTCTTGGCAAGTGGCAAACAATAATCAAAACAAGGAAAAGGATGACTGGAATAGGGAAGAATATTCCTTTTTTTTCCTCCCTGTAAGCAAAATTAACATCAGGAGTGAGATTAGTTACTGGCCCTGGCTTTGTAGTGCAAACATTTCATTATTTCCTAAACCTTTGTATGTATAGTTTCCTTTTCCTTCTTAACTCTGTGCCACTTCTTAAAAAATGCTTTTTCCTGCTTTCTGTGTCTGAGTGATGGAAGGAAGTTGTATTTCTAATAGTAATAAAGGGGGACCATGCTCCCTGCCTCCCCACAAAGGCAATGTTCTGCATTAGGAAATCTGTTCAACTGAAAATTTGCACAAAGAGAAATGCTCAGCTTCCCTGTATGTTGCAGTAACAGTTCTGGCAAAGGAGAATTTAAAAAAGCAGTGGCTTGCTCACCCTTTTGAGTGCAATTCTCTTTGAAACTTTACAGCATAACATGTTCTGCAAGAATGTGGAAGAACAGGAGGGCTAACTGCAGTTACTGGAAGGACTCTCTAAAAACTTTGTGCTTTTTACTTCTGTTCCTCAGACACTGGGAAGGATATTGACACTGTAATAACAAAATGAAACAAAAAAAAACCTTCAAAACATCTATTCTGCCCAGTAAAATCAGGATTAGTATCAGAGTGAAATCCAGTCAGATCATGAGCGCAATGAAATTGTGACAATGTGCATCTATGAAATGACCACAGAAAAGTGGTCACATTAACAGTGAGAGAAATACTAGAGAAGTACTTATAAATAGTAAAAGATAGTAAAACAGGTTTTATTTTTAAATATTCATGTAACTAAATCAGTACCATAAGATGGCATCCAGCTAGTTAAAAATCTTACAATACAATCCAGGTAGCTTTGCAACCCATTCCCTTACCACAGTGTAAAGGGAGAGCTTTTTGTTCTCCCTGACTAATTTAGCCGTGATGTCATCTGTGAATGCCATTAAGTCCTGGGTGCATGGTTGCGTGATGCTGATTTCTGTTCCATGACTTGCGAGCGCAGCAGGTCAGTGCCCAGATTACAGAAGGTGCTTTCAGGAGCCATTTGTTTGTAATGCTTCATAACAGAAGAAGTATCTTGTAATGAAAATAATTTCTTTCTGTTTAGATAAAAAGGTTGTAGGTTGTGGCTGCTTCCAGTATGAAAGCCACTGAAAATCAGAGTTGGTGAAACCTTTAGGTTCAAGTTCAGAGCCGTCCCAAGAGTGCCTGACTTCAAGTATGCAGGTTGTCTTGCTCCAGCTGGTGGGTGCTAGTGCATAAAACCAGGCAGGTGCTTCAATCTACTTAAAATACCCATCTTAAATAGGGCATTTGAGCACCTTCCTGACTCAAAACAAACTGTCATTAACCTTTTACACTGCTTAGTGTATACTAAGATAGTATTTTCTGAAGAAGAAACATAGAAACCACTGTGTGGTATATAAATAGCTACACACCTACAGTGCTTCAGGAGTGTTACGTTCCGTGCACTGGGGAGAACTGTATATTGGTTTGATTGGAAATAATAAAAATGGAGCACAAATGTTAATAAAAGCATTTTATTTTAAAGAAGAACTCATTAGACTGGATTGCTCAGTCAGGGTAGAGCAATCGGGAAGACGCAACCTGTTGTGGTACAAGACTCTCTTCTGCCTGTTCCCTGTTGAAAGGCAGCAGCAAACAGCAGCTCCCAAGCGCTGGAGGAGGTGATCAAAGCATAAATGGCAACGGTGGCTCACAACACTGTGCCCTGCCATCATTTCTCATACTTCTTTCCCTGACAGGGAGCAGAATAGTGTATCCTTGTCTCAGATGGTTCCATGGCTTAAAATAAAGCATTGATAAAGGTGAGTGTACATGGAGGTACCAGGCTATGCACCAGAGTTCTTGAAATGCACTTGCCTTTTCTGCTTCTCTGGCTCTACTTTGTAATGGTCATTTTCAGCAAAGGGCAAAGCAGACAGCACCTTTGTAAGACTTTACAGGTAGTTTCTTTTTTTTACCTGAAGGAGTCCAAAAAACAACTATGCCTGGGTAAAGGCAAGGGATGACTTTTGCTGACACACATCCTAGTTCAGATCAGTAAAACAAGAGCAACAATTACAAGTGTTAAAGTAACTTGGAACAAATTGTAAGAATTAGAAATAGAAAATAAACTGGAGGTAATGAAATAGAGTAAAAGGAAAAAAACTTGACATAAAAATATGATCAGTATTTTGATCAAAATATGATCCTGCAGGCCTGCAGGACCTCTATTCAGGAGGGAACTCTCTGGAACAACCTCTGCTACACTGTCGTTTTGTTGTTGCTGCTGTTTTTTAAAGGTATGTTTAGGTACTGAGTAATTTCTGAAGCTTAAAAGAGGTATTAAAAGAGAGAAAGTAGAATGGCATGTTTAATTATAGTTAGTTGCAAGTCAGTCTTAGGCATGTGGATTGAGATTCTTATGTGGTATTTCATGAACTAAAAAAAAAAAGGAATATTAATTTTCATGCTTCATGGAAACAAACCTGCTCAAACAGACCCAGTTTCAATCTGATGAGATTAAATGTGTGGTTGGTAAAGATAAATGGTGTTGAGACACAGACTTTTAAAATCTTTGTTTTATTACGGCATAATACTCTAATTAAAAAAACCAGTGCTATACCATATCACTCCAGAACACATTGGTTGGATTAATAGATAGCTATCAGATCCCCAAGGTAGTCATCAATGGAGAATCATCACAAATTCTGAGGTTTATTTTACTTAATTTGCTTGAGGTTTCTCTGTGGAGCTGGTTGGTAAAATGGTGATGCATTTCCTCTTTGAAGTGGAGTAACGGTGACTGTGTAAACAACTTCTGTAAGTATTCATCAGAAAAGGGAAAATCTTTGTCCGTCACTCCTAATGGAAAACATGGATTTGTGGAGCCAGTTTTATTATTATAAGAGATTCTTAATACAGTGGATTTTAAGATGCACTAGTTTATTTGCTACTTTCTTAACTTCTGATGATGGCCCATCTATGTAAATAATGTCATCCATGCCCTGTGTTTGTCCATCCTTGAAGATTTCCTCATACAAGCAGCTAATGAAAAAGTATAACATGCTTTTGTCCTTGTCAGTGATGTCAGAACATGTAAGAGCGATTTTGGTGGTGAGGCTAAATAAAACTCCTGTTGTAAGTGGAGTCCTGATAGCATTTTGTCTAGGTGACTGATATGTTTTATTATTCAAGGAAAATGATGTGACAATATCCACCTGAAGAACATGATTAGTTATGGTCATTTACTCCTGAATTTTGTTCATTGTGTCATGTTCCAAAAATTTGCAACAGAATTTATGTCTAAGACAAACATTTCACCAAAGCTCATCTTACCATCTGACCATTTTGGTATCATCCAGCCCTAGAACAGCTGTGTTTGTCAGAATAGAAAATGATTATTATTTCCCACTGAGAAGCTCTTCTTGAATATAATGTTGCTTTTTCAGTGATGTTTTGGCATCAGATAAATGGCCTTACAATCTATAAAAACAACATAAGATGCCTTTATGCATCTTTGATGATTTAGCATGGTACATTATATGCTTATAGGTATATTTGCTGATTTTAAAAATATTGGCTCATCCACACTGTATGTAAAGTGTTAAAAACACTGTAAGTTTAATTTGCTTATTAAAATATATCCTGGTTTTATTGCTGAGTATCAACAACACATTAACTTGTGGGTATGCACTGCTTGATAAGCAAATATCAACTGGAAATTCTGTATTACTTTAAAAAGTAAAGAAAGTAAATTAAATGACTGATTTTTTTTTCTAGTCTGTACTGTTAAAATCAAGTAGGGATACTTTTTTTGGCTCTTTTTAATGAATGTAGCCCCTTACTTTTAACAATTTATTACCAAGTGCAGGGAAACCAGTCTGACCCAAATTCAGCCAAGTACGTAGTTATGTGCTTAATTTTATGTATGTAAGCTGTGGAATTTAAGTTGGGTTGCTTATGTGTTTAAGGTACTTCAGTGTGTCACTAAACGATGGCTTGGACTAAGTATTTCGGGATTAGGCTCATATTGTCACATTTTTTACTAGTGTGCTGCATAGTCTGCATATACCTATCTCCTTCCTTACTTCTTCTTACGGCTTTTATGTGGGTTTTCCAAAGGGAAAGCCTCTAGGAATTCATATGAACATTTTACATTTCTGCCACAGGGAGGAAATCATAGTCACACATTTACTCATTTAAACAAATACATTCTGCTATCCTAATCAAATAAGGAAGCATTCACACTCATCAAATTCACATGCATTAAGCTTCATTTTTGTTGTAGCATTTGGAGGTGCCATTGGAGAATACAGAAAATAGCCAAACTGGTGTATTACAGTGCTCAGTTTCTGAAAATGAGAGTGAATTGATGCTGGTGACTCATGATACAGTCTAATTAATTCCCTGAAAAGAATTTCTCTGTGAGTACTTCTGCAGTTCCCAGAGATGAGATATTTTGGATAGAGACAGCTGAAGAATTCCAGAGAAGGCTTTGCAATTATCTCTGCTTTCACAGCTCGATTGAAGGACTTTAGCAGAGGTCTCTCAGGAGCCCACCACAGTACTGTGTTGTAACCGATGGCATGAACAAGACAGTCTTGTTCCACGACTATCAGGTTAAGGCCGCATATCATGAAAGATGGTTCAGATCACAAAGGTAGGAAGGTAAAATACATTTCAGCGTGATCTTCTGAGTGGGAGCTGAGGAATGGTTGAACTTCTCCTCTTGGGGAAAAAGGAACAAAGCAAGAGTCTATAGTGAATATGTTTGCTTAAAGAAGCACAGTTTAAATGCAACACGTAGATTTGAAAGTGGTTACCCAATTTTCGGTTGTTCTTACAGAAGAACTAAAGGACATCCATTGATTTGCTTAAGGTCACACCAGTTGCTCAACAGACATTACAGCCAGACTTCTCCCATCTCTTGGTCCTCTTCTTTAACAGGCTGAGGTTAACAATTCAGTTAATTCAGTGCACTACATGTAGTGTAACACAGCAGCTCAGCTAACCAAGTTTTTAAATAATTCATTTACACACATATACACTATTCTGTATCTGCATTTGAGCAAATTCTGCAGATGTGACTTAGTCAAAACATATTTTTTGTGTTAAATTTCTCCAGGATTCAACAGACTTCATTTTGTTTTTTAATTTTATGTAAGAGTTCTTTTTAAAATGTCACATTTTTGCTGCATATTTGATGTACATTGTTCTTTCACTTTAATTCATGCTGTGTTTTTCCCAATAAGCTAAATTTCATAGGGCATCCAGCTGTGGTTGCTTAGTACCAACAAAGAATGATTGTTTTGGAAGACGTGACTTGGATATTACTTGTTGGCTAGTGTTCACATTACAAAAATAATGTGCAAATGTGCATTCTTTGTATGAGTGCTTGGTAACATGGTCTTCTAATATTTGAAATGAACTTAGAATCACAGAGTTATCTAAGATTTTGAGAAATAAAGAATAATGTATGAATTCAGGAACTTCGAACTGAAATGAAATTATACTCATTTACTTAAGAACCCATTTGATTATGATACCCTTAGGCTTCTATTTGACAGAGTACTGTAAAATTATGTTCAACATTTTTAAGAAAAAACAACAACCCGTATGCTGCTTTTATTACATTTACAGTTCTAAAAAAATCTTTCTTCAGCACATTTCATGAAGAAAAGATACATTTCAACCATTATTCAAAATATATTAGCCCAAATTTGTAAGTTTTTGTGTGATCTTAAGTGATTCTGCTAAGGTGGTTCATGCCTGACTTGAGTGTATACAGCAGGTATGACTGTGGCTTCCTGGGTGAGGGGCCGCGTCATGGCCAAAGCGTAAAAGGGGGACTCAGATTTTTAAGGGTATAGCAGAGAAGTGCAATGAATTATTTGTATTGGACCATCCTGCTGAAGAATGGGTGGATTCCCATGCTCAGTTTATTCTTTGTAACAGATAGGTTGCAGGAACTATCAATTTGAGGTAGATATGTAGGAAACACTAACTAAAAGAGCTGAATTAGTTATTAGGAAGTCTGCAGAGCTGGGTGGCATCCACCTGCACCTTCTGAAGGTAACCAGATGTGGAGCTGCAGAACTTCTGACAATGGGACATAGACCATCCTTACAAACGGCCACTGTGCCAGAGAATTGCTGAGGTAATGTACAGAAAGGGCTCCATGGGAAGTCCTGGGAGCTATAGGCTGATGAGTTTGACTTCCTTCTCTGGAGAGCTGGCGACTCTACAGGATATAAAGAGTAAGATAACTGAGCACATAGATAAATAGGTTGGTGTTGCCTGGACATAACTGCTGCAAAGGGAGATTCTGTCTCACTAACCAGCTGGAGTTCCTGGGAGGAGTCAGTAGACACTGGATTTAGATAAAGTTTTTGACAAGGCACCTCTCCTATAGCTCAGGGTAAATAGTTTAAGGAGGAAACTATTTAATGTGTGTGTAATGTGACTGCTTCATTAAAAAAGAATACTAGTATATATCAAATATATATTAGTAGCCATCAAACTTTGTATATTGATTTTCATCTTAAATCAGGAGCTCTTTATGAAGGAATGGTACCTTTGTGAGTGCCTGTATGTGGTCTGAGCCTTGTTTTAGTCAATGAAGATGAAGGTGATTATAAGAAGTTATTACTGATAATAATAGCTCTAACAGTAATATGAATAAAATCTGGTATAATTGAGGTAGAGGACAGAGCAACTCACATTTCCCTTAGCTCGAGAGAAAGTAATCCTAATCTTGAATTGCAGGGATACCAGCATACAGAAAACTAACTGTAGGCCTCCTATCTGTTCCCATTGTCTTTGAAAAACAAGTGGTGCTATTACATATTAATCAAGACAGATTTTGAACTGACTACTGCACAATAAAAGAATGTTAATAAATCACTTGTATTCAATGTTGGTTTTGATTTTTTTTTTAAATGAGAGAGAAAGAAAAAGCAAAATGGATGGGTGGAGGTTTTGTGGAAAATAGACATATTAAATTGTTTTTTTAGAAATTCAATTATGTAATTCTTGTTGGTAGTCCAATGCCCCTCTTCTCAGCACCTCACTCCCCATTTACACCTTGGATACCAAGGTGGTGTTTTTCATACCAGGATACTTCCTGATTTTATCTTTTATGTCACAAAAGGGATCATTCTGAGGTAAATCAAAATAAACGTCTTTCATTCCTAAACAAGGATGGCAAGGTGGACATTCAGTGAAAAAGAGATATATTGAGGTCTGTGTAATTATTATTACTGATATTTGGCGTTAAGTGAGATAAATGGACAGGTGAGCCTGCAAGATGTCTCAGACTTCGCAAACTCAGGGAGGTGTTTTTGCACTGTTTATGCTTTCACATTTTCTAAGGTTGCTCCGTAAGTTGCAGGATACAATATCTTCAGAGGGATTCATGTCATCTCACTTGGGATGTTCACTGTGTAGACTCCTGCAATTGACTAGTCCTCTAACCTCCCTGTATCATCAGTGAAGATAAACAGGCACTTTTAGGGCAAAATTAATCTGTCCTATTTTAGATGCATGTCTTCAGATGAGATGAATCAGGATGAGCTGAAGTGCTTGCTTCTCTCTCCGTTGCCTTTAAAAGGGAGTCAGGCAGCTGGCTTAGCTGTGTACAACTGAGTAAGCATCAGATAGCTACAATGTAGGCATCTGCATTCAGTCAGATGAATCTCAGTCTTACGGTTAAAAGAAAAATCAACAATACACAACAAAAGCAGAACCAAAAAAGAAAAAAGAAGTTGATGTTCTAGGAAGAAATGACAATTTTTGGTGGGAAGGAGGACAGAAGAGCTGTGCTGTTTCTGGGTCAGCCTTTTATGCTCTGTTGCCTTCCCCCACTCCAACGCATTTACAAACTGATAGATTATTTCATCCTCACAAGAGTCAGATGTAGTTCATAGTTTCTGTTTCATGTTGGTGACATTTTTCTGTCATGAGTACTTTTTAGAATACCAACATAGTTTTTGGTCCTTAAAAGAATAATGCTGAATGACTTTACAGTTCAGTTGTATCTCTGCACACATGGCCCCTTGCTCTTGCCTCCTAGCATCTATATAATCCTGTGTGCTGGTTTACTAATTTTTACATTGTTCCCTTCACTGCAACTGCTTCACCAGTTCATTATTTTAAGTACTTTTCTTTGCTGTCTGCTTGGTACAGAACATCCACCTTCAGCTAGCAAGCACGCTGCCCTCTCTTGAATACCTCTTTGCTGGTTTTCTTATATGAAAGTATGACAATGTAGAATAAACCAAGATATGATATATGTTACATGACTGTATATATAGAAAAGGATAGTGCCACAACAGTTTTATAGCTCCACAATTCAGAAATTCTTGGGAACTACTTACTAGTACAGAACTTTTGTAACAGAGTGGAGAATCAGTCTCTGTATGGCCTTTTTGGACAATGCAGTTGAATTCATCTCACCTCACTTTAGACGTCTGCAGTGCAGATACGTACATATGAGCTAGTCACCCAAGGCTACTTTTGGAGTGAATTACAAGAGATGGGTGCTTTTAGGGTACAATTCTCCTGATCTGTTTGGAGTTCTACTTTAAGATGAGAACCTAGAAGTGACTGGTGCTGTCCATTGACTGTAAAGGAAGTCTAAACAACTAAAGTGTAGACACAAATGCTACAGATAGATACCTGCATTTAGTCAGACGTATCCCCTCCTGTGTGGCTGTATAACAGTACTCTTGTTGTACGTAATAGTCATATTTTTGTGGGTTCCTACATAAGACTTACTTTTTTTCCTGTTGAAGAAAATTCCATTTGGTACTTTCTTTTGTATAAGAAATGATTACAGGATGCAAGTTGCAAGTGAAACAATTAGCGTAAGAAATCAGATATAATAAAATTAGATCATTTAATAAGTCAGAGAATTAAATTAACTTACAGGAATAGTGACCTGTAGTGATGCCACAGGTTCAAAAAATGTAGGAGTGAGTCTTTAAAAATTAGTTTCATTTCATCTGAGCTTAAGGTTGCAATCATGTTATTTTATGTTGGCATGGAGAGAATTAGACTGAATGCCTTAACAGTGACTCTACATTTTGTAGGTTTCAAAGACAAGTTTCAGCTCACATATAAAGCCATTTTGCTCCTACTTTTAATTATGGATGGTCTTTACCATGGTGTGAGTGTGCAAACCAGTTTCTTAAGAAAGATCATAAGCTTACAGCACTTCAACCAGTGGATAATTGCCCATGAGCCTGCTTTTTCCCAGGAGCACTTTGCAGAAAAGGACTGTGTGTGCAGTTAATTTCCATGGAGTAGCTGACATGTTCTACCTTCCTTTCCTATAACACTGCTGAGGCTGAGGAAGCTTTGACTGTGTCATAGATTATATGAGAAGCATGCTGGGTGATCTTTGGCAAATGATTTCAGTATGTTGTGCCTCAGTTTCCCTTTAATTTGCAGGATATTGGTATCAATATCTTACGAAGTGCTCATGAGATCTGCTAATGAACAGTGCTTCACCAGAGCCAGGTAGTGCCATTAATCATTGACTGAATACCCAGTGTATTTGCCTGAACACACTTTTATTAAGATGGGGTACAATGGCTTAAAGTGAGTCAGATTTTACACGTGCAGGAACTAAGGTATGTTTTTTTGAATAGGAAAGAATTGCTTTCCACTAGACCTGTTAAACCAATGTGTTTTACCTCTTGACAAGGTACTGAGTCATCCACTGCCTGGAGGAAAGCACTTAAATCATCAATAAATGGCCATTCTGCCCTGTAAGAGAGCCTTGTTCACTTCTCAAGACTCCATATGTCATTCCTTGGTTGGACAAATGTTGGCAGAGCAGAAGTGGCCCTGAGAGTCAAGTGGGGAGCAGATCGGTTGCATGTCAGGGCATTCAAGGAACGATGGTGACAGGTTCCAAAGAGCATTCTCTGCAGCAGGACAGTTTTGTTGTGATTTAGGATTTTTCTGTAGGTTTAGGTCTATGTCAGAGAAGCTTTCAGAAGGTATGGAAGCGTAGGTCCTCTGGACTTCATCTAGTTCACTGCTTGCTAGGCAGATAGGCAGTGAAAATGCGAGCACATTGGGCCATTCAGATGACCCCAAGGTCATGTGTTCCATTGCTTCTGTAACTGAACTTAACTGGACATACCTTCTTTATCTCCCAGGACCCTCTGGTTAGGGTCATCCTCCAAGCTCCTCTTTTCAGTCAGCCCCTCTTCCTTATGCCAGCTACTCTGCAAACCTCTTGCTTTTTAATCCTTCTTCCTGCAAACCCATTTCTCTTCATCTCCAGTCAGAGTGCCAGTGTTTGCTGCCTTTCCCTTTCCTTCCCAGAGCTGGGAATGTATTGATTGCTTCTGCTCTTCTTATGAATGTATTGCTGTTCTCTGTTCTGTCTGCTTTCAGAGTGCAAGAAATGTTGAAATAAGTGGTTTCCTCCCTTTTCTTCCTCCCATTTCTTGTCCCTTCATGCCAAGGGTTGCATTTGCTCCTGTTTCTTCTCCTTTCTCCCCAAGACAGTTTTTTTCCCTCGAGGTTCTCTGGTTTTCTGTTTTCCACTTTTTCTTCAGAATCCCTTTCCTTTCCTTCTCTCTCTTTTCCTATACTGTCCTTCAGCAAATAAGAAGGCATTTGCCTTCCCTGTGTGGGGAAGGTGGCAGAGCTGGGACAAGCATATTGTTGTTCTGGAAGCTGTAAGTAGGTCTTCTGGATTTCCTGAAGATAAATAATTGGTAGAAAGTACTTCTAAAGTAGCTGTGAAAATGGATGGATCCTGAGAGAGTAGTCCTACCTTTGTGCCTTGGATCTCCCATTCAGTCTTTAATTGCTTTTTATTTTCTTTGGTGTGTAAGGGCTGTCCATAGTTCCATCCAATGTAGCTAAATGTTACCTGTGAGGAATTTTATAATTTTTTTTTAACGTGTGTCTGGCATTTCTTGGTCTCTGGATAGAAAAAGACTCTGTGGGCAAGATCATATGAAGGTATTTGCTTGCTTACTTCTCACAGAAGTCAGGAGAGTTAAGGTGCCTATGTAACTATATGCCCGTTGCTACTATGTGAAATTTAAACTGTGAGAAAGAAACAAGGGGACTCTGGAATACTAAGAAGTGACTAGGAAAAGGGATGTGTGATGAGCGGAAGAATGTCTTTGTCGTTAAGGATTTGGACTGATCTCTTTTATATGTTTTTGGTTCTGCTACAGATGTTTTGGGTTGCCCTGCCCAAGTTACTTATCGGATAAATAAGATTTATCTATTTCTTAGTTTTTTTCATCTGCTGTTTATCTGCTTAGACAGATTTATTTGCTCTTTATCTGCTTAAATGTCTCTGAGAACTTTACTCATTCTGTTCCTCTGGTAAAATAAGGGTAATAATGCTTCCTGACCTATGATCTTGTCTGTTCAGGTAATAATCTGTTTCAACAGGGATTATTTTCTATGCTACTGTGAGTTCCAGACATGATTGGTCTCACAGTAAGATTAGGTACCACCATAAAAGCATAGCATAGAGTTAATAACACAAACACGGTCTTTTGGTTTATCCACTGTTCAATTTTTATAAGCAATTACAAACATCTGAATTATTTTTTCTTTTTTTTTTCCCTTCAGTTACTTTAGTAACTATGTATTATTTGTTGTTGCTGCCTATTTGAAGACCTTGTGTTTCTTAAGATTTACTAATAATTTACTAATCTTTTTGATTTATATCATTATTTCAAATGTTGGTTATTACAGATAACTCCTTCAGTACTTCAAAAATAGGCACTATACAAAAAAATGAGTGGAACATGTGTTAAATGGTCTAAAAATTGGACAACTGTTGAATTCCAAAGCTATTTTGAACTTGAATCTAGCAGGAAAAGACAGAAAATCTTGTTTTGAAAGCTGAAGCTAGAGAAATTCAAATTAGTAAAAAGGTGCACATTTTCACTGTGAGGGTAAATATTAGTTGTGACAAGTTATGTAGCACTGTGAAACATTTTCCTTTTCTTGAATCTTCCTAAAATAAATGCTGTTGTGTAAAGACAAGCAGTAGGATTTTTGCCTAAATTACTGTTTGACCTCTATTAATGCAGGAAGTCAGACTGTACATTGTTGTAATAGTCCTTTTGGCTTTAGAACCTGTGAATTTTTGAATCTGTGAAATGTTTCTTTTTTTTTTTTATTTTCTAAATTGAGCATTAGTCTAATTCCTGAACCTACACCTGTAGCTGAGGTTGTTGAGTTCTAGCATCATGTTTTCTTACAGCCTTTGATTCACTGACTTTAAATCAAAAGTGTCCTCCCTTTCGTGCAGTCATCAGTACTGAGTATAACATTTGATTAATGGGATTGGAAGGCTGGTTGTCTTGAAATTGGATTGCAAAATGGGATATTATAGCTAAATCATCAAATCAGATCTGCAAAGATATTTCTGCTTGAAATAGAGCACTTGTGCAAGGGGAAAATACACAGCAATTGTGGTTCTGAGAGGGAGTGAGAAAGCACAAAAGGGATGCCTTAAAGAAAGCTACTCTGGAAAGTATCTATCTGTTTCTTGGTGTAAGTACTGAGAATTAGAATCACCAGTGAAACAAAAGAAATTTTTTAGATCTCCTTTGCCTGAAGGGGAGAAAGAGTGTTATACAAGTACTTACCTCTTTGCATGACAGTCTGGGAAATAAGCTCACTATTAATAAGTCAAATATGTATATCCACATCATATAAAATTCTTATGAAAATGATCCCCTTCTAGATCATCACATCTGGAAGGCTTTTACAAAGGCAAGTAGTATCACTAAATCCTGATTCACAATAGTATAATGAGGCTAAAAATATTATGAATAATCACTATGGTAGAATTTAACATGGACGTTATTTTTTGCCCTCATTTAAAACTGTGCAGTACTGCTGAGTGCACAGAAGGGCTAGGGGCAACCAGCTGTGGAGCTGACGCACCTGTGCTCCAGCAGTGGAGAGAGTGTGTTTAATGACCTGTGCCTTATTCAGTATATGGGGCAGGATATTAACAATATCAGTCTACTTCCTCACTTTTCCTTGTAAGCATTTGCGTTATCTTCTCGCTCTCTTTTTCATTCCAGCACAAATAAAGATTGTATTAATACAAGTTTCCAAGATGATAGTGTCGGATGGAAACGCCTACTTCAGATTTTTATTATTGTCTAATATTGACATGCAAAACGGTAACTTCTTTTTTTCTCTATTATTTCCCACAGGGTGCAGCTCTAATTCGAATGTTGGCTAACTTTATGGGTCACTCTGTGTTTCAGATGGGCTTACAAGTAAGTAAAGGCATTTCTGTCTTTGTGTGCATTTCTAGCATTTTTTTTCCTCTCTCTTTTTTCTTTTTAAACTATATTTGCATCTTTTTGTGGAAATGTTTTTTACTTCAGGACCATCTGAGGCACCAACATGTCCCTGAAGCTGAATTCGATGGAAGACGCTGAGTACTGTAACACACATTGTGGTGCCCCCAGTTTCATTTATATTTCTTGGTGTATCAAGCAATTGCACTTTACTGGCACACGGTTTTGTGCCCGTTTTGTGTAGATTGCCATGTAAAAGCCATTTTCTCCATGTGACAACTGTGTGAAGGGCTAGCTGAGGAAAAAGCTACTTCAATTACATTTGCGTGCTGGTATAACAAATAATAAATGATGTCAAGCCAGCTGGAAAATACACAGCCCTAAGACTAGTAATGCTTTTCAGATAAATATTTTTGCCTTTCCTTCCTCCATAGCAAAATCCTTGAGCTTTATTTTTACCTTTGATAAGCGTGGAGTGGTCTCTGCCTTAACAATGTTTTGAAAACTCATTCTGCCTTTTAAAAGAAATTTAAAGAGGCAACATTTCTGTACGAAGAGAAAGAAATTCAACATTCTGATTACCAAGGATAAACTCTTTTCAGCAATAATTCAGCGCAAATGAGTGTTTCGTAAACTATTTAAAAACAAACAAGCCAAAGCATAAGAAACAATGCAACTCCCTCTTTTCCATTGAAATCTGCTTGAGTAAGTCATGTTGCAGGCAGCTGTGATTGATGAATTATGTATGATGCAGCCTGCTACTTAGAAGTGTCCTTTAAAGTAAATTGATGTTCACCTGAAATACAATTATGCTAAGATGGAAAGAGCAATCAATCTTATCTGTTCTTAGTAAGCTTTTCATTTTGAAATTTAAATAAACTACGTCTAGGATCAGGTCATTTTTTAACAGAATAATTCTACGTCTAACCAAAATAAATTGGAAGATAAAATATAAAACAAAAGTTAAATAAATGCATTGGTTATGTCAGAGAGGTGTGTTCCATGCAATGAGCAATGAAAGGAAACCTGCTGGGGAAATACAGCTTTTTGGAGAGTTTACAGGACATTCAGGGTTTGCAGCATAACTTATTCACAGGATCCAGTTGAATCATTTTCTTAGTTGTAACACCAGGTCAGATCAGTTAGGTAATCTTCTTATCCAGATAAGAAATCTTGAAATCAAAAATTTCCTTCATAAAATCTTGTATATGTCAAGGGTAAAACCCTCATCTCATTTAAGCCAGTAAGACTTCTGTCCTTAGTCCAGCAAACTCCATATTCCAGCCAGAAACTTTTGCCCGCACAGATCCATTCATATGTAAATCCAATAGCACTTTTTCCCCAAAAAACATTTCACTCAGGGTTTTAGAAAGTTTTAATACATACATCTCAAAACACGTTTTTCTATTTTCTTCTATGTTTGCCTGAGAAATAACAGTGTGCAAGTTGTCTTGAAATAAATTTAGAAAAAAGTTCAGGTCAAAGAATAGGGCTATGCAGGGATCAAATAATCATAATTACCATGAAGTTGTAATGGAGCTTTGTTTTTTGATTTGAGTGGTTTACTATTATTTCTGCTTTTCACCAGTTCTGCTTTAAATAGAAACTCTTCTGTTTGCTAATGAAAGTCTATGAAAAATCTAACTGTGAAAATCTGACTAGTGAAAGTCTTGGCATCAGTTCGATAGGAAGATGATATTTTAACTTCTTTTATAAAAACTGTTTGAAATCCAGATAGACATTTTCCATGTGTATGTCTCCAAGTTGAACAAAATAAAACATAAAGTTCATGCTTGCTCATAAGCTACAGTTATACAACTGGAAATGTCTGTCAATCATTTAATTCTTTTTTTGTGGATCTAACAAAATAGTGTTCTTGCACTGTAGGGCTGGGAGGCTAGCTTTGCTAATGATAAGGGGAACTGGAGGACTAATTTACCCTTTCTATCATGCATTGGTTTAGGCTTTTTAGCTCTTTACCCCCGGTACCATTACTTGGGATTTAGCATTATGTTGCTTGAATCTAGTTGTATCATGGAATTCTAATGTTCAACTAAATGGCCTTTCTCAAGGATAGCTGCAAAATCAAGTATTACTACTATTTATGAATCTCCTCAAATAACGAATACTCTGAAAGTGCACTTAATGGTTCATTCCTCCTGGGTTATCTAATGGCTTGCTGAGTAACTGAGTTCTGAAGGACCTTCGCTTTATCTCATTTGCTTTGTTTTTCATTAGCCTCCAGTACATGGAGCACATCAGTGTTAATAGTATTAATATTATTTCAGTTCTTTTTGGTATATTAGGTATGTCCTTAAGTGTTTCACAGATGATAAAAAAGAGTATTCCTGTGGTCTTATTACACTAGCATAAACCCAAATGAGTAGCCCTTTATTTGTTTTTGTGTTGAGTGTTTGTGGTTTCATCAAAATCAAGGTATGATTCATCATCTAATTAAGAGCTACAGAATTAGAGCTTAGAGAAGCTCCAACAAATATGCTAACCTTTGGGTTAAGGAGAGGAAAAGATAAGGTTTAGAGCAAGAAGTAAATGGGATAGCTACCTTTTTTTTTCCTTACCACTTTTTTCTTAACCTAATTACATGCTATCACCTGGCAGGTGGACTTTTTTAAGAGCAGATCAAGATAGCTTGGGGAGAAAAATCCCTTATATGTCAAAGAAAACAATCATGTTAAAAAGAAGAAATAAGGTGATGGAGGAGAGTGGGGCTCTTTCTTTGTTGGATATTCTTTAACAATGCATATGAGCTGAAGCAAATGTACAAAGGTGCACATGATCCCTAACAGTTCAGAAAACTGTTCTATTGAGGAGTCAGCAAGGAGGTAAAATTGTAGTAGAGGTGCTCAGTTTTACAGCGTAGATGGCTTTGGCGAGATTCATATCTGTCAAGAATAACTGGCCTGTTCCTATCACAGTAAATATACTGTGAAAGACCATTGGATTATAGTGTGGAAGTTCCACAATAAAACTGCAGCCAAGAGACTACCTAGTGAGGGTATGATTTTCTGGAAGCCCTTCAAAGACATATGATGTCTTGAATCATGTGACATTTTTAAACAGAAAATTTAGTAACAAAGACAGAACTTTCTCACTGTTTTCAGATGGCACTCCATAAACAGAAGCAAAAGAGAACATATTTATATTGGCTGTAATGAATAATTGAATAATGCCAGTAGTAGCCACAGCTGGTAACACTTGCGTACGAGAAAGTCACACCTATTCTTTTTGTAGAAAATGTCTAATAAACCCTTCCTTCTCACAGTAGGTGATTTCCTTCTTTTTAAAAGTCCTGAGAGCTTTCATGATGTGCAAAGTTTCTTATACTCCGGGGACAAGAGGTGCACGTCACTGAATGCCAGTACTCTTCTTACAAAGTGGTGTTGCTTTTCAGTCAAAAAGCCATTAATCAGCTAGGACAGTGATCAGAGTATGAAGAGGCTTGGTCAGCACCACTTGCTCTGATTATGTTTCTAAACTGCATAGATTGGTAGAGGAAGAAGCCGTAAGTTGGCCTTATCATTCAGTCATCACTCAGGGCAGTAATACGCAATATAATATTAGATTTGTGTGAGATTTTCATCTGTAGGCTGTTGTTCCTAATCTGTGTGCTTGAAATAAATGGTTGCTTACGTGACTGGTGTTACTGTATTATATTTCCTGGAAGGTGTTACTGCTTTATGGCAAGGCTCCTCTTCAGTGTTTTTTTTTTTCATATTCAATATAGAGAGAAAGCCCAGTGATTGGAAGGTCTGGTACTTAGATGTGTGTAAAGAGGCACCTCCAGCTCTGTAATGAGGCATTTCTGCACTGGTTTATTTAAATTTTTCTTATATTTTGGTTTGATTATTTTGGAGCCTCATCTCTATTACTGTACGTTTGTCAACACTGCATTTCATTTGGCATGTGGCAGCTCATTGATCACATAGATCTGTATCCTTTTGAACTTCACTTGCTGCTGTGTATGTGTTCATCACTCACTCTGATTTAGTGCATCATCAGCAGTTTGAATTAGTTACTGTAGGAATCTCTGCTTCTGTGATAAATTAACTGCTTTTGTACTTTAGGCTTCACATTGTACATTTAGAAGAAGAATTTCCATACAGTGCTTTGGATATACGCTGTCTTTTTTGGTGCTGTTGAGTGGCCGCTGTATTGAAACAAATTGGTCAACCTTTCAAAGGAGCTGTCTGGGGAAATGTGACATGCAGGCTGTTAAATACAGCAAGGTTTAGATTTCAATCACTTTTTACTATCATAAAGCTAGCTAGTTAGACTTTCTTTCATCCATACTGCTTAGTATTTCCTGGTTTTTAGACACCTCTGTTCATGCCAGTGTTCTGTTTGAATTGTGGCAGTCAATACGAAATCCTATCAGGAACTTTCTAGGTGAAAAATAAAGCTCTAATGTGCTATTTTCCATATGGTTTGCCACTTCTGTCCAAGAATCTAGTCGTACAAGAAGTATATTCATCTATTTCCACAGTATTGTTTTATAATCTCTTTTTTACATAGTATATTAAACAGGTTTCAGTGTACCCATTTTATCATACCTATTTATTCTATCTTTATTCCCAATTCACAACAGTTAGCTGTATGCTATTTAAAATGAGACATCATTAGAGACTTCTCTAATAGAGTTTTCTGTAAAAACAAAAAAAGTCAGGCACCTTAGGATCAGGCTCAGTGAAGCAATGAGTTGCAATGCTGTTCCCGGATCAACAGTGCACATGGAACTACCTGGAGTCTTCCTCTGCTCAGTGGGAAGATGTAACTTTTGTGACCAGGCACGAGCATCTTTACAGCTGGAGTACTTCTGGTGTTGCAGGTCACCTTGCTGGTGCATTTAGTAGATGTTAGGTAAAGTACTTTTCAGCTAATTCTACACCCATCTCCTCTGGTTTAGAAGAGCACAGAGTGTATGACCTTCGTGAACATCGAAGTATCACCATGGGCATACTGGCTATGACCTGTCCTTAAATTAGTTGCTACTGATCCCTTTATTTTTTAAACTGTCTCACTTCTACTGACAGTTGTCAACAAGATAACTTGAGGATGCCCTTTTAAGCAGGACATAGGAAGTCATAGGAAATCTCATAGGAGCTGACATCACTGTTTTCTACACTGCGTGTCATACGAGATTGATAACATCTTTTGCCTTTTCTGGCCCCATAGCATTTCTCATGCTTCTAATTTACATCACTCTGGATTTTAGGTTTACATTTGTTAAATGAATTCAGTGTTATGGACTTTTTCTGTAGCTTTTTCCACCATGACTTAAGTAGGTCAGTAAAAGTTTACATGAGAAACTTTTGTAAGTTGCAATGTCGCAATATTTTTTTCCTTTTTAAGTGTTAAAGATGTACAGCATAGTAAGGGCCAGACTCGGATATCACTACCAAAAATGGAAGTCCTTCCTCTAGCTCCAAGAGGATTTGAGTATACTACGTGTGTAGCAAAATGCTTCTGTTTAAAGAAAAAATGTGATTGAAGATGCATGATTTAAATGTACAGTTATTGATTAATGCTGAAGTTAATTTTATCTTTGCATTCTTTTCCTTTTTTGTATGCACCTTTTTTAAGGATTTTTAATTATGCAATTGCCCAGTGTTTTCTACGTAAGACAATGTCTGATTCAATTCACAAAGTGGACCATGCTAACTGAATTGTCCTTCTATTCAATAGTTTTCTGTATTTTTCATTTGCTTTGTAGTCCCAGTTCCTAACTGCTACATACAATTTTCTTAAATGCCATCCAGTATGGTATCAGAAAGCATCACCAGCAGTTAGTGAACAGAAGACATAAACCTCATAGGGAGGGAAGGGATGGTGCTAGCCTCATTTTATAAATGGAGGTCTAGTACCACAGAAATCTAAGATAAAATTTACACAAGTGTGGAGTGTGCAATATGAGATGCCCAGTGCAGTGCTTTCCCCTCCCATGTGTCTTAGCACTTACGGATCAGAAGAGTTTATGTGTTCAAAGCACAGCTTCCACGGGCTTCATCGTCAACTGTGAGTGCTCCGAGTGGCTGCAGCTCAGCCTCTAGGGGCACCAAGGTGGCCTCCAAAAAATGTCAATCATACAATTAATGTTGCTATAAATAAATCAGTGAGAGTGGAGTGCTTGCACATTTGGGGGGAAATTGGACCAATGTGATTAAAATAAAAAAGATCCATGAAACTTGGATATCTATTTTGAAACCCAAGAAGATGTTCTGTCAAAGTATTTAGCATTATAAACTATTTCAGATATTCAGAACAGACTTCACATCGGGTTCAGTCACAGAGTCCATCTCTGCTACAAATCAGGCCACAGGGCTGTACGTAATGCACCCACAATTATAGCAGCCACCCGTCATGACTGCTGGTGGGTTTTGCCCAATATAATATAGGTGCTGTGCAGGGAGAGCTTCTTCGTAAAATGCTGCGCTAGCAGAATATTCCTGTTTGGTTATATTAACTCCTTTCCCTCCTTTCTGCTCTGCTTTTTGTCCCCAGTGCATTTGGATCAGATGGTTTTCTACCCCTGCTGTCGGGGATTTCCAAGAGAAGGGAGAGATGGGCTCTTCACTTTCTGCTTCAGGCCCCTAACCTCCCTCTGAGCTTAGGCAGCTGTGAGCTGTCGGTACAGGGAGAGAGAGGGACTCTCTAGCTCCTAGGTCACCTAAAGTTGATCAGTGCTAGGAAAAAACACGTTTCTGAAACAAGATCACTTTCCTTCTGACCTTTAGACCTCTGCTCCAGTCCATGGGGACAGCAGAGCTTTTCAAAGGAAAGGGTGCCAAGAAAAGGTAAAATGGGATGTTTTTCCATACTTTCGTTCTGGTGTTGACTGAAATTTTGGAGAAGAATTCAGTCTGAGACAGACACTTTGAAGGCAAGATTTCAGCTCAAACAGTTACATTTTTCCCACATTGGAGGTCCCAGCAGGGGGACTTAGAAAGAGTGATAATGGCAGGTGCTGCTGAACTTCAGTAGCTGGCGATGTCCCTAGTGCCCATGTTCAGAGCAAGGTTACAGTCAGTGTCACCTTCATTAGAGGAAGTCATGCTGTCCTTCGGCTAGGATAAAATGTCGCTTTATTGCTCCGTTGCTAAAGCTTCTTACAAAAAGAAAAACAATTAGTATAGACACAATTAACTTAACTTGTTAAGTGTGTTTCCTCAGAACAGGATTGCCCTCTACGACAATGTTACGATCAGTCTTATTACAGATACTGCGTATGTGTTCACTGGTGTGCTTTCAGTGAGCTTCTTTTATTTTGTTGCATGTGAAATTCAGTTATGACTATTTTCTGCTTCATTTTTATTATAGGAATTATTAAGAGGAAGAATGATAGGTATGAAATCTCAGATTACATCAGCGGGCTGAGCAGCTATTTAAGAAAATGTTTTCTTTTGGAATAAAATTATACTGTTTTCCTGATAGGAGCTCAGTGGCAACCTCGCCTCTGTTGCTATGAGGCAGCACAATGGACGTTACAGGGTGCTGGAAGTACATGTTTTGTGTGCGATTCTGCTGTCCTCATGCAATCAAAATTTCCATTAGCTCTTTAGAAGTCAGTGGGGATATTTCCAGCACAAAGATTGCAGGACTGAACTCCTAGTTAACACTTAATGCATGTCAAAAATGAAATAAATGTACTTCTGTTCAGCCCGGTGGAGGACATTCAGAAAAAAGCTGAATCCCTACTGGATAAAACATGCTGTCATCAAAACTTTCTTCTTCTCCTCTTTCTCCTCCTCTTTCTCCTCCTCCTCCTCCCGCTTCCTCTTCCTTTCTGTTTCTCTATGTACATTTGGTGAAGAGGGCTTTATACTAAATAAATCTGGTGAAGAAGGCTTTAAGCTAAAGTTGCTTGGGGAGGGGAACTTCAATCCATCCGACTCCTACCAGCTGGATGCCAGTGCCAGGAATAGATGCCCAGAGCCTGGAGAAGGATCACAGGTCAGCAAGAGTGCACCTGAAAGGCAGCACAAAGGAATTCCAGACAGTAAGTTGGCTTCGTCGGGGGCCCAACTTAAATGCCTCTATGCAATTGCACGCAGCATGGGGAATAAACAAGAGGAGTTAGAGACACGTGCACGCCTGCAGGGCTATGATCCTATTGGCATCTCTGAGATGTGGTGGGATAGCTCCTATGACTGGAGTGTTGGAATGGAAGGGTGCAGGGTCTTTAGGAAGGACAGGCAGGGGAGATGAGGAGGGGGTGTTGCCCTCTATGTCAGTGACCAGCTGGAGTGCATGGAGCTCTGCTTGGGGATGGATGAGGAGCTGACTGAAAACCTATGGGTCAGGATTAAAGGGAGGGCAAGAACAGGTGGCATTATAGTGGGGGTCTGCTACAGGCCACCCAACCAGGAAGACCAAGTGGATGAGGCCCTCTATAGACAGATAGGAGTAGCCTGACATTCACGAGCCCTGGTCCTCATGGGGGACTTCAACCACCCCAACATCTCTTGGAGGGACAACATAGCATGGCATAAGCAATCCAGGAGGTTCCTGGAATGCGTTGATGATAACTTCCTTCTCCAAGTGACAGAGGAGCCAATGAGGAGAGGTGCTATGCTGGAACTTGTTCTCACCAACAAGAAGGGACTGGTGGGGAATGTGAAGCTCAAGGGCAGCCTTGGCTGCAGTGACCATGAAATGGTGGAGTTCAAGATCCTTAGGGCACTGAGGAGGGCTCACAGCAAGCTCACTACCCTGGACTTCAGGAGAGCAGACTTCGGCCTCTTCAGGGATCTGCTTGGTAGAGTACCATGGGATAAAGCCCTGAAGAGAAGAGGGGCCCAAGAAAGCTGGTTAATATTCAAGGATCAACTCGTCCAAGCTCAGGAGCAATGCATCACAACAAAGAGGAAGTCAGGTAAAAATGCTAGGAGGCCTGTGTGGATAAGCAAGGAGCTCCTGGACAAACTCAAACTCAAAAAGGAAGCCTACAGAGGGTGGAAGTAAGGACAGGTGGCCTGGGAAGAATACAGAGAAATTGCCCAAGCAGCCAGGGATCAGGTTAGGAAAACTAAAGCCCTGATAGAATTAAATACGGCCAGGAATGTCAAGGGCAACAAGAAAAGCTTCTATAAGTATGTCAGTGATAAAAGGAAGACTAGGGAAAGTGTGAGTCCTCTCTGGAAGGAAATGGGACACCTGGTTACCTGGGATATGGAGAAGGCTGAGGTACTCAATGCTTTTTTGCCTCAGTCTTCACTGGCAAGTGCTCTAGCCACACCACCCAAGTCGCAGAATGTAAAAGCAGGGACTGGGAGAATGAAGAACCACCCACTGTAGAAGATCAGGTTCGAGACCATCTGAGGAGCCTGAAGGTGCACAAGTCCATGGGACCTGATGAGATGCATCCGTGGGTCCTGAGGGAACTGGTGGATGAAGTTGCTAAGCTGCTATCCATCATATTTGAGAAGTCGTGGCAGTCCACTGAAGTTCCCACTGACTGGAAAAGGGGAAACATAAACCCCATTTTTAAAAAGGGAAAAAGGAAGACCTGGGGAACTACAGGCCAGTCAACCTCACCTCTGTGCCCAGCAAGATCATGGAGCAGATCCTCCTGGAAACTATACTAAGGCACATGGAAAACAAGGAGGTGATTGGTGACAGCCAGCATGGCTTCACTAAGGGCAAATTGTGCCTGACAAATTTGGTGGCCTTCTATGACGGGGTTACAGCAATGGTGGATAAGGGAAGAGCAACTGATGTCATCTACCTGGACTTGTGCAAAGCATTTGACACTGTCTCACATGACATCCTTGTCTCTAAATTGGAGAGACATGGACTTGATGGATGGACCACTCTATGGTTAAGGAATTGGCTGGGTGGTTGCACTCAAAGAATTGTGGTCAACGGCTCGATGTCCAAGTGGAGACCAGTGACGAGTGGCATTCCTCAGGGGTCAGTATTGGGACTGGTGCTGTTTAACACCTTTGTCGGCGACATGGACAGTGGGATTGAGTGTACCCTCAGCAAGTTTGCTGATGACACCAAGCTGTGAGGTGCTGTCGACATGCTGGAGAGAAGGGATGCTATCTAGAGGGACCTTGACAGGCTTGAGAGGTGGGTCCGTGCGAACCTCATGAAGTTCAGCAAGGCCAAGTATAAGGTCCTGCACATGGGTCAGAGCAATCCCAAGCACAAATACAGGCTGGGTGGAGAATGGATTGAGAGCAGCCCTGAGGAGAAGGACGTGGGGGTGTTGGTCGAGGAGAAACTCAACATGACCCAGCAATGTGCGCTTGCAGCCCAGAAAGCCAGCCGTATCCTGGGCTGCATCAAAAGAAGCATGGCCAGCAGGTTGAGGGAGGTGGTTCTTCCCCTCTGCTCTGCTCTTGTGAGACCCCACTTGGAGTACTGCATTCAGCTCTGGGGCCCCCAATATAAGGACATGGACCTGTTGGAGTGAGTCCAGAGGAGGGCCATGAAGATGATCAGGGGGCTGGAGCACCTTTCCTGTGACAGGCTGAGAGAGTTGGGGTTGTTCAGCATGGAGAAGAGAAGGCTGCAGGGACACCTTATAGCAGCCTTCCAGTCCCTGAAGGGGGCCTACAAGAAAGCTGGAGATGGACTTTTTACAAGAGAGCATAGTGATAGGATAAGGGGTAATGGCTACAAACTGAAAGACGGTAGATTTAGATTAGATATAAGGAAGAAGTTCTTTACTATGAGGGTGGTGAGGCACTGGAACAGGTTGCCCAGAGAAGCTGTGGATGCCCCATCCCCGGAAGTGTTCAGGGCCAGGCTGGATGGGGCTTTGAACAACCTGGTCTAGTGGAAGGTGTCTCTGCTCATGGCAGGGGGTTGGAACTAGAGGATCTTTAAGATGTAAATGCTAATGATTTTTAAGGTGTCTTTATTTTGCAAAATTAAATGCAGCTCTAGTGACTGTATTGTATGATGCTCAATTGATACAAACAGCAAATAACTTATAAGCAAAGTTGAATCTTCACTGTTACTGCTTTGCTATCTGTTATTCATTGTTACCTTACAAATGTCGCAGGTCATTATGATCTAGACACAGTGACATGCAAATCATACTTACAATAAGTTTTCTCGAGTGATTTATGGTGACCTTTTCGTAGTAAGTAGCATTAATTTCTTTCCAATTCTGGGGCTTCTATAGAAAAAAGTATTACAGAAAAGTACAGCCGAGATTTTTTACCTGGTTAGCAATCCCTGGGCACAGTTCAAGTTAATGCAGAGGAATGAGCAGCCAACCTGTCACAATTAGCAGGTGCTATCCAAATATGTCTGGAAAACATTCCATCATTTTTTGTGTGCATTAAAAATATATTTTTTGAGCAATGTCTGTTTTTAGGTTCAAATATATTGTACAACCAAACAAGACAGAACTAAAATGAATGTACAAATTCAGTCAAATATATGCAGTTCAATTTCAAAGAGTGCTTTATTTCTGTAAGATTTGTTCTTAGCTCAGTAGTTTAGTACCACTACCAAATAATACATCAAATACATTTTTCTTTAAAGCCAAGCTTAATATGCTAGCAGGTGTCTCACTGCACAGCAGATAGCATCAGACTCTGCTAGGCAATAACTCTGCAATCCTTCTAACTGTTCCCTTTAGACTTCACATGCAAGCTGTTTTGCCACCATGCTGCAATTGCTGTTGCTGTGTTTCAAAATGGAACCTCCTTTCTCTTCATATTAATAGCTAATAGGTGAAGCTGAATTTTACAAGGGAAATGAACCTTTCCGTTTAATAATTCTGATCTTTTAATAAGGATTCCCAGCAAAGCAGGTTATATTTTAAAGTAGCTGGACATTTGCCTGAATACAAATTTTGAATCTGTTTTAGATGCCCCATTCACATTGGATTCACTGTGTTGCAATGCAGAAGATGTATTAATTGCAAAATTGTGTTTCTTACAGTGGTTTGAGGTTTGATTCTTTTCTTGTGTTGGAATGAAAATAACAGGGCCATATTGATTTCAGCTGGGTTACTTCTGATTTACAGTACTGGTCTCTTATCAGCAAGAAGCAGGTAGAGCAAAGAAAGCAGTCCCATTGACTTAATGATGGCTGTTGCCTCCTCCTTTCTCTTGCTAGTTTCTCTTGTGTCTCAGCCTGGATGGTGTGCTGTTTGGGACAGGACGCAGGTCCTATCTGTATCCTCTAAATGAATGTTGCACTTCCAATACCGTGGATGAGATACTCTCAACATTGCCCTAATTTTGCCCCCACTGAAATCAATGCTAAAAATCCCATTGACCCATATAATGCCAGAAATGTCAGTTCTGCTGATCTGATTATTGTTAGAGCATATGGGAGTATTATGAATTGCAAAGGAAAAAGGACAAAGTAAAATACTATAATTATGTGGCCTATTCAGCATCATTGGCTCTAGAGAAAATTAAGATTTATTTCCATATATGGTTCCAATATCACTCTTCCTGATTAGTAGTTATAGCTTGCTGTTTGGATATAATGATTTAATTGCAGATATGACATGTTGACAGTGGATATTTTCCAGTTGCTGCTGATTGCGAGCATTGTATTACTGTTGTGTGTGAAAAAAATCTAAATATACCTTTTGAAAATAAAGGGCTGGAATTTCAGCTGGTTTACATTGATGGGATTCCACTGATTTCCTTCCCTAGGATTTTATGCATTGACTGAGATAGTAGCCCAAGGAGAAGGCAAAACACAGCTGAAGTGAATACTTGCATGATGCCTCTGAAGTATATTGCACACCTCTCAGGCTTTTTTTAACTTTTTTTTACCTATTTGTGAGTTTGAATCTAGAAGTTAGCTAAGAAATTCCTGATAGTGGACATTTTAAACACTGCTTTCCTGTGATACCACAGTAGAATTATTTGGAACATTGGAAGTGTTACTTGCTCTTAAGAATTTTTAATTGCTTAATGCAGCTAATGGTAAAAATACAGGCTGGACAAATTAGCAATTGAGAAAGTGTGATTGTATATGGAGCAGATAAAATAATTCTTTTGTGTTACTATTTAAAGAAAAAGACAAAAAAGATTTGGAGAAGATTAAAAAAATAAAATAAAATAAACCAGTCCTATCTGCCAGGCCTGGATATCTTACAGGGACACCACTTTCAGAAAAAGAAGAGACAGATAGAATTACTAATCACTTAAAATAAGTTAGCCAATAAATTTCTGTGTGGAAGAGATTCAACAGGTGGCTCCACTGATATGTGTAGAATTATTAGAAATAAGGAGAAAAAAAAGATTATCCTTAGCAGCTATATTCTTTGATTGTTCAAAGTGGTGTAAAATTCTAATTCAGAGTTTTATTTTTATGCCAAGTAAACAAGGTTTAAGCTGTGTTTATACAGGGACACACAAAAGTTCATTCAAAGTAGCTTGAATTGTAATTGGATTAATTAAACCTCATTGTAGTCCCATGTGGGCACTTTCAAAACTGAAGTTAACTTATTTCATTTACTTTAATTCATGATAGTGTTTTCATTGTGACTTGAAGTCACTGAGTTTAGTCTTCTTCAGTTCTGAATGACAGTGTCCATACATAAGGTTTAATGAAAGTTAACTAAATTAGCTTATTGATGAGGAACGATGCCATCAACCGTTAGTTGGACATTTGAAAAGAACATTTGAGCATCGCTTTTAGAGACATGCACTTCAAAATAAACTTTTTGTTTCCCTTAAACGTGATACCTTGATAATCTTTCTCTTAACTGCCTTCTGAAATCACCACTGTGTTTCTTTCTGTCTGGTCTCTTTCATAATACTCAGTGCATATTTGGACAGGACACTGGCATAAGAAACCACTGTTCTGTTTTCCTCAATGCTGCCTCCACCTGCTTCTTCCTATCCATGCACGGCCACCGAGTGCCACTTCATTTGTACCAGTGGGAGAGTTTGGAGTCCTTTTTGGTAAACTTGATCAAGGAAGGAAGGGTGTCCTTGGTGCAGAATGATCGATTTACTTCCTATACAGGCCATTTCAGAAGTTTAGTTTGCAAAGTAGCCTCACAAATGGGGATGGGGACAAGGAAGAGCAGAGGTTGTGGAAGGTAATAGTCTAGCTGTACCACCAAAATGTCATCAAACTGTAGCTCAAGGGAGATGCATTTGATGCTCTGTCTGTATATAAAACAGAGGTGATAATTTTAGTACTAGGTGGGGACTATCTACACTGAAGGCATGGCCTTATGCTCCTTATGTGCTTGCTGTTTCAATATCATTTTGATGCTGTTTTTTGTTATTGTAGGTTGAAATGCTTTTTTAGTTAGTTTAATTCTTGGCTGATTGGCCAGTGAGTAAATTCATTTTTTGTTGGAGGAACACATTTTAATGCAATAGTAGATTAAAGTATAGGAAGGATATCAACATTTTTGATCCTTTGGTAGACCTCCCTCATGAAAGTTAAAGTATATTCCATGACTCTAGTGTATTCTGTAGGTTGGCAGTTTCTGTCAAGACTGCCTGGAAGCAGTTTTGGGCACTCTTAGTGAAACTGATGTAGAAGGTGAAGAAGTTGCTTGGCTTACTTGACCTGGAAAAATCTGTTTCCAAGGTTTTTCTTGGCTGGCTTTGCAGTACTGCTTTGATAAGTGGTCTGATCACAGCTGTTCTTTCAATTTGGAGGTAGCTCTGCAGCTTGACTCACTGGTACAAATTAATTCTGACACAAATAGAGCTAACCCCCATCTAATTTGCCTTATACTACGTTTACCATGACCAATAAGGTGAATTTACCTACTCCGTATTTTGTACTCTACTGCTTATCTGACTGCCGAGGCAGGAGGGTGATCACTTCTTTTCCTTAAGGCTCTTTCTCAAGGGTTAGTCTGTTGTACAGCTGAAAAATACTGCAAACCTAGTTGGCTATTTTAGCTTTTCTGTTCAGTAGTCTTCCTCTCTTATGGGAATCTTCAGTTCTTTGTAGCTTGCTGGTAGTGCTTTACCACTGGTTCTCCCTCCCTCTTGTTTGTCACTCACCGTTGCAAACATATGCAGTACCTTCCTTCCTCCCTCTGACCAAGCTTTTTTATCTGAATGTTAGGCAATGTCAAGATAATATGCAAAGTGTGAAGGAAAGAGGGAAAAAAGGTGGCATGTCAGCGAGTCAGCATCTGTCAGATGGTGTCTGGTGGCTTAAGGTTAAGTATACAAATTTCTGGAAAACGAACATGCTGGATTTGATAGCTGGAGCCTTAGAGCCTGATTTCCACCTGAACGAAATGTTTTTTATTAGTAGCTCTAAATCTTCGGTGAGTTACAGCAGTCATGTATAAAACTGCCCAACAAGAACAAATTGTAGGCTGAAGGGAGGAGGATGTGCACCCAGGAGCAGAAATACAAAAGAGGAAGGTAGAGGGAAGACTGCTGTTTCCTGAGCCCTGAGAAATGAGAACATTCAGAGGAACGTAGCCAAAAGAATTTGATGCCAAAATATTTTGCTACTTTTCCCTCACTCATCTTACATAGTGGAATTTCACAGTTATCTTTAGGAGAAAAAGTAAGTTACTCAATGTTAATCTGTTTCAGATCTCAGCGCCACTCATGTAAGTCGGGAGCTGTTCCTTCAGCCAACCAATCAACTGCATACAGATAAACTGAGAAAGGAGTTTGGTCCTAGAATTGATGTTTCAGTTCCTGGTTATAGATCTGAAGTCTCCCCTGAAAGTAAGATACATGTTTGGAGACTTATTCCCCCTTTACACTTGTTTAACCTCTTTGCGTTTATCAATCACTACCTTTTATTAGTTGTGAGTGTTATCATGTTTGAATGGTGGGGTAGTTCATTTTTTTGAAACCAAGAGGCTCAATCCCTAGCAGTACGGAGAGAATGAAGATTGCAAAGGTATAAAAGACTTTTTCCTTTTAAATAATCTCCTTTTCTTAAAAAAGTCTAATGCAATAAAAGGCCTGCAAGCTTAATCAATGCAGTGTTACTAAAAACATCTTTCAAAATTCTTTAGCACTTTTCACTATACTCCTATTTCTGCTACTGTTCAAGCTATCTGCTTCAGTATTCAAGTAATAAAATAATTTCAAAAGCATTGAGCCTTTTAATTTTTTTGAGGGGGGGATTAAGATTACTATTTGACAAAAAATTATATTATAGTCTGAATCTGTTGGAATTTTTTTCAAGATCTTAGGTTTTGGTTGTGCAGTAATTGGACTTTGTTTTCATGGCATGATTCTGGATTTTTTTTTTTATTTGATGTTAAAAATTGCTAAAACACATGTCAGGAAACCATGTTGTCTGATTAATTTTTTTTTATTGATAGAGGTGAAGGGATCATATTCCGTTATTCTTTTTGGCAAAGAGTGGCTTCATGCTTTAATGCCAAGATGTTAAGAAAAATATTACAAGAGGATGCTTGCTGAAAATGTAAAACGAAACGATCATTTCCATGTGTATGTTTGACTAATTTTCATGTTGAGTAACACTGCACTAGGGTCTGTGAACTCTCTTTCTACTTTCCCCATGACAAACAAGAAGTTTAGAGGCAGCATTACAGTGAAGGAGAAAGGGGGAGTTGTAGAAGAGCGCTCTTGAGTCTCGGGTGGTTAAAGAGGTTTTTATGCCATCTTTCCTCCTCACACATACTGTAGGGTTATAGCTGAAAGTTAGGAAGGTGGCTGAAGCATATCTTCATGCTCCAGCATACTGCAGTTGATGGAACAGCTTTTGTAGGTGATAGACTTGTGAGTTTATGATGGGAAGCAGCCTTGCAGCCAGATGGTTCTGGGCATCTGTGTTCATGAGAAAGTGGCTTTAAGTCACTTTACCTCCTTTGGAGCTGTGCTGAGTGCAGCGTAGATTCAGGCAGCTGTGTTTTCAGTGTCATCCTTTTCTGTTCTGTGGCTTGTGTCTCTCTTCTGTTTGCTTTGGTTCTTTTCTGTTCAATGTAAAGGAGAAGGGGTGGCTAAAATACTCCTGCCCTGGAGAATTACAGTGAATGACAACATGTCTTCTGCCCCTTTGCAGAAGGAGGAAAAATGGATTATATTCCTGCTTGTTCCATCCTTAGAACAGACAAGCAGGGTGTGTATAGATCTTTGGCCCCTGTTTTAATACTTCCTGGGATGTATTTGATGCTGATGTATATAAGCCTTTTCTCTTCCTTTTTAAGTTGAGTGCCTGTCTATGAAAGGTACTTCAAGGGAGACTGATAATTTGGTAATGAAAGTTCAGGCTGAGTCATGGTAACCCTAGCTAGCTTTGAAGTCAACAGCTTGGATGGTGGTAACAAAATGTAACTTTGCAGCATAGCTGGGAGTGGTTGGGTCCAGTGGTGTTCTCAGTATAAAACCAATCTCTGGTATGAGGACACATACGATATGGTTCTGTAAAAGCATGAATGACTTGGGGTGAGTGAAGTAGGGAACAGTAATGCACTGTGTCTTCTAGTGCCAGAAATAGGGAGCAGCAGATGAAACCAGCAGACGGGCAGATGATTGAAACTGGTATCTTCACACAACAGATCACTGAAGCGGGAAATGCTTTTTTATAAGGTATTGCAAATGCTAAACATTTATATGGGTTCAGAAAGCAACTGGCCAAAATCACAGCAGATAACTATTAAATATAAAGATACTAATCTGTTCAGGATTCCTTGTGCCATGAAGTGCTGGATGATGGGAGAGCATACTGGGGAAGTATCACTGTATGCTTGTTCTGTTTCATACCCTTTCTAGGTGTCTGCTACTGGTTATTGTTGAAAACAGGATACTGATATATTTTATGATGTTTGATGGGACCTGGTTCAGTAACCTTTTGCTCTTGTGCCTGTAGAAAGTGCACTCAGATTTTGGATTGGAATGTAGATTTACTATTGGAAGCGTATTTTGATGCACACTGTCACTTAGGACTGCTTTTTGTGTAATACACATTTGATAACACTACTAGTTTGATGCTATGTATGTGGTCTCAATGGAGCTTTCACGAAATAATGGAAAAATGGATGATCAAGTTGTATGGTAGCAGGACTGTACTCATATGTTGTATTTAGCATTGTGTTTTCTTATTTCATTGTAAGTGTTAGGATTCCTTTTGTTTTACTTTGTGTGATAAACATACTAGATTGGAGAATAATAACTTTTTAACTGAGTGACGAGCCAAATCTAAACCTCCCAATCGGTGTATTGGGAGGAAAAACAAAAGAAAAGGGCAGAAGCATTTCATCTCTTTGCAGTCTTTCTGAATGTAAAATGTAAAAGTCAAATTTAATGTCTAATGGTAGATTGGTAAACAGGATTATTGCCTGGATGGAGTAAATCCTCAAGTGTTCCACCCATTTTATTTTGCTGTGTAACAATTCTGAAAGCAACTCTCAGAAGGACCAATACATGCAGCATTTTTTAGTACTGCTTAGAATGCACATGTATATTTGTTGTTATTTATTTACCTCGTCCCACTTTTGTTTCTTCCTATTTTAGCTTTTTAATTTGCAATTCAGCTTCTTTAGCTTTGAAAGCTATTGAATATTTCACTGTGCCTTAAATGATGCTGTATTTTTAGGCAAAATGGAAGCAGAGTGTGCTATAGATGCAGCCTGTATAAGATTGTCTTTTTTCCAAGTTAGTCTCATGACATTGTTAAGACTCGGCATTGCATTTACAGAGTCAGTGTTCTCATTTAGCCTTCCTAGCCTGTGATTAAATGGGAGTTGCTGCTTGTTGTACTGTGAGTTGGCTGACAAAAGCTAAATCTGTCACAGGTGCTACAATTTGTGTGTCAGAAAATTTGCTTTCCAAATACTAATTATTCCCAAAGTATCTTACTTCACACAAAGCACAGATTACAGAGTCAGCAAATTTGTCCCAGTTTTATCATTGTGCTGTGAATTAGGGTTTGTCTCCTACCATTGTGTAAAGTGAAGATGGTAGAAATTCAAATGCAGAACCCATTGATTTATGACCTCTGATGTGTTTTTTCACTTAATTCTTCCAATCAAAATGCTTGAAATGTATGTTATTCAAATAATCATTGCTGAATTTCACTTCTGTAATTGAATGAGCTGTTGTCTAGGGACACAGGATGGTGAGAAACTAACAGTGTTGTCTCTCCAGATGTCATTAAGAATTGGAAGCGTTTTGTGTCTGAAAGGCCCAGACCTAACCTGGTCATATGCTTAAACTATTAATTTGGGAAGTTATTTTAATATGATGGTAGCTTATCGGGAATTATCTTTCTGATTGCTATGGGAGAAGAATGGACCCTCAGTCATTGAAACTGTGGCTGAATAAGTGAAAGCATTCAGTTTATAACCTCCTCAGAGTTTGAGTCACATCTGTCATGAAAACACACGTGCTCAAGCACAGAGTTGGATTCACGTCACCCCTCTTCCACCACTCCCTGTTGTGGAGAGCCTTTGTAATAACCTGTTACAGCCCCAGGTGCCAGGATGATGTATTTTGACATTGGAGCACCAGGATCTCCCTAGATAACAGTTTGTTAGTTCAGGTAGGCTATTGCTCAGTTAAATCTTTTGTAACAAATCTAGCTGTCATCAGTGAGCAAATTTTTGACACTAGACACACAATGACTTGCTAAAATAGCAACTGGAACTGTGTTTCAGCAGCTTCTCCTTTCATTGCGGAGAATTACCTAGGAACCACTTCTGAGATTAGACAAGTACTCTAAATGTATATTCAAAATATTTAGCTTATAGAGTGACTTACACAGAAAAGGAAGAGCACTGAATGCTGTAAATGAAATTTCTAGCAGCAATTTTTGCATTGTAAACTAGCTTAAGAAACTGTTTATTTACTCCCTTAGGATGAACATATTGTATATTTCTAGATTTCTGACAAATGCAAACATTGATGTGATTTAACTTCTAATAGCAGTGATTCACAGCTCTAGTTGTTTGGCTTGTGTATAGTAATACTGATTTCTATTTTTATTTTATTTCTGTAGGACTATTTAACCATTCACAAGTATGGCAATGCAGCCAGAAATGATCTCTGGAACACATTGTCAAAGGTAAAATGCTTTTATCTATTGCACTGAAGGAGAAGCAGCAGTTTACTCTGGTATTTTTCTTGGTGAGGTTAGGAGTAAATAGTGCATATTGAGATCTTCAGACCCCAGAGCAAATATAAAAATTGATGCAAAGAAATTCCATTTCAGTTAACCTGGTGGCAACATTAAAATAAGTTTTTTTGCAGCATTTCTATTCTTTGTTATGTTAGAATATGTTTCCTTGCTTGTGCTATGTCACTGATGCGCAGTAAACGATGCTTCATGTAATCTGCTATACTTGACTTTAGTGGCAGCACGCTGAGGCCCATAAGCTGGAAAGCACATGAAAGTGCTGAGCTTTGGCATTTACATCAGGTGTGTTTGTGATTTTGTATGGAGTTACGATTTGTGTGAAGAACAAAACTATTAAAGCTTTAAAGTTTGGTGTAAACAGATAACTATTTACTGTAACATTTGGCATGCTGTAGAGAGTTACAGTTGCTATGTCCATGCTGCCTTTGGTTGCTATGCCCAAGCTCAGCTTGAGTTTCTAGAGCCCAGTCCAGGGATTTATAAGGGCAGAGTTTAATTTCCATGAAGTGAGCCAAGCATGCCTCAATTTCTCCCCTACAGAGCTAGTCTGGGCAGTCCAGAATAACGATAGAGTGCAAGCCAATGTAGAGTACAGTCAAGGATTTTGGGCACAAGTAGCAATTCAAGCCATGTGTAAACATGGTGATCTAGTTGTAACTATTGACACCAAAGCTGGGATTCAGCTGGAGGTCAAGACATCTGCATTTATCTAGACAGGCAGGTATATACATATAAGCTAGGTGTCCAAGCTCCAATTGTTGTCAACAACGGCTGGATTCAGTTGCCTGTTCATAGACATTTAACAATGTTTACCTTAATTTATCCTACCTGGCTTCCAGCTGCCACATAAGATAAGTATGTCTGCTGTAGGTCCACCAGCCTACCTGGCTTCCAGCTGCCACATGAGATAAGTATGTCTGCTGTAGGTCCACCAGTTCTGCAAGGATGTGTTGTTGAATATTTTAGGACATCTCATTTGACACTTGGTGAACAGGAACAACTGGAGTCCCAGAAATCTAGTCAATACAGTCAGTGGATCATAGAGAGTAATTCAGTTGACTAGCCACTACTCGATTATTTTAAAATGAGCCCGAACCACTGACTGTTGACTAGGGACTTAAGATAGTTGTTCAAATATAGGCAACTAGTGCCAGATTAGGTGCAGTAGGGTGGTCAGAACATTCAGGTGGGTCTAATCGATTTCATGCAAGATCTGTGGGGAAATCTGTACCCTTCTGGAGTGGCAGGTCAAGGTCAAATGACATTAGCCACCTATGTGTGGGCACCTGAACTGGGTCCTATGTCTGTACTGGCTGTTAATGAGGGTTGAGATGTATAATATATAGTCAGGCTCTTAAATATATGTCTTGATCTGAAGTTGAATGCCACTGCAAAAGTCTTTCTTGCTTCTCACCTGGTGTCTTCCTCTCTTAAAGCCTTTAGGACAGTTCTGGATGATGGGAGGTCAGAGGGATGAACATAATCTTGAAAGAACAGCAGAAGCCACAGCTAATAAAATAGAATAAAAATGAGACTGTATTCTAGTCCATAACTACTACAGCCATACTGTATGCTCAAATCTATTGTTAAGGCTAATAATTCCGTTTGCCTCACTTGTAAGCACATTTGTTGCCAGCTGCTTTGTTCCTAATGCATTGCAATTGCAGCTTCAGTTCTGAAGACTTCTTGCTGGGTTCTGCTTGTATTCATCAGAGGTTGCTCACTCTGTGATCTAGGACTGTTCAGCAGCTAGGGACATTTCCGTTGCTGAAGAACAAATGATGCCTGTCATTCTTCTCATACCCAGTCTCATCTCCCATGATGCCATACTATCTCTTTTTGTTTCAGATGAAAATCCACTTGTAAGACAGCATTTTTATTGAAATACGGTATCAAATATGAACACATTAATCCTCCGTGTGTTATGACAAGTGCAGTTTATGAAGGAGCTGGGGATATCTTTGTATACATGGCCTCACTTTGGAGGGACAGTATTTTCAAATAACTAGTCATTTGATTTTCAGAACAGAGAAGCTCTGTACTTTTAGAAATCAGGCCCTTTGAATATGCCTTATTGTAGGTACCCTAGATCAACTAAAACTGAGTCTCTTTTAACCTTAGCTGGTGAAGAATATCTTCTGGAGACAGCCACCCAGTATTTCTGTGGCTCTTGTTAAAACCCTGTGAAGCAGGTTGTTTCTTCTATTACAGCAAAAGTGCATGAATGATGTGGGAAACATGACTTTCTGACTGTCACTCTCCTCCCTGGCAAGATTGCTCAATGTTTATTTTTAAGATCTACAGAGACTCTTGGTTAAATTATGTAGTGTGTGTGTACTGGGTGTAAATGTGTGTGTGTGCATCTGTGATGGTTATTTAAATCTTTAAAACTAATTATGGTTTTGGGGACAAAAAAAAAGAGTTTTGTATGTTGGATGATGGTATTGCTTCAACATATTGAAACTTTTCTTTTTGCTTGAAGGCTTTAAAAAGGGTTGGAAAATCTGTAAATATCCAAGAAGTAATGGATCAGTGGACGCTACAGATGGGTTATCCTGTTATCACTATCTTGGGAAATGAAACTACGGATAATGTCATAGTGATCTCCCAAGCACGTTTTGTTTATGATAGTGATGCTAAACCCAAGGATCCTGCCCTTGGAGACAACAGGTACTTACATTTCTCAATAAAAATCTTTCAAAAGGCTGTAGTTGTTTAAGTGCTTCATGTGTGTATTTTTATGAAGATGGCTATTTAGAAATCTCTGAGCTTTGCTTGGTATCAATAGTACGTGGTGGCCCTTCCATTTGAACTGTAGTAAAGATGAGGCTAGTCAAAAGAATTGAAAAAAGTCATTAGAATAATAGAACAACAAGATAAAACTTTTAATGTGCCCATTTACATCCTGACAGTTTTCTCTGTGACTACGTCTTACATCACACATCTGCTTCCTCTCCTTTTCTTTTGATTTTGTCGCACTCCATGAAGTAATTTGGAATGTGGCTGGAAGGTCTGATACTTCTTTTTAAGTAATTCTTTAGAGGGGATCTCTCCATGCTCATACATCAAGTAGGCAGATGTAACCATGTGTCGGGTATATACCTCACTTGACTTCAGAAGCAGTCAAGAGCTAAACTGAGCAGGCAGGGAGTTCTAGCTGTTCCAGTTTTGAAGCCAGTTGAACTGGGCCTGTGGGGACTGTTACACTGCCTGAAATCATCAGGCACTTACGCATTTTTCCACGTATTTTTCCTTCCTGCTCCCAGCTGACTCCACACACTTCCTTCACCCCAGAGACAAGCTGACATTCCTGTCTAATGCTGGGGAATCCTGATCCTATTGTTTAAAGCAGTTCTGGCATAATATTTTAAGGCCAAGGATATAGAGCTGATGCTAGAGAATTACAATTTAGCCTTAGAAGCTTCTGTGTTCACCTCTTCATACTCAGTGGGAAAGAGGGCATGCTCTCAACCTTGAGTACTCTGTGCTTGTCCAGTAGATTTAAATCATTAAAAGTTAAAATTTAATACCAAATTTTGCTTGACATGTCTGGACCTTATAGAATATTCCTGCTGAGGAAGGCCTAAAAATATAGTTACATTTATTGGGAAATGTTTAGAAGTTTGTTATCATTTTTTAGAACATGAATATTATGGAACTCAAACATGACAGAGTAAATTGTTGGTTTTTTGGATGTATTGGAACAACCTAGCAGGGTATTAAGCATCTGTTTAAGTTCTGGGCCGAAATTAGTTCCTTTGTGAAAAAGAGATAAAACAAGCGAATGTGGACTGTTGGAAGTGTTCATGATTCACAGTTCAGTGCAGCGTGAGAGTGATTCTCCCTTATTCACTTGAAAATTTCTTTTCTGCAAGTGTATATATGCATAATGTAATGTGAGTGGATTTTACTACTCAGAAAAAGAGAGATTATTAGTTTTTTGATTGATTGAAACATAGATGTTAAGCCTTTTAAGTATTGTAGAGACTTTCTTAAATAGATTTGCTAGGTACTCAGTATTGATTGTAATAACTGCTACTGTAATTCATGAGCAAAGACTACTAGGTGCATAAATGTTTTGTAAGGTAGAACACCAGGGGTGAGAATAAGACTTAGTTTTATTTTTATGTGACATTAATTCAGAATTCCAACTGTATCTTGAGATACGTGGAGGGATGGTGTTCTGCACCAACAGGGCAAGTTACGCCAAATTTCTTAGGAGATTTTGTCTACATATTTTATCGTAATTATAATTTCTAAACATGGGAAGTAAGATTTAGTGCTACAGGCAGCACCAAAAAAGATATCAGCATGGGCACTGCCAGGAACTTACTGTCCTAACAGGCAGTACAATACATATTATATGTATCTCCTGTGGCAAGTATCTCTCCCGTTCTTTTCCCCCTTCAGATTTGTTTTTCTCCGTGCTTCCATGTCCTTTTAACCACAAATGGGAAGGAAGCCTCTTGCCCAAGGAGTGCTTTACGGATGGGATGTTTACGCCAGCCAGTTAGATGATGGAGGTAGTTTGCCACTTCCCAGTTAAAGTTATTTGAAAGTCATATTACGGAAGTATAAATACCAAACAACAGGAACCATATACATTTAGCAAAAGGTGAAACTTGCCTATGCCATTCACCTTTCAAAAGTCATCCACCAATTTATATATGGAAGTCCTATGGCTTAGTTATAAATTAATGTCTAGAGTGTTATAACAATGGCCATACAATTTGTTGGTGCACTGCCCACAGGCACATGTGGCTTGATACGCACAATGGCTCTGTGTCATTACATGTCCTTTCATACCATCAAATTAAGTAGAAAAACAAGATTGGCATACTGAAAATAAATTTACTCTTTCTGTCAGCAATGACCTAGATCTTTTTCAGGTTTTTTTGTGGGTTTTTTTTTTTTTTTCATTGGAAAAGTCACTATTGCTTCAATTATTGTGAAAGCAGTAGACAGGGAAAATCACATTAATGTGATGTCATTTGGTAATTCATGATACGTTACCTTGGTTTTTAACATTGCTAGAGCTGAAGTTTGTACGACATGATACAAAGGGGCCAGTTTTTCTACAAGTACACAAAGGGGGGTGATGATAACTGGAATGAAAACAGCACATTGACAGACGTTCAGCACTATTGCAAAATGCAGTGTTCTGGCTGATTCTGCAGGTGGCTTTGGTCAGGAAGTTGGCAAGGGGTTACTGATGTTCAGTGGGGCCTGATAGCACAGGTAGATGTTGTGGGAGGCACAGAGGTATATATATACACATATATAATGTCAGCTTGCAGGCTTTGGGGGTGTTACCTATCAGTGGCCTAATTCGCAGTCCAATAAAGTTGGTGCTCATCTCCCCTGCGTGACCCGTGAATTAGGCATTGGACACATGGCTCCCTGTGGAACCATAATAGGCACCGTAAATAACAGGGAGCAAATGGTATTTATGCCACATTTGAGGCCATGCTCTTGCAGGGCAGGCAACATTGGCTTCCTTAGGGTAGTTTATCTATGGATTAATCGTGATGATCATTTTAAACACCATAAAGAGTAAAGCTGCACGAAACACAGAAAAATGTACAGGTCCAGGCCTTTCCAGGAGTTTATCATCTAAACAGACAACATGATATGCACTGCAAGTCTCTGGGGAAGGCTCTTAAAGCATCCATCTGCCATATAGTCTTTAGTTATCCAGAGGTGGGGCTGTAGTTTGGCATGGCACAGCAATAAACGTCAGTTCTATTGCCTTCAAAGTGATGAGGAGTTTAAACTTCTGGTTCAGACCCTCTCTAGGCAAATTTAACTTTGCCTTACTTCAGAAAGAGTCACTTCAGAGTAGGTCTTTCAGATGTATCTGCTGCATAAGAAATGTAAATAAAGAGGCAACTGAATATTTCAGAACCATTCTAGTTTTATAAAATGTCTGTGCTTTTCTTTATGCTATGTATTTATGCAGCAATTAACTGTTAAAAGTGAAATGTGAAGCAGCAGATTTAATTTTTCTCTCTGAAATCACATAGAAGAATATAGAAGCAGCAAGCAGATTTTTCTAAGTGATAAACGGTAAAAGTGAAAATTGTTGATACCTTTGGCAGTGGTTTACTCCTAGTTCTGCCTAGTCCATTACTATAAGTGTCTTTAATTCTACTGCAGAAGAGAATGATTACATATAGTTGATTTTCCCATCTCATGTACAGTTGGACTCCTTGTCTCTATAACTGCAGAAAAATGTGTTTCAAGGACCACACATATATGAAGTGTGATTTGTGTGCATAGAATTGACTGTATGGCATGCTAAGCTCTAACATTTGGCCTGAAATTATAGAAGGTATACAATTTCACTTCTTTGCAAACTGAACATAGATTTCACTTGACACTTATGCCTTTGCATGATCCATAGATCTCATTTTATGAGAGAATAAAACTAGCAATGATAGACATCATTTTTAGGAACGCCTTTCCTCAGAAGGGCCAAAATCACCGGCTTTGATTTGAATGTCGAAGCCTGTGGTTGGTACAATGTTTCAGCAGCAATTTCAGCTTATCCAAGCAAAAGTTTAAAACTCCTGTAATAACTGTGTAATTCATATTCTTCCCTCGAATAACAATCCCTTAGTTATGTGTAGGTTCAATCCTGGACTCCTGTATACTCCTGTGAGAACGGATTATGCCCTTACATTATAAGGCTACAGGGGAGGAGGTGATATTCCATCTGACAGGGTTCAGTGGGTTTCCCCGCTGACAGAGAAAATTATGATTTTAAGGCACCAGTCTCATCCATCATTACAAGAATGACTCACAGATATGACAGGAAATCTTATGAAAAATAATTTGTGGTCTAGACAATAAACTAATCAGTTTTGATGAAATCCATGAACCTTTTTTATACTGTGTTGAAGAACAGACCAAAGCTTTCTTTGCCTTTTAAAAATATACAGAGCTTGTCTATTCAAAAGTGGAGAAATAACCTTTCCAATGTTATCAAAAGAATTAAGTTCATGTTGCTGAGGTAATATTCACTTGTATAGTGTTCTTATCATGCACCCAGTTTCCATAACTAATCTTTGCTTGTTCGTGATAATATCCTAAAGGGAAATGTCTTGCTAGGCATTGAACACAGCTAGCTGTGAGGAAAGAGAAAAAAGGAAGAGGTACAAATAGGGATATGAACAGGGTATTCATACGTGCTGTAGTGTGGTAATCCTCAGTGCCTTTCTCCGTGTGACTGGACTAGGGAAAATTCAGTCGAATGGTGCAAGCCAGGGACATGACCAGCAAAACTAGAGATGTACAGACTCATAGGGTCTAACACCATGTAGTAATTATGACAACTGAAAGGCTTTACAACAGGCAGCAGAGCTGCTCAGCAGTCACTCCACTCCAAGATGAATGATAACTGCAGAATTTTTTCCCTTCAAATCTCTTCTGAATTTCCTACAGAAAACTCATTTATTCAGGCTTTGCGGAAAAAGGCCTGTGCTTGTCCCTTTACTGATAATTATTTGAATAGTAAAAGCATAGCCGTACTTGGATATTGCCATGTGTATTCTTACTTATTTGTATGGCATTATCAGTTGAGCAGTGATGGGGAACTTACTCTGTCCACTTATCAGCTGAGGGGCTGGTTAAACACAAACCAAAATGACAGGAGCACAAAGGGAATGCTGATAAGTATCTTTGAGATCTTCTTAGAGCAACTGTGGAATAATGTAGCATATGTAGTATTAATTATGTAGTAGAAAGGACCATAATATGGACAAATATTGTTCCATAAGCTGAGGAAAAAGGTCTAACAAAATATAAATAGAAGTACTCATTTACCGCCCTGTCTCTGGGAAATATCCTCTAATCTTCCATTTTCTCATGTCCTTTGAGTGTTTTCTTGTTATGCCTTTCATCTTTAACTATACCTGAAAGATTACGCTTAAATCAGCATTTCTACTAGAAACAACTTTTGTGTTGCTACCTAGGGAATAGATATGGTACCCTGGTTCATCTTGACTGACCTGAATGCCTCTGTATCAGCTATAATCATGATGAAGGGAATGGACTCCAGGAGAGGAAGGTGCTGGTATTAGGCACAGAGGAAATGGAATTATCAGGAACGAGATTAAAAAAATCAAGAATGCTTAGTGAAGCACAGAACTGTGTGTGAACACAGCCAGATATTGATTTAACCAGGTTTTTTGCTGGTCAAGCAGGGACTTGAAAATAGTTGTTCTTGCAGAAGAGTGAGAAAGTGTAGGGAGCTCCTTCCCTTTACATGTACACCAGTGTTTAGTACAGGATGGCTCTATGACACCAATAGATTTTGTCCTTCAGTGTGCACAGGGACAGTCCTTAAGTCCAGCAGCCTGAGAGAGGACAGTGCTGTGCAGAGTGCAGGCAGAAGAGCTGCTTCTACGCATGACCTGGAGGAAGCCTGCCTGCCTGGGGTGCGTGCGGGAGAAGTGCCTTTGATGTCAGATGCTGGTGTTTGCCAGCCCAATCCTTGTGCTGCGCACTGCCTGCTGCAACAGGATTTTTTTTTTGCTGTAGAAGGCACTAGAAAGTCCCCAGTCTTTTGTCTTGCCTTTTTATTTTTTAGAGGCTCTTCTGATTGTTGCATTATTATTAAATCGGAATAGGAAGTGCTCTTAAAATTTGTCCCTGCACATACCTGTGCTGATGTCTCTTCAGCAAGATTTTGCTGCTAGCAAAGATCTCAGAAATGCCAATTGTAATTTAACACTTTATTTCCAAAACCATTTTACAGCTTCTGTTTGCGAGAAACGCTTCTCACTAGTCAAACTTCCAGGACAGGATGCTCTGGTGTGCAGGATATGGGCAACTTTCAGTGTTAGAATTTGCAGAATGCTAAAGAAGACAAAATTGGTGTATTGTGTCATTGCATCCTGTGCGGTGGCAGCACTCGTATCCTGACAGAAGTTAGGCTGACAGGGAAAAGCTGCTGCCGTATTTTATTATCACTGCAGGCTGTGTCACTTTCCTCATCTTATTTGCTAATATTAACTCTCAGGAATTGCTAGATACCCAAACTAGTTAATTAACTCACATTAATTAAATCAATTTCATGCTGAGGGAAGGAGCATGTACTTGAGGGCAGCACTATGTTTTAATTCAGAGTGAGGTGGGGAGGCAAAGAGGAGAATCAGGGCAGCAGTGCTCGTGGGGAGCTGCCTAACATGTAGGGGCAGGGAAAGGGAACGCCGTGTGGTAGGGTGCAGACATGAGCTGGAGTTGGGAGCATTAAAGTTGTGTAGCTGGAATAGGCAAATATGGAGAATCAGGGAAATGGAGAGGGTGGTTAAGATGGGGGCTTTAGTGAAATAAAGAGCAGGTTGGGGAAAGCCCAAAGAGCATTTGGCAGAGACAAGGGTAATGGGAGGGATGAAGGTGGATAAATGTCATATTTTGTTGGCTTTGTAAAAATCAGAGATGTGGATTCCCCAGTATAGGTCAGAGGATGAAACTACTAACATGCTTCCTTTTTTACCTCTTCTTCCTTTTGCTTTCTTAAGTTTCTAATAATGGATTTTTTTCCTTATCTCTGTATGATAGTCAATATCACTTCACAGTCAATAGTAGAATCTCAGATTTTATGGAGAAGATATTTTGGTGAGGGACTCTTAGGGAAGTTTACTGAGGAAGGAGAAACTATCACAGGAATTATACTTTAATCTTGCTTAAATTCACAATATTCTGAGGAAAAATCAGAACTGAACATTGGAATATACTGAAAAATGCTTGGCACTAAGTCTCTGAGAACATATTGGAGGTTTGTAGGCATAACTAAAATGCTACTCTTATTCCTACTAGGGGGGTCCCTCCTCAGCTCATAACACATCCTTCCACTCCTAATTATGTTCAGATAAGTCTCAGATCTGCATTGTGTAGTCAAGGGACTATGCTCATGGGTAAAGGACAACACGGAGATGGGGTTTGCATGATCAGCACCATGTGTGTGATTCTGCAAGGACATTTTGCATTGGTGCAAGACGGAACAGAGGATGCCGGAGAGATTAAGGGCCTTTATTGGAGACTAAAGAGGCAGCTGTTAGAATAGACACTTAACACTGCTTAAACCCAGCTTCTTTCTATCCATCTCTGACTCAGCACCCAAAATTGCTTGTCACTTTGGAAAACAAAGCCTTTTGTGTTTTAGTGTAAAAAGGTAATGTTAGGCAGGGAGGAGCAAGCATGTAGTGACAAAGAATTTGTAGTATTTATTCTTTGCCCACAATATTTTTCTAAATTTAGTAAGGTACTCTGCTAGCACTGACACTGAAATGAGTCAATTTTAAAGAGCCCTGTAATATTTATAACCACCTCATTTATGATTTATTTTGTATGAAATGTTAAGCTAAAATTGCAGAGAACTTTGTAGAAAGTTTAGTAATCAGATCATAGAATCTTAGAATCATAGAATGTCCTGAGTCAGAAGGGACCCGCAAGGATCATCGACTCCAACTCCTGTCCCTGCATAGGACAACCCCAAAATTCACACCATATGTCTGAGGGCATTGTCCAAATGCTTCTTGAATATTGTCAGGCTTGGCGCTGTGACTGCCTCCCTGGGGAGCCTGTTCCAGTGCTCCACCACCCTCTGGGTGAAGAACCTTTTCCTAATGTCCAACCTAAACGTCCCCTGGCATATCTTCCTGCCGTTCCCTCGGGTCCTATCATTGGTCGCCAGGAAGAAGAGATCAATGCCTGCCCTCCCTCTTCCCCTTGTGAGGAAGCTGTAGACTGTGATGAGGTCTCCCCTCAGTCTCGTCTTCTCCAGGCGGAACAGACCAAATGACTTCAGCCACTCCTCATACGGCTTCCCCTCTAAACCTTTCACCATCTTCATGGCTCTCCTCTGCACGCTCTCCAGTAGCTTCGTATCCTTTTTGTACTGTGGCACCCAAAACTGCACGCAGTGCTCAAGATGAGGCCGCACCAGTGCAGAGTAGAGCCGGACAATCACCCCCCTCGACCGGCTAGCAATACGGTGCTCGATGCACCCCAGGACATGGTTGGCCCTTCTGGCTGCCAGGGCACACTGTTGGCTCATGTTCAACTTGCCATTGACCAGAACCCCCAGATCCCTCCCCGCGGTGCTGCTCTCTGGCCTCTTGTTCCTCAGTCTGTGTGTACATCCAGGGTTGCCATGTCCCAGGTGCAAAATCCGGCACTTGCCCTTGTTAAACTTCATACGGTTGGTGATTGCCCAGCTCTCTAATTTGTCCAGATCTCTCTGCAGGGCCTCTCTGCCCTTGAGAGCGTCAAGAGCTCCTCCCAATTTTGTGTCATTGGCAAACTTAGATAGCAAACCTTCAAGTCCTGCATCCAAGGCATTTATGAAGACATTAAAGAGCACTGGCCCTAAGATGGATCCCTGCAGGACCCTGCTAGTGACTGGTCGCCAGCCTGATGTAACCCCATTTACTATAACCCTTTGAGCCCGACCCGTCAGCCAGTTGCTCACCCATTGCATTATGTGTTTATCCAGCTGTATGCTGAACCTTTTGTCCAGGAGGATACTGTGAGAGACAATTATAATCAGATAATATTCTATTATTATATAATATGATTATAATTATAATTATAATGTAATCAGATAATATATTATTATCAGACAATGCATTTTTTTTTTTCTTTTTGAATTGGGTAATTTAATTCAAATTAACTCATTTGATTTACCTTGTGTCCACCCTTAAAAAAGCAGTCAGACCAAAGAAGAGTGGGGTTTATATGGGATGGCTGAAGACATACAGCTGTTTTCTAACACAATATGCATACTGTCATCTTAAGGCAGTCCCACAGTGCAGAGCCACACATGGGCTCTTTCACGCTAGTGCTGCTGTTACAGCACTGAAGCCTTTTCTTATGTCTGGGACTTTGTGGTTTTGTTGCACTGGTAAGGGCATTATATTTGGCATAAGACTCCTGATGAATGTAAATTGTTTTTCCTATTTCAGCTCTAGGACTTACTTGCTGCTGAAAATTATTCCAAAGATTCTTGTAAAATCCAGGAAGAATTAGGACTATGGCAGAGTAAAGGAAAACCACAAAATCCACATCTGTAATACATTACTGTTAAACATGTTAATCACTGTTCTGACTACAGATGAATTACAGTGTCAATGGTTGTATTAAAATGCATGCCTCTAAAATGCGTTCCTGCAATACCGCATTGGCATTGAAAATATTTTTCCCTCCATATATTTGTATTTCAAATCTTATACAGAAAAAAACGAAATGATCTGTGATCTATCCTAGAAATAGTTGCAACTATCAACCCTTATTTTAGAATATACCAATAAGATTGCCTTTTTTAACATGCGTTTCTAAATAAAAGCATATATAATAGACAAATATATAAAATTATCAGCTCTTTTGAGGAAGAACTGCAAATAAAGAGGCTTACCATCAGAAGCAAGTAATCTCAGAAGTGCTAGCATCTTTCAAGGCTAGAATATAAGCTTCCTAGTCACCGTCTCACGCAATTCTAAATATTTCTCCAAACTCTAAAGATTATCCATAGTTTCCTCCATGTATACAGCTAAGTATAATTTGTATTCAAAATTATAATAGGCCCACAATTCCAAATACCTTCCAAATCCCCAAGTTTTGCTTCCGTCTGAAATATATATTAGGTGGATCCAACTACACATCTGATCAGAGCCTTTGAAAACCTCAGACAAAGCAGATAAATCTTAGTAGTTAAAAGGCAAGACTGCTCTACAAGTTGATTTCTGCTCATCTATGAGGCATCTATTAAGTTGACTTCTATTAAAAACTTGCAGTACTCTTCAAAAACTGACACCTCAGGTGTGGAGCCCATTCAGATCCACCAGGTGGTCAAGGCATTCTCTGCCTGGCAGGACCTATCAAGAGCTGTCCCCGCTGGGTTGTTTTGGTTGGTAGGTTGCTCTGATGATTAAAAAGTTGAATTCCTCCATAGGTGAGGCATTAGTGAGAAAGAAGAAACTGATACAAAAAGCTCAGTTAGGTTTTGACACTGTTGGGTGTAGATGGTAATACAAAGACCATTAATTTCTGAGTAATGTGTGCCTCAGTTGCAGTTTTGTTATCTGCTTAGACAATACTGCATGTGTGTTACATGGCACCCTAACTTCATTATGTCTGGAATCATGGGTGAAAAAAATACAGTCTGTCTTGCTATCAGTTACAGCCCCCTAAAGACTATGCTGGGACACTGTCTTTAATTCAGAGAGTCCACCAAAGTCCAAATTCTTACCTTGCTTTTGTAAAGGGGCTGGAAATGCCTCTGCCCAGTTTAATCCAGGATAATCTTGGAGTAAACACTTTGACAATCTTTTTCTTGCAATCTCTTTCTAATTAGTCATGTAATCGCGTTAATAACAGTGTCTCTTTTTTTGCCTTAACTTACTTTTTTTCTTGTCGGCCAGTCTGGAAGTCTTGTGTGAGGGTAGAACACCTGGAACCCCAGAATCCCAACCTTAGGCCAGTGAATACGCTCCAAGCTGGCTCAGCTGGTCTCAGTTACTTCAAGTTGTTCTCCTTTATCCATTTTTCATCTTGTGTTTGTCTTTGCTACAAAGTTAGTGAAATCTTCCCTTCCTATCTGCCATCTTCTGTGCTGACAGGGTACGAGGAATCCCTTGCCACCCTGGCTCAGTGTAGGAGGTGTAATACTTGTGAGAGTGGGAATAACATCTTCTTCTGTTGTGTTGTGCCTATGGGCACAGCCTACAATCACTTTACTGGCATGTATTAAACCTAATGGAATCTCTGTGTTCTTCAGTCTTGTGAGAATGATATTCACAACATGAATATATCATCAGCTCCTTATCTATTAAACAGAACTAACACTCTGTAGAATCACACTTAATAAAAGTATGTGATTTCCTGTGATATTCACATGAGCTTCCCCTGGAACCTGAAATACTCTTTACTGAATGAGATACAGTACTATATAATAACCTGAGAAAATCTCTATGATGCTTTTAAATTATCTTTCCCAACACAATCTCTCTAGAAAGTGTGGCTTACAAAATTTTACCTTGGTACTACTGAGTTCTGCTTCAGGTATAATCTCTTTCTGTAGCAAGAAGCTCTAAAGCTGTTGTGCTGTTCAACAACTTCCACTTGTTTCCCACTCACCACTTTATGTATACTTGTGCTCTCAGCCTAGGAATAAATGTTTTCAGATATCACAGCAATGAGACTTGCAATTTCATAGATTAGTTCAATACACTTTCAGGTTTTCCATTAACAATTTATCTTTGAACCTTCCACTATCTTAATATTCAAAGTACACTGAAAACAAAGGCCTTCTTTTGCCTTACTAACAGAAATTACAGTTGTCTTGGCAAGGAGAAGAAATGAGAGATCTCTGCTCCCTTCCTGCTATACTGGTTTAATGTCCAAACTTCACACTATCCTTTAGTTAGTTCACATGGTATCAACTTTCTGTGCCCTTTACTTTATAATAGGCTTTAAGGTTATTAGCCAGAAACTTTTGCAGCCTTGCAGCTAAATGCTTCTTTTACTGGCCACTATTTGTATGTGTCTCTGCAGAGCAGCCAAGTATGCCACTGAAGTAAAAATACAAATCTTTATTTCTTAGTTTTCATTTTGTTCTGTAAGACTTGCTGTCCAAAAGGTCACGTTTTCTCATTACTTTGCTTTCGTGTTCTTTTGTCTCTGAAATCCCAACAACATGAGTTCATGCAGATGGCTCATAGCAAGGTATTCACTCGGTAAGAAATGCCCCTGTCAGCATCCCAACCTAATCAAGGAATTGTCACTGTTGGCAAGGACCACACTGGGAAAGTGTCTCCTCCTCAGACTCAGCACTGATCACCGAAGCATATGTCTCTGTGTACATGAAATTTCAGCGTTCTCCACCTGGAGAGCTGAGAATGGGAAACTAATGCCAAGGAGTCCTTGCTCCCTGTTTCTCGGCTTCAGCCACTCTGGATGCACCAGACTTTTATCTTTAACTGAGGAGACGGAGTTGGCATTTTGGATATTAAGTTCTGGTGGTTAAAACAAGGAGCCAGGTGTCTTAACCAGTCAGTTTTACTCTTGGATTTTCTCTTTATCCTCTTAAATTATTTTTATGCCCCACTTTATCTCTGTGTTAAATAGCTTTAATCATATCCTTCAGTGATACGAAGTCTCAGATTGTTATGTTCTTAAAATACTTTACAAAGATTAGTGTTACATATGAGCAAGAAATGGATTCCCATCCCACAGAAATTTTCAACATATCAAAACATTTCTCTGTACTGAATCAGGACAAGAATCAAAGCAAAAAATTGGGGAAAAATTGGTTTAGAACATTCATTTCAATTCCATAATTTCAGTACTTTACATTTCAGTTTCACTCATTTTAACTTCTCCCTTCAATTAACTTGTATTTCAAGCCAAAATTCATTTTGCATCAGCAAACTGGAAGTTTTTATTTAAATAGTAGTTATAAAATGTTTCAGCAGTGCCTGATTTAAATATTATAGTTGAAAATCTGTGCTGAAGTCTTCTCTTTCTTATGAGCAGCTTGGTTTTGAAAATTTGCCTTTTTCCGTTAGAAATGAAAAAGTTTCCTTGGGAATTGTGGAAGGTATCGTTGTCAATATCGAGTGGATGGAGAGACTTGTTTAGTTGCTTGCACAGGTGACTGGTGCCATGGGAGGTGCCCTCAGGTATCTTGTGTGACCTTGTGCTGCCACTACATGGGCAGGAGCATCCGTAGGTGCTGTGCCGTATCTTTCAGCCCCTGACAGGTGTCTCAAGTGCCCCATGGCAGCAAATTTGACACCACCTTGCACAACTGAATTTAGCCCAGAGAAACTAAGTCACAGAAGACTGATGGCTGAGATTTCACCAGTGCCAGTTGAGGGAAGATACATTATTTCTGTTTTTCCAACCAGGGATAATTTAGACAACTCACAATTTCATTTCTCAGCCTAGTAAGCTCTTTGAAGGTACATACAGCTTTTGGTGTTCAGCTTTTCTGAAAGTAATTCTGTAGATGCTTTGCACTGGGAGGGATTAGGAAAAAAAGCAGATTGCAAATAGTTTGCCACATTTGACTTTATTGACTTCATGTGATGCCGCTGAATGTACAACCCATGTATCCTCCTCTGATCTCATGTTCTACCTACAATGAAACTCTGTTTTCCTGTGCTGTTAGCATATTTGAGCAGAGGGTTGGATCTCCTAAGGGCCCTTCCCACCTAAATCATTCTATGATTTATGTTCATGATTGCCACTACACTTTAAAATAATTATGCTTCTTATATCCTGCTAAGAGGCAGATCACTTAATTTGCTTTTGTGCATAGCATTTTAATTTTGCCCCTTATTCTTCTGTGGTTAGATGTACTAAAAAATAATAATTTTTTTCTAAAGTCTGTACATTGTTCTGTTCTTCTACCTTGTCATGGTTCTCCTCCTTTGATTTTCTAGCTAAGTATATAATCAAAGACTATTAATAGATGTCTTCTGTATCTAGATGTATCTAGTCTCTTCTAATTTTAACTGTTCTTTGTGTATTTTTGGAGGTCCAGCTTCCTCATTAATGATTCCTAAAGAAGATAATCTATACTGGGATAAGCGGGAAGATCTCAGTTAAGAAATATAAGCAAAAAAAGAGAAATTAAATAGTTTAATTTCTCAGTGGGGGGGTGATAACCCATTATATTATTGAGAAACCTGTGCTGAAGTTTTTCCTACTCAATGATGTGATAATGGGCATGGAAGAGTGAGGTGACAGAGTTTTCTGGTAATAGGAGGTTTGCAAGGGTAGTAAACCCAAAAGTTAACTACCAATATTACAGAAGTATCCCTTAATGCTGGTTGACATGGTGATAAGATGACCAATGAAGCTTAATGTTGATCAACTCAAAGGTGATACATGCGGGGAAGGCAGTCCTAACTTAGATGCTCAGTGGTGGGTTCTGAAGGAACTGTTCTCTCTCAGGAAAGAGATCTTGAGGTTATGGGGGGTAATTTTCTGTAAACATCAGCTCAGTGTGCAGACACATTCAAGTAAGTAAATAGAACAGTAGGGATTAGTAGGAAAGGAACATATAAAAAGTATAAAGAGTGTAGAAGATAAAAGAATTATGCCACTCTTAATCCGTGGTAGACCTGCCTTCAAAGCATGGAGGGCAGGTCTGGCTTTCTAACCTGGAAAAGAGTATAATAGCAAAAAATAGAGAGGTGGACAATAAGAAGGGTTAAGTAATAGTTTCTGTATAAAGAACAGCAGGAGTCTTTAACCCAGAGGTTTGTAAAAGCAGAAGGATATAGAGAGGGATGTGGTTGTTCACCTCCTCTCTCATTCAAAAAGCAGGTTAGCTAAGTTCTGCTGTGTTTTAGGTACAGGTGTTCTGCCGCTTTACCTGAAGCAATCACATTACTTGTATATTCTTTATAATGCAGCTAAAGATATTCTGAATATTGAGCAGGTATCTTCATTGTTCTGTGAGTAATGACTAGGAATAGCTGAACTTCTTTGTTTAGATTTGAATCTGGGGAGAAAGGAGAAATGTCACTGGAAGAACGTGGTATGCACTAGAGGCTGTGGGTGGAAGCTTGGCACATTATGGTTACTGGGAAGATGAATCTTGAAAACATACGGGTTTACATCTCAGCAAAATCATTCATTAATGTGAAAAAGTAGTTGAAAAGGTGTGCAAAATCTGTAACTCCAGGAATCTTGCCTTTTCTTTTTTAATGACCTGAGATCTTCGTAGGAAATAATCTACTGCCCTTTTTTGGCTTTACATAGCTCTTTACAAAGAAGCCAGCTAATTGTTCCACTGAAAATCCAATGTTGATACAACATTACTGTTCATCAGAGGCAGAAGTGTAAGATATCATGTTTGCTTAATACTTTATGGTCTCAGAATTTGCCTGTGAAGGGATCTCAGTTCTCATTTGTTGGAAGTCAGGGAAAGTACTCATCACAAATATGACCATTTTCTGAGTGAGATAAAGTACACTAATACTGGCTATGTAGTCATTATGTAATGCTCAAGACAAAAAAATCTATATAATCCAAACAGCATAATTAGCTAGCTTCTAGTATTACATGTACGTTGGCAGATGCAAGATTGTATTACTTTATCAAACAAGTCCCTCTGATTATTCTTTAAGCTGAATAGAGATGCTAACACACTTTGGTATTATGTATTGATGTGGTGTCCAGTTTTGGGCCCCTCAATTCAAGAAGGACATCGAGGTGCTGGAGCGTGTCCAGAGAAGGGCAACTAGGTTGGTGAAGGGTCTAGAGAACAAGTCTTATGAGGAGCGGCTGAGGGAGCTGGGGTTGTTTAGTTTGGAGAAGAGGAGGCTGAGGAGAGGCCTTATTGCTCTCTACAACTACCTGAAAGGAGGTTGTAGCGAGGTGGGGATCGGTCTCTTCACCCCAGTAACAAGCGATAGGACGAGAGGAAATGGCCTCAAACTGCGCCAGGGTAAGTTTAGGTTAGATATTAGGAAAAACTTCTTTACTGAAAGAGTAGTCAGGCACTGGAACAGGCTGCCCAGGGAAGTGGTTGAGTCCCCATCCCTGGAGGTATTTAAAAGACGGGTAGATGCGGTGCTTGAGGACATGGTTTAGTGGCGGACTTGGCAGTGGTAGGTTAATGGTTGGACCTGATGATCTGAAGGGTCTTTTCCAACCTTAACAATTCTATGATTCTATGATTCTATGATTCTATGGTGCTACCAAAAAGAACCAAAACAAGGCACCAAAGCATTCCCTTTAATTGTGCCCATCAACCTAAATTTAACTATTTCACATTAACAGTTTCTCACTTGTAAATCAACTGTAAAAGGCTTATTTATACTGTCTTTCAACAAGATCCCGCTTTCCTACATCTCTTTAAGACATTTATGACTGAACAATGTTATGTACAGCACAGTTCATATTTACCATGTCTCTTCCAATTTTATATGTCTCTCATCCTCAGAGTTGGTTTCTTAAATTCCTGAAATAGTCCTTAATTCCCCCACAATTAAGTGGTCTGCCTTTAGCTCCCTGTTAAGGTGATCAGGTTTGTATCCAGAGGGACATAATGTGCAGATCCCTCTGAAGCTCAGCAGCATCTCAGGCAGATTGGACACACAGTTCGTTAGCTCCATTTTACCCAGGGACTGAGTTTGCTACCTGAACAGACATATTCTTGAGGGTAGGAAGACCAAATGGGTTGTTTCAAGTCCTGCTGCCCTACTCACTGGGCCCTCAAGGCTGGATTCTTATTTTCACTGGAACTGGTTTGTCACAGCAGGCAGCAGATGGCCAGGTGGAACAGGATGCTCCTTTCCCTGGTCAAATACATACAGAGAGCATACGTGCTCCCAATGTTTAAAGAATAAATAAAAGATGTGCACTACTCCCAGCCAAAGCAGGAGGAAAAGAGGCAAGTGGGCTCTCTTCCTCTTTTCCCTGTAAAGTAGAAGAGTGTGATAGAAAGGTACGAAAGAGTTCGCTTCTTCCTAGTTGCACCCAGAGAATGCGGTCCATACGGATCACTCAGGGATGGTGTGTAGGAGAAGTCATCCTAACAAGAATTCCTGAAAGGTGAGCCAGATACATCTCCCTCACATACAGACAAAAAAGTTAGCCATGGCTTCTTCTGCAACAGTGGGAGAAGTTTCACTGAGAATGAAGAGGACTGGAAGGGGAAAGCAGATAAACATCCAGAGAACAGCAGCAGTATATGCAGGAAAAATGGGTTTCTGGAGAGGTCTATTAAAAACAAATCTGTGGTTCATCTTGTAAACAAATAACCGAGAGGATGAGATTTGGAAGTTCTGGAGGGTCCTGAGAGCATCAGTAGGTCTCTCATCTTGGGGAGATAAAAGTTAAATCTACCAGTACTAATCTTCCCAACTAAATCCACATGTCTTTCCTGAGGATGGGTAGCTTACATGACTCCTGTTCCACAGCTAGATCACCTTTCAGAGAAGGATCTGTCCTTATTTCAATAGGATTTACCTTAATTGGAGGTAACATAAAATAATAATATAAAATAATATAAAAGTCTTCTTTGTATAGATATTGCAATGTACAGAATATCTTTTTATGAAGTTCCTTCTCAAAATAACAGGTGTCCATGTATATGTTCACACACTTATATTTGTGTATGTTTGTATATGTGTTTAAAAAAGCTACATAGGCAGCTCTCAGTATCTTTTATTTTGCAATTTAACTTTTTCAGTAGAAGTTGATCTCAGGAGTCATAAAAATAACATGCAAATGCAGCTCTTTCATTTTTTTTTTCATATACCAAAGTTCCTGTTCTTTCAAATAAAGCTTAAATAATTAAGCTTTATGCTTAGTTTTGCCTCATTTTTCTTGATCACAGTTTGCCAGCATCTTTTTCATTCTGGAGAGCCGAGTATTTAGAACTGGGTGTGTTTTTAGAGATGGTATTTTTCCTAGAAGGTTTTTTGGACAGACTCTAAAACACTGGTGGGAGTCTAGTAAGGCATAAGGTACTAAGGAGGTAGTGAATATTCTCTGGTGCATCACTTTGCAGCATCTCCTGACTGCCCCCACCTGTCGAACCCAGAAGTTAGTGCCACTGCAGCAGAAGCAGCAGGACACAATACATGTTTTCACCTCATTACTCCAGTTCACAGTTCAGAATATTAGTTAAGCCAACAATGAAGGTAACTTTGTGTGAAGACCCCAGACTGAGAACTGGAGGAGCTAATGCACCAGTGGACATCCTTTTCCGCTGACTGTGCTATGGAGGGTGGTGACGTCCAGCAAAAGGAGTGGGCAGACTGACAAAGGCAATAGCATCTTCAAATGCCACAGCTTAATTATCCAAAAAGTGTCTGCCAGAGCATGTGCTCATGTTGAGCGTGTCTTCGGTGCATGAGTAGATCTAATAATTTTTCCAGTGTATCATGTCATCAACATTCAGAGAACCCAAAATCACATGGGGCCCTTTTTTCTTCTCCCATATGGCAATAAATGCCATGTTTTCTTTCTATTGTCACTCATAGCTCTTTCAGCTGTACAGTTTTCCAAATATCTCCCCCTCTCTGCTGAGTCACTGCGGTATGGACAAGTGTTTCCCAGCACATGCAGTTCTGTTCTGAGCGCTGCAAAGCCCCGTGCGTGCGGGGGGCTCTTCGCGAATGGGTAGGGAGCCGGGAGCCGAGCATGGTAGCAGGGCCGGCAGGGCAGGGGTCCCTCCCTCCCCCAGCCCCCAAGAGAGGCCAGCAAGGCAGGCCTCGCAAGGCAACCCTTGCAAGCCAGCACGTGTCGACTGTGGTTGTGGCACATTTGGGTAGTGTTTGTAGTTCAGTGGAGCAGACATCTGGGTAAGTGGAAAGCTGCAAACCTAATTTTTTTTAGTACCATAGGCTAGTTTTGCAATGCTGTGTATTAGCAGGAGAGAAGCTGATGTAGACATCAAGAATTTGCCCATGCTCATCATTGCACCATTTTAATGCAATCAATCTAAAATGATATACTTATTTGGTATCAAAGTGGTAGCGTATGGTGATATGTGAGTTGGGGCCACTCTTGCCATGCTGCCTTGCTTAAATGCACATATACTCCCTAGACAAAGGTACCACCTGTACTATTACTGAGTGCTTCTCCTTGACTGGTGTACAAAATGACATGGCAGGCCTGTGAGGGAAATGTCTGTTCTTTCACTAGCTGGTGAAATGATACTTTTGAGAGTTCAGCAACAGAGGTGATGATCAAGATAAGTGGGAATTCATCCTTTCCATCTCTCCCCCGAAAGACTGACTTCATACAGTCAGTTTCTGTTTATTGAGATAAAGATGTTATATAAATGTCTTAGGTAAATTATAACATTTATTCCAAATGCGAAACAATTTGTGATACCGTATAAGGAAGTTGGGGTCTGATTACGCCAGCATATCTCCAAATCCGCATGTGGCATGTTTTGTCCAGTTTGCATACACATAAGTGATAATAAATGGTGCAAAGAAGTGGAGATCCATCCCATTTGTTTTGTTTTTATAAACCAGCAGCTATGAAAGCCCACCATAGCTTTTTAAGAAGTTGCTAGAAGAGTATGTTATTTTTAAACTTCGGAGTCCCTATAACTTAAAGCATGTTTTACCTGGAGATTCTCTTTTTCTAAGTAAACGGAAAAAAGTGTTCTTCTTTCTATGGGAAATCATTATTTCCTCTTTTGTGAATCATTTTGTTAAATTAGGAAAGCCTTGCAAAAAAGTCCTCATGTGATGATAGTGTGTGAAAAATGTAAAATATAATTTAGGGTTTTTTAAGATGAATGACTTTTTCATTGTTTTATTGCCAATAGCAAATGCATTTCAAAATCAAAGTAACTTGTTAGAATCCACATCTTTACACTGCTACTGAAATTGTGTTTTGATTTCTTTGACATGATCCCTGATTGCTGTGAGAAGAATCAGTTCAGTATTTTTGTTCTTAGATTCCCCCTCCTTTGTCTTGCAGCTACTTGTGGCAGATTCCATTAACAATTGCAGTAGGAAATACGAGCCACATCTCATCAGAGGCAATTATATGGGTGTCTAACAAATCAGGTAAAAATAAACTTTCCTCCCAGTGGAATCTCATAAAGCATACTTGTGTTTTCCTCAACTGTTTCTTTGGAATTGATCCTAGATAATTGTTTAGTTGCTCTGCACCCAGGTTTAGCTACTTGAAATGAATTACAAAAAAAGGAGAGTTGGGAAGGGAGGGAGGAGGAATGAAGGATGAGCAACAAGCAAGATTTATAATTATCGCAGAAGTTAGACAGTATAATGAAAAGCTTTTACATGGAAATGTGTACCTAAGTGCTGAGTATTTTATATTTAGCAACACATATCAAATCATTGATGAATGCAATTCACTTTATTGATTGGTGAAAGTTAAATGTAATATTTTTATAGCAAATCATCTGATGAGTATGACTAAGTAAATGCAGAGTATTCAGAATTCTGGTATTTTTAACTCCGATCCATAGTCTGAACGAGGGCTAAGAAATGTTTACTGTCATTAAAAAGTTTCCTTATTGATCTATCAAAGTATTTCTTCTCTCTATTAGATAACCAGATGCTGGACCTCAAAAGTGCATTATTCTGCTTACTATTTATTTTCTCCCTCCTCAGTTCCTACGTGATCATAATAGTTATTGTCCTGAGGACAGCTAGGGCTAGATACCAGTGGATTTTTATCACCTAAAAAAGGAATCCCACCATAGAAATTTCATGACATATTTCTCTATTTCCTAAGTGGTTCGTGCTACATCAGCTGACAGTTTTGGACTGGAATTGAAGAGAGTGAGAGAAGAAATGTGGAGACTTGAATAGAATGATTATATGGAGGAGAAAAGAAGGATCCATGCATCCCCTTGACACATGGGCTGTAGAGGGAGAACTGACCCCTTCTTGTAAAATTAGAAGGGTATAGAGATTTCCCTCTGATAGAAATTTAACTGGAGAGAGGAAAGAGTCAAACCTGTGCGAGCCTGGTTTTATTCCTTTTTTTCTCTTTTATGAGTCACTAAAAGATAATAGTCACATAGAGCTTAGCAGTCAGCAGAACTAGAAATGAATGGTGCACGATCAGTGGAAATCTGAGTATCCCAACTTTCTAGTGGTATAAGGTATGTGTTTCTTTGCCCTGATCGTTTGCAGCCTATCAGAACATAATGTGTTTTACACTGTTCCCATGATACAATGGTCTAGAAATGTGCCTGGGACCCGGGCACTTTTCATACCTGGGAAACATACTCTAGTCAGAGTATACAGATGCTACCTCACTTTGCAGAAATATATCAGATTGGCCATACTTTTTAATATTAACACCTCCAGAATACTTCAAAACCTGTTTGCACTTTCAGAATCTGTCTTAATGACCTGCTCTACTTTTGTCCTTTAGGGCTTGATTGAACTCTCCTTGAAGTTAATAGAAAGATTCCCACTGACTTCAGAGAGAGTTGATCATCTCATCTCATCTCATTTCATCTCATTAAGTTGTACATGCATGCCTCCTTCCCTTCACTCCTGCCTTGAAAGTTCACTATATCACTATTATCTGCACAGTTGCTTCCTCATTGCCTTTTACTTGCAGAGTGCTGTGGAGGAACAAGTCCATAAAACCACTACCCACTCTTTTAAGATCTGCTGCTCCTATTGGAATGTCTTCAAGAAATCAACAAATTAATGATGGCCAGTGTGAGCAATAGTTTTGGGGTGGCTGCTATATAGAAATTAAAGAGGAACCTTTCTGAGTCATCAGTTTCCTGTGTAGCGAATCAATGCCACTGTGATCTATTGTCATTATCCTTGTCCTTCCTCATTACTTTCTCACTCACTCACTCACTTGCTGTGCCTCACTGAAAATGAGACTGTAAACTTACGACTACAGCAAGGATGTCCTCTTGCTTCTACTTATTGTTGTCTAGCTCAGCTAGAGAATTCCTCAACATAAAAAAGTCAGTAAGAACATCCCTGGATGTACTCAATGTATGATTCATTGTACGTGCAGGTATTGGGGCTGGTATAGATGACTCTCTGATACTCCTGGAGATTTTCTGCAGCTGCTGTGTTTGTTTCATGGGGATGTGGAAGGGATTCTGAGACTGGAAAGGACGGTTTCCAGGATTGATTCTTGCGGATGGGAAGAATCCTGAAGACTTTCTGTTGTGCGGAGGACAGTTTCAGTGTTGTCCTAGCAGGTAGTCTGGGAACAACTCTGCAAACTAGAGGTGAAACAAACTACTCCAGAGGATATTTGGAAGATTGGGAGTGGTCACATTGTTGTTCAAGTGAGTGTAATTGAATGCAGATGCTCAAATCAAATGCTGTTCATGAGGATGGTTTCCATGCCCTCTTTAGGAAGGACCGGGCATTTCGTTCTTGTTGACTGAACTGCTGTGCTAAAGAAGCTTCCAGTGTAACCTGAAGCATGGATAGGAGATGATGAACAGCTGTCTGTTGTCTGTCATGTAATACTGATCACATACCTCATTTCAGCTGCCAATAATGAAGAGGGTCCAAGTTAATGACTACCATTATGATATCTTGGCATATCACTTAAATTTTTCAGTAAAATTAACCTTATCTGTGTGTTATCTGAGAGAAATGAAACCACGGCAGTTTTGAAATAGCTACATATATTGCCATTCCTTTTTTATGATAGTTTAAATAATAATTTCCCAGGGGAGTACACCCCCTGCCTTGCACTAGAGTTCACCAGGGATGGTTATTTGCTGATGGAAGAGTCTCTTCCTTCATGTACATCCAGAAGGACAAGAGAGAGAATTACTGATTTTTGTATGTCTTCTTTGCTACCGTGTCTGTGACCTCATCAAGGTATTCTAGGATGCCAGTTGGAATTTTCATGAGCAAGGGATAAGAGGCTGCTGTCCAGTCTTGTGAGAGCCACTGAATGTAGGATGCTTGGGTTGCTGCTCTCTACTCATCCTGGCTGTGTCTGGTTACATACTAGAGATAGTGAGGCATGTAGATTGCTGATTGTTCAATAAGCGGAGCAGGATTAGTTCAGATAACTGCAGATCATCCCAACTGCTGGCAACAGAGCTCATTCTGTCCACTCTTCACAATACCAAGGTGAACAGACACACTGGAAATTACAACTATGCAGCATCTTTTTGAGATGTAATTTGTTGTCATTTGCAACAAATCCTGTAGAGAGGACAGTGCCAGGCCTTGTCAGCTTGTCCAGCAAAGTGCATCATCTCCAAGATGTTTTGAATTCAATGTAGCTCTTCACACCTGTTTGTGGAAAGTATGTAGTCATAGTTTTGGAAGGTTTTCATTTTGCAAGTGCTTCTGCCAGTCTCTGTTCTCCTTACCCAGTGAGCCATAGCATTTATGTAACCATTTTTCTACTCTTCATTTCATATACCAGCCATCAGATGACCCTTTTACTGGCTCAGTTTGCCTGGGCATGTGAAATGGAGCTGTCTCTTTTGCTCTCGGAGTGCTGCACAGATATGTCACCACCACCTTTTTCCATGTTAACTCCCCATAGCCATGGATGAGGCCATTCTGCTTCAGGCAAATGACAGCTGTTAAACCTCTCAAAACTAAACCAGTCACAAAGGAGATATCTCATGATTAGCCTTCCTATCCAAGCTGAGGTCAGAGACATCATGCTAAGATGGCTACAATGCTCTTTGTGCTACAGTCTTGTAGGTCTGCCTAATGATAGATTTCACCGGCACTGTGGGAATCATTGGTGTTACAAACTTCTGCTTTTTCAGAGATCCAGATAAGTTGCCTCTTTTGTGGTTGCTGTAATGATGTATGAATATAATGTCCACAGTGTTTTGGGATCAGCCCAAAATCAGTAGTGGGTAAAAAGTCAAGGATCAGCTTTGAACTCAGCCCGTCCCCACAAGACAACTCCTTAGCAGGGCTTGCGGGAAGGTGTTGGCAATTGCTGCTGAAGGCATACTAAGTGTGGAAGCACAGGCTGACCTGTCATGTTTCTGCAAATCCAGGAGAAGTAACCTTAACCTCAAGTGAGGAGGTTTAGCTAGCATCCGTTTCAAACAGGTGAGCAAGGCTTTGGACAAAGGCATACTTGCTGTTACCGGGGCATGATTGTTCTGGCACTCAGGCTCCAGGTAGGAAACATCTGCATGCAACTCAAAAGGTGCTGCTGAACTGACTGACACAGCTTTACAGTCTGCCTCCCTGCCCTTTCCATCCCCACCTTGACTGCTTTGTTATGTCCCAAGGAAATAGCCTCTGATGGACCTCCCTGCCTCTGGTAAATTGATTCTCAGTCAGACTCCTCTTAGTATCTCCACAGTATTGCCCTGAGATGGGGGAAAGAAAGTTCAATAGGGCAATTGCCTTCCAAACAGCAAGTCCCAACTTACTATATTATGCCACCTCCTACTAGATAATCTCTAACTGTAAGCCCCTTGACAGTCTGATTCTCCTCCTTGAAGTGTTTTGTAGAAGACAGCTGCTTCTGAGCTGAGGTTTGCTGGCTTCCCACTGGGGAATAAAGCATTAGTGCAGCATTAGAAAAAATACCCTTTCTTTTCCTTTCTGAAACTCAGCTGCTGAGCTTGATCTGTGTTGCTTCCAGACTCCACTCTTTTATCTTTCAAAAGTGGGAGGAAGAGAAGCACTGTGAAGTAAAATAAATATATAGGTCCTGCTTTACAATGTTAGCCAGCCATAGTGAGGACCAGGGATACAAGACCTGCAATCCTGGCACGATTTTGACAGTGAGGCAGAATCACTCCCCTTATTCTCAACAGCTGAGCAAAGATCCTAACAGAAGACTGCTGCTTGCACCGTGTATCACCTTAGACATTAGCAGTTCCATCATATAGGCATGTTAATGGATGGAAGGGTAGTCTGAGGAAAGAGTATGTGAGACAGAACATGATCATATTTACTAATGTGCTCCATTTATTGTGTTGTTCACTATAACAAAACATTTTTTCTCAACATGGAGCTATGACAACATGGCAAGTGAGATGGAAAGAACTTTTTCTTCTGGTTTACCTTCTCCCCGTATGAAAAATTCTTGCAAAAAGATTTGCAGAATTTAGTTAAAGCCAATATCTTTTCATGAAATATTGTGATTGTGATGAAATTCCTCATGGAACATTTTCTTTGTCAGAAAAATTGCACTTGCTGTGGTTGGCATGAAATTGTGCTACTCTTGTGCAGTTATTTTTGCAGGAAAATGGAGTCAGTTCTCCCAGTAGGAATTCTACCAATATAAACGGATTTCCTGGTATGCTAGAGGTTGTATAAAATGAAGAGTTAAAATAAGAACTGTGAGTCTGAACACTTGAAATGGTAGTAGAACCGTGTTTAGCACATGCTCTTGTCAGCGTTGGAGTAGTGTCTTGCAGAGAGGTGCCCTTCACCCAGACCTGCCTGACAAGGTGCTCATGTTGCCCTGCGGAGGAGCAGGCTTCCATCATTCCTGCTGGTTTTGATGGAGTTGAAGTTGCTCGAGAGCTGGGAGAGCTCAGAACTTCAAGCCACATGCGGTTAGCACCAGCTGGAGGACTGTCTCACACTTCCAGAGCAGAGAAAATGAGAATCAGACCCTAACTGATTTTCTTACTTCAAAACAAATGTCATAAAATTTAACCATTTCCTCCTAAATGTCTCCTATATGTGTGTGGCAAAACTGGAAGTTTCAGAGCAGTGTTATTTTCTGAAGCATCCAGACAAAACACGACCATGAAAAAATACTTCCTGATGGAAGAAGATTAAAAAAATTTCCCTTTAATCTCAAATCCAACTGTATATATATTTTAGATTGAATTTTAAGAGGTGAACTAAAGCCATCAAAGATAGATTTCTTCCCAAATGAAATCTTTGTTGTTGTTTAGAAAGTCATGAATAGTTTAATATAGGGTTTAACACTGAATGACTACCTTTTCTCTAACTATAATACTTTTAGCAGGAAACTAATAAATGTGTTTGTGGTAAGTGGAGAAATTGCCCAGGTGTATACAAATTTCCAGTGCTGTAATTTCTAAAAGAAAGAATTTATTTTCTAGGAAGGCATGAGAATCAACAGACTCAAACATCAAATTCCAGTAAATTATATAGAACTATGTGAAGTACATGCATCAGGCAGTCCCTTAAAATAACCACCTGCTTATATGAGCTGGAAAGGCGTGAAAGATGCCTGTCCTGTATTTCAGGAGAAGGTCAACACATGAATGGTCTTATCGAAAAATAATAGCAAGTGGTTATGGTTGGGTTTAAACTGACCAAAACAGCAATAATGCCATCGAGCTTTGAAAAGATACTGTTCTCCACTAAAGCAATATGCATTGGAGGTGTTGCCCAGCTGTTACTTGTGAAATAGGTTGTTTTGAACTTGTCATATTTGACTGGCAAGTATCATTCAGTACTCTATTAAAGCATAAGTAATTTCCTCACTTTGGAGATCAAAATTTAATACAAATACTCAAACAAGAAAAAATGTATTTTATTTTATTACATCTGATTTCAAAAATTTCCATTTAATGTATTTATTCACCCAGATATCGATTAATGTGTGCTTATAGCCCATTTGGTATGCTTTTAGGTATCATAGAGGTGCAGGGATTAACCAGTTGCAAGTAGCTACTTTCAGCTATCGTGGCATTTAAAGGTTAGTTTGCAACAGAAAAGCATGGGCGGAAAGCAGCACTGTGTTAAGGTGGTAGGATTTTCTGCCAGGTGTGAGCAGTCTGCTCCTGACCCCACATGGCAGTATGCCCCTGAAGACCCAGAGAAATGCTAAAAGTCCTCGTTCCCCTCAGCAGTCTCTCCTAGATATATAAGTAGGTAATTTTGCTGTTGCTCTTAAGAAACCCACTAGGTTGATAAGGAACGTAGCTGAGATTTAGGGGTGACAGGCTGTATTCACAGCACCACACTGGGTAAACTAAATAGGATGGGGTAGATCCAGATTCAAATTCCTTCTCTCCCTGTTTTACAGCAGATAATTGATCCAAATCTATTCTACTAAAGTGCCTTTATCACTATGCTGTAAATTGTTATGATCTTTTACAGTATTTTACAGTAATGTTTTTCTTTGTATAAGATTCAGCGGTCTACACAGGAACCAGTATTCAAGTCTTCTGTAAGTAGGCTGGAGCAACTGGGTGATTCTGACTTCAGGTCCAGTGAAAAAAGGATTTAAACACAGGAGCAACTTCAGTATAGCAGTCTAAGAGAGTTTGCTTAGGACCAAGCTATATAGCCCAGTGTTTAACAGACCCCTGTGGAAGGAAGAACACCAGGTGTTAAAACCTTGTTCCAAATCAGATTGCGTGGCAAAAGCAGCTTAGGTGCTTTGACAGTATGAATGCCTGGGAAGCCCACAGAGTTGTAGGGCTTAATTCTGGTTTTCTCACTTAGTCCCATTTCTGCAGGATATGTTGGCTCCTAACAAATGTGTCTGCTTGGCGCTTTATCACAGGTAACTAAATGGATGTAATCAATTTTTTTTAACTAAAGCTAAGGGTCTGTATTTTTTGTTCTCAATTGTTTATATAGAATAATTAAAGTGAACTAGTGCAAGTCAGTTAGACAAACCTTAAAAAAGCAATAACAATTGAACTGAATAGGCAACGACTGAGTTATCCTGAGCTTAATATTTCTAAGAAGTGTATTTTCAAGAGATTTTAATGATGTCAGAACTAGCTAGGTGAGCAGAGGACTTTCTTTTTTAATCCTGCAGCTTTTTATTTGGATTCGTGTGCATAACACAACTCCATGAATTTAACGTTAAACATATAATTAGGTGTTTTTAGGATTGGGGTCCTGCTGCTCTTTGTATTTTTTGCACCTTAAAATGATAGTTATTTGTGTGTTTGCTAGAGATATTTAGTCAAGGGAGAAGCATAACTTTTATCTGTAGTCCTAGTCATCTATTATTTCCTCAGAAATTACTTTTTATAAGAAAGGCTGAAACAAATCAATTTCTTTAGTAAGTCAAGGTACTAGATAGTATGTGTGAATTGTTAAGACCATGTTCTTAGTTTTTTTCCCATTTGTTACTTTCAGGGAATTCAAGCACACCAAAAAATTCCCTGATGGAATTAAGTTTAAAACAATTTTTGTGTATTTCTTTTTTATTTTTAAAAATGCAGGAGAAGACTGTTCCTTTTATCAACAGTATACAAACTAATTTTATTATAGTAAAAAAAAATGTTGCTGAAGTTTTAGTGAGTTCTGGTTCATGATCAGTTTTGTCAGAATAATTCACTAGATTGAAGACTTCTTCAAGAGATGTTGAAGCCTGAGGCTTCATTTCATGATGATTCTTTCCGTAGTGAAAGTGAGTACAGGGTGTTTTTGTTGTTGAAATCTCTAGTCCTGCAAATAGTTGTGGACTGCCTGGCTGTACAAATACTGGAATAAATTTAGACTTTCAGCCCCAAAGTGATTACTTAAAAAGAAGGGAAAGAGGAAGAACAGGTTGGTTGATATAAGGTTAATTGGTCTAGCTCTAAAGAGGAGCTTCTCAGTGGTTAGTGGCTAGAAGCTGTACAACTGGAAATACTTTAATTTAAAATCCAATATAAAAGCTTCATCGACTACATGCGGAAACACTTAAGAGTTTATATTTTTTTAATCACAGGTTTAGTCTTCTGTCTATAGCACGTCCATTGAATTATTGGAGTTATGGTTGTAGAAAGCTATTTTAGCATGGCCAGAATCAGGGTACCAGACTTAAAATGAGCACCTCTCATTTAAATACTATTTGCCAGGAAAAAACCACCCTTGGAGTTCTGTGTGTGTAAAAGGTCCCCATAGGAATGTTAGTTGGTGTCTCTCTACATCAGAACAGACAAAGGAAATTATTAATGAAACACAATGTTTTTGTTAGTCTTTGAATTAATTTTACTGTCTTCACGGATATTTAAAGAAGGAGAGAATTTAACAGATATGTCTTTAGAATTTTTAAATTTAAAATCAAGTCCCCTTCCCGTCTTGTTCTTTGTTTCCAGAACACCACAGAATTCCTGCTTTGGAAGAGGCAAGTTGGTTGCTGGGGAACATCAACCAGACTGGCTACTTTAGAGTTAATTATGATATTAGGAATTGGAGGCTGCTAATTAATCAGCTAACAAGGAACCATGAGGTAAGCTCCTCTTCTCATCCCTAAAATCTGTTTTGATAGGTGAACCTTCACTGTTTCATCACCCTAAATGGTTCAATTTTTGTGCTTGCCCCTCACAGGTTATCTCTGTCAGTAATCGAGCAGGCTTGATCGATGATGCATTCAATCTAGCCAGGTAAGTTTTCCTGAAGATAATCTATCCTCATACACATTGCTGCAATAACTCATGCAATCATTAACTCAGCAGTTGAGTGTGTTTCAAAGTTAAATATGTTTTGAACACACTTTAGTTCTTTTCCCCTCCCTCCTTTTTTTTTTTTTGTATGGCACATAAACGTGGTCTGTAGCACATTCATTGCTCTTGGTCAATAATTGCTGTAGGGTATTTCCGAGTCTGGAGAGGTCTGATCAATTTTGCAGCAAGTTCAATTTAACACATTGGAGATAAATAATCTCTTTCCTCTTTCTCTAATGAATGAGGGTTTTTTCTTTCGTTTCTCCCTAATGCCCCACCTCTCCTTTTTTTTATAACTGACCCTTGTGCTGTATTTAATTTGTGATGGAAAGCGCCTTCAAGCTTCAGAAATTTTTTTTGCCCTGACTTGTACTGTTATAACATTTTTTCAATATCTTTCTTTTCTTGTAATCTGCTAAAACAGACTCTTTTTCTGCTTGATGCTTTTCACGCAAACTGAAAAAATCAGAGTTCCATTGAGCTTTTCTGCAATTTATACAACATTTTGTGTTTTACTATGATCAGAGTTAATAATTAACACATATAGTCCTGGTTGGGTAATACCTTCTTTATGAATTGAGGCAATGGAATTGTCCCCATTTTGAAATCAGGACATCCAATATGTTGGTAGGAAAAGTGCAAAATGAGAGGAAAGTAGTGGAACATTTCAAACTTTTTGATTCTTGAGGTACCTGCAAACATTGCATCAGTAAAGCATGGTGATGTCAAAGGCAGCATGAAAAGAATTCCTGATATTACTGGCTTTTCTGTTTGCTAGTGTATTTATAGCCATATTTGAGCAGGGGCTTGCAAGAATCGGCAGTACTGAGGTACATTTCACTACAAAGAGTCACCAGAGATGTTTGAGATTCAGGCACAGTGTCACACAGAAATTATGCCTCAGTGATGTTCCAGTGTGACTGCAGTAAAACATAGTTGTGTGCCCTACCACTCTGTTCCTGCTGCCAGTGCTAGACTGAATATATGACATAAACTAGTGATTAGCCCTTACTTAACAGTCCAGAGATGTAATAGGGAAGGAGGCATCATGGGGAGAGAAGGAGTATCCATTTGCTTTTTGCAGTGTCCTTCATTCTTGCCTTGTGACATCTTCCCATTGGCAACAGGAAAGGACTAGAAATAGGTCATCACTTCAGACTTCAGTGGAGCGTGATTTGTGTACTCTCTGGCTAGTAGAATATTGCAGAGTATTCTGAAATATCTAGACTATTAGAAAAACTACTAAATGTTCAGTAATGTAACAGTCTTTTCCAATTTTATTCGGTTTTGGCACGTTGGAGAAGTAGTGTGCAGTTCCACAGAATCAGTGTGGCACTTTCTTCTTTTTCCATGCACTGAATGCAGTTAGATGTGGCTAGACTTCCCTGAAAATCTAGACACTGAAAAAAGCTGTTTCTTAAGCTGATTCTTATAGGTGAGTATTTTTCTTCTGAGTCAGTACTGAGACAGTGCTCTAGGATGTCTTGTTCATGAAGCATAAAGGCAAGGTCTTGATTAAAGGCTCAACCTGCCTCTTCTGGCCAAGTTTTGTCTACCTAAAAACCACCAAGAGATTAGGTAAGTAATGCATTCCCCACTTGCTTTCCAGAGCAGTTTTATGGTGATACTGGATCCTGCTGCTTTTTCGGAGGTAACTATGCCAGAGTGCTGTGAAGTCTTTCACAAGATTTCATATTGTAAAAACTTGACTTTCTTTTGTTAACGATGAGCTGCAGTGGACTGCTACTGCATTTGCTACTCATGCACTGTGGAAAAAAAGTAGTTGAGCTAAATATTTACAGTGTATACAAATGTGCATACATAGATATTACTTATGAGGAAATATTCTTCCAACAGGGATACACAGCAAGATTCCTGTTTCTTTAAAATCTCTGCACAGACTCCTATTGGTAGTATTACCTTGAGTATGTGCCTTACAAGCCAGTCTGGGTGAAGGAAAGATCTGCATGTTTGCAAACAGTAGATTTATGCTCTGTATTTCAAGAGTAGCAATAAGATATGTGGACCTGGCTAAACCTGCCATGTAGGGTAGACTTTTTGTTGATCTTTTTTTACTTTATTCATCTATCATCTTTCCTATTAAAAAAAACCCAAACAGTTATAGTGATGCTGAAGTTAGTCTAATTGGCTATATGACTATATGGTACCTTTTTAAGAAGAGTTTGGTATTTTTTGTTTTCATTTCGCCTCTCCCAGACAAAGAAAGAGCAGGAATAGTCCTAATCCTTCCTCTGTTCCTTTATCATGAGTAGGACTAGAGAGACATTAAGAGACTGTTGGAAGAGGAGTGTGTTGGGGGCAGGGCTCAATGGCAGAGTGCCTGAACTTCTGGGAGTACGAAAGCAGATGGAAAAGCTCTTGGTGGGACAAGCAATGGGGAATCGCACGCTGACGTTGCAGTGCGGCGCAGCTGCCCCTGCTGTGTCGGGTGCTCTGATGTGACACAGCAGTGTTCCTAAAACAAGCTCCAAGGGCTATCAAAATCACACAGACCCTTTCAATTTCCTCAAAAAGACAGTGTTCTGAAGGCCGCCGTCAGCCTAAAAGCAGCTTAGCTTTTCCCCCCTTGGCTGCGAGGCACAGTGCAGAAAGTCGCTTCACTTTCTTTTGGAGCAGTACCGTGGTTTGGATGTTACCTGCCTCGTGGATGCGGTGCTGATTCAGTCTCATCTCTGATGCACAGCGTGTGTTTCTCTCTGTCCATATAATGTTACGTGATGGGGAGATTAAATGCATACAATTGTCTCTGACTGTGACATGAGAAAAGGTGAGTAACCTTATTGACCAGGCATAGAGGTAGTACTTGGTAGTTTAGACCTGACTTCTGAGAAAACTGGCTGTTTTTAAGGGTAATTCAGTCCTCAGTTGTGCTCCCTAGTTGCACTGATGTGTTATCTTCTTGTCTGCAACTATAAACATACACATTTGGAGAGAGAGAAGAGAACTGTGGGATACGTGCTTTTATTTTAATTCCTAGCTATTATTTTCAGTGATAAAATAATGCAAAAATGAAAACATAACTTCTTAAATTCGTGCTGGTCCTTTTTAAAAGAATTTCTGACATAAACAGATTTTTTTACTGTACTGAAGAGACTGTATTTCTTCAATATACCCTGTCCTTCTTAGAAACTTCTGAAGTGCTCCCTAGTGTGTTGTTGAACTTGATACAGATAATGTCCATTCCACACCAGAAGGGTTTGACTCAATTTTTGCACTGTCCTAGTATGGTATGTCCTAATATGATATTTCTGTGTAGTTTTACTGCTAATTGATGTTGTTTGTGGAACAAGTACAGGTCTTTTCTTTAGTAAAATTTAATAATATTTAGATCTGGAGAAAGATGAAAAAATTGCTCAGATAAATTATTTTGGAGCACCACATTTTTTTTTTTTTTTTTAAAAAAGGTGTGTTTGGTTTCATTCCTCCAAACTGTTTATTATCCTTTCAGTGTCCAGCATAACGATTTATCAAAAATAAACAACATAAATGAATTGATACCTCCAAGGAATATTTTAAGCTCTATAACTTTAATTTCATAAAGTTTTACCCATTTTATATGGAAATATATTCCTTCTTCTTCCTTCTTGGTGTATTTTGGTTCCATAAAATTAATCAAGCAGGGTTGTATTGAATAATAACAATAAAAAAGCTACAGCGTGCCCACTGTGTTTGAATTCTCACAAGCTTGTTTGTTTTTCAGATTTTTAAGCGCAGTTCTGTTCTCAACTGTAGTATGTGCACATACCCTGAGGATCTGGAGAGCTGTGGCCTTGGCAGTAACATAGCTTATGGAAATACATGCCCCAAATTCTTGAGCAAGAATAGCACCTTGGCACTCTCTCTTCCCGTCTTCTTGAAGATCCTTTGTCTTGTGGGGATGTTTTGTATGAAATTTCAGCACAATTTGAAAATATGTTGATTGTAGTAAATGGGATGTGTTGACTGAGAAAACTGAGGGAAGATAAATAGAACTGTGGTTTTGTTCTAAGCTTAAACTGAGCAGAGGGCAGCTCAGATAGCTCCAATAAGTAGTGTCACAGGAAATAACAGATATCCTACTGTTTCTTGAGAACGTGAGTAATGTTGTCAGCTTCTCCTGTCTTTCCCTTTCCTTAGGATAAGGGGTCAGTTAGTGACTATGTGAGGTGGGAAACATCCCAAAGGTAGACCTGTAAATCTGAGCTTGTCACCTTGCGGTGCACTGACAGTTAATGGAGAGAAACATGCACTTGACCTCTCAAAGCCACTTAACCACATAGGATAAATTACCCTCCTAATGTCAAGAGTGTTGTGTCACCCCTGGTTCTTCCTTACTGGGCTCTAAATCTTCATATTCACTTCCCCTCATTAAACTAGTTGACTTAATCCAATATTATGTCAAAGAAACAGGTCTGGTTTGTATTCAGTGTTAATCAGTATTGGATCAGATGTGACTGTGGATACCTATTTACTGTCACCTAAAATAGTTATTCTTCCCAGTTCTGGAAGAATCCATCAGTTTTGTCTCTTGAAACCTAATGTGTGCCTCATACCCCTTTGATCCTGCCTGCACCATAGTCAGCTCACTGTGTTAAGGTGGCAGGTGCTTGGTTTGCATGCCAGTTGCTCAGGAAACCTTTTTTTTGATGCTGACAATCTGTCTTGCTATCAATTAATATCTTATCTTCTGTTCTGCAGTGAAGAGAGAGTGGTGGAGTTCCTCGGATACTCTGATTTTCCTGACGGTTCCCTTTCGGGTGGGTCATAGGCCTAGTGACAGTGCAGTGCATGTCAAGACTACACTCATTGGTTCCACATTAACAAAGGTCAAAGATAAACTTGACAGTAGTTTTCGCATATTTCTTAGCAGCATTTCTTCGATGTTTATCAGAAGCTTTTTCTTAACTGAATTCCTGAAAAGGCATGAAGTGGTGTTGTTAAATAGTTGTTCTTCTGCTCCAGGGATGGATGGCCATGTTGGAGTGCTGCCCATTTCCTTTCACAGATTAGTGCGAGAGTGAGCTATAGTCTCTTCAGATGAATTTTTTTTTTAGGCCAGAAAAGCCTGCCCCTGTAGACTTCACAAATATAGGGAGCTGTGTCAGAAATGAGCAACGACAAAAAAATATACGTTCAGAATTATCTGCGAACTAAGTGACTTCCCTGCTGCAGATGGCCTTCATGAGAGGTCCTCTCTCTCAGAATTTCATTCAACAGGCCAAAACCAGGAACCTGGTGCAGATACATGATGAGTTATGATGATTGTTTTCCTGCCGTTAATCAGTTCTTCTTGGCTTGCTTTTTTCCAAGCTGTGAGTTCTGCTGACCCTAGAAAACCAAAGTCTGAGGGTAACGGAAAATGCAGTGCCAACCTACCTTTCGATATACAAATCCAGATTCTCTCCCTTGACACAAATTCATCTTTAACAGCTGGTGCATTTGACTCCAAGGTTGATTCCAGAAGTAAAGTACTGAAGTAAGCTAATACTCACTCCAGATCACCTTCTCACCAACTTGAAAAGAGAAATTAATTTAAAAAGTAACTCTCAGTTAACTAAGTATAAATTTCCAGATCCCAAAGGCTATGTCTTTAGGACCCCTTGTTTTATTTTTTTTTTTTTTTTTAAAGCCAGCAAATCAAAGCCAACCCTCTCCTTCTTCCTTAAGTTAATTCCTGGATGTGGAGTATTGCCACTCGGGCAAAAACATCTTATCTATTTAGCTACCTAAGGCAGCACCACACCCATAATGATTAGCTGATCTTATTTCTGGAAACTGAGAGTTATCTTGTAACCAAGCCTCTAGTTTATATGCTTCCATATAAAATCCAGAATTACTGCTAAATTAGAAGAATGTTTTCTTGAAGTTTCTGGTGGAAATACATGCATAACAAAACTAAACTATGGAGTTGAAGTGATCTTCATTGTTGTTTTCCTTCTCCAGAGATTAAGATTTAATTTATTGTAGCATTTGAAGTCTTCCAACATATCTGGGCTAATTGGTTCCAGGTTACAGTTCTTTGTGTTACCTAAAGTCCTGTTCAGTGTAATGTCAGGAAAAATCAAAGCATTTGGGGGCCCATTTAAAATTCTGGGGCTGGATAATAAGTAAGTGACAAAGGTAGAAGTTCTCATCTAGCCTAATTAATGTATTTCAAAATGTTTCAAAATTTCAACAGCCACATCCAGGGTTGTTGACCTTGTTTTACTTGGGTATTCATAAACAATCATATAGAGTCCATTTAAATGAATAAACTGCGGTTTAACTCCAGCCTTCATTATTACTCCTGATCGTATTTGCTGATAGTTCAGCACAGAGGCAAACAACAGATATGTTAAGCAGCGCCCTTAATTAGTGCCTCTGAGTACCAGCTAAGGGAGTGAGTATTAGATCGATAGTTTGTATCACGCTTGATTAATAGTGGTATAGATTTACTATTTTAATAAATGAGGCCTCATCTAAATTATTTCAGCAGATGCCATAGTAACTCTCTTTCACTGTCAGGCAAATTTTGGTGATGGTTCACCAGCAATTGATTTAGTTATGGCTTCCTACAAAAGTTGTTGGATTTCCTTTGACATAAATACTCTCTCAATGGGCCAGAGCAGCTGCGCCTTCTTCAGAGAAAATAGGAAGCTACAAATATTTTAAGGTAGTATAATGGTATTCATTCCATATGCTGCGCGTCAGTCCATATGTTCTGTGACATATCACAGCCTTGATATCTGCCTTACATGGAGATACACATTTCAGCTAACGTTTGCATATGTTCGTACAAGAGGAATCAAAGCCATTCTTGAGAGTAAGCACACTAAAAGTCAATTCTGCTTTTGTAGTATGTATCATATGTGCATCTGATCCTGTTGCATAGCTAAGAGCAGTAAAGCAAATTGTACAGCACATTCCAGGGAACTGCCAGTGCTGTGAGAGCATCCTGGACAATAGAAAAACCTGTTAAGAGCCAGGGAAGAAGTTGGAGAAAACTCTTCAGCATGTACAAAAGAGAAACGGTAGATCTGAGTTCTCTGCAGAGTGTTTAGTGCAGGGGGTAGGTCTTGGTCTGGTATACATCTATCCTGTAGAAGTGGGTGATGTTCTTAATCTACATCCCCACAAAATTTGTCTATGCTTCAATTATTTCTGGTACTTCTGAGTTATTATAGCACTAACTGTTTTATCCTATAAACTGCATTAACTCTATTCTTAGCTGAACCCAGGTCAAACTGCCAGGAAAACATGACTCTGGTTTCAAGGGAGTGAAAGAATTCTTTTTAGCTAATTGTTGTTAGCCCATTGTCTTTTCACCCCATGGTCTTGGTCTGTTATAGTTCAAGCTGGTCTCTGAAGTCAGCTTGGTATGGATGTATCCATGTTGCAGTGCAGATGCCAGGGACTGCTGTGTAATGACAGGGGAGGGGAACCGTCTGTGAAATTTGTTTCGGGAACATTAATTAAACCAGGTCTGAATTACACTTCAAGAGAACGCTTAACTTGGAGTTCGAGGTTAAACAAGAGGAGGAGAGTGGCATGAGTGGAGCTTGCTGAAGGCTTCTTAGCAACTTTGAGTATTGGAAAGGGGGCTGAGAAGTGCAAATATGGCTTCAGGAATCTGTGTGTTGGTGGGGCAGAGAGAAGTCTTCGTCCAGCCTCACAACCTATGCCATTCTGTGGGAGCCCTATCCTCTCCTACCTAACATACACCTGTTCCCTGTGCCTTCCTCTCATCTACAGACCCCTTTTTCTTCCCCGCAGCTGCCTGGTCAGCCCTTTTCCCCACCTCCCTCACCTGTCCTGTCCCAGTAAGCAGCTTTTTTTCCTCCTTACCCTTATCCCAGAACCCCATTACTTTTCTCTCTGAGGGTTTGGCAGGACTAGTATGGAGAGCAAAAGACCCTGCTGCTACCTTGGTCAGGGTAGCAGCAATGAGCCACCCTAAGAGGCTGGAGGTGCTGCTTTAAACACCCTGTTGTTTCGCAGCATCAACAAAGGATATATGAATAAAAGGCAAGAACAACTTTTCTAGCTAGAAAGGACAATGCTGATGCCTCATCAGCATAAACAAAATAGTCTGCCACTTTAGGCTACTGACTGCTTTGCTCGCAGTTTTGACCTGACTGCACGATTGCTGCTCAGAAATGATCCTACTTTTTGGGCTCATCTGACTGCTGTTGGCCAGGATTGTTCTCTAGAGGAGGTCTGGTCTTTGTCAGTGTACACTCTATCCGCTTGGCAGAACATAATGCCAGGGTGAATTTTTTAATTCAAAGTGCAGATTATACTTTCAAGGTTTTTGGTCTTCATTTGGTGATTTTATAAAGCAGTTTTTTAAACTGTAGACTAAGGTCCCTTCACTTGATAAAATTTAAGAGAAGTCTTGGGAATCAATGTTGTGTTAGTTTAGCTCCTTCCTATTTGGCTAGAAGTGTGTTTTCCTCTACCCAGAAATCAAGCAATAAATGACGGGAAGGACTGTGTTATGACTAATGCACTGCACAGAAACCTGGGATGCTGTTTCTGCTATAGACTTCCGAGGTGATCTTGGTAAAATCACTTAAACTCTTTGTGTCTGTTTTCTCTCTGTAAAATGGAGATACGAGAATAGGTGAGTGTTTACGAGAATTTCAGAGAATTTTATTATAAATATGCTTATAGGGAATTGCTTTTACAGAAAAAAATATCCAATTCTTTAGATATTCTGGCTGTTGTGGTGCAACCCCAGCTGGCTACTAAGCACCACACAGCCACTCGTCACTCCCCCCTGGTGGGATGGGGGAGAGAATCTGAAGAGTAAAAATGAGAAATCTTGTGGGTTCAGATAAAGACAGTTTAATAGGTAAAGCAAAAGCTGCACATACAAGCAAAGCAAAACAAAGAATTCATTCACTACTTCCCATCAGCAGGCAGGTGTTCAGCCATCTCCAGGAAAGCAGGGCTCCATCATGTGTAATGGTTACTTGGGAAGACAAACACCATCACTCCAAATGTCCCCCCTTCCTTCTTCTTCCCCCAGCTTTATGTGCTGAGCATGGTGCCATATGGCATGGAATATCCCTTTGGTCAGTTGGGGTCAGCTGTCCCAGCTGTGTCCCCTCCCAGCTTCTTGTGCACCCTCAGCCTACTCGCTGGTGGGGTGGGGTGAGAAGCAGAAAAGGCCTTGACTCTGTGTGAGCACTGCTCAGCAGTAATGAAAACATCCCTGTGTTACCAACACTGTTCCCAGCACAAATGCAAATCATAGCCCCATACCAGCTACTGTGAAGAAAATTAACTCTATCCCAGCCAAAACCAGCACACTGGCAAACAAAATTCAGATTGTATGGGTATTTTCAAGACCAGGCTTCTGTGCTTTACATATGAAATTTCTGGCTTTTAAACACGTATTTCACTTGGCTAACTGAAATGCAAATTATAAACATTAGAACAGGAAAAAAAAGAGGTATGAAAAGTATTATGCATAATAATAAACAAACTCAATTTTGAATTTGCTCAAAAAGCTCTCATAGATACCATTGCATGTTGACAACTTGAGGAATAGAAGGGCTGTTTCATTCTACCCTTCCCAACAAAATCATCAAGAAAGAAAATAAATAACACTTTTAATAATTGAGTCATCTGAAACTGACATCTATTAGCCCCTGAAATACATTCAAATTTCTTTAGTTAATTTAAGTGTGTGAATGACATACATACTTCTCAAAAATCAGGGTTTCATGATAATGAAAAGCATGACATACCTAACTTACTGCATAGTCTTAATTTTCAGCAGCAAGATTATTCCTTTTCATCTTGCACTACTCTTTTTAAATTCTTTTCTTTTTTTTTTTTTTCATATGGGGAAGAAGAGTAAAGGAGAGATACTGAACTGCAGTTTGAAGGAATTTTTGTTGCATTTTTACAAACACAGAGGGTTTTAAGTTCGGGTTTTTTCTATTTTCAACGAAGGTGATATTAATTCAAATTAATATTAGCCTTTGCTTATGTGGCAACTCTAAAACTGCAAGATAATTTAATCCACATGATACTCTGATAATTACATTGAATTTGAACAATTCTTTGTAGGATGCTTCAAATACTCTTGTGTGGAGTTGAATGTCACTTGAAGAGTCCTCAGATATTTTGCATGTAAGAAAACATAATAATAAGCAGGCTTCACTTAAAACTGTCATACTCTCTGAATCCTTTGATGTTGGAGAGATTGAATGCTGATTAAATTTAGTACTTAAAATAAGCTTGTAAGCCAAATGTTGCTATTGCATTTATCAAAGAGCAGATGTGCATTCCTGTCCTGTTTACGTGGAAGTCCATAGCTGGTACAAATCATGCTGCCTCCATTAAGTCACTTTGGATGTCTTAGAAAAGCAGAGTCCTTATCTGATCTTAAATCAGCCCAGCCCTGGGAGTGGAAGATGAAGTAGATCATTCTTTGATACTGGAGATCACAGAGCCTTTTTTACAGGTTGCCCACTAGTTTTCTATGAGAAAACATTCTTTTTCCAGCTTCCCTAGTGGAACATGGATGCCAGTCATCATAAGTTTTTAATCTTTGGATTTCCAGTCTTGCAGGAGTTGAAGGTGAAATCTGTGACCACAAGAAGTAGTTTCCCTGTTGCATGGGTCTCCTTGCTCAAAGCTTTTTTTATGTGTCAGGGTTCAACATACCTGTTTTTACTCAGCTGCCAAGGAACTGCTGTTAAGGCACTGTGGGAAAGAATATCCTAAATACATCAGGAGGGGCACCAGTCCTTAGTAGGTCCAGAAGAACTGAATAGGTCTAGAAAAAGCCAAATACAGTTAAATGTGAATGCTCATTGGCACCAAGTTTCTCTGTGAATTATTCTAATCCACACACTTGACTTAAATGGTAAAAGAATGAATCAATGAGTAAGAATCCTAACTTATTTTAAACTGTCCCTTTATGGGTTAATGTGTATCGTCTAATTATTCGTATATTGCACATGCACAGAAACAGAACTGAAGTTAATCTGAGTTGCACATCTATGTTCTGAAGAGCTGCGTTTTCCCCCTTCAAAATTACCCAGACAAAAAGCTAGTCATGTTTTACATATTTCATAAGAAGCAGATGATGCAGGGTGAGTTTTAAACCAGCAGCAAGTAAATCACCTCATTTCCTTTGTTTCAACAATGCAGACCAGTTTGCTGCCAGCTTGTATTTTCTAATTTTGATTTAAACACATGACTTATAATGACTTTGTTGGGTGGTGGGACTAAGGGATTTATGGTGCACTTGTATGTGGGACTCTCATCACTGTACGGCAACCCTGTCGTTTTTGTGACAGAGTCTGTTTGACTGGTGCTGGATTTATGATAGAAATAATTCAGAGCAGAGTAATAATTTTCCCTTGGCAATTACACTACCATTTGGTACTTTGTCCCTAAGGGGAAAATGAATGTGCTGGGATCTGTCCGTAAGTTCAGCGACTCAGTGTAAAGAACAAATCAAGGTCAGAATGCAGCTGAATGCACATTGATGTTTTGTAATATAATCTAGATCTCCTGCTTTTATCTGAGTCATTAAAAGCTCATGTAATTTAAAGATTATTTTTGATTGCTGTGAGATTTTTAGTGGGAATTCTTTGTGAGGGATATTTCATTACCACGTTCAGTACTTTCTTTTTCTGTTCATTGCCTCTTTTCTCTGTAGCAATGGCCACCCTAGCAATTTCTTCAGTATAAGCAGGATAGTACCTTGCTAAGGGTTGGTACTTATGATATTATATAATGTCATAAGCCACTTAATGTATATATAACTTTTGAATGGTCTTTTTCCACCTCTGCCCTTGTTGTAAAAATGGGATATCACCTTTTCCCCACAGTTTGTCAGCAGCCTCTTTAGGCATGACAAACCTGCTGGACCATGATGTTTGTCTAGAGGTAATTTGTCTAATAATGAAAACAGATCTCTCTGCTAGTCTGTGTTCCTGCTCTCCTGTTCTCCACTTTAGTTCATCAGGCAGCTGTGAAATTAGGAGCAGAGATGATAAGACAAACTTCATGTGGTGCCATGTTTCTAACACATGCTAAAGTTCTCATGTGTAACAGTGGCTACAGAATGATTGACATGCTGATAAACTGATGGATAAGGACAATTATATAAAAAGTGATAAAACAGCCAAGGGTCTCAAATGTGATTTTTTTTTGTTAAATTTTGCTTTTGTAGTCATGTTTTTTAAATAACTCAGTATGGAGAAGGCTGGCTTAGAGCTGGCTTGTAGAGGCTGTTTTTTAAGTCTGGGCTCCTTTCTATGTGACCAGTGATGTCAATCAAAAACCTCTAATCTAGAATACAATAAAGAAGGACCCCTGCTTTTTGTAGTTTATACTGGAGCTACATAAACAACCGTTCATTTTAGGGCATGAAATGGATCTGTTGGTACTCTTCTGTGAATATTTATAGGGCAAAAGACCAGAGTTTATAATATTCTAATTATCATGCCTCTGAGGAGTACTGAAATTCTAGTGTTCCTAGGATATCCATTGCTAGAGGCCTATATAAACAAAACTAGACAAATTTCTGTCAGGAATGGCATTGGCAAGAATCTACTTTAGGTAGGGGAGAGACTAGATGAGTTCTTAAAGTGGATTCCAGCCTTTTCATTCCAGATGCTATAGGTGAAGCTTTGTAAACTTTTTAACCTGTACTTGAGAAATGCTTAACCTGAACATCAGTATGCATTCAGCCACTGTTTATGAATCAACACTGTTTGATTTGACTATTTTATCTGTTAAGACACTTGCCAAGACTATCCCAGATTCCTCTGCAGAATTTTTTTGGTTGTAGATGCATGCTTGCTAAGATTCTCATGTGGCTACTGGAGACATACCTGGAGAAACAGTGTGACTGTTTCAGACCAGACATAAGATTGGACATCACAGTATTTCTGTGGTGTTTATGTTTGTTACCTGGTTTCAGTATAGCCCATAATCAGTTATTCCCTGAGTGACAGACAGTATTCCAATTTTCCTCTGAGATGGCTAAGCTGGAAAAGAACCTTGTCTCTTAGCCCTGGCTCTCATGCATTTGGACTTTGGCAGGCAATATCTGATAGTAGTTTTTCTGGACTTTAAGGATAACAGTATGATTGATGGCTAAAAAGACAGAAGAAAAATAAGGATTTTTGTTACTGACCTTCCAGTGACATTGTTGGAACAGAGAGTGATAAATCAAGCTGCATGTGTAGAGTATGTACTTAACTTATGTTATATTCTGTAGTGCCTTTGAATAAATATTACCAGACAATTATATGACAGGGAAATTATTTTACATTTTTCCCTCTGATGGGAAGGTTGCTACTGTTACTCTTCTTATTATTGTAATGATATTTGATAAACATTTCTGTTTAACATTTCTGCAGATCTGTGTTTTTCTGTCAGAGTTTACAGAGATATTCAGAATAGACTAATTCTTTGTTCTGCCTTCTTTCCTCATCTTGGTTATTATCCTGCTCCATAAATGACACAACTGACCTCAATTAGCAGTTGTCACCAGCTGGTGGTGTATGTTTGTCACAAGTCCGGTGACACTTGTGAGTCTTTGACGATTCCTTCCTACTTTGCTGGATGCAAAAATTTTGCTCTTGCTGACTAGATCCTGTGTAACTATCTTTGAACCTATGTCGTGGTTTAACCCCAGCTAGCAACTAAGCACCACGCAGCCGCTCGCTCACTCCCCCCCGGTGGGATGGGGGAGACAATCGGAAGGGTAAAAGGGAGAGAACTCGTGGGTTGAGATAAGAACAGTTTAATAATTGAAGTAAAATAAAAGAGAACAGTTAAAGAGGTAAAGCAAAGGCTGCGCACGCAAACAAGGCAAAACAAGGAATTAACTCGCTACTTCCCATCGGCAGGCGGGTGTTTGGCCATCCCAGGAAAGCAGGGCTCCATCACGCGTAACGGTTACTTGGGAAGACAAACGCCATCACGCCAGATGTTCCCCCCTTCCTTCTTCTTCCCCCAGCTTATATACTGAGCATGACGTCATATGGTATGGAATAACTCTTTGGCCAGTCTGGATCAGCACCCCTGGCTGTGCTCCCTCCCAGCCCCCCCGTGCACTGGGCAGAGCATGGGAAGCTGAAAAGTCCTTGATCAATGTAAGCGCTACTTAGCGACTATTTAGCGGTACTTAGCATCGACATTGTTCTCATCCTAAACCCAAAGCACAGCCCCATACCGGCTACCAAGAAGAAAATTAACTCTATCCCAGCTGAAACCAGAACAGTATCCACCCTTTATTCCATACCATTTACGTCATGCACAGGTCTCACATTATCCAATACATCCTCTTTAACCACCACCCCCCTTCCCATCCTTTGATACAATACACAGGTATCATTCCCTTAGTCTATGGACCACCCCTGGGAAATGTTTGTAGTTCATTTAGTCCATGACTTTGGGCTCCATCGGTGACGGTGGTCACTCAGGACAGGAGAGGCAGCATGTTGTGCGGATTTATTGGGCACCAAAGCCGGCTCAGGTCGGGTCACTGCTGCACTTGCACTGCTTCTTGTAAGGCTTCTCCTCCATTGGTTCAGGTAGTTCCTGCTATGGTAATTCCTATAACATGCAACTCAGATCGTGGGTTACAACAATTTAAAGGTATTTCCATTACAATCTCCACCCCGGCTCCTTTTGGCCAGGTTATAGGGTTTAACATCGCAATGAACTCCTCCCCTTGCTGCTAGCCTGGCTAGCAACAAGGGGTTCCTGCTATAGTAATTCCCACAGCATGCAACTCAAATCCCGGGTCACAACAATTTAAAGGTATATCCATTACAATCTCCACCCCTGGCCCCTTTGGGCCAGGTTATAGGATTTAACACTGCAATGGACTCCTCCCCTTGCCCCTGCTCTGGCGTGGGGTTCCTCCCATGGCAGACAGTCCTCCATTAACTTCTCTAACATGAGTCCCTTCCCACGGGCTGCAGTTCTTCACAAACTGCTCCAGCGTGGGGTTCCTCCCATGGCAGACAGTCCTCCATTAACTTCTCTAACATGAGTCCCTTCCCACTGGCTGCAGTTCTTCACAAACTGCTCCAGCGTGGGTCCCCTGTGGGATCACAAGTCCTGCCAGCAAACCTGCTCCAGCGTGGGCTCCTCTCTCCACGGGTCCACAGGTCCTGCCAGCAGCCTGCTCCAGTGCGGGCTTCCCACAGGGTCACAGCCTCCTTCGGGCATCCACCTGCTCCAGCATGGGGTCCTCCACGGGCTGCAGGTAGATCTCTGCTCCACACTTAACTTCCATGGGCTGCTCTGGCATGGGATTATCCACGTCCACAGATGCTTTGGGGTGTCGTGCTCCGTCAGGGACTCATCCACAGGTCACAGTCCCTTCGACTCGAGTTCACACTGGAGTTCCAGCCTGTCCAGTACAGCAGTACAGAAAAACAGCAGAGATGCCCTGGCCATCTGCCAGCCCAGGTGCATGGCCATTGCTGTTATCAAATTGTCCCAGGCACAGCACAGTAAGGTGATGAGCAGTACAGCAAGCAGAAAAGCAAAAACCAGCCACTAACGAGCACTAGGCTCTAATATACAGTAAGGCAAGCAAGCCCCGTGGCAAACACAGAAGCCTGCCGATTAACAACTAAACAGCAATAACAGCTATAAATTCGATCTAACACATTCCAATTAAATCTGTCGTTATCTCGAACCCTTCAAGCCCCACGTTGGGCGCCAAAAAGGACTGTCGTGGTTTAACCCCAGCTAGCAACTAAGCACCACGCAGCCGCTCGCTCACTCCCCCCCGGTGGGATGGGGGAGAGAATCGGAAGGGTAAAAGGGAGAGAACTCGTGGGTTGAGATAAGAACAGTTTAATAATTGAAGTAAAATAAAAGAGAACAGTTAAAGAGGTAAAGCAAAGGCTGCGCACGCAAACAAGGCAAAACAAGGAATTAATTCGCTACTTCCCATCGGCAGGCAGGTGTTCGGCCATCCCCAGGAAAGCAGGGCTCCATCACGCGTAACGGTTACTTGGGAAGACAAACGCCATCACGCCAGATGTTCCCCCCTTCCTTCTTCTTCCCCCAGCTTATATACTGAGCATGACGTCATATGGTATGGAATAACTCTTTGGCCAGTCTGGATCAGCACCCCTGGCTGTGCTCCCTCCCAGCCCCCCCGTGCACTGGGCAGAGCACGGGAAGCTGAAAAGTCCTTGACCAATGTAAGCGCTACTTAGCGACTATTTAGCGGTACTTAGCATCGACATTGTTCTCATCCTAAACCCAAAGCACAGCCCCATACCGGCTACCAAGAAGAAAATTAACTCTATTCCAGCTGAAACCAGGACAACCTAGTTCTTCCAGGCTACAGAAGGAGAATCCTAGACGCATGCCAGCATCCTTTGGCTGGTGAGTGAGTTTGCCACTGGTCAAGTGAGCCAGTATTTCTTGCTAGATGCAGTATCCCCTGGGAAAGACGAGTCTTGAAATCAGTCTTAGCACTGGACAAGCTTTTAGTGTAAAGTAGAAGAGTATGATTGTACTAACATACAAAGTTTAAGAGACCAGCTGCTGTGCTTTGTGAAGATGCAGAATACTCAAGCGTAGCTCACCACACAGACATGGTGCTTTGGCTAGTTTCTGTCTTCTTGCTGACCTGGTTGTCATGATAGTCATGCTGCCTCCCAGGACAATTCACACTGCTGCTAGATCTGTGATCTGGATTTTAGGACTTTTTACCCATATGTGGTTTTATGGTTCATGGTTTATATCTCTTTTATGGTTTAGGATGAGAGCTTCTCCTTATATCTGTTTTCTCAGCTATGAATACCAAAACTTAGCAACCTTAGTATTTGTCATTACCATTATCAAACTCTTTCCTTTCTTTGTGAAGGAAAATATTCCTCAAGCTTTTTAAGCTGTAGTATACTTTTAATGTTTTATAACACATACGTTATATACCATATTTTACACAAAAAGGTAAAACAATGCATGTACTCATCACTACCTCTTGATAGAAACTGTTTAATATCAAATAGTCTGGGAGCACAGTGTATTTGGAGCAAGAGGTTCACAAACATGGCTTAGTGGCTGAGGGTGAAAGAATAGGCCTATCATGGTTTTCTGTGGTCATCCATACAATAAAATAGTGTAGAATATATAGAACATTCTGCCAAGGCAAAGTTCCTGAAGCACTTCTGTTTTCTCCAGGGAAGTGCTTCTATCTTAACTGCCACTGTAAAAGGATTTTAGATATGTCTCTGCTCAGTTCCCTCAGAGGTCCAGCCTAGCAGCTGTACTTGAAGCACATCCGCCCAACATGTGCTGACAGAGAGTTTAACATTGGTTGTAGCAGCCATAACCACTTTCCCTCAAAATCATGATCTGAAGTGATGAATTTGTTGGCGTTTATATAATAACGTCATCCACAAGGACCTCCCCTCATCCCCATCCCTGCTCTTGGGACTGATTCTGGTGATGTGGGTGGGGGGTTGATTTTGATGATACTGTGCATAAGCTCTTCAAGGCTCATACCCAGAAAGAGAAGGAAGTTCAGGAGTAAACAGGAAAGACTCAGACTTTGCCACAATTTGTGTTTGTGAGAGGGAATGTACCCTTAGGGAAACATTAGGAAAAGTGGGGGATGGGGCAAAGGCAAGCAGAATTGAATGGGCTGATAAATTTGGAAGTTAGAAGCAGTGAGTGGTGCGAGTAACAGTTTTTGTTGTGAACAGGATGAGTATCATCAGCTAAGAATCATGATTTTGAAACTGATTAGGAAGGCGAAAAGCTCAGGAATAAGTGATAGATCTCTCTGAGTTCACTTCTTATGTGTCTTTATGGAGAGGTTAAGCTTAAGAAGAAATAATCCGTTTATTTTGCAGTGAAGATTTCCCTGTTGAGCATAGCATAGAGAGATTTAATTTCAGAAGCATGATCCTAAATGTCCATTACTGCAGCTATAATAAACATTCGCCTGTTTATTCCTTAAGCAGCATGTTTCCTAGAGCTATTCCTCTTGTTCCTTACTCCACACTTTCTCATGTCAATCAAATTATCAGTAACAATAATCACAAATCACATTAGGAACTAATTACATATATGCAACTTCAAGCTAGTTTACCTCTTTCCTAACATTATGTCCAAGATTTTTAACTGCAGTCAATCCAGCTTGCTTCTGGCTCCATTAATTATGGTTGCACATCTTTACAAAGTATTAAGATCTAGAATTCATCCTGATGATATTCTGCTGCTTCAGAAATAAGAAAGATGTATAAAATGGAGTAATTTGTAGTTAGTTTACTTCCTCTGTCTTCCGATGCATTGAACTCTGTCTGCCACTCACTCTAAGAGTACCACCATTCTCATTTCATATCTGCTCAGTTCCTGAGTGACACAGCGAGCTCCCCAAATGATCTTGTTTTTCTTGCTTGACTATGTGCTTACTGGCCTTGAGAATAGAACCTTGCTGACAAAACATGGACAAAGATGACATGAAGTAGACTGGAGGGTGGGTCATCATAAGGACATGGGATAGATACTTTTGAAAGCTGTTACATGAACTCATTTCTTTCCCAAGAACATGAAGGGAACAGGGTGTAATTCTTCCAGTAGAGAGTGTGAAAAGCAATGGCTTGCATGGGTGTGGTACACCTTGCAAGGAAACTATAGTTTTGGACCGTACCAGAAAGAACAATCTATTTCAAATATTTTAGCAAAGTAGTTTTTATATGCTGTTACAACTGAGATCAATATTTATATCAACATGCATGTATTGGTTCATTTCCATAATAATATGTGTAATTTTCTTTGTTTGCTATATGCATGCATCCCTTCCCCAGACAATGATGGAAATTAAGGGGAACATTTGCAACGAACAAAGAGGAAAAATAGTCTATGAAGATGCATCATACTGTAGCCTGTGTTAAATTGAAGCTTGTGGAATCCAGCTTGCTGACTTTAAGTGTTTAATGAAAACAGAATAATTATCTCCTCTCTAGGCAGGTAGAGAACTCCTTTGGGATTTAAGCACATGCATCAGGAGAAGAATAGATCTGTGTGTTTCTGGAAAGTTCACACCCACAGGGTTACATTTTGTTTCTGTAGTCTGGATAGTTAGGAAAAAATGATGTTCTGAAAAAGAAAATGGGTGCAAATCCTAAAGCTTGATGTTTCCAGTACTCAGTTTTAAAAAGCAGCTTTCAAAGGCTTGTGTCTGTATTGCACTTTACTTGTAAAGCTATTAATTTAAAAAGCCTTCCTGAAACCCTGCTAAACTCTTTCTCTTGCAGGTCCTTTATGACTGTAAAAGAATGGGGCAGAATTCTAGCTGATAGATTTACAAAGACCTGAAAAAAACATAGTTCATATGGAAGGTCAGGAAACATCCTTACCCAAAGTGATGCCACTGAATGCCACGTCAGTTTTATAAAATAAGTCATTCCAAAATGGCTTCAGGTGGATAGAAGACAAGGGAGCTCTAAAGGAGAGAGAAAAGAGTGGGGAGGAGAACTGTGAAACTAAAAGATTATTCTTCTTCATTAGTTCTTCCCAATTGCCCACGGCCAGTAGAAATGTTCTCTGAAGCAAAATGCCTTGGGTTGTTGATTTTATACAGACAGCTTTCTATCTTACAAATCAGCAAAGCAGCACCTTCCTTTTGTTGTTTTTTTTTTTTTTTCTTAAAGTCAGTTAATTCATTGTTCATGTCTTTTATAGCCACAGGAATTCATAAAAAGTAGGTATAGCTTGTCTAGTTCTTCTTCATGTGTCTTCATGCCTTCCTTCATCCAGTAAGTAGGCTTGCACATGTGTTGGGAGATACTGTGAGTTGCTGGTTTTTATAAGGTTGGCTTTTATGTTGTTATAATGTGATGAGTTTATCATGTTTTTCTGCCTTTTAATTTCATTTGGAAAAAAAGAAGTAATTTTTTCCTCATCATGTATCTTCTGCAAAAACAATTTAATACTAACTTCTTTTATTTTGCAGAGCTGGTTATTTGCCTCAGAATATTCCTTTGGAAATTATCAGATACCTTTCAGAGGAGATGGACTTTTTGCCTTGGCATGCTGCCAGCCGAGCTCTTTATCCTCTAGATAAATTGCTGGACCGCATGGAAAACTACAACATCTTCAATGTAAGAGATACAGTCTTCCTTCCTCCCTCCCTCCTTCCCTTTCTCTCTCTCTCTCCCCCCCCTCCCTGCCCCCCCCCACTTCCTTTCATTGCCAAGAGTTGAACTATTCCCCAGTCAGATACTGTAAATGACCTAGGGATATTAGCTTTCTTCGTAATTATTCTTTATTTAAACATAGCAATTGTCAAGCTTTGGTTCATTTGCATTTGAACAGTGATAACTGTTGTTTGAGGCATATATGATTAGTAGAAGGAAAGGTAATTATCCCTCCTGTAAAATATTATGACAAATAAAGTATTTCACTTAAAGGACTCAAAGTAATCTATTTCCAGACTTTCTCTTTTGAGGAGCCCCATGGCAATATTTAGATTAATGCCCAAGCTCAGCAAGGACACCAAATACAGGCACAACTGAACAGGATTCATGCAACTGAAGTAAAGATTTGTAGTCATTATTTCATCCAGAAAGCCATGATGAATTCAATGCAGTTACCTTAATTAACAAGGATTAGATCACCATTGAATCAAAAGCCCATTCATAATTGGGTCTGAAGGGACAGCAGTAACAGCTATCAGTAGACAATTAAGATAGATATGACAAACATTTTAACACTTTACCTGAAATAAAAAAAAAAAATCGTAGCTACACTGAAGCATGTTTGATGAAGTACACAGGATTTGATTGCAGCCAGTGACAATTATGAACTCTTGGGGTTTTTTTTATTCACTGTGAAATTGATGTAGTCTACATATTTTCAATGGTCAACATACTGTAATTTTAGGTAATTTTGTAAAGCCTTCAAATGAAGGAACTCTCTAAAGCCTGAAATGTTTAAAGGTGCTTTTTTCTTCTTAAACATATATTTGCTTGTGTGTGTGTCCAGAGACACACATGCTCAGAAAGCAGGAAGCTAGAGGTGGCTGGATGTATGTATAGCTGTAGAAGTACATACATACACATATATATACACGTGCACACATACACACACATATATACACACATACACAGAGATACCTGATGACATGGAAAATTATTTTTGTAGAACATATACTACAGATTCATAAAGACGTATTGAGATTCTTTCTTTATGAACCTACAATGTCAGCCTACATGCAAACCAGAGCCATAATATAAAATGATGTGGAAATAACTTGTATGTTTCATCTGTTGTTAACTGCACAGAAAAAATCTTATGAGTCTGCCATTGCTATTTCACTTTTAAACATGGCTGTGTAAAGAAAACACAATTTTAATAAATAAAACCAGTAAAATTCACGGCTAGGTTGTGTTTTATCACTATTGATGAGAGCTTTGAAAGCAGAGGTGATAGCAGAGGAAATAAAAAGTCTTTTTAGTCACAGAGTAACATATCTGCTAGAGAAAGCTGCACTGTGAATCTCCTTTTGTGTTGATATCATATATACATGCCCGTGCATCCACAATAATAAAATAGATGAGCTCCTATGTCATTCTTTATATCTCAGTTCTCTTTCTCAAATTGGTAAATTCCACTGGCAAAAGATTATGCTGAATACAATGACAGTGGTTTTCTTCACAACTGGACAGAATATGTAAATGTCTCCTGTTTAAAAAGTAAAAGTAAACTAAAATACATCTTGGGCTTGTTTTGTTCTTTAAGCACACCGAGAACCTAAACTTAAAACATGGTGTCATTAAATGTACAAAGTGCATTTGCAGCCACATTGTTCGGTATTCTGAAGTCAATTGACTGCACTTATGTGACACTTTTGCCATGGCTATGGATATTGAAACAATGTTCTTTTAAAAGTGAACATGCACAGTGTAGTCAAGATTGGTCATAGAGTAGAAATTAAGCTGTTGACACTCTGCGCATGTAAGAAACTCTTCTTAAATTGATGAGGTGTATAACAATAACTTGTCTTATCCTAGGCATCTAATCAAATAACTGTTCTATAGATTACTTCTCACTATAGCAGTGAAGGGGGATTATATGTGGACATGTTGCTTTGCTAAATGCAAATCAAAATCTTTGGAAAGTAGGACGTTATTTGAGGGTAAAAAAGAGAGACAAAAACTCAATAGTCAATAGTATTTCAATTTCAAATAAAAAAATAAAAAACAAATGTTAACACTGACTATATCTTTTCCCCCCCCCCAGGAGTATATTTTAAGACAAGTTGCATCAATGTATCTGAAGCTTGGATGGCCAACGAATAATTTAAACAAATCGCTTGTTCAAGCATCCTACCAACATGAGTACTGTTTTTTTTTTTTATTATTGTTTGTTTGCAGGATATAGTTGTAATAATGCACTCTCCTAAAATTTCGTTTAATCTTTAGTATGTCATACTTTCCTAGCTTTGTCTTCCTTCTGCTTTTCCTTTCTGGGTTAGAGGGAGAGGAGCAAGATGCTGTGAGATGAATTCCTCTTTCCTGAGTTTGGAGAACATGATTTCCTAAGCCTTAATTTAAAATTTGAATGCACTGGATATTTAAGAACTTGGACTCACGTGACCACAGAGGTCAGGAAGAATGCATAAGTGTAAATGGGGGCTGGTTTTGGTCCACGACCGTTCTTTAGTTGTTGCAGCAGCTGTAGGCATTAAGTTGACACTGAGATTTGTATAGCTGGGTTATCCTTGGTATGTTGCCCAACTATCAGTTACTGCCACTGTTATAAGACATAACTTTTTGTAGACTTTCAAACACATTCATTAATGCAGCCTTATTGCTTGCTTAAATTTGGACAGAGAGTTGCGTCGGGAAGTCATCATGTTGGCCTGCAGCTTCGGTAACAAGCACTGTCACCAGCAGGCTGCAACGTTAATCTCGGATTGGATTTCTAGCAATAGGAACCGGTAAGTGGAACCGAAATGTATATTTCCCATTTCTCTTACTCAGAGGCAACACAGCTGGCATACTCTTCCTCTCCTGCCTGCCCCCATCCACAGTGCACTGTTCTGCAGAGTAGTATGGAAGGAAGCAGAGGTCGCTGGCTGTTATTTAAAAATGTCTGTGGGGCTTCAGAATGGATTATTTGACTTTGTATGTATGAGTGGGTGGAGGGGACAGCCATGTAGCTGCTGCCCGCTCCTGATAAATTGCTGTCGGATAATTGTATGCTAGAAGACGAGAAGATGGGTTTTAAGGAGGGGTTTAAGGGAAGAAAGATGAGTGAACACCACATTGGCAGACAAACATGGACCCTGTGTCGGGGCAAGAGAGCAGAAGGTGCTAAGGGATTAAAGAAGTGAGAGAGGTTAGAGGCAGAAGGACTGAGAAGTAAGAAAGGAGACAAAACAATGTATTTGAGGGAAATGTTATGAAGTACTTAAGGGTGAAGACTTGGAAATTAATGTGATTCAGGAATACATGGAAAATCTCATGTAAGGTTTCAGAGAGGGGATAATATGATAGCTGATGTGTTGAGCATTAGCAGCAATGTGGTGGTTTGACAACAAATATGTACATTAGGCTGTCCAGACACAGGTTTATTCAGCTGAGGCAAGGGAACAGGGGCCATGGATGGTGTATGAAGTTTATCTTATAAAGGCAAGTATCTAAGAAATGTTAAATTACTGAAAATACAAATATTTAAGTACATAGTGATCTATGGACAGTAGGTACAGCATATAGGTTAAGACCACGACTTCTTCAGAAAGAATGAGGGATTTTCTGATTATGTGGAATGTGGGTGTAGAAGTATTTGCATAAATACATCACGTGATATTTTGGTTTAAAGGAAAATATTTTATTTTCAAGTAACAAAGAAAAAGAGAAGAGAAAAAGTCTTACAGTTTTAGTCCCAATCTTGTATTGTCTCTGCAGAAGGTTCTGATCTCTATAGACATATAGGCATGCAGGATTTTTCAAAGACATTTTGCGCCAATCAGGTGTTTTTTTACGTGGTGGGTTGACCCTGACTGGATGGCAGGTGCCCACCAAAGCTGCTCTATCACTCCCCCTCCTCAGCTGGACAGGGGAGAGAAAATATAATGAAAAGCTCGTGGGTCGAGGTAAGGGCAGAGAGAGATCATTCACCAATTACTGTCACAGGCAAACCAGACTCAACTTGGGGAAATTAGTTTAATTTATTACCAATCAAATCAGAGTAAGGTAATGAGAAATAAAAAACAAATCTTAAAACACCTTCCTCTCACCTCTCTCTTCTTCCCTGGCTCAACTTCACTCCCGATTTCTCTACCTCCTCCCCCCGAGTGGTGGAGGGGGACAGGGAGTGGGGGTTGTGGTCAGTTCATCACATGTTGCCTCTGCTACTCCTTCCTCCTCAGGGGGAGGACTCCTCACACTCTTCCCCTGCTCCAGCATGGGGTCCCTCCCACAGGAGACAGTCCTCCATGAACTTCTCCATCGTGAGTCCTTCCCACAGGCTGCAGTTCTTCATGAACTGCTCCAGCGTGGGTCCCTTCCGCAGGGTGCAGTCCTTCAGGAACAGACTGCTCCAGTGTGGGTCCCCCATGGGGGTCACAAGTCCTGCCAGCAAACCTGTTCCAGCGCAGGCTTCCCACAGGGTCACAGCCTCCTTCGGGCACATCCACCTGCTCCAGCATGGGGTCCTCCACAGGCTGCAGGTGGATATCTGCTCCACCGTGGACCTCCATGGGCTACAGGGGGACAGCCTGCCTCACCATGGTCTTCACCATGGGCTGCAGGGGGACAGCCTGCCTCACCATGGTCTTCACCGTGAGCTGCAGGGGAACCTCTGCTCTGGTGCCTGCAGCACCTCCTCCGCCTCCTTCTTCACTGATCTTGGTGTCTGCAGAGTTGTTCCTCTCACATATTCTCTCTCCTCTCTCCAGCTGCAGTTGCGCACAGTTTGGTTTTTTTTTTTCCCCCTTCTTAAATATGTTATCCCAGAGGTGCTACCACTGTCACTGATGGGCTTGGCCTTGGCCAGTGATGGGTCTGTCTTGGAGCTGGCTGGCATTGGCTCTGTTGGACATAGGGGAAGCTTTTAGCAGCTTCTCACAGAAGCCACCCCTGTAGCCTCTGTGCTACCAAAACCTTGCCACGCAAACCCAATGCAGTTTACAATTAAAATGTGTCTGTCTGTCTTTGTATTCTTCGAAAATCCTTTACAGGCATACCCAGTTACATAAGTACCTGAGTGTCTTTTAAAACCAGCCATGAACTGAGCATTAATGGAAATTGCATTCCTATACGACTTTGAAACTTCTGAAAAAAAATTATCTTGAAACTGTGGCTACGTACATTTATATAAGATGTGTGTGAGGGGGAGGGTTTTCTTGTGCAAAATGATACCAGATATATTTACTATGACATATATACCCCAGGGTTTTATATGAATTCTTATCGTCAGCAGCAACAATCAGTATGAAACTATTCAAAGAGGAGATTAAAGAGAAAGAATCATTGGAAACAACCTGCAAAAATAATTTACTTAGATATTCATTTGCAAAATTAGTTAATCAAACCTAGCACCATCTATTAGCATGCACAGTAGTAGATTATTCAGTGTTAAAAAGCTGTCACCCTGCAAAGCTTTCTCCTGTGTCTTCATCCTTTCCAACAGGACTGAAGAAGGAGGCATCAGGAAAAAAAAAAAGCTTACTGCTTTGCTAACAATAGCAAGAGAGGAAAGGAATAAATTTAAGGAGCCATCTAAAGACTCATCTTAGCCTTTCTATGGGGCCATTCTTGGGAGCACAAGACTGTGGCTGCCAGCATATGACGAGTATTATGATAAAAGCATCACAGGAGGGCAGAGGAAGAGAATAGCTACTGAGTTAAAGCAGTGCATTCCTCCAAAGGAACTGCACAGTTTTGAAAAATAGCTGCAACAAATAATGTAATTACAGAGTACAGATTGACAGTCAGCTGATAAGTAGGGGTACAACTTGCAGAGAAGACAGAGACCTGTTTTTATTTATTTCTTAAGATTATAGGATTTGTTCAGTTCCCCACCCCAGAATTTATGAGTTGCTATTCTCAGAGCAGTCTCACATACTGAATATAACTAAGATATGAGCAGACTCATTTCGTATCTACTTACATTGAAAAGACATTGCAAAGGCTACTAGTAATAGCAGCCGAGTAGACATAAAATCAGCTTACGTTTCACAGTAACAATATTTGTAGGGGTCTGTCAGTGGTCTCGCAGGAATGTTCAGATTCCTGCTGCATCAGAGGTACGCCATATCTCCTTTGCTCTGTTTAAACCAACTCATACTGAAACCTGAAAATAAAGCAGGGTCTGTTTTCCCTGCTTTTCCACCAAGAAAATGGTGATGATTCTACAATAAGAATTTAATTAACGTGGTGTCTGAGTCATGCCTCTGCATCTTTTAGCACTTCAGAGACAATAGCTAGCTCAAGTGCAAAGGGCAAGCAGATAAGTACAAGACACATGCAGAGAGCACATCCAACAGGTGCCATTTTGTATTCTTTCTCATCAGTCAAGTGTTTTGCTCAGTTTGATGCCTTTAACGGCTGTTTGTCAATTTGCTGCAAACAGCCACCTCAGAATCTGTAGGAATCCCTCAGAGCTTGTTTCCTCACAAAGAAGGGGAAGCTCATGCTGCTCATCTTTCTCCAGACTTTTCTGACAACTCCTGGTGAGGAAAGCTGGTGACAGATACAGAAACTATATGTATCCTTGCCTGGTCCACTCCTTATCTACAATGAGTAAAGTTGTGTCTGCTGAAAACTACTCTAAAAGTTCTTGTAGATGCCCTTTCCTCTTCTGAAACAGAACAAAGACATTGACTGATGGATTGCAGAAAGCCTGGTCTTGGTGGGTTTGCATAACCAGAGCATGAAGGTAGAGTTCCAGTGAGCTCAGAGATATTTTTATATACAGGTATAATTTGAGTTTGACTATGAGAGTAAAAATAAAGGCTAATTTGCAACCTTTCCACCCATCCCTTCCCAAAAACTTTATTCTGGAAGGCAAGGTATTTCATACAATGAGCTAAGTGACAAGCAGCCCATGTTGGAAGAAACACAAATTCTTCAAAGCAGTAGACCCCAAAATGAGACTAGGGAATTAGGCTTGTGTCCCAAGATTCTAATCAATACAAAATTAGGGTAATATTACGTGAAGATGTGGTATTAAATACCACATAAATGCACAGGCAGTAAATCATGCAGAAGAGGTTTTTGATTCCCTGGCAGTTACTGCAGTTAAAGTTCGAATAAGCATAAGAGAACGTGCAATTAATAATATTGTACAAATGCTAAAATTCATAACTTTTTAGCCACATTTTTAATCTGTGGCTTTTTAGAAGTTCTTTTGAAATGTTTTTTTCTGTTTTACTTGTAGCATTTAATTATGGATATGTTGGGTAATAAACAAATACAGTAACATCTAACTCTGTTTTACCAGCACATGCCTACAGTTGCTGTGGTTTCTAGTAATTAAATTTAGTCTGGTAAGTCCAGAAATTAATTACCATCTACTCTTCACTGTAGGGAATTGAAATAATCATAATAATCAGCTACTGTTTGTAATTTGTAATTACATGGTCTTTACTGTGCAAATAATTTGCCACTGTTCACCAAGTAAAATAATGGTCATTCATAGCACAAAGCCAAAGGTCCTCTTTGTGTTTCCAGCACTATTTGAAAAAAGACATTAGATTTCCAACTGTAGCACTGCAGATTTTCTTATGCAATTAGTAAAAGAACCCCCATACATGTAATCTGCAACATTAGCCTCCGTATATGAAAGTAGAAGTCAGCTGAGAGGCTTGAAGGCTTGAATTTCTAAAGTGACTTAGGTTTTGCAGTACTTCATTTTTAGATACCTGGCTCATAGGGCAGAATCAGATGCTTGGAGTTACACTTCCTACAAGGGGATTTGGGAACCTCTAAATGAAGTTGGTTGCAGCCACTATGCTGAGTGAAGAGCCTCTTAACATGAGATTGTGAAGAGAGAGTGGGCCCTCTTAGAGTCCAGCACTACAGGTAGAAAGTTACCTATATCAAATAATATGTAAATGGCAATCACAGAGTTAGGGGCCCTTGCAGAAGATGCCTTTCAAAGGTCTCACTAAAGCAGGACAAGGTCTGCTTTTCTTTTCAAACATAGCTGGCAGAGAAGCTACTCCTCAACCCCCTTTTAAACAGTAGTTCTGAGATTGTGGTAGAGCTTCAGTTTAGTACCTCAGCCCTGCATCTGCCACATGCAGAAGACCACCCTGATGACCTATTTGTGAGGTGTTTGGGACAGCATTAAGACACTGCAAGACGCTTTCCTCCTCTAGTTGAAGCTCAGCCACTGGGATTTACTTCATTAGCAAGAGAAATAATACAGCTCTCCAGCCTAAAGATGAGAGCATTCATCTGAGAGAAGGAGGCTTGAGTACCTGAAATACCAGGATTACTTAGTATGCAAAGGGCTTTCGGTGGTATTGCTTACTATCACTTTTGCAGGGCAAAACATGATGCTAAAACAAGGAACATAAGTCTGAAAAAGAAGTTTAGCTCTACAAGGAGCAAACCAAACACATAACATCACATATAGAAGAGGCTATAAGGAGACAGCTGGCTGTACTGGTCTAGGAATTGATATCATATTTAAATCCTTGCAGTTGTTAAAAAAGAAGTGATTATTTCTTTCAGCTGAAAATCTTAGATTAGACTTCGAGGTATGTCTTACTGTCTTTTTAATCAATGAATTTAAGTAATTTTGCTCTTTTTAAGTGACTGATGGCTCTAGCACATTTTGCTTGAATGCCTGCACTGACTTCTGACTTGATAGCTGATAAGAAGGCAAACATTTTCACTCTGTTAAGTTGGGATATGTGCTACTCCTGTATTGGAGCAATGGAAACCCTTGAAACTTCCATGTTGATGTTCAGAAGAGTACAAACCTAGTAGAAAACATATAAGCATGTTGAAATTTCCCCTGTAGTTTGACAATGTACGGTCACTTGGATTCAGTCAACAGCAGAATGCTGTACAAGAGAAGCTACTGTTGGCTGAAAATTAAGATGTTTACTTCTGCCTTCATTTAACTGAGCTCATCCCTGTGAAGCTCTTTCATGTGTGAAGAAGTACATTATTCACACTCCTTAGATATAACAGCATTGTGGTTCAGCCTAAAAAATTAACGAAATTACCATACAATGCCTGCCTGAACTTGAGAATCAGCCTTGTTAACCCCTTTAACCTTCACCGTGTATCTATTCTGAAAGAAAAACATGTTCCTAAGAGGATTAGCATTTTCAGACTTTCTGCCTTGGATAGACTGAGTGTATTTCTGAGGTTCAGGAAAGAATATGTGAAGAGCTGCAATCTGTAAACTCCTGACAGGAGATATGATAACAATGGGTAACACGTGAATACACACTATGATGGCTCAAAGCATAACTTATCCATAGACACAAGTGTGTTTTTGCAAACCCCTCTGTGGGTGCAGGCATGATTTTCTTCCAGCTACTGTTACGATCTGTCAGCTACAGGTTGCCATGTACACATTTCTGCTGGCAAAGTGGACTGTGGATGCATGCTTGCTTGAGGCAAAGTTAGACAGGATAGCGTGAACATGTGAAAATGTAAGAGAGCTGCTTTGAACAGAGACAGCTGATTTTGCCTTCAGCAGAAAAAGGAGTGCTTGTATTCTGGTTCTGTTAGTAGAGCTGTGGTGATGCTATTCTTTTGCTAATACGCAGCAGTGAGCAGGGGGAGATGATAGTATTGCATCAGACACAGTTATGTGGTGATGTTTCTTTAAGATGTTACTGGACCCATTGGAAAGCCCCTAGCTAGTCATAGCCAATTCAGTTTGCTCTTATTTTTTCCTTCATTAGAAATGTAACCATTGCTATTTATTGGTTGCTGTCTTTTAAATGGAAACAAAGTACCTTAATGAATTGCCTCAATACCCCTAGAAAACTTACAGTAAATGCATTTGATTGATCTGAGCTTCATATCACTTTGGGGTGATTTTAGCTTTAATGCAGTTTTTACTATTTTTGCTATTATTCTTCTGTCACAAGCACTCTGATCAGTTTTGTTTACTTGGAATACTGCCTTGCAGATATCATCAGTTGGAAAAAAAATGGGATAATCCAATGTTCTACCACAGCAAACTTGTGAAAACTGAGGGTTGCATTCTGATGTCTGCAAATTTGGTGTCTCTTGTACTTGCACCTGTTATGCTGACCTTATGGTCGATAACAATCTGCTAATCTTTGGTCAACAGAGCTAAGATCACTGTGCTATTTAATAAGTAGAGCTGATGTTCAATACTGAGCTTCTTCCTAATACTTTTTTTTCTTTTTTTGCAATTCTGAGTGTGCGTTCAGTCAACGCTTTCTAACACAAGAGATAGGAAGGCATGGGTTTTCTTCTTTTTTCTTTTTCTTTTTTAAGGAAAGCAATGCTCAGATGAATAGATGTTTGCAGTGGAGTGCAGGCTGCTGCACTGAATTAGACTGAAGTCAGCATCCATTCTGTAGCTCATGGGCTAATGTAGTTTACATTTGTCTGTCTTCATGAATGAGGAGAAACAGAGACTGCCAGATGATCCTGAATGCAAATCCAGGTATTTTGAATCTGTTCTGGTCTCTAATCATCCCGGTTGTTCTGAGAAGTCTTGGGGTGCTGAGGTGGGGCCAGAGATCTCTGAAAAGAGAACATGCCATGAATTTTCCTGTTCAGTCTGTGTGTTTCAAGTCAGAACACATCTGTGTGTTGTTTTGCACTACAGATGAACCACTTTTGGTTACTAAAAAATGAAATCAAGATCTTGGATGATTGCAACCTAGTACTCAATTACGTCATTTAATCTTTTTAAGTGTAATAATGTGGATATGGGCTTTTCCAGTGACTTCTGTTTGACATTTCAAAGACTTTTGTCACATTACTGTGACTGTTAGGAATACTAGTTAATTCTTTATCAGTCTTAAGAAAAGTGCAAATAATAAAGTAAGATGACTTCCATCACGTAATTCGAGCAAAGACAGCGATAACTGACGAGCCTAATTTGAGAGTACTAAAACTCCATACTTGTTTGTGCAGGATTTGTATTTATTTCCTCTGCAAGGAACAATGGATTCATGTCCATCCACCTGCCTAAGCTGGCAGTGTGCTTACTTGGATGGACCTTTAACTACTCAATGGAAATGCCACCAGAAAAACAAATTGCACTGCAGGAGTGTACAGGAGACTGTAACATGTCTATAAATGAAACTATCCATAGATCTGAGGGAGTGGTAAACAACAAATTACCAGTCATTAATTGAGATCATTTCAATGAAGTCTGGCTGAGGTGATAGAAAATCAAATGTTTTTCCAAACAAAGCATTTTTTCTTTCCTTTTCCTCCTCCCTTATTTTGCTCTCTAATGACTTGAGATACATAATGATGTTGCTTTGTTTCACATGGGCACACTAGTGCTACAGTCTTGCAACAGCTTACTTATACATGTACTTAAGTTTAACCACCTACATGAGTATTTGTGGGAATGTGGCCAACAGGTTAATTATTTTTGTTAGTGCTTGGAAGAGGCACTAGCTTTTTTCATGGGTTTGATGCCCACCAGCTATTTTTGGAAATCATTAGCAGCAAACATGAAAAAAATAAGAGTTATTTTTATTTTTTTCACACATGAGTGTCTGATAAATGTAAAACAATAAAATGGATTCCTTCTTCTGTGTTCTCAACCCCTAGAAGTTTTAATTACTGAAAAAATTCAGGCATAGCTATTCATGCATTTTGAGATGTTACTGGAGCTTTGCCAGCTAATGTCAGCCAATGTTGCTGAAGTGATTTAACTAATTAATAGGTTGTTACAACATTTGAGTAGAATCTTGCACTCAAGTCAATAAAACTGTTTAAGGAGGAAGAAAACACTGTTGAGTGCATGAGTTAATCAAGGAGTTAGTGCTCTGAAAGACCATCTGGGGAGTATGTCTGAAATGAGAGAGGATTTCGTCTTGTGAAAGACAAAACTGGGCTTTATGGGGCAGCTGGTTCAGGTAGCATTTTTATCTTCTGACTTCTATGTGTGATCACAATAAAATGGCCCTATATGTAGGGATTATGGATTAGCAGTAATTAATTTGCAATCCTTAGAAGTTAGATAGATTTGTCTCCAATCTTCTCATTGAGGAATGATCTCTCCACAACTCTGCAAAACAATTTAACAGAAGAGACCATATTTTTGTTGCAAAAACTGTGTGGAAAGGACAAAACAAGGCATATCTACTCAGAGATTAGTCTCACGAAGAAGTGCTTAACTCACCACTCAGTCATTAAAATCAGTGTTGCAGAACTTGAGTGTGCTAGTTGCGTGTTCAGTTATGGGATATCTGCTGTAGGAAGGGAAAGGACCAATAGCAGTAAACCATCACTTGAGGGATGATGTATTCTCTGCCTGCCTCGGTCAGACCCATGCGATACCTGAAGCTTGGACGCACAGGACTGGGACTGAGGAGACCTGGCGTCTCTGCATAGCTTTGCAACAGGCACCCTGAGTAGCCACATCCTTGGTTAATATCCCCTGAATTCAATGTGTGACAATGTGTGTCAAGCCCATCACAGCTCTGTGCCTCAGTTTTTAAGGGGAAATTCTACCCTTTGTCTTCAGACTGGGCATGTGCTATGGCAGAGGATGCTCCCCTCCTCTGTATGCACAGTAGTGCCAGCAGCATGGCTTCTGGAGTTTGTAATAGAGAATGGGAGTATAAGCTTTGGGATGGCCATCTTAAAAAATAAACTTTGTGTAGTGCTGCTCCTTGTAACAGAATCTGTGTTACAGATCTGCCAACAAAATACCGATACTTCGTTGTTTTTTCTTATCTGAGCCTTGTAACCTATTAAACAAGACTGTAAATGTAGTCATCAAGAAAAATAGGCTTAAGTTAAATGTTAAATGGTTGCAAAAATAAAAAATAATGTTTCTGATTAATTTTCTTTGTCAAATAGTACCCTAAATGGTATTGAAATTTGTCACTTAATCAAAGAACTGTCTAAACTGTGTGCAATTACATTTTAAAAAATTAGAACACAATTTGCCCAGAAGATAAATAATTATGGTCCAATTTTATAAGTGTATCTCCAATTGTTAGAACATACTTTAAGTAGGAGCGAGTATGTACCAATTAATTATAACTTAGAAGATTATTCTTAGCTCATTGTAGAGCTTCATTATTCGCTCTTGAAAAAAAATCCCTGTAAAGGCACAGCACGATTTTAATTAATTTTTTTCTAACTGTTTAATTTTTAACTTTTTTCCCAAAGTGTTTAATTTTTAAACATGAGCTCTGCTAGCTACATATTTCATTCTCACCATCGTATCTCTTAAGCAAGAAAAATAAAGTTAAATAAATTGGATCAGTATTCAAGTAAAAGCCATTTAAAGTGATGCTTTCATAAATTAATCTTTATTCTTCTGAAGTATCCATCAATCATATTAGCTCTTTAAAAATGAGAGCAGCCTTGAAGGCCCACATGAGGTTTAATATAAGAAGGGGATACGTTTTGCAGTGTTATTACCTAAGTGGTACTGAAACAATGGTAATTTTATCCACTTGATTCACTTAGTACGGGGGCAAACATTCCATGTGCTGATCTAGTGCCTTGGAACTGTAATTTTAGAACAATATTTTCCATGAAGCTATGAAATTAAAAAATCTGTAGACTGGGGAGATTTCACATGTTTAGATAACGATGAAATACAGGCCCATAATGACTGGAGGAGAGAGAAAGCAAAAATTCTCACAAATGGAGAAAATTCAATTAGAGGGCTCTCTGTTGAGGCAATAGTTAAAGAGAAATGACTTTGGGGATATTGTCATTTTCATAAACAATTTTCATTTCCACAAGAAGAACTCCCCTGTCTGCAGTCCTGATTACAAGCCTCTCACAGGAGTAATTTGTAGCTTTTCATAGCCCTAAGTTTTGTAGTTTCTGAAGCTAAGCCTTTTAAAATCAGTATTTGTTTTGATGTCTTGGTTTGTAGAGGCTGATTTTTTTCACATTGTCCTGATGACTTAGCTTATAGATAGAGACCTAAAACCTTCCCTGAAGCTATTGGTTGGATGATATTGAGTAGATCTGCTGCAGCACTGCAAGTATGCTATTACCCATTTGGTGGCAATAGAGTTTTCTTAGCAAGAAACATGGTGACATCTAGGCTATGGGCATGGGATCAGCGCCATAACTTGTCTTAAGTCCTCCTTCCTCCCAGAGCATGCAAATGATCCTGCAGTTACTGACTGCACTGCTGCTAAAATCACTAGTGTTGGCTCTTCCAACATAAGAGATGGAGTAGCTGGGAAAGCCCATTGAATTGATATGTTTTCTGTAAATTTAAAAAATGTAACCCTCACAAGTAGAGGAACGCTGACCTTTCTGGGGTTAGACATCCACTTCTAGGTACCTCTACTGCTGACTGTACTAGCCGAACACAGAATGACAGTCCTTCCAGCACACAATTCCTACCTGAATTAATGGGCCAATCAACCAAAAAAGAATTACCTTTTCCAGGTGCCTTATGGTTCCTTAGAGCATCTGTTGGTTGAGTCGCATCTCTTGCAGTAAGCCAAAGATAATATTTCTGCCAGCAAAGCTCAGAAAGAACTACGCGTGCTTCTAAAAAAAAGATTTCATGTTTGTGTGTAAAGATATAAAGTCCTTCCTTCATTGAAATAAGGCTTGACTGGGTTCAGTTGTTCTTCATGTTCAGATATCATATGATATGACAGATTTGGGGCAACAAGTTGTTTGGTCCCACAGTCAGGATTGCATCCCTTAGTCCTTTTGGTTTAGCACATGTTCTTATGGCTGCTGTCAGTGCATTAAATCCCAAATTAAAAGCAAAAAAAGACATAAGCTGCTAAGGAAGTTATGCTTTCAGGACAAATAGCCTAGTGTATCAGAAAATCAAGACACAATAATAATTAATATCACTTTCATGTTCTATGCAGTGTATGTGCATATGGCTGCATATTTATGTTACTGTAATTGCTGACCTGAAGTTTTGAGAGAGTTGCAGCTATTTAAAACTTATAGCCTCATTCTGAGTTAGTATAAGCCAACACAAAGGCAACACCTAAATATCTGCTCCATTAATTTTAATGTCTTGATTTCTTGTGTTTAAATATGTAGTCTTAATTTTTTGTGATAGACTCAATTATATGCAGTTTCCTCTGAATGCACTTTTTGAAAGAAAGGTTAAAAGGGGGGAAAATAAACTGTTGATATGCATTAGTGTTTGAAATATCTCAACAAGGGCTTAATGATAGACTTTCAAGTAAGAAGTACAAATTCCATTACAGTGAAATGGAAATTCAGCACCTACCACACATGGATAATTCTGTAAATGTCAACCAAACTCACATTTTACTAATGTTAACTCAATTTTTGAGAATCAAAATTTAGTAGTATGGAAAGGCTGATGAAAGTGATAATTTTTTTTCTTTACTCCCCATGTATGTTTAAACACTGTTTCTTTTAGTGGATCTGGTCAGCTTTAAGGATTTTCTGGTTTCCTTGGTCTTGGCGTAGCAGTTCTACAGGGACCACAGAAGCAGTTGCATAAACCATACATAAGCCAAAACCTACTGATCCTGGGTAAATCTGGGGAGAGGTACTAACTTTTTTCAGTGCCAAGCTTCTTAGGTCATCTGAACATTGAGGGAAAAGATCTAAGAAGATAACAGGAAACATCAAGGAGGAGGAACTGTGGAACCTGCATTTTTTGGTGGTCCCATCTATGTGTCAGTGCCATATAGGAATTGCTTGAGCTATGTGGTCATAACCATAGCAATGCTGATTGCCTGGCATGGCTCTGGATGGGCATGTTCTCACACAGCAATTTGGTGGTGGAAGGAGAAGAATTAGTAAGATTTCGAACCATGCCAGTATCTGCACTGTAGTACCAATCTGCACGGCCTAAATGGTAGCAGTTCATGGCAGAGATGAGACATTGCAGCTCTGATTTTGCTTTAGAAGGCAATATTGCTGGTGTGTGCTGCACATAGTTAAAAGTTTCATATTCCTAGCAACTTCAAAATGGATTACATTTCTCTTGCCTACACTTTCAGTTTTGCCTTGGAGAGTTTACTCCTGAATAAATGTCTGAGTTTGTCTGCATCAAATGCAAAATACCTCAGCACTAGTCAAGGCAGCCCTTCATGGCTCTGTTAGCATGGGACTTGGCTAAAAAATCTTCAAGAAACAGCACTATCCTGAGCCATGTCACCTCAGCAGAAGCAAAATTTGTGTGACTGCATCTAAACCTGCAGATACACCCTCTGAGCTGATGACTACACTCGCTAGAGAACATGAATAAAGCCTCAACCTCAGGCCTTTTTTACTACTCAGAAAAGCATAACAAAGAAGCAGTAGGCATTAATTCCCCAAAGTTCTTCAGCCAGTAGGACGAGGAGTGCACTTTTTTTCCAGTTTTGCCTTAACTTAGCTTCATATTCCTTTTATTCTTTTTCTTAAGAAACCATTGTAGTTGTTGGGACCAGCTAACCCGATGGAGGCAACAACAGTTTGTAACCCTTCACAGTCATCAATATATTGTTTCTTACCTTGCCTACTTCCTTCTGAAGTACTGAAGAGGAACCAAAACTTTGAAATGCTGAAAAGCCACACTGGTTTCATTTTCCAAGGACTCAGACATGGCAAAGAGATTGGCTGAAGTTTTTTAACAAAAACACTCAACACACAGCCCAATAATAGAAAATTTCAGTGGAAGAAAGTTTTTTTGTGGAGAATGAATAGATGGGAGTAAAAGAACCTCTTTGTCCTTGACTGGGATAGCCCAGTCTATGTATAAGACATGAAAGCTTTATAATTCAAGTATTGATGTAACCTTTTCTTTCTGTGTTGTATAAGACTTCATATCAAATTTTACAGAGGTAATTTCATTCTTTGTCCTACTGTATTACTGCCCAGACACTGACAGCAGCTGCATGTACTTCTAGATTCTCTAAAGAGGTCTTGCATATGAAGCTCCAGAGGTGTTTCAGCCCAGCTATTAGTAACTAGAGAACTGTGTTTTCGTATAATTTTTACCAACAAAAAGAGGGTGTTCTTTCCTGCAAATCAGAAATGTATTCCTCTGAGAAATGTCTAGCTTTATCTGCAGGAATACCCTTTAGCTCACAAATGTTTCAGCTTCTATGCTTGTATAGGAAACATAAGCAGGGTAGGAAATTGAACGCCCAGCTGAGATCTTTTTAGAAGAATATGGTACATATGCACATCCTATACTAGGTCTAAATTTGGTTTTAAGAAGCTTTCATTTAACTGTAGTCTGAGTTTATATTATTTGAGCAGTAATCACAGTTCACAACCAGCCTATGGCATAGCTGTTTTTTTACTGGTATTAATATGCTGAAAAAAAAATGAACAGAACTTTCTGTTTTCTTCACTCCTGAAAACACATAGCATTGTGTCAGCACATCCTTCCTTACTTGTATGTTAATATATGAAGATGGAGCACTTTACACCACAAGCAAGGAGAAGTTTCTGGCTGATCAGCTCCTGTTCTAAAACCTCAGTACTAAGGACAAGAAGAGGAGATTTGGCTTAGAGCCCAGCAACAGAGTGATAAGATCCCGTGCTAATTTGGAGAGCTTATGTTAGCTGTCCTGCAGGTTATATGGCACATTATGTGTTGATGAACTGGATGACCATAATTTATAGTGTTCTGACAATGTGACAGCATTATGAAAAGAATGGCAAGCATGTGTTACCCATTAGAAAATCCATTAGGTTGGCCTGGAAGATTTTGGTGGCAGTAAAGAGATGCAAATATAATTTTCCAAAACAACATTACTGTTGCACTTTAATTTTAGAGTCTCATAGTGATGTTCCTCCTTGGTTTCCAATATCTTATTATATATATCTTATTATAAATAGTTTATTTACCACAATGCTATTACCGATTTCTTTTGTAGAATCCCACTGAATGTGAGAGACATTGTCTACTGTACAGGAGTTTCGCTGATGGATGAAGATGTATGGGAGTTCATTTGGATGAAATTTCATTCTACCACAGCAGTGTCTGAGAAGAAAATATTATTAGAAGCCTTAACTTGCAGTGATGACAGAAACTTGCTCAACAGGTACAAAAACGTTATATATCTGTATCTGACTATTACCAATAATCACTTCAACATTTGTGGATCATCACTTGAGCTTTTGTCTAAATGAAAGAACTTTGCATTTCAAGCACAGGCTTACTGTCTGGTTAAACTGTCTTATGTTTTTGCATTAATGCATATGAAAATTGACATATATTATGTCTTTTCATTTCCAAATTTTCCTGTGTTCATTGGAAATGTTTGAAATCCTATAATAATTGCTGTTATTTTTTTGTTAGCGTATCCTTTATTTACATGTATTGACCAGTCTGATCTTACTGATTTCATAAAAATGCGTATATAAAGTTCCATTCAGCTTTTACTGAAATCCTTTTATATCAAGATTTTTCTGATTCATAAATGTGTCTGCTCTTTGGAATCATAGAAATAAACCACTGAACTCACTGGGAGACTTAAACCATTTGGCAGTGATTACTTTTTTTCCTGAGAGTTTTCTGATGTGCTGTTGTTAGACTATGTGTTGGTGAAACTAAATAGGATTTTTTTCCTTGTTTCTCCCACTAGACTTTTGAATTTATCTCTCAACTCCGAAGTTGTCCTGGATCAGGATGCAATTGATGTGATAATCCACGTAGCTCGAAATCCGCATGGAAGGGATCTTGCTTGGAAGTTTTTCAGAGAAAAATGGAAAATATTAAATGCTAGGTAAAGCTAAAAAGTCTAAATTTATTTTCATTTTCTTATTTTTATGTAATTCATGTAAGTATTGTATATGTATGTATTCATATAAGTTCCTGAATCTAGTCCATTCTCTTTTAATCTGTAAATATAGATGTCTCTAAATATGAAATACATACACATGAGTCATAAATGCATTTATTCATGGATTATCACACACATGCATAGAAACATTTATCTCTAGTGATCATCTGTGTATATATCTATTACTGTATTGTGTCTGTGCTTATGATAATGAATTCTATCTATATGTCAAGTGCTGCAGTTCTACTTTTACATAGATAAAAAAGCAGCAGTTCCCAAAGGAATTTTGCTGATTTTAAGTCTGATATTGATAGAAAAAAAATCTTTTCAAGAACATTATTTTAACTGTGGAAAAAACCACCAAACCCTTTTTGAAACATTTCCATTTTCAAAGGATGCTAATACAGTATCATCCCCTTTCCTTCCACTCTGTGTTTCAGGTGAGTTTCAAGTAATAGAGCAGCAACATTTTGAATTAAAAATAGCTGAACAGGAAGGAGACAAGGTTGTTCCTTATACCTACTTCTCTCTCTCTTTGAACAAGTGCTACATGCTCCTACTCAGAAGCTCAGTCAACATTTTAAAATCCTTTTTGATGAAGATTTTGAAATTAATTCAATGAATGAGAAATGTCTTTGGTTCTTTAAGGACAGCCTAAGGGTCTGAAAGATTCCACAGCAGCTCATCTGATACTGACAGATTAGAAGGGACCACAACTCAGATGAGCTTCAAGTTCTTAAAGGCAGGTGTCCAAGAACTTCAGACACCTAACGCCAGGCCGCTCCCATGGTGTTGGCAGAAAAAATATTGGAGATCTCTTCCATTATGGACTTGTGAGGAGACATCTTGTGTACCACAGAATATTTGAAATGGTATATTTAAGATGCTGTATTTAAGCAACTAAATCATAGTGCGCGATGAATACAAGTACAAACTTACTATAGGTTTCACAGCATCAAAAGAAGAGTCAAGGAAACTCAGAGACTGTGCAACTTTCCTAAAGATTCAAAAAGTTGTTCATGCTGTTTTGGATAATACTTTATAGCATGGTGGGATTTTAGAAGAAGTTCAGCTGGGAAAATAGGTTTGAGCTGGAATTGGTTTTGGAAGTTTATATCGCAGGAGCATGCTTTTTGGAAGCAATTTCCAAAAAGCTTTAAGAGTCCTGAAGACTTTAAAAATTAAGAATCCTCTGCTTCTGGTATGATTATTCCAGAAACTGGACTTTTACACAGAAAGTGGATGGCAGACCCATTACTGGTATGCAACCCGGTGCAGTTAGTTATGCTCTGGATAGCAAATACTTTTTCAGGTTCCTCCAGGGATTTATAGAGTTTAGACATAAATCTGTCAAAATCTGTATTGCTACAAACACATATGCAGAAGTTTTGTCCTGCCTTATCAAGTACGTTCATCTTACAACCCAGCTAACACTTGTGATTTTAGATATGGACAAGGCTAACTAAGCAGTGTAGACAAATGGACAAGATTTAGAAAAATAAGCCACATGCCAAATTTTTTGTCTGTTTTAATTTTAAATAGCTTAACTTCACCTAAAATTTTAATTTGATTTATTTCACTTGCTGTGTTACCTGAGTTCGTAACAATCAGCAAGGCCTCATCAAAAACCTGTTATTTTCCTTTTTTAATGAGAAATTAACAGAGAGTCTGCCTCTTTGCCCAACACTGACTTTATGCTGTCTACTCTCAGTCTGATCTCCGAACACAAGTCAGAGCCACAAAAAAGGATTGTAGCAGTTGCATTTTTCTGAAAGGGACATCCAGTTGAGTTTCTATCAATCGCCAAAAGATTCAATGCAGTGGAATGAAATAGTTAATGCAAGCTGTACATATCTTTTAAGAGAGACTTTGAGAGGGTGGAATTAGTCTAACACCTTGCCCCTTAATATTCAGTGAAACAGTGACATGATAGAATGCAAAATTAGGCTTCTGATTTAAGCTTGCCATGCTAGTACATTTTTAAAATACAAGCTTTATTGTGGAATTATAATTCAAGTATACTCTGTCCCAAGGCATCTTTTTTCTACAATTATAATTCATTATTTAATTTTATTTAAAATTAAAATACTTGTGCGAAACATTAATTTAATAAGGTGATATCTCAATGGTATTTTCCATTGAATTTGTTATAAAAGGTGTTGACATTTGGGATAGCAATATGAAATAGCTGAGGGTGATTAAATTATACTATAACACTATTTCCTCTAACTTTAAAACACAGCATGTCAAAGAGTTAGAAAGATAACAGAATATTGTTATCCCTTTATATTTTTTTAGTATGCTTGTATTCACATTGTCCAGAAGATACTGATAATGTATAAAGTCATCACTCATATCCTATTTACAAAGGTGACTTAGAAATTGAAGTGCCTAACAAGTCTTTCATAAGAAATCTGTGGGACTAAGACTGCTAAAATTCTGAAAAAGAGAATTGAAAATACTATGCTTGAATTCCTGTTACCTGAGCGTGCACTACCTTGGCTCCTAAATCATTTTCATTGTGTGTGCACGTGTGTGTCTGTGTGTGAAAATTTAATCCAACAGCTGCCTATAAGAATTTGTTCACTCTCAAGTGCTGAATCATTTGTCAGCATTTCGGAATTTGACAATATTTGGGAAGCCATTTACATCTGTCCAAAGTAAATGGACTATGCTGCCTCTCAAGTTGAGTTTGCCCAAGTGCAAAGTCTGTACAAATGGGAGGTTCGCATCCCCAGAAGTAAAGGAGCAGGTGGAGAGCCCGTGACCCCAGGATGTTTCCAGGGAGCTCAGGCATGTAGGGTCCTGGTTCTGCAGTGCTGTTGTCTTTCCTGTGAAGGGTGGGAAGACTGATACTTGCAAGACAAAACACTTTTTCTATTTATTCTTATGTTTCACATCTGCAAAATACTATTTTGGGAGGTGACTTTTCTAGAATTTTTGCCAGCAGAGCCCGTTTAGAAATTGCTGTTAGTGGCTGACTTTTTACCAAGTATGCATAATGGGCAGTAATCAGCACAGGTATTCATGAAGGCATCATTTTCAGTGGAAGGAATTCTGCTACTTCTTGTTTGCACTGTGGCTACAGTACAGACTGTAAGAAAAATAAAAGCCCTGCAGCTGTTTTTATGAGGTTGCTTCTGTAAAGTGGATTGGTAACCTTGTCAAAAGACCCCATCAAGAGGAGCTTCCAATTTTCCAAGCAGTCAATTATGAGGCTAAGCTGAGACTGTAATAATAAAGGGCTTTGTTAGAAAGCCTAAACGTGCTTAAAGGACCATGAAATCCATACTTCCCATAGGAGGTGTTTTCCTCTGGATGTCTGTATATGTCAGTGTGACTGAAGTTTTGGAAAAAGAGATGTACTTGCTGAAATATCCATGAATAATTCAGTTATTAGTGGTCAGGGAGTAGGATTTTTGATACCTATAACTGTATTTCCCTTCACAGAAGCTCAAGGTAGCAAGCGACACATTGTACACCTTCCTTAAAACAGAATCTTTGCCAAAAAAACAGTTCTCTTCTCGCTCCCTCTTTCTATCCCTCTCCCTGGGGCTATCCCTCTCCCTTTCTCTTTCTTTTTCGCTTTTGAAAGGACTGTAGTTTACAGTACCTAAGCATTGAAGGGTAATTAATTTAGGATTAATGGAAGCCGAACAGAAAGCTGTGACTGTGCTAGTTCATTTCGCTTTGAATTTTGAGTTCCTCCTGTAAATCAGCTTGTAAAAGTGGGATATGAACTGAATTCGGCACTGGTGAGGCCTCACCTTGAATACTGTGTTCAATTTTGGGCCCCTCACTACAAGAAGGACATCAAGGTACTAAAGCATGTCCAAAGAAGGGCAACAAAGTTGGTGAGAGCACAAGTCTTACAAGGAGCGGCTGAGGGAGCTGGGGTTGTTTCGTTTGGAGAAGAGGAGGCTGAGGGGAGACCTTATTGGTCTTTACAACTACCTGAAAGGAGGTTGTAGCGAGGTGGGCGTTGGTCTCTTCTCCCAAGTAACAAGGGATAGGAGGAGACGAAAAGGCCTCAAGCTGCACCAGGGGAGGTTTAGGTTGGATATTAGGAAAAACTTCTTTACTGAAAGAATAGTCAGGCACTGGAACAGGCTGTCCAGGGAAGCGGTTGAGTCTCCATCCCTGGAGGTATTTAAAAGATGGGTAGATGTGGTGCTTGAGGACATGGTTTAGTGGTGGACTTGGCAGTGGTAGGTTAACGGTTGGACATAATGATCTTAAAGGTCTTTTCCAACCTTAACGATTCTATGATTCTATGATTCTATGAATTGTTCCCCCAGATAAATTTGATTGCAGTGAAGTCTATTGGTATTACTTACACATGTCTGACAGGAGAGATGGATTCCCTATCTTAAAAACAGTCATGTTCAGATTAGCTAGATAGTGCTATGGATGTATGTGCAGATAAAATAAGGATAACTATTTGTCAAGTGCCTCTTGCTATGCTGTATGACATCTAACTTGCACAAAAGACTTGCTTTTGGTTTCCAATGGAATTACATTCTTCATACATTCTTATTTGAAAAAAAACCCCACAAACTATTCCAACATGAAATGCAAAACTTCAGCAGTAGTCTGGTTAATTTTATAAGTGATGTAGATTCTGCATTTGGGGGACTGAAAAAAACTTGGGGAAAAACAAGTGGAACAGCAGGATTTTAATGGCTGGTTTCAAAGCAACTACCTGCAGAAGGTCATTGCTGATTGCTGCTGAATGTCCTACCCAGTTATACATTGGCCTTTAAATATTCCTTGCCCAAGCTTTCAAATTTTCATTCCAGGTTGGTTCTTTGAAGATGCTGCATCATGGCCCAGGGGATTATTTTAGCAGTATTACTCTCTATCAGTATTATTTATTTTAATTATCAGGTACTGGAACAAGAGAATTTGATTCAGTTCACTTATCTAGAGGCTGTTTGTAATGTAGATGAGGTGGATGAATACAAAATGCAGAGAAGGCTGCAGCACTTCAAAAAGTCTGTTTTAATAGTACAGCTAGAAGGGTTCCTCAGAATACTTCTCCATAGCTGCTGCTCTGCTCCTTCTTTGGTGCCTGTATTTTGAGCTGCTTCAAGTCATTACACGGAAAGCTGTTTCGTTAAGTGTGAGGCGTTGTTGTAGTTTGGTCCTCTCCTCCTCTGGAGCTCTTATCTGTGGCTGCGGTTAAGCTCATTCTGCTTAGTAGCATCCAACTAAAAGTTAACTACAAATAGCTCAACCTAGAAGAAGGTCTCAGTCCAGGTTTTTAGAATGAAACACTGGAATACATGTGTCCAATTCCAGTGCTATTCCCTTGGATGCCCAGAATCAGTCTCATGTCTTCTCCCTTGCTTACAGAAGACTACTTTCTAATTTTCAGCTGGCCTGGCACTTGCACTAACTCTCTTTGCATCTTCTTTTTGCCCTTGCAGGTACGGAGAAGCATTATTTATGAATTCAAAGCTTATCAGTGGGGTCACAGAATTCCTTAATACTGAAGAAGAACTGAGAGAGGTAATGTTTAAATGACTTTCAGCATATGAGGCTGTATTTGTTGTAAGCAGGGAGCGGGGCAGGAGCAATACGGTGTCAGTTGTCCATGAACTGGTTGCTCAGCTGGAGTTGCAGGCCCATGCTGCAGCTCGGCAGCAGGAGGATGAGGAACCCGAGTGGTTAGAGGTGGTGTCAGGAGGTGGGTAGTGCAGGCACTTCTCTGTGCTTGGCTGGATATGTAGGTTTGGGTTTTTTCTCTTGACTCTTGGTTGAGAAACTAAAGATGAGATCCTTCTATCCAGATTAGTTTATGCTGCAGAGGGCAGCCCGAAAAAAAACAGTGTTGAAAGTAGAAGCTGCCAGTGCCTTCTCTGTTTTTCTTTTGCCTACAGTATTTCCATGTGAGAAAAGCTGTTAACCTGATATTCTGGCCAAATGACACCACAATAATTTGTTCTAAATGCTAAGTACTTCTTATTTAGATCGCAAAGATTTCTCATTTTAACTTAACATCTGCCCTGGCTGAGGCAGTTGTGTGGTTGTGTTATGCTCTGCTTAGCAGCTCCTCGACATTACCCCACATGGATCAAATGGTTCTAATGCAACATAATCACCATTAATTGAACTCTGATTGCACTATGATATTTTGTGTTGAACCATTTGTCTGCACTCAAGTCTAGTGGCCTCAGGAACTTAGGGAAGAGCTGCAGCTGGTTTCCTCAAAGCTACCCAGGTGGGAAGGACAGTGCTGGCCAGATTTGTGTATCTGCGCTGCACAAGGAAGCCTTCTGTACTCTTAGTTTCCACCTCCATGATAGCATTGGCAGGCTGCTTGTTTATACTTCCCCTAAAAGAAACGGGCCATGTAAACATTTTGGTATAGAAAGTACAAAGATCAGTTAAGGGCTGATTTCAATAGTTTCCATGTCCCTCCCGTGCCTTTAACTGTGATGGGAATGAGATAGTTGCAGGATCAGCCCTTTCAGTTTTGAGCCCATGCACAAAGAGATGTTGTTGGAAGTTAGATTTAAATAAACAAGGTACATTTGGTGTCACCAGGAAACAAAAATTAATTAGTAATGAGTAATTGTTGCTAAAACCACCTGATTTTATACAAGTCAACATAACCAGCAACCTACTGTGCAGATCAGCCTTGCAGTTCTCACTTAAAAAGAACAGTAATTCAAAGCACACCCGTGCCATCAGATATAATAATCCAGGTGATAGTGCTGTAATTTGAGTATATGCAAGAACAGAGCAGGGGCCTTTTCAGTCTGCTGAAAAAAGATCAAAGATTTCTCATAAAGGAAGGAATCTGTTTCAGGCATTCAAAGATCGTCAAATGAGTGCCCACTTGCTATTTTGCCATTCCCTTCACACTGTAACCATCCCTTCCTTTTCTAAACAACTGACCTGTATTATATCATCAAAAGGGTTCTGCAAATCAAAAGGAAATAAATTTGTTATGAAGGTTGATAAAACAAAAGGGCATCAGGGCTGCCTTCTGCTGATATTTGCATATAAACCTGAATTAGAAGCATGTCCAGTGCTCCCAGTTTGGTTTCTTAGGTAGAAATTAAAGTTTAGAGCAGCCCAGCTGTCTGCGCAGTGCAGCAGCTGGGCTATAGGAGAGAAGGAGGTAATGATATTAATGTGATCCAGCACTGACACGTCAATATTTTCCAGTGCAATTTGAAGCAATTGCATCACATATAATTGACAGTCTGCTGTCTTATTACATTTCCTATTAAATCTTTCTACACCATACTACATTTACTTCAACAGTGATCATGGAGGTTTGTCCTAAATGCCTGACTTGTTTGTGTGCACTAGCGATATTTACTTTCTTTAGTTCCTGCAAATTTAACCTGTTAACTTGTATTTCCAGCTAAAGAACTTTATAAAGAGTTATGAAGAGGGAGCTGCTGCCTCTTTCTCTCGTGCTGTGGAAACAGTGGAAGCCAATGTGCGATGGCAAAGGCTTTATAAGGAAGAACTATTCCAGTGGCTAAGAAAATCCTTGACACACTAATCTGTCTTTCCAGCTGACCATTTAACATGAAGTTCTGCAAGAGGAAGAGGAGACATTTTAAGTGTTCAACATTAAAATAATGAAGACAAGATGAGATTGCAGGGAGAAGGTTTTTTCCTTTTTTTTAATTGTGGGATTTTTTTTTTACACTGGGCTCTTGTGAAATTGTCAAGAAGCTTTTCAGAAGAAAAGATCATTAACACTTGTGAAATGCAGTCCTCAGTGTACACAGCCAAACATGATATTAAAGTGGTGCATGTAATTGTTGAAGAAAAACAAAAAACACTTCAAAGACTATTTTGTGCATGCTTGTACTGTCCCTGCCTGTATTCTAGCATGCTTATGTATAACAGCCACATTTTGTATGAGTTCCAGTTACATCAAAGATGGGCATTATACAAAGCACAAAGACTATCTATGACAATCAGTGTTGCAACAAACAAAAGGAAAGGAAGGAAAAGAAAATGCAGAAGGCTTCCAACTTGGGGCACTATGAGATGTAAAGTCGGCTTTCCTGCTAGCTGCCAATTAGTCTACCATTCAGATTGTTTCTTAATGATTACAAAGATGCCTGCTCATTTCTTGAGTTGCCAGTTGTTGCATCTGCAGTCTCCATATTCCCATATTGAAATAAGCAGCATAGAGAGCAAGGAGAGAGCAGAAGGGTGGACGGGGAGAGAAAACAAGAATAAGAGAGAAGGACATCATCCATACATTATAATGATATACATCTTAGTTTTAGCTGTGAACGTATGCGGTGTTTGAGGGGAGCTTTGCACTGATTGCACAGAATCCATGAACCACCTCTTCTCAGCAATTTTATAAGGCAGTGGTATTCATGATGGGTCACCCAACCTGTGCAGTAGTAAGTTATGCCGGTGATAGTGCAAAAGTATTATAAATAAACATAGGATTCAAGTGGAAATTAGCAAACAGGGAGAATACCTTGCATACAAAGACATAAAATTAACCAAGAGGGCTGTCTTGCATGTGGTAGATCAGCCTCTGTAGCAATTTACTACGATAGGCAGGTCAGATTCTCCATGTGGGCAATACTTTTGCAAATATGGGATGTACGATTTATGCCAATTTAGAAAAGTGAAATATGGAGAAAGAGTGGGAGGTGTGTGTGCTTATTTATACTGGCTAATACTGAGAACATGGTTTTCTTTCTGTTTCCTTGTATTTCACATAGACTGTTCTAGATCATATGTTTGTTTCTTTTTTTTTTTAATCATATGTTTGTTTCTTTTTTCTCAATCCTTAATCTGAAAGATCAGTGGTACAGTGGAACTGCTACTTGTACAATGACCAGCTGCACCATTGGTGCTCAGTGTTGAGGATAAAACTGATGGGGGCCAAATAATACTCTCCTGTGTTTGCACCATGGAGAAAAAAAAAAAAAAACCAACACAAAACTACAGAGAGCTTTCAGGAGGCAGATTGCATCAGCTTCAGAGGGGAAATGTAGATGTACGACAGTGTTTCTTTGTCCCATCCCAGCCTATCACAGCCATCTGACCACACCATGGCCCTGTACATTGGGAACATGTAGCCAGCCAAAGTAGAGAACAGCCATTTTATCTGGTTGTTTCCTTCACAGAGTGTGGGAGTTACCAACATGCTTTACAGTTGCAGTTGCTTATCCCCAGTAAGTTGTGAATTGAAATATTCGTGCAAAAAGAACCAAACCCAAGCATCTTCAGATATTATCAGAGTTGTGTGGAGATGGTATTGCTTTCTGGGCTGTCATTCCCATGGTACTCTGCTCCTCAAGAACTGGTAGACACATCCCATAACTAAGCTGTCGTACCCATCTTGAGCCTGTCATTTTGTGTCTTTTACTGTGCAGAGGGTGCTGTTTGTGGATTGGGTGCATGAAATCCTCGTGTGGGCATTTGCTCCGCTGTTTGGTGCTGTGTAGCACCGCATGTTAGCTTGACCACATAGAATCAAAAGAAGAAGGAATCCTGTGCTCTTGTACTGTTAACTCTTTGCCTTATAGTAAGTCCTAAACCTTTGTGCTATGTTGCAATGCTAGTGAACCTAATGCCCAGAGACATTATCATGTCCAAGTTGAGTGAAATCCTCCTCCTCCTATGTATTTTACCTACCTCACAGGGGTGTTGTGAGGCTTGACTAATGTTAGCAGAGCACTTGAATATCCTCTGAATATCACTTGAATATCCTCTGATGAAAGGCAGAGAAAAGTGCAAAGTATTATTTTATGTGGTTGACCAAACTCAACCTCAATGCCAGTATGTAGCATCACATTTTTAATTTCTACTGAACAAAATCACATGCAGATTTGTTATAATAAAAAAGCAAGCCAAATATTATTTAATATAACCTCTACCCTGTAATGAAGGCCAAAATTATGATATCCAAAGAGTGTGCAGAAAACCAAGCCCTCAAACGTGAATTACTTTGAAGATTTCAGAGAAGTGTGCGTAATGGTCTGTCCCTTTGCAATTTTATTCAGGATTGTCTTTGATGACTTTTTTTTTCAGCACCACAGATTAAACCACATACCTCCAGGATGCGCATAGAAGTTTCTGGTCTTTCCACTGATAAAGGGCAGGCTAACAATATGTTCCAAAATCGAAAGTTTATTTCAGCCTGTGAATTCTGCACAGTGCATGGAAATTTCCGCTGTTGCTCATTTGAATTGAAGTTCTTGCACATTTAGCTGGTGTTGGATGTAAATTAATATTTTAGTGGCCTTGAGCAACTGGTCTACCACAGATATCAAGCCCTAAATGTATCTATTATACATACCTATTGAAGTATTGCTTATAATTGTTGTATTCTAGTAATGTTGGTATTACTGCTATAGCTAAGGTTGAGCTAGCCTTTCCATTATAATTCCCTATTCTTTTATTTTTTATATTTTGTATTTTGCTGTTTCATACTGGATCAGGATTAAATTTAAATGGATTAAATACAACAAAACTATAGCTGTTTTCTACAATATTCAACCCCCCTGCATTTAATTATATGTCTTTAGAAAGTTTTTTTAATATCAAGTTCCACACAGCTGTGTGTTAAAGAATAGTTTGATACCTCATGGAAAACTCTAATACAGTCCACTTAGAAAAATCTATTTATCTTACTGATTTTCTTTCTCCTTTACCAGTCCTTTTCTTCCTTTGTCCTTATCTAAAGATGGACCCCATTTTTATAATTTGGATTATGATTAGGAAGCCAAATACCCCAAACTTTTCAGCCTTTTTAAATCCAGGATTTAATTTTCTCCTTTCTGGTGAGAGGAGATGTTGCAAAATGTGAATCCAGTGTGGACGTGGACCTCACCAAGGCCCTGGGAGTCATTTTATACAGATTTGATGAGGCCTGTATCTCTAATCAGCCTTTGTATGACTCAGGATCCTTTGCAGTTATTATTATAACATTGTCCACTACAAAAATCTCAGCCTATTACTTTGTACCTGGTAGAACTATTCATGTATCCACTGCTAATAGCTGTTAAAATGATGGTAGCTACTAATTGTGACTAGGGCAGAACAACGTGAAAACATTCTTCTGAAATGAAATGTCACTTCTGCTATTACTGGGAATACTTGAACATGAATTTTGATGAAAAAAGCTTCATATATCCTTAAGTACATCCAAATTTGTGACCTTTGATGATCTTTTCAGTGAATATAGCAAGAATTCCAGTACTATGTTGGAAACTGAAGATGATTTTTGTGTAGCTTTTGGGCTGTTGTGGACATTTCACTGAGCTTTAGAGTGTCAAAGGAAATATCTCCACTGATGCAGAAGGATGCTTTCACAGGAAAGATCCTGAATCATACAATTAAATCCTTAGTAGTAAAGGATAAAAAAAGCAAATTATGTATATATATATATGTGAAAAATCCTCCATAGAGATAATTTTCCTATAAAATGTCAGTAAGTCTGATTATTTGGATAAAGTGAAGCCAATATTTGCAGATGAGGGTGCCTTTGTTTAGATACCTGCATAATAAGGTTTTGGTTTTCCACGTGATCATAGCTGATACTGAAGTCAATGAAAATAGACTTTGAGTCAAATGTGCAACTTTCTCTTTGAAGAAAAGGGATGTGGCTTTGAAAACTGTTCATGTATATAACAACTTACCACCACTTCTGTTATGAGTACTGACCATATCAGGCTCCCTGTCCTAAGCAGGATTTATCGCGACAGTGTCAGTATGAGCATGGAGGAGTAAAAGGACCATCCTGCTTCTGAGCAGCCTGAATAGAGGCCGTTTGCCCAGCATTGGATGGAGCAGTCCAGAAACTTCTGGCTGCATCATCCGCCGCTGCCGCCAGCCCACCCGGGTCAGGAAGGCAGCTGGGAACCACTGAAGTGCAGAGAGGCTCCATCCAAGTTTCTCTCAGCTAGACGGGAGGGATAGAAGGTCCCTTTGCCTGTTATGGATTGTGGGTGATCTTCAGAGATTAATGTCATTGCCTTGTGCAGGGAGGAAACAAAGTGAGCCTGCATTGCACAGAAAAACCTAAATCCCTGAGCTCTGGTCTCCCTGACTGTTGACTGAACTCTTTGTGAAGGTCTAGAATATTAAAATATAACTTCTTCAGAAGTAATTTCAAGTGGTCAAAAAATATCTTGATTTTTCAATGCATAAGAACAGACAGTCTTTTCCTTTATGATATTTTTGTTAGTGTTGAAAATGTGCCATGAGTTTCTCAGGCCTTTTTCTAACAAAGGGTTTGGAAGGATTAATAGTAGTAATAGTAGTCACTGTACTAATACTATAAAAAATTTCAGATGCCTGTGCAAACCTGTATGGCACTAGTGTCTGTGCAGTTCCCTTTTTGCATACAAAACTGTAAAAAACTGACCGCTTTGTTTCTCATGGGACTGCAGAAGCTTTTGCCTATCTTAAAACCAATACTGAAACCCAGTGAAACCACTCTGACTTGAGCAGGTAGCCCATGCTGACATGAGTAATTTAGTCTTCAGTGAGAAGGAAGGGGAGAAAGGGGCTGCTATGTGAAGGATTTTTCACCAAAGTAAGGCTACATGCTCTAGTTGGAGCAGAATTTTAAAATCAAGTATATTTTGAAGAAGCTGGTTGAACTTAGCTCCATCTTGTGTCTTTATGCTGACAGTGGAGGGTAGCTCAACCTCAGAATACCCCCACATGATAGTGCATTTGAGTTTGGATTTTATAAAACAGGCGTGGAGCTGGTTTCATGGAGATGTGTTTATGGAGAATCACCCACTCGAGCAGGTGCTGTGGGTCAGACCCAGTGTCCTTTCTCAGAAAAATTGCCTTTATATTTGGCTGATTTGTAACTAGTGAAGTAAGTGTGACTTTGCCAAGCAGTATTTCTGAATGCTTTGCTTATTTTATATGTGCTGTTTCCTAAGGATATCAAAGCGATGTTGGTAGAGAACACAGAGATGAGCAGTGTTGTGAGAGCAGAGGGGACTGTGCTGCAGCAGGCAGTCAGGAGCCAGGAGTGCCCCAACGTTTCCTGGACAGCATCGCTTGGATTTGCCCGATAAGGATAGCCTTGGTACAACGGACGAGGCCAAGAGCCAAGATGCAGTCTCAATTCTCTGCGATATGTTTCAGTCCACTTAATATGTTCATTTCTGTAATTGCAGAATAACCTGTAGCCAAACTGACGACACGTGTGTGGCTGCAGATCCTCCACTGGTGCACGGTGAGGTAGAGCCGTTGAAGTGACTGATGTGAATTGCAGCTGAGGATCTAACCCATTGCTTTCAAAACAGCCCCCTGAGGTGACGAGTGGGCTGGTGTACAGGATGTTTCGCATATTTGTATCTATGTTTCAGTAGCACATACTGGATGACAAATGTTTTTTGTTTTCCTTTTGCTTTTTGTTAGAACAATACTTTGCGATCAGTTCAAATGTGATAAAGCTTTATGTTTGGAGAACTGCAGAATACTGTACTGTGAAGAGTGTGGCTACTACCCTCTCTTTTTCCTGCAAACAGTAGATTTCAGCAGAGATGGACTTCCCTGGACTTAGACACTCTGTGAGAAAAAATATTCTGACAGTTTCTAATGGAAACATCATTGTAATTACTGTATAACTACCCTGTACAAAGACAGCTTTATTATATGTGTAAATGTAATTTTGCTATGTTGTTTTTATGTTTGAGGGACAATAGGCTTTGGTGTGGGTGAGACGTATAGCCTTATAAAAACAGAGATTGTAGCTCCCTGTCTGATGTTTTACTGAAAGGTGTTCAGTTGCTCTATTTTTGCAGAAGATAAACATAAACTAGTTCCCTGAAAACTAATGATCTATTCCACTAAACATGTGTCAATGACATAAATGGATCATACTCTTGAAAATAAAGGCTTGATAATAAATTGCATTATTTTCCCAAGAGACTCCACATGTAAGATCTTTTGACACCTTAAGAAGAAAGAAGTCCTGCAGCTATTAATGCTGGTTTTAATGGATGAATCCCTCTATTAATTCTGTCTCAGCCTTAGATTAATTCTGAATACTGTAATTAGAAGAACATATTTTTCCATCACTTCTCAAATCTGTACTCTTTGGAATTCAGTTCTTTGTCAAGTAAGAGGTGGAGCTGGCTCGGTTTAGATACAGTTCACCAATGGTTTCACACAAATGAGTGTTTGCAAGATCATAATGCCATTTTCATTTAAAGGAAATATAGATCATTGCATAATGTCACAGTTCTCTCTCTATGTACCATATATACATGCATTTATAGCCTCTAATTCTGGACATTTTGCCTTGACAAAACTTTCATTGATTATTTGTATTTATAAATTTTACTCAAAAGTTTCGACTCAGCAAAGCAGTTGGACGTAGGCAGGATGTGAGGCTGTGTTGACCATGACTCAACCATATATATAGGCATGGAAGCAGTCCCACTGATATCTGTGGGATTAATCATGCGCTTCAAGTTAATGTATCAAATCATGCATATGGCTGAAACAGTCTTTCTGGAAAGTGATTTAGGTTGAAACCTGTTTCTGCACAGGTTTCAGGTGCAGGATATGGTGATGTGTTTTTGCTGAATTTAAAATCACATCTTACTTTATATAGAGCCAACTGCTCTCTCTTTTCTTTTTTATAGAAAAGCATATATTTTGCATATAGAGGGGAGATACTAACTGATGCTCAGTATATCTAAAAATGCCAAATTTAACAAGGTTTTTCATTTATTGTTGGAAGCATCCTAGGATTTGGGAATAAAAGCAGAATTATTCTTACAATGCTAATTAATGAATATAGAACTAATCAGTAATTTAAACCAATAGCCAAATAAAATATATGAATTTCTGTTACAGTTTACCAGGAAAGTGTTTTTCTATGATATGCCTTTAAAAATGACTCCATAAATATGGGACCACTATATGTTCAACATAAAATTTTATTCCACTCTAACTAAGGACTGACTAAATGGATTTTTTTTTTTAAATGAGAAACTTTTTCTTCTGTATTTTAAGCAGAACAAATTTGAATTTTGTCTCTGATAATAAAATTTTGTATAGCAATGTGTAATTCATCACTGTCTTAATTTTCTGACGTGGAGATATGGCTAAGATAAATAATACCCAGCCTTTTGATTATGTTCCCACATCAGTTGAGGTAACAGTTTAATAATGCTGAATAGATACACTGCGGTTTTACAGTGAAAAACATGCAACAAAAAGTATTTTTTGACGTGAGGAATTTTTCAAAACACATTAAAGTGCTGGGACTAGTAGAAAGCAGAGATCCACAGAAAATACAAAATTTGGGCTGGGAAGTACTCATAAGCCCTCCAAGACTAACAGGACTGAGACTGCAATAGAGAGCAAAGTCTGTCTTTTGTGCTTTTCTAATTATGTAAATTTTGAATAAGCAAAAAAGATCTTTTCATTGGTAAAAGTGATTTTGACTGGAATGCAGTTCAAATGACTTTTTAATAGAGTCCTTGAATTCAGGCTATTATTTTCCTTTTTTGAAGAACAGTTTTCAGTAACAATGAGATGTGAAATATGTGCAATTATTTACCCATTGGATACAATCATGTTCCCGCTGAAGTCAACTGGAGCTTTGACATTGACATCACTGGGAGTAAAAGCCAACCCTGTATTTTTCAAAATATACCTTTCAATGCCAGAATGTCTTTTTTCTTTAACAATAAAGGTGTTGTCTTCTGTACTGCACATCTTAGTCTACTGAAAAGCTGAAGGGAATTTTTGAGGTCCTGATTTTGCAGAGCACAACAGGCAGCATTGATGCTTTGAGCACAGGTAAGCAGAACTGGGGACTAAATGAGTATGTTTATAGTATCCTACCATTAAACACTTCACTGTATTATACTGGGGCTAGAATTTTGACCATCCTATATGCATGTATCAGCAGAGTATGGAGACATACCCCTCATACCTCTTTTCCCTGACTTCAGGTCTGGAGCAGGAGTTGAGGAGGCCCGAGGAGGTGGCCTGGGGGTCAGCAGAGAGCTTTCACATTAAAAGGGGATACTGGTACGTAGAATGAACTGTGAAAATCTAGGATATGTTGCCCCGGAAAGGGCCCTTGTTCCTCCCTTTTCTACTGCATATACCTCTCTGGGAGTGTTGAAACAGCCAAGACGAACTGCACGGCCACCTTGGAAGCATCCCTGGGAGAGGAGGCAAGACGTGAGGAGGGAGAAAAGTCACTTCCCTCTGAAATCCCACTGGCAGCACATCTCCTAATCAAACATCAAAAAGAACATGCTTGTTTCTTCCCCAGTGCGGCCACTGCAATCAGCAGCACTTCAGTTGGTGGCTGAGCTGCTTTCAAGTTGAACATTTTCGTACAAGACCAAATGAAGAGCTGTTTATTTGCTCTCAGCTCAGTGTCTTCAGTAAGAGCAGAACTTTAAAAGCACCCATTTGCTTTGAAAGCTCCGCAGCTGAGCTGGGGGGAGTAGGAGGGAGAGAAGTTAGAGCCTTTGGTTTGTAAATTGATTTAGGAGTATTTGCTGTCTTAATAATGAAAAATCAGTTTTTGCTGACTAATTCACTGCTTCCTCCTATTTCTATCAAAAATCGTCTAGCTTCCTTTAAGCTGCACCTTCTGCATAGAAGCCACCATGCAGGCTCCCACTGCTACCAGAGGTCTCTGACTCCTGCATACTGCAACTGAGCAGGACCAAGGCCTTGGGAATGGAGAGAAACAATTCAGTGAGCTGGTGATAGTCCTGACTTTTCTGAGAACCAAGCACATAAACCCCATGTTAGAGAAACAGTATTGAGAATGACATACTTGATGGCCAAGGTTGTATTATGGATGGGATGGGAAAATGAGCACACAGGTAGTTGTCAGAAAAGTGTAATGAAGATAAGGCTGAAATGATGTGAAATAATGAGGATGTGCTTGGGAAATTAAAGCCTCATTATGTTGAAACATAGTCTTTGAGTTAGCAGCTACATCTACTGTGGCCAAAACTAATTAAAAGTAAACAGAAATTGCTGAATGGTTAAAAGGAGGCACCCTACTAGTGATTGTTGTTTGCATCTTGGGGCAAATTACAGAAACTCCTCTGTACTGAATCTAACCCATACTGTCCTGTATGTCTTTGCCAATTTGTCATAAGTCAACCCATTAGAATTTGGACTGATGGTGCAAGGCTGAATGAGAAATGCATCAGCAGGGCCATGGTGAGACTTGATCCTTAGGTACACTTCCCATGCGTCACCTCCTCCCCTTTCTGTCGCAGTCCTGCTGCTCTTCTCAGGCCACAGCAGCTGTAGGAACAGCAGGGAAAACTTGGGTATATTTTCATAGAATCATTTAGGTTGGAAAAGACCTTTAAGATCATTATGTCCAACCGTTAACCTACCACTGCCAAGTCTACCACTAAACCATGTCCCTAAGCACCACATCTGCCCATCTTTTAAATACCTCCAGGGGTAGTGACTCCACCACTTCCCTCGGCAGCCTGTTCCAGTGCCTGACAAACCTTTCGGTGAAGAAATTTTTCCTAATATCCAATCTAAACCTGCCCTGGTGCAACTTGAGGCCATTTCCTCTCTCCTGTTGCTTGCTACCTGGGAGAAGAGACCAACACCCACCTCGCTACAACCTCCTTTCAGGTAGTTGTAGGGAGCAATAAGGTCTCCCCTCAGCCTCCTCTTCGCCAGGCTAAACAACCCCAGCTCCTCATAAGACTTGTGCTCTAGACCCTTCACCAGCTTTGTTGCCCTTCTTTGGACATACTCCAGCACCTCAATGTCTTTCTTGTAGTGAGGGACCCAAAACTGAACACAATACTCGAGGTGCGGCCTCACCAGTGCTGAGTACAGGGGCACTATCACCTCCCTGGTCCTGCTGGCCACACTATTCCTGATACAAGCCAGGATGCCACTGGCCCTCTTGGCCACCTGAGCACACTGCTGGCTCATGTTCAGCGGGCTGTCAACCAGCACCCCCAGGTCCTTTTCCGCTGGGCAGCTCTCCAGCCACTCTTCCCCAAGCCTGTAGTAAACAGAACTGGCCCCAGTACTGAGCCCTGGGGAACACCACTTGTGACTGGCTGCCAACTGGATTTACCTCCATTCACCACCACTCTTTGGGCCCGGCCATCCAGCCAGTTTTTTACCCAGTGAAGAGTATACTCATCCAAGCCATGAGCAGCCAGTTTCTCCAGGAGAATGCTGTGGGAAATGGTGTCAAAGGCCTTACTGAAGTCCAGGTAGACAACATGCACAACCTTCCCCTCATCCACCAAGCGAGTCTCCTTGTCATAGAAGTAGATCAGGTTAGTCAAGCAGGACCCGCCTTTCATAAACCCACGCTGACTGAGCCCAGTCACGTGGTTGTCCTGAACGTGCCACATGATGGCACTCAAGATGATCTGCTCCATAACCTTCCCTGGCACCAAGGTCAGACTGACAGGCCTGCAGTCCCAGTCATCTGGGACCTCCCCGGTTAACCAGGACTGCTGATAAATGATTGAAAGTGCCTTGGTGAGCACTTCTGCCAGATCCCTCAGTACCCTTGGGCAGACCCCTCCAGCCCCATAGACTTGTATGTGGCTAAGCAGTGTAGCAGGTCACTAACCATTTTTCTTGGATTATAGGGACTTCATTCTGCTTCCCATCCCTGTCTTCCAGATCAGGCGGCTGGGTACCCCAAGAACAACTGGTCTTGCTATTAAAGACTAAGGCATTAAGTACCTCAGCCTTTTCCTCATCCTTTGTCACTATGTTTCCCCCTGCATCCAATAAAGGATGGAGATTTTCCATAGCCCTCCTTTTGTTGCGAATATATTTATAGAAACAGCCAGATTAAGTTCTAGTTGGGCTTTGGCCCTTCTAATTGTCTCCCTGCATAACCTCACAACATCCTTGTAGTCCTCCTGAGTTGCCTGCCCCTTCTCCCAAAGGTTGTAAACTCTCCTTTTTTTCCTGAGTTCCAGCCAAAGCTCTCTGTTCAGCCAGGTCAGTTTTCTCCGCCATTGGCTTGCCTTTGGGCACATGGGGACAGCCTGCTCCTGCACCTTTAAGATTTCCTTCTTGAAAAATGTCCAGCCTTCCCAGACTCCTTCACCCTTCAGGACTGCCTCCCAAGGGACTCTGTCAACCAGTCTCCTAAACAGGCCAAAGTCTGCCCTCCAGAAGCTCAGGGTAACAGTTCTGCTGAACCCCCTCCTTATTTCTCCAAGAATCGAAAACTCTGTCATTTCATGATCGCTATGCCGAAGACGGCCTCCAACCATCACATCACCCACAAGTCCTTCTGTATTCTCAACCAACGGGTCCAGTAGGAAATTTTGTACCATTTTTGGTTTTGTACCATTTTGTGCTGTACAACCATTTTGTATGGTTTTGCTTTTGTATCACCTTGCCTCTCAGCAGTAATTAGACAGCTGCAATAAAGAAACCAGGGCAGAAGGATCTAAGCGGCCATGATCTTCCACAGTGATAACCATCGTGCCATGACCCATCAAAGTGCCTCGCTATCTGCTAAACTGCTAGGGCTTAAGCAGCAGCATTAGGGCTCAAGCCCTAGTATAGCACTTTAATTTTGCAGTGTATTGAACGTGATGTTAATTACTCACTGTACTGCTATGCTGTTACTTTTATCAAATATCTTTTTGCTTCTTGAACTTAGTCAGGAATCACTTTTGTCTGTTGTACTTACCATCATTTTTGACCTGCTCATTGCAGAAGGTTAAGAAAAAGAAAGAGGAGGAAGAGGGGGAGGATAATGAGATGCTATTACATGACATGTCTATTACAGTAATTCATTTCATGTGGCACAGAACTGTTGCCAGTGATAAATACATGTTCCTGGTACAATTATGAGATGTACCTTGAACTTTTCAACAATAAAACTGTCAAAAGGTTGCAATAAGCACAAGCACAAATGTGAATACATCCCTTAAAAAGATTAAATAGCTCACAGATATGATTTTAATAAATTATATTGTTTTCAGAGATACACTTTTAGATCCATTAATTATTTATAGTTAATACCAAAAGTGTATATTGTTTCTACTCTACAATCATGAATGTAATAAATTTTCTCCCATCCCACTCAGTTGCTTAGCTGATTGACACATTTCAAATGCATTTCTATGGCGGTTAGAGTAATGGTGTCATAATAAAAGTCTTAGCACAAAATCAGCATGCATTTCCATATGGACAAGTGGAAATCAGAGCAGTTCTGTCCCTTTCAAAGTGCCTATAAGGTTTTGGGTGGTTGATATCAAAAGAAGGTTAACCCAAGCTGGTAAGTAACCCCAAGGCAGATAAGTTAATCCAAAGGAGAACATGTCAGCTTGGAAAGCAGAGGCACTTTGGGGAGGGGGAAGGGGGTTTGTCTTGATTGTTTTCTGAAGATTTGTGCATCTGAAAAGGACAAGCAGAGCAAAACCCCAACCAAAGAAGCTGGAGCAAATGAACAAAAAGCCAAGACACAAGCAAGAATTGGGACTGTGGCTCTAAGAAAAGCTTACAGAGAAGGCACTTTGGGCTAAATGCTGAATTAAAAGACTGAAAAAAAGATATACAGAGGGTTATTTCACATCAACAGGTTTAATTTGATGCCAAGCAGTTAAATAATCTCCAGTGGAACCAGTGTGATAGGAGAGAGCTCAAGTTTTTATGTTACAAAGTCTTCACTGGCCAATGTCATAAGATCAATGAAACACATGCATTTTAAAACATTCTTCCTGTAGTTACCAACAACTGTAAGACAAGTTATTTCTGCTTAAGATAAACACTGGGTGATGATTACCACTAAATATGGTGAGTTTCAGAAGCAGTAGAAGATGAAGACTTTGTTAGTGCCTTATTGTGGCTGGTCTAGGCTGGTGGGCTGGGAGCCTTGGTTAGGATTTCACCTGGTGTGCTATGCAACTGCAGACTTTTCCCTTTAGTTTTAAAACAGTGTAAGCCATAAGCTGTCCCATGTATACAGAGTGCTTGTACCATATTAAAAATATATGAACTGCTTAGGGGAGCTCTTGCTGGGACTAGGATTAGTTCACAGAATTCAGTAGCAGATAAATGGTTGACTCAGGAATTTTTTTGTTCTGTTTAAATCTCCTTATCACTGAAGGTATTTTGCAGTAACTCATAGTTCAGCCTGGGAAAAATAGTCAGATGAATAAAAAACCTGAAGACAAAATATCAGGATCATAGTTCATAAAAACCGTCTCTGCATCTGTCTTTACATAATTCATTCTTTTGTGACCCTGCCCAATACCAAAATTTCAAAGGCATATAGGGGGTTTGCATTTTACTATTTTTGTGTGCACAGTATGACACTAAATTAAAATGGGCAAATATTTAATTGATATAGCTGCATGGAATTTCTATGGAGGCTAAGTACTTAAAATTACGCATATAATAAATGGAAAAATGAAGGTCACAGGTATAAGGTTAGGTATGCAATTGCAATTACAATTTTAAAAGCATTTCACTTGTGTTCAGCAGTTGTACTTTGTAATAGGGTATAAAATGGTGCTACACATTTTAAGTGTCTGAGTGATTTGTTTAGGCTATAAAAGGACAGAAGTCTACTATTTCCTTCCTGCATATGTTAAACTTGCAGCTTCTGCTGACCAGATACAAACCTGACAGGGCATAAAGATACAAAATGCTAATTGCGCTACGTTTGAAAAATTGAAGTAAATAATGAGATCTGCTAAAACCGAGGGATTAAGGGAAATATGTAATGAGCACTGATTCTACAGACTTCAGCAGGTTAAGTGCAGGCATGTATAGACAAGTGGATAAACTCAAATAAACAGAGTTGACTCACTTTCAGCAGGGGAAGATAGAGTTTGTCTTCCTAATAAGTAAGTATACCCATTTTCTCTACATTGTGCTAGCAACTTCTAGTTTGTATCAGAGTTGGTAACAGAAGAATTGTGTCTACTGGTCTGAAGGCACAGCAGGACCAGGACTTCCATGTGTCCTGGTAGGAATGATTCAATTAATGTACTATCCAGTCCTATTTGAGCAGAGCTGGAGAGATTTGAACAGCTGAGACAAAGCAGTGCAGTACACTACTTCCAAAGAGCTTGGTTCCTACAATGTATGTCAGATTTGCAAAGTTTAATTGTCTGCTAGATAGATGTCTGCATCTGAGCTTGTTATCGAGGATCCCTTAGTCAATATGGAGAAAAAAAACAGTAAATCACATCATAAAATATGCAGCTAATGCAGTAAGGTGGATAGAAAAGGTGAATATCATGAATTTCAGTAGTAGGATAATGTACATAGGAAATTTCAAGGCATAACCTGGAGTGATTAACTTCCTGGAAAAACTGACTCCGTTTACTGTAAATGAAATTAGTAACTGAAGCCCAACTCAGGGAGTTGGTCAGAACATGAATGTAAAAAAGTAACCATCAAGCCAAGGGAGTCTCAGTAGGGCTTTTATTTTTTCATAGACCTCTGTCACTTGTGTTAGATGGGAAGCAATATATCCTAGTCAGAATATGTTTGAGGATAGACACTGTCTGTTCTGACAGATGACAGTCCTCTGATAGCAGGTAATTGCTGCAAAGTTGATAAATTGATTCTTTCTTACATCCTGATTTAAACCCAGATTTTTTTTTCTACACCACATGTGGGATATTAGCTTTTGTTCACTTAATTAGTATTTAGGGTTTGACTGTTTCCTGATGACATTACTCAAGAACAGACATGAAGTAGTGCTTTTAGCTAAAACTAGCATAGCTCCTGAAGTATTCCAAGGGCAGAGAGCAGATGCATTCTCTGACCGAGGCTCTAGTTTGTTTTATTCATGAATAATATAATTTCTTCCTGACTCTTTGATGCCATGGTAGGGAAGATGTTGTCTGATATAGAAAATCCTTTATATTTTCTGAGTCTTTTCAGTTTGTAATGTCCTACATTATAAAAACAGAAGTAGTATCTAAGCATATGTAGTGGCAAACATAAGGTGGTGCAATGATTTTCTTCACAGTGAAGGCAAATGGCAATAAGTTATGAAAAAGGTGGCTGTAGCAAAAAAAGTAGGTTGGAACATAAAAAAATAACAAAAGTGCTCATGGCCTTGGATAAAGGCATTGGACTGAAATGGCTTAACATACCACTTTAATCCAGGACAAGAAAAGAGCACCAGACAACTGAGTACTTAGTGAAGAACAACACTGAGAGAGAAGTATGGAAGGGGAATAATACAGTACAGTGTCAATAATCTGGAAATTATGTATAAAGATGAAGTATTTCCTTTGGCCAAGCAAGAAGCAGCTTTAGGCTTCACAGCCCCTACACACATTTCACACCATTATTAGAAACACAATAGGCAAATGGCAGAATAGAAATAGAGGAACAGATTAAAACAATTATTACCTACTACTGGGCTTGAGAAAATTTAAGGTGGCAACACACAATGATTATGTATACTTAGGCAGCCAGAATATTGCCCTTTAATAAGTCAAACTTTGATCATTAGGACACTAAAGAAGAAGTGTTGGGGAAAAAAAAACAACATTTCTGGACTTCTGAAGGATAAGGAAACCAACAGCATTAAGTAGTGTGAATTTACCAAGTACAGATCTTGCAAGACAAATTCTATGATTGCTTTTTTGATAGAATTGCAAAATTATTGGATGAATTCAGGGCAGTAGCTATCATTTATTTGGATTTTAATAAAGCATTTGACAGCAGCTTTCAAAATTAATTCAAATTGACCAGGGAACAAACATGTTCACATAGACTGAAGGCTGAAGAACAGTTAACAAAAGATAATGAGAAGTGGCAATCTCTAAGACTTGGGTGAGATATCTAGTGGATGCCTGGGTTTGCTCAGGTTTTAATATCTTCATTAATGATTTCTCAGAAAGGATGGGAAAAGCGGCCTCTTAATGAAATTTACAGTGTGAGGGACTTGTTAACAGTAGTAAGGATGGGGAAAATTTACGAGACCCTACCTAAAGAAATGAATAACGGGCAGGAAATAAGATTCACCTCTAAATGCAGGCTAATTCTCCTGGGAAAAATCATTCACAAAAACTCAGTTACTCAGTAGAATGGAGAAACCTCAATAGTATGACTGCAAAATAGTCTAGAGGAGTTAGCAGAGCAAAGCAGGTACAAATTTGCAATGACTTATAGTAGCAAAATGATCTAGTACCATTATGGGATCACACTGTAATGCATAATGTCACTGAGCAAGGAGTTATAATCTTTGTCTACCAATTTTGGTTTGACTGCAATTGGATATGGTTTTTCGGTCTCAGAAAGAATTTAAGAAATAGGAAAGAATTCAAGATGAGAAACACAACAGGGTTTAGGGAGAAGATATTTGCTCTAATCAGATGTCTCAACTTGCTAATAAAATTAAGTTCTTGGAAAAGAGATTATGACAATAAAAAGTGTGTATGTATTTATGTGTACACTGAAGAGGTATAAGGTAATTAAGAAAATCTTAAGTGAAAGACCAGTGACTAAGACAGTCCATGAGTAACCTAAACACAGTAAAGGAAAGGAAGTTTCTATTATTACATCTGAAGACAAGAGGAGTCCTAATACCTATAAGAAGCATAATTGCAATGTCATCCTGAATTATTTGAATCATTTATGTGTTTAATATTTTTATCCTTGCATCAGCTATAGTAATATGTGCCTTTAGAGGCAATAGGAAGGAGAAGGAAGAGGCTCCATAACTTAGCTATCTCAAATTTCCTAGAATGGACAGGGTGAATCCTCCAGTAAGGATAATGGGATGAAGCTGAGAAAAGACAGGCAAGACCCAGGTGAGCATTCAGGTCTGCAAGTGCCCTCTCAGTGTTTCCATTGACTCTCCATTCTGGAAAACATTACAAAGACTGAATCTAAATCAACAGTGGGCCAGATTTACTGCTCTGTCACATCTTTAAATTTCTCCAGCTACTGTCAGTTTGTGTCTTTAAAAAATGTTTGAAGAACACCAAACACCTTCACTCACTAGCTAAAAGGTGTCTAAATTGATGTCTGCCACTAGAAATGGATTGTACCTACCTGCCGATAGCAGTGTCAAAGACCTTGCTATCCTTACTGGGAGCTGCAAGGAGCATGGGGAACAGGAGGGTTTGGGCCATCCCCCTACCAGGGCCTGGAATCATCCCATGACCAATCTTAATATGGTGCTTGTCAGAAGGGATGGCTTTGGGGTGAGTAATTATTGATAAGAAAATATAAAGCATATCATTTAAATTTAATTTATTCCTGTCTTTAGCTTTTCTGTGTGATTGTGGCTATACCTTGAAAAATTCTTACATCACTCTGATTTCTAATCCTCAGACTCTCCCAGAAACAAATTATAGCAGTGCTCAGAAACTCACCCCATTGGTAATTGAAAGCACTTTGGGCATCTTAAAAATGAGATTTTGATGCATAGATAAATCTAGCGACACATTACAATATTGCCCTCTGAAAGTGTGCAAGATATTCCTGCCTTGCTGCATATTACATAACATAGCCATTAAATGCAGATTATCTTTCAAAGGAGAGGCAGAGATTAATGAGTCAAATGAAAATGATGAATTAAATGAGCCCGATCAGACACACTTACAAAATTAGCTAGCAAAGAGTTCTATAGAAACAAGAAATATTCAAGCTAGATTGCTCAAACACAATTTTAAGAAGAGTGGCAATGCATATAAACATACATTATCACATTATAGTATTCTTATCATATTCTATTTTTTTCTGTCAAATACATAATGCAAAGACGTTGCAGATATTCCGCAAACAGTAACTTGGGCAAGAAAAAGGGTGAATGCCTTCTCCTAGATGGAGTACTGAGAGTCAGACTGCTGGGTTCTGACCCTGCGCTGGCTCTTTCTCCAGCAGGGGGGTGGAGACTTCAGTGGGTCTCTGTGAGAATCCAGAAAAGTCTTCCCTCTCAGTCAGGCCAGATCAGAGCTATAAATCAAAGCCACTGATTTGCTCTGTGTCTTTAGGCAAATAATTTATCCTTAGCAGAATGCAAGTCATTTAGCCTTTGCATAATAATACTTCCCCCCCTCCCCAAGGGATATTGGGAGGTCTGAGTATTGAAAGGTGGGAAAAAGTTCGGAGAGCTTTTGGTGGAAGTTGTTTTGTGAATACAAAGTTATCTTGTTTTTACATGCTATAATGGTCAGGAAGATAGTGACTTGCTACTTACCACTCTTAATGTTTGTTTCCCGCTCATATCTGCTGACAGAATTCCTTGTGTGTTGGCAAGGCTGTCACTGATGCACTTGTTATCCAGCTATCAGTAATATTGACCCTGGAACAGAAGGTTAACACCTCCCCAACCTCTTTATGTCCATGCAAAGTGTTCTACAGAAGAAACAGTTTCAATGCAACAGGGACACAGCTCATCTTTGGAGCATTTCATGGGATCCCCAGACTTTCAAGGCACATCTGCTGACACAGTGCAGTACTGTGGTCCCTCCAGCCCAGCTCACAGCCTGACCTGGAGCAGCTGCCTTTCTACCTCCCCTCTTTAATTGGCTTGTCAGCTTAAGGGCTGCACTCTTCAAATGCAGCTGAAATGCTGGCACTCCTTTCTATTATTCCTCAGGTACAAACTGCTCTGTTCTCCCAGTCTCACCAATTAACACAGTTAAGTTAGGCAGCAATCTGAACTTATCTGTAGGTTGTTCTGTTTCAAAACTAAAGAAGGGCTTTTGCGCCTGAAATCTTAGGGATTTTCTCCAAATCATAGAATCATAGAATCATTTAGGTTGGAAAAGACCTTTAAGATCATCAAGTCCAACCATTAAGCTATCAGTAGGTTGAATAAAAGATATATTTCTGCCTACCAGCTTTATATAGCCTTCATGTGGACAATCCTGGCTACAATAACAGTAGCTCTGCAAAAATTTACGAACTGTATATTCAGTGGAGACTGCCAAGATGCCTTGCTGACACTGCTTTAATTACCATATCATCTGATAAATGACTGCATAGCTTAGTGAGATTCCTTTGGTGAGGGAGATCAAGACACTAGCTCCACCAGACTGAACACAACCTCTTCACTTAATTTATGCAAATCTCTGAAATCAGTCATATCCCCAGCATATGTTTCTGGAACTCCATCCATCACCGTCATGATGTCTTTATCAGTTGATGCTAATACTGCTGTTTCTGACTTGAAAGCTAAAAGAAGATATGAAAATTGATGGATAGATGAATAGCTGCTACCCTGGAGATTTCTTATTCTTGATGGAGTTTGGGCTGACAGGTATGTGGTGACTGAATTCGACAACATCCTGTGTTTGTAATTACATTCTCCATCCTTATTTTTATAATAATTCAGTATTTAGCATCAATGTTCCAAAATATTGTTGTAAAAGAGCTGTGATCTATAACACTCTAACCAGAGCTTGAACCGAGAGTAATATATTTTCTGAAAATGGGCAATAGAAATCACTGGAGAAAATGAAATGAATTCAGATGCTTGATCACTGGCAGAGGCACTGGCCTTGGAAAATGTAACTCTAGCAGAAAAAGGAACATACAAGATCTATGTGTGGCTGTGCTGACTGCAGCACTGTTTAATTAACTTGGATGGCCAACCTTCCCGGATGCCTTCTAATGTGAGGGATTTTCATTGTACGTTACAAAGAAGATGGAGAGCACCCTGAGCAACATCTCTGGAAGAGTCAAAGCAGTCAAGGGAGGGAAAAAGCACTGCCGCTGCGATTCACATCTGCTGGCAGAGGGCTGAAAAAGGAGGTTTCAGCCCAAAGGTGGGCTGCGTCAGGAGGGAGCTCGTGCCCAGCACCCTCGAAGAGGCACAGGACAACTACCAGGCTGTGACTGCAGATGAAATCGAAAAGTGGCTGCTTTAGGACTGCCCTCCCTGAGGTTTCTGCTGCCTCTCTCCTCCCAGCAGCTCCCACCATCAGACTGTGCTGGTGGCTGGTGAGCCCTTGGCTGGGCACGCAGACGACCAGGCTGATGTCTTCCATTGACACAGGGTGCTGTGGTGAGGTGGGCTGGCTGCTGGCTCTGTCCGTGTCCTGGCTTCCCAACTTCAGGGCTGCACATCCCTAGAGTTTGCCAAATATCTCAATGAAAAAGGTGGCCAAGGTCTATTGCTGCTGTGGAAATACCAGTTAACTTTTTCTTCTGCTCCAACTTAGCTGATAGTATTTTTTTGACACTTTCATCTGTTACTCACCCAATTCTTGGCACTGCTGATTCCCAGGAATTATTTGGTCCCTACAGCAACCTCAGAGAGAGAGACCAGTGTAATTTGGAGAGATCCCTACCAAATCTTTGTATGTTTTCCCTTGAGAAAGATGGAGACAAAGAAATCCAATGGCAGAGCACCTCTTCCAGACTTCCAATGCTCTGCTTCAAGCCAGAGCGTCTTGACGAAGCAGCAATAATTTCAGTGGTTAGTGATCTCATGGGAAGAGTAACACTGCCTGATCAGAGAAACACTTCAAAGCACTATCATAATTATGATAATTCCTTCATTTAAGAACTCTTTTTGGCTTCCTATCAAAGTGTATGCTTACACTGTAGCCACATAAGTGTTATTACAGATAGCTTTAAGCTAACTATGTAGCTTTCATAACAGTACAAATAAGCTGATACTTTTCTGCATGTTGCCTCTGAACTGAGAAACTTCAGACACTGCTCACAGGCAGTTCTCACATGATGTTTACAATCTTTAGCTTGTATTTCTAGTGTAATATAGCCTAACTTCATTCTACGGTCATTTTCAAGTTCTTAATTGAATCCTTCTTGTTCCAGAGCCTCCAGGGAAGACTCATGGCTAGAAATTACTCTCCTTGCGGCCTCACATGCAAATGTCATCACTTCAACGAATGCTGCTTCTGCTTCAGGGCAAATTCAAAGGTATGTTCTTCTTGGGGCTAATCTTCAAGGACATTCACTCACCTTTTGTGAAATGCAGAAAAGCCCTGGTTCACATTTTCCTTTCGGAAGATGAACTGAACCCGCTGGATATTTATAACCTGAGCCAACACCTGGTGAAGGCCTTGGGATCAAGTCCAAACTTTCCAAAGGACAATAGATGCCATTGTGGCTGATGACTTATTGCCTCTTCAAATAATGGTGGCACTGTGATTGCAGTCATTAAAATATTCCCAGTGATTGGCATCACCAGGCAGAACCGTAGTCACCAAAAGAATGTTATCTGCCTGCAAGAATAATATTTTAGAATATTTAATCATGAGCAACACACGTAACAACTGTCTTTTAAGCAAAAATGGCAAAATAAAAGTTAATGTAGTCATTTTTCTTACATTGTAAGCAGACATTTAGCAAAGGAAGACTGTCATTTTCTATCAAATAACTTTGATCAAGACTAATGACTTTCCTTCAAACTCCCATTTTTCTTCAGATCTCCATACTTTCTGCAAAAACTAAGGTTTTAATTATATTCTTCTTCCCTAGAGAAGGAATTTTATGAAAACAAACCTTGAGCCTTGCAGCACTTCAGCATTACACACTTACTTCCTATTATTAGTATAATTAAACAAGTTGATTTCACAGAGCCTATGGACACTTTTTTGTTATACATCGCAGGCTCTCCAAGAGTATATCCTGCAGAATTCTTTCTACAGGATCCTGTATTCTCTCTTCTTTCTTTGACCATATAACTCTGGGACTTTAAGACAACAGTTTTCAAAGGAATTGCTCTCCATTTGCATTCTGTTGGGCAAAACAATCATGATTTTCAAAAGAATTCAGTACGCATTGTCCTAATTCTTTTCCTATGAGGTTCATGGTAAATTTCTATTTATTGTCTGGGAGCAGAGTTACACAAACCTACTACCACCTAAGTACATTTTTATACATTAAACTTGGTGAATTTTGAGCAGCTTGCTCAATCGATATTTATTAAATGATCAGTCCTAACAACGAAATGTAGTCAAAATAAGTGGTAGGCCTAAAATGCAACATTTTTGATTACTAGAGATTTAATCAATTGGAGAAAACAGCGAGGCAAAATAATGGGTGATTGAAATACTGCACACAAATCATTTTAATAGTCTAATTAAGCTAAAAATAATAACACAGCCTTTGTCAAGCTTGTCTGGAACAAAATGCTACCATGCTGAAACTCAAGAATCAAATTTCACATTCTCCATCACATGATGCAGAAGAAAGCAAATGAGATAAATTACAGCCTGAAGTGCCAAAGGGAGGCACTTGGAGGATAAATGTACCTATGTATTGTCAAAATACAGCACTAGACGTTTTTTTCATCCTCATCAACAATACGTACCATGGGAGAGAGAAGGATGTAAGCTGGCAGAATTAGATTTTAGGGATCAAATACTTTAAGGAGAGACAGAATTTGTGTTGCACTGGGCCGCATTTTCAGTGATCTGAGTCCTAACGGAGAGAGCACAAGTGCAGGCAGCACCAGTGGCAGTGTATCCCACTATTGATAGGATAATGGAGGGAGAGGATGCAGAATGTTTCAGAAGTTCAGATATAAGTGTGAATGCATTGGAATTATTTATCATCCTGTTTTCCTAAGGAAATGAGTTACCTTGGTGTACAAGTGGTAAAAAGCACTTGAAGCAAAGGAAAGTGTAGATTGAATTCTGGCATCTTGGCTCAAGAAAGGATTGTTGTCTGTATCTTTTGTCCCTTCTACATAGTAGAAAATTACCTATGGTGAAACAAAACTCCAGTGCCGTGTCTTCAGGAACTGCCAAAGAGTTGTTCAACTCATGCAAATATACAAAGAGAATGATGTGGTTCACACAGGATGTGTGTAGTGTTAAAATGCGACACAGTGAGTCACTGGCTAAGACTGCGTTAGCAAGTAGTGTGTGTGTGTGTGTGTGAGGAGCAGCACCTCTATAGAGAGAAACTGGACCTAACAGCAGGAATTTTATTTCAGAGTAGCTCAGGTCTGCTCCCATGGACTAAATGGCTGTTAGCTGCTGGAGTACACCTTCTGGCTCAGTTTCCTCCAGAAGGAATCCAGTGCAAGCTTTCCAGTATGGATCCCTGATGTGAATCAAAGTGCAATAAGGTTTGGGGAAATGATGGGAAATTGTCTTCAAAGGTACGCTCCTGATATTTGTCTTATGATGCACAAGTATAATTTCAAGGTTCTCATCATAGGCTGCTTGTATATACAACTACTTTGAAAAAGTAAAGCCCTAAAAGGCACAAAAATATTAGCTACTATATTAGAGTACAAAACCATTCTTTCACTGATGTTATTCATACTTACTAAAACAAAAGTAACACAAATTAAAGTTCTTTTTAAATATGAGGACCTAAATCTATACATGGTAAGTATTCCCATAAAAAAACCCTAAAACTGGTAATGACATAAAAATCCTAAAACTGATTTTAGTATTATCTAAAGAGGAACTTTAATATCAAACTTTGAGGTCTTAAATTTGATTTTTTGGTGTGACTGTGCATTATGAAGTTGCTTAGGGCACTTAAAGTTTAATACTATGCAAACAGGGACAATAAGAAAAGTATATTTGAATTAGTCATCCAGTCTTTTCATAGTTAATGGAGAGAAACAGAGTGGTGTTCATCACTTTGTAATGTGGATATCTCAATTAGGTCAGGTGGTCATGTATTGTATACGCTGCCCATGCAAAAAGTCTAGATAAACAGAAGGGTGCAGAACAGATGCATACCGGTAGGTGAGGGCAGATGAATATTAATCTTAATATATAAAGTGTACAGGGTATTATTGAATCTTGCCTTGGTGCATCATAAATAGGTTTTATATAGTCATTACTTGATGCAAAGATAATGGACTTCATACTTTTTATGTCTATGCCACAGCTTGTACATACAAACTCCTTTGAAATTGGGTGGTATTAAATCAGTATGAAAACAGTATAGAGGGCGGGAAAATCACATTTATGTTCAAACTGCTGCAATATTGTTGATTTACCTGACAGTAGTTTAATTACTCAAAACTCTTAATTATTCACAGTTTTCAAATTAAACCCTAAGACCCATTTTCCCATTTTCTCTCAGTTAAACATTTGAAATGAGACATACAAAATGTCAATGATTTTTTATTTTAACTGCTGGTCATTTCAAGTAGTAACATAAGTAGTGTTCATCTTTTATTTTTATATAGCTAGGAATAAGATTGTCTCTGTTCCTGAATCTTCAAGAAACAGTAATATACACGCACAAAAATTACCTGGATTTTGTTGTTTACTGCACAGAAAAAGTGTGTGCACTTACCATGGCAACCTTACTTTCTTCAATAACACTTGGCACATCTGCGAACCACTAATCTTAATGGAATATATTTACTCATTTAAGCTATGAATGCACTGAAAATTGTATCAAGCGTAGGATAGGACACTGCATCAAGCTGAGACACTCAGCTTCTGTCTCCATTTTTTCCACTAATAGCCTGGCTGTTTCTTTCAAATAAACTAATGTCTCTAAGCCTCTGCTTCTTGCCCTGTCATTTCTCTGTCTCCCCTTGTCAGATGGCTGTTTCGCTGTGGTTAGGGCCTTCAGCTTATCCTGATGCTCACACAGCTCCTACCAGGATGGGATCCAGCTCTTTTGAGTAGCCTGCTGCTGATCTCATACCATGCACAGCCACTGATCAGTAGAGGCAAGCCAAGAAATTGCTGTCAGAAATTATTGATGATCATCTCTCGTAAAGCTTTCTCTTTCTAGTTTTTATAGTAGTGAAAAATCAGTCCTGGTTATGTGATGGAGATGAGACAGCAACTGTATGGAGAACTGTGTAATGCTCTGCACATGTTTATGTATTTACATGTTCATTCACCCGTGGTATTATATGTCCTAATGTGTGCCCCATGGTTAGGAGTCAGGAGAGCCCCACTGTCGTGGTTTAACCCCAGCCAGCAACTAATCACCACGCAGCCGCTCGCTCACCCCCCCACCGGTGGGATGGGGGAGAGGATCGGAAGGGCAAAAGGGGAAAACTCGTGGGTTGAGATAAAAACAGTTTAATAACTAAAGTAAAATTAAAAAAAAAATAGAACAGTAGTAATACAAAGCAAGCGGTACACTGTACAATTGCTCACCACCCGCCGACCAATGCCCAGCACGTCCCCCAAGCAGCGATCGAACCCCTCCCCGGCCAACTCCCCTGCTTATATACTGAGCATGACGTCACGTGGTATGGAATAGCCCCCGCCCAGTCTGAGTCAGCTGCCCCAGCTGTGCCCCTCCCAGCCTCCCGTGCCCCTGGCAGAGCATGGGAAGCTGAAAGGTCCTTGACCAGTGTGAGCACCACTTAGCAAGTACTTAGCACTACTTAACAAGAACCAAAACATCAGTGTATCATCAACATTGTTCTCAACCTAAACCCAAAACACAGCCCCATACTGGCTACCAGGAAGAAAACCAACTCCATCCCAGCCGAAACCAGGACACCCACTCTACTGGCAGCAGAGCACAGAGACCCCGAGGTAACATCCCAGTTCCTCCTGCCCTGGTGTGACTCTGCCTGTGATTTTGGATCTCAATGGTGTCTTATCCTGAGCTGTGACAGCTATTACAGGTGTCCCTGCAGAAATCACTGTGGATTTGCTCCTTCACTCTCTCTGGGCCGGCAGGTGGTCTTGCTGACCACCAGGAGCAATTTCCATGACTGATACTTCCCTGGATGAGGGCATAGACAAGGAAAGGTCCTGACCCCCTTCAGAGCTTCCTCAGCAAAGGATTCAGGAAGAAATAAATGATGTCAAGGTCCAAACAGACATTTCCATGACTGCCATTTTTTTTTTTTTCATGGGTGTTACCTCTGAGGGCTATGACTCAGTTTCTGAAGCTGCTGGTATCTAAGGGCCTTGCAGAAAATCCCAACCTTTTTTCACGGCAGACAACCTCTCTGGCTGTTTTAAGATGCCTGTGTGGGAGATAACTCAGTTGACAGTTCAGCCTCATTTTGAAGAAACCTTCACGTCTGTGTGTGTCTGCAGTACAGACATCTTCTACCCCTAGGCTATGTCCACACTGCTAAAAGGCATCTGATCCAGGAAACAGTGCCTAGCTCCCATGTCAAATCATAACGTATTTTTATATTCATTCTCATTGTTCTGTAGACTGGGTTCATGTCTTCTTTGGGCTCTGTGCAGCATGCTTATGGCCCTAGGAAATAATTGGTTGCTTTCTTTGTGTATTTTCTTCAGTTCAAAGAACATGTGTGGAATAATGCGAGGGCTGTGTTATAGCCTGCCAGGTTGCTCTCTTTTTGTTTTCTGTCATGATGCCATTAGTGTGTACTACGTGCCCTAGGGCACAGCAGGGAAATGCAGGACAGAGTTTGCAAGGCCTTTTGGGCTAGTTTCTGAGGGCTGAGGTAACCAAAGCTGGGTGGCCGTGCTTACAAAGTGTGGGCTGTATCCCAGCCTGGCTCTTGTTCCTGAGTTGCTTTACTTCAAAAGAGAGCTGAAGAGTGACCTGAGGCACATCATAGATACAGTTTGTGTAAGATCAGGGCAGCAGGGCCTGGGAAGGAGTTGGGGAGCTGGGGAGCTGGGAGTCTGACAGCATAGGCTCATCCACAGTAAAAGCTGCCTGAAAGAGCTCTTTAATTTTTGGCAGGGAAAAAAAGTGCACAAAAAGTCTGATAATTATGATAACAATTGAAATGGATGGTTCAGAATTAAAACAGAAAGTTACAACTGTAAGGACAAACTAGATATCATCAGAGTAAGATAAATGGGATGAGCTTTTGCTTTGTTTTTGAGCAGGATGGCACAGCAAGAAGGTAAGGTCTTTTCCATAGCATTAGAATTATACAAAATCATTTTATAAACACACCATCCACTTATTTTGGAGAAGAGAACCATGCTACAGACAATATCCTGAGAGTTTTGGCAAGAGGTGCTTTTTAGTCTTTTTTTTTTTTTTTAAATACAATACTGTAGATTATATGCACTATAATTGTTTGCATTCTGAGAATATGAGATGTAATTGCACCATTGAACATGAAAGAACCCACTGATGCATTTGCCCAGTTATAGTGTACATATCATCTAGGGATGGGGGATTGTTTCTTTTCTGTATGATGGGGGATTGTTTCTTTTCTGTATGATGCAATTAAATTTTCTTTTCTGTACAGTGCAAGTCACAACAGCTTGTCAGTCCTCATTGGAGACTTTGGGAATTGCTAGAATGTCAATATTTACTCCTTTTCTACCAATATGTAGCAAAGCTAAAGTCTCTTTCCTTGTATTTAAGTCTGTGCATGTGTGTATGTCAAGAAAGTATTCTAGAGTGTATAAGGGCTAATCAGCTATAGAGTTCAAAATTAATATAATTTCCAAAGAGAACAAACACTGTAAACAAAATGTTTATGCAAAAGGTGAACTCAATCTCATTGTAAATGGAAAAAAAAATACTGGATATAAAAATATATAGAATAAGACAGTAGCTTTCCCAAAGGATATGTGAAAGGGAAAGAAAGCAATACATATTAGCCAGTGTTTGTAATTCTATTAGTGTATGTATTTCTTTATGTGTTAATGAGAAGATAAGAAGAATGCTCTTTGAGATATGATCATGTTTCCCTGTAGAATGAGGAATTATGACTGCAGCTCTTCAATTTGATACCCTCAGGAGGTGTGAGTTTAAGCCCTCTTACATCAGAAAATCTTAGCATGAGTGGTGCTACAGTGGTAGCAGCAAAGAGGAAGAGATGAGGTAGCGAGAGGAGGGCTATGTGTTTAATTTTAATGAAATAATATATGTTTCATTACACAAGATAGATCTGATGGGAAAGTCCAATGTAATTTTTAAAAGCTTTCCATACGTTTTTGACATAGACTTTAACATTTGATGAAAATATTGTGTTTGCCATATTATTCTATTGCATGGATTCAGTATGCCTTTAGACAGGGTAGCATTCTCTATTAAAAACTTTCATATTAAAAATAAATGTAGACACCTTCTTTGTTTCTGGCCTATCACTTGCCTGCAAGACAAACACCTCAAATCTCCTTTTTTTAAAAAAAAAAGAAGTGTGTGATCGAACAGATATGTTTTTCATTTTTTCACTGCCTAGGCTTGAAAGAGTATCAGGGATCTCTTCGGCAATTTCTCTGCAAATATATTTTTTTAAAGATTCTTTGTAAATATTGCCTGATCCAGATCCCACTAAATTCATTGTCAAGAGTCCCACCGATTTTGCTGGACTTTAGATTAGATCTGGAATGATCTTGGAAGAGTGCTTTAGTGTGAATGCCTCAAACTATATTCTGTACACCTTATCTAGCCTGCAGATATACAGTAGGATCACATAGACTTACCATGGCAAGTGTGTGGGGAACAGTAGATTGGCACAGTAGAATGAATAAATCAATGTGAAATTATCAGCTGAATGGTACACCTTGTCCCCAGTGAGTGAAAACTTTAAAAGGAAATGTTTAAAAATGCAAGTGACTTCTTAAAAATACTATGGAGTAGGTATATATGATATGTGATTTATGCTTACATAACTCCCAAGCCTGCACAAATCCTCTGCACATCAGACTGAGAGGTCCCTGTATTTTTAGACAAATTCTTTTTCTGACAAAAGTACATTTTACTGAAACAACATATTTCTAAATAGTGTCTGACTGCTTTCCTATGGAAGCTGGGAAGCACAGATTAGTGACACAAGCAGGGAAAGGGTAATATTTCATAATCCTGCCTTTTAAAACGATAGAAAATTTCTAAACGAAAAGAAGTTTGAAACCTAAAATGCTAACAGATCTGATAATGACTTTGGTTTTGGGAATAAAAGAGGCAACTGAATCTGAGGGGTGAATGTGACACACTCATAGCTACTGCACAGCAGCTCCTCAGGTAGGTGCTCATATGCATCCCACCATATGATGATGCTTGCCCTCTTCCATGTTCCTCTTTGGCTAATAGCATCCATGCAGGAAATTCCCATGGAGTAACCAGCATGTTGCAAGTTAACACCTTTCCTGTCCAGAATAACATGCATCTTTCTTGGCCTGTGACGTGTCTACAAGAATGAGAGCTATCTCAAAGGATTTAGGATTTAGGCTGTCTCTGCCCATGCTGTTGCTGTATTTCTTTCTTCCAACCACAGCAGCCTTGCAATTCTGTTAGGCATGGCAGCTCCCTCCTTCCCCCTGGACTAGCTCAATTGTCCTAATCTTTCAACCACGTAAACAACAGCACAAGCTCTAGAGGGCAGAAACCAGGGGAGCCAGAGAGCCATGAATGCCGTCTTGCCCTTCCTCAGCCGAGTGGAAAGCCAGGAGCCCTGCACGGCTCCGTCTTTGCTAACACACAGCTGACGATTACGCAGTCTCTTTGCCAGAAGTCACTCTTGCCTGAAGCACTACCCAACTTGCCAAACCCCATTTGACTGTTTTCTGAATCCTACCTTTTCCTCTGCAGCAAGCTTTTTTGGTAAGGGCTGCAACAGCGTTCAGAAATTGTAGCAATACAGACAGGAGAGAGGGGGAGAGAGAGAAAGTGTCTGTAGAAGACAGCAGGTGAGATGGGGCATGGATCAGCTTGCAAACCTGTCCCGTCCTTGCTGCTCAGCTATTCCCATCTTCAGATTAAACTTCATTTACGTCTCAGACTTGAGCATTTTTCCAGACTGATCTGACTCAGGGATGAGGACTGAAGAATAAGCATATGGCCACTCAGTGCAAGATGTGGCCAGGATTTGGCTCTGGGAACACTTTGCCAAAGTGACTGTAAATGCAGGTCTTCAGTGGTCACTGCGATATATAAATTGAGAAAAAGTGGAAAAGAGAGAGAATTAATTCGTTGTACAGTGGAGCAGAAAACTCACATCTGTCCTTTATACAAGCCAGTACACCCCATTTATTAATGCTGTTCTCTGCACTGTCGGGTCTAGGCAATTAACTTCCCCTGACTGGCTTCCCCAGTGTGAGGAAGGATAGACAGTATGTTTATCATGGGAACATATTGATTTTTTTAAAAAAATTCTCAAGTAAATTGCATAATTTTCAATATGTTAGAGACTGGAAGATAAATGCCTGGTCACTTGCAATAATTAAGGGGTGAACTTAATCCTCTAAATTCTGGGGCTGAAACATCCCTTAAAAGGTAAACAAGCGAAAGGCAATTCTGAGTAAATCAACATTTGATTTCTTTAGCCTGCAAATTAAGGTCTAATTTCAAAACTCCAGGCACTTCTGTACCCCAGAAAAATGCATAAAAAATTTGCCCTTCACACGTGCAAGCATTAAGAGCATCAGATTTTCTGAGATAGACAACCACGTGCAGCGTGCATCTGAGATTAAAATCCACTAACCCTAAGGCATCTTTTGTAAAAATATATTTAGGTCATTTCAGTGCCCATTCTTTGTGTTTTGATGTGGAAAAATATGTAACACTAGCTTTTATGTAAAGCCCATGCCTTCAACTTGTTAACTCTCCTTGCTTCCTCCTCAAGTCTCTCAGTCATATCTCATGTCTGCTATAGTCTAAGCTGAAAGGAAAGGAAAGAAAGCGTTTAAAATTAAGGACTGACAAAACTTCCAAAGCAGACGGCTGTACACAGAAAACTGCATGATTAAGATGCGTTGTCACCTCCAACATTTTCGAAAGATTTGGCCTGTTTACTCTGAGCCTCCTTACCCAAATTTTATTTACCCTGATGTTTTCCACTTTGAACAGATGGTGAATCAACCTTGTGGGTGTAAGGCTGGCTGGGCTTTTTGAAAAGGATTTAAAATAATAAATAAAAATATGGATAAAGTGCATCATCACAGAGAGGCTGTATGAGCAAATACAAAACACAGAGAACAGCTAAGATTAAATGTAGAGAAGTGGAAGCTTCATCTGTCAGGAGGCAAGGAAACAGCCAAGGTAAAACATTGCACGTTCTTGCGTACAGAGGGCTGGACTCTGCCAACCGTCCTGACACCACGCAGTGCCTTACCCTGCAGGTTGCCACTGGAAGCGGGAGTCAGAGGCTTGCCAGCAGCAGTAAGATGGCAGGGCACTTCTGCCAAGCTGGGGGAGCAGGGATGGCTCCGCAGGGCTGATCCACGCAGGAACAGACAACTTGTAGCATGCTTGTCCAACCCTTTTGGCTTTAATCAAATTCGGGTGGCCTTTCTTGTCTCAAGAACTACTCTGGCGCTTGCAATATCAAGCTCAGGAAATCTGAATTCCAAATGCCATTTGAATGAGCCTCACATGAAAGAGGTAATTTAGGATCAAAGCCAGGAGGAAGTGTTGCTCTAGAGGCTGAGAACAGTCCAAAGAGTGAGGTCAGGCTGATGGAAACAGCAATAACAGTAAAAAAAATGGAAGTAATAGCAACAAAATCAAAAAACAAGTGGAGACTCATAAAACCAATATTAGGCCAATGAATGAGAATGCCTGAATATAAAACATCGGGAAGAAATGACCTCTGAGGAAAATGTCATGAAGATGCAAAATAAAACAGAGGAAAACTAACAGGAGGCAAGAACTGGCTGAACCAAATGCAGAACAGAAGCAGAAAACTCAGGCATGGAAATGACCATATCTAGAAATAGAGAAAAATGGAATCAGCGGGAGAGACCTAAAACTGGGTGTATATTTAAGAAGCTCATTAGTGGTGGGTGGAAGCCCTAGCAGTTCCTGGCACAAGAGAGCCCCTGCAGGGTCCGGGCACTGCAGTGCTCCCAGCCGCGGCCCTCGCTGCACCCAGAAGATGCGCCGACCCTGTGCGTTTTCCAGGCAGCTCCTGCCGGCTACACTCTGTGAAATCTGGCTGGAGTTTAAAGCCATAGTGCTGTTAGCCATCCACTGGCATGGATGTTTCCACTGGCAGAGAACCACTGGCAATGAATCAAGCAGTCAGTGAATGAAAAATAAGTAGAGCCAGATGTTTGATAACAAAAATATTGTCAGAGAAAATCTCCGGCTCATTTAGAGCTGTCTGTTGTTGTGCTCAAGGTGTCTGTATGCTTTGGGAGCTGGGCAGAAAGCAGAAAACAAGCCACACTGCTTCACTAAAGTGTAAACACACCATGGATTTTGATCTGTTTTGACAAACTGCTTTTTCTGGAAAATTTTCAATGATCCACAGGAAGTGCTAGTGAAAAAACAGAACCAGATACTGTCGGACACAGGACACTTCTCTGAGCAAGGCAAGGTGTAACTATCTGTTCTGCTTAACTCTGGAAGTGATGTGACTTGGGATTGTCCCTTCTCAGGTGGGTACCATTACCACTGGGTTGAGAATTAACACTCAGGCAGAACACTTCTGATGGATCCAGCTCTGGCAGTTTAAGAAGCTGCTGCCCACAGTTGCCTGCTCTGTCTCTCTGCCAAAGGTTGCTGGCAAGAAGGAGCACAAAGCAAACGTGTGCTTATGCTTCATTTCACAGCCCAGCGTATTCATATAACCCCCTGATAAAGGCAGGTTTGTATTAAGATGTCAAACTATGAACTCCAGTGGCCAAGGTATGGGTTCACTTTAATCAAGCCTGATTTGTAATCCCTGGTGAAGTGTCGAGTTAAGCAGTGATTAAGATGGTCTTAAACCACCTCAGCTATTAGCTTCACTGCAAGTGAGGCAGAGCTTTCACATAGTTCTTGACCCAGTGCATATTTTAAATAATTTAAATCCATATAAAATGGAATAGCACCAACAGAAGATATTGAATAATCTTTGCAAATAGTCACCCCGAAAGAGACTCGCATAAGGATCTCATACCATGGGAACTATACTCATAGGGCACTCACATAAATATATGACAGCCTTGTACAACTCTCTGCACAAAACCAGTAAAACCAAGAACCCAAACCCAAATTTTTCACATCTGCATTGTAACTTAGTGGTTATTGGCTGTACCAGTATTATTAGCAATATGCAAATATAATATAAAAAAAAGATTTCTCAGGTTCTTCCTGATTCAGAGCAGGAAAAATGTTTAAAATGACAGAAAAATCCCCAGGATGTAAATGCATGAATGTTTCAGGACTGGGCTAGTATCTTATTATAGATAGCTGTCCTACTGGTAATCAAACTGATTTTGTAGTGCATCTGTTTTGCTCTTCATTCTTAAAGATGGATATTGCAGAAAAACTTTCCATCTTCTGGTTAATGTTACTTTCCCTCCCTTGTTTTTTGTGCTTTGCTTCTTCTATTCATTTCACGCTTCTCTTTTTTTCCCCATCAGTCCCTTTCTTCTCTCCAGTCATTTTTCTTCCCTCTGTTCTCCTTTCAGCAACATTTCCTTCTTCTTTGCAGTGACTCCCTTTTCATCACAAGAGAAATCTGGAAGAAAAATAGCTGAGGAGTGTTTTCTCTGCCTCACTAGGGGGAAGTCGCTGACATAGTGGGCCATCTCTCAAAGGGACAGGGTTGAGCTCCTGAGGTGCACACGCTTACTATACCAGCCATGCTTTTCTTTTGCTGTTACATGCTGTTGCATTACGTGCTTTTTTGGGGCAGCCTTTGGTGTTAAGATTCATCTTCCCCTTTCCTGCATATCTTCTATAATACCTTCTCTGTCTCTTTGTATAGTCATATATAAAATGTCTCTCCTTCAGGTTGTCCCTCCACACCACTCTTAGGATTTTCTTCCAGGTGGGATGTGAAAGCCTCGTCCAGCTGGGAGCTTTCACCTCTGATTTTGTGTCTGGTGGTATAGATGAACAGAGAAGACAGCTGACAGGATAATTGCCCAATTCAAGCATGGATGAATCCACAGATGGACTATTCCATCTGAGTGTGCATTCTTTGAATAAACAAAACATAAACTAAACAATTATTACATTAGAACAAATCTGAATAAAAATACAGAAGATTCATAACATGGAACCGGGATGCAAGAGGAAGAGAAATGCATTCACTATGTCTTAGAGAATAAATAACAAATAATAGGCTTCTTTGTACTTATCCACAGAAATGTATCTGTACAAGAGGAAGAAGTTGTAGTAAAGACCTAAAATTTGTTCAACAATTACAGAATACTGTTTGTGAGATTCCCTGAGTCAAACAACTCCTAAGGGTTTGCTTGTTCTTTTTTTATTTTGTCTACATGTGTTTAATTTTTCTTTGTATTAATAGCAACTGGAGGGAAAAAGAAAACATTGCCATGGCAAAAGTACATAAGCTCAAATCAGTTTCAGGACCACTATTTTTTTTCCTGGCTTTAAATATTTCAGCATTAATTGGAGGTGTATGCAGTACTGTAGCTGCCCATGGCAACTACATGTTCTTGCAATCACAGGACTGTGAAACACAGATCAATATCACGGAGGGGCTATAATCAACATGCAGATTAATGGACAGGATTGTATCCACCAGGGAACAGTAGAACAAAGACTAGTTGTGCAATTTAATTGCTGAGTTGCTACTAAATCTCAGCTTTCTATCAATCTCTCTCCATTATACCTATTGATGCATAACAGACATTGGGAAGAAAAGAATAACATAGTAATTCAGAACTGCTGGGGTTCGAGTGAACTGGGGACCCTCATGAAAAAAAGTCAGGAATATTTTGTACCTCTGAGCCTGTGGAAAGATCCAAGAGATTATTCCCAATTCTTTCTTTGAGTTGGATCTTTTGGTAATCCTTTTGCTCAGTAGTACTAGTAAAGTAAATTAATAGTTAAGCAAAACCTTCCTGGAATGATTTTAAGTCTATCTGTTTCAATGTGCTTTTGAATGAAAGTTCCAACTTTTCATTAATTCAATTAAGGAAGTGCTATAGAAAATTAGTGGTGGAAATGACCTCTAGGTATGTATTATTTAGCTTAGCTACCTGTAATGAAAGCTTAACTCCATCAGACTGTCTTTTTAATGCTTTCTTTGGAACTTTTTATAGACATATGGTTCAGCAGTTCCTGAAGAGGCTGTTCTTCACTTTCATAAGCTCCATTTGTGGGACACTTTCTCACAATTTCCTGCTGCTTCATATAATTTCTGCTCTTCCCCACCCTTATTCATATCCTTTAGTTTTTTTAATCTTGTTCCTTCGTAGTTATGCCCATTCATGTGGATATCTTATTAAAAACTCTCCCTCCTTTTTTTTTTCCCTGTCTTTTTTTCTTTGACAAAGCTGAATACCTTGCTTTCTCCTATTGGCATTACAGCACTGTTAGCTAATTCCTTTCCATCCCTGTACCATTTCTTCTCTTCAGCTAATCCCTGTAGAAGCATGATTGTTAATTACACCTCTCTAAATTCTTTCCTAGCACGTGGAGGAAAGCTAAAACCCCAGGACATGATCCCTTAGGTTATTCAACAGAAAATTGTACTGACTTTCTGATGTCCATTATTGCTTATTACAAACTCATCTCCAGTTGGCTGTTTACATAGCACTTTCTCTGCTCTCAAATAGTTTATTCTTTTATTTTTTTTTAACTCATTGCTTTCCAATCCTGCTTTGCATTGACTGTCAGTATTTTTATTAATCATTACCAGATAAAACACAGATTCTTGCTGGCCCAATTTAACTGAATTTTGGCACCTGTGAGGCAGCTGCATGTGAGAAGCATATTCAGGTTGACTACAATTTTACTATTTTCCTAACCATCGTTCCCCAAGTTCTGTATGACCCAACATTTGACAATCACATGTGGAATTTCTGCTAGCTTATCTTGTCTGCTCTGTTCTTTCGACTTCATAGATAGCCAATCAAACACACACAGCTTTTGCTCATTGTTCATTATATCATGTTGTAAAGCACACTCATCTCATTTTTCTAAAATTTATACTGAAAGTACAGGTCAATTGAATCTTTAAAAAGAGTCATCTGCCATCTTTCCTTCTTTCCTATTGGGTGTCTTAAGTCCTGTTCAAAGTTGATGTAAGAGGACACTTTTTCTTCCTCCCATAGGGATTCTAATTGGCTTTCTTCCTGGCACTATTTCTGCATCAATAAATGGACGCTTACCAATATGTCTATTCCTTTGCTAACAGGCTGAAGATTATCCTAGAGAGGATTGACTGAGAAGATCCAGCTTTTAGTTTCCCTTTCAAGGTCACTCGGGTCACGTGAGAGTCTCTCCTACCTGTCTCCACTCAGAGGTTTGCATACAATGAGTGGAAATTCCCCAGCACTCTTCAGACCATCCTTTGACCTTCTTGTCACAACTCCTGTCCTGGCACCCGCAAGGCAACAAGCCATCCTGCTCCCTCTAACTGGGTCACAGATGGCCCAAGACACATTTTTCACTTACTCACTGAAGGAACATCCATGAGATAAATTAGAACAGATGTACGGCAACTTTTTCTTTTGGCATTTACACCACCCTCTGGTCTAATTAATCCTGACATTGTGACCATCATAATACAAACTGCATCAAAGGAATGAAATAGCAGATTGTCCTCTCGATGGCAAATATGCTTATTTTCCCTTCCAGTGAGACATGATTTTTCCCTTTCTGTGAGACAAGCTCTTATTTTCTCCTGCTATCTCTAAACTTATGACAAGGAGACAAAACATCATGAAGCCCTTACACTGAGGTTTGTTTAAATTCTCATGAAGGGAAAGCAGATACATTTAAGAAAAAAACAGTCTACTTTCACACATCTCTTCTGATACAGAATTCCATATCAAAATTCTCATTTGTTTTTCTGGTTATAAGGTACCGTGCTAACAATTTTGGGTACCTGTTAATAATATATGTGGCAGTTATACATATTTTATACTAAAGGCTGTCTTAAAAGCTACATCTTTATAGGTAATAACATGCTTAGAAAAACACTTTCTTGAATTATTTATACTTATTTGGACCAACACAACCAACTATCTTTTTATAAGGGCAGGTACCAAACAAGAGCCATTAATAATATAGCTACATATCTTGGGATTAAGGTGGCTTAATATTTATTTTTTAATCACATAGGAAAGACAGTTTGCTGCAGTATAACTAACCAAGCAAGACTTGTCTATAAAGCATTCTAATGTGATTTCATAGGTTAATAGAAAATTTACTAAAAGGAAAATGTCTGAGAATGCTTTCACATACAGAGACAAGGGGAAAGGGGAAAAGAGTAAGTTTTACAAAAGCTCATCTCTTTCCATGAAAATTTTAAAAATAACAAGTACTGACAAAAATGTTATTTTGAAAAATTTACAAAACTCTATTAATGTTTTGGGTCAATGGTTATAATGAACATTACCAGACTGAAAAAGAAAAAAAGAAATCTATCACAAATCTAGCCCCGTAGTGAGAATCACATGGGCAGAAGTCTTGCCTAAATGGACAATACCAAATGTAATAGCCCTGATTCTTCATTACCTTAGACTTTTTGCTGTTGCCTGTAAAGACAACATAAAATTCTATCAGTTGTTTATGGCATTGTCCCATAGTCTGTGCCAAGTATTCTTTATTACTATTCATATCATCCCATGAGAAGCGGGTATCTTCCTAGGGCAGTTCCTTGTGACCAGTCTGGTCTCCAACAACCTTCAAGCCACTTGCAGGATCAAAGTCTCCAGGGTCTTTTCTTTTGGTCATATCTGGAATAGACAGTACAAGTTGCATCACTGGAAAAGTTCCATGGGAACCACATGGGAGCAGCTTTGTGTAACTCCAAACCTGTCCTTTCCTTACCTACCTTGGCTCTGCTTTTTGGGGAACCCTGGAGACAGGAGCAGCCACAGAGATAGCTGACAATTTCTGTGTGAAAGAGGGAAAGATGCATTCATGGGAATACTGACATTTAGCAGCTTTTGTCAATAATGGTTTTGCAATACTACTATACTCCAAGAATAGGAAATAGCAGTGAGCTGTTTCTGTTTCCTCACTGAATGATTCCCAAATCCACAAATAGCTTTCAATATCAATTCATGAATGCATCCTGAGAAAATGCTCCCATGAAAACATATAAAAAGAAATTCTCCATTGGCTTCCATTTCAGTGCCAAAGTTACCTCCCTTCTGGCATAAATTTAACGTTACTTCATTTATGTCACTGGAGATAATTTACATGGACAATAAAAAATTATGAAAATTATATTAGAGAATTTATTTATATTCAGAAAGTAAACCTCACAGAGTCTTAATTTCCCTACTTGAGTATTTTCTTTGTCCTTTTCAATTTCTGTAATTGTGTCCTACAGTAATACCTCAGAAAGCTGGAAGGTCTGATGCACATTGCCATGTACTAGGACTTTCTTTTCTTTGAACAATTTTGCAACCAAAGCTTCTTCTGTGAGTGTGTGTATTGCTTTGGGAGAGTCATAAACATCTGTGAACCCAGTATTCGAGAGAAGAGTGAAATGAAGAATGCTGAATGAATTTTTGAACATACTTTTCTCCATGTTACTGCCCATCCGTGTACATGAGATACTGCCAGTTCTCAAACAGTTGTGTTTGCATTTGTGCACTGTGTTTTTCCAGTGCACATGAGTGCACATACTAGGCTGAATGCATGCTTGGATAGCTAATACTGTATTTCTTCCATAACCACTTGGTTTATATTATGTCAAACTGATAGCAAGAAACAATTGCTTCTGCTGTTCTCCTTCATTGTTATTGTAAAAAAATAGAGAGAAATATTCACATAGATGGATCTTCAGTGTTATTTCCTTTTGTGTTTGATTTTTTTCTTGGCTGGGGTCGGTGCAACCTTTTAACAAGAGACAGGTAGTAATGGAACTATTGTTGCAGAGAAATCAGTAGTCTGTGAAGCAAACTGCTGCCTCCCAGTCAGAGGAGGAAGATAGCCCCAAATGCTCTGGTCTTTTGGTTGCAATCTTGTTACAAATCTGGGTGGAAATAGATTGTTGCTGTCATTCATATAAGAGTTGTGACAAAATTTTGAGATAGGACTTTGATTACACTATAAAAGCAAGTTGGACCAGATCTAACCCTTAGCAACGCTCATCAGATCTTTCCAGCCAGCCTCTGCTGAGTGCCATGCAATGGTTTCTGATCTCTTTCCAATCAATAATTTAAAGCTTCACCAAAAATCTTCTGGCTGTTGTTAGTGACTGTGAAAATACCAACAGAAGTTTTTATCGGACATCTTTAGGAACAGAGAAGAGACAGTGCTGACATTTTAATAATGTCAGCTGATGCTTTTGAAAAATTCATTGTGGTGAACCAAGCGGGTTAATTTGGGCAAACTTCTGGGAAAAAAAAAACACTCTGGAAAAAAGGAAAAAGAAGCAGCTAACTAGGACTTTTCATTGCCATGTTTTCTTCTTTCTGTAGTTCTTCTTCAATTTTAATGGCAATCTCTATCATGTTTTGTTAAAATAATGCCCTTATTGGGCATTACTGTGCACCCAACTGGCTAACTGTGCACTCTATATCATGTGTTCTGGTAACTCTCCTATTGGATGGTATTATTTTTCTTGAGGGCACTACCAGTGCCCTGGGCCAGCAAAACCCAAGAATTCACATTTGTAACCTTCCCGTTTCTTCTTTGTTTTTAATGCTGTGCTCTCTTTCAAGCCCTCCTGATACATCAAGTGAATATTCTGTTTGTTCTCTTCACTTTATGCATTTCAGGGTGGGTGGAAAACTTAGAATTAGTATTTGGTAGCCTACTGGTTTGTAAGAGAAGCTTGTTAAAATATTATGTTGGCAAAGGAAAACGCCCAGACATTAATGCTAAATAGTCTCTACTTCAAATCAGAAAACACTTTAGGCTTTAAAATATCCATTTTTTCATAGCAGCACAGTTTTTTACTCCTGTATTGTACAGTTTTCCAATAGTAATGTTCCCTAGGTATTAGTCAGTAAGTGACCTGTTAAACTGTAAGTGAACCGTGTTGAAAGATAAACAAAGTGGGCTGTAAAGAAAACATTGGTCTCACAGGTTAACAGGTATGAAACCTCTTTGCTATTGCTATAAGTCAGTGAAATGAAGACTATTGGCCACTTAAGACATTTTGGATCAATTCACCTTAGCCAAGAAATAGTTTTTAGTAGTTCATCCTAATAACGATGAGTAAGGGACCTCTATAAAGTCCAGGAATATGATGACGCTGACTTCACTCTGAGAAAATTATAAGTTTGGTTGAAAGAGGTAAGTAATTGCTCAATTCTAATAGAACTCTATGATGCCTTTAACTTAGCACTGCACAATATTGTGATTAAAAATGGTCACTTTACATTGTCACTCAAGCACATATTAAATAGGTTAAGAATTCACTAACTAGCAAATCCCAAAAAGCAACTGTCAAAGGGAATCATGGACTGAAGGGTTTTCAAGGGGTACTGATGGTATTCAGACGAGGTTGGATGCTGTTCAGTATTATCTTCAATGATCTTAAAATATATTTATGATCAGAGCTGATAAAATGCATGGATGAGACCATTTATAGACAGATAATGATGAGGATTAAATGCCTCCCCAGGGCAATTTGGATTACCTAGTAAATTTGGCATATTCATGTGGGATGTATTTCAGTGTAGCTGAATACTGAGCCAAAAATCTCACAACTGTGAATGCGGAGCATCTGCACAGATCAGAAGACTGCCTCTTGGAAAGCCGTGTCTCAGAAACAATGGAGGTATTCCAGGGGACAACTAATTAGACATGAAATTTCAGGTGATGCAGTGCAGAACGGTAGAATGACCTGAGACGTGTAAAGTGAGAAGCCATGTGATTCATAACTTTGGCAGTCTCTATAGGCTTCTTGGCCCACGTACAAGGTTTAGGCACCACTGTATTACTGAAAATGCTTGTTTCTCTGTCAGTTAACCTGGAATGTGAAGTGCCATCTCTGACAGTGGTTTGTACGTAGTCACACAGTCAAATCCAGATCTGCAAATCCTGGTAAGATCCTGAAACTGGACATTCTCTGTCTCATCATGTGCAAGACCTTATTTGGTAGGCATCCTCAGAGCTGGATCAGACCTTGCGTAATCGATAGAGATGAGACACTGCAGTTAGCAGCCTATTTAAGCAAGTAGCTGGAGTAGTCAGCTGAGCAGCAGGAGATCTGTTTGGAAGCTGAGACGAAGTCTCTCACTTTCAAAGACAAGATCTCCTTTGTAATTTTCTTGGATGACACTATTGCAGTTGCGTGAAATAGTTAAATACAGTTTTGGCCTGAGAGAGGAGAGGAAAAGGGTGAATCTGCCTTTAAAACTTACGGGCTAGAACAGTTAGTTGGGATGCAATAAGCCAAGTGCAAACCCTTGCTCTACATAAGGAGCAACAGAGATTTGGAAATATGTCCTTCACCTTCCAGGTTAGTGCCCTTGTCATTGACCTATTGGTTATATGAAGTAGCTTTTCATTCCTTTATGACTCTGTTTGTAGTTAAATCATGAGCACAAGAGTACAGCGAGCCTTCTTTGCCACACATTTGCTCTTCAGATGCTGCCTGTTTCCAGGTGGATCACACTCAGTATGTATACACTGCATTTAGGAAAAACAGTGAGGGTAGTACATGAGCTGTAGCTTTACCACAGTCTTGGGGTGTCTATGAATAACAGAGCAGCTGTGGCTTTCAAGCTGTTCCCTTTCTCACTGAGATGGGAAATAACCCATTGTCCTATTTTTTCAGGCCCTTTTCTGAGAAGCACAAACCATAACTTTTTTTAATGACATAATGACTCTGCAATTGTGATGCTGCTTTGTTCCATTCCTCTAACCTTTGATATTCTCTTCTGTGTAGATGTGAGACTGTCGAGGAGAAAAACTGTTACCATGTGTGCATAAAAAACTAACCTGAAGTGACCTTATTGGAAACAGCAATAAGTTAAGGTAGTGCATTTCTTCCCTTCTTATTTTGCTCCAGAGTTTAATCATCCTAATTTTTAGCTGCTAGTTCTGCAAGTAGTAGAAACAACAACTTGTGTTCCTATGGGTTTATGTCTCAAATTCAGATTCTCCAGTGTCTAGCAGCATGTTAGCTGTAATGGAAGCTTTTCCCTATAGTTAGACTGTGGATAACAGCTCTTCCAGTAGGGATTCTTTGGTGTCTAATGGGAGCTGAGTGCATGTCTTTCCCTCATGGGGGAAAAGCTACACAGTCTTTCTCCTCTAGTTGCTTATTTTCTGGCAGCTTGCAGAGACTTAGTAATTTCTGAGACAGTACTTCTGAGATAATAAATCTACTTCTGCGGCAAACATGGTGGCAATTTATCAAGAGGCTCAAGCACAAGCAGGTAGAGACAGACAGATAGACAAGACAGACACAACACAATTCCTTTCTTTTGGAAGCCAAATGAAAAAATACATGCTGAATTTTTAAATGTTAATTTGTTTAGCTTCAGCCCTCAAATGTTGTTTCTTGGTGTACTTTTTCTGCAGATTATAAAGGCGTTTGGAACTTATTTTCTTCCTGTCAAGGCAGTTCCATGCTATAATCAAGTTCCAGCTCCTGTTTCTTTTGACAGACTCAACAAATTGTATGCTCTAAATCTGTCAGTGCAAGGTACTTTTATTCCAGACCTGAGATCAACTCTATAGTTCTTTTCTAAACATTTTCCACATCTCTTAGCATCCTTTACAGAAAACACTTACCAGACATATATGCACTATTCTAATATCAGCCTTCCCTTCTTTTGTAGGTTTATGTTTACCTTTAACCATGAATAAAGTATGTTAAAAAAAAAAAAAGAATCTGAATATTTAGTAGCTTTTGCAGAATTTTTCAGGCTTCTAGCATAGCCATAGCTCTGATAAATAAGTTACAATTGCTGGTTTCAGCAGTCACTGGAGGTTTCAAGTGCCTGATGCCTCATAGAGCGCTGTGTTTGTTGTAAATTGTTTAAAATGGACACAATGTAATAATTTAACAGACAGTTAAAAAAATTACATTTTGAAAAATGGAATAAGTGCTCTGCTCCCCACTTTATAAAACAACAACCCAACCCTCTTATTATATTAAATGAAAAGATGACAAATCTGAGTTTTAGAGGTGGAACAACAGGTTGCAAGCTCATTACATGACTGTGATGTGCCAATGCCTCCCAGCTGCTGCATGAACCTGTTGTATATTTTTTGCACAAATACTTTTCTGAGTGCTGGAAGTACTGCACCACATCTTTGGACACATCTTTTGTATTGCTCCAGAAGGATGTCCTCATTACAATATAGTGCACATCTTGTTAACATGTGCATTTCATAGCTGTTATCTCTTTATCTATGTCTGGGGAATAACTGTAGCTTTCCTCATGAGTTCTTCTGCTTGTTGTAGGGATTTTTTCTTGCAGCACATCAGATTTCAAACTTATTTTAGATTTGTCTTTTTTCCTCTTGTTGTTGATGAGTGACTACTACAGGATGTAAGCCTAATCTAAGCTGGCCCTTTGAGCAGCTGTTAAGACCAGCTGACCTCCAAATGTCCATTCAAACCTCTGATTCTTTGTAGAAGAAATCAAAACCAAACCTAAAATGCCCTGGCAAATAATTTATTAGAAAATATATTTTAAAGTTTTTGTGTGAACTGGAAAAGCAAGGGATGGCAGAAGGTTTCTCCTCTTGTGACTCTGCATCTCAGTTGTCATTTTGAGATTTGTTCTACCTTCTGTAGAGAAGTCCAGATGTAGTTACATGAGGTAAAGGAGGTGAGGACTCTCCCTGCTGTAAAACATTCACTGTTTCTTCCGTGCACAAGGATATCAGTGTAAGTTGGTGGGCAGCACAGCAGCTCAGGGCATAGAGACTCTGAATTGTGAAGAGAAACATTCTCAGCCTTCTCATAGACAAGTTCTGACCCTCTCTCAAAGTAGAAAGAAAGAAAACCTTTAAGCAGAAATTGTTCATTTCTTCCATAAGAAGCTACTGCTTTCATTTAAAATATTATAATCATATATAATATGATTATAATGTTGATATAATATTATATCAACATTTATTTAGTGATACTTTTATTATTTAGTCCTGTTTTTCTTTAGATAACAAAATAAATATTGTGGAGCTTGTTCTCAACCAAGGTAAATCTGTGTTTCTCTTGTTGCTTCAGCAGACTCATTTTGATTTACACCTGAACAGTATCTGAAAAACTGAGAAGAGAGCACTCTTCCTTTCCTCTGAAAATCATGTTTATGTAGTTGTGAATTATGATTTTTTACAGAAGGAAATAATGCACTCTAATTACTCTGATAACTTTGATACCAGAGTTGGACTTTAGTGCAGCGTCATGTGTCTCTTCTCAGTTATTTCTACTGGCATTGACTTTTATAGTTCTGATTTATGGCAGCATTTTCATTAACAATTCTTTAATTTAATCCTTGGCTAGAATTTATGTAATTAAAAAAAAAAGTACATTTTTAAAAGAGAAGATTTATTTTAGAGCTGTCTGATTTATTTATTCACACATAATTATTATGCATTTATTGCATTTATCATTTCCTTTCTTTGAATGGCTCACACACTGAACTTGAAGGACACTTTCTGACACTTTATGGTACAAACCAGTACAGGTGATAGTTTATCTAACAAGATAAAATTATTTCCTCCCTTAATAGTATTTCTGGGAAGCATAGGACTAGTGTATCAACTCAGTTCAGGAAAAAGGACTGCTGCTGTTGAGGCCCCTATATTTATCACATCCAAGATAGTCTCACACATCTTCTGACAGTGGGAAGCCAGCAAAAGTTATATTGCCTAGAAGCTGACTCAGGGCCATAGTCAGTGCCTTGGGGTTTTTCAAAAAGCATTCAAATACCAAACAAAATTTTAATAGAATTTGAATCACAAATTCCAGCATAGGTGTTTCTGGACATAGATGGGTAATGAGGGATGTTTTGAAGGCTTAAGCAGTTCTGGTCCTTCTGCAGGGCCTTATGGAAACAGGTTTCAGTAATCAAGCCTTGATTGAAGCAGATGAGGTCTGGCCCTAAGTGTTTACAAATATTCAGCCAAGGAGTATTCTGTACTAAATCTGACTGCTTTATCTTTGGGAACACACTGACCCTCAGCAGGATTTTGAGAACACAGCATCTTCTCATGGACTATAATTCTTAACCACTCACTGTTGGCACAGGCTGCTTTCACAGGAGCAGCACAGTTCATTTTGACAGTTTGTTACTCATGGCATGTGATTAGCCATCTCAGTCCAGTTAGTTTTGTTTTCACTCACTTCCTGGCTGATAGATTTTTAAATAGAAGGTATAAATACAGAACGATCAATAGGCAGCAATGAATAACTCTCTGCTTTTATTTAATGTTTGAAAACATTTCCATGAAAACCTGAAAAATATGACTGGTCATATACCAGAGACTTCTTAATGGTCTGCATGACACTCATATCACATTTTCCAATGAAGTGAAGTCAACCCATTTGGCTATGAATATACCTGAGACTCTGCATTTCCATTATTCATCTCCATTAGACCTTGAAGTATTTGCTTCTGAAAGGAAACAGAGAAAACCAAGGGAAAATCTAATTCCTTGTAATCTGAAGGCAGATTAAATAGCGAACCTTAAAGGGGGGGGAGAAGAAAATATTCCAGTGATACTGTCTTCTAAGTTGCATTCTCAGTTGCCTTTTCTAGAATTTTTTTCTTTTGTTTCTGTCCACTTTCCAACTGAAAGAGACCAGAGGCCAAATCTTGTGCAAAGGCCAGCAATGCAATGGCAGGCATTGACAGTGACTTTAACAAGAATGAAGCATTTCTTCTGGATTGTTCACTTTATTCACCTGTTCTTGACCTTATATTCCAGGTTTTTTTGGTAACAATGACTGCTTTCTTTTCAGCATATTTTGCCTATTCTGATGGTGCAATGTATTATAATGTTTTATAGAGACTGAATTGCAATTAAGTTAGGAACGTGCTTCAGGTTAAGGACTTGAAGGCCACTTTTGCACCAGAAACAGCTCTTAGAGTGATTGTGCCTGTCTCAGGCATTTTATATATTACAACAAGTTTGTTGATGTAGCTAAGCCGGTGCAGTTCCAGTGGTAAATGCTTTTTCTGTAGAGACAGCCTATGCCAGGAAAGGGAAGTGTTGTGCTATAATTCATATCATTTCTTCCAATAAAATAAACTATACTGGCAAAAGCATTTTTTTTTCCTTTCAAACACAACTGTATAAAGCACTGGCTCAGTGCTTTAATAATCCTCAGCAAGTTACTGTACCAGCACGGAATGATTATTGGTGCACTAGAATTGGCTGAGAATTAAACATACTGCCCATAGAAACCTAAGCTCGTAGGAGCATGGACTGCTTTTACTGACACTTTTGGTAAGAAAGATTTCTATTCTGTGGCTGAGACTTCCGTGCTAGGCAAACCCTTTTTGCATGGGCTGATGGTAACAGACTCAACTGTGATGCGTGAAAGCAGGGTTTATATTCATATTCTGGGTGATATAACTCAGTGTCTCAGCTTAGGCTTTTTCCCACCCTAAGTGAATGTGCTGTTTCAGGTGTTCTGAGGTCCATAAATCTCACTGTCTTGTGGCAGCTATGGACACTGTAATTGTGATGTGAAACAGAAAGCTATTGAAAACATAAAAATCTCTGCAGTGTGGAAGAACTCTTTCCAATCACCTCTATTGGTTGCTAATACTTCTTCTGCATTGCTTCGCTCCATATAAACGGTGTGAAAAGCAACAGGGGAGCATTTCACTCTCTCCATGTATCCTATCATCTCATAAAGGTGTTAGGTACAGATCTCTTTTCTTTTTCCCCCATGGTCATACAACTCCTGCAGAGCTGGGTTTGGGGATGCTTCTGTCCCATGGTGCAGCAGGAGATGAAGAAAGATTCTTTAAATCTCTTCTCTTTGGACCAAATGAGTTGGTAGCAATTCAAAATATTATCATACAACAAAAGCTAGAAAAGAAAAAAAAAAAGTAAGGATGCTGTATTTAGTAAAAAACAGCAGGGCTTTTTACTAACTGTTGTGTAAGCTCTTGCAACAATAGGTGCAACAATATTTGTTATTAAAGCTCATACAATTATCTGTGAAGAAATTTCTGTAAATGCAATACAAGGAAAATATAGTTTAATTCATTGGAATATGCAGTCTACTTCAGCCTTGGGAAAAAAAAAAATTAGTATTCTTTCCTTGGCTCATCCACTGTGTTGCATATTCAGAACACATATTCAACCCATCAGTTGTTTCCACGTAATTATTGGTTACCAGACATCTACGTTCCAGTGGTCATAGGAGTGAAAATGGGTTTCCTTTACACCATTTCCCTTCATTACATGGCTTTCATACCACTCTAATTTTTGTTCTTTTCATGATCTTTTTAACAGGAGAGATTTTATCTTATGCAAAATGTTCAGTGTGAGCTAGCTTGAACCAAGTTTAAATAAAGACTGTTGTATTTTCTACACTGTTTGCTCAGATCTGGTTTCTGCTCTTTGATGTAATTCTAGGCAGAGAGCAGAAAATCCCCCTATTTTGACCTTTTCGTTTGAATTGCTGTTAACTTGCAACACTTCTTTTTACTTTGTCAACCACCTCTGAGCAACAGATCAGATTCTCTATCAAGGCACAGGATGTTTACAGCTCTGTACTGCACAGAACCTTATTAACCACATCTCTAATTAATCAACCACAAGTTATCTGTACTGATGTGGTTTCTAGTGCTGCTATTTAGTGGCCCAACAAATGAAGAGAATAAGCACAATCCTTGCTTCAGACAATGTGAAGACCAGGATCATGCCAAGCTACCACAGACATATAGAGTGGTGATTTGGGGAATAAGGTAATGGCAAGGTCACAGTCAAACATTCTTACATAAGTCAGCAGATTCAGGGGTGGAAATTATCACAGCAGTATATTAATGTCTTGATTAAGATATTGATGTAATACATGATATATATATATAAAACACTATATAATGATCACAAATAATAATCTGTCTTTCATCATTATATTCGAATTAATCTCTTCTGTTATCCATCCTGTTCCCTTGTTCCTCTGCTTCACCTTTTCCTCTTGTTTTCATTTTGTCTATTTGCACTGTAGGAATAATTCAAATGTCTCATAAATACTCCTGTTCTGAAGTGATTTCTGCAAGTACAGAAGCTTTGAAGTTCTGACTTAAATTATACATACACCTGATTAATATTTCTTGAGAGACACCACTCTGAAAACTTTCAGGTTACAAGCATCAAGGTTTTCATACATGCTTAAACACTGCCAGATCAATGAATGATTGTTGGAACTTATTAGTCTCGGCAATTTCTATTTTTGTACAATAATTACTGATGAACTTCAGACTACTTCCTTATTTTCTTCCTTGGGATATGGTCTTATCAGAATTGGCAAGCAAGAAAGGATGGTGAGCTTTGTTCCTGAGGAAGCTCCACAGCAGGCTTGGAGGTTCAGAGGGAAAAATGCTTTCCTGAGGTTTGAAAACTGTATCAGAATTGGTCAGGAATCTTTTCTTGATCCTTCAGAAGCTCCAGATGTGTCAGAAGTGCATGCAAGAAATTGTGGACAAGTTGTCTCAAACTAAATTGACATGTTGTCAGACCTCAGGAACCTTAATAATGATGGGGTTTGTCTGGTGCTTGAGACTACATGAGGTGGGAAGAGGCTGTAGTGGTCTTTGTCTCTGGGATAGTTTTCTGTTGTGGTTTAAGCCCAGACAGCAACTAAGCACCATGCAGCTCCTCGTTCACTCCCTGCTCCGGTGGGATGGGGGAGAGAATTGGAAGAGTAAAAGTGAGAAAACTCGTGGGTTGAGATAAGAACAGTTTAATAATTGAAATAAAGTAAAGTAGTAGCGGTAGTAGTAGTAGTAATAATAATATACAAAGCAAGTGATGCATGATGAAGTGCTCACCACCCAGCCAGTCCCCGAGCAGCAGACCCTGCCTCCAGTCAACTCCTCCCGGTGTATATACCGAGCAAGACATATATTATGGAGTGTCCCTTTGGCCAGTCTAGGTCAGCTGTCCTGGCTATGTTTCCTTCCAGCTTCTTGTGCACCTGACAGAGCATGGGAAACTGAAAAGTCCTTGACTAATATAAACACTACTTAGCAACAACTAAAACGTCAGTGTGTTATCAACATTATTCTCATCCTAAATCAAAACACAGCACTATACCAGCTACTAGGAAGAAAATTAACTCTATTCCAGCCCAAACCAGGACATTTTCAAGGTTTCCACCCATATAAAAGTAGAATTCCTACATGATTTTTTATACATGTATAAGCTTCACAGAGAGAAGGTTCACAGGCCTTGGTTCTGCCTCTTTTTCTAGGGCCCAGTTTAAGCCAATAACTTCAGCAAATGTGAAGGAAGATGGTGTACTCTGCATGGTGCTATTTCTCGGCAGAAGAAAGTGTGAAAGAAACTGAAGTCTGACTGTAGTAGAGATCTGATTCAACTTCCCACGTAGACATCAGTTATGCTCAGACCCCTATTTAAAGGTCTACCCTAGAGACACTGCTGTTAAATTAAACAGACCAATGCTTGTGCTGTTTATCCCTGCCAGCACTGAGATCACCATGGATCCCGTTGCCTCTGTATTTTCACTGCATCTTCTGCAGTTTTTAAATTCTATCCACCTACCAAACTACTGCCTCTAGATTTCTACTAGGATTTGATCCTAGTCCAAAGCTTGCTCGAGTGGGTCTTCATGCTGTCTGGAGAGTGCAGTGTAGTTGCCGTTCATTCAACTTTAATTTGCAAAACTGTTTTGCATCAATCTTCTACCCTGCAGCTGGAGATGGAGATAACACTTTCTTTCGGATCCTTATTCTGAGCAGTACTGATAAGTCGCAGTGCTTCTTAAACAGATGCTTAGTCCAGCCTGAGCAGTTCATTTTGGTGGAGTCACCGAAATGCATTCTGGTTACCAGTGACATCTGTGAACTGTTTTGTCTGAACTGAAAAACATGACCTCAAATCTGAAGTTCTTATATAGTACTCTTTTTCTTCCATTTTTACCAGAGTTTTAAAGAATTCCATAGCTTTGTTATGATAATAAGTGTATCTGAAATTATTCAAAGCTATGCAGTATAAATATGTATTAATATTATTTCTGTTATTTTGTCTGTGGTATTAATTATTAATAAGATTTCATTGAAGCTCATAGCTGTAAAATACAAGGCAAGTTGACAGACGTAATTGTTAGTTTTAGTAATATTTCTGATAATACGTTTCCTTTAATGTGCCAAGTGGCATAAAAGTCCTGAGCTATGGCATTCTACCAGGATGTGCAGGACCTTTACAGACTGAGCTGGTCCCAGGGCAGGGCGGTTCTGACCCAGAATGGATTCAGGGGAGCTTAGTCCGGGGGGTCAGAGGGGTGTGCCTGGGACAAGGTGCAAACCTGCTGCCAAGGTCCATGGGCCATCCTTTCCCCAGACAGAGAGAGTGAGAGCAGTGGTTGCTGCTGAGTCTTTCAAGACAAAGTTTTCCAAACAGTGCTTTCTAGGAGGATGACTAGAAAAGGTCAGGGAAGGAGGCCTAACAATAACCCATAGGAAGACCCCAATAAGCCATCAGAAAAGGTGATGGGGTTCTCTGCATGAATACCTCTCATCTCTGTAAAATGGATGAAGCTTGGGGACATATTTAAAGTTCTATTTCTGTATATCTCTTTGACCAAATAAATCTTTTTGTTCACCATGCCAAATGGATCAACTTCTGGTGGTACCTCACCCAGAATAGCTGATATTCCAGTGACTATGTAATCTTTTGGAGATACAGATTGATCTCCTATCAGGCGATGAAGGGAACTTAGCCCAGGTTCCCCTGCATCTCAGTGGATGCTCTTAACTACTGTGTTATGGTGTAAATCACACATCAATATGTATTCTGTTAACTGCTGTTTTCCTGATAAAAAGGAGTTGGATTATTAGTAGCTTGACAGACACCTTTTAAGAAATATTGATAGAGGTGAACACTCAGTGCTAAAATCATGAGATGAGTCCAGTATGGTTTCTGACAAGCTGAAAAGCACTCTCTATAGCATACCACTGCTTTTTGAGCCAGTAACTAAAGAGGACGACATCAGTTCTTCTATATGCTGGCTTGCATGAGCTTTTTCATTGTGTTACAAAATGTGCTCTTGAGGCTCTCTGTTAGGCACCGAAATCATAAATTTTTCCTGTGCAAAAGGTTATAGTGATGTAGCAAAGACAGGTGGGCAGTGGCATCCCAATAGGAGGGATCTGAAGGTTCAGTTAAAACTTCTTTCAGAAGTGGCATCCTTCTGAAGAAGAAGACAGAGAGAGGCTATATAGTTACAGCTGCTCAGGGCTGAGGTTCTAGGGACCATTTCTTGCTTTCACACTCTAACAGTTTAAGGTGCCTGGAACATAGGAGTACGTAGATATAAAATAAATGTTCGTTTAAGAATCAGAATCTTTTACCTTCTCTATGCAAACACAGAATAAGAAATTTTTAGTCACAAATACATTTGATTATTACTGTACAACTCGAAGAAACCTTTAGTATTCATTAAGATTTCATTATTGTCTTAAAGAGGTGAAACTGATAGTAGAATATCTTTACATCTAAAGACGTTATTATCAAGTTTTGCTGTTGGCTACAGGCTACTGTATGTAACAGAGGAAGGGAAGACAGTGTGATCTTTTAATGATAGCTAAAACACATTTTTGACATCCTTCTTGTTTAATATCTTTTATTAGCTATTCATTATTCACTGTTGGAATACATTACTCTGTGTTTCTAATATTCATTTTCCAGGAGACACACATTTTAATCATCAAAGCTCTTCTTTAAAATTAAGTGCAGTAGCAAAAGCTTGGTGAAATTTAGGTACAAGCTGACAAGTTAATATTTGCTTAAGCAGGGAAAAAACATTAAAAAGTTTTTGTGACTGAAGAACAAAAGGCCATGAAAAAAATGTAAGGGAAAACAATCTGAACCATTAACCACCCAGCTCAGACTGCTAAATTCTACACTAGAGAAGAATACAGTGGCAAGGAGCGGCGCATACAAATTATGAAACATCTGATGTTTGCCATTATATTTTTTTGGACCATAAGAGAATAATCACTAGCTTGTAAATACCAATTACAAGGCAGAATGAATACATTGAGAAGGCATTGATTTTTTATTTTCTATTTGGTTCATGACCAATAGACTATTTCATATGGAAAATCTATCACAAAGAGCCGTACAATAGAAACATATAATCTATGTATGACTAAAGGTGTGTAAATACATAATTAAAATTCCTAATAAATAAATCCTGTCTGATTTATAACAGTAAGAAAATAGCGAATTTGCAATTTAATGTATATAGGCACAGGTAATCGCATGTAATTGCAAAATCATATTTTGTTTCAACCCTTTTACTGCAGTATCTGTATTTTTCCTCAAACTTCACTCTTCATATTTTCTCATTTCCTTCTCATTTGATTTTTGTATATAGTTTCTTTCATATTTGAAACAGTCTATTAGTCATCAACAGCAACAAAAGAAATCAGTGCTTTATCTAGCCTATTCTGTACATGATTTTTGAAAGTGTTTCCTGTATTTCTGCTGCCAAAAGAAAAAAATTAAACTGCAGAATAATTTGTGGATGTCATGTGACACAATGAGCTGCTTCTGTCTGGCCATAATAAATGGGCAGAACATTAATCCTTTTTTCTCAGGATGTTTAGAAAGTGTTTGAATATATAAATCCATCTGAAATCAAGTCAGCTACAATATAGAAATTTGTTTGGGAGCTGATATGTTGGGGGATTTTTTGTTCTTTCAATAGAAAATAGTGTTTTCTGACAAAATCAAACGTTTCACATGACAGTGTTTCTCTTCTTTGTATAGTTTGATCATTTCATCAAACAAGCAAACAAACAAAATGTAAGTAAGTCAGAGGTTTACTTCATGCATCTCCTTTCTATATGGAGAAGAAAGAAAAAGATGTATTTTGGAAGCTGATGCCCAGATGACCTGAGAGTCTTGCTCAAAAACGTGGGTGTCATATGAGGTTACAACATAATTTTGCACCTGAATATTAATTTTTTATTTTACCAAGAAGTAAAATGCATCCACCCACAATCTCAATAAGTATGCAAAAAGTATCTCCTGTGTTTGCCAAGTTTTCTGCAGGGGGTAGCCTGACACCTGGTTGTCTTTATCTACAGTAATTTGCTTTTAAAAAGTCCAGTAGAGAAGTTTAAACCTGATTCAGGAAATGCAAGTTCCAGTCACGGGATCAGCACAGTAATTTGTGAGAGGTTTCTAAAAATAAGTGAAAGGTTGCTGGTGGGAACTTCATGGTTAGCTCTCTACACTCAGTGTCATTGTGTCCATTGCCAAGGTTCACAAGGGGGACAATCTTATGAAGTATTTCTAGCCTGATTTGAAGAATCAGTCTGACTTACTCCCTGGTGTAAGGGTGAGAACAACTTCCAGGTTTTAAAGGGAAGTTAACCATTTCAAAATCTTGATAAGGACAGAAACCCTGCCAGAATATGCAGGTATCACTGCTTTGCAAACGAGCTTCAAGCAGACCTCATTTTTGGGTTTTGTAATTTAACCTTGTAAATTAATTTGTAATATAGTTCCTATTGTCCTTTTACATACACCAGAGCTGTACCCTTGCAATATACATGCTGTGAACTGGCATATGCTGTGACACACTGCTTGCCATTTCATAAGCTTATATGTGTATACATATGTATATTTATTCTCTGAGTACTGCTGTTTTGTATGGCTTCTGGAATGACTGGCTACCTTCCTTGGGATATGGTCAATCGGTATGGATGGTAAGTGAATTTATGAAATCAGACAGTATTTTTAGTGCTCAGTGTTTTATATATAGTTAATTCTGTTTAATGGCCACTCTTTGTTAGAATCTCTACTACAAGTGTGTCTGTGTATTGAGGCAATCTTCAGTAAAATACTCTAATGTATCTCTGCAACTTGGAGAAAGTTGATAATTTCTACCACAGTGACACACTTATTTCCTAGTTAGCATGTGGATTATTCTTGTCATGCTCTAAGATTTATTGCAAAGTTTTCCAATAGTTCTTTTAGACTCTGTAGGATGCAAAGATATGGCAAGATTTGAAGAGAATTAATAGTAATTCATGAGGAATATCATGCGGAAATAGTGAAATCAGTGTCATCACTGGCTTATTGGACTGTATGTGTACCGCATATTCTTTCCATTTCCTTTTGGTTTATATACATTAGCCATTTTTCAATAACACTGAAAGTACGCCATCCTTGACCTTAGCTTATTCTGTGATAATCTCAGTGTTTAAAGCTGTACATTCTCTTGATCACAGTGTTTTTGACTTGTGAAGTACTAAATGACCAGGGACTTAACTTCCTGCCTGATAGCTTGAACAATAAAAGCATTCAAACTAACAATCTGTGGTCTCAAAATGAAAAGGATGGAAGCTGAGGTACCCAAAGAATACTCCTGAACTTCATTCTGACACAGCTAAGAGTCATCGATCCTTGGGGAGTTCTATGCAATTAATCTATCTCTCTGAACATGTCAGGGAGAGTGGCTGCCCTCTTGGTTTTGGTTGGTGTGCGGGATTTTTTGTTGGTTTTTTTTTTTTCCATTTGGCTCAAGTAGCAGCACTGTGTAAAGTGCATCTGAAGTATTTTTCCTTAAATATTTATTTGCCCTTTTCAAGTATGACCAAAGTGGAGCTATCTAAAATCAATGTGACCTCAGGGTTTTTGAAATAATACTGACCTATTTTTCTTTGAAGCAATTTCAAAATAAGCTTCCTTCCACCTTTACTCTATGCAAATTTCTGGGATTGGTTGTAGACTCAAACTTTTACTTCCAAACTTCCTTTCTGTAATGAATTAATTAACTTTTAGAAATGTAAAATACTTCCCCTCAAAACCAGGAAAAACTGCAGGACTAAGGTATTTCATATCCCTGCTGATTACTGCAGTACTAATATTCAGTACTACAACCATTTTTGGCAGTCATTTCTACAAAGAGGAATAAAGTATTGTTAAATCTTTTCCTCATTTTTATACATAACATCACTTGATTTTGGCAATGGGACACTCTGTAGGAATGCTAATTAATGCATTTCTGTGGAACTACCTTCAGTGAAATGAATGCCTTTCTGCTAGGTATATGTACAAGAACATCACTTTTCTGCTGGGTTGGGAATTGATTGCTTTTCTGTGAGCATGGGGTAGCTGATGCAGAGATAAAAAAAGGATGTGGCCTAACTGTCATCTGCTGGGTATATGGCCTTTAAACAGTATTGTCAGTCAATAGGACTATCCAGTTTTTTTAGATGTCATCTTTAAAAATATTTTATGACAAATAAAATTTGGGGATAAAAATAGTGCATTTCTACAACAGTGCAAGTTATTAGTCCAAAATCCCTTACCTTTGCTTATAGAAACAATGTCTATTCAGACCAGCATCTGATAACCTAAATGCCCAGGACCTCACTCTGAATTAGTTGTGTAACAGGTTCAACATTGAGCTTACTCTCTTCTGAGAAACTGGCCTAAAATTCATGATTGATTGATGCCTGGTTTAAGCATAAGTTTTTATCAGTAAAAGTATTGAGTTAAGGCTATGACTTTTTCCTGTTAAACTTAGATACTTACACTCTCATAACCACATACAATGTATTCAGTCAGACTGTTATAAAGATTTTATAGAAATACAATCTTTCTCCGTGATATAAAAGCAGCTATCCACAGTAGAATAGCTATATGACTATATATATATTTTTTTTTTTAATAGAAACATATTGCCAGGCAGTGATGCAGCTCTATAGTACAGGTAAACCTTTAAGTCTTTAACTCTGAATGAAAGCTGGATTAGGAAAATAAATATGTCATTTTCATTTTGAAACTCTATGGACAGAATTCTGGTCTAATATATGTATGAGGAACTCTCATTAATTTCAAAGGGTGTTTCAAACTTCTAGCTGAGAGCAGAATTTTGCCCCCTAGAATTGCTCACTCGCTATTTCTGAGGTAAAAGCAGAGGAAGAGTGACAAGGAAATTCCTATCCTCTCTCTCCTCTTACTATACACTTCATAAGCATTTTATTAATTTGCTTATTTTACTGGTAAAAATGCACTTATATGTATTTGCAACCTATTAAAATTTTAGGAATATGTAACAAACCCTGTAAATAAAGTGAAGGAGCTATATTACTAAAATATTACAGAAAGCAGAATATATAAACCATGAAAGTATATCTATTTTACTTTTCAGGTGGCCCTAGAAAAATTATACATCCATTGCTAAACTGCCCTGTGACATAAGGGGAAAAATGTTTTTACCAGAGAAATCAAGAAACTACTCGTAGAGTAGTAGTAGAGTGGCAGGAAACTACTTGTAGAGCATGGTGTCACGCAATGATATAGAAACAGGAATTAGTGTACTCATACCATGCAAAATGCCCACCGCATCCCAAAGCTAATGACTCCGAAAAGAACAGAATTATTGATTTGTGACAGAATTTGTCAGCTGATTACCCTAGAGCTTCTGGCTTTTGGATGGAGGATTTTGAATGAGTTCTCCAAGCAGATCTTAAATCTACTTCTCTTGAGAGATGTTCCTTTCAGGGATCATCTTTGGTCCACTTGATCTGTTCAAAATTATGAACTTTTATGTGGGTGATAAAAAAAAAAATTACCACAAAGTAAAAAGACCTCATATTTTTGGAACTACAGACTGACCTACAAAAGGAGAGTCTTTGAAATGGGAAAAGCTGTGCACATCTGAGGGAAAATACATTCAACAAAAAAGCCCTCCAGCTTTTCAGTTGCAGAGCTGGGTGTAGCGTAGATTTCAATTTTGCTTTTCAGAAAGTGAACAATCTGTATTTCCCAGCTGAAGGACCCACAGCCATGTAACTAAAATTGCCAAAATTTATAAAACAGCTTTACTTAGTTAGTCCTGCTCTGACAATTAAGGAGGTGAGACTTGTGGAGTTCAGATGCTCGGCACAAGTGGGACCACTGAATAAGAATTAGTCTCTGAGGAAGCAAAGAAGATGAGAGTTGTTCAGGACCCCTGGGACCTTTTGAATCCATCAGGATTGAAAATGCTTTTTTAAAATAGAAATAACCCAAACACCAGCATTAAGTTACTGGTCAAAACATCTGTTTGTCCTATTCTAAACCAGATATTCTGTGAAAGGAGGTGAAGAGATCTCATCTCCAGGACTGAGGGCATGCCACTAAACGAGGAATAGTTTTAGGCACTGCAATCTCAAGCTGGCAGACCTACTGAGAAGTAGCATTGGATTTTCACTTTTTTTTCCTACCTGAATTTGTAAGTCACTCGATTTTAGCTAAAGTAGTTCCAAGTCTCAGCTCCAATTATAAACTTAGGTCCCAAAGCAGAACAAGTTAATATGATCCTATTTTATTTAATTAGTCTAACACAATCCTTTAACAATCTCTCTTTTGCTAAGAAATAATGAATAATAAATAAAGGTTGAGCCATTGGAGAAGGAAAAACCTTGACTGTAGTGGTACTAATGGATTTACCCTGTACTCCCCCAAGCAATCAACAGAAAAAGGAAAAAAATGTTAACTCTGTTCCTAAAATGTAGTCAATAAATTATTTGGTAATAAAATTTTATCAAATCACAGATTTGCTATCAGACATTTTTAGCCAACCAGTTCAGTAAGGACAGGTAGAGTACATGACAAGGGAGTAACAAATGCATGCAGTCATGTTCAGGAAATGGGAAGAAATGGGAGGAATTGTAAACACAGTGGTAAATGGAAAAATGCCATTGAGGTTTACCAAAGAGAGGATGTGCCAGATTTTCTTGATAGATTTCTTTTGATGAGAGCTGCTTTTCTAGACAAAGAAAATGCAGTAGATAGATTGCATCTTTTTTGGACTTTAGGAAAACACTTGACATCATAGTGGCACATGGGAAATTATAAGTTAAGAGGGTAAAGATGGGGGTTACTAGGAGAGCTGTAACGCATTAAATGAATTGGATGAAAGAAGATGAGAACAACTTGCATTGACAGAAAAAACTGTCAGGTTTGTAGGAAATTACCAGTGGAGTAATTCAAAAGTTATTTGTGGAACTGAGTTTTAATTTTTTCAGAAATGCCCTTGCCACCAGAAGTGTCAGTGTGCTGATGAAATTTGTTGCTGGTGTGAAGTTCAGAGACATCTTTCATACAGAGGAGAGAGATGTGACATATGAAGAACTTCATGACTCTCAGATATGGTTTAATAGAAATGAAATGATACACATATAAAGAGAACAAGGGGTTTTTTTTGCTAAGGGGGTAATAAGAAAACTTGTGCAGTAAGCAGAGAGCATGTGAGTTGGAAAGAAAGCTTGGAGGGGAAGGTGCAAAGGGAAGTAGTTGATCTCAAGATAACTATGAATTAGTAACATATGCCAGTTTGGTCATCGTCCTACCTGAGAAACATGTACAACGAATAATTTCAGACTGGGACAAATACAGAGAAGAGCTATTGGGATGATCGGAGCAATGGAGAAACCTTTGCTAGGAAGACTAAAAGATCTTGGGTGTTTAAACCACTAAGCAGAGGATGTTCCTGTTACTACTTCAGGATGAAGGCAAGGAGCAGGGAAGCAGAAAAGCTGTTTAAAACAAGGAATGAATAGTTTTAAAGAGAGGTAAGTTGGAGGTGAAAATAGCCTAAATATTTTAGCATTCAGAACAATGAATTTGTGAACTGTCTTCCAGTGCAAGATTGATAGTAATAATTTTGAATAATGTTCTTCATTAAACTCAAAGGAATTTCTTGCTGAGTCCCTGAGGTAGTGTGGACCCCAAATCCCTCCCAGCACTGTGGTGTTAGATAAATACGCTACTAAAAGGGACCAGAAAATTATAGATACAACTATAAAATTGTATTTGTTTTCCTTGATCAATGTGTTTCCATAGAAAATGTCAATGCTTTGGCAAAAAAACCCCCAAAACAACAAAAAACAACCAAAACAACTCCCCCCTCAACCAAGCAAACAACACCAATGCCAACACCTAAGACCTGTAAAATTGATTTTGTCTGTGAAACCCACCACACTGTCTCCTGGGAACTACTGATGCAGTGGCTCAGGTGTCCAGTCCTCTCATGACACCCTCAGGTTGGACTCTGCTTTATTTCCCACAAGCACCACAGTCTGTCTTGCTGGTGAACTGCATTGTGCTGGTGGAGAACTGGGACATGTAGGGATGTCTGAGAGCTTTTCTGCTTTTAGAACTTTTTATTTTGTTAAAAGTAATGTATTTCCATGGAAACAAAGCTATTTGAGGAAATTCAATTAGTCAGAAATCCCATTTACAATAACAATAGAGTTTTGATGAATATGTTTTTTACATAGTAGTAATTAACAATGCAGTAATGCGAATAATTCCTACATGCTCAGGCTAGCTATGAGAAAAACACAAGCTTTGGAGATGGCTAAAATTTCCTATGGCTTTGATAATTTGCTTTCTTAGAACTGAGCAAACATCACACTGATATCAGGAATCTCATCAAAGCTTGATCTTGCTGTCACTGGCTTCAGTGAGAACAAGACTGGACCCCAGGTGAACTTCTGAGATCACTGTTAGCTAGCTTTAATTAATTAATTAACTATCTTCTACCCTCCAGCAGTAGCTGCTGTTAGCAACCTCATTTCATTTTCTGAATTGAAATTACAGTAATGCTAAAGCATTTAACTTTGTCTCTTTTATATGACACTATTTTTGACATCTAATAGGAATACTCTTCTGGCATTTACTATCCTTCCTTTATTACAAGTCTGCCTGCCTTTCATTAGATTTTCATTATTCTTATGCTGACTATATTTCATATTTATCACAGTGGTTAAAATTATATCAGTCACAATCAACAATCATATACATTACTGAAACGTTTATTGATCTGTAAGCAACAGGTACAGTAAATTTAAAAAATGTTATTTCCCAAAGGACATGAATTAATTCAAGCATTTTGGAACTAGGCAAAATACTGTTACTGTGGTAAGGATGTTAATTTATCTTGCTATAAATCTTTTGGTTAAATGGTCAATATGTGCAATAACTATGACTGCAGTTGTAGGCAGTGGAACAGCAGGAAAAAAATTGCCTTTTTTTAAGGAACTTTTTTATTGTTATTTGAAAACAACACTGTAAAATGACAGTATTCTTACTACTAATGAGTTCCAACAATAGAAAGTTAAGACTATAAATCAGTAAATAACCTGATTTACTAAAAACCAAAACCTCTTACATGTGTCTTTGTTCAAACTCTTGGCTGTTTCAGATTTTAATGTTCACCTTCTCTGTTTGAGATTTGTAAGATATGAAATACAGTTTTTACCCATTCTAAAATTTTTGTTGACAAATATTCATAGTCAATACAAATAGACTTGGTTGCACTTCAAAACTGCACTGAGAAATTGCTTCCAGCTCTAGTTGAAAGAGTATTAAAAAATAGTCAAGGTCAATTCTTCTTGGCCAATGTTCCATTAAGAGTCATGCAATTATCCCGCTGCCTTGCTTTCTTAGGAAATCCTAATTATCCAAGGTCCCTAGAGCACATGTAACCAGCCTATTAAGGCATATTTCAGTTTCCTGTAAACTCTATCCCATTAGACTACCCTTATTTTAACTAGAGAACTATATTGATGCCCAAACCCTGTGCTTTTGTGAGGAAGGAGGGGGCTGAAGCTGTGACCAACCTAGTGTGACTTTGTGTTTCTTCATTGACTCGGTCTCTCTCACTTCATCACCTAGTCTTGCTTGTCCCAATAGCTGAGATTCCCAACAAAGCTGAGACTCGAGCTTCCTTGCCACTGGCTGCTGGGCAAGGGATGCTCACTGCTATGGATCCTTAGTCCCATAGTCCTAAACAGCGGGGGAGTTCATTGCTCTAAAATTGTGTTGAATCAGAGGTAAGGCTGAGGTGAAGGTATACCTCTCAGTGATTAGAGTGCTATTTCAGGACTTCAGAGACCTAATGTAAGTCTCTGAGCACCAGCATATACAGTCAGGGGACACCTTTGGAAGTACCTTTTCTGTCTTGCTGTTCCCCTGGCTGGTGACAGAGTTGCTTGCAACAACTCACTGCTGCTCACAAAGCAATAGAAAACCAAGTTTCCATCCTGAAGTGTTCAAGGAGAAGAGCAAACAGCTCACTCCACCTATGGAGGTACAGCTGACAGGAAAGCAGGGAAGAGAAAAAATGAACAGTATTCCAAAGAGTCCATAGAGTAGAGGGACAATTTCTGCTTATACCGCATATACATAAATTGGCTGGAGTAGCAGCATGCAAGTCAGATGTCACCCACTGGTCTTTGCTGCTTAATGAGGACATGGTGTCCCAGTTCTTCATATGCCATTTGATGCTTTCATTCAAAGGGATAAAGCCCCAATAATCGAAGAGGTAACAGTTAGCAACCTGCTCCTCCACCCAGATGCCCACACGTCTATGGGGCCAGATGGGATCCACCCAAGGATACTGAGGGAGCTGGCGGAGGTGCTCACCAAGGCACTTTCAATCATTTACCAGCAGTCCTGGATAACCAGGGAGGTTCCAGCTGACTGGAAGTTAGCAAATGTGACACGCATTCACAAGAAGGGTCAGAAGGAGGATCCAAGGAACTACAGGCCTGTCAGTCTGACCTCGGTGCCAGGGAAGGTCATGGAGCAGATCATCTTAAGTGCCATCACACAGCACGTTCAGGACAACTAGGGGATCAGGCCCAGTCAGCATGCGTTTATGAAAGGCAGGTCCTGCTTGACTAACCTGATCTCCTTCTATGACAAGGTGACCTGCTTAGTCGATGAGGGAAAGACTGTGGATGTTGTCTACCTGGACTTTAGTAAAGTCTTTGACACTGTTTCCCACAGCATTCTCCTGGAGAAACTGACTGCTCATGGCTTGGGCAGGCATACTCTTTGCTGGGTAGAAAAACTGGCTGGATGGCGGAGCCCAGAGAGTGGTGGTAAATGGAGGTAAATCCAGTTGGCGGCCAGTCACAAGTGGTGTTCCCCAGGGCTGAGTACTGGGGCCGGTTCTGTTCAATATCTTTATCGATGATCTTGATGAGAGGATTGAGTGCACCCTCAGTAAGTTTGCAGACGACACCAAGTTGTCTAGGAGTGTTGATATGCTTGAAGGTATGAAGGCTCTACAGAGATATCTGGACAGGCTGGATCGATGGGCTGAGGCCAGTTGTATGAGGTTCAACAAGGCTAAGTGCTGGGTCCTGCACTTGAGTCATAACAAACCCATGCAACACTACAGGCTTGGGGAAGAGTGGCTGGAGAGCTGCCTGGCAGAAAAGGACCTGGGGGTGCTGGTTGACAGCCCGCTGAACATGAGCCAGCAGTGTTCCCAGGTGGCCAAGAGGGCCAATGGCATCCTGGCCTGTATCAGAAATAGTGTGGCCAGCAGGACGAGGGAGGTGATAGTGCCCCTGTACTCAGCACTGGTGGGGCTGCACCTCGAGTACTGTGTCCAGTTTTGGGTCCCTCACTACAAGAAGGACATCAAGGTGCTGGAGTGTGTCCAAAGAAGGGCAACAAAGCTGGTGAAGGGTCTAGAGAACAATTCTTACGAGGAGCAGCTGATGAGCTGGGGTTGTTTAGTTTGGAGAAGAGGAGGCTGAGGGGAGACCTTATCACTCTCTACAACTACCTGAAAGGAGGTTGTAGTGAGGTGGATGTTGGTCTCTTCTCCCAAGTAGCAAGCAACAGGATGAGAGGAAATGGCCTCAAGTTGTACCAGGGGAGATTTAGATTATATATCAGGAAAAAATTCTTCACGGAGAGAGTGTTTAGACATTGGAACAGACTGCCCAAGGAAGTGGTGCAATCACAGTCCCTGGAAGTGTTCAAAAAATGTGTGGATGTGGTGCTTAGGGACATGGTTTAGAGGCGGACCAGGCAGTTAGTTTAACAGTTGGACTCGATGATCTCAGAGGTCTTTTCCAACTTTTATGATTCTACGATTCTATGATTCTATGAAAGTGAAGCAATTGATGCTGGATATGGGTTCACCTATGGTGGAAGGCTGCACTATTGCTCTGTGCTTTCTGATTTTTGTTAAGCAGAGGTGTGTGGTCATTGATGTGCTGCTGGAGTGTTAAACATTGTTATTCACTATTTAAATAGACATTGTGCAGAGTGTAAAACACTGCTTGTTTTGACAGGTGAAATGAAGTTTTCATGTTGTGATCATTCCTTATATTGGAAAAAATGTCAGCAGAGAGAAGGTGTCTTGGGGGAAAGAGTGGAGCCCAGGGAAGCTGTTTGGGACTCCCTTTTCTCATTGTTCAATGTCATCAGCTTCACTCTTTTTCTGGGCTTTTGGGACAACGACTGAGCAAATTGGTCCAGGACCTTTTCTTGGGCCCTGAGTGCAAGTGACATAATCAGTATCATAGTGCTAAACTCTCCCTAAAGCAGGGGGATCTCGTCCAAACTGCTTACTGGGAACAGTTTGGGGACAGTAATATCCCTTGTTTGGGAAAGTACTGGTTTCGGGAAAGTGCCAAGAAGTGTCTTTAACAGCAAAATGATACTGGCGTTTGCAGAGCAATGCTTGAGGCTGTGTCCTGGCCAGCTGGCTCACTAGAATCGATGTGGCCAGAATGGGTGAAGAGGAATTAGGAGGATAGTGGGGAAGGAGCAGAGTAATCAATAGGTTATGAGATACACGTTACCATTTGGAGGTAGGGAATAGGTTAAGTTTTTTTGTATTCTACCTTGGGAGTAAACTGCTTAAGACCATTAACTTAGACCATTAACCCTTTTGGACTCTTGAAAACCACAACATTTCTGAAACTAATATAAATTATAATGTAGATTTTTGAGTACTTAGAAAATCAGTTGTCAGACAATCAGATAATATTACCTGCACTACTTCAACTCCTGCAGTCTGTCTTTATAACATAAAAAGTCCCCTGTCATTTCTTCCTAGAGCCTTTTTCTCATACATCAAGTTTAGCCTTCCTACCATACTTCTTACTCTTGCTCCTGGATGGGGTGTAGTTCCAAGAAAAAATCATAGTCTTGTTACATTTGCAAACTGTCCTGGTTCTTAAGCATGTATTCAAATCCTAACCCTTGTCCTTTTATTTCCTCTTTTCCTACAAGCTGTTAAACTGGGCCTTGGTCAGGCTGGATTCCTGAGAGCGTTTCCTCATACTGCCATGAGAAGCAAATATTACAGGCAAGAAATAGCAACAGGGAGGGTAGATGGCTGAAGGAAGGCAAAATCTCTGACAAAAAATAATTATAATACATAAAATAATCCAAGTGTCATTGTTGTGATATTATTGCCCTATAAATATGTCTAAAATCTCAGGCTTTGATCTTAATGTGCAAATATAATTATTTTAGGTACTGACTTCTATGCAAGTATTTTTCTTCTTGAAGAAGAATAACTTTTATCTGAGAGATGAATCATTCTGAGGTGTCATTTTAAATTTGAAACTAGATGGCCAAATATTAGAGTTTTACGATGCCACTACAAGAACTGGACATGAATTATTTCTTTGCAAAAGTGAGGCAATAGGATCTGAAATATTCCTGTTATAATAGTTAATAGAAAATTATTACTTTTCTTCAAAACATTTAAATCAGATATGAATGCTTATAGTAGCAGAAAAAACTGTGCTTTAATAAAAAGATATACCATCAGAGTAACTAAGTTAAGATGCCCAGATCCATGGTGGGCGTTCTCCCTACTTTTGCAAAAAAACCCATATTTGACTTTTGTGTCTTTATTTCAAAGCCCATAGTCACATGAGACTTGAGGCAGTAAGGGCTGCAGCTTGGTTTGTCTGAGACTGAGATTTTTTACTTTAGTGTGCTCATACTAAAGGCTCAGAAGGAGCTCCTAGCATTGTTTTGTCTTCAGCAGATGTACCTTCATTTATTTTTGGCCATGGAGACCCTTCAATTACTTCCACTTTCCCTTTACTCCCAAAGGCTCTTCAAAATAGAGCAATGAGTTGTGTGTCCTGCAAGGCTATTGATCGAAGGTCTCATAAATCATGTCTTGCTCTATAGGAATAAAATAGGTGTTCGTGAGATTTTATTTGTTTTGCAAAGTGATGTGAAGGATTCAGGTTTTTTCCCCATTTGGGGAATGAGACAACATTTCAGTCTGAGATGCAAAAAATAACTTTATAAAAACATATCCTTTTCATTTTGTGGAACATGTTAAGTGCTAATTATACCAAAGCAAGCTACTTTCCCCTGGGTATTAAAGTAAGACATCTAAAACAAACTGTCAAGTACATGTATATATAATTTAATGAACTTGCTTTGATTTTTTTAACAGAGCAGAAGCGAGCTAACCGTCCCTTTGATGCTGTAAATGATGACAGTGAAGAAATCAGAGACTGCATACAGCTGTGAACATGGGCCATAAAAGGCTGCAGCCACTGCCAGGAGCTTACTTCAGGTACTACTCTTTTTGCCTTTGCAATTTACAGAATCAAAACAGATTAAAAATGAGATGACAAGATAATCTCTCATTTTACACAGCTAATTGAGAGCTCAAACACTCATATCAAATACTTTGGCAGAATAAAATAAAGATGAAAGGTAAATGATGAAAATATTTAGAACAGATAAAAGAAATTCTATCTGTTTCTTGGGGGCATAAATACCCCATATAAAATCAGTAGTGTCCACTGGATTTCACAGAACCTGTACTTCTCTAGTACCAACTTTCCTCCCCTGTCACCTTTCCAGTTTCCTCTGAAATAACCTTCTAATAAGACACCATCAAGAAAAAGTCAAGGAGTTAACTAGTGTGTCCATGGAAACAGTAGGAACTGATGGAGCCATGTGTACAGTGAGACTGTCGGCTTTAACCCTGTTACTTGCAAGGCTTTTTCTTTAAAGCTTGGGGCAATCCCAGAAGGTTATAAAGAGTACACGAAATAGTATTTGAAGAATTTTAAAAAGGTACAGTATCAACCGCCTGGAGACCTGAGAGTCTCTTGGTTCTGCCATAGACCTCCTAACTTCTGTGAGCATGGACAAGTCCCTTCAATGTCTGTTTTCCCTTCATATGCTTTTTTTGTCAAGACTACTTAGACTGCCACTCAAGGAAAGAACTGTCTCCTATAGTGTATTTGTTACAATGCAGAGCATTTTGGGATTCCGATCTTTAATGTCACCAGGTGCTACTACAGTGCTAAATCTAAACAATAAAAATATATAAGTACCAACAAGCATTCTTAGTAGCTTTGGAAAGATTGAAAATTGTTTTGCTCTTGCTTTATTAAGGTACAGTCAATGATACTTCTTTCTTCTAAGGCCCTACACAGGAGAGCAGGGATAATGATTCACTGGTTCCCTAATCTTTTCCTTCATTAGGCATTTTTAAAGCTAAAATACCAAACTGATGAAGGGCTGAGGGTTGAACACCAGTATGAATTATTCCCATTTCATTTTTCTAATAGATTACTGAATTTCAGTAACATCATTCATCTACCACAAGATGCCCACAGACCTAGCTGTCATTTTCTGCTGAGGCCATAGATCCTTGACAGAGCACAATAGTTTGAGCAGAGCACTCTGCTAAAGTAGACTTTCAGTTTTCAGGATAGACCTGGCTTATACTTGCCCAGGTTAGCGTGTGTGTGTAGACCAGGTTCACCTGCAACTGAGCAAATTAAGCAGGCAAACAGACTAAGAACATGCCTTTTCTCCATCCCTTTTTGTGCTGCCTCTGTTGCTGGCTGGCTTTAGGTGCAGTACCTGGCAGTAAACCTCTCAAATAGGGTTTTTCAAAATATAAGGCATGAAATGCTTTTCAGAAGACAATGCCGCTTGCACTGAAATGTTTGGTAGTTTGAAGTTGTTTCCATTTAAGTGCAAAATCAGCCTTTCTGGGGAAAAAAAAAAATCAAAACATTCCACCTATTCCAAAACCCAAGCCAACAACAATACCTTCCCTAATCTATACAAAGCAAATTTTGGAAGTTGTGATATGATCCAGACTAGAAGTTCTCATTTGTTTCCTTGATGAAATTTAGTTACTTTTTATTATTGTTCCGTGTGCTACTAGTATAAATTCAATATACTATACAATTTTTAATTAGCAGGAAATGAAATACAAGTGGCATTAACAAACAAATCTCTAAAACGAACTCTAAAAAACCTGTGCAGCCATTTTATCTGGTATGGCCCTCAGAAGAAACTTGCATCAAGCATGTTTTCTTTTCTGCAAATCTTCTGCTTTATTTGGTACCTAAATGGGTGTAACTCTTTCTGAAAAAAAAAAGTCCTTCCTCTGCCTTTTATGTGCTTATGTCTCATATAATTTACCTTGCTTTAAAACTAGTGTGCTTTAATTGCTGACTTATACTTGTGAGCTGCAGAATGACACCCCTCAATCTCCAGATCTTTTATTTCAGTCCAGGAAAGAAATTATGATCTATTACAGATAGATTAAGAAAACCCAAATAAACAACCAAAACCCTCAAGTTTTAAAGACTCTATTATTCTTGAAAGTAGTGAATGTAAAAGGAATGAAGAAGGAAAAGGGATATATAATAAAGGAGAAACAGTTTAGACTAAAAGAATGGACACAAAAAGCTTTCCCCACTGCATTTGCACACTGTTTTAAGGAAGGAAGGAAGGTTCCCAGAAAAGTGTTTGCAGACTGTAGTGTAAAAGTTACTGTCTTAAGAAATGCAACCTGAGATCATCAGGTGTGTTAAATCCTAAGTGATCAGAGCGCTAATGAAAACCACAAACAGCATGTGTTTCTGTTTCATTGACTGTATTCATGGATCACTTTTCATTTATTTCACACATTCAGAAGTGCTAGCAAAAAGAAAAAAAAACTACTGGGCATTAATTGTTAACATTTCAGAGGAAATACTACAAAACATTAGGCAGAGAGATCGCCGCAAGCTAAGAAAACACTGTTCACCATTCACTGCCAGATCCAAGACCCCTATGGATGTTACCCAGCTGAATGCAAATATGTAATTTGTGCACATCCTAATAAGATCCTCCTTAATTTTGCACCAAGGTCACGTAATATGAGATCTTTTTTTACTTTAGCTTTTTCCATATTTGGAGTTTGAGGCCTCATCTTTCATGGAGAGAGCCCAAAGAAGGCACTGTGTCTCTTTGACTGCCTGAGAGAGTAAGGGATGCTCCCATGGACCTGCTTCCTCCCGAGCATCCCAAACAGTGCAACGTGGGAGAACCAGCTGAGGATGACCTAAACCAAGCATATTCTTCAACTGTCCTGCCTAACGAGCTGATACATGTCCATCCAGCACTGACACACCCCTAGTTTTGGGGATAGTTTGTGAAAGCAACAGGGAATGAGTAACAACCCCAGACCCTTCTGTGGTCCTCCTCATCTGGAGGACCAAACTGTACCATCCCAGGAAGGGAAGTTAACAACAAAATGACAATGGGTCCATGCACCCTGGGTAGGAGGCTGCGGCATTACTTCATAATGGTAAAGTCATGGTTAAAATAAGGATTTTTTAAATACTTCTCTCTCTTTTTCTCTCTTATTTCATTTCTTCTCTCATCCTCTTCTCCATTATAAAATTCATTCAGCCATTTATTTATTAAAAATTTCCCTTTGACCTGGAGTGTACTATTTCAGGTCTCATCTGATTAAAGCTTTTGTCTTAACATACTATATATTTTTCATGAAAATCTACACATTTCTCCTGAATCAATGCAGTATTTAACTTTTGTTTGTTTGTTCGTTTTTGCTCAGACACAGATGTGAAAAAAGACAGAGTAAAGGGAAAGGAAGTGATATGATTGTCCTCCATGTTTCACAGCTAATTGTTGTGCTTAGGAAAATTAAAGTTTTGATATGGAAATTTAGCCTTACACTTCCAAATAAAACCATGGCAGGAGATAAATCTACACAAGTCCAACAATATGATTAACTAATCCAGTCTTTGTGTCTGTGATGGGTATTTTAGCCTAAACATTTGTAATGTAATCTATCATGATAATCAGTAAAATGTGGATACTTTGCATAATACTTTAATAAGTGTGTTTGCGCACAGAATAAATCTTTAATTGCTGGTTTGAGGAGGCCAATTATAGCAGTTCTCTGTCAGCCTTATTATGATGAATCAAGTTAATTTATACATGTGGCTTACTTCTGTGTCTGAATTCATCTTGCATTTCCACTGGCTTTTACTGGAGGAAATCACAGGGCAGATCTCTGAGATCACAGTATTTGCCAGGCAGAAGATGGTGAAACTGTGAACAGTCACAGCCTTGCTCCAGGTGGGCATGGGGCAGAGCGGGAAGTGGCCACAGATGGCAAGCACAGAGCCCAAAGTATGCATGGTGGGTCAGAACATCCAAAAAATTACTCTTCCTGGGTGCTTTCTGCAGAATACAAGTTTGTTGTGCATCATGTGGAGGACAGCAATGGAAATACCGTCTCATTTCCCTGTGTTCTCATTTCCCTATGTAAGCATCTTTTTCTGGTGATCAGGGCTTTTCTAGGTAAGGTGAAGTAGGTTGAAACTGTCTTCCCTGCTTTAGTGAATCAAAATCACAGATTATAATTGTGGGCCCAATCTGGCAAGCTCTGATACACTGTTGTATAGCCTTCTGCAGAAAAAGTATATTCCTGGAATGGCCCCATTAAAGCTACTCGGAATCATTCCTGTGAGTAAAATTAAGCATATGTGTAAGTATCTGTGGCATCAGGATCTACGTCTAAGATGGCTGGTGAAGCCATGAGAACTGATTTAAGAATGTAAATTTTCTTTGCTAATGAATAATTCTCCTGACAAAAGAGAAAGATAGGGGTCACTTAGTACACATACCTGCAACTTTTTTCATGAGTTGTTCTGCATTCTGTTATAGCCAATACTAATTTTTCTCTGTACTGCCTGAAAACAGAGCAATTAATTTATGGTGATTTCAATTACCATTTCCCACACTGACTAGACTTAAAACACACTATCAGGTCAGTATATGGCCGGGAAATTGCAATTTTCTTTGAGCCTCTGTAGTATTCAGACAGCTGGTGTAGGTTCATTAGGAAAATTAGAAAGAAAAAAAACCCCACAAACAGAAAACAAACTGGCAAAATGAAACCACACAATATTTCTCCTCTTTTTGGGTGAGATAGCTGCCCTCCATTTTCCAGTCTACTAACTCTTTCAATTCCATTGCAGTAACTGCAATTTTGTAAGTTTTAACAATAACTGTCTGAAATACTACAGGATAAAATCACTAGGAGAGACTGGGGCTATATAACCTCTAACAATTTCTCCAGTATGTAAACACCAGGTCAGAGAGTCAAAGTGTAGGTCTCTCAGCAGCAGCTGCTTACCTCAAATATAATGCAACTCTGAAGAGATAAAAAAGATCCTCTTAAAATAAAATAAATTGAATAATTCACTGACTTTATTACATTTCCCCGAAGAGATAAAAAGCCCTGAAAGAAAGAACAGTTATAAGGACATTCACGGTCCCCACACCGAGGAAATGGATGGCTTTATGGTGACAGATCAGGCATAGCTTGTAGTGAGCACACAGCATAGACCATCTGCTTGGCTGCAGAGGCTCCTGAGGTATCCAGAAAGTCTGAAGAAGTTTGCTGCATGACAGCACCTTCGACATCTCCAGGAGAGAGAGCACCATTCATTCAAGGCAGGCAATGAGGGGAAGATGAGCTCATCTTCATTATTGCCCAGTGGACAGGTCCAGTGTGTGGATGCAGAGTCAATGACCTGACAGGTCCCTATACAGGTAGAGGATGGAGGAATAAAAACATCTTTTCTTCCCGTTTGACCCTCTCATACAGTCCCAGGCCTGGGCTGAAGCTCTGTATACAGCTACAAGGCATACAGTCACAGTGAGGCCCTCACAATTATGAGCTTGATCATTAACTGAAATCAAAGGAGCTGAGATCCATGGATGCGCCATAGCAAACAGGAGGAACTTTACCTGTGGCTGTATGAACATAGAATGAAGTTGTTATGGCAGAGCTGACCCTAAAATTGATAATAATTCTACCAAGGCTCAAATATAGCAAAACCAGAACTGACTATTATTTTTTGTTTGCAAGAATGCCTTTGGCATTAAGATGCTAAAATTCAGTGGAATTTAAAAAGTAATGAGTTTAAAGCAGTGTCCTTCTGAAAAATTATTAAAATCATTCCATAGCAAGCCCTGCAGTTTCCCTTCTCTTCGCTTGTAATGGCAACAACTCCATCCACCCTTAACCTTCCTGTCATTTACAAAGTTTCATAAAATGGCTATACACATTTGCTCTGAGGCCGAATTTATGTCAGATAAGTTCTGGGTCCAGAAACAATTTGGGCTTTGACTTGTGAAATAGAAGTACCCGGAGGTCTTTAATCTTTCTGTGAAAAAGCTTTTATAAGTTTTGTGAAATGTCATGTAGGAAACCCGTGTATATAGGGACCAGATTATGACCCAATTATCACCTGTGCAAATCCAGAGTGATTACACTGGGTTCAGTGGAGATGCTGAGGATTTAAAACTATGTCAGTTGGGATCAGAATTTAGCCTGTTGTCTCCTGTGCTGACTTCAGATGTAAATATTCCAGTAGAAACATCAAAAGTTTAATTGTATGGCCTTTCTCCCCCCTAAACTCAGATATTAGGAAAGTAAATCTTCCTTTTTTATGCATTGCTATTTCATAGTGTGGGTTTTTTTTTTTTTCCTAAGATAAGTGATGGTGGGGAATACAATTTTCTGTTGGCAATTTGTTCTTTAATAAGCTCTTTAACATTCCAGCTATTCAAAGCTTCATGAAGCAAACTTATTGCTGGTTGCATTTTACTCTAAAAGGTAATGATGATTATCAGCTAGGTAGAGTGCTGTAAGATAATTCAGGTAAACTGAAATGGCTAATGTAGATTACAGTGAATTCATTATTTAGAGATGTTCAGCAAAGGATTGTTAAAACTGTACTGTAAAATCTCTGGGGCAAGGACCAGGCTTTTATTCTGTGCACAGATCCCAGAACAACAGGACCTGTGACTGTGACAGCTAGGCACAGGTATTACAAATTACAAAAATATAATATCACCCAAGCAAATCAACAATGGGTGATTCTGATGTCAGTGTAGTGAAACTGCGTTGTCTTTAATGGTGTTATTCCCTATTTACTGCAGTGTAACTGTGGCCTACTATACTTATTCCCCTACCCAGCATTTTAATTTTATAACAGCAATAATGAGTATGGCACAGGGCATTTTCAGAGGATCTTTATTGTGCTCTGTCACAGCTTCAGTGCTGCTGTGGGAGATGCAGCAGCATTTCTTTAAAGTACCAGCCCCAGCTCTTTGTTGACTCAGAACGATTTGTCTGGTACAGCGAGAAGCATCTGACAATGCCTCCTACCCCACAGACACCATATGCTCAGCAGCATTCAAGTGGTTAAATGATCAAGTATGTTTAAAAGCCTCTGGCTGCACCTCAGGCCATCAGATTCTTCCCAGCTGGCCATTAATCCCCAGGAAATGCCCTACAGATAGATTGTTATTACTTACATACACAATTAGAGATTTACAGTACGCTGTTGTCTGCTGAAAAGTAACAGGGAAGGAGATAAGAGTTCAGAGGCATTTGAGTTAAAATGTAAGTTAGCTGTAGTAGTGACTTGGGATCCCATGTACAAAGGCATGTAACTGTCTGCCCAGTGCTTTGTGAACATGCTGCAAGAGCCTCCTGCAAGCTCTTTTCAGTTTCTGTTTTTTTCACCTTTGCTTCATACTCTTTCCCATCACTTTCCAGCTGTCATTTGCTGTGGGGATGGCTAGGGAAGCCATAGCTCCTTTCGCCCCAGGACCCTCTAAGCCACCAGTGGGTTGAACTAGACTTGCCTACAAGTTCCCCATTGCTGGTACTGGCACAGACTCATCGTGCTGCTGAAGGTGGAGCTGCATTGCCAGCACCTGAGCACAAAGTGCACTCTTTGGTCCTGTTTTCCCTGGGACATCTCTGTCCCAGATTTTTTTTCTACATGGGAATAATAACTTCCCTCCATGAAAGGTTTGGCCCCATGTTTTTCTACCTGCCAGGTGCAAATGAAGAACTCTAATGCAGACTGTCTTCTCGCTCTTTTGAGACACCGTCGTGCACAGAAATTTGCTGTGACACTTTTTCCACAGAATGTGGTGAGATGAATGAGTGATAAAGGACAGAAGGCAGATTTTGGCATAGCAAGCTGTAAGGGCATGCTGGGCACTGGCTTGGTCGGAGCACCTTCTGGTTGTTCGCACCCAAACGCCATAACATGTTTTTCATAAACAGTGTTCAAAGCTTGGAGTTTTGGCTGTCATGATGGGGCTTTGGATCACCTGGTAAAAAGAAGGTGTTGATTCCCAAGGTTGCAGGCAGTCACAGTATGCATGGAGGGATGTCTTTTTTGAGGGTGTGCATGGCCCCATCAGGTGGTGAGGCCCCTGCCAGAGGTGAATGTATTCAAAATGCAGTATTTCATTCACATGTGCCTAAACTTCAGTAGCTGTAATGGCAGAGGGCCCCCTTGGAACATGTCTCAGCCATGCTGCCAATTGTACGGGAGGTGGGAAGTTAGAAGATCCCTGGGGAAATTTTTCAGTGCATGTTCCTTCATTTGATTCTCCGGACCAGAGAGGATTCTACATGTCCTCTTCCTTGTCTGCAGTACGCAGGAGGGAATTCAATCCCAGGCTGGAAAAGCTTAAAAAACACCACACAAAAAAGAAGGCTCCTCAGCTCTAGGTAACTTTATTTTGTGCGGTTACCATTCTGTTCACCTTGAGGTTGATATGATCCCAGTAAGGGCTATTCATATGGGAGCACATCCAGGGAGCAACACTCCTGGACTTCACGCTATTTGGAGCACGTGCTGTTTCCTTACTCTCTGTAAAATGCTGTGCATATCTAAGGTGTCATAACAAATGATTAAATAATACTACTTTGGCATTTGACTGAAATGTGTTATATTTACTGGAAAGATCTAAAACGCTTCAGCTATTCCACATTTAATAAAAGGTAAAAGGGACAAGGTTTCTTTTTCAGTTAAGTGTGTTTAAAAGTCTTTAGACAGAAGGGGAGAACTCTTAAATTATTTGCAAATACTGCAGGATCTACCAGTCTCAAATGGGTGAATACAATTAAGTTGTGGCTTAAATTCTCAATGAAAGGAGTAAATATGGACACAATTATTTATACCACTTGTCTCTTATGTAGACTTTCTCTCTGAGAGAAAAGACAAACTAAACTATTTGAATAAGTGTATAGAAGATTTAGATACCTCTAAAACTGCAATCTGAAGTCTTCTGCTTGAATGTTGCTTTACCATGAAGACACTTGGCTGCTTTAGTTTTTGACATGAAGGTTCTAATGGACTTTTACCTGTATCTGGCAGGACACCAATGTCTCCTGTGCATGTCACATGGAGGACTCAGTTTGTGCTTGTTTTCCAGATATACCTCCTACATTCAGACCTACATGAAATGTAGCTGCTGCTTTCTTTCAAAACAAGGACTTTTTATACAAAACAATTGCATTTTATACAAAACAATTGCATTTTATACAATATTAAGTGGGTTCCCTAACATCAAAGAGGTTCTGGGAGAGATGGGGCAAGTCATTCTCCTAAAGGGACATAGCCTTCTCCAGGGAGTGGGCTCACCAGCATCTTTGGATGTCACTGACTGCGTAGAGGTGGCCACTTTCTTCTAGTCTCTCCACTTTTCAGGGGGTGGGGGTATCTAAATCACTGAATGAGAAGGTGAAGCTCTTGAAATACCCTAAGGAACAGGACTCTCGTGGGAGTTGTGAGACCTGACCTCAGTCCCTAATCCAAGAACGGTTTATGCAGTTTACAACAAATAATCTGTAGATGAAACCATTAGAGTAGAGGCACAAGTCCTCACAAAGAAGACCGCTTACCACAGCTTACACAATGAATCTCCGAGGTCAACACAAGGTGAAAGAGCTGCTGGGGAAATTTCAAGTGAGCAGGGCCCTCCCTTAGGGAGGACTGGCAGCGTGTTGGCATAGTGTTTATGTTCTCCTCAGAGATTTTGAAATTCTTCAGGCAGAAAAGGGAACAACCAGGCACAGGGCTGTCATGTTCTGAGTGAGGGCACTGACAACTGCTTAATGCAATGTGAGCTTTGCTTCCTTCTGCACTGCATTTTGCACAATACTAAATTTTTGAAAGGAAGAGCTTTGTCCTTCAGTCTCAAGTGAGAGGTCAGGACAGTGCGTATTAGGTCAGGGAGTTGCCCCTGGGTATGGATAAGTAAAGGACATGTATTTCATGGGCAGGAGGAGTGTTTTGTGTATTATGGGTTAGGTAGCTCTCAAAATGCTGTTCAACCTGCTATCTTTGTGGACCCAGTTCTGAGATGACTAATTCTTCACATTCATGAAGCTGGATGGAGGACGCCTTATTAATGAAAGTGGAGTTTATAATGAGGATTACGGAGGCAAAAATTAGGGAATAGCCATAGTCAGGGTGGTTGCACACATTTGTGGATGTGAGGCTGAGAGAAAAAAAGACAGTCTATACTTTCTGCTATACACTTCATTGGATGAACAGTTTTGCATATTGCTAAGTAGATTTGTGTTGTACTAACAAAAGTGTTAGCAATAGCTAACGTTTATGTTTCATTAGAGAGGGAAAATGTCCAAAACCAGAACAAAACAAATTTGAATTTCCCCATGAAATAAGATTGCAAAAATTTTTGGCTTCACGCAATAAATTTCAGAAAAATTAAAACTCTTTCATTCAGAAGCTAATAATGAAGCACTTTATTTTTCATGTTCTTTTATATAAAACCAATTTAATTTCCCAAAGTCATTTTGAAGCAAAAAAGTGAAACATTTAACAAACGTAGACATTATTGAAAGGTTTTACTCTGATTTTTTCCTTAAACAAAAAGCTGTCAGAGTTGACATTTTTTCAAAGCATGAATTTCAGGAAAGGTTGTTTTCTTTCCACTGAAAATCCATATTGACAAGGGAATTCAAATGGAACGTAATGCTCAGGGTTTTTGTATGAAGTACTGAGTCTTTTTGAAACTGGCATTGACTCTGGATACATAAGAAATAATTCATAAAGAACTGGTTTGCAGGCTGCTGCTGAAATGAGTTGACTCCAGTAACATTCACTTGAAGAAAATTTGGACCAAAAAAGTCCTGAAAGCACCAGAAACAAAAAGACATAATGTTTCCAATCTGTAGAATAACAGTAATTTTCTTAAGTACACTTTTTAGAGAAGTCTCCTTTTTTAACCTTCTGCACCAAAACCTATACTTTTGGTGAATGGCTTTGCAAGTACTGGCCCAGATGAGCCAGCTGTGGGGATAAGCAACCAATGCAGTTTACACAGCCCAGTCCACATGGGGCCCTAAAGGGATAAGCCCCACCTAAGCTTCCCTGCTAGGGGAAAGTGTCTGTAGGTTTGAATGCTCGCTGTTAGCCCATGTGTGTAGTAACCACCCCATCATTTCCTGCTGTTATTAGGCCCATTGTACATTTTTTTTTGATCTGTGAGTCAAATCAGTCATTAGTATGGAAAGGAAAAGCTGGTAGCATGTGATTTCCCATGATCATGTCTGAGTTATTTTCAGTGTGCTGAGCTCCACCAAACACTTATATGTGACACTGCATTAAAACACTGAGAGAACACAAATCTTGAGTAGACAAGAGTTGTACTATACTTGAGATTTCTGCTGAAAAATTGAAACATAAGACCTAAATGAGAATCTCTAAGTGTGTATTCAAGGCAGCTGTTCTGACAGAAGAGTCTGAGATCTCCAGAGGTTCTACAGTGATGTATTTAGTTGTCAATAATTAATGTTTTAAAGGTTTCCTAAGAATAATTCACATATACAACGTGCAGACATACAGGTCAAGAGTGTATATTTGAGAGAGTTCATAAGTATGCAAGATCTATTAGAGTTTAAAGGATCAATAATTCTATTAGGAGCCCATACATATGCATCAACAAGACAGGGAAGGCTGTTATTATAGTCTATCAAATCAATAGTCCACATTTAAGAACTGTATGAAAGGTAGTTTTAAATGTGTATCAGATCAGGCGTTACGATGCTGTTAGAGATCCAGGGATCAATAAGTGGGATGTAGCCAACTCCAAGGTGATAATGATCCAGGAAAGGGCTCACGTCTGATCTTTTGGGTTCTTCCAAACATTTTGGGACCAACTGTCAGATGATATGACTAGCTTTATGGCAGCAGCACTGCTATTTCAGCTTCACTGAGGATATTTTTTTTTGACTGTCCCAAGTGGGTTCTGAGCACTACCGTTTCTCATTCACATCAGCACTGCATGTTTTCTAAACTCTCAAATGCTAGGCAATGTTTAATGTGCGATTAATAAACGAATTCAGACTGGCAACTTTTTCTTGTCAACAAGGTATAGCTTATCTTCAAAACAAACAAACAATGCAAAACAAAACAGCCTTCCAGCAAAGCTCCAGACAAATGAAATATTTTTAAAAATGGATTGATGTAGCTAAGAAACCTGCTGAATTATCCCAATTCCAATGGATTTCAGCTACAGAACTAGTATCTGTGAATGTCAGATAGAGGTCCAGCCCTGATATATTTAATTATCAGTATATTCCCCTGAGAAATCTGCTTATTCTAGGCGATGTTCCCCAAGAAAGTTATTATCTTGATTTGGTCTATTTAAGAAAGGATTTAATCTATTTAAGAAAGAAGTTATGATGAGGCAAGTAGAGGAGGGTATTGCTCCTTTGTTGAACCCTGATGTGTTTCTAATAATTCATTTGCAGAATACCAGATACTGTGGAAATGCACGTAATGATGCAGTTACTGAAAATTCAATCATAATGATGCTAACTGACACTCCCACTGGGGCTCCTCTCTGGGGAGTGAACCCAGGGGAAGGAAAACTCCATGTTCCTTCTGTTCAGCTTGACATTAACAGGGGACATGATTAGAGGGGTTGAAATGGATTTACTGGCCTGTCTCAAAATGTGAGTTAAGCATGTAGGAGACTGAAGAGTGGATGTTGTCCAAGGAGCAATCAGTGGGGAAATGGGAAAGAGAGAAAGTGGGGAGGAATCTGTGGCTGGGTAATGGCCAACCCACAGCCATAATCCTTTTCCAATTCCTGCTTTGCAGACGGAGATAGACATTAGTTCACATCTTCCCAAGATGATGATATCTAACTTGTGTCCTGAGGTGCCAGGCATGCGTGCTGGTATTTAAAATAATACATAGCAGTATATCATGTCCTCAGAAAGACAGTCAATGTATAAACTGTATTACCTGTGTTGGAAGTCCAGACTGGACACAGTAAACCTGCTTGGCTTTTGAATCTATCACCTAGAATGGAAGCCATGGACTCCATACTGGTCAAGAGGACTTTCCATTTTACCCTTCGCTTTCATGCAGAAACTGCTTAGTTTTTTATTGTACTGATAAATATTTCACCTATAAACAGTCAGGTCCGTCCTCATCTCAGCAAATAAGTCCTAGGGTTATGGATGTCTGTCTTGAAGTGCCAGAACAGTGCCACAGTGCTGACTGATTTCTTCTGCATAAGAAGGTCTTCAGTCTGACTGTGACCAGAATCAAGTTTTGGATGACTCAGTACTGGGAGTTATTAGCTGTAACTTCCAAAATACAAAGGAAATCAGAGCAGAACTTGACTTTGGAAAACAGCGGTAGGTCCGCAAATGAGACAAAAAGACTAAATAAAACGAAATATGTTAAAAGGAGATACCACGTCTTAAAATTCAAGCACTCTTTAGATGATAAAAATGAATAGATTAAGTATAAAATGATAGGAACTTTTCTAAAATATTTTCCTCTCTTCTCTGAGTCTCCTTCTACTGTGTTTTGAACCTATATTTACACAGTATATTCTGACATCTTGAAATAACAGTGGAAACAAATATCATTCAATATTGCAGTCTCACATGTTATTTTATTTACCTGAAATAAACAGCAATCTTCATTTCTCAATGGCAACTCACCGGAAAAGGTACATAAAACCTTACCAGCTGATAAACTGAACAGATAATAAAAGAATATTAGTATCATAAAACTTTAAAAAGCATAAATGAGGAGATAATATGAAGGGTGGGATTTACTGGTTGAAAGGTGGGGGTAGAATCTAATAAGAGTGGTCTATTTTGCTTCTTATTAAGTTACTGGTAAAAATGCAAAGATGATAATTTTAATAAAGGAGATGCTCGCTGCAGTCAACCTTTTTTGTCTCAGAGGTGAAATCTTAAATAGTCAAATGAGTGTGAGAATAATATGGCCCCCATTAAAGTGATTTTAAATTTAAGCATAATTTTTGCTAATACCACTGAGCAATGGGAATAATTAGAATGGTTTCAGTAATGCTGAAGATTTGAATAATTAAAGACACAAGATTAATTTGAGAAGAGGCATCATTAACCTAAATCAAATATTAGATTTCTTGCAAAGGAGAGGGGGTTTAGCCATAACCACATTTTTCAGATAGAGAATCTCATTAAATACCATGGTCTGTGTTTTAGTCTGCACCCACAGGATTTACTTGCATGAATATTAAATCTGTGTGTATTGAATATAAGCTTTTAAATCCCATGATATGGCCCAACATTTTTGTACTATGTAAAGTATTAATTGAATAATCTTGTTTTCACTTTGGATGATAATAGTTACCTAAAGGTCACTTCCGATCACATTTTTTCCAGGTAAAGACTAGTAAAAAATTCAAGCCTGATCTGGTCAAAGCCTTTTTTCTCCCTGAAAATATTTCTCTCTGGGCTCCATTTATTAATGTCACAGCTGCTTTTTTTTTTTTTTTTTTGGATGAACTAATAAGCATTTTCATGAACACCAAAGCAAAGAGTAAATACAGGACAGAATGTATATGTGCTGTACTGGGAACTGCAGGTATCCAACAAGGAAGTGAATTCCTCAAGGAATAATGAGTAGAGCACTTTTGTTACTTGGTTGTTAACAAACATAGTGCATTTGTGTTGATTAAAATGCAGAAGTGGATAATTAAACAAAGAACTCACGATAAAAAAGCAAAGCTTTTCTCCATTTATAGGAAAACAGTCCTTCATAAATATTGATTTGGGCTATATTTTTTTCCCACAATGTGGTGGTTTTCTATAAATATCAGTATCTGATAATGAGCACTTCCACTACTCATTATTTCTCTACTTGCAGAATTTAATGAATAGAAATGCATTCATTATATGGAAATCTATCTACCTGTTACGCCTTTGATGAAGCCAGCCCCTGATTTGAAATTTTGTCCACCATTAATGATATGCAAAGAACTCTATCTTATCTTTAATGACATGCCTGAAGAATTTATCAATGGAATTTATTAGATGCTAATTAATCATCCGTGCATTACTTAGGCAACTGCATCTCACTTTTGTATCACTTTTTGGAATATTGTTTCTCTGGGTTTTTTTTCCTCTGCCCTTCCCAAAAAGGGTTTTCTGTGATGGAAACATAACCTATTTCTAAAACAGGTTTGAGTTCATTGACTCAAAAATCCCTTTCCTTGTCTTGGAAGCTCCTGTGAAGTATTGACTGCTTGTGATGAATTTCCCAAGTCTGTGTGCCAGCCAACTTGAATTTTGATTGAATCAGCACTTCATGGTTTATTCGCTGCTCCATTAGAAAGTCAGCTTCTTCCACCTTCACTGCCACAAAGTGAGAGTTTACCTTGAGCCAGGTTTGTCTGAGCAAGTACTAACTCTGTATTGAGGCAGCATTTACGGCTACACGTAAAGTTGGGCATTTTTGATTCCTAAGGGTCCCTGTCTCCACTGGGGCTGTTTTGGTGGCTGCAGTTCTTCCACCTCTGTACTCTCAGCAGTCTGAACACCTAGTGAAGCTGGAGGTCTATGTCACTGCTGATTGACTTGTGACAAACACAATGCTTACAGAAGTTTTGCTTAACCGCAAGCAAGTCTTTGCCGTTTTCTATGCAGTCCTTCTGTTGGACTTGGTAAATTGGACCTGCTCTTCTAACACCTAGAGGATGAGCCTTCAACAAATCCAGGAAGAAAGAGCAGAAGATGATTATCCATTTAGATACCATATGCATTCTTCCTGATGATATAGTCCTTGTGCTTTCTCTTCTTTTCTATTCCGTCTGGACTTTCACTGTCATCAACCTGGCAAACCATGTCAGAAGGGAAGCTTATTCCAAATATGAAAAATACTCTGAAGAAGAAGAACAGAAGAATTTATTTAATTTAAAACTGTTCAAAACTCTATTTTGTCTTCATGGGTGATTGGATGAAAAACACTGGCCTTAAACTGTAGCTAGGATGTTCAGATTAGATATTATAAAAGGTCTGGTCTGCTCCAAGAGTAGTGAAATATTGGAATGTGCAGGTAAATGAAATCTCCACCTGTGGAGTTTTTTAAAAAGGACTTAAGCATCTGTTGGGAATTGATCCTGTGTTGGGAAAGGAGCCCCAGGCTTGTTTTCTATGAGAGTAGGAGGGCAAATGCACATTAAACTGCTGTGTTGTAGTGGTTCCTCGATAAGACAGCTAACATCCAGCACCCCTCATCTGGAAATCCTTCTTCAGATGTGGTCCTTTTTCATATTGCCTGCCTGCATGGGTACCTCCATCCATGGAGTGACCCTGGGGAAGCACTGTGCCTTTTCCTTCTCCCCTAAGAAAGTGAAACTCCCACCTTCCTAAGAAAGGGAAATGGCTATATGGATCTTGCCTGCACATACAACCTGGCTGGCAAGTCTCTGTCCCTGCAGGCCATTTCTGTGCTTTAGCTGGTGAGGAACGATGCCCACAGCTGTCCGTCCACCTTTCCTCCCTCTTTCCTCAATCCCTATTTCCAACTCCATCATGATCCTTGCCCCTGATGCAAATCTATGTTTTACCTCTAAAACAAAGGTTCAGCTGGTTTTGGTAGGCTCTGACTGGATGCTTTACCTCACTCTGTCCAGCTCTCGCTCTCATTCACTTTCAGTGCAGGCATTTGGATCAATTAGTACTGATGTTAGCTTCCCTGGAACGACAGGCAGAGCAAGTGCTTAGCGTGTTCCCCTGGGCATTCATATTTTTAGCCCCTCCTCAGTCACCTTCACTGTCACCAGCAGCCACAGCCACAGCCCCGGTATTTGAAACAGCCGCAGCAGCAGCTTTTCAGAAGGGACTGCATCAGCTAAGGCTGTCTCTTCTCTTCCTGATGCTTTTTGTCCCTGTCAATGACTGAAGAGCAGGCTGATCAAGCACTGCAGTGTTTTTTTTTTTTGCTGAGGCATTTTTTCTTTTTTTGTGTGGAAGCTGACAGAGTCTCAGAGATCATTTCTTCCAAAAATATTCAAGACAACTCTCAGCTTCAAAAGAGATCCGTAGAGTGAAGCCCTCTGTTAAATTCCCTATATATATGCTGTATTTGGTTTGCTTGGCTTACATGCACATGGCTTGGCCTATTCCACATGCAACTATCAGTTTTGTGAAAAATATGTCCTTGCAGCCAATTTTGAAAATGTTACATTTCTAGAATCAGAAATAAATTAACATGAATCAGCATTGCTCCATTGCAATTAAAACTGAGGGAGGATTTGGGCTATGTTTCTGACTTTAAGGCCTCGCTTTCCCACAAACTTCATCATGCTCCAAACCTGTGGAGAGGTGGTTTCATTTCAGTCTTATTGTTCCTTCTCCAAGGGTCCAACAGTTACATTTCTTCAGGAACGAGATCACATTCTTTTCCAGTTAATTCCTCAGGCTGCTAATCATCTAGGGCACCTACATCATTTATAATGGCCTGGTCCCAGGCCCTGCAGACTTCAGATGTAAATTAGAGCAGAGCTTCAGCACTGCTTTTACATCTTCCACTCACATGTGTGCGTGGGGAGATTCACCACATGACAAAGCGTGCTGTGGACATCCCAGCTGGTGGCGGCAGTGGTGTCTAGCCTGTGTGGCACCCAGCCTTAAGGCAGCTGCTCTGGCTCAGTCAGCTGGCTACATCGGCATGGGTTCACACACAGTCTCCCCGTGGATGCCCCGGTGCTCCCCATGCCAGACGGGAGAACTCAGCACCATGCTGTGACTTGGGCTGGATGTGCCCCATGGCCTCACCTGCAAGCTCAGAAAGCTGGGAAACTCTAGGGAGCAGATACTCTCCATCAATTCCTTTTACTCTAGATCACATTTTTGTTATAGCCTGTGTGACCAGCTGCAAGTAGAGTAGGGAAATTGCTAACTAATTGCACCAGTATTGGGTCTTCCTTACAGTAGCACACCAGCATGAAGCACCTTCACAGGACCAAGACACTGGTCCAAGACCTAACAAGTTAATCTGTTAAAGGTCCCTTTCATTGAAAAATTTCTCATGTTTGTCATGTGTTTTAAAAAATTCATCTCACAGTAAATAAAGCCAAGCTTAAAAAATCCATTTGTTCCTACATAAATATAGTGCATAAGTGGGCCAAATGTACACTGCTATTTAATTATGGGTTTATTCTCTCTAAGTGTTTTTTTTTAATTTTGGATTCTTATAGAGTGTAAAAAGAGGGCAGAAATCTAGAGATTAAGAATCCACTGGCATAAATTACAAAACACCTCCCAGAATGCAACATTGTGCATTGCCTACCAATTTGCTTTCTCATCAAAACCCAACCAACTCCACCTGCTCAATGAATGTAGCAGACATTTCAGAAATTGTGACTGTTTCTGGCTGTGGGATGAAGTATATTTCAGGGCTTAGTGTCACCAAGCCCTCTCATCAAGCTGTCTCGTCAAGCTTTGAGGTACACATGCCATTTAGGGTCAAATTTCCAAATATGTATTGGGACCTACACACATATAGGCACCCGTAGAGTCTGTCCTTCCCTCTCTGTTAACTAGGTGCTTCAGGAAGGATCTTCAAAAGTATATTGACAACTGGTTCAGGAGATAAGGTCTAGAAATACAAGTTATTTAGATCTCCAGCTCCTACCAGGCTTAAATTTGGCTTGTAATTACCTCTTTGGTGCTTTCTTTAACATCTTTCAGGTATGGGATTTGAGCACTTCAGTAAATTCTGCTGCACCTTTATATCTGTTTATGCCCTTACACATCTTTCCATTAGGGTTTTATGTACAGTAAAATCTGGAGGATAGATGATAGACATTGTTTCACTTAATTGAAGGGGCAGCCAGCCTTTTAGATTATGGCTATACTAGTGAATTAAACAATGTTTGGGACAGTTCCCAGGCACTTCAATGTGACCGTGTATTCTCTAGCCTGCTTTTGGCCCATGCTGGCTAAATCATTCCTAAGCACTTCCTGAGAGCTCCTGGAGCCATTTCTGGTAGGCTATTGTACATTGCTACCTTGATCTAAATCTAAGTGAACCTGGGGGCATAGATACAGCCCATTCTATGCAGGTTGGCCTTGGTGGCAAGGAAAATTTCATTTACTGGTGAAAAAATATAGCCCTATTTACCAATACTCACTATTTCAGAAAAACCTTACACCAACATGTTGTGCATATGTGTCACATACTGCTGGCAATATTAAAGCATAAACTGTATGTATTTTTTTCCACATATATTAGAAGTGCCATAAAATTTCACAGTCCCACAGAATTTTCATGTCCAATAAAGCTCAGTACCATTAAACATGGTGAGACCATCTAATTTCCTTGTCCTCTGTTGTTCTGGGTCACTAATACAGTAAAGTAAGTACCTTCATGCATTAAGAGCATGCTTTGCACAGAATGAGAGCTCATTTTTCAGTAAGTTCAGATGGTAGGATATATTTGCCACCAAATCAAAGCTCCAGAGATCAGTTCAAAGAAACTGCACCTTCAGGATGCTTTTATTTTTTTTTCCCCAATAGGCAGGCTTGGCAGACAGTTCAAAGAGTTTAACAACAACCCAAACAATAATTATTATTAACAACAACAATAATAATAACACTTTTTATAATACCCCAAATAATTGTCTGAGAAAGGCATATGCCTTAATTGCAAAACTACTGCTGGTGCAGAGGGAAAAAAAACAGCTCATAGTAAATAGCACTTTGGAGATGACATTTCCTCTCTTTTTCAATCTATTTTACAGCATTTTGGTGACTTTGTTGCTATTTTGTTTGCTCATCTTCCCATTTGCCAGATGCTAAAGGCAAATTGGCTGAGGCTGTATCTCTCTTTGTAAGTAATACAGACCCATAGACTAGATCTTTACAGCAAAGCAGTTTGGTGCTGAGGACATGACATCTACATTATGCATGTTTTGAGGAAGTAGGAAGGAAGGAGTGGGGTAACACTTTGGACTAACGCTAGTCTGGTCCCATGAAGTGGAAGGGCGTTAACTGTTAGGTACCACCTGGAGTTTATCTTCCAGTTTATCAGCAGCCAGGCTGCATGCTCTGAAACCATCCAGCCATGGGAACTCAGCAGAGTAAGGGGAGATACTCTGGAGATTTGCTTTACAAGTCTCTTCCTGTTCTGAACTAAAGTGTTAAGGTAGGTGCACCCTGTTATCCTATTGCTGTGAGATTAATACAAAATGAGCATTTCCCAAATGCTACATATTATCGTGTAGAAAAATGATGTAAGCAAACACTGTGGGTGCAAATCCCATTCATACTTCCTTATATCACTGTTGCTTTCAAAGCTACTTGTGATTGCTGCTGGCACACAAATGAAACAAGTCAAAGCAGTCTAAAATAAAGCAAATCAAATATCCTTATTAGAAATGAAATTGGAAATGTCCAAGTTGAATGACTCTCTTGGTAGTGAACTGAGTGCTAACATTACAATTGTAGATTAATTTTTCTGTTTGTTGACAGCTGGGGCATAGCAACAAAAGGAGGAATAGCGTTTTTGTGCAAATTAGCTTTGCTAATCTGTGCTTATAGTGGAGAGTTGGGCTTATGAATGTACCACATTTTCAGGGTATGTGTTTGCTATCCAAAATGGGTGAATTTCCATGAGTTAAGAACACACATCCCTTTTCAGTGGACAGATCGTTATGTACAATTATAGGTTAAGTGCTGGCTGGAGATGTATACAGCAGTGAACAGAGTGCCCAGATGGCTTATTTTGCTCAGGTTAGCTGGTGTGATGGAAAAACCACCTTGGGGTTACAAGTATCTTGTCTAGGGCTGGGATTTTTTTCCAGTATTAGTAAATGCGCCCAAATGTTGACTTTTCCTTCACGTAGGTTGGTTGACTGTAGGCTTTACAGATGTCACGGCTATAAGCTCAGTGATATCTCTGCTTGCTGCATTTTCTTTTCTGGCACGTCAGTACTACTGAGAAAGAGAAAGCAGAGAAAGCTGCTCAGGGAGAAAAAAGAAAAATAGGGTTCAACCCAAATCAAACTGAAATTACTTCTTCCATTTCTTCTTCTTCTTTAACCCTCATGAGTGGAAGCTCTGAGAATATTCATTTTTGGAAACACTTAAACAAGCGTTTCTGGCATGAAATAGCTCCCCAGAATCTGAAGCTGCCCAGTGAAACTGAGCCTTGTCAAATTGGAGACTGCTAATAGCTGTCTTCTTTCTATAGTCAACCCTCACAAAGCAGAAATTAGGTCCCTAGGGAAGTTTTATATCAGTAGGTGTCCAAATCAGATAGATACCTAAGTAACACCTGTCTTTTGGTAAAGAAAAGCCAGCATAAGAGAAATTTATTTTTAATTTATTTTTAATGAAGAAAATAATCCTGATCTGTGTGAACACAGATCGCAGATCCAGACACTGAGAGATTCAGAAAAGATATGTCATTAAGTGGACTTGAGACACATCTTTGTTTCTCCCATAACTTTTCTAGTTAAAATCACAATCTGGATTATGGCACATATAGAAAACAGGAACTCATGGTAAAACCTAGTATTTCAAAAAGGCAGAGAGCAAAAATCTTTCCAGACTTGAGATTAAACAGGTGTTGCATCTGACATTGCATCGTCTGGTTGGCAAAAGAAATAGAGACATCAGCTGTTTTCTCAGTGCTGCTGTTTCTGCTGCAAGGTTTGACAGTGAGAGATGAAGTGGCTGACAAAGCACTGTCAAAGCCAGCACTTCAGATGGTGTAAACTGGCATCGTTTCATTGCCAACTGCAGAGGTCCTACCTCAGATAAATGCAGAGAATGTTTTCCAATTTGCAAACAAAATCAAAGGTTTTCCCTGTTTTAATGACTTCCAATTCCCAGGTTGGGGGCTGCCCTGAACAATTATTTGGCTAATCTTTGGCTGCCTGTATAAATCCTGAGAAAGTAGCCAGAACTGAAAAATGTCATGGCACTACTTTTCTGTCAGCTGTACATGGTGCCACTTTGACTCATGTTTCCAGAGCAAACAGGGAGAAGTAAAAGGGAACACACTGGATGTGTAGCAAAGCAGAGCAATCTCTTCCCTGTTCAAAAGACCTGCTCAGCAAGGGCCAGAGGATCAGAGGATGTGAGCATTACCTATGTTTCACTTCGGTGAGGTGTCCTACCCCAGCCAGGATTTGGGGGTGCCCATCTCTTGCAAGGCTTTTAGGGAGAGTCTTGGAATCCTGTCAGGTATGAGGGATCTACCTCCCCATGGAGAATTGAGCTATTTTCTGAGTACTTCAATCATCTCAGATGCCTGCAACACCAAAAGAAAGTCTTCAAGCACGTTCAGAAGCCTCTATGACAAAAAGGGAAGTAATCTGTTGTGACTGAAAGAGAAAAATCAAATAGGATCTAAATAACCTTTTTGCTTGAGATTCACTAAGCCTTGTTGGCTATATCCATCCCAACCTCCTGGTGCTTTCATAAGAAAAATAAAGGTGAACATAGAAATCTCATTTATGCTTTCTACATTTGGATGCTAACGGCATGGATCCCCTTTTGTTAGCTGCTGTAGTTGTGCATAACTCGAGCCTTTATGTACTATTATAACATACAATTCAAAACAAGAGTTATCTTCAATTTCAAACATGTGAGAGTGTGAGGTGAACACCAGGGAACTTCCTGAAAGTACCTGTTTAGGATGGCTGTCATATTCTTTAGAAAGCCATTAATGCTCTAGAAAAATGAACTTTGTCTCAGAAAAATATGGGTAATATAGTCACAGGATTAAAGGATAATTCAGGCTGGAAGGGACCTGTGGAGATCTGTGGTCTGATCTCCTGCTCAAAGCAGGTTCAGCTGCAAGGTCAGACCAGGTTCCTCAGACCTCCAGTTGGGTCTTGAAAAACATCCGTGGATGAAGACTGCACAGCATCTCTGGGCAACCCGCTCCACTGCTTGGCTGTGCACATTGCCTCAAATTTCTTTAGTGTTGCTTCTTACTCTTATCAATGATCTTTAACCTCCACTTCAGAGGAGGAGGGAGAGATGTCAGGTGCAAAGAATCTTTTAAAAAATAAACAAAGTTTTGCCTATTCTGCTTAGAATAGTTTGATTAAAGATAGACTTTTTTTTTTTCCCATTGGATGAGGAGCATTTTTAGGAGAAACAGTTTATAATTTTCCTTATAAATATCACCATGTTGCATGTTTATATTACCTCTGATTTAAAGACAATTCTCCAGTATGCATACATTTGCACTGATTCATAACACAGCATTTAAAGAATCCTACCAGTGTCTGATGCACCTACTACTCTAATTTAACAAACTTACTCTCACTAAATTGCATTTCTTTACAGAGAAGGCGAATGGGATGTGTAGCAATTTAAAAAAGGTTCTTGCTATGAAGTCAGGGACTGTTGCCTTGGTGAAATCACATATTTAAAAACTTAAAACATTGGAAAATTGTTTTATCAGGAAAGGTAATTGATTCAGCTGGTAGTGAATAGGGCTGGAACCTGATGGTACTACAAGGATAATTCAAATAAAATACTGAAGTCAAGGTAAGATTAACTTTAACTTTTAAGATTTCTCATGTTCTGGAAAACAACAACTGTGCCTTGCATTCATTCTGATGGCAAAGCAACAATGATGTTATTGACCTTTTCATATATTTGATCAAATCTGGTATCTTTTAAAGTTTAAAAAATTCAAGTGTTTTCCAAACCAATCCCCTTCCTCTAAAATCATTCATGACTCAGAACAATTTACAGAAAGGGGTGGGAGCAAACTGTTCTGGAGGCTGCCCTGAGGATGCCAAAGGATGGGGCAAAACTTCAGCGTTGAAAAGAAAAGAAAAGGATCTTCACAAAAAGGTGATTTCTCACCTCCCAAACACTCTTCGCTTCTAGTCCCTCTTGCATTTTCAAAAAACAATTTCTCTTTTTCCAAAGGTAAACTTTCAAAAAATAAGGCCAATAAGCAAACAAAACCAATCTTCAAACCAATGAAAGTACCAAACCTGTCCTGGAAAACACCCCAAGAAAACAAAGAAGTAAACAGAACCAAGTGGTGTGCTACAGTTGGGAGGCCCTTTCATGACTTGCCAAATATTCAGCAGCATCCAAGCCATGTTTAGACAGATGTTGCTGGCAAGCTGGAGCAGTGGGAGCTCTTTTTGGGTCAGCTGCACTCCAGCCCCATTGAAACAAGCGGGACTCCTGCCACCCACTTCCTTCTGCCCTTACATTTGACACGAGACAACTTGTATGGTTTTCCCCACCTCCATTCTGTTTTATACGCCAGACAGCTGAATCCTTTTCTTCTTTCCAGTACAAAGAGAGCTGCAAACAACAGGAAAGAATAACTAGTGACTAAACCAAAACGAAAGGATATCAGGTCTGTTAAATATAACTGCCAGCACTTTCACTTTTGGCAGGATGCTTCTGATGTCAGTGTTAGTTTCTCACACCGTGGGTAAGCAGGTTAAGTTTTGTTATCTATTTTCAGAAGTTTTGTAGCCCAAGGTGCTGAACCCTCATAGAGATAGGTCTACTTGATACCGCCAGTGAATTTAACAAAGTCTGCATCAGACCTTCTGCTGTGAATTTTCCTACCAATGTTGCCAGGTCTGAAAATGTGGTGAAAATTGTGTGTAATATGTAAATATTGTATATATGTATATATGGCATATATGTAAATATGTATGTAATACAGACATGTACATGCACTCTCATATCTACTGTACTGTAATAAATTTCCATCTTTAGAAATTACAGGAAAAGTATGGAAGAAACCAAAGTGTCTGAGTGTTAGAGATTGAATGGAGGGGTGGGGAGGAGCTTTCGTCACCCTTCAGTACAAACTTTGCTATAATGCTCCAGAAGGCAATGCTGCCAGAGTAAATTAACTGCCAGAGTAAATTAACATAAAGTCTATAGAACTCACTTATTTGCTTCCTGACACATGAATAATGAAGTTTGAAGAAATGTCAGTCAGTCAAATGGCATTTGAAGGTAAAAGTACACCTGCATTGGTTCCAGTTTGTTTGTTGAAAACTAATATTATTTGTGTCCTACAAGGTAAGTAGTTTTTACCGACTCTGTTTTTTGTCCGTCCTTTAGAATAGTCGATCTAAAAGGCAAACACTCTTGATAAATTGTTCAATTAGGGGAGCTGATATGCCAGTCTCATTGTTTGAGAAATTTAACAAGCAGAAGTAACGATACACATCAAGTAATATTGTGACAGAGTGTGTAGAAGGAAAAAAAAAAGTATAGGTTGTATCAGCTTTATTTTCAGTGAATACAAAAATTTATTATCTCCTGAAGTACATAGTGCCCATGGTTTGTGGTAATTGATTCAGTCAAGAATTTTTAGGTGAATAAAGCTTTTTTATTTTTTAAAATAATCTAATAATCTGCTTTTCATAATATATTGTTATCTTAATATCAGAATTTAGAGCAATTTTTTCCTTTAAAGGTCTACTATTGTTTTCCATAATTCCAAAATGCACTTAATCTCATTTTTATATTTTAAAATATTTAAATGAGTGGAGCCTAAGCAAGCTGAAACTGAGGGAGAAAAATGGTGGGTTCTGTGCTATAATACAACAGGGACTGTAGAAATATCTAGAATGTATTTCATAGCTCTTAGTGAGAACAGTAAACTGTGCATAGTTATGCAGATGCTGAAATAATGTCATTCATGGATTTTTTTTTGGGGGGGCGAACATTTGAGAAATGCTTCTTTATGGATACACTTTCACTAATCAAGCGTCTCCTCTCCTTGCCCCCCCCCCCCCATAGGAAAGAACTTCTTGAGTTCCAATAAAATAAATGAAAATAACCAAATTTACACTAAAGGTTTGTTTTGTAGTACTCTTAAAAAACAAACCATTTCCCTATGGCAAAATTCTTTATTATTCTGATATAAAGATTCACTAGAGCCTTGTTTTTTTATCATAGAAAAAGGAAGAGGAGGAAGGCACCAAATCAAAAAGTAGAATTAACTGTGCTTCTTGCAACGTATGATTTTTTCCAGATTAACTGATGATTCAGGATCCCATGTTATCATCATAACATCATCATTCTCAGTCAGAACGGAATAGGAGATGGAGGAAAAAGGGGTTGCTGCAGGTGTGGAGGAAATACTTAGAGAAGATTGTATATAAAATTCCCTTAAACTAGTAAAAAATCATTTACTGTAGTCCAGCTGTTCATTTACTTATTTTTCTTTTAAATTTGGCATGAAAATGAGTATATTATTTTTGCAGAGGGTTTTTCTTTTTTCCCTTTTGTTGTTGTTGAGAAGAGAATTATCAGATGCAGCTGGGGGATTGCTGTACTTGGGAAGCTGAGAACAGCAAACTTGGGAAAGAAGGAAACAGGATATGGGATGCCAAGAAAAATACATTTCTGTGGCACTAATATGTAGATTGCAACACATTTTGTTCACTTTAGGAGAGAAAGAAAAGCAAATCAAAATGCTAAGCAAAGAAAGAGAGCTGTTACATTCTGTATCAGAAAACTATATTTTATTTACTTCAAATTGCCTCTGAGAATTTCCTCTGAGTAAGAAGTTATGCACCTTCAACCATGAACTATTGGATAATGGTGCTGTATATGGCTGGATAACTGTCTCTTCCATTCCAGTGGTGGCTTAGTTTCAATGAAGTGCAAAATGCTCCTCATAGTCAGGTCTCTTTACTGTGTAATTGTTAAGGCCATGATTCAGGAAAGCATTCCTCTCCAGGAAAACATGCACATACTTCTCTCCAAACATTTGTAGAGAGCAAGATACAGGAGTAAAGACAGAATGGTTATGTATCACTTCTTGCGACAATTTTCCCTTTAAACAAAGTTAACCATTTAAAACTGTTGAAGCTAAGGTAAGAAAGATTTTATTTTAGTACTGAAAAAAATCAGGATTCAAATTCATTGGTCTTCATCCCACTCCTCTATGTATCTACAAAACAGATCCTAAAATCTGAGACAATTCTTTTCTCTCTTTATAATAACTGAAGGAAAATGGACTGAGGTGATCTGTCTGGTTTAGATATCTAGCTTAGGATAAGATGAGCCTTGCTAAGCTAAAAGCAAAGAGCAGATGTGATACGTGCCCAAAATGATGAATAAGATAAAGAAGACAATCCATGTCTTGGCATATGAAATCAAGATAGCAACTGTGGAAATTACAAACAAAAAAGCTTTTTGACAAATGTGTTGTGAACCTCCTTCACACTTCCTGATGCTGGTAAAATGCAAGGCAGGGGTAAGATTCTCGTATTACAGAGCAACAGTTTGGTACCAGCTCCTTCTGGATTTTGGCAGCTGGCAGGATTTGGGTGCATTTCTCCCCATTTGATGTCTGTCTCCAAATCTTCGTCTATTCCTGACCTTCTTGCTTGTGTCCTCTACCCACCTCAATAGCTCAATTACTAGGCATGACACAACCATTCCCTTACTACTTGTAAGAACAGTAATCAACACGACATTTTGCACATAAGTGTTATACTTCTATTACTTATAAGCCTAAATATCTCTTACCTAGATATTTAGACATTTAACTTCAGCCATGGTCAACTTCTGCTCCTTGGACACTTTCTGCATCATGGGACATGTAAACCTAACTGAGGAGCAGACTGACAGAGCATGTTAAACATACTGAACCATGGATTTTCAGTCTCCATAGGTGTCCAGAAGCCAAGCTGTGCCTTGGATTCAGGTATATACCCTGGATTCATTTGACCAAATGTAGACATCCACAGTGCGGATGCCAACACTGAAGTTAGTTCTTCTAAAGGTTTCCCTCTAAAGCCAATGTACAGAACAGCATGCTTCCAGCATACAATTAATTTGAGCTTAAATTAGTCATGTAAACTAGGTCAAATAACTCCTGCCTGTAAAGCACCTGTTTCTTTCCATGAACAAGGGAGCTTAGCTCAGTTGGTGTCTACACTGAGCTAGGTGAGATAAAAGCCACCTGAAAAATCAGCAAGAATTATATCTGAGCTCTCTGCTGGTGGACAGGCCCGGAAGGTGTTTAGCTCCAGCCTTTCTGGTTGGAGAAGTTGAGTTGTTGGAGAACAACATAAGTCTGTGCCTGCAGGTGAACTGAATAGACGGTAGGTGGGATTGGGCTTGAGAGACCAGCAGTATCAGTATGCCTATTTTGTTACCAATACCTTCTGCCTCCGTATTGTTTCCTCTCCTCTCCCTAGTCATCTCCTTTCTTGACTTGCTCTAATTTGACTTTCTTCCTGTTCTAAGAAAAGTTATGAAGATGCTCCTAAGTTTTGGAGGAATTAAAATTCCTTTGTCTGGCTATCAGTGCACTTTGAAGTGGCTGAGATATTTGAATGGGCTGGAGTGTTCAATCATTTGGGGAGAGACTCTTCACATAGAGGAGGTTTGTTTCTGTGTTTGTTTCGTAGGCCTCTTTCTTCTGCTTAAGAACGTCTTAAATTAGTAATAAATAGAAGATCTGTTCCAGGGAATTTAAAGACAGCTGATACATGTCAAACTCTAAAAAAGAAAAACAAATGTAATCATGATGTCATGTAGGAGCTACAAACTTTATTGCTGTTTTGGTTCAAGGTCTTATGGGACCCATGAGTCCTCTGCTTTTTCAAAATCATGTCACCATAACCGAATTTACAGCAACTCTAGTTCATCAGTGCACTAAAATAAAAAATAATATTTTGAAGGGTTACATTGCAACCAGCTAGCTAGCAGTATCTAAATAACACTTTAAATGTCACTTCTTAGATCAGTTAAATGAGACTAATAAAGTAGGTGAGGAGTCTGTATGGTTTCTTTCTATTATTATTATTATTATTGTTATTATTATTATTATTATTATTAATCATAGAGTTTTTAAAACTTCTGTGTCACAACAATTTGCTAAGAGGGGTGAAAGTGCATGATCATCTCACTTTTTATGCTGTATCCCTTAGGGGTGACGTTTTTCTTTTCCTATGACTGGTTGCTGTCATTGGTATAACCAAAGATCAAAGAAGCAGAAGGAAAACAGTTTATTACTTCTTCCCTCTTGAACTGCTTTGGTTTCCAAAAGGTTTTTTTTTTTGTAGGTGACACCAGAGCCCTGTTTGCCCAGTTTTCACTGTTACATACGCACATTACACTTCTGAATCAATGTTCCTCTTCTTTTGTTGAGATAAAGGGAGTTTTGCAGCTAAACCTTGTGTGAAATAACAAAAGCCTGAATGACTATCATCAGCTACATGTTGAACCATAGAGAGAAACTTTGTCTTTTCTCTTATGTATGTATGTATGAATTAAATTTGTACAATGAATATAATTCAAAACAATGTCAGGAAAACAATAAACTACTATGATGAAGTCAAATTTGTAAACTGTTGCTGTGGTTTTAAAATGGTTTCACAAAGAATGAAGTTTGGTTTTTTTTGTTCTACTAATGAAAAATATGGTCAGGTCTGGTTTTGAGTGGGTATTTTTATACAGGATAGTTTGTGCATATATACTTTTGTGTTTTGTTTAAAAGGGCAGCAGGATGATTCACTTCAGCTATTATCTGTCAAATGATGCTACAAATAATAAATATTCATAATTTGTTGTTTTTATAACAGGTCATGACTGGTACAGTTAGAATAGACATCAAGAAATGTAGTAGCACTATGTGGTAAACTAATGCAAGCAGAGATAATTGCAAAGAATTTTTTACCTAAATTAAGGCAGAAAAAGTACACATTATTGCCCTCATCCTGCAAATGAATAGACTTATACAACTTTAGCAGGCTGTCTGCATTAGACTTTGATCTTTTGTCTCTCCCACAAACCTCCCCTTCTTCTCTGGTGTCTAGACAGCCCTGTTATGTGGAGAAGACCTGGGCCATGGTGTAGGAAGAGGGCTGGTGCTCTCTGAGATGCTTCTTCTCGGTAATCTCAATGCCATGTGCTGGGAGAAAAACCATCTCACTGCTCAGCCCGCTGTCAGAGGTGCCACTGCACTGAGAGCTAAACTCTGCAAGACTGTCCCATAGTGTCCTTTGGACTCATGGGCCATATCCCTGACCATCAAGATATTGCCTAAGATGTGAGGAAGGAAGGGATACTAAATTATTGATAAAGGCAAACATGACTTTCAAAACCCAACCAATCAAGCATGCATAACAACTGTTCTGTCTGTGTGGGACCAACCTTCAGCTCCGTTTGTCCTCTGCTGTTCAAGGTCCAGCAGGGGGAGAGTGAGCTGGCTAGAAACACCTCTGAAATCTGTGCTGGCACTGAGAGTGCTGGAGCAAATGCAAAAATATAAAGATGTTGTGTTAATTTCAAGGTCCATTAGGCACAGAGGACCTGCTCCTATTCCCAATGAAGGTAAACTCTCATTGGTTGTAAAACTCTCATTGGCTGCAGAGGTGCAGGATCAGTCCATGGAGAAAGAATAATCAATGCTCTGTACAAAAAAAGAACATTATTGAGCTAGGTATTTTTTTCAACTGTTAAAGGGACTATTTTCCAAATTCCCAGCGTGGCAGATCCAAAACTTCAATAAGGCGATTTACCTGAATATAGTTGCCATGTAATTACAAGTTTACCAGGTTTGGGGCCTGAAGCTATCCAATATTTTAACATGGATGTCTGTATAATAACATGGATTCCTCCATCAAGTGTCCAGTCTAATGCATCTGCTTTCATGATAATGGCCTAAGGCAAGTATAAAAAAATAGAATTACATTGAGAAAATCTGACCAAACAAAACCTTGACAGTATTTCAGCCAGGAGCTCCTGATTCACTTCCTCACACATGTTGTACATTTATTGCAGAGCTCATGTGCAGCATAAAGGTAGTAAAGTATCTATCTATCAGTACCTTTCTACTTATTTGTCATTTAGGGACTCTCCTGTTCTATTATCTTTGCTTTACTTTGTGACATTTTTATCAACTTCAACATTAACATGGCAGATTTTACAACTAATACACTTAAAAGGTACAAAGATGTCAGCAACATCAATTATAAAAAAATTACAGCTCCTGCTTTATCTCAGAGGTAATTAAATGAGCTGTAATTATTAGCCTAGATTCATTAGATTCATGTTCTCATGACCTCCTCAGATTGGATTATTGTAATTCTTGGTGCGTCTGTCTGCCAAGGCAGCTCATTGGCAGCCTTGAATCAGTCAAAAAGGCAGAGGTAAGAGGACTGTTAAAAACCAAATTATTTAGGCCCTTTATAATCCACTGCAAATTAATTCTCTATTATCTGTTCATGATGATATTGCCATAATTCCTCTGTGTTTTGCGGGTAAGGACCCTTATACTTCCAGGTTCTCATTTAATCAGAGCTATAGTTGTGTTCAAAGCAGAGGGGCTTGAAGTGACAAATCTGATTTGTACAGTGGTATGTAAGATATGCTTATGGGTGATATGTGAGATGTGCTTGTATCTTGGTTGCATTCATTTTTCTTATACTATGATCCTATTACTTGGAGACCAGAACTAGAGCTGGTTGGAAATTAGTAAGAGAAGAAGTAAATCTGGGGGTTAAGTGTATGGAAACTGGGAATGTTCCATGCAGACAGTAGGGAAAGGATACCCAAGAAGCAAACGCACATGATAACTAGACAATAGATATTGGACTAACAGTATATTAGATTAGATTTAAGTGAGTGAAATGTAGCTTTTTAGGCATCATCTAAAGTGGTTTTATTTAAATTTCGGTATCCCTTCAAGTTTCTTGATTATAGCACTATTGGCTCCCTGCCTTTAGGGGTACAGTTTTGCAGAACTCCTCAGGATGAAGATAGCTTGGCCTCCCCAAATTACATACAAGACTTATCTGTTGGTGTTTTTTTGGCTGAGGATCAAATCTCTGTCTATTATTAGAATTGTCCATGCAGTGCCTGTGGTTGCGTAGCCATTGCATATGATCTAAAGTGAGATGTCACAGAGAACTTTATGGGATCACCCCCATTCTAGTCAGGTACCTGCTTTAGATCTCAGTGGTTAAAGAACAATGTTAGTAGAACACGGAAATTACATTAGCTTTGATGTGTAGTTTCAAGATATTCCCCCTGGACAACAGTAAAGCTGTTTAATCTTTGGAAATAAAGTCTCATCAGATGCCAATTAAAAAAAAAAAACAAAACCAACTAACAAAAAACTCACAACAAATTATTGTTTTATTTTTATCAACATATCTTTGTATTCTCTATGTACTTTGGAATCCTCTCAGAGGTGGGGGCCAGATCTGGCTTTCACTGAGACAGAGAGCATCATTGTCATGAATGGCAGTAGGGGCAAGAGCAGGCCAAAGGAGATGAAATTAAAACATTGTGTGCTCCAAATATTGTCTGTTCTAGGGCTGTCAGTAAAATGCAAACAGTATCTCTGTCCCACTAAGACCTGATGGAAGAGATAGAAATCTAATTCCTCTGAATCTCTAGAGAAAGTAAAAATATTCCCTCTGATGCTATTGCATGTGAAAAGCTTCTAAAGTGAAATAAAAAAAAAAAAATTACAAACCCCAAACCCAGGTCATAGAAGTTAGAAAGTCTAATATGGAGTGATACAGTGGAGCAGCCTACAGCAATGTCTTTGGACCACACATGGTCACACTTACTCTCATGGAATAGCACCTTACTCAGAAACTAATTTCATTAAAATTAGTGAGAGTGCTCCCACAGTATTACTCCATTTGATTGTGTGCAAGCTGAAGCTGGCCATTTGTATTCAGAAAAAACAGAAAGCTACCTATGGGAACTTGGAAGGGTACCCAGTGAAACCACACATGTTTTCTCAGCACTTGTAAGACTACATTCGAACATGTCCATTTGTTTGGGCAACTGTTGTGCCTACAAAAAGAATAGAAAGCATAAGCCTGTGCACTTGTGTCTGTTGTGTATTACTCTTAACTCAGGTCCAAATGCACAAATATATGTATAGATGGTGCTCCACAAAACAGAAGACTGTTGTTTGAAATTTTGGCCCTTTCTGTGTGTGGTCTGACTTGTTCTCATTAGCAGAACAATGTGCATAAAAAATATCCTGTTTGGGGACCTTACACTGGGGTAAAACAGGCACCATTTAGTTAACTTGTATTGATAAAAAGGTCAGATTATATTAATTCCTGTAATAATTCACAATAATTAAATGCATATTCTTAAATAACGTCCTAATAAGAGAGCCAGTGTTTCCTTAATCTTGGATGTACCAACCTAAGAACTCTAGGGAGGTCATATGATAACTAAAATTAGAGGAATGCCATATAAAGCCCACTCAAATGATTCAACACTACAATCTAGATGTAAATAGAATACATACCTTTCACAGCAAAGTGGGCATCTGAGCATGGGAAAGAGATATTTATCAATGAGTAACGTAATGCAAAACAATCATAATTAACTACATTGTACATTTCCTCCCCAAGATAATATGCCCAAAGTAATTTAAAGGCCAAATCCTCCTTGCTTTTCTAAGCCAGTCTTCGTATCTTCAGTAAAATGGCTTCTGGGCTCAAGATGACAAGAAATTGGTCCTCATACATGATTATATACAATACAACCCTACTCATTTAACTTTAAGGGTACAACACTAAAATAATATCCAGAAATGAATTTTTCTGCTGTGATGTTAATTTTAACTTTTTGCACATTTTCCACTGAACAACCTACTGTATTACTCAATGTAACAGGCAGCAATCCTGAAAGCTGTCTGTGTAAAATTCATGCCTATGCAGATAGAAGGCCACTGTTCCACTAAGCAAATCCCATTTCCAAGGGTAAAAGGAACCCTGTTTTTCTGTTCCAGCCATCAAGAGTCCTGAAAAGTGAGTTTGCACATTATAGCCAGTTTGCAAGGAGTTGTCCTTTGAAACCAAAGGAAAGTTTCCCACTAAATTAATTGGGTTTTGGTTCAAGGTCAAAATGAGTAAAAACTTCAGATGTTAAGGGCAGAAAGGACCACAGTGGTCAGACATCCTGACTTCTTGTAATGCCAGATGTAATTTCACCAAGCAATAGATACATCAAGACTGAAATTTGTGATCAAAGCACTTCACATCTTTGAGAAAGACAGACATTTTTATTATAAAGAATTTGAATGATAGAGAACATATAATATACCCAATATATCGGTTAATTAACTTAATATATTAAATAACTAACTTCTATTAAAAAATGGGCATTTTATTTCTAGCTTGATTTTGTCCACAATTAGCTAATCTCATAATGTTTCATAATGTAGTATTTTTCAAAGGGGTACCCAGTGCCATAATCATGCTGCTAGCATGCTGCATTCCTACCCAGTGATGGATCTGGCAATATGAATATCAGGAATAGTTTGAAAAAAGTAAAATGTTGTTTCACCTTCCAAAAATATTTTACTGGTGTACTTTGTGTAATGCAATCAGTTCAGTCATTTGAAGAAGATGACTCTTCAAGGGCACAGGTAAAGAGTTCTGTGAATAAACTGCAAATGAAAAATTGATGCAGAAGACAAGTAATACATAGAAACTCTGTCCTGCATTAATGAGAATGCTGCTAGGTAGCCATAAAGTCACTGCTGTCTAGAAGCAGGAGTAAGATCAAATCAAGCTTTACTTTACTAAGTCTCACATTTGAGAAGGCTGAGAAGCAAATGCAGTTTAATTTTGCCTCAGACATTGCCTCTCTGCATGCTTCTATGACCAGGCTTACTTTAGACATAACCGTAGAAAGTGATTGATACTTATAACTACTTAGTGTGAACTACTGTCAGAGTCTGACCCAACTTCCTTTGAAACTGATGAGGTTTTCCACTGGGAATATAACTGGCTTGTGAGAACCAATACCTTGACAGTATTCAGATGCCTAGCAGAGTATTGGCTAAGTGGAAGGCAAATTCTGTGTGAACTTTGATTCAAATTAAGGGTATGGGTTCAGGTCTGCTGACTTTCAGTGTCACTGCTGTAGGTGCCTGCACCTCATTCTAAAGCAAACATCTACATCTGATGTAGGAATTGCACTGTAATCTTCACTGAGTTTGTTGATTATTTTTATGTTTGCTGTAATCAGAATCTATATGCCCAGCTCTGCTATAGATACTTACACTGGAGACACCCGAAGTTAGATGGGTTGAATCCTACCCTAGGTACCTAGCTGCTTTTGAAAGTCTTGTTTGACACTGGCAGACTGACCAAGGTGTCCTTGTTAAATTTATTGCAATGGAAGGTAGGGGCTTGAATGTCTGTTAGGTTATGGGCTTAAATGATTAAATATCTGTACAAAACTGCACCATGGTGCAAGTCAGTCACCTGCAAAGGGTGACTTAGGCTGCCAAAGGCATGAATCTTTCATGAGTTGCTTCTCTCTCTACATTTACAATATAGAATGGTAACAGTGACTGCCTGAAGCTGGGGGCATGAATCCTTGCTATAACACTTGATCTTTTGTGTTCACGCGTATGTCCTCACAGCAGTGCCTACTTTGTACTTCAAAATAGAGCATTTGCATCACCAGACTCTGTGCAATAAAGGTATTAAGGAGGTGATATATATTGTTTTACACAGTCATAAATGAAAAAAACTCAACAGATATTAACCAATGAAACGTGATAAATTCAGCTTAAACTCTTCCTAGTTTCTAATATTTAATACATATAGCTAATTATCACTAATATTCATTAATATATAAACTGAAATACCCTAAGGGTATTAATTATAATAATTATTACTTCAGGCATTTTGAACAACATATTCCACAGAGAAGAGCTTTTAAACAAAACTGAGTAATAGCAAACATATAATACAAAGAATAAAAATTCGTTTTATTACCAACTTGAATTTGCCTAGCCCTAAAAGGAAAATATCACTGCCACTGTAATACTGTACTCCATAAAGGGATTGCTAAAAATTAAAAGCTTTCATTCTCCTCTGGAGCCTTGTTGTAGCAAAGAGGTTTCACAGTCTCCTGACTTCCATGGTGCTGATAGAAATATGTTTGTAGTCTGAATATGCCAGGAAAGTGTTCCAGTAGAGATTATGGGGTAGCTGGAGTGCTACTGTGATTTACTTAATTCAAATTGGTGCTTGAAAGAGACTTAATCTGCAGTGGACAGAAGCTGCAATGCTGATACTGAAAATGACATTTAGCAACAATTTCTGATGGCTTTTTCTGAAAGTGGCTTGGGAAAAGCATCTCACTGATACCAGTGGTGGAGTTAAGCTTCTGAATTTTACATATGAAGATGGTGGAGGGAGAGCTATATTTAGATGAAAGGGATTCACTTCTTTTTAATACCATGCAACTGGGAAATCTGAGGTTCTCTGTTTCAGCCCTGACTCAAATAGTTGATGTCAATTTTTTCATTAGTTTCACTGACCTCTCTGGAGGCCAGTAAAAAGGCCACCAAAAGATCAAAGGTCCAGAATTAAATGGTATTTACCCGTGTAACAGCCATTCATTTCATGGAGCGATTTTGCTGATTTTAATTGAAAATTACGATGCTAAATACTTTCAAGGATCTGAGCCTAAGTGATTAAAAAGAAATTACTAAATAAAGTCCTGTGTTAAGACTGCATGCTTCCTTTTTTCTTAACCATTTGAGTGAATAGTCTTATTACACCTGCATTAACACAAACATTTTGCACTCCCATCATGCCATCTCACCATGTGTGCGTTAAGGGCCAAGATGGAAGCTCATAGAAGTCAAAGAAGGGAAACTTTCCTCTTGCTTGCAATCAAATCAATGGTGCTGAACTGCTGGCCTTCAGCTCCACCTTCTGCACCCTGATCCTGTTCGTCACAAAATCTAACTCATCAGTCACCTTGTAAAACTCAGCAAAATGCATCCCCCGGTTAACAACGTCTGCCCTGAAATACAAATGTGCCATGAACATAGGTTCGATTGTGGATAGTGATAGGAGGGAAGGATTCAAATAGAAGATGTAGTTCAAAATTCATCAGTACCTGTAGTGTAAATGGATTTTAGAGAATTCATACAGACTAAAGCAAACCTAAGTTACTGTTGTTAGTAATCCCCTTTGGAGACAGACATGCGATATTGGGTATGGAATATATTTTATTGAGATATCTAGAGAACCTCAAAAAAAAAAAAAAAGAGCTGGAAACAAATCAGAGCTTGATGCCTTATAGAAAAAATCTCATGAGGAGAAAATATTACCGGAGGGGCTTTAATATGTCTGAGAAGATTGCTGATTAAACCAGGAAGGAATCCAGGAAAAAAAGAGGTTAAAAAACTACTGCAGACAAGTATTTTCAAAAACTTGTCATGGTTTGAAAGCTTGTACTTTGGAGGTTGAAGCCATTAATGGGATCCACAGAATATCTTGCTGAATAACCTGAAACTGGAAAGGTGAAAATCATGCACTATCCACATTTCCCACAGGGGGCATGCAGAATTTCTAGGGTAAAAAGTTACAAAAGACAGAGGAAAGAGGGCTCAAAGTCACTGTGACACACAGAGGATATGTGTTTGGTTTGCTTTTCAATGAGGCTTGCTGATAGAAAGGAAAGATTTCTACATGCACAGAAAGGAGGAAGGGAAGGGGATAGGAATAAATTTGAGTGAGTTAGATTTTCAAGAACCAAAGCAATTTCTGCCCAGGCACAAAGACAGGAATGAAGATTGATAATGCAGCAATAGAAGCAGGAGCACAGTGCAGAAAGATAGTTATGGATGGTTAAATGTTTCTAACTAGTTACAGATGTCTGTTGCCAGGAGAGCCTATTTTAGGGCCTTAAGCACGTGCTTGATTTTAATGAGATTTATGCTCAGGCTAAATGTTAGGCATGGTGCAAGGACTTTGCTGAACCAAGATCAAAGAGAGAAAACTTTCATTTGATTGAAGTATGGTGATTTTGTCACATTCTTTTGAACTTATGAGAATAAATTCCAAATTTTTGTCAAAGGTAACAGTCAGATTATTAGGAAGATAAAAACCAGATTGACTGCAACCTTCCTGGTCTGGGTTTCTAAATGTGGACATGAGATCAGAATCAGGGTTTAATTATTAAAGTTTAGAAATGAAGAAGCAACAAAAGCAAACACTGTCACAAATTGGATGGGAAGTGTGAAGAAATGAGGTTGAAATGATGATGGTAAAGGAGGGACAGAAACAGTGTAAGAACTCTGGGAAGTGTATGAACTCTGGGAAAGAGTCAGAGAAGAGATACAGAGTAAGTCTTACCAACACTGGAGGGAGGAAAATATAAGCTGGTGGCAGACAATGGCATTGTGTATTGGGTTTGCATGGCAACGTTTTAGTAGTGGCGGGGGGGGGCTACAAGGGTGGCTTCTATGAGAAGCTGCTAGAAGCTTCCCCTGCATCCGATAGAACCAATGCCAGCCGGCTCCGAGACAGACCCATTGCTGGCCAGGGCCGGGCCCGCCAGCGACGGTGGTAACGCCTCTGGGATAACATAATTAAGAAGGGGGAAAAAAACCCTGTGCAACTGCAGCCAGAGATAGGAGAGAGAATATGTGAGAGAAACAACTCTGCAGACACCAAGGTCAGTGAAGAAGAAGGGGGGAGGAGGTGCTCCAGGCACTGGAGCAGAGATTGCCCTGCAGCTGGCAGTGAAGACCATGGTGAGGCAGGCTGTCCCCCCCGGAGGTCTGCAGTGGAGCAGATATCCACTCTGCAGCCTGTGGAGGACCCCATGCTGGAGCAGGTGGATGTGCCCGAAGGAGGCTGTGACCCTGTGGGAAGCCTGCGCTGGAACAGGTTTGCTGGCAGGACTTGTGACCCCCATGGGGGACCCACACTGGAGCAGTCTGTTCCTGAAGGACTGCACCCTGCGGAAGGGACCCACGCTGGAGCAGTTCATGAAGAACTGTAGCCTGTGGGAAGGATTCACAATGGAGAAGTTCATGGAGGACTGTCTCCTGTGGGAGGGACCCCATGCTGGAGCAGGGGAAGAGTGTGAGGAGTCCTGCCCCTGAGGAGGACGGAGCAGCAGAGGCAATGTGTGATGAACTGACTGCAACCCCCATTCCCTGTCCCTCTGTGACACTCAGGGGTGTGGGGAAGGTGTTTTTAAGATTTGATTTTATTTCTCATTATCCTACTCTAATTTGATTGGTAATAAATTAATTTCCCCAAGTTGAGTCTGTTTTGCCCATGACAGTAATTGCTGAGTGATCTCCCTGTCCTTATGTCGACCCATGAGCCTTTCATTATATTTTCTCTCCCCTGTCCAGCTGAGGAGGGGAGTGATAGAGCGGCTTTGGTGGGCACCTGGCATCCAGCCAGGGTCAACCCACCACAGGCTGACACACTGCACAGTGTTAGCAACAGTTTTGGTACCTCCAGGGAGATGTTTGTCTTACATTTTCATGCTGCCATGAAACTGTGCGCTGTTGCTCACCAAACAGTACTTCAGTCAAGTCTCAGGTCTCTGCTGCTCACCTTCCCTCTTTGTCTCTTCCTTCGTCCTTCCTCCCTCTCACTCCCCTAGTACTTTCCTACTCAAATGCATGCAAGAGTATTAATAACTCACACCCACTTTTTTCCACCCCTCATACCACATTCTGCTATAGATAACTTGGCATGACAATGAAAACTAGAAGGCAAATAAGAGTGCAAAGATCAAGACATTTCAACTACACTCTGTCCTACATAGTTAGGCAGCACTCTGCTGAAATGAGGTAACATTATCTAACCAACATGAAACATCTCTGCCTAACCTTTCCTTATCCCCCTTCTCTCTTTAGGTTGTGGGTTTTTTCTGGCAGTAGGGAGTGTGTTTTAGCATGTTTATACAGCAGCTTGGACTGTAGGGCTTTCATATCATTGTGGCGACTCCAAGTGCTGCCAGAACATGGGTAATATTTATAATCCTGATAAAGAAAAACGTATGTCAACTTTTATTTTATATGTCTAAATGAAAGAATAAAGAAAAGAACCAAACATGTATGTCAAGTTTTATTTTGTTTATCTAAATAAAATAATAAATAAAAGGAAACTTCCTACCTTCTAAAATGCCAGTTACACAAACAAACACAGTATTTAAAGTCTCCTAATTGTTACTAGGCAAAACAGTGAGGCCAGCAGCTGTCATACATTTTGAATTCCCAACAAATTAAGAGCAAATAAAAGAATAGTTAGGAATAATCTAAAAGTGGTGCTGCCTAAAGAATAAACAAACAAGTTTGACCTGGTTTTCTGTGCACATAAACAGACACAATGTTCCCAAATTTAGTTAAGCTACAGGTATTTCTACCAGCTTCAGTGCTCCTGTATTACTCTTACCAAGAGCAGAGACAGACACTTCATTGCAAAACAACACTTCAACTGTAAACCAAAGTGAAATACATACATAAAATATTATATGTTTACCAGCAACTGTGCTTTACTGCATAGCCCTTATGAAAAATAAACAGAAAATGTAATTACACAGACTGTTTGTCAAAATACATGTTTGGGTCCTGTAAGTATCTGAGTTCTTACCAATGCTAACATTGCTCACCCTGCGGAGGTGCCCAGGACTTTCAAAAACATCTTACAGGTCTTCCATAAATGTACTGAGCTAGACCTCGCGGTGCTCCAATTATCACTTGCACAAGTGGTAACATTTTAAAGTTAATGAAAATGATTCCAACTTTTCTCCCGAAGGTGGAGGAGGAGAGAACTTAGAGTGAACTTCCCAGGTGCCCAATGGATGGGGGGTTTTGGCAACCAGGAGTCTTTGCATGCACTTAGAGCTATCAAGGTCAAGTGAAGTCTCATCTCTTTGGCAGACCTTCTGAGGCAACTGCACAAAGGGTTTGGCTGGGAAGAGTTTGATTACAAGGCAAAATAGATGATCCCACTCTGATTCACTCTGCAGGGCTTCCTACTCTTTTAATTCATATCTATATTTTTTTTATTCTCATTGTAGGCACAACAGGCAGGTAATTCAGGTAATTGGAGTCATCTTGCTAGGACCAGGCAAGGGCATTTCAAGTATTGATTGTAGCATCTATGTGAGACAATTTAAGCCAGTAGGTAGAATCCATCCATAAATCTTGGGTGAACTGGAACCATTCTTCTGCCCTTGCTTGAGGATATACACAGTTTCTTAATGCACCACAAGTATCTTACCACGGCATTTTGCTGTCAATAGATAATTAGCTGCTAGTGTTGTCCATATAAGAGCTTTCCTTTAAAGAAAATATTCTCTACTGAAATCAAGACAACAACCCCCCTCCGTCTAATAATACCCACCTTTCTGTGGGTCAGTGGTAAGGTCACTGTATTGTAATGAAATATGCATTTCATTACACTTGATGAGATATATGCATTAATTTCTGAGGTAGCAGTGGACAGTTTGTGATGGCATCTATTCATTTCCTTGCTTTTAAGTGCTTGTTCTTTGTTAGTAGAGAGAGAGCTAACTAAATTGCTTTTTTAAATCAGGTTTTAAATATATTGCAAATGCATTCTTTAATACATTCCCACTCCACACTGGAAGGCTGGGAAGAAAAAAGTGTTGTCTAGATTGTTGTCTGAGGCACAGCACCTGCACTGTGCAAACCCAGACAGACAGCCACAGGGTTCAAGGAGATCACATGGGAAAAAAAATCATGCATCTTTTCTTTAGAGACTTAAAGGTAAGCATATAGCCTATACTAGTGATGTGGACTCACTTTGTTGGAACTGTAGAGCAGACTAGGCACTCCAGGGAGTAATGCAACCTACTTATCTCAGACAATGAGCTAGGCAGCTGGTTTAGACTAGAGTGAGTGAGGGCCAGCTGGGTCAAAGTGTACACATTTGCAGCCCTTGGCAGGAACAAGTAATGTTCCCTACAGCCACTTAACTGACTGCACCCAGTATATAAAAAGTGTGTTGCTCTCTGTTCATAGGCTAAAAGAGCTCTTTTGAGAGTAAGTCTGCATTCATTTTGTTTTCTGCTAGGCTCATAACCTTCTTGTGTCTTCATTTCATAAACCTATGAACTTATGGCTAGAATTTAGCTTTCTTAGCATGATTTATATTTTCTTTGTATATACTGTCCCTGGTCAAGATCACAAGCACTACACAAATACACTGTCCTGGATCCAAAAAGATGGATTTCTGGGAGAGGAAAGACTAGAAGAGTGAGCTAGGAAGGCCCTTTTGCTTTCATGACCATCATGCCATATGGTATATGTGCCAGGTAAATTGGCAGGACTGTTGGTGCTCATATGCAGCTCTCTGCATTAACATCAGAGCTGCACTAAGTACTGACTTAGGGTGCTTAGTTTCTCATAGGACACTTAAACTTCCGCTGAAATATATATGGAGAGTTCATGCTTAAATACTTTTGGGGATGTGGCCATACGAGACAGATGATGAAAAAATACTCTTTGCCTCTCCTGAATCCATGAGGAATTAAGGAAGAGTGGGAGGAAGGGACTTCTCTCAAGATCATGCAGGAACTTTTTGTAGGCAGACAGGGAAATTAAACCTGTATCTCCATCCCAGGGCCTAGAGCAAAGAGTGTGAAAGGAGGTGGGCACATCTGATATACCCTCTGCACTTGAATCTGTTGCCCACATGTATACATGTAGTACTGGATAAGCTATAGTAGCATCCTGCTCAGCCTTCAGCAGGGGCTCCAGAGGGAATGAGTGTCCTCCTGTAAGCCCTGTGTTATATTTGCCATTTCTATGTGAAGACTCTGGATATCCTCAGGTATCTTAGGTGGCAAGCAACTGAATCAAGTTCTAAATGTTTAAAGACTAATCATAAAACAGTTAAGTGGTGGAAATGAGCCATAGAATTAAATATTTGATGTATTACTTGAAACAAATTTGAAGAGTGGAGTAAGCTGAGCAAAACACAACAAAACAAAACAAAACAGAATTGTTCCTGGCTTATGTACCTAATGCAGTTTTTTTCAAAGAAATCTGGAGGAGGGCTTTATATAAAGTAGACAAATAGGCTTGGATAAATAGCACTTTCTAAATGACAAAAGGGACAAATTATAATACCTAACTTATGATACCTAATCTTTAAAACCTTTTAGAATCCTTCAGAATTCTCTAAGGTACATTTACTGACAGCTTGAAGATGTTTACTTTACCATTAGTTACTTTTCTAGAAGCTATGATCTATATCTGTAAGTTGGATTGTCTTTCCATGATGCTGCTGCCTTTTGCTCAATTAGGAAATTCCTCCGAAATCTGTTTGCATCTAGTTACTAAACTTGAAAAACGAGTCCAACTCTGATATTACATTTTGACAGTATAACTTTCTGAACCATCATCCAAGAAAAAAATTCCTTCTTAACTAGGATTATAGCAAGATAGATACTCTGTTATGCAAATGTGTATTTCTGTGCAGATATGATAATCCACGTTGGAGGTTTCCTTGAACTCTAAAGCCACTTTATTTTGGATTTACAGAGATATAGTTGCAAAACAAAATAAGCTCTGAGATAGAATTTTTGAGACTGAATAGGGAGAATTAAGTGGGTAGTAAAAGTCAGCAATGTCAATGTTTCCTAGTATGATTTTGTTTTGCCTGAGGATCAATCCTTCTCAAAGGTACTGGATTTATTTTTTTCTCCCAGATGAGTAAAAAAATGAGTGTATGTGAACTTTGTTTCCCATTCTATATGAAAATCTCTTCCATCATGGAAATTTTTAAGAATCTTCTTTGCAAAATCTGGTTTCAAAAATAATCTTGATGCCTTCAGTTTCCAGAATATCAGTTTTATGATGTGGTCATTGCCCAGAATCTGCGGTAACAGATTTAGTTATGCAGCTGACCACATGTTAAATGATCACACTGTTCTTTTTCTGACCCTAAGATATTGGTGGTTTATTTGGGAGCTATGACTCAGTTTGGACGTGTGGGTAAGAGTTCTCTTTAGTAGTTTCTTTCTTTCATAGAGTATTTTAAGGACATTAATATGTATTTTGTCTATGTTTCCACAGGCTCTTCCCCTGGAGATCTATAGGACTCCATCTGTTCAAAACAGCTGCCAAATACTTTTGTGAGTGTGTGTGTGTCTGTGTGCCTAAATAAAAAATACACTAGTAAGAAAGCCTGAGACTTTTCCGTGGTTGTGGTATCACCTGCATCGTTATAATGCAGAGTTTTATGTATTCCTGTCTCTGAAGCAGAGATATTACCCTTTCTCGGCTGAGATAGTATGCTGAAGGTCAGCTATCTATCTTTGCCTCCCTGTAAATATGAAGAGTTTTTTCTTTTTTTTTTTTTTTTTTGTAGGGAGCACTTGATTGTACTGGAGGGATGGATGGGGGCTGTGATTGATATTACAATTATTATAGGGAGATTGTAGGGAGATGCAGTTGCTTTGGGTGTCTTGACAGTTCAGAGTTTTTCTGGATCCATCAGCTCTGATCTTCAGGTGGCTGTGGTAAGTTGGTTTGCAGGGTGGTGTTTTCCTTCCTGAAGCATGCTGTTACAGTTATCCACGACATCGCTAACTTCAGGCTAATCTGCTGTAACATGGCCTGTACTGGTCTTTCCTGCACAGGAGGGCAGTTCAGAGTCTTTTGATGATGTACAACGCAGCGTTCTGCTTGTTCAACTGAAGCAAACGGATGACCCCTGTGCTTCAATTTCTTTAACAGCTTCCTGTTCCTTTAGAGATGTCATTCAATGTAGAGGTGACTTTCTGTAAAGCCCTAAATAGGCTGGCACTAGCCTCCTTCAGAAGCACACACTACTCATGGAGTATATTTTGTTTGTCTTCAGCATCAGAGAGCATGTTACAGCAGATTATTAACACAGAGACCTATGAGAAAATAATTATATTAATTTTGGAGGTACGAGAGCATAAATTATTATACAAAAATAAACTTATCATAAAACATGATAGAGCAACTTTTTCAAGTGTGCTTCCAGTTATTCAATAATTTTGCCTCTGTTGAAGTTATTGTGAATTTTACAACGTATGCAATTGGAAGAGCTTTGACATTGCTGAACAGTTTGACAAACCCACTCCAGAAAAAGTCCATTTCAACGTAGAGATTTTTGGCTTAATGCTGAAATCAGTTTCAGCTGATTTCTCCAAAATGAAACACATCTTCCTGAACTAGAAAACAGGTCTCAAACCACAGACTCCAGTTCATGAGCTTGTACAATCAGCTTGTCTTGTCAAGGATAACATGTATGAATAAAATAAGCCAAAGCTAATTATATTCCATTTAGCATATTCATTTACTTCTCATAATTTATGGCACTTGTTTTCTTGTTGGCTTTCACTTTGGTCATGAAATTATGTTGTATATGTTTTCCATACACAATGCTTTTCTTATTTGAAGAAGTGTAAGACAATACATAAATATAAACTTTTTGCTGTTTTTTAAAAATATTAATACTGCTTGGCACTTACATAGAATTCTATATAATCAAAGGACTGTATAAATATTAACTATTGAATCCTTATACTGTCCCTACTAAGGAAAGAAATTAAATATTGCTATCTTAATTTTACAAATAAAAATGTGAGCTAGAGAGATTAAACTGTGTGTCCAAGCATCAGAAACATTTGATTTCAGTGACAGGATTATTTCAGGATCCAACAGCTACTTTCAAACCACTATAACAGTTGTTTCTCCTTTACCGAACTAATGACATTTAAGAAAAGAGACTGGACATTTTCTTTGTGTTAATATACACTAGCTATTTCAATAAACCTTTTTTTTTACATCAAAGTCTGCAAAGATAACTTCCAGTAAGCCAGAGGCTGTAATAGATGCAGGTATGTGTTTTTCCACCTTCTGCCTCACTACCTAAAGGATAAAACCAATCAGGACTTAGGTTTCTGGAGAGTAACTTATCGTCTTTAAGCATACTTTCTTGAAATCTGTGCACTTATTTGTGATGAGCCAAATGAATTCTAGCAATATTGCTGTTCAGAAGTAACCCAAGTAAGTGCTGTCATGCACAATTTCATTCTTTTTCAGGACGCTAAATTTACAGGGTTTGGTGTTGCATGTGATTGCATTTTTATCGTGTGGAACCATTACAGTGTTGTTATATACATTTTGCCAAATCAAACGAGAAGCAATCTCAGTAGCTGGTCTTAATAGTGCCACGATAGCACTGTGCAAACCATGGCTAGGGATTCCCTTTGGTGTTTCTTGTCTACTCAAACTCTGGACAAAGTTCAATGGCGTGGCAGAGCAACACAGAAACACCCCCAAAGGACTCCAGGAAGTCTGGTTTTGCTTTACAGCCTACATTAGATGTTTATAACTGTGCACATAACATTACACTGATTTGAATTTTCTTGAATCAGCCAGTGCTACAGTACATCCCTCTCTTCTCTAAGATCTGAAAGAATTCTGAAGTAGATGATTCTCCCAGGAGTGAGAGCAGTTGAACTCTCAGACTGCTGGGGACCAGATTCTTTCTTGCTGTGCACCACTGCACAGTGATTAGGGCAGGACAAAAGCAGATATGCAGATCTGGCTGAAGCTCTGATCATGCAAGCATTGTACAGTGATGTTTTCTTTTCCTTACCATATTAATCAGAGGAAGTGTTTCATTAGACACTGCCAGAAGGTCAAGCACCTCCCTTGTCTCCCTGGTAAACCTGTTTTTGGCATAATACAATATAGTTATTTGATATCACTTTATGAACGTTTTAGAATCATAGAATCATAGAATTATAGAATCATTTAGGTTGGAAAAGACCTTTAAGATCATAAAACCCAACTGTTAACCTAACACTGCCAAGTCCATCACTAAACCATGTCCCTAAGCAGCACATCTACCCGTCTTTCAGATACCTCCAGGGATGGGGACTCAACCGCTTCCATGGGCAGCCCGTTCCAATGCTTGACAACACTTTCAGTGAAGAATTTTTTCCTAATATCCAATCTAAACCTCCCCTGATGCAACTTGAGGCTGTTTCCTCTCATCATATCACTTGTTACTTGGGAAAAGAGACCAACACCCACCTCACTACAACCTCCTTTCAGGTAGTTGTAGAGAGCAATAAGGTCTCCCCTCAGCCTCCTTTTCTCCAGGCTAAACAACCCCAGTTCCCTCAGCTGGTCCTCATAAGACTTGTGCTCTAGACCCTTCACCAGCTTCGTTGTCCTTCTCTGGACACGCTCCAGCACCTCGATGTCCTTCTTGTAGTGAGGGGCCCAAAACTGAACACAGTATTCGAGGTGTGGCCTCACCAGTGCCGAGTACAAGGGGACAATCACTTCCCTAGTCCTGCTGGCCACACTATTTCTGATACAAGCCAGGATGCCATTGGCCCTCTTGGCCACCTGAGCACACTGCTGGCTCATGTTTAGGCGGCTATCAACCATCACCCCCAGGTCCTTTTCAGCCAGGCAGCTCTCCAGCCACTCCTCCCCAAGCCTGTAGTGTTGCATGGGGTTGTTGTGACCCAAGTGCAGGACCCGGCACTGAGCCTTGTTGAACCTCATACAGTTGGCCTCAGCCCATCGATCCAGCCTGTCCAGATATCTCTGTAGAGCTTTTCTACCCTCCAGCATATCAACACTCCTAGCCAACTTGGTGTCGTCTGCAAACTTACTGAGGGTGCACTCAATCCCTTCATCCAGATCGTTTATAAAGATATTAAAGAGAACTGGCCCCAATCCTGAGCCCCTGTCCTGGGGAACACCACTCGTGACCAGCTGCCAACTGGATTTACCTCCATTAACCACAACTCTTTGGGCCCAGATGTCCAGCCAGTTTTTTACTCAGTGAAGAGTACGCCTGTCCAAGCCATGAGCAGCCAGTTTCTCCAGGAGAATGCTGTGGGAAATGGTGTCAAAGGCTTTATCAAAGTCCAGGTAGACAACATCCACAGCCTTTCCCTCATCAACTAAGCTGGTCACGTTGTTAAAGAAGGAGATCAGGTTAGTCAAGCAGGACCTGCCTTTCATAAACCCATGCTGACTGGGCCTGATCCCCTAGTTGTCCTGTACATGCCATGTGATGGCACTCAAGATGATCCATTCCATAACCTTCCTTGGCACTGAGGTCAGACTGACAAGCCTGTAGTTCCCTGAATCCTCCTTCCTGCCCTTCTTGTAGATTGGCATCACATTTGCTAACCTCCAGTCAACTGGGACCTTCCTGGATAGCCAGGACTGCTGAAAAATAATTGAAAGTGGCTTGGCGAGCTCCTCCACCAGCTCCCTCAGTATCCTTGGGTGGATCCCATCTGGCCCCATAGACTCGTGTGTATCTAAGTGGTGTAGCAGGTCACTAACCATTTTCCCTTCAATTATGGGGACTTCATTCTGCTTCCCATCCTTGTCTTCCAGCTCAGGGGTCTGGGTACCCCAAGAGCAACTGGTCTTGCTATTAAAGACTGAGGCAAAGAAGGCATTAAGTACCTCAGCCTTTTCCTCATCCTTCGTCACTATGTTTCCCCCTGCATCCAATAAAGGATGGAGATTCTCCTTAGCCCTCCTTTTGTTGCTAATGTATTTACAGAAACATTTTTATTGTCTTTTATGGCAGTAGCTAGAACTGCTATAGAGAGAACAGAAAAAGCAGAACAATAAAAAATGAAGAACCAGGGATTCAGCAAGCTTGGGTTCAACTCAAAACTCTTCTTTGATTTCTAGAGCTCATGTAAGATGCCCAGACTTCTAGTATCAAGCATAACCCACCTGACCTCAAGCTGTCTCTCCAGAAGGGTAGTGGTCTCCCACAGGTTCCCTGTCATATAAACTAATCCATCAAGGTGCCTCATGTGCCCTATGGTGCTTGAGATGCACACTAGATGTCTATATTTAGGCACCTGAATTTAGATGTCTACTTCAGAGCAAATTGGATCATGCTCTGAGCACCTCATTCAATGAGTAGCTGTGCCCACTGAGACACAGTGGAGACTAGAGTGATTCATCTCACCCTGAACTGGAATCAGGCACATTGAACTGAAATCAGGCACATAAACATGGGTACTTGGTGTTATTTCATGTTTCCCAAGATATCTCCCATGGGGCTGCCAATGTGATAAGCAAACTGAGAGACCCGTGCTCCTTCAGAGGGTCACACAGGGACATTCACAGGGTAATAGCATCTCAAATGGTACAAGATGCATCATTTAAGCAAATTAACCATGCCCAAGATTTGTACTGACAATATCCAGAGCTACCTGCTGCTCGTTTAGTCACCTACATGCAGGCCACTAGTTCTGGGTGCCTTAAACTCAACCCTACCTCTCCAGGATGACTGGACACTTATAAGCAAATAGGAATTAATGTTTTTGTTGACAGAGTTTGCCATTATTAAGTACTTCTCCTGGTTAGAGTAAGAACAGAAGAGAGAAGAAAATAAATGCTGAGGAGAAAAAAAAGGTAAACAGAGATTTGTTAATAAAGAAACACAGCAGAGGATGACTAATTGCTGTTTATTAATGGCAAATTCAGAACTCCCAGTGTGAATGTGTCCTTATACTTGCCAACCTCAAAGTTACTGTACAATGATCTCAGGTATTTGTATAAACCTGCAGAATTATCAATACTTAATTTAATATGGGCAAATCTGTGCCATCATTATTTAGGATCCTCCATGATTTCATTCAATGAAATATTCCATGATTCCATTACAGACTTTTAGTGACATAAACTCAAAAGACAAACACTGCTTGTTGTAGCAAGTTAGAAATATATTCTACAAGCTGGCTTAGAACTGAAATCTAAAGACTAACCAAGGACTCCTTTAAATACTGTCAGGTTTAACCATACTTTTCCAGTTGCTAATGATGAATTTTTCATTTTTATCTGGAGGGATCAAATCTTCTTTCTTGGTCATATACTTTCCTAGGTACATGTGATACAGATTTCATTCATTACACTATAATGTTGCAGTTATTCTAATAAATATACTAGCAATTTAATTTGTTGATTTTTTTAGATGGAATCATGATTAGATACCATTGTTTTGCATCAATAGGAGTTGCAGAACCATTTATAAAGTGAGTAAATTTCCCAGCATATCTTGTATTTTATTTATTTCATTGATCTTAAAGGGATAAATATTCTGGATGACCAGGACTGTCATCTATTTCTTGCATTAAGGTTAAGAATCAGGGCTATACATTGGAATGAATGCTTAGCACACCCATTGTAGAATTGTTATTTCTATTTTTTCTGGAAAATTACAGCTGATTGATAGTTCAGCTAATTTGACTTTATAAAATTAGAAAAGACACTAAGATGAAATCTTTCCTCTTGAACCTACCTGTGTCTATTCGTATATCTATTTACAGAATTAACAGGACATGGTCAGCAATTAAGAGAATTAACCAATTTTCAGTTTTTCCTGCCAATGAACTTTGATAATCATTCAAACCTCCTAGTATGAATTTTATTCACCTCAGATGAGGACAAGAGCCAAGATAGATAGATCCACCATAACTTTGTGAACTGACATATTAGCCCCGTAGTAGTTGACCCATGGTTTACACAGGTAAGAGGTAAAAGATTGTGTGAAGGCAAAATAACTCATCTGAAGATGATAGGTTATTCTGAGCTGTGAGACAAACTCTGAGGCTTGGATCCTGGATTCATTCAATTTAATTTTAGGCATGCAACTGAAATGCTTGCATTTGTAGGCTACTTGCCTTAAGCAACCTTTATTTACAATGGAGATAGGCACTTCTGAATAGTGATTCAGATCTTAGGTGGTGAGATAATGGGAGCACAACATTAAAGTACTGTATCACTAACCCCTTGAGATAATCAATTTTATGTATTCATTTACAATTAAAATCTCTGCTTTGAAGTTGCTATCTCTATTTATTGCCCAAGTATTCATACACCAGGGAATTTAGCTGAAAAATTATTTATGAAAAATCAACAATGCAGGATATCCAGGCACAATATTAAGAAAATGCAAATAAATCCCAAAGCAGGCAGCAAACAAAATAAACACTAAAATGCCAAGAAAATAAAAAGCTAGCTCAAGAAGCATAATGCCACATGAGCTGCAACTGAACATCAGGATTCACAAGGAAGGAATACATGACCTGTCCATGGGCACATCCTTATGGGCATGCATCATCATCTACCCAAAACTGTGCAGTAGCTGTAAAAGGTAATGCTTTGAAGGAGAGGCTACAGACAATGATGTATTGAGAGAGAGGTAGGCCTACTTTCTGTGTTTATTTTGTTCGTTTGGGTTTTTTTTCTGACTACAGCTATTGTGCCAAGTGTTAACTAGAACATCTCCCTTTATTCATGTTCTGTGATTTACAGTTAGTTTTTTGTCCACACACACACACATTTAGTAACATAAATAGATTATTTGCTATTGAAAACCTAGAGTGCCTGCTTAATTTATATGTGAATTAGCTTCTACAGGTTTGCAGATGGGAGGGTTAAGAAAATTTCAGAGAAAGATGGTTAACGATGACTTCTGGTTTAATCCAGGCTATAGTGCCACCAGAAGTTATCTCCCTGGAGATCTTTTCCAGAAAAAAAAGTCATGCTTGTTCCATGCTTTTTAGTATCCTGGTATCATTGATCTCATTCACTGTCTGGTAACTGGGGGCAAACTAATGACTTAAGTGGTATAGTGAGCACAAAGAGGGACAAATATGTTTGTCCTGCAAAAGACTGACTGAGGAGTAGGACTCTCACCTGAAAGAAAAGTTCTGCATCTTTACTGAGGGTGGCTCAAGCCTCTGCCTCACTTAGTATGTTTGCTAGAGTAGAAGCTTGCAACCTACAGACAGACCAGATGTATACCTTTATAATATGTTAGCCATGGAGAGACACTGCCTACCAGACTAATTGCGTAGACAGTCTTTGCAAGATGTTCTAGTGATTCGAATAACCAGGATGCCTCTGAAATACTCATTGATGGTGCCAGTGTGTTAAACATGCTTGTGCAACCCAAATCCTTAAGACTGAATATATTATCTCTCTTAAATTAATCATTTGTAATTGTGTACAAATAGCAGTGAGTGACATAATGAATCCTTCATATTTATTGGGGAAGGTGGTTTTCCACCTTTTTTGAAATCAAGTTTGGTTTGCATGTGGTGGTGCAGAAGAATTAGAAAGGAATGGCAGAAAAAATACACTGAACGAAAAGCTGGCACAGAACAGTCCCTTTTATAGACACAGAATTAATCAGAAAGAAATAAATTTGTTCTGTAATGAATGCGTCATGGATGACACCAAAGATGGACTTCATTTATTATTTAACTGTTCCTCCTCTGCCTCTTCTCTGACCCCATTATTCCTCACTGGGGTTTTGGTTCAAGCTTCTCCTGCTCCAACCTGAGATTGGTTGAATGTCCATTCATGTATGGACTCTCTTCTTTTGCTCAGAAATAACTAGGTCAAAAGATGGTTATCCAGAGGCAAGCCTTAAGCAATATGGTATATAAATTATGAACCAGAATAAAAGGGCCATTTTAAGTGCAGAAGAAGAGGGGAGGTTGGTGGGGAGACTCCTTGCCACTGCATGGCTCAGTTAGAGTAACATGTTTCCTATTCTGAGACTCCTGACATGTTTAGACTTTAGTTTATCTAAAGCTGTATTTAGTTTGTCACAGATGTTAAATGTTTCTATGCTCAAGTAAGAGTGAATGTATAGACAGGAACCAGTCTAAAATTAAATACCACTATCTTTACTCAATTTTGCAAACCTGAATATCAAATAATTGTCACCTACAACTTCTCTTTCCACCTTTTAAAACTAATTTGCATATATTTAAGATTAAGTAATAACTTTAGAACACAAGTTCACTGTTTTGAACACAGCTTGGTGTTTTCAACATTTATAAAATACAGACTACCTTTAAGATTTCCGCAAGGAAATGCTCAGGATCCAGAATAACTTGCAAAAGGATCTATCTAGGTTCTCAAATGTATTTTGACTTCTAGAATTCTTAGAATTAAAATGCTTGGCCAAATCCCAAATACTTGGTAAGAAAGAAGTCAGGAAGAAAGGAGTCATGAGCATCAGAAGTTTGAGAGACTTTGCAAAGTTGGAATGTTGCAGTTGCAAGCAAAAAGTTTGAAATAAATACTTTTCTTTCTACTAAGAATGGTTCTCATTCTGATACAAACTCACTTGCATTATGCCTAGAACTTGAGCCTTGTGATAGAGAAATATTCAGCTGAATTTCACCTGATTAAAATAAGTACAATTTGAAAATAACACTTTTAACTATAATCATTATTCAATTGCCTCTTTGAAAAAATATTTTATGTCAAGCAAATAACATCATACAAACAGTTAAATATACACTACTGGAATCTACTTGTGAATGGCAAAGCTGAGCTTTATTATTTGACATCACACTGGCTTATTTTGTTGTGCAGACTGTTGGCATTTCTTGAATGAATTTGTTCTTTTTTGTGGGCACTGTCACTTTCTATCCTGAAAGTCTAAGTAGTAGTCAATATGCATATACTCCTGTCTCGTACTTATTAATTAGTTTATAGAAGTTGTACAGAATAGGAAGTTTAGAGTTTGGTAGAGGTAAGAGAGAGGTGAGTGCTACTCCTTTCTTCCATTAACAGAAGAAAAGTAGGAGACGTGGTCCCAGGAAAATCATGAAGTGTTTCTAAATAAGTAGTTATAATTGCAGAGCTTGCCACAAAAGATTGGAAGGCTCAGTTTGGCTAAAAATAAAAGGGAAACAAAATTCTATGCCACTGACACTTCTATTTGCAACTTGCTGAGAAGTAGAGTCTATCACTCAAAGTTCATTTACATAAAAAAACAAATTCACATAATGGTAGTATTTAATAGACCTTGTAAAAAAAAAAAGACCTGTTTCTTATTTTAGTTAATCTGAAATCTTCACCTAAAGAGATGTGCAAGTATTCCTGAATTAGTTTTAATGGGCCTGACTCAGACACACACATATCTAGATTTGAGCACTTAGTACTGGGAACATCCAGACATCCTAAAATAAAAGTAATTGGAAAGGCACAAGAGAAAACTTCCAGAAGTCACATATTACATCTAAAGCAGGGGGTTAGCTCTCTCATTTACCTGTGAAGGAAAATGCTAGATACCTACTTCTTTTCAGCACACAGGCCTTGCACGTGTCTGCTTGTAAGGGATTATGCATAGCTTTTGATCTTAAGCAAAAAACAGACAAAAACTGAAACCTTGTGGCAGCACCTTGTTTTTATCCTTTTCAAACTAACCTTGTAGTTTGACTACTTGCCCAGGACTGAACAGAAGGTTCTCTACCTCTTTGTCACGAGTGGTCATTTTTATACAGTACTAGAAGAACTCTCTCTGACATTTTGTGAAGAAATAATGGTACAGAAAGTCCTGGGAGCAGAGCCCAGAAGAGTAGAACATTACTCTAATCATTATACTGGAGTTAGGTTGTTTATTGCTAGCTCTGTTTCGTCCCACGAACTTTACTTTCTTGGCAGCAGAGTGGCTCTACGTTAGCAGAAAATGTCAAATGTTCTCATTCTGAATTACTGCCATGCAGGGCTTTGGGCCAGCAATTTGGCTTGAAACACGCCTAGGATGGCTATGCCCAGAATACAGGTAAACTACTTCCTTTCGATGTGCTCTGATTACAAGTATATCATGAGAGAGGCAGCCTCCATCATTACTGACATTGGTTGTGCTCAGGATCTTCGGTAGCTCTGAGGACTCATGCAGAGCCTTGGTAGTTGTCCACCTACAGTAAAATCACAACAGAGCTCTAAATCAAGATAATAACAGAGCACATAACCCAGAACCGATATTTCTTACCATGCATAGTGGCTAAGAAAATCTTCATGGAACCTGGAAATAAGAAGATCTCTTTTAGGAGTCAAGGTGGATCTCCACGTATGCAGACTTAGGTGCCAACAGGGATAGTCCTGGGTTTTAGAAAGTTTTATTTATCTGCCTCCAACTGTTAGAGCAGTTAAGCCCTAAACAAGCTATTTGAGTCAATTCTCTACCTGATATGGGCTGCTTCCACAAAGTAAATTAGCTTTACTCAAGCATATGCAACAATTTTCTATAGTTTAAGTATTATTCTGTAGTTAGTTGGAATGGGAAAACCTCGGTAGGTTTCAGCTCACTGTTATTATTCTAACACCACCAGTCAGCAAGACCTTCACTCTCCACAGTTAGAGTGCTGAGTGTATTCCCACTTTTCTGCATATCAGCTGGTGCAGTCATACAACTCAGCACATCACAGATAAAGAGAAAACAAATTAGGCAGAATACTTGCTCCATTTCTGTCTAGGTTTAAGTGCAGGAAAGATTATATTTTAGAACAAAACCATTCTTTGAGGACTTTACTAAATCAGTTAGGTCTCACTTTACTTTTCGTAACTTCATACATTAGCAGAGTTAGTCAAAACCTCATTTGATATTTATATTTTATTTGATTATATTTGATATATTCGAGTTCAGAAATCATCATCATTTTGGTGTATCTTGATATGTAAACAGACAAAACATTGATTTAAACTAGCTTTCTTATTTCTTCCATTTAGGCTTCCTTCAGGCAATCTCCTGACTACAACATAAAACAAAATGAAAGATGAACTGCATTGTTGGGAGGACTAAGGATGCCATGAGAGCTGTTGCACTTGAATTAGATGGAAACTGGAAATCTCCCTATCTCACAAAAAGAAAGTCAGTAGTGATCTGCCACCCAAAGCATTTCCAGATTCCAAGCCTGATTCAAAGAAAATGCTACACAGTCAAGTGGCTATAGAAAAGCAGAGTAAATTCCTATGGCTGCTTCCACTGATCAGCTGGCAATGAAGGAAAATCTCTCAAAATATTCCCTAGGCATAATACAGTGCTTTTCAGAAAAAGGCCAAGAGGGTTTAATTAATTTAGATTTATTCAAACTAAGAAACAAAATAGCTAAATAAGGGCTTGTATACAATGGACCCATTTGCAGACACAAGTTATACTCCATAAAGAAATTACTAAAGAATTACATTTAGAAATTGTCTTTTTTTTTTTTTTTAGGTTATCTAATCATCAAGGTAGTTGGACAAATATAAAAGGAGTATTTTAAATACAGGCAATCGCTCACAAAATTACCCACAATTAAGGGATGACTGCATATCAATCAAGAGATCAAAAAGATATGAGGACAAAGACTTCTTTAAAACAAATGTTAATTTCAACAGCAATTCCTGACTGAATATTTAATCACAATATTTTAAAGCAATTAGTGCTTTGTCACAGTAGTGTTAGGTCACCACAAACAAAGTAATGTGAATTCATTGTGGTATTGTGTGAATAACGCGAGCAGCTAGGAAACAGAACAATCCATTGATTTAGACCTCATTCTGCTCTAATGTGGTTTTTATGTTGAAACCCCAGGCCTTGATGGATAACCATTAACACGCATTTTTTACCTCTGCAATGTTTGAGCTTCTTAGCACTTTATTTGTGTGTCTTGTTTAAAGCACAAGGAGGGGAAAAAAAAGAGTCTTTTTAACAGATGGTGTCTGACATATGTATTAAATGTAACAGGTGTATGAAAGCCCTGCTAGTCAGAACAAGTTTTTCTCTCCATTTAAGCATGGGCTGCATATGCATGTGTTTGTTTATCCCCTTATGGAGGACAAGAAAGCCATCAAGATGTCAATTGCCTGTTGTTAGATTCATACAGAGACGTGTATGTTCTGAACACAGGACATTATCACAGTTGGACACAAAAGCCTGTTGTCAATGGTGTGAGAAAGAGAAAAAAAGAGAATATGCTTAGTTCATCAAAAAGATGAAAGTTTCCATGTGGTTAATGTGTGTTCTGTGTGTTGCTGCTAAAGCCAAACCAACTCAGAGAGCATAACAAAGCTGTAATAAAAATGAAACCTTTGGTGAAGCCAGGTCAAAGATTATGATCCCTATTGAATTTTCTTTCTCATTTAAACTCTGTATCAAAAGATCTCTGGAGTAGAGCAATATGAGTGCTTTTCCATTTGCAATTTTTTTTAATTAAACACTCAGTCTTGTTGTAATTTATATCACAGAAGACTAATAATTCCTCTGCTATATAAGAAAACTGAACTCAGCATATCTTTATTTTCCATAAATTTTCTGCTGCCCTTTTCTAAAGGAAGAACTTTGAAGCTAGAGTGCTATAAAAATTATTAAATTGATCAAAAAGTAAGATTTAATATAGGCATCTGAGAAAATCAGAAGTTTGCACAATGGATCACCTCTGATTTTTTTGCCTGGCTTCTAAAGAACATAAAACATTTGTGAGTGTGCTGTGTGCCTTTATGGCAATGTCCTGCCCAAATTATTTTTCACTATCTTGACTGATTCCAAATACATTTGATAGTGAAATACAGAGTAATTTCCAAGAAGTTTCTCAAAATAAGTATCCGCAGAGGTAGAAGTGAGGCTCGCATTAGTGACCTCCCTGAGTAAAAGGCTTCAGTGCGAGCTAGCTGAATTAGTAGATGCCAGCAGCAGCCCCGGGCTGACATAATGCTTATGGAACTACTTGTTTCTATCAAGTGCTTTTTGCTTTTTGCACTTATCAGGTGGTGTAGGTGTTTGTTTGGTTCCCCCCCCCTCCAGAATCTATTAGAGGAAAAGAAGGATACCTGGCAAATCCTGCACAATTGTATCTCATGGAAGCAGTACATTTAGTTCTTTGTTTTCAGTGAAATTACATGAATATGAGCAAATATACCATCTAGCCTACAGTTTTCAGTGGATCTTGTTAAGCTTTTTAATGAAGCTGTGGCAATTTTTTAACAGAGTTTTGCCTTTGTACAGAGACAAGTTTCAAGCAACTAAGGAGACACTAGGATTACTTTGTTACATGACTATTAGTATCCACAGATCTCTCCCTTTAGAATTTAAAGTTTATTATTTTGATGTATGAATGTTGTGTGAATGAGAAGAAAATGCATACATGTTCTACTTTTTCTTCAGCATCAAAACTTGTGTAACGGTTTGGAAGAAGCTATTACATGTGAAGACAGTATAGAAAAGGTAAGCAGATGGGTGGGTTTTTCTTGTAGATATATGTATTGGTTAGAATACATGCTCTCTCTTAAAATGTCATTCTTATTTCATGTGCAATATCTTCTCTAATTTCTTATTCTTTTTCTTATTCCTAAGAAAAATCCTTCTCCAGCAACTGAGCCTTGCACACATTTTCTAGTGAAAAGATCAGGTGAAGACATCACCACAAAAAGAGGTTATTATCACATGGATCTAGTGCCATTATGATATAAGGCCATGAGAATTAATTAAATAATCCTAACATCCTTGCTTGTGAAAAATGGGAGCCAGTTTACAGAATAGCTAATCTGGCAGTGGTGTGCCTGAGAACTGGTGCAAGTGTAGAGATCACCTTGCTGTTGCTATAACTTACCTACGTTTCTGTACTTTATTTCTATGTATATGGAAACACAGGGGATGAAGCTGGAGGGAAAAAGGAAGTATCACAGAACCTACCAACGTCCAGTAGGATTGTCAGAGACTGGACTGTCTCTGCATAGCTGTTACTGATACCTGGCTGTCCATGTCACAGTGGTTACCTGAGTGTTTCACGGCAACGCACAAATGAAGGCAATACTATGATTTTGTGTCTTAAAAATGCATATCCTTGTATATACTTTAAAAGGCTTTAAGGAGATAAAAAAATGCTGATTATGAAATGCACATTATAAATATATGATATTTCATAGGATGCCAAATACTTTATTTTTAGACTATTGTTATTTCAAAGTGAAAGTTCACAAGGATTGGGAACCTGTCTGTTTAAAAGTCTCCCATGTCTCAGACAGATACTGTATCAAAAAATGCCTAGCTCTCTAATGCCTGTATTCAATAGATACTTCACTTCTTCCTCTGAAAATTTCCTTGCAGCTAATATTACACAACCATTTCTAAAGTGCCTGTTCAGGAGAATGACCCAGAGTCTTCCACCAAAGCCCAGCTCTGAGGCAGGTTGAGTCAGGTTAGTGCAGTTTCCTAGCATTTACAAAGAGCATGATTTTTGCTGGTTCTACCTACCTTTGTATAATGGTCAGGTAGGTGGGATACTCCTCTAGAAAGAAATAGACCTACAGCTTGACAGGCAAACCGGGTATACAATTGTCACAGCCCCAGAGTTTGCCAGGAGGTTACTGAGCTCTCCCTCTTGGAGTAGCCTGGATGCGATGGGGCACTCACAACCAAAGGAGGCAGCAAGAGAGCCTGCCTGCCTCGTGAGGTTAGCTTTCACCTTATGGTTTTAGCACTTAACTAGGAAGAAGAATCATTGATCTTTCATATCCAGCTCCCTGCAATGATGTATCTCTGACGTGAAATTTCTGCTGGATAAGAAGTCCTGAGAGCGAAGTCCAGAACCTTGTTGCTGCCTCTCATTTTCCCTCCACAAGAAACACCTGTTTGAAATGCAAATGTAACAAACTTGCTTAAAGTGACCCATTTGGTCCATTCTAAAGATCAGCAAATTATGACCCTGCTGAAGTACTTGGCATTACTTGCCCAGTTTCAGCAGGATCACAGCTTGATTTGCTGTGCAACTACAGCCAGAAAGATGCAGACAGCAATGGCTGCATACATGAAGTTAGATTCACAAACACAGCTTTTGGTTTATGCAGTGGTAAATACAACAGAGACAGGGTAACCACTCATGTTTTTGCTGTCCTTATTCTCACATATTTTATCTTTAATATGCATTCAAAACCCAGAAATACCATATTTTAATTTGGATCCATTTATTAATGTAATTCTATAGTTCACTGTTTTTTTAATCATCTCAGGAACTTTATTGTGTGTCCGTTACAGTTCTGGGCTGAATTTAAAATCCATGCTGTTATACCGACTGTTAGTTTACTTTGGATAGATGATTGAATTCTTTTGTAAAAGAGTTAAAATATGACAAATATGGCAGACCCATGTGTTATCAACGTATGCAGGCAGTTTCCTTCCCACTGCATTTTCCCAAGTTTTAACTCTGTTATAGTCTTAAATAATATAAGAGGTGCAATGATTTCCATTATCACAGACAACAGAAGGGTACTGATATGACATCTTGTTATACAATGACATACTATATTAGGGAGGTGTCATGTTTTTATATTCAGATTCAGTTAATATCTGAGTCTTCACATTTTTCCCCTTTCTTTCCAACTTCTCTTCAAACTAGATACTCTGCAATGCAAAATGTGCCTTGTATTTAAATTTCAGTATTTATACAGTACCTTGTAGCTAATTGTGTGAGCTTCACAGTGTGATAATTTCAAAGACAAGTGTGGAATGAGGTGAGACAATATTAAAATTTGTAAATTGTTTTGCAAGAACAGAGGTCCAAAGTAGAGTATAGTAAAGCTGGAAATACTTACCTTTGAAACATGCAATACAGCCCACCTGCTAAATACAGTTGGCAGCAAGAATAGTCTGATTCAAGCAGATAAGAAAGTTTCCTAAAACTAACAATACCAGTGCTTTCATCTTTTACCTAGAATTTATAGGACCTTCATATACTTTTACTGGGAGATTCTAACCCTTCTCTGCTCTCACTGAAATGCATGAAACAACCAAGGTTTCAATAGGTAAAATGATGAAATACCAGCTAGGCTGATCATTTTTAAAAATATGTGCAAAGTAAATAATATTGTCATTCATTTTCCCACAGAGCTGTGAGAATATTCAGTAAGAACATTTCACTTCATTCACGTCACTCCTTAAATCTATGGTGCAGGAAACCCAAACGGCAGCCATGAACATTTGCCTACAGAAATCTGCTCCTGCGACCAGCACTAGGAAGCCTTTTACACTTTGTTTTCTCATCCAGCGCTGAGTATATGTGTAAATAACATTACTAGGGGAACTTGTAGTAACTGTCCAAAGTTTGGATTTGTGTATCAATGCAAATTTATACAACTCTCGTTCCTTTGGGGGAAGGCAAGATGGGAAAGTGATGGGATGGGATTCAGGAATAAGTGATTACCTCTAGGATGTCTCTAAAGGAGTGGTCTGACGATGACCCTTCAGACCAGACTTCTGACCCTTCTGTTTTCCAGACTTCTGAATTTGGTGACAGGCATTGCCAGAGCACCCCTTGTTCAGGGTCTTGCAGGCTCAGGATGCCATGGTAAATGAGGGCACTCATGTCAGTGGCGTGCTCGAGGCTGTCCAGGAGGCAGTCATTGTGACAGAAGGGGAATGAACATTAGCATGTGCCCTGCTTACAGGTGCTGTATAAACAGAGCAAGTACAGATCCAGACTGAATTTTTAACCCCAGGTTGTGTGAGAGATGTTCTTTTTCCTCCCACTGTACACTGTCTTCCCTTTTAGTCAGCAGAGAATAAGGACCCCCAAGGGCATGTTGCATGCAGGTCTGGATGCCCCTTGAAGCCCAGGGAGCTCTGGGTTGTGCCCTCACCTCCATGGTTCCTCATGGGTGGAGTGTGAGGGTGGCCTTCTGCTGCTTCCACTCAAGCTGTGGACTTCCAGGCAAAGGCCTCTACATCTTTGCTTGAACCTGGAATCTGTAAGCAGGATTCATCCCTGTCCTGGTTTCGGCTGGGATGGAGTTGGTTTTCTTCCTGGTAGCCGGTATGGAGCTGTGTTTTGGGTTTAGGTTGAGAACAATGTCGATGATACACTGATGTTTTGGTTCTTGTTAAGTAGTGCTAAGTACTTGCTAAGTGGTGCTCACACTGGTCAAGGACCTTTCAGCTTCCCATGCTCTGCCAGGGGCACGGGAGGCTGGGAGGGGGCACAGCCGGGGCAGCTGACTCAGACTGGGCAGGGGGCTATTCCATACCACGTGATGTCATGCTCAGTATATAAGCAGGGGAGTTGGCCGGGGAGGGGTTCGATCGCTGCTTGGGGGACGTGCTGGGCATCGGTCGGCGGGTGGTGAGCAATTGTACAGTGTACCGCTTGCTTTGTATTACTACTGTTCTATTTTTTTTTTAATTTTACTTTAGTTATTAAACTGTTTTTATCTCAACCCACGAGTTTTCCCCTTTTGCCCTTCCGATCCTCTCCCCCATCCCACCGGTGGGGGGGTGAGCGAGCGGCTGCGTGGTGCTTAGTTGCTGGCTGGGGTTAAACCACAACAATCCCTTTCTTTTGTTGTCTGTTCTTAATTTCTGTCTTTCTCAAGAGATTATGAAGACTGACATAGGACTGTCTTTTAATTGTAAGTGTTCGGATGGGTTGTGCTCTGCCTTCTCCCGTTCAAACTGCTACTTTTGTCCTTACACAAAGGGTAAAAAAGAGGTGATCCATAACTAGCAATCTCTTTTATAACAATTTATAGCATTCATTCTTTCTACTATTATGCAGAATATATTTTAAAAAACAGAAGTCAACTCATACAATGAAGTACATTATATACTTATGAAATCTGCCTTAAATAATAACTCTTTTCTTGCATATTTCTCTATGAAGATTGGTCACACAGGTTTGTTGTGTGCTTCCATCCAGAAGTCATATTGATCCTAATATTAACAAAGGCTTTTCACCCGCTTTTTTTTGGTAGTTCTTGAAGTAGGGAAACAGAAGTATAAATGGCACTTAGCTTAGCTTTAATTTGTCTCAAGTGAGAAAAGGAAGCTTGAAATGTATTAAGCACTTCATTATTTGGATGACTTCAGTTATGTTCTCATAAAACCAAACCAAAACACCTCTGGATTTTAGTAAATCAAAAATCACATTACAAATCTGCTTCTTATTCAAATGAACAATTATTATTTCTAACCTTTGCTGGATATCTCATACACATGTATTTATGTATTTCAAAGATTAAAAACTACTGTTAGCTGTTTAAGTAGTTGTTGATCATAACTGTGATGAACAGTTGACTAGTTTAATCTGCATCTAACTCAATATATCATTTTTTCTGTCACAATGGGAAATATGTTATCCAATCATAGCTGCAGTGTTTGTTTAAGGTGTTTTTTTTGTGTTTCTTCATTTTAGCCCACTATTTGAATAAGAACAGAATTTACTTATAAAAGACCTCCACAGCTTGTTAGGAAACAGCAAATCAGCAAGAGAAACAAGTGTGCAATCAAGGGCTATCTTGTACACTTAATAATATCAAGTATATGAGATAATAAATAGAGTTCTTTCCTTCTGCGGAAAGAACTTCTATGTTCCTCATAGTCAGAGGAATGGCATGCATTAAATGGCCTTTCTCACTCTGCTGTTTGTGTTCCTGAGCAGCAAGCCAAGATAAACTGAGCCCAGGAGCTGCCCTAGGTAGGGAGGGCTGTTGGTGCTGAACCTCAGTAATCTCCTGTCACTCTCTGAGCAGGGAGGAGATTGAGACCGTGAGGGTGGCTTACTGGAAGGATATGGCTCACCTCAGTTTCTGCTGTACAGACTCCATTGGTACTTCATCACTTTCTTGACATGTTTTGACAAATTTGACTTCAAAATGTAGTTCCAGTCTGGAAAAGCAGTTCTGTAGAAATAGCATCATAATGTTCAGCATTTATTGTCTTTGAATTGGTTCCAAATTGAAAGTGCTTGTTTAAACTGGGAGAAAAACAAGACTTCTTTTCAGCTTTGAGTCCTTCAAACTCAATCTGATCTCAAAAGTCAAGTGAGACCACATTACCTTTTTCCCATTAAAAACTACAACAAAGATTATATCTTTTGTTCCAACTATTCCTTCATCTTAATAAAATTGTATTCGCATGACCGCTTGGTCTCGCAGTGAGAGCTGGGCAAATAATTTGTGATTGCCCAGGTAATAACAGGTCACACGTCAGCTGTTTCAGAGGGGTTAGTTTTTCAGGACCAGTAGGAATAAAAGGTGTTAGACACTTATTTTCTTCACTGAAGGGAGCAGAAGTGACATTGTATGCACATGGGGAGAAGACGTGTTGTTTTTTACTGTTCTGAATAGAACTGCTCTTTAAAATACACACCCGGTAAAAACAGTCTTTGAGAAGTCCTGTGGTTATTTTGCACATGGAATAGGATTTTTTTAATGGGAGTTTTGCGTCCTGAGCAGTTGGAGTCAGAATTAGTCAGGGCTGATAATGCTTGCAATTTGATTTTAAGTTGAAGTTTCTTAGAGAAAAAAAAAAAAAAAAAGCAAGGTTGTTATGACTGTCTTAAAAAAATAAAAAGTATGAAACTCACCAATTAATACAGAAAAACCTAAAGATGTAGCACAAATGCACCCCATGGGACTACAGACTAGAGGCAGAGAATGAGATGTATTTTTCCTTTTAAACTGCATGATTCTTGAAGTATTCTGTTAATTTGGGGACCTGCCTCATGTCTTTTAACATTTAGGACTGATACTATTCCTCCTGAGCACAGGAGAGGTGGACAGGTTTTGCTGAGGCATTGAGGGTTCTCAGGAAAGCCAAGCTGTGGCTGAAACAGCTGTGGGCACAGAGGCCTGGGCTGGAGCCATACCTATTTTGGTGATGTGAGTTGCCAAAAGATAACAAAAAAGTTCTAACACTCTATTTTGCTAGAGTACGATTAATACCCTAGAAAAACTAATGCTATGAACAGAGATAAATCAGATCTTTTAGGTGACACATTAAACAAAACACTTAAAAACCTATCATCTCCCCCGGATGCTATGTTCTCTGTATGCTGGTCCTTCTCTCATGCTTTCCTGTCCAAAAATCGTCAGTAGCTTTCTGGACTGAAGTAAAACTTCACTGTTCTTTCTGGGCTCCAGAAAAGTCTTCACCTCTCCTTTGCCTTGGCTGCTGTTTTCTGCCAATGCCAGAAGGCTCCCCAGGCATCTCCCACCTTGCTGGGGCAGCTTCTCTGTGCTCAAGCTCCTTGCTTCTGTCCAGGAGCTTTTGCACAGCCAGAACAATGTAAAGAGTAGTCCTGCTTCCCAGCTTGCTGTCCATACCCTCTTTAATAGTATTTTTCTTGCACTGTAGCCCATTAATAGCTTAAATATATCACACAATACATGGAAGCAATGGGCACAGTTGAGACATTTTCTCCTATGATAAAAAGATAAAATATCACCTAATGGAATGTTCTCTTTGCGAGATGAGGATTTTGAAAACAAAACTCAGAAGCAGTCCCAAGTTAGCACTGTCTAGATTTGTAAATCTCTACAACTGTCCTTTCCTTTTTAGACCTCATACCTTTGTATATCCAATCAAGTATTAAGTAGAAAGGAATATGTATCAATGCCTAATGCTTCAAGGTACCTATCATTACTATAACAAAAAATATATGTATTTATGCTTTTTGACATCAATTATGCCAATGTGAATAATTATACCAATTATTCTGTAAATTATATGCAATTTGCAATGATTGTTATGAAAATGAAAGGTAAGAGCACACCAGCATCCTATTAGTAATATGTTAGATGATAATGTGTGTTAATCCTGAGAGGTATGGAATTCTTTGCATTAAAAAGTATAAAGAATTCCAAACTAGAGCCTTTAGAAAAGTATATATAATAATGTTTCGTTTGTTTTTATTATTGTTGCCCATATGATTTGCTTTCAAATTAATTCCAAAACACATGGTCAAGGGGAATACATGCTATCTACTGCAGAATAACCTATATCTTTTATGCAGTGTCTGTCAATATTTCATGAGGCTCAGCTGTGAAGTTCAAATCTTCAGCTGCTTCCAATCTTTTTCAAACTTTAAATTCATGTTTTTGGTGAGGAACTGACAATAGTGTTTCAAATTAAGAGACTGTTCTTTCCCTTAATGTTCAAAGACTTCAAATTTGGTGTTTCGAACTCCACTTTACAAGCTAAAATTAAATGTAGTAAGTGGCTTGTGAGATTTTACATTTGTGTTGTTAGGCATATTTCCTAGAGCTATATAAAATGTCTGGGGTTTTGCAATAAAGTGTTTGTGCTACAACTAAGAATGTAAAATATCTCCCAACTTGCAAACCATCATAATCATTAGTTAATGCTGGTCTTTATTATTATATTTAGACAATTTTAGTTTGCTTGGAAAAATAGTCTTTAAAAATGAAAGGAGATACCTTTCAAGGTCCTGTTTAAAAAGCAGGTAAGTGAATAGGTCTTAGAGATTTATTTTGTTCAATGCAAAGTGAAGATAACATTGTATCCCCATTTCTAATTTAAAATCCTTTTGTTTGTGGGGAGAATGATATTGTAAATGTAGTGTAGAATGAGACACATTCTAAGTGACTGTATTTTGGATGTCATACTGCAGACAAACACAAAATAATAAACATAGAATCCTAATTACTATTGCACTGTACCTCCCCACACTAATCCCTGTTATTGCCTCTGGCTCTATTCTTCACTAATAATTTATTCAGGGATAGTAATAGGGACATAATTGAGTCATTACTCATCTGACATAAACAAAATTGCTGCTCATGTTTTTTTCCAATCCATCAGCTGCACTATCATCACTACTTGATTCTGATTTTACACTACTTTTGTCAAACTTAGGTCTGGTTAACACCTGAGCATTTTACTTGGTGAAGTACAAACGCTTTCTTAAATCTGATTTGCTGGACTATGGCTTCAGCCTGTGCCTTTTTCACTAATACTATTTATTCAAGATTTACAGAACTGTAATAAAATACAATTAAAAAAGTAAACAGATGAATATTTTTATGAAATAAAGCTGGAATAGAACATGAGAGGTTTTTCCATGTTACCCATACTTGTTCTGTCATGCTGGACAGATGCATGTCTAACACGATCACTCAAAAACTGCCAGCAATGGAAAGTTCACAGGATTGATTCCTTGGTGAATCAATCTTCTGAGTAGAAAATCTTTCTAAAAAACTAACCTAAATATCTCTTGTCACCAATTTCTTCTTTTCCTTTTCTCACAGATATGGAGAGCAGACTATTCCTTAGTTTCCACAGCTTCTCACAAATTTGATGAATGTCATTCTACAATCCCTCACTTTTCTCTTATAGAATAAATAGGAGAAGTTTCTTCAAGTTTTCCTTAAAACTTGCATTTTTAGACCACCACTCTTAAACTGCCTTGGACCTCCTTTCAAATTAGTGCATGTCTGTCTGGAAGAGTGGTGCTCAAAACTGGACATAAGATTTCAGCTGCAGTCCTACCCATACTGAATGAAAGAGAAAGTTTACCTTCTGTATCATCTGTATAAAGTATACTCTTGTTTGTATGCCCTGGATTGACTTTTACCCTTTTGGCAGTAACATGATGTTGTTGATACTAATTTTCACAGGGTAACCAGATACCTTTCTGCAGAACAGCTACTTCATCTGCTTTGCGAAGTCTTGCATTCACAGGGTTGATTGCTCCTTCTAAGCATGGAACCTGGCACCTGTCCTCACACTTGGCTTCCATATCCTTTCTTCAGACCATTTACACAGCTAATCCTGCTGTCCATCAGTGCTCTGATGAGTTATTTGAAAGTGTACAGTAAGTTAGCAAGCTATCGCACAGAAAGCAGGCAGATCCCCTCATTCCTTCAGTGAATGGTGCATTCCTCTTCCAAAATCCAGGCGTGTACACACAGAGAAGCCTAATCAAGACTAATGCTGGTAGAAGGTGAAGAGGGGGAAAGTTTCTTTTCCATTGATGACTGCATATCCATTGATATAGTAAATCAGAAATAGTAATAAAAATTCTCTTCCCTAAGCAGGTCCTCTTTATTCCGAAAGAGTACTCCCTTGTAGAGGAGGAAAAGGAGAAATTAATAAATATAGGAAGACTACCTTCAGGAGTCTGATATCCTTAAAATGACACCAAAAAGAGAAGTTAGAAATAATGTGCAAGCAATTCCACCTCAGAATGATGTGTAGCTCTCAGAGACTCCATCTGAAAAAAAATTTTCTCCTTTAATTCATTTCCAGACTACAGCAAGTCAGATGTGCAGATAGGAGTGGGGTGATTCTGGCAGGGCACTTTGTTTTCATTCTGTTCCCATTAACTCAGGAGGTGAAATCCCAGCCTGCTGGAAGCCAAGGGAGGTTTGCAATAGATTTCAACAGAACCAAATAGCCTGAGCTCTGTTGCAGGCAGCCCTGTGCCCTGCTACCCCTGCCAAACTGCCCCTTCCCCGCCCCTTCTATACATTGCAGAAAAAAACCACAATCAGTCCCATGGCACAAGCTCAACAACAAAGACTGTTTTGGGGTTTTTTAATCTTCAGCAGCTGAAGTACAGGTCTCTAACACGTGATCTGACTAGTTAGTTACATTTTTAAATTATATCATACACTATTATGTTACTTATTTTGGTCAGTTACAGCAACGCTCAGACTGAAGCATAAATGAAGCTCCTGCCTCAGATTGTATAAGTCTATAGTCTCAGGCTTGTGAAGATCAAAAATGTATTTCACTTATGGGAGCAGAGAGCCACTGAGACTCCTGAGAAGGTTTACCATGCAACACAGTTTTGTAAGTTTTTGCAGAACTGGGACATGAACTGAAACAAAAGGAAAGGGGTACAATGCACAAGAATAAAGACTGGGTGATTGAAGAATTGATAAGGTTTTATGGGTAACAAGTTAGGTACATGCCCTAAACTATAATGATCTCTTTCCAGCTCTTAAGAACAGCAGGTTGCTTTTCATCTGTGTGTCCCTTCCTCTGTAGATCAGCAGTACCATTTACTCACTTGAATACACAGAGGTGATATCTGTGTCCAACCAGAGGGGTTAGGGAAGGCTCTGGCTTCATTTGTTGTCCTTTGTACCTCTCTTCACAGACTACAAAGAGCTGTCTCACAGTATATTTTTGGCATTACTGTGTCTATATGTCCTCTGTGTATCTTTTGCTCTTTCAGTGAGTACTGAAGATGACACCCATGATGGTCCTTTTCTGAAACTGGGGAAAAAAAAAAGTAAGACATTTTGAGCTGAAAAACTTCCTCTTATGTGTTTTTTTTATGTATTCAGAGGATAGTTAATACTTCAAAAGTTTATAGAAAATAAACCTTGAATGTAGGCTTCAGTGAACAAAAAGTTTCAAACACAAACACAGTGTGCAAGCAATTCAAAGGCTAAAATATATTTATATAAAGACTGAAATATTCTGAATTCCTACCAGTAATTTATGGACAACAGAAAAGAGAAAATTCTCCAAATAAATTGTAGCACATAATTTGTGCTGGTTTAGTGTAAGCTTGGCATAGAAAAAATATTCAAGAGTGCTGGCATTTTTCAGTAATAATAACTGCTATACTAAAATGTTTTAGTATTTATTTTCCTCACATTTAATTGTGAGTTAAATGACTAAGAAAAAATAGGGGTTAATGTTGATATTTCTTTTTGTTATATTAAAACGTCCATCTGTCATCATATTCCACCTTTACAGGCTCAGGAAGAAAATATGTGTGCAAAATTCAGATCTGTTTGGAAGGTAAATGTATTTGAAGTTTATTTTCTTATAATTTATTTTACACTGTTTGATGGCTTCTTTTCAAATTAAGCCTATGGAAGTCTCTAATGCTGTGTAACATCTCACAAGTAATGAACTGTATCACAATTCCTAATGTGGTCCTGACTGATTCAGAATGTTGCCTCCTTCCTGGCAATTTTGAAATGTCTATTTAGTAAAAGATTCATGGTGTGGTGATATTTATCCTTAGAGAAACATGGTACAGGTTAATAGAATTTATCGCATATAGCTGTTATGGGTTAGACTTCAGGGTATTTGCTTCAGCTTATGTGTGATTTAAGATCTCGTGTTAGTGGACTTGCTAGTCAGCAGGATAGGGTGATGGTACTAAAAGAATAATGGATGACATTTAGTACACATTTTAATTTTGTTAGTCCCATGTTCTGTCAAAGCAAGCACAGAAAACTGCCTTTATGCTAATGTTGCCCTGTATCAACTAAACTTTAATTGCTGCATTATTCAAAATAGAATTCTGTCAATTAATTTGACAAAGTAAAGAAAAATAATTGGTTTACTAATGTTTTTCAACACAGACTTCTTGTTACTGATGATGCAGTAAAATAACACTTAAGTTACCATTAAAACTGTTTAATGTAGATGATGATTTGTTCAATATCAACATGAAAATAAGCAACCTATACTTATCTTTCCACAAAGAAATATGTTTGCTTAAAGGCCATGTATTGAATAAAATTGCATATGCAGTTACACTGTGTGTATGAAGAAATTACATTTACAGTCTGAGGGCTCCCACCCAAAATCTAATCCTTTCCAAGTCCCCCCAAATCGAGATTTCCTCTAAAGTGTATTGCAAGAGAGAATTCACTGTGATTTCTCTCTATTCTTCACTAGATTTTTCTTCTTTTCAATTCACAACTCTTACACCACATTTTTTCCAGGACTCCCACCAGACTGCTGTGAGATTCTTACATTATTTCAGTGCAGAACAGTATGCCACTTACTTGCACTGCTCTTGGACTGTATTACGTGCTTCCTAGAGCACGGACAAATTACTTACTTTCCAGAAGTACTTTGTTTCAGATTTTATTGCGTTTACAAGCCCATTCAGCAAAGTGCTGGACTTCATCATCAAGCAGGGCTGGTTTTTTCCTCCTCTCTGTGTTCAGAGTCCTGCAAGCTGTCTAGTGAGACATGCTGGAACAAATTGATAAATTAAGTTGTAAGTAAGTCCCCAAGACTGAATGCTTTGCAGGATTTTGAAAAAAAATATGGACTAAATACTGACCTAATAGAAAACGTTTAAGAAGCTCATTAAAATCAGGTACCATCCTGTGGGACTGGAAAGTGGCGAATGTGTCTCTAACTTGAAACCATGTGGATGCCATCCAAGACGGAACAGATCACTGAACCATACTTTGGAATCAGTTAAATTGGCTGAAATAAATAAATAAATAAAAAGGCTAATTATCACCCACCTGCTGGAAAAAAACATGGTACAGGTGGAGAAAATAGCAGTTGGTGCCTTTTCCTGCATACTAGAATTAGAGCACTTCCATATAGAAACTGATTAATGTGAGGATCTCTTTCTTTGTGATTGTCAAGATAGTTATTGGAAATTAACTGTGCATTTAAAATCTATCAACACATTAAGTATATTAAGAAAAGTACACATTAAGAATATTAAGAAAAGATTAGGTAATCTAACCTGTAACTGGGAAGTGTCAGACTGGTGCATACTGCCATAAAGCTGTTCCAGCATCTTGTGCCTTCCCGTCAGTTGTTTTACACTAAATAATAACAATAACAACAACAACAACAACAATAATAATAATAATAATATAATCATCATCATAGCACAAAAGATAGGGTGGCTTCAGAACAGGGATCAAAATCTGGCTCTTATCCATGCCTGAAGATCAGCCAAGTTGTGGAATTCTCTATCCTCTACGAATGTCAAATCATTTTCCCTGTTGTGGCATATACAGTAGAGTAGAATAGAGACATAAGCATTTACACTTCAGCATATAATCGAACCCCTTAAATGAAAGAACTTATGGGAAAAAAGTGTCTGGTAAACAGCTTATAGGATCATAGAGTCCTCATACTTTCTTTGGAACCATCTGTCATTAACTGCTAATAAAGACAGGATACTGAGCTGAATAGACCACTGAGCTGATCAAGCATGAACATTTCTATATTACTATATTCCACTGTATTTTTTTATAATTGCCACATGCTGGTGCTCAAGAAAGAAATATAACAGAGTGACAGTGATAATAAGAGGTTTCAGTTGTACTTCTGGTATTTTATGCATAGTCTTAAGCCTAGAAGTAGTATTAGTCTGATTTTAAAATTTAAGCTAAGTTAGGGCTCTCATTTCCTCATTTGGATGCTCATATCAAGAGAGAACAGTAACTGGGAAAGATGAATGCTTCAGGTAATGCATATGCCAACTGTAATAGAAAGAATAAATTATTCTAATGCTTCTATTTCCTGGACAATCCAAGCATTGTAGGACATTCTCCTGATACTACTGCAATTTTTCCTATTTATGGCAGGCAGCCTGAAACAGAGACTGAAGTGTACCTGTGTGTCATCTTCATAAGACATTATTTTGTGATATTGTAATGAGTACTGCTGGAATGGAGAATAAAAAACTGAATTCAGAAGTCCCTTGTCATTATTTTTCATTATTTGTATTTCTACATAAAATCATTAAAATGGTTCATCACTGGGAAATGGGCACTCTTTTGTTGAAACAGAATATTGTAATAATAAAAGGCCTATCAATTGTGTTAGAAGTTAACAACCAATTTGCCAGATGTCTGCAATGATAACACTTCATGAATGGCGAGTTCATCTCAGTGGTGTGATACCAATATTAGTATTAATATCAGGCTTAGAATGATGGGTAATTTATATCTATTAGTCAAAAAGAAGCTGTGTATTTTCTGAATTATTATTATCAGGCACAACTTTAGTTCTAAATTACATTGTTTGATTTAAAACTGTAGATAGTTTTTGAAGAACATAATTGTGTAGATATTTAGTTTGATTTATAGAGGCTACTATACTGTTAAAACTTAAAGGTTTCCCTCAGATGTTATTAGTATTTCCACACAAGGCTCCAGAAGCACAAAGAGGCATAATAGAAACAGGTTGCTACAGGAATATATCAGCAACATATCCAGTGAGAGCTCAGGGATACGATCTGCAAAACACACAACCAAATCTAAAAAAAGGTAAATTAAATGTTTCCCATAACATTCCCCAAGCAGCCCACATCCGAGATTGTAACAAATTTAGTGTAAGAGAGAAAAACAGAGATATGCACAATGGCTATAATAAAGAGAGTTGTTATGCAACATGACAAATATTGGAAGTGTTTTGGAAACAGTGCAAGATATCAGGCAAAGCCAGTGAAGAATAAAGCAAAGTCACAGTGAGATGGCAGAAGTAGCTCATGGTGCAGGTGGGATCATGGGATAGCCCAGGCCAAAGCAGTGGGGATGTTATGCATTCCAGAAGCCTGGAAATTTGTATCCTAAAACATGCTACAGATTCTCAGAAGAAGAATATTTACTTCATTAGAAAGCAGATAGAGAGGGAATGGAAGTGAAAAAGTCTTATGTCACTCCAGAGTGATCCCTTTTTATGGAAGTAGTACTGAGATGCATCATGAGACATTTCATTCGGTCCTCTTCAGTGAAAAGAGACAGAGAGAAAATAAAGACTTTTGAAAGGTAATGTCCAGAGTGCATAGAAACAATTAGGAGCCTCTTAAACAGAAATGTTACCTATAACTTTCCCCTTCTCATTATAGGTTCCCATGCATGAGTCTGTGAGGGAGTGATTTAACTCCAAAGCATGCTTTCCATGATTCCTCTTCATGTTGGGGCCAGTTTGCTCAGTATCAAGCTCTCACTGGCTCTCCTACTGTAGCTATGTTCAGCCTTTGATGACAGCATGAGACAAATGCCAGTAAAACAAGGAAAATGCAACCTTATATTTTGTAACACGTGTCTCTGAGGACAGCCAGGGAATGTGAAATAAAATTGAAAATTCCTGCTCTGTTGGATGGGTGACAGGATATAGATGGGTAGTATGTACTTCCTTTGCAAAAGGTTGCCAAAGCAATGTGCCAAAGCAGATCACATACCATAGGTGATGTTCCTCTGCTCCCATTTAATGTGGGATAGAATACATTTATTTGGTTCACCACTGAAACAACGTGGCCTGTGTTGCATTGTAAATAAATCATGTTACCCAGAACTAACTGCAAAACAGTGCTTGGAGATTTTTCACCAGAGGAAGTAGAGTGGTTAACATATGAAGAGGAAGGTTTGGAAGCATACCTGTAGAGTTATGCTGGTCACAGAACTGCTAGATGCTAGTCAAGATTTCTGCAACAGACTGTAGAAAATAGCAATATGTCATCATCACTAGCCACATGATTGTAACCCAGCACAAATATAAATTCATAGCAGTTCTCACAATGATTTTCATCCTTCCCCTTATTTTTCCCTTGGCATTTCTCAGAGCATCTCCATTTCTATGTGGTATTTAGCACAGAGCTACTGAGCCTTGAAGCTATCTACCCTTCTGCTCTTCTTCTAGGCTGAAGAAGCCTGAAGCTTTTCTTCCCCCTAAGAGGATCATGAAGGCCTAAAGTATTTCTGTGGATGTCTGCTTCTTGCACAGGCCACTACCTTTTCCCTCCAGGTAGCCTAGAGGGAACCTGTATGCACCTTGACATCCTACAAATAAAGAAGGAGTGTTCACCTTCTTCAGCCATTGCTGGAAATCAATTTAGCAAGCACAGTGGGGCAAAGAAACAAGAGCACTTGAGGGAAAAAAAAAGAAAAAAAAAAAAAAACCACCAGAAATAAGAATGGGTCCTTTTCTCAGACAGAGAAAGAAAAGCTTTTCCTATGAGACACTTCTGTCTTTAATCCTTAGCTCTTGGCTTGTTTTTTTTTTTTTCCCCTCTTTCTCTCCCATGCCAAATAGATTTAGCCTGTTAGTTGCAGATTAAATTGGCTGTATGTTTCTTGCCCTACCAAGCTGCCACTATTGTTATAATGGCCCACAGGTGAATAAGCTTCATTCCAATTTGTTTGCTAGATGCAGCATCCTCTGAGAAAACAATTCTGAGATTGCATGCGCTTTGTAAAGCCAGTGGATTGACTTCACATGACAGCTCCTGGGTGAACTGATTCCCTACAAGAGAGATGAGCAAAAGGGTCTAGCTCCCTGCCCCTTGGCTCCTTTCTAAATATTTCTCTGTTTGCTGATATTGCTGAGTTAGAAGCAACAGGTCAGCTAATTGAGAAAGCCTAAATAACAACCTGTCACTAGAGGAAAGCACATGCTCTTGATTCACAGGGGGTAACACTCATAAACTGAATCTCCAACAAAGAGTACAATTCTGAAAATCAGCAGGGAAAACAGAAGAAAGTCACATATTAAAAGAAAGAGGGCTTGGTTTTGCAGGCTTTACTTTTGTTAGGAGACATTCCTACAGTAATGAACTTGACTTTGCATTTGACACACAACCTGGTTTATTTTCATGGAATAACGCAATGGATGAGGCTAGATGGGAGCTCTGGAGATCTAGTCCAACCCCTGTGCTGAAAGATGAATCATTTAGAGCAGGCTGCTCAGGACTGTGTCTAGTCAGTGTTTGAATTACTCCAAGGATGGAGACTCCACAACCTCTCTGGGCAACCTGCACCAGTGTTCAACCACCGTATGAGTGAAGAGTTTCTTCTTATGTTTAAATGGAATTTCCTGTGTTTCAGTTTGTGCCCATTGCCTCTTGTCCTGTCACTGGGCACCACTGTAAAGAGTCTGGCTCTGCCCTGTTTATTTGCCTCCATCAGGAATTTATACACATTGACAATATCCTCCTGAGACTTCTCTTCTCCAGGCTGAACAGTCCCGGGTCTCCCAACTTTTTCTCGTAGGAGAGATGCTCCAGTCCCTTAATCATCTTAGGGGCCCTTCACTGGACTCTGTGCAGTAGCTCCATGTTTTTCTTATACTGGGGAGCCCAGGACCGGACCCAGCACTACAGATGCACCTCACCAGGGCTGACTAGAATGGAAGGATCACCTCCCTCAGCCTGCTGGCAATGTTCGTCCTAATGGATTCCAGGAGGCTGTAGGCCTTCTTTGCTACTAGGGCACGTTGTTGACTCATGGTCAACTTGGTGTCCACCAGGAGTCCCAGGGCTTTTTCTTCAAAGTTGCTTTCAAGCCTTCCTGCCCCCAGCCTGTTCTGGTACCTGGGATTATTCCTCCCCAGGTGCAGGACTTTGCGCTTCTCCTTGACGAACTTCATGAGGTTCCTGTTGGCCCATTTCTCCAGCCTGTTGTCACAGTCCACGCAGTGGACTCGTGATGGTTCGTTTACCATGATCTCGAAGCGCAAAAAATCAAAGGCGACCACGCCAAGGGGTTATGCTTTGATCAACAGCACAATTTTATTGTTTGCCCGTAAAGCGGCATGCGATAGATGAGAGTGACAGGAAAGGGAGAAAAGGTAAAGTAAAGAAAGAGGATTATAGCTACCACCACGGGTCCAAGGCGTCCCTGTGGCCCCAGGTCCAGGCAGTGTCCCGCCGGTCCTTCCGATCGTCGTGATCCTTGGTGGGGAAGATCTTCAAAGTTCAGTTGCTAAGGAATCATCTTTTATGCCAAGCAACACACCTTGCTCCTCCTCTGGTCCATGGCGTGTTACCAGTCTCCGCCTTCTCGCGCAAGGTTACCACATGTGCCAAAAGAGGAGTGCCTGAGGCATGGTTTACCTTAGAGGCGGGTAGCTTCAGACCAGGAGGTGTGTTTTTGTATTGTAATGATATTACAATGAAGAAAGTTCACCCGAAGTTCAAGTTCTCCCGGTTTGTTGTTATGACAGTGGTGGTGATCCATCTTCTGGACAGCAATTATGCAGCCTTATCTAGGTTGTTCCGTTCAGTCCCAGGTAGCAGGGAGCGGCATAGTACTCCTCGTACCATACAGTTCTCCTTTCCAGGGTACTTGCGTCTTGATTTCCATGGGGACCACACTCCATCTCCAGGTCTCCGTTGGCAATGTTGAGACAATATTGTCCTCTTAGGACCGACTCTTACACCTGTGGAGGTCACTCTGGATGGCAGAACAACCCTCTGGTGTATCAGTCACTCCTTCCAGTTTTGTATTACCTGTGAACTTGCTGAAGGTATACTCTGTCCCATCATACAGGTCATTAATGCAGATGCTGAAAAGAATTGACCCCAGTATTGACTCCTGGGATATATTTTGTGTAAAGGAAATCAACTTAAAGGCTGTAGAATTTTCAGTTAAGCTGGTTTATACATAGAGATCTGTCTCATAAAATACTGTAGGATTATACAATATAATTGTTGTCCTGTTCAAAATTTCCATGTTCAATACTCAGCCTTTTACTGGAATGAAACACTTCACCCAAAAATTCTGGCCAGATCTATTCTTCAGTAGAATGTTTGATTTTTTTCTTGGGGACAGAGTGGAGGAGGAGGATGGGGAAAGAATAGCAATATGAGGTTTTACAGCCACACAGTTATTTTAAATGGGATTTTATCTGAAGATTTTGTGAAATTTTTGTGTCAGTTCAAAGCGAAGACCTCCAGATAAAGAAACAAAGAACTTTCAATCACTGAGTCAAGGTGACAGTCTGAATAACTAAATTTATTTTTCTGAAAATGTTTGCAGAATTGATTTTTATTAGAGTCAGGAAGGAAAACAGATGTTAAAAACCTCAAAATTTGTTGTGAAATGGAATTTTCATTCTCTGGTCAGTTCTATACTGAGAAAAGAAATTGTGAAAAAGCTCCTTGATTATAAATCACCAATAAGTAATTGCGGGCATTGTTTTACTCAAAAGAGGTCTCTTTATGCAGGTTAGCAATAAAGTACTGAGATTTAGAGAGAAAACTAGTGATGCAAACAAAACTGTCTTTATCCAAAGAGTCACAGTCTATCGAAAGGGTCATTTCAATTTCAGGTTACTCCTATTTCATGACAATCACCACCTCTTTAATCAAAATTGAACACTGCAGCAAGTCAAGTTGCATTTTTATTGCTCTGTGTACATATATTGGAAAAATGCCAGTATAAACAATTGTAAGACAGAACCACCCATACAAACCTTGTTTTGTTTCTACTCTGAAGACAGGCTATCATTAAGTCACAATTTGTAGTAATCATCTTTTACATTTAGTGCCAATCTTTGCAAGATACTTGAAATAACTTGTAGAAGCTAATGCTCAGCAGTTTCCACAGGCAATCATTTCAACATAAATCAGTAGGTTAAAATAAATTGTCAGAATCAGGGAGGTGATTAGTGTGGCACTATTTTAAAACCGGTGATTGATGAGGATTGTCCTATCTAAGCCATGTAGATATCTTCAGATATTTTGGATATGCCAAGTGCACATTGGATGTCTGGAAAGACCAAATTTTGATATTGCTACATCCAATTGTGGTATTATAGAATCAGTCAGGAAGCAGTAGCCAAAAGTGTGATTTCACCTTGGGAATACTTTTGACTGATACATTTAAAAACTAAGGACTGAGTTAATTTAGTACCATCCAATATAATTTCCAGGAAATGTGTTAAACTGTTGGCTATGGATTTTTTACTTCACCATACAACAGTCACAATACATCCAGTAGTAGAGTAGTTTCTCTCTCGTTGCATTGTCAGTAGGTTTTCTCAGGGGTTTAGCAAACAACCTATAAGTTTGGTCTGACCCTTATGCACCTTGATGGTAGAACAGTGCAATCTTTCCAAATGCATAAGCTTTTAGGCCCAGTTTTGCAACCATTTTATGGTGCATATTATGCACAAGTCTAAGAGTAAAACTTCTCATTTTAGTAGACATTTGTGGCATTGAGTATGTAGCTTTCTCTATCAGAAATTTTAATTTAGTTCAGCTGTATGTTTGTCAAAGGCACAATATTTTGAAACATATTTGCAGAGATAAGAGTCAATATTTTCCTCTTAGTGGCATCTATTCCATCCATGTGAGGAAATAGAGTGTAACATTTCACAGCTGAAAGAGAAGCAATACCACCTAACAGAAAATAAGCAACTTAATGCGTTGTACAGTACAATTTTCATTGTTAACTGTGAAACGTCGCTTGATCTAAGAGAATGTGGAGGGGAAGGTGAATAATGACAAAATGTATGGGACCCAAGTCTTTTAAAGACAAATGGCTCTACCTGCATCACTAAATTCATAATTAAATATTCAAATCAAAAAGTCAGTCTATGGGCACTATGAATTCTTTTTTTTCTGAGGAAATTTCAAGCATTTTATTTAACAAATTTTTGAAGACTCTTCTAGATCACCCACCTTGGATGGAAAAGACAGTAGGGATGATGAGCAGGCTCTAAAACCTGTAATAACTGGAGATAGATGTGAACCCATCTACAAAAATGTTTTACTGTTTTTAATGATGAGACACATTCAGTACATTTCTTTGTCTCCTATTTTGTGGGGTAGCTGGTTCATGAAGGCAATGACCGCAATAATACTGACTGCTGAAAAAGGTAGATTTTTTTAAAAATGGGATCTGTGCATCACTTCCTAAAGAATATTCAGGATCAATGACTTTTATTGTGTGGATAGCTGTCTTTTGGGATTTGGCTCAGAGATACAGGTTTGTTTCATACTAATCCCCACATAACCTTTGGATGCTAAAACCTTTTGGCTACTGCTTACCTAAGGGAGGTAATAAACTTTGGGGAAGGACGTGTCACTCCAGGTGCACTGTCTTGGCAGAAGATAATTTGTTGTCCCAAACGCAAAAAATTTTAAACGCAGAAATGGAATGAAAACACGTGGCTCCCCTAGATCCTCAGCAGAAGCTCTATGTAGCTTTGAAAATCAGCTCACACAAAGTTAACTATGTCTAAGGTACATTAGAGGAGATGTCCATAATTTAAACCCTGAAAAGTTTATCTGTAATTTTTCACAGCTCAGCACCTCCAGTTGTGCAAAGAAGCTGTGCATAAATAAATCACCTGGCTATGGCCCTAGGGAGAGGAGTGGAGAATGGCAAGTAGGCTTGCAAGGCCAGCATTCACCAGTGATGAAGCTGGTCCTCTTTGTTTAAAAAGCCTCCGCTCTGTTCAAACTCAGTGATGGCAATTAGATAGTTGTTGTCAGTGCAGAGTGAACAGTTATAATTGTGTTATTAGCTGTTTCCTCAATTTCCTTCCTAAGTAATAATTTTGGCAATTGTGTGGGGAAATGTTTTTTTGCAGACTTGAAAATACCGTTACAGATGAAAGCATCTTACATTTATTCCAGTGGTGACAGTAAGAAAAAGATGGCTTGCTTCCAAACAATTTGCCAAACATAACACATTTGATTTGTCCCATCTTTTTCTTTGTCCCCTCTTCTTCTTTTTGTAATCACAGCACTTCATCCCTGAAGACTCCTCCACCTAATGTTGTTGGATGATCTTTGTCAACAATGCTTTGTGAGATAAGATTCTGTGAGCCTGCCTTTTGCACAATAGCTTAGGAATGCTTTTCTAAAACTACTGTTCTATTTTTTAGATATCTTACATTCACTGTTGAACTCATTCTTAGACTGATTCTTAGCAATTCCTGGTCCCCAAAATACTGATGAATACATTCAATTTTTCTCTCAGAAAAATTGTTCTCAGTGGCACAGATTAGCTGTGTAAATTTAGGCATATGTGAGGTTATGTAAAGTGAGGCATGAGCATATGTTTGCACGACTGGGGCTCTGGTTTGTGCTAGAGGCATGATATGAATAAGATTCAAAAGCTGAACAGTTATAATTATACACAAATCCAGGGTTTATTAAAGTAAAGGATGTATTTTTCTTCTAGTCATGTATGTGAGACTTATCTTAAGTGTAGTAAACTAGAACTGGGTAAAGCAATGACCACTCCTTTTTTGTCCTAGGAAGAATATTTTCCTAACTTGAAGTAAACTGTAGGTCATGCTCATTAAAAACAAAAAATGACATGTCTGTGCATATCAATATAAACCACTCATTTAAGCTGAGCATCAATAAGAATCTTCCTTTTTTTTCTTACAAAATAAAGTTCTAATTCTTTTGTTTTTATTGCTTGTTGATATTTATTTAATAAATATCAAAATCGTAAGCAAATAATCTCTTTCTTAAGTTTATTCAAGTATACTTTTTTCTACTACTTTCACAGTGACAGGCAGCAGTAAAAGAGAGAGTATACAGAATGCTTTGTGCTTTTGGGCCACCAGCAAGTCCTTGGGAGGTCAGGTATTGAACATGACTATGATGATAATTCTAAACCAGCCCTGTGAGCCATCAAATCACATCAAACTCAGCTATACAGAAAAAGCCTAAAAGTATGTGTGACATTTTCATTCTCTGCAGTCTAAATCCTCACACATATCAGCCTGTCAAAGAAGAGAACAATTGGGGATTATCTTCTAATAGGTACACCTGCACCCACAGAACTGAGAACAAAGGGAATGGTTTACTTTTTGATTTCAGTATATTGATTGATTTTTTTTTCTTCTATTTTCCTTCCTCACTTCATCAGAACTGTAGGTTTTGGGGGGTTAGTTTATACATAGCTGGAGCTTTTTTGGACAGGGTGGGAGGGGAAGGGAGAAAAGCATTCCCCCCACCCCCCAGTAACCTGTCCGCAACACAAAGTCAGACAGCACAGTACAGTCATGCTGAGGCATGACTCGCAGGACTGTCTCTCCTGACAGTTTAACCAGGGAAAAGCATGTTCTTTCAGCATCAAGTCTTCTGTTAATGTTTAGAAAATGTAAGGTCTCTAGATCAAGGACTTGTCAGAGTCAACAACATGCTTCCAGAAAGTCATTAAGTGCACATTCCTGTTCTTAACAACAAATTTATCTTGGCAAAAGTAGTTAGAGTGGGATTGGACTCAAGACCGGAGCCTATCCCAATGTATTTGTAATTGAAAAACTGCACTTTGTGTCCTGTGGGTTTAAAGAGGCGGACAGTTCAGCATGGCCTTCTTTTGATCTACAGTCTACTTGGGAAAGCTGCAAAGACCAGAGAAAAACAATGAAATTAAAACTAAGGTAACACCAATTAGAGAGTGAAAAGAAAGAAAAATATAGACACAGCACTGCTAAAAGACAAAAAAAGACAGAGAATGGAGTACTTTAAAAATGTGCATATCACAGCAACTTTGTTTGTTGTTCCTAGCTCTCCTTTTACCTTTTAAAACATTTATTTTCCCACCACTGTGACACTCTGTAGTATACAGCTGAACCTTCTACAGACACCTCTCGTTGCTAATATGGCTTGATTAGTAGATGGATTCCAAGCTGGTACCAAAATCCATCTGTATGTCAAAGCATCAGGCATAAGGTATTTGATATGGCTTGTGGTGGACTGGATCTCTGTGATGGGAGACAAACATTTTCCATGTAATGTACCTTCCCAGCACTATCACTTTACAGCAGTTTATGCATAATATGGCCATATGTTATGTCTTACTGAATCAAGGTAAATTGGAATACAACATGCAGCAATCATAGTTTTGCATTATACATGTACAATATAGATAAAATTACTACCAGCTTACACTCAAGCATGAAGTGTAGGTATGCCAAGTTGAGTCTAACTGTGAGAGACAAGACAGACATTCACCAGTTTCAAAGATTTTAATGCCTTGTCTGTTTCTTCTGCTGAGAACAAGAAAAAGGTACTAGAGCAGATTTCTAAGCTTCTCAAATTTTACAGGGGTCTCTGCTACCAATTCTTCCAAAACCATCTTCCAGCTCTGTTCAGTCAACTCTGGTTTCAAATGCATTTAAGATTTTAAGTATGAAAACAATCATTCAAATGTATCCCATAAAAACCATGAAAAAATTAAATGGTTTTGTACCAGTAGGTTGCTCCTTTGTTGCTTAATCACTACAGTTTGACTGAAGTTGGTAGAGTGATTCAAATTTCCCTGACATGCATAAGCAGGGTCATTTCTGTAATTACTCATGATTAAGTCATTTTCGTGATGCCTCCTTATCCTTAGAATTGCTTCCCTGCACTGGTTCAATTGGCATTGAATTCTTACAGATTGCAGGACTTCTAAGAAGTCCTTGTATTATATGGTGGACACAAAAGAGCCCTCACTATGGACTCTTCCGGCTTCTTTATCTTCTCCCATTATTTTGCTGCAATGTATATTTCCTTAAGAAGAAAAACAACAATGGAACATTTAACTGGATTTAATTGGATCATCATAACAATCATGTGCCTCAGCTGAACAACTGAATTTACCTTCTTATTGTCTTCTTCATTTATTTTATTTAGCATTTCCGTCACCTGGACCTGCCCATCTGTTGCCATTGGGTAAAATTACCACCAAAATCAATGTCCCCAATCCCTTATTTGACTTTAAGAGGTCAGCATTTCACTTTTGAGATTAAATTCAAAATTTAAGACTGCAAAGACCTTTAATTTATGAGTTAATTTGCTCACATAAGTAATTCCATTGAGTTCAAAAGAACTGAACTCAGTCATCTGAATTTATCCCCATGCATGAGTATTTGCAGATAGCATGCCTGAGATTGTATGCTATTTCTGAACATGGCTAGAATTTCTGTAAAGTGTCTAACACATTGTTAGAGACTGTGCACTAATTCAGTAATAACAGTTATCATAACACACAGAGATTTAAGGAGTACAGAGTGGAGAAAAATGGGCTGGATAGTTGATACTTAGTTTTCCCATCTCTGTGCAAATGCAGCTCACCTAGAGAGTTTGAAAAAATGTATGTGTATCTGCCTATGACGTAAAGTATCTTCTGCTCAGAAACTAAGCTAAACCAAGAGACCTCAAAAAATGCTAAAAGCTTATGAAATTCACTGAACTTTCAATTTCATATTTGCACATTTTTTCCCTATCCTTTATTAAGCACCTGAGCCATAAGAAATACTTATTGAAGCTAAAGAAAAAAAAAAAAAAATGAAAATGGGACCTCATGCTCTAGAGGGTAAAGTCCATCTGTAGCATTCACTCTGAAATTTGGCAAAGTGAGAGATATATGATGAGGGATTGCCATAGGGCAGGTTTACTTCTTTACTACTCATTCTGTCACTGCTCTGAAATACTTTTGTTGTGTTCCTGGGTACAAACATATACAAACTGCAGCCACATAGCATGCAGTATCTGAACTACTGTGCCTCTGGGTTAGTAGCATACCAGTCAACAACCTGGTTACTGTTTTTCAATGTTTTAAATAAACCAAAGGGGAATTCTAGCATACTCATTTCAATAAAAGGTCAGATCCTCAGTTGATGTACGAATTTGATGGAGTTGTTCGGGCATACATTATCTGAGGCTTTAGACCATTATTTCTAAAATATTAAAGCAGAGCTTGAGCTAGTGTAAATCAGTACAACTGCATTGACTTCACCAGAACCACTCCAGTTTTCGTTGGCTGAAGATATTGGTCTTTATGTAAATACAGAGCACTTGATTTATTTCTGTATTGCACTGGTTTTCCATGTGGAATTAAATTGTTTTAAATTAAAGCTGCTCTGTTACAAAGGTAGAGCAACAGAGAGTGATGAATCAGACCCCAACCACCCGAGGGGGATCTGATCAGCTTGTCAGAGAAAGTCTTTTCTCATATGAGTGCTCATTATGGCACGCTCCCTATGGCTATGCTGAGAGTGAAATGTTCTGTGACACCAACACACTCTGATCATGAATTGTCTTAATCTGCCAGAGCACAGCTCCTATGCAGGTGGGATTGGTCACGCGTACCATGCTGTCCTACGTTGCTCCCTGAGGTGTCCCCTCTGAGAGCACTAGGTGTGGGAATAATCCCCATCAGGTCCTGCACTGCAGGCCGCCAGCATGCTCGTGAAAAACTTAAGTCAAGCTTACTTCCAGGAGTGCTCTTAAGGATGCCTCTTATCCACAAGCCTTGCCATAGCACTTATCTTTCATCCTCCTTGTCTGTTCTATAGGCAATCCTTGTATATACCTACCATATAACTCCATAAAAAGCATGTGCCAGCTGTCTCTGTTGCTCTTATAATTTATTCCAAAGCTTAGTCAAGGTGAAACCCCAGCTGGCTCAGCTCCCCACCAGCCACAGTCTAGGATGAGGTGTTCTCTGAAACTCCCAGGGCTTGGCTGGATGGCCAGGGACACTGCCCCTGCATTCACACCTCAGAAGGGTACAACAATATGGATGCACATCACTTGCTTCCCTGGTGGGATCATAGGGTTATTCCAACTCACACGACAACTATTTACAAGAAGTGAAAGGCTACTTTGATTGTACTGTCAGGAGTTTGTACCAGTCTGGCAGGAAGACTTCACCTTGATCCAGAGATCGGTAGTGCTGTCTCCCTGGAGCTTGGAAAAAATGGTTACTAGAGATCATGGCACAGCAGGCTGGAATCCAAATGTCAATGATCGCTGTAACTGGAGCTTTTGTGTGGCTAAACAACATTTGCACAACCTCATATTTCCTGGGGAAATACTGTAGAGATGTAATGTACCCAGGAGGCATGCTTTCTTGTCCACTATAAACATCCATGATAACTATATGTGTGAGAGGTAATATTTCTCATTGATCTCAATGTTCTATTAATAAAAAGATCAAAGTAAATAGGCTGCTGTTTGCAAAATTGGCACCTTCCGACTTGTAAAAAACAAGCTGCACATCACTGATCACCCAGCAGTATGATCTCCATTCTCATTCTGATGGTAGGGGAATTCCCAGCTGGATGGTTACAAGGTGGTCTATTTTGTATTTTTCAATATGTGCAAGAACAGCAATAGTTTTTCAAGCTGGGAGACTGCAGAAGACTGGTCACCCCAGAGGACCCTTGATTAGGGTCTGATGAGTTTGGGTGTGACCCTAATAGCCCCAAGGTACTCATGAGTGGGTCACTGGGGCATGGCATTCCCCATGGCATTGTGGAGTATGGGTTGCCTGAGCTTGGCTGCCCCAAGCAGGGTTGTTGCTGATGCTGGTCATCCACATTACTGGAGGTAACCTGCCAACAAGAGCATTTCTGTTGCTTCCCCGCTGGACTGCACTCTGGACACCTAGGAGGACACTCCAAAGGAGAGAGAGTGTTGCTGGGACACCATTTGGCATTAGAGGTATTTGCAGAGGCACTGTGACAACAAGGTGTGGATGAAACCAGTCTTTTCTCAGTGTACTTCTCCCCTGCTGAGCCATTTCCCTCCTTATCCACTGCTCTCATCATGAGACAGGCTGAAAGGCCACAGACGCATCTTCCCCCAGCCTTGCTGATCTGGAGCTGCCATTTGAAGCTGCGCTGCCACTGGCAACCAGCATCACAGCAGCTTTCAAGAGGCTTAAACTGATAACGATCAGAAACCAGCTCATGACAAGGGTTACAAGGTGAGGTTTGTGTCACTCCCGTGACCCATCCATGTTTGTACAATGTGAGGTGAACTGCGGTTCAGTTCAGCCAAACGAGATACATGGCTTAGACAGTAAATGCAGCTGTTGCTTATTTATAAAAGGCAGGTTTTTTTCTTTTAATTGATTTTTTAGGTACATTTGATACATGAAAAACAATCCCTGATGTAGAGTATTTAATATTATTCGTCTTGTGACCTATGACATTTGTACCTTTAATCTGTATTCAAAATTTGCTCTCCCTATTGATTATGGTCCCCATGTCTCAGTCACTCTGCTCTGAAAATCCCATTGATTTCAAAGGGATTTGGCCAAGCAGAATGATAGCTCTAAAAACCAAATTTCAGTGGTTGGCAAAAGTTAGGTAAAGTTGAATATTGTGTGATTTCCACTACAAATGATGTGATTCTTATGGTTCTGACTGGATAAAATAAAGGGTGAAATTAAACTGACAATGAAAATAAGGGGAATAATATCTATCTGTGACCCTGTAACTAAAGCAAAGAGTCCTTTATAGTCACCTGTTATGGTATACGTGCTTGGTCTAGGAACATACTTTTTCTATGCCAGAGGAGCCTTAGGCTGAATACTTGATAACTAACTCAGGGTGACAGTTCAGGGAACCTGTGAGTGTGCAAAGACCTCAGAGTTCAATGTTTCTGTGCACTTGCTTGGTTCTTTCTCTCCTTCCTCAAATTAAAAGAACATTTTATTATTGCCATATTATTTTTTTTACAGATTACAGAACAGACCGAAACCCACAGTTGTCATGGAACAATCTCCTCAAAGTTTTATTAACAAAAAGACCAGCACAGAAGAACACCTCACAGGTACAATTTCAATATATATCACTATGGAGTAATTAAATTTGTCTGACACGGCATCTTTTTTATTTGAGTGCTTTTTTGCTTTCTTTTTTCCCCAGCAAAATAATCTTGGCCTAAATGTATATTCGTCCTGGTAGTTTCCCTCACACTTGCCATTATTGTGCTAAGGGATGAGAAAGTGTCTTACAGAGAAATGTATCTGGCATTGATTTGCATTAGGTTGGTTTTTTTAGTCAGTGGTAATGCAATGACAAGCCTTTTAGAGAGATGATGAATGCAGTGTAATGTCTTTGAACATGAATTTTTTGTGTGGAACCCAATTAACAAACCTAAACTACTTCTATTCAAATACTCTGGAAAGATAACACCAGTCACAAATGTTAAATATCTGTTTTGCTTTTCTTTGCTTACTCATGCATTTATTCAACACTTGCTATAGCAGTTTATCTAAAATTAGGTCCAAAGTAATTTAGGCAGACATACCTTATGTGAGAGATTCTGTAGAAGACTTTAAATCATAGTGACAGCCATTAGAAATTGCTTAAAGGAAAAACATTTCTGAACAATTTTAGGCCTAACAATGGAACTTTTTAAAAGATTAAAAAAAACCCCCACCTTGTGTATGGATATTTGAATGGTCCTTACTTTCAGGAAATTACAGTGTGTAAAAGCTGAAGGCCCTGTATAGCTCCTGCATTGTATATACTACCCTTGCTTGCACTTTAAGTAAAACTGAACTTGTCAGCAGATAATTTAAGCTATTTGGAGTTTTCCAAACCTTGACCTCTTCAACTCTGAGTTCAGTACTACTCAGAAATAATTCAGTAGCCAAGGACATGATGCACAGCTTATTCTGTGCTTAGCTTTTAGCTTTAGAAACATCAGTCTTTTCAGCACCCTGTATATACGCAGGCTTCTCTGGGGTGACCTTAAGTACCTCAGTTAGCAAGTACTGGTTGAAGGCACACAAATTCTGAGGGAGAAAGTTAGATTTTTCAGTCTCTGTTTCAGCACCAAAGTGCTCAGAGCTGGAAGTGCAGGACAGAACAACTGAACAAATGGGAAGTTTCACAACTGCTCTTATGTCAGCCTTTCTCCCCAGTTTGGCCATTCATGTCACCTCTTCTCTGCCTACCCTCATCTGCAGGAGGTGGAGTGCTGTGAAACCAAAATTCCTGGGGACGGTGGCTGCACACCATAGTTGCTGGGAGGGTGTTATACCTCCAGTGCATCCCCCCAGTTCCATTTTGATGCAGCCTGACAATTATGTCAGGGATCTGTATTTCTGCTCCATGTATTGTATGCACATATTTTGAGTCTCTTGAATTCTTTTATTGCAGTTACAATAAAATAATTATAGTTAACTTTTAATGTCTTGGATTTTATATTCATTGTTAAAAAATGCAGATAATTAGAAAAAAACCCTACTTATTATATTTTTATGTTGTTTTAATATTACAAACATAATTTACATATAAACCTTATGAAAAGACAGGAATTTAAGTTGAAAATTAAAAGCAATTCTGCTCTGTCTTCAGAAGTATTAATCTGTTTTCCTAATTCTGGTTTGGTGAACAAGGAAGGCACGGACTAGAATTACTGCACAAGGCCAGGTCACCTATCAGGCTACACATCAGTATAACCACCATCACACAAGATGATGATACAGTCAGAAAAAGGTTCTTGGGGAGTGAGAACTGAGGTCTACAAGTCTAAGGTTGTTTTGATAAATAAACTTACATGTAAGTGAGAGTGGCCCTTGTGAGGCAGGGAGAGATCTTGGTGTCCCAGCCTGTGTGGCTGCAGGACTTCTTCAAATCAAAATGCTTGGAGCTTCTTAAGGGGCACATACTCTCACAACTCCCTCTTCCAGAGGAAAGAAATGTACACGTATAATAGGTATACAGTGTACATATAATACATAATACAATAGGTACCTGCATTTTCAGCCAGGTTCTGAGTTTGTACCTTATGTCTTTGAGATCTCTGAGACACTGCATGTATTTAAGTCTCTACAGAGCTATGACTGGTCCCTGCATTGCTCTGCTTAGACCTTTCCCTTGGTAACACCTAGTCCACATGCTACTCTTCTGCCTGAACTTCCTCAGCTTGGCTCTGTTCCTCCTGTTTTGCTCTTATATCAGGCACTGGTGTCTAACCACTTTAACAAAAAGGGGTGGCTTAATGGGAAAAAAAGTCCACATTTTAGCTGTATGAATGCACATTGCCAGATGACTGTGTCATGACATATTTAACCTATTGGACCTTTCTGTTTGTTGTTTTCATTATGCTTGAGAGGAATTTACAATACTCCTATTTTTAATAGCACTGGTCTAAATTCTTCCTTTCCTTTTCTAAATAACATCAGGCCATCGAGAATTTAGATTCAAGTGGTACTGTCCCATAACTTACCGGATCAAGCGGAGATCTGAGCTAGTAGAGCAGGTTTTTAAGAATCCTTCAAATAATTTTGATAGTTTGACTGTGTCTGTCTTGGACCTGGAAAAATATACCTAAAATAATAAACCTTTGCGAAGTGTTAAAACTTGTTTCTTATATGTCATTACTGTGGCTCATGTGTCATATCTTACAAATATTGATTTGTACATGAAATCAAATTTGTAATGGTTGTATTTTTTATTCTTTATCCTTCTGCTAAGTGGGAATCATAATCCAAAATCAATATGTATTTTCCAGCACACAGAAAAACCTCTATATGTGAATTGTGGACCATTTATAAAGTTTCCTTGTTCTTATATGCAATATGTCTAACATTTTTGAGTCTCACTCTGATGCAAATGCCATTTTTTAAAAGTGTCAGTATTATGTTAACATTTTATTTATATAACTTCTTGACTAGCTCAGAATATAGTTTTTCCTTTGTGTGATGTATTGAAGCCTACCTGAAAACATGAATCACTTAAGTGAGACCTCGACTACATCTGCCCAGCTCTTACTCATTATTAGATGATTATGGTATGTGCTGGGAAAATAAACCAAACACAAATAATTGTTATGGGGGAGCCTTATCCAGAACCTCTGAACTATATCTACCCACCTTTAGGTGTGCATGGGGAAGAAACCAAGAAACAGAAAGGCATTCTTAAGAACACATGCTTGTAACACATTTAGGGTGGGATATCAGAAGGTGAGAAAAACCCATGTAGAAACAGCTAGCTGGCTTTAAATATGGAGAAAGTCAAAGGTATTTGTCTTGGGGTGACAGACCAGCAAGGCCTTTGGAAATTTAGTCTGACCATCTAAGTGAGAAAGCAATAAAGAGGTAAAGCTCCTTGATAGGAAGACCTTCCCAGGAGCCCAGCACACCACAGAAGGCTGAGCCCAAGGTGGAAGCACTGTGTGAAAGCCAGGACACCAGCCAGGGTTTGGGCACTTCATCCAGCTGTGAGGAGTCCTGCTGCCCCGAGGCCACCATGACACTTAAGCTGGACCCAAGGCCACTGTGACACTTAAGCTGGACCCAAGGCCATGGCTGGTGGGGGTGTATCTGTATGACATGTGCATGAGTGTGTGTGTTGTAGAACAGAAATTGCTACCCACCCACTATACTCATTCTGGTTAGTAAATAAATTTTATATTTTATGGGATGGAGTGCTGTGGCTTTTTCCTTGTGGTTACCCCCCTCCTAAATTTTGCTGTGACACATTTGCTGTTCTGTAGTTTCACTTAGTCCTACTTTTTCTTTGTCATTTTTACTTTCCATCTTCTCAGCCTTCTGCCTCTGCACTGTAACCTCTCTCAGTGAGATTTAGGGTCTGATACACTTTCAGCCCTGTAATATGTGCTCCATCTCCTGCAACAATTCAAAGTCTGTCTTTTCAAGATTTTGTTTTGCCTTTATTTTCCCTCAATAGAAAGAATTCCTCTTGTGGCTTATCTGAACATTTCCTATCCACACCTGTAAATAAGACTATGCTTTAACTTTAAAATCTTTTCTTGTATTTTCAGATATCACATTAACTTATCTATGAGCAATGGATGTACATAGAATGAGGACTTCTCTAATTTTCAGAATAACCAAAGGGTGATGTTGAAACACGCACTATTGTCACAAATTCTTCTTCTTTTTTTAAATCTCTTTTTTTTCTTAGGTAGTTTCAGGCCTTTTATGTCAAATTTTAGCTTCCCTTGAATATAGTGGTTCTGCTGAAAGGCTGAGCACCGCTAAAGTCTGTACTTTCTTTCATTATGCTTCTTGCTCTCTTATTCTGATTAGGTGTTGTATTGTCATCTTTTTAGTTTTCTGATTTGTTCTGGTCATTTCTACAGTCTGAGACATACCCGCAAGAAATTTTTTTCCTCTCTAACATTATAATCTAATCTGTTTGTTATGCAGACTAACATCATCATATTCTTTTTCTAAATCTAATCCAAGATGTAAATCTAATGCTCTTTTTTTTCTTAGTTGTGCGTTTCTTACAGCTTTTGACAGGTTTCTGATACCTCTTACAGTCTAATCTCAGGTTAAGGATTTGTCAAAGCTTTCAGAACAGTCTGTTTGTCTCAACACTCTCAAATATGTACTACATGAATCCACTTCTTGGATTACAATGGTCATTAAATTTCAGTAACACAATATGTTAACTAGCTTGCTCTTTCTTATTTAACTGTTGATTCTTAAATTAATCTCATACTCTGTGATATTAAAATGAGAAAACCTGCCTTATTCCGTTTTTCTTTTCAGGGTTTCCCCTTGGCTTCACAAAGATACAATTATCTTGCTTGAACCTTTTCAGTCATCTGCTGTACTCCTGGAGAGTTTCAGCCTCTTTAGATTTTCAAATTCATGCTCCACATTGTCCCATTATTCCTCTTCTATTCCACTGTTTCTCAAGTCACTCTTCTTTTTCAGCTTTCACTCCTGATACCATGCTGTAAATATACAGTGACTGGAGAGAACTCTGTCTCAGAGATTACACTCTGATGAATTTCTAATGTAATAATTCTACTTAATGGATCTTGGTCAAGTATCAAGTGTCCCAAAAGTACCAAAGATTTCTCCAGCATCTAGATCTGATTTAATAACTTGGGTTAATTTTTACAGTTTTCTCACAACCTTTTAAAATTATCTACACTGTTTACTAACCAAATCCAATAAATGTCTAATGCAGTTACAGTTAATTGGTAGGAGCTGATAACATGGACTCACTGTTTTCTTTTAATGTCATCTCTGCAGGCGGTGGTACAGCTGCCTCCCTTTAATCCTGCTCTGTTAAGCCTACTGGGAAAAGCCACCCAGCTCCAGAGAGACTTTGTTTCCATCCCGTCTTGTCTGAGGCTTTTCAGACATTTTTCTTCTGATGTTGAGGAGAACGCTGACAAGATCAGCCCCATTATCTTGGCCTCAGCATCATGATAAGAGAGAAATCTAGAGTTTAGTTAGGAAGACTGCAAAATCATATTCACCTTTCTCTACAGATGCACACTTTACTGGCTAATATCAAGACATGCTGATGATGTAAGACATACTTGATATATATAGTAGTATTAGCAGACAGTGGTATGAATGTAAAGGAAAAAGTATGAGGAAGTGTATTTTTGCAGCCTCTTACGGTAAGAAGCTGTTGCTTAAATTGATCAGGTACCATGTCTTCCATTGGAATGGTTGCACAAATATTTGCTGTTCATTGGAATGAATTTACTTTGGAAAAAATAACCTAAGTGAGCACCTTTGCCCTACCTACTTTGGAGGTAGGATTTTTCTTAACTATGTGCTTAAAGCCAGACTAATTTACATTCTCAATTTAGATGTAGGAAATAATTTAAAAAAAAATGAAGACCAGTGTGGATTAAACAGTTATCTTTTTGAATTCAAAACTTTCAAACAAAGATAATTCACATATAGCCAGATTCACAATGCTGAAAGTACCAAAACATTCTTCCATACATCAGTTTTGCAAGAAACAGTATAACAATTATGCTATAATTGCTAGATAACTAAACATTTATGTGTACATAATTATATTGTAATTTTTAGCTACAGAAGCCTATACAGAATCTAGAGTGATATTATATGCAATTAAGTAATTTATTCTACAATTACCTCATAGATTTACATAGCCAGTGAAGTGCCAGTGTAGAAATCACTAAATAATATGGATGTTTTAAAAAAAAAATTAGAAAATTATATAATAGTCGAGAAGGGTAAAAATGGCCTTTGAAAACTTAAGTTGAACTTTTTCTTTACCTTTGCACACTGTTTTTTCTCAAGAATTTGTTTTCTGAAAGTGTTGAAATATAAGTGGAAAGAACACTAAAGTAACAAGAGAGTCCATATAAAGAAACAACAAAATATACACATATTGACTTGGCTATACAGAAAGGAGAAGATGAGAACTGAATAGAGTGAGCTCTGTTAGGCTGTGTAATTTTTCCCCAGTGTGTACACAGTGCATTTAAAATTAAATTTATCTGCGGAAGTAGAAACCTTTCTGTAGGCAACAATTTTAACTGTTATATGGAAGAACCAGACAATTTAATAGATTTTTTCTGTCTTCAAATTAAGTAGAACAATTTTATCCCTCATACAGCCCTGTATCAGAGAGCACATTAGGACTGTGATTTTCTGAACATTGGTTTGTGAAGTTTGAATTCTTGATTATATTTGGTAAAATAATATCCTCCTGGGATAAAAAAAAAAAAAAAATCTGGCCAAGAAATAGTTTTGCAATGTTACATACTTAATTAGGAGAGACACTAATAGCAATATTAGCAGTTCTTTCCTTTCTTTTGAGAAGAAATGTGAGGAGGTCAGTACAAAAAACTGCAGTCATGTCATCATCAGCTTAACTAGTTATCCTCTGCAGGGAAGTGGAAAATCTCTACTGTTGTATTTTCTCTGTGGTTTTTTGCTTTTCCTCTAGCTTGTCTGGTTTGCACCCCAACCAAGCTGTCTATGAAACCCAGGGGACTGACCATAGGAAAAGCAGTCTTACTGCCTGGACTTCATTTCCTACTAAGGGTAGTAAAGAATAAGGCTTCACTGCTGTTTTACTTTTGTACACAGTTTTCACACTCTGTTCTGCCTTCTGCTGTCTCACTGCTGGCATCCTCCTTATTGGGGTTTTAAAAATTTTTTTTTTCTTGAGGAAAGTAGAGAGGAAAAAGACTCCCTCTTCTCAATGTGGCAAAAAGAGACAAAATTCTTGCAAGTTAATCTCCAAAAAGGAAACAATTCCTACCTACTTGAGTCTTCAGCTCATGCTAATATCAGAGGTTCTGAAGCTTGAAGTATTACATTCAGTGTAAACTGGGACTTTTCCTTCAGGGAAAGTCACAGTTGATTGAAAACAACAGCACAATTTAAAATGCCACAGTAAAGGCCTTTTGCTTTTATTTTCAAATACACTTTTGAGGAAAGTCAATTTGATTTAGAAAAAGATTTTTTTAAACTTATTACAGTTTATATGTTTGCAGTCAGTTAACTTTGCATGGACAAAATGCATGGCAATGTTTTCCTTCAGCTTTCTAAATTCAGTTTGAATGTTAAAAAAATAACATGTGCTCTAGACTTAAAAATGTCTAATATGAAGTAGTTTCAAATAAAAGTACAAAACCACCAGGGATAAACTAGATTTGTTTCTAACTCTGACAGCTAGAAAAGAAAGTACAGCCAGTGTAAAATGTTTTCAAGAGGTAAGCAAAAGAAAACAGACCTCTGAGGTAGTTAAAACTAGGGAGCTACAACTCCTTAGCTCAGCTCTCAATTTCAGACTTTTCTATATATTTTCTTTTCATTAATGCCCATGTTCCTCAAGTTCAGTCTGATTTGTGGGAAGTTTCCATTGGTATGTACTGTGTGTAATGGATGAGATGGGGAGCAGTGTTGTCACTTCAAAAAATGATGGATTAAGGGACAGAGGGTAGGGATCAGGAAGATAAATGGATCAGTAGACAAGTTCTTCTCTCCTTAATCAGCAGTATTTACACTGAAAACAAAGGGAGTTTTGTGACAGTGGGGCTGAGGTTAGATGATCTGGCCAAAGCCGTACTCTAAGCGCATCCTTTAAGTCTCTTCATTAGCTGGAGGAAGTTCAGAGATTTTTCTCTACTGTTCTCTACTTCTATCAGCAAATATGGAACAATGACCCTTGATTTAAATAGATAGTAGATCTTGATTTAAAGAGATGACAATCTGCTAAAAGGCAAAATTTTGAAGTATAATTAGGCAATAACAGACAAGAAAATTCTCCCCAGGGACAAGATATAAGTTAGAAGCCGCTGATGACCTAAGATATTGTAAAGAGATAGCTGTTTATTTTCTCCTAGAAATCAATCTATGATTGGATTAGTGTCACAGTCATACAGAGAGACAGACCATTATTCTATCATTCTTATTAATGAGTAGCTTTCTTTATATTTTAATATTTTGCTCTAATTATTTTAAGAAAATTAAGACTATGCATTGGCCAGTCAGATTACTTACCTTATCTTTCATCAGCCTCTGCATCTCAGAAGATAAGGACAGAATAATGTGGTTACAGTGGTTATTTCTGAGTCGGAGGGAGGGTGCAATTGTAAAGCAAACCTCTAATCTTCATAGCTAGAAAAGTTAAGCTGGGTAAAATCACTTCTCTTTTTTTTTTTTTTCCCATGCTCAAAGGCTCAGTCTGGCTTTAAAACTGTATTAAGACTGAAATATTTCACTAGTCTGTGCTACTCTCTTGTCCTCAAAAAGCTGCATGTGGCTGCCTTTTGCTGCCTCTGTTGGTTCTAATCCACTAACTTACAAGAGCCGTGTAGGCTGGTGAGGTCCAGGTGCCACAAATATTCAGTATCAGACCAAAAAGATAAAGTTGCTCTCTCTGAGCAAAAAGACATTGAATTTCAAGCTAGAGAGAAATTCTGTTGTATACGGGAAGATCTGCACTGCTACTTTGGAAAAACCCTACTGACAGTTCAGTCCTCAATTTCCAAGAAATCAGAACTCCACTTTAAGGCTTTAAAGTGAGTCTTTCACATTAGGGGCTGTTGGTATTTTCTCTTATCCCCCAAGTTCAGATTTGGCTCTGATAACTATTTCAGTAACATAAATGAAAGATAGCATTTTCATGCCATACAAATGTAGGCAGATCTGATTGAAGGTATAGGCAAAACAGGGAGCTGCCAAGGGCAGGCAGCCTTCTGGGGATGGCAGTGTAGCCACAGCCCATTTCTTGGCCATTTCTGATAGACCTCTGGAAATCATGTGTATAGCAGATGCTGCCATTTGAAGAGGGTTTGTGCTGTTTGGAATAGCTGTGTGGCTGCAAGGGAAGGCAGGGATATCCCAGAAGCAATATGTTTTGCTCTTGCTTCTCCCTTTGCACCTCTATGGCACAAAAGCCATATGCCGGCCCTTATAGGGGTCTTCCCTCTGCCACTTCTCTTCCTACTGTGGGCTCAGGCCCAGTCCTTCATCCTTGAAACAACAAGACTGAGGAGCTCTCAGGAGTCTCTGAACTCAGGTTTGAAAATAATGTGAATACAAAGAGTAACCCTCTAGGGATAAAACCTAAGATTTCTTCTCATCTACAGAGATATATCTCAACAGCTCAAAAAAGCTATTCAGACACAGCAAGGACAACAGTCATTTTTGAAATATCATATTTTTATGTAGAAATTAGAGAAGACTCAAAACGGCAACAAGGGACCCAGGCCTTTATGTGAAATTTTCTGAACTTCTGTGCTGTTTGGTGGCTGAATTTTGGTATAGTTCACAATCGGCAGACAGAGTGAGTGGTGAACCATGCCATTTGGACATAAAGACATAGACCGGATACAGACTAATCAAAAACACAGAACATTTAATTAGAAAAGAAATTCTCACAAGATAGATTAAGATCATATTTGCTTAAGATTTTGATACTGGCTTGAACTGATTGTGGCTATGTAGTTGCCCAGAGCTTGCTGCCAAAATGGGTTAGTTTCAGAATAGGATGGAACATTTCTGGGTAAAAAGAAAAAGCAATTTTATTGCATACTTTTGAACTGTTACAGCCAGACTGAATGTTGATTAATTGTCCAAAATATTTTTTTTTGTCCTTCCAATAAAACTATTTTTTCAGCACATTACAGTTGGCACAGAGATGGAGTATCACCCTTTTTGATGGAGTGACCATAGATGTTGACAGATTCACATTTCTTCACTGGCATGACAAAATCAATATGCTATTTCCCATTCTTAAATATGACCCAGAAAAGGCAATGTATTATCAAGAAACTTCCAGATGCAGAGGAAAGTAAATAAAACAATCATACCATATTTCACTATCCATAACCTCTCCAGGCATTTCAGGGAGTATCCACACAGCATCAGCGCACTGCCATGCAGAGAGATGGCTCTGCTAATGCTCTGAATAACACTGTCAAGCACTGGCAGCAGTGTAATGTGATAATGCAGCTTGGGTAATTAACTGTGTGGAGAAGCTGAGTATGTTTGCAGCAGTATACTGTCATACTATTGTCTGTCTGCTGCCTAGGGTACCTAAGCTAGCTCATTCAGACACCCTTTAAAACCTCCACGCCCATTGAAGATAGTAAGTATTAGCAGTGCTAATTACTTATGCTTGGGTGAAGCTCCTTGTAAACATCTGTGAAACTATATCATTATCCTCCTTCAAATCCCTCATTAAAGCTCTCCTTTGCCATGATGCCTACAAAAAACTTGTCAACAGTTAATCTCTAGGTGCGTTGAGACAACTGCTTGTCATGCTGGCTCGGGCATCCCACTGGCTTCTTGCATTTCCCCTCTGCCTCTGCATCCTTCTCTTGGCTTGTGTTAGGACTTAAGATCTGTGGGACTGAGTACCAACTTTTGGTTTGATGTCTACTGCTTGGTTCACTGAATTAAACCCTCACAGAAAAATACTTTTCTGAGTTTGCTGAAAAATTGGAGATATATAGGAGAGTGCTGGAAGAATGGTTCACAAATTAGAGAGGATGCCTTAGAGAACTCACTCTGCTTAGTTAACCAAGAAAATGACTGAGAGACTACATAACTAGTGTAAATAAGGTCCCTTCAGGGAAAGAATGTACAAAGGGCTCTTTAATCTAGTAGAGAAAGACAGAAACAAGAAATGATAGCTAGCAGTTAAAAAACAAATTCATATTAGGAATAAGCTACTCATTTTTAACAGTCCGGGTGGCTAACCAGTGGAACAAAGTGGTGAAGAGATGAAGTGCTGCTGTGTCTTGGTATCAGGAGAGGAATGCTTCTCAGAATTGTTTGCATTACCCAGCACAGGTCATGCATTGCCAGACTCCACTGGCATACAACAGCTACTGATATGTAGGAGGTCAGTCCAGAAGATCTCTGGTTCCTTCTAGCTTTATGAGTCTTCAAAAAATGGTTAACAATGCTGTGAGGACTTCAAAGACTCTAGATTCACCTAAATGGTTTGTCCGTTCCATGAGTGGAAAGACAAGTTATATGTCTAGCTGCAGTTTTGCTTACCTATTTAAAATTGCTGGTTTTGCTTTCTTTCTGATTTCAGGTGAAATATTAGCTGCATAATATTACCCACACATCTGCAATGAGGAGAGAGTAAGGTAAGAAAAAATAGCTGATTAGTTTCCAAGGGAAAACACACAACAAGTCTATATACCCAATGTTGCTCTGAATTATTTATAGCATCTATTAGTAGAGCAGACGAAGCTTTGTAAAGTGTAAATGAGCCAACTGATATGATATTTATATGTGAAAGAAAATACCTAGAAGAGTCGTCAAATTCTAAATTTAAACAGTTTATAGTCAGGTTAGTAGAATAGTTTGCACCAGCCTCCCTAAGCAGATTTTTTTATCTTTATGTTTAAACAAACTTGGAATAAAAATTTTTCAGAAGGCTTCTTTTTCTCCATTGCTCATGTTATTTATAGATAATGCCAGTTTATTGCTTTAAATAGTCAGTACCACAGATATTTACAAAGCCCAGTTTATGTGCAGAGGACATCTTACCATGTTCTTCACGCAGTTAGCCCTGGATTATGTGAAAGCTTAGATCGCATCACTGAACTATTTAATAAAGCAGTGACCTTACCAGTGGTGTACATTTATGCTAAAAGTTCAGCAGGATCTACAAAGGTAATGAGAAAATGGTTACTCCAGTTTACACATTGAATTCTCCAGGGACTTCTATGTGCAGCAGTGATATTGCAGATGGGTAATTCCCACATTTCTTCTTTGGAGCTTCTAATAAAGCCAAGGTTGAAAAACAGTGCTTCAAGTGAAGAAAATATTTGTGACATTTATTTGGTTTTATTGAAGAGTCAAACACATCCCTTACATTCTTGAAAGAAGCTTGTTCAGATACAAGCAAATTGTAGCAAAATAAAACAATGTATATTTAAGCCATGTGCTTGGTGAAAAACACTGATGTAATACTGTATTTCAGTGATTCTAATATCTTTTATCACCCATCCTTTACTGTGAAGGAAGAAAGAAAACATGTCCAGGTCAACAGTACTCAAATTTTTTTTGTCAATGAGTGATGTTTTCTCAATGAAGCACAGACATGAAATAGAATTTAAGAACAAAACTGTGAGATGGAGACTAACAGGAATAAGACTTTGACAAAATGAAGTCAGTCCTGACATAAGTTACTAGACTAAAAATGTCAAGCTCATTTTCTCTGAGTTACATCAGGCTTGAATTTCACTTAACCAGGCAGAGCTCTCCTCACCTCTGTTTCCAATCAGACTAATGTATAGTAATTGCTACTGTTATTTTGCTTATCCACTAAAAATATATATAACTTGAATCAGGCACTAGTAGAACTGTAGATAAATGATAAAAATACCAGGCACATTTAGGTATATTAATTGTAGAAAAGTAATGGATTATAGATTATAAAATAAAAAGGGACTCTCAGCATGTGAAGGCTTTTTTTTTAACACTTAATTTATTACTCCTTGCTTTTCAAGCAGAAGGCATAGTAATTTCCCTATAAACATGCTGATCAATATTTAGATAAAGCACCGAATACATTTTTATCAAACTTTATAGGGCTATTAAATGAGTTTGAATAAAAATTTGAGAAATGAAAATAGTAAAGAAGATCTGTCACAATAATTACTTACAGGCTGAAGACTGCTTCCTTCCATACTCCCCAAACTAATAAAAGACACTTTTGCATGGAATATAGAGTAGGGTTCCTATTGATTCATTTACTGCTATTTTCATTTGTCATTACAATTAAGGCTTTTGGATAAGCCAGCTCTGGTTTAAATAACATGAAATGGTGATAGGACCCAAAAGACTGATTTCCTGGAAGTCGTTTACCTAAGCCTTTGCCTGATTGATCTGCCCATAGATCTCGCTGTGGCTCTCTGCTTTTCTTCCTGCCCAGGGCTCTTGCAGATGAGTTGAGAACTACCCAATACCTGGGTCCCTTTGAATTCTTATAGTGCTTTCACCAGAAAGGAGGGAGTCTGGGAAAAAGAAAAGGAAGCAGAGGAACCCTGTCACTAGTGAAATAACTTATTTTCTGGATCCTCCCAAACCAACACAGATTTAAGGCAATCTGTTGCTCTGGAAAATCAAAGCTCCTGGTTTTCTGCAGGACTGGGAGTTGACTAGGAAAGACATGCCAATAAGTAAATACTGCAGGTTTTTCCTGTCTAGATTTTACTGCTATGGACTTTACAACCTGAAAACAACTTTTGCACCTCCTTGAAGGAGCTTTGCCTTTGTATTAAATATAATCCAAATGTTTAAATTTATAGGAAACATCCAAAAGCTTGTCTAGTGCTGACTGCTGCTTTAGGGCCTTTACTTTCTTATTGTGCTACCACATGTGTGATTAAATAATCTCCCCTTATGTTGACAGCTTTGTTGTTTGATAAAATTTTCCTTCCTCCAAAAGATTCCTGTCAGGAACTTTCCTCCTTCAAAGTGATACTTCTATAAAAGAAGGGAATAATATTTGGCACAGCTGACTTCAAGGAACTTTATTTGATATTTAGAAAGGGATTCAGAAAATGATCGTTAACCTTTGGAAGTTTTAAACCTTTGACATTTGAAAAGTCAGATTGTACTGGCCTAAGAAGCAAACCAAATCTTAAGGACAGATAGGTAATGCAAGGCAAATCACAGGCTTCGAGTAAGACTGATAAAGGAGAAAGCATAGGCTTAAAAGCAGGCTATGTGGTGTTGATAAAGCAATTGCTGAATTATCATTTTGTCTCCAGCTGTTACTTTAAAATCAAATCTTTTAAGTAAGATGAGGTCAAAGTCTAATCCTTCCTCCCCTAAATCTCAGCAATTCCCACTGAAATCACCTCTCCCCATATCTGGCAGAATTTGGCACTTTCTTTTCAAGGGAAGCTGGGAATCCTACTTCACTGAAGGCAGGGATTCCTATTTAGAAAATAGAAATCTTTATCTTCCTTTCAACCAGTAATAGCTATAGGTAGCTCTCCCTGATGTACCAGAGCACAGCATGAAATCCATTACCTGTGTCAATATATCTGTTTTTAAGCCCACCAGCATTTCAGCAGCAAAGTCTAAACCATCCAGACTTAGGAGATATTTTTATTAAATTTATTCTATGCAAAAATATAAACATTTCATTGTAATTCAGGACTATTGCCATTTCTCTTTTACATACCATATATATATACACACACAGATATATATATATGTATAAAATGAGCATAAATTAGAATACATTGTGGTGGGTTGATCCTGTCTGGATGCCAGGTGCCCACCAAAGCTGCTCTATCACTCCTCTCCTCAGCTGGACAGGGGAGAGAAAATATAATGAAAGACTTGTGGGTTGACATAAGGACAGGGAGATCACTCAGCAATTACTGTCATGGGCAAAACAGGCTCAGCTTGGGGAAATTAATTTATTACCAATCAAATCAGAGTAGGATAATGAGAAATAAAATCAAATCTTAAAAACACCTTCCCCACACCCCTCCATTCTTCCCTGGCTCAACTTTACTCCTGAATTCTCTACCTCCTCCCCCTGAGCGGCGCAGGGGCACAGGGAATGGAGGTTGCAGTCAGTTCATCACACATTGCCTCTGCTGCTCCGTCCTCCTCAGGGGGAGGACTCCTCACACTCTTCCCCTGCTCCAGCATGGGGTCCCTCCCACAGGAGACAGTCCTCCATGAACTTCTCCATTGTGAGTCCTTCCCACAGGCTGCAGTTCTTCATGAACTGCTGCAGGTGGATATCTGCTCCACCGTGGACCTCTATGGGCTGCAGGGGAACAGCCTGCCTCACCATGGTCTTCACCACAGGCTGCAAGGGAATGTCTGCTCTGGTGCCTGGAGCACCTCCTCCTTCTTCATTGACCTTGGTGTCTGCAGAGTTGTTCCTCACATATTCTCACTCCTCTCTCTGGCTGCAATTGTGCAGTTCCCCCCCGCTTCTTAATTATGTTATCCCAGAGGTGCTACCACCATCGCTGATGGCCTTGGCCTTGGCCAGCGTCGGGTCTGTCTTGGAGCCAGCTGGCATTGGCTCTGTGAGAGAAGAGAGAAGCTTCTAGCAGCTTCTCACAGAAGCCACCCCTGTAGCCCCCCCACTACCAAAAACCTTGCCATGTAAACCCAATATATTCATGGATATGCAGACCTTTTTTTTTACTATTTCACAGCTTATCTTTCATCATTGAAATAATTTCAAAATTCTGCTAGTCTTGACTTAAGTTTGTCTTCACTTCTTTGGGTATCATCTGTTTCATTTGTGTTCTTCATCAGTTGTCATTTTATGTAGATAGATATTCAATTTAAATGACTGACATATATCTATACCCTCACTGTAGTGCTTTACTGGCACAGATTGCACCACTGATAATATTCTCACGTAGAATATTAAGTATGAGGAAACAAAGGCAACAGCAACTACATGAATCGGAGAAAATATACCCGCAAAATGATAGCACCATAAAGTGAGTTAAAAAGGAATCATAACTTCACAACAAATACAAAACTAATAGGGACCATTTTAAAATGGGCATGAAGTGAAAAACAAATAAACAAGCAAACCACATAAAGTATCAGCCTGTCTGCAGAGGGAATTCAAGCATGGCAGGAAGACAGAGTATTTTGAAAAGAAATTGCAGAGTCAAATTATAGAAATACAACAGCATTTCTTGGTAAGAAGCAAGACAAAGAATTACTGTTTGTTGTGCATGATTTCAAACATGCATATATCTAGTCCTGGGACTGCAGTCATAAATACATTGCTGTGATCACCTGTGAAGCTGTATTTGTCATGGGAATCCTCATCTCATCATTCCAGTATGCAGGTGAATGCGGATTTAAAGGAGAGAAGAGAAAATAAAACCAATCTTTCCTTTCAGGGGGATACCATCTGTACCCGTTTCTAGCTGGAAAGTAGTCCTGCTGTGTCACAGTTCTGCATGGAGGCATTGCTGGATTTCATCATTGATGCATCTGAGGTGCTACCCAAACACTAAATTAAAGAAAAAATAATGAGAAAAAGAGATTATGTTGTAGCATGTTCATCACATACATGACTGAAGAAATGTGAAATGCTTAATGTGAAATGTACCAAACATTACAAATGCTTGAGCACTGCCAGTGTGCTCCATAACCCATATCACAAATAATATTTGCAAGAGTGATTGCTAACACTCCCCTTCCTGGGCCTTAGGTGCTACAAAAATCACCGAAGAAAGCCCTCCTCTTACCAAAAAAGGGCTTTGGTAATTTTCTTTTTCCTGTATCTGAGACTCATACAGCACTTACACTACGGATTTTTCCATTTACAGTATCTGCAGCAAAAGGACAGCTAAATCAACAAACTGATTTTCACAGCTATTGTTCATTCTTATTTCCTTTACTTGGTGATTTTCACACTTGTAATTTCAAGAACTACAAGATGAAAGAAATTGCAGTTATACAATGAACGTTTGAGCTGGACATTAGTAAGTGGTAGTATTATGTTCATACATCTTTGACATCTCTCAGTGTTACTATAATCACAGAGACAAATGCAGGCTTTTCCTGCAGTAATAAGTCAATCATCGCTCTTTGACTTAATAACAAAAACACCATGCAATAGGAAAATTGTTAACATTTTCCATAAAAATGAACGGAAATGAGAAAATCTGATGCCATCTATCACTGGCTTTTTAGAATGAATAGCTCTATTCAATGTATTTTTAATATAGTTCTACTAAACCTAAAACAACCAAACATTTCTTTATTATTTTTATCTTTACATTGCTTGACGTATATTAGGGATGCAGTGTGTGGTTTGCTGGAAATTCAACTTCTGTGAAACAAGCCCCTCTGGAGCTCAGCTCACAAGGTTCATTGTAATGGTGTTGATTCATGCCATTCCTCCTGTTAATGATATTGTACATAGCAAGACTTTGAAATCACTGAATGACATTCCTACGTGGGAAATCATACCACCAGTCCAGTGGGGAATTTACAGTACACCATGCTCGGGAACCAAAACAGTTGCTGAAACCATATGGTAACGTTCAGAACTAAAGCACAGTATAATTTTGTTAAGAGCACAGACACAATGTGGTAGCATTTCTGAGATGAGGCTTAAAGGTAGAGCTGGGAAAATGATGGACTTTCTTAGTTGGTTTTTTTTTGGTTGGTTGGTTTCTTTTTTGTTGTTTCTGGGGATGAACTAGAAATCCTGTTCTTTTTCTTTTGTTTGGTTTCAGTTCAGGTTCAAACATGAAATTAAATTTAATTAAATTCCTTTTATTTTGAGAGAGGATGTAGTGAAACAAAAAAAATGGACAAAATTACTTGTCGGGGGGGAGGATAAAATTGAATACATTTGGGGGTTTTTTTTGGCAAATGCTTCAGTTCAGAAAAAAATCTAAGCAACACTATTCATGAACTGGAAGAAGACCATTAAATGTACATTTGTCTCTGTGACAAACCCTCCAGAGAAGAGTTTGGATGTGCTCCCAAAAGAGCATTTCTATTTTTATCCAAACATCACAGCCTTGAAAGAATACTGGAAAAAGGAGGGAAAGACTACAGATCTGTTCCAGATTAATTCCAGATATTGATACCAGGGCTAGAAGTATAAACCAAAAACTATTCTTCTGAGGTCAGTAAAATTTATTTAGGGTCAAGACTCCTGATCAAGAACTTCATTTAACCCTAGAAGCTGCTGTAGTCCTTTGACTATTTTATCTGGACTTTACTTTCACTGTTCCAACTCCACGGGTGTCGCTTAGGATTTCTGATTGATAACGATGCCAGGGGGTCAAACTCGCCCATGTTTGGGTTCCTCTTTAAGATCTTTGGTGAAGCTTCAGATTTCCCTAGCAAGATGTGAAACATTTTGACTGGAAAGTTTGTCTTCAGGTTAAGAGAACTGAAACACTTATATCTCTTCCCCATCTTTCTGTAGCTCTTTTCCTCCCTGTCTTTGTCTCCCTCAAAGCTTCCAAATTTCTGTGTTTCCTAATCTATGGCTCCCCTTCTTCCTAGCACTTCCATAGCTCTCTTTCATGTTTGCCTTTTCATTACTTCCACATCACTACATTTTTGCACAGAAGGAAGTACAAGAACCACCCTCTCATTTTTTTTGGACTGTTTCTTAGCTTTCAGGTATTGGCTGCTGCTGAGCAGCCTGAAACCAAGAGAGAGGCAGGGTGTCTCGGTCATCTTTGCTGCAGTCGTCGGGAAGAGCGAGTGCAGGTGCAGGAAGGAGCACGGCACAGTCGGGAGATGGTCGTCTGTTGCTGCAATGGTCTTGGGGCAGTGCCTGGGAAGAGGGACTTGTTTTTTTCAATTCTGTAAGAATTTCATAGCTAAACCTCAATTCTCTTTCCCTGGGAATTGGGATATGAGCTCATTGCACAAATGACATTGATTTTTTTTTTTTTATTCATTACAATTAAGGTGAAATTTAAAAATGTTATCTCACAGAGACCCTTGTGAATCAAGAAAAAATTGATTAGAAGCAGCAAAGCTCCAGAGTGTGAATGCAACGTGGGCAGGAAGGCAATCTGGCATGATTGAGACACCATAAGGTGGATTCACCTCCAGCAGGAGGGGAACCAGGCCAGTAGTAGATCAAAAGTTCACTCTCGAGGTGGATCAGCCCAGGTGTGTCAAGAATACACTTAGGCGATTCTGGTCTAAAACTCTTCAACACTTTTCTCGTGTTCATACCAGTTAAAGCAATGTATAAATGCATGAGGAGCATCTGCCTCACTGTCTCAACCCATAGAATTGATGTAATGAACAGATAGCTTTTTAATTTCACATTTACATGGATGAAAAAGTGAATAGAATAGTGAAAAGGAAGAGCAGCCTTTAATCTCATTTCCTCATTTCTGAGTTGACACCAAGAAAAGAAAGAAACTGAATGATTTCTGCAATCCAACTGCAGAAAACATCATCAAGACTGCAAATTTTAGTGACAGACAAGAGGGCGTTGAAAGGAAAGAAGCTTAACTACCAGGATGATAAATACTTTTTAAAATATACCTTTAAAAATGTAAGAAAAATAGACAGAGAGAATGTAAAAGAAAAGCTGTGGGTGTGGAAATATTTTTTTTTAAAATTCATTTAATAAAAACATTGCCTGTAGCTTGCTTGTTACACTTAGTTCCACTTTCCATTCTATTTGCAAAACTCAAACTTGGCAGAAAGCTGAAGGGGAGAGAAGCATTTATAAATTAGTGTATGTCTCCAAATGATTAATGTAGCAGTCATGTTCTTTCTCATCAGTTCAAGATCACTTGCACATCTATAGAAATCGGGCATGAGGTGTGCTGAAGCATATTAAAATCACTTCTTTTTCTACTTTTGTACTGAATAATCATTCCTGCTCTTACTTTTGTACCACTTAAATGAGAAAGAACACAATTTAGCCACTATCACATACAGCCTGAGGCAGATGTGTCATGTAAGCTTCATTCAGAAAGATATTTTAAGATATTTATTTATTTTCTTTTAATACAGCTTAAAGATAGCACTTAGGAAGATGCATTGTTTTCTACATTTTTTTGTTTGATTACCCTTGACTGTTGTCTATCTATCCAAGATTGATAATACATTATCCAAGAATCAAGGAACTGGAAATGGAAAATTCCTGTTAGATCATACAGTTTATCTCTCTCTAAAAGTAGGATTATTTCTTACAGCATAGATTATAACCTGGTTTTGAGATGTTGCACAAAGGTAGAGTCAACTTTCTTGCCTCTTTCAGTTCATCCTACCAGCCAGGATCTCAACTCCACTGCAATATTTCTCACTAGAGGAACACTATTGACTGCCTAGGAGCTTCAACCAGCTTCTGTTCAATTAAGTTATGTTCCCTTTGACATATAAACAGCTAGGAATGGTTTATTTTGCAAACAGTGGGGCTGGTATTATTGCCTGTAGCTCTTTGCTTTCACCCGTGCTGCCACAGTTCAGCTCTGCCTGAGGTAAAAGACAGTCATCAAAGGTGGGATTTAGCAAACCTAAGTAGTTTTGCTTGACCTACATAATGGATGACTCCAACAACCTCTCCCAAAGCCTGGGCAGTGGGATAGCAACCTCACAGAATCACACAACAGCTGAGGCTAGAGATCATCCTGTCTGATGCCCTGCTCAAAGCAGGATCAGCTAGAGCAGGTTGCTCAGGACTGTTTCCAGGCTGTGTTTGAATAACTCCAAGGATGGAGACTTCACAACCTCTCTGGGAAACCCGTTCAAGTGCTTAACTGCTCTCAGAGAGAAAAAAATTCTGCTAATCTTTAAATGAAATTTCCTGTGTTTCAATTTGTGCCTGTTGCCTCTTGTCCTGTCACTGGGTACCACTGAAAATAGCCTGACTGTCTTCTTTGCTCCCTGCCCCCTTCAGGCATATGTCTCTTGTCACAGGTCCCCAGCTCCATTTAGCAGCAAGCCCATGTTTCCTCTCATCTTCCTTTTTTTGCTGATAGACCTATAGAAGCCCTTTATGTAGCCCTTCATGTCCCTTGCCAGATTCAACTCCAGACTTTTCAGCTCCAGTTTAACCAAACGCAATTTGCCTGATGGGATAACAGGCTGTGAAGATTCTGGGTAAACATGAAATGACCAGTGTCCTTAAAACCCATTATGCTTCCCAAAGAGAAAATAAAATGAGAAATGGTTTTAACTATCATGTATTCTAGGCAGGAGGCTTGGTTGAGCTTTAATTAAAATTGAGACTTCTGTCCTCACAGTGCTATCTGAAATAGATCTATATCGTGTATTGCCCACGTTGAGGTTCATCAAAGAAGTATGTATAAAATAAGATAGACCAGAAGATAAAATGGTAGAAGAGATGAAAGGAATTAATGTCCTATTGAGGTTTCTTTTTCAGCATTTCTCAAAAAAAAAAAAAAAGGCAAAAGAAAAATGCTTTTGGTAGTGAGGATATTTAAGCATTGTGTTGCTCCATTAAAAGGAGTGCTAGTTCCAGAACAACTCCCTCTTTTAAGTGTAAAGAATGTTAAATAGGAAATAGTTCTTAACCAGGAATGATATTTCTTTTTTTCATTAATTTACTTCTGTTAATAATTCCTTTAAAAGCAGCAATGAGCTATCTTAATTCTCTATAATTTTCATTTTTACAATAACTGCTATTTTTAGGAAGGATATATTGGGGAAGAATTTTTGCCTCAGTACCTTGAGAAAAAAGATAATTTCAACAAAATAAGAGGTAAATGTGTGTGCAGATAGAAGATGTATTGTAGTACATATATGCTCTCTCTCTTTCTGTATGTATATGTACTATATATAGCCTCACTGTATCTCCCAGTTCAAAACCAGAACTTCAATTTCAGTTCTGCTTCCAGTTTTATGTAACAGTGATTTTTTTATTTTTGTGCATGTTTATATTTTACCTGCTGGAGATGGATAAGTTGGATAAACTTGACAGTAATCACCAAAGCCAAATCAATGATTTAAGGCTGTTTACACCAGCAGAAATTTTGGCCCTCACACTGCAAAATCTTTAATCAAATGGAAAGGCTGACACTCAGCAATTCTTAGTTCTGATTACTTTTGTAGCTGTATCTGAACAGCATGTGACAAAACGGGATTTCTGGCAAACCTGCATAGACAAATGTTTTTGGTATTCTGTCTTTGGTGTTTCCATAATAATATGGCTGGGTGAGATTAATTTCAAATTGGTTCTTAGAGTAACTAATAAGATTAATGGAAACATTTTTTGACACAAAAGATTCAAGTATTAAAAATATAGCTACACAGTGATGCTAGGTAAAGCGAATGGGTCTGAATAGAATTGCTTGAATAATGCAAAGCAGTGTTTGTGAGCACATCAATCACTTCAATTTTCATGTTCTATTGTTATTCACTTTTTCTGAACATTTAGATGGGTAGGTTTTTGTGTTTGCTTGAATATTTCTGGGATGTCTGACTTTTTTTTCGGTACTCCTACTAGCAATGTTAACAAGGATGACCATACATGCAAAGGATTATTCATTTTTTGCCGTTCATTAGTCTCCTGGCTGAGAAATGCCAATCATTGTGGCTGTCAGTAACAGAGACCATATAATATGAGTCAGGGACTAATCAAGCATTGTGAACAAGAAGTAAACAAAATGAAGAACTGATAAGCTATCCATCCATAGCTTAAATACTTCTGTCCAACCCTGTTTTTCCCAGTTTTTCTCCTTTGTTTGGGCTTGTTTCTTTGCCCATCTGCAGAATCTTTACAAATCATAAAACATTAATATTACTTTGCAAATATGCCCAAATGGAAGAGATCTTTTTGCAAACAAATAATATTTGCAAGGTAATTTGACTGTCTTTTTCTTATATATGGGGTTTTAACTTTTTATACAAGTCATGTATAAACAATAAGAATTAACTTAGGCATGGACACTCATGCACAAGCTAGTAAATGGTTATGAGAGAAACGGCCTATGGATAGGGAGCATGAAAAATTGAAAAAGAGACGAGGAATTAAACCCTATTATTTCTCTTATTCCTTGGGAGCATGAGTTGCAGCTATGCTAATGGTTAGATCAGCAGCATTTAGAGGAGCAAAATTATAATGGATCCACGTGGCTGCTATGATAACAGTCAGCATACTGAATAATTACAGAGACATTGGTAGCATGTTGAGCTTCCTAGTGAATGTAATTAATATGGTCAGGGCCTCATTTAGTCAGTGAAGCACACCAAAGCCTAAATCTGGAACAAGGACTCCTGTTTCTGCAAGTTTCTACTGCAAAAGTCGTGGTGATTGCACAGCCACTCCAGAACAGAGGAGCAAAATGAGAGAATAAGAATTATGCTGCAAAATCAGTGTTTAGGCAAAACACTTTCAAAACCCTGTTCCATGAAAGTGTAGGACTTAATGCTTATAATCAAGGCTTCCTTTTTCACCTAACAGCCACACTGATTTATCTTAGTAATAGTTTGCAGCTGCCCTAAGAAGTAGCAGCAGTATGTGAATCATTGCAACATTTAAGTTGTGATAAAATACTTCCCAAAGCCAGTAAATAAATTTGGTTTCTTTCTTTTTTTTATGTGATGTCAAAGGTACCCTTCTGTTTGTGTTTTGTGTCAGGATCTCCTTACAGCTGGGCCAAATTCAGTCCTGGAGAAGAACTGAACTCATCTGAGTTCTAAATTTTTCAGCCCATCAGTTTACGGAAAAAAACCCTCCATGTCTCTGGGTCTGGTTTCTTCCCTGATCTCTGGGGTTTTCCTTTCTTCTCCCAGCCCATCCTCGGTAGCTCCCTGTCAGCATAGCCAGCTGCCTCATCCTAGCACCTGCTCTCTGCAGCCAGACTCTCCTGCAGTCCCAGAGCAGCTTTCGGCTCTCAGGAACCTGCTGCCAATGGTCATTTTTTATTAAACTAGCACCAATTACAATTAGATTAAATAAAACAGAGTTTATTTCACACAAGTAATGGAAAATGGAGATAAAATCAAAGTAACTAAATATAAGCAAAATAAATCATAACCAACATGTAGGCAGTCTGGCTGGTTAGACTAAACCTCATAATTGCAAGATATTGATTGAGTAGGACTAAAAATCTTATATCTCCTTGATATTTATGTGACTATTTTCAACAGTCATTTGAGTCTGGCAGCTCAAAAGTCCTTTCAGCCGAGCCAAGTGAGGTGTTTCTTTTCCTCTGATCGTTATTTCTATCTGCTGTTTCCCCCTCTTTCAATACTCCTGGGCCATATTTTTTATTTACTTGTCTGCTAATTCTCACTTAGAGCATCACAGAATTTAGATTAAAGCCGATATATTAAAACATATAAATATATTAATATATTGACTAATATTTTAGTATATATTTATATATATTAATATGGTAATATATATAATATACTGTTAATATTTTAGTAACATTTATATCAGTGTCAGACTTTACACCCAATTCACAGCAGCACAAAGGTAACCCATGATGCAAGGTGACGTGTCCACTCGCCAGGACTTTAGCAGTTGCTCATGATGCTCTTATAGTAGAACAGTGCCAGCACATCTCAGAACAAAGCACAAGGGAAACCTCCTGAGGACACCTCAATTTTTCTAAGTCTTATCTTATATTCTTGGATAGAGTGGCATGCCCTGTGTTACCCTAGCAGTGTTAGACATTTTGGAGGTGAATAAACATGGATTCAATTCCTCTTCTGCCAATGTTCTGCCTTGTCCCAGGGTAATGGTGTCATTGTGAAGCCCGACCTGTGGAGCACACCAGGGTACATGCAGAACTAAAAAAAAAACTTTAATTTGAGGCTAGATAGGAAAATGTACAGAGGACATGATTGCAGCTCATGCTAAATATTTTTTAAGGTATATTTTAGATACTTTCTTCCTATTCTGACTGAACAGCATTAAAAGTTTTGTTCATCAGTTATATATTTCGGGAAGTAATGAGAAGATTTAGATAATAGGTACCATGCACCATCTCCCAATGAGAGAAAATTTGAAATATTGTACACAAAAGGAATGTATCAAAATGCTGTTTATTATCAACTAAGTCAAGGAGAGCAGGCCACAATTAAAATTATATTTTTATATGCCACTTATCTCCTATGTGATTACCTCTTGATTATTTGGATCAGTTAATCCTGGTGTACCATTTGGTTGTAATAAGCTTCATAGCATTTTTTCAATTAAGAAAAATAATCACTTCTGGTCCTTAATTTTAAATGCTATCTCTCAACAAATCTCTCATCTATCTTACTCAGAACTAATATGTCACACAATTTTAGATTCATAGAAATATCGATTCTGAGTCTGCTACCATTTCCTAGTTGAATGTTTAGTTCAGAGAAATCAGAGTAAATATCAGCACTTACAGTGAAGTTTCTTTCAAAACCCTCCCCACAGCTTTTTAATTTTCTTTTTAATGTACAACAAACTGATTACTTCTCACAGAAAACTGAGTTTAGCTTAGATGAATACGTTAGAGTTGTATTCCATTTCTTATTCTCATAAAATCCTTTTTCTTTTAGTTCTTTTTCCTGGCCACAATTCTAGCATCATTTACTGATATTCAGTTCAAGATCAAGCAGATAATCTAACCCGGAATAAATCGGGCAGAATATCAATTAGGTAAAAATAACACATCAGGAGGTTGTTTTTCAAGTATCTTAAATTTTATTGCTATATAACACTGTTGTTAAAGTTTGGGCTGTGTCATCGATTAATTTTTTAACCTGTTGCTACAAGGAAGGTGTAGTTTTCATAAGAGGCAAACTGGCATGTATGGTAGGTGATAATGATGGGAAAGGAGTTATGGAGGTGGGTTTAGGTTTACAGTTTTAGGGCTGAGTATCCACACTGTATTTTCAGAGGTCACAATGCACCTCATTTCCATTTATGTTAGTGGCAGATAGCAGATACATAATAGATGCTGTATACTAAAAATGTAGTTAGCCTCTTAAACCCACACTTACGAAGGTATGATGATATTTAGTGCATCTGCAGGTCTAACATTTAGCTGCCTAGCTTGCAAGGCTCTCTGCATATATCTGCTGTGTTGGCCTTTTCTGCAGATTGCTTCCGTGCCCCTCTCTCAGGCTGACTCTCACTGCCCCCTTACAAGGGATGATGCCATGAGCCCCATGTGCGAGGCAGTGAGATGCTCCTGGGTCTCACTGCCTGGTATAGGCTGGGGTATGGAGAATGATTCCTGTCATATCTTTATATTGAAACTTGCCCACTGCCAAGCTAAAAATGCAAAACTCCCAGCTCAAACTACTTGTCGGTTTCTCATTAGCGGAATATTGGCTTCAAGCATGGCAACATTTACTTTTGTTTAGTGCCTGTTTGGGTTACTTAAAATATGTGAATATTCTATTAACATGGTAGTTCTGAGTTATTAATGACTCAGTGTGCTTAAAGGCTGGTGGCAAAGCTGAAGGTGATAATTCAAGGTCATTAACACACTGGAAAAAAGGCCGACACTGTATGAAACACATTATAATTCCAAATTTTCTACAAGATAGAGATTACATTTATAAAAAATATATCCTTGCAGTATTTTTACTCCTCTCTTCATTTTTTTCTGTTTTATCAGTTAATAGTAGAATTGATTGACCGATTGAAAAGCTTTTTAAATAGCCAGTATATTGCATTCAGCTGCATGTGTTATGCACAAATATTCTTTATTTGTCTTCTTTTTTTTCCCCAGTAGGAAAACTAACTTTTCATCACAGATGGGATCCATCATTTGGAAACTTCTTTTTATAAATAATAGTGCAAATTCTGGTCTTACAATGCTATAAATAAGAGGTAACTTCACTGAATTCAGTGGCTACATTGGTGTAATATGTCAAAGAAAAGTATGACTTCAGGAGTCTTGGTGTTCTGGCCAGAAATCCTGAGCTAGATCACTTCAGCAGTACTGATTTATAGCATTTGAGGTTCTGACCCTGTATTTAATCAGCCACATTACCACAAGGAATAAGTAAAAGCAAAATGTCAGCCAACAAATATAAAGGTAACTAACTACCTCCAATTCATATAGTTCTCTGAAGAACTCTAAAACCGGAGAAAGTTGCAGTGTTAGTTACTGCAGCAGTATAGTGTAGAAATACCCCAGCTGCTAAATGAGTGAGCTGGAAAAAAATGCACTATTTTCACTCTATGGTATGTGTGGAACAGACAACCCTGACAACTGGTGTTGCCATTGTTCTCTCAGACTCCTGCCACAAAAGCAAGATCCACCAAGATCTGGAGGTGAAGCAGTTGAAAGCTAATGCTCATGTTTCTTCTTCTGATCTTACCCCACATCATTAAAATATTACAGATAAGGAAGCTGAGAACAAAGCGTGTATTAAACAGCTTGGAAGTCAGAGGATATTTGGCCACATTCAGGCTTAGATGTTAACATAAGTGATTTTTAATGAACCATAAATGCTACTTTTAATTTGTATCTTTTAATTACACTCAGTAAAGTTCCTCTGTGAATTTGTGATGGGGGGAAGGAGAGGCAGAGGGCTATCTTTTATTGATTGAAGTGCTGTGTTTGCTCCTCATGCTGAGTATAAGCCCATCAGAAACAGGCTGGTCAGAAAAGACGACTGTGATTGCTTCCTCTGGCTGCATGTATAACACAGACTATCTTCTCGTTACAATTGAAATAGGAACATGCTTCAGTTTTGGTCTGACTTTCACTTAACTTTAACTTTCATCTAGAAGAGTTTGGTATTCCTTTTCTTCATCTAAAGACCTTGATGATCAGATTTCTATTCATTTCATAGAATCACAGAATCACCAAATAGCTGAGGCTGGAACATGCCTGTGAAGATCATCCAGTCTAAACCTGCTGCTCAAAGGAAAGTCACCTACAGTAGGCTGCTCAGGACCATGTCCAGTTGAGTCTTGAGTACCTCTAAGAATGGAGATTACACAATCTACTCCAGTGTTGACAACCCTTACAACAATATAAAAGTGTTTTATTATGTTTAAATGGATTTTCCTGTTTCAATTTGTGCCTGTCGCCTCTTGTTGCTGGGCACCACTGTAAAGAGTCTGGCTCTGCCCTGTTTACTCCTCCCCATCAGATGTTTACACACATCAACAAGATCCCCCTGAGCCTTCTCCTCTTCAGGTTCAATAGTCCCAGCTCCCTCAGCCTTTCCTCAGAGGAGACATGCTCCAGTCCCTTAAACATCTTAGTGGCCCTTTGTTGGACTCTCTCCATGTCCCTCCTGCAGCAAGGAGCCCAGAACTGAACACAGTACTTCAGGGGTGGCCTCACCAGTGCTGAATAAAGAGGAAGCATCACCTCCCTCAACTTGCTGGGAACTCTCTTCCCAATGCAGCCCAGGAGGCTGTTGGCCTTCTTTGCCATGAGGGCACGTTGCTGGCTCACGGTCAACTTGTTGTCCACCAGGACACCCAGGTCCTTTTCTGCAAAGTTGCTTTTCTGCTGGTCAGCCCCCAGATTGTCCTGGTGGCTGGGGTTATTCCTTGCCAGGTGCAGGGCTTTGCATTTCCCATTGATGAATTTGATTAGGTTCCTTTCGGCTCATTTCTCCAGCCCATTGAGGTCCCTCTAAATGGCAACACAGCCATGGGTACTTACTGCTAACTGGACTTCTTTCCAATCAAACCAACTCAAAGTGATTTTGCCTGGTCACTATTCACTATATTCAGGCCTTGCTATTTGGGAACTTCAGTAAGAGGATTCTAAATTTGTTCATTTTTTGTGGATCACCAGTGAAAGTACTGAGCCACACAGAGAAAGATTTCAGGAAATATGAAAAACAGAGAGTTTTAAGTTGTGTGACAAGTCATACAGGCAGTTCTTTTTATTTTTTGTCTTTTTGTCTCAAACCCAGTTTGGGAGAGAGGGTTTAGCTTCTGGATGGCCAGAGATTCAAAAAGGGAAAAGAAATAATGGTAATATGATTATTGCCATTTATTTCCCCTGTCAGTATAACCTACAACCTCCTGCCTTCCCAATCTTTGCCTCCATCTTAATCCTCAGCTGTGAAAGGTAAAGATGAACCAACATCACTTTGCTGTCATTGCATCTTCAAAGGTCTGATTGTTCATTTCTGGGAAACTGCATAGCATGAACATGCTGGATGGACAATTGGAAACTGTAGTTACATTATTCTGGTACTGTTTTTAAATAGCTGGCATTGTCTCAGTTACTAGGTGATCTGGATATAACAGTTAAATAATTTCATTTTTCTTTATGACTTCTGTCAACTTCTTTCCTCATTAGCTCTAGCTACTTTATGCTGCATTTTCCTCCCTGAGGCAATTCTCCCTTGTCTCTGGAGAGCATATGGGAATGGGCAGAAAGGATTTACACATGGTACAGGACTGTTTCCACTTTAAATGATGTGTTCTTTTTTTCCAGGGTGTATTTGGTAAGGATGCCAAATTAAGTTCCTCTCACAATACTTAGAAAATTTCCCTTGGGTACTAGAACACTATAGTCAGTAATTTTCCTTACATTTAGGATCAAAGCACAGTATATAAAGTTCAGAAAGGGTACTCAAGGTCACTTCACTTGACAAGTGAGTTGTTCTCACATTTTGTTTGACTGTGCAGAGTAGAACTCTAAAATGTATTGCTTAAAATAGAGAAATCCTGCTGAGGTTTCCCTAAAATCTTACTTAATAAAAGTTCCTTTAAAACAGGGACATTGCCCCAAAGAAAACAACTGTCTATATATCTTTTATCAGTATGTGTGACTGGTTTTCTATTACTTCCAAAATACATCATTTTACGTGTGCATGTGTCTGTCTGCCTGTGTGCTTTTTTATACGTACATCTGTACATATACAAATATAACCTACTTGGCTTCTCAGTCTTCACATTTTAGTATTTAAAGTGTTATTTGTTGATGTGGATGACCATGGAAGAGATAGAGGTTTCATATGTTCCAGAAGCTCTGGCTTGAACTTTTTACAATCGCTTTTGTTTTGTGCAGCGTCTTAATTTAAAATTCAGCTAGTTAATCTGTCACCTTCCTGTGTTTCTTTACTATGCTTTACATCACTGTCAACCAAGATACTGGTTTATGACCTGTTAAAGGCACCTGAAACCTAAGATCAAAGAACCATCTTTTCCATCTCCATGTGATGGTCCTAACTACTACTCACCACTCATGTCCATCCTCCTTTCTCTCAGCAGCCCCGAGATTTTTGAGTTCCTTTCCACATGCTGATACATTTGCAAGTACAGGGATAAAATGATCTGCCCCAAATTGGTCTTCAACTTGGGGATTAAGATACCCCTCAGAAAGATATGCTTCATCCTTTTCTGGCTAAGATGGAAGAATAATGTATTAAACAGATTAGGGTCTAGGAAGGTTAGGGCTACTAGCACGTCCACTTCCAGTATTCACATTTTAAAGGAAAAGAGCAAACTCTGCCCAGGTAGTTATGAGGAAGAGCAGATTAGCCTACTTACTGAAGAAGGTTGAAGCACTTGAATCTGAAAAGGGCTCTTCTTTCAGCCTGGAATAAGGTGACTTAAAGGGAGAATTTTCTATGTACTCAGGTATGGACTCTCTTGAATCATCAACTGCACAGGTGAAATTTCTTGGATCCCATTCTTGGATACTTAATCTTTTATTGAAAAACTAGATTCTCAGCAAATGCCTTAGACTGCATTCAAGATTTCACCCTCAATTTTTAAGAAAACTCTTCTTATCAAATGTTTAGATTGTAGGAAATTTAATCTAAAATGCTCACAGGTCTTAGGAAGACAAACTTATCATCTTGGCATAATTTTTTAAAGGGGAATGGTTATGATTTTGATCAAATATTATCATGTCATGGTTAATTTGAACTTAACACAATTATCTCTGTGCTTGTGAAGAGAATCACATGCTGTTTTCAACAACCTTTTACGGTAAAATGGTTACATATAAGTGTTCTGGGTGAGAATGTAGAAATCAAATAAACAAATAGACTAGTAATTCAATTACTTATTAGAACATACTTTTGATTTTTGAATCAAATAATGTAAAGACTACATAAACCCAACACAAGGTAGTGTAAAATGCAGTGAATTTTCTCATTTTTTCTAGATTTGATTTTATATTTTACCTCTGTATACAGTATGAATCATTCTACATATGATATTCATCGCTTTAACACAAATAAGCAATACATTTGACAGACAGACATTTCCCCCTCTGATTAATTCACTGACCAGTTTACTGATTCAAAGGCAAACTTAGTATATTCAAACAATTTCAGGCTCTTCCTATCAAATAATTTGTCACAGTGGCTGCACTGATTCTAAATACAGCTTCTTTTATTTTTCATATATATATATATATATAGTTACTAGCTAGGCAGCTGGGCAATATAACTTTTTAAATAACATGTCATTGGAAGTGCTGAACATTTTGGGTTCCAGAAGTTTAGTGGGAATGACATTTTGCATTGTGTAAGACTGGACTCTACACAGCCCAAATGACAGTAGAAATGTGACTTGCAGATTTTGAGCCAATGCAGTTGAAGTCAATGAATAAGCTCCTGACTCAGCTCTGCTGTCAGCTTCAGAGTGATCAAGGAATCACCAAAGGGTGATTCAAAGGGAGTACAAGCTGGATGTCTCCATGGGAAGTTGTTACAGTGGAAACTGCCTCTGGGATCAGATGGGTTACTTGTTTAGGGATTTGTTTTTGACTCGGGAGGTAAGCCAGATCTGCAGGTCCTCTGGTACTCCTCAGCTGAATTTCGGGTGGCAGTGCATTTTTTGCGCTTTTTGTGATGTGGGCATAAGCACTGTGAAATTGCCTGCTGATGTGGTCCCAAGCCGAAGCTCGGCTGAGAGGTCATGTCACAGCTTTTTTCACATCTGTGCTCATTGAAGCTACCAGAAGTTTGTACCATACAAACTCTTGTATGTGGCACTGCCCACGTAGTTATTATCCTGCATTCACCACTGAGCAGTATGATCCGCATAAGTTACACAAGGCTGAACCCTGATGATGTGCACAGTGTGTTGCTTTAAAAACACGGTGTGTTGAGTGTTTAGCAGTGTAAACATATGGTACTGGAGTTATTGCGGTGCCATATGGGGATGTGTAGAGCTCTCTTCTCTGCTTAGCAGATAGTGCCAGGAGCACATCTGTATGGTCTCGTCGTCAGTGGGCATTGTCAGTTCTGTTTCTTTACACCTTTTTGAGCACCACTACCTTCTGTGCTTATTTTTCAGTTTAGATTGAGTATGAGAAGTTCATTGGAGATTTTCCAATTTCTAATTACTCGAGTTAATTGGAAGAATTTTAGATTTGTCTTAGGTGGCATTTTCTTACCATGGATAATAGCTTTGCTTTTTCCATCAAAGTTTAAAAAAATCTAGTGCAAGACACAAACAAGTCTCTGAGCTGTGACTACCTCCTGTTTATAATTATCAACAAAATAGAGAAAATCACAGATTCTCTATTTCCTGCAGTGTTACTAAAGGAACATCACAATCTTTTAAAGAACATAAAGATCACCAAAATTTAAAGAAAAATACCAGATAAGGCACCAAAATTAGGCATCTCCATGACACCTTTTAACTCAAAAATAATTTTAAAATATACACTTTGTATTGTTGTGGTGATATTTTCCACAAACAAACAATGCTTAAAACATTTTCCCAATACTATTCTAAAGTGGCTGCAGAGGTCTGTGCTAACTTCTTTTGTACTTTGCAAGTGATGAACAAAAAAGTGAAAAAAATAACACCTCCTCTGCTTTTACTGATTTGCAAAACTCTTTATATTCTTATTTGGCTACATGTCTACTGTACAGTAAACACTCCTGATCCATTTGTTGCTTTGCACATCTTTTCCTCCTTATAATTAAACTAATTGGACAATTAATCAATGTCACCTGTAGCCCTGAATGGCAACTGACATTAATGAAGGAGGTTGTTCATAGTCCAGGCTTGGCAGGGTAGAAAGAAAAGTCTATATTCTGCAGATGGAAAGCCAATTAAAACTGTGGAGTTAGGGTGGTACAGATTGGAATAGAAATGAGCTTTGTGAAAAATATCAATTCCTGGTTGTCTTTTGAAAGGTACAATGCAACCTGCAGCCTAGAAGTCACAGGAAAAAAACACATATTTTGTTGTTGCTTCACACACCATTGTAATTAGGTTGCTGAGTCCACCAACCCTTTCTAAAATTCTAGAGAAACAGTCTCTCTGCTCAAAATATTAACAGTAGAGTAAAGCCTAAGAGATGAAATGATTGTAGATCTGTGTTTCAACAGCTCCACTGCTGTGAGACGTTCTGTTTTTGGCAGTGAACATTATCAAGCTGTAATAACTGCTATTCTAGTTAATAAAACCTAAGTAAATCATATATAGCATATAAAGGGCAAGCTGCAGGGACCAATTTACCTCTGTTGGTGAAAATTGCATCTCCTATGCCAGTAGGGTGCCATCCCTTAGGAGCAGGGGGTGAAGAATTCATTGTCAGGGAATGGAAAACACCAACTGTTTTCATCTATTGCCTCAGTGAGGATTTACAGGGTGGCAGCAAAATATGAGAGTTGGGACATTCACCTCACCCCATGTCCGCTTGTTTTTTAATGCACCATTTCTTTTGTCTGTATGTATTTTTCTTCTATACTCTCTTTAGTATATATATGGCCTGCCTTAAATGCTTCAGGCATCCACACCTTTGTCCCTGCTTACAAACAAGTACCCAGCCTCATCTTACTTACCTATCATCCCTGTCATTTGTCCTCAACCTGTTCCTGGTGTGTGCAGTAACATTAAAAGAACTAAAAAGAAATATTTTGTACCTATTAAGGGCTTCATACAAACATCACTGTCTGTCCAGGGAAAGGGTAAATCCAGTGTTTGTGCAGAGAGCAGTCCGTAGTCTTCACCACCTACAGGTGCAGAGTCTGTGTAATCTGAAATCCTACTGCATTTGTGATGTTTAATTTGCCATTTATAGTAGATCATGCAGAAAGGGTCTGTGTAACCCACATTTGAGCCGAGACCCTGAGTTTGTCTGTGAATTTGTTCTAACATGTGAAGTATCCCTTAAGAGAAGTGTTCTTTAGGATGTGTGAAAAATGAAATACAAAAAAGAAAGGCAGAAGACCATGCAGCTAAAATAATATAATTTTCTTTGCTAGCCTGAAGTAAATTTAAATTAAGAAGGATTAGTAAAATACATAAAATTAGGCCGAGAATGAAAATGAAGTGGGCTACCCCCATTCAACACTGAGCAGAGCTTCCCAGAGTTATGAAAGATGGATCCTTTTTCTTCCTGGAAATCCTTGTTATAGATAGCACTGAGCCATTAGGCACAAAATGCATAATTACCTTACCCTGTATACTCATGGGTAATGGATGGACTAGAGATCAAAATTTGCTTTCTCTGCAGGTGAAAACTGACAGATTCCTCCTGGCTTCAGAGTATTTTTGCCTGTTTACATTTCCTGACATTCCAGCTACTACAGTTTCCTATTGGTGAGAGTTAAACAGAACCCAGGCAAAGTAAAGAATTTCTCTTAAGTTGCTGCTAAGTTACAGGGGAAAAAATACGATAGTACAGAAGTGAAAGGCTTAAATAAGAGGGTGGCGGGAGTCAGATGTATATGTGTAATGAGGTTTAGCATTGCAGACTCTGTCTGTGCTATGGGGCCTGGGAGCATCTCATGGCTTCTAGGGCCAAGCGGTCAGCCTAGGAGCCTCCTGACTGCATCCTGGGGCAAACCTTGAGTGTGAGCTTTTGCTTACAGGCATGTTGGGACAAGAAGGAAAGCAGCGTCTGGGAGGTCCAGCAGGGAGCTGGATTCGGCCAGCTGGGAAGGCAATAGCAGGCACAGCCTGGCAGATTTGGCATAACCTCCTCACCAAAAAACCACTGTGTCCTATGAGGGGTTTTTAATACAATCCATGGTCTGGAGTCAGGCATCTCTGTATCTCTCCTGTTACATGCCAGGAGCTGGGCACCTCAGACTGGCACCAAAAATGTAACAAAAGCATTGACCTGGGAAATAAATACTGAGGGGTTGGAGAAGACACTGCGAGACTTAAGTTTTATAGCTCCCAGAGCTTTGCTTAAAATTCACAAATGTGAACTATTGACTGGAGGTAGGCAGGAAACTCACACAATGGAGGAATGCAAGGAATTAGAGAAAAAGAAGTGGGAGAAGATTTGCACTCTCATTCTGAGTAGGAGTTTCAATGCAGATGTCTGATCTTGCCAGAGACTACACCAAGGATTCCTTTACAGGGTGTTTCAGAGAGGTGGACAGAGCGCAGTTGAATCTATTTCTCCTTGATTCAACTACTTAAGTATTAAATGAGACAGCAAGTGTGTGGTGATACCGAGCATGGTGATTAGGGCACTGAACACTCCCCCTGTGGGCAGCCCTGCTGCAATATATATGTAAGCATCTGGTACAAAATGCAACGTTCTGGCTGCCTTTCTGTGGCTGTGGAAAAGTCAATTAACAGTTTTGAAGTTATAAATTGGGATTAGATGCCTAAATGGAAGGTAAATGTCCAGGCTATTTTTTGGATCTAGTGTTTGGATACAACCTTTGACCTCTGCTGTAGGTACCTCTCTAAAAACACATTAAGAAATATGAGTACTTGCACCTTTTCTTTATGAAATGTAAGAAAAAAGTGAAGTTAAGATAGGAAAAGGTACATTAAAAGGAGAAAAAAATGAGAGGCAAAGTAAAGTGATACTCTCACTGTAAGTCAAGTTTCATCTGATCTTGTACTGTGCATCACAAAGGACAGTTAGTGTCTTTGGCCCAATTCTTTGCCTTGAGGGAATGCCAGAAAGCTATTTGTACTGGCATACGGGAATAAAAAATCTTAATACGAATAGTTCACAGAGTCACTCCAAAGCATAAGTTTATTTCCATTGTGCATGGGTTTTGATAAATTCTGAGCTTGGAGTTCAGATGCCCACTAAGCAAAACAAATTGCTTCCTAGGTCTGGAAAGCATATTATAGCAGTTATTGTAAAACAGTTCATATCATATGCATTCTCAACAGTGCTCTGACTATTTGAGACTGAATTCTTTGTGTAACAGTTGCAGTATTATTCAGTTCCAGGAGCAGAAATGTAAATCTAGTGGTAGCCCTTGAATTTTAGCTCCTTTGCCAAAGGTGCCATGTACTGCACTTTCAGCTTCACAACAAAATAGTCGAGGGGGAAAAACATATACTGAAATGTGAATAAATATAGAAAGTGACTGGTAGAAACCATTTTTTTTTAGATTACAATTGAAGCGTATATTTTCCTTGATTCACATTATATTTATGCTACAATAACTTCTACTGTTCTTGTTACTTTATAAATCTGTGATAAGAGACAGAGTGCTACAGAGACCTTACAAACCAAACTTTATCATTGACACTAGACCTCTGCCCAAGCATAGCCACATGAAAATTAATGGAGTTCCCTCTTGAAGATGGATCTGCAGGATGAAGTTTAAATCAAGACCATGTTTAACAACTAAATAACTAGGAAGCACAGAAAGAAGAGAAGGGTGTCAGAGAAGGGAACATACAGTCGTACAGACAACAGCTACCCAGTTTTAGTTAAATTTTTTAGATCTGATAAATGTAAATATGGATCAATACTCTTAGAAATGAGTTGTATTATGCATGAGATTTCTTATAGCATCTGAGCACTTACCTAGCCATCTGGCAGGATTTGACTTAGCAAGTTTCTCCCTTCCCTTGTCTTCTAGGAGTTTTGCATTGGGCCCTAGGTTTCTTGTATGGTATTGCGTTTGGTTTAGTCTCACACCTGATTACATTGTACCAAGCAACAAAGCAGAATAACAGAAATGTGTCGGTACGTGGCAGGAGTTTGGCATATTCTTTCTCACATCTTTGACTAATACATGTGAGGAGATGACTCAAGGGTGGAAATAGGAAGGAAAAGGAGGATGAGGAAATATTCTGCTAATTGAAGTAAGTTCTCTGTAACAGTTGAAGAGTAAATTAATTCAATTTAAAGCTAATTTAAATATTGCAGAACATCTGAAAATTTAGTCATTTTATTATAAAGCCATTTTATAGATCTTTATAAAGTGCAAGCCAGTTCAGCTGTTTCAGAAACACACCAATATAAATTTTCATCTTGAAAGCCCATTATTTGTTTGTAAATGTTTGTTTTTGTCTTAGCCAGTTTTGATCCTTGACAATATTTTACAGCTTGATTTACTTAATTGTATCTTTTGAGAAAATTTGTCAACAGCTTTTAGAATACCCTACTAAAATATATTAATTTTTGGGGTTGTTTAGTTTGGAGAAGAGGAGGCTGAGGGGAGACCTTATTGCCTTCTACAATTATCTGAAAGGAGGTTGTAGCGAGGTGGGGGTCGGTCTCTTCACCCCAGTAACAAGCGATAGGACGAGAGGAAATGGCCTCAAGCTGCGCCAGGGTAAGTTTAGGTTGGATATTAGGAAAAACTTCTTTACTGAAAGAGTAGTCAGGCACTGGAACAGGTTGCCCAGGGAAGTGGTTGAGTCCCCATCCCTGGAGGTATTTAAAAGACGGGTAGATGCAGTACTTGAGGACATGGTTTAGTGGTGGACTTGGCAGTGGTAGGTTAACGGTTGGACCTGATGATCTTAAGGGTCTTTTCCAACCTTAACAATTCTATAATTGTTTCTCCTCCATCCTCTTCGCGGTTGTCACACTCAAATTCTAAAAGAACAGGGAAGCACAAGCCTTTCTTCTTCCTCATGGAAGCCACTGTAGTTGTATGTTTAATTTTTACTCCTTGAGGCATTTCTTAAGTGTATCTTTTATTGCCATTTCACACAGTTTTCACTCTGGAACTGAAGCTAGGTTATGGGAATAGCAAGTGCCAAACATAACTGTTGTAGCTATATTAAAGCTGGGCAAAACATTTGCTGAATTCCAGACATTGTATAGAACAGTTAACTCTGAGACATTACATATTCTTGCTAGCAGCTCATGTATTTAATTTTTAAATTTCTTCAGAACTCTTAATTTAAGATTTTCCAGTCCTAGTGACCAGTCAGCACTTAATTTTCTAATTTGTTCCAGCACTTCCTCTTTTGATACTCAATTTCAGACAGTTCTTTTTATTTTTTGAAAATACAGGACTGTCAGTGCCACACACTTGTATGTACAGTGGCAAAAAAACCTAAAGAACTAAAGGGGTAGCAGTGAGGATGTTTTTTTTTTTCTACTCCTGCTTCATTGGGTAGCTGGTTTTGATTTTATTTTACACAGTGAATGCTACTTTTTAGGTCTGTGCTAAGAAAACAACAACTTTCTAAATCCTTTTTTTTCAAGATTAAATTAGCTTTTTTGCCTCATTGGAAATCATTTTGTATGTATGGGCAACCAAATTTTTTTTTAGGGAATTAATTTATCAACAACAGCAGCTGGTACCAGAACCAACTTCCATCAGTTTATTCATCCAATAGACATAGTTTGGCATAAAAAATGGAGATACATACCTTTAGAGAGGACTGTTAACACCTTAAGGAAGTGTCACCACACTGCTCCAGTTCGTTATGTACAATTAACACTTTCCTTTAAGGGTCTTCATTTATCCTTTATTTAATACTGTTAAAATATTGCAAAGTTATACCAGGCCCAAATGACAAGGTATGTAGAAGCATCAATTCTTGGAAGCAGATTGTATCATTTAATCAGTGTTGATACTAATGCTAGCTATGTCCATGATTTGTTAAGGGTTTTCTAGTTGAATGTATTTTCATTATCATAATTTGATGCACAAGAGTTAGAGCTCAGATAATTACAAGTGAAGAGCAGGGGATAAAATATAAAAAGTGACATTTCCTCTGATAAGCAAATATTAGCTAAAAATAAAGCAGAGATTTTCTTTTGAAATTTAATTCTGTTACAAAAGGAAAAGAAAAAGAAGAACTAATGAACCAGGTCACCCTCACTATCTTTACTTATGGCTCTTTGAATGTATAGTTTTTATACCTAAGGTCAGAAAACACTCCACTCTAAATCTACTCTATATTAAACCAACAGCCTGGTCTGGATTGTCATGTTATGAATGAATCATTTCAAGAGGATAGTTTAGAATCAAAAGGAAATTAAAAAGGGAGATAGAGTTACCTTCTTTACCCCTTTAGGGATACTGTTGAATATATTATTTTCCTTCTCTGTCTCAGATGGTCAGGTTCTGCATTGACAAAGATCAAAGACACCATATACAAAAGGAGAGATCAGTGAGGTATTTAGCCTAGAAAACTCCACGTGTCATAATTCTCAGACTATTTTTTTGATCAAAGAAGTTACAGAAATCAATCTGCAATGACCCTTACAGGGTCCTAAAAAGACCCCTTTCAAACCCTCTGTGGTTCGAAGCATGACTATAACAGTGGGAAAACAACAGTGTCACTTGTTAATGTAATCCTCCAAGCACTGGGCAGCCATCCAGAAGTGCATACTGATTTATGTCAGTAGCAAACTATCCTACTAATCACATAATGTTATTATTAGCCCAATTGTGCTCCTATGAGTAAATAAAAACCACTCGTTACTTCTACCTTTTCCACTGAGTGGGTTCCAGCGACCTGAAAGACTTCCGAATGCAAGGTCATGTTTTCACGACTTTTATTCAGTGTGTATATTAGTTGTCTACAGAATATTAAGGGACTTTTTAGACTGCAGTCTCATCAGTTTCCTTATCTTTCCTTACCTATCCCCTGAACTCACTAAATCTTTCTTTGAAATAACCTGCTTGCAACATAGACAGGGTGGAAGCACAGACACAAAAAAAGAGAAGCATAAAGAGAAATATATGGAGGATTAACTGCAATAATTATTTTTTCCCCTAATAAGGAAACATATATTCATTCATTGTGAAGGAAATTTACAATCACATTCTTTTTGCACTTAAAGCTGCTTCTGGGATCTCTGTTGAAGGTAGTAATTGAATGTATGTTTTGCCATTTGAATCTGGTCAAAAGGCAACCTGTGGTTTGTCTGTCTTTTAAGGTGGAAAATTTATATTGATATCTCTGCTGGGAATACTGCAATATAAGAGTTAAATTATCACTTCAGGATAGACCTTAACCCTGTACACAATACAGAACAAATAACATTGTTGCTTTTGTTGTGTCACTTCTCATTTGGGGAGCAACTGAAAGTAAATACTTAAAACTCTAAAAAGCCCCATTAATTGTTTTTTTTTTTAACGTACTAGCTACACATCTAGAGTCTTGTTTTCTAAGGAGGCAGTCAGAGGATGTCTACATCAGCCAGTAGGGTATAGTGGTCCTACAGAATCTGCATGGTAGAACAGTTATTGGCTGAGGACCTGGTATTCACACTGAATTGGTTTCAGTCATTAGCCTCAGGCTAGCTTTAGTCTAGGCCCACGGCCTGAATGCCCATCAGCAGCTGGAGTATATTCCATGTGTCACAGATGAGCATCTTTCTGGCTGAGTTTTGGTCAAGAGGGGTCTATTCTGTGTGCTCTGCACCTGTCCATGATGTGAGCCCAAGGGTGGGAAGTGGCACTGACTGAGCCACTCCAGTGAGCAATCTTGATCCGAACCAAAAAGCTAATGCAGAACATCTAGTGACAGCTCTGTAACACACAGTATACACAATGGTAATCAACACCTTAAACAGTATAACTTCATGATATGTTTCCAGTTCTTCCAGAGCTCATGTGAAAAAGGGATTTGGGCTAAAAAAATGGTAGGTTGTCCATTGGCACTGCCTGGTAAAGGGTCTTCAAACATCATGCCCCATACGCACTGAAGTGGGAAATGTTACAAACATTTCAGGATTAGTCAATGTGGAGGGAAGTTGCGGTAAGAGTCATGGTCCTGAACTTTCCCCACTGAGAAGCAGAAGAGAGCTAGTGCTCTGGGAGTCTGCAGATTTGAATAAAAATCTCACTACAGCTTCATATGCCTTTCAGATGTTTACTTTTCAGAGAAAATGTTCTTTTTTGTTATTTTGTGGTATTGTATAAAATGCAGTATCAGCATAAAACGCATTATTTTTTTCTCACAGAAATTCCCACGATTTTCATGTTCCAGTGTAATATCTCAGAGCCACTTAACTAGAAAATTAAACTGAAAAAGGATTAGAAAAGATTAGTCAGATGTATATACAGAACTGGTATCAATACTGAGCTTTTCTTTTTGTTGTGTGCCATGATTAGGTGATGAAAAACACAACTTTTTCATACTGTTGTCCCTGCATGCTGAGGAAAACCGCAATCAATATTTTCCTATCTGTCATTATAAGAAAACAAATCGTTCAAAGAATGTAATTAGCTTGTAATTATCAGGTCATAATGAATACCACATCCAATATCTTCCCTCCTTTGAAAGTTACAGTTATGCTGTGAGAGAAAATGAGACAAGAAAGAGCTTCGAGTGCTGTGCTGTCAAAACAGGTGACTGAGATTCTAAATAGTTTATGAAGTAGTTGTTGACAGCTAAAAATAATCTCCATGCAATGTCAAATTATCAATTCATCGAAATGTCTCCATAAGCAGGAGAACGAAGAATATTAGTGATTAATTAATTACAAATCCAATAGGCAGAGGACGTGAAGGGAGCAGTTAGAAGGATTAATAAGGAATGAAAATACAAATTTAGGTTATGAGAGTATATGCAGGATCTTGGAAACGAGAAAATTCAAGGAAGGTTCTATCCTTTTGAAATCAGACAGTCTTTTGCATATACAACATGTATTTATGCAGTGTAAATTATGGCCAGAGGAAGTAACTGAGGCCAGGAATTAATAGGATTTCAACGCAATTTGACAGGTTTGTCGATATGAAGAATATCCCATTATCCTTGTTAATGCTAACTAAAATTATGTGGAAGTGTTATTAAACTTCATGCTTGAAGCTTGAAGCCCACCTTTAATTATTTTTGATCAGGAGGAGACTTGTGCAACAGCAAATTAACCTTAAATTTGCCTACTTAGAGAACTTTGAACTTTTCTTTGCAACACCTTCTTGTAGGGGCCTTTTAGAGCCTGGATGAGTGGGATCTGAACTCTGATCCAGAGGGCAATCCTGATGTTCCTGTTTCTTTCTACTGGTTCCTCTTCATGGGTTTAGGATGAAGCCCTTGAGAAACCGTGTATGTGAGGATGGATTTTTAAAATTAGTATTAGGTAAAATATGCCCTGGTTCTCTCATAAAGACAGAGCACCTTAATTACCTGGTACATGAATGGTATGCTTCACATTTTAACAAGTGTTGCCTGAGGTCTAAGCTTTTCACCAAAGTACCTAATAAGGAGGTAGCAAGTACCGTGATCTTATTACACCTGCTACTATAAGCATTAGAAATAAAGTCCTTAATGATATGCCAATACAAACTGGAACCGAAGTGGTTTTACAAGCTAGAGAAAGACCTTCCTCTTAGCATCTGGTTTCCTATGTTCATTGTGTTCTTAAAAAACCCAAAGTCTCTTTCTGGCTAATATTTTCTATGCTTAGTCTTATACTTTTGAATGCAGAGTTGTTTAGGCAAAAGCTATTAAGCTGTCTTGGGAGAAAGCAAATGTATGTGTTTGGGAGAACACACAATAAAAGTTCACTGCTAAATTGGCTGTTCCTCACAATCTGCAGTTTTTCAAGCTCTCTGTGGGGAGGGTAACAACTCTGATTTCAATTTTGATATCAAATTCTTATGCAGTCTTCTTTTCTTACTGAATTTTACATGAAATCTGATTTGTATTATTTCTTAACTTATTTGAAAATGAGAAAATAAAATGCACACATTAGAATAATTTAAACTATTATTTCTACATGCACAGTAGCATCTGTTCCTGATATTTTGAGTATACGTCACAATGCTGTTGGTGGCAGCTAATATTTACATAGCAATCTGGAAAGTGTTTGAATAGGGATGACTTTCTCCAGAGGCAGTAAGTAAAGAAGCACTTTCCTTCTTGCTATATTGTGTGTTCCACTCTATCGTGTTATTATCCCATTGTTGCAAAAAAAGCAGTTGCAGCTGGAGAGACCTTTTGGACTCGCTGCACTCCCGAAGGAGGAGCAGAAGTAATTAGACTCTCTCTGCTCCCTGTGAAACCACAGGCAATCTTCAGTGGCTGATGTAGTGTGACTCGACTTCATCCCCAGTGTACCGCAGGACCTAATAGGTCCAAATGAGCTATAAATGATAGTGGTAGACAACAATTGGTACTCCCTTTATCAGTGTAATTACTGCTATGTGTGAAAATCTAAATTAGGAACAAGACCCTGAATGGCAACTCAGCTGTGCTGGAATCAGCACGGAAGTAAAAAGTGACTTCAAGTGGTTTGTATTTTCTCTAGATTCAGAGGCCATCCATATCCTTGTTAGGCATCACAATCTGAGTTGTGTTCAATGAAATTCAGAAATGCAGCTTGATTTTTTGATAATGAATCATTTCAGCAATCTTTTCAACTATAATCTATGGACTAAATGCTACCTCTGTGTATATAATGACTTTTTCTTGAGAATATTCCATTTTTAAAACTAAGCCTGAGCTTGCCTATGGACAGTAACAAGTATAATAGAATGAATTTTCATTAACTGCTCACTGTGAATATGTCTTCTATCTTAGTGATGTTAGACATATTTTCTCATAAGGCATTATGTATCTGATTCACCCACAGATATAATGCGATCTCTGCAAATCATTTGTGGACGCAGTCGGGAAATATCTCTGATTAAAGCATTCACACTATAACAAAGCAGTTAGGAAGACATATCGGAAATTTACCCAGATACCTTTGTGATGCATCATGCACCTCATCTTAAGACTAAGCTAACAGAAGGCACCAAACCTTATGTTTGTGGTATGTACAAAGAACTGATAACTCTAAAATCCTTGTAAATGCTTGAGAGAATAAGAAGTCAGAAATTAGTGTCAGGATGTCACATTGTTTTACTTGTGTCTGTTTTACCTGGAAGGAGGAAAATGGAAATTCTTTTTCAAGGGCTCTTGGGATGAGATTCTTTGCTACAAAGGGGCAGGTAACCTCTTCTCCTAGGAAGAGTTAATATACGTGTTGTTGCATCATTTAGCAGCCTTGTTCATCCACAGAAAATATGTTTGTCTTGTCTTCTGTTTAGTTGCCTGTTCCACAATCATCTTACCTATATCTCCAGCTAAACACTGCACAAACTGCTGCTCCATCAAACTGTGGCCACTGATTGTTCCTTGTTATATTGTCTGTATATGGTGTGTTTGTTTCTGCTGTCTTTGCAGTTTCTCTGAAAGTGTTATGTCCTTAGCATCTTCTCCATCAGACTAAACAAGCTCAGTTCTCTTGATCCCTCCTTGCAGGTTGTTCTGAGTCTTAAACAATCAGAGTGTATGTAGAAAGAGGTGAACTGTGCTCTAGACTCCACTGACAATATTGACTAGGTGACCTCCTCTAGTTACAAAGAAAGTGACTACCTCAGATGCAGACATCTCGGTGTCAGGTAATGCCATACAGCAGTCATTTCCAACATGATCTTTATGGGTGAACTTGCATTACAGTAAGTACTATACATACTGTACATCAGTGAATATTAGGGGCGAAAATCTTCCTTCAGCAGGAAAGTATCCAAAGTATTAAGCATGTTTCAGTGCCCAGTCACACTTCAATTCAGATAATGACAAACTTGCCCGAAGGAGTGTGTAGCAGAGCTTCCACCAAGAGACACCCGACTGTATTTGAAAGTGTTTGTCAACCAAGGCATAAAATATCAAAGTTTTTCTGATTTCTGCAATGTGAATGAGTCTGCAGAAGGGATGCATTTGTCCCATTTTTCTCATCATTGCTATTAGAATATTATTGATTTTTATCAGCCTTATCCTCACATTCTTCTGAGACATGTAAAGTTTCCTACTACTTACCCATGGGAAAATGTCAGGACATTTTAAGAAGCTGAGATCAGATTTTAAACTGCAATTAGAGGAAGGATAGGTTTTAAAGAAGGGACGGGAACTCTTGACCTCAGAAAAGCTCTCCAGAGGAAGGAAACATTTTCTTCGCATTCATATAAAAATGAGAAGAAATACCCATTCCCTAACCAGTGTTTTTCCCTTTCAAAAGCTGAAAGATGTCTCCTGAATTTGCATTCATAAATTTTTGCCCAGGTAATCATCTGCCAGAGGAAGTCACAGAACTTTTAAGGTTTCTGAACTTACTCGTTTGGGCATAAGGTGATATTTGTATCTCAGCTGAAGAGAAATTGGATTACTTTCATGAACAAAAATCATAGGCATTCATTTTGGAGACCATATTGAATGTGTTGACCTTTCGTGTTCAAGATAGATAGAACATGAATGCACAATTGCTATCAAATTTACTTATATAGTTGTGGTATAACCATGCTGTTGCTTTATAAATTGCTATATAGTACCAGTTCCTTTTCTGTTATTTAAAAACCGTCTTTAAGCACTGCCAGTATGTGAATAAGAAGGCCAGATGTAGAATAAGCAGGTATTTTATGATAACTTGTTCATCCCTTCAGATAAAATGTTCCATTTTGTAATCCTTTTCCAGTATTCCTACAAGCCTTCAAATTTTAACTATGTAACAGAAATACCAGAAAGGGCTGGTTACTAACTAGGAGGCAGTGGAAACCCTGTGTAGCACTCAAAACACAACTGTTCACATAGATTATTGTATTGCAAAGGGCCTTTTTATTATGTATAATAAAGTTATTGTGTTATACTACCTATTTTCCCTCAAAAAAATTCAGCTATGGTATTTTTGAATTGGTTTTTTTCTGTAAATAGATTAGTTAAATAAAAAAAGATAAACATTCTATGTATTCTATGCTATTTTTTATTTCGTAATTTTAGGATAAATTGCTATGATTTTCTCTTAAATAAGGCATTTATTCTAGAAACTTTGTCCATACATGCTGTTGTTATCTCAATATCATAATCGATGGAGTGGCAGATTGTCCGTACTCACCTAGCTCACATCCCATGAGACAATATCTCTTTAGTATTGTACCACGGAGATGCTATGCTGGAGTGGAAGGACAGAAGGGGTATCTCCTTTTGGAAGTGGAGCAGTAGCCAAGCCTGTACGTACTACACAATTTTAGACAGAAATGCATGGCTGCCCAGTGACCTCTGGGCCTTGGGAAAAGGGGGCAGCTGGGGTGCCCAGCAAGGCATGCATGAAGAGGAGGAGAGTCCTCCTTACACGCAGGCTAGACCTACCAGGTGAATGGACTTGACTTTATATCTACTGACGGAGAGATGATATTGCTTTTTTATTGAAAGTTACTTTTTTACCTCTCTGTTGTTCTTCTGATAAATATTAAAAAGAAAATTTTGAACAGTAAAATTCTGCATATATTTTTACTTTCAATTTAGTCCTGAATTTCAAGATTGAAATAGCTTTCTAGTTCAGAAGCAATGAGAAGTTAAAAAAATTCAGCAATAATGACAATGACCTAAAGATAGTGTGAGATAACTAATTTAAGATTAACTTCTAATGCGATGCCATGTCTAAGAGAGAGGATAGGCTCTGTATTTCCTTTGTAGAACACTTTGAGAGCCATAGATTAAAAAAAGCATATGAAAATATGTTTAGCTGTAAAAGTAGGCGAATATCCAGCAGAGAGCAGAGAGAATCAGGCTTCTATAAGGTAGTGTGTGCCTGATTGTTAAAACGTGTGATGAGATAAAGATAACCTTCAAAGAAAGTCTGGGAAATGTATTATACAATGAATACTTCAATAATCTCAGTTTGCTATTTTGTTTATTCCAGAGAAAACTAATAGGTGACTTGATCACTGTCTGCAGATATTTATCTGGACAAAAATATTCTGACAGTTACTTTCTGTAAAGTAATAAAAGGCATTGTTTGAAGCCTGAAGCTATACTAATTCTGACTAAAAATATGCTAATTGATGTATTTATCTTTAAAAAAAAGAAGATAATCATCTCATGTATATTTTTTCTGAGGTTATTTTGGTTTTTATTTCTTGAAAGTTCTTATGTAGAAGTTTCTATTAGGTTTTCTGTTCAGTACACAGCACTTAAGAATCAGGTGCAAATTTTATGTTGTGTTCTTCTCTACACTATGCAAATAAACAGTCAAGATCATTTACAAAAACAGTTAAATATCTTGCTGATATTTCACTTGGAAGAATGAACAGACAAGATTTATTTAGCGATAAACCCTTATAGGAACCAAGTGGCTTGGAACCTCTAACTTTGTTCTATAAGCATACTTACTACGTTTTATCACCAGAACCAGCCATCAAATCATGAAACTATTTTTGGGAAAGAAGCTGATTTGACAAAGCTCTCACTGAGATGGTTTCTCAAATCAGGATGGGATTTCTGATCACGAAGACTCGGGTGAATAGGAGACTTCCCTTACATTTATTCAGTTTGATGTCAACCATACAACACATTTCTCACCTCCCAGATAAATGTTTGCATTCTTTTACACTGGGTTTCTTTAATTCTCTTGCAAAATAAATACTTGTTTTTTGCACAAACAACTATATTTAAATTGGACAGATACAATGAGATAGTGTTTATAGCTTAACATTTAGGAAGCCTCTGCAATACGGCAGAAAGATTGACTGCAGTCTGAGTCTACCTTTTATTTGTTTTCTAATGAGAATAAAAAATATCTCCATTTCATTCAAAAGCAGAGCAAGAAAAAAAATGCCCAAGAAACAAGAAAATAATTTTCAACTAGGTTCTACTTCCCACTTACAAAATACATGTACTGTGGACCTCACAAACAGTCAGGAACCCTCACAATTTGTGATTCAAATCAAACTGTGGTACTCCTCCTAGTACTTTTTAAAGGGTTTTATTACCATGCATTCCCTGATATGGCTATCCCTTTTCACTATTGCAAGCTGCAGAAAAACTCCTAGCCATGTTGTTATTTTACTTATGAGGTTGCCAGAATCCAAACTTGTGGCTGGAAACTTTTAAGATTTGAAGATGTGTCAATAGCTTTTATGGGGATGAGAAACCACCACATAATGTAAGTTCAAAATACTACACTTGGATGAAGGCTCATTTGACCAGAGGTATGATTCTTGGGGGAGCCTTGTGAAAGGTGCAGAGCCCATAAAAATGTCAGATGGGGAGAGTACGATTCCAATTCAGCAGAATTTTAGGCATCTCTCTTAATCTGCTAAGTCCAATGGCTGGTCTTCCAACATTCCCTATAATATTGCTAGAAAAGCAAAGAGAGACGTCAGGATGCTGTTGTTGCTCTACAACAACCATTAGGAGGAGATCCATTTTCCTGACTAATTTAGGTGCCTAATGATGGGACATGCTAATTCCTGTTTTGTCATCTTCCAGAAGACGGAACAGCCCCAGAAATGTCAGGTGTCCTGACATTCGAGTGATGTCTGGATTATTGCATCTTGGAATACTAACCCTTGCCATGATGTTCACAAAAGAAATGGCTAAACAGAATCTATTATTAGAAAAGTTGACACAGTACCATTACCTATCACTGGAAATGGAGAGCTATTCTCCTAGCAGTATAGAGCTATGCTACTAAACAGTTTGCTGGGAGCTGAATATTGATTCTATTTTCTTTCTGTCTTGACTTGCTTTTAAACTATCTTGTATGTTGGACAGTCACTAAGACAATATTTGCCTCAAGAAGTACAGGTGTATGCAGCACAATAAAATACTAACATGTTCTGGATCTGTAAAATTATTCATCAGAAATACTAATTATTGATGATGTTACAATTCTTGCTAAAGTGAACGTGTACCTCTGCTTTCATAGTCTATTTTATCCATGGTTCTTGCATACAATATCCTCCACAACAGCAAAGACTCATTTCTCTTTCAAAATGTCTCCTGTTCTATATTTCTATATCTGTGTCCAGATCATCCATCCCTAACAGTTTTAAAAAGCCAAGTGCACAGCTACCAGCAAATCTAGTGAAAACTCATTTGCCAGGGAATGAACTGTGTTCTGATACAGTTGCAGTGAAACAACCATTCAGATAGTAGATCTGGCTGTAATAATATTTTTCATAAAATCCAGTTATAAAATGAACATACATGATGCCTGTTTGGATTATCTGAAATGTTAATCATGTATCAGAACTATTAGATTAAAATATTCACACAAAGACAACAAAGGAAATAAAGCAGCAACACATTATAAAAGCTCCTTGCTTTGATGTTTTGAAATTTCTTTTGCTGCTTAGTTTAAATGCCCTAAAATTCCTTATATCATCGTATAAGCATTTTGATTTTGAGACTTATTTTAATGTGAAAAAACTTTGCAAAATCCTTCAATATAGCAAAGTGCAGATAAACTCATTCCTTTGCAAGTATTGAGAATTCCTTCTGCATATATTTTTTTCAACGTGAGACAAAGCAGCTCCAAATTTCCTTATGTGAATGTGTGAGAATTCACCCTTACCACTGATTGCAGAAAATGATGTATTTAATTAATAGAACTCAGTAAATTCTGCTAAGGAACGCATCAGTGATGAAACTAGACTTTTGTCCTTTCAAGCTGTAATAATGTGTAAAATTATTCATTTAATCTCTTAGTATTTTTTTTTCTTTAGCTTAATAAAAATTGAGAAGGAAAGCTGGTATTCTTTTAAAAAGGATAGAACTAAATATTTTCATATCATGGTGTAACAAGGTACAAATTGTTGTTGCTCAGTCTGATAGATGAAAACCTGTCATCATTAATACTTTTATATGAAAATAAGCACAATATGGAATGATTCTGTATATCACATGTGAAACATTACCATTCAATGCCTGGATGGGAAATAGGTCTTTTGTTTTATGTGCAATATCATTTTAAGGAACTTGCTCAACCCAAGGTGCAAAGTTCCTACAACTTCTAATAGGAATTTTGCCTATTTAAGAACTTAAAATTGTTTATTGAAGAACTTACAGTTTACTGAAAAGCTCTTCCAAATGCAATTCCTGTACAATTCCTGACAGCACGAAGCACATCACTGGAAATAAAAGAATTCAGAAATGTGTAAGTATGGAAGTTCAAGGAAACTGAATTTATTGTTTCTTCTGTCTGACTTCAATTATGTGTCAATTACCTTTACCTTCCCCCTTGTGAATCACCCATGCCCTTAAATTCAATAGTGGAAAAGGTAGGTTGGTAGTTATGCAGGATCAGAAAGAATCCCCTTCCTGTAGAGAATTTATGAAGTGTAGCAATGGTTATCTTCTGTGGTCCTAACAGGCAAAGTGAGGCTGCCAGTGTGGAGAACATATTTATAATGCTTCTACAAGATACCACACTGGGCCTGTAAAGCCATCTACCCAGATGTAATAAAGCATTTCTAATTATAGTTTAATTTTTCAAAGCAGAAGATTGGAAGGGACTTCCAAGAGAAAGACAAATGGGTAATTGACATCAAATCCAGGAGAGGCTGCAGAAAGTCCACTGTATGTCCCTTCTTAGTTTCCTAGATCAGCTTTTGCAAGATAACTTCAAAAATGGCACAGTGGCTTGAAAGCAGCTGCAGTCTACCTGGCAGTAGGAGCAAATCTCTTAGAAGCAGAAATCCTCACATTCCTACCCACAGCTAAAATACTTACGCCAGCTGCGACTGCAATTTAGTTGTGAAGCAAACTGTATACATAACAAAAGAGAACAATTACAGGTAATCTGGCCCTGTAGGCAAACAGAAATCAAGTATAATGATGTTGTAGGCCAATTACTTGTTCTGATTTCTCTAGCCAGGCATTTCATTCAGAATGGACTAAGACAGGACTTGTGGAAGATGGATTTTTCTAACAGCTTTATGGGGAAGACCATTTCAGCAGAACCTGGAGGTGTCTATTTCCTTTAAAAAAAGCTATTATCCTAAGAATCTTCTATTGATACTATCCCCTTGTTTTCACTCTTTTTGAGAGCCATGATAAAATATCTCTTATAGAACCTGGACTCTCAGTATTCCTCTGGCATTTTGGCTTTTTGATTTCAGCCCAGAAATGACATGGAGATGGTTTTATGAGCAATGAATAAAACCAGGGGTGGGATGAAATTCCAGACTGAGGTATCTAAATTTAGTTGTCTAGATGTAGACTAGGTGCCCAGTCTTTCCTTCAAGTCATTGAAGACCTGGGTCTTAATTCAGTTGATGACATATAGGCAACTAATGCCATTTGAGAAGCGCTGAGATAGCTGAGATGTCTATACGTGGCTGACAGATATGACAAAGGAATCATAGTACAACCATTCCTTTGTGGACTTGCAGCTGAAAGTGAGGTGATATAGCCCAGGGAAACATAAGATGCACTAGGGCTTGCTTGTGGAAATCTGAGTGGAGCCAATATCAGTTGATACAATGAAAAGACTCTGTAAAGCTGTTCTTCAAACCTTTATGTAGATCTACATTTAACTAAATTGGGCACATTTTAACAGTTTCCATCCACAGGTCCACAAAAACACTTTTGAATGGATTAATATAAATGATACCATTCACAAATGCACAATTCAGCTGCCTGATTCTCCTACAAAAAGCTGCACCAAATTCTGTGGTTTTAGGAGCTGACAGATAGAGTAGGATTTGATATGCCCTAATTTTAGGTGTCTATGCATTAACTTAAAAGTGTAAGCTCGATTATAGTTAATAAAGAGCTAGGCCTCCAGTATAGGAATCACTTGCCACAGCATCAGACTCTGGTGTCATATGGGACCAGTTAAGGTTTCTTAGATGCCCAAAGGGCTTGGCAAGGGAAACATATACCCTTCAAGAAACCTGTGTCCTTTTAGAATGGCAGATGGAGGCTGGGTGGAAAGTCCTAAGCAATCTAACACAGTACTAAGTGCCTATTTGTGAGCAACTGAATCATCCTTCTGGTCGATACAGTAAGATTCAGTTTGCCCCAAGATGGATTATTTTTAGATAGACACATACTTTTGGTACAATGTAGATTTACAGCTGTTAGTTGTCTGATTTTCCTGTAAAAAGCATGATTGTGCATTGAAATACCGGTGTTGAACATCATCCCCCTTTGAATTCTTGGCTTTTGATTTTGACTTTGTTTGGTGACATTACAATTCAAACAAAATGAACAAGAAAATCATGAAGGTTAAAGCTGTTCACAAGCTCTATGTGTGCTCTAAAAATAATAATCAATCAGCCCTCAGCTTTGACGTGTCATAGCTGTGCAATACTCACACCTTCGTGAATGTTGTTCATTTTTGCTCTGGATTGGTCATTAGCTGTGTTTGGCTAAGGTCTTATTTATATACTGTCAGACATAGCTGGGGGTTCCACTTTGCTTCTAGGGGCAGACAGGGCCATTCTCTGCCCTAAGTTGTTTTAAGTCTAAATACACAAGTTAGACAAAAGAGGGCAGAGGAAAAGCATATGCAAGATGACTCTCCTGCTTCATGGCACAGCTGGGAAAGCCTGTTTCATCTGGGTTCTGCTTCAAAAGGCAGGCTCTTGGTAAGACCAAATGCTCCTCACTCTACTTGTGGTGCATTACAAAAGCAGCACCAGAAAACAGATGTCTAAATCCTCCTGTAATGTTGTTCTGTTTGTTAAAACTCTTACAATTTCTTAGGATTACACCAGATGGATGATGTCCAATCCTAGTGGAAAAGCAAGTAAAAAAATGCTAATCCTAATAGAAAACTTCACATTGAACAGTAAAAGAGATGGTGTAAACTTTGATGCTTTCTTTGCTCCTAGAAATCAAAGAATAATTTTGTTTCTGCAGCTGTAACAGGAATTCTGCTCAGATGAGAGTAAATAATGCTGCCTACTCTGAAATAATAAAACTAAGATATATACAGAGCCATCCTGAAATATTTATGGAACACATATGCTTAACTTTCTTGGAAGTATGATAAATGAACATTTCTCTTTAATCTTTATTATTTAAAATGTTATTATTTTATTATTATTTTTTCCTGATACTGTTAAATAAATAAATAAATGTAACTAAATGGAAAGAATAGCAAACAACTAGGTAAAAATAGTTTCAATATGCAATCATCAAATCTTTCTTAAATATTTGTATTAGCTTATGGAACATATATAAGATAAAACATAAGAAAAATGCTTGTTTCATACAGTCATCATTCTATACAGTGCCCCTTTATGTCTGGTGTATGGTGTAGGACAAGTTGTCTTGTCTCCAAAAGATTAAATTTCTGGAACATTCAACTATTTTATGTACTTTACTAATCCTGCTACATTTTAAGTTGTATCAGCATTTCTGTGATAGTCTCTATTTTCCAGGGGTTTATAATACAGATGTAAAAGTTTATTTTCATTCTGAAAATGTATTTTATCATTTCATACAGATAGGCATGTTATGTAGTTAAAGGTTACTATATGCTTTATGCTATATACAAAATATATATAAAATACAGTATAAATTAAATATAAAATATCTATTCTTAAGTGTGCATTTTTAAAAGTTCTATTAACACCAAAGAGTGCACACATATACAAATATTTATTATAAATATTTAAACCACATATATAAACTGCATATTTAAAACAGATTCAAAAGCTTCAATTTTTAACTGAGTTTTGGCTTGCAGTTTATGCATTGTAAACTAAATACTCAAACTAACCAAACTTGGGCTAATCTAAGAATGATGGTGTGTGAAGATATGAAATCCTATTGCAAGGTGAAGGAGTAAATAGGTAAATAGTGCCACGTTCTACATTGTTTACTCCCACTGCAAGTCACAAGGGTGTACCTGGGAGTAGTATCAGGTCTCCAGGATTTGGCCAAGAATTTTTCATGCCAAAAAGAGAAAGAGATATTAGAACTACCATCTAGGAACTGGGTTTTGTATTCTCTGCACACTCAGGATCCACATTATATCTCTGCTTTGAGTGTGCAAAGAATGCAAGATTTATGTCCTAAAAGCAGAAATTAAATTTGCCTAGGAAGTTATTTATTCCAGCATGATAGTAAGCAGATGGAACTTGGCATATGGAAGTGATTTTCAGAAGAAAAGTCAGAAGAGCTAAATATCAGGAAAGAACAGAGGAACTGATTTGATTTACTGAGATAACTCGCTATCGTAAGTTAGCAGGAAGATCCAAAGAGGTACGAATAGCTGAGAGGAGAATAAAGACCTATAAGAATTGATGGGATAGTCTATTTTAGTTCTTTACATACAGGCACCATTACCACAAAAAGGGAGTGGGCATAGAGGAAGAGGAACAGCAGATTTGACAATAGGATTCTTCTGTGTGTAACTTCAGTACAAACTCAATTCAGCCAGCCAACCATATTATCATATGTGCCAGTTCCTTCTGTAATATAATTCAATATACTTCTCTTTGACATTGAATATTACAAGAACAGAGGAAAGGCAGTAATATGAAAGGGACATCAGTCCTTCAATAACAATAGTCAAGGGGAAATAAAAAAATAATCTTCACTTTTATTTATTATCCCAAGAAAAAAAAAGTCCCAAATCAAACATTCCAAGTGAGACATCCTGTGAAGTTTTTCTTCTCTGATTCTTTGTCAGCTGCAGAGTCCAGCTTTATGCAAGTAAATTTCAATAGATTAATTATCAGGAAGAAAAGAAAGGTACAAGTCCACCAGAGTGTGTTACTCTTCACATTCATTTGCAGTCGGTGGTAACCTGATACAGTTCCGTTACGGGGAATACAACCCCAAATATAGACCCTGTAATCTAAAATATAAAACTCCCAATAGAGAATACTGTTGTGTTTGTTACTCATGTTCTTCAATCAAGAGATGCCTAGAAAAGTCCTAAGACACAGCAGGATGAAAGACTGCTATGATATTTATTCTGTGTGTGTTCTCTCAGAACTGTGTTTCCACATTTGCAAAGACTGTGACCATTTAATTAAGTAAAATACTACTCATCATTTTTTAACCAGAATGCTGTTGGGCTTTTATAGTACTTAAGAATACTATATATATACACACTAAATACTACTTATTTATAAGAATTTCAATGCATACAGTCCAGTATTTTGTTGGCCTTGGTTGGAAGAATATAAATAAAGCTGGATTGCAAATAGCAATTTAGAATACTTGCAAAAAAGATAAATTTGAAAATCCTAACACTGAGGTGTTTTTATTCCAGCAAGCCACAAATGTCAACATAGGGTGTTCTAGCACAAGAGTTGCCAATGGAGAGACAGCCCACAAAATCATTAATACTATATTGACAAGATTTTGTTTTGTCCCAGTGTCCCTGGACTTGCAGGAGAATGCATTGCAGGAGGCCTGTGTTGAAAGGACACCTTCTAAATAGAAAGAACAAAAAGAACAACAGTTACTTCTTACACTTGATAGACAAAAAGCATCCAAAAATTCACCTCAGGTCTCAGCTTCCCAGTGATTAGCTTTTCAAACATCCAGTGGCTCTTCACCGGTCTGCATTTTCTCCATTTTACCACCACTGCATTGCTCCCATGCCTATTAAAGTGCCAAAAGAAACAGTTTCAGCTGTCTTGTCTAACTGGGATATTCTGAACAGCATGGTATTTGTCAAAGCATGTGACCTCCATAAGGATTTTTGTGTGTTTTAAACTGGCATGCTGCATTCACTCACAGGGAAGTGCTCTGCTAGCTGTACAATCCCTTTCTTAACTCAAGTAACCTCCCTGGGATAAGGACCTGCTTTCATATTAGTTTGTTCTGACAAAATGCCAAATAAGTACCAATGAAAATAGTGAGGTTTAGGAGGCTATTTTATTTAAGTTTTCATTGTAGGTCACAGCTGCATCAGGATGGTGAACAAAACACAGCACCGAGTATTTTCCAGGAGGAAGGAAGGTGGAGAGAAGTCATTTCATACTAACTGATATAAGAGAAAAAGTGGTTTTGCAACTTGTATTTGGACAATATGAGTGAAATGTACTCATTTAGCTTTGAGCAAGAGGTAATGCCAGTGTAATTTTGAATCTGTCACTTATATTCTGTTCTGACTGGCATTTTTTGAGCTTCTGTCATGTAAGCTTTCCTACTGACAGTTTGTCACAGGAAAAAGTGGAGAGCATAGACTTCTGCTATGTCTGAAAATGTCTGATCAGGAAATTGAATAGGCTTGTGCACTGTATGAGAAAAAGACATGGATGGTCCAGAAATACTACCTCTGACTTTTTAATACGTACCTTTTTAGAAGCTATGTATTTCTTCTAATGTGAAAATTCAGTGAATTACAAATTTAGTTGCCCAGCTTTTTTTTTTCCTTCCTGCAGTCCATTTCTATAAAACAGGAGCTGTAAGACTTCAGTGAGATCCTTGGGTGCTGAAAATTGACAAAGATCTATTGAATTCAGTGGTGCTATGCTGATTTACCTCATCAGAAGTCCTGGCCAATTAATCATTTGACCTCTCTCTAGAAGTCATACGATGCAGACTTCAAGGCTTTTTACAAGCTCTGTCAGCAGCTCTTAACCACCAGAGGTCCCATGGCAGGTCTTATAGCTGTTATGGCCTGCAGATATAAATGCTGTCAGCACAGCTCTTAAGACTGAGTGGTTATGAGCTTCTTTGTTTAATATTCAGGGTTCCCTGGTTAAAGCCTGTGGCTTTCTTAAGCAGCTCCAGAGAACAGAAGGAGTTAGTAGCAGTCAAATAATTCATAACAGTCATAACATTCGCATTGCCCCTCTACTCTGCTTCCCCCTCTACTCTGCTCTGGTGAGACCCCACCTGGAGTACTGCGTCCAGCTCTGGGGTCCTCAGTACAAGAAGGACATAGACCTGTTGGAGAGGGTCCAGAGGAGGGCCACAAAAATGATCAGAGGGATGGAGCACCTCTGCTATGAGGAAAGGCTGAAAGGGCTGGGGTTGTTAAGCCTGGAGAAGAGAAGGCTGCAGGGTGACCTTATTGCAGCCCCCTTAAAGGGGGCTTATAAGAAAGATGGGAACAGATTTTTTAGCAGGTCCAATAGCGATAGGACAAGGGGAAATGGTTTTAAACTAAAAGAAGGTAGATTCAGACTGGATATAAGGAAGAAATTTTTTACAATGATGGTAGTGAAACACTGGAACAGATTGCCCAGAGAGGTGATAGATGCCCCATCCTTGGAAACATTCAAGGACAGGCTGGATGGGGCTCTGAGCAACCTGATCTAGTTGTAGATGTCCCTGCCAATTACAGGGGGGATGGACTAGATGACCTTTAAAGGTCCTTTCGATCCCAAAGCATTCTATGATTCTATGATTTTAATTTCAGCAATCAGCAAAGTTTTTCTGGAGTGAAAATTAAGACTAACAGGATCCATATGGCATAGAATTATTGTAATTATTTTTTAAAGGTATTGGAGTTTACAGCTTGAAAAGCTGGAAGACCATGCTCCCTCTGAATTGCATGGAGAAAGATGCACAGTTTAAGCAATCAATGATTTACTGAAGGCAGTGCCACAGGCTGTGTCTTCAACAAATGTTAGTTGTGAAGTTATAGGGATGGTGAAATGTGCAAGCAGTGCCAAACAGGACAGTTTTCCTATTCCATAATACTCAGTGGTGTAGTTTCCACCCCTCACTTGTTTTGCATTTTGCACTGAGATGACCTCCAGACTTTTTGTAACAGTTTGTGAGAAATATAGGAAATTCCAACTGACCATAATATCTGTGGATGTCTGAGAAGGTGCAACATAGGTATGGAAGTTGAAGTTGTGAAACCATTTCTGAAATCCTTTCAAAGAATAACTTCAATAGTTCCTCCTGGAACTCTGCCGGGTATCAGGACCAGCCTTTCACTTGAGTGAAAGGACCTCAGGAGGTCATTTAGTGCAATCCCCTGCTCAAAGGAAGGTCAACTACAGCAGGTTGCTCAGGGCTGTGTCCAGTCGGGTTTTGCGTATCTCCAAGGGTGGAGATGCCACAGCCTCTCAGGGTGACCTGTTCTCAGAATGAAAAAAAAAAAATTCTTCTTAGGTTTAAACAGAATTTCGCATATTTCAGTTTGTGCCCATTGCCTCTTGTCCTGTTACTGGGCACCACTGTAAAGAGTCTGGCTCTGCCCTGTTTACTCCTCCCCATCAGGTGTTTACACACATCAACAAGATCCCCCTGAGCCTTCTCCTCTTCAGGTTCAATAGTCCCAGCTCCCTCAGCCTTTCCTCAGAGGAGACATGCTCCAGTCCCTTAAACATCTTAGTGGCCCTTTGTTGGACTCTCTCCATGTCCCTCCTGCAGCAAGGAGCCCAGAACTGAACACAGTACTTCAGGGGTGGCCTCACCAGTGCTGAATAAAGAGGAAGCATCACCTCCCTCAACTTGCTGGGAACTCTCTTCCCAATGCAGCCCAGGAGGCTGTTGGCCTTCTTTGCCATGAGGGCACGTTGCTGGCTCACGGTCAACTTGTTGTCCACCAGGACACCCAGGTCCTTTTCTGCAAAGTTGCTTTTCTGCTGGTCAGCCCCCAGATTGTCCTGGTGGCTGGGGTTATTCCTTGCCAGGTGCAGGGCTTTGCATTTCCCATTGATGAACTTCATGAAGTTCCTGTTGACGTATTCCTTCAGCCTGTTGATGCATGGCAGCACAACTGTCTGGTTCATCAGCCTCTCCTCCCAGTTTTGTATAGTCTGCAAGTTTGCAATGTCCTGTTCATTATTGAAGGTGTTAATTTTGAACAATGGGCTCCCATGTTGATACCAGGGTACATCATTGGCAACTGGCTTCCAGCTGGACTTCATACCACTGATCACAACTTTTTGAGCCTGACAGTTCAGCTGGTTTTCTGTCCATCTCACTGTCCACTTCTCTAGTCTGTGCATTATCAGGTTTCAAAGAAGATGTTATGGGATAGAATCATCCCCCTTTTCAGGAAAGGACACCTCCAGTTTTGAAACATGCCAACATAGATTACACCATGATTATCTGTTGATCATTGTAATAGTATTTCTATGAAAACTGGGATCGTAAATTTACTTACTTTTCTATCCATCCTTCTCTGCGCTATTCAATTAATGAAAGCAAAACATATTCACTCATAATACTTAAAGGAAATATATTAATGCCTAGCTTTAAAATCTGTGCAGTACTTGGCAGGACAGAAATAACACTGGAAATCTTTAAGATGATTTCTGGATTCAGGAGTACTGCTTGTCAAATGTCAAATGTATTCATAGCCCGGTACTAAGGAACTTCACTTTCAACAAGAGTAAGAGTATGAAACCAAATATTATAAAAACTTTCATTATTTCTCATTGTGACCTGGCTGCATGGCTATTTCAAACCAGTCTCATGCATACTTTCTCTAAAAACAAATTGTTATCAGAAGAAGTCACTTTCTTTTCTTAATGGAAGCCTAGAAAAAGTGAGGAGAGTAAGAGCAGAATTCCATAAAGGAAACTATTGCATCATTAGGTATGGAGCGACACCTCAGAATGCCAAGGATGATAATAATTAGCTTTCTAAGCAACTCTGAATTGTACCCTTATACTGTGATTGTATTATTTTGCTTATTAAAAAATAAGCCCATGTAAGCCCTTAACCATGATGGGCCACTGTCCTAACAGGACAGTTATTTCATTCAGCGTTGCAAAGTATCGAAACCTTACTGCTGGCTTTTGTAGAAATGTACACACATGTTTAGACTATGCTGTAAATAGTTCAGATAAAAAATAGAAGCCTATATGATAGTTGAAATTTATACCATTCCAGGGTTGGGTTTTTTGGTGGTTTGTTTTTTTTTTTTATTTTTAAGTACTTCATTTTGTTTACTATATTGGAATAGATATTATCACATGATTTTCAAGCATTCCAGAGTAAAACTTATGCAATATGAGAATAATTAATAGATTTTAATTTTTATAATGAATTTCCAACCTCAGTCAGTTCAGTCTGGACTTGATACATTACTTGCATTCAGTGTTTCCTCTTCCCTGTTTTTTTTGTAATTGATACTGATGTGAATCTGCCTTTCCACCTGCTCTGTTTGTTGAGGAGAAAAAGGAATCATCACAACTCACCCATTTCCATAGAGATAGACATTGCCCACATTTGGCTACTTATGAAATTTGATGATGCATTTGCTTGTCAAATTTCAGTGCTTCCATGTCTCCAAAATGTTAGTTTTACTGCTTCTGTACAGAGATACTGTGGTCGTTAGTACTATGAAGTGAAAGCTGAACACAGCTAACTTCTAAGGTACTCAAGATGCACTTTCAAGCATTCAGACTTCCTTCCAAGTGCCCTAAATTCACTGGGTGACATCGCTCAGCATTACACTGAAGGCAAAAGAAATGCATGAGAAAAAGCCACTTGAAATAGTGTTTATTAACATAGAAATATGCTCTTTTAACATGAAGTGCTTTCAAACCTGTTTAAAATGAAAGCAATCCTAAAGCAGTGATACAACAAATGAAAGAAGTGCATTGCAAAATAAACCCTTCAACGATAAATTAGAAGTTGCAAAAAATGAGCAACAGCCACAAGGGAATTTCACTAAGTCCAATTCTTGAGAAGAAATACTAAAAGTTTGAAATGGAAATTACTCATTCATCGAACAGGAAGCTGGAATTCCAAAAATTAAAATGCAATGTTAAATTTATTTTTAAAGTCATATTTAGACTTATATTTTGCTATGATATAAATAGGACTTCAGAGAAGAATTTCTGACTTCTTGGCTAGTGAAGTAAACCTTCAGGATTCAACTAATTTCATTTAAATTTATCAAATGTAACTTTATTTCCTGAGTTCCTGCTATCAGAAATGAAAGAAGACAGAGAAGCACTTGATATGGATGCCTCTGTCCACTGAGGGAGCGGCTAAATCAGGTTAAACAGCAGATACCTAGCATCAGGTGAGCTGAATTCTTATGCATCTTGTTGCTCCCCTGTACTATACAGTAAGCTTTCTGCAGATTTCTTCTTAGTTGCTTTTTATTTGGCTTTTTTGTTGTTGTTTGGTCATTCTGTTTGTTGGACAGAAGTCATCCTCCCTCACTGACAGCCCCAATGAGAAAAGGGTAACCCCTCTGAAGTTACCTAAAGTGAAAGGTAATCTCCCAGCATGACAAAAGACCTCTGCATCACAAAAATCCTTTAATGAGAATTAAAGTAGGCAGATTATTGAATTGACCTAAACTTTTTCAGCGAAGTAAAATGAATTATTTCCGTTCAAAATTGTATATGAAGGATACCTATACACAATCCGAAGGTGTTGATTCAATTAGTTCTTGCAATCAAGCTACAATGTAATTCTAGTGATTACATTCTCATCCAAATTATAATTTTAGTTTATAAATTCTTCCTTCCAGTATCTCCTTTTTATTTTGTTCTTATGGACTAAGGTGAACAGCCGCTACAAATCATCTAGCATTCAGAAAATAATCCGTTTAGCTACTCAAAGAAAGGATCAACTATATTATCCCATTCTTGTCTGATCTGTTCTTAAAGATGCCCAATGACATATACTTGTATGTATACTCATCTCATTGTATGAGCATGATTTTGACCAGTCTTCTCCTAAATAGATATTGTAATTTCTGACTCTGGACATCTATGTTCTGATATTGTCCAATGTTCCTTTTTATGATCTTTGATAACATTTTATGTTTCCAATTCTTCCAAAAATCTTTCCAAAATTTTTGTTCAAGTGAATTGACAACAATTTCTAATCTAAGTTCTTTTATCTGAAAACTGAAATGTGCTCTTTATTACTGGTTTCTTTGTTTCATCATTAATGAGTAATCAAATCCAGGGATCATTTATTTAAAACGTGTTCCTGCTCCTGTTTGAAAATCTCATTTCTAAAAGCCAGAGGTGGAATATTTCTGCAGTCTTTCAATCCCCTTGAGGTCCATTGTTCTCTCTATAGTACATTGACAAGGGAACTCTATGCCAAGTAAATCTAATTTTCTCTCCTCAAATGTTCCTCTAAATGGTTATAATATTCCTTTCACGTCTTTTTAATTGATTTAGCTCCAAAAAGATCAGTTGAAGGCTGTGTGGGACTCTACTGCATTATCCGTGTCTTCCTTAAGAAAGTAAGAAGTGCAGCTCATTCATTCTGTTAGTACTTTTTCAAGCTTTTCTTCTGCCTACTCTTCTTCCAGACTATTTTCATTACTGACCTATAGCATTATGTTTGTGGTGATGCTATCAGCACATCACTACAGAGAAAAAATGTTTGAAGGATCCTGAAATATCTTGGTAGCAAGAAATGCAGCTTTTCAGTACATAATACCATTCAGATTATTATTCTCATGTCCATTATTCTCATGTCCAAAAGAAGGACTATGTCATAAAGAAAGGAAAAAGGACACTTTCCATCATGAACAATGTGCATTTAAAGTTCATGGCAAGCCTGCTTCAGAACGAGATAAAGCCAAAAGGAAAAAGATGGATGAAAATGACATTTATATTACATGGTTAGCATGTCCTAGCATTGATAGAGATAATCTATCAGAGCCTGGATGGAGTGGGGGAGAGGGAAGGATTGTTGCAGTTGATTTTTTGTTTAATATTTGTGAGAATTGTCTTCTTGATTTTTTAATTTCCAGGAGTTGTGTTCATCCTTATCTCAAGCCACAGATTCTGTGATTTTTAGCAGCAGACCCAGGACATCCATGTTAACATTCCTGCCTGTTTATTAGAGCAAATGTCACTATTTCTTATTACTCAAAAAGAAAGAAAAACTGTCTGTCAATGTGATTTCATTTCCAGCTCCTCCAGCTTCAGTAAACATTGGCTTCTTTCCAGGTGGTGCTACGGCTCAGGAAACTTTTTCAGTGCTAAAGTTAGCCTAAACCCCATGGTTTCCAGAAAAAAAATCATTCTAAATTAAATTTGTTTTCTGGATTTGCTGGAAATATCCAGGCAAGGGAAAGTTCCCTAGCCTCTGCAGCAGCTGCGTGAAACAGATCCACCTCTGGTGCAGCTGCCAGCTGTTTCCCTGAGCAGCTGCCTGTGACTTGCAGGCTTCCAGCTGTGGGAAAGTTCAGCCTGCACCTCTGACCAGGGGCTGGACTCCCCTGGGGCTTCCAGTTCCCAGCCTCTTTGTAGATGCAACAGAAATCCAAACATCATCCTATGCCATCTGCTTTAGAGCTGCCTAAATCTTATTGAATGAAACATTTCAAGGTTAACCAGCCAGTATTTTCAAAAAAACCCCAGAACTTGACCAATGATGTCAACAGGATTGCTGAGGAGAAATATGATATCTAAAATAAACTTCACCTTTTTGTTGGTTTTGAGTTCATGAGATTGTTTGCACACAAGTTGCAGGAAGTATTCTAATCTTTTCCAAGAAAGTGGAAGGCTTGAAGTTTAACATGCTACGATAAGCATAAAAATATACTTATTATTTTCAAGTATAGAACCTCCACTGTCACAACAATGTCAGGAAAAAAACCTTGGGGATTTTAATAAGAGTGGAGAGAGTCAGCCTGAGGAAGTCACAGATCTCCACATATAAAGGTAAATGTATAAGAGATCTTTGAAATTACAAAAAGGTCCCCAATCATCTGATCTTGTTGTCAGCCAATTATCTTGAATCCTTTATAATTGTATCAGACATGTAGTTATTGCTACAGTTCAGGGAGTGTGGACACAACAGTTTTTCTGAGATAGCTTTCATTAGAGAAATCTAGTTTAAACAAAAATAACATGAAATATAGTTTTGTTTTCTTAATCCTATGTAATTTCAAAGTCAGAATATTATATATCTAGAATAGTCTCTGACATATAGAAAAAGGGAATTGATTTGCACCTGTCTTCTTTCACATTCCTTATATAAATATTGTGATAGAACAAGGTGACACCAGACAATTCATACATACTTTCTAATTCTTTAAGCAAATTAATTAAAAGAAGCTCATAATCCCTAAACCCACTTTAAAAACAAATACAAATAAACAAAACTAATTGAGGAGTTCCTCACAGGGTGATAAATCAGCTGAAAACAGGATGATCAGCAGTTTGGTGGCTATGGTTATCTGGAGGAAACCACTTCCTCTAATCTGTTTCCCTTACATTTGTTGCGGTGACAGCTGGTATTGACAGTCAACCGTCTTAGCACAGCATAGACCCAAAATGCTGCTGAACTGGTGAAGGTACCAAAATTGCTTTATAACTCTTAACTACTAAAAGCTCCCTGAGGTAGACTTCAGAAAATTCTTTAGAAAAAAAAAAGAAAAAAAGTCCTAGAAGTACTATGACAGTCTACAAAAGGAGGTTTAGCAACATCTGAAATAAGGCAGAATTAAAAATGGAGAAACAAAGGGCAGCTCAAACTGGTAACGTAGGTTTATGAAAAGGAATGAAGACATCAGTCTGATTAGAAGAACAGGCTTGAAACAATGTCTGTTATGGCCAGACTCTGCTACTGTTACGTACTGTGAGTAGGTCTGCTTTGATTCTATGATGATATATATATCCATACATAAAATGTAGTTACTGTGAGTAGTTTCTCTGAATTGAATAGGACTACCCACAGAGTACAGAGCTGAGTACATACTGGTGTATTGGCAGGTCTGAGGCTTTCTAGTGTAAACAGCTGTTTGGATTTCAGTAAAACCAAACTTGAAATAAAGATCTCTTGAGTAAAAGCAGAAAACATCATCTCTAAATATGGAATTCAGCCCTAAGGATAGATATTCTGTTTTACTATGTAAATACAAGCTTGCAAGATAATGTGTGCTAGCAGATTATCCAGCCTTATGGTACTGCAGATGGAAGAACTCTGAAGATCTTCTAGCAGTTGAACTGAACCTGCAGACTCTTTGGGATGTTACTGCTGTAACTGAATGGGACTTGGCACAATATTTGCTCCCTGCAGAATGGCTTGGTGGGATGGAAATGGTGCAGACAGGAGTAAGACACATTTTTGAGAAGCCGACACCATGGTTGTGAGGTTCTATTAGTCTCCAGACTCCTCAGGGTAAGGGCAATTGTCCTTCCTTGTGCTGAAATGCAATGTTTTCCTCAGGGCATCCATGTGTAGGGTGGCAATCCACATAGTCTCAGCAGTCAATAGTGTCACAGGCAGATCTGCTTTCTCCTTTGTTAGCGCTTTCCTTTGATATTGATGACTTTATATGTTTCAGCTCATAGCTACAAGTCCACACTTAAAATTTAACCATGACTAAAAATTTAGCCATGACTAAGCAAGGAACCCAGCAAATACAGCAAGGAGCTGAGGGTCATTTCTAGACGTCCTTTATTTCTAACAAGTCCAGAGAGGGCTCTGCCAGAAATCAAGACCAACCAAACCAGTTATTTCTTTCTGATAGCCATTGCTACAGGGTGGTTAAGAATTGGCTACTTTTCATTCTTTGTACTTTAATGAATCATGCCGTAATGGCTCGCACCCTTCTAAAACTTCAAGTTGATGGCTTCCTAATTCAGGAAAGTAATTTTAAATGTCTTTTAGAGTTTTCCATTGTGTCCATCACTGGTGAAGTGTACATTTTGCAGCCTGGCCACAGTATTAGAAATTAATATTTTCTTTTGACTGTCTTCTAATTGTGGCACAACCAAGGTTCCTGCTACATAATACATGCTTGGCCTTTTCTCTGAGGTATTCTGAGTTACTCTTCTTCAAATATACCAGACAATTTCCACTAAATGACATGAAATGAAGCATGAATCAATTGATTCTCAAAAGCATGCACTTAAGTTAGATTTTTTTTTCAAAAGCATCTCATCTCACAGCTCCTGATCTTTTGAAGAAGACTGAAGGTAGGTAGTATCCCAGTGGCACTGTGAGTGAAAAGAATTTGTCTAGCTTTGTTTCTAGTAAAATTAATATTTTAATACTACTGGGATTTTGTAGCATTATTAGTGAAATGAGTTAGAGAATCCAGAGCCTCAGACCTCTACATAGGAGAAAAGAAGGAAAAGTAGTTCAAGTCCTAGAGGTACTATAGACTAAATATTATGTATGGTCATTCCACCAGATTAATTAGTTTTGGAATGCAAACCCGAGGCTAATATAAAGAATTTTGAGGACCTCATTCATCATTTGCTTTAGCCAGCTGGTCCTTTTTATAATACTTCTGATCATGTCTACTATGTTCTGTGTAGGAAAGAAGACACAGCTCACCAGGGTATGAACTTAGAAAAGAGCTTAGAAAAAAAATAATCTCTTTTTTGGATCTGGGGCTTAATATTTAACTTGGATATGAGTTAAACAACTAATTTTCTCTAATACTTGATTGGCTAAAATCCCTTTCCCAGTCTTTTGAAATTCAGAAATGTGCATTATCCTAACTAGCTCGACATTTTCCATGTGTAATTAAACACTCCTTTGATACATGTATAGAAAATGTCATAACTATACTTAGGATTATAGGTTAATAGCCTGTACAATTTAATATAAAAAATGAAGGTGTATTACTTTGTTTAAAAAATTGCTCCCAGGTTGCAAACTTTATATATACCAACTTTCATGACAGAGTGTTTTTTTTTTTTTAAAGATGCAAGTTAAAAGCCCCTCAGAAACATTGTTTAAAACTGAACTCTTTTCAGAGCTTTGAAATTCTGGTTTGACTTGCAAATACAGCTGTAGGGAAGAGTGTCTGTTGTGCACTGTATTAACTGGAACTTTGTGTTTGCAGCTGCTTGTGCGTTCAGACGTACACACTTGTCAGTACTTTCATGTAAATCCTTCCCCCTCCCCAGGACATCTTTTGGAAATAAACTCACTCTTCTCAAGTAACATTGCTAGATTTTCTGCTTATTAAATTGATAAAATAGTGTCTTCCTTCAAACTTCCATTCATCTTACATTTCCAAGTGAGCTTGTACATTAGACATTTTATTCCGCTTCAGTTATTTACCCCAAATTTTCTATAACCCTCATGAAAGCTTGCAAATGAAGCAATGAGGACATAGAAAATACAGATATAGGTTAATGGAGGGCTAAATCCAGAGCATGTCACTTCTGTTCTGCCTTTTTGTGCAGCTAGGGAGACATAGCAGCCTAAGCAAACTCTGAAAGGTTCCAGTGAGTAGTATGCAGAGCCATGACACTTCCCCAAGATTAGAAGAAAGTTTATGTGTCTGAACTGCTGCAACACAGGGTCTCAGACTTAAGAACAGAAAATTCATTAGATATTCTGTTCTGAGCTAGGTGTTAAATCCCATCTACCTTTGCATGTTTTGTGTTTCTCAGTCACTTTGCAAGTCCCTGCCATTGACACATAGCTGGAAAGCAAAAACTGAGGAGTTGCAAGCTCTAAAAAAGACTCTCGTTGACCACTCTCACATTGTTGGACAAGGTAATTCACAAATGATGATGAGGAAAGTTACAACAATATAGTTGTTTGTCCCAAACATACGTCTGGAAACCAAGAGCTGTGTTCCTCCATTTTCTCACATCACAGCAACCTCTGGTGGCCTGTGTGTTTTAAGTGCACATGAGGAACAGGAAAAGCAAGAAAATGCAATGACTTAAGGAAAATATCTATTTCTAAAAAAATATTTTTACTAAATAATGACTTAAGCAATACATGCAAATAAATAGTTTGTGAACAAGCAGACCAGTTTAATATGGAACCATTGGAAAATGAATTACTGTGACAGACAGTGATTCCTGTACAGTGTGCACAGGAGTCCTCTCTACCCCTCTCCCTGATAATATTTGATATTCAGAAAATACAGCCAGCTAAAAACAACTGCTACTGTAATTGACAGATACTGCTAGATTTGGAAGTCTTGCTCCTAACAGGTTTGCATTTGTTTAACACACAGCTGGATCATGTCAAGAAGCAACCCATCAACCGACAAGTTCTGTCTTGTTGCAATGCATTCTGTGCTTTGTCATGATTTAACATAATAGAAAGTAATTTGATGATAATACATTGTATTGTGTCATGGCATGACAGTCAGATCACTTATAGTTGAAAAATTTCAGGGTACTTGAACTCTTATGCTAGCAATTAGAAATATTAATTATCTTTTTCTGTTAATGTAATGTATGCATGTGTATGTGTGTGTATGGCTCATTGTAAAAGATGTATTTTCATTCTTAATCTGCTCTGATTATGTGAAATCAATTTGGACCAGGTACTAATAAATAATCATGTAGAAGTATAGTCTCCTTTCTTCACTGCAAAAGAGAGGAAGCCTCACAATTAAAATCTATAGAGTGAAGATGAGTGAAATTAGTACCATTTATCATTTTGCTTGTAATCATTACTATGCTATGCCATTTTCAAGACTTACAAGAATTTTTAATGTGAAAATGAGGTGATATGGGGTTTGCTCTTTTGTTTTTTTAATCCTGGTTATCCTGAAAAAGAGTGCATGGTGTAAATTAGATTTCTGCCAACATTTTTCTCCTGTTATTCAGACTCACACATACATTTAAAAATAATAATTAAAAAAAAAAATCTAACAAAGTAGTACTGCCATGTGAGAGGAAGCAAAGTCATACTGAGACTGGATGAACTACAGATAATCAATTCAGTACAACTATCTAAAATTATTTGGGTAACAGAAGAGAGTGCTTCTGGAATAACAATGGTAGGAATTGGTACTCTCAACATGACAAAGAATGTGTGGATGACTTATCCACTTCTGTCCTAAAACTGGAAAGAGGGGAGAGGTTTCAGAAAAGAATGGGATCCAATTAAAGCTCACCGTCTGCATGGGTGTCTAGGGGGTTGGTGTGTGGTGGCATGGCAAAGAGAGAAGGCAGAGTTTCAAACAAGTCTTCAGTGCAAAAAAGCAAAAAGAAAAGGCACAGGTTTGATTCAGGATCCAATCCTGAATTGCAGTTTGGGGGTTTATTCACCAATCCACTTGCTGACACATGAAGAGGATCGATTTCATATTAGCTACTCTATAGGATCTGATATGTCATCTGTGTTAAGACAAGTTGGTTTTGAAACCCAGTCAGCATACTCCCAGGAGCTGTGCACCTTTCATCTTGAATATAATTCAATGTAATTGAACATTCTGTAAAATGGAAACATGGAAACTTAGACATGTAGCTGACATGTAGATCTCCAGATGAATATATCTTCATCTGGAACTAAGTTTATCCATTGCCCGTGAATCAGTCATCTAATTGTAAATGCCTCAAGTTATTCGATACCCAACAGGGAGCTGACAGGTATGTCACAGGACTTTTGGGAGACCCATACCCTTTCAAAGCAGCAACTAGAAGCTAGATGCGACACCCCATTGCGCTAGTCACTCAACAGCTATGTTTAGCCAGCTGAATCACACTTTTGCTTCCTGAATCAGGTGTAGATGTGAGGAAGATACTGAGCTGGTCATATTTACCATGACTGAGGTACAGCTGTGCAGTCACAACGTAGGTGCAATTCTTGGCAGCTAAGGTATACTGAAGGTCAAAAATGAAGGCATTAGTGAAGTTTAGGAATGTCTGGGGTTACTTATAGTTGAATGGATAGGAAGACTTTTTAAATCAAGAAATTGGAAAGCAAATACAAGAAGTCCATTCTGGGCACTCAAGCCATTTACAGCTGTGTATAAAGTAGTTCAGGACATATCATAATTAACATTCATTGTGTATAGGGTGCTTACTTTTTTCCCAGTGATATATTTTGATCTAATAGCTTTATTGTCAGAACATTAAAACTTCAATACTATCTGTTCTTGCTCCTAAGGTGATTACTATTTTTAGCTAAATATCAAATGATAGTTGTCGCTTGTTATTAATTGTATTTATAGAAGAGTGGGTAGAAGGCAACATACTTTTTTTTTTCATAGCTAATTTCATAGCGAAGGTGTTAAATGTGATACTTGTGTAAGTAATATTAAAAAAAAAAACTTGGCGTATTCCAATACATGTGTAAAGTAAAAGAATAAATGTAAAGTTTACACAAAGTCTAATATTTTTTGGCATAGACAATAAAAACAAGCAGAAAAAAATAAGTTAATGGAATTTTGCTGTAAACTACAAACCACATCAAACCAAAGAAGAAAAAGAAATCTTGTAAGGCTACCAGCTATCAGAAAAGTGTGCTGAAAGAAATCTGCTATCAGTCATGGCCGATGGCACATAATGAATGGGATTGTTCTCTTTATACCACAGAAATTCTAACAGGAGTACTACATTGAACTTTTTTCTTTCCCAGAATATGTCAGTTATATTGGTGGGCTGTTTGATCAAATATGGCTCCATAACAAATATGTGTGAACATCAACACAGATTGAATAGACACATTTACAATTAATGTTCTGTGACTGATTAATCACACACTACTGAATATGATGAATTTTTCTGACTGTATGATAGAAAAAAACCTCTTGACTATCTAATTTGATAAGTAAATATATAAATTCATCTGCTTGGGAAAAAAAAACATCTATAGATTTATTCTTATTTGCTAGTGAAGGTACTTAAAGAAAATTAAGGAAATTACTTAAGAAAACAGTATGTTTCTCATAATATCTGACCTGGAACTTCATGGTAGGCAGCTGAAATTGTGATTCCTAGATCACCTCATCTGCAAATGTATTCCTTTTCTCATAACCTTTTTGCTATAACTAGTTAAACACCACCACTAACATACACAGTCAGTTGTATTCTTTTCTTCTCTGGTACTGTAAAGCAACAGATAAGAGGAAATTTCACAGTGTAGCTCTCTCTTCTGGGCTTGACTGAGCCTGGAATGTGAAAACCTCCCTGTGAAAGAGGGGATCTTTTCTGGGTCAGATCAAAGGTCCACCTAACATCCTAGTATACTGTCTGAGAACGGCCAATAACAAATGCTTAGGGAAGAGTAACAAGACAGGGCAAACACATAGCAGTAATGGCATGGTATGCCCTCCTAGCATCCAAAGCTGTGGGACTTCCTGAGTCAGGATTGGTATTTTCGTACCTAGTAGCCCTCAAGCATGTTTAATACTAAGTTTGCACATCATATTGCCATACTGGTATGGCAAATATTAGTCACATTGATAAAAGGTAGCTGCATTGACCTCATGACCAATAGTGGCTTTTTAGGCAACTTCACACAGTGTCTTCCATAATACATTGCTTATTACTTATTATTCTAACATCAATACTTTTTTACACTCTTAGTTTATAAGAAAAGTAAACATTAGTCTTAAATAAATGTTAAAAAGACAGTAATTTTCCTATAATAGATATCTTTTTGTCTGTCCAAAATACTAAGTAGAAATATTTCATAGGCATGCCTTAGTCAGGAAGGTAAATATTTTTCTACCCCCATTACTGAACTAAAAGGTAGTTTATTGATTCTTATTTTAGATTGTTGAATCTTCTGGGTAGGATGCCTTGTTAATGTGTGTCTGAACAGAAAGATCCAGTATAAATAGTGAAAAATGAAGAAGGAAAAAGAAAAAGTCACTCTAAGAACTCCAGCATAGCTTAATAAGCAATCACAGCTTTGTCTATTTCAGTACAAGTTGATTTATTGAAAATACATTGATCAGTCCCTTACATATCCTATTTATTTCCTGTTTCATTTTAAAACCTATATTATAACATACCTCATAATTTTCCTGGGTCCTGTTGGATTCCTAAGTTTTCCACATTTTTGGTCATTTTTCAGCTGAAGAACTCTGAGTCTGTAGCAGGAATCTTTGTTTGGTCCATAAGAGCATGGCCTTGCACTGCTGGATTTCATGGCAATATCGTTAGTGCAGTTCCTAACACCAGTCATGTCTTCTTGCATAATAGCTGAATTCTCCTTTGTCCTGATGATGCCTCTTGACTTTACGGCATCAGTAAATTTCAAGAGCATACTGTAGTTTTGGAGACAAGTTAATTAATGAAGACATTAAAAAGTTCTCTCTTGATGGCTGGATAGAACTTTTCTTAGAAGGCTGATAGATTGCAGCATATTCTCTATATACCATTTACTGTACTTGAAGGATAAAAGGAAAGAAGTGAATCAATTGACTTGGGCTGACTGAAAATATTGTATCTACTATGCTACTACATACAGTGCTTATTTGAGAATCTTCATCTTAAATATACAGTATGGTGCTGGTCCTTAAACTTGTTGCTTGATCTACAGAATTTCATGCGTTACCATAGGATCTGAACTCAGGGTGTTGCACATACTATGCCCTGCTAGGAAGAATGTAGTTTTTCAAAGGAGGCTAAATTGTTTTGTGAAAGGCTGACAGAGCAAGAATTTCTACTGTATAAATAATCACTTGGAGTGCTACTGAAATCAGTTAAAATAGTTCCTGTCAGACAGAAGTTGACCAGGTGTCAGGTTTTACTTACCTGTTTTTTTCTTCTTCAGATGTGCTGTTATACCCCTCAAAATAAATGGAAGTTGCTCATTAAATCTTCAAAAGACTGTTTTTGCTGATCCAGCTTTCTTTTGCAGTACCATTCAATGTCAATGTTGTTGATGAGGGGGTAAGTGAAGAATTTACCTTACAGCTCCCATGAGTATTAGTGATGCATCAAACATTCTGCACATTATGCCCCAGTGTGTCTCCATTAAAACAGTATGCATGAAGTTCAAACCACCGGGAGCCAACTCTGCTCTGAAATACTCTGATTTTGTTCCCATTATATTTCATAAAGCCTGTGTCTCAGTTGTGATAGGCAGAGTATGGCTTCCAAGTGTCTCTTTTGGTGTAATGCTTTCTCCCTGGTGGTCTATTTGGGCTTTCCACATGACACAGTAACCTCTTTTTAGTGGAGTTATAGCTAGTCATGACAGAAGTACCTCTACACAGCAGGAGAAGAGGATTGCAAATTTGTAATCCTGTCCTGCATTTAGTGAGGAAACAAACCTAAGTATAAACAGGGAAATCTACATTCTGAAACAGATACATAGAACATTTCCTTGTAGAATTTCTTTTCATTTTTGATGCATTGTTAAGACTGTGGTAGTAGAGTTTCTGCTCCTCAGTGCTAACCTTGGCTAGCAGTGAATTTTGTGGATGTAGGGGAATATGTCTAACTTCTGACATAAATGAGAGCTAGCCCCCAGCTGCTTAATTTATTCCAGAACCAGTGAGAGGCAACTAGCTCCCTGCAGCCACATCCTGCCATGATTCTGAGCTTTTCTTGGGCAAGGGAGACTGCCAGCAGCAATGCATTGAGCTGCAGCCCGGTACTGAATACCCAGTATCAGGAGAAAGGGAAACGGATGTTTTTTCATTAAAAACATCTCTTCTTCCCTTTGGTCTTGGTTTAGCCATCTGTGTCAATGGGTTGTATTGAATGGCTGTCTTTTTCTCTTGGATATTCTGTGCCCCAAGACATCCTCACTTGCATCCATGGTACAGCACTGCCATTCCCCTGAGTACAGTCTACTGACCTAAACCAGTGAAAGAGAAGAGACTCAACCTTTCAGCATTGTTCATTTTATGAATAGAGTGAATTACATTCATTTGGCATCTCTATGCAGCCTTGTGTCAGAAATGAGCATTTTGCTTCTTGAAGATAAGTGAAATAGGTTAGAAGAACAACATTTTTAGATTGGGCTCAAGACAAAAGATAGGCTTAATTAGTCCCTGAAAGCCAGGTCTAACTCTGCAAGCCCTTTATCCTCTGAGAGAGAGTACTAGCAATTGTTCCATTGCTTATATTGTCTCAGCTGACAGTACCATAAGCTAGAAAGGGCTAAGTCATGAAGGGTTTTAGGCAATTAAATACATCTTTAAATTACTACCCATGCGGATTAGCAGGTAGATTTTCTTACAAAAGAAAACTTGTCAGTCAAAACAAAAAGACAATTCAAAGAACATAATATGTGTCATGGAGTCACATGGATAAAAAGTAGGATAACCAGTAAAGGAAAGGAAAGTAAAATGTAGCTTAAATAACCCCTTAGCCTTTTACATATGTTAAAGGTTAGCAAAAATCCTTCCCCCTGTAGAGCTGGAACTCTGTTTCTGAAGTGAGAGTGAGTAACCTGTTCTAATTGAAAACTGAACCTGGCATATCCATGCCAGTTAGTCACATGCTGCTTTACAGACAGTCAAGTCAAAGGAATTAGCCTTATGTAGCTTTGAACACCTACACAGTAGACGCTAAACCTGAATTAGTCATCAAATTTTCAACTGCAGGCAATGGAGACCAATAGGTACATTTAAAGCACAGTTCATCTGGACTATTTTAGGTATTTAGTTTAGGATAAAATGAATTGTTCCTTAAATATCCCTATATCTTCTCACTGACTATAAAGTGAAATGAATCACACTCATCATGCCTGCTTATTTGAAGTTCATTACAGCTTTCTCGGTTTACATGCACTTTAAAACTCCTTCACTCTGCCACTGCATTATAAAAATAATGACCTGAACCACCAACTCACTGAAACAATTCATCAGTACTGATAAAATAAGGTATCAATAATGCAGAATAAAGGTGAAAAAATAGGTTTAATATTATCAAAACTTTCTTTTACCTTCTTCCCTGCATCTTATGGTCCTCAGTGAATAGCCAGTGAATAACTAGTAATTCTGTTGCACGTAACACCTTGCCTCTCAAAATGAAAAATATTTACAGAGGGATACTGAAGCATTATGCTTACTATTGTTATTAAAGTCCAGATTCAAGATATTGGACAAAGTCAGTATTTTTGGAGGTGAAAAGGATCTATTGCCATCCTCTTGAATGAGCTACAAGAAAGCTGTTGTTGGAAAAGACACAATTTCTGTCCTATTGTCCAGAACAAATACTATCATGATAATGTTTATTCAGAGAGAGAAACAAATTGATTATACTTCATACAAAAGGAGATATGACCTGGAAAGATGGTTTGGCTTGCCACAGTTAAGAAGAATATCCAGCCTAATGAACACACTGCCAGTCTATATACATTCACAAGGGTAGCTCTTCAGGCACTGTACTGATGTAAAAGATCACTAGACAGAAGACTGGAGGTTGATTTTATTATATCATGGATGAAGGTCTTTGAAGGCATCCTTCACAACATTACAATGTCAAAATGTCATCTATCCTTGGATCAAAGACATCCAAATACTTTTTTGATAGTTACACTGGGCTAAATTTTACCTTTGGGAACAGTGTGGGTTTAATTACAGTTGACTTCTGTGTCTAAGGCAAAAGTAGCCAGGTCTTGGCTATGGAGTTCCATATGGCACTTAAGCAGATGAAGTATGGCTTATATGCTGGAACCGTATCATGCAACTGCAGCATGCTGTACTGGCACACAAACTGCTGCATACGCTACAGCCCTGGCTGGAGGAGGAAGCAAGCCAACAAGGTAGCTCCAGAAGTCACTGTTAGCTCCCAAGGTTCCCTAGGACCATCTGTACACTCAGTCCACATCCATGCTGCTTGCAGTGGTGGGGAACTACTGTCAGAGGCAGCTGTGAACCTCCCTCAGATCTCCTTTTCCCCTCAGAATACCAAAAATAGGAGCTGCTCCAGTTAAGAGCTAGGATGCGGAGTGAGGTTTTAATCTGATTATAATTAGGATAGCTGCTGTTAATATTTTTTAAAATTAATTTCATAAAGAGATGCCATGAAAATAATAAGATGTCAAAATTGAAAAAAAGTTATTTAAAAACTGGAACATTTTTGTAGGAATGTTGTCACTTTTCCAGTTTTATCAGGAAAAAAATCTAAATTTCTTTTTCTTTTCTGTTCTAATTTCCATATCTGTGAGACATATACCAATATAAATTAGCCAAGTAGCTAGAACCAAGCAAGTTTTATCATCATGGTTTCCTACACTTATAATTTTTAATACATGATGATAATTAGTGTTCCTGATGATCATCAGCTTAGTGAAGAAGAGATGTAACTTTTGCTTACAAAACCAGAGCACAGAAAGTAATGAGGAAAAATCTTTGAAAAGTGTTTCTCTGTTCCAAACAGAGATAAGCTCACCTTTAGGCATTTAACTCAATAGGTTTTCTAATGTTAAAAATATTTCCATATATTTAATTCTTACAAATGAAGGAGTGATAAACTCCCATCCAAGCTGTTTTCAGAGAGATTCAAAGGCAAGGAAGTCAGCCTTCCACTTCTTTGTACTGAATGCACTTCCTTAAGCATACAGACTTAGGAAAATAAAAGTATATTTTACTCATGTCTTTCATCTCTAGATACCATTTTGTACCTGAATGTTGCTGAGAAGGTGGCCTGTAAATTTTAATTCTAGGGTTTTAGTTGCCCAAGAATCTACAGATTCTCATTTTCCACTAAAGTCCCTGGGACTTGCCTAAAATTTACTGATATGACTCACAGTATAACTGAAATACGTCTGTTCCATCTGCATTCTTCTTATTTATGTGATATTCCAAAATATTTTTCAGAAAAGTGTTTTTTCTTTTTTCAGTTCAGTCAGAACAGTGTCAAATGGAGATAAAAATGACAAGGGCAAAAAAATAAAAGAATCATGCAGAACAAAAAGCCTCATTTATCAGATCAGAAAATCCAGTCCTCCTAAGACTGGCATTATCCCATTTGTAAGCTAGTTCACATACTTAAGTACCAACAGGTAATTTTCTTGGGTACTATCTGAAATCTCATCTCTTAATCTTGACTGTAAATTTTTATGCATGTTTAACTGGTGCCAAGAATGTGACATTTAAATCAATGGAGGTTTCTTATTTTGATCCCCTTCTTGTACAGCTTTTACAAGGAGTACCTTAAAGCATAAGTGTCATACATTCCTCATGTGGGAGGGAGACTGGCAAATTTATGAGGACATATAGACACTCAGACAGCAATTCATTGTGATTAAGATAGTTGAAGTATGTTCACACAGATGTGGAATTCAGACTAAGCAGACTGTACAGCTTAACTGCTCCACCAGGTAGTTAATTTTATACCTGTTATTATACATTATTTCTCTGATTTCAAAGTATTTGGTATACAGCAGCATATTTATTCTGTTTGGATTGTTTTGTTGTCTTTTTTTTAAATCTTACACATGTAATAACTCCATGTGTGGTTCCTTATAATTTATCAAGGAGGAAAAAACTGAGGAAAAAACATTAATATTTCTACAATTACAATACCTCTGTCTTTTCTATACTTTTCTTCTTTCCAAATATCTTCAAACATTTTATAAACATAAAACAAAACTGAGAAAACTGCTTTGAGGATGACATATTTTAACCATTCTATAGACAGAGAAATGCAAACACAGGGAATCTCCATATTTTTTGTCAGGAGCGGAGAAGACATGGCAGCTCATATTTCCATGTAGGATAGCAAGTTGAGTGTACCTCTTCTCTGGCATGCCTGATAAGTCTATGAGAAAGCCAAAAATGCCTCTGGATTTTCACTCCTACAGCTGCTGGTTCAAGATACATTAACATCCTCTCCTCTATGTGTATACCCATATGCGTAAAAACCACCCTCCAAACCCCATACAAACAGCCACATAGAAGGATGCACAGGGGAGGCTGTGGGAAAGGCTAATGTCACAAAGCAGAACCAGTTTTACTATACGATGAGCTTATGCCTTTCCACACAGATTCCCAGATTTTAAACTAGCAGGTGCCACTGCGATCATCTGGCCTGATTTTTTACTCAGACATTCCAGCTCATTGATAGGCATTTTAGGGCTGGAGTAATGATCTAAGCTGGAACGGGAATCCGCCTAAACCATCTGTGTCAGAGACTGCTGGACCAGAACATAACACTTACAAATCTGATGAATTCACAGGGATGTGGTCCCACAATATGGTACCCCGAAGGACCATATGGAGTACCCAGTGATTAGGCAAAAGAAGACATTCTGGCCTAACACCGCTCCCCCACCCCCCGGCCTTGGTTTTTTTTATTCTGATATATTCCCTCAACTCTACCAGGCACCACGATTGCTGAGTGCCCTACAAGGAGAAATCTTCAAACTGGAAACAAGAAATTTACCGTACATGTCTAGATCCAAGCTAGTCACCTAAACTCCCTTTATAATTAATGAAGAGATATAGGCACTTGCATGGTGTGACTGATTTCAGCATGAAGTTGATGTCTAAAATATGTCAGATGAATCACCCCTTTTTTCTTTTCCTTGATTACAAAAGGATCATAAGATGAGTCACCTGGATTCAGACATCTGCATTGGAGATATCTGGTTAGGTGGGTTGAATCCCACCCCAAGCTTCTTCTGAGGCTGTCAGACCACTTTCTGATAAATGTAATACCTGAAGATGAGCAGACCTGTCACCTTCCATGTATTTACAGTGGTGGAGCCTATCCCTGAGCACAGTCAATAGACATGGGCTGTTGTCTTCAGCACTTAGTGAAGAAGTGATTGACAGGTCAAAATACAACATTAGGAAAGCCTGTTCTCCCAATGTTAGCGTGACAGGGGATGCAACAGCCTGTATTTTATGCGGGAAAATTGCCACATGCCAACACTTGCTCATTGCCAGAAATAAGGATCACACAAAAGTGTTTCCTGTATATGACAGACAGAAAAATCCTGAATTCATATAGAAAAAGCATCCTGATTTCCCTGAGATCTAAAGGAACAATTTTTTTTAAAAATTAGCTGCAAAAATGGAACTCCTAGAAAAAGGATGTAAAGTTTCATTTACCTTAAATCGGTGCCTATATGAATTAAACACATATTCATGACTTAAGCCTCATGGAGGTCTTAGTGTATTTTCAAAGGGATAGAATTTCTGAATATCTTTCCTTACCAATCACTTAAACCACTGGGAGAGGTTTATTATTATTTTTGCCTCAGATCAAATAAAATTTAATCATACACCTTGCAGTTAAATTCTTTAGGTTAAAAAATTGAAAGCTATTATATCTATCTATATAGCTATATCTGTCAACATATTTTTTCCTGCTAGACTTTAGATCAGGCTTATATGCTTCTGTGGAATTCACTGGAATTTTTTGCACCTATCACAGCAGTCTGGTTAGTAGAAATGTTTTCCAATATTGCACGCATTTCAGCACTGTCTTTGCCACAAATTTATAGCATCTGTATGACAGTAAATTTTGCAGCACTGGGTAATAGGATATGAGGTTGCTCTTAGCACATCTATTAATTTTCTGCCATCTTCTTAATTTCCTATATTTTATTTGACTTGTTAGATTATTTATGAACTGCTTCTTTATTGATATTTACTTTAATCTTGTTTATTTCTCTGTTTTACTTTAATTTAGGAAAGAGCTCAGCTGGTCAGGTCTTAAGAGTACCTATGCCAAACCCTTAAGAACATACATCAACACCAAGACAGCTGCTTTTCAGGCACTGGGTAATAGATGTGAGTAAATGAATCACAACAAATAATCTAGTCAATAGGCTAGCTTCTCTTTTTCCTCACATTTATTCAACAAACACCATGTCAAACATAATATTCTTCAGACTGATGGTTTTGGAAATTCAGGCAGTGCTGCTTGACCAAAAGTGGCCACATGAAGTTGTTCCTGTTCCTTTACTTATTAAGCCAGCTCACTTTTCCATAAGGCTGCATTTCCCCTCTTGTGCCTGATGTGCAGGGAACAAGGCTGCACTGTAATTTGGACAGATGGCTGCAGCACAGGTTGCTGCAGTTCATACATTTAGCTCCAGACATGCTCATTTAGCACCTAAGGTGGTGCTTTTATAGAAGCATAATGTAACATAGGGGCTTCTAAGTGTAAAGCTGAGGCTTAATTTCAATGATTCCTCAGAGCTGCTACTCTGAAAATTGTTCTCCATGTGCTTTTCTGCAAATGAAGTGGAGTCTTTGTGGAGACACAGTGCAATATGGAAGGAAAATAGCTAAAGAAAATTATCTTATTGCTTAAAAACATCATCACAGTCAATTTTTGTACAATTAGAGTCTTGCTACTATGGGTCTTGGAATTCACTTCTTCAAAAAATCAAATAGCTATGCTATAAAAAAATTAAAACTCCAGATTTCTTTGTAAAAATTAAAATACAGTCACCATCCTCTTCACTGTGTTAATAGATAAGGCTGACTGAAGGGTACCACAGAGCTGCTTTGCAAAGATATACTCTTAAATTAAAGCCAAAGGGATGGACTGTGCCCCCTAACAAGGGGCTGATCCTTTCTGTCAGACCTCCAGCTGGGTAACCAAAGGAAAAAGCTACACATGATTTGAGAGTTTTGATGCCCCATGTTTCAGTGTTGTGCGCTGCTAGCAGAAGGACTGCCGGGGAGACTGTCAGCAGTTTGGGATGAGATGGCTGTGGTCATATTTGAAAACAGTTCTAAATGTGGTTATGTGTTTGTAAAAGGAAGGGAAGATTTATCTAATTCAGTGGTCATCTGGTGGAGTAGGCTTCTTCACTGACTGACTGACAAAGGTGTAGGTACTCCTGTTAATAACTGTTTGAAGACAAAAGGAGTGAATATGTGCTGTTGGTGTTTTACAGCACAGATCAAAGGCAGCATACGTTTCACAGCTTTCAGAGGTCTGAACTCTTCTGCACCCTGCAATTTTACATTCATGTAAACAAAGTTTCTGCCGTTTAATTTCTAGGTTCCCATTTTTTTCATTTACTCTTTACTTCCCAAAAGCAAAAGGAAGAAGAAGCAGTAAAGAGATATTTCTACCCTCAAGTTACCGATACTTTCTAAATTCTAGTTTTGATTCATGTTTCATTGGGGGCATTGTTGTAGCCAAACAAAAAGTGCTTTCTGAAGTTATCAGGCTACCAAAGGAATTCACAGACCTAGTGTCAACAAACTGGACTTACTGTGTAGGGAATACAGTAACTTGGAATATATGATAGATGTAACATTATTACATCTTTCCTCTTCTTAGAATGACAAAATACTTTTATGTCTCCACTTTGCTACCATTAGCTCTATACTCTTTCGGTCACTCATTAGAGTTTTATAAGTCATTTGCACTTTAAAACAATTCTTTTGTTGTCTGACACCCTCTATTGCTTCAAATGTGAATACATGTATGTACAGCAGACACTGGCTGGGTGGATAGTTGGGCATTGTCCTGGCTATATAACCTGAGTCACCCTCTGTTCATTACCTCCTTTCACAAGAAGCAGCACTTGCCGCCCTGCTTCAGCCAGGCATCTCCAGATATGTGATACTAACCTATCCCCAAGATGCATGTGTTTTTAGCCAGCTCTTCATTCTGCTTGTTTAACCCAGACAATAGATAACAGCCTTGAAACAAAAATTGTGCTTGTTTCATCATGCTGGATGTTCTCACCTTCTAGCTGGTGTGCCAGTGCCTGAATATATGTGCCACATGTGCTAATCTCTCCCAGAAAGGACTTTTGGAGGTGATATCGCTCAGAAGATGGAAAAGGAGACTCAGATGCCAGCAGAAGTACAACCCTTCCAAATGCCTTTGAAGTATGAACATTGATTTGATCCACAGTTTTTCACATTCTCATGTGAAGGTTGCAGCATCTATCATTTTACATTTATATGGGGAGCCTTATCTCAGGGAAACCTTATTTATATGATCTCAGATTTGGAACTGGAAATCTTCCAGGTGGTCAGTCCTATCAAAGTCACCAAATTTCAGGGCAAGCCAGTCATTACGAATTTTGGAACATGTAGAAAAATCAGCCTTTAAGCCAAGAGGATTTGCTAATGTAGCTATGGCTTTGCCAAAGTTTCAGCTGGCCCATATCCAGCTGACTCACCTGTCTGGGCAGACATACCCTGGTAATGACTATCTATTTTAATATCGCTGTGAATGTGTGGACAGCTATCTAGGGTAATTAAGCTGAGATTGCCCAGAGCTTTAATATCTACGGCTATGGAAAAGTTAGAGGCATATCATAAGAAATAACAAGTCAAACTGAGCCTGCACAACCTCAACGAGAAGGTTCTGCACTTATGAACGATTCCTTAGTACCGAAGCCTTTATTATCCTCTTAATATGCTCTGTGTTTAGGCCCACAGAAACCTTTCCTGAAATGAGGGCTATAGAAATGCCATCACCTTTGTGCTTGGAGTGAGTATAACTGCCATTGCTCATTTGCACGTGTGGTGGGTTGACCCTGGCTGGATGCCAGCTGCTCACCAAGCTGCTCTATCACTCCCCTCCTCAGCTGGACAGGGGAGAGAAAATATAATGAAAGGCTTGTGGGTTGAGATAAGGACAGGGGGAGATCATTCACCAATTACTGTCATGGGCAAAACAGGCTCAGCTTGGGGAAATTAGTTTAATTTGTTACCAATCAAATCAGAGTAGGGTAATGAGAAAATGTATAAAAACTAAATCTTAAAACACCTTCCCCACACCCCTCCCTTCTTCCTGGGCTCAACTTTACTCCTGAATTCTCTACCTCCTCCTCCTGAGTGGCACAGGGGGACAGGGAATGGGGGTTGTGGTCAGTTCATCACACATTGCCTCTGCCACTCCTTCCTCCTTAGGAGGAGGACTTCTCCCACTCTTCCTCTGCTCCAGTGTGGGGTCCCTCCCACAGGAGACAGTCCTCCACAAACTTCTGCAATGTGAGTCCTTCCCACAGACTGCCATTCTTCACAAACTGCTCTAGCGTGGGTCCTTTCCATGGGGTGCAGTCCTTCAGGAACAGACTGCTCCAGTGTCGGTCCCCCACGGGGTCACAAGTTCTGCTGGCAAACCTGCTCTAATGTGGGTTCCTCCCTCCATGGGTCCACAGGTCCTGCCAGGAGCCTGCTCCAGCGTGGGCTTCCCACGGGGTCACAGCCTCCTTCAGACATCCACCTGCTCTGGTGTGGGGTCCTCCATGGGCTGCAGAGTGGATATCTGCTCCACTGCGGACCTCCATAGGCTGCAGGGGAACAGCCTGCCTCACCATGGTCTTCGTTGTGGGCTTCAAGGGAATCTCTGCTCCAGCACCTGTAGCACCTCCTCCCCCTCCTTCTTCACTGACCTTGATGTCTGCAGAGTTGTTCCTCTCACGTATTGTCTCTCCTCTCTCCGGCTGCAGTTGTGCAGGTTTTTTTTTTTCACCTTCTTAATTATGTTATACCAGAGGTGCTACCACCGTTGGTGATGGGCTTGGTCTTGGCCAGTGATGGGTGTGTCTTGGAGCTGGCTGGCATTGGCTCTATCAGGCACGGGGGAAGCTTTTAGCAGCTTCTCACAGAAGCCACCACTATGGCCCCCCCACTACCAAAACCTTGCCACACAAAGCTAATACAGCATGGTGAAAGCTTAAATTAGCTCTACATCACATCTATAATGGAAGCACAAGCATGGGATATAGATACACAGTAAAATTACCTTATAAAATCTTATATAAAAATATAGAAATTATGGCAAAACTAATTTAATAATATAGACAATTAATAAAATCCAATTAAATATCTTATTGAGTTAATTTTGCCATTTCTCTATTGGCTAACATTCAGAATATTTGTTATATTCTATATCAGTATTGCCATTATTTGCTCTCTAATTATTTAGTTCTTTATGATCTGCAAGCAACTCCAGAGTTGTAAAAAGCTGTTCACTGAATAATTCACCACTTTTTATGAATATTAACTTATTCAAAGAATCATATAATTTCTTATTACATCACTTAGATAATGACTATTTGTTTGTTGCCCCTTTTCATCAGAGTACAGTAGCAGCTTGCTGGATAAAGTAAATTTCTTCAAGAAATATCCCTAATTAGCCTGTAGAAAAGTAAACAGATCATGCCAGTTTTCAGCCTGTGAACTTAATGTAAATGAAACTTGAAACAAATCTCTTAGCATCTCTGCTTTTTTTTCTTCCTAGGCATATCTTTTCCATTTCTGCCATCAGAAAGACTCTGCAAAACACAGGTAAGTTATGTACCAAGGCAGCCATCCTCAGGTTTTTCTAACAGTAGGTAAAGTGAATCTTCCACAGCCTCCAGTGTGAGTGAAATCAAAAAGCAAAGGCAAATAGTACAGCTATTGCACCATCGAATGTTTTACTTCTTTGACACGAGAGTAGGCCTATAGTCTTTGCACCTTATCCAGAGGAGTTGGGTGCTACCAAAGAGAATGAAGGGATGCAACTCTTAGAATTTGTTTGGAGAGAAAGAGCTATGGTTTAAAGTTAATTAAGGTTCCATTAACATTGATCAAAGCAAATGAATTAGGGGAAAGAAGAGGATAAAACTTAGATTCCTGCATTAACAGCTGTAGTCAGATTAAAAATTAGAATTAAAGTTTTTTAGATATTTTGAATGCCTCTCCCCACTCTTTTTAAAGAGTAGAATCCACATCTTGAGGGAGACATGCACACATCGTGACTGGCTGTAGACACCATGTGTAGGTAAAGACAAATGCCTGAGAATGAAATTCAGAACTAACCAAGATGCTGAGGAGCACCTAAAACCAGCATGTACACAACCCAGTGGAGGTAGCCAGCTGGAAATACTGAGCAAAAGCAGTGATTTAAAGTTGTCCCTGCTTTCAGAGCTGCAAGCAGGCACTGCAATTGATTTTGGATAGTTGTAGATACTTGTTACTCCCTGACTGAGCAAGGAATCACTCTTTTCTTTTAACCGTGGCCAGGAAAAACATTTGAGCAACTGGAGAGCCAGGGCCAGTTTCAGTCTGTGAACAAAACAAAGTTTGTGTGTTTTCCTATGCCATCAGCAAGTGCCCTAATGAGGTATAGGGCAGGGATGGGCGTTACTGCACCTTACAGTGAAGCTGTTGTGCTGTGGTGCAGAAAAGTGTCCCAACCGTTTTATAGCCAGAGAAAGAAAAAAATCAAGAGGAAGATGACTGCACATCTGCTGGTTAAGGTGTGTTAACGGAAGGGTGCAGCTCTGGGTTCGGGCTCCTCGAGAACTGTTTATGCATTTTACACTGACTTACCGTGTTTAGATGGTCATTTAGAAATACTTTTGGGTAATGAGGCCAAAACACAGGTCTTCCAGCTCCCAATCAAGTGTCCTACTTTCTGAAATAAGGAAGGTTTGAGTTTTACATTCAAGGCAGGGCAAAGCACCTAAAGCATGACACTGCAGTCAGCTGAGAGCAAAACTGGGGGTTCAGTGACTGTTTGCCCCCCTCAGTGCAGCCTTACACTCTGCAGCTTCCTCCTGAACACTCCTGAAGCATTTGATGAATGGTAAAATCACTTCAGAGGGACAGACTTGCCAGTGGGATGTTCTCCCCAAAGGGGTAAGTTTGCGATCAAGCCCTAAATGTTCCAGGGCATATAAGGCATTTTCCCATTCCCAGATAAGTCTGGCAGAAGTCAAGTGAGAGTTTTTTGCATCATGTTGTTTTTTTGCATTGGCACCTTAATTACTCTCGAACAGCTCAAGTTTGTCGAAGCTCAGCTATAGCCCATTTCTGGGCCTGGTTCTTAAAGGTACATCTAGTCACCTAAATACAATGCCCTGATATTTAAATAACTGAACAGTTTTTGGTTAACAGTTGTGGTTTTGTTTTGGCTGGGACAGAGTTAATTTTCTTCCTAGTAGCTGGTGTAGTGCTATGTTTTGGATTTAGTATGAGAATAATGTCGATACCACATTGATGTTTTAGTTGTTGCTAAGTAGTGCTTACACTAGTCAAGGACTTTTCAGCTTCTCATGCCCTGCCAGCAAGAAGCTGGGAGGGGGAACTGCCAGGACAGCTGACCCAAACTGGCCAAAGGTATATTCCATACAATGTAACATAATGCTCAGTATATAAGCTGGGGGGAGTTGGCTGGGGGGCGGCGACCACTGCTCAGGGACTGGCTGGGCATCAGTCAGCAGGTGGTGAGCATTGCATTGTGCATAACTTATTTTGTATATTAATATTAATATTAATATTAATAATAATATTTTCCCCTTCCTTTTCTGTCCTATTAAACTGTCTTTATCTCAACCCATGAATATTACTTTTTTTTCCTGATTCTCTCCCCCATCCCACTGAGGGGGTAGTGAGTGAAAGGCTGTGTGGTGTTTAGGTGCCTGCCGGGTTAAACCACAACAAGTCACTAATTGGATTTCAAGCTAGCTTGTGTACAAGTGTAAGAAGAAGAGATTTGAATTTAATAGTACTTTACGTAAAACAATCTGGAAAAGCTGATATTACGTGGACAAAAACATCCATATTAAATGTTTCCTCTGCCAACTTAGTAAATATTCATCCAAGTAAATAGCTTGGAAAAAATTAATTGGCCCATGAGGAGCTGTCATATTAAATTGGGATGCTAGATTCAGAGTTAGAAACTGTGAAATAGAGAATTTTCAGTTCCTTTTTAAGGGCAAATCTAATGTAGTCAGGAATCAGTAAAGCACCAGAATAATAAACCAGTTGTCAAAGAAGCAATATTACCTATTTGGACTGGGAATCTGCAGGCTGTTTGTCTTAATCTAACATTCCTAAAAGCACCTGCCCATTAACTGAACACATCAAACACATACAAGTTAAAGTGAAATAAAACTACTATTTATTAAACATTTACACAAACTTATACTACTGTTGAAAGTGGACCTGAGTGGACGATTGATTTTTTTCATCCGTGAATGAAAGGAATAAATAAATGAGATGTGTTCAGATCAACAGGATATTGATCCTTGCGATCCCACTGTATTTTTCCCTCACTAGAAAGAGAGGGTAAAAAAGGAAGCTCAACCTCATTGCTGCTCTAGGACAATCATTTGGGAAACCTAACTTAAATGAATACACTATTTAAAAGAAAAAGGAATAGTCTCAGAAGTAGCGGTTACTATAATCTGAAAATAATCCATAGTATGTTGACAGTTACTTTCCAGAGCAGGGCTGAGTAGTTACCTTAGGAAGAACAGGGAGCCACCATATCTAATATGAGTTTCTTAAACATTAGACATTGGAAAAGAAATGTACGTTGTTGAGAAGTGTACTGTATGCTGAGAATCATGCTGCAAAAAAGGGTGTTTTCTTCTTCTTTTCTTTTTTCCCCAGCTGAATTTTTTTATTAATTCCAGTTGAGTTCTTGTTTTATTTTCAGTTTGACAAAAAAAAGAAAGTGTTCAGCAAAAAGTTGCTCAATGCTTCTTGAAAGTTTATTATGCTTTTCTATTGATCCCAGAACGAATCCTTTTTTTCTCTGCTATGGTTCGTATTTATTGTGTCCTGTCTGTTACCAACTCATTTGCAGTTTTCATGCAGTGAACTCATAAAAATTCTTAATGAACTTTACTAAATATTGAGCAATATATATATATGAGAAAGAAAAAGTCATAATTGAGTTATTACATAAAGGCAAGCATTATAATTCGAACAATGTTTATATATGTAAGCACATAAATATATAAACTTATGTATAAACATATAAACAAACATATAATCATGTATACACTCAAATGTACAGATACATAAACTCATATTGTTCCTAAAATGTAGTTGAATACGGAAGATACTAAAATAATTATTCCACAAATTTTTGTGCAAAACCTTCTAACTGAAAGATTATTTATGTGTTTTTTTTTCCCCAGTAACCAATAGGATATCTTCTAAAAGACATATTATGTGACTATTTTACTTTCTTTTAAATTACTCTTAGATATGGAGATCCTAAATTTTGTTTAACTAAAAGGTGCATGGTTAACTTTATTTATGTTTAAAATAAAAACTAATGGTTAGTTCAGTCCAAATCCTCAAACCTTGAGTAAGTTCACAGATGCGTATGATATTCATACTCCACTTGAGGCAAAATCTGATCACAGATTTGAACTGGGAACAAATTCTTTCATAAAAAGAAAAAAAAAAATTGTTAAAATGAAAACTGAAAGTTATCAGATATCTCCCATAGGAAGAAAATCTGATAATATGGGATAGTGAGTCTGGCATGCTCAGACAAGGTCCTTAACAAGGTGCCAGGACACATCACAGACTACGCTGACCCCATAGTCCAGAAGTTTGGTTCAGAGTTTGGGCCAGACTCTGATTTCCTCCTATTACATGGAGTGTCAGAACCAGTCCCTTGGCAAATATGACAGTTAGGAGCTATTATCCTTACATTTTTAAAGAAATAAGATGTGACAGCTCCTTTTATCACTGATTATCTTTCTCTCTTTTTCTGTAGAAAAAAAGGAAGCGGTTTTACTCTCAGAACTGATGGTGTCAAAATAACTTAATCATCTTGCATGTTTTAGTTAATTTAAAGAGGAAAAGGTTCAAAGATGAGTGCATCATATCCTTGGGAAAGTAAAAGTTTTTGGCAAACTTTGGGTATATCCTTCATTAAATATTACAGTAAAAACTCTTACAAGATACGAAATAAATTATACAGACTCATAATGTATGGTACTCAGTTGAATACCTGTATCTAATTTTAGAAATATTTGAATCACCACAAAAATCCTTTTCTAACACTCATTTAAGGTTTAACTGAGTTTTTATTAAAATAGATCTGCAAATTCCATAATTTTATAAGAAGCTTAAATCAAGGCCATTGAAGGAGAGGGAAAATATTGTATTGCTCTGGGATATATGCTACTTTGGGAGAAAAAAAGAGATGACTTGTTCTCTAGCGATATCTTATTCTTGTCTCCCTGCACATACTCAGATACTGCACTTCGTCCCCTGAGGACTGCCGAAGTTACTCATTCACATCCATCGAATGTCCTCTATAATCTGATATTGGTCACCAACAGTTACTAATGTTAGCTATTTCATTGAAATGAATGTGTTGCCATAATCAGCCTATCTAGGTATTCATCAGAAACTTTTCTGACCTCATCTTCTAGTTAACATGGATCTGCAAAATAAAGACTGCTAATTCCTGTTAGCTATAGAAGCTAACTCCCTTCCAGATGCTATCAGATGCCAAAATGAGCAGGTTCAAACAGTAATCTCTTGAAACTGACTATTGAAATTCTTTTGATTTATTCTTTAAATAAGGGAAATATAATAACCTTCCTTAATAACTAACTTTTACTCCTTATAAGCACTGTGTTTCTGTATCCACAAAGGAAAACAAGAAGAAAAGGGTCCACAGTACCATGACTATATAGTTGAGTAAAACATTCTTTGTGGGAAAATTTGGAAAGCTCTGTTGTGCTGCTGCAGACATTTAATATATTGAAGTCTTATACTACATCAGTCACCTTTTTTGTCCACTGTCTGCTGCTGGTACTTAGAGTTGTCACAGTGTCTGAGGTGCCCTTTGACAGAGGTGTTTCGAGTATCATCAGAAGTACCAACGGATTTCAGTTTATCTATTTATTCCTTTGTGAAAATGTACTATTTTCAGCTTTCATTAGTAAATGGGTAAAAATAATCTCTTTAGAGTCTACTATACACTGTTCAAATTGCTGCTGCCACCAGCCATAAGCAGCTCAGTTTAAAAATAGGCACCGAAACTGGTAAGAAAACCCCTCTCCTGCCCTAGCTGGCCAGGTAACAGACAGGCTGTGAAACAGACAGTCCCCAGCAGAGATGTGCTGGGGCAAAGAGCAGGGCATCTGGGGGGAGCCAAGGAGCAGTGCTCCCCACCCCAACAGCCACCCACCAAGGGCATCACCCCTCCAGCAGACCCTCCCCTCCAACCGCTTCCCAGCACAGGTCTCCCTGCAAGTATCCAGTCCCCATCCCTCCAGGCCCTATATGCATTCTCTTGTCTGAAAAAAATATTGGACATTTTGGCAGAGAAAAAAACCAAAAAACCCCAAAAGCTAGCAATAAATTATGAGGCTTCAAGGCATGACCCGAAGTATATAAGTACAGTAATTTATGAATGATTGTATCATCAAATTTTCAGTTTTGCTTCCTATATTTTTTAATATGCCCTAAGGACATCTTCACTTTGTTACTGGTCTACACCAGGTAATTGTGTTTGCTAAGGTGTCATTTACTATATCTTTGCAAGATGTTTCAGACACTTCAGAAAAATCTACGTAAAAGAATGAACAAATGTGCATGGATTGTCTTTTTAGATAAAAGAAGAACATGAAGAATTTCCTCTGTCATCATGTTTCTGAATTATGTCAATCTTCCATAAAATCTACATGAATTCTCTAGTATTCATTTATCTTTGTCATTCAAGTGATAGACACACCTTTTATCATTAATTAGTGACCATGATTATGTTAACTCATATAATGCTTAATATAAGGCCAAACCCAAGTCATCATTTACACAGCTATTCATGAACTACAAATCATAATTTAGGAGTGCAAGCCCAATTTTTTTTCTATCAATACTTTCTTAGTCAGTCTGAATCCTAAATGTAAAGGCAAAGTCAAATATTATGGCATACCTTCCTCAATTTTTGTTAGGATGTTGGGAAAAAAGTCAACTTCTCTCCTTGCTTACCAGTCCATTTTGTGTGTATGCTTGCTCCATGCAAACTTATGGATGTTTCATGACTGTTCTTTGAACAAGATGATCCTTATCTTTTAACTTGACAGATAACCTCCTTTTCATCTGACAAGGACAGCTTGCTTACAACAACTTGTTGCATATAACGGATTTCGGATTGTCCCTGTCTTTATGTTCTAGAGAACTTCTATCAGTCTTTTGTCTGAAAGCTAAGCTGCCTTCCCAAAATCCATCTTTGTTTCCATGCACAGATTTCTGTCCTGTCTTATTGATTGATCCTAAGAGATTGCTACTATAACAGAAGAGATGTTTTTAAAGCATTTATTAATACTTGTTTTCACTGATGAAGAGAAGGGATTAGGTACTTCTTTTCTCCTCTATTGTTTTTTGATGTCACCCTGAATTACTCCTTGGGGGTTGGTTGCTGTAATGTTATTTTTTGTAACATGGCAAGTTACCACTGCCAAAGTCATGTCTCAAAACAGAAAGGGAAAAATTATAAATCTCCACTGTGATTTCTTGTTTCCACCAAGAAATCATGTCCAGCAGAATTAAATTATGTTTTTAAAGATAAAGTGATTTTGACTCTGCTGACATTCTTTAGAGTTTAAAGAGATATAAACCATATGTTATATGACATTTGGTATAAGACTTGTTGTTTTGTGGAGATAGGCCACATAACACTTGACCTTGAAATGCAGTGGAAATAACAACGTAAAAGTGTTTGTAGGAATCTAAAGGAAATTCACACAAACCGTCAGTGATCCATTCATAACACAAGAGTATTTGAACAACAGTGCTGGCTTAATGAATACAGTTGTAACATGAACTCAAGAGAATTTCAAATTCCTTTGTGGTTCTAAATGAATAGTTCACATACATCAATATCTCTTGTGTGTATGTCACTAGATACATTTAAGACTGGTTCTATTACATTTATTGTACTAATCCTAAGGCATCTCAGACTAAAAATTTTCTTTCTGGAGAATTAGCCATTTATCACTACTTCACACTTTCTTCCCTATAACTAATTTTTAATATATATGTCATCATATCATGTCATAATGTATGTTAATCACTATATTATATGTCAACTGGAGGTTATATTTCTCTGAACAGGACTTTTAAAGGACTTTTTGAAAAACATTTTAAAAGTCTGGAAAAAATTACAAATACTTTCCACTTACCAATGTGTAGCATTTTGTTAACTGTTTTAAATGTAGTTTAAAGGCAAGGTGTAATTTGTTAAAATATACACTAATTTTTGCCATTAAAGGAAATAACATTTAAGTCCCACATTCACCTCGCTTCTGGCCATCCATAACTTCTGCCCTTTTCCTATATCTTCTTTGTGCTCTCTCTTCTGGCTCCTCAGAGCAGGTAGTTCAGTATGGGAATGTTTACCCAGGTAGCATTGCTTACTGCAATGGTTTGGGATAAGCCAGAAGGAGCAAGGTGAGAAAGTACTATGCAGCTTGCAGAGCCAAGGAGTTGGTGTGGAAAGGGAAGCTGACAAGATAAGGAGCATGGCCTGGTCTCAGAGAAAGTTATTATGGTTCTACCACCACTTCTGACAGTCCTGTTTTGACTAATTTCTGTTTTTCAGTTTTACCTCCAAGGCCTTTTTTTTTTTCTATTATCACACACTGTAAAATTAACAACAGTAGTCTTTCAGATGATTATCTACCTTCTACTTTCAATCTTTTGCAAAAAGTAGAAGCAAAATCTACTCAACCCATGCACCCAATGATCTCTATGGTCAATAGATAATTACATAAACTACAGAACATTTTCTTCATTAGAAGTCATTGTGAAAGTTGTTTCTGTGCTAAGATACAGTTCTTAAATGCTCTGACCCCTGCACTTTAGAAGTCCAAGCTGCTATTTCAAACTGCAGTGGATTATATACAGCGAATTAGAATCAATAAAACATAAGTCCTCTGAGACATTTGATCCCTTTAATGATTTCTCTCACATACATCAACTTTGTACAAAAGAAACACAATATCATAACTGCTTATGTCTCTAGATTTTTTGTGGCTTAGGTCACAAAATTCTCAACAAATAGAGGAGTAATTTTGCATTTTGTACTACTCTTTTTCCTTTGCTCACTTTATCTTAGATGTTATGGACATTTTATTCAGGCAATATCACTCCTGTTACTCACTTCCAAAGATAAAATAATTTCAGCCTGAAGTTTATGCAAACCTAGACACATGAACCAGGAGATTATACTCAAGGTTAAAAATGTAAGTGTGGAATTCATAATTGTCTCCAGAGATATAATTATGTGATGAGGAGAGGTGTTTTAATTGCTATCCTAGATAAGGATTACATATAGCTATTACGTTCAAAGCTGCATGTAGAACAACGAAATTGTACAAACTGAAGAAAAGGAACTATCCAATCCCCTGAACGATTTCAGAAGTTCATTTTACATACATAACATATGATTTTCTTTCACTTCCATTGGCTTCGAAGTAATTTATAGAAAATGCCCTGTGCCATCCAACATTTAATTTTCCTAACTATTGTTTATGTTTCCAAACTGAACAATTCTCTCATGGCAACACATTGCTATGAGGCCTCAAACAATTGAGATTCAATATAGGCAATTTTGTTAAATGAAAAATATAATTTGCTTTCCATGGTTTTCCTATTTTAAGGTTTGTCTGCATTTGCATATTTCTGCTGTCTCAATACGTTCTGTTTCTGCAGGATATCAAGGGAAGCTCTCTCTAAAACAAAGAGGAGAATTCATTTTCCTTTTTCTTTTTTTTTTTTTAAACAAATTCCCTGATCTGAAACAATAGAAATGTTGAAGGATGGGAAGGCCTTTTGAAAGGCCTATGCATTCTGGAAAAATTAAACACATGCCAGTTTTGTAAACAGCGATAAATTAAAAAAAAAAGTCAGTCTCATATGCCAATTTCCTATCTCTAATTCAACAGCCGTAGCAGGACATAATAACTTGATACCAATACTTTCAGTTGTCTTCAATTTTGTCACAAAATACTAGCGAAAAAGCCCAGACAAACAAAAAGTGGGGCTAAGGAGGACTGCTGAAATAGTGTAGAAAAATCACTGGTATGTTTAACTTAGTTTTGCTCTATCCTGCTTTGGTCTACTTTTTTCCTAGATTCAAAGTAAGGTCATTATAAAGCCTCTCGTATCTGTTTCCTCAGATAAACCATTTCATTAATCAGCGTAGCCAATTATGTATAAGTGTCAGCTTCAGTGATTAATGAAATGGTTTATCTTAGGAAATAAATATGAGAGGGTGGTTTTTTTTAACTTTTTGTATTAAAACCCCCTAAATTTAAAGGGAGGGCAGCAAATGCAGGTTACTGCCATAAAAATTCCAAACAATGAGGTGTCATTTTTTTTTTTTATGATTTGGTATTCATCAATTTCCCCTGACTTGAAATACAAAAAAATCACTTAGGTAAGGTTTCTCATTAAAGAAAGATCTAAATGCTCTTTTGTTTTCCTCTTCTCTTGTTACTATTATGAAAACAAATACAAATCCAAGTTCTGTTTTAAAGAAATTGCTTCTTTTTGTACAGCTTTGTCATTCTGTTTGTGGAAATACTGTGTGTGCTACAACTGGTAGCTTCATTTGGATAAAACCCCAAGTCTTTCTCAATGAATCGCCAGTTAATAGGTAAGCTCTAGGAACATGGAAGCAGGGAAGAAAGAGGGCAGAGGAGTCAAGCTCAGGATGTTCAGGTGTCTTAGGATCACAGAGCTGGGAGGAAGTCCTGAATCACTGAGTCTGGTGGCTTGGTATCACCAGCATCATGTATTATGGTCACTCATGGTTTATACTCAGTCACGATTAAAAATTTTTATTTTTCTGCCCTTCCCCACTCTTGCTGGAATGTTGTTTTTGATATTTTCTAATGCGATAGTTGGAAACCTTTTAATTACCAACCTAAGTTAGTTGCAATACTTTTGTACACATTTTCTTGATTTCTACCCTGCTGTGTCTGTAGACTGTCATCATATACTAGACTTCCCTCTTTGCTAGATCAGATGAACCCATGTACTTTCCATCTTAAGTTTTTCTGCTCTTGATCTCTTTCTGCATTACCTACCTATATGCAAAACCTTTCAGGAGTAACAGCATTCAATACTATGTTCTCCAACAGCACTAGATTTTGTCTTTGGTTACTTGCTCTTCCTTCCTCATTAACTTTAAACTGTCATTTTAACCTCTGGTACTTTAATCTGTGTTGATACTCACTTAAGGTGCAGTGATACAGCTACAAATCAGTCATGTATAAATAACTCCTTTTAGGCAAATTCAGGATCTATTCCATAAATGAAAAGATAGCATATGACAAAATATGCCCAAATGAAGTTCTCTCTTGACCTCAGTGATGAGGAGAAAATATTTAGAAGGAAAGATAATTGGGGAGAAAGTGGTTAACTATTATCATTATCTATGTATTCAATAATAAAACTTTTAACTGTTCACTAGCTATTCAGTAAAATAGGAATATGCACATCAATATAATACACTTGCACAACCTGTCAAAAAACAAAACAAAACAAAACAAAACATGACCAGTTCTTTCATTAATTTAGTTGTTGACAGACCCATTGTTAGAACAGATTGCAGTGAGTAACCATCTGGTTTATATGAATAAAGATTTTCTTTAAGAGACTTTGTCTTGTGTAATTCTGCTTTTTGGAAAAGTAAGAAAAAAGCAGGAAATGTGTTCTTTCCCTTTAGGTGAACTTTCCCCTTTCTGGATTTCCAGTTCTAGGGGAGAAAAGCAGCAGTGTTTTCTGTGAGCCTTCATCATGTGTTTTTCCTGAAATACTTGTGCGCAGGGTGAGTCCCAAGCAGACATTACTTCGCCAAATATAAAGAATTAAAGGACAGTGATCAAATATTATGAAGATTTATGAGCAAGAAGGTCCTGAGATGAAACAATCCTAAAAATCCAGGCTACCACTAAACATTTGTCATTTTTTTTTATGTTATTCAATGTTATTCAAAACTTTCACTCACCTCTGACATCCCAAATCACAAAATGTTCATCACCCAGCTAGTGTCTATACACCTTGCCAGCAGGAGTGAGAGCAACACCTAAGTGGTTCAGGTTAACTAATCCTATTGTTCAGAATGAAGGCAACTCACTGGAGAGAGAAATTTGCACACACATTACAGGACTACTGCTCTCAGCTGGCCAGGCTTGTCTGCACATCCACCTGAATGATGGCTACTGGGTAACTCCAGGCAGTAATCCACAGTCATTGGTCCTGGATAGTAACCACGGACTGCAATTGGAATCTGTTGATCCATGACGGTTAACAGTTGGACTTGATGATCTTAAGGGTCTTTTCCAAGCTAAAAGATTCTATGATTTCCAGGAGTATTTGCTATGCATGTTACAGCTATATAATCGACTTAATATGACATTCTTTTAATATCATCATGTATCAGGCTTGCAAACTGTACAGCTGTGGTGGTGCATTCTCCCCACCCTTTTCTTCTTGCGCACCTGACAGAGCATGGGAAGTGAAACTGCTTTACAATCTCAGTAACTCCCGTCAAAACTTGGCCTTTGTGTAACGAGTTTGGCAGTTAAGCACCCCTTCACTGTATCAGAAACTCTTACATGGTAAAGGTGGGAGCAACACTGTCTGTACCAGGGAGGCAGCCCTGACAACCTTATTTTTAATCTGTATCAATCACCTTGTGATAGTCTTGGGGCCTATCTTATCTGGGCTGTAACTCGGGAGGATCTGTACCAGCATCACTGGAATTTTTGAGAACTTTAGTAATTTCCAACACGGGCTGTGAAAATTTACTGATGCCTGAAGTCAATCATGTCATGACCCTATAAACAGCGGTACCAAGTGAGACCCTTTGAGCTCTCCTGGACTGCAGCAGGCTGCACCAGAATCTCCCTCCAAGTGGGACGCCTCTCAGAGCTGCGAGCTTTAAGTTTTCATACAGAGGCCTGACAACAGGACCTGGGCTAATCTCCGGCACGTTTCACTCCTTGAGCCTTGACCTTCGCCCACTGAGACAATCATGTGACATGAGTATTTCACTGAACTCAAGGGGAATTTTTACTAGGTCCCTTTATATATGCATATTGTGAGTATTTCACTAAAGTCATGACAAATTACTAGGCCTATTGTGTGTGTGTGTGTGTGTATCGATACAAATATTGTAGTTAACCCCATTTAATCTCTTTGTAGATGTTAGATTAATTAATGATTAGTTATTGCTAAGTTCTTGTGGTTTTCTCCTTGCTGCAAACAAACCTTAAACTGCTGCTAGTTATTTTCTTTTTTTTAATTTTTCTTTTCTCCTACATATATATATTTCATTCATTTAATAAGTAATAGAGTGAACCTTGCCATCAAACTCTGTTGAATACCACTTTTATAGATTTCTGTTAAAATCACTATTTTCAAATATCTTTGACAGTGATTCTTTGAGTGGCCTAACCACTCATTCGTGACAACAGCTCAATTGGTAAGGGAAAGTTGGAAGGTGTGATTTGGAAATAATTTGTTAATCAGTTTCCAGAAGTACATTCTTCCTAATGTATGGCTGTCTATATTTTCAAAGTGTTCTGATACATATACTGATGGGAAAATTGTTTTAAACAGTAGCTCTACTGTAGCATTGCTAAGACTGGAGCCTGGAGTGAATATTTGGAGACATATTGTCCACACTAAGATAATACTCCTCCTCTCTCAGAAATATTTCTTGTAATATTTAAAGTTATTCTAAAAACCACATGTGCATTGCAAATGGTCTTGACACAAATTTGCTACCAGAGTTAAAAGACAAAAGTTTCTAAAGGGCTGTGAGGATGGGGGTACAGATGGAAATATGGTCATAAAATCTGAAGACAAACCACCATCTGGAAAGTCTAGAGACCTTTTTTCCTGGAAAAGGACAAAGGATACAAACCATTCCCCTCCAGTAACTATTGGGTCTGCATTCAAAACATTGTAAAATACAAAGATTGATTTCCCAAAAAATAGTCTTGTTGCCTTTTTATCAGGCTGACAAACACAACTAAGCAATGGGGCCAAGCTGTCCTCTAAATTCACTATCATTTGGTACACAGGAATAAAAATATTTTGCAACACAGGTTGTAAAAATAGAGGCAGTCCATCAGCAATTAAGATGGATGAGTTTTGCTTCTCTCTGAGGGTTTGCTGTCATCTGGTATGTCAGCTAATACTAGTCTGAGAAAGAGCAGGTATGTAGGATTTTCTTCATACCTATACATTCAATAGAGCATTCCTGCAGCTGGGAATTTCTTATTTTCATGCACTAAATTAAAATAAGTTTTCAGTCCCAGCCACTGGTCAATGATCCCACATACAGCAGAATCAGTGGACGCTTTTTCATCTGGCATGACTGGATAAATTTTAGATTATTGTGACCTTCAGTAATAGTTTTGTACAATGTTTGGTAGGTTATTTGATGCACCGATGATTTGGAAAACCAATTGTTCATCTTACTAATAAGTAATTTCAAGTTTCGGGAGAGTGTTTCACCTGCTGCACTAGATACTTCCAGATGGAGTAAATAACATACCTGAGAAGTTAAATCCTTCTTTAGACTCTGTTGTTGACGCCAACCATCACACTTACATAATTTTACTGATTCTTTGTTCCTTTTTCAGAGCTAGATCATTTTTTTGTAATGATTATTTCAGCATCTAAACATTACTTTGTTGATCCCATCATTCACATTTAATCAAGGAAAGAAAGCTGTCATTGCCTTTCATATAGTTACTTTTAATATTAAAGAGCTATTTCACATAAGTTTATTATATTGATGTCTGTAAATGCCTTTGAAGAGAGACTCACAATATGGGATATTATTCTTCAGTTCTCTATGCAGAAAAGGTAAAACTAATTTTGTATTAGGACATAACACCTTTTTCTGTGAAGGTCAGCCTGGTTTGCAGATTCTCTACTCCTGTGCCTACATAGTTCATCTAACTGAGAAGATGATAATACAATAAGTAGCAAAAAATAATGCCAGTCCACCTTCAAAAACAATTGTTTTGATTCCATGTTTTGCTATCATGAACTGCATTTTTTTTTACCTAGCACATGAAAATGCAGACAAAGCAGAAGTACTTTTTTAGTGTTTAAATATTGCAGTAAGTCAGCATGCCTCTCATTCAGGTGGTGCAAAACAAAAAAGATCTAAACCAAACTTTATGGACATCATTGGGAATCGCCTTCAGCTATTTTTTTTTTATCTGTTTCTGTGTAAACACTGGTTCTCAATTCTTTGGTTGTATTTCAGTTTGTTTCCTTCATGTTATATTTGTAGTCTGAACCATGTCAATAGTATTAGAAAATAATGCATATTCAATAGTTATTGATGGTGTGACTCACTCATGTGCCAAGCTTGAAAGTCTGTAATGTTTTACCCTACCCAAATCATATACTCGCACCTGTCCCCAGAGCAGATGCTCCTATTCACAATCTAATCTACACAAAGAAATACAATGGTAAAATAAGTTAACAAAGACATTTGGCTCAGACTACCTCATACCTGTATGTTAATAGATAGAAATCCTATTTGCTGAGGGGAAAAAAAAAAAAAGCATGCTTTGCTGAAACTGGATTAAAGTAGCTGACATTCCCTTCACACAAAGTTTTGTGCTAACCAGTAGGCTGTAAATCTGCTTACCAGATGATTTTCTAAAAAACTACGTTCACAGAGAAAACAACTAAAGAAGCAACCTCTCCAGCATATGTTCCCTCTGTCCCCTATTCTGCCTCTTGTGAAAAGTTTGTTTCTTTCAGACTGTTGGTTACAGAGCTTTTTCTCTTGTCTTGCAACCTGGAATTTACTTGGGGCAGGGGTGCAGAGACATTGAATGAAAGGTAGACTCCCATCCACTCCTGCTCCACCTCCATCTGTCTTTAACAGTCCGGGACCAGGAAATTCAGAATTAAGGAAATATCTGCTATACCATTCTACCTAAAATCATTTAACATGGAAGAAGTTGCTCTTCATATTTAAACATTTTCTGAAGAAGAACACAATGGCCATTTCCCACATTCTTTGTTACCTACTGTTCAGCGCATGACATTGAATTTAATTTCCCTATTGGACTCTGCAAAGTCTGTCGAGTAAACTAACAAATATGTATTTGTCAGGTGTGACCAAAATATTTCTCTCTGTCTTCACTCCTGTGAACAATAGACAGTTACAATATATTGTGTATCTATATGAAGGTATGAGCACAGTCTATGGTTTTCACCTTTTCAAAATAACCTCTTATTCTTAAGGAAAGCATTTGATTTTCAATCAAGTCAAATCTGACACCAGAGAAATCTGTTGTAAAAAAGTTGAATTTCTGTTGGTTTTCTCAGACTCTTGGCTCTTTTTAAAACTGTGTAAAAAATAATAGGCTTATGATGTTTGAATAATCTCTACATTTTTTAAAGCTTAATGGCAAAATAATCTGTTCAAAAACATGGTCTACAGTCATCATCCCTTTAACTGCATGTTAAGGACAAAAGTAATCACATTAAACTAACATAAGCAAGCAAAACTCCATCTGACAGCTGAAGGCTTACACCTATATGCATCAGGGGTTAATTTTTTTCTGCAAGCTGTCATATAGGCAGATTATTTTTAATATGCTAGTAGCTAAATGCTAGCCACCTTTACCTAGTTATATACGAGAAAGAGAATTTGTTTAGGAACTTGGATACGAGGGTTCAATGCTCTCCCTGGACTGAAAGATGTAAGTCCTAGATCTTCCTGAAGAATATTTGATTCCCAAATTAAAGCATAGAATAGATCACAGTCTTCATCTCCTTCCTGTATTTCATCCTCAGCAGTTAGTGCAAGACTTGTGGGGCTACGAAAGGGGAAGTCTGAAGGAAGGCATATTCTGTAGCTTGTTGCTTAGCTTAGTCTCTTGAAAGGAGGAAATCCTGGATTCAAGATTCTTCCTTCAGATTTAGTTTTGTTTTTTGTGAAGTGACTGTTTAATGTAAAATATATGGTAGGGGAAACCTAACTCTCTGGGTTTTAGATTGCATTCTGCCTCCATGTTTTAAAAGCAAGGATATTCAAGTGCTGCTGTGTAGGCTCCTAAATCCATTACTGGACTTCACCCTTTGCTAAGTATTCTGTTCGTAACTTAAAGGGAAAAACAATGGCATATGCTTTCGTCAGCAAGCTCTTTTCATTAGATTGTCAATTCCTGTAGTGTTTTATGCAGAAGGTGGCAAATTCTCTTTAGGAATATTGTTAAGTAACAAGGTTGGTGGAGAGAATATATAGAAATTACAGGGTATTGTAAAACCTTTCAAAATGAAGACATCTCAGAAATGAGTGTCTTCAATAGGCAAATGAGATTTCAAATATTTTCATCACCATTCAAATTTACACAAAACAAGTTTATAAAATAGAACAAGTCTGGGAAAAGGTCTTTTCTACTAAAACTACTTTATATTTCAAACCTTCCTCTTAATTATTGCTACAATTATGTGATTGCTTGAACATCCATTTATTCCCCACTTCATACTGCTCTTCATAAATCACTAAGGAGTTTCTTTAATGTATGTACTGGCAGCATGGTCAAAAAAATCTTACTGCTTGTTAAATATATTTCTTGTTTTAGAATGGCACATAGTTATTAAGAAATACTGGAGAAAACCTATATTACATTTCAGCCGTTGATGAGGATGGATTAGCATTTTCTACATGTAAGTTATGAAGTTGATTTATCCATTAGTAACAAATTTTTTCTCTGATTAATGACTGTAGTGTGTTTAGTTCTTTGGCGAATACTTGGATTTACATTAAATCAAGTGTTGAGTTCTACAAGAAAGAAAACCTGGTGTGAGTATTAAAAATTTTGCACTAAAAAAATTTGCAACCTATTTGGCAAAAGTTTTATATCCTAGAATAATTTTAAAAACAGCTCTGGATTAATCTATGCTGTGCAACTGCAATTAGATAATTGTAGAGTTGCATTAATTTGTCTAGGCTTACCTGACCAGAGCACACCTTATGCTCAGAAGCTTCTATGAAGATTACTTTTCATGCTAGGTACACTGTCTCACTGTAGCCCAAAACGACAGAAGTCTAGGGAATCAGTTATGTAATAGGATTTGAGAATCTCATATCCCAAGCACAAATTGCTTGAGAGATGCCAAACAATCTATATTATTTAAAAAGGCCAACAATCTTTTATGTTTTTATTTGTCTAGAGGAAAGCATGAGATCCCTCACAAGATAGTAATATTAAGATATTTTACTGTGATTATGTATTTTCACTTCACATTTCAATCAATTCCAAGGCTTGATGACCACTATAACCTTCTGCTTATTAAGATGTGGTTTGACAGTCAGGTTAACTTGGTATCTCTCCCAGTGAAAATGGTACTTCTGCCTTGACTCTTATGGGATGCAAAATGATCATGGATTTGACCCAGGCTAAAACGTAAATATTTTTCCTCTCTGGGTTAGTTTTGCCAGGATCAAGCCCTGATTCACTTCGCCACATGGCTGTAACTATTAGGACCAGTATAGAGAAGGGGCCAGCACAGAGATGGGATGTCTTCATATGATGGTAGTGTCAGCTCAGGTCAGCTTCAACTGATGGAGATCCAGATGATATACATGCTTATATCTAAGCCTTTGAAATATTTTTATCTACTAACTGTAAGTGAAAATACAGAAATTGCCAACTGGGATGGGACTGATCATTATTCCTTCCTGACATGTCAGTTATAATTTACAGGGCTTGGGAGGGACATATCTTGTTTCTCCAGTGTGACTGCCCTATCACGGTTACGCAACTTCATTTCCTGCCCTCTACCTTCAGATCAGGACTGAGTTTATCTCTGTATCTGAATCCAATACTGGTCAGGATCCACTGCTTTTTTTAGAAGAAAGCTGCAATTGTTATAGGAAAACCAAGAAACAATGAAACTTACCCTTCTAGGAAAAAAAAAAATCCCAGCCTTTGCTAGTAAAAAGGCAGGTTATGCTAGAAAGTGTTTGATACTTTTTCTTTCTGTACTCTTAGGGAAGGATTTAGGTCCAGCAATAAAAATTTTAATCACAGATTTGATCTTGCCCAGTGTCTCCTTTCCTAAACAATCTTGGTGTTTTGAAAATATAAAACCCAAGAATATGTTGGTCCCAATCCAAAATTTTCATGAATTAATAATTGAAATGAACAATTAAAAATAAAATTTTGCAAGAAAATTTTTTCCTACTGTCCTGGTTTCGGCTGGGATGGAGTTGGTTTTCTTCCTGGTAGCCGGTATGGGGCTGTGTTTTGGGTTTAGGTTGAGAACAATGTCGATGATACACTGATGTTTTGGTTCTTGTTAAGTAGTGCTAAATACTTGCTAAGTGGTGCTCACTCTGGTCAAGGACTTTTCAGCTTCCCATGCTCTGCCAGGGGCACGGGAGGCTGGGAGGGGGCACAGCCGGGGCAGCTGACTCAGACTGGGCAGGGGGCTATTCCATACCACGTGACGTCATGCTCAGTATATAAGCAGGGGAGTTGGCCGGGGAGGGGTTCGATCGCTGCTTGGGGGACGTGCTGGGCATCGGTCGGCGGGTGGTGAGCAATTGGACAGTGTACCGCTTGCTTTGTATTACTACTGTTCTATTCTTATTTTACTTTAGTTATTAAACTGTTTTTATCTCAACCCACGAGTTTTCCCCTTTTGCCCTTCCGATCCTCTCCCCCATCCCACCGGTGGGGGGGTGAGCGAGCGGCTGCGTGGTGCTTAGTTGCTGGCTGGGGTTAAACCACGACACCTACACATCACTACCCATTTTTCTATCACAGTTAGCAATAAATATTGATCAGAGTGCCATGCTGTAACAATTAATTCCATTGTTTAGTTGTATATTTATGAGGTTTAAATTTTCCCCTTCAAAGTTTCTCTTTATTCTCTTTATGTGGAAAAGGGAGAATAAAACATTTCTGTTCTGTGTTCCTGTAACAATATTTAGTAACTTATTACAGTTCTTACAGTCTCAATATTTCAAAACCGCTTAACATTTTATGCAACAATAAAGAATCTATAGCTTGATTTTTAATTGAAAAATGACAATGAAAAACTATTTTATCTACGTTTGCTTTACTGTGTTGCCTTCTGACACTGTTTCTTTTTTTGTTAATCTTTAAGAATCCTCGAAAATATTATTGTGTGCACCTACAGTCACCTGTGCTTTATCTATAATGCTGAATAGAAGAGGTCCAGGGGCTGATTTCTGGCCTCAAGGCCAAGTGGAATGTGTGAGCTGGTATCCACAAGACTTGCAAGCTTGTCCTGTCTGTAGCAGATTCATCCGGTAGTGAAGCAGGTAGAGTGGTTCAAAATACAATGAGAAAGGGAGCTAAAAATTAAATAGCGCAGATAATTATGGGTTTCATATGCAAGCTCATTTCCAGGACCTGTTATTTATCAGTATAGTCATTGCCATATACTTATGTCAGGGAAAGCTTGCACTGTACATCTGGGAACCTACATGCTGTTTTGCTGAGTCGTGCTAACAGGCAGGAGAGACTGGTCATTTTGGCTCTAATTTAGAAAGATGAATACTGAATGTCAATCTGAGGTGGAAAGCGCTAGAAAAAGAGCCAGGAAGGTAAATCAAGATTTGTCTTTATAAAGTCATTTCCAGCAGAGATCTTTATAGCTAATCCACTATTGGCCACAATTAATCCCCAACCAGGAGGATAACTGGGAACTTAGAAGGCATACTACTATACTGCAAGATGCGTAATTATGACATTATCCATTAAATTATTACAAATAATTGCACCATTAAATCAAACCAATAATTTATATGACTAAAAACGTAGGTTGGCTCAAGGGAAGGGATGACGCCCAGCTTTTTAAAGGAGTTTTGCATAGGAGTTAAATAGCTATGTACTTGGGAACAGTGGATCTGAATGCTAGAATAATACTCTGTATATTGTGTGTGAATGTGTATGTGATAGGAAAATGGGAAGAGTGTGAAAGATTTTTTGTGCACTGTGCAAGATTTTAAATAACTAGCTTCATTGTAAAATCTGCAAAGCTCATGATAGAAAGAAAAGTAACATGTGAAAGTTACCCTTAGGAAATTATTCATTAAAAGGCTTCTCTGTCCTGGGTGCTTATGATAATAAAAATACAACAAAGACAATTAATTGTGAAAGCTACAGCTGAGATGTCACCAGTGCATATAGAAACAAACAAACAAAGGAAAAAGCAAGCTTGAAGTTAATCAAGAGAGGACAGAAAAATAAATGAACTGTGAGACATATTTAAGTACCATAAACATTTGCCATAGTGTTGATTTGCCAGGAAAACTTAATCACTACAGGGGCTACACCCCAGGCATACACTTGAGACTAAATAATGAGCACATTTAGTCAATGAAACAAGTGAAAGCAAGGTTTCCCCAAGAGAAGAGACAGGAAATCTATTCCTTCCCAGCAAAATGATAAATAACCTACCATTAATATCCCGATGGAAAATGCTACAGAAAGGTCATAATGTAATAGCTTATTCCTGGCTTTCCAATAAATGGTAAAAGAAAAATAATATACAAAAAAAGAACTTTGACCAAAACAAGAAAAAAAGACAAAAACTGAAAGAAAACAGAAAAGCTGTATATACAAGATTTTATGATAACTGCTTGCCATAAAAGTGTACATCTTCAGTGAAATTGTTGGCACTGTCATTCTGCCCTCTGTGGAGGTCCAATTGCTTCTTATTTCAAAAAGAAATGTTTATTACTTGAATAAAACTAGGCTGAAAATTAGAAGGCTTTCCTGTGCCTTAAAACAAGGGAGATTATAGAATAGGATTCCCAATGAAGTAATGAGAACAGCCAGCTTCATTGGTTTTCAGAGACATGTTATCACTTTTCTGAACAGGATTGGTTACAGGGTTCCTCAACCCAGGAGATACTTTCTACTCTTTTTAAGTTTTAGCTCCAATGATGGGGCCATTTTCCTCATTCTCTGTAGCCATTGTCCCTACTAACTAAAATGCCCTGCTAGTAGCTTTAAAATTCGGTCCCCTGTACAAAGAGGGAAGAGAAAGTAGGCAGAAGGTCTTTTGATTTTAACTTTACAGAAATGCAAATGGTACATGTAGTCACTAGAGAGCTCACATTTGCAGATTTGGAAAGAAGAAGGAAGACATCATGAATAGGGGGGCAGAAGACAGTAAAAAGAGTTTAATTTTCAGAGATGTATGGTGGTAATTATAACAGCCACAACATGGTTAAACTGACCTCATAGACAATGCCCTTGCTAGCACCGCTAATTATATCACTTGCAACAGCGTTAGAAGAACTATGATGATTGGCACAGAATGGTGCATTCAAGAGGGTTTTTTCCTAACTTCACACTGTACCATCTGTAACCTGAGGAAAAAGGGCGTTTTTGCAGTTTCAGTGAACTGTCCACTGAACTCAGCATGTCTAATTTCTCTATAATTACCAAAAAAAGTCTCTGCTTTTTACTTTTGGTATACACAGGTACAAGTGGCTTCCAAAAGGGAGAGTTTTCCATCCTGATATCCAATAACTTCATGCATTTCAGAGTATACTTTCACAAAAGATGTCTGTGATTGCTTTGATGCATAAAGAAAAGTAGTAATTTAGCTAAGAACAAGCAAGCAAAAAGAAGGGAACCTTTTCTTCACATAAAAAGTTGTCACTCCTGTTTCACCATTGGTACACACAGACAAGCTGATAGCATTTTGTTTTCCAAAGTAACATCAACCATTCATGTTTGCCAGAGAGGTTCTGAAACATATGCAGGCTATTCAGTGATCATGGGTACACTGAAAATTTATTTTCTGCATTAAAGGACTTTATTCCCACTGAATATTAGAAGAATCATACTGAGAGCAACCGAAAGTACATATAATCTTCAGGCAGTTAGTAGCAGTTGCTTGTGAAAAGAGTAAGAACAAGCTAAATGGAGAATGTTTCCCAGAATATTTGCTCTCAGCTTCCAGCTATCAACTTACCTATCTGAGACAGAGGCTGCATTTGCCTGGGTGTGTTTAATAGCTCTTGACAGACACTTCCTCCATGAAAAACATTTTCTAATAATTTATGAAACCATTTATACTTGTGTTACATAAAGCATTGAAAGGCAGTGAACTCCCAAATTAAATTTTCTGTGTGTGAAAAAATATTCTATATCAATTTTCTATTTTTTGTATTGTGAGGAGCAGCAACCAATATTTTCTAATACCTTCTCTGTGCCAGCCATGACTTTATAAACTTCTGCAGTATGCCTCCCATCAGCTGGTTCTTCTTCAACTGATGAGTCCTTATCCAGTGGACCTCTTCTCCTACAGAAGCACTCCATCTGATGTTCCTTTTCTCCTTATGTTATACCTTTGTGTAACTGGTTGCATCAGGCTGTAATGGAGGATACTTCAAATTGTGGAACCACGTAAAAAAGAGACAGAAGAGTAATCTTTCTTATATGCCCAGAAGGCCAACTGCTTTGCCACAAGTTTTGAAGAAGCAGCTTGCCTACACATCCACGATATACCAAGAGAAACCACACCTACTGCTATATCATTGCATTATTTGCCTGTGGAGCCCACTGTCTGCATCATATCTGGCCATATTAAAATAATAGCAGAATTCGCAGTCAGGGAGAAACTACAACATTCTGACATTTTGTTTTGACTGAGTGGAAAGAAAAGTAGGAATACAAATAAATGTTTTCTGATCAACAAATTTTCCCTCTACATGATCTCAGAAATCTCAAAAAGTTTTATGGTTATGCTTCACTTTGATAAGAATAAAGCACTTCTTTGATGCAAGGTAGTACTTCCTTTTGACTTTGACACTTCAGCTTTTATTTATTTTCATATTAATTACACATAACAACATTAAGGTCAAAATAAAAAAGTCAGAGGAAAGTACCTTGACCTTGTTAGAATGAAATATTGCAATGCTATCTAAAGAAAATTTCAACAGTTTGTTAAAATTTTTCACTAAAATGAATGTTTCCACAAAACATTTGGACTTCCATGAATCAACATATTTTGAAAGAATACTGTTCGCACATCAAATGTTTGACCAAGACTAATTGTTATTCTGTCCTTCCTACACGTAGGTGTTGTCAAGAAAAAACATATTTCCTGTTAAATGAGATGCAGAGATGCAGAGAGGCAGAGAGACTGAAATACTTAAATGATCCTAGAGGAACCCTTAAGGACTTATGCCCAAAATTTAGATGCTGAAACCCCTGTCCCAGCTTCTATCTAAAGCTTAAAGTGCCTGAAAGCTCTGAGAGGCAAGCATAGGAAAACCTTGTTTCTAAGTTTGGGATACTATATTCTTAGTGTTTAACTTCGCACCCCCTTCACCAGAGGTGACCACTCTGCAACAAAACTGGTAGAAAGGAAGGTGGATCCTTAGCTCGGCTATTTAAGTTCTCCATTATTTATATTAGTTTAAACTGTCGTAGGAAATGAGCCTGCATGAACAGCAGTATTCAACATCACATTGCCTTTGACACAAGGCTGGTATAAGCCACTCCAGTCCTCCCTTACTCCTTTTTGTTGGGCCTTGCCCCATTGCTGAAGCTCACAGCTTGTCCTGAACTGTGCAGAGCAGCAGTTCTTTGGAGCTAGACTCTAAAATAGATGACCTAAACTATCTCTTGGAAATGAAAAGTAGCAGGCTGGGACAGTGGGAGGACTGTCAAAATTTGACATTCATATAACTTTATCCTATAACACCAGACCAAAAAACCCAGGACTTTGGGAGCTATTTTTATCCACGGTCTGGTGTGTGCAAAGCTGCACAGACTGCTTGTACCAGCACACCTGATGTGACAACTTAAGAAGGGGGAAAAAGCAGGAAAGGCCAGGAAGGGGAGGGTGTCTAATTAGCAGTACTGTTGAAAAAAAAGTTTGCGAAGCTACATCCTCAAGCCCTGCTACAGCTAACTGCCTGATACTGAACTGAAGCTTAACCAGGGATTCCTCTGGGGGCAGTCAGAGCAGTCTGACTGAGGACTGCCTTCACTCCTACCCACCACCAGCCATCATTCCCAGCACCTCCATTTGACTAGGCTACAACCCTGTGCTGAAAACACTAAGATGGCAGAAAAAAAGGGAGGAAGATAGTTTTGCAGCAGTTAGCACACTGAAACAGCTCTGGTAAACTCAGTGTAGAAAGGAGAGGCAAGGAGGTGGTGGGCTGGACCACAGCAGCCCCACAGCTCCCTCCTTGCCAGCCCCACAGTTGGCCTCACAGGCAGGCCACAAACTACCTGATCTGCAGCCAGTGGTGTCGCTCATAGTTTGTGGTCAACATACTCTACAAAGCATTTCTGAAAGTGCCATGACTTAATCTGTTTGGCTGCTTTAGCTCCTAGGGTCTCATTGCCCAAGTCAGAGCTTTGGTGAAGGCTCAGTGGTAAGATGACCACATTGCCCTTTTTATGGCCAAGTGGGAGAGGGTTTTTAGCAGCCTGAATAGAACATGTTGAAAGTTTTTGCCTGGTGTAGCATGATAAAATAATATGAAAAAGATGAACAGCAAAACTTTAGATGATGCTGATAACACTTTTTTGGTTTTCTTAATTAATGTTTTCTGCTGCACTACATAGTAAGAAACAACATATGTTCTGTGAGCTCCAACTGTTCTTCACCTACCTTCTTTCCCACAACAAAAACAAAGGGGAAAAATGTAGCGCTATTTCACCTATGCATAACGGATTTTTTGGATATCGACCTAATCTTAGGCAGAAAAGTTTCCATATGCAGTGCTGAAGTTTTTGTTGTATTCCAGAACTTTTAGTGAACAACTTCTTTCTTCCTTCTGAGGTTATCTGGTACATACACCTTGTCACCCTTTATTCATAAAAGAGCAGAATGTTCTAAATATAATTTGAGCACCAAATCATTTTGTATTTCTGAGGCAACTAAAGGTCTCTAAATGGTACCAAAAAGGTGAAGAGATATCAGAGACTAGTGGAGCTATTATAACTACTGTTGCTTTAGTAATCTGTTTGCCAAAGAGAGTTTCACTGATCTGGATGGCTTTCATCTGTGGTGGCAGAAGACTGGCTCTTCTCTAATTTTTACTATTGCAAAAGAAGAAAAGAGTTAGTTCTTTGGGACTTGAGTGGACCTCACACATTATTTTATAACCTGTTTGCATATGACTTTGTCTGCACAGTTGGATAAAATTCTCACATAGAGAGTAGACTTGCTTTCTCCTGCTCAGGCATGACTCAAACAGATTATTCAGAATCACTTCTGGTTTTAATCATGTTGTGATTATTACTTTCAGTCAGTGGAAACTTCCAGGGCAAAAAGTCTAGCTAGAACAATTGCTCAAAAATTATTTATTGTTATCTGAGGGCTTCCTTATGGAAAAAAAGAGAATAATACAATATAAAAAGTTCACGAAGTTGAGCATTAGGTAGCACGTCTTAAAAATTGACAAGAAACTCTTCACTCTTTAGAGAGAATAATTTTCACATGATGGGAAATATCTCTTAGAGACATTCAGCCAGGCATTTATGCAGAGAGAAAGACAAGCTGTCCTCCTGGTTAGTGAGATCCTTGAGACTCTCTGCACTGCACTGCGGTTCTCATTTTGCACTGAGACAGTCACTGAAACACATTTTTCCAAGGAAATTACAAACATAATGAATCTCTTTAGAAGAATAATATATCTCTTGATACTGCACATACCCTCTGTGATTCTTTCATGTTTGTTGCTTACATTTGTTCTCTAAGGCACATAAAAATAAATTGATACATTTGTCTATTATTCTAGTACCATCTAGCAGTTTTCCTCAACTACCTCAGTCCTACATGCATGTCACACATTACCTGTCTCCATACGGAACTGTATCATTCACCACACCTTTTAGGTCCTTTTATCACATCTTAGAGTAATGTTCTGAATTATTTGTCTTCATATTTCTCTAGCTCTGCTTTGACTGCTAAGGTACGTTTACAGTGTTGTTTGCTTGCATTGCTTTTGTAATTTTTTCTCCACAGTTTTGAATGCACCTCTTTTTCATGTTATGAAATGTTTTTCTTGTTAGAAAATATCTATGAAGATTATGTTATCAGTAATGATATTCTCAACTTGGAAAAGGCTTTCATATAAAAGTTGGCAGGTGTATTAGAAAAATCTCTTGCTATTCAAATTGCAGTCCTGGAAAAAATAATTTCTAAACATTTATTAGACTTAAAGCTTATTCAAAAACATTAATTGAGAGCTGCAAAACGTGCAAAACTGCCAAACTTACATGCATTGTCTTCCAAATAGGACAAAGTTATGTGCTGCCTACTTAGTAGACAGTACATTTAAAGGCCCAAAAGCTACACATTTATTCATCTTTCCTTGGATTTTATCAGTATGGCACAAACTTATTTCAATTAGGGAAGTAAATTTATGTGTGTAAGCATATGTAAGATACTGTACTGTTAGAAATACCTGCTGTAGGGCTTTTAGGCTTGTCTGTAATATAGTGAATACATCTTGTCATTATAAAGTGTCCAATGGATATCTTTATGCATTATAATTATAGCTTTATTTTCCCATTGGAAATGGGCAATTCATACAGAAATGATTCCTGGATATAAGTGGCTGCTATATTAAAGTGAGTGCAGGCATACTTAAAAATAGCAAGAATTATAGGAGGAGCTGATAAAGTTGCAGCCATAATATTTGCTTTTGATTTCTTTGGTCACTTTCTACCTTAGTGTGTCTTTATTATACTTGTTTGCAGTGGCCTATTAATATTTAGAAACTGTGATGAGGTTTTCTGCTTATGTTAGTAATCCTTTATCTATGAAATGGATGATAATAGCCAATCATAACAACGATTTTTTCTCTGCAGTATTATATCAAGGCCATTACTGTTTAATCACCTCTATTCTTGTTCTTCATTGACAGCTATTGTGAAACATCAGGCCAGTTAGAGTATAAAGCAAAGAGGTAGTACTCTACTGTATAGGCTTTGTATTCTTATAAGAATTTATTCCCTATGTATTTTTAGACAACTGTTAAGTGAGCAGTACTCACTAAAGACCTCATTCAGAATCCATTGATGTAAAGATGTAAAGAAACAGGCTTCAGTGGGTTTTAGAAAAACATCCTTATGTCAGAAGTCAGTTCTGTAACATTTATTCAGGTCAGTAATAATTACTGGGATATTTTAATGAGATTTACACATTTGAAAACTTTTAGGGTGAGGTCTCTTACATAGGAAAGATTACCTCCATTACACTGAAACTGCTGGTTTCTTGAGGTTAGGGGTATCCCTTTATGTAGCACTTACTCAGAGTATATTCTCCATTTCTGTGTAGGACAGGCGTAATTTTTGTACTTGGAAATATATAAACAACTTTTCTGTCTGGCAAATAATATCCCATTGCCTCTCACAATTTGTAATTTCCTTCATTGTCTCCAATGGCTTAAGGAACTGGACCTGTGTGACTATCATTCAGTTCGATAAACACAGTTAATGTAAATGACTGAAATACACCTCTATGTTAGATGGAATATTTGCTTTCATCTTCCTTCATTAATTGATTTTTTTACCTGTAGTTCAGGAGTCTAATACACTGGCACTAGTTTATGGTACATGTTGGTAAAAATGTGTTCAGATACATTACATTTTAAAACAGAGATCCTACAAAATTTTTATTCTTTCTAAAGTATTTCCAAATCCAGAACTACACATTTTATTATTCATCTTATTTACTGATGTGCTCCTTCCTGAAAAGTAAAGTTTATTTTGTATTCAGCTGTACAGAATCATCCAGCAATCTTTGATGGCCAATTCAGTTCAATTCTATTGAAGTTGTCATTGTCGTCGTCATCTTCTTCCTCTTCTTTTTCTTCTTCTTGCTCTGTGTCCAAATGGTATTATCAGATCCCTTCCTATCTTCTGACAAAATACATGTATTCAATGTTCTTAGTCAATGTTTTATTTGTTGCTAAGGCAAAACTTGTGTTTTTCCATTGGTACTAAATCTATACTGAAACCTTCATCATTTCAGAGTTCGATTTTTAAAAATGGAGTCTGCATAGCTGAAAGTGGTACTCAGGCTCCCCATCTAATGTATGAAAAGGGTTAAGTGTCTAAATGTTGGATACATATGAAAAAAAAACACTCCCACAACATGCTGAATGAGCATCCCCCTACATTAACCAGCTGAGAAATATGAAGACAGTAGGACATAGGACATCTTAAATCACACAGCTCTCTATGTTTCTCGGTGCTACTGGGTATGGAGTCAATACATTTAGGATATGTGCCTTCAGTCTCTTCCCCAAAGGTAGACGTTTGTGCCCTCTGCTTTTCATCCTCAAATTAAGCTAGTCTTTTTTCTTTCTAAGCACACCTGGAAGAAGAGGAAACTAATCAGGTTAAGAGCAATCATTTCAGTGACAGAACAGATTCAGTTCTCTTTTGCTCTGATCTGGCTTTGGATCCTTTAGGCAAATGGAGTGAAAACAAGTTTCTTAAAAATTGGTTGAGAACTTGGACATAAATTTCTTTTTAAATGGGTGCTAGATTTTTGGGTGGTGTTTAAATGCCTAGGATCCTTTTGCAGATCTACATCAAAGCTTTTGCATCTCATAATTCAACATTAATCTTAATGACATTTCATTTCCTACCCCTTGCTTAATGTTAATACAAAAACACAACACATTACATTCTCAATTCAGCAGAATGAATTACCTCTAATCTATTTTTATGTCTCCTGCTGACCCATATGGTTAGTATCCAAAAACAATTATAAGCCTGATTAAAGCTTGATCTAACAAAAATAATGATCTTTAGCCTGCATCTTATTTAATACTTGTGCTGCTTTTTTTTTTAATTCCCTTCAGACTTAGACTTGTTCAGTCTCATTTTTTACTAGATGAAGATGACTGGCTTATCATGCAGCATACTTCTCTGTATTTTTCTGAATATTACTCTAGCTTATTTTAATGTTAGAAATATTAAATCTCATAGGCATTCCCATAAACTTGCCTATTAATTCCAACAGAACAGGAAGAGACTTCTTAAAATTATTAGGAGTTAATCAAGATGTTAAGTCACTCTAGTATAGCACTCTTCTGAAGAGTTTCCATTGAATAAGAAAATCCAGCACATCTATTAATAAAAGATGCTGGAATTATAGTAAACAGCTGTGATGTCCCAAAGCCCAGGATGGAATAGCAACTTTTGGAAAAGAGGAAATAAAAACATGGACAAACTGAGAGCTATTTTTGCAGGGAAAATAATATGCTGATTCCTTGTGTAATTAAGTGCTCTCATAGATCTGTGATATCTTAAAAAAGTAATTAATAATGCTATTTTAATCTTGGACCATAAAATTGTTATTGAAACAATGCACCACTTAGCCCCCTGGGAATAAAATGAGGGCTCTTTCAAAGGTGCTGTAAATAAGATGCTTCTCCAAGAGCTATTGCAAAACAGTTAACTTTCTTGGCTTACTACAGAAATTTTTCTTCTGACTGTTTTTTTTTAGATGTTTCTTACACAGTTTTCTTCAGTATCTTCACCATGTGCGCTCTCTGTCTCTTTGTTTGTTACCATGTCCTTCCTCCAGCCTTCTTTCTTTCTTCCAAGAAATTCCAGCAAAAAGCACTTAGTTTACTTGGACTTTCTTCCCCCCCCGCCATTTTCAACAATCTCTGAAGGAATCATGAGCCTTGTTTTCCATGGTACCTTCTACTGGGGATTTCCTTTTCTTCTCTTATTGCAGGATTCCCAAATATCTATGTCTCAATTCTCCAACAAGCAACACTGGAAGTGAATGTATGAGAAATGTAGTGTGGAAGACAGAAATTTCATTTTAGGTATTTGGGGTTTTATTTGTAATAAACATAGAATGTGTCCTGTGTTCCTCTGACTTTTTCACAAAAGACAAGTTTTCCTACCTTATAGAACAGAACAGAACAGAACAGAATAGAATAGAATAGAATAGAATAGAATAGAATAGAATAGAATAGAATAGAATAGAATAGAATAGAATAGAATAGTTGGAGGGGACCTACAACAATCACCTAGTCCAACTGCCTGACCACTGCAGGGCTGACCAAAAGTTAAAGCATGTTATTAAGGGCATTGTCCAAACGCCTCTTAAACACTGACAGGTTTGGCACATCCACCGCGTCTCTAGGAAGCCTGTTCCAGTGTTTGACTGCTCTTTCTGCAAAGAAATGCTTCCTAATGTCCAGTCTAAACCTCCTCTGACTCAGCTTTGAACCATTCCCACGCGCCCTATCCCTGGATACCAGGGACAAGAGATCAGCACCTCCCTCTCCGCTTCCTCTCCTCAAGAAGCTGGAGAGAGCAATGAGGCCACTCCTCAGACTCCTTTTCTCCAAACTAGGCAAACCCAAAGTCCTTAGCCATTCCTCACAGAATGTGCCTTCCAGCCCTTTCACCAGCTTTATTGCCCTCCTCTGGACACATTCAAGAATCTTAACATCCTTCTTAAGTTGCAGGGCCCAGAACTGCACACAGTACTCAAGGTGAGGCTGTACCAACGCTGAATACAGTGGGATAATCACCTCTTTTGACCGGCTGGTTATACTGTGTTTGATGCACCCCAGGATGCAGTTTGTCCTCTTGGTTGCCAGGGCACGCTGCTGACTCATATTGAGCCTGCTGTCAACCAGCACCCCCAGACGCCTTTCTGCAGGGCTGCTCTCCAGCCACTCCTCTCCCAATTGATACTTGTGCCTGGCATTACTCTATACTAGGTGCAGAATATGGCATTTGGACTTGTTAAATTTCATGCCACTCATGACTGACCGATGATCCAATCTATCTAGATCTCTCTGCAAGGCCTCTCATCCCTCTAGAGAGTCAACAACACCTCCCAGTTTGGTATCATCAGCAAACTTGCTAATGATGCATTCAACTCCTCCATCCAGATCACTGATAAAAATACTGAACAGAATTGGCTCGAGGATTGAGCCCTGAGGAACACCACTGGTGACTGGTCACTAGCCAGATGTAGCCCCATACACTACATCCTTTTGAGCCCTGTCATTCAGCCAGTTCTTCACCCAGCGCACTGTGAACCTGCTCATCCCACAGTTGGACATCTTGTCCAGAAGGATGCTGTGAGGGACAGTATCACAAGCAAGGTGAACTGGTTTCTGTGTGAGTAGAATATGCAAACCAAACACTATGAGAGCACATAGTGTTTGCTCACTTATCCACCAACATGAAGGAACAAAGACATCAGCTGCAGGTAGCCAAGCATGCCATTTGAGAGGACAGGACAAAGATCCCAAATCTGCTGTATGCTGGGCTGCTCCACAGTCACTTGCAGGCATGCTACATCAAGAAACCTGGCTATGGATGTTGGGTTAAAAAATAATAAAAAAACCCAACAAAAAAACCCCAGCCCTACAATGATGAAGAGTATGAGAAGGATTCATTTTTTTTTTTTTAATATTGAACAATAAATAAATTAAGTCTGGATGGAAATATACCTTCTGATGGAAAATAGTTTCATGAAATTCTTTTTTCTATTTTTCTAACTTGTATGTCATTAACTTGGATATGTTTAATAACATCAACACATTATTCTAAATGCATTGCAAATCAAGACTTTGTTCCTGCTTACACTCCACATTCAGGCAAGGCATGAAGTCCTAACTAAAACATTAAGCTCATATATTGGTAAGACTATAACATGAACACTTAATTCCTTGCTATTAGCCACTGTAAAAATTTGTAAAAATTTAAAAACAATACTACAAGTGAATTTGAAAATCTCTTGTGTTTCATGTGTAAGATACATTTTATTGCTTTTTGTATCCTTGTTTCCTGAAAATACCAATTACAATTCAAGTTAAATCCCTGGTGGCTTATCAGCTTTAATACTACTTTTTCCTTTATCATACGTTTAATCTTTATGTAAGGTCATTAACATTTAATATAAATTATGGCAGGATTTTTAAAAAGCAAATTAATCTTTCAAAAATCCACCGACTTTAAAAATCTAAGTGAAACCACTTCATTGCCTCCTCTGTTTTCTCAATAATATAAACAAAAAGATATTATGTAGCAATCTCTGTTGAGAGTTTTTTTTCTTGTATGCATTTGGTTCATTTGAAGTAAAGGATATTTGAGAAATGAAGTCAAGACTGCTATTTCAGGGATAATTCTAGTGAGTTGCCTTCCTGTTGGGAAGGTGTCTTTAAAGGTCTACACCTAAAGTAGTTATCCTTATCTTCTTTTATAGTCAATGGGGAGAAACAGATTCTTCTAAGTAACAATTTACCTCATCCTAAAGTAGACATCTAAAATAAGTGAGGTCACTCACATCCTTTTAGGGTCTATTTCTTTCCACTCACAATAAAGAGAGCCTATGTTACATGTTTTAGAGGCTAATGTAGGTACTACGTAATAGTTAAAAAAACTTCTAGCTGATTTGCTACTTTTTTTTTTTCCGTTTCTATTTCAGTTTATACACTGGTGCAACCTCATAAATTGTTTGTTGTATTGTCATTTGTGTTCACCTCTAACTTACAATGTATCATTCTGTAGGGTTTTCTTTTCTGAAAGCTATGATTCCTGGAATTTCAGGAATTTTATCTACAGTTAAAAGGGTTCTTGTCACAAGCAAAATTGATGGGCTAAATTTTTATGCTGTACTTTGAATGAAGTACTAATAAAACCCCTTTAATTAAATGGTCCCACCTTTCATTCATTTATCTATAGTTCTGCATTGTAACCGGGATTTCGTTAACATAGTAAGAGTGGTAGTTTCTGAGACTGATAGTTAAATTTGAAAGATTAGGATGCTAACCTAAGTCATAGCAATTCTTTTATCTTTTAGAAGAACTTTCTAAAATGAGGCTTACAATGAACTCACTAAAGAATTTATATTTATTATGTGTCTCAAATTAGCCTAAGATGTACTGAATACAATCCTGCTTCACTTGTACTAAATAATAAGCATCATAAAGAAATGGATGTTTGTCAATGTTTTGGATAGCTCTGTAAGACTGACTTCAGAATTTATAAAAGGACTGGTTACAACATCAGATTTAACAACATATATTAGTGTGAAAATAGACATAGCTTCTTTTTCTTTTTAGTTCATTATTGAAAACTGCCTAATTTTCAAGAAAGAAGGCAATTCAGTATTTTGCCCAGGAGTGAAAGCACATGCAAACATTAGTTGTCAGTTTCAGAAATGTCATTCAAACATTGTCATGGTTTAACCCCAGCCAGCAACTAAGCACCACACAGCCACTTGTTCAGTACCCCCCGGTGGGATGGGGAAGAGAATCGGAAGAGTAAAAGTGAAAAAACTCGATGGGTTAAGATAAAGACAGTTCAATAGGTAAAGTGAAAGCTGTGCATGCAAGCAAAGCAAACAAGGAATTCATTCACTGTTTCCCATTGGCCGGCAACTGTTCAGCCATCTCCAGGAAAGCAGGGCTCCATCATGTGTAATGGTTAGTTGGGAAGACAAACGCCATCACTCCGAACATGCCCCCATTCATTCTTCTTCCCCCAGCTTTATATATTGAGCGTGACATGATATGGTGTAGAAGAGCCCTTTGGCCAGTCTGGGTCAGCTGTCCTGGCTATGTTGCCTCCCAGCTTCTTGTGCACCTGGCAGAGCATGGGAAGCTGAAAAGTCCTTGGCTAGTGTAAACACTATTTACCAACAACTAAAACATCACTGTGTTATCAACATTATTATACTAAATCCAAAACACAGCACTATACCCGCTACTAGGAAGAAAATTAACTCTGTCCCAGTTGAAACCAGGACAAACATTTAAGAGCTTTGCAGATTCCGCGTCCATAATATATATTCCACAGTCACCTAATTCTGGATCAGTCATATTACTCTCGGCCATAACTGCATGTCACTGAAGTGTCCATTTCAAATAGTGGCCTAGGTTTCCTTTGTAGTCAATAAGAGAGAGGCATCTCTAGAGAGCCATTAATCTTAGGTACCATTCTTAAAATAAGATGCATTCCCCTTCTTGGAGGTCTGTCCACTGCATGCAAAGGGAACTTAGGCTAAACACCTAAATCTCTGTGAGATGGAAGGCCTGATTTAGTTATGTACACATATGCAGCCAATGGCATCTGAGACACCTTTGAGTATGCAGGATCATAGATGTCTGTCTACAGCTGGAAGATTCAATACAGAACTTACAGAATCTGGACCCTTTTAGAGTAGTACTGTTGGCCATACCAGATAACCTATGAGTGCTAAACTGGTCTCAAAAGGCACTAGATGCTAATGTTTAATTCATGTGACTAATTTCAAAGCTTTTATACATATCAGGGCATCTTCATCCACAAAAATAGGTTTTGGAAGAAAAAAACTGTAGTTACCTCTGCACTGTTCTTTACCCAAGTTGCTGAAAAGCAACATTGATTTCATAACTTGTTAGGGAACAAGCCATTTGATTTTGCTGTCTAATAACTGGACTGCAGCCTTTTCAGAAATGTGTGCATGTGTGTTTGGGGAGACAGGTGGAGAGAAGAGCTCCAAGCCTTCTACTGAGGCAGGGACAAGGAAGAACTTAAGCACGGGTTCATTGTGTCACTCTCATTCTCTTTCTTTTCCAGTAAATAATCCTTTGTTAGAGTTGTTTCCTTGCCCACCCCCACCCCCCCCATCTCAATTCCAATCTGGCAAATTTACAGGTGTGATTCATTTATCTTCAAATTCTGACTATAATCCTGTCCTTTAGCCTTCCAAACATCCCCTTAGGACAAAGGAATTCCTGTGCTCAAGAGAAACTACAAGTGAGAAATCAGGAAGAATTTCTTGAAAGGTTTCATCTCTCATCAAATCTGTTTCTCAATGAAAGGCTTTTTGGAATCCCATTTTTACTCTTGCATTTACATTTTGATTTGCTTCGTGGTGTCTCTTGATGATATCATATAAGCATTCATCTCATCAAGAAATCTAATATGTAAGTCTTTGGACTAAATATTGTACTTATGTAGGCTACGTCTAACAGAGAGACTTAAGTACCCACAGGTTGATTCCATCTGGGTGTCCAAGACTGACAGAATGAATCACCCTCAGGATGTAGCTCTCCTTTCATTGGCTACATGAGGAGCCTCAACAATTGACTATTATATACCTAAAGTCAGGTGAGCTAAATCTTGTCTACAGTGACTTTATCACGATTGTTAATTCTTCATGTGTTGCTACTTGTAACTCCAAGACATCTGAGCTGTTACCAGTCTAATGCGTGAGGTGACAAAGGTAAAAAGGTAAATCAGTTTCTGAGTTTCTTCCTTTTTGCAGTCCTATGCCTCTCACAGTCTGATGCTCCATGGGAGTTTCAAAGAAGCATTTATCAGTTGTTAGCTCTTGCCCCTGACCTTCTGTGTGGTTTAACTTTCTCAGACACCTTTTTTCATTTTCTTCTGATATCTTCCAAATACAATCAGGTTGTCAAAATAAATTAAAATCTCTTCCACAACATTCTTCATTGCATATGAAAATGCACAGGAGTCCCAATCATGCAGGCAAATGCAAATCCAAAAGGAAAATGTCTTTTCTTTTTATTAAATGACTGCTTTGACTGTTTTGACTACTTTTAAACAGGACAGCCAGCCATCTGGGAACACTTTTTGGGAACCTTTTTTAAACTCAGTGCACTCATTACAAAGACCAAATGGTCTTCCTTTTGGAAGGCAAGCAAAGGCCAGGAAATTAATGTATTATTGACGTTTTTGATTAGCTCAAACTGATGTAGTTGGACATAACATTACCACCTAATCAAATTATGCCTCCTTATATGACAATACAGGATATATTATTTGAAAGATAGCATTACACAGGTGTAAAGAGGCAGATTTTGCTAACTTGGTATTTCCACAGGCTTGAATATAGAACTATTAAAAAGTAGACTAGATTTAGAAAATGTAAGCCTTCTTCCATTATATAGTTACAAATAAGTACAAGTAAAATGTTAGCACACAATCATCATATGAACATTGCTTATTGAAACTCTGAACATCAACAAGTGACAGAAAAGAAACTGAAGACTTGTTTTTAGCTCCTGAAGAGCAGAAATAATTAATGGATCTAAGTTAAGTCCAGTGTACAATCTGAAATAGCCCCACACAAAAATCTGTAAGGTTTCATATTGACAAATGCATTTTAGAGGATTATAATAGATGTTATCAGTAGAATCATAGCATTAATACCTAGATGGTGGATTTTCTATTCTTAACAAAACTCTTTTTTTTTTCTTTTTTTTAGATTTTGGTGTCCTAGTGAGATCTGTAGCATATTGCATTTTAAACAGCATAACAAACTGTTCACTGGCTTAATATATAATGAGCTATGCCTAGTAATTCTCATCTCCTACATCAATGGCCAAACATAGCAACTGTAAAGGACTTATCATCATCTCGATGTTTGTGATGTCCATTAATGGACTAATACTAGACACTGTATAGACACAAACCGAAACCACACTCTCTGAATAAAAAAACACATAATTTATCTCAGGGAACAGAAGTAGGATGCACATAGACAGACAAGGATGTCCAAGGTTCAACTAGGCAATATAGATCATGACAGAAACACCTGATAGAAATTATGTCAGTGCTCTACTGCTTATTGATAAGTCATTATTTCTAACAGCTCTCAGCAAAAGAAACTTCTGAAGTTGGATTTTAAGGAATATTGAATACTGAGGTAGTTTTGTGATTGTTTAAATTGGGTTCCTCCAAAGCTTGGCCAGACTAAGAGAAAGTATGAAGTCACTTGCTCAATAACCATGTGTTGTTAAGTGAAATTAAGAGACAAGACTAATGAGCTAATTGTGTGAATTTCCCACAGTGAAATTTAAACCAGTGCATGAGAGGTTTGAGGCCATACGATAGGGAGAAAGCTCAATCTTACCTCTTTAAGTTGGTATCTGGCCTATTTACAAAATATTTAGGGTTATGGATACCATCCCCTTATGAATTTTGAAAGAAAGTAATTTTTTAACCTTGAATATAAGGACCTCTAACAGATTCACTGGAAAAGCTAGTTAAAGCAGTAGAAAGCAGACTTCTTGACAACAGGATGTTTATGTAAAATTGCTTCTCAAAACTAGAATTACCTCTCCACAGAGATGAAAAGACACTTTTTCTGGAAGTGGAATGCAAAAATTGTTTACAAAAAAGGGGAGATATAAAGAAACTGCCAGGTGAACCATAACTTGCTTGGCTAATTTTTACATTTATGGCTGAAAATCTAGTGATAACAATTAATGTGTGAAGGAATACCATGATGGAACCAATAAGAACCATAGCAGGTTCAGGTCAGAAAGAGCGTAAAGGGAGCCTATAAATTATGAGCTATGTACTGACAAAAACCATCAGAGGAATAATGCAGGATAGTTGAAATAAGTGAAAGTTTAATCACTGGCAGGAAGCTAAGAAGAAGAGTGGTGAACACCAATATGAGCAATGATAAAATGAAGGAAAGAAAGTTACTGTTTGGAGTGTGAATTTAGTGCTCTGAAAAGATGTTTGGTAGGCTTAGATATTTATTTATAGAGCAGGGTGGGGGGGCAAGGGGCGACAGTCAGCATCGACACTGAATTCCTCACACAGTCCTGCCAAAGCACCTCTTGAGTTTTCTCATAAAAAGTTCATAACATATTTCCCAAAGTTCTTTGGGTACCAAAATTGGGATGCAGATGTCTAAAACTGATGACTATATTTGGCCATATGGCTTTATAATCTGTGAAGAGAAACATGAACTTTTACAGCACAGTTAGTCCCAAAGGAGACATGAGATGAATTTTTCTCTGGAGGTAACTACCTTTTGTCACTGAGTTGTCAATGCGAGAGCCAAAAGTTCATAGGTGGAGGTAGGCAACTACACAGACAATGCATACAGCTAGGTGAACCCTTGGGTAATTACTCTGACTGTAGATGCCACAGTGTTGTGTGAGATAGAATTTGGCTAAGATGAACTGCCTGAGGGACAACCTTAAGTCCAGATATTCAGAGGATTATTTAGATCCATGTTGGATGCTTAAATATCTTTAATGATATTCAACTCCATGCTTCACAGAACAATTAATTATTCTGAATAGCAGGTCACAAACAATTAATTACCTTTACCACTCACACCTGAAATAAGTGATTTGTACTGTATGGGAAGAGCTACAGATGTCATCTATCTGGACTTCTGTAAGGCCTTTGACATGGTCCCCCACAACATCTTTCTTTCTAAATTGGAAGGATATGGATTTGATGGGTGGACTGTTCGGTGGATAGCTAATTGGCTGGATGGTCACATCTAGAGGGTAGTGGTCAATGGCTCGATGTCCAGATGGAGGTCAGTGATGAGTGGTGTCCCTCAGGGGTCCGTACTGGGGCCAGTGTTGTTCAACATCTTCATCAATGACACTGACAGCGGGATCGAGTACACCCTCAGCAAGTTTGCAGATGAAACCAAGCTGAGTGGTGCAGTTGACATGCCTGAGGGATGGGATGCATCCAGAGGGACCTGGACAAGCTGGAGAAATGGGCCCGTGTGAACCCCATGAGGTACAACAAGGCCAAGTGCAAGGTCCTGCACCTGGGTTGCGGTAATCCCTGGTATCAGTACAGGCTGGGGGATGAAGGGATTGAGAGCAGCTCTGCCGAGAAGGACTTGGGGGTACTGATAGATGAAAAGTTGGACATGAGCTGGCAATGTGCTCTCGCAGCCCAGAAAGCCAAGCGTATCCAGGGCTGCATCAAAGGAAGGGTGGCCAGCAGATCAAGGGAGGTGATTCTGCCCCTCTCCTCTGCTCTGGTGAGACCCCACCTGGAGTATTGTGTCCAGCTCTCGGGTCCTCAGCACAGGAAGGACATGGACCTGTTGGAGAGGGTTCAGAGGAGGGTCACAAAAATCATCAGAGGGATGGAACACCTCTGCTATGAGGAAAGGCTGAAAGAGCTGGGGTTGTTAAGCCTGGAGAAGAGAAGGCTGCAGGGTGACCTTATTGCAGCCTTTTGGTACTTAAAGGGGGCTTATAAGAAAGATGGGAATGGACTTTTTAGCAGGGCCAGTAGCGATAGGACAAGGGGAAATGGTTTTAAACTAAAAGAAGGTAGATTCAGACTGGATACAAGGAAGAAATTTTTTACAATGATGGTAGTGAAACACTGGAACAGATTGCCCAGAGAGGTGATAGATGCCCCATCCTTGGAAACATTCAAGGACAGGCTGGATGGGGCTCTGAGCAACCTGATCTAGTTGTAGATGTCCCTGCCAATTACAGGGGGGATGGACTAGATGACCTTTAAAGGTCCCTTCCATCCCAAAGCATTCTATGATTCTATGATTTGGGGTTTTGTTTGTTTAAATAAGTATTTGGTTACTTCTACATGTTTATATGGCAGAAAAGAAGGTAGAAATATCCTTTACATTGGAGCAGAAGCTGTGGCTTGTAGTAAGCTTTGGGACTTGCTCTGATTTGAGAAAGCTCCCATGTGCTTGAGAAATGAAGTTATTTATTATGGATTTCTGTTTGGAGCATTAGGCGATATGTTGTAGTTACGCGAGCCAGGCTGCTGAACAAAGAGGTGAGTGAGATTTTTGGGCTCAGGTTATATATTTTACAGAAGGCAGGGGAGCAGGTGGAATGACAGGTCTAACATTTCTGTTGTTTCTCACCTTACAGAGAACACACTTTTTAGAGTTCTGTCCCAGTCCCAATTTTGTAAAGGGTGATGCTTCACAGACACAGACAAGCTAGAAAAGAGCTAACAAGAATGTTTGAAAACAGCAGAGTGCAGCTGTTAAGCTGTATTCATTGAAGTTAGAAAAGATGGGTGTAGAACACTGTCCTCAGTTAAATGAATTGCAGTTCTAAAATACTGTATCTTCCTGCGGTATGCATTGGTTTTCGTGGGAATAGATTGGCTTACTGATTTTAAAATTGTAGGAATATATTTATTCACGGATGATAGTATCACATTCCTTGTGACTAAACTTGAGCAAATAAAAAAGACAACATATCAGTGTAGTCTTGTCATAGGTTAGAATATTGTACTATATAATTAGCATTTTAATAACTGGTTAAAACAACATTAATTCTTTTAATAGATATAAACTCATAGAAGTAAGTGGGAGGAATCCAGTCTACCTAATTTAAGCACACAATTTATAGCAAACTTTTAGCGGCCTCTTAGGTCATTCCCAATAAAAGAAAATTTTTCAGTTATCAAGAGGAATAAGTATGTCTGGTGCAGATGTAAATTTAGGTAAATACATTTTCCTCTGGAGACCTTCAAGAAATCTGAAGATTATGAAGAATACAGAAGCAGGGAATCCTCTATAAAGGCTCTGAACTTTATAAGTATTTTGGGTACTGAAGATGAAGAGACAGATCCTACACAGTATATTTATACCCTTCCCAAAGGAGAGCAAGAAGGATAAATGCTGGCTACCATGAAAGTTTTTGATTCCCTGATGGAGTTCAAGGAAGAAATATCAAGAAAATTGTTGTTCAATTTCCTCCTTAAGATGTTTCCTCAGTGGTGATCATAAAGGTTGTTCATTACTTACGGCAGCATCCTTGTAATCACTATCTAGTCCACAGTGATTACATTTATAGAAACCCAGTACAGAGACATGTGAAATACCTCTCTGGAAGAAGTATAAACTGGTGAGTTCCTGTGAAAGCCTCATATACAATAATTACTATGCCAATGCTGCTATCAGTAAAAATTAGATGTGGAATTTAATAATATATGGAAATGAGAGAAATAGTTTAAAGAGAATTTAAAAAATCGATATTTTTATTGATTTTATTTTTGTTCAATGTGGAGAACTATTATATACTTATCATAAAGGAAGGATTTAAGAATTTGATTCATGGTGTACTGAATGGGTTTGGATACTTAAAAGTTTAACATTTTCCCATTGGTGAAGACTTGTGACACTTTTTAGATGATTCTGAAATGCTAAAATCTGTCTCTTCTGGAAAAATTGATTATCCACATAATGAAGGCATTTGATATAATGAAAGGTTTGGGGTTATTGGTTATTTTCAGATCTGGTTTTGAAGCATAATTCTAAAGACATATCAAAAGACAATAAATATGATTTCCTCTGACAGCACTTACTATTTTAGTGATTATTTCTTTTTTTTTCTCCTTTTAAATGGAAACCCAATTTCAGCTGTAAATCAGAGTTTACCTAAACATTATAGTACAGCTTTACAAATCCACTAGAGCCCATTTTTTAAACAAATCTTGAGGTTACATTATGAAAATGGATAAAATGATAAAATAGTGTAGCACAATAAACTTTTGTATGTTTTATGTTACATTTTTAAAGCAGCAGGTGGAAAAATGAGATAGGAATTCCAAAGAATTTGAGTAAGAAGAAGGAAAATGTTCATGTCCCATTCTATGAGCTGTGTGTAAGAGGAGCTATTGAAATTTAATGCATTAGAGACACAATCACAGAAAAACTGCAGCAGGATGTATTCCGTTTGTGCTCACTTTTCAAATTGCTCCCCATGGGCTTGTTGCAATCAGTCACTTTAACTCTTTCTACCTTCTGCATCAGTCATCATTTCATAGCCCCTCTGCTACTTTACAGAGTTTGGCACTTCTAGTACAGCTATAAAAATCAAGTTCTGAGTAGTAAGACAACGAAGCTGGTGAAGGGTCTAGAGCACAAGTCTTATGAGGACCAGCTGAGGGAACTGGGGTTGTTTAGCCTGGAGAAAAGGAGGCTCAGAGGAGACCTTATTGTTCTCTACAACTATCTGAAAGGAGGTTGTAGCAAGGTGGGTGTTGGTCTCTTTTCCCAAGTAACAAGTGATATGATGAGAGGAAACAGCCTCAAGTTGCATCAGGGGAGGTTTAGATTGGGTATTAGGAAAAGTTTCTTCACTGAAAGGATTGTCAAGCACTGGAACAGGCTGCCCAGGGGAATAGTGGCGTCACCATCCCTGGAGGTATGATGTAGACGTGGTAAGTATGGATGTGGTGCTTAGGGACATGGTTTAGTGGTGGACTTGGTAGTGCTACGTTAACACTTGGACTTGATGGTCTTAAGGGCCTTTTCCCACCTAAACAATTCTATGATTCTATTCTTCATATATGTGCCCCTTCTTTTGTACTATGTCTTTCTCTGATTTCAGTGAAAACATTGGTTGTCTTGAAAGTGTTCAGTATTTTTTCAGTAATGCTCTTTACCCAGACCCATTGTTCTTTACATGCAAAGCTGATCTTGATAAAGCACTTTGTATGCATATTGTAATGCACTGAGTTCACAGGCAGCTTATATTGCTACCTCACTTACAGACTCTGTACACCAAGATCAGTCCTTTGAGTTCATTATATTGAAATCAAATGCTTCATTGGGGTATTACAAATAACAGCTTCAAGATACTCATAAAGGACTTAAATTTATTCTAATTTCTCTGATCAGTGATCAGAAGTGAAGGTAAAGTACAATGAAAATGCAATGCTTTCTGCTGGAGGAGGTATCACTTGCATCCATGAGTACGATTCTCCTTTCAGACAATAACAGTAATAGAGAATGTGAAAATGATGGTTAGTGACAGGGCTCTGTGTCCAACTGTCTGAATTCTGCAGTCATGTCAAGGGTACGCCAACTGTAACTGAATACAGGACTTCTGTTCTCATGGCTAGGCCTGATTATTGGACCAGAGAGTGAGATGAAGATTATAATATACTGAGGTCCTGAGGAAATAGGAGACATACCATAATGGACCTGTGTGTGTGTGTGTGTGTGTATGTAACTCAGTTGGGATTCTTTCTGCTTGATGACTATGGACTTTACAGTTCTCCTTCTTCCATCATGTTTGGACACTCTTCTTCTGAAGAATTACCTCCTACTTCTTGCAGGAGGCATGCTTGCTTCTAGCTCCTGGAATTTATTTCAGATACCACATGTGAAAACAGTATCAGCTGTCAATGTCTCCCAGCAAACCAAACATGTATCTGGGTAGACACATCCTCATAGTGCACATCCTCTTTAGTGCACATCCTCTTTAGTGCACATCCTCATAGTTGCTGATAGTGGCTCTACTGCATCAGAAATTGCCCTGGGAATAATTTCCATTTGTTTGAGCAATGGTTTTTTCCTGCATATCATCTGCACATGTCAATTAGCCTGCAATCTCTTCAGAATGCTCTCTCTCTCTTTCTCTGTCACACACACATCTGACACATGGGGTATCAGCCAGGTATTTGTACTTGGATGTCCTCCAGTTTTTTAGCCACATGAAACAGCAGTAACTTCCTAAAGCTCTGGATTCCCACTCCATGGGAATTAACAGCTGATATCCTTAAGGAGCTTAATTTCTGCTTCCATGTTTGTTTTTTCCTATGGCAAACACGGTTTTGTATGAGACAATTGTCTCCTATAGTAATACCTCTGCATATATGGAAGATATTGCATTCTCATCCACGCAGAATCTAACATTCTTTGAATTCTCCACCCCTTGACCCTTTCCCTGCTCTCCTTCAACATCTGCTCTGCTCTACTCCACCCCAGACAGGGACAAATAAATGATATAAACCAGTCGAATTTCATAGTAAGATAAAGTCAAGTAACTTCTGTTGGTAAAGATCAAGTAACTTCTGTCCTTCCTTATCTCTAGCTGCTCACTAGAACTCCTTGTTTTAGTGATCCCTGTGTCATTTGTATTGTAATATCATCTTAATTGATCTACAGACAAAAGGATTGTCTTTAAAATACATAGCAAAAGTCTAATTTTTATTAGCCTTTTCTTTTGTCTTCTTGCCCATTTGAAGCTGGGATTCAAAGTTTTAAACAGCCTTGTGTACTTTTAGTTTACACTTAAACAAAAGTAATGTGGTGATGATTATCCCTGATTTGCTTTGTAATAATGTCATGATTACTTCACCTGAAATAAATAAATACTTTATAGATCAATTTACCTCTTACCAAGCAAGTCTATGACTCATTAAGATAAAGTCGTGTTTTCTCAACAGTCATCCTTCTAAATCCATGACTCTCATATTACTGATTCATCAGTGGCCAAACTTCAACAGGACAGATGACACATGTTTCCATTTTGTCTATCCAGTAATTGGATTGATAGGCAGCTATAGGTTCAAATTCCTTCTAGACAAAGACAACTGAAGTCCACAACTCCTTCTGTGAAAGAAGCGGTCTCACTACTTGTGATTACAGTAGTAATATTCTGCAAATTCATTGGGCATTGCTTATCTGCAGCGGATGGGATATCAGGTGCTATGCAAATGTCCTGGCCTGGCTTTCAGCTGCTAGTCCAAAATGGTGTGCATAAATTCTGTATTGTACCTGTCATCCCTGTATGAATGTCTCGGATACCCTAAGGCTTTTCAGAAAGACACAGATGAAGGCTGAGGTACTTGGCTTAGCAAAGGAAGGGATTCAGCTGGTCATGGAGAGCAGTAAAACACTTGGAGACAAGGAGCTTTAGTATGTCTCACGCGCTTGAGACAACATGGCTCATTTTTCCTGGAATTAGACTCTTAAATTTTGTATAAATATCCTTTTTGACACTTTGTGTTTATTATGTGTCTGCCTTAACTTTCAGTGAGATGCCCTTCGTAAGAGAGAGAAGCATCTGTGAAAAACAAAACCATAGATCTGAAAATACTGGCCCCTAAATTGGTTGTTCCTTCATGGGTTAGAATGCATTTTTTTAGCTTTCAGTTCCAGATAACACTCTTTCTTCCCCCCTCACACGTACATGTCAAAGAAAAAACCTTTCACTTTCTATTAATAAAGCTAAATTGTGCCTATTTCATCATCAGATTTTTTGTTTTAAACCATGGATCTTCTGAAACTGATATGACACTATTGGGACATGGATAATTAGGGTGCTGTATTAATCACTGTTGGCAAATTGGAGGAATGATTACAGCAAAAAATGGCCAATTTCACAGTTTATCTGTGACATAAAATTCTCAAGAAAGATCATTTATATTGCTGAAAAGATTCCTAGCAATTTTAATTTCTTTTCAGTGGAACAAAGTAATAAGAAAGATTAATACTGGCTCCCAAATTGCCTATAATTTATTTTTTCAATCAAAAAGTAAATACAGAATATTACATAACTCAGTTCTTGAAAAAACTAACATATTACTGGATGAAAAGAAGATCTATACAGAATTTTTGCTGTCTGCTACTACTCCTGCATCTGAAAAGCAAATGCTTAATGTTTAATAGACCCAATGCAGGAAATGAAGACTGTGTCTGGCCTTTCCTTTGTTCTTCTTCCCGCAGCAGAAACAATGTCTAAATAACCTGTTTCTGCTAAACAATGCTGGACTCCTGTGGTGGAACTTGTGGAATCCTGTGGGTCTTCCTGAGTTTTTACCACATATTTTATACATGTTTTATGAAGCCAGCTGCTGAATGCAATCTTAGCTCTACTTGACATAAGGAGTTCTTCTGCCCCCTGCCATTGCTGCCCAGAAGAACCATTTATTTTTCTGAACATTTATTGCAATTTGCTTCTTTATTATAGCACTCTTCAAAAAGAGAAACATTGCAACTCAGTTTAAGAGACGATGTTCAGTAATAGCCATATAAAGGGGCTGAAGTGTTGAACATCTTCCTGAAACTAAATGCAGTCCTACTGTCAGAGTGGTTCTAGTCTGAAGGGCCATTCATGCCAAGACCGTAGAAAAAACTACAGATCTCAAGGTATGAAATCAGCTGCCCACACCTAGGAAAGCACTGAGCAGTCTGGGTGCTATTCATTGTCACAGCTGCCCACTAACAGCAAGAGAATTGAATGAGACAAGAGAGGAAAATGGCAACGGTATTTTTGTTGTAATTCCTCCATCTCTGACCAAATCCTCAAACATTTTAAGGTTAAAATCATGCCCATGTTTAAACAAGAGATTAGGAGTATAGGAGTGTAGAAAGGGGAAAAACGGAAAAGAGACACATGGGAGAAATACCATCACGAGATGACAGAATGGGGTATTGTAGTTTCAAGAAAACAACTCTATTGTCCAAATGTAAATAAATGTGCATAGTATTAGAACAGATTAGTCAAAACTGTCTTAAATGTATCCATTCAAATTTCTATTAAACCCCTATGTGCAACCTTCTGTCATGTTACAGGACTAAGGGTACCCCATTGTTGGACAAGGTGGATGTCAGTTCTAACTCATTCCCAAAAGTTGGCAGCTATAGTGGCCAGAGTTAACCTTTATTTTAGCTTCACTGTCTGTTAAAGGGCAGGATAGGGAGAAAGTCTAAATGAGTCTAGATGAAAGTCTAGATGAGTCTAGAGAAAATATTAGCTATAGCACAAATCCCTTTATTTGTAATCAAATACTTACCAGCACCTGTTTAATTTTCTCACAATGGAGTACAACAGCTATGTTTCAAATTGTGTGAAGATGTATTTATAGTTTTGTTTTGCTGTTTATTCATAGGTCAAGACAAGTACAAGTTATTATTGAGGTTTTATGGAGCACACATAGAACAGTGCAATTCGTAAAATCATGCATTAACCGTTTTATCATTTCACCCTGACATATCTCTTCTTCCTTAACAAAGTTTTATTTTGTTAATAAATATAAGCAGGAATACAAGCTACACACCAACACTTCAGGTACAGAGCAAGAGAGATGGAAGATGTCATTACTGATACATTATGTCCCTGCCTATTTACATGTTCTTTCAGTACCTCGTACAGGCAGTTGTCTAAACAGCAGTCTTCATGAATGGACCTACAAAGCATGAACTTCATCCCATGTAACTTAGCCACCTAGAAATTAAATCCTCCTCTAGAATAAGTGGAAAAAGATAAGTAGAAGGAAGGTGCTTATCTCTGTCCATTGAAAACCTAGGAAGACCAATGACTGGCTCACAGTCTGACTTTCAGGCAGCACTGGGTGAGTGAAACCTGAGGCACATTAAATCCAGATGGAAATTCTAATCAGCTTCAACTAGCTTTGAGGCCATATGTTTTGTCAAAGTACTTCTAACTCACTTAGCATAGCGACAAATGATAGAAGTAAACTAAGAGCTAGCATTTTTATCAAGTTTTTATCAGATAAGAAGTTTGTGGGATAAATGGGACAGATATGTAGGGCACAGGCATTTCTGAACTCCAAATTCATCTGCAACAAACAGCAACAGCAAAAGGACAGAAACCAAAACAGAACCAAGGACAACAAAATCAACAACAAAAGGAAAGAGTCAGAGCCTGAGTGAACATATAAAAACTGTTATATGGTCAGCTATTTAGTTAACAATGGTAACAGCAACAGCTTTCTTTCCCTGCTGCTATTCTGGGGTATTCAGCAAATATTATCCACACATTATCCACAAAAAAGATGGTCCATTAACAATTGCATATGCTCTTCCCTGGCTGTTTGCAGTTTCAGAACAGAGGTTGCACAGTTGTTGCTTCCTGGTTTCGAAAAGCTAGTTGGCACATAAAACTGCGCAAACACTTGTCCTCTGAAGGCTGAGAATGATACAAAATGTTAAAGACTGATTTCTTTCTTCTTTTAAATTTTTTAAAATCCCATCCATTTTCTCTTCCTTACACATCCCTCTCCACCCCCTCCAAAAAAAAAAAAAAAAAAAGAGAAAAATGCCTCCTACTTTTTATGCAAGCATTTGGTGGTGATTTATGTCATAGCAGCTGCTCTCAAGCCCAAGCTGATAGATAGGACACAACATGACATAAATCCTAAATGGCAAACATATAACTGCTACATTCAGCTGCTATTATATTGTCGATTTCACACAGATGCTGTAAAAGAAGGCGGCTAACTCCTTTTGGCAGACATGAATTTTCATATTATTCCTTTTTTTTTTTTTCCACCTTCGATCCTGATTTGGGAATCTGTTGAAATCTTTATTATTGTTTGCTTGGTTTTGCCTTTCCTGCTGTTTGGCTCCTCATTCCCAGGGACTTTCTCTTCTGTCACTGTAACTTTGTCAGTTTGTTCTCAAAGCTGCCAGTCCAACAGACATCCCTTCACAGTTTCTCCTCTGCTGTTAAACCAAAGTGTGCAGAACAGTTCAGTCTTTGTGGTAAAAGAAATAATGAAATTTCTATTGCACTCTCCCACTGTATAAGGTGTTGGGGAAATGACAAGATGTCAATGGGTGGGTGAAGATGTACATTGAACTCAGGAAAAAAATTAAGATGTCTGATGGCACAAAGAAAAATTGAATAAAACAAGTAATACAAACACACAGTCAACAGAAAAATAAGAAAATGATTCATCATGATATTTAAGTGAAAGTCATGGATTTTTCTAGATTGAGGATTCAAAGATACTGAGAAATAGGTCAGAAACTCAAGTCAACCCCAAGACCAGCCCCTTCCTCCAGTTTTGTACAGAAGAGAAACATTCTTTCTAAAGCCAACACTGACTATTTGTAATCTTTACTTTATAGTTTCATAGTTGACAATGCTTCTAATAAGGAGAACCAACTGCTGTTGAACATTTTTTTTATTAGTTAGTCAGGAAAAATCTATTCTAAATCCATCCCCTGGTGTTAAAGTTTTTCTGTAAGTGTATCTGAAAGCTACTGGGGAGGCTCTGAATTTTAGCACACTGGATAAAACATAATAAAACAGTTAAAATCAATAAACAGGATGAGATGGTCATTGTTATTCCAAACTTGTTTCTTCAAATTGACAGTTGTTAAGCCTTTTTAAACTAAATTGAGACCCAGAGTGGATGACATACCATTGACTAGGGCTTACCACATGACAGGGATTTTCTTTTTAGGATCCTGTGAATTTTGCTGTGATTTGTAAGCAAAACTTAGATGCAACTGTAGTATTGCATCAAAAATGATACTCTCTAATGTCAGTGAAATGGAAAAAAGGTGGTCAGTTTGTTCTTTTGGTGACTGGTGATGCTTTTAAAATATTATTAAAATATTATATTTTAAATATTTTCAACTAAATATTGGAAAAAAAAATTTCATAAGTCAAAAGGTTGGTGAGCATTGATCAATGCTAATATCCCTGTTCATGCTACCTAGGCTTTAAAAAAATGTCCCTAGTGTTGTTTGTAAATCTATAGTACCAGTAAGATTTTTCCGAGAATGCAAAATTTCCACCCTCTCAACATTTCTGCATTATTAATCCACCCTAAAGAATTTGTTAGCTTATAAAAAAGGCCTACATTACCCCACAACTGAGAATAATTCTCTTAGCTGAAAATGTCTGCTGGCAAGAAGGGGAATGAAAAACCCTCCAGGGTCCCGCTACATTTCTGTGTGAGTGTTTCTGTGTATCCCCAGGAGATCCACAGGTGGAAGGACAGCACGAGGGATGCTGAGGGAGGCAGGTTTATGCAAGTGTGTTTGTCCCAGGGCTCTGGGTAATGCACTGCTACTCTCTCTAGTCTGCAGGTAGGAGATTATGGCTCTGGGGGAGCTCTGTATCCTGCAGCTTAGGTAGCCGGTTGGAGGGATAGAATGAAGCACCTGGAGGCCTCCAGGCTTCTCTTGCATACAGCTTGATTACTGACTTCATGCAAGTGAAATGAATTCCACCTGTGGATTGTACCACACCTGATATTAATGGGTATTTTAGACTGCTGGTCTATCTTTTTAATCCCTCAGTAATACTGTTACCTAAAGAATCCCTCAAAAGCCTATCACCTTACATATTGAAAATGAGTTAATTTCTTGTTCTTTTTTGTTTTTTTTTCTTTGAAGATAGTGGTAAAAGTGAATGAGCATTGCAAGAGATTTTAAATTTCCCATTAACTGGCTTCACTTGGAGCTCGGAAATATGCAGCATTTAATCATCACCAACGATTTGTGAAACACTCTGAGTACGTTCACAGCAAGTAAGTGAAAGAGTTTTGTTTGTGGTACTGAGAAGGCCAGAGAAAAACACTCTGCATCAATCTAATACATAAAGACTAAGACCATAATGTCAATGAACCAAGAGCTGCTTAACAACCTGTGTCGTCATCCAAAAGGCTGCACTTAGGACCTGCTACAGATCAGGCTACAAGCTCTTGATGTTCCTGAGTCCTTTGTGCACTAGTGGCCAGGGAAAGCAGAGCTGCAGCTGAGCCTCCTGTTTGATCGCTGGCTTTCCCACAGAGCTGGCTGTGTTAAGGTAAATTCCCTAAAGATAACAACAAGAAAAGTTGAGCTAATCTAAATGCAACTAGTCAGTCGGGTTTAAGTAATAGTCACTGCCAGGATAATTTATAGTTTTTAGCTTTTCTCAGCATTACTGACATACTGGAACTCGGAAATTGCATTAAGTCATAGGCTGACATGAGTGCAAAGTAATTTGCACAGAGTATGAAAGAAGAGTTGGAAAGAACTTTAATATTGTTAAGTTTTATTTGAACTTTGTCTTCACACTAGTTTATAGGAGTTAATTCCTATCCTCATTTCTAATAGACAAAGATTAATTGGTCGTCTTTATCAGAACATTTGGCGATTAGGAATGTTCTTCTCTCACAAGTATCTTCCATCATGGAGTGTAGTCGCTCAATAAAAAGATGTGCTCCAAACCAGAGCATCCATTTTTCAATATAGCAATGTACAGCAAGAAGTTACTGCTTTTGTAAAGCTATTACTTTTACTGTCAACAAGACTGCTGCTAGAAGTTGTCTCATTAGACAGGATAAATTGGAACTGCATAAGAAAATCTGACCAGGGAAGAAATTAAGTGTTATTGTATACCTGTATATACTTAAACAGCCACACATGTACATGTTTGTAGACACATACAAGATAGTATGACTTAAAGAATAATTGTAAAATGAGTGGTAGGGTACATATGTGGATATGACATTTCTGAAACAGAAATAATTGTTATCTGCATATGGACAAACTGATAATGTAAATATAATGTCAGCCCTATCAGAGGCATTAAAGTAAACCATAAAGTAAAAATACCCAGGTGCCTATTTTGGGGATATTATGGAGGGGCAAGAATAGAAAAGTAGAAACGTTTTCTAAGAAAATGAAAAATGAAAGTGATACTAAATAATGCTGTAGATGTGTCATTTCAATATGAAGTTCTGAAGATGGTTCTGGGATGTTAAAATAAACTTAAAAATTTGAGGAGTAATTGATTTCCCTACGAAAGCTAGTTTAATCATGTAATTTCCTTAACAACAGAAGCATTAGAATTGTAATCCCTGAGGGTCCACAAATGAAGGAGTGAAGTGAGCCAGCACTGAAGTTCTGGCTTGGGTTGTCACTCATAATTAAGTCTACAACTGTCTGGTTTGATTGCATGTTGAGCAATGGTTCAATCTGCTTTAAGTATTCATCCGACAAAAGAGATTTCTCTGTACAAGATCTTTAGGGGTTGAGAACTGGCAAGGTAAGCTTGTATCTTCAATCTTTTTCTGACCACTGATTCCACTGCATATAAATATAGACATCTTACATAAGTATAAAGTTGCAAGATGCATAAATGAGTAGGCCTCTACTGTATTCTGAATTTTCCCACTCAAAGCAGTATTTGTGTATATGTATGAAAGCATGTTCATGCACATACATATTAACCTGTCTATACAGACGTGTACTTTTCCCCACCATTCATTTCTCTTATGTTCCTGTTTGTTTATATTGGCATCTGTCAGTCTCTATACTTTTTCAGCATTTTGTTTCCATCTATAATAGCCTCTTAAATCACCTGCTTATTTAGGTACGTGTAGATATTAACTACATTGAATGATCAATGCTTCTGTCTTTTCCTAATTACTTACCAGATAGCTACATTGCTGATGCAACATGTCAGCAAGTAAGCTCTGCAAGACTTTGCCAGGAAGAAGCATTGTACTGTTGAAATATACATATTTTAATCCATTGATGCTATGTGATGCTTCCACTGTATGGAACATCTCTTGAGGAAAGAAACAGAATCTTAAGTTTGTTTACAAGACAGCTAAAATAGGTAAGAAAGTATATTGTCCTAGATCTTGAGCTGATACACATATTAGTGCAGTGCCAGTCAGCCATTGGAACAGTGCAAATCTGTATCATAATTAAAAACATTGTTGAGGATGGATGTTTCATATATGAAAGAGAGGGGTAGATTTTATTGGTAGGTCATTTATAAACAAAAAGTAGATTTGTCTGACTATGTCTATCCACTCATTGGTCATAGCCAGGCTAATTTAAAATCAGATACTCAACCACACAAGCTTAGAAGATATAAATCATAAATTTTAGAAGTCAATCAGTGATGCAACATTATGATTTCATGCATTCTACTTGGAAGAGAAATAACCATTCTGATCTTAGCTAAAAGTCTAACTGAGGCCAATTATACTGATTTACAGTATATATATAGCAACATATCTCATTCAAAAACTTGACATCTTGTCTGAGGAGTCTCTTGATATCATTTTTTTAAATCACATATAAAATTCTTTGCCAACATTTTGTGTATGGCACAGTGACTGCATACAACGATTTATTGCCATTAACATGTATCTTGATGATTCTGTTGCTACTCTTCATTTTAGGTAAAAGGAATGAAACACCATCAGAGACCTAAATTACCTTTATAGTGTGACTAACCCACTGTTCTTGCATGAAGCATGGGAATCACAGTCTGCAAATTCTGCCACTTTCATAATTGCATTTAAGTAGATCTTAAAAGCAGCAACAACAATAAAACTCTCCCTTTCCCCTCAGCAACTAAAAGCTATCTAGGACAGTTAGGGTCACACTTTTGAACACAATTTCAATACAGTAATGTGGGAACTAGAAAACTAGGCCAAAACCATCATGTCAAGGAAGGGCAGCCACCTGCAAAGAAAAAGCAAAATAATGATAGCATCTCCCTACAGAAGGTATTCATGGAAGAGATGCTTAAAACTGTTAGAATTAGGGGTTTATGTTTGACGTCTTATGGATTTCACTTTTTGGGAGGACTTGACCCAGCTCTTCATGAAGATCAAGTATGAGAGTCATAGTTTGCAATTTTGCCGTGGCAGTTCTATCTGATATAAGGGAATTGTGTAATATAATGTTTGATTTGTTTGAGTCCAGACTGGCATTTTTCTTTTGGACTGTTACATTCCTGCTTCAGTTCCACATTAGCAGAAGCTGTGGGAGTTCCTCAGGAGATAGAACTCTGGGTACCATAAGGCTTTCCAGGCACTGGGTTGTCCAATGCTAAAGAGGGCAAGTCCGTATTGGGAAGGTGCTTAGGAAGCCAGTGGATACCAAAGCTTTGTCTACTCAGTTTCAGCAACCTGTGTGTTTGCTTGGCAGTGATTCACACATCTCCTCTATGTACAATTCTTCTTACACTTTGCTGTTAAACCTTTCATTGATTATGTAAAGTGAGTTTTCACTTCTCATTCTTTTTCTAGTTCTATATCTACAAATTCTATATTGCAAAACGGTATTGCTCCCAGTTTCATCTGTGCTTCTTAGAGCAGTTGTCAGAGCAGCTGGGGACCATTATATGATGAGTTAACTTCCATGGAAGTGAATATAGTAGCTTGGTGTTTAAAGGTGAGATTTATCCTTTGGAAGAACATAAATTCTTGCCAGATGGTACTTTGACAGAGCTTAGCTTTTTGTAGCGCAAGAAGACCTAAACAATTTTTGCATCCAACAGCAGTTACGGTGGGAAGCTGTGCAACGTGATGTCAGGGAGCAGCAGGAGTGAGGTTGCCCCGTGAAGCAGGGCTGCAGTCTATCTGGGGAGCCCCTTTGGGCTCACTGGGGCCTGGGCTGGGTGCAGGGCTGGGGTCCCAGCCTGAGCCTGCCCTGAGCTCCTTGACTCACAGGTGGGGCTACCCAGCCAGGCTGCCTTGGGATGTGCAGCCCTGCCAGTGCCCTCCAGGTCCTAACACACGGACCAATGGATTGTCTCAAAAAATAAGTACATTTCTCAGAAAATAAGTACAGTTTTTAAGCACTAGGTTAAGAATCTTATTCCACCAGTGAAAATGTAATGTACTTATAAGGTAATAATACTCTGAAGAAACACGTTAAAGTTCAAGGATTTGTTTGTGTTTATTTTAATAGGTTTGATAGGCAAAAACTAAACAGAAACATTAGATTATATTGGTTCCTAAAGCTGCTTTCAAGTGGATAGTTTTATTTACTATATATATGACTACCTTTCATTGCAGCAATTATTTAAAATTCACTGGTCTTCTTCTCTAACAACTTTTATAAAGAGCAATGGCGTTGCAGTTTTCTTCCTAGAAAATACAGTATTTGATCAGCTTACAAAATATTGTCCGCAATATTTCCAAATGTATCAACCTTTCCAAAACGATTTTTTCCAAGCTGAAAATGAGGATGCTGATGACACACTATTAGAAGGATACTTTATGCCTCACATTTATAGCTAGCTGCAGTAGGGTATAACTGTTCTAAGGATTAAGATCCCATACAAACACATTAAATTAAAATGTAAAGCGGATTTGTTGCTGTGCTTATGATGGCAATTACTTCTTTCACTTATTTGCTAAAATCCAGTCAACAAATACACCAGTCCACTTAATCTAATGCTCAATTAGCAAGGCAATACGTGCATTGTCAGCCTCTCTGTAGGCAGACATGAAGAAAAGGCAAGAAAGACACTCTGAGCTCCATACTTAGGCCTTGTCATTTCATTAATGTTTTACAGATTTCAAGCTCTTTGCTGAAACAGGGCAAGTTCATATAATCATGGACCATGAAATACGTGACTACAGTTAACAGTCTCTTCAGGGGAGAGAAGTAATTTCCATATGAAGTGACTGTTGTAAATTTAATGAGTTTCCAAATAGTTGCAAGACAAGATAAAGTAATTTTATATTAGAGTTAATCTTTTAAATGAGAGTGTCTTCTGGCAGATGTTTGCTTTGCTGTTCTTTTTTAATCTCCATACTAGATAATGACCAGGCATGGGAAGATATTTATTTTGCTGCCACAGATCACATACCCAATGAAGAGTGGGTCTTTACATTGTATAAAGATGTAAAACCATCATGAAAAAATATCTGAATTTCCCAGGGGCAATTTTTTTTATCAGAACTTTGATCCATGACTGTTTCTATTTCTTTGACATTGTTTGCACTGCATTGTAGATTCTCTTTTCCCTGCAGGCATTAAAATTTGATTAATTTTGAATTTCTACACAAACATAGGTATTTATATTTGTCACTGTTCTTATCATGCAGAAATATGGAACTTGTTTCCTTTTATGGCAATAAATTATGACTGAGGGATGGCAAGGATATTTTTACAATTTTCCAGTCAGTAGTTTATTCTGGATTTATACATAGATCCCCCTCCCTTATGCTATAATGGCAAATATGAAATCCCCTTTCAGTGACATTTTTTCACATAGGCTTTTGAAACCCATTTTTTTTCTGGTTATGAGTCAAGGAGTTCTTCACACTTCAATTCAGGTTGAAATATCTTGGTTCTTCTTGGATGTATGCAAGGTTTGGCTATGTCTGCTGCCTCCCAGTATTCATCGTCATGTTTGCATTCTGCTTTTCTTCCAGTTCTGAGATTAGGACAAGGAGCAAAAAGCTGCAGAAGAACTTGTTTTCAAGGTTTTCTGGTTAAGAGGGATACCTGTGTAATTCATGAGGAAACACTTCCTGCAGTAAAATGCATGTGGTCATCCTAGGAGGAAGCCCACTGTTCTCAGGGAGATTCTGTGCATGTTTGAGTCTGCCCAAGCTGACTGACCTGCAGACTGGAGGGGTTTATTATCATTACTCATCATATTTGAATAGATTGACTAAATTCAGATAAAGATCTGAAATTTCAGCTGCTAATCTGAGGTGAATAAGGTTTCAAATCTAGTGGGATTTGACTGTTATTGCTAATTACCTTTTTTATTATCATTTTAAAAAGGACATGATGGAACTGTTTTGCCAAACAATTTTTTTGTTTCCTCAGGTTGCTGTGAACCTGTGCATCATATCTGGGTAATAAAAAGATTTTATTTTTTGGTAGGGCTTTATTAAGGCTTCAGAAATATTATGTGATTGTCCAGATGGAAGAATTAATTTCTGAAATTTAAAGCAACGTCATAATAGTAGCATATATAAGTTCTTGTAATATTCATTGTTAAATACATTTGTCTTATGCAATTACACAGCAATCAAGATATAATGTAAAAATCCTCCTTCAGTTATGATACCGAATATCACTGGTAATAATTTTCCATATAGTACAAAGAAGATAAGTTCTTTTCCCTGTTTCCAGATGGCATAGATAGAAGGTAATTGTAATGGTGTGACAGCTACAGCACATATAAAAGATTAATAGTAAACAACTTATATTTTATGAGAGCATCACTACAGTGATTTAAAGGCAAAGGAATCTTTGAGAAATTCATGATTGATAATTGTCAGGTATTTGTATTGACTAACTATCTACAAAACACATTGTAAAGACTTAGAAATATATTATATGGTCTATAACCTCTAGAAAGATTAAGTATTTTGACATGTAAAAAAAAAGACAAAAGCAACTTACCTTCAGTTTTGTGTTATATGTGACAGAAGTAGATGTGCAAGTTCATATTTTGTTGGATTTTGGGGGATGATAGGAGACGTGATCTGACATATTCTGACCAGGAAAAATGATAACTGAATGTCACAGTGTCTAGACCTCTAGACAGTACAGTGTACCCATTTATGCAAGAAACCTGCTGTTGGTTTCTTAGTTAGCTTTCTGCAAGATATATCTCTTGTTATTTAATGCAAAATTGCATTGTCTCCCTGTCCTGGTTTCAGCTGGGATAGAGTTAATTTTCTTCCTAGTAGCTGGTATAGCGTGTTTTGGATTTAGGATGAGAATAATGTTGATAACACATTGATGTTTTAGTTGTTGCTAGGTAGTGCTTACACTAGCCAAGGACTTTTCAGCTCCCCCTGCCCTGCCAGTGAGAAGCTGGGAGGGAGCACAGCCAGGACAGCTGACCCAGACTATTCCATACCATATGACGTCATTCTCAGTATATAAACTGGGGAAGTTGGCCAGGGGACAGTGATTGCTGCTCAGGGATAAGCTGGGCATCAGTCAGCGGGTGGTAAGCAATTGTACCGTCTATCACTTGCTTTGTATATTATTATTGTATTATTATTATTATTTTATTATTATTACTACTACTATTGCTACTATTCTATTTTATTTTACTTCAATTATTAAACTGTTCTTATCTCAATGCACGAGATTTTTCACTTTTACCATTCCAATTCTCTCCCCCATCCCACTGGGGGCAGGGGGTGGAGTGAGCGAGTGGCTGTGTGGTGCTTAGTTGCTGGCTGAGGTTAAACCGTGACACTCCCCTCTTTGTACATCTCCATAATACTTCAGTAACATGGCTTCTGGCTTCTAAACATAAAAAATACATACTATTCAGCAGCATATAGGTAGAAAGTGCAATTAGACTAACTCCATTAGCTTTTGTAGCAGCTGAGGATCTAGCCCAAGTTATCTATTATCTGCATCAGGCTATAAATTACTTTGGACCCATATGTTTACACTAGTGATAAGGGTGTTGCATAGATTTAAAAAAGCGCTGCCTGCAGCTTCTGTTTCACCTCAACACCCACCACATAGAGTCACAGGCATTCTTAATAGGAACGTTTGCCCCAGGTCTTCCAGGATCATGCTGGTTTTTGGATGTTAAATGGAGTAAAGCACAGCAGCAATTCAATGTATCCTTTACAGTGATCACCCATCTCCCCAGTTATTATAATCTCTCTGTGCTAAGGAAGCTCCCTATTGCCCAGATCACATCGCAGACAGGGAAGAAAAGGACACTCCATTACTCAGGTCTCCCAAGACAAGAGAAAGATGCTCTGAAAACATCATCCCAGCCTTGAAAAAGTGTTCTAATAATTTTCCTCCATAGAAACTGAACCAGTAGTTAACAACTGGCTGTTTATTTTCTTACTTAACAGGCACAGGTCTTCTTAGACAGAGGTAAGTCAGGAACATTTGGAGAACTTCAGAAAGCCTCTGGGAATGAGGGAAGCTGTTCCACGAGAGAAAGATTTTCATTGAGAAGCAAAAGGAGCACAGGACAAGAGAGAAAAGAGAACGCCTCACAATTTCTCAGAGATTAGAGGAAGAAGAGCAGGCAAGAAAAGGGGTGCAGTGGTAGAGTGAGGCTTTCCTATACAAGTGGACAAGCACATGCACCAGTAGCTGATAGAAGTGGTGAAGAGATGTGTCCCAGATGGAAAGCACGTTCAGTCAGCACAACTTCTTGTCTTCTATTTCTTTCTCTTTCCTCCCTCACTGCATCTGTCCCCAGGATGACTAATCCCAGTTCACGGACTGCAGGGAATGTGGCTGACTGAAAACTCTTTACTTGAACACTGGTAGCTCCTTCTTGCCTGGTTCAGAAAATGACAAGGCTGAACTTCTTGATCCTACCAACCAAACGCAAACTGGTGCCAAAACTCCTTTCTCCAGGATCCCTTAATAGCCACCTAAAGACTGATTAATAAATCAAAGAAATGAGTAAGGAAAGCAAGACCAGGGACTGTTCTCTGACCCTGAGGCCAAGTGGCACAGACATGAGATATGTATGTTGTGCCTGGGTCTCCCCTGTGCCCCTTGCATTTTTCCTGTGGTGATAAATCTTGAACAATTTTTAATTAACCTTCTTTCAGTTCAAAGTGCATAAAATCACATGTGAGAATGTTGACATCTAAGGAGGATGTAATAGGAAACTACAAAATCATGAGTTGAATAAAGAGTGTGGATAGGGATCTCTGTATCATCCTTTCTGACAGTACAAGAAATAGTGGCCATCGAATGAAGTAAGCAGTACCCAGATTCAGAACAGACAAAAATACAGCATTAAACCTGTGTAATTCCTTTACAAAATTAGTTTTTGGGGTGCCAAGTATTCACATTGGCTCATGAGGAGACTGGGCATTGACCTGAAAAAGAGTTAGCCAATATTTTTATGCACATTTAGCACAGAAAGTTCTCTGAACTGAAGAAGGCTGGACACTGGGAGTGCATTGGGCTGTGGATAAACAATTACATGTGTGTGTCTTCTTTTAACACTTCTTTTATGCTCCTGTTTACAGCTGTGTCCTTGTTGATTTTCCCCCTAAAGACAGGCATCAGCCCATTCCAGGGAGCAACAGAAAACCAAGGAATATCCAAATGATTATGGCAGATGATGAATGGAAAAAAGAAAGAGCAGCTGGAATGAGAAGCATGAAATGGTCATAAATGTAGAAAGACTGAAGGATATCGAGTAGAAGATCACAACAGCTCACCTTCTTCCCTGAAGGTCCAAGGAATTAGTGGCTGTTGCCTGGGATTGCTCCACCTGGACTTAGGACAAGATGAGAGGAAGAAAGGATTCTTACAGTCTCTATGATCGCCCACATCTCCCAGCTCCCTCCTTTTGGTGGAATGGATGACCAGCTGGGCTACAACCAGGAAGTGGTTAAAGAGAAGATCTCATAACTTGACAGGTTCTCTGATATAGCAGGTATAAATAAAAAGATCAGAGGAGAAGTGGATATTCTACTGTCATACAAATATTTAGGCACTTGTTCTATCCTGTAATCCACTAACAGACTTCATAAACCATAGGGAAGGCAGGTTAGCAAACTTTTCTGAATAAGAGTAAAAGTAGTAACATCATCAATATCTGTGTTGCTGTATGTGGTGGCAAATTAGTCTTTCTGCAAAAAGGAAAACAAATTAGTGCTCCTAAAGAAACACCATTGCCATTTACTCTCCCAGTGTACATTAGCAAGGATTTTCTTCCAGCCAGACAGTTTCCAGTTATAAATTCAAGCCTTGCACTGAAAAATGATAGATATGTGGATCCCTGCCACTTTCCCAATGCAATTAGATAACTCCATTCCCATGCGCCAAAACACTACTAGACTTTTGAGTTTTAGAGTTTTAGTTTGCAGCAACAGAACATTTTTAATAGGTTTATTCATTTCCACTGTAACAACATCAACAGCTGATCTGCCTCTGCCAAACTGGGCAGTAAGTGCCAGTGTCAAGCTGTAGTTGGGAGGCTCAGTATGGCAACAGTCACATTCTAGTGAATGGGCAATGAATTCTCACACCAGTGAGCTGGCTCTGTAACTCAGAGGAGCCTTGTACAGTGGTGCAGTTTGCTGTTCCCTTTGTCATCTTGAAGTCTGTAGTCATTGATCAGCCCTTTTTCCCTGAGCCTCACGCACTAAAGCATGAAGCGAAGAGATCCCAAAGAAAGCCCCTTGTGAATCAGCACCTCCGGATGCTCTGCTTCCTCACTGTTCCCGTCTTTTCATTCTTTTGTTGGTGCAGCTGCAGCTGGGAAAGAAAATGTAAATGTAACTGCTGCTGCTGCAAAAATTGCAGCCAAAAGCTATTGATTAGTGCAGCAATTGCAAGCTTGCAGCTGTCCAGATAAATATATCTAGCTATGCTCAAATCTAAGCACTACAGCAACGACAGATGGTTTTCCCCTAATTAGGGCTGCCATATTTCAAACTAGGATTTTTCAGAAGGAAGTAGTTAGCTGTTACTGAGCAGCTATATGCCCAGAATTCCTGGACAAATAACAGAAGCGTTCAAAATCTTGAATGGTAAAACTTCCAGCTGGAAAAGACAGTGTGTCATGGAAAATCTAGACATATGGTAACCTTATCTCAGATGGTGGCTTAGGAGTTTTAGAAAGACTCTGGCTACCCAGAAACAGATGGGTCCTGGTCTGGAAGAGAGGAATTATGGGATTTTTAGAATTTGTCCCCAGATGTAAAACATAATGGCTTCAAGTTGGTTTGCAATAAAATATAATGTCATTCATTTAACTGAGCATAAAGTCTGGAAAGAGCATAAATGAGTTTGGAATACTATTCACAGTATTTAATGCTTAATATGGAAGAAGTCTCACTGTGGGAAGTGATTAATTATTGGGTAGGATTTATCCCATCTGATGCTAGCCATCTAAAAATTATCTCTCCAGTCACAGCTGGTCCCTTTCTTCTCAATACTCAAGGCCAAGGAATTTTCCTTAAGATGGAGATCCACTCTATTCTAAAATAGGTGTCTGAAACAGCAGAGAGAAATTTCTCCACTCTCTTTTTATGAGTGGTTTATACCTGACAATTCATACAATGGAATAACCTGACAATTCATACAATGGAATAATGCTAATTGTTCTCACTTAAAAGTAATCCCCCTTGTCTAGACAAATCTTTCTATTTTTGACTGCTATGCTGTTCAGTTCAATGATCAAAGTACATAGGCATGTGTCAAACATAGCTTCCAAAATCAATTGGCTTTCCATTTCTGGCAGCAAAGATAAGAATTACCACACTCATACCATATGTTAACACTGATTACTCTTCTTTTGAATAACACCTAAATTTCAAGAGCAGAACAGAAACAGGAAAACTGACCTTTTGAATAGAGGATAGCAGTTAACTGAGTATGGAAAAATATTCTCCATCAGTGACATGAAGTCTCAGTTCCTCGTAATAGTGTCTTAGTGAAATAAGAGGTGACTGCACTAACACCATCTCTTGGACTGAGAAAGAGGTTGAGCTATCATCATATATACGGCAACATGCAGGGAATCTAATTTTTCAAATTATCTGATTTTCTTTTATGTGTCTAAATTTGATCATACTTTTCTGTGGTTATGATAACATCAGATAAGGTTTCTCCCTCTAACAGTTCACCTATCTTACTCATAATATTTTTAATTTCCTTTCCTTTTTCCTTTTCCCTTTTTCCTTTCCTTCTTTTCTTCTTACTACCTGCAAACAGAGAGTCACAATGTTGACTTTACAGCCTGGCTGTAAGGAACTTTTGAAAACCAATTGTCAGTTTAGTTCTCTTTCAAGAGAATTTCAGAACATACCTTTCATATTTTTCATGAAAAGAGTGACAAAAATCACAAAGCAGAACATTAGATAATTTTCTATAACTCTGAATTTCCTGTCTTACACTGATGAAATACTAATTAGAAATGGTTATGAAAAATACTGTAAATTTTATTAATGAAAGCTTTCAAATTACTTTCTCTAGATATCTTAGTTACTGTTTAATGCTTTGCATGTTTATATAGAAAAAAATTCTTCACTTTCTTAGCTGATTCTTTGAAGTCCAGTGCACATGACCCATGTGGCAGAAGTTTGTACAGAGCGCACCATCATCATATGCGAACTCATTAGCAATAATGACCTGGAAAGATGAAGAGGGACCAATGGTGGGTGAAATGGCTGGCCAACTCTGGCAATATGAAGAAAATCTCTCTTCCTCCCTACAGGCCTGTGTCTCGCCTGTGGAAAACCTGTCCTGGGAGTTCCAGCAACTCAAAGAGGATATGTCCTACTCTTCACCTGTACGGACCAGTATCTCAGCCATTAGGAGTCAGCATCCTTCTGCTCAAGAGAGAAGATATAGTGGATACATATCATAGGCCACCCTGTGGTTTTATCTGCATGATGGAGAGGACATGAGGAAGTGGGATGGAAAATCTACCTCAACCCTAGAGGGACGAGTACATGAGTTGCAAGGAAAAACAGTTACAAAAGGTGGTTCTTCCAGGAAAACTGCTGCTCCAGTTTCCAGTGAGCAGTTCCCCAGACACAGTAGAAGGGCTGATTTTGCTTCTGATCTTAATAAACGGACTTTTGATTCACATTTACAAGAAGTGAGTAACGAATGCTATGACCAGGACTAGAGGGACCTTGCCTCCAGCCAGGTGGACAAAAGGGACAACCAGGTTTACTGGACTGTGTGGATTCAATGGCTTGCACATCAGACCCACAGGAGTATAAGGCTTTAGTAGACACCGGTGCACAGTGTACCCTAATGCCGTCAAGCTATAAAGGGGCAGAACCCATCTGTATTTCTGGAGTGACAGGGGGATCCCAACAGCTGACTGTATTGGAGGCTGAAGTGAGCTTAACCAGGAATGGGTGGCAGAAGCACCTCATTGTGACTGGCCCAGAGGCTCCGTGCATCCTTGACATAGATTACCACAGGAGGGGGTATTTCAGGGACCCTAAAGGGTACCAGTGTGCTTTTGGTATAGCTGCCTTGGAGATGGAGGAAATTAAACAGCTGTCTACTCTGCCCAGTCTCTCAAAGGACACTTCTGTTGTGGGGTTGCTGAGGGTCAAAGAACAACAGGTGCCAATCGCTACCACAATGGTGCACAGGCGGCAATATCACACCAACAGAGACTCCCTGATTCCCATCCATAAGCTGATTCACTGACTGGAGAGCCAAGGAGTGATTAGCAAGACTCACTCACCTTTTAACAGTCCCATATGGCCAGTGCAAAAATTCAATGCGAAGTGGAGACTAACAGTAGACTATCGGGGCCTGAACGAAGTCATGGCACTGCTGAGTGCTGCCGTGCTGGACATGCTAGAACCTCAATACAAATTGGAGCCAAAGGTAGCCAAGTGCTATGCCACAACTGATATCACTAATGTGTTTTTCTCAATCCTTTTGGCAGCAGAGTGCAGGCCACAGTTTGCTTTCACTTGGAGGGGCGTCCAGTACACCTGGAATCGACTGCCCCAGGGGTGGAAACACAGCCCTACCATTTGCCATGGACTGATCCAGACTACATTGGAACAGGGCGAGGCTCCAGAAGACCTGCAATACATTGATGACATCATCATATGGGGCAATACAGCAGAAGAGGTTTTTGAGAAAGGGAATAGTCCAAATCCTTCTGGCAGCTGGTTTTGCCATAAAACAAAGTATGGTCAAGGGACCTGCACAGGAGATCCAGATTTAGGAATAAAATGGCAAGATGGAAGTCGTCAGATCCTAATGGATGTAATCAACAAAATAACAGCCATGTCTCCACCAACCAGCAAAAAGGAAACACAAGCTTTCTTGGGCGTTGTGGGTTTTTGGAGAATGCATATTCCAAATTACAGTCTGATTGTAAACCCTCTCTGTCAAGTGACCTGGAAGAAGAGCAATTTCAAATGGGGCCCTGAGCAACAACAAGCCTTTGAACAAATTAAACAGGAGATAGTTCATGCAATAGCCCTCGGGCCAGTCCAGGCAGAACAAGATGTAAAAAATGTGCTGTACACTGCAGCCGGGGAGAACGGCCCTACCTGGAGCCTCTGGCAGAAAGCACCAGGGGAGACTCGAGGTCGACCCCTGGGGTTTTGGAGTTGGGGATACAGAGGATCTGAGGCCCGCTATACTCCAACTGAAAAAGAGATATTGGTAGCATATGAAGGGGTTCGAGCTGCCTCAGAAGTGGTTGGTACTGAAGCACAGCTCCACCTGGCACCCTGACTGCCAGTGCTGGGCTGGATGTTCGAAGGGAGGATCCCCTGTATACATCATGCAACTGATGCTACGTGGAGTAAGTGGGTTGCACTAATCACACAACGGGCTCAAAAAGGAAACCCCGGTCGCCCAAGAATCTTGGAAGTGATCATGGGCTGGCCAGAAGGCAAAGATTTCGGAATATCACCAGAGGACGAGGTGACGTGTGCTGAGGAGGCCCCACCATATAATAAACTACCTGAAAATGAGAAGCAATATGCCCTGTTCACTGACGGGTCCTGTCATCTTGTGGGGAAGCATTGGAGGTGCTGTGGACTTGTGTCAATCTGAGGTTTAATCAAAGGTCAAAATATAAATATCTACAACTGGCAGGATATACATCACCTTCTTTTCTGAGTTAGAATTGACTCCAGAAAAGAAATTTTTTTTTTAATATCTAAATGACCAATATTGATTGACAAGTAGAAACTTCAGTAGAATTGTTTTTCAAGGTCTAGAGTTAGCTTAAAATAGTTTTTCTGCAGCAGTTTGAACAACTGCATTTTCACTCAGTAGTGTATTCCCACAAAAACAGAACAATAGTTTAGATTACACTAGCTATTTCACTGCTAAATAACTTTGATAAGTAACAGCCCTGCTTGCTAAAAAAAAAAAAAGAAGAAGAAGAGATATAGCCATTTCTTGTGGTAAAAATTTTCAGCTTCCTTAATCTAGAAAAAGCTCCCAGATTTCCCTCAGGACAGCTTCCACATGAAATTATGCTTTGCCAATACATAATTTTTCAATGCATTAAAATTTGTAACAAGGTCAATAAATTTGAATAACATGCTTAAATTAAGATGTTTATTGAACTTAAAATGTTGTTCAATAGTAGCCCGCATGTACTTGTGGTTATCCAAAAGTATCCGTGTTCTTTAGAATTTATCATCACATAATTATTTCCTGTTGCAGAACCTAATCTGGATTCAAGGGACCTTGTATTTAAATTACTAGGTTGACAGAAAAAAAAAAATTGGTTTTATTTTGAAGTAAGTGTTAGGTGCACTTAATATACTTAGGCTCCCATACATTTTTCATTTGGTGTCTTGTGGCTATTTTCCTTTATGCTTTAACTGCTTAGTCTGAGCACAAAATAACATTAATGAGAAGTTAAGCTGCATTTTACAGCTCATCATCATCAAGAGCGGATTGAGGGGGTGGATTTAAGAATTTACTGTAAGTCTGGAGAATGTCTCCTATGTCCAAGATTTCCCACGAATTTTAATACCATTGTGCTTTTTATCTACAGTTAGAAATCTCATTGGACATCTCTATAGGTAGGACATGCAATGGAATTTAGGAATCAAATATGAAACCTGTATGATATTGCATACTACTACACACAGAAGACCAGAGCAATGAATTTTCTAGATGTGAATTTCTCCAAATAGTTTTTCTTTTAAAAGTTTTTATGGCTAATTTGTCAGACAACGAGTGTTTAAATTAACTGCTTTGAACTACTTCCAAGTTTTCTGGATCATTATTAATTTCACTTCTAATATGTCTAACTTCTTGTGTAGGGAAAACCACTTCAAGGTAATACTCCGAGTCATGCCTATTTTAATACACACTTTAAGCTAACCAATGATCTGAAAGCAAGGCTCCAACAATTTTTTTCTCAAGTGCAAATTTAGAAACCACAGTCCAAGAGCTTGACACAGAGCTGTGTCATCCAAGCATCTTTATAAACTTATTTCTCATGGGAAATGTTGTATTTTGAGCAGTGTGTCATCAAATATAACCTTGTATTTCTAAAGTGGTCTAACAAGTAGTTTATTGAACATCTAAGAATAAGAAAATAACAAGTCGTGTAAGGACACCTATGTGACTAGAATCCAGATTGTGCTAATGGCATCACACAACGGTACCTACCTCTGCTTCGTGTTTGTTTAATTTTATCTAAACTGCAGTGCAGTATGGAAGAAATGAAGATCCCAAACTGATCATGCTTAACCCACCCAGGAACCGAAGAGAACTATACAAGCACAACTTTTTCTAAGGCATTAGTTAACAACAACATTACTGCTTAAGAGACTGCTGTGAGTTTATATGCACTTTGGCTCTGGATGTGAACTTGGTTTGCACTTCATTTCTGTAATATTCAGTTGCCATTATGCCCAAATCTGCCTTTTCCGGCCAGTCACATGGTCTATTTCCACTAGTGCCTAATGCTGAATCAGCATCTCAAATTAACAGTAAGGCAGAACCATGCTATAATGTGTCTCTTCTCCTATGGATCTTTTCCCCTTGTTATTACTACTGGTATTTAATAAGGTTGCATCAGTTTACCATATGTGTCATAACAAACAACAGAGTGTAAACTGATCAGAAAGATTAGATTTTGTTCATTACAAGCAGGGATATTACTCTGCAGACACACTAGAAATTGTGTTTTCTAGCCGGTTTTTGTTCCAAACTAATGTTAGTGAACATTAAAGCATATGGCAAACTAAGATATGTGTGTGCCTTTCCTGCATTTGAAAAAATTCTCCAGAGAGAAAAAAAAAATGCACCACCTCACTTGGGAAACTATAGGAGCAAATCTCAATGACAGCTTCAAATAGCAATTAGTTTTTCAAGTTCACTTTAGTTATGAGTGCAACCATTAGCCTTGGCAGTATATACTGCCTAATACCCAGTATGCAAGAAAGCTGAGATTTATAAAACTGTAATATTTCTCCTAGAAATATAAAAATTCTCCTAGACAAACTGGCAAGATACAGACTGGATGGGTGGTCTGCAAGATGGGTAGGAAACTGCCTAACAGGTCATGGTGATCAATGTTCAACATCTTCATAAATGATCTCCATGATGGGATTGAAAGCAGCATCAATAAGTTTGCTGATGACACCAAACTGGGTGGTGAGGTGGACACATCAGAAGGGGGATCCATCTTACAGAGAGACCTGAACAGGCTGGAAGAGTGGGCTAGCAAGAACAGTATGAAGATTAACAAAGAGAAGTCCTGCACCTGAGAAAAAATAACCAAATATCTTAGTACAGGCTAGGATCTGTGTGGGGAGAAGCCTTGCTGAAAGGGACCTGGGGGTCCTGGTGGACAACAAGCTGAATATGAGTCAGCGGTGTGCTGCTGCAGCAGCAAAGGCAAATAGGATCCTGGGCTGCATCCGCAGGGACAATATTAGCCGAGACAAGAGATGTGATCATCCCACTCTACTCAGCGCTTGTCAGGCTGCACCTGGAGTATTGTGACCAGTTCTGGTCCCCACAACTCAAGAAAGATGCGGACAGACTGGAAAGTGTCCAAAGGAGGGCTAAGAAGATGATCAAAGGGCTGGAGATCCTGACCTATGGGAAAGATTGAAGAAGTTAGGTCTTTTCTCCCTGAAGAAGAGAAGGCTTAGGGGGACCTTATCACAGTATTCCAGTACTTAAAGGGTGGCTACAAGGAGGATGGAGGCTCACTCTTCACAAGGAGCTACATGGAGAAGACAAGGAGCAATGGGTACAATTTGCATGGGATAGAGGTTTCATCTTGATATAAAAAAGGATTAGTTTACAGTAAGAACAATCAATCATTGGAAAAGTGTAGAGTCCCCATTACTGGAGGTTTCAAGATATGATTGGACAGTGTGGGTAGTAGATAATCTCATCTAAGCTCCCTTTCCCATGAAAGGTGGGACCAGATGGTCTGAGGTCCCATCCAACCTGGGCTGTTCTGTGGTTCTACAGTTCTAACAATGGAGCATCAGCAAAGAGGAAATGGTTACAATATGAATGTGTGAATGGCAGCAAAAGGAGGACTACAGGACTATCAACTCCAGAGTACCAATTGAGTGGTAACATTAGCTTCATTGGTGTAGTGCAATCTGCTGCTAGGCTCATTTGGTCCTTTGAATACTTTGCATTTTATGTTTCATGATTCAAGGTCCTTCTTCCACATATCTCCAGAGGGAGTGCATGATTCTTCACTGTCCTGCCACATCATTTCTGTGGTTGTACAAAGCAAGGTCTAAAACCCACTTTCATTACTTCTGTGACTAGTTAAGGCTTGTCTTGTTAATTATAATTCACTTTTTCATAGATTCTTCCTTCATTTACTTTAGGGTAAAACCCCACAGTTTTGTTCACACCATCCAAAGTTTGGGTCTTCATAGCACTGTGACTGTCTTTGCTGGTCATGTTTTTTCAGAAAACCCTATCTGCTTTAGTGACAGTCAGAAATCTCACTTCAGAAGGGAGATTTGCTTGCTAGGTCCTTGCAGTAGTACAGGACAAATTGCTCTTAAATAAGAATTTCTTTTCCTCTAAGAACATAGGAACTGGACAGAAAAGGGGTAAAACAACAAAAAGACTTCACACATCTTAAAATTACTTTCCAGATCAGTCTGATTTATTCTAGATATTTCAACAGTCAGGATGGCAAAGCAGTCTGCTTTTCTCTGGAGATACTTTCTTCCTAATATTTGTAGGAGCTGAGTTTTTCAGAAGTTATCTTTTCTGATCTTTTCTTCACACCCTTTTCTATGGGTGTGAAGGTATATTCAGAAGTATAATGTACACAGTCTGAAAGCTATATTATCCCCGTACATTTTGATAATGAGTGTTACCGAAAGCCATCTTCTAACTTTGTCCAGAAATACAAACTTGTCCAGTTCTGAGTTAACTTATTATTCTTTCATAACAGATAGCAGAATAATAATCATAAAGAGAGGTATAACAGTCACATTGATATCTCCCACATTTTTCACACAGTTTCCAGAAGGACAACTGAAGATGCAATGAAGGGTCTTGCATTGGAGAGTATCTTAGCATAAATAAAAAACATCGGGCTGATCAATCGTACCTTTAAACTTCTCAAAATTAAAAAACTCCATATATTAATTTCTTAAAAATATTATCAGACATGATAGACTGGCCAGTGCTGTTAGAAATTCTACCTTTATATCCCACCTACAAGAGGGCTTTGCTATTTTCATAGGAATAACTGACAATACATTGTTTCTCTTAGAAGAGGCCTTTCCCAATCTTTAATGTGAGTACAAGGGGTCCAACAATTTTGTAGACTTTCCTCAGACAACATTAGAAATACTCTAAGGCACTTAACATATGGAAAGAGAAAAGAGTTTTCCTGATAGTTTAAACATCAAAGTGTTTTTGAGAATATGTATAGATACTGTGTTTTCTTTCCAGTAGTGAGGACAAAGGAACATTACTCATTGGTTTGACTTACAGAAAACAGATAAATCTCTTACTGTACTGTATGTAGCTTGCAAACATTAAAACAAGAGGCCAGATCATGCAGCTAACATTAAATCTTTTCTATCTGTACCCTAATTATTATGTGTCTTCTGGTTTTGTGCTATAAGAAGATAATATCCATGCAGAAGGTTTTCCACAGTTAATGACTATGGAACTACCTCTGTGAATGCTTCAAGGTTTCAAGGAAATACTTTCAGGCTGAAAAGTCTTGAAAAATATGTTTTTACTCTGTTCACTACTTGTTTGAAGTAAAAAACATATTAATGTCCAATGACAATTTTTTTGTTCTTTCAGTTTGTCTGTCTATTATTGCTGTGTTACTCCAATCACCATGAGGATCCCTCACTAAGGCTATTCACAGAGTACAGTGTTAGTCTGCTGGACTAACAAAATCCTAATGAAGTAATTGTAAATTCATAGAATCAGAGAATCATAGAATGTCCTGATTTGGAAGGGATGCACAAGGATCATCAAGTCCAACTCCTGTCCCTGCATAGGACAATCCCAACATTCACACCATATGTCTAAGGGCGTTGTCCAAATGCTTCTTGAATATTGTCAGGCTTGGCACCATGACTGCCTCCCTGGGGAGCCTGTTCCAGTGCTTCACCACCCTCTGGGTGAAGAACCTTTTCCTAATAACCTAAACCTCCCCTGGCATATCTTCCTGCCGTTCCCTTGGGTTCTATCATTGGTCGCCAGGGAGAAGAGATCAGCACCTGCCCCTCCTGTTCCCCTTGTGAGGAAGCTGTAGACCGCAATGAGGTCTCCCCTCAGTCTCCTCCAGGCTGAGCAGACCAAGTGACTTCAGTTGCTCCTCATACAGCTTGCTATTTTTTTAGACTGAGTGTGACTAGGATCAGCAAAATTTGCACCTAAGTTATCTCACAAGACTCATTCAGGAAATCTGTGGCACAGTTCAGGACAGACTGTGAGGGCTGCTAACCTCCCAGAATTGTCCCTTGAGTGTAGCCCTGCCAGGATATACAGCCAGAGGGGTCAAGCTATATCATTTTTTAGTGACTAGCTTTTAAATAGAACTTTGGAAACACAAAGCGCTTCTCAAGTGCTATAATTATCATTTCCCTACATAGCAGCATAATTGAGTTGCAAAGCATGAAGTAAGGAAGATTGACCAAACCTCTAGCACTTAGCTATAGAAATTATTGTCAGAGAGTATGAAATAAATTAGATTTCAGGTGCAGCCTGCTGGTTTATTGTGTATTTTTCAAAGTTTGGCTGTCTCTTGATTACAGACTGAGAAACCTTTATATCACCTCCAGCAAAGAGACAAACCATATTTAATCAAGTTCAGTGATTGTTACGAATGAACATGTTGCTCAGCAACCAGGTATCAAAGCCACATGAGTGGACTTGTGATGGTAACTTTTGCTTTAAATTTTCTATTTTATTTTGTAAAAGTTTCTGCTCTGAGTTTGTTCTTCACCTCAGTAAGTTATCCTTTTTTCCACCTGTTTATAGAACCTTCTACCATATTACTCTACCTTTTTTGCATGGAAGTGATGCAAGATAACTGCCTGAGAAAAAATAGATGGTCACTGAATTCACACAGTTGAGATGTTCCCTAGTTACCATCATTGCTGTGGTGACTGGAAGTAAGGAGACCCAAAGATGCTGAAGGGACCTCTTGGAGGCCAGTATCTTAGAAGGGTTCCTCAAAGTTCTCTTTGGTAAACTGCCCATGAACATCCAAATAATTCTGCATGGGACACTTCTGAGGAGATACAGCTTCAGGCAGCTGAGACAGCCCACCACCTTCTAAGAAGTCTGGATGACAGAGTTCTTATATAAGGTATACTATTCCGTCCCATCTTCTTCACCATTGCTTTATATTGTGTGGCTTGCCTTATTACTAATTAGGGTCACTGCATGGCTGCATCTCCCAGAGGTTGTCACAGATTTTACATATCTTCATATTCTATTTTTATGACCCACATTTTAAAAAAAAGGGCAATTAAGAGTTTCTTTATAACAAAATGCTAAGTAACTTATGTAATATTTGGAGCTTCTGATGATCCTCGTGCTTTCTAAGGCAGTTATTCTTTCAGGAGCATCACTGATGCTGACAATCTGTGGATAAACTTTTAAAATAGCACTGCAAGTCACCAAGACAACCTGTCTGACTGATGATTCCTATGACCACGCTGCTCATCCACAAATTCACAGTAACAGGAAAGGTCACTTTCTTTTACAATGAATGAAGAACTTTCTTAACCCAAAGGAAACATCATCTCCTTAAAGCTATTCTTGTTTCTTGTGCTCTAACAGCTTCCCAGTCCTACTGTTTTTCCATTGCAGTTTAAGAATATAGTATGTATTCCTCCACACATACTCCCCTCAGTTTCTTCTAAAACACATGGATTCCTATGTGAAATCTACCTGGGAGCATACTAGTACAAAAAGAATGAAAAGATTCAGTAAACTGCTGATGTAGTGGAGAGTGGCATGATGTCATTCTCTCTATGGTTTCACTGTCCTCACATTCAGATTTTGGCTTGCTTGAGTGAACACAAGAGCTTTCTATTTGATGTGCCCCTTTGGTGTTTCCCTTACTCATCCTTAAAATATTTTTTGGTTTATCCTCATTTTTGCTTCATATACATTTTTGTATTTGGCCATGTCTCTCAGGAATCTTTCAAGCCTTACTCTTCTATAATCAGTGTCACAGCTTGTTTCACTGAGTCCTTCTCCTAGTTAATCTATTTGAGAATAATATGGGAAAAGATTATCTTTTCTGTTATTGTTCTTTCTGAAAAGGGGAGGAGAGGAAGACCAGTCAACAATTCCTTGCTTAATAATAATTAAACCTAGCACAATGGAATGTATTGTTATGCTCTTTTTACGCTGTTTATGGCAAAGTGAAAGGTTGATAGTAACCGTGTGCTAAGAGAAAGATGGAGTTATCAGATGAATAATCAAAAAGGCTGTCCCCACACAGGATATGAAATATCTAAATTCCAGTCTCAGTTTTTGGTTATAAAGAGAATGCTGATTCTGAAGCCATAAGTGAAGGGGAAAAAAAGTGTAGCATCCATTCTAAGGCATAAAAAGGCTTAAAAATAGGATCATAAAAAGTCATTGATTGATTCATTTTATTTTGGTAGTGTGCAAAGACTATATCAATATGAAATTACTTTGTTGTAGGTATAATCATAGAATAAGAGATAATTCCCGACCCAAAGAATTTAGAATCCAAATCTTCAAGATTAGAAGAGATTTTATTATTCAAGGGAAAACAGTAGCCAGAGGAAGAATGAACACAATACAAAAAATTTTTTTACAGGAGTTCCATTGTTTTGGGGTTTGGAGATAAACAGGAGATGGGAGTGGTATTGTAAGGGTGTACACTATATCGATTTAGAGGGAGGGAAGAAATCATTTGGGAGGGGATATGGAAAAAACAAAGAAGTTAGAGGAGAGCAGGGCAGATAGGAATAGGGGAGAGGGGACTGTTAAGTATTTAATTGCATATGTTCACTTGAATCCTGCTCATTTTGAGTCATACAAAGGAGATATGAAAGTAAAATTAGTGCTGGACTATTGTCACTGGGATGACATATCAGCTGAATTACTTCCTATTTGTTCTGTGGATAGGTATTGTTCTTCCCTGAACTGAAGACCCATAGTTACATTTCAGGAGTAATTTTAGCTGCTTGGAAAATTTCTTAGAACATTGTTTATGTGTTCTTCTGTGAGCTTTTCAATGTAGAAGACTGGTTTAAGAAAAAAATGCCATTGAAAACTTGATTAAAATATATTTATGTTGGTGAAAGTATAAAGTTTTAAAGATTTAAAGAATATCTGAGACATCAGCATTAATAAAATACCATTCTCTGGAGGAAAAATTTAGATGAAGTTTGAATTAATTCTCTTCTACCATGAACTTTTCTTGTTCTGCTGTTTTATTGGACATCATCATTTTTTTCCCCCAGTTATGTCCCGAGGACTGCCATTTTGAAAAGAAAGTATTACCTTCCTTGCTGCAGGAGTAACTGGTATTTGTTGATGATATCATGCACTCAGGTTAAATAGTTGATATCTCAAACTATAGGATGTTTCTGAAAACATTGCTAATCTAGACACGAGGTACAGATATTCTTTTGATTACAGAGGTATTCTGTTAAATTCTGGGATCCTGAAGAATAAATCTAAACTATATGTAAATCTGCTTTAAATAAACACTTTTAGGCTGTACATAGTGAACTTCAGTGAGATACTCATTCTAAGTAAATATCATAGAATAGTTAAGGTTGGAAAAGACCCTTAAGATCATCAAGCATCAAAAAGGGCATCACCAGCAGAGATAAAGAAGTCATTATCCCACTCTACTAGGTGCTTGTCAGGCCACTTCTAGAATACTGTGTACAGTTCTGGCCCCCATTATACAAAAAAGATGTGGACAGGCTGGAGGGGGTCCAGAGAAGGGCCACCAAGATGATCAAGAGTCTGGGAAGCCTGCCGTATGGGGATAGGCTGAGAGAGCTGGGTTTATTCAGCCCTGAGAAAGGGAGGCTTAAGAGGTGATCTCATCACCATGTACCAGTACTTAAAGGGGAGCTACAAAGACGTAGACTCCCTTTTTACAAGGAGTTACATGGTGAGGACAAGGGGTAATGGGTGCAAGTTACTCCCAGGGAGATTCCGATTGGACATGAGAGGTAAATTTTTCACAATGAGAACAGTCAATCATTGGAATAATCTCCCCAGGGAAGTGGTTGGCTCCGCTACGCTGAACATGTTTAAGACTCAGCTGGACATGGTGCTGGGCCATCTCGTCTAGATTGTGCTAGAAAGGTTGGACCAGATGATCCTTGAGGTCCCTTCCAACATGGTACTCTATGATTCTATGATTCTATGATTGATTCCAACCGTTAACCTAACACTGCCAAGTCCACCCCTAAATCATGCCGCTAAGCACCATGTCTACCCATCTTTTAAATACCTCCAGGGATGGGGACTCAACCACTTCTCTGTGCAGCCTGTTCCAGTGCCTGACTACGCTTTCATTGAAGAAATTTTTCCTAATATCCAACCTAAACCTGCCCTGGTGCAGCTTGAGGCTGTTTCTTCTTGTCCTATCACTTGTTACCTGGGAGAAGAGACTGACCCCGACCTCTCTACAACCTCCTTTCAGGTAGTTGTAAAGAGCAATAAGGTCTCCCCTCAGACTCCTCTTCTCCAAATTAAACAACCCCAGCTCCCTCAGCCACTCCTCGTAAGACTTGTGCTCTAGATCCTTCACCAACTTCGTTGCCCTTCTTTGGACACACTCTAGCACATAAATGCCCTTCTTGTAGTGAGGGGCCCAAAACTGAACACAGTACTCAAGGTGCGGCCTCACCAGTGCCGAGTACAGGGGCACTATCTCTTCCCTGGTCCTTCTGGCCACACTATTCCTGATACAAGCCAGGATGCCATTGGCCCTCTTGGCCACCTGGGCACACTGCTGGCTCATGTTCAGGTGGCTGTCAACCAGCACCCCCAGGTCCTTTTCTGCCAAGCAGCTCTCTAGCCACTCCTCCCCAAGCCTGTAGCGTTGCATGGGGTTATTGTGACCCAAGTGCAGGACTATACTTGTATGTTCTCCTTTGTTGTTAATCAAAGTGTGCTGTTGGACTTTACCAACAAAAAAAATGGCCAACATCCAAAATCACAAAAAAGTCTGCTCAGCACAAAAGGAAACCTAGTATGGGAAGAAACACAGCCTGGTTTTGGATCCTATGGCTGAAATCTGGAAAGTGGTATTTCCTGTCAATACACATTAGCAGTTTCTGGTTTAGTACTGTAAAGCTAATTATAATTATAAGACATTGTATAGAAAAGTTGTAACTATGCATAAAAACAAATTCCATTTTATTCTTTACATTTTGATTGTATTAGGCTAGGAAAAGGGTGGTCACATACTAGCAGGGAAAAAACAAAAACAGTGTTAGGGAATACCAGGGGCTAACGTAGCAGCTGAACAAGGTTAAATTCAGTGACAGAATAGTCACTCCCAGACAGCATACCATCATCAACTTGTAAGATATTGTTTCATTGCTGGCAGGCTTCACATGTATGCGTAGAAAAAGAGAGAGCGAGCGCTACGCATACACATATACATATATACACACACTTTAATGTGAAGCTCCTGGAGAGATTCAGTCCTTTGCTTTGAGGAACTGCTCCCTAGGGAATGCCACCAGGATTATAGGTAACTCAAATGGTGCTACAACCTTGATTAGTTTATTCATTGTTTTAGATGTAGAAATCAGAGTGTTTATAAATAAGAACTCTGGCTGGCAAATGCTCCCTGTCCTTCTCCCCTCACGACCAAAACCTCCCTTTCCCCTTGTGTGCATGTTTCCGGTGTAAACAGAAGACTTTGTTCTGAGGAGAGAAATTACTCAAAACTAATTGTTATTGCTATGCAAATCATACTAATATTAATAACAACATTTTGGTGAATATTTAAACGAACAACAAAATGACCATGCTGTGTCTTATGTATTTAGAGAACAATGATCTCATGCTGTTTTTCTGAACAGCCCAACAGGGCTGGGGGTGGAATCCAGGAACCACCACTATCCCAATTTAGATGTCTAAGCCTTTGAGGGTGATAATTTTTTATTAGGAATTCTAAAAATATGCTGAACACAACTCTCTGTGAGGAGAGAAAACACTGTGATTAAAAAGCAGTTCACATAAGAGATTGCAATTGTTGGGGCTACAAGGAGACAAGAGAAGTGTTGGCAATATTCTCATTGCAATCATTACATTTAATGCAGGAGAGGCCAACGGTGGCAAAGTGAATAGCAAGCTAACAATATTAGAGGAATAGTAAACTAATACATGTCACATTCCATAGTAATAAAGACTGATGTCCTTGAATCTTCCCCTCCTGGGACCTGCAGCTGTGCACATGCACCCTCACATGTAGATTCATAGATCTTTTAATATGATTACACCTTACATTACACCTATATGTAGATTTCTGCTCCTCTTTCATGGTTCATCGTAGCTGAAATTCAGGGCTTAATAGTACATTTGCAGACACTTTCAAATGCCTGTGTGATTCCCTCTAAACTTGAAACAACTAGGTTTTTCTCTCCAGAAAGAACATAACCTTTACTATTTCCAATTTTATTGTGACTGTAAAGTTAATTTCATTTAATGAAATTCTACAGCTAGAGTTATTCACCATGATTGCTGCCATGTGGCTTTTCTTCCAGCATTTTACCCTGTCTTGCTCCTGTCTCTTTAATAGAGAGCTCCTGTTTTGCTAGGCTGCTAATACAGTCTAATGATGAGAGAGGCAGAGACCTTTGGAAAGGTTTCGCCATCTGTATGCAGACTGCACCTCTCACAGTGTTTACTGCTTTTACAAGCAACAGTAATCTTTCTCACATTTGCTGTGCCAATAATGAAGTCTTTATTAACACCCCACCCTCTTTATAGACTTGATAGAAGCAGATGCTCCATCTGCTTAAATATTTGAAAAGTTAGTCCTAAACCAACATTTATAAACATGCTCATGAGTACATCAGGAAAGAATACTGCAGATGCAACATTGTCACATATTACTACAATAAAGCAGTAGGAGTAATCCTTACTTCTATATGGTTATTTTCCTTATTGAATACTGGTTTCATAAGAAGACAAAGGCTAAATTTGGGTGTCTAAGTAAAATGTGAGGATTTGTAACTTCTGTCACAGTCTGTTTTACACCACATCCAAGCCCTGATTGATTTCAGTTACATTTAAGTGGTACCCTCATATTCCCCTTGATTATTTGGATATGTGGACTAAGCTCTGAGCTAGTGGAGAAAAAGGGGTAATGCACTGTGGAGTTTCATCTTCAAGGCAAAGGGACAAAAGGCTCTTTGTCTTTTTTGGGAGGTAAGAGTGCCAGCTAGACACCTTTAAAAGAAGATTGTAAGTAGCCTACTCTAAGACAAGGTTCATGGTTGCAGAAGTGGCATTGCCACACACCTCTCTGATTTTGTATGAAAGCACTAGTACTTAGACACTCTATCAGACATGAGACCTGGCGGTATATACAGATCCCATTCTTGGATGTCTGACTTGTCCCATGGTTTCAATTAAGCCACAACAGACCTAAGAGATATATGTCACACTGTTAGCCCTGGCCATTTGTAATGGTCCTTGAGACTTCACAAAGCTCTTCTGAGTCTGTGATACTACAGTTAAACCACTTGACTTTCACTCCAAATAGGGCTGAGTGTCTCTCCAAAGAAAGCTCACAGTGCTTTAGGGACAAAATCTCTTTCAGCACTGCTCTCCGAAGAACAAAATATGTAAGAAAAAGGGGAAGAAGATGTAGTTATATCTCCTCCTAGAACACAGACAAATTTAGGAAGTAGAGGAAGTGATAAAAATAAAAAAGTGAACTGGAATTATTAGCCATTTTATAACCTTCCCTGATCTCATGTTTGAAAATGCTGTTGATCCGGCTTTTTCATATCTGGTCGGGCACCAGTTCAGTTCAGTTGCAGAAGGCTGTAGCAGAATGAGAATGTATATGCTGTAGTCCTGGTCCTGGTTAGACAGCATCTGATGATGGAGGATCTGGGCTCAAAAACACAAATTAAACTTCTGTTCACAGAATCACAGAATGACTGGGGTTGGGAGGGGCCTCTCAGGATGGTCTAGTCCAATCCCCTGTTCAAAGCAGGATCAGCTAGAGCCAGTTGCTGAGGGCCATGCCCAGTCAGGTTTTGAGTATCTCAGAGAATGGAGACTCCACAAAATCTCTGGGCAACCTCTGTGCTTGACACCTATTACAGTAAAAATAATAATTAAAAAAACCAAAGTTGTTTTCTTATGTTAAGTGGAATTTCCTGTATTTCAGTTTGTGCCCATTGCCTCTTGTCCTGTCAGTGGTCACCAGTGAGAAAAGTCTGACTCCACCTCCTTTACTGCCCTCTATCAGAATTTTTTAATATTGACAAGATCCCCCTGAGCCTTCTTTTCTCCAGGCTGAACAGGGCCCACTCTCACAGTCTCTCCTCCTGTGTCAGATGCTCCAGTCCCTTAATCTACTTTGTGGCTCTTTGCTAGACCTGCTCCAGTATTTCCCTGTCTCTCTTGTACTGGGGAGCCCAGGACTGGACACAGCATTCCAGATATGCCTCACCAGTGCCACATAGGGGGAATGGATCTCCTCCCTTGACGTCAGCTGTGGCCTTCAGAAGCCTTAATATTGATCCTTCAAAGTTAACACTTTTCATTTTAGATTTCAAAAGTAAATATTTATTTCAACCAGATCCAAACTGAATTTCTTCTTTATTAGAAGCGAAGAATTATAGTAAGGGCAGATGGAAATAAGAAGAGCTACACTGGATAGACAAAGTTACATTTGTGCTATGAATGCATTGCAAGTATTTCTTAGAAGTTGTAGAGACATTGAGATATTTATTCATTCTATGTCATACAGTTCCTGAGGCTGAATATGTTGGCTTTAGCAACATTTCTATGGTTAGTTGAACCTTAAAGATTCAAGCATTTCAATGCTGTTCTTCACCTAGCTTCTTCAGCTAGCTTCTACATACCACTTTAAGATTATACTTAAGATGGCTAAAGACTTAGAGTAAACATTTTAAGAATTATCCATGACATGCATGTATAGCTACAGAAAATCAATGGACATCCTTAGAAAAGCCAAAAAATCCCCACAGCATATTTAAGTATGTCAACATTATATTTCTCTTTCAATTTTAATGGGTATTAAAAATGAAGTATACTCTCCAAGATTAACTTCTTCCTGTTTAGCTGATAATCGAGAAATGTAAAGACTTGATTTGATTTTCTAGGTCTCATGTATTCACTTTTTGACATTGCTTGTCATCATTTCAAAGAAAAAATGTGAGTTCTGCTCCTATGTAAGCACACATGGATTCTCCTGGGCTAGTCTGGGCTCTCATTTCCACTTGTGCAAAACAAGATGTTGTAGGAGAGACTATGGGCTCTCTGAGATATACCTGCAATCAGAATTTGGCTTATTGACTTGAGAAGCAGCTTTGTCCTTACTTGTGAATATAACCTGATATTTTATCCTGTACTTATATGTAGAAAATATAGGGTTTAATTCTGGGAAGTTTTAAGAAGCTGGAAGCTGAATATCCAATTCAGCACAACATTTAAGCACATGCTTAAGCAGATCTGTTCAGTTCATCATTTGATTCCATTTATCTACTAAAGTGCTGGATTTAATTAATCTGGGAATTCTAGAAATGGGCCCTGCCTCCACTTAAGTACATAGTGTTTCTGTTATTAAGAGTTGCCTAAGAAAGAACAACAACAAAGGTTTTCCTTATGATTTTTCCCACTTGCACAAAATGCTCATGTGCAAGAGCGATTTCTCTACATGTATGTTACATACATGTATCTTTGGAAAGTCTGAATAAATTTGAAACAAAATTGCCATTTGAAAGCAATAAAAAGTAAGGCATCATATTAAATTAAGTCTGGTAATAGAACTAGCAGTAATCAATATGAGCTTGTGGAAGAATGATTCTATTTAATTAGTTTATCTATTTTGGTCAGATTACAGGATTGATTGATAAAACATAATGGAGTTGCTGTTATTTATTCAGCCTTCTATCAGACTACTGTACATACTAAATATTACTCAATCATTGTAGCATATAGCAAAACATTAAACAATTTTGGAGTGAAAACTTTTCCAAAGTTGAAGACCTCTCAGAAGTCTGGAAACCCACGTTCACAAGACTCTCAGTCCTTGTGCGACAGTGGGACAGGGTCATACGTCAAGTACAACAAGTTAAGTAAGTCACGGATTTGTCCATATATATATGGACTGATTGCCAAGATAGTTGGCTGAGGGTGGAGAATACACTTTCACATCTTGTCCACTTCTACGCCTTCATCCATCTGGTGCAGAGTTGTGGAAGAAGAAAGAAGCCACTGCAGAGCAAAAGTGTGAATACAAGTCCTACAAAAGTGAACAGAAGTGGGATGAGGCTGAGAGGCAAAACACATCATCATATGTACATCAGAATGAATACTTAAATTCAGCAGGTCTGTGTTTGTTCTATTGCCTGTTGTCTTGTCACTGAATATCTTTTAGGAGGCATACCATAGCAGGCAAATGCTAACACCAGCTGAGCAAGGAGCAGATAGGGAGCAGAGAGATGCATAGAAAGTGGTTTTCCTGTAAAAGTTCCAGAACAGAAAATTTCTGTGGAAAAAGCTCACTTTTAACCAGCTTGTGAAAGAGCATATGCTGAAATGTGGCTAAACTGGGCTAGCATTGGGGATATGCCAGAAATCTTGCCGTTTCTCCACACAGGTTGCCCACCTGGGTCACATCTTCTTGATTCTTAAGTGAGCTATCTCATCAGGTTCCTTTGCCCCTCTTCCCCTTTTCTTTGCTGGGAAATCTCAGCTGGGAATGTGGGTGCATGTGCCCTGTAACACATGAGCAGGGTGTTCAATGTGTCCAGGGCACACAGCCACTGCTGTGCATCTGCAGCTCTGACAGGGAGGACATGCACAGTCCTCTGATCTGTTCTGCAAGCATCTGTCTCACTGTCTGCATGCAGTTGAGTCTGTGCCTTGGCCACGAGTCCAGCACACCTTGACTCTTCACGCACAGTTGTCACTTCTCTGAGCCATCCAGAAACCCTGGACAAGTGGTGAAGTTATTTTTCTGTTCAGATTCGATTTCCAGATGGTAGCAGACAACATATTTGGCACAAAATTACTATAACTTGAGCTCAGGGGACTGGAACAGGTCAATGAGCTTAGACTTTGGAGACTAGAAGGAAATCTACGGCCACTGGCTAAAATTTTCTCATTTTTCCTTTACAATGAGATTGTCCACCAATGCCTGGTGAATTTCACTGCTGTACTTCAAGGTTTGGTAGCTTTGCAACAGAAAATGTTGGGTAGCCAGAGGTCGTGTTTCCAAACCAGTTAGCTAAAAATATTAGCAAAGCCAAAAGCCAGGCATAATTCTAAACCAAAGTGGATTTTCAGCACTATGAATATGAATCTGTTTAGGATGTCTTAATGTGATTTGAGTTGGAAGAAATTATTTGAATATGGATAATATTCAGAGGACTGAAATTTGATTTCCTGACCATTTCTGTTACATTATATAATATGAATATAATTTGAGTTTATCTGGTTTAGGTATTCTCCAGTCCTTGTGCTCTACTACCACTGAACTATCCTTTCAAGGCCTTTCTGGGAGCTTTTTATCGCTATATGTTGGAAACAGAAAAAAATAGCAATCAGATACATTGCTATTAAGCTGTAACTTTAAAAATTAGAGTTGTGCTAATTGTAATCAAAGAAGAGAAGTTGTAGTAATTTCAAGTTGATGTATCATTAAGATGTTCAAGAGACTTATTGTGTAAAAAAATTAAAGAAAATCCTGTTTTTAAATCATCATCAGTCAAAACCTTAATTATTTTCTCCAGCTCCCCTATGCACACACTCACATGTACATATGCAGTTGTGAGGCCATATTGCATGATTCATCTCTCTCATATCCGGGAAAAATGGCACTGGATTTCTGTTGGTATTTGTCACTACTATGTCCCAAATCATTGAAAGTGGCCAGATTCAGGTGATGAGTTCAGTCACCATACCTAAACATTTGACTGATTCCTTCTGCCGTTCCCATTTCTTTAAAACATTCTGTAATTTACAACACTTGAAAAAGATGCTACAGTTAATGAGAAGAAAGCTTAAACTACCTGGCATAAATTCAGTAGGTTATCAAACAGCATTATCCACCATACAATAGTTCAATCAGACACTTAGGACTAAAGCCTTTTTGCTTGATTACATGGATTTTTTGCATACAATTGGACCCTAATCTCATGAAAAATTATTCCTTGGGCGATGGGTATTTGACTGTTAAGGATCTTTTTCAGAGGACTGATCAGTGATCAAAGTAAAAAAATGTCTGATTTAATGCTAGTTTAGATTATTAATAGGTATAGTAACCCCCCTCTAAAACAGAGCCAAAGTCAAAACACAGAAAATAGTTTAGCACTATTTTCTCTGAAACTGTACCCCCAGATTATTAAACCATATTACATGCTAAAAAGATACTAGACTTCACTGGTAATGATGGAGAAATTCCAGATTTGCAAAATGAAGCTATACCTTAACCCAAATATACTAGCAAAGCTAATACAACTCTTCCTGTACAAATAAAATTAGCAGAAATAAAATTTAAATTATCAAGGGAAATGCATTTTCATTCTCATTTGGATTTTACTATAGGCAGCAAAAAGTATTGTCCCTTTAGTCACTTACAAAAACAAGTAGTTTGAAAAAGGACTGCAGCATAATTGTGAATTTCATCAAGATCTTGGCTTCTCACTATGCAAAGATGTTCAAGTTTGGAGAAAAATAAAAAGTTCTCCTCCTAGAAGATTTCTCAGAGAAATCTGAGAGATTTCAAGAAGCGAAACTGTTTGAGGACTACTCCAATGCCCATGTTTGTCTTCTCTCAATTTAATAAAAAACATGGCAGGGACCATTATATTTCTGTACTCAGATAGATAGATATCCCTCAAACAAGTCAAGGGTCTGAGTATCAAGTATGCTAATCTCATTAAATAAAATTACTAAAGTGACATCCTGCAGCAGTTTGATGTGGCTTGCTGTGAAGTAGTTTATCATAAATGTGAAATAGACTGTTTCCTTAAATACATAGAGAGACTTATTTGACATATAGGAAACAATAAGGTCTATATATAAAATCTAAATATAAAGCTCACTATGAAGAAGTCAGAATTTGCTAACAGGTAGTAAGTACATAGTTATTCCTGTCCTAATTGTATTCTGTGCTATTCAAAGAAGCAATTTGTCATCAGTTGATTATGGCTGAGCCAGACTAAAGAGAACTTGATTATTCTTAAAAGTGGTTGTATCTTCCATGGTCAAAATCAGTTTTTGAAACTCACGGTTTACTTATTGAAAGGATGAAAGTGGCAAAGGAGAATCTCAGCTTTTCTTGTGAAGATGCAAGTCTATGATCTTTCTCCTTGAGAAGGCAGCCTGGGAAAAATTAATGAACTAACTGTCTCAGACAGAGTAGTGTGGCTGAAGCATTATTTTTCCTAACTGCTATCTGATTCCCTTTACAACTCTCTAAGTGTATCCTTTGGGATTAAAGAAAAATATATCTCCAGATCTCTGCTTTGGAAGGAGACCCAACAGTTTATACTGCTGGAGGGCTGGGACACCCAGTTGAGCACAGGGATAATGGAAAAGGTTCCTGAACCACAACTGCACATTTTTCACAAATCTTCTTATAGATTTGATGAAAATTAAGTTTGTCTAAGTGACCTTCAACTTTGTGTTAGTACAAGCTGCATTTCTTCGCAGGAAAGCAAGACGAGCATCTCAGGGAATTTTGCAGATTACTGCTATATACATTAATTTATCCAGTATTTAAACTCACATCGAATGGGCCAAGAACTGTTTTCTGGCACTGAGGTCCACTGTTACGTCACAGCTACATCTCTGCAGTTACACTTGCTTGTCCCTCAACACAGGGTGACTATACCTAATCTGTGTAATGGGAAAGGTTCTTGGTCTACCCTAATCTCCAAACCACACCTAAGTTTTGCCTGGGCAAGTCCTAGTCAACACAATTCAAAACCATGCCTAGGATTATATTAATAATTTGAACAATCACAGGGCAGGGCTCAGGCCTGATGCATTAGCCCTGTTTAGTTCATCAGTAGAGAAAAACATGAAGTGCATCATTTATAATGGAGGTTTCTCCTGACAACTTTATGACTAACTTGGAACTGATTGCTAAAGCTGAATCGTCACAGAGGCCAGCTGAGAGCTGGACAAGCTGCAAAACAGACGTTTCACTCCAGAAAATCTGCTTTTTATTGCCTTATTCTCAAACTCTTTCAAAGAGGGTCACAGTTTCCCCAAATGTGATGGTTATTCATTTATTCATCATTAGATTACTCATCCAGGTAAATGATTGTCTATAAACTGATCGACATTCATCAGTCCATGTCTTTAACTGTCCCCAGCAGTCAGATGCTAAGTGTCTCAGCTGGAGGCTTTGGATAAAATTCTACTCATGCTTAACTTACCCTGGAAAGTGAGGTAACTGGGGTTCAAGTACAACAGTACTGAACCTGCAGCAGAATTCCTTTATTTTTTTTCCTCCAAAATACATCTACACTTCCAAGTTCTTTAAGTATAACTACTGCAGTGATCCCTGTTGGCAGGACTTCACTGTGTCTGAAAGATTATAGCATATCTGAAGAATATCCAAGACTTTTAAAACTCTCTTGTTATAAATGTGGCTACCCTACATCTTTGATTGATCATCTGTTAAAATACAAAGCCAGACATCTGTCCTTGTTGAGTAGCACTTTGTGGATGGTATAAAGGTTGTGTAAAGCAGCATGCCAAACTCCTGCTGGGGTAGCCTCTGTTACACCCAAAGAAACACAAGAAAATACAGCTATTTAGATTACCAATATTTCCCCTGGTTAAGCACGCACTTCCTGAAGGTATCATTGTGAAGCTACCTCTTGGGCTTTTCTCCAAGGATTCTTTGGAGGAGAAGTCTTCAAAAGACCATTTTTCCATCTTTCTCCCTGCTTTTTAGACAGGACTTAAGATCTGGACCAAAAACTTATAGGCAACTAGTAATTCTTTGGAAAGCTCCAGACAACATGTATCTATTCAACAGTGTTTGATAAATGCAACCTCTTTAAAAACTATATTCAATAAATCCTGGCTGCAAATATCAGGTTATTTTTTTCATCTTCTGAACGGGTGTCCCCCTAGGCCTTAAAAATACTACAGAAAGATTTTACATGGTTCATGTATCATACTGGGTTTGTGTAGAATTAATTTGTAGGAGGTGAAATTGCAGGCCTTCTCTGAGCTGGAGGTCATTTCAGATGAAAGCTTATAGCACGGTGCTCAGATATAAGGGCTGCACAAATTATATGTTTAATGAACACACTAGATTTCAAAATTGAGCTCAGCAGGAAGAAAGATTTTGCACTGATTTGAAAAGTGATTGCACCTCTGTGTGTTAGCTCACATAAATAACTATACTCTTCCTGCAACATGGCACATCTCTGACTAGTGCATCATCCCTTATCTGGGCACAGCACTCTGGCACCATCATTTGGTAATGTAATGTAGTTCTGAGCTGTGTCAAGCAATTTTCTAGAGCTAATGTATCTTAGGCCAGAATCTTATTGATGCAATGACTTTCAGCCTTTCATGTCCACAGATATTACTCCTATAGACATGGCTTCTTTCTTATCCCAGCCCTAACTGTAGGACTGGGAATCCCAGGAAGTACAAAGAGACTCAAGCTGATAAGGCATAAATCAGGCAAGTCCAGATGCAGTTTGGCAGTATGAAGTTTATGTGAGAGAACAAGTCCTGCTGATAAGCTTGGGTTTATTCCCTCAGTACTTAGGCCTCACAACCCAAACTTATAACTTGGCTCACCTAGTACTGGGCCAGGTAGGCTTACCTCATAGGACTAATATATGCCTTTGCTCTCTCAGGTGCCTTTGCACCACTTTACAGAAGGAGTACAGCCAACTGCAAAGCCTACATGCTCATGAGCTAGCTGGGTATCAGGATCAATAGTAATTTCTGAGCCTCTCAAACACATTTTAGGTTTCAGTCCCTGCATCTCTTCTCCTTTCTAGGGGTACAAGTCTCAGTGGTCATCATAAACCTTGGATAAACCTTGCTTCAACTTACTGAGATCCCACTTCCCCATACATCCCTTCAGAAGTCCCACTGCAGGTGTTTTGAGCTTCCTAATTGACCCAGCCTGGCTCCACAATAGGCTAACAGGAGGCAAGGCTTGTAAAGGAAGTTTCTGAATTATAGTCATTGCCGCTTTTAAAAGCGCTACATGTCCATAAGTCTTTGCAAGGATGTAGCCTTGACTTTTACCCTGAGGTAGATCTCTTTTAACAGTCTAAGGTAGAGGCTGATTTTTCTGACAATGAAAATTTCTGCCTCATCCCTCCCCTTCAGAGTTTTCTCTCGTAAGCCACTAGATAGCTCATAGAGAGCATCTACTCTCTGACGTGCAAAACCCCACATCTTATTTGAAAGTCTCCAGTCTCTGTAGCTGGGTTTATGTAGAGCCAGTGAAATGTCTCTTGCACAGGCACTGGTTGTTGAGGGACATTTGGAAACAAGAACCACTCTCAGCTCTCTCATTAAAAGTTTTCCTACACTCTTTTTCCTGAAAGTTACACTGGGAAAAAACTGATCCTGTTACAGCCAGCATACTCCTACAATGCAGTGCATCAACAGGGAAATAGCACACAAAATGGAGAATAAAGCAAAAACGAAACTTAGTTTTATATAGATGTTTGATAAATTTTGCCTGAAACTTGTATATTTATTTTCTCTCTCCTACCACACATAATCCACTCAGTGTTGTTTAAAGGCACATATTGCCTAGTCTCAGATGCTGTGAGTTCTTTCTTTTTCTAATATCTCTCAGAGCATTATACTAGCCAGTAAATTACACCAGGCAATAATTACCCTGTTAAGGGAGCTTTCAAGCATCTATGTGTTCCTCATAAAGCAGAGAGAGATGCAGGAGAGACCTGCATCTATATTTAATGTACTGTTAAAGAAATGATATAGATTTAAGAACAGCATTTCACAAATGGAGAACTCACAGTTACTAGTAACATAGGAGAAAAATAGAGTGTTTTCTCTCCTCTTGCTTTAAAGAAGATTTTTGCTGTGCTTGTCAAAAAAAAAAAGCTGCCATTAAATTCAAAGCAGTTATATGTTCTTTCTTTTATAGGATGCACCTGGGAGCCCCCAAGCAGTCCCTCTGATTGGAAAGGGACTAAGAAAATGAGAGTAGAGACTTTGTTTAGTGTATTAAACATGCAGGTAGGGATATTTAGAAGCTTAGATGAGGAAAATGCTGTTTTAAGTAACTGCTGGCTAAGGAGTGGTTAGACCTCTTACCAGTTGTGTTGTATGTAAGGAAAGGCATATAGAATGGAGCTGTTTGTTTTAAAAGTCTTTTTCATATTCTGAAGACCTAAGGTATTTTTGAAAAGTATTTGTTCAGTCTGTTGAGCAATTATTTTTCTAGATATTGTGTGGCCTGTGATGATCAGGAATTGTCAGGGCAGAAAAAGCTCAGAAATTACACCTATATGGTTGTGGTGCTCAGTTTCTCTGGGAGTATTCCTTTTTAACAAAACCATGAATACTATTACTAGAGTGGGGGGAAAGTCTACAGAGAGAGCTTCCTTGCACAAAAGAGTTAAACCAATGATGAATACCTTCTATAAACCTTATAAAGGATATCAAAGATGTAGATGTAGCTTCTTTAAAATTGTGGTAAGCCTAGTTGGGGTTACATCTAAGCCAAAACTGCTGTAAAAAGCTGTCCTGAGACAGATTTTTGGAGCTCTTTTCCTCCATTCTGAAAGAGAAATAAAAATCTTGATGCTGTACTTTGAGGGATGGAAGTAAATGTCTTTTGGATCACTTAAAGCAGTATTTCACTTTCCAAATACCTTTCTTAATTTTTTTTTTTAAACCCTATGTATGTTTTAAAAATCTAGGTTTTCAAATATGTGATTTTCTTGATAGTAACACCAAAAAACTTTTGCAAAGAGACTAATTCTAATAGCTCACCTTTTTCCATAACATTTTGGTCCAAATTGGTCAGTGGGTATTTTGTTTTATTTTATTTATTTATTTTACAAAAAGGGCCTTCTGTCAAAACATTCCCAGCAAGCTTCAACCTTGTTCTCACTTAGATTATTGCCTTGAACTAGATATAAAGTTCACACCAAATTTTGCACCTGCTAGGAAAAGCTGTATTTAGTGCATTTAGTATGCACTCTCGCTTTCTCTAGAGGAAGTGTTGTGTGAATAACTTCATGTATTATCCTAATAACTAATGTGGTTGCCAGGAACTGATATATCTTGAAAAAGTAAATCTTCTCTAATGGCATGTGCACCTTTCCCCAAGGCTGGCTTACAAATTGGTTTTAGTAAACTAACAATTTTCAGTTTATTTTCAAAGATTAAGAACTTGCTGCAAATAAAAGTGACATGAGTTTGTTGTATGTTATCCATGTTATTCCCTCAGTTTGTGCTCTTTTTCAGTCATGTTATTTCTCCAGTTTCTGCTAATCAATATCATTGCTTTTCTTTCCAATATCATTGCTCTTACTTACCACCTGCAGGCCGGCGGCCCTGATCATTACATTTGTGTCGTATTCTGCTGTCTGATCTTGTACCTTGTGTGCTGCTCTGCTTTTATAACTAATGCTTAATCAATTTATCTTCTATATTTTATTTATAATCAGTGTGACAGACTGGCTTGACACACTGATTTGTTTATTAACCAGCAATCTTCTAATTGGAATTGTATAGCAAAATGGCTCAAAAACAATTTGCACAGCCATAATATGTAAAATGAGCATGTCCTCTGTGGATGTATTAGCAAATAATGATGATATTAAATTATTTTTTATATTGGATAGGTCTTTGTTAAGGTTTAAGGTCTGGAGCTCAGTTTTAATCAATTTCTGTGCAGGATAAGAAAGAGGGATTCCTTTGCTGCTGGAGGAAGTAGATAAAATTTATTGTTAGATGTTAATTACACAGGGCTTGCTTAGTTTTCTGCAATTGCTTTCCCTGATAAAGAAAGTTTCACATAGTGTGACTCTTTGCCTATGTGATCTCTGTTGTACTAGAGTACCGCATATTTTCATCCAAAGACTGAAATTAGCCAGCAGGAATAGTATTTGAGGCTATTTATCAGGTGAAAGTGGTACGAAGTATTGCAGTAAATGTTTTCCTAAAGCTAAATCTGGAACTCATTTTGCACTTACACACACTTATATTAATAAACTTAAACATGTGTTTGGACATACATATGTACACTAGAAATACAGCAAAATAAAGATGAGGAAAAGATCTAAACATTATGTTGAGGATGCAATTAACCTGGTAAAAAAAAGTGATAGCTACTCAAGCTCAAGGATAGACTTCCTTTATTATCTCACAGTCAAGAATTTAATTCAGAGCCTGAATTTCACCTTTGTGTCCCACTGTAATCCTCTTACAACATTATTCTTTATTGTTATACCAAACTTTCCTTTCATCTCTAAAAATGTCTAGAAATGCTATTCCTGTTATTTTGTAAGCCATGTGTTTAGGTCCTTGGTTCTCGTTTATTTGTTAGAATTACTAAATGTCAGATCACTTTGATTACAGTTTCTCAATCCAGTCTGAAGCGCTTCTGTATGTAAACTCTACCACTGCTACAGCATTTTCTGCTGTCAGGTTGTTGGCAACTGTCTAGCAGCCTTACCAAAGGACCTTGATTATTTCTCCCCTATGTATGCATATAGCTAGTCTATAGTTTTCCAGAAAAAGATATTTCTTTTGGTAATTCTAAGTTCTTCAGAGTCTCACCAGACTTGTCTCCTTCTGACATCTTTTTATAAAACAGTAAATTTTTTGTGTTTTTTTTTCTCTCTCTCTAGTAGTGGTGTAAAAGCATAGTCATAAAGCTGTATCTATTAGCCTGCTATATTGCTGTTTATCAATTTCTATGTCAGAGCTAATGTGAGCTTTTAAAACTGCATTCAGCAAGGATTTTTAAACCAAAAATACTCTTTCCCATTCCTTTATGGGATGACATTATAGTTTTTCTAAAACAAACAATCCAAGGGAACAGTGGTTGATGGTGGAGTGCGGCAGCACCTTTTACCTCTCCAGAGATGCTGCCAGAAAGGGAAGAAAATTCACCAGTTTTGCTTTAGTGAATGAAGCCAGAGAAGAAGTGGCAAGGAGGAAGGGCAGCTCCCTCCTCCACCCACACGGGCAAACTCTCTGCAGCCTGGAACTGACTCAATCAGGGACAAAACCAGCAGTTGCAATTCTCTGGACTAGGACTTCATGTGGATGTTTCAGTGCAGTTGTTATTGTCAGCTAGCCATTAGTTGGATATCAACATGTCAAACCCAAGAGCTCACTGCTGAAATATAGCGGGGAACCCTTTATGTTTCTCTTTCAGGTAAATTGGATTATACAGACTAACAAACTGAATGGTCCCATCCCTTCCCCTATCTCAACTATGCCTTCAGTAAGATTTAGAGAACGCTTTGTAAATTATTCTTAAATATCTGGCTCTGGATTTTTTTTTTTTTTTAATTTATGTGGCTTGACAAGACTTAATCCTTTTCATGTTTTAAAAGGCTGGAGGTAATAAATTCTCTGGAGTTATGACTAGCTAACGTGATATGTGGATTACTAATTACCAAGTAGCTAGGATACTGCCTCTTTTGAAAAGAAAGGACACATTAAGCGAGAGAAGTCTTTATGTTTTGGCTACTTACAGGTTTTTTGTAGTTCTTTTAATGATCTTGAATCTTTCAGTATCTCTTTTGTTTGCTACATGCTACCTGTTCACAAGGTGAAATAGGGCTTCATTTAGCTGGTACAGAGTGTCCCTTTTTCCTCATGAAAAAAGACCCCTTTATGCCTGAGTACAGGTGTTTCTGAAGGCGTTAATGAACCTGTGGCAGGGCTGAACCAGCAGCAGTAGATGTCAAGTTGCAACTGTTCTTTTCTCTCATTTTTTTGAGGTGCATTCTGCTTAGTTCAAAATAACTGTTTTTGTTATTTAACTAACACTCAGTTCAGTGACTCTATTCCTGTGTATAGCATTTTACCCCTTTCCTCCCCCAGCTTGAATTTCCTTCAGATGATGTTTCTTTAGCATAAACAAGTCACTGTGATAGGTGAGAGCTTGGTTTATTTTACTCAGAAAACTTTGCTTCTTTCTCACCCTGCATTTATTTTCCATTTCTGCTTTCAAGTACTGAAACAAAGTTAATTTTTCTGGATAACACGTATCCCCCTCAAACCCATACCTTTAAAAAAACCTCACTGTCATCACAGTGGTACAAGCACCATGGAGGTATAGAAAGTTTTTCAGTGAAAGACAAATCAGTGACAGGACACTGAATCAACTTGCTCAGCAGTTCAACAGAAGTTCACTTCCTGATGCAAACTTCAGCTGAGAAATGGCACTAGTATTTTCTGACACGCACTCCTGCATAAATGAAAGGTACATCATATTGCTGCCAGAGTGGTAGACGAACAAGCCCCACATGCTATGATCTTTACTCTTCCACTTTTGGAGATAGTCTTCTGTCTCCAGGGACAAAAAATCTAGTCATCATCATTAAATCCAGTGATCTAGTTCAAGATGTCCCTGGTCATTGCAGTGGGGGTTGGACAAGATGACCTTTAAAGGTCCCTTCCAACCCAAACTATTTTATGATTCTATGATTCTATGATTCTATGATTCTATGAAATGTCAGGCATTTTGACATTTCTTAAAATGCTGACTTTTAAGAGACAGCCAAACCAGTTAATAATTTGTGGTAGTGAAGGTCTGTTAGTGCCCAGAAGCATGATATTTTTATAAAATTAAGATGAAGAACATCAGAGGAATCTGTATTGTGTCCAGCAGCCGAAAAAAACAAACAACAAACAAAAACCAAAAAAATCCATCCCCCGTATCCACTTCTTGCTACCCTTGTATCACTGCAAGCCCACTGCCATGACCTGGCCTGGGAGAAGAGAGGTGGTAGGGAAGTAACTGTACAACATCCTCAGTACAGGAATGGTGGAAAGACTGTACTGGTACTCCAGACGCTCCTTAAAGTGGCTGAATGTTGAGGGAGGGCATATCAGTGTGGGGTAACAAAACAGTGGATTTAGAGCATTTAGAGCGTCTTCTAAGCTGTTGTCACTTATTTCAGTGATTTGAGACATCAGACAGGAAAAACAGAATGGAAAGAAATGATGTGTTAAGCCATCTTTTAATCAAATCCTTTCCTTCTCTATAGTGAAGAGTCTATAGAAAAATCTAAAAATCCAGTAAAGAAACATTTAAATGGGGTTTTGCTACCTTGTCACCTTTAGAAATCCTCTGACAACGAAAGTCTAGAATTTGAGGCACGCAGCTAAATATAGGAAACTTTTTCTTGAACATGTTTAAGATTATTTGCTTCCTTAAGTGTAAAGGTTATTAGTTTTTAAAAATTATATTCCTCATTAAATTGTCCTATTTTTATATTTTTTATTCCTATACTCAAAAACTGATGATTTTTAAAATATGTACCCAAGATATTTTGTGAATAGATATTTTTCTAATCTATGATTAACCTACTACTTCTGAATAACTCAATTATACATGTTTTTTTTTCATTCTATAGTGTTTATGCCTCTGAGACTTTCTTGGGGGGGATGACAGGGAAATCAAATTCATAATTTCTTTAGGTACTGCTATGTCCTTTTTACAGATAGGAAAGTTGAAATGTTAGAAAGTGATATGTTCAAGACCTAAGAAGAATAAAGAGAACACAATCTATCTTATTTTCCACCGAATGCCTTTCCACAGTGTGAAACACCAGATTTGATTACCATTGGCAGCAATTATAGCTTAATTGAATAAATGAGGAAGAAGAAGTTTATCAATTAGCAGGGGAAAAGTCAATTTTTTTTCAGTCATCTTGGCATTCAAGGAAGGCAATGCAAAACAGAAACAATGAATGACTGCATAGAAGACGCACAGCCAACTCTGCACCTCTCCCAAGTGATGTTTTCAAAGGAAAAGCACTGTTTGAAGTGTTATGCAAATTGCCTTATTGGCAGGAGAACCTTTGACCTTCAGGAATTATTAATACTTTCTTTGCGTGACAACTACAAAACCAGAACTAAGATCAGTATTGAAAACAAATCCGTATAAGAATAAGAAATCATCTGAGCATCTCCAGCACTGTCTTGTTTATAGATAGCAGTTAACTAGAACATAGTATCTGATTCAGGGAATCTGTAGTGAAAATAATTAATCATTCCAATAAAATACATTTTTACCTTAGTAAGCATCTTCTGATTGTTTTCAAAGAGCATCTTGGAGTTTCCTCAGTTACTCTAATTACTGTCCTGTTCCAGCGTTTTCAGAAATCCAGTTCATAAAGGCACATAAATAGTCAAGGACTTTAGAAATTATTTCCAGTATAAATAGTCTTTCTCTATGTAATGTTTAGTAAATATTCATTTTGTAGCAATGCTATATGTACAACTAGTGACCTCTTTAAAAAATAGTGGACTTGGGTTTGCACAGATGTAGATGAGATTGTTCTGATCTTATAATATGTACTGTTGTAGAATGCAAAATCCTTGGCATTTTAAAATAGTCATATACACAGCATAATATATACTTGTATACTGGAGAGAGTGCAGCTGTTGTTAATGTGTTACAAAACTGTCCAGTCTCTGATGAATACTGAACTATTCTCCACCAGTCAGACTGCATGTTTACAATACTCAATACATCTGGCTGACTTTAATTGCATTAGCTTTGCTGCACCAGAGGTGGCATAACTTTCATGTGAGCTAATTAGATTTGCTCAATTTAAACAGACACATTAATGCAGCTCAGCAAGGCTCAATTAAATGTTTTCAAAGCAAAGGCACAATGTGAAGCATTATGGGTAATGCTATGCAAATTACCATATTGGCAGAGAAGTTGAGTGAGTTGTTTGCAATGCCTATTGGCACAAAGTAAGTTTCTCCAGTTAGATTGTGAAGTCTAAAACAGCAAGACATGTGTTCTACTTCCTCTTTCTTGGGGGTCTTCAAAATGGTGCATCTGCCTTCCCAAGCGAAGGAAGTGATTTGTGAGTTTGTTTAGAAAAAGAGTGTCTTAAGATTTCATCCCAACCCTTGTGCCCACTGATTTGTATTTTATATGCTTTCCCTTACTGAGGCAACAGCAGAACCTAATAATAATAGATCTCCATAATGGGATTTCAGAACAATTGTGTGTTCCTGGTGTTTCAAACTTATTACACTTAACATCACTCTTACCTTTTGCTAATGCTCAAGCATAACTATCTCTCATTTCATTTTTTTCAGTTATGTACTGTGACCCAAAATGCTTAGCCTTGCAGGTTTATTTCTGAGAAGTGAAACTTGCTGACAGACACACAGTTTCTTGGTTTCATTCAGTGTGCAAAGCTTTTTAAATATTTCCATCCAATAGTGATATTACAGCACACAAATTCAAGTCTGCTTTTCTTTGTTATGGACCAGAAGAAATAGATGGATTTTTCTTCAGGAGCAATGGAGTTGTCACACTGCAGGCCACTTCTAGTGGGAATCAAAGGTAAGTGCTTTGCAGTGCAACCAGGATGCCATCAGCCTGTCACTAGAACCACTTTTTATTTTGGCATCCTAAAGATTCTTTCTTCTCTCAAAATCAGGAAAAGAAGGGGCCCTTTAAGGGAACCAAAGCAAGATAACTCTGCCCTCATTAATGTTACATTTTCTTCTTCAAAATGAGACAAACTTACAGAAAAATAAATAGTGTAAGATGGACCATGTATTTTGGAGTTATTTTTTGTGCACAACCCAACGTCTCCAAGCACTTGTATCTCCTCTAGTTAACAGGATGCAGCTTCATTTATACCTGCATGAATTACATGCACTTCTCCCAGCGGGAGGATGAGCTGACCATCTGATGGCATTGTTTCCAACACAACATTGTTGGAAGATATTGCAATTAATGGGATCACAGTAAAAGTAACCATTTTATTTTAATATAGTGATGCTCCTGGTTGGATGCATAAAAGGCACACCATACACTTTTTCAAGCGTTCTTAAAGGTATGTTATGGACTGCTTTAGTGGTTTGTGTTTTCTGCTGTGACTTTTATGGGGAGGTTGATTGGTAAAAGCAGTCTTCAGAACAGGTTCTTCAGAATTTCCTAACAAATATGAAAACACTTCATCTCTAGTGTCCCTGGTCTGTCTGTTAGTGAACAGTGTATGCTATTCCTCACCACTGTGGCGGGGATTTGTCACGTCCTTCACCCTCTTTTTCTGACCCTATATAGAAATCCCTTTTTACAAAGGAAAAGATCCTAGAATAATTAAGATTTTCCTGCCTTTTGTGTGACTCTGCAGGGGATTTAAGAAGAGGGAGAGTATCCTCTACTGATCAGAGAATAGGGCTCATGAGGTTGAAATCAAACATTTGTGTAAATAAAGGATACAGCTTAGTGTCTAAAATCAGAGCAACATTAGAGGCAGCAGCTAATTATTGGATCCCATTGTCTCATATTTTAGATACTTATACACAGTCATGCCTTTTTAGTGGAGTAGTAATCACTGTAAATTAAAAATACAGTGACAAAAAGAGGCTCTCGAATGAGTGAAAATCAGCAACTTTATTAAACAATGTATGGAAGTTACAGCCATATTGGTGTCAGACAAACCAATATGAAGCAGATCGCTCTATGATTAGCCAAATACACAGGACAATTACATTCGACACATCAATTATAAATAGGAAAGAAAATTGCCCTGCACTTTAGCAGATTCTGTGTTCCCACAGCATATCCAGCTTGGCTTTGACTTTAGTTGGAAGACCTTATTTTCCATTCATATTCTCAGAATTCATACGTTTCATTCTCAAACTGTAGGTTTTGCAGAAATAAATGTTTTAAACAGACATACAGTATTTTTCACAGGCTTTTGTCCAGAATCTCTAAAACTCATTGCCTCAACCAGATCCATATTCAGAAAGCTGATGTCTGGCAGAGTCTCTGCCACTGTGTTGTAGCTGTGTCCTCTCTGGCAGCTCTCTAATCATACATATCCAGGCTATCATGTTCTCAGGAATTTTGCTGGGTCCCATCCACGTTGAGGCGTTTGCCCTAAGTGATGAAGAAAGACTTGGAAAAAGTAGAATAAACCCTTTATACAACCCTGCCAATGCCTTAAAAACTGTGATGTACTCATCTTGCTCTTGGTGTTTTGTTTGGTTTTTTTTTTTAATTCCTATTATAAAACAATTTCAATTTATTGCAATTATCATAATATTGTGTAGATTTGAATAAAGCAGTAAAAGTTGTTTTGGCTTTCATTTCCAGTTTGGTGATTTATTTAGTGACTTCATCTTCTAAATTGCCATTAGAATATGAAGGTAATCCCATACTGGGCCAACATATCAGTTTGAAATAGGCTTTTGGTATTATAGATTCCAGTGCTCAGGTTCCCGATATAATGGCTACTGCTGAAGTGTCAATTTCTTGAAAACAGAATGCATTCTCTGGAAGCCTAAAAGTTTGTTTGAGGTAAACAGGTAATTAAAACTTAATAAAGCTGGGAAAGAGCAAGAAACTCAGGAATCAGCTGTGCTCATGTAGTCTGCACTGAATATCACTCAAGAATTTTGGTCTGTTCAATAGAAAAGGTTTAAATTTGTTCCAATTTACTTTCTCTTTCTGTCTAAAATGTCATGTTTAGTCATGAAGGACTTCATGACTTCTTTCTTTCTTTCTTCTTCTTTCAGAAGACTTCAACACAGAACACGTGAAACCTAACTTCAGAAGGTGAGTTTCTTTATGTTTTTGACTATAGTCATCCTGGAATAATTTCAGGGAGAACAGTTGAGATAGAAGGAAGTTTAATTGCATTTTATCCTCTTAATTCTAAACTTGACAACATTTAAACTATATACTTTTTCAACAAAACATGACCTTTAACTAAAGTAGTCCCAGCTGGAACTATTGTAATTATAATGCTTATTTATTAATATGACTGATAATGCATAAAAATACAGTTGCAGTTATAGAAAAGTCAATTAGTGCAACACCCTAGAGGACACACTCTAAATGGATAAAATCCAATAATAATGATAATTACTTTCATCCAGAAGGATTCAAAATTAGATTATGAAGCTAACATGGTGTCTCCGTGTTTAAAGGTTCAGTCTAACTCTGTTTGATGTCAGCAATTATGTGGTTGACCCTTCATGTTCCAGGAAATGTTTTCCACTTTAAGTTGAGTTTATGCCCTCTCTCTTTTAAGAGGAAGAGGATTAAAGGGTTTGAGATGAACAACTGTTCAAAACAGGCAAGCACTGTTGGATCAAGGAAAATTTAGAATTTGTGCCTCTCTATCTTTTGGATTTTTTTTTTAACTTATTTATTTGAAAGAGTATTATCTAAAAGTTTTGTGTTGTACCAGAACCATAAGTACCGTCTTTTCTATGGTTCTATGAAAGAAAATGTCCTTGGACTACTGTTTACCTAACCAAAGATTCAACTTCAATATGTTTTCCTTTCCCATTGTCTGGAGAGAAATTTCTGAGAAGATCTTCCATGTAGTTTCTCTGTTGCTTCTCGAGTCCCCAAAATCTTCAGGTGTCTGTGGATTTTGAGATGAAATATGTTTCAAGTTCTGGCACTAATCCTATTTTTGAGAATGTTTGCCACTTGGGGTATAGAAGGTCAGACAGGATGATCACATCAGTCACTTCTAGTCTTCAAGTCTATTCATATATAAATCCCGTAACTTGCCATGGTCCAAGTGTGGTGCATCATACATACAAGTGTCTCAAGAGAGGAGTCCTTATGGTAACTAGGCAGATCCTCATTCTTCAAATATGAAATGCAGTGGGGATCCTTTTTTTCATTTTATAGAGTATCCTATATTTTTGTGCAATGCTTTATTAAAATACGAACTCTAAACCTCTATTGTTCAGGGGTACAATACATTAAAGTTAGGATTTAGTGGAACAAAAATTTTCAAAATGAAAATAATTACCTTTAGGAGCTCTGTCTTTCTGAAGTCACTTAAAAAGATGTGTGTTTTGATGCTATCCCATTACTTTCTTGGTATATTTTCATAGCATAAAATTCAAACACTTCAAATGCAAGTATAGCATCATATTTATGCTTTGCCTTTTGATACGCTTATTATCAAAGTCTTTTTGAAAATCCAGAGAAATAAATGAAATAGTCTTGTTCTCCAAAATCAAAGATTCCAGTGGAATAGATTAATTGTTTTCTATTCCTTTAGAAGCCATGCTGTTTTTTCTCTATCATATTGAGATTATTACAGTATTTTAAAAAGCTAGCTAGTATATTTAAGAGGTGTAAAAATTGTGTCTTAAACTCAATTTCTACAACCTAACGTATGAAATTTCACTGACCAGGTACTTATGGGTTTGTTGATACTGACTATTTTTTAGAGTTGTATAAGCCATCCAGAACTAGAAAAATTAAATATTTTCCTTTTTATGTTTGTACTGTTGTTACAGCCATGATGGTCAAAAGATTATGCCTACTAGGAAGGTGTCTGGACTGGTGACCATGCAACATGAAATTAAAAGAAGCCAGACTGAACAGTGACACTAGTTAGAATATTTATTTATTTATGTATCTATTTATTTTTTTATGATCTGGTAGTGGAACTCTGAGCCTGAAAACCTGTCTGGTTTTCTAAAACAACAGTATCAATCAGTGAACGAGATATTTCATCTTCCTATGAAATTTTGCTCTCTGAAAAGTAATTAAAAGAGTAAAGGAGAAGACTGTGGGACTGTTCCTTATTCAATTTTTTTTTTATCTATATGTGAAGATGGCATAGCTGGCCACCTTTAGACAGATGAAGTAAATACACCATCACATGTATTGTGTCTCCCTTTTCAAATTATTTATTATGAAGTATTTTGCTTCCAGAAGCACATCTTGAGTTGGTGTGTATTTGCATTGGCCTTTTCTGGATTAAGTGCCACAAGCCTGCCCTTAAAATCTGTTGGGATCAATATGACATATGTTACATATCTCCTCAATAAGTGTAGAAATTCTGTGAAAGCTAATTTAAGAAATCATGAATATGGGAAATTTTATCTGGTACACTTGTTAAAAAAAGGTGTAAGTTAACATGTAGATGTAACATTTGTAAAAAGTGAGTGAGATTCAGGAACTCACGTATGCTATGATCATGCATGTAATTATTGAAAACAGCTGATTTTGCTAACTGAAAGCAGTGTTCTGGGTGCAGGTGTGTTCCAACTGCACAAATGTAAAAAAGTTCTAAGTTGAGAAGAGTTTAAACCCAATTACCAATAACAGTTTAATTTCCAAATTTCACAGAAAAGTAGAATACATCATGGTAGAAAGAAGCATTCTCTAAGGAATCATTGTTGTGATGATTCATATTACTTGCTTTTAGAGACAACAGTTGTGCAAATGCCAACATACAATGAATCTCAAATGTTAAATATACACTTGAGAATTCCTAAAGACTACTCTAATAGTTCTAAGACAATTTGCTATGTATATGATTATATAAAGAAAGTCTCATTTGCACAGACTCATTCCCTGATAAATGGATTAAAACAGTTGTATATTATGCTATTGGAAACATTTTTGTTTAATATTAATTGTGATTTTAATATTCATAACATAGAAAATGTCTCCTGGCCTGTATAAGACCTAACTATTTTATAAAAACTATTTTAGAAAAGAGCATAAATTGTAAAGTAATATAGTTCCAGTAAATTGAATGCCATGAAATTATTGTAATAAGCTATAGTATGAAATCTTACAATTTTGCAAACAGTTGCATAAAAGTAAGTTTCATCCTAGAAGTTTTACTGGGTTTTTTTTGCAAGCAGAACTATTACAAATATTTAAATGACAAATGGCCACAATTTTAAGGCCAGGTGATGGAGACTTTACTTATACTGGAGGCTACTTATTCTTGTGAGGAGTTCCACAGAAATTAAGAGGTCCACACGCAGAAGGAAGTTCATAAAGATAAGGACCAGATCTAACAATGCCATTGCTTGAATACAGAAAAGCTTTGTGTAATTTAGTGCAGTTTACACTAGAGTTCTCATGCTGATATACTGAAACAAGGATCTGATCTCAGCTCTGAAGGAGGCCAAAACTGAGGCAGAGTTGTGTGATGACATTTTGATTGACATTTTGCTGGCAGATTTTTTGCTATTGCATTCCTCCATCTCCTTTTAAATTTTGCTGTCCCCTTATTTTTTTTTAATTTCAATTTGCAAGGTGTCGAGCTGCTAAGTAATTTCTCATTTATGCTATGACCTCACAGCACAAGAGACATGCCAGATTCTCCGAACACTGCAGATCCTGTACTGATCTCATCAATGAAGTATTGGTAAGGATATAAGTTTAAAGAACTCCTCAAATAATTCCCCAGATACCCTGCAATTGAAGAGAGGGATATTTAACGTTTAAGATTGCCTAGGCTGAAATGAACTGAACTCATCTCGACTGTGTTCCAGAATGGAGGTCTGTTTGCTTGAGGAAAGTCTTTTCAAAGCAAAGCTACTACAATTGTTCTCATATATGCTTCATAAGAAATGCTTTAAATCAAGGCCTCATCTTATTTCACAAGGGTGAGCTCTGTGAGTTGGATTTGTTGTTTGTTACAAATTCAAACTATGGCATTTCAAATGGTAAATGGCAACTTAGTCTCTTAGGAATCACAGATAGATATATATATTTATACAGAGCAGAATCCAGTTGGACAAACAAAATTTCTGTAGGTCATTGTTAATAACAGGATCAAACAGATAATCTGTCATATGTGGCAGTGATACCAGTCCATTATATGTTACTGTTCATAATTGTAAATTACTTTTCAAAGCAACCAACATAAATTAGGCATAACTTAATTTCTTCTTTGACTTTATTGCACTTTTTCCATTGTAGTTGTCAATCTTCACCTCTTTCTCATGTCTCAACTGGTAACACATGTGAAAAAAAGATGATAGCTTTTGTGGTGGCTGTAAGCTACATATGTCCCTCTTGCAGCCCTTTAAATTTTTACTTTAGTTCACTGGTTCTCTGAGCACACAGAGAAGTAGTGCACAGTGTAATACTTGCTAAACTGTTTTTTGAGTGAGCAGGAGACTATCTCAGATCGTGAAAGCAGTCCAACCACAATAGCACGTATTGTCTCAGCCTAGCTCCTGAGACATCTTTTTCCTTTCCAGTTCTGGAGTTACACTGGCCAAAAATTTCTTTGAGTCCTCTGTGTTTTGTTGACATATTTAGTGAATCAACCATGTGTTGTATTGTATGATATAGTTGTTCCCTTCTTTCCAAGTACTTGATTTTATATTCAAATATTTTGAGGCACGTATTTTTACCTATGATAGGTATGAATAATGTTAAAATCCTGCAATCCTTAGCCTCAGGAGTGATCCTTGTTAGCATAAACACCATAGATTAAATGCATCCACACAAGCAAAGTTTACATTCCTTACATATCTGTCTGGGGTAGGTGACTGTGCCCACATGCCTTTGAAATAGTCTTTGTGTACCATCAGGATAAACCTAGTGCAATAGAAATTGCCCAAAACTTCTATAAGGAAGCCCTGTTTTCACCGAGATAACTCAGACTTTGCCAAGTTGGTACCATAGAGGATTTAACCAGATATGCTCAATACCTTTCTTGAACTTCATTTATTTGCAAAAGTACATCTATTAGGTATTAGTGTGAAATCCAGTGGTTAAACCATTTTTGATTGTTGCAGTACTTCAGAGCTGTGAACATGAACTTTGGAAAACAATTTGCTTCCATCTGAGGAGTTTCTTTTTTTCTCATACTTTAAAATTTTTTTCATATTTTTTTACATTATAAGCCCTTAAAATGATCTCTTCAGAACTACAGAGGGGAGTTATTAGTCTGCCAGTTAATTCTCTGCAGTTTTCCTTGACATGTTCCTTTGTTTTGTAGCCTGCACTGACACGAAGACCTCATCTCCAGGAGCAAATGAACATGCTCCATCTGAGGGCTGCAGAGGCAAAGCAGGGCATTATTTGAAACTTTCACTTACAGGAATAAGAGTCCAGTCCCTTCTATAGCAGCGAACAGAGACCATCATTCCTGAGCCTCCAAGATCTTCTCTGACTAATAAATAGGTGTGGGATCACAGTGCAACAGTGCCAGCAGCTCATCCCTACAGCTCCCACTGACTTTATCCATGACAGCAGGGCTGATATCAATATTCCAACAAGACTAGTAATGTCTGGGGGCGGAGACTGCAGCATCAAAGCATGAAATCAATATTTTTCCAATTGGCAGTGTTTCCTGGTTTCAGTTGAGATAGAGTTAATTTTCTTCCTAGTAACTGGTATACTACTGTCTTTTGGATTTAGGATGAGAATAATGTTGTTAACACACTACTGTTTTAGTTGTTACTGAGCAGGGCTTGCTTACACTGAGTCAAGGACTTTTCAGCTTCTCATACTGCCCTGTCAGCGAGGAGGTTGGAGGTGCACAAGAAGCTGGGAGGGGACACAGCCAGGACAGATGACCCCAACTGACCAAACGGATATTCCATACCATATGATGTCATGCTGAACAAAAAAACTTGGGGGAGTTGGCTGGGGACACACAGCTGAGGAACTAGCTGGGCATCAGTCAGCAGGTGGTGAGCAATTGCATTGTGCATCACTTGTTTTGTATATTCTTCTATCATTATTATCATTTTCCCTTCCTTTTCTGTCCTATTAAATTGTCTTTATCTCAACCCATGAGTTTTACCTTTTTTTCCGACTCTCTCCCCCATCCCACTGTGGGGGAGAGAGTGAACGACTGTGTGGTGTTCAGCTGCCTGCTGGATTAAACCACAACACAGTGGAAGCCGTAATGCCCTTTAGCCAATGAGCATCTCCACTGAGGACTGCAGCACAGGCAGGGGGTTCTTCCTGCCCCAGTGTGCTGTGGCCTTAGGCTTGGTGCTGGCATATGTGTGCTTTGCATTTAAGGCAGGTGTAAAATGACTGAGATTTTAGTGGGTGTTATAAGCTTCTCTTGGGGAGGTGCTCCATTATCCCTAAGGTAAGTGTCGTCCTTGCCTGTTACTGTGCTTTCTCTGGAATAAAACATATGCATGCATACTCATGCACACACACACACACACACACACACACATGGAGAGATGCAGTAACCAAGACAAGGTACTAACAGAACCCATTGATATGTTCATTTTTATTACCCTTATTTTTAATACATAAACACAGCACTTTTTTCTTTTTTTTCCCTCCATCACCCAGGCCTCATTCAGTTCACAGTGCAGACTGAACTGGTAATAAATCAGGCCATACACTGCAAGAGGCTTTCTTGGGACCTCTATCTCTTCTGCTGCAAAATTTGTGAGATAAGTGATTTAACAGACAGTGTCACACAAACAGAAACAGCACTATTAATGCTAACAAGTTCTAGTGCATTTGTATCATGTCTTTTGGTTCAAAATTCCCCTGCCATGCAGACACTCTGAAATTGAAAAACAAATAAGCTCATGTTTTAGTTTTCCCTCTTCCTTCCTAAGGTCCAGTACCCTTTCCTAGCATCCTGTTTTCTGAAAACTTGTAGTTAACTATTAACTGTAACTGTAGGTTAATAACTACCTTGGTTATTTCTGAAATCTCTACTTTCCTGTCAAGTCTTAGTTTAAATTGGTCAATAAGTTCAATGAATGGACAGATGCAAATGCGCGTGCACAGACATGGGCACAAACATTTCTTAGAAAATTGGGCTAAAATGGTTTCATGGTTATGGTGATTCACTGCTACTTTGTAAAATTGGATTGTACTTCTGCCTTTCAAAGAAGTAATGAGAAAGTCACATTAACTGAAATTCTCACTACTTATTCCTTGGTTTCTCACTATTCAAATCTGATGTTTGATGCTCAGAAGATTTTAGGTCAAGCTTTGCAAATCAGGTCAATAAGACCTCTGCTTATATATAAAGTATTCAAATTTACTCTTAAATATAGTCTACAATTTTGCCTCTATTCCCTTTATTCCAGTTTCCAATTCATAAAATGAGCTGAACAGTATCACGTTCTGCCTCGTTAGAGATGTGGTAAAGAAAAATGTTTTACATATGAAGGGAAACAAACCAACAGGGCCAAATATGCATTTCTTACCCACAAATATCCAAAACATGTTCAAATATCTGCCTCATGGAAAAAATGGCTATTGAGGAGGCACAAAAAAATTATAATTCCAAACAAGCCACATTTTTTATTTTTCTTGTAGGAAAGAAAAGTGTAAAAAGAAAGAAAAATGCTTTGTTTTAGCAATAGCCAATGTGCTTCACAGAAAGTCTCTGAAATATACTGGATCCTAGGATCCTGAGAGCAACAGCCTATAGTCCAGCTGTTTCTTTTATGGGAACCCATACAGGCTGTTGGACAGCCAGTGCTTGGAAATTGGGAGCCAGATGACTTGGGATGGGGATCTGAAGCTCTGAAGTGCTCTGCCCATGGTAGGAAGCCTTCAAGAGAGAAGAGTCCAGATGTAGGCTTTTAAAGAGCATCAAAAAGTATTTCAGTTCTTAGAGCTGCACACTGGGTTTCAAACATTCACACACTGTGTGACACACTTGCATGTTTGCACAGCTTCTTCCATTTAGATAGTAGGTTTTGAACTCTGTTGCCTCAGCTCTAAAACTCCTTTCAACTCATCCAAAGCTGATTGCCAGTCTCTGTGGCAAAACATGTGTTCTGTGTGATCCAGAGCTCCTGTGGGATTGGGTTACATCACAGCCACAGGTGGGGAGTCTGAGCTCCCCAACAGCAGGCAAGCAATCAACAGGTTTCTATCAGAAAGCTGTCTTCTGTGGTGTTTCATCAGAAGAAACTAACACATTTCTCTGAAAAATTAAAGTTTTTATAATTTAGATTTTTTTCCCGTGAAAACCAGTTTCATCAGAGAATTCCAGTTGAGACTGTCCGCATTTTAAGATCTAAATCCAAAAGGAGTTGGATGTTATGGAGCTCTGACAGAAAACTGAAAATGGGGAAAAACTAACAGAACAACAAAACTGACAAAGAGCCTACTAACGCTGCTGTTTTACCTGTGAGGCTGTGAAGTGCCACTGAGACACATCACCACTTTTGGAGGTGGGTGAGGTAGTTCTATGAGGACATCCCGCTGTATGCTGTGGCCAGTTCCAGATTTAAGGCACACAGCCCAATCCAACCTGTGTTTAAATTCCTGCAGTGCTGGGTTGGGGCCTTGGCTTTCAAATTCTTTGTTTCCCAGGATCTGGATCCTGTGAGCCTTAGGAACAAGCTTATATCCCCATCTTTCCATCTTTAGACCAGGCTAGCCCAAGACTCATTCTCTCCCACAAAGGGATTTGTAATGAATATTCCTTGCTGCGCTGCTTCTTATGTGTGAGTGACATTTCTCACTTACCCTTTATAGCACCCCGTTCTCAGCTTCAACCGCACTTGCCTGCCACTTGCAAGTTGTGAAATGACCAGCATTTTCCCTGTTGACCAGACAAACACCCCATTTCTCTAGGGAACACAGTCTGTAGGTAGCTGGAAATTGGGTCTAAAGAGTGAACATGTGGCCATATGAAAGAATGATAATTAACATTTAATTATTTGCTGAGAACTGCTTTCAACAAACGCTTATTTTTAACTTATGGTGGAGTAGCCACCTGCCTTCTCTGACTGCATAACCAGCAGCCTTTGGGCTTCCTATTTGCCAGCAATCATCTGAAAAGCAACATCTGGCAAGTAAGATTTGTATTCATATGCTGGCAGCACTTATCAAATGTTTCTTGCTGATCAGGGATGCCCAGAGTGATTTTGCTTTGAGGCCGTAACCTCTCTGAACACCCACAATCTCAACTGCAAACCCAGCCAAATATGGGTGAAGTTAAGCACTTCAAAATGAGGCCCAGGTTTAGACAACTTTGGGAGAGGAGCCATTTTGGGCAGGAAGCTGATGGAGGTCCTGACAGAACCCTAAGCCAAAGACCTCCATTCAGTCCAGGCTTGAACCCTCTCCTGATCAACCATGTACAGCTGGTAACTTCAAAGCTGAGTAATGACAACTTTTTCCACTGAAAAACAGTATAATGAAAGAAGACTACCTTCATCCAAGCACACACTGCAATCAGAAATGTCACCAAGAATGTGGGAGACAAAATCAGTCACCAGTTGCCCTCTGTGGCGAGTACCTTCCTATCTGCAGTTGTTTCATTTTGCACAAAGCAATTTAGAATTCATTAAGAATTAGGAGACACTTATTACCGACAAAATACACCATTAAAGAGGATGACATCTCCATGTCATGGCCAACCTTGTCCATCATTACATTCTAGGCAAGACTCCATCCAGTAGCTATTTTCTAAGAAAACTCATTGAAGTGAGTCCCTGGTAAGAAGCAGGTAGAAGAACATCTTGGTAGATACAGAGTTGATTTACATGTGGATTAAGAAATAAGCATGGGAATTTTGTCAAGACTGAAGAGGTTTGGGGCATTCACAAAGAGCAGTGGGTAACTCTGAGGACTTGACCAAAGTCCCTTCTGGCATAGAAGTTTTAGAAGATCTTTTTTCCAGAATATTACATAAAAATTGCCAAGGATATTAATTCAAGACTGAGACAGTGCTAAGCAAACAATAGATGAGGGGATAATTTCAATAATGGAGGCAAAAACTGTATAACACCACATTCAAACAATACCATAAAATTGACTCACCAGAGGAGGCAGAGTTCCTGCAGAAAGCAATTGTGTATGTCATGGTTTAACCCCAGTCAGCAACTAAGCACCACACAGCCACTCGCTCACCTCCCACCCCTCCCCCGCCATGGGATGGGGGAGAGAATTGGAAAAAAAAGTAAAACCCATAAGTTTAGAAAAAGACAGTTTAATAGGACAGCAGAGGAAGGGATAATAATAATAATAATAATAATAATAATAATAATAATGAAAAAAGGATATACAAAATAAGTGATGCACAATGCAATTGCTCACCACATGCTGACTGATGCCCAGCACATCCCCAAGCAGCAATCACTTCCACCTGGCCAACTCCCCCCAATTTATATGCTGAGCATGACATCATACAGTATGGAATAGCCCTTTGGCCAGTCTGGGTCAGCTGTCCTGGCTGTGCCCCCTCCCAGCTTCTTGTGCACCTGGCAGAGCACGGGAAGCTGAAAAGTCCTTGAGTAGCATAAACTCTACTCAGCAACAACGAAAACATCAGTGTGTTATCAACATTGTTCTCATCCTAAATCCAAAACACAGCACTATACCAGCTCCTAGGAAGAAAATTAACTCTATCCCAGCTGAAACCAGGACATGTATTACCAGGGAAGTTGCCCATGTTATCATGCAAGTGTACAAAAAAGAGAGAGTGAATTTAACTGTCTTAAACTGTCAGTTCTGAACTTCTGAATGTTTGAATTTATAATCTACACAATGATATTTTCAGATAGTAATTTTTTTTTTTAAGTATTATCTATGAAAAGTCCAATTCTGCCTGATTTGGAAGAGTACCTAGCAGCACAGAGGATTTGTATCACTGGGCTCTAAGCAGATAATTCACTTTTCCAAAACATTTTGGAGTTGCATGCATTTACATAAAATTTTAGAAAAAGATAGATAAACTGATATTTGCATTCATCAAAGGCTTGGAAGTTGATCATGGAAGCATTCTCCTTTTTCTTGTTTTGAAAATCTAATATAGTTTTTAAAAGTTTTTAAAAATAAAAAGTTAAGTGTGTTCTAACATGCAAAATGAATGTTAAATGGGTTTAATTTTTAGATAATTGTTTTTTCATATAAACAGTATAACATATATCCCAGTAGTTATTTTATTATGATTGCATTTAAAATTGTAAGTGCAATACTAATGGACAAAAATTCATTTATAAGTTAATTATAGCACAGCAGGTATTTTGCATAACATTTTTTTTCAGTACTATTTTTGTAGGAGAAGATGAAACTGTTGTAAGAAAATAAGCTGCCTGAGGCATGACATTCAAATATTGTACATAGCAGAACACAAATTACCTGGCTGAAGAAGATGGTAGCATAGAATTGTACAGATATCTGTGGGCTCCTTTCTATAAACAATACTTCGTCTTGAATAAACATCTTGTACTGATTCAGATCTCACTGCTATGAGTGTTTTATATGTCTCACTATAGTCTGTGCAACTTATTGAGGTTAATGGCCAATACAGTCACTATTCCTTATGCAATAAACTACTTTATTTTCATCTGTAAGTTCTCTGAGGAGTAACACAAGCATAAAGGCTGTATTCAGCATATATGAAATATAACCCTATTAGAGGACCCAACAAAATTACATGAGCTCTGAAGCAGAAAAGCTGCCAGCTCTGTAGAATGATGGCTTCTATATTCTTGAATGAAATGAAATGATAAGGCTGCAGGTTTCGCTCTAAGAGGTTAAACCAAAAATCCAGGGCTGCACAGAAAGGCCTCAATAAAATAGGAAGGTGACAAACATAGACTATTTAAAGATTTCATGTGAGAAAATAGGTACCTGGCTTAAAGCTGGGCATTTCAGGATAAGCAAACTTTGAAAGGAGAAAAACTCTTTCACAATCTTCTTAAAACAGTTTTACTCATCCCACATATTTATATCAAGAAACATTATGACAACCATACAAGAAGATAATAACAGGACTTTTGAAGTAATCTCTGTACTAATAGGCTAATATAGCTGATGTTTCTATATTCATGTGCAAATGCCAGCTGAACTACTTTGAAATATAGTAACTTCTCATGGCTTAATTTCTAAACAGAAAATGGGTTACATAACATAACACAAAGGCAGGAAATAAAGCTTATTCGTGCTTTTGTTTTTATTAATTGTTGTGGCAAATGAGCCCCAGGCTCTTCAATTCATTACTAAAGGTCTGAATGTTCCCGTATAATCCTTTTTTCCATCATTCAGTAGTGAACATCATTTACAGTTTCACATCTAGACCCTATAAAACAGCAACAACACTCTAAATTCAGATACAATGAGATTTTACAGAGTGCTTATTAATGTTGCTTCTGTCTAGCCTGCTGTGATTAAAACAGCTAGTGGTAGCAATACAATAGTAAGCAGCACTAACCAAATGCATTTGCTGGATACCTGTGGATGTTGGGAAGAAGTAGCCAGTAAAGTAGCTGTCCCATCTACAATAAAAAACACATATCATAAGATTTTCTGTATCTGGTTTCTTTGAAGTCTTTCATAGGACTTTTTTTTTGGGGGGGGAGGGTGTCTATTGATGTATATCCCATTCTAGCCAGAATAAACATCACGGAAACTATTTTCTTCCAGATAAACAAGGATGCATGCTGTTTTCTGAACTGCACATCTTGTCTTGTAAGAGGTACTAAAATTTGCACTCTTTGCAGCTTTCTGCTTAGGAAGTAATGTGTATGGCACAATGAAGGAAACATCCGGAAAGAATGAAAACAATGTACTGATCCGTTTATTAACTTTCCATTATACTGCCATCAAGCCTCTGGAAGAAGCCCTGCTGCCAAAAGAAATAAATGGGCAAAAATGACATTTATGATAAAATCAAATACTTTAACAGTAGCTTGAAATTGACTCAAGCTACAACAGTTTTTCTTTTTTTTTAATCATAAAAAAAAGCAGACATGAATTATTTATTCAGCACCAATTCCTGCAGCATTATCTAAGCTTTGGAAGTTGTTAACCTCCATAACTCTGCAGGGCACTAGCATGGGCGGTGTTAAACATTCCTGTCAGCAGTCCAGAAGTGATATCCTTTTATGAGAGATCTTGGGGAGAAGCAGTCCTTCCCTTGCAGTAACAGTAGGGTGCAATAAAACCCTCAATAAGCAGCACTTTGTATTCTGGTGCCTGTGGAAGTGACTCTGAGCCCCCTCAGCACCAGGGAGACCCCGAAGGGAAATCCCATGGAATATACTTTTGCAACTGTGACAAAGACTTCACAGTCTGGTTGACAAAAAAACAATATTTTTATTTTATTACTGCATTTGACACTGCAAGCTAAAACCTTTTTACATCTATATGAATTGTATATTTAAAGGAGTATTTATGAAAGAATAAATATGCATGTTTAGATTAACTTACACAGTAATGACAGTATTAATATGGCATATAACCTTTTAATTAAATGGGTCAAAACTGTCTCATGGCTGTACTGAGTAGTTCTAAATATTCCAGTTGCAACGGTAGTCCCTGAGAATTGTGTGGGCTTTCCCATTATTTATACATAACAAACTTTTTTTTTTTTTTCTATTAAACTCTGTCAATTTTCACTGTTCAGTGGGGGACTGGTTACCCAGCGGCTTAGTGAGGCTGTGCTGAATAAACATTTCAATGAAATGTGATGTCCAGTTGAAATAGTGAGGTGGAATATAAATAACCATTTTAAAATTTGATCAAATGATGATACACTTATCCTGTGAAAAACAAACTAACAAGGCAGTCCTGGGTTCTTTCTTGTGCCATTCAGTCACAACCCAATCCTTACTCTTTACACAGTTTCTCCATGTGCAGAATGCTACCTGACAGTCTTCTAAGTGATTGTTTTGGTGGATAAGAGGAAGAAGATGTTATTTTGTCACTCATTAATATTCCCTCACTGTCAAGGAGTTACTCAGCTAGACCTTGTTAGATAAGAGAAGAATATTGAACCTTACGGATGGAAACAGGAGAACTCTTATTCCTAGGATAATTTTAATTGATGCCTACCAGGAAGCTGAAGGCCAGATATAGCTTATTCTATGTTCTTTAATTTTCTTCTAACTCTGTCACTTAAAAATGGGAATCTACATTGCAAAAAGCCTGGAAAGAAATTATGCTGAGTGTGTTTACATTATTCTTCCTATAAAACACTTCTAAAAAGTCCTAAAACATATTTTTTTTAACACTATCTTACTTTTACTACCTGTCTGAGAGGGAGGCAAAATAGAATAGGTCTGCTTTCTTTTACTCTTGACTATATATTTACATAACCAGCCTATTTTAGAGATTTTTCACATTGAGTTGTTAGGGAAAACAATTAGTTTGTCCTGATATTATTTATTGCACAGAAATGGGAGGAGAGGTTGAAGACAAATCTATAAACTCTGTGAATGTGATTAATTTCTTGCTATTTTTTCCACAATATATTTTCATATCTTCTCTTTAAATATTGGTTATTTATGAGGGTCACTTGCTTGGTAATTTAAGCATTATGAAGGTATGGAAGGAGAGTATTAACACTGTCCAACTACTGGTTTCCTATTTAATTTACTTAACCTGCTCAGTTATTTGACTAGTCTTCAGAGCACATAAATTAGTCTCATGCTCTCAGTTGCTCCCTGAAAGTGCTTGTCTATGTGCTGACTAGAAAGGGAGCCTTGGGAGACCAGCTGCCAACTTAGTTGCCTGAATCTACAGGATGCAGTTGAGCTGCTCTTGAAGTCAAAGGAAAGACTGATTTCAGTTTGTCTGACAATATGTTTGTTTACAAATGCCAACTTGTCCCACAGATGATATAAAAATTATTGACGTAGCTACAATAGCCATATAATTCTTCCAAAAGCAATCAGGAATTCTGGAGATTGCAGGTATGCATGTAAGAAAAAGCCAATAGCTACAATCTTGTTTATTAACTCTCTGAATAAGAGTAAACTATAAAAGTCATAGAAAAATAAGAACTGAAGAAACCTCAAGAGCATCATCTTGACTTTCCTTCTGCCCCAGGGCAGAGTCAGATTGTGACAGTTGTTATTCCTATCATGAACTATTCTTGACAAATGATTGCCTGAGCTGTCCTAAAAAAGGTCCAGAGATGAAGACTCTGCAATTTTCCCAGGCAAATGAATCCTGTCCCTCATTATCCATACCAGTCTTTCAAGGCTTTTTCTGCTTCCTAACTTGAATCCTTTGTGCTACAGTTAAAGCCCACTACTACCTGTCATACCTACCACAATATGTAGGGAACAGATTATTCCGTTACTTTTTGCAATAGCCTTTTACATGCTTAATTGATATCATCTACTTTCATGTGATGATTTTTCAGTAAAGGCAAATGCAAAAAGGTTGATAAACACCATCAGACTTCTCAGTATCATATGGCAACATTTTTCCAAACCACGGAGTAAAAGACTAGTGCCTCTGCTCTTCTTTTTATGACTAACATACTGGAATGAATTTTCAGAATCTCTGATGTCTCTTACCGTTCTCCTCTCTCTTAAGTTTTGATGTGTCTAATTTCTATCCCTATGTTTGTTCTATCCTCTTGGTAGCCTGACTTGGTTTCCATTTTCTGTACAACTAAAATGTGAAGTATTGAGGATTCAGACTAGATAAAAAAAACTTTGTCTGTTGATGCTGTGTACTGACCCAATGTCAAAATGGTGTAAGAGAAACACCTTACATCCCAACCCTGTAAGTGGATTTGATCCTAAAGGCTTTGGATCCCTCAGTGCTACTTGACTGGCACTGAGAAGTTCTGCATCCACATAGCCCCAAAATGAGGAAGAATGATAAGCCTGCTGGTTTTAGCACATATCAAGACTGAAATCTTTGTTCATATTGTTAAATCATGGCAAGGGTGATGGAGATTTTGAGCTCTGTTTTGGAGGTGGATTTTGAAGACTATTTTTTCTCTTCTTAATACAGATGCTATTCTTTCCTTGTAGAAAGGAAAGATTCCTTTCCAGATTTCTTTACAGAAGTCTTGAGGGAAGAAACCATGAAACTGCTAAAGTTGTGCTTCAAAAGGCATTTCACACTTTGCAAAAGTGTGTACCAGATTGTTTGCAGAAGTTGTACAAGGCCAGGATCTGACTTGACCATTGTTAATGAGTTTATTCAAAACAGTTTCTAACCTTTTACAGTGGTTCTCAATTCTTTCAAGAAATTAAGGATAGCATACTTTTCAATACTGCATTGAACAATATGTTCAGTTAATCTGGTAGTTCACAGAAAAATCACCATCTCAGATTGTGATGTTCTTGTAGCTTGAAGATTTAGCTGTAGTAAACTCACCACAGACAGGAACAGTGAAATAGTACAGGAGAGAAAAGAGTTTAAGGCAGCATGATATCTTGTAGGATTTAGAAGAATAAGGAATATTGTGTTCATATAAGGTAAAACCAATGCTGGTAGATACAGTGACCTAGTCTTAAGCCAAAGGACTGCTGCAGTCATGGCTTGTCTCAGATCACTTTTAGTTTGTTTCCATGGAGAGTGGTATTTTCAGACGCTCCATTGTGACAGGCAAAATCACTGAAATCATCAGCCTACTACAGACATCTCTGCAAGCACCACTCCACCAAAGGTGCAAAGCAGGTATATACAGCACCTCGCAGAATGTTTGCCACAGCCTCAATCCTCCTTAGTCCTGGCAGCTGGCAAAACCATATTTGTGAGGACAACTCTTCCACCCAGATTTTGATTTATAAATACCATTGTTTTCAGTTTATCAGCTTGAAGTCAGCCCTAGACATTAACAGAACAGTCCAATGCTTGTTTTACTTTCAGAGGTATATGAATGGATACCTGAGTCATAGCTATTTGTCAGTACTGAAAGGTGTATAGGTGCTTTAGAGAAACAGAGAAAATCTTGAACACTACATTTTAATAGAAATGTTAAAGATGCAATCTTAATTGTAGTACTGCATTTAGATGCCCAAATGGTAGCAAAGTTGCCATGAATCACAGAGACAAAGGCAGAAATGTCACAACAGAGGTGAAAATGTAGCCTGAGAGACTTACAACAGGTGGCTACCTGGAGGGGAAATAAAGCAGCAGAAAGATTTACAGGGCACTGTCTTAATAGAGCTTGATACATTGTAGTGAAGCATGGATATTTATGTTCTATGTACAAGGTTTTCCTTGCAATTTCATTTGAATGAAGTAACCTTTTATTTAGTCTTTCTAAGTTTGTTATGTAGTGCTATTAGTGGGCATGCCTATGCCAGGATTTATCTGTGCACTTCACTATTAGAAAATTGACTGTATTGAGTACTGACTGTAGCCTTGAGGAAGAGCAGCTTCTGGGACCTAGCAGGTTGAGCTTTGTGAGAGTTCATGTCCTCTTCTTTACCAGTTGTGCAGGAAAGATGAATTTTTAACTGTCACACTTTGAAATATACACAGCAATCTTGATGATCAGATCTGTGTGCCAAGTCCTTCTGGTTAACTGTGAATTTAAGCTGTGCACTGAGACCTTCAGATAAACAGGATTTTACTGTAAATAAATAAGAGATTGCTGTCATTGAGCAGTCTCAGCTACTTATCTTGCTAAAAGCCACCAGTCCCATGTTGAATTCATTGCAAGCAATAAGCTCTTTTCATCTTGGCTTTTATCTTCCCATTGGGCTACCTTTTATTATAAGTTCTTATTACAAGAACTGTAAGCTGGCAATGTGTCACATGTGAATGAAAACTGATGAGATCAGAATGAGAATAAGCTGGGTGTCTCAAAGTTTGATTTTAATAGCACTCTTCTGGTAACTTTTTCAAAAGCACTATGTTAGCATTAAACAAAATTGGCAGAGTCTATCAAAAAATCTCTTCATGTACATCACCAGGGCACAATAAAGATGTATAGGATGTCAGAGATGAACAAACGTAAGTGTGAATGTTCAGGGAGACTGTCGAAATTCAGATTTTCCATAAAATCAGCTCAACCATTTAAAAAGGTTCCTGATCATTCTTCTGAGCCTTTGCTGAGTGAGCAACTAGTGCTGTAGTTTGAGTACAAATAATGGACTTATCACCAAATGAAGGATACAGGTTTCTATTCACAAGATAGGATACACACATGTTCTTTCTTAATTTCTTTTCCCATAGTTTCTCCAAGTTTTATTAAATTCTCAGCTTTTTTTTTTTTAAAAAAAGAAGGCATTATTTTATGAACATATGAAAGCACAAGGTAAAGAGAACTGACTTTTTTAAGTTAGGTAACTGAAGATGTGGGTTCGTTCTATTTTTTTGCTACATACTGTCTGTGTAAGTTTAAGGCCAAGCATTTATAGGCAGATTTTCAAAATTATGTAAGCAGTTCTTTTACAAATGAAAGCCTAAAGTTCTTTGTGGCAGTCTCCTATATATGAATATATTAAATTTTGCAATATTAATGCTTCCTATCCTTCCATTTCATTGTGATATTAAAGTCATAATGATTGGGAAGTGAGATGATTTTACAATACTAGAAGACATAAAAGTAGATAAATAAGAGTCAATAATAGACTTGTGTCTATTTCACCACAAATCATATTTTCTTTTTATAAATAAACCATATGCCACTGAAAACAGACATGGTCCCCACATTTTCATTGTAAAAATGTTAGCAGCTCCTCCATAACCAACAACAAATGCCTAGTCCCTAGATATCTCTTACCTTTGGCACTTCTAGACTTTTTTGCAATATTCATGTAAAATAACAATATTACTGCTTATCTTTATAAAAGTAATTTGAATTATGAAATAAAAAATAAAACTAGAACTCTGCCTTTAAGCTAAAGCCTTCAGACACTTTAACTTCTGAAACAACCACAATGTCAAAATGTTAGTGATGTGAGGTTTAAAATATTCAAAGCAAATGAATCTATCTTTTAAAAAAAGCTTACTTGAAGCATCAAATAAAGTAATATTTCCTGATAAATTCATTTAGAAATGTGCTGTTATCTACCCCACAGCTAGTCAGTCACAGAGTTGTGTTTCTGATGATAAATCCAGTTGGAATTTTGTTTTTGTTTCATTTGTTCTGAATACATTAAAAAAATCTTTGTTTCTTACTAATTTAGAAAATGATGTTCTCTGCTGGAAATATTCAAATAGGATTCCCAGCAGTCTGATTTGAACTAGACTCTCCATGTGCAATATCTAACCTAATAAGTTTGTTTGTTTGTTTTTAATAAAGTAAGATTAGGATTAAGTGATTACAATTCAAATAGCAGCACACATTTTTCATGTCAATCATTTGTCATTTGATAGATCTACCATTAAAATGTCAGATTTCATGATAAGACTTAGTTTAAAACCAGAAATTTTCACACTAACGTATTGTCTGTATTAGCAAATAATTTAAATGCAAATGTGTTAACCAATAAGACTGTGTACTTTCATTTAAAGAGGTGACAAATGTCTTACTGTAACTACTAAATCAGAAAAACTATCAAAAGAAAAGGGATTTGGTAATATCTTGACCTCTTCTATACATCAAAGGTGTATATAATATGTTGCATACACATGTTGATTTTTTCCTGCACTCAGACTACCCTGAAAAAAAAATGTGCAAGGACAACTGTAGTATTATAAAGAGGATAAATAGCATGGTCAGCTAAGAAAAAACAAAAGCTCTATTAAAAGTAAGAAAGGATAGAAATTTGAGTAAAATTGATTGCTAAACTGGCCACAAAAAAAAAAAGAGACATCCGCAGTGAAATTAATGTTATCTTCACATTTTTAAAAATCATATTTTCAATTATGTCTCTTAGACTTGGTCAGAAAATCTTTGATGATATTTTCCTATTGATGTGAAAATAAATAAGCTTTCTGGAATCATGCTAATTTTTTCAAAGAAGTAATTTAGAAGGAAAAAAGAGATAGACACAAAATATTCATCCTATCTTGGCAATAAGGGAACGAAACATTTTAATGTTTGTTTTGAAATTATTCTTAAGTTCAATGTTATATGATGCTTTGATTCTGTTGAAACCAAATGCTTTGATCCAAAACCAGTCTTTGAATGCATTTTTTGAAACATACAGTTTTATGGATTTTTGAAAATGAAATCAAAATCTTTTAGAAAAAGAAATGCTAACTGAGCTCTGGTTTAGTTAGCTGTACATTTTGTGCCTTCCCAAATGCTTAAGTATTTTTTTACTCTCTATACCCTGTTCAATATTTTGAAGTTAGATTTTGCTGAATGTTTGAGGAATTGAGAAAAACACCTAGAATCCCTCCACATTTTGCACAGTCTCACACCCACACACACTGTAACAATGTTTTGCTCCAGTGTAGCCACAACAATGAACAACTTCACTTTCGACAAACTGAAGAACTGATGGGGAGGGAGAATCTTCCTTGATGAGCTCTTGGCGTTGAACAGAGAATTGTACAAAAACCTGTTCACATGTATTTGCCCAGTACTGTTATCTTTAGAAGCAAACTCCTGTTTGATCTTTACAGGCTGCTTTTTTCCACATTCCTCAAACACGTCCAGAGTGGTTTAGTTCATTCATGTTAGCTTGACAGTTAACAGAAAACATATTAGTTTTCCTTATTGCACTACAGATCAGCTTCAAATGAGCTCACAGGCATTCTTAGCATTACTTGTGAGCTTAGTGAGATATAATGGTTTTAAAATCTTCACCAAACCAGTATCCAGAAGATAATACACTCGTAAAACCACTGACTCTAGCTCACCACAGTTTAAATCTCTCTGGCATTTAGAGAAACTGGTATCATTTTTTCCAACAAAATAACATTTGTAAGGTGTTAAAAGTTCATTTTAAAGTACTGTTGATGTAGTTCACTGGAATTTGCCTTAATAGCTTTTGTAATCCCTGGGTGAAAAAGCAGATCATTTGCTTTAGCAGATTATTTGGGTTTTTTTTCAAATGGAAAGCTGTGGAAGGGATTTAGTTTACTGACAAAGCAAAAAAGTAAAGTAATTTCATTAACTATGCTAATTTAGATTTCCCTAGAAAAAAAATCCCAAACTATACAATATCATCCCAACTATTACAATATCAATTACAATTAATCTATTTTTGAAATTCTAATTAAATGCCTGAGTGACAAAAATAGTGTGATTTTGTGTGGTTTTTTAAGAGAGAAAGTGTTTATTTTGTCCACTGCATGAAACACGTTTTGTGCTTTCCAAGTTTGAAGTTACTTAGCAGATTTCGCCTCAGAATTACATTCCTGATACTGGGCTTGAAAGGTAACTTCTGTTACTTTCTTTCAAGAACATAATGTTTTTAACATAAAATTTTGCTTTCAGGGTCCTTTCTGGGAGAGCAGAAAAGGAGTAGGAAAGATATCCTACTTGGACATTTTAGCTTAATGTACTCACAGTGCATCAAAAATATGTAACTTCCTACTATTCAAATTTGAGTTTGGCCTTTTGAACTTTTACAGACTTACTGCAAATTGCCAACCATGAGTGATTCTTTATGAGATAATCTCCCATTCCAGGAAACCAGGCACTGGGATGTGAGGCATGCAAAATACTTGCCTTGGAGGGAAAGGTATTAGGAAATTGCCTACCTACATATAAGTTCTGTGATGGTACTGTTAATAATGTTACTTCTGATGAAATAAAATGTGCTTCTTTAACCCCAATCTCTTGCTAAGGAAGATTTTTGGCAGAGACATTAGAGGCACAGAGGATTATTACACACCATAATCAGAACTCTGGTCATTTCCACTCTAACACATGGGGAACTGCAAGGAGAAAGGATTATTCACACCTACATTTCTTTTGTATTTAAGTTTTGATGAGAGATTTCTATAAGAAAAGACAAAAAGAGAAAAAGAGGAATAAGGGTGGAGGACAAATAGGCCTGATCCATACAAGTCAGGCTCAAAGTTCAACAGCTTGATCTCACAAACACATATCCTTAGGAGTTTTGTCAGATAGAGGAATGTCAGCAGTTGCAGTGAGACATAATACTGATTCATAATTCTATAATAAAATATTTTCTAGTCTTGAGAACTACAGAAAATGCAAAATAAAAACGTTCATTAAAAAATATCTTGCTAACATATCTAGCAAATAAAAGAAATTATGGTAATCATTGAATCTCTGGAGGAAAGTTAAAAGAGTCATGCCTTCTTTTCAAACAATAAATCAGTGAGCATGACTTCCTTGTATTAACATTGATTCCAGAAATACAAAAATTTCATTGACATGTTCAGATTAATACATTATGCGCTACTCCTGCCTTTATCATCAGCCTGCTGCTGGGCCAAAAACGAGTCCCTTCACCTCCCTGGATTTCCATGTCACCTTTTTCTCTGATTTATTTTAAGACAGTGAGTTCCTGAGGCTGGAGAAGTCAATATATGCTCTCTTCATGCCTAGTATTACGGACCTGCAGTATCTCTCAGGTTCTCTGGCACTATTGTATTACAATGCATAACAATAGAGATTCATTTATTGATGTATCTTAGCAACTCCTTATAATAAAAGAAAACAAACAAAAAATTGGCCTTCGCTGATATAAAAATATATTCTTATTTTTCTCATGACAGTATCATAGTTTATATCCATCTAATCAAAATAAAATCTGTGTTTTAGGCCTTTGAAAGTTCTCATTTGCAAGCAGAGAGAAATGAGTCTTCCCTTTCTTGATGCAATGATGTTTGACAACCCACTTCTTTGCACATCCTTTGTGGTTACATGACCATGTCCTCGTGGTTGCAAGAAAAAGAAGTCCTATTTAAATATAGTTTAGAGTATATTTTACCTGTGTCAAATTGTGTCTTCTTGTTCTGAGGGTAAATAAAAACCCTGTGAGAAAGTTAAAATTACTTCAAAATCTATGACATTCTGACAATGTATCCCCTGTAGCATTGAGCAGAATGAGCAGACTGGGCTTTTTTAAAGCATAAGATGGACAGTTCTCCATCTTCCATCATGTGAACACACCAAGACATTTTGTAGATTTTAGCAAGTGGAAACAGGCTCTGCACACTTTTCTGTCCCTTTACAAAGCAGCATCTAATGACTCCCGTACTCTCCTGCCTCTTCCCCTTGCCTCTGAGGAATCCAACCTGTGCTACCAGTACGAACATGATCAGACCTCAGGTGCATGACTTTCTTCATGGGTTATGAAGTCATTTGCCAATATCACTGCATCTCTGTCCAGCTTCACTGTCTGCAAAATCTTAGAAACTTTGAGACGTGTACTGTTCAGGGAGACATATTTGTTAAGATCAGTATTGCTAACTATTGCTTAGACAGAGAGCAATTTTGGGGAAGGATTTTTGTTTGTGCATAGCATTTGTTCTAAATCTAAGACAGGGTGCCAGGGTACGTATGCATTCTTGGAGTCTAGCTTCTGTTAATCATGTGGGAAATGACACATTTTTTAAATGTTAGAGTTTACTTTCTAAGAGAACTATTGCAGTATTCCTGTATTAGTGTAGGCTTCCTTGCTCAAAATGAAAACCAATTTCAGTTTGCAATACTTATTAATATTTGAATTGATTTCATGAATTCCAATTTGCAAAAGAAGGCATGTTGGGCCTATATTTGGCAGAATAAAAGTTTTATTTTAACCCTTAAAGGTTGTCACAAAAAATCAATTTTACAATTGCAAGTTATAAAATCTGTAAATTTGACTGTCATTTACTTTCTAAAAGTTGTATTTGCCACCTTTATGCAGTGAACGATGAAGAAACCACAAAAGACTTTAAAGCTACCTGGATGTAAAAAGAAAAGCCCTTATAAAAAATGAAATGGTAGGTAACTTCTTCAATTGGTTGAGGATTGATTTCTGTAATGAGGATAAAGGCCTAATAAGTGATAGTATCATTGGTCCTGGGGATTTAGGATTAGTGTGTAAACATTTTTTTTACCTTCTAAGTTGGTGTATTGATTTTATATTGATATTTCCATTATCCTCGCAGTTTTTCCTTAAGAATCCATTTGTTGATTCAATGTCTTGCTCAGGCAGAAGGAAGGAAAGATTAAGAAAACAAAGTCAAGTTGATAATGACTACTCACGACTCTCTGGGAATACAGGAACTGCCAAACTCCGTCTTTTTCCAGTTTTGCAGATTACTTTGACAGTCCTTTTTTGTTTATGTTGTACACAGGCACCACTTTATTGCAACTCACAAAAACAATCCAGTGCTCCTTGATGAGAGCTAAGGTACATATCTTCGGTTCATTTTCTTTAGTGCTTCATCAGCATTTGTTCTTGTCACCCAGTGGAATAATACGACAGAAACAAATGACAATGTGCTTCCTGCTTGCTAAATACAAAATGGTCTGCACATAGCTAAGAAAACTCTTGCTTGTTTTGTATTTGAAAGTGCTCTGTGGAAAATCAAATGTTAGTGACAGATAGCATTCCTTTAAATATTTTCAGATTTAATGTAGACCTGCCAGACCTCCTGGGAAAAGAAAATCAATCTTTCTATTTCTTTTTTTTTTTAAAACATATTTATGAATTTTTTAGCCCTTTCATCCAACAAAAAGTGACAGATATAAATAGAATTCATATAACATGAAACAGATAACTCCATATCATGGATATACAAAAATAAGGAGCAGTGCCATAAAAATAAGTCCTCAGAAATATGAAACAAGGAGGACTGTACCTTGGAAAAAAAGAAGTGTAGCAGTGATTACCATCATAATTGTATTCACAGTGCAGGTTGCATTTTACCACAAAAAAATTGAAAAAGAGCAAGCTAATGTTTATAATTTACATTTAAATGGTTTATATAAAACAAACAGTCATGCGATTAATACCTTAGGGAATACATCATCATAAATACTTTACTCAAATGACAGCAGAGTATTTATAATACAGAGGCTACATATTTTTATTATCTGCCATTAAAAGAATAGGAAAAAATATATTTAATAATAGTTTATTTATTTGGTTCCTCAAATACTTAAGGTTTCTTTTCAGAAAATTCTTATGGAATTTAATTAGAAATTAAATCAACTGGGTTTAATAACAACCAAACATGATTATTGTGGCTTTCCCAGGAGAAGCAGCAAACACACATGCTTAAAATAATTTTTATTTGAAGATCATTAAAAATGTAGCAAAGAATACTTAACTTTTGAATGGAAATTTGACATTTCCCATGGAAGTTATGTTCCTGGTATAGATTTCTGCTAGATTGTTTTTCATGCATAAAAAGTTTACATTTCTCATTGTAAGACTGTGGAAACATATTTTGGAGAAGGGATGAGACTGGGTGAATTTGGAACCCAGAAGTAATTTATTTTTTCCACTGCTGAAAAAATAATTCATACCTCAAAAAAAATACAACAGAAGTCCAACGGAGACTTCCTAGATGCTAATTTGTTACTATGGAAAAATTCAGCTTACTTATTATTTGCCATCTATCATGACATAGTTATAATGAACTCTGGAAACTAGGCTGTGAAGGATAATGCTAAGTACATGAAGCTAAAACATTAAAAAATTATTTACTTTAGAAAACCAGTTGTGTTCTGGGATGGGGTTTGTTTTGTTATTTGAGAGAAAGCCTCAGACAGCTGACAGACTAAAACAAAATAGTAACTGTGACCACTGCCTTCAGCCAACCTTTTCCCCTGGGAGATGTTTCACAATAAGGAGAGGCTATCTGTCTCCATAACTGTTTGCTAGCATTTGGGAGGCAGAAAAGAGGGACATAATGGCTTCTAGATTTTCTTGCTGCCAGAAAATTTTGTAATATCTTCCAATTCCCCTAAAGGAGATGAAGAAGGAAAAGTGGCCATTCTCTTTTATTCACAGCGTGAGCTGTCAGGATGACCTGTGTTATTCTTGTCAGATCCCTGTGCATGTGTGTGCAAAGAGCAGTGCACTTGTGTCATCAGTTTTATAATCCCAGAGACCATAATGCCTGTGTATCCTCAGAAGACCCCAGCATAAACCCTGTTTTATGATATACTGTCATAGGTTTGGTGGAAAGAAGTTGACCAGATTTATTGTATAGAAAGCATCTACTATTGTTGTCATCCCAGCAAAGTGTTAATACATGAATGCCAAGACAAGACAGTACAAAACCGTTTCACCCTGCTAATAAAAAAGTTCATATGGTTTCAAATTCCCCTTTTATACAGCTGTAAGAGTCTGAAGTGTTAAGAACAATTGTCTCAAAGCTTGCTTGGGTGTGTTTATCTGATAAGACTGGACAGCAGACCACTCTTCTGTCTGATAAGGCCCAAGGGCGGACCATTCTTTGGCTTATCAAGTGCCACTATCTTGCAAAGAGATGCACAAACTTGCTGAAGCTGCAGGCCATTCTTTGGCTTATCAGGTACCATTAACTTGCAGGGAAATGTGCGAACTTGCTGGAGCAGCAGGCCATTCTTTTGCTTATCAGGTACCATTAACTTGCAAGGGAACATGCAAGCTTGCTGAAGCAGCCGGGCATTCTTTGGGTTATCAGGCACCACCAAGAATGGGACACCAATTGATATCCGGGCCAGGCCACTTGCCCACCAACAATACATATTGTGTGACTGGATGTGCAGGTGTGGCATACGTGATGTTCCTCTGGGTAACCAAATGGAAATGAGAGGGGAAACTCCCTCTCCAACATGGGATAAAAGACGGTACAACGAAACCAGAAGAGGGGGAAAGAAGAAAGCACAACGAAGGCAAAAAGAAGGCAAAAAGAAGAAAGAAGTTGAAGAAAAGAAGAAGAAGCCTTTCCACCACCGGAGAACTGAAGACTGAGGACCAACGGGACGCCGCTGGATCCAGGGTGGTGACTATCCTTTGCTTACCTCTCTGATCGCTTGCTTATTTTCCTCCTAATATTTCCTGCCTTTCCTATCGCTTTACTCTTTTATATTTACCTAATAAAACATCTGATTGGCGGCATATGACCTCGTTTGTGTCTTAATTTCGCCCTTGGGATCATCACAAACCTTCCCTGAGCCTGACAATCAGGCCAGGTCGTAACAACAGCAGGCGAATCAATTATATTACATTTGCACCCTGGTCTGGATGTTCACATTCCCTCGCTACTCCCAGGGCTCTGGGTTGCCCCATGCTTAGTAACTCTCTCTTGTTCCCATTCTGCCAGGCTATGTACCTGTACACAAGTTATATAGCTTACCTACAGGCTATCAGGTGATGCTGTTCTTACTCTGAGCTTAATGAGGGGGCATAGTGGGATCTGAATATAGGGGTGTGTTTCAGATATTTATCAGAAACAAATAGCCTTTTAATCGCAGAAATGGAGACTCATTCTCAGTATTCTGTAAACTCTGGTTTCATAACTATTCATTTAACAGTTGTATAGCACTAATTTATGCATAACTGTCATATAAAGTCAGACTTTCTACAGAAAACATGCAATAGTTCTGGAGAAAATAAAAACTTGTCAATCTATTCCAGTAACGTCATCTGGAAATTTATCTGTAAATATGTCTCAAAACAGGGTCCCCATTGCTCAACATGTTTCATGCTTCCACTGAAATTTTTTTAACCTGAGCAGTGATCTCTCCCTAGGTTTGACTTTAATGGACAATAAGTTGATGCAGAGAGAGACTAGGCATAATTAAGCTCTGCATTTCTAACAGTTTTCCCCTTCATATCTTCACTTCCAAGGCATTCTTCTTCGTTTGTGGTGATTTTCCATTTCATTGCTGTCTGGCTGCAATTTGAACATCTGAGATAAGAGTGAAAGGTTTTTCTTACGATAGTTCCAGGAAGCCAAACACTGACTCATTCCTTCTGTATATCAAAGTCTGAAATAGATCAAATAAAAACAGTCTGAGAAATATTTCACTCTCTCTTTTCTCCTCTCTTGGAGACACTGATGTACGTCTCTTGGGAAAAAAAATGTCCTGCTCTCCCATCCACGCTGCTGACACATTGGCCTTGTCACTGCACAGTGACTGATAATAATAATGGTTGAAATCACTTTCAGATATACTCTTGACCAAATATTGTCTTAACTTAGCTTGAAACAATGCTCATGCTATAATTGCTAGAGGAAAATTGTATTCAAACTGTCTGCTGTTCCTTTTTTTTTTTTTAAACGTCCCTGTCCAAACTGTGCAATGAAGCAGTGACAATACTATGCTAGTGATAACCGTGTCAGAAAATTAGTGTCTAATGCAGATTTATCTGCCATTTTGAGATACTGAGATTTATCTATGTATCTATAGATAGTTGTATCTATGGATATAGCTAGATAGTTGTATTTCAGATTATTTCTTTAATCTTTAGAATATCATCTGTGATTTGAGCCTTTACAAAGTTCCATGTTTGTTTTCTAAGTAAGCCCTACCAAGCTCGGAATTTTTTTGTGCCTTTGGTAATTGTAGCCTTGCTGGAGTGCTGATTACTATGCAATACAGAGGTTTTAGTAAAGCATTAGGAAAGGTCTCCAGAAGCTGTGACCAATAAGAGTACCAGCCAAAAAAAGACTTCTTTAGGAGGGCTGGAGGTTGGTAAAGGTGCATAGTCTTGCACACTGTTAGGAAGACGATCTCAAGACAGCTCCTGGCAAACAGATTTTCAAGAAGTTGAAGTGCCAAAGCCTGAACAAACATGGGGTTAGAAGTGCCCCTTAGTCAATCTTAATACCAATGCCAGAGGATAAGGATGTTTTTGCTTTTGAAAAAGTGGACAGAGGCATAGAATCTTAAGGTTCAACTCTTTCCAGATATGTGTCTCACTTCTGGACATGATTTATTGGTGCTTTTCTAACAGTAAAATGAAAATAACAGTACTTAGTCTTCAACTTAAAACTGGAACTGGCTATTAAAAGAACGGGAGAGCCTGTCTCTTAAGAAGTGGCTTGAAGAGTTTGGTTTATTCAGAAGAGCAAAAGAAAGGCTGAGAGAGAATATGACCACTGTCTCTGAATAGCTTTCTGGGCTAAAATGCAGGACAAGGAAAAATGGCTTAAGTGAATAGGTTACACAGGTAGAGGAACACTTGGGCACTGGAGTGAAATATATTTAGGCTGGAAATACTCTAACTTTTATAACACTGGGTTTGTGGAACAATGTTCCAGTAGGAGGAGCAATAAAAGATGTCATTAGCTCATAGAAGGAATTTGACTGATTTATGAAAAAGAGTACAGAACATAATTTTTCACCATAACAAAGAACGGGATTTGCAAACTTTCCAATTCTTGTACCTATGGTACAGGCAGAGCAGTGCAGAGAAGCACTCGCTGGACACCTCATAAGGAAGCCTTTGTCATCACTCTCTGTGATATTACTGTTTTGGGGACAAACAAAATGCTTCTATTTCTAGTGCTGTTAACCCGACACATTTTATGGATACTAAACTGTGCTTAAAATAAAACAGCATACGCAGAGCTGAGATCAGCTGTTATTCCAATTGCTATGAGATGAAGAGGTAACTGTAGTCTTGGAGATACAAATATCCAGGAGGCACAAGAAGCTATGAAGTTAAAATTAAAAATAACATGTTATTGAAGTGTGATGAAGTTGTAACAGGTTTATGGCCATTTCTCCAGTAGCCTGCCTTTGCTTTACAAGCCTTGGTGTGCCATTAAATTCACTATGAAAAGTAAGTTGGAAAAAACCAGAGAAAATTCATGTCAATAAATATATGAGGAATTAAAATTGTTCCTTATGTGGGAGCCAAAGGATTTGGTTAATAGCAATATTAATCATTTTTGAATTCTGCCGCCTTCTTTTCCAGGGAGCATATAGATGTGGTCTTATTTTGATGAAACATTTGCTGTCAGTAGAAAATTTAAAGAAAGCAGATTAACATTACATACTACAAACACTATGTTTTTCAGTGCTTTTATACCTTAAAAATGTCACTGAGGAAAAAACAAATCAGTCTAAATTCCCAGACAGTACAGCAAGACCCAGATTCAGGAGAATCGTTAAGTCAAAGCTTTTCTATTAACTCAGACATACAAAATTAAATTTTGCCCATACTGAAGCTACTATATTTTTTGCTGTTGAGACATACCAGTGTTTCTAATATACATACAGAAGGACTGAGGAAAACAAGAAGAAACAGTCCCAGTCCATTGCAAGGTGAATAGAGGATAGATTGCTTCTGGGTATTAATAGAAGCTGAAAGAAAAAGAAAAAAAAAACAACCCCAAACCTGTAGGCCCCAGGTCTATGATTATGTTCTGTAGTCCCAGTTCGTTACTGCCTAAGCATGGGGATTTGCCCTGGGACCTTAGAGTGGCTGTCAATTTTTCAGCTTGACTTTAATATTAGCTTAAATCACTGAAATAATTAATTTTAAGAAATGCTTCATGCTTTGTTTTTGCTGCAAGGGATTTTACTAGACAGGTTTAGTGAAGCTTACCAAGCTTTAGTTTTCAAGAAGAAAATGGTAGTCTGCAAGCAAGGCTTTGCTGCGTATCACAGACATTTTTCACCAGCACTTGACAAATGAGAGTGGAACTGAAGGAGGCTTAAGAAAAGGAGATTTTTGAAGACATACAGCTAATTGATAATCCAATTTGCTCATGCTCAAGAGAGATTTTCATCAGGTAGTCACTTTTTTGCACAAAGCTTGTCATACGTTAAGCCAAAAGATTTCCAAGAAAGATAACTCATTTATCTTATTTTATATTACTTTATTGATTTTATGCTGTGCCATATCAAATGATATGATTACAGTTTTGAAAAGCATCATAGCTCTGTGGCTTGAAAAAAAAATTCTTGAATGTCCTCCAACAACAAGATGAAGTACACTGTTGAAATTATATCTTTTGTAAAAGATTTCTGATGGCAAGAGATTATAAAAGTTAGCAAGCAATTTAGCAAATTAGGATAGAATTACAGTGAGCATCTAGATTAAATTAGTGTGGAATTCTATATTATAACTGGGGTTGAAAAACTGCTTTATGTCCTCATAGTTTTGACCCTTTGAATGATCACCTACTGTCATGAGAGTACAGTTAAGACAATGTCATGTCCTTGTGTGATACCTGCTCTAAAAGGGGAGAACAATGCTTCTTACTATTCTTCACCTATTATTAGTTTCTACATTTCTGTGAATGAAAAGTTATGATTAACAGAGGTCCATGACCTGATATTCCACTGTGTAAAAAACAGGATGCAGTTAGTATTGCCTGCAGTATGACAGGACTTTGGCAACAGACTTTATTGCCTTCTTCAGAGATGAACACAGCTGAAAGTGGGTAGGGGCATCACATAGATGAAGCTGCCTGTGATGCCTGAGTGAGGTAGCTGCAGTCTGTGAAATCATCTCTTGTATTGAAGAGTGAGAGAGGGGAAAGATTCATATTGAGAAACAGTCAATGTTGCTCTCCTTGTCGGGAAGGTTGTTAAACAGTATTGATTAAATGTACTTTTGGATCCCTTGAAATAATGCTAATTTCAAATTCCTAAAGCAGCTAGAGTTCATGGTAGACACACAGTAAACCCGGGATTCAAGGTGATGGTTATTTATTTATAAACAACATACATGATCATAGATAGACCAGAATTTACAGAGTGTGATGTAAAATTTCTGTCTGTATTACATTTCATTCTGGATGGCAATGAAAGAACTTTGGATACCTCTGCAGTACAAAATAGAAAACTGACCAGCGTGACTATGCCAGAAACAGATTTCAGATTAAAAAACAAAACCAAAAGCAATCGCCAAAACATTTTTGGGAGAATGGATTGAAAACCTGGTGTTGTTCTTACAAAAATGAATCAGTTCTATATTGTAGGGTGAAAGAGATGTAAATCCAAGGCTTTGCCATGATTATGAAACATATTTAAAATAGTCACATCTTGTGTTCACTTTAAGACAGGACCACAGATCAGGAGACAGCTGTGATATAACAGGCTGCCTGGAAAGAGATAATCTAGTCATGTAGATTACACTTTTGTGCTGTGCCATGACTCCCAGATGGAAATAAAGCCATACAGAGCTTATTGCTTATGGCATGCTATTGGTTGGCATCACATTTAACAAAACACTGCAGTCTCCTTTTAAATTCAATATGTGAAACTTCTTCATTGCCAGTTCTCAGACATGGAAACTTACAAATTTTTAACGCAATATAGATGGTCATTTAATGTGAAGTTAATGTTTTAGTTTATATAGTTAGCTATGTGTCCCCACTAAGGGACAATTAGCCAGCATATTGCATATTTGGTGCCTTCCAGTGTTTGCTGTGAATGATAACTTATAATAAAGAGGAATAAAGTACTGCTTCTGTCTCCTTGCAAGATTCTGTTTTGCTACAACAGACATGGGGAGTAAAAGATAAATTTTAATATATCTACCTGAACAGCAACAATAATTAAATAAATTCTTTCGTTGTATTGGAAGGATCAATTCTATAATGAAGCAAAACCCTCCTGCATTACTTATTGATCTTCTCAGGGTTTTTCTGTGTCAAAAATTAAAAAGTTTTTGTTACAAATTTTCTTCAATTGCTTTTGCTGGGGAATATTTTTTCCTCAAACCCTTAAATTTTTCTTGGCTAATCAACAAGTAACACAGTCTATAATAAAAAACCAAAACAGAACAAACAAACAAACCCAAACTACTGATATGCCGAAAATTTCATTTTTATTGTATCATCTATTATCTTTTCTATAAAAAAACTATATTTTATGCAAAACCAAACATTTCCTAAGTACAAATTTTGCTTGGTGGGAAAAAAAACTTACAGTCTGTCTTTTTGGAAATGTAAGATTTTGAGGGAAATCTTTTCCAATTCTTTCAGTCAACAAGAACAGTTCCCTTTTAGAAAAATATTTTGACTTCAGCACAGCAAAATATGACCTAAAAGGAAATGATTGAAGCTCACCAGTGCTACCTTAGTCTTATATCCTTCCAGGATTATTACAGTGATGATGTGGACTTAATCATAGCTAAATTTAGCTTGAGATGTTATGTTTCAAATAACAGAATACAAGACAGATCTTAGACAAAGCTCCTTGCATAATAATGCAGAATTTAGGAGCAACCACTGTTCTGTAAATGTACCTTTTAGAAGTTAGCAAGATACAAGCTCAGAAAGTACTTAGCTCTCTGCCTTCTATTGTCTCTTTTAGATGTAGAAAGTATTGTAGTATATAAAATTTTAAACAGATCTCTATTATTTGGGGGATAGTACCTAATGACTGGAAAATAGAAAAAATAGTACTGAAAAGGGAAAAAATGAGTGATCAAAGTAACAATAGGTCTATTAGGTTGACTTCAATACTCTGCAAAGCCTTAGAACACATTTTGTAACAAAGAACTATCAAGGGCAGAGGTAATTGGGAAGTGGTAAAGTGGGATAAATTGCAATATTGATCACCAAAGGTGAATTGTATTTGACTAATCTTATATCTTTTCTGCTAAAATGACTAATTTCTTAGATGGAATTAATTCAGTGGGCTTCATCCATCTTGATTTAAGTAATTCTTTTGCTATAATGTTCTATATGAAATTATAAGGTGGAAATTACAGGGATTAATAAAAGAATTAGGAATTGTATGAGAAACTGCCTAAGGAGGCTATCATAGGTTATGGCAAAGGCCAATTATCAGGAATAATATCCCTCAGAAATCAGTTCTGGGATTGTCCCTATTTCATACATCCATTAGTAATTTCAGGATATGAACAAATACATGTGCCTATGACTTTTTGATTTGGGAGTCCTTGACAGTCCCAAGCAGGACCAGAACATTGTACAAGAAGGGTGAAATGCCCCTTCCAACTGCAGAGTTAGAAAATTAACGGCACAAAGTGCAAAAATCTCATAGTGTAAGCACTTCTATTCTGAAGTAGAAATTAACTAGCTAGAAATAAAGGAGGGGGAAAGAGACCTACATGCTTTGACTGATTGTATAACAGCTATGGACCATCAGTATGAAAGAGCTTTGAAAAAGTCTCATGAAATTCAAGGATACAGTAGGTGAAATACTTTTAGGGTCAGAGGTGGGAACGATCATTCTACCAGACATTGGTAAAACTTCATTTAGAGCACTGTGCTCAGGCGTACCAGAGTAATTTGTAACAAATTCTAAAAGAGGCTAGTAAAATGATCAGAATGCTGAAATAACTGTATTATGAAGAAATATTAAGAGAGGTTGGTTTATTTGGCACAGTTTGACCAAATTAAGGTTAAGAAAGTATATGATGACACTTCATATTTGGGGCAAATATCAGGGAAACAAAACAATTATTGAAATTAAACTTAATGTTGTAGAAGATGAAATGTTTACTTATTAGTTGAGAATTAACTTTGACTGAAAGTTTGAATATGACTCCTAAGTTTCCAAAGAGTACAATTTTGAAAAGCTAGTAGTAGCAAGAAGAAATTTGTTTTTTTTTTTCTCCTAGTTTAGTTCATAAGCTTATGGAAAAGGGTATGTAACTAAATGGTATACCTAAATATATGCATTAGATTCAATAAATCCAATTTCTGACATGAAACTGAAGGCATTTGGTGTGTTGGTATCTCCAAGGGGATCCGAAAGAAGATTAATTCATTGTCTTTTTGTGCTTGTAAGAGTTTCATGTTTCAGAGCTTCTGATGGTCACCTCTGGGGACCAGCAAGGCCCTGGAGTGTCACTTTGCCCTTCAGCTTTATTGGTTGTGCTTTGCTTTCCTGGGAAACACAGGAGGCAGGCTACAGCTGAGGGCATGAAAGAAATAAAGGAAACTTATTCTCCTATGCACACTACATTTTCTCAGTTGTCTGATGTTTACATAGCCTGTTCATATGGTCATGACTACACCAAATGGAAAAAAAATTGTGTTAAAATGGAATAGTGGAGATGATACATTTAGAAGGGAGAACTGGAATTATTCTTCTTCCCTAGTGTAGGATATGTTTTGTATTCAAGGATCATATGGGAATTTTATTTTAAAAATGTCTTGCTATTGCAGAGACCTAGGACATTGGGTGGTGGTTGAACACGGCTTTGAATCCAAGTGATACTTTCCTATGTTAGGCAATGGCTGCAGTTTTTGATCTTTTTGCAGGAGCTTGAAGTTAGACAACTTGGATCTTGGAAAGCATTTTGTGGCCAGTGATTTCTATCACATTCTGTGGACTTCCTGAAGCAGCCAGCTATTACATGACTACCTGCAATGGTAGAGATCTGTGGTTCAGGACTCAAGTCTTCTCTTTCCATTTTGGGACATTTTCAATTCTGCTTTAAAGATACCAACTTGTTTTTAGATTCATGAAGATTAAAATTGCAGTAGTGGAATCTAGCTCCATTAGTGTCTTGTAATCTTTTACTCTTCTTTCAAGAAGTTTTTAAGAGTCTACAGAAGGTCAGAACAATACCTAGTGAAAATTTCTAAAAGCAAATTGTAGTTCATGTGTCAATTCGGTATGGCGACTATGGTACCATCAACTAGGTATATTCTCATTTATGCAGTCATATATGTAAAATCTTACAAGAATTTTTTTTTTTCTTCTGAGAAATCTTATGGTCCAGAGAGCAGTTCATGCCAAATACCTCGGAGACTTGCAGAAAGCCAACCTATCCTAAGATGCTGCTGCCTCTCTACACTAACTACAAGGTGGATGCCAGACTCAAGGCTTAGGCTAGATGACTTGGATGTCTGTGTCTCACCTTCAGTTACAGGAACTCAAATCCTAAATAAATATCACTGTTAAAATTTGATCTCAGTACAGAGTCCATCAAGTCTAGTGTATCAAGTCAGCAACTTTATTGAATCTACTAGTTAATGAACAATATTACATAGTTTATTATGACAATTGCAATTATATTTAATATTTTTACACATCCATACACATTTATTTACAAACTATACTCACACTGTACTTAAAATGTAATGTAATAGCATATAAATAAACATGCTATATACACAAAATGCTAATATACCATACCACACTCCATTGTATTCCTGTAATGGTCTGAATGGAACTTTTTGATGATGAAAAATGTATTTTTAAAGCATTAGAGCAATCCATTTATTAAGCACTCAACACAGTACTTTTACTGGTTCAAACTTTTAGTTAAAAATAGGATGTGCAAATAAATAATTAAAATGAAAATATCTATGCATTCCATATATGGAGGCTATCCTCCTCCTTACAACTTTTTATCTCTGTACTCAGCCTTTAATTTTGAAAACTGATTGGCTGAAGTAACAATAAGGTGAGCTAGACTTTGAGGAGGAAACTGCTAAATATTTTTATCTATGTGTTTTGTGGCAATAGAGATACTAGAACTTGAAATGTACATGCTCTCTTTGGTGGTTTAATTGCAATTAATGCAAGCCAGAGAATAAAGCTGTAAGTGATCTTACTAGTGTAAACATGTTCAAATTGAATGTCATAAGTGGAAGGCATTACTATTTAGCACAGAGGGACACAAATCTGCTAGGTGACAATTCAGTCTATCAGCTCATTAAAAATGGAAACAACTATATCAAGTTTTGCAAAATCTTAAGAGATTTAACAGCAATGTATTAGTACCTGGTTTTATGGTACCAGACTAAAAGGTAAACTAAAAGGTACCAGACTAAAAGCTAAAAAAGTATTTCTGTCTCCTATTGATCAGAAATCCAGCAGGTGACTCTTGATTTGAATGAGCTGATTTGAAGTTCAGCCCTCTCTTCTCATTCAGTGACAAAATAAAGCTCTGGGTACAACAATGAATTATATTTTATAAATGACTGTATCACACATTATCACATCATCTTAAAGATAGTCTATTTCAGATTAAATATAGCCTTTCTACCTAAAAGAGGAAAATCAAGGAGAAAAATGGCAGTGTTAATGTGAAATCTTTTCTGATTTTGATGATGTATTTCAGCGTTCATCTTTTGCTATTTAATATAGTATGGCAACATGGCATCCAGAAGCACAAAGTGTGTAAGGTATCAAGTTGTTCCTCACCATGTTTATGTCTGATTTTGGATGCCCAGGACAATTTTCACAATATGGCATTACAGAACAGTGTAAGTATAGTAAAACATTTCCTGCTGTTAACAGTGTCCCCTTGGCACTCCCAGTCTTTCAGGTCAAGTTCTGTCTTCATTACATCAGACTTTTGGGGCTTTTACAAATTCTGTTTTGTAAAGGGCTGAAGGATGTGCCATCTGTCCAAGATGTCTGTTCAGTATGGTGAGGGAATACTGTGTGTGGTCCCACACAAAGATAAATGGAGTTGTCTATAGCTGGAATATGATGGACATTTGCAGCTGTAGTTCAGAGTATTTTAAATATGTTCATAATATCACCAAGAGGGTGAACAAGAAGCTATAAATCCATGGGCTTGCGCTTTTCTCTTGGTTTTTTGTTTGTTTTTTTTTTTTTTTTCATAAATTGCCACAGCTGGGTGCTTTCATTTTTGCTTGAGAAGAAAAGATGAACATTTGGTCCCAGTTATCATTGAAAAGGAGCCTTTATCTGGGAATATTGTTATAAAATAAGTTACTCCTTGTCTTTTTGTCAAATATTAGTCTAAATGTTTTGCTTTTTCTTCTTGCAAAGTTCCCACTGACTTTAGCTGTAGATGTTTGAGTCCCCTTGGCTGAAATTTTTGCACATACACACAAACGTGCCACAAAAAGCAACCAACCAACCACCTCAGGAAAGATGAAACAATTGTGACTGTCATTATAATGGTAGTGAGAGCAGTCTCAGAGCAATGACAGCAGGATCAGGCCCCATGACAAGCTCTGGAGGCAACTGCTCTAAAACATTGCTTCAGGGAAAAAGAAAAATCCTACTTCCTCTAATGTTGTTATTACCATTTGGCTGAAGAATTCACAAGGGAATTATTTTAACTGAAAGGCATTTTTTTAAAAATTGCTTTTGCCTTAAAAACAATTTAAATACTTTCTATTAAAGCAAGAGATTCCCCCTACTTCACATTCCCACATACGTGCAAATATTTATTCTCCTCATCTCTCAAGAGCTTATTGATTTCTGTAGCCTTGCAGGGTCTTCTGCTCCTAACACAAACTCTCTTTGTCATCCATTCCATCAAAAGAAAAAACCTTTGGGAAGTTTGACAAGTTAGTGCACTATCCCCTACCTAGAGTATTCTTTAGGGATAAAGTCATTTTGTGTTGTATTTAGACATTATTTGTTCATACCATTACTATATGTTAGATTTTCAGTGCCTTAAGTAGCTGATTACCTGTATTATATACAGTGGGGCTTGGCTGTTGTTTCAAATGGCACCTACACCTAACGTCTTTCAAGTTCTTTGCTTTACTACCCCTTATTGCATATGTAACTCCCTCAGGTAACATAGTATATTTTTGCTTTGAAGAGCACAGCATGTAATAATAGAAAGTGGTTGAGAGGAGGTTGCTGGAATCAAGAATAACTGAGTCCTGTCTGCTGCTTCTGTCCTTTTCTGCATGGTGTTTCCCTGCCTGCCCTCACTGCTTTTGCAGCTGAAAAGGTTGCATTCTGCCTGGAAGTCAGCAGTCACTGTTCCTAGTCTGTCATTGGCTCTCTGAGATGAAGCAGTAAACAGTGGTAATTGTTGATGTAAAAATAACCATTATATGTGAACTAATAACAATCATGGTGAGTATAAGTGCAGGTCTAACTTTGGACACCTGGACAAGTACCATTGCACTCAAGTGTATAAGTTACATGGTATTCATGCTGAAAATATTATAAGGCAAAATTGTTTCAGTTTTGTAAATTATACCCTGTTTTTTCCTTTGCTTGAAATGCTTAGACCAGAAACCTTTTATGTTTTTAATCATATTGGAATTGCTAACACAATTTTCCTCTCTACATGAACAATTCTAGCCAGACAAAACTCTGTTATATTATGAATTATAAGGAGGCTTGGTAGAGAGAGGCTGGTAGTTCTGCTGTGTCTTATTCTTACTTTTATTCTTGCAAGAGGAGAGAAGAGGAGAGAATTGAGAAGAGGATTTCTGTTTTATTGGGTTCTTGTTTTCTTTCTAAAATCAAAAAAAGATAGTTGTTTTAAATAGCAATAGTGCTTTTCACTAAAGAAATGGAATGGGAAAAAGCTTATTAACTAGCAGACATTAACTTGTGTCATGAGGATAATTATCTTTTTTTAAATGTGAGAAATGTTTGGATTTGTGGCTATCTAAAACTGGCACACTGCAGAAGAGTTCACTGTTATTTACAGGAGCAGAACATCAAGTCCTCAGAGTTCAGCATCTCTTATGCTCACTGTCCTTGTGGAAAAGCTGCCTTTTGAAAACCAGCATAATCCCCATAAGTAATCTCCTTAAGAAAACTTTGACAATTGTATTGGCTTGACCCTGGCTGGATGCCAGGTGCCCACCAAAGCTGCTCTATCACTCACCCTCCTCAGCTGGACAGGAGAGAGAAAATATGATGAAAGGCTTGTGGGTTGAGATAAGGACAGGGAGAGATCATTCCCCAATTACCGTCATAGGCAAAACAGACTCGACTTGGAGAAATTAGTTTAATTTATTATCAATCAAATCGGAGTAGGGTAATGAGAAATAAAACCAAATCTTAAAACACCTTCCTCTCACCCCTGTCTTCTTCCTGGGCTCAACTTTACTCCCAATTTCTCTTGCGGCGCAGGGGGACAGGGAATGGGGGTTGCGGTCAATTCATCACACATTGTTTCTGCTGCTCCTTCCTCCTCAGGGGGAGGACTCCCCACACTCTTCCCCTGCTCCAGCATGGGGTCCCTCCCACAGGAGACAGTCCTCCATGAACTTCTCCATCGTGAGTCCTTCCCAAACTGCTCCAGCATGGGTCCTTTCCACAGGCTGCAGTCCTTCAGGAACAGACTGCTTCAGTGTGGGTCCCCCACAGGTCCTGCCAGGCGCCTGCTCCAGTGTGGGCTTCCCACGGGGTCACAGCCTCCTTCAGACATCCACCTGCTCTGGTGTGGGGTCCTCCATGGGCTGCAGGTGGATATCTGCTCCGCCATGGACCTCCATGGGCTGCAGGGGAACAGCCTGCCTCACCATGGTCTTCACCACAGGCTGCAGGGAAATCTCTGCTCCGGCACCTGGAGCACCTCCTTCCCCTCCTTCTTCACTGACCTTGCTGTCTGCAGAGTTGTTCCTCTCACATATTCTCTCCTCTCTCTCTCTGGTCCAAGACGGGTCTGTCTTGGAGCCGGCTGGCACTGGCTGTCTTGGACACAGAGAAGCTTCTAGCAGCTTCTCACAGAAGCCACCCCTTTAGCTCCGCCCCCCCCCCTTGCCACACAAAGCAACCCAATATAGCAATGTATTTCTGCCCTGGAGACATCTCTGGCATAAATGATGCAACCTACATAGCCAATTCTTGGTTACCAAATACCTACAGACTGTAATTCCCACAAAACAGAAGAAAGCATAATATTTGATGAAAATAATTCATTTTTTCAAATTAAATTATTGATACTTTGTTTCAGCAAGATTAAGCCAAATTAATCACTGCTTTTTGGAAGACTAGGATGTCTTAAAGTTTATTAAGAACTTCAGATCTAGATCTTTAAATTTGTCTGAAATTAAGCATCTGCAACAATTCTTGGCTGAAATGCAATCCTTTGGAAACAGCCTGGACTATTGCAGTCATTTGGAGAGCAGTCTGGAGAAGGACAAACATTACAAACATTCTCCATGGCACCCTCTGAGTAACTTTCTTTCAATAATTGTTACCATTTGTATTAAGAAACAATTATAAGCTTTAGCTTGGAATTTTTACTGATCATCCCTAGGAATATCAGTGTCCTTTGGTTGTTGTTCATCCTGATGCAATCCCTGCCCAAATAAAACTCGTATTTTATCCAGCAGGTGTAAATGTCCTATTTGTATAACAGCTTTGTGAAGTTACTGTGCAGGAAGTACGTTTTACTTCTTTACTGTACAGGTCTGCCTGAGCACATATATCTGAAACTGCATAGCATAATAAAAATACTCGTACACATTTTCAGTAGTATAACAATTATGTACAGACAAGCTGAAGTTTGTAAATTCAGCCAGATGCAAATTTGCATATATCTATGACAAAAATGTAGGGCATATTTATATTTATATTATTTAATTCTGAAAAGATACAACAATGACATAATCCATAGTGTTGGCATAGATAATCAATTTTTCTGCCAATCTTATAGCAGGAAAAAATCCACCCAAAGTCCACATTTGGAAATATTGCAGGAAGGTAATTAATAAAAGAAGGGTGTTTTTTTGCTTATCTATATGTCATTCGTAAAAACACTGCAAGAATAAAGTGTTTGGGTTTAGAATCTGCACTTTAAATATTTTTAATAGATTTCTCTATATGTATCTGGTTTTGAAAACTGCAATTGTTCCCGCATTTTCCCTGTCCAAGCACCTTTGCTTATGCATGGTATTCTACTTATGAACAAGCTGACCTTTTTGATAAATTCTACTGAAAAATTTGATGGAGTTCAGGTGAAAAGAATAAGCAGGCCTGCCCTTTCTAATATGAAACATATGAGTGTCTTTTCTCTACCAAGTGATTCTCCTTTTGAATCTGTGATGTTTCTATTTTGGGATGTAAAACAGGAATCATGACAGCTCAGACTTACAGGGTATGTTATATGTGCTTAATGCTTTGGAAGATCGGGGAAAAATCTTGTCTCTGCTAAAGTTGGTGGAAATAGGGTTGGATTTCACCCTTGCTCATTATAACTCAAATTACCTATCTACAGGCCAGGGTCCTAATAATTGTTGCCTTCTGTCAGAAATTGCAGAGAAAGATTTGATTTATTGCACAGATTTCCTAGTATTTGAATATTTTAATCTTCCTATAGCCGTGCTGCTTTGAAGAGTCGTGGGGTTTTTTTAGAAGGAAAAATCATTATCTCAATCTAGAACTCAAATACTCAGTAACAACAGAGAAACCAAAGATGCCTGTAGTGAGCAAGCACATCAGCCCATCTGTATCCTGATGCTCAGCCACTGAAATATTTTCTGAAACACAACTGGCTAGGTCTGTACTAAGTACTGTGTTTTCCTTATCTTTACCTTTGTAGCATACAAGAAAATAAAATCTTTTGATTAGAAGATAAAAATGGAGAACATCAATGACAAAAAATTAAACTAGAAAAATTATTTCCCCAACAGGAAACAGAACATGAAAAACGTTTATTGTCTGGATAGATGATCAGAAGAAAATGTTTTAGATGCACTTCTCAAATACATGTCTGAGCTTTTAATATTCCTGCTAGAAACAGACTGTTTTCTTGTTTTTTAAAGGAAAATCTAAAATTAGACAAATAAAGAAATTCACTGGAATTAAAATTGTGCTATCATATGTTAAGGCCAGAGCCAGGCCAGATATTGTCCCTTCTCTGATACTGAGTCATGGGCTGATTTTGTTTAGGTGCATTGAAGATACTTTCTTTCATATTGAGAGGTTAAAGACTACCATAAAAGTCAATGCTTCTTATTATAACACCTGCTCCTCTTACTTTTTTGTCATATATATTCAGTTTGAAGGAGAAAATGACGAACTGATGTCAGTTGTCCATATACTTTATTTTCTTACTGGGTCCTAACTGTCCCATTCTGTCCTCTGAGCAATGAAGTGAGACAGAAATATCAGCAATATGTTTGGAAACACAAGTATCTCTTTTATTACAGAGCCTGTCTAGAACATATAAGCTGTATTATTTTTGGCAATAACAACAATTTTTGCCCCCAGCTACATGCACTCATTTATCCCATTAGAGATGATAGAGATAAATGAGCATTGGGACAGAATTTGCCCTCAATGCCCAATTTTTTTCTGTTTCCACTTTCCTTTGTATCTCCTTTTCCATTGCCCTGTATATTCTGTGTTCATTTAATCTTTGCATCTTTGCAGAGTACAAATGAGGTGTAACACATGAACATATCTGATCAGTGGTGTTAAATATACACTCACAAATAAATGAGTACGTAGGAAGAAATGTAATAGAGAATAACTAAGTCCACTGTTTTTTGTGAAAGTTTGATTCAGGCTTAAAGTTTATTGCAGTGAGCCAGAAAGGTGAGAAATCAATAAGAATACAATGCTAACTCCAGCAAGATCAGGGGCACAGCAAAAGCATAAGATTTTGCTGGTTTCCCATGACAGAAATATCAGCCCCATCATGGCATTATCCTCCCTGACTTTTGTGTGATATCAGTTTATATTTTATTGAAAGGCAGACAATATTTCTACGGTATTGAGTAAGCAAAAGAACTTTAAAACACTCTGCAGAAATAAGCAGAAATGGTGCCATATGAGAAAATTCTCCGTTTTCTCCATCTGCTCTAAAACAACGAGATTACCATGAGTTATAATTTCCTGGAACAGTGTCTGTAGTCTGTATGCAGCATTCTGGTACACTCATCAATGCAGTCCATCTGAAAAGCTTAATTAGAAGCATTGTTGTTTTCTGTCTTGGTCTCTCTTCACCTACCCTGGTAACGTGTTACATTTTGTGGGGAGGAAGAAGAGGAAAGTATTGAAGATAGTGTATGGTAAAACACTAAATATCCTCATTTTGAGACTCTAAAATCTAGTCAAAATACTTTAAAAACCTGTGAGGTTTTGGAATATAGTGACTAAACTATATTCCCGAAGTGCTGCTTTGGCCTACAATAGGTGTTTGGCTGATTTCAGCACAGTTCACCACTCAGGAAAACATCATGAACAGCAAAACATTTCTTTCCCTCACATCAGGCCACTCCAGTGACAGAAAAGACTTGGATAAAAACAAAATATCTAATTTCCTTGTTAGGCAGGTTTGTACATGCACCCCAAAACCAGAGAAGAGGGTTAGGGCTATTGTCGTGGTTTAACCCCAGCCAGAAACTAAGCACCACACAGCAGCTTGCTCACTCCCCCCACCCCAGTGGGATGGGGGAGAGAATTGGAAGGATGGAATTCAGAAAACTCATGGGTTGAGATAAGAACAGTTTAATAATTGAAGTAAAATGAAACAGAATAGTAGTAATAGTAATAGCAATAGTAATAATAATAATAAAATACAATAATAATTTACAAAGCCAGTGATACACTATACAATTGGCTCACCAACCACCGACCGATGCCCAGCATGTCCCGAAGCAGTGATCACTTCCCCCTGGCCAACTCTCCCCAGTTTATATACTGAGCATGATGTCATACAGTATGGAATAGCCCTTTGGCCAGTCTGGGTCAGCTGTCCTGGCTGTGCCCCCTCCCAGTTTCTTGTACACCGGGCAGAGCATGGGAAGCTGAAAAGTCCTTGACTAGCGTAAGCACTACTTGGCAACAACTAAAACATCAGCATGTTACCAACATTATTCTCATCCTAAATCCAAAACACAGCACTATACCAGATACTAGGAAGAAAAATCAATGCTATCCCAGCTGAAACCAGGACAGGCTATGTATGGGGAATAAAAGATTTCTTACACTTGAATATTCAATCTTTTTTTGCCAGCTGAAAAAAAAATTCCTCTAGCAGTGGGAGTTTATTTTATAACTTTACATATAGTAAATCACACACTTCAGTAGCCTCTAGACTTGGATGGATTTGGAAATGTCAACAAGATCTATTAAAAGAAGATAATTGTAAAAGAAAGGGATTTCATAATAAAATTAGTTAACATTATATTTCCTTAATTTTCTTTTCCTTTCTTCCTCTTTGTCTACAGGACCTCACTCTATCTATCCTGGTGCGACAGGGACACAGTTATTCTTAAGCAAAGCCAGTTTAGACACCTGATATTTCATATCAAGACAATCCTATGCTCTGGCTAGTGTTCAGAACAGAACATATTCAGCTAGAGTTACCCAAAGATGTAGCCTTTTTATGATAACTTTATAGTTCATGAAGTTTTCTGCCCTCACCTCCCTCTTCTGACACTCTCTTGTGAAAATAACCCATGTAAAATACTCTGTGCACACCCACTTCTCAGGGTCTCTGGCAGAATTCCAGTCTAAATTCACCATCACCTTCTGACGTAACCCTCAGGTTGCCTTGATTTATGAAAGCCATAGCTCTTCTGAGTTGTTTGACAGGTGACAATTTACAGAGGCTCCCCATGATTAGACTGAACAAAGAACAAAGGTCTAGGAGGCAGAGCGACTCAGGTAGTTGATACTGTGGAGCAGACACTCACCTATGCCTGGCTGAGGATTTGCACCCCAGTCAGCGTGATGCCAAAGGGCAGTACTGGTCAGAAGTGGAAGCAGTTGGAAACACAAACAGGAGAATCACCAGAAGTATCCTTTGAGATACATGATAACTCATATTCCCTGCATCCCTTTGGACAACTTTTTCAATGAAATATTCTATCCCTTACTTTTAAATCATTCTCCCAATTTTCAGGCTTGGAGTAATTTAATAAGTGACCTGCATGTTACATAGCTTCATGAATGACTCATGGAAGAGGTGCATGGACAGGAGGCGGGGCTGGACCTGCTGTACTTCACTGAGAAATATTGTAGGGCTGAATACATCTAAGTTACAGTTAAAATAATCACACTGACACATTGGCAAGGAAAAGACATGCCATTACTACATGCAGAAAAAAACCTGTACCACAGGATTATCTCCATTCAAAGACAAAAAAAAAAACCAAAAACAACCCTCCCCTCCCCCCCCCCCCCCCCCAAAAAAAAAACCAACCCAAACCTCAAAAAAAACCCCCAATCGTTTTGGAAATAACACTTTTTCTGTTGTTTACCTCAGTTGTATACTGGAATAACATTGTATCACATCTCTGTCACAAGATCTGGTTTGAAAAACTAACTATTTGAAAAGAAAGGCCAGAAAAACCAAATTCAAGGAACTGAGGTTTTTCATTTGACTGGTATGCAGTCAAATGCAACCTTCATTTCAAGGACAGGACTTTCTGTTTCATTACCAAAGTTACTTTTCTATCTTTTAGCGAATCTCACCACTGTTTTTCTGGTTTCCTCTCTCCTGCACAAAATGTGCCGCTGCTTTCTAGACTGTTGAATTGTATATGCAACTATACTGAATGATGATAATGGGGGTGAGATAAGTGAGGTGCTTTGATATTTTCATGCAAGCATTTATATAAACAAATTCTACATTTAACTTGGTTCCCCATAGCTTTCAAGGGTGGTGTTTGCCAAAGAGCACTTTTAAAAGAGCATAAAGCATGAAAAATGATAAAGCTGTTTGGAAATATTTAACTGGATGTCTACAGAGAGGGGAGTGATTAAAAAAAAAGCAATAAGAAAGATTAAATCACCAATTTTGAAAAACTTCCCATGTAGACTATATTCTTTTTAAATCACAGTTATAAACGTATCACATTCTCAAATGAAAAAGTTCACTTTTCTGTTGGAATACCTTAACTGTTTCCTAATAAAATATATGAAGCTCTTAATGAAAATAGAATGCTTTCAAATTCTAAAACCAAGAATGTGCCTATTGTCTTAACACCTCTTATGAACCTCTTATTTAGTTCATGATAACTTTTTAGACAAAGCTTAGAATCTATACTTGAAGCAATAATGTACTTAAAATATTGATTTTATTTTTCTGAGAAAGTGATTTCCTACCAGTGCCAATTTTCTACAAAATGTGGTAATAAATTACACTGCTTCCCAAAACCAGACACTAAGTGGCTCCCTTGAAAGACAGATAGTTCATTGTTGATAGGACAAGACAACAGGAACTTTACTAAAATAAAACATAATGGCAGTAAGCAGAAACTCTTCTATTCTGCAGTCTCTTCTCATAATCCTTTATTCACCTTTCCCCCTTCTCTGCAGTAGGTGAGTGCTAACAGGACCATGTAATCTGTCCTTTGAGCTCCTCTGAATTATTTTCTAAAATTCACTGCGCTTCAGGGCTTACTTATATTTTGCAACACTGTTGCATTGCAGGAGTGAAAAGTCTTTTAAGGAAAGATAGTAACTGTACAATTTTGCTCTGAATGAGGAGCGGAGAGGAGCCACATTAGCCCCAAAGCATTCCAGGGAATTACCTGTGATTCGTAAAAGCCTAAGTTTGTTTTTTCCTTCTCGTGGTCTAGTAGGGAATAATTTCCACCAGCATATTTATCAGAAAAATATTTTTTTCCTTTATTGAATTTTAACTGTACCAACTGCCACAGAGGGGAAACAAATTTCTGTCCTTTTAGTCTTTGCTGACTGGGCTTCACCAGTCTTTTCTTCTTTCCTTTTTTTTTGTTTTTTTTTTGTTTTTTTTGTTTTCTATTATGCTTCTTTCTTTTCTATTATGCTTCATTTCTATTATGCTTCTTTTTGCTTCTTTCTGATAATTCTCTACAGAATTATCCATGTAACAAGTAGGAGCCCCAGTGAACTAACACATGCTTTAGTTGAATATGCAGAGATGCCAAGCAGCAGAAGCAACAACTCTTTCTCAGGTCTTATATGAATTCTTTCTTAATTACTCTGTCTTCCATTTTATGGTTCATCATAAAGCCCATGTGATGGAAAGCAGAAATACAACATATAAATCAGTGTGCTCCTGCCCCAGATACCAGTGCTCAGCATGAGAGAAGTCCTTTTGGTCCTTCAGCATTGCGTATTTTTATTGCTTCTTCTTCCACGTAGGTATTGCAGGTAGAGGGGGGCATGGGAAATTATTCCATTTTAAACTCTAGCTGAACAAAGCAGCTCTATTCTCTCCAATAAATGATGCAGCCTGATGATACAGAATTGTTGCTGCATCTTGGACTCCTTTTCCAGAAGGCCTTTGTTTTTAACTCCAGCGGCAGTCAGATGGAAAACACCCACGCACATTTCACATGCCAAACTCTGGAACCCAAACCTGACTGCTGGCAGCTCCCTTTGGGTCCCCGCTGTGCTCACGTTCCTGGCTGTGCTGAGGGGCAGTGTTTTGGTGTAAGAACTGGGAAACAAGAAGTCAGAGCATGCAGAAGGATGCAGGTGCCTGAGGCTGCAGTGAGTCCAGAAGCCAGTTTGCCCATTTCGTGGGTGAACGGGCAGGGCCTCGCATTGCCAGGCACTTCTTGTTGGAGGAAAGTCTGTATGGTTTTCACCAAAGTGGCATCTCCCTAACTACAAGTCAGCCCTGCACCTGTGGACAGAAATGTCTAAAATTCCCTGCTGTTCACTGTGGGCAGCTTAAGCATCAGCTTTAAGGGACTGTTTTGTCCCTTGCAGGGTGAGGAAGGTAAAACTAGGCATATTTGCACCTACATTTGGTATCTAAATTCAGTATCTGGAATAACTATATGTAGTTATGAATCATTTGGCTGCAATATGAATGTAAAATTGTACAAAGAGAATCTTGATCCCAGTCCTCTGTAGCCCCACTGAGCCCACTGCTGGGCTTCTGGAACACAGGCTCTTCAGGATAGCAGCTAAAAAACACGTCTCAAATCCCAGCTCAGAGATTTGGATCCTGTCACAATTAATAGCAATCTCAGAATATATTTTTTTTTCAGTAGGTTCTTTTAATTCCTTAATTTTGTGATATGATAAAAGACTTAAATGACTTTGGGACAGCTTTGTTTGCATGCTCAGATGTTCTCATATCTGAGGTTATCTGGATCAGTGTTCTCAGGAATGTTCACATATGCTGCATACACTACTTTACTGGAACCAGTGATTTTTAATAATTATTAACCTACATTACTTACTTATGATTATTTAAGAATTATCGGGACTTCTAACTTTTATGAAGATTTTTAGATAATTTGCAGAGCAGTTAAACCACAGATCACTAAAACTAGGAAAAACTAATTTAGTTAAATCAGCTCATACCAGGATGTTTGTTGTGGTGGGAGGTAAGGCTGATAACCTTCTTTTAATGTCAGAGTGCTAATTATTACTTACCAGTAGTAATAGTAAAAGCACCTAGACCTCTCTGTTGTGTTTTTTTTTTCTCCTAAAACTTCTTTTTTTATCTTATTTATCAGATATATTTGCAAAGTAACATGGCAGCTAAAGGACCATTTCAACCTTGAGCTGCATAAAGCAGAGATATTTATGCTTCTCATGGAGCAGGAAGATAATAGACCCTACCTGTATAGTGAGACTGAACCTGGAATATTGCACTAGAGCGTTAGGCACCTCATTTCCTGAAAAATGTAGACAAACTGGATGGAGTTCAGAGAAGAGCAATGGATAATAATCATGAAGATGGAAGGACTGCTATATAAGGAAAGATTAAAAGAGACTCAGCACTCAGCTGTAACAAACAATATAAAACTTCAGAAGATAAATGCTCCAAACCTTATATACAAATATAAACCCACATATATATAACTACCATAACATTCACAGTATTTTCCATTTAGTATACCAATGGCAAAATAAAATGTGTTTTTCTGCAGACTGGAAGTTAGACAGCAGGTAATTGGGAACTACAGTGAGTGTCAGAGTAAACTCCAGCAGGAAGAAAAGACTACTTTCCTCCATCACTCCATGTTAGTTAACCTGCAAGGAACTATTACTTCAGTTATATGAAGTATTCAACTATATTGAATATTCAACTATTACTGAACCACTACTGAATAGTGGTTCAGTAACTCATTCCCAAATAACCTAGAACTTCATGTAAGCTCCACTCATGCAAGTTATGATATGGATGTAGGCATAGCATTAATATTTCACTTAGTAATTCAGTATCCCAGTGCCCAGTAACTGTTTAGAGCTCTTACATGGAAAAAGGACATCATGCTGGCTTCTTGAATAAACATTCTTTTATTGAGTTTGCATGGCAAGGTTTTGGTAGTGGGGGGAGCTATAGGGGTGACTTCTGTGAGAAGCTGCTAGAAGGTTCTCTGTGTCCAATAGAGCCAGTGCCAGCTGGCTCCAAGACAGACCCACTACTGGCCAAGGCTGAGCCCATCAACAACAGTGGTAACGCCTCTGGGATAACATATTTAAGAAGGGGGAAAAAAGAAAACCTGCACAACTACAGCTGAAGAGAGGAGTGAGAATATGTGAGGGAAAAAACTCTGCAGACATCAAGATCAGTGAATAAGGAGGGGGAGGAGGTGCTACAGGTGCTGGAGCAGAGATTCCCTTGAAGCCCACAATGAAGACCATGGTGAGGCAGGCTGTCCCCCCTGCAGCCCATGGAGGTCCGCAGTGGAGCAGATATCCACTCTGCAGCCCATGGAGGACCCCACACCAGAGCAGGTGGATGTCTGAAGGAGGCTGTGACCCCATGGGAAGCCCACGCTGGAGCAGGCGCCTGGCAGGACCTGTGGGGGACCCATCAAGAGAGAGGAGCCCACGCTGGATCAGGCTTGCTGACAGGACTTGTGACCCCGTGGGGGACCCACACTGAAGCAGTCTGTTCCTGAAGGATTGCAGCCTGTGGAAAGGACCCACGCTGGAGCAGTTTGGGAAGAACTGCAGCCTGTGGTAAGGACTCACGATGGAGAAATTCATGGAGGACTGTCTCCTGTGGGAGGGACCCCATGCTGGAGCAGGGGAAGAGTGTGGGGAGTCCTCCCCCTGAGGAAGAAGGAGCAGCAGAAACAATGTGTAATGAATTGACTGCAACCCCCATTCCTCGTCCCCCTGTGCCACTGTGGAGAAGGAGGTAGAGAAATTGGGAATAAAGTTGAGTCAGGGAAGAAGGGAGGGGTGGGTGGAAGGTGTTTTAAGATTTGGTTTTATTTCTCATTACCCTACTCCGATTTGATTGATAATAAATTAAACTAATTTCTCCAAGTCGAGTCTGTTTTGCCTATGACGGTAATTGGGGAATGATCTCTCCCTGTCCTTATCTCAACCCATGAGCTTTTCGTTATATTTTGTCTCCCCTGTCCAGCTGAGAAGGGTGAGTGACAGAGCAGCTTTGGTGGGCACCTGGCATCCAGCCAGGGTCAACCCACCACAACTCTGCTTTTGCCCTAATATCAAGTTGAAATCAACCTGGAGGTCAAATCTTGAGTTAAGCCTAACAAAGGTCCATGCTTTTACACAACAGCTGAGGGGGTAGGAGAGGTGAAGGTTTAAATTTGCTTTCATACCTCTTTTGAAGGGGCTAGTCCAGTCTTGGTACCTTTGCAGCCATTGGCATTGGTTATGATTGATTGTTATTTCGAGGCCTCGATCCTAGCATCTGAGAGGCCTGGAGGCCATAACTGATACTAGTCCTTCATCTGCAGATTTATGCTCTGTGGCATAAATCAGAATAGTTCATTGAATTTCATGAAAGGATACTGATTTTGCATTGGCTGAGGATTTGATTTCTGCTGAACTTGAGTATTTGTAATGATGAATGTGTTGGGGAAGTGACTCATGAGAATTATCTAGTGGGAACGAAGCTCGTCACTGCACCTTTAAAGCAGAAATGACGGTGACACATGCCGCTGGTTCTGTGATGTAAATAGGCAAGTAGGTGAGACTCAAATGAGACAGCAAATCACTTACATCCTAAAATGGGTACTGAATGCAGGGTTCCAGTGGTGAAAGGGGAATTACGTGTCAAAGTCAGTGTCCTGTGCTCTGTGCTGTAGCTAAATTGTCACTTTAAATACAGAAATCTGATTAAATCTGTACTGTCAAAACAGTAGTTGAAGGTAGGTAATTGAAATGAAAAATGCAGACTGTTGGTTGCAGGTTTGTTTGTTTCTTAAGGATTGGAAAAAAAATCATGTGAAGGAAATACAGCACTAAAATTTTAAATGTCCACTGGGGACACTGTTACTTGGCAGTTGATATGTTGCTCATCTCCTAGAAATAATTATGTATTCAGGCCCCCTCAGTTAAATTGGCACATTAAGATTTCTGACTTAGTGTCATAACTGTAAAGCAGAAATCCTGCAAGCCGGTGGCAGGTCTTCCTTTGGTGCTCTGCCCAAATCAAAATCTCTGCAAGTAAAATGCCGGGACCAGTTCTGTTGCCAGTGTTACTTAGCATAGCTCCTCCACAGTCAGCAGGGCTAAGCTGGCTTACACCTGTGAAAGACGTGGCCCTGAAGAGATACTTTCTCACCATTTAGGTCAAATATAATCCTGCAGGTGTTCAATGACATGAGGGAGGACACTGTCTGCTGTGCTAGTGCAGGAACGTGTTACTCTCCAGCTGTGGCCTCCTCAGATGTAACATTCCTTGCAGGGGCTCTTGGAGAAGAGCTGGCACTCATGCACTGAGTAGGGCAGCTTGAACAGAGGCCTCTGGGCAGACTGAGAAGCTGTCTCACTGACCACAGCATGTGTATCTGGCACTCGGCTGGAGACAGAGTTAATCATATCAAACATGCAGCAGGGAGATGATGCAGAGACTAGTGCTCCCATTTGACTGAGGGAGTGGGAAACAGTGAAGCTTTGCCATTATGTATTCATCCCCCAGCCGCTGCAGTGAGAGCAGGGCAAGAGGCTTACGTTGAATGGCTTCTGGTGGAAGAGCTCTTTCACGTCCTGAAACAACAAGAGGGTACAGAAAAAACACCCTGCAAAGCAGTAGCTTTGAGGGCCCTAAGGCAGGTGTTGCCAAGTCCGAATATCAACAGCCTGCTGCCTCCTCCTCCCCTGGCCTCACATAGCCATGGAGGCAGATCCTCCTCCCAGCAGCTGCCACTGCAGGGGAGGAATGTGGTACTGCGACTCCAAGCTGGGAGATGTAAGGCATGTATGTATGTCCAAGGCATTTTGTATCAGCCAGCCATATTTTTGTGCTGTCAGCCAAGGAGAAGGAGCTAAGTTTGAGAAAGGGGTAGGAGTAGTGAAGAACCAGGCTGTTAGGGGCAGGAGGTGGGAAAAAGTTAGTTCCACTGTAGGAAACACATCTGGAATGCTGCATGCATTCCTAATCACTCATATCACTTAAAGATGTTCTTGAGAAGAAAAAGAGTCAAGAAGGTCTGTGATAAGATAAAAGAGGAATAACGCATCTCTCTCACACAGGGCAACTGAAAGACTTAGTCTTCTTTAGCCTGAAGGCTGAGAGGAGATATGGTATCTTTTTATAAGTGCATCAGTGGAGAAAACATCAAGGAAGGAGAAGGGCTAAGAATTCATAAATTGGCTAGGAATTTAAACCTAACCAACAAAGCAGTAAGGTGCCTGATGTGGAAATAATAGGGACAAAAAAACCCTTTGCCTTGTCAGAAATGAGGGCCAATAAATATACAATGTGATGCCCGCTTCATTGGAGCTCTGGTCTTGAAAACAAAGGAGGCTGTGTAGCTTCCAGCTCATTGTTCCTTCAGAAAGGATCACTGAGAAAAGGTGAGAGGAAACAGATGCATGTTGTAGAACACCATAGCATTTTCTATAAGACATCAAATAACATGAAACTTCTGAAAAATCTCCAGAGCTGGTACAACTAATGACATTGTGACCTTACATAGGTGACGTACCTACCTCTGATAATAACCAGAGAAGTTCTGCCTATATGAAGAGCACAAAGTCAGGTCTGTCCTATTCTGTAATTGGGAGGAAGGGTGTATTTCAATTGTCTAATTCTTTTTTTGGTTATAGAAGTGATTACTGGTTGCTGAGATTAACAACAAGCCACCTGTGCCACAGTGCAGATTTCCAAGTTGAATAGAAAACCGAGAGCACCGGAGATTAGGAATCACAGAATGCTATTTCCCTGGTGTCTATGTTTGCAGCAGTAATTTGGATTGAAGAACTGTGCTCTGATCTGAAGATGCTATGTTCATTCCAAGATTTGACAGCTTATGAAATATAGCATCACAATAGATAGGAGACATTTGTTTTGTTTTTAAATAAAGTAAGGAGTATAATTGATGGAAGATGAGGAAGGACAGCAAGGTGGGCTACAGCAGTTTACTAGTGGCCTCAGGGCCTTAGGTTTTAAATGAGTTGGTTTGTGCTAGCACCTCTTTGAGCACTGAGGGTCAGGTGCAGTTTCAGTATACTTCAGAGTAACTCTATTGAGTTATGATAGCTTACACTAGCTGAGCATATGGCCCACAATATTTTGGCATTCAGGGAAGGCAGCTCACACTCACAAGTTAAGGAATTTCTGTATAAAAATTCTATTAGCACCTGCTCATCATACAAATCCTGCTAATGCCTCTCTATCCACCTGTGTATTTCTGATGAAGCCTGGACTATGCTGGCAGAATAGCATGTAGCAATTTCATGTCCTCAAAGTGCATCAAATCCTTTAGTCTTTACTCCTTTCAGTTCAATAAGGACTACATCTTGGTAAACTGAAGGATTTGAACTAATTCGAATACATTTCTTTTCTCTCTCTAATTTCCTTCCATTCACTGACCCTTATCATTACACCGGGATCTCAGACTAGGTTTCATCAGACACCATACACAAAAGTTTTAAAGCCCTTTCAGTGGACTGTATGTTTTTTAAAGATCAATGTTTTCCTTATCTTAATAAAGAAAAAGATTCTATGCTTTATTTCTTCTTCCTTTTATGTACTTCCTCAATATCAGTCCTGGTGTTTTCTTCATCACTACAGTGTTCTTTCCTTCCACTGACAAATTTTCACTCACATACACCTTCATACTCAGGACATTATAATTCCATTTATTCCCAGGAGAAGCAGAATCTCTTTTTCATTTTGTTGGTGACCTGGATGCTACATTTCCATTGTCCTCTTCATTCTGTCTCTCTAAGTGTCCTGACTTGTCCCAGTGTATTTGTCAGCAATTTGCCAGCATATGCTTAGGTGGTCATTCTCACTAAAAGGCTTTTCTTGTCAATCTCAGAATTTCTAATGAAATCCCACCATGTAGGGGAGGATTTAAAATAGTAGAAAGAGAAGAAAGGGTGGGGCTTTCTTTCTCGTGTATGCTACAGGTTCTGTGGGGAGACAGCTCTCCTTCTGTAGAACACTAAAGATCCACTTTCACCTGATGAAAAGGCAACTCATGGCTCTGCTGCCCTTGGTGCCCCTTATCTCAGGTGCTGCAGCTGTAAACTACAACTATTTTCCTTTCTCTGCTTGCCACAGAAACACAGATGCACTTTTACAGAGATGGGACTCAGTCATCACCAGAGGAGGAAGAAGGATATCTTCTCAGGCTTTATCTGGGTTGCCAGAAGTATGGCACAGTAGTGGGAAGTAAAACTGATCTATCTTACCAACACTTTATTAGTGCAGTTCCTGTAGTGTCTTGCTGCAGAGGGAATAATATGCTTCATACATTAATAGAGTTGGAGATATTAAGAGCTCAGCATTTGTCATTTAGACTGTCACTTGACATTCTAAATACAGGAGAATATTGTGGTTATTGCAAGTAGTGGGGTGTTGGCTAAAGAATTTTAATGGTGTCTATTATAATAGAAAAAAAGCAGTGAGCCACTTTTTTCATGCATAAAACAAGTGGGGTACCTGATAGTTTCCACATTAGACTCAGGTTTTTGGAAAAAAAGATCTAGTGAAAAATGCTCATGCTGAAATATACAAAGTCCAAAATACTCTACCTTATATTCAGCTGCTATAACTTCTTCTAATGAGAATCTCTGAGGCGTGAGAATATGTCGAGAGACTTCAATCTTACACTTAAAAAGATAGCTGAAAAAAGCTCCCTCAGAAAAATTCTGGAATGAATCTTAACTCTCAAAGAAGTGAGTCTTTACATTTTTCAGTACAATGTTTGTAATAAATCAAACATTTTCATTTTAAAACTCTAATCAGCTAAATCATGAAGGGAATTCATTTATAAAAAAGCCAAAGTATAAAAAATTATCTGTCTCCTAGCTCTCCAGCTTCATATCTTCAATAAGTCAGAAGTCCTTGTATGAATCCAGAAAAGCAGAAAATAATATATTTCTGTTAACATTTTGCACAGGAGACATTTTTCCATGGGAGTACCTGCAAGGTGACTACCTTCTGTAGTTTCATGTCTCATTTACCAAGGCCTTGGAAATAAATTAGGAGAAAGACGTTTTCTGCCACTCCATTTATGTGTATAATGACCTTTCTTGTCTTAGCACAATCCTTATATTTACCCATATGTAAAATGCTTAAAGCACTCTGTCAAGCTCTCTGGCTTTGCTGAAGTGAGGTCTAAGCATGGAGCAAGAAACTGCACGTCAGAAGATGTACCCAGAGTAAGTTGGAGGACAAAGATGGCAGGTTCAGTCTTATATCTACTGTGAATCCCTGACATTTGTTACAGGTCTTCAGATGACACATCTTGTACCTCTATCAGTAGCTTGTTATGGATCAACAGTAGGTTCCATCTGAGAATCTGTTTACAACACACTTAGGATCCCTTAACTGAGAAGAAAGGGATTTTCAGTGAGCATCAGGGACCTTGATACAGCTTTTCATTGAGACTGACTGTGTCCTGTTCCCTGGTTGTTTACAGAGAGCAGAAACTATTGCAAGTGGTGTGGGTCACAAATTATGTTGGCCACCTCTATGTTTTTTAGTTAGTCAGTACACCTATGTGATAATCAGATAGGAACACAGCTTTATTAAAAAAATCAAGAAATTTTATTAGAGGAGGGCTGGCTGAACACTGGGGGTTTGCAAACATTTTGAGTTTAGACCAGAAACTAGAAATCATTTTGAAAACAGACTTCTGAAACTTACTCTTCAAAGTGCTGAGGAAATTTTGATGGGGACCTGACAGCCTCTACTCCTATCTGTTTTAAATGCAACAATTTCAGGCACAGGAGAGATTCTGTTTTTACAGCTATGTAAAATATGACAGTTTCAGCCAGTATTAAACCTTCAGCCAAGTTGCATTGTGGTATCTTCTCTGAAGTATATATTGATAGCTGCAGAGTACTTATAGAAATTATAATATCCAAGAAATCTTGAAGAAGATGATGTGCAGAGTAATCAAAATGACTGACCTGACATTAGATCCAAAATGAAGATATCTCAACTTTTCTTAACTGGTTCTATCCATCTTAAATTGATGTATTTTAATATCAGATACTTGAGTTATAAACTTCATTTTAGTACTAGGCTCCATTTAAATAACCTCCTCTACCTTAGAAGACTCTTAAAGATATATACATGTTTAAAGAAAGTTGTGATTGTGTTGAACTTCAGTTTAAACAAATCTCAGAAGTAAAGCCAAAGCCCCTCCCCCCAAAAGGAGAAAAAAAATAAAAAAGAGAGAGGGAGAAAGAAAGGGATGTTTTTTAACAAAAAGGATAGATAAGATTCCTATGTGACAATATCACCTTTTCCTTCCTTTCTTATAAAATCTGCTGAGATGAACTATGGAAATGAATAGTTAAGAACACCACCCTTGTTCCAGTACTCAAACAAATATAGGGCTTAGGTGATCTTTTGATTCGTTTGTTTTAGCCAAGTGGAGGCAAGAAAATTTACAAGCAAAATGCAAACCTTTGACAACAAGAGTAGAGATCTCAACTCAGTCCTTATTTTCTAGGGGGCAAAATGTGTGGCTAAGAATAGAGAGGAATAGCTAAGGATGCATTTGGTATTCTAAGATATTACAACATCTCTCTAGGATGATTGATGTTATTTATTGGACAAATAACAAATTGAATGAAAATACAATAATGTTAATTTCATGAAGTAAAGCAATTTCATTTAGTTATTGGACCAAGGAGTGAAAGAATTACTCCATATAATAGGAATACCTGTAGGTATATCATCTAACTTGTAGGAGATTCCAAAATTAAATCTTCACCCTAAATCAGAAAAATTAGAAACCTGAACTTTTGTTTCTGATACTTAATATAGCATACAGACGGCCCTGGAGGGCAGAAAGCAAATCTGTCTCAGACTTTTTCACAGGAAAGGATAAACCAGTACATTCTACACTGCATCTCAGAGTACCTTAAAATCCTCCTCCTCATCTTTCCCTAATTGGTACTGTTTTTCAGCCAATTCTGCCTTTCATAGTAATTGGCAAACAGCCCATTGTATTTGAACAGCCCTGAATTTTATTAATAACACAGTCACTACTTTATTCACATGTCCCCAAGTTTCTTCACACCCATATGCTCCCCCTCCCTCACCCATGGCTAGCTTACCTCTTCAGACAAAATGAACAAAACATCAATAGCAAATTAATTAAGTTATTTACTTTTACTATTATTTACATCAGATGTGAAAGGGCTCCAAATTTCATTAAAGAGAACATGCAATTTCATGGTATTCTGGTTGGATACCTTCAAAAGGATTAAAGAAATGCACAAACAACTATCAGTTTGATAACTGTAATGATTTCAAGTCTACCAAAACAAATACGTATTTGTGATTTTGTAACCGATATATTTATTCCATGATGAACTATCTAATATCAACATCTGATTATAGGGTGCTCTCTGTTCATTGTCAATTGTGCAATCTTTTGAATAGTAGTACTATGATGAAATAAACTCCTTCCACTGGAGCTAAATGCTGCCTTTGTGCATCTTTGATCCTGATCTAAAATGTGATGCTCATACTACTTATATTACTACTGTAGAAGGACTGGAGCAAAGATGGGTGAATATTGCAGAAGAATATTCAGAAAAAGTGCATTCCTACTAAAATGAAAATAAAATCACTTTGACAATATTAGGAACCTTTTTAATATACTCTCTAGAAACAGCTGTTTTAAAAAATGTGGAAAGCAGAGTTGGTTTGTGTACTCATTGATGTAGGCTCCCCCATACAAATTGGTTAATGTGTAACTCAACGTCACAACTTTAGAACATGTTTAAATCCATTCCTTCTCAATGATTATGTGTGACTGTATGCTTTACTTCATATAATTCCAACAGGTCTAATCACAAATAGAAAGTTATACAAATGCTTAGGAGCTTTGCTGAATCAGGTGCAAGACACTAATGCTACACAGGGTTAAAACAGAGCTGTGGAAGATTCCTCCTCCCTAGCTAAAAGGATCCTATAACACAAGCCATTAAGTAACACTTTGAAGCACAGTACGTTTATTGAATCAACGTTCAGATAAATTTGATTGGTGTTTCTTTTCATATCACAGAAGAAGAAAGTCAGTGCTCTTACAGAATTAATACTTTTTTACAGATAGCTTAAAAATTATGTGAAAAGTCATACAGAACTGAGGGTATAACTCATCCCATTCTGATAGTGGAGGAACTGTCCTTTGGCATAGAGATTATACCCTTAAACAAAAATGCAACAAAACATGCAGTAGTATTAGTAGAAAGCACATTTTTCCATGGCATCCTGAAAGAACAATAATTAGCAATCAATAAGCACATGCTATACATTTGGTAAAAAAAGGTTCAAATAAACAAAATGGTGCTTGAAATGGTCTTCTAAACCCAACAAAAATACAACCCTTTAAATGACAACAAAGGAACCTCAACCTTGTATTAACAAATATATCTGCCTGCTTGTCTTTCCACTACTGACCTCTTGCACTGAATAATTATAGAGCTGTAACAAGAACCGAAAATTTATTGGCAGCATTCAGAAGAGTTTTGGTTCCACAGTGCACGCACAGTGCAAACTGAACAATGCAGATTAATATAAACCAATTTACAGACAATATAAACCATACAGACAATTTTTTAATATTTATTGGAAAGAAAAGAAGTAATGAAAAAATACTGCCTTCTTTATGTCTTTTGAAAATGACTAATGCATTATTTCCTTTTGTTTTTTTTCTTTAATTCAGGAATCTAAAGAATGCCCACAGACTGTGTATGAGCAAAATGCTACGTCTAGTGTGCGAATAGATACAAAATAATGTCTTGCTTAGCTTAACAATGATTTGTTTGTATTTGAATATTACTTTTCCACAAGGATGGGCTGACTGGTCAGGGAAACTTGGAATCTATTATTTATTCTGGAACAGGGACTGGGAAATGCACATAGGACTAACTATGCAAGAACTTTGCTTTCTCCTACCTCAGCTTTACCCTCAGAGAATCTACCGTAAAGGTGGAATATCTCACACCTATGACCCTCAGTCCAGAGTTGAATGAAAGCTTAGCAAAGGCTTTGGGGAGACCCATTTCCAGTTCAAGCACCTCCAGGGCCAGCCACACTGCATGGGCATATCATGGTCCCGTTGTACCTTTGACCTTCCTATCTCCATTCACTTTTTGAACATGTGGAGGTCTTCCCACCAGCACAGCTCTGAGGAGTGTGGATCACTCCTGCAGAGGCTTTGAAGTGTCTGATATCACCAGGTACAGGCTTTGTGTCTGTCCTGCTCTGAACAAAAGCATACCTTTGTGAGGATTTCTCTCAGTGACCAGCACTGTCAAACTCATTAGAAATGCCGTACATAAAAACCTTCCAGCCCCAGGATTCTGCTGGGACAACCACAGCCACCAGCAGGGAGTGAGCAGAATAAGTTATACTCCCCACATACTCTCCCAGTCTCCGTGACTTGCTGCTCAAAGATGGCTTGAGTTAGGGGTGGTGTCTTTGGCTACATCAATACTTGTTAACAGTTGTTGAGTCCGCATGTCAGGTGACAGCACTTGTCCATGTAGCTGGGCTTACTCTCTCTCCAGAGCAGGACAGCAGCTTCGAAGCTGCTTGTCGGCAACATATATTCTCCATGTCAGTTCTTGCGCTATGCCCAGGCATTGCCTGGGGCAGTGCCTGTTTTCTGACTCCTAAGCTGGGGACCAAGCGTGTTAACAATTCAACAATGAGGGCTGTCTCATGCTGGTTCTCAAACCTGAGCTCCATCTCTCTGTTTAGTTTGCTACTGCAGAAAAAGACATAGTGTTTAATAGCCCACAAATAGATTTATCTTCTTGGTATCTGTCTAAATGCACTTTGAGCACATGTAAATTTGTAGCTTCCAGAACTAATGGGAGTTTTACAGTCAATTTCAGTGAGAAAAGAGTCAAACCAATGCTGAGTGTCTCCAAATCTCACCATTTGTCTTCTTCAAGTGTTAAAGAACTCAGGCTCTGTACTGCAGATTGTTTAGGAGACCTTTTAGTATATGTGAGAGAAATAAACAATACCTGATAATACTGTATTACTTAATAACTTAATACTCCTACATACAGTAAACCAAATTTTAAAAAAATATAAGCCCAACAGTTGCTATAAAAAGGATATGTAAATATGTATAGATTTTTACTAATTATAGAAGACATCAGTATGTTAATTTGTCACATGCCATCAGCAGATTGATATCTTATAGGAAAATGTTGAAATTCATACAGCACATTATATTTTACAGATAATTATATAAACATTAAGCAGATTGACTTAGATTTTAAAGCATTTTGCTATATCATTTACCATATTTTACACTAAATGAATAATTATGTAATATTTAAAAGATGCCAGCTGCAATCTGAAATCTGTTAAATAATTACATAAATATTATCTATTAATTATTTCAGTTAAGTAAAGCATGCAAAATATCATTTCATGAATTAGTACCATGGATTTAATTTTTTTCTTATATGTTTGCCCTCCTCAAAAACATGACTGTAAGAGACTGAAGTGTTAAGAACAATTGTCTCAAAGCTTGCTTGTGTGTGTTTATCTGATAAGACCAGACAGCAGACCACTCTTTTGTCTGAGAAGACCCGAGGGCAGACCATTCTTTGACTTAACAAATGCCACGAGCTTGCAAGGAAATTTGTGCAAGCTTGCTGAAGCAACAGGCCATTCTTTGGCTTATCAGGTACCAGTAGCTTGCAAGGGAATGTGCAAACTTGCTGAAGCAGCAGGCCATTCTTTGGCTTATCAGGCACCACCAAAAACAGGACACCAGCTGGTATCCAGACCAGGCCACTTGCCTACCAACAATACATATTGTATGATTAGATGTGCACGTGTGGCATACGTGATGTTGCTCTGGGTAACCAAACCAAAATGAGAGGGCAAACTCCCTCTCCAACACGGGATAAAAGACGGCACAACAAAACCTGAGTGTGGCCACCCACCACCGAAAGACTGAAGACTGAGGACCAACGGGACGCCGCTGGATCCATGGTGGTGACTATCCTTTGCTTATCTCTCTGAATGCTTGCTTAATTTCCTCCTAATATTTTCTGCCTCTCCTATCGCTTTACTCTTTTATATTTACCCAATAAAACATCTGATTGGCAGCATATGACCTCGTTTGTGTCTTAATTTCACCCTTGGGATCATTACGAACCTTCCCCGAGCCTGACAATCAGACTGGGACTTAACAATGACTTGGTAAAAGCATTAGTTTTCTAAAATGTGAGACTGCCTTTGTTGTGACAGCTGCCACATTAGCGTAGCAGTACAAGAATGAACTTAAATATGTTCAAATATTTAAACAGTCACAACAAAATAAATAAGATATCTTTGTGCCTGAAGTTAAGTTGATGCCCAAGTGCTTTGCTTGATCTCAGCCTACAGATTGACAAGTCAATTAAAATTATTTACATCAGAAAACCCAAAGGTCCAGTGTCTTGACACTAGCTGAGGAAAGTGTGCTTGAAGAAAACTCTTCTAGGTAGTGATACATATCTAGAATAGTCTCCTAGCTTCCACCAGTCCATAACCAAGAGAATTTCTCAACAAGAGATGGTGTCTTTGCAATAAATTGTCATTCATGGGCTTTTGTTCCATTGACTTACCTGGTCTTTTCTGGAACCTGAATAAACTTTTGCCTTCACTTAATAAAAGAAATGAAAGAGGAGAATGATATCCATTGTGCGTTCTTAAAAACACCATAGCCTTCAAGGTATTAATCAAGTTGCAAAATGTTGGGGGTTATGTTGTATTCAAAGCATTACATCAAAAGATAGTAAGAACAAAATTATACAGCAGAAGGAATAGTATGCTATGAGCTTATGCTGTCATTTTTCAACAGTATTCTTTTTCTCTCTCTCTAGTTTTCCTACTCTCCTTTCTTCTCCCAAACACATTCTGTTTTTCACCTCTATTTCAACACTCTGTTGTCCTCTTCCTCCATCTTTTCCTGCTTTGGATTATCGAGCCATCTTCAAGCTTTTCTCTGTTTTGCTGATCTCTACTACTCTTGCTTCCTTGCAGTTCAAATAATTTCTAGTTTCGGTAAATACACTTCCTTGAAATAGAATTAATGACTTAGCTGTACCTTTAAAGGTATGTTTTTCACACTGAACACCTCAGGCAATGGGGAACTTAAGACCTAAAGTTCTGACTGTTCCCAATTTCAGTTAATACCAGTGATGAGTATTTTCATACATGTATGATCCTTTTTAGGTTTAAAGATCCTTTTTAGGTTTAAAGATCCTTTTTAAGGTCAGCACAACAGAGCATATGATGGAATTTCATTGCTGTAGATCAAGGGAGCTATCTGCATCATGATTCCCATAAAATGTGTGGAAGCCTGGAACCATCTATCAGGCAGGAGACCTGAAAACACTTAAAAGAGAAAGGATAAGCCCTCTCTGGACAACCCTTGAAAACTCAGATATAAAAATGGGTGCTGAAACTGGATAGTAAGTAATCTTTAACAGTTTTCTCAATAATAGGAAAGGAAGCAATATGAGTAGAGTGTCAAAAAGATTTTTTATGGGCCCTACTAATGTCAGAAGTACTAATTGCTCACACATAGCTTATTTAATAATAATAAAAAGAGTTAAGCCATATAAGTTTAATGCAATCCAGCTGTTGCTAGAATCATTGGGTGTCCCGAGCACTGGCCCATCGCACTGTTTACTGGGATACGCAGGCTTGCCTAGAGGTCACTTTCCCAGAAAGCATTTGCAAGATCTGATATAACTCTAGGCAGTTGCATTTATTCATGCTGTTATGCAGCCAGGCCAAATGTGCTATAATTTATCATGAATAAAGAATTACTTGAGGAAGTTACAAATGCATAAAAGAACAGCTGTTGTGCTGCTGAAAGCAATGCATTAGTGCATGCGCGGTACTATAAAGCCTAGTGCTGATTAATTGTTCAACTTCTCTACAGTATTTTTTTTTTGTTTATGTTAATTGTCATCTATTTCAGTCACAGCTTCTGTGGGATTTCCTTTCAGCAGTGAACTTATCACAGATAAACAAGTAATAAGTTATTAATGGGCACGTTGATCACTGCAGAACAGGAAACTAAATGAAATAGAAGCTCAGAACTGTTGCCTTCCCTCAATGGGTATTAGACTTTGCCAAGAAACAGTTTGTAGGAAGATTATTTAGATACAGAGAAACCATAATCTTTTCAATTAACCCTGTCTTCTGGAGCTGTTAAGACCACATTTGCATAGCTCCATATAGGCCTGAAGCTTCCACCTTTTTTGAAAAAAACTTTCCCTTCTTCCCCTCATAGTATGTGAAGATTTTTTAAGTAGCACTTCCAGTAACACAGAAATGGGGTGGGTTGGATTATTCTTTCAGCAAGCAATTTGCCTTTCCCCGGATCAGGAAGACACCTTCTTCTACAAAGAGCAATGCTGTGCCAGCACCTAAACCAGTGCCTAAGTTGCTTCTGGTTACTCAGGCATTAAAAAAAAAAAAGGAAACTGGATAAGAAGGTTTTGGCCTGGTACAATTTACTTCAGTTGCATGTTCACATCCCCGGACAAATTAGTTAATTTTGAATGTCACTGAAAAGAAATAGGAATACATAAGGGTAACTGGGAGGAGCTGAAAGGCCACAACTATACGCAGCTATACTATGTGTGGTCGTGGTAGATAAGTACTTCTATTATTTAGAGCAGCTTTGCTTGCTTCATGGGTAGAAGATACACATTGCACAAGCAAACCTCAGTTCAGGGAATTTGGCTTATTTACTGTTTTTTAGAACTCAGGCAACCCATTGTTCATTTATGTTATGAGTAAATTGCTCTATTGACAACTCACACACGGTGAGTCATCTCACTCAACTTTAATCTCTTCAGTATGGGTATCTAAATCAGAGCTGGTGATGTACATTTTCTTACCATTAATTAAGGAAAATAAGCACTGACAGGTGTGATTCTTCTGTCCCTAACTAGGTCAGATGAATCCTAGAAGAGGCCATCACTCTCTCTTGACTACAAAAACAATTGAGGGTGATTAACTTAGCTAAGAGTTAATTTGCATTGTTGATACCTGAAATAAGGGAGGATGAATCAGGTTCCAGCCATGGGGTTTTTCTTAAAACACAATGCAATTCCATTTCTCCCAGAAAGATGGTCGAAAATGCCAGACAAATACAGTATATCTATTCTTTGGCAAGGAGATCAGAGCTGTGAGATGAGAGAAAAGTCAACTGTAAAAAAGATGCCTTTAGGTTTTGTTTTCTATTGTTCTTGCCATGTTTCAAATCAGTATTCAGTGTTAAACATCAGTTCAGAACAAATTGTGCCTTGCAAGTCTCTACCAGGCTTGAGGAGGGTCCACAGAGAGTTCCACAACCTGAGCTCAACCCATCTGAAATGGGCAATACAACTGTAGAAAGAGCTGTTTGGCAGGCTTTCAAATATCTTTTGAACAAGCTCCTTTATGCTCATGCACTCATTGTTTCTGTTCAAAGATCATCATGAAAACTAATCCTGAAAGCAGCCAATATTTGTATTGATTCAGTTGTTTTATTTGAGAATGAGAGCAATCAAGGAGAAAAAAAAAAAGCTTTCTATGTCTACAACAGAATTAGCATCTTCAGTGTCTGGGAGGAAACTTCAAAGGCACCTGTGCTCCATCGCTATCGGAGAATCTCTGACTTATGGTCCTACAATGTTGTTTAAAGGATTGATCCAAAACTCACTGCAACTGAATGAGTTTTCCCAGGGATTCCACAGGTTTTGAATAAGGACCTAAGATCATGTTCCTAATCACATTTTGCTTAGAGAATTTAGTCTATTGTTTTCTAGTCTTGCAGGGTCTCTTTTGTTTTACTACAGAAGTTAACACTAAGCTCATAGCGTTTAAGGAGCTGTACAGCATATCAGTTGTGCGAAATGGCTGAGGAATATAAAAAAAGGCAAAAAGTGTGATAGCTTAGTAACCTCATGTGGCCAACTGTTTCCTTCCAATTTAATGCTTTTCTGTGCTTATAGTCCTAGCTCAGAGAAGTGCAAATTCATGACCTGGCATCTGAAAGTTATTTTTGTTAAAGTCAGGGGATACTTAATTAAAAAAAGAGTTTAAGCAAAGATCATGTAACAATCCTCAGTGATAATCTTCCCTAAGCCTCAACTACCTGCAGTCGCATCATCCCACTATTATCCAAAATGCCACCTTCCAAAGCGTATGAGTAGGTCTAACAACACATTTGTTGTGTAACTGGTCTAAGCAAATCAGGTCCAAATTAGGTTCATAAGATTTCCTAGTACCTTTCCCTTTCTTTCCTCTAACCAATCAGCAGTTACTAACTCTGTGACTCCCTGGTAATGTTGATGACTAATGTTAAACTTCAAATACTATAAAATGCAGATTTAGGCCATATATTTGAATATCTAGTAGTTTTCTGGCTAAGATCTTACCTAATACATGCAAGGTGTTGCATATATTGCAGCACAGTGTTGAGAAACTTGGAAAATAATGATGCTTCATGGAAACAATTTAAAAATTGGCAGCTTCAGAAAAAAATAGGCAATAATGTTTGTGTGTAGATGCAAACTCTGTACTAAAGAATTGGAAAATAATCCTGGATTTAATGGTCCATAAACATGGGGTGCTTCTAACTTACAAGTTTTATTGACTGTGAATCTATCCATAAAGCCATGGAGTGAGTTGGCTGTTAAGAGAGATTGGGGGAAAAAAAAAAAGGAAAGATTTTTGATATTTTTATGGAGTATTATCCATTTTTTTTTTTAAACTCTTCATAGTGAACTCCTATCCGTCTAAACTATGACTGTCACATTTGGAAACTGTTGAACTGGATGTTTTTCAGGAGTTCATTAGCATATATCTAATATATTGTCCTGTAGAATAATCTATGTGACTTGGCAAGCAAATTATTTCCCTAAAATTCCACTTTATAGCAGTGCATCTCCTCTAATCACTGCAGAAGAAGCTCATTTGCAAAGCTTACAAAGATAGCCAGAGGTAAACTTGAAGCATTCCCCCATACTTCATCTAAGGGGCAGGACACACGCTGAGACTGCTCTGTGAGAGCATACATAAAGCAATCAGAAGATAGAACTGTTCTCCTAAAGAACTGTTATTTCCCTCATATTACGCACCTTAAGTTAAAAGTATTTAACTTTTAACAAGTTTCCCCTTGCTTTGGAAGAATGTCCAGGAAAGCTTAAGGTCCTGAGGTACTTTGTACATGTAACACATTAACTCATTAGACACACCTGACCATCACATTTCATACTGAAGAGATTCCTGTCGCTTTGTACAGGATTTGGTCCAAGGTTTCATTTAGGATGTGCTGCTTTGTCTCTCCTTCTCTCTTTTTGTCCCATTTTACTGACATGCCAAGATTTGTTGTTGATTAGATAAAGGAGCACAGTTGGCACAAACAGTTCCTTCCAGCAGGGTCATGCCTTTACTAGTCTCTGACCCTGTTCATTAATTCTCTTCCATGGTGGAATACATCAAATACCTTCCATTCCTTGTTATTATAGAGACTATATGCATTTTCATAAAACCTTCAGGCAGTATCTCGGTGAAATATAAAGTGATGGCAAGACACTGATGAGAGAGAGAGAGAGAGAGAGAGAGAGAGATTACAATGACACAACCCAAAGATAAATTGGCAATGCGATGCTTTCTTCACATTAGCCATTTTCTCAGAACATTGGCTAAGCAGTGGTTATAGCAGAAACAGAATGTGTTCAGAGAGGGATAACAAAGAAGGGAGAAACACAAAGAAATTCCTTCATACTGCAGGCATGAAGAGAACAGGTTTGTTTAGTATAGACAGAGGCACCATTCTCCCTTCACTCCCAGGAAGTAATGCCATAAGACTGAATTAAAAACCATAAAATTTACAGAGGCGATTACAGGAGAGAGAGGCATTGGTTTTATTTAGAGTACACCTAAGTCCTATTTACAAAGTTTTTTCCACAACCAGAATGTACAAACCTGAAGTTTTTCATGTGATCCTATAATCCATGAAAGTTAAAAATAAGGAAGGAAATATCACAAGTATCATTTTAAAATCACAAGAGAGAGAAACACTAGAGGAGTAAATGTATCTCTACAAGAAGAGAAGGGGAAAATAATGAAATGAGATTCCACTTAACCTTTCTTGTAATGCATGAAGCAGGCATAAAAGTGAAAACTTACTCAAAATGCACAAATAAAATTCCTTTCACAAGAGGGATCTTTAACTCACAGGACTCATCACCACTTTAAATCATTGTATGCAAGGGATTGTTTGAGTTCACAAAAGAATTAGCCATCTATAGAGAAAATGAACATCTAAAGCTACAATGTATTTTAAAATAAATACAGATTTATTCAGTTAGTTAAAAGGCAGATGGTTATCCGTGTTTCAGCACAGCCTTTCAATATTAAGACTTACGATGAAACTTGGCCTACAAGTGAGCATATACATGGTAAACGCTGAAAAAATAATCTTATTTTAGTATTCAGATGTGTGGCTTTATCACAATGACATACTGTATCTACATTAATTCATTCTGTATGGTGTGAGAGGAACAGATGCCCTGAGTAGAATCATGATGAACGGAAAGTAGGGATATATTTGGGTATTGACTTGTTGAAAAGGTAAAGTCCTGAGTAAGAGATGCCAGATCCATACAATATGGAGGTATCATTGGCTTCAAACAAAGAGTATAACCATGGTGCTTCAGTCAGGCTAATTAGCCGTGCAGAAAAATGTTGAGGCTAATTAACTTTGGCAGAGTGCTGTTTGAATGTGACTACACTGCTCTGGGAGCCTAGTTAGTGTCTCTGTACTAAGTAGATGTAAGATCTGGTTAATATTTATGATTCATTATTAGCCTGTCCTACTATCTGGCTGCCAAGAACTTGCCTTTTTAGGAAATTTGTTTCACTGCTGTAAGCGTGTGCACTCTGGTATGTAGGATCCAGATGTTCCCATTACAGATGACAGGCTGATCCGCTCTACACTAGGATCTTTCAAAGTGTGGTCTGACCAACCAGGCCAACTCTAGACCAACTCTGAAAGATCCATGAAAGACAACGAAGAAAATCAGTTTGATATCTACTTATAGCTACAAAAATGTAAGAAATTTGTAAAAGGGTCTGAATCTTCATTGGCAATCTTTTAGGGAGCCAGTTAAATCTGGAAAAGGTTGAAATGTCCTGCTCTGAATTTCACACCTTCCCATCTGGAAGCTGAACTTCTTTCAGACTTTCAGCACTCCTTCATTCTTGGAATATATTGCTGTAGAGAGAGGCCAGTGGCAGAAGTAATTCTTCAAAACAACCATTACACTATGTAACATAGATGACAGTGCAATTTAAGATGTGAATATTCTTTTTCTTCCTCTAGTGAATCTGTGGTGTAGATAATGGGTAGTTTTGTCACTGCCAGACAAGTGGTTTCCCCTCTAGGAGATCTCTCTCTGCACTCAGAAATTCATTCTTTGAATTACTTTCTTCTTGTGGGTTGAACCCTAGTAAAACTGAAATGTCAAACACTAGGAAGGAGAGATGGTATTTTATCAGGCACTTACATCACAGTGACTGAGTAAAACTGAATCAAGTATATTATTCATTGAAATGCAGATTGTTGGCAACTTGGTATTAAGAAAGGCTAAAGATGAATCATAAATGTTAAATAGATCTTACAGCTACCCACAAGCTGCTCTAAAGACAGTAACAGACAGGTAGATAAGAGCTGGAAAATACCTATATGGGCATGCAAGTCAGCTTTCTCTAATTGCAAAGGCTAAAGAGGTAAAGCTTCAAGATTGCATGTCTCAGTGCAGTGATCTGGTTTTATTTGAGGCAAGTTCTAATGGAGCTACCATTAATGGAGCTCCATAGAAATGTTAAGGCAAGAGAAGTTATTGCTTGCAAGTGAGAAAATCTAAATGTTTTGAGAATTACCTTTTTTCAAGTAAACAAAAGAAAGAGGTGTGCAGCACTGTGTCCATGTTCCTGTCACCTTCCTAATAAGCTGCATGGTGTAGTCATCTAAAAGCCACAACTTTGAGGTGACCCTGCCATGCTTAGTGTTCAGAATTGCCAAGGATTCCAGTTATGCTGGTTTCCTTGATAAATAAGCAGGAACTGGTCAGCCTTGGACATCCTTGGTTATTGCAATCTGTAATACAAACATTGTGCCCAGGAAACAGGCCTTACCCCAAGGATGCTCAAAATGTGATCTCTTTGATAAACACCAAGTTCCTGGTGCATTTCCAGACAAATCCAGGAGCTGGTGGGCTGGTAACTAGAAATAATATTCTTATTTTTTAAATGGTCTGAGTCACAAATCCAGACATTTTAATGGCATTTTAATCTAGCAGCCTCCAAGATAATGTCCTGGAAAACCAAGAACATGGGTTAGAGCAAGAGGATGAGTCTTTTTTGGAAAGCAGGAATTCACATAAGAGCTTAGATGCCTCAACATGATCACTTTGTGTATTTCTATGTCAAGAAAGGCTAATGATACCTTTTCATTTATGTAATGGGGGGAGATGAGGTAGAACTGAGAAGGACAGAAATCATCTAATCAAACCCAAATCATCCAGAAGTCAGGGACCAAGCCTAAGCTAGTCAGCTTGGTTCATAATAAGTGAAGACAGGTAGGCACTTCTAGAAGGGCAAACACAGCATACAAAAGTTGTGTACACTGACACATTGGAAGCTGCCAGGGACTAAAGAGGAAACCAGAACAATTACTGTACACAAGGCTAAAGTCAGCTGATTCTACCAAAAGGTCCTGAAGCATATACAGCCTATATATGTGGTTTTGGTAAGATCAAAGCTATAACAGGACCATGAGCTGTTTTTTTGTACTTCAGTGAGAATATTGAAATACAGCTTCAAAAAGTGACAGAAGGTGTAATGCAGCCCCCATGACACAGAAAAAAATGGTGAAAGATTTAGTTTACCAAACAAGGTAAATTTGATAACGTTTGTGGCTATATAGGAGGAAGATAATTGAAAATTGGTAGATGTAGAAAATCTAGATTCACTGACTAGGACATAGCAGCTACTGTCACTGCAAGTCAAAATTTAAAAAAATCTGTAACATTCATATTTCTTAGTTTTGAGGCATGTCTCTCTGGCAAGTATGGAATAATTTGTTAGGACAGACAATAGGACTTACCATAATCTGAAATACTAAACCAAGAATAATCCATTTAAAGATATTCTTTAGTTAGATCTGGGAGAAGTCCTGTGATCTGTGTCAAACTATAAGACAAACCTGTTCCTCTAACCATAGAGTCTGTGGGGTGGGTCCCACATGTTTGTGTTCTTTTATAGGACCTGGAAGGAACTGCATTCCCTTAGCAAGCTCATACCTCTTCCACAGTCCTTTTTCAGGGCTTCAGATACATAGTTCCATGTGGGAAGATGCATTTTTTCCTGAGAATATACAGCTAGGTAAATATTTTCTACTTTGTTTCATTCTACCATCTTCAAGGTGAGTAGTCACAGAGGTAGGACTACTGTGCTTTGAAGATTTGTACAGTAAGAGATAACATATTTGACATCATCTGGGTCAGATGCTCAGATGAAGATGCAGACTGTGATCCAGAAAAGGAATTTCCCTGGGTCAGACTGGCAGGGAGTTCTCTTTTGTTTCTACTTTGTTCTGCAGCCAGGAATTCATTCATTAAGGTCACCTGTTCTCCATTACCATCTCTATCCTGTGATGGAGCTGCCACTTATACAGACTTCCTGCAGACATCCAAGTTCTTTTCGAAGTGTTATGTGAGATGCATCAGAAGCTCTTATGTAAGATGCATCAGAATCACTGGTTTTGGATTTGCCAGAGGAGGCAGGTCTGTCACTGTACTTTAGATTTTTAATCCAGCATAAATGTAGAGAGAGAAAGTATGACTGAGGCCACATCCAAAAATGATTTTGTAGTTTATCAAAAGTACATGGTACAGCAGCTTCACTTGTGGGTGAAATATAATGCACTTAATAGATCTCAAGCTAGGTCATCTGACTGTTTTTTCTATCCTTAAATTCTGGTTAAAAATTCAAGGCAGAAAAGCTCTTTTCTTAGACCTTCTAGAAACACTTTCTGGAATAGAACTTTTCTCATTCTGTAGCTTTGCAGGTCTATTCGGTGGGATTATGAAATGATAGATATAGAAGATGTTAGGCTACAGTCCTTTAAAATTTTTAGCCATTGTCATAAATTTTAAGGGTAAACATATCAACAGGCTGGGCAGGGAATAAGCAGTGCTGGGCTTGTCTCTGACACATTAGGGAATACAGAGCAAGAAATTCAAAATGAGAGTCAGAACCATTTAGAACAAGATTAATTCTTTTTGGATCAATATGTAACTCCATTTTAAATGCCTTTCTCTCAATAGAGTGCATTTTGCAATGTATTACCTCAATAAATACCGTTGGTAGTATGAGTATGCAGCTTTTGGGGATTCGTTCTCTTATCTGCAACAACTTTATTTTCGATTCATGTATTGAATATTTTTATTGATTCCACTAGTGACATTATACATTTCACATTAGAATGAGAGATGAACATACGGCCTCCACTCTAGGCCATGGGAGAAATGACCAAGTATTGTCCCTTGTTCAGTGAAAAAACTCATACAATGAATGAAAAATGCAGTAATGAAATATTGCAAAGGTGGAAGGTTATTGATAAGGAGAGATATTAAATGTCTTGTCAGAATGATGATATAATATCGTTTACTACCATCACCCCACATAGTGGTCTCAACCACTGCAAACCACTAACCATTTAAAAAGTAGTGCAGAAAAGAGATCAAACAACAAAAACAAAAAGTATCTGACTCAGTTTGTAGATTAAACATTTATATTGAAAAGCTTTTAACTATTTTCTCCAAGATTCCAGCAAATAAACTTGAACATAATTTTAAGAAGTAGCATTTTCCTTTGAGTTTGCTTTTATTCAGTCTTGCTGCAAAGTAGGTGAAAACATATAGAGCACTTCAATGAGAATGAGTGCATTTACAGATGGAAGAAAAGGATGATAATTAGTGAGCTGACTGCATTTCAAAACATGAGACAAATAAATTGAATTCTGCCTTTTGGTAGTGTCAGTAATATGCCAGTAACACAACTATTTCCATAATAACTAAACAAAAAAATAGTCAAAATGTGAACAAAAGAGGGGATGTACATGATGTAATTAAAATGTGTTACGCAGATGGTGTGCAGAAAGAACACTTACACATCATAGTTTCATGAGTAATATGACATCTTAAAGCACTGGAAAAAAAATCTAGCCTAGATAGTAAGCACAACTTTGTATAAACATTTACAGATTTGTTAGATGAGAATAACCAGTAAATATCCTTAACTGTACAGGAAGAATACAGGATTTTAATAGAAGCGCTCAGGCACAGATAATGTGAAAGCATTTAATTGAGGAGAAACTGTGTAGTAGTATTATTGCTTTCCAAAAGTGACCAGAGCAGGAGTCTGTAAGGCCATTCTGAGCATCAAAATCACACTTTGAACCTGCTGAAAGAGGATTCTGCACCCAGACTAGAACAATTCATCTGTGTCCCTGCTGGAATAAGCGACAAAGATATGCACAGTGATGGACTGTGTCAGGATCATGCAGTATAGGTAGCCTATGACAGCCAGGCTTTGTAGATCCCAGTTAAAACTTATTCTACTGGAAATAGCCACACTGAAGGTATAAAAAAAAAATCAGATATTGTTTGTTTTTGTATTACAATGGAAAGCCCGAGAAAGAATTAATGCACTCACCTTCTTGCCTTATAACCTCACAAAATATAAAAAGTTAAAGATTATATCTCATATTCCAGTAGGATTTACCCCATTTTCTTTGGGTTCTCTTTCCCCACTGCTATTTTAACACTTTCTTTCATTCAGTTGGGCATTTGTTTACAATAGGAAATAAAATAAACCATGGTGGAGAAATAAAGAAATGAACAAGCAATAAAGAACAGCTAGCTATTGTAGGGAGCTATAGCACTAGCTTCTTATTGAATCTTCATTTCCTTTATTTCACCTCCAGAAGTGTAAAGAAGTATAATATTCTCAGTAAATGGAAAGAAGAAATGTAAACTGAGGGCATGCTGGAACAAGACATGAGATGGAAGGGGCTACACATTGTGTATCTTTGACTTAAAGCTTGGCAATCACAGAATTTCCAAGAACAAGTAAGGCTGAGTGGCTGGAAGGGCAGTGAGAAGTCTGGGGGAAAACAGTTAACGTGTTTAATGTTGCTCTGGTTATTTGCTAGTTTAATTAAATAGGACTACTTTTCAACAAGAGAAACCATATTTATATGGTATAAATTAGGGAAGGTAAAATGGTAAAAGGGAGTTTTTTTATTTTCAAGCCAAAGGCTTGTAGGCTACCCATAGTCCAGGCACTGATTGAAAAATGAAATACAGAAAATGGCATATACATAATAGGATAGATGCATTTTGCCCTAACCCCAGAATATTTTATTCTAAGGCTGATGAAAACTGGAAGTGCTTGATCTGATAAATGGCATAACATAACCTTTTCAGAAAGGACTTTTGAATTTTGTATATCATCTTGTGCTCAAGTTGGCAATGATTTTGGAGACAATCTCTAATCATTGTACAAAACCATCCAAACAAATGAAGAAACCAATTAAAAAAATTTCAGATGTTATAATTCTGGTTACAAAAGGAAGGTAATATGATTTTTGAGGTCCCATTTTGCTTTGGTCCAAATCATACAAAAATTTGCATTAGCAGAAGACCCTTAGCTTCTCCCAATAAAAATTAATACCCAGACTTTATGAAATCTTTCAAGGATGCTACAATTCCAACTGCAAAGCAAAATTATGCATTCTGGCCATATTTCTAGGCACTGTGGTGTTGCAGTTGCTGATCATAACAGCTTTACTACCTGAAAATATAGAGAGCAGTGTCCTTATGTCTTATAAATCATAAGTTTCACCCCTGTTCTGTACTGGATGTTGGCAGAAAGGTGACATTGTGCAACAAACATTTTCTTGTAGAAGTTTAGGGTTTCTTAAGTACCCAAAGGTCTCTGCTGGAGAGTTAAAGATGTTATTTTGGGTTTGATTTTTTTACATTTATTTTTCTGTAAATACCTGTTTTCTTAAAAGCCAAATGGTCCCTTTTGTTCTGGTCAGCAATTCCTTAGACATTCTAATTAAATCTAGTCCATTACAGCCCATTAAGTTCCCAAAGCAATTTGGTTTCCCTTCCCCAGTCCATGCCAACATGCTTACCCAATTACTTCCACAGTGCTTTAAAGATGAGATTTTCAGAAGCATCAGCATTGGCAAAATGCTGTTTTCAGTAAGTCAGTGGTCATCCCATTGACTTCAAATCTACAAGAAACAAAATAGCAAATGTCCAAGTATCTTTTAAAGACCCAAAGCTGTCTAAATTATGGCAGAGCACTGTAATACATTATAGCAATACCACTAAGCTAATTAGTTGCTTCTTTCAGTGGCTTCTTGTGTCAATATAATTCAATTGCTTAAGAGCCTCTTCCCCATTCTGGTTTTGGGCAGTAATGGGGACATTTTTATTATAACTGACACTGGCAATTAGATTTCAGAGATTACTTTATGAAGCTCATTTCTTTTTTTCTCCAGAAATGCTACTTTTGAGTCATAGAAAAGTAAATTTTGGAACTTATGAGCCTGTCTACAGGGTGGAAAGGAAAGTAGAGGCAGTCAGAGAACACCTGAAATCATTCTACATTTAATAATTCACTGAATATCAGTTTGAAAGGAAAGCAAACAGCCACGACTGGAGTGATCTGGCTGCAGAGTATGGAAGTCTGGGTCCCAAATGCTCATCTGAGTGTCAGGCGTATAGTCCTTCTGAATGTCCTTCAGTGTTTTCCTCATTTTTATTTTTGTTTTTAGCTTATATACCATTGTGAAATGTTTCTTCTCCAACAGTTTTAACTTCGAAAATGTGCAGTGTTCCTTTAATGAGGGAATTAAAGGACTCCAAAGCTGGTTTTTGTATTATGAATATTAGTAGTAGTAGTATTTTGAAAGTAAAAGAGAAACATTTTTGATAACCAGTGTTAGAGCCTGGAGGTAGGTCTCACACAGGTAGGATCCAATATTTAAGACATTCTGACTCTCATGGTTGTATAACATTTCTAAGAAAGGTTTCACAAGTGAGAGCAGATTATTATTCTGTCTTCTGGGAAGAAACTCAGAGCCCTCAGTCAGCCCCTTATTGCTATTAAGCTTTCCAGCCAGGTGCCTCCTAGTGGATTTAATAAATACTGACAAATTAACCAATTTTTAGTCTGTGCCAGAGTGGCAAGGAACAAGCTCTCTAAAGGGCTGAAAAGTATTAATATTACATATGTTTAAGTAAGAGAATAAAGACATGTCTCTTGGGTTTAGCTCCATGGGTGGAGCTCTTTCACTACAACAGCTAATATCCAAGTCTTGGCATCCCCAGTTACCACCCCTTGTCAGCTGGCGTATTAATGCAAAACTGAAAATAGTGGTAGGTTATGCTGATATGCTAAGCAGTGAAATGCAGCAAGGGAAGAACCAACACGGCAGCTACAGCAGCGCCTCGGCCCTGGTAGGGCTGCAGGCAGTGACTGCATAGTCCCAGGCAGGCACCAGCTCCCAACTCTGAGCCCCAGGGAAGCAGCTGAGCACTCACCTGTGAAGGGCCTTGTTGTCCATTTGGTTTTATGTGATTTACAAAGCTGGAAGAACAATCTTGTTAAGAGGAAAAGAAGGAAATAAAGACAAAATAGCTTCTCAATTATAGGTACAAGGTGTTAGGCACTGCGCCAATTGCTCTCCATCTGTATTCTGCATCTGTTGACTTTTGCACATTTCGTTGTATGTTTTAAGCACTTTACATTGACTACAGATTTAGATCCTGTAATTTCTACCAAGTATGATACCAGAAAATTTTCAAAATATTTGCAGCCAAATGCAAACCAGCTCAAAAATTCCACTGTCTTTAAACTCCAAAGCTTATGGGCAGAAAAAAAAAATGAAATATTGCTTAGATTCATAATTTTCTTCAGAAAGAAATGGTGCATTTTGCAGTGCAAGATGATGACTTTTAGATCAAAACTTTTTGACTGGTAGATACTGGGACTAGAATTCCCCAAACCAAACATTTTTACCTTTATACATTTTAAAAGAGTGTCTTTTCAGATTTTCCAAAGTTGATCAATGAAATGATTTCTTTTTTTCCAGCTTGGAGGGGACATAAATTGCTCTTTGGCAATGGAAAACTAAAGGAGAAGGGAAATGCTTCTTTGTCGGTAAAGACAGACAGAAAGAAAATAAATTGATGTGGTGCTTGGATTTAGTGACCATTAGAGCACTTTGAGGACAAAACAAAGGAAAAGTTGAAGGGAAGACAGTAACCGCAGACTATGCTGGCCCTTTGATACAACATTAACCAAAGTTTCAGAGAGAAATAAAAGATTTTAGGTGAAGATCACACACACACAAAAAAAGGAATTACATCTTTTTTTTTTTTTTTCCATTGAACTTTTATTTCTGGTGAATATTCTGTTGGAGGAGAAGAGCCTTCAGCTTTCATTTTTTTGAGTAATTATATAGATTATATAGACACTATTATTATATAGACAGTAAAAGACAATGGAGGAGAAGCAGGCTGTTAGGTCATTTAAGTGTGGACACAGAAATGTAGGATCTGGTCCACTTAATAAGTGAACTTGACAGGGAAAATCCAGCATGATTTTTTCAGGTTTTAATTCTTCCTTCTTAAGCTTTTAATGTTTTGTTGTTATTGTTTCTTGTCTATAAGGCCGAGAAAGGTCCTCAGTGAGACTTGTCTCTGTAGATTTTCATGTTGCCTCCTAAACTGAGTATAAGTACAATATTCCCAGGCTTATCCAGCTCTGCTTTAGAATCCGTTTGTAATCCACACAAGAGCAGTAAAGAAGAAACATATACCGTATTATTACTGGGATAATTGCTGGCTGGCTAACCTCATGTTTCATTGCTGCTAGACCTCTTTTCTTATTAGCTGTGAATGTTTACAATTTTGAGTGATTGTGTAAGTCCTCCTTGCCTCATCTAGCCCCTCTGCAGAACCAACAGTTGTCCTTGACTTAGAAGCGTGATATATTCTGCTTCATTTACAATACATTCAAATCCACTCTAAACAGACTTTCTGGTTTTTGGTGAGGTGCCAATGATTCTGAACAGTCAGATCCTGCCAGCTATTACTATTGTCAATAGCTGACTTTCGGGAGGAAAGACATTGTATGAGGCTTTGAAGTAGTGGATGAGCTATGCTCAAGTGACCGCTGCTAGCTATATGGCTGTAGCTTGGATTCGTTGTACCCACATATGTCTCATTTCACTACAAAGTCAAAGAAAGAGATCTGAGAAATGTCTGTTCATCTGCAAAAGCTGAAAACAAGGTCTGCCTTCTGTTACTTAGCATATGTGGCTAACCTCAAAGCTATGTATGGTCAACTCACTTCCAAGACTGGGCAAAAGGGAGTTAAAAGAAAAATAATAAGATATATATTTTTATATATAAATATAAATATATAGGAGGAGGAGATAAATATAAATATATAGGAGGAGGAGAGAGAGGGGAGGGGAGATGGGAGGGCAGGGAAGGGATGGTTTGTTCTTATAGCACAGTTAGAGCAAACGTGGGGATGTTGAATCACTATATTCGGCTCCATATTCCCAATGAGAAGATTTTAACATTCTCTTGCTATGATTGGTAGTTACATCCAGTGAAAATTGCTTTATGTATTTACGGAAGTGTTTCAGGTGCCTAGATATAGGTGTCTTGTGCCATTGCAGATGCCTGAGAGATACCACACACACACACCCACCCCAGGATCTATACAAGTGGCTGACAGCTACAAGGTAGGAATATGAGGAACACACTACTTTCTAACATGGAAGCTGGTCCTAGAATAGGTCCTGTAGTGTCCTGTCTTTGGGGAGCATGTACCAACCGGCAGCTGTGGTGTTGTTTGCAATAGGCACCTCTCCATCTGGAGCTTTTGCAGTTTTAAAATAATTAAACGTTCATTGATCTAGAAAGTAAGAAACAGAGAAGCTTCCAGACAAGTGATTAAGGGACTCACTTGAGAGACAAGATTCCTGGATTTCAGGCACTGCTGGATGCAGATTTACCAGAAAGGGGGCATTAAAAGCAGGGGAAGACAAACAACACAGTGTCTGCTCTCCTCGGGAAAGAGGAAACATGAGTTCCTGGTGGATCCTGGGAGGATGGTCACAGATGTGGTGTGACAGCTGTTGTCCCCTTCCCAAAGCAGAAGTAGTCAGCAAATTGAACTTGCTTCTACTGATGGTTAAAGACCTGGCCAAACTGCAACAAATTTGGTTTTCACAAAAATAAAGCACTACCTCTACTAATGAATCCTTTTAAATTTCTCTCTTGGGGTATTAAAAATGAGAAAGTAAACAAAGGAAAGACTAAAGGCATGTGGCTATGGAAAACAGAAAATACTGGAGTATTGTCGTGGTTTAACCCCAGCTAGCAACTAAGCACCACGCAGCCGCTTGCTCACTCCCCCCCGGTGGGATGGGGGAGACAATCGGAAGGGTAAAAGGGAGAGAACTCATGGGTTGAGATAAGAACAGTTTAATAGTTGAAGTAAAATAAAAGAGAACAGTTAAATAGGTAAAGCAAAAACTGCGCATGCAAACAAGGCAAAACAAGGAATTAATTCGCTACTTCCCATCGGCAGGCGGGTGTTCGGCCATCCCCAGAAAAGCAGGGGTCCATCACGCATAACGGTTACTTGGGAAGACAAACGCCATCACGCCAGATGTGCCCCCCTTCCTTCTTCTTCCCCCAGCTTATATACTGAGCATGACGTCATGTGGTATGGAATAACTCTTTGGCCAGTCTGGGTCAGCGCCCCTGGCTGTGCTCCCTCCCAGGCCCCCCCCCCCCCGCCCCCGCCGTGCACCGGGCAGAGCACGGGAAGCTGAAAAGTCCTTGACCAATGTAAGCGCTACTTAGCGACTATTTAGCGGTACTTAGCATCGACATTGTTCTCGTCCTAAACCCAAAACATAGCCCCATACCGGCTACCAAGAAGAAAATTAACTCTATCCCAGCTGAAACCAGGACAAGTATATGACACCTACCAGAGGCTAGGGGTTTTTTTTCTCCTACTAGGGCTCAAACATTAGAGTGTTCACCCGTAATTGTCACATTCCTGTTACAAGGAAAGAGTGAGAAAAGAGTGAAATCAAACTCATTTTCATTCAGACATCACTGATATTTTTGGCTTGGAAGCTGTCCTCACTAGTTGCAAGCATGCCTGTACTGCAAGATGTTGCACTAATAATCCTGACACATTTCCCATCTCCTTAATTGCATCTAAATGTTCACTACAGCACTAATAAGTCAATAGTGTGGAGTTTAGATATAGTTCAGGGAATGCGATAAACATTCCCAAATTTTGGTATCCCAGACTGTCCTTCCATCTATATGGAGCAGAGCAGAAATCTGTCTTTTCTATGGGAAGCTCTTTGGAGCAGTATTGTCATTAAACTGATGGATTTTGAGTGTTTAAATGCCTTGCTGGTTTGAAAACAAACAGTAACAAGCAAAGCAAATGCATTCCTGAGAGGAGGCATGTCTGCGAGTGCTCTGACACTGAAAATCTGAACTTCACTTCTAATCTTTCTCCTTTCTACACATCTCTTGTACATATAAAATCCTAAATTTAAATGGCACTAAGCTGTTTCTCCATTTTCCTTTTACCTCATTTGAGGAGCTAGGGACTTGTCTATTTTTGTCTCTTTTACTCCCATCTTGTCAATGCTATCCTCCCCTAGTGGCAGTATTAATTCAGAGTCCTTTGACAGGATGTTCTAAAGACGCAATGTCAGGGAAAGCTGAAGCATCACCATTATGCAAAAATGTCTATTGTAATATAAATCCCTATGCCACAGCAGTTTTAGCTACTCATTTAGTCGCTTATACAAGATGTGCTATAATCATGGTGAAGACATAACTTACTGTTACACTGATAGATTCCATACAATCAGTGCATTGTAAAATATGATGAAAATCAAGTTTTATTCTGGCAATTCAGCATTACATGACAATAAAGCCACTGCTCCCTTAAATCCTCCACAGTGCTCAGTCCTTTCTTTTTCTGCTGGCTCAATCTGCTTTTCCCAGAGGTTTTGAGATGCAGACAAGTTTCACCGACAGTCCTTCTCAGGAGCTATTCTCCATCTGATTAACAGAGCATCAGCTGGCTCCCTGACTCTTACACAAGGAATTCCCCCAGTGGATCTAAAAGAATGAGTCACACAAAAACTCTAGCCCATCATAAAACAGCATTGCCTTCTGAACAGAGAGTACAGGCCACAGATGCCAAGCTGGGGAAGGTCTTCTCTGAGAAGCTACATTTGCCTCTTTGGCAAGCTCCATATGCTGCTGTCCTGGCACCACAGCAGCCACCACTGGCTCTCAAGTCCAGCTGCCAAGCCCCTGCCTGCTGGCCTGACTCAGCCTTCTACCTGAGACTTCCCATCTATCTTCCCAAGGCTGAACCTTCAAGATACCAGACCAAGACATCTCCTGTAACCTCTCACCTTGAAACGAGCTTTTTGTGCAAATCAAAAATGATACATTTTCATAATATTCTTGGCCTCATTTCAGGGAAAGAAGTAGGATCTGTCCTTTGGCTTCAGGAAGGCAGACAGCAGCCTCCTTACTGTTTTTCTGCACGATAACTCAGGGGTTTTTGTGATGCTAAGTAACGCTTTCATACTGACAAGTGGTAACATGGAAAAGTTTCAGAGCAGTAGTACAAAGCACTTTCAGTGAACATGCAGATGTGATATGACAAATGGAATCTACTGAAGACACAGACATCTATTTGGAGATGCTATCTTTGTAAAACAAACCAGACTTTCCCATAACAATTTATGCTGTTAGATGGTAGCACACTGCAAAGGCCCTGTACATTTCTATCTTATCAGAAAAACAATAAATGGCGTGTAGTTTTTTTTTTTAAAATCCTACAATTCTTTCTTTTTTTTTCTCTCTGTTATAGATACCAAGCCCGAAACAGAGATGGTTCAGAAGAACACGGAGGCAATCAGTTTTCACAAGGAACCCTGTCTACATGAATACACATTTCTTATGGAACAGCTTAACACCAAGAACAGATGCCAGGTAGAATGATTAAAGCAATGTGTGGATTCTCCAGGTCTCCTCCTTAGCTCCCCTGAAGAACTGAGGGACGTTACAGCATTTCTTCAAAGACTCTGCCCTGCTTTTCCATCAAAACATTCACTGCATTCAGTTTAGTTACATAATCCATTGTCTGCTGTTCAAACTCCAAATTCCTTGAGCCAAAATTGATATCATATCATATTGTAATATCATATCATGCTTTGCATATGAAACACATACAGGAAAATCTCTGCAGCTTTTCCTACATCCTTGATTCTCACGAAAGTGATTTATAGAATGTTTTTTATTACATGATTTTATACTATGAAGTTAAGATAAAAAATGGATTTAACATTTAACAGTGATGGTGAAGTTTGAGGTCATTCTGATCTATCACGGAAGCAAGTTCTAAAATCATGGCCCAGTTGCTGATTTTCTGTACATAAAGTTCACTTCTGAGATTAACAATTGCATTGTTATAGCCATGGGATATCACAACCACATAGCAAGCAAGTGACTTTGTAATTTAGGTCAACCCCATTGAAGGATTTGAAGATTAATTGAGGACAGTCAGAACATTGTCTTTGGGTGTTTTTTTTTTTTATACTGCAAGTTGAAATATTGTGAAATCAATCATCCAGAAGAATCCCACATTGGGGTGTAATTTAAACTGACTAACAAATCCTTCAAAAGCCATGAATTCTGCTGTCACACTAGTGCTATCTAATGATTTAAATGGGTGCTGTACCAACAAAATTAAGGGCATAAATGAGAACTAGTATGCCAAGTCAAAACAAGTGAGCCCACAGTATTTGTGTTTATAGTATCACCAAGACATGTCAGCAATATATGCTGTCCTAAACCAGACAAACGCATTTGCAAAATCAATGAATTGTAATGTACTCTAGTGAAGAAAAAAAAAAAAGTTAAGCTTATTTTAAATCAGAAGAGTAAGATGAAAATCTTCTAAGCAGCTCCACCTGACACCATTTTGTCTCAAGTATTTAAGTCTTTGATAGCTGATGATGCTGATGTACCATTCCAACAAATATTACTTTTCTTTGGGGCTATTTTTTACTGGGGGGGGGGAAAAAAAAGCTTTAATGGTTTGACTTTTATTGAGATCAAATGAAATTACAGAAGGAGAGACCATATGTCCAAAAATCTTGAGTGATTGTTGGGAAAAAATGGCATTTCTTTCAAGCTGAGTGACAGGTTGTAGGAGGTCTAATAACATGGTCAAGCATTTAGAGTTTGGTTGGCTGAAAGAGAGAATGACATTATCAGAAAAAAAAAATCTTTCTTTCTCATCACTTTTAATTAACTCAGAACACTTCATCAAATACTGTGATTTGGCAGTATGACTTGAAATTGGTAGAAACATAGATGTTTTAAAGTCTGGCTGAGTTTTTGTAGTTCAGGTCCACAGTTACCAATTTACAACAAAACGTGACAGTATTTAGCTTTTATTTATAGGCATTTTAAAAATAGCAAGCCAAATTCTGGTACTCTGTTGCCATGCCTCTGATATGAATAAGGCAAGACCCAGAACAACTCCCTGAGAAATTCCTTTTATGTGTGACCCTGAGATACTCCTTTTACACAGCACACGGTTGACACAAGCAGGCCTAATCTGCCTTTGCACAGTCCCAGTAGAGGTGATCAGTGGGAGTAAGTAAGTGAGACTGTTGGCATGTGAAGCCCTCTGAGCTACCCTGGATTGCACAGGTTCTAGGCATCTAGGACTCCCCCTCCCCTTTACCTTATTTTTGACACAAGACAATACCAGAATCCTACAAACTGAGGACAGAGCAACCATGTACTGCTACTTCCCTACAATATTCTTCCAGAAAGTTGGGGTTCAGGAACTTTCAAAATCCAGAACTGGTATTTCCTTAAGCTAATGACCTTGGAGCATTTCTATTTCCATGATTCTTCTGTCATTTTTTGAACCCATGTAAGGATTACATTTGGATTTTGGAAATAATACAGCTGTCAATTCTGTTCTGGAGATACAGCCTTGAGAGCACGTACAAATGGCTCCAAGCTACTGTCTGCCATGCACCGACAGGCACTAAGTTCTCCCAAATGTGAAATCATGGCCAGACCAGGAACCTCTAAGAAACTCAGAACACTTAATTTCTGAACTGGATTGCAAATCCCTGAGCAGGCTGAATAGGTTTTTTGAACAATATGATCCAGAACACAGAATATGCAGAAATTTGATCTGACATAATCCTTATGCTAACATTGTGGGTAGTGGTGTCAATAGTCAAATAAACAGTGAATCAGAAGACTGGAGAGAGGACTATAATGCTTTGCCATTTTCAGCAGAGAAGCACTCAGGAGGCTGAATAATACTGACAACAACCTGGGTTTCCATGCCAATAAAGAAAAAAGCTGTTCTTCTCACCTGTACCAGATGGCTATGTGGCCAAAAGTCTTCTTGTGCAATTCTCTATAGAAGAAAAACATGGCCAGAGAAGCCCACTTTCAAAAATATCTTCATGTGTAACATTGTTTTTCTGTAATTGAATTAAAGCAAGGTCCTTGCGGTACAGTGTGGTATGTGCTCTTGATCACTCTTCAATATATTAGTGCAAATGCAGTAAGCCACCCTTTTTGCTGAAGCTCAATTTACATGGAAAGCTAGTGTCATGTTTTGCTTTTGCTAAAAGACTAATTCCTTAATGATATAGTGCCTCATACATGCTCATCAGTGAAACAAGAGGAGGGTCTTATTGTTATCTTCCCCTTCCTTATAAAAGACAGAAAGAGTAGAATTCATCTAACCAAATGTATATGTCTACAATGTAGGTGTCTACATCTGAGCTCTCTCTCTCTTTTGTAATTGCTGGAGAAAAATAAGCACTTTCTGTGTATCTTTCATCTCATCCTAAAGTCTAAAACAGATGAAGTGGCCCTAAATGTGTTTTTTTTCTCTCCACTGAGCATAGCCTGATTAGATGTCTGTGTTGTAGAACTCTAAAGTTAGACAAATTGATTCCCACCTAAGATGCCTAAAAGAAGTGAATAATAGTGGAAAGTTCACCCAGACCATTTGTTTTCAGTCTCATTTCAATGTACAAAGTTCCAATGTATAGAAGAAGCCAGACAAAAGCATGAATTCAATGTCTATCCACAGGAAACTGGTATCTTCCTTTCGCCACTCAATTTCAGAGTTCTGCACTGGGTTTTGCAGAGTAACTCATGATATCCCGGTACCCTACTTCTTCTCTAACATTGGTCAATTTGAACACCTGACAGCTAAAACACACTGAGATACCAGTTGCTGCATCCCTCTGTTACATTATTGACCAGACCAAGTAGTGAACATTTTTCTCTCACTCTGCCAATATTACAGCAATCTCATCGCTCTGCAGTTTACTCTAGCAGTACAAACCCAAACAAGTATCAGTCTGTCTCTTTGTATTGGAAAACGTTAGGACAGTTTCCTCGCTGGGATTCTGCATTATATTGAAATCTGTGGTAATGCTGGACAAAATGACAAGCCTGAATAAAGCAAATGGTGCTCCATGAATAAACCAGACCTCTGTTATAAGATGCCTCAATTCAATTAAAATGAAGATTATTGTATAGAAGGATATGCAATAATTTTCTTAGTGTTTTGGAAGAGTCTTCATCACTATGTTACCTATTAGTATACAGCTTATTTTAATCATTAATCCTAACAGATTTCCTGGGCTGATTTGGCAAATATTAATTTGTTTCTTGATTACCAGCTACCATTTCTTCACAAACAGATTTTTAAGCCCAATAATATTCTAAGATGTCTTACATTTGCATCTCTGAAGGGGCAATGCTTAGCCTGGTTAATCTTTTCCTTGTAAATCTTGGATCAAGGACTTGACTGGAATAGACAGATTGAAATTTATTAAAAATAATGACTAATATTTTATAAACAAGACTGAACTCATTTATGTTAATAATATTGGTTTACTAAGAAAACATACTAACAAATTCCAGTGTAGTAGGCAAAACTATAAGGACTAGTCTAATGTTTTGTTTCAGCTACTCAATCCTACAATTATTTATTAAATATTATATCAATGCAAGGATTATGTTCTAATGTTCTTTTAAAATCTTCTTTAAAAATAGCTAATTTTAGCATAAGGCCTGATAAGTGGAGTTAGTAATAATTAAATTAAATATTTGATTGTCTGCCAGATGACTTTCCATTTTACTAGTATAATCTTTACATAAATATTTTCTCTTTTAGTTGGGCTTTCAAACTGAGACAAAGAGTACTTTAGGACCTTAAAAATTGTTCCCAAATGTTTTCAGGCACAATACTGAAGATTCCTTAAATATGTTTTCTAACATTTTTTAAACTTCCTCTGCTGAGAACTTAATTCACTTTCTCTGTCTTCAGTGTGGTGATTTCAAGGACTCCAAATCTAGTTACTACATTCAGTCACAAAAATACTGTGTTCTCTCCTCATATACAATTTTTCCCCTAATAAAGAAACTGAGTTTGTAGGCATGGTTTGTGGACACACATTAAATCTGAGACCTAGGATGGATAAGATTCAGTGCTGAACACGCACATTAAAATTCTTGTCCATCTCTGCACATATATATATATATTTATATATATGTTTCAATTGACCTTGCTAATTTTAAAATGTTTGAAGTCTGATATTTTATATCCATATGTTGGGAAGAGAGTAAAGAAGAAAGCAAGTTCAACTTCCCTTACTGTAATTCAACTTGTGTTTTAAACAAAGATTTTCAACTATATTGATGTAAAATTTTTTTTAGAGGGCTTTCATAAAATACTATGCTGATTATTTTGTAAAATCTTCAGTGTGAATCTGATGTGCTTTGTTCCACTTTTTCCTCTTCCCTTCCTTGTTGCCTTCTGCTGTCCATTGCCCTCCTTTTGCTGTTGTTTGTTGCCACAACTACCTACATCTATGTCAGAATACAGCTCTTTTGAAAATTTGGCCCCAGTTATGGGTACTGGTGTCTTTTGAAAGTATGCCTTAAGGCACAACTGGGCCATTGCTAATTAGTCCTGCATATAATTACACATTATTAAATACTCTAGAGGAGTATTTAACAAGATCCTTAATATTAAATATATTAGCTATGTAATTTGTAGTCAAAACAAAGCTTGACTTAACAGAATTATCTACAAATATCTAAATAATAGGTGTTTAAGTTTTCTACCACAGTGTCAAGGGATTTGATTTTGGCCAAAGCTTTAATTTGCTGGTTGTATAGTGTATGTGAAGGTTTGGTAACTTCTTTAAGCCTGGGACATGAAGCACCAGGAGCCTGTTCTGTAGAATGCATCAGTTGTTCAGGTAATACCAGTCACTCATGAAGTCTAATAAGTCTGACATGGAACAGGTGAAGGAGAAAAAGGGAGATTATATTTAAATAAGGAAAGCCTGACTAAATCAGTATCTTCACTTAGCAGGAGGCAAGGGGGCATTTTAATTCCCTGGAAAAATTCCTTTAAAAAATAACATGCTACCAAAACCAGATTTAGTGTTAAATATTGTGAGACTGCCTGACATCCTTGGAATAATAAATTAGTTTCATATTCTGTCTCCTGCCCTCACTTCTCCTCTGCCCCATAGATACTCCCCTTTGACTGACTGTCATTTTGGATGCAGACAAGAGGTATTAACTGAGGAGTCTGCTGATTGCGGATTGTTTGTAGAGTGAAATATATTCTTATTTTCTGCAGAGCTGAATAGTGAAAGGACTGTGAGTAGCAGGTCTTTGGGGTCTAAAGATTCTGCTCCACATTCTCAGTCCTAAGGAAAAAATACCACCATAGGTATCACAGTGCTTGCAGCTTTTTCTGTAACTTTTAGTGATTCTGCTTTTAGCACCTTTATCAGCCGTGGCTCTCAGACACTTTTTTATTTCACTAGAATCATTACAGCTCTATGCACCAATAGTGCTTTTATCTCCTACGAATGTACTATTTCTATAATACACATGAAATTCCAAGCAGAAATCTAAAACACCTATTGGCAATTTAACAATACTGAAGGTGTGCATTTATGAATAGACATTTTTACTAACAATTTAGGATTCAATTGTAGCTTGGTCACAAACCCTCAAGATGAAAAAACACAGAATTGCAGCTGCTACCAGAGAAGAATAGAAATCAAATTGCCGGTAATTTGGAGTCCTGATCCTGCTGTTAGCTTCCGTTTTGTCTTAAAAAAGACAAAGTATGGAACTAAACACTTTTCTAGTTTACGTTCTTGGTTCAGTCTTGCTTGCTGACACACTGAAAGCCCAGATTTGACACACAAAATTTAAACCAGAGCTTTCTTTAGGAAAGACAGGCAGCGGAGATGAGGGGGGGTGTTGCCCTGTCAATGACCAGCTGGAGTGCATGGAGCTCAACCTGGGGATGGATGAGGAGATGACCAAGAGCTTATGGGTCAGGATTAAAGGGAGGGCAAGGACAGGTGACATTATAGTGGGGGTCTGCTACAGGCCACCCAACCAGGAAGATCGAGCGGATGAGACCCTCTATAGACAGATAGGAGCAGCCTGACATTCACGAGCCCTGGTCCTCGTGGGGGACTTCAACCACCCCAATATCTGTTGGAGGGACAACATAGCATGGCATAAGCAATCCAGGAGGTTCCTGGAATGCGTTGATAATAACTTCCTTCTCCAAGTGACAGAGGAGCCAACGAGGAGAGGTGCTATGTTGGAACTTGTTCTCACCAACAAGAAGGGGCTGGTGGGGAATGTGAAGCTCAAGGGCAGCCTTGGCTGCAGTGACCATGAAATGGTGGAGCTCAAGATCCTTAGGGCACTGAGGAGGGCTCACAGCAAGCTCACTACCCTGGACTTCAGGAGAGCAGACTTCGGCCTCTTCAGGGATCTGCTTGGTAGAGTACCATGGGATAAAGCCCTGAAGAGAAGAGGGGCCCAAGAAATCTGGTTAATATTCAAGGATCAACTCGTCCAAGCTCAGGAGCAATGCATCACAACAAAGAGGAAGTCAGGTAAAATGCTAGGAGGCCTGTGTGGATAAGCAAGGAGCTCCTGGACAAACTCAAACTCAAAAAGGAAGCCTACAGAGGGTGGAAGCAAGAACAGGTGACCTGGGAGTAATACAGAGAAATTGTCTGAGCAGCCAGCAATCAGGTTAGCAAAGCTAAAGCCCTGATAGAATGAAATCTGGCCGGGGATGTCAAGGGCAATAAGAAAAGCTTCTATAGGTACATTGATGATAAAAGGAAGACTAGGGAAAATGTAGACCCTCTCCAGAAGGAAAAGGGACACCTGGTTACCTGGGATATGGGGAAGGCTGAGGTACTCAATGACGTTTTTGCCTCAGTCTTTGCCTCACTGCAAGTGCTCAAGCCACACCACCCAAGTTGCAGAAAGCAAAGGCAGGGACTGGGAGAATGAAGAACCACCCACTGTAGGAGAAGGTCAGGTTCGAGACCATCTAAGGAACCTGAAGGTGCACAAGTCCATGGGACCTGATGAGATGCATCCGTGGGTCCTGAGGGAACTGGTGGATGAAGTTGCTAAGCCACTATCCATCATATTTGAGAAGTCGTGGCAGTCCACTGAAGTTCCCACTGACTGGAAAAGGGGAAACATAAACCCCATTTTTAAAAAGGGAAAAAAGGAAGACCTGGGGAACTACAGGCCAGTCAACCTCACCTCTGTGCCCAGCAAGATCATGGAGCAGATCCTCCTGGAAACTATAATAAGGCATATGGAAAACAAGGAGGTGATTGGTGACAGCCAGCATGGCTTCACTAAGGGCAAATTGTGCCTGACAAATTTGGTGGCCTTCTATGACGGGGTTACAGCAATGGTGGATAAGGGAAGAGCAACTGATGTCATCTACCTGGACTTGTGCAAAGCATTTGACACTGTCTCACATGACATCCTTGTCCCTAAATTGGAGAGACATGGACTTGATGGATGGACAACTCTATGGTTAAGGAATTGGCTGGGTGGTTGCACTCAAAGAATTGTGGTCAACGGCTCGATGTCCAAGTGGAGAGCAGTGACGAGTGGCATTCCTCAGGGGTCAGTATTGGGATTGGTGCTGTTTAACACCTTTGTCGGCGACATGGACAGTGGGATTGAGTGCACCCTCAGCAAGTTTGCCAACAACACCAAGCTGCGTGGTGCTGTCGACATGCTGGAGAGAAGGGATGCCATCTAGAGGGACCTTAATAGGCTTGAGAGGTGGGTCCGTGCAAACCTCATGAAGTTCAACAAGGCCAAACGTAAGGTCCTGCACATGGGTCAGGGCAATCCCAAGCACAAATACAGGCTGGGCGGAGAATGGATTGAGAGCAGCCCTGAGGAGAAGGACTTGGGGGTGTTGGTTGAGGAGAAACTCAACATGACCCAGCAATGTGTGCTTGCAGCCCAGAAAGCCAGCCATATCCTGGGCTGCATCAAAAGAAGTGTGACCAGCAGATCGAGGGAAGTGATTCTTCACCTCTACTCTGCTCTTGTGAGACCCTACCTGGAGTACTGCATTCAGGTCTGGAGTCATCAGCACAAGAAAGGCATGGACCTATTGGAGTGGGTCCAGAGGAGAGCCACGAAGATGATCAGTGGGCTGGAGCACCTTTCCTATGAAGACAGGCTGAGAGAGTTGAGGTTGTTCAGCATGGAGAAGAGAAGGCTGTGGGGAGACTTTATAGTGGCCTTCCAGTCCCTGAAGGGGGCCTACAAGAAAGCTGGAGATGGACATTTTACAAGGGTATGTAGTGATAGGACAAGGGGAATGGCTTTAAACTGAAAGAGGGCAGATTTAGATTAGATATAAGGAATAAGTTCTTTACTATGAGGGTGGTGAGGCACTGGAACATGTTGTCCAGATTTGTGGATGCCCCATGCCTGGAAGTGTTCAAGGCCAGGTTGGATGGGGCTTTGAACAACCTGGTCTAGTGGAAGGTGTCTCTGCCCATGGCAGGGGGGTTGGAACTAGAGGATCTTTAAGGTCCCTTCCAACCCAAACCATTCTATGATTCTATGATTCTATGGGTCAGGATGAATCCTTGCAAGAAGAGATTCATGGGAAGCAGGAGAGTGATTTCCAAGGACAGTTTCCTCTATCTTGTGACCCAAGAGGTGAATATGACTTGATACAGAGAGGTTCTCCCTTCCCATTGATACCAAGCTGGCAGTTCCTCCTTCACTTTGTAAATTGGGAGCTATCAGGGAAAACAATCCAATGTTAATACAGCCAAATGCCAATGCAGCCCATGCACAGAAAAAATTGTATTCTGCACCAATGAGTCTGTATAGATTTTAAATGTCTTCATGGACAAATAATTCAACATAACTACCCAGTGTACTTTTGTGACAAAAACAGGCTAATGCAATCTTTGAATCTTGAAAAAATAAGTAAGTGCAAGGAGGTGATTTGACTTACATACAAATTTGATGGAATACAGTGTGCAGTTCTGGTATGCTTGTTTTAAAGGGGATTTTGCACAAATTGCAGCATGACAGACTTTGCACTGTTCTGAATTGAGCTATTAAGAAATGCATGATAGGAAGTTATAGTATTTGCTTGTCTTCAAAGTTGAAAATGGACAGAAAACAATTGTTTTATATAACTAAACCCTCTGTTGTTAGGGCTCTTGTACAGAAATCTGAGTTGTAAACGCTGCTCATTATTACCCTGAAAGCCTGAGGCAAGCTAGGAAATAGCGGACATATACAGGAATGACAAGAGCTCTAGATCTCCATTGCTTTCAGCCTTGTGGTGATACAAAGATAACCAAAGTCTGTGGAAAAGGATGCTTGCAACTATAACATTATACAGTTCTAATACACAGAATAAGTTTAATATGCTACTAAGGTTCAGATGCAGCTCAGCAGCACAGGCCAGGAGAACATGAGTTACTTTCTTAAATTTTTAATATCTTAGGAGCAACATGGTTTGAGGACTAGACAAAAATCCCTAGAGTGGCCATCTAAAAGAATTTAATCTGCTTTAGTTCATCATAGAGATATAGTGATATGTTTAAGTGTCTAAATATTCTTGTGGACTGAAAATACTACAATGGACAACAATATAATAAGCATGAATGGCTAGAGCCCAAAGCCAGACAAGTTCAAATTCAAAATTAAGCATAAATGTACACCCTTAGTAATCAGTCACTGGAACAGACAATTAAAAGAGGGTAATAGATACTTCGCCCCTTCTTGTCACCATGCCATTCAAGAAGGCAGATTTTGATGAAGATACAGCTTTAGCTTAAAACTAACTTATGGCAATAGTGGAATGAAAGAGAAATAGGAGGGAATACAGTTGAGAAGAGTGAATTATTCAATCTGGTCTTAAACTATATGAATTTTAATTAAAATAGGATGAAAAAAAGAAAATCTTCTGTCAAAAAAGAAAGGAAAGAAAAGGCAGTTTTCAGGGGCAAAAATTACAATACCTGCATAAGGGGATTTTTAATTTTTTTTTTCCCCAAATAAATATTATTCTACAGAAGAGCATAAGAGAATGTGTTTGCCTTCCTGCTATTCTCCTCAGTTCTGGTTTACCTTGTTTCCTTAAAAAAGTGAAAATCAGATTACATATTTCCTCAGAACCTCAGTTTGGTCAAGTCAGAATATGCTTTACCCAACTTCTTCCAATGATAATCTTAATATTGCACCCAGTACAGTGCTGACTGCAGTATCAAAAACAGATAAAAGGGGGCAAAAAGGAGAGGCTATTGCTAGTAGTACAAGTCAAAAAGGATAGACTAGATCAAGATTTGTATTTAGGTGATTTGACATGATTTGGAGTGGCTGGATTTTGCTTCTGTTTGCTAAAGTAGATTGGTACATAAAGTGTCTGACTTTGGCATAAAATCAGAGTTTTAAAATCATTTAGTATTTTACGGATTTGTGACTTCTGGTCAGTCTTTTCCTGCAAATACATTAATGCCTCTGACCTTCTTCTGCACATTAATGCACTGTTAATTAAGCCAGTATTGCACTTTATGCAGAGATTCTTTTCAATTCCATTCATTTGAATCAAATTACATTTTTAATAGCATTAACTTGAAGGTCAATACCTTTTCTTTGGCATAAACTTTTAAATCCTTGATAATGGGATGTCAGTTTGCAGAGCAGGGAGAGGCAGCAAAAATGCTATTTGCAAATAATGCCATTTCCATTCCAAAATGTGTCAGCTTTATCAGCTGCATAATTTAGCTCCTTTTTTTCCCTTTACAATGCTGTTCTGTAGAACCTGCTGAAATCTCTCAGTACCACGTGCCTGTGGGTGACCCAGGGCCAGGCTTTGCGTGAAAAGAGGTGTCAAACATCACACCTGCTTGTGAGAAGTTAAACATTATCACGGTTTAAAGAGCACATCCCAGAAGATAATCCTGCTTGCTCTCATGACCTGTTGGCATTCCTTTCTGTGGTCTTCCTTTATCACCTCATAAAGCCTTTGAGCTTTCCACAGAGGTGGAGGCTTTATTTTTCTTTAATTTTAAGATGTTTCATGAACAACTACTGTTCCAGTTATGAATCTGTAGTCCACAATAATTTAGGGTTATTTATTCAGATAAAAAGGCCAGCCAGGGTCATTTGAAAGGTAGTGCATTTGAGCAGCTCTTTTATTTTTATATTATATTCCAAGGAGAGTGTACCATCATTCCTGTTCAAAGACGCTCTTTTCATTTTGAGCCATGCAAGCCATTACCACAGCATCTTAAAGGTTCACTTTCCCAAAACAGAAAAATACATTGGTCACTCCACAAATAATTCCTCTTTTGATTATTTGTATAGAAACAAAAACATGAAAACTTTTATGTGTGCATATCTGTAGACACAGGCATGTGTATATACCTTTAAAGGGAAAGGCCTCTCTGTCATCTCACACATAGAACTGACAATTCTGAGCTTTCTGTGAAGAATCCCCTAGGAAAGGATGAAAAAGACCCTGCTGAGGAGAGACAGGATGAAGAAAGAGTGTGCATATTCCAGAAGGAAAGTAGAATTTCATAAGTTGTGCAAACCTTTTATGGTAAACACTATTTTTGATAACATAAGCTAATATCCAGGCCAGTAAACAACATGGGTCTGACTGCGCAATTGTTATTTGGTGTTGGGCTGGGGAGAGGAAGGAGAGTGTCACTGGAAAGGAAGAGAAATGTCAGTTTAACAAAAATGTTGATGCTAATCCCCTCCATGTGTATATGTGATGCTTAGCACAAACACTGGCGATCACACTTTAGAAAGGGAGCTCACTATTTTGCTTGAAAATACCCCTGCCCCTGTTTTTACCAGCTTGAGGGAAAAACAGACAGAATCTGCAGAGTCAAATGTATGAACTAATATTTTACCAGCACCCATTTTTATATCTGGACAGCTTTTTTACATTGCAATGGCAAGACAGGGCTTGTTTACAGGGGTAGTTTGTCTAAGCATAGGACAAGCTGTCAGAGTGAAAAAACATCTGTGAAATGAGGCCTGACAAAAGGTTTTATGATCACCTGGAGAGCATCAGTGATTCTAAAGATGTTATTTGAAGAAGGAATGCCTGAAGATGGAGAGAAAGGAGCTGAAGAGGAAGCATCTAGGATAATCCAAGAGGCAGTCCTGACCCTTTCTGGAAAGGCTACACCCAGGTGCAGAAATGAATGATGTAGGATCATGGAGAAGGCAAAGGAAAGCCAAAAACCCTACAAATTTGAGAAAAGGGAGTGATAGGAACAAAGATCCTGTTCTGCAGTCAGACCCTAGAGGTGAGGCAGGACTCAGGGATAATCCTGTAGGTCAGGGTCCTGCCAGTAGCATAAAACATGCAAAGGAAGTTGCAATGGCAGCTTTCAAAACCAACAGAAATAGAGAGTGAACTTTTGGTCGACTTTGTGTTTAGAAATGTTTGAAATGTCAAGAGTTGGTAGATTACAGCTGATGGACAGAAACATTTGAGGGGTGTATATATATATATGTGTGTGTTTGTGGCAAATAGGAGGAAATATACAGAATAGAAGAATATGGGGAGGGGGAGGGAAACAAAGGGAAGAATTCAGCAGAAAAGTACATGAGAGAGTCATTACATGTACCTGAAGAAAACAGCAAGAGGTGGGTTGCTTTATCTTAGGGAGATTGGCCACAGTGCCTCACTACTGCAGTTATTACCTAACTTCAGGCAGCTACATTTGACAGTTTTGGTCTCAGGGTTTACATTCAGAAGTCAGGACTAAAATCCAGAAAGCTTGGAAAGTGATTCCAGAAAGGTCAGGATCCTCCCCAGTAAGCAAATCTTATAATTACTCCTAACAGTGAGCAGAGCATTCTTAAAAGCACTCACCACTTTCCTATATGGCTAAAGTTAGAGAAAAGGAGCTGGGTTAGGTGAACTTATGGGTCAGAGGTAATATAGCTCCTCATAGTCTCTTATGTTCAAGGTGTTAGGCTCAATATCTTGTTTATGGGCAGAAGGAATCCCATTGCATATAAAGCCAAGAGTTTGTTGTTAGTGTACACGAGATCTTAACAATCTAATTCAACAATCATTATTAATCTAGATTTAGTTGTTACAGAAAAAGAAATAATGCAGTTAGAATACTTCTATGCAGGAAAAAAGTCTCAATAATAGTAATAATGCAGTTAAAATTGAAATACACACATTTAGTTTTTATCCCTTTCTTGATGTTGTGCTCATCCTTCCACTGCTTCACTAGATTGCAAAGTTGGTAGCTTCACAGTGCTGGAGAGGACGTCATGATGAGATGTCAACCTCTATGTCTTTCATCAGGAGGCATATGGTGTTGATAGTTTCTTCTTTTCCTCACTCTGGGATTCACTTAGGGTAATTTTTATATATTTGGCAACATCCTTTTACACCCTTGTTCTTCATTGATCTGCAGCTGCATGGTGCATCCAAATTTACTGTATGTGGTAACTTTTATGTATTAAATGCTCTTTCTTTGTTTTCTTTGTTACCTGTAAAATCAATTTTGTCCAGCTCCAGGTAAGCATTTCTTCAACTGACCATTGGTGAGTTGTTTATAAGCGTGGGGTCTCCTGTGTCAAGCCTGTACCCCATCTCTTACCATCCCATGCCTGCACTGCTCTATGCCGCATCCTGTGGCCTTGCTTCTCAAAGCTTCTGCTATTGTATCAGAGCTTCTGCTATGTCCACACTACTTCATTATGTTAGAGGTGACACTATGCAAAGATAAACAGAACTAAACCAAATTCACCTTAGACACCTGGTCAATTAGAAAAAATGCTATTAGAGCTAAACCAAATAAAACAAAGCTGCAGGCAGGTCAAGAAAAGCTCAGGCAGAGTGGACCTGACAGCCTTTGTCCCAAGGCCTTGCAAACTTGGTACGGAGCTTATTGCCTGTTACTACCAATGGCAAGGCCATATTACAGGTCGACACGGTTACAAAGGAAGTTAAAAGGAAGGAAGGTTAAATATATTCTTGTTAGAATTTCTTCAAGTTTTCTGCTTCTGGAATCTAGAGCTTTCCTAACTGCAACACTGAGAAAGTAGAAATATTCACTAACTGAAACTTATTTCTGTACTTGATCCAGCTTATAGTGTTATATTAGAAAGCAACCTCTGAGATTTTTGGTCCAAAATCAACAAAGGGCACAAACTCTTCTCATCACTTTTACCTATGGCTCTCCTTATCAGAAATACTTTGTTTCCTCTTCGATCTCTCTTTTACCTTTTTTCCATACAGGTATATCTGGTTTCCATGAAATGCCCCAGGTAACATAAGAATGGAACATTTCCTATCAACTGGATATCAACATCTTTTATTGTGAGATTGTTTCTTTCTGCTATGTTAGGAGCCAGAAAAATCTACGTCTGTCTTTACATCTCTTACCAAAGATCAGGTATTTCACAGCTCTGACTTATTTCAGTTTGAACTGCCATCATCAGGGGAGGGCACCAAACACTCATGTATTTGATGTCTGCAGATTCTTTAGATTGTATGCTGAAATAAGGATTTCATCATATGGATTGGAAAATGTAAAGTAACAGTCTATTCTCTGTTTTATCCTAATGCACAATGCTCCTGAACACAGCTGTTCTCTATTTTCTCTCTGGAGTCAATGACCTTTCTTCTAATCCTTTCTCACAGCTCTTTCTGAATTTTAAAACCTTTGAAGCTGCTGCCTCACCAACTCAGAGTTTCAAGCCATACAAAATGGTACTGCTATAATGCAACATTAAAGTTCATAGTGGAGCTGATGATAAAACAGATTATTTTTCTACAGACAAGAAGTTTCAGACAGAAAATCTGATCACCTCCTCTCTACCCCCACCTCTCCAAACTGACATGGAAATACATCATGGGTTTTTTTGTTTGTTTGTTTGATTGGGTTTTTTTAGATAAAGGATTCTTTACATAAATATTTCCCCTTATTATGATTAGAAATTATATTTTCCTAAGGTGAATGTTGATTTGAATGAGACTATCTTTTTCACTGGAAAATATTCACAGTAGAATTTCTACCACATCCAGTTTATACATTTTTGCTGCTCTTATTTATGCCAGAGTATCTTCAACACATATGCCAAATTTGTGAGAATCTGAACCATCATCCACAAGCCTGCTTCTGAGGGAATTTTTATCTTTAATTCTTCCCTGAGTCTACTCTATCGGTAAGCAACAAGAGCCATTTCATTTCTACTATCAGTGTGAATAAAACTTTCTGTTTCTGGCTGTATTATCAGAAGTTCAAGAATACTTTCATTTTCCTGGGTAAAATGTATAATAGCAAAACTGAATAATTACTGACAAAGTTATGTTCATCCTTTACTTAAGTGAGTTGAATCACAGAAAACAAACAAAACCCCTAACCAATCAAAGAGCCAGCAGTTTCATTCAGATATCAAAAGAAGAGTAACTCCAAACTTCCTTGAATTTGAAGACTCATAACTAAATAACATTTAGGTTACTCCAAATATGTAGTCTAAGTTTTTTGAATTTGTATTGGCTATGTTTAAACTTACCAAAACCATAGCTGAGTGCACTGCAGAAGCAGGCACCATTTAATACCCCTTAACACAAAGCTTCAAAATTCATCACAGCAAGATATAACTTTAAAGCCCTCTCTTACTTGATATGTCTACAGCTAGTGTAAATTCAAGTGGTATATTATGTACAGTTTTGGTGAGACAGACAAATTAGAGCACATGGTTTTCTGAAAAGTCCAAGAATTTTGACTCTTCTGTGCTTAGTGTCCAAGAACCCAAGGCACTTGTTTATAATTCAGGGGACATATTGCCTTATTATTTTCAACACTAAAAAAATCCATCTTGTCTGAGAAAAAAAAATGCTTTGTGGACTTGTATCCTTTCTATAAACTGATATTTGATGTATTCTTATCACAATAATAATGGAAATAAGCATTTTGATTGCCAAAATATATTAGTACAATACATTTTTGTTTGTAGTTTAAAAAACCTCATTACTTAACAAATACTGTATGGTAAGATCTTCAGCCTGCAAACATGTAAGAGTAATGAATAGAAGTCTAAGCCTTAATTTGTTTGTTCTTTGTTAAGAAATTCTTGCTTGATACTAGTGCTTTTTGGCTGAGTTTTGTTTTGGAAGAAAAAAGTAATGTAGACCATTTTAGCAAGTGGATTTCTTAATGCATAGGCTAGCCAAAAGGCTTCAAAATCTCTGAATAATTAACAGATATTTACAAGAAGTAGCTCTACAAAGAGTAGATTCACTAAAGGAGGTTTAGTCAGCCTTAATAAAGGCAGGCACCTTCGAGGGTGATTGCAAGTCAACTAGGACATTGAAACAAAGGCAGAAAGGGAAACAGCAGACCAGAGCTGATTGCCATCCCCTACTGAACCTTGCAGGAGAGAGCCCATGTGCTTCTGTCAGTCCCAGCATCACTCCTGTTGTAAGTACCTAATCAAAATACTTATAACTGTATTCTTCTGTGGAAAGAAACTGCTTCATTATAACTGGTGGTAAAGCTCAAAATACTATATGAATGTTAATTGGTATTAAGTCTTAACAACCTTTCTTCCCAGCTAAATTACTTAAGTGGTCTATGAGTCTATTTAATTTCCAAGCTCAGGTTTTAACTCCAGTACTCAGGCTGTGTTGATTTGGTTGTTCAATATGACGCTGCTCAAGATTATACTTAGCAAGAACTACATGTATTGTAAGCAAATGTGTAATGTGTGTCTGTGTCTATTCATTTCCCTCATATAAAGTAAATAACCTGTTCTTTGTGCTGAAGGCATTCTGACTGCTTCAAATTCCTGACAGTGTAATTTACTTTGGCTGATCTTTGTAATGCTTGTTTGGGTCACACCACTTGGTAAAATGTCTGTGCAAGACGCTGTGGAGAATTGCGCCTACATCAGCAACGTGTGGCTGACCAATTTATGAGAAATATGATAGCCCTGAGACTGGCTTCTTATTTACATTCTTTTATGAAGTAGGCAATAAACTAGAAGCTAAATGAAATCAAACATCTTGCCCATTTTTCTGTCCATTATCCTTTATGAGTTTCAGAAAAGCACAGCAATGAGTGATTTACTTGATTAATTTGTCAGACATCTAGAAGCAATGGCTAGTTAGATATATATAATGTGTTGGTAAAGGTAGGGTTCCAGGACACCTCTTCTGTGAAAGACCTATGGTTATTTCAGAAACAATTAATTCTGAGATATTTCTAATGTCATGCATATACAGAAGTAATAGAGCTATTAAAGAAAATGATGTGAAGAAAAGACCTTGACCCAAATTCATCCCTGGAGTAGTTTGAACAATTAGAGAGGAGTCACGGTAGGAATAAAGCTGACCCCCATGTCAGTATTTTAATTCTCAGTGATTTTTAAAGGTAGTAGAAAAGACTTAAGTGAAATTACAGATGTTATTTCAATAACAGTGTGATTCAAGAGGATGTGAACATATGCTCAAGCATTCAGCTAATGTGACGGAGTACAAGACCCTGAACAAAACGAGCACTTTAACCACTGTGAGTAGTTTGGCATTTTATTGAGGTGGTACCCAGTAGACTGTGGTGAATAACAGACAAGGCAATGGTCATCTGGGCTTGTCTGAAAGCAAATTAAAAATAATATAATTCTGAAATAAATTGTAACAGAGAGGGTGTTGTGGTTTAACCCCAGCCAGCAACTAAGCAGCACACAGCCACTCGCTGGCTCCCCCCAAGTGGGATGGGGGAGAGAATCAGAAGAGTAAAAGTGAGAAAACTTGTGGGTTGAGATAAAGACAGTTTAATAAGTAAAGCAAAAGCCACACACACAAGCAAAGCAAAAGAAGGATTTCATTCAGTACTTCCCATCAGCAAGTAGGTATTCAGTCACCTCCAGGAAAGCAGGGCTCCACCACATGTAATGGTTACTTGGGAAGACAAACGCCCTCACTCCAAATGTCTCCCACCTTTCTTCTTCTTCCCCCAGCTTTATATGCTGAGCATGACATCATATGGTATGGAATATCCCTTTGGCCAGTTGGGGTCAGCTGTCCCAGCTGTGTCCCCTCCCAGCTTCTTGTGCACCCCCAGCCTACTCGCTGGTGGGGTGGTATGAGAAGCAGAAAAGGCCTTGATGCTGTGTAAGCACTGCTCAGCAGTTACTAAAACATCTCTGTGTTACCAACACTGTTTTCAGCACAAATCCAAAACATAGCTCCATACTAGCTACTATAAAGTAAATAAGCTCTATCCCAGCCATAGCCAGCACAGAGGGTTATATATTACAGATCCAATCACAAACAAGATACCAGTCAAAGTGCTTCAGAAATATTTAATATGTTTTCTCATTGGCTGATCTTGCATGTAGGCAGGGTAAGAGGTCTTCGGGAGGCATCAGAGTTGGAATGATTCTGGTGGGAACTGACAAAGTGGAAACTGAAAAACAGCAAGGGACTATCACAAGGAACAGAATGGAGGCTGCAAAGCACAGCAATTCACAGGCAACTTTTCTTTGTTGTGGTTTCCTTTGTGTCTTCCCTGCAGTGTAGCAGCAGCAAGCATCCAGCAGTGGAGGCTGGTGCTCTGGGGAACAGTGAGGTGCAGTGCCATCGTTTCCCAGGGTGGCCCAATCTGATGAGTCCCTTACAAGGACCTGGTTACTCTACCCTTTATATGAGGGCTGGCAAACATGACTGCTTCCCTCTGGTTCATGCAGAAGGTAGGTCTTATTTGAGAAACACAACAGTCAACACATTGTTCATGCATCATCTTGTTGCTGGAAAAATATTGTACTTCGCTGCTGTGGCTTTTTTTTTTCTCTTTTTTTTTTTTTTTTTAAAAATTAATTTTCCACTGTATCTGCACCTTGCTGGTGGGAAAGTCCCAGATCATGAGCTTCATACTTAACATCTTACACAACCTATTTCAGCTCTTAGGCTGGAGAAATCCCCTCAGGACAGGGGCAATCCCCCAGTCACTTAACTTACCTCTTAAAGGCATACAATTCATGGAAGATGTTGCATTTGAGTACTGGAGAGGGTGATACCACTTCCTGAAGAATTTTGCCAGTGATCTCAAACCAGCGTACTGAAAAAGAGATTTGGAAGAACTCAGGCCAAATGAGAGAAAACCAGTAATGGAGTAAAATAAGACTGTCATGAAATCCAGCACTGACAGGAACTGGAGTTTCAGAAGCAGATGCAAGAAATTTCATACACGTGCAGCTGGAAAATAAGCTGCATAAAGGGTGTGTTTTATCTTAACCCTTGGTAGGTATTAGCCAGCTTAATCCTTCAATTATCAGAGTTTCTATCCCTCATAACTACCAAATAATGGTGCCAGTGCCATGACAACTTATTGCACCAAGTTTCAAAGTTATCAGTGGAACTACGTAAGAGGAGACTGCACTAATATCTATCCATCCAGAGGGGATGTTCAACCCTGTGAGGCAATGCAGACCATGGAGCCCAGAGCAAATTTAGGAGAAAAGAAAAAAAGTAAGAAAGAAATTCCACAGAATGAAGAAAGCCCAGCAGAATTTCTGCTTTTGATGATCTATTTTAGGAAAAATTGCTCAACCGGAACCTGCAAAAATATCCGTTAATATAGACAGAGGAGTTGTCCAGAGTTACGTTCAAAAATAAAGTCCTATCTCCTATTAAAAGAGATAAGAATCTGCTGTTTAGAAATACAAAAAAATTAAAACCCAAACACAAACTGAAACCTACAGCCACTGCTATAGAGAAAAAAGAATCACGGAAGCCTCTCTCTATGAATGTCTGTCAGCTTGAGGTTGAATATGAGTAAGAAGAAATGCTGCCTGGGCATAGCAGGTGTGTCAGAAGTGACCATTAGAAAGATCTCAGATAATGAAGTATCCTCTTCCCCTTGACAGAGATGATGAACATGGATGAACGACCTGGCTAATATTACTTGGTCTGAAAGAGTACAGATCTGCTTGCTGAGCTATACTTGTTAGTAGATGTCATGCAGAAAAACATGATCAAAATACATCAGTGCTGTTCATCATAGGGTTGTGCTGAGAACATTTGAAATATATTAGCCTCCAAATGCACCAGATACTTCCATTTTAACAGTTTATATGCTACTTTTTGTAAGTGATGAATAGCCTATTGACCACACAGTTATTCGATGACATACCAAAAGTCATAACAGAAATCTGGAATTGCTTCTAATCGAAAAGTGAGGTACTCTGGCTAATCCACATACAAGAGAACAAAAATGTTGATAAGTATTTTGATAAAACTATTCCCTCTCCTCCTACAAGCCTTTAGCATTTTGCTGTACTGAAAAGAAAAACATAGCATCTCAGAGAATGATATAAAAAAATCTGGTAAAAGATTTGATGTCAAAAGGGAAAGATTGTGAATTTATATGTACAATTTTCCATCTGAAATTCTATTTAGACATCTTTTGTTCATTCTGGAAAGAACTGCATAAAATGTGTTGCCTTTATTTGCCTATCAGCTCTGCTGAAACAATTAAACACTTGCATTACAGAATGAAAAGGAAAAAGTACAAGTCATTTTCACTTCACAGAGAAAGTCAAAGATTTAAATCTATGGACTATCACTTAAATAGGCCTCGTGTTTAAAATATGGCTCTTGCATATTTTGGACAAAATGTATGTGTCAATATACTATTCCCCAAAACAGATAGAAGACCAATCCATGCAAAGAAATGGCTGGTGGTAGAAATGTCCAATAAATATCTAGGAACTGAAAATAGTAAGAACATTTTTTATGTGTAATGCAGTACATTTTATGAGGGAAAGTTTTTGCAATGTGTACAGAATTACACACTATTTGCCCCTTAGTGTTAATGGAAGCTGTTTATATCACTCCCTGCATGCCACACTGAAAGTAGTTTGCTCCCCCAGGTCTAGCAGTTAAAAGGAATTTGGTATTGTAGACTTTTGACTGATTCAGAACAACAGAGAGACAAATGGATGTTTAATGCACAGACATTGCAAGCCACATTGGAGGCCTGATCCTAAAACCCACTGAAGTCTGTGGGAAGCTTTCCGTTGCTTTAAATGGGCTTCAGATCAGGCTCCCAGGCATCACTTGGCAGAGACACAGTTAAAACATCTGACAGTGTTTGTAAAGCCTCCACTTTCACTGGGTTATAATCTCAGTCATAAATATTCACTCTGGACTCAGCTCTTGTCATATTCTGTAAACCAGTTTTCAAAAGTGGGTTTGATAGTTCACAAATTATTATCTGCATAGGTTGCATTCTTTTAATGAGAATACACACATGGCTCCATAGAAACTATTTATTCGTGTGCATATAAGTGTCTGTGTGTGTGTGTATGTATATATGTGTTTGCATACTGAATGCAGAATGATATGCTGACCAACCCACCACAATGTGGACATGTTTGCCACCAAGTCCCTTTGGAGCCTCTCGTTATTTCCCCCCTAAAGACACCTATGTTCAAGTATGGATCAGTACCTACCTGTGAGTGGTCTGCTCAGGCTGCTGAGGCTCCCAGTATAGGCAAAGGAGATATAGTCTATACAGTCCCAGAGAGTGATCAATCTCAGTCTGAGATACCAGACAGCAAACTACTCCCTAGCCTTCTCAGGCTGTATTGGTTAGATCTCCACTGGCTATAATGGGATCTTAGAAAATTAGTTCACAACAAACCCTATATTTATGTGTTTTAATCTTGAATAGACTTCCAGCTGTGATGTTTGCATCTGCTGCCAGAAAACTGGCTGGAGCTATTCACACTCATTGTAAAGAGGCACAAAAAACTAGGAACCAATGCACTGAGTAACTTTTTACCCTCTTCTCCATTCCCCATGTTTTTGTGAATTCCTACTGTCTCATCCTTTCCACCTCACCAGGACATTTCCTAGGGAGCACTGGGGTGTTGCTATTGTTTCAGCCCTGACATTCATTTCATAAAGCAACCATTTTGGATGATGGAGTTCAAAAGCTCATCATTCTCCAGACTCAGGGCAAGAGTAATGAGCTTTTGAACCTGAGGATATGAGATATTAATCTCTGATATCCTCTGCAAGAATGGGCACCCACTATGTAGCAGTACCTTGCCCCTGAGGGGGCCCTCAGGTCTCAAAGCGGGGGAAGAACTGTTCCGTTTCTGCTGAGCAAGCTACGCCATCTGCCTGTGTCACCCCCTCTGAGTTGCAAGTAGCTTCCTACCTCTTCAAGAGCGCCCGGGGAACCTGGAGCAGGCATCCAGGAGCACTGGCCATCTGCTAAACAGTGAATAGCTGCCCAAAAGTGTGCTGTTCCTCAGGGGTGGACCAGGGCAATTATGCTGTTGGGAAGCATTTAATCACCTCATCTGCCCATGGTGGTTCAGAATTACTTGGCAGATTGGCTGTGCAAGATGTGGTGAGATGTTCACCTGAGAGCCTGGGTGGCTCAGCATCCGGCAGCAAGTAGCAGGCTGTCTTAGTAAATGTCTGGTAGATTCATGCCAGATACCTGCCTCTAGCTCTGGCACACTGATCTCCTCCTGTCCCTCTAGCCAGAGCTTGTCCCATGTGAAGTAGCAAGCAGGTCCCACAGAGCCTGGAAACCCTTCTTCTGTGTTGGAGTACCAGGATGAGCTGAAGGGGAAATGCAGCAAATTAATCCTGGCTGCGAGACCTACATAGCTCAGGAGATATGATCACAGTTAAACCAGAAGTATCATTGGACCCAGCTGCTACCTTAGTTTACTCCCTCAGTCAGTCAAGAATGGGTGACTTGGGTTTCTTTTTCACATTTTATTATGAGAACAAACCTTCCTCCAATAGACTTCGGCATCAGCTGTTTTATTTGGCCTCTGTTTCAGTGACACGTTGACTTTTTCAGTCCTTTATCAAGTATTAGTACCCTTATGAACACTTCCCAGATAAATCCATCAAGTTCCTTTTCTCTTTAATGTCTCACTAACTCTGTCCCTGGGATACAACCACCCTGTTCTCTCCTCAGTCAGTTCTGGGAACTCACATTAGCATAAAATTGCATGACCTGTGCTTTTGTCATCTACCTGGTTAAATGAGGTACAGGTTAGTTTAATTGCAAATCTTTGAGGAAACAGCCTTGAAGCACACACCTTGGGATGTGTAAGTTCTCAAGGTTTAATGCTCTTTATAGCCTTTCAGTAAGGCCTGTAAGAATGACTTTGAATTGACTGACAATAATATAACCTGTACAGCAAAAATAAAAGTGCTGCAAAAGTATTTTCTTGCTTTGTTTTTAAACTGCTTGCTGGGTAAAATGGAAATATTTAATGTAAAAATATTTTCATTCTTAGATACCTATGACAATTAAAATATATAAGGTTGAGTTTTAAAAGGCCAAATTTCCCTTATGAAAAACAGGCTCAAAGTTGCGGGGGGGAGGGGGATGTTGAGTTATTGTTTTGTTTTGGTTTTTTTTTGTTTTTTGTCCTTTACTTGAAGGAAATGGAAGACTTTTATGATGATTCTATACACAAAATTAAGGGCAGAATTAAGGATTTCAGACATCTCATGGTTTAATGCAGTAGATGATGTTGTACTCTGCATGATTAAGAAAAAACAACCCTAAGGTTCTTTAGTGCTTATATAGCGCTATCTATTCTGCATCACCAAATGATTTAATCAACTGTGACTATAGCCAGAAAGTAAACATATGTTACTCCTCCTTCAAGAAGCAGTAGATCTACCCTTGTTTGTTGATTCAAGCATGGTGTACACTTCAATATTATTAGCCAGTCACCCATACTTTTAAATACAGAGAAGAAGAAGATCTATTTGCTGGCAGAGAGAACTGTGAGTACTTGCAGGGTAGAGAAGAAAAGACCTGAAGAAGCAAGGTGGCAATTATCCACCTGAGAATGGGAATTATTTGCCAGCCTGTAACTATACTGATAGATTTTTACAAGAACACTCTTGGCAAGAAAGCGGTGCCTTGTCTTGCTCCCAGAAGCACAGGCTGCTGAAAATGACACTGTGGAGCAATAAAGCCATTGATACACTGATGCTGTAACATCATTTTCCAGGGAGTCACTTGCTTGAGGGCATGTTTCACAGCATGGCACTACAAAGCAGTGGTTACTTTTGGTGCTATGAGTATTACATATAAATACACTCAGCATGTAACAAACTAACCACAAAGATGATAGACATGTTTGTTCTCCTTTAATATTTTTCTGCTCTTCTTCCTTAGTGTTTCTCCAATGCACTGAGGTACTTGATGCTCCCCTTATTACACAATTTGTATTCCTTTCCCACACTCTCCTAAACACACTGTCACTTAATTGGTGTCTCTGCCATAAACAGGGAGCAACAGCATGATTTTCCAGGGATGAAGCAGCTAACTCACATTGATTATAGGCTACATCCCCACAGTGAACTCCATGTCCCGCATTTGATACCAGCACTCCCGGTGCTCAAGGCCATGCTAAATGTTGTGGGGCCCTTATGTCACACCAAATGCTGGGAGCACCCGATCTGCCCTCTCTTCTATAGTACTTCTATAGTAGCAGTGACTTCACCCTCTTGTTCTTTGAAGCAAAAAGGGAGGCTCTTTCTCACAATTTCCCTGACAAACAAGGAGAAGAAACTGTTAAAACGGAATGCTCAACACCAAAGAAGTATCAGACTCATAAGGCTTGTTACATCCTAGTTGCTGCATCTTCTCAGAGGTGTGGTACCATTTTCCCTCTCTCCATCTCAGTGGGCCTGCCAAATCTAGGATCCCTATTTGTCAGAGACTGGAAGAGCAGCCACAGTCTTGTACCTGTGAAATGTGACCTTCAGTAGTACCCCTCAGAGGTACTCAGTCCTGTACTGTGATTTTTCTCCTGCTGGCTAAGACGAAGGGCCAGGTAGCAGCTCCATTACCCAGGTGCCATCTCAGTGAATGTTCTATATGCCACATGCCAGGAGAATTTCCTTGGTTGCTATTTTGACTTAGCCTTTAAAGTGAGGCTTGTCAGCCTCACCTTGATCCCTGGGAAGGTAATGGAGCAAATCCTCCTGAAAACCATCTCCAAAGATATTAAGAACAAGAAGGTGACTGAGAGTAAACAGCATGGATTTACAAAGGGTAAATCATGCTTGACCAACTTGATAGACTTCTGTGATGAAATTACTAACTTAGTGAATGAAGTGAGAGCAATGGATATTGTTTATCCTGAATTCAGCAACGATTTCAATATTGGACACTGTCTCTTGTAGCATCCTCATAGACAAATTGATGAAGTACAGACTAAATAAATGGACAGTGAAGTGGACTGAAAACAACTGCTGACCTGTCCTGGTTTCGGCTGGGATGGAGTTGGTTTTCTTCCTGGTAGCCGGTATGGGGCTGTGTTTTGGGTTTAGGTTGAGAACAATGTCGATGATACACTGATGTTTTGGTTCTTGTTAAGTAGTGCTAAGTACTTGCTAAGTGGTGCTCACACTGGTCAAGGACCTTTCAGCTTCCCATGCTCTGCCAGGGGCACGGGAGGCTGGGAGGGGGCACAGCCGGGGCAGCTGACTCAGACTGGGCAGGGGGCTATTCCATACCACGTGACGTCATGCTCAGTATATAAGCAGGGGAGTTGGCCGGGGAGGGGTTCGATCGCTGCTTGGGGGACGTGCTGGGCATTGGTCGGCGGGTGGTGAGCAATTGTACAGTGTACCGCTTGCTTTGTACTACTACTGTTCTATTTTTTTTTTTTTTATTTTACTTTAGTTATTAAACTGTTTTTATCTCAACCCACGAGTTTTCCCCTTTTGCCCTTCCGATCCTCTCCCCCATCCCACCGGTGGGGGGGTGAGCGAGCGGCTGCGTGGTGCTTAGTTGCTGGCTGGGGTTAAACCATGACATGACCTCAAAAAGTTCTGAACAACAGCACAAAGTCCAGCTTGAAGCCAGTCACTGGTGGTGTACCTCAGGGATCAATACTGTGATGAATATATTTTAAAACATCTTTATTAGTGACCTGGAGGATGAGACAGACTACACCCTCAGCAAGTTTGCAGGTGATATGCTAGATGACTATCCTGCCATTCAGAGGGACCTTGATGGGCTGGAGAAATGGGTCAACAGGAACCTCATGAAGTTCATCAATGGGAAACACAAAGCCCTGTACCTGGAGAGGAATAAATTCATGCACTCATGCACACTGGGGGGCGACTGGAAAGCAGCTTTGTAAGGAAAGACCCAGGGGTCCTGGCAGACACCAAGCCATCAATGCATTCTCACAGCAAGGAGGGCAACAGCAACCTGGGCTATATCAGGGACACTGCTGCCAGCGGGTCAAGGGAGGTGATCCTTCCCTTCTACTCAGCCCCAGTGAGACACATCTAGAGTGCTGAGTCCATTCCTATGCTCCCCAGTACAAGAGGGACACAGAGATACTGGAGCAGGTCCAGTGAAGAGCCACAAAGATGATTAAGGCATGGAGCATCCGATATGAGGAAAAGCTGAGATAGCTGGGATTCTTTGGCCTGGAGAAGAGAAGGCTCAGGGAATCCTATCAATGTGTATGAATACCTGATGAGAGTAAGCAAGGAAGACAGAGCCAGGCTCTTTTCAGTGGTGCCCTATGACAGGACAAGAGACAATGGGCACAAACTGAAACATGGGAGGTTCCCTCTAAACATATGAATATTTTTTTCTTTATTTTTACTATCAGCATGGCCATGCACTGGCACAGGTTGCCCAGAGAGGCTGTGAAGTCTCCATCCTTGGAGATACACAAAACTTGACCTGACAGAGCCCTGAGAAACCTGCTGTAGGTGACCCTGCCCTGAGCAGGTGGTTGGACCTGCTCTAGATCTCTAGAGACCCCTTCCTACTTCAACAGTTCTCTGACTCTTTTTGATTTGAGGAGCTACGATGTCTGTTTGGCTTTGAATAAGCCGTATCCACTGTTCTGGGCTTCACTATTATGAAAGGAAAAATAGGTTTAAGTACTTTTACTACCAAGAACCGTAATTACTGTGTAATATAAGCAATATTTGCTCTTCTGTGGTTGTGTTAAAGCCCTACCCTGCCCATCACCAAAAAAAAAAACCCCCAAAAACAAAAACAAAAAACCCCAACCCCCCCCGAAAACTATATTCATTGTGGGAAAAGTCACTGCTTGTGAAGATGTACATTTCTTATGCTTTGAGCAACCTCTATTATCTAGTCCACAGACCACTTAGGTGAAGGAACAACTAGTTTGTAAATGTCTTTCAGGTTTTGGCAGGAAATCAATGCCAAACTGCTGTCCTATGACAGCTGTAGAGCTTGTCCAGGTATGCCAAACCAGCTGTGAGTGGTTGAAGAACATTTAAGTACAAAGTGTGGAGCCTATAAATCTTATGCACTTGCAGGGTTGCACCTGAGTATCTCACTTGCACTTGCAGCTCTCTTTAGGCCCCTCTTTTGGCTGTAGCTCTTTATCCCCTTCATTGTGAAAAACTGCGAGGCACTTTGTGAAATCCCCAGTTTGCCAGGGAATGATGGCAAGTTTGTATCTCAGGAGTGGAACAGGAGTCTATCAGGCTGCAGAAATTAGCATCATGCCCAGTATTGGAGCTGACAGCTGGGCTGCAGGCAGTCAGTGCTGGAGCAGCAGCTGCTACCCATCCATACCAAGTGTTTAGAGTCCTTGGGTCCCTCTGTCTCTGTAAATATAACTCTGCCAACCCCACTTCTGACCCTGCTGCTTTCTGTATTTATTATGTGACAGTGTGGAGACATTTTCAGCCGTTCTTCTGGGAAGCTCAAGCAATCCATACAGTGTCACTACAAGGGCCTCAACAGCACAGTGCTGACTTTTTGTAGTGCTGAGACGTTCAATCCAGAAGAAATGTCTATGGCCATCTTAATGACTTCGAATATTTCTGATGTTCAATCAAGTCTTGCTCTGGAGTTCACAATTTACTTTTCTCCAGTGTCTTTCCTACAAATGTAACAGCACATGGCTCTGTTCTGAGAAGTTTAGTATATGGTTGGCTAAGATTTGCTCTCTCAATGCCCAGTGAAAATGATGATATAGCTAAATCTCCAGCCACCTGGAATAACTGAGTCTTTACATGAAAGTTAAATATATTATGAAAATGTTAGGTCAGGCTAATCAATATCAAGTAAGAATAAAAAGTGTGGTTTGGATGACATTCAGAATGCTCCATCTCAGTCAGGGAAGAAAGGGGAAAAAGTGTAATAAACAAGTTCCCCCTTAAACTGAAAGATTAATTGTACTGTTAAGCAAAACTCTGTGTGCCAGAATGACTCATTCCTTTCTATTGTTAAGAGTACATTAATCATTGCAGATACTGGATTTCTGGGGAGTCTAATTAGCAATTAGATGATGTTTCCAATGTATTTTCTTCAAAGTCCCATTGCTTTCCTTCCTACCTTTTCAACTGTATACATACATTTTTCAGTGCAATATGGTACATGGTATTAAACCAGATAAAGTGTAGATGACAGTCACAGCTGGTTATTAATATTGATGTTCACCTAATTAAACATCATAACCCTGAGGTGTTAATTTATAGCGTTTTCAGTAAAAATCTAACAGATTTGAATGTATTATCTACATGACAGAAATAAATCATCCTGGCAACAGTTCTGTAGCACTTAATCATTTGAGGAAACTAATTTTCTTAAAAATACATAGTTTTACACCAATTAATTAACTTTATGCGTTTGAATTGAGAAGGCAATCCTCTTTCTGTACTGCTGTGGTACTTCACTGTAGAAATCAGATACTTTTGTGGTTGATGGTTAGTAAGAAATTCTGGAACTTACAAATTACAAATAATATCAGATCACAGAAATGATTTAGCACTTCATCATTAGCAAGTTTGTTATCTTGTATTAGATAATCTGTATGTTTGTAGGAATATTTTTCCCCTATCTTTTATTTCCTTCTCTGTAATACCAGATATTATCTCCCCTGTAACCAGTCATTTACCAGGCCTATTTACATAGCTTAAAACTAGGCATAATCTATTAGATCTGAAATGTAATGCAGTGCAGCTACATAAAATGCTTTTTCTTTGAGAATAGTAGATTGAGAATGCTGCATGTCATGATGCAACAGTTTTTATTTTTAATCAAAGGTTTGAGACTGGCAGTGCAGATTCAAGCTAAACATATTTCATTCAGCCTTCATTCCCTGGTGTAACACAACAAAGTCAATAACAATGTTCCAACCCATCTCCCTCCTCCTCTTCCTACGAATCAATTGTGTTTGTTCACTTATCACCTTCTGGATCATATTTCATTTCTATTTTGGGGCATCAAATGTGATACAGAATAGCTGCTACCTATTTCTTGTAAATTGCTTCTTGCTGCAAATTCTTATTCCTTTGCTGTGTAATTCATATCAGTTCTAATCTCAGGGTCTAATAACACATCAGAGCTTTTCAAAGACACTAGACCAAATATGTAGTCTACCTCAGGAGTCTGGCTGGGATCTTATCCTCTTAAATACCATCTAAATACAGACAGCAGTTGAGTTCACCTTCTTTCCAAGATCATGTCTCTGATAGAGATTTACATTCATTATGCACTTTCCTATTTGGCCTGAAAGTTTAGAAGTGCCCCCGTAGGTGGGTGACCCCAATGATCTGTTGTGATCATTTTTAGGTAGGCAGACACTTGAACTCTTCTTTTGTTTCCTGAGAAAGAGGAAAAATTACATGAGCAGGAATATAATTAGCTTTACCTGCCAGTGATAGGAGATTGCAGTTATGGAGATTTGACAGAAAGAAATTCTCTCCCTGCTCCCAAAGGAAGACTGTTTAGGTGATTTTTTTTTTCCTCCAGACCAATGGTAATCTAATGCATTTTAATGTAGCTGGCTCTGGAAAGCTAGGTCTGTCATCTTCTAATAAATGTAACAACTGAGATACAGTCAGACTTCTTTTATCTGACTTTCTGACATTATGAACACACGGAAGACACCAAGGCTGAAGATTAGCAAGAATTCTAAGCAACATATCAATCAGTTGAATATTTAGTCCGCAGAAATCATATTTAAGGAATTTTGGACCCAAGATTCCAGGTATGGAAGAAATAATTGGCAAGAAAATTACCTAGATGACCACATGTCTTTTTCTGTAAACATGCATTTTTTTCTGTAGGAAAGAAAAAAAAAAGGTAAAGTAAAACCATAAAATTAATTCAGACTTCTCTGTTATGATGAAACATGTAAATTTGTCTTTTTTAGTGATTTTTTTATTTCAAGAAAAGAAAGCAAGAAAACATTTTTAATATAAAAAATAGCCTTCTGATACAGTATTTTGCCCACACATATGCTATTCTGAGACAGAAAATGTTGTCTCAGTAATGTCACTGTCAATCTGAAAATTCAATACAGAACCAGTTCAACTCAGGGACCTATGAGTCAGACTACATGCTAACTAAAATAAAACCAAGTTGAATATTGAGTTTAGACACTATGATGCTGAGCATTTCAGTCTCCAGCTTGAACATGTCTTGCTGCAGAGTGGAATGATTTCAGCATCTTGTTTTTCATTGTTATACTTTATATATACATCCAGGCACCTTGAAAGAAGCTCCAAAAAACCCTACACATGTGCAGGAAAGAGAAACCTAAATGTGAGGCAGTGTTTAAAGCTTTTTAATAAGAAGCACCAGACATATGGCCTAAATATAGACTCTCACAACAATTTAGAGGCACCACACTCTCACCAGTATTTGTAGCTTTGTACCCTCCTCTGAAGGAAGGCCTCCAGCTCCTTTCAAAACTCTCTTCACAAATGGAGGAGGAACCCGTCTTTCTCTCTGAGACCCAGCAGCAGGAGGAAATATTCTTTCCCTTTACACACAGAGATTGAGTATCCCAGTATTTGAATTTTTTTTTCATTATATGACCAGGAAAAAAAAATGCATTCTTGTGCCCAGGGGCTGGAAAATGGCCTGCATGTCCTGCAAGGGTATCCTGATCAGCAAGAGAAAGGCTCTTCTGCTGTTTCTTCGAAGTGTGACAACAAGTGCTTCTCCTCCTTTTCCTTCACCCCAAAGCAGCTGCATGCAGACACAGCTGCACAACAGAGGTTAACCCCCAGGCTTGTGGTTAGGGCAGCTTTGAAAGGGGTTGAGGAGGTGCTGGGTCTGAAGCCCCTCAGCAGGTGACAAAATTAAACAAAGAAAGTTTTATAGCCACTCTGCCATTGTGTAAAGTGCTTCCTCAGACTTTATTTTCTTTTTCTCTTTGGAAGAGGCAGCTCCCACTTCATTTTGTAAAGATCAGAGATTTGCACTGCTATGCTGATAATCGCTATAAGAATCAGTCCCTCAGCAAACCTATGCCCTGAGATGACTGGCAAATGGAACTTGATTTAACTTACTCCTGATCTTTTTGACCTGCTAAGATAAAAGTGTACCTTGGCACATCACTGACTCTGGTGTCAGCACATTAAATATTGGAAAAAGGTGCATAGGAAACATAAATTCCCCAGAGCATTTTGGACACTGAACTCTCGTATTCAGGATTACCGTTAGGGATTTAGAGAGTTAGTTCCCAGTTTAGGCCAATAATCATATTTTGGATGTAGCCCATTGAGTCTTTTCTACACACAATATCTTGAATTGAAAGGAAGCCGAACGCTACTTAAGGCTTCTGAGAGGATTGCTGTCAAGTCACAGAGAATAGATAGCGAAACCATTTTTACTCCTCTAAGAACTTCTTTGCTTTATGAACAACACAACATTTTCAGTAGATGAGTGCTGAAAATGATAGGTACAAGATATTGATAGTTCAGAAAATGAATCCAGAGCAATGACCAGCGAAACAATCAAAAACTGGTTTCAGGAGCCTGGAGTTCATTCTCTCTGTCAAAGTGGCAAGCAGCTCCTTGTACAAAGAATGAGGATTACAGCATGTTCTCTTATCTGTCAACATATGGGAGGAGGAAGTTTTCACAAAGACATTTTTAGTAAGCCCACCAGGACAGAATTATAGTTACCCATTGTGGGCAGACCAAATGAGAAAACCGTCACTGATGCAGCCTTTTCATTGTGACAGCACTTGGGGTCTAGAGAGCAATTCTGAATGCAGAGCCTTGACTGAGTGAGCGCAATTACAACTTCTACACATTTCCTTGATTACCTTGGACATTAAAATACACAGAATAACATTTTTTAGAAGCTGATTTTCAGACAAAGAAGGGGCAGGAGAAAAAGGGGGTCCTTTTTCAGGAGAAATCATTGTCTCAGAGTCAAAAGCCAGAATATTGCATATGTTTGTTTTATATATTTTTATAAATAAACCTCAAATAAAGCAGGAAATTCATGTCAAAACAGATACCCATTCTATTTATCCCCAATAGACTTTTTTCTTTTCTTTGTGAGTAGCAAATCTGTGATTTAAAAATACTATGACAGGTTTGGATGCTGCTGTTAATGGGGAGAGAGGGAGCTATGTGATGAAGAGGAAACATTGCACCAGGTACTAATGAAGAAGCAACAGACTTCTTTTAAGAAGACAATGAGACGTTATCCTTTTCATTAGGGATAAAAGGCGCTACTGTTTGCTTAAAGAATTTATCTTCAGATAAAATCCCAGAACAAAATGTGTTGTAGGCAAAAATATTGAGCAAATTTTAGTGTGGGAATCACTACTAGGTGTGCTAGAGCTGAAACTCACTCGTGGAAGCATTTGTGTCTTTACCAGCCAGTGATGAACTGTAATTGTGGTCACTCTGTATATGACTACCAGGCAGATTAGTTTGAATAATCTTGGCTGTGAAGACTTTGACCTGAAACAATACATATCGATGTCAGCCTACCTGGCCTTGTCATAAGAATTTTTTTTTGATGTGTGGTGACCTGGACAGACTCTAAGGCAGATGACTTGGTTGTGAGTGAAACTCTTTCCAGTAGCCATGAAGCAGATATCCCATCCAGCTCCTGCCTTTTCATCTAATGGTATTTTCTTCTGTGTATACACACTCTCATATGTCATGCGGGCAGTGGAAGGCACATTCAAGAACTCTTAGAAGTCATGTCCTTCCTTCAAAACATAGATAGATTAATGAGCCTATGCAATAATCTTTTGAGTGAGAGTTTAACCTCTAATGCACCTTGTAAATAGCCTTCCACTTTCTCTGTAGAGTCTGTAAAATGCTGAGTTTTATCCCCACACATTTAAAAAAATTAAAATGCAATACCCTCAATCTTTTCTCTCTAGGCTTGTAATAGCTGTCCAAGGCTGAACTGCAACTTGGACACCCAAGCAACAGGGTTAGCATAGGTTTAATATCCAAACCACAGGTTCTTAACACTAGTTAATTGAGAGAATCACACCTCCCTCGCCTGAGTGATGACACATGGGAACCCAGCCCCTCCTAAAGACCTCTCCCCACCTCCTTCCTTGGTCACCTTCGCTCAGCCTCCCCACAGGTAAAAAGCAAACCCATTGATGAGCTTTTGACATGCCAGGCCTGCGTCTTGTGCGACACTCAGTGAAATGTCTCTCCAGGAGAAGTGGTAGCTGCTGGCCACTATTAGCTTGGAAGAAGCTGTGCTGTACTCCTGCAGCAGTGTCGTCTCTTTTGGCATTAGTGTTTTAAAACAACAGTGCCTGTTCTTATTACACATATTTTACAAACCTCTATAGAAGCAAAGCAAAATGTAACTCAGTCTGTAAAATAACTGTCTCAAAAGTATTTGAAATCCTAAATCTAATAAATAGAGATCAACGAGACATTCAGAGAAATGTAACATTGAAAGGAGGGCAGGGGTTCAAACAAAAACAGCCTAGGTAATAGTGAGTCACTAGCTCTGATAGTCTTACACAGAAATGTGTAAGAGAAATAGATTTTCTGCTAGTAACAAAATAATTCAGCTGGGAAATTCTGGTCATAGTAAAAGCCTACAATCTAGCCTGCAAGGCTAGATTCTTGAGACAGAAACTCTCTTTCCCTGCATATATACAGTTCCTGACATAAATGTATTTCAGTCCAGATTCAGGCTTTTGCCCTTTGCCAAAATATGGGTAGCAAGTAAAAGTGAAATTACTGGTTTTGCTCCCTTGTGGTGATCTTTACTTCTTGTCTGGTTTCATCAGCAGTGGAAACTTGTTCAGATGGTTCTAGTCAAGACCTGCTGCATATTAGAAAAGGCTGCAACATTGTCTTTCACTGTTTATCCTTTACGGCTACTGCCGTCATGCAAAATGTCATCAGCCTGTGCTGACCCCAGTTTTTAGTAAAACAATGAGTATAATGTATTAGCTAATATTCCAAAGTGTTTTGCAAAGTCCCAGGTCACTTACCATAAATCTGTGCCCCAGCTCCATTTGTAATTCTCCTGGGTGTTTTCAGGTCAACCTGTTGCTATCTTGAGTAGTGATTATATAAAATAGGTCAAGTGGTTAATATTCTAATGAATCCATTGCAAACAAGTCAGCCCTATAATAAACCTCTGCAAAGGTCCACTTGTCAGTAGAAAACAAAAATTATTCAAGCTAAGAGAGATTTTTGCTTTAGTAGATCTCAGGATATCCTTTCTTACTGGGCCTGCAGTAGTGCTTTCACCTCAAGATGAGGAGAGACTTTCTTTTGAAATAGGTCAGTGCCAAACAGAAAATTATATGAAGACGTAACAATTTTCAGAAATCTACAGGAATTCAAATGTCATTTGTAAGAATAACATGGGCAGTTAGATAGCTACTATGGTATACTTCAGTGCAGTACAGTTTGTTCCATAATGTCTGTTCATGTGTGCAATACCTGCAATAAATGTGAGGAAAGTCGTCTCCAAAAGTTATCTGGTGGCACTTAGTGCTTCGAGATCCATGGAACCCTTGAAAACTTTCAGAAGAGGAAAGCAGTTCCCTGCAGATCTGCAGAAGGATTTTATCAGAAACCTGCACTACCAGTTGGAAAGCAAAAACTAAGAAAGTTCAGAAAAGGCCTAAGAAAGTTCAGAAAAGGCCTAAGAAGAAGCACTATAGGGTATTGCTTAGCCAGAGATGGTACCTTTGTGTTCTGAAGGAAAAAAAATCTTCAAACAAAGAGATATGAAGTAGTTTGTTGACACCTGCAAAGAGACGCTGTGGGGGGGCATCTGAAGTCTGTCGTGTCCTGTGACTCCTCGTGAGAATCCCTCCACCCATCTCTTAACCATGCAGAGACAAGTAACAAAAAGTGGACTAGTATAAACAGTAAACAGTGAAATTAGGGTGACATCTCATTAGGAAACCTCAAGCCAACTGTGTAAATATAAATAATCTGAACATAAATTATAGTGAAACAGCATATATATAAATATGCAAATTGTCAGAGGATCTTCCAACCCAGAGTATGCTGCTAATCCAATTACAGAAACTGGTTGCCAATCCAACTCGAGAATGTCAGGATTACTGCTCCATTAAATCTAATGGCTCCCTGAAGCAGGAAATTAGGTTGGTTAAGAACTATTAAATTTTGGTAGTACAATCAAAAATGTGGTGACATCACCCTGCCCACATCAAAAATGACTAGAAATGTGATTATGAAGAAAATCTGTACTGTACAGCAAAGAAGTTCAGAGAGAAACACCAGGGAATTAAAACATGAATCTCTGAAAAAATTCCTTTCTCCAAAAGCTTTCTTGGCACAGTAAGTTAACAGGTGTGCTGTAAATAGTCTAGTAAATTTGTTCCCATTACAACTGAGAAAGTGCATTTTTCCCCATTACAAGAAATGCAGGAAATCCCTTCTGAATGAGCAAAGAGCAAAGGGTGTGTTTTTTCTCTGTGACTTTATTTTTAGCACTTACTCTTATTGTGAACGATAGATTCTCACTTCAGTGGAAGTCCTGAAAATAATTAGTGAAAAGGTGTACTATAATTACCATTCAGCATGAAGGTACCAAAATAGTACACACACAAGTTGACATTGTACAGAATGTATGGTGGATAGCTCTTCTGACACCTTTCAGACCTATGTTATTCCAGTTTTGTACCAGTGTAGTTCCACTAAAACCAGTGGACTTAAGCCCCAAAAAATGCACAAGAAGAAGGAATTAGAGGCACCACCATGCATGTGCAACATAACACAGTCTTTAAAGTCTTCTTGTAAAGAGCTGGAAGTGCCTGGCCTTAGACAAATCAGACATTAAATAATTGCCCTAAACAATTTGACATAAAAGGTCCTGTTCTGTGCTAAACAATAAAATTGCCTCCTCTCTCTTTTCCTTCCTGGGAAGAACTCATTCCAGCTGCCCAAGCAATTTTTTATCATTCTTACCCACAACACACTTTCAGCTCTCCAGCAGCATGGATTTTCTCCCTCATGTCCTTTATTTCTACCTCATATTTCCACCTGGAAATACAGATGGCAGAACTACCACCAGTGCTGCTAAATGTGAAGCGGATCAGGCATGGCAGTGTCACTGTCAGTCATTTGCCCCAAGTTCTTCTCTGATCTGTAGCACAGATTTTAATACAGTTTTTTTGGTAAATAATTTCCTTCCTTTGGGCCTCTTTCTTGCTCTGGAGGAGCCACTCTTTCATCACATGTACGGACAGTATTTGGGGAAGCAGGGTGTTCTGTGCTACAGCAGTGACAGAAATAACTCTAAAGGACAAGTGACCTGAAACATTAAATAGTGGGCAGATGCAGGCAAATTGCCTCAGTAAGCACTATGATTGTGTATGATCCTTTCCACCTGCTAATGAATATGCATGTGGAAAATAAGAAACTCATTTTTTTTAACTATGTTGAGTTTGCATTGGTAGTGAATAAATCAGGATGATAAAATGTGAAGTCATCCATATTTAAGATTTCAGAGAAAAGGACAGTTATAATCTGCCCAGGAATAAATATAGGTTCAGAACCAGAAAGTTCCTGAATGTCAGAGGAAAGAGATCTGTAACATTCAGTAAGCATTCAAGTCTGGGACAGGGGAAAGGGTAGTTTTCAGGTAAGTTTACAGATGGGATGCAGTTGTCTGAGGCCATAATTTCCAGAATGCCAATGATCCTGATGCTTCTTTTCAATCCCACAGATTACTTTGGCAGGCTGCAAAGAACTGTGTGTAATTAGTACTAAAAAGAAATTAATCTGAGAAGACAAAGGCTATCATCAAAGGATAACATGGTAAGGAAAAAGACAAGGCTGATGATAAAACTGTAATGGGAACTGGCAGAAGAGAACCTCCACAGCTGTAAATTTTGGCATAATCTTAGGCATTATTAGAAGGACAGAGACAGATTGTGCTATGTTAAGAATTTGCTTAGCTTAGATTTCCTAGAATAAGGATCATAAACAGCTGAGATAACCAAATTAATAAATAAAATAATTGTATACATTGTCAGCTACTACATAATCCTGGACATGACTAAAACACTTTGATACTTAAATGTTGACCCTTTCCTAACAGCAGCTCTGTTTCTGCCACTCAGCATATCATGTAATGCACAAGCTCTGGCAGTACTCACTCAGTTGTAATGTAAACCCAGTTAGATCTTCAAACTCAATATTCTCTTGATTATTGCACTGGTGGAGTCATATTCAGAGCAAATTTTCAAACCAGCACAACCAGACCAAGCCTTTTACAAAACAGAAGTCCTGGTTGCAATGTGATGCATACCCTCCTCCCAGCTGGATACCTGAATAGTTTAATGTATGGATTTACTTGTTACCACGGCTGGCTTGAAACAAAGGATGAAATCCAGATATATCTGTGCCCTGGATTATTTTGATTTCAGTAGGTCTCTCTTTTATTTAAATATTTAACAGTTGTTAGATTAAAATATTATTTTATTTAGCAATATGAATATCGCTAAATCTAATGGCTAAGACACTTGTGTAAAACAGGGAAGCAACAGTTTCAGGTCCTTCCTCAAATTAAGGAAAACAGGGATTTTAACCTGAATCTTGCTAATTCGTTATTTAGTCACAAAACTGGTCTCAGAAAGATAAAGCTTCTTATTTGAGAGAAGTGAGTTTTACATGATGTGCTACACTTCCCTCCAGTCTGGAGACAGCAGACAATTACCTTTAAGACTGAAGATTTAATGCCTTTTTTTTTTTTTCCCCCCTCCCTGTTTTCTATTAGTTCTTCTGCACTGGCTTTCTGATGTCCCTTCCCCTTATTTAGATCCTAGTTTCAGATAATAAATCTGGGTAGCAGAGCAGCTCAGCAATAGATAGTGCAGCTCTTACTGGGCCTTGCTTTAGGAGTTTTGCCAACAGTTTCACAAGGACAAAATTCAGTCTTCCCACACAGAAGTATATGGGGCCAATTTTCCTACCCTCTACATAAGGGCTGTGTCTTTCTGTAGCCAGAATTTGAGCTGCAATATTGAATGTTACAGTGGTTTTGCTGTGTAACTTCAGGCTGACAAGTGCACACAGCAGCTGTCATTGTTAAAATCAGTGATTCATTGTGAAGATCAAAAATGACTTTTCCTTTGACTCAGGATCTTAGTTCACCCACACAGCCCAGTGTGAAATTGTGTAAAGATGCTTTGCCCTAAATCCATCCAACCAAAGTCTCCAACCAAAAGTGATATTGTTGTACAAAGTGATTCTTTGTAGGGATAATGAACCTGTCTGCCCCAACTGCATTGCCTTTGGGAAAAAGTAGCTTGCCTTGATGTGATCAGTCAAAATCATCTGTGGGATCTCTACCCACTAGTGCATTATTTCTTGTGAGCTGCTTCTAGTATATTTTAGCCACTGGGTTGATTTACAGTTGGACTAAAAGTAGGATTTAAGAGCCTTAAAATGGACAAGTCCTTGAGGGCAATCAAGGATGCCTGTTTTTCAGCCCTGTAACCTCCACCACATGCATTCATTGGGCATTTGCCTACTCATCTCAAAGGTCTTTAGGTGAGCCTGAGTCTCAGGACCTTGCACTGGCCATGTGGTTGCTTATCACCCACTAAAAACTCTGCTGTGATCCAGGCTTAAGCTGACCTACATCATACCCACAGCTTCACCCTTCCTGAAGTTAAAACTTTCCTGGGTTTAAGATGAGTGGTTGTTGACCTGCCAGGGAGTAAAAGCACCCTTAGCACACAACTGACTGCAAAATAAAAACGGCAAAGTTCTAGGAATAGCTGCCAGGACCCTTAGTTTCCCGTTGTTCCCAAACAAGTGGCCTAGCTATTATGTTGAGATGAGGTTCATTTGTACCTGTTGCTTGACTGGCCTCATAAGGGTCATGTTACATGCAGCACCATTTTGTCTACAAGGAGAAGAGCTGGGGGGAGAGCATGTGCTCAGGTTGGAGGCTAGAGCTGCCTTCTAGGTGATGGTAGATGCTTGCTCACCACTCTGAGGGGATGCCCTGATCTCTGGGACAGAGGGATTCCCAATTCAGGCCAAGTGCTCTAATCCATAAGGCCAGTATTGAAAATGCAGCATTACTCTCTTCATTTAATGACTCTCTTCAGAAAAGGCTGAGCAGACTTGATCATCAATTTCCTATTCATCCTGTAAGCTCTCAATGGAAGACAGCTTCCTGATTTAAATGCCATTGATGTCTCTAAAGAGGCACTGCTCCTAAAATAGCTGAAGGAGACAAGGAGGTCCCCAAAGCAGGAATTTCTACCTCAGGCTTACGGAGGAATCTGCTTTGTGCAGTAAACATGGGTGGTCAACATGGGAGGTTAAGGAGATTCCTCACTGGTTATCCAGGGATGCAAGTTTTGTTAAGACAGGATTTAAACCAGGCATCTAAAGAAGACTTTAATCTTAATTTAAGTTTATATCCTTACAAAACATTAAGCATAACATGAGCATACGGTAGGTCTATTTTTAATATCCAAGTCTGGGCAGGTTTGCTTCTATTGAGTCATAACTAATTAAAATAATTTTGCTGTTCACCTTAAAATAATACGATTTATTTACTTATATATTTATTTAAGCAAACAAATAATTTCAGCTTTCAAAAAAAACTCCACCCAGTAACTTTTGAAAAATGGACACAGGGAAACAGATCTCTGCATGTTCACTTAATGGTCTAAACATTACACAGAGAAAGCCTAACAGTCTGGTGAAGCACTGGTTAATTTTTATTATCTGGAGAGAAGGAAGGAGGACATTTTCAGCATCAATAGTTAAAATGAAACTATTGACCTGAACACCTGTTCCACTTTTAATTTTTTTTTTTTTTAATTTTATTTCAAGAGTACTAATTTTCTGTGCATGGCAGAATTTGGAACAGATGCAGTGAAGCAGAAGTTAGAAGAATCTGTTTGCTCCGATTGCTGGCCAGAGGGCAATGCAGGGCTACATAGGAATACTGAGGGCAAATGAACAGCTCTTTTAGACTGATCAAAGTCTGCAAACCACATAACTTTTTCTTCCTGCTTATTTGTTTGTTTGGGTTATTTTCCAAAGAGCTGAACATATCATGTTTTCAAACTTTCTGGATTTTACATGTGCATTTTATGTAAAAAGTAGAATAGTGCATGTGCAGATGAAATAAATGATGTCATAAACTACATAGCTCACATGCAGGCATAAAGAATGCAACTCTATTAAGTGCTGTATTAAACAGCTTCATGGAAGTTTGTGTGCATAATTTCTTTAATTTACATTTTTATAATCACTCATTCCTTATAACAGTACAGATTTTGCCTTCTCTCTCAGCATCCCAAAGTGCAATGCAAACATTTTGTGAATTAAAACTTGTAACAGCACTGTAAGGTAGGAAACCAGAAACAGCACCATATTTATGGTTGATGGAAACCGAAACAAAAACAATAGTTTTGCTAGCTCTCATGAATTTTTCATGTCTCATATTACTTGGTATTTTTCTTTAAAAAACCTTATTAGATTCCCATGTCCCTTTTGCTTGGTGATGAAGCTGTCCCAGGAGTTTTTCACTCTGGTCTTATCAATACACAGATAAGTGACCTCAGCTATGCTTGTGCAACTGTTGATGGGGATACACTGTAAACTCAGGATGGTGAAATTATCTGGATTTAAAACATTCCTAATACCTGTTCCCTCCATAAATTGTTATCATAACATGAATTATGTTCCTAACCCATTTCCTAGCACAGTGACCCTGTGGTTGTGCTGATGCAGACAAAGGGGAAGTGAACCACAGCGAAGGACAAGTGCACTCTTCATTGGGTTAAAAACTGGCTGGATGGCCGAGCCCAGAGAGTGGTGGTGAATGGAGCCAAATCCAGTTGGCGACCGGTCACGAGTGGTGTTCCCCAGGGCTCAGTGTTGGGGCCAGTCCTGTTTAATATCTTTATCGACGATCTGGATGAGGGGATTGAGTGCACCCTCAGTAAGTTTGCAGATGACACCAAGTTGGGTGGAAGTGTTGATCTGCTGGAGGGTAGGAAGGCCCTGCAGAGGGACGTGGACAGGCTGGATTGTTGGGCCGGGGCCAACTGTATGAGGTTCAACAAGGCCAAGTGCCAGGTCCTGCACTTGGGTCACAACAACCCCAGGCAACGCTACAGGCTTGGGGAGGAGTGGCTGGAAAGCAGCCTGGCTGAAAAGGACCTGGGGGTGATGGTTGACAGCCGCCTAAACATGAGCCAGCAGTGTGCCCAGGTGGCCAAGAGGGCCAATGGCATCCTGGCTTGTATCAGGAATAGTGTGGCCAGCAGGACCAGGGAGGTGATAGTGCCCCTGTATTCGGCACTGCTGAGGCCGCACCTCGAGTACTGTGTTCAGTTTTGGGCCCCTCACTTCAAGAAGGACATCAAGGTGCTGGAGCGTGTCCAAAGAAGGGCAACTAGGTTGGTGAAGGGTCTAGAGAACAAGTCTTACGAGGAGTGGCTGAGGGAGCTGGGGTTGTTTAGTTTGGAGAAGAGGAGGCTGAAGGGAGACCTTATTGCTCTCTACAACTACCTGAAAGGAGGTTGTAGAGAGGTGGGGGTCGGTCTCTTCACCCCAGTAACAAGCGATAGGACGAGAGGAAATGGCCTCAAGCTGTGCCAGGGTAAGTTTAGGTGAGATATTAGGAAAAACTTCTTTACTGAAAGCATAGTCAGGCACTGGAACAGGTTGCCCAGGGAAGTGGTTGAGTCCCCATCCCTGGAGGTATTTAAAAGACGGGTAGATGCGGTGCTTGAGGACATGGTTTAGTGGTGGACTTGGCGGTGGTAGGTTAACGGTTGGACCTGATGATCTTAAGGGTCTTTTCCAACCTTAACAATTCTATGATTCTATCATTCTATGAAAGGACAGCAATAGGCAGACAAAGGGGGACCACTCTAACAAGCTGTATGGGACTGCATACCATGGCTTTCAACTAGCTTGCTTTCCTAAAGGGCACAAGTAAGCAAGTAAAACCTGTGTCAAACCTGGACTTTGTTGGGGAATGGAGGGTTATATGACTGCCTATGTTTTATGCGTGTAAATGCAATGGATTCCAGTGAATAAGGAAACCTCCTAATTGAGCTCTAATTTTACACTTCTCTCACAGCCAGGGAAACAAACTGGACTAGCAGGATAAATACACAGCTAAGGCTTTGTTCAGACAAAGTCCTGAGACTGAATTGTGATCTACTCTTAAGCAATGCATATTGTCCCCACGCTTCCAGGTCCTCGGCAATAGATGCCTTATACACTGCAGAGGAGAGGATGATTTAATGTTGTCGCAGTACAATGAGTATCTCTGGTACATGTGATTGTGTAGAATGGCCTCTACTTTGGCTCTGGAAAGAGCTTTCATCATTCAGTAAATAGCCACAGGTAAATAAGTAGGAATAATCACCACTTTCCTAAGAAGGGGAGAAAGAGAGATAAAGGGTGAAGCTGTGGCTGTACTGAAACTGAGCCCAGGCATGCTATTAAGTTCAAAGGACCCAGGATTTCAACCAAGAAATCAAAAGGTCTCTTACCTCTTCCAGAGCAGAGCAAAGCCAATGCGAGTGAAAATGTGAATCATTTAAAAGAACTAGTCAAACAGGTCTCATCAAGGTTCTTAAAAAATACATGGTCTGAAAAGTAGATTATGAGCAGAATATTAGATAATAGCAGAAAAGCCAGAAAAAAGATGAAAACAGGTCAGAATTACATATTAGTCAAAGATACTAATTTGCTAACTTATAAATATTATTGAGATCTGACAGGAGAATGTAAATTTTGTGAAAACTTTGAAGATTTTTTGATTTCTGGGAAGAAGGTTATTTGCAAACTCTTTAAAAAAAATTACAAAATGTAGCTGTGTTGAAATGTTCATTTTGAGATAAGAAAGATGAGGTTTCTGACTTGATCTTTTACCAGAGACTTCATCCCACACCTCAGAAACATGTCTATGGGAAAAGCCATTAAAAGCAAGTGCATAGAACATTCTTTGTTTTGAGCAAAAAGGTTTTCCTGACATGAAATCCTCAGTTCAAAGTGTTATCACCAGCTCTCATTGCTGTTACTGTTCAGGGTTGTCAGCAGCACTGAATGCTTTCCACGCAAGGGAACTTCTTGCTTGTGCTCCAGGACCTCATAATCTTAAAAGAAAACAAACAAACAAAATACCCTGAGAAACTAAGACAGATAAAGGAACAAAGAGAAATGAAAAATGAAAATAGTCATGGAACAAGGGATTATGTGCCAGGGAAGGAAAGGTGGGAGAAACTACTGAAAATTAGCTGATCAGTGGTAGGTTAACGGGTTATTAGCAACCCCTGAGAAGTTTTGTGTTAGATTAAGAACATTAATACTGCCAGTCTCTCTCACCAAGCCTGCTGGTTTCCTCTCCAGCTGTTTGCAATATGTTTTCAGTGTTTTCCCTTACTTTCTCTGATAGACCAATATGCAAAGTAGACCTGAAAGACTGAATTGATTACTTTTCTGCAGGTCCAAAGGAAAAAAGTGGAATATTTTGGTAGAATCAGATGAGAAAATAAGTCTCTTAGGTCAGCTTAGGAACAGCTTGCCCTCCAGAAAACCCAAGACACAGATGGCTGTGGACAAAGAAAGGCTAAATCCCCCCTTTTCCCTGAACTACTGACAAAGGGTAGGGGATAAACCACTATGTGGGAGGGTGAGCAAGAAGGGGCAGAATCTTGAGTAAGACTCCTTCGCCTTAGGTCACTGGTTTCCATTAAGTGCACATTAGTAATTAAGGACCCTATGACTAGACAGCTGTTTAATGATCTACAGTCAACTGCTCCCATTTGTTCTTAGACACTAAGATATGCCACAGTAGCAAGCCAAAATACATTACATCCTACAATATGGCTTTTACTGCACAGCACTGAAGGGCGGCTTTAGTGCTCAGGTTCTTTGCTTAGGAAAACAAGAGCACAATCTGAGAGGTGTTGAGGTAAACAGTTATGAAGACTGTTCTTTGTTCTAAACTTTGATGGATGGAATTGGCCTTTAATAATTGCACTTAGAGTAAACCAAGTTGAAAAGAGATGGGATTGTTGCCAGAGGTTAACCTGAATGAATTTTCACAATGAGCAGAGGAATACTTATCACTTTTGTTATCAGTTTACTGTCTGGATGGGTCTCAATTCACAGTGAGGAAGGGAAGGTTGGAAGGTGATGAGGGAGAACAGTAGATGAATGGCTTTAGATGTTATTATTTCTGACATTTCAATTGCAGCATCCAAATATATTAATGATTTCTGTTAGCATTCTAGACCCATAGCCTTATGATTCCTTCTGAAGAATGGCAATGTTCAGGAACTTGTCTCTTAATGTACTTGTGTAACACATTTGATTACTGTTCTTGTTCATTTTATACCAATGTTGTGCTCGGATCTACAGATGAAGACAACAGTGCCTGTGATAATTTGTGGAGGAAGAAAGAGCTTGTGCTTCATTTCTGAGTAGTCTTACAGTTTAAAAGCAAATTGTAAGTTGTTTAAAATCTGGCCAGGTGGCAGACAACTCTAGCTGATGGTAATAACCTGAACTACTTGGTGCCCAAAGTCCATTTGGTGACATTATAGATGGAATGTGCTGAGAAACTAAGCACTGTGGAACTGCTTGTTAAGGTAATCTGGGATGACAAGAACGTGAACTGACCTATAGCCACCTGTTTTGTGTTTCTACAGCCAAATGCTGTGTTTTTCCACTGAGCTCATTCCTATGCTCAGAGCTGGTGGTATAAGGCCTTGCTGGTAGTTTTCCACTTTATCTGTGATTTCTTTTCTGGAAGAATGAGATGGTTATAAGAAAGCTGAGGCTAAAGAAATGTCACTGTGAAGCATTATGGAAATTCAACATAATTAAAAAGGACAGAATAACAAAGCAAGTACAAATGTTGGATGAATGCCCTCCATGCTCCGAAAGGTTAAGGCATGGGTAGAAAATAGCTGTTTTCTGCTCCTGAAGTTTTCTTGCAGCATTAGGTGAGAAGGAGCCTTACATGCTTTAATCTTTTCAGCTTTCCTACACAAGTTCAGTCTGATGCAATTCTTCTTTATACGTTAGGGCTCTAAGTGTCTCTGTCTTGTTGCCCCTACCTTCTGTGAATCTCCACCCTGTAACATGCCAAAATTTAGCTAGTCAAGAGGGAGTTGTTTGGAAGACTACCTCTGAAAATTATATTGCTTATGTGTACCACTCATCAGTGGAGGAGTATTATTGCAAAGAGGCAGTTGTTTTACTTCTCATATATTTAATCATGTTAATACATAGTAATGAATTTTTTGTCTGTCAGCCCAAAAGCTACAAAGCTCCATTACTTTCAGCTGTTAGAGGAAGGAGCCCTAAATACTCAAGTTGTCAAAGATTGTTAAATTCTAACCTTTTAAATGATTCAATGTAAGATTTATTTCAATGGAAAAAGAAACAAGACAGAAGGGAAGCAGCTCTACACAAAGAATGACTTAGCTGTTGATGTCAGAGTTGGCCATACAATTTGAAATTAAGAAGGAAGTTGATGGAAGGGACACATTTTTGTGAAAATTTTCATGACAAATGTTCTAATTTTTCACCTTTATTTCCTTATATTTTTCATAAAACCTAGCACTGTCATAAACCTTGGCAATTCTAACTGCAAGTCAGCACAGGGAACAGAGATTGCTTTCAGGAGTGGCCATTATCAGATACATGAATTTGAGGAAATACCAGTGCCATTGCCTTCATTTGAAACATACACATTCTTCTTAGGCTTAAATTATGAACCCTTTCCTAAAGTTAGTCATCTGTTCAAACTCTTTCTCTCAAAATATTGTCAGAAAAGGGGAAGAGGGACTGAGCCTGATGATAACTCAATAATTCTCTCTCTCATACTGGGTTTTGCCAATGCAAGTTTGATTTCTCATCTCTTTGGAGTAACTTGAACTTTTGTTTCTCACATGCCTGAGAGCTCTGCTGTAACATATAGCCATGATATAGTTCATTCCAGAACTGGTCAAGGTTGATTGTCCAAGTAATATGACTAATAGAGAATTTTATGATTCTTCATACTGCATGAAAGGTGCTGGTGAAAGCCAGTCTCTGGGAGCCAATGATCTGGAGTTTAATTTCAGCACCAAGAAAAAAGAAAATCCAAGCTAGTTACTGACTTGTGGAAACAATAGTTTAAAAAACAAAGATCACTACTGTGATCAAACCACAGTCTGACTGTGATTAAACCAGTTTCTGTTATCACAAGTGTTACTACTCCATCAAAGTGATCTGTTTCCCACCACTGTGTCCTTTTTTTCTAGTTCTAATTCCCTCTCCTCTCATGACCAGCCTGGCAGGCAGTTCCTCCATTACCTCTTTACCTGTCCTGGCACAAGAAATTCCTGTCCCATTACCTCCCTTCTGAGGATGTGGGGTAGGATCCTCACAGTCCTCCCAACCCTGTCCTATTCATCTACTTCATGGTTGCCAACTCTGAAACTGATGTCTTTGAAAAAGCAACTCAGCCCTGACAAAGAGGTCATAGAACATGACAAAAGAGAGAAAACTATAAATCTGAAACCCTTGACATCAGAGGGAGTTGCTGCAGATAAGAAGTGCTTACAGAAAAAGAAGAATTTCAACTCTTCAGGCAGCAGTAAAAATAAGCACTTAGGGGAGGTGGTGCTCATGAGACCATACTTTACAGAGAACATAGTATTCAGGCAGGAATCAAGGCATCACATTCCTGGTCTCAAAACAGTTCGTTAACCAGTCAGTGCCCCAGTGAGGAGAGCAGGACAAAAATATTTTGCATTCAGAGAGCAATTAGCTGAATACCATCCACTTACTCTTCATGACAGGTGTCACAGAGATGTGTGACACACCAGTGCCATGTCAAAGGAACATATAACAACATGGAAAGAATATTGGGCCTTGGATATTGTTGGCCAAATCATGCTTTTTTTTCTTCTTCTTGTTCCAACACAGAAAAACACAGAACTCTTCAGATGTCACAGTACAAATATTGGATAAACTACATTTGCATGAACATGAAGTTCAGATCCTCTGTCTAAGACTCAAGATCATAGAGGGAAGCAAGAAACAGCAGCTGTCACAGCCCTTCCATGCCAAAATGCATATAAATTTGGGGAGTAAAGAGGAGCTGGAAAAGAAAATGAACAGTGCAAATCTAAAACCAGAACTGTACTCTAGGAAATTCTGTTTTGAACTGAGGCATAGATTAGGCAGTGAGAAAGGCATAGAAATATGAGCTAGAGATTGGAACTGGAGAAAAAAATAGCAGCACTCGGAGGCACTGTGTTTGAAGTTACAGCAATCATCACAACTGGATTTCAGCAGAGAGGGAGGAAAAACGGCAGAACTGCAGAAGAAATATCATTCCTTAAGGAAATATAGAAGACCCCAGGGAGGACATTTTCTTGAATGCTAATTCCAGTAAAATATTGGAAGGAGGAGAAGGAAAGGAGCATGAAATAGCAGAAAAGCCCTGCAAGAAAAGGTAATCATGGGTTTCTTGAATGTTTGGTGGGAGTTGCTGTGTTTATGGTAGGAACAGGGAAAAATAATAAACACTGGGATTAATCTAACCTGATCTCACCTAGTTTCCTCTCTAGGCAATACAGAGAAATAAGCACTTCTAAAGTGCAGCTCACCCCATCTTCTACAAATCCTCTAAAGTAAACCAGAGTAGGGGTGGCTTAAAAGTTCTTGTCTCTATTCATTAACTAAAAGAGGAGTCTAAAGTGACTGCTCAGATGAAGATATCTGGATTGTAGATGTCTACATATCATTTCCCAAAGTGGCTAAAACTCCACAGGGAAATTTCAGAATAAAAAATCGAAGACTTGCAACAGAGATACCACAAACTATGGGACAGAACAGTTCACACAAGTCTTCACAAGGTCCCACTTCAACATCACATGCTGACGTGTAAACTCAAGCAGCTTAAAATTTATATTGGATAAACTTTGGTGTATGAAGTACAGGTAGAAATCAGAAGTTGAAAAAAAGCAAACAAGAGGCAACAAACTCACAACAGAGGTGCTAAAAAGCACCTGACATCACTGTCCTAATGAAAAAAACCACAGTCATCCAGTACAGTCTGGAGAATACAAGACTTCTCCTGATCATTAAAAATACAAAACTATCAGAGAACCCAAGAGTAACATCATTCTCTGGAGAAGTGAAGGTGATCCGAAACACGACTGTGAAGGACAGGAGAAGACAACAATGCAAAACCTAAAGAACAACATACTAGATTCACAGACTAGTGTCACAAAGGACCTTTGGGAGTATTCTCCACTTATTTGATACGTATTAGAGAGTTTTCTTGGCTAATGGTAATAATTTTGTCTTTTCCCTTTCAGGCTGTTATTACCAGCTCTAAAAACAGCTCTATGGAGAGTTATACCCTGCTACCTTTTGAAAATTGTGGTATAATATGTCAAGGACTGAGAAACCAGAAAACAAAGCAGTTCAATGTGGAATCCTGTATGAGGCAGTGCTGGTTAATACTGCTTTTTAGAAACATAGTAACACAAGAAACACTGGTAAAACACATCTCTTCTATTCAAGCTTTGATTACAGAAATGCATTACTGATTAATTGCTTTGGAAACTGCACAGACAGACAACCTGTCAAAGGGTAAGTTATGGGTTAGTTAGTATGAAGGATTCTAAAACAAGGACCTTTCAATTCTCCATCTCAAAAGACACAGAGTATTTCAGTATTATCTTGTGAAGAAAATAATATTAGAGACAGGAGATACATCTGCATCACAAACTCAGTCTAACGTCTGCACAGGAACAGGAGATTTACAGCAGCAGAGCAAAGCTGAAATTTTTTACCTCTAACCTTAAAGTATATCTGAGACATGTAAGAGAGAACTGAACATATCTGAGAGAACTGAAGATCAACCAAGCATTAATATGGTGGGAAGTATTAAGTCTTTCTGGTATTCGAGGGAAACACCAATATGCAGACCACAGGCATCATTAGCTGCAGCCCAGCTTCAGCTGAATCAGAAGGAAATGTATAACATACCAGAAACTTGTGTCCTGGGTAGTGACATGTAGATGCCCAGATGAAGCTACCAAGTGAAAATTAACTGCTGTCAGGGAAACATTAAGAAAAATGCTTAGCAGAGAAGTCAGGCCACTTAGTAAAAATACTGAGTGGCAGCAAACGACTGAGTGAAGAGTCTCTGTTTTCACTAGTCATACCTGCAATTGTGACAGCAGGAGCCTGTAAGCTATCCTTACTTTCTTTCCAGTGGGCATCCTAACCATAAAACACTAGGGTCACAATTTCTGTTTGGCACAATAAGTATTTTATGAATCCCTACCAAACAGAATAGCTTTAGCTGGAAGGAGTCAGAGAAGTTATGTCCAGAGCATTTATCTGGGAGGCAGGTGATGCAGGTCAGAATATTTTCAGAGCTAAGTTTGAATTTAATACATTCACAGCCAGTGGCCTTACAGCTGGACTCATGGGTTTAGGCCAGGTACTGCATGATATCAGACCTGAAAAATGTATTCTGAGCCTCTTGAATGGAGCAACTTCTAGAGGTAAAAATAAACAGGACGTCAACCCCATTTTCAGATCTCAGCAGAGATCCAGTGCAAGCAGGGTGTGTAGCTGCTTGAGATTTTGACCTTTCCTAGCAAAGTATTTAGGGAACATTAGGGAAGCATGGTTTATTGATTTCAGTTGCCTCCAGACGTAGTCAGTAGGCAACTACAAATATTGTGACTACACTTTTTTATACAGTGACTGCTGTGGTAAGTGGTAAGCTTTCAGGTATTTGATTTCTGTGGAGGAACTGCCAAGGGACTGCAGTACAGAGTGGATTCCCAGCATAGAGTGGGTAAGTGTGACTTGCCAGCTCTGTTCAAATCAGTAGGAGATCCTCAAGTTTGGGGTAAGGAGGGAGGGCATGAGGGCATGTCACTCTGATTTGAGGAAGAAAGCAATGTGGCCAATGGCAAAAGAAAAGAATGTGCTGACCAGTGATGAGAAAAGGTGCCTGAATTGCATCTGTGTGCTTCAAGAGTATCTCTTTTTCTGAGATGTCACTAGTACCATGCTCTGAGGATGTCCCATAGCCACAGATTGCTGAAAACTGGACTGTTTCCACTCTTCAGGGAAAATATCACTCCCCGTATGCTTGCACTGCTTCATACTGCTCCCCAGGCATCTGTTGTTGGCTACCATCAGAAACAAGACACCGAACTACACAGACCCTTCATGTGACCTTGGACAGACACTCTAATGCCCATAGTTTAACTCCAGCACTACCTTTGTTTTATATACATTTGTTCCTATCCATTATTCTTCTCAGGAGGAAGGCAGTTTCAGTGATTTATCCTACGAGAGGAATACCAGAACATTAACCTTCTTTCATTACTTGGTCTATGCGTTTCTTTCATACCCTCCATTTAGTGCTTTGCATATTACTTGTCACTGCAGGGCCTTTGGAGGTTGAGAGGAAGAAGTGGTTATGGAGGACATAAGGCAGGAATGCACACTGCAAACTGAGAAAACAGTATACACCCAAAATGAAATTTCTGTCCTCAGTAGGTGTTCCTCTATGCCTCTAAATTCCCTGTTAATATTGTTCTAAGCATTGCCTGGATTGATGAATGAAAGGCAGTTTGTGAGATGCACTAGAGTCAATGGAATCTTTATTTTAAATGGTACAATTAAATAAATGCTTTGTTTTTACCACTGACAGAAGTAATCAGATGAAAGAAGGATATTTTCATAAGTTGGAAGGTCATTATATGTTGTCTGTCTTTGTACACTAGTTTTAGAAGCTGTCCATAGGTGAATAAATACTAAATAGTCTTTTATAATGCAAGGTAGGATGTGTTTTTCAGCTTTAATAGCTACTGACTCATTTAGCTGGAGGGTAACACCAGGCTAATCAAAGGTCACCCAAGTCCTGGTTGATGTTGAATGGGAGTTGACAGCTTTCCAGAGCAGCACACAATGCATGGGGATTTTTTTTCTGCAGGAGCAATATTCATCTGAGATTGACACAATGCTGACTTTCAAACTGATTAATTTAAGTAAAGTCCTTAAAAACTCTGCAAAAGCAGACATTTTTTCAAGTTCTGTCTTGGGAAAAAGTGTTCATCTCACAAGGAAATTCTGGTCTCAGGCAAATTACTCAAGTCCAATAGCAATATGTTTCATAAACAGCAGCAGGAATCAGGGACCTGTACAGACAACAAATTTCTGGTTGTGTAGTTTCAGTTTAAAATGACACAAGCCTCAGCGTCTAAGCATGATTCATGGAAAAGAGAAGCATATATTTTTGCATTCATGAAGACAAAACAACAGAAAACATAAGAAACAAGGAAGGTTTAGGAATGTTTATTTGTAGGATTAAATAAGATACACTTCAAGCATACACAGTCCTTTCACAGGCACAAAAAACCTCCAGTGACATGGTAAACGAAAAACAACATGTTAAAACACCAGCCATTATTTTTGAAAGACACTACATCTGACTACATCATAAGCTTGAATTCATATGGTATATTTTATTACCTTTAAGAGTCAAAGTTCATTGCTCAAATGTGTGTCTGTACACGCTCTCTGGCAGATGCAACTGTCGTGATTGCGCATGCAAATTGATTATCCTTCCCTGCAGACATGCCGAGTGCAAGTGAGTGTATGTGTGAAGACATGTAGCCTATTTTACGATTGTAAAACATTGCCCAAAACAAAAATACAGTTTTTCAATAGTACTTGAAATAGTTATCTGTAATGCACTCTTACAGCCAAGATTATCCCTTTGAGTATGTCACACACACACACATTCTCTTATAATGTACATTGGTAGATACTTTAGGATAGTGTACTATTATATAAATAATTATAGTAGATTTAAGATCAGGTCAAGAGGAAATGTGAAACTCATCAGTTAGGGAAAAAAATGAGAGGAAATATCATACAATTAGAAAATAATTAAAATTCTAATGAACCTGTGTCTGACAAGGATGTTTGTCCATGAACCCATGGAGAGAAGGGATGTTCTTTGAAAAGGTAATGAAGTAGAAAAAAATGCTTTGCCATGTGACTACAAAGGAAATTAAAAAGATTATATGTGTAATAAATGTAATTACATAGATTATGCGACTGCAGTGTACAATATAGCCATACATTGTAAAGTCTGAGACCTACGGCTGTCTAAACAGCTTACTGAAATTCCTTAATCCTCACGCTGTCAGGCAGTAAGAAGTGTTTTCCAGAACAAGACCTCTGGGACTGTGACTACAATCACTGTGGAGGAGACGGCCACTGGACAGACCATACATTCAGAGATGTTCCTCCGTATCTGTGACTCCATTTCCAGCACCACTCTGGATTTCCACAGCACTGGATTTGACATTAGTGAGCTGAAAAATGCTTCACAGCTGCCAATCTCCTACCTTTACAACCAGGTATCATGAGCAGGGTACTATACCTTTCCATAGGAGAGAACACAGAAGGTCATTAAACTGCTTGGGTAGAGGGGGGCAGTGGTTTTGCTTTTCCTTTTTCTTCGAAATAGATCTGTTATTGTGTTTAATTGAAGTTCTCACTCATATTTAGAATTTCTAAATACTTGTAACAAGGAGAGAAAAATAAACCAACTGAAACTAGTTCTGATTCAGAAAGGCAGAAATGTCATTAAAAACCTTAGCCAAGTTTTCTGTTCAAATTTTAACAATTTTAACAATTTTTTTAATTAATTATAGATGGCTAAAATGTTTCCCCTTTTACAGCTTAAAATTTCAGCTTTTGAAACTACTGAGGGAAGCACTTGAGTGGCAGGGGTTGTGAAAATTAATCCTGTAGAACTGTCTGGTTTTTGCTTCCTTCCCAGCATCCTTTCTTCACTTGCCCTCTCTTTTGTGTCATTTGTGGTTGTTCTTTTTTGTATAACTACACTTCTTTTTAGTATATACCCTTTCCAATTCCAAAGTCATCTCTCTTTGGTTTGCATGACATTCAGAACAATTGACTGCAATGGGCCTCCCTGGATACTTCAGTAGCACCATGACTAACAGCATTAGTGAGCCACCTTAGACCATTGGGAAGCTCAGAGTATCAGGGACAATATCAGAACAGTTCTCTTTCTTTTCCATTTTCCTTTCTTCTCCATGTTCTCTCTTACCTTTTCTTTTGGCTTCTCATTGCTGATTAAGTAGAAATGCTGTTTCAGAAAAGAGAACATTTACTCCCTTAAGTATTTGTGCTGGTAGTTAATGCATATTAAAATCAAATTATCTTCAAATAGTTCTCCTTTGCCTTTCCTCTTCCCCAATATATTAGAAAGCTGCACTAAAACAATTTGTAGACTAGTTTGCAAAGGGCAAAGTCTCACTCAGGACTCTTTTACTCCTGATTAGCCTGACCACACATTCAATAAAGTGCAATTACAGATCTGCTCAGCAGTGAGAGTGTGGGAACTCAAGGGAGGAAGTCATGACTTGATTTTTTTTTTCTCTCAAGTATTTTTCCATTGCAGTAGTCAACAGCATTCAGGTTATCCTAAGAAAAATAAAAAATCAGCAGCATTCTAGCTTTCTTCAAATCTTTACTTTTCACTGCTTTCCCTGGTTTGGGTTTTGATGGTGTTTTTGTTTTGCATTTTCAATATTTTTGTTGGGGTATTTTTTGATATAAAGCTCAAAGCTGTAAGTGGAGAGGAAATGTTTTCTTGCACAAATGTGTTGCTGTATTCATCCTTTCTAGTGGTACCTGTTCTGAGTTAAATTGATTAAATTTGCAGAGACATAGTCAATTCCAAACACAGCAGGCACCTGAATTTCTAGACTAGGGTATTGTCCTACTTGTCCTCTGCTGTTGTAGTCTAGTAGAGTTAAAATAAAAGGAATGTGTGAAAATTAGTCTACTGTCAGTCGATTTATGTGTTCCTTAAGCAACAGTGAGCAATTCTCCCTTTTATATAGATCTATTTCACCATTTTGACAGGAAAATAGCAAAATGTCCACCAAAATGGAAAGTGCAAGTTATTAGTCGTTTAGCGTATGAGAAGCATACCTTGATTTTCAATAATTTGTGAAGATCTATTATAAGTCATAACTAATGAACTAACAACATTCCCTGAACTACCATCTTCTGTCAGTGGTAACTATGTAAGAATAGCATCCCCAGTATGGTGGGACTTCAGCCAGTTAACAGGCAGGTAGTGTGGGAAGCAGCCCTTCACACAGACGTTAAGTAAAAAATAAACTGTTTAGAGTTATATGCAATGATTAGTATCACAATAAGATGACAACCCTATTCAAATAAATAACAAGTCTTTTAAGGCTATTGCCCAAGAATATTTATGCTGAATATGTACCTGAGATATTTGAGACAGGAAGGCAATATAACACAGTGAGAATAGGACAGCAGGTTTGGTTCCCAGGTAGAGATGAGAAGAGCTGCTGGTTCCTTTAGCTTGGAGCTCATCTGTCCTGAGGTCAGCTGTACCTCAGCAAGTTACTCAAACAGTACATACCTTTACTAGTCCCGTTCACTTGCCAAGGGATCCTTGTACTCTTTCAACACAAACGTTATCAATTTAATCAAAACAAATCTAATCAATCAAAATAAAGTCCTGGGCCTGGGGCAGAGGGTATGTATTAATTTGCACTTGAGCAACACTTTCTGTAATGCAATTATGCTGGTATTGTCTAGTGGATAGCTCTGGTGGCAGATGCAAAGGAACCCTGCTAGCATGTGATAGCTAGCCTGGCCATTGCCAGCAGCATGCAGACTAGCTAGCTTGAAGGCTAGGCTCACGCAAGGTATAGTCAGAGCCAGATGCTGTCAAGGGCAGTAGACAGATGATGATAGCAACACTTGGTCCTGTGGCCTGTTTTGCCCACAGCAGCCCCCTGGAAAGCTGAGCTGACTGCTGACAATGGCCAGGAGAAAAGATGGGGTATGCGGCATGCAGGCATCCGCAACTGACATAATAGGCATAACTGAAACCTGGTGGGATGAGTCCTGTGACTGGTGTGCCATGATGAATGGTTACAGGCTCTTCAGGAGAGATAGGCAGGGCAGGCGAGGTGGGGGCATGGCATTGTGTGTAGGGGAGGGGCTGGAATGTATGGAGCTAGCAGCTGGTGACGGCACAGTTGAGAGCCTCTGCGTAAGGACTAAGGGATGGACAAATAAAGTGAATGTCATTGTGGGAGTCTACTATAGGCCACCCAGCCAGGATGACAACACTGATGAGTTATTCTTTAAGGAACTAAGGGATGCTTCTAAGTCATCTGACCTTGTCCTTATGGGGGACTTCAACTTGCCAGATATCAACTGGGAATACCACACAGCTGGTACAAACAGGTCCAGAAGGTTCCTAAACCATCTGGATGATAACTTCTTGGTACAGGTACTAAGGGAACTGACCAGGAAAAGTGCCTTTCTCGATTTGTTGCTTATTAACAGAGAGGGTCTCATGGGTGAAGTGGTGATTGGTGGCTGCCTTGGCCACAACGACCGCAAAGCAGTAAAGTTTAAAATCTATAGTAACAGAAGGGAAACTGCCAGCAAGACCTCAACTCTGGATATGAGGAGAGCTGACTTCAGGCTGCCCAGGGAACTACTTAGTAAGGTCCCCTAGGGAAAAGCTTTTGAAGGTACTGGGGTCCATCAGTGCTGGCCACTTTTTAAGTACCACCTCCTAAGAGCACAGGAGCATGCAATTCCAAAATGTTGGAAGTCAAGCAGGCAAGGTAGAAGGCCGGCTTGGCTGAGTAGGGATCTTCTTCTAGAACTAAGGTGAAAAAAGAAAATGTCTGGCCAATGGAAGCACGGTCAGGTGACATGGGAGGACTACAGAGATGTTGTTCGCCACTGGAGGGAGGAAATTCACATGACCAAAGCTCAATTAGAGCTGAAGCTGGCCAGTACTGTGAGGGACAATAAAAAGGGTTTTTTTTAAATCTGTTAATAGCAAAAGGCAGGCCAGAAATAACATTGGCCCATTACTTGGTGAGCATGGTCACCTCACAAACAGGGACATAGACAAAGCAGAGACATTTAATGCTTTCTTTGCCTCTATCTTCAACACCGATGATGGGCTCTGGGGGTCTGGGCTAGAGAGCCATGACTGTGAGAACGATAAACTCCCAACCAACCCCGAACTTGTGCAGGATTTGCTGCTCCAGCTGGATCCCTATAAGTCAATGGGGCCCGATGGGATTCATCCGAGGGTATTTAAAGAGCTGGCTGATGTTATAGCAAGACCTCTCTCAATGATTTTTCAATGCTCTTGGGAATCTGGGGAGGTCCCAGTTGACTGGAAGCTGGCAAATGTTGTCCCAGTCTTCAAGAAGGGCAACAGGGATGATTCCAGTAACTACAGGCCTGTCAATCTCACCTCTGTGCCTGGCAAAATTATGGAGAAGATTGTTCTGGGAGTTATTGAAAAACACCTGAAAGACAACACAGTCATTGATCCCAGCCAGCACAGGTTCACGAGGGGAAAGTCCTGCTCAACAAACTTAATTTCTTTGTATGACAAGGTTACCCACCTAGTTGACCAAGGGAAGCCAGTCGATGCAATCTTTTTGGATTTCAGTAAAGCTTTTGATACTGTCTCTCACAGTATCCTCCTGGACAAAATGTTCAGCATACAGCTGGATAAACACATAATGCAATGGGTGAGCAATTGGCTGACAGGTCGGCCTCAAAGGGTTATAATAAATGGGGTTACATCGGGCTGGCGACCAGTCACTAGCAGGGTTCTGCAGGGATCCATCTTAGGGCTAGTGCACTTTAATGTCTTCATAAATGCCTTGGATGCAGGACTTGAAGGTTTGTTATCAAAGTTTGCCAATGACACAAAATTGGGAGGAGCTGTTGACACTCTCAAGGGCAGAGAGGCCCTGCAGAGAGATCTGGACAAATTAGAGAGCTGGACAATCACCAACCGTATTAAGTTTAACAAGGGCAAGTGCCAGATTTTGCACCTGGGACATGGCAACCCTGGATGTACACACAGACCAGGGAATGATAAGCTGGAGAGCAGCCCTACAGAGAGGGATCTGGGCATTCGGGTTGATGATAAGTTGAACATGAACCAACAGTGTGTCCTGGCAGACAAGAGGGCCAACCATGTCCTGGGGTGCATCGAGCACTGTACTGCTAGCTGGTCGAGGGAGGTGATTGTCCCGCTCTACCCTGCATTGGTGTGGCCTCATCTTGAGTACTGTGTGCAGTTTTGGGCACCACAGTATAAAAAGGATATGAAGCTACCAGAGAGTGTCCAGAAGAAAACCATGAAGATGGTGAAGGGTTTAGAGGGGAAGCTGTATGAAGAGCAGCTGAAGTCACTTGGTCTGTTCAGTTGGGAGAAGAGGAGACTGAGGGGAAACCTCATTGCAGTCTACAGCTTCCTCACAAGGGGAAGAGGGGGGGCAGGTGCTGATCTCTTCTCCCTGACGACCAATGATAGAACCCAAGGGAACGGCAGGAAGATATGCCAGGGGAAGTTTAGGTTGGACATTAGGAAAAGGTTCTTCACCCAAAGGGTGGTGGAGCACTGGAAAAGGCTCCCCAAGGAGGCAGTCACAGTACCAAGCCTGACAATATCCAGGAACCATTTGGACAACATCTTCAGACATACGGTGTGAATTTTGGGGTTGTCCTATGCAGGGACAGGAGTTGGACTCAATGATCCTTGTGGGTCCCTTCCAACTCAGGACATTCTGTGATTCTATGATTCTAATTTTATCTTTCTTATTTCATGTGGCTCTGCTCTACAGACCATTTCACAGTTCTTTTGCAAAACTTCACAATTTCTTCAGCACCCTCAGCCAAGGTTATGCAGCTGAGACATACTAGACCTGAGCTGAACCACGGGGAAGGAGGGAGTGTTACAGAGGGGGCTACAGAGCAAGTGGTTACAGTTACCTAGCTGTACCATATCAAAAGTAGACCTTGGACCAGAGACACTGAACCTTTTGTCTCTTTCCTGAAACAGAAACCATTGCTCCTCTCTCTCTCCCCCCAATGACTGACCTCCAAGGCCCCCTAATGACAGCAGCAGCAAGCTGGTCCCATGAAACAGACAGTAAAATCCTTTTTTATGACTAATGCTGAAAAAATATTAGCTGCTTTGCTTGGAGCTTATCTTGGCTACAACAGCTGCAGTCACTACCAAGGCAGTATGGTCAATGTGCCCTATGACAGCATACAGGAAGCTTAGGGATGACTTGGTGTTTGAGGCCCAAGATTATGTAGGGATGATACAAAAATAATCAGTCTCCTCTTGTTCTCCAGATATCTCTGAAACTAGGTCCTGCAAAGAGCCTTTTCATCAACTTTCCTCCAGCTGAGCACAATTGTATGCAGACAAAAACTAGTTCAAATGCTATTTCTTTTTCTTGGGGAACCTCCTGCCAGGTGGGTGGGAATGATCATCTCTTCTAACATCCCGGTTACTTAAGCATCAGTTCTTATCAGTGAATGGAGAAAACATATTTCCCTTCGCAGCACTGGAACAAAAACGGAACACCTGAGTCTTTGTCTGGAGTCAGCTTCTGAGATTCAGTGTTACAGGAGGCCAGAGTCAAACTCTCTAGCCTCTAGTTTTAGATGTGCTAAATGGTTTTATGGATAAACTTGATTTTTGTTGCATGAATTAAACTTAAATATAATCATATCTTTTGCTTCAAGGCATAAACTGATTATTGAAAGAATGAAGGAAAAAGTTCTGTGCATGCGTTTCATAATGCTGTTGGCTAAATATAATTAATGAAGTCTTTGAAGCACCAGATGCTAGTTGCTTCAAGAGACAGAGAATAAAACAATAATCTACTACCATTTGCCTAAAACTATCTTTTTATAGTTGATGGGTTCAGGACAGTATTCTTAGGTGTTTATTTACCTGAGGAGGTCAGAAAAGTCAAAATACCTTTATTAATCTAGCATAGTAGAAACATTTGGGCTTCACTTTACAGTCACTGAAGCTGATGGGAAGCTTGCCAATTACTGCAGTGGCAATAGAATAAGGCTTTTAATTGGAAACATGCAAATCATGATAAGAAAATCCCACTGTTTAACATTCAATTCAGTGAAAATTCTCTTAGGTTTTAGAAATAATCTGATCAAGACTTGGAAGAGAAGAAGCTATCCAAAGTCAAAATATCTATATAACAAGCTCCTTCTGCTTCATTTGTTTCCTCAAACAATTAATTCAGTGCAAAAGTATTATTCAGCATAACTGAATACAAGGATTCATTTTAATATCTTATCTAATCATTAAAAATCCACTCAAACATAGCAAATTTTGCTAGTTTAAGGATGATGTCAACATCAAGTCCATCTAAAGCCTGTATGCCTTTTGCCTTGTTAATATAATTTAAAAAGTAAAATTTAAATTGGGGAGGGATAGACTTGACAAAGTATAATAGTTCTAAATATAATGTTCCTGACAAGAAAAAAGGTATGAAAACAACTGATAGCAGAACTGCTTTACTGCTGGAGGGCTTCAGTGAAGTGCTGATGAGTTCCCAGACATTTACATCTCACTGTACAGGGGTACAGTGCCTCACCTCCCTGGAGGCCCCTTTGCACCACGCAGCTGGGAAGGTGGCTGGATTTTGTTGCCCTGCATTTTGTATACTTCGTAGGTTTTGGAACAATCTTTTTTATCTCTTTCCTTCCCTTTCCCTGAGCTGGAGGTAACAATGTCAGAAGGATTTAGATGAGAACATAAGGAGCCGAAATTTTGCGTTCCGATGCATCTTGGCATACTTTCACATTTTGTTTTTGGGCAGCCATAACTGATTTTCAGCACCTAGAAATTAAAAATTACGTGTGTGCACAGTTAGTATTTGACAAATAAAAGATAGCTGAACTAGACTTAAAATATTTTTATGCTCTGGCAGCTCAAATGTCAGTGGTATAAAAAGCATATTCAGTGCTGTAAATCCAGCCTTCCCACCCCCCACCGCGACACCCCCACCTTGTTCTGCCCTTCAGAAACAGCGATGTCACACATATCCTGGAGACCAACTGGTATCCAGAAACATTTTCTGAAATATTGTGGCCATATGTGCAGGTGTTGAAAGGCATTTTAGTAGGGCAAAAGTGAACTTCATGAATGACCCATGGTCTTTCGTTTGTTCAGCCTTGCTGCACAGGGAAGGCCAGGGGCAACACTGACACCTTCTGATAAGAGGTGGGTACATCCATTCCCTTGCTATTGCAGAGAAGCAGGATGCTCTCTGCATCTGCAAGAGTGGGTGGTTCTCACATATATTTCTATTCTATTTCTGTAGTTTCAGGCATCTCCCCAAGTCCTTTCAAGCATTGCACCTTTTCAATATTCAGCTTGATGCAAGTTTCATCTAAAAAGAGACAGCAGAGAAAAAAACCAGGGGGATTAGGGCTGGTAAAGGCCTCCCCTGGCAGAATCTGTAAGAAAAAATGCAACTGTGTTGTTTCTATGGTGAGATCTTCCCATTTTCAGAAGTTCAGTTCCAAAATAATGCCAAATGTAGGTATTAGATACAGTAAGTCATCAGGTCATCAGTCACTGCAGATAAAGACCGTGCAGAAATAGGCTTAGACTTGTTTTTTCTTAAAGAATCATTTATAAAGAGACACAGATTTAACTGCAGAGAGAGAGATATAAGGTGGTTAAAGCAGCAGATAATAAGAACAAAGACTTGGGCTAAGCGAAGAAAATTTTACTTAACACAGATGAGTTGTATCACATTGCTTACGGGAAGAAAACCCAAAATAAAAGACCTGCCTGTTCAAGAATCTAAAAAATGATGTTCACTGAAGTGAGTGTAATGGGATCCCATTTGCTGCAGGAAATCTGGGTAAAATACAATGCACTGATTTTCCATTCATAATACCATAGCCACAAAATCCACTTAGTGTTACTGACAACATTTTGAATCTCCTGTTTGTGTTTTGCCCAGGCAAAGCACAGGTCTCAGACCACTGCATGATAGGAGTATACATTATAAATTATAGTAAGACCAAGTAACCAGTGGCGGATTAAGAGTAAATGGGACTTGATGTGCTCAGATCAATATCTTGCCCTTGTTCTTCCTACACACGCATATCACAACAGGTCAGACTGCATACAGCACTCAGATTCCTGCCAGGATAGTTTCCTTCAGAAGCTGTCCATTCCAGAGGTGGACAACCAGGGGACTTGTTAAGGGATGCTGGTCATCTTTCAGCCCATGCACCAGAGATGCTTTCCAAGGGAAAGCACAGGAAGGGATGGTACATGCTGCATTTCGTCCTGACATTATATCAGGGCTCAGCTGTAGTGTATATATATATATATCTGTATCTGGCAGCTGCAAAACACTTCTTTCTATCCCATACAAGAAATAAATAACTTTATTTCTAGTATGAGGCATTGCAATTATATTTCTCCACTGATAATATAGGGCTTAGGAACCCTAGGGAACAGGGGTTCCTAATGACAGGAGATACTTACCTCTTTCTTCAGATAAATTGCCATAGAAGTAATGAAAACTATTTTAGTTAACTGAAGGGGTCTAAGTTTTTTTTTTAAGAGTGCCTATCTTTAATAGCCTAAATCCAGAATTTTTTAATCTATTGGCATCTTACAGCTAAAACTTGCTGGAACTGCACACTTCTGTGTCAGACTTAATCTGTCTGCAAAGATGAAGATGAAAATTCACCGATGATATTAATCATAAACAGAAGATTAATAATGTGACTATTTGCTACTGAATAGCAATATAGGTGTATACAGATGCCAAACCTCAGCCTGGCTAATAAGGTTCCTCTTGAAAGTAATTTAAAAAAAAAATCTTGACAATTTTTTATTTCCTTAAGGCTTTTCTTCTTGCAAAATCACAGAATAAACCACAAAATATTTATTTAAATAAGAACATTTCTCAGCCACAGAGATAACTAGATCATACACCACGCTTTGCCTTAGTATTCAAGCAATGTATCAAAACTTAATAGGCTCAGTGTATTTAGAGTTCAAATTCATGTATAGATTAAATGCTTCTTTTAACTGTTGATCATTCCCCATTACTTGGGAACCCTCTGCAAGTGGAAGAAAAGTAGATCTTTTACACCCTGATGAAAAAATCATATTTTTAGGGTGTATACCACACTAGAAACAGGCTTCAAAATCAGAGGTGTGTCGGAGTGGGAAGGACGGACCCGGAGTAACGATGTAACCTCGATGCGAGTATGATCGTTCTCCTTTATTTCAGACAATTACCAGGTTTATATAGACAATCAGCAAAGCACGCGGTAGCAGTATCTATATGATTGGTTCATTACATGTGTTCACGCGCTTAAGACAGTTATATGATTGGTACAGGGTTGCTGTTCACGCGAAGAGGTTCGTTAGCACATTCTGGACTTAGTTGTTGTTTGCCAAGTAGTCCTTTGCTGTTCAAGGTCAGTTTATAGTATCCTCTGTGCTTCTTGATACACTAAAAGCAGGATTGCTCACACTGAAAAGATCATGTCCCTTCTCACTTAGCCATTCTCCCACAGAGGTGTATTTTGCATCCACAAACCCTTCTGCATTCAGTGCAGTGCATTTGACTAGATTAATGCCAAAGTACTTTTATTTAACAGTGAGACCCATACAACAAACACAGTAGCATGGGTGTACTAAAATTGGCTTTAAACTCACTAGCTCTGGTCTATGGGCCCCATGTGCCTTCCTTCTTGGTCAGGTTGTGGCATCCAGTTTGAGCATCCTGTGGCCACTGATGGGTACCTGTCCATACACAGGCCAGGTAGGGCAAGGCTAGCTTTGGTAATATTCAGATATCTCCAGTTTGTGACCAGTTAAGATTCTTCCTCTCTTTTCTCTCGTTATTTTTGTTTGCTTTTGCCAGCAGTTTTGCCACATCAGTATCTACGACTAGTCTCTAATCATTTTCGCCATGTTGTTTCTTTCAGAAGTCTGAGCTTCATCCTGGCCTGAATGGCTAGTGACCATAAGTCCAAGGACGTGGCTCTGGGGCTGCTCAGCAGTGGGGATTACTACTCTTCTGCCAGGTCTGTAACAGCTGGAAGGAGAGGGATTACTGATGAAAGAGGAGAACACCTTGGCCATGGAGACAACTCTGGTAGTGAGCATGAAAGAGGCCGGAGGGCAAGAAGAATTCAGATTTTTTACATTACACTTACAGAAAGGATTTAAGGTGTATTAAAAACTGGGAAAGCGAGTCAACAAGGAGGAGGGCTTCAAAGATTACAAGCTAAGGAAGGAGGAAGGATTTCACACCATAAGCTGAGCCCCTGTGGACAGCCGTCTGCTTCTTTAGACAGGAGCTCCTTTGGAGGCTTTCAGAGCCCCATTTAAGGAGAGCAAGTCTGGTCTTCTCTTTGTGTCATGAAGGTGGATTAGGATTACTGGAGAATTTCTCTACTATTTGAGAACTTTAGTCAACCACCACCTCAGCACATGAGGGAGTTCAACTCCTAAATGAGATTTTTTAATGGCAGAACATTATTCTCTGAGCTTTACACAAGACCCCTCTGACTTCTAATGTTTTTTTATGGTCTCCTGCAGTTCCTCATCAGAATCATCCCTGTGCTGTGTTCAGGTAGCACCAGAAATTCATGTTGTCTTAGCCAGTGTCTAAGCATATTACAATCAATAAACACACTTTCACTGAAGAAAAATGTTTGTGATGGAAACAGGACAATTTTAACAAAAGGACAGACAATACTAGATGAAGAGGAACTGGATTCATCATTCCCAGGAGTTTCTGGAAAGTGACCAGAAATTACAAATATTTACTCTTAGTTTTGGGTTGCATTGAAACTGCAGAAGTGGGACTGGCGAGCCATGAAATGAGACAGCATTCATGTCCAAGTATCACATAATCTGTAATAGTCAATGCTATCTGCATTAAAGTCCTACATTTCTAGACTTCACCCTTGCAGACTTCTTTGAGGTTCAACATAGGAAAAGAGGAGGCCTCATACTTGCTGCTTCAGTGCTTGCCTTTTGTTACTCTGCAAAAAAAAGATGAATGATCTTTCAGTTTCCTTTCTCTCCTTTTCTGCCACTTCACCACCACGCCAGACTTCCTCCTTCTTCCACTTTCCCTTTTCCCAAGCCTCTTTCAACTGCTTTTTTCATGAAACTGCCACAGAGCACTCCTTAGCAGAAAGTTTGAACACGTGTTCCCTGTAAACAGGCCACCAGAATAGACCAAGAGCCTGGGCAAGAGCTTCCTAAGCATGGCATTGCCAGGCTGTATTACCTCTCTGCATCCCTGCAGGAGAATCACATTCCCCTTCTGTCATTTTAAAAAAGAAAAGAAGAAGAAGAAAAAGGGCTTTTTTTTTTTTTCTTGACTAAGTCAAATTTAAAAGCAGGACTTGATTGGCAAAGAGGAAAATGAAATGCATTAGAATATATAATCAAGATGTAGAAACTATTTCACTATACCAGGTCATGTTTAGCTTCCTTAGGTTCTTCTTTTTCACATCATTCATCCATATCATTATTCCCCGTATTTAATTTGTACTGAAGCACTGATTTTATTCTGCTTGTGCACATGGTAACTCTGGTATTGCCTAGAATTGGGAAAGAAACATCCTTCTAAAGAACAGTTAGAGTTAAATTCCAGCTGTTCAGCCTTGCTAAGGACTGCCTCAGCAACATCAACATCTCCCCAAACCGCAGTATCAGCAGCAGGGTATACGTTCTGGTATCTGTTAATTGCCTCTGTGAAGAAAATCGCTAATCCTCATGGCAGGAATTTCAGAGTGAAGCCATCTAACAGGATAAGCATTGGGAACCTACCAAATGGGCCTGATTTGTGCAGAAGACTATATCCAGTAACAATTCTAATACAATGACTTTGCTTTTTATGAGGGTACTCTGCCTCAGTTTGGCTTCCATTCTTTCTTATACAGCTTTTATATGAATTAAGCCTGGATATGAAAAGCAAGATTTGTCATTTCAGGGGTTGTTTTTTACTACACACTTGCATCACTGACTCTGCTACAATTACTGCAGCTGTATACAATTTCACCACCAACAGCTTTTTTTTTGCACAAATGACACTATTTTCTTATTATTCTAATGAATACAGTACATACAACCATATACACCAGAAATATGTAGAAACCAATATTATCTTCTCCAAGTTTTTCCACATAGTCTGTTTAATATAATTAAACCATGAGAAGTCAGTTTATTCTCTGATGTAAACTTGCATTTTTTAGGGTGTAAGAAACCATTCATAGTCCATAATTAACTCTGTCAAAATTTTTAAAAAACATTTTGAATGGTCCAGAACATCACAGCCACTCAATAAAAAATTCTTTTATCTAAGCCTAGTATCACATCAAATAAAAAGAAATGTAGATGATGTGTCACATGGACAGTATTTCACACATTAGCAATTATTTAGTTTTCAAATTACAAAACATTTTGTTGATATGAGTTCATCCAAAGGGAAAAGAAAGTAAGTTTCCAATATTAACAGACATAAATCTTTAAATCAAAGCACCCAGCATTACACCCTTTGAAAAATCCAGACATTTTTTCTACCCAACAGTTAGAATGACAAGACTATGAACCAGAGCTGCCTGACTGTGATGTTTGGAGACTAATGTCACATGATAATGAAAGATGGCAGACAAAGGTAACGATTAAGGAAAAAAAAATACAATAGGAACTAACACCAGGAGAAAGGTCAAAGTATTATGTAGAACAGCACACAGTAAAAGTTGCCAAAGTCAGAAGAGCACTAGCAAGATATACACAACTATTGGACTGGGCAGGATCCCCGTAGGCCAGAACACGATGACCTTTGCTGGGGTTAAGGAAAAATTGGAGTGATGTCAATATAACAAAGCTGAGCCAATTTTGGGATAGAGTTCACTATGTAGTATGTAGCAGAATCCTTCCATTCGATTTCCTACACTGTACCTTTTCCAGAAATGCAATGATGTTTGTACATGACATAGAAGAATTCAGCATCCATTAGTCTGCCATCATAGACTCTCAGGTTGGCAGGATAGAGCAATACCCGTTCTAGGGTCATATATTGTTCATTCCTCTTTTAATTATCATAAATTCTTTCATACATTTCTGACATTGATAGAGAAAAACTATAATCTCAATAAAAGTATTGAACCCTGAAAATTAGACTCAAATTTATGTGGCAGTTTAGAAACATGATGCCTCATTCCAACAGATACATTTTGTAAGCACTGGCAAGCCATTACCTGATTAGGTTTCTCACAGTTACAACACACTGCTGCACCATCTAGAAAGAGTTCAAAATGACTCAATCTTCTCATTTTTTTGATGCATCATAAAATATTTTTTCTTTTGTTGTTGTGCCTCCAATATTCTTATAGCCGAATGTTTCCTAATTTGAACGTATTTTCCAGGTCATCAATTCAGTTGTCCAATGCTATTGTCCTAAGGATTTACAACCAGATCATTGTTTTTTCAAGTACTATTTTTCTCTGCTTCTAGTTTTGCCTCGGCTTTCTGCAATCTAAACTAATATTTCTATTGTGGTCATATAAACTGTATCACTCAATGTAATCCTGTCACACTGAGCAAGCCCAGTTTTATTTGATAAATGAAGTGCATGTTTCCAGATGCTCAGATACTTTACATAATGGAACAAAATGTAATCAGATCAAATTGAATCAGATCAAATTGGATCGAATAAGAAGACCACCCTTCTCAGAAGAAGAGGTTGAGTTCTGAAGTATTTCTCTGCCCAGAAACTAATCCTCACTGCATTCATTAATACCAGGGGTAACATGAAAAATGTCAAGTCCAAATCAAGTAAGTAGGAGCCTGCACTTGTCCTTGTTGAACCTCATGAGGTTCATACAGGCCCATTTTTCCAGCTTGTCCAGGTCCCTCTGGATGGCATCCTGTCCCTCAGGCGTGTCAGCTGCACCACTCAGCTTGGTGTCATCTGCAAACTTGCTGAGGGTGCACTCAATCCCGCTGTCTATGTCATTGATGAAGATATTGAACAGCACTGGCCCCAGTACGGACCCCTGACGGACACCAGTCATCACTGATCTCCACCTGGACATCAAGCCATTGACTACTACCCTCTGGATGCGAAAGAGATGGAAAAGAGTCTGTCACTCTTCCAATGATAAAGCAGAAGAAGATCTAAGGTGTGAGGCTGTGTACAGAGTGTGCAAGTTCCTCATTTACTCCATGACAGGTGTAAGTGGAGACTAGACAGAGGAGACAGTCCTCTGCTGGATTTCTTGCAACTAGATTTTTTTCAAAAGTGCATTACAAATTTTTCTGCTATCAGCTAGTAAGCAGTCTCCAAGTGGCTATAAAATACCCCTACATGTATGATCCTTAAATCTATATGCTACCCTTAGGTCATCTGAGAACACCAAACTATGCAAAGATGCTGTGCTATAGAGAGATGGTGTGTACCAATGTACACAGGTGCTGCTTTATCCTGGCAGCCAAAGTTCTGAAGCAAGAATTTTTATTTTAAAAGTGGGGAAAAAAATACTGCATTTAAAATATTATTTTCTGGGTGTTTGCAAACTGGGCCTTGTCCTCTTGCTCTTGTGCTTGAACCCATCTCTTCCAACAGCCACATTTGTTTTGAGTAGCACTCTCCTCAGCCACCACTGCTGAAAGTCCTGTCTGTGCCTTCATGTTCACAGTGGCACGGCACCAAACTACCATTTTTTTTTCCAGTGGCAGGGAAGGGGAATAAGGGAGTAAAGGTAAGGGGAAGAACCTGGAGCAAGTACTTCATGCTTCAAGCCTGAAGGAGCAGGGAAGGCTGCCTGTCATGCAAACCAGCAGCAAAGCTCCCAGACAACCCTGGAGCAGCAATAAGGAGAGAGCTGGCTAGAGAGAGCTTTTTAACAGCCAGTTCTGCTGAAGAGATTGAGATTCACAAACTCGATATCTCACAATAATAGATGTAACATGAAAATTGATCCAAAAGCATACATGAAATTAATGAAGTTGGAGGAGAAACTCTCTTATTTCCATGTAGGGATGAGGTAATGATATGTCATCTTCTGGGTAGTCAGGATTAGACAGATTGGGAACTACAGCAATGAAGCTGAAATGCAGTTGAATCATGAACAAAAGTTTTGGCAGAGGAATCACTGAGAATCCTGGTAGTGTTTTGGGCTGATAGACTTACAGACAGAAGTGACATAATTATGAATCAAAGTTGTGTCAGATGTCAGCTAGGTGACATTAAAGATGATTGTGAGACGTGAACTGAGAATAATGGAACTGTGGCTCTGTCTATGCTCTCACACAAAATGTTATGCCCCAAAAATATATAGGAATTGAGTCTTCATGACTTTTCTACATGGCATTATCTCATCCATTGTATTCTCATTTCCAGAAAGTAGGAATTCTGTTTTCTTTAGTCTTCTGTAATTAGTTACAAAGTGCTGGATTACAAATGGGATAGACTGCTACTTGATCAACACTTCTTTGGCACAATTTTCCTTCCTACTGTGTCTGAATGCTTTATTAATAGCTTTTAGCTTGTTTACCTTTAAATTTAAGTCATATTAGAATTCATGTATTCCATTGATATACTAACCTGTTTCTCACTTTATATCAGTTTGGGAACTTGCTACATCCCTGAATATTTTGTGCTTAAATTAAAACTGTTTAAACATGACAATATTTTATGACATGTTTAACAAATTAATTGCAAAAGGTTATCATTTTCATTATGAACTGCTGAATGAATTTATCAATATGAGTTTTCTAGTACTGTTATTTGTAATCCACGTTTATTGTAGATATACACAGAAAAGATAGTGGGAAATGAAAAACAAAGATCTGGAGTCAAACTAAATCTACTGCAGTACCTTCAGGTGGTCTGTATTTCACCAGTATGATGTGGATGGAATAAGCTCAGTGAGGACAGTCAGGCTTCATACACTGGCTGGGTGCTGCTCAGTTGTGAGTAGAGTCAGCTGCAGGATCCCACGTGCTTTCAAATTTCCTGGGTTCAGGAGGGGAATGCTCTCAGCTCCTGGCTCTGGAGATGAGCACAGACATTCACAGGTGATGGAGTTACTACAGTGGCAGATCTTGTGGTGCCAGACTGCTGGAGTTGGGAACTTCTAAGACTTTTGTCCTCCAGTTGTTCTATGCTTTGCAATCTACAGAAAGGTGTGTGTTACTTGGGTATGTTGCGGAAAGATAATTTAGCAGCCAAAGCTCCCTTTCACAATTTATACCTTCAAGGCTAAAGTAGCTACCTTAAGACAAAGAAAAAGCAACAATCTTTGTCTTGGGGGGTGGGGGAGGAAGAAAAACCCTTCTTTTTTCTTTTTTTACTTCTTAAAAAACCACCACACATCTTTCATACCTCCATGAACACAGGTTTTGAACAGGATCTTCAAATGAGGAAGTGTTTCCTCTACTTTGTTTCAACTCTACAGTGATGGACTGGCCCCTGCTTTGAAAAACAGCTCTACTTTTGAGACGGGATCTCTCCTTGCTGCTGGACTACTTGACCTCCCTTGTGAGTTCCTTGTAGTGGGTAGTCCAGGATCAATGGCCCTTCATCCCCATTATTCCCTTTATTCTTGTTATTCCTACAGGCATGTTGTTCACTCTCTTTGGCCCTTGCTCCTTCTCTTATATTCCAGCTCCTCGGCTAGTCATGTAGCAGTGCCCTGCTGCCCCTTACTTAGCCTCTGTTCCATGGGGGCTCTGATATACCCCAAGCACTTCCAAGACAGAGGTTATGTAGCAAAATGGAGCCTTAGAGGATTGGATGGAGAGGAGGGAGAAACAGTATTCAGATTTTTTTTTTTTAAAAAAGTCTATGTTTAAGCTTAGGTAGATCTGCACCACATCAGCCTGTCCATTACAGAGCAATTAAGTATATGTATTTATGCATTCATAAGTAGAGAAGGAAAAGTTGGCACAAGCATGTAGAAACTGCTGTATCAGATTGTGCAAGTAGTTTATTATCCACAGCTGCATCTGAAAAAAGTACAAGGGAGCCTACATTATCAGCTTGAAATGGAGAGGTATGCTTTTGGATTTGTTTCTGATCTTGATTTTTCTTAAGCTTGAAAGGTTTGTTCATTGGGTTTAAAATATCCTGTCCAACACCACTGATCTGGTAAAGCAGAAGGGGAGGTGTGGGTGTAAGGGCTTATTCAAGGAAGCCTTTTGCACTGATGTTATGCACATGAGGAGGTTACTATGCCCTCAATCAGTTGGTTTTAGAGCCTGACAAATTCATAAATATTGTACAAGAAGGACTCAACATACCCTCTAAGTAACTTTCTATTTTATTTTTAGTCTCCCTGAACCAAGTGACAGGTGGGAAGTGGGAAAGGAAGTTACACTGTGGGAATATTTTAGAAATGTCAATAGGCTGTCAGTAAAGCCCTAGAAACCAAAGCTGTGAACTACTTTCATTCCCTGCCCCTCCTCTGAGCCCTTCTATGTCCCAATCATCATACACAAAACTCTCACTTAGAGGAAAAACTTTGTGGCAAAAATCTTTTTGCTGCAGACAATAGCAAAAATACGGGTTCCTTGGGGCCAGGAGGCAACCTCTGGTACTTGATGCTCTTCACTAGTCCAGGAACTCAAGAGATAGAGAATGGTGCAGAAAAAAATCAAGTGGTACTTTGTAACAACTGCATGGTCATAACGAAGGGTTAATAAGTAATTAATAGTTACAGGCATGAACAACACTTGTAGGCAGCTATAAGCTCACCACCATTAGTTATAAACTAGAGTGATAAGCAACCTAACAGCCTGCTGGGATTTTTAACAACTGATCAAAGATTTATTGAAAGAGCTATTCATAATTTATTAACTCTATATAAACTGTTATATGTACTCTTAGATTAAAAGTATGATAGAATAAGCTTATGATAGAAAAACAATTTCAGCACTTACCTTAAAAAAAAAATCTATTTAAGTAATACCAGTAAAAATTAAAGCTTGGTTTGTTTTAAGGAGAGAGAGATGAGAAGGAGAAGCTGTTCGGTCTTGTTGAAGTAAAATACAGTATGACATTTACAAAAATCCTCTTATTTTAAATAAAAGGCTATTTTGAAACTAGTCCTTGAAATGGGAGGCATGTTGTACACTAACAAGATTAAGCTTTTAAGGAGAGGTGGGTGGTGGACAGCTCTGGATGACCTGTCCAAAAGGGGTAGGATGGACATGACTTGCTGTACAGCTCTGAGACAGTGCTGCTTCATTTCTACACTTCAAAAGCATGTTCCTTGCTGGGCCTTTGGTTTCACTCTGGAAAGAGATGACACAAGCAGCAGTGTCACTCATTGTTTCAAAAAACATTGTATAAAAATATCTGTCTGTAAAATATCTTACTGTAAGATGTCTTTTCTTCTGTTGGCTGACTTACACAAGAGCTGGAACAGAACAAATTGTTTTACTGCTTGTCAGTTCCTGACATTTATTGTAGCTGTATATGAAGAGTGATAACAAAAGGAGAGAAAAAACTTTACGTACCAGGACAAGACGAAGGTCAGATTAATATTATCTGCCTTGTGGTTCCTGCCCAAGAAAGGAAGAGAAAGAGCTGAGGGAAAAAGGGACAAATGTGATTTGTTGTGTCAGAAACACAAGTCTGAAATAGATTTATTGTTATTGTTCAGCACACAGACGAGTTGTGACACTGAAAAATTTACTTTCTGAAGCAAATCCAGGGTTTTTGTTGTTGTGGGTTTTCTTGGAGTCAGGAGTTACCTTGCCTCTGTCCTGTCCTAATTATCTAGTAAATCAGCTGTTGGTTTGTTTAAAGTATGCTCTTGAAAAGTGACTTTGCTCTGCAATATGATATGGCTATATGCTTTTAGTATTTAATGCAACCAACAAAATATGTTCTTACATTTAAAAAAGACAATTCAGCAGCAGTTGCAGGAAGGCCTGAACACCTCTAAGCTGAACCCTCTCTCAAAGCATGTGAATGTGCATGTCAGGCCAGTCATGTCTGTGCCTCTGCATCCACCATGGGCGCAGCAATTGCAGCACAAAGCCCACTGGGTGCAAATATGCCTATTAGGGGAAACCTATCCAAGCACCAGTCCCTGTGAAAGGTGTGCTCCCCAATGCTGTGCAGTTCTGCAGCCTCTTTAGTGCTCTGCAGCCCCAAAACCGCCTGTGGTTGCTACTGGCACTGCTGGTCACAGAGCAGAAAAGACACCGAAATATTATGTTGTCAATGTAAGGGGGGCAATCTTCACAGTGAAACAGCAGAAGGCTAGCACAAAAATATACGTCTTATGCTGGATATAAAAACGTGTGATACCCAACCGATGTGGTTGGGTGCAGAGGTGCCAGAAAGAGGAAGAGCAGAGGAAGGAAGGTCAGGAGGGCAGGAGCAGAGCAGAGGGTGGCATAGCCATACACAGCTTCCTTGCCTTGGCCTGGGACGAGCAGGCAAAGCAATGAGAGATGGAGCTAATTTCCAGGCACCTGAGCTCAGCATTGCCTCATCTCATTTAGGCATCTAAAAGTTATATCGTAGTCAAAGAAGATAAATAGCTCCAGAAGCAGCTCTGACCTATCTTTTGCATCTTTCTTAGCATTAGATGTTTATTAGAGAAATAAAGATCTAATGCTCGTAAGAGTCCAGGGTGACTAGCTTCAGCGTAAACAATTACCTTCCAGACTTTCACATCTGGGTGTATATTAACCACGCAGAAAGCCGTAACCCCCGCTATTTCTCAGTAAATAACATAAGTAGCAATCCCAGCAGGTCCCTTTGAATGCAGGGCCTCAATGAGTCATACCAATCAAAGCTGTTTAAATCTGTCTCTGGTTTGTGCTTTCAAATACCCTCATATACTTTCACTGCTAAATGCAGCTATTCAAACTGCAGTTTTACAAATACACTAGAATGCTTTTTATCTCTGAAAAGCTGGGAAAAAAAATAAGATAATGAAAAGTTGGTCCCATGATGAGCAGTTTAGATACATATTACCTGCCTTTTCCTCCAGTCTTTTAGCTTTCTTTTCTCAGTTTATGGACAGAATGAAAAAATGTGAAATTTTATTCAGATCTGTTAATGAAATGAAGTGGGAATATGCATGTAGTGTTTCTGTCATATAAGTAGTCACCACTTTTCTGCATCCTTTCAGTCTTATAGCTACAATGCAACCAATGCACTTATTTTTTATCATGTTTATTATTCCACTCAGCTGTGACATATAAGAACTCAGTTTCAAATGAAATCTTACCATTATCCATGTCTGTTAGTTTACCTTTAAATTTGCTGAAGAAAATTAATGTATTATTAGTACAAAATGGATCAAAGTGTAACTCTGGTGCTCTGGAGCCGTAAGAGATTTGATCCTGCACCACTGAAGTCAATATGATGGCTGCCATGTACTTAAATCAGAACAGGAGTGGGCCTCTGGTCATCTGGGGCTTCAGTAGAAAGAGAGATTAGAATAAAATTAATTAAACACAAGACAAATCATTGAACCGAAATATAAAGAAAGGTAGACAAGAGTGAGCTTTGAGAAATACGAACTGTGAGAACAGGATTAATACAAGTGAAAAAAAAAAAAGTAAAATCAGATTTTCTACTATTTTGAATTTTGAATTAAGAATACAAATGTGTAAGGCATGTGTATTTATTACATACCTGAACTACCAATGATTTTATTTTGAAAATCTTTGGTCAGAAAGGAGTGAAGCAGTAAGTATAAAAATGTCAGGCATTATGATTTCCCCGAATCGGTGACATAAGTAAAGACATTGACCAGAGTGCTAAAGGGTAAAGAAGTTGTTCTTCTCATCAACTTTACCTCATTTCTTTTCTTTCCTTTTTTTTTCCCCCCATGTGATATCCTGAAATTTTTAGGAAGATAGATACTAAGTGTCACCTAGTAAACCAGGCTCAAGACCCTTCTGTAATCAATGGTCCATTGCATATACAAAGCCAAAGGTTGTTCCACTGTCCCCTGAACAGGACAGAACAAGAAAGACAGCATCACTATGCCATGGGCTGCAGTAAGGGCAGTCCTGTGTAATGTGGAAGAACAGAAAGCAAGAACTCAAAATCAAGTGATCTGCCATAGAAACACCATGACAAATTACCAATATCATATCTGTTGTCCCTCCTGTCTCTGTCTCTCTCTGACTTAAAAAAAATCCCCACTAATCCTGGACCTGAAGTAAATTTATGGTCACTCAGATTTTGCACTAAGTAATTTCAGAGGGTTTTTTTGGTGGATTTTCATTTTTCAGTGGGAAAAACTTCTTATTGGAAAATTCCTGGCCAGTGGCAGTCTTAAGAGGAAAACCTTCTCCCTGGAACTTGTGAGTAAAGATTGGAATAGATTAATCATGTGAGGGCAAGAGTTAAGCCTTTTGTTCAGTAGGTTTCCTGCAAACTGTTCATGTAAGAAGACACAAATGGGGAATCGTGTCTTCCCTTGTCAGAGAAATGTCCTGTTGCTCCTTATTCCTATGTCTGAGCAAACACACGCACAAGTGCACCCCTCCTACTGCTGCACACACGTTTTTCTGTCTATTAATCTAAAGAGAGATATATATAGTACTCTGTATGACTACTATCTAGTCATAGGAAAACAATAATGCTTTTTTATAAGAGGAGAGTTAGGACTCCTAACTGTATCAGCTTTCTTTTCTAGAGGCATTGAATGCTTCTGCACATTCGTCACACTTTCCTGATCAGTTTTCCTCTCTGCACTTTGCCGTTGGTCTCCAGCTACCACTGGGGTGGAAGCCAGAGCTGTGCTTTGCTTCTGCCCTTCTGGCCCCACTGGACTGTCTTCACTTCACAACCTGGGAAACAGCACAGTCTCTACCAATACATTTTACAACCAACCATGAGATGTAAGTATAGGATGTATGATTAGATTGACTGAAGATAGAATAATAGAAAATAGGGTTGCAAAAGGGGTCAAGAGATCATCTAACCTGTGGAAAGACCAGAGAAGTCTACCTTTTGCTAGACCTTAGAAGGTCACCTGACTTGTTCTAGCCATCTTTCAAGGAGGAAAAAAACAAAACAAAACAAACAACCAAAAAACCCCACTACAAATTTCTCCAGACAGCATTTTACTATTTAACTATTCTGCGTGCTATAATGCATTTCCTAATCTGTAATCATTTTGCAAATTAAGCCTATTCCTTCTTATTCTAGCTAAAGTGACTATGACAGGACAGTTTATCATCATAATCTTTGAAACTAACCTTCCATGTATTTAAAGTCTGCTGCCATGACTTCTTTACTCTAAACTAGATAACTCAGCTCCTTTAGATTTTCTTCAGAAATCATGTTATTTAGTTCTCTGATCATTCTTGTTCTTGCTGCTTTTTTCCAACTGGACCTTGTGTTACAGAGTTCTTCCACGGCATTTTTATCAGATCCAAATAAGAGGATTATTCCACATCTTAAAGTGTAGATATCTGTACATATGAGTGTGATATTCATAGGTTGGTTTTATTTTGCTGTGTTTTTTTTTATTTTTTTTACAAAAGCATGATGTTTTTAGATGTGTTCACTCTGTCATCCACTACACCTCCCAGTTCCTAGACAGATGCTCCTCATTCTCTGTTTGTACAGATGATTATTCCTATCTAGTATAAAACTTCGCATTTATCTTCATTGAATTACATCTATTTTCCCAGGTCACTTGTCCAATTTGTCAAAATTATTTTGAATTCTAATCCTGTCTTTCAAAGTGTTTGCAACTCTTCCCAGCATGGAGTGATTTGCAAGTTTAAAAAGCTGTTCTCTACTCCACTATCCAAGGTTATTAATTAAACTACAGAATAGTACCAGGCCCAGAGCAGGCAACTCCCTATTTGCTTCAATTTGGGAATGTGCCATCAACATGATTCCTTAAATAAATTTTTCCAAACAGGTATCTAGAGAGTTTACTTTCCCCCCTTTACCAGTTGCCCACTGTGTATGAGATGATTGTCCTAGTTTTTCCCAAGAAGCCTTGCTTTCCTGACATTCCTGACTGGGTGAACCATAGTACATCTTCACAAGGCAATATTCCTTTTTCCTTCCACCGTGCCTGTAAAGTGATTGAATTTTGCAACCTGTGGGTCCTCCCCAGTATTTTTTCTAATTGATAAAGTTTAGTTGGTAAATGAGATTAAGGCAGGAACTCGGAGATAACAGTTGATTACAGCAGGGGGTTGTTTATTTATAAGAAAAATTGCTAAAAACAAGGGAATGAGAAGAAGCTCCTAAGAAGTTAGGTGATCTCTTCTAACCTTCATGCTCAATATCCTGCCAGCGTATCAAATTTTTTGTTCTATTTTTTATCTGTTGCTCCTCCTGAGAGGATATTTGTCCCCTTCAGCTTGGGAAGAACCAATCACCCCATGGGTGCTGGTATGACTTAATCATTAACAATAATATTGAAGTAGCATTATGTGATGCATTCATTAATTTATTTTCTGCATGACACGAATAGATTTTAATGCTTGGCAAATACAGTCAGTCAAATTCTTCATTTAGCCAGTATCTTTTTTCATATTTTAATTCACAACATGTTATTTGTATGGAGGAAGAAAGACAGAGAGATCTGTCATATGGAAAACTAAAAAAATTAAAGATAGTCAACCCTGGAACTGAATTTCCTTGGTTGTCTTGTTTATGATCAATTATATCATGAGAACGTCAGATAAAAATAACAATATTTCAGGGTTTTTGTCAGGAGTCATTCCTTTAAAATATTTTTGTTTTGAGTTTGTTTTCATTCTACATATATATTTCGAACAGAAAATCATAAATAACACTTCATATCGTAAAAGCACTGTTATGTACAAAAGGAGAAATCAAAATGAAACAGACATATATCAGGCATGAGATTCTGATCAGTATCTGTGTCTTACTCTATATTTCCTATAGTAATTCAATCACCTTTGACAATAGGTAGGTAGAAGGCCACTGACAATGGTGGACACATATTTATAATTTTAAAAACACATTCAGCTTATGCAGAAGCATGAAGCAGTGCAGACTAGGGACCAGTAGATATGCAGGTTTTTATTATTGCTTCCTTTCAGTCTCTCAGCCCCTTCACCCTCTCATATTTGCAACAGTTGCTTTATTGTCTCTTGTTATAAATTAAGTTGAAGGTACTTCGCTGCAGAGAAGTCTTTTTCTCTTCTGTTCATACAGCAGTTAACACAATGTAGTGAGGACCTAAAATCGAGCCAGTTAGGATTCAAAACTAGTGTAATAACAGTATGAGTAATAATAATATTTTCAATTATTATTATCATTAGAAGTTAGACATATTGCACACTCAAGGTTTAGGACTGGAGAAATTCTGTGCCAAAGAAGGCTTCACATAAAGAATTACCTAAATTCAGTGATGAGTCAGATGTGGTTATACAGAATGCAGAAAGTCTAAAGGGCTTTGGGTTTGGCACATGGCTCAGTTTGCACCAGTTAATCTCACCACTTAATATAAATCTCCATCTATTTCTTATACACTGATGGTACTGACTGCTAATTATGACCTCTCTTTCATGGAACCCTTATGTTTTGCAAACGAACTTAGACTCTTTGGTTTGTAATTTTTTATTATTATTTCCTCACTGCATCTCAGACTATTTCTGTGGACATATAAACTTGTTAAAAGAGTTGGATGAGTGGAAGACTGTAAAATGTATCTCACTCTGTAATACTTCTTTCGTCTATAGCAGCTGGACTGATGGAAAGGTTCTCTGTTAAACTTTGAATGAATTCAGTAACAGTTATCATATAGTTATTATCAAGGTAGCTGGTTCCAGCTTTTGCACAGAAATAGCTACTATGTTTTTTTCTTCCCAGAAAAGTTTCCTGATCACAGCAGTGAAAGGGGTAAATGGCTTTTTTGAACACCTCTGTTCACACACTCATGGTACCTCTAGCCCTCTATCTAGTGAGACCAATTTTCATGGTGGTGTGTTTCCAAACCTCATAAATATGGCCAGAAAGGATGCTTGTTTAATCACTAAATGGTATAGGATATCATATACCCGTCCACATATTTTAACAGCTTTCCAGTTCACAGCTGGCTTTCTTGTCATTCTTTATAGGCTATCACCCAAAAATTGCTGTGGTAATTGTGAGTATTGTTACAAGGAGACTGTCTAGCTAGGTGCTGCTTAGCCCTCATGTGCTTCCAGAAGTTAAAAACCCAGATTAAAATGTTTTGGGTTTTCTTTCCCCCCAAAAAAAATTAATCCTGCCACGACTGCTAAGGCAACCAATACATGAGTAATCCGGTACTGTAATGTACAAGACCAAAAAGTACTATAATATTTTGTAAAGATTGTAGCATTTTGTGTTGATGGGTCCTCCATAAGACAGCTCTTTGTTTTCAGTATGTGACCTCCTCTGTGAAATGTTGGTTTTGAAGAGCCATTGTATAGCATGCCTTTCACTTCACAAAGAGGGATGGCACAGGCCACAGGGAGCTGCAACCCACTCCTGTATTTTATAAAAGCAATTTCATTACTGTTATGTACTTTCCTACATGGTGTTCAAATTCTGAAACAGTGAAAGCTACCCCTATTTTGTTCAACCTAACAGTCTGAAATTTCAGAAGACGTTAAAAACTTCCTCAAGTTGAACGTGTTGTGAAAATTTAATTTTCCCATTTTCTCAGTGAAAGTGAAAATAAAAGCTTTTTAATAATTCCTAAGAAATGCTGCTTATATTTGCCAAGTTTTAGTTGCTTTGGTGGATCAGTGTGCATACTGTTTTCTCTTATATGAAATGCGAAATATTATTGGCACTAGTTTACATCTGTCATGGTTAAAAATACTATATTTATGTCTCATTATAATCCATTCACCAGCTTCCAGACCCTGGGTGCCCTGAGAATGTCAAAACTCCACATGATGTCTCTGAATGCTGGATTTTGCATTTGGATATCTGGAGTAGCTGAAAAAATGTTAAACCGCATGTGCTATAACAAGAAAACTCCCTGTTGACTGCATAGCTGCAGGGGTTAGCTCAAAAGAACACATTTTTCCCAAATGCATGGCATAAATTAAAGCCAGCAAATTATTTCTGTATCTGCTTTTCTATTTGTTTGTTTGGTTGGGGTGTTGGGTTTTTTTTTTCCCCCAAAGAGAAGAAGTGAAATGTACTCATCGTCTGAAATATCAAGTTTTGGCTGAATCACAAGCCCCCGTGACAGAGGATGAACCACTGCCAATGGGTCTTGCACATCTCAGGTTCTGAGCTTTGTGAAAGAGGAAAGATTAGAAGAAATGCTTGGACTGGATGCTGATAACAGTTCCTCAATTACAGTTCAGGATACACTCATAATTTTTGCAAATTTTGATGCTCAGAAAGGAAAAGAGTTTAGGGTTTAGAAGGCAAAATTTTTTTGTCTTGAAAGCCAGGATTTTGTTTTGGGAATATCTGATCTCTTTTCATATGCCTGAGATGGCACACTATTTTAATATTGAACTCATTTAGATAATGACAAATAAAATAAGGGTAAATATTTGTGTCAATAGTTGGGAAGATAATTTTCTGGCAAACTTCTTATTAATACATGTATTGAATAGGACTATGAACTAAATTTAGGTTCATAAGTCCTATTGACTAGAGTAAGATTAGAATTTAGCAACCTGTGTAAGTTAGCGAAAGTCATCAAATGTTCTGTATGTATACTACAAGAAATCAGAAATAATTATATTTACATTGGGGGAAAAAGGGAGCAATACATTGTAGAAACATAGCTAAGAATTTAGAAATGCATTATGCTTTTAGCAGTGGAGATGATGAATCACTGGACGAAACCACCCATGGGAAAGGACGGCTTCTCTTCTGAGTGGGTCAAGAATGGATGCAGTTGCAGAAACTCTTTGCAATGCAACATAAATCCAAATTACTGAGCTCAGCACTGGGGTAACTGGATGAAATTCCAGGGCTAGCAACAGAGCAAGTGTCTGACTAGATGATGAATTAGTGCTTTCCAGACCAAGAATCTAAAAATTTAAGAAATCCACAAGCCACATACTCTCGTAGGAAATGAATGCCATTTACCCAGCATGTGCACATGTATCTAGAATTTATCCCCCCATGAGTAATGGGTAAAGGTTCCTATTTCATTTTGTTTACAGTCAAATGCAGCGAGTCAAAAACCCATTCAGATGAAATGTGCTTCATTCTCAAATAAGTTGTGCTATCTCTCTGGCAGACGAACATTTTAAGTGCATGCAAACAGTAAAGGACAAATTGTGATTCATAATTTGTCCTACTGAAGATAAGGCAAAGTGGCAGAAGATTATCTACTGCCACTTGATAGTGCTAAAGACTACTGCAAACATAGCTCTTCATTTGACTAGAAAGATGTTTTTAGTTTTATGTTTTGTACATCTTGCACAGAAGCCCAATACTGTGTAAATGTAACAGGGATAATTATAAAATATGAGGGATAGACAGTGGAATACATTAATGTTTTACACACCACATGGTGATAGTTCCAAAAAGCAAGACTTTCTGTTAAAAGCAATGAAGTAAGGAAAAAAAAATATGTGTAGATATTTTTATGTATCAGTCAGTGTTTTAAGATATTTAATACAAATGCACAACGTTTTTTAAAGTGACTCCAACATCTCCTCAAAACTTACAGCACTGCCAGCTGTCTTCAGAACACTGAGAACCTACAGAATGTAAAAAGCTTTTTTTATAAATAACCCTAAATCTGAAAACCTATCAATTTTCATTTCAGAAAACTATTTTTCCAGACTGAAAGATTAGTCCCAAATGGAGAGGAGAAGTCTTAAGTTCCTTTCACAGAGTGTATTTCACATCACTCACCCATACACATTTTTGAAGAGAATCTAGGTGACAAACTCTTACCCTGTGAGACTGTCAATTCTAATCTATCACCTGAAATACATATATACTTCATAAAGAGAGATTCAGAAACCTTTTTCTTTTTTTTACTTTTTTCAAACCCTGGAGTTACACTGGAGTTTGGTGAAACTTAAACCTATTAGGTTTTCTCAATGTGAATCTCTTTCTTAGGGCCAAGATAAAACAGATTTATCCCTCCAGAATCCCACATGTTAATTCATTAAAGGAAAAGACCATACAGTTTCCAAAGTAAGGAATAGAAATGGCAATATCCATTTTATACCATACAACAGGTATTTGTGGTAGATTAAATTTCAGTTATTCAAATTTTGGGGGGGGGAGGGAGGGGGGAGGAAACTGACCTTGATACCTCCTGATTGAAAACCTAGCTTTACTGAAATCAATGGAAAAACTTCAGCAAAGTCTCCAGGGACCTAAGGGTCCTTATGTCCATTTCACAGTACATATGGTAGAAATTCACAAATAATTACATTCAAGATTCTCCAGAATTTTGGGATCAATTCTGTGTCATGCTAAAATCACCCCTGAACCTTAATTTGAAGATTTGATAAAACTGTGTAAGCATTTCTGATAAAATTTTGTGAACATTTTCATATTCTCATTCTAGAAAAAGCAGATTGCTCATAACTTAGAGGCTCATAAAATATTCCAGTTTTTGTGTTGACATTCAGTGTATGTTTCTTGCATGTAAGATGAGCAAGTGAGTAAATCATATGAACAAAAGCAGCGTTTTTTCAAAAATATCAAAAAATATCCTTATTTGTATTAACGGCTATTTTAATTGGAACTCTGATGGAAAGAAGAATGAGCTTCAATCGAGGATAGTCATTCTTTCAGCATCTTCAGAATCAAACACTGCCCACATTGGACTTGATGTGAATAGGTAGCTAGAAAGCCAAGGAAAGATAGATCTCTGCATGTTTTCTGAGCAATTGTTGCAGAAGTTGACAAGCAGTGGAAGAAGCAAGTCACTTACAGAAAAGGAACATCAGTCTTTAGTAGGCAAAGGCAATCTTGGAGAACTGTGTTCAATTTTTGGTTTCATTGAAAAACTTTTATGTTCTGATGACTGAGAGTTTTGCATAGGTAGCCACTGCTTCCATGTGTCTCGTACTCCATGCCATCTTTCCCAGCACCTTTGGGTTCACAAACATAGAGGCAGAAGTAACTAGGTGTTACCTGGAGTAGAATGATGGGGGCAATAAAATGATAGCAGAAGAAGGGTCTAACTAACTACTTTGCCCACAGCTGGCACAGGAGGCAGGACTGGGGGTCTGGCAATGGGGGCACAGAGTGTACTCTTCCAGGTCAAGGTCTTCCAAGGTACCCTGCTCCCACATCAAGTCCCCTTCAAGCATAACACAGAAATGATGGGGATATTCAGCGATGCATTTGTGGTGGTCAGCAAATAATCTCCTCTACACATTCATTCCTTCTGCCCTTCCATTTCTCTGCTTTTGCATTTTGAACTCTGTGGGCCCTTTTTTAGTGAGCTGCTTCTCTAGCTGAGAAGCATGTAAACACTTGCAGCCAACCATGCTGTTCTGAATGGAGAAGACCCGAGGCACAGAGGAAGCAAAGCACTAATCTAAAGCAGAGGAGGAGGAATATACTGTTTGAAGAGCATGGGAGAGTGAGGATGAGGCAGCATCTCTCCTAGGAAAGGGGAAGGGGAGGGGGTCAGTTAGCACTGCTGTTCTGTGAGCTGGTGGCAATGGGCTCTGCAACTTTAGGGCTGCCTTTTTCCACCTCACTGAGGGAGGCAAGATATCTGCTGATGAGAACCATTGCTGATACACAGGGAAGCAGAAAAAGGGAGGTGATGCCACTGTTGACTGGAAATTAGAGTGCTTGACATTGCCTCTCAAGAATTGCCACTGATCTCTAAAGCGAGGGTTGTGTGACAGCACTGTGAGCCAGATAATTTGGTCTATGCTCAGAGGGAGCCTGAGCCAGCTCTGATCACTTCCATCAACAACTGACAGTGATGCAAAGTGCTGCTGAACGTGGTGTCAGTGACTGCAGATAGCATATTGGTGAGCACCATAACACAGTCAAAAAGAAATGAAGAATTCTGAGTCAGGAGTGGGCTTGGATCAGGCACTGTAAAAAAATTCTGGGTGCTAATGCAGAACAAAAGAAAACACTGAACTAAGAGCCAAGTATTAATCTATCTGTGCACTGAACAGGGGAGAGTTCTGGTGGAGAACAAAACAGGACCACGATCATGCAACTGAAGAATAATATAAGCAAAAGCAGTGAGGATGAGGTTATACTAAGACCACAAAAGCAGATTTAATTCTTGTATTTTGGTTTTTTGGGGGAGATTGGTTTTGCAAGCTTAATGATATCCTTTGAATGTAGTTGTTCATAGTAGTGTTGTATGATAATAAAACATGGGATAGTGTGAAGTACTACCTTATTAATGAGTATCTGCTTATAGCAAGTACTTAACTCAGTGACCCATTTTCTCATTAATTTCCCAACAGGCTCAGCAACTATGCCCATACTAGTGTGATTTATTGTAGAGAGAAGTCTTATTGTGCAGGACTTTTTTCCAGGGCAATTTTGATAAGTGATTTTATTTTACACCATTAAATTCGTTTAACTCCCAGTATAGAAGGAACTCTTCATACTTTGTAGAACTGGTACTGTATTTTAGATGGTTTTATCTTCTGAATAAAAGACACACACAAATTGATACTATTTCACCTGTGTTTCAGACCGTGGCTAGGTAGGTATGTCCATACCTGAAGCTGTTCTATATGTTGCAGGGGTATATACTTAATATTGTGATATTATGATGACAACATATAACCATCACAATCCAGAACTCTAGTCCCGTTTGAGTGATGGTTTGACCATGGCAGGTTGGCCTATACATTTCTAGTGTTGGTTTATTTCATTCCAGAAAAAAAATCAACCAAAACATGTGTATTTAATTTATCATCTGTATTTCAAACACTCTACAGTTTTCATTTTGCCTGTCTTCTGCTGCTGCACTAATAAAAGAAAGATGCTGTTCTGTAGTTTACTTATTCAAAAAATTGGGAAACTGTGAGTATTTGACTAATATCCCTTAGCCTTTTATTTTCTGGTTTCTGTTTTCCCCTGCTTTTCTCATCATGCTGGTCCCCATGACAAAACTGCTTGTAGTCAAAGCATTGAACTTAGTGCTACAAGGATCATGAATTCCTCAGTGAATAAATGCAAACTGTTGTTCTCACTTTTGTCTCTATTTTCCTGTTTTATTATAAAACCATATTTTCATGTACAAGTTCAGCACAGGCTTGTATGCAGAGATTAGATCGAATCCAATTTGTTTTTGTAGCATTCTGCATACAACATTTGAATATCAAGGATTTGTTTGAATGCTAGCTGTTTAAATACACTCAATATCTGTGAAGCATTTCAGAAAACTCCTAATCTATCTAAGAGCACATGAATTATCATTTTTTCAGCTGCAGATTTTCAGGCAGGATGTAATTAACTCTTAAGAGGAAAACTATATAATAGAACAAAACCCAAGGAGTTTTAAAATTAACAGAAATACTTCCGACTTTTCACATCTTGTAATACTTCCTAGAAAATGTTTCCAGGGGGAATTGTCAAAAAGCAGTCACAAAGGGGTCCACTAAGTGAAAAAATATAATTACTTTGGAACTTTAGGATCTCAATGACTGAAATTAACTTCCAAACATTTTATTAAAATTCCTTTAAAATTGACTTGAGTTATATGCTCCACTGCAGGTACAACTATATTTATTACTGCCAAAAGAAGGGGTAATCTTGCTACTATTAGAATCAACTTGTCATTCTTTAGTTCTGTGAGATGGGGGAGTTCAACAGTGTTCTTAACTGTAGCTCAGGGTTGCTAGGCCTTCCTTTCTAGGGAAAAAATGAAGAATGGAAGGGAAAAGTTCAGAAATAATTGCTACTTTGAAAAGACAACAGATTGAGCTACTTAATACCACAAAAAACATCAGTTAATAGAGGCAAGTATTTCAAAATTTCCACTGAAGCTCCTGCAAAATGATTGTGTATCAAATTTGTCAGCAATATTGCACTCTCCAAAATACATATATTAGATTATAAAAACTACCTTAAAAGGATGTCCATGTATATATCTGGTCCTACATTTTTGTGAGCCATCTGATATTAACATTATTGTCCCTTGTGTTTTTTTATCTGAAAAATAACACCATCTTGAAGGTAGCAAAATAGCCTTGCAATAGCCAACACAAGTCAGGTTTTGGGAAAGTTGGGATCTGCTTTTGGCTCTGTGATTGACTGAGGCTTTGTTGCTTAAAGTCTTTGTTTCCCAATCTATAATAAAGGAAAATCAATATGTCCCTACCTCACAGGGGTGTTGCAAACCTAAATTCATTCATATGTGGCAACTGGTACAACATGATGGAAACTCAATATAAATTGTTACATATATTCTGTTACCCCCAGTGGAAGGCTTTGGTCCATGAAATTGCTGCCATACAAGCGGAGCTGGACAAATTGCAATGGGGAAAGGAAAAAAAAAAGCTTAAAATAAAAAAGTCTTAGCCCTGAAAAGTGAGACTAAAAGTCATGAATGTTACAAAAACTGTAACTAGAATTTAAAAAAACCCATCTCTCTCCAAAGGAGGTGGGTGGTGTCCGTAGGCATGGAGACAACTGAAAAGTAACATAAGTAGGAAGAAAAAGATACATGATATTTAGTTCTGGATAATTTACTCATACTAATTTCATATTAGTTGTTAAGAAAATATGAATGCTTAGCTGAGGATTATAGTCAGCTGGCATGGGTAAGCTACATCCATGAAAAGAATCCATTTTGCAAAGTTCATATTTATATAGCACTCTCCCCAAGAGCTGCCTTAGCTGAGCCCTTCCCATGGGGAGAATCGTTGCAGTTTCCATTGTAACATACAGGAAGATTTTTTTTGCCCGTTTCCATTGAATTTTCTTCTTGGTTACATCTGCCAGGGTCTTTCTGCAGGTGCCCTCCTAGCTTTGCTGCAACACTTTCTCCTTGACATTGTTTATGCTTCTTATCCATGTTTTTTGGGAGAATATTGTGGAGAGTAGTGTTTGGAGGTTTGGGGTGAGGGATGTTTCTGTCAGGGTTACGGGCTACCTGTTCAAAGGAGACAATGTTTATAGATATTATGTCTATGAATGCCCTTGGTGGGTTTTCAGGGGAACTAATAAAACTGTCTGGCAGGAGAGCTCAACTTCTTCCAGCTATTGCCTGACAACCTCTTGCAGCTATTGCCTGCTAGAGCCTTTGAATCTTGTGTCTTTTTCTCTTACTTTGAGCCTGTCCTAAAGGTGGATCCATCCCCTTGTAATTTTCTCACTCTGAAATGTTTTGCTGTAGCTGTGCCTGCTGTTTTGGGGAGGGGATACTTTGCAGGACCTGCAGGAGAAAGGTGGTTGTCCATGTGGTGATGAGCAGCTGTACATCCTTGCTGAGGACACAGGTCCTTCAGCTGGGGACGCAGATCCTTCAGCACTGTCGTGATATGCATGTGGGGCATGGTGGTTGTCTGGTGGCCTTTGGTCTATGCAGACGTGAGCTACGTTTGGGCTCGCCTTGTCTATGCCCAGGCCAAGAGACTGATGCAGAGGCTGCAGGGTCTATCCCAACCCTTAGCAACTCCTGAGCAGCCATGGCAAATTACTTCAATAGATTTCACTGCGGACATGCCTGCATCCCAGTGACATAGAGCAGTGCTTGGGATGGTAGACATGTTTACAAAGGTGGCTATTTTTGTTCCACTAGAAAGATTGCCCCTGGCCCCTCAGACCATGTGCTAGTCTTTGCAGCATACATTTCCCTGCCATGGGCTGCATGGCGGCAGACCAATGGACCCAACTCACTTTCTGCTGGAGACAACTTTTGGGTCTGCTGGGGGTGCAACGCAGTCTTTACAACCCATATCACCCACAGTCAAACAGCCAGACCAAGCAGGCAAACAAGATCCTGGAGCAGTATCTCTGTTGTTATATTCATTGTCATCAGGATGACTGGGTTTACCTGCTATTGCTGGCAGAATTTGTCTATAACAGCAGTTTCTGCTCTTCCAAGCAGCAGACCCCTTTTTACGTGCACTATGGCCCATCCCTGTGACCACCCAGCTATGCTGGGGTGGCTGTCCAGAGGTTTTCCCTTGAGGACTCCCATCAGCAGTTGCAGCAAATACATTTGTTTCCTAAGGAGCAGCTGGAAAAAGCAAAGTCTTACAAAGACTATGCAGATAGACAACTGCAACCAGCACTTGACTTTGCAGCTGGGGATGGTATTTGGTTGTCCAGCCAACATGTTGTTCAGTGCATCCTTTTTCTAGGTTGGACCACTGTTACCTGAGCCCATATAAAATCGTGGACTGGGTTAATCCAGTTGTGTTTCATCTGCAGCTTCCACATGGTCTCAAGAGTCACCCTATTGTTCACACCTCCCTGTTAAAACCTGTTCACCCAGACTCCTTCCAGCAGCAACCTTGACCTCTGCCTCCAGTGATGGTGGTCAGAGGGAATACCACATCTGGGCTATTTCAGATTCCAATGTATTGTGGGGTACCCTGCAGCATTTGATTGATTGGGCAGGGTACAAACATAGTGGGAATTACATATAAATATATAAGCAGGAATCATCCAAAACTGAAAGCCAGCTGTAATTAGAAACTATAGAACATTTTTAAGATGTAATTAACCCTTGAAATAATGTGCCAGAATTTATATATTTAAAATCTGATCGAAGGGCTCATCAGCTATGCTGCAGAGAACAACCATGTTGCATTAGGCATGCAAAGAAGATTCTTGCATTTCAAGGGACAAGTGGCAACGCTATCTGGCAGAACTATCAGTAGTTATTACAATAGTAAATGCAATGGAAATAGAAAGAAATTATCCATATGCTGCACAGCAGAAATTAACAAGAGCGTTGCATCCGAAATGGTAATTGGGAAGCAGGGAAAGGCTGAAAAAGTGATGTATATTATCCTGTTTAAGGTGTATTTTTTAGTGTTATGAGCGAATTCTGTGTCAAGTAAACAACACAGAAATAAAGGGACAAAAAAAGACCAAAGAGCAACAAGCAATGAGAAGGTGCTGTAACTACTGTAATTTAAACATCTGAAGATGACATTGCATCTTTGAGATATCCCAAAGTTAATTTCCAACTATCAAAAAGCTGCAGAGAAAATAGATATGTACTATTTGCAATATTGTACAGATCATTCTGAAAAGGAAAAAAAAAATACCCAGACATAAGTATAGATGTGAGCTATTATTTTAGAAAGGTTTTAAAAAGCATTGCTCTGCAGTAGTTTAATATTCTTATTCTTAATAATACTTGTGGAGGTTTGTTCTTATAAAACACACAACTTGCAACCAAAAGGCCTGATTCTACTGTCACATCCCATATATTCGACCTTCTGCTGTGCTGTGAAATAAAGAAAGAGAAAAACTTTTGCCTCACTTGAATTATCCTGCCAGGTGAAAAAGCCTCCCTTGGTTATGATTTACAATGCCAAAAAGGGAAAATGTTCATCTAATAAAGGCAGCATGGAGCTGAGCTCTTACATGTTGGCTTTCCCATCTCCCATCACCAATTTTTGCAACACATATTGGAATGTGAATTTCTCGTTCTTCATTTTGAGCCATGGTAGCCACTATCGAGATGCTAGCTTCATTTGGGGACTGTTTGAATCCAGCAAGGATAAAGTTGACAGAAGATGGCCTCTTTTGCTGTCATCTCTTGTTGACTCCAAAGCCATCTCTAACAGAGACATGTTTGTCATTCCTACATTTTCAGAGGGCAAAATGTATTCCAGTTCCACCAAATTGTTCAGTATTAAACACTGGGCTTAAGTTTATTTCCTTTATCTATCTAGCACATTGTTACAAAAACAGGCATAGCAGGTATCTAACATCTTCCTTTTCTTTATAAAATTCCTTAGAATTGTTAACATCCCACAGAGATTTTGGGGAAAATAATTGAAAAGAGTTAATCTTCCCTTTATATTACATATGCAAAGTTTAAAAGTGCAGGTCTAGAATAAATGCATTGACCCATTTGTACATACACGAAAGCTCATCAGTAATTTTTTAACAATCTTCTCCTCACTTGTTCTTCACTTTTGTGAAAATTTTTACTAGTGCAGTATTTATTGAATCTAAGAGACTGAGTTTTCTCTCAATTTTTAATTTTTCACAACTAATCTTAAAGAAAGAGTTGATCATTTAAGGATTCAAGTATTTGGTGGGATATTGAAGATTTCTTATTTGATTTCCTTTCCTATTTTAGCTATTCATTATTCTTATTTTTTAATTTTTTATAAGTAAGAAGTCCTTATTTTTTTTGCCTATACAGCAGATATGATGCTGTCAGAGCCATCAATATTCATCACAATACCCAAAGCCTAATTGATTTCAGAACAGGTGACTCATAAAAATAGTAGAGAAGTTGTTTTTCCATTGTCAAAAACAGATTATGAGGATATTTGCTTGTGTTCTAATTACAGATTCATCTTCTCAGGTTATCCGAAAAACAGGTGATTTCTGCTTTTCCTCTGAGCCATGTTGCTTTCCTTACCACAGGAGTTTGCTCTTCATTCACCTCCTGCATCCTTTGTTTGCGTCCACTCTCTGATGCATGGATCTATCTCTTCTGCTGCTGTACAGTAACTTGCACAACTGGTCCTTCATAGTCCTTAGGACATCCTGCAACATTAAATAAGTACAAACCAAATTACCAAATACAGCAAGTTTCAGTTTATCTTTCTGCAATCCTGTCTGCCCATTCAGAAAGGTCTATGAAAGGGAGTCACAGGTCAGTATAAACAGTAAAGAGTAAAAACAGTAGGAGGAATAAAATCTGTCTCTGAAATGTTCTAAATGTTTATCATCAGAAAGATTTTATGTTGAACTTTTCAGATTCATAAGCTGTGAATTTAAAAAAAAATTCTGGATATTGTCTATGGCTATTATAAATCCGGGTAGTAGAAGCATTTATTTTGTGTTTATATTAACATACATACAATAAACAATAATGACCCCACAAATGCAGTTAATCCTGTATTTCACAAAATAGCGTCCTTTGTGAGCTGAATGAAGAAGAAATTAGACATAGTAAGAATAAGTTTATGTTTTGTCTCTTAGGCACAACTATATGTTTTCAACCCTTTCAGTGACTTGCACAGAAACAGCAGAGACCTTGTTAAATATGCAACCTCAACTTTGGCAAAATGTTTATTACCATGTTCATAACTGCCATCTTATGACATATTTTTAAGGTGTTTTAAAATGGAATGGTAAAATAACCGCTGTTAATTAAAGACTGTTATTTATTTCATGTTGTGGTAGCCATGCTGATTTCAGTTTGTGAAGTGAGGCTTGTAAATACGTGATAAACTACTATATTAGTGAAAAGTAGGCAATCTTTCAGACACATAAGCCTTTCCCGAGTTCTGCATACAAACCTTCATTTACTTGTGCTCCAACTCTATGTCCTTCTGAGTATGAAATACGTCCTTTATAATGCATTCCTCCAACCTCCTCCCCAGCCTTTTTCTGCAGATATGTGGTGTTCTCTTTGAGCTTTAAAAAACATTTCACATTTAAATCAACATCCATCAGTGGTTTGGAACCCCTCTCTGCTGTGGGATTTTGTCCTTTCCTTTTGTTTAGTGTTATGTACAGATGAAGAACAGAACAAGGACACCATGTTAGATTTATAAGGAAATAATGTCAAAATGGTTAATGCAATTCACCAGTTCAATAAACTGGATTACATTTTAGTAGGACAAAAGATCAACAAAAGCCTATTTATATTCATTGGGTGAAGGCTGTAACAGCAACCACATAATGCATTCCCCATCTTTGGGCTCATTAGCTGTGCCTATTAGATTTGTTAGGTATCATAACATCCAGATGTTTCTGGACAGCTCAGCTGACATTTTATCCATGTGCAGATTAAATATTAATGGATAGCAGGTGAAGAAGTGCAATAACCAGTCTTGGGTTTGGAGCATTTTCAACACTGTCAGGGTTTAGGGTTTGTATTTTTTTCTCCCTTCTTCACATGTTTCTCAGAATTCATGAAAAGACAGCAAAACACCTTTAGAAAGCATGATGCTTGTGGAAGTAAGTGGCAGAGAGCAGTTTGCCTTCTCTCTATGTATAGCATCTTTGTATGCTGAGAAGAATTCACAACCAGGGTCCACATTATCCAAGAAAAATCTTGCCAGCTTTTACCTAGAGACCTCACTAAGCTCAGGTTGAGCTTTCATTTAAGCAATCGAACTTTTACTAGTCCCTTCAAGGTTCCTTTTTGAAGTCATTTTAATGCAGGATGTGTGCTTGTAGACAGGTGATTTTCAATGATATGTTCTTGCCATTCTTCACTGGGAGGACTGTAAGGAGTTTGGGAATCCCCCCACCATTCCTTCTCTGCTGAGTACCAAACACTCAGTTATGGCAATTCTGCTCTTCCTTTCTCTTCCAAAGTATCATACTTAGTGAAAAGCTATGGGGACATGTGAGATTTCACCCATACTGGTATTCTCACTACCATAGAAAAAATGCCATACATGACATATTTTAAACCTTGATGACTCCCTTTCCTGTTTTCTTCAAATGTTTCTATCAGAAAAACTCTGATCCTAAGTTATTAACATAGAAAGAGATTTTGTCTTCTCTTCTGTCTTCTGCAATATTTCACTCTTCAAGTTTCCTCTCTGGGACATATCTGCAATTGTCATGCACCTATACTTTTTCACTGAAACCAGTAGAACTATTTCAGTTTACATCAGTTATAGTTAACCCATTAATTCGCTAAAAGAGGGAAGAATCAATTAAGGCAAGTACTGGTGGCAGAATCTGTTCATTAGTATATTGTGGTTCTTACAACTCCTCTGCAGTAGCAATTTCCTTCTGAATAATCCAAAGGAAATATAAGGAAGATGGCAGAATCTGTCCCAGTAATTATTTCAGTGTTCTCCAAAGTAAAAATGATCCTGCCTGTTCTTCAATAGATGATATTTTGCTGTCAGACATATCCCAAGACATTTTCTGAAAGACAAAGAATTGCAGCTCCTTCAGACCAAAAGAAAAGAGCCAGGAAATTTGTAAGAGAGTTCAAGTGAATTTCTTTGAATTCCCAAGCCTTAATTAGTGCATTTGCATAAGTTTGTTGCCATGTCGCTTCTGTGTAGACTTTTTTTTTTCTTGTCAGCTCTGAGAGCCTGGGGAGTGAGCTTTCTTGTACTGAAGAGTGCTGCCATGCTCTGACACTCACATTTTATGAGAACGTATGAGTTAGAGATGAGATTCGGTGCATCATGGTGTAAATATTTTACTGGATGCCCATGGTTAATATTCACAGTAAATGTCACCCAGGTGTCTATTTTGAATGACAGTGTAAATCCACAGAAGAGCCAAAAATAACTGCTCAGAATGAGGAAAGCAGTGGTGTAGCCCCAGCTAAAGCAAAATGAAGTCACTCACTCCCCAGAAACAGTCGGCCTTAGACACTCAGGGACGAGCAATGTGTTCAGTTAATCATCGGTCTGCTGGTTGGGCCAATAGATGAATTTTGAGATCATCAGCCATTCAGAGCTATAAGAGCAGCCAAAGTAACTTCTGTCTAATTTTGAAACTTATTCAAATATCATAGTTTTGACATTTTGTCTTGAATACTAACATTTTTGCTTTTCAGTCCATTGAGGAGTGATTTGCTTTGTTTTGCTTTGTTGTTGCTTTCCCCTGCTAGGTAAGTGAATAGAGAATAAAAAGAAATAATTCCGTGGGGGTGAAAAAGAGAGCAGAGTGAAAAACAGAATGGGAAAACCTACAGAAAAAGGAACAGTGATATGAAGAAAAAATTTGAATATGAAAAGATACTTTTTTATCTATCCTGTGTTTTTTTTTCCAAATCAAAACTGAATATGCTTCTAAAATATAAATTGCAGCTCCAACAGAAGTTATAGATATGATGCAGAAATAAATAAGCAATATTCTTTCTGTTTTATATTTTGTAACAAGAACCAAACTTCATGATCATAAAGATGCTTTTATCTGTGACCACACAGAAAGTACATAAAAGATAACATTTGCTCCAACTTGACTCTTGGGGTATTTCTACCCTAAGTCTATAACAAAGGTTTTCTTTTGTCAGTGTAAACTTCTTTGAAACAGAATTGCCATGAGGGCAGAGCAACAGATATTCAATAAACAAGATCTTTTCATTTTTGTGTGAATTATTTTTTACACCGTAAACAAGATTTGAAAAATTTGAAAACTTTTAAGTTGATGAAGTCTATTCCTGACCTGGCTCACTGAAACAGATTATATCAACCAGCCTGAAGAAATATTTTCCTCTCAGACAGGTAACACTTTTCATTACCTTTTAACCTGTCCTTGCCTAAACCACTAGAATTACATTGAAGATTGTTTTGTTTTAAGTTTTCAAAAGAAAAGCAACTCCTTTTCCTTTTCCAATATAAATCATTCCAAATCATATATGGAGGGGGAAAAAAAAGAAAAAAAGAAAAAAAGAATGTGGTCAGCAAATGTGAGTTATAATAGGTCAATATTTCCAAACGCACCTCAAATCTGGACCAGATGGTAGTACTACAACCAGCAACATGTAGAGGATTTTATTTTTAGCTATTCTCTGTGGACCACATTTAAGATCAGTCTGTCCTTTGCTGTTCTAAAATCTTCTTGATGTTTTTTGACATCCTAAATCTGAAATCTTTGGGGGCAGGGAGGGGGGGGCAAAACAATAAAAGCTGACAAAATTAATTACAATGTATTACTCAACTAAAATGTTTAATTACTCACATTGTACCTGATTAGATGTAAAATCTTCAGCATCCTCTTAACAAATAAAAATTGTAGTGCAAAGTGACTTTTAACACAGCAGACAATTCCAGTTGCAGTGATTTTTTCTCCTTTTATAGAAATCAGCTGTCTCTGTAAATGCTACCTCCCAGTAACCATAGGAACAATGTCCACTGTAATTTCTTAAAGTGGAAGTGCAGACAAAGTAATTTCATCTATAGGAAAATATATGAACATAGTCATATCCTAATTATTGTATATGATATCTCACATTGCCTCTTACATTTTAATATTCCCTGTGCCTGAATGAAGAATTAGACCAGTGACCTTTTCTTCCACTGGTGATTGTGATACATGAGACTGCAAGCAGGTTCAAGAATATTTTTTTTTGAAACGGAAACTGATATTGGCCATGAAGCCTTTGAATCCTCATCACACAGGAGATGGTAAACTTCAACACCTCCTCCAATCCTGCTTTCTATATATCTCTTTACCTTTGCAAAGCTTCTGTCATCTGGCCTCATGGTGAAGGAAGGGCTTGGTCAGTGATAAGAAACTCCTGGGAATGGAGACAGGGTCTGTCCTTGAACGTGCACCCAATAGGGTGTGGGGTCAGCTGCACCATTTCACATGCTGCTTCTCCACTTTCCTCTTGTGATACCATCTAGAAAGAGCCAGACATACCCATCCCTCTCATAGCATCTCCAGTAGATGGGTTTTGATTTACTTTCTTATTAGACAATCGGAGAGCAGCATTCAGTAAATAAAATGTCGCAAAGATTCAGCCTGAAGATTCACCTAAATTGGCTCTCAACGGACAGAAGTCACACACCTTACTTAATCACAAGCTTCCTCTCAGGTCTCCTTTGGTTTCATTATTTCTCTTGCAGTCCAGTAATGTACAGTGGATGGGGAAAAGAAGCTATTTCCCTGCTGGACTTCTGAGCCTCTTCTCTGGTTCCTTTTTCCCTGTTCCCCCATTTAAATTCTCAATAATTCCTCTGAGCCTCAAAGTATGGATTCTAGTATATAAGCCAAGGAGATCTTGATGAGAATTGATTTTTAGCCAGCAAATGTCACTCCTTAAATGCCCAAAGGCTGTTTAAACTCAGACTTAGAATGTTGGTAATGGCAGAAAAATCTACCCAACTTACTTTAAAGTACTGTATCTAGTTTCTGCTCCAGAAGTTAGTGCAGAAAAATGCATGGCAGGTTTTCTCAAAATCAAAAAAAGCTTTAAAGAACTTCACAGTTGTTTCCTCATAATGCATAGGCACTTGTGGCCCTCCCACAAAACTGTAACGATTTATTCTTTTTCAGTGTATTGGCACCATATTCTGTTCCATTTCCTAACCATAAACTGATGGCTTTTTTTTCGCTCTGTTTCTTTCCCAAACTGTCAGAGTGCTTTTTACTTCCTCCTGTTACCAGCAAGACATATGTTACTTTGTTTGAACTGCCCTCCAAAAATTAAAATATTCTCATCTCTGTAAACTATTTGAATACATTTGCAATAACATCCTACAATGGGATGGTCATAACCGAAGTGTTTCCAGCTTTATAAATACAGAATATTCCTGCATGCTGGATTTTCAACATTAGAAAGATGTGCATATCCTCCCTCTGCTCTCATTCAGAGCACAAAATCAAGAATAGATGTAAAGAACTTGAGAAAGACTGAGTGGTACATATAAATAAGAAAAAGGAATAATTCAGCTTTGAGAATATTTCTACAAAAGAAAGGAGGACACATGAAACATTGCAAAACTGTAAGGTAGATCTGAGGAGAGATGCATTGTTTTTTTCTGTGGTTCAGCAGTCATCAACTGCCCCAGCACTCAGGGAGAGCAGAGATCTTGTTTCTTCTCTGTGGCTGCACAGTGTCCTTTTGGAGGCTGGCCTACACCATTGCGAGCCAGCCCATTCATACCCCAGGATGCTGTGAGTAACCCAGAGCAGCATGATAGGGAGCTGTGCTCTTCTTAGACTGTCTCAGTAGGGCAGCTGGAAGGACCCTCACTGCTAGGAATACCCCATTCTCTGTTAGGTTATTCAGCAATATGGCAAACGGAGATTTAAGGGTAATAGAATAATAGCTTGCTTAAAATCATATCACTGAAGTATTGGAACAACCATCAAACAATAAACCAAATTGTTAACAGTAGCATTTATACTAAAATTATCTACTGACTGCTTCGGTGTCCCATTGGATTTCCACCTCACTGTCTTTTAGATTAAGCTGTAATCTCCCACTCTTTCTTAAGATGAAGTCTCTCTTGCCTTGGTCATCTGAGATGGCTTTGGGCACCACTTGCACTTCCCAAAGGGTCAGCAAAAGCCATGGAGATCAAAAAGGGTCCTTTTATGCCTTAGTGTTGTCTGAACTCCTCCTGGAAGAATGTACTTCCATGTTTCTTGTGACCAGCCAGGGGGGCACCTCCAAGGAAGAATATCTTTTTCTTCCACACATTTCTTTATGGGTGAATTAATATTTCTATTGAATGCTTTAATTGGCACACTCATGGCTTCAGGTTGTTTTTCTTTGTAACACTCCTCTGTTAATACGTTTTTGAAAACTCATACCTCCTATTATGAGAAATAAAAAGTACACAGTCATCTGATTCAATTTTTAAGTATTTTCTCTCTGTGAGTATTACTGAAAGACCAAACACAATGCTATCTTTAAAAATAACATGGGAATGAGATGCTGAACCTGCGTACTTCCCCGCCACCCAGTTTACAGGGGACTGTTTCTGGAGACCATCATGGCAGCCTCATGATGGAAGGACCTGAAACCCCAATGTGCAGGTCTCCAAAATTTTCACAGCAGAGTATCTGTGTCAGTATTATGTTTTGCAGAAAGCAAATGTCTTTTATGAAAACTTTTGTTTATCCAAAACCCCAGGTTCTTTGAGAATTCTCTCTAAATGGGGAAAATATTTCACAGCAGTTATAAATTCAAAAGAATAAAATGTTTACCATTCCCCTTTCTTTTCCTTACACAGCCTCATCTGTCACTTCACAGATTTCTCTGGTAATAGGAGGAACAATCTCATCTGCATGTGTTTGGGCTTTTTTCCTTCCAGCTTTTCTCTATTAGCATTTCAGCTTAAAGAGTGAAAGAAGGAGCAAAAGGCTGCCCCTGTACCTCTTAAGTAACAGCCTCAATAACCACGTTTGTCTGGTAGCTCACCTTTTGCTTTACACCTAGTTTCATCAGCTGGTCATTCTCCTTCCTCCTGCCAGCATCTCCTCCTCCCATTTTATTAGAAACTAATGAAACAGTCACAACAGAAATGTTATTTGCAGTTATTATGTCTTGAAGGATACAGACCTGAAATGACTAGTTTGAAGACAGCTACACGTGTTGTAGCACCGGTATCTTTGGAAGCTCCTTAGAGGGTACACGTGACATTTGATCCTCTTACTTTCTTTATGTGGGAGTTTTTATTACTAAAGCCACTTGCCTTTTATGTTTGAGCATGTGCTCTACAATATGCATATCCCCTAAGCCAAACAACCCTGCTGTATTTCCTCTCTAGAGGCAGGGAATTCTGTTTGCAATGTGTCCTCATTCTTTGTGCTGTTTCTTCATTTACTGATTTAATAACCTTCTCTCACTGCTGGTTGTACTTTTCATTCAGGTTTTTTATCCACAATGGAATAGGACTCTGCAAAGCGAATCTGTAGAGTACAGAAGACAGCAGGGATTATGAAAAAAAATGAAAAATACTTTCTTTCCTTCACTGCCTTTTTAATTAGTTATGCAAATGCATTTATTTTTTTCATTTTTTTATTTTCATACAGACAAACATAAGAAGGAGAAAACAGTCTAATTCTCTAGATGCCCTTGGTATAATGGGGGGGGGGGGGGGAGAAGATTCAGCTCAGATTGTGTTTCATCAGCCAGTTAATAGATACTTCTGTCCTAAAATATTTTTGACAAATGTAGAAGACCAGATTATTCTTTCCTTTGCAGGGCTCTTATTTTCCATCTCCTTAGTTTAGGACATGCTAGCAAGAGCCATTTGTTGCATTATTCTTTTTCTTGCCTGCATGACAATTTTAATTTAAAGATGGATTTTTTTCTTCCATTCAAATAAAAATTTATAATCAATCTTTTGTTTTGCCAGAGGATACATAACTAAATCTAATTTGTATTATTTCTGCTATCTGTAGCTGTGTAGATAGTTCTTAATGGTTTTCCTCAGCTCTATTTTTTAGTGTTTTGACCATATTGGTACAAAACAACAATATCTTAAAAATTGCAATGTACTGATAATGAAAGAAAACATCCGATTGACTGAATAAAATATTTTATTTAGCTCTTCTAATTTTTTTTGTTTCAATGTTTCATTCTTTAAGTATAAATTGATCAGACTTTTGAAATGAAAGCCATTTGAATTAAAACCAATCTTCTTGAGTAGAAATATATGTTAAAATAGTCTCTTTTTAAACCTGGAAGTCTTTGTACAAAAGTGGCAAAAATATTGAAGTGGGCTCTTTCTTTTGAATAGTTTTGTGCATACATCCATACACAGAAAGGCACTGAACATTATTGTTGCTCTGTTGCAGGACAGAGCCCCCTGTAAGGTGTCAAATGTCTTCACTGCATCTGGAGGCCAGCCAGAATTGAGCCTTTTTCTAGTACTGAATTCCATTTACACTTGATTTTCATCGACTAAAGGTTTCCCCAAGTGTTTTTACAGTTAATATCTCTCCAGTAAAATTACTTAGCTAACTCTTGTGTGTGAATACAACCTTAAAACCTTTACCTTCTTGCCATTTTTTTACACTAGTGTCTTTAGCTCTGCTTCCCAAAAGTGCAGATGGAACGTAATGATGCAGGCACTGCACACAACTGCTCTCTGGTGGGGACATTCAGCTGCACCATGGGGCTGGCAGGAGGGCTTTGGACAAGTGGCACCATCAACATCTCCTTCCTGGCATGCCTGCCAGCTCTGTGGCAGGGTGGGACAGTCCACTGTTCTCGCTCTATCTCTATCCTGCCTCCTGCCAAAAAGGGAGGCAGTTGCCAGGACAAGATCCCAGTTCTGCCATGCAGGAACTAATTCTCTAACTGTTGGTGCTAGAAAGCCTCTCTTTACTCTGGCTGAGAGTTCAGGCAAAAATCCTCCTGAGAGGTGTGGGGCTGCATTTATTGGCCAATTCAAGCATTTTGATAAAATACCCCCAAACTTTATAAAGAAGGGTCTGGGAAGGCCTTAACCTATCTCACCAGGCTGAGCATGGCAACGCTGGTGCCTCAGTCCAGACATTTGTCTTCAGTGCTGTCTGCTGTGCTGAAAACCACTGTGCTCTCCGTAGATGTCCACAGCTGTCACACAGCCCTCACTTCCATGTTGCAGGTGAGAGCATCCGGCAGAAGCGAGCCCAGTACCAAGCCCTCTAAAAACATTGCAGGCTTTTCTGAGTTTCTCCATCACCAAAAGCAATGTTTCATCCAGAAATTAATAGTAGCAACCTTTTAAGATGGTTGTATAGACTGGTTTGTTTGTTATGACCACCAAAATGACATTTTAAAGGCTAATAAGCGTGCCTGAAGGAAGCAAGTGATGTACATGTTCTCTGTTCATGGACAGTGAGTATCCAGCTGGTCTCTGTGGTAATCTGAACTGACTACCACCCAGGACAGTCATTTTCATTAACTCATCCTGACAAAAAATATTAACCCATAGGCCAGTTTCCAAACTTGGACATTATAAATCAAGATCTCCAGTTTGTTTCCAGGCATCAATAGCATCACTTGGATGCCAGACTACCAGCTTTAGACTCTAAACTGTTCAGCTTTTGTGCAAGGCATCATGATTTAAGTGTTCATGATGTTTGAAAATTATATTGGATTTTTCCCAAATTGCTATCACCCATTGGGGCTGTGATGGTCAAAACTCATCTCGAAAGCAACCTCATTAAATTATCTCATTTAACAGGGACAAGTCGGGTCTGATATTGTTTACCTTTAGACTTTTGGCTTGTCAAACTGTATTTATTATCCCTTCCCACAGTTCCGAAGGTGGCTGCTGCTGTTGTCATTCCTCTTAGCTGGTAACAGCAGCCATGTGGAACGGTGGACAACCATAAAGGATAGGCTAATAACATGCTGTTTCTTCTCCCTTACTTCCCACTTCATTGGGTACTTAAGTTTGTGTCTAGCTTTTAGTATTATATTTATTCAGTAAAGCACATATGCGTATGCTTATTCCTAAACACTATTGAAATTGGTAAGATTTTAACATGCACTTAAGTGCTTTGTTCAGGTAAAGAAGATCTCTTCATAATTACTTACTTTTCTTTACCCCTTCTGTCCAAACACGCCTACATGTACATGTACACACACAGAAATGGAGATACTTTTAAGAAATACCATTGTCAGATTGCCCCATCTTCCCAAGAATATGGAAAAGAAGTCTGGCATGGAGGAGAGCAGGCGATCAGAAAGGGGACTGAAGTCTCAAAAGCTAGAAGAAAGCATATGAACAGGATAGCTACATTAACAAAGTGGTCTTTGGAAGAGTAAGGCAAGAAATATATTCCTATAAGAGGACAAACAATAACGAGGAGAGAGAATACACAGGCTTCAGGAGACACGAGGAGAGGGAGATGCTTATGCGTTTGTCTGTACCTGCCGTACCATAGCATATTTGCCTGCCCACACACAAACATGTTCACTAACACATCCTGATATCGATGTTACTCTATTAGGAACTGCTCAGGTTTAAGGAAACTATAGACTGAGCTTCCCTTAGTTCTGCTAGTGCTGTCTTGAACAAATTCCATTATAAACTCTTACATACTTTTTTTTTTTTTTTAAATGAACTTCCCATTTCTTTAACAAAACCAATCATACTCCTAGAATGATTCTTGGAATAAAATAAAATTCAGGACATCCAGCAGAGAACATCTGGAGGAAGTGATAATAAAGATTCAGTCCTGCTTCTACCAAGAGGCATTATGGCCCAATGAGGAGAGGAAATAAAGCCAGGCAAAGTGAAGAAAGGGATTAAATAAGGTGGCTAGAGATTAAGTTAATTCAATACAATGCCAAGACATCCTTTCCATGAGGCTCCCTGGTGAAAGCAATGTTAGGTAATTTGAAAGTATAACCTTCAAGGAACAACAGCAAGAAAAACAATGAGCATTGTCCTTTAGGAATCATTTTACCCTGAGGGATAAGCCATTTTGCTGGCACAGGAAAGTGGAATCTATACTTAGTAAGTTTCTAAGGAAACTTAGACTATTACTCATCAAATATTTATCTGGCTAACAGAATAAAAATAACTGAAAAGATTCAAAGTCCAATTCAGATTATGAAGTTATTTCACCTTACAATGATAAGCCAAGATTTTGAAGCTGTTTCAGTAATTGTAATTCAGTAATTGTCTCCAGAGAGGTTTGGTCATCCACCTTCTCCAAGTGCAATATTTTTCAGAGGTCAAAGCACAAAAAGTGTCTGACCATGACGGTAAGATTCAGCTGATGAAAATATGTCGCCAGCAGCAATATGTAGCCTTCAACCTTCAGCTGGCTGTGGCACAATGAATAGGATCAGCTGGACAATTTTGCTGTTGATAAAAATTGAGATATATTTTTATGAAGCCTATCATGTGGCTCTAGACATAAGCTGTAGATGTGAAGATGTAAGACTATTCAAGTTCCTTTATAAAAACATTTGTAAAATATTGTGTCAGCACTAGTGTTCATTTCTTAATAGCAGAACAAGCCTTGAATTAACCTGGAAGAGTGTCCTTGCAGATCCGTATGGAAAACTTGAGTTTGCGGAGGATTATTTTGCTGTTATTGAGTAACTGAAATTCAACACAGGTTGTATTATGGTTCAGGTAATACAGCCACATAGAATCATAAGATTACAGGATAATTTGGGCTGGAAGGAGCCTCAGGAGGCCTCTAGTCCAACCTCATGCCCACTCCAAGCCCAGCTACAAGTTCAGAACAGATTGCTCAGGGCTGTACCCACAGTGTATGTTTCAAAACCTCCAGGAAGAGAGACTGTATAGCCTCTCTGGCCAGTTTGCTCCACTGCTTAGTTGTCCTTATGGGGAAATATTTCTTCTGTCCAGTCTGAACCTCCGTGTTTTCACTTTATGTCCGCTGCCTCTCAGCCTCTAGACACGCACTGCTGGGAAAACCCTGGCTCCAATTCCTTGAAAGCTCCCTGTAGGTGCTGGGGGCTTCTGTGGGGTGCCCCCAAAGACATTCCCTCTCTAGGCAAACAAGCCCCAGTCCCTCTGTCTGTCCTCAAAGGGCACATGCTCCAGCCCCAACCATGATGGTGGCCCTCCCATGCACTCACTCTAGTTTATTGGTGCATTTCCCATACTGGGGAGCCCCAAAACTGAACACAGTGCTCTAGATGTGGTCTAAGAGCTGCTGAGTAAAGGGAATAATCACTTTTCTTGATCTGCTGGCTGTGCTCCTGCTGACACAGCCCAGGGCACTGCTGGCCTTCATCACTGCCAGGGCTCACTGCTGGCCCATGCTTAGCTCTCTGCCCACCAACACCCCCAGGACCTCCTCCGCAGAGCTGCTCCCCAACTATAATATAAGGCATATACACTCAAAGATCACACAGACTTCTCTGACCCAATGCTGAACACAGAGCTGAAGAGGTAATGCGTGCTGTTTCTTTCTTTCCTGAGCTACTGGATGAGTAGTCCTACTTGGAGACAATGGCTTGGGCAAATATGACTCTTCTGGATAATACTTGAGGAACTGGCACTGTGATATGTGGGTGAAAGACTGAATATTATGAAGATGCTGATCTGTTTTGTATGCTAAAATGTTAAGGATTAAATAAAAAATATCATCACTCAAGAACGTATCACTTATAGAACCTAGATCAGTGATTTTAAAATCTTTTTTTCAGTTTGAAGATTCCTAATTTTTTTTTTTTCCTAGGAGTGCAGGAAACTTTGAGTAGGGAATTTAAATCTACATTTAAATTTGTTTTCTTAGCTATCTCTCACAGAGCCCAAGGGTTCAAGGAGCACTGTTTGAAAACCAGTGGTAGATGGGTCAGCAAGCAAGTACTCACCTAAGGCTGGTAAGTCAGGAAGCAGCTGGAGGTAAAGACAGAGGTGACAGATGTTGTGGCCTCATGTATTTTTTTGTGTATTTCTTGACCAGTGAATTCAAATCTGAGCTGTTAAACTTAGTTCTCTAGTCTTATTTATAAAACTTGACAACACTCGGCAGAGAATAAAATATGCTTCAGTGCTGGATCCAAGTGCCAAATGAATATGGGGATGGAAATGGGATATGCAGATGCATCTGTGCACATAATCCATTCACAGCATTAATGCAAGGAAAAGGTGGCTACAGCTGTCTATTGCCCCCTTGTCTGTCTGAAATCTGTTCCCAGCCTGCTTTTTCTCTGTTATGGAAGATAAGCACCTCCTGAAAGGTAAAACCTGAAGGAAATTATTTCCCAAAAGTAAAGAGAGAGAAAAAAACCCAACCCTATTCTCAGAAAAATGATGAAACATTGGATGAAACATTGACATCTCAAAACCATGAAAAAATTATTTGAATAAGATCAATGAAAATATTATACCTTGCTTTTTTTCCAACTTTTTTATCTCTAAGGTGTTTTTGCTTGGTTGCTCTAGTGAGCAATACAAAGAAAATAATTTCTTTCTATAAGCCAAATACAATATTTTGTTTTACAATTGCAGAAAAGGCACATTTCAACAACTGCAAATTTCTTGCTATTGCAGGGCCCCAGGCTTTGGCACTCACATGATTTTGAAATCTTTTCCCTGCTTTGTATACCAATCAGAAACATCTCTTAAAAACAGCACATAAGGTAATAAATTAATAATTTCTAACCTGTGAATAACAGAGATTTTATCAAGAAATATAACCTTACATATGATTACATAGCACAAATACATTTACATATCCAAATAGTCTATAATCTGGTGAAAAGCACAGACCCAGAAAAATAATGCATCAAAACAACAATGTTTTATTAATAGTGAAATTCAAGGTAAGCTTAAAATGTGTTTCCCTCCTGGGGCTGAGTAATCAGTTTTTTTCTTCCCTTTCTCTGAGCTTAATGTCACTCATATCCCTCCTGCTCTTACATTTTCACTTCTCCAGCATCCCTAAGAGAAGAGTCCTATTGTTGCTTGCAGTCAGATGACTCAAGCTTAACTGCAAGAACCACAAGTTCCTCTGCCTTGAACCGTCTCATTGAAGAGAGACATACAGGGACGGGGCAGATGGTTTTTCAAACTTCCCTCAAGCAAGAAACACCATAACTGCCCCCCCCAAGAAAAAAATAACAATAAACAACACAGAGTATTTGCAGCGCTTTTCACAATTACTGGAGCTCTAACTCCCTATTTCAACTGAAAGTTCCTCCAGTCTCTACCACTGTGAAGACCAGGCACACAAAAAGATATAGGCTCATACCTAGCATGTTATTCTTCAAAACACATGTTCTGCTGCCACCTAACTCTAGCAAAGCCTGGAGTCTAATAGGCAGTGGGGTGGGGTTTAGATCTGCAGCTTAAACCCTTTGCTTCTGATCTAACCACTACAGGCTCCTTTTATAGTTAAGGGAGAGAATCAGACTCTTTTTAGGGCAGCTTTCATCCCATCCTAAGCCAGATATCTAAAATAGGCCAGATGAAACATGTTTTAAATGTGCCTCTGCTTTTCCTGAGCACATAGAGCCATAGGCAGCAGGGACAGGTATATCACAGCTCTTATCAAGCTACACTTGTAGTGTACTGGCCAGCTGAGCAGATGTCTTACTACTGCTTTTTCAAGGCTTTTGAAGTTCATAGGAAAACAGAGCATACTCTGTTGGGATAAAGACAAAATAAGATGGGTAAATAATTGTGGTAGGGTTGACTGGATCAAAAGGGAAACACCTTCCCCTGTGCTGGTCCCCTGGGTCTTGCTCTATTGTCACTTTACAGCAAAACACAAAAACTAGGTCATCCGTCCACAATAAAATCCATGCCTAAAAGAGATGAGATGAATCACACCCTAAAACCGCCAGTTTCTTTCAATGGCTATAAAAAGTTAAGTGAAATGAATCCCCCCTCCCCAAGGACAGATTGGAAACACTAGTAACAGTAAAGGGTTTTCAGATCAGGAATTGGAGCATCCGTCTAAGAGCAGTATGGGATCCAAATTTACAAGGAGCTATTTGGTGTGAAATATGTTCACTTGAACATCCTGATAATACTGACCCCAGAAACTGAACTCAAAGGATTCTAAACTTATACGGTATTAAAAGGCATAAGCTGGCTTATATTTGAACTTCAGGATATGCTCCACAGAAAATCTTCAAAGTCATACAGTGAAAATTATGCAAGATTTGGAATGACTTACAAGGAGAGATTATGGGACTCTAATTGCTTAATGGAAGAGCTTATATCTAAAGAGGGCATTTTAACATGAACACTAGTGTAGGAATAGCATACAGAAAAAAATCAACAGTTAAGGGATGTTGGAAATCTTTTTGGAAAAGGAACAACTGAGTGTACTTAGTAGAATTGGTACAGACTTCCCAGGTCATCAGGTTTATTCCCCTGCCATCTTTGTCAGCTATGTCAGAGGAACATCTTAGTAAACTCATCTTAAAGCAAGGCAAATTCCCTGTCAATTGAAAGAGCATCCCAAATCCCCACTTCTCTAATGAAGAGAAAACTTTTCTTAATTTCTACATTAAATTTATGTATGGCTCTCATGTTCCCCTGCATTTTTCTGAAATATTATTTTTTGGCTTATTTTCAATCTAAATGATTGTACCCCTGATTTGACTGGGTATAGCTATCATGCCCATGGTTTCATGTGCCATTTGTTCTCTAAATTATGGACATATTGAGCATTAAAGACCTTTTCATTTTGTCTCCATTTTGATTGCGTAGCCATTTGCATTTCCACAAATTCCTTCCCATCAGTCATGGTCAGCAACTGGAAACTAAGATACAGTATATATTTAGCTTTAATTCATAGCTCTGTTTTAATCCCTATGCATCAATACCATGCTGCTGTCTCATGTCATCTCTCTTCCTTTCTTTTGTTATTTGTTTAATATCCTTGAAAGATCTAACCCAGTTTGATTTTTGTCAGGCTTCATTTTCCCTATATGTTTCCTGGCCTCTGAGAACAAACTTGCTTTATAGTATTACAGATAGTAATGCCTAACCATGTACCCCAGACCATCTCAGACCACTAAGCCACACATCCTTCTTAAAGACTGAATATTCTAACAGAGATGGCCTTTTTAACGCAATAATGGTTTCTAAAAGCATTCGAGAAGTCTTTCCTTTCATTGCAATGCAGAGCAAAAACTTATTTGAAATCTTAAAAATTATCACAATATTAATTATTCTCTGCTCAACCTCAAACCTTGTCAAAACAAAGAAATTTAAACCAAAAAGGTTAGATTTTGATGCATAGAAAGAAATACATCCAATAGTAAAACTAACCTAAGAAGGCAATCACAGGATGCATTTGAGGAAAGGCCTGCTGTGGAGAGGAACTAATGTCCTATGGGGTCCTGCCTGGTGAAGCAGTCAGAGCATTACAGTCTAAGAGGTGCGCCTCACCTCTGTGTTTGAGCAGGTCAGAAACTTAATGAGAATTTTTTTCATGACTTCCATTTCATGAGGGTGAAGAAATTTTCCACAAGGAAATGATGGATTAATTATTTCAGCTTTCTGAGTTTCTTTCAGTAAAGCGAGAATAATTTTGCTCCAATCGAGTAATAATGTTTCATAATTATTTCCTTGTTTTGTCTAATTTCATTTCAATTTTAACAATATACATTCTAACGTAAGTATTATATCACAGCACACATACACACATATATAGGATACATATTGCAACATTCCACATCACTGAAACTATTTTTATCTGACTGAAATGAAATTGTACGTACATATTTCTGTATGAATTATTTTAAAGTTTTCTTTCCTCATACATTTTTATTGTTATCTTTGTTCCAGTTGAGAATGAAAATAAGTTCAGAAATGTCAGAATTTCCCCTCTGAGACAAAGGCTGTTTTTCAACCATCTCTTCACTTGCTAGTGATGTAGAAACTACCAGCAGTTTCTCAAGCCAAGAAAAATTATCAGAAGCACCATTTAAATACATGGATGGGTATTTAACTAATAAATGGATAAATTCAGGTTGTAATCAACATAGTGCTTCCATGAAGTCCTTTCACATTCAACAGTGTTTCTACGATTAATTAATACTGTTGTAAAAAAGACATTAAAACATAAATTAAACACTAAGGATTCAATTTTGCTCCAAGATATTCGAATCATTCCCATTGCTTTCAACAGGAATTGCGTGTGCATAACTGAGGAAAGACGTCTGCTATTAAGAAGCACCATAAACAAAAAAGAACCCCAGATTGTAAATGGATACTTGCATTAATTTTGCTAATTGTTTGTAAATAACCCAAGCATTATTTAACATGATGAATATTATACTGCTGTATGTGTGTGGATAACTCAGAGTCAGCAATGTTGCTTGATAATTCTATCAGGATTAGTGATGGGGAAGCCTCAGCAAAATTTTGAGTTTCACCTCAGGTGCTTATTCAAAGTAGGTTTCATCTTCTCTCAGAGTATCTGTATGTGTGTGTGTGTACAGAAGTTAGGCTTGAAATCACGCAGCTCCTCCTCTTCTTTCAGAGAAACAGGAAAACAGATCAGAAACATCCTGAAGACTGCCTCTCTTTCATTCCTTTATATTTTGAGTTCACTAAATCAAAACCAAAGGTCTCATTTTCCTTGGCTTAAGGAGAGGAGGGTACAAAAGAAATAAATTTGAACAGGAACATGTTACTGCCCAACACAAAGGTTCATGTTCATCTGGAATAGTATATCACCACTGGTAACCCATTTTAAATATGAGATATGAGAGGAAAATGAGGTTTGGAGAAAGCAGATTACAGGGGTTTAGGCACAGAAGAGAATAAAAAGTTGGGCTTTGTTTTTCTCTAAAAATCAAATACAAACACCTAATGAATGACACACAAAAGATTTTCAAAAGTTAGAATAGATACAAATGTCTTGATAAAAACAGACTGCGGGGCTGAGTGGTCTTTGGGGCTCAATTCCATGCATAAGCACCTGGACCACCTGAGGCACCCCAGGGCTTCTGAGGCATGTACACAAGGCTGGTAGATACGACTAGGTACCTACAGGTGGCCCAGACCCTTCCGGGGAAGCAGCTGGAGGCCAGGCAGAATACCTGAGGGTGTCTTGGATAGCACCAGAGGCCTGTGTTTAAGTAACTCAGTCCAGCCCTGGCTCCGATCTAAGACAATACGGATCTCTGACAGTTCTTCCTTAACTTCTGTCTGTATGTGTTTGTCTTCTGGCCAGCTATTATGACCTAATGTTCCCACAAAATCCTCTAGAGTCATACTATTCTGAAAGACACTCAAGTGCTCTTCAGGTGAACAAATATATTTTAGCTGCTCTCATCCATTGATTCATGTGTCTGCCTCTGAACACCATCATAAACAACCATACCCTGTGTCCTCTGTTTTATACAGGTATTAGCTAAGCAAAACTCAATTAGCCCTACAACAAAGTTGTAAGTAAGATATGATTTTCCTGATTAAACTAGTGGGTTGACACCTACTATGATTCTTCCTGCATATGCTGCCATTGCATTACCTGTGTCATTCTTTAATGGTCTCAATAAATTAGAAAAGTCTGGAAGTTCTTTGAATGATATATGTTTCAATAAGACAAAATGAAATTAGGGAGTTACCATTAGATCATTTTTCTAGTTTCATTATTTGAACTTCTTGATAAAGAATTGTTGCTTATATGGTTCAATACTGATCTGATATAATGACCACAATTAATATTGTATTAAGAATGTTGAATTTATGAACTACAAAATTAGGTTCATTCCCAGTTACTAGCTGTGGTGACAAACCATGCTGACTGAGCATTTCTCAGAGTGTTTCAATAGAACATTGAATAAATAGATCATTCTTCACATACCAACTCTGTTTCGAATGATCACGTATAGCCGCCAGCACATGTCCTTCAAAAGAAAAAGATCAGCAAAACTCTGGTAAAATATATGCACCATTTTAATATGATGAGAGCAGGTCCGTTCTGTCCTGCTATTGAAATCTGACGTTGAGGTAGCTTTTGTTCAATTTTCTCTGACACAATTTAGACCAAGTTATAAGAAGTAACTTTGGTAAATTTTTCCACATGCTCTACATGGGTATATCAAAAATGAAAATAATTTGACAGCTGTAAGCATTTGAACTCTTCTGGAAAATCTCCATCACCTGAAATGCTAGAAAACTACCAAACTAGATCTTCCTTGTATTTCCTAATGTAACCTTAAGTCACAACACTGAACCGAATTAACAGTTTCTCAGAAACCTTGAAATATCTGAATTCTTCAGAGGTACAGAATACGCTAGTTGTTAAAATCTCTATAGAATACAGAACTGGAAATTATTTCTCCTTCTCTCTTTCTGTTTCTCTGCAAGTGTGATGTGGGTTGTGCCTCTTCCTGGACAATGCAATGATGAATTGGAAACCTCAAGAAACAAGGGTGGTATAATTAAATATTATAAAATAACTTCATTAAATTAGGCACCTAGATCAAGACATACGTACTTGAAACATGAATCCTTTAGAACTAATAATGCTTGAAAAAAGTGTTGATGTACTTGTGAGATTGGGACATATTTTTATGGACTTCAAATTTAAACCAAATTATTTTCTTTACATTTTGGAGAAGGTGAAAAACATGTTCTTTAAATAAAGTATGCAAATGTCTTTGCATATTAAACATAAACCTGATTTTAATGAACTTACCTTTCAACTTCAAGGCTCATTGTGGTCTGTTTTTAAATGAAAAAGAATGTTAAATGTCCTGCAAGACTACTCCCATTATAATTTTTTAACCGTATATCAGCCATATATTATATAATCTTCCGAAGCTGTGTTTCACAATAGAACATTTATGTGCCAGCAAAGCTTTACCGCTGAAAGAGAGAATACTTCACATGAACATGAAATTGAACTGTCTTCCTTCACGTTAGGTGTGAGTTACAATTTCCCTTTTCTAAATTTGGGCAATGGCAATCAAATAAATATTGTGATGAATGCACTGGAATGGCTTCTCTAGTTGGATTCACAAGTGTTTGTGACAAAATGAAAGGACAAACCAGTCAAAAGAATCTCAGAGACATTTCATCTGTGACAGCTGAAGTCTCACCAGACAGGTTTTTGAAAAGAGGTGGTCTTGATCTTCTCTGAGTCTCCTGTGAAAATAACTGATTGGTTTTCATATAGACTGTCCATCACATTTAATCCAGCAGGATGTGGTAGAGTCCAAGGTAGGGAGCCAGTTGGAACAAACATGGAGTACAGAAAAAGAGAGCATGAAATTGAGGGTTTAGGGCAGCAATCTAACACTCAGCAATTCCCAGGAACCTCTTATCTCAGCAAGCTGTGAAGAATTTAGCTTCTCATTTGTTTCAGCCTTCCAAAGACATCTTGTTGGCAGAAAGAGTTTCAGGGTGAGGCTGCCAGGTCTATATCAGTACTGGTTAGTTTTCAGCTGTGAACAGTACAGTACAGTATATAATACAGCAGCTTGTGACCGCACAGACTCTTTCACCGAAGGCTTTTACTGAACCAGAAGATTTTCTGTTAGATCAATTTGGACTTGCTTTGCCCTCTTGTCCCAGAAGTAAGCGGAACAGCTGCAGTAAAGGAAGCATTTTGCTCACTCAGCTTGTTGTGAACACTTTTTTGGCACACTTTGTTGTTTTGTCTGTTCTTACTTGCCAAATTCAAAGTGTTTTGAAACTGTTATACTCCTTATGTTCTTCTGCAACTTTGTCCACTTAGTTTTTGTTACAGTCTACACAAAGAAAATAACTGCAGGCATAAAGAGCCTATAACATAACGTTCAGATTCTCTATAGCATCAGTCTGGCCTGGTCTCATACAAACAAATGTTACATTATTAAAAGATGATTTTAAATCACTAATATTTTAATCCATACAGACCTTACAAAGAAATCTGTGATCAACACAGTAAAAAATACCTGTTTTCTTGAGAAGTAGACACCATTTTGAGAAGCATAAAAACCAGCTGTAAATATGCAGGTTTACTTTTTTCATATATTCCTTCCTTCAAATAAAAGCATGTTGCAGTCCTTACTATGTGTTTTATTATACATTGTATAGCATAACAAGGGAATTACTGTACAGAATCATTTTCACAATTCCCATACACCCTTCTGTATATGTACGCTAATCTCTGTAGGTAAAGACCCTCATACATTCATGAAATGTAGGACAAACAAAACTCAGCCTGCCATATCAGACTGAAGGTGAGGCAGGTTGCCTGAAACTGTGAAAATAAAACACATTTGCACCATATTTGTATGGCCAACCCTTTTACCTTCAGTTGTTCAAAAGATGTTACTGACCATAAAGTATGCTTTCTGATCTTGGAAAGCATCCTTCTTTTGGATTATGGCAGGGGCGTGTGCAAATATGGCTCATTTGTGTCACTTTACTGGCAGTTCTCTACCCTTTGCCAAAGGAAAGGCAAACAACATTTCCCAAGATTTCTAACTCATTGGGTCTTCTAGAAGCACAGAGCTGTAGAATGAAGTTAAACCAATTGGGACATACCACTCATGACCCCGCATCGGTGCCCCTGTCATCACTGCTCTGGCTGTCCCCAAACATCTGAACCCCTGAAACAGCTCTCAGTGGTTGCTGATAGGGTTCTCAACCAGGTTGTTGAATAGGTGACCATATTCTTCCTTGTTGTATGTCCAGGTAATCCACTCTGTGAATTCACAGTGCCCTACAATTCCCATAATTTTCCAGCTGCTCAGATGTTTGAATAAAAACCTACAGTCTGCATCATGGTCACTACCTCCTCTGTAGCTGTATAATGTGAGACACTGGTTCAGCACTCTGGTTCTCACTCTCAGGAATCATAAACAAAACTTAATTCCTAGGGTGAAGTGCTTATGGTTTCTAAACTTACCAGAAAGACACCTGAGGGCCTCAAAAGCTCATTATCTCAGTCTTACAGGACAGTTACCCCAGATCACTGCAGTCTTCCTACTCTAAAAACAGTTGCATTTTAGGAAACTATTGTTGCATAAAGAACGTATTTAAAAGATGTGCTACTATATTGTTGAAGGGCTCCATAAATAACATAATGCAAACAGATGGGATAGAGAATATCGAAGACCAAAAGCCTTCAGATTACGGACTCAACACGCTAATATCAGAACTGGAGCAGACAGAGAAATTCAGATTCAAATTAAAGTCCCTTTTGGACAGAATGTTCAAAATCAAATAGTCTAGCTGCTGTCTCAATATGTTTGACATGCACAGACATACAGAAAAACAAACACATCTTGTACGTTGCATTACACACATAAAATAGAAAACCTTGTTTCCAAATCTCTCTTCTTTTTTTTTTTTTCTCCAGTAACTGTGACACTTCCACTCTAAATCCAAGCAGGATCTGTACTAAAGGTATGAATCAAGAGTAGTCTAAGGGGATGTAAATAAGTTGCTTAGAACCCAGTATCATAAAATTATCAATTTCTGAAACTTCTTAAAAGACCCAAGAGTGGGTACAAATGACAATGACAGGTTATAAGAGAAATTTGTCAGTCCTTTGTAAAGCATATAACATGCTGTCCTGAAATGCATCACAGAAGACATCTTTAGTATCTGAAATGAAAAATTTATGGAATGGGTGGGTGAACGAATGCTGCAGTTCACTGCCAGCCACTCAGATGTGATGGTGATAAAGGTCCTGTAAGTGTCAAGACAGATACTTAGCACTTAATTGTGGGGATAATTCAAATTTGGGGAAGAGGTGTGGGTCAGTTCTTTTATTCCAAAGTGAATGGCTTACTTCTAATTGTAAGCAACACTAATTAAGATAAAGGGCAGGACATTAGCACTCAGTATTAACATTATGAGCTGCACCAGCAATATGCTTTACTTCTGATGTGAGATAGTTATTTATGGTGTCTGTGGTGCAGCAGAGCTCTCCCCTGCATACACATCAGATACCAGGCTCCAATGTACACATCTTCAATGAGGGAATTAAAGAAGAAAATATCAGCTGGGGAGTGGTCTATGTGCAGTGGAAACAAACTGACCAGAAAACAACTGGGGATGCTTATCTGCCATGCATGAAGCTAAACACTCCTTTCCTCATGTCTCAAAGCTTTCAGATTCGTACGGATTTCACAGGTTATGTCTAAACAGAGAGGGTGGCACCTAACACCACCACTCCATGGTGAGATCCAAGCATGTCTCAGCCTCACTCATGTTTGCACAGAGAAAATCTAGGCAGGTGAGCCAGGCAGCTACAGTAGCTTTCAGTCAGAGCCCTGGTGTGGGCAAGATGGTGGAAGCATCCGGGGAGCACTGCAGCAGTCACCTGCAGGTCACCTGAGCCAACTGTGATCTACCTGGCCTATCGTTCAATTGAAACTTAGGAGTGGAAAAGTCTCCAATCCTCCAGAGATCAGCCAAATTATATCTTGAAGTATAAAGGCTGACAGCTTTTATTAAGACCAATAGGCTTTCTAGTGCTTGCTAGTATAGTTCAGCTTTTTTCATATATTGGGCTGGCCAAGTGAGGCACAGCCCGGTGCAATCAATGTAGTACTCCTACAAAACACAAGCAGTTCATTGCTTCTAAACCCTATTAACAAAGATCTTACCTCTCACTTAACCAGGTACAAGAGCAACCATAGTGTAACATTTCCACAAAAGAAAATTAACTTAAAAGCTATGCTAATCATAAGTAAAGTATTTTAACCTGGTTCAATATCTTTTCCTAGTAACAGGGCATCCTACTGGTGTCCCAGATTGTGTCCCAAATGCTATTTCTTTTTCCCATCTTTCAATTTGAAAGATATTTCACTCATCTCTGCTTGAAAGCTATTCTTCCTTCCCTTATGTTCCCATTTACTTCTGTAGCTGTATGTCTTATTCAGTGATGGCAAACTTTAGATTTGTTCTCAGATAAAAGGTTCTTGGAAGATAATAAAGCAAACAAGAAACTGTGCATAATGATGCAGGTTGCATTAATATGCCCTTTGAGCACAATCATCTCAACAGAGATGGTTTTTCAGACTCCTGGAGCACCAGAGGCAAGCCCAGGTGACAATTTTTATTGAGAATTCTGTCGTTCTTAATCCCATCTCTGACCTAAGATGGGGTTTCACAACAGTTAGACAAGCCACGTGAACTTGCTTCCTTAGCTTTTTCACCACAAGGCAGGAAAACCTGAATCTTTTGTGGTTTGCTCACCTGAGCTTGACTCTTTAAGAGGCTTATAAGGACAGACTCGGTATCCTTTTTCCTATTTTCAAGTATATTTCTTGGCATAACAGAGACAAATACAATCTTAGCTGGAATCTCTTGATATAATAATGTCCTGGTTTCAGCTGGGATAGAGTTAATTTTCTTCCTAGTAGCTGGTATAGTGCTGTGTTTTGGATTTAGGATGAGAATAATGTTGATAACACACTGATGTTTGAGTTGTTGCCAAGTAGTGCTGACACTAGTCAAGGACTTTTTAGCTTCCCCTGCTCTGTCCAGTGCACAAGAAGCTGGGAGGGGGCACAGCCAGGACAGCTGGCCCAGACTGGCCAAAGGGCTATTCCATACCGTTTGATGTCATGCTCCGTATATAAATGGGGAGTTGGCCAGGGGGCAGCGATCGCTGCTTGGGGATGTGCTGGGCATCGGTCAGTGGGTGGTGAGCACTTGTATAGTGTACCACTTGCTTTGTATATTATTATTGTATATTATTATTATTGTATATTATTATTATTACTATTATTATTATTTTTATTACTATTACTACGGCTCTATTTTATTTTATTTCAATTATTAAACTGTTCTTATATCAACCCCTGAGTTTTCTCACTTTCACCCTTCCAATTCTCTCCCCCATCCCACTGGGGTGGGGAGAGTGAGCAAGCGGCTGTGTGGTGCTTAGTTGCTGGCTGGGGTTAAACCGTGACAAATAATAGCAAAGTAATAACAATATTTTGTATACATTTTCCAGTAGAGGGATTAGGAAAATCCAGCCAAAATGTTTTCCATCACTATTAATGTTCCCAGTTGCCTGACAGCAACTTTTCTGTATATTGATATATATGACTTAAGATACTGACTTTAATATCCACATTTGCTTAGGTCTGGGGTAATGAAGCTGTTCTAGGAATCTTTTTTGAAATGAATAAAAAAAAAATCTGTCCAGTTCCCAGAAAATACAGACATTCCTGTGCTGTCACATGTGGCTGTGCTTTGCTGTGCTGTTTGGTGCAATGGTAAACTTTCATGTCTGTATTTTCTGGTGGTGTAAAGCTGAATAGATCACCTGAAGAACCAGTGCAAAAAGTTCAGCTCATTGGTACAAATAGTCAGAGCACAAATATTAAAATTTCTGAAAGGGCTTTTCTAGCTTTATCTGAGCCAGTAGTCTTAATGCAGGAATCACTGGGGTATTTTTACAGCCTGTGTTAGAGAGGGAGTGAAACAGATCCTTATTATTTTCCCTTCGGGCCATGAACACCTACCTGCATATGATAAAATTCCTAATATAGAAGTACTCACAGAAATACCTCTCTATTGCTCAGATCTCAAAACATACATTGGAAAAAAATTATAGCAATTGATCAGTCTTTTTTCAAGCATTTTTCTACTCATTGCACTCTTTTCTGCTCTGTAGCTCTGCTCCAACAGGAAGGACAGAGCTTTCCCTACCCAGTAGGTTATATAACCTAGCATGTATGAGACACTTCTGGAAAAAAAAATGGATATCTTTTAGGATTAGGATTGGATGGATTAGAAATGACAACAGCACCCAAATGAGTGCTGGTGGTTTCTCTGAACCAAGGTTCCCAAGTGAATTTAGGCACTTTCTTGACATCCTCAGAGAAGAGTCCAGGAAAGGGAGGAAAGGAGGAGCCAGCTTTATCACTCACCGCTGCAGACCTGATCTTCAGGAGGAGGCATGGATACTGCTCTCCTGAGTGCTGATTGCTGCACAGTGCTTAACTGGCCAAAATCCTTCTTCTACTACATCCCACACAGATGCAGTGGGTCTGCCCAGAATGGACATAGCTCATGCTGGCTGTCTTTACTGACAGTCTGTCTTCCTGATGGGGAAAAGCAAGCTTTTTCTGCATTGTCTCTTCTGGTTATGAGCTGCAGCCAGAAATGTAAGACAGACCAGGTCTCCTCTCCACTGGGATCGGTGCTAGATGTCTCTCCCAGCACTGTCCCAGTTGTATCTCAATTCTTGAAGCTACATATATCCTCTTGCAAAATTACACTGCTATTACCTTCAGAGCTAATGTGTGCTTTTATAATATGTGTTTTATAGAAGAGTAAGTAGTTAATGTTTCAAAACACATTGAAAGGATAGTAAGCATACATAATCAAAGCTAGTACATTTTATTGTCATGATTCTATTCTCATATACTTTTTCTGAAATCCATTTCTGATCAGTGACCACCCAGATGGAGATACAGCTTTTTTTTCTTCAGATAGAGACAATTACATAGTCATTCATTTCTGACTAATGACATAGGAGACTATCTCAGGGGAGGGAATGATAACATCACAAAATTTGAATAAGTAACCTCAAAGATTAATGAGGACAACTGAAATACTCTGTCTTGCCTAACAAATTGCTGGATAAGAAAGAAAATATACAAAATAACCCTCAAGATTTACACGAGATCTGGACTGAATAGAAACACTTTCTTTGACTTGAACAAGTTTTGTATTCAGCCAATTTACTACTATTTGCTTTCAGTAAAATAATACAACATGGCAGTGATTCCTGTGGGATTTTCCTTTTCATACCTTCCACAAATCTCCCAACAAACAGCTCTGCAAAGCTGTTCAGTGATGATATTATGCCTGTCTGATCTGTATCATCTGTCCTGAATTAGATGACCTTACCATCTCTGTTTCTAACTCATTAAAGCACTCTCAGATAACTCAGTATGTAATACTACCGTGAGCTGAATACACTCAGAAATACACCTTTTATCTCTTGTGGAATTAATTCTAATTGGTAAGCAAAATTTAAATTTCAGGATTGCAATATTTTGCCAATCAAGAAGAGAGCTAATTTCTCCTATCAATTGTATCTGATTGTGTCTCTCAGCTGAAACGAGGAAAGAAGTCATTCTGAACATTTTGATACTAAGTAATATCAATCAGGGAGGAATAATTACAAAGAAATAGAAGTGAATTAGCATTGCCTCCTGACAGCACTGAAGTGAGAAATGAGTACATAGGAAAGGGTGCGCAATAGGCATGAGGAGTGTATTTGAGTGGAACGCAAGCGTACTTGGAATGTAAAAGGGAAACAAGAGTTCAGAGAAAAATTTTAAGAAATAAAGGGTTTTTTTTCCAATTTAAATCTGCTTCACTGCTGGACAAGCTGAGTGGTTACCCAGAAGAGAAGGGGCACCGTATGATTTAAGAAGAAATTACATTTACTTTTGACTTTTTTTTTCAGTGGAACTTTGTTGGCTTTAACATTTGCCATCTTTTTCAGTATGGTTGATGTGAAGCTTAAAAATCTGTACCCTATTTCAAAGATTGTTAGGCAATTTAAAGATTTTTAAAGTCAGGTGAAATGCTATTGTACTCCCAGTTAATAATAAATAACTTCTACAGCTCTACCTATGACATGACTGCCTATTCAAATCATCTATCTAACATTAGCAGGTTATTGATGTGTTGATAGAAAGGACGTGAGACGAATAATCCTGGGCCCACTGAAGTCAATACATATTTTAGCACTGACATCAGCGGAATCATTTCTGCAGACTGAGACTAGATTGTGGAGACTTTGGTCTCACTTACTTCTTAAAACCACAGCTGGCGCTAAGACACTAGAATTGCTTCTCCAAAAATATCGTGGGCTATCCTGCAAAATGTTACACTTTAGCATATTAATGAATTTCAGCAGTAATTGCAAATACATTTTGTTCACCATCAAGCTCCACTTCTCTGAGAAAGCAAACGCCTCCCTCATATAAGATGCATGTCACACCTTCTATAACAAATTTCCTGTGCTGATTTTTCTAAAGAGACTGGGAAAGGTAGGATTTGAAATCCCCAGATGGATGAAAATGGAAGGAAAGTAGCTATCTTCCAGGAAAAATGGTAACACAAAATCTGCATGAACAGCTGAAATGAATTAGGATAAGACTTGATGTAAGTAACTACTTTGATTTGCACCATCTAAAGCATATTGCCACAAACTTCAGTCAACAGGATTTGAGCTGGTGATTTCTCACAGAAAATGTTATACGCCTCTCTGAATTTTTATGCATCCATTTTAAAAGTACTATGCCACATATAAAATAATATAAAAAGTAGATAAATGACACCATCATTGTCAGAAAGAAATTCAGAGAAGTACAGAAGGCAAAAATCACAGATAAATTCCAGGGAACAGATCAACTTTCTGCATAATAAAAATGGTTTTCAAAACCAGAATCTATCTCTACTGAAACACTTCGTAAATAAGGTTTTTTGAATGACTACTGCTGTTAAAAATGTCAAAACAATAACTCTGTTTCAATCATTTTAAAGGAATTTTTAAAATAATTATTAATAAAATTTGTCTTGTGGAATTAAGGAAGGGGAAATTCTTGGGTTAATGCTTTCTAAAGTTTGTGACTTCAGAAGCTTAGAGATGAATTTACAAAGCATTTAAAAATAGGACTTACAAAAAAGCTGAATAGATCAAACAACCACACTTCCATAAATGTTCACTGAAATAAGGTTCCATTAACTTCAGAAAAAAAGCTCCTAGGTCAATTAGGTATTTTTTGAAAATAGTACATTTTGTCTCATCAGCAGTTCAAAGCTTGACAGGATAAAATATTGCCATGTGCATCTTCCCTTATCTTGTCAGAATCTTCTTCCAGAAACTATGACCTTCAATCCCATAATGGCATCTATTCACATGGCCCCAAGCCACATTTACAGCCTAAATTGCAAGCTGTAGGTCCAGGATAATAATGTTTCATTTTCCCCAATGGTTCAGTTTCTTTAAAAAAAGAAGAAAAAATAAATTTCTTAAGTGTCATCATTGCTTAATACAGATAAAGGTTACTAATAGATTTGGAATATACAGTCAAACAATACCTTAATAAAAATATTATTTGCAAAGTCATCTGTGCTAGAAACTGTAGATTTTTCAGTGTATTCAGCAGAGACAGAAAAACATCGGCCTAATTACTTTCCTTTTAGTTAGAAAAAGATTAAAGAAATAAGTGAAGCAATGTCACTAGCAAACAACTAGTTTGGCACAACCAATGCTTCAAATGTGCATCCAAATATAACTAAAAGATGTGAGACACATTAGACAAGCAAAAAGCAGCAGACTACTTGAGTACTGGCAAATATTCTAATTTCAGAGAAATATATAATTTGTTGCAAAAGACAATAATGTTTAAGAGTTAAAACAATCTTTTTCTAAAAAATAAGTACACAGGATTACCTCTCTTTCAAACAATCAGGAGATCACTAAATGGCTGTAAAAATACATTAATCCAAGATGCAGAATTGAATATTAAAGCAACTCACTATTTAAAGTTGTTTGAATCCATGGAAAGAGTTAGTAATACGCTAACACATATTACAAATCCACCCTATCACCATTGCCCATCCACTTTTCACTTTTTACAGCACTAGCTCACTTCACCTTGACAACTCCATTTCTGTCCTATGTGATTAATAGAATATTAACTTGAGATAATTGAGTTCTGTAATTAACATTCCAGACCTCTGTGTTAACATGAACTTGAAATTTAGGAGAAAACAGTTTTTTTCTCTCTGGGAATCACTTCTTCTGGCAAATTATGAAAAAAGGGTGAAAGGAAGAGTAGAGATATTGGAAATCCTAGCTCTTACCCTGCATAAACTTATTTTGTCTTTATTAAAAGCTATGATGTTCTTCAGATTAGTCCTACTTATTTCACATTATCTTTACATCTCCACAGAGACAAAGTTCATTTAGATTTGATAATTTGAGGATTTTCCTAAATCTAGAAAAGTATCTTTATCTTCTACTGTACTTTTTTTTCATAGAAGAAGAAAAGCATTTTAACAGACATTTTACTCTATAAGACACATAAACAAAAATATTCAGTTTTGCATTAACTGCTAAAATATTGAGGCAGAGATAATAATAATATTAGTAAAAAAAAGTAACCTTTAAATAGAAAGATTACTTTTTTGTATTTTCTTATAATGAGAAAAACATTAGATATTTTGTGAAGCCTTGTTTTTTTGTCAATATAAAATTAATCCCCCTCAAATTCATTATTCATTTTTGTTAGCCACAGTATCCTGCATAAAATAGAATTCATTATTTTTCTAGATAATCTACTTTTTGTTTTGATTTGGTGTTTTTAGGACTTTATTCTTGCTTTACTTAAAATTTTTAGAATCCTTTACTACTGCCATAAAAATATATATGCAAATATTTGAATTGTGTTATTGTTAAGTCTTGGACTTAGATACTCATTCAGACCACAGAATGGTAACATGCAACTCCTCCATGACGGGTACAAGATTCAGATGCAATCACGTATTCATTTGTGCAGATACTATTTGATTTTGCAGCCTGGTGACTCATGCAAGCAAAAGGGCTTTCTGTAGCTCAGCTATTCAACCATTAACATCTCAGCAGAGATGAGAGATCTCTCCCATACCTGCAATCTAGTCTCCTACAGCACTCTGCAGTATTGTGCTCTTGTACTACACACAGACATTTGCTAAGCTTCAGCCAGCAAAGAAAATGAAGGCAAATCTTCAGCCTGCAGAGCCTGTGACTCTCAAACCCCCTCTTCAACCAAGACATCAGCTCATCCAGTTCTTGACAATACCTAGTTCTATGACCACTTAATCGGATTACTCCATGTAAACAGCGGTGGCGCAGACTTTCAGACCCCATAACAACATTGGTGTTTTGGAGGAAGATTATTTCCATCTTGGGAGCTCCTGCACCACAGTCTCTGGATCCCTCAGCCTCTGTGGAAATGCAGATTACTCTTCAACAGCCAGCGGTATTTCCTGGTCCCACAACCTCTTCCCTGTCATCCTTTGTCAAGATGATAAGGTACTCAAATGCATCCAGACGAGGACAATAAAGGTGGTGAAAGGGCTGGAAGACATGTTCTATGAGGAGTGTCTGAGGACTCTGGGTTTGTCTAATTTGGAGAAAAGGAGGCTGAGGGGCCACCTCATTGCCCTCTCCAGCTTCCTGAGGAGGGGAAGTGGAGAGGGAGGTGCTGATTTCTTCTCCCTGGTATCCAGGGATAGGATGCATGGGAATGGTTCAAAGCTGCACCAGGAGAGGTTTAGGCTGGACTTTAGGAAGCATTTCTTTACAGAAAGAGTGGTCAAAGACTCGAACAGGCTTCTTAGAGAGGTAGTCGATGCCCCAAGCCTATCAGTGTTTAAGGGGAATTTGGACAATGCCCTTAATAACATGCTTTAACTTGGTCAGTCCTGAAGTGGTCAGGCAGTTGGACTAGATGATCATTGTAGGTCCCTTCCAACTGAACTATTCTATTCTATTCTATTCTATTCTATTCTATTCTATTCTATTCTATTCTATTCTATTCTATTCTATTCTATTCTATAAACCATAAACTGAAACTTTTCAAAAAGTCCCTAAAAGGCATTTAAATCACAGAAGGAAAGTAAATGAAAAATGATTAGCAAAAAGTATGTTGCCAGAGTCATCATTAGCCAGAGGTGTCATTGTGTGTGCCATTAAGGTAGCTGGTCCCTACAGCTAGCTAATGTCCCCTGTTACCAGGCATGACACTTCCACACACACGGCAGAGGGACTGTCCATAGCATTTCAGCACTGCCCCATGCAAATCAAAGTTGCACTTCGTTCTGTAACCTGTGAGTTTCTGTGAGACACAAATTTACCCTCTCCTCCAGGTCTGAAGAGGGTTTTTTGCCTTCTTATCTGCAAGTACTGACTAACATGGGAAGTCAAGGCACGGCGCTCCACTGGCCCAACACAAAAGAGCTGTTTACACAGAAGGCAAGTCTCCTACCCCTTCAAAACCCTTAAACAAGGACCTGCTAAAACCTGGCTCCCTGGCTTGTAATTATTGAAAATGCTCATCTCTAGAAATACCAGAATGATTGGCAAAGGAATAGGTTTCCTTTCTTCTTTCTTTGCAACTAACATTCCTTTCCAAGCATACACACCTGAGTCTTAGTCTATAAAAAAACAGATGTGCCAAACAGAAAGATATTACTCAGGCTGCTTTATCAAGCTGCCATTTGCCTGCGTGTTATTGTGGCTCTGTGGATAGCATTCTTACTTTAGGATTGAAAGAATGTGAGTTCAGTCCCAGAATGCTATTCAATTAAAATACAGAACCCTGGCCAATATTTACATCTCTAAATTAACACACATCACAGACTAACCACCACTAATACAAACTCAAACACCTATGGAAGACATCATTGAGCACATAATGACCAGGACACTACCTTGAATAAAATTACTACAGCACAAATGAGCAATTCACTGCTGTATAAAGACCTCTGAGATTCAGAGAAAGGAAATTGCTGGTTCACAAATTACCATGACTCTGTTAAAGCTAGAGAGCTAAAATTATTGTGCTCATCCACTTCAGTTACAAGTAAAGTTAACAATGTGGCTCATTAAAAAACAGCAACAAAAAATGATAAAGCTAAGAAAATTTTGACTGATAACTTTTGCATTGCATCCAGAGAACTTGTGATTGAGGGTATTTTGGGCTGATTAACCAGACATGTTACTGGGCAGACACACAGGGGAGGGAGGGAGTAATTGTCCCCCCTCACCTTAGCCCAGTGATTAGAAAAACCCTCAAGTCCCTTAGCATGCACTTGGATATGCCTACAGAGAAACATCTGTAAAACCATGTAAAACCCACAGACTTGATTCCAGTCATATAAAACAGATATATACAACCTCCAATGTTATGTTCCTCAGAGACATTTTAAAAATTACATATGAAGAATGCAGAGGTGGCACTTACGTTTGTGTGTATATAAAGATATATAGGTTGAAATGAAAATAATTATTTGTGACTATTTTTATCCATCTTGTGCTGGTTTTGGCTGGGATAGGGTTAATTTTCTTCATAGTAGCTGGTATGGGGCTATGTTTTGGATTTGTGCTGGAAACAGTGCTGATAATGCAGGGATGTTTTCGTTATTGCTGAGCAGTGCTTACACAGCATCAAGGCCTTTTCTGCTTCTCACACCACCCGACCAGCGAGGAGGCTGGGGGTGCACAAGAAGTTGGGAGGGGACACAGCTGGGACAGCTGACCCCAACTGACCAAAGGGATATTCTATACCATATGACAGCATGCTCAGCATATAAACCTGGAGGAAGAAGAAGGAAGGGGAGACGTTGTGAGTGATGGCTTTTGTCTTCCCAAGTAACCATTACACGTGATGGAGCCCTGCTTTCCTGGAGATGGCTGAACACCTGCCTGCCCATGGGAAGTAGTGAATGAATTCCTTGTTTTGTTTTGTTTGTGTGTGCGGCTTTTGCTTTACCTATTAAACTGTCTTTATCTCAATCCATGAGTTTTCGTACTTTTACTCTTCTGATTCTCTACTGTATCCCACTGCGGGGGAGCGAGCAAGCAGCTGTGTGGTGCTTAGTTGCTGGCTGGGGTTAAACCACGCCAGTTTTTATTTACAAAAATAACTTTTCCAAATTTTTAGTTTTGTGTTAGGGAACAAAACTCCTGCTGAGCTTTCTTTAATTCTGAATAAAAATAGAGCTGTCCATCCTTTGGATCCTGTAGACCAGAACCCTGTCTAGTTTACTAGTGCTGGTGCTAACAGCTGGCACAAAAAAGGACTCTCACAGTGACCAAATCTACCACAACTGCCTGACAGCACAGAGGTGCTGACCAGCATCCTCAGAGGACATCAGTGGGATGATGGGAATGTACTGCAATGAGGGCAGGAGGGAATGGACAGAGCCATTCAGTCACTAGCGTAAAGGTCCCATACAGGGTCTTCAAGCAATTTTTCTGTGTCACACACTCAACATGAAGACAAAAAAGACTTTCTATAGGTTGGTTGGTTTTTGGTTTGTTTTTTTTTTTTGAGGGGGGGATTGGTTGGTTGGGGTTTTTTTAATGAAAAACATAACAGATTATCCAATTATCTGAAAAATAAGATGTTTGTCCGAATCTCTACTGCATTTTCTGCAGCTACTTGATCCATATCTGCTGGATCTCTGACAAATACTGCCTTGTTGGAGGATACGTGTCCTCCTTTTCTTACTTCCCTGGTTTTACTCCCAGCTTTGATGAGATTTCCTCCTTGCTCTGCTAGACTACCAATACCTTTCTGCTAACAGCCAGGGTTTCAATGAAAAAGTTTTGCATCTTAAAATAAACAGCAGTTAAAAAATTCTCAGTTAGATTTGGTATGTTCCACAGCTGCCAGAATCACCAAGAGAGCCACAGCTGCAGAACGCTGTCCCTTGAGGAACACGGGGTCCTGACTGCCTCTGTTATGCCCTGTCACCTCTGTACCATGCAGGACGTGTCTCTGAAGGCATAGCACTTGTCCACCCACTCATGGGACATTTGGGGTGGAACTAGCAGAGCACTGATCTTTTCTGTGAGCCCCATACTCATCGTGTGGGGGAACAGCAACAATGACCAATCCCTTGATGATGTTAGCAGGAGGTGGGAAAGAAGATCATGGCAAGCGAAAGAAAAAAAAAGGATGCAGGATGACAAAGGGTGCTGAGTGGCAAAGGGAGGTGCAGCCAGGGGTTACGGGCTGGGGCTGGGTGCAACGAATGGAATGGCTGCCCCCTCTCTGTGTGTGTAAAAGCATGCATGCCACCGGTAAGGGGAAACATTACATACAGACAACTTCATCAGCAGGTTATAAGTTATAATTACACATTGGAGCAATGGTGACATCATCAACCAGCCAACACCAGCTGCTAATTATGGTGTCAACGGAGTCCCTCTGCAGGTATTTACAGCCTGCTTCTTTACAGGCACCGTATCCATGAATTATTCATTATACAGTCACCTCTGTCTGATTAGTCAAAATGCTCTCACAAAGTACAAACCTGAGCTTAAAAGTGGATTTTGCTAAACCTTATTTAAGCTGTCATATAAATCTACCTTTTCAATTTATGAATAAGCAACCCATCAGTTTATCTTTTCGTGATGTACGAAGCAAAGAAATTGGCATAGGAAAGCTTTTCTTTCATGATACTTTTCTGTCTTTGCAAGCTGATCTCTGAAAAAAGTAAAAACCATCAAAATGGATGCATCTTTTGCGCTTCTCAAATATTATCTGCCTGCACAATAAAGATTTTCTGATTTATTATAGAAACATATTGACACAATGTCGTGGTTTAACCCCAGCTAGCAACTAAGCACCACGCAGCCGCTCACTCACTCCCCCCCGGTGGGATGGGGGAGAGAATCAGAAGGGTAAAAGGGAGAGAACTCGTGGGTTGAGATAAGAACAGTTTAATAATTGAAGTAAAATAAAAGAGAACAGTTAAATAGGTAAAGCAAAAGCTGCGCATGCAAACAAGGCAAAACAAGGAATTAATTCGCTACTTCCCATCGGCAGGCGGGTGTTCGGCCATCCCCAGGAAAGCAGGGCTCCATCACGCGTAACGGTTACTTGGGAAGACAAACGCCATCACGCCAGATGTTCCCCCCTTCCTTCTTCTTCCCTCAGCTTATATACTGAGCATGACGTCATGTGGTATGGAATAACTCTTTGGCCAGTCTGGGTCAGCGCCCCTGGCTGTGCTCCCTCCCAGCCCCCCCGTGCACCGGGCAGAGCACGGGAAGCTGAAAAGTCCTTGACCAATGTAAGCGCTACTTAGCGACTATTTAGCGGTACTTAGCATCGACATTGTTCTCGTCCTAAACCCAAAACATAGCCCCATACCGGCTACCAAGAAGAAAATTAACTCTATCCCAGCTGAAACCAGGACACACAAGGTAAGAGAAAAGTAAATGATGGGAGACATTTGTATGCTTTGGTAAAGTCAATTTAATTAGCATGTGAACTACACAGATAAGTATCATCACTTCCTAATGTACTCAGTCTGGACACAAATCAAACCAAACAAGGCAAGCTTTTCAAGCAAAACTATTTGTTACAAAGTGAATTAAAAAAAAAAAAACAACAATGCCAACCACAGCAAACTCGGCCCACTCTGTTATTGTTCATTACAGCCATGGCTAAGGGCAAATGAAACCACTCAGTTTAATCGGCCTCTAACAAAAAAAAGTACTGATTCTTGTAATCACACTGAACAAATAATGTAATTTACATTACTGTTCTGAATACAAAACAAGTAACAACTTTACAAATTCTAAGCCATAAATCCATTTGCTTCTTTTTACTTATTCTATCCATGTATACAAAGAAGAGGTAAATTTTTCCCTAGCTTAGAAAGCCACCTCATAATTTCTTATTATCAGACCTCTCTCCACAAACCTGTCTACTTTTATTCTGTGAGATCCTCAGAGAAGAGACAATCCTTTGTTACACATCCAGACATGGCTCAGGATTTAATTGAATAATAATACATTTTACTGAAAATGAAAAATTTTGTCTCCTATCAGAAGATCTGATATCGACATCTATTTTTCACCTGAAAAAAGGCAAAAAGTAAAAAATATGATTAAAAAGATGGTAAAATTTACATAATTGTAGTTAAGCATTTAATTACAAAATTTTTCAAAAAGAAATGTTTTCATTACCAACATTTACAATACCATTTTTGGTCAGGGCTCTTGTAATCTCCTGCTTCACCTGAGCTTTGAGCGTGTCATATAGAGTGTGCTGCTTTAGCTAAACCATGCCCCCAGTCCATCAGCCAGCCAGTTTACTTCTCTCACAATGCACTCTGCTTACTTCCTACAGTACCATGATATTCACTCAAGAAGACACAAATATTGATATTGATCTAAACCAAACATTAATCTCACACCAGGAAATGTAAAATACTTGTTTGACTTCTATGTTCCTAGTAAAAGAACTATTCCAAGACTGCTTGTTTCCCACAAAAGAAAATTCAAGCTCAGTGTTCTATGGGGAAAATGTTTCATTAGTAATTTTCAATCAGCCCACAATAACAGTAACAATGGTAACAAAAAGAATGAACAAAATAAATCTTAAAGAGTATTATAAAACTATCACAAGACTTTTATTTTAGATAAAGAAACAATACTAAATGGAAAAAAAAGTCAGTATTCTAAACATTGGAAAACTGTACACTTGATTTGTATAGGTTTTTACCAACAGAATAAAAAGAATATATCTTCTCTCCTAGAGCAAAGGCTCAGGGCTGATCACAAAATAGTTCCAAAAGGAACAGGTCATTGAACAAAGCATTTGCAAGAGAATCAGTAGGAGAGAGTGAGAAGTTTCACAGGGCTCTTTGTCCTCCCTAAGAGTCTCACTTGTAACTTTAGTAAGGGAGGTCCCACAGATTTACAGAACTGAAGGGAAACCAAAGATCTACAAAGTAGCTTGAGTAAAGGACATTCCATATTCCTAATCAAACACCTTGATTCTTCCATCAACACATTCTTGAAATTTCTTCTGCTACGAAGATCACCTACCCCAAGTGTTTAGCTGTGATGTGTGGGAAAGCTCAGGCACAGAAGTGTTAGCTGGCCTTTACACTTTATACCATCTGGTCCTCTACCCTTAGGAATGCACTTTACTTTTGATACCAACAATTGTTATGGTCTATTTCTGTCGTATTCCTAAATGAATCAATATAAACCCTTGTGAAATGAAGCAATGTGCTACTAAATCAGGTTTGACCTTTTAATCCTTTAGAAAGTGTTAAGAGTTGGCTACATTTCTAAATTTTTGGCAGTTGTTCAATAATATCTTTTTTTTTTTTTTTTCTTTCTTAAGAAACTGTCTGGAGTAATTATTCATATACTGGGACAAAGAGATGACCTAGAGTAAGATGAGATATTTTAATTGCCTTAGAGAAAAAAGAGTGTTCTTGTTAGATTGACATCGCTGTAAATATTCATTCACTTGTAGACACGTTTTTGTACAATTATTGTTAGCTAAAGGCAATAACTTTGTTTTCTGGGTATTGGGGAAAGGCATCTGCCTCAGCAGAGCATCTGATCGAAGTCCTAGGCCAAAGAGTTCCCTTTTTAAAATACCTCCAGCATCACCATTTCTTCACCTGCACAACCTCCCATTAAAAACAATCCAAAGATTACCTAAGAAAATTGAATTAGGTACATTGATTCCTGCACATGAGACCTCACATCTGGAGTTTATAAATGCATTAGTGATGTTTCTTTATAGAGAAACAGTTAAAAATAAACAACTAGGAAGGAGCTGGTCAGAGAAAAGGAGCAGCACAGGACTTTATAACAGGCCATGAAATCTCTTGACCTTCAGTGTGAAGACACAAAAATAAAAATCATTTATCAAAATATCTCCCAATTCTATGCTGTGAAAAACGCTGGGTTTTTTTCAGGGGTCTTTATCTTTCAAAATTTTCCTTCTACTGGGAAGCTATGGCTATTCTCTGGGAGTAATTTCAGGTAGGGTTTGATCCCTGCCCCATATCACTTGCTCTAGTAAGGCGGGCCCACACTGCACAGCCCCACACCACCATGCAGGCACATGAGGACAGCCCACTCTCAAGGTGCCTCCAGATCTCACTTGATTTTCTGGTCATTTTAGTGCCCACCCAGGTCTTCCTAACATCAGGGGTTCAACTTAGCCTTTAAGACAGATGTGGTGTGCAGGGGCATGTAGTTAACACTACTAGGTGACATGAACCCAAACTTCTCTGTTGTAAAGCCCCTGGAAAGCAGCCCTGCATCTGTTGATGAAAGGTGGGTCTGGAGTCAAGCACAGCTGTGGCCCATACCTGCAACACAGCAGGAGCTGCCCTCTTCCTCCCAGCCGGGAAGGCAGTTGCTTCTGGAACTCCACACTACAGCCCATGGAGGACCCCATGCTGGAGCAGGTGGATGTGACCTGAAGGAAGCTGTAGCCCATGGAGAGCCCATGCTGGAGCAGGACCTGTGGCCCCACAGGGGACCCACGCTGCAGCAGTCTGCTCCTGAAGGACTGTACGCCATGGAAAGGACCTATGCTGGAGCAGTTTGTGAAGAACTACAGGCCATAGGAAGGACCTATGTTGGAGAAGTTCATGAAGGACTGTGTTCCGTGGGGGGACCCCACACTGCAGCAGGGGAAGAGCATGAGGAGGAAGGAGCAGCCAAGACAAAACATTATGAATTGACTACAACTCCCATTCCCTGTTCCGCTCTGCTGGAGGTAGAGAAGTCGGGAGTGAAGTTGAGCCTGGGAAGAAGGGAGGGGTGGAGGGAAGGTGGGGTTTTTTTTAGATTTGTTCTCATTTATTATTATCCTACTCTGATTAATTGTCAATAAATTAAATTAATTTTCCCCAAGTCGAGTCTGTTTTGCCCATCATGATAACTGGTGAGTAATCTCCCTGTTCTTATCTCAACCCATGAGCTTTTAATTGTGTCTTTCTCTCCCTATCCTGTTGAGGAGGGGGAGTGATAGAGTGGCATGGTGGGCACCTGGCAGCCAGCACAGGGACATTACTTTCGTGTGGATTGCTTTACAGGGGATCAAACCTCCATGTATATTTTTTTTGGAGTTGTGCAAGTTTGAATGCCCTGTATGGACAAAGCAACTACAATGACCTGTTTACAATTGCTGCAATGTTCCTTGCCATGTATCCCAACAAAGATACGTGTCTTTAAATTCCAGGTACATAAACTTCCCCTTTCAAATAAAATATAAAAAAGGCTGGATAAAAAAGTAACAGAAATACCATTACATTTGTTTTAATGGCATATTCCTCTCTTATACCTCCTTTCATTATTATTTTGCCAGTGTTATTTTCAGATTCTCATATACTTCAGGTTGTTTTCCTCCTATGTGTTTATTGCTTTGCAGAGCTGCACATGAAATATTTAATGAAAACAGAAAGTACAAACACATAGCAGAAACTGCATGTTCCTCCAGTGCTACCTCACCTCTAGAATTGCTTTTCTTCTTTTCATTAATGGCTAAGAGAATAATTAGGATAGCAGAAGAGCATTTGCACCATTAATAGGACATTCCATTACTTTTAATCACAGGAGCAAACAGAAGATAGACCCAGGGTGAGGAAGACTCTACTGGAAATACTTTTCACAGGAGCCAAGATGCCTCTCCCTCAGAAGATTTCAATTTGCAGAAAAGAACACACGTATAGAGGACAATGATCTGATACGTATCTGAGCTGGATGGGATTGCAAATGTATTCCTCTACTATCTGTAGTCTGTGTTGTATAAGACTTAATGAGCTTCATCTCAAAGCCCTTGAGAGAAAAGATGTGTCTGTTCATGCCTCCAAGCACTACTTCTTTAGCTCTCATAAGAATTCGAACACCATCTTTCTCAATATGCCATGGCCCAAATATAGACCCGGTATGTAACAAGGACCTGAGATCAATGAAAAAAAGTTGAAGGGCAGGCATTTTAATGCTTTGTTTAAACTCTGCCTCTTTAGTCTTGGATTCTGTTTCACATTCCTTACAACAACAACAACAGCAATACTGAGTGCAGTGGGAATCACACGTGTGGGTCACTGAGTAGCCCAGGCCTGAATACAGAATAATGTTCATCAGCACAAGGGACATTGGAAATACAGAGGAAGAAATGTTTCTGAAAGGTTAAAAGCTGCTTGGTTGTCCTGCTTGTATTTGTAGAATGACAGAAAAGAAAGAGAAAGAACATAATGAAAAAAAAAAAAAAAACCAACCAAAACTTGTCCTGGTTTCAGCTGGGATAGAGTTAATTTTCTTCCTAGTAGCTGGTATAGTGCTGTGTTTTGGATTTAGGATGAGAATAATGTTGGTAACACACTGATGTTTTGGTTCTTGCTGAGTAGAGTTTACACTAGTCAAGGACTTTTCAGCTTCCCCTGCTCTGTCCAGTGCACAAGAAGCTGGGAGGGGGCACAGCCAGGACAGCTGACCCAGACTGGCCAAAGGGCTATTCCATACCATATGACGTCATGCTCAGTATATAAACTGGGGGAGTTGGCCGGGGAGGCAGCGATCGCTGCTCAGGAACAGGCTGGGTATCAGTCGGTGGGTGGTGAGCAATTGTATCGTGTATCAGTTGCTTTGTATATTAGTCTTGTATTATTATATTATTATTACTATTACTATTCTATTTCATTTTACTTCAATTATTAAACTGTTCTTATCTCAACCAACGAGTTTTCTGACTTTCACCCTTCCAATTCTCTCCCCCATCCCACTGGGGTGGGGGGAGTGAGCAAGCGGCTGTGTGGTGCTTAGTTGCCAGCTGGGGTTAAACCACGACAAAAACAAATGGTCAAAATAGGTCTGTCTTACCAAGATTTCTAGGTGAGTCCATCTTGTCCTATGGTCTGAGAAACAGCATTTACACGCAGTTTCTCAGGGGCACTTCTCTTTACCACAAAGAAATAGTTTTGTAATCCCAGAAGTTTCTGATTCATCTTTCCTGGATTTGGAACTTGTATATAAAACAACTGTGGTAACTCTGACAGGAGTCACACAAAAACCTTCAGTTAATATCTATATTCCCAAGAGTTTTCCGAGAAGTATATATCTACTTCTACTCAGACAGTTCCACCTTCCTGAATATTTCCAGCCACGCAGTCATTGAACAAACACACACATACATTTTTGACATGGCAGCAACCAGATTGATTTATTACACATAACTGCAAATCTTTACAGTAGAAATACCTACATCCAAATTAATTGACTTTGGCACCCTTTAAGATTAAGGGAGAAAAACAGGTATCTATAGTATCCAAACTGTTGACCTATTTTATTTTTAGTCTAGGATGATTCACAATCTAGAAATGTTTATTTCTCTCCACCAACTACAAAAGGAGCACAAGATGTGTATGTGTCCATTGTAGCACCCTAACCATCCTATTGGTATATTATTATCCTTTCATGATGTTTTCTTGTATTCCTCTTTCAAAGGCTGCAGGACACCTGTCTTTTTTATTATTTATCACTCCTCCAAGAGTTTTGTCATCCACCTACTGAAACTAATATTTTAAATGTTTCTTTTCCAAGATACAGATGAAAAAATGTTAAACAGCACAGGTGTCGTGGTTTAACCCCAGCCAGCAACTAAGCACCACGCAGCCGCTCGCTCACCCCCCCCACCGGCGGGATGGGGGAGAGGATCGAAGGGCAAAAGGGGAAAACTCGTGGGTTGAGATAAAAACAGTTTAATAACTAAAGTAAAATAAAAAATAGAACAGTAGTAATACAAAGCAAGCGGTACACTGTACAATTGCTCACCACCCGCCGACCGATGCCCAGCACATCCCCCAAGCAGCGACCGAACCCCTCCCCGGCCAACTCCCCTGCTTATATACTGAGCATGATGTCACGTGGTATGGAATAGCCCCCGCCCAGTCTGAGTCAGCTGCCCCAGCTGTGCCCCTCCCAGCCTCCCGTGCCCCTGGCAGAGCATGGGAAGCTGAAAAGTCCTTGACCAGTGTGAGCACCACTTAGCAAGTACTTAGCAAGAACCAAAACATCAGTGTATCATCGACATTGTTCTCAACCTAAACCCAGAACACAGCCCCATACCGGCTACCAGGAAGAAAACCAACTCCATCCCAGCCAAAACCAGGACAACAGGGCAAGAGCTGATTTCCACAGAGCTCCACTAGAAACCCACCCATGTGATGATGAATCTTCATTGCCAATGGCATTTGGAGACCTATCTGTCAGCCAGCTGTTAATACATTACAAGTATGTCATGTTGATTATGTGTCACTATTTTTTTTGATCGAAACATCAGGCAGCAGTAAGTCAAAACCAATAAAGGATTACATTACATTGACACTAACACTTTTATCAATAGATATCAAATTAGTTTGACAAAATCTATTTTCCATAAACTGTTTTAATAGAAATTGATTATATTATGGTCCTATCATAGTTTAAGGCTTTGAATCCTCTATCAGTCATTTTACATTTTTTCCAGGGGAAGTTATCATGGGAACAGACATATAACAGCTTGGGTCATTGTCACAAGAAGGATATAATAAATGACAACCCACAGTGGATCTGGATACCAGAGTTCATTTAAGAACCTCTGAGATTAGAGTTTTTGACCTACTTGATTATCTCACACACGCACTGCACTCACTTGATCCCACAGCATTTTGCTATGTATTGACTTCCTTTCGCATCAGGGAGATTGCTGCCAGTCTGCGAAGGTCAGGCAGAAAACCAAACTGGTTCCCACCATGCTGCTGCTCACACTTACCACTACAAGGGGTTATTGGCCAAGGTCCCTGGGTGTCCTCCAGCATTTGTCTCCAGGCAGCTATCCCGTCTTGGGATCTTTCCCCACTTCCAGGATCTTCACCACCTCCTTTCTAGGTCCCCTTCTCTCCAAGACCATTTTTTTCTGGGGGGGGGACGACACACCCTTCTTTTCAGCACCACTTCTTCTTTGCAGCATCCTTAACCTGTGTTTTTTTCTCCAGTCTAAATAATCTATATGTGTCTAATAGTCCAGGCACAATGTGTGACCAGCCCCCTAACTGGATGGTTCTATTTCCTGTCTCCTTATTAACTGGAGGATTCGGGACATGCCACTTTTGTTTAATCCAGGTAGCATCAAAATTTACAATGAGCCTGTACCAGTTGCAGTGGCCAAATAACAGGCTTCTGCCCGAGAGTTGAAAAGTTCAATTTTGGACACAGACACACGTATTTGATTATCTGCCACACATTAGTGTTCACAATATGTAAGCTATTTTTTTCATTTATGACATTCATTCTTTTTTTTTTTTCAATACATACTTGTCCTGACTTCTTCCAGGCCTCTAAAACTTGTCTACTCTTTCATTATATTAATTAATTAATATTAATGACACAGAGAGACCTTCAGTCAGTTATTTAAGAATACTAGATAACCATATTTTCATATGCAAAAGTACCCAAATATAGTAACCTCTGTTCAACACTCTTTTTAGTTAATATCGGAGTAGAAAATACTGCACTGCTGTGAAGTAATGTCGTGGTTTCACCCCAGCCAGCAACTAAGCACTACACAGCCGCTCACTCACTCCCCCGAGCCTGGTGGGATGGGGGAGAGAATCGGAAGAGTTAAAGTGAGAAAACTCGTGGGTTGATATAAGAACAGTTTAATAATTGAAATAAAATAAAATAGAGCCTTAGTAATAATAACAATAATATAATAATAATATAATAATAACATACAAAACAAGTGATACACTATACAATTGCTCACCACCCACCAACCAATGCCCAGCACATCCCTGAGTAGCGATCGCTGCCACCTGGCCAACTCCCCCAGCTTATACACTGAGCATGACGTCATATGGTATGGAATAGCCCTTTGGCCAGTCTGGGTCAGCTGTCCTGGCTGTGCCCCCTCCCAGCTTCTTGTGCACCTGTCAGAGCAGGGGAAGCTGAAAAGTCCGTGATTAGTGTAAACACTACTTGGGAACAACTCAAACATCAGTGTGTTATCAACATTATTCTCATCCTAAATCCAAAACACAGCACTATACCAGCTACTAGGAAGAAAATTAACTCTATCCCAGCTGAAACCAGAACAAGTAATACTAAATTTTCTTCCTCCCCCTCCACACCTTAAAAACCGAGCAGAAGAATTTGGTGGCTATTTCTCCTTTTTCCTATTATTTTTCAAAAGCCAAATTCCAGCATTCTGCCATTGTTAAGTTTCTATAGTATTTAAGATTCCTGTCCATTAGTGAGTATCCTTTATGGGCTTCCTGTAGGAATAGTTTACAGTTCTTAGCTTCTGATTGTATGTGATAGTCTACATTTTGTTCTTTTTATCATTTTTTTCAGCACAGCTGACAATGACCACAAGCAGAGGTTATCCCTTTTCGCACTGCTACCACTTTTGCTGGTCACTGTTACTGGCTGTGGGGGCACTGAATGGACTGACAATCTGTATTTGTTCTTTCTAAAACACCTCTTTATCTGCTGGAAGAGTTTAACCTTACCTACAGACTCCTGTACTAACCTTCAATGTTCAACTTCCACTCTCCCTTATTACTATCCTCCACCCCCTCACCCAAAAAAAGATGATTTAATGCTCAGATTTCTAATACTCTGGAGGATGGAGCCTGGGAGCACAACCACATAGTCTTTGCAGAGAAGAGACAGAGGGATCTCCCATTAGATCTGTTCAAAGCCACAACCCCCCTCACCATAACCTTGCTGGAGAGCAAACAATCTTAGCACAGAAGTCCCCGAGGCCCGCTACTGCCAAAACCAGAACTAGCAGCTACACATTAGCAAAACTCTCCTGTTGCTTCTCCTTATTCATGTCAGAGCTTTGGTTGTGAGTCAGAGTCTCTCCTCCATATTTTTAGCAGTATTTTTTTCATGCCATCAGTACATCCTCTTTATTGTCACTCCTTTTCAAACAAAAATATTATGAAGTGGTGGATAATTGCTGATGCTGTCAGACCTTGAATGGGTGCTAATATGGTGACACCAGGATGCTCCATCTGCATGTCCTGGGTTTTCTCCAGGTATCCAGGGAAAGCACCCTGTTCTCCCATGTTCTTCTCACTGTGGAAGCAGGTTTCACTCATGTGACATAGTCTGAGCTTGATTTATTGTCCTCATGTAGCTGCAGTGATCAAGCTCTAGACAGCACCAGGTGCACCTGGTGTATGTACCTTATTACCCTTTTTCTCAGTTCTTGACCCTCCTTTTCATTCTTGTACCTCCTTTTCTCTGCCCCAGCCTCTTTCCAAATAAGCAACTTGCCCCAGTTATATTTTCTCCACTGGTCTCAGTTTTGCTACCTCCATACCCACATTAAGTATTTCTGGTATTACTGTTACCTGGATGATCTTTGCCCTGCAATGTATCACTGTTTCCATTATCCAGGTACTGCTTGGCCTTGGAAGATTCTGCTCCCCTCCAGTTATCTATCAAGTCTGGCCATCTCATATAACTCCTCCTTAGCAACCTGTGAAATCCAGCCAGTGCTCATGGCACCATCTTCTCTCAGCTTCTCACATAGGTATCCAGCACATCCAGGAATTTCTCACATTTGGTAGCTTTTCACTGAACATCTTGTTCAGTTAGCTGAACCTCAGGCCAGCACCTAGTCAGTGACCTAGACATTGGATTGTAACCCTAAGAAAAGATAAAGAAAAAAAATAGCTTCATTTCAGAAACAAAGCAATAAACAGCTATGTTAATAAGCATTTCATTCTTGCTAAAAAAAACAAGAGTGAAGATGCTGTCACAGGAGTGTTGGCCTACAGAGGTAGATCTCAGCTACCCTTGTGGCATCATGGGGCACACTGCCCTATATAAGTACCTTGGTTGATAGAAAAATAAAGCTGAAGCCAAATGAGACTCCAAAGACTTTTATGTGACTGGCTTTCCATCTCAGTAGCAACTGGGCAAGCAGAACAGATGGATTGGTTTGGGAAGAAGTCATGAGACCCACAGTGACAGTAAAGGAAAGAGGATTTAGTAGCAAGATGTAAGACAAAATAAGTTTGCATATAGAATGATTATGTAAAGACACACAAATTACATTTTTCTTAGTGAAAACTTAAAAAAAAAATTATGTGAGGAATGAAGGTTTTAAACTAAATTATACTATTTCTCTACCTGATCATTATGGGATTGGAAATCTCAGAGGATTTTCAGAGTAGACTACAAGGATAATTTACTTTCAAATAGACAAACTAGGTATTAAATACTTATGAATAAGTGTTACAATGTCCCTAGAGTCTTCGTTGTGAACCAGCTAAAAACTTGGTCTTATAAAACAAAAATTGGCTTTGCAAAAACAAGAAAAGTTTCTTCTTTTTTTAAGCAGGAAAACATTCTATAATTAAAGTGATTTCATTCCTGAAAGGATATTTACTTTATGTATGATCATTAGCACCACACAAATCTATCTCAGAAAAGTTAAGCAGAGCAGATAAAGCCAGGCATGTACAGAGCAGGGGAAGGAAGCTCTGTGAAAGCCAAAAGGCTAAAAGAATATTTACACGTTTACAATACTTAAGTGATGTGTTGCTAACTGAAGTTACTAATTTCACATGATCTTACAAAAGTCCTTTACATAACATAGACCTAGTTTATCAGATCATCCTAAACTGGACATCCAGAAGCCACTCAGCTCCTGAGGCTCACACAGATATACAGACTGTGACGGCAACTTGCTCCTGTGTAGGCATCTAGGTATAGTTACCGATGTTTAGGACTGTTAGGTAGGGCTTCCTGCTGCCTACATACAACCACTGGAATTCAAGTGGGATATTGTGGAGAGTCAGATTGATGGAGGATCTTTGGGAGACCTTCACAGTCCCATGCTGGCAGCTGAAAACAGCATGGGATACCTGAGGACAACTCAGCACAGGATACCTTATGCTAGGACAACTGAATTCTACCTCTGCTTTCCCAAACTGTTTGTCTAGGTACCACTTTGTAATAAACAAGATAACGTTGCATTATCTAGAATTAAAATCTAAGTTGCCTTTGGCCTTAATTGCACAAAAAATCTGGGGACATCATTTCAGATTTTGTCTCTCTTCAAATTAGACTGTAAGTGAAACACTTGCATTTCCATATCAGAGGAAAAAATTGGGAGGAAATGAGTCCTGTGAGTCAAAAAAGATAAAAAGATCAGCTACATACAGAGCAAGCATGTAACAGTGTAGGCTGTTGTGCAATTTGATAAAGCAGGAGTTCATTATCAGTGACAATCTATTTATTAGTGAAACAGACAGGAAAATAATGAAAGGAAAGCCATAACAGAGATATTATTCTCCTAAGCAGAATCCTGAATGTGCCTTTCACTAGCGGAAGGTTATAGTTAATCAGTAGCTAACAACTTGTAATATCAGTAGGGACAGATGTTTCCTACAATGTAAATAAAATGCATCTGAGAAGCCATCATCAACAGGAATTTGTCTTTCCTGAATTAAACATATTACTGATTTTCCTCTCTTTAATTATGCTATTTGCTATTAACTGCCCTAGCATTAAGGCAGAACTCACCATATGAATGTCAGTTTCCTATGAAACACTATAAAAGCCTTTTTTAAAAAATAATTTATTTCATTTGGCAGCTTGGTGTATAATAGTAGAGATATATATTGTTGACTTTGTATTTTAATTCTTTGGGTTTCCTCTTCTCTCTCCTTGGCAATAACTCTTTGATGCCTGGTGGAAAAAGAGTTATATTTAAATAAATTCTCCAGCAGAATATATTTTGTCATTTACAGTAAATTTAATCACTTTTTCCCTCAAGGGGATCATCCTATGAGCTAATCTCACCTCTTTTAGTTTCTTTTCTTCTTCTTTATTTAGCCCCAAAAGTACAATTTGTTGGAGGTTTTTTCCTTGGGAAATGCTTCACAGCTGGCCCTCTAACTGATGCAGAATTGAGTTAGAAATTTTTATTAACATATTTGTGCAATTCTAACTTGTTCTTTTACAGTAATAACAACAAAAAGATCATTTAATGGAGACAGCCTGAAATCTCTGGTTTCTTTATCTATTAGTCTCAGGAAAAAAAAAAAATCTTACTAATACCAGATAAGGATGTGAAATCATTGCAATCATGAGTCATCTCTTGAGATTAAGACATATTACTCAGGCTTCATGGTTAGGTACAAAAGGCAAAGACCTCTATTTGATCGGGTGCCCCTTCAGGCAGGTCCTTCTTATGTGGCTCGGCAAAAAAGCAAACCATCTTACTACTTTGTGCCAACAGCTCTGAGAGTGACTTTCATGCCAAATTTGTCTCCCACTTGTGAGTGCCTGCCAGATCACAGTGACCTCTGACCAGGGAAGGGGGAAGCCTTGGGTCCACCTCACCCAGCAGAACCAATGCATACAGACCTGCCATGTCAACAGTCCTGAAACCTTGGCCTTGTCCAGCAGCCTCCAGCTACCCTGTCTGAACGGATTCATATCACCATCTGCAAAGGATGCGGGTTCAGAGTTCAAAGAGTAAAACTTCCTGAGAGGATCTCTCTGGAGAGCTGAGTTATTAGTGTCTCTGCTGAAGAAGCTACTCCTCACCCAACATCATATTTCCTTATTAACTGAACTGTTTACTTCTCTGCCCCAAAGCAACTCTTCCTTTATTTTATGACCATGCAGAACTAGGTGTCCAGAAGACAGCTGAGGTAACTGTACTGTAAATATTTGGGCTACTGCCTTTGATCTGTATTTCTTTTCATGTCCCTGCCAGTCATTTCCTCTCAATGTACTTCTCTGTCTCCTTGGCCTTCAAGTATTCAAAAGTTTTTCATGAGAATATAATGCATTCTTTTTCCAGTTATTGGCTAGCCATTCAGCTTGAGATGCTCTTACCTATGCAGAAATAATTATTTCAGGAGTGTTTAAATGAATCTTAGTGGCAGTGTTAAACTCTGCTGATTATTTATATGTTTGAAAGATGGATGGTTTCAGAGAGTCTGTTACCATCATACACAGGTTTAAAACCTCTGCAGGTGTCTTTGGGATCTACTGCCATTCTCATCCATGCTCTGGCAGGAAAATAATCAACTTCATCTTCCTGCTTCTGCTGCTGCCATTATAGCAAATAAAATTAATAACTTCAAAATCCCTGGGCCTGGTTTAGTCTAACATTAACATTAAATTACCATGCTTTGCTGTTAGCTTTTTAATTTTTACCTCTGGTGATTTCATGTTGTTACGAAATTCATCGTGTTCTCAAATATGAATAAATCATCCATGTCAGTCCTCTCAACACATATGTCATAACCTCCATGTCACTTTAACTGCAAGCTCCTAAAGAGAAAAAAAAATAAGGTCACCTTTCTCAGAACTGCCTGGCTCATCCCTTTTACAGAAAAGGAGCAAAATACTAGGAAGAATTTAAAGCTTCAGTGCTATCAACTCATGGTTGAACACCTGAGCTAGAAGAGTGCACAAACTGTAACCTGTGGCACTGGTAGGTCAAAAGACTCTACTGCACTCCAGAGAAGCTGGATGAGGGCAGTCAGGAAAGACATTATTAGGGGGCTAATTCTCCATCATCCTCAAAGGTAGGACTACCCTGACCCTGGTCTTCTGCAGACCCCCTCACACTGTGGATCATCACAGGTAAGAGTCTAAGATTTACCTATCTGAGAACAGAAATAAATGACATCCTGGAAGAGACCCTAGCAGACAATGTATGTGTTCACCGGATTTGTATCACACTAAATCGCTCTTCTCAAGCTGGCAACACTGACATCATAAATGACACATGCAGGAACCCAAACTTGGACTGCAATTTTTTAGCACAATATGATTATCACTTCGTATGGATTATCATCCTCTCTCTTGTGTGGGATAATTTATATTCTACCAGTAGTAGACTGACACATTTTTCTACTGAAACTATTTTAAGGTACACCTTATTTTTTCACAAGATCATGCACACTTAATTTGCAAAATGTTCATATTTTTATCCTAAGAAGTGATTTGTTATTCACTTGGATGAAAATATTTTTAGTTTCATTGCATTGTGGCAATGAATAAGCTGTATTGTTTTATTTTTTTTTTTCAAAGTTAGATAGCACTTTGCTTTATGAGCTGAATGGAAGTGTATTGTTTGCCAAATCTGTGAAATACAACGCAGGCTGCTAACTCTGTGCTGTTTACCACAGGCAATAATAAAGAGCTCAGTCTACTTTCTGCTGAAGTATTGGTACATAGCAGCCTACTTCCAGGTTAATAATGGATAATCATGACAAACACATACCCAACAGAGATCTTCCGCATAGTAGCTAAGTCTACACATCACTGGAAGAGCAGTCTCAGGAGCATGGTGTGTTCCCAGTTTGCTTCCTCCCTGTCCAAACAAAGGATTTGCAAGATGTTGCATAGTGTTAGAGGATGACCTAGGAGCTTCTTCTGATGACACACTGTGACCTTACTAGTAAAATATTAATATGCCACATATTTTGGATACTGCCCTTGAGGCATGTCTGGAACTGTGCTTCCGTCTCACTGTTTAGAATGCAATCTTTTCATGATGGTTGATTTGGGGATAGTCTCAGAAGACAATTTGCAGGTGGCCCACTTTTGATGGATACTTGCTAAACTATAGTTCGATAGCTTGCCACAAGAACTGTCACTGAAATTAAATTATAGGCTTTCAGTGACAACTGAATATAGCTCCAGACAAAGTATCTCAAGGAAGATCTAGGAGAGCTATAACTGAAACAAAGAACTGCACAGAAGAGGGTAAAAAGGGTGATCCAGCTATAGTATGGCTCCCATCTATTTGATAATTTGTTTTTTTAAAAAAAAAGAGAATAAGGAAGAATGCGAAAAGATACATGAAAAGACTATCAGATCAGTAACGACATGGAGATGGTGAACAGGAGGCATCTGCTCACTGTTTCTCACAACACTAGGGAACATCCAGTCAAATGAAGAAACAGTAGACTTAGAGCAACAAGAGGAAGTTGTTTTTCACATGGCATGATGTCGTGGTTTAACCCCAGCTAGCAACTAAGCACCACACAGCCGCTCGCTCACTCCCCCCTTGGGATGGGGGAGAGAATCAGAAGGGTAAAAGGGAGAGAACTCGTGGGTTGAGATAAGAACAGTTTAATAATTGAAGTAAAATAAAAGAGAACAGTTAAATAGGTAAAGCAAAAGCTGCGCACACAAACAAAGCAAAACAAGGAATTAATTCGCTACTTCCCATCGGCAGGCGGGTGTTCGGCCATCCCCAGGAAAGCAGGGCTCCATCACGCGTAACGGTTACTTGGGAAGACAAACGCCATCACGCCAGATGTCCCCCCCTTCCTTCTTCTTCCCTCAGCTTATATACTGAGCATGACGTCATGTGGTATGGGATAACTCTTTGGCCAGTCTGGGTCAGCGCCCCTGGCTGTGCTCCCTCCCAGCCCCCCCGTGCACTGGGCAGAGCACGGGAAGCTGAAAAGTCCTTGACCAATGTAAGCGCTACTTAGCGACTATTTAGCGGTACTTAGCATCGACATTGTTCTCCTCCTAAACCCAAAACACCGCCCCATACCGGCTACCAAGAAGAAAATTAACTCTATCCCAGCTGAAACCAGAACAGTATCCACCCTTTATTCCATACCATTTACGTCATGCACAGGTCTCACATTATCCAATACATCCTCTTTAACCACCACCCCCCTTCCCATCCTTTGATACAATACACAGGTATCATTCCCTTAGTCTATGGACCACCCCTGGGAAATGTTTGTAGTTCATTTAGTCCATGACTTTGGGCTCCATCGGTGACGGTGGTCACTCAGGACAGGAGAGGCAGCATGTTGTGCGGATTTATTGGGCACCAAAGCCGGCTCAGGTCGGGTCACTGCTGCACTTGCACTGCTTCTTGTAAGGCTTCTCCTCCATTGGTTCAGGTAGTTCCTGCTATGGTAATTCCTATAACATGCAACTCAGATCATGGGTTACAACAATTTAAAGGTATTTCGATTACAATCTCCACCCCGGCTCCTTTTGACCAGGTTATAGGATTTAACACTGCAATGGACTCCTCCCCTTGCCCCTGCTCTGGCGTGGGGTTCCTCCCATGGCAGACAGTCCTCCATTAACTTCTCTAACATGAGTCCTTCCCACGGGCTGCAGTTCTTCACAAACTGCTCCAGCGTGGGTCCCCTGTGGGGTCACAAGTCCTGCTAGCAAACCTGCTCCAGCGTGGGCTCCTCTTTTCACGGGTCCACAGGTCCTGCCAGCAGCCTGCTCCAGTGCGGGCTTCCCACAGGGTCACAGCCTCCTTCGGGCATCCACCTGCTCCAGCATGGGGTCCTCCACGGGCTGCAGGTAGATCTCTGCTCCACACTTAACTTCCATGGGCTGCTCTGGCATGGGATTATCCACGTCCACAGATGCTTTGGGGTGTCGTGCTCCCTCAGGGACTCATCCACAGGTCACAGTCCCTTTGACTCGAGTTCACACTGGAGTTCCAGCCTGTCCAGTACAGCAGTACAGAAAAACAGCAGAGATGCCCTCGCCATCTGCCAGCCCAGGTGCATGGCCATTGCTGTTATCAAATTGTCCCAGGCACAGCACAATAAGGTGATGAGCAGTACAGCAAGCAGAAAAGCAAAAAAAAAAAACCAGCCACTAACGAGCACTAGGCTCTAATATACAGTAAGGCAAGCAAGCCCCGTGGCAAACACAGAAGCCTGCCGATTAACAACTAAACAGCAATAACAGCTATAAATTCGATCTAGCACATTCCAATTAAATCTGTCGTTATCTCGAACCCTTCAAGCCCCACGCTGGGCGCCAAAAAGGACTGTCGTGGTTTAACCCCAGCTAGCAACTAAGCACCACGCAGCCGCTCGCTCACTCCCCCCCGGTGGGATGGGGGAGAGAATCGGAAGGGTAAAAGGGAGAGAACTCGTGGGTTGAGATAAGAACAGTTTAATAATTGAAGTAAAATAAAAGAGAACAGTTAAATAGGTAAAGCAAAAGCTGCGCATGCAAACAAGGCAAAACAAGGAATTAATTCGCTACTTCCCATCGGCAGGCGGGTGTTCGGCCATCCCCAGAAAAGCAGGGGTCCATCACGCATAACGGTTACTTGGGAAGACAAACGCCATCACGCCAGATGTGCCCCCCTTCCTTCTTCTTCCCCCAGCTTATATACTGAGCATGACGTCATGTGGTATGGAATAACTCTTTGGCCAGTCTGGGTCAGCGCCCCTGGCTGTGCTCCCTCCCAGGCCCCCCCCCCCCGCCCCCGCCGTGCACCGGGCAGAGCATGGGAAGCTGAAAAGTCCTTGACCAATGTAAGCGCTACTTAGCGACTATTTAGCGGTACTTAGCATCGACATTGTTCTCGTCCTAAACCCAAAACATAGCCCCATACCGGCTACCAAGAAGAAAATTAACTCTATCCCAGCTGAAACCAGGACACATGACTAAATGAGTTGGTTTTCCCGTGGCATGACTAAATGCTGGAACTTGTTGCCAGAGAGTATTGTGGAGGCCATTTAAAAAATAAACAAATGTGTTCAGGAGAATCTACTGATGTTTATTAAACACAAGGATCTGGAGCTTAACTCTGTCACAGTAAGACCCTCACCAATGAACTGAGGGAAACAGGAAGGTATGTACAAGGATTTAAGGATTTCTCATGATCCATCCCTGTTCTTGAACTATTTCCTAAGCATCTGCTTGGGATCATTGTTGAAGAGAGGACACTGGGTGAGATGGACCTATGTTCTGATCCAATATAAAGTTATTTTGTCATTCATTGTGTATGTAAATCAATAAGTGTAGTTATAGCATCTCCATCTATATAGCAGTCAGGATATTGTTTGCACAAGGGTGCAAATTTTTTAATTCATATTTGAAGCAGTGCTGACAGAAGCCTTTGACTAACTGGAGCAATTTCTGTGGAGGGCCACCAAGGTGGTCAGGGCTGGAACACCTGCCCTGTGAGGAGTCTCTGAGGGACTAGAGCTTGCTCAGCCTGGAGAAGTGATGGCTTCAGGGGGACCTACTAGCAGCTGCCCAGCACCTCATGGGAGGTTAGTGAGAAGATGGAGCCAGGCTCTTTATTGAGGTGCATGGTGAGAGAGCAAGAGACAGTATTCATAAATGGAAACAGGGGAGGCTCCAACTGGATGTAAGGAAAAAAATTTCCCCATGAGAAAAGTCAAGCAGTGGAGCAGGTTGCCAAGAGACCAACCTACAGTGGAGTAGCCTGTGGCATCTCCATTCTTGAAGAATTTTAAGGCCCATCTGGAAAAAGTTCTGAGCCACATAGTCTGAATTCAGTGTTGACCCTACTTTGCACAGACAGTTGACCATGTCTTCACCCAGTTCTGGTCAAATGATTTTCCACTCCAGGAGACCAAATGCCAAAAAGTACTGTAACTTTTATTGCTACACTATAATGTTTTCTTTAAAGAAAAACACCATTTAAATGATAGGAATACAAAAGCTGAAATGCAAAAAGTTTTTAGGAAGCCTTAATACAGCTTAATAGGTTCAGAAACCTCAAGTTCAACAAGTTTCATATGCTCCATCTACAGCACTTCTACCTGTTTAGGCTCAAATCTCATCACCACTGATTTCCAGAGATGACATTTTAAATGAAAGATCATATTGTACATGAACTTGCCCTGCTGACTGTAGAGGGTTACAGCTGGGTCTCTCAAAGTATAAATAGATTCGTTCTGAAGTGCTGCAGTGAATTAATACCCTATACTGATCTCATTCTCAAATCCCTAATTTACAGTCTTCTGGAGAGAGCTAGCTCCCTAACTTAACTGATAAAAATGTATAACTACAAATAAATTATTGTGCAGAATTAATCACATGTTACTTTGGGTTAGAGTAGATGATTTCAGAGCCCTCATTTATTCATAATTACAGGCTTACAACTTTGCTAAGAGACAGATCCTGACCCTAATCCAAAGACCAATCAAACAAGCTGGTCCTCTGATGCTGTATAAACTGCTCTGCAAAGGATCACTAGATCCTAGATTCCCAGTAGCCAGACAGACTGGGAACCCACTCGAAGTGCACCATATGTCTTAATCAGATCATACTAATGAATTTATTTTTCATAAAAAAACAGAACATGGAAGTGATGTTGGAGGGAAAAGGGCACATATGGACAATGGTAGTTCCAATTCTCCTGTAATGGCTAGCCAGTGCACTCAAGAACAACAGTTATGATTCCACATAACGGACATTCCTTTCATCATGTATTTGTTGCATATTTGGAGTACTTGAAACATATCGCTGCCTGTTTCATTTCCTTTAAACCGGTGAGTATAGAGAATCAGAGAGTCATAGAATCATGGAATCATTTAGGTGGGAAAAGATCTTTAAGATCATCAAGTCCAAGTGTTAATATAGCACTGCCAAGTCCACCACTAAACCGTGTCCCTAAGCACCATATCTACATGTCTTTTAAATATCTGCAGGGATGGGGACTCAACCACTTGAGCCCACTTGGGCAGCCCGTTCCAATGCTTGACAACACTTTCAGTGAAGAAATTTTTCCTAATATCCAACCTAAACTTCTCCTGGTGCAACTTGATGCAGTTTCGTCTTGTCCTATCACTTGTTACTTGGGAGAAGAGACAGGCACCCATCTCACTACAACCTGCTTTCAGGTAGGTGTAGAGAGCAATAAGGTCTCCCCTCAGCCTCCTCTTCTCCAGACTAAAAAACCCCAGCTCCCTCAGATGCTCCTCGTAAGACTTGTGCTCTGAACCCTTCACCAGCTTCATTGCCCTTCTTTGGACACGCTCCAGCACCTCAATGTCCTTCTTGTAGTGAGGGACCCAAAATTGAACACAGTATTCAAGGTGCAGCCTCACCAGTGCCAATTACAGAGGGACAATCACTTCCCTGGTCCTGCTGGCCACACTGTTCCTGACACAAGTCAGGATGCTGTTGGCCTTCTTGGCCACCTGGGCACACTGCCGGCTGGTTGTCAACCACCACCCCCAGGTCCTTTTCCACCGGGCAGCTTTCCAGCCACTCTTTCCCAAGCCTGTAGCATTGCCTGGGGTTGTTGTGACCCAAGTGCAGGACCTGGCACTTAGCCTTGTTGAACCTCATACAGTTGGCCTCAGCCCATTGATCCAGCCTGTCCAGGTCCCTCTGTAGAGCCTTCCTACCCTCCAGCAGATCGACACTTCCACCCAACTTGGTGTCATCTGCAAACTTACTGAGGGTGCACTCAATCCCCTCATCCAGATCATTGATAAAGATATTAAACAAGACTGGCCCCAATACTGAGCCCTGGAGAACACCACTTGTGACCGGCCATCAACTGGATTTACCTCCATTCACCACAACAATCTGGGCCCAGCCATCCAGCCAGTTTTTAACCCAATGAAGAGTATGCCCATCCAAGCCATGAGCAGCCAGTTTCCCCAGGAGAATGCTGTGGGAAATGGTGCCAAAGGCTTTACTAAAGTCCAAGTAGATAACGTCCACAGCCTTTGCCTCATCCACTAAGTGGGTCACCTTGTCGTAGAAGGAGATCAAGTTAGTCAAGCAGGACCTGCCTTTTATAAACCCCTGCTGACTGGGCCTGATCCCCTGGTTGTCCTGTACATGCCACGTGATGGCACTGAAGATGATCTGCTCCATAACCTTCTCCAGCACCAAGGTCAGGCTGACAGGCCTGTAGTTCCCGTATCCTCGTTCCGGCCCTTCTTGCAGATGGGCATCACATTTGCTAACTTCTAGTCGGCTAGGAGCTCCCCGGTTAGCCAGGACTGCTGATAGATGATTGAAAGTGGCGTGGTGAGCACTCCTGCCAGCTCCCAGTATGAAGGTTGTTTAAGTACCCCCTAAAACTAACATATTATAAAATCTAAGTCCTCCCACTCTCCAGTCCATTTAGTTATAAATCACATTTGTTGGCTGTGAATTTAGTGCACAAGCTGATTACTGTGGTATTAATGAGGTGTTTAGATATTACTTGTGTTGCAAAATATGTGATTACTGAAATTCTGTAACAAGCTAAAGGAATTGTCTGAGCTGCGAAGAATAGGCTGGTTTAGCCAGCATGATGGATGCATGGAGTCTAATGAAAGAAATACCCTCTGTGCATTTGCATTAGAGACTATGCATCAGTCAGAACCAGGCTGCCTGATCATGAAAACAAACCTGACAGTGTTTTCTTTGCATTGCTACTGACACATATAACCAACAGAATAACTTTTCTTATTGAGATAGGAGGAGAGGAATGAAATCACTTGATACTGGGATGCAATGCTCTCTCCAAATTGAATATCAGGAACAGAGAGCACTGGGGTACTGGCAGCTACCCATCTGTACCCCTGGTTATTTATTGAGCAGTAGTATAAATAAGAATTTTAATCAAAAGAAACAATCGGTTCTCAATGGTAACACTGTGACAGAGAAATTCTTGCTGGAAGCTCTCTTCAACCAAATATCTGAGTGATGTCTTGGAAAAGGATCCTGAAGGGAAACTGAAGAACAGAGTTATCATCTCAGGTCTGAACTGACAGGCACTTCATTATATTTTTTCTTCCTCTTTTTTTTCTTCTTTTTTATTTTATTTCTTGTTTCTCTTTTTTTTCCTTTTTTTTTTGTTTTATTTCCCCTTCTTTTCTGTCTTTTCTTTGTTTCCAATTCTGCAATCAATTACCTAGCGTGTGTTTTGCTAGGATAAATGTAATTTGTCTTTCTCCTCAAAGTTTCTTCAATAATTAGCCTGGTCTCAAAATGAACTGCCCAGTAAATAGCACTCGTTTTGACAGAAGTGGAGAATCTGATCCTAGTGTGGTGTGATGTATTTTCAGGCTATGTCTAGACGAACCATTCATAGCAGAAATGGCTTCAGTATTGTTCCCTCGTCATCTCAATCTATTTAATCCTCCTTTGCTGCTCTGAAACTTGGTTTAATTCCAGTCAAAACCAGGACAGAAAATGTACATCCAACTCCCTGCTCCACTGCTGCAGTAGGCATTGAGTGGCTCTGCTCTTTCAGAAGCTGCTGCATACAGCACATGGGGAGACGCCATGAGGAGATCCTGAGCCCCTGCAGACCAGCTGGGCTGCATGAACCCTCCCGCTGGTCATGGGCTAAAGTGCCCACATCCATGCTGGGTTTTGATATTCTGAGTTTTTTCACTAAGCTGCCAGAACCAGACAGTCCTGCAGACAGAGAGACCCAGAGAGCCACAGGACTGCACAAGCAAACATGAAAGACATGCCTGTTGAAGGACACGCATTTGAAAGAGACTACTAAGAGTGACACTAGTCAGTTTTGTCTGTGGCGGTAGTAGTAAATATTAATAACATTAATATCTCTTGACCACATTGTACTGGTTTTGGCTGGGATAGAGTTAAGTTTCTTCATAGTAGCTTCTATGGGGCTATGTTTTGGATTTGTGACCAAAACAGTGTTGATAACACAGTGATGTTTTAGCTGTTGCTGAGCAGTTCTTACACAGAGTCAAGGCCTTTTCTGCTTCTCATGCTGCCCTGCCAGCGAGCAGGCTGGGGGTGCACAAGAGATTGGGAGGGGACTCAGCTGGGACAGCTGACCCCAACTGATCAAAGGGATATCCCACACCATAAAATGTTGTGCTTAACAATAAAAGGGGGGGGGGAAAAAGGAGGAAGGGGTGACATTTGGAGTTATGATGTCTGCCTTCCCAAGTAATGGTTACAGCTGATGGAGCCCTGCTTTCCTGGAAACGGCTGAACACCTGCCTGCCAATGGGAAGCAGTGAATGAATTCCTTATTTTGCTTGCTTGCGTGTGCAGCTTTTGCTTTCCCACGAGTTTTCTCAGTTTTACTCTTGTGATTCTCCTCCCCATCCCACTGGAAGGGAGTGAGCAGCAGGCTGTGTGGGGCTGAGCTGCCTACTGGGGTTAAACCACAACATCTACTTCTGGCCTTCTCTGACTCTTCACAGCACTACAGGGAGACAAATCCGGGTCAGGTAGAAGTTGCACATCTTCATCTGGAAGAATCTAATTAACATTGCCAGGGGACAAGAAACATTTTGAAACACCTGGAAATATATTTAAAAAAATACTAATAATTAAAACTTCATCATGGCTAAAATATGCATTTGCGAAGATATTAGCACAGAAAATTTTATTTCCTTTCATAGAACACATATAAATTGCCAATATCTTTCATTTAACCTTAAATTTATCCTCCATCTCAAATTTTCTTTTTATTGTAAAGGTATGATTAATGCAGGGAAAAAAAGCCAGTTATTGTAGGGTTAAGTCACGTTTTCTGCCTGTTGTAACACATACTATATTCCCAAATGCCTGGTGACAACACACATAATTACTTTTTAATTTTTTCCAAGCACTTCTCATCTGTGAGTACAGAATAGCCTAAAACGCATCCTTTCATAAATATTACATGGAAGAGCTCCTGACTATTAAGATAAAAAGGTACATATTTCAGCACACCCCACTGAAAGGAGAAGTTGTCATTTTTATAATAGAATCCAAATCCTGTTTATTTGTTTCAGCTGGTGTCTGTATGAATCAAAGGCACCAGTGGTAATCTGGGATTCATGGGGTTGCATTGGAAGTGTTTGACAAAATCTGCTATCATGATTGCATATGAAAGTGTAGTAGTAGATTTTCCAGGACACTGTATGCAGTACAGCTCACCTGCAGACCATACTATAGAAGAACATGGATCCATACTGTCACAGACGAGGATGTGGAAGTAAGAGCCACCAGCCTCTGTCCCCCTGTCTGAGTCTGCAAGCTAGGGGTGTCCTGGTTTCAGCTGGGATAGAGTTAATTTTCTTCTTAGTAGCTGGTATAGTGCTGTGTTTTGTATTTAGTATGAGAATAATGTTGATAACACACTGATGTTTGAGTTGTTGCTAAGTAGTGTTTATACTAGTCAAGGACTTTTCAGCTTCCCCTGCTCTGTCCAGTGCACAAGAAGCTGGGAGGGGGCACAGCCAGGACAGCTGACCCAAACTGGCCAAAGGGATATTTGATATTCCGTACCATATGACGCCATGCTCAGCATATAAAACTGGGGGAAGAAGAAGGAAGGGGGGGATGTTAAGAATTATGGCTTTTGTCTTCCCAAGTAACCATTACACGTGATGGAGCCCTGCTTTCCTGGAGATGGCTGAACACCTGCCTGCCAATGGGAAGTAGTGAATGAATTTCTTGTTTTGCTTTGCTTGCGTGCACGGCTTTTGCTTTACCTATTAAACTGCCTTTATCTCAACCCACGAGTTTTCTCACTCTAACCCTTCCAATTCTCTCCCCCATCCCACCAGGGGTGGAGTGAACGAACATCTGTGTGGTGCTTAGTTGCCGGCACGAGAGGAGGAAAGGGGAGTCAAAGCCAGTTTAAAGGTGAGATCTGCACTTGTGCAATCGATCTTGCAGCCTCCAGTTCTGTCCCAGTAGTCCTGCCACAGACTACCTGGTTGTGGTAAAACTTCAGGGGCTCATGTACCAGTTGTTTTATCAGGTTTTTCTTCCTTCCTGCACTCCTTCAGTCTGCCACAGCTCTGCTTTCCTCTGACAGCTCCACATGAGCTCGCTGTGAGGACTGAGTCAGGGACAGAGTGGTTGTACTCAGAAGGTCCCTGTGCTCCTCTGTCCTCTCAGAAACCATCCCTGGTGTGCATCAGCTTCATGGGATGTTGCAACCCAGGCCCAGGTGTCGAATTGTTAGGAAACAAACCCAAGGCCTTTTTTTTTTTCCCCCTTATTCTGTGATATACCGTCACGAGAGGAAAGCAGCTTCAGGACATGTAAATTCTCATCTCTAGCTGTCTATGATTCAAAACCAGAGGAAAATACATCTGCTTAAGGCCTTTTAGTTTTGCGGATTCTCTCTGAAAAAATTTCAAATGCAGTTCCTTGGAGCATATTTGTACTTCCTCTCTTACTACTGCCCCCCTGCCCCACAATGTAAACTTAAAAAAAAAAACCAAAACAACCACCTAGCCTTTTCTCCATATTGTTGTCATTTATTTTCTGAGCAAGGCAGCAGCCAAATGCACTGCAGAGTTACACACCTTTTGAACAGCTTTTCTTCTGTTCAGGTTTATTTATTTTGTTTTGCTCTGCCACAGACCATTCTGTCATCCTTAATTTCAGAAAATAACTCTCTTATTCCTCTAGATCAAAGCAGAGACACTCCTTGAAAAAGCTAGTGCACTTGTTCTCTTTGTGATCTGTCCTTGTGGTCTGGAGCTGGCAGCTTCTGCAGCTACTGTGCTTCCAGCTTTCAAGTCCACAAAGCCAGCCTCATCCCAAAGGGCCTGATGCCAATCTCTGCATCCTGTAGAAGGTCTGAAGGGTCTGCACCATCGATAGTCTTAGTGAGCCTGAAACAAAGTTTGTTAGCAACTACTGATGAACCAGCTGTATGGGTCCTTACAAAGAGCTGTAGTTCATTAGTAGCAGCCCTGTGGGGAGGGCAGCCAAGTACTGGACTCTTATTTTGCAGCCTATCAGGCGCAGACCAGCAGGATTAGAACAGCTCTTCAGTACCACTCAAAGCCATCTGCACTTCTCAGACCTGATCTAAATGCCAGGAAGGGAGCACAAATCTCCATGCTGATGCCAGAAGGATGGGGATTAGACCTCTCCTGTCTATTAAAGCATTCTGGGAAATACAGTCTTTATAGCTCTCTATTAATAATAAGATTTACCGTAGATGATGATTTCAACTGAAGATAAATTTTAGTGGTGTTGTACATGTAAAGATTTTTTAAATGTAAAATAATTTATCTGACAAACACAGAGATCGGAATGTGGAGCAACTTCTTAGTATGCTATGACATCCTCACAGGAAGCACACCATGCTGTAGTCGTATGATGTGGAAACATCTATTGAGCAAAACCAGAGATAATATTTAGCAAATGACACAGCCTAGGTTATGGAAATTATAATCAATGCATGAGAAACTGATATAATGTTCTCTTGATATAAGGCTGACAAGTACCTACTTATGCATGCTACCAAGCACATCTCTGGCTGGAAGTGTGGTTCTTTACCTGACCCAGCCCTTATCGGGGAGGGTAGCTACACTTGAAGTTAACAATGAAGACTGGGATTTGGAAAAGTCAGATCCCTCCCCACACTACTTTTGACTACTAGAGGTGACTAGGCATAGCAAAAATGAAATGATGGATGAGTTGACACTTGTGCACTCAACGAAGAAGATACAAGAGGAAATTCTGGCTGATCTCAGCAAAAAAATTCTCTGCAGTGTGACCCTCGCCATGTCCTTCTGCTTGGGCAATCATTTATATCCAATAACATTTTAGGAGCTGATTCTTATATCAAATGCATTGAATGAATCTCAAGTACCTCTGACAGAAGCAAGATTTGAGGTATTCACTCAAATCCTGAAGAGGCAGTTCCTGAAGAGGCAGATTGCACCACTAACTGGCTCAGGAGACAACTCTGCTTGGCACGTAGTTCTACTGTATTTGGTAGAAGCAAGCAGATTCATCACAATCCATTCTCATTTTCATTTTTATTTTTCTGTACCATAGGGTAAATGAAATAGGGATAATGTTCCAGTTCTTCTATGTCATTTCAAGGATTTTGATTGCCAGGTGGAAGAGAAATGGTTGATTATTCTAAATATCTAAATAATTTTCTACAGTGAAAAACTTTGCATACATTGCAAATTAAAATTCATAATTCCTGAGTTAACATGATTTAATTGTTTGACTAATGTTAGTGCTTTTTTCACACAAATGTTAGAACTTGACCATATGTGTCATTTTTATAACAACTGAGATAGGTTTGATATTTGCATAAGTTTAACATTGGGACAATAGGTGTATTTACTGTTTACATAACCAGGTGTCAAAAATGATGCAATAAGTAATTTTTTACTGCCACCTTGTGGCGCTGCAGGCTTTTGATGACAAAAATGACATGAGAGAATTAAGGCCTTATGCAAACCCAACAAAACCGAAAGGCTATAAAATTATATTCCTAATTTTTCTCTTTTTTTCCTTTTTTTTTCCCCATGTCATCTGTGGTGGTGCTTAGTTAAATTTTACTCCCAACTTACGATTTTCATAATTTATCTCTTTGTTGTCATTTGTAGATAGGATCACCATACAAAAGCTGCAAACGAAGAACAATCTGTCCTGTACCCATGAACAGAACAAGCTTTTTTAAAAGATTGGAAACAGTCTCAATGCTAAGCCTTGTTTTTTTCAAAGTCTTTTAAACCTGATTGCCAGTGCCAGTTCCTCAGTGCTTCTAGAAACTAAAATTTTTATTTTCAAATGCTTTGTATATTTTGTACGGGTTCTTTTCTTGTTTTGCCTGTGTTGAAGATATTTTTGATTGTCAGTCTAGCAATCTGAAATACCCAAGTAACATGACACTTACAGAAGCGACTTCCTGTGGGCTTACTATAAACTTGAAGATAAGCACTTGCAGCCTATAATGTACTTATCTGGAATGTGACAGACTTTGAAAATCTATCTTGATGCATCAAGTGATGTTGCAGGCCTGTTCGTGTTATCTGCTCGCATTCATTGCTTTTATTTTGCTCTCCTGTAAAGCTTGTGGAGAGAATCATCTCATACCTCTACTGTGATCTCTGTTTTGAGGTTGGCATTACATAGATTTCTCAGTTTTCTTGTTCCTGAGCAATGCTGGGATACAGAGCTGGTGCTTCTGATGCCTGGGCTTTGTTAAATCCCTCCTTACGAAAAGATTTCCTGCTGGAGTGGTGCTTCAAGGCTGAAGTTATAGTGTGTGCCTTCAGGCAGGGCTCTTTTGAGAATCATGGCGCCTCCCCATAACCCCACCCAAAACTGTAGCTGACCAGCAGTTCATGAAATCAGGTAGACCAGCGACATCATGTCCCATGGTAGGAAAGTGTACTCCAGGTAGTCTAACTCCTCACTTCTGCTTTTTTCCCGTAACATCAATTGGTTTCAAAATCACTGCAAATCCGTGGTGGCTTTGCAGCTTGCAATATCTGGTGAGCATGCAGCATATGTTAGCTTAAACCTTTTGGGTTAAATCTATGTGAAATGGCTACACCAACTGTGGAGAACTAGACTTGAGAAGCATGTTGATTTTTTTTCAGCAAACTAAATCACTCACGGAAAGAAAAAAAGAGGGAGGGAGCAAGGCTGACCAATAGAAGGTGATAAAAATGACAGTCCTATTTATTTAGATGGATATGAATGGGGTTTTAATCCACCCCTCTTAATCTGAGAACAGCCCAGATTAGTGTGGAAGTGGTGTCTCAGTTGTGGCAGCAGGAACAGGCAACAAACCAGCGTAAAATTACTTCCTCCCCCTTCACACAAACAGACCCCCAAAGAGTCTGCTTCCCTGCGGGAATAGCTCTAGCCCCCATGTACGTGGAGGATGATTTTACTGCGGCATTTAAACTGACTCCCTGCTTGGAGACTGCATAACTCTCATCATGCCCTTTAACTTTATACTCTTCATTTACTTCTGCATAATCTATCAGTTCCTCAGGATGAGGGCTGCTGCAGAGATAAAAACCCAGTGTCTCTGCTGGGGAACTTGGACACAACTCCTTGGCTCTCCTGAAAGATTTGTGCATGGCTGTTACAGCATCTTTCAGTCTGCTGGCCGTTTCCTCCTTTCCTATGAGCTAGCAAGGGGTCATGTCTCCCAGCAAAATGCCTGCCACACAAAGGGACAGAGTGACTGCCTTTTTTCATATGCTCATGAGTATAAATTCACAGGCATTGTCCTGACCACAGAGAATGGAAATTCTTTTCTTTTTTTGTTTCCCTCTGTTTTTTCTGTTCTCACAGCACCTTCCAGATTTCAATGCTTCACTAGCTACCTATATTTGGGAGTTAAGGGTCTATAAGAAAAGGTCAGAGCATTTAGAGGTTGGTGACTGGTCAGGAAGGACTTGAATTGTGATTCTGAGATACTTCTAGAAAGAAGTCTTTAGAAACCTTTGAATAAATGTTTTTAGATAGCATGGGAGAATGCTGTGGCACTGGGAAGGATCTAGGATAGAAGCAGAGGACATCAGTCCAAGGTAACATATCCAGTAAGGGAGAATGGAGATGGGGCAACTGAAGTAAAAAATGAGACAAGGGTGAGGTATTTTTACTTGGTTAATTTTTATAACCTCTCTTCTTCTGACCATCGCACTTATAAAAGCTAGCAGCTATGAGGCCACACTATGATATGTAAAGACAAAAATATCTCTCAGTGCTTGCTGTGCATAAGAAGAGCTAAAAAGTGGTATAGAATAAAGGGGTTTGGGTTGTTGTGGGTTTTTTTTTTGGGGAGTGTCTCTTTTATTTGAGGAGTGCCATCAGCTGGAGTAGTATACCATGAAGAATCTGGATGTAAGGCTAAATTAGACCTAATATCAGGAACCAGTCTAGTAGAAGAAGATCCCCCAATTTATTTTAATTTTTGTATGGAAGAGAAGCAAAATATGTACATACCAGCAGCAAATTCTATCTTTTCCCCCTAAAAAAATGGATGAGCTCAAAGGTTTATGAAACAATCTCACATCTGAGTAGAGATCTATGCTAGCATAATTTAAAGTAACATAAACCAATGATTATCACAGCTGATGATATTTCCAAAGACATGGTATCAGTTGAAAGGGAAGAAATAGTGCAAGGTCTGTGAGAATTATTGTGATTGCAAATACAGAGGAAAAGTAAAGACAATAAGAGGAAAGCTCAGCAAAAACATTTAAATCAGATACTAGGGGGCTGAAAACAATATGAAAGGAACACAGCAAATAATTACAACCATAAGATAAAAGAAAGCATCTCTAGAAGTTCAAATATGTTTGTGCTGCCAAAAAGCACTATTACAGCTTCACTCTACTGTCTCAGCTATTGGCAAACACAGCATTACCAGTAACATCAAAGTGCCAACAGTGTGAAAAATCTGACTGTGGCACTACGCAGAACCTTAAAACCATCTTCAATAAAGGGAAAAGCATGACAGTGACTCTCCACATCTGTCTTTTTGGTTAATGGGAAAAGTGGTGGTGTGTGAAGCAACAAAGACCATTGCAGTGACTGTCAGAGTGTTTGTTAAAGAGAGATTTACAAAACTGGTGGGAGTGAGTTCACTACAATTCAAGCCAGCTTTCACTCATGCACAGACAGGTCACTGAAATTTCAAATGACTGTTTTCACTGCAGTTTCTAAGCAGAAAAGTTGATGGTTTAGGAAAGACTATTAATCAATTCTGCCTCTTCAGAGTTACATACAAGGCACCAGTTAGCAGGAAGCTGAGCTTCCTGCTGGCTTTCCCTGGTGCTCTGGGCACTCAGGTTCCTGATGGCTGGGGTCAGCCAGACCAAGCTCCTGCTGTAGGGTTGTTCTCTGTCTGTATGTAACCTGTCCCTTATGGTACCTTGGAGCCATGTGGGTCAGGCTGTCACTATACCTCATAGCACTGAGCAGGACTGAGTCTACACTATCCACATGGGTGAATTGGCTCTCCACCTCACGCTTCTTTCAGAGCTAATGCTCTTTTAACACCTAGCACAGCGGCCAAACTTCTGTCTTGCCTGCCTGACTTTCACTGCTCTATGACACTAGCAGTCTTCAGCAAGACATAATCAATGATAAAATTCAGTTGATTTATCTTTTTTCTGCCAAACAATCTTCACACACAGATTGAAACCGCTCTCCCTGTCCTTTCAGATTTACTGGACACAAGCCGTGTCATGTAGGTGATGCAATAGTTTAATTTAGAAATATAAATCTGTTGCAATAGAATTGAATTTACATGATGATGTCAAATATTGTCAGAGAGGGGGAAAATTAAGGGAAGTAGCAACATAAAGGCTATGAACAGAATTCTCTAATCTGCAGAGAAGTGACAGAGTTTGTTGTCAGCAACATCTTACACTCAGGGAAGGAAAATAACAACAGTGGAGGAGCTATATTTTTGTTAATTACTGTGCGGTTATGTCACAAACTTCTGTAGAGAACTGACAACCCAAGCAGGCAAAAGAAAATTTGAATGGGAAAGAACTTTTTTTTTCTTGTATCATCACTCAGATTTATACGTAATGTCAAGTTACTCTAGACAAGTACAGCAATTCTAGGTGGTCCTTGCCCTTGTAAAACCTGAAAAAATTCACAGAGGAACAACCCAAGAGCCAACTGGAGTTACATTCAAGCCAGGCTGCAGAACTGGAACTGCTATAGTAGCATCAACAGATAGCTTCCCCCTCAACCAAACATTTGTTCTCAGCCTCTCCATTGCATTTGATACCGTCAACCATAAAATATTGTTGTTGGGTGACAGGGTAATGACAACCATTCCAACTATTCTGCCGAAATGTACTGAGGCCCTCCAACGGAGTGGCATAAAGTTCCTTTGGCTGTGAATAAACATTCGTACTCAGTCCATTGTGCAAGTCCTTCCCCGATCTCTCTCAACATGGCACCCGAAAGTAAATCTTTCTACTGTTCTTGTGTTGTGTTTCTAGACGGTGGCAATCTGATGAAAGATAAACTGTACTCAGTGACATTTCCCAGCAGGACTAAACCAGTGTAATATACTTAAGAAGGAAACTTGCAGAGTTTAGAAAATTCTAAGTGGTAGAAAACAATTTGCCCCTTTCTGCCTTACCTAGGGGTGTCTCTGTGTGTAGCCTTGCATCTTTCAAGATGCAGTGCTTCCCAGTGTGCATACTTTCAATGCCCTTATCTATGCCACTGGTCAAAATTGAATGGTTCCTCTCCTGGAAAAAAGAAGATGGAAGCTGCGCCATGTGGAGTATCCTGTCATTAATGGGGAAATATGGTAATAAAACATATTGACCCTTCATACTGAAGTCCTCCAGCACTGTCTTAGGAAGTTCTGCAAAAGAATGTATTATTTTAGCAACAGCTACAGTTCTGCACACACAGACATCAAGACAGTTAAAGGCCAAGAAAGTGAAAAAAGCTCTGGTGCTGGTTTTGGATTTTTACATGCGACAGTGCTGTTTCTGACACAGCTGTATGACCAGAAATCTGTACCTATATTGGAGTGATACAGATTTCTGGAAAACTTAGTTTCAATAGAAGTCTCTAGCAAAGAATTCCTCAAATATCAGTTTCCATCAGCTAAAATATAAAAAGCAAATGGCTTCAAATGATGGAGAAATACCCCGTTCTACTTCATCATGGGTGCATCCTCGGTTTTCTCTGATATAAACTGTTTAGTAAATTCCTGTAGGGAGAGAAGACAGATCTGCATTAGAAGGCATACAGTCCACATGTAATGGGTCAGCAGTGTCTGGCACTGGAAATCAATGACATTTTAAAACAAAACAAGTTTTTTAATAGTAAAGGATGTGAATTGGGTTTCCAGTGTGTCCCAATAGATGTGCCCATACAATGGCAAACTGGAACAAATCTAAAAGAACCATAAACACATCAGAATTGTTCCCTTCTCATGCTGGGTTGTCATTTAATTATGAATCAAATGCAAGCTCCTAATCCCCATCTTTGAAGCATCAAATACCCTGGTGTTACCTCAGGCTCTGAAAGAGACCATCATCCACAGTGACATTCCTTAGTACAACTAAACTTTCTACAATAGTGGTGATGAACTCATAGTCAAGCTAAACAACTTTCTCAATGAGTTTGAGACTTGGAAATGTACTCTCAGGGGCAAACTTTACAACTTTGCTATAAGCACAAGACACTTCTTCTTTGACTTTATCCCTTCTAATATAAACCCATAGAAATATGCATACAAAAAATGCAAAGCAAACACTCCACTAACATACTTCTCACTCCTCAAAGGATGAGAAACAGATGTATAATTACTTTTTTAGTGTCTTACTGGCAGCTGTTCCAAAACTATGGTGATAAGAACAGTATACAAACCACTCTAATGTAGAAAGATGTGAAGCACTTCGTTCAAAGTCAGACAAGGGCTGCATAGTTTAACTGCAAGGACATAGGTATTCTGTACCCACTGGACCTTACCATCTTCTTGTAGTACAGACTCTTAATGATACAAGATATTCTTCTGCCTAACAGAAGATCTGAGATTCCCCTGTAATCTCAAACATATCATCATTTAAGAAACTCTTTTAATAAGAGACAGATGCTTGCTTCAAAGGATTTGGGGCCAAAGGTGATTCTGATACAACACAGGGTAAATATGTCACTGAAAATGAAAATACTTATATTTTCATCAGAAGGGGCTCAAGAATATCTCAAAAGAAGGCAAAAATCTCTCCTACATTTAGAAAGTTAGATTACTTCAGCAAAAATTACATACAAAATACATGAATAATGTTGCTTGATACCAAATATTGCCATGGTGCTGATTGATAGTTAAATTCTAATTTGTTTTGATAACTCTACTGAAAATGAAGCGACAAATATATCTCCTGATATATTGACACAGGCCAATAATCAGTTGTGAATTTCACTGAGATTGTTATGCATCAGTTTATGCACTGTTTAATTTCAGAAATATTGTAGAATGAATGAGAGTGATTTTATCCAATTAAATGATCGTGATGAACACAGAGTGATTAAGAGTAATCTGATCTGTCTTCTCAAATACACTGCAAGTATGCATCCAGATACATAAAAATTCTGAGGTAGGAAGATTTTGTTTATACACTAATTTATTATTAGATTAGAAAGGAGATAAAATTAATTAATCTATAATTGTATCTATGACACCAAACATGATTTTTCAAGGCAAACTGTATCTTTGCTTTGTAGGACTATTGTCTTATCTGGTTTTTTGAGCACAAGTTTTGTGAGCTGTTCTGCATTATAGGTCACACATCTTAAATTTTCTGTCCCAAAACTTAGCATTTCAAACTGACAAGAGACTAAGATTCAGATGCTTGCTTGCACCTGGGGCACAGTGCAGGAAATCAACTGAGCATATTATTCTGTGTATTCCCACAACAAAACACCTAAAACAGGTGCCTAGCTCCCTAGAGATGCATAAAGAAACTAAATTCAACATCCTTAAGTACCTATACAAAGTCTAGTCACTCCAGCCTCCCTATCTATTCAACAGCGAGAATGGCTCTTCTAGAGGGTCAATTGCAGCTTCTGAGATTAAATTGTTCTCTAGAGAAACTTTTGTGGTTGTTGTTGGCTGCATACAGCAACTAAAATGGTTATACTTCATTCTTAGTCATATCAAGACAGGTCAGATGATCTGTGCTTTTGGGCCAGATCTCGGAAAAGGATCTGACTAACTCAAATGGAAACATGCAATATGTATAAGCTACCTGTGTACTGAGCAATACATAGAAGACATGTCTTTAGAAATAGTGAATCTAGACAGAAGCCCCAGTATTTTTCTTTTCAGTGACTGGCTGTGTGGTGCTTAGTTGTCAGCTGGTGTTAAACCACGACAATATCTAACAGAAAAGGAGCATTAGCTGTGATATTGTCTGAGCTCTCTGGTAGCTCTTTTGGTGATGTTCTTCAATAGAAGTTGGGCAGCTGTGCATTTTCAAAAGTTTTTCATTACCATAGATGTTTCTAAATACCTTTATATATCTGGACATAAACATCCTCTGGAATGTAGGCTGAAGTGAAACGTGAGTTTTTCTTAGTAGAAGAAGCAGCTATCAGATACCATTTGCAAAGCTTACACATTTTAATCACTGTTCAGAATGGAGTTATGTAAATTGCATTGGTTGGTATCAAACACTACGAGCTGGTGCAACAAGTTGGACAGTACCCCGTAAATCTTTTTTTTACCTGGGCAATAGAGTATGAAGATGGGGGAGTTCAGTATGCTTCCTCCACACTTCTAGGAACTTATTCAGAGAAGGAGACCTCCCAGCTGGTAAGAAATAGCTGTTTCTCAAGCTATTTTCACTGCCAAATTAGTTTATTCGATCCACAGTGCAGAGAAGGTTCTGGCCCTGTTTTTAATATGCAGTCTACCTGTTCTGCTGAAAAGAATAGCTGAAATATGACCAGATTAATTTTTTACATCAATATTCTGAAACTTGTGAAGCTCGAGATTTCTCCTGGAATCAGGAGTTAAATGTCTATATAGATTAAGAACATTTAAAGAAGTCTTAAAGCATCAGATAGAATCTTATCTGACACCTGATAACACTGGTATGCTTCCTCACCCTTTTTGGTAACAGTAGTGGTTTACATTTCTTCAGGTCCCACTCTGAACTTCAGATAGGCTCTACTCAAATGATTTACCCTTCTCCTAGTATCTGGGACATTTTAGGGAAAAGAAATGAATGTTTCTTTAAAAGTGTGTTATGTAAGATTATCTTAAAGTCTACATTAGGAGTCTTACCAGTTGATTCTTAACAGTGCACCTGACAGTGGTGTAATGGTAATACAATGTCAGTGAGTCACTTTTAATAACACTGAGGTTTCTGACTTAAATCTTCATTTTCAGTAGAGGTCCAGAAAAAAATAGCTTGTCTTCTCTGTTATGGAGAACTGTAAGTGAAACAAGAAGCAATTTAGAGTCTATTGAGTCAAAGTAAAGTTCCCATAACTAAAGTTCTTTTTAACCTTTTGGGACATGTTCAAGAGTTTTGATACTGGTGAGATACATCTTCTATCATTTGTGGCATGAACTACTTATGGAAACTGCTTCTCTCTGCACAGTCCTTCTTCTATTGGTGTCCTGACATCATGACAACATATTCCCAAATGCACTTCTACTGCCCTAGATTTCCCTCTGGATTTTCTTTTCCCCTCAAAAATAGGTTCTTGTTATAGGGGGAATTGAATCTGTAATATGAATATTCTCAAAATGAACATATTTACATGTGTTGACACAGCTGGAGCGTCTTGCAAAAAGGGGGCTGTCTCTGATCTGCCTTTTCCATTCTGCAGATAGCCCTCTGGGAGCTCAGGGGAAGGGAGAATTGTATCCCCTCTCATCCTCAACCCATGCATGTGGTTTACTGAATCGCAAAATCATTTGTGCTTTCCTTTTTGGACAGTCAAACATTCAGTACCAATAGAATCAGCATTTCAGAATGGCTTGGTACATTTTCCCAGGTGTTTTCTGGGAATCTGCTTATCTTTTCTCTTTTTTTTTTCCTGCATGCTCTTTCCTGAGGCCATTAATAAGTCCCATGCAGACACCTCTCTTCCAAAAGAACACAAACTAACTGATTTAATCTGCACCAACATTTCAAAGAACCATCATAAAGGTACTGCTCAGAGAATCTGATGTATTTAATACTCAAATATGTATTAACTGGCGAGCCTTTGGTGTGAATTTCGGTAGCCATTGCTCCCAGGATCAACTCAGAAAGACCTACAGGAGAAAAAAAAAGAAATTTGAGAATGAAAACATAATGATGTGCAACTAAAAAAAAGTTCTGCTTTTCTGAGTGAAAATGTCCTCACAATGCTAAAAGTTACAGCCTTGCAGAGTGCAGCACTCAGTATCTTTAAAATGCTTCTTCACCAGTCGAGGCTGAAGGGGAAAGGGAAGCACAAAGACAAAACTGCAGGACTTTATTGTCCTTGAGATATATTGCAGGAAGAGAGGATGATTATGAATCTAAGATGATTAAATACTAATGGCACAAACTTCACAAGTGATGAAACAGCCAAATAAATTACCAGCGCTTTAAACCAGACACATTTAGATTAACAGTACTTCTGTGAGACAGTTTGATAAATGTCTCGAATTTAGCAGCACTGCATTGTCCCCATTTCAGGGACCTCTGACTTTGGTCACCTGCTTATTAATTGGACTGGATTGTGTCTATGCATTGTGAGATGTCATCCCCATTTTCTGGATAACATTCTTTGTAAAAATACAGGGTCTTTTTTATGATTCTATAGCACAGGGTTTCCCAGAAAGTACGAGCTGTAAGTTGCTGTTTCAAAATGTCAGCATCAATACTATTCAAATTATCAAAACCAGATCTGCTTTGATAATTTCCAGGTTGAACACAAATGTTTAGTTTGTCTAGACTTCAGGTCAAGCATTTTGAATTCCTGTTAATATTCATCAAAAGTTGATTGTTTTATTATGACAAAACTGAAATTCTTATTTAATCTGAGTAGTAACTTATTCCATAGACAGCAACATTGACTTTGGCATGATTACTTACAATGCAAGGCACTATTTATTTAAGCTATCCTATCCTGATGTGCAAAAGTAAGTATCATCTGGCACTAAATTACAGTTGTCCTTGCAAAGGCAGAATTGCTCAGAGCAAAAGGCATTGAGCCATGAGACAGTGCTCCAAGGACACCCATGCAACCCACAAACACTGCCTGCTGGACAGGCTTTGAAGCCCCAAACTGTGCATTCATATGCTGGGCAGCCCAGGCTCATCTACACCAAATAGTACCAAACAATTTGCCAATTTTAGTATTTTTTTCAGTGTTTACCATTTACTGAATCATTTGCCAGTGCTTGCTACCTCACCCTCTCTCCACAAACCAGTCTATAATTAGGCAAAGTGTAGAATTTACTTAGAAATTTCAAATTTAAAATGAAATCTGACTGTAAAGGTTGGAAAGGTTGTTCAACTAATTTTGCTAGAAAATGTTTTTCGTGATTCCTCTTTCTCTACAGAGAAAGAGATTTGCAATCTGAAGCTCTACTGTCAGACCTTATTAGACGCTCATTCCAGATCTCCAATATTTCTCACTGATAGAAGTTCTAGCTCTGCCCCATATCCCATCCCAATAACTGTCACACCGCAATTCTTTCTGGCATTTTTCAGAAAATATATGTTTTAGAAGCTTTCTAACAATGAAGCAACTATTTCTCTGCCCTTTGATCGATTTCACATAATTGCCTTACTAGCCAACATACTGTTTAATAAAGGCTTCCTTTGTAAGGAAATTTGTTTGATAGTGTTGTAAGAAATATTTTTAGGTTTTGCTGAGCACAAGTAAAAGCAAAATTGCTGGGGTTTTTGTTAAGAATCCTTGCAGCAATACATCTGAAAAGAACTAGTAGAATTGTTTAGCTTGTTTTCTTCTTGTTTTATATATGCAGACAATATTTCAAAGATTGACAGCATCATGACAGTCCAAATCACCGCATGATACCTGTGTTACAGATACTGAAGTAGTGAATTGAATATTTTTCAGAGGTATTAGATAACCTGTTCTTTGCTTTGAAAAGTCAGTTAGCTTGGGCTTTGTATAAAAACTGAGCTTCACTTACTATAGCCCTAAGGTGAAAAAATCCAGCACATGCCTTTGGACATTTCCTAGAATAAATTGGTATGTGACAGGCTTCCTGAATCTCATGCCCTGGTATATAAGCAAAACTGGAACACATGCTTGTGTTGGTGACCCATCATTTATTCAACACCCCCCTCCTTCTAATTCTCTTCAAGTCTTAGTCTATACTCTGAATATACTCTGAATCAACGGTTGGGTTGATATCCCAACCAAGTGAATCCCTTCAATCTATATTTTTGCTTTTTTACTGTTTCTTTAATTGAAAGTAAATAGAACAGTAAGCAGGTTCGCAGAAATGCATATTATGTTTCCAATCTTCAGGGGTTTTTTTCATTTAATTGGTGATTTCAAATGTGGTTCTGACCACAACCTTCATTTTTGTCTTTAGACTATTGCACTGCATGCCAATGTTTATGTATCCTGACAGATTATCCCTATCTCCATCAACTGTAGGATATTGCAGTGCATGGTCTAACTAGCATTTCACTTCCATGGAAAAAAACTTAGCAGAATTCTGAATTTGTGTTGCTGTCAGAAAGAAATTGATGGCCATTCATGCTCTTAGAAGAGAAGAGGGCAAAGCTAATCAGATATTCTGGCTGTTTTAGCTGAAGGCAAACTAAAGACACAGCCTCATGGAGATCAGTGGAATGGGATGGCCATTGTGAGAGAAATGTCTGGTGTTTTTCATCTTTGGATTTTCTGCAGCTCTCTGGGGATTTCCTGCTATTGAACCACACATCTTCTATAAACTATGAATATTTAGTAAGCACCAGCTGCATAATTCTATCAACTGATTCTTAAACTGTGTGCCTTGAACTAAGCATCTTTATTAGACGTGAATGTTGATCCTTAATTTCAAAAATTTTAGATTTCACAACAGTTTTTGGCTCTTCTTCTCAATATTTAGGTTTCTGTCTATTCTGAATATAAAGAACTTTAACAAGCGACCTTTTGATTGCACTGTCTCTCCTTACTGTCAGCAGTTAAAAATCTCTTCACTGCATAGATATTTTTTATTATCTCTTAACTTTTCTTGGATAAACAAGAAACACCTTGTCAGAACAAGGTGTTTTACAACATTCAGAACTCTTGTAGTTCTTTTCTTTTCTTTTCCTTTCATCAATTTTTCAGCAGCTTTTTAAAGAATGAAAACAAAGTCTCCAACACAGCATTCTGATAATGGTATCTCTAATGCTATTTGTAGACATGGCAATGCTTCTCTATTTTTCCTCATGCTCCTTAAGAATTATTTTAGCCTCCTAAGTGTAACTTCAGAGTCAGCTTTTTTACAATCATAGTGCCTAAATTCTTTTGACTTGCAGCTTTCTAGGATGCAACCCCTCCTTCCATTACCATAAATACCATGTTTTGCTCTTAGCTGAATGACATTGCATTTTGAAGAATTAAAATGTGTATTGGGATACCCCAAGTGGCATTCAAAAGCTATATTTTGTTTCAGATTGACAGCAAGATGTCTGCTGGAGCTAGTGAGACTGAGCAGATTGCAGTGGGATAGTTCAGCTATTGCCAAGCTCCAGTGTGCAGCTTGGAGTCTGAAAAACCTGCTCCAGCCTGTGAGACCTGGGATATTGTTAGCAGGCAGCTGAAAATTAACCTGCGTACAGCTATGCAGGATATAATAGGATCATACATGTTACTAATTGCTAAAAAGACTAGCAACACCAATTTGGGAGTTCCCAGGAACCACTAAGAAAAAGCAGGAATGCAATATAACACATCCCCTTGCAGTCACCTCCTGACCATGCCCCCAGCTTGATAAGAATGACAATATTTTTCAGGATCTCCTTTTCCTCCACCACCAGACTGATTTTTGAGCTCAATCAGCAAACTGTTTGTTGCAACAACAGCAGCAATGTTTGTGGAAAACATCAAGTGACTGTGCTGCAGAGCAGTAACAAAATAAACCAGGGACTGCACAATCACCGTGTAAAGGTTCATCACCAATCTTCTTGAGGCACATCAGTGTGTAGCAGCACATCATAACAGACGTGGCAGAGAACAGTACAATGCTCTGACTCAGCTCATTTATGATGCAAACATACATTTGAGGATTAGTAAAAAAAAAAAAACCACTGAAGTATTTTAGAGCTAATTTAAGAGCAAAATTCTTCCTCAGATACTTGTTGAAAGGTCACTGGGTCTGGGTGTCCCAGGACAGGGTCAAAAGCAGGTGCTGACAGAAAGAAAAACTCTTCTTTAACATCTGTCTTAAGTGAGTGTTCATGGCAATATTGGCACTGTGAATAAAACAGGCAGTAAATCACTACAACAAAAATTTCATCAAAATCATCCTGAAAGATGTGTGAATGTATTTCTACTACTAACAGTGACCGAGATAGTGATATCCTGTACCTGTAACGGGAAAGTTTCAGTCAGGACAGGACAAATATGGTCAAGAAGATAAACCCTACAAGCCCCCAGCTCTTAATATTTGATCAGCTTGTGCAAATGGTTATGCATTGCACCTGCAATATCTCTCCTCTGCTGGCAGAGGAATTTACTGACCATATGATGGATGACTAAAATAAATGGAGAGCTGTTACTTCCAAAATATAGACTGTGTGATGCAATTACAATCTTTTCAAAAAGTTCATGCTTCATTTACATTACAGTAGATAATTAGACTTTTATTCCAACATGATATAGAGAATCCTACTTAAGCAGATCGGTGTGTAGCATTCTCATGACAGAATCATAACTGGTCTGAGATCATGCTTGAACTTCCTCTTTTCCAAGGAATATTCACATCACCTAACTTGTAGTACAACATCACAATGCAAGAGGACATTTCTTCCATTCAGACTTTCAAGTAGATTAACAACAATGTAATAGTTCTTTTTCAAAAATTGGAGTCTTTAAAATGTTTTTGAAGTGCTTTGTACATCACTTTATATTTCAGTAATGTGGATAACATAGCTTTAAATAATCTACTGTATTGTAAGTGCCCATTAAGCTGCATCATCAGTGTGATATGATGTTTCTGGCACTTCAATGCTTAGGCATGTTGTATTGTTGTGTTATATTTGGTTGGTAAAGGAAGCTTTCGCACTGTTACCAATTTTACTAAACAGATTTTTCTTTTTATTGTCAGAGAATACATGAATCTCAGAGAGTCAGCTATGATAAAAGGCAAAGATCAAAGAGATGAGCCTTGTGGTTTGACCTCTCCAGATCTTGCATCTGATCAATAGAACTGTAGCTACATTAACATTTTATGAAGAGATGTTGGAGTTGTTCCATAGAAATTATATTTAGCTACTTTCTGTTTAATATATTATTTACAGATTTTTCCCAATTTCGCTACAATATAATCTACAGCTGTTTGATAAACAGTCTGGGTGAAGAGTTTTCAAGCAATCCTTTCATGTCTTTCACATATTTGCAATCCATTATTTATATTGAAGGAACAATTATTTTACTCATATTTATTCTGTTCTCTAACGGAAAGATTGAGATTTCAAGCAGGAAATGAGATACATTTAATGAACGTATCTAGCTTATAGGTCATAGTCAGGTCATGCTGTCATTTTTACAAGCAAGAAAAATATCCAGAGTTGCACAATGTTTAAAATGTTGTATCAGCCCAGTTATAATTATTAGAATTCAAGAAGAGGACACATGGTTCTAAAGGACTCCTCTCACATCATGCCTCTCTGTGATATGCAGTGCTAGCAACTAGATTAAATGGATCTGGTGAAGGTTCTTGTGATTTTAATATTGTTGTCCTCCTTGTCACACTTTTATAAGTGATATGACTTCATTGCCCATTCCTCTGGTCTTTAGATAAAAGCTGCAGTAACTTTGGAACTTTCTAATGAAATCATTGGTATCTGCTCATGTGGCGATGTCACATATGCAGCTGATTTAGAAGCTGCAGAAACTTGCAGACTTTTCTGTGAATACCGAATAGCTATCAAAATCCACGTCTGAGTTAGCTGACCCATGAATCATAGGAAATCAGTGTGTCATTTTTATTTATGGAAATAGTGTTATTTATACCTAGTCCAGAAAACATATCTGAAACAGTGACAACTCTGTTTCTTGTGTATCAACATTTTAACAAAGAAATTGTAAATGTAGTAAATTTTTGTTTGCAGAGACCAAATGTCAGCAAAAGTGAGCATGTCTGTAGCTGAAATTTTTAGCAAGGATATTTCCACTCAGTTCCCCAGACATAGCTGGATTCTCACCAATCTGTATGCAATACTGTTTCATCTGACTTCAAATGGGAATGGTAAGCATTTCAAGTGAAGAATAAAAAGCCTGTTCACCTTCTTTATAGCTTTCATAACCATTTAGATAGGTGACCTAAAACACGTTCAAGTGCAGATTATGTGGGGTAGAGCAAGAAAGAAACAGGTAAAGCATCCTAGTAGTTACAGTTACATGACACAGAATCCAAACAGTCCTGCAGCTGGATCCAGCTTTGAATATTATTGAATCTTCAGTAAACAAGAAAACAAATAAAAACCATTCTCATTTAATCAGAACTTATGCCCCCATGCAATACGTCCTACAGAACCATTAAGAGACTTTTATTACTTCTTTTCGCAGCCTCTCAAATTACTCCTGCTACATCAAGCTCATGTTCCACTCCTGTAAAATTTTGCACTTAACAGCTGCAAACACTTGAAGCAAACTGAAAATCATTTGATGAGGAAGGAGCTGTACAACACATGTGATAGGCCTCAGATTTCTCTTCTACTAGTTTGTTACTGGCAGCATTTGCATGAGAACAGATTTGTTTGTTTTGTGAATATCACACAACTAATTATGGCTGAAAGGCTGGAGTTTCTCACAATTAGATGAGGTCCAAGCCATGCTTCCAGCACATAACTGCAGTGAGGTTGGGAGCAGGCTGGAATCTCAACCTAGATCTGGATCTGAGGCCTCTGTCTTGGCCTCATCTCCAGTTACCCTCTCTCCATCAGACGACCATGAAAAATGGATAGTTATCCCCAAATCTAGCAAATTGGCATGTACATTCCTTTTGAAATAATAAAGTGTTAACTGGAGTTTTTTAACCTATGCCTGCCAGAGAGGCAGACCCTCTCTGTGCTTTTTCCAACCATTTGTCTCTAGTCTAACCTTCTGCTGCCTAGATATCACTCTGACAGATCCAACATGCAAAATATGGCTTGTATAAAGCACAAAGTACAACTGACTCTGTTTGGTTACTGCCATATTTGGATGAAAAACACTTAATTTACCTTCGTCCATCTTCCAAATGATTTCATATTTTCCCTGAACTGCATTCAGTCATCTCAGCTGGGAAGCAGGGACCTGGATGGTATGAATGGAAATCACAAGCTCAAATAGGATCATTCCATCTGGGAAATCATACTATTTAGGATTACAAAGCTAAATACTTTCATTTGGCTCATCCAGAACATTTTTTAATACACATGGATTGCTTATACTAGCATTTTATGGCCAGAAGCTGGCAGTCCTTAATTAAGTAGAGTATCCCTCTGCCTCCAGAAGTGGATTTGCCTGAATGGGGACTGTGATAGATTGTCTAAGGGAAGATATGTTATATTCACTTTCCAGGCAGCACAACAGAGGAATAAAGAGACTAAGTTTGTTAAGACTTCTGAAATTGTGTAAGTTATTAGCACATTTAGAGGACTCAAATATCCTGACATCTAATCCCTTGCTAGAATATATGTATAGTACAAAACATTTGTTTTCTTCCAAAAATGAAAAGTGTCACTCAATAACACTGTATTGTCAAATCTGAGAAGCTCTGGAGACAACATGTGGGTTTTTAGACTCCTTCTCCGTAGATCTTTTCCATGTAAGTATTTATTCCCTGCACAAGCAACTGTCTACCCATATGTCTCCTGGGCTTGCAGTGCTCACCTATAAGCACAAATTATTCAGCCTCCTCCTCTCTTCAGCATCACTCAGTAATTTCGCACAAGCAATAAGGGAATTTCCCCAGAAGCAGCCATCATTCTCCAGATCCTTCTCCAGCCCTTGCTGTTGTGTGAGCAGGGCCAGGCTGATACCCCAGCAGAAGGGAGGCAAGAAAGAGACAGAAAAGAGAAGCCAGAAAGGGACAGGAATGCTCTGCTGTCCTCTGTACCAAGAGGAGAAAACTCAGACCTTCTGCAAACCCTGAGGAAAAGCTTTCCCTGCAGAGTGAACTGGGTGGTCATGAGTTGTTCAGTTTTGTTTCCCCCCGCCAGATGGCATTTTATCAATGGTTGTCTAGCAGTCCTGCATCTCTAGATATAAAAAGAAAGTGCAAAGCACTGAAAGGAGTGTGTGAGAAACATGCTGCTTCAGTGATTAATGTGCTCATCCAAGCTGGTGGCTCACCACCCAGTCAATTAATCACTCTCTAGTATTTTGGAAATTATTAAATTCTATACCATTTTTAACGTATTTTTACCATTAGGCAGGTTTTCCTTTGAAGTGTGATATCACCAGTTCTGAGTTCTTTCCTGCCTCATTTTATTTCTTCGTTGCCTGCTAAAACATATTTCATTATGACTACTGCTGTGCCAGGTGGGTAATTTCATTTTCTCACTATGACCTCTCTAAGGATGCACTCTGGCAAATGCTAAATATGTGGAGGACATTTTCTCCTTCGGTTCAGTTGTAGGTTCCTGGGAGTTATTTACTCCTGCACAAGAGGTCCAGCTCCAGCACAATGAAGGCTGTCCCCATCGAGCTGTTGCTGGAAGAGAAGGAGTTGGTGACCAGCATCTTGCTATCCTACCAGAGCAATATTAAGGTGGAAGCTATTTTCTTTATGTGTGAGCAGAAACAGAGGTCTATGGTTTGATCCTGAAAGAACCCCAGCAAAAGGGAATTCATGTCCATATCTCTATCTGACTGTGAAGGAGGCCATATGAAAGAGGTGGACTGAAGGACCCCACAAAACACCTTAGTAGGCAAAAGAGTTATAACAAAACTCAATAATCTGACCTACTAATTTTCAGCTTTCCAGAGGACTTTACATAGCTTTTCTCTGACCTCACTTTTCCTTCTCTAAGTTTCTGCATTTGGCAAACTTCTTACAAAAAAATAAATCTTCAGCTTGGTTACTCTTATTAATGATGTCAGGCAGGGCAGTGTGCAGAGACACTCTGTGCTAGAAAAGGTTTTCAGCAGATTTGATAAGAAACACCAGGCAACAAGCTCTATTTTGAGAAGGAAATGATCGATCATTACCTCTGCAGAAAGAGAAACAGAAGGTTACTTATTTAAGTGAAGGCTATGAATAAAATAAGTACAGCACTTTAGCTGAGCAACCTTCTAGAAATGGGAGAAAACAAAATCAGTACAGGGTCATAAAAGCTGGATTTAGCAGGAAGCAACCAGGGCAAATATCACCTAGTAGAGGTGACAAGGTTCATGAGACAAGTCTTGGGAACAGCGTACTTCATGTGCAGGTGAGATAAAATGGGGAAGACTCCTACCTCATCCTCTGCACAGAACCCCATCAGTCTCATGTAAACTTTAAATTGATATACGTATGGTTATGCACACAAATGCATACATGCAAATGTATATGGTGAGTACATCCACCATTCTACCTTGTAATGCACCTGTAACTGGAATGCAAAGCAGAAGGAAAAGCACACTACTGCTATTGTTTATTCATGTTTTGCTCTCATCTGTCTCTAATGTGAATGACTGAAGAAGTGGGAAAATGAAGCTTAGACCTGCGGTCTTAATCTCCTCACATTCTGAACAACAACATTTTCACTGTCTTCAGCATCAGAGAACCTGTCCTTTCAAGCACAAAGAAGTAAATTCAAACAGCAATATCTTGCCCTTGGGATGCATAATTGTTCAAATGACTAGGTTATAAAGATTAAGTTAATGCTTTATAAAAGTATGTTGTGATTTAAAGTCAAAATGCCAAGCAAAATTTCTTATAGCTTAAAGTTAGTCTTTCTTCCCTTGTGTCAAGGAGTTAAGCTATGTACGGGACTATCTTCAGCACAGCTTGTTGGAACTCATCCCAAAATTTGAACACTTAACAAGCTCAGCATCAGGCACAGTAGTTCCACAGTGCAGGTAACAAGTGTTTAATCCACAAAATAGTAAACTATAGATAAAGATAGAGAGTGATTTGATTTGATCATTAGATGCCTAGTTGTCCTCAATGTTAAGTACCATGAAAAAGACAACAACTCCCTGATGAATCATCAGAGAATTCTGGTAACAGTAAAAAAAAAAAAAAAAAAAAAAAAAAGATGCCATTCAAGTGGGAGAAGGGAGACCTGATCCAAAATCTCGTGGAAGGTTTGAACCCAGATGTTCAAAGAACATGAATTCAAAGTGAAAGTGGTTCAGAAAAGGGTAAGCAGAGAGTTTGCCATACAAAAGCACACAAAATAAGCTTTGGCTTCTACTCAAATCTAGCAGTATAAAGGCTGAGAGATAACCTGATTGATGTCTGCATCTAGTCTAGGGGAGTACATGGAGAAGAGAAGGAAAGTGAATGTCTCAAGAACAAATACAAATGCACCTTTGGGCAGGAATTAGAAAGTTTCTGAACACAGAAGTACTGACGTTCTAAACTCACCTTCCAACAGGACCAAGGGCAGAAAAAAACCCTTACCAGTTTTAATATAGACACTGAGAAACTAATTAATGGGATTAACATTGCCATTCTTCATTTCTCAGGGTCTGGTCTAGATGGTGAAGGCCAAATCTTCCGGGTTTGTAAAACCTAAACCCAGTCTTTCCTTTTTCTGCACTACTCCTCCTCACACTTCTGGCACATAAGGGTACAATGCAGTTCAATTCTTAGGGCAGTATTTGTAATATTTCATCTTATTTGTCCAAGTGTGGTTTCCCTACACAGAGTCATGTTTTCAGAGAGATTGATTATATTAAGTTTCACTTGAAGCCAGCTCAGAGCAGCTGCATGGTGGCTGGGACACAGGCTTGCCTTGCACTAACCCCTAGTTAAATAGCAACATGGCAGCAGATTTGGAGTAGGTCACAGCCTACCTATGCTGTGCCTACCCTGTGGCTACTACAGCCAGCTGTTTAGAATATGCTGGTTCATTTTGTAAAAGTGTCTCCTTTTTTCATGCTAGAGAGGTTTTTAGTGAAAGTGGTCTACTCTGTCTCTGAAGAAAAGGAACATAATTACAGTGAAATGCTCTGCAATCCATACAAATGTGGTGTCCAGACCGGTTTATATACAAATGCAAAGTAGTGGATAAAAACAGCAGGAAAGAAATAAGCAGGAAGTCAGTAAAATTGAGATCAAAAGAGATACAGCTGTGGACTCCATTGAAATTAAATTGCTTCATTTGGACCTGTTATTTACCTTATTTCATGTGTACCAGCACTTAGAACCAATGACCCACAGTTTTCTTCCAGGCCTGAGCAGCAGCCACCATGAGAGGAGGGCTCTCATAATCAGTGTCCTTAGCATAAAACTGTTTAGATTCACCAGCTCTGAATAGAAGAAAGCCCCAGAAAAAAATGGATTTCTGCTGCTGTTATTATCCCATTTTCTGGGTATTTTTAGCAAACCTGTGTTTACATCCATTATAGCTTTCCATGAGAGGAAAAGGTACAAGATTACCTCTCTTAGCACCTTCATTTTTAGGCCCCTTGGACAGGGAAGCATCTGACATCAGATGGTCCCCACAAGAATCTTGATGAGATTGAGACCATCAGATGGTCCCCACACCTCTTGATGAGAAGTTGACAGGACATTGATGGAAATATGACTGTATTACACATGTACTTGAAAATACCTCGCTAACATGTCCCGCAGAATTTCTTGGTGCAAAGGAAGCATCCGAAAGAATTACATGAGAAAAAGTCCATACATCCTTAAGAATACAGAGACTGTCTAAGGGCCTCCATTGAGATACAATTCACTGCTGCCACAAGTGGTGTAATTACCATTGCAGGCCTGGCCAGTAAGCACTCCTTGGAGTTCAAGGTATTCTGGGTAGCCCATACCTGTTGACTTTGCAGAGCTTTAGTTCAATACCTCCAAAGCTGCTAGAAATGGACAGGATTGGAGTCTGTAGTTCATAAAATCACTTTTGTGATTATCACACTGTTGTGCTAATAATCAGCATAACACTTGGGGAAAAAAAACCAAAAACCAAAATCAAAACCAATGAAGCAGAACCCCCACAACTTTAAAAATATCACTTAAAAGAATCACAGCAATGTATTTCAGTTTGAAGGGAACTTGAAAGGGTCATATACGAAGATATGGAAGTTCATGGCCACAATAAAGTTTAAACACTTCCATATTTTACCCATAGTGCCCAGCCTTGCTCACATAGTCACCTGCAGGTAAAAGCTAGGGTGACATTAACTTGTTTTAAAAGTACATGGCTAAGATTTGAATGGAAAAGCCAGCTTCTGGCTAGCTCAAGCTGGTGTTTATTCAAATTCCTTTGAAGTCATTGCAAATCTTTCTGTTGACTTGAACAGGAGATGAATCAGACTCCTCAGCACTGAAGTGAATCACAGATTAAAACAAAAATACTTGTATGACTTTTATGACAATTGTATTAAAATGAGTCCCTTCTGGGTATCAGGATGCTAAGGTACTGCTGAGGCAGTATCATTTCTGTCTGAGAAGTGGCTGGACTGTCTTTGTGTATTTCCTAAATTACATTCACTTGGACTCATTCCTTCAGTCGTCACCTATAGGTTCATCAGAGACGCAAACTGCAGCATTACTATTTAAATAACTAACTGAAGACCTGACTTTGATTTTCAGCTGAAGCTGCTTGGAAGTGTCAAAAATCTGTATCAGTTCATCACGTCTTGCGTCCCTGTAGGAGAGAAGCAAAATTACGCTATCAGATGTAGTAAAATACGTGAAGCAAAGTGTCCCAGTGCTTGCTGAGAAAGTGCAAACTTGCTGGAAATACAAAGAAGGACTTGTTTTTTTCCTTCCTCAAAGTACTCTAACATGGCAGAAAGAACAAGGCTGACTTCGCATCCCAACAGCGCCTTTGGGCTGCCCCATGTCCTGCTGTTGGAGTCTGTTCATGGCCACTCTAGCGGGAAGAGTCATGCAGCACCTCAACAGACAGCACTCTTGAATCTATACATGATGATACACTCTATAACCCAGTAATAACAATAAACAAATAATATTGTGACTTCAGAAGAGGTATTTTAAAGGTTGATAAAGTAACGATATAATCACAGCTAAAATACATTCAAATACTAAGAAGTGCAAACAATTAAGGTTATCACTGCAATAAGGTGCAATAATAAGACTTCCAGTCTCTGTTTTTCAGAATATTTAGCACTTTTTTATTGCTCAAAGCTTAGCTTCTGTGACTGCTATACCAGCTATGGGCATTCAGCACTTTTATTCTCTCACCACAGCTGTGTGAGGGCAGGCACACAGAAACAAGGAATAAGGTAGAAAGCACCTGTGAAAAAAAGGCCATGTCCAATATCAGAGAACATCAGGTAGGACAAAGTCTAATTTCCCAGAAAGTCACGTAGTATATCTACCTTCTCTGAAACCATTTTGAGAAAGACTTTGCTATTTTTTCTGAAAGATTCTGTAATCAGCAGATTATAAGGAATCATCGAGGGGTTTAAGGAATCATATACTTCATCCCTAGAGCTCCCAGGATCGACTGTACCTAGGTCTATAGCTAGGTGTACCACCAACATCTTTAAAAGTTCAACAGGTTTTAGGCCATTAAAGAGTCCTAGAAAAAAAAGCTCATCAAATTCAGCTTGTCTGAAAACATCTCACTTAAGGGCATTGTTGCCTCCAGGAGGCACGGCGACCTGGTTCAGGAACGGCACGGCAGCCAACCCCAGGCCACTCGGGCCATCAGCTCACAGACACCAATGTGGTGGATGACAAATGGCGTTTATTGATAAGTAACACAACATTATATAGCTAAAACTCACAACGTCACATCCGCCTGCTTACATCATAAACTAAACACTATTGGCTATCAGGAGAGGGGACCCTATCTTTCCGTACAACACGACATCTTCCGGCCGCCAGACCCTAACCAACTACAGGGCATAAAATCACAGAACTGTAAGAAAAAATAGGATGGTGGGGACCACCAAAGATCTAGTACCTAGACCTAGACCTAGGTACTAAGATCTAGTACAACCTCTTGCTCAGAGCCGGACTCAGATTTAGAGAAGACTGCTCATGACCTTGCCCTTACAGTTGTTTAAAATCCCCAAAGACAGAGATTACTCTGCCACTCTGGGTGATCTCTTATGGTGAATTATTTCTTCCTTATGTGCAACTACAATTTCTCATATTTAATCTTTTGACCCTTGGGGCTTATCCTCTCACTGTGCCCCCTGAGGAGAATCTGGCTCCACCTTCTCTATAAGACTGTAGTTAGATCCCCTGTTATTCTTTTCTTCTCCAGGTTAAACACACCCAATTCCCACTCAGATGTCCTTTACTCCAACTCCCTAACCATATTCAAGGCCCTCCACTGGGTCAATATCTCTCTCACTCTCAAATGTTGAGATCTTTCCCTTTGCCAAAGGATCAGTATGATAATCACTTGATTACATACTAAACAGGAATTAAACAGTTCAGCCTTCTTAACATCATCTATTTACAGCTAACCCCCTTTAATAAGTAGTAGAGAATTTTTTCTGTTTTGGTTTTCCTCTTGATCCCAGTATCCTTCTACGCCATTTCTTGTTGCAGTTGGTGTCCCTTCTAGGTGAATCATTCCATTAGCTAATTTTTATGAGTTTGCCTTTACATGCTTTTGCACTCATCCTTAATGTCCAATCCAGTTTCCACTTCCTAGATACTGTTTTTAAATCATTGACTTCAGCTGAATTATTCTTTTGTTGCATTTCCTATATTTCCTCCATAATCAGAAAGAATTTGTGCCATTGTCAGTATGACTTTAGAGGGCTGCCAGGTTGTTTTAACTACTTTCTCCCCTTCAGTCAGCTTCCCAAAAGATCTTACAAAGCAATAAGCTGAGTTAATTGTAGTTCATCTACTTGAAATCTGTGGTTTTATAGTGTGAGTAAATAAACATATGCTGAAGCAAACACTTACCCTGGAAAAAGATGAAGTCCATCCACTATAAAAAAATAAAAGCACCTTAATTTAAACAAATAGGTAATCAAGTCAAAGCTGAAAGTGAGTCCTACCACACTCACTAGCATCTTGGTCCTTTACTTGTACAGATAAACAACAAGAGGCTGCAACCTGTGATTAAGGCAGCCTAAAAAGACGAGTAAAAGGTAGGCAATGAAGATTTACTGTTCTCAACAGAGAAAACTGAGGCACAGAGTAATAGAAGTAATCTGCACAAATAATGCAGACTATTTTTTGCAATAAAGTCAACACAGAACTGACAATCAGGAATTCCCTAAATTGTATTCTCAGATACTTATTTGATATCTTCTATTGTTTGGGGAAATCACTTTCATTCATTTGAAAGGGAATATGGCACTAAAATATCTTTAAAGTCTCTGGTGTCAGAACACTAAAAATCAGGTAGGCATCCATTTGGAAAGCACTGAGAAGATTTGAAAGGGCAGAAGAAGGCAATGGTTAGATCATATAAACAAGAAATTACCACCAATAATATATTTCAATTGTGCATGTGTATGTGTATTAAAAATATCTCTGTATTACTTACGGAAACAGTCACTGTTATTAGCTGTGATGGATTCCTTCTAAAATTACTTCCTTTGTCTATCAAAAAAAAATTATTATTGACTGAAGAAAATCAAAAAGTTAATAGGAAATCATGCCATTAAAAAAGAAAATGCAAACACTTTACAACAGAAATGAAATATTCTAATAAAAATATACTTAAAGCATGAAAGATTCAAGGATGAAATTTAGTAAATAGACTTACTATAAGAATAAGCTTCAGGTTTGGAATTAGAACGATCTGAAAACACTGAACATATTAAACATGACCTTTAAGCTTCAATTTCGTGTGTGGGAGTGTGAGGTTAATGAAATAGCTGAAAGATCATATTTGTAAGAAATCTGCCTGCTGGTGGAAGTAATGTTAGTCTAGCCAATGCTGTTAACATTCTCCACAGTCAGTGGACTCTAAGGTCTGACATGTTATTTATTTGATGAAGTGTTTTATTCTTGAGTCCCATTTTTTGTATTTCCTTTGTTTTCTTCATGCTTTCCATGATTTCAAGTGCAAAAATAAAAAGGTGACCTTTTGGCTAGGCCAAAACTGTACATCCAAAATCTGGAGAGCATTTGGACTGAAAGAAGAACTTGGTGCTTAACACCCTACATTGTTGGGTCTGGTTTTGTTTGTACCTGAATGGCAAGACAGGTATTAAACTTTCTATATTTGCGTTCATAAAAAAAATAGTTTATCCTTTCTTTCATCACTCAGTGTGTCATATACATAATCTTTGCTCTGTAGCTTTTAGATTTATTTCTTCCTGACAAATAAGCCTCTGGCTTCCAAGTCCAACAAGTAATTTGCTTCACTAGTGAATCTGTATGGCTAAATAACACCCCCAAAAAAGGAAGAGGGGTGAAATATCAAAGCCATTGAAAAAAAAAAATTAAAGTCTTATTGTGAAGATTGATACAGAAGTTGATGATTCAGATTGGGTTTCACAATATTTCCTCAATAGCATTCACTTAGATATTATTGTCTCCAACAGGAGGACAAGTTGGCCAGAGATTTGAAGAAGGTCCAATTAGGTCTTTTCCTTACATCAGTCATTCCCAAAACGCAAAAAGGGGGTGAAAGACAGATTCCTCTGTGCTCACTGCATCCCTGCTGGACAGGTCCTTTAGTGGGCAGTGACTTGTTGTGTACAGTCCCACTTGAGCCCTGCAACAGTCATCCCATCCCAGCTGAGGCCTGGGAGTGCATTGGCTCTCTTTGCTCAGTGGACCTCCAGGCTCTGCAGTGCATCATCCTCCAAGCTTGCTGTTTTGTTTGTTTGCTTCTTTTCCATATTGCCTACTGCATCTCATTCACTGCCTTCTCTCTGTACTCTGTCTCTTGCCATACCTCACTGATCCCAAAGAGAAGAGTATCTTCCCCTTTCTGCCCCACTCAGAGAGAAGCAAGCACACATGAACCGGGAGTCTCCCTCTCCATTACCCATACGCTGTGATGCACAATATATTGCATGCAAACAAGCATATAAAACATCACTATCTGAGACATCATAGAAAAGCAAGCAAGTAATACTAAGCATTTTACTGATTTTAGGGGTTTTACTGATTTAACTGAATGTCACGCTTTCTATCAGAACAGAGATGGTTGGTAGTAGAAGGTGAGAAAGACATACTATATACAGACTACCTTCTCGTTATTTAGCAACTAAACAGCGTAAAGTTCTTGTTTCCTTTTCTTTGTCTGTCCTGTATCTTATTGTTGTCTTGTACATCATAATCTTTTTTTAGCAGGAACTTTTCAATGTGCCATTTACCCCCTGGTGCTTTTTTTACACACACGGAAATACATTAAAAGAACATTAAGGATGTGCCAAAGACTTAAGACTGTCAGCATTAGCATTGCTTCTGCAGTTTTAATTTAGTCTCTCGTGTATACATGCTATGATGCAGCTGTTAATATTTTCCACAGAACCTCTGTCTCAGTCAATTCACAGGATGGACAGAGCTTACCAAATGAGAAGCTATATGATATCTCATTTGTCCTTATTTATGGCACACAATTAAACTTTGGGTTTCATGCAAAAATATCCATTTTTTCATGGTCATTTCTAGAATATTCATCATTACAGTGATTCTCTTGCACAGACATTCACAGACTTAGTGTTTGTAAGACAAAAAGACTATTATTGGGATTTTTCCATAGGGTGATGAAAACTTGGGGGATCAAATCTCTTAAAGAGTAGACTCAGTTGCAGCCTGGATAACAAAAGGGGTCTGGCATCTTCAGCTGGATTGGATGAGCCACTGAACGGCTCTTCTGATGAATTCTTATACCCTACATGGCCGTTTCCATAAATGTATGACCATTGTTATTGATCATGTTCAACTACATACAATACATCTCCACTCTATGTGACCATTAGTGTAGCTGCAGGGACAGTTTCTCCTGACCATCTATGAGTAACTTATCCATGTTTGAGTTTGACTTTCATCAATTCTGCAGCAGGAACTGCCTGGGGGAGTCTCAGTGATGGGCAGACTCTCAGCCTGGGATAGTCATCAGCACACTGAAGCACACAAGTCATGCCCATTAGTTGGATTTAGACACAGCAAGAGCAGTCTGGGGAAAATATCCAGGATTGTCCAAAATTCCCACCTGGAGAGCTTCTGTGACAATTAGTCAAAAGCTTCATTGTGAAGGTGGTTACTAGTTCAGACAATTACCTGGTATCAGGGTGGCCTATTTTCTCATTCCAGTCTATTGTCTCAGATATGCAAGAGATGAGCTGGGGATCATAGAGCAAATTAATGGTTTCAGGTTGCTGGGTGTGCACAAGGCACAGCCCTGATACTCAGCTCCACCAGCTCCACCACCATTATTCATCTATGTATCTCACTTACAACTTAAGTCTCATAGCTCAGGTCACAACTCACAGACATTAGTTGCTTTCTCTCCTGCATTAGAAAACAGGTATGTTTTGATGGGCATAGTCTCTCTTCATTCCCACTGCCCCATCTCCTGCAGGCTATCCTTGTCCCAAGCCAGTCCTTGATTTAGCTCTTTCACTTCATTCTTCTTATATACTCCCTTGCTCTGACCCCTTCTTTTTGCGTTGTCCCAATCTGGGTGTCTAAGGTTTTCATATCAATCCACATCTGTTTGCGTTACCACTCCAAATCTGTTTTTCAGGGATCCTCATTGCAGCCCCCAATTTCCTTTCATTCAAGTTTTTCATTCTAGTTTCTCCCCAGGGTCACCACCCAACCTCCTCATGTTTATGCAGTTCACCTGAGACTAAGGAAGGGGTGTTTTACCCCTTCCTCTGCCTGAAGCTAGCCTCTTTGTCCATCAGTGCATGGTATCCTGCTTTTCCCTTAGCTCTTCATTGGATTTTGGTCTCCTACCTCCCAATTCCATTTCTCATTTTCATCCCTCGCTTCTAATCTATTTGTCCTTGAATCTCCTGCACCTTCTTAAGATCCTGGCATGGACTACAATTCCCAAACTCCGTATTCTAATCTACTCCCTCTGCCACCCCAGACATTTCCAGCATTTTTCTGTTTTTCAGTCAAATATCTCTCTCCTTCCTACTGAAGGGGGCAGCAGCAGGAGAAGCACAGTGCATTCATGGAGGAGAGGCCCCCACACCCTCCCAGGAGACCCAAGCAGCAGCAACAGGTCAGCTGGGCTCAGCCCACACAGCTGTGGTGGAGACATACACAGATGGGAGCTGCAGCATCGGCATCCACCAGAGCCACTGCTGAGAACATGGAAGGGAAGATTTTTCAAAGGCCTGTAAATTTGCCAAGTTTAGGCAGTTTCTCTCAGGGATAGTGCAAGACTCATCCTTGACAGAAGAACTGGACCTGACCAGCTTTTCAGCTCATGTGCCAAGACTCAGATCATCTTATTAAAAAGGTACCAAACTTTGTTATCACAATGAAAATCTCTCCCTCTTCCCCTTCCTTTCATTCTCAGAAGCTGCAGAAAAAGCTAATGTTAAAATTTTATAAACAAAAGCAAACATTCTGGCCCCAGCAGCTGGTAAGGAAAGTTCAGTCTTCACAGTCTAAGTCTGGCAAAGTTAAAAGAAAATTAAAAGAGAGACCTGCAATAGGAAATATCAAGAAATGTGAATTATGGGCAGTCTTACTGATGCCTCCTGTACAAAAAAACCCACAGTAATTGGCCTAGATTTCTACTCAGTTTTGATTTATGTTATTTTTTAGCGCTTTTCTTTATGCCCAAAACTCATAGATGCAGCAAAACTCACTTTGTACAGCTATCTGTATGCTTCTATTGAGAAAGAGGGACTGTGGCAGTGGACCTGGGCAGGAGCTGATGCTATAAAGTAATGCTAACTATTGCATAGAGTAGAAATACAGAAAAACAGTTGTGCAGAAAGCTGCGTAGAGGTCTAAAAGAAAGTAAGTAAAATACTACATTTTCTTGCTATTCTCTCTCTGTGCAAGCTGTGCTGCTGCCTTAAGACTGAGTCACTCCTTGCTCCAGACAGGCCTATTGCCTCTTAGTAAAATTCATTGCCTGTGAAAGGCAGGTGTTATTTCTAGAACAGTAGGAACTTTAATTCTACTATGGGTTTTATAAAAGCTTGTAACAGGGACAAATTCAAATGACTGCTTTGTCATCTATTGCTATCTTTCTCCTTTTTTTTTCCATTCATGATGGAAGTTTTCCACTTTTAAGATAGGACTTGCTGCTACCACAGACATTGAGCTAAACTTGCGAAGCTGACTGTCCAGGCATAAATAAAGTTCCACCCTTTCTTGCTCTTATTTCCTAGATACATCTTTCCTTCTCTAATCCTCCTGCACTGGGTTCTTCTTTCTTCCTTTCCTCAAGCATGCCCAGATGCCAAAAAAAATGTTGCCTTTGTATAACATCTTTGAAATCTCTTTGCAGTCATTTCCACTGTGGTCCCACTGGTGCCCACTGTCTCTGCTCACATGATACTTTCAATCAGCGAGCAAATTCTCCAGCTGTGCTGTTTAGCATGATGCAAAACAAGCTGATTAGTAACAGCAGCAACAGGAGTAATTAAAAAAGAAACAAGAAAGAATTAAAAAAACCCCTCTCCTTCAGCACAGTTTTCCCTTAACACTTAGCCCTTCTTCCTTTTAGGAAGTAAATCAACATTTTTAAACTAAATATTTGCCTACAGACTTCCAGTGAATCCAAAATTCATCTTCTATGTACAAAGCACTAGAAAAGAATAACAGTTACTGGATCAACTACACCTAAACAGCTGACAGATATGTGATGCTACCATTAATGTATAAATGTATATTTTTTTTATACTTCTGTAGCCTTTTTTGAAGACCGTGGCTTATTGCATGAAATATATTGAGTAATCAATCTTTATTTATAAAGCTGTTTTCATGCATTGCACATCTTAAAGGACTGTAGAATAAAACAGATAAAAATATCAGCGACACATAAACCAGAAGTAACTATATTAAACAAATGTTTCCAGAAGAGTGAAGCTCGTATAAATTATGAAAACAACATTTGAGCAAACAGAGAGAGAACTTAAACTTTAATTTAAATGCATGAGCAGATGTGGCTGACCTAAAGTCATTGGAAATAACAACAACCAAAAATGCCAGTCTCCAAAATATGCAGTATGAGAGCAGAAACTTTTGCCATTTTCAGTGAGCCTGACTGAATTCCCTTGATTTGAAACAAAAGCCAAGGGAAGTCAATGAAAATATTTCTGTGAAGAATAGTGAGATTTGGACTGGACACTAGGTGAAGAAGTGGGTTGTTAGGAGAAATGATATAAAATCTCATCCAGAATATATATATAGAAGACCTTGTAAAAACTATTCATTCTTTCCAGATTCTAAAGATTTAATGTCTGGATTCCTTATGATCACGTATTTATTTCTGAAGATGCTCTGTACCGTATTAACTACGTACTCTTGCTATACTTTCTGAGAGGAAAAGTAAAAGGAGTGACAGAATGCAGTGAGACATAAAATGCAATATGCCCTTCAGCGGCAGGGTCCTCTTATTTCTGAAAATAAAGGTAGACAGGCAAGAAAGAATTGAAATGTGGCTGGAGCAATGGGGAAACCTGAGGTTCTAGTTCCTGAAACCTTGATTTTTGCAATGTTTTTAACCAGGAAATGTCTAAATTAAAAAACATGAACAGTGCTTAGAGAGGGGCAGCTACCTTACAGCCGAGTGCTCTAGTCAGACGGTTTGACCCTCTTTCTTCCAGGTCTCCTTTTTTCTCTCTTTCCTTACATATTTTGCACTACTTTGTATGCAGCATCAAGCACCAAACACAAGAAAGCCTGACTGCCTTTTAGCTATCACCCCCTTGTTGAGTTTTGAACAGAGCTCAAATCCCTGCAGGCCAAGTATTTCCGAACACCAGATCTCCTCCTCTCTTGCCAAGTCTTTTAGGTATATCTACACTAATAAATGAAACAGGTCTGGGATGCAGACTTGAGCATTTGGCCATAATTATCCATACCAGTTAGCTGCTAATATGTTCCCTGACACCTTTTGACCAAGCCGAGATTTCTCAGGTTCAGGGCTGGGATGGTCCAGATGTGGTTGCCAATAGTCAAAATAAATGAAACCATCTTTTTTTCTGAAGGAAAAAAAAAAAAAAAGTTAGCCAAATAAATGCATGTTGTAATACGCCACATGCTCTTCTGGGGAAATGGTTGTTCTGGGCTGCTTTACTTAGTAGTATAGATGTAGACAAAATCCCTCCATTATCACAGTCAGTTTAACAGAAATAGGCCCTGGCATCCTAAGCCTATTTCTCAGTTCCAGCTTCACAGAGATACTGAATCTTACACAAGTATCTCAGTTCATGTCGAGACAGGATTTTACATATACCTATCTTTCTGGGGCTTCCCGTTGGGAATTAAAATCCAGGCATTTCATTTCTCTTATTGAGCATGTAGGATACCTGGGCATGCACTTCCACATTTTGAACCCCACTCCCTAAAGAGACGGGTGACAAACCTTCAGGTTGTATATTGCCAAGCTTTCTGAAATGCACACATCCCTTTTTAATTCTCAGCCAACGTATGCTGCTAGCTAAGCCTGAGTACTTGTAGCTTTGCTTCATTTCTCATCTGCTGTCATTCCTCCTCTTCTAGGTTAATTCCTTCCACCTCTCATTTCACATGCTAGTAGAAGCAGAATATCATCAGGCAGACATCACTGAGTATTTGTTTTTATCTCTTCACTTTGGTTGGTTGCTGTTAACAAAATCCGCTCAGGGTAATTTGAGAAGTGTCCTTTCACATCACCTTTATGCTATCATAATCTGGAAATGAACTGTAAGAGAGTAATAAATAAATTCAGACAATCTCCCCCACCGCCGACAGGTTGTGTAACTGCTTGTTTGGCTTGGGGTAATATATACAAAACACCCCAAGAAATACTTACATAACAGAAAAAGAAGGACATATTCTAAAATCGTCTGTTAAGGACAGGGAAAATGTGGAGCTGCCTTGGCCTACTTAGTGAGTATGTATTTCTGCATGTGGGAGCTGAGAAACGATGGGAGCGGGAGGTTAGATATGACAGCCCTATCCCTATCCTGAGCTGACTACCCAGTAAGATCAGCCTGAGTTGCCAGTTTGGGAACAGAACCTGCCCTGCTTGTTAAGGCTGAGCTACTGGCTGTGCTTTGAGGGGGTAGGTATTGGTACTTGGCCAAATTAAATCACACCTTTCTTTGCACCAAGTCTTGTTGCTCTAAAGATCACCTTGCAAAGCAGACCTGTCATTTTCAGCACTTGCCTGTCTTCTTAATATTTGTGCCAACTGATACTTTTGTCTGTGAGGACTTCATAGAATCATAGAATGTCCTGAGTTGGAAGGGAGTACAAGGATCATTGGGTCCAACTCCTGTCCCTGCATAGGACAACCCAAAAATTTACACCATATGTCTGAGGGTGTTGTCCAAATGCTTCTTGAATATTGTCAGGCTTGGCACCGTGACTACCTCCCGGTGGAGCTTCTTCCAGTGCTCCACCGCTCTCTGGGCGAAGGACCTTTCCCTAATATCCAACCTAAAACTCCCCTGGCATATCTTCCTGCCATTCCCTCAGGTTCTAAGTTTCCTTCAGAGTCCCACAGGACCCCACCTATGTCATTGACGATTCCTTATTTACAGCTGTGGTTGCAAAAACTGTAGTCTCATTTATCAAATGTTTAACCTTTTAAGAATGTTCCAGTAACAGTAATATGTGGAACTTTTAATTGATATCAAAACATTTCATAAGGAAGGTCATCTGGCATTTGTTCTATTTCTTTACAGACACTTGTCCAAGGTCACCTAGAAGGACAGTGGCAGAACTGGGAAAAAATACAGTTCTTCTGAGTTCTCCATCTTCTAGGCATTCCCCAGGAAAGGAAGAAATTAAGAAAAGCTGAGAGATCTTTAATCTCTACCTGAAAAGTCACTCAGAGACATGCAAAAAGAAGCTGTATTTTAATAATGCCAGGGAAGGGTAAAGGCTCTAATTATAAATGATGCTTCTTTCAGAACCACAGAGCTCTGACTAAGGCCTGTTACTATACAGCTGTTGAAAATATTTCAGGTTTATGAGCTAGAGCTGAGACTGCTTGCTGTTCAGAATAACATTTATTTTTCAGCTAAAATATTTTGCAGCCGCATAGGTAAAAATCTATGCAGAAACTTTATCTCTTCATACTTTGATGATATGTAAAGGACATTAGAGATACTTTATGTCTTCAGTTAGATGCAGTCCAGAATGGCAATAGGTCCCTTAAGCTTATAACATTAATGCAAATTGTACAATCCTTTCTGGAAATGCATCCTGTGGACTATAGCCAGATAACTGAAAACTTGTCGTATTAGCTAGCATAGAGTTCCAGTCAAAGGGCTTGCCACCCAAATGCTCCCTTTCTTCCTCATAATAATTATCTCCCCAGCCACGAATGTGTTGTTATCTCCAGTGTATTGCTAATCATCAGACACAAAGTTCCTGAGTTGAGGAAGTGGGATGGGACTGAGGGGGTGAATAAGAAATGGAGACTCTGGACCTCCTGTTGTTAAAAGGGAGGACAGATAAATTGAGGTTTATGCAGGATAATTTTAAGCCCCATCTCTAAATTGTGCTTGATGCTCCATATTGTTAAGAAAAGACTCGTCCTCCTGCATGCAGTTAACATCCTTAATTTATTTTGGGGATTACACTGTTTCAGAATTGCTAAGTGACTCACAGTCAGCAGATGATGGAAATTGCATCAGTCTATGCTGTCCTCAAAACAGTGAAGTCACTGCTCCATTTTCTCACACCATTATAAAATACCTGAACTGTAATTAGGACTTGGGCTTGAGAAGCTCTCAAATGGGAGGAAAAAGATAGATTTCATAATTTTTCATGTAGTGCTGGGCATCATTTTACCATTCTTATTACACACATACAGGTGCATGTCAGTCTGTCTCCACTGAAGCACAATAAATCTTGGAACATATAAATGCATGAATACTAAAATACTCTAGTCCATTCTTGGTTTTCTTTCCAAGTAATAGGGTTACTTACTCTACATTTTATTGATTGATGGATTTTTTTCACCACTTCAAAACAATGAAGTAATACATTCCTTTCTCCATTTGTGATTTTTGGAACAATGGTAGCCTCTGGCCACTTTCCTGTACCATCTACTGTGTATCCTGGGGTCGTGTTGGGACCACTACAGACACACAGAATTTCAAAATACTTCAGGGATGCTCTCTAAACACCCAGTATAGTCTTCTGTATTGCTCAGATATTTCCTCCAACAGGGCAGCCAGAATAACACAGGTTCGAAATGACAGCTCCAAATTGTTCAACAAAAATGTTCCCCCATGTTAAAGGAAACCATTGTCAGTCTCTGAAGATTTCAAACCCACTCTGAGCCACCAGAAGGATGACAAAGAGACTTGTTAGAAAGAGAGATTAATTCCTGTGCTGACTTACCAGCACAATGCATTAATGTGCAAGTTGCTTTACATGATGAAAAACAGGAAAGAGTTCTGTTCTGATTTAATTATCCTACAAACCAAGTGGTAATATTTGTATCAGAATCCTACCAGAAGTTAGCATTTCTAAAATAGGAACCTTATGAATAATACTCAAGTTAGTTAATTTCAAGTATATAGCAATATATAAACTGTGCACATATGCATATATGCATGTGTGCATGTATGTGCTCTGTGACTAACAGAGTTGAAAATTGCCAAGCAAATCGTATTCACTAAACTAGAATTGACCAAATGCATGCAACATTTTTGAGTGCCAAGTAAGACTAATTACAATACTCAGCTGGTCTCCAACAAATGAATGATCTTAACTGTTTGTTTTTCAGCTGCCAGATGGAGTGAAGCCGAATAGTCTGTGCCATGCATCTAGGGACGAGAAAAATCTCTAAAAATTCAGATTTATGTTTGTTTCTGACAAGAACATTTTGTACCTCCAAACCATGTATGTTTGTAATTCCAGCTTTCAACTAAAGAAACAATTGTTCATTTCCCCAGCACTATCCTAAGGTAAGGCTGCATTATATCCATTTTCCTAAAGGACACACTGGACCAGAGATTTTAACTGATTGATTTCTAGGTCACACTACCTTGTATTTAAGTGGTGGTATCTAAGAGTTTCTGAGCTTTGCCTTAGCTCCACAAATAGCCCTGTTGATTTTCACTGATACCAGGAAGGGCAATATGGTGTGAATAAGGTACTGACGGCTCCATGTGGGATTTGAGAACCGCTCACGGTTCGGGGAGGGCTCGCAGTGCTACCTGCTGTGCTTTGATCAGAAAATAGCAGGACCCAAAAGAGTTTATAAAAGGCTGTTTTGAAATTAGCGTTCTTAAGTTTGGAAGGAAGTGCGGGGTTTAAATAAGCCCAGCTGGCAGTGCTGCCAAAGTGCCTTTTACGTCTGGCTGGCACCGGGGAGCCAGATCGTGATCCCCTGACGCAGCTGGACACCAGCTCTCTTTGCATGGGGGCGATGGCACCACATGGGAACTGAAGTGCAAATGAAGTTACTGCAGTCTGACCCTTTTGCTTGTATAATTAGGGTGATCGGAGGGGAACAATACATTTGAAGTTGCAACTGCTGCTCCAGCCACATCCAGCTGATAGTTTGACACATCCATGAAAACAGCATGTGTTGTGACATTTGAAGACTAATAAGCAATCCCAGGAAACTCTTCAGAACAAGCTGTGTACATCTGTGTGTATGTGTGTGTATCCACTTTTAATTTGCATTTAAATAATTCTGCTTGTTATTTATTGATGCTTCCAATCCCTTTCCCCTCCTTCCACGTACCAGCAGGAGCTTGTTATGTAAGAGAAGTCAAAAAATCTGGTTTTCACTGCTGGAGGCTGAGATGTATACAAAATTCTTCTATTTACGTCCTTATTGCTAGATAAGGACATCTGTAGAATTTATACAACCCACAAACATGAAGGATTTAATCTACCAAGTGTTTTACTGTGGTAGAGAACTATAAGCCCAATGAGAATAAATGAATAATAATTATCCTGATATAGGTAGAGCCAGAGAGTATCCTAATTTCTTTGCATAATAGGACCGAATGTCTCCCAGCAATTCAGACTGAAAAATAAACCCCTTGATATTAAGGATCCCTGGATAGATGTCAGGTTTCTAAGTTTTGAGTGTTTCAAGCACAGATTTAAGGGCAAAGGTTAGTTGGCTTTGTAATTAAAGTGAGGGGAAAGGCAGAAAGACCTGTCAAAAGAGTTCTCATATGTATTTTACATTTTTTCTATGACATCCAGTGTTAATATTTTAGCTCCAGATGACTGATTTCATTTCTCCTAGTGTAATGTAAACTTTCTTTCCATTGAGTTTGAATCAGGGTATATACACTTACCAAATACAGACTACCTGCAAACCTAGATCAAAACCACCCCAAACCAAACAAATTCCTGAGAATTTTCTTCTCCCTTCACTTGTGAATAAACGGTTTATAATGTCTGCCTTCAGCAATTTTTTGAGATAAGAGTAATTTTCTATACCTATGAACTCTGAGCATCCTATACCTACAGTTTTCCTTTTGTTTCTCCCTACCCCCACCCCTATGTGTCAATACCACAAAACACTTTATGCTAAGCTTGACTGAAATTTGTTTCCTTGTGCCATCTGGTGGAGATTATTTGTAAATGCGCAATAGCCTGTGTTTGAAGTATTTCATCCACTGTTGCATGGTCAGGATTTTTTTTGCAAGACAGTAATGCCTCTGGAAGAACAAATGCTAACTAATGTAAACACTTATGTATGTCTCACTTTAATAGCATGCTCCATTTTTATTTCCAGTGAGAGCAGAGGAGCACGAAAGTTAATTTTTCACCTTGAAAAACCAATTTTAAAACAGAGTGAAAAATCGTTCTGTAGTTTGCAGACAATTCTGTGTTTTGAGAGCTGTTACATTTACTTCATGGACTTTTTTCGTAATATTACTTCAGTGAAACAGCCTTATAATAAACCAAAAATAGCTGATGATTCCAGGAAAAGTTTGCAAAAATCATCAAAATGTTAGAGTTGGTCCTTTGGCAAAAGCAAAACTCATTTATTTTTCTTCGTTGCTTCAGAAACTTCCATGTAGTAAAATGTCAGACAACTGAGTAAATGAATACTTTATTATAAAGTATTTTAAATGTATCTTATTTTCTTTAAAGTCACTAATACCGATATGGAAATGGTTATTCTTTAGGCTACAGTTTGTTTTTTTCACTTACTGCTATATTTATGTTTTTATATGGGTAATGCAACTTGCTCCACTTAAACTAGTCACATATTATTTGTTCATCTCTAGGGCTCCCCACAAAACTACCATTCCATTATTTTTATTGATGGAAGTTATTTCTATTGATCATAAAGTCCATAAAACTTATTTTCTAATAAGAGAAGGGAAAGGGTTAAAATTACTTGCTTACACTACAAGAAAATAATCCTTCAGGATTTTAATTTTTCCTGGGGAATTTTCCCCTTGTTGGTCACTTGGGTGACAGCCCCAAGTAACATTGATACAGAAATTCAAGTTTATCCTATAAGTAAAGTGATACCAAATCAATTTACATTGTGGTACTTCCAATTTTAAAATTAAAGAAGGATGAGAGACCTGAGAATGCAGTTCTCATCGAACTTACTTACTTACTTTTCCAATAAAATTTATAATTTTCAACTAAAGTTAGATGAAAACATCTCTGTTCAGAATATAAGCCTGCTGTGGATCAAATCCTGGTTTCTTTCTACATGTCATGAGTCTATTGTGAGAAAAAGTTGTATTTAGTTAGGATTTAACTTTGGCTTTCAAAGCTTAGGTAAGTGTTACACTGAAAGTCTCTCATTTCTGTGCATTCATGTCTGCTTAACAATTAACCAAGAATTACTTTACCAACTGTGTCTAATTTAGCTTTTGTGCTTAATTTCTAGGATTAAATTAAAAACAGATGGCCCCTGAGTGGTAAAATGATCATAAATTAGGTTTATATATTGAAATTAACATGGCAAAATATTAAAATGAAACTGAAGTACATTTTTTGCTGTGCCTTGCTTTTTATAAAAGTTAGCATGATGGTGCGTGTAATTGAGCAATCTTGCGCTACAGATCTGGAGGTCTAAAACTCTATCTGTCCAGACAGTCACTTCCTACGTGGGGTACTTTTCCACAAAATTACACAGAAGGATTTTCTGTTCTTAATTGCATACTCCATTAAATAAGACAGGATGAATATTAAGATTTAGAGATCTGCTTAAGCTCACAATGCAGTTTAGGGGTATAGGCCCTATGAATTCAATGAGATTTAAGCACTCTTTTTCTTTCTGCACCCTATACGCTCTCATGCTCTCATCTCCCTCAGCTCCACATATAGTCAGCAAAAAGCTGTTTATCTCAGCATGCAAGAACAATCAGACCTCAAGAATTTAATTTAAGGAAAACCTGTTTTAATTTTCATTCTTTTTCCTAGAAAGTGTCTTCAAGGGGAAGGTTCCCATCTCAGACTTTCTTCCTAAGTTTTTGGCATGAGATACAGAGACCTCCTTACTCTACATGTACTTCTTATGAACAAGAGTTGGGACTTGCACAGACAAGAAGACGACTTGTTTTTATGAACTAGTGAGACTTGCTTAAATATGGAGGCATGGACACAATATAGAAAAACTTCTGCTCGTTTAAACCACGTTAAAGGCATAACCTAACCTAAGTGAGATACATTAAATAAATAAATAAATAATTTATAAGATGGGTAGGAAAGAAGGCTTAAAGGATTAGGTCAGCAATATGAAACTTCTGTCATCATTTTGTAACAGGTGGGTAACCCATTGATATTTCTTTTCTGAGGAACGTCAAACACCTTTGAGTGTTTCTGGTTTAGCTCTTCCATTTGGAAGGGCTGAGAAGTACCTTCCATCTCCTTCATCTCATCGGTCCTGTTTCTCCTCCCCTGATACAGTAACCACCAAACCATTCTTAAAAAAAGCTGCACCTGGAAGCACAAAGCAAAGTATGCACACAAACGAAGTCAACACAATTGGAGCTGATTTATTGCTGTCCTCAAGGCTTTTGTTCAAAGGACTTCTGCTGATGGTGGGGATAATAAAATAGCATTAGGCCCCTGGAATTGTGTCAGAATTAACCTTATGACCCCGAGTTCTGCTTGTCCTCCTGCCTGACCCACACAATAAAAATGTTTTCCTAATTAAAAGTTACTCTCTTTTTATGTGTGAAAATCAAATGGCATTGCTGAGCATTACCCTGGTACTTCAGCTGTGTGTCAGGAGAAAACCTATGCCATAGCACACAAAATCAAGGGGCACTAATGCATGTTTACCCTTGATTATCCCAGATTTTTATGTCAATCTACACGTGCCCCTCCTGTCCCCATGTGACCAAGCTCTGAGCCACCTTACCCAGCTGTGTTTCTGTTTGATCTCCCTCACCTGGCTCCTTTACCACAGCTGGTGTGGTGCTACTTGCCTGGGCTCTGCTTTACAGAAGGGTGATTTCTTCCTTCCCTTCCTTTGCCCAGCAAAACCCCAGAGAAAGTGGTGCAGAGCACACTTGCTGTTTGTATAGGGTCATTGTCCCACCATTGCCCCACTCACTAGGCTGCAGCCTCCTCCTGACATCCTCCAGGGCCAAGCCTTTTCCCTCTACTAAAATGAGATGGTCTTGGGAGCAGGAAGCTTGTAGTGGAGATTGTAAGGAAAGAGTGTCCTGCCCCAAGCCACAGTTTATAAGTACCTCAACAGCTGCTCATCTGATAGTGTCACCTTGTTCAGGATAACTCTTCTTTGGTATCAACACTGTGCACCAATAGTTTCTAGAATGGTGAGGTGTTTACAGCAAACAGGAGCACCTGAATATGAGTAAAAGTAAGAAAATCTTGCATTTGTTTGTGTAAATGGTAAGTAGAGGCAATTTGTTTTCCTTTATATTCCCAGATTTTCTATATTTCAGAAAGAGGGAAAACAGTAAAATTGCCCTTTTGCCACAGCACAGCTTCCACCATCCACAGTAGTCTTCTTCTGTTGTACTGATTTCTGCATTTGCCTCTTCTACCACTGCAAATCTAGCAATTTTGGTAGTTGAACAGAATTCAAAAGACCATTTGTGCTGGCATACAGGGACCTCACTGGCACATAGTGTTATCTTCTCTACTCTATCTTTAGACATCTTTGCCCCCATTTCCCTTTACATCTGGCTTTACATAATTTGAAACCAGAGGGCTCAGCACTAACATAAGAACATCACAGCCTCCTGTGTTGGTTTTGCTCAGCATGTTCCGTATGCCAGACCAGGGGAATGGGAAGCTGACCCTGGCCTTCTGAGACCAGGGTCCCAACTCTACCAAGAGGAAGCTCGAATTTACAGAAAAACAAGGGAAGGAATGTAAGAAAGTGGGAAACCTGTAAAAATCCTACAAATACTGATTTCTCTCCAAAATCATCAGTCAATAAGTTTGCCTGTCCTGGAAATAATATTTTTAAAGCAGAGCACAGATTACACATGGGCTCTGAGCACACTTTGTATTCCTCTAATATATCTGAACTTCCTTTCATATTTAACAAAACAGGATGCACTGCATATAGTACTCCATATTATCATGCATATACTATAACTATAGCTAAAGCTTACTATTGAAAATTTAATTTTTTGACATCTTTTAGTAATCATAAACCTCTGGTGTACTTGAACTATACCCCATTAGGCCTGAACGGGTCTTTATGATTAACTGCTGTGATGAAGAGGAATCACAGCAATTAAAAAAGAAAAAAAGACCATCATCTAATTGTGAAAACCTTCCCAAATTAGGGATAAAGCCACAGAAGCAGATTAAAAGAAACAAGTCCCCCATCCTTCTGGTGAACCTGGCATAGCTCTTTTCTATGGCCTGATATATACTTTTCTGTGAACTTCTTCCCTGTTTCTTTTTTTTGGGGGTGGTGTGTTTGGTTTTGTTTGTTGGTTTTTTTTTTTTTTTTAATTCTTGTGCACGTCTGGTCTGCCTACATCTACGATATAATATGATATGGTCCAAAGATCACAAGTTTGAGGCAGGTATGTCTCTTGAGCTTGCTCAAAAGCTCCTTTGAGATGTGCTGTAGTGTCAGAGGTGAGCTCTCATAAGAGGAGACTTCACTGAAATATTAGCAGGACCTAATCCATCCAGCTAGACTGAAAACAGCAAAAGAAAAGTAGTTATCTCCTTGTAAAATCAAGAAGCATAGAATAAAAGGAGAGAGAGAAAATAATTATAGTGTTTTTCAGGTTATACAAGCCCTTCACTTAGTGAAGAAATTCCAGGGTCTCCAAGAAAGATTCAGCAAGTGTGAAGTATCAACAAGTGCTTTGCAAGCAATCTTGAGTAGACTTTGCTGGAAAACAGAAATTCTATTTTCTGAAAGCTTTCAAGGACTTTTCAAGCACTTTTTCAAGGAATTTTTTTTTTTTTTAGCACCATCAGAATGTCACTTTAAAAGTACTAGAAATAAATGCAAACCAGTTAGGAAATGGGGAAAAAAAATCCAAACTTAAAAACCCTAGGGCAAGGACCAACAAGATGAGTTGCTTACCTCCAGTGAGTGGTAGCACTTAATATATTATTAAGACACACTGTGAAATGTTTAGAGCATTTTAAGCAAGTGAGATAATGCGATTTCACATGGAAAAAAAGACTGGCACATTTGTATATTTTGCTTTGAAAGTATGCAATTTTCCAAGACAATTACTGTTTTCATTTAGTTCTGCTAAGATATCACCACTAACAAGCAATTATGAAAACCAAGTTTTATTTGCTATAATATCAGTGACACAGTCTGCCAAAGGGCAGCTGACAACAGGCAGCTTTTGAAAAAACAGTGCTTTAGTCAGGAATTTTTTTTGCACTATCTAATTTTAGTCAACTTATTCAGGTACAGAGTGGCATTAGACAAGCTATTCAAGCCCTCTGGGGACATATTCTAGCACCTAGCTTGAGAGGGACTGAGCCAGCCACTTTGCTTGAGCAGGCAGTAACGAGATGGGGTGAAAGAGCTGAGCCCTGTAGCAGAACACTGTAGGGACTGAAGGACCTGCTGGCACCAGCCAGCAGGAGGGCCTGCATCTATGAAGGCTGCCCTTCCCAGGAAAATCACAAAAGGCTCCGTGAGGGGGCTTGCAGCCACATGTGTGTCCCTCTGAGCTGGCCATGTTGGAGTGGGTTGGGAAGAGAGGGGTGCCATATTTTTCAGGTGCTTCAGCTCGAAGCTCTTGCTGGTCAAAGAGAAGCCAGGACAGAAGCATGCAGACCCTGATAAACTCCTCAGCTCCAAGTGATCTCAAACTCCTCAGCTCCAAGTGATCTGTGACTACACGTCCTTCACAAAGTACTTTTGCTTTCCCATGTACCTCAGTTAATTTAGGAAGGCAAATGCCCTGAAGGATGCAGCTCCTAAACCTCTTCAAAGCAGATATTTCCAGGAGAAAGAAAGCAGGACATGGGTCTTCTGCATGACTGAAGCACTGCAGGCTGTCAGCATCCTTCCCAGCACCAGAAATGGTTCATTTCCTTCTGAACAATCTCACCACCACAGCAGGAGTGGTGATGCTTCCCCGTCGGGTCCTGCCCGCCCAGTCTACCCACACAAATGCAGCTCGCTCTTTGGCATTTCTCAGCTACCTGCAGAAGAAAAGTGACAGATTCGAACTCTATCTGTGAGAGACAGACCCAGACCTCAAGACTTAGGCTATTGGTATGAAAAGACAGTCCTCACTGCTGCAGCACATGAGAGAAATCCTGCTCAGCTCTCTCAGGAAACGGGATGTATGACTTCAGTTGGGGTTGGGTTCAGGCCTGCAGCAGTAGCCCCGGCTCAGGTGTCTGTGCTCTGGAGACACAGAGAATTTCAGACAAACCCCTGTGCATGGTGCTTAGTTCTGCCTGCACCCCTTCTCAGCATGCAGTTTTAGCTTGACAGCCTAAAGAGTGTGGCTTCTGAGGCCATCCATGCGTTTTATGCAAAGTACATGCTTATATATATATACATATATATGCAATTTATATGCACACACACAAGTCAGTACCCAGTTTCCATCCCCTCAACCTCTCACTAAGAAAATAAAACCAAATAATACCAGCCCCTCTCCCATCCTTCTGGGCACTTCCTGATTTCCACTTCTAAATCTGACAGCAAAACAGATGGTGGAGAAATTGCATCCCCACAAGTTTCCTGACAACAGGACATTGGTATATTGGACAAGCTAAAGGAAAAGCTACCAACCCAGCTCTCCATGAAGTATCAGCTAATGAGAACACTGAAGGAAGTCTCAAACAGTAAGAAAGTCTTAATTGGATTTTGTGTCCTATTAGACATAGAGAACTCATCTAGAAGTCAGGAAGACACTGGGACATAGGTGCTGCTATTTCCTCTGCTAACAGAGCAGCTTGTTCGAGGTTGCTCTGCACAGGTGCATGGCAAGCCCTGCTCGCTCTGCAGGAAGCTCTTTGGCCTGCCTGGGTCTTGGATCACATGCCAGAGCTCAACTTGGCCCTCATTAGTAGATCTTGCACTGGAAACCTTATTGCCAAGGGATTATTGATGGTTCCAAATGTGAAGACATAATTGTATTCAGTCTTCAGCAGGAAAAAGAATTAGTATTGCCTTTATCTACAACATAAATGGCATGGAACAATTCAGAAGAATTGAATGTTTGAAAGCCTGAATCATGTAAGGACAGTCTTAATGAAAACTCTGTGTATCAGTATTTTACACTTGAAATGTGTGAACAGTAAATGACTCTTAATTCATGAATCTTCATAAATATTAGATTATTCTAAATGAATTCATCATGCAATGCATCTATCATTTGTGCACAGCTTAAAGGTGAAGTCCTTCTCAAGATTCTCTTCATTTGCCAAAATTAGACTGTGATTTTGTTCTGGCTTCTCTGACTCACACATCTTTCCTTCTCCTGCAGTTCTCACAAAAAAAAAAAATCCTTGTCAAACCTCACTAATTCACACAACACAGAGAGCAACCATTGCAGAACAATGAATTTTACAAATTCATCCTTTGATGAAAAGAAACAAGTATCATGCATTGTTAAGTGTACCAATATACAGACAAGAGCACTTTTTCATTTTCATTTTTCCTGGTGAAACTGTGAATTTAATTAGCAAATTGAGTATTTTCTGTAATTTACCAGGAAACCTGTCTAATATGTGTTTTCTTCACACTCTTTCATGGGAATACCCAAATAACAGATCTTTGCTAAAAATCAGGGATAGAGTTGTATTTTTTTCCACAAATTATACAGAAAAGCTTTTACCTGCTGTTTTGAAATAAACAGTTTTTGACTGTAAAGCACAAGGCTTAAGTGCTTTTCTGTCTGAAAATAAGACTTATTTTGGCACACGAAAATTTCAGACCTTGATCCAAATAGCAGATGTCTACATTTGTTGAAAAAGCTTGGGTAAGTTTCCTTTGCCCTCTGGATATCAGAAAATTTATGAAAGAGTGGCTACGTCAGAGCTGTTTCAATTCGCATTAAGTCTGTGTAAAGAAGTAGGCATTTCTGGGACATAATCACATGTCTGATGAATCACTTTTCTGTCTGTTTCTTTCCATTGACTCTAAAGGTTGGATAGTGTGAATGTGATAGGCTCTGGTATAAATATCTACACTGGAGGCAGCAAAGAAATATATAAAATTAAAAATTCTGGATCCAGCTCTTTCCCAGCTCCTGCCTACCTCTGCATCATGTTGACTGAGTGGCCTGTATCATCTTAACACAAGAAAACACATTTGCACTGTGAGAGTGGTCAAACACTGGCACAGGTTGCCCAGAGAAGTTGAAGTTGTGGAGTCTCCATTCTTGGAGATACTCAAAACCTGACTAGACTCAGTCTGGGCAACCTGCTCTAGCTGACCTTGCTTGAGCAGAGGGGTTAGAGTAGGTGACCTCAAGAGGCTCCTTCCAACTTCAACCATTTTGTGATTCTGGGATCCTCTTGCAAGAGTATCCATACGGAAAAGAGATTTTGGATGTAGCAAGTTAGAAGTGCTCCGTAATGCATTAATGCCAATGCTGGGTGCCTGGAAAGGACTGTGTATGCTTGAGAAGTGTTTGTGCTGGGGAAGCAGGCAGTTGGTACTCCTGTGCCACAGAGGGAGGCTGAGAGGGGCTTTCTGTCTGCAGCATGAATGTGGCAAGCCTGAGGCATGCTGTGTGGTGCAGGGGTTTGGGAAGGGGGAGATTGTGCTATGTGGCTTGTGCTTGTTACTCATGGAAGAGCACTGCACTGTGAGTGGTCTACAACAACAAGGGTACAGGAGTATAGCTGGCAACAAGCTTTCGTGTGGGTCTGGAAGTCTTTTGGGACCAACAGCAAACAAAATTGTCCCTGCCTATGACCCACTGGAAGAATATAGGATCTATGCTATCTACACCTTAAGTGAGGATCTATCCTGTGAGCTCAGACTGTGTATTTAGGTTATATTGTATAATAACATCTTTGTATGATTGAAGGGGAAGGGGAGAAGTATGGCCTTCTAAAAATAGGCATGCTCCAGATGGAGAGAAGGACAGGGAAGGAGCTGCAGCTGGCCTAGCATCTGTCACTGCACCTAGGGCTCTCTCCAAAATCCTGTTTTCATCATTTTCTCCTCTTTGAAAATCCCTTGAAGAGGAGCCCACAGGATGACACCATCCTAGAAAGGAGACACGGGTCTGTGAAGAGGCATTGCATGACATGCATGAATGGACCAGCAGCTGCATTGATGAGATTTAGGCAAGGACTGCCTGGATCAGAGGGTTGGACTCTGTAACCAGAACAGCAAAGCCAGCCCAGCTGGCTTCACAGGGTTCTTTATCCACTGAGTGGTGGGACAAGCTGAATCACAGGAGTGGGACAGGAACTGCTATGCTACTTTTTCCTTTCAAATCTGGATTTATACACAGAAGAATTGCTCTTGCCATGCTTGTTCATCCTTTCTTCTTTTGTCTATCATGCTGCAAACTTTTGGAGGTAGAAGGGGGATAAATTGTTGCTCCTGAGTACCAATTCACTGAGTACAAATGAATCAGATGGGAACTGTGTGAGATGCCTTATAAATAGAGATGAGTAGAGTCTGAAATAGCTCATCTGACAAAGTACACACAGATACCATCAAAATACTCATGGGTGAATGAATAATACAATCTGCTTGACATCTTAAAAATGGTATGTTGTGTGTATGCCCTCTAATGCTTGCAAAAAGCCATCCTGTGGGGCCATCAATGGAAAAAAAGAGACCAAGAAAGTGGAAGTGAGCTTGTATATGAGAAAGCCTCTCTAACTTCAGAACAAGGCATTCAATACTTACACATAAATACTGCACTGCTCAAGACTTTCACCCATATTGAGAGAGAAATATTGCCAAGCTGCTGTCTGATGTTAAATGAGTTGCACACAATAGATGTAAGAAACAAATAATTCAATGGAGTGCTTGTGGGTTACACAGAAGTTTGCTTTCAATGTCATCTTCTCTAATAAAAATGCAACTATAAAGCTAATTCAGTTACATAAGCACTCAATAAACCTTAATAAGACCAAAACAGAAGTGTTGGACTGTTCTTCTAGTACATTATAGTCACATCTGATTCCTTCACTAATGTTCTTTTAGGAGTCACTTGCTTCTATCATTTGAAAAATGTCACAATTCATATGCCAAATGGTTCTGTACTGTTCCAAGTCTAGTTTCAAACCAGATGAATAACTCAGTGACCTCTGGGAGCTGTTGTCTTTACAATGCGTGGCTTGTTAGAACATTTTCTACGTGAGGTGCAATTAAATAAATAGCAAAGTCAGCAACCCCTTGAGAGAGAGCCATTCATCTCACCTCACTTTAGCCACCTAAGTTAGTCATCAGAACACTCTGTGTCATTGATGGAGCTCTCTTGGATAGTTGCTGAAGGTGATTCATCTCATTCTGAAATAAGCAACAAAGAGAGGTGAGATGAATTGTCCTTTGGAGGTACTCATCTCTCTCCATCAGCTACAGAGAGAGCTGACATAACTGCCTTAGGATACCTTGGATGATTAGCTTTAAGATCGCTAGTCACTTTTAGCTGTCCCGCTCATCAATGGGATACTATGATTTGTATGCACAACAGCTTTAAGAGATCCTGTTTCTCTATCCTTACTTCATAAGTAATAAATGCTCTAATTTATGGGCAGACCATATATGCATACATATATATATATAAAAATGTTCATATCTACATTTCATAGAATCATAGAATCACAGAATCATAGAATGATTTGGATTGGAAGGGACCTTGAAGATCATCTAGTTCCAACCCCCCTGCTGGGACACCTTCCACTAGACCAGGTTGCTCAAAGCCCCGTCCAACCTGGCCTTGAATGCTTCCAGGGATGGGGCATCCACAACTTCTCTTGGCAACCTGTTCCAGTGCCTCACAACCCTCACAGTGAAGAATTTCTTCCATATATTTATATGTATATTTAAAGGAAAGGTCAAGATATAGTGCTTTATACTTCTTTGGGTATTCTGCTATTCTTTGCTTTCATTTTTTAAGACTGGATAATGATCTCTTTCAGTCAGTTTTAATTATATCAGCTGTCAGTTTTCCTTCTGATAACCTGAAGATAAGATCATTCTGTTCTTAACTTTTGGAAGTTTACAGGGATAGTGAACAGGATTAACATTTCCACAGTTCCTACTTCCTGAAGAGCACCTTGATATTTCAACTGAACTGAAAGGCATGCCACCAGGCAGAGCTTCAGGGACAGGGAGAGAAAACTGAAATATTCAGTTACCAGGACTGACAATTCACAGTGATTTACCTTTAAATCTTATTTGTCTAGCTCTTAATAAGTAATGTTAGTGTGCATACAGAAAAAAACTTAGTGATAACAGTCATGGCCCATAATTGAAAGTTTGGGCTCGTTAACTCACAGCAAACTAAAAGAAGGACTTGTTACAGCAGATGTTAGCTGTATAACAGTTTTGTTAATGACACAGCACCACTTTCTTCACTGACAGCACTTCACCCATTTCCTACTGACTTTGTCTACTAATGCTGCTGCTCCGTGGAGTCATCATCTCTTTTTATTTATTTGTATTAGCAAAAGTTGGAATCATGAGCCAGCGACTCACGTTAGGCCTGAAGCATAAGGGAAAATGCAACCCCTCACTGGTATGTGCACGGAGGTGGGAACCCTTAAGACTTCTGTACAAATGCCATATTTGCATCTACTGAAGAGTGAGGTACCCAGGTTGGAAGGAGCCAAAGAACACATCTGCCCAAGACCAATACATAAGAATGTTTCTTATGGTATAGGAGATTGTGTGTCTATATATACATACACAGACATGGATAGGTATGCTGAGAACAGAGAAGGTATAAAATCAGGGAGAATATATTAGTTACCAGAGTGCTAGAGAAAAAACATGGGAAATTCATCTGTGCTCAATGTGTGGAAGTTACTGCACTCAAATGCTACATTGTGGTGAAGGAGCTCAGGGTAAAGAGATTTATGAATGGATATTTATAGTCAAAAAAGAAACCAAAAATGGCCTCCAGCTTTCCTATTTTACTGAATGTTGGTGTTTGTTTGCTTGTTTTTAAATGGATTGCTGTAAGTGTCTAGTTGTCAGTGCTGAGCTGTGTAAAACACACAGCAGGAGCCCTGAACTGAAAGAAAAGCCAGGAAAAATAAATGGCAGTGACCACATTTAGTAAAAGTAACTAACATCAGTGTCTGGCAGAAAGATTTAAATAGTAAAAATAATCACTGTTTTAAGTAGAAACCTTCATCCTTCAAAAAATAGTACATCAAATAACCAGGCTGGACTGAAAATTTTTATTTTTAAAGTCATTTCACTAAACAACTTTCATTAAAAGTACTCCCTAGAGTCACAAAAATTCTCTAAATAATGTACACAGACAATAAGAAGATTTTGGAGGAAACAATGACTTTACCTATGGAATCTTTTTTCAAGTCCTGATCGTGTGGGGTTTAACACCATGAAAGTAATAACTTCCATGACATGATACTTGGTCAAATTCAACATGAACCATTTCTTGGCAGTTGACTTCTCAGTGACAAAATCATCATTCTGAAGTTACACTAGAGAGCTGGTATCTTGCTGCAGATGCATCTTTCCCTGTAATTAATATCTGTTCTACATACATTGAGTTCCTCTGGGAAATATGTGTTTGTAACGGAAATTCTGACAGAATATGGTTGACTTCACTACTGTTTATGAGTGACAGAAGTTGTATACATGGACCAGAATGTTTTCCACAACAGATAAGGATGAAAGTGCAAATAAATATGCAAAATTAATACAATTTATTATGGTCATTTTGCCTTGTCTTCAGTTAAAGGTAGGGGTTATTTTCAGTTTGGTGCTTGGAGGGTAGTAGATCATACACCTACAATTTTGTTTGCTGATTTTTTGTTTACTGATTTTGTAAAATGAACTATTGGGTCAATTAAGTGTACTCTTAGGAAATCTCCATTTTCCCCCATCAACCCCAGCCATGATAAACATCATCCTTGGGCCTTAATCTTGTCCCCTTAGGAACATAGCTCTAAGAATCTCCATTTAGCTTTATGATTATATCTGAGTTTACTTTGTATTTTCTCAGGAAGGCATATCTAAATGTTAACAGTTGGGGATTTTACTTTGCACCCAGTCTTTAGTAAGTGGTTGTTATTGTGAAGGATGGATGAAGTCCTGTACTTTGTATTCTTTGCAACAGTGTGATTAAAGGGAAGTTACAAAGTAATGTCGTTTCTTTCTGCTTAAGCTGTGTAAAGATAGTATTTTTTTCCTAGAATCACAGAAATTCTGTATAATGTGCAATAGTTTAGAGACTGTTTAAGACTGTAAGACCTTTTTCTTCTTCCTGTTAACACAACAGATGGTTTTATACACACATGCATCACATGCATCCATGCACACAAATTTCTAAATGTATTCATATGAAAACAGATTCATTTTATAAGCATGACAAATGCTTTACTGAACTTTAAGCCACAGCCAAGTGGCTGTATTTTGGTTATGGCTCATTTCACAGCTCCTTCCAGAGATGGATTGGAGAGCTGATGCAGGGTTCAGTGGTTCGGCAGAAATTAACCATTTTGTGGATGCAGCAGAAAGCCATGCTGGTTCTGAGGCAACACTGTCTTGGCGGCAGACAGACAGGTTGCCCAGACTCCAGATAACTAAGGAATGGACTAAGCAACAACTGCACTTAAAGCCCTTAAATTTCTCAGGAAAATCAAAAAGGCTTTTTGTCTGCTGAGCTCTGGGTCCACTTTATTCTTTAATATCTAAGATGAAAAAAAAAACCTTTTGCAAAGGTCATGCATAAATATTTTACAACAAAATACGAGGAATTACTACAACAATTTCCTGAGCATAACTATTATTTGTTCCTTCCATTATTACTATCTGACAAATGACAGCTATATATCATTAAGGGATAAAATGGCCTTATAATAACTGATCATTAATATATAAGAAGTCAAGTTAAACAGAAAATATTTGTATTAATTGAGGAACTATCTGATTTTTTTAGCAATATTGAAGCAACTTCTTTACTAAACTGCAGAAAACACAATCAGTGCCCTGAACATTTTTAAAGAAATAACACCATTTATTAGAATTACTTTTATTATGTATATAATTCTAAGAACACTGTAATACTTCTTTTAAGAACAAAAAAAAAATTCATTAATTTGAAATGAAACTTCAATTAAATTCTGATATAATTAGTGAGATACATTGTAACATTAAATAAATGTAAAAAAATGTTGAGACTTTTAAAAAAAACATTCTCTGTGCGTATGACCATGGAATTGCTGCATATCTTACACATTTTATCATATTTTATATTGGTTAGCTGTAGATGCTGCTAATATCATCCTAACTGATACTAAACAGGTAAAAAGGTGTTCAGCATCCTGACAGGTCCACAAGTGAATGGAGCATGGTCTTTTCACACAGAAGGCTGTGGGTCACTGAGTCTAAAGGAACTCAGTTTTGCCACGTTGTGCTTATGGGGAGCTACTTCATAAATTTTATCTGTCTTCTTTTGATCAAAACATTTTAGTAGCAATTTTATTGATCTACTCCAGTATTCCAAAACCTGGTTTAAAGCCTATTTTTGTCAATTGCAAGGTGAAATAATGACAATACAAGGGGAAAGACAAGCATTTTTGCAAAAAAAACCCAAAATCTGTGGCTTTTCTACAGATGTGGACACTTTTTGCATATTCTTACACTTTTTCCAGTAGTTATAGGGCTTTTTGTTGTGGGTTTTGTTGCGGGAGTGTGTTTGTTTGTTTTCTGACACATTGTTTCTTCATTTAAAGGCAGTGATGATATATTGAAGCATCACTTTTTTCAAAAATGACTTCTTTTGATCAAAAATTTGCAACACAAGAGAAGAAACCTGGCAGTCATTATTGTTTGTGTTGCATCCAGCCTACAAAACAGATACTGGAAATCACCTGTGAATCATTAAAGGACTCAGGCAGTATATCATGCATGCACCTGTCTTCAAAATGAGTAGCAGTGAATGTTGTACCACACTTCTTGTTTCCATTAGCAGTGGCACCACCCATTCTGTTCAGTGGACTTTGGTGTGCTGACTGCAGCCTAGGATCTCCACAGAAAATATTCAGCAGACAATTTAGGCACACACAGTGCTTTCCAGAAGAAAAAATTAAATAATTTTAGTAAGGGGTTTCAGGAGCATGCCATCCTCCTAGTAATCACGTGAGTACTGGTGATGCATTGTAGAACAGAGTATGGACATGAAGCCCTACCAGCAACAAGCAATTGTTGAGACATTACTGTGAGGAGACATAAGGAGGTTATATTCAAGCTGAGGCTAAACAAGAAAGAGAAGCAATGCTCTGAGAAAACAACGTCTTAGGCAGCAGATTTCCATAATACATAAGTGTTGTGTCTTTGGACCTGTGCAATAGCACCCTTATCTTTCCTTTCATGTCTAATTCAGGCTGTGATTCATCTCATCTAACTTTACTCATTTGAATGTTGAGACCTTGTTTCCCTCTGTAGCTTTTGTAAAAGATTATGAATCTCTGGAGGCTAATTCACCACTCCTGTCTTAGATGCTAAGGTACTTGGATGTGCCTCTCTTCCTTCTCACCAACAGAAGAAATATCCAATGTTACTAGCTTACATTGGATGATGGATGCTTGGCAAGATGAATCTCTCCTCCATGTCTGCATCTTCCCTAAGGTTAACAGGCATCAGCCCTAGAGGAGTGCCTTGGTTGGCATCCACAAATCATTCCTGACTCAGTTGCCATCGAGTTTATCAGAAGTGATGATATTTCCTACTCAATTTTTGTTTTGTACTCTATTGTTGAAGAAATTTCTTAAGGAATTAGTAAACCCAACTTCTATGCCCTCCTCAGCCTATATCTCCCCAAGTCAAAGAGAGTTTCCCAGTTGGAAAGTAACATGGGAATGGGGCAAGGAACTTCCCATTTCAGACTGAGTTGCTGTGCATGTGAGAGGTGGCATCCATGGGTTAAGATCAATTCTGAGCTCATGTGTGGAGGCATGCACAGGAGAACAGGGTGTCTGGTCTGACCCCAGGAGTATTTGAGCTTCCTATCCCCTCACTGCCTCCATCAAGTTACAGAAACAATCCAGGAAAAAAACCTCAGTGCAGGAAGTGGCTTCATGCTCTGAATTTGTAAGATTTTACAAGCTACTTAACTGCTGGCCAGCAACAGAAACCTGAGCTCATGCAGGCTTTTACAACATATCTCATTTCTGGCATGTCTTACTGAAGCTGAAGGATCCCAAGAGTCAGTGCATTAGATACTATGAATGCATTTCCTAACAACTAACCTCTCCCCTGCGCAAAGCACTGAGAATACAAGGGACAAATTCAGCACTGCAAAACCCACTTGCATAGCTGGAATTAATCATACCAACATCCCCTCGTGAGTATCAGCCTAAACATTCACATTTCCATATACTTAAGTAAATTCCATTCCCCCTCTTCCTACTGTGCCATCTGCATTTAACTAGACCTTCTCATTGGTGGTACCACTATGAAGCAATTGATATTCTCATTAGAAGATCTTTATTTCCTTAATTTTCTCCCTGAGGAAATTTATCTAGGCATAAACCTGTTTGCATTTTCCATCTCTCTCTGTCCAGGCTTTCGATTACAGCAGACTTGGGAATTCTTGGCAAACAACTTTGAAAGGTTATTTGCAATTAGCTTTCATAATGTGGCTAATTCTAACAATGGAGTCAAATTCACGTTCCTGGCCCTCAAGTGATTTTGAAGAAAAATTCCCTATAAAATTCATATTAACTTTTTAAATGCCTGCTCTAGTCTATTGCTCCCAATGCGATGTTAGGCACCTCTCCAAACTTTTTTTTAATTTTTTTTAATATTAATTTCTGTTCTATGAATAATTTCTGAAGAAGAAATAATGGAACTGTGATTACCAAAAACATAATGAAAAAAAAAGTAGTTACGCAAAACTTAATAGGTTCTTCTAGTGTCTACATCGCTCTACTGGAGTAAAGGATAAGTCCATTAGGACTATGTCTGTATTAAGAGATACTGAGAATCAATATGAAAAGAGCTCTAATGTGAAATAGGTGATGCTGAGGATTGGATGTCAAACAGCTGTGTGCATTTCAGCTGCTAGATGTAAATGGAAATACCTATTACTTCCATACCAAATATGTATTTTCATTTACATACAGGCACTGAAATAGACATAGACATAGACATAGACAGATAGGGATAGGGATAGGGATAGGGATAGGGATAGGGATAGGGATAGGGATAGGGATAGGGGTAGAGGTAGACGTAGGGGGGGGGGAGAGAGAGAGAGATTGAGATAGAGGCAGAGACAGAGACAGAGAAGGAAACATCCACATTTCAGCTCTATGTTTTACTCCCGTGGTGATCACATTGCTCAAATTCTTAAGTAAAACCATGTGTCTGGTTGTGCCATCACAGTGTTACAAAATACTTGTATTCTGTTCTTTGTTATGATTCTTTAATACACTTCTATTTCCATTCAAGTAAAGCTACTATGAATTATGTCCTGATTAGTCAACTTTTAATTTGCAGATTTATAGCCTCTGCTTTGGCTACAAACTCTAGGATGTGAACCAAAGCCCAATAAATAGGAATGATCAAGAAAGTCGCTACAGAAGGACCCTTTTGATTCAAACTAGTTTATTAATGTGCATGTGCACTCCCTAGGAGTACTGAAGTCCACAAAGCACAAATTAGTGGTACCCAATGCAGAGATCATTGTAGTATATTGATTTCACAGTCATTGCCCTGTTTCTTGGTTATAGACCCTGTGCTTCTGTGGAGAGGGTATTGTTGGAACTCCTATACCAGCATTGCTCTGGCCTTTAGGAAACTTTTTCACCACAGCAGGCATATGCCAGGCTAGACATAGATATGAATGTGTCTCAGGAGCTTTGACAAATCATGCTGCCTTAGCATGATCCATGAAGAACCACTGTCTTCCTGAAATAGTCAGGTTCTCCCCCAGCTAAACAGAGATGCTGACATTTCAAACTGCGGTCTTTTCCAACCTTTCATCTGACACAAGTAAGTCCAAAGATAAGACTGACAAACACTGAGCACTTCTTTATAACAGCAGTGAGTGTTTCTTGATTGGCAATATGAATCAAATACATGGAAAATGCTAGAAACATAGTTCTTTGTTATCCTGTTTGCCCAGGCACAAGTTTACTTTGAGTGCTTCTCACAACGCTACAAGACATACAGTAACTGATGCAAGGATTGCCTTGGTGCTTAAAAGAGTGAAAAAGCAGCCATATGTCAGAATAAGCCCTGACAGTTTTCAATATTTGTGTGAAGGAAAAATCTAGTGCGAGTAAAAGCATGTGGACAGAGCAGCCAGCAAACCTTTAATTTGAACATATATCATTCCTCCTTCCTTTGTTTTGCCTGATTATTGCCTCGATGTCAGTCAATTCCTTTTAAAATATGTGGATAAATATTATGGCAACAGTAAGCTCAAGCAAATACAGTGTGAAATATATTGATGTTAAAAATCACCTAATAATCTATTCACATATCAGGTTTAAAAATGTTCACAGAAAAGAAATATTTTGTTCATGGTCAGTTATTTATCTATGTCTCTCAGTCACTCTATATGACTTATTTTCAATCAAACAATGAGATGTCTAAAGTCAGCAGTTCCAAATAGCCTTAATTAGATTCTTTTTTCTTCTAGCTCAGCAAAGACCTTTAATTTGCTTTCAATGCCCATGATATAAAACTTAAAATACTAATATTTATCTACTGTATGTGCCTGCCTCTGCGCACACTAAGGCTATATTACCAAATAGTGCAGCCCACTGGGAGCATGTTTGGGCAGCACAACATTTGGTGCTGAGGGCTGATGCCCGTGCCAAATGCATTTCAAAGGGTTTCACTGCAGACCACCTCTAGTCCGGTGCCACAGCCTGGATGCTTGTTAGCAGCTGGAGCTCATTAGATGAACCCCTGGGATGCATTTTCCATCTTAGTTTCATCCAAAAAGAATCCAGTTAGCATGCTTCAAGACAGTTTTGCAATGTGAACTAAAGCAGGGTATGTGAGGCCCATCATGGGATTGCTTTCAAAAGTGCACTCCTGATCCAAACTCAGACGCTAATGTAAAGGCATCTATTGAATTTAGCTGAAGCACTTATCCAGCAATGGCTACTGTGGGAAACAAACATTTGGGAGGCAATGCGTCACACAAAGAAGAGGGTATCATGCCTTTTTATTTAAAAAGGACAAACATTAAAATAACAAAGCTGGGGGGGTTGGTGTTTTTTTTTTTTTTTTTTCCCCTGAAAAAGAAGCCTGTTTTTCACTTATTTTAATCACTATCAGTAAGAGGATCTTCCAGGTTTTCATTTGTGTTTCCCAATTCCCTCTGAGTCCTGGGTGGCCTGTTAATTTAATTAAGTGACCTTTAGCCTGCTGCTTTGTAAGTCAATATTATCCCTTTGAGTTTTGTAAATCATATTGCTTTGACCTACAGTGCACGACAGCTATCCAAATGAGACTGTTCTTACCGTCTTTTGTTAAAGGACTTCTTTTCCTGCCAGTTCTCCTCAGGAGAAGGACAAATTAACAGTGGACTTCTTTTTCACAAAGTAATTTTGCCATTCACCACAACTTTCATTGTACTTTGAGCTCTCCTTGTGAACTGTTTTATCTGATTTCTATTTCAGTTGTCAGCTGTTTGCTTTTTTCTTTTCTTTGCCTCTCTCCTCATTAATCAGACATGCTTCTCTTTTGCAATGCCTTTCTGTCACTGTGGTTTCCCAGATGTAACTGCCTGAGTATGTCTGCTTTTACCTTCCTCAGGCTCTGACTTTCCACATTTCATCTCCTTACAAGTGCTAAGAGAAAGGCAACGTTAGACTCAAGCTTACCGAGTCCATCAATTACCTTCTGTGGCAGCTTATCCAATGCCACTGTCTTCACTTTGTATCAGGGTCCCAGACCCTTCCATCTGTATATCAGGTCTGTGGAATCCAAACCACCTGCTCCTTGGGAAGACAACATAATTAATATCTTAAAATCCTCTTTTTGAAAATGCAACCTTATGAACTGCTAATGGTACTTCATACTTCGCATTTGTAACTACATTCGACTTTTATCTGTTTAGAGGTTAAGTCTTTTCTGTTTAATTGTGAATATGAAAAATAGAAATTATATCTGGACAAATATGCACTTAATAATTTATTAAAATTCAATGTATATTTTTTCTCTTGAAAACCTGAAACCAGGAAGCACTTGGAATCATTCCCACAAGATTCTCCCTCATGCAATGTTCATTGCAGGTTATGAATCTCTTCTTGATCAATTTAATTTCTGAAAGCAGTCTTCAAAAGAAGACAACATATTTTATAAAGCAAAGTCTGTTATCTCCCCTTTTCAAGACTACTTTGAATGTTCCTTATTGTTGGTAAACACAAATAAAACAACTGTATTTATTGGTTTTGGGAAACTGGAAGGTACATTACAGTATTCAGGGTAACTGACAAAAACACAAGGAAAAACTTCCATCTGGAGTTTATTTAAGTTAATATTAAATTCTTTTGTGTTGTTTCAGCTATGTGGGCCATGATAAAGTTTGATTACCTTGTAACAAAACAAAGAAAAGTTCTTCCTTCCTAAGTAAGCCAAACTCAGTCTTAATGGCTTTTCCCTTTAGAATATAAAAAGGTTTGGAAAAATTTGAACATAACTGAAAGTGACTAAGGAAAGTGATAAATTGCTTAGTGATCATCATGGTTTGTATTCAATCTTGAACAAAGGAATTAAGGTCTATTTTGCTTGGATAACTTATAATTTCTTACCTTGAATGCATTGCCTTGTTTCTACTTTTTACCCTATATTATGTAATATGGTTTACAAAACCAGCACACTTTGTAGATTCATTGCATGTGTTATAAAATATGTTTAATTTTTAATATATACAAGATCTGTGTTTTAAAACCTATTAAGATCATCACTTTCCAGGACATGTTGTGCTTCTGTAACCATGATATATTGTCTGTATAAACATAACTGCAGAGTTAATAAGAATTCTTCCAAAATTCTAAGCCAAATGGAGAAACAAGTAAGAATAAAGACCAAGTCTTCCACATATGTGGATTCAAACATGTAAGAAGGACAGAACTGGGGAGGAACAGGATGATTGTTTAGAAGTTAATAGTTGTATCCAAACAGAGCCCAGACAAACAGCCCATGTGCTCTGTTATTACTGAATACCGAAATTACAAAAAGAGATGCCATCAAACATGTAATGCAATATCTAATATTTGTCCAGTGAAAAACTCCTTTTAGATATGTAACAGTTGCAAATTATAGGTTATTTACTGTAGAAATGTCAATGTTATGTTCCTTAGCAATGAATAACAAACAATAAACACTTTCTGAGTTTTATTGAGCAGTCTGTCATAGAAAAATTGTTCATAGCTTTTTTTCTTTCCACATCAATGGCAGCTAACTTTAGCTTCATAAATCTCAAAATGTCACTGCTATATGTGCCTATTCTGAATTTTTCTTTGGGTTGTAATGAACCGTTATGGTTCAGATTATGCAATATAGAAATCATGTTTTTTCTTGAAATGCAGCATGCAATTTGATTACCTGCACTTCTTCATGCAAAACAGTAAAGTGACTATGGATAGTACAGGACTAGATATCAGACTAGATATAAGGAATAAATCTGTTTACGATGAGGGTGTTGAAACACTGGAACAGGTTGCCCAGAGAGGTGGTAGATGCTCCAGCCCTGGAAACATTCAAGGTCAGGTTGGACGGGGCTCTGAGCAACCTGATCTAGTTGAAGATGTCTCTGCTTATTGCAAGGGGGTTGGACTAGATGACCTTTAAAGGTCCCTTCCAACCAAAATCATTCTATGATTCTATGATAGGACTATGTAAGTCTCAGGATGGACCATGAAGAAAGCTTCAGCAGGAAGCCCTTAATGTATCAAGTAGAAATCAGTGCAGTTCTATGCAGTTTCCCCTGCTCTTTGTCCAGATTCAGAAATCTTTTTACAAGGGTAGGCTCAGATCATGAAAGCAAAGTATGCTCTTCATTTTTTTCCCCATAATAAATACATGTCTCAATCTGGTTTAGTCTGATGCTATTCCTGTCAACCTGTAGCTCTGTGCCTGTAGTAGCCATGGTCATGTGCTACCCCGTGATGCACATCCTGTCTGACATTGATTCACTCTCATTTTCCTACTCTGCACTGAGCACTTGGATGCCATTTGGATCTGATTCACTCTCGCAGAAGCAAAGAAGTACAACTGGCAACTTTCCATGTCCGCAAAAAGGCCAATCATCCTTAGAAAATTTATATCACACCCAGACAGCAGACAACTATTTCTCAGAGGAGCTAATGTTCTTTTCTGAAAATACTACTGCATACTTCCATAGCTGCCCAGTGATTTCAGCACTGTACTGGGTTATTACAAATCTTAAGTATTATTGCAATAGGTTTTGATCTCAAGCCCAAGGTTGCCTCTCTGTGAAGCAAGCAGCAGATTTGAGGACTAAGCATGTACATGACATATTGCACTGCTGAAGCTGAAATGAGATTTTGGACATTTTGAGACTTGTTCAGCCTTAAGAAGAAAAGGCTAAGGGGAAATGTTATTGTTGTCTTCAGATACCTAATGAAAGACTATAGCAAAGACAGAGACAGACCCTTCTTGGGGATTCACAGTGAGAGGACAAGAGGCAACAAACACAAGTTGCCACAAGGGAAATCCCAGACAGACATAAGGAAAAATTATCACTGTGACAGTACTAAAACTCTGGAACAGGTTGCTCAGAAATGTTGGGGAGTCTCTATCCTTGTGGGTCTTCAAGACTTGACTGAAGAAGATTCTGAGCAGCAGACCTACCTTGAGAGGGGGGTTGGCCCAAATAACATGGAAAAGTCCCTTCCAACCTGCTTTATTATTCTCCAATTCTATAAAACAGAGCTCCTATAACTGCTTTTGCTGATGAATATTGTTTTAATCCTACAATTGTGAAATAAAGTGATGTTTAGCAAATATGGTGGAAGAAAATATGTAGCCCCAGTCATTCACTGCTAGACTCTTTCCTGCTTCTCAAGGAATCATCCACCACACTACCTTTTTTTATACAGGCAGGTGCAAGCTTCACCCTCAGCAGCTTAATTCCTGAACTGTGCATAGATTAGTCACTCAGCAAAACAGATACTGTATTTTCTAACTTTTATTTATATGTTCATAACCACTTTAATAGAAAAAAGTGACAACATCTTATTACACAGTGTTCCTCAGTACAGATAATATCTAGACACATGCTTTATAAAAAGGCTTGCAAGAACAAATCCTATTCACTGTGAATAATTATGCGTCAAGGTTTTAACTGCAGACTGGTTGTAAAGTATTTTTTCCTTTCAGCTCCATGCTAGCATGTTTTTGATGCTGACGCAGACTAGTTATTAAAAATTCCATATGAGACAATGTTTCATCTACTGCAAGAACAGTGTAGAAGAATAATACAGAAGTTTAAGACAGCTGAGAGGCTTGGTTTTCTGCATTGTAGGGTGTTATGATGTAGTGAGCATCATGTATCCTGATGGCCACACTGTATCAGAAGCAAAAAGGTACACTTAATCTATCATCTGGACAAGTACTATACAGCAGCTTGTAAGGGCACTTTTTCCCAGACAGCATTACCTCCTAACTTAGACTGAAACTCTGGAAAAGTGCACAGCTACTGTGGAATATTCATAAGCACTTTCTGAAGATGTGGACCATTGTTTTATTTTGTCAGCTAGTCAAACTAGCTAACAATTCCCTGATCGAAAATCTTTAATTTTTTAAATCTTTCCTGTGATTAAAAGCTCATCTCCACAAACACAATGAAGCACAGAGGAATAATGACAATAACCTAATCAGAGAAAGGGACACCCTGCCCTGGTCCCTCCCAGGGCTATCACAGGAAAGGGATCAGCCCCATGGGCTGGGGGCTAGACCCATCATCACAAGTCAACTGGGGAGGCTCTCTGGATCCACTTAAAACTGAAGGGGTCACTGTCTGGAATATGGGACTCATTATAGGATGTAGAGGAAGAGCAGTTCAGGATTGCACAAGATATTTGATGAGGATTTCAGGGGACAAACCAAAGGCAGGAAAAGGAGGGATTCATGGTGATCTGGGGAGGAACATGTGCAGGGAAATAGAGGGACAGGGGAATAAAAGGTCACAAGCAAACAGGTTGCTGGTCTGGCCATGCCATGCACCTGTTCAACAGTCTGCCATTCTATTAAACTCCAATTCTAATTAATTTTGTGGGTGTGGGGACTCTGTTCTGTGTGCATGTGTGAGTATGGAGGTCTAAGTACAGCAGCTGGAAGACAGACCACAGATCATACAGGCGAGGGTTCCAGCAACTAGAGAGACCAGAGTGCACGTTGTGTGAGTGTGAATGATAGTGCATAATCACTAGTAAGCATCAAGCATAACTCTCTGGTGAGAAGGATAAGTGGCTTAGGAGCCAGGTATTGGAGCAGCCGTAAGTTTGGGCTGGATACTAGAGAGACCAGAGTGGTCTGCAAGTTGGTTACTGGAGGGACCATGAGGTCCACACCAGCAACTGGAGATACCATGGTGCCTGGGAGTCAACTATTCTAAGGTTGTAAGACTTGGACCCATTATTAGACCTATTTACATGTGTGTGCCTCTGTGTGCAAGGCAACTGGGTGTCCAGGGGATGCAAGGGTCTGGACTGTGGGTAAACTGGGCATCTAAGTCCAGTTACTGAAGGGATCCAGGGTGCATGCATGTGTAGGTTTGAGCTCCAGCAGCTGAGTGTGGCCAGGTGTTACAGGGGCTTGCATGCCCAGGTGCCAGCAGCTGGGGAGACTGGGATCCAGGGGCAGTTACTGGATGGAGTGTGTGTCTAAGCCCAGCTGCCAGAGGGATCCACATTGTACATATACGTATGTGCATATATATATATTTATATATACTTCCCACTAACAGGCCTTCATCCCAATCAGACAGAGAAGGGAATAGGATGAGGTTGTTGGCGCTGTTTGTGTGAGTACGTTTTTTTCTGTCTGTGTTAATCCATGTGGCTGGCCATGAGTATATGTACATGTGTACTATGTGTATATGTGCATGCATGCTTACTGGGAACATATGCTCAGCCTCAGAACAGACTGAGCTTGTGGACTTAGAGATGCAGCAACCTCTCTTCTATTGAGCTACCAGATTTGGCAGCTCCTAGAATTAGTGATGTCCTTCTCAGAGTCTAAATGTTTTTTCTTCTTCAAGTAGTGGTTGATAAGCAGGTTACTCATCTGTAACTAGAATTACCTAAAAGAATTACCTGTACTGATGAATGTTGTTGTCCTTGCTCATATGTGCAGATTTCATTTATGACCCAGAGCCTGGAGCTATGGCCCATATGCACCATTGGTATAGCATCTCCTGACAATACGGCCATGCAACCTCCCATCCTCTGTACTCTGAGAAATTGGAAACATGCTGTAAGTGTTGCTAATGATGTATAAGTACCTGATAAAAGCTGTTAGTGTCTGCCATGGGGTAATTACCTCACATGTTATTTCATGGTGCTTCAGCTAATTGCAGTAATAATAGACTTCTGATTGCATTCAAAAGAGAAGAAAAAAGAGGTGGGTAAAGGGAGGTAGGAGGGCAGGTGCACAATGAGCAAGCTTTATGCTAGTCATGAAGAAGATGAGCAGGAAATAAATTTGGGGATTACACTGCATGACATCACATTACACTGCTTTTTAATGCTTACTGACAAATCGCTGATTAGTGTTGTCAGCTTTCATAGCAACCAGGAAAGTGTCAATTCCCAAATCCTGTTGCATAGCCCGTGATAGATATACTTCTGTTAATTTTCACTTAGTAAATGATACAAAACACTGGAGACCTTGTGATCTTATTTTTAATGCTTACGTAGTCACTTGACAACATGTAGAATGTCAGTACTGGTGAAATTATAAATCCTGTTGGCCAAAGGCTAACAGAAAGCCTATAATGGGAAAGCAGAAAAAACTCCCAAGGGTTGTATTAAGGAGAAGAGTATCTGAAACACTCTACAGAACGAAATGTTGACAATGGCTAAGTTTTTAAACCCAGGATTAGCAGAAAAAATGTTTCAGCTTGAGAATTTAGCATTTTAAAGCATGGCCAGCTGCTGGAGCATGTGCCCCAGATTCTGACCTGGTTATAACACATAGCATAAATTACAGAGGCCTAGGTTCCTAGTTATTGGTTGTTGAGCTGACTGGAAGCTAAGTTCAGCAGATCTGGGCTTTGGTCCCTATACGTGCTCAAACACAAATATTTCTGCACCTGAAGGAGTGTAAGTTCAGACTCAATGGCTAGTGCTTCCTAGAGCCCTTAAGTGAAGCTGTGGAGCTGTCTTTCATGCAAAAATTGGAGCCTGTGCACATACCCATTGTTCAAGAGTCCTGGACCTAAATAAATAATCCACGATGCCTGAAAAGTATATTTTCATTTTTGACAGCAGAGTCCTTTTGTGTGGACATCAGAATATTGATTTAAGTGGCTACCTGTTGATATTTAACCTTGAAAACACCAGCATATCCTGAATAAGCTCCATATCAACAGGAAATACATGGAAAATAAAAATCACAAAGGTCACATGATCTACAGCTTCCTTTTTATTTGTAATTTTTTTGATGCTTGGGGCTCAGAACAACACAGTAAAGTCAGTTGAATGAACTGATCCACTATGAATGTTAAAGTAGGTTCACATCCTATATTGTACTGTGATGGTATCTAAATTTGTGGTGTTTGCTAGGTATCAGAGAGTTACAGAGGTTAATGATCTTGCATTTCAAGCATATTTGATAATCATCAAGAGCTTCAGCATTTGCTTAATTTTTCTTTGGAAGTGAGTATGGGGGCATGTTTATGCGCTGCCTAGAATGCTTTCTGCAATCATAGCCTTAAAGAGCACTCCTGGCAAGGAAATTTAGAGCAAGAGGCAAACACATCGGAAGAAAGAGTTTGATTCAGTGCTCATTAAAGCCAATGGAAAGACTCCCAGCAATTCTAGGGAGCTTTGAGTAAGTTCCAAGGGTTCCTGTTTCTACAGTTACATTTGGTTCACACCATTTATGCTTCTTTCTTCTTTCTTTTTTCAGTGAAGCCACTGCCATCATGCCCACTGAATCAGACTAAGAATGCTGTCTGTGTTTGTCATGCATGAAAGGCTCCTCTAACATCTGAAGCGTTTTGATATTTCACACAGTGTAGCTCCCACTGTCACAGGAAGAGCAGCAAGTGAATTTCTGTGACATAAAGAGATGTTGCACCAGAGTCAATTAGCGACACACTGCAAGAAATATCCTAATCCTTGCTGAAAGCAGTTTTGTTCCCTACAACAACAGGGCTTCCAGGCAGATTATATGGAGGTCTTTTCATCTGAGAGCCCTCTGACCCCTAGGGCAGATGCCCTTCCTCTCTGTCCTCTGCGCCACTACTGGGTGAATGACATGTCCGCGATAGAAATGCAGAAGGTGTACTTAGCTATTAAGAATTCAGCTTTCCCAGGTATTCCACAGCTACACTATGTGTCAGAGCATCATTGTTTTTGGCTTTGGGCCTCCTTTGCCATGAGTAGAGAATGTCGAAACATTTTATAATAGCTACACAATCAATTCCCATTAGTAAAAATAGCAGAATGATTGCTCATGATTTTGTTCATCTAGGTGAACCCAGAGTTTCTTTAGTGGACCAATGTAGCCTTCGTTTAGCAAGCCTAAAGGGCTGGGATTTATTTTTTATTTATATTAATGTATATGCAATCTGGAATTGTTTTAAGCACTGCTGTTTACTAAGAACGGCTATTTCTGGAAGAAATGTGCATGAATTTCTTGTTTGAATTTTATAGCTCCCTTTATCACAAGCAAATTCATGGAAATGCAGGGGTCTAATCCCAGTGTTGCTACCATATCTATAAGCAAAAGTTCAACTGATTTTCCTAAGTCACCATAAAAAGTCTGAGCACCTGAAACCTGTACTGTGCTTAAACAAATAAGTAAATATAATGCCAGTATATAAACAGTTCAAATGAATATATTTTCCCTGATTTCTTACTTCATTGGGAAGCCAACCATCCATGCTCACTTCCATCTCTGATTTTTCTTCAGTCATTCAAGAGCTTTTCCCTGAGCCATCATCCTGTCACTTGTACGAACTGTCTTTTCCTAGTGTGCTTGGTCATTTATAAAAGCTAGCCTGTCCCAGATATCAGTTAGCACAGCTCCCCTGTACTAGGATTCCTGCCAAGGACAAAGCTGAAACTCAAAGTAAGGAAATCTGAGCAGAAACTTGAGGCACACATGCTAGCAATCATTACAGCTGGGGATCAAACGTGGACTTCATGTCAGCAAAAACAAGAGCAATCACTAATGTTTTTCATGTGACCTTCAAATGAAAACAGTCTATAGATATTCCCAATGTCCCTGTATTATCAGAAAGCAGACTGCACAATTTAAGCTATTTGTTTTATGGGCTCCATCCCCACCTGGTAGTTTGAGAAGAACTGCTCTGAAGAGTATTAGCAAAGGTCCCAGGGAAAGTACATTTCAGACTAATGCCTGTGAGCATAATAGGTTCTTCAGAGTAACTCGCATGTCCTTCCTGAAAAGTCAAGTCCCATAACATATGTACTTATAAATATGAATGCATTAAATCCTATTAATAGTTTTTAACAACATTCATCATCCCACTAGAGTGCGCCATTTTATTACCACTTCTTAAGTAAGTCTTTCAGAGCTGATATGGACAGTATTAAGAAGTCAAAATGAAACAAAAGAGATTTTAATATGGTGGGGTACTCAATGGGGAAAAAACTCTATTCCTTCAAAACAGATTCTGAAAAGATCTAATCGACAGCTGAGGTTATGTCAGAGAAAGGCAGACTGTGCTGGGGACAAGCAGGAGCTTGTGCTCAGGCTGGAGCACAAATGTACAACCTGCTCCTTGAAAAGAGGAGTGGACCTTAGAGGGAAGTAAGGATTTTCCCTACAGGTGTGTGAGACCACAGTACATTAGTCTGTGAGTAGCTTTTGCTGAAGTCAGCAGGAATAACAGATTGGCAATATGATAAAATTTAAGGTTGGTGACACAGACTCTTTTAAGAATAAATACTTGAAAAATCATAAAGCAAAGGGCTCTCCCCATCATTGTGACTTCTATCTGAGGAAACCAGAGTCCTTGCAGTGAGATTAGAGAAATATGTATTTTGCGGGGACAAAACCTGAATACTTCATTTTCATCAAACAACTTTAAATGCTTCAATATGCCAATGGAATCTAACCCTCCTTGTCTGGGCCAATATGCACAAGCACCTGGCAGCACGTACTGCCAGACCATGCTCAGTTGATTTTCTGCCACTGGTAGATTTGGCAACTGGAGTAATTCAGGAGCCATACAGTCCAGAGTTTTGTGCAGTCTTATCTCAGTCATTATCAAAAAGCCTCTGAAAGTTCCTCTTCTGTCCTCATAAACATGCACTATGTAAACAATGAAATGACAAAACAGGAGCAAGGGAAAATCTGACTTTTGAGCTGTCTACATTCTGAAATAATTTTGAAGTACTGAGAGAAGGGACAGAATCATTTTACCCACACTGCAGATCTTGCATGTAGAAAGACCCCTTGAGCACCCAAACATTCCTCTTGTCTTAAGTGGGAAGGCTATTCAGCTGAGTAAGGATTACAGATGTCACTAGGAGGCCTAAGACAGGGACCATTATTTCTGCACTACCTGAGCTGTTCTGGCTGATAAGTACAGAAAGCCAGCCAAATGGAAAAGACCAACTCTAAAGCAAGGATTGTTTTATCGCTTGCTCTGTGTGCTCACTCCAGCTCCAGCAATAAAAGAAAGATATTACTTTGGTGCTCATTAATTATTTATTACCATCTATCTGCACCTCTGAACTATTCCTGCTGCAGGAGCCACTGTGCATTTATAGTAATTCATCAGACACAGATGTTTTCAAATTCCCTCTTAAGCCATAAACAGGGATGCCAGCTGCCCGGCTAAGTTAGAGAAGCCTTGATTTATTGGAACGGATTTTGCTATTTAAAGGGCCTAATGTACAAACTCCAGGTAAAACAGGCAAACACACTCTGATATATTAAACAAAAGAAGAGAACAAAAAAAGAGTCAGAAGTTTGTTTGATGCCCAACCATGTGGTTAGTGAAATAAAGACAGATGGAAACACATAAACACCAACTTTTTTATAGCAATTCTGCTATCGCAAATTCTCACTAGAGCTTCCCCAGCTTAACTTGCTGTGCAGTTTGCAGTCATATGCTTGCATCCTAAACAGCCAAGCAGCTTTCACTACCCTTCATGCGGAACCAGTTCTGCAAAATAACATGTTCCTAATCTTTTTTCTTTCCATCATTCGTTTTCTATAGGCCTTGATCCCTCAGAATATTATGTATACCTACTCAACCCACTGCAATCACTGGGGCTTGCATTCCAGAAGAGAAAAATGCCATGAGTCTCCCTACAGATGTAGGATTTCTTCATTCTTGTGCTTGCTCTCACTTTCTTTCAAAATATATTTTTATTTCTAGGTCATGGGGTTGATGCTATTAAAAGTTGTTCAAGCTTGAAATGTTCAAACTCCCTAGAAGTACAGGTTCAGGTTAGAGGTCTAACCTGAGACCAGCTGATATAAATCAAAATATATCTACTGAGCTTTGAATTAGGTGATGATACATGATATGTGAGTACTTCAGTTGTCACCTGAAAACCCTTCTATGTGGCTGAGGTGGGAGAAGTTCCTATAGTCGTTTTTCTAAGTAACAAATCCTTTCTCTTCTGCTGAGGCTAAAAGCATGATTTTAACTAGATAATTGAATTGTAGCATGAGGGACTTTCATTTTGTCCTGTATAGATTCCCTTCTGAAGGCAAGTGAATGAAATGAAACAGAATACAGAGCATAGCTTATTTTAAGATACTAATCAGTCTCTCTCATTTGTTAGATGTCTGTACATATGAAACAACAAAACGCAGAGACATCCCAAGTAGCAAATACTCCACACTGGCTAATTGATCCTACTGAGAAGCATACACTTAACCAGGCAGAGTCCCAGTTTGACAGAGCTGATAGTTCATTCAGCACAAGCTCAGGTGAGTGTGAACAGCACGCCATTGTACCTTGCAGATATATTACACATCAAATAACAAACTTGTGATGCACATGTGTAGAGAACTGCTAGTGAAAAACAACAAGACATCTCAAACAGCTTGGATGCTAAAACCACAATGCAGAGCGACGGTCACTAGGACCCAGGACCGGACAGTACCCTGGAGTGAGGGGGAGGGAGGGAGCCCTGTGGAGACAGGGTGGCCTTGCCTCGGCCCCATTCCCCGTGCTCTGTGAAGCGTCTTATTCCTCCACACACACCTACTGCCTGGGGGACAGTCCTGGTACCACTCCTCTTGGTTTGACTGGTCTCCGATGTAATTCTCCAATTAGCAAAACTACTAATCACTTGTGCCTTGGGAAAGGAATTTGGGAGGGAGCTAAAAGATAACAAACTGTGGAAAACTAACGGCTCTAACCTTGAAGAAGAGCTAACAAGCCGATAAAAGTGAACATCTTGGCACCAAAGACTGGATGGTGGCCAGAGAAGATAAAACTGCAGAAAGTAGGTGAAAGGTAAAGGTGGCGAGGGGAGATCATGACCACCGACTCAATTCAGGACCGAAAAGACTTGCCCTCCCACACCTGAAAGGAGCATGCATGCTAATTTACATAGCAAGCAAGGCTAATTTAAATACAGTAAACCGATAGTGTATGAAATGTTAATCACTAACCAATAAGTGTAAATTTAGGCGGGTTTATACTAATCATGTAGCCTGATAAATGTGTGTGTGCTCCTGCTCATGTGGGGGGGGGGTGTGTGTGTTTGTGTGTGTTTGTGTGTTCATGTTCATGCTCATGCACGCGTGATTTGTGGAATTATCATCACCGAGCACCCTGCGCAGAATCAGCATCTCTATAAGAACCTTCACTTCTCCTCACTCTTCTCCTTTTTTCCTCACCGTATACCCTTGTTGACAGGACCAACGCTGGATCCATGTTGGTGACTATCCTTTGCTTATCTCTCTGAATGCTTGCTTAATTTCCTCCTAATATTTCCTGCCTTTCCTATCGCTTTACTCTTTTATATTTACCCAATAAAACATCTGATTGGCAGCATATGACCTCGTTTGTGTCTTAATTTCGCCCTTGGGATCATTAAGAACCTTCCCCGAGCCTGACAATCAGACCGGGACTTAACAACGTGCACAGAGGAGAAATAAAAAAAAATAAACACAGAGGGAAAAAAGGAATGTATTCACTGTACCAAGCTGTGAGTGAAACACTTTTATTCTCCTTATTTCCTTTCCCTCACTTGCTGAGGCATACTGACAGTGCAAGAGTCCTATTGACCCTCCTGAAAATGTGTCCTACCGCAATCCATATTAGTCCATTGTAGTTGTTAGTTTCAGTGTATCTCAGCATTATAAAGCTCAGAAGGGACACCATAATGGAGCAATGAGATTAAAAGATTGTGTTCCTTATTAAAATAACTAACTAACTAAAAAAGAATTGTCAACAATTTCGTAAAAAGCGAAGAAACTCAGACTATAAAGTAAGGAAGGAAAAATCAGAAACAAGTTTTCATCCAAAGCTTTGCAGAATATGTATGTTCTAAAACAAATTTCTTTGGTCTGAGGCAAAAAGACTCCTTGAAAATATCCCTGAGTCATAGATTTGCGGAGGGCGCTCAAAAAAAGTATCATATTCCCTTTCCTTGTTCTTCTGCTCTTCACCTTGCATCCACCCTTGGAGGCTGGTCAGAGACTGGGTACTGAAGTAGGTGGATCTATAACCTAACTCCATGCAGATTCTCTTATGTTCTCCCAGTGTCCTGCTTATGCATGCACAATACAAGAGTTACATGACATGTATCTGTAACTTCTGATAACATAGGCTGTGGGAGTAATATGAAATCATTCCCTGGACTAGAATTAGTAGGTTGGGAACTTTTTAAAGTTTGAAATATCATCCCAAAATGCATAGCTTTCATTAACAACTTTTTTCATTACACAGCCAGTTCTACATTAAGTCTCTACAATTATAGTGACACAAATAATTCACGCTTCAGTAGTGTCTTACCTAATTTTAATCAAAGTCTACTTTAATCAGTAAACTTCTCACATATTAATTTTCAGATGCTATTCTGAGCCAAACAAGCTTTGATTTCAGCTACCTTCCAGATAATTAGTTCACCTAGGTATACGTACCTAAGTACCTAGAGCCATGCTTTCAATGTGCACCACTCAAAGACTGCATAATGTCCAAGCCTGCTAGCAACTGTGCCTGGAGTAGGGCTCTTCATAAAGATCTGATACTAAAACTCCCCTGTACCTGATCAAATTGGGTCCCCATCAGGCCAAGCATCCTGTATGCAGTTCATGTTTGATAGATCCAGTCAGTGACTCTATAGCATTTCTTAAATTACATTGAAGATATTAAAGAAGTCACAGCACCATAGGCATGTGTTCATATCCTTTCAAAACATTGTTTGCCTCCATCTGCAGGACTTTATCCATGCCATGTCTACATGCAGGAATGATTTAATACCAGATACCATGTAAACAGGAAGTGAATTAAACAGCCAGATCTTCAAATAGAAGATATAAATAACCCTTCAGGTGAGGCACTAAATTTAGATGCAGTTTTTTCATGGATTTGGATAAGGAACAATCTGTTAAATTTCAGGTAAATAAGTCTTTTAAGGAAGATACAAAGATGATTAATGTGAAAGATGTGAACCACTTTCCACAGAGTGTGTCGTTGCATCAAATGTAAAGACATATTCCATGAATTCTTTAAAGCCATTTGAATCGATCCAAATATAAAGATTTTTCATCAGCAAACAAGGCATTTAAAATAATTTAAAATTAAAGTTACTGAGATTGAAAAGAAATATTGGAGCTTTATGTGGTATTAAACTAGGTTTTATAACAATAAAATATGCCTCAGGCTTGTCACATTAGATATAAAGCTTTTTACCTGAAAGGACAGATTTAGAAAGCTAGATTTAACCATTCTAGATAGCTCATTTTGTACTATTATCTGTAATACTGTAGTGCAATACAATATTTTAAAGCTGTTGGAACACATAATAAAAAACAGCAAGATAAACATTTCTTTCTATCATTGTATTTCTCCAAAATTATAAAGGTCTAGTCTTGCTGATCAAGTAAAGAGACACTATGTATATGAAAAAGAATGAGCTGCATATGAACATAAATGCATTCAAGATTAACCATGAAAGCACAAAACACTGTCCCAAAATATTTTTGACTGAATCCCAAATTGTCAACATTAGCTTTTAAGTCCCCTCCAAAAATACATAGCTTTTATTTTTAAATTGTCACAGACATACAATGAAATGTCCTGAAATAAAATGCATAGTGCTGTGCTTCTGCCAAATTACACTGTGTTTTATTCTGTGTCGAACATTGATGCAAACTTATTCCAACAAAGCCAGATTTCTGGGGTTTTCTTCCAAATCTAATCCCTCAGGCACCATAACTGCCCAAGGCTTTTTTTGTGAAGCTACTGTTAACAGGCTGCAAAGAACCTAGCATGCAGCCAAATGTTTGTTTCATTCCTATGTTATTCAGCTATATCAACTAAATTTTTAGATTATTGAAATGTTTGATTTTTCCTAAGCTTGCTGTTGGAGAAACATGCCTATACTTGATATGGACCAATATGACAATGGTCTACAGTCCAGAGATTTCTGTAACAGTCTTCTCTTTAAACTTGGGGGAGCTAGATGTACCCTCCTATGCAGGGGTATTTTGAAATGGTTTGTCTATAGAGCAGTGACTTTAGAGTCTCCCACCAGCTTGATCAGACTATCATTCCTTGCCCCTAAACTCTTCTGACACCATCCTGTACCCTTCTGTACCAATGAATGAACCAGAATAGTCCTCCCTCCACCATTTCTTCACTTGTTTCCTCTGAATCCAGACCCCCTCTCTTTGTGAGGGATTCAGGTTTTCCTTCATAGAAAATCCTTTCTGTGTTAAATCCTACCTATCTATAAACTCTAAAGGCTGTAGGGCTCATTACTGCAAGAGGACAGATAAGGATATGGTAAGTGCTTGGAGGTTATCCTTGGAGTCTCACAAGATCTTGAAGTCCCTCATGCTTAGCCCAAAACTACTTCTCTGTAGCCACCCTCACTGATTTAGAAATGAAGCAGAGACCAAATGAGACACAAAAGTGAAAGTACACCTCTGATACTTGGGGCAAGAGGGGAAGAGACAAAAAGAAAAGAGGTAATGTTGAGGGAGATTTTGATTGCCACTGGGCTGAGATTGGGCTGAAGCTTTGGACTGGGGAAGGAGACTCTCCCAGGGAGGGTGCTTCCTGGAGTCAGCTAAAGTATGGCAGTTTGGAGCACACAAAAAAGATAACCCATGTACCTCAGTAGGAGGAGAAACAGATTTTGCAAAACTGTATGTTAGGCAAAGACTGGTCTCTCTAGGGAGCCTCTGAGCAACAGAGCATCACAAAAGAGGTAAGGAAGGACAGTGGTGTTGTACCTACTGTCACCAGGCAAGTGCTGCTCATCATGGAGCACAAAGTCCAGGAGTTACCCTCTCCATGCTCCCTGTGAGGATTCAGCTCCATGTTTCACTGGTACAGAGCGGTTCCTTAGAAGTGCAGTATCTGGGAAATAATAATGTTTCTTTATGTTATAAATACCTTTTCTGGCTTGTGCTTGCGCGTGTTTGCGATGCAGCATAAGCTCTGTGTAGAAGGAAGGAATATAAGTCCTAAAGGTCATTTCAAACCCTTCATATTTTTACACTTTCATATGCAGAAAACAAAGGTGGTTATCACAAATGTATAAAAATTCTTGGCCAGATTCTTTTTCATTACTGTGTAAATCAGGAGCAAGCCCACTGACTCAATAAAGTCGCAATAGCCTAAGGAGGAGAATACCTGCCAATATGTCATTATTTTTTTATGAAATCAGAATGTCCTGTTCTTTAATTTAAAAGGTAGTCTATTTTTATTGTAGGCAGTACAATAGAAACTGTAGTGCTATCCTTTAAGGTGTTGTGAGTCATGAAATCATAAGTTATCCATACGAGTGTTCATCATTCATCAAACACTAATAGCTAGTCTTTGATGTCTGAAAGAAATATAAAAATACAGAATATTACCTTTTAAAATTCTGAGTATTTCTCTTTTTCAGTGATGCTTCACAAGCTATGGAGTTTCCATTGCATATGAGAACTGCTATGTGAGCTGTAAAAAAAGTATCTCTGTAAAGGATTTACAGTAATTCAATAGTGGATAGAAAACAGTGGATCTAAACTGGCAGTGAGTATACCTCCTATTTAAGAGCAGACATACTACCAGATGTCAAAGCTGGAAAAATACAGGGGTTAGTCCATAGCAGCCTGTCCTTTGTTTAAAAATGGGCCTTGATTAATGATGAGGAAACTCACATATTGGCTTAACAGGAAACCTGACTTCTGTGACTTCTTAAGTCCTTTGCTGTACTGCCATCAGAAGTCTGTGACACTGATTTAGAAATACTATCAAAGCATTGACCCATCCTCAACAGATCCTACTGTTCTCTCATTTTCTCCTATGCTATTTTAAGCATCAGCTGACATTGTTCCTCTTGCCTTTCATCTGCTTATCAGTCACGTTTAGGCATCAGTCAGAATTTCCCACATCAGCTTTCTACTTGAGTATCGCTTATGCTTTCTCTTCATGCTGTCCTGTCAGGAGTTCTCAAAGGCTGTTTCCAGCACTGGACTACGGTTTGTGTTAATGTAGTTTCAGCAAAGAAGCAATATACCTCAAAAATGGTAGGAAGAGCTGATATTTGAAAGTTGCTGTATGATCTTCACTATTGTTGAGAAAAACTGATTTTTTAGGCTTTGAACTTAAAAGTGTATTTGTCTATTAGTGTGGTCCCAGTTTGAGAAGGGCATAAGGGAGGACTTAGAAGCAGAACTGCAGGTCAATTGTGATATAATTAATTACAATTATGTAACTTAGAGTTTAGGCTAGTGATCATTCAATTACGCTTGCAGGAGATGGAGCACAAATTGACTCTGTCCCAAATAGTTAAGCAGAAAGGTCATTGTGTCTTTCTTTCTGTTATGAAAAGAAGCTGCTGAGAAACTGTCTCTAAAAGAAATTGGCAAAATTAAGTTTGAAGATGTTTTTAAAGCTGATAAATGTCAGTAATTTAAGCTTTTTAAAGTAAAAACTAGTGTAGAGTGTGTGTTATGCAAAATCAAAGGGCAACCAGGTTTTCCAGTCTTCCAGTCAGATGCTTTGGAAAAGCTATAGCTATAGCCTTAATTGTCATAAACAAAGGAACTTCCGAGGACTAATGTATTAAATTTGACATTGACCATTCGCCAAGGGATGGCTTGCTATTCCACATGGCTGGTTACTCACTGACATCTGAAAATTATTTCTCTGTCATTTGAAGAAAACATTTTGCTATATCTGCTCAGGAGTCCTTATACCATCTTGCTCATTGGTGCAATCATTTGGACTTGGAAAACTGCAGAACAATACAAAATTAGGAGACTTAAAGATAGCTTTCATGTTTATAGAACTCAAAATCCCACTCGATAGCTCTAGACAGCAATCTGCACCATGACAATTTCCTATTTTAATACACCATCCTCTCATTGCACTGGTTGATTCACTCGGGTGCCAGCTCATAGGTGTCAGTCATCATGAAAAAGATGATTGTAAAAAATATTGCTAATGGTGCTGATTGGTCAAAATCTTCAACTCTCTCTCCAATGGATTTTTTAAGTAGTCAACATATATATTGGCAAAACAGATATAGCAGCTAAAACTCATTGCTGCTTTCTCCTGTCATCAAGTGGCTATAGATAACAGCAGGTTGCTGAGTCATAGTAGGTCAAATGGAATAAACTGTGTATGCTAACAAAAGGTAAGCCTTGAAGGCACTACAGTGCTAAGACTAATTTCTTCTATCTCTGCTCTCTACAAGTTCAGCATTTAAAGTTGGCCATCCTGGCTCCGTCAACAGAGCATGGTTGGTATCTTCAGCAGATAGTTCCATTGGCCTATCTAGGACATATGTCTTAGAACGGAGGCAGTCATGCTCAGGGTTTTCATTGCAATGACTGCAGAAGGATTCTGGAGGATTGGTTCGGATCAAAAAATGCCTTTAGATGTTTTAACTAGGGAAGGTGAATTCACCTTTTGTGACTCCAGGCACATCACAGCAACCAGCACTAAACAACTTCATATTCTGGGGAAACACCCAGCATCTAGAGAGACAATTTATTTTGGCTTTGGAAGAACTTCTTAAGACTATTAAATGATACAAGACTTAACCCTTGGTATTTCCCCCTGAATTTTTTGCTGTGCTTTTCTTCAGCCCTGCTTATCAACAATTAAAGAAGCTCCTGTGGAGGTTGCCCATTATTCCTGTGAAGCATATGTAGCATAACACTGTTTCTACTGATGAAATTCATAGGAAGATGTTTAAATGGCAAGGTGAAATGGTAAATTATACAAATTATTTTAAATTTGTAAAACATCATCTTTTCCATGTGATAGACCACTATGTGATAAACACATCAATTATTGTGCTAGTTTATATGGAAACTCTGAGTTACTTGGCAATTAACAGCTATTGAACATAAATATTAAAATATTTAATTAAAAATTGAATAGTAAACATCAAGTTATCTGTATCTGTAGATGACAGACTTATAAAAAGGGTTACATTTATAATAAACAAATTTGCAGCTATAGGAATTGCAGACCAATGGAATGGAAAAACACAAATTCCCGCAAGGAGGAGATAGCTACTTGCTGATGATCAGCCACTGAATGTCATTATGTTGCCAATGGAAATATACAGTTCAGTCTTTGGACAAGGAAATATGAGCTCTGTGCTTTGAATCTAAATCTCCTGATCACATTCACTGTGGTGGTTTTTTTTTTCTTTAGCTGGATAATTTGTGTTGCTTTGCTCTTGACCAGTATGCTTATTTCCAGATAATATGTGTCAGGTTTGTGGGATTTTGCAAAACTTGAAACTTTCTTAGGTCCAGCAAGACATAAATACCGAAAGACTCACAAGTATTGAAGAAATAAAGTAGATCACGGTCACCAAGACAAAAACAAAGAAGCAGCTTGCAAAATTTGAGTTTTGGGGTACAGACCCTGTCTATGACCAATATGCTTCCTCAAGGAAAAACCAGCACATTTCAAGGACTAACATTTTATAAAAAGAATCTTCTAGTGTCTCCTTGCATGTGTAAGAAGGGCAGATTTGTTGGAAACCAAGCCATGTGGCTTGTGAATTTGCAGTGAGATTCCTTGTACCATTCCTTGTATGTCTGCTCCTTGTATTTTGAGATTAAATTTAAGACTGAAGTAGAACATGCATAGGCTTAAGTTATTAATGTTCCACACAGAGGTGACACTACAAGGAATATTCTAGTAATAAAGTATGTCAATCCACATGGAGAAAATAGTAAGCTCTCACAAGTCCTATGTACACTTGAGCTAAGGCTTCAGCTTTCTAAGTGTCACAGTTCAAACAATGAAGATCCTGACTTTGATTTAAAGAAGTATATCTTCAGAAGCGGTATTTTAAAAGGCTTGTTCCTTAAATCTCACATTTATTACTCATTATTATTTCTTTCCTTAGCTCCCCTCCTCATCACCATCATCAGATCAGCTTCTTTCAAGAAACATGTGCAACACACAAATAAGTTTTGGAACACACACTGCATTTTAAGGTAAAAGGATCAAAAGAGTAGTTAAACTTTAGAAACTTTGAGAAAACTATAAATTATCATTTTCCCTCTCTGTCACATGTATACACATATGCATACAACTGTATCCTCCTCAAAAAAGGAAAAGTGTTGCTTTAAGGCAGAAGGTAGAAGGTTGAACTCTTTTTTTCCATGACTTTTACCTCATGGAGGGACTTTCCAGAAACAAGTGGCAGAGTTTCAGCTTGACTTCAGAATGAATGTGGGATCTCAGCTGGTCACCAGCTGGTTGAAGAGCCCACAACAATGTTTAAATCATCTGTTCTTCCAGGGCTTTGCTTTCTCAGGGTTTGCTTCCTCATTGTTCTTTCTCAGAGACAACATTTGCAGCTGCAGATCCATGTACATGCAAACACAGGCTCTACAAGATCATCATGGAGCAAACAACCCACAGGCTTCAGGCCTTAGTCTGTGGTAAAAAGTACAATCATTGAACAAATTTCTACTTTTTATAGTGGATAATTGCAGATTAAATGTTTTACCCACAGCCCCAGGACCATGATAAGTAATTGGTCTCTGTAAGGAAAACAGAATACAGGCTTTTACTTATGATAATGAGTATAAAGTTTATCATGCGTAAAGATTATCTTTTATAAAGATATGAAGTATCCTAATACATGCTTGTCTAGATGCATCCCCTAATAGTAATTGCCTTCAACACTCTGCTCATAGCTTAAACCATATAAAACTTAGCAAAGGAAACTAGTATTACCATTTAATTTGTTTCATTGAGTTTGATTTAAATTAAAACCCCAAGATACTTTCATACTTATCAGAATAATTTATACTCACACTAAAAGAACTGAGTTCCCAGGCTCAGCTTGGATTTGAGTTCCTGTAACATTCTGCATCACGCACTGGAAGCTTATCTCCTCCTCACATGGTCATGGAGAGCTGGCCACACAGTCCTGAAGCTGACATTGGACCCTAACAATCACTTATAATTAGTTTATTTAAAGATGCTAAATTACCTGAGGTATGTGCCACAGACTAAAGGAAGACATGCAGTAGTTTAGGGGGCTGGACAACCTTTAAATCTACTTTTCTATAATGAAAAATCCAATCCAGAAAATAAAATCAGGAGTAAAAACAGGCATTTGATCAAGAATAAAGTTTAGTCATTTGAGCTCCCACTTTCCTATAGATACTTTACCAAGGGCAAACGCATATGTTATTCAAAGTTTCTCAGTTGCAAATAGCTCCCATCTTCTAGCAATCTTAACATTTTTTCAGCAAGACTACCTTTAAAAGTGAAAAAATTTACACAAAGAGAAAATAAGGGTTTGGTTTGGTTTGGTTTGGTTTGTTTTTAATAAAATCAGCCAAAACCAGAAGGAACTAGAACATTGTGGGAGTAGCAGGATAAACGTGAGACCTGGCAGAAACTGAGAGAACCTAATTCCCAGCCTCCCCCCCTTTAGGTTCACATGCAGTTTTTTATTCCTGTTGGAGAAGTGCATATGAGTCCCACTTGGGATCAGCCCTGTATTGTGCAAGGAGCATACTAAGAAAAGCACACAGCAAGAAATACATCCTATCCCAAATCCAGTTCAAATAAAGTTGAAATGGAAAGCTTTTTGTGCTCTCTAGGGCTTCTCTATCTTTGGCCTTACATCATTCATCAAACAGAAAAATAACTTCAAGATCAAAAATCTGAAACTGGAAATATTTTGCTACTGTGAAACTAATGGAGTTTGGGCTATTGTACAAACAAGAAGCTTTTATACTTATTCCTAGCAGGTTGTTTTTTTTTTAAAGAAGCTGATATTGGAACCTGATACTGTCCCAGAAATGAAGAATACTATTTTGAACATTGTTGGTTTCATCTCACAGTGATTTCAAACTTTAACTTGACTGCAAAGAAAGGACAGGAAAAGTAAGAGGTACAAAGACTGCGTCAAAGGAATCTAACTTTTTCTAAGATGGAAGCTCGAGTGTTTGGGAAATCTCCATTCTACACTACCAAGATCAATAAATGGAGTCCAAACTAAGAATAACTTAGAAGGTTATCTTTCTTGTTCTTTCATTACCAAGTAAGAGCTTCTAGACCTGATCACGCCCATCTCCACCACTTAACCTCTTACCTCACCCTGTGTACTTTTCATGGGCTTCTATTAATGATGTTTAGTAAGTCATTAGCTGTGCTTGCCATGGATGAGTTTTGTGAAATTCTTGCAATACTTCTATAGTTACTAGGTAGTAATACACCTATGCAATACATATGTAATAGCATAAGTTTGGGGAATAAAATTTAGATACCTTCTAAGATTGTGTCTATATTTAAAATTAGGGCTTATGTGCAATTTTGTTACAATACTGTTTTCTACAATGTCAACAGTTTTGTAATCTGACACAGTTCATCCTGTATATAAAGATGTGCTCTTGTACGTATGCTGCTCTGAAAGTTCTTTTCAAACACACTTATAAAAATAGCAAATAAATTCAGTACTTTAACTAGTACTCTGAAAGGCACATAAAAGTCCACAAAGTAAGTGCTGAGGTGTAAACACAAGAAAACATCACTGCTGACTGAGATAATACAGTCATAGCCTTAACTTTGGCTCATTTCAGTTAATCAAGAACCTAATATTAAGTGTAAGTGTGGAAGAATGGAGCCTAAAATACTCTAATCCCATCCATTGAATGCGAGTTTGCAGAATCGCACAGAAAGCTTTAGTTGTCCAGTCAAGTAATGTGATCAGCATAAGATGCTGTTATTTCTCTATCTCTTTGATCTGTGCCAAAACCCACACATAAGGATACTTTGCATTAAGACCCTGATGTTAGGTTGTGGTGCAACCATCTTACCATGGCACTGGGAGAACTGTGGAACCAGTCACCACCCAAGACTGCTGGAAAATCAAGCAGCTATTCAGGGCCCCACCAGTGACTTTGAGTTCATGGTATAAAGCTCATGTACAAGCTGATGTGGGGTCCTTGATATGGAATTTGATGTGTTTAACAAGTATCTGTGCTTCTCTGGTCTTTGATGGGTTTATTTTCTCTTGGGATCATAGGCACCAACCCTGGGTAGACCTGTGGCTGCTCTGGGTCACAGTGTGGAGCGGGAGCCATGTGCAGGCAGTGAACGACTGTTCTCCAAAGGCTGTGCTGTCCAGATGAGGAACTACACATCTGTGTCTATGAATTTGGAATTGTTTAAATAAAAAATGCAAACAAGAAGTGCTCTATTTTGCCCTTTTCCTGATGTCTAAAAGGAGCTAAACTGATTACACTGCCAGGAGGCTTATACTGAGCAATTTCTATAGCAACAGGATGACACAAGCTGGCTCATCAGGTGCATTGTTATTCCATGAAAGCATATATTGGAATAATTAACAAGTCTGAGAAAAAAAAAATGGTTATTCTATGTTTGCATGCTATGCTTATTAAAAAAAGATTGCCTTTGGCTAGGGTGCTTTTCTTTCCCCCTGCTTCTGAGAAAAATACTGTAGACACAAAAAGTGAATGTCAATTAAGTTCTGGAGAGTCAGTCTCCCCATGGTCTCCACTGTTGGTCTGGTTGGTTTGTCTGGTAGAGGGATGCATTTATACCTACTTACACAAGTTGAGCTATATATTCAAAAGGAGGGAATCGTTGATTAAACTGCTACAAGTGACAGGAAAAGTTTGTGGCAGGGGACAGCGGAATCATTTTTCTGCCTGAAGCACTGAATAGTAATTTCAAATTGACTTTCTACCCATTCTACCAACTAGAAGCTATATTTTCAGCTTTCTAGTTTTCACCTTGGACAATCAATAACATTGAATACCACAGTCAGACTGACAGACAAACAGGTGACAGAAGAATGCCAGCAAACTGCAAGTAAAGGCTTGCTTTACTTGGGGGTAAAAAATAATAAATAAAATCCATCTCTGCTGTTTGCATTTTCCTGTACTGACATCTGTCTCGTTAGTTGGCTGTACTTCACCTGGTAACACATGAGGGCAATGCCCAGTCCCTCCACAAGGACCATAGCCTACTGCATTCTTGTGGACATACATTTCAGCAACTGAGCTTGGGTTTGGGTTCAAGTAACACAAAGTGTTGTGCAAATCTTAATGTACGTTTTACCTGTCTGTAGAGCAAGTGTTATTCTAGTTGCAAACAGAACACTAGTGCTCTACCTCTTATTAAGAGGGATAACTGATGGTCTTTCAAGAGAAGAAATTCAAGGCATTAAAAATACTAGAGAGAGAGATAATAGATAGACAGACATGCATTTATATGCCTCTATGTGTGTTCTAAAATAACAAGTCTTCATTAAAAAAAAGTATTTTTGGAGGACAGGGATTCACCCAGTGTGAAATTATGTTATTCACCAGTAGTGACACTCGTTGCTTGACAGGGTCCCAGCTTTAGCAGGCAAAAAGCAAGCCAGGATAGAGTGCTGAATGACAACAGTTGTCTGCTCTGACTGGTTTGGGCTCTGGGCAGCAGGAAAGGCCAACTGCAAGTAGTTTAATTCAGCAGAAGGAGTGGAGGAGTATCAGGACACTCCAAGCAACTGAGCCAACTTGGAGCTGCCAGAATACAGGAGTCAGGCACAGACCCAGGTTTTAGGGCCAGAGGGCTTTGCCTGTAGTTGCAGGCTTTCAACACACGCTGCAGAAACTGCAGAGAGGATGAGGCTGGGCATGTGAGTAATGCAACATATGGGGACAGGCACAGTGATTGTGATCATTACAACAGAGCATTAAATGATAACAGGAACAAGGAATTAGGCATGTATTTCAGAAATAGCTACAATAAATTGAAACAGCTGTTCAACTCAATTTTCTCACATTTTTAGTAATGAGCTTTTTAAAATAAAGACATCCTAGCTCATAAATATATATTAAAATTATACGGTGACCTGATATCCCAGATGAAAAATGGAGCATCTAAAGATGGGTAGGCTTTGTAACAAGCAGTGTTAAATCATTGAAATCTAAGTAGTTGCTTAGGTTTACCTTTTTCTCCTCAATAGCCTGCTCTTCGAAAAAACAGACTTTCTTCCCCATACTTGTCCAAACTGAGACTCTTGGAATAACCTTTACTTAAGCCCTTGTATAGATGCATCATCATGCAGTCTTTAAGGAACAAGATGACCAAGTATTTTTCCACAGATCCCTCTACACAGTACTCAGAGAAACAGTATTTGTGTTGTGAGGTTTCCACTTCAATGGTTTGTTTTCTCCCCGTTCTTTCACCCTGTGACTTATTTACCACACAGTACTCAAACTTTATTTCTGAAGGCAAAAGTAGTAACTTCCTCAGGAGTTTTTCTGTTGCACTTGTTATTATAGTTTTTAAATGCTCCAATAAACATTGCTGTAATTAATTTACCTTCATCAAATGCAAGTGAGGTGAGAGCTGATATTAGCTCAGCAGACTGGAATGCAAAGTTCCAAGGCAGAGTACATCCTTTTCCTGTCGGACACAGGTATCTGGGATTCTTGAGAATAATTTTTAAGCACCTACCTTTCCTGCATAAATTAAAAGGCTGGGGTTTTGCGTTTTGTTTGTTTGCTTGCTTGTTTGTTTGCTTATTTGTTTGTTTAACCCTTTTCATAGTCAAAGGAAAGGGCAACTCAGCAGCTGATTCACAGAAATCTATTTCAGGGACTCTTAACTGGCCCCTGTGGAACCCAGAATTGTCTCCTGATTTTAGGCATTTGAGATGGTAGGGATACTGAGAGTATATGTTCTCCCTTCTTTTCCTTCTTCTGTCATGATCAGGCATGATTTTTATAGTATTTAATAGTATATAATATTGTTTGTAGCTTAAAAAGCAACATCATTGATTCAGTTGCAGCTCTGAACAATACCTCCACAAATCAAAATCCAGGACTTAAAGCTAGGAAAAAATTAATGGGGGGAAAAAAACCAACCAAACAAACAACCAAAAAAACCAACAAAAAAACCCAAACCAAAACCAAGACCTCAAAACCTAAATACTCTTAGCACTTAGTGAAAAGCTTGGTGTCAAAGACTCACTTGCTATTATAAAAAGCATAATTAGGGATGAAGACTCAACTCCTTGGACTGTGTTGGCTATGAAACTAGAACTGGACAAAGGAAAAAAAATGGGGTTTCCACTATGGAGAATATTTTGTTTTCTACATCTAACTCAGCTGGAGAGGGAAACTGAACAGACTGTTGGTTCATGTTCTGTCACAGAGATGAGTCAGTATGAAATGTGGCTCCCCAGGAGCTTCTGTGAATCCATCCAGCTCTGTAAACACAGTCTTTAATGCCTATTTTAGTCTGGGTTAGATTTCTGGGTTAGGTGTCCAAACTCAAGAAGACCAATTAAAAAATAAGTTTCCTTAATACATATTCTGAAATAGGCTGTATGGATAACTCTTAGACAAAATCAATCAGGATGAATTTCAATGACAGCAGAGAAGCTTCATAGTTTTCTGAAGAAATAAAGTTAATCTGCTTAGAAATCAAAGAAATTTTATCCAAGAAAAGAATCAAGGACTTTCTCCTACAAAACTGTGCTGGGATCATTGACATAGACTAAAGGGATAATTCACTGTGGACAGATCCAGACTGTATAATCTGAAGAAAATATCCACTGGGAAAAGAAAACTACTTTCACTTACAACAAACTGCTGTCAAGGGCAAAGACTTACCCCGTCTCCATGTCTACTGCCTACATACCTACCTCCTACCCCAACACAGTTTCTTGTCCAAACTCAATGTTTTTACCCACTCAAACAGACCATGTCCCCAGCTTTCTATCCTCACCATCCCATCTTAATCTCTTTCTTTAGACACATACTATCTTCCATCTATTTCTACACCCAACATTTCCTGCTTTCTGGTCCAAATTTCTCTCCTGCACTTCTACCATCACCTCCTTTGTCGCTTACTCTTTACCCCAGCAAAGCTTCAGAGCATCTCTTCCCAAATAGGGCCAGAGAGATAAGCTTTCTATAGAAAAGAAAAAAACAAGAGGAAAAAAAAGGCAAAAATAAAGCAGGAGAAATGTCACTAAGGACCTACATAAACAAGATCTTGTTTCCAATTTCCATACCTGCACAGCTGAGGACAAAGGGGATAGGAAGTGCTTACCTTTAATCACAGGTTTGTCACATGTTCAGTCACTGTGTGTGGAGGGCACAGGTACAGTTTGATCACCACCGGTAGTTTCTGAAGTTAAGCCTGTCTAATCAGCAGAAAATCTTCAAGGACTCAAGCCAAGCTTTGTTAAACCTGTGCTTTGAGTACAGTGTGATTCTGTAAAGATTATGTCTTGCTCATATATTTACGAAAATGGCCAAAGATACATTCGTGCAAATGGATATTCATTCCAAATTTCAACCTCCTGCTCCATAGTCAAAAGCAACTACTGAAGGAAAAGGACACAGGATTTGGATTGTTTTGGATTGTTAGTTCCAGAGATTTTTGTTGCCTTTTGACAATTTAAAAAAAAAAAAAATTAACAGATGCACAGAATATTTTAGTATGGTTTAAAGTATGTGGTACTTTGGGGACAGGCTTTTGGAGAAATTAGTTCACTGATCTAGACCATCCAGGAGCCAAAGGTCATTATGATCTATTAGTAGTTATGGCAACCTATATGAAACACTTGTTAGTTTTACTGTACAAAATAAAAAAATTTGGACACTTCACAAAATGAGGTTGTCCCACAGCAAATGGGGATATATTTGCACAAAAATGTTTTAATAATACAAAGATAGCCTTTACAGTGAACATACAATTTACAGCAGAATAACGAATTAATTGGTTGTATTCACACACTTTCTGGCCAAATTCTTATTGTTTTGTAAAGAAACATAAGAAAGAAATATTGAAGTGCAACATTGCTCTGTAAAGCATGAACTGTTTCTAAACACTGAGGCAATGAAACAACCAACAACACTGGCAATTTGCTGTATAAACCCATACAGATAATCCAGGACAATGTCTGCTTTCCAGGACAGCAGATAATTCTACATGGCTGATTGTAAGAGTCGGTCCTAAGAGGACAATATTGTCTCAACATTGCCAACGGAGACCTGGAGATGGAATGTGGTCCCCATGGAAACCAAGACGCAAGTACCCTGGAAAGGAGAACTGTATGGTACGAGGAGTACTACGCCGCTCCCTGCTACCTGGGACTGAACAGAACAACCTAGATAAGGCTGCATAACTGCTGTCCAGAAGATGGATCACCACCACTGTCATAACAACGAACCGGAGAACTTGAACTTCGGGTGAACTTTCTTCATTGTAATATCATTATAATACAAAAACACACCTCCTGGTCTGAAGCTACCCGCCTCTAAGGTAAACCACGCCTCAGGCACTCCTCTTTTGGCACGTGTGGTAACCTTGCGCAAGAAGGCGGAGACTGGTAACATGCCATGGACCAGAGGAGGAGCAAGGTGTGTTGCTTGGCATAAAAGATGATTCCTTAGCAACTGAACTTTGAAGATCTTCCCCACCAAGGATCACGACGATCGGAAGGACCGGCGGGACACTGCCTGGACCTGGGGCCACAGGGACGCCTTGGACCCGCGGTGGTAGCTATAATCCTCTTTCTTTACTTTACCTTTTCTCCCCTTCCTGTCACTCTCATCTATCGCACGCCGCTTTACGGGCAAACAATAAAATTGTGTTGTTGATCAAAGCATAACCCCTTGGCGTGGTCACCTTTGATTTTTTGCGCTTCGAGATCATGGTAAACGAACCATCACGAGTCCACTGAGTATTATTCTAAAATCTCGATCAAGTCTTGATGCTGTAACAGTTGTTTTACCAAAGTAAGATTCATCCCAATGGGCACAGGCTGCAGTTCGTGAATCAGTGTATAATTAGATTTCAAGAGCTGGTGAGATGTGACCGGGGCTAAATAAGAGAAATCACACCCAGTGATGTTAATGAAATTACAAACACAGAAATTTGAATGATTTTTGGTATCCACAATTTCCTCATCTACAGATACAAAATTACAAGCGGTCCTCAGACACACACAACCTTTGCCAATATATACAAGTACTGTTTCAGGGTTATCGTCAGGGCAAATTTCAAAATGACAAACATTTTGTTCAGTGTCAAGACAAATGTCTTGGGCTTTGATGGTGTTACTCTCACAAATAAATCCTTGTTGTTCCCGTACGATACAAAATTCTAAATTCACAGTTTGCCATTTCTCGTCCACCTTTTGGGCCCACACTCTATGCTCGAGAGGATAGAGTATAGTTCCATGGTGGTTCAACCCTAAGGCAATAATGGGGTAAATTACATTTATTGACGCATGGTGTATTGTCAACACAAAAGCTGTGGCAATGTTTGTGGCGGGGTTATAAGTAAAGTTTACTAAATTCCACCAAGATTGGAGTTTTCTCTCAAAGTCGGTGGCACTGTCCCAGACTATTTTCCGAATTTCAGTGGGCAAAGTGCCTTCTTCACCTTCTCTAATGATCGAGGCAGCCACTGATTGCATCCATAATTGGGCCTGGATACAACTGAGAGTCAAAGAAAGGTTATTTTGCATTATACCGAGTGCATCTATAATCAATTCGTGGTCTTTCACATTCACCTTTTCCCATTTTGGTAGCATGTTTGCTAACAGCCACTGGTTAGTTCCCAGAGCCAATAGGGAAGACTGCAAAGGCCGTTGCAATCCTGCCAGATCATTAGCTGTGGCAGCCAATTTATTCATTAATATCTCTGAGTCAATGCCATTGAGAACCCCCAATCCTGTTCCCAAAACACCAGTCAGGTCTCTCTGAGTCCGTTTCCCAGAAGGTATTCGTTTCCGCAGCCAGGTTGTCCATCCCTCGTAAGAGGGTTTTAGAGAAGGAGAGCAGGCTGGCTGTACTTCTGAAACATTAACTTGCATTAACAACTCAACTTGTTTAAGAGACCATTCAGGATTAAACAACATTTGTTGCCGACCTGTATTTCTGATTATATATGGTCCAATTCCAAAAATTTTTGGTTTGGGTACAGCTATTGGTCGAGTGGTAGGTATTATGACTTCTATCCTGAGTTCCCCCCAGTATCTCGTGTTGTTTTTGCCACACATAATCTTGTGGGGGTATTGTATTGCAGTCAAATTTAGCCAACAATCTTGGCTTTGGTCTTTACATGACAAAATAGAACCATGGGGTTCAATTCCATAACTTTTTGTTGGTTCTATAAGGGACTCCGTGATTAATCTGCATCGTAGGGAGATGTCGTCACCCTGAGCCACCATAAAAGGGGGTAAAGCTTCATTTTTACCATTTAGTGTGAGGGCGGTGTCTATGCCATGGTGTGAGACTATTGCAACAAGCACCACTGGGGGCTTGGTTATAGCATTTATTTTGAATTTGAAAGCTAGGCCCGATAGACCTGATGAGTTTGCCCAATTGTTTTGCCAATTACACACCACATAGACAGGCCTCGTCAAGGTGAAATTATGCCAACAGTCATTCTCATCAGTTTTACAGGATCTAGAGATCTCAACATTATTGGTACTTGGGTCCAGGGTGGTATAATTGCCAACATACCTTTGGCGACGGCACAGAATGAAAGATTCTTGCCTATTGCATCTCCACTCATCAGTACGACAAAGTTTTGCTGAAATGCCAGGGTGAATTCTGGCTGTTAAATTTGGATCCAAAAGATTTCCAGAGACTGTAATTAAAGAGGCCTTTTCATAGAGAAATCCTTCCACTTTCCTACATCCTACTTGAACCTTTTCTCCAATTATTCCAGTCAAGGTTCTAACCCATTCTTTCCTATCCCACTCCCATTCAGATGGGTGATATACTTCACCATCATGTATTACTACAGTAGCCAAAAGTGGAAGGCGATCCTTTGGATACTGTCCTGTAAAACTAGTATACTTGACAGTAGCTTCAGACCAAGGCCATTCAGCATACTTTTGGTCATACACGAGTGGGAGGATGCAAACAAGTAGTAACAGTCCAATTATATTATTAGTCATTTTAAAATTTAGGCCTTCAAATTTTCATCCATTTATGGTTTGTGTTATTCTCAGTGTCCCTCGAAGTTCCCCTGTAAAAATAAAACAACAAAGCTTGCCTCTCTGAGGCAACAAAAAGGTTAAAATGATGGAATTATCCAGTGAGTATTTATCCGATGTTCTTTTCCCAGGGCATCAGAGGCTACCCATGCATTTGTATTCAATGGGGTTTTCAGTACCAGTGGTACGCTTCCCACGGTAGGGAGTTCCACCAGAACGGGTTGTCCTGGGAAATGATCTGGGTTCTTTGAATCATTTGGTTCCTTCAATGAGGGAATCAAGGAAGGAGCCTTTGGGCAAAAAGCAGTGATTTTGGGGCATCCGTTTACCCCCCACCTATCGTTTACTCCTTTAATAGCTTCCCACAAGCGGGCATCCCAATTTCCCTCATGAGGTTTCAGAAGTCGTTTTAAGAGACCATTGGTCCTTTCTACAATTCCATTAGCTTGTGGATAATATGGGGTATGAAAAATCCATTTAATCCCTTCACTTCGTGCCCAATCCTGCACAATTTTTGCGGTAAAGTGGGAACCGTTATCAGATTGTATTTCTTGTGGTTTTGGAAAAGTTCCAAACCATTCTCTCAGTGCTCTAACAGTGTTCTCCCCTGTAGCCCTGTTAAAGGCTTCAGCTTGGGCTAGTCCTGATGTTATTTCCACTCCCACCAGTACAAAATGTTTTCCTCCCGATCTCTTAAAGGGGCCAATATAATCCACCTGCCAGGCGTCCCACAAGCCTTTACCCTCCCTCAAATGCAGAGGTTCATCCTCTAGAGGGTGCCTGTCAAGTCGTCTTCGACATAGTTCGCAGGCCGATATGCAGGTTTTACACATTTCTCTGGTGACGGGCCAGCCTCGGGCAAGGGCTTCACGGTACAGATCTTTAGCTCCTGTGTGTTTGCGCTTTACATGCAACCACTCTAATAGGCGTTCCCAGTCTTCTGAAATCTGGCCCTTTTGCACAGGGGCTAGCCTTGCTAACTCATCGGCCCGATTATTCCATTCTCCTGCTGACCCTCCATCTATCTGATGGGAAGCTACCCAACCTACAGCAAAGTTCCCTCGGCTAGCAATATTTAAGATTTCTTGCCATTTTTCCTTTTGCCACACTGGGATCCTGTTAACCTGCCATTCATTTTTCTCCCAGAAAGGAAGCCATTCGGTACATCCCTTAAATACAGCATAAGAATCAGTATAAATGTAAACAGGAGAAGCAGTTTGTGCTTCGCGTTGAAAAACGCTCCATACTGCAATTAATTCACCAACTTGTGCACTACCCTCTCCCTCTGTTATAATCTGTTCATCGGAAGAGGTATGGAGCGCTACTGCTCGGTATTTCCACACTTTTCCTTCTCTTTTAGCAGAGGCATCAGTAAACCAAGCATTAATTGACTGTTCACGGGAAAAAGGAGGGGCCACCTGAATGACTGAGGTCAGTTTATCTTGGCCATTGTCCAGGCTCTCTACTTCTTGTATAGCTAGGTTTTTTAAAGCCCCCTCAGATACTGAGAAAGTGTTACAATAGTGTTCAATCTGAGCATACCACTTTCGTACTGAAGCTTTCTGGGCCACCCCGTCAGGGGGAGGGGTCCCGGTAGTGACTGTTTTTATAATTTTAAATGGGCCTCTCAATATGATGGGTTGTTGTCGTACGATTTTTTCCACTTCTACAAGAGCCAAGCTGACTACAAACAAACCTTTCTCCCAGGTCGTGTATCTTCTTTCAGCATCCCTAAAACCACGGGAGTAAAATCCCACTGGCCGGGTTGGACCCTCGGGGCCCCGCTGCCATATGTGTACTGACAATCCCGATAAAGCAAACCCCCACTCCACCTGGAAAGGATCCGTAGGGTGGATAGGGCCAAGAGCTTGGTGTGCTGTTGCCTCAAAAATTAACAATCGCATAGCCTCTTCCTGAGAAGCAGTCCACTCCCATTTTGTTCCTTTTCTTAACAAATCATAAAGAGGTCTGGCAATGATAGAAAAGTCCGGGATGTGTTTTCTCCAGAACACCAATAATCCTAAAACATGCTGTAGATCCTTTTTCGACTCAGGCATTTTAATCTGATCTAAGGAAGCAAGGGTGTCTGGTGGGATGCATGTCATTCCCCCTTTCCACCAGATTCCTAAAAATTTCACTTCTTGTGAGGGTTTCTGGACCTTTTCTGGAGGAATCTGCAAACCCAATTTTTCCAAATGTGTAATTATATTCTGTTGGGTTGCTCCCACCTCCTCTATTTCATCTCCCCCCACAAGAATATCATCAATATTTATTATTTGCTGATACACAGCAAAAATGTTCACAGTGGATCCTGAAAATAGAAGAACAAATAACATAATTATAATGCAAAAAAGCTCACTTCCAATTTCACTAGAAACAATGAGTTTATTTTTGACTGTTGTGGCCAGGCTGGAGCTCACAGTAAGTCTCAGCATCTCCAGAACTTACTAACTTTGAAACATCTTGGCTAATGACTGGGTCAATGATGCAGACTGTGTTATTGCCATTGTCTGATTATCTGAGCAAACAAGCTCTGTTAGCAGACATATATATGTATATTAGCAAGGGGGAATGCAAAAGTACTCATTGAAAGTCCCAATTTGAAAGCAGTCAGGCAGATTCAGTTGTTTGCTCAGTGTTTATTGAAAGTGAACATAAAAAGCAAGCAAATAAAACCAGATGGAATTCATTTTTGATGACACTCAATAGTAGAAAATTCAATAGTATAAAATGCATAGTCATGCTCCTGAGAACCAATAATATGAAATTCTGCTATAAACTCAACTGAGAATCCATCAGCTAGAAAGAATGAGGAAGAGAAAGAACCTGCATAGCCTAGTTAATCAATCACAGGAGATGACTGTGAGTCACCAGGGTATCGCAGTCATTAACAAGGCAAATGTGATCCAAGGATGCTTCTGATGAGGCATTTCCAGTAGAGGGAGAGAATATTATTTCCATTCTATAGGGTACTGATGAGCCTTCATATGAAATATCTCAAGCTGCATACAATTCTGGCCATACATGTCCATGAAAGATTAAGTGAAGTTGGAATAAGTGCTGAGAAGTGTTAATGGCCTGATCTGTAGATGGAAAGACTTATAGGAATTGACAAAAACAATTTGGCTAGTTTAATCTAGCCAAGTTATAGCTGGGATAGGACACAACAGCATTCCATCAAAGTGCTAGGGACTGCTTAAAGGGAAGTAAAAAGGAGTCTTAATGGTAGAGGAACAAATCAGTATTACTGGAACATCAATGCAGATAGGTTGGAAATCTGAATAAAAAAAAAATCCCACCATTTGGGCAGTAAGGCTCTCAGAGATTGTTACAGAAGACCTAACCACTTCTAAAATGGATCATAAGTTTTAAAAAGTAACTATAAAATGACATCTCTATGATAAGCTTGTTTAGGACTTGCTGGATTATCACACATTTGCCAATAATACACTTAAAAAACCATGTCTGGATATTGTTCATACTTATTCTTCATTGTTTCTCTTGTCTAGCTATTTAGACTTCTATGGTACACTTAACTCCCATGACAGATCCTTATTATATATTTGGAGCATTCAGTAAGATTTTCTCAGTTCCAGCAGGACAATTGCAGAAGGTTGCTGAAGCCTCACACCCCCTTAATGTGGGAAATACCAATCATTTGTTTCCAGATTAAAATTTCAGTTGAAAGAGGTTCAGCAGTTTCTTCCACTGAAGGAGCCATTGATAATTCTGTCTTATAGCAAGGAGAACAGCATTAAGGAACAGCAAAGTTAAATTAATTCCAAGACACAGACATATAAACATCTGTATTTCTAATAGCCATAATAAATCTTAACTCTTGGGGAAAAAAAAAAAAAAGCACATTTTGGCAAGCTTGATAATTGGATCAATTTTTCACTTATGGGTTGTCAATCGCTTGACATTTTAATACATGAACAACAGATCTCAAAAGTATTTTAATTAGCACAGTAGGGCTCAAACCTAACCCTGGTCTTCTAATTGCAGTGCTAAACCATGTCTGAATATCTATTTAGTAAACAGAAGTTAATTAAAAGCATGGATCCATACTATACACATAGCATTAAACCGAAAGCTGAAAGGGTATGCCATCTGCAGAAAAATAGAACTAAAGTGACAATTAAGGATCTTTATAGGCTCATGAACTCCCTTCTCTCCCTGTACCATTTTGGCTGGTTTCATTGTAATCAAATCACAGACAAAAGGAGGTGTCCTAGTTTACATTTTATTCTGGATGGATTTTTAAAAGAAATGAGCTTCTAAACAAAACCCAGGATGAAATAGTGTACAATTTAAGGTTACATTTTTTCCGGTCATTCCTTTCAGTCATTTATTTGCTCCTGAAATTATGCCAATGTTACTATTTGTAGAGGTCTGCTAAACCAGAGAAGTTAAGCGATCCATGTTCAGAAAACCAAGGAACAAACTTGTGAAGTGATCAGTTTAGAGTACAGACTTGCAGTGGTTTTACTGGCACAGCCAAGGAATGCAGTAGATTGTTGTTCCCTACCTATGTTACAATCTGTGACAAGAAGAGGTGCAATTTCTGTAAGCCAGGTTTAACACCAGAAGAATTACAACCTTGAACTGACCTCTAAGGTCAAGAAAATCTGAACCTGGTTTCCTCGAGAAACAAAGGCTTGGTTTTGTTTGGGGTTTTTTTTGTCTATTGGTCTGTAACACTCCTGTCATTGATTATTTTTGTACATGTTGACCACTCCCAGCCGAGAGGTAGGCATCTCAAAGGATTTGGTCACACAAAATGTGTGACTCCAGGAAGCTAGGAGAGTTTGGACAAATACGTATATGTCCAAAATTGCACTGGTAACTTAAGGTGTCTTTATTTAAACAGAAATATTCAAGTACGTGGCAGAACCATTCTCAGCAGGAAGAGCAGGAATCCAGGAGGACCTCAGCATTATGGAGGTCATTAGGTCAGCTCAGCTTCTCATAAAATCATTGCCTCAGTGCTCATCAACGTGTTAATTCTTGTTCTTACAGGCAGAAGGAGTCGCCCTGCTGCTAATCTTCAATTCCTTGTCAATAGCTGCATTAATGCTCTACAGACATTTTGTTCCTCTAGTGCTCACAACTTGTGAAGTGGCAAGAATGAGAATTAGGTGTGGTCCAAAGGTAAACGTGCTGGAGAGATACAGATCAAAAGCAGCCTCTAAGGAGCTAAGAGTGAGGGTGCTGGAAACAGTTTAATCCATCCTAATGGATTTACTAGTCACTTCAAATTACCTGAAAAGTAAACAAGTCTCCCTGGCCTAAGTGACAGGCAATTGATCGCTAGGAGGCAAAAAGTTTTGAACTTCATTGTCAAGAGAGCTGGGAGTCATTCTCATGTTCTTAGCAGTTTAAACACAAGCTGGATTACTGATTAAATCCTAAATTTTCCCTCTCAAATAACATACAGTGAAAGCACCTATAAGGAAAAGAAAAGCTATATGAAGAGGAAAGAAGTATATGAAGAGGACAGAGATCCTGTTAAACTTGCTGTTCAGCTGTTATAAACCACCAAGGAATCCATACTCATCTCCACATACCAACAAATCGAGCTTCACTAATTTTGCTGTCTATAAACCAGTGTTTAATTCTCAGTGGTCTGAGCTTGAAGGTGGAGTAGCCTTCCACTAGAAACCCATGTAAGATCATTTCTAGAAGAAATTGTTCAAAACATCAGTGAACAGCATCACAGGTGGGCCAGAAGTGGGAAAGATACAGGAGATGGCTAGGAGCAAGTTGACTGTAGTTTCTGGCGTTAAGTTGCTTGAAGTAACATGAAAGCCTATTCTGATAACTGGCTGATGTTGGGTGAAGGGATTGGAAAGATGTTGCTGTGACCACATCTCTTACATTCCCCTGCACAGAATTTCAATTTGCTTCACCTAAAGACTTAGCTCTTCTGATACTAAAATATGCAGTCTGATTTATCACACAACTAAAATAAAAAGCTGAGGCAGAGCTGCAGAGATTAATAACTGCAAATACTAGAGACTGTTTTCCAGCAAAAATTACATTGAAGTAAAAGAAATTAGATTTGCTCCATTTTGAATGCACACATTAAGAACTGGCTTTTGACATACTACCTCTTTTTAAGGAAAAAAACCTGGAAAGTGCATCAGTTTTAAGGCAGTTCAGTAGATAATTATGCCAGTAAATCATATGACTACATTTGAGGTACTGCTTCTGAGCTACTGCAGTATAATTAAAAACCTGCTACAGGCCATTTAGTATAAAGAACTACCTGTGATTTTATGAGTAAAATGGAAAAACATATTAATATATTGATCAAGCAGCAAAACAGAACATGAAACTTCTCTACACTGAATCTTTTTTTCACATAATAGTTACTATTTCTTCTTTTTATCCTAAACTTAGTAAAGTGTTCATTGCTCAGGGAAAAAAATAAAGTCTGTGAAGTTACAAATGTGTTGTCAGGAAGACTTTTCTGGAGGCACAGCCAACCTTAACTTACTGCAACCATGCACTGGGATAAGAGTCTGCACCTAGACAGCTGCCATGAAGCAGTGGTGGAACAGTAACTTGTTTCCATGTCAAGTAGCAACTTTAATTGCCAATGTAGCTGACACCCAATCCAGACCTCATCTTCCAAATAAGGGAGATAGAGAGCTTGGTTTTTTTCATAGAATAATTTTTCTGCATTTCTCTAAATCTTATTTAGCCCTATGAGATGCACACTCTATATAACTCATTCTTCTCCACAGCTCAGGTCCTTGTTTTCCAAGGAGAAAGTCCCAGCTCCGATATGCCCCAGCCATCTAACCTTAAGTCATACTGCTGAGGAAACTGCTAAATGATGAGAAAGGGCTGTGAAACAGTTTACAGAGCAGAGCCATGCAGGATAAAAAAGGTAAAATTATGGAGGTTGGGTTGTTCAGATGGTGATTATTAGTAGCCCAAATATTCAAGATGAAAAGCATCAAAATGGCAAAGTTTAAAATCCTAAAAGAAAACACAGAGACTTGAGGGATGATGGCAACTTAGGAACATTGAAGACCAGCTCCAGGAGGCAAGGAGGTCTAAACCTTCCTCTCCTGACAGATGGCTGCCTTGCAGCAAGACTCTTTGATAAGCGTAATAATGTATTTAGTTACTTGCTAACCCCAGTTCTCAAATGTGCATTTTAGCTAATAATCATTGCTTTTAAGCAGGTATCTATCCTGCTTGCATAGTCTCTTTACACATGGATAAAGATGCCTGAATAAAGTAACTCAGACAGAGAGAGTAACAGCCGTTATATTACCTAAAGCCACCCTTACATGAAAAAAAGAGAACTCTTTAGATCATGCCTATCATCATTTAGATATTCTAATCTCTTAGAACAACTGAACACACATGCAATGCCAAGAATTTTTACCTGATTTATGCTGGTTTTCAGGTAGGCAGGCTCAAAATCTGTAATTCTAAGGATTCATGCACAAATAAATGACCATGACTTAACCATGTAATAGTTAGAGGAATTGCCCACATGCAGCCACTTCTTGAAATACAAGAAGTTATTTCACCCACTTCAGTGCACAAAGCACAGCTGAATCAGCTTACATTTGCCTGGGGTTAAGAACTCCTAAGTTAACATTTGCAAAGGCTCAGCTATCACATTTTATATATTAAACAGCTGTTGCATCATGTCTTTCATCTCTAAAGTTAGGGTTATAAAGAGGGAACCTGAAATGTGGGCCAGAAAAAAAGTATATTTATAAAGGGTATAGGCAAATTTCTATAGCTTTCACCTAATTCCAGCTTGTAGGCACAGGCCTAGGGCAGCATTACAGTGTGCTTCACTTGATCCTTATTCAATTTTCTCAGGCAGCTGTGCATCTGATTTGTTCACAGTGCTGTAGTATGAAGCAAACTTTAGCTGTGATCCAAGTTTTAAAACATGAGTTTGCATAAAGATTTATGTTGAAATTATTTTCCCAAACACTGATGTCATTAACAATCACTGCTCTACTCTGATGCTACTGCTAATAGCAAAAATTATCACTGCTAGGTGAAACAGGAGAAAAAATATCTATCTGGGTAATTGATTTTGGTTGGATTTTTTGTCTTTCCTTTTCCAGTCTTTGTCTCAGGTACATCTTGTTAATGAGACAATGTGAAGAGGAGGCTATAAGACCTTATGTATTTCATAGTTACTGGAGGTTGTACTGAAACAGAAGTGCCTGATAGGAAGCGGTGGCTAACTCCTGATTCCCCAGGAACCAGCTTACTCTTTTAAATGCAGTTTTGAGGGACAGTAAAGGATTCCCTCTGGGTGTACAAGGAAAACCAAACTTAATGAAACTACGATTGAATCTCTCACTGTTTTAGGGCCACGTTGTCAACTCTGACATTGACAATGACCTTCATCTTTCCTGTTCTCCTTCTGTGGTGCATTATAGTCAGGGTTTTGGTCTTTCATTGCAAACCAGACATTTGTTAGAGGGCGGTGGGAGGTGCTTTATGGCACGTGATGCATTCTGGATTAGGTGATCTATCTCCTTTCAGTTAATTCTTTTTAACTGTGGGGGCTCCATAACTAAGATTATCTGAGCCAATTTTATATTCTTCTGTGTCACCACTTTCTCCATGTTCTTTATGAGGAAGTTGAGATGTGTAAAAGACACAGCTTTCTAAGCTGGTTAGAATCAGTATTTCATAATTATTATTATGTCAGCTCAAAGCAATGTTTCCTGCTTGGATTTGCATTGCTGTATTATGACTGACATGGCACATTCAAACAGAGCAATACGGTAGCAGGCAAAACAGCCATAACTGAGATAAAGTATCAGGAGATTGAAAATGATGTTTTCATTCTTCTTTGGAATGAAGGCTTCTGCTGAACTGAAAGACATGAGTTATATAGCAGATAGCCACGTTCATGCCATGAAATCCAAAGAACACGGCAGCTCTGAAAAAGAAAGAAATCAGCGAGTCCCGCTTGTATGGTATACAAGGATGAGGGAAAATGTTCCCAGTAAATCCTCCACCCACTTTTTCCATGAAATGTGGTATTTCATCCTGTTTACAGTGGAAACCCTGCACTCCCTGCTGCCTTATCAGAACCATCTATACATGCTTGAAGTCACAAAGATGCAGTTATTGATGTGTGTTTTGTGGTCCCAAGGAGAGGAGTGTCTGAGTGAGGGCAAGTCATACTTCCCATGGACAGAACACACATCTTCACCACACAGATAATTCTAGTAACTTCATTTAGAACAGGCAAAGGCATTATTCATACACCTTTGTAGAAGAGCTGTATTTGCCTGTCTCCTAGATTAGGAGAACATGTAAACCAAGGGTTCACAAACTATTGTTTATAGGGCCAGTTTATGAGTGGGACTTAAGGGTGAAGGCCACACAATCATGAGGACTGCCAGCCTCAAACCCAGCTCCCTTTTCCACTGCCTCTACAGATCTCTCAGGCTCTGGGGTCATTTGTCAGCCTGGGCATATCTGCTGCCCACTCCTCTCAAAAAGCAAGGACTCAGCCTAGCCCTACCAGTGTGAGGCCCCTAAAACTGCCCTGCCATGACACTGCACTGCTGTGCTGGACAAGTATATTGAAGGAAGATTCCTGGTCTGTGTCTGCACATCTGTACACCTAGGCTCCCTTATTTCTCAAAATGAGGTAGCCACATCCAAACCCTCTCCTAGTCTGTGACTGTTGTTAACTCCTGACTGGAGTGCATCATCCCATGCTGCGACTAAACTCTGTGTTCTCATACAGGTAAGTTTACTAGTATAGGTGTAAGCTAAGGTAACATTTTCAAAATTAATTTAACACAGTCAAATTTAGAAGCTGGTTTCACCAAAAAAGCAATAGGAGTTACTCTGAATTTTCTTAAATATGTACTTGTATTGCTTAGCTACTCAATGCTTTTGAAAACCATACTTCAGTTCCTCAACTCCCTTGTTTGCTGAATGTCCCAGTGACTCCTATATTCATATGCAAATTCTGTTTTTCTAAAAATATTGTTTGTTAATATGTCTTCAGGCCATCTATAATGCAGAATTTCTCTTTCATTTCAATGGCTTATCCCAAATACTAGGTAATTACAAATAATAAAAATGCAAAATAAGACATAGACAGGTATATACAGAATACTTAATGGCTGAAGTAGAATAACTCACCTGTTCTCATTTATGTGAGGTCTCATAAATGCACAGATGCTTCATACCAGGAAACTTAATGATTTTAAAATAACATTTAGACAAGATACACCCATTTTGCATTAAGTTGCTTTGATCTACTGTAAACTGTTAATACTTAGCAAAACCTTTTATTCCATCATGAAAAAAAAAAAGAAAAAGAGAGTTTATTACTATAGTAAATTTAACAATAAGGTAAACTACAGTATCAAAAGAAAACAATTAATGAAATCTTTTGTGTTCTGTGTTGAATTAGACCTGAAATTAAAAATGCCCTCACATAACATACAGGAAGGGAACAGTTTGCCCTGACATTACAAAATAAATAACAGCTTAATAAGAAAGAGTGTTTGCCCCTAGCAATACTGGTTTTGTAGGGGTTTTGGGATTTTTTTTTGGGGGGGGAGGGGAGAGGATGGTAAAATGAAATAATTCTGTGATTAGGCCAAAAACAAAGCTCAAGAGAAAAAAAGAGTTCACAAACATTAACACAACTGAGTGAAGCAAAGCCTGCCTCTGCTCTCAGACAGTTCAGACAGAAAAAGAAACCCAGAAAATTTGTTCTTTCCCTCTAGTTCTCACTTCATTGTAGACAGCACATCCATCTCCTGTACTTTCTTGCACAAGGAAGTATTAAATGTCAGCTTCATAACTGAATTGCCCCAGGAAGATGTTTGTTTGTTTGTTTGTTTGTTTTTAATTTGTTTGGTTAGAAATTACGGTCTCAGTGTGTGTTTTGCAAGGCAGCATAAAATAAACACATAGTAAGTTCTCTGTCCTGAAGAGTTCACAGTCTAATTTAAGGATAGAGAGTAGAGGATCATGGAGAAGAGAAGGCAAGGTTAATTAAACTGGGATGAATAGGGTATCAAAAGTCCTGACAGTGACCAAAGAATTCCTGATTGCTTTCAACTCACTTCAAATAAAACAATAGATGTGTAAAAACATGTGGCATTACTGGGGGGAGGTGTTACTTGAAAGTCTCACAGGTGAATTGGATTCCAACATGATTCAGCAGAATGTGTTGCTGATTAATTTGAGAAGGATACTACAGGCTGTAAATATGCCACACAGTCATGCCTTTGCTGTGGAAGCAGAGAAAATGTGCTTAAAATTTGCACCATTGGCAGAGTTTCTCAACAAGAGAAATATTCTCTCTTCCTTATCTTTGTTTTGTCTTGTTTTGGGAAATTTTTTTTCCCCTTTTCTTTTTGCATTGCACTGTGTGTTCACAGCTGTCTCACTTCTTCAGTTCCTTTGAGGACTGGTATATCAAATAGTAAAAGGGGCTTTCACCACTGAGTGCATTAAATTCTCACAATATGAAGTAATACTGTAATAAGTCAGTTGATATGCTCATAATGGAAGGTTGGGGCCCAGAAATTCTGATGGGCTGTACAGTGAAGAGCCCAACATCCTTTTTTTGAATGAGGAGATTACACAGCTTTGCAATTTAATGAAAATAGCATGATTAATTTTGTTATGAAATTTTGGTTATGAACTGCTGCTCGGTTCATTGCAGATATTTGCACTATAATATTATGGTGCGTGGACATGCACACACAGCATTATTGAGAACACAAAGTCAAGAACTCAATAACTATTTAATGGAAGAATTTAAATTATCTGTGCAAATACAAATCAGTCACATTAAGTGTGTAACGGAGAACAATACGGTAAAGAGAAAGATTCAGAGCTATATCTCTATAGATCTTTTCCTTGTCTTGCTGTGTCTCCTGCCAACTCGGTCTCTGTTTCACTGCCCTGAGAAAGACATGGACAGACTGAAGAGCCTGCTGGGGGTCTTTTATGTTTATGTTTTACTGGGAATTCTGCTTTATTTACAGAATACAATGAAAGGTGCTCAGTTAATGAGAACCCATTCAACATTTGGTTTTACAGTCAGTTTTCAGTGAGCAGTCCCATGCTTTATTTTAATTCACTTCATTCATGTCATTCTCTGAGAACACAAATATTGATTTCCTCGTGTTTTTTTCCGTGGAACTTTTCATTATGTGAGTGATACACAAAATAATTATTTTCAAATTTTGTGAAATGGAAGGTTGGTATTCTTTCCCCATTTTACAGATATCCTAAACAGGCAAACATACTAAGATTTCAAATATATCCCTGAGTTTTGGATGTCCATTCTGAAATATTTCTCACCTGCTTTCTTTCTCAGATATTTTGCATTACAGAAAGACTCAAAGTGTGGCTGGCACCAAAAAGAAACTGTGTGGCACTCTCATGATTATGGCCCCTTTTCCCTGTGAAGATATTCAGTGGGCTTAGGCATAACCCTTTTCACTTCTTTCCTGACGTTCTAAGACTATGCATTCCCCATCTACCACCTGTGGGAACATGTAAAGAAGATTCTTGCAGATTTTTTTGTATTCCCTTCCATACTTAAATGATGACCCTCTTTTCTGTGGTGTACAAAAGGAATGATAGATTGGGCTCGGGGAAAAACAAGGCTGAGTTGCTCTGAAATGCAGCCTTTTTTACAAAGATCTACTCTTTCCCATGGTTGAAGTACTTTGGGAGATATGTATGAGGTTGGGTCTTTTGTTTTTAATTTTAGGTGGGTTTTATTTTCTTGTACAAATTATGGCCAGAATTTCCTAGAATACATGTCCTGGAGAAATTCCCATAACAGAATGATTTACTGAAATTAATTTATTCCAAGGGAGTAGAACTTCCACCATGTGAGACATCAAACCAGCTTTTACTTCTTTCTATAACTTTGATTTACAGGCTTTGAGCTAAATTTTTAAGACATGGATCTGTAATATTAACTTATAAAAATGAACTCTGGGGCACAAAAAAAGAAATTTGTGTTCAGCAATTATCTGGAATCAGTAGGAACTGAAGGCATTGCTACCAAAATCAGACCATCAGGCCTTGGAAGCTGAATTCTGTGCTCTTTAAATCATTTGGAGCAACAGAAGCTCTTGAAAGCAAGTGTATATTGCAATTCCAAATCTTAAATATTTCAATAAATATAAGAAAGAGTTCAAATATATATGCATGCAACTCCCCCTCTAGACATAAATTCTTCTCGTCATTATTGTTCCCTTTGCAATTTGACATATGGTGCTGAAACAATAAGGCAAACAATTGATTATTATTATATAATCACACACCTGGGAGACTTCAAGGCACAGGATGTAACCAGATAGTCAGAACCACAGGAGTGTGATAATTTTTCAGTTATATATAATCATGTAATTTCTTTAAATTTTACTACTGCGATAAATAACTTTCAGTGTGAATAGCTCTGCCAGTTAATGTCACAAAATTTCACCTGCAAGACTTGCAGAGACTAATGCTCTTCTATGAAAACCTTAAAAGCTATTATAATTAGAAGGCTTATTCAGTCTAACATTCATAATCTGCATGTGACAGTCTCCCTGAAGTCATAACATTTGCAGTGTCCCTCCCCAGCAGCAGCAGAACTAGAGCAGTGGGTATCAAGTGGTCAAGATTTATCTGTTTACTTTATTGATGAAGAGCGGGAGGGAAAACTGGAGAGTTAATTTGCTTCATGCCCAAGTTTTACTCTATTTTTCCAGTAACATTAAGGAAAATTTTGCTGTCACTGAATATAAATGTTGAATATTAAATTCTGTCATAGAATAGACCTTGAGTAGAAAAGAAGAAAAAATGTTGTCATACTATTATATTTATAATTTTTAGAAAGAGCTATACTTTATGCACTGTATAGTGAAAGATCTTTCGCTTTTAGTTAATAATAGTTTACATTACTATTAGTGAAACTGAATATAGAATGAAGGTAAAGAACATAAAGGGTAAGGTGCTACACAGAGCTTCATAGAGCACAGCAGAGGCTACCGAGGAACAGGGAGTGGCTGATACAGTTCCAGCTAAGTGAGAAATAATGGTGAGGACAAGCTAATCTAGGTGGCATTGGACCCAAGATAAAAAGCAGGTAAAGCTGAACGTCTCAAAACAGAAGATGAGGTTCACACATTTTAGGTTCTGGACTGTACTCTCAAGTGAAGGATGGTAAATGAGACTCTGGGATCACGATAAATAAGGAATCTTTAATTCTACAGATAAAGGCTTCAATGCAGAAATACAGCAAATATCAAGTAGGTTTGGATGATTTACTTTATCTCTGTGGATGACAGTAATAGGTTCATTTTCTGTGTATTCTCTGAAATTTTCTGTATATTCTAGCACGCACATTTAGAAAAAAGTTTGAAAGAAGTATTTGACATCTGGAAGGCACGCTCTACGACACTTGAGAATATAACAAAAGTAGGCATTTAAGAAGTGTCTTTTTATTGTCTACAGCTGTAAGAAGAGCTGATATTTATTAAGATGGCAGGAAAAGTGGCTGGAGCTGAAGCTAGACAATTTTGAGTAGCAATAAAAGGCTCATTTTTCAATGGAAGAGTACTAGACCAGTGAACCTAGGGATACTTGGGCTCTCCATCTTTTCACATCTGCAGTCAGAAAGGAATATATTTCCAACATTTACTGTCATGTCGTGGTTTAAACCCAGCCAGCAACTAAGCACCACCCAGCCACTCGCTCACTCCCCCACAGTGGGATACAGTAGAGAATCAGAAGAGTAAAAGTGAGGAAATTCGTGGGTTGAGATAAAGACAGTTTAATAGGTAAAGCAAAAGCCATGAGCACAAGCAAAGTAAAACAAGGAATTCATTCACTACTTCCCATCGGCAGGCAGGTGTTCAGCCATCTCTAGGAAAGCAGGGCTCCATTACACGTAATTGTTACTTGGGAAGACAAAACAACATAACTCCTAATGTCCCCTCCTTCCTTCTTCTTCCCCCAGTTTTATATGCCAAGCATGACATCATATGGTATGGAATATCCTTTTGGTCAGTTGGGGTCAGCTGTCCCAGCTGTGTCCCCTCCCAACTTCTTGTGCACCCCCAGCCTACTCACTGGTGGGGTGGGGTGAGAAGCAGAAAAGGCCTTGACTCTGTGTAAGCACTGCCCAGCAATAACTAAACCATCCCTGTATTATCAACACTGTTTCCAGCACAAATCCAAATCATAGCCCCATACTAGCTACTATGCAGAAAATTAACTCTATCCCAGCCAAAACAAGGACATATGGCAACAAAGAAGTTCTGAGTTCATATGGGAGGTTCCTCTACCTGTGCTTCGCATGAGAGTAAATAGAGAATATGACTGCAAAAGCTGAAACAGTAACAGAGACCACTGAATCTTTAACTGATCTGAAGAGACTAATTGCAAGAGTTTTATGTAATGCTAGCAAGGATCTGGGCACTGCTGTGTCAAGAAGCTGAAAGTTACACAAAATTTCATTTTCTTGGGTAAGGTTTTGGTATGCAAATCAGCAATTTATTTTCTTTTACTCAGACTGACAACTCAGGAAATATTTGAACTTGAATTTTTTACCCTGCATATTATCAGCCTGAAGGTCTGTAGTCATTGGAAGGGCATGTGGACATTTTGCAATATCACCTCTCTATGGATAGAACATTTTCCTGACCATATAGGAGATCTGTTCCGTGGGCTGATACACACAGAGAGCAGCCTTGTGATATTCAGCTCCAGGAGCAAGGAGAGAGTAGACTTCACAGTTTCTAACATATGGATCCTGCTTCTGGACCTATGTGGATCATAAAAGACAATGAAAAGTTTTCCAGTAAATTTATTCCTCAGGGTCTTCTCAAATATGGAGCAGATGTCAGTTTGCCTCCATTTTTTCTAACATAATTGCAATAGAAGGTACAAATTACAAAATTCTATATAATTTTATTAGACATACAAGGTTCCAAGAAGGGTAATAAGAGATATGGTCTTGCATACGAAAATTTCAACAACCTGAGCTATTTTTCAAGAGAAGCAACTTTCCATACAACAGAAAGAAACTGGCAAAATCCTGTTTGAAAGTTAAGGTTTTGCATAAGGGGACATCTTTACCTTTTTCATACTCATTTACTTAGAGAACAAAGAACAGACATATCACCTATTACTCTCTGAAGGGCTGAAGACTGGTGGCTTTACTACATTACCAAAACAACTATGTTCCAGGAGTGAATTATTTGAGAAGCATTATGTACAAAGAGGAGTTGCAAAAAAAAAAAAAAAAAAGGAAGGTGAATGTCACTGTAAAATAGATTTTAGATTAATTAATGAGGGGAAAAACTACAAAGACCGGGTGAGGGGAAGATTAGTGAACTAAGAAAAGAAATGGGAGGGCAAAAAACTGTTATATGTACGTAAGATAAAAAGAGCAACCACTTAGATTGTCTTTGGTCTTTCCAGTGGCATAAACCACTGTCTTCCTTCTTAACACCTGAAAATGAGTAGCTTTCATTTTGAACATACTGTTTTCATGCTTAAGGAATAATTCATTCGGCGACTTGGTGAGAAATACAGGCTAAAACTACTGGAAGAAGAACTCAAGTAAAGTTTAAACATGTTCCATAAATTCATAGAAATACCAAAATGGAAGCCATGCTGTGAACTAACTTTTGCCATATGGGCTGATATGAAGATTTGCTGCAAATTAATTTATTGAAACTGTTTCTGGAAGGCAAGTATCAAGTCTTGACCTACAGAAGTCACCTGCACTGCTGCCTGGTTTGGGGTGGCCAGGGCAAGACCTTGCTTGCTGGGGCCTGTGTCATCACCCAAATGCCTTGGGGTGGAGTTCCTGTCCCAGCCACCGCAGGCCTGAGCCCCCATGGACCCCAGGGAGCTGCCAGCGCCCTGACAGTGGTCTCAAAGCATGGGCTTGAACCTGAGATTTATGTGTTTTCCCTGATGTTTGGCTCAAACCAAGAGCAGGAACATAGATATTGTTCCTCAGGAGCGTCATGTTTATGTAGCAAGGCAGTAACTTACCTGTGTATGTCAGACATTTAGCTTTTGAAAAAGTTAACTTATTTTTCTCCTGGTTGATGACCATGCAATATCCCAGAACTCCCCTAAGAAATTTCACAGAGTGGTTGGCCATTTGTGGGATACAGATTACAGCACAGAGGATATATCCACATAATCTGTCTTCACTAGATAAGGAAACTGGGTTGATTTCATTCTTGATCACATTAGGAAGACAAAATTATTAGACCTTGCTAGGTCACTGAGTCCTTGCTATTGCAAACCAACATGACTTACAATCCTTTTGCAGAAGCTATTTGTTCTTCTGTATACGTCTGGGAAATTACTACTCCGAAATGACACAAATCCTAGTAATATTTTTAATAGCTCTGTAATGATCTCTATCCAAATCCAGTCCCAGTCTCTTACCTTCCTTGCCCAAAATTATATTGATTGAAAGAGCTGTTTTATCCATGCTGTCAATCATTTTCTGATGTTTTAGCTGTCACCTCATTAACACTCACTGCTTGGCAGCTTTTAAGAAGCGAGTACAGCGGCGGTGTGCTGCTGCTCTGTCTGTAGACACCGGCCTGGCTGTAGGAGAGTGAGGACATGGGAGCAGGGACAGCGTGAGGTGCAAACCCAGGCTGCAGAGCTAGGCTTGCTCATTAGAAGAGCCTGTCTGCTGCTCCCAGAGATCCTCGATCCTAAGCCACTGCTGGCTGTGCCTGTGCTGAAGCACATGAAAGAGGAGAATAATCAGCTCCCCAAGGCTCTGAAGTACAAAGACAGACAATCTTGAAGCTTTTAAAATATATTTTTATTTTTTGTTTTCTCTGACTTTATTGCAATCCGAAAAGAGAAAGAGTGCTTTGCTGATAATAATCTGAAAGCTCTGCTTGCAACCCATGCAAAATTACTGATGTGGGTAAGGCAGATGACTAGTTCAGTACAAATGCAGAAAATTAGGCTGTGTTTATCATGTCTTTAATGGGACTGAACATTTCCGTTTCATTGATTTTTGTCCTTCATTCTGCCCAGTTGTCATTACAGTGTTTCAAAAAGCCCTCAACTTGCATGTTTCACTCAAATGATGTATGGGATTTGATTAGAATCCACACCAAAACTGCTGCAAGAATATAACACCTATTTAATATGCTTGGGACCCAAATGAGAGAAACAGAGAGAAACCTATTTTCAATAGAAGGTTTGATTTTTGCATTTTGGTGGTTCTTTGTTGAAAGTAAGTGTAGAGAGGCTCTGGGAGCATGCATGCACAGAAAGGCAAATTTTTATTAGTTGTTCTGCTCTGCTAGAAAGACAAATTAGTTCATCTGCAGATCCATGAAGTTAGTTAATGAAGGGTTTCAAAATTAAGATATAAAGCTTAGTCTTTCAGCTCTGGTTCAGGGAATCTGCTTACTAAAGTCAAAAGGAATTTTGATATAATGAAGTCTGATGGTAAAGCCAATCATCAGAGCCTATTTCCTGGGCTTTATTTGAGCACTAATCCTGAGAGAGAGCATCCAAGAGGGAAAGTTCTCCAGAGAGAGAGCTGGAAGAGTCAGAAACAACCCAGATAGACCTTCCTGGGGCTGGAAGCCAAAAAAAAGCCCATAACGGTGCATGAGGTTAGCTCAGAGAACAGCCCTTAGACTGGACTACCCCAGACAGAGGCAGGCAAAGGTCCATCATGTGAAATAGAGCACATTAATTCATTTAATGAATGAACAGAGCATGGATTAATTTAACGAAGCTGATTAAAGGGTTACTTGACTGCAAATTGTATCTTTCTGGAAAAATAACTCAAACTATTTGTGTTTAGCCTTCATAATTTCAACTCTCATGCAGGCTGACTTAATAGTACTTCCCTCAAAAAAAACTTGAAATTGAAAGGATTTCACATCTACATTATTTATTTTGTACAAAAAAGATATTTTGTGGTATCATAACACCTGGAATTAGGAACTGGAAGTCGAGTTCTTAATAGGAAAGCTGTTTATTGGTAATTTAATATATCTTCACTATTTTTAGACGGCTTTTAAAGTCTTTACTAAGGAAAGACTGTATTTTCTCTGTGTTTCAGTGAGCAAAATTCTTTTACTGTTGTTGTTGCTCAGCAGATGCTCTTCTCCTGCTCGTTTCTTTTTCTGTAACTGAAGAGAACTGAGTTGCTTTCCTCTTCTAAGTGGACATAAAGGCCTTCTTGGGTTTTTATGTAACGTGTTTTACTTTCTGTGTGTGCAAAACTAAATAAGATGTGTCTCTTCTGATGCTAACAGAAACAAGAGAGAGGTAACATTGCTTTTCAATAATTAATCTGTCATCCAGATTTTACATCCATCCAAAGAGAAAGAAGAGAGAAAGAACAGACGCATTTGGGAAAAAGTGCATTTCTGTGTCTGAGCTAACTTGTGGTAATAGCAAGGGGATGAGAGGAGATAATCAGAGCAAATTCTGCCTCAGGGAGGAGCACAGACTCCTGCAGAGTGTTTGAAAGGGAGTCAATAAGATGTAAAAAGCTGAATTATGCTCAGGACAGAGACCATATACGAACCAATACACACAAGCATCTGAAATACAGGGTGCCTTTCCCAGTGTGTCAGAAACATCGTTAAGGCCTGTAATCTTACAGGTGTCTATTTGTATATAAAGGGCAGCCATGCCCAACAGTTTTATATTACCTTATATTACTGTATATGTACTTTATATTACTTCCTTGCTGTTGTTTCCTTTGGGCATTCTCTTTCCTAACTCCCAACAATCTGAACATGATTCAGGTGTTTGGTTGATGCATGAAGCTGAGATTGTCGTGTCCCCACCATTAATGTTCAGTGCTCTTTGGTCTTCATGACTCATTAGTTTGGGCTGGTTTAAGGGGATGTAGGACCAATGCTTTTTGCACTGAAAGGGCATATATGCCATTGTACCTGGAACTGCAGATGGGAGGATTTCAGGAGCCAAGGATCCCCTGCCAGTCTTGTGTTTCTGCAAAGAGCAGAAGTCCTATACTTAGCAGTAAAATGACTAGAGCTTGCTGAAAAATTAAGGGTATAATTTAACCCAAATAATCTTTGATAAATTGCTTTAAACCCATTCGTTTTCTGACTTACATGAAAACTTTTCCCAATAGCTTTATCATAAGGTTTACCTCAGTTTAGGTCAGTAACTGTAGCTTTTCAGTGAGAAAACATGCTTTTGAGAAATGAAAGCTGCCACAGATGATTCTAAGAATAACATGTATGAAGAAAATTCTAAAAAGGATTACAATTTAAAATTTCAGCTGTGTTTTCATCACAAGTTTCATCTGGGAACAGAAAAGACAAAATAATTTGAATCAGAAGCTTTTCATGCCAAACCTTTCCACCTGCTCTGCAAACGGTGCCTGTGCTGCCACCTGGAGCCCACTGGTGGGTAGAAAGGAGAAAGCCAGGCTGGAAAGCAAAAGCAGCAGCTGCTCCGTACTCTCAGTACAGACAGCGCTGGGACAACAAGCAAAACCAGTCATAGAATTAATACAGGTTTTTATCTCATCTGCATGGTGTACCATGCAACCCACAGCAAATCCAGTGTAAATACATAGGCAAAGACTGAGAATATATTTTCCTGGGGCTAAATCGGATACCGGATTCAGGAAAAACTAAAGTCTCACTAGTTGTCTGAGCTTGGTTTTGCCTCTCAAAGAGGGAGTGAAAGAAATGTGTGGGGTTTTTTCATAAGTGGAAATGTTTCACAGCAATGCTTTTAAGCAAACCCCAGTCAAGGATGATGATTTCAGGTAAGCCCACATGGCTGCCAGCAACAGAGGCAACAACTTTATAGAAGTTACAGCACTCAACCTGAATGTTACTCTACTATAAGCGCCTTAGTTTCAACTGACTTGTGTCACCTTGCATCACAGTGGACATGACAAGGCAGCCAGGTACCACTTTGCAGCTGGGAGGGCAGGAGATTCCTTTTTAAACCAGTGAGAAGGTAATTCTTTCAAAGAGACTGACTTGATCATCAGTCACCGCGTGAGCATGCTATAAGAATTATTTTAAAAATTTAGAAACTGCTCTGTAACAGTATGGTAACCCAATAAAACATCCAATACCTGCATCTAGCAATAAGTAGCAGAGGCAAAAATTATGATTATACGGATGAAAAGTCCAAGCTTATAATAAAATAAAGTTCATCTGGGTCAATTTCTGTTAGAAGTCATAGCAAAGAAGTGATAAATGGGGAGGAAATTTTATCTGATTTACAATTATGCTGAAATAAGAATTGTCCCACTGTCCTCTGCTTGTACAGCACCTAACCATTTCAGAGATGGTCCAAACATTCCAGGCTGGTCCTGCAGTGATACAAATATAAAAGGGACCTCATGGCATTCAAAAGTCCCAGACAGAGCCCATATCTGCCCTGCCATGGAGTTTCAACACTGTCTGTAATGTTCATGGTTTGCTAAGCACCAAATGTGTGTTCTGTCAAAGACAGATGTTAAGATAATACCTTTACAAATGAATGCAGATTCACAGTGAAACCTTAAAAATATAATGATATCTTTTGTTAAAGGGTGATTTAATGATCGTTTTTCAGAGATGATTATGATCTGCTTCATGAACAGTGTGTCGGTGTGCTGAGTGACTTAGAGCAGAGGCTAGTTATTCATATTTTAACTTTGTCAGTATGAATAAACAAAAGCTTCCTTCTTATTAATAAAATATTAAATAGTGATTCTCAGATTCTAATTAAAATCATGTACACATTACATGGGTTTTTAAATATAGGAAGCTGTTGAAAAATTGTAGCATTTCATTAAAACTTCTATTGCTGTTTAAAATTTCAATGTTTTAATGGAACTTGTCAATATAACAAATTGGTTTGTTTTTTTTTTTTTTATATTTGTAAAATTAACATCTTGGTTCTGCCCTGCTCTTTTCATGAAGTTTTTGAGGAGCCTTCACATAAATGTGTATGTCATTCAAGTTAGCTTTTGAATAACTGAAAAATTTACAGAAATGGTCCATTGCTTTTCCAAATGTTCTTTCAATCCTTTTCCAAAGGATCCTTTTCAAATTGGTCAGACAGAGGCATCATGTGAGCTATCAAGCTAAAGTACCACAGGTAGCCAACAAAGGTCACTTTCTTTTAACGTATTTATTAACAATGTATACTTAAAAAGTACTTGACCAAGACTCCTGATTTGACTTTTACTTTCCCCAAATTTATCACAGAGATGCAAAGCCCACATTTTCCAGAAGCATGACAAACAATTAAGATTTTAGGTGCAACTGAAAGGTGATTAAGTCAAGCCTTTGCAGCAAATGCAGAAAGTAAGCTTTGAAGGGAAAGACCCTCTTTGGGTAACTTAGCAGCTTTCCCTCAAACAGCGGGGCAACTGGCAATGTATATGTATGTTTTAGTCTATTGCTAATGTACTAGATTGCAGAAGGAAAGAGGTGCTCTGATAATAACTAGATCCCTAGGAGATACGGTAATTCATTAATCATGTGCATACCGAGTGGCTTTCATACTTTTTGCTTTGTTGCTAAACATAATCACAAATAAGTCACAAATATTGGCCGTGGTCTTGTAGTTATTACTTTACATGAAGGCTCAAATATTCCTCACTACTTTGGCCTCCTTAAAAATCCCATAAAAATACAGGATCAGGAACTATTGAGATTGATTCAATTGCAATAAAAAACAAAGTAGCACCAGGTTTACTCAGAAGAGTATAATACTGCCTTGATACTTAGTAGGAACTTGCAAGCAAGTTCTTGGGGCAGGCCTGAATGTTTAAAAGGCATGCGAAAAAGAGGAGGAAAATAACCAGGATACATGGGCCAGGTCAAAAATAATTGATGTCCAAGGGCAGACTGTAAATGTCAATATTTATTAATGAATGCTTAACTTTCTCTTTAATGTTCTCTGTTCATTCTCTTCCACATCTGGAACTTTGTAATTTTCAGAGTTAGCCTAAATAATAGAATACTATTCCTGGAGGTCATGACTTTTTTCCCTTTTCAGAGTAGCATGATCATGACAAAAATTTGTTATTCTGAAACATTGAGAACATCAGAACATTCCTCGTTTTCATGAGGAAAGCCCACCTGCTTCTTTCAATTGATTTAGCTCTGTTTCAAAGACTGGTGTCCTCGTATGGGCATAACTCAGCTCCAGCAATTTGCACATTAAAAGCAGGCACCAATCATTTGGACATGTCTCTTACAAAAGTAAAGCTTATGTAAATTGATGGTAGAGCATTCTTTTTTTTCCAGAAACAGAGTGATTCTTGCAATCTATAATGATGTTTCTTTATATACTTGTATGAAATAGCCTGTCTGAATGAATGTTCCCTTCACACCTCTTAAGCTGATTTTAACCACCTCTTTGATGCAGGCAGGCTACAAAGGCTGAAAAATGACAATAACAAGCTATGAAAAAAAGGATTTACAGTATACATTTTGAAATGCAGCACATTGTCCCATTGATCACAGAATCACAGAATGGTTGAGGTTGGAAGGAACTTTTGGAGGGCATCTGGTCTAACATCCCTGCTCAAGCAGAGCCACCAAGAGATCGTTGCCGAGGACCATCTCCAGATGGCTTTTGAATACCTCCAAGGATAGAGCCTCCACAACCTCTCTGGGCAACCTGTGGCAGTGCTCAGTCACCCTCACAGTAAAAAAGTGTTTCCCTATGTTCAGAGGGAACCTCCTGTGTTTCAGTTTGTGCCCATTTCCTCTTGTCCTGTCATGGGGCACCGCTGAAAAGAGTCTGGATCCTCTTTGCACCCTCCCTTCAGATATTTGCATACACTGATAAGATCTCCCTGAGCCTTCTCTTGTCCAGGCTGAACAGTCCGCCCCAGCTTTTCTAAAAAGAAAATTCTTTCCCTTTTTATTGGCTGAAAAGTTTCAGTTTTTACAGAAAGCCTTAACCATTAAATGCTCTGGTTTGGTATACAGTAATTCCCAGTAGGTCCTCTGCATTCTTAGGGCACCTGAGTTTCCCCAGAAAGCTAGACTGAAAGGGAATCAGTACTATGTACATTTCTTTATAAAACTGTAGTGCATTTCTACAGCTGCAACTGAGAGAGAATTTGTCCGCAAGCACAGAGTGAGAGGAGGACTCTTGCTGGAAGCTCTGTTAGAGGACATTGAATGGTGTTATGCACAGCTCCCTGCTTTTAGAAACAATATCTTCACACATGATTATTTTACCTGGAAGAACTTGGGAGCTAACTGATTGAATGAAAGAATAGAAATTCCACTGACAATGTCTTTGGGATGAACATAGGTCCAAAGGGCACGCTGCTTTCCATCGTGAGGGGTGTATGTGCTTACAGGAAAACAGCAGGACACTTCTAGAGGTTTTTTTTAAATATGTCAGATGCTGCCTGTAGCCACAGGATAGAGTGCGTCCATTTGTCAGTGCTTTTGGGCTTCTCAAAGAGCAGTCCATTTATAGACCAGACAATGAGGCAGAGACTTATAAGCAGAGAGGGTGTCTGTGAGCTGTGTATGACTGGCATGCGCAGAAGGAGTCTAAAGGTTAAACTGAAAAACAGAGAAATGTCACTTTGGACGAACATTAGCCCATGGCACTGCACTCTATAGAAGAGCCTATCAACTCAAATAAAGAGTTAGTGAAATGCACACATATACCATAAGCTATAACCTTGAGAAAAAAAGATATGATTCTGCAGACATTTTGGAACGGTAAATGAAGGCACAGGGTGTTGTCAGGGCTGACCAGCCCTCATGAACCACATCCCCTGAAATCTTCATGTGACCAAGAGCACCCAACCACAAACCAGAAAGTCTGGAGAGCCAAGAGGAGGAGAAGCTCTGGGAATGGCAATGGAGGACAACTGTTTTCTTGCTGAACACAGAAAATGTGAAAAATGAAAAACTGAATGAAAAAAAAAGAAAATTGAAAAATGCCTGGCACTGCTGAACTGAATAGCTTTCCTCCCATGGTGATGAAGCTGGGTTACCCCAAACCCCCCCCAGCCACAGAGCCTGCCCATAGAGGCCCCATAGGGGAACAGCACTCAAGAGGTGTATGTAGCTGCAGCCTTCTTCTTTCCTAGGAGGAGAAGGACAGAAAACATCAATTTCCTGTCAAGGTTATTTTAAAAGACAGCCTTTGAAAGGAATGAGGCATGGAAACTGCCACTCAAAACCAAACTTGAAACACTGGATGTATTTAGAAGTTTGTGGTATTTGTTTGTGGCTGACGGTTAATTTTTCATCAGAATGCTTATACTTGACATCATGTTTGGTTTGCACCAAGCATCTGAAAATTTACCAAATTTTAGCACATATCAATAGCTCAAAACCACCATATAATTTGCCCCAAATAAGCCCTTAGGCATGGCTTGTTTTAAAGGCTTACTGATGCCTACAGAGTCCACTGTAAAAGTTCTTCTGTTCTTATTAATTTGTCCATGAGAGGTTTGATGGAAAAGCTGGATTCGTATGAAACCACCTTACCTACAGGGACAACAGACCATAGTAACTTCTACTTGAGAAACAGAGATGATGTCCAGCAAGAACCCCTCCTTCACCTTCATCCTGACCACCCAGAAGACAAAATCTTAACACCTTTGGTAGAGGATAGTCCTACAGATTTATTGTTCAGCCATTGTTGTTTCATGATATAATGGAAAACAAATCAGAAAACAAATGTACATTAAAAATTCAATAATCACAAACTTAGGATAATTCAGCAAAAATAACGAAGCTATAAATTCATACAGGACTTTGGAAATATTCATGAAACTTGAGGATCCTACGAGTACTCAGGAATCTTTTAAATATAACTCAAAATTGTGTCAGTTTGTTATTTCTGAACAGCTTTGCATCTAAAGAAAGGAGGTTTCCTCATTATCCAAATCTAGATGCTCCTGTCACTGAAGCTCCTGTGAATTTTTCTGGATAAGCAAACAACAGCATTTGACCAGTGGTTTGCCTGTTCAGGGGACTTTAAAAACTAGCAGTGTGGGATGCACATCTTTAATCAATCAGAAGGTGGCACCTTATTAACGCTGCTGAGGCAGTGCTGTGTGAGGTTTGTGTCCCAGCTGTGCAGAACAGCTCAGCGCTGAAGCTGGGCAGTAGCTAGCTTCAGAGAGGGCAGGGAGACATAGTCTGCTGTACCCATAAACAAGGAAAAAAGAAGAGTGCTCTAAGAGATGAGAGAAAGGTTTCTGATGATGTGACGGACCTACTAATACCAGGCAGAGTCACTCTTTGGAGGAATATAAAACACATGATATATGCCCCCCCCATCAAGATGTGATAATTAGCTCTGTATCTGTTTTGAACAACCACCATGATAGTGCAGACACTCCACAATGCAACAAGGCTTGCCCTCCCTCTTGTTTTAAGGAAGGAGCTACTCTAAGCTTGCATTAATTAAACACAGCAGGTTTAGTTAAAAGAAGTTGTAAACATTTGAAAACGTGCATTTTTTTAATGTTGACTTGTGCTTGTTCTTGTCTGCCTGAAAAAGAAAGGAGGATTGCACCTTTTCAGAGCCTCTGGCATGAGGCAGTTTGAAAATTGTAATGTTATACAGAGGCTCATTTTATTCTGAGTTGTAAAAATTCAAAGGGTGAACAGAATTCCCACAGGCTCCTGAGCTCAGTGCAAGACATATTGCAGAAGTGGTTAAACACGTTTTACAAATCAGAAGCTTAACTCAAGGTGCTTCCAAGATCAAATGGCAGCATGCAAAACTGGAGAAAAACTGGATAAATACCACTTTTACCACAATAAATGGATCCTGTCCCTGTCTGAACTGCTAGCTGCAAACTCTGAGACTCTAAGGTACATTCAGATTCAGACATCATGTGTACTGAGCATCAAGTCCTGCTTACACCATAAGTATCCATGTACATCATAAATTACTAACCAAGGTATCATAGATTCATAGAATTGTTTAGGTTGGAAAAGACCTTTAAGACAATCAAGTACAACCGTTAACCTACCACTGCCAAGTACACCACTAAATCGTGTCCCTAAGCACCGCATCTACACGTCTTTTAAATACCTCTAGGGATGGGGACTCAACCACTTCCCTGGGCAGCCTGGTCCAGCGCCTGATTACCCTTTTAGTGAAGAAATTTTTCCTAATATCTAACCTAAACCTGCCCAGCCATAACCTGAAGCCATTTCCTCTTGTCCTATCACTTGTTACTTGGGAGAAGAGACCAACACCCACCTCTCTACAACCTCCTTTCAGGTAGTTGTAGAGAACAATAAGGTTTCCCATGAGCCTCCTCTTCTCCAGACTAAACAACCCCAGCTCCCTCAGCCACTCCTCATAAGACTTGTGCTCTAGACCCTTCACCAGCTTCGTTGCCCTTCTCTGGACACACTCCAGCACCTCAATGTCCTTGTAGTGAGGGGCCCAAAACTGAACACAGTACTCGAGGTGCGGCCTCAGCAGTGCTGAGTACAGGGGGACGATCACTTCCCTGGTCCTGCTGGCCACACTCTTTCTGATACAAGCAAGGATGCTGTTGGCCTTCTTGGCCCCCTGGGCACACTGACAGCTCATATTCAGCTGGCAGTCGAACACCACCCCCAGGCCCTTTTCTGCCAGGCAGCTCTCCAGCCACTCCTCCCCAAGCCTGTAGCATTGCCTGGGGTTGTTGTGACCCAAGTGCAGGACCTGGCACTTGGCCTTGTTGAACCTCATACAGTTGGCCTCGGCCCATCGATCCAGCCTGTCCAGATATCTCTGTAGAGCCTTTCTACCCTCCAGCAGATCGACACTTCCACCCAACTTGGTGTCATCTGCAAACTTACTGAGGGTGCACTCAATCCCCTCATCCAGATCATTGATAAAGATATTAAACAAGACCGGCCCCAATACTGAGTCCTGGGGAACACCACTCATGACCAGCCGCCAACTGGATTTGGCTCCATTCACCACAACTCTTTGGGCTCGGCCATCCAGCCAGTTTTTAACCCAGCAAAGAGTACACCCATCCAAGTCATGAGCAGCCAGTTTCTCCAGGAGAATGCTGTGGGAGACAGTGTCAAAGGCCCTACTGAAGTCCAGGTAGACAACATCCACAGCCTTTCCCTCATCCACTAAGTGGGTCACCTTGTCATAGAAGGAGATCAGGTTAGTCAAGCAGGACTTGCCTTTCATAAACCCATGCTGTCTGGGCCTGATCACCTGGTTGTTCTGTATGTGCCATGTGATGGCACTCAAGATGATCTGCTCCATGACCTTACCTGGCAGCGAGGTCAGACTGACAGGCCTGTAGTTCCCTGTATCCTCGTTCCGGCCCTTCTTGTAGATTGGCATCACATTTGCTAACTTCTAGTTGACTGAGACCTCCCCGGTTAGCCAGGACTGCTGACAGATGATTGAAAGTGGCTTGGTGAGCACCTCCACCAGCTCCCTCAGTACAGTTGGGTGGATCCCATCTGGACCCATAAACTTGTGTATGTCTAAGTGGTGTAGCAGGTCACTAATCATTTCCCCTTGGATTATGGGGGGTTCATTCTGCTCCCCGTCCCTGTCTTCCAGCTCAGGGGGCTGGGTACCCTGAGAACAACCGGTCTGAATGTTAAAGACTGAGGCAAAGAAGGCATTAAGTACCTCAGCTTTTTCCTTGTCCTCTGTCACTGTGTTTCCCCCTGCATCCAATAAAGGATGGAGATTCTCCTTAGCTCTTCTTTTGTTGCTAATGTATTTGTAGAAACATTTTTTGTTGTCTTTTACAGCAGTAGCCAGTTTAAGTTCCAGTTGTGCTTTGGCCCTTCTAATTTTCTCCCTGCATAACCTCACAACATCCTTGTAGTCCTCCTGAGTGGTCTGCCCCTTCTTCCAAAGGTCATAAACTCTCCTTTTATTCCTGAGTTCCAACAGAAGCTCTCTGTTCAGCCAGGCCGGTCTTCTTCCCTGCCGGCTTGTTTTCCGGCACATGGGGACAGCCTGCTCCTGTGCCTGTAAGATTTCCTTCTTGAAGGTATTATACATTATTCTATTTCTTTTCCAAAAAAGAGGATATAAATAAATTCAACACAGAAGTTAGAATGTCATCAAAAAAACCTAATAAAATGCTGGAATTCTAATGCTTTTCCTTTAGATTTTGCTCTCCAGCAGCATCAATTTCTTTGCATGGGCCACTAGCACAAACCTACCCCCTCTCCCATGGCCTTCATGGTGTAAACACTAACATCCATCAACACCTTGTAGAGAACTGCTAGTGAAAAACAACAAGATGTCTCAAACAGCCTGGGTGCTAAAACCACAATGCAGAGCGACGGTCACTAGGACCCAGGACCGGACAGTACCCTGGAGTGAGGGGGAGGGAGGGAGCCCTGTGGAGACAGGGTGGCCTTGCCTCGGCCCCATTCCCCGTGCTCTGTGAAGCGTCTTATTTCTGCACACACACCTACTGCCTGGGGGACAGTCCTGGTACCACTCCTCTTGGTTTGACTGGTCTCCGATGTAATTCTCCAATTAGCAAAACTACTAATCACTTGTGCCTTGGGAAAGGAATTTGGGAGGGAGCTAAAAGATAACAAACTGTGGAAAACTAACGGCTCTAACCTTGAAGAAGAGCTAACAAGCCGATAAAAGTGAACATCTTGGCACCAAAGACTGGATGGTGGCCAGAGAAGATAAAACTGCAGAAAGTAGGTGAAAGGTAAAGGTGGCGAGGGGAGATCATGACCACCGACTCAATTCAGGACCGAAAAGACTTGCCCTCCCACACCTGAAAGGAGCATGCATGCTAATTTACATAGCAAGCAAGGCTAATTTAAATACAGTAAACCGATAGTGTATGAAATGTTAATCACTAACCAATAAGTGTAAATTTAGGCGGGTTTATACTAATCATGTAGCCTGATAAATGTGCTGTAGTTTGTACAAGGGTGTGCTCGTGTTTGTGCTCATGCTCATGCTCGTGCCCATGTTCATGTTCGTGCTCATGCTCATGCACGCGTGATTTGTGGATTTATTATCACCGAGCACCCTGAGCAGAATCAGCATCTCTATAAGAACCTTCACTTCTCCTCACTCTTTTCCTTTTTTCCTCACCGAATACCCCTATTGGCAGGACCAACGCTGGATCCAGGACTGGTAATTCTCTTTTCCTTCTCTCTCTCTCTCTCTCTTTCACTTTTCCTATGGTGATTAAGTTGTTAAAGTTGTTAAATTTTAGTCAAGTACTGCATGGCCTACCTTGACTTTCCATAAAACTGCATAGCTGGGGTGAATATAACCATGAGACGGCTGGTGGGTATTGAATATTTGTACTCAATATTTGTCTCTATAGAAGCTTTCTATTAAAGCTGGTGTTTCTGTACGGACCTTGAGTGTTGGCCCACCTTAATCACACCGAGAGGATTTGCGAATCTTAGTCACTCCTCCCCTCTCCTCCCCAGGTGGGACGCGACACACCTAGAGTGACAGATTCTGATTCTGCCTATTTTGTTGCCCAGAGTGGATTTGCTGGTAAACCTTGGAAGGGAAAGGTAGAATAAAGAACATAACAGCAGTCATAAAGGCACCATACTGGGGCTCATTGAGCAATCTCTTTTTAACTGTTAGCACAAGCAGTCCCAAAAGGGACTTACTCCCTGCTAGCTCACCTGATGCCTCATCATTCCCATACTGCCAGTGAGCAAGTGATCCCTATCCATCCCCTATTAACTAATGCAACCAAAGTTTCAACTGAGGTCAACTCCTACATTTTATTAGCTTGGCCTAAATAACTTTAAATATGCCTTTAATCTGGGGGGTGGGCATCTTATGGTAATAATTAACATAATGACTCCATTTGGCACTTTTTAATGGAGCTGTTGCACTGCACATGCTGCTTCTATAGGAGCTGAAGTACAACAAATCGTGCTGAGTTATTATTTCATTAACTGAAGTTTTGGCAATGCTTTAAATGAAAAGGCTCAAACATCATGCTGTTAATCTTTATTTACAAATATATGGTCTTTGCTGCGAAATTATAACAATATTAAAAATTTAACTAAATAAACCAGTTCCAATCCTAGGTAAGGAATGATTAAGTCTGAAAGAGCCCTCTCAGAATGATTGCTATGATCCTGATTGCACAGCAGTGCAGTTGGGCACCTAAAGGTCAGGTAGATGATCTACATTTATCATTTAAGAGTCCCTACATAGCCAAGAAGAAAGTGAAGCACATCCAAGGGCGATTCATCCTACTTGTCTTCAGGTAGCATGAATCACTCAGGAAAAGCATATCTCTCTCTCTCTCTTTTTTTCATTTACTCATGTTGGAAGTTTAAGCATTGGGTTACTAAAGCTGAGAGAATTCCCAGCCACACATCAACATGTTGTAAGCCCTACTGTCAGCTGGAACAAACTGGCTCATCTCCCTTGACATGGTGGAGGACCCAACATTACCTCTCCACAGGCTATTATTGTTGCACATACTTGATTAAAAAATGCTGAGTTCCTATTTAGAAGATTTGTATTCTTTACTGCGCTTCATTCACCATAGAGTCAATTTGTGGAAGTAAAGATTATACTGGTGTGGAATTTACTCCAGGGACGTGAAGTCTTCAGCCTTGCTCAATCAGTATCTGTTGGAAATTCACTATTTGTTGTGTAGTACATATTCGGTTTACAAACACTAAAGTCTGAAGAAAGTCATTGTCCTAGTTTGTTCTGAATAACATAATATAGGATGTTACTCTCTTTTGACACTGAAACACACGTAATACAAGCCACTTACAGTAAAAATCACTTTTATCTGTCTTTTTCTGCTAATTTGGTAGCACTGCTCCTAAGACTTGCAAAGCAGCAATCTGTTTTGTGAAAGGCTGATCAGGTGGATACCACTGACACCAAAACTAGTGGCACCTTTAAAAGGCCAAGTCTTCTGTTTTGGCTGATTATTGCTATTCCAGCAGCAGAGGACAGCAAGAGAATAGCCCTGAGAGGGTCACCTTGGCTGAAGGGCTTCCTCCTGTTACCCAGAGCTGCTGTGGGGCTGCAATACCTTCTTCTTCATACATGAGGAGAGTCTGGGGTGATGTTATGCTATAGCAAGTCCCAGCTTCAGAGAGGCTAGGAACTGCCATGGCAGGGTCCTACTTTATCCCTGAGACCACATTCCTCACTAGTTCTTCTTCACTTGAGTGCAATCTCTAATCCTGTTAGGATTCTAGCACAGTAAGTAAATTTTATATTAGGAAGCCAAGGTGCCCTAGCATGAGAGTAGAACACAGGGAGTGAGTAAAGGCTCATTTCATCTTTATATTCTTCCAAAATCTGTAGGATGTGGTGAGGGCAAGACAGTGCACAGTGTCCAGCCCAGCTCCCTTCGTTAGAGAAGGGGTTACCCCAAGACTTCAGATCTCTTATCCCTATCATTGACCATTGATGGCATTCATTGCAGGACATTCATTTATGTATTTTTCTTTCCAATAATGTAATTGTGGTTTTATATAATATTATCCTTTAAATTAAAGCAACAAGAATTAAAAGACCTTTGAATATTATATTAAGTCCCATGAAAAACAGGTTTAGATGAACACTTGATCACACTAATTACCTTACTAATTATTGTAATTAAGTCAGTTGTCTGCCAGATTTTATTTTTGCTAAAGGACACTGACTCTCATCTCATTCATGTCCACTGAGACTTTTATTGGGAATATTTTTTTTAGATTTTTATCTACTAGTGTGCAGTGAAGCAATTTAAAATTAGTGGATATTCAAAATGCATGAGTTAGTTAAACTTGGCCATTATTTTGGTTGGAAATGTTTCAACATTAGGTTTAAAAATTAATTACTTCGCTTGGCTGAAATATGTCATCAGAAAACAAACTTTCTGAGACTGACTGAAAAAACTACCTAAGCATTTGGCTGACTAACTTCAAGCTCGTATTAATCACTTGGTGTGGGTACTACTGAATCATGTTCTGAAGTATATTACTGGATCAGGGCCTTACAGTAAAGGAATCTTGCCAGATTTTACAACATACTTTGCATTTCCATAGTGATCGTGAACACTCATTTTCTGCTGTGTACGTAAGCGAATAGACTGTTTCAGTGGTTGAATGAAATGAGATGTCTGACAGATCGCCATTGCACGCTAACAAAAAGCTAAACGTTTCACTACACATGACAGCTGCTGAAGAGCTAGACTTGATTCGGTGATATACTGAGAAGTGCAGGTTTGAGCATTGTGGGTGGTTACTGGGAACACAGCTCATTTCCACAGCAAACCCACTAGAAAAGTACTCCTCTCCAGGTATGGGATAGAGCCCCAAGAGGCTTGTGAAAAGGGGGTTCCTGAAGAACTCTGGCAACACAAAGGAATAGTAGTTTTCTGGCATTTTAAATAGTAAAGGAATACATGCAATCAAAATGTTTAAACCAGAACAAATGCATAGGTCCAACATCTTGGTCAAACATAATTTCTCCTACAAATGTCAAGCATGATTGAAGGATGGGAAAAATTTCTCAAGCTACTTGTCTTGAATCATTCACAAGCCAGTCCTTATTTTAATGCTATTTTTGCTCAAGGCTGTTGTCCCTTCTTATTTATCCAATAGTTCAATAAAAACAGTTCCATTTCTGAGTCTGGAGATTATTCACACAATGTTAATTATAACTTCTATTATTAATTACTTGTAATAGATGGTTGATCATCTTTCTTACCTACATTATGGTTTTATGCTCTTGCAGAAGAATGGATGGCAGGGGACTATCAAAAAGAAGAGTAAATAATAAGGCATTACCTGAGGTTTCTCCATTGTTTGAGCCTTACTGCTATCTTCTCTAAATATTTAGGCCCTACTCAAAGCTGAAGAAATCTGTGGAAAGATTTTTGGGATATTTTCATCATCTTCTCATAAACAAATCTTTACAACATACTTTGTTAATATTTATTCCATTATTAAGGAATACAGTGTGTAGTATGAAATCGAAGGGTCCTTTTTCATCCTTTCAGGAGTCATATTCCATGCAAATTTGTCTAATTTTTCATGACTTTTCCAGTTCTATGTGAATTTTTAAAAATTGTGGTCATTTATACACACACACAGTTTCTTTCAGTGGAATATATATTCTTCTTTTGGCACAGACTTGATAAACTCCCAACTAATTCTTCAAACAAATGAAGGATCAAGGTACCTAGTCACAGTAGAGCAGTGCTGTCCAAATTTCTCACGCTATTCCCTTCCCCTTCATAGATTATGAAACTTTGGACCTTTTCTTTCCGGCTGCCATTTGACTGTACTAGAGGGACCTAATTTTTGTCTTTCAGCTGACAGGTGAGTGGTCTAATTTTGCTGATGTTAGTGCTATCATCATTCCCCATCTGTGCCGCATTGTTACTCAGCTGCAGGATAACCCAGATAGTGGAGCCTGCCTTTCTGACTCATGTATGTCATCTCCTTTGCATAAAGAGCAGGGAAGAAATTTGTCACCGGCATCCCAGATTCAGTGGTATGAAGCAGAAAGGCAGGTGATGGGCCCTGTAACTAGTCTCTGTATAGCAACCTAGTAGAGTCATGCACGGCCCTGATGATTTGCATGAGAGAAAGGGAAGCCATGTCTCATGCCTGTGGTGGGTTTGGCTGCCACCCATTGCAGAGTGGGGCTCCAGCTGCAATCCATTCTTCTTTTTTTTGTGAAATAATTTTCATCCCCAGCACGTGGTGGTGTCTGATGCTTCAGCAGGGTTGGATGCTCCCCAGCTAAGCAGTGCTGGTTCATTAGCTAACCCTTGGCACACCAGTGAAGCTGTTTTGTTAGCAGATAAAGAGCACAATTGAATGGCACTCCTTGAACTCTGGTTGACATGTCATTTCTGGCTTACACTGCCACTGTTTGCTGCCTGCCTGGAAGCATCCAGGCTCTCACATGCAGTGCAGAGGACTGAAAGGGGAAACTCTCTGCCACATCTGATTTGTCTTGCTGTATCTGAATAGAAACTAGGCTAGGATCATATAGGACAGCTAACAGCAAATGGCGGACCGGGCATGAAAAAGAAATCTGTATGAACAAAAACATCTGTGTCTGATACTTACTGATATACATATTCACCTTGACTTTTTATTTTTTCATTGACAGAGTTTACATTTTTATTTGCCACAGTGACTCATCATTTACCTTTCTATCTTCTCTGGTAATGTGAACAGTTAAAATTGATGCCACTGATAACAACAAAATAAATACAAAGCCACTTGCATAAGTGTAAATAAATAAAACATCATGTGAGACTGTCTTTTACAGTAATTGATAACTAGAAGAGAAAAATGTAAAGCAAGAAAAGAGCACAAGCAATATATTTAGCAAGAATCTTTTTATAGCACCCGGTTACCATGGAAATACTGCAACAAATGGGGAGGCAGGCTTGAATACTTCTGCTCCAGTCTCCACTTCAGACTCTGCTGTTTGGACTGCTCATATGCTAGGTATATACTACATGTACTGCAGTGAAACTCCCAACGGCCTCATCGAAAGTGTAAAAAGTAGTCCTTCATGTGAAGGACACCTCTCCTGCAAAAAAAAAAACCCAAATGAACTGATAACAAACAATGCTTTCAAATTTTTCTCTTGTCTTTTACATATTTTTGGAGGGGACTGAAATCAAGAGGTGGTAGAAGCTTTTTTGTACTGACAAAATTTGAAAAGCACATGCTGTAAACAGAGCAGCTCTTATCTTGGGGACAGTGGGGTCCTTCCCCACCAGAAATTTATAAACATCTCTAAAATCTTTGTATTTCTGTCTTGATGATGATATACAAGAAAGCATAACACAACGGTGACTTACCCCTGCCTTACGAAGGTAACTACAAACTTCATAAAAGCCTGTTACAACAGGTAACAATTTTTTCCAAAATATATCAATTTTCCATACATACACAATTGGCTAGTGCATCAGAGAGTTCCCATGCATTCATGTGCCTGCTTAGTAGCCCTCAGCAGGAGTTTTGCTGGTTATCCCCAAGCTTGCAGAAACACGCTTGAGTCATGAGAAGGGACCCTTCAAAGAAACTTAAAAGATCAATTACAAGGTAGTGGCCCTTTCTTTCCTGTTTTCCCATATGTAACAAATAAATATGTTGTCCTGGATAATCTATACTGTGTTTATTTTGTTTAGTTCTGCCCTTTGAAGCCTCTGTTGGGTTCTTTGGCACATACACACATGTGTGCGCATACACACAATAAGAAAATTACTAGAAAATAATATGGGAATATATATTAGAAAATTTTATGTTGAGATTCCCCCCAGTCAAAACCCATGAGCGCTGCCCCTGGTGCAGAAACAGTTGCTCAAAGTTAAAAGAGGAGAATGCCAACCTGCCAGAAATATCACTGCTGTCAGAGCCAATGCTGAGCTGTATTCGTTGCATCACACTGTGAGTAACTACTGTTAGGGATGACTCAAGTAAAAGTTCCCCTCGCAGCTCGTTTGTGCTTCCCTACCTAACAGGGTTTCTCCATCTTGCACTCTTCTTGTTATTTTTGAAATTTCATTCTAAGACTATACTTTTGAGGGGGAGCCTTTTTTTCATTTCAGAGTGTAACTCACTCAGAAAGCCAATGCTCAGTGCTGAATCACCCTTGATGTTTACTAAAATTCACTCTCTCCTCGGAAAAAATAAGGATGAAGAAACATTGGTAATTTAATCTCTCTGACAGATCTGGAGTTTTTGTTAATTTGCTGTTTCCTTTGGAAGCGATACACCCAGATGACCCTGTGATGTGCACATCAATAAAATAAATTCCCAGGGCTGCCTAGCAACCTTGCTCTGTCCCACACTGTAAGACATGTCTTAGTTTGGAATTTGATGGTATTCAGAAATAACTGATGCTATCAACATCGGCAAAATGCTGGTCCAATATTTCTAAAGCCCTTCATGCCAACTGCTGCTCTAAGGAAGCACAGAGTTCATCCAAACTTGTTCGAGGTGGTAATTTAATCAAGCAATTACACTCCTGTTTTATTTTTTGCTCAGAAAAATCTTGATGTTCAAACGAGTCACCTAATCCCTTTACCTCTTTGACATGGCAATACAGCCATGCAAGCAAGTACCCTGGCATTCATAGTTCACCTCTTGAACTTCTTGATGTTTTAAATGACATTTTTCTTATAGGCAGCCGTAGGCTATGACTCTCAGCAAAATGCTGCAGACCAAAAGTCACTTATCAAGCTAGTTCTTTCATACCAGTTCTGAATGTGGTATTTCGTCCTTTGATCTCTCTCATTATAGAAGTATGCTGTAGCTTCTCTCCAAAGGTGCAGCAGGCTGCCAGACACACAAAAGATGTGGCTTCTTTTCCTGGGTATTGCAGCAGGTGTTACATTTTCAGTGTAGCATTTAAAATCTTCTATTGTTAGACCAAATGACTTTGATTCTCAAAGTCCTCTTCAAGAAATGAGAAGTATGATTTTGCTGTTAACAGAAAAGTAATTTTTCTCTCCTAAGAACACTATAATATTACAGAAGGTACACGCTCAGCCCTATCAGAGAAAGCCACAAAAAAAAAGTATTTTTCTCTGTGTTTGTCCTCATGATTGCCTTTACAGTGACTTTCAGCCTAGCCTTCAGGGCCAGTCCTTCATGTGGATGCAATATTTCACCTCTCATTCAGTCCTGGACATCACCCACAACAGTCCCTTCAGGAAAGATCTGAAGCATCTATCCATCTAAATTATTTCAGTTAGGCAAACAAATGAGATTTGAATGAATCTGGGTTACAACATTAGGGTTACTCACTGTTGAATACATGAAGTCAACAAGACTCAAGACATTCTTCAGTATTTTTAAAAAAGCCTAGGAGAAGTTATTAATTTAATATAGTGAAAAAACCGCTCACTCCTTTAAGAAGATTTCAATTCCTATTTCAACATGACACTTTAACTTGGGCTTTGTGGAGTAATTCTCAGTGATATGATGCTACTATGAAACATATGATTTTATTTGAGGGCTTTCTAGTCTTTATATACAAGATGTGAAAGAACGAAGATTGCAAAAACCTAGGGTAAACTCATTACCATTAAACCCATGCTTGCTGCCCTCTGCTCATCAATCCCTTCCCCTGCAGCTCATTGAAATTCCAAAGCTTTGACCAATTTGTTATTATATTTAAAATATAAAGCTGTTTCCCACTTTTCTCATGAAAAGTGCTGAAGTTTCACTGAACCATTACACAGCGACAAGACATAAGAGAATAAGGTTCTGGTTTGAACCATTTATTCCATTTATAATTTTTTTTAAGTATCTGAATTGAAAAACTGATATCTCATAGAACTGTAAAATCTCAAATGGCACGTATAAAGTATTGGGGAAGTGATTTTCTTAGCTTCCCAATGAGACCCATCCATCACTTTTGTCCAGCAAAGTACCAAGATGAAAGAGACTAAATACTTTGCTTATTTTAGTATATAGCAAGCTCCTTTAGGTTATTTTTAAGAAATCTTTATGGCTGTCTTTGCAGAACTAGCCTTGTGGTAATGAAGCCATTCAGTTTTACAGTTGAGGAAAAACAAAAAAAATATTTCAAATTATTTTAGAAGCACATTTGCAGAACGGTGTTCCTATGGCATATGTCATACTGTAAATGTAAGAGGATAAGAGTTACTCTAAAGGTTTTTGAAAATCACCTGCAGGAAGTCTTTGGGACTTAAATGCTGATGATGTATGCAGGCCACCAAAGGTTCGGCTGATAAAAGAGAGACCACTTGGTATCTGCTTCTGTTATCCTAGGACAGAGTGCATATGGTTATATACAGAGATGCAGATCAGAATTTATAGGTATGATAGCAAGCCTCTGAACACAGGCAGAACTTTCTCAGAAATTATCAAAATATTCTAAGGTAAATCACTATAACTATATATAACAAATATGGCATTTTACAACTTCAAATCATTTCCTTTGAATTAAACATGAGCAAATGTCAAATCAAAGTGGCTTTTTTGGAGAACCATCAGTCACTTTTAATTCATGTATAACAAGGGCATTTATCATTTTTGTATAAAATCTTGTGAGAATTACTGATTCTGAAAACCAGAAATTTGCAGACACTTTTCCATATCCCTGTCCATTTCATGAAAATAACAACAAAAACACAGCTTGTGTTTTTCATTACCACTCTCCCAGGCTTGGTCTACTTGAAGCAGGCAGCTCAAAACCAACCTGGTGAAGACTGTTTTGCTCCATTATCATTTTAACTGCAACAAACTATATGGAGGGAGAAGGCTGGAAAAGTATGAGAGGAACAGAAACCGGTCTGTTGAATGCAAATTATATTTTCAGCTGTTCTGTAAATAATTCATAGAATCATAGAATCATAGAATCATAGAATTGTTAAGGTTGGAAAAGACCCTTAGGATCATCAGGTCCAACCGTTAACCTACCACTGCCAAGTCCACCACTAAACCATGTCCTCAAGTACTGCATCTACCCGTCTTTTAAATACCTCCAGGGATGGGGACTCAACCACCTCCCTGGGCAACCTGTTCCAGTGCCTGACTACTCTTTCAGTAAAGAAGTTTTTCCTAATATCCAACCTAAACTTCCCCTGGCGCAGCTTGAGGCCATTTCCTCTCGTCGTATCGCTTGTTACTGGGGTGAAGAGACCGACCCCCACCTCTCTACAACCTCCTTTCAGATAATTGTAGAGGGCAATAAGGTCTCCCTTCAGCCTCCTCTTCTCCAAACTAAACAACCCCAGCTCCCTCAGCCGCTCCTCATAAGACTTGTTCTCTAGACCCTTCACCAACCTCGTTGCCCTTCTCTGGACACGCTCCAGCACCTTGATGTCCTTCTTGAAGTGAGGGGCCCAAAACTGAACACAGTACTCGAGGTGCGGCCTCAGCAGTGCCGAATACAGGGGCACTATCACCTCCCTGGTCCTGCTGGCTACACTATTCCTGATACAAGCCAGGATGCCATTGGCCCTCTTGGCCACCTGGGCACACTGCTGGCTCATGTTTAGGCAGCTGTCAACCATCACCCCCAGGTCCTTTTCAGCCAGGCTGCTTTCCAGCCACTCCTCCCCAAGCCTGTAGCGTTGCCTGGGGTTGTTATGACCCAAGTGCAGGACCCAGCACTTGGCCTTGTTGAACCTCATACAGTTGGCCGCGGCCCAACAATCCAGCCTGTCCAGGTCCCTCTGCAGAGCCTTCCTACCCTCCAGCAGATCAACACTTCCACCCAACTTGGTGTCATCTGCAAACTTACTGAGGGTGCACTCAATCCCCTCATCCAGATCATTGATAAAGATATTGAACAGGACCGGCCCCAACACTGAGCCCTGGGGAACACCACTCGTGACCGGTCGCCAACTGGATTTGGCTCCATTCACCACCACTCTCTGGGCTCGGCCGTCCAGCCAGTTTTTAACCCAGCTCAGAGTGCACTTGTCCAAGCCATGAGCAGCCAGCTTCTGCAGGAGAATGCTGTGGGAGACAGTGTCAAAGGCCTTACTGAAGTCCAAGTAGACAACATCCACAGCCTTCCCCTCATCCACTAAGCGGGTCACCTTGTCATAGAAGGAGACCAGGTTAGTCAAGCAGGACCTGCCTTTCATAAACCCATGCTGGCTGAGCCTGATCTCCCAGTTGTCCCGCACGTGCCGCATAATGGCACTCAGGATGATCTGTTCCATGACCTTCCCCGGCACCGAGGTCAGGCTGACAGGCCTGTAGTTCCCCGGATCTTCCTTCCGACCCTTCTTGTAGATGGGTGTCACATTAGCTAGCTTCCAGTCATCTGTGACCTCCCCAGTTGACCAGGACTGCTGATAAATGATGGAGAGTGGCTTGGCAAGCTCCTCCGCCAGCTCCCTCAGTATCCTTGGGTGGATCCCGTCTGGCCCCATAGACTTGTGGGCATCCAGGTGGAGGAGCAGGTCAGTGACTGCCACCTCTTCGACAGCTGGGACTACATTCTGTGTCCTGTCTCCATCTCCCAGCTCAGGGGCATGAAAACCTTGAGGATGATCAGTCTGACTATTAAAGACTGAGGCAAAGAAGGCATTAAGTACCTCAGCCTTCTCCTCATCCTTCATGGCCAAGATTCCCTCTGCATCCAACAAAGGAGGGAGATTCTCCTTAGCCCTCCTTTTGTCGCTGATATACTTGTAGAAACATTTTTTGTTGTCCTTGACAGCAGTGGCCAGTTTAAGTTCTAGCTGGGCCTTCACCTTTCTAATCTTTTCCCTGCATATCCTCATCACATCCTTGTAGTCCCCCTGAGTCACCTGCCCCTTCTTCCAAAGGTGGTAGGTTCTCCTTTTCTTCCTGAGTTCCAGACAGAGCTCTCTGTTCAGCCAGGCCGGTCTTCTCCCCCGCCTGCTTGACTTGCGGCACATGGGGACAGCCTGCTCCTGTGCCTTTAAGACTTCCCTCTTGAATAACATCCAGCCTTCCTGGACTCCCTTGCCCTTCAGGACTGCCTCCCAAGGGACTCTGTTAACGAAACTCCTAAACAGGCCAAAGTCTGCCCTTCTGAAGTTTAGGGTTGTGGTTTTGCTGGCCCCCCTCCTTACTTCTCCAAAAATCGAAAACTTTACCATTTCATGGTCGCTGTGCCCAAGACAGCCTCCGACCACCACATCACCCACCAGGCCTTCTCTGTTCGTGAACAGCAGGTCCAGCGGGGCACCTCCCCTGGTTGGCTCGCTTACCAGCTGCGTCAGGAAGTTATCCTCCACACACTCCAGGAACCTCCTAGACTGCTTTCTCTCTGCCGTGTTGTATTTCCAGCAGACATCTGGTAAGTTGAAGTCTCCCACAAGAACAAGGGTTAGAGACTCTGAGACTTCAGCCAGCCGCTTGTAAAAAACTTCATCTGCTTCCTCATCCTGGTTGGGTGGTCTATAACAGACTCCCACCAGGATATCTCCCTTGTTGGCCTTTCCCCTGATCTTTACCCATAAGCACTCAACCTCGTCGTTACTTTTGTCGAGCTCAAGACAGTCAAAACACTCTCTGACGTACAAGGCTACCCCGCTGCCTCGCCTTCCTTGCCTGTCCCGTCTAAAGAGCTTGTAGCCATCCATTGCAGCACTCCAGTTGTGCGAGTCGTCCCACCATGTTTCCATAATGGCAACCACGTCATAGTTTCCCTGCCGCGCAATGGCTTCCAGCTCCTCCTGCTTATTGCCCAAGCTGCGTGCATTGGTGTAAATGCACTTGAGTTGGGCTATCGATCTCTTCTCCGACACAGGCGTGCCACCCCTGGGCTTGTCCCCAGCAGGTATGGTTTTATCCCCTTCCCCCTTCGAGTCTAGTTTAAAGCTCTCTCAATGAGGCCTGCTAACTCCTGAGCCATAATCCTTTTCCCCTTTGGCAACAGGTGAACCCCATCTGCCTCCAGCAGGCCCGGTGCCATGTAAACTTCCCCATGGTTGAAAAACCCAAAGTTCCACCTCTGGCACCAGCCTCTGAGCCATGTGTTGATGAGGTGCGTCTTCCTGTTCCTTTCCATATGTTTCCCAGCTACTGATGGGATGGAGGAGAACACCACCTGTGCTCCTGATCCTTCAAGTAATGGCCCCAGTTCTCTAAAATCTCTTTTGATTGACTTTACACCTTTATCGGCTGCCTCGTCACTGCCAACCTGTACAACCAGTAACGGATAATAATCAGATGATTTGACCAGCTTAGGGAGCTCCCTAGTAATGTTTCTTATCCTTGCCCCAGGGAGGCAGCAGACTTCCCTATGGGATGGGTCCGGTCGGCATATCGGGCCCTCTGTTCCCCTCAGAAGGGAGTCCCCTACGACAATTACCCTTCTTTTTTTCTTACTAGTTGTTGTTGTCATGCGTGGGGCTGACTGGTTCCCCCTAGTCAGCTCCCTGGATGTTTTACTATCAGCTTCTTCGTCCTCCCGGCCCTCAAGGTCCAGAGCCTCATACCTATTGTGTATGGGCACCTGGGGAGGTGAGGTAGGCCGGGAGAGGACTTGCCTGCTGTGCCGAGTAGGGATCTGTTTCCATCCCCCTCCGTCTCTTAGGTCGCCTCCTTCTGCCTGGTGGCAAGAGGGTAGGGAAGCCTCTCCTTCTCTTGGTGGTTCCATCTGGTGTGCTGGTCTCAGGGATGGTAGGGAGTGGCTCCACCAGTCTATCTCCCTCTCGCACTCCCTGATACTCCTCAGCCTTGCAACTTCCTCTTTCAGCTCAGCCACCATGCTGAGCAGATCGTCCACCTGCTCGCACCTCACGCAGGTGTTCTCTCGGCTACCCTCTGTTGCCAGAGCAAGGCTCTGGCACTCCCTGCAGCCAGAGACCTGGGTGGCCGCATGTTTTGGCAGGAGCTCTGTCTGCATCGCCACGTTCCTTCTGGCAATGGCTCTCGTCCGACTGGAAACCATGGCTTGAGTCTCTTCCGAGACGTTGTAGACCACAAGGAGAGCTCACCGGCTGCCTGCTCGAACTGCCACGCAAACTGCCGCGCCATGCCCTGTTTGCCCGTCCTGTTCGCCACGCTCCTGGTCGCTCGCACTCCCTAGGAGCCCGTTTAAATCTCCCGCGGTTGCCCCAGCAACGCCCAGGTCCCGCCTGCCTCGCTCCCGAGAGCGGCCGGCTTTCCCTCGGCGCGAGGGCCCCACCAGGATCTTTATCAGGTTTCCTGGCACAGGGAACCCCCTTTTCCACCCCAATCTAGCGCCCGGTCGTAGGACTTACCGTTGCTGCCGCCGCGTGCCTGGAAAGAAACCATGGGGCATAACATCTCCAAAATACACAATTTGACAAAGCTAGTTGAAGTCATTAGGAATAACTCTAATTCGAACTGCTTCCTGAGCAGGTAAAAACAGAATATGTATGTTTTTTAGAGAGTCTTCACTCAGTATTATTTTTTTACAGCTAGAAATGTAAACTGGATAGTACATTTCTCACTTGCTGAAACTTGGAACTTAACTTTCTACTTTGCATTTTTACATGAAAATATTTCCACTGAAATTTATTTCCTTCTGCTCTAAATAACGAAGCTCAAAAGATATGCATATACATCTTTCTAGAAAATAAGCCAGTTTCATACAAATAAGGATTTCTTCATTTAGCATTGTGCTGGCTTCAATTTTGCACTAGACACCATCTAATTTTCATGAAGGTGTCAAAAGGAAAACAGAAAAATTTTCTGCACAGATTTGCCTATTATTCACACCGCCTCAGCTTCCTTTGCAAGTGGCGATAATTCTCGCCTGGTTGACATGTGGATTAACTAGTTGAAATCAGAGCAGTGCATTCATGTGATTGTCTGTAAATACATAACAGCAAACACGGGACAATGCCTCAGCAGCCAGGAGAAGCAGTGAGGAAGAAGTAATATCTTTTATGAGATTCAGCCTGTACTGGGCTAGGAAAGCAGATGAGATTCCAGTGTGTGGACCCTTTGATATGTACGTGACCTTAGCTCAGCTTTAGCAATCAGGTTGGGAGGGGAAGACACAGCTAGATTCAGAAAGAGCAGAATTTTTTTTAGCAAACTGTTCCTCAGCGAACAGCCAGCATGTCCTATCCTGCTGAAGATCTGACTGAAAAGACTTCTCATCCTGGACCTGTCTGAGATTGTTGTGCAGGATCCTGTCTCCAGTAGCAGCAAGTAACAGATGCTGTTAACAGTGTAATAGAAAGTTAAACACAAAGCTCCTCTTTACTTTCACATAACCATTCTTTTCTCTTTCTGTACAGTTTATACATGGCTATATGAAACTGTTTTATAACCTATGTGTTGGTTAGTGAGATTGGAGGAGTCTAAGGGTGTCAGTGTGACTTGAAGTGCTCTGTACTTCATTGAAACATTAATCTTTAGTGATGCCTTCTCAATTCTCACTGTCAATGCATTTGATGCACTGTGGGTTACATGTTCTAACAGACAGCCTCATGTTTTGCCCACTGAGGAAAACTAACTTTCTTAATATAAACACAGCAGGGTCCTTCGCTGGTCCTGAAAGCAGTAAGGGGCTTATCCACTTAAAGATTTCAGGAGGTACCCTTCTGTCCTAAGCACATTCATTCTGCAGCCTGGGAGGGAAGATTTGTCTCATCTGTCTCAAGAAGTCTTCAGGGTCCATGCTCACACCTAGGGGCTGCTTTAAGTGACAGACTGAAAGAGGCACTCGCAGCATGTGATTCATCTCACCTATCTCCAATGCCTACTTTAGCATAAGATAAATTGTGCTCTAAACTGCCCATTTTTTCTCCACTGATAATAATGTAGACTAATAAGCTAGGGAGTGCCAAGTGATTAGCTCAGATGCAGGTGTCAATGTCTGGTCAAGGATGAATTCCAGTCACTGTGACCACCACTTAATGAAGACTTATCCAAGACAGCTTTAAAACTGCAGCAGCTAACCCCTACTTTGGCATGGTACTCTGCACAGGTAGCAAAATGAATCCGAGAAGCTGGCCCAAACCTGCCACATCCAGCAGGGTCTGCACCAGGGCACAATCATCTCATAGATCAAGAGCCAATGCTCACCAGTCCTTTCTGTGCACTGATACAGCCAAAAGTAACATGACAGTAGCCACGAAGTACTGAGACAGAGCTAACATATGCTGCCTTTCAGCATAGGCAAACTTTATGCACTTGGTTCTCAAAGCACTGTCACGACACTCTGAGTCTGGAGGAAAGCAAATTCTTTGCACAGACATCAGAGGGGCTTTTTATTCCCCTTCGGAAACAGGATTTTCTGATCTTTGCATACAGAGATTTTCAGAGTCTGCAGAGGGATTAACTCAGCATCTTCTAGATCACTTTTTAAAAAAAAGTTTAGTAAAGTTGTCCCTTTTCTATTTTACCATTTGACCTGATTGGAAATCAGATCTATAGATTTCTTTAATTGGTCTCCTATTGTGACAACTTTCTTTATGCAGTGACTGACTCCTTGTAATGTCAGCTAAACTTGATTTAAAACTAGTGCTCTATATGCTGCATGCTGCCAAACTGGCATATTTGAATTGATGTATTCTGCATTTATTTACAGCACTGTGATATAAACACAGATGCAGAAGAATCTGTTCACAGTTTTTCAATTCTATAAGTATTTTCTTGAACTGTTTGTATGCTCTGGTGAATTTCTGTATTTCTTTACTGCTATTGCCTTTTGGAGGGGGGGGGGTGTATTCTATATAATGATAGAAAAATGCCCGAAGACTTATGACTTTTTATATGTCAATGTTATGTTTTACTAATATGAAATTAGAGATCAGAGATCAACCCATAATTTCCCTAGCTAGAATTAATTATTCACTCCTCAATGAAATATGTTTGCAATAAACACCAGAGAGGCTGTCTGTCAAATCAGAAACTAATGCTTCTGCCACTCAGAGAGAGTAAGTTCTCCCTGCTTGGGAGAAAGTACAGAGAAGTAGGGAATAAAGTACTTGATAAGGATGCAGAGACAGACCTAATGTCAAATTACAATTACTATTCAGGCTTCTTGCTGGTTTAATGCATTTTTAAAGACTAGGTGTTATTCAGTTACACATACCAAAATTCAGTTAAGCTGTATTTGGTAGTGCATTCTTATCCAAAAAAGTTTTATAAATCCTAAAAATATCCTGCAGCTTCCTAAATATACTTTGAACAGCCCTAAACTATAGTCTAAAAAGCCCTACAAAGTCTTCTGCTTACACTTACTGCCAAGAACTCCAATAGCTTTACTCATATTTAAAATTAGGCAGATGCACAATCCTTTGCCAGATAAGAAACTTATGGAATGAAAATTAGCATGGAATAACATTTTAAAGCTACCCTCTGAAAAGTGCATTTTGTCATTCTTCTTTTCCGCCTTCTTTTTTCCAGAATATTTTGATTTGAGGTCTGTGCTGAAATGTATCACTTCTCATATTGTAATTTTTTCACAATCAATCAGTTCTTCTCACTAGGTTGCTTTTGTATTAAATTAAGTATTGTGCTTTCAATACTATGGTTGGCTTAGGAAACGAATTGTATTTTAACGCTAATTAAAACTTGGCTTCATTTCAATCTAGGAAAATAGATGAGGATATGTAATGAAAATTGATGGAGCCAAGGAATCTGGTAAACTGGTGGTTCAGGAAAGCCTGGCAGATAGGAAGCTAAGAAGTCAGGTGGATGGATGTGTGAAAAGTCATGTAGAGTTACACCGGCAGATTATGGTTGAAATCAAATCATAACACTTCAGCTATGAATTTTCACAAATAATGCTTTCTTGTAGCACTTCTAGCTACAAATTTTGCACCATCAACATACCATGTGAATAAAAACTAGATTTAAGTCCCTATCAGTCGAGATGTGGTAATTCACTATACTTGCTCTATCTCATCCCAGCTGCAAAATAAATCAATAATGAGCTACCTGAACAAGTGCATGGATACTGCTAGTTAGGCTTGAGCTCCTTCTAATGTACCTCACCTTTACCTTCAGAGAGAGGAAACACATCCAAGGTCCACAGAGTTCAAGGAAAGCTTGTTCCAAATAACTTATTTTATTTAGACCAATAATGTCTTTTATTAGACCAAACATACTGGAAAAAGACTATGTGACTGTGCTGGTTTTGGCTAGCATAGAGTTAAGTTTCTTCATAGTAGCTAGCATGGGGCTATGATTTGGATTTGTGCTGGAAACAGTGTTGATAATACAGGGATGGTTTAGCTACTGCTGAGCAGTGCTTACACAGAGTCAAGGCCTTTTCTACTTCTCACACCACCCCACCAGCGAGGAGGCTGGGGGTGCACAAAAAGTTGGGAGGAGACACAGCTGGGACAGCTGACCCCAACTGACCAAAGGGCTATTCCATACCATATGACGTCATGCTCAGCATATAAAGCTGGGGGAAGAAGAAGGAAGGGGAGAACATTGCGAGTGATGGCATTTGTCTTCCCAAGTAACCATTATGCGGTGATGGAGCCTTACTTTCCTAGAGATGGATGAACACCTGTCTGCCAATGGGAAGTAGTGAATGAATTCTTTGTTTTGCTTTGCTTGTGTGCACAGCTTTTGCTTTCCCTATTAAAGTATCTTTATCTCAACCCATGAGTTTTCTCACTTTTACTCTTCTGATTCTCTCCACTATCGCACCAGGGGGGAGTGAGCGAGTGGCTGTGTGGTGCTTAGTCGCCAGCTGGGGTTAAACCACGACAGTGACAAACTTGATCAAAACATCCCCTTCTTATACAGCAGTCATTAGAATTCAACATTGGTCTTACTGCAGCATACCTGAGCTCTTTGGATAGGCCCAAGAGCAATGAAGTGCCATACACTTTTGTTGTGGACTGATTTGGCTGTCATCTCAGTGGCTATCAATTAGCTAGAAGGTAGGTAAAGTGTTACCCCTCCACTACAACTGAAGGTAATGTAGTGGTAATTCATTTTGTTTTACAGACTACAGCTGTCCTGCACACTTGCTGTGGCTGACAGCAGTGAATTCTGGAATTACTTGTACATTACCCCTAAAGATTTACAGATTGAACTTACAGCCAACGGTACACTACACTTCAGAATGAGGTTGAGCTGGAAGAGGTTAGGTCAAGTAGAGGAAAGTGAACAGTTCTTGATCTATCTGATAAAAAAACCACATCTAGTAGGTTTCATTCCCATCCTTAGTTCTCACCTCTCCCTGAAGTCATGTTGTCCACACTTAGCTCAGCAGAAGTTTCTCCTGTTCTTCCCACCTACCCATTAAGGCAAAAGACTTAATTTCCCATGCATATGTATGTGGAGAAGGTAATTTCTGCTGGTTCACATCTCCCATCTGGTTGAAATACATTCATTTTCCCTGGAAAGAACACCTCCACTTCAGAGAGCAGTAGGGTAGAACAAGAGGTATCTCTAAGACTGTACCCAAATCAAACAGCCTGTACCTATGACTGTTTTCCTGTCTACAGACAGATGAATTGTAGCCTTATACCTCAAAAACAAGAACTGAGAGAATAATAGCCAAGTTGTTAAGTTATAAAGGGCCAGCCTTTCTGTGTGAGGGCAAATAAACACAGCATTTCTCCTGCAGAAGGCAGCTTCATTTTATATATACTCACATTATCATTTGCACACAAGTTTGTTGTACTAATAAAGAGAATTTGCGCAGTAAAACTAATCTTCCAGAACAAAAAGATGTGTTTAACAGAACTCAACTATACTAAAGTGCTATTTTTCTCACCACTTTTGACATGACTCTCCAGATCATTTAGGGCAGTTCAGATTATAAACATTTTAAAAGCCCTTCAGAGTTTCCGTATGAAATATCAGCTATACCACATAGGCAGCAAGATGACCGTTGTTTTTTTCATTTTTAGACTGAAACTGTATGCTAGAAAGATTAAATAGAAGATCCTTGCAGTGGTGAATTTTCACTAGTGATTATAGTGAATAGGTGGTCCTGTGCATAGATAGGACTCCTCTGTAGATACATGTTTTTTTCCTCATCTCTTCCTAGAGTACTGATTTCTTCAAAATATCTAAAAACATCTCTTGCACTAATGAGGTTTACTTGTGGTTTTCAAAGTTAACCCACTGCAGAATTACAAACATCAGTACTGAAGAAACCTATAGATGTTATCCCTCTAATCTGATATTATTCAAGTGTAGAAGAATTTTCATTTTCACAGCTTAATTAAGTTGCAATGACAGCAAAAATCTTTATGTACAAGAAACTTTAATTCCTACCCCACAGTATATAACATACTCTCTAAATTTAACTCATACTTATTGCTTGTCTCCTTATATTCAACAATTACCATGCTTTGGCTGTGTTACTTGCCAGCTGGCTACTATTTTTGCCCTATACCATTAGTGAAATTGCAAAAGCAATATATACTTCTTGGAAAAATTATCTTACTTTACTATGAAAAGGAATAATTAGTTGGATTTTTAACTGTAACATACAAATTGATTTTTTTTTCATTTTTCTTTAAAGCAACACCATTCAACTTTCTGATCCCACAGGAAAGGGATAAGACAGCCTGTGGACGTCTCCTGCAAAAACATCTGCCTTCAGTGATTTTCACAGTATCTCCCTCCCCCCTAGTAATAAAAACTGTGTCTGATTTCTTAAGGACATTTGAGTTGTATAGGTATACATGTATATGGTTTATAAGACTCACAGAATTCGAATGAGTGCTTCTGTGAAAATATAGTTTTGTTACATAATAGAAGCCAATAGTATTCTTTAACTAAGCCAGACTTTAAAGTATGAAAAGACATTTTTTGTGCCCCCAGGAATAACAGAGAAAAATAAAATCTTCGGATTTCCTAAAAGGACACCCTTCAGTGAACTTTTCTATTTTAGATTTGTAACATGCAAAAAGAGTAGTGCATTTCTTAATCCAAAACCTGCCTGTACAAAGAGTTGATCAGGCCTGAGGTTTGATTTAGTTCCCAGTCCCACTGAATCTTATTACTGGAAATGATATAACACAGCAGCTGAGTGATGTCTTAGATCTTGCCCTTGCCTGAAGAGATAGAGCCCATTCAGAATTATTGATAATTTTACTGTAATTTTTCCTGCAGAGGTAGAAACAATGTTCAATTAAATACATCATACACTGCTTATGTATCTACTGGCAAAACAAGCCCTAACAATGCTCCCTGCTACACTTGAGTTATCTATAGAGACCTCTCCAGCATTTCCTGTATTATCTCTTATATTACTTTTTTATAGGTGGCTTTTTCAGAATTGGTGTTTTGAGTAGCAGCAGTTTTGCTTCCTCACCCATGCATAAGAATGAGACTCCAGTGCCCTGATCCATTGGCAAGAGAGCATATCTGAATGCAATATAAATTGGAGGGGGCCTGATTAGCTCATTTGTTTTGTCTTCCATTGTGCTATTCGTTATTTCCTGAAATCCAAAATGCTGCTGTTATTCCTCAGGCTGGGAGTCGGCAACTTATTTATGTTTCCATGACGTCATTCTTTCTGTGAGCAGCTAAGCAGATTTGTATTGATGTGATGTTTTTCAGCACCCTAGAGAGTCAACCAGCAGAGCTAAATGCCACTTTAATCATTCCCAGTGGAGAAGTCTAAGTCAATGACCTGTATCGTTGAGCTGTATTACTTTTTGATGTTATCATTTATTCTGTAATAAGCAGTCCAATGGAGCTACCCTCTACAGCATCTGCCTATTCACACACTCTTCTGGGGAGTCTAATTTATATTAATGTTGTCTATATGCTGGTTTACATTTTTTTCAGCCATGTTTTCAGGTTTCTTTCTGTGTTAGGAAGTACAGAAGTCCACAGTTTGCCCTCCCAACCGCTGAATTCTAGAATATCCACAACCCTGTAACCAGCTGCCTGTCTTTATGAGAGTCGACTGTATATTTATTATATATTTTAAATGTAAGATTTTGAAGTTGAAATTGCTCTTACAAAATGCAAAGTTCACTGAGGTCGGTAGGAATCTGCCTGGTGTTTTCAGCATATTTCTGAAGACTGTTGCAGTCCTACTTAAATAAGGAATGGGAGCATCTGTTGCAGAGTGGGGATTAGCAGCAAAGAGGTTAGAGATGGTGCTGTTCTGACCGTGACTGTCTAGAGACAGAGGTAAGACTACATTTGTACAGCAAAAATAACTCTTACTAGATGACTGAAAGAGTTGTAGGGGGATGAAACTTTTGGAGGAACATGTGCCCCTTCTTCAGGTCTCAGACAGAAGAGGCAGCTTTAACAGCCAACATAGAGAATAATGAATATCTGATTCTGACCTGCTGAAACACACAGTAATCGCTTCTCCTGTCAGAGTCAGTCTTGAATTCCCTTAAACTCAGAGATAGTTTCATATGCAGACAGGTTGCTTGGGAGACTTTCTCTTTTAATGTGCCTGTCAAAATTATGATAATTTATTTATTATTTCAGCTTCTGACATCAGTATTAAAGAATATGAATCTACTTTGTCTGCTCTTTAATCCATACATGTGAGAGCATATTCAAAAGTATTTGTAAAGAGGAATTAAGTGAAAGCTCTGATATTTCCAAGTACTCTGCAGGATAACTTTATATTTATGTAGTTATGTTAGTTTTAAAAGCAAATATAATTAATTTCCTGACTTTAACTGTATGACAGTGCTCAGAAAAAAAAAGGGAGTGGACATTATATAATCCTGATACAAATTTGTTTCATTTAAAAACACTAGATTATTCTTCTACCAATTAATAAAAATACCCCGGTCTCAGATTTCAAAATGAATCCTTTTATTTGTGCCTTGAGTACTAGCCCTAGCAATAAAAAGGCTGCTGTAGACATTAAGTTAGCAAGCTGCTTAGCACAGTATGATCAACAGTAAATCCAACTCACTCGCAAAGCATTGCGAGGGCAAGAGAAACCCAACTGCTGGGAATAAAAAAGAAATTGCCAAGGTAGCAGGAGTGGGGCTGCCTATGCAGGGCCAAACTATGAGCAGAAGCGACCGCTGCACAAGCCTGGTAGCTCATGAAAAAGCAGCAGACATTATTAAAATTGCCAACATTTCTTATTAATTAGTACATGCAACTGCGTTACACCTGCTAGAGTCAACTCAGAGACACACAATTTCCAGTGTAATATCTTTGAACACAACAGCCTTTCATTCTAGTTTTATTACTTGTCCTAATTGAGGGAGAAATACCACAGCATCTCATTCATATGCGTATACATGGAAACTGTTGTAGGCAGTCATTTTTCTGCAACAATCGTTTTAATTTTTGCATTTACCCTCTGAGTACAAAGGACTTTCAGCGCAACAAACTTGTGCAGTTCAGCTGTGGGGTCAAGGCACTTAATTCCAGATCCCAGCCACTGTCCTCCAGACAGGGAACGCAGGTTTGCAAGTAAGCTCCCTGGGTGATGGTGAGCAGGGGCATTTTAGGAGGACTGCCAGCTGATCCAATTAAGTGAATACAAAATGACTCAATTTAATGGTCCAGTTGATTTCTCTAGTTGCTTTTTCCTTTAGCTCATATCTATCTCACTGCTCTGAGATGAGAACATTTTATCTCTCACATGCCTCTCTGAAGAGCTAACTAATTACTTAGCTTTGGATGAGTTGTGCCCTAGGAAATTTTTAATAAGACATATAGTATAATTTCTATGCAGGTGTTTAGTACTTAAAAATCAAAACGTATGAACTCATCATATAGAATTTCACTGCTTGTGAAATATTCACACTCAATTTATACTTAATCTGTTCTTCTATACATGTCTTCCATCACTCTACTCAGTCATTCAGCCAAGGAGCATCCTCGTATTTGTAGATACAGTGTTTCCTTGGGACTGTTCATTCCTTTCATGCACAGTGGAAAGCCCTTTTATCAAGTCTAATGCCTTGACATAGTTCCTTAGATTTTCAGTATCTGTGTGTTATGAAACCACTGAATATACCACAACAATAACAAAATGGGCTGCAATGGCTGCCCTCCTATCCTTCATTTACACTATGAGAAGAAACAAACAGAATAGATATAAGGTACATAGCCAAATATTTTGCTTAGTCCCTAATATCAAAACATATAAAAAAGCTGATCTTTTGTTGCAGCATCCAAACAATCATTTACCTTTTACTGTTTTTCATATTCTGTACTGTTTTCCTTGTGAGTCAATAGAATTGCACAAGAATACTTCACATTCAGATGTCTTCAGAGCCATAAAAGGTAAATTAAAAATAATAATAATGAAATAATAAATACAGGGGAACCTTTATCTGTCAAGGAGGATTAATAGGTCAAGTAGGTCCAATCTGTCTCTTAAACCAGGAATTTGCATATCTCCTGTAGTTTCAGACAGCTCCCTTACTGAGTTTATTATCCTGTTCAGCTATCAAATTACATTCTTCACTTAATTTCAACACTTCATTTTTTATAACCCCCCCAGCTATAATTTGAAGTATATCAAACAAAGTGCAAACTTACTAAATCAATTTTATAAGTCCATTCCACCCTACTTCCCAGGTAGGGTTTGACCACAGTCCCTGCCCCCAGGTCCACCTCACCTTCTCCTGCTCAGACTCTGAGAAAGTTTGATTTCTAATGAGGTGGAGCCATCTGGTGTCTGTCACTTATGTCACACGTTCCTCTAACCTGCTTAAAAAAGGCAGGTTGCTTTAGTACTATAACCTTCTGAAATAATTAATGATCTTTCTTTATTCCACACCTCTCCTCCCCAGTTATTTAAAATATTTTTAAATATTCTTTGCACTTTTGTCTCATATGGTTACCGTATGGAATTCAACACAGCAATTTAAGCTCCTGAAGTACTATGTTAAGTGAAATTTGGACACAAGGACAAGTTGGGAAAGAGGCAAGAAAGGAAAACCCCACTTTGTCTTTTTAAATGTTTGAGAAACCTTAACTTAGAATTTTCTACAAGACCTGTAAAATGTAACTTCTTGAGCCCAAAAGCATCCATTTCTAGGTAGACCAGATTCCACTCCACAGGACTACCTGCTCCACTAACCAGATCCCCATCAATGTGTTTACCACATCTGCTGTGACGATTGACACCTGCGTCTTCACCAATAACAAAGGACGCTGATTACTTCAGATGTTGACAGTACACACTGAATTAAGAGGAAATTCAACTGTATTGACCAATGCATTGGCCCAGGCTTCACCAAAGGACCTACTGCTGGGAGGGGAAGGCTCTTCTGTCTGCCTGCTGAGTGTGAAGTTAGACACAGTGTTAGGCAAGTTAGTAGTGTGGCACTGATCCTCAGTTCAAGACCAAGAGCAAACTCATGTTGTCTAAGCAGGAGTTAGGAACATAAATATTGGCTGATCTGGCCATTAGTAGTTCTGGGAATGATGGGAGCTGCCAGGAAATGAATTCCGTTGCATATCTGGCCTTATTGCCATTGCAGTCACACCCAAAAACCCCCACAGGAATTAGACACTCATTATTGAACCTTTTGCTCCACAAGGATAACAACCTTTTCTATCACCAGAAAAAGACCACCAAAACATTTTAGACCCCCCCAAAATCCTAAAGAGACGGGTCTTCATAGCAGAGCACTGAGTGATAAACACTGGTGTTCTTCCTAGTCTGCTGGCCAGTACAAAGGCAAGTGACATGGTGCTGAAAATGCAGACTGTGCCTGTGGAAGACGTATACAGTGAAAAAAAACTAGGGTGGCAATGTGCCTTAGGCTTGAGATGGGGATTGCTTCAGTGAGCCTTGATAAAATGAGTCTTGGGCACCTTCAGGGACAGAAATTTAGCAACCAGGAGAATGTATTAGGTGGCTACAGAGCAAGTTAAATTGGCCTGTGAGTCATCACAGCAGTATTTTATGACATGCTGTTTCATCATGACATTTAATCAAAATTGTCAGACGCTTTCTCTGAACTAGAAAACTAAAATGAAAACATCAGTTAAATTGTTTTATTTCTGTATTAGAATAAGAACCATAAGCCACCTGGAGGGGTGACAGAAATTAAAATATCAAAACTAAATAGAATTCATTGCATGAAAAAGAAGGAATTCAGTTTCAAATTTTTATGATAAATAAAAACAAAATGCAATTTTAATAAAGTTAAAATGGCAAAATAAAGAGAGCGATCTTCTTAGAGGAGCAGGCCACTAAAAATTGTTGTATTTTTATGCTCTTATAGTGCATTTCTAAATTTCTTTGGCATGTAACGAATTTTAAATTCTTTGGGGGGAACCTATATTCTTTGGTTTTGTCTTAAATAAAAGTGCAGCCTCACTGAATCATCATCTTTAGATGAAGTTCCTTTCTGTTGTAGTTTAATGCAAAGTCTAGTGACTAAAGCTGTAGACTTTGCAAGGCTCACTGTGTACTCTAGGATATTAAATAAATTAAGAGATATGTAAGAAAAGGAAGTCTAAGCCTCTTTTATCACTCACCTTATGCACATCCTACAACCACAACCTCAGTGCTTTTTGTTTGCTCTTCTTCTCAGCGAAGTTGGAGGAATAATGTATCTAAAAAACCTCCTGACAATTACCTTGCTAAAAAAAAAAATTTGCTTTATTTTTATAAAAGAGAGTTAAATAAATTAGAATGTCCCTTCATGTGTGGTATTTCATCCAAACATAAAATATTTTTCTGCATTTTACCTATATTTCTGGCGGATACTAATTTAGCTATACATTCAAGTTCCATATTGTGCTTGGCTTTATAAATCAATACACCAATCTGAAAAATTATTTGAGTTTTCAGCTGCAGGCCAGCATACTGCTCTCCAAACTGACCTGGCACTGTAAATTAATTTGGTATGAATTGAGTTTCTGGCCACTGGCCTTTACAGAACCAGTCTATAAAAAATTTCTATTCCATTTCCTTTCCTAAGGGCTTTCTCAGATGAGCCATTGCATTCAGGTCCCCAGTTACTGGTTTGCAGGGACAAGGCATGAACATGGCATGCATGGTGTGTGCATAGTGCACGTCAGACAGTCAGAAACTCAATATGACAAGCAAAAGAGACACGTTCCCAAGGATTCTTTTAAACTGTGTTTGTATCACTTCACTGGCTACAGCATGGTGAAGAAACATCCCACTAGCTTTCATTTAACAAGTACGGATGGCAGCAGCAGTCCAAGGGCGCACAGAGGTCATGGCAGCTCAGCTCTATGACCAGTTTTAATACAGAATGTTTTCCAGCCTGCACTACCTTACTGCCATACCTGGAGGCATACCAGTATCTGCTCTAATCACGTTTCTTGCAATAAGCAACTTTAAACTCAGGATATGTGGAACAGTGGCCCATCTTCAAAGAGCAGTGATGCTGGTACCCCATTTTGCTACGCAGCCAAAACCAAGTGGGAGGACACGTATCCCCTTCCCAGGCTGGGGGAGTAGGACAGGGGGCAGAGAACAGGGCTGGGTTGGGGAGGGGAAGAGAGAAGTACCCACCTGGGGCATGGATGGGATCATAACTTTGGGAAGCCCTGAAAAGGGCCTGCCCCTCCTGACACTCCCACCATAGCACTTCTGTGCCAGAACTGCATCCCACCCCTCTACTTCCCCTTCCTGTGCCCATCTATGGCCACAGCCTTCTCCCAGTCCATCTGAGCCACAGCTACCTCCTCACTGGTGCCTTCCCCCACCGTCACCTGCTGCATGTCCTGCGCCAGGAGGGCAGGGGCATACACACGGGCTGGAGATGGAGGAAGCTGCCTGGTGTCAGCTGTTAGAAATGTCTGCGGTCTTAACTAGTGATTTTCACCTTTCTGTAAAGTTTGTGCATAAGCCTATGAATAAACTCCAATTATGCTTTTCTTGGCAAGGAAGTGCAACAAAATATCAATTATTTAATGGATCTGCTAGATGCTTTAATCAATACCTTATCTATTATTATTACCAGTGTGAATAGTGTCTGTGGTCCTTCATAAGCAAAGTGCTTAATTACATGCCTAAACTCAAGGCTTTGTGTTTAATTTAATCCCTGCCACAGGCAATTTCTTCTAAGCATCAAGCAAATTGAGGCCCTAGGGCCTCAATTGTAAGATAATATATCCCACAGTCCAGGGCCAGGCAAAATGATTGTTGATGAAATGTCAGTTGTTCCCTGCATAGTTTCTGCCCTACCAGAACTTGATGAATAGTTGTTTATTTTATCTTCATTAATAATGAACAAAAATTAAATTACTTTTTTTTTTCTAAATCTTTTTAAAATGTTAGTTTTCTTAGCAGCTTAAGACAGTAAACTTTTCTAATACGAATATTTTCTTACGGAAATGTGCATTCAAAAAGCTATTTGTCACTTTCTAAACGGTCAACTTTGAAACTGATATTTTTACACAACAGTATTCATTACTTCTCAGCTAACCCCCAAAATAACCCGTACTTGAAAGTTTCTTGAAGCACACCTTTCTCCATGAGATCAACAGCAACTTCCTATACATGTGGGGTGCGTGGGGTACTTTTTTTTTTTTTAAAATTCATAAGGAATTCTGAGATTCCTCCAGTAAGTAAGTGTTCATTTAAAACAAAAATTCCATGTATTTTAGATTAAACTTGACTGTCTTTGATCTTCATGGGACTCAACTCCACGACAGGTGATTGTTAACATGCCTGTCTTGATTGTTTCATTCTGTAATGAAAAGATACCTGCAAAGGTAGTTAAAAATTATAGTGTTCTACAGAAATACTTTCCATTCCTCCCCCCACAAAAGACAGCAAATTCAGTTAAAAAGTCAGTCTTTATGAATAATCAAGTATTCCTTCAGCTCTCCAACATGTGCCATTGTATGGTACTTGGATATAAGAAGAGTCCTAAATATGAATATTAATCCTCTTGAAGAATCCGCATTCCTTCATGGTACAACAGATCTGAATTATCGTATCAAAGTTTTGAAGAAAAGACTGTCTGGAAATTTGAGAACTGCAGTGAATAATGGGTGTTTGCTGTCACTTTTTCACCTGTCATTCTGTAGAGGTGGGCATAGGAACCCCCTGGCTTTTTAATTATTTGTCACATTAATATTTTATGACATCAAGTATCTGAAGATTCTTTTTACTTTTGTGGATCTGTTGAAGCTGCCTTGTCCTAAAACAGCCTCGAGGTTGGTTACATGTGAGCTATTTTTGTCACGATTCCATGAAGAACCATAGAACATTCTCACTGAAGTCAGCTGCTCTGGAGGTAAGAGATCTGCAGGTGACTGAGGAAGAAACACTGAGGAAAAAAGACAGGCAAGAAAGGCACTGACCACACATGTGTTACCTTTGTGAAGGGAGTTGCTTGGCCCCACTTTTAGTAATAACCTAGGTAACAACTGCTAACTGGATATGGGAAAAACCAAAAAGACTGGGCTGGGATGACATGACCAACAGGGACATTGGCAGCTTATACTGAATATCTAAGTTAGAAAGCAATAAATAGGGAAAGCAACAGCCCTTTTATGGGAAGACCTCCTGAGGAGTCCAATACAGTGCAGAAGGAAAAAAGAAATCTATTGAATCTGATCACTTGATTCCTCCCCAGAAGTTCATTAGATGGAATTTTGCTGACAGAAACAAGTTTTTATTTATTTACACACATGGTTAAGGCCTTAATTTGCAAGATGAACCTACTGTATTTTACCCCTCAGCAAGGTCATGCATTTAGCAGAATGACGAAGAGGTCATTCTAGCAGATGCTAGTAAAAGTGAGTATGAAATGAAACACTACCAAAACCTGGCTGATATTTTTCTCCCTCTCTTGCTGCACAGTATTTCCAAGTTTACATTGCCAATGATTTTTAAAGACATAATAATAATAATAATAACAACAACAACAACAACTTTTGACAGCAGGAAAGAGAGGGTACGTCCTGGTTGGGAATTGACCATTTTTAGTATTAATCAGATTATTCTGAAAATAATTTTTCATGGAATTTAGAGGCCTACTGTGTACACAGCAGGCATTTTATCAAGAAAACTGCTGTCTGAAAAATTAGTAATTTTGGAAAATCTCATAAAAAATACAAACATGTTAGCTAACCCTAGTTATTTTTGTGCATTAAAAATGGAATTTTATGAAGGATGAGGATAAGGGGGTTTTTTATTATAACCTGGGGTTACCTGAAGTATAATATTTCCTTGAAATGTTAAATAGAAAGAAAGTTAACACACTTGCCAATATCTCTGTAAAAGAACATTTACCAAGAGACTGCAGTGAGGGAGTGAGAATCCTTGCTGTCATTAGAAGTCTACCTAGATTTCCTGTGGAAGGATGGCTAAGTGAGAAGGGACATGATCTTTTCAGTGTGAGCAATCCTGCTTTTAGTGTATCAAGAAGCACAGAGGATACTATAAACTGACCTTGAACAGCAACGGACTACTTGGCAAACAACATAAGAGACAACAACTAAGTCCGGAATGTGCTAATGAACCTCTTCGCGTGAACAGCAACCCTGTACCAATCATATAACTGTCTTAAGCGTGTGAACACATGTAATGAACCAATCATATAGATATTGCTACCGCGTGCTCTGCTGATTGTCTATATAAGCCTTGTACTTGTCTGAAATAAAGGAGAACGATCATACTCGCATCGAGGTTACATCGTTACTCCGGGTCTGTTCTTCCCACTCCGACAATTTCCCCTTTTCAGGGCCAAGTTTGACTTCATATGGAGCAGCTCCATATCATTCCATTAAATGACTTCATTTCACATCATTAAAACTTATAATTTTGAACACGAACAATAACAAGATCTTTTCCCCTAACTAGGTATCTTCTTTGGAACTCCCTCTTGTTTAATTGCTTTTATAATAGGCAATTTAACTGCTAATGAAAGACTTTTTCTTTGCCCTCTTTGACCTTCAGGGAAACAATCTAAACAATAGGGACTGTGGGTATTCATCAAAATAACTAGGAAAATCTAGGTCTTTACAGTATAGAAATGGGAACAACAGCCCATAGGAGGGAACGGGCTTGGAAGAAAACAAATGTTTCTGAGTCACAGCAGACTGGGAGAGGTTGCAGTCTGTTGTTGGAAAAGATGATCCACAGTGACAGACAGAAAAGAACAACTTGTAGCCCGTGCAGGGGCAAAGCAGAGGAGCAACATGAGGTTGAGGCTACATATAAACAGAGAGGCTTCTTCATTCCACACGCATACTAAAAACATCCAAATTGTGGGTAATCCAGGTAAGAAATGTGCCATGATTTCTTTCAAGCTCATGTGCCCAGTTTCCCTGCCATGAGAGAAAGGAAGGAAAATTTTATGATTTGGAGTCTTTTCCAGCCACAGCCAGAACTTGGCTGGAGAACACACAAAGGCTTAGGAGATGGAAAGTGCTCAAAGGTCCCAAACATTGGCCAAATGGAGAAGACCTCTAGGACTCCCGAGCCCTGTAATGCAAACTTTATTCATCCCACCAGCAGACTCAGTAAGATTAGTCCTCAAGCTATTTTAAACCCAGGTTAGAGTGGCTGTGCCTCTGACACTAATTTCTGTTTGATCTAAGTAACAAGTCTCCACTTAGAAGAGCGTGTACACGGGAAACCACACAGAACAGGCACTTGAACATGAGTGCTGGACTGCATCTGTTTTAGTTGGGGCTTTGCCTCTGTATACTAGTATACGGGAACTAGTATATTACAGCACAAGCCACATCAGAGGGATTGCAGACAATTCTGAAAGCATCATTCTCTTGATCACATTCCTCATTTCTTCTTCCCCCCTTCTCCACACCATTTACCTCAGGCTTATGGGGTCTATTTAATTAGGAAACTGAAAGCACAAGAAAAAGTCAGATTCACAGCAGTTCTGGTTATACAAATGCACAGCAAGCCGGTGATTTTAGGCTGGCCGTTGCAAATTCCATTAATTCTTCAGACTCTTTTAAACTCTTTTCTACTGTTTTTTACACCACTTTCAGCTATAGTTAAATGATTCAGTCAGGTACTGAATGAAACCCCTGTTTGTTTTCTGCTAACATTCTTTATCTGTACTCCTTTCTCAGACTGAATTTTATGCCTCCAGTTAGTCAATTGGTTTTTACTCCAGCTGTATTAGTGTACCCAACTGAGCTTTTATCCCAACAGAATGGACAGTCTTATTGTACCGGAGAGGTACTGTAATATACCCAGCTCGGCAGTGCAGACACAGTCTGTAAGTGAGACGATCCTAAAATAATCACTGCAGAAGTGTTTCCCAAGGAGCAGCTGGCTGTGCTGCTCATTACTTTCTCTTCAGCTATTTTAACAATAACATTTGACAGAAATTTTATCTGAAATCACAGAAATGCAGGACAGCTTCACAAAAGACCTTTCAAGGGATCAAAATATGCTTAATTGATCCTGAATGGAAGATGAATAGAAGCAGCTCCTTCCTTCTCTTCTTTCAGCTATAAATAAGACTCCTGCTGTTCTCTCCAGTGTCTCCTTCCCAGTCACAGAAGAGCCTAATTATATGACAGGCTGTTGTATTCTTTTTTCCTTTGACTGGCCAAATTACAGCTGTATGGCAAATGAAGAGGGCTCTCTTCCTTCTCCACTTTTCATAGCTAATACTGACCAAAGAAAGAGCAAGTGCACAAGCCCATTTTCCTGACACTGAAGCTGAGGATTAAGTAAACAGTCTGTGCATACCTGTGATTTATGCTTCCTGAGTAAGGAGCAGTGACAACACACACCTGAACAGTATTTCATCAGTATGTCATCCACAAGGCTGTGGCAGAACTGCTGAATGATGGCAAGCCACTCATCCGCTTGGCCTCTGTGACATTGAACAATCCAGACTTCCACAGAGGTCAAGCTGTATAGACTGTTTTATGGCATCTCTTTACCACACTTCCAAGTTTCACTCAAACTGAATCAGTATGTATTTCAAAGTTAGTGTGTTAGTAGAAGCTCTAGTTTTGAAAGCTATGAAAATATGTTGGGTTTTGCACATGGCTTCTTAGAAAGAATAATTATCTTCTTTCAAAAGCCAATGCATTGGTAAGAGACATGAAATGAAATTTTGTCTTGGGAATTTTATTTATATACCCTTGTTTAATCTGTGTAAGAATAGTATAAACCTTCCATTTGCCTTTTTTTAGACTGTCTTTCTTGATAGCAGTATTTATTTTAAGTCCAAAAGTTGAGTGAAACTACCAGTCTCAATGTCAACATTGTATTGCAGTTCATAACTGGCCAGTCCATCAATTAAAAGACAAAAAGCATTTTGTTGAAAGAGTAGATTGTAACTTTGACCTGATTTCTTAGTAAGACAGCTTTTACTGCTTTTGAACTGCTAGATTAGCAAAACTCAATTTGATTTTTTTTTTCCTGCACATCAGCTAAACAAAGATTGATGACCTATCTTGATTAAGGAAGGTTTAAAAAAAATCATACCCTCTTAAAAGCAAAGAAAGATGTATTTACTCCTGTCTCACAAACTCATAATCTGTGTTTTCTAACTAATATAAAGTTCTTCAAAACTCTGTAAAATCTTTTGACCACAGAAGAGAGAAACTATTGTTTGTTCATTCATGATCAAGTTAAGATGGGAGTCAATCGTTATAAACCTCATCAGTTTAAGACGGGGAACACCCCACTGGAGTGTCCTCAGCTAGATGACCTTTTGCATACTCTATCCTACAATATATTCCTATGAGATCTGTTAAATAATTTTTTACTATAAATGGGAAAAAAATGCTATGGAGACTGACCAGTTGTCCCCATGCTCTTAATGGCTCTCAGCTATTGTCTTCTAGAGGTAAGTGGTGTTCTGAAGAGTCAGTGTCCACTTCTATGGCCAATAGCAGCTGCTGGTATTGTTTTTGTTCTCATCTCAGCACAGAAGCTGCTTTGTGGTGCTGGCATAACATCAGTGATTCTTGTGCTTACCATCAGTTAGTTTAATTGCTATTCATAGCTGAGATCAGCAAGAATCCCTTTCCTTTAATGCTGGCAAATCTGTGCTATTATCACTTCTCATTGAAGTAGTTACAAAATGCATATGCCCCGTAAAAACTCTATTATAGTGCATGATAGTGGATAAAACTGAAAAAAAAACCCAAACCTTGTTATTTAACCCTACCCAATTTAGACTTGGACTGGAATGGCATAGCAATAAAGAAAATTATGTTTTCACCTTTCTATATGCACTAGTCTCTAGCAAGCAATGCAGGTCAAAGAGACAAGCCAGAGTAGAGCCACAGGACTGTTCCATCATTGTGGAAACAAGGTCTAACAAGGCAAGAGGGAAGAGACCTGGATCTTATTCTTTACTCTACTACTAGTCACTTACTGCAATGATCTGGGGCAAATTATGTGTATGCCTTAACTTCTCCACACCTGTAGCAAAAAGCAGGCCTACATGTTCCACTTCGTCTTTCAAGGAGATGAGAACATACAAATCTAATTATACCACCAACACTGCTTCAGCAGAGCCACAAACTTGAGAATTCATCCTTTCCATTTTGAGGGACACGCTCTGACATACAAAAAGTGCACTTTTTACAAGCCTTGCCAAAACACTGCTGTAACTCCAGACCTTGACAGCAGTCAGGTGTGTAAAAAGATCAGGTTATTTCCCCTTCTAAGGGGAATATATCTTACACATTTAAAGTTGCGGGTTACGTCTTAAGAAACCTGCTAGCTTCTCCTCTGTTTTTTACTTCCATTCAGTCTCCTCATACACATATACCTTCATATTTTGGTTATTCCCATCAATGGCTTTTGAACAAGGGTATGTTAACACTACTTAATCTTCCTAAGTATGGGAATGATTGCCATTGTAACAGCCAGAGACTGTCAGGAATAAACAGGTATGTCTGATCATAAAGACGTGCCTATCTGAAAGAAAAGATTGAGAGGGAGGAAACACAGTTTCAGCCATAGTTTGTAAAACTCAGCCTCCCCCAAAAAAGGTATTTAAGTTTATCCAGTTCTGTACAGAGTACAAGAATGATACTCCAATTGGTTAAGTGGAGTTTACTGATAACAGACAAAAGCAAAAGGGATAAACTCAGAGAAGCCTAGATAAAAGGTGTCACAGGTCTCCCTCAGATCTTCCCAACAGATTGGTAGCAGAACCAATCTATGGCATGGGATTGTTACACATTGTCATAATGTGTGTTTCTAATAAATGTTTCTTCTATTGTTGTAAAGAATTCATTTTCCTGAAGCCCCCATTTTTTCCTGTTTGGAAGATTCAGGTTAGTAATAGACAGAGCTTGAAAACTCAAGTTTGTGTGGTTTTCTTCTGTGTTCTAATACCCTCATCCCTCTTCCCCAATCATCCTGAAGTCCTCCTCTCATTCCATCTGATATTTCACTAAAAGCACAGGCTATGCAAACCTGTGGTGGTGGGAATATCTCTATTAGCCAGTTTCATTTTCTCAGCAGTTCCTAAGAGGCAAGAAGGGAAATCTGAGAGCTGTCGGAGTTTATAGCCTATATTAGTATTGTTAAAGTTGCTTAAAAGTGTTTTGAGAATGCCAAATTTATATGCTATGCTCACATGAGAGTACAAAGTAAATACAATCGTGCTACTCATTCAATTGAATCCTACAATCCTGCCAAAAATAAACATGATTCCCACAGGAGTTCTTATTTCATACTGGAGAACTCTAGAAAAGGATTTCTGCCAAGTACAGAAGTTAATATTTATTTTACTATTATCAGCTGTATTTTTCAAATAACAGAGCTAGAGGATATGTAGAACTCTCATCCAATAAAACCTGTAAATGAGACAGTAAGAAACTGCTCTAGTGTTATCAGATAACAGAAATGCTCAAAATGAAGAACGCTGTGTTGTTACAACCCAAAATTAAATTAGGAGAACACTTTAAACCACATGCCTTTGTCAGTACAGTGGTGTCCTGGTTTCAGCTGGGATAGAGTTACTTTTTCTTCCTAGTAGCTGGTCTAGTGCTGTGTTTTGGATTTAGTATGAGAATAATGTTGATAACACACTGATGTTTTAGTTGTTGCTAAGTAGTGCTGACGCTAGTCAAGGACTTTTTAACTTCCCATGCTCTGCCAGGTGCACAAGAAGCTGGGAGGGGGCACAGCCAGGACAGCTGACCCAGACTGGCCAAAGGGCTATTCCATACTGTATGGCGTCATGCTCAGCATATAAACTGGGGGAGTTGGCCGGGAGCAACAATTGCTGCTTGGGGACATGCTGGGCATCGGTCAGTGGGTGGTGAGCAATTGTATCATGTATCACTTGCTTTGTATGTTATTATTGTATTATTATATTATTATTATTATTATTACTACTCTTACTACTATTCTATTTCATTTTACTTCAATTATTAAACTGTTCTTATCTCAACCCATGAGTTTTCTCACTTTCACCCTTCCAATTCTCTCCCCCATCCCACTGGGGTGGGGGGAGTGAGCAAGCGGCTGTGTAGTGCTTAGTTGCTGGCTGGGGTTAAACCACGACAAGTGGCTACTCAAAGAGTATTATTTTTCCATATCATTTACACAAAAAGATAAATCTAAATCTCCCATCTGTATCTGACTTCAGCACGTATTTGTTTGTATAGTTGTAGCAGATAGCCTAATATCTCCATCCCTTTCACATTAATTTGTTTCCTATGGCTGAATGAGATGTTTCAGGTATTTTACAAGGTCAGACATAATAAACTAGGCACTTAAAACAGAAGTTTCAAGTACAGAGCCTGCCATCCCCAAGAATGATTTCACAATTAACATGCAATCTGTTGGTGTTCCATATCCACCAGGGCACAGCATGGACCAGTATAACACTTTAAAGGTCTGCTTTCCTCCCTGTCTTTCATGTTCATCTTAAATGAACTTCTCCTCCTTTGTCACCAGGCTTTTCATGGCAAGTGCAGTCTAGTGGGAGCCTAGCTTCAACACAACAAAACACAACACAAAGCCACCTGCACCTTTGAGAGGGGGACGAACTTGTAGTGTAAAAGGGTGGTGTTCTCTGCCATAAAGTGCATTTGTGATCTTGATACATTACTTGAGGCTACCAAAAGGGCTCTTAAGCATTTCTTTATCTAATTAATTTTGTTCTAGACAAGGCATAGATCTGAATCCACTCCACTAGCTGAGCACAAAGGCCTCTGTACATGGGAAGAAATAGGTACTTCAAAGCAGGATGCAAAATTTAAACACTGATTAGGGAACTTGTTAAGCCAGATAAAAGGTGAAGTGAACACCTAAGTCCTATATTTTTGCAACATTTGGAGATCCATCTCCAAGTTGCAAGAAGCAACTATTTACAGTTAAGACTCACAGTCTGAAATGCTCTTCTGGACTTACATACCTGTGTTCTGTCCAAGTTGCAACTGTCTTTTTTCCATAAAGACCAAGTAGTTACTACACTCACGCAGGATATGGTGTGCCCCAGGACAATCTTCACCCTGGTTTGACAGGACTCTTAAATCTCCTTTGTCAGAGTCCTAACCACTGAGATAAAGGCTACAACAAGATGAATTATTTTCCATCCATCCATTTGAAACTGTTCCATCTTGTGGTGAAAGTCTGAATTCTCCTTAGGCCTGAAGGAATGCACATGGTTTGCTAGGTTTGTGGATAAAAGGGGGATTGAGCTCTCATCCAAAGCCTGCTCTTCTATTTTACAATTAATATAAACAGATTTCAGGTCAGCAGCCAGAAACCCAGTCTCTCAGTACAACCCAATGATAGACAGGAGAGTAAAACACTGGAAATGCTATAGGATCATGAACTCGCTCACACCATCTCCCACCAAGGATGACAGTTGTACTGGGCTTTTATTGGCCTGGTGTTGGCCAATGTATTATCATGTTATAAAGAAAAGTTCAGCACATAGCTGCATTTCACTGGGCTGTGAGATGTGACCATACAATGCTGTATAGAGGACAAAGGGTAAAGCTATGAATACGAGGGGTGAAGATAACAGTAAACTTTTAAAAATAACAGTGGCCAAGTACATCTTCTGGTAGCATAACCAAAAATATAAAAACAGAAGCGGCCTAAAGAACACAAACCATCATTAACTTTACTGGTCCAGAAAAAGGTGACTGAATCACAGAATCTCAGCAAGAATCATGTTGCATGAGATGTCTAAGTGGGTCATTATGTATATTTATCCAAAGAGAGTAATGCAAAGATAATGTAAAGAATATATGTTATGAGATACCAGGAATTAAAAAAAACATAACACTAGAGCATTTTACTTGTTTAGAGACATTCTCAGATGTGACCAGCAGGCAAACAGGAGTGTTTTCAGAGATATTTCTGCCTGAATAGCATAGCCAGATGTGACCAACAAATACATAAATTTTAAGGTCTGGGAAAAAAATGTTTCTTCTTTATTTTAACAGTTTGAACCTAACATCTCTTATAGAAGTCTAAAGAAGATCTTAAGTGTTCATGTTCTGTTAAGTAAAGAGAGAAGCCAGAACACAGACTGCTATTTGCTGCCACTCACACGCTGACACCACTTTGTGCTTTTGTTGGTACATTCAGCAAAGATTCAGATGCAAAACTCCTTGTCAGCATTCCACATCACCCCTAGTCAGAGTAGACCATAGCAATGAGATTATTTGTTCTGTTCTGTATTTGGACAGCTACTGAAGCAGGCTGATTCTTTGGTTAAAATGTACTCTGTTAGAGAAACCATTCCTGGCAATCAAGATGAAGAAAACAAAGTAAGATGCTTCTGAAATGTTTCTTTCTTCTCATCTGATTGAGCAAAATTTCCCCATAAATATTTCAGTGCATCACATTTAAGAGTAGACTTCTTCAATCCTGGTTAACAATAATAGGATCATTCTTTTGCATAATATCTCTTCTGTTATTTGAGAAACAGTGCATTATCCTTGTAGAATCATAGAACCTTAGAATATCCTGAGTTGGAAGGGACCCACAAGGATCATCAAGTCCAACTCCTGTCCCTGCATAGGACAACCCCAAAAAACACACCATATGCCTGAGGGCATTGTCCAAATGCTTCTTGAATGTTGTCAGGCTTGGCGCCTTTGTAATCAAAGACTGCTGTACAGTACTGCATTAAGTCCAAGTGATCGCACTTTTACACCTATGCCTGACAAAGGTCAATAATCACAAAGAAAAAGGTACAACAAGTCTTAATAGCAGAACATGCTGCTACAGTTTGCTAATAAAGAAAGATTCTTCTTAACTGTTAACAGCGTGAAGGTAAGATACCCTGAAGCACTCCAGGGAAGAGCTGAGGTTGGTTTTGACACCTCAACTTTGGCCTTTAACTACTTTTTAAAGGCTTATGCCATTTATATCTTCTCACTGTAATTTTCCATGATGAGGTATGCCCCTTTCACTGGCAAATAAACCCTGCTCTGACAAACAAACTTCTTTTGTTCTTGCTTACTAAACTTTTACCTTGTGACCTTTTGGCACACCAGGGGGGATTGTGTTTAGTGGGTGTTGTGATCAAAAAACATGTAAGGCCCTTGAATCCACGTTAGACAGGTCTTGGGAGGAACTGAGGAGGAAAGGCTTAACACAGAGCAGCTAGTGTGCCTCAGCCTCACATGCCGCTGGTTTCTAAATAGCCTTGTCTGTCCTCTTGTCCTTCAGGTGTCTGTTAGCCTATTCTGAGTCTGAATCTCACAGTAAAGCATTTTTTTCCACTTTGCTCCACATGATACAGCTCTCTCTGGAGCATTTGGCCTCCCCTTCTGCATAGTGTGTTATTCCCAGGCTCCTTCCAAACTCAAAAGCCCCCAAAGGTGTAGTGCTCTGCAGGGAAGGAGCAACACCCAACATCATTGTACTGCAGGCACTGTTCAAGAATGTACAGCTGGACAGCTGTCAGATCTCAGCATTTCTAATTTGAGACAAAAGTAGTAGCAAGACATTGTCTAAATCAGCAGGCAGTCAGGCTATCTATATATAGCTTCCATATTTTTGTTAGTAGCTTTAAAGACAGTCAAAGTAGCATTGATTTGTTGTACACACCCAAAAAATGACTAAAAATAGGCAGCTTACCTAACAGTGCCTCAAATCAATTACTGGCATCCTTTCAGGCTGCATTTAATTATGCTTACCTGAGGTATCAAATGGAAAAAGATACACAGTGTCACAGCTAATGAAGGGCAGGTGCTTGCCATCACTGAGACTGGTTAAGTCCTCAGCATTAGGCTCTTCCTTTCTTTAATAGAGGGTGCCCAGGCTAGGTTGCTTTTGATCTCCGGCTCCAAAGGGCACTCTAAGCCTTGCTCAATACTTATCTTTGGTCCACCCTGTGCAGACAAAACATGCAGTATTCCTGCAGAGAACCCATCCAGCTCTTCTTCTACCTGCCCTGATGCTTATAGTCCTGAAATCCTCCCTGACTGACTTTTCTGAATTCTTTCCAGAAAAGCAACCATTGTAAGCATGCTCAGATTTCTCCATCTGAAAGCTTAAGAGATGCTTTGTCAGCTTTGCAGTGTTAGAAGGGTTACTTGAATGTTTGAACTATGTCCTAATAAACCTGAGTTTGTTTATTTATTTACTATTTTTTCATGAACCAGTGAGGGTGGAAAAACAGCCCTATGTAATACTAGGATGATTTTGGAACACCTTTTCCTTAAAGAATTGATACCACTAAAAGAACTAATTCCACCACCCTTACTCATGATGGGATGAGGAAAAAGTAAGGAGGGAAGACAGAGTACAGCCTCTAATGTACAGGTGAATTTAGTCTACCAAGAGTGTAGAGATTTTTTTCTGTTTTTAGAACATCAAAGATTCTGTGGAAGCTTTATCCAGAACTAATTTTTCTTTCCTCAGGCATACACTTCTCTTCTTTGCTTCTGAGAATTTGAAGTAGCTCAGCACAAAAAATATCAACTTTCCTTTACTTGTTTGATCTCTAATCATTGTGCTTTCCATCCTTTGTGATTTAATTTTACCTAAACCTTGATCCTACTGTGCTATCAACAAGATTCACACTAAGTACAGCTTACCTGTTAAGAAAAGAAAAAGTCACCTCTGCTTTTATTTGTGTGGAAATCATACAAAACTCTTCACAGTAGAACAGAAGCAGCACATTCATATAAAATAAAAAAGGGAAGGAGAAGAGCACCAATGATTGTTTGGTGACTAATAAATGTCAATAGTTCTGTTAACATGAGGTCATTAAAAGCATTCCGTAGTCTTTTCCCTCGTTTGAAATTTTTTGTTTAGAGAAGGACATTCATGAACATGAAAGACTGAGGGAAACAATGAGCTGGGCATAGCATAACACAGGAAAATAGCTCACAATTGCAAAGAAACAATCTCAGTTTCTGACCTGAAATCCATCTGAAACTTCAATTGGCCTTTGCAACATCAGAAATTGATAAGTATTGAATTACTTAGGGGTTTCAGGGTGAGAGGGAGGTTGGTGTGAGCAAAAGTCAAGTTTAAGAGTGAAATTACTGGATTAATTTTATTTTGTCAGTTTTGAACTTCTGAAAGACTCAAAAGTTCATTACATTTACACTGTGTATGGAGATATTTCTTTTTTTGCTAGGTAGATCCCAAAGAAACTCTGGCATATAGGAGAAATAATATGAAATGGCAGAAGCTTCCTTCTCAGTGTTAATACTTTCTTAACACTTTTAGGGACTATGATTAGTTTTGTAGTATTTTTCTCCACTCACATTTAAAATCAAGTTATTTTCTTTTCACTCCCACCTTGCATTCTTTTTCCATCTTACTAGTATCAGAATAATCATGACTCCATACATGCTAAAAAAGCTGCTTCTAAGGAAGATTGCAAACCCAGTAAATATTATAGATTTCCCCTGTGAAATATCCTTTGTTTCATTTTACAATCAAGGAGAAGAAAGAGAATAAATTGCTTAATCTGTAAAAGAAACAAATCTGAAGTCCATTGAGTGATTGTTTCTTGTGTTTGCAATCTTGGGGTTGGATTATTCACTTAGTGAATGAGGTTATCCTTGACCTTTTATCCAAATCAAGATACCTCTGAACCTTCACAGATCACCAAGTTGATGAATTAATATTTTTTGACCCTACAGTCAAAGCAGAAGTCTTGTCAGCTTGACAAAAGTGGAGTTTTTCAGCAGTCTGTCTATGGACTACCAGACCAGAAACCACCATCTTCTCAAAGCCTCAGAGGTTCCTTTTTGATGTTTTTGCAGATCTTCTTTCTCACTGTCACCCACTGATCACACTCTGGAGAACAAGCTACCTCTGGCAGCACTGAGCACGCCACAGTGTGCGTCGGGTGACCCAGAGAAGCTGTTCAGATCTCAGGGCACTCACCCAGTTACTGGGGGTGTTGGTGGTCACCATGCACTGACTGACCATAAGGGGACTGTAGAGCAGCTGGGTTCCTAACCCATGCTTCTTGGATAGGCATTTGCAACACAGGAGGATCAATCTGGGCTTGGGTCTTCACTGTTTCCCTGAAGTCATCACCTCTAAAATGTTTCACTGTTGCTTAGTTATCTCATTATCACGAGACCCCTCTTCCACTTCTCAATTTCATCCAGTTATTTTTAGTGATGCTTTTTTGTACCTTGTGTTCTCCTTATCATGAGGTGTCTTGAATGAGGTGCCTTGATGGAGGTTTGATAGCTAATCCATAGAGCCAGAAGCTGTAAAGACTAAAACCAACTTTATAATAGGAAGGAAGAAAATGTGAACCTTAGTGAGTCTGGTTTTGCTTGTGATAATGTTTATGACTACAAACAAACTGAAGCAGACCCCATAAACAGCTTGAGTAAAATGTTACCTTGTGACTTTATTGTTAAATCATAGACTGAATTCGAAGGATACCCAAGATCAAGGTAATAATGAAGGATACAACAAGCAGAGTGTGCAGAAATGATTGCCATCATTCTAGAGGAAGGTTAATTGACTACTTTAAAATAGTACTGGAGAACTCTAATACACACAGCCCACAAGTTTCACAATGATTTGATCACATGAGGTCTAGACAAACATCATGATTAATTAATCAGTGCAGTTTTTTATATTGCCAGGGGATAGGTCTTCATTCACTGTATTGAAAGATCCATGCCATTTTAGAGACAGCAGAATAATGACTTAAACTGTAGAGTTTAAGACAAGCTAAGGGATACAATATTCCTGAACAATATTCAGGATTTCCTCTAAAATATGTTCATTCTTAAAAGAAGCTCGACTGCAATTTGCAAATTATTTTCTACACTAACCTATCGCCAAATCCCAAGTGCAGATTTTATCCCTAATTTCATTTTCCACTTCATGATTTTACTTGACTGTAGTGACTAATACATGTTGATAAAAAGAAGGAAAAGATGAAACCCAGGTTTTCACTTTGCAAACAGATGCTATCCCTGTTGCTTTTACCTTTCTTTCTTTCTCTGCGCTATAGCCCTTAAAGGTTCTGAGCGAGCACAGTATGCCCTTCTGTTAGACAACTAAAACTGTATTGTGACAAACAGATATACCAAATGGGAAGAAGAAAGAAGGATGAAAGACATATTTCCATGGTTAACACAAGGAGCTGTCAGAATTAGAACACAGTTCTAAGTCTCATCCAGCCCACGGGCTTTATAAGTTTGTATATAGACACAGAAATTCTCACTGTATTGACTAAGGCTAACAAATTATTTCAAGCTTCTGTTTGGTTCTGATACAATAGCTATTGTAATTTTTCCAGCTGCTGGCAGCACAGGACAGAATGTGTCCTCCTTCCCACCATTTCTGAAATACATTAAATGTAAAAGTAGCTGGTTAAAAAGTGTTGGCACTTCCCTGTATTTCAAAATAAGGCACTTGAGAAGATCTAAACCTGGCCCTGGACATTTGCAAATATCTATGCTACATGTGAAATAGGTAATAATGTTCATTTAATGAAGGTCTATCTCTTTGTTGTGCATGAAATGAGATAAGGACTAAAAAGTGTGTTTTGCCAGTAAGGGAGAAAATGCCATCTAAAGAACCCCCCAAGTACAAAAAGTGCCCCTAGGGAAATAAGCAAAGAAGAAATAAGCAGCACTTCATGCACTTTGCAAAGAGGCGGGGATTTTCTCATGACACTCTAAAAAGGTGTGCAAGAGTCTTATAGCTCTCCCAGGGAAACTCCTTTAGCACAGAAGCTGCTGCAAAAAGCAACGGGAGTGGATCCTTCTCCTATGATGCAGAAGTCCTATGATGGAGACCTTCGTTGGAACCTGAGTATCACAACCTGATTTGAAGAGCTAATGGCTAATAATATCAGAGGGAGAGAAGAAATTTGCAAATGGACTTTCAACGTGACATTTGAGTAAGTGCTGGGAGTACAGAAATTCCCTCAGTGCCTCGCAGCAGGCGGGCAAAAACAGCTTGAGCCCCAGACAAAAAAGTCTGTGCTTTCAGATCTGTAAGCAGGGGATTAAAGATCTAAACTTCTGGTTTAGAATTTATAGCTTATCAAATTAGGATGATGGCACACATGTTTTATCAACCTTTCCACAACTTAAAAATTAGCAGAAAACATAAATGAAAACAAACTAATATATGTTTCATAATAGACAGGTGTCAGTGCCAGTCCAGCCTGGTAGTGCCCTTAGAGCCTCAACACACACTAGCCAAGAAAGACAGCAACTTGCCTTCTTCATCCTTTAGCTCCTTGCTTATATAATTGGCCTTCTTGTGGCTTTCTTTTGTAACTATTCTTGTGATACATGAATTTTAGATAGGTCTTTCATTCACATAAGAATAGGTATTGTTAAATGTATATTCTGCCCCAGAAGGTATATATTATTTTGTTACATAAAATCAGTTTACTAGGTATTTGAGAGCACACCTCTATCTACAGGAAATTATAATGCACTGCAATTCCTGATGGTGGGAAATTCCTTTCTTAAGACCAAGCTAAGACACCACAATTATTATAAGGTTAAAAATACACATTTCAGAGCAACATTTTCTGTCCTTAGCTTCAGTGACTTTGCTCAGCACTATGCTTTTGATATACTTCATACACATACATCTTCCTATACACCATCTATAGCGTATACACACAAATTTTTTAGTTGCAAACAGAGGTACACTTCTGAAGTAACTATCCCGGTGGCCCCACTTACTGTGCTTTGATGCTTATTACCAGGAAATGGAGTGCATGAAATGATGTGCATACCAGGAGTGCATGAATTGGATTGCTTTTGGAAAAAACTAACCAGGGAGAAAATCTTCAGGAGTTCACAAGTACACTCCAGCTGTAAATGGTCATTTAGACCATGGGACCAGACTAGAACTAATCCAGAATAAAAATAAATAATACCTGGAATGGAAATTGGTGTTAGATGGTCAGCACTAGCTGTTTTTCTCTATAAATCTACTCTTATGCCAGCTAGCATATATATATCTCCTAGATACCTGACTCCAGATGGTGGATATCTCCCTTTTAGTCCTTTCTATGGATTTTGGTTTAGGATTGCTCTTGAAAGCTTTTGCTGATAGGCAGAAAGCTTCATTGGCTAAGCAGAGCTTTTTCCAAGAGAACTCTAGAAGCGGCCAGTTCCCTATGCATAATGGTTTCTAATATGCTGTCCTCCTTTTTACTGGAACTGCCATTACACAGCACCATTGAAGGAGGAGCAGGGCAATGTGCAAGGAAGGTTGATGTCTCATACGATCATTACAAAATCTGCAAAGTTTACACTGTTTCCCTTTTTTTATTTCATTCTGCACAGTTGATATGCCTCTCTCTCATGAAGCTGATAATCCTCTCTCTCTAGAACAAAAGCTCATGTTTTCCACAGACATCTTCTAGGTGACAGGTACTTTTGCTCAGTGCCAAGGTTTTCCCAGCCTTGATGGCCCCTCAGGCAGCTGAGATTAAGACACAGCATCACCTAAGGCCAACAGCATGCAAAGACGTTCTGTAGCCAGCATCACAGAACCATAGAATCACAGAACAGTTTGGGTCAGTCCAACCTAACTTTGAAAATGTCATCTCTGGCTGCCTTTAAACAACAAAGTTCTTACTCACAGCTGCATTGACCACAGATAGTTTTAGGTTGCCACTTGTCTTTCTGTTTTGAGTGCATCCTCCCAAGCACAAGTTCAAGAAAGTACACATGGACAAGATACAAACTCTTGGTTTATGTAGAGGCAGTTCTGAAAATACACTTCTGAGAGTGAATAAGGACTGGTTCTTTAGGTCCTGATAAGCAGAGAACAACCTGTGCAAACCACTGCAAGTGCATGATTTAAAGTTACATGTCTGGTACAGCCTTGTTCAGGACAAGGTTCCTTCTGAACAGGCTGACTCTGGTAGGAAAAGGGTCTGGCTGTGTTAGCATGAAGCTCTGCTGAGGTTAACATAGTCCTTTCTCAGTGTATTGCCATGCACAGACAAATCCTACCTGCACTGTGCTCTGTACAGTTGCAGGATGCCAACCTGAGAGATTGTTCAAAAGAGCTTGTGCTGAAAACCAACAGAGCTGGCTCCTGAGAAGGAACAAATGCAAAGTGCAGCATGAGAGAGAATTTGGCAACAGGAGATTGTGCCTCAGGGTTTAATGCCCTCACATCTGTGTTGTTTTCTTTTTCTAAAACCCAGAAATGAATAGTTTAAAAATATTTGCAAAAATGGTACAAAATGAAAATTTTGGCTGACATCAAAAGAAGAGAATAAAAAGGCTTTAGCATTTTAATGGGAATCCTTAAAAGAGGATGCTAGCAGATAACCATTGTAGTAAGTTAGACAATACGCACTGATTTCAGCTGAGTTTTTCTTATACGTGTCTCCGTCTAGTGGTTTTTAGTTTCTTGCAGGTTGGTCACAACTGGACTGTGAGGAACGAAATGAGTCCATTGCAAAGATGAGTCAACTGAAATGATTAAAAAGCACTGAAGCTCTGTATTATTTGTCCTTTATATGTAATTGATGAGGTTGGGTTGAGATATCAGTTTCACATTTATGAAAGTATAAGGGCACCTGTCAGAAAACTAGATTTCAGAGAACTGTTCTTCCCTCACTTGTCATCTTTTATTTCCTTTTATTCTTTTCTTTCATTTTCACTGAAATAATAAAATGTTGCTTCCGTTATGTAGTCAAAATGACTGGTCATTCATCTTGCTGCAATCCTCTGATTTTCGTTTGAGAAGGATGCTTTTAGTGAAGCTCCTATTTCTGACTCAGACCTCATTTCTTAGGAGTGGTTGATGTGAACCATAATATGTAGCAAGCTAATTTAGACTTGCAGATTTGTCATATTTTCTGTCTCATATTTACCTCTACTTTACAAACTTATAAAAACACACTATCACTGACTTTTCAACGTTTTCAGGAGCACGACCCTCTAGGGCAGATCCAACTTCCTTGCAGCACTGTAAATAGAAGCTCCAAACACAAAAGCTCTACATTACAAAAACACTGCAGCATCTTCGTCCACTGAGCTAGGGAGCATTTTCTCATTCCTTTAGTCACTACTGGAACATATGCAGAGCTGTTGCTGATGACCTAATCACATGTGTTAATTAGCAATTCCACATCACACTTCACAGTTACGAGAACAAACTAATTCAGTAATTCCAGTTTCATCTTCATTTTTGAATGCTGAGTGGATCATTCTGTTCTTGCTTTCTGTCACACTGTGGCTACAAAAGACAAGGCTGGCTAAAGTGACTAATGTACATATAATCTGCAAGGTGGCTTTGTAATCCATCAATATGAGAGCTGCTACAAATCTGTGACGTAGTACGACTCCTTCCTTTCCAATCTGGAGACTGGTTTTAAGGTCAGTCTGGCTTTGACTTCTCCATAAACATGCCAAGTGAATAAGGTAATTGAGGTATAAATCACTCAGTGATTTCTGAAGTAATGCAGAGTGGAGTGAAATTTTTCACTAGCTCCACTGCCAATATCAACACAGCTTCTGTAGAGGCCTGATAATCATTTCCGACCTCTACCTGTGAGACTTCTGCTGCATGGTAGTTTCTTTCTCTTGGGTGTTTTAATGATGTCTATACTATTTCTTTTTACATGTCTTTTACCTAGATATCATAAGTATTAATAAAAATTAAACTTTGGCTTTCTATTTTTTTAATCAGTTTGACTACTACTCAAATATTTAATTTAATTTGTTCTGCTGTGTCAATGTCATACACCTTTATCTGCTGTCACATATAGACAGCATTACTCACAGTCTGGCAGGATGTGTGATTTTTAAGGAATCTAAGCTGTGATCAGAGTGCTATTGACTTGACCAGGACTCATTATTTTGGATACCTAGCTTTTGGTGTACATCTCATGGAATGCCTCAGAGATGCTGATTTTCAAAATGTGGATGTTTTGCCCCTTCTAAAAATGAGGTTCTTTGCTTTTGGGAACATGTTCTCATTTGAAAATCTAACAACTTGTGCGGTCCTCTGGGATTGCTAGTGATTTATGAATGGACAGTAACTTGTACACAGACAAATATGGAATGTCTGCTTTTACCTGTTGGCTGCTATTTTTTGTTTAATATTAAAAATATTAAACCACAGCTGTGGATGGGGAAGAGTCAGGTGAGAACTTTTGGTAGGAAAAGACCATGACACACAGAGGTTCAGTGCTCATTGGCATTGCCATGAGTTGAATGCCAATGACCAGCCCCTGGCATTCTTGTGGTGCTGGTGATGGGACATTTCTAGAACTGGCTTTTTCAGAGCACTTACAGGTAAGCTAGCACATGAAGTCTTCATCATGCGAGCTACTCACTTGACATCTCACTGGAGACCTACCAAAGTTTCAGATCTGAAGGGAAAAAAACCTAGGCAGGGAAACTCTTCATTCACGAAAAATGGCAGCAACATGACCTATTCACAAAAGCAGAAAATCTGATGGTAGGGAGACTAGGGAGAATTACTTTAATGCTTGGAGTGGTTGCCCATCCTACAATTACACTACCAAAGTGGCAGCCATTATTTCCTTGGGGGTTTTTATTTCATCTTTTCCCTTTGCTCTTCCCTGGGAAAGAGTTGCACTTTTTCAGTAGTGTGAAGACCACTCAACATTATGTCCCTGCACTGAAAGCTTCGGAGAAAAGGTGTTTTGTGCTCAGAACTAAACAGTGCAAGAAAACAAGACCTTTATTTAAAGAAAAAAAGTGAAGGATTTCAGTATTTTACTGGCTTTCCAACAGAATGAGATTTCATATTGGAGAGAGAGTTTTTGATAACCCCATAGAAGTGTTAATTGCCTTATTATTAGACTCTCTAACTTGCCTGTAGACAGCCTCAAGTCAAAATCCTTACTCTATGGTTTTGGATCTCTGCTAGATATTGAGGACTTTTCATAAACCAGAATGAATGATATATCTCATCACAAAGTAGGTTTTACCTCCTAGAGCAGAAATTCCACCCTGGATCTGAGGAAATTCTTGTCAAAAACAAGCTTTTCCCACAAAATGTCTTTCCCCCCCCAATATACCAGCAGCCCCAAAGAAAAGTAACTTCCTCAAACATCCTAAAGAGTTATGCAAACCTGTTTTTTTTGTTTTAAAACTGGTTGGGTCCTATGTGCCTTCCAAAGTGAGACCACACACTATAGTCCCAGAGAATTTCATATCATATTCTCCTTGAGAATTATGAACTAACACCTGGACAGTAAAGATATCTCACACTGGGGAAGGGATGATGAGGTATTTTAGGAGGCTATTAAAAAACAGAAAAAAATCTGAAAACTTTTTTCTGATATTTTGTGAAGAAAATGCTATACTTCACCAAAAGGAAAATAAATGCAATAACGTATAGAGTGTTGAATATGCATTCCTCTAGCCTCTAGCAATTTTAAGGCAAGTTAAATTTCAGTCCTCAGCTGCTTGAGGGTGTTAATTTCATTCTCTAATTATTAATTTAGAGAAAAGGGGATAGATAATGTTTGACTGGATATATCAAATTCATTCAGCATCCAGGTTTGTCTCCTTTGTGTTTAGCGTGCCCACATTAGTAATGATTAGTCACTTTTGTAAAGTCTTGCCAGCACTCTAAATGCATCATACACACTAGGGAGAACAATTCCAATGATTAGGAAAACTGAAGCGTCAAAAAAACAGATTCATGCAGTGCAGCTGCAGAGACAAGGTCATGGAGACAGTCATGCTCTCCTTTCATCAAAGGGAGCTGATGGTGAAACTGTTGCAACTCTTCTGCCTCTTTTCTGGGTGTTTTGCATATGCAGTTCTTGTAAGTTTTCTAACTGTGCCTGCTACATCCCAAACATTAAGCAACATGTATACCCTTTGATTTAAATGTTTTTGAACTAGTAGTGTGTGACACCTATAAGAAAAATCTTCAGACATATGCAAGGTTATAATAGACAAAAAACTCACTATGGCTTCAGAATTCATTATTGTTCACTCCTCAGCATAACTCAACTTCAATAAGACCGTACCTTCAAGTATTGCATGCATATATGACAGCATTGACAGTAATTAAAAACAAATATTCTTGTCAAGAAGGAAAGAAAGAGCAACACAAATGATATTAAAGCACTGTATAAAATGCTTGAGAAAGAACATAAAAAATAGGAAGCAGATATGAGTACATGAACAATAGGAACTCCTAATATATGAAACCACTCCAACTCAGAGGGTAAAAGCATGTGATGAAGGAGAAAAAATGTGGGGGAGGTAGTAGAAAAGGATAAATGAATCAATAAGACAAAATTCAGGATCACAGCTGAAATGAAGGCACTTCTTAAATGTATTTGAGTTAGCCCGTGTTAATTTATTACGTTTTATATCTATGCACTGTCTTTTGAAGAGGGGCTTCCTTACCAAGACGCTTCTACTCCAAGTGGCTGAACACCAGCCAGCTCTGCTCTGTTGGAGTTGTGCTCTCTCTCTAGGATTTACAATATCAGCTCCAAGACAGCAGCTACACATTGGGGCTTGCTCATTGTCTCATGTGTGGAAGCAGAGGTCCAACGATGATGTGATAGGGCAAGAACCTTGCATACTTCGTAATACTCTAGTTGGAGGAACCATCAGTATGGCAGCACATCCATCATTTTCACAAATATTCTTAACAATTTCTTAATATACTCTTCACAACTATGTTTAGACTACAGCAGAAAGAAAGAGTACACCATGGTTGAGATATATATATATATGTATGTATATGTGTATAAGCGTATGTGGGGTGGAAGGGGCACAGATACTTATACATACACATTATTCTTTCTTCCTATGGTCAGCTGAGCAATGGTTTTCCCTTTCAAAGGACTGTTTTGAAGCATAGTATTTGTCTACGGATGCTAGTAAGCATGGCTAATCAAGAAGATATGTTGATATAGGGCTTAACTTAAATGAGTGAGAACCACTGGTTCAGCCTCCATCTAAAAGGCACAGAGCAGAAATGAAGTGAGCAGTGTAATCATGAGGGTTATCTCCTGTCCAAGATCCCTCACCAGCAGACAAGTAAAAATACTATAGTACAAATACAACTGTCAAATTTTAAAATTCCTGCCCTCCACAGATTGCAAATCCATATGCTTCTAGGTATATCACTACCTACCACATGCTCTTTTGATTTCAGGTTGGTTAGTGTCATGGTTTAACCCCAGCCAGCAACTAAGCACCACACAGCTGCTCACTCACTCCCCGCCACCCCAGTGGGATGCGGGAAAGAATTGGTAGGGTGAAAGCCAGAAAACTCGTGGGATAAAATAAGAACAGTTTAATAACTGAAGTAAAATGAAATAGAATAGTAGTAAGAGTAGTAAAAATAATAATAATAATATAATAATACAATAATAATATACAAAGCAAGTGATACACTATACAATTGCTCACCACCCACTGACCGATGCCCAGCACGTCCCCAAGCAGCAATTTTTGCTCCCGGCCAACTCCCCCAGTTTATATGCTGAGCATGACATCATACAGTATGGAATAGCCCTTTGGCCAGTCTGGGTCAGCTGTCCTGGCTGTGCCCCCTCCCAGCTTCTTGTGCACCTGGCAGAGCATGGGAAGTTAAAAAGTCCTTGACCAGTGTAAACTCTACTCAGCAAGAGCCAAAACATCAGTGTGTTATCAACATTATTCTCATACTAAATCCAAAATACAGCACTAGACCAGCTACTAGGAAGAAAAATTAACTCTATCCTAGCTGAAACCACGACAGTTAGTAAAGAGGGCTTATTTATAGAGATGAATCTGCAAAAAGATTGAGTCTTTAAAAACCAAGGTATTCCATTTGTAATGGACAATGTGGTAAAAATGCTACTATATTTACCACAGAAAACAGGACCATTTCTTACAGATCTACAGACAAATTCTCAGTCTTAGTTTTATATCAAAAGCTCTGTTTGGGCCCCTTTACAATGTAAAAAAAAAGTTTCTGCAATGATTGTCTTTATGTGGATCTCCATATCTGGTACTGATAACTGCTATTGACTTATAAGAGACTGTAAAATTTTACATTAGAATACTTTCAATGAAGAAAGTGGATCTAGTTCTGTATTTCTTGCATCATAGGATTGATCTAACTTATTTCAAACCTGAATTAATTGCAATTAACTTTCTTGCACCTTTTTTTAAATTGATAACTGAATTTAGGTGAAGATGTGGAAATCACCTTTGAAGAAACATTGTTCATACAATACCAGAATATTGCCATAGTTAAAAGAAAAGAGACAAGGTTCTCATGTTTTGTTGTCTCTGTCGTGGTTTAACCCAGCAGGCAGCACACAACCATTTGCTCACTCCCCCCTAGTAGGATGGGGGAGAGAGTCAGGAAAAAAGGTAAAACTCATGGATTGAGATAGAGACAATTTAATAGGACAGAAAAGGAAGGGAAAATAATAATAATAATGATAATGATAAAAGAATATACAAAACAAGTGATGCACAATGCAATTGCTCACCACCTGCTGAACGATGCCCAGCCAGTTCCCACCACCCCGGCCAACCTCCCCAGTTTTTTGTTCAGCATGTTGTCATATGGTATGGAATACCTCTTTGGCCAGCTTGGGTCAGCTGTCATGGCTGTGCCCCCTTCCAGCTTCTTGTGCACCTCCAGCCTCTTCCCTGGAAGGGCAGTATAAGAAGCTGAAAAGTCCTTGACTTAGTGTAAGCACTGCTCAACAACACCTAAAACATCAGTGTGTTATCAACATTATTCTCATGCTAAATCCAAAACACAGTACTATACCAGCTACTAGGAAGAAAATTAACTCTATCCCAGCTGAAACCAGGACAGTCTCTTTAGACCTTTGTATGCTTCTTTCAAAGCAAATGAAGTCAGTCACTTACTGATATCAGTAAGCTTGGCTCAAGCCCTCTACAGAGGAACCATGGAAATAGGCATAGGATAGCTGACATGTCCCAGAAAAGGGCTTAGCCATTAATAATAGGTGGTATTTCTCATGCAAATGGAAGTCTGCTGAATTCTGCAAGAGACAGCTAAAATGCCAGTCAACTGCAGAACAATGAACAAAAAAAAAAAAAAAACAAAAAAAAGAGAGGAAGTTTTCCTTTCTTAGATAGATGTCTTTCATAGTTGCCCATTTCTGACTTTGGGGCACTCAGAAAGAAGCTGACGTGTCTGTCAGGCACAAGCAGGACGCTATTGCTGTAGTTACTCATTCCTCTCAATGTAGCACTTGCTGTTTTTTCAAGGTGTCACCTGAGAAACGGAGGGTAGGGATGTAAGAGCATGAGCTCTGTCACTCAGAAATACCTGGGAGTCCTGTTTCCAATGAGGCACACAGAGTCTCTCCATGTGCTGGTGCCTCCAAACCTCAGGGTCACTTACAGAAGAGCCTTCTTTTTGGTGAATCTTGGAGAGAGTGAAGTGACAGCCAGTCTGAAGCCATGAACACCTCGGGACACTACCTGCCCTGCCCTCAGCATCTCCTGTTGAACACATTTACTGGCAGGGTCTTGCTTAATACATCTGCACAAGGAGCAATGCTGCTTTTGTTTCCAGGCAGAGCTGAGTAGTGGTCGCTTGGGATCTAACACAGTTTCAGTCATATGAACTCTCTGTGAAAGGCGAGTGAAGCCTGGGAGAACATGTAAGGGATGTGATCCTTTGTCAGCTGCCTCCTTTCATCACCTTTGATGACCTCCTGTGTATAAGTTTCTTATCTTCTCCAACCAAATGCTGTGTATTTTCCTCTTTTGATTCCAGACAGCAACTCCCTCCATTAAAAATCACTGACTTATTTGTAACACAGCTCCAAGGCATCAGCAGTGAACCAGACAGGACAGCATTTGTAAAGTTCTTAGTACTGAAGTTCACTAATTTTTCGTAATTTATAAGTTTAGCATTTGAAAAATGAGAAAATTATGGTATTGTAGAAGGAAGAATTACCACAGCAATTACCACAGAAAAAGATATTAATGAGGGAGAGGGGAAAAGAGGGAGAGAAGAAGAGATTACAACATTCCTTGAGTTACAAGTACTGCAGATACATGAAAGAAAAATTACTTAATCAAAGATGCTACAGACCAATGAAAAATTACAAAGAAAAATAGTAATAACAGAAGTCACTACAGCTATAATGTTCAAGCAAGAATCAATATTTTGTCTGAAAGCTTTCCATGAAGACAGGGGTGCAGGGGTGTTTTTTTAAACCTCACAGCCCTCACCAGCAATAGCAGATTTCCAAAATGGCGAATACATCCTCCTAGCACAGCTTCTCTGGCCACAAAAGTTCTCCGCATCCTTCAAAGCTCGGTTGCTTCTAACAAGACCTGGACTGAAAAATACATTAACCTGAAAAGAGTTCTAAATAATATGCATTAAATCACCTGATCCACCTGGGTCACTTGTCATTAGCCAAGGACACAGTCAGGGTCCCATGCCCTGTGGCTTCTGCCCTGAAGAACCCCAGGCTCGTTCATCCCACAGCTCTCATGTTAGCCCTTGTAGGTGGTGCACAGTTCTCCAGGGAAAGGCAGGAGGGCCCACTCTGTCAGCTGAAATACCCAGCTTAAAAGAATGTTCCTTTTTATCTTTTTCAAATAGGTTAAGCTACTTTGTTTTTGCCAGATTGAGGCTTCCATCTGTAAAAATTCACAGCCTCTCAGTAAAACTCAAAATTTTCCAAATTTCACGATGAAATGCTCAGGGATGTTTCATTTGATTGTATTGTACTGCTGTTAGAAATAACTTTGCAAGTTCCTTCACTATTTAGGGTAAGGAACAGAATAGTGGGACAGAATTCACCAGCCAGAACTGAGCAATGCAGTTGAACAGGTCAAATAGCCTCAACAGCCTCATTAAAGAAAAGTTCCTTCAGCTGATTCCCTCTTTACTGACATTGTATTATCTTGACACAGGGGGTGTAAACATGTTAGATATGAAAAATAAAATAAAATAAAATAAAATAACATAAAATAACATAAAATAATCTACAAATTACTAAAAGTGTTAAGCCAAACGAGAGTGCACATAGAAACATACTTTACCAAAATATTTATAGGAGCCATGTGTTACATGAATAATCTGGTTGCCTATTTCTATCCTATTCCACTGGAATGAGAATAAATAGCCTTTTGATACTTGAAAAAAAAATGCATAGAGCTGGAGTTCTATTTAGCAAACAGAAAATAAAATAACATGTGGTAACATGTGGTAGGTATAATGAACCAGTTGTTCAGCCCAACACCAAATGCAGTTTGGTGCCCATACATATTTTTAATCCATCTCCTTACCCCTTCCCACAAACTGTTTCTTTTACCATGATCATGTTTTAGAAACTGCATCTACACCTCCCAGAGCTACCCATAACAGGAAATTATAAATTTTTTTTGTTCTTTTCTGGTCTTTGTCTTCCTATCCATAGCTCAGGATTTCCCTTCAACATATGCAAAAAGGTTATGAATCATGTAACACTTGCAATAGGTAAACCCAGATAGTATGAAGAATCAGGCAATGTCTTTTTATGTTCTGCCTGGCTTATCTCATTTTTGTGGTTGCAGCGTCACAGCTATGATATACAGGCAACTGAGAGGCTGAGAAATGTCCTGACTGTCTCACCAGAAGGCTGGGGCAAAGATCTTCATCTCACACACAGAGAAGGATAAATAGTCCATCTGCACATAGGCTCATGGACACCTACTGGCACAATCATGGAGATAAGTAAATCATTGTTAGTGTAAGACTGCCTGCTGGCTACTTTCCACCCTCTGAGCAAAGGGGCCAGTGTCAGATGTCCCGGAGTTGTTAACCTTCGTACTACTTGTGCTGTTTCAGAGCCCTCCTCTTTTTATTAAATGCAGAGTAAAGTCTCCACATTGAGACTGTCTAAACAGGAAAAAAGTAGAAAATCTGAAAGGCTTTAAAATCAGAAGACACAGCTTTCCTCCCCTCAAAATGCTTAGCTATCATAGTTTTTCAGTCAATCTCATACATCTGGGGTGCTTGAACATTGTTATATCTGAAAAGGTGTGTGGATGGCAGGGCAGATGCCTACCCCATCTCTAGTGGTTATATTAGGGATCCTTTATCGATCACTTCAGAAACCAGAGTGTATAGAAACTAGCAGGAGCCATAAGGTTCACAATGAAATGGTAAGGAGGATGCCTGATGATCAACAGGAAGGAAGGGAATCTCAGAAATGGGTGCCAGTGCTCAGGAGTTCACTGTATACCCGAAGGAATTAGAGTGATTGGGAAAGTCCAGCTTTCAGTGTTTTTCAATGGTAGCTGGGAGTTGAGCATGAATGAAGAGACTGCAGGAGAAGCAAATGGCATGAAGTAGACAAGAGCAAGAAGAGCAGCTTAATGATTGCCCTTCCCTAGAAATCAAATGGAGGAGGCAGCCAAATACAGCACTGCAGGCTCCTGCCACAGCTCTCTTCTGTTGCGACCCCCCTCTAGGGAGCTGCAGAAAGGAGAGGCGGTGAGAGCAGGTAATGCATATCCTTAGAAGTGAAGAGGAACAAAGTGACTGAAAATCCAAGGAAGCTTTCCTCTTTCCCCCTGCTTCTCTCTCTAGTGAAAAGGACCCTGCTTCTTTCTCCTCCCTGCTGTCCTCTCCACTCCTGTAATCCCACTGGCAAAAGTGATGGAGTCAGCAAAAGACAGGAGGTGCCAAATAAGCCCTGTTGGTCCCAGCTGTGACCAACAGCCTGGTGCTCTAAGCTGCAAAACCCAGGCAGTACAGTTTCCCTTACTGTCTGTGTCTCTCTCAGACACAGACTAGCACACATTCACACACAAGTGTACTCTCAGTATCCAGATAAGATTATCTGGACTGAACATCAGTGTTGCAATTTGCTTGCATCCTAGCAAAATCAACTTTGCAAACAAGAGAGCAATAACTAATGCAGTCATTCCACCTAATGTAAGCAAAATTGTCTGGAAGTAACTTGTGTTTTGATTGATTAGCACTATGTGAAACAGGAAAAGAAATATTAATGTCAGTTGCTGACCTTTGCTCAAATCAGGAGATATCTCTGTGCTTGCCTATTTCTGTGTGTGCACTTTGCTCTGTTAATCAGACTTCTGTTGAGCAAGAAATAAGGGGAAAAAATGTGATCTTATGGATGATTCCCACTGGAGTATTTTGTGCAAAGAGTTTATTACGTTTCACGAGGATAAACTGTGTAACGTCTAATTTGATTTCCTTAGCAGCCTTCTTATAATCCAACTTGGAAGTACCCAGTTCTTGCACTTTCCAGCAGCTTCATGGGAGGCACTCAGCACCTCTACAGCTCAGCCCTTACTGGGACATGGAGAAAGAGTCCGTGAGCAGGTAGCTGCAACATCTGCAGTCTGTCAACCAGCTTTGAGCTCTGACGTCCAAAACAGTGTCAGTGCCAAGGGGTGACAGCCAGAGCAATGACTGTAACAATTTATACTTCTTTGACTGCAACCTAAGTCTTATAATGTGGTAGACTATAACAGTCCCTTGATGATCGGCTTCCCTCTTGGGTCAAAGGAAATAAGCTCTGTAACTTTTAGACTAAGTATGATGAAATAATGTTTAGCTCATCATAATGTAGTACTTCACATTTCACATACGTAACTTTCAAATGCTAATTCATGTCTGATCTCCTGATCAGATACTAGAAAATCTCTCCAGATTAGTCTGAACTTCTCTATTTTCAGCTTAAACAAAGCAAGTGTCAAAGTGAAATGTTATACAGGGGGAGAAACTTAGCAGCTGGTACTGATTAACCTTTAATCATTAGAGAGGATGCTGGGATGGATTGGCTTATGGGCTCTATATAAGTTCCTTGCAGCTCATAGACTAAGACAAGGTAGATCATCCTTTCCCTAGTTCCCCTCTAGAGACTTCAGCACCTCCTTAGGAGTTACTTTTTGCCCTGTTTAAGAAAATCACAAGAGTTAGGCTAAATGTGTGAACTATTCTGTATCTTGGAAGGTTCCTGCCAATATGAAGAGAGCAGGTTTGTTCAGTATTTGCGGTATTAATATCACAAACAGCAGAGTTACAGGAATGAGTTGCGTGTCTCTAACTTCATTAGAAGTCTTCTGGTTCATATCTGGGTTTCTTCCTTTCCAGCTGCCTGTGAGCTCAGCCTGGGAGCTGAAATTGAGGGAGGTTTCTGTCTCCCTCTCCGTTTCTTCGCCCAGGAAAGCTATGTGGTCGCAGGGGGCTGAGGATGGACGCCGAGGAAAGATTGGGTGCAGGTGCCCCGGCGGAGCTGCCCCAGGGCAGAAGCGGTACCTCTCGGGTCTGCCTCCCCATAGACCTGTGCCGGAGCACAGCCTCGCGTCCCCGGGAAAATTTTAGCCGAGTGCTAAGCTCGGATTTACTGCCGAATCAGCACAAGGTGGCAGCATTTTAGCACACTTCTGCTGAGCCTGGGCAAGCCGTGACTTGGTAGCTCCAAACTCTCCTGCGGACTTTGGATGAAGGGGATCTAGAGGAGATATGATCCGGGAGGAACACTAAGGAGCTATAAAAACACTGTCTCTAGCTTAATAGACCTTATACACTGTGGGGAGCATGTGGAGAGCTGACTACAAAGTGTGCTGAACTACTATATAAAAACAGACTGAGAAAATCCTTATTTGTCTTAGCATGGCAGCATTGCAGACTCCAAGAAGAAAGTTGTCTTTTGCAATACACAGTTACAACATGTGATCCCTGTTAAGCCTCTACTTTCCAACTGGTGCTTTCCTGTGAAAAGTGTGGTTACGCTGCCCTGGGATGTTGTGTTCCACTGTGGTGCGAGTGACAAAAAAATCGATGATGCGCTGGTTATCTCTCTGCTTTGCACAAGGTGTTGCAGAGTGGTGCTCCTTTGGAGATTCCCCGTTGTGCAGGGCGAGTGCTTAGAGTCTGAGCTAACCCCGGGAAGGGGCTGGTGGTGGATAACCTAAGCTACCTCTGAGTTGAGTCCAATGGCATCCTTATGGGGGAATATCCTGTATTGATTGGAAAACACTAAAAAATGGTAAATCCAGCATCTTCCCTGATAACCTTTGCCAGGAGTTAAAGCCTTGCCATTATTAAAAATCATGCATGAGCTTTTCTAATTACAAATAGTTCCAGCCACTGAGTCTTATTATATGTTCCACTACTGGATTGAAAAGCTCTTTATGACGCAGTATAAGTACTTTCATGAGGGTGAAGTTATTAATTCTTTTTTTTAATTAAATGAAGCAGGCTGAACACTTTAAATCTGTCAGAAAAAAGGGCACTTTTTTGTGCTTTTAGTTATTTTGCAGCTATTTTCTGTGTGCTTTCCAGTTTCTTAACATGTTGTTAGATCAGTGGCCACCCAGAGTGAATGCGTTGTTCTGTTATTGATCTCAGCAGCATCACACAGAGGTAAAATGTCACCTCCCTGCTGCTGCTCATTAATCCCAGCTTTGTACAGTCAAAGAACTCTGCCCCAATAGCCCCTGATACAGACATCTCACACCTCAGCACAACTTAACAATATTAAATTGAGTGTCTGTGTTCCTTCATGAGACAAGTAGCATTTCTCTTTCTAGGCTGCCTTTTTTTGTTCATTATTCTGGTAGCATAGGAAAGCTATGTTTACTGAGGGGAGCTCTTCATGGTGAGATTTTGATAATCCTGCGGGATTTGAAAGGAAAACAATGTGAGAAAGAAAACTAGCTCTACAGTTCTCAATATTTTTGGTATTAAGTTAGGCTTCCATACTATCAATATTATCTGTCTTTGCTTTCTTTTTAACAGCAGAGAGCTTTTAGGGACAAATCCACTATGTTTGAGTCTTTTATGCCATATTAGAGATAAAAATAACTTTTAAATTTACATGGAAGTCATGGTAGTCCATGTGCTCCTATCAATTCCAGTTCTTTTTCACTTGGGTACAACAAACAAACCCAGAAGGCAATAAGAGAGCTGCAGAGTTAGGAAAGTGTCAGCTCTGCTTCTGACCTGTTTTTGCAACTTCTGTACTGGAGGAGCACTCAACCAGTTGCTCTATCAGCTACGCTGAGACCTGGCAAAAATGTGCAAGCCTCAGGCTGATAGAAGCGATCTCTGCTCGGGAATGGGCTGGGCATCGGTTGGCGGGTGGTGAGCAATTGTATCGTGTATCACTTGCTTTGTATGTTATTATTGTATTATTATATTATTATTATTATTACTACTACTACTACTATTCTGTTTCATTTTACTTCAATTATTAAACTGTTCCTATCTCAACCCATGAGTTTTCTGACTTTCACCCTTCCAATTCTCTCCCCCATCCCACTGGGGTGAGGGGAGTGAGCGAGCAGCTGTGTGGTGCTTAGTTGCCGGCTGGGGTTAAACCACAACGGTCCTTTTTGGACCACTTCTCATCTACCTCACTTCAAGTTCATACAGGTGTTATAGAGGGGCCAGATATGTTGAGTAGCCTCTGTAACCTTGAGTCTCACTTTAAGCAGAAAGCAGAAAGAAAAAGAATAATCAAAGAGATGAGTGAGTCACAAGGAGGAAGGGCAGAGGGATCAAAAGCCTCCTATCCCAGATGTTCAGGATTTAGCTAAGAAAGAAGGGGATGTAAGAGTGACCTAATCCCTCTCCCTGGGCTCACCTACTTTGTACTATTTGGATCTGGTAGTGGCACCAAGATTGTCCTGGTGGATCCAGGATTGAAACAGATAGTGAGGATACTATCCATTATTACAATCTCACACCGGTCATCATGCCTGTTTTTTGGGGAGTGAGTGTCCCTATCGCAGTAGCAGACTTGTTCTGTGAGTACTAACTAGCCAAAAACCAATAGTAAAGATTATAACAGTTTAACAGTTTCTTCCCATTCTTGGTTCATTGCAGCCAATCTGAACCATGAGCATCACAATGTTGTTAGTTAGTTAGTAATATACCACCTTCCATTTGGCTGAGGTTTTTGCATCTTATATAAAGGGCTTAATTGACCTCTCTTTCTTCTGGAGATCTTTCGGTATAAGTTTATGGAAAATGGAAAGGCCAAATTTCTCAAGATCAGATCAGAAGTTTCCTGAGAGAGTCAAGAATTATTTTATAAGCTATTCCTTGGCTAGTATCCTACTGCTGATTTATACTGTCATTCCTAGGTAGTCAATAGAAAAGCTGGAACATTTCTAGATGTATTTTCCCCCTGAGGAAGGCATCTGTAATTGAAATTTGTATTACAGTTGATTAGATGCCTCACCTAATACTAGATTCCCATATGGTGTCCAGTAAGAAACGATCTGTTTTGAAAGAAATTATCTGTCTTAAAGGTGTTACATTCAGAAGAGGAAAAGAGGCCTGGAAGAAGAAAGCAAAGTGACTTGTCCAAGATCATACTGGAAGCCTATGGTAGAGCTAGGACTATGGTACACATCTCAGGTGCTCTGCAATTTTACCACACTTCACTGTCCTTGGAGAGCTGTTCAGACTTGAGAAACTCTTTGTCCTGTTGTGATACCTCTTATTGTCCAGCTCTGTGGCAGTAATAGACCTAGAAGTGTTGAGCTCTGTGATGTCCTGGTGACCACAGCAGCAGGAAAACAATGACCAGAAGAAAAAGAAGCAACAGCTGCTATATCCATGTTTTTGCTTCATATCAGCTCCAGAACTTTCTCTTATTTCACTCAAAGATCTCTCTATCTGTAAGAAAAAAGGATCTTGATTTTCTGACATAATCAGATAACATTCTAATTTATACTACTGCTTAACTATACTCTTCATCTCTACCCATCTGTCTTGTAGATCTCTTTGTGAGATGTATGTATCTGGGACTGTCTCATTCCATGCATGCACAGCACATTGCACAGCTGAGCCATAAGCTCTAATACAGTTCTAGCACAATATTGGCATGCAAGAAAAAAATAATAGTTCTCTGGAAATTCCTTGCTCTGTTTTCCTATTCAGCTTTAGGCATTGACAATATAAATTTAGTGCCTGCATCTTGAGAGGATCAATGCCATACCCCCAAAATCTCAATCTTTAGCCAGAACAGCTAAGAACACCCTGTCCCGGGTGACCTGTACTTTCATGGTAAGATCTTTCGTAAGTAGATGCTTTCATAAGTAAGTGCTTTCATAAGTAGGTGCTTCCATAAGTAGGTGCTTCCATATGTAGTCTCCCACATGCTGGATAAACAATCTAAATTTCTCCATCCAAGCTAACCATTGAGAGTGGATGAAAATGCCCCAGCATCAATGACATCTCACATTAACATGTGAGTCAAGTGATCAGCTCCTGAACATGGTTGATGGCTGTGATGAATTCTAGCTGGAAGGAGGTATTCCTCCTGCAGTCACAGTAATTGCCTGTGTTTCTGAGAAGGTTGGGGGGTTAGGGTACAATCCTTTTTTCAAAATAGCTTGTGGTGCAATATTCCCAAATAAAATTGTTAATAATCCAAACTTGTCTCGTCATATGCCCTGAAGCTCAACATGGGTTTTAAAACTTGCTTGTGTAAACATTTGGGCAGTTTGCAATGCAGCTCTTACAATAAGTCCCTGAATACCTAGCCTAAGGTTATGAACACTAAAAGGTGACACATCACTGAACAGTTGAGCTGTAACAAAGTATTTTTGAGAATATTGCCTGTAAGGTACATAACTGATCAAGATAGAGCAGCAATATAGACCCAGGCAAAATACAGGAACATTTCAGCTTTTCAGCAAGGCTAGCTTAGCAGTGCATTTGTGCAGTTCTGCTTACTCCTGCACACTGTTTAGCTTGTTCAGAGCTAGCTGTGCATGACATAGTGTTGCAGGAATAACCTTAATATATATTTGTTTCCATTCTATATCTGTAAAATGGGCTACCTGGGCTTCCTAACGTTATGCAGATAGCAGACTGATGATAGTGGAGGACAGATTTTGAAGAGAGAATGCTGTCTGACCTGATGACAACTGAAGCCCTACATATACCTTGACAAGGAATTAAATTGGTGCACAGTAAAATTCAGCCTCCCTCTGGAGAGGTAACATGCTTAGAAATGTCATTTGTGCTCACTGCTCTCCTTAAAAGAACTTGGAAACCTCATGTGATGGAAAAGCTGACTCCCTTCCAGGTTCTGGAAACTAGTTGCAGTATTAATTCTTTACATGCTGCATAATTTAGACCCAATTAAGTCAGCCTGGGAGCTTATTCAAACCTTGTGAATTTTTACAAATATCAGATGCATCAGCAGTGTGGGTTTAAAAGCATGTTTGAACACTGCTAAATGTGTTCCTATAGTGTTACAGTTATAAAAATGGATCTGAAATAGGAGGCAAAGTCCTCTACAAAGACCTCTCCCTTATTCACAAGAGTGCAGATGTGGGACATGTGAGGAAAAGAAGATAAGTATCAGTGAAAGCAGGTTTAATTGGCAATGGCAGATGTTTTTGTGTATCAAAGTAGTAGTGAACACCTTCATGTTGAAGACAATTTTGGCCTTCTTCTGCTCTGAAAATGAAAATAGAAAGCAGAAGAAGAAAGTGGAAAAAAAATGTCCACAGCTTTCCCAGTCCTGCTTTCCAGGACAAATGCCCCAAAATACATTTTTGAAGATGAGCTTCATGTGTACCTGTTATGTCCCGGTCTGATTGTTAGGCTCGGGGAAGGTTCATAATGATCCCAAGGGCGAAATTAAGACACAAGCGAGGTCATATGCCGCTAATCAGACATTTTATTGGGTAAATATAAAAGAGTAAAGTGATAGGAGAGGCAGGAAATATTAGGTGGAAATTAAGCAAGCGTTCAGAGAGAGAGAAGCAAAGGATAGTCACCACCAAGGATCCAGCGGCGTTCCGTTGGTCCACAGTCTTCAGTTCTTCGGTGGTGGATGGCTCTCACTCAGGTTTTGTTGTGCCGTCTTTTATCCCGTGTTGGAGAGGGAGTTTGCCCTCTCGTTTCGGTTTTGTTACCCAGGGCAACATCGCGTATGCCACACCCGCACATCTAATCACACAATATGCATTGTTGGTGGGCAAGTGGCCTGGCCCAGATACCAATTGGTGTCCTATTCTTGGTGGTGCTTGATAAGCCAAAGAACGGCCTGTTGCTTCAGCAAGTTTGCACATTCCCTTGCAAGCTAATGGTACCTGATAAGCCAAAGAATGGTCGGCCCTTGGGTCTTATCAGACAGAAGAGTGGTCTGCTGTCCGGTCTTATCAGATAAACACACCCAAGCAAGCTTTGAGACAATTGTTCTTAACACTTCAGTCTCTTACAGTACCAAAGACTATTGCCCTTTTTGGAAAAGTTTTCTTGTTTCATCCAAGGACTGGGTGATGTTATCTGATGAGCCCTCCTAGTACCTGAGAGTCCTCTGATTCTCTGCCAATATTTTGTCCATTTGTCCAGCTTTGAATGGGGTGGTTGGCTTTGTCCTGGTGGTGGAAGGGTCCACAGTCATCCACATTCATCTAGAACTGACAATGAACTTTTTTCCCTCACTAAATATAGAAAGTAGTCCACATCAAAAGATCTAACTGGGCACAGCTACTTCCAGTGAATGTTCAGATAAAGGAAATCACAAACTCTAGTGATGAGCTGAGACATATTTTCCCAAAAGGTCTCTTTTACCTCCCTAGGTAAACCATCCTTTCTAGCCCACAGTTTTCTTTTCTGTGTAACTCACAAGCTGATGCAAATGGAGATGCCAGTCCTGCTTTGTGATAACCACACCAAGGAGACCTTTAGAGTAGCTTCAGTGCCTGAATCTAAGATATATGCCCTAGGAGAAAAAGGAAGAGGGGACACTAAATAATCTCTTGTCAGTTCAAGCGGTGTCACATCACACTCAAAACCACTAGCTATCCCACACCAGCTTCTTCCACACAAGGAGGGATGTTACTTGTAAGATACAATACAAAAACAAATAGAACATCTCTGTCTCATCACAGTTTTCTAATGCATTCTGTTTTCATTACAAGACTGGTAGCACAAAAATGGCAAGTCCTGCTATTTGCCTATGTTAAAGCCAAACTAACCCACCCAGTTTATTTATACAGTTTACTAACATTCTTGTGAGTAATAGCTTTGTTTTCTCAAAGATCAGCTAGGAAGTGATAACTGAAAAGCAATAACTTTTTATGGATCCTTGCCACAAGGAACATATACACTAATAATGCAGGTTGGGTTTTTTTCTTAGGTTGCTGCTCTTCGTACAGCAATTTCCCTAATCAAAGTGCAGCGTACATTAAACACTGCAGAATTTGCTTAGTGACAAAGATACAGCATTTTGGAGAGCTCCATCACAAAAACGTTTTTGATCTTCCCTTTTATCATAAACAGCTTGAATGCAGCAGGGAACATGTGGCACTCTGCTTCTTGTTTAAAAATGTATGAGTAGTTTGATTAATGGTTTCATCTACCAGATGAATTGAAAAGAGGATTTTCCTGGGATTGTACCAAGTGCAGAAGACCGCTGAAATGCTTCAGGAGAGGACTGTGTTTCTCCACATATATTTTCTTAATTAAAAGATCATTGCAATCACTGACATTAAAGCAAATTTTGTTGAATTCCTGTTTTGTTTCAGAGGATAGGTAGATGGGTTTTACTCCTGCTGTCTCACAGTTTCAGATTTTCCCAGAGCTTTCTAATGGCCCTAGTGGGCATTCCTAAATTGTCCCTTTGAGACATTTCTCAAGATCAGCTTTTATTTTTTGAACCGACAGCAAATCTGGAAACAAGTCCCAGCTGGGGAACTCCAGGGCATCATCTGGAAGAGAAGGGTCCCTGAGTGCCCAAGTGTTTAATGGCATGTTTATATATCACTAGACATATCTGGACCAGTCATGGGCTCCCAAGGCTCTCCCTGGGCTGCCTGCAGCAGCTCTGTGAGTCCCAATCTGGGTAAGAGGCTTGTGGATGCAGGAGCAAGCTGTGCTCCTAGCTGTTCCTGACACCATTTCATAGAGCCAATGTTGGCAGAGGTAAGACTTATCCACCTGTCCCAGTTCATGACTTAGTGAGAGTCACCACCAGCTGGGCTGGATTCATGACTTTCCTCATGTCTGAGCAGAGACTGCAGACCTGGCCATGACCCCTGCCCAGACCTATCCTGGCCAGTCTGAAGGATGCTCATTTACAGCTGATATGAAATTTTAAGAAATCACCAGGTACCTGGAGCAGAGGACAAGCTTCGCTTTGCGTAAGACAAGGCAAAAGTGCTCTGTAACCAACACACCATGGACTGCTGAAAACTGTGAGGTTCTAGCTCAGAGTGAATATGCAATGATGAATGAATCTATCACAAGTCAAAAAAGTGCTTTCCTTACTTAAATTTTGCTAGGTTGAAAGACACCCAACCTGAGAGTCAGCTATAAAACAAAAACAACTGGGCACATCTCACTTTTATAGAAGGAAAACTAGTCACTCCAAAAATGAAGTGATGAAGGCCAGACTGACATCTGTATCAGCTTCCTCTATAATTCATTAATTGCTTTTTATCTTAATCAAAAGTGTGATGGATACACTGCACTGTAAATGCATTTCATATCATTCCTGTCCTAAAGAACATCCAATGTAATTATAATCCTGACTAGATCATCAAAGTAGATCATCATGCTGTAAAAATCACCTTTGTCCATATTGTACTCATAGCTCTACTTCACCTTATTCCTGGAGAAAGAAAGTTTTTGTAAATAAGTTTTTGTAAATCTACACAAAAGTAGCTGGGAATTCTCAGAGAATCCAGGAGCTAAAATTGATAACTCAAATATTCTGAGTGCAAATATTAACTATAATTCTCCAGTGAATTCTCTGATTTTGTTAGCTGCAGAAAACAGATGTATGAACAGATACAGTATCCAGATAATCGTTTTATTAGGGTGTGGAAAATATTTTACTTTTTATTTCAGATTTTTTTCTGTCTCATTACCAAAACTTCTGCCCCATAAGAACCATATTTAACATCCCCAAATCCAATTTGCTTTTTTCCAAATTTGGTCTCATAATACGTATTTTGCACAGGATTTAGCTAATTTGCTAACAATTAATCAACTTAACTTAAAAATCAGAACCATTTGGCATGTCTGGCTGTGATATATTTGTTTGGAGTCCTTTCAAATATGTAAATCACTGAACTTTTAATAGAGGCTTAGAGAATTAAACATGTTTCTCAAGTATTTTATTTCTCTGTTTGGCACATACACACCCACAAACACACTAACACACACTCGCATAATGTACATTCTTGTTCTTTCTCTTTGCAGCTCCCTTTTGTATGTCCTATTCTTCCCTTCTTTCATGATTACTAGTGATCTCATTGAAATGAAGGTCTATCATTGTGTGTATCAGTCAACACGCTACCTGACATCATTTACATCCACAGCACCCTGTTGGAGAACAGAAACCTTCACAACAGTACTTTAAAACAAAAATTGTGACATTTTTGTGAATTACACACATGAGGAAATATGCAGCTGAATGGTCCCATCAGCAAATTGGAAAGAGATTGAACCATAAGTCACAGTCTGCCTCTGCGTTTCTCTTACACTCAGCACGTGTAGATGCAGTACATATTTCCCAGTTATCAGTCAAAAATTTGTAGAAAAAAAGATTGCCTGGGATAACTGATTACCTCAATTCCAGACCCTCTACACAAGGGACAGGATTGGTGTATTGGAAGTTTTACCTTAGCCAATTGCTCATGGGTTCATAAGATACTAGAGCCCTTCACAGACACCCAGAATCTCTCTCTCAGGTTTCCCTTAGCAAAAATAAAGGATTCACTTTGTTGTCTTTTACAAATATATCCTCCTGTGCACAAAGCTATGTGGGAGGGGCTGCTGTTCAGGAAGAGACAGAACTTAGATATATAATTTATGAAGCACTTTTGGCACAGGGATTATAAATATTTAGTGTTTGGGTGCACACTGTATGTTATGTGACCTGCATCCACATGAGGCAAAGCAGCCCAGCCTTTGGACTTCAGGAGCTGAAAGTCTCAGCACCTTCTGGTCTGAAATACTGTCAGAAAGATTTTATGCAAGATACATCCCTTTCTCAACTTGACTCCCTAACCTATTAAGCATTTAATTTATCTTTTTATTTATTTATTTATTAAGCACTTTGAGACCCAGGAATGAGAGATTCACTAACCGGTAGATAATATCATCCCTATGAGATAAAGAATCCAGGATTGCAAAGTACTCTTATGTCTTATTTATTTATTTATTTATCTACTTATACTCTGTAGAGCTGAATCTGTCTGATAGAGTTAATTACTACACTCTCCTCTGTGACAGCTTCCTCACTTGTACGTTGCCGGTCTGATGCGGATGAGCTCAGAAATCCAAGCAATGACCTGAAACACCCTGACCAACAAGCTGCTGGTTCTAAAATATGGAAATGTGTTCTGGCACACATTCAGGCTATTGCAACAAACAGGACAATGGCTACTGCTGCAGGAGAAAGGGCTGGAAACCAGCTTTCCAAAAGACGCAATGCTTTGAAATCACCCATTTATACCACAAGTTCAAACACCTTGAGGAACATCACATGCTGCAGCAGGAATGAATGCCCTGGTAGGTATCAGGGTACCTTGCTATAAAAGCACCCTGCATCTTGCTTCCTCACATCAGCATGTGGCAAAGCAGAAAGAGGCCAGCTGGTTCTTTGTAATGGTGATGCTTTAAGATGACCAAAAGCAAGCATAGCACAGGAGATCCAATGGAAGAGTGATCAAAGCTTTCCAGGGCTTTGATCAGCTTCCTGCTGCTGGCCTTCTGAGTATCAGTTTGAACCTTTCACACTTCCACCTTCCCAAAACACCTCAGCAAATACATTTGTTACAATTTTATGTAACTCGCAGGAGGATCATGCAAGTTCTATACATGCATGAATTTTATATACTCTGATAGCTCTGTAAATAACTTATCATTCCCAGTGGAAAAGTGTGGCATCTGGTAACACTGTTAAGTAAAAAATAAACCATTTGTTGACAAAATAAGAACACACGTTATGCAGTATTTCACACTCTGATGGGAACTCAGTCTTCAGGAGAAAGTCACTGGTGGTTTTCAAAGCTGGGAATACCAGGCCAGGCTGTTGGTTTTTAAACATAAAGCAGGTGTAACACTGCATTCATAATTCACACTCCCACTGCAGCAGCCCTATCAAAACAACAGCATCCTTCTTTCACCATGAGCACAAGTGAAGGAAGATGTTTGACAACTTGTTTGGCAATTGTTTGGATGGTAGGGCTGCTCAAAACTAGAGAGAGGTCTGAGTCATTTCATTCTGTGCTTTTCTGATTTGCTTCTTTTTCAAAAGACAACAAAAGTAATAAAAGTACAGACTACTTTACTGTAAATAAATGTGGTGCTTTGCTGAAATATTCTTTTCAAAAAGTCCTTGCCACCCCCCAGGAAACATTGTGCTGGCTCCCTTGTGCCAGCAAGGAAGATGTCTCATGAATGACATTAGGACTAAAATTTCAGTGCAGCAGTTCATTTACATAGCAGTCCCTGAAATATTAATACCGGAGCTTTTCTGCTGAATTGCTCCCCAGCGGCACTATGAAAGCTTGTTCCTTAAGACCGCCTTCTCTGTCACAGTGAGGTGTTGTAGTCACAATGGCTTTCAATAATGCAGTCATTTGTTTCTGTCTTAAACAGGAGTATCATCAGGAATGAACTGAGAGTATTGATCAGCAGTGCTATAAGGCGAGGACAGAAATAATTCTTATTTCTTGTATAAAAGTTATTTCTAAGATATCACCTGTAGATATTGTCTCACACGTTGGAATGCAATTCACTTCTTACCAACATAAGCAAGGACTGAAGGCAAAGGCTCAACCTTGAGGAGGATCCTAGTGATAGAAAATAATAATGATCTGATGAGTGGTTCTCAGGTGATTCTGATGCCTAGTTTTTCTGCAAGTGATCCTTGCATTCTTTTGGGGCATTTGGTTTTGAAAGTCATGTCAACTGCTTTTTTAGATTCTGATCCATCTCTCATGAAAATTAAACTAAAGTCTTGCTTTCAGACTACTGTTTTAGGGTTTATTAAATATTGAAGTTGGAATGCATAATCTTCATTTTACAGACAGTACCAGTTTGTTAAAAATGCTAAGGTCCTTTAGCTTGTATAGGTACTTAAGGTTTTTTTAACATTTCAAATTACTCTGAGATAATGTCAAAAAAATGGTACTTTATGAACTACTGTTTTACATAAATGCCATTTTAAATAACTGAAATGTGAAATATTTATGTACTTCATTTATAATAATAATCCTTTACAGATTATTTTGACCGAAATTTGGGTTGTGATAATCCCATCCTATAACAACAATATACAAGCGTTTCATTCTTGTAGTGATTCTAATAATAATACAAAACAGGGGGAAACAATATAAAGTGGAGGACAGAGAAGTATTATTATTCATTTTGTTTATAAATGCATTTGAAAGATGAAATCAAATGCTAAATAATGAAATCACTAGAATGATACCAGTATATAAAATGCTTCATACCGATTTGGTAAAACCTGGGGTTTACATAGCCAATTTATACTCATTTTGAATAGTTTTAGTAACCTAAATAATAACATTCTAAATGTTTGCAGGAATCTGCTCTTGGACTGGAGCTTACAGTAGTTCTATTTCCATGTAGATTGCCCCCACAATCCTAAATGACTTTGCTTCAATTTGCGAATTAAAACCAACCTGCCCCCATGATGAATCCAAATTAATCTGTGTATCAATGGGCATTTCTCATTTGTTCCTCCTTATTTTTCTCCTCTTGTTGTTGCCTCTAAATATACAGAGGGATATTCGGAGTACTTAGTGCTTCTTTGCTGAAGCAACCACACAACATTAGCAAACGGAATAGCAGAGGAGAGCATAAACTGCCAAGAACAGAATCATAGAAAAAATGCAAGGAGGGCAAGCCTTTGCCTCACCCTTCCCCAGATGTTTTTTTTGCCCAGAGAGTATAATAATTGTCAACTTTCCATGACCCAGTAGCAGGAAGCTTTTCCAAACATGTCTGTTGTGGTTGTTTTAATTTGAAGTTATCTGTCAGAGACATGATGTCACTGACATCATCTTATGAAACTACAAGGAATATAGGTCCGCTTAAAAGTGACCGACAATGCATAACCTTGGCATGGAGCTAGGTTTACGTTGTTGATTTACCGTAATGAGTTCCTTCTGGGTTTGGTAATTAATATCTCCTGAGTTAAGTGCCTCATGTCACTGCACTAATAAATCTCATCCTGTGCAGAAAAGAAGCTGAATTTTCTGAGGTGAGCGTGCTACTGAATTTATATGTGCAAAAAGCAATACCCCTCTATTCCCTTTCAGGGAATTAAATCATCCAGTGACATATTCTCTCTTTTCTAAGGTTTATGTGACAGCTCTCTTTAGATTGCCAGAACTTGGGTTAAATTCCATGGGGCCAAAATCTGTACATTATCATGGAAATATATTTTTTCTCTGTCACTTAAATCCAAATGTGAAATGCTTTCCAGACATTACAAGCAGCTGAACTCTTAATATCAGTCTTGTTTGAAATCCAGTCTGTTTTCAGGCATCACCTGACAATAAATTACCTGAGAACACAGACTGCTGCTGTGTATACATAACCACTAGAAATTAGCAAGTAATTTCTAAAGGGAAACTGCTAATTCTGCCCTCTCACTCCAGGTAACCTCTATGGCTGTAGAATTATATTGTTACCATTGATTACCACATCAACAACATGGCAATTTGCAGTAGATCAAACAGCTGCTAAAAATAGCTTCCTGCTGCTCTCTGTGGGAAGGACTTGGAAATTCTGCAGTAGCATTGCTCTTGCTCTTGCTCTTGCTCTTGCTCTTGCTCTTGCTCTTGCTCTTGCTCTTGCTCTTGCTCCAGCAGGATGAGGATAAGGATGACTGTCTTCTCCACTCTTTCCCATAGGTGTCTTCCCACTCTGGTCTTTTAGGTCAGTGAATTTTTCAGTGAGTAGAAGTAGCAGTGGTGCAAGACACCATTGGTTTGGATTGCTCTGAAAAAGCATACTTGGCTTGAGGGTAACCTAAAACCTTCTGAAACTTTTTTATCCTTTCTTTCTTTTCCTTCATATGTTCATTAGTCTTTTACTGAAAGTGATAACAATTTTTTTTCTTTAGAGAATCTATATTTTGTTATTTATTTGCAGGTATTTGATATCATGGCTTTTGACTATTTAAAAAGTTTTCCCATAAATATCCATTATTTGTTCATAATAAAGTAGCTATAAAAATCAGGGTAAGTATATAAATGAAGGTAAACGTAATTATGATCTGCATAAGGGGCAAAAGGGTCTTTCAGGACGCAGTGGCATTTCAGCTGCCATATATGCAGTAGGGCATATATGCCTCCATATGTGAAGTAGGGCTTATGTGACACCATAAAGTGCTAATGGGTGAGAAGAGCCAGGGAGTTTTGCTCAGTGCCCTTAACTACCTCATCCATAGCCCCACTTCAGCAAATCTGCTCCATGTGAGGACCTAAATATTCAGATGAGGTCCTTTGCTGCTTCTGCTTTGTGTACTCCACACTTACCCACCTATCACAACACAGTGTCCTGGGGAAGCAAAGCCTCTGTACGGGAGCATCAGGAAGATTTCAAGGGTGTGTTTGGTCTGCTCTCTTAGAGAGACGAGCACTTAGTTATTTTCCTGAAGCCATAAACATACAGTATTTTTATAAAATGTTATTATTTAATATCCTCCAGTTTAGATGTCAAACTACTTTCCTTTTGCATGTGTGCCTAAAAGCTAGAGTCCAAACAGAGCAAAGGAAGATCTTTTAATCTTAAGAAAATGACGTTCAAATCTTTTTCATTATTCTCCTTTTAAAAATGTATTTTGTTGAATCAAAATTTGCCAAAAAAGTTTTTCCATTCAAAAACATTGACCAATTCTACCTGCTGTAAAACATGGAAAAGCAACTGGATTGCCATGTGGAATTTCAGTTAAAAACAGGAGAGGTTGAAAGTCTTTTTCTGCCAGTGCTAAAATGCCCTTGATATGTCTAGAAATCTTTTTGACAATTTTCAGATCTAAACTGAGGGAGTCTTATGTTACACCTCATCTCACTAGCTAAAGAGGACTTGATCACAGAACGAAGCTATCCTTTCTGAGCTAAGTGATCATGACTTTATTATATTTGTCATCTGCAAGCAGAATGAACCCTCAGCTGGAAATTTTTGTGCTTCAGAGGACTCAGTTTCACCAAACTGAAAGTAATCGTAAGCTAAGTCAGTTGGGAAAGATAATTTTAATAGGAAAACAAAAACGGTGATAATTGGAATGAGGTTAAAAATGCTTAATAAATGTCTAAAATCTCACACGGAGAGAAGGCTACAGCATTTAACAATTCAACCTCATCTAACAGGAGAGTAAAAATAATAAAGGTTAAGAAGCACATTGGATGGTGAGAATAAATAATAGAAGTTATGTGGAATCAGGAAAAAACAGATAGAGGAAGAAAAGAGCAGGTCAAAGCCTACAGAATGTGGAGAAACAAGGAGTCTAGGAGCCAGGAGCAGAGGGAGTCCTAATGCCAGCTGTGGTCAGCTGTTGGGCAGAAATGATAGAAGGTCAATAATGAAGAAATGATAGGAATTCAATAATGCAGAAATGATAGGAGGTCAATAATGCAGAAAGATTGTGTTCAGCAAATGTTCTTGATCTGCAGATGAGGGAAACCATTGTGTGATATAGTCCCCACTAACATTAACCACAGACATCAAACAGAAGGCAATAAAGTTAAGCATTTTTAAATTAAGCATGCCTGAATAACTTTTGTTTATGAATCTTAAAAGAATAAGCTGAGGAGATGCGTCAACATCAATGCCGAGTTTTAATACTCTTGGATAACTGGAAATTTCTGACTGATATAAAAAAACATTTTTTCAAGTATTTATAGTTTAATCATGTTGTTATAAGCCAGACAAATAATGAAGAGCTGATATAGCATTCTGTTAATACAGAAATAAGGAGAGGAACAAATCAAATTAGCCTTGATTTAAGGAAAAAATTTCTCAAAGTATATTAGGTTTTTTTCTGAGAATCTAAGGCTTAGCTGAGAATGACATTGTTGTTAATTTAATACAGTTAGTGTCTTTTTAATGCTGTTCAGAAAGGTTTTGGCTTTGTTCCGTATGGTGTTTTCACTGAAATGAAAAGATAAAAAAATCAACATTACATACTTTCGAAGGATTCAAAACTAGTTAACCAAATTGGTGTCAGAGTAATTGTAAACAGTTTTCACCATCATTGAACAGATGTGTTTCTAATAAGGACCCTTGGGCATCATTTGTATTGAACGTTTTTTTCCCAATGACCTTGAAGAAAATGTAAAATGTAAAAAGAAAAAGGCTAGAAGCTGAAGCCTGCTGAATTAATACTGATTCCCCTGGCCTAATACATGAACCCACACTCAAGCTTTAATGAGCCAAACTGGAATTACAAAATGTTGAAAACCTTCACTATAAGCAGGGAATGCTAGCTTTTATCAGTTTATCATGGCTTAAATCAGATAAAGAAACAAGATTACATGTCATTTTTACTTTGATCAAAATGATTAGAACTACTTTAGTTCGTCCAGCACAAATTCCATGTCAGACCAGCTTCTGCTTAGCTCTGCCCCTTGTGTGTCCTAGTGACGGTGTCTGAACAAGAGGAAGTATTACGTTGAACTTATCATTTATGCATATCATAAATGGGCATGATTTTGCATCGAAGTTTGCACTTTATAGTGATGGCTCTGCTTTCTGAGCAAGATTTAATGCTAGCCACACTTTAGAGAACAGAGTGAAGTTGACCACGCTTCTCCACCCTGACAGTTGTTCATGCTGATCAAAAGCCAAAGAGGGGAGACTTCAAGTTCTCTCCTGAACCTAATTCAATGCTTATATAAAAGAAAAGAAAAAATTTAAAAAATTCATACCTGTTTTGTGACAGATTTCTGATAGTCATACTGAAAAACCAAACAAATAGGATATGAAAATTGTCACACTTTGCTCTGTTTGCATTAGGCAGGATATTTCTTCTATTAAAATTGAGAGTCCTCGAAATGTCATTATGGCTCATGGATACTAACAAAAGCAGAAGAATGAATCAAAATAACACAGAGGTTTTAATTCCTGTTTTGTCGCGAAAAGCAAACAGTCAGCTGTGAACTTACCAGGAAAGGTCTAGATGACTTTATTCTGTCTCTTGAATCTATCTGCTTCCTCCATTAATGTCATTTCTTTTTCTGTTCTAGCCTTTGGCCTACAACCATCTGCAGGGTGTACAGTGATGCTATTAGACGGCTCAGCAGGAACTGGTCACACCTTCTGTGGGGCATCTCCTGCGAAGTATCAATTCGTTCCACCAACAAAATGGTTCATTTCTTGCTGTGTCCTATTTTACCTTGTTTTGTCTTTCTCCATCATCATTTATTTCCTGATGGGTTTAGAGGTTTTAGAAAGCCACTGACTCTCAGTAAAGTGTAATATATAACGTGCATATGCTAGCAATGTTTGCATCAACACAGTATATCTCCAGATGTATTAGATGTATTTGCCCCTTCCATTTAAGGATGGAAGCTTGAACAGTGATTGTTATGCCTCTGGGATATTCAGTGTATCTTCTTCTTTTAACGACAATAGTTTATTCAGGTGCAATGCATACATATTGCTTATTTAGCCGTCATCTATAATTCCATGTGAGACAGGTCAGGTTTTGGATAAATAGGCCAGTCATAAAAGTAAACAGCTGAGATTTTCTTTTCTCCCACGTATTGTCAGCAATAACAAATTTACAACAACAATATTCGTGCTGTGCCATGCAACATATTCATTTGGAACATTTTAACACTGAGTGCTGTCATACTCCCCTCTCTTCCTATTCCCCAGTAAAAACAACTTCATAAAACCCTCAGCCCAGATCCAGGGCAACTCAGACCCAGCTTTGAGTGTGCCTCATTTTTAGGCTTCTACATTTGGGAAGAGAAGAGGACTGAATGAGACTTTCTAAACTAAGTTTCTCATTGTCCTTTAAAGAGGAAAGAGGTAGGTACTTCTAAAGGACTCCAGGAAGTCCAATCTACCTTTGGGGCCTGCGGGTACTCTACTGCTTTGTTTATCATTGGTATGATAAAAAATAACCAGTAGAAGTAACCATGTGTTCACAGCATGCCAGTAGTCTGAGCACTGGTGAAGCTGTTTCTCCTTGTTTTTATACAATGTTAAAACAAAAAAAAAAAAACAAATACAGAAAACACAGTTAATACAGTTCTGCAGTCTAACAGCTTCTGCGGAAATTGCACTGGGTGGTGTGAAAGTGAAGGTAAAGAAAGCACCCTTTCTAAGAGGTCTGACACTAAGCCAGAACTTTAAGAGGAGAGAAATAAATAATTACATTTCATCTAATAGAGCTGGAACAGGGTCCCCTTTGAAACTGGAATGAAGTTTTGGATGATACACTGACATTTTGCTTACTTTACATGAATGAGTACCACCATCTTCAAAATTATATAAATTTGACTCTTCAGCCTCTGCTTTACATATAGAAATCTTTATCTTTTAGGGCGCAAATCATAAGTCCCTGGCATGTCACATACATACAGTTTTTAAATACTTCATCCAAAGTTGAAGACATGTCTACAGGTGAAATATAAAATACAGGAAAAGTAACTTCAAGTAAAACTGGAAAAAGAGGAACAGATTAAAGATGAAATTACAAATGTAAGTTATTCTCACAGTGAACCATTCATTGCCTCTGAAGAATGCAAACATATCCTCAGGTTATTTATAAATCACACAAGCCCAGAGGGCTCTGTCTGATCTAGATTGAATCAGTCTTTTCTTTAGCCACTAGGATAACCATTTCTAGATCAGCTAAAACCTGTGTTGCTGGAGATTCTTCTGACAGTTAGTGATTAGTCAGTATAACAAAAATTCTCGGCAGGCTCTGATTTTCACAGAAGACCAGCCACGCTGACTCAGACAATATGCTTCTCCATCAGTAGCCTTAAAGACATGCTTACAGAAGAGTACAAAACAAGGCAAGCATATATGCTGCTTCTGCCTAGCACTCTTCCAGCCTCCAAACATTATCAGCCTGTTTTTTTCTGTATTTAGTGGTTTGGAATGGATTTCTCTTCTAGGAACTTCTGTCTTCTCAAACTCGCATCCCTTTTTAGCAACCACAGCATCCTTCAAGAGAGGTCCATTTGCTTGCAAAGAATCTGGTCATTCTTCTGAGGACTGTGTCACTAAAATCATACCTCCTCTTATCCATTTTCAAGCTAGCAATTATTTTCTCAGAAGACACACAACCATGTATGGCAATATTGTCTTTAAGCAGACAGTAATCTGTTTCTGTTCATTCTGCACTTATTTATCATTTTAATATGTATCTGTATTGTCTGCCTTACATTTTTTAAGTCAAGATGTTGTTTGTCAGTCATCAGTGTGACCCCAGTAAAGAGGCCTTTAGCATCTGGTTGTGTCTGACAGTGACTACTGTTAGCTGGAGGCACTCTACTCCAGAACAGTAAATGCACATTTTCTGCAAAGGGAATTTTTAAAGCTGCCTCCAAATTATTCATATAAGAAAAGCAACACCACTACTTATGATACCAGTGAGGAATTTAACACATGGAAATTTGTATGAAGAAGAAGAAATGAAAAAGATGAAGAGTCCTGGAGCCCTAACAGCTTGCCTATAATACAGTCATATCGTCCAATTTGAGAAAGGCAAATCCTGTATATAACAATGGCGAGGGGAGTGGTTGGCTCAAGTGTGATACAAAAACTGCCCTTGATCCATCCCCGTATCTGTATTTCTCAATAAATCTTTCCATGAATGCTGCTGGACATTGAGCAGGTACTTAATGCTAGTCAGGACACAGCAGGACAAATAATTTAGGTATCTAAAGTGTGATAAAGAATTCCCTAGTAGGTTAAGACATTTAGATTCAAAGAATTATACAGGAGCTAAATCCAAAACAAATAGACTCAGTTTTTTCTAAGTCTTACTCTAATTGCTTATGTCCAAAATTATGCTCCTGAAAACTTCAGCTCATTCTTGTAGAGGTTTAATTCTTCAAGTATTCTCCAAGCAGATTCAGTGTTGCCTAAGAGGATTATGGCTCTCGGCAACAGCCACTGCCACCCCTGCTGCTCATACTCCAGCCTGGTAACAGCTGGCTCAGTCACGATTTGAGAAAGTCAGGTTCATTTTTCTCCTTTGCTTGAGAATTTTTAAAGCCACATCTCCTGCATCCCAGGAAAGTACCCTAACCCTCCACTCCACATAACTGAGAGCTGGGAGTTTATTGGAGTCCGTGCCACTGCTAATCAGAGTACAAAAGGTTATGTGTCCCCTGTGCCCATTTTTTAGGGTATTCCCCTGGGTGGGAGGAGGCCTCAGGTGTGATCTCTCCTCCAAGGACCATTTATGTACTACAGCTTAGGACTGGTGCATGTGAAATGCATAAACAGACCGTGGAAGAATGTCAAGAGCCTGGGTCTTTGCTTGTCCCCAGGGAGTGCTCTAACTGCATAATCATGCTTACAGGTAAACTCTTTCCAGGATTTTCATGCTTTCATGCACAAAACAGCAGGCACCATGGGGAATGTCCCCAAGGAGCCAGGTATTTTATCAGAGCAGGTACAAATCTCTGATGGATAGAGATGACCCCTATTCTCTTACATCACGGATAAACACGCTAAGAATTAGCCTCTTGCAAGGAGAGAAATGGTACTAACATTGTTATGGCTATGTCAATTAAAAAACAAAAAAGTATGACCCATGCTCATCTTTCAAAGAATGTAGTGGGGACTCGCCGAGGGGAGGGGGAGAGAGGGCCGGGCTGCTGCAGAGCTGCCTCTCTGCCCTGGCAGTCCTGAGGACAGGGTCAGGCAGGAGACACCCCTGACATCCCTCCCTGTCCTTTATTAGTTGTCAACAGCAGCTCCCATACCTGCTGCCCTGGGGCAGCATCCTGCTTACCAGGAAAAGACGTTGGGAGATCAACATGCTCCGGACCCAGCAGTTATCTTACAAGCCAGATGTTGCAGACAGATGAAATGCCACTCATGGCTGCAACACCACGGACGTGGGATCTACGTAGGAGGCTGGCTTACACCATTGCTTTGAAAATCACTTCTCCAAAGTGGTTCAGACATGGAATTTGATGTGGTTTTTACCCACAGAGGTCAGTGCCTTTAATGCAGGTCGTTTCTGATGTTATGGTTAGATGTCCCATAAGAGTCTGGCATGCTATATTACAAAATGTAATGTGTCATTTGTTCTTTTTTTCTTTCTAAGAAATAAGTGTCATTCTAACTGCAAAGGGACAGTATGTAGCTGCTCTCAAAAAAAAAAGCTGTAAGCCTTCTGCGGTTTCATTCATGGTGGTAGATTCTGCAATTTATAAAGGCATGGGTGAAATAAAAGGATCCCTATATTAAAATAATATGCTGTCATTGTTCATAAAACTGATCAGGATGACAGGACTATTAAATAGTATATAATGTACATCACTGGCAAAAGTGTTGCATGATGCAAATCAGCTACTACTTTGTCGTTATGTAAGGTCCTGAGTGTTACATTTCTTTCAGCGTCTTCTTGTGCAGTCCTTGATGAACCCTGCCAAAGGAAACGTTTCTACTAACCAGCACAGAAGCAAAAACTTTTAAAGAAACATTAGTTATTTGATTCCCAACAGGGCTCAAAGGTGTCAGAATTTGTACAACAAACAAGGGTAAAATTACAGAAATTTCCTGTAGTATTATTAAGCTGATATTGTATTTATCTAAAACACCATACAGATTTTAGTAAGTGGCAGCTGTGGAGTTCGTGCATGTGTGGTAGGCAGATGGAAATGATCAACTGTAACATCTCCAAAGGGGCTTTTGTGGTGCATCAGACCGGTGAGTCATGAAATGAGAAATGTTTGTGTGACAGAACCTAGGAGCTCCATACTAGATGAAAGCAAATACCATCAAGTGAGTATACTCCAGCTTAACATACAGCGAGAGACACACTGTAGTCACTTGACTGATACTTTTTTAAAAGATAGTTCTAAAGTGCTTGGTAGTTCATTTATCCACAGTTCACAATTTTCCATACAAAACTATGTCCAAGCGGTTTCAATTGCTGCAGGGACAATATTAGATGTAAGTGAAAAGACTGAAATGTTATGGCTGTTATTACATAAAGTCATGCAGGTTTTTTGTCATTTGCCTTTGAGCTGCAAAAAGTTTCTATATAATATGCTCAAAGTGAATTTTAGGCTGAAAACCATCATGCTTATATATTCCATTTAATGAACCAAACAGGGCCTGAGAGTTGCATCTTGCTTCACTCTTAAAAATAAGTCTTTTCTGCACATTTATTTTATACTTAAAATGTTACTGATTTTGTATTTTAGATCCAAATATCTAAGTATCTCTCTCTAGAAGCATTTAATATCTCCCAAGGTCTTCAGCTTCATCCTTTACTTAGAAAGCACTTTGCTGAGGTACAGATATTGCAACAGACATTGAAAACCTACCTGCAGTTTTGTCAGCTCACCAGGGACAGAATAAACACAAGGGCTCAGAATTGTTTTCCCTTTCTGTCAGCTAGTGGCCACAAACATTTCAGTTTGAGTGCATTTTTTTTTAATTGTTACAATATTATTTTGGTTCTCCAAGCAGGGGTGACCAATTCATGGTGGTCATAGAATCATAGAATCATAGAATCATAGAATGCTTTGGGATGGAAGGGACCTTTAAAGGTCATCTAGTTCAACCCCCCCTGCAACTGGCAGGGACATCTTCAACTAGATCAGGTTGTTCAGAGCCCCATCCAGCCTGTCCTTGAATGTTTCCAAGGATGGGGCATCTACCACCTCTCTGGGCAACCCGTTCCAGTGTTTCACTACCCTTATCATGAAAATTTTTTTCCTTGTGGTCATGAGCCATTTTTAAATTTCACATTAAACTCTGCCAATAACTGGGTTGAGTTGTGTGTGCTTGCTTGGTTATGCACATGGTGAGCAACAGGTGGGCTGGCACTGGGGTTGGGCTCATTTTTGACTGTCTAGATAAAACTCTCATGAGGCATGCTGAGGTGATTTGGCTTATCCATAGCAAAGTGTTCTTGATTCATTGGATTGAAATAGGCAAAAACCAACACTGGAATGCATGCACATGGGATGCACGCACTCACTGCATGGATGGCTTTGACATCTGTTGTCTCCTGAGGTAACATGCACTGGGTAAATGAAGTAGTGCAACTTTAGCAGTCAGACCTTGTGCTTGACAGAGACATGCTTCACTATTGGCAGGATGATTGTGAATAAATCTGTAGAGCAGCTTGTTCCCAGTGGTGGTTTTCCTGCTGAAGGAAACTTACAGTTCAGCAGTCATGAACGCACCCTCTCAACTAAGCATTTATAAGATCTAAAAGGTAAGCAGAGAGGAGCTGTGCTTCACTCCAGATCCTTTAATGGTGGTCATTTAGCAACAGAAATACATTAAATGATCAGCTGGGTATCACTCTTAAAGTGATTTTTCCATCATGAAGAGTTACTGTTTTCATGTTCTGCCTATACAGAGACAGTGTTTCTACTCAAACCCATAACTTTTAGGAATGCGAAGATGAGAAAGACTGTGGATGAATGCTTGTTTTCTTGTAAGCCATGAAAGCCAGGAAACCATTAATATGTTTTACATCTGCTGTCATTGTAATTGTTAATATGTTGTACTTACTTATTCTCAAGTAAATACCAAAGCGGTAATGGTACTTCGTTATAGATCTAAAAATCCTGTTATGGGCAAAAGGAACATACCTTATATGCAAAGCCAAGAATTGCTTGTTAATGTCATTCAAATGTTGTCTATCAACAAGTCATATAATTTATGTAATTACTACCCAAAGACAGAAGGAATATTATTACAGAAAAAGTCTCTGCAATAGTACAATGACAATAGTTACACGCAATTCCTGGTATCTATACTTCTCTCTGCTTTTACACTCACCCTTCACTGCCCCCCTGGTCCCAAGGTTGTTGGCTTGAGGCAGAGGTGCTATGGTGAGCCATCAATGTCCCCAGTCCTTTGCCATGAGTATGATGTTGATGGTTTCTTCCTCTTCACTCCTGAGGCCACTTGGTGCTTCTTGTTAACGCAATATGCTTGTTAACACAACATGCACCTTGCTTTTTCTTCATTAGTCTGTAATTCCACATTATATCTGTGTTTACTACATGCGTTGTGTTTTACATATGTTAGCTGCCTGGTTCTGGTTGTTAGCTCTGAAACTGCTTTTGTCAGTGTCATCCTGTGCCCCCACCATTATCATCCCATATTTCTCTGCTCCTCTACACAGCATCCTGTATCCCCACTTTCAAGGCCTCGGCTACCACCCCATGGCTGTACTCCTCCACACCACACCATTATGCTGGGGTCGTAAATATTTCATTCTACACGGCACAATTACTTGTCACTAATTCTATATTAAGAATAATGGTTATATCACATAACTGTACAAGGCTACGTAAAAGTAAAATGAACCAGAAATAGTCACTTGGTTATTAGAAAATTGCTTGTTTAACTAAAACAAAGCTCAAGGCAAGTCATGGCAAGTTGAGAAAAAGTCAGTCTGATGAATTAAGCCTCAGCCCTGAGCACCTGCAGGGTTAGTACAAAGTCCATGGCTGTTACCAGCAAAGTCAATACTATTTACACCAGGCTACCAGTCTGCAGTAGACTGAACAGAATAGAAAACCCTCCACAGGGCAGGATGAAAGATATAGGCTAAATATTGAAGAGGCTTTAGAAAGCTATCTGACATTTATGTGATGACCTTATGGAAAAGTACTGATTTATGAAACTTATGCCATGTTATATGCCAAAACAAGATAATCCTTTCTCTAGGGCTCCATAATGTTGCAAGCAGATACGCTAAGGCCTGGGACTGCACATCATCCCACATGTCAGGCTGAGTGTCAGGCCTTCACCCACAGTGCTAGTTAGGAGGTCAGAGGATACAGACTTGGCTGACTGCACATCCCTACAGCCTCAGAGCACACTAAGTCTCCAGGACTTGTTACAAATTTCAAGAGGAGTTTTCTGCTTTATACCTCTTGCATTTTATTTTTGCTAAACACTTTAGGTTAAAGTTTACCAGAATACTTTGTAGATGTCATAGACCTTAATTTTTACATTACCTTTCATACTATGCCTGTGTGTCCCAAATCAAGATAACACTTGTTCAAGCAGTTTGTAGCCACTAGGTCATTTCAATATTCTTTAATATTTTTTCTCTGTTTGGGAATTTTTTGTTTAATTTCCATTTCCAAAGAAAAGAAACAACCAAACTGCTTACAAAATTGTAAACTGTACCTTTCAGTCTCAACTAATAGCAGAAGAAGAGTAAGACAAGGACTCACCAGCTGTTTCTGACAATGATGATGGTCAGACTACTCTTAGGAAAAAGACACATACATATCAAAAAGGAAAATTAAAACCTTGATATAAGAGAGAAGAGTTTTCCTCATGCCAGTGCTAATTCTTGCATTTTACTTTAATTTTTGTGCATTACATGGAAATGATTTCTTTTTGGTCCAGCAGTGACTTGTATGTGTTCTATAGATAGAAGAAATCCATGGCAGATTCAAACACCTTCCCACAACTTGAGTGTCACTAAAAGAACAATTTGTCATAAATTGATAGCACTAGAAGAAACTGCTCATTTTTGGATGACAAAATTTTAACTAGAAAAAAGATCAAAATTTTGTATAAACTCAAATGCAATTGGCAAGATCTACTTGTTTAATTATGCAAGAAATTTATAAAGCGTATAATTTTCTTCTGTAATCTAGTTATTTCTATACTTTCACAACTTTTATTTCTCCTCTTGCTTTTTCATTCATTTTTCAGGGAGTAGACAGGAGTAATCTGCTTCCCTTCTTTCCTCTGGATGTTTCCACTAGGTAGTTAATGTTCATGCCACCTAATCCACATTTCTAATATCTAAAGAACTCTTTCCCAGCACACAAGAAAAAGGCAATCTTCCCATCTGCAGCAATGCAACTGGGAGAGGCTCTACTGAAGTCATTACATTTTTACAGCTGAGCATTTTCAACCTTTAAATTAACCTGAGTTTCCTCAATGTCAAGAAGTTCAGGATTTACAGCAGAGCTTGATATAAGATCAGCTTTATTAAGTTTTTGAGATCCATGGTAATAGGTGAGCTGATTTGTTTATTTTACAAAACTGCCATTTTGTAGGTGTCCAAGATATTTCCTAACTTCTCATTTTCAATCTTAGTACTTCAGAAGCATAATTGAGGAAGCCACTGTACAGGGGGAAAAAGATATTCAAAATAACCAGTGCAAAAAGCATAGCTTCACCAGCTGCAGTTGATTCCTGGCTGTTCATTCAGCAGTACAGCTTCTGCACTATGACTGGATGGCCTTACTTGAGCCCTCCAGAAGATGTAGCTCACTGTCTTGCTTATTTGAAACCTAATTAATCATAATAGTCTGGGGCAGTTGCCAGTCAGTTGATGATTGTGTGAGTTTGGTTAGGGTTTTTTTCCTGTGAATTTGCAAAAACGACAAACTCTTTCAGAACTCTGGTGCTTTGGTGCCTCAAGGGGCAATCACAGGCACAGTAAAATACATTTCCTCTAATCCAGCTGGTTACTTCGTTTTGTTTAGAGAAAAGCCTTTTGTGAGCACTCATGATTTTCTTTCAGTGTAATACCCATTTTTATTGTTTCACTGTCATTGGAAGCAAGATACCACAAGTTATTGTGTTATGGGTGTTCAAGGCTGACCCTTTTTATCTCCAAAGAAATGTAGGGTCATTTCTCCATTTGATACAAGCCCATAACTCCTATTACGCTAATGGATGGTTCTAAGTATGCATATTATTAACTCCTTCATTTTGTGTGTCAGCTAATATTCTTTAAGTGTAAAGAGTTTCATTTCTTAAAATCTCAAAACTATTCTTCATCCATTGCACATTTGCAGACTCCATTTGCCTGCTCATCACTCTTCACACAATATCATATCTAATTTGTTCCAACACTGCTCTTAACAAGAAAAGTGAAGCCAAAGTTATTTAAGCTGATATAATAAAGGGTTTTGCTAAAGGCCAACTGCTTCATGAACAAATCTTTTTGTAGTAAGAAAAAAAAGTCAACAGCTTACATCAAGCTTCTTGGATTATCATATTTGGAACTTGTCAGCCTGATTTTTGTACAAGCATCTTTGAAAATCTCCTTCTGTCATGGTGTTCTAAAGATAGATGCATTAGTAATAAAACCTTATTTGATTAAATAATTAAGTTCTTGTCAGCCATAATTAAACACTAGCTCTTAACAAAACTCTAATTATTTCTGCTTAGATTTCTCAGGTCACATAAACTACTCTTGCTTCTAAAAAATGCAGGGATTATTAATCTAATTTAGTCTTACGTTTTGTTTACTCCATTTGTTCTAAACTGATTCTTCATAGTCAATGGAGTTGAGGACCATAAATGCCAAGCGTACCATTCCTGCATCATTTTGGGGCCCTTCCTCCTGCCATGGAAATCTCACGGAACAATAGAACAGATTCAGCAGATGTTCCCCTGCTTTTAAACAGGCGCAGTCTCCACAATAGAAGATAAGTTTGACCTTCCAATACCTTCCCAACACTATGTCCCATTTGATTCCTTCCTTCATAATATTTTTTGTGCAGATATTTTACGGTGAGTACTCATCAGATTATGAGCTCAATGAAAGGTGAAAACTTTGAACAACATTTTGTTTATGATAATGCAGAATACCAGTTTAATCCACAGAACCTGTATAAAAGATTAGAAAAATTGTGTGATCTATATTTCAGTTCAGCTAAGCAAAAAATATTTAAAACAAAATTTAACTTACAGCAAAGCTTCAACAAAAAATCAGAGACTGGCTGATAATTTATCTTCATAGCTCTGGGTTCTCCATGCCTACAAGTTTTTGTAATGTTTGGTGACAAAACAGAATCATAGAAATAACCCTATAAATGCAATGGGTAGGATTCATTGTTGCAATCCAGGCTTAGGCTTAGGCAAGCCAACTTCTGCCGTGTCCCCCTAAAGACGCTCAAAAAGTTGGACAGAGTTGCATTTTGTGCAGCACTTTCAGATAGAGCCTTTAACCAAAGTCAGGAGACGAGCTCAGATTTTCCATAGAAGTTTTGCTACCTGCAAAGGGATCTCATGGGTGAGGACATCTTTCCAAGGGAAGCCTAGCAACTGCAAAGCTGCCCATGAGAGGGACTTGTGGGCTGATAAGAGGGAGACTGTTTCCTGCCTTGGGGATTTGACATTCAGCTGAGCTGGGCAGAATGAGGTCCCCAGTCATAAGGGATATATAGCTATCAGACTACCAGTGGATAAGAATGGAGACCAGGCTTTCTCTCCTCACACTCTCAAGTCTTTTGGGCAGTATAATATGTTTAAATTAGATGTTTTTATCTTCATGCATGTAATAGACTCTTCTCAGCTTTAATAAAACTTCCCTTTCAGGTTTTCAGACAGTCTGATAGTGTCAGACATAGATGTAACTCTGAAAAAAAAATACAGAAAATACTAAAATTTCATCTACCATTTGAAAAAGACCATTTTTTTTTCACAGAGACTAACAGTTTGGAGTATAATCTCTGAAGAAACTCAAGACCATCTCCAAAATGAAACCAAGTCCTGTTTCATCTTAGCCTGAAATTACTTAGCTCCAAAATGATGCCACAAGTAGCCATTGGTCACTGAAAGAGAATTCATCTATGAGTAAAAATTGTCTCTTAATTAATGAAAATTGTACAGCCTGCACAACGTCCTACAGCCTGCAAAGTGAATCTAATCTATTTATTCCACTTCTGTGTCCTACGCATGTATCCCAGCAAAAAGGAACATTACAAGATAGAAAGAAGTTTTTTGTTATTTATTTAGACAGACTTCATGTCTCAAAGGAGGACTTTGGGGACTTGCAAGACCACACAACATCAAAGCGATGTAATGTTACTCATGATTGCATGGCTTTTTATTTAAAAAATGACACAGCAATGGCTTACTTAATCAGATTTCTTCTGTTCCTCCTTCTATATACAAAAAGAAATGAAAGTAAGAAAGAAAGTTGAAAGGATAAGTTTTTATGCAAGCTACACTGTTTATTTCTGCACAGCATCAGCCTGATAAGCTATTTCAAGAAGTTCTTCCAATCAGTTTTAGAAGTCAAATGGGATAAAGTGCACAGTTTCATGGATCATACGCCTGATAAAAAGAAGTACATAGAGGCTAGCGTCTCTATCTGATCTTATCAGCTTGAACAGCAAGGAGATTTTGGATGCAAAGTGACCTTGATAAAGGTGACTGACCAATTCAGACTTTAAAAACAGGACTCTTTTCCAAGCATGAATCTTTCAGTAGAACAACCACAACTAATGCTCCAACAAACTGCCATTATAATACAACTTCTTTAGGAAAAACAAGATTCCTTGAGATTTTCAACATCACAAGAAATATTGGCTCATCCTTCAGTGAATGGAATAGACGGAATATAACACAGATGGAATATAAAATAGGGAAGTAGAAGCAGAAAGAATCCTGTAGTTAAAGCACAGATAATGATTCATGGGTAGAGGTGCCAAAATGATGTTCCCTCAGCTATGAAACCTCTGGTTTTTTGATTGTGAGTTTTAAAGTTATGATGAATCATGACTCAATCCCAGGAAGCAAGTTGAGCTGGCATGGGTTTAAAGTTGGATTTCAAACTCTCCTATAGCTAAAAAGGTGCACGTTGCAAAGCTTCACACTCCCTACTGCATTTTATTTTGACTGGCTTGTGAGCCTGTAGGCCAGGAGCATCTACATCTTGTAGATGTCTGTCCATCCCTGCACTTTTCATGACAGGGTACTATTGTTAGCTAAATAGCAAATAAAGCAAGTAACTATGATAACAAGACCAGATTAATTCCATGTGCTATTTCTTCTGCTGCACTCATAAACTTAATAAATCATGGTGGTTTTTACTTATGTACATTACAATTAATATTATACTAGAAATACTGTTCAGGCTGCTGAATATCCATCTTCAGCATGTAACAAAGGAATTTAAAGGCCACTACACTTAGACTTTCAGTCCACATGGCACAGATTAAATCACCTGCTCTTACAGGACACGTTAATCACACGACATTGGTACACAGAGTATATGGTGAAAGTCTAACCTCTAGGGGTAAGAAATAGCCATCAAAGAGATGACAAAGAAATTAGGACAAATTTCCATAAGCTAAAGTGATGGGCTGTGAGTCTGTGAGTCAGGGTCAAATTCTTTTGAAGTTTGGCTTCCAAGAAGAGAATTTCTTTTTGAACAGTATTATTTTACAGTAGTCACTCCTCTAATCTGAGCATGAATGCTAACCCAGACATTCAGAATAAAAGGTAGAAATAATTACTTAAAATAATTACTTAATGCTAAAATAATAAAAGGTAGAAATAATTACTTTATTCAGTAAGTATTTGACTCCCATCATGTAGAGGTGGCCAGGACTAGATTTTTGCTGAGCTCCTCTTGCAGGCACTAATGCTCACTGGAGTGACTCTGGGAGCTCCTGAATGTCAGGTTAGTGAGTCAGGTGAGCTCCTACCCACCATGTGCTAGACCCAGAATGAACAAACCTGGCATCAGACCAGTGAGCAGCTGATGTGTCTCAAGAATTTCAGAAGAGCTTGATTAGCTGGACTGGAGCACTTACCTTTATGAAAGAAAACTAGCATTTTAATTTGTGTGTGCAGCCTTGGGAGGACTTTGCTTGTATTGATTGATCAGAGCAGCAAAACACGATTTAGTCAAGAACCTGCAGAGCTTTTATATCTTGGAGGCATTGATTCACTGACGTCATTCTCCTCTGCTTCCCCTTTCCTCTCCCACTCCTTAGATGTGTTGAGTGATTTTCCATCCATTTTGCTAAAATGAAGCTGTGTCTGGTTAGGTTGCCAAGTTGTTCATTATTCTCCTCTGTCCTTTTTATCTGAATATATCTAAACATAACACTGGACTGCAAGAAGAATTGTCATTTGGGGAGAGAAAGTTCTTACCAATGATGGAAGAAAATATGCTCTGTTTTCTTTTATTTTGTCCTTCCCCTTCATTTTTATCTTTGTTTTCTCTTCTTTTCTTGTGGAGATAGATACACGCAAAACTTTTGTAAGAAGTTTCAGGGGCCCATCCATCCCTGGGCTAGACCAGTGCCAGGAGGCAGAAAAGGTTGTGAAGAGTGACACAGGGCAGAGCTGAGGCAGGAACCACTTGGGAAGAAAAAGGTCCAAGTTTCTCTTGAAACCAGTCTGGATCATGGATTGATATTGCTGGAGAAACACCTGGTGGACTTGAGTATTCTTCACGGAAGAGCATGCCTACGTCAAAATTTAAAATGAAATGGGCATGGATGGAGCCTTTTCACTAAATCGATCAAAGGCCAAAGCCTCCGTTAGACAGTCAAGAGTGCTCACATCCTTCCCACTTGCTTCTTAGTTTACTCATCCCATCAGTTTTGCAACAGCTACCTCATGTGGAAAATAAATGCTGTTTTCTATCCAGAGCGATCCTTCGGAGCTCTGGCAATGTTATATACTCTGCTGTAATGGAATTTGAGACAGTTAAAGCTGACTGAGGAGAATTTCCCACTAATTCATAACATCCTACAAATAAATTGGTGGAACCTGCTGAGTTTTTGCTAACAACAGTAATTTCGATGTGTGGTGTTTTTTTTAAAATAAGAGGTATTGTCTGATCCCTGCCATTTTGAATAATTAGGTATTGAGGGGGAACAGAAATAATTACTTCAAAAATGAAATATAGATATATGTATGCAGCCACAACTTCTTAAATGATACCACTGTAAATGATTTTATTTTAAACACTTTCATTTGAGTTGGTTTCCCACAAGACAATAGCAAAAAAATTTCAGCTTCCATTGCTCAATAAAAATGAAAATATGCAAGTCAATGCCAGTAGTGAATATGTTACTGAAAATACTAAGGGCAGGTGAAAGCAAATAGATTGATTATATAAAACCAAGACAAGAAAAACAAGAAAGCAGTTCCAAGCTTGCAAAGAAATTCATGCACTTGGACCTTCATTATCTAAAGGAGTCCCACAGAAATCTGCAGGGCCCAGTGAAGTCACCTGTGACATAAGAGTAAGGCAGCTCAATACCATGGATGACTGGGTCAAGGATTTTTGTACTTTCAGATTTTTGTGTTGCTAGCTAGGCCTCTGACAAAAGGACCCTTTTGGAGAATTGGGGCTGTTAGTTTCTTATTTTGCATCCAAGAGTATAGAGTTTATAAATATTAAAGAGCTTCTTAATAATGTCTTACTCTACTCATAATTCTCTGCACCTCTTTTTTCCTGTCAGCATGCCACGCACACAGCAGTATGTGATCAGTGAAAGGGAAGGGTTAGTTCTGTGAAGCTCTAACTAACTTCTGAAAAAATTGATAATTCTGGAAAGGGTCATTAGGTCACATCTACACTAAATTCAAACAGTTTGTGGCTTCAAGCACAAACTTAACTCCTTTCCATATTACTTTAGCACAAGTCCCTCTCACAGGCAGGATTTGGATAAAGGGAAAATCATGCCATTCACCAGCACAGCATGACACACTGACTTGCAGCAGGATATTGATTTACCTGGTTAGGACCAGCCTGGCCAGCCCAGCACTGCCATTTGTCTCGGTGCATGGCATGGCGAGCTTCAAGCAGACTGATTTGCTGGGCTCCCAGCAGCCCAAGCTCAGGGATGACTACACCAGACAAAGCCAATGGGTCTGAGCTGAGAAACGCTGGGCTCCTACAATGCCAGCAGGAGCTGGTTCCCATGATAGATATCCCATACCAGATACATGACAGTAAAGTTTCTCCTTCTGTGGCACAACTCAGTCTCCTGAGAGACACGACTTATCCCTAGGTTCATTTCTATGACATTTCTGAAGTACTCAAAACCTCTCTGAAGAGCGATATGGCTCAGGTTTTTTTCTTCCCAGAGAAGGCTTGTTTACAGATACGATACACAGCATAGCAGAAATCAGAAACAATTTCCTGTAACTCCTGTATCCATTCCTCAAACAATGAGCTTTTAATCCTGGGTTTACTCTAATATATGCATATCTTTCTCCTGCACTAGCCTCTAGTCCCTAGTCCACTTTGTGCAGCCTGCTCAGCAGTTTTTCTTTGCTGTAAAGACAGAGTCCGGTTTGTATTATTTGAGGGAACTGACCAACAGCAATACCCTGAGCACTATGGCATCTCCAGATCCTCGGGGATTATCACTGCCTTGAGTTCATAGATGTTTCTGTAGAATGTAAAGTTTTAAATTTTCTCTTGGATGTTAGCTATGTATCTTCTCTTTTTCTTTCCTTTTTTTATCTCTGAAAAGAGAATACACTGGAAAACATCCTATTTTGTTTTCATCCTTTAATCTGGATGCTCAAGTTAAGGTTTACATTGTCACAGGCTTCCTCTACATGTCATGAGGAGGGATAGGCCTTCCTAGAGGGTGAGTCAGTGGCTCGTCAGTGGCTCATCAGTGGGCTAAATTGCCTAATTGCTCCACTGTCTATCAAGGAAGTAGCATTGCCAAGGCATCAGTGATGAACCCATTTCTAAAGGACTTCAAGCAGTGTGACTGTACACTGTGCCATGTCTGGTTGGAATTTATAAGATGGGGGTTTATAACTTCTAGGTCATTTTCATCAGTCATATAGGCAAAGTAACTCTTCCCTGCCAAAGAATCTTTTTAGACAACTTCCATTGAAAATGCACTGGGAAGACACATCTTCCCAAGGGCAGCATAGAGGCATAATGCCTTCAGCTCTCAGAGGCACCAACTCCACACTTGCACATCTACCACAGAGTGTTGGTTGTCCTTTCTCCCTTCAGCATTTGCCCAGTTCAGATGGTATTCAAAAGGGGAATGTCATAACAAGAACTGCTTGTTATAAATTTATTCACCTCTGCCTCCTAATCCATAGAGATTTAGATCAATAAACATATCAATAAATGGATCTATGATTTTTAGGTATGTCTAACTGTCAGGTTGTGGCCAGGAAATATACTGCAGCCATTGCAACACTTCAGCTTTGACGAGCACACTCTGCTTATAGAAGGATTAAATGGTCAGCCAGAGAGGTCTGGAAAAGAATGGGCTCAAATCTGTGCCTTAGAGCACCAAAATATGTCTGTGCAGTTGGCAGCTGTTCCAGATGTTTAAAAACTGGTGCATGAGTCCAGCTTCCTTGCACGGTGTGGCAGGTACAGCCTCAGGAGTGTTTGCACATGGTCTCTGAAGAGTTCAACTGTACTTCCCCAGTGCCACATAGTTTGTCAGACGGTACTTCACTTATGGATAAATACAGCTTAGCTGCTAAGTTACAGTCATCAGTGGTAGTCTCAAACAAATGGCAAGGCTGAAAGGGTGGTCCAGGATGCAAAGCACATTTGAGAGTAAGGGATCCATTTCCAGTCTTGCTCATTGACAGAGCAACACCAGTAAATGCCACCCAGTGTTACCCATAAGATCTGACACATGTAGATAGTTTAGGAAACATTATTTTTCTACTCCTAGGGACAAAGCGTGTTCTAGGAGTAAAACTGCTAAACAAGATGCCTAAATTGACAGAAGAGAAAATGGGTGCATGAAGGTGCTTTTGAATGGTGGGATGCTACAAGGACTGCAGGACTATGAGGGTGTAATACTGTAGGATTTATGTTTGAGCAACTAGATTACAAAAAAGGGTGGGCAGCACCTAGAGCTGTGTGAGATTAATGCCATGATCATAAGCTACTCCCTGTCCAAACCAACAGAGATTCATTGGACAGACAGCTGTCACTCAACCTGGGGACAGCACTGAACAACTCACTGCAACACTGCCAAAGCTGTTTAGAGACCATCTTCTCAAAGGAACTCTAAGGATTGCTGCACAAATTTCTTGTTGGTGGTATCACCAGAAACCAAGGAGGTTATCAAAATCCAAGAAACCCTCTTTCCACTCCTCTTCCACAGGCTGTTGGGTCAGATGTCAAGGCAGAGGAGATGCCTTGCAAAGGCATGGTGGGCATGAATTTCCTTTCATGACCAATTGACCCACCCTTGTGGTACAAAGCTGTTGCATGTATTTGCATTGACAAATATGCCATATGAATTAATTTATGAACAGTTTCTTGGACAAGAGTAGCTTAGAATGTAATAAGCATATTTTCCTGTGACATACAGAAAAAAAGGCACTTGCAATTTTATATAGATCTATGTATATCCCAGGCAACACAACTCCCCAGCCATTCCCGAGCTATCTACTTGGTATTCCTGTAAGTGTTATATCACCAAAGTATAAGAAAGAAAAGACATCAGTATTGTGTACATAGAAGCCATGATCTATTTTTGGTGTTATATTGAGGTAAATCAGGAATCAACCCAGTGAAGAAAATTGCTCTCAGATACACTGGTATTAACCTGAAAGCAGAGCACAGTCCTTGAAATGCAGTTATATAACGTCTGGAGAGGAGACGCTGGTGAAACAGATGATCACTGAAATGCTATCAGATAATTAACTGAAGTCAAAGCCCAAACCTAGATCTCATTTCTGCATATTAATTTAGTAAAACAGATTATTCATGCTTCAGATGTTACCTTTTCATTTGGGAAAAACAGGTATGTCCTTAAGGAAATGTTGACTGGATTTCACTTGCTTATTTTAAATTTAAAATCCTCAAGAGCAGCAAAGAGAACTGTATAGCTGATAAACATTTGAGACCAAGGGGAAAACATCACAACCTATCACCAATATTTTTCGTTCCCCATGAATGATTTACATTCCCCTGCACTATCAGATATCTTCAAAAGAACATGTCAAAAGAGAAGAGCAGTGCACTCGGTCCATGTAAAGTTAAATTCACTGTGAAAAGTCCTACGAATTCAAAGCTCTGAGACCCAGTTCTCATTTCTCATGTTGAGCACACACTTGCAGCCAGGCTTTGAGAAGTTTCTGGGAGTCTGGGGAGTTTTCAGGCTCTACAATGACATGCCTATAGGAAAGTCCTCATTGAACTGCATTGCAGAGCACTACAACAGAGCCCAGGTCTCTGTGGCACAAATGCCTGTTGTTCTCAAATCCCCTTGGCCTTAGCTCAGGGGAGCTCAGCCTCTGACAGCAGAGAGCTTGCTCACCACCCCAAACCAAGGGATGGTTAGCACTCAAAGAAAGCTGGGACCATTTGTTTCCAGATCAGTCTGGGTAATCCCTTTTAGTGAGTTTTACAAGCAATAGTAATAGGGTTTTTTCCTCTGTTGTGTTGCTTTGGTTTTTTGTTTGTTTGTTTGTTTGTGTGTTTTTTCCGGTGTAGCTTTCCATACTGGAGCAGACTAAGAATACCGAGTGGCAAAATTTTATCTTTTTATAGCCAAATCTGTTCAGTGAGAGGACAACTGAGATTCAATAATATGCTCGAATTCACCAGGTGTGTTGCAAAGATTCACTCCAAAGAAAATCTCACTAAACAGCATACTGATGCCTTGCCCTTGACATGTCCTTCCCTATTGCAGTGCAGCCTGAGACAAGGCTATTTTCACCAGTGGATTATCATTCTTCATTATAGTCACTGCAAAGTGGTGGGTCTGGAACCCACCAGAGAAAATTTAAATACACTAGGAATACGTAGTGAAGAAGGCATGAGCATTTTACAGAATCCATGCAGCCAGAGCACTCGATTACAAAAGTGTTTTAACATTACTTAGTGTTTAAGTATTTATTTTCATCTGTGTTCTCCTTTTACCCAGTCTTGATTAAGTCACGGAAGAGCTGCAGGTAACCTCCAATCATCGTGCATTTAAATTAAAAAAAATAACAGGCATCATCATCTTTTCTGTCCTACTGTGAGCTCAGAGATCCTCTGCTTCCACAGATGGCCTGCCAGTAGTAAGCGAGCTCTCTCAGCCCAGGTCTGGAAGTAAGAGCTTTCCTTCTGCCAAGTACAGTGGGTCTATGGAACATTTTCTATGTATGCACCTGTGCGTCTGTATTTGTATGTAAAATATACAATGTAAATAGTATAATCCATTATAATCCTCAGCCCTCATTCATTGTTGCAGGAATTTAGCAAATAACTGATGAAAATGGAAGGAGAATGTGACAATCATCTGAGAACAAATAAACTATTTATTCTTAAAAAATGTAGTGAAGAATAGCTTTAATATTCAGCACAGCTTAATGAAGACACTTTTCTTCTCAGTTCTTACCAAGATGGAACATTTTTTCTTTGCAGTTAAATGCAAGTCCTTCATTGTCTTTAGAAAGCTGTTGCATAAAATGACAACATCCATGTGAGTAATGCTGACTTTTGTCATAGTCTGGCTCTCATACCAGAAGGCCTTAGTTACTGTGACATTTAACATGTTAAATTTACTGTCCATAGAAAGAATTTTGGTTAGAGTGTATTCAGCAAGGAAAAACTCACAGCTGATGTCCCTTTTAATTAAAAGATATAATGTTGCCAGGACAGACTGATTTTAATGTTACTATGTCACCAGAGAAAAACAGACTATTTATTTATAAAATGACTCATGAAAATGTTTTCTTCCTATTTACATCTGTTTCAGGAAATTTTTAAGAAAGAAAATATTTTCAGAAAATTCAGGAAATATGATTAATAGACCTAGGGATTTTTCTCTGGTGCATATTTCCTCTTACAGCTATAATTGCTGCCACAGCAGCAACGCTGATCTGCATCACACTCCACCATTAGGTTTAACCTTCGCTGGACTTACCAGTGAAAGTGACACCAGGACTAGGACTGCAGATCTGGATCACCATCCAAAGATTCAATTTTTAGCCTCTTTGTGGTGACTGTCAATAAAAGGTAGTAACTAACTCAAGTCTACAGCAGTGATTTAGGTGATGCAAAACCCTGAGTACAGGCATATGTCCTGAACACACTAGCATGACCACTGAGTAATGGAAACAAGTAAAAGAGGACATTTAGGTTAGTGTCACTCATGGTTTGTTTTTTTTTAAATAAGCGAGGAATTTTTTTTTTTTCTCTCAGTATTTAGCCAATTTCTCATGGCACTATTCAAGGCTGAGGCACCTTCTAAATTGATCTATGTCATTATCCATTACATTGCCTTGACAAAAGGGGCAATGGGAAAGAGGGTGGTTTGTCTCCCTGGTGTTCCAGAGCCACAGTCAGGCAGTGAACTCTGAATTTCACTGTAAGCCCAAGAACTACCTCTGCGTCTGTATGAATGCTCTTGAGCAAATCTATAACACACTTTTATTAAACTGCAGTCCCCTCCAGAGTTTGGCATTTGCACCAGCTAGCACTTGCCATCATATTCCATCAGGTACATTCTGCTCCTGTAAAAACTGAATTCTCAAATGTTCACTCATCTTCAATCACAATAAATTGGTCACATAGTTAATTGGTTTTATAAACTAAGATCTCTTCCTGAAAAATGAACTACCATCCAGAAGGGCAATGTCAATGATATGCCAAGGAATTTCCAGCTATGGCTCTCAATTCTTTTGTTAAGGGCATAAATTCTTAGCATGGGAAGAGAGAAAATTGAGTAAAAAATATAAATTGATGTTTGCTTCTATTAACGCAATTGGAAAAGCAAACAAAATCTTTACATCAGTAAGTTCGGGCTGAGACTTTCTAGCATAACAGGTTCAGTCCAGTGTTTCTTAATGGTGGTTGCAGAATTTTGTTTCAGAAACAGCACTGAGACATGATGTTTCTCTAAGCCTTTTATTTTGCCAGATTCTGACTGGGCAAACAATAATCCCTGTCAGCTGCAAAGTAAGAAAGTAATGTTGCATTTCCAGTTGAATGATTCAGTACTGTGCAGAGAGTGGAGACCACAGTAATGTCACACATTAACTCCTACAGGGAACTTGAGTACAGTAATTTGTTTCACTTTTTTACCAAGGACAGTTTGGGACAGTTAGATTTATGAAGCCATAATAAAATATTGACCATGTCAGTGGTAGAATTACATTCATTTCACTTTCTTGCTCTTTCTCCCTTACTTGTTTTTAGTGCTGTTCAAAATGCCTTCCTATGTATCTGCACATAGCTGTAAAAGAAACATATTGACTTAAATGAACGATTTATAATGTAATTTATAATGCTCTCATAATTTCAAATTATAATAACATGTTTCCTCAGAGACTCTACTGAAGTCTCGGGATAAATAAAAGCTACATTACATTTTCCCTCTCCTTCCAGAAACTTTTAAGTAGCTTACTTCCAAAAGCCCGGCTTTGGCATCCTGTGAAATGTTCAAACCATAGTGGTCCTTTCCCTTGCTGGATTCCCTTCTCTGCTTTTTTGCTTCTCTGTTTGTTACAATGCCCACCACAAGCAGAGCAATGGCAGTGGCCTTCCTGCAGGAAGGCGTTCACCCTGCCAAAACTGACAGTCCTGATTTCTGTATTAAAAAGCTGCACTTACTTCCAAGTGTCTTCCATGAGGGAAGGGAAAAAATCAGCTGTGCCCCACAGCAAGAGATGAAGTGTGTATTCTAATGCGGAACAGATGTTTCCTGACTGTGCCTACTTTCTGTGCCATACAACTTGTGGTGGCAGATCCACCACACATTAATATAAACTTCAAGGGTAATTAATAAGTGTTTTAGGTTGCTGACCGTGGTGCCTGACCATGAGCTTTCCTCGAGACAGAGGAGCAGCAATCATGCATGGCCCAATCAAAGTGAAGGGACCCCTTTGGCCCATAGCTGTGCTACTGGGTATACCACTTCCACCAGAGGAGGGTGAAGAAATTGTCCCTGCTTCTCACCTGATGCCATCTTGCATACCTCTGTATTCAGGCTCTTGACCTCTCCCATGTTCTGGGACATTGGCCACCTGCGGGGTTGACCCATTTGCCCCACAGGTACCACTGTCTTCCCTCCTGGGCTGTGTGCAAAGCTGGAGAAGACAGAGGTGGCTCTTCTAGCCATGGAGTGCACCTCACTGGAAGAAAGCTCAGATGCATGTGAATATCTGAGCCTCACGTTAGAGATGCAAGAGCAGGTAATTTTTATGTGATGGGAGCTCATGACACATCTGTGGCAAGAGTGAAATCCACTGTTCCAGGGGCTTCCCTGGTGCATCCTCCTAACCAACCTGTCAGCAAGCCATATTTTTTGGCACATTCAGGATGGGAAAGGATGTTCCAGGGCCAAATACAAGAGTATGTGGTGCATAAAAGAAGAAAGGCTGAAGAGGTTCATCATGGAAGAGAAAAGCCTGACTTGTTTCTGGTGAAAGAGAAGACATTTTTTGCACAACGAAAAATGGAACGGGTCTGTCTGCGTTCAGAATTAATTAGAAGAGAGATACAAACATGCGGAGAATTTTGTAACTGTCTTCAGTAGTTTAGAAGACAAATGCACAGCTTTCCCATGTTGTCTCAGGCTATTGTGGTTAGAGAAATGTATAATCACTACTTTACAAGGTGCAAATACCAAGAAAATGGGGTTGTCTTCTTTCTATTAGTGCTGTGAAAAAGAGTTACAGGTTTTGTAGCTCTACAATAATATGCAGAACAGTTTCATTCAGCTTTTCAATTTATGTCAGTTGCTTATCAGATATATGTGGGGAGATATTATTTGGTTCATCATCATCCTGGATAGCAATTTCTCAGTTGCTTCTGAGTATCTTGCTTTGGAGGAGAGAGAAGACTCCTGTTTGTTCTGTGCAAACCCTTCAGTTTGAAGGATAGCAGTCTCAGCCTGCATCACTTTGTATTTATTTGAACCGTCTGCAAACCAGCCACAGCATATCCTAATTTTATTCATATTTTTTAAGTGTTCTGTGATTATTTCCTTTCACTGTACCTTCACTTTTTGTTGCTTTGCTTCTCAACATGCATGTCAGGTTCAAGCCTGTAGAGCAGTCCTTGGGGCAAGCCAGCCATGCACACTCACACATTTCCCCAGCTGAAGGAAGCTTCAGTTCTGCTCATCATTAGCCATTCTCACCTTATTGAAATATCTAATGCAGAAGAGTTCAGCAATGAACAGAGTTCAGGAAAAAAATGGAGTTGAGATTTTATATAATTGCTGGGATGAGAAATAGCCATTACCATTAACAAATCAGCTGGGAACACAGCCTTGGACTTCAGTCATGTCCTATCCCTTGATAGACCCTTGCCCTCAGCTGCGGGGGGAAAACAGAGCAGAGAAACTTGCTGGGGACTCCCTCATCACTGGACAATTACAAGTCTGCCCCTTTCCTTACAGCCATTCCACACCTTGAAACAAAGAAATCCCATGTGTTACCTCTTGAAATACTACACACACTGTTAGGTAAGCTGCTTTAAAAATATAGAGATGAATGCTGGCAGTGAGATGAAGATTTGATCGAGTAGGAATATACTGCATTTGCTTCATCTGACTGCAAAAATTATATATTAAATTTTAAATGCAAGATACAGAGATTCAATTTGTCACAGAAACAAGGAAAGTCAGAAAGGGATGGTAAATATCATGAGCCACAACCTCACCTACAAAATGAGGTTTGGCTTCCTTCAAAATGAAGTGTCCTGCTCTGGAAAATTGTATCCAGACAGCATGCATGCTTAGACATGAAGCTATTTTATTTTGTGGTATTTATGGGCATAATTCTTTTTACATATAGGTCACCTGAATTTTCACTAGTTTCATCTCTGATCAGCTTTTAGAAATATCTGTCGTGATGTCATGTTCTGAAAGCTTGAAAAGGTCTCTTCAAATTATACCTGACAGGTCTTAGGCATCCAGGTAAGAGCACTCCGATCCTCTGGATTCAGAGAGCTGCACAGCTCCATCCCTCCAGGCAGGTGTTTCTGCTCTTTCCAGCTGAACTGCAGACAGATGGAATTTGACAGTGTTTCCCCTTCAGTTGCATCCTAAGGAAAATTAGCTAGCTTTGTCTTTTAGTTGACACAGGCACAAATGACAAACAATTGACAGCCAGGAGTATTTTCCCACACTAAATCCACAGATCTGACAGCAAACGCTTCTGAAACAAAAGCAATAATAAGGAAGTAAATTCTCATGGGTCTGTGAAATTAGAACGTTTTGTAAGAATGCCTGCATTTTTTATCTGTTTTATTAATGGCAGATGCAAAGTTAATCATGCTATTGGTACAAGAGATGAAGTTAATAACAGGGGAGCCCATAGGGCCTTTTTGCTAATATTGCTGTGCCTCAGCTATGTTTGAGCTAGACAAGAAAAGAGCTTAATTGCAACTGTACAAATGGTGAGTTCACAAAGCTGTATCATGTGGACGAAATGAGTGAGTTATTCAAAGATCTTCCTAGAGCAAGTCCAGCTTTCTTAAGGATTCTGTGGATTTATAGTAAGAAGGCCACAGGGGAAAATGTTACAGAAATGAATCTGCAAACTCAGAGAACAAAGGTTGTCAGTAATACTTCTGTGCCTGAGAAATCCACTACTTGGAATGTCTATATTAAATAGTCTTAGCATATAGTAGTGTAATGTAATGTAAAATGAATATTCAGACTGGCTTAAGAGACTGCAAATATAACCTTCATGCCGGCCCTTTCTCTGCCGTGGAACCCGGTAATACCATTTCTGCCATCTGCAGTCACAAAATAACATACCTCCTGCAAATTTTCTCTCCTGACCTCCAATGGTGGAGAAAGGAAAGTTTATATTCTCTTGAGTTTGGCAGCGTTTGTCTCATATCTATTTGCTTTTACTATTGTCCCAATGTATTTCTCTCTCTTGCTCCAATTTCTTTAGCCCATGTCAATGGAAAATAGCAGCTCAGGCTTATTATTGCAGATGTCTATTAATATAAGGTCCTTAAGGACGAACCTTGCAAGCACAATGATGCTACCTCTTACAATTTTGTTTTCTGAGGTCTAAGGGTAGATCTCAGATATAGGATAGCGTGCAGCTTTGCAAAAGCATTTCAATGTGATAGTACCTCACCATATGACTATTAAGAAGAAAACAGTCTAAAACTGACCCCAAAGAAACTAAAACCACTTAAGGTTAGCTGGTTTTTTCAGTCTAACTTGCCACATATTTTTTTCTTTAAAAACCTTTAAGTTCAAAACAGGTACATTTCTGAAGTGCAGTTTATGATGTGCTTCTCAGTACCTCTGAGGGTATACATAAAAAAATCCAGTCGGAACAGGACTGATAGTTTATTGTTTGTGTCACTTCGTGGGTTTCAGAAACGCCACTGAATCTCCTGAAGTCACAGCAGCTTTTCCAGGCCTTCAGCGAAGAACACTAAACCACCATTGACGGTTGCACAGGCCTCCCCCTTCATTTGAAACTGAGGGTTTAATAAGGTGCGAGAGTGTATTTCCAGCTCTCTGCAGATCTAAATATCATTAGAAATCCATTGGATGGATGGTTTCTTGCTGGATTGCATAAAAATCACTCCTTTAAGAGAGACTTTCCGCTTGCCCACCCCTTCCACATACTTTCAGTGCAATACATACTGAAACCATTGGTTATGGAGTAAGATCATTACAAAGGTAATTTCTTTCTGCAGCATGACTCAAAGCTATAATAAAACTTTTATTGGATCAATATCTGTTCAAGTATTGAATGTAGTCATAAATTTTCATGGCATTAACAAAATTCAGTAATTTGTCACTCAAATGGGTCCAGATGAACAAGGCCTATGAAACTGTTTGACAGTTGCTAAAGCTACTGAAATAATGCAGGTAATTTGGAAAAAATGGTTGGGTAGTTATGTCTCAAACTATAATTTGTACATCAATAAGATCAGAGAATAACTTTCTGCAAAAGATTGACAGGCTTGTTTCCTGGCTGCCACATTGTCCCATAGCCTATTCCTCTGTGAGCTGAATTCTGGCAAATATGCTCCGCTGCTGAATGAAATACAATATTCACTGCTTCCTTTGAAACACTGATGCTCCTTAGCCTTGCAAAAACTGGAAGTACTGACCATCAAGTAGATTGCCTCTCTTTCTCAGTAAAAAACTAAGGGAGAGAAAACACCCAGCAGTTTTTCCCTCAGACTGTTTCATGAGTGTTATTGTGAGCTACCCATTAACCTAGCCATTTTTGTCTTAGCCTTTTAAATGGATTTATGATTTATCAATCAACCATGAAACACTGTAAAACCAGATATGTTTTATTTATTTTAAATTGCTTACCTTTAGCTCCACAACATTTTCCTTTAAGATGCTTTGTTCCTTTTTTTTTGTTTTTTTTGTTGTTGTTTTTCTGTAATAAGAAAATCTGATATGATGACATGGAAGGAAGAATAATTAAAAAAAGCCTCCACCAGAATCTAATTAAGTTATTCAAGTAAGGTTTGCTGTTTGTTTTGGGTTTTGGTTTTTTTCCCTCTACCTGGGTAAATATATTTCTTTGATAGAAGACAATTACAACATTTGCTTATCTTTAAAAAAGCAGTGAATTATTTCCAGATTATTTGGTATCATTTTTGTTAAGATTTTGGAAACAGTCCTGGTTTTTCAAATGATGATACCCCTTCAGGCCTCTGCTACACTTTAAGCCTTTTGTTACTCTGACAGAATAGACACCAGAGGGAAACATGACTGAACACATAATCTGTTACCAGGAGGTTTCATGATACCGTCATTTGTCTTCATGTCGCAGCAGGGAGACCAGTGCCAAAGCCCATTTTGTAATGTGGTTTCTATTAGCACTGTTGGTGCAAGCATGACTAAGAATCAAATTCATCCCTAGACACACACAAACAAAAAAAAGACAATATGACCTTAGCTCTCCATCTTAACAAGCCTGATCTGCAACAGTCCTCCAGAGCATCACATCATTGAAATCATGCATCACATTGCACAGGCTCCTACGTGAACTTATGCATTCCCCGAATGCTGGTCAGTCATCAATTCTCCTCACCCTCAATATCCACAGAGCAGGGGGTTAATCAAGGCATCTCTCTGTCCTGGTGATCCCATCTACCAAAACAGCCCTGGAAGCCATCAATCCATCATTTTGCTCTGGACCAATGCCCATTTGCTGCAGTACTGCTGAGCTCTGTAGAGAGTTTATGCCACCATGACATGATACTTATGCCTCAGGCATATGTATGAAGGCCAAGCTCTAGTACTGTCCTACAGAAAGAACAAAGGCTTTCAGTCCCGTGATAAAAGTAAAATGTGCCAACTTCATTCAGGTTGCATTGTTAATTGTCTTCTATTTTAAAACACACGCATATGAAAACTAAATCTGGAAACTCATGCTTCGAAATGGCAGGAAGACAGTGACATGATCACCATAAGCTTTGTCCTGGTACTTATACATTGATATCAGAACTACAAAGCAAAGGATGTTCTCTAATTTTATATCTGGTTATCTGAGCCCAAAGTCTCCTGGTTGATCTCAAATGTCTTTCTGTACAGATTAGATTGAAACAATAGGCTAAATCTTACAGATGATATCAGATGAATGTGAAATTAGCTGTGAAAGGCAAATAATTTACTTTAGTATCTCTTTCTATTTATAGAAACAAAAAGTCACAGAAGAATCAGTTTGCTTGATTTACTAAGCAGCTCTGTGTAAATTAAAGCTACTCTGTGGGTAATATTAAGTAAATATTAAGTTTAAAAGTTCAGTTAAAGAGAATGACCACCTTTCTTCCACTGGCATAAGAAATAATCTCCAGAAAACTAAGGGACAAGGTTTTGCCTCATCTTTTCAGATCTTTTCAGAAAACCATTTTCCTTTAACAGATTTTTTTTTCCCTCTGTTCTCAAAAGTATATTGCTACTGCTCTTGAAATTGTAACTCAACTATCATGAATCAATTTATTTGTTGAAATGATACTTCTATCAGGTTCTGTATATTTCATTACATCTCATGTTTTTGAACACCAACTTATTAACTCATTACTTACTTCTACAGATAAAATTAATTTGAAAGTGTTAAAAATCAATATTTAAAAAGTTTCTGAAATCCATTCTAATCTGTATACTGAAGGAAAATATTCTTCTCATAGCTGCATCTGAGAGGGGCATCTTTAAATCTTTTCAATATATTTCATGATTTTTAATTAATTGGGAAGACAACCATTTAAAGACAGAACATTAAACTAATTCTTAATACAATGCATTGAAGCATATGAAAATAAATATGCTGTACTGAATCTTGCATTACATAACATGCCTCATATGAAAAGTCATGTCTAGCCTTTTGTGAACTTCAGTAATACCAATTTTTTTTCTAAAACTCAGAGAAATGGTTGAATCAGGTTAAAATAATTTTGTTTGTTGAAATCAAATGTAGCGCCAGATATAGGAGACTTAATTGCCAAATAATGAATGAAATATCTTCCTACTTTTTCTATTTTATTACGATACTTTCTTTAGACAAGAGCTAAATTTATTATTTAAAAAATGTATTTTTATCTAGTTTATCATTTAACCAATGCATTCTGTCAGAAGCTTCTGCAGAGGTTGCTCTAATCTTAAGAAGGCAATATAAAGGAACAGTTCTAAACAAATAGGAATATAAGCAATATTCAGTCACTGAAAGTATCTCACAAGAACAATAAAAAAAGATATTTATGGAGCATCAGGAGTTTAACTGAGATTGGGAAACTATTATGTGCCATAAAACCTGAATCTCTATTAATCCCATGACTCCTAGGATCCAACAGTTATTAATTCTATTTCCCAGGAACATCTTTTGAAGATGTTTTGTATCTCTTCAGTATCAGGAGTCAGAGGACAATGACATTTTTGTGGAAATTGTTTCCCCCATTTGGCCAGCTATTCTGTCCTGTGTAAGCTCACATGTTTCTGTGCTGGTGGTTTGGTCCTCTTCACATCTTCTCCAAGGTGGTCCCTAAGGTACAGCCTCTTCCTGAGCCAGACACAGAAGGATATATTATAAATAATATGCACTGCTAAGTCTGCAGTGGACACCTAGGACAGACCAAACACCTCCATCATCCACAATATTATCCCAATGATTTCCACCACAGTGGTGGAAACCAGTGTGGTAACCACCACTCCTCCATCAGACCATCTCTACTACCCCACCCTTGATCAGCCACACCTTCAAACAACCATATACAGATGAGCCACATAGATAAACACACGTCTCAGTAAAACTAAGTTATTTAATGCAGGACAAGAACCAGGATCCTGCATGTCATGTCATTTCCCATGAGAATAAGCAAAATACCAAAACAATGCCTTCAAGTTACCATAATATTTCTCTAGCAAAAAGAGATCAGATTCTCAAATTAATCTCTTTGTTCCTCATATTCACAGGAGTGTCTTCCAAAGATAAGTTTAAGAGCTAAGATTCCTAGCCATTGTCCTTTAAGAATCAATGACAAGAAAAAAAATAATTACCAGATATTGCAATTATTTTATTTTTCTCCATATTCCCAGCTTTAAGACACATAATATGTAGCATGCCTACAAGGTGACTCAAATGTATAGGGGATTGTACTATAAAATACAGAATGAGTGGCTCCTCTCCTCCAGGCTAACACCTGCTCTTAAGAAGTAGAATCTTGGTGATGCACTTTACATCAGTAAAGTACACAGGGACATTTCTGGGTATTGTGTCCTGCATTATTTTATTACTGTTTCAGTTCCAAAGCAAACAGTCAAGGGAAAGCAGCTATTCGTGCATGTGTGTGTTTTCATTTTCGCAGATGGTGATTGCTCAGTGTGATCAGTTTTTTCCCAATGCAAAGTCTTTTTGTAACAGATTCTTACCCTGAACCTCTGCTGAAAGATGTGTAAATGCTGTTGAAGAGGTCCTCGCAGCTTTTGGTTTTGACAAGGCTTACATGTACTCTTTGTTTTCTTGCAGTGAAATAAATTAGACCCACGGGACTGTGACTATCATGGCACTGCCTATCAGCGTATCAACCCCTGAAGGGAGAACTTACTCCACAGCTCTCCCCCAGACACAGGGCCCTCCCCCATGCTGCCTGTGAGCTGCCATCCTGCAGGCTGTGCCAGACACCAGCTAGCTGAGAACTCTTCAGCACAGTCCAAAACTATTTTAGGGAGCATGATAGGTATTAAACAGTACGGACAGTCATGGGCCAGTGCTGATCCATATTTTATCCCAGTTTCTTTACACTAGATGTAGCCTATGTATCATCCAAACCCATAAAACAAAACCACTTCTCTGTACTGGTTAATAATTTTCCCTGTTCACCTAACGCTAGTGTGTGAAGCTGCTTTACTTCCTACAGACCAGTACAGGAATTTCTTCTAATTGCAGGATGTCTGGAGGACTGGGTGACTGGATGCAGCAAGGCTGCGGTGAAGCAAAACAATTTGGTTAGGAGTGAGCAGATTATGACTGACAAGCAAAGGAAGGAAGAAAATGGGACAGTGCCTGAGAGGAAGGGTTGAGATGAGTGTGAAAAAAACGAAAGGTCAAAGCAAGGAAAGGAATGAAGTGAAAAAGAAAGCAAATAGAACAAAAAAAAATTAAAAAAAACACAGGGAGAAGGCATCTCAGGGGGAATGAGTCGTAAATAAGGTAAGCCTTGAAGCAGGACAGGATAAAAACAATGTGTTCAAAAGAGCCAGACCTGCAGAACTTCACTGAGCTGAATTTAGTGCTTCTAGTCCCTGAGATGGTAAAAGCCCAGGTTAAGAAGGGAAGGGAGCCATGGTGAGTTTGTCTGTGCTGCTATTCAGATAGATGCTGCTGGCAACATCACTATCCTCCATTTTAGGATTATTGCTGGGCCCTTCATTCATAGAATCATTTAGGTTGGAAAAAACCCTTAAGATCATCCAGTCCAACCATATTCATTTCCATCCTTCTCATCGATAGCCATAAAAGACCAACAGCAGTGTAAGCACTATGCTTTGGTGCATGCAGGTACCATACAAAAAATGGTGGTCCTGTGCTCAGTGGCGAGACATTACAGCATGAGCACATAAAAGCCACTTAGGAGCAGGACTTAACATTTGTACTTCTCCCTTGGCCAAACCCATCCTTCCAGAGTGGTGTTCCTAGTGCACAAACTGCAAGGACTGTGGCCCCCCAGTTCTCATAGGACCACATAATCTCTACATGAAATTATGTATTACTCACTGTTTCCTGAACTGCAAGAAGTAGGTGGTGATGCAAGGTGGGGCTTTTCTTCTGCTACATTACACACAGAGTTTCAGTCCATGCAAGTTCACAGGTAAATCCTGTGTGTTAGGGCTAAACTGAGGATTCATTGCTGTTATGCCTTCATCTGGTGCTTTCACATCCTGCATTGCTCACTTGAGTTTCTCACTAATTACCAAAATTGGCTGCAGGCATGAATCGTGCTTTAACACAACCTGATTAACCAGTCAAAAAGGATATAGTGATTTTTCACTAAAGCAAATTTTTCTAATTGGGTCATGGTCTTTTTCTGTACAAGATTTGTCATGAAAAAGTGTCCAATCAGTTTAAAACCCTCCATCCTTGAAAAGTGGCCTACCTCCTACACTGATTTTCATGCAAGTTACAATACAGGGAAAAAAAGCAAATCACAGTGATACGGAGATTTTTTGAATAAGTTTGTCTTAAATACAGATGTGCTTTTTGGCACTCCTGGATGTGACATCACCTTTGAGCCTCACATAGGCCCTTGCCATTGTATAACATGCTCTCTAGTCCTGACCTCCTAGGAAGAGCAGCTTCTCTTAATTCTTTGCTTTTTGAATAATATACATATTATATTATGGCATAGACAACTGAATATTTTGCTGCAGCTATGGGATTAGTGAAAATCAGAAGCTATAAGTCAGGCAGACAGGAGAAAGTCTGAAGTTCAGAGTCATATCTGAAGCTTTCTTCAAAAATGAATTATGTCCAAATGCCAGCGCTGGATTAAAAGAAAGTGTGCTACCAACCAGAAAACGTGCATCCTCCCATTTCTGAAGGATAGGTGTATATTATAAAAGGAAGCATCTCTTCACCATAAGGTTAATTAGAGATGCTTCCAAATGGGCTGAAATACCTATGCAGCACAATGCCAACACATCATCTAGGGCCCCAAAAGCAGGCAAAGTAGCTAGTTAGCTTGCAGGACCCATTGCCAGAGGAGCTATACTAATCCTGACTCCAGGGTTGAGATATTTGGAGTTACTCCAGGTGCCTTTTTAGAGGTGAATGCAGTTGTAATACCAGCTAGAGGTCTTGCAGTGCAGTTTGACTTGGAGCACTCATGGATACAGCCACCCAACCTGCCACTGTAAGGGAGGTTCATTGTATAACTGCATTGGTCATCACAAACCTACCCATAAGGATCACCTGCGAAAGCAGAATCCAACCACAGGATCTCTGATGATAGGCTGAATAACCTCAGAAAGACCTTCATCCAAATGTTTCAGTGCACCACAATGAGATCACCCTGCTGGGGAACAGGGAAAGGGTATTTCTGAGACAGGGTACTCAACAGTTGTAGGAATTTGAACAGTTTCACGTGGGTCCCTGGTCCTACTTGCACATTAGCTGAGGCAACAATTCCCTTTTTGGTACTGGTTCCTTAGTGCATCATATCTGGGTTGTGTTAACGAATTATTTCATGAAGCTTTAGTATTTCTGGTGGAAGGAGCCAGACTAGATCTTTACTTGTTGAATACCTTGTTTTAAGGTAGATTTTTGCCCTTTCCAGAAGTACTGAAGATTGGTCACAGAGACAGGATAGAGAAAATGAAGTGCACAGCTGTTCCTCACAGTATTAAGGTCTCAGAAGTATTTGCCCAGTGTAACTTTTTTATTACCTTTGTCAGATTTTGAGTCAAGAGAGAATTTTCCCTGTCTGGATTGTCAGGGTCTATTTTTGCCTTTCTCTAAAGACAAGGGCATAGCCCATTTCTAAGGCTTGCTTGATTTCACCCCACAAATGCCACGTGATCTTCCCTCTATTTTTTTCCCCTGTAACACAAAATAGCTGTGGCTTTTAACCTTATACCTTAGGTCTAAGTTGGCCATGGGCTACTGGGTTTGTTTTGTGGCCTCTGCTGAACAGGGATATGAGAGAAAGTTGTTCTGCGGGGCTTTTGGTCTGAACATCTGCTGCATGGTTGCTTGTGACAGGAGGGGAAATTCAGGGCTTGTGTATGATCATTTGTGGTAAATTGTCTTCCTCCAAGTGCCTTGTGTCATTCACTTCCATCAGACAGTAAGGGTGGACACAGGCCAGCACATGAACATTTGGCCAAGAACAACTATTTGAACAAAAAAAGCTGAGTGGGGTCCAGCCCATTAGAAGTCACACCTTTGGGATGCACTTGACGCACTTTTGTCATAAAAGAGCAAAATACAACTCAGATGTCCAGCAGAGCTGACAACACCTCACCTACATGAAAACCATGACCTATAAACCATCTATTTTCCTGTCCTGCTCTCTGTGACCCTGAGGAAGGTTCAAGCAGGGCTCTTTTCTTCAAGTGTGTGAAACATGCACTCCCTGGCCCTCAGCGCTGCCTTCGCAGCTCTGCAGCAGGAGCTGGCAGCAGCAGGCAGAGCTGCTGGGCAACTGCCTGAAGTGTGCAGACAAAGCAGCTGATGGAAGGGCTGGGGGAGCCCTTGTCATACTCCGAAAGCAACAGCATTACAGTAATGTGGCTGTTGCCATGGCATATTATTTTCTTTCCCTTTCTTCCCATTTTCTCAGTGCCACTTATTTCTTCTTGCTTCAGAAAGGGTTCTTCTCCTCACTCGTATTTTCTTCAGAGAAAGGATAAGAGCAAATGGGAGGGGAAGCAGAGGAAGGCAGCCAGAAAATGCCAGCGAGCCATGGAGGGGCTGGGAGAAGTCACACCAAATCCTGCTCCCATGGTCATCTGTGTTTGTGTGAATGCAACAGTCCACCAGGCCTGGGTATATTTTTTTCTGGGTGCTTCATGTTCATTTAAGGTTGAAATTTGAATCTGAAATGATCACGAACAAGTTGGTCAGGAAAGGCTTCATAACTATATCAAAAACATAACAGTGGAGGAGAGTAAAATAGAGCATCTTTTATTAAATGATAACCTGAGGCTACTGACTCCCTGTAAGACAATATGCGAATCAGTGGAACACAGATGAGCACAACAGAGAGATTCATTAGCCAGGAAAATAGTCATTATCAAGCTTCTGGAAAGCTGTCCTGCCACTGAATGTTGTAATGAAGTGTTCAAACTTTTAAATTAATTGAAAAGAAAAAGTAACGAAGAGAGCAAGCAGCCTGCCAAATTCCTGAAAGGCAAATTGTTAAATGTGGACATGTGAACATAAAATATGTTATTTCTCCATCTTTCAGCTTTCCTTTGACGTTTCATTTTCTTCTGCCTTCTTTGTGATCTCCTCCTCCCACCAGCTCAAACCAGTGTCACAAGTAGAAGAGACTCTCACTTCAAAGGGCTGTTGATGGGTGTCCCATGACTCCCAGGGGCTTGTGTACCCCATGGGATTACATCGACTACGCTGTGAACCCTGCAAGCTGGGCATGTGTTGAAGGGGAGTGCAGAGAGTGAAATATCAATGGGAAAACCGTTGTGCCATGCTTCAGCGCCCATCCTCTACTCTGACTGAAACCACCCCATTTCAGAGTAACGTGTTCTAATAGTGTGAATAAAACAGTAACTTAATCCTTCCCTCAGGAGAATTACATAAGTCTGTTCAGCAGTAGTTTACACTTAGGCAAAAGGATAATAGCACTGAAATTAAAAAAAAATAAATCAATCTGAACAAACCTGAGTAACATTTAGTCTCTTATGAGAACATAAATGCAACAAAACCAAAAATGCTACAAATAATTTAGATTATAATTAAAGCCATTAAGGAAATATGCACTATATTAAAGCACATCTTTAAGCTTATACCTACATGCTTCCGGTTTTCTTATTTCTGTAGGGAATATGTCGTGGTTTAACCCCAGCCAGCAAGTAAGCACCACACAGCTGCTCACTCACTCCCTGCCCCCCGGTGGGATGGGGGAGAGAATCAGAAGAGTAAAAAGTGAGAAAACTCATGGGTTGAGATAAAGACAGTTTAATAGGTAAAGCAAAAGCTGTGCACACAAGCAAAACAAAACAAGGAGTTCCTTCACTGCTTCCCATCGGCAGGCAGGTGTTCAGCCATCTCCAGGAAAGCAGGGCTCCATCACCTGTAATGGTTACTTGGGAATACAAACACCATCACTCCCAACGTGTGTGTGTGTGTACCCTTCCTTCTTCTTCCCTCAGTTTTATAAACTGAGCATGACATCATATGGTATGGAATAGCCCTTTGGCCAGTTGGGGTTGGCTGTCCCAGCTGTGTCCCCTCCCAACTTCTTGTGCACGCCTAGCCTACTCACTGGTGGGGTGGGGTGAGAAGCAGAAAAGGCCTTGACTCTGTGTGAGCACTGCTCAGAAGTAACTAAAACATCCCTGTATTATCAACACTGTTTTCAGCACAAATCCAAAACATAGCCCCATACTAGCTACTATGAAGAAACTTACCTCTATCCCAGCCAAAACCAGCACAGAATATTACCTCTGCCTACCCCTTGCATAACACCTGCTGCCAAAGCTTATGCAAGAGTAGCCAGGGGCCCAAAAGGACTTCAGCTGATGGTATCTTTGTCCCTAATGGAGACAGGAGAAGCACTCCCTTCCAGCTGGCTGCTGGCCGGAAAAAAGGCATACCTAGATTTAGATATACATCTCCCTGTCAGCAGAAGACAAGCTCTCTTCTTGCAAAAAGAAACCTTTCTTTCCTAAGCAAATATTATTTAATTGTCTATCAGTTTATAGCACTATGGAAAATGTTTCATTAAGACAGACTGTGAATTGTTACTCTCTCTGTGTCAACAAGAGGGTTATGCAGCCTGATTCCACAGAGCCCATATGTGAGCTAAGCACAGATAATGCTGATACAGAAACTACAGACAAGCTTGAATAATTTGAGAAGGGAATTTAAAAAGCAAGGCTGGTTGCCGGCTTGGCTAGCGGGCACATGTGCCTAGAGCACTAATGGGACAGTGATTACTGTGTGCGAGGGCAGGGCACTTGCAAGCTATGTCACCATTCGGCAAATGTGAGTTATAATGTATGGGGCATCACCATACATGAAGGCAGCCTTGATGTCTTTGAGCTCAGGACACAAAAGAGATAACAGGAATGAGCCTGATCTCAGTATGCTGATACTCTGTTCCCTTGATATACTGCTGGAGCAAAGCAAGCTGGAGAACTATTTTTAATGTTAGTTCACTTCTGTGGGTGGCTTGGTGGTCATGCTTCCTGGACTGTAAAAGAGGCAGACCTTAAACAAAGAGCAAATAGGTATTTTGACAACTAAAGAAATCACTTTTATCCAGCCTTGTTTTTAACAGTAGTAAGAAGAAAATAGTAATCTCATTTGGTGCCCAGATTTGGCGGGCGATCAAGAAATATCTGATTTATTCCACTGGCCAAAAAAATTATAATAGTTTCTTGACTTTGCTGAAAGGGCTGCTCTGATGGTTTGTGCTTCATTGTCTAGGGATGTCCTCATCACTGGTATCAGGAAAATGTATCCCCTTATCCAGTCTGGCAGCAGGGAAAAAACTGTCAATTTCAGGAAACTCTAGATTGCTAATGACTGCCTAACTCTATTTTGCTTTACTACATGGTTACGATGTGGCTTTCTTCATCATTCCTCTAATCAAATACCTTGTGTCCTTGGGCCTGCAAAGTGAGGTGCCCTTTGAGAAGTCCAGGTAGGCAATAGGAGTACCTCCAGGTCAGCAACAAAGTGGGATTTACATCTTCAGCAGATGCAGAACTACAACCAAAAGTATCAAATAACTGCTGGAAGAAAAGAGGCTAGCAAACCTCAGGTTGTCTCTGGCTCAGAAACTGAGTATTTACATACCCTCATAGCAATGTGAAAAACAAGAGGATCTTTCCTGTTGTTCAAAGAGACTCAGGACAGCGAGGGCTGCAGGCCCACCCTGAATGAAACTCCAATTGTATAGTGCAGCAGCACATGTTGGGTCCTGATACAATTGTTGGGCAGCTAGAAGGAACCCTTAGGTCCTGAGTCTGGTAAACAGCACTGTGAGACTGGATACTAATGGACTGTTAACCCACTCATCACACATATCGACAGTATTGACTTTATTGGAGTTCACTTTACGTATGGGTTTCTTTCACGTAAAACAATAGGACGCACAGGACTTGGGGCTTGACTAGTTTTGAATTTCTTTTTAACAGTGATTTTGGCTATAACTATTATCTCTTAAGCTTTTAAGTTGGCACCATTTTTGGATCTTCAACTTTCTCTAGAAAAAAATGTTTTGTTGGCATTGTAATACAATTTTTAGTAGTTTTGCTTTTGTGAGGAGTAGAATACACCTTAACTCACTTCTGGATGTATTCAGTCAGTGCCTTTTGGTTGAAGCATGAAAAGAATTTAAACCATTATCAGTTTTGCTGCAGAGAAAGCAAACGTCTGACAAGCATTTTATTCCATACTCAATTTAGAGCATTATCACAACAAATAAATGACTGATAAAAATAAACAATTCTCCAAAACTGATACTGTGTCGTGTTTACTCATTCTGAGCAGTCTCTTTTTTAACAGGAATACAGTGAAAGTCACTCTTAACTGCTTTTCCAGATTAGGCAGGTCATCACTGTAGTATTTAAAAATAAAAACCTACTCAGCATTCTATTTCTTTTTTATTTCTAATTTTTGCTGAGTAGAACTGTAGTAATTGGATTCTTTCATTCCTCCTCCTACATCATCCTGGGTCAAAAAAACTCAGGTGATTAAAATGAAATGGAGCAAGTAATGGATAAAGCATCAGTATCAGCACAAATGTACTGATTTGAACGCCTTCACTGTACAGTGTATCCTTCCCACCATTGCAGGAGGGCTTGAAGTCTGCTGTTGTACAGAACAACTATGAAATCTGGCTGCTGAAATAATTACGCTTCAAACATTGTGTGTTTTTAATTTATCCACAATGGGCAATAGCATCCACAAGCAAACTAAGGGCCTTTCCAGATGAGAAATTAAGTGAGTTGCAATGTCCAAGGCACTCTGTTTGAAAAAGTCTTTAACATGCCCAAAAGGTCTTCCATGCTTTAATAAAATGGCAGATTGTTTCTCCCTATGGTAGTGTTCAGTCTCTTGATATGAAAAGCTCACTCAGACCAGGGCACTGGAGATGTTCTCTTGCACAAGCTTGGATTCTTATGTTTCAGGCAGAGCATGCCTTCACAAATGCTTTGTAAGAGATTTATTTATGACAATGTGTAAGAAAATGTAAAAATAATGAGTTCAGGTTATCCTCTGGAGATTTTGCAGGTTTCTGCCAACTTGTATTAGATGCTTTAGAGAAGGGCAGGCTGCAGCATCAGTAACTGGAGCAGACACCACCACTTTCAGAGGCTCTCCAGGGTGCTCCAGCTGCTCTGTTCCCCAGCAGTCACAGCCATCAGTTGGTGAATTAAGAAGTTTCCATAGTAGCAAGCTGGGAGTAACACAAACGTCACAGGTCCTGCCTCTCTCTGTACACAAATTATTCTTGGCATGATCCCTTGTATTATGTACAGCTGCTCTGGTCCCAGAGCTGGCCAGGAGAAGTATCAGGTCTGAAGACTTGAGGATGGGGGGGAAATCAAAACATAGGAATACTTTGATACAAGTCTGCTTTTCTGCTATTTCTTTCTCATTCTTCCATCTCTGTGCATCTCTAATGGATACACAGGATAACATCTCTGTCAGTATTTATTGCTGTCTCACCTCTTCCACAAAAAAAAAAAAAAAAAAGTTTACCAAGAGCTCAAGTCTCAATTTACCCCTAGTTTCTGAATTGTAGGAAATGACTGCTCAGGGATTTAGTCTGTTCTTTTGATCCACTAACAGGATCTTTCCAGGACACATGCCAGCTCCTCTTTATCTGCATTCTCCTATTTGTGAGAGCTCTGTGACCTTGGATGCTATGGGACTGAGAGTACTTCTGTGAAAACTTCACCTTTTTCAAGTACTTTACCAACTCTGGATATCAAATAACATCACAAAGCACCAAAAATAGTACATGTCCCAAATCAGAGCCAGCGTTTACTAAGGGCTGAACACAACTAAGCATTATGGTGACCTCTGATAAATGATCATTTTCTTTTGATCCAGTACCCAGAAAATGGGATGAATAATACTATATCATAAGGGGAGTCCTTGCTGCTCAAAAGGTTATTTTGTCTGTATTTTATCTATTTGGGTTTCTCCCACAGGAAAAGGTATAAATGCTAATGAGTGTGGATTGTCAGATGCAAGAAATCCAAGTTCTATTTTTGGACGAGCAGGTCAAAGCGCGTCTCCAAAAGCTCAAAACGTTGCAAGTTGGAAATTCATTTATCACCAAAAAGGTACTTGGGAGCTCTACATATCTCTTTTCCAAAAAAGAAATCCTTAGGTGCCCAAAGGTCTAAGCCTGCCCAGAAGCACCTCAGTGCTGAATGATTTTGTCTTTGAAGCACTGAAAAAAATACCTTTGTTCTGTGATCACTAAATATAAAGCTCATAAACATTAACAGGAGCAGACACTGAAGTCCAGGTCTCATCACTTCCAAATGAGTGCCCAAACCACCAGGATAAAGAACTGTGCCCCTTGTTTTTCATCTCCTGTGTATCCACACACGCGATGTATAGTAATCCGCCGTACATGAAGCAATTAAGTGGGGCGTGGGGGCCTGAGAGAGGCCTATAATTCTGCTGTTACAGAATGCTTTTGGAAGGCAGTAAACATGAGATTAAATCCTAATGTACAAAAAAACCTAATGGAAATTCAGTCTCCCATGTCCCACTGCCATGCCTGACCTATTAGCTCATAAAGAGGCATCACCAGTTTGGAGGAAAAGCCCTAGGAACCTGATTTCATGATGTCTTATGAATCTTGAATGATGGGAATTGTCACAGTAAAGTGTACTAAGATCCATTTTTCTCTGCGCATTTCCTCCTTTCTGGCTAACACAGCTCTGTACTCCTGTGCTGGCTCCCCTGGGCTTCTCCGTGGCTTTGGGTGTGCTGCACGGGGCAGGAACCCTGGCTTAGTGGGGATCATGGGTGCTGCTGCAGGGCCAAGTGCCTAAAATACAGATGCTGCAACACAAAGTACTGCCAGCTCCATTCTGCTTAATGGATGGAGTTCTCAGGCGTGGATTCTGGATCCCCAGATATTTCAGCACCTTAATGATTCAAGCAGTACTCCTGAGTGTTGGCACTAGTGCTGTAATTGTAAAGGAATTTCTCCTCAGGGAAAGAGATAAGTTACCTCACATTTATTGGGGGTGCCACATAAAAGGGGTGAGGGTACAATAAGTGTTAGTGGGAGCTTGTTACCATAGAGTATCTGGTTTGTATCTCAAAGCCTTGATTATAGAGTTTTCAATACAGTTCAAAAAGGCTTAGTCACACAGTTATTTATTTTTCATTTTCAGGGAAAACATGCAAAATGAGAACCTTCAGTGCTGCTACCCCTGCAGCCTAAGACTTCGAGAAGAATTTCTTAAGAATAAATGACTTTCCAAATTTATTATTGCACAGGGAGTTTTCACATTATTGGCACCAAAGAATCTGGAGTTTCTTGGAAAGCTCATTGATTTTTATCAGCTTTCATCACAATCAAAAACAAAGGAAATCTAGACTTTGAGACAATTTTTCATTTAATATCACTGTGGAATGACAAAATTCTGTTTCCTTTGCATGACTTGAATTGTCCATCACTTTTGTACTATATTCAGCTTTTTATTATTGTTTATAATATGATTTGGGGGTAAAATATCTGAAAAAAGCATATAAGATAAGAAAATTATTTAAACAGGTGTTGCTTTTCCCTATCTTAAGTACATTTGTGTCTCTGAAGAGATATAAAGATGTACGCATATATCTATTTTGTATATTTGTATGCATAGGTATACTGTTAACGTTCAAGTAATAGGTGCACACAATCACATTGAGTTTTATATATCAGTCAGTATTTAGAAGCAGAAGAAATGATGTTTGGTCTTGGCAACATTCTCTGTCCATCCAGATAAGAATGATGGTTGTGTGCCAGGTTAAGCAAAGCAAACACATGTTTCCTTAGACTATTTTGCTCTCCAGACTTCATTAAAATTGGATTACTAAATATATGTGAGAACAGTGTCCCTTCTTCAGATCAATGGAGAGTATGAGTATTGCCAGATACATGGCATGGAGACAGTTTTTCACAAGTGCCCAGCTGAGCCCTGCCTTGCTGTCCCCACCACAGTGGGGGTCCCAGCACGCCCATGAAACTGCCAGCTTCTTCACCACTCCAGACCAGCTCTGCAGAGGGGTATAGAGATGCTACATATTTGCACATAGTCCTACCCAGCAGCCAAGCCAAAAGAAGGGCTGAGCCTGTAATTGAAACAAATGCACAATCACAGCAAAGACTTCTCACTGGCAGCAAGCCCAACTCTGGTCACCCTGCAGCAAGAGGGATGTTGCCAGGGCAGCTGCAATCCCAGCCTCAATAGGGTGAAGTGTGGCACCAGACCACCACCTCTTGTGGGCTCTTGTGACACTCCAGAAGAGAAGGCAAGATAGGAAAAGAAGAATGTTTGATTTTCCATTCTTCCCTCTCAGATCCGCTTCTCATTTTTCCCTCTCTTCTTTTTACTTCCCAAATTAACATTCTCTGACGTGCAAGGTGGGCAGTTTTTATTGCTACATCACTGAAAGGTTGCTGGTTCAAGTTTCTGAACCAAGTTTGTGTCTCCTTCTGAGAGGGGTATTACTAGCCCTTGTAATAATCAAAGGATGAAGCTTCACAGGGAAAGGAATATAAAATATTTCCAATAGTGTACTCTTTCTTTTGCCTCAAAAATTAATGAAACTACTAACTTGTAATAAAAAAAAAAAGTCACTCAGCATTCATAGCCATACTGATGGAGGTGAATTAATACTTCTTTTAGTGCCTATCTTCCATCTGTTATGTCTGTTCCCATCTTTTCTGCAGAGGGTTATTAGAATCTATGTTATTACACTTAATTTTACTTTGTTTTCCCTCCAGTTCTTTATTGTCTGTAGCAAGTGAGCCTAAGAACCATCAAAAGAGAAATAACCAAGAAGGTTTATCTTTGTCTGATAATCCTCTACTAGAATACATGAGTGCAGCTCTACAAAATTCAATTGGGTTTTGCTGAACTTTGTGAATGGAAACTTCAGTGTTGTCTTTTGCCCTAAGTTCACAAAATATTCCAGTGTGCCCTCAGTCGTGATCATTGTGTCTTACATCACGTCACCATGGGATCTCCCTTCTTCCACTCCTACTCTGTCTACCGTTGGATTTTAGTTAATGATCATGCATTTAATAGCAAAGAGTTCAAATATATCCACACTCTGGAAGTCAGCTGAACCTAGTGATACTATAATGGCATTTTTAAAGAGTGAATTATGTTTTACGTTCTTCTGTTGTATTAATAAACTATGTTGTTCTGTGGTTGATATAAGATGATACCCAGGTAGTAAGTGATCTAGCTAAACAAATCGTATTATACATTCTAAATTATTAAAAGGAAAATGTAGCTATTGGCATAACTTAAAATATTGTCTGTTACTATGTTTCATTTCTATGAGAGGAAGATATTTTTGTGCTCTACTGACGCAAGCTGGCATAGCTTTCCATTCCTCTAAAATGTAAAGAGGCTCCAAAATGTGACAATCAACCACTGTACATGGGTAAGTATTAAAGCAATGAGTGTTTTTGATTTCCCCACTTGTACAGGATGTCATTTCCTACCAGCTATGAAGTCAAAGGTAAAACACTCAAACTAAGCTTATACTAATGAGGTCAACTTAGAGATAGGACACTGTAAAGGTACAGATTCACTGTTAGCCTCTGTGTACAGCATTGCAAAAAGCGAGCACTAGAAGGCAATACTGTGGATGTTCTAGCTCCTCAAAACCCAAGTGAAAAAATCAGGCCCCTACTGCATGTACAAATGTACTAAGAGTAATAATTAGTCTACAGTTTTGCTGCATTTTAGGTGTCCTTCCAAAATTTGTAACGGGCCATTTACCATTCATATGCAAAACTAAGAAGCATAAAATACTGTCAGGAACAACTATGAGGATAACACCTGCGAGCTGAATCCAAACAAGGGACCTTGGCTGACTAATCTCAGACATCTAAACACAGAACTCAGATCTTTGTAGCACTTCTGCCAGCTTCTGACAAGCCAGAAGCACATGTGTTCACCGGGGAGTTGTTAACGAAAACACCGGTTACTTAGTATTGCTAAGTGTCTTAATGTTCTTCCCAGCCAGATTTAGGAAGAAAAACTAAATCCTTGTCAATTTTTTAAAGCAAGGGACTTTCATTTGTCTTTTTTTAACTCTAGTAAACAGTTCAGTACTGTTAGTCCCAAAGGAATGGAGAAGACGAGATAATTTTCTGCAAGTGCTTGTGATTTGAAAAGCTAAAGAGCAGGGAAAGCATTCAAATGCTCTGACATCTCCATAGCACTTCCCAGTTGCCTTCTCCAGCAGCTGGATTTTGTGAATCCCAGTTCATGACCCATTACAGTTGGTTTTCTAAGCGCTGTATTTTGAGTCTTGCTAGGTGGCTACAAAGCTAAAAGATGTTGTGGTATGACACATTGCAACATTCAGGTCCTCTCTATGGATCCTCTGCAACTTGTGTCGCAGCCTTCAAGTGGTTCGATGGCTCTACCTGTGCAACACAAAACCCCCAGTGCAGGAATGTCTTTCTCTCCATGCTTGCTGGCAGAGTCCCTTCCATCAGCTTCTGTTCTCTGGGTTGAGCTGCTCCTGTCTCCTCTGTGGTCTGGGCACTGCCTCCACTTATTAGTAGCCCTAAGATGTGATTATTGTGAAGCAGTCATGTATGTCATTGTCCTATTAGTTAGTTCAGCTTAGGAGTCTACCTGACTGGAGAATCACAGCAGGGTTGAGAAGGCCATAATATGTCTTGTTAAAATATGGGAAAGTTTTTTGTTGATGGAGAGAGAATAATGGTGGGAATTACTCTTAATTTGTCCTTTTATTTTTGTGAACTAATTTGTGCTGACTGGTCCAATATGGACTTAGTAAGAAGTTTCCTCTCAGCTCCTTCTTGGAAGTAGCCACCATTAGGGGAGCAATGCTAGGGCTGAAAGAGCACAAGTACAACCTGATCAGCTGCTATGATGTCCCTTCCATTAAGAACCAAAACCTATAAAGGTTGTTTCCCAAAAAGGAATTCAGCTGTCACAGAAGAGTAGGGAAGGTACAAGAGAAACTTAAAGGTCATTGTGAGAACTAGGGAAAGAAAACTGTGGCAGGACTGTATTGAGAATACTGTTTGGCATTCAAGGACAAGTCAAGAGCCTAAATAGGTCTTTGGATCTGGGCTCTAGAGTACTGAAAACAAAGGTGAGGAAGGAGATAGGATTGTAAACGGGCAAGTTGAATAAAGAAGCCTTATTTTGATGTAGAATATGCAAGAGCATGCTTGCAGGCAGTGGGACAGGAGCCAGCAGAGTTGAAGGTGAGGCTGAGATAATGAGAACAGAAATAAAGGAGGAAAGGAAGCTTGAGATAGCAGGGACTGAAGGAGTGAGAGGCAGATAATAGTCCTCAGACCTCAGAACTGGAGACAGGCTGTGACAGGGAAGGGCAAAATAATGGTGGGGCAGCAAAAGGATGGGGAGAGGCAGAAACTCTAGTTGGACTTGGTTTTGCAAGAGATGGTAAAGAAGTTTGAGGGGGAGGCAATACAGTCTAGCAGCAGTGATGGGAATATTGTCAATGAAAACAATAGGGAGTGACTCTTGTCAGACAATATATTTTCTCATAACTTATAGTATCAAAATATAATCTCTATCATCATCATTAGAAATAAAAGTGGAAAACAATTCACCTCTGAATATCTGACAATCAAATCCATTCTTCAAGAACGTGTGCCCAAAGACATTTACTTATACAATGCCTTGCTCCCTGCTCCTGCAGCTTCTTCACCAGTGAAACAAACCTCCTGAAACACAGAAACCTCCTTCAAGTCTTCTCAGCTCTCTGCAGGACCTCAGCTTCCTGGGCACAGACATACTGTCTTCCAGGCTAAATTGTCACATGCAAAGTTGCATTATTTTCTGAGTAACCCTCCTCTGCTTTGAAGCACTTCCAGGGGTGCAGAAATGTCTCTTGCTATGGTGAAACACCAGCAAGCTGAACTAATTTTGCTGTAGACATTTTATTGGTGGGAACAACAAGCAATACAATCCCATTCATTGCCCATACACAAGTCTAACTGTGGTTCTTTGGGATTTCAGAACTAAGGAGATGCAGCTGTGCGGGCAACTTACTGCATATACCCCTCTCCCACATTTTAAGGGAGAGGCTTCAGCCTGCATCAGATTTCAGGCCAGTAGCAAAGCCATTGCTGTCCATTTCCATGAAGGAAGGAAGACCCACACAGGCCTGCAAGATCTACCTGATATTTACACGCAAAGGTTTCAGAAGACAGCCTCTCTTATCACACATAAAGGTTTATTTCTCATTCAGAAATTGATACAGGCAGGTGTCTGCAATTACAGGACACCATGACAAAATGATTGTGCTTAGGCATGATTTGAGCAGGAATCTCTTTTAGACAGCATTCTGTGATCAGAGGTGAGCTGAAGGCATGTATTCCCACCCACTGAAAGTAGGAAGCCCAAGGGCTTCTTTATGTCTTTGGAATTACATGCTGCACAAAAGCAGTCTCTATGCAGTGAGACATCGTTTGACATCACCATCGGAGTATGTTTTCTCAGGCTTAAGTTTTTCTCACAAAAATTTATGCAAGCTTTAATTGTTTACTATTGCTATAGCCTTTCTGTCTGTTCCTCTTCTATCTATGCCCTACTGTTTTACTTCTAGATCTTTCTTCTCTCTGTCTCGTGAAACACTTCCAAAGGTTGCCCCTCCCTTACTGTCACCAACCCATGTTATTTCTGTAGGAAATTCCCCCAAAAGAGCCTTAGGGCTGACTGTAAATGACTCTTGGTCATATTAAGATGTTAGTAGATGACTGGGTGGTTTTGATAATCTCATAACCTACTTGTCTGCATTTAGTCTAAATAATCTCATTACAAACCCAAGAGCATGTGGGCGTGTCTGTCCCAAGCAATTCACTGTAGCATGGAGTCATGCCACCCTTACCGAGATGAAGTTGATTTGCTAAATGCATTCCTAACAGGGCAGCTCCACTCAGGGGAACAACCTCAGGCCCTGGGGACAAAATCATCCCCTGAGCATGATGCTGCACCAGGGCTCCATGCAGCAGTGCAGCCTCCTGCCTGAGACACCCTGCCTGATGCTCGCTCAGGTGTCACTGCCCAGTGCTGCCTCACACCAGGCAGGTTTCCCAAAGCATCATTCAAATGCAGTGGCACTCAGGCTTATAATTCACTCAGGCACTTCAGAAAGCTTAACGTCCTCTTCTTTGCCCATCAATATTCACATTGTGATGCTTGTAAATGTTTTTGAAAACATTCAGTTCTCTTCTTTGTACGTGATGTCTTTAAGGACAGCAATTTGTCCACTGACTTTAGGTACAAACTTCACTTCCATTAAACACAGAAAATTACACCAATACAAAAAAGAGGGGTCTCTCTTCTCCTCACCCCACTTGCCCCAAGAATTGCCTGCTCCCAGGCATGGAAGCATTTAAACTTCTCAGTTAAATGGATGCCAATTTAATTTTTTTTCTTAACATAAAAAAACATATTTTTTTGCCCTTTCTTCCCTCATGAAATATTAGCTGTGCTTCTCTGACCTTTTACCAAAAAGGATAAATAATAATAATTAAAAAAAAAAAAACAGGAGACACTTTACATGGAAGATTTGAACACAAATTGCTAAAGTCTGGTGAAATTACAAACCATCAAAAAGAATATTAGCAACTTAAAGCATAGATTAGATTTTGCCAGCTCTGGAGTCATGGCCCCAAATGAGACCATGACAGCTAAATGAGCTTCCAGAAGCTAAACAGAAATATAACTCTTGGAGATCACAAGCCTGATGAAAGCAAGGCTTACACACAGAAGATTCATCTTACTCCCAGGAAAAATAGGGAACTATGTTAAAAAACAGAGTTCCCTTAGCTGTGAAAATAATGTGGAATGAGAGAATAAAAACATGTGAGGAATGTAGCAGTTTTGACATAAACTAGGGATTAAAACACTGAAGGTGAAATCCTGGCTCCTGTCAGGTTGGATATTGACTTCAGTGACTTGAGGCTTCATTCTGCATCTGCACCACAAGGTAGGGAAAAAAATCATCTGCTTGATTCCTTGAACTGTTCTCTTTCAAGCTCTGTTTTGTTTGCTCCTGCTTTGATTTTTGCATCAATTGCATGTTCAGTGGAAGCTGCTTCTCTTTTGTTTCGTTTCATAATCAGCAGTAGCCAGTTGCTGAGGGGCTCAGTGGAGAAGGAGAGAGCAAGGCCAGCATCTGGGCGCCTGCTTCTTCTGGGCTTTGTGGAGAGCTCAGAAAAGCTTTTGAGGCTGCCATAGCCATGTGAAGTAAAGATAGACATTAGGCAACTCTTATCATAGAGAAAGAGGCTTGAGGAGATTATGGAGAACAAACAACATAACACAGCACTACTTCAAAAAATACAAACCGAAAGTGCAGCTCCCAGTGCAGCGCCTGTACAAGAAAGCCTGTTCTGTTCCAGGGTGTGCAGGCAGTGCGGGAGCTGTGCTATCTTCTTGTACCACCTTGCACGGAAGAAATGCAAGGCTGTGAGTCCCAGCTACCCTTACACAGAGACTCAGGGCTCCCTGGGAGGAAGGGTGCTACACCCAGAAAGTGCATAGAGCCACATGCCGGCTCTTCCCAGGTCTGGCAATATGCAAGAGGTGGGCAGCATCCACGGCCAGGGAGTGCTGCAGGGCTGTGCCTCCCAGGCCCCCGGCAGCAGTTTGGGGTGAGGTGCTGGTGCCCATGCACAGGTGGATGGTGCCGTTTGAGGGTAGGCATCAGGAACAGGATAGGGAGGAGTGAAACATGCACCTGGCGTTTGTAAGAGCAAGACTGGGAGGAACCTGAAAAGGGTTGTATCAAGCTTATACATCAGGAAAAGCCTTTAGACAATAATGGTGATCAGTGCAATGATTTTTCTAGGAGAGCAATTGCAGCCCACCTGCTAGAGACCATTCAAAAGTGGCATGGGGCCACTTTCATACGGTTTAAGGTGATGGGCGAGACAGCTCAGGAAGGGTTTGTGCTTACATGAGCAGCAGCCTGGGTGAACTCTAGCCTCTGAGAGACACTGAGAATTTGTTACATGCTTCTACAGATCCCAGTCCTATCTCAGTAACCTTTATTAATAACATTGGCCAAAATGTCCCAACCCCTATTTAGTCTTTACAAGATAATGAGCCTAAATAGGCAATCTGGTATTTACCCCAAGCTTCCACTGATTTCAGTGGCAGCTGAGATTGCTCAGCAGCTCTGAAAATCAGGCTGCTTATATTTAGCTATTTAAATATGGAGTTAGGAACCTAATTTTAGATGCTCAAATTTGAAAATTTTGGCCCTAATATTCTATATCAATTCTTTTTCCACCACTTTCAGTGAAATTTTGAGGAAAATAAGAATATTATTAATAAATGGTAAGATTATATTTTTATTCTCAAAAGGTGGCATTCAAATATCTCTTTGATGACTTCTTAAAATAGCTGTAACTTCCAAACCAGTGCATTCGAATTAACTTTAGCCATATATAACTGGTCATATTAAGGAAAAAATATTCAGTATGCAAAAGTTTTATTTCACCAGGTTTAATTTCAGAAAGTTTTATTTTATTTTCTGGAGAATAAAAGTTTGACCAGAGCTCCAGGCAGTGGAAGCATATCCATTAGCTTTCAAAAAGGAAATGTATCATTATGATTTTTTTTTCCAGAAGTTATGAGACCAATCATACTGTGATGCATGTGTTTGGTCTAATTAGCCTTTTATTTTTTCCTTTGGTAACTTAATTGTATTATACTTTGGAGGATATTTTTAATACAATAATCCAACTGAATTGTTGAGGCCCACTTCTTCACCTCTGCAGCTTCACAGGGATTTCATATAAAGACCCTGAAAGAGTGATACCCTTCATTAAATGAATCAGCTGTGCTGCAGTACAATTTTCATTTGATTCTCCTGTGCTTCACAAACAGAGGATAAAAAGCCATGCTTTTTCTTGATTTTTTTCTTAATAAATGAATACAAAGTATGGCAACTTCCTAAAAAGTAGTCCCAGTGAAGCAGCACGTTATTTATGTGGCTGTAACACCTCACCTGACCAGATACATGACTCCCTCAAAAACCTCTGAGCTGCTGTGGCTTTTAGGAGCGAGCTGTGACAGTGCAAAAACACTTTACCACCTCCCAGTCCTCTGCCAGAGGTTCCCACTGTGCCAGCTGACAGGACCGTGTACATGGACCCTACCTGCTGGACCCACAACCTTAGTAACTGTGCACAGCCCCCGTCTGTTTGATTGATTGTGTGCATGAATCACTTTTGCTTTAGTTACTGTGTGCAGGGACCCTATCCGCTTTAGTGAGAAGTCAAGCAGCTAAGCTTATCATCATGGGCAGTCAAACTCAGGCTGCCCGACAGCCAAAGGGGAGTGGGGTGCCCATTGCTATTCTCTCTGCTCTGCTGGGGGAAGCTGAGCCAGGTAACCTCCAACAGAAGATGGTAACAAGCAGCCCCCAGGCAGTAAGGTTTTAAACCACTACAGCTGTTTGATATGTAAACATGTTGTATCGATGCCTTTAATAAAGGAACAACCACCACCAAAAAAGCAATCAGAAGCCTTATACCTTTTTTCTTTGGTCTTTCTTCCCCTTTCAAATTTGCTCTTCCCCCTACAGGGACTGCTGCTTCTTTTTTCTTTTTTTTCCTCTTTCCTGTTTTTCTCCCATGATGTCTGATCAATCAGCAATTCTTTCCCTCTAGATCCTTCACCTTCATCCTCTCTCTCGAATAGATTTCCATTTCTTCATATAAGACTGATCTCCATTTCATCATCCCTCTTATTCATCTAAGATTACTGTAGGGCTTCCTTATGTAACGAGCATGAAAGGTACCCTCCCTGCCTGACTTTCTTTAAAAGTTACAAATTTGCAGACAGAGACTACCCTGGGTCTAAACCCCTGGGTATCTTTGTAAACTGAATGCTGATCAGAGCCTTTCATGGAGCTCTGGATATATGTTCAGTCACACAGTAGCACTAGTGCTAGTGGTGCATGTATCCAGAAGGGGAGAGCTGCACATGGCCAGGGATGAGCTGGGAATTGAGGGAGGGAGGTGGTCTGTACGTTAAGAGTCTTGGTTGCCAGTTTGAAGAAGCAGGATAGCCCAAAGGCTTTCTTGTGAGATGGAAAGGGAGAAAAGCATAGATGGGATGAATCAGGCAAAGATACATTTCAGCTATGTACTCAAATATGCATGGATCTTTACCTAAACAGAGGTCAGGGATCCTCAGTGGTTCCCCAGTCCCTCCAATTACCAGGTTCACGTTTCCAAGGCCACATTTGAAAGAAGTAGTTAATATATTTTCTGTGGTGGGGCAGTCAGAGAGGAGTTTACATTTTAACTTAAAGTTAGTTAATTCCTTCACGTGGAGTTTTTTGGGGAAGCTGAGCTTTTTATTAGCAAGTCTATGATTTTGACATACAGAGTACTTTTTGTTGTGTTTTTCTGCCTGCCTCTCTCTCTCACTGCCTTTCTCATGTTTTCTGCCTTGGAATTGTTCAGGATCTCTGACACTAATTTGTTTAACAAATAGAGAGAGCTCTGACCTCTCTGCTTAGCATATTTAAGAGGTAATCTCCATACATACTTGGCACAGGAAGTAAAGTTATACAAAAACTGTTTATGCTGAAATCGAACTGTAAGAGGTACAGATCTCATGCTCATATTTTGCACTGAGAACATGCAGAACAATTAGGAAGGGATATGCAACTGTTGCCCAAACACATGGAATATGGGATTACCAACAGTAGAAAACAGATCCCAGTATGAGTATTTCTTCTGTGATTCCTTTTCTCATGGAAAGAATTTTTTTTATTTGTGACAACTATTGTTTTTTCTTCAAATATATATTTAGTCAATATGTATGATCATGTAGTTTTTAATGAAAAAAGCAGAATTCATGTAGTTTTTAATGAAAAAAGCAGAATTCATGTGAAGGTGCTCTACTTTGATGGGTGTATATGCTATTATTTATGGGAACGAGACAACATACACAGGCAGTTTGCACTGTAGGTCCATATGATCACAATACTGTTGAAGAGGGAATATGACAGGACAAGATTTCTGGCTGCCCACAGGAATGAAATTGATAGCAGACCTGCAGATTCCTTGTACTGGAACTATTAGACTGCTCAAAGGCCTCAATTTTTCCTTTTCTATTTACAGAGTCAGAAGTAACCCACTTAGCTACAGTATTTTCTGCCTTCTTCAAGCTGCCAGACAGCAGTAAACTGCCAATAGGATAAGTGACAAGAGCATTCATTTCCTCAACCTTAGGCCAAGATTACAAACTCAACCTACGAGTTCACTAGATGTGCTGATTACAGTCACAAAGCTTCAGTTGTTTTTGACTCACAAAGCACTGCAAGTCCAGCAAGCACTGCTCTGCTGCTCATCTACCTCTGTATCCCCACCGGCATCGATCAAAGTTTTACTCATACCCATCTCCAACATAAAGCTGAATGATGGTGAGACAACAAAACAACTCCATTTGGTATCACTGTGCCAGGCGTGCATGTGAAGCTGTAGTCTCGTTTCTCCAACGTTGCCTGTAGAGGTACTCAGTAAGCAACGTGGGATTTGGTGAGCTGGACGTTAACTCAGGCACAGTCTCTGGTCTCTCAGTTCAAGTCTGATCAGGTCCTGAAAGAGCAAACGTGAGGATAATAATAACCTGGTATATTATCTGAAAGTGCAGAAGCATCTATTGCTAAACAGTAGCCCTGCAGCCCAGAGGGTTCAACAGGGTTTTATCTTAGTGGAAAAAACTGTACTAGGTATATAGATAGATATGTGTGTGCAGAGATGACCAAAATTTATTTGGGGACAGGATTATCAGAAAAGTCTAGCTCAAGCTCGGCTTCTTAAACAACCTGTAAACCTGCCTGTTTGCAGAAAAGGCTCTTAAAATGAGAGAGAGAAATGCTAACTGTAACCACCAAACCTCCAAAAATAATTTTCTCAATGACAAATCAATTTAGACCATTCCTCCTTTTATCACCCAGCAAGCAATACACAGAAAAATTCAAATTGTAGCCCTTGGTGCTAGAGCAGCAGAAGGACTAGGTAGTAACCTGCCTTCCTTTGCTGCCTACCCAGCAGAGCTTCTGACAATTGCCTTAAAATGTTTCAGAGGCATTTTGGTACAGGCAGCGCTTCTTCAGGAGAAGATGAGAGCAGGGTGGGACAGCACCATCCTTTCAAAGGTTTCTAGCCAGCAGCAAAGTTTCATCCCATCAGCTCTTCCTCCTTGGAACGAAAAGAGGATGGTTTGCTGACAAGCCAAATGACGGCTGGGGTGGCTGTTGCCTGAAGCCCTTACAATGGGATTGATTGTGTGTGGTGAAAAGCATTTGAATGTGTGCAGATAGGAGCAAAGATGCATAAGAATGCTAGTGTTAGGCTTTCTGCTATTGAAACAGCAGCTAGTGAGGAGCAGCTGTGGTTATCTAAAAACACTCGTGCATGGAAGAACAATTTTTCTTCCAAAATCTGAAAGAAATTCTAATGATGAATCATAGGCCAGGCTATAAATAAAACATGACTATGGATTTGCAGACCCAGAAACACTCTCATTAGAGAATGTTGTTTTTAGGGCCAAATTGCCTCATTTTTTATTTTTTTAATCTATCAGAATCATTTTGGAATGATTACTTCCATGATGTCAAATCCTTTGTAATGCACAGTGGAGTTTGTTGCATGACATGTGACAAGCATTAAGGTTAAGCAAATGAGCCTGGCTAAATATCTGCTAATCAGCATGACTCACCAGCCTGATATACATTCACAAGTTTACATCTTCTTTCTATAGATAACAAATGAGGGAAGGGAAGAACTGTCAGTCCTCAACCTTCCTTGTGCCAAAGAGCTGAATGGTTTCCTGAGCCTCATCTTCCAGACTGAAAGGTCAAAGATGTTTTCTGTGTCTGGTGAACAAGAAAGATCAGGGAAAAAGTTAACAATACACTGATGACTACTAGTAATAATTATTGGTAGTCATAGTTAGCAATAGCACCCATTCTTGCTACAGAACGCAAAATTATCCCCCCAAAAAACCTGAAATATTTGTGAAGAATTATAAGAACTGGGATAGATGGAATCTGAAATTCATCAGACACTGTGGGATTTGGTACCTAGGCGGTAAACGATTGAAATGTCATCCACTGCATGCATGCTAGTCTTGTATAGGAGTCAGAAACAAGGGACTCAGAAACAATTTAATAATGTTCTGAAGATAGGCCTTGATTATTGTCTTGCACCATAATTTGCATGGATATCTTATTGCCCTCAAGGTGCCACTGAATTCTGCAAGACAACATACAGGTACAGTTATCTGTGTATTCAGGTCTCACTGCAGCACAGGATGGTTGCAAATTATGAGAAATGTGTTCAGACATCACGTTTCATTTGAAAGTACAAATTTAAGCCTGAAAATAAAGTTCAGTTGGTTCTCAATTTGTTTGATATTCCAGTCTTACTTTAACTGGTTCAATTAGTTATGGCATGTAGCAGTAAAAGCACACTGGTTTATCGAATCATCAGCCTTTCCTATGTTTTTGCAGGTGAACATGGGTACATTTTTTTCCTGAGAAGTTCATTAATGTCATACTCAACCCTTCATCTTTTCCTGGTTCCAAAGATGACATTGTCTGTATAAGAGATCAATAAGGGATTGTTAAACTGAACTGAAAATGTGGATAAACACAGAAGTGTTAATATATAAACTATTTATATTGAGTTGGCCATTCCACCAAATGTGCAGATACGCATGCTTTTTTAGCTAAGAAATATTCAAACTGGGCTCTTTTTATTACTACATTTTCTTTGCTTTTGTTGTATCTAAACAATGTGAAATATTTTCAACACTTCACGTGTCAACAAGTAAATGAGATCGACTGAACTTGTCAGCAACCTCTTGCAACTAAACTTCCATTAAAATGATGATATCATAGAATCATAGAATCTTAGAATCACAGAATGTCCTGAGTTGGAAGGGACTCACAAGGATCATCGAGTCCAACTCCTGTCCCTGCATAGGACAACCCCAAAATTCACACCATATGTCTGAGGGTGTTGTCCAAATGCCTCTTAAATATTGTCAGGCTTGGCACCATGACTATCTCCTGGGGGAGCCTGTTCCAGTGCTCCACCATCCTCTGGGTAAAGAACCTTTTCCTAACGTCCAACCTAAACCTCCCCTTGCATATCTTCCTGCCATTCCCTCAGGTTCTATCGTTGGTTGCCAGGGAGAAGAGATCAGCACCTACCCTTCCTCTTCCCCTTGTGAGGAAGCTGTAAACCGTGATGAGGTCTTCCCTCATTCTCCTCTTCTCCAGGTTGAACGGACCAAGTGACTTCAGCTGCTCCTCATACGGCTTCCGCTCTAAATCCTTGACCATCTTCGTGGCTCATGTTTCATATTGATACATTCATTTTGTTTGTTTTCAAACATCATAGCCTCACTAAGCTTCGTTTCGAAGGGTATGGAGATTTTCTGGTTTGAAATTAATGGTGAAATTATCTTTTGAGTTTTCTTCATAGATAAAATTGGCTTCTTCCCAGTTCTCCTGTACCGTAAGACTGATGGGCAGGCTTCCTCCTGCTCAAGCAGTGTAATCCCTGTGCCACGGCAGGTAATACATTCTAAGCTACAACCTTTCCTTTATGCCCGGAATATCTCCACTGAGAAGAGCTTGCAGCTCAAGAGCAGTAACCAGTGCATGAGTTGAATGCTTAAGCTCCTGTGAGGGATGAAAAGGCGAGGGATGTGCTTATTCTGATTCACAAATCTTCTGTACCTGGACGTTCTTCCTACCATATTAGAGAAATTTCATGTCTTCAGCAGCCTTCCCCCAGACTGACACAGACTTTTTGGTACTGCAGGACTCTCTTGTCCATCAGTGCTAAAACAGGACTCTTCGGTTAATGAGTTATTACTGGGTGGTAGGATGCAGTAATTGCAACTTTCTCTTAGTCAGCTATTAGATTTTGCTGTTCTGAAAACTGCTTTACTGGGGTTTGATTGTCTCTTTTTTCCTATTCTTCTTTTCTGTTTATTCAAACTCTCACTCAGAGAGTTTCCTAACTCCCTGATAAGTTCATGTTTCTTCATCTCTCTCTCTCTCTCTCCAATTATTTGCACCTACTACGAGAAGCTGATGGCATAAAACTGCTTATGTTGTCATCTGAAGCTTAAGTGAGATATATAGCATAGACTCTCTGAGGCAAAAAATCCGGGTTTTGCTCCACTGGGATCCTATACAGCATTCAGATTCAACGCTTGCCATATGGATAAGCCCTGCTTAAAGAGGTGCCATCTGTCTAGCTATATGCAAACATGTGTTCATGCTTTCTATTTTAAGTGTTTTCTCCCAATTTTTAATGTTGTTTCTCTTTCAGCATTGGATTGGTCACCTGATCAGTTATAGTAGGTTTTATGAATTAGTCAGACACTGGGTGTCTTTTGCCAACAATTCTGCTGCACACTGATGGCAGAAACCCTTCTCTGAAGGCTCAGCCAGCTACCACTCCTCTGTCTCCTAACCACCCTCCAGCAGCTGGCAGCTGCCAGGTACCTGGCCCCAGGGGATCGGAGCAGAGCAGGGGGAGAGGCTGCTGCATTCAGCTCCTGGCAATGCTGGGAAGCCTGCGGTGCCTTCCCATGCTGTGCCCCCACGGTATCCCTAGGACGTATGTCCCCATGGCTATGCAGTGCCTGCTGACACCCACCCGTCTTGGACACTGGGACTCCACGGGGCCAGGATAACAACCAGCTCTCCTGACTTAGGTAAGTCAGGAGAAGACCAGATTGGTGGTCTAGGTTCAGAATTCATGTTTCATGCACCAAAATGAGTATTTTGTAGGTGGACAGGAGGCAGCCTCTGTCTCCTACAGTTGTGAGAATTAACTTATTTTAAGAAATAAATGTATTTATTTATTTTCCTTTTTTTTTTACAAAATACATTAGAGGGGTTTTTTGTTAGGTAGTAAATTACTTTCAAATCAGTGAAATGAATAAAGTGACCATGAGTAATCCACAGCGTGGATCAGTTTGCAGTCCTGAAGACACAAGGCACACTTCTCGGTATTGAGTTTTCCCTTGAATGAAATCCTGGGCACGCTGACCTCTATTGTTAAACTCCCAATGATTTCAAAAGGAGCCAGCATTGTACCTGCTATTTCATCAAAACTTACCAGACAAAATACTGGCCTTTTACTGTTGTAAAAGTATCATTTAACTCAGTTTCCACATGTCCCATAACAGAATTTCTATTAAACTGTAGGCTGAGCAAGACTTCTTAACAGAGTTTAGGACAAGCCTTTCATGCTTTTTCATGTTGTTATTTTTAGAGAATAGACTGTGAACTGGAACATTTCTTTTTCTCAGTCAGTCTTAGAGGAGGCAGTCAATGGACAAATTGATGATCATGACATAAATTCAAAGATAATTAAATGGTATAGGACAAGCATTTGGCTTGATAGACATGTTTTGCTGCCATCAGCAAAAAGATGAAAGACAGGATATCTGTTGTAAAGAGCAAAAGCTAGGCTGGAGGGACACAGCAGAACTACAAAGATCTCCAGGAACAAACACATTGGGCAATCATGGTAACTTGTTCAAAAAATTCCAGTCAGATTTCTTCAGTGAGAAAACAAAAATAAAAACACATACATGCTTGTCTCAATAGCTGCATAGCCAAACCTAAAAATTTGGAAATTGTCTGAGAACATTCATATTGCACTGAATTTTAAGTCACTCAATTCTGCATATGTTCAGATACTCTGGAGGACAGCAATGCTGCTAGAATAACGGTGTGTAAGTAACAGGGTATCAGTTGTCTTTTTAGGATGAACATGGATTTGGTGATGGAGTAGCTTAGATCTTTAGGAACCTACATGGAACAGAAACAAAGTATCCAAAGGAAAGTTTAAATGTCAAAATGCAGTTAAGACCTTTTGAGTAAAAAGATGACTTTCTGACCCACCTAAACTGAGTGAAATCTTTAGGTGACCTATCAGCTTGAATATTACTAGAAGAAAAAAGGCAGCAAACCATTCTTTATTTTGAATTTCAGGTGTTTCTGTTAATTTTTTTTCCCCCAAATGTTTGGATTTTACAACCATCAGTCTATAATTTAAAAATACTTTAAGGAATCAAACAATTTCTTAAAAATTCTAGGTTTTGGCTGTAATTTAAGGGGAAAAATTAAAAATTGTGTGCAAGTGCATATAATGACTTTGTTTCCATCTCTTTGAACTATTGTGTTTGTAGTGTCTTGTTAAATCTTTCAAAAGCAGATAAACCAGAGATCTAGCCCTTTGGTGTTCAGATGTTTTGGGAAACACATCTCATCATCTTTATACAAAAAATTCCAAGAGAGATCATTGATGTTAATAAAAAGCATAGAGACTTTGTGATTAATTCTGATGTGCAATATGGTATCAAAATATTACTACCAAATAAGACTGTTGTGTCATATTTCTGAGAGTAAAAAGTAGCAAGGCACCAACAAATGTTATGCACAGCTCCATAAATTAAAACATGATAATTTTGCCTTGCTAGAATAATGACAGTGATGAGTAGAATTAAGTGCATGATTAAGAATCAATTTCCTTACACTTGAGGAGTCTCAGGCAGGCACTTAAGCTTCCAGCCAGTGGCAACCTCTCTTGAAGTCATTTACAGTGCAGAGAAACCAGCCTGTGCACAAATTGGCTGTGCACAATTGGGAACATGTGCCCTGTTGCACGTCAACCTGGCACGGACAGACAGACAGGTTCCCCTTAGCCAATCGAGAGACAGTGCTATCAGATCCTAGAGAATTCTGAATTCTGATGTCAGGGAGAGATCTGGCACTCTTATGATTTACTAGATTGGAATTTTGTAAAGCACATTTGGGGCACAGTTGCCCTGTCTGCGTATCTTCACCTCAGTGCAGTTATTTCATGGAGATACCTGCCTCATGATTATGTATCTGAAATATTTCAAAGAAATGAACACATTCCTAAAATGTTCCACAGTGTGAAATCTTGCAGGTTGCAAAAAGACAATTCCCCAGACCACAGGGAGTTCACAGAGAAGAGATGAATATATTTTAGTCTTAAATCCTGCTCCTGGATTCCCTGCTCTTTTGAGATGCACCCACCTGTTGCCATGGTTTCCAGTGCCAGTTGCATCTTTGTCTCATCTTTGTCTTTTTCAAATATATCTTTTGTATAACAGGGTTCTGTGTCCTTGTTCTGGACAGAGCTGTGGATTCTAGCTTGGACTCCTCCCCAGCCACGCTTGGCCAACTAAATTTGGCCCTAACGAGCATTCTATGCACAATGGTGGCTATATTTTTAGCACTGTTGTCGATGCTGAAATACATTGCTGAAATGGCAAATTTCACATCAGGACAGCTCTGTCTGAAGGAGAATGTAAAATTCATTGGCCCTTGCCAAAAATACACACCTTGCCTGGGCCCACCATGCTACTTCATTCCTTTGTCACAGAATCCATGAAAAACAGCATAGAGCAGAAAGGCTTCTTTCTCCTTCAGAATTACTTCATCCTATAACACTTATTAAAAACTTACAGTGAGCCAAACCATCTATTTTGCCTTAAGAATTTTCTGCATTAACTTCACAGAGAATTAGGCAAGATGAATATCCAGATTTATTGGCAGAGAGATCTCAGCCTATGAATTCTCACTGAACAGATCATGAATCTTCCTGCTCACCCAGAAGATCTCAGATTCCCTACAGTTACAAACACTCAGTGTAAGCAAGGTCAAAATTCAGCTGACTCTCTTTTCCAGTTCCTGTTTTGAAAATCATTATAAATTAGAAATTGGATTATAAATCTCATAAATATGTTATTTACCTGCTGACAGGTAGCCTAGTCAGGATTTGCTATATTGCATTAGGATATTACTAATTCAGGAATTAGTGATACAGAAATCTCACCAGCTAGAAACTCACGACATCATCAGGTAGTCTCCAGACAGAATTTTTCTTCTATTTTAAAAATATATGAATGAAAGAATAAAAATTAACTATATGGAAGAAATAAAAGCCTTGTAAAAAACCTAAACTGCTGCTGATCCAGGTAATGTGCATTTCCAGATCAGTTTTCTGTTCAAGACACAGAAGCTTAATGTCTATCCAAGGACAGGTTCATTCACAACTTCAGATGGGCTGTTTTACATAAACTAGGGGGTTAAGTAACTACAAATACACCAGGATTCTTAACAAGAAGAGGGGAAAAGGAAAAGGAGGGGAAGGGAGTCAGAATTTGCTGTGAAGACTACATCTTGTCAAGTTTCACTAAAAGAAAAGGGGGTTATAAAACAAGAGTTTGATATCAAACTTTCAGAAAAGCCAATGTTGAGCAAGCACAAGAAGTTAGTCAAAGAAATATGTAAGCAAGGACAGGCAATTATCCAAGAAGCATCAATAAATCTGATATCTTTAACGAAACCTGACCTTACTTGTAAAAGAAGGGACAAATTTCTAAAAGACAATTCAACAGCTGTACCTATCTGATATGTTCATACTCGAAAGAAAACTGATTTCATACATACACAGTAATCTGCTGTGCAGCTGAAATTACTCATTTACATCCAAAGATTGCAAAGCTCTAGGGATGTGCCCAAAACTTTCTCTGAATTCATCATTGAAGTCAAAGAGGATGGTTGTAGTCTTCTGAATAAATAGACGTGTGAATAGGCCAAAGGAACAGAGAACAAAAAAGAGAAAAAAAAAGTCACACCATGTTCTGAATGCCTGTCAAAACCAGGCATTCTTCCAGGGCATGTTAACTTATCTAGTGGAGTGGATATTTTTGATTGACAGGATTGAAATAAAAAGGCTGAAGTGTTGTTGATACTTTTTGCAGTAAAACAGCTGTATTAAATTACGTGTTTCCCTCTTTTTGTCAACAAGTTGGCAGGGTGTACACAATGTGTCAGCTCTGTAATGACAGTACCACTTTAAACCGCAATTGGAAGAGCCTAGTATGAATGCTTGTTTTTGTGAATAGGTATCTCTAAGAAGTGAAAATATAACCAGTCATGAAGAGAACTGGTGGGTAATGTGTGTCAAAATGATACTTCAGCCTTACAATATTCAATTTCTGTCTCTGTCCAGATATTAGCTGGCAAGGAGGCATACCCACAGTCTGAGTCATAAACTCCTGCACTTCAAGTAACAGAAATCCCATTCCCACAATGTTTTCAAGCAGGCGCTCCATTCCCTGCTGCCTGGGTAGTTAATGATGGAAACAGCACACGCACCATATGCTTGCTGAGGCACTTCAGAATAGCTCTGTTGGTCCTGGCCCAAAACAAGGAATGAAAAGCCATGGCAGAAATGTAAAACAGCCACCAAAAAGCTTGTTTTAAAAGAAGCCTGACTTCAGTTTGATTTACCTTTGAAGCAAGTTATTGAGCTGGGTATTATGCAATCATTTTGTATATCCTATTCAGATGGTTTTGTCCATTTTACTCTACCTTAATGCCTACAGAACTGCTTTCTGCTCCCAGGAGTACCTAACTACAACTATACCTAACATAATGAATCCCAGTCTTTGAAAATTATGTTTTCAGATACCATTTGCAAGACCCCATTATTAAGCTGCAGTCCCACACACTAAATACCCCTTTTGCACCTGGCAGCTATCAGTGAACACTCCCTGCAACACGTTGCTGTTCTCAAAACCACGTACCAGGGTTCACACTTAAGAGAAAGGCAGAGCGGGGTGTTTTTCTCATTCCCAGTGAGAAAAGGATGAGGGAGCTCTCAAGCAATGCAGCCCTGCCAGTATGGTGGTAGTCCTGGTAGAAAGTGGAATAGGGACAGCTGAATAGCGAGCATGAAGGATGAATGCTGCTTTTGCCATGTAACCATAGTGACTACAGAGAAGGTGACTGCTGTGACACCAACCCAGAAGGCTACTGCGTCTGTTTCTGAACAGAAAAGATGCTCCACCAGCTATGGTAAAGAGAAGTTAAAGAAAAGGATGGCCTGAGATAAATGGTCTGCCAGTCAGAATATTTTAGTCAGAATTTTTTTCCTGGCTAAGTAGTATTCACACCCACAATGAAATGTTTTTAGTATGTGTCAGTATTGACAGCCTTTCATTTAGGAAAAAACTGCTGTGATATAGAAAAGCCCAGTTTTAACATTTTTGAAAGACATTATTGAAAAGCTGTTTTAAAGTAAAAATTAATATAATCATACTTTCATGAAAAGGTGAAATTTGAAATGAAATGTTTTGTCTCCCCAAATCAAAACTAAACAATCCAGCTAATTTAATGCAGTTTTTGGAATGTTTGTTGCTCTTCTCTTACTTCAGAGCAAGTGAAACATTCAGAAAATTAGAATTTTGAATGGAAAATACATTCCAAATTCAATTATTCAGCTTACAATGCAAATCTGACAGCCACTTGGGTTTGTGCATACATTAGCATAGGTTTGCACATATTCCACACAGATATCTGGAAATATTTTGATATTGGCAAAGCCATTTCACCTTCTGATAGACTATTCTAATCTTCCCTCCTGAATTATCTGGGAAAAGGAAATATTAAGGCATTATCTGAATTTTCTCATTAACTGTCTCTCCCATGTATTAGATACCACATAGGGAATGTTGCCATACTTTCCAAAGCAACTATGTACACTCAGGGTCTCTTTTTTTTCCTAGAAAAGACACATGAAGTTAATTTATAATAATAAAAGGTAAATGTGCCTATAGTGGGTTAGCCTTGGCTAACACCCAAACACCCACCCAGGTGCTTGCTTACTCCATCCCCATAGTGAGGTGGGGGAGGAATAGGAACAAGAACGCTCATCAGTTGAGATAAAGACAGGGAGTTCACTTACCAATTACTGTCAAAACAGACTCAACTTGGGGAAAATTAACTTAATTTGTTCCCAACAAAAATAAAAATGTAATTACTAGTTCAGGTGGTGGGAAACAAAAAGACAAACATTAAAAAACCAACTTTCCTTCCCCCTTTTTCAGACTTAGGTTCACTCCACCCCCCTCTCCCCTGCTGCAAGCAGCACAGAGCTGGGGAATTTTCATCAGTACATAGCAGTTCTCTCTGCTGCTCCTTCCTTCTCATACTTTTCCTCTGTTCCAGTACAGATTCTCCGTGGGCTGCAAGGGATATCTGCTCTGGTACCTGGAGCACCTCCTCCTGCTCCTATGAGCTTTGGTGTTCCTTCTGCTTTTTCTCACTATTTTTGTTCCCTCCTCCTCTCTCTGTGGTGTTTTGCCCTTTCTTAAGTGTGTTTTCCCAGAGGCACCACCCGCTTGGCTCATAGGCTCAGCCATGTCCTGCCAGTGGGTCCGTTGGAGCAAGCTGGAACCAGTTGTGTCCGTCATGGGGTAGTCCCTGGTCTCTTCTCACAGAGGCCACCCCTGCAACCCCCCTGATGCCAACACTTTGACACCTACACCCAATATACTCCCTCATTTCAGTCTGAGCTGTGATATTGGTGAGATTAAGCTCACTTTCACCATTTAGAAGTTTGTCTGAAGAAGATGTTTTTCTCTATGGTGAGGATAACATCCTCAGAGGACAACATCTTTCTGAAGTGTTTCAGGATGGTACAGCCCACCCTTTGGAGCTTCCTGTTTCTTGAGATGAAGAAACGACAGAGGTCACATCTTTTTTCAGTATTGGTTGAGAAGAGTCCCCTCCCTCATCACAGCTGGTTGTCCAGGCTCTCCCTCTCACCAGGAGAGAACATATGAAAAGCAGTTCTGGCCTCCAAATGTGGGAACTGTCTCATTTCAGCTGGGGAATTATCTTATTTTTAGCCATCAAAAGCTCAGACACATAATGGAAGCTTGTCATCTGATCTTCTTTACAGTTGATGGAGGAGAGTCAGGCACCTTGAAGGGAAATTCAACGTACCAACTTTAGAATCATAGGATCATAGAATACCAGGTTGGAAGGGACCTCAAGGATCACCTGGTCCAACCTTTCTAGCACAATCTAGACGAGATGGCCCAGCACCATGTCCAGCTGAGTCTTAAACGTGTTCAGCATATCAGTCACCCACTTCCCTGGGGAGATTATTCCAATGATTGACTGTTCTCATTGTGAAAAATTTACCTCTCATGTCCAATCGGAATCTCCCTGGGAGTAACTTGCACCCGTTACCCCTTGTCCTCACCATGTGACTCCTTGTAAAAAGGGAGTCTCCATCTTCTTTGTAGCTCCCCTTTAAGTACTAGTACATGGTGATGAGATCACCTCTAAGCCTCCTTTTCTCAAGGCTGAACAAACCCAGCTCTATCAGCCTATCCTCATACGGCAGGCTTCCCAGACCCTTGATCATCTTGGTGGCCCTTCTCTGGACGCCCTCCAGCTTGTCCACATCTTTTTGTATAATGGGGACCAGAACTGTACACAGTATTCCAGGTGTGGCCTGACAAGCGCTGAGTAGAATGGGATAATTACTTCTTTTTCTCTGCTGTTGATGCCCTTTTTGATGCAACCCAGCATCCTATTGGCCTTCCTGGCCACAGCAGCGCACTGTTCACTCATGTTGAGCTTCCTGTCCACCAGGACCCCCAGGTCCCTTTCTACGGAGCTGCTCTCTAACCAGGTGGATCCCAGTCTGAGCTGCACTCCTGGATTATGCTTTCCCAGGTGCAAGACCTTACACTTGTCCTTGTTAAACTTCATAAGGTTCTTGTTAGCCCACTCTTCCAGCCTATCCAGATCTTCCTGCAGGGTGGCTGTCCCTTCCAGAGTGTCTACTTCACCACTCAATTTGGTGTCATCTGCGAACTTCATCAGGCTACACCTGATCCCGTTATCCAGATCACTTATGAAGATATTGAAGAACGTTGGGCCCAATATCGATCCCTGGGGGACCCCACTTGTGATGGGTTGCCAGTTTGAATAAGAGTCATTTACCACCACCCTTTGGGTGCGGCCCATCAGCAATTCCTCACTCACTTCACAGACCACTTGTCCAGGCCATAACGCACCAGTTTCTCCAGGAGGAGGCCGTGGGGAACCATATCAAAGGCCTTGGAGAAGTCCAAGTAGACAACGTTGACTGCTCGCCCCATGTCAACCAAGCAGGTCACTTTATCATAGAAGGCCACCAGATTTGTCAGGCACGATTTGCCTTTTGTGAAGCTGTGTTGGCTTTTCCCAATCACATGCTTCATTTGACTTGTGATGGCCCCCAGAAGGATCCGTTCCATGACTTTCCTGGGGACTGAAGGAAGACTGATGGGCCTATAATTACCCGGATCCTCCCTTGAGCCCTTCTTGTAGATAGGGGTAACATTTGCCTTCCTCCAGTCCTCTGGGACATCCCCCGATCTCCATGACTTCTTGAAGATTATAGAGTGTGGCCCCACAATGACATCAGCCAGCTCTCTCAACACTCTTGGGTGGATGGTGTCAGGGCCCATCGATTTGTAGGGGTCAAGCTCCTGTAATAATTCACATACTAACTCCTTCATCACTGATGTTATGATGATGTTTAAACCCTTGTCTTTAGATAGAAGGCATCAGCCTCCTGAAGTATGAACTCTTTCCCTTGTCTGTAGAAGGGATCTTGGTGACTGACATGACTAAACACCTCTTCTTCAGATATCTCATCCTTAACCTTCAAGACCATATGCTGAAATTAATGCACAGCTCTCTTTCTATATCAGTCTTTGTAGTTGTACCTAAATGCTGTTATTTACAGAAGAGTCTGACAGACAAAGAAGAAAAGTATTTAATAGAAAAAAGTTAGAAAAGGAAAGCCAGCTAAATAGCCTGTAGTCTGCAGGCTATAGACTCACAGCAAGCCATCCTGCCCTCCTACAAGTCCCTGCCATCAGGCAAGAAATATAGATGAGAGCAGCCACTCTTCTTCAAACCTTAAGTTTTGTGCTGAATGCAAAACCTCAGCCTGGAGAACCTGAATAATTTACAAATTGTAGCTCTGTGTGTTCTTAATCACTAGTCTTTATATGTTACAGTTAAATTTATTTGGCAGCCTAGAATTTAGATATTCTATCATTCTCTTGCAGTTAGTTGAATATGCTTGACTGCTGCTGGAATGATATACAATCCCTAAATAAAATTACCGGCATGTGTCAGTGACAACAAGAGCACCTGGAAGACCTTTGCAAGGAATGCACTACTTACTTAAAAAGATGTAAAAACTATGGATGAGGCTCTTTCTCCCCCTATATACATAGTCTACTGTCATATTTAATGACCTAGAGTTTTGATGAGTGAGGGTGTTAAATACTCCAAAGCTTTGTCAGTGAACATGAAGGCCCTCTGTTGTGTTAGCCCAATATCTGATGACACAGCTTTCACAATTTCAGAGCAAAGTGTTGAGTTGCCCCAATTTCAATTACAGTTGATAATGATAAATGGCAATGCACTTGTTTTCAAATGCTCTATTCTTTCTGAAGAGACAAATTCACAACGCCTGTCATCCCAACTGCTGCTTGGTTAACTTTCAGTCTTTTATGTATTTCAAGGCAAGTTCACACGAATTGGCTTTCAAGGTGTTTACTTACACTATATCTTGAAAAATGTATTATTTTTTAGTAAAGTTCCTGTTATTCCCATCAGGTTTAATACTATATTTTGTATCTTCTGTCTCTTATAATTAGAAAGAGCTGTAATTTTCACAACTCAAATTGTATTGCATTTCTCTACACCTAAATATTCTCCCACCTGTAAGATACCAGCAGTATTTTCTCTATTGTTCTATAAATATCTCTCCCACTGAGGTAATCAAACACATTTAAACTATAATAAGCTTTGTCCATCAAGCAGCCCCAACTAATAAAGTTTTGATGTTTCTCCTGTGCTGTTATCCTAATCAAATGCAAACAAGAATATTGATCAGACTATTTTAAACAATACAAAATTAAAACCACTTCAGCAGGTGTGTAACTTCTGAAGGTTTGTGCAATTTATCTCCTGCAATTTATTCTCTGCACTCTCCTGTGGTTGTCACTGGCTGCTCCAAGTAGTGAAATTAGTGTTCCCTCATAGGTATCTGCTTTGAAAAAAAACCATAGGCCCTACCCCCTTTAAAAATACCTTCTATTCAGCAGCCAAAGAATGTGTCACTTCTCAAAATCTTAGCTTATGCATTTGTTTTTTCAGGTTATGTAAAATACTGTTCCCCACAGAGATTGCCCAGGGTGGTTCCTGTGCCTTAGTGCACTGTACCTGCTGGTGACCAGCAAGACTGTACAAACCATGGGTGGAAACTTACTCACTGCTTTTTTCCCATCTGATTCTGTGTCTACCAGTGACCCACAGGACTGTACAAATGAAGGGTGGAAGCCCAGTGACTGCTTTTTTTCTTTTTTTTTCCTGATGGTGTTCCTTCTTGATTCAATCCATGGTTTCAGTGAGATGCACAATCTCTTTTTATTTCTTATTACACAGCATTTCTGTAGGCTGATAAACAGCTGCTGGATATTTTATGTGCCAAAGAAGATCATAGCAGTGATGGGGAGAGTGTAATTCTTACAAAATAAATGAGACATTATGTAAATAATACACTTTTAAAGCTTCCAGGCTGCAAGGTGCTATCCAAATAAGACAGTATCACCCACAGCTTCATGTGCTGCTTAAAAAAGTCAGGGTTAAGTGTCAGATTAGATGTGCATTTCAATTAGGGTTAATAGTTCCACAGTTTGTGACTCATGCAAAACCATTTGTTTGGGGGCGAGGCAAGCCACACGTGAATTTTGCCTCCAAGAGAGATGTGTTTGGGGGGGAGCATTTTACATGTGAGCCTGATGCTTGAACAAAAGGACTTACAAGTTCTCTGCATGTTTGAATAACTTACCCAAGCAGCTAAAAGCTATTTTTCAAAGAGTTCTTCCAAAATACAGTTAAAACAAGATGGTAAAAACTGTAGCTTTTCTTAGAGAATGAGGCATAGGATCCAGTATTTTTCCTTTGGCCCTGCATGTTGTTATGTGTTCTTTCTTAAACCCTTCAGGTTTCCCCTTTTTTTTTTTTTTTGTTCTCACTGAATGGCTTTCTCATTCTCATGTAAGGATTTTACTTTGATACGTGTAAACCCTCTGATTACTGCAGTTCAATAGTAAGTGACCAGGGAGGCAGAACTGCCCAAGAATCAGGGTGGGCAGCAGTGCTTGCTTCCCTTTGAAAAGAGTTTTGTAGTGTAGGGATTAAAGGTGCCACACAAGAATTTAGAGACAGATCCTGGAAACCTAGGTCAAGTGGTGAAGCATATTTAAATACGTGGGCCTTGGTACTGTTTGTTAGGTGCCAACAACACAGACTGTTTTAGATATTGAAAGCACAATGAAGAAATCCCGTACTCTGAAGGACTGGTAAGAGGAGATACTGTCAGGAGGAGGTTCTGAGTGCTGGATGTCAGCTAAGTGACAACTGCAACAAAAGCTTTTATTTCCTTTCCGTTTCTGACTAATACAAACAGGTTGTCATGATGATGGAAGACTTAAATATACCTAACATTTTACAAATAGATGTCTGTGGTACCAATAGCCTTCAAAGGGGGTTGATATTTCTGTCATCTTCAAAGGAATCTAAAGCAAAATAGAATTCATTTCTATGAGTTACACAGAGTGTAACCATGAGGTATAGTAAAAATGAAAGTATGTTGGTAAGTGAAAGAGCACAGGGGTTGCATTAAGGACAGAGATTATTTTTGAAGCAGTCGTGAGCTAGAAGCAAAAGCAAACCTGTTTTCAGCCTGATCTCAGGGCTGCTACTGATCAAAGAAGAGGCCAAGAGAAACCTTCAGTCAGTAGAAAAAAGCTGCAACAATTAATCAGCAGGAAAAGCTTTTGTTATTGATGTTGTTTTGGTGGAAATGTATTGGACAGAGACCTGAAAGGGCTCTCCATGGCACTCTGCCCTGCTGCCACAGACAGCTGCATGGCTTTGTTTCCAGGAGGGTGCTCTCATTGAGAGCAGGCAGTAGTGGGGCTGTTGGCATTGTCCCCTGGAAGAATATAAGCCAGCCAAGTCCTTTTGCTAAGGAAGAATCTGGATTTCTGCAAAATGTGCTTCTTTCCACCCAGCTGGAAAGCAGCTTTGCAGAAAAGGACCTGGGGGTCATGGTAGACACCAAGCAGAACACGAGCCAGCAATGTGCCCTTCCTGCAAAGGCAGTTAATGGTGTCCTGGGCTTCATCAGGAGGAGTGCTGTCAGCGTGTTGAGGCAGGTGATCGTTCACCTCTACTCAGCACTGGTGAGGACAAGTCTGGAAAGCTGGGTGCAGTTCTGGGCTCCTCAGTACACAAGAGACATGAAGCTACTAGAGAGAGTCCAACAAAGGGCCACGAAGACAATTAAGGGACTGAAGCATCTCTCCTATGAGGAAGGGCTGAGACGCCTGGGACTGTCAGCCTGGAGAAGAGAAGGCTCAAGGGGGATATTACCAATATATATAAATACCTGAAGGAAGGGCGTAAAGAAGACAGAGTCAGGCTCTTTTCAGTGGTACCCAGTGACAGGACAAGAGGCAATGGGCACAAACTGAAACACAAGAGGTTCCCTCTCAACATCAGGAAAACTTTTTTACTGTGACGGTGGCTGAGCGCTGGTACAGGTTGCCCAGAGATTGTGGAGTCTCAATCCTTGGAGATATTTAGAAAACATCTGGAGGTGGTCTTAGGCAACCAGCTCTAGGCAGCACTGCTTGAGCAGGGGGTTGGACTTTTTTTCTGGTAAGTCTAACCATATCTGCAGGTAGCAGAAATCAGTAGCCTCCTGGAAGGAAGCCAGTTGACCCTGGGAATTAGTGGGAAGGTTTGATAACAACCTATTCTAACTATCCAGTTAATTAACTGAATGAAGAAAGATCACTGTAAATTATCAAACTCCACAGATTTTGGTGTAGAGAATAGTCAGAGAATAAATAAAATACATTTTTGTATTTTATTGAAAATTCTTTCTGACTTGGGCATTGTCATTCTACCTGACATTAAAATCCACTCCACATAAATTCTTCCATGGAGGTCACATTTTAATTACAGCAACACATTTGATACCCATAGAGGAAACCATATAATCGTCTTTTATTTGCTGACATGTAACATTAAATTCCACAGAAGAATCAATTCTGTATAGGAACAGGGCACAATGACAAAATATCAAAGGCCTGACACATCTCATCATGCAGATAGCAATGTGGTCCTTATGGTGCACTGCAGCAAGTGATTTATTAATTAATGTACAGAAATGTTACATCTGCTACAGATCATTTTATTCTTCAGTTTCTACAAATGATGTCCTACAGAGACTGCAGAATCAACCACTCCCATATCAGTATTATTAAGAATAATTATTGTTGTTATTATTGACATTATATGATAAAGAATTCTACACACTTTTCAGGTCATTTTGATTTCCTTTTACAGAGGAACAGAAATCTCACAAGAGCTGACAACTGTGAAAAGCAATAAAATAGATGAGCATTTTCTCAATGTATTGCCTTCAATTTTGCTGCTAAAATAAAAATTTGAAATTGAGAACTCTTGAGCCATCAGGCATAAGGATGGCACTTGTTTGGTAGTATCCAGAAGTTTTCTTTTCGGTTTTGAAAACACAGGCTCTTACATATGAACACTAGATTTTAGTAGAAAGTCAATTCTTTTCTGACACTATCTTGCTTTTTTGCCTGCATAGACTTTGTTACTCTTAATTATCTCAGTCTTCCTGATTTTATTTATTTTGAAGCAATTATCCTTTCATCTTCAAGACCTCTGTCCTCCATGTGTGTCTCTGGGAAAACCCATCTACGCTCATCAAACTCCATAGGAACTTTACCACACTTCCATACCATTTTGAGCTTTTCTTTTTGTTTTATTGTCCCTTTTTTGTCTTACATTATTTCCTTTTCTCTCCTCATGGCTCATTTACTCTGTAGGTAAGTCTTCCCTACAGCTTGTCATTGTTTAGCAAATGCTATATTGGTGCACTTTTGGTTTTTACATTACTGATTCTCTAGGTTTTGTTTCTCCCCTGCAGTTGTGGATAATTGTGAATCCATAAGGACAGCTCTCTCTGATCCATTTTCTGAGATGAGGGCTAGACCACCCTTGTACAGCCTAGGGTTCACTCTTTGGAAAGAGACCAGAAAATATAGTTTGCTCAAGAGAAAAAAAGTGGGTGATCTGATTAAGTTGCTCCTTCCTCAATTAGACTGATCCAAAAAAAAGCATTTGCATTTAGAAGCCCTACAGCCTGTGGCTTTACTTTAATCAAATAAGGGCTGCTCCTGCCATTTGTTTCTGTACTAGGAAGTGCTTTACTCCTCAAAAAATGCAGGACTATTAATCTGTGCCATTCTGCAAGGGCGGCCTGCAGTCAATTTCCATTCATTGGTTAACACAAGTTCTGTCGCTCACTGGGGAATGCACATTTCCAGCTTGTCATACAAATGAGCCAAGGGTAAAAAGAAAATAGTAGAAAAATTATAGTGCCATAACAGAAAATGATGATGCATGACCTGAAAAGATCAAAAAATATAGACTAAAACTGAAAAATCCTTTCAAAGTAGTTGCAATTAACTGAACTTAATTGCTGCATGTGAACACCAGACATCAGCCTTGTTTTAATAATATTGGCTTTCAGTCACCATCAGGAAGGGCATTTTAGCTTATTATTTTCATCAAATGGATGAATGGTGCAGATTAACCCTTTACATTTTGTTTTATGATATTAATATTAGTATTACAATAACATCTGCATTAGCCTGTTATATGTCATCTATTCTGCTGCTTGAATATTGATAAACCTGGAGCACTATATGAATTCAAGGTGCTTCAGAATTAAGAAAAAAGCCTCATTTGTTCTCAGTTTCACCAGTCCATATGTCAGTCAGAAGAAAAAAAATCATACTTAAATAGTTTGCGTTAGCCCTGCATTAAAAACTGTGTGCCTAAAGTCTGGGTTTTTACACCACCCCCAAGACCTACACTATCAAGATGCCCTTGTACAACCCAATGACAATCTTTTCACATGTGGTGGGACTGCCAGTACAGAAGTTTCTTGAATTAAAGGAGTAAGAAAGGAATTTATATTTATAAGAAAGACGCTTCAATTATGAACACAGGAAAAATAGTAACTTAAATATCATGGATCAACACTTAATGAATATGTATGCTAGAGTTAAAAACAGATTCAGTGATGGCTTTTGAAGCTATTCCTCTAGAGACTCCTGCTGTGGTTGTCACTCATCTTGTTTCTGACAGATGAGGCATATCAGAAACCTCTTGTGTTGTTAGAAATCATTTTGATGATGACAGTGAAGATAGCTAACTTGGTGGAGAGCAGTCTGATTGGACACTTTGGTTCCAGAAGAGAGAAAGAAGATGGAAGCTGAACCCTAGGGCGATGGCACTCTTGCACTTTGAACAGCTATACAACACGAGTCAAACTGCTCCAATCACTTTTAGAGAAAGAAGGACTTACCTAGAAATGTTCTTCTACAAACTCAAGGTTTTAGATCTCCTTGAAGAAAAGAGAAATTTCACCAAAGAATGTCAGAAGCATCTTCAATAAAAGACCAGGCAACCATCAGCTAAATATTTGCAGATCACCCTGGAACGTAATGAACTTCACGAAAAATACATACATCCCTGCTGAGTTTTTCTGATTGGCATATAAAAGACGTCAGAAAATGCTATGTTTCAGGAATCCAAACTTAAAATACTATCTTGTAAGGAAACACCCTTCAGCTCACAATACAAAAAACTCTGACGTCATCAATTGCTATTTATCAACCTAAACATGTGGGTAAACATACAGACCCTCTCTCTTTGTTGCAACATAATAATACATCTTATTATTTTGGGTCTTTTCTGGTAACTCTTGCTTCTGAAATCATGCAAATAACGACAATCTCCATTTTATCATCTAACTTCCCTAGTTGCAAAGAAGACCTGGAAAATCCATGAGTACTTAAATAGCTAGGGAAAAACTAGAAATTAACATCTTTATTATTTTAATCCCTCTTTTTTAAGGCATCTTTAAAATGGTTGGGATTCTGTTCAATGAATTCTGAATATGTGGCTGAGTTAACCTCAGGACTTAGACATACTTTCACGTAGCAATAGACAATGATGATTTAAGATGTTATCGCTCCTCTCTGTCATATGTTTTATTCCAGCAGGACAGTAGGCAGCAGAAAAGATATGTGATCATTCCTTTAGCAAAGTCAAACACCTCAGAGGACAGCTCAGGCCACCAGACTTTGCACAGAAATGATTGACAAGTGCTCACATGGCCACAGACTGCACTGCAGGCACAATAAGTGCCATCAGAGGGACAAGAACAAGCAGCTTGCAGGGTGCAAGTGTCAGAAAGCACCTCTTCCCTTTGCTGTGTTGATGCAGTTGTAAGCCCAAAGAGAAGCATGAAAGCATGCACAGAAATAAAAGCAGGGTACCAGAATTTGCATGAGGTTTGTTTATCCTGGTGCTGACCTGCTTATCATTAGCTTGCGTAAGGGTATAGAAAACAATATTCAGAAGGTGGCTCATTTCTGAGAATAATGTGGTTATATATGCTCCTCCAGCTAATGAGATTCCCATTTAATGCTATGTACTGTACCATCCTAACTACATGGTGGTAAACAAGTCTGCATCTCTAAATGCTGATAAAGGAAGCAGTGGAAATTTTAGCATCTGAACCTGTGCTGAGCAATTTCACTGCTCCAAGCTGCACTTCAGTGCTGGACAACAAAGCTCCTTCTGCTACCACAAAGGCATCTTTCTCTTCCTGTTCCAAACTATCATTGACTGCATGATTTGAAAAGTTTATTAGAAAACATTTAATACCTCCTTAAGTATTTATATTGTCATTTTCAGTCAATTTGGTAAGACTGATTTCCCAGTGCAGCAGGACAAGAGGCATTTTGCTCCAATAAGTTCTTTGTAGGAGCTGAAAATAAGACACCAAAAGATGTGAAGAGCTCATCAATACAGATAGATTGACATCCATGATAGGATCAAACAGTTGCATATAGTGGGCATGAGAAACTCTTTGCCAATATCTTCATGTCTTCAGCATCACTGCCATAAGCAGTCAGTGGCTGACTGTTTTGAAGTGTTTCCCACAAATGTAATTAACTGTATGATGGTTGATAAGGTTGGACACCTAACTGTCACCATCTAAAAGTCAGGCATCTGGTCTAAGGTATGCATTTCTGCTCTCTAAATTCAATAAAATGACATCTGAAAGTAGGTCATCCCATTTAGCTTAGACTCTCATCTTAGGGATGGCATGAATTGCCCACAGGAGCTGCGTATCTCCATTACGTCTAAGGAAAGTCTTGATAAGTGGGCTAGACATTACACTTTCTTTCTCATTCTTCTAGTATTATTTAATTCATGATGCTGGATTGGCTTACTTGATTGGTTTTGAATGTTCAATCTTGGTGACTTGCTTTGGATTTTTTTTTAAAGGAACATATTTATGATGGCCTTTACTTTGGAAATTCACTGTTAAATTTTGCTGAAATTGAATATAATGATATCTTTCAATAATGGGAAATACTTTCTCTAACAGATAGCAATGAAATGTAACTTAAGATGCTGCTGAAAATACAGGGACTGAAAAATGGCTGTAATTAGTTGAACTTCATTGCTGTGTGAACAGTATTATTATCTGTGTATTATTATTATTTTGACTTTAGATCAAGGCTAAATAAAACTTGCTAAGGGAATGAGGAAACAGGTGAAAGGAATGCCTCACTATAACAATCAGCTTAACAGTGAGATGAAAAATAATACAAAAAGGGTTAGAAAGCTCAAAATAAGAATTATGAACTCTCTCATATTCTGTCATACAGAAGAACAGTTCTGCAACACTGTCATGTTTCAAGAACCATAACTCAGCCAAGAGAAACCTACCCAAGTCTGACATAGGTTTAAAATGCAGAGGCATCATTTCACAGCATGAGTTGAAATGTGGTAAACTGCAGAAGCAATCTGTCATATTCCTTCTTGTCATAGACGTTTTTGCTGGGACTTCATAAGCATGATGAATGCTTGAAGAGTAATGAAGGGGAAGATTTACTTTGTAGCCACTCCAATTTAGACTTGACTTAATACATTCTCAAAAACAGTGTATTTTCAGTACGTTGCAAGTATAAGCTATACAAGAAACACCCCCAACTCTCTCCTCACCTTCTCTTCAGCCCTCACATATGCTTCTTTTCACCCTAGCAAACTTGGGATTTCCTCTCCCAGACAAATTACTACAGCTTATATATGTGTTTAGCAAAGTTAGCAAAAATGTCAGCCGCTGGATAACGGACTGGCATTGATATATGCTATGCAAAAGTGACTATGCAAAAGGGAGTGTAAGTACAGAAGTACTAGTGAAGGCCTTTGTCTGTGCCTTCTCTGCAATAAGAAGGAGATTGTGAGAAGGGAACCCTGCAGACCCCAAGCGGAGAATAGCCTTCTGGCCAGGACAGTTGGCCAGTGCAGTGACCATCACAGTGACTATGGCTCTGCTTGCCCACATCTCATGGGTGCTCCGTCCTACAAACCTTACCCAGACAGGCTGTGGCTTGGTTTCTCTTCATTCTGAAACAGCTCCCATTTGTGGATAATGGTACCTAGTTGAAAACTGGGCACACAGTTGCAGTTTAGTGCAAGAGAACAAATTCTCCCAATTGGAATTTCACTGGACAGATAAGCTTGATGGAAAAATAATCTCCTGAAATACTACTATATCCATTACTTCTCTGTGTTCCTTAAATAGTGTAACCAAAATGTATAGGAATCAGCTATGACTTTTCATATGGTTTGTAACCTCTCCATCAGTGCTGTCTGTGATGTGTGCTTAGAAGCTAATAGTTGCTGTCAGCTATAAAATAAAACCTGTTGAGATTTTCAGAAGCTAAAAGTCATTCATTTTACTAAATCTGGTTTTGTCTTTTTTGTTTTAGAGTTATAATTCCATCTTGAAAGATGTAAGCTTTGAAAAGTTCACCTAATTTGTTTTCAACCAGATACTATAATTTTTCTTTTGACACCTGCTGGCTTGTTATGACTTGCCAATGAAATAATGTGTGATACTCTTTCTTCATAACATAAAATTTTAACATGGATTGTTTATCATTACAGTCTGTCTTCTGCCTAATGGCACCCAGATGAGTGAGAACTCCCCATCTAGACATGAAAAAAATGAGGTTTTTCTCTGACTTTGCTTCTTTAAGTGGTCCCAATAGTCTTGCACTGAAATTAGAAACTATAGATCTAGTAAGAAGCTCAATTTTAAGTCCAACTTCTTCCACTTGTAAAGAAATTCAAATAACATTATTTTATGGTTTCCTAAATCAAATGGCTACAGAAGTTATGCTATTATCTAAAGTGTTCGCATGCTGACATCTGGAAGATAGTGAAGCTGAGGACTCCTGGCAGTGCTTTCACAAGGTAGTAGCTCACCAATATTTTGCAAGTTTTTTGTAAGGTTGCATTTGACCTAACGCTAACTAGTATTAGCTCTTTCGCCCCCGAATTTTACATAAAAGTTTTCTTCATGACACCTTAAAGCAATTTACAGAGGAGATTGGGATCAATATCTCTATTTTTACAGATATAGAAAATTTAACTGAGCAGCCCAAGGCTGACCCAGGCTTCCTGAACATTCAAGATCTGGTTAGCCAAACCCGAAAAACAGAGTTAGCAATGTTACAAATTACCACCCCCAGCTGGAAATCCACACCTCTCACCTGAGGCACTGTGTCTGCCCATACTCTGCCCGCAGCTCATTGCCATGCCTGATAAAACAGCTTAACTAGGTGGCACTGAGGATGGCCGGGGCTGGGAGAGTCATAACTTCCAGCTGAGGAGGCAGAAGCTTGATTAAAAGCAGTAACTCCATGACTTGGGGCTTCTTGGTTTTCCTGTGCCCCAGATGCCCCATGGTTTTGGCATGCACCCAGAGTACCGCCTGCCTCACATACTCTGCCCCCAGCTCTGCCCTGGCATGGGCAGCACAGTGCACCTTCAGCTCTCTGGCATTTTTTTTGTATTAACACTGCAAGTTCTGGTGCATATTTTAGATTGTATGTAGCCTCTTGGGTAAGGACAAATCCCCTCCCTTTCCTAGCCAGGCTTTTCTGGCAAGATTCAGCTCCAGGCACATAAATGCAGGTGTCTATATGTAAGTTGGGTGCCTTAGCTCCCAATGTAGCCAGTGAAGAAAAGACAGTCAGTGAAGCCTAGGCTACAGGCCACCTTTTCAGGTGGATTTAACTGCTTCAACTTAGCCTTCTGGTGCCATCTGAGATGCCCTTGGGTATCTGCCTTGCCTCCAGCAGCCACTACAGGAAACCTGAGGTCCCCTGTAGATCCTGTGACATATCTCACAGCCCCATGGAGATGTGTAGGTTCCTCAAAGGCATTGTAAATGACATCTGAATCATGCCCTCGGTTTCCTTTGGAGAGAACTGAATCATTCTCTAGGCTCCACTAACTGCTGACTAGCTCTACCGTGGGAGTCCCAGCACCCCGCTCATATGCAAATGCCACACAAAATCCAGCTTTCTTCTGCCTTGTCTAACTCTCACCGTTCTGTTATCTTTACTGAGCCACCTACTTGGACTTTGTTTAATTAATTCTCCTGCTCTGCTAATTAATAGTCAAATACGGCTGCTTTATTTTGAAAGAAATTTCAAGCTCCTTGCAAATATTTCTTCCAGAGGTTAATAGGACATGTTAGAAGCTGTGCCAATAGCTTGCTAGAACTTCACTTACAAAGTGTCCACATTTTTTTTTCAGATAAAGGCTCTCTCTCCTGGTCTCTTGGTTCAAGATGTCTACGTCTTCTGCTGAGCTATAAAAGTCTGCTTTCCAAGCCTAATGCTTTATCTCCCACCTCTTCTTTTTCAAATGGAAAGATAAAAGTCTTCATAGTGTCTGTAGGAGGTTGGTTTTTTTCTGTCTCACATTCAGTAAGTTTACATGGCTCCTTTCCATCCCATGTTCCGGGGTCAGGATGCTGTTGCCTACACCAGTGCCTAAGTCTTTGAAACACTGAGGGAAACGCAGCATGGGACCCATATCACCATTTTTGCCCATCTTGACATGAAGGCTTAGCTCCATGGCAGAGTACTTAACACAGGAACTGGGACTGTTTCACTGCAGTTAGACAACTAGTGCTGAGGCAGAAACAAGAGGTGTTGATGTTGCCAATCTCTCCCATCTCTAGGATGAGTGGTTTTCTCCTGAAAAACTCTGCAAAGGTTCCACAAGGTTTTTGATTCAGTTTTCAGCTAAGTCAGCCATTTACTTTCCTTAATTTGGAAACAATGTTTTCTTCCCTGACTGTCCTTACTGTCTGTTAGCAGTAGAAGATTGGGAAATAGATGACCATGAAAGCAGTGCGTGTTATTGGCATAGGTACTATGTCCCAGGACCCGCAAGAATTTATGCACCTAAACACATCTGAGAATCCAGGACTCCTGCTCAGTCCTTAATCTCTGATTCTGAATCCTGAGATTACATCAGGATGACATCTTTCATTAAAAAAAAAAAGAAAAAGCAAATATACAAAAAGTGTTTTAATCAGCGCAGGTTCAAGGGAAAGAGTTTGGACACATAATCCCCATGTAATCAATGCAGGAATCCAAGCGAGGGCAAAAGCAGGTCAAACCTCCAGCTAGAGAGAGCACCAAAAGGATAGGAGGAGGCATCATCCTGCCTCTCCTCCTGCATATGGGTAGCATTTCTGAAAACAAAAATTGACCCTTATCATTGGGAAATCCTCCCTGCTCAACCTTTTCAGCTCCGAAGTGAAAGCCCCAGAGTGGAGATAGCCAGCAACACTAAGGCAGAGCTGAAGGGTCCAAGAAAGAGGGGGAAAGATTCTTATTGTAGCAACAGCAGCAGCTGAGGGAGGGAAACCCATAGTTGAATGAGGATGTCCTGTTTGAGGCTGGTGATGCTTCCCATGCTTGGTACCTCAAGAGTCTCTGAGTGACAGGGAAGATGCCCTTCCCTTGGATTTTGCTCCTCTCTGCTCTAAATTTAGGGACTGAAGGCACTGAACTGTGGGCAGGCATCCCAGTCATTTCTAAGGGCCCAAATCCACCAACATGGCCCAGGCAGGAAGCACGAAAGGGATAGCCTGCCAGCATGAAGTGTTCACACTTGGGAGAAGGGATGTTCAAGGCCAAACGCAATCCTTGGGGGTCCCTAAGCACTCTCTCAACAGAAAAGTCTGTGTGTGGAAAGAAAAGGGCCAGAGTTTGGGTTCAGTACTAAAAGGCACTGCAAAGCTGCTCTTGTCTCTCTGTAGGGAGGACCTCTGCTACACCTTTCACAGGGGAAACAGGCACTTTTATCTCTGGAAGACGCATCTCTGCTACTGAGAGCCCCTAGGGCCCTTTGACTTGCTCCTGAGCTGAATTACAAGGTCTGGGGAGGAGTAAAGAGATTATGTACTCAGAAGGAGATTTTAAAGTTAGCTAAGAAGCTAGCAGCACTTGCCCTCCAGCATACGCAAAACTCCCCTTTCCCTCTTGAGTACCAGATGTCCCCTCCTACCAATTCTGCTCTTTCCAGGGGACAGACAAAGCACCTTAGAAACACCTCTGTCACCCCGTAACAGGAAAGGGGTTGTGTGGAGGGTTTTGGACAGAGGGAGATCTGAAGGGTCAGAGGGCATCAGGGCATGTGCTGTTGTGACTATGCCCCTGGTCTACCTCTCCCTGCTTTCTCATGGAGGAGGGAGGGATTTTGAGAAATCTCTCTGGGTATGACTTGCAACCCATCATCTTTAAGCTCATAAATGAGTATTCAGAAAGCTTCCACTATTTAATGTATTTTTTATGAGTGGGTTGGGTTTCTGGGAACAATGTGACTTCAGTTAGAGGTCTTTAATTCCAGCATCAGCAGATTTTCCTTTAAAATCATTAGACATATTCTTTGTGATTTTTGGACCTGTAACCTCCAGCATATTTTTTATTCTTCCCTCACCAAAGAGACTGGTAAGATCTGACTCTGTGGCCGGAAGTGGGAATGCAGAGTTTAACAGTAGGTTGAGCTTCCTGTGATATACGCTGTGTGAGCCCTGTCATTGTTCATAATTATTGCTCAACACAATTTGTAAGAGAAATGACAGTAATCTACATTTCCTCTAAAACTATTATCATTCTGCTATGGCACTAAAATTCAGCTGCCCTCAAGAAATGTTTCAACTGGACCCTCCATATATAATACATGTGTTCAATTTATTATTAATGCACTTCAATCTGAATCACAAATTCAACATGATGTCTGAATTTTTTCATACTCATTTTATTCTGTGTCAGCTCTTATAACATGTTCTTCACCATAGCATCCGAGCAACAGACCCATAGCGCATTAAGCAACAGACTTAAAAATCAGTCACACTGTTTAGCTTCTCAGTTTTGCCCCAGAGGTAGAAATCTGGACCATGTGGAACATTCAGTTTTGATAGGGTTTTTATTTAGTTTGGCCTGATGAAGGTTTTCTTTTAATATATTTGTATTTGAGCCAGTCAAAGCAATGGCTCTTACCATCAGAGTATGTGATGGTCAGGTTAGTGACAGTCCTCAGTTCCTGCACAATTAGTTTCACGGTCTCAGCTCAGCCATCAAAAAAGGTCCATGCCCATGACAGACAAGCCTCACCTCTGTGACAGAGAAAGCGCCAGTTGTCACTTGGCAGTTATCAGCTTTTGTCTTGATCCCAGCATGTCAGGACGTTTTGTAGATATTCTGGGCCCAGCTTCAAAATAAAGATTGCAGTCTACCCATTAGCTACAAGTCCTATGACCTAATCTCATCTGCATGCTAAGCTATGGCAGTGGTACCCTGTGCCTGGCTGCAGTGCAGGACTGATGCAGCAGCAAGTCAACCGTGTGCTGCTCACATGTTAGTGTTTAGCCTTACGTTACCCAATGGCCATGAGATACAGGGGCAAATCCACAGGTGAGGGATCCAGCAGTGATGACACAGTGTCCCAAATCTGATCACTCCATAGACAGCCCCAGGAATGATGCAGGGCATCGTTAGCACCTGTATTGGGTTTGTGTGACAAGGTTTTGGTAGGAGGGTAGGGTAGCCCTCCCCCCACCCACACCCCAGGGGTGGCTTCTGTGAGAAGCTGCTAGAAGCTTCCCCTATGTCCGATACAGCCAATGTCAGCCGGCTCCAAGACAGACCTGCCGCTGGCCAAGGCCGAGCCATGAAACAACATGTGATGAACTGACCGCAACCCCCATTCCCCATCCCCCTGCACCGCTGTGGGGAAGGAGGTAGAGAAATTGAGAGTAAAGTTAAGCCTGAGAATAAGGGAGGGGTGGGGGGAAGGTGTTTCAGGACTTAGTTTTTGCTTTCTCCTTACCTTACTCTGATTTGATTGGTAATAAATTAAACTAATTTCCCCAAGTTGAGTCTGTTTTGCCTATGATGGTAATTGATGAGTGATCTCTCCTTGTCCTTATCTTGACCCACGAGCCTTTCATTATATTTTCCCTCTCCTGTCCAGCTGAGGAGGGGGAGTGATAGAGAGGCTTTGGTGGGCACCTGGCATCCAGCCAGGGTCAACCCACCACAGCACCTTGCCTGCATCCTTCTTTCAGACAGCAGAGCACCATCTCATGGGGACACAGCAACTGCCAAACTGCATCAGGCTAATACCAGTCCTCAAGTGTCTTTCATCTGATGAGCCAGCATCAGACAGTTTTGGCTTGAAAGTTAAGCTTTCTCACCAGGCAAAACTGTTTCTAAAGCTCCTTGAGTCTCTTCCCAGCACTACTCATTTGCTCCCATGGAGAGGAGTTTTAATAACCCCGTTACCACATGGTGAGGATAACAACTGTGCCACTGGGCATGTAGAGCCAGAGGGACCATTAAGCTCAGATCCACATGCTGATCACTGGGATTTCAACAAACCTCATTGGCAAGCTGAGAAACAGGGGAAAATGAAGCCAGAAGCAACTCAGATGCCACACATTGTTATTTCCCTTTGCAGAAATCTAAGGAGCTACAGAGAAGTGCAGATTTTAGAAGTGGTTAGCTCTTTCCAGGAGCACAGGGTATTTTGCTGTTGATGTAAATATTTCATTTATGACTGTCATCTTGTTATCCAGCTCCTGTGTGGTGTTCAAAAGGCACCCCTCAGTATACTTCTTCAGGCAGTCAGTAAAATAACTTCCTCAGGCAGTCAGTAAAATACTAAAAATCCCACAAGTCAAGTTATGATTTGCTACAAAAGCACAGACACTATGTGCTATACACCAGCTGGAAGAAGTCCATAAGTACATCAAAGCATCCCTTTTGAAGTTCTTTGAGAACATGAATGGCAAGCTAGTAATGCAATGATATTACTGAACAACTTCGCATGTGAGATTGCTTTACTTGAACGGAACAATTCAGCCAAATTATCTTTCAAACCTCTGAAAAGAAAAAAAAAATCTTTCATGTGAGTAAGCATTTCAGAAGAATGAGGCTGAGCCAAATAATCATCATTCTGACATTCATAAAATTCACTTTAATAAAGACCTCAGTGCATATTGCAATATTAATGCAGCTATAAGAACTGGGGAACAGGCTGAGCCTAACATCTCCCAGCACGTCAGAAGCAAATGTGGGAAGACAATTCAAGACTCCCCTTCTCAAGACCTGTGTTGCCATCTCTGCAGTATATCCCCGGGTGTCGCAAAGCGTGCTGCAAGCCCCAGAAACCAAAGAGAGGAGAGAACAGCAGTTTGCACCCTAAGAGCCTGATCCTGCAAACAAGACCTGTATTGCTTTCTGCATGGGCGAGCCCACTGAAGAGCAGCCAGGTTGTATCTGCCTGCAGGACAGAAACCTCCCAGGACCAAGTCCTCATCTGTGTAACCTGAGCCAAGATCTTACCTGAGGCAAGGTATTACGAACAGATAGGAAGTGAAACTGAGAAGGAAGGAAAGAAGGAGAAAATGCTGTCAGTAAGATGATAATATATTTACTGCAGTGGACTGAGAAAGAGTATACAGGAAAGCAGGTCTTGGTCAACAGATACTTGATAAATGCTGGAAAAAGAGTAAATTTTAAGGGGCTGTATTCCACAAACAGGGTTTAATTCGGAAGGGCACTCTGTACCAGGTGGAGAAAGCACAGCAGCATCTCTTAACTGCTGTAAAAATGAAGTTTATGAGGAAAGAGATGGATCAGTGGTCACAGCAGCAAGCCTGAGATCCTATGAGTTTCCCTTATGCCTGTCTGTGAATTATATGCTTTCCATGCCTGTGAATCCCTTGTGCCAGACAGTCAACCATTCCCCAAAATAGGCCAGCCTGCTGATCACTTCTTTTCTGTTCATGAAAGCCAGCTGTCACTCAGGTGTTCCTATTAAATTTGTAGTTCAGTGTGGACTGAGTGTTTTAAAAATTTACCAATGCTCCATTTGTGTGAAATAGCTCTATGATATTCTAAGGAATTATATTGTAGTTTATAAATATTTTATTAATGTGGTTGCTAAAATATTACCTTATCAGCTTTTCTCTGTGCTACACCCTTATCAAGGGTTTAAGATCAAAGTATATGGAGGCTGCAAGGCCCTCTTTTAGAGAGCATAATCTGGGGACAGGGAAGCTCAGGGAAGGCTGAGGGGATGGGTGCTCAAGGACATGGGTGACCCACTTTCATGTGCACTGAGACATCTTGTTGTCCTTAAGATTTGACAACTGTACCTCCATCCTCAAAACTGAGCACATGAAGCTGTTCTTGCAAAACTGGGGAAGGGCTGCAACCTCCCAGGTACTGATTCACCCAAGACAGGGAAAGCAGCTGGCATGCCTGAGGCAGCTGTGCAGGCAGCTGTGAGGATTTTCTGCTGGCGTTGGAAAATTAGGCCCCTTTGGGGTTAGGCACCACTAAGCAGTGTCTTGGAGGCTCTGGGTGTTGGATGTAAGTGCTAATGGTGGAGAGGGCAAGTCAGGTGAGTACTCAAGTCCTTTTGTACACTGAGCTAAAGGTGAGATCAGAAAGGGGTATGGAACAACACCCCAGAGCAGTGGGTTTTATAATCTATGGATAAAGTTATGAGATTTCCCAAGGAAAAATCTTGTTGGACAAAACAGTACATATAATTATGTTAATGAATAATCCAAAGATGTGCAGTCTCCAGAGCCATTAAACATTTAATGCTGCTATTTCCAGGTTAATTTATGCTTGGCTTTTTTTTTCTGCTGTCTGATTATTAGTAAGCAGAAGCGACAGTCGCCCTTGAAAGAGAGATTCAGTTTGAATCTGCCAGAATTTTCCTGAACTGATTAAACATTTCCACCAGATTTTTGTGAATGATCAGAAGGAGCTGAGTCACCTTATTGAAGAATTAGAAAAGGAAGCAATCTTTAAGCAATATCTCACAGAAATACCTTACAAGATCTTTATCTGCTCAAAGGGCATTATTTTGCAGTCTAGTTTTCGATCGTAATGGTGATTCACTAAGACACTTAAAGACATGTTTTAAGTGCATCTAAAGTTAATGGTTCTTGCATAAGTGTATGCATTCAAGTGTACCTAACTGCTCTGCTGGAAAGGGATCATTTCTCAGAATGAATATTTTAGATATTAGCCCTGACATTCATCTGGGTGGTCTGCAATTATGACCAAGCATTTCTGGCAGAAACATGTACTGTGTAAAGGACTTACACACTCAATCTCAGAAACAGTTTGCCTCAAGTCAGAGCTCGTTAAATGATGCACATGCCAAAATTTTGAGGTAAAGGATGAAGCAGACAACTGCCATATGCCTTGGCTGTGAGTAACTGATGAACAACACAGGGTCAGGAGTGCTGTGGACAGAGACAAAATCCTTAGTGGAAAAATGTAGAGGTTAAAATTGCCCTAAAAGATTAAAATCTCTGGTGCCTTCACTAGAGTGGGTGTTGCCCATGTGAGGACGGATGCCAAAGTCTCTAAATAGAGAACTGAGTCTTTTGGGGCTGATCTTCTTGCCCAGATGGCCAGCATAAGAGCAATTTCTAGGCAAAGGCTTTCAGTGGACTTGGGATGAAAATCCAAGCAAGAGCTCAAGAAGCTGAAGGAGTCCTGAAGTTTTATGACAGCCGAAGACAATGATGATGGCACAAGAAGTGATAGTAAGAGGCTGTAAAAATTATGTCAGTTGCTGGAGGAAATGTAACTGCATTATGCCAGTCCCCTGAACAGTTTGATCAACCCATGCTGACTGATTTTATTAGATCTTGTGAGTGCCAGATAGACCCTTTAACAACAACGTGTGCTTTGTAGATATACTCTAAGCTCTTCCTGGAGAACTGGGCAACTTTCACAACACTGTGAATAAAACTGGAGATCAGCATCCTCCCGGGTACTTACAAATACAGATAACAAAGGCCTTTGCTGATCATATTAAAAATGCTGAAGCACTTTCTAGGAGATCAGTATTCCCAGGAAATGACCAAAGCATTGCCAATTCCAAAAGGTAGGAACAAATCCTGCACCTCCAGACAGGTGTGAGTGGGAAGCTCAAGAGGGGCTCGGTGGTCACAGGCACCCATACTTCAAGTGCAGCAAACAGGACAAGTACAGGGCTCCATCCATACTGTCCGATGAAAAGTGTGCCAGAGGTCAGACAAAAAGTGAGTGCAGCTAAGGATGAGGCCTGGCAGAAGGAAATTAAAGCAATTAGCACCCCCATTAAATGCTGCCTTGGGCATGTTCTCAGCCCCTTGTGTCAGTGAGAGGCAGAGCTGTCAGTAGTGGAATTTTTTTGTAGAAACAGAATGGTGCATCATTCCTAAATGCTTACAGAAAAATGCATTTAAAAGGCTGTGTGAGGGTCATTCAGGGCTTGAAAAATTTCAGAGGGGAAGCCGAGACATTTTGGATTGACCTCAGACGAACTGTGGCATTATGGAAAGTCTAAAGGTTTGTCACATGTGCCAAATTACAAGACAAATCAAGTGAAACAGCCCATGTTGGTGGTACAGAAAAGGGAAAAATTTGCTGCCTGGAGCAAAGTAAGCATCAGTTTGTTTAACTTGGTGAAAAAAAATACTTCTTGTTTAGATATATTTTTAAAAACTAGCAGAATCTCCTTTCTAGATCTGGATGTATGCTGTCAAATATTTTATGTGAGTCATCACTTATTTTTTAATGCATTTATTAGAGTCGTACCCATAAGAGTTTTTTGGATTTGCTTTAAACAAACACTTCTATCATTGAATATTACTTGCACCTTGGTTTAATTTGAGTGAAACCCATCTTTGTGCAGACTATGATATGAATTCAATGCACTATATCAATCATTACAATAAAAACAAGCAAATTTTAGGATAGTGAATATTTACTGCATTGGTCTTTGAAGCAAAAAGCAAAGTTGTGGATGCACATGACCGTAGAAAAATGAACCTTTAATTCCCACATAGTAATGTTTATTCCAGAAATGCTAGTCCACTGAGGGATGTGATTGTCATGATCAATCACAGATAACCACAGATAGATGAAATATGGATCACTCACAGACCCCATGGACTCCATACTCACAATAAGCCACATTCAAATCTATTTTCTTATGTTTGATAGTATTCCCAAATGCTATCTATATGAACAGTTTTGTAGCAGGAGCAACCTTACAAGAAGAGGAGAATAAGAATTTGGTCCAGAATGTATACCTAAGATTTCATCCATAGACTATAAATACATTAAAAAATATCTTTATCATTTTTCCCCCCAGATCCATTCCAGGAAATAATTTTCTATATCTGTTTATATCCTCAAAAGCAGTAAGAAAGGTTAAACTTTCAAGCTGAATTTTTAGTCCTGAATTATTAGCTTTTCATTTACTCCTTTACTGTTTTTCATTTTCAGAGCTAATAGTTACATTTCTAGGACATTAATCTTTTCAGGGGCAGACTTTGGATGAATGGGTTACAGTAAAACTTTGATACTCAGCATGTTATTTTTTCTCTTGCATCTTTGCTGTTTTTTTCCTGCTCTGCACAAAGATACGTTCATACTTCAAAGATGACTGCTCTTGACACTCGGTATATTAACTAGGGTCTTCTGACGTCTGCACATGACAGTATTCACTAATGCTTTTTCCTACAATTCTATTTTTCTTAATCTTCAGCTCCAGTCTTCTATTATAAGTAATAGATATTTACTTCATCTTGCATAAGTGCTCTTCATATCTTTGCAATTTCAAATGAAAATTTCATTGGGCCACTCTGGTTTGAAAATATGAAAGCAGCTGCCATTTTGATGCTGTTTTGAGGAAAAGAATAAAAATGTGCTTAAAGCCAACCTGCAAGTTGGCATGCACTTCATGTGTGTTTTCTGGAAAAATCACATTTCTAAACTTACCTTGCTGCTGGTGAGGAATACGTGAAACGTGGCCAGAAGCTCAAAGGCTGCGCATAAAGTAATATGCACCATTCACAGTCCCTCAGTCTGAGAGATTCTGTCAAAGCCATTGACACCCTTCTTCTGGTGGCCAAAAGGGTTACATTTGTATAAGGTCTCCATGCTGAGAGGCGAAGACATAAAAACACATTAACTGAAGAAGGGTTATTGTCCTTGTACTTCTCTTTATTTCTTAGTTGTTCCTCCTGCAGTTCAACTTTGCTCTGACCATGAGTATGATGGCAACAATCTGGATCTTCTCATATCCAGCGTTAGAGACCAAAGAGGGAAGTGAACCATGGGCATCCCACATCAAAGGCAGGGACGCTGCCTGGGTGGACCTTGATCTGATGTATGTTATACTGGTCCCCAGGCTTTGCAGTCAATGGACCAGTGTCAGCTCTCTACACTGCCCATGATCCACCAGGTTTTCTTTTCATCAAACTGTAAATGAACTCTTGATGTAGCCAATTTGCATGCAATATTGTTTATGAAGTTCTGAGAACAAGCTGCACTGAGGTTTGGGCAAGGCCGACAGAAAAGCAAATCTTTCTCATCTTTTTCATAGGTGGAGGGCTGAGGATTTTCTTTTCCTTTTTTTCCCCCAGAGTACATAGGCAAGTTTGTTGACATTGCTCCATAATGTCCTGACTGGGGAGCAGCCCGACATATGGCTGATTTGGGCTCTCTGTTCTGCCCTGCCAAGCGCCCCCCTTGTCTTTCATCCCTCCTGTCACTGTGCGGTGGGCAAACACCATGTGCTCTCATAGTGTTCATACTGCTTTCATCAGTAAATTTTAATTCCTTAGTTTGAAACTGTGCTCCTGATCCTACATGGCAGGAAGAAATGTCATCCCTAAAAAAAGATTGGCTATGGTGTGAATAGAAGAACATATGAGACATTCAGCCTTTGTATCAATTAGGAGTGTTTGAATAGTGTTTATACCAGTTAGGGCTGTTTGAATATTTTAATGACTACTGCGGGGTTTTTTGCAAAAATATTTGTGTGCGTCACACATTTGCAGCAGAAGAGCTCATCTCTCTGCAGCACTCATTGTCTGCTCAGATTCAGCCTGTGCAGAGAGTCAGCATGAAAAGCAGGAGCGTGTTAACCTCTGCACAGTTAAAATAGGACCAATGTATGGGGCACTGTGCTGTTCCTCTTCAGAACAGTGCATGTGTCCCAACCGATGAGTCAAGGCTACCATGTCGGAAACAGCTTACCCAGAAGCTAAAGCAGATTCAGCAAATGTTTAGTGATCTTAATGACAGCTGAACAGTCTCAATGGAAAGGGCTAATACATATGGCATCTGAAAATACTTTTTTGAAATGGAAGTTCAATGAAGACTTGTTATGCAAAGTACTACTTTCAGCTTGCCATCATGGCTTGTTAAAAATAGTTCACGTTAATACCACCTTATAATGGCTTTCACTAAGTGTTTGGTACATGAGGGAGGAAAGCAAGGTTAAGAACCCTTAACTCTGGACACCACCCACACAACACGGTTGCTGCCACAGCCTCTTTCATTATTGCCTGGTAATACATTATGTTATCACTTCTTTACATGCTAGCAGTTAAAAATTAGTGATGGGGAAATCTGTATCTCTCCAGTGTATAGCAGTGTCTGTACTCCACAAGAGAAAGACATATATTTTGATAGTGTCAAATATTAAAAGAAAGTAAAACAGAATTCTTTGTCTAGTTTTTATTTAGGTGGGAAAAAAATTAACTCAGTGTGATCAAGATGACAAAAATACAGTATCAGTCATTTGGGATGATTATTGAAAAGGGTTACTTTTCTTATTATTGAAGTTTAATTGTTTATAAACAGTAAATAGGAATCTTTCTGATGAAACATTCAGGAGACAAAAACTAAGTAAGTGCACTAATGGACATCCATTAGATTACATGAATTTTGCTGCCTTAAGTTATTTTTTCTGGGATTTCCTTGGCAACATAATTTTTGGACAACCATTATATTAAACAGTGTTCCAAAGCGACACAGTACTGCTTTGCAAGTATAGCTTTTCTTCACCCCTGTTTCTTTTTCTCCAGAAAAAAAGAAAGTGTTGGTAAATTCATTTGTAATCCAGGTCCACACAAGAGGGCTTCCAAAGGCAAATGAGTTTGTCCAAATTAAAGCTAGTGGCAGGTTGTGAAGTGCCCATACACCGAGGGAATGAAGTCTGTGGGGATGCTGCCCAAGAGCCAAAATGTTGAGAGAGCATGTCCTGAACTGCAAACACCTTTCACCAGAGGCAGGGGATGTCTCCTGACATGGCTTTGCTGGCTTGGGGCACTGAGCAGTCTAATTCGATGGTGTCAGGTGCTGGGCAGGGTTGTGGCTTCCCTGTGCTTTCTGGGCAGCTGGGTACAATGCAATGGAAACCCCTGGCACAACACGTTAAACCAGATAGCTCTAAAAATTCAGTGCTAAGCTCTGAAATGTGCAGTCCATTTGCATACCTGTTGCTCACTGCGCTCACACTCACAAGCACTACTTGCTGCATTATCTGATGAGAAGGATAAAATTCCCTTTTGGGGGGGGACAGAGTTTTATTTCATTGCATGATAGTGCAGCATGACAGAGGCATTAGTGGTCTCTGGAGCTCCCAAGCCCTGGCAGTGCCTCAGTGCTCGCAGCCCTGCTGTAGCCTTCTCATCTGCAGCTTGGTGTGTGGCAACATCGGAGAGGTTATCGGCCACCCTCCCGAGTGACCTGTGACCAAAGACACTAGCAGCTTCTTCACAGCAGTTGTGTTTGATGTGCAAACAATGAAGGGCTTTTTCCAACTACATCTTATCTTCTTTTGCCCCCAGGATCAGTGCAAGGCTGAGAGTACCATTTACCCAAGTACCAAGAGTCCCAGCTTCCCCCTGCAGAGTACCTTATACACAAAGCATCTTTCAGAAGTGGATGAGTAATATTATCCCCCCCGCCTTTTTTTTTTTAAAGAAGGAAACAGAGGTCCAGTCACTCAGCATTTAAGCTAAGACAATGCAATAATTTAATGATCAAGGTTGGACTAGTCTGGTTGACAAGTCTAGAGCAGATCCATTCAACCTGCCAGATCCAGAAGTATTTAGGAGCCTACACCTTATTGATTTCAGCAAATCCCAGGGTCCTAAACGCTAGCCTTTTGGCTTTTATCCATTGGTCCCTGCTGTTTCTTTTTCCCTGGCTAAAGAACAGAATAGCCTGACATTTTCACACGAGTGAGCTTGTGTGGACCAGCAGTGGGGCAGAGCTTGTAGGACCAGAGCACCTATACTCAAAAACCCAGTATAGCCAGGAACCACCTTTCTCTGGGGAGCCAGGACTTCTGACGCAGAAGAAACATGAAGTTAAACATTGGTAGGAGAGAGAGCTCCTGGGATCCTTCCTTGCAGGTTTGACAATAAGTCTGTTGTCCATAAAACCCATTACCAGAGATACACAGTGCCAATGAAAGGACAGAATTTCTCCCTTGTTTATTTTTTTGTTTGAATCCTTTGAGAGGCAAGGTGGTCACTTCTATTATTTTAGTATGCTTTTTAACAGAAACCCATTTGAAGTTATGTAAAATTAATTCAGAAACACTGGTGGCCTTGTAATCCTGATGAGGCTAAAGCCCACATGCAGCTGTGAAACTGTGAGCCAGCACTCGCGTTTCAATGTCAGCTGCTATGCTTTTGATGTCTCCTTGAAACTGTGTCAAGTTGGTCTTGAAAGAGAAAGTGTTGCAAAAAAAGGGAAAAAAAAGGCATATCCTATGTAGAAGCTAAATTGGATGTTTAAGCCTGACTAATTGGAGGAAAAACATCCAAGCAAACAAACAAACCCTGTTATCACCTTAAACACAACCAAAAGAAGATACTGGAAGAATATGTAAAAGTGGAAAAACTCATGGTTTGTGATAAAGACAGTTTAATAAGTAAAATAAAAAATAACAAAAAAGGAAAACAAAAAAAGAAAAACAAGTAGTGAAAAAAATCCCCAAAATTGCTCACCACTAGCCAACTGATGCCCAGCCAGTCCCCAAGCAAAAGTAGCACTGGTAAGCTCAAGTCCCCACCTCGCAAGCTTTTGCTGCTGAGTATAATGTCATATGGTGACCTGGGATATCCCTTTGGTCAGTTGGGGTCAGCTGTCCCAGCTGTGTCACCTCCCAACTTCTTGTGCACCCCCAGCCTCCTCGCTGGTGGGGTGGTGTGAGAAGCAGAAAAGGCCTTGACCCTGTGTAAGCACCGTTCAGCAAAAGCTAAAACATGGATGTGTTATCAACACTGTTTTGTTCGTAAATCCAAAAAATATCCCATACAAGCTGCTATGAAGAAAATTACCTCTATCCCAGCCAAACCCAGTACAATATCTTTTGCAAAATGCATACCTGCATCTCTAGGGGTGTCGTGTCCACATGTAGCCCACAGACCCATTTAACAAACCTTGCCTTATGCTTGACCACATTGTTTTGGGGTGTTTGTGGTGACAAATGTACTTGGTATCACCTTCACGGTGACACTGCATTACACAGAGCACCAGGGAAGGAAGAAATAACCTCATTAGGACCAGAAATGCACACTGGTTTCTCATTTTTCAGCTGCTGGGGATACACAGGGGGGCAAGATGGGGCAGGAAGGAGAGGAGCTGGTGGCTGCAGTGATGCCCAGGAGAGGAGGATCTCCCCATACCCAAGGCACCCAAGGGGCAAATGTTTCTCTGTGCCCCCATTCTGGGGGATGCTCTGTGCTTTTCCTTGGTCTGTAGGAGCCCAATCAGGCCCTAAAAGAGAAAGTGCAGGGACTGCGGAGGAGCAAGGTACAGCTTTGTGGCAAAGGGCCCAACGCCTCTGGCTGTGAGCAGGAGGGGACATGCAGTGGGCAGCGATGCTGCACCCCACTGGACCACCTCATACCTGTGCCCAGGCCCTGGCAGCAGCTCTCCCCACTGACCTGCAGCCTCTGCAGCTGCCTACCTCCTTGTGCAGCACAGCTCACTCACCTCCCGCCCACACTCAGAGCCCCAGTGGATGAGGGCCAGCAGGATTTGGCCACTGAGACTGATTTGGGATATTCTGTCTCTAGCCCTCAAAGCATGGTCCACATTCAACAGATCCCTTGGATCTTGGTGCAGGCAGGCCAATGCGTGGACACAAGGACCATCCAGTGCACATCTGTCCCCCTCTCAGGCCCACCTGGACCTGCATGACCCTCCAAATCCACCCACCTACCCAATGGGCAAAAACACAAGCTCCTTCTCTATCTCTGAAAACAAAATCACTTCCAGCTGATCTCCCAAAGGCGTACTCCTGCAGAGAGATTTGGAGAAGATTCCCTGCCTCCCACTGCCTTGTGCCATGCAGTACAATTTACAGTTTATACCGAGCACATGATATTGTAAAACATCAAGATGTGGCATTATTCAAATATTTTTGTGATGATGTGACTATTCCGCGAAGCTGTGGAGGCGAAGGGGAAGGGGGAGAGGGCTGCGAAATGTTCGGCACTCGCCACACGGCTCAGCTTCCCTGGCAGCAGCTCCACTGGTGAAGCCCACCACACAGGAGAAAACATCCTCATTAAATCCTCAGGACAAGAGGACACAGACGCGTGCTGCAGCAGCGTTGTGGCTGTCACGTAACACTGCTTCTTGGCCAGACAGCACATTCCAGATGACTCGCTAAAAATTCTGTCAGGGATTGCACAGTGCAGTGTTAAGGTTTGAATGCTGTTACACTTACCCCACACACCGCCGCTGGGTCCCAAGCAAGGCGGCCGGCTGCAGGGGTGAAATCAGATCCAGGACCTGAAAGGGTGTTGGCAGTGCTGTTGGCAATGCAGGTGTAACACCAGGGCTGTGCCCTGCAGAGGATGTCCACACTGCTCAGTGGGCTGGGCTGGGCTTTTTAGGGAGGCAAGGAATTAAATCCCAGTGCTGGCCATAGACAGATGCTGGCACCTCTCAGCTCTGTGTGCTGAAACCTTTATGAGGAGTCAGAGAGCTTCAGTCCCAGCCCCTTCCTTTAGCTTAGACATGGTAGCAACAGCCCCACTGAGGCAAAGCCAGCCCCACAAATCACCCCAAGGACCCACTGTGAACTATAGACCATTCTTCTGGAGCATCTCTGTTGCTAAGCATATGTCTGCCTGCCCTGCCAGTCATCACAAAACATCTCACCTGAAAACTTGGGGAAGCATGTAACACAGTTTGTCTAGTATTTTCAGACACAGGCAATGCAGGAATGACTGAATCAAAAACTTACGAGTTACTGCCTAAAGATTTAAATACAGATAAGTGAAAAGGGCTTCCTGGTAACAAGGACAGTAGAAGTCTAGGCCCTATTTGAAGGGTACTGAGGACTATGAATAAAACTTAATGAACAGCTTTTGTCTAGGACTAGAATACAAAAACTTTTCTTAAAGTAAGTTCTTATAGTTACCTTTGAGGGATGTTTATTTCCTGACATCAATTTAGCTAATGCACCTATTTTCATTGTATTTATCTTCGGGTCTGAAGGAAATTCGGTATTACAGTAAGCCTTAAAAAAAGGCAGAAAGAATCATGTGAGTATTTGTCATTATTTTTGATAAATTATGATGTATTCAGCACTCCAATCATTCTGCTCAGTACTATTATATTTATTGGTAAATCAATAGTTCAGTGAATATGTGGTTGGAAAATTTAATTTCTGAATTTGGTTTCTAAGCAATCATCTCTATCCGTTTTTTGGCATGTTCCTCTGCAGTGTCCCTGGCACTGGCCATATTCCAGTTGCAAACTGCTCTTCATTGACAGCTGTGCTGCTTTTACACAGAATTTTGTGGTTCCAGAATTTAATGTTCCCGACTGTGATGGCCATACAAAAGGAGCTGCAGAGCATTGCAAATTCATTCCAATCTGGGCTGGACCCAACTGCATAAGGCGACATCTCCAACAAGTTTTAGTCAGCTTCACAAGGAGACTCAGTCCTGTACTCATTCACCCTTGTGATTAAGATCCAAATTCACTTACCTTTTCCCTTCCCAGCAGCTCTCGTGGGCTACAGCTGCACTGTAATGAGGAGACAGGCAAAGGAGGCACGTGGGTAAGTCCTGAATACAGGATGGGCAGAGTTGAAGCTGGGAAAGCTGCAGAAGGCAGAGAGCAGTGAAAGCACATGGAAAGAAAATGGGAATAATCTACATAGTCAGTTCAGGAGACTGCAGAAGGGAAAAAAAAAGCAAACAAGTAACATAAACTCTGCTTAAAGCTTCTCAGATAGCCAAATGCTCTTCCAAGAAGTGTTTTTGAAGTACACCTGGAGCTCACATGATAGGATGGTTTCAGTCAGAGGTGTATTTCTTGCAACAAAAAAAAAGAGAAGAAAACCTGGGAGTCAATGTGGGGACATGTCAGTCCTACATACACCTGAGCAGGAGCTACCTCCCGGGCAGGCTCTGATTGCACACTAACTTCCTCTTTCGAGAAGAACACAAGTGCTGAAAAAGAAACTATTTCTGTGGCAGTGGAGGGGAAATGTTCATGAAGCAGCCTTGGCACCGCACATCTGCGAGAGCAGGTGAAGCACCGGAAGGGGGAGGCACTGGAGCAGGGGCACGTTGCCTCTGCGCTGAGCCTCTGGCCCCACACCAGGAGGAAGACAGATCCGGCAACTTTTTCTGTCAACAGGCATTCGTAGAGATCAATTTGACCCATACTGAAAGAGGTATCTAAGATATGGGTAAAATCACTTTCTGGACATGCTTGATCCATCTTCTTTAGCTCTGGAGAAACCCAAGCAGCTTGCTTGGAGTAGGCACCAGGCATGCACAGGACAGAGGTGTTGTCACACACCCTGTGGGTGAGTTGGGTGCAGAGGTGACAATCACCTTCTCCTCCTCACCTCTGCAGTGCAGAGGGGAGGCTGGACCTTCCAGCTGCAGCGTGAGGCCCCAGGCATTCACGTGGGCCATTCTGCTGCACCTGCAGCAGCTGGCGGAGGATGGAGAAAAGGGGTGTCGTGGTTTAACCCCAGCCAGCAGCTAAGCACCACACAGCCGCTCGCTCACCCCCCCACCGGCGGGATGGGGGAGAGGATCGGAAGGGCAAAAGGGGAAAAACTCGTGGGTTGAGATAAAAACAGTTTAATAACTAAAGTAAAATAAAAAATAGAACAGGAGTAATACAAAGCAAGCGGTACACTGTACAATTGCTCACCACCCGCCGACCGATGCCCAGCACGTCCCCCAAGCAACAACCAGACCCCTCCCCGGCCAACTCCCCTGCTTATATACTGAGCATGATGTCACATGGTATGGAATAGCCCCCGCCCAGTCTGAGTCAGCTGCCCCGGCTGTGCCCCTCCCAGCCTCCCGTGCCCCTGGCAGAGCATGGGAAGCTGAAAGGTCCTTGACCAGTGTGAGCACCACTTAGCAAGTACTTAGCACTACTTAACAAGAACCAAAACATCAGTGTATCATCAACATTGTTCTCAACCTAAACCCAAAACACAGCCCCATACCGGCTACCAGGAAGAAAACCAACTCCATCCCAGCCGAAACCAGGACAGGGGAATGGGGCACAGATAAAAGCTGCAGCTGCATATCCTTATGGCTACTTGTACTCAAATCAGAATAGGTGACAACTGCAATAAATCACATTATTATTATTATTATTATTATTATTATTATTATTATTATTATTATTATTATTTCAGCTGAAAGATGTTTGAATACTAAGATGTTGTTGATAAATGTCCTGGAAATGTCCATGACACAAAACAGCTGCTTCCCAAGACCTAATCTTGCTTAAGTAAGCCAAGGACAGTTTTGCCATTCATTTTCAGTGAGGCCATTTTACGCTAGGAACTTGTTCAAATAATGTCCTGTACTGAGAAAACTCTTCAATAATTACAGATGGACCTGTTAAGTCTGTGCATAAGTTCTTCCCTGAGTTCAGTCCTAGTGCTAAGCTCTATAATTGCTCCATTATTCACAGATTTAAAGCAAACTTATCAAGGGTTAAGTAGAGGCTATAAACAGCAGTAACTAAATAAATTTTGTTGCCATGATTTCCAACCGAAACTAAGAAGAGGAGTTTCAGAACTGGAAAAGCTACAGTCAATGTCAAGACATTGACAGAGAGAAAGCTGCATATTTTTATTTCTGTGTTGTTGCAGTTACATGCAGCAGATTCCATAAGAGTTCAAGAAAACCGTGTCCTTCAGTGCGCCCTCTACCCTCCTTTCCAGCGTTCCAGTTCAGAAGAAACCTGATTTTTCATGCCAGCAAAATGCAAAAAGTACTACTAAACAATGGCATCGTTTTAAGACTTTCAGAGTGCCAAACACTGTATTGTACCAACAACATTCATAGGCATGAAGAAAATAAGATTTTCTGGTGCTGCATTTAGTCACAAAGCAAGGAAATCCCTGTAAGAAACTGAAAATCCATTCTATATTTAGCACCAGCCTAATAGGATAATGTGGCTACGGTTTACTGTTCTTCAGACTGATGGAGTTTCGCGTTGTTTCACTGCAAAGGCCAAGCTTCTTAAATAAGTCTGATCTTGCTGCTTTTGCAAATGAGCCGTCTTAAGGTCAAGGGAAACAACTTCCACTTTCTTCTTTTGGTAGTTCATTATCTTATGCAGGTCTAATGCTGCTCTGAGGAGGCCGACATGAAATTGTCTCCTTTCCGTGTTTTAAAGAAAGGGTGCCTATACCATTCTGCAAGACAAAGATGGATTACAGCCATCTATTACAGCCTCAGTATTTCCCAAACAATATCTTTTTCTTCATATTACAATTCATGTTTACAGTCCTACAGGAGTCACAACCATTCTATAGAGAAAACATTTAACTTAAAATAGTACTCTCTGATTTGCCCTAGCATCTTATCTCCAAATCCCATTTGGGGAGAAAACTGAGAACTTCATGTGATAGTAAAATGCAGCAATGCTCTAACCAGATGCAGAAAATAAAATGAACACATCCTGAAAGTTTCAGTATAGCCTAGCTGTGGCCCTGGTTTTAAACTGATCTCCAGTCTTCCACCTGCATAATAATACAGGAGATGTTAAATGAAATGCATAACATTTTGGTGCCAAATTTTCAAAAAGTGTCCACCTCCAATTTCTTTTTTTTAAATTTGCTAGAATATTGCCATCTGTGAATGTGAAGCTGTGAAAGTATGAATCTGAAATCTGTCAGCTGTTCATCAACATGCTCATAAGAAAAAAATGCAAGTGACAGAAGGCTGGGTTTTGGGGAGGAGGTTGCAGAGGGCGGGGGAAGCATGCATATTTTGCCAGAAGGCAATGAGAAGCCACACGTAGACCATGGCTCGGGGTGCTTCCGCAGGCTGCACCGTGGAGCTGGGAGCTCTGCACTACTCACACCTACTGGAACGCACCCCAGCATTCCTGCAGAGCCGGCATGTGACAGATTCCCGTCTCTGGGGCCAGGAGTCAGATACCTCTGCAATTTCAACATGTCCCAGGGATATTCAGTTAAGTAGGAGGGAAACGCTGGTAATGGCACACCAGCTAGGTACCCAACACCCAACACTAACATCTCAGTATTTGCTCATGAGCTAACTCTCAACTTTAAAAAACACCATTTTTAAATAACTTGTCTTTTTAGAAATTAAATAAATAACAAGTATTTCCAAGGGGAAAATAATGTATTATAAAAATATTAATATTTCTGATAACTTTAACCTGATAGAAACCTTTGCTTTTTTTGTAATTTGTTCTCACTCAGTTAGTATTCAAAGGCTCTATTATGGAATCGTTCAAGCCACTGCTTGTAATACAGCATATTAATATATTCATTTTCTCTTTCTAGTAGCAGTTTTCCATTTCAATTTCCTTTATCTGACTTCTGCATGATTTATTCTGATGATTAAATGCCTCCTCTTTCATATAGTTAATTCATTCATGACTTTTAAAATTCGTATCTTCACATTAAATATGTTGGCAAGTTTGCTCATGTCAGATTGGTCCCTTCCCCCTCTAGTTTTCAGTAATCCATCTGAACAGAGGTTTCCTTAAATTTCCTTCTCTTTTAACAGTTTTAATTTAATCCAGACGTTTTGTACAACAACTGTTAGGAACAATAATTGTTTCACACATGAAAAAGCCCCCTGACACACAGCATTATATTAATTATCATTATCTGCATGCTTCTTAGCAATTCTGGCACCAGTTTACAGTACACACCTATAACACTCATAATACAGTGTCTCAAAATTCACTGGAACAGCAACATTTTCTCAGTGCTGAATGAGGCCTCATAAGAACAGTAACTGCGTTCAAAGTCTGAAGGTCCCATAATCTGTTCATCTCCATCACAGCTTTTGATCTCTGCACAAACCTTTCTGTTGCAGTAGTTTATATTTCAAAAATATCCTCATTTTTGACATTTTGACTTTACAACTTTAAAAGCAAACAAGCAACAGCCTTTGGTAAATTGTCTTAAAACAGATGCGTTGCTTCTAAACTCATTGCTTGTTTAACTCTATCTAGTTTTGACTTCTAATCCTCAAGTCTTACTTATACAAGGATTAAATATAAGGTTTTGGACTCTTAAAGCATGCTGAGAAATGCCTACAACCACTCCTTGGTAAGTATTTGATCCCCAGGATACCCACACTCACACAGCATCTTCCTGCTTGACCCAAAACTCCTTCTTCCTGGCAGTTTTGCTTCTGCAGGGCTGAAGGCCTCTGGGGGCTCAGACAGATCTTCTCTGCGTAAGCACATCACACTGGGAGGGCCCCCTTTACAAAAGATCATTGTACCTACTTATTTTTAAAGGTTGGCCAAAAGAGGAAGTGAATGTAAATGTGCTGTCCATCCTTTACATAGTATCTGAGACATAAAAACTGCATTACCCTGAAGAGTGAAGTCTAGGTTCAAAGCCTTCCTCAGTCTGAGAAAGTTAAATCTTGGTGGCCTACCTCCCATGAAAATGCACTTTCATCCCTTGTTGGGCCCAGAAGAAGGGGAAGAACAGGAGGGGGCTAGTCTTTGAGGGCTGGTGGTTAAGCCAACTCTTCCTCTTAGAACAGTCAGATTTGGGTTGTAGTCCCAAGACACATGAAGAGTTAACAACTCACCATCGGCTTGTTCTCCAAGTGTATTTTAAAAGAAAGCATTTAAACATGGGCTTGGTTCTGCAGGGGCTGCAATCAGGATATCCTGGACTCAAGGTCCTGTGTTGGTGGAGGTCCATCCAGGCTTAAGCTCCTTACCATCCAGAGACAGTGGAAGATGTCAGACACCATCTGGCCATCAGTGTTTTCTAGTCTTGCCCAACACAATGCACCACCTTGTCTGCATCCCATCTGGGGCTCCTCACCGTCCCCATATAGCACTGAGGAAAGGCAGCTCTCTTTGGGTGCTTGGGGGCAGACATCAGACCTGTGTGACTGGAGCTGGCTGTGAGCCTTGTTCTGGCTAACCCCTACACCTCTTCTTCATGTGGGTACTGCTCACAGGTTACAGTACAGGCAACTTTTCAACCTTTGGGCAAACTCAGCACATTGAGCTTTCGTGGTATGTCACTATAACACATTTTCCAAAACTTGAACACCTCTTGATCCTGTTTTCTGGAATCTTTCCTATATTCCGGCACCTTTTCCAAAATACTGCGGTAACAGCCTCTCAGATCATGTGTACAGCTGTACTAGCTCCCTCACCCTTCTCAGACACTCTGCTTGTGTATTTGGGGATTTCACTGGTTGCCCCAAATACAGTATTGGATTAGGAGTTTTAAGGAACCATTTATCCCCTCCTTTTTAGGTTGACTTCACACCAGAATGCAATAAAACTGCCTTGAGTCTTACAAGATCTAGCCCAATTACAATTTCCGTATGAGGCATGGGTTCATTAACAAGAAGGAAGATTTTAAACTGTTTTAGAAGCCAGCTCATGCTAGTTTTTTAATTATCTCCTCATGTACCCAAGGAAACTGGTTTGAGAATTGGGATGGACAGTGGCAGGCAGGGGACCGATACAACTAAAGAAAGCGCATGAGCCACTTCAGAAGATATGTTCCAAGTTCCTCCCCAGGTCTTTTGCCTTTTATTCTCCAATTCAGGTATTACATTTCCACTGGTTTCCACCAGGATTGTGCATGCACCTTGACATGTTCACAGAAGTTCCACGATACAGAGTTTCACAACTGGGACAGGTCCCTACAATCAGGACACCAGGGTGACAAAACAGATTCTGGAGAATTTCCCATTGAATAGGATGGAGAGAACATAATTACCACATCGTAGCACTACAATGCCTCATAAACATAGAATAGACTAAATCCATTTACCACAAAAATCACAAAACGTAACTGATCAAAGAATATCTCTTTTATGTAAAATATACATTTGTAGGATATAATTTTAATACATCTTTTATACTTATTGATGTTGGGTTTGCAACACTTTGAATTAAAAAAAAAAAAAAAAACAAAATAGTCTTGCTGCCAGAATTTTATTTCTCATAATACTTATAGTTTGAGGTAACAATGAAAGAAGACTGTGTGCTGTGAACAGTCGGTGATGTTTGTTTGCAGTCACATTTCTGTTATCAAAGTGAAAAGTAAACTTAAGACTTGGCATGTATGCTAGAATTCATACAAATATAGGTCATGGCAAACTGAGAAAGCAAGGACTTATGCAAACCTACTCTGTTCATATTTGTGACCTTTGCAAAATATACCATTATTATGACAGAAGTCAAGACAGATGTAGTTTACATCACTATCATTATTAAGTGTGTGTCTTTGTATGATTCACAGCACAACTTACTGCAGGAACCAGGAATAATACACACAGGGGTGTGGGTCTTTGCATGGAGCCTTAGCAATGATGACTTGAATTCAGCTTTCCTTGATATAGATAAAAACTGATATTCCATGCACACACGTTTTATTTACAGCTGACTCATCAACAGTGACTAGTCACCCCTTCCTCTGGCAGCAGTAATTATGAGCAGTCTTTAATCTTCTTTAACAAGCTCTACTTCGCATGTAAAGTCTCAGTGACCTCCTCAAGGCATGAGTTGTTTATCAGGGCCCATTCAGCAGCAGCAGTCTCTTTCCAGTATAGTCCTTGGTATGGCTAAATTCCATTGTCCCTTTTTCAGCAGTCAAAAATCCATGATAAATTCTGTACAACACTGTAGTTAATATAACAGCAGCACCAGATATTATATTAATTCCTTTGCTAAAAGCTCTTTGCAATTATCTCTCTATTGACAATATCTTACCAAAACTAAATTAATGTACATCTCTAAATATCAGAAATGTATACTTTGATAAATACATTATTGTACAAGCATTCTGACATGCAGGTCATGCTATTGGGCTAGTCTATATACAGAAGAACATGTTACATGGTCAACAATAAGTTATATTTCTTTTCCTAACAAAAAATAAAACATGACAATCAGGGATTATTCAACAATCTCAAGGATCTCTTAAGATTTGGGTTGTTATAGTCTTCCCCATGTAGTTCTAAAACTCTACAGTTTAGGGTAATTTTTCCTCACCAGCCCAGAACATCAAATCTGCCATTGCATTTGTCCTGTTGCATAAACAGAGGTCAATATTGAACGAAAAAGCCACTAGAGGAGATACAGTTTCAAAACTGTAATGAATGCTGGTTGCTAGGAGGAAGATTGATGCAATAGGCAACCGGTCAGTACTGTAAAGCCGCTACTAAATCCCACTTGAAAAATCTTCAGAGTGCTCACATGAGTTAGTCTAGACGATACTAACTTGCACTTGAAAAATATATATATTTGTATCTATACACATAAGTATAGTCCATATGAAAAAAAAGAGAAAAGGAGAAAAATGTCCTTAGTTAACCTTAAAAGAGGGGGGCATTTTAGCAGTATCTCTGTGCTTTATGGAGACAGATGGAGAATACAGTAGACAGGTTGCAAAACAGACAGACAAACAACATATAGGACAAAGCACCTCAAAAAACATTAACTGAAGAAATTTTTGAAGCTCATGAGCCAGAGGTATAAGGCTGGTCAAAAACCCAACTTGAGAACTACTACCCTCTTACAGTGGTACAAAAAAGCCCCCAATAATCTTCTCAATTTTACTTGGTACTCAGCCTCTGAAAATGTTGAAGAACCCTGGAGTAGAGAAATGACTACAGTACCAAGCAGCACTTGCTAGCTTAAAATTGCAAGTCTGGATGGCGTTTACCTTTCTTGCATGTTTTGTGCCTTCCCCAAGCCATTAAGAAAGAGATCTGGCTTCTGCTTGCGTGTAACCAGTAATGACAACCTCTTTGCAGTTATCTGTGTGCAAACAACCGGAGACATTCAGAACTCTGATACAGTAATCCAGTACCAAAGTAAGTTAATCACAAAATAAAGCCATTTATAAACAAGTAGATCGTTAAAAAATAAAGGAAAAGGTTAAACAAAGAAAAACAATCCCACATGCAGACCAGTTTATCAGTGCTTTCATTTCAGCAGGATGGTACAATGCGAGAACACACATCCAGAGCCCTCTGTGATCTCCACGACTGGCAACACTGCTTGTCAGGTGATGGAGACAGGATGGTCCATGCAAATGAGCAGACCCAAGTCACATCATTGTGTGCAACCAAGACACGATTCCAGACATCTTCAGAATGGATTAGAGTCACAAGAAATGGAGGTTCAATGGAGTGACTGATAATTAGTTGGAAGCACATTATTTTAAGTAAATCTCCCTGAAAATATGCTTATTTATTGAATATACTGGCCAACGGCATCCACTAACTGTCCTTTTATTGCCACAGGAAAGTCGGACAATATAGTAGATAGAAGGAGAAGCACTACCTTAGGTAATCTTTAAAAGCCAAGATAAAATCTTCAGCTACCCAAGTGGCATATCGTACTACTGACAGTTATATCATGCAGGAGTTATACCATATTTGTGGAGCCTATGGTTAATGCTACATTTATTTCCAATATGTGGTAAACAGTATTTAAATTAATACTATGTAGCCGATTGTTGCCATCTGGTTTACAAGATGGAAGGGATGGGAGACCGAGAGCGCCTTAGAGGACAAGGTGAGCTGTAGGGTGATGTTACTGGAGACAGTCGCAGAGCATTGCCTGTCAAGCCAGCTATGTTGTTTAAGCTTCGAGATTTTTCATAGCCTTGTATGAGAAAATGCACAGACATCAGTTGATTTCAGCCAAAAAATAGACAAAGACAAACAATACAATGTAATGTAATCCAAGGAGCTATCTGGGACTCAGAGGGAATCTGCCTGCAAAAGAACTCAATGCTGAGACACATTACTACCAAAAGATATTAATAAATAAAATTATTTACAAATTAATGCAGCTATTCTTTCCCAGAAAATTAAACAGACCATCATACAAGAGGTCTGACCTGCGCTTCCACATCCCATCTTGCACTCAATGCTACTCTATTGGTTTCAGCAGGGTTGCATAGAGTGCAAGATAAAGGATCCCAACAGGGTTACTGGGTGAGTTATCTGGCTAAGCATAATCAAAACCCCATTAAAACAGATTACAAAAACTGTTAGAATTATATAATCTCTGCTAAACCCAATTCCTAATAAAGGATGATTTTTCTTTAAAAATTAACAAAACAAAAACCAGATTAATTGCATACAGTATGTGTAAATCACTTCTGCAGAGGATTGAATGATAATATGGGAAAGAAGCTTCATCTTCAGAAATATTAGCCCTAAGACTTTCTGTGTAATATTAAAGTATAATAAGATAGCAGAGTTTGACATATTTGCAAATGCCTCCTGATTGGCAAATTTAAAACACCATATTTGTGCTCCTTCTCCAGCTGACTCAAATGAAATAAATTGTATTAATCCACATATGCAAGTAGTAAATAATCATTAAATGAGGCAACCAGATAATGCTTCACAATTTGGAGGGAACATTGCACTTGCAGACATTTCTGTTCACATACACTGGGAGCACTAGCTACCTACTTTTTGCTACATATAGATTGTTTCCACCTTGTAGAGGTTATGCTGTAAAATGATGGAAAAGCAGTGCTGTTCACTGCATCACTATCTTCATACTCAAGTATTTTCAACAGCACCTGAATAAGCCCACTTATGAAGAAAAGGATCGGCCCATTCATCTGGAGAGAGATACCAGCAAGGAAACACAGTGAAGATGAAGCCGGACAGGACCTCACTCCTCAAGTGCATGGATACATGCTTCACTGCAAGCATGAGAAGTCCCACTGATTTCAATGGCACTGACTATTTCCTTGAAGACAAGTATGCATCTAAGCATTTTTCAGGTTAAGACATTCAGGTTCAAATTGCTTACACTGAAATACTGACACTTTTCCCACAGAAACTATAAAATGTCAATGACAATACAGCTAAATGTTACACGGGACGTCACCAGACATTTTTTGTCTTATTGAAATAGTCATTGGCTCAAATTTCAGATCTCCAGATAACAGACAATTAACAGACAGTTGTTAGCATCTTCAGGAAAAATCATATCTTAGGTTGTCCCCTAACAACAATTAACATATTTCTTACCTACAAAGAATTGCATACTGTAAAACTATACTTAAAGCAAATGTATAACCTCATGTCTGCTACGTTGTGCAATGTTATCTCCAGATTGCAAGGGCAGGATAGACTGTGATGCTTCACAGACTTCTGATACATTTCAAAACCAGCCTCCAGTTTCTGAGTAGAAACAGTATTTACACAGATTAGAAAGATGCATGTTTGAAAGGGGAACTGAGGGGAAGCACAATGCTAGTGTATATATTTAACCTCCCCTGTAAACGTAAAGCTTACCACAAAAAAAATCAAAATAATCAGGTAGCTTTTTTACACAGAAACTAGGAAAGTATTTTTTAAAAATATTTTTCCTGCTACTTTTCTAATGATAAAAGCAAAGAACTGATAGAGGAAGATGGTAAAGATGATAAAGAAAACAGGAACTCCTAAAAAATGAAAACCAGATACACAAGATGAATAGAGATAGATGATGATCCAAAATCAGTACTTTTAATATATTTTAGTGAGGTTTGGATCAGCTCTGAATCAGTATCATCTTAGAGATGGAGATAAGGTGTTAATGCAAAAAAGCTCAGAATAAATGATCATTGAACACAACCAAGAACCAACCAAGGAACCAACCAAACAAGAAGGATGTACCAAAAGAAAGAAAGGGAAAAAAAAAATTAAAAAGTAGTAGACTTGATGTGTGAATTAAATTCAAGTATTCAAAACCATTTGGATGCTACTTGAAGATGTTTTCTGTTTATGAGCTAACTTCCCTACTCTGTGTAAAATAAACTTGAAAGCCAGTGTCTAAAGCATTCCAGCCTACACTAAGGTTATCATCAGAGCCAGTCAAAGAGCCCATTTCTCACTGAGAAACTGTCAGTTCTGAACTCAAGCCCCATTTTTCTAGTAAAAACTATGACACAATTTTCTCTTTAATCTAGATTTTGAAATGAAAATGTTCACATGGTCCCAGTATAAAATATGTTTTATTGTTGTATGAATATGTCTTTAGTAGCTGATGGGTAACTTCTTTTATTATTTCTGATCTGTTCTAATTATGGTTACTGCCAAGTGAACAGCACTCAAATATTTATACTAGCATTCCTAAAAGAAGTCAAGAATCTAGCAAAACGCCATGGCAATCTGCCTTATTCAGGTGTTCCTGATCTCCTCAAAGACTGGACTCTTACCATTAGAGATATTTTAAATACCATTAGAGATATTTTAACTAATCCTAGTTGTTGAGAAGTCAGTGCGAGATACACGCTCAGTGGAAAGCGTCCTAAATCTGTGCAAAAATGTTTGCAACATGTTAGCAAAAGTGCCATTTAATCTAAAATTATATATAGGAATATGTAAAATGTGGGAGCATAGAGACATTACAAATACCATACGCATCGAACTCTGGTTGCATATCTGCCTTCACAAATGTAACCTACTGAGCTCATGCTTTTGAAATGTAAAAAAAGCATTTGCAGAACAACTCAGGAGAATTCCTTTAGGGTCTATGGTTGGCTGGGACAGCTATGTTTGCTGTACACAAACCAAGTTTAAAAAAAAAAAGGAGGGGGGCAGAAAAATCTCAGCCAAAAATGTTTGTCCAGTGCCACATGGCTACTGTAGATGAACTCTGAGGTGAACGACTGCACATCAGCAGTCAGGAATATGAAACCTGTTGGAATGATACAATTTGCCAATAAACCAAAGCAATTCTTATCTAACGAAATGGCAAGACTATCACTGGCATTGCTGATTTTGGGGCTATGCCCTGAGGTTAGGTTTGCAGCCACGGGCAGCTGTGGCCTGGTGGGGTAGCCTCACCATCAGTCACATGACGATATAATGACAGAAGGTTTTGCAAACTCTGCCTGGGGAACTCAATCCTACTGAACAGTGAGTAATCAGATTTGAAGAGGCTGAATAACTAGAAAGGCATTTTTAGCACCTTGCAAGATCAAACATTTTTTACTGTAGTTGAGTTCCAGTTGGGGTAGACAGTCACCACCATCAGTGGTGTATTACAAAGAGGAAACATTTTGTGGCATTATAAACTCAAACTTTTCTTTGAAAGAAACCTAAATAGCATCTCATATGATATGCTTTGTTGTGTTCAGAACAAAAACGTTGCTTACTTCTGACATTTCAACCTTTTAAGTGTAATTTATTCAGCTGTAATTTTTATGAAGTTATTAAGTGCAGACCAAAGTTATTAAATAATTAATTTGTCTTTTAGAATGACAAATGGTATTGAGTGATGAGTGGTTGAATGAGCGAGGTCTGAATTGCAGGTTTTTCCATTAAAGATAACAGACAAATGAAGACACAAGTGAAATGAGGGTCCAACATCAAGCACATTTTGTGAAGACTAAAGGAGATGAGTGTTTCTAAAAGGAAAGCAGGAAAAGAATGACTAGGAATAAAGAAAAAAGATACATTGTGAGTACAGTCTTTCCTCTAAGAGCATTGTGCACATCATTTTACTCTAAGATTGCTTTTCACAAGCACATTGCTGAGTAAACTTTTATGATCTAATGAAAGAAGTCCATACCTTTCCTGATCCCTCCATCAGTAGCACACGTGTAATCACCTGTCGTCAGTAGGAAACATGTTCCCCCTCTTCTGTTTTTGTCTCTTGTACTAGAGCGTCTGATGGGAGGGAGCCTTTCACCAGGTGAGAGTGGCTGCTCACTTCCTGCACTGTCTTCACCTGATAACACTGGTTAAAGCACCATGCCCATTTACAGACAATAATGAATGAGGAAATGAGACATCACAAAGAGCTTATGCTGAATGCCGGATATTCCCATCACTCAAAAAATAATTATAAAGTAAATCATTAGAAGAAAACAAGATTGCAATTCACCATTAATCAGTACAAAATGGCAAAAAGTATATTTTTTTAATTCAAGAACAAATGACCTTTTGACTTTCCTGTTCTTCTTTTGAATCTCATATAAAGTTATACTAAACTGACATGAAATAAGAAATAATCAAATCAAGGCTCAGTTAATTGCCTATTATGGACTGTAACTTTTCAGAGTACAGTCAGCCTTGGATATTTCAAACAAGTATTTACTATTTTGGCTATCCTTTTCACTAAACAAGAGGTCAGGTTAGTCATTTTTGCTTAGAATAAGTTGTTTAGCATATTTTAAAGACAATCCCTCCCCCAGGAGGGTTAAATTTTCAAAATTTGGCACTAAAACCTGTTTAATAACACAATTAGCTTTCATTTCTCTACTTATCACACTTGCACTGCTTGTCATTATAAGTACCCAACATTCAGTGCTGTCTTTGGTCTCTGTAGTTTATTTTGTCAAACAGCAAAACTCTTACCTCTCCTGATTTGGCACTCCCAAAGGACTCTCTTTTAAAATTATCTACTATTTCAGATTCAGGCCTCACTTCAAGAAAAAAATCACTGCTCATTACAGCACATAACAGGTAATGGCATGTTACTGACTTCAGCTTTACCTTTTCATTTAAACCTAGGCGTGTGTTTTTCTGAAATGGTAATGCAAAGGGCTATATCCAGCCTTGAAGTTTTGCACAGAATTCCTAGCGACTCTAATAGCATTCTCTACCAGAAATAAAGCTACAGTGCATGACATGAGCAGTGGCACTACTGAAGAGAAAGTTAACACTTTAAAATGGCTCCTTTTTGCATATCTGCTTTCCCTCTAACTTCAAGGATTATAACGCCTTGTAAATAAAGCTGCAGACACAGAAAAGTGTCTCTTTGCTCTGATCACACTGAGCCTCCTCCATTCCAGAATACCTTTAGTAGGACCTGATGGCATGAAAAAGCTGTTATCATTAACACTTTAAAGATGTTGTCTGAAAGTGGGTATCATCAGTCAAAGCACTGTAAAACTAACTATATTCCACCCTCAGTGTGAGTCCTTTCAAGGGTTTCCATCCTCTTAAATATATTTAGGATGTTCAAAAAGCTGTGTTAACTTTGTCTATGAACACTCACTCGGAGACTGAAACCAAGCTTCTTTGAACATAAATGCTATTCAGTAACAGAGCAACAGACCAAAGACAGATATTGTTCAGAGACCGATTTTCCAGACTCTTTTTAAAAAATAAATTTCAACTACTGAATGACACCGGTCATGGGTGGTTTTGCTCTCATTATTCTTTAGCAGCTTTCCAACAGGAGTCTAATGACTGGTATGTGAGCTTTGTAATCAGATTGTGCTTGGTTTAAGAATAAATACATTCAAGAAACAAACAAAAAATCCTTGCTGCTAAAAAATTTGTTTTAATTATACTGAGAGATAAAATTTACTCTTTAATTTGAAGAGATATGGAATATGGGGCAGTGGTTTGGAGGGGCAGAGGCTGTCATTTAATACGCATTTTCACAGCAATTAGCACAAAATACTCCTTATACATCATTTGGAACTCTAACAAATAAGGTAATATAAACCATAAAAATCAACACTAATAATGATGATGTTGCTAGGGGCTGTCATTTTTATTTTTCTTGACAAAATTTACATCAGCTATGCTATTATCATTCAATTAATAGTAAATATCATGCAATGTCTCATCTAACACAGATGAAGGAGGTTTTTCTAGCCAGGGAAGCAGAATGCCAAATGGAAAGAAAGCTAGAAAGAGAATTTTTTCTTATTTCCTTTGAGTGCTGGGCTTTTGATGTAAAGCACCTGCTCCTTTTAAATGACTGCTTCTTTGTAGGATCTTGCTTAACAGGCCACGATGTGGCACAGGCAAAGCTGACACAAGAGACAGACACTGAGGCAAAACACCATGGAGTCCAACAGGGTGGGACACGGTGGCTGCTCAAATAATCACAGTCATGCAGAAAAACAAGAAACATCCACACGACGCAACAAACAACAGGCAAAAGAAAAGGTTGATATCATCAGCAGGAAAGCATTCTCAACAGAGCAAGCAAAACTGTATAGACCAGCTACATAGAGGTTTGGGAACATCACTATACCTACTTTGTCCTCTATGAGACTGACACACGCAAACACTGGAGGGGAGAAGGGTGGGAGCTACGTCTTCTCCTGGCAGAAAGACTGGCTGCTTTCTGACCCCTACCAAACATACTGGTCTATAAAGTGTTTTCAGAGGACATGCATTTCCAGTGGGGTCCTACCTGATGATCTGTTGTGCTCCATCAGCTGGTTGTCCTTGCCCAGGCAGATGTCACCCTGTGTGCTATTGCAGGCCATATTCAAGTCTGTCTTGCAGAAGGTGGGTGAGCTGGCTTGAGGAGCAGGAGGGATGTGCTTCTTCCGCTTCCTCGGCAGTTTCTGCTTTGCCATGGCCAGGGAGTAGTACATCCCAAAATTGTTAACTATCACGGGCACAGGCATGGCGATGGTCAGCACCCCCGCCAGCGCACAGAGGGCTCCTACCAGCATGCCCGACCAAGTTCGTGGATACATATCCCCATATCCCAGGGTGGTCATGGTGACTACAGCCCACCAGAAGCCGATAGGGATATTTTTGAACTGTGTGTGCTCACTTGCTGATGGGTCATTAGGCTGGGCTCCCACCCGCTCTGCGTAGTAGATCATGGTAGCAAATATCAAAACACCGAGTGCCAGGAATATTATCAGCAGCAAAAATTCATTGGTGCTAGCTCGCAGAGTGTGGCCCAGCACCCTGAGGCCCACAAAGTGCCGGGTGAGCTTGAAGATTCGCAGGATCCTCACGAACCTTACCACCCTGAGGAAACCAAGCACGTCCTTAGCAGCTTTGGAGGAGAGCCCGCTCAGGCCCACTTCTAGGTAAAAGGGCAGGATGGCCACAAAGTCAATGATATTCAAGAGGTTTTTGATGAATTCAAGTTTGTTGGGGGAAAAAACAACACGTACTAAAAATTCAAATGTAAACCATACCACACAGACTCCTTCCACGTAAGTCAGGGCAGGATCTGTCTCAATTTCATACTGTAGCACAGTTTCTGTCCCATTGACGACCTGTTCAGTTTTGTTTATAATAGTATTGAAAGCCTCATGCGTTTCCAGGCAAAAGGTTGTGATTGAAACTAGGATGAAGAATAAAGAGGCAAAGGCGATGAACTGAAACAAAAAGAAGGAAAAGAGACATCAGAACCACACAGCTCTTCACATTAATACTAACAATGTCAGTGATCATTATAAATCTTTTACTGATTCATCCCCAAATGGTTCACAAAGTCATATGCATAAAACTTTGCATCTAGGCCAGAGGAGAGCAGCAGACAGCTCTCACATGTAGACTAGGAGTGTGGGAGCAGGAAAAGTCTTGCTGATGGACACCATGACTGGCTGCAACTCATTCAGAAAATGGAAACAAATTCTTTAATCTGTGCTAAATCACCTGAATTCCATTCAGTTGTCAAGGTACCTTACAAACAGCCCCCAAACACACCAACAGCAAGATTTGAGGCTGTCCACCTCTCACATAGTGGAAAACGGGGCTGACCCTAATGGTCTTGAGATTATGGTTCAGGAATTCACACCTGGCCTGAAGGGCACCTCAGAGGGTCCTAGGAACAGATCCAAATGCTGAGTTTCCTTTGGATTTTCAATGATTCACAAACACAGGATATTTACTGATAGAAAATGCCTTCCATGTTACAGGTAGAGTTGGTTGCATAGCCTGTTATGTTCGCAGTCATCCATCCCTCATACTCTTAAGCGGGACTAAGAGTAAACCTAGCAGAACCTCTCTCACTGCGGTATCAGAGCTTTGCCAGTGTGTTAGGATCCACAATCCTGCTATCAAAGTTACAAATCCAGGACAATCTGAACAAATTCAGTTCTAGCAGAGGCACGTGAATAGATAAAATACAGTTAAATAACCTAGAGACAGCCCTCACAGAGGATTGTTAAGGACTTACTTAGAAAACATTTACTGCCTGATCTTCAACTTAGTCATCACAGTCAAGTATTGAAGAAAAGAGAACTTCCAGGACAGGATCTCATAAAAATGAACACTGAGCCAAACAGCTGGAGGAGGAGATAAAATTTCTTACACCCAGTAAAACATGCCAAATGAAAAGGTGTTTTGAGAGCAGTTGTTCCTTTGCTACAATGGTTAACTTCTTTTACGTGACAATACATTACCACCACATTAGCACTCCAATAGCAATGGTACATGAATAGATGATGTGTTTAAATCCCTCCCTGAGCGAGGATTTATAACATGTTATCAATATGTGTGTTATACTGGATTTTCAGCTTAATAGACATTTTATAGCCAGAATTATCCTGGAAAAAACTCTCTGAAGACTTGAAGATTATCGAAGGTGTTAGGGGCCCAAAGAGACAAAAAGGTGCCTAAACAGGTTTTTTTAAAATATCTAGTGCCAATGTGCTTCCTCACCTATCTAGCAGCTGGAAATTTTACCATTGCATAATATCAAGAAAGAAACATATTTCTTTCAAAATGGTAGCAAATTACTAATGCTTTTGGCTTTGGATTTTTATAATTTTAAACTGTTACTTGCTAGTAAAACAAAAATATATGAGAGGGATGTCAGAGCTTGAGGCAGGCTCTTCATCCTTTTTAATATTATTTATTTTAGTAAATAAACTTAATGTATTTTATGTTTCCCTTAATATTACTTACAAATCACTCTGGGTATCACTCTTTTAATCTGCTAATTCCCAACTTGAAACCGAGGACCTTAAAGAAGCCCAGCAAGTAGAAAAAAATATCATATTCTCTACTACCACCCTACCAGAAAGGGCAGCTTACAGTCCGGGTTCCAGTGATACAGGTAAGAGAAAATTGCCTGGATGCTGGTACAGTACCACACCAAAATCTTGAATCTCACTGAAAAAATCTAGTTACAAGGAAGACAGAACAGCAGCCATAAGCAAGAATGCCTCTGTTATGTCACTTCAATCCAGGCTGCAAAATTGCGGCAAAACTGATTTTGTGTACTTCAGGTATCAATCACCAAATTTAGTATTAGCACTCAGATTTAGTATTATGTCCCATAAGAGTTCATTTGGGCTGGTACAATACTGAATGGTTGCATTTTTCTAAGACAGAATGTTAGTTAGACAACAAAATGTTGTCTCTACAACTGGTAGAAAGAATTGCTTTTATTCTGAGAAACAAGTTTAAATTTGCAATGCAGGCCTGGCAAATTTATTATATTCAGACTCACAAGATATATCTATCTATCTATCTATCTATCTATCAAAAAACCCCATATATCTACCTATATCAGAGATTTGCAGCTTGTTTATGGCTTCCTTTCCTCAATCAATGAAACAAAGTTATTATACCAAGCCCCTCAATTACAAATGCTCTAAATCTGTTATCTTTCAGAAAGGACTGACTCAGGGACTGAACTGAACAGTTATCATCCAGTCTGAATTTCTAGCCACGAGCTAAGCAAACAATCTTGCACTGCCTGGCTGATTTTTACCGAACAGGCTTTTCTGCCTTTGTCTTAACAACTGTCGTGGTTTAACTCCAGCTGGCAACAAAGCACCACACAGCTGCTCGCTTGCTCCCCCACGGTGGGATGGGGCAGAGAAACGGAAGGGTTAGAGTGAGAAAACTCATGGGTTGAGATAAAGACAGTTTGATAGGTAAAGCAAAAGCCGTGTGCACAAGCAAAGCAAAACAAGGACTTCATTCACTACTTCCCATGGGCAGGCAGGTGTTCAGCCATCTCCAGGAAAGCAGGGCTCCATCATGCATAATGGTTACTTGGGAAGACAAATGCCATCACTCCGAATGTCCTCCCCTTCCTTCTTCCCTCAGTTTTATAAACTGAGCATGACGTCATATGGTATGGAATACCCCTTTGGTCAGTTGGGGTCAGCTGTCCCAGCTGTGTCCCCTCACAACTTCTTGTGCAACCCCAGCCTCCTCGCTGGTGGGGTGGTGTAAGAAGCAGGAAAGTGCTGCATAAGCACTGCTCAGCAATAGCAAAAACATCCCTGTATTATCAACACAGTTTTCAGCACAAATCGAAATCATAGCCCCACCCTAGCTACTATGAAGAAAATTAACTCCATCTGAGCCAAAACCAGCACAACTACAAAATTGCTGCATGTTCATATCTCATTTATTCCTGGCACCTGACACCAACATACACAAAAAAAAGCCTCAATCTTGAGTGAGACAACTAGAGTCAGCAAATACAAGCAGATTTATATAACCTAAGTGAATTAATCTCAGCAGATCTTTGCAAAACCTCTCCATAACATGGACAGAGAATTTATCAGACTCTAAGCCACTGGTGGGCTAAGAATGACCCTTGGGAGGCTCCTAGAGCATCCTCCAGCATCTTTCTACACAGTGCAGGAGGGAAAAAGCAAACTCCTTTGTGGAATTTGAGGAACACTGAAGCTAAGTCAGCACTGTAGTTTGCATTCTGGGTGGGAACTTTTAAGAGATAAAATATTGGGCAACCTCTTTAACAGCAACACTTTAGTGATTTCAGACAACTGTGAACATTTTTTGTCTGAAAAGAATAAAAAATTACATTCAACCTAGCCAAACTAAAATTTATCAACAACTCAGATATAATAAGGATTAACTATGCATTCAACAGTGCACTGAATCTAATAGCATGTAAATAATTAGCACTTGTTTCTGGGCTGTATTTCAGAAAGAGAGTCCATTCTGGTTCAGATCCTTTCTAAAAAAATGCCAAATACCAAGGGATTAACTACAGGTACAACTGCCTGACAAGCTATTTATTACTGTTTTGCTCAACACTGATACTGTGAAAGGCCACAGTGCACTTGGCACTCAACACTTGGCAAAGCAGATCGAAATTTTTAACGGTGCACCTACATTCAACAGCGCTTCATTATCCCTAAAGGAAAAAGACATTCAGTCATTTCCAAAATCCACTGAGTATCCTCCTCTGTTATCCTAAAGGCAATCATCTTTCAGAGGTTAGAACAAACAAAGGCAAGAGAAAAACTATTAATCTAGTGACAGATTCCTTGATAATCCCGCAATTTCCATTCATAGCAATGTAAAACAAGATGTACACATTTCGCCATGCACACAATAGCATATACATCACTGATTTTGAGCAAAGACACTCATTCCTTTTATTTCTTGTTGTGTTTTGTTTTAAACTGTAAACTCCTTGGATCAGGATATTCTGGACAGAGCTTGCACAGCACCTAGCACAATGAAACCTCATACACAAGAAGATCTATAATGTTATTGCAGTAGTCAAAGAGTTCAGAGAACATGCAAGAAGAAAATGCAATGACCAATGCAAGAAGGAATATTTTATCAGTCAAAGAAAAATGCTTAGGGATTTACTTTACATCAACAAAGATACTTCCTTAGTACTATATTACATAATACTAGGCAACACGTTGAAAAGACCCTAGCATGTTTTTCACACAGTTGTAATGATAGAAATGAAATTAAGTCATGTGCTATCCTCACTTTATGCTTTCCTTCTGTTTCATCCTAATTCCATCTTCTCTCGTTTTGAAGGTAATGAGCCTCTAAAAACACATCCATTTTTGTTCATGTGGGTAAGCACCACATTCCAGACAAAGTCGGTACAGATCCAAACACCCAGATTCTCTGGTGGATGGGACCAGCCACATTCTATTCCTCAGTCCTGCTAATGTCCACAATAATCGGGATACCATACACATCTTTTTCATTTTTTTTTTTTATGAAGCACACAAATCTAAAAGGAGTTAGCCTGATCATCATTTCAGAAAGGTCACAGCAAGAGACAATTTTTCGTTTGAATCATTAGCAACCTTTCACTGTGAGAAGTTCTGAAAACAGGTTTTGACTAGTTGCAAGACAAATTCAGCCTTGGCATACAGCAAAAAGCTTCATCGACTCCCTTTTCTAAACCAAAGATTGTGGCCCAAGCATATGGCTTGAAACTCTTTGGAAAAAAAGTTGAAGAAAAATTTTTAAGTAAGATCCAAATAATCAGGATCCTTTTCTCATTCCTTAAAAGTTTTTAAAAAATAGTTGTTTCTTGTTTATTTCAATGGATGAGATAAAATTATCTTTCTTCATTTAGATTTTCTTTTTTTCCCCTGAGGGACAACATTTTTCTAAGTGAGAGAATGGTGGTACAGACACTCCAGGGCCACCAAACCAGCCTTTTTCAAAATTGAAATTAATAAAAATTTAATTAATAAAAAGTTCAGTCCATTTTTGCCAGAAGCAAGCAGTTAAAAGTTACAAAAATGTTCAGTATGTAACACACAGCATGCAGAACATTCCTCATTAAGTAGTTAAAGCTCTCAGTAGGCTGCTGATTCCCTCTGCTCACATTTTGAAGGCAGTGTGCACCCAATTTTGTTCATGTGTGTCGGCATCACATTTCAGACAACGTTGGTACAGATTCCAGCTCCCAGCTTCTGTAGTTGATGGAATCACCAGCCAAGCTCTGTTTCTGAGTCCTACCAATGTTCACGGTAAGTGGATTAATCATCTACAACTTGATTTTTAATGAAGCACATAAATCTACAGTGAGTGTCAGATGCCTGCAGATAACTTACTGGGAGTAGAAAACTTTATGATTCCTATTTTGAATTCAGTGTCCCATCAGGAACTGAGTTGCTCAGAGTTTAAAGCAATTTTAAAAAATGACAACCAATTCTAGGACTGCAAATTGAGCAGTCTGTGGATTATCAGAACTTCTATGCATCCAATGTCATGTTTTACCTTGCACATAGCTCCTAAAGTGCCTTGAAGAAATTAAGGTCACTTTAAAAATCATGGCTGCAAATGACCTGACAACGGTCTCGTAGTCCATGTCTGGATTTCACAGTAGGAAAAGGCACCTGATCAGAGGATGCTGTGGCTCACATCTAACCCACCTGCCCAAGTTTCCTTTCCAACACAAACCCAGACATGGGACTGGTTGCACAACTTTTTGTTGTCCTGTGATGGAGCCAGGGCCTGACTTCAGTCATTCTAAGGTTTATCAGCTGAGACATAGCCCAAATAAAAAAGCAACAGAGCTAGAAATTGATCCTCACACTCAGGTGTGTTATTCGTATTCATAAAATCAGACTGATACTACTCCATATTCAAGATATGCTTTGTCTGTCCATCCCTCACCCTTAAAACAGGCTATTTCTACACATTATTTAGTATTCCAAGATGGACAGGTTAAAGTCAGTGAAGACATTAATGCACAGGCAATTGTTGGTAGTCACAGTCACCCTTACGTCTTGTTTCACAGTTAAGTTTTGAATAAAAACTCTCACAACATTTCAGTATTTTCCCAGAACGAGTCTGTATGCTGTCTGGATACAACTTGTTCTGGACTTGGATTGCAACACCTCCTCCTTCAACTCCCCTCACTGTGTAATGTATATTTTCTAACGTGAGTATTCAATAGCAGCTTTTAAGGTTTGGTTAGTTCATTTGAGTTTCATTCCAGGACTCAGAAGGCTTGCCCTTGACACACTTGACTACAGAAACAGAAAAGTACTGAATATTTAATAAGCCCTTGGAAATAAAACATTTAATATTCTCTAATGCAGGTACAGAATTGCCTTTAAAGAAAAAAGATTACAATGTTGTTTTAAATAAATATCTTCACAGGCACATTATGAGAATTGATACATGCATGTTGCTGGAATTTAAAACAATTTCAAAAAAACAATAATCCTCCCCACTACACTTAGTAGATTAAAAATACAACTATAGGAAGACTGTCACAGAAAAGAGGTTGTGTTTTATTTCTTAAAGAAACCAGCTTTGATGGCTTGCTCACTATTGAAACCAAAAATCCTGCTTTCATTACAAAAGATGAGAGTTTACTCAACGACTTAACTTTTCTTGACCGATACAAGAGTGGGGGAGTTTCCACAGTCATGAGTTCTTTGCTTTCCCACCAGATCATTTGTGCTAAACAGAACACACAAAACAGAGTAAATTTTCTGTTGGATAACAAAATACTTAAAAGGAAAGTAATATTTTTTTTAATATCATACTCATTTTGAAAAATCAAAAATAAATTTCCATACTTGGGAGATTTAAAAATTATTTCCAGTGACATCTGTTCACATCTGTTAGTTTAAGCCTCATCTTTTCATAGTTCAGAATATGATACAAATTATTTGAAAAATTAACTGATTCAGTTTTTTCCTCCTACTAACACTCTGACTACAAGAAGTAAGTTAATCTATGCATTAAACACATCCAATGTCATTGACTGCAAAAATTTAGTCAGATATATTAATTACAAAACTGTATTTTACAATTTTTCTTCATATGTACTCTAAGATTCATTGATCAACACTATTTCTTAGAATAAGACGGTTATAAGTGGTTATACCAAAATTAAATATTCCTATCATAAACATTATAGTCTGATACTGACTTTTCTTTATCTCAAGGTTCGGGAAAGAAAAGCCTTTGTTCCTGTAAATCTTCCATATATTTGTCCCGTAATATTCTCCAGAAGCCTTTTTTATTCTTCCAGGAATTCAAATCCCCGGTTACTTTGTGGAATCCCCCTAGTTCTGTAGGAGTGAGACCCAGTCAAATAGGGAACAAAGCCAATGTCACATACTGTTTCCAATCAGTCACAACTAACTTGCAATGCTGATTTTTTAATCTAATTTTATAGCTGCTTAGTCATATAAAAACAAAGTCTTAAAAAAAATCCCATAAAAATTCCAATAAATTTGAGGAATTTGGGTGTTCAATGAAAAAAAAATATGACTTGACTATGGATGTTACTTAAGCAGAAAAAGAAACTACATTTGTAAAGTACATGGCATGCTTCACTCTAATGAGTAGCAACTAACATTGGAATGAAATCGCAGAATAAGATACCAATTCCAGCTTTAAAGACAGCTTTCTCTGGCTTTAGATTTGACAGATTGTCCTCATTTCTAATTTTAACACGATAGATTTTTTTCCCTCTGTTTAATTTCATCTGGCTATCAGGAGACTGCTAAAATTATAATGTGATTTCAGAATGAGCTCTTGTGATGACCTTACCTCTCTGCATGGTTTAATGTTCTGTGGGGTGAAATTTAAATATTAATGTTCATTTTACACAAACCCAAATATCTCACCAAACAGATCATCAGTCTCTTCACAACTCTATTTCTCAAAGCTGCTATTCTTCCTTAGCTATAAGCTCCCCTCGGAAAATTATCATTTCATGAAAAAAAAAAAAAAAGGAAAAGTCACATATGGTTTTATGGTATGATGCATTTTCAGTGCGTTGCATCTGGGTATACTGAGTAATAAACCAAATACCGTCAGTAGCTACTAACCAAATGACTGGCATTTAAACATAAACTGAAGGCAAATATACTATCAGTTTGCTTCATCATTCATAAATCATAATCTCTCACGTTAACACTCTCCAAAGATTAAGGAATGGATACAGACACAGCATTTTAAATAAATCTTCAAGGGAAAAACAAAAACATGATACATGAAATATCAGGCACTAAGACTAATTTAATGTCTCTAAAAATCTGTAACTCATCCTCCTTCTGGGAGATAAGGTGGAATGTCAGCAGTAAACTGTTTTTTAAATGTCTGTATAAAGATTTAACAGCCCAACCTTAGCATCCTAGTTGGGAATCTCTGGCCATTATAATTTCTCAACCAACATCAAGCCACAGTTGGTAGGGTTCTTGCCAATATTTTCATTTTCATCCTGCGAAAGATAAGTTTACTCTTTTCAAATCCCCAGTACAGTTTTTCTCATTTGTACTCTCTCCTGCTAAAATTATTTGGCATTCAATTTAACAGTTAACATTCTGCTGCTACAATTCTACATATAGTCATATTTGAATGAAAAAAATCTATACATCAATACACTTTTACTGATATATTGTTTAAGAACAGCCTATAAGTAATATGTTACGCATAGATTTATAGTCCGGGAGTATTTACAGCTCCGACTGGCTACCATCTGTATGTAGTAGTGGGAACACAAATGTTGTCTTGCTTGCTCATTCTTTTCCCATTTGTTATAGTTTTACAAAGCAGTTGTCTTTCATTACCAGCTGGAGCACAAATAAAAAGGTTATGAATGCTTCTTTTCATATTCAGAAATCCAGGTCCACAATTAAGTCACTCTAACTCAGCTGTCAGGTAAATCAGCAGTCTGACACCAGTTTGACCCAGATACATATCTGACTCAACAAATCTAGACACATCTACATTTTAAAGCAGATCATAAAGAAAACCAGAGTTACAAATTATGCTGTATTTTAATTGCATTTAAGTGCCATATATCTTCCCAAAGGATTCAGAACTGACTTACAAACCTACCCTGATATAGACACATGTTCTGCTGCTCAGCATGGAAAATTTTGTCTCTACTGAGCAACTGGAAAGAAGATGTGACAATGCGTTTCAGTGGCAGGGCCACACTTCATGCAGTGGGAGTCCCCAGGACAGGACTGATCTGCTTCCCAGGACATTCCCTTGTACTCCATCCCTGGTTGCCTCACGTCCAAGAAAATTACTGATTTCCTAAATGACCAGTGCCGTTTCCCACTAGCAAATCAAAATCATCTGACTTTGTTGTCCCACTGAGCAGCTAAGTTAAACATGTCATACTGACACACAACATATATCCCACTGCCTGTTTTTTCCTCCTGAAGACTCAGCAGAACTGCTTGAAAAGCAATTATGCTGCCTCCAGAAGCTTTCTTTTCCCATCCACTTGAATTTATCAAGCTTGTTTCGCTTGTGATCTTCCTGAGCTGTGACTATCACAGCAATGTTTTAGGTTTTACAGTCAGATGTGCTGGGTTTTTTTTAACTAGACTTGGCATTTATATTCTAGCAATCATTTTTTAAAAAGGCATCAGCAACACTCACTTTGACCTTGCTTTATTGAAAAGGCTTGCATGGTTATGCAGCCTGATAAGCAAATTACTGCCACTCATTCATTAAACATTGCTATAAATCTATGCACTCTAACAGGCAAAACATTTCTAGTGGATGCAAAAATGCAACGGATGTCCTCCTGGAGTCAAGGCAAAGGTGAGAAAAAGAGGAATTCTCAGTCCATATTCTGGGTCTGGTATCAGACATTTAGAGGCTTCTTATTACTAAAAAAGCGTCTTCCAAAAAGAAGCTAAAATTCTCTGAAGGGCTCTGAAGAAGGCAGATTTTGAAGGACCCATTTCAGCCAATCCCAGATTTACAGGCTGAGTCAAATTAGCCTCTCTGTATGCTTTGTTTCCCTTCCCTAGACTATTCGTTGTTCACACCATTACAGCAGAGATTAGGCTTTGGGACCTGGCAACTTGAAATACTACACAGGCAGTATCTTTCTTTCTGCACTTGATTTATCATGAAAAGGTTTCATTTGGCTCAATGGGTCAAAAATGAAAAAAAATCTTCAGTATAATACTATTTATTATTCATAGACTTTCACACCCATGCAGACAAATGGAGAAAAGAGAGAAATTCTTAAGAAGACAAATTCATGAAAATTCTATTATAATGTAGTTTTCCTAGTACATAAATCTCATGTCCATTAAAATTACAGAAACATTTTCAGCCCTATCATCTCTGTCTCACTTAAGCACTCAGACTCATTTATGTCTACTTTTTCTCTCACTCAAAACAAGTCTGATGGCCTAATTTAAAAATACAGTTGGGCGAATTTAGAAAACTTTAAGATTTTGAGGCTTGACATCCATTAAGATTTGTAATAGAGTCCATCTTAGCTTTCACCAGAGAAGCCTTATAACCAAATCATATAACCTTTTTTGCCATCCCAAATCTAATCAAAACATACTGGAATTATTCACAAGTTTTCCAGGCCTGTGTTTTTCCTGTACAACATAATAAGACTTCTACTGCAAGTGCTGGAATAGAAATTACCAAACTACTTCTTAAAAATTGAAGGGACGGAGCAATTTCCAAGATACTCAAAAGTGTATGCAGAGCCTTCAAACAGCTGGTTACCAGGTCTCTTTTGACTAGAAGCTCTTTCTTCCTTATACTAATTAAGCAGCATTGGTTTAATTTTTCACACGTATACCACAGTAATACAATACAGTTGATATTAACTGGTACTCTTGTTTCATAATTGCAAATTAATTACAGGAAAGCAAAAAAATAATGAATAGGCTTCATAGACTACGTCACTGCCTAAATCTTAGTTCCTTGGTACAGTAACCTTAACGATGAGCTTCCAATGCAGCAGCTTTTGTGGAGTAATCTAGATTTAATAAAAGCAAATGATGAACCCAGAAACTTCATCCTGTGGCTTCTTACAGAAACTGTCACAGTTGCAATCCAGTAGACAAAACTCCTCTGCCATTTGCACTAGCAGGGTAGCCAACAACAGCAGTAGTTTTACTGACTCACGGTAGAGCACACAGTGCCGAGACTCAGCAGTCTCAAGCTCCCTGGTTCTGATGTGAAAAGCCTCTAGGGAGTACAGATTTTTTTCCCCACGTGTCTACAGCTTGCTCCTTTCTGCATTCCGTAGTCCAGTGTTCTCCTGCCCTGGTATTGTCTCTTCCCTGTCCTTCACTCCCTTCCTCAACCCCAGCTCTACTCCTCAGGTTTATAGTTGGATCCCAGACTTTCCTCCTCTCTTCTTCTGAGCAACTTGTTCTCACCTTATTTATCCATGTCCTGTATCTCCAACCACTCCTTATTTTCATACGCAGCTCCCTCTCCAGAGCTGGTGGGCCTCCCCTCTTCCAGGGTCCTCCTCCAGCCTCAGCCTTCACTTCACATGCTATGCTGGCTCTTTGTCCCAGACTGTTTGCTCAGCCAACCCTGTTTTCCTCCTAGTCTCAATCTCTGTATCCTTCTACCTCCATCCACATTTCTGGAGGATCTTCAAGCTCTTCTTCTCTGACATAAATCACAACCATCTTCCTGTTCCCCATCTCCAAAAGCAACTTAATCTTCCTTCTGCTCCGGTGCTTATACCACCCCATGGTCTCCTGGTCCAGCCACTCTCGGGTATCCTTTCTGCTTCTACTCACAACCTCATCAGGATTTTTGTGCCAGTGTACTCTCTCTGTGTGGTTTCTGTGACTTTTATATTTGAATCTGAAGGGCACACATGCCTGCAAACTCCTCTGCTTTTTCCAACTGAATTACTGGTCTAATGAAAGATATTATTTCTTCCTCCAAACCTGGCCTCACTTTGAGGCTGAAGGCTCCCTCCCCCCATCAGCTAGATGCCAGGAAAGTGGAAGGGAGCATAGGATAAATGCTGACCTTAATTAAACAAATCTACCATCTTATAAAATTAAAACAGTTCCTCTTCAGAGAAAGATTTATGCCTTCCTATAATCAAATCACTGGATAGTCTATAAAATAAAAACAGTATCTCAGCTTTAACCTTTTCCTAGGCTAGACAAGAAAGCGTCCTTGGAATTCCTCCATGATCTCACAGGAGCCTCTGAAAATTCTTTTAAGATTTAAAAAAAAAATCTTTGAGATACCTAAATTGATGAACTGTGTACCCTAACACCCTGGTACAGCTGAAAGAATGAGGCACTTGGAGAAGAGTTTGAGGTCAGAAGGGCGTTTTTATGAGAGGGGGAAGGGTAAGGCTGTTAAAGCCCCTGTGCATGATGTATGTGAGTATGTTTCAAGCTCACAACACAATCACATAGATCAAAGCTAAATTTAGAGACAGTGAATTATTCATTGCAACGGTAGTCAGCTAGGCTTATCCAGACTCTCAGGAACTGAGCACACCACTGCAGACAACACCAGTTCACACACACACATTGTTTTTTCAGATCTGTCTTTTGGCTCCATGGTGCAAAAAAATTGCATTGGTCAACCAGTTGCCCAGAATCTTGTTGAAGGTTTTCCTAAAGATAGGTAAAAAACTATATGTAGCTTACTTGCAGTTTTTAATACATTAAAATTCCATTTACCCCTGTCTCCAGGGATGCAGAAGTGACAGTTCAGTTGAACTGAGAAAGGGAACATAAGAAAGAGAAAAGCCCCCAGTACGACAGTTATTAGGATACTCAGACAACTGTGACGTTCAGATTTCATTCCTGCCCTGTTCAAAGCAGACACTTGAACTGAGATGAAAGATAGTTCAAGTCCTTCCTCTAGCTCCTGGGAGAAGCATGTTTAAGCATATGAAAAAGATTACACAAGTTTATGAGAGGGATTATATGACACTGGGCTTGTGATAACAGAGAATTGGACTCAAAGACCCAAGAGGCTCCTCCAGCCCTCTGTCCCCATGAATATTTCCAAATCCAATTTACACATTTATTTAATACATAGATTATGTTCTAAGCTATTGCCATTGCAAGCATTAGCACTGAAGCTGCATACAGCACCATTTCAAATGTATTCCTATTATTTAATAGCATCTGCATTGCCAACATTATTTAGCTTAAACATTCTCTTAGAGCTTTATCACCAGTTTGCCCTAGGGACTGACACTAATCCTTATACTCAGGGCTGGACTAATTAGCACAATGACAAATACCAGCGATGTTGTGCACAGACCATCACTCTGCTGAAGATTTCTTTATCCAAGAGCTTGTTATTGATGAGAGGGAGCTTGCTAGCAGCAGAGGGGAACCATACGGGACTTGCCTTGTGACCTCATGAGAACCAAGGAGTGAATTCCTGTGTCAGACCTGTCAATCCACCATAGCATATATTTCTTCAGAACCAGGTGCTGAGATGGACAAGAACATTCATCCCAATCCAGCAGGCTTCAGAAGCAGCCTTCCCAACTTGCCAAGGAAAGCTACTCTCTCTCTGCTGCACTTTTGCTTTTTATGACAACTCTTGTCTCCTTCAGAGGTATAACAGTTATTCAGAAAATAAGTATCTTTTTATTCTTTTCCTTGTGATTCTAAACCCCATTTATTTATTTTTTAACTTACATTAGTAGTTTACTTAGGAAAAATCAATAGTAGAATATACACAGCGGAACCATTCCAGGATCTTTTTGATTAAATTCTCCACACAAAGGGGCGTGGGAAGAAATATAAACTTAGTATAAGCATTTGGATGTCCTGGATGGCTAAAATTCATCTGCAGTAAAGCAGCCAACAATACCAGTGCTTATATTATTATCATTTATGTGTCAGAGTCAACATGCCACTGCGTTGGCTGGGGCAGTTCTTTCTCCGTGCAACTAGGATATTGGGCTATCTGAAGGAAAAGAACTCTGCACTGGTTATAGTTTGGGCTCGTATCTTTACAATGATCCTCACAGCAATGAAAGGCATTGTTTGTAGCATGCAGTGGAAACTTTGCGTTAAGGAAATGCAGTTCTCTAGAGAGAGTTTCTGTGGCGAAGACCAGAGTCAGGAAATCATGCAGCAAAGGGGATCTTTGACATGACTTGAGATCTTGCTGCTGCTTATGCACAGAGTAGGAACTCCAGGAGAATGAATTGCCACCGCTGCCACTACCAGGCAGACTATGCTCACTAGAGACTGTTTGTGAATGTAATCTGCAAAAGGGGTGGCACACAGTGCTGCATGGAGGTACATTTCACAGTTTCCATTTCCAGTTTAAGGTCTATATGGGGTATTTACTGCTGGCACATACTTTTCAAGACTGGTTATGTCTGTCTGCATACTTCTCTTAAATAAGGAGCAGGTTACTTGTACATGGAATTACAAGTGTTGTTGCTGATGAAATATGCATGTGACATATAAGCAGAGGTCGGTCACTGGTGGTGTTTATGAATCAGCAAACTGGGCTTTGGGGAACTATTTTTTTTTTTTATTTAGGGCTTTGCAGTCCTGATTTGAAGAGTAATAAATTCTCTTTGTTTACATATCACTGACAGTCATACAACATCGTGACAAAATGATGCATGCCAAGAAAAACAACTTTATTTAACAGCATACAAGCAGAGAATTCTAGTGGCAGGCTCAGCCTTCATTTTCACTTTGTTTCTTCAGCTCTTTTTCATTGGTTCACCTACTCACTCATCTCTTACCATTCTGCAGTTCCAGAGGTAGAATATGAAGATAAGCCATTTCATCACGAATTTTCCAGATTATTTGCTTCTTCAGGATTTGAATGAAAGCCCATTTCCCTGGTGTTTAATGAAATTTGCCCTGGTAACTCCTGGGGAAACTGAAAACAAACCAAAAAAATTAGCAGGATGCTAGTGGCAACTGTGTTCTTTACAGCCTCTTAATTTCTAACAAAAACATTGTTACTCACAAATGATTCTTAACCATTAAGACTGTCCCTTAAGATGTCCAGAATTATAATAACTGCATTAAAACATCAACCTTTATTCAAATAGGGGTTGGCGGGGTGGGTTTTTTTGAGGGGATGGTTTTTGGACTAAAGCAACTAGGAGAGATGAAGCTCACTAATATAAAGTTATATAAAGTCTAATATAAAGTTATCACTTGCAGTGTGCAGGATTACTTTGCCAAGCAAGAGCAGAGATACATTAAGAGACTGTATGTTGACAAACCTGGAAGACTGGGAGAAATAGAAGGAAACTTAAATGCACCAGAGGTTTGCAGCACACGGCAGAGAGAGGTCTTCTTTCTGCTCCATTTTAGGAATAAAAGGCTGCTTCTTCCTTTAGTAACGGATATGTTATAAAGTAAATGTTATCCCAGCCAGTCAGGTATTTCCCCTGCCCTCAACACATGAACAGCTCAAAAAAATATCATTCATGAGCAGGGTTCCCCATGTATGCTATGTTTATAAATATGTTTATAATATATGCTATTTCCAGTTCAAATACAGATCGCTTATCCATCATCGTGTTTGACCTGCAGTGTTATAACAGGCACCTTTGGTGCATGTCTCTCACTGCAATTATGAGTTTGGTCCCTAGGGAGAGACAGGGAGTGACTGGTGTCAGATGAGCGTGATACAGGACGCACACGAGGTACCAAGGTTGAGAGCAGCATGTCCACTCAACAAATGGAAGAATGTTGCTACAAAGGGGATTTTTAGCATTGCAAGAAACTACAGTCATCTTATTTCACAATAGCGGTAGTGACTATTGTCTGCAAATCCAGTCCTCCTCTTCTCTAGAGGAAAACAATGAAAAGAGATGTTAGTTGCTAAATTAAAATTAATAATAAACTCACCTGTACAGAATACTTTTCATCCACCCAGCTCAAGTACTCCAGAACGATCAGTGATAACATCTGTACTGTGTGGGCTGGGGTTTTGGATCCCAGGTGCCTCTAGTGCTTCCTTATCTTGAGCTCAATTACATCTCCCTTCCATGCAAGGGCAGGCAGCTCCCAGGCCACAACACTGCTGCAGATGTCCCAGTGCCAAAAAAAAGGACTATTTCTAGCTCCATATACAATGGAGATGAAAATCATTGAAGTTCAGATAGAAATAACCTGCTTTCCACACGTCTTGGGGAGGCTGGTTGCTTCCCAGACCTTCATACCTCTCATTTCTCTGTCACTGTTAGATGAAATGAAAAATTCCTGTACATTGAATGACATCCAGTTATAAGTTAGGGTGTTTGGGTTAGTCCGTCGTGCTTTGATTTGTTTTTTTCTCTCGGTCCAAATATGCCAACTTACACCTGCTTCGTTCTTGTGAAGTTGAACCATCAATGCCAGGTCACACTTTCTGCACTGGTACCACATACAGTGGTACACAAAAGCAGCACCCAATAACAGCCATTAGCAACTTCAGCACATTTGCACATTACTGAGAGCATTTGGAAGGACTGCATAGTGCATGGCACTTCCGTTGGCAAATTCTTGTGTGGCTCCTGTCTCAGGCCATATGACAGATGTCCTCCAAACCTACACACTTGCATATGTATAACATATTTCTAATAATATCTTCCTTTATGCTGAATGTGGACATTGACATGTTACCCTATTTATCCAAGATAGTCTTAATACATGAGTACAGCACTTACGTCTTTTAAAACTTTCTGTGGCAATGGATCTTCCGAGAACACTGAAAACTGTCAAACTACTTCATCCCATAAGTCTCAATATATTTTTGGGTGGGAGAACATAAAGAGGTGTTATACAACCTCTGGAAATGTTCCAGTTTGAAAAATCATAATGTCTGGTCAACTCCCTTAGTTCTAGCACATCGTTTGCATGCTGCTACTTTAATTCCTAAAATAATGCAATCCAAAAGGTGAAAAGCTGCAGTTATTCACAGAAAAACTGTTTGCAAAATTTTCATTAGGAATTCCAGTCTCCCCAGGAGAGAATTTAATTTCTGCTCTCCCATCTCCCTCCCACAAAAGAGGTTTCCCACCAAAACAGCCAGTAGCTAGGGTTTAGGATGCTCACAGGGGAGGTGAAAGTTCATGTTAAAGTCTCTAAGGAGTCAGTGAGTGCCCCAAACTGATGTGGAATCCACCTTTCCTCACCTTCCAAAGGGCTACGCAACAGACTGTAAACCCCCAAAATTTCATGAAAGAAGATTTTTGTTTTCCAGTCAGCCATAACCATGATTTTATCCCAGTTCCTAGCGGGTAAGATTTTCTAACTGTAACACCCCAACATACTCTCTCTCTCTTTCTTTTCCTCTCCACCTCTTCCTTCTGCATCAAGTACCATCTGAAGTGACAGACAGGCAGACAATGCACCAGCCTTTTCAAACCCTACTGGGAAACGCACTTGAAAGAAAAGTATCAAAACCATCCAAAACCACACACAAAATATAATGGCATGCAATTAATTAACCTGTCAAGAGAGAAGCAGACATTATTGTTCTGATGAGCTTTTTAGATTGTGGGTTGCTTCCTCTTGCCAGGTGCAGCTGCAGTGATAGCGGGGGGGAAGCTCACAAAAATACTATACTGCCAACCCAGAACAAAAACTGGCCTTCAGACAAACAGCTTGGTCACACACTCACTGAATACAAGAACTTCTCTCCAGAAGAAATCAGACACAGAATGAGACAAAGAAAGGGTGGGGTTTTTTTCCATTTTGCACAGCTGGCACCAATACTATTTCTATAATTAAAAAATAAATAAATAAATAAAAAGAGTGGCTGGAGCTCAACCAAAGCCAAATATATGGAGCTTTTCAGGCTCAATCCTGTGAAATATTGAGTACCTCCGGCAGTGAGAACTGAGGATACTTGATAGAGGGAGGGATAAGCAGAACATAGTGAGGGCTGGTCCAGTGAGGGCTGTTTGCCCAGGGTCCCTGTAGGAAACATACGAATGTGGGAATCTGACAGAGCTCTTTCGCTTTATAGAAAATAAAAACAGTAGAAATCTCAGTTTGTACGCATTGTTTCATCTGACACTGTTGCACTTTTATCTCCATTTCTGTATGGGATTTATAGCAAATTTTATGTTAGTGCTCCCAGAGCTCCTGACTTGCTGTCACAGCTCTCTGGAATTTTTTTCACTTGATTAAAGTTTCATCTATTGTTTCTTTGATTATATAATGTCCTACTGCAGCTCTTACAGTTACCCACACCACCAGTTATAGCTTTCTTTTTTTGGCCTAACCTTTAAAAATTTTCTGGGATTCAGAAAATTCTTTATGTTACATGGGGTTAAACCACTGCCAAGATTAAGAGGGCTTGTTGAACAGTTGCCATTACACAAGTCTCCTTATTCTGGAGTCTTTCTTGTTTGTAAGTTCACTGTAGTTTATTCATAAGGTAAATCAGTAGGAAACAGATAATCCTTCAGGTGCAGATAATTGCAGTACCAGGATGGGAGGTTCTCTGAAATAAAAAAATAGATATTTATGTATTATTCACTTTTTTTTCAGATTTCAGCCATGAAATTTCAGCTGAATCTCAACAGGCATCTTGGGGAACAAATACACATTATAGCCTGGGAACATATTCTAAAAGCTAGGTTCTGAAATTATGGATAGCAAGAAGCTGGGAAGCAAGAAATATTGTTTCTCTTACAAGACTACCAATATGGAACAGGTTTTGAGAGTATTTTTGTAAAAAACAGGGCTATGGACACTTATGTCCCTAACTGAAGTATGTATCAGGCCAGCTGAGATGGAGTTTTGCTCACTGAGTATAGGTCTATGTTTAAAAGATAAAGAAAGTTTTATTCCCCATGTTGCTGGTAGGGATTTCATTAAACATTTCAACTACTAGCACGCTATCAAGTGATCTAATGCTTCAGATATGAAGTGATGAGCAACAGTGTGAAAATCTAAGTTTCACAGCTTCATATTCATTAACAGTTTATTTCAAATGTATGAAAAATTATGCCGGATATGATCATAAAAAGTACTCAAATGTCTATTATTAAATACCTTTTTATCTACCACTGCCTAATGATCCAAATACTCAGATGTTAGAAACTGAGGATGAAGAAAGCTGGGAAGCTTTTTGTGCATTTGCATACAGACCTGTGCCCACCCTAGAAGGACTGACTGCTGGTATACTACATTACTCATTGTCACAAATCCATGACCGCCCTGAATAACCAGAACAGGAAAACAGAAAGTCACTACCTGTACTGGTTGAGTTAAAGTATTTTTCTTATTTTATTTTACTTATCTGATAATGGTACTACGCGAAAACATGGGTATATTTGTTTTCTGCAGTTCTGTGTTATTGAAATAAGCACATTGCAAGAGGCTAAAAAGGCCACAATGTGACATTACCATAACTGGTTTGGCACATGAGGCTCTTACACTTTCCAAGGAAAGAATATAGGGTAGGTGGAAAACTTCCCTTATGAAAGCAAACTGAGCCAAAGTTCTGTGTAAATAGAGCCAAATATTAAAACATTTTGGTGCTTTTTTGGCTGCAGAAATGACAATGCGTAAAATTGGCTCATACAAGATATGGTCACATAAGATTTACATACATCAGCGGATGCACATGGAGATCAGAAGCAGACCATTTGAAAATTTAGGCCCATGAAAGATAATAGAAGGCAATGAGGCAAGCCACATGCAAGAGCAGAAGAAGAACATTTATCAGTTGAATGTGCATTTACAAGGCACACTAGGGAGGCAGTAGGCCATTAGATAATACTTAGTGTGGTACACACGCACCCATCTATGTGATAGAGCAGCAACAGTCTGCACAGGCAAAGACATCTTTCCTCATTTCATTCAGATCCAGGCTGCCTGCAATGCTAGCTGGTATCAATGACACTCTTCCAAAAATATAAGCGGATTCAGGCTTGTACTCCTTCACTGGCTGATCGTCAACATACAAGACCTGATTATGAATGCAGCTGCACTGGTGTAATAACAGAATAACTTAGTACCACGCAATGGAGTTTCATGCTGTTAGAATTGAGACCAGAAACAAACCCAATGTCACAGAACTGGGGAAATGGGAGAGTAAGCCAAAAAAAGTAACCTAGCCTGGCAATGTCAGACCAGCTAAGACAGTGACTATGCAATTCTTTTGAAGTCAATGTGACGACACAAAGGTTTCAATGGGGCACGTGCTTAAGAATCTTGCTGATCCAGGAATAAACACATCGATTTTGGTAATGTAATGCTGACTCTGTGTCCCCTGTGTGTGTGCACAGACTGCTGCTGTATTGTTCTGCAGCTCCTAGGTGTAGTAAATTTATAGAGAAGCAATAAAAAAAACCTTCTGAAATCCATTGTTACATGATCCAAGATTTGGCTCAGGGACCTTAAGATCTTTCTCTTATTCAAACTAAATCTGGAAAGGCTCATGTAATTTAGAAGTGCCCAACAAACGTATTCAGTGCAGGCTTGTAAGATATGCAGACACGCAGCAAGATGCTGGTCTATGAATCATTAATTAATATTCTCTTACATGCTTACCTCAGAAGTAAGCTTGAAATGAAGTTCAAAATGGTGACAGTGTATGTGAGAAAGCTCCATTTCTCCTATGGCCCTGCTAAATTACTCCACAAAGCTACTGGCATAATGCAAGTGTTTATTAAACTAAATGTGGATGATATATATGCATCAAGTCATTGGAAACTCTTCATATACCAAACCAGCCAAATTGAAAATACTCAGTTGTCACTGTAAACCAGGCATATTTGGACAGGTTGGTGTAACAGAGAAAGTCAGTAAAATAAAACTTTCCCAGCTCTCCCCAAGGCACTTCTAAGACTATGACACTGCCATTTTTAAAATTACCAGCTGGACTGACTTATAGGAGACTGCAAACAGTTGTTGCTATTTCCAAATTTTAGTTTCATAAAGGGACTCCTAATTTCTAGGAATAGTACCAATAATTACACCAAATAATGTAGCTGAGTACAAAAGAAAAAGTAAATGCAGCCTTATTCAACCTCTGGTAATATTCTTATCTTAGATATGACCCAAGTCAATGAAATGCCAGCAGAAATGTTTTGAATTAATGGCATTCATCTGATTACAAGCTTCATTTTGATCTTCAGCATGAATTTACTCTAAACCTCAGGCTAGATTTGAGAGCTGCTTATCGTATGTGACCTGGAGGAGACAGGAGGAATTCCCAGGTTAGGAGGGAAAGGAAGGCTCATATACTTGATACAGGAAAATAAAACATTTTTTCAATTCAGTGGCCTATTAATTTTTTTTAAATAAGTTACCTGCAAATAGGGCAGTTTGATTTAGTTCAGAGGCTTGCTGCCACCATGCAATACTGAAGGAGCACTTCTTCGGAATTTTCTGTTTCTCTGATACATGTAATTTGGACAGTTGGTCTAAGTCACGGATAAAAACACCATGAGGCACAGGTTTAAATTTTCTAAAGTTCTTCCTGTCCTGGGTGTGTAAGTGTTCTTGTATGTGTTTGTACATTCTGTGCAGTTCTTACATTTTTTAACATTTTCCACTCACATTGTTAATAAGGAGAAAACTCAGAGAAAATATAATAACCCGTTCCATGTTTTGACTACTGTAACAGAGATTTACCCACAATCACTGAAAGAGGAAATAAATCTCAGGCTTCAAAAGTTTATTTATTTTCTCAACTTGGTAGACTGAGAAAGAAGTAAAGAAGAAAGAAGAACCCATCAGGACCTTCAAAAGCAACACTAGATATTGGAATGAAATAGAAAAATAGGATTCAGTCCACCTGAGGGAACATGTCTACAAGTGGGAGCTGCAGTGTGCTTTTAAATGAGCTGTTCTTCGCACAGCAGTGTAGAAACGCACCACAAATAACTGTAATACATTTTCTTAGAGCTGACCTTCAGTCAGATGGTTATTTACAGTGTTTCTGCTGGGAGGAGCACCCTGAGTTCTCAAGTAGACAGCCTGGTTGGGGAAAAATGGGGCATGGGCAGAACATTTGCTCTGATCATCAGTACCTATTTAACATAATAGCCATTCACACATGTTTTGGCAGTCACTCGTGCCACAGTCAAAAACAAGTCTTCCATAAACATCTACCACCTCCCACAGAAAGACTAGGATGGGGTGTGTAGTTTAGACTCAGACCTAACCATACATACATCAGATCAGAGGCCCGTACCATTGCACAGGCATGTCCACAGGTGGTGAGTTAATACTGAAAATTTGTGAGGAAGGAGCTTATCACAATTACCATAGCTGGAAAACATGAAATGAAACAAGCATTTCCTTCTGTCAGTGCAACAGCTTTGGGAATTGCTCTTGTACACTCAGCAACAAAAGACAGAGAGAAAGAGTTGCTGTTTAGAAAATAGGATTCCTCCCTGGCAAATATACATAGCTGAAAATATGCCATTGCTACTGGCTCCTCTGCAACTTCCACAGCATGCTAGTTCCTCCATTTAGAATGTTTTAAAAGTACATCTAAAGAGAGACCATATTTTCACTAGGAACAATAAAAAAATACATCATCTTATCTTTAACCTGACCATGCCATAGGCAATTAATTTGTTTGCTTTCCTAATGAAAAGGTAAATAAACATGACATAAATATTTAATCTGTAATCTTTCCCTCTTGCCAATATGTGGTTGGTTTCTCATAGCAACAACAGCCATGCCATTGTCAACAACAGGCCACTTGAGTTACTGCGAGCCTGGACTAATTCCACTGAATGTAAGAGTCCTACATCTGTCCTTCATCATAGCTGTTCTCCTGGTGCCAGCTGGAAAGGCTTACTCATGGCAGTTCTGCAAGCCAAGGGTCAGCAAACAGTCCTAGTCACAATCCCTCCCACCTCCCCTGGCTCATCTCCCTTGGATGCTTCTTCTGCAGGGATGCAGGAACAAGTGGCGATAAACACAGATAGCTATGTGCTCTCCAGAAAGCATTGAGCAGAAATAGCTCTGCAACAGTGAAAAACAGGGGGAACAGAAACCCAAGCTGGTTCAGCAATTTCAGAAGTTAGTCCAGATTCAAAGTGATGTATCAGAAGCGGCATCTGACCCACCATCATCTCACTGTGATGATATCGAATCTTTTATCTTCTAGCCCCTACTGCATTCTCCCTTTTGGCAATTAGTCATGGAAAGTCCCTGATTTCATTCTGCAGATGATCATGCCATTTATCAGTGAACCGATTTTCTGCACATGACCTTCTCCTTAATATCTAGTTGGCCTTGGCCAAACTCCCAATTAAAGATTCTTCCTTCATCAGTAAACTGTTTACATACCACTTTTTTAGCATAATAGCACATCAGTCAAGATGCCAGCAGACACTAAAAGTGGGTTTCACGCTCCATACTAGGTAGCTGTTTGTTTCTCAAGCTGCCCATAAATTTCACAGCTCAACTAATAATGCATGAAAGCAGCTAAATCTGAGGAAAATTATAACAAACTGAACTATAATAGCTTTTTATTGCAGTTTATATTGCCAGCATCTGGAATCCTGGAAATATTACTGATCAAATCACTATTATTGCAAATAATTGCACATAACACAATGAATTATTCCTTCTTAATATTTGACTGCAAAAGAAACTGTCCAGATAAATTATCATCTGGAGCGTTCCAGAAGACAAGGATTTAATCAGAAATCAATCAGCATATATGCACTTTGAATTTAATAATAAGGAACTGTCAGGGCAGGTAAAAAATTTCCCAAGTTAGATTTCACCATAGTTACTAGCCTGTTAGAAGAATATGAAATATGATCTTAAAAATCCCTGTAACCAATTGACTACATGTGTCAGCTTGCCTTGAAAGATTAACTTAATTATGTAGAAGGGAGAAAACAGAGCTGGTAGGATTGGCAGGATTTAAGACTCTTTGATGTATGTTTCTTAAGTGCTGAGATAGGGCAGTTGAAACCACATATCATACTATGAAAATGTGCTTTGAAATGCTTTGAAAATATACAGTGCTACATAGCTGCTATTACAATTACTGTATCTAAAATGTGCATGCACACATCATCTTTGAATGGGAAGTGTTAAGAAATCCTTGACCAGGCTGGAAGACCTCAAAGAGGTCTTATTAAAGGATGTTTTCTTACATCTTGCAAGTTCCTATTATTGTAGGACTAACAAATCTCATCAAAGTTAGTGAGAAATAAGCTTGTGTTGAAAATCTAGCACTTGCTTATTTTTCTGAATTGGCACCTATGTGTTTCCTATTTCTTCTTAGCTAATAAACTCCATTTTTCTTGAGTTCCCAGGTTCATGAGGCCAAATTCAGAGATCTTGGAAACCACATGTGACTTACAGTCCCAAACCCCACCAAAACTACGATCTAAAAGAGCCTCCTCATCTGTCACCAGAGTTCGGAGGTGCCCAAAATTACCAGCTGCCTTGTTATTGTGTCTTTATAATTTTCTGGGCATCAGGAGATGTGCACATCCTCCTTACCCAGAACAGCCCCATTTGGGGAGTTTTAAGGACTCTCTTCTGTTTAAGCTGACAGGGGCTCCAGAAAATAAACATTCCCTCACATTTATAGCATGTCATCATAGAATTCCTACCTTCTAGCCTCTTTTTATAGTCAACGGAGAGAGTCAGGCAATTTTAAGCTACCACTCATCTGACCTGTAAAGCTGTCTCCTTTAGAACTGGACCACAGGACATGAAAGCAGGCATTTGCCTCCGCTGATTATGAAAGGAGACCTACGTGACTGAACTTCTGTGTGGACACCAACATTTGAGCAGATGCCTCCCATCTTCATATCTAACGCACTCAGGATACTAATACTATTAAAACAACTTGTAGATACTTCATATACAGAGAGTAGATTTCTTAAGACAGTAGATTTAATAGTGACAGCAATTCTGGTTAGATCCGTTAGGCTTCAGTTACCCTAACTTGGAGAAGAGGGAGAGGGGAAGTACAGACGTAAAATTCACATCACGTGAGGAAAGTCTGAAATGTCGAATATGAGATTTTACATTGGAGAGAAAATTCAAAATTTTTGAATGTTTACAGAATTCTAAAATTTCACTAAAAAAAAAAGAAAATTAAAATCAAAGTGAGGAGATTATTTCCCTCCTGAAATATTTCATTATGGCTAGACTGCATCATATTCTTTATATGTCCTTGAATGTCCATTAAAATTTTTTACTTTCAAATCAAAATGATTGTCTGAGACCCCGAAGCACAACAGAATATTTTCTGCTTGTTGCATCTAAGGCCATTTGTAGCTGTAAAATTATGTCAAAAGAAAGAATTCTGCTAAGTCGGGCATTAAAGGGAATTGTAATATAAGGGCAGGTTTTAGAATATTTTTTTCCAATGTATTGTTAAAGCCAGATCAGAAGAAATTTTTATCAAAAGAATAACATTGTCATTTTATGAAGTCATGAAACAAATGTGCCATCTTAATTTGACCTTCAGTTATACTCTATTTGGTTGAATGACTGGCGCTTACTCCTTTCTGTTTAAGACACAGATATACAACCTGGGGTAGAAAAACAATCAGTTAATAGAAAGCCTACAAATGAACTTCTATACCAGAGTGACAAAGCACTGTAATGAACAAAACCTCTTATTTTAAATACAAATTAAGAAATATTTTGCTCTAGAGAAACAGTGTGAAGAAAAGTTTAAGAGAAAAACATTTTTGATATAGTATGATGTAGAGTGCTTATAACCCCAGGGACCAGTGATATTTCCTGTTACACTAGCACAATTTTATTTAACGTAGGCAAACCTGAATTTCCTTGCTACTGTTCAAGCTAGACATCATGATTCAGAGAACATGAGTTTTGAAGGTCTCCCCAGAGACTTACCAACAAGACTGCCTTTTCAGGGAATGATCCCTTCATTGGAAACTCAGAAGGTGTCTTAATGTGCACACTCACGTGTGAAGCCTTTCAGAAGACCTCAGGGCTGAGAGTGGGATCTTCAGAGGGCCAACACACTGCTGAGTGACTGCAACATAACAAACTTTATTCTTGGGCTACAGTGTGTTTTTTACAAACATTAGCAAATCATCACAGCACACCTCTTCATCTTTGCATGTTTTAAAAATTAAGAAACTGACACTTAATGCGGTCAAATGAGGTCAGAGTGACAGTCTCCCTCCCTTCCCATGCTGTGGCTCCACAGCTAGGTGTAGTATCTTTGCTAGTCACTTATGTCACTTTTCAGAAGAATGTCTCTAACTTACTGTCATCACATTTTCTGGTTTACCCAAACCCAGTTTAATCTGGTTACTTCCCCCTTTGACTACCAAACTACTAACAAAGCCTAATCCTCCCCTGTGTTTCCCAGGTAAAATGCCACTGAATTAGAAGATAAGAAAAGGAACTATAGACCATACAATTATTTTTACGAGGGGAAAAAAAACCTAAACCCTGTCTCTTTTTCAAAGAGTTTCTTCATGTTTTCTCCATCATATCAATGCTTTGAAAATATACAGTGCTACATAGCTGCTATTACAATTACTGTATCTAAAACCAAGCTATTCAGGTTATCATGGAAAACTCATTCAGAAAAGACATAAATCACAATACTCTAGTCCTATAAAAAACACACTCTTGAATGTTTTTATGAACTGGTTTCACAAAATACATACACATAACTGTGATATACAGAAGCCAACTAAGGCAGCACGTTAATATTCCCCTTCATAATATTTGAGGAGTCAATAATAATATTCACAACCAACCTCCTATTTCCCAGATGTGCTACCATTGCTACATTTTCCTAAGCTAGATATATTTTACTGTGATGCATTTTGCATTTCTTGTTTCAGTTAAGTACGACTCTATATGGATCTAACAATGGCAAAAATAAACAGATGAATGGAAAAGTGTCGTCTCTTTAATATACCCACAACAGATGGATGATTATTGTGTTGCTTGGTGAACTCTTCCTATGTAAGAAATAGCAGACCAGTATAAACTAACATGAGCAGATTTATAACCATTGGATGTAGGCAGTAGGGGAAATATTGTCCCTATGGAGTGAAAAATTAATTTTTCAAATTGCAGACCTTCAGAATTGCTGATAACTACATCTATTTATAACTCTAGGTTTACAGCATATGAAAGAGAACTTCAACTTGTTGCCTGGCACATACGCCTTTAGACTGTATATCCCTTTTTTTGTTCTGGAACAAATGAAAGAAAATAATAATGACAGTTCAAAAGAAGCAAACATTCCATTGTAGATAGTGCTTTAAATCTTCAAAGCTAAGAAATTATTAGCAATTAGGAATTAGAAGCATTTAAATTAATAAAATTCAAGTTAAAATCATATATTTTTGCCAGCCTTTAAAGGCATTAGTTAACTTCATTCTCTAATATTTAAATATGTTTTTCATATAATTAAAAAGGATCTGTGATACTTTCCCTTTTATTTTTACATCCTTAGTCTACACATACACAGACTGCATCTTCCTATGGAGTTATCAATGCAAGACAAAGCAAAGCAAAACAAAAATACAATAAATACTGCTTGCCTTGAAAGAGGAAATTCAAAGCAAAATTCAGTACCTGATGAACTCCTTTCTTTATTGCTTCAAAAGCAAGAGTACACCATGGAAGAAGGCACTCTGTTTTCTCCTTTAATTCAGTCGGTAAGTCTTCCAATGGGAAAGGATGCCTGACTTATGAACTAATGCCTCGGGAGTTCTCAGAATTCTTAAAGTATTTAGTTGCTTTACTTGTCCTTCATCCCTGAACATCACGTAATAACGTTAAAAAACAGCCTGAGTCTTGACAGGCAAGTTTACATGTGCGTTAAACTGCTATGGCTTTCATTTCTTGCTTTTAACATGGCAAATGGGGATTAATTATCTATATCTTTAATGGTGTTAAAATATGCTTAGAAATAATATCTGAAAAAATCAGGCAGAAAATAACAGCAAGAATGCTTCTGTTCAGTGCTTTTTCTTCTGCGATATAAAAATGCTTCCTGTAGAGACCTAGAAGTGACTTCATTTTGGCAGCATATTTTTGTAGCGCAGCAGTGCAACATTGTTTGGTTTGACTTTTAAATTTGCTTTCAGATATTGAAAAGTTCTTAAGTTCAGTGGCATTAATTTTCATTTTAACTGTAAAGTAAAATTCTCATACATTTATCATAATTCCGTGGAATTTCTTTTTCTTTCTAGGGAGGCTTTTCTTTACCTCCCTTGTATAGATTGTCTCCACCTGCTTACAAATATTTAACAGCAATCAATAGACATTAGAAGGCTAGGTGCCTTCCTTTTTGCAGAACAGAAGATATACAAAACACGTTCTTGCCCTTTGAGACACTATACACCAAGAAGACTTCCTGAGCATGTTAAATGAACTAAGATGATCAGAAACGTTCAGCTCAAATTTCCCATGAAGAGCTACTACATTTGCAACACCCTTTATTATCCTATTCTCACCTTTCTCAGGGTTTGTGGGGTTGAAGGTGGCATTTCTGACTGACCACCGAAACCAGTAGGGAGGCAATGGAAAGGAAGGAATCCATTAAACCTCTTGGACTCATCATACAATGCTAAAATGGCATTCCTTCCCTTGTTTCATCTGCCACCACTCAATAAGAGGGCTGAGGAGTCTCTGTATTTCACTGTTCAAAGCTAAGAAGATGATCAAGAGTAAGACTTCCCTGAACCTCCTCAGTCCTTTTCACCTCTGCAAGTCAAAAGGGCAAATTTATTTGTTGTCAGACAGGCTACTTCTCCTCACCTTCAAGCACATCCTTCTTAAAATATGGGGGAGGGAAAAAAAGAGGGGAAAAGTAACTGTTTTCCTGACATTCAGCAAATCTGTGTTTTTTACACAGTCCTCCACAGAACCGTGTTCTTGCAGGTCTTCTCAATGAAACAGGGATGGTTGGTAGGTCAGGGAGCTGCAAAGAGTAAAAGAAGGTCAGAGAAGACAAGAACAAGGAAAATTGCAGCAAAGGGGCACTGTCATGGAGCAGGAGGGGCTAACTAACATTACAAGCTGTCCATGAGTGACAGTTGGCAGGCATGGGGAGTGAAAAGCACATCCCATAAAACAAGTACACAGGATATGGGGCACACTTCAGCCCATAAAATCCCTACACGAATGCCCATGACGTGCTAGCATCTGGCCCTCAGAGTACATTACTACAGTTGAATAAGATAATTCAGCAGTAAGGTTTCTACTCCACAGTGGGTGCTTCACAGCATAGACATAACATGGGCATGATACCGTGACACCAACTGGAATCCCTTATACGAGAGACCACGGAGGTAGGGAGGTCACCATTCTGGGAACATACACTTCAGTAACGGGCTGAAACTGAAGATGTTAGATGGACAACATAAATGAAAGAAAAATTTTAAAGGAGGCAGGGAAATGTTTCTGCCATTGACTATGAAAGTTACATATAAGATATCATTTAGAAAGAGCTTCAAAAGACAACAGATGGTGTTTACACAATTTCAATCCTACTTGACTCTTTTATGGATATATCACTTATCTATTGCTCCATTTGCCATGTAAACAAAGAATAAAGGAAGAAGTTTAAATACTTGCTTTGATTGTGCATTTTCTTTTTGGTATTGAAATGGTTGCTTTTCATAATTTCATACTTCAGTTGCCTCACTATGATACTCATTATGAAATAATAAAACTGTGAAATAATGAGTTATACAAAACATACATTTCTGCAATGGTCCCTTAAGACACACGCTTGGGGCTAGACATAAAATAAAATCACCTTTCTATTTAGAAGACTTCGGCAGAATTGTATTTAAAGTTGAATAATTTCTTCTAAATTGTTTGTTAATGCATCAACACACACAAAACCACAAGGGTTAAAATGGTATGTCTCTATTCTTTCCCCTTACCCTCTCTGCAGAAAATTCTATAACATGTATTTGAAGTGACAGTATGTATACCATCATATACTAAATAATTTCAAATTACCATCTGTATATAGACATGTATACATGCATATTTCACACTTCCATGAAAACTCGTTACATATGTTCTGGTATAATAATATTTGTAATCCTTAACCAGTTTCCTTTTCTTTATATGAAACAATTTTCCCTCTCTGCCTCTACTGTATTAGGACAGATCCCACGGGCTAAAGAAGAGAAAGCAAAGACAGAAGAAGAAATGCTGCTGGCTGATTTGAAGTTACCAAAGAACATCATTGACCAGGATGGACCCATAATTTAATCTACTAAGGAGATCCTATGTACCCTCTGCAACACATACAGTCAAATGCAGTCTTCCTTCCGAGCAACTGATGTCATAACATGTCAAGAAGTCTGATAATTGATTATAGGAAAGAAAAGAGACAGGAAACCGCACATTTTTCTTCACCTCCTTCTGACAACATGGGAAGAGCTGAATCCGTGGACTCTCTGCTGTGCTTCCAGCAGGGAAGGGCATATTCACCATCTCCTCACCTTGGACAGCAACTCAAAGCCACGGTTTATTTTTAAACACTTTAATAATAGAAGGCTGAAATAACCTTCTGAGATCTGAATGGGTCGGATCTAGCATGCACATCTGACAGCATGATAACTAACACTGCCTGCACAGCTAGTAACAGTCAGAGATACTTTGAAGTAAACTTGATTGAAGTACACTATATACCAGGCACTAGGTACGTTTTGAAGACAACCCCTCAGGCTGTGGCTTCTCGCTCCTCCTCTGCCCAAAGCACTGGCTCAGTGAGCAGGTTCTGAAGCAGCTGTAGCCAAAGCATGGTGACTATTAATTGTGGATAGAAAAAGCCATTACAAGTGCCAGGGGAAGAGAAAAATCTCTGAAGTCTCAGGCATGGGCAGCTGCTAAGGGAGAAACACAAAATAGCTTTAAGATACATCATTTCCTCTCATAAAGCACAAAGAGAGCATGCACCACTGAATGTAAAATGAGTAACTGCAAGAAAAAAATCTAGTTTGCACTCATGCCATTGATAACAACTTGGTTTGCACAAAATACATGACCCGACATATTCTGTGAGCATAGGAAGGCTTTTTAAAACAAAATCCATATTTAAATCCACAAAGAAGGGCAATTCAGACTTAGGGCTCCTCTGGAAATGTTGTTTTATAAGGCACTTTCACACCAGTCAACTTCCAGCCAGTTGCCTCCATAGAGAAAGGAGCACTATCAAGGAATCACTCTTTCTCTCCACTTACTACATAAGGTTCCTCAGAAGACTATCCTCTGAATTTGGCTGTCGTTTCATGAGAAGCACTGTCATTCTGACTTAAATTTTCCCAGGTCACAGGATTTTTAAGTCATCCATTTCCAAATCCAATTCACAGCACAGCTGCACAAAGCTTTGTGGCAAAACAGCAAAGGGAGCAACACGGGAGGGTAAATAACAAGTTGGTGACAAAGCAGGACTACCACAGGCCAATATCACACATATGGCTTTGTCTGATAAAACCTTGGCTGGGGCTGGTTAATGAAATGCCTGGATTTGGGTGATGAAATCTCCTCTCTTCTCCCACCCCACACCTTAGTGGTTAGGGGTGGCAAATAACACAGCAAGCTCAGGGCAAACAGGAGTTGCTGCATTAGGAACCTGCCCCTCTCTCACTGCAGCCAACCTGTACAATCCCTATGGCTTTCCACAGCAACACGCATCCTGAAACACCCAGTGAACAACAAAAAAAAATGAACAGTTGTATTTCAGTAATATTTACTAGAATGATCAATCATCTGCCACAGAATGATTAGTACTCCTTGTACAAAATATTGAGCATGTTATATTCCCTACACTGACAGGGACACTAAACACTGTTTGCCCCTACAACAAGCACCTACAACCAGTGAGAAATAATAATTGTCAAAAGGAACATAATAGAAGAGGGTTCATGAACAAACAAATGTAACCAGACTCTTCTTCCCTGCAGGACAAACCAGATATGATTGTGATCAGGAGTCACAGAGGTCTTAGTCCTGATTTAATACAGTGAAAGCATCACCATCTTGCAGGGTCTAAGCAGAAGAGATGGAAGGACAGAAAGCCACAAACAAAATCTCTCTGAAAACTGCACAGGGCATCACATGGTGATTTACAAAAGACAATCATCTTTCCCACTCTTCATGCAAGGCATCTTTCCTTAGGTCTAGATGGGGGGAGATAACGAACACTCACACAGCTCCTTTGGGGTTCAGTGTTAGCTGCCAACACTCAACACATTCAAATTGGAAATGGACAGCTAAAGCTGCACCTTTTTCATTTTACTTCACACCACTTCCAACATCTAAGGTATCACCTTAGAGGTTGTTGACTCCCCTTAGCTGTACAACTGGAGACGGGACAGTGGAAATAAAGATTATATTTTTCCTTGCTAATCAAATTCAGTAAGGCCTTAATTTGCATCAAAACAACTTTTCATTGATGAATAAAGAGGGAATATGTAAACACAGAAACAATCCAGCTCAAACAGCTTATTCCAGCAATGGAAAGTGACAGCATATGCATGTATATAATCACATGGGAAATAATAATAGTACATCCCAGTGCACTGCATAGCATAAGAAAGCCAACTGCCCAAGGGATATGTCAAGAATGATTTATTTGTATACAGGGCTCTCTTTCTATGTGTCACCGCCTGATTTCTTCAATGGAATCACCAAAACCTCAGTGGAAAAATAGCTAAAGCTTCTTTCCCTTACCTTCTGTCTTGTCATTTGAAAATAACTTTAATAGCCCTTTAAAAGAAATTCAGGATCTTTCTCAGTAGTTCAAAAATAGGAGAAAGCTGTTTAAAAATAGGTTGCTTCTAACTTACATTTACACACACATAAGCAGATAAGATGTTTAGATTCTACTGAAAATATCAGTATTTTGATTTGAAGAACACATTCAGAAACTGATTGATGTTTTTTCTTGTCTCCTCCTGCAGATGTTATCTAATATAACCGTCTGTCTCAATATTGGCCAACTTTTGCAATGCTATTGTTTTGCTTCTGTATATCCATTATATTATTTCAAACCAGTCAGATGCATAGGTAATGTATCCATAGATAGTAGTCACAAAGCTATTATCTTCTCCTCACAAGACTACTCTCTTCTTTCTATCTTCTTTTACTTCTTTGTTTCCCACATCCGCTACTGCCACTTCCCTGGAAAGTTTAAAGCAATCAGTATCTACTGAATAAGGAACTGAAAAACAGACAACATAAATGACTAGGGGTATCATCTGGCTTTGCCAGTAAAAATTGCTTTTGGAAGAGGGTGGTTAGTCAGAACTTTGCCAAAGGTTTAGCAACACTATCTGCAGTATGAGCTTTATCCAACGCACAGGAGCAAGCTGAGTATGAAACAATGCTGCCTCATCCAGTGGTCTGACAGATGAGTGGACATTGTGTTTTCAAATCTCCAGTACTATTAACACTTAAGAAATCAGAATTCCTCCAAAGGCAAAGGCAGTGCTCCTGAAAAGGATCCTAACTGTTCCCATTACTGCTGGACTTCAACACATAGTCCACAGTCCCCTTCATCTTCCTGTGTTCTACCTGCCACGAAAGCCCTTAATGACACAATCCTGTTTCTCATGCTATTTCTACTTACTGAAATTCTGAAAAAGTAAAAATTCTTACAAGATTTCCAGGTGGCATTTGAGGATCAGTGACTTTAACTTTGGCCTGGCAAGGTTTTGGAAAAATTAACAAAAACATTATGAAGCATGAAGCATTATGAACCACCTATTATATTGAAATGATGAGATGGTACACCATTATGGTGGAAACCTAACAGTTTGCAAGAAGACAAAGCCAATCTTAACGCACTCAATGGGTCTGTATGAAACACATTTATCAGTAGCATTGAATGGCATAGGTAACATATGCATTTAACAGCTTTGTTTTCACTGATTTTCTTGTTACTGTCAAGGGAAATGAGGACAGAAATTATACACATAAAATGACATAACATTGACCACATTTTGACCTAGTCAAATAATCTAGATTAATAGAAAGTTTCAATACTTGATACAACACAGCATTTTTAAACAGGATGCATTTAGTATTTCTGTTGATCTGCCTACATTGTGCCAGAGATACAAGTAAACTATTCCTATTGTTTCCTTGACAGCATCAAAATTGTCCTCAAGGAGTCCTTGGTCAACAGGCAACAGCAAATCTGGTGAGAGAAGCTGCACATGTTAAGCATGTGTCCAAGTCAAAGGGAAGGAGCAACAGTGCTCCTCTATGAAGTGAGCCAGGTAGACACACAAGAAGCTACAGTCCAAGCGCCACATACAAGGTACATGCCACAACATATAGCATAGCTTAGCCACGTGGGAGCTGGAGAGTTTCCTGATTCCCAGCACAGAATTTAAAGGCTTCTTCAGCAAAGGAGGAGGTGGGATGTACCAGAAAATCTAAAGGCAGAAGAAACCCAAGAAACAGAGGAAGACACTGTCACAGCATTATTCAGAAAGGCAGTGCAGAGACAGAGCTCCTTGGATGTGAAAGGTACTGAAAGGTAGAGGTGGGAATTTCTACATAAGCACCCACATCCAAAGTACTTCTAACATTACTTTAACAGTATATTTGACACAGTATGATTAGGTAGTGGCAGATTTATTTCAGCAGTAACAATTACTGCCATTCTCCATGCTAAACCACAGAAAAGAAACCAAAGATATAAACATTCAGTCAGGTTTACTGATGAGCTAGAGTTATGCAGGGAAAAGGATTTCATGTCTTATATGTTTTCAGTTTGTCTACAGAAAAAATACTGCATTCATTTATCATCAGCCAATTTGCATAAAGGAGAACAAAAGTATAAAGCATCATCAAGCATTTTTATTTTCAAAATGTTGCAGCCACAAGCTTCTCTTGCAAATTTCATAACCTGAGTTATTTTCCACCCATATTAGATAAGCGAGACAGTGATGATTACACATTATACAAATTGCATTACACAAACCTCTAGAACAAACTATACATTCTGAGCTAATGCCTTTTAATCACAGTTGCATCAGCAACTAGGGAAAGTCACCCATCTGGAGAGAATGACTGGGGTATGTGTCAGTCCCCAAAAGTCACCTTGCCTCCTGGACTGCAGAGGCTGAGCTGAAGGGGGTGGGAAAACCTTCCCTGAGTACCTTAAAAACGTGTGAGCTGCTGAGGCCAGCAGCAATTCATTTCTGCAAGATTCCCGATGCTCTGCAGCCCCACAACAATCAGTCTGGAGTCAGTTTTGCCTTCCCTCTCTATATCCCCAAATAACCTGAAAAGGTTACCTAGAAGCCTGAAAATAAAACAGATGCATGCGACTCTCCAAAACATGCATACACCACAGAGATTATGCCAAGGGCTAGCACTATAAATGTACCACAGTCAGGATTTAATCAGGAACAGGTTTGCTTTATTCATAACAAGAATCACATCACCTCACCATGCAAATGTGAATCTATGCTGGAGAGAGAGGTAGTTTGTGCAGCATTAGTTATGCTTAATAAGTCATTTCCCCCTCTTCTTGAGCTCTTTTTAAGAAGCTTGGGAGAGACATCTGTTCATTTTGTTAGTTGACTGCTTCTAAGCAGACAATAAGGACTTGTAAATACTCATAAATACTGCAGTTATCAGTTCCTCTAAATACAGTTATGAATTGCCACCAATTCAGTACGGAAGACTTCAGAACCTACAATTCAACTACTTAAACATAAAGTTCTTTCTCTCCGTAACTACCAGGACTCATTCACATATGAAGGCATGTAAACCTAGATCATTACCTAAATGATTTCTAGGCTTTAATTCATTTTGTTTGTTTGTTTTTTAATATATACTGTCCTTGCATTTAAAAGGACTTTTTATTTCCCTGATAAATATGAAATATTTCACATAAGGAAGAAAAATAAGCCTGTATGAAAGTGACATTTCTTCAGAAACAAGCAAATATATGAATCTTACAGTTTTACAACTCCTTCTATTAGGACAGGAAGATGCAAATTAACATGTCGTGTTAGTGAAGTACATGTGGAAGTAAAAAGAGGAAATGGCCAATTTTTAAGGAAGCGCTGATAACATTTGTCATATTCAGAAGAAACAAAGTTGAACCCTCCATAAATTATTTAATACACATCCTAAATATATGAAATTAAAAGATTCCTATCTTCTGCTATTAACTCAATCATGGTAGCACCAAAACCTTCAATTGCAATGAGAGCAGAATTTCACAAACACTGAAGCGACAAGTCCCTGCCCCAGAGAGTTTCTAACATAATTTAAATCCATGAAAGCAGTAACGGCTTAATTGCTTCAAAATTTTAGAAGAAGAATATAACTACCTATTTGATGAAAGCAGGGAAGAAATTTCTGAATAAGCTTAGTGAAAATGCTATTTAATTAATTCATCATAAGAATATAGCTTTGTGTATAGTTATTTCTACTTGCATCAACTTGGATAGCCAACGAGCCTTAATTAGTTGCAATTTTGGCAGAGCATGATCTTCAGGGACAGTGGAGTCATTTTACATTACAGCAATTAATCTGTTAAGCCCTGTAGCTGTATGCTTAAAAGGTGCATGGATTATGTGAAAATAAAACAGTTAGACAGTAGTTGAGTCTTTCTTTCTCTTTAAAACAGATATATTAAAATTACATACATAAGTATACATACATTATAATTTATGTGTTCTAAGTATAAATATATGCATTATATAGAATTTATATATACATACACACACACAATCATTCACTCACTGATAAGGACAACATTCCTTGCAGTTTCAAACAGCTAATACACACAAACCCAAGAATTTGGGTTCTCCATGCTCATTCTGAAAACAGATTCCTAGAACTTGTTTACATGAACACTGGCACTATGGACACTTGCCTTCCTCCCAGCTACATAAAAGTCAACTTTCTCTGCAGTCGGGTAAAGAAAGACTTTGCATAGTGCTCTAACACAGCATTTAACCAACCCATCCTGCCAACCAGTTGCTTCCTTTTTATCCTTAGACCTCACAAATCAACTGATACGGGAATAGCAAATCTGGAAAAATTACTCTCTGCTTTATTCTTACGGCTGATTCCCCAATTTCTCTGGATCACTGGGCTATTTTACTTGGAATCCAAAAAGAAGACAACTAGCATACGCAGCATTATGCAGGAATTAATGATCAAATGTACATGCCTGTACCACAGACAGCTAAATCTAGGTTCCCTTCATAGACACTGGAGAGAAATAATCATTCTTAAGAGGCACAGCATCTCAGCCCAAAGTAAAGATTTTCTTCTGCTGTTGCAGCCCAGGTGGGCATGAGACAACGGTCCTGGAACACATAAACTGTTTGATGTACTCAGTTCTATAGAGAAAAGCCAGAAGTAGGAAGCTTTGCTGGAGATGTCCAATTCTGTGTGTGAAAGGTACATAAAAACAAGTGCAAAAAGAAGGAGACATGAGGAAACAGACTGAAGTGGCTCCAGGGGAAAACCTCACAGATAAACTCACACCCACAGAAACACTGGAAAGGGCAAAGTACGATCTAGGTCCACGATGGTTTAACTTCATCAGCTGCAGAGGTTCTTCTCCGTCTCCTCAAAGGAAAATGCAATACAAAAACCAGCAACCACCAGGCAACGTACCTACTAGAAGGAACTGAGGATTATATGGATGATAAAGAAATCAGACACATTAGCATTTCCCTTCATTTTCTAGTAGATGGACCTTCTGGGGCTTGCTGTGTTCCAGACAGGACCAGACGAGCGCAACAAGGAGGGTAATTCCACAACTCTCCTGCCATCAATTAATAAAGACAGGAACTATTTTGCCTTTTAATTTGCCCTCGGGACTACTCTATACAGCCATGACATCTGAGTGATAGGCACTTTGGGTGCTGATATTAACATTAGCTTCCTTACTTTTATGGACTGTGTTGCTAAGAGACGCTCATGTGCAACTTTTACTCTAAGGTTACAACTTTTTTTCTTTCACTTTTTTGTGAATTTTTGCTGAGTTCTCACTTGCCATTGGACTCACGACACAAACTTCAGTGCTGACCCTGAACTTCTCCAAAGCCCATGAGGTAATCAGCTTTCATCTGGAAGCTTCTGTGCTTCATATGACTTTAAAGAAAAAAATTCAATAGACATTGTAATAAAGCACCAGTTTTAAGAATTAATTTACTGAAACTTTTAACTTTATTCATTTAGCGTGACCAATGCTGACAGGAACATACGCAGACATTGTGCATTACGATTTAGGGTGAAACAGTCAAAATCAATCAAAGCATGGAATGGTTTCCACATTCATTTATTAATCTGCAAATAAGTAACTGAAGGTCAGTTATTCTTTTCTTATGCCATACTGAAGAGGGGAAGTACACATGGGAGCTCAGAGACCCATTTTAGTTTCTTGTTGGATACACTGCATGGCTGTTTCAAAAAGAAACAGAAAATACTTGTTAACGCATGGAAGTGTTCATGGTCCTGTCTTTTTCCACAGTGCATGTTTTAGACTGGGGCTAGGGGAGGAAATTATTTGCTAATTTCTGCAGAATTTTGCTTGAGGAGTAGAAACATTGTCACTAAACTCAACTAAGATTACTCAAACCCTGTGTATTTTCTTAGTGATTTTTCTCCGTGGCCAACAAATAGTTGGACCCATGGAAACCTCATGTTGTTAATGCCTCCTACCAGGAACATCAACACAGCCAAAGCAGACATTTTCATGGGCTGTGAGTATAACTATCATTGAACTATTTTCCCAAATTGATTGAATATATTTCTGCTGCATCAATTCCTACATCGTTTCAGGCTGTCTGACTGGTACTTGGTTTTGCACTAGCACTCCACTCCAAAACACCGATTATTTTTCAAAAGGCCTGAGACTGGATGAGCCTGCAGAGAGAAGGACATAGATGCTAATAAATCCTCAATGAAATAATTCCTAGAAATTTGTCTTTAAAGTGTTTTCCTAGGAAAAAAAGCAGCTGAAATGCAAATTATAAAGCCTGCATTCATACATTTTTAACAGGTCTTCTCAATTCAGTATCAATGTTTAGATATTTAGATGCGATAAATCTTGTGTTGTGGAATTTACACAGTCTATAGGCTTATCTGAGGGTGAACTAAATATTTGGCATGGCAGACAGCCTCAGAAACATTAAAATGGTTATTCACACATGAAATTTACAGCTCAATAAAATAAAATCTACAGAAGAGAGTGAAAGTCACAGCTTCGATGTATAGCCCAAGTCCAAGCCCTGGAGCACAATTCCTGCTAAAAGTAGCACTATCCTGCCAGTGCTTGTTTTCTTACTAGAAAGATTTTCTAGCTAGCAGAAATCCCCAGCCATCGTGTGTTTTTGTTTTAAGCTCAGATTTTCACAGGCAACATCTCACTTTGAGTCTAACTTTAGCCAAGGGTTACCTTCTTTGTGTTCTAGTCAATCTTAGGTTTGTTACCACAAGGGTTGCAGGCAGCATCTCCCCTCCAGCACTTATTATCCTTATCAAGCGTAAACAAGACTTCAAGAGAGCACTCAGTTGTCCCCTTTCTCAGTAGGCTGCAGTATCAACCCTCAGAAAAGTTTCATAAAAGTAAATCCTAATTAAAACTTTTTTCAGAAGAAAAAAATAATCTAGTTTGGTTTATAGGCTTAATGGTGTATTAAAGAAGAATTCTTCTCCATATGATTAAAAGGCTCGTGCACATTGAAGCTGTGGCTGAATTTGGACCTGGGAGTTTTTCTGAGCTCATGACTCCAGGAATTTGTTTTGACTTGTCCTGAAACTGTGCTGTGGTCAAGACCCAGATACGCAACAGTTCCCTCTCTTCCCTCCTCCAGTAGGTTTCCCCAAGAAGGAAAGCCAGGTATGCAAAGCTGGGAGTCCTGGGAGGATGTGGCAGATCCAAGACCTCTTCAGGCAGAAATTGTTCAGCCTCGACTTAGCCTGAGGCACCCACTCAGCTTACCAGGAAGAATTATTTAAATCTTACCCACAGCTGTAATTACCATACTCCCAGCATGCAAAACCCCCTTTTTCCTCTGAAGCAGTAATTTCAGCTTCTCCAGAATCCTGATGTTCATATATTTTAAAAGAGTTTCTTGTTCTCATCAAGAAAAAAAAAAAGTAAACCTGCTGAAAGGCTCTTGCTACAAGAAAAGGCACTAAAAACAAACAAAAAGAAAACCAAGGATTTTGGTAGTTTTTTGCAGTATCCAGAAGTGCAGTAGCACTACAGTTACCTTAGGAGCACCTGTGATCTGTAAAATGTTTGTAATGTTGTACATTATATGAACAATGTGGTTAAGAAGAGGAGAAAAGAGAGCAACTAAATAGTGTTAAATAAAGATGAAGGGAAGCGCCTGAAGAGGGGGTTAGCAGAGGTTGGAATGACTAGCAGATAACTAAGGATCTAGCAGATAACTAGTGTGGAGAACAGGCAGCTGAGAAGCAACTGGAAAAAGCCTACTTGCTGCAGATAGGCTTCATTTTGAAAGAACAGGGTCTACACCTCAGCTGGAAAACATGTTGAGTTCTTCCAGCTGAGGAGTTATGCACACACGAGAATGACTGACCTTCTAGCCTGGATAGGTCTGCAGGTAGCGGTATGCTGGTGGACAGGATGGATTTGGGTCAAGGAACCTGAAGTACCACAACAACTGAGCTCAAATCAGAACAGAAGTAGGAAAGCAGATACACTAGGTTTATATTTTTCACAGTATAAATCCAGGTAGGGCTAATATATCCCCTTGCCTGTTTGAATATAGATCTGGTTGCGCATAATACAGGAAAAAAATCAAGAAGCTGGGACAAACACAAATACTTTTGCCAAACATCATTCTTAACCAGCGATGCCTTCAGGAAAGCAATATGCTGGATGAGTAGAATTATTCTTCTGCAGTCTATGGACAGAGATGGGTATCTCAGGAGAGTGATCCGTCTTATCCTATGGTAACTCTTTTCGCTGATTACGGCGAGAGTGCAGACACTAGCCTAATGCAGACAAATAATGTTTAGATGGATTAGGCTAGGCAAAAAGAATGGTACACTCATTGATCATTTCCACCACCAGTTATTCTAAATCTGTACTACCCTGTCACTCACATGTTGCTGGCTGGGATCAGCATTTTAACAGGCTAAGTACAAAGAGTAACACATATCAGTGAACTGCATGTAGAATGTTAGACAATTTATACCACTCTAGGAAGCAATTTTGCATGGTCCCCAACCACAGGTGATATAAAATGAGAAATTAGGAGTTAAAAATCTACAAGAGAAATTTTAGCTTTTCTTAATTATTTTTCTAACCTGTCTGTATATGCATCATCATCATTAGAACACACTACTGCTATCACGAAGAGATTTACAAGAGGTTTGTGCATGTGATATTCCAATGAACATACCTGCCTCTGACAAATAAACAAGTGTAGAGCTTCAGGGATAGCTCCTGGAAGTTGCAATGAGGGTAGAACATGTACTACCAGAAGGTCTTAAGGAAAAAAGTCAGCTTATTTTTTTTCTAGGAAGCATGATTAAAATCAGTAAGATTCTTCAGACTTTCATCTACCTGATTAAACGTCATTTTCTACTCAAGTACAGACTCTAATACTAAGCCTGTTCATGCTTGGCCTACTGGTTAAGCACTACTAAACCAGGTCCTGTATGGGACTCCATTGGGACTCTACTCAATGTGAGCAGAGGACTTTCTCGAGGAAGTTCTTACTGAAAGGTTTCATAGGTTTCAGAGGTACCGTAAACAATTCACTATGTATTTCAGTTTATTTCCTAAGATGAATCTTCACCCTGGAGAATCCAGGAGAGCTAGTAACTCCCACTAGAAGCCAGGTTGCTGGAACTTTAAAAAGCTGGACAAATCCTGTTTCCCCATGAAGTTAATAGAAACACAGTGAAATCACTGGTTGTCCAGCACAGGCAATTACACTGCTTATTAAGCTAGGGTCATGATGTTGTTCGATCCATTAGGAACAAAAAGGAAGAAAGATAATTGAAAGTCCAGTTGTCTTTCAAGCTCAGTGTGAATCTGTTATTATAGTTCTGGAGGAGTAGGCGAAAGATGTTTTACAAGCCTGACATAAATTGCTAAGAATAATCCCACTCCCATTCATAAAACAATCTTGCATTCTATTTCCAACAGCTGTCACCCAGATATCTGCCTCTCTCAAAGTTTGTGTTTAAACAGTGGGGGAAAAAAGAAAAAAAACTTTATCAGAGGGCTGAAAATCTTCCCCTGATGGATTTCTTCTGAATTTCTCTAGAGATACATCAAAAAATGTGGCTATAGGCAACTGCCTATGAGTTTAGATTATCATTCAGCTAACTTTCTGTGCATATTCATACTACATGATGCATACGGTGTTTCAAATCTTTTTGCCTGGATAGTCTTCTACAGTTTTATGCAGCACATTATAAAATCAGCGTGGTTTCACCTACACTTCAGAACCACCATTTTTAAGGACAAGGTCTCTACAAAGCATTTTAACTTGCACGATTTTCCCCTTAAGTCATTGTTCTCAAAAGAAATTTGGTATAAGAAACCATATATTACTAGCTAATAGAAACTGTTGTAGTCAGACAAAGGCTTTTATGTGAAAATAATATTTGTTTTTCTTTCAGAAACCACAAATTCCCATTTTGAAAAGCGAACTTGAAGTTCATTTGTTTTGATTCTTCTCCAAATTAAATATCCATGATTTTGAAGTCACTACTAAACAAGACAGAAATAAACATTTTTAAAACTAGGGTTTAGGTAGTTAAAATTCTCCTAGTATAAATTTTTAAGACATTTACGTCCTTTGCACAGTTAGCTTTAAAGATGTAAAGAGAAAGTAAATCATTTAGTCCAACTATTTTTTACATAAATGAAACAAACAACCACAGTTCTAAGAGTTGAAGGAACAGAGACAATGAAATATTGCACATTTATTAAGTCAGAGAGCTACACAAACCACCATGTTTAGCCTATTACTTACACTGTGAATCTTTATTTTATTCTGTCTTAGTTGCTGTGAGCAACTTAGCTCTGATAAGACAGCTTTTTGCATCTGTTCAGCAATTGCTTTATCTGGCCAGTACACTGAAATGGCTTTTGAAGCTGCAATGCAAAAACTGTAAGAACCAACAAGCAAAGCATGTAAGATGTTAAATAAAACAAATGGCTAGGGAAAAGCTTCAGATACACTTGATCATTTTTTTCTTTAAGAGCTGACAATGTTGAGCCATAGTAAACTATAGACGTGTAGGAATGCCTTGTGAAGGACTGAGATTACTGGCTCAAAATGCTAGATCTGACATTCAAAATCACATCTTCTTACCTCATATAAAAATAAAAAGTTTGGCACAATTCACCCAGCTTATCACCATGAGGCTGGGCCAATTCACTGTACTGATTCACTCCTATTCTATACATTGTAAGGGGTGCGGCTCATATAACCTAAAACGCATTCAAAGTTACTGCCAGGGATGAGAGAGGCTTCCTTTTTCCTATAAAGGCAGATTATCAAAAGGTGGAACCAATTTGGTTGCTACCTCTTCTTGAAATCTACACAGGGATTTTGTATTCAGAAGGCCTGCACTTTGAAAGGTTGCTCAATCCTCTCTCTCATATATTACCTTGCAATCAAGTGCCTCAGGCTCTTGCAGACTTGAAAAGAAATGTTAAAGAGTTTCCTTCTGGATTTCAGATAACTTCCTCCTTTCACCTGCTTTACATATCTGTATTTCTTAGCATAGCAAAATTAGTAACTATAATAAACCATATGTTAGGGATAAAATTTTCAAATATACAGTATTTGCCTAACTCAATAAAAGCTTATCATTTAATTAGAAGAAGGTTATACTGATACTTTCAGTATTTTTTCCTAGATGAAGAATCAATTTGGCTTCAAATTTTTCTCCTTTGTATTTGTTCCCAGGGAGGTTACTCATGGCAAAGATAGTATCTTCCTACTGGCTGATTTTCCATCAGGAAAATATACACAGCATTTCATTTTCTTTTCACTAAGGCAATAAACCCTTAGAGACACTTTAGTAAGTAACATGCATCTCATTAATTCATTATTCACTTATTTTTAGCTGTTTGTTTCATTTGCACAGACTGGCTCTTAAATATTTCACCATGGGACAATAATGTTCTAATCCAGAGTAAATAAAAAACAATAGTATGCTCAATCTTAACGTGATGGATATTTTAAAACATAAATTTGTTCTTCAATAGAAAAACTAGTTAACTGAAGACAGTTCTATTGACGAATATTGAGTTTCTACCTCACATTCTAATGTGAAATTAAACCAGATTCAAATTTCAAAGCCAAACACTGTTTCAACCATCTCAACCAAAGTACTTCCAACGAACTTCAGTTCTCTCCTCCCCCAAACAACAGGACCTCTGCAGAACTCTAAAAGCACTTCCAAAATCAAATAGGTAGGATGGTCAGGAAGGGACAGACTATCCATCAAAAACCTGTACTAGTCAGTTGAACTTGGGGGGTTCCCAATAAGCTTTTTGAGTTCAAGTAATCAGGATTTCCAGATTTTGTTTTATTTGAAAATCTATGATCATTTCTTTTCTTTAGATAATGCCTGAGAATTATTGTTCTTGCATATTCCTTGTAGAAATTCAAAATTATTTCAGAGTTGGAATAAACTAAACAGAGACTATCAAAATGGTCTCTGTTATATGACATGAAAATGAGATTAATTTCTAGCTCTTCCACCATGTTTTTTAATAAGCTATTACTCTGATGCACATGAGCTACTCAATAGTGTGCTTTATGTTCTAGATAAAAAATTAATTAGCATGGTAATCAAGTTAATTTAAACAAGGTAAATTCTCATATTGAAATAAGTTGCAGTTGTTTCCATCTGACACATCCGCAGGTCTCTAAATGCTTTGCAGCCTTCAATTAGCTTAACTTTCCTGTATGCCTTTATCACGCCATTTTACAGACACAGAAACAAAGGCATGCAAAAAGGTTAAATTATTTCCTAAAGCTTCTGCCAGAGCTAGAAATAAAGACCATGCCTGACTCTTATTTCTTTGCTTTAATTATAAGCCATTTCCTTTTTCTCTAAAATAACTTTTCGTAAACATAAATTTCAGCATTTTCAAGATGTTCAGCCTTATCTCTCATTCACTGTTAACATTCCAGTTCACCACTAGCTTTAGCATCTCTCTGTTTTGGGAGACAGGAAAAAAATAACACAACTATTTGATGAAAAAAAATGAGCCTGAAAGTGCAGTAGTCTCATCAAAACCTGACAATTCAGTGATAAAGGCATTGGAAGTAAATTGGTTCAGTGTGCAGGGGAAAAGAATAGTTCATGAACATAAATTCAAGTATTTTAATATAGCTTGTATTCACAGATTTGACATCACTGTATGTCTTTAGTAACTGGTTAGTCAGCAATAGCTAGTGCTGGAGGCAATTAGTACATGTCAAATCTATCAAATTTCACCTGCCACTTATGCCTAAAATCTATTCAGTCACTATAAATTTGTTTAGACTATTTCACCTTATCATAAAAATCCTTTACAGTAATATTTTTAACCAGTTTATTGGCTTTCACTTCACATAAAGTACTCTGCAAGAAACGTAAATGTCCAAAAGCATCTCTTTGAAGACATTACATTGAAACTACCTGACTCTATATGGATAAAGACAGTGCGGTACATTCCACATTCCCTCTTTTTGAGGTCCCATTTAATAATGGATTAATTTCATTTTGTTAGAGAAAAGAGATCTCAGTCTTCAAATCCAGAACACTTCTACATGTGGATTGACACCACTGAAACCAAAGGCAAAGGTTGGTCTGTGTATTAAATGAGGCTGGATGTTCAGACTGAAAATGCAGAAACCAGATTATTATTATTATTTAATAAAAACAACAACAACAATAATAATAATACAAAGGCTTAATTGCAGCCTGGTTAGAGCCTTAGACAAGGTAAAGGGCATATTACATCAGCTATTGCAGGACACAGCTGCTCTAACCGCTATGTGTACCTCAGCCTCCATAACACAAAGAAAAAGCTGATACTCTTGAACTTAAACCTATAATAGTCCTGATTAGTATATTTTCACCTCACCTCATACGCTCCAGAGAGGGCTTAAACCATGCCAGGTTTAAACCCATATGTGTCTGCATCGTGCCAGTCATTTTGTTGGACTGGAGGACCATGACACATGGAGTTAAGACTCCATCCCTACAACTCAGCCTTATGTTTTTAAAGAAATATGTTTCTTTTCTGTATGGAAATAAAATCTATTTAATAGATTACATTTAAATATTGGCAGACAGGGTACTGTTCACGTGTAATTTTTCTTTCAGCTACGGCAGCATGTAAAAATGCTACCCATAGACCAAAACACCAGTAAATTATGTACCATATAGGCATTTGAGAACAGAGGCTTGCTTTTATAGACAAGAGAGCTCTTTAATAGACAAGGTCATGGTCAAAAAAGACATGGATTGTAAAGGCAAAGCTGCAGCAATAAAACAAAACGCTTGCATTTCTATTTGGCTAAAAAGCTCAATACCAATAAGCATTATTTAAGAACTTCATTCATACTTAGATCATCAAGTCTCTTAACTGCTAAAGCAAACATCCTGAAGAAATGAAACTGATTGAGCAATTCATATGCACTGTAATGAACAAGCAGAAGGGGGGAGGTGAATTTGTGTGGGCTGCTTGAACTTTTGCATGCTCTGACTTCTGAAGTGTGCAAGCCTCATGACTTTCTTCTGCAATCACACAGAGCAGTAAGTCTGAGTATCCCCCTAGGCTTTATGCATACCTTTGAAGCATTTCAGACCTTCTTTGTGCATGGTGCTATTAATAGTTATCTTTGAGCAATCTTAGAAATCTCAGTGCATCTCCAACGCTGAAAATTGAAAATAACTTATCTGCTGCTTTGTATAGGCTCTTTTAGAACAACCTGTTGAGCTCCAACAGATTTCATCTTACAGATCAAGATGATGACAAGAGCTCACACTTTTGCTCATCTGAGCTTGTTAAGAGTTGCCAGTCAGGCATGTGGACAGCCTTCCTCTCCGCCTCAGCACCTGTACTGGGGAAGCTCTCCTTGAAAAGCATCTGTGAAAATATTCTTGCAAGAGGGGATTAAAGCTGAAGCAGAGGGGAGATTTGTTAGGAAAGTGTTCCTCACAGTTGGTATCTTTAGCTGTGTAGTATTTTGTGGTAGTTGTTTTGCCATTTTTCCTGCTGCTAACAAAAATACATTTTAAAAAGAAATAAAAGTTTGCCACAGGAAAAAAGGTTGTTTCCCTGTTTTACCTATACTACTTGACAATATACCACGAATTTTCATAGTCAAAAGCTCATAGTTAAACTCTCTGTATGGATTCAGGAGACAGGGCAGAAAGTTACTCTTCTCCTCAGCTGAAAGGATTTTAGTTCAGCCTACAGGGCTTGTATCAAAGGTTTTCAAACTTAATATGAGATATCACTTATCTACTTAGGTAGCTTTTACCAGCCTCTTTGAAGAGGGTTTCATATCGCTAGTTATATGCTTTCCATAGTTGGGAACCCTGACCTTACACCAACAAAGGACACTGAAAATAGTATTTGTTACTTTTCCTGTCTAAAAATAACAACCTCTTACTTACCATCACAAAATTCACACTTCTTTTTAAAAAAGTGAGATTCTTCAAATATTTATATTTCCATCTTTGCAACTATTGTGTATTTTTTGTGTGTATACATGAAATTTGTTATATTTCATGCATATAACTTGCTTCTCATTTAGGCATTAAACCTTTTAAAATACAGTTCCCCTTTGCTAGGGAAAGGGATCTGTTTGATAAACTTCCCCTTCCATGCACTGTAAATTAGTTTAGTACATACTGGTATGGAGTGATTTTGACAAAAATATAAGTAACTGAAAAAAAAGGATTTGTAATGAAAAACAACAGGCAATGTAACTGCAGGTTACAGCTATGGCTTTCTTTGATGCTCACTGTGTTCAGAGAAACTGAACTGATTCTCTGTGTTCAGAAAAACTACCATCTTTGCTGGTAAATGAAAAGGCGGCATTAAAAAAGGCTGCAATAAGAAAAGACTGAAAAAAATTGAGGCATTGTTGATCAGAACAAGGGGAAAAGCTAATGGTGGAACATGGCTGGGTCAATCTTCAAATCTATTCTGTATTTTGTCTGCCTATTCTATATTTTTTTCCTAATTGAAAAACATATATTGCTGTTTTTAAGAGAGGGATGGAGAAGCTGTGGGAATGACAATTGACATGTAATCGACTTACTGGAACTGAATTGCAAAGGAAAGAAACAAGACAGCAACTCTTCTTTCCAAGTATTCCCATGCTAGCAAACTAAACAAAAATGTCTCATCTCATGACTTTTCCAGCTCAATAGTACATGTCATGGCTGAGATGGGAGGAAATGAGAGCAAGTGTGTTCATATTTACTAATATTCTTTTTTTTTTTTCTTTTTTTCCCCTGCTCCAAATCCCCAAATCTGGAAGGTCTCCAGATGGTAGAGTCAGGTGCAAAGCAAGAACTTGAATTGTAGCTGTATTTTTTTTTCTGTTTGCTCCCTTTCCACTTCTACTCCTGTAAAAATAAATCATTACAGAACATCATATGTATTAATGTCAAAATCCAAACTCCAATTTTCTGGCTTTTGAGAGGAAAAGACAGAATTCCACCATATAGGAACATCCATGTAAATAGTATATATGGAGTTTGACACCAAATAGAAGTTTAAAACCAGTTTCAAAGTTAATTTGTGCAAAAGTTCACAGAAGTCTGAATATATGAAGCAGAAATACTCTCTCAGAATTAAGTACAAATGCTTTCCACAAACTGTCCATTAAAGTGTTTAAATATGATAAATTATCGCAACAGTATTTTCAATATGCCATGCACAGCTGAAGAGAAGGGATTTGAATAAAATGTCTGTCTCAGCTTTAATTACAGTGTCATTTCCTCAAAGCTGTAATAAGGTTCATTTCCACAAAGCAGTTTTCCATTTTTCCCCTTGCTTATTTTATCTCAGCAGCAAATGCACAATTAAAAATTTCTTAAAATCAGACCAAATGTGCCATGTTACAGAAAGATTTGACATATCCTATGAATCAGTTCACAGGTGAAAATTAAGACAGAAAAGAAAAAGAAGAAAACAAATAAACTCAACACAAAAGAAGAAGCTGCTCCACTGTAAGTGTTGGAACAGAATAAACACTATTGGTTCATTTTAAATATTGGAAAAGTACTGGAAATATAATTTTTTCCTAACTATAAATTTGACAAAATCACTTGGAGTGAAGGTACTTGCATATTTGGCACACAAGGACAACTAACTACATTAGCAGATCACAAATGATTCACGTCTATTTTAGCTGTTTCTTCCACCTTTTTGTTCTAAATCCCTTGCAAACAGCAAGCGAAAAAGTCTTTGAACAGGCTAGAAATACTCTGGACAGTTTATGAAGATCTTACAAAATCTGAATCATCATGCTCATGTTTTGGTTGAAGGTTCTCCATGAAGCAGACAAATACAGTGCCAACCAGGGAAAGCCACTGGGAGTTTGACTCTTACTCATGTCAAGATAAGAGGACTACATCCCTTGAAACAAACAGAATAAGCAAAGACAATACAGAATTTGAGGCTGAGCATGAACTTAAGCCCCAAGCTAGCACAACTAAAGAGACTGCAAAGCATAAGCATTACAGTATAGACACAATAGCCACAGACTACTTAAAAATGCATCACACCCAATGTGATGGTGTAGATTAGTTAGTGTCAGAGTCAAGTCACCTTGAGTCAAGGCAAAAATACAGGTGACCTTTATGCCTGAAGCTGATTTCTTGAGTTTGGAAAGGAGTAAAATAGGTTTGCAGAAAGTATAGCAAAAGAAAACATAGCTGACTTCTAGCCTTCTGCCTCCTAGTGAAGGCAAAAGATGGAAAAAGTAGATTTTCTAGGTGGATTAAGAAGAACCAGAAGAAAGGCTTGGCAGCAAAGCATAAATAATGCAGGAGTGAACAGGGAAGACTTCGTGTCACTGTTAAAAACAGAGGGAGGTTAAGGAGGAGTCCAGGCTTGAGGAAAAATCTGTAGCTGTTTGCTGGTGTGTGGTACAGAACTGACTACAGTGTACAGACTGGAAGTGCTGTGTGTTGATACTGGGAACTACCTCATTGTGTGCACCATAACATAACATTCGTTCGTTTCTCCTCCAGAGGGACAACTCTACGGACCCCATGCTGCTGTCCTTGTACTTCCAAACTCCTTAACACAAAATCTGCAATCTCAGGTAACTGAGCCCAAGCATAAACTGCAATGAAAAACATTTTTCATTCTGATATGTTGAGTATTTGATGAAGTAAGGCTAAAAACACATTAAAAATTAAAATTACTACTTCCTGCACCCGTCAGCTGGGACACCTGACCACAAACTGTTCAAATAAAGGTTATTCTACTGCTTCATAAAATTGAAAAGAGTTAATTTTTTTCTAAAGTACAGTGTGGCACAGTAGCTAATAAACATCACAAAACTGCATGAAACCTCTTACAGGCTAATTTATTACTCCAGGGGAAAAATCACACGCAACACATATTTTTATATGGATGGTTATGTTCTATTTATATAAGTTTTGACTAAATGTGCTAATAAATGGCCTGTGATCAAGAGCAGGATGTATCATATGGCGTCACTGTCAATAAACCTCCAGAGTACACAAAATTTAGCCCTCGCTTGTCTCCTGCCCTGTTCATGCCCTGTGCTGCAGCACTGTTGAGGCAGGCATCATCATTCTGCAATGACTCTGATTTACAAGACATGAGGAAATTAAAAAAAAAAAAGGAAGTTTCAAGATTTTTTTTTTTTAATCAAGACTCACAGTATATCAATAATTCTGACTGAAAATTTTGAATGTTACAGCAACATAAAGCCTGTGAACAAAACAAATCCCTTTTGTTGTAGGAGCTGTCTCAGCTGGAGATCACTACAGTATCGGTGTATACTGGCCAACGTGGAATATTACCCTGCTGGGTTTAGACTAGTGCTAACTTAGCTGTAACATAAAAATAAGGAGATAAACTTGCAAAAAAGCACCTGAACAGCAAAGATGTACAGCGATTTGTAACTATCATTAGGGGTTTTTTTAACACATTTAACTGGAATTATCTCAAACAAAATCTCTTACTAACTGTACAAAAAATACTGTATCTTCAAAGAAATGTTTCCAAACTACGCCATATTGCAAAGCAGAAAACAGTTCTGTCATCCTGTTTCAGATTAGTCATTACTCTTTTCCTTCTATTCTGGCCACAGTACTCTTTCATTACTTATTTCCAAGCCTGTCAGTTGCAGAACTTTAGAGCTGTTTTGTTGGAAAAGCAATAACCAGGTAGTCCAACTTTTCTCCCAAATATAGCACTGCCGTTCACAGTGAACATGATATAAAAGCCACCGTGGTCAGTGGCAATGTTTGAAACAATTTACATCATTAGCTTAGCTCTTCGCTGCCGAATATTTATTTGGGAGCACAGTACCAGAAGCAAGGCATGCACATCGCCCAGCCAAGACACACCAATTTCATCTGAAAGCCAATCACTGCAACAAGCGCAAAAGGAACAAGTTGAGTCTATAACCAGACAATCTTTCCAGCCCCACTGTAGCTCAGCCCAGCCTAGCGGTTGATATTCAGCAGAGCTCTTCTGCTTTTTATTCGGACGGTGCCCATTTCTGACAGATGGCGGTTTACATAATGATGACAAATATGAGTGAGCAGCTGTCATCAGTGCTCATCATTTATGCATCATGCAGTATCGGCAATCAAACACTCCCCTTTTGAAGGAAAAAAAAATTTTTTTTCAAAACACTAAAATCAACACTTAAAATCACTCTCCCTGGCATAAAAATAGCAAGAGGAAACAGTAATCACCATAAAGTAGTGACTGGAGAGTTAGGGAAGAGATATCCTTGACTATTTTGGAAGCTCCTAGAGTGGTTCAGTGTTACCACTCTTCCCCAAGCTGCTTGTTACTTGTCCTCTCCTACAGCTTACCAGTCCCATAGGAAAAAAAAATGCATAAGCATCCTTATTTCATTTCAAAGCAAAGCTTTCCATCTTAGCTCTAAATACCTTCCTGAAGCATTCTGGAAGACCTGAATGACAAATGGATAAATAATTCTTCCTTGCAGCTAGTATCCTTTGGTCATAATAACCTCCATCCTGATGATAACACACAGGTAGCTGTAATGTCATCTTTGATGTCTGCAGGAAAGGGGATCTGCCTTTGCCTTTAGCAGAGGAGGAAACTGTTTGTCATTCAGGCTCCCTCTTAACAGCCACATTTCAACATTTGTTACAGCTCTGCAACCACGCTGAGGTCAATGTACTGGCACTAGTGTATATAAAGGCATACTTTGGCTCATCTTCTTAGTTTTTGACTCTCCCACACCAAGAAGAGGACCTATAAAATTAGTTAACCACTAAACATTAATTTGCTAATACTTACTATTCCTATTTCTCTTTACATATTGGTTCTTTTTAGTAAGTCACCAACATGGCCGCAAACTCTTCATGGTGACAAGAAAACTCAAAGTAATTTAAAAGATTAATTCTCCCACCTTAAATATTGCCTTTTTCTACACTACCAGATACCCTGCAATATAGTTTCTTGTGCTTTTGGGCTAGTATTATGAAACTGGGTTGGTGCAGTGTCTTTCAAAACCAAAATGGAAGTTGATTTTTTAAAGAATCTTCCATTAAACTTTGTCCAGCTGTAAAAAAAAGTAAGACAAGAAGGCCATCTCCTGTCTGTGAATAATGTAAATAAAGTTAGGCAATGGTGAAATAACATACCTGTCATCTGCTGCTTCCTATCTTTTCCAGTTCATTCCCTTTAAATTAAAAAAAGAGTCATTGGAGCTTTAAATTCTGTCTCTCAGAACATAAAAAATAGAATTTCAACAAACAGCCATTTCAAGCCAAATCAGGTTCTGATTAAATGCAATCTGCAAAATTTAAAGTGGTGCCAATACAGTTCACGTATTTCCCTCATTTTCAGCTTTCATCATCCATTAGCATGCAATATGAAACTCTTTACTTTCTAATTATCCTTATATTTCCCAACAAACAGTTCTTTCTCTTATCAAGTTCCATGAAAAAGTGCATTCTTTTAGCTGAGAAAAAAGTGTTTTGACCTAAATTTATAGCCATTCATTTTTTTTTGTTCAAAACCTGATCTGATTCCAGATGGCAGATTTTCCAGCTGAAAATCACAATGGAGAACAGGTGTACTTGAAAGCATAGTTAGCGAACTGAAGCAATTGTAGTCCATCTATGCAGTTACACACTGTGTAGTACCCAGCCCACCCACATAGCCATTAGCTCGTTTGCCCATTAAAATGCAGGAACTTAATAAACTATAATTTTGCATAATTCATAAGCAAACAAATTCCATCTGTTTTACCTTCAGAGTCAGTGTTGATTAGGGGCATGAATGTAATGAAGTAATACTCAGTGGTACTCTACTGGTATAAACATATGCTGAGAGAAAAGCCTAAAGGCTTCGAAGATTTGCCGTAGTTTCAAGCTTACGTGCAAAAAGAAAAGCGATCAGGACTTGAAAAACTGAAGGAGGACTCAGGGAGTTCCACCACATCTTGCAATGCTATGCCACAGCATTTAATCCTCACGGCTACCCTTGCAAGAAAGGTATGCACACAAAAACCAAAAAAAGGAAGATTGCAAATAGGAATGCATAGTAACTTTACATCTTTGTAAATGCAGTGCTCATCTTTATTGATAGATCTGCAAAGCAAAAGTCCTTTCAAGGGGGGCAAGCCCAGACCCATTTGTACAGCCTTCTTTTTCAACCACGTGAATTGGAAGAAAGGCAGCAGGCTCAATGCGTTTCCTACTCCAAATACAGTTCAACGATATATTATCTCTTCAACAGGCTGTGACACAACCTCTTCTCTCTTCCAACTGTTGTATATGTAAACATACACATTTTATTACACAGAAGTCACAAACTATCCTCAACTTTTCTTAAGTATACAGTAAATAGTGTTTCGAATCCTCAGTTTCAAATGAGAAGCCATGGATATTGTACATGCTTTCTATGTGTTTTGGCTTATCCCTTCTTCTGATTTACAGGGATAACATAGAATACTATTTTACGTTTTAGGATTTACAGAAATAAAACACAGACTGATGACAAATCTTCAGCTGCTATAAACTGTCTCTTTTCCATTGGTTTCTGCCCCCTCCCACCAGCCATGAATTGCTCAGGTGCTCCTGGCTGTCCTACTGCATCTGTGTTCTGCTTCAAGGGACCATTTTGGAATTTGATTACCAGTTACTAGCATTTCCATTTTAAAAAAAAAGACACTTATTCAGTTGCTGGGCCTTTACAGAAGATCTCCTGGCCACCTCAGAACTACAGCTACAGAATGATTGCCTGGTTTCAGCATCTGTACTAAATAAATGTTGGCAGCTCTGAAGGTTTTCCTTTCCACTGCCCCCAACTACAATGCATACAGATCATTTCTTTACTTCTGTTCTAGACACCATGCATGTGATATGACATCTGGGGAACTTGTACTGGCATGTTCAGTTAACTTTCCTGACATCTTGCCATAGAAAAGAGAACTCTCTGATTAACATAGAAAAATGAGTGAGATGTAAGCTAAGCAGATTTATGACAGGAAAGAAGAAAGGAAAAGAAACTTAAAACAAAAAAAGAGGGCAGAGGGCAACTCTCTCAAGAGTCCTTGGGGTGAAAAAAAAGCCATAAAACAATACCGAAAACCTGCATTATAATAATTTGAACAGATGCCTGTCAACAAGCAGTAAAAGAAATTCCAGCATGGTGACAAAATAATTGCCCAGACAAAAATCATGCATTCCCCCTAGCATACCTGTAGACTTGAAGGAAAATCTGTATGTCAGCAATTTTTACCAGCCTAAGGCTTGCCTCCTCCAGATCAAACAATGTGATCCATCACAACAGCGCACTCTGCACCACAGGTAGGAGGAATCCTATCCTCTGAGTTGTCTAGATGATCTACATAATTAAATTCACAGCAATTGTCTTCAACCTGTACTATCTCTGTTTTTTCTGTTTCTCATCTGAACACGGGCTTACACAGCCAAAGCCTTGCCCATTTCTTCCATCTATGCTTTCTGATATAAGAAAAGGTATTCTTTCTACATGGAAATATATTTCTCTTCCATCTTTACTGTAGCAGAACTACAACAGCCTGACTACCAGAACTAGGACAAATATCTCATACAGGATGGCTGGTTTCTCTTCAGCTAGTTGCTCTGTGAAAAAGCCCATTTGCCAACATCCCAGGTTTCTGCTTCTGTCCTCAGTTCAGAAGGTTACAGAACATTACAGTTTCTAGCAGCAGAAAGGGTTCAAATTATATTTTAATTTTGACTTTCCGCATTATAATTTCGGAACTCGCCCCTCCCTTTTTTTTTTTCTTCATAAACTGCCCCAAGACTAAAGAAACAGTCATGATCTGCTGCTTAGCTCCGTTCTTCACTAAAGGAACCTCCAGCTGATGAGGTCTGCCCTCAGCAATGAATACTACTAAGTTGAAGGGAATAATTTTAGAAGGTTTGTGGGAGATGAAAGGCTGATTCACCCATATGAAAACAAAAACCAAAAAAAAGGAATAAACAAAATAAAAAAAGTAGGTCTTGTATGTTTGGTACATGGTTACTTTTCATCTCACAGAATAAAATATTCATGAACTTTTCAACACTAGCTGCCTACTGCTCAGGAAAAACTGTTAAATATGTAGTAGGATGATATGCTGTGTGAGCTTTATACATTTAGACATTCAATTTTTTATATGATGCTTTTAGGATTTTCATGTATTTCACAGTTTTCTGCACCTCAGTTCCTTGCCAATGCCTCTCACAAAAGGCATTATATCACATGGAAAACAGGCAAAGAAGGTTGGAGAACTTTCTCTTTTTTTCCAACTCAGACAGAAACACTGCTAAAAAAGGCAGAATTCATGTCAGACAGCAGAACAACTAAAGAAAGCATCTCTCTAAAAGAGAATAAATACCGTAAAGTAAAAAATAAAAACCATGGGAGGAAATTTAAGCTGAGAAGAAAAGTTTAGCAACCTTTAGTTTGCAAAACTTACAGAATTAAATATCTTCATCTTACTTCTGATGAGAATTTCAACTGTATAAGGACTACAGAAGAAAACTTTACTTCTCACTTTGCTATCTATATCTATCCATACATAAAAGCCCATGATAAGTACTTTCAATAAACTGGTCATCCTATCAACGTCCAGACTGATCTCTGCCCCAAGGAAGGACCAGCCTCAAGACCCTTCCCAAGACATTTGCATGTACAACGCATGCAAATTCAGGTCAGATGACAGCACACTTCTTTTTCAGCCCAAGAGTACTGTGATGCTGCCTCCTATACCTCTGTCAGTGTGAAAGGTGATGGTTTCCAGGAGTTTTTTAGTTGGAAGTTAGACAATATGGTAGGTAATTAGATAATATTCCAAACTTTCTGAAGGCAGCAGCTTTATTTCCAAACACAGCCTGGACCAGTGTTCCATTCAGAAGATTTTGAAGCAGTTTTTCATGTCTCTTGAAAAGAGAAAATGTGTTTATATGATAAACACTCCCATAGCTCACAGACAATTGACAAATATCATTTGGGTAAACGATTCCTTCACTGATGTGCATGAAAGAGCAACCATTACTCAACTCTCCGTAACAGCTGCAGCCTATGTAGTGGCAACAGAAGTTCAAAATTTCTCATTAAACACAGAAATCTGTTAATAAGTTTGAATAAAAGACCTATTGAGTGAGAGGGTGCAATATTTGTGCACTACCGTGGCACAAAGTAAATTTGCAATGTTTTAAAAGGACTGAATATTAAATCAATTTAATTTATAGAGATTTACCTTTTTTGAGAGAGGTCCACTTCAAGACTAAAAAGATTTTTTGACGGATACATTTCATGAGTGACTGGAATGTAGCTAATGGAAGAACTGTTGAAGCAGATGCCTGTTGCTTTTATATTGTGTTTTCTTTAAGTGTAAGACCCAAGGTAAATGCTTCATCTTTCAAAGTTACTACTGCCTGATAAATACATTGATATAAAAAGGTAAAATACAAAAGGAAAAATACAAATATTCCACACTGATGAAAAAAGGACTTTTTGTATCATCTTTGTAGATATTTCCTACATGTGAAAGTTGCTTTTTTTATAACTGGAAAGAGTAAGATATTTTTCTATTCAGTATTTTTCAAAAAACAATTTGCATAAAGCAATATTCTGTATTACATACTCCATTCATAAGGAAGTACATTGAAAGTGTTAATTAGGTCATAAAAATCAAACACTCGGAAGCTGGAAATGCCAGGCTCACTTGCTCAGCCCCCATTCACAGGAACAGAACACGTTACCAGTGCCATTAAGCCTAATCCTTCACAGGCCAAGTAGGCAAGTATTACTATTGCAGGCAAGTAGACAATAGATTTTTATTTTATTTTTTTAAAGAAGTGACCCCATGTTGCTGCTAACAAGCACTTTACAACACTCTAGTTAAAACAAAACAAGCCCCTTCCCAAACAAAAAAGCCTTACATTTCTGTCATAGAAGAGACCTAAAGCTCCAAGGAAGTGGCCCAGACCCCATTCTGCAATGGAATTAAAATAACCAACCAACCAACCAACTAACCCACTCCTGACTTCCAAACCTGGGTGAGAATCCTCCCCTAGATGTAAAACTGGTGACAGGTGTGAGCACGTGAACATGACAAACCATCCAAGGATCAATGACACACCAGTACTTTCATAGCATCAGCAGATCCCACCAGTTTCTCCTACCTACCTACTTGCAGCCACTCTTGTATGCTTCAAAAAGACAAAGAAAAAAAAAATAAAAAGAAAAAGAAAAAAACCCTGAGAAGACAGGATCTACAATGGAAGGTCAGGGTACAACCCCAGTAAACTGTGGGCTGTGATTCATACAAAAAGGGTACAAATGAACACTGTCAATGCCAATCACATCTCCTTTGGGGATACCACCAAGCTGGACACCCATGGACTCATACTAGTTGGTTCAATTTCTAGCAACCTTGTCACCCAATTCCATCCATAAATCTGCCAAGCTCTACCTTAAATGAGTTTTTCATCTTTGTTGTTGGATAGCATGAGTTCTCCTAGTTCCAGCAAAGCCTAAGCTAGCCTACGTCAACATCGATTTTACCATTAGAGCCCATGAAAAAGCTCATATGCACAAAAACAGTGGTCAAACAAAGGAAGAGAAGGATATACGGTTTCTCCTTGCACACACCCTTCCTGAGCATTACTCCCTTAAGCATTCCCACTCATGGCTGTCCTCTTCATGAAAGATTCCCAACTACTCTCAGATGAGCAGATACTCAAGGAATGCCTAGTTTCGTTTACATTTCTTTGTAAACAGAAAATTTTCATTCTCCCTTCAGCACATACACACATGCATACACAGTCCTGACTGGCCACAAGGGAGTATATCTTGAAGTGTAAGGGCAGCTTTCAATCTGCTTCTGGTACCTCTGCCCTTAGGAGCCATTTACTGTAATCCCAAGTCCTGACAGGGAGGCATTATCAAACGGCAGGCAGTTTAAAGGACCAGATTTTCAGGCTCAGCAATCAGACTGGTTATAATCCAAGGCAATGCTCCATGATACCTAATCGTATATTCTGCAGCCGCTGAGAAAAGGGGATTTTTACTTCCCAAAAGAACTGTAATTATCCTCTGCAGGCAAAGTCTGCAGACTTCTTGCAGGACAACAACTGCAGAAGCTAATGTCCTGTTGCCTTAACTCTTGGACAGTCCAAGTGTACACATTCTTCTCGAGGAGTAATCACCTCAAGGTGCGTATGTCCCATTAGGGCAGCAAAAAATTATTTATAGAAAGGCCCATGCCCTTACACAAATCTGCAGGCTTAAAATGAGCAGACCGTGATACTGGAAACTGATTTTCTACCTAATTCTCCGTTTTCCTCTTTAAGTAATAATCAAGCCATGATTTCTACTTATCTGAAAAAGACGTACATGAATTTTATTCATAATGCTTTTGGAGCTACAGAAGAGCCATTTAATGAATAAATATTTTTTCTTTTAGCAGAGAACATGAACTGGCCAAATCGGCAAACCTTGTGTTTAAATGTCTTAATGACAGAACTGTTTATTTGCCACAAAACTGGATTCAAATTTGACATTTAGTACGGATGAAACTAAGGCTGTTGCTCTTAAGCTAAGCACTCAGAGGATAAAAGCCTTCATGCAGCCTTTTATCCTTTCACCCTAATGCAAAGCCTTCCAGAGGAGAGATGATGCTAGGAAGGCTGGGGCTGCTGGCTGGGGTGAGGCAACACAGCAATCCACGGGAAGCGCGCAGGCTTTGAACCCAAGCCAAAGCCAATCTCTCTCCCTCTCAAGAGCTTTCCATTAAAACAAATTAATTAAAATCAAATCTTGTTGCTAACATACCTTGTCGATCATATTTCAGAGCAGAAAGAACATATTTAGCGTAGTTACATCCTGAAAACCATGACTTACAATGGAAGCGCTGACACATCCTGAATTGTTTGAGGCCACAAGTAGCACGGTGATAGCTAAATGAGCTTTCAAGCACTGTTTTAGTAGTTTAGGAACAATGGTGGAGAGTAGTGGTAGAGTTAATAATGTCACACAAAAAAAGCTGTCCAGACAATATGATTTTCTGAAGGCCACAGAGGACACCGAGCACAAGACATCAAGAGACATGAGCTTTGGCAACAGCCACTTGCAGCCTCTGAGTCCAGTCTGCTTCAAATTCTTAAAATTTTCTACATAACAGGGAAATGCCTCAGCACTGTAGAAACTATAAACACAAACACTTCTTATTAATCCAAGCCAGGTTTCTGTTGCTAGTGTGCTGTGCTTATAGATCACAGAGATTTACTGAAACATTTGCCGCTGCGAAAACAGGAGATTTCACACATGGTGCTCAGAGAGTAAGCAATTATGAACCCGTGAAGGCTACACAAGTTTTAATGATGAAAAATGGTCTCACCCTTTGGCATGACAGGTGAGGTTAATAAGATTCTTCCCCATGTTGTAAAGTAAACGTCTGGACTTTTTCTTTTCTGTGCTGTATTACTTCCTTGCTGAAAAGTAAAGTACCCCAATCTCCCACTGGCTGAAAGCTAAAACCAGCTGCTTGTCTTGTACATTTTTAACAGTAAATTCACCTGTAAATGACAATGCAATCATTCAGACCCTCATTATTAAGGGCCTATTCTGTGCTATCAATTTTTTCTGCCAACAAAAGTGACACTGTAGAAGTAGATCGTTTTATGAATGCATATTAATCCTATTCACTGAGCTAAAGACTTCTTCTAACAGACAGCAGAAGAGAATATGTGCAATGAGAAGGTCCTGTTTCCTCTGAAACAGAAATTTACCTTTCTTCCAGTATAGTCAGTTTGTTTCTTTTTTTAATCAAATGAGTAATAATTTATTTTAAATACTGAAAAATCACCAAAATGCAACGCTAATAAACCACACCAAATAGAATACTCAGAATACTGTTTTCCCATATGGTCTTAGAAAAATCTAGATTGTCTGTATTTTAATGCTTTAATTCTCTCCATACAAACAATTTGATGCAGGTACATCATGATGATTCAAGCCAAGTTTAGGGCTGACCCAGCTCAGCCATGCACCAGGGAAAATGAAAGAAGACAGAAGTCAGACTCTTCTCAGATGTGCCCAGAGACAGGACAAGAGGAACTGGCATGAATTGGAATACAGGAAATGACGTTTAAATGCAAGAAAAATGCATTTTACTGCAAGGATGGTCAAGCACTGGCACAGGTTGCTCAGAGAGGTTGTAGAGTCTCAATCCTTGAAGATATTCAAAACCCAACTGGATGCAGTGCTGAGCAACCAGCTCTATGTGGCCCTGCATGAGCAGGGTATTGGACTAGACGATCTCCAGAAGCCCCTTCCTATCTCAACCATTCTATGATTCCACTGGAATTTCTTGGGATCACTGATGACCTAATATTTATTATCTTTTGTATGTGTGTCCTCATCTCAGCTCTTCTTCTAGCCTAAATAACGAAGCTGATAAACAAGCCTTTTGTCTTGACTCCGACTTAGAAGCACCTTCAAGCTCTTGACTGGACCAGAACTGTAAATAGGGCTGTGAGGGAAATGGAAAGAAATGTGGCTTAGACTTCTAACTATAAGTTCGGAGAAAAAAATTAAATAAATAGTATGGGAAAAGACTTATTGTATCATCAAATTATACAAGGAACTACAAGATAAGAAGAAAAAGCACAAAATCAAAATCCTAATCAGGTCTAGGAAATACTTCCATCAGTTATGACAGTGACATTTAACAGGAAGTTGATACTAAACCTAGAATTGTTCACAGTGCCATAAACAGGAATACATTTGGGCTTTCATCCCACATTAAATTAATTTCTAAAGCTTTCCAGATATGCCCAGCATAACCTCATGCCAAACTCTTAAGTAACTGCCTCTCATGCACTTTATTTTGGTGTAATATAAAAAAAATAATTTCCTTTTTCCCTCACAAAATTAAAATATTTTCCCAAGCCAATTTTCCACTGAATAGTCAAAAGAAGCAAATACTTTTCAACGTCTGATCCGCAAGCAGAAAACTAAGGATGTGAATATTTATTAAAAGTAAAGCCATGGAATTCTTGCATACAAAACTGAGGTGTTTTTTCTTACTTAATAAAGGATAGCGATACTGAGAAAAAAAATCCTGAAATAAATCCAGAAATAGTAATAATAGCTTTCTGATGCATCCAGTAAAGGAAAAAAGTGAGCTTCTATTGTCGTATAAAGGAGAGTTGCTCCACTGAACTACACCAGTATTCATTAAACCTAGTTTACAGGAATTTACAAGATGGGTGATATATTTGACTATTGACATCTGTCAACCAGGAATCACAAAGCAGTTTAATGAGTTGAAACATTATTGGCGTGCAATACAATTTGGCACGTAGTTTTTATCTTTTGAAAACCACAGCTCTGCACCATGGAGAACTTCAGCAACAAGAAGCCAGAGTATCATTTAATTCTTCTTTTGGAATAAAGGAAGGCTCACGTGATAGCAGTTTTTTTCATTGCATGCAGGATAAACACAATCAGTCAATACTTCTCTTAACTCCAGAGCTGTGTATGCAGCTAGATCCACAATTTCACTCCTCAAATGTTTCCTTCTCAAACATTTCAGTGTTGAAAAAAGCAAATTTGTTCCCAGTATATACATGTGATCCAGTGCTAAAAAACACAGCTACCACAAATCAGAAAGTCGTGCTGTATTCAGAACACAAGCAAATAAAACATGCGAATCATAATGTGACCCCTCCTGCAATTTCACTGGGAGTGGTATTCTTTTGGCATGTTTCAGAGGCCTAAGATTAATTTTAAAACGTGTATCAGGAAGACTGGACCATTCACCTCTGCATCAACAGGACGCATTCAGCACTCCTGTGTTTGGACCTAATCGTGCTACTTGCCTGCTAATGGAAACTTAACATGCTCTGGGCTTGAAGACAGTGATTAATATCACGAATTTACAAAAAGGGTTTCTCCTGCTCTTTTACGCATTCCAATACTCCCATCAGCTTCAACACGTCAGATGTTCTTTGCCTCATCAACCTCTGTGGCATCCCATCTGACCAGCAACACATTCAAATGTCACAGTTTTAATTTTCAGTTGTGTCCTGAGACACTTGGCACTCTGCATTTAATATTTCCACAAGGAAAAAAGGCTCCATGTGATTGATCAAATATATCATGTCACAGCAACTTGCGTTTCTATCTCTCTCTGTTCCAATGGCACTTCATCTGTTATTTAAAAAAAAATAATAATTTGGAAATCCCCAAATGCCTGATCTGTTAAGGTGGAAGTTTAATTAGACCTAAATCTAATTTGAAAGTGTCAGTAATATATTTTCTGAAGAGCATTTAGGTATACTCCATTTAATAATAACATGACATGAAGTAAGTAATGAAATTATTACCGTAGGAGTGAAAATTGTTTTAAAAGAAAGACTATTATTCATACTGAATACCACATGTTTAAGTGACTGGCATTGCATTAATAATTATAGTAGTTATCACTCTCCATTGAAGAGAAAATATATTCAGATTACTAGCTCTATTATATCATAGCAAAAAGAAAAGGAAGACAGATTTAATAAATGTTATTGCCGAGTTGGGGTAGTCATTTGCCAAATTCTATTCCCATTATTAGTAGCCAATTTGTTTTGAAGTCACTGAAAATCTGAGTAAGAAAACTGTTATTCATACAAACACATTTTATTGATAGAAAGCCAAATAGATACAAACACAGAGTGAATTAAAAAAAAAATGCATTTTTGCATCTCTTTGTTTTCTTCACCTTATTTTATCTGTCCCAAATATAACAGACATTAAGAAAAATTAAAAGCTTATTCTAGATTCCATTGGTTTATGACAAGTAGAGTTTCTGTGTAGGAGAAATAGACATAAAAAATTCTGTTTCAAGTTCCGTTCCAGAAATAGTTAGATAAGCTAGAAGTGCCTTTACCTTGGCAGACTTCTTCAAATAACCATTTCCCATGATGACCACCCTGGTTTCCCTGGGATTGGAAGATCTCTCTAGCGCTTCTCCCATTTGCCCATTAGACTGCTTGGTATTCTTTAAATAGTTGTAATGCCAGTAGGTCACAATCAAAAGAATGGCTGCCTTGGATATATGCTGAAATTACATATAGAGCAAAACACCATCTCTACGACAAAAAAAGAAAATCTATTGTCTAAAAGCTATTGTTTGCACCCATAGCGGTTACTCACTGATGCAAAATCAGATTATTCCAAAAAGAGAGCTAGTTCATCACCATACTAGAAATGCTATGAAGCAGATTCAGTGTATCACTCCTAACAAACCTGTCTGGAACTGCTTGTTACTCCTGGGACAGACAGAAGGGAGAGCAGAGGTGCCCCGTTTTGCCCTTTCAACCACACATATGCATTTTCTAACTACCCTTCATGCCTCTTTCCTCACCACAGGTACTATAGCCCTTTCTTCACTGAATAAATAAGTCTCCTTAATATAGAATACAACCGTGACTTTCATTTTGCCCTAAAAAGCCCCTCATGATGCATATACTGGAGAGTCAGTTCATAAGTTCCTTGTGTAGGTCACTCCTCACCTCCCTCACTACTGTACATTCAAATGGATTTAGTGTCCAGAATCAGGCATCAGTGGAGAAAAGAGGACATAAAGACCATGTTTCAAAGCCCCAGGCAGAAGTCGACAAGCTGAATGATCACACTGAAGCCAAGGTGCCCATTTCTGCATAGCTGCCAAAATAATCCGAGCACTGCTCAAACTCTGTGCTGATTTGAGAAATCAGCATATCCAGCCACATAGTTACCAGGGTGGGTTTGGTATTTTCAGGGCCTTTTTCCCCTCTTTTTTGATTGAATTATTTGCTGCTTTGATCATTCAAAGAACTTTTTAACCTCAAATATTCAAGATACTTACTTTCATTATTTTAGCATTTGTTTAGCAGCATTGCTCTGAAAGGAAATTGTTCTATAACATTGTGACACACTGCTGCATCTTTCAGATGAAAACCTTCCAGCACCATCAGGAACTTAGCACTCCTGGTAAAACATCTGCTGGAGACACTTAACCTTGACAGTCTCGTGAGCAAAAATATTAATAACAAAAACAGCCTACGCTGTGGGCATATGTGTCTGCTGACGTTCCTGTACAAAAGGCCTTCACCTCAGACTCTGTCCATCTTCATTACCACGTCAAACAGATTGCTGAACTGAGTTAACTCACATTTCAACTCATACTACAGCGATCGGGAAACAGCACTGAGTGCAGTGTGCATAAGGACTGCAAAAATAATGTGTTAATAGTAGAACAAAATTTTAATATAATTAAGGATTTTTTTGGTGGCTGTTCCTTCACACAACACACCCTTTGTGTCATAATTATGCAAAAGGGCTCCTCGTACAACTGCAGGGAACGCACACAACAGCAGTACAGTCCTCCTGTATAAGGCCGCCAGCAAGTTGTACAAACTCTTTTTCTCCTCAAAAACTTATTTTCCTGCAACCAGTAACTACTCTTGCAAAGAATAGTTCTGGTCTAAATTTCTGACTAGTTTGTAACTTTTTCATCTTGGTGAGCAATTACCATTTAATTGAAATAGCATTTCTCCTGCTTTGAGTTTTCAAAGTGAAACAGTCATTTAAACCTTGCAAATGGGATTGGGACTGATTAGCTTCATCAATGGAGCCAAGTCAAAACTGAATGCAGTGCAAAAGACTTTGTATTACGTGCAGAGAAAGAGCATGTAGGACGTAGTTCCCAATTCTCCCACGTATGGGAAAGTCCCACTCTACACATGAGTAGGTCTACTATGTTCTTTAGAATGGGAGAAAGATTCATACAGGTCTGCAAGTTGACATCACACCAGCCAGGTGGGACTCGACAGCAGAATCTCACACCACTGGCACTAGATAACTTGGCCCCCACAGGACGGCTGACATTCAGAGGGCCAGGGACAAGCCACTTGTGCAACAGCTCAGTGACACATGGACAACAACAGTTACACGCACAACTTACTTGCAGTGTAAAGAAGATGCATTGTGGCACAAATTACAGGAGTGTGTAAAAAGAAATTTTGAGTAGGCATTCCAAATAGCAAAGCAAAAGCAATTGATTTTCCTTGAAGAGACGCCTTTTAAAGTGTCTTTTGTGTTTTTTTTTTTTTCCCAGTGGTGTGCCTAAGGATGATACTTCTTTCCTCCTTTAAAAGAAAAGTCCTTCCCTTGCCTGCATGCAGTCATACTCCATTAATTCAGAACATTTGCTGTTATGGAGAAATTAACAGTTGTGATTTCTCACGTTGAAACTTCTGTCATTCTTCTCCAGTTGCTTTTTTGTTCCAATAAAATTTAAAAGTAATCTAAATTGATAATATTTATTTATATCTTGTCTACAAAGAAATCCTGTTCAATTTCTGCTGGTAATTGGGCCATTTCTGTTACAATTCACTTATTAATTCAGCAGAACAAAGCTCACCTTAGTAAGTTATGCACATTAATAACAGCCTATTACCCATGTTGCCTTCTTATGAATCAATTAAGTCTAATGTCCAAACTTTAAAATGAGCAGAAGAGACTGACTTCTGCATAATGAACTCTGTTAAAAAGCCAACAAATGTTCATAAAGACTCACTACCTCTATCTACACAGGCTTTTAATAGAAGATATTCATGTTTATATAAGAAATCTCATCTACTACATTTTTCTAAAATTTGCCTCTACGTAAGCCTGAAATTTAATGAACTCATCAAGACCACCAAGCATACCAGGTTTTGGGTTCTTTTTTTAACTCCTTGCGCATCTCTTACTTCTGCTGAAACGCTGAGCCGTGACTTCCATTTTTCCTCTCACAGGACAACTATTATTCTGAAATTAATGAACCTTCTCCAGACAACAGCTGTCAGAGCACACGTGGCTCGGACATACCAGCACACATTTCAGGCAGCCTGAGCACACGACACGGTCTTCTCCAACCTGAGCAGTCTGTCAGTTTTACTTTGGGTGTTTGACATCCAGCGTGTTTTGCCCTTTAATGCTGCTATTGTAAGACTCCTCCAGAGAGCTCTAAATTCTGCCTGTTTTCTTCTCGCTTCCCCAGAAAGCCTTAAATGTCTAACTTGGGACAGTCACTTGAGCGATAAAAATAATGGGCTTCTCAGTTTGAGGAACACACTGAAATACTAAATGTTAATATAGATCAGTCCGTAATGGACATTTTTTTGTTTTTTCAGAGGAAAAACTGTTTTTTTGTTCAACATAGAAGTATTTAAACCTATCTTATCCTTTTTTCTAATTTTTAAATGAGATTTCTACTGAAAATTACATTTAAGAATTAACAGCTGATAAAAAAAAATTTCAGCACCTTAAAAATGTTGCCCATTCCCATTATTTCTCCTTCCCCATATCTAAATTATCCAACAACAACAACAACAAAATTTATGAATAGTTTCTATCTCCTCTAAGCTGCAGTTTGGACAAATTTATTACTGGCCAAGTAACAAATACTGCCCAGCATTTTAGCTGCTTTTCATGTGTTTGAATGGACTTCCACATATGAAACACACACACTACAGGAAAATATTACAGCCCTGACTCAGAAAAGCATGCAAGTGCATTAAACAGGCACTTACATGCATAAGCACAAACATGAAAAGGCACAGCATCAGAAGGTATAGTAAATTCAGAAGGAGAAACAGTTGAATGAATATAAAATATATGGAAGATAAAATCTGGTTGAGTTCAAGGTTGTGAAGGGTATTCCAGAAGTTTTTCATTATTATTTTCAAGTTTTTCAAAACCTATTTTCAGATCTTGTTTCAGGTAAAAATCTTGCTACCATTTTCCATGGGAAAAAGATAGGTCTCTCAATAAAGATGAAGTATTTTTGACACAAGCACACACTATAAATGTTTCTATTTTCCCTGTGCTTATTTAGATACCTCACTGGATTATTTATAAACTAGCATTTATCTTCCACATGGAGTGTAGATACAGAGGTACAAATTGGCTGGCATCTCCTCTTATGTAGAAGAGGCTTCTAAATCTTGATTTGTGTGACAGAGATCATAAATGATGACTCTGGGTTTGATGTGACCAAAACAATAGGATCTGGCACCTCCTTAATCACCTTTCAGAGTCAACTTGTAAAAAAAAAAACTAAAGCTTGCTTCATGACTAGAAACTGTGAAGCAGAAATTCATGACTGCAAACAGAGGCTGTAGAGCAAAAATGTTCCAACTTCTCAGCCAGCTCTTCCTGGTGGACTACTGCTCTCTTTATCATCGCTATTGTTACACAGTGATTTAAATATGAACGCAAAATAGCTTCAGTCTACATTGCCTGACTTCACAATTCTCTTAGCTCCCAACGCTCCTATCGTAGGGAACTACTTTTGTCACTTGGTGCTTTTAGCAGCTACACACAATGACACCACGGGGTAAGAAGCGTGCAAAAAAAAAATTAATCAGGACTACACAAAACCTTAACCTATAATCTGAGACCACTCTCTTGTTCTACAAGTCTGTGTTCACAATCCACTGGCAAATACACATTTCCCAAATTTCTGTGACTAGAAATATATAATCTCCTAAATATTAACAATTTCAACCACTTTTAAAAACTCTTACAAAGTAGTATTGCAATTAAGAGCAAAACATAAAACAAGCATGGATGGGAATAAAGTATGGATGATCTCATCCAAGGCAATTGCTTGTTAATCTATAACTCTCCAGCTACAGAAGTACAATTTGAACTTTAAATCCTAAAGACTGTTCGCAACTCCATAGAATTTGGAAAGATGTGAGGAGACAGAAGCAAAGTAACGCTTCATGTTTCATACTCATGGCTTCAGCTCAGTCTCATCAGAATCTGTTCTGGCCAAACTAAAGCACTGAACTGAACTAAAACGACACTAAATCTATACTAAATCTTTCTACCTCCAATTTAATCCTACTATGTTTTGGTCTCTTTGGTATGGACACTGGAAAATCTTACTCTTTTCTTTGCAGCTGCTTATTTGAAGTCCCCTATGTCTTTCTACATTATCCTGTTCTCTAATACAAACAACCTTAGGTCCTTTATTCTTTCCCATAGGCCATCATTTCTAAATTTCTGACTACTTTGGTGATCTGGACTGTCTCCATTACTCCATATCTTTGTTCCATAATAAAACCAAATTCACGCTTACAAGAACAGAGGTTATGAGGAAAAAGCTACACCCACATACCCAGAAGACTTGATCACAATAAGTCATTACCTTCTTCCCTGTTTTTCCATCTTTCCCCAAACGTTGTTATCCGTCATCAATTCAGAGCAGTTTAGGGACACTTGAGAATTTGACCAAGACAACCAATGAAAAGATAATACTCAACAGGAATTTATGCAGCAAATGGAAAATGCAATGAGCCTGGCCCACCCATTCATAGAATCATAGAATTGTTAAGGTTGGAAAAGACCCTTAGGATCATCAGGTCCAACCGTTAACCTACCACCGCCAAGTCCGCCACTAAACCATGTCCTCAAGCACTGCATCTACCCGTCTTTTAAATACCTCCAGGGATGGGGACTCAACCACCTCCCTGGGCAGCCTGGTCCAGTGCCTGACTATGCTTTCAGTAAAGAAGTTTTTCCTAATATCCAACCTAAACTTACCCTGGCACAGCTTGAGGCCATTTCCTCTCGTCCTATCGCTTATTACTGGGGTGAAGAGACCGACCCCCACCTCGCTACAACCTCCTTTCAGGTAGTTGTAGAGAGCAATAAGGTCTCCCCTCATCCTCCTCTTCTCCAAACTAAACAACCCCAGCTCCCTCAGCCGCTCCTCATAAGACTTGTTCTCTAGACCCTTCACCAACCTCGTTGCCCTTCTCTGGACACGCTCCAGCACCTCGATGTCCTTCTTGAATTGAGGGGCCCAAAACTGAACACAGTATTCGAGGTGTGGCCTCACCAGTGCCGAGTACAGGGGCACTATCACCTCCCTCGTCCTGCTGGCCACACTATTCCTGATACAAGCCAGGATGCCATTGGCCCTCATGGCCACCTGGGCACACTGCTGGCTCATGTTTAGGCGGCTGTCAACCATCACCCCCAGGTCCTTTTCAGCCAGGCTGCTCTCCAGCCACTCCTCCCCAAGCCTGTAGCGTTGCCTGCGGTTGTTGTGACCCAAGTGCAGGACCCGACACTTGGCCTTGTTGAACCTCATACAGTTGGCCCCGGCCCAACAATCCAGCCTGTCCAGGTCCCTCTGCAGGGCCTTCCTACCCTCCAGCAGATCGACACTCCCACCCAACTTGGTGTCATCTGCAAACTTACTGAGGGTGCACTCAATCCCCTCATCCAGATCATTGATAAAGATATTAAACAGGACCGGCCCCAACACTGAGCCTTGGGGAACACCACTCGTGACCGGTCGCCAACTGGATTTGGCTCCATTCACCACCACTCTCTGGGCTCGGCCATCCAGCCAGTTTTTAACCCAGCTCAGAGTGCACTTGTCCAAGCCATGAGCAGCCAGCTTCTGCAGGAGAATGCTGTGGGAGACAGTGTCAAAGGCCTTACTGAAGTCCAAGTAGACAACATCCACAGCCTTCCCCTCATCCACTAAGCGGGTCACCTTGTCATAGAAGGAGACCAGGTTAGTCAAGCAGGACCTGCCTTTCATAAACCCATGCTGGCTGAGCCTGATCTCCCAGTTGTCCCGCACATGCCGCATAATGGCACTCAGGATGATCTGTTCCATGACCTTCCCCGGCACCGAGGTCAGGCTGACAGGCCTGTAGTTCCCCGGATCCTCCTTCCGACCCTTCTTGTAGATGGGTGTCACATTAGCTAACTTCCAGTCATCTGGGACCTCCCCGGTTGACCAGGACTGCTGATAAAACGATGGAGAGTGGCTTGGCAAGCTCCTCCGCCAGTTCCCTCAGTATCCTCGGGTGGATCCCGTCTGGCCCCATAGACTTGTGGGCATCCAGGTGGAGGAGCAGGTCGGTGACTGCCACCTCTTCGACAACTGGGACTACATTCTGTGTCCTATCTCCATCTCCCAGCTCAGGGGCATGAAAACCTTGAGGATGATCAGTCCGACTATTAAAGACTGAGGCAAAGGCGGCATTAAATACCTCAGCCTTCTCCTTCTCTTCTTCGTGGCCAGGTTTCCCTCTGCATCCAACAAAGGAGGGAGATTCTCCTTAGCCCTCCTTTTGTCGCTGATATACTTGTAGAAACATTTTTTGTTGTCCTTGACAGCAGTGGCCAGTTTAAGTTCTAGCTGGGCCTTCGCCTTTCTAATCTTTTCCCTGCATAACCTCACCACATCCTTGTTCATGCAAACGCCCTGGGAAGAAAAGCAGCATCACCTATTCCTGTTCCTGGATGACAGCCACTAACTCACCCTGAGGTGGGACTTTGCTGCTGGCCCCACTGGAGAGCCTCTCAGAAGGGGTGCACCAGGAGGAGGAGGGCAGAAGGGCACTGGTAAAGCTCAAGGGGCAAAGGTTCGGGTAAGCTCAGAAGGGAGGAATACTGCGGTTTGTTTAGGGCCCAGGCTAACATGAACAAGTATTTTTTATTTTCCATTTTTTTCTGTGTTTGTGTCAGGTATTGTTGAAAGGGATTTATCTGGAAATATTTATACGGCTGTTCAACTGCAATTGAAGATACAGCTTTTGTGCCTAAGAATAAGATCATGTTTTACAGAAAAACAACAAACCCTTACAAACCACAACACAAAAGTCATATAAGCTCTATAATATTGTCTTCATAACGTTAGAATTTCACAATTCTAATTAATGAAAACATCATCTTTTATGATATCAGTCTATCTGAATATTTAGTTTTAGTCTTAAGCTACAATCTTTTCAAGTTAATGGACTTCACTTTTTTTTTTTTAAACAAGATTACATAAATAACCAGAAAAAATAAGATTTTTTTTTTTTTTAATGTGTTCATCAGTTAAAGCATTAATGATGTGGACATTCATATGGTCAGAACCTGGCTTCATCATCCACTGAGGTAAATGAGAAAGTTCATGCCTCTTCACATTATTCTTTACTGTGCCTGGCTCCAGACTAAACAAAACATTACTTTGGATCCAGGATCAAACCTAAGCTCTACAACAGCCAAACCTTGGAAGTCTATATGTCCTCAGAAGTCAAAATAATGAAACATCAATTTCTCTGCTAAGTCAGATCCTACAGTGGTTACAAACATTTGAGAATGTAATAAATCCTACTACATTTAGGAACAAACATAATTAAAGAAATCCATCAGTATGAGGTAATGCACCACATAAGCATCCACCAGCCCGTAAAGTGGCAAAACTTCTGGTTCTCACAACCCTTCTCATTTGCTGGAAACTATAATACAACTATGAAACAAAATATGTTGAAGTGATACTGAGCAGCCAGACATTGCATGACCGGGTTAGCGTCCCACTGGCAAGACCTGCTGCTTTAAAATGTAAAGCAAGTTTTTTTTCATATTTCTGACATTTCCAATGACTTTTAGTCAAACAATCAATCTCCTTCTAGTGCATTACAAGACAGTTTCCTCTGAAACGAGTGAAACCATTAACTGCAGTTGAGCAAATGGAGTTGGCTTCCAGCTTCTGTAAAAACAAAATAGGAATGGGCAGCTGTCCTTCAGAAGCAGTTTTTCTGTACCGCTTTGTTTATTCTGGCAATATTTAGAGGGCAGTTCTTGGCCTTTGATGGAAAGTCTGTATTTGGTCTCTAGCCTGTTTGCCGCTGCTGAACACTACATTGCAGTAAACTGTCCATTCAGACCAGTGCATACCTTAGCCATCCTGAACAAAAAGTCAGTTTGGATGGATACAAATCACAGTGATGCCTACAGCAGTGTTGAGAAGGTAGCTTAGCACGCAATGAGGAAGCCAAGGTGGTCTTTACAGCATCTCCATGTTATCCTTCATTTAATCTCTGAATCTGTTTCTTTCAAACGCACTCTATAAAAATAACATCCTTCTCAATGATTTTCAAAGTTACAAGAATATTTTCACTTCCCACAGAGATAGAGTAGATATAATCCAAAGAAAGGGAAACCCTTTTAGCACAAAACACAGTGGTCCTGAATGAAAGCAATTCACAGTCCACACAGTGATCCTTTTTTTTTTGATTACACCAGATTGCCTGATCTATAGATACTGAAATCATTACAAAGTTTTCAAGGAATTATAAGGACATGACAAACTAATAACTACCTACCAGCATGTCTATACCATGCGATGGAGTTTGGTGAAAAAACGGTGATGGTAGCAACAGCCCTCATTGACTAGGTGAACAGTATCAGCCAGCACTGCAATCTTGCATCTTAAATATACACATAAGGATGATGTTACTGCTAAATGCTGAATTTTAGTATTCCCTGTTTCAGGGTGCTAACTGTCTAATTTTAATAGATGCCTTTTACTGTAATTTCTGCATTTAAAGGTTATATATCATGTATGAAAGTATTTCCTATGAAAGAAAGCATGGGTCTATTATCTACAGTGACAAAAAGATCTTGGGAAGGTTTGGCGTTTCTGGTCCCCAGGCAGACACAGACTAAGTAAATTATATAAAAGCTGCAACTGTATAACCTCCTACCCCACCCAACACAGAGGGCTACATTCATTTCCTCAAAATGAACAGGGGTGTATAGCAGCAGAAAGGAGACGTTTAATGAAGAAGGGGACAACAGGCAAAATTCTGTCCCGATAGTTTCTTCTCCCATCAAAAATTAAAACAGCAAAACTAGAATTTACAGTTATGGAATTTGTCCAGCTTCATAAAGTAAAAAGAAACTAAACAGAGCTACCGTGATGCTGCATAGGTATCTAATGCTTTCCACTTGAACATCACTCCTGAGCAGGTGTGTGCCTACTGCAGCCTAGCCTGAGGCTTCCTGCTGAGCCCCTGCTTTACTTTCCCTTTGAACAGAGACTATTTACATACCTTTTAAAATGAAAACATGCTGGCCTCCATTTTGATTGTGATTGCCATCTATTGTTTCATGTAGAAAAACAGCTTTTAAGGTTGCTGATGCTCTGGTGTGTCTCTTATTCTATCACCAAAAAAGGCCTGAAAGATAAAAACAAGGCTGCACCTGCATGGACCTCCACAGGTCCTTCCAGGCAGCTGTCCACACCAGCTCCTTCAGTACTGCTCTCACTGCCTCACGTGGCACAGGACAAACAGACCTCATCCTTTGATCCTTTGCGCACAACCCACCACAAAAACACAAGCCCGCTATTTACTACAAGAATTTCCCTGCTGATTCTGAACACATCCCAGCCTCACATCATTCCTCCCATGCTGCACAGCCATCCCAGCCTCTACTCCCCAGCTTGGAAGGGCAGAAGGTGGGGTGGGCTGAGAGGAACACAAATCACAAATGTTGAAGGAATAGATTCAGCGGTCTGCCTCAACTGGGTTCATGCAGCCACAGCATGTCCCAAGAGCATGCAATAGCCCTGTTGTGCGTTTGAGGGGCATGGCAAACAAGGAGGAAATTCAGCATAAACATAAAGAATGAAAAAAGCATCACTTGGCGGTTACGCAATATTATAAACTGCAATAAGGTATGCTGGCAGCTGTCACAGTTCTTCCCCATTAGCATTAATAAGACACACTAGAATGGAATTAAGATGATTTTACTGACTTCCTAAAAACAAACATTCAAGCTCTCTAAAACTATGCTTGACTTTGATGAGGTCACAAACTTGACCGCGAATTGCATTGGGAACTCATTACTATCTCTATTGCAGTAACAACTAGGGAAGCCCCTAACTGATACCAGGGCTCCTGCTGTACAATCCAGAACATGCACAAGTCAAATAGATGTGTACATATGGAAACAACAGTCTGTGCTTATACAGAATTTACAGCTGAAAGAGGCCAAGACAAGGAGCAGGAGCAGAAAAGTACTAAACACAGGCAGTGAGTGGCTCGGAAGCAAGTAACTGAGTAGCTGAGTCTCAGTTCAATCTGATTTCACTCAAATACCTGAATTTCAAGAAAAGCATTGCATACTGAAAGCAAGCATACTTCAGACATATCAAGCATTCAGGAGCAAAACTGATAGCTCTAGGCATACGACAGTGGTTTCCTAGAATATCTCATGAGAGTCTGAACACCTTAATACCACAAGTGGCCTATACAGAAATCACACAGAAATTGCACCAATTTAGCTAAACTGGTTTGCAAATTGACTTATTTACATCAGAGCTAGCCTCTGCTGCATTCCGTTAAGTGTGGGAAAATTGGTTTGGAACCCAAACTAAGCTAACTCAGTACTGGCCACTCTTACCCTGATTGAACCACGGTCATACAAGCTTGTTACACTGATTTAGGTAAATCAGCTTTAGCAAACAATTTAGTTAAATCAGTGCCAATTCTGTATTGAGGCCACAGATAGGATTCTATTTTTTTTCACTTTTCACATCGCTTATTTCCCAGTAGTACAGCTTATGTGAAAACAAATGTATCACAATGAAGTAGAAAGCACAAATGCCTATTTCAGTCACACATATAGCAGAATTATATTTAAAACACTCAAAAGGGGATTTACTCTGTCCAAATGTATGGATATCTCTCAGCTATGTCTAATCATCTAGGCCTATATCTCTAACTATTAAGAAGATGGGGAACTTAGATTCCTAATTTTAGGTGCTCTGAATTGCACCTCCTGGCTGCCTAGCTGAAAAATTATATACCACAACATTTGAGAACTTTTCAAGCAGAAATTGTGTAGAGGATTCTGTAATAGGAATATAATAGATCTACAGATAGGATAAAAAAAATAGAGGCAGTTCTCATTGCAGTTTTAAGCTTGTAAGTCTAACAGTGTTCAAAAAGAGAATATTGTTCATTATATTTAACAGTGATGAGCTGTGAGTCTATGGAGGTTTTGGGGGTTTTGTTTTTTTTTTTTTTTTACATTACCCACTAAAAGGGGGGAAAAAAAAGGGTATGGACTCTGCCCACGCATTCTGTGTTGCAGGATCAGATATCTAAGCTCATGAGATGTACCACTAGCTCTACAGATGCAAAGACCCACACTTAAGGAATGGAGCCTTGCTGATGAATCTTTCTACAGAGGAGCAATGGGTTACTTAAATTTAAAAAGTCCTCAAGTGATAAGAAAAAATAAAGAGGAAAAAAATAAAGAGGAAAAACAAGTGAATTATAAAAATAGGAAATAGCCAAAAGAAAATTAGTTTGTTCAAAAAATTAACAAATTTATGAAATAAGGATGATGACGATTCATATGCTTGAATAAAAAAGTTAAGAAAAATCTAAATTTAGTGCAGAACTAGAACTGTCTCTGACCGTGCATATCTAGGCAGAGTTTTCCTTTCTACACAATTATCAATAAGGCATTCCAAAGTGAACCTCTGATGAAAGGCATCATAAAATCATCATTCACACATACCAATTTTTATATGTTTGGTTGTTCCATTTCTTCCTGTTTGTTCCAAAATAATTCCAATTTTCATAAAGTGGTCTGATTATGAACACAAAGCAATTTATCAAGACTGTCTGACACTTTAATTTCCATCATTTATAATTCAGGAAAAGGGGTATCACAAATCTCCAAGCTTCATTTTCAATTTTTACTTTTCTTCCTCTCCCTTTCTGAGTCTTCATCTTAATTGAATACATGCATAATAAGTCTCCTAAACCCAGTAATAAAAATGTATCCTAGAGGTCAACCAACATAGCATTTTATGTTATTTCAAGTCACTTGCTCTTCTGCTCATTTTTGTCTCTCATTCTTCATATCAAACTAACATTAGCTAATAGCATTAACAGTGCTATCTTTAAAGACAGAAAACTGATGACACAGTCAAGGACAATGATACCGCTTTTTTATGGTATTAATCCATAGCAGAAACAGTTCACTCTGAAATTCCCCTTGAAAATAATGTAAGACTGACAACCAAGCAAAGGATTTCCAGTTCTAGATTACTTACAAGCCTGACTTCTTTAACCAGTATCAGAATTACAGAGGCACGTTAAGTGAATGACAAAGCAAACCACCTCTTCTTCATTGCTGTGAGCATAAAAATACATTATAAATCATAACCCCTATGTATCACAAAACCATTTTATTGCCATAATATAAATTTACCACAAAAAAAAAAAATCTATAAAAAAGGATTCTACTACAAAGCTTCAGATAGCTTTTAAGACAGTAAAATACAGGAATTTTTATTAGCTCAAGCCTGGCACTCCAGACGCCATCACATTCCTGCATTCCAGACAACAGCTGAGAGAAAATTTAGTCCTTTTCATTCTAGAGAGAAAATTTAAAACGAAAAAAAAGAAGGGGTTGTTGAACAGTTTCTTCTCAACGTTACGTTTGACCAAAGAAAAGCGTGACATAAAATCGAAGGAGGAATATGGGCTTAGAAAACATGTTCATTAAGTTTCTAATTCATTCATATTTTCCTTTATTAAAAGAGGGGGAATCTCTGCACTGGGAAATGTAGAAAAAATTGACATTGTCTTTTAAAAGTTCCAACCCATCATTTATAGTTATCTTCACCATTTCTCTGCAGAGCAAGACATTAGCCATTCTTGACACTATATTCTGTGGTTCTCTCCCAAAAGAATAAAAACCAGTGCTAGCTGATATCACATAAATGTAACTTTTGCAGAAGAGTACCCTACAATGGACTACAGCTCACCTAGTTTTCTTAGCCTCCAATAACTTAAAAATGTTCTCGTTGTTTAAAAAAGTAGAAGAATAACCTGGTATTTGAGGTTCCTCAAAGTCTTATTAGGATACTTTCTTACTGTTGCAGTACCAGTGTTCTTCCAACAGCCGCCCTAAAAAAGGCTTTGAGACCAAGAAAAAGCCTTGATTTGAGTATGTCAGTTAAGAATGTATAGTATAGCTCCCTTAGGATAATTTTGTTCAAGGCTATTTTGTAAAAACTAACGAGCTAGAAATAAAAGGAAAAAAAAAAAATCTCTATGCTACTTAGTGGTTTTCCTGAATTTCAGATATAAAACATTTATCTTATTAGCCTCTTCTCTTTAACATGACCTATTTTTTTAGTTTCCTATGAACTGGAAAAAAAAAAAAAAACAGCGTTCAGTTTCCTTGAAAATCACAGTATTATAATATTCATAATATTGGTACATATGGGTATTTACTTAAAGTGTTTTGTCTAACACAGTTACACCTCAATGCCATATATGTTACATATTTCCAGGCATTTAACTTCAAAATCTCCTATCTAAAAAGCTACAAATACGGCCAAAGAAGCACTTCGTTTGATAGAGAAGTTATGCACGAGCACAGTGTCAAGATTACGAGCTACTGACTCTCTAGAAAAATAAAAAGCAAATGCATGTACAGGATCACATTCTGAAGCTTACAGAGGTACACTGAATTTTTGCCATTCAGATACAGCTTCAGAGAGATTCACGGCAAACTGAAAGATTTTTTTTTTCCAAAATTAAAGAACCAAGTGTATAATTATGCCTAAGAAGACTGTGTAGCTCTGTACGAGTGGGCACTGAGGCTTCTCCCTATCCTTTTCCTTTCCCTTCTCCCCTTCCATTTATTCTAATCAGCTGAAGAATTCCCAAGGATTGTGATAAATGCAAATATTTTCACCCTACAAAACTGTTAACATGTATTTTTTCTTCCCTAGGCAACAGAATAAAAATCCAGAAGCAACTATAACCAACACAACCTACATTTCAGGGCAACACCAGTCCCTAATTTTCTGAGCCTCACTTACTTTGTGGTCTTCAAACAAAAAAACCCTCCCCAACACGCCTTTTCTTTTCTCTCCCTTGGCCTTTCTTTTTATTTAATTGCCATTTTAAATGTATCATTTTTCTTCAGCATCTCCTGATTAGATTTTTCCTGTAAGATCCTCTCTCCTCAAGGTCTTAGTGTATTTTTTTTCAGATTGGTTTCCTATTTATAGGAGCACTCAAATCCTCTAGCACACTTAGCTTATCAGTTTGACAATGCTCAGTCTGTCCAGGACTCCCTGCATATTCTAGGAAATCCTTTCCCAATTCAGAGATTGCCAGACTAATGCGGGAAGCACAGTGTCCATTTAAACACAAATACCCTTGATTTGAAAGAACAGTATTATGAACTCCAGTCTTTACAAAAAGCACGGTGAGTATTTAGTTTGATAAGTTTTGAAAATATTTTGAGATATTAAAATATCACAGCAGTGAAGGAGGACCTTCTTAAAATCTAGTGCCAAATTCAGTTTAAAAAGCACTGCAGCTCATTATCATGGCTACAAGCTCATAGCTTTTTCAGGGCCAAAATAGTCACTCATGCCAAGAATTTGCCATTACCACTAGGAATACATCGAACTATCTTTTCACGTTAGACTCTTGTAATGGAAGGTTTGTTTTTTAAAGTTATATGATGAAACAAGATCTGCCCTACAGTCCTGGTTCAGAACCAGCCTTAGCAAATTCAGAACCATGGACAACATCAGCATGGTGCCTGCGCAGAAGAGAAAGCATATGCAGCAGACTTATAAAGCTATAATTCTGTAAACTTGCTGTTGCTAAATCCTCTATAGTTGGTTTATTACTTGGAAATGTGCATTCAATTCTAAACAAAAGATTTTATATTGTTTCACGATCAGACGTTACTCTGTGTAAGGAATCATGCTGAAGTCCAGCCCTGCTTAGTGCAGCTATTAACAACACACCAGAGAAGAATTTTTCAAACTTCAAAGCCTCAGAAGAAATCCCAAAAATGCAGCTTTTTCCTATCAAGGCTATAGGCAATGATCATTTCAGGTAGAAAAAGAAACTGAGCTCATTTGTTTATCCTGCATCTTGTTCCAAAGCAATTAACTGAATGAAGAAATGGCTTGCCTGGCCGTGATCAGAGCAGACTTAACACTTGTCAACTGCCGTCTTTTGGAATTAATTCAGCCAATATCACCACATGCTTCAAGCACATCCCCAAATCTTGGCCAGATATAGCTGGATGGGGGGTTTTTTGTGGTTTTTTTTTTCCAGCACAGAAACATGGCAGTTAAACAATTAATGAATTTCCTGTAATAATTCAGTACAGCTTCTCTGATATGTAAAAGTAGCAGCCTGTGCTGAACTGGAAAGGGGTGTTTGTGGGGGAAAAGGAAAAAAACAAACTAACATCATTGGTGCCGCCAGGCATCTGTAAAGGCAGATCTTCAAATACTTCAAATACTTCAACAATTTTGATGGCAATGCTCTTGCTCTCTGTGGCTTCCACCACTTATAGAACAATTCAGATTTCTGATCAAGTTAGCAAAATGTTTGGCTTTGATTCACAGTGAACTACTAAACAACATCTTACTCATGAAAATGCATTCACCTCTACAGGAAGAATTCACTCATCTCTATAGGGAGAACTCACAGCTAGAGTTCTTGTGTCAGTCAGTCTTGTATATGAGAAGCAAGACAGAAAGATGGGTGTTATTTCAGAATTAAGGAACAGGTATTACTTATTGTTTTGGAAAAATCTCTTACCAAAATTTACAGTAACTCAATTACAACACTGCCCTGTGCTTAACCAATACTGATCACCAATATAGTTGAACACAACTAATTAACACATTAAAAAGCAGCAAAGAATAGCAACAAGCTTTCACTAAACAATGCAAATGCTCCTGAAATAAAAAGTTAGGTACTACCATAAGTATTGCTCACACAGGGCATTCCTTTGGGATCTTGGCTTTCTTTTTTTTTTTAAAATAGGAGAAGTCTGATAAAATGCAACCCTTAGAAGTGCAGCTGCAAGCTCCACCATTTTCCCCCCATATCTAGTGATGGTGATCCTTGGCCACCACACTTCAAAAGCAGGTACAGAACACAACCAAGAATCAACATATCATTGAAAATATCGAACAATCTTTCTAATATACTGCAGATCAAATTGGTAGCAGAGCCAACTGTAAAGATTGACCAATATTTCTCATTTTAAAACTCTCTACTCTGTTGTGCCAGAATTTAACTGCACAGGCTGAATGCCAAATGCCTTTGCAAATGTTCAGCAATTTGTGAGAAAAATTGAGAATTACATTGTTTTCAATTGTATTCAATTCTGGAAACCTTTTATTTCAGAAACGTTACCATTATGTTTTGAAGGAAAAATTTTGACAAAGTGTATCTGTGCCAAACCCCACCTTAATGCGATTTCCTTGTGTTCACGTGCTGCAAAGTAATTTTTATTAACATGACTGAAGAAATTTTTTTCCCATGTAGACCCTGCCTCAGTCAGTTCACAAAATGGACAATGTTTTCTTATTGAATTCAAAGTTTCCTTTTTTCCATATTGTTCAGATGTGGGATATATGCCTCCTTATCTGAATACACTCTTCCAACAGTGCTCTGCAAACAAAATTATCAATATATTATAAGGATTTCCTCTCATGCTCATTACTGCATATATCCAAATGACTACACAGTCCCAGTTTATTCCCAGCATAGATCCATGCTATCAAGTGAATGAGGCAAAGGTCTGGGGAAAAAAAAAAAGAAAGGGAAAAAAAGAAAGCGAAAAAAGAGGGCCATGGTATGATTAGGTGTGCTTAAATCTTTGGGCACAGAAAACAGAAAACTACCCCTGAACTTTAAAAAATACCGAGGCTCTCCATTGCACCATATTTGACAGTCACCAACTAAAGTACAATTCCCCTTTATTTTACTGCATTATTTGAGTGCTGCATTATTATTTAAGTTATTTTTTTATTTTTTAAGGTAAGAGAACATTTGTACCTTCCCAGTTTGCAGACTGGGTGAACCACAGTGGTGTAGTGAACCACAGAAGATGTTACGGCCTAGCAAAGACATAAACCTGGATCTCCAGAATTCCCTGCTAGCCCTTTAGTCATTGAGCCCTCTTCACTCTCCATGTCCCTCCTAGCCTGGCCAAATGAGTTCATCATAACAAAATTCCTACACTATTCACAGCTTTCACTGTACTATGACCTTCTGCATCTTTGGCTTAAATGTTGGTTTCGTGGTTTCATGTTTCTCTTCATTCGGTATTCCTCACAAGAAGCAGAGATGTATGAACTCGACTTGAACTGAACCTCTCTTCCTTCTAAAAAAAATAACTAAATGAAAAAATACAGGTAAATGAATAATAAAATAGGTTGCAAGACTTCAAAGATGAAAAATCATGGTGTTATCAACATGACCTGATGAAAATGATTACTAAATCTGATTGTATTTAATATATCCCCTTACCAACAGCTGAAGAAGGGAAACCTGCATCCCTGAGAGATATGATTTTCTTAAAATGTCTTATAAAATAATATAAAGAATATATAGGTTTTTACAGTATAAAAATCAGTACGGTTCTAGTGCAATTCTAAATAATTTAACAGACAAACTTGACCTTTTTATAGGGTTTTAAGCCATTCTGTGTAACTTTATAAAAGGAACATAATTACTTGTTGTAGGATGTTTGAAATAAAGCCGTAGAAAGAATAGTCTCCTCGTTTACATTTTATAGGTGCTTTCCATAAAAAAAAAAAAAGTACACCACAAAAATATTGGTTTGCTCTGGAATAATTAAGCACTTTTTAAATGACATAATGCATGTCATAATACAGTAAGGACTGCACAAAACACTGTACAAAAATTTCCACCTTGATTTAGTATTCATCACACAAAAGGCAGAGCTCTCAAGTATGGAAGGATTTCCTTACATCAGTCAAACCCTCTCCCAGTCACAACAGTCCTTCAGCCTCTGCTTGGCTTCCTCTTTTAACATGTTCTTGAGCTCCAGTTACTTATGCAGAGTTATGCTTCCTGATGTAACAAGTGTAAATGTAAGTGCTTTCTTGAGAAAAGACATCTTATGTTGGCAGGACTTCCAAGTGAAAAGCAACTTTATCTTGTTTTGCTGTTGTGTTTTGGTTTTTGTTTTGTTTTGTTTTTTTTAAAAAAAAAAGACCTACTGATCTCCTACCTAAGAGCTCTGAACCAGGTGGCCATTTATAAGAAAGTTAAACCAAAGGATAGAGATTTTGAAAACAATTAAATCTCTACAGGATTGTGAAAATAAGGGATCCATTTAGACAGATTCAAACACCCTTCAGTGAGACAACGTTGCAAAGTGAGTTCAGAACCTTCTGACAGCAACAAATCTGCACTCAAAGGAGACTTTATAATATGCCAAGTGCAAGAAAAAATTTAACTGGCCCTGAGTCACCCATAAGATATACATGCACAGAAAGCAAGATTTCTTTAGTTACAGAACTGCTTCAGGTTTTTCCCATTTTTAGTAAGATAAAATTTATAAAGAATAGAACATTATTTCTATCATCAAACATGATTAACAAAATACTGCAAGCCAATAGAGTAATATATATGTATATCCAGTAAGACAGATCTATCATATTCATACAGTCCACAAAACTGTACTTGAACTTATAGATGGGAGGTGAATTAAACAAGTAAAAGTAAGAACACTGAATTAAGTCACGAGATCTGGGATGCAGCCTTCTTCATTAAAATCTTCAAGGACAAATGCGAAAGAAAAAAAAAAAAATCTTCTTGACTACCATAATTACAGGTTAGGAACACCAATAGATGCATTGGTTTAGAAATGTGTGTGTGTGTGCATATACATACACACAAAAATATTTGCATCCATATTTATATACACGTACAAAAACTCCACCCGAAGTTTGAAAGCACCAGGACCACACCTGTTCTCCTCCTTTGTCTCAGACTCACATTTCACCCCTGTTTCTGCAGTGCACACAGTTGTCACGCTGTACTTGTCTGAACAGTAGAATTGCGATGAAAAATTTATTTCACGCATTTTCCTTTAGCCTCCACTATTGCCAAGACTTTCCCACCCAGAGACAAGGTTTGGGTTTCTGGAGGCAGCATTTTACTCAAAGTATGATTAGGAAACTGGAACAATTACCTTGTTGTTTGAAAATTGCATTGCCAGTAAACAAACAAAATAAGATTTGCAAAGTTTGTTCATTATAATTACTAATACACACCTCCTGATCTGTATTTTCAAGGAGTACACAAACAATAGCAGCACAAGACAGGAGTTTCATAATTTTCCTCATGCTACTTTAGAAAGTTAGCTATTGATATTTGAACAAAAGCAGACATTATTTCAAAGAGGATTGCCTTCATCTCATGAGTCTGTCAGGATTGCAGCGCAAGGTAGGTTGTTCTAATGAAATACAAACCCAACAAGAACTACATCTGAACTTCTCTAGAGACTAATGGGTACATTTCTGCTACCAAATTCAAATGCCTTTAAATTGTTGAGAACACAAAATCACTGAAGTTTTGCTGGGTTTTCATTTCAATAAGTGATGTATGACATCACGCTTTCAAAGAAAAGCTGCTAACACAGCTACTAAAGGTAATGTTAACAGTAGAAAGGTATTTACAACTATCATTGTACTTCAAACTGCAGCAGAATGCTTAAATTTATTACAAAAGCATTGGAAAAGGCATTGATTCAGAAGTATTAGAACAGCCAGTCACTGGCTCAGTGAAGTGCAAGATACTGAATACAACAAGGTATGGCTGAAGAGTGAGGTAACGGATAACCAAGAATGCACTCTGAGAGCCTCTGCAGATAGTTCTGTAGCTGTCACAGAACCTGGATTGAGGTGGAGACCAGCTGCAAGACTCTACCTACCTACAGTAGCTGTTTCAAAAATGTAATAAACCTAGTCATTAGAGAAGTCATTTTGAAAAGATCAAAGCTCCCTTCTCACTTTAAGATTAAGGAAGTGGCAACTGCAACAAGAAGCATAAGTGGATAAACCTGAAGTTTAAGGACAACCATCTTCCATCCTTAAAGCAACAAACATCACTCAAAAAAAACCCAGACATGCAACACAAAATGCCTTTGCCAGTTTTAAGGTTTGGCTGGCTATATTGTGATAAACCAAAATAATGAAGATATGTTCTTTGCTTCAGTCCATAATGGATCATTTTTCACCAAGATGTAATTTTCCCTTTTATAACATATTTTCTCTTTTTCAATTCTCCCAGCTCATTTGTTCTGCTATCAAGGCACCAACTTAAAATACACAATGACTAACCAAGGAGACCCTGTAGCTGCAATGCATCAAACCAATTTTGTTGACCATTCACGGGTCACTGAAACATCAGCTTCACATGCCTGTTTTGGAGACAAATGACAAACATGACCGTTTTTTTTCCCCAAGCTGCACAGGTGTATCACCTAGGCAAGCAGGAAAATAACTTCAGCCTGCTGTCAAAAGTCTCAATCCTCGAATTCGAAACTATATTCAAATAGCCTTGAATATAGCCAGTAATAAAATTTATTGGCCAAAGGATGAAGATGCCTACGGTGTGTAAATCAATTTGTTTAACATCAAGTATTACCAGATAATGAGCAGATAGTGAGTTACACAGCAGAGCTGATGTTCAATCCTACCCTGCTTGATTTCTACCCAAAAAAAAAGCTGTTGATGTCATTTATTATTGCCATTTACTATACACGCTTTATTTTTTAAAACATGAAAATATGAAACATAATTATTAAGTAAAAGGACTTCATTTTCCATTGTAAGGGAAAAGAAGGTTGGAAAACCAGAACTTATTTATTTAGAATAGACTATTTCAGTTGGAGGGGACCTACAATGATCATCTAGTCCAACTGCCTGACCACTTCAGGGCTGACCAAGTTAAAGCATGTTATTAAGGGCATTGTCTAAATGCCCCGAACACTGACAGGCTTGGGGCACCCACCACCTCTCTAGGACTCCTGTTCCAGTCTTTGACCACCCTCTTGGTAAAGAAATGCTTCCTCGTGTCCAGTCTAAACCTCCCCTGGCGCAGCTTTGAACCATTCCCACGTGTCCTGGATACCAAGGAGAAGAGCTCAGCACCTCCCTTTCCACTTCCCCTCCTCAGGAAGATGGAGAGAGCCAGAACTCAGTTCCAACTGAGTTTTTTTTATAATTTGTTTAAATAATTTCCCAGACTAATGCAAGAACATTCAAGATGAAATCCAAATGTACTTGCACATCAATTATATCCTAAAATTCAAATAGAAAACTGAAGGTAGATATCAAACCTAGAACTGAAAATGCAAGAAAACTCCGTTCCCAAATGTGATCAGAAACTAGGAACACAAATAAGGTTCTTCTCCAAACTATCTGGATTAAAACTAGAATACTGCAAAATTCCTGTCAGAAAAAACCTGCATAACACTTGGGATGATATGAAAAAAAAATCTAAGTTAACTTTTTCAGCTCCTAACAATTCATTATCCTGTGAAATTAAGATACTCCTGAAACCAATTATTCAAAATAATTGCCATTCATATGGGTAAAGAATTACTAAGTGCCAATGAAGAAGATAAAATAGACAGTTTGCTTGAAAAGTATAGAGAATTTTTGAATACCTATGTAAAAATAAGGACTAACGAGGACATCTCCTTTGGTATTGTCTAAGAACTAAGAAAGTTTATACCCACACATTTGTTTACTTTAAAAACATCTTTTACATTGTCCTGTAATAATTTTTACCAGTACTTTAAAGAAAAAATTAAAAATCTGTGATTGCACAGGCTTTATATAAAATGGTAATTACTACATACTTGATTACCCTCAGTCTTATAGCAGACAGCATATAAAAGCCTAATATATTTTGTGAACATTTATGATCCGAGAAATTAAACAGGCCAATAGAAATATGATTAGAGGACATTATTCTTCCCTTTACTTAAGAGCACCCACCACAGGATGCCATTTGGGATGGTTAAGCACTCTCACTCGGTGCTGCGGCAGGCACCAACGAAGTCCCCTTGCCAAATCGTCAGGAACTCAGTGTGCACTCCTTAATATTGCAACAACGTGTACGCAGCATTTCACAGCACTGTTCTTTAGCCCTCTTTTTCACTCTACTGAACTTCATCTTGTCCAGTGCAATTCACTGAAAGAGAATTTTCTCAGCCGTTAATTGAGTTTCAGCATTTGATTCCTGTTGCCTTAAAATCCCACATACTATCAGACCCCGAGTATTGGGGTAGCCTTGTGCTGTTATCAAAGCAAGTATTTCAGTGGGGTGGAAGTCATTCCTAAGGAAGAATTATTTCTCTTAGGATAAGGATTAAACAGTTAAAAAGAAGATTACTGCTAGACAGCTAGTACTCTACACATTATCAAAACCAAACACATAAACTTCAAGAGATACATCACCTTTTTCAAAGTCTAGGCACACCAAAAAAATATAATTTTGTATGCTATACATTAACGAAAATATAAACGCTTAAGAAACTAGACTTATCTCAGAAATAAGACTAGATGATAGTGTGGTATATTTAATGCATATTAATGAACTTTACCACATTATTCAGCACTGGGGTAAGAGCCCATTCTCGGTTTACAGCACTTTTCAGGAGCATATCAAAGATCTGATATCTAAGGTTCACCTAGAAACACTAGAAAACTACAAAAGGCTGTCTGTAGTAAGAAAGGACTGAATTATTACACTGCTGTAATAATTAACCTACTGGTATAAAGACCAAAAACACAGCAACATCTCAGAATTTTCAACTTAAAGGCAGAGGGGAAAAAAACAACACACACTTATGATATATAATTGGATAATTTGGGTTTTAAGCTTCAAGTTACCACTTCAGTCAAAAATTCTGTAAAGCAAATCACAAATCACAAGAAATTGTATTTCATGTGACTAGATGGTACTCTATTTTTAACACTACTGATTAACAGACGAAAGTGGAGTTTTTCGTTCAAAAGTGCTTTACTCATCATAAAGTACTAACAATGATGTTAATTAAACACATTTGTGGAACTAAAAAATCCAACCATGTGATTTCATGTTTGTTCTCTACAGCTATTTCTACAGCTCTCTCTGACAAAATTACCATTTAGTTATATCAACATATACATGTGTATGTCACAATAGGGAAGGGAACATACCAGGTCATCACTATAACTTGAATCCCTTTTACCATGCTGATATTCCAAATATTCCCATGTCTGTATTTTTATTTACCTAGCTACTTTACTCATGGTAAAAAGAAAACTGCAGAAATCCCCACAAGTTTCGACAGTGAATCAATAAGCTTATGTAAATCACACTGCCAGAAGTAAGGTCTAAAGAAGAGTTTAGTAAAGAGAATTAAAAGGGAACATACTATCCCCATCAGGTGCTAAATATAGAAAGCATAAACCCTTTCTTTCCAGCTGTGGCTGAAGGAAACCATGTTTCCCCAAGGTGTGCCAAGAGTCTGAAGTGCAGGACGAGCAGAAGGAGTCTCTGCAGAAATGAACAGCACTGAAACAGCACTTGATAACGAGAAGAACTTGTCTCTTCCATCTTAAAACTACTGGACAGCAGCACTTCATAAGAGATTACTAAAATATTAAAAATTTATATAGGGATGCCTTTCCTCTTCTCTGATCCTTCTGCCCCAATTGCAAGGTAACTTCATAGGAAGAGAACAGGCACTTTCTGCCAATGATCATTGAGGGAGAAAAGGACAAGCACGTTTTACACAAACTTCCCTTAAAAATATCTTAAAGTTCCTACAGCGAAGGAAACTAATCAAGGATTTGGGATTAGTCCAAGTTTTGAACTTGTTTGATTATGACTCAACACAAATTCACCAAAACAAGCAAAAATGCTAACTTCTTCGCAGCGTATTGATCAATATATTTACCTTGGACTAAACACCAGACACTTTAAGAAAATAGGGACGGCGAAGGTACCAGTTTTCTTACATCACTTTTTTCGTATCCTGACTGCATCATGTGACAATGCCACGATAACGTGATACCTCATCTGATGGTAGCATTGACACCTATACAATATTCACAAGAAGTTGTGAGCTCTTCCTCCCACCACCATCTCAATCAGTTTGAAGGGAATTTCTCATCCCCAAAGTAAACCATTTAAGAATTTTACCATGGTAAACAAAACCTGACAGATAGCACATCACATATTAACTTCATAAAGGAAGGGAACGTGGTCTGCCAGATTTCTCAACTGAAAATACTTCTCCCACCGTTATTATCTTGGGCTGTGTGTGTTAAGCTAATTTCCACTTCCAGTTACACCAAAGCAAATTCAGCATAAGGCCATTAAACGAATTATTTTAGAGTCATTGGAAGACGAATCTGGCTGTATGCACGTGCACTTATGTAACAGCTATTTCTGAAATGATATGACGGATCATCTCTGTGGCATTCATGTCAGAGCCATGACAGAATGCTTTTCCCAGATGAATAAGGGACAGCAAGAAGGCTGTGTTCAATGGAAAGAGGAAGCCAAGGGCTGGCTTGTTTCCATGGAAACAGTAGCAGCATCAGGCAGAACAGCTGTAGAAGAAAAGGCAGAAGTTCGGGAGGCAGAAATCTTGCTGGTTTTACCTCACCGATACGTCAGTGTCATCAGAGACCATCTACATTTAAGGTAGATCAAGCTAGTTTATGTTGAATACGTCATGTATTAAGCTACAATTTCCAATTAAGGCTTTTAACAGCCAACATGCCAGAAGTGCATTAATAAAAATTACTTATAATGGGTTTTAGTCAGCCCATGTACACATGAAGCTACGGAGTGTATGAGTATCTGTAACAGTGATGCATTATGATTTTTGTCATTAGGAACAAAGCTTGCTGTTTCTTTAAAAACAACAGCTCCCATAGTCTAAATGCTTCAAGCAGAATGACTGGTTTTCACCACTTTACTCTAACGGACTCCTTTCCCACTTAAAAATAAATTCAGCACTTTGATTACCAACATGGTAAAAGGAATACCCTCTTTTCAGTTTCTTTATCAGCCTTTAATGTTTATTTTCTTTGTATACTTTTATAATCATTTTCAGATAGAAGATGCCTGCATAACTCAAAAATTATTAAAGGTAAAATCTAAAGTACACTTGCTTTCCTTGTTGGATAAGACAGAGAGTAAAGATTTGCACATATAAATTAAAGGGTCTTTCTATTTGTTAAGAAAGCAAATAAACTCTGCTAATCACTATTAATCTACAACTGTGTATTCTGAGATTAACATATCTTCACCACTCCATTCACGATGTCTCAATCGAACTATCCCAGTAGTGTTGCTTCCACCAAAAATAAAAACCGTTTTGCATCATGAACAGCCAAAGCCCTAAATTTAACCCACCCCATTCATTCACCCTAGTACATGACAGGTATCTAGGTACCTGGAGAAAATGTAAGCAAGCCACCAAATAAAGACATAAGTTATCTTTAATAAGAACGCTCTCCAATATGATTTCCATTGCTTTAACCTTTCGAGGGGATCTATAAAATCATATTTTCTCTCTCTCCCATCTCACTCATTTCAGCTGGTTCTTCCAACAACCATCCTCACCAAATGTTCAAAGCTAGTGTAGATGTTATGGGACACTGAAAGGAGTCTCTGACTGTAACTTCATGTAAAGCAGTAGATAGGAACTTCACATTTCCATCCAACAATACCACTCACTGCTCAAGCCCAGCTCCTCATGTCACGATGAAGCAGCATAAGATCAGTATTTTTAAGGACACTTGCAAGGCATAAGTATCTTGATGACTAGACCTCAAGGCTTTTGTGGTTTTATTTGTATTTCAGTGAATACTTACAACAAACTTTACAAATACTTGCTAATTACTTTTTATCCTTCCCTTGTAAACCAAGTAACTATGATCTTTCCTATAGATAAAGACCGTACAGCAACAGAGTTGTGTAACTTGCCTTCCGCTGCTGAAAGGGGGGGTGCTGCAGGCAGCGCCTGCTCCAGTGCTCTGGGCCACACTGAGTCCCATGCTGCTGAGTTACCCAGCTTCGCAGGCGCTGTCCCCTTCTCTGTGAACAGATTTACAGTCTGCTCAGAAAGTGAAGGCTCTATAGCTATGAACTTTGTTAACCTCAGGGCCATTTCTGAGTTCCTGCACTAAGTACATGAGCAATCTATAATCCTTAGGAAAAATCAATGACAAATACTAATTACTTCTTTAAACAGCATCACGTTTCAACTATTATTCAAAAGTAAAAGGCCTTAAAAGCTTAATTAATTTGAAATGTGATATCTGAGACTAGCACTGACATTCTAGGTCCTGCTGGGCATCTGCAGTCATTCTTTTAAACTCAGTGCTTAATTATGCCTCTTGTACTTTCTTACAAACTATTTAGACATATCTTTGCACTTTACTAAAGCATAATGAGTACTTTGCACTTATGAGCCATCAAAGGATACCAAAACCATTTACAGGTATCAGCTAGTCAAACTCACAATGCACAGGTATGATTCAGCTAAGAATCGGGTAAGTGTCTGTTTCAGAGATGCTTAGACCAACGCATAGAAAGATTTAGTTGCCCGATGCTTCTCCTCCTATGACAGTATCTTACGGTAGTAGCTTTCCATATCTACATAATAGCATTCTGTCAAATAGCAGTTTGTGAATGATTGCTCTGTTAAGCCTGGAATGAAAGGAGTACTGCTGTACTCTTTAATTTCATTTCACAGTGTTGAAGGTTTCAAAGCAACTGTATGTACATGGATTACATTTCATACTTACAAAAAGCATGTTTGGTAGATGTCACTATCTGACTATCAAACTGCATACACTGAAAGGTGAAAATTTTTTTAGAATCTCAAATAAAGTAAACCTTCTTGTCAACAAACTAGTTTCACTATTTATATAACATCACTGGATGGTCTTGCTAGAATAATCTTGTGCGTGCACTATCCCCCAATAGGTTACCATGGCAACTTATATTTGAATTTCTATAAATTTCTATTTTTAGAGATCACAGTTTAGGATAAAGAAAATCACAAATATTAAGTACCATTTCATTAATAGAAAATATCCCATTTTTATCATCATCATACTTCCCAGAACAGACATTGCTGAAGTTAAATCAGGCAGTAATGCTAAAAAAATAATTACCACAGTTATTAAGAAAGTTTACCACTAAGCAGCCTCGACATAATCTGAGTGGTGTATGAGTCAGTAGCTAACACTATGAGGCAAAGATTGATGTTCACTGAGTTTTGTCTTTATTTCAGTAAGGCCAGGATTTCACTCAAATGTTTTTGGAGTTAGTCATCATTTCAGCTGACACAAAACAAAACTGTATTTGCCAGAATACTCAGAAAATAATGTCTTTGTTTCAGGTGTGGGAAAGTGTTGAATTGACAGTAACGTCTCAGTGCCAAACTAAGGTTACCATCACCTTAAGTTACTGTGTTCAAGAGTGCTTACTAAGTGCCTGCTAGTCCTTAAATACACATTTACTTAATGCTTTAAAACTTGCCAGCAATTCTCGAAGTTGTCTCCCTACCTGAAAGATCAAGGTACAGAGTAGCAGCCTTGAAGAAAATGAAAACACTGATTTAGACGCTGTTGTTACGGCTCTGACACTGCCTTATTCTGGCTGCCTGGAGTTGAAAACAGAATATAATGTTCAAAACTAGTTTTTCTGTTATAAAAAGGTAAATACCTTAACTTCTAAGAGACGAATATTGCTGTGTCACAATTTTCTATTATAGTGTTAACTACAGCATTCATTTTGCAAACTCAAAATATCTTTACCCAAGTCCCTGACAGTTCAGGACGGTCTAGTACAGATGGAAAATTTGGAAAGCAAGTGCCTACAGGCTCTGTCAAAGAGTGGACCAAAGTGAACTGAAAAACCAAGTGACAGCTACAACTCCAGGGCGCAACTGCAATCAGCATGCCTACCTTCCTATTTCTCCTGATATCTTCCATTTAACATTTACTTCGCACTCCTCAGTTCTCCAGCAAAGTGGAGTAGAAAGATTCCCTGTCGTAAAAGCTGCAGATTTGACGCTGTCAGCAACTTTCCACGAAACAGTAGGTGAAAGACAACCTGCAGCGCAATCACCGCGTGCACTACTTTGAGACGGACAAATTTTCTTTAGGATTCAGACAGCTAAGATGCGAGCAACGTGGGTACATCATTGATGAGCAAAGATATAGACACTTGCGGTAGTTTTTCTTCAGAACCGATCCTTTATTAAAAATTTATTTCAAGTATCAGCTGCAACCAGCTGTCAAGGGAAAATGTATTGGTGGGCAACCTTCAAAAACATAAACAACGCTGGCACTCAGCAAGTGACAGTAATAACTACAAGGACTTTTACTTTCTGTTTAACTTACCTCACTAAGCTCATAGGAGTTGCTAACATTCACAGAAACTGCATCAGGCCATGGGGTACAATTCAGGAAGTCACTTAACCACACGCTTATGGTCACATCTATGAGATTGCCAGTGAAATCAGTGGAACTAATTGTGAGGTGAGACCCACCATAACAGCACTTTCTGCAGGATGAGGCTTAGCTCTGAATACTTCATGGGAATCCTGGTAAATACGCTGCAAAACACTTATTACCATTTTATAATCAAACACTTCCAATTACGAGTTCTTTTTCTTGTATTGCAGGGAGGATTTGCTGGTGGTTGCTTTTCTCGTTGCTAAATTCAAGGTACCGCTGTGTATTTCTCTCAAAGGAATTACAACCATTTGTTTGCTCCAAAGCCCTAGGTTAGAAAGCAAACCCACATCGCCACTGACAACAGCAACTAAAAGATGGAACTAAAATCCAAATCATCAAAGTAGAAAGCAGTCAGCATCAAAATCTAAAATCCCTATCTAAATAACGGAAACTTAGTACGATCATTTAGCGCCTTGTACCCACAGCCTCAGTCACAGAGCCAGTGAGGGTCACCCTGAGAAATCAATGGAGGAAGAGCCAGGGTGACCCCCTGTCACACTTACTTCGTTGAACTCAGATCACCTCCCAGCGCAGGCAGAGTGAAGCTGGGAAAGGGCTGAGGTCGCTCTCCTGCACTGCTGTCACCACCTCACCCCAAACCCAAGACCTCCGAAAGCTGAAGGAGGGATGATGGTCTCCTGGTGGGGCCAGCTGCCCCAGCCCCAAATGCACCTCTGTATGGGTGCTCAGAAAGGATGAAGGCACTTTGGGGCTGTATCTGCCCACACACACACAAACAGGTCCCCCAGCAAGCAGCACCTCTGCACCCCCACCCAGGCCAGGAGGGTGAGCATGGATCCCTCACAGACTCCTCGGGGCACGACTCCTGCCTCGCCCCATGTACACTCCCGTGGGTTGACGCCAGCCCAGCAGGACACCCTCACTGCCCGAGATTGCCTACAGATGCGGAGGGGACAAACACCACCACCCCACAGGGGCTGATGTCACCCCCATGCAGCAGCCCACCAAAGCATCACCTCCGCACCCCCACCCCAAGCGGGACGAGCTTCCCCTCGACGCCCCACGCGCCTGCCTCCCGCGCAGGGGACCATGGCGTGTGCACCCCTGGCAGCCCCTCGGCCTCCCCGGGCGGGAGCGCCGTCCGGCGGCGCTTACCCTGGCGGCCCGCGAGGAGTAGGGGTCCTCGAAGAGCGCCCAGACGCGGGGCTGCAGCCGCCTCCAGCGCCCGCCCTTGCCCTCGGCGGTCACCCCCACGTCCTCGATGCCCAGCCTCTTGGCGGCCAGGTCGTCATCGTCGCCGTCGGGGGGTGGCTCGCCCGTCAGCAGGTCGGGCGCCTCGAAGATGTCGAGGGCCTCCTCGGCGTCGCGGTGCTGGCGGTAGGTCATCCAGCAGCAGGGCTCCACGTCGGTCTCGTCGATGCCCCAGAAGGCCAGCTCCTCCTCGAAGAGCGGCCCGCAGACGTCGGCGGGGCAGTGCAGCTTGCCGGTGCGGTAGTAGTTGAGCACATAGGCGAAGACCCCCGGGTGCCGGTCGAAGAAAAACTCGCTGGCGCCGCCGCTGCCCCGGGGGCTGCAGCCGCTGCCGGGCTCCGGGCAGCCGCCCGCCGGCGGCGGCGGGTTGGGGGGCGGCGGCGGCGGCTCCTCGCCGCCCGGGGACTCGCTCTGGGACTCGCAGGCGAGCAGGGCCAGGCGGGTCCCCGGCAGGGTCTTCAGGGTGCTGCGGTAGGTCTCGTGCCGCGTGCCCCCCACGTTGAGGATCACCCTCTCGTTGTCCTCGATCTTCCCCATCGCTCCGGGTCGGACATGACTGGGGAGGGCGCGGGAGGCGGCAGCGGGGATGGGGGGGGACGGGGACCGGTCGCTGGGCGGGGGGTGTTGGGGGGGGCAGCCGGTCGCGGGCAGGTCCGCGGGGGACGAGCTTCTACCTTAAACGCAAACAGAAAAAAGAGATCGAGGAGAAGCCCCCCCCAGGCATCACCGGGGCGGCGCTATTCCCCGCCTGCCCCAGCCCCCTCCATCCCGCCGTGATCTCGCCGCCCCGCACCGCCGGGAGAGCCCTCCCGGCCCGGCCCGGCCCGCCCCGCCGCCACCCACCGCCGGGCAGCTCCGCCGCGCTCCTCCCGCGGAGGGCTCTCCCGCCCCGGGCACAGCTCCGGGCTCTCTCCCCGCTTCCCCCGAGAGCAGGCTATCGAAATGGCACTGCTGCTTCTCCCGCGTACGGATCCGCCACCGTCCCCACCCCCTTCTCCCTCGCGGGGCTGCGTGAACCGAGCTGATGGAATAGAAAGTGTGCGGTTAATTATTTAACGGGCATCTATCTTTCATTATCCTAACAGCTTAACGAGAGGAAGCAAAAAAAATAAAAAAGGATTAGAGGTTTGTCTCTCCCCCGCCTCTATTTGGGGAGGAAGGGATTGCTTTTGGGGAAGAAATACCAAGCCCCCCAGCAGCTCAGGCAGCAGGCACACCCTTGGAAAAGCTGCCTGTGCGGAGCTCGGCGCGCTACTTTCTCGGCCAAATCATGAAGACGACCGTGCATCTCGGGGAAGAGCCGGTGGAGCAGCGCCGGGCTGCCCTGGGCTTCTCCACGCTCCCTCCCGCCAGCCCCCTTCCTCCCCGCCGTTACCTTTGCCAGAAAGTGGCTCCCTTCTCGGGCGGGCTCCGGTTGTGCGTGGCGGCGGACGCCGATTCCCAGCCGCTCCCCGTGCCTCTCTGCCGGGCGAGAACTACTTGTTGTGGGGTTTGGGGTTGGTTTTTTTTTTCCGCCTTCAGGTAGCTGTTTTACCTCCCTTCATGCTCAACTCCGAAAGGCGTAAAAGCGGCTGCCGCCGCCCGCTCGGAGATCCCCCTCCCTTCATTTTACGAGAGAGACGCCGCCTTTCCACATCGGGGCTGCGAGCGAGCATCGCTGGCGGAGAGCGGAGCCATGGGCGGCGGGTCGGGGCACCTCGGGGGACCGGTGCTGCCGTAATCCCAGCGCCTCTTCGGGAAGACGAACCCAAAGGTGAAAACGCACCTCATTTGGGGCTGAAGCTCCTCCCCGGGGCGGGGGCAGGGGAGCCGTCCCTCCGCACCCCTCCGGCCCCCCACTCCCAGCCCCGTGGGGCGGAGGGAGGCGATAGCAAAAACAAATACCACATCTACTCCGAAAAAGGCAACACCACCTCCGCTCCTGCTACATGTAGATTTGGTTCACTTAAGGAAAACACGCGGGAAGGGACCGGGGCTGAGAATAGCTCTTTTTCGGAGGAATGCAGGGAAAGCAGCGCCTAGCTACAGGTGACTGCGGTGAGGAGCTGCTCGGCCCCCCCAGGAGAGGGCCCTTCACCTGGCAGGTCTGAGCCTGCAGTGCCTGGGTCCCCCCGTGCGGGGCAGGGGATGCGCACGGCGCCGGCTGAGTGCGGCGGGGCGGCGAGGAGCGCCCCGGCTCCGGGGAGCCCCCGGGGCCGGCTCCGGCGCGGGCCGCCAGCTGGAGGAGCCCCGGCCTCCGGGAGTCGGGGAGGGAGGGCTCCAGGAGAGGGCATCCAACTTTTATGTCAGCTGGAAAAAAACAGATACAGTGCAGCGGGTATACTTCATACTCAGTACACTTCATACTTTGGGGGTTAGGGGATGGAAGTTGGGAGTCCCCAATAGTACATAAGGAAGCCCAATGCCTGTGCCAAAAAGTCTCTGCCTCCAAGCCAGCTGAGTTATTTTCTACAGCCTATTTTACTGATGCCTGGTTTTGTCTGGGTTGGTCAAAGGAAAAGAAGCTTCCTGCCCTGGAGAGAAGATACAGAAAGTGAGAGGTGATCCATCTTGCCACTTCCTCAAAAGAATTATCTTCCTCTGCACCAAGGGTATTCCCTGGCATGAAGTAGGGTAATGAGTGGAATAACGGTGTCTGAAACGTCCCCCTTCCGCATCAGAGCGTTTGGCTGGGCACTTGCTGGCATTGGGAGGGTAAAGCCCTGCTGGAAGCGATGCTCGGAGGACACTGTGCTTAGACCAGACTGCTTTAACCCAGATCTGTCTGTATGTGGCATCCATGAGGTAAACACAGACTCCCAAAGCAGCAGCAACTTTAAGAAATGGGTTTCAAAAGCTTTCTCCAGATGTACGTTTTGAAGTTCCTAAAAAAAAAAAAAAAAAGGCAAAATATATCCTGCCAAAGCAGATATAATCAGTTAGTGAAAACTCCCGGGAGCCAAAATTAATATTCAATTACATAGTTGTAAATCCAGTGGAAAGGACTCACCCATCCTAAACCAAAGCAACGCTGCTCATGCCATACTTGCTTTTCTTTGCAGAGGGGATTTTTCTGAAAAGGGGAGATAGAGAAGGAAGGAGTAAGACAAAATGAATATTCATTGTCTTCTCTCTGACCTACGAGAGGTTTCTGGAGAAGTGCAACGTATTAAAGCTCTGCAGCATTCATCCATTATGGAAAACCATGGGGTGGCAGTAGCTGCCAAGACGCTAGACAAACTGTATCATCACAGAATATCACGACTTCCCTCTGAACTGTCACTGTCTGCTCAAGTCCCACATCTGTGCTCATTACAAGGCAAGCACTCCCCTCCACAAAAAAGAAGAAAAAACACCCACAAACAAAAAAAACAAACTAAAGCAACAACAAAACCAAACACAAAACGCCCCAACCCCCCCCCCCCAAAAAAAACCCACACAACCCACCCAACATCCTAAGACGCCTAAGACTAACAAGGATGGCATCTCATAAACAAAAACTTTACAGTCATATCCCTTAGTGCCAATGCCATGAAAAAGGCGTGTATTATGAGAAATCTGTTTACGCTCCAGACTTCTTAAGTACACAGGGGTTTTTATTGCATGGGGAAGAATAAACCACAGAAATAATTTTTCTAATTGGCAAGAAAAGGAATGGTCTCTTCCAGAATATAATAGTCCTTCAAAACAGTCACATCAAAATGTCCATATTCTACAACATGTCTGTTACTAAATATAATGCTATTAATTTCTCTGTGTGTCACTTTTCCTTGTATTTTCAGCATGTGGCAGACTTCTCAATAAAGGATGAAATTATATTAGACATTGACTTTCCAGAGCTGACATTTTCTTGAATGACAATGTTCCACATAGGCAACTGTAGTAACATTTATGAATTAATTTTCCCCTATAAGAGACTGACCTGAATTTTTTCACTCCTCAGTGCTTCCAATAAAAATGGAAGCATGAGACATATGTAAGAGAGAGAAATGCACCTCCTGAGTGAGTCTTACCATGAAATATATCTGCAAATGGAGAAAAAAAAAAAAAAAAAAAAACCAACCCAAAAAAACCCTGTTTACATATACTCTCAAACATATTCATGTAATAGTTAAGTGGAAACATTTCTGTAGCTCAGGTTTTAGAACTTTCTTTGAGGAACTGAGTGACACTGAGCAATGCACAACCGATTTTCCCTGCTGGATAAGTATGACAAAAGGAAAGGTCCTATGTTATTGTTTTAACCAACAAAGCAATAAGATTAGATGTGAAGACCACTATCAGAAACCCAAGCCAAATGAGTATTTTACTTACTGCAGCAATCATTCTTCTTGCAAGCTTGAGTACTGCAATGCAAAGTCATTGGGTTACCAGCTGTCTAACAGTAAAAGAGTAAATGGAAGAAAGGACTTGTGGAAAAGAAAAACAAATTTGAGGACAAATGCAGTGTACTGCAGTTACAGTCATGCTCTGAATCACCTTCTGCAGGAGCTCTGTCCCTGTTGACTAGGGGGTCCCTGGGAAGGTTAACCTGCCCAGCTACCATCTGTCTTCCTGAGGAGGACATGAGAAGCTGAAGCCACCAAGTTTTTCTAGTGCAGGTCACCATTTCATATTTTTCATGTGATGTTGTAATTGGGAAACAAAAAAAAAAAATCAATTTTATAATGGAAAACTATAATTGAAGACAGTGCAACACAGCCAAAATATGATCAATTTATACCAATTTAGTTGATGATTAAGTAAATGAACTAATTATTTTAAATATCCACTGTCATTAACATTTTATTAAGCTTCTACTTGTTTCTTTCACGTATTTTTCTTTTCTCCCTTATTATTTATAATCATCTCTACTATTTACATGTACTAATTCATTACAGATCTTACAGAACATGACAGCCACTTTATATTGAAGTACACTGATGATAAGTCAGAGTCCTACTCTGAAATTGCAAAAAAAGAATTAATATATTAAGCATCTGTGAAATACAACTGTAAGGAGTGATGGTGTAGTTAAATTGGACAAGGCTGGAAACAAAGCCAGCCAAAAGTTGTCATTATTTTTAAATTCCAAAGCACAACTGCATTTTTAGTTAATGCAGTTGAAATATAAACTTGGTTTGATCAATAACACAGAATTGGTGAAAAAAGGTCTTACTGTAGAAAAATATAAATAAACCTAAGATTGGACAAGACAGATGGACAAAATTTGAAAGCTGTCATGAAATCAGTCTACTGTTAGTCCCACAGTAGCAGGCAGGAGTCCCCTATACAAGGTGCTGCGTACACACAGGTGTGCTTCATCAGCCTTCCCCCAGCCCAGATCTTCAATTCTTTGTGAAATTCTGGGGAATGTGGTATCTCTCATCAAAAAATGAAAAACTGGAAAAGTTCCTTATATATCAGATTTATCAAGGAAAGAAAAACTAGGGAACCCGACACTGGGGTCTCCTGAGAGCATATCTGACAGTAGAAAAAAACAGGTGAGCACTAATTGCGTTGCCTAGTTAGTAATCCACAGCACAACCCATGCTATGTGGTTAAGTCATTGCCTTCCCTGGCAGTGGGGAGGGGATGGTAAAGTGTACAGTTTTATGTATATTAAAATAGGCTTTGAGTTTCTCTTTTCAAAAGAAGGTGGTGTTGGGAAGGGGAGTGTGAAGCAATATCACTGTAGAGCGGGACTGGCCCATTTTAGCTTGTGTTAACTCCAGCTGCAGCCCTGTGTCACACACAGCTCCTGTCTCAGCTCTGAGGCAAACAGTTGCACTTTCCCTCGGAAATCCTCATGTTTCCTTCTGCTGTAAGTTGAGACCCTGGAGCACACCAGCCTGTATGTTCTCATTGTCTTCTTGGTTCTCCAGTCCTCCCACAGGTGCTCGAAAGATTTCAAAGCAACATCTCTCTTCCCAAGCTTCCGATACCACAGGCTACACCATTTCTTTGACCTTCCCAGGTTCAGGCAGTTCCAGCGTGGAATCTGCCAATTCTTTTTTGGGGGGCTGAAGTGGAGCTGGGCTCCTTCCATGGGGTGTCCCTCAGATTCCACCCCACAGAGGAACTCAAGCCTGTCCCATTTCATGTCCCAGCTCCCTCCGGAGACATCTTCCCCATCTCTTTTCTGCTCCTTTACCAAATTCCTTCCACCCTTTCCTGTTTTCCAAAGCTCTCCTTAGCGCTGGCATGGGCAAGTTCAGCAACCCGCTTAGCATCACCTCTGCAGCAAAACACATTCCTTCAAATGCAGTCATATTGACTAAGCATATTGGGTGCAAACAGCAAGGTTTGGGCAGTGGGACTGCAGGGTGCATGCAGGGAGGTGGCTGTGAGCTGCCCAGTGCTGGTCCCATTCATTTCCATCTGGCTCTGCCCTGGTGTGAGCAGCCCCCTGCCCTCCAGAGCCTCAGCCAGCCAGAAGCCCTGGTGCTTGCCTCCCATGTGGTTAAAATAAATAAAGTGAAAATTCCCCAACTGTTTTCCCGCGATGCTACAAGAACACACATATAATGCAAGTGGAGCCATTCCAATCAATCACCTCCTCTAACCAGCCTCATAAACTCCCAGACCCAAAGTACCTGCTCTCACAGGGGGCAACCCCTTAGAAACCATCACCCTCTGCTTTCGATTCCACTGTTCCTCTAAATCAGGAGTGGATCCCACACACCCTTTGCCCAAATGTCAGCCACCCCAGAATCTTCTCCTAGCCACTGCCTTTTTCATTCATGAAATGAATGCCCTTTGGCTCCCCCCAGTTACTAACGCCAGAGGTATTAGCAATGCAAGATGGTGGAAAGAAGGATTATTCACCTGTTTCTGCTGTAATTCAAGTAGCTTTGTCAGTGCTGATTCACATTCATTTTCTCAAGAGATATAGGATATTACATTCTGCTTATAAAAGGAGGCATTGCCTCAGGCTCTGTCCATACTTACATTTTTTAGTGCCCAATGCTGAAATAGTTGGAATGAATTTTTGGTCTATCCTGAAAATTTGCTTCAATTCCAGTTAAAGGTCGGTGATGTGTCTTTCTCATTCATAACTTGCCAGCACGTGATGCCACTTCTGAGGGACTGTCACCTGCCAGCAAGATAGTGGCTTTGTGAAGAAGACTAACTAAACAGTGAGAACGGTACCGAGCTCCTCAACAGGTGTTTACTCTTTAGTTCAAGTAGAATGTAAATACCTGGACTGAGCTTCTTCCAGGTGCTCTATATATTTACAGAGACTGAAAAAAAAAAAAGGTCTTTGAATGACCTAGTCAAACATACAGAGTCCTGAGGTACAGGGAAATGAATGCAGTACCTCCAAAGTAGTTACAGCTCCTGGGTACAAGCTTCTATCATTCAAAAGGGGTAAATCTTTCCATTTGTAATCAGAAAGAGCAGAGAGATGGAAAAATGGGGAAGTGCCCAAGCCACGTATCTTCTCTTACAGCATGGCTGGCTGAGCCTGCAGAGACGAGCTAGCCTCTGCTGACCTTGCTTCTGCTTCCTGGCACAGGAACACAAGGCTCATAAACATTTTTGGGAAATGCTATTCACAACATTTCTGCAATTTTCTATTCTTTATCCATCTCATTCATTTTGACTGAAGTTTTTGAGCAACACATCAATAATAAAACTTTCTGTGAGCATAACGAGGGCCTCATCTTGTTGCAAGTCTTAAGCACTCCCATAATATAAATAATCAACAATCGCCTAGAAGATGCAGGACGAATAGTTTTCTTCAGCTACAGAAGAGCATGCCCTGAAAGAACCAAATCTGTCTAAACAGAAGTGCCTTATTATCTATTTTAGCAGTCTCCTCAGAAAAAAAAACCCACAACACAACAACAACAAAAAACCCCAGATCTATGATATAGTTTGCTCTGAAACATCTGTCATTTTCATTTCATTGGCAAAGACTGTATTAAGAAACAGCCAATTTACAGGGGCACTGTACAAGTACCACTAAACAACCTTACAAAGAAACTTAAAGCAATCTTTAGTTTCTAAGTCTCTGAAATGATAAAATTGAGTTGGACATAATTTGACTCCTGGGAGGGGGAAGAGACTTCTACATTTTTATTTTGGTAAATTATATTATCTATCATCCAGCACACACTGTATCTACTACCTTAATCAATATTCAAACTGTTATTGAACAGCTAGTCTGTGTTTTTAAAATAATAGGTCCACATACTAAAATTTTCTGGAAGCAGTTTTATGTTTCACTTAATGCTAGCTTTTACTGATCTTCTCCTAAAATCAGTTCAAATCTGATGCATAACCCACATATGATGGTGATTTATTTGAGGAAGTCAGCAAACCCTCCCTCACATGCCATCAAAATCAATGAAAGCACACTAAAAGGACTATGAGGGCTTTCAGATGACTGGCATTGTTCCACCTAGTTTCTGCATTTCACCAAAGTTTAACTGGAAACCTACCTCATCTATCATTTTCCTCCTTTCTGTGACTAACAAACTCCATTATTTTCATTAATTTTTAGTAAGAGACCATAATACATGTACCCCAAGAAGGCAAGGGGTCTGCTTTAACAGGCTGTCTTCTGAAGATATTTGCACTGGTGATCTTTGAGGCATCTCTGAAGCAACAGCCATTTAATTGATTACTTTGCCAGTGTACAGAAGAGATTTTGTAACAATAGTTCATTCTCTACAATTGAGTCAAAGTTTAATTATTAAGTTTTGCAATGGTTTTGTCTTCCCACTGTGAGTAGTTATAGTTTACCTGTCAGAAAGGATACTCCCAGAGTGCAAGTGGCAGAAGTCTTCCACAGAGTCTCACTGACTGAGGCAGGCAGATTTTAAATCAGGTACCTTAGCTACGCAGAAAGCAAAGAGGTTTCTTCATAGTGTCTGCAGTCTCATATAGCAGACCCAATCTCAGTGTATGCAAGCTTGATTAATTTCGACTGACTCCATTCAGCTGCAGTCAAGTTTTTCCTCTCCTAATTTTTTTCATGCTACTTTGCAGACAAGATTGCCCAAATCTGGACTGAGCTGTCTACTGCCATGGAAACAGAACAGTATTCTCAAGAGATAAACACTGCATCTCCTCTGCTTGTGCTTTAGAGGTGCTGGCACAGATTTCTGCTATAACCTGTAAACCGGACCATTACCCTACCTGCCAGGGGAGAGCCAGATGGGAAATACCAGATCCATCGTGGGTAGCATCATCAGCATTGCCTCCTCCGAGGCAAGGTGCCAGTGAGCCTTGAAGAGCTGTGCAAGGTCATGCTGAGGTAGAGAAGTCTTGGCAGAAACAGCCTAACTAAATTTCAGTTAGTAGCCCATGCCAGTATAAGGAAAATAATATAAGGTTGTAAAACTGCAAGTTGGTTTCTCGAGTCTACGCATGTCTTTGAACAAGTCAGCTTACATACTTAAGTGCAGAGTAAAACCGCGTTGGTCACATTGACTGTTACACTTAGTTGTCAAAGAGCATGCCATGTCCACGCTAATCTTGTAAACATTTCACTAACGATTGATACCCCTGAGGTCTTTTCCCAATTTGTTTCGAACTGCAGTGCTCTAGTTGCTCTGTATCTTCCTTAAAGGAAAAAAAGGGCTAGTCTGGGGCAACAGGGGGAAGGTGTGGGCTCAGGGCTGCTGTGGCTGCAGATGCTGCTAAGGGGCACTCTCACTGAGCACACCACCTGGGTCAGGGAAGGCAGGTACAACACAGCCAACAAGACACGAACTCCTGGCCACGTACCTGTCCTGTGCACGTGGGGTGTAAATGGAACTGTGGAGAGATGTGTCTGGATTGGAGGAATGGGGATGTTGGGGCATCAGCAGTCTTGTCTAAGGCCATGCGTACCTTTTGCAGTAGCAACTCAGAACAGAGACAGTTCTTTAGTCCTGGACTGATCTGATCTGCCAAACGACAGAAACTACAGTAGGGATCAATTTTTAACATGGTTCCCATAGGAAGAGTGAATACCCTCCTAACTTTTGCTAATCAGTTTAGCTATGGTAATTTATCTAAGCTCTTACGTATTCAACAAGAGAAAGACACATGCCTTTAAAGGTCTGGAAGACCCTGCTTTTTCTGCAGAATAAGCGGACAGCCTAAAAACTGTAGCAGCACAACAGAGGTGCCTAAAGCAGCTGCCTAGAGTTAAGCAGCACACTCCTGCCAGTGACTAACCAAGGCCTTGCCACAACCACTCATGGCTCTGTTTCTTGAGATTGGGTTGCTGTAACACCTTCTTCATCCCCCTACACCTTGAAAGCATGCAGGCTAAAATGACCTGAAGGTTTTATAGCCCTCCTAAGAAGATATTTTCACTTCAAGATCACAGCGTGCATGCCGCAGCATGGGTACGAGCTTACCGGCAGCCTCCGGTGGGAATTCAGGGTGTTAGTTTTGCAACTTCACCCTTCTACATAGCTCGCAATTTGGCAGTTAGCAGGACTGGCAGAGAGACAGAAGTCAATCTGCCATTGCTGTAGCGAGGAAAGCTGTTTCAGTATACAAGACAGCCCCTGGCAAGGCATGCATGAGGAAGTCCCTTACTGCCACTTTGCTCCACTCACGTTCTCATCTGCTTTTTCCCAAGATGGAAGTTAACAACAACAATACACACAAAAACAACAAAAACAAAATCTTCCCTATTATATTTTTTAGTAAATGTTGACTGTCAAAATGGAAGAAGCACTCCCATATCATGTAATAATTATTTTTTTAAAACCTTCTGTAGTCAAGAAGTATCACATGGGAGATTCAAAGGAGCTTTCTAAAAAAGAATGGATTCTAAAGAGCTTTTGTTTGGGAGCTGCCCAAAGAAAATTCTCATAATATTTTAAACCCCTACCTATCTAGAGCTCTACTTCAACATTCCTGCTAACCAATGCAGAGATGAAGATTTGCTCTGACTTTTCAATAGTCTTTTCATTTTACAAATTGTTATCAATTATATTTGTTAAGCAAGAGGCAACCTGAGATGTTTGTTATTACATTAAGTGTTAGCTGCTTGTACCATTAACATACTACTCTGTCTCCTATCTTCATCTCTTCTCTTACACCTTTTCCAACTCAGATTTTACATTTTCTGAGGCAAGGATTGTATCCCAAAGTAATCATTTACATAGTGCCCAGCTCAGCCTGTGGCTCAGTTAGTTTTTAGGAGCTTCAAAGCTAGAAAACACATTAACAAAACAGTAACTGACATACATCCCAGCTCAAAAAGTTTCAGCATCAAAAGGAGAAGCACAGTGGAAATCAGAATGCAAAAAGAGATGCTCTGAGAACAGACCTGCCATCTTAAATGTACCTTTAAGCTTCTCCCACTGCTGTGACTGAAAGATTGCTACCCCGCCTCCAGAAAAGGAAGCTCTAGCTTAAAATCTAGCAGTATCATAATTAATGTGAATATTACACTAATCTTGGGGAAAAAAAAAAAAACAACACACTACTTATCAGGTTCATTTACATTTTTTAATAACTCCTTGGCTTAGGCTTTTAATATTAACTTCAAAAATTGCTTAGGAGGTTCCATGTGCCAGCTCATACCCTACAGCCACCCAGCCTTTCCCTGGGGCACAATGCATTCAAGAATACAGATGGGCAAAAATGCTTCTGGTCAATCGTCTCTCCCAAAGGAAGAACATCTCCACGTCCTGTTTTGGCAACAAGACATTCAGCTTCACAGTACCGAATTGACATAAGGCACTTCCAGTAGCACAAAGACATGTCACCAGCCTCCAGTTACATTTTATTAGATCACTAAATTGACATCTATCATGCCATTTTTTGTTTGATGCTTCTGAACATTTTCTATCAGGATAGATATTAGGAACTAGCAATTAAAACTCAGTCTAAACTGAGCATTGCTATGTTGTTATCATTCTGGGTTGGTTTTTTAAGTGTCAGAACCATCTTTTTCCACCTTTAAACTGCTCATAAATATGAGTGATGAATGCACAGTCTACATTAACTGCTGCCATCAAATACTCTCTACAGCCCAAGAGCACAAGTCAATCTAACAAGCTGTCAAAAAGACTGTCTTTGAAGTAAAAGTGCAAAGGAACAGTTTGAAGTCTGATTATTTGGAACTAATACGGCTACTGTTTTTACTACTCCTTTCATTTTAGTGAGAGAAAAATGCAATGAAGCCAAAAAGGTAATACTAACAAGTTAGTAATCTTGACGTAATCCTGACTAGTGTCTAAAGCAACCTTGTGGTCTGATCCTTCAGAGTGAAAGGTGGTTCATAATTTTATGTATTATTCATGGTAGTTAATCCACTGGGGAGGAGGGGAACGCATTGCAGAAGTTAATACAGTAGTAAGTTAACAGGGGGGCTGAAGAAAAATCTCACTTGGTAACAGTGTTCTTTCACTATTTTCACTGAACAAAACCTTGCAGTTTACCAGGTTAGAGACAGCCTAATTTAAATAAAAGAAGAAAAAACAGAGCAGCAGGAAATAATAGAAATCCTACATCCTGAACATTGTTGAAGAGAAGCAAGGTTTGGCTTGGGAATTACAGTAAAGTAGCTGTAGACTGAAGGTGGTCTACCTGCACTTCTACGCATCAGACAGTAGCAGGGATTAGTACGTATAACAAAATCTAATAAAGAGGTGTTTCAGCTGAGACAAGAGATTTTCCATATGACATCAAAAATAAGCAATGATAAAACGTATTCTAATAAATACCTACATACATTATTATATTATATTATATTTAGTAATTGCATAAGAGACCATTTATGTACAGTGTCTGAAAAGACCTGCTGTTAAACACCTTGCATTTTAGTTCAGCTTCCCATTACCCTCCCCTGCTCTTAAAAAAAAAAAAAAAAAAAAAATCATTGTTTGGATCATCTTTATTTTCCATTATATGATTACATGTTGATGCTATGGATTTCACTGACATATATCCTACAAAGCAAAACTAGGAAGGAGAAATAACACTTCTAGTCTCAGGTAAAGCTGATGAGAGCATGTTAGCTGTCTGAAAAGGAACCTAAGCACAAAGCTCCCATGCAACTGAGAGTCAAGGCCAGGTTTTCCAGCAGGAACATCTCCCCATATCTCATAGCGTGGCAGAACTTCACTGTTCCTCAAGTGAAATGATGCAAGAAAAAACAGTTCTTGAGAAGAAATTTTGTGGGTTAAAACTCATTACAACCTCAGCAATACTTAATACCATCAGGTGGTTGCCAAAAAAAAAAAAGAGAGAGAGGGAGGAAGAGAGAAGCACACTGACAAATAAAATCTGTAAGACAAGTACCTCACTGGCCAGACTTTAACCAGAGCAGTGTGTCTAGCGTAGGGCATCACATTCAGCACAACAAAGGCACCAACTGGCACTTAAGGGAGAATAAAGAGAATGGACTAAACACGTCCAGTTAATGTAATTTTCCTAAACAGTCATATTTAGCAGACTTCAGATCAAAGGAGATGTAGTAATAGTTTTTGAAGCTGTTGCATAAGGAAAGGATGGGATAGCAGAAACAGTAATCAGCTTAAACTGTAGCAAGAAAGATTCAGGTTAATCAGTAGGGAACTTATTCTAATATGAAGTGCAGTGAAGCAATAGAACAGATTACCTGGAATATGGTGAAGTCTCCATCACAGATGAGAAGGCAGCACACTATTTTTTCCAGATAATATAGGATAATGGAGTAGACGACCTTGTGAAATCTCTTCCAGACTTATTTCTTCTGACTGTATGTGAAGGAAGAGTATTTACACTGACCTATACTACTGGGTAGGCTTTTCTTCATGGCTGGCCTTCCAGAGGGAAGAGTCAAAAGATATGAATGAACAAAAAATATTAATGAGTAGTGATGTCATCACAGCTACTGTTTGCTTTTATCTGCCTTGTCTCCTAACCTCTCCCCTAGGGACTTTTGTTGCTGCCTGTTACTTCATATTTTGATTTATTTCAGAAAAGTCTTTAGCGTTATGGCTGTTACTGACGAAGCTCATTTCCAAGAAGGATGCTCCCAGAAGAAGAGAGTTTGGAGGCATATCAAGATAAAATTGGAAAGAGAACTTAGAAATCACATAGTCTGAAAGAAAGGGTAAGGTATCAGGAAAGAAACACAAGGAATATGGCAAGTTAATTATCTGGCACTGACAACTGATTCCCTTGTCACTGTCTTGGTTTTAATAAATAAATAAACTAACTAACTAACTTTTCTGAGTGCTTATTTTCCTATGGTTACTTGGATCTACGCAACAATAATATCTAGAACAGATATTTCTCAAAAGCATATTAAACTCGTAAAAAGCAGAATATTATAACTTGGTTTAAACTGTGTTGCTATATCAGGCACTTCCAAAATGCTGGTTTTAAAGGAAAAAAATAGTTAAATTGTAGCATTGGTTTGACCTTTGTTGCTGTTCCCTTTGGTCATGAAACACTGAGAAAGGAGAAGAATGCAAGAATGTCTAGTGGATGAAAACAACTGCAGTATTGACAGCTGAAACCTGCAGTTAATCACTAGCATCTGCAAGGCAAATACTATTGTCAAAAGAAATGACTTCAGGGGATTAATTTTACCAGTGTGAGTGCAGGATTTAATTCATGCCAAGACAAATCATAGGATCCTAGAATTAGTCATAGGAATCATTAAGTGTTCACTTACTTGACGGAGGTTGTGAGAAAAGGGAATATTGCTTTAAGATACATCACCGAAGCTGCTATTTTCGCTTCCACTGATTTTAACCTGTGCTTCCCTATAATGGCCTGGGGTTTCCCCACATGAAGTGTACTGGAAAGTACACATGAAGTACTGGAAAGCAGGTATAGCCCATGGCATGCTCTTCCAAAAGCAAGTTTTGTGAGGGCCTTGGCCAAAACTCTCAAAATAAGAACACATGTAGAATTACCAACAACAACCCCAGAAATGGGATAGATTAAAGACACCAGAATACCAGGAGCTATCCTTGAAACAGAGTCCTTTTGAACCTGAGTTAATCAGTTCCTCCTGAGTTTCAGTCCCAACTTACAACCAAATGTGAGATGCAGTATAAAATAGAGGTATGGGGAAAAGATGGGGAAGAAGCACCCCAAATCCCTGCTGCCTTCCTGCTGCAAAGGAGCTCTTTGCCATCCCCTGCTTTTTCATCTTCCCCACTGCCCCTAGGTGCTACCATTTTATGTCTTCTGCCTAACCTTTCTTCATGTCTTCTCTTTCGTTCTGTGTCCAGCCTCTGCCCTCTCCATTACGCTTGCCTCCAGGTAGACAGTACTAAGGGGCTGACGTTTTGAAAAGTTGTTATAAAGACCAGCTTTGCCATGAGAGGGACAGTCCTCATCTTCTAGCTCAGCAAAGGCACATTGGTAGGTAGTTAAATGTCTGCAAGAAGTCTCCTCCCCACAAGCCTCCCCCAACAAGGGTTATGAAAGGAGCCCACTGTTGCAGCAAAGAGCCCAGCAGCGAGGTAGGCAGCCGTCAGCCCTGAGACCGAAGCTGCATCTTCACCTCTCCCAGCCTCGAGGTCAGCCCTTCCCACCAGCACTTGTGAGGGGCTGCCTGCTGACCTCAGCTCTCTGAGAGGAGAATCTCTCAGGTCTTTATATGATTATTTCTGGTACTTGGAAGGAGTCCGCCAGAGGCTCTTTCAGACTACTCAAAAGGGCAGTACGAAAGCAGTGTCAAGTTTCTACAGGGAGAATCCTCATTAGGTCGATACCTAGACAGCACACCTTCTAAATACCATTTTTTCTACCTTTTCCAGAGACTTTCATGTTCCCCTTTTCTCCTAAAACTGGGAGGGGAAATGACAGCAAAAGGTCAGAAGACACGAACTAAAAAATACACAGGCCAGCAAAAGATCCTAAAATATTAAACATCTTCCATGAGAATGCAGTCTGCAAAAAAATCAAACTGCAAAGAAATGGCTATTACTTTTCTTATTTTGAAGCTGCTTCTCTGGGGATGGTGGACATACAAAATTCTGCCGGTAGCAACAAACACAGAAGTTTCCATGCACAAATCCAGTTAACTCCATCCAAACTGTAACATGACTGAGGAGAAAAAAAAAAAAAAAGCCAGAAAACAGGGACCCAGATACCATAAATTCCAGGTAAACACAACAGATGTCATAATAAACATTAAGAAACCTGTGATAAACAGATTTTTTTTTCCTGAAGGGTACCTTCTCTCTATCATCTTTAAGCCTCTAGTTCCCCACAATGCAAAAGGGGTGCAACAAAAGTATAGGAGCCACAAAACAAAATATTTCATAGGGTCATCATGTAGGTACCATCTTACCTCATTTCTTTCCTAAGTACCTTCCAGATCAGTTAATATTTTGACATGTTCTCTGTGGAAAAAATAGCCTAAATAGGTTTGGAAGGAAATACTGCTTGCCTCTTTCATCACTGGAGATGCCTCATGATTACAACAGAATCCTTCTGACAGTTTCTCAAAGACAAGGTGGTTAACAACATTAAAAGCAAGTACAGAACTATCTCACTCTCTAAATTGCTGAATATGAAGGAGAGGAAGAATAAATTATTAGAGTAATATCCAGAAAAAAAAAAGCATGTGATTTTCTACCTTCCCTTTTTCTGCAACAGAAACTTACCTGCTTTGTTTTTCTATGGACTTAACAGACCAACACATAAGAAATCAGTTCTAGGCTGTTTCTTTTATTATCTAAAGATAGCATGCTAAAAAAAAAAAAAAAAAAAAAAACAAAAAAAACAACCAAAAAAACCCACAAGACCAAAAAACCCCAAACAACCCCCCCAAACCCCAAAACTAAACAGCACCTCCACACAAACACACAGTGGTAGATACATTTTTAATCTTTTTGTTTTTTCTGGCCCCAAACACCCACAAACTTTGATCAGCTGGCAGTGACTTTTATGGAAGAGAAATGAACTTCTGGGTGTGAATCAGCAGAGAATACCTCCTCTCAGGAACAAAGCTATCCCAGGTGAGGATGCCATATTTCCATTAGCTGACAAAGTGAAGCTACTGAAGGTTTGTATGTGTGCCTGCGTTTTGCTTTTTAAAAATGCTCTCAAACATCCCAGCTAACATTGCCAGTGCATATTCATTTGATGAAGTGGTCATAGACCTCAGGACTGAGGAGTTACATCACTTCATTAATTTCCACTTGTCTTCTGGGAGTGTGAACATCTAATAGGACAAAATATGTTCATAGCATAATGCACTTCTGATATTCTCAATTACAGCAGGTTGCTAAGACTTTTTAGTATAAGTGTAAATCAGGGTGGCATAAAGACAACTAGTTTTATTAAGTGGTGATTTTCAGGAAAGAAGCCAGCCAGCTTCTCTCAGAACGCCACTTCTAACTAAGAACACATTCTAATTCAGAAAATACAGGCAATTCTGAAAAAGGTAGCAAATGTAGAAAAAGGTTTTTTTCAAACACATTTAAAGGCAGTAAACCCCAGTAGACACCTCCAGAAAGTTTTAAAGCTACAAAATATTGATCAAAGAAAAGGATTCAGGTTTATCAAATGTTTACAAGAAGAAAAAATCAGAATGCGATGAGTCAGGGCATTGAGACCATGGTTAATGAAAAGAAGTCGGACACGACAGACCCTGGTTTTAATCCAGTTTCTGTGTTTTTCTACTAACTGTAAGCACGGTGGGCCAGCCTTGGGTAGAAGTTACTTGGAATTCTTTGTTACCATCTTAAGTTTAGACAATGAGAAACAGCAGGCAGATGGAAAACTACTTTTGTGAACTCCATTAAAAACTCACCACAGACATCACACCTGATGTTTTGAGGCAGCCACTGATGCATAACTGACCTCGTAGTTAATAGAAATTATATATCTATCAGGTTTTACATAATTACCAGAGTATCTACACTTGTATTTTCAGGAAATTTCTGACCTTTAGAATTTATTATAGATTACCCTGTTAAGGATCTGTCTTCAGATTAAGAAAAAAAAAAATAATGCATGACTACCAAAGCTATGGAAATAATGTTCTTATAACAGCACCTCATTTTAGTGATAAGAGCAAAATAAAGAATGCTTAATTTGCAGCAGATGTGACCTATACAAGCTCTGCTGATAAGCAGGCCCACTAAGGATACATCCACTTTCATCAATTTTTCCATTCCATAGGATAATGTGGAATAATCTTCCTAAAAGCATCGCAAAAAAATTAAGCATTGCAAAAAGAAATATGTCAATACCTCATTTCACAATCACTTTCACATTTATTAAACTGAACTACCATTTTATACATTGGTACAACTCTCCTAAGTGAACAAGTCTAATCTAGGTGATTCTTTGAAGAACTAATAAAAATGCCACTTGATATATTTTTCCGTTATTTGAACGGACACAATAACAAGCAGATGCCTATAAAACCAGCTGAAGTTGCCCTTCTCAGAATCACCAATTCCAAGAACACTAATTAACAAAATCTTTCCAGCAAGAGAAATTCCAGCAGGAACGGGGAGTAAGAAAATCGTAATAAGCCACATTAGAATTCTTGCTTAGAATAAGCATTGACAGAACTTGCCTTTCTCTGTAAACCAATACATCCAGACTTTTGCAACCCCAAAAGAACCCCCCAAAGTCCCTCATTTGAGGATTTAGAGCAGAAACTGCAATTCTAGTTACAAGTGAGGACCGGCCACAAACAATCAGAAGATAACAATGCACAAGCTATTAGAACACAAAAGTGCTATATCTAGAATAAATCAGTCAGCCACAGAGGGACAAAAGTCCCTCATTTCAGCATTAATTTCAGCACTGCCCTTAAATTTCTACAAAACACAAATTCTGTCTCAGAGGAAGGTTCTGTTAACCACAGACTATAAATTCAGAACCAGGCAGACAAGCACAAAGAAAACTAATATATTTTAATTGCATAGGCCTAAGAAATGCAGTTCAACATACAGTTAATTTTGGTGACAGGTATATTGAAACCAAAGGCTTTCTCTCTCTAGATATATATAATTAATAATACATTTTTTATTTCTTAACACAAAGAATTTTACAGAATTAACAAGATGTATTACACTGAAAAGCATATCTGGCTGAATATTTGAAGTAGTAAGGAATATTTTTATTCATGGTTTAATTTTTGTTGTGACAGAGGTCGGGTTTTTTTTTTAACACTTTTCTGTTTTATATATTCAGAGTAGATAGGAAATGCTATATATCAGTTTGACAAAGGATATCATTGCTAAGTTTTAGTTTAAAAAAATCACAGCAATAGAAAATACAGAAACCAGATATTTAAATATAAATTCTTTGTTTTGAAAACCACTTAGCAAAATATAGAAAAGGAATAAGTGCATTACAAAATATATGTGTGTGTATTAAAACCTTTGTGATTCAATGCTCAGCTTTGGATGCCTGATGAAAAACTACGATCAGTCAAGACAGTCCACATAGTAGTTCAAAGGCTAATTGGTGTGAACCTCTCTGCACTTTCAGTACTGCAGACATCCTCAAAATTGGAAAAGGATGACCTGCTCTCTTTCAGGCTAAGTATCAGCATAAGAAACAAGAAAGGAGACAAAGAATGTTATAAGGATAAACATATTTTTACAAGAAGAAAACTCTGAAGAAAAGCTACCATTGATAGTTATACAGTCAAATCTACAGCTTTTCACAATGCGTCATAAAACTAAATTTTCTCTTGCATATACTTCTTCATGCATTTTAGCTTCTAATTCCTTCTTATTTTAAAATAGGCCACTTTATTCTGATATCAAGTAAATTATGCCCTTTGGTATGGGGAACCTTTATTATTTCCAATTAAAAGGAATGAACAGCATTTATATTAAAAAAGTGGTTAGCATAGCTCAACAGACATTCTAAGAAATTTGCCATGTATTATTCTGAAAGCATCTAAAATTTTCAGTCCCTGAAATCAGTTTAAGACACTAATTATGAAGTAATGCACAGCAAGACTAAATCCTCCCTTATTTAGCTCACTCCTTGTTTAGAAAATGTTTCTTCTTCATTTTTGTCATCTTCCACTCTAAATTCCCCATGGGTTCCTTAAGATATTAATAAAATCATCATCATCCATGATTCCAATGCTTAATCCTTCGTAGTAATCTTCAAACTCAGAATAGGACACTTCATTGGGGTTGCTGCAGGACTCTCCTAATGTTTCCAGAAATGATGATTTAATTTCTTCTTCTGTAGCTTTACCTGCAAAAGTATATTTTTCCATTAAAAACATTTTCAAGAACACTGAACATATAGCATTTCAGGCAAGAAACTTTCAAATTTTAGCTTGCAAATATTTTTTTCTTGAACAAATTCAATATTCTGATATCAGAATGAAGTCATTGGCTCACTTAATACCAGCTGCAGAAATCATCCTACTTTAATAGCACGATAGCATCAAATATCAACAGAAGTGTGAAGCCACAGTCAATTCCAATGAACTATGAGATGAGGAAGATTTTTTTTCTTCAAATGACTGCAAAAACTGCATAATGCATTACCGTGGTTTAACCCCAGCCAGCAACTAAGCACCACGCAGCTGCTAGCTCAATCCCCACCCCCAGTGGGGTGGGGGAGAGAATCAGAAGAGTAAAAGTGAGAAAACTCGTGGGTTGAGATAAGAACAGTTTAATAATTGAAATAAAATAAAGTAAAATAGTAGTAGTGGTAATAATAATAATAATAATAATAATAATAATAATAATAATAATGATAATAATGATAATAATAATATACAAAGCAAGTGAAGCACAATGCAATTGCTCACCACCCATTGACCGGTGCCCAGTTTGTATTTGCAACTAGTTTCTGGATCTGGTATCTCTGCTAACAAGATGACTTCAGTAGTTACGGACTTAAATTTTTTTTTTGTTCATGTGAATTACCTGCCAATACTAGAGGATGTTTCTTTGCACAGTAACATTTTCTGATATCTACCATAGGCACACTCCCGGTTTTGTTGAAATCTAGTTTCATATAAGCCTATAAAGGGGGGAAAAAAAAAAAAAAATCATACAAGCATATAAGGAAAAAGAAAAAAAAAAAGGTGGAAAGATGTAAAGATCAAATATACTTAACAACCTAGCCCATATTTTTAGATCTTGTGCAATGGATTATGTCAACTTACCTGTTTTATGTGAGGCACTAGATACCAGAAAATTATTCTAGATCATGGAATTTCACGATTATTTTATCTCCACAGCTTTCACATCAAATGTGGTCCACTCACCAACTCAAAAAAAAAAAAATTGTCTTCTCTCCAAAATTTCTAGCTCATCCTTAGAATCAGAACTTAAGCTGCTTCCCTTCTGCCTCCTCCAATTACTAAGATTCCTGCGTCATTCTGACAGGCCTCAACACAGCCTCTTCAGCACTGCTAACAGCAGCTTCATTTTCATTTCAGTTTACTCAAATACACATGCTTGATACATAAGGCTAGGAAAGTCAGATGCTCCATGATTAAAAGTAGGAAAGTATGTGTCATTTTTCTTGATCTTGATGTCCAGTCACTACTCTATTGGCTGTTTTGTAATCAGTGTTTCATACTGCAAACAGTTCCACATTACATTATAGACATATAACAAATGGCATTTCAAATATAAGAAGTCTCACAAATATAACGACTCTAATTGTAGCTCTCAGAGAAGGCAAGTATTATTGCCTCTGTTTCAGACACTGAGGAAAAAAAATCTGCACACAGATACAGTGATCTGCCAAAATAAGGAAACAGACTTCTGGAAGAGATAGTTTCAGGGTGCCAGATGCTTCATACACTGGACTGAACTGTAAGAATAGCACACATACGCATAAACTCAAAATAATAAAGGAATTAATTCTAGAGTTCAAAATTAACTAATTCAACAATGGAACAGCATGCAGTCTTCTAATTTATGTTTATTTTAATAAACTGATCTGAAAGTTTAAAAATTACCAGATGCACAAGTCAAGAAAAACAACAAAAAAGCCAACAACAAAAAAAACAACAACCAGAACATGACTAATAACCAACTTCAAAGATAGACTGCAAAATATCTACACCTAGAATATCTGCAACAAAACTTACTTTTCTTACAAATGCTTTCCGATATTCATTCATTTCTCCAAATATGGCACGAGTAAATTCTCCATAGTCCACCTTGTCACTCTTGCTATCATCAAGAATAAGCCATAAAGATTCAAAGTCCTGCAATTTAAAAATATTTTGCTAAAGTTCTTCACTATGTCCTAGAATGAAACAATTGCTAAAATAGGAAATTACAGTATTCTCACAAAAAACCAACTTCCAAATCAAAACTGACTCAAAGATCCATCAAAATAATGCAAGTCATCATCGGTCACTGATGACCATAATTCACATTATTTGCAGTTTTGATAGCTGTGGACTGTTTTTAAAACATAATACATAAAACCAAGAAAAAACATAAGTAAATAACATCATATAAATTATCTTTAAAAGGCCAAAAAAGAAAAAAAAATTATTGCAATCCCACTTGCTTCTGCATGATGTAAAAAGATTGCACATTTTTAAATTTATTAATTTTTTTTATTCTTAAGAATTTCATGTAGGACTCAATGCAGAAATGCCAATATACCACAAGAGAAAAAAAACCTTGCAAAAAATAGCTATTAAACTATAGATTTAAGCAAAGAAAGGAAGCAATTCCATAAATTAAAGTAAAATAATACCCATGATTACAGTTTCAGCTACACTTACCCCTTCAGGTATTTCCAAATGGAATACTTTTAGAGCTTCTTTAAAGTCCACCTGAGAGAGAAAGCCATTTCTGCTCTTGTCTATGTGTCGGAAATACTTTCCTAAGCCTGTTATAACCCGAACTCCTCTTTTACTTAGTGTCTCTCTGAGTATACCTGAGGATTTAGAGAAATAAAGGAGAGAATGTTTACCTGAAGTTGGCCACATGCTATGGAGCTGATTTAAAAGTAAACCACAACTACTTATGATACTGCTGGTTAAAATGACACCTACATGCATCCAGGCTCCCTTATCTTTGATGACAGAATGTCAGTTCAAAATGAGACTATCAGTTACTTAACATTTGAGTAGAAATCATATAAAGGAGCAGCCAACATCTAACAAAACATTTAAAGAGATCACAGAAGGAAAGGAAGAACGGATATCGCTCTTTATGTGCTCAGATTATAAAACTGCTTACTTCTGCTAGAATTAATTACATACCATTATTCAACATACAAAGCAATTTAGGAACACTACTTTGGTAATACAAACATTCCATTATGGGACACACAGTTGCTCCTTCATTGTACAAACATGTTAAATACATGTGAAAACAAGAACAAATATAAGTAATTCTGCAAAATTGTTCCAAAATTATAGAGAGAGAACTATTTCTATGGTAAAAATGACAGCCTTATCAAAATCTCTACGTAGCAGGTTTACTTGAGGGATGTCTGAGTTTCTCAGCATACTCTGTTAACAGAACTCATCTGCTATTATCATATTATATCTTCAGATTACATCTGAAGATATTGTATCTACAATTATAAAGCAAAATGGGGGGGGGGGTGAAAGAAGAAAGTTTTTTCCAGTAAAGTTCTAATTCAGACATATGTTAAAAGATGTCTTGAAGTATATACACATAACATTCTTCCAAGCCATACCAGCAAACCTTAGATGTAGTCAGGTAATTGAGAAATCAATTTGCATGTATTACATGACAGAAAACATGGAATAACTAGAAGATTAAAAAAAATCCCTAATTTATTATTCCAACAATTTTTATAAACATAAATGTCCAAGCAGATTTTAGTGACCAAAGAGTGCCTACTTAAAACAGGTTTAGTGAATGACAGTAAATAGTGGAGATTCTACGAGCTGGAAGCTGTTCAGTTCAACTGTTTTTGCTGACCACAGGTTACAAAGATAATACACAGCACTGCATAAGCACCTTCCTATAATTTTAAACACAAAGCTATGCCTTTGTCCTAAAGACTGTAGGTAGGAGCCCAGTAAAATTTAATTACATATTCCAGAATATACTACTCAATTATACTCACATATTTTAATAAGCATAATATTAAAGACCATCAAAAACCAACTTAATGTATAGAAGTAATGGCCCAAAGAAGGATCTAGTGCAAAATTAACTGAAGAAACGAGATTGTGTTTGTACATTTTGCCAGTAAATTTTTAAATTGAATGCCAGTTTAACACAGGATCAGCGTTATGCTTCCGCATTTTTTCAGAAATTATGTCAACACAGAGATTAACATTTTATTGATTGCATTCACAATTATTCTGTACTGTCTTCACAATCTTTAGCCAGACTGTTTATTTAAAGAAAGACAGAGGAGAAAGTATTCTTATGATTTGATTTATTCTGGTATCATATTCTAATAATATTCTGATAAATATCTAACTTCTGTTTAATTTCCTTTATAATATTATTATTGTTCTTTGCATTGAGCTGTAAAGACAGAGATACAGAAACTAAAATTAAATGGATTCTGGTAGACACAAACCTTGAATCTTCTTGAAAACTTTGCTGTCATCAACCGCTTGCTTGGAATGCTCTTGCTTGAATTCCATAGAAGCAGCTCTAAAATAATCAAAATTAATCTTGATTGGTGAAATTACATGTAATATTACTAAATTCAAAACAGCTGTAGAAAAAAGACATTGAACTTCATATTTATTTCCTATACTACCCTTATAAGCATAGTATCCAATTGCCTGTGCTTGAGATGGCACACACAAAAGTCTTTGCTGAACAGCTGCAGATATGCAGAAATTCCTTTCTGACAAAATTCCATTAGCAGCTCCTCTACTAATTCATTAATCAGGGCTAATTCCTCCTGTGCATAAAATCTACAGAAATTTATTTCAAGACAGTCCTAATCTTTAGCTCAGGCCACTGGAAGTGTTTGTTAAAGCAACTACATTTAGTTACCAGTAAGAAAATAACATGGAGTAGCTACAAATCTCTCTTTAGAAGAGAAATAGTAAGGGTGTAGACCAAAATCTGGATCAGCATATCTTAGGTACGATCTAGGAATTATGGTTAAATTTTGTGTTTCATCTGGCAAGTGATTCCCTTCTGAGAAGGGCTTCCCAGAAACCCCCATCAGAAATTATTATAGAAGTTGATAAAAAAATACTGTGGAAGAACCTATTGGAAGAAAAAAAAAAAAAAAGAGTCCAATAATTATTTTAATCAGAATAGGAAGGCAAATGCAAAAGCACTACTGTCAGCTTTGAGCTGCTTGCCTACCAGTGCTTTGCGATGGAGTACTCCTCCTTCTGCTTTCTGAGGCAATAGACAGCAGAGGAGAGAGGAGTAAGTCTCTGAAGACTTTTCATCTCCACTTTGGGTACCTCCCATTATGAAGTCCCTAAAAGCTTGTCTATATCAAACCACCTACAGAGGACAGCGTACTCTCTCTAAAACACACGTAAAACACAAAAGGTTCATGGCTTGTGACAGCAGGGTACAGCTGCTCCTGAAAACCTGCAATAGACCTTTTGGACTGTACCTGAGCAGGATTCTCTGTGAGTAGAGTAATGGGGGTGAGAGGACTCAATTCAAGAGTTTTGCACCAGAGAATACAGAGTTCAATAACACCCCCATTCAGAAGAAAAAGACAAATTTCACAATCTGAAATTTAGTCACTAATGGAAAGAACACAGAGAGAGAGTATAAAAAAGAAACAATCTGTTCCACCACAGGTAGCAGAAAATCCAAAATTATAACCCAGTGAGCAGGTCTTCATTCTGGAGCCTTCAGAGATAACATTGGATCAACTCCAAATTTCACAGGTATAAGATTAGCAACAAATGAAAGAAAAAGCTGTTTACCAGAATGACAGGCTTCTGAGATGTAAAATGTCTTACATAAACTATGTGAAATTAAACTAGATTGCTTTTTATTTCATGGAAACCTTGCAGAGAGGGAACAATTAGCACTAAGCATCCTACAACTATACATTTCTTTAATGAATTACATTTGAATTTACTGTTTTACGTACTGTTAGCTCACTATGGCTCCTTTGCAAAGCTTTCAGTGTAAAGGGACCTTAAAGTGAATATTACCGTAACGGAGAACAAGCTTCATGTGTCTAAACACTTGCAGAAAGAAAAATAATAGCCAGTTAAGTTGTTCTAACAAAAGTAGTCTTTAGATAGCAAAAGTATTTAATTGAGATTCTGTTATTACTGTTCCTAGGCAAGAAGGGATTGAAGCATCTGATATTTGAGGAGAGGCCAGGAGAGCTGGGACTAAACAGTCCCAGCTGGAGAAGAGAAGGCTAGGGGGATCTTATCAGTGTGTACAAATACCTGACAGGAGGGAGTAAAGAAGATTGACACAGGCTCTTCTGGGTGCAACCCAGTGCCAGGACAAGAGGCAATGGGCACAAACTGAAACGCAGGAGGTTCCCTCTGAATATCAGGAAACACTTTTGTACTGTGAGGGTGATGGAACACTGGAACAGGTTGACCACAGAGGCTGCAAGAGTCTCAATCCTCGGAGATACTAAAAAACCCAACTGGATGCAGCCCTGAGCAACCTGCTGTAGTAAGCCCTGCTCTAAGCAAGGCGGGTGGACTAGAGACCCTCTTGAGGTCCCTTTCTATGATTCGATGATTTTATGAAAATTTGTACCTTGTGAGATCTGCTATCAGCTAACACTCCTCACCAAAATTTGAGTAATCAAACTTTGACTGTATTTCCAAGTACCTTCCATGTTCAGGCATGTCCTGGTTTCAGCTGGGATAGAGTTAATTTTCTTCTTGGTAGCTAGTGGAGTGCTGTGTTTTGGATTTAGGATGAGAATAATGTCGATAACACAGTGATGTTTTGGTTCTTGCTGAGTGGAGTTTGCACTGGTCAAGGACTTTTCAGCTTCCCGTGCTCTGCCGGGTGCACGGGAGGCTGGGGGGGAGCAGAGCCGGGACAGCTGACCCGGGCTGGCCAAGGGGCTATTCCCTACCATATGACGTCATGCTCAGTATATAAGCCGGGGGAAGAAGAAGGAAGTGGGGGACATTCGGCATGATGGCGTTTGGCTTCCCAAGTAACCGTTAACGCGTGATGGAGCCCTGCTTTCCTGGAGATGGCTGAACACCTGCCTGCCGATGGGAAGTAGTGAATGAATTCCTTGCTTTGCTTTGCTTGTGCGCGCGGCTTTTGCTTTCCCTATTAAACTGTCTTTATCTCAACCCATGAGTTTTCTCACTTTTACTCTTCCGATTCTCTCCCCCATCCCACCGGGGGGGGAGTGAGCGAGCGGCTGCGTGGTGCTTGGTTGCCGACTGGGGTTAAACCACGACAAGGCAACACAGCAGTGCAATAAATTTTATAGCAAGATTTTACTTTTGCTAAGAACCAGTATACTCACAATAAAAGCCAGAAACCCCAGAGAAAGATGCTCCGTTCCCTAGACAGTTTACTTCTATATAGATATTGAGATGAGAATATTACCTTCAAAATAACGCATACTCAGAGGTTAACCATTCACCTAACCATTTGAAAATGTTTTAAGAAATTCCCATGTTTCAGACTATGGAACAACATAATTTACTAAAACCTATTTTGAAAGAATAAGTGCAGAAATCGTGTCCCAGTTCCCGAAGTCTTCGACATGTGGCAATATCTGGAAGAATGAAGAATGAAGGGATAGAAAGAAGGAAAAATAAAAGGAAAGAGAAAAAAACAGAGAGAGAAACCTCTAATTCTTCCCCTGCCTGTGTTCAAACACTTGCGTTATCAAGACTGATACAAGCTTTTAACATAAGCTTCACAAAAGTTTCAATAATAATGTCGATTACAAATAAAAGCATTTTTCCCCAAATGTAGTATTTTAGTTCATCACATAAGAAAAGTTTCAGTATATGATTTGTATATAAAAACATCTGACTTCAAACAAAGCAAATAAGGCAGTTTTATAATTTAATTCTTATTTTAAAATTACTCCTTATCATTCTGGAAAGTTACTGAATTACAGAACATCCACTAACATCTATTACTAATTTCTCCTAATAACAGCCTAAATAAAGATTTTTTTTTTTTTTTAGCAGTATAAGAAATAAGGTGTTAGAAGCTCTTATTAAAAAGTCTTTTTTGCTTAAGGAAGGGAAGGTAGTTTGAAAAACAGTTAGCTGCACTTACGTTAAAAAATCCATAGCTGCTTCATCAATACTTATCACACGAAGGGTGAGAACTGAGCTCTGCTTAACGCTTTCTGGAAGGTTATGATCAACAGTTCGGAAAGTTAGGTTAGCTCCCTGTTGGTAAAGCATACGACGATTTACAAATAGGTCATGTATTTCGTAAAATACATTTGCAAGACTTTCAAGAAGTATGATTGTTGAAAGCCTTGGTATGAAATGATGAAAAAGTGTAGCTAAGGTCAGTTAACCTTCTTAACAAAGCCTTTCTAGTACTAAATAAAAACAGCTAAAGGCTCCAAGATGACATATTATCCTCTACATAGAGGTTTGTCTAGTAAGAGGGCCTACTGTTGCCTAATCTACAGCTGAGAAACATGAGATTACAGATTGTTGTTCCCTCGGCCAGGCTCTACTTCTCAATTTTTCTTCTCCCTTCATCCTTATGGGATCCAAAACTCACTGGACCACAGAAAAGAGTCACAGAAGGTGCCACATTGATTCCATGACAGCAAAGTTCTCTCAGACTAGAAGAAACCCTCCAGAGTTATTTTCAGTAATCTAAAATCATACTTGAGATAAACAAACAACTAAAAAGTAGCCTTCCCAAAGTTCAAAAAATTCCTGCAATGTTTAACTATAAAGTTATTTTTTTTAAATTGCTAGATTCCACTAATAAATATTGAATAAAAACATGTTATTAGTAGCCTAGAGTTCTATTACCCAGTATAATCTCTTCCCCTTCCCTCCAAGTTTGGGACTGAGGACACACCTCACGTATTCTGCAAAGTTAAAGATGTTTTTTGGTTTGGGAGAAGATGGAAGGGCAGAGAAAGAAAAGCAGTAAATTAAAAGCAAGGAATGCTGAGAAGAATCAAAAAAAGCAGTAGCTCTAACTGTAATATCCATGCAGGCTTTGGTTATAAAGCCTCCAAAACTCATAAATTAGGAAGGAGACAGACACTGTTATTGTGCAAGTATTTCAACCATTTGGACTTTGTGAGAGATTTGTATGTCTTAATGTCAGCCCAGAAACCCAGTTTGCAGATACAGAGATTCACAGATATGACCTCATTCCAAAGAGCTATTGAACTTGGTAGCAGTACATTTTCTGGATGGCTTTAAGACACATCTTTATTCAGAACACATTTCCATCTGCAGGTTGCAAAGATACACATGAAAAAAAATCTCTAAAAAATAGCTTCAACCTCCATACTATAAAGAAAGCAATCTATTTCATCTTGGAAACTCTTATACTGTACACATGTAAACAGTTAGGATTAGGCAGGTGATTAGACAAAACACTCTAAAAACCAATGTTGTCCTCTTTTAATACTTCATTCAAACACGGGTTTTTCTCTAAACTTAAGATTTGCAGGAGGATGTGAAGAACTCAGTGAAAACACTCTGTTCTTGAAAAATTGCTCAAGTATTCCTAAACCAGGAACACTTAACTCAGTACAGAAGTACAGAAGATGCAATATGATTTGTAGTCAGTCATCAGATTAGCTGGTAGATGAAGTTTACCATTGTTTCCAAAGCTCTGTCTAAACAGCTGGTAGTAAACACTTTCAAACTTTAGGTTAAAACCAATTAACCTGCAATTTCCTCATGTTTAAAAAAATATTTAATCATTGTGTCGTGTCAAAAATGCCAGCAGACCTTGAAAAGAGTAATAATTTTTAACAAGTACTTTGGTCTACTTCGTCTTCAGGACTTTCCTTCACCAGTTCATTTTGCCTACAAAAAGATACACTGTCTGCAGTCTTGTGCCCTCTAGTGGGAAAACTACGAACTACAGCTTAATCTGAAGCCAAAAATGGAATCTAAAATGTGGGACAGCAAAATAATCCAGATTACTGAAAATCTTTAATTCGAAAACGTTACTGAAGGGAAAGACTTTTGGTCTTCCCTGAAAGCTAGATCACAATCTTCAGCTCGAATATCTAAATATTACTTCCAAATCACGAACAAAATTGACTTAAATTCAACAGAAGCATACTTACAATATAGAAGTCACTAAGATCATAAGCTTTTCCTTTCTTTTGTCCACGTTGATGTTGATAAACTCCCTTCTGAATGAAAGGCAAGGCATTTGTTCTGTGAAATAATTAAAAACTGATATTAAAACAAATATATTTAAGTTTCTTAGATACAGTAGAAGATATTTTCTAAAACCTTTTTAAAAAGTAATTTATCCTACCTATTTTTTCCAAACTGTCGAAATTCATACACAGTGAGGGATTTGTCACATGCAAAAAAAAATCCAGTCAACTCTCTACAAGCATCACGACCATTTCTAGAAGGAAAATTGAAAAGCACCTTTATGTTTTTGCATCCTTATAAATCCAATTCAACCCAAACAAATAAAATTTCTATTTTGGAATATGCATTTTATTTCCAATGTTGCATATTCTACAATCTTTTTCTTTGAAAGAGGTATTTGACTATTTTCTCTAAACCACCATGAAATTCAACTTCTGGATTTGGACACATATTTTAATGCTATATTCAATTCTCCACAATGTTAAAAACACCTTTCAAGGCTTCATGTTTTAGTATAGCAATGTAATTTTCACTCATTAACTAAAGGATTACTTACACCAGGACTACTGCATTCATTACGCTATGTGAAGCTATGGTATATGAAGCTATGTGGCTGAATCCTCAGCTATGTCTAACAGTTACACAGCTCACTGCTTCAGAAAAGCACCACTTTCAGAGCTGAAGAATACGTTTATGTCACTGCTACTCAATTCAGAAGAGTTTCAAAGATGCCCTAAAACTGCAAGTTTAATACATAAGGAGCTACAAACAAGACGCAAAGCCATCCTTTCCATCCACAGTGGTTGCCACATACTAAGGCAAGTCTAAAATAAAATTTAATCAACTGAGGTGCAACAGCTAAGAGCACTATTTTACACAGCCCCTGTGCTAACTGTCCTGCATAGAGCTATGGGTATGATGGTAACATAATGTTACTTATGCATCTTAACACTGTACAATGGGACTGTAAAGCCACTATCCATCAGCCATGTCAAAATTTGTATTATACATGTAAGTGTATATATATATATATCCACATAGCACATACTTTTTTCTAAACATAGGGAACAGAAAGGTTCAGTGCAATGAATTATTTCAAGAGGGTAAAGATCATCATTCATAAATTCATAGAATTGAAAAGCTTCACAAAATTTGTGATTACCTCGATATAATCCTACTATCAAAGCGTAGCTTGTTAGAGAGCATGTTTTCAGTTAATCCCGATTTGGTCCTTATTCTGTGAAAATAATGCAGCATGTTCACGGTACCTATATGCTTACAGAGAAATGTTACATAAAAATCAACTGTTTCAAAACAGCAAAAAATGTGAAATACGGTATCCTTGGCAACTGGCTGAGGAGATGATCCCTCGTAGTTGAATTAGAAAGCAACTCAGAGTTGTAATGTGGAAGGTATTCTGTAATTATATGATATGACAGTACATTCACAGAAGGCACAGATATGAATGGGATATTTTGTTTACATACACTTACATCAAGAATTAAACCTCTACCGCTCACCATACGTCCACCAATCAATGTGTTTTCTTGCAAAAATACCCAGGTTGGGGCTTCTTTACCCACCTAGATATTTTATATTGGCCATATTACTAGTTCCAGAAATGGAGATTTGTCCGTGTGATGGGTGTAAGACATTGAGATTGGTTTTGTTGCCTTTTCTTTTTTTAAGAATACAAAGATGATGTTTGTTGAGAAAGATTTTAAAGCAGGATGTTAAAATGTGTAAAAGCAGAGATGTTTGCCTGAATGTTAAGAAAGTTTAACAGACAAAACTCGGACCTGCAAATTCATTTAATTTTACAGATCACAATGTCTTCTCAGGTTTTTTAAACTCTTGGAGTTACTATTTCAATGCTCACAGGCCAGGAATGACACTTAAATGCCAATATGGTTAATTATTGCAGCAGAAATCAAAACATGAAAGAAAAGTATGATTATATTGTGAAGATCTACATTAGCATTTACAGATGCATATTTATGCAATTTTATGCACCGCAGGATAGGAATCTCTAAAAGGATATGACAAGATTGCAAGAATTCAACAGCTCAGAAAAGTCTGGCAAAACCCTGTGATGAACAGTATCAATATAAGCTTAAGAATGTTCTCCCAGGTTTATAAATTCTATGAGTCAATCATTATATACAGAGAATCCACATAAAAAGGTCCCACTAGGCAATTGCAAGCATGGGGAGGCTACAAAAATGGCTTCACATGAAGCTGGTGGATCCAAGCCAGAAATAAAACACCTGGAAAGGCAAAAAAACGTTGCAGAGCCCAAAATAATTAAAAATACAGCAGAAAATGTATTTCTAAAAAATATGACTGCTAGAGAAAACTTACTTTGTTTCATGCAGTGTTCTTTTTCTAAAACGCATTGGTGCTGTCCCAAGCCCCAGAAGTCCACGAGCTTCCTTGTAAACATCAGCACGTGTGGATTGCTCTGGGTCACTTATAACAGCTCTGACCAGAAAGAGCAGGGAGAAGCCCTCTGACTATTAGTAAGTTTGAATTTCAGATTTTACATATTCTTACTCAGGAAAGAAAACACCCAAGAATAACACAGCCATAAAATTTTGGTGTTACCCATTAAGCTTGCATAAATTTGTGGGCTTATTTTTTTGTTTGTTTTTAAAAATTCTGAAGTGGATTACTCAAAATCGAATATATGCAATAATATTCTGGCAATGCATTACTATGTAGTAACTTTACACTTATATATATTTTATTTAAAGTATATTTTATATATGTATATATAAAATAAATCTTAAGATTACGAAGGAGTTTTTTTCCTCATTTCCGCTATTTCTGTAAATATTCCATCAGTGATATTCTTTATCCATGGCTCCCTCCAAAATCAGTGACAGCAGTTATTAGCACTGGCCAGTGACATCATCCAACAAAAACATTGGCACTTCCTCCCCCAAAGCACTGACACAGCCCACAGGATCTCAAAGTCCCATCAAGCAGACAAGAAATAGATGAACTGGTTTCTGAACATTTTGATATTCTCTGTATCAGTTTAACAAGTAAACAAAAGAAGAGACCCCTTAAAAATACATTAGATTCTTTTAATGTTATTGAAATGGTTCATAATCAGAAGGAAAAAAATAATTTTGCAGGGCTAATATAGTTTTATAAACTTGCTCTCTGCTCTATGCAGATCCATCTTTGCACATATCAGTTACACTGTTTTAACTGCAAGATTGGCTCTACTGAAAAAAAAAAAAATCAACACACCTTTGTGTTTCCTTTAATAGATTTTTTTTCATGCAACAGTTTTGAACTAATCTTCCCCGATTAACATCCTGCTCTCTGATACCAATTTGTTTGGCAGTACTGGCACAGTTATATTTGGAACGTAAACAGAGAGATTTTTTAAATTAAAAGTTCATCCTGATGCAGCTGCAGCATTACTGAATATTGTTTTGACATTGTCAACAGAAGGGTTCAGAGCAGGAGAAGAAATACATGGAAAAAATAAGGCAAAGCAGCTGAAGAAGGTTAAGCACAGAATGAACATCCATGATCCAAGATGCACAAACCTGTGTGTTTAATCCAGCACCAGTAGGACTGAAACACTTGAGCACAACCAGTGCATTTTTAAGATAATCTCTGTAATCATCTGCTTTACCTACATCTTTGTAGAGATATGACATGAGACAACCATTTCTTTGAAAATTGAGGATTTCTGCACTGAACACTTCTGTATTTTTAATCCTGCTACAATGACACTTGGAATTTAACGTTGTATTTCAGTACAATCTTGTTTCCTTCATGTAACTTTCTTGATAACTCAGCTTTTAAATAGTGCAAAAGCATTAATACACTTTTAAACAATATAGGTCATTTAAACTGCAGCTGTAAGGGAAACCAAGAAAAAATAAAATGGTGAAGTGCAACAACATTTCAATCTCAGTGTCTTAAGATCTGATGGGCTATAATATCAGTACAGATGACTACAGAGACTGTAAACTAAGCACAGAATGCAACATACTGTAGAGCTACCCACAGATAATTTTTAGCAAGTGAAAGGTAACAAGAAACTATATTAAACTAGCTTGCAGCATCCTATATTGTCATAACCAGTCAACTTGGATAAAGCCCTGAATTATTAAAGCATGCTTAAAAATGAGAACAAATGTATGGGAATAATAATAAGGAAAGATGTTTTTACTATACTCATCTTTACCAGTAAGTTACTTTTTTTTCCTTTTAACATATAAAGGGATCTTTCTACATAGAAGCAATGCTTTCTCAGAGCTAAAGGGGTAGCAATGAAGTTAGGAGAACCTTCCTGTACAACCTTGATCAACTTGATTCATCATTGTGCCTTTTTTCCCTACCTGCCCAACATTGGTATAATACTCCTTTACTCCAGAGGGATGTTGGGTCAGTATAAATAAAGGAATATTAATAAAACTAAGATTCTTAGAAAAGAAAATAAATACCTAAGAAGTGTAATTTGTAACAGCAGGCATCCATATATTTCGCTAAGGTGCAAGAGGGTTATTTCTGAGAACTAATGCTATTGTAAAGCTTTTAAATTAGGTTGAAGTATAAAATTAAAAATTATTCTCAGAAAAAATGACCTTACCCATAGCACTTTAAACTGATCTTTTAATTTAAATTAAAACGACTTTTCATTTAAAGACTTTTTGCAAATAACACTACATAAGACTGCATAAGACTTGGAATGAGATGATCAAAACACCTCCTAGGCAAGAAAAGCCACACACTCACAGATCTAAATTCTTCTGTAGGGAAAACTGAAATTTTACATTATAAATTCACTTACCTAGATAATTGATCCACCATCACTTGTTCTACTACAGCCTGTTTTCTCCTCTCTGCAGCAACGTCCTCCTGCAATGAAAAACTGACTGAGAGAAAATGAAATATATAACACCAGACACGTCAAATAATAAATTACCCTTTAAGATAGCATACAGAGGTCACAATCTTACCAATGTCACAATTAATCTTTTTTTTCCATCTTTTTTAATAGAGTTCTATTTGCATAACAAAGAGACAAATAATATTCTCTGCTACACACTCAAATTGTCTATGCATATTAGTTGTCAATAAATATGAGAATTCTAGTATTTCTGTTGACAGACAGCATCCCTATCTCTGTATTGTTTCCAATAAATTCTGTAAGTACAATAGAGCCTGAGGAAACTCACACTATTCTAGGTTTCATGGTTGACACAGATTCCAATTCAGAGAATGAAACTTTACCTCCAGCAATATTTAGTCAAAAAAAAATATTTTAAGACTTAGTCTCAACACACAATTTTTATTTGCTGCATGCCACAATTTTCTGCTGAGACAGGCCAATCTGAAAAACCTTTCAGGAAAGATCATCCTAAGGGCGAAGGGGATTTAACATGATCTTATTATTATTTTTATTAGAGTAACACTGAACCATAAAGTTGTGCCATTCACTGTAAAGTGCTCGGGTTCTGATCATCATTTTGTTCATAGAAAGAGAAGCCAAAGCACAAGAGGATGCCCCAGGACAGCATGGAGGCCACTGGCAACAACCAGGCCCCAGTATCTCTCTTCAGAGTTCTGGAAGATAAACCAAACTTTTTCGCTGCACTTAAATTCGCCTTTTTTCCCCAAAAAGTAATTTTTATATATGAGAAAACAGAGATTATTGTTACTGAGTGGGTTTATGCAGCCTTTTTGACAACTCTGTAGGTATTCTGAAACTGAAGAATTAAGATATTTTTCTTATTGGTTATTTTTTCCACAGAATTCTTGTGTGCAAACCAAATTCTAGATAGATCAAGCCTTTCTATGGCTGAAGAAGAACCAAGAGTTGGTTCCCAGACACCAGGTAACTGTAAGGGATAATCCTTAATTCCACAGAGATTTTATGGGTGTAATTCACAACCTTCAAGTAAATACTGATTGGCACTAGCAAAAAAAAAAAAAAAAAAAAAAAAAAACACCACACACCCAAAAAAACCACCACCAAACCAAAAAAAAACCGCCAAAAAACCAAATAAACAATGTAACATCAGACCAGCTGGTGTTTATACTAAACTGATATTAAGCCTTAAAAGATTTCTGAATTATAGGAGATAGGGGGCTTTTTAGTTTGCTTTCATATTTCATTTTTGCACCTATCAGAACTACAGGTGCTTTATTCTGAGTTACTCAACATATTCCACAGACCCCGGCTTATAGAGCCAAATGAGCTGGCATGCTGAAAAGAACCTGATTTTAAAAAAAAAGAAACCTGACACTTTGAATTTCAATTGAATACTAGGTCACTACATGTACTCTTCCATGGAACATCTTCCATTCAGCTCTTAGACAAAAGCTCCACTATGAATTTACAAAATTGCTGAGGCAAACATTCAACTTGCAGCAGCTCTCACTGTAACTCTTGTTCACAAGAGTTACTACTACAAGTAGTTACTACTACAAGTAGTAACTCTTGTTCACAAAATATCATTATTCAAAGAAAACCAACCTTCCTCCAAAAAAGCCTAAATTTATTATATATAGCATCTATTGGCAATCACACCTGTACTATAATCTGTCTTGAATAAGGGAACTTTCATCCCAAACTACAGAAAAATTAAGAGAAATTCTACTTTAACCTTAGAGTTTCTGGTAATGATTACAGTAAAAGGAAATTTTAACATTGTGTATTCTTAAGCAAGTTTTTAAAACACCTTAAAATCCAGTGCTTACAATTGAGGAAACACATACACAATGGAATTAATATATATGCAGTTACTGCTTCCAATTTTTTCCATTATTCCTACCACTATCAGAAGCTTGAATCTGAGAGAACCTAAGAGATACTCCTAGAAAGAGGCAGTCAGCCTCTGCAACCATGAGTGCTAATCAATAACAAAAGTGCTTCTAAAGGTACCCGTGACATGTTGCTCAGATGTCTGCTGGCTTCCTTTTAAAGCATACCAGCTGCAGTGTACCTGTTATTTTGTGGTCCTGCACTGCTCCCTTTCTCAGTGTTTTCAGTTTATTTGATTCAGCATTAAGTAGTTACTCTAATGATACTTCAAAACTTTTTTCCATTATCTTCACACTATAGTATAGATTTTTAAATTTATTCTAAAAATAACAAATACCAAGTTCTTCAAGGTCTTCATAAAAATACTTTCTGAAAATATTTTCTATCGTGAAAATGAATAGTGACCTCAGTGCAACATCCACATTCACTTTGACTAGAAATCAAATAAATGTTTGCAGTGATGCAAAATTCAGTCCATAGTGATGAGCAAACAAAATAAATTAAAATTATTATTTACTTTTACAATCTCATAAAATTTCTCATGGCTTAGTATTCCATGAGAAAGTTAGAATGCTAACTCTGTTCAACAACACCTTCAAAAAACAGTTTTGAAAGCCATCACTCTGCATATGCAAATACTGAATCATGCAATATCAAATCTCAAGGTTTGTCATCATTGTTACTAATCCTAAATTCAAGGCTTATCCTTAGATGGGCAAGACTCCTATTGTTCAGTCCTAAAAAGAGTAAAAATTATGTCTATGTAAGAAATTAAAGAAACATATTGGGTATGTCTGTATAAGAAAAGTTTTAATTCCTCTCTACGCATGCTAGTGAGGCCATGCTTGTTTTCAGTTTTCAGGGCTCCCTCCTTCCCAAGATCAATAGGGATGAGAGGAATCTGGAAAGGATCTAACAGGATCAGAGCCAAAGCAACTGAAAGAAGAGGCTAAGGGAGCTTGGGTTTGTTCAGTTTGCAGAAGCAGCATCTATGAAGCATTCTGAAAACATCCTACAACCAAAGGGAAGTTACAAAGACAACAGAACCAAACTTCTTTTGACAGTGGCCAACTGTATAACAGGAGGCCAAGGTTACAAACTGAGCCTTGGGAGGCTTGGTATGGATAACAGGAAGAACTTCTTCACAAGGAGAGTAGTGTATCACAGGAAGATGTTGCCTAGAGATGCTGTAGAAGCTCTATCCTTGGAGCTTGAAGACTCAGCCAAAGCTGTGGCTGACCTGATCTAATACCCGCAGCAGAGCCCACACAGCTTACAAAGCCAGTTCTCATCACATACTCTGTTTCAGGAGTTAATGAGGGAAAACAGCCTGTTTACTCTAGAAACAAGTCAGAGTAAGAGCTGAGGGAATACTGGAATCCATGGATAATGGAATACAGGCTCAGGTACAAGCTATTGACCAGAGGAAATCATAGAATCATTAAGGTTGGAAAAGACCCTTAAGATCATCGAGTCCAACTGTTAACCTAGCACTGCCAAGTCCACCACTAAACCATGTCCTTAAGCACCATGTCTACCCATCTTTTGAATACCTCCAGGGATGGGGACTCAACCACTTCCCTGGGCAGCCCGTTCCAATGCCCGACTACCCTTTCGGTGAAGAAGTTTTTCCTAATATCCAACCTAAACCTGCCCTGGTGCAGCTTGAGGCCACTTCCTCTAGTCCTGTTGCTTGTTACTTGGGAGAAGAGACTGACCTCCACCTTGCTACAACCTCCTTTCAGGTAGTTGTAGAGAACAATAAGGTCTCCCCTCAGCCTACTTTTCTCCAAACTAAACAACCCCAGCTCCCTCAGCCGCTCCTCGTAAGACTTGTTCTCTAGACCCTTCACCAGCTTCGTTGCCCTTCTTTGGACGTGCTTCGATGTCCTTCTTGTAGCGAGGAGCCCAAAACTGAACCCAGTACTCAAGGTGCAGCCTCACCAGTCCCAAGTACAGGGGCACTATCACCTCCCTGTGACACTGAACTCCGGTTCACACAAGTCACTCAATTAATCTTAGTTGTATGTATATATTTGTGTTTATTATTCATAATTTGCATTCTCATTTATATATATTACTGCATAAAATACAAGCACTGCAGATAATATTAAAAAACTGCTCACTGGATTGCTCAGTTCAGCTCTCCTTGAAACAAATGTTGAAACTCCCATGACCCCAAAGGGTGCAATTACATACTAGGACCAAATCATCAAAGGCCTAACTTCTGTTGAATATCTGGGAAATCATTCTAGGAGTCTAGACAGTTAACAGCATAATATCAGCCAAAATACTTACAGCTTCTGATTTCCTCATACTGTGCTGCATATTATAGGGCTTGCTTGTGTAGCATTGCTGCAAGAGAGCTTTCTCATCAAGAGCTGTAAGATTATTGTTATGTCCATCTTCAAGCTGTGTACCCTATACAAAAATACATTATTTTCATAAATCAAATTTAATTAATTGTAAGAAAAACAAACAAACAAACCCCACACATTTTCCTCAACAATTTAAAGTATTTTTTTCTTCTTTATTTTTAGTGTCTATTTCATCCACTTCATGCTAATTAGAAAAAGTAAAGAATTTTTTTAAGCCTAATGTTCTACAGAAACCGAACTTACAAATCTTGCTCTCTAATCTTTCCTTAGAGTTTTTGAATACTTACCAGCTTTCAATCATATTGAAATAAAAAAAAAAAAAAAAAAATCTCAAAAATACTGTGTTCCCACAAGCTTTGTGAAATATCAGCAGCAAGTCAGATAAGGCAGACTGTTAGTACCTCTCTGAAAAAGACAAGAGCTCATCCTTTCTCTGTTCTGCTCAAGAACAGCCAAAAGAAAACAGCAGATTTGCTATTATGTACATAGCTCAAAGTTCACCATTGCAGAGATTCTGCTTTTTGACCAAAGAAGCTAAATACAGTCTAGATAGAGAAAAGCCAAAGCATACTGCTGAACTGGGTCTAACAGACTTGTAAATCAGTCTGAGGGTACTACAGAAGTATCTCCTACATGGAGGACATAAAGAAAACTGACAAAGGAGACTGTGTTTACAGAAGTCAGGAAGGAGGGAACATGGGAAAGAAATCAAAAGAGTAGGTTTTGTTAGCTATGCTCCTCTAGGAGCAGCTTGTTTTCAGAGAGGAAAAGTTATTACAAGTTCCACTAATCAGATAAAATAATAAGTATCTTGAAATCTAAAGAGGTTTTGATTTATTAATTTAATTAGGTAGTGATAATATCTAACACAGAAAATTGTTCTGCTAGACATTGCATTAAAATCTGTCATAAGAACTGACACACATGGCTTCTAGTGCTTAGCAAGTATCTTTCTGGAACCCAAAATCACCAGAATAAGCTAGTCCTGCTTTTTCTCTCCCAGGATACACTTGCCACCTATTTCTTCAGTTTCAGATTGACTTGGCTGCTCCTGTAAATACCCTTTTGATGGGCTTGCAGTACAGCATATAAAGGAGTTACTCCTTGGAAAACAGATGACATGATGTCAGACTGGTACATAAGAGTGGAATCATTAAAAAAAAAAAAAAAAACAACCAAATAAAACCAAGTAATACTACACCAAATGCCCAGAACTTACAATCTTAACTGCCACCAAATATAAAACTAAACTTAACAAAATAACAGAATTGTTTTTTTCACTCAACTCTTTTACTCACAGAATGTTTACTTATAGGTACTTGCAAATTCTCCAAGTTTTATCTGAACACTAGAAGTGTGAGTATAAGGGAGAAAGCCCCTTTAAAACTATCAACAATATGTGAAACTTAACCTTTGTCTTATGCAAGACCTTCCCTTTTCATTCTACTGAACATTAACTAAGTAAAATCAGTAAACTCGTTATTCATCACAACCCTTTTCTCTGAAAAGCAATGAGCACAATATGTTCCCTCAACATCTGCATACTTAACTTTTCATTAAGATTCTTAAATGGTCATCTACCCTCAGCACAGTCTAGCATTCGACCACGCTTCACAGCTGTTGCTTATTTTTGTTTCCTGTTTCCTTACAACTACAATGATGTATCTTGCTTGGTGCAACCACCCTTCTCCACTCTCTCTTCCAGAACAATAGGAAAATTGTGTTTTTCCACCCCTTTTTTTCCAGTTTCTCTCCACTGATCTTCCCTTGTTTGCATCTGAGTTTTAATTTAAAAACACAAAAGAAACCTGGCAGAATTAATACAGCTTGCAGTCCAACTTTGCAGTCCAACTGTACTAGATCTTATACAACATCAAAGCAAGAACTACAGAAAACATCTTTCATTATTTTAATCCCATATTCCCTTCCATTTCCAGTGTTAATAGTTCTCTAAGGTACAGATTACATCTTTCATTTCTCCTTTTTTAAGTCCTACATATAGTCATAATTGAACAAAATAATAATTAATATACTTCTATATTTAAAAATTAAAAAAGCTTGAATGCATTTCTATATTTGGAAATAACATTTTACCAAGATCTTCCCACTGTCTCTCATCTTCTTAGGCTACAAACTCTTCCTTATCAATCATGCTAATCTTCATGCTCAGGCTAGAGGTGCACTATGAGGGCAAATGTTACATTGCTTACCAGAGAATACAACTATACTTAGATTATCAGAGCACCTCAGTTTCTCGCTCTGGAACAACTGAAACAAGCTTCCTATGTTTTATTTCCTACTCAACATTAGATGCTGAAATTACACTTGTTTTTATTTCTTTACGACAAAAACATGGAAAAATTAATTACACAAACATGCGAACCTCTCCAAACACTGTAATGAAATACCAGCATACATTTGCTATTTAAGAATGCAATTACTTCTTTGCCAGCTACCTTTATTGAAGCTTCTGGACACTGGAGGTGGTCTTTTTTCTTTTCTGCAATCCTCTGAGAATACTGCTTATATTCTTCCTTCATGTCTGCTTCATACTGACAATACTTCAGTCTATATCTGTCTGTTGGGGATGGCAGATTTTCTGGTATTGTCTTCTGCTCCAAAACAGAATGATAAAGCAAAGAGTAATCAATATAAAAGCCTCTGGTTGATCTATTGAATGAGAACAGCATTATTATAATTCCCATCCAGTATACTTCTGAAACTTCTTGACGCTATGCTTCACATTAAGAAAAAACGCAAATATGACTACATATCCAGGCTTAATTTTCATTGAGTTCTTCATATTCTGCCATTTTTTAATCTAAAGAGTACACAGCCAAATAGTTTTACATCATTTTTAAAGAGAGACACCAAGATTCAGTGGTTCTGTCCTATAAGATAATGTTACAGATCACTAAAATGGGAATTCTGACATTTGATTTTGGATGGTTGAAAATGGGCTGATGGATTTTTACAATCAGAAGTTCTAATATTCTTGCATGGCAGAAGAGTATTAGTACTGGGACTTTCTTTCCTAGAACAACATCAGCTGAAAAGGTTGCGAAGCCAGCTAAGTACCTTCCTAACTTTACGTCCATTTCAGTGCTCTACACAATGGAGGCTGGATCAGTAGAAACACCAGACAGATTGACAGAAGGCCAAGATTCCATTCTTCTTTCTCTCCCTGAATAACTAACACCTTCAGTATTTAAGTGACATTCCTTCAACGCTGACAAACTAAGATGGCCTTATCTAGCATCTCTATGTGACACATCTCATCTTGCAACACCACTGTAACAGTCCTGTTCTAGAAAACCATTTCTCAAAAACCCAAAAGATTTACGTTCTTGAAAGGGAAGCTTTCTCTTTCAAAAGAGGATCCACATCTCTTCACTGGTTAATTCCTGAGTGATAAGACTATATTTAAATTATTCTTCCAAAAGTGACCTATTTGGGGAAGATTTACTTACGCAGTCTGTTATTGAAGAAGCTGGAATATATCTTGCTAAAGAAATGCTCAGTCAGGGCCCCAGAAGCAAGAAATGCAGAAATAAAGGCCGCTCAGAGGAATACATTAAAATATTTTAGAGCTACTTGAAAATCTTCTCCACAAAAAGGGGGCGGGGGGGGGGGGGGAGAGAAGTCAGGGGGGGAGAGAGAGAGAGCAAAAGAGGGTAAGTGAACAGGAGACACATTCCTGCACATTCAGCATGTCAGTATTTAAGACATAATGAAGGCAGAAAGGAAGCAACAAGAGATAAAGAAATGCAGAGAAGAAAGGGAGAAGGACCCTGAGAAACAGACAAAGCCATACCAACCTTCTGTTAGCCTTCCTGCAGCTAGACGGAATAATATGTATAAACTTTATGTTAAAAAAAAAAAAAAGGTAAAGCAAGCAGTGTAATGATGAGCATCCAGACCTAAAAAGAGTATGGCAACTCAAGTACGTTTGCACTGCACACTTACAATACAGTACAGAGGAAAATAACCTATCCGTAGTTACACGTTTACAGTTACATCTTAAGACATGCATAAATAACTACGTTGGGCACATAGATTTTCTGAGAAGTAGCACATTCTTAATCCATTATGAAAAAAAAAAAAACACTTAATCATTTCAGTTTTTATTTAAATGCAAATTTTTTTTTCCAAGTTGAGAAACCATTTGGTTATATAGGGAAACATACAGAATTATGATCTTGATAGATTCAACCTTGGGCTCCAGCCAGTTTGGAGTCCTGCCATACAAGTTGCTATGTTATTCATTTCAAGGGGCACAAGTCATGTATAAATTAATTAATAATTGTTTTTCCCTCTAGCTATACTTCTGTTTTAAACATACTCATTAGAGTATTTCTTAGGTTTACATAAGTTAAATACTTTTGAAATAATGGATTTTTAAACAGTATATTTTCCAATTCTTCCAAAAAGAGAGAAAATTAATAAGTTAGGATATTTCCTGCACCCTAACCAAATATAAAAACATACTACTACTAGTAAGATTTTTACCATGATTATGTATGGTGCACAATTATGACAGAAAATAATCATGTAGGTAGCATTCTTGAATTAGTTTAAAGCTCTAGATATCTAATCTCTCAAATATATAGGGACTACAAACAGAAGACTACTGTTTGCAGTACTTCAGCATTTTCCCTTTAATTATCACATTTGAAACACTCAAAATACTGATGAAATGACAGCAGATTAAAAATAGTCTCTCCGATAAGCTAGCTGCTGTCACACAAAAGAAGTTACAACAGACTACATTTTCAGACCATATACTATAGTACTCTGCTACTGAATTGCTAACGTTATCTTGTCGGTGTATATTTTTTCAGCTACTTTACCTCTATTTTCTTCTGATGAGATTTTCTAGACACCTGTTTAAACTAAAGGAAAGAGAAATTAAATACGTACCAATGGTGAAATAAAAATTTGTCACATTCATTTTTTCAAATTTAATTCAAATATAAGAGTTCCAAGGAAAATTTTTCCTGCGTTCAGGGAACAACTGTAATAACCGAGTAATTAAATTAATTCTTAAACTTGTTATAGTGGATATTGATCCTGAACAGTGCTGTACTGTACTACAAACCAGAATGTTAGCGTCTGGACTACTGATTTTCCTTATAAGGCACCTAAGATTAGTGGTGATTAAGCTTCTTAGTCATCCAGGGAAAAAAAAATGCTGATATGTGATCAGGAAATTTTACAATAGAAGTGGCCCGACAAATTGAACATAATTCTGAAGTTAACATCACAGTTCTGTTTTGAAGACAAGAGACTTGAGAAAAGCCCTATGAAATGTCTGCATGTAACTCCAAAAGTCTCCTTTTCACCAAAAGTAACTATTCTTCCATACAAGTAATACTTACTGTTTGTAAACTTGTTTTTTTTTCTTCAATCAGATGCTAACTGACTACTATTGATCTTATCTTTATTATTTTTGTAAGTTCCACTTTGTTTAGAAAGACAAACCAAAGTTACATGTTACCTCAAAAGTATTACATTTTTCAGTTGCTTTGACAAATTGTTAATAAAGCTAGCTATTAATATACCTCTTCAAAAATAAGTACAATGGAAAGGATGAGTGTATCAACCAACAAAGAAGAGCTAAGGTATTTAAGCAAATAGGATTTTTTAAATATTCTAGAGGTTTCTCAGTAAAAAGCACTTTGCCAAAAATATTTTGGACCAATAGCACTTTGAGATATGAGTTTAACCAAAAGAAGTAAAGAGAACTTGTATAATAAAGCTAGATATGCTTTTCTAAATTACTGCTAAAGGGGCATATTTTAAAGATATTTGTAGTGACAGACTGACCTGTTGAGCCTGATGATGCTGTGCGTATGGTGTTTGTAATGATGTTCTCCTATCTGAAAATGAATCCAGAGGGCCTGTATGAGGATAACTTCCACTGTATGGTATGTAAGAGTCCCCATCCTAAAATTACAGGGGGGAAAAAAAAAAAAAAAAAGGACAAGCAGTCGTAATTGTTTTATATTCAGAGTGATATTTTTATAAACTCCTGGAACACATGAATTCTAAAAACTATTCAGGACAGAATTAAGTTATAATTACCTCTTCATCAGAATCTCCCAGCCTCCCTAGATCTAGGCATGGCACCCTGTAGGAAGTTAAAACGATTTTAATAGCAATACGTTCTCTTATTTTTCAATTACAGTAAAAGCAAACTGCCTATTAGTTGTTATTACTATTAGCTCCTTCACAAAATTTTCCCTGCTATGAACAGTTTCACTACAACTGGAGATGGCCTACTGGGCAAATCCCTATTAGCCCCTCTTGCTTCAGCTCAGGAACCGGCCAGTGAACTTTTCCTCTTCCCCAGTTGCAGAGTACTCTGGCAGCCGAAAAGGGCCCCTGCAAGGCCCTTCTTCACTCCCAGCATGGCCATCCTGCCTTCTCTTCACTCCCCAACAGGAGCTGCTGCAACAAGATCATAAATCAGGGATTCCTTATTCCTTATCCTGTCTTCCACAGCAGGTCTGTGGCAATATCCCTCTATCATCAGTCACCAGAGAGGCAACAGGGAAGCAACAGCTCCTTGGGATGCAAACCTTCCAAACTTTTTGGAAGCAATTAAGCAGAATGAAATACTGAAGTATAGTTGGCTTCCACTGTGCTAAAGAAATGAAAATATCTCCCAATTCATCAGAGCATCTCTGTGTCTTCTGCCTTTACTCCACGTATACTGTGGAATTATAACAAGATTACTTCTTGGAATAAGAGAGCTCCTTAATTTCTAGTCTTTTTTTATTAGAGAATGACTGACAGTACACAGAAATTGAAGTTCTTTGACTTCAATATGAACAATCCAAGGCCATGGTCACACATACTTGTAAAATAATGTAGAGAGATACATTAGCTGTAAGGCATGTCAGTAAACAAAAAACCCTAAGCTATCAAACGTGATCCTTGGAATACCAGATGTTGCTTATCTGTCGAAGTCACTATAAGGTTTTAAATTTTATAAGCACTGTACAAAATTTCCCTTTGCTTGTAAAAACCCTTCACAACAGTTTCTCTGTAATTTTTACTGTAATACCTGCAAAGAAGGCTAAGAATTAAAACAAAAAAAAAGTTTTGTCTGTTTCCGGACTACTACATTAAAAATATTCAAGAAAGACTAGGTATAAATATGAAAGCCCTGAGTACAACTCTACCGTTAAGCTCAACCAAATGTAAATCAGCTTAATTCCAATGTAAATAAAGCATCAAAAATTCTATTCTAAATATAAATCATAGAAAACAAACCTATGATGATAAATTTCATGGAACACCGAGTTGCATACAAATAAAAATGCAAATGCATTGTGTTAATTACGCACAATTACACAGACTGATCAGAAATGGAAGCAGACTTACTCTGGCGGGCGAGGACCGCGAGTAGCTCGTGTATCTGGTCTCCAGCCCTGAAAGAATGACACATTATTATATACCTACAGGGATCAGGATTAAAGTACACAGTTCTCTCTTTCAACTTCCCCTGGAATATTTAAAATCAATGCCTCAAAGTATCCGTCTGACATATTTGACTGAGATGCTACTAACAAAAGCACAAACCAAAAAATTTTCATTGAAAGTTGATTCTTACAGACCATGAGACTAAAAGACTGAATATTCATCATGACAGAAAGATGTCCAGCCATTAAGAATCCAGAATCCAGATAGTATCCATGTCAGCTATTAATAATGCATTAAAAATAATCCATGTTCCTGAGACTTTGTACAATCACTGCTCACAAGGGTTTAGGTCACATGGTCCTTGTTTGTTGGGAACCCCTCAGCCAACCCTTAAACCAAAACCACAATACCAATAGCCAGCTGGCTCACATGGAGCTAGCTCAGACTCCAAAGCAGCCCTGATATTTGGTGTAACTGTATCATCTCAGCTTTATTATAGCAGCATGTGATGATGACTAGGCAGCTTGTGTACTCACAGTTTATTCTGTATGGCCGCGTACCACACAAATCTCCAAACTCAACTGAGCAAGAACATAGCAAGAATAAAAGACTCGAGCCAAAGCTCTGTCTACCCCACAATGACTTTCTGAAAACAGCCAACAGCAAATCCCTAGGGAAGATGGTTTGACCAGGGCAAGCACATACTAACAATTCCCCCATCTGGCCTCCCAATCTGGAAAAAAACATGGTTCAGGGCCAGCATCTTTGTTTTCATATTCTTCAGCTCAGAGATCTCAGCATCACAGTCTGAACTGAGCAGACATCCTGTTTCTGTGGTGCCTGAACACCTTTAATGATTTGAGAGTAGTCACGAAACTGTAACTCTCTTCCTGCCACTCACTCTTGTAGCCAGCTCCCGAAAAAAAGTTCGCAGTTCAGCAACACTACCCTCTAGTGCCTTCAAAAAAAGGGTATTCAGGGTTAGAAAAAGAAAAAAAGTTTCTCTCCAGGAAGGTCACACATAATAAACAGCACCACCTTGTGGTCAAATATGTAAAAAAACCTTAAGAGCTCTAACACAATTTAGTCTTATTCTTAAGACTAAATGTAATGCATTAAGTCACAAGTATATAATTTTTCTGTGCCATTTCAACTGCGATAAGATAAAGAACATACCGCATTCTAAATGCTAAAGTCTTAATGTAATTCCTTTTCCAGAAGTCATCGAAGAAAGCAAACAAAAATCATCCTGAAGACTGTCCATGTTGATGGGGTGAAGCACATAGTTTCAACGTAATTTTAATCTATGTTTTATTTTTGCAAACCACCAAGAATCAGATGGACTAGGGAGTCTAAATTTAGAAACTGAGGGGCACAAGAAAGAGAAGAAAAAAAGGGGTAAGAGATTAGGGAAATATGGACATTTCTTTTCTTTTATAACCTACACTAAATGCCCCAAATGCTCTTGTTGTATACAGGTATTTAATTCTCAAAAGACTGGTTAAAAGGTAACATTATAAAATTGATGCAATATCATTTACAAAAGGTACTTTTTCATTCCAAATCAAACAAAAAAGGAAAACAGCAACTTGGCAGTCAAACTCCAAGAATTCCTCATGTGGTCATCCAACAAATAAGGAAGTTAAATGGGTGCTTGGGGGCTGAGGGAAGATTACCAATTAACTTTACATCATGGGCATAAAGCACACAGTATCTGTGAGAACCTTAGCTATAATGAAAACAATGGCCCTCAGAATCCAAGATCATATTTTTACTAATCAGGCTTTCAAAAGTTAGCCTGAAAGTGTCTGCTACAGTGATCTTGTAAGGGTTGCACACCTAACTTATCTCAAAACATAGACTATTACGAATACCTGGAAAACAAAATTCCCCTTCATAATGAATGCAGACCACTGAGATTCATTTTACACATCAATGTGAAATCATACCTTTTGAAATTATGTTTTGGGAGTTGCTTTATTTTCTTGTTGTCTTGCAAAACAGAAAACATAGACACACCTTTTACCAGTTTCACCAACAGCCTGGGACAGCAGACAGAACAGGTTCAAGCCTCTGTTGCACTTAATTGCAAGCACTGGTTTGTTCCTCAGTTCTCCACATCCTAGCTAAGTACCCAGAACATCAGTTATTTTAGGATAGTTCTTTTTATTGGAAATTCTCTCCTTCATTTGAGAAGCTGTCATATTAAACTATCACTCTCTGACAAAAATAATTTCTTTAAAGGTTTCCTTCTCTACAGAATGTATTATAACCTCAAACTAAAAACCTTCTAAAGTATGATTAAAATATTTGTAAAAACATCAAAATAAGGAAGGAAAACAACCACAAGCTTTCCATTAACACACCTGACATTTCTTTCCCATCGATGACACCTGAGTCTGCCTTTGAGGGGATGCAGCAACTCCTTTAATTTCCAAATCCATGCAGATTCAATGACAGCCTTCAGAACAAACTGAAAAACAGAAAAAGCTATTAAGAAAATAATGTATTTTTTATATAAGTACTTCTGTAAATAAATATTATTGCACTAGAATGTGTCTATCACCAATGATGTGGGTATTGTCTTCAGCAATCTATGAAACGTTGCTGGGTTCCCTTTTTCCCTGCCTCTTAATTTTGATCTTTCCTTATTAATGCTTAACCAGATGATTGTTCAAAATTACCTCTTTGCCTTAACTCCCTCTTTCCCTCATGCTTCTCTCGATACCTTCTCATACCAGCATTACTAATTTGCTACCTGTTGATAACATCCAACATTTTTTACTCTGCACTTAGAGCTGCTGCCCGGCTCTCAGCTGCACCACGCCCTGGGATGAAATGTTTTCAGGGAGACGTAAGGGCCCTCCTGGCGCACAGCCGGCCTCCGAGAGCTCCAGGGCGATGTTTTATCAGTATGCTGTCTCCTGCTCTGATGGTTTCTCTTTCCACCCATCCAGTTTCGAACCAAAAGCCCATCATTTATTTCCCAGAAACCAGACGCTCCATTTTCAAATCACCCTCCACGAAAGCTGACCCCGTTTGTACCGACTGAGCAGGTTTTAACTCCCAAGTACCCTTTCCTTTAGCGAGCAGAAGCACAGCGGCAGGGCCCAGTCGGAGATGGCCACACGGACAGGACAGCCTTCCAGACATACCCCCTTTCCCAGAGCACTTAAAACGAAGCGCCGCTGTCTTCGCAGGACCTCAAGGCTCCTACCAAAATGTAGCATCCTCCCAATCGAAGGCACGAGGGGACGACAGTGTTGTCGCATTTAACGGTTAACAGAGTGAAATCACTTTATCACAAAAAGCAATGAACTAAGAGGTGAAATAAACGTTATGGGCTCAGACAGCTCCACGGAAAGGACCAGTTGCGGCGCGGGGCCCCGGCCGGGTCTCACCGGAGCGCCCCCGCCGCCGGGCCGCGCAGGGCTGAGGGAAAGGGCCCGCCCCCATGCGTCTCCATGGTAACCGCGCCCCGCCCCGCGGGCCCCGCTGTCAGGGCGGCGGCCGCCGCCGCCGCCGCCCGGCCCGGCCCGGCCCGGCCCCCGCTGCCCGAGGGGCAGGAGCGGCTCCGCCCGCGCCCTACCTGCCCGCCGCCGGCGGCACCGCCCCTGCCTCCGCCCGCCTTGGGGCCTCGCCTGATACAGCAGCGCGGAGGGGCCAATCCGAGCCGGGCTTCGCACGGAAGTTTCGCAAGATGTCACCACAACCGAGCGGGGATGGCGAACTCCCCGCTCCTCCTGAGGAGATACCCCGTTCGGGGTAACGCCTGCCCCGGCGCCCACCCGCCGGCCTGTCCGCGGAGGGGACGGGGCTGCTCCCCAGCCACCCGGCCCCGGCAGACAGCTAACGGGAAAGCCGGGTACAGCCCTTGCCTGCCCCGGGCACTCAGGGATCGCACGGGTTTGTGTCCCCAGCTAACCCGTGCAGCTGAAATCAGACTTCAAAATAGCAGCAAAAGGGCTCACGGTGAACGTTTGTGGCCCTGGGTCAGCAATGCAGCAATTACCCCAAAGCAGCTCAAAGCCTTACTGACAAAGGCTTCAAGTAGCGGCAGCGTCCAAAGCCTAGCGAACACGAAAGCCGCAGTGGGCAAGAAGGTCACCATCAGTAGCGGCAGCAATACTGACCCGCGCCCACGCCATCTCCCACGCCTGGCTCCCATTCCTTCTGATCAAAGGCTTTGAAATTAGTTTCAATTCACTTTAATTAGACTTATTAGTTATCTCAGAATATAGCCTCTATGCAATTGCAATTTTTTTAAACAGTTCTCCTGGATGACCAGACCTACACCAGCTATTTTTAAAAATCAAATTGTGTCCAAATACCAGTTCTGATTCATCTGTTCTGTCCTGGGGAAAAGAATCCGTCACCTCTTGAGAAACCCTGGCTTTTTGGTCAATCAGTTTGCCAAAGTTAGGCAAAAATCTCACTTATTGCAAAACTAATAATAGACTGACGCTAAGGATGTATTTCTGGATGCTGCTACTTCCAAGCCTGTGTGATCCATTTTTAGAACCAAAGACATACCATGTTTCTACACAAGAATGAACAATTCATTCCGTTTCAGTGAGCGACACAGTAATAGTTTTGGTCCCTTTAACTACAGTACATTTCCTCCATAAAAACAAATCCAAGTGTTATTTTCCTGTAAGAAAAAAAGATGGCAAAAGAGTTCAGGCGTTATAACTGGCCTACTTAAAAGCTATGCAATTATAAACCAGAAAATTTAACAGCATTGTACTGTCAGACCCACCTACTTCTTATGTAATTCCTGTCATTAAAGGATGTCTGTTTCATAGACGTGTGCATAAAGTGACCGAAAAATTAGTAGAAAATAAAGGTCTGGACAAAAATGATTGGAAGGAAAAAGGAAAGGAAAAAAATGCTTTTCTTAACACTGACCTAAAAAAGCCACTATTGAGTTGGCACAACGTATTGAAAAAAGAAACGCCCAAGCCCCACAGTTCTTGAATGATATGTAGCAATCCATCTGTTCATACCGCTGTAAGAAAAAGTGTATTACCAGGCCAGATTCTATAGTGTTAAAATATATATGAAGCAGGGATACTAGCACTAATGGTCATCAATCAATTATTAGGCAGCTGCTGAGTTTAACCAGTGACAGGTGGGGAAGAAATTAAGTGATCCAGTGTAATGCATTAAGGTTTAAATTGACATACAAACCTATACAACCTTCCTGAGGAGACAGCAAACTGAGACATAATTTTAAAATAGTGTCTGTGGCTAACTTTCTCTCTCCAAATAAAGAAACTTGTCCATGAATGCATCTCTAAGACTTAACCTGTACTGCTTTTCATTCCCTACCCCTAGAGAAAAGTTTTCCGCAAAGAGCTAAATTCATCAGTGCATGCTCTTTAATGAACTCAAGAAAGTCACAGTTCAAGTGGCACCATGCTTACTAGTTAGAAAACATTTATGAAACATCCATTCTTTATAGTCTTAATTACAAGGTATACCAATATTTTAGTGAAGCATCAGATATAATTACAGTGCATTATATACAGAGTACAGAAATATTTTTATAGGAAAAAATAAATAGAAAAAAATATGTAAACTTCCTGAGTGAAATTCTGCTGCCACTGAAGTCAGCTACAGAACTGTCACAGATATGAGCACAGGCAGTATTTCACCCCTCTTTTAAAGCATATAGCAGTGCACATAAATTCATTCAAACCAGTTTAAAGTGCATACAACATTGTAAGAAAAAAATTCATAAGCTTTTGAAAGTTCTACTATGCAGATTTCATTCATATCTATTACGTCTCCGCAATCCCATCTCTTCTGATTCAATGGCACCTTTGTGTATAATTTCTTGGTCTTCTATCACATCTGGCTCAAACTGATGTACTTCACATTCATCGTATAATTCATGCTCTTCTATTTTGTAATCATTAGCAACATCCTCAAGTGAATCTTCATTACTGTCATCTTCTCCGTCATCTATTTCTTTCTCTTGAGAATGTTCAGCAAATGACTGAATGAGATCTTCAAGCTTCTCATTACAAATGTGGCTGACATCTTGTAATTCACAAAAAAAAAAGTCAAAATGAAAGTTTGAATTACTAGAAAGGCTCCAAATTTCAGGGTCAGTTTAGAATATTTATTTTTTATTTGTTTTCTCTCTTTTATTAAGACTCAACTAACGCAAAAATCCCCCAAATTTGTAGTGAACCGTTCTTAACATTTCTCTTGGACTACTATGCACCTCTTGGAAGCCTCCAGTGGAAACTAATATATAATTTGCTGTTAGTATATTATGCAAGCATTACCCACAGCCTTAGAAGTCCCTATCTGGGAATCCTCAGACTAAAGTTAGTCCAATACTAACAGACTACTCAGGAATTCACATTCAAGAAGCGTGTTTCAACAAAGCAGAACGTGACTGTGTGGTCTATCCTAGTTAAATGTCTTTTAGCACCTATTCTTAAAAAAAAAATCATGATATATCAGAAGTTTGACATTAGATACACCTCAAACAGGAAGAACGGTACTCCTCCAGAATAAAATTAATTCCACACACATTACCTAAGATGCAGGAGCTGAACATTATTACAGTAAGATCTGTTTATTCTTTTAAAATATAAACTACTTAGTTATCTATCCTACTGGAAATCAAAGTACCTTTCATCTTGTTTTCCGATTTATCCAATCCACTTTCTTTCATCAGTCGTCTAATTGATTGGAGCTGTGCCATTATTTCATCTTTCTGCTCACAAGCTAAAGCATTAACACTAGAAAAAAACCACAGATGTCAACAACTGAAAGACAACCTTGGAAGTGAGTGCTTGATAATAATGCACAAGACTGCAGTAATTCCTTCAGTGGATAAATACCACAGTTAAGTTAGCAACATGTTTAAGCCAAGCTTTTCTTTGAGAACTGTCCCTTGAGAACTGGGGAGCCCATCACACTTAGTGAATAATCTAGTCACTGAATTCTAACATTGGAGCCCTAATGGCCAAGGTTGAGGAGTGACTACTGAAAGAAACAATACCCAAAGTAATTTTATTTTGAGGACAACAAATACAGAACTTTACTGATCTCGTTTACTATTTCTCCTCCCCATCACTGCTAGAAATGAATTTGCTGCTTAATAGTTTCAGCACATATTAAGGTCAGAAGTATACCAAAGGAACAATCATGAAATTCTGCATGTTTTAAACTAGGCTTCATGAAGGATGTCAGTCTACACAAAATGAACTGTATGGATACTTTTATTTCCAGTAGATGGGTAAGGCCCTAGCTTCTTAAAGAAAGAACATCTCTAAAACTACAAGGAGGTTATATTACTTATTCCTTTGTTTTACACAACAACAAAGAAGATATGTTTCCCTGAAACACGCACAATCACTTAACAGGTTCCTTTCAAAACACAAAAATAAGCAGCTATACCTTAATAACTAGTTTTGTCTTCTAATGATATCAAAAGGAAGAAACTCATTCTGCTACCAGAAATATAATTCCCAGAAGGGCTTTCAAATGCTACTGAGCTTAAACATTTTTTCAGTATTACTCTCCTTGGTTCACATTAAAGTTTAAGTTGTTGAGCTCTAGTAACTTCATCACAAGTCTGAGCTTTTACATTTATGTTTAGTGAACAAGAACGGGGAGGTGTTTGTGAAAAGACTGCAAATGGTAGAAAAGGTATTACCTGCAAAAGGCTACAGAAACAATAAGTAATTAAAGAAGGTTCTGAAACACTGTTCCCTACTTATACATAAGGAACATTTCAATAACTCATTGTTAACATTTTGGCAAATTTCAATTTACAGAAAACAATACTAACTGAGATGATTTAGAAACACTCACCAGTTCGACAGTGGGTCCAGCTGAGTCAACAGAGAATTCAACATTTTCTCTGTCTGTGCTAGATGTTGCTCCAGTTCTAAAAGCTGATGCTCTAACAAAAAACAAAAGCAGATCGTTATATCCTTTTTAAATACACTATTAATTCTAAAGATTATTATACCCTATTTAAACTGAATACCCTATTCTACTGAAGAAAACTGAACAGGCCTTAAGTGAGAAAAACATCAAGACATTAAAAGGTAGAGAAGCATACTATATTACTATAGCTCTTTTAAAGGGTATTACCATCTGGAGTTTCAAACAAACCTCTAACAAGTGTTTCAAATATACAGAATAACAAAGTGGGTTTTGTAGGTTCCTAACTGCACTTAAGTAAAAGACTGTTCTCGTTTAGATAGACTGCATCAATGAAAATATGTAGCTTTGTTCCAGCAGCAAATACGCATTTCTGGTGAACACATGCATTCTGAATGGGTACCTTACCAGTTTCCTTTGCCTTATCCTCTGTACTTTTTTCCTTTTTGGAGAGACTTTCTTCATGTGACTTCATCTTTAATAAAGACAGTCATGTTAAAAGACTTCATCGCTATTTGTATATTAAACATAAAAATACATTTAGAAATTTACTGAAAGTAAACAGGAACCATAAAAATGTGCTCTGTTAATGAAACTTTTTTTCTGCCATGCCTTTTTCCTATCTTAAACTAACACTTCTGATTTTAAGCAATGACAACATGACTGACAAAAATTGTAAAAGAAAGTAGCTGTTATATCAACTCCAGTTTTCAAAAATGAACAGAAGATATCTTCTAGGTTACTGGATACAGTCTCCTACCATTAAGTAGGAAGTAAAACTTCTTTCTTAAAGTAACAGAGATGCTATTACAAAAATATTTACATTTCAATCCCACAAGCACAAGTGTAAAGAGTTGTAACACCTCAATTATTGGTTTTATGATGTTTAAATCTTATTTACAACCTAATTACATTTATTTTTAAAACCAAACTGGTCAGCCTCTATGTTCATCTTGCTAAGCTGTTGTATTCTTCTCACATAGGAGATGATATGAAACTGACTATGGAAATGAAGATGCTGTCTCCTGTCCTGTTCAGGTTTAAGTTTTTTTACCCTGAAGGCAAGCAACAATGTTCCAGGTGCACTCTCAGCATTGCAAGTGCTGTAATATCCCTTATTATAAATAATACATATCAAGACTGGTTAAAAAAAAAAAAAAAATCAACTGATCATGTGTTCTCCTTTGTTAATCTACAAATGGTAGAAAAAGTATTACATTTCATGGATAAAAGTCTATGTTGCAGCTGCATGACCAAATGAGAAGTCCAAATAAAAGGTCTAGACTACTCACTATTCTATCTAATTGCTAATCTAAGACTATTACTCTGCAGGAGTTTGTCTATCTCCTTCCCATACTCAATCTCATTCTGAAGAATGAAAAGGAAGTGAAATACCGATGAGGCTTAAGTTACAGCCTCAGGTAACAGCACTGTTTAGGTTCTCAGATTCTTATTTGAGGTCAGGGGCAGGCATAAGATTCTCACTTCTTTAAGCGTCTAAAAAAAGATAAGTCAGAAGCCTTCATAAGAAAGAATCAGATATGCTATAATTTTAACTTTGGATCTCACATTCAAAGTCAGACTGAGGAAGAAATGGCTTTTGGACAACCATATACATGGGCTCAGAACTGGGGAAAAAAAAACAGTTAGATTTCCTTCTGATTTCAATAATTTAATGTTTTTCTTATGGCTTACCTTAAGAAATTTGTATGCTGCAAACACTCCCACTCCAAGAGCATACAATGGCATGAGGGTGAATGCTAACTCTCTACCATTTCCTCTTGTTCTCTCACTCTTTATCTCTTTTTCCATTGCATTTCTCATCTGCTGAATAGTCTGATAAGTATTACTGTCAGAATTTCCTGGATTCAGGTGAACTTGATTAACTGTCTGAGGACTACCTTAAAAAATTAAATTGAGAGAAAGACGACAAAGTTAGAAAAGAAATTAAGAGTCCAATTAGTTTCACAACTGGAATTAAATTGTTATCTTCTTGTGTGATCATCTTTGTTCATGACTCTTAAGATGGTGTGGTCAGCCCTGCATCCAAATAAAGTTAACAAAAAAAAATTTTTTAAATCACTCTTTCATGAATAGAATGCAAGCTAAATCTAGGTAGCAAAGACTCTCAAACTAAGTTTCTGTGATTCTTTAAGATATGAGTTTTAAGTTTCTTCCTTCACAGCAACATTGGCAAACCCACAGCAAACCACAGAAACGTAGACATAACAAAAAACAACTTAAATCTTGACATTAAAGCATACTCAGAGAAACTACTGATAATGCTGAGAACAGTTGCAAACTAATATTCTTCCTCTGTAACAAAGACAGGAGTTAAGTAGAAACTGAATTGTCTAGTCCCAGGAAAAAAAAAAAAGTTTTGCTGAAATACACATGCTGTGTTGCTGCTTTTGTTATTTTGACAGTAAATTCAGTGCTATGTGGATATTCCCACAGGCTTAGAAGTGCTGTACCTCTGCAAATCAAATATTTAGCAGAAAAAGATTACACAGTAACAAAGAGATGCAACCTTGGAAGTCTGAAATATTTTTGCATGTAATTTGCCTGCCAGAACAGACAACAAATGAAAAAACAGCCAGTGTCATTGCTCAACTTAGGAATTAGGTTATTTGGTAGTTAAATCTGGGGTTCATGGGACATGCACATGAGAAACAGTGCTCTCAGCTAAAGAATGCAAGCAGATGCTTGCACAGACAGATAGCAGGTGATTGGGGGTGTTTTACACTGATGTCTCAACTGACTGCCTAGACTTACACTTCCAAATCCCTTTGAACATTTAGTTTGTCATAATTTAATATATCAGAACTGAGCATGGGTAAAACAAGATTCACATTCTATAAAAACTCCCAAACAAAAGACCATTCTGCAAATCACTCCTTGTCAATTAATACTGAAACAGTGGCATTTCAAGAATTCAGAGTAACATAACTCGAGCGTGCAAGAGACAGCCACAATCAGGTAGAGACAAAAATTAACATAAGTTACAACTCCCAGTGAAACAACTGTTTTGCCACAGCTTCTTCCAAATACAAGAGAAAAAGGAATCTAATTCTGCTAACCTAAGCTGGTACTTTGTGATAAGAGATCTCGAACAGTGTTTTAGAATTGTCTAAAATTAGTTAGCCAGAAAAGTTTTCCAGACTTCCAGGGATGACCTTGACTGTAGCGACATTTATTATCAGGTCTGCAGTCAAGTCATGCCAGGCACTAGTTTTAAGTTTGCGCTCATTCTTTTTCCCTTACTTTCAGTTCTATTTGTTTTTAATGTAAATGAGGAGATTTACTAAAATATCTAATAGCACAGATTAAAAGATTTCCACAGGTCATACAAATAAGAATGTGGTCAAGGGAAACAACACCTTCCTGGCAGAGAGGAGGGATGTTCAATCCTAATGGAGTCCAGCATCCTGCACCAAGTTTATCCCACTGAAGAAACAGCAGAGTGAGTTACTGGCGAAACAGGAGGAAAGAAGAACCCAGACAGGTGAGAACAGTAGATCTGCCTGAAATTTATTTTATGCAGTGCTGGGCCAATACATCAGTAGAATCAGAGGCATGTGAAGTGTTACTTTTTCTAAGGTTTGGTTTTAAAAGAATTTGATCTATAGAAAATGACAGCTACCATGTAAATTAAAAGTAATCAAGCAAAACAGGCCACGCTAGAGCTTATGAAGCACAGTAAGTTCAACATCAGCTAGGAAGAACACAGTAGCAGCTCAAGCTTCCCTTTTTCTGCCTCCCAGGGAAAAGCAGAGACACATAATTTGGAGGATTACAGCAACTATCTACCTCTTGGTTTACAGTGCCTTGGAAAGCAGCATCAGTGAATCACAGAGCTACCTCAAGAAAGCAGGCTTTTTGTTATTTTTCCAAAACGAAAGTGGACCTTTGGACCTTGAGCTAAATCCTCAGCTGATGTACACTGACATAGCTTAACATACATTTATACCGCTCAAGCTTTAACAAGCAGTAACCTTTCTAGCCCATTCAGCGGTATCTTTTCTAAACAAGCATCTTGGAGGCTTTCCAACACACTACCTGACAAATCTCATACGATTCTCTCCTGATGTTTACTAACAGTAACACTTGGCTTCCTTGTTGCAATTCTAACACGCGGAGCGAGGTTTTGTCCTCTCTGACACCTCACAGGTGCTCATCTGTTAGCATAACTGTGCCCCTGCAGGCATTGCTCGTTACACTGCCCCGATAAGGTACGCTTCCAATAACAGGGTGCCACCTGCATTTAGAAGTAATTTTTTTAAGACAACACAGACCAAAATCAAAACAGTAATGAACTAGCAAAGCAGAACGCAAAAGGGGGGGGGGGGGGGGAGGTTAAGGGGAGGAGGTGAGGGCACACACGCCGGCTCGGAGCCCCTGACAAGGCCTCGCCCCCCCCAGGCCGCGCAAAACACCCAGCGCCTCCCGCCAGACGAAAGCGGGCCGAAGCACAGCCCTCTCCGTTCCCGGGGGCTCCCCTCAAGCCCGCCCGAGAGAGGGGCCGGCTCCGAGCAGCTCCCGCACGGAGCCCCAGCCGCAGCGCGGCCTCGGGTACCGCCACGGCTCCTACCTCTGCGGTGCTGACGGGGATCGTAATGGCCGGGGCCGGCCTTGCTGCCCCGCGGAGACCGGCCGGCCCGGCCCGCTCCTCCCCCGAACATCCTGGGCATGACGACGAAGACGCAGAGCACCAGCACCACCGAGACCACCACCTGCTGCGCCGCCGACAGCACCATGGCCGCCACCACCACCGCCCTCCTGCCACGGAGCCGCCGCCCAGCGCGAAGGAGAGGCGCCCGCGCCGCCGCCGCTCCCCTGCCGGCGACACAGCGCCCCCCGGCGGGCTCCTCGCCCCAGGCCGCTGCAGGGCTCGGCGGGCCGTTCCCCGGCGGAGAAAGTTCTGGAAGAGGGCGGGGGCCCCTCACGCGAGGCCCCGGCGGTTGGGGCTATGAGGGCGTGGGCGGCGGTGGTGGCCTTGTGGCTGGTGGTGGCCTTGTGGCCGGTGCTGAGGGCTGCAGCCGGGCGGCTGCCTGCCTTACTGAGCATCACAGATAAGGCCTTCGTGGAGGACTGTGTGCATCTGCACAACAACCTCCACGCCACAGTCCAGCCGGCCGCCAGCAACATGAGGTACATGGTAAGGACAGGCCTGTGGGGGCACGGGTGGCTCCAGAGCCCTGCCGGGGGGGATGGCATGGGACGGGACAGCAGGCCAGGGGTCTCTTGGTGATCCCTGGACAAGGTGACCAGGATGGCATCACTGCTTTGTATTCAAATATCATCACGTTTGTTTGATAGGAAATGTCGTAGTGAGTTGAGTCAGTTGTAAACAGGTGAGTCTTGAAACAACAGGCATGCACTGTGAGGATGCAGTGACGCAGGGCAGCTGAAGATGTTCACATTTCACCCCAAGGAATTTCTCCTTGGAAGAAGCAGTAGTCCAGCAGCAGGACTGATCCAGAAAAGTTAGGATCTCCATCAAAAGCAAGGCTATGAACTGCAGTGCTGGGGCTGAAGGGGATTTCTGGTGGCAAGGAAGAATCTTTGCTTGTCATAACCAAAACAAACTGCACCTGAAAATTCTTGCTGGAAAGGCTTAAACACAACTTAAGAAGATGCCAAAAAAGTGGATGTTTGATGTTTAGTCCACTTAGTACCACAAGAGGAAAATGTTGTGAGCAATGAGCAGCTAAAGGATGAGTACCCTGAGGAAGGCTTGGGAACACACACATACTCAGATACTGATGGCAAAGAATGCTATTTGCTTGGGTGGATTTGAAGCCAGAATGGCAGATAAGAGGGTATAACCTTAGAAGTGAAGAAGCTTGTGAAAGACACTGCACCCAGTTTCAGTGCTCAGGAACAGGAAAACCAGGAAGAATAAAGGTATGCATGTAGAAATATGGTTAGGAAAACCTAAAGGCTTTAGGGAGAAAATAATATCGGCAGCTGTTACGGATGCACTCGACCCCTTAACCAAACTAGTGGTGGTTTGATACAGGCTCCAAAGGAGGTCTAAGCCGTAAATGGGCCAAGAACTCCTTTAGTTTCAATCTGTTCTCTGAAAACCCACAAAGGAGCAGAGTGACACAGTGAGCATCGATGCATATGATCTTGGAACACTGATCATGCGATTAACACATGAATAGCAGGTAGCTTTTCCAAGACTCATTTATCAAGGAACAAAGAAAGTTGTGGATACAAGGAGCCTCATGCATACCTTTCCCACCGCATGTTACTTGACTACAAGCCAACCACTTTATTCCATAAATATGAGTGAGCCGCCTTTGAGCTCTCCCTGCTAAGCAGCTGGCTGCATGGTGGTGATCCCCCCTTGAGATGGGACACCTCTCAAGGTTGTTCCTCAAGGCAGAGAGACCTTTTAGCAACGGCAGATCTTTGGTAAGTGACTGTTGTGGTTTAACCCCAGTTGGCAACTAAGCACCACACAGCCATTTGCTCACCTTCCCTCCCACCCCCCCCCCCCCCCCGCCGTGGGATGGGGGAGAGAGCCAGAAAAAAAAAGTAAAACCCATGGGTTGAGATAAAGACAGTTTAATAGGACAGCAGAGGAAGAGGAAATAATATATGATAATAACATAGAAGAGGAAATGATAAAAGAATATACAAAACAAGCGATGCACAATGCAACTGCTCACCACCCGCTGACCGATGCCCAGCTAGTCCCTGAGCAGCGATCACTGCCCCCCAGCCAACACCCCCCAGTTTGAGCATGACATCATACGGTATGGAACATCCCTTTGCCAGTGTGGGTCAGCTGTGATCCCTCCCAGCTTCTTGTGCACCTGGTAGAGCAGGGGAAGCTGAAAAGTCCTTGACTAGTATAAACACTACTTAGCAACAACTCAAACATCAGTGTGTTATCAACATTATTCTCATACTAAATCCAAAACACAACACTATGCCAGCTACTAAGAAGAAAATTAGCTCTATCCCAGGTGAAACCAGGACAGTGACTGATACTGTGCATAACCTTGTAGTATGGTAACTTTGATTTGTGCCTTGGTAACTGATTTGTGACTTGGTAGTTTTTGAATCATTGTTCAGATGATTGTGCTGTACAGTAATAGAGTGAATCTTGCCATTGACTTGTACAACATCATATTAAACCCACTTTTGTTAATACCTTTGATGATGATTCTTTAAGCAATCTAAATCACCCATTCGCTACAGCAGCCAGTGGAGTTGTTGTAAGATCCACACAGAGACTAAGAGTGAACTGAAATGTACAAACACCAATAAACCTAGGCAATAAAACACAGGATCTTTTACATAAGACATAAAACTGGGTACTTTAATGGTAGAAGAAACTTGCTGAAAAACAATCACAACTGGAAGACAAATACGAAGATGAAGATAGTTCATGTTCAGCAATCAGAAGTTGTGTTAATGGTGACAGACTGCAAAGAAGTAAGAGGTAGCAGAATGAGTTACTGGCCAAACATTGGCAAGCTTACCTCATGAAGCTGTCTTTGTAAAACGCTCCAATGTGTCTTTAAAGCTTTACTGTAAGAGGAGTATTTGTTTCTGGAGGCTCTCTTAAAAATACTTAAAATATTTATACATCTGAATCTACAGTAGCTGTGCATTTTTACTTTGAATTAATTTTTGTATACCAAATAGAAATCCTTAATGACCTGTTCAACCAAAAAAAATACAAAAAAAGTTTCATGATTAATTAATGTGACAGTAATTTCTTATCTGAAGGTAAAAGTGCATTTCAAACATCTTTTTGATTGCTAGCAAGTGCTCTTACAAAGTTAATTTTCAACAGGGAAGGGGGAAAAAATTGTCTAATGAAATTAGTTCATATTTCTGTGCTGCAACAGGAAAAGTCAACGAAAATAAAACAAGAGTACTTGCCTAAATAAGGGAAAGTATTTCTTTATGAAGTTCCAGCATATGATATCTATCTATACTTTACGGCCTGACTGATTTTATCTGATTGTTAAAGATCTGGTTGTAACTTAACATTGCACAACTATTTCACCTTTCATGTTTTGCAGACTTGGGATGCAGCTTTGGCAAGGACTGCAAGGGCATGGGCAAATAAATGCATTTTTGAACATAACGTGTACCTAAGTAAGAAACATCAGTGCCATCCTAATTTCACATCTATTGGAGAGAACATTTGGGTTGGAAGTCATCAAGCATTCTATGTTGCTGATGCCATTAAATCATGGTATGACAAGGTCAGATTCTATACTTTTGCAGTGCAGAAATGTACTAAGGTTTGCGGTCATTACATTCAGGTAAGAGTTATCTTTGGTACAATGTCCTGTATAGTGCCCACCAGATGAATCGGTAGGGGCTGTAAATAATACAGAGTTGTATATATGGTTTGTAGTGGCTGGCAGCTTACTGTCTTTTGTAATCTCAAACAATGGCTGTACTGCCGGTTACCCCTGCACTGGTTCACCTCTTTGTCTTGTATAATGCTGTATAATAATAATCCATTCTTCTTGTCCACAATATTGACCTCACTGAAAGCCTCACTCCTCGTTTCATTGTATCAGTGCTACATGAACTTTATAAAATACTCATTTCAAGTTCTCTAGCTGCAAAGCCACACAGTTCTGAAGTCTGTAAGTTAGGAAATGCTGTTTGAAATAATCACAGTAATTGCAGAATGTCTGTGGGAACTCTTTAGTAGAAATTTTAACAGAAGGAGAAAATCCAGCCAAAGTGAACTGTATTCTTTACAAATCTTGTCAAAAAGGAAGGGGGAAAAAAAGAGCATCTACAACAAAAGAGGCAATTTATGATATATTTCTGCTTTCTCAGTGGTAATTGTGGCAAACTTAATTCTGCTGAGAAAGTAAAGCATTTCTTTGAATGCTTATTATTTTAAAGGGATTTATTCTTTCCCATGTTTAAAAAATAAGCTTTGCAGTAGAATTAGTTTCATCTGCAACCAAACACATAATATTTCACTGATCTAAAACAGAAAATAATTTTTACTGTCAAGTCAGATCTTATCTAGTAAAAGTGACTCTTTAATTTCTTACTTCAGTTTTCAAAGATGCTTAGACTGCTCTCTGTGCAAATTACAGATGAAAATGCTGTGAACTGTACTTACAGTGAAACTGTTACCAGACACAATGGTAGCTGTGAGGTTCTTTTTGAGTGGACTTTGGATTGTGAAATGAAAATACTTCAAGTTACCAGAATAATTTACAAAGCATTTTCTGTGTGGGACTTTTTGCACCTCTTTTTATGACTTTTCTCCCTTATTTCTCCTCAAGTGTTAATCCTTGTTTCCTGCCCCTGGTTCCAATCTCCAAGAAAAAGCAGAGGATGCTCAAACTGTGATAGTAAACCATCTTCTCTTAAGCATGGCAGATAACACTGGTTAGTCTGAAAATGTGTAGTGCTTTCAGACTTAAGTTTACAGTAGTAATCAGCCAGACCACTTCTAGCACACAGGAGAAGCCCTCCTTGCTTCTGAGTTATGAATGTTGAAATCAATTAAAGGAGCTGTTGGGTAGTTGCCACTAGTTTCCCTTTTGTTCCTTGGAATTTACCCCTGGATCATAAAGTCAGTGACTTACTGAAATTGTTCTGTAGAAGATTCTGGAAACTTGCAGCACAGGTCACTTCATCTTGAGGGGTGAATATTTAGAAGTTCATCCTAAAAAGCTCACAAGCAATTTTTTTAAACAAATGAACAGATAAGATGTTGTAAAATGAAAATAATACACAGGATCCCTGAAAATAACGGAAACTTTCTAGATATTAGACTAGGTAACTGTTGAGTGTAGTTCTTAATTTATTTTAAAACTGGGTTTTTTTTAGGTTGTTTGGGACTATTCATATAAAATTGGCTGTGCTGTTACTCTTTGTAAGGAAGTTGCAGGAATGCAAAATGCGGCAAATTTTGTTTGCAACTATTCGCCAGCGTAAGTTGCTAGTTTAAATGTTAAAAAAATGAAAGCAATTGTAATGACATTTAGCTGAAAGTAAATTGGGTTCTTTATTTATTGGTAGTCTTGTAAATGCAATTAGAGAAAACGATGGTCATCTAATTCAGTTACCAAGAGAGCCATGAGCATTAGAATGTGTACTTGCTTGGTTTTTTAATCTGTTAACGTTACTGATAAATCTCATTCTGTGCCAATCTTAAGCAAACAAATCCCAAACTTAGCTCATGCTCCGCTTCATTGATTTCTTTTTCATATGAAAGAGAAGAAAGGAGAAAGTTGCTGCAGGCAACTGCTATCAGAGCTGGAATTACCTCTTGCAGTTTTGTACACTTTTTTAATGCACATTAGCTTTTTACACTGTGGGGGGTTTTTTTAATCTTCAGAAATGACAGAAATAATAGCACAATTGTTAGATCAGTTGCTTTTCCTTTCTGTATAACTGAGTAAAATAAAATTACATTATCATTTCTTGCCTGTTTAATAGCTGTGATTATACCAAATGTTCAAAGCGTTAGAAAACAGCAAATGAACAATGCAAGAAAAAGCTTACTGCAACGTGTGGTTTTATGTTTAAATTGATATTTTGAAAAAACATAGGCTGCAGCCAGTGCTCTTCTTAAAGCAGGAGTTTGAAAACACAGACAGATAGTTTTAAAATAATATCTTTTGTCTCATAATAATGCACAATCAAGCACATGCATATGCAATCTGTTTGTCATTTTTAAAACATACATAGCTTGTGAGCTGGCATGACAACTGTTTTTTCTTTTTCTTCTAGCAAACCTGGGCCACTATTGGGGAGTTCAATTAGCCTGAACTAAAAATTTAATTAAGCCCTGTCCAGCTCTCTCCCTGTACCCCAAAACTGGACTTGTACTTGAATTGTTATTTTGAAACTTGCTAGGGTATGGAACTTTGTTGTTTTCTTTTTAAAATGTGAAATAAAATATTTCCAGTTGCCAATTCAGAATAATGACTAATTCACATCAACAGTGGTCTGTAAATCCTTGTCACCTGAGTCTTTTCTAATCTGTAACAACATACCATGTTGGTTTGCTGTGCTGTTCTGCACATCCTGGAGAACTGGTAGCTAAGCTGAATAGCTAAGATGTGGTCTAACATGCTATTGTTCTTCTGTCCACTGCTTAATACCAAGAATGCTGATCTTGGTATTAAGAATTAGAATTCTTAGAATTATAAGAATTCTTAGAATTCTTACAGAATTAGAACAGCTGTATTTACACTTTCAGATTAGGATTTGTAGTGGTTGAGGTTATCCCAACGTAGACGTCACCACAGGGACAAGTGGAGCTAGAGCAGACAGACCATCTTCTAACAGCCTTTCGCCTTCCTAAACTGTCTGGAAAAATAGGTAAACCTTAACCTTGCCACCAGCCATCGCCGCACTCCAGATAGTGGAACAGCCTTTTCCAACTTGATCTTCATGACTCCTTGAGGTTTGAACCCTTAGTGCTCAGTTACCCTGCTAGATGATAGCAGTTTCTTTTCAGAGTTGAGGATGCACCAATTTAAGGACCACCTTGCCAAAATTACTTTATTCAGTGTAGCAGTTTTACAATGTAGTCCTTCTATAGACCTTTTCTGAAGGTCTGCTGCTGGGACCATCCATGTCTGAGATGTCCAGAGTTTCCTTCCCCCTGTGTAAAGAGAAGTATACACTACTTTGGAACATGCCCTGTCCTGTCATCGTTCTCATACCCACAGTTAGCTGCCACATCCTTGCTACCAGGCTCTGTTCGTCATGCTGTTCTTCTCATCTCTTCTTCCTATCTTCCTCTTGGTAGGTGAATCTTCATCTATAATGTCCAAGAAATGTTTGGCTCTAAGAAGAGCCTGAAGATGGTCCTTAGTATTCTGTTTCAAGGGTAGCAGAATCTTAGAAATGCCCTTGAAAGAGTCTAGTAGGATGTCACATAGCTTACTGGACGTTCTTCTCAACCATCCTAGAGAGCTTTCCTAACTAATAATTTTCTTTTACCTAGTTTTTTCATTTACCTAGTTTCTTTTTCTATTTTAGCTCTTCAGTATCTGTACCGTAGGCAGAAAGTCCAAACTAGAAAAACAACTCTTTCTCACATCTCAGTCTCATTTCTGATAATCATGGCTAAAGGCGAGAAGTGTAAACAACCTGGTGACTCCTGAAGGGAAAACTAGCTAGATACTGTGGTGATTTATCACTTTACAAGATACTGTATCAGTTGCAACTACCAAATTACTGTGTTGTATGCATTATGTGAATACAGGGTGCTGTGGCATTTACATGGTCAGAAAACTCCTGACATCTGGCAGTTTCTGGAGCCTTCACAACACTGCTGGGTGAAGGCAAGCTATCAATATGAACTGGATTCAGTGGATCCAGTGACATACTGGTGTCTCGGGTTGGATGGTAGCATTGTTTCTTAGGTACCAGGTAGAGTTTGCACTCACCAGCTCCATGGAGACATACCAGAGGACCTCCATTTGAGAGTTCCAGCTTGTTCTGAAACTAATCAATATTCACATATTTGTGATGCTCAAGTCATTTTGAAATCACATAGTTTCCACTCTATACTATGAAGGAAGTCTCTCTTGAGACACTTAAAAATGCCTTCTTAAGACACTAGCGTGTGGCAGCTCTGTTTCCTATTCCAAACGCTTTCCTAATTATTTTCTTTTCATGTTTAAAGTTTGTTCATTTAATTTGTCTTTCACGGGAGGAGATGGTGATTAATCGTACATTGACTTCTAGGGAAACTAGTTTAATGCATGCAAATCAGATATCCCAGCTGAAAGTCTTCATCTTCATGCTCAATTTTCTCTAACACATTTGGAAATTGTATATCAAAATTGCCAGGATGGCTATATTACAAGGTGGTTTGGAATACCAAATACCATCACAGATAGATGGACTGCAGGTGTCATTGAGAAGGTTTCTTCAATTCAATTCAGAGTGTTGCTCTTGCTTGTGCTTCTATTTTACTGCTCTTTAGGAACTTTTGTCTTAAGTCTACTTTAGTGGAAGGGGAAACCTTTCCTGGTTTTGGAGCTGTAAGTTTCCACTTATGTTAGAGCAAAGGACTTTGTAACTGCTTTCTGTTGTGAGTTGATGGTGACACATTCCGACCTTACAGAATTAGAACAGCTGTATTTACACTTTCAGATTAGGATTTGTAGTGGTTGAGGTTATCCCAACACTGTTAAAAAGAATAAGATGCCTTTAAACAGCAAGATACCTTCTTTCATATTCCTATCAGTCTGTCTTACAGGTAGTACCTGTATTTTGTGAGTTTTCAGTGCTGTCAATCCAAATGCTGTCACTTCACCTTTTCGCATCAACAGAGGATTCCTTGAGGTCCTGGATATTGGCAGGGACAGGATATCCCCATTTTCCTGTTCAGCAGATAATGGCATCCTCAGAACAAGAGGATGAAGAAGAACAGATGTGTTGTGGCTTTCAACAGATGTGGAAAAACTACCTTCTTGTCCCAACTTCACTCGATTCCTCTCAGTTCTTCTGTTGTGAGAAAAAATTATAATCCATGATACTTCTATGCTTTTGGGAATATAAATAACATCTCATTACCTTTTTGTTATTGTGCCTTTCCATCAATATGACCTTCCAGGTCTCTACCACCTCTTTAGAAAGGTAAGTGACATCCAGTCCCCAGTAGGTGGCTGCATCTGCCATTTTTAGGACTCAGTTTCTCCTGAAGAAGCTGTGGGAGTCACAATGTTAGAGGACCTCAGTGGCTGGTCAATAAAGTGATAAATGAAAATCACTGTAATTAAATATGAAGTGATACACATGGGGGGAAAGGTGGTCACCTATAAAACCATGGAAAAATGTTGACTTAATACTCACTAGCTGTCAGAAGCAAATGAAACAGTAGTAATGAGAGCAAAACATAAAACACAATAATGTCACTTTTCATGGAGACAGCCTTTTAGTTTCTGTGGCCTAAACGAGCAAGACAAGTGAAATTGAAGCCAATATGATAGTCTCCCATATATTTTATTTCATTTAAGTAACATAGTCTTCAGAAGCCACCTGAAGTTCCTTGTGAGAGTGACTTTTTTTCTCTCTCCAGAAGTTAATTTGTGCCTTTTTTTCCCATTCCTTACACCTTCTCAATGAGGCAGCACTCTAGGTGTTAACCAGTCTGTAGATAGATGGATAGATAGATAGATTTACTCATTTGTAATGACAAGATAGGGCCTCTCAGAGTAAAAGGCAAGGCCTTTCATCTCTCTGGATCTGTGGCTGGGTTCTATGAGTCTTCTCAAAGAGGATTTCACAGTGGATTATGAACTGTGTGAAGTAATTGTGCAATTATCACTTACAGTGGAAGCCTTTGATACCAAGAAAGACTTGCTGAATTGCAGCTCAGGCAACATCTGTGGCTGCTTTGTATTGCATTCCTGTAATTGAAATGTGCACAGTCACCAACTGGGTCTGCTTTCACACCCGTATGAGGCATTATGCTCTTGCCAGAGCTTCTAGAAGCAATGCTTTGTCCTTCAGTCTTTCTTATTCTGGATTCTGAGACCCTTTTTAAGGTAACTGTATGGGCTACTATTTGGAATTACCCATGCTATGAATGTGTATATGGACAATCACCCAAAACGTATGTTATTTAACCTGTAACTTGTTATCTTTGAGATATTTATATATACATTATGTATATTCACAACTCTCTTTCCTGCTCTTCTCTGACAAGTTCAAAGCTTATGTTCAATTCTTGCGCTCAGAAGAAGATCCCCCTTCTCTTTTATTAGTGCTTGGACTGCATGTCAGGGCATGTTGTTGCAATATGCCACTGTAGATCCTGCTGGGATAAAACTCAGGCCAACAGTATATCTGTATGTGAAAGTATATAAAAGACATTTCAAAGAATAGTAGTAAGTAAGTTGCAGGTAATCTTTTGGGGTGTTCTTCCTCCGTCTTCTACAACAACATTATACCAAGTTTTACATCTGTATGTCTGGTGTGTAGCTCTTGTTTATAAATACAGAAGATGATAGAGGGTGTAAATAGAGACTTAGAATCCTGAAAGAATTATCACAGGTGCAAATTATCTCCTTTGAGGAAAAATCCCCACAGTGCCCGCTACATCTGCTCCTGTGTTCCCTGGATTAGGCTATAAAACATAACACTCGTTCATCTTTTTGAATGGATGCAGCATAGACTGGATGATGTGTTTCCCATTACCTAGTAGTGTACTATAGGCAGCCAGGATGATGGTATCTGCACTGTCATTTTCAGCAGTTACATGTATAAGGAGCCTTTCTGAGAATGTGCAGTGGTAAGTACTGCAGGCTGATCTTTATACTTAAACGCTCCTGCTCCACTTGGATGAGGTACTTAAGCATGTTAGGATCCCACTGTCTTCACTAAGACTGCATACTTACTCTTGGACATTTGTGGAATGAAGGTCTTATTTCTCAAGGTTATAATTCAACAGTAAGTAGCTCAAAAGATTTCTTTTTTTTGCTAAATAGTTTGCTTTAAGCTATTTGGGAGTGTGTCAGCTTTAAAATTTTCCACTCCAAAATCCTCATTTTTCCTCAGTTAAAACCAAACTCTATCCAGAACATTCTGTTTTAGTAGTTCATATACCAATGTAAAATTTGAATAAAAACCCTGAGTATTTTCCCATAAGAAAAATAATAGCTTTTTAAGACTTTTTTTTTCACAGGGACAGAACAATGAAAATGAAATGAAAGATTTCAAAATTATTCTGAGGTTTTTAATGAATTGTCAGCAATTCATTGTATTTTCAGTGTATTTACTTCAACAAGTGGTTTAAGAAATTTAACAAAACATTTAAAATTATGTATGAAACTTTTCTTTTTCCTTTGTAGTGGTAATTTTCTAAGACGACCATATATAGAAGGAAAATCATGCAGTAATTGTGCAAAAGGGGACACCTGTGAAAATAAACTGTGTAGTAAGTAAAAGCAAATATAAAATGCAATAAGTAAAAGGAAAAAAAAAACCACCTACTTGATAATGAATATTGCAAACTGTGTTTTACTCCTTGATGATGTTCTCTCAGGTCCAATTCACAAGTAATTTAAAACTATTCTTCAGGCCATTTACATTCAGGAAACAAATACGTAGTTCATATATTATTGAATCTGGGCCTCAGTGATCATTATGAAGTCTCCATTGGATTATAGACAGGTATAATTCATTATTGTAGTTAAATGTGTTATTGTTTCTATTGCACTCTGATACTCTGCTGACTTAATTAATCGTACCAAAAATATCAGCATCTAGCTACATACTTTTCAAAGTAGTGCTACTCTTGAGTAGGCTTGTAGGCCTTCAGAGACTGCAAAGCTACTAATCAGTTGTATTTAGACTAAAATACTAAAATTGCAGTTACTGAGTCTGTTGTGACTGTTTTGTGCAGCCATGGCAAAATTACATTCGAACACGAGTATAGGTGATGCTTACACTCTCTGTAAGCAGTCACAGTAACTGTGGGAAAGTCATTCTGGGTCTGTAATTCTTGTGAGAGTTGTAAAAGAAATTATTCTCAGAGGCACATTGTCTTTCTCACCTGGTTATGTCTGCGGGAAAAGAAACTGCATACTGATTTCATTCTCTAGCTATAAAGTATTTTCCCCATGGTGAATAGGATTCGTTCCTTAAACTGGGTAATTCTTTTAACTCTGTTCTTGTCAAGAAAATGAATTAGTGTCATGAATTGCTAAGTATGCATCATGTTTTGATGGAGTGAAACATCAGGAGACAGTAGGTGATCTCTCAAGAAAGCTTTAGACCTCACAACTTCTGCCTATGGGGAAGTCACAAGGTAGAAGTTTCCTGTGGCTAAAGTTAGGACATCATAGGTTTTTAACTTTCATTTAATAAATGGGGAGTAAGGCTTGTGGTTTCTGTTTAACAGGTAGTTCTTATCTTTCCTCAGTATATATGTTAGTATAGCTTTAAAAACATTCAGCAGTCCTGTAAATCTTAATTTTTAGGTAGCAGACACCTCTGAAAAACAGATACAAGGAATACCAGGTTATACTTGATCCCAGGATTAGGCCCCACTTAGGAAACAGTCTGTCTCCCATTCTCATGCATAAAATTGTATTTGATAGTATTTACTAGTTCATGTGTATATTCTGAATATTAAACAATATTTATTGTTTTGAGAAAGACAAAGGAGAGAGGATTCAAACTGCAAATAAAGGGGCTGTATAATCTTCTCCCTCATCCATGTCATTATTATAAACAATAATAGCTTTATGGAGACATTAATAAGATGGAGGATTGTTTTTAGTTTTTAACAAAAAATTTTAGCTTTTGTTTTATTTGTAAGGTTTATCAATGGGAATTCTCAGAGTTTTTCAAATTCTATTGACTGTAAATCTGATGAGTTTGTTTTAGCTAGCTAGTAAAGATTTAAGGCAAGAGAAATCATGGCTGGTTGGTAAAACTGTTTATTTTTTTCCCTTTTTCCAGGAAATCCAGAACGTGATAAAGTTATCTGTATGTATTACAATTTTACACTGCTACTTATATTCCTTAGTTACTTTAAATATATGTACTCCCAATAAATCTTATATGCTTATTTATAGATTATTCAAGATGGCATCCCCCTTGGGAGTTCAGAATTGTATGGGGGCTTGTATCACTCTTGGCGTTTTGAGAGCATCGCTGATGTTTCTTGCTTTTGTAGCTGTTTATTTTTTCAAAAAACACTTTACAAACATGCATATGTCCACCTAATTGGATTTGAAATACATACTATGTTGTGAAGATACTCACTTCAATAAATTAAGCAAAAAAGTCATACTGACATGACTTTAAAGACAGCTTTCTTTGACAATAATTTTGTTGCCATTATTTTATGCTCCTTAGGGAAAGCTAGCATGCCAAAAAAAAGTTAAATTATATGTGGATAAAACCCATATTGGGAAATTATTAAGCTAAAGATGGTATCTGGTAAGGTTTGGAGCCTTATTTTTAAATACCAAATTTCCCAAAACTGTGACATACTCTATTCCTGGAATTCAAGGAGAAAAGTATGTGTCAATTAAACAACTGTTACAATTCATACTAAGCCAATATTTGAAATGACAATTGCTTAATTTAGATCCTGAGAGAAAACTAGCATAATATTACATAGTCTTGTTTCCTAGAGTGACAGAATGTTCTGAATAAAACTTATAAAGTAAGAAGATTTTATAGAAAGATAGTTCTTTAGAAGTTTTGATGTTTGTGAAGTTAGTACAACTTGATATTTATAACATAATGCATTTATTGTTCCTCATTCAAAATGTGAAGCTTTAGATTTATTATTTTGTTTTTAACTCCCTCTAAACCTTGTGCTTAATTTTTTTTTCTATTTCTTGTTTTAACGTGTACCATTACTTACGCATAGCATATTTCCTATTTTGTAAGTGTTCTAAAGTTTTAATAATAAATTTTCTTTATTTTATCTTCAAACTTGCTCGTCCATTTAATCAACACAGATTTTACTCTTCTGTATCCAAGATGTGAAGTCTTTCATTAATATGCTTTAATTTCACTTTCTCCGAAAGACAGATCAAATTTATACAAGAGTATGAAGCCTTTTTTCTTACCAATAGAGCAAACTAGATTTTTTCCTGATGGTATCTTAGTCTTGTCCAGTGAATGCCAATATGACTCTATGAAAGTTCATTATTAGGTAATGTTTCACCATTATTGTAAAATGAACAAATTTAAAAAAACACATAGTCAAATTATGCTATTTTCTTAATGTTCAGAACTTAAATTGAGCTTAAAGGAAGCTTCTATGAGTTCAACTTTTGGAACTAATTTGTCTTATACTTTCTGTCTCTGTGTGTGATTGACAATTTAGGTCTAAAACATTCTAATTTATTATCTAAATCTATACTGATAATTCCATTGATTATATAAAAAATACTTACTATAAAACAGTCTCAAAGAAAATAAGCTAGACTTTTAATGTAGATTAATTTAAAATTAGGCATGTGCTAGCTATTTCTTCTGTAAGTTTTCTGTTTCTGGAGAGCAGAAAAACCTTCTTATTTTTCAAATGCCTTGAATTTAAAAAGAAAGAAACAAATGTGACAAATGATAGTAATTTAAGTTCAAGAAATTTAAATTGTGTATGAAGGGCAAGGAAGATAACCAGAGATCCTGTCCAGGTAGTCATATACTTGTACTCTATAACAAGCTTCCTGTATTTATGTTGTTGAAATCATGCTAAATCCTTCATCCTGCACAACCTGGCTTCATCAAGGAATCACAGAATGGTTGAGGTTGGAAGGGACCTCTGGAGGTCATCTGGTCTAACACCCCTGCTCAATCAGGAACAGCTAGACCTGGTTGCACAGGCCCATGTCCAGACAGCTTCTGAATATCTCCAAGGATGGAGACTCCACAACCTCCCGGGGCAACCTGTGCCAGTGCTCAGTCACCCCCATGGTAAAAAAGTGTTTCCTGATGTTCAGAGGGAACCTCCTGTGTTTCAGTTTGTGCCCATTGCCTCTGGTCCTGTCACTGGGCACCAGTGGAAAGAGCCTGGCTCGTCTTCTGTACACCCTCCCTTCAGGTATTTATATGGTTCAAGAGATCGCTGTCTTCCACAGTATTATCACTGCCTATCCATCGTCCCTTCACAATCTTTAGCAGAGCTATCACCAAAGGGAAGAGCCAGCCTTCGGTGAGTGCTTCACACCTACCTTATCCTTTGGTTGAGAGGAGGGAGTGAAACAGGCTGTCCTTGAGGGACAAAGTAGGTGTGATAAGGGGCCATCTTGACGGGCAGGAGGTAGGCACCACAGGGGAAAGCACCACTACCAACCTCTTGTGCTTTGGTCCGTCTGACATCCCGGTACTTTGTTCAGAGAACGCAGCAAGCAATGCGTTGTGATTTTCTCAGATAGGCCAAGGGGCATAGTTGCAGTAAGCAGCACTGTACAAATTCTCCTAACCAAAACTACCGTAAAACTACCAGCGGTCCAGCTGCATACTGATGGCCTCCCCTGTTAATTGTGAGGCTGTTTGCAGCCTCATTATTACAAAATAATTGCAAGATTTTTTTAATTTTAATGAACAATTACAAAATACATTATTACAAAATAATTCTTATGGAAATCCAGTACCACCACCATTCTTTGAATTAATCTGTTTTCTGCCCTGAGGTGAAATTGTGTAATAGAAGTAGCAATGTATGTCAGAGTATTAGGTTATTCACAGGTCTGGAAGGCCAAGTGATCTTGCAGCTGCCTAATCCTGTGGACAGAACAAGAAAACCCAGCACATCCGCCCCTGTTTGTTCAGCTGAACCTGGTAAGTCAAGGACAAACAGATTCTCTCCCAACACAAATAACAGTACTCTGTAGGGAAGTTGATTATTTGAGGACAAAATTAAATGTAATTTTACAGATTCCCAGTCATGGATTTCTGTAATACTCTGTAATCCAGCAGCCTTTAGTCCTCTGACTGAATCATACATTAGGGGAAAACTAAGAATCTTAGGTCTTATGTTTCCGGCCATTTTAAACTGAAAGCAAGTGAGATGTGAGAAAGGGAGATGTAAACATGGGGATTTTTTTCAAAATCCTTGCGCTGTACAGCTTACTGCCCATACCCGGCATATTGTGCTAAATTTCACTTGAGATCTATCCAGGGACAGGCAATGCTTGTATTGTCCAGACAAATATAATGTGATATCCAAATCCCGAATCTTAATTTTCACTTGGTTTACAAGATCCACTGATTAATGCTGGCAAAGGTTTATAACTCTTTTTGTGAAAAAATTGGTTGTACATGCTTGAGGGCAGGCTGGACCTCTGCTTTGATTCTGGATAGAATCACTAGATGGAGCCAGAGTCATCTCTGCAGGAGAGGATTTTATAACCTAGACTATCCTGGATATGCCAAAATTTCCTACTTCATAACGATCTCAACTGAGTGTCCAAGCACAGGATTTCAACTGTACACATATATAACTGCCAGCTCACTGCATTGCTAAATTAACAGTGCAGTTTTAGTGTGATGATAATTTTTGTGCAAATTGCATGTAGTTGTAATATAATCATGGTTTTACATTAAGTCTAGCTGACCAAAGGCTTTAGTTTCTCATAGATTGCATGGGCATTATTAGAAAAGAAAAAGAAAGAGAAAACATACTTATTTTCTAGTTTCAAGGTAATATTCAGCTGGAGAAAGGTAGTAACTGGTGGTAAACTGAACTCAGTTGGCCTTGGTTTAGAACAGAGGCAAGATGAGTTCCAAAGGAAGCAAAGCAGTGGACAAGCGTTCTGTGGTCAGTTTAGAAGCAGGGGAGGGGGCCACTCACCATAATGATCTAAACTGTCGTAATTTGATCTAAGGATCTCTCCATTACCTGGTGCTCCACACACACACTGTACTGCCAGTGGCACCTGCATGGTACCTTGTGGGCTTCAGGAGTGCACATGGTGGAGTGGAAGGTCCTTGTAGCCCAGAAGCTGGCAGCTGACAGGAGAGACCAATCTCTGTCCTCTGGTAGGACAGAAGGTAATGGCACCCACAGGAAGAAACCCCCCTCCCAAGATGCCCTTCACCATCCCAACCTGACCAGCAGTCACCAATGCCAGCAAGAGGCCATCCTTCTGTACATTTTAAAATGCCCCACCACAGCTGAGGGCCCTATCACCTTTGCCAATAGCCACACACAGTTTCTGGGATAGAGCATGACAGCAGAAGAGAACAGAAACTACATCTGCTAGACAAGGGACCTTGGCACTGTTAGTGGTACACCAGGAGGCAGAGTCAGCAGGTGGATCTAGTAAATGTAGATGAGGTCATGACCATCACATACACATTCTGGAGGCAGATGGAGCCACAGCCAACCACTGATAGAGGAACAGGTAAAGTGATTAGAGCTAAAAGCCAATGGCTGGGCTGCAGGCGTGACTGCCGCCTTGGACTGGGGTTGAGTCAGGGTGGCTGCTTCACCTCCTGCTTCCCTTTATTTGCCATGGGAGTTGAGAGTTTGAGACGATTGGTAGTGCCTCATGCATCTTTTCATCAAGGACATGACAGAATCAACAGCATCTTGCACCCAGCTTGCTGTGCCCATGGAGAAAGAGAAAGTGGCCAGTCTCCTCCCACTGACCACTTCGGCTTGGTCTTTTTTAAACAAGTAATTTATTAGAGAAAAAATTTGTGATCTTACTGTGAGAGTTTCAAAGCACAGGAAACTATTGTGAAAGAAAAGGAGAAGAAAAGGTAATGCTTGTTCAGTTCCCTCTCTGTCCAGATCTCTTGTGCCTCTAAGGGCTGTTTATTGGTAAGGGCTGTGTTAAGCCTGTCCAACCAGAATAATTGGAGACCCCCTTTTTGTTTCTTTCCCCAAAGATCCAAAACACCAAAAGGTCCCCCCCAACTTTGTTGCCTTGTACAGCTGCCCCTACCTTCTTGACATCGGCCAACAAATCATGGCAGGGCTAAGAGGAGGGTGTGGAGAGTTAGTAATGCATGGACATCCATAAACACATGCACACAGAGAAATATTTAATTATATGCCTCCTGTTAATAGCCTAGATAGGTATAGCTGTGATGGCATTGGAGGGCTACAGCTCCTTCAGCCTATCTGAATTAGGTGTACGAGTTGTTACAAGACTCTGAAGCAAATCAAGGGTATTATTTAAGAGGGGAAAGACATCATGAAAACAGAGAAAGCAATGCCAGAATGGTAATTTCCACAAGTGTTCAGCAGGATAAGGCCTGACCTGCAAAACTGAGCAGGGAATCAGACCCAAGAACGTTGTTTACAATCTACAACATATTTTCTCTGTAAACCTACCTAAATGTGAGTTACAAGACCTTATCTCTTAAAATGTGTGGTTGTTCTTATACTCTTGCATACTTCTGTTACACACCAAACGAGGTTAGAAGGTCTGTTCTGCAGCAAGCTGCTCTTCAGGAACTTTTTTTTCTTGTGGCGAGGTCAAATTTCAATATATGCATTTTCCCTAATTCTGTTTATTCCTAGAGTAATTCTGAAATGGAAGCAAGGTCCTGCAAAATAATTGTAATTGAGCTGGTATGACTAAGCCATACTGTAGGAAAATCAGCTGAACAGCAGATCTGTATTTTGACAAAGCTATGATTTTTATGGCTGATGGAGGTTTTAGGAAAGCTGTTCTGCAGCGTCTCTTCAGATAAGACCTACAATCACAGAATGGTTTGGCAGTCAACCAGAATGGAGCACACTCAAAGAAAAGGCAGAATTAGACCTGGGGTGTTGCTCCTTGCTAATATGCACGGCAGATGCCTGTTTCACGGTTTACCCTTTGACAGCCGGCTATGATGACAGATAGAGCTGTACCTTATGAAGCAATTTAGCTTCCTGTTACTTTGACACTTTGAAGTGTTGCCACACGCAGAGGACAACCGCTGAGGAACTGCGTGTCAGTATTATCTCCACCTAAGAGATTTTTCTTTTAAAAACTTAAAAAAAAATACTGAAAGCATTGAAGAATTATGAAAATCACATTTTTCTTCGCTGCGTTGTTCTTACTGGATCTCTTCGCTTGCTGTCATGCTTATCCACAATATCCCTTGCCTGACATAGAAGATGCAAAGTTCATTGAAGACTGTGTGAGAGCTCACAACAAGTTTCGATCGGAAGTGAATCCACCAGCCAGCAATATGTTTCGCATGGTAAGGAGAATCTCGTGATCTGTTTGAAAATTAATGTAGATTGTGCTGCTGATTTAGCCCAGCTTATTATTCATTTGCTTTGTGCTTTTCTTTCCCTTTCTGTCAATGATTTCTGTACTATATATGTTAGTTCTTCGTAGGAAATAGAAAAGACATTCATTTTTACAGTATTGTTCAGTTTTAATAATTTGAAGGGAATTCCTTGTTTAGGGACAGATTGCTACTCTAAACTTAGGCCAGAGCAAAGGGCTGTATTGCAAAAAATAGCATTCAGTTCTCAGTTTCATTTACGTCTTTCTAAGGAAGTTAGTGACCTATTTTATGTTTCATACAGGGAAGCTGTTTGGTACTAAAAAGCTCCTGAATAGGCAATCTGCACAACAGGATTTGTTGAAAATCTGTCATTGCCCCTTGTTTCTTCCAATCTAGAACAAGTGTTGAAGAAAGGGGTTTGCAGGACATCCATTTAGATACCTGATCTTCATTTGCTGTAGTAGGGTTTGGGGAGTAGGGATAATAATACCTGGGCTGGTAAGCAGAGCTTCCTATAAATATAATGGATATCAGAACAGGCCATGGATAGGTCTCAGCTTGCTCGGTGGAATACATAAGGAAAAAGGCAGGTAGATAGCTGAGGGAGGTAACCCCAGTCAGTTCATGTCATTACTCTGAGCCCTCCAGCAGTGCAGCACAGCTGGAAAGGAAGTTAAATGCATAACTGCATGCAATATGAATCATTTCTATGAAAGGAAGTTCATGGTAAAGTGGTAAAATCTGGACTACTCATGATTTTAATTTCTTGCCATTTTAAAAAAACAATGTTTAATTTAAAATGCTAGCTCACAAGAGCTAACTTAGCTGCTCAGACCAAAGATCCAGCAAGCCTGGAATAAGAGCAGGACAAATATACAGAAACCTCTTGAATCAAAGGTGTTGCATTGTATTTAAAAGCTCTTGATGGATTTTTCTTGCATGATTTTTTTCAGCCTTGAGCTCATGCAAGTTTTTATCGTCCCCAGCATTGTGTAGCAAGAGCTGCACAGCCTGACTACAAGTCATGTGAAAGTATCTCCTTGCATTTGATTTGGACCTGTTAATTCCTAGCTTCGTTTGATAGTCTCTGGTCTCTGTATTGGAAGGAGCAAGTAATTACTGCTTATTTACCTACTTCACAGAAGATGTCCAGCTGCCTCTGATCAAAGCTGCAGAGCACGCTCTTGCTTTATGAAACCCCTCCATACTTGAGGATGATCATCCTCCTCCATGTTCTCTCTGCCCTTTCCAGTTCTAGTGTCCCCTTCTTAAGGTGGGGTGCTGCACACAGCATTTAACAGGACTTCTACAGTGGTGTAATTATATATATGGTGATATTCTCCGTTCCTTCTCAAGGAATTTCTAACACTTTATTTAATTTTAGACTACTACTAAACATTGATTTATAAGTGGTAATAGCCATCTCCAGACCTGTCATTATGAACACAAAGTCAAAATTGTTTGGTTTTTTTTTTTCTCACATGCCTTAACTTGCATTTCTCTGTACTGAATTTTACCTGCCATTTTATTGCCTGGTCATTCAGTGGCATAAAACCTTTCTGCAAGTCTTGCAGACCAGTTTCTCAAACTATCGTTTGTGCCACTCAGGATGGTAATGGTTCCTCCTCAGCCCAGCAGAGATGAGTGAGCCTTTTATTTGTTTTGGCCACATGCTGAGGAGGGAGAAGAGCAAAGAGGCAGAAGGGGCTGAGGAAGGGAGCAGCTGTGACTCTTCTCCTCTCCATCCTGGCCAGCAGAACAGAATTCTGATCTGGTCTAGTGAAAATTGCAAAGTGCAAATCCCTGGACAGCCAACAGCTCCAAGGCATAAAGTCCCTCAAGCCCCGCTAAGGCTGGGGGTTTCACCCAGTTACCTCTTTTCAGGCCTAGCAGCTTAAAGACTGCAATCCAAGTCTAAATATTTTAACAAGTCAGATACCACAGGACAGTGGATAGGTACTACGTGTCCTGCAATACCTAAGGGAAAAAGAAGAAAAAGCATTTGCTGTGAGAGTAGAAATGTCAAGTCAGAGAAAGAAACTGAATGCAGGGATGGGAAGCAGGAAATGGGAAAAGAATCCTTACAAGTTTCTGTTTAAAAATGTTTTAATTCAGCTAAGTCACTGCGGTGCAGGTTATATTATGTTTTCTTCCTTTTCTACAGTCCTGGGATGCTGCTTTAGCTAAGACTGCCAAAGCATGGGCAAAGCAGTGCAAGTTTATGCACAATATCTACCTTAAAATACCAAGGAAGGTGCACCCCACCTTTACTCCTCTTGGAGAAAACATCTGGACTGGCACAGCCACCCTCTTCTCTGTGGACACAGCTCTCCGTAGCTGGTATAGTGAAGTCAGGAGCTATGATTTCAACACTGATAGATGTAGTGGCATGTGTGGTCACTACACCCAGGTGAGTCTTACATACCCAATGGTTTATAATGTAATGGCCTCACAGAAAATCCAAGTACAGGCTTGGAACAGACTGCTTTGGAACAGGAATTACAGCAGGGGTTTTCACCCCCTGTTTTATTGCTGCATGAGATTGGAAATAAATATTCTGAGCCTCAGGGATGTCCGAGTCCTATTTTCAGTAATGGTGGAAAGGGATTATCCCCCTGACAATTTCATGTTTCCAGGGGAGCCAGATAATAATTGCAAAAAACATCTATCAATCAGTCATTTGTCTAAGCTGCCCTTTGCGTTGTCAATGTTGCTCTTCTGTCGGCTGTTTTAAACTTCCACAAGATCCTTCCCTTTGCCTTCCTCCCTTAATGCTGTTGCTTTTTCAGTCTTTGAACAGGTGCATACATATTTCCCTTTGCCCTTCAGGTTGTTTGGGCAGAGAGTTACAAAGTTGGCTGCGCAGTTCACTTCTGCAACACAGTTGAAAATTTTCCAGGACTCTTCAGAGCAGCACATTTTGTTTGCGACTATGGACCAGCGTAAGTTAATTATGGCATTTGGGGTTTAGGTTTTTTATTTTTTAAATATCCTATAACTGACCTGGTTATCAGATGCCAACAATGATGGGAGCAGTTGTAACGAATTTCAGAAGAATCTATGTCCATATGTCACCGGTCCAAGGGAAACTTCCCCCAGCCATTGAGAGCAGAAGATGCTGGACATAGTCAGAGCTGCAGAAAATCCTTTCCTAAAGAAGCAGGCAAGCAGATCCTAGCTGAGAGCATTCAACATAACCAAGAGTGGTGGAATAAGATCTGTTTTGACTTCACTTTCTGCAGGAAAAATGCGGAAGGTGCAAGCTTTCTGCTTGAGAAAGATTACATCTTTCTGTGGCCCCAACCAAACTTCAAACAAGACATTTTAATTGAAGAAATAAAAGAAAGACAGTCTCCTAGTTTATCTCATACCTTGCAATTTCTGGAATTACCTTTTACAGAATTACAGATTTTTTTACCTTTTACAGATTTTACAGATTTTTTAGAATACAGGTGAGTAATGAGGGACTAGAGGCAGATTCTTGTACATTTACACCAAATAATACAGTATTGCTTGAGTAGTCTCATTAATTTCAAATGGCGAGAGTCACCAGGTAGCTGCTCCCCATGCCAGTGAGAGCTTTAATCTGATCTAAAAGGAGCTTCAAACAATTGCAATGATCAGTTTTTGGATAAAGGGATTTCTCCCCCACCCCATCATAGCTTTTCATGATAAAGTATTCTAACAATCTGATGAAACCATTTATGTAAATAGCTTTTCAAATAACTGAGCTAACAAAATACTGTTCTGCTTTGCAGGGGGAATTACCCAAGAAAACCATATAAAAGAGGACATCCATGCAGTGGATGCAGTAACGAGAAATGTGTAGACAATCTCTGTGGTAAGACCAAAGTGATCAACTAAGAAAATTGCATAGAAATAAAAATGGCATAATTATCAGTGGAAATATAACAGTGAGTCAATTTGCACTAAATACATAGTAGGTCTGTAGCCCACCACACAGCAACAGTACCAAACCCCGGTAAGAATAGTATAAGAAAGAATTAATTGAAATACTTTGCTGTTGAAGGCTCAGAGGTAGAAGCCAGGGTTTCTGATGAAGAGAAGTATCAGTTAGACCACTTTCCGCCTTTTATCCGATCAGGAAGTCAAATCTAAAACTTTACCCTCACCAAATATTCCCCGTCTGGTTCTTCTTTCCTAGCAGAAGTGGTATATTTAACTTCTGCTTTCTTGCTTGTTTAGTATGTTCTATCACATTTTCCAGAAAACTATAGTTCTGAACCAATAATAAGACTATACTGAAAAGCACGCTTATTTCTAACTTCTGCAATTTTCTGAAATACAGCCGTGAGAGCTTGTTTTTCCACAGCAGTTTGCAGCTGTGGACCTTTATGTCATTATACCTAGTCCCAAATCAGTCAGAAATAGTGTTTTAAATAAACAGAGATTGAAGGATATGCAACAATGTCTTAAATCAAATATGAATTTTATACAGAGGTTTAATGGGGATGGTCTCTACTAGCCAGGCTCTAGATAGCTTCAGCTGTAGAAATAATTGAACATTTGGTATTCTTGTTTCCTTCTGCGATATCCTGGCTGACTCATCTTGAATTCTCAGACTGATTCATCACAGAAAAAAACAGAAACATCTCAAAAAACAGGGGGAGGGAGAGGAGGAAGAGAGCTTTCAAAAATTAAGTGCTAGATCCTACAACCCATTTTACCATATTCTCCTATAGGGCAAATCAGCAATTCCAATAGGATGCATGTAGGCAATCCTACAAATACATCAAAGCTCTTAGTAAAGGTGTACTTCTGTGATAAATTTAGTAGTTATATTTGTCTGTCTGTAACTACTTAAATTTGGTTTGTATATCAGTTTTAAATAAATTCCATATTTTGTTTTTATTTGCTATTCCCTCCTCCCCATGACATAAATTCTTCCTAATACAGCTGCTTCTTTTCTGCTTCTCTTTCAATTCAGTAAAAAATGTGAGCCCCATGCCAGTTGGGAACCTGCTCTTGGCCTGCTTCCCCCTTGCAGGATGTTTTAGGCGCTGACTGGCATCGTCAGTGCAATCAGCCAGGCAGCAGCAATGGCTTACCTCTTTACATTAAGAACCACCACTGAATGATTCTCACATTTATTTCCTTTTCTGATCTCTCTACAGAAAATCCAGAACGTGAGAAGCTGATAAGTACGTATCAAATTTTTCTTAATTGCTTTCCTATAAGTATGGCTAAGTTTGATGGGTCTTAACAGCTGTTTCTTCACTGTTTTTTAGATTATGCCTACTGGTATCCAGACTGGGATACACAGCCCCAGCCACCGCGGCCCCGTCCCCCCAGGCCTCCCACGCCGCCACACATCCCGCCTGCTGAGCATCCACGTACCTCCTGTGACCAGTACTGTCTTAGTGTTTCAATTTTAAGGCCGCTGTGTTTGGTACTGAGTGCTGGTGCTGTTCTTCTAGTACAACAGCGGTTTCCACACACTTTTTTTTATGAGTAATGATCAATTAAGATGCTGATAGCAATCCTACTGCTATATTACTCTCAGAGAATTGCACACATCATTGGCAAAAACACTCGGTCATCTCTCCATTATCCTTGTGATGTAGCATAGAAAAGGCTTCTTCTTCACTCAAGGCAAGATATAAGTGGCTGTGCATAGAGTTAGTGTAATTTTTTGGCAGTAGCTGCAACACGCTTCTACATCTGCATGAGCCTCTTAGCTCTGGCTCAGGAGTAGATTGCTAGTGGGACCATGTAGACTATATATTACTATACATTCTAACAAGCCTCCTGGAAACCTGGAGCATCACAAAGAGGTGTGTGAAGCAGCATAGTGGATCCAAAAGAAGCATCCTCATTAGCCTTCAGTTATCCCAGACATCACTTTCCCCAGATAACCGATATTTAACTGTATGTATTATTTTTAAGAACAGAAAGAATAAAGCTTGTCCTTTATTTAGCCTATGTGTATCAGTCTGCACTAAAGTTAGTCTATTGTCAGTTGTACTATTCTGTTCTTCTCTCAGAGTTAAGCTTTGTCCTCCATAGCTAGTAGAATACCAGCAAAAGTTGATATAGAGGAAGGATTAACATGGAATGTCAATAGGGAGAGCTTAATTTTAGGATGTGAGAAGGTGACAAAATCTGAAATGCAGAGTAGATGACAGCCATCCTGAGCTTGCAGGCAGGGGAAGGTGCAGGGAAGCAGGGAGGGAAAACAGGAGAGGAAAGGTAAAATGAGCCCAGGACAGATTCTGTTTTGGAAATGGAAGATCTCAACCTCGTTAAAAAAGCCCAAACTGTTGATCGATTCAGTTTGTTTTTAGAGACATTTAGCCCTCAACCCCTATTGTTCCTATATACATTTGTTTGTTCGTAAGGGAAACAAACCCATCTTTCAAGCTAAGAGATACTGGCTGATATTAGCAATGCAAAACTGTGCTATCAATATTTAAAGCTGCTTGTCCTCATTTATCTTAGTCCTAATGTTTTGAGAACACAGTCACTCAAATTCTGAGCCACGTTGCAATTCTGCAGGAGCATGGCATGCCACAGAATAAAACTGAGCCCCAAATGTTTGGGCTCTTGTAATATGCTGCAAAATGTCACCATGTAGGAAGATACATATTTAATTTCACAATTGTCAGTTCTTGTCTGCTGCCACATTTCATATCTAGCAACAGCAAGTAGGCTGGGGACAAGTGGTTGGGAACAGGACACAGCTGGGACAGCTGACCCGAACTGACCAAAGGGATATTCTATACCATATAACATTGTGTTCAGCAAAAAAAGCTGGGGTAGAAGAAGAAGAAAGGTGGGGGGCTGGCTTCCAGGGTGGCCATTGCTCAGAGACTCTCTGGGCGTCAGTCTGCCATTGGAGATGGTGAGTGATTGCCTTTGCATCACTTGGGGTTTTTGTTTGTTTGTTTTTTCCCACCACACACACACACACACATTAAACTGTCTTTATCCTGACCCATGAGTTTTCTCACTTTTCTTTTTCCTGTTTTCTCCCCCATCCTACTGTGGAAGGGGCAGTGAGCGAGCGGCTGTGTGGGTGCTTGGCTGCTGGCAGGGGTCAACACACCACATTATTCTGCTCTAAAAAGTGGTCTGTAGGGGAGTTGTGAGCACAGTGTTTCTCATCCATGATTCCCTCCGAGGGCTTTTTCACCTGTAAGCAGTCTCCCCATGAATAGCTGGAGATGTGTGACCCACAGGACCTAATGTGTGCTGGCAGGGCTGCTGTTGCAGGCTCACAGTGTGACCCCGCACCACCAACCTGAACGTGGTCTTGCCACCAGCCCCAACACCTACAGGACTGCATGCGCAGAAGTGATAACTGGGACCTACACCCAGCTGTTCAAAGGATGCAGATTCCTAAAACAAAATCTGGAGTGGGAACAAACCCAACCTCATTCCCACAGAGATTTCCAGGTTGGGACTGTGGGAAAGGGCCTGAGTTCGATGGACAGGTGATAGTTAAGGGCAGTGTGAGGAAGAGTGATGGTGGTGGGTTTGAGCAGGGAGTGTTGGGCACCCGAGCAACATGCATGGGACATCAGCTCCCAACTCCTGGCTGTGAAACCCAGTGTGGGTGCTGGGCACCCAGCATGAGACAACACCAAGCTTCATAGCACCCAACTCTGCTGGGGGCTTGGGTTGCAGGGAATAAATTACACGTAGCTAAAGCTTGGGAGGAGAAATTGATAGCAACACATAGCAGAAGCGCGTGATCACAGGAGAAACCCATCAATAACTGCAGCATATTTAAATTGCAGTTCTCAGCCAAACTCACCCCTCCAATAACTCGATGTACAACCAAAGTGACTGTTCATACTGTAGTAAAAGTCATAGCTCAAATCAACTATTTCTCACAGCATTTTGCCTCAGAGTAACAGCAGTGCTATTTTCATGAAAAGCAGAAAATTTATCCAAAACTTCACTGCAATCCATAATGATTGCTATGGATGGGATGGTGGGGGCCAAAGAAAGAAAAACAAAGAAGCCCAAAGGACAGGAGAGAAGAAGCTTGCCCACCACAATTAAAGAAAGAAGAAAAAAAGCGAGAGACAAAGCTGCCACAGCTCTGATGTGAACTTGTAGCTTAATTTCCTTATTCTCATAGCAACGCTGCTGAAATATGACTCATTTCCTGTGACCAACGCCATATTCAATTACTATGGCTAAGTCCAGCCCACAAGCCTTCCAAGCAAAACGCTGCTGGTGGAGCTAAAACCACCTCGTACAGCTGAAACACTTTGCTCTTAAAGCTGGAAGACCAGAGGCTGAGAATCATGACAAGCAGATTTTCTGCTTGTGTGCTGGCTTTACTGCACTTCTGTCATTCCTCTGACTCCTATGAACCACCGACATTGCCTGATGTTGGAGATCCAAAGTTTATTGAGCAATGTGTGCAAACCCATAACAGATTCCGGTCTGGAGTGAATCCACCAGCCAGCAACATGCTCTACATGGTAAGGGGATCTTCACAAATTACGTGCAAGTGTGTAGCATTGTGATGGTGTTTACGATTCTCAAAGATTGTTTTTGTGATCAAATGCAAAAAAAAGAAAATATCCTCAGCCTCCTGGGGTCATAAGAGCTACTTCTTTTTAAAGCAGAGAAAAAGGCTGTGGTTATCAGATGGCTTTATACGACCGGGTACGTGTATAGTTTTGCCTGGCTTAATTTCCTCATTTGAAACCCAAGATTTCAACCCTCAACCTAATGCTGTTGTTTTGTGCTGTGAAAAGCCTCCTCGTTCCAAGGCACCACAGCTCAACAGCCCGGGGTGTAATTTATGTGCAGACCTAAGCACAGCCTTTCATACTTGAGTTGGCAAGGGCAGAGACCGTTGCCAAACAACGCTGGAGAGCTTTCTCTGAGATTTCTTTACAAGGCTCTCATGGGCTGAGCCAACAGAGCAGCTGTTCCTAGGTGCTGGGGCTGCAGGGGAAGCCAAAAAGCAACAAGTGCAGCAGGAGCGAGTGCTGGAGGCGTCAGGTCCTGCACTGCTGTGCCCCCCTGCCTTCTCCCTGGCTACGTCGGGCTACGTGGCACCATGCAAAAGACAGCCTGTTGTGATTCAAAATATACCCAAAAGTGGCCACCCTTCATTTCAGATGGAAAACCCAGCAAGGAGGAAGCTGTAAATGTATGCACAAAGCTGGGCTTATGGCTGAGAACCCATCTCTGATTTGTGAGGTGTTCAATTCCAGTAGCTTGGGAGCTGTCTCTTGCAACATCCATCACCTTTTGTGCTTTGACTGGGTAATACTTGAGATATCGTGTTTCTTCTTAGGATAATCTCCACTGATCTCTCAGATGGACCATAGCGATTGTCCTAATTCTGATCTCTTTCTTTTTGCTCCTCTTTCTTACCATCTCGCATGGTCACCACCAGAAAAGGACATAACCACGTCTGTAATTAGCAACACCCTGACTGAAAGTTCCAAAAAAAAAGCTTATTTTCCATTTCTGGTTGTCAAACAATAAAAAAGAAGTGGCCATTAGGGAGGGTTAAGTGAGCAGCAAGCAAGCTTGAGCTGCAAGCCTGACAGGAAACAATTTAGTTTCTCTTCTAGATGTGTCTTTTACTTCAGCTCTCTTCAGCCAGGCATCCTGAACTTCCAGTACATATTGCTCCAGACTCTGTTTTCCAGATTGCTTTACTGGCCTTACACTAACAAAATCTTGCTATGATATATTAAAAGAGCAATATTCATCGTTTTAAATTGTGCCTAATTTTTCCTTTTGAAAAACTGAAGAACTGAAATCTGGAAAAGAAAAAAAACAGCTTAAGAAACAAACAAACAAAGATTATTACAAATAAAACAAGAACTAAATAATGATAAGTTTCTTTTAAAACACTGCAAAAAACCTTGCCTTAAGTATGACCTCTCCCAGGAAGAATTTAATGTGGAGAAAGCAGTACCATACATGATAAATTCTATTATGAAAGTAAAAACGTTGGAATTGAAAACAGCATATTTCTTCATTTTTGAATGGCCCTTAGCACTTCAAAAATGAGGAAAAGAAGATGACTGCTTTATTTTACGAGGAACTTCTGTTTGCTGTAGATGACTGTCCACCTAGATACGTAAAAATGAAGACTATGAACTCAGGAAATTTCCACCTTTTGTAAAAATAGTTTTTAAAAGAAAATACAAGACAGAAACTCCTTTAACTGCAAGTAACAAAGCCCAACCATCTCTATTTGTAATGCGTTTATTAAAAAATGAGAATGCTGATCTAACTTTTTTTTTACTTCACAAATGTGAGCCCTTTCCCATTCACCCAAAGCATTGCTTAGGTCTGTTCCAAGGCTCTTCAAAACCAGCAGAAAGAGTCTCACCAGCTTCATCAGGGCTTCACAACAGTCTCCTTTGACTTACTGCTGCCTCCCATCACTTTTCACTTATCATACACTCAGTTTTCCCTCCCTAAATCAGCAAGCAACACATCTGAGAAATAGTTAGTGGGAAAAAAAATTGTAATTACTATTTTCTGAAACAGCAATGATATCTATATGCAAACCTCTAGTCCTGTGCATTTTTTCCCATGCAGTTTAGTCCAATTTTTAGAATAAAAGCAGTTTCATAAGCAAATAAGGAATATAACTATAGTTAAACTAAAAATCATTCTGAACTATCAGTTTCTGCACATTGCTTTTTCAACTGTCAGCCAGTTTAAGCATTCGCACAAAAAAAGGAAAGTACATTGTCGTGGTTTAACCCCAGCCAGCAACTAAGCACCACACAGCTGCTCGCTCACTCCCTGCTGGTGGGATGGGGCAGCGAAACAGAAGGGTTAGAGTGAGAAAACTCGTGGGTTGAGATAGACAGTTTAATAGGTAAAGCAAAAGCTGCATGCACAAGCAAAGCAAAACAAGGAATTCATTCACTACTTCCCATGGGCAGGCAGATGTTCAGCCATCTCCAGGAAAGCAGGGCTCCATCACGCATAACGGTTACTTGGGAAGACAAATGCCATCACTCCGAATGCCCCCCCTTCCTTCTTCTTCCCCCAGCTTTATATGCTGAGCATGACGTCATATGGTATGGAATATCCCTTTGGTCAGTTGGGGTCAGCTGTCCCAGCTGTGTCCCCTCCCAGCCTCTTGTGCACCCCCAGCCTCCTCGCTGGTGGGGTGGGGTGAGAAGCAGGAAAGGCCTTGACTCTGTGTGAGCACTGCTCAGCAGTAGCTAAAACATCCCTGTATTATCAACACCGTTTCCAGCACAAATCCAAATCATAGCCCCATACCAGCTACTGTGAAGAAAATTAACTGTATCCCAGCCAAAACCAGCACATATATTTAAACTTCTTAATTTATCTTTAAACTTATTATGTATACTTTTATGAAACTTTAAACTTATTATTAATACTATTATAGGATGAAGGAGAAAAGAAAGAGATGTGTAGACTCCTAAAAAGCAGAGTGTGGAAAACAAGACCCTGAAGCACTAAGGTGCATCCAGCACTGTCATACATCTTTCATCATGGTCTTCTCCTTGTGACCTCAGAGCATTGCCAAGATGTAAACTGCAGCCTCTGTCTTAACTTGCAGTAATGCTAGGACTGGAAGATAACTTCTGTAAAATGCCAGTTTTTGTTCATTGTCCTTAAAAGTTATCATCTAAGGAAATATCAACTGCTCACTTGAAATAAGAACCACTGCCCCCAGTTTACCTTTAATATTTGATACACTGAGTTCCTAGGGAAATTATTTATATGTTAGTTTTGTGGGAAAATGCACCCATCCCCAAATGTTAGCCACGGGAAGAAATGGAAGACATAAGTTACAAAGTATTTTCAAATCTCTGTAGATGTATTTTGGTATGATCCTGCAATTTTTATTTACTTACCAGTAGCATAAAAAATACACAAATTGTTTCAGATTTATCTATGGTACAAAAAAGTTATATTATGTAAAACATAGCCGTAAAATCTAACAACCTCCAAGTCTTTTTCCTTAGTCACTGTTACTGATCCGTTCAAAACAATTTCTCTAGTGATTCTATTGTTTGCAGAAGCAACTGAGATATTTTAATCCATATAGAAAAGGACAAATAAAAAAAATTTATTTTTTTCAAAAAGTGCAATCCAAAATAGTTCAGCACAAAGTGTGACTAGAAGTACAGGCATACCCTTGTGGTACTGTATTTTCTAGGAGGTACAACGCTGTATTTGCTCAATCAAGTTGTGTGCGCAAGAAAACCCAGCAAAAACAGACACCACTTCCAGGGCAAACAAAAGACATTTATGTAACTCAATTGCTTAAATAACCACTTTCTGTAGGATTGAATAGCAGGTGAACGAGTGATTCCACAAATATGAATTCAGCACTAACATTTGAAGCCACCAAACACAAAGATGCAAACCAAGGGGTTGACTTTAAACTGTCCCAAAATTCGCAGCATGCTTGTGAACTGACCTGCAAGCAGCAGCCTTAATGCATGAGGCTGCACTCCAGTCTGATTGGTACAGTAAGCATACCCCTCAATCCCCAGATTTCCTGTAAATTCACCATTTAAATTAAATTAACATTCTCTCATGGCCAGCTCAGCCTGGAAATGCACATCATTGCACCCCAAACACTGTATTTGACTGATGTACAGCTCTTGGTGTCCAACAACCCAGTCAGCCAAGATCACCCACCACCCCAAAAACTTCTTCAAGTTTAATGAGTGACTACGTTCAAATCAGAAATGAACCTACAAGCCAATTCACCGTGTAGCTCTGTAAGTCTCAGCAGGAGCAAAAACCAAATGAACATGAAGCATATATGCTACTGAGACCTAGCTTTTCCAGAAAGTTGCTCTGAATTACTGCATTGCTAAGATACCAAAGTGATTTTTAGTTGTCTTTATTTTGCAGAGTTGGGATCCAGATTTGGCAAAGACTGCAAAAGCCTGGGCGAAGAGATGCCTGTTTAAACATAATACATACCTCAAAGATCCAGGGCAGGCTCACCCCAAATTTACCCCTGTTGGAGAAAACCTCTGGACTGGCTCACTATCTAGGTTTACTGTGCAAGGAGCCATCACCTCTTGGTACAAAGAGGTCAGCGCCTACAATTATGCCACCAATAACTGCAGAGGAGTCTGTGGCCACTATACGCAGGTAGGCATTGAGTTTCTCCATCTAAACCATGAACCAGAGTTGCCATTTTGACACAGAAAATCTAGTTTTCTGTTGAAGATTCAATGATGAACTGTTTTCCAAGTGTTGTAGTCTTATTTTCTGTCTGTGTGCACAAGATGTTCTCATGTCCTCATTTTAGGGAAGAAAAGAGTCACTGCATTTGTTTTTAAATATGCCAGTTGTATTTTGTTTCCAGGAGGAAAACAGGACAGCCACCAAGGAGTCAGATTTAGCCAAGCAGTGGCCAAAACCCAGGCAATGCCAATGGCTGTGGGCTGCAGTGCGTGGTGGGACGAGGTCCCAGCTCTGGCAGGCAGCCTCTGCATGGCACCACAAGCCATGCCAAGGGCTGGGGAAATACCAGCACATAAAGAGGTGTCTGCAGCTCTGCAAGCATCACATGCGCATTTTTCCCAACCACAATTCCCAAAGAACTAACCATGGCTATGGGAGAGCAGGACGGCTTGTAACAGTGGCTTTAGGGATTAGATTTTGACCTGAAGCTATTTAATATTTTCTGTGGAGATACACATATGAATTTAGGACTTGAAGGGATGAGCTGAAGCTGGTGGGGTGTTTGAATGATATGCACAGGTTCTTGCTTGCAGAGAAGATATTTGGATGCAGGAGCTGTCAGAGGTGACAGCGTGTTGCTTTTTGACCTTGCTCACAAGGACACGGCAAGAGTCAGCATCTGGAAACTGAGGTGAAACACACCTTACCTGGCACTAAGGTGCAGTGCTGTTTACCACGTTGTTTGTAAAGGAGCAGCCCAGACGGTTGCATGGGGGAGAATGAGAAAATAAGATTATTCTCACTTGGAGTCAGTGGTGATAGTGACTGTAACTAGAAGCTGCATGTCCGCCCAGCTTTGGGAGGCACCCTTGAGTGTGCACCTTTGGGAAACCTCTTGTTCCTCTCCCTCCTTCCGAGCTCTGGAGAAGGAGTTTCCTCTGGGTACAATTACTGCAGCTACCACAACCACATCCTCAGTGTGTGCCTCAGCTGGTGGCCACCTGGGATGGGCAGGGTCCTGTGATTTGGTCCTTCACCATCCTTGGGGATGCAGCTGTCTATGGATGACACTGGGAACAGCCTCTGCTCTGCCACTGCTCTGAGAACAACCTCAGGAGCCCAAGCAGTGTGTCCTTGTCATGGTTTAAGCCCAGCCGGCAACTAAGCACCACACAGCCGCCCACTCACTCGCTCACTCCCCGGTGGGATAGGGGAGAGAATCAGAAAGGTAAAAGTGAGAAAACTCATGGGCTGAGATAAAGACAGTTTAATAGGTAAAGCAAAAGCTGCATGCACAAGCAAAGCAAAACAAGGAATTCATTCACTACTTCCCATGGGCAGGCAGATGTTCAGCCATCTCCAGGAAAGCAGGGCTCCATCACGCATAACGGTTACTTGGGAAGACAAATGCCATCACTCCGAATGCCCCCCCTTCCTTCTTCTTCCCCCAGCTTTATATGCTGAGCATGACGTCATATGGTATGGAATATCCCTTTGGTCAGTTGGGGTCAGCTGTCCCAGCTGTGTCCCCTCCCAGCCTCTTGTGCACCCCCAGCCTCCTCGCTGGTGGGGTGGGGTGAGAAGCAGGAAAGGCCTTGACTCTGTGTGAGCACTGCTCAGCAGTAACTAAAACATCCCTGTATTATCAACACTGTTTCCAGCACAAATCCAAAGCATAGCCCCATACCAGCTACTGTGAAGAAAATTAACTCTATCCCAGCCACAGCCAGCACAGTCCTCTTCCCAGAGCTGGCACCAAACAGCCACAAACAGAAAGGGCTAGGCCTCCCCTTTGATCCAGCAGAGGCACAAGTGTGTTTCTTCATCTCCTGTGCTGCCGGGATCTCTCCACATCTCTCATGTAGTCAGCCATCACTGCTGTTGTACAGCCGTCAGGCACCACTGTACTCTCACCTCCCCTCTGCTTCTGTCACAGGGTTTGTTTTTCCAGGACTGAAGCATTTGGCTGCTCTGTAATCTTTGAGCTAGATATAGGATGCTGGATCAAACTGAACAGCTTGTAGTAGACAGAGGATCATTAGATGATGTCATGTTCTTGCCTCTAGATTATGTTAGTCACGGCTGTGATGCTAAAAGGCAGAACCACAGCCTGGACATGCTCTTTCTTCCTGCTCTTCCCATAACACCAGTGCCTTCCAGCAATTTGCCTGCACGTTCCCCCTGGATTTAGTATGGGGGCAATCAGCCCTCGTAGGAGCTGTAGCAAAGCTAATGGATTGCCATGAAACAAAGGAGACAAACTTCACCTCCTTTGCAAGAGAGGAAAACTACCTTTTACAGCCAGTTAGTCTTTCTTTCAGTTGTTTTAATAAACACCTGGTGAATTGTGCAAAACAATAAGGCATTTTTCAGAATAAACTATGATTTTGAGAACCATCACTGCTGCTTTCCCCCATGAAGCCTGCCCAAGGACTGCTCCTCAGCCAATTTGTTGTCATGAAACAGAGGAGGGCAAGTCTTCTCCATAAGGCTTCAGATGCTGAAGAAAAGCCTTTGTCACTGGTGTACCCCTCTGTCTTTGCAGGTTGTTTGGGCTACAAGCTACAAGGTTGGCTGTGCTGTCCATTTCTGTCCCACGGTGGCGTACTCCCCCACAACCAACGCGGCACACTTCATCTGCAACTACGGGCCAGCGTAAGGTTTTTCATTAGAAATATTTCACTGGTTTTGGGGTCCTGCCCCTTCCCTCTCACAACGTGCAACTTTATTAGATCAGTTCATCCATTCATGTGTTTTGTGGGAGGAAATGGTCCCCAAAATAGGGAAGGAGGTACACCTCTGTCCAACCAGCTTTTTTTGGCTAGATGAGGGCTATGTATTGTAGCCAAAAAGCAGTAGCACTGGTAGAAAGGGTAAAATTTAAGATACTGGAATTAAAATACTGAAGTGATCATCTGAAAACTAATCCCTTGCTCCTGAGTGCCAAGATGGCCCCAGGCAGCTGGCAAGGTGCAAGCCCAAAGCCTGAAAATATTTACATGTGCCTGAAGAATTAAACCTCTAGGTCAATGGTCTGGATAAATATTAAAGTGTGCAGTGCTTGCGGCTGCAGACTTAGCTTTAGCATGAGAGTTTGGGGCTGAGGGCTGCTCATGAGGCTGGGGCTTCTCAAGGCAAAAGTTTATCTGGAGGTCCTTCATCTGCATTGTCACTAGGATATTTGTTGCACTTAGGATGGATGGTTTTTTGCCCTTCTTCAGCTAATTAATACCACTACAGTCTACATACAGCTTTAAAAGCTTTACATGCATTCCATATTGGGCCAAGGCCATGCCAGCTCATGAACTCGAGCAAGTTTGGCATTCCTGTTGTCCATGCTTCAACCTTGAAGAATATGTACCCTTGACCAGATACCTTGAAATGACACAGCTGCTGCTGTGCCAAAGCAACAAAACCACTCTCACCAGAAGCCCCACACCCAAATGGGCTGAGGGACCATTGCTTCTGCTGGTTCTCGAACCAAAAGCCACTGATCACCCAGGGCAGCCTCTCCTTTCCTTTCTCAGCACTTGCTATGCACCCCACCATGCTAGATGGTGCAGAAACCCAGTGCATGGGCAAGCAGGCCCCCAGCACTGCCAGGAGGTGCTCTCTGTCCCTCCAGCCTCACGCCTGGATCTCCCAAAAACACAAGCCAAGCCTTCCTCCTGCCCCTTAGCCAATATCTGTATCACACAGAGGACCGAAATCATGCTGGATTGCTTGCCCTGCATTGGCAGGGATCCCACGGGGAAGGGGAGTGGTGCCCTCAACCCTCAACAGCACCCAGCAGAGCAGGCAGGGTGCTCTCTGGGGAAGTGAGGGGCTCTAGAGAGGGCTTTAAAGCTGGGCCCTACCCTGCTGGGTGAGGACACTGCAAACAGGCTGTTGCGTACTAAGAAGTGGGGTAATGTCACATCCAGCTGTTGCTTTTGAGAAGCAGCAACTTAAGTTCTTTATTTATCTAATCTTTAACTGTTTTCAACTCTGCCAAGGGCCAAAGCAAGATGCATGCACAATTTCAATTCCTAAAGTGAATATACTCCGAAGGATTTTCTTCAGCTTAGACCAAGCAATGAAAGCCTCACCTTGCTGAAAGTAATGAGGTTTTACCACAAAGTTTAGCACTGCAGAGATTGCATGCATATAAAATCCCTCTCAGTGTGTTTATGGGCAGTTTGAGGCATGCTGTAAATCTTGCTTTGGTCATGCTCCAAGCAAAGCAGGAGCACTGAGCTGCATTTGGTGCAATATCAGAGGCGGCTGGGTAATACCAAGACAAGAGCCAAGAGCCCAGGCGGTTTGAGAGCAGCGTTACTTTCCGTTGCAGTGGGAATTACCCAGGGCACCCGTACAAGACAGGAGCAGCGTGCAGTGACTGCAATGGCGAGCAGTGTGCCAGCCAGCTGTGTCGTAAGTAGAAGACAACCAGCCCTCCTCCCCAAGCACATGTAGAAAGGGAAAGAGCACACACAAGATAAAGGCGGGAGGCAGGCACAGTGCTCTCCTGTTCCTAAATATAGGCTGAAAAACTGCAGTCAGAAGCCAAGTGAGCAGTGACGCACGAAGAGAGGGGAGGAGGGTAGAAAGAGCCTGTTTTCTACCCTGGGAAGTGACAGGATGGGATCTGCTCTTCAGGTGCTGGAGGGTATGATACAGGACATGCAGTGGCTGCAGTTTAAGGTGTTATTACCCCCGCCAGAAGTTAGTGCTTGCAGAAAGAGGAAGCACAGAGGGGATACACATCCCCTCCCGGGGGCTCCAGGTTATTACCTGGTGCATGAGCTGCAGCTTGAGCTGGTGCAAGTCCAAGTGAGCCTTGCCCTGCCATGCCGCTGCTGGGGGGGAGCGGTGCCATGGCACTGCCAAAGCTGCTCGCTCCACTGAACGTCAGCCAGGCCATCTGCTTTCCCCTAAGCACTGGGAAAGAGCCAGGCCAACATGCACACGTGCAGGTGTGAGAGCCCTTCACAGGGACATGGTGCTCAGCCTGAGCCCCTGGCAGCCCACTCGATTCACCTGCCCTTGGCTTTGCTGGATGGAGTCAGGTGGAGAGGACACCTTCTGCAATTCCCATAAGAAGGACAAGGCACTGTGCTGTGGACATCTGCCTGGGATGCTGAGGGAGCTGAGGGTACAGTCACGCTTTTCCCCAGCACTCAACCCCAGCAAAGTAATGGAGCAGGAAGGTGGTGTTAAAACACCAGCACCTCAGGAAGGAGAGGGAGTCCCTGACTCACGGGACTGTTTAACGTTAGTTACAGGCTGAGGATCTTAAATGCAAGGCGCTGGGCAAAGCCCAAAGGGATCTTGTGAAGCGCACCGGGGGAGTGAGTCCGCTCTATGCCAGCCACTGACGGGGGGAGAAGTCAACACGGTGTGATCAAGCACTCCTCAGCAAAGCCTTGAGAGTTGCTGCAGGGCTCTCCCAAAGTCGGCGGATCTTTGCTTCTTCCTGGAAAGAAACACAGCTCCCATAGCTACATTTGTCAGCCCATCGTTGAGGCTCACATTTCATTCCCTTTTGCTTAGACTCAAATTGTTTATAATGTGTAAGTCTGCTGACATTCACGTCTTTTCTCCCTCCAGAAAATGCAGAGCGTGACAAAGTCATTAGTAAGTACCATCAGAATTTACTGCTTCCATTTGTTGCCCTTGGTGCAGTTATACTTGAAAACAAGTAACTTGTTTTGTTCATAGGTGATTCCAGGTGGCGTCCAGAGTGGGACAGACCTGCATGTGATGAGTACTGCATCACCGTTATTGCTTTAAGGCCATTACTCCTTATACTGACAATTCTGGCCACCTGGCTCCTACCAAAATACTGGTCTATAGCACCCGCCAGTGAGTGACACACACGCAGAAGACCACGAGAGCGCTTAGGTCAACTCATCCCTTCCCTGCACATAAGTTACTGGCAGCACAAAGATCAGTAGAGACATTGTTTGCATCCACAGGTGATTTAGAAGTACAGAAATACTATCTTCGTTGCAGACAGCGGCTAGGAGAGCTGATGAGCAGCTTTCTCATTGCTCAGAACCAGTAACTGGTTTTAAATTACCCATGTATTTTTTCAAAGTGGAGCGGTGTGAGCAGGATCCGGTGGGTATGGCAGCGCACTGCCCAGGCAGCGCACTGAGGTGCAGGCAGCTGCCCAAAACACTTTCTTAGGAAGGGCTGGAGGGTGCCCAGCCTGGGAGCCCAGCCCCCAGGCCCCTCTCTCATTCCTGCTGTGCTCTTTCCTTGGACATTCTCCCAGCAAGATGCAGAGAAGCCTGGAGAGGTTTTTCATTTAAATGTTTTCCTAATAATTTTTGGACCCATGTGAGCTCTGGCATGTGTATCCTGGGGCAGGCAGTGCATTTCCGAGTCTCACAGTGCACTGGGGCCACTGGTACTTCTCTTTGCTTAGAATTTGTTTTTAAACATGCATCATCTGTGCCAAGACATAGTTTCACCTGTGTTTACGCATGATTATATATCACCGCAATCTTTCCTGTTTTTTTTTTCTTTTTTTCTGAGCACAGGGGGTTTGACTGCTATTTCAAACAATAAATCATTTCCTGCTTCCCATGTATGGCAATAGTGTATTTGCAACATCATCTAAAGCTTAACTGCTGGAGCACAAAACCCCCCCACATTCAGCTCCAACCTGCGCAACGCTGAGAAACACAACACTGGGAAAGATGGCATAAAATTCCAAATAAAATCATGCTGTGCCCGTAGTTATGCCTTTGGCTCAACAGCTGCCAAGGGATGAGTCTCCTGGAAGCCGCACATCTGGAGCAGGCAGAAAGCAGCAGGGACAGCTGCTGTGTGCAGCTGGGCATGTCCTCTACCGACTGCAGTCGCTCAGCTCGAGCGGAGGCTGGAAGGAGCAGAGCTGCACAAGCACACAGCTGGACTGTAGCGATCCGTATCTATTTGTAGGCGGGTTTAGATGCCTCTGCACCATGCCCCTCTGCAGAGCACAGACACACGCTGCTGTAAAGGAAGCTGGGAAGTTCCTCTCGCCGCTTTGTTTCTGCGGTCTCTCTTCGTCTCTGCAGTACCTGGCAGTGTTTCTGCATACCCGCTCCTGACCCCACTGCTGACGTAGTTCTTAACTGAAAACACTGGAACTGGGACCCAAAGTTTCTCACGTTACTCTTCCAGGTAGTTAACTGCTTGCACTAGAATCATTTCAGCGTCACAGCATTCCCTGAATAAATCATTTTTTCAAAATGCAAATATGGCTGGGGACAAAATTCCAAATTTTGCCCTTGATATATACCAGAGCCTCTGTAGCCAAGACATCACTTGCAGACAGGAGATGAGCAGTTTCTTTTCCAGACTCCAGTGGCCAGGGTCCCAGTACCCATGCTGGCCTACTTGTAACAGAGCCAAGCCCAATTCTGTCTTCCAAATTAGGCAGATTAGGGTGCTCAAAAAAATAATACCCACTGCAAAAGCAAGGCCATGGGTCTATCTGTTAAAAAGAGCAGCTATTTCCCTCCTCATCTGTCTTTTTGCCACTCTCTTTTGTGCAAGACCCAAGCCTCAGGCTTCATGTACTGCAAAGTCCCCATCTGAAAATGGGACAGCAAGCGGCATGCGGGCAGCAGGACTTACTCTGTGTGCGCTCTCTTGCGCAGGGCTCCCACACCAGCACGGAGCCTGGCACAGTGTCTGCCCCACTGAAGCCACGTGCAGGTAGATCCTACTACTGCAAAGAGAAACGTAGGAGAGGGAAGAGCATACGATGCTGTGTCCAGGGAGCAAAAATGAGCTCAGCAGGAATTCTCCCCTGCTTAGTTTAATCTGTGCTTGGTCTCCAGGAGAGTAAACAGAATGAATACAGAGCCCTTAAAGTTCAAAACATTCACAGCACTGTCATTTAACTATATACTTCAGCAGCTCTAAGGAAATACCATAGAAAAAGCCTCATTAAAAACCCTGTAAATCACTGGGGCTTAGGGGAAAGAAAACCAGAACTTTACAACATGGTATCTTTCAAACAAAAAAAGCCTGAAAGTCAGAAAGTCAAAGCTAAACAAGTACTGCATCTCATTTTAAGGACATCCAAAAATCCAGATATTTAACTCCCGATGATCAAACCACTTTGAGTTGTCCACATTTATCTAATGGCATATGCCCATGAATTCCACATGATAAATGCAAAACACTTGCATAAATACAGCCTTTGGTTACTTTTTTGCAAGTCCATAAACTCTAAAATCAGTTTAAGGAGATAATTTGCAGTAGTTCAAGCTGTTCTGAAAATACAAAAAAAACCTCTTTCACCCTTCCAAATCCACTTTGTTTTCTACTCTTTACTTTTTATACAAGCATTAGAACTGTATAGCCATATTCTGAGAAAACAGGTGCAAAAAGCACCAACAGTGAGCCCACGCAGCCCGTTACCATTCAGATATGGACTCTAAGCAGACAAATCCTTTGGTTTAACTTGCCTATAGGAATATGAGTAGGCTTTCTTGCTTTTCTAGTTTAAGCAAATAAATGTCCAACCAACAATCCTTGAGACTTGCCAACCATAACAACTTAAAAAGATTAAACACAATGCGAAGACTTTTCACTCCGTAACCACAGGACAAGACTCCCTGAAGTCTGTTAAGTTTTACTATGGATAGGGATTTGATGCAAAAGCTACATAGATGCTTCAGCTGTGGGTCCTAAATTAAAAAAGCACAATGGAAATATACATAATTGAAGGCCAGGCTGCCAGCAAGCTGAGCTATGTTTTCCTGCGCTGCAACTCAGGCAACCAGGTAGTTAGGTGATGCAGCTGGAAAACACTTTTTTGTAGGGTTCCTGAAATGAAATGCCAGCCTGCAAGACCCATGTAGGGCAACCAGCCCTACACTGGTTTTTAACTTTTTAAATAACAAACAGGGGAACACCTGTGGCAGTCTCCTGCAGTGAAAGGGCCCTCATCCAGTCTAGATTAGAACCAAGGACTCTCCCTCCCCTACTACCGTCAGGCTCCTTCCCTGGCTACAGTCAGACTCCTCCTTACTCACTTCTAGCTCTGCAGACTCTTCTGTTGAAGCACTCATTCGTGGGATCACACTGTGAGAACAGGCATTTAAACTCAAGTATTGCAGTGCCTCCTGTTGAAATTAGTCCTTTTGCTACATGAGAGGTCTGAACTACCTGAGTGGCGCTGAACTTAGGTCACCCCTGTACACCGCCAACTGCTAAACACCAGTTGGTGTTTCTAGAAAGCTTTTCATACTGCTGGTATCACTAAACGCACCAGCTCACTAGTTTTTGAGACGGGTGTTTGTGACTTATTGATCATATTCTCAGTGAAGTATCTGTTGAGGTAGTATTTTCCTCATTGATTTATGAACAATGCAGTCCCTAAAAGGATTAAGAGTGTTTTTTCCTTAACAATTTAGTGCCAAGAAGCGATCACGTAACTGAAAGGCACACTAAGGCTAATGTTGTTCCCTACCCTGAAGGGCAAGCATCTTAGCTATTTCTCAACGCACATATACTGGCTATTTAACCCCATATATTCTAAATTCTTTTATATGCAAAAAAGGAAATGGCTGTGTTTTCACTTACTAGTTTCAAATAAAAGGTCACTAACCTAAAAGCAGCAAGTTGCAATGTTCTAGCATAATCGTTTCCACTGCATGCGCAGGTGATCAAAATTCCAAAACCTGGCAAAAACACTCCAACACAATCATGAAACTGGTGTGGCTCTACCACCTCCCAATCATTGTATTTCTTTCTTTCATCTCAGATGTATGAAATAAGCAACATCTGCTCTTCCAGTGAACTTTATTTCATCACAATTTGCATTTTCAGGAAACTAAAAACCTCTAGACTTCCTTTAAAAAAGGGTATGGGCCTCAAAAAAAAAAGAAGAGAAGAAAAAAGAAGAGAAGAAAAAAGAAGAGAAGAAAAAAGAAGAGAAGAAAAAAGAAGAGAAGAAAAAAGAAGAGAAGAAAAAAGAAGAGAAGAAAAAAGAAGAGAAGAAAAAAGAAGAGAAGAAAAAAGAAGAGAAGAAAAAAGAAGAGAAGAAAAAAGAAGAGAAGAAAAAAGAAGAGAAGAAAAAAGAAGAGAAGAAAAAAGAAGAGAAGAAAAAAGAAGAGAAGAAAAAAGAAGAGAAGAAAAAAGAAGAGAAGAAAAAAGAAGAGAAGAAAAAAAGAAGAGAAGAAAAAAAAGAAGAGAAGAAAAAAGAAGAGAAGAAAAAAGAAGAGAAGAACACAATTTCTTAGGCTTTCTTGCAAGCAAGAAATATATTTAAAAAAAAGGTAACAAGACTTTATACTTCCCTGCAGCACATTCCGTTTGGAAAGACACTTGCTTTGTGCCACATTCTGTCTAACAACCTCCGGGATAATGCTAATAAATGACAGTTCATTAATGGCATTCAATTAAGATTATGGTTTGTCCAATTCTCACATGAAGTTGTAGCTTGTTTCCCTGAACACAACGTGTAGGTTGTGCAGTAGATGACTAACTAAAGGATTTAAGAACAATGTATTAAAATAGTTTATTAACACCAAGATAAGACACGCAAAAATAATCAGCTTTTACAGAAACAAAAGCATAATATAGTAATAAATCTTGCCCGTTTTGCACAAGTTATCACCATAACTGAGGCTGCATATAGTCTGGTAGTCTTTCACACAAGAATTACCTTAAACTCCACTGAGTTCTCTGACCCCAACGTTTAACACCCTGCATCAAACTCCTAAATGTTTCTACTCCAAAACCTTCCCTTTAGGCAGACGGATATTATCCAAACACACTCTCTTACTTTCTCAAACAACACAGCAGCACAGATTTTCTTCACCAACCTTGGCAATTTTGCACAGCTGCTTTAGGTCCACTAATTAAAGTGTACTTATGGAAAGAGAATGATCCTTCTACCTACTCTTTTCTTGTCCACATTATACTGACAGCAAGAAGTCTCAAATCTTCCAAGTGTGAAAATGTTCATTAATGTAGAAGAAAAGTGAGCATCTCTGGTGATGAATTACTTCTTTTTCTTCTTTTTCTTTTCATCTGCTTCCATTTTTAACTTGACTTCTTCCACAGGAAGTGCTCCTAATTTCTTCTTCTTTGCATTCTTTACCTTTTCTTTGATGGCTTCAATATCAATTTTTTTCTCAGTGGAGGCTACACAGTAAAAACACAAAGACAACAACAGACATGAATTTTACTTTTTCTAAATTTTAACAGTCTACAAGATGACTTCATATGTAAATTCAGTAAGCTGCATCCTGTGGCATTGGTTAGGACTCATTTTATGTTCACTAATGATTTTATAAACTATTGTAATAATAATTTTTGTCAAAACTAGTATTATCCACAAACCTCTTTCAAAAGAATTCAAAGGAGAACATTCACATAAAAAAATCCTGTATAACTGCATTTGAACACAGATGCCACACTCTGCACGCATACAAATTATTATCGCCCACTCCTCAGACCACAGATGTACTCCTCTGAAATTAACACATACACACTCTTAGACATAGGCCTATTGGCGTGCTTGGTCTCATGTAAGACAAAAAGAAATTAATTATTGAGTTCGTATACCCGGAGAAGCTTTCATGGTACTTTGTCTTTCTGCAAGTAACTAAGGTGGTAAGATCCCAAACATGCCTTTCCTCTCCTTACACTCTCTCCCTGGCCCTCCATTAATGGCCACTGTTGGAAACAGGATGGGGAAGGGTGGGCTGGGGGAGTATAATACAGATCTTTGACCCCTGCATGAAGACCTTTATAAGAGACTTCTACAGGGAGTGCCAGAGTGCTTAAGTTAAACACTTAATGCTGAGCAACATGAATAACCTACTCTTATGTTCATCTAGGTGATGGTATTTTCTCTTTTGGGCATGAGTCATGAGTTTGGATCTAACTCTCCTATCTCACACAGTTAATTCCAACATCTAACAGTGGGCACCAGCTGTCCTCTTTGGATCTCATTTCTTCTCTACATACAGACTATTGCTGTCATTCATTCTTGGAAGACTGAAGGATTTCAGGTCAAAACACACAGCAGCTAGAAAAGCGCAGTATTTGAGATACAGTACAGTCAATAGCAGGATTATTGAAAATTCACTGCCATCACAAAAAAGTACTATATCAATGCTGCAGAACACATATGCTTTTCGAGAAACATGAACTTTTCAGTTCATAAGAAACTGTGCAATATGTAGTGCAATAATATGTTGGCAGTATATCTAATACAAAACATACACAGTATATCTAATGCAATGAATGAATATGTAGTATAATCAACAAATCCAAGAAAACGGACTTGTTTCTCTAGTGCATAAAACCCAAATCACCTGAGAACACAAGTTCTTACTCTGCATATAGCGTGGTTTCACTTTAACTTTTAGACAAGCTATTTATCCTATCTTACACCAATATCTACTTGTGGCATAAGTTTCCAAGTATTGCTTTTGGCCTTCCTTTTCTTAACAGAAAAGCCAGTTGAGTGAAAAAGTTATGGCAGCTTCACTACCAGACTGAAAGCCAAAAATTGATGTAGCCAGAATAACCAATTGAGGTGGCTGTCCTAGTATCTGCATCAGGAAAATATTCTACAGAGAATTGTCATGTTATAGGTACAGAATTATGGGCTGCATGATCTTTCTACTGTCCCTGGCAACTCCAGGCATGGATTTAACCATTAGGATTTTTTTTGCATGACCCTTCTTATTTCCTACAGCTGTACCTCTGCAAAATCACTCAGCCTAGGAATCAACAGCAAAAGGTTTTAGAACACGAAAAAATAAATGGTTACCTTTCTTTGTTTTCACAACTGGCTTTTCCTTTGGTGGGATAAAAGCTTTATTTCTTTCTTCTTGTCTTTTCTTCAGTGCATCTGCTTGCTTTACCTACAGTTACCAATAAAAAGGTCGAGTATCAGTAGAGCAGGGCACAAGGGACAAAAAAAAAAAAAGTCCAAGTCAGCAGTCAAATGTTTTTTAACTGAACAGTGGGTTAGAACAACTTTACCTTTATCTCTTCCATTTGCTTTCGTTTCTTCTGTCTTTCTTTCAAGAAGTATTCACCACTTGCCAATTCTTTATCAATCTGCGTAAGACAAGTACCAAGAAGCTTTAAATAATTATGCAGCATAAGCCAGATGTATAGTATCAGGAAATCAGAACTTGACAGAAAAGGTCTCCCAACCTCTTGTTAGCAAGAACAGGATTTCAAGTCATGCTATATTCCTGCATAACCAAATAAAGTTTCAGCTGACCTGGCTTTCTGGCTGTGGAGGTGGGAACGGTGTGTACTCCTTCTTAGTATTTTTCTTCTTCGGCTCCTTGCGTTTTTTCAAGTTCTTCCGCTTGAACTTAGGCAAAAATCTTTCCCAACTTTGTGACCTCAGTTCAGGATCTTTTGATAATTCCCTTTTGATCATCAAAGTCTTCAGTAGTTTTAGAATGCCACAAAAAAGTTAAAAAAATAGTATTACAGCAGTAGCCAAGAGCTCCAAACTACAAATTTCACTAAACTTTCTAACAGTGAATATGCTACATTTGAACTTGCCATCTCTCACTTCAGTAAGAGCAGAGGGGTTTAATTACAAACAGCAGGATCAGGAAGATAGACATGTCTCAAAATGGGGACAGAATGCACTGGAGAAGGTGGTAAAATGGAGGATATCAAAGTCAGGGGTTTTTTTTAAAGCAGCACACTACAGTAATTCTCAAAAATAGATTACCACACAGAAACATGTAAATTTTTAACATACAACTCTCTGAGAAGAAATAGTACTTTCTTGTGAATAAAGATGCACTGTGGACCATGCTAACCTTGATGTTATATATGGGATGTATATTCTTCATTGTGTCCAGAACAACTTTTCTAACCTGTATTTAATTAAAAAAAAAAAAAAGAAAACTCAGCAAGTATTTCATATTATAATCAATTAAAATAGCAGGTATACTATCACACTTCCTCTCCCCATCCCTGCCCCCAAAAGTAGGTAGATTTAAAAAGCTAACACACATGGCTAAGTGGATGGCACAGCACTTCAGAAATATCAATAACATTGTCACATTTCTAATACATTCCAGCATGCCCCACAAACATTACTTTCATGTTACCATGGATTTTATGGTGTCACGAGAAACTCTTGCTTTTAACAAGCATTCTTCTCCTACATAGTTACTAAAACCATATTAGATGTTCCTTAAAGGTTATACATCCTTAACTCTGCAGTATTTTCACTCTTACACCTCTTACCCAAAACTACAAAAATTCTTGCTAAAAAAAACCCAACAGTATTTCACGAATACTTTTTTACTTCCAAGACAGAAAGATCTCAGAGTCTAAACAAAATTCAGCAGCTAAGACGTAAGATTATGGACATTCATGTAAATGTAGCTTACTAACACACAGCTGAAAATTCAGTGAGATACTCTTCAGATTGCCAGATTTTGCCTCTTGTCTGCCCTCGAGCTGGGCGCAGAAGTATACTACACAAACCCCTCATCTGCCTCCCCTTACCTCTTTTAGTCCACTAAAGGGTCCAAGAGCTGAAACAGTGTTGCCTTGCACCATAATATAACAGTTTGTTAACAGTTCCAGGGCCTACACAAAAAAAAGAAATTAAGTAAGTGTAAATTGAAGACCTGACACAAATTTGGGTCTAAGAATTTTCTGGTTACTACACCTATTAGAAGTACCTTCAGAGTAGATCCTTTTGGCCCAAGAAGTCGTCCTCTCCTTTTTATAAAAGTGTCTCTCTTCCTCACCAGAGAGCCTATTTTAATGATATCACATGCAACGTCATCCTGAAGGATACGAACTGCCTAAAGAGAAAAGCAGCAGGCAATATCATCTGAATGCAAACATATTATTCAGAAGAGTCAAGAAAATACTGCAGTATATTCTTCTCACTTCACTTTCAGATATATTTACCTTATATAATTATTTTATTACCCTTAACTCACTTAAAAATCCCACATTTTGAAAACGTACTTTTTTTTATAAGTATTTTGATAGAATTTGACACAAACTTCCAGGATTTACTACAGACCTGTTCAAATGGAACGCTTCTTGCGAGAAGTTTTATTAAATCTCTAGCCCTGATGATTGCGTACGGATCAAAAGTCTTCTTAGTGGTAGTGACAGTCATGCTTCCTTCAATTAGATCCAGTGTTGCATTCACATACTGCAATATTTAAAAAGAAATAGTGAATCAATCTCTAAATAAGAGCCTCAAAATTCACCTTGGGCAGTAAGAAGTTAACAAACAGAACACTACATACTGAATGCAGATCCATTTTCCAAATTTCCTAATGTGACTTTCAGCTTAAGGAAATTCACGCACAGACACACACAAAAAAGACTGAATATATGTGTCACAAGGCCCGGAACACCACTTCCCTCATCTCCTTGAATTCAGGTGCAACAAAGTTGTCAGCGTCTGGATGAGGAGACACTTGCTGCTGCAAAAAGCTTTGCTGACAACATCTGTAAAGAACTGTAAGTCTGGCTACACAGACCTTCACTGATTTCGATGCAATAAAAAGATGACACTACCAATTCTAAATACAAGCACAGTAGAAACGTATACAAATACGGTAGCAGAAAAGCAACTTGCACTGACTTATAAGCTTAAGTGACACCTCTATCTCCCAAAAGACAAAACACAGTATCACCATTAGTAAGCATGCATACGTGTTCACCCAAGGCTTTCTGGACGAGTGGCCAGCACTCTTTCAAGTACGCTTCTCTGTACTTAGGGAATAACGTTGCAAAACTGCTTTCTTCCAGCAGCCCTCTGGGATTATCTTCTCTTGTAAAGGCTGGCTCTTTCCATCCATCTGGTACAGTGAGAAGTTCAGATTCATCAACTGTTATGGGTATTAAAAAAAAAAAAAGAAGTTGTTTTTTCTCCTCTTTCATCAGTGACTATTACTTCTCCTCCCCGTTTAACTACAAAAGATACAATAACTGAAAGCAGGGACACAATGTTTCATTTAATACTCTGCTAAATGGGTTTTTCATTTCTTCTGACCTTAAAAAAGTTACTGCTTTAAACTACTTATTAAAAAAAAAAAAAAAGAAAAATCCACGACTGAGATATGCGTTGTGGAAGGAATATAATACAGGAAGAAGACACAACGCGCTGAGGCGAGCAACCAGAGCGCTGTGAGGAGGGCCGCCCGCAGCCAGCAGCCGCCTCTATTCCATCCCAGCGCCGCAGGCCGGGAAACAGCCTGCCTTCCCCACGCTGCCTCTCGCTTACACGAAATCGTGGCCAAGCTCCTCAGCTCCCGGTTGCTTTAGGGAACCGGAGGCACCCCCGGCGCCGGGATGGGCAGCAGGCCCGCGGCCACGGGAGGACCCTCACCCCGAGGGCTTCCCGGCGAGCCGGCTGCCAGCCCCGCGCGGACCCTCACCCCGCCCCCACCTGTCGCCGCTTTCTTTTTGGTTTTGTTTTTTTGTTTTTCTTTTGGCTTCGCCTCGGCCTCGGCCGCCTCGACAGGATCCGCCATGGCTGCCCGCGCGCCGCCACCGCTCACCCTGGAAGCGCCGAGCGCCGGAAGGGGCGGGGCGGGTGCGCGGTGCACGCCGGGAGCGGTAGTCCCGGCGGGCGGAGGGCCTGAGGGGAGCTGGCGGCCTGAGCGCACCGAGGCGCTTGAGCGGTGGCTGCTAAGGCTTTGAGAGCGGCTTTATCGCGTGTATTGAGAACAATACGCGTTTTCCTAGTGCGTTGTCCTTCCCTGGGAGCAAAAAAGTGAAAATAAGGCCGGCGCGAACAGGCAGGGGTGGCTGCTCCTGGCCTCTGCGGTGTGGGTGAACGCGCTCAGGCGTCGGGTGTTGCAGGCCACCTCTCAGATCAAAACATCTCCTTGCTGCCTGTGGACACAAAAAATTCCCACGGCTCCCCATCAGGGTTACTTTACCTCAAGGAGTGTCTGCACCTGGGCGACAGTGGCTGCTGTGAGCGCAGCACGGTCCGTCGCAAGCCGACAAGGGGCTGGTGGGTGGTTACACTGCTGGAGACCTCGCTCGCTTCCCCAGGGGGGCTCTGCAGCCCCTTTTGGACTCTGTACCTCTACTCTGATTACAGGTACAGGCTCTAAGAAATTTAACGCTGTGGTTGAGGTGAGACGTGTATACCAAGTGGCTTCTTTCCTTCCTCCTGTTTCATGCAAAACAGCTTTTCCAGCCACGCTCTTCAGCTTTGAATTTTCTATCGCTATTGTGCAATGCAAAGGATAAAAGAACCATCATCATCAAAATGTAAACTGAAGTACATTAATAAATACTTGAAGTACTTCAGCGCTCGTAACTAGAGAAAACATGTACCCGATGAGACCTAATTATTCACTTGAATAACCTAATTTAAGGTTCTCTGGGGGATGCTCTGCATCCTCCTCCCTTGCCTTTCCTGTACCTGTAACTGAGCATTTTCTTCAGTAAAAAAGCAGGAATGTGCCTCCTTCGCTCTCTTTTATGGGGACCATTAAAAGCCAATGGAGTGAAGAACTGGAAGAGGCCTTTTAAGAGCAAGAACACCTGCATCTCTGAGGCAGGACAGCGTTGTCCTTGGCAGGTGTTCATCAGACCTGTTCATAAGAGCCCGCACTCTGGGGTGTTTACCATCATGATGAGAAAGATACTGCTATCATCTGATCTACACATAAATAAAATATTAATTAAAAAATCAGTTTTGACCCCAAAAAACTTTTCTTTGAACCTGACTGCTGTCTTTCCTAGCCTGCTCCATCTCCCAGCCCTCCACCAGCCTCATCTCCCGCAACAAGCAGGACACCGAGATCCCTTCTGCCTGCAAGTTTGTTGTTGAGTTGTTGCATGTTTTTAGCCATTTATTTTAAAATTTTCTGTCTGTCCACATCCTTCAAACGGGGAGGCTGCCGTGGGAGCGCTTGCGGGCCTGCGAAGGGCAGAGCGTCCCTCCGTGGGGGTGCGAGGGGCTTGGCGGGGTGCACCGTCTCTGCTCCGAAAAGGCACATCGAGGATTCACCTGCTGCTCTGAGGATAAAAGGGGGGAAAAAAAAGCGGGAAGGGGAATCGGTGAGGCCCCGCAGCAGCAGGGTTCTGGAGGGTCCCTCCAGCCGTTTGGGGTGGTTGGTTATCCATCCCCAGTCCCGCTAGATGGCAGCGACCGCTGCGCAAAGTGGAGCATCCCAAGCGGAGCTGCCGTGCGCCCTGTGCTTTCTGCGTGAGGGAGGAGATGGGGAGAGATGGAGGCGATGGGGAACATGCTCGCCTCTGCCCCTGCAGCCCTGCCTTGCGTGGAGAGGTTGGGGTCCTGCTCCTGCCTCACCTGGTGCCGGGCTTTGAATGCCATATGCCGTTGACAGAAAGGTGCAGTGCCCCTGAGCGAGCACAGGAAGGCAAACTTGCTTCTCTCAGTTCTCGGGCACAGAAATCTGGGGCTGCTTACTGGGTTGGTACCCCTCTGCACTGCACACCCTGCAAGCGCGGGGTGAGGGCCCAGCCCAGACGTAGATACCAGGTCATAGAATCATAGAATCACAGAATGTCCTGAGTCGGAAGGGACCCACAAGGATCATGAAGTCCAACTCCTGTCCCTGCATAGGACAACCCCAAAATTCACACCATATGTCTGAGGGCGTTGTTCAAATGCTTCTTGAATGTTGTCAGGCTTGGCGCCATGACTGCCTCCCTGGGGAGCCTGTTCCAGTGCTCCACCACCCTCTGGGTGAAGAACCTTTTCCTAATGTCCAACCTAAACGTCCCCTGGCATATCTTCCTGCCGTTCCCTCGGGTTCTATCATTGGTCATCAGGGAGAAGAGATCAGCGCCTGCCCCTCCTCTTCCCTTATGAGGAAGCTGTAGACCGTGATGAGGTCTCCCCTCAGTCTCCTCTTCTCCAGGCTGAACAGACCAAGTGACTTCAGCCACTCCTTGTACAGCTTCCTCTCTAAACCCTTCACCATCTTCCTGGCTCTCCTCTGGACACTCTCTAGTAGCTTCGTATCCTTTTTGTACTGTGGCACCCAAAACTGCACACAGCACTCAAGATGAGTACTGTGAGGTCGATGCGAAGGCAGGGCTGGGGGTCCTGGGGAGGCGTTTCCTTGGGGAGGCAGCACATGAAGTGCACTGAAAACTGGCCAGGCGTTGTGGAAGCGCAGCAAAGCAGATTTGGGAAGAGTTTGAAGGAGGATAATTAGATAGGTTCAGCACTTATTTATATCCTACGCGTAGGATGCAACCCACCAAAAAATCCCAGGAGCAGGCTGTGGAAGGGGCATGCTGGCAGCGCTCAGCAGTGGGAATCAGCTTCCTGACCAGGGATGAGAGGGGAGAGGTAGGGAGGCAGCAGGCCGTGGAGTGGCAAGAGCGCAAAGGCAAATTACGGGCTGCGGTGAGGGAGAACAGAGAGCCCAAGGGAGAGGCACAGAGGGAGAGGCAGCATGGCCAAAGTGGTGGGTGAGGCAGAGGATCTTTGTGGCAGCAGTCTGTAGCTACGAGCAGTTTTGAAGGTCAGAGGAAAGGTCTCTGGTGAAATGCACCTTCTTTTTCTCCAACGAGCAGACCTCTTGGGCAGTGTGCCTGCTCTGGGTATACATCTCATGCCTGTGCAGTGGCAGCGACAGCCCACTCGTGTGCGCGCTCCTCTCCTGCATCCCAGCCCCTGCTCCAGCTGCTGCTACATGGGGGTCACCGAGCCCCCCAGGCTTCTGCGCCAGAGGAGAGAGGTGCACAGTGCATGGTGTAAGGGGGCAAGAGACTGGGGCCTCGTGGCACCCAGCTTCTCCAATTCAAAGGACGGACAAACCTCTCTGGTGCAGCGCCGCACTGAAGTGTGTCTTTGCCCAATTGAGACAGGTCCAGTAAAAATAATAGAAAACAGAGACAGTTGTGCTAACCAGCTTGGAAGCTGTGATTCAAGACAGTCCCTCATGTCCCCTCCTGTCTGATTCTTTGAAGGAGACAGTAATTTCTCATCTTTCCTCTTACCTCGGGGTCTGTGGTCTGGTCGGATATGGGGAAGCCACTTCCCTAATTCCTGGTGGGGACAGGATGCTCCCACAGACCCACTCCACTCCTCCAGGCAGCCTTCTCAGGCTCCAGACAACAGCATGTTTATATCATTTTTATTAGTCACCGCTCAAATGCAATAACCAGCCACTGCTCGTCTGGCAGGGTTAGGAGGGTGAGGACAGCTAGCTGGGGGGACAGTGGCTGCTGAGGGGACGGGGGACTGAAAGCTGGTGCCAAGGTGACTCCGGCTGGGCTGTGCCATGGTGGGGATGCTGCAGCCCCGCAGGAGTGGGGTCCCCCACACGCTGGCTTGGCAGCTGAGCTCCCAGGCAGAAGGGGCAGTGCAAGTGCCAGCGCGGTGGTGAGGCACAGCTACCACACGGCCAGCGGGATTCAGCGCTGCTGCAATTCCCTGCCCTCAGCCACCCCAGCCCCCGGGGTCTGCGCACCCTTCCAGCTCTGCCAGCGCCAAGGGGCAATGTGTTTTCTGAAAGCAGCTTTTGCTGCCAGCATGTGCCATGTTCATTGTTATAGCAGCCCAGTGTGGGATGGAGAGACCCAGGTGTGAAGGGCTGCTTTGAAGACCTTTGTCTGAATAATACAGATCCCAGTCTAGCAAGACCCCTATGCCTGCTGAACCCGTTGCTGGGCTTTGGGGGGACCTGGATCAGCTCTGTGTGTATGCATACGTGCAAGTGTTTTTTCCTCTTAAAATCAAAGCAAAGGAATGAAACAGCATAGCCGCACAGCCTCCCTTACATGAATTTCAGGCTCTATGATAAAAAGGGCAGAGCACTGCTGTTAGAATGAAGGTGCCTCTTTATTATGCAGCAAAGTAATTATTTCCCAGTCAGTAGATAGGACTCCAGCCACTTGGCACTTTCTTACGTGCCATTTTCCAATCCAAAAGAGCAACTTGGGATTTTGTGATAATTCAAGCAATCAGATGAGCTCATGCACATGGCATTCATTCACTAGAAACGCCACACAGATCCCATTCAGCCTCGGCACTCGTAAATCCATGTGACACTTTTATCTATTTATAAACTTTTAACAGCAGGTTATGATTGTTATGCAAGCCATTTTCCAGGGATTAATAAGCAGCTTGTGTTGATGGCAGCGAGAAGGGCCATTAACTGCTCTGGGACAGTCATTAATCTGTAGTAAATGCTCAGCATCTGGATCATTTCTACGTAATTAAATAATCAATACTGCCTTTTGATTCAAATAACTGGAGAATTGTATTTCAAATTTATCTTGGCTTAGGGTGTTTTTAATTCTTTTAGTTTACAACAGGGCAGGAAACAGGCATATGGGCAAGCGGGAGCTTCTCTTGGTGTGAATGGCTCCTAAATTATCAGCTATTTCATACAAAACATCTCAAGTGATCAAAATGTAGTTCAAACTGCCCACTAAAACCTATTAATTGGACTGGATGGAGAAAAAAAATTAGAAATGTGCTGTCCTTTTTCTTGTTAATATAGAGATCTTTCATTATTGGAACAAAATTACATCTCTGAGTGACCCAACACTGAGAGGTGGCCTGGCAGGATTAAAATAATCAAACAGCAACTCCCCCTGCCCAGTTACCTCCAGAAGAGTCCCTTTTGATTCATTCCCCATCTGGCTAACATGACCTCTGTGCCCTCAGGCGGATGGGGTTGTGGTCTTCATTTCTCTTTCCCCTCTCCCGCTCCCTCTCCCTTTCTGTCTCTGGGCAGTGCTGTAAGTCACTTCTCTGGTTTTGTTTTGTTCTTGTCTTTGCTGTCAAATCCAGTGATCTGCAGAGGTGCTGATAGATGAAGGTAACAGTGCCCATCACAAACCCAGACAGGCAAGAACCACACCACAGTGGTGCTGCTGCCTTCTCCGTGGGGAGCTGGGGAAATGCCCAAGCAGGCAGAGTTCGTCATAGGTGAGAGCAGGTAAGTGGGAGTCAAAAACATGAATTTCAAAAGAAAGAGAGATTTACTGTATTGTCACAGGATCATATGCTAATTCCCATCCTTTTGAGCTATCTTTTTGCCAGATAACAAATCTGCATCTTACCACAAGGATATGATGGACAAATAACAACTCACCTTCACTGTTAGTGGAGTTAAAACCTAGAAAAAAAGCAAACACTCACACAGTCAGATATCTATTCATATTTTGAGGCTGGAAAGACAGGAGGAAGATTTTGCAAGAAATAGAGAGGAATATCACTGACCCAATAGCAAAGCTTTCAGATATAGCTACCAAGAAGACACTTGTGAAGTTAGGCATGAAAAGATAAAAAAAAAGGGAACAGTGGCCATCATAAATTCAGCTCAGCTAAGGGACAGCTGAGTTTTTGAGAGCAAGGGCTTCCCTTTGAAAGAGAGCAGAGAGGAGAGCACGTGCTGAACCCTAAGAGGAACAAGGAGCTGGGAAATGAGAGGACTGCAAACCATAAAAGCATCTGAAAGGGCTGGCTGGAAAAGCAAAGCAAAGATAATTTGTGGCAGAAGGAAGAACCCAGGATAAGAAGGAAGAATCAACGGGTAAAAAAGACGATAGCTTTGTCTGGGGAAAGAGTTGCTTGCAATAAGATTGCTGTCAATTTGGGGACAAGAAAGGGATGAGAGCCAAACTGGGAAAGGAATTTAGTATCATTATGAAATCAAAGCAGCAGGTTTAGATCAAAAGGTCTTTGGAGCAGGGGATGTGCCTAATCATGTATTCATACAGTGACTGACAGAATGAGGCTTTTGTTTTGACTTGAGCCTCTGGGAGTTGTCAGAAAGCAAACACCACACCATGGCAAGCTGCGCCAGGACCTCCGAGATATACACAGGAGAATAAAAATGGGAGGTGAAGGTGAGTGCTGGTCAGGGGTAGGTTTATCGGAGGCTGGGGAGGAGGAAAGCAGGGGACTGAGGAAGGCGGTGGGAGGAAATGCCTAAATCAGAATATTGGTCCAAAGCCTCAGAGGGGAAGGGAGTCAAGCGGGGATTAGAAAGCGATCGCTCCCGTCTGCTTTAGAAAGTCTCCCACATAGCATGGAGAGCAATCACACGTTCCCAAAGGCCCAGCAGGGACGGCTAACAAATTTCTCCAGCTGTCTCAGTATCCATCCTATTTAGGTAATGCCTAACACAGGCTGTGCCTGCCAGGGCAGAGCTGATGGCTCTCAGCTCCCCAAAGGAGGAGGCGTCCCTTGTCACCCTTGGATAGCCGTGGCAGGAGAGCACCACGTGGGGACCGGGTGCCGAGGTTCAGGTCTGCGGCAGCACTGCAGGGTGCCCTCTGCCAGTGCCTCTCCGAGCCCCTCCGCAGTATGTGCCTGGGGAGCCGCAGCGAAAGGGGCTGCTCCTCTCTGAATCAGGGCAGAAGTGCCCCCAAGCCCCCGTCCTCCCTGACACAGCCTTGTGCCAGGACCATGCCAGAGCAGCAGAAGGGCATCTGCTGTGCTGCTCCCTATAAATTTGCAAACAGCAGACCCTTTCTCAAAGGTGTATGGTACCGCAGGGCGGTGGATTGAAGCTGCAATTTCCAAACAAACGTTGTTAAAATAATTTTAAAGTCATACCTGAGCAACCAGAGTTTGAGCACGGCTTTTCTTTAGGAATTCGCAACAATGCTCGTGTGCATTATTCTGAAAGACACAGATAAAACACTCCCTCGGTCTATTTTTCTCTTGTACTAGAATCCGGACGTTATTATGCAGATTTCCACTGTAGCAATATTACGGCAGAATAAATAGCTCTGCTATACACGAAGGGGAATCCTATTACATCTTCAGTAACTCTCAATAAGCATCATCGCTATTATACCAATTGAAGAGACAGAAAACAATTTTTAATTAAAAATATTTATAGCAGGCATAATACCAACTGCCAGTTTCACTATCCAGTGAATGCGTTTTGCAGCTGGTACTAATTCTCTCTTATTTCCACGAGGTTAGCCAATATCAGCTGTTCATTAAGCAGAGGACATTTCAGGAGTATCCATATTATATGCTGTAACTGAGAAGTTCTTCCTTTGACAGATTTTAGGAAATCAATATTGCTTTGCTATGTTATTCTGGGACTTCATAATAGGGAGGTCATTTCCCAGTGATCTGAGTGGGCTGCATCATCAGTTTTATTCAAATCAATCCTACAAACTGCTTTCCAGCAGATAAGAACATTTTAATTAGCAATATATCTTTTGTCTTCTATCTGCAGTGGAGTAGGGGGTGGGAAATTGATTTCAGCACGCCCTTTATTTTACTGGGAGAGGAGCATAATCAGAAGGTGTCAGCAGAACCACAGGCAAATTAATTTCGAGGTACAGAGCTTTGTACAGCCGACCTCACGGCTGCTCCTCGCGCTGAGTCCGGCCAGGCTGCGTGGGCGAGTTCACTGCTGCTGCTGGTTCCAGGAGCTGCAGGGGGCAAAGTCTGATAAGGGTCTCTTGGGTGAAGGGTATGATAGCAATCAGGTGGCTCACCCTGAAACACTCACACTTTCTGTGCCAGAGACCACGTAAGACCTCAGTTCTTGTCCTGGTTAGATGTACATATCAGTAAATGTGCTTATGCATAGCTGTAGGTGACAGCCAGCTGGCCCTAGGAGCTGCTAGCTCAGAGAAAACCAGCAGGCACAGGATGGGGCACAGAGGAGCCCTATTCCCACATATTTCCCTTCCTCCTACCAATCTGTGCCAAAGGACACGTGTCAGAAATCTGGAGCTGGAACACTCTTTCCACCAGTTTTGTGCCCACAGGGAGCTCTATCCCCATACACTCAGGGATTCAGCGGAGTCAGTTTGTCCTTGGTTCACATTCATGCAGCTCAGAGAGGATTCAGCATGCTGAAGGCTCTAGCCCATAAAATCTAATACAAAACTTCTTGTTCACTGTTGTTACGACCCGGCCTGATAGTCAGGCTCGGGGAAGGTTCGTGATGATCCCAAGGGCGAAATTAAGACACAAACGAGGTCATATGCCACCAATCAGATGTTTTATTAGGTAAATATAAAAGAGTAAAGCGATAGGAAAGGCAGGAAATATTAGGAGGAAAATAAGAAAGCGATCAGAGAGGTAAGCAAAGGATAGTCACCACCCTGGATCCAGCGGCGTCCCGTTGGTCCTCAGTCTTCAGTTCTCCCGTGGTGGAAAGGCTGCTTCTTCTTTTAGTTCTTCAGGGGTGGAAACGCTTCTTCTTCCATTCCTTTCTTCAACTTCTTTCTTCTTTCTGCCTTCTTTTTTGCCTTCGTTGTGCTTTTTTCTTTCTCCCTACTTCTGGTTTCGTTATACCGTCTTTTATCCCATGTCGGAGAGGGAGTTTGCCCTCTCATTTCCATTTGGTTACCCAGAGCAACATCACATATGCCACACCTGCACATCCAGTCACACAATATGTATTGCTGGTGGGCAAGTGGCCTGGCCCGGATATCAATTGGTGTCCCATTCTTGGTGGTGCCTGATAAGCCAAAGAATGCCCGGCTGCTTCAGCAAGCTTGCATGTTCCCTTGCAAGTTAATGGTACCTGATAAGCAAAAGAATGGCCTGCTGCTCCAGCAAGTTCGCACATTTCCCTGCAAGTTAATGGTACCTGATAAGCCAAAGAATGGCCTGCAGCTTCAGCAAGTTTGTGCATCTCTTTGCAAGATAGTGGCACTTGATAAGCCAAAGAATGGTCCGCCCTTGGGCCTTATCAGACAGAAGAGTGGTCTGCTGTCCAGTCTTATCAGATAAACACACCCAAGCAAGCTTTGAGACAATTGTTCTTAACACTTCAGACTCTTACATCACCCCATGGCTCAAAGATTGCTGTCTTGACTCGCAGATCTCTGTCTTCACGGTCTAGGGTGGTGATAGAAGGAGAGGATAGTAAGGCAAGAAAAGAGAGCATTTGTTTACACAATTTTTACAACTAAAGGTTTTGGCTGGTACACTGCACGGATACATTTAACACTGTCAGGTGATGGGACAGCAACAAACTGCATGTTAGTCAAAACATGTTGAATTAATTGAACAAAGCATGGAATGACACATGGTAAACATAACAACATTGCTAAACCACACAACATATAAAACAAGATACGCTTAACCCAGGGGTTACCCGGAAGCCATGAAAAGGGATCAAATTCCCAACGTCTCCAGGTCTGCGTAAGTGTAGTCTGTGTTTCTGCTTTTCGCGCCCTGGTCTCTGCACAGGCGCCCTGTGGTCTGCGTGCATGCAGTCTGTCGGAGGCTGGATGTCCAAGATGGTGGTATAACGGCAATGTCGGGACAATTCCAGTTCCATAAGAGTCCTTGACAGCTGTATTCACCCTGGGATAGCTGGCAGCCCAGCCACTGAGGAAATCCCCCAGTGATTTATCGAAGTAACAGCTGGGAAGTGACAAACCAAACGGCTCATCATAACCTGGCTTGTGACTTGCTAAATCCCATATGGTTATTGGTTTTTGCTTTAAAATATTAGCAGTGAGTTTCAAAACCCAGAATTTAGCAAGCTGTGTTTCATAATTGCAAAGATCAAACCCAATTTGAGTCTGTGAAGTCATTTACAACATGCTTATCCTTCTATCCACAATAGATTTTACAGCAATTTTCCCTGGCCCAGATCCCCAGTGGCAGCAGAGGAGCCCAGGGGACCCAGCTGGAACAGCAAGCGATATGAAATGGTGGAGAGGGGCATCCACGAGGGGAGCAGAGGCTCTCTCAGGAGGTGATTCAGAACAAGAGTTTAATGTAGGGAGGTGCTCTGAGTCGCACCCACGGGAGCTTGCCTCCCTCCACTGCCTGCAGACTGACCTGTGAAGAGCAGCTGCTGTCGCTTAATTAGCCTTTGTGAATATTCTGCTTTAATCCATCTTTAAAGCTTGCGAAAGCCTAGCATGTCCATGTGCTGATCTTGCTCTAGGCAAGCATTGTGCCAGTCATCAACAGCTTCAAGAAGCCGAGCTCCACCAGCTCCATATAGGAATGTCCAAGCTGTTACATCCATTTTCTTTTATCTACAGGGAAATAAGTCTTTCAGTCGACCAAGGAGCAAACCCTTTCTTCTTGCACAGATGGCAAGAAAGGCTTCCAGAGCACTTTGGACTGAGCTTATGAAAGCCAATCACCACAGCAGTCCCAAATCTAACTTTCTGAGTAGTCATGATGTCCTAGGCTAGCTCTGATTTTAGCTCTTCTGCTCAGTATTTTGTGTAGGTGCGCAGTGTGCATTTGAGTGTTGTTCTGTTTATTTCCTAATGATAGCAAGCAAAGTTTCAGTGAAAAAAATGATATCAGTCGACTGTCTGGAACGCAGTCTCTGAACAAGTGGAGCAGCAGCGCATGAAGCATTCCTTCTCCTGCTACTCATCTTTTTGGTCAGCTGTTCATGAAATTACATAGGGAAAAGCAAACTGTGAGTTCCCCCAAATGTTTTATCTGGGTTTCAGTAGAGTTCATAGGTTGAACAATAGTGAATTTGCACCAGCCCTGGCAAAGGGGAGTTAGCATAGTCAGCTTTACAGTGAGCTCAAGGGGGTATCCATTACCAGAGCTGCTACTAAGCTTGACAAACCACTTTCCTTGTCTAAACTGTAAATTTTCAAGGGCAGGAACTTCCTCTAAGTATACGTTTGTACAGGAGAGCAATTTGAGATGATCTTGTGTGAGCTACAGCTGCAACGCAGACTGCTGGCTGCTGAACATTGAGTTTGTCGTAAAGCCGTACCCAATGTGGAAGGAAATACAACAGAGCTGGTGGGTGGCAAAGTAGCTGTTAAAACAACCATTTTGGATAAAATGTCACAGACTGAAGTTTGATTGATAAAATTTCATTTTTGCATGCCACTGGGGGGAAGAAAAGAGCCCATCTGTTCTCCAGGCATTGCACATTGTTAAGCAAACTGCTCGCAGCTTGGCAGATCAGAACACTAGAAGAAAAAAAAAATTTAAAAAAGCCAACCATAGATGAGCATGAATACAAGATAAGTCATTGAAGTTTACCCAAAAGCAACATAAAAATTATGGTTCTTGCCAGGAAGTTATGCCAGGGTATTCTCACAGGCTTGGCTCGCCAGGACAGGCAGGCAGAGAGAGAAAGCAGCAGGGAATAGGGATGCATTCTTCCGCCGCCGAGGCTGGTGAGGGCTGCTTGGCTGCTCGCTGCGGGGAGAATGCGTGTGTTTGTCTTAGCAGACAAGGGGCACCATTATCACATACCTCAGCAGGGTTGTAGATGTCAACCAAATAATTGGTTTTATTTAGAATATGACGTCCAAATGGTGAATGAAGCATTTTGGGTGTCCTGGAAAGATTTTATATACAAACCAGCTGGAATCCCATTGACAGGAACAGCCTCTTCCTTTCTGTCACCCCCCTTCCCATTACTTTCAGTCTGACAGAGCTGGAAGTGGCTGAGATGAGCTCCAAGAAGCCTGTGCCTTTGAGCAGTAAAGTCTACTGGTGCTAAACATCTGACACTTGTTCATTAAGAGAGACCCAAGCAAGCATTTCGTCATTGAGATGAGTATTTAATACATGAATGGGTAGCAAGAAAACATATTTGTGGCCATTTCAAAAGGCTGTCATACAAGGAGACTCCAAGTCTGAGCAGGTTGGAAAAGCTGCAGGGCGCTTTGGAAATCTCTCAAATGAACTCACACTTGTAAAGCACAAAGTTGCTGTTGCAGCTTCCAAAGAAAAGTGAGAAGTAAAGTGAGCGGGCAGGCATGGGACAGGCAGTGGGTACCGGGCTCCAGCCTTCCTTTAGCACAACCGCTAGGTTATAGGGAAGGGGGGACCTTGCACAGCTTCCCGTGCAGATCATCACAGCTGCACCCACCCCAAAAGAATACAACTTTAGTCCCATCACTGCATAGCTGCATGAGTCACGTGCTAGGATTTTCCAGAAACTCAGAGAAGGACAGCCCGTCCTGGTAGCTCTAGTACATCTCATGGCCGATGCAGGATAGATGCATCTTCTTACTGTGGGAATCTACCATTTGTTCAAGGAAAATTATTAAATGTAAATATATTCAAAACGGGAGCTGAAAATGAGTGAGGACCTCCAATAACTCATTTGAAACAAATGAGACAAAAAAGGGCAGAAACATTCAGTAAAGTGCTTTTTCTCTGCTTTTGGAAGATGCAGGATGCTGGCTGCTGTAACAGGAGTAGAGTGCATCTTGTGCATCCCAAGTGTCCCAAAAGAGCTGGCTGAGAAGGGAATGATTTTTCAGTAGCTTCTTAAGTACCAGGGGAATTACAGAAAATTTAAAGCAAGATGGTGATGTGCTAATTGAACAGGACAAGTAGGAGGTCACTGGTTGAAAGCTATAGACTGGCTGGCTGATTTCCGTCCTAGGTGAAACTATGGAGGAGATTGATGTGCAATTCAGTGATCAAGAAGATGTACATTTAATCACTGACACCAATGTTTTATGAGAACAAACTGCCATTATTTAACGTATCTTTCACTTTTCCAGTTTACACGTTTGACTGATTAAAGACAATTGAGGACACATGACAGACTTCTAACCCATACTCGTTGTAACAGGCTAGCTGGCTGTTATCTCAAAAAAAACCTTACCGACGTCAATAAAAAATCCCCACTACATAATACAGGACATGGCCAGTGGATTAAGACCTTGCTGATTAACAATGAGGAACAGTCGTGAGATGAACTGCCAGATTTCTGACTCAATCAGTGTAGGACCAAAGCAGTGTTTTTGCTGAGCACCTGAAAGCAATTATAAAAAGACAGCAAAGTCAGTGTGTGGAAGATGCCCAGGTTGCAAAGGAAATACGCTATGATATGGCAGTCATGCGGAGTGAGCTGGGGCACTTGCTCAGCTCAAGTCACCCAAACAAGAAGTATTTTAACACAAGGCAATGCAAAACCACACATCTAGAAAGGAGGAGTGGTGGCTGGACCCGCACAGTGGGAAAGAGGACCCTGGAAAGAAACAACTCTGTGTAGCATTTGGGAATTAAAAGAGAACAAGCAGTACAACTGAAGTGCTCAGAACAAAAAAAATAGATATATAACAAAAACAAAAAGTGTCACCAAAAAAAAGATATATGTGACACACACAAAAAAGATATATGGGTATACGGACAAGAAAATAGTGAGCAACAGAGTGACACAAATGCTTATATAGAACATTGGTGAGGTGATCCTGGAAACCTGTGTCAAGTTAGCAACTACATTTCTTACAGAATAAAATTATGTTGCAGAAGAGACCCACCAAATAATTGGAAGACAGGAAAATTGCCAGAAGCTCTGAGAAAAATATCATTTGCTTGTTGAAATCTGTGGAGAATGCTTCTATAGGGTTTCAGAATACCTAAGGAATAAGAAGGTATTAATTCAGATAAAGGTTTCGGTGGTAATATTCAAATTATCAATAGATAATAATTATCACTTTTAGGTAGCAATAATAAGAAATGCAATTTTTACACAAATACATTTTTCAGAAAGAAGAATGATTATCAAAGGGTTGAGATATAAATGGTTTCTCCACTTCTTGATGGCATCAGATGAAGATTTGGTGCCTTTCTGGATGATATGCTTTAGTCTAACACAAGTTATTTAGTTCAATATATGGACATTCAAACAAAACGTAATGCTCTGTTCCCTGCAGGCAACTGTGCTACATCTGAAGGTCCTTTCTTGCCATCAGATCTGTGACCCTCCCAGCTCTCTCCCCACATTGCTCTGCACATTAAGGCTTGCGCCGTGGAAACCACAAATAGAGTAGAAAATAGCCTTGTAAATCACTGCGGTTAAGCAGCACTTCTTATTTAGGATTTGAGACCATTTTCAAGTCAGGAGAGTGGAAACAAAGGGAGTCACCAGGAAAGAGAAGACATGCCAATAGCAAGCACTGGGATTATTAGGGCCACGGGCACCCGGCAAGCTCATGGGGATGGAAGGACACTGCCAATCTCATGGGTCAGATGGCCCCATTTCAGCATGCGCTGGACTGAGACATCCTGCCTAAGTGGTCTCAAAGCCTTCTACTGTAGGTTTGGGCTGTGTGCTGATCCTCTTATCAGGTTTAAGAGCAGGAACTGTGGTCCTGCCAAAATTAGATAAGGGTTAAAAAAAAAGGGCACCAGCAGACACTGCTATCAGAGTGCTTGCTTGTGCTCTTACACTGTTGGAAATCATCAGCAAATTAGGTATAAAAGGAACAGGCAGGCAGCATGTTCCCAGCTGAACTGCTATAAATGTCACAGCATTTGTATTGACACCACAGGCTGCTTCATCACAAAAAAAGAAAAAAAAGAAAAAAAAAGATAAAAAAAAGAAAAAAAAGGAAAAAAGAAAAAAGAAAAAGTAAAAGGAAGATAATATTGCAAAGAGGATTGGTTTTCAAATGAGAAAAGTCAAACATACTTAGCAAAATCTACCCTGCAGGAATCTAATAATCAGACTATAATTGGATGATGGTCAAAAGATGATCAGAACTGAATGGCTAAATAGTAACTCTGCATCACTGATTAAAAATACTTAAAACATGTAAAATGTCTTATACCAAAGAGTAAATGGGAATGGGATAAAGATGGGAAAGAGTTTGAACTGTTAATTTAGATCAGACAATCCTTAGAACTGGGTGAAGGATGGGCAAAAAAAAATTGCAGTGCAGGGAAAAGTACTGTATTGTTTTAGGGTTGGTGCTCTTCCATTATCTTAAAGATCTCCTTATTCACTGTTAGCAAACAAGCAACACTTCCCATAGAGTCTCAGAACCCAGCAGTTACTCTCTTGCTGCTTCCTCAGCATCCAAAGGAGCAGTTCAGCAGGAGCTGTAAGTGATGGCTATTTCACATCATCATTTTTAAAGGGAAAATTAAGTTTTAAAAGTTCTTTTTCAGTAGCTGGGCTGCAACATGGCTTTCTACAGACAGCCTTATCCAAAATATTTGCAAGCACCTGCTGCTTCCCAAATCAAGGCAAAATTCTCTGCTTTCAGTTTGTGATGAATTCAACAGCAGGGACAGGTTTGCAAAGCTCTCAGTGCCCCAGGTAGAACTCCAGGAGAGCATCATGTTTCAGGGCAGACACTGGGCAGTGCACAGAGACTCAGGAGTCATTGCGACTGCAAAATCAGAGGGATAAACACCATGGGAAATACCAGCAGGTCAGGTGAAATGGTCTCCTTGAGAGCCAGCAGTATTCTTTGATCACTTGAAAGTCTCCAGAGGACTTCGGCATCTCTTGGTCTTTTGGTGAACAGAGAAGCGGGGGGGGCTGGTTTCTGCATACAGCAATGCAAGTCAGAAAAGGGACCCCAAGTTGCTAAAAGGATTTTACGAAATCTCAGCAAGGCAATGTCTGCCCATTTGACAAAGCTCTGCATGGTTGTGTTAGATTCCTATGATGTTTTGAATACCGCAACGCGTCATTTATTCCTTCTCATTCAGGAGGAAACCTCTCTTTATAATTTATGAGACTGTGTTTGGTAACAAGGAGGCTGTGACATCTCTATGGGGAATGAGGAGCCTTAGAGCAGATACCACCTCATGATTAATTCGTGTAGCACAGGAGAAGGAGCAGCAAGGACATTTTACGTACCACTTCAGTCATCCTTTCCAGAGAGACCATGGCTCCTACCTCTGCCTCAGAGAATTAAAGTCAGAGCATACATTGCAATGGGACAACATTTTGATGCAGGAACATTTTCATACCTGGTCTTTAAGCTAGAAGAAAAGAGCTAGGCTATGCCTGCCCACTCCTACAAGAACATTTCCTCTCCTGAAGCCCAGTTTGGCCTCCCTGCCTAGCCAGCAGGTCCTGCTTCAGATTTGGTCTTCAGATTTGTTCCCCTTCCATCAGAGGACTCAAGGGCAATTGGATTTTCCTCAAAGTTTCTGTCCACCCAAATCTGTGACTTCTAGCTGTGGGAGACAGTGAGAGGCATCTTCAGAAGGCATGGCATATGAATAGATTCATTTCAACCAAAGTGGTTTTAATCAGTGGCTTTAATTGCAATATAAATTAGTAGCAAGATACTTTCCTTTCAATAATTGATTTGAATCTTGTTCTGCATTTCTTCTCTTTGATTCTTTTGCAAGGGAGAGGTAGATGTTGCTGATTACTAGCCACAAAGATGTGTTGATTTGGAGCTGTATATAGTCTTTGCACAGAATTTGGCATTTGTTTTTGCTATCCAGGAGGACACATGGTGAACATATTTAAGCCATTACACAACTTAACATACCATGCTTACGTTCTTCATTTTGTATGACAGAGAAGAGCAAATGAAAACTGAAAAAGCCAACTTGTTTTGCATCCTGCTGTTTCTGGATAGAAAGTGGAATTTAACAGAAGTGCAGAGATTTAAAACTATGGTAAATTTGTTTCATATGTATCATTTACTCTTCTCAAATTACATTTTGCACTGGAAATGAATGGCTTTGTTGCTGAAAGCCTTATCCATAGTCAAGGATTTTAAGCAACTGAAGCAAAGCAAAGTGGATATTCCTTTTATACCTGGAGAAGAGGCCGCTGCTGCCGAAAGCTGGTACCTCTCTTCAGTAAAACGCTGGTTCAAGGTGGTCAGCTGTGACTTGTCTTCTTCTAGAGCTCCAACTGTCTCAAGGACTTTGAGAGCAAACAAGTATTGTTTGAGTATTGCCTATCAGTGTTTATTTGGTTCATGCTATTTTAATATCCTATGGCAACCTTACAATAGGCAATCATGATTGTGAATTAAATTTCAAATCTATGCTTATTTTAAGAAAAAAATGGAGTTAAAAATAATATGTGAGCTTGTCAATATGTAAATTTAAAATTCTATTTAATAATACTTGGTAAGTAATATGCCATATTTGTTTAAATTGTAAATCAAATATAATTTTACTTATTATCCCTCCATAGTAGGCGTTACAGTGCTGTGTACCTCCACTGCATCTGCCTGAGGCCATGTAATGAAGTTCATGACCCAGTGTGCTCGAGGAACGGAGGAGGAAAGGGCTTGGCTAGCAGAGGGTTGGATCTGCAGTTACAGTAATGGCAGGGACCACGTGCAGAATGCTGAATGAGTAGGATGCAGGTAGTTATCACATTGTGAGGAGCAGTAGCTTTCGCAGTTGTCCCATCTCTGGAGCTGGGCATTTCTGCAGGTGGAGTGAGGTGCTTTGGGGCAGCAAACACCGCTCCCTGCGAAGTGCTGGGGCACTTCAGGGGATACTAGCTGCATCCAAGGCTACTACTACCCACTGAGAAGCCTGATGGCTTAGGATTTCTCTGAATTACCATGCCAGAAGATACCCATTCATATGTTTATGAAACACAGGGCAGACTCGTAGTTTTAGTACTGAGAAATCGTATTATATTGTCGTATTATATTGTCATGACCCTTTTGGTCTTGACATTTGCAGTCCCCCTTCACCAGGACTTTAGGTTATAACTGTGCTGTAACTGCATACAGGAAGCATGTAAGCACCATGCCATAACAGCATTTTATTCTGACAGTCATTTACTCTCAGCTGTAACCACAGCTACAAGCAGGAGTTAGACCTCCGCACTATGGAAGAGGATGTTTTTCTTTCAAGCAATCTCTGAGAAAACACTTGAAATGAGCCTCCACACTTTGTACACATGGTTAATATAATCTTTAATTTCTGCCTAAAGAGTGATGAAAGCAGAAGTCATTTTCTTCCTTGTAAGCTTCAAATCCGAATACAAGAGTAAAATAATAGCACATGAAGAGATGAAAGCCTCATCCAGGACAGTTTATATGCATTGCTGTTCTATTTGAGAAGGTTTTTTAGGTCTCCCTGCTTCTAAAGCTGTCGGTTAGCTTTACTGCCACATGCACTTAACCTTCCCCCAAACACCAACTTCAAAGCCTCAGTGCTTTGCGGGTGCCATCAGTCTTTCAGATACAAAAAAATATTGCTTTTTGCTAAAAGATGTGCTTTGTTCCTTTTGTTAAGTGAGCAGAATGTCCCAGCAGCCTCAGCACTTCATCATTAACTGCAGAACATAGTTCACACCCTGCTTGGGAAAGAACTGGACCAAAAAGAAAAATGGTTTTGTCTCCCTCCCCCTGACCCCATGCCATTATGTAATTTTTCACAAGATCACTAAGACGTTCATGAGCATAAATCAGTATCATTCAAAAACCAAATGTCAAAGGAAACAATAAAAATCTGAGGGTTTTATGAATGGGAGGGATTGTCCTGCGCTGCCGTGCTTGGATCAATGCAAAGCTGGCAGGGGACACCACCGCAATGCAATAAACGCTGCCATCTGTTACTCCTGAGCTCCCGGAGCATGTAAAAGGCACCAGTGAAAATCAGCCCTGGCCTGACATGAGGTGCTCGGGCAGCTCCTTCCTGCCCACGAGGGCAGTGGGCAAAGCTGGTGTGCAGTGGTGTTGGTGAGGCTTCGCCTCGGTGGAGCCACCCCGGGATAAGACACCGGCGGGGCTGGGACTGTTGTGGGTCCCCCCATGGTGGAAAGCCTCCATGAGCTTTCCAATGCCATGGTTGTCTGATGCTCGCCCACCCCGTAGCACCAACACAGATCAGTGCCTTGATGGCATCTGGGCCCTCCTTCTCCACCTGGGAAGGTCCAACACCCAGCACACTAGGAAGCACTTTGTGTATTTTTGTATACATGAAGCCACCACCTCCCCTGCAGCAGCTCAGCCCAGGTCTGAGGCTCATTCAGGAGCGCACGCTGGGCAAGCAGGCTGCTTCCCCTCTCCCCAGCATCCATGCAAGCACTGATCTGTCTCCAAGTGCATGGGATGTGTTTCCCAGGGCACTCAGGAAGCTGGCTGTGTAGGGTCCTGCCACCCTTCCATAAGCATCTCGCCCCTGTTCCCCCTCCCTGTGTGGAGGATGAGGGCTGCCAGCCTGCAGTCACCCCAGCCATAGGAGCAAACGGCTTCCAATGTCACCCCAATGATGACTGCTCAGCTTAGGGGCATTTGCATTGCTTCGGCAGGCTCAGGCACAGTGTGTTTGGGATAGTTTATATCCAAGATACCAGCAGCTGAGGTATTAAACACAGAGGCACTCCAAAAGATAACAGGCCATTGTTCTCTGCTGTACAGAGAAATCCATGGAGCCTAATGACAGAAACAGAAGGGAAGAGGAGACACCCAGATAGGAAAGCAGTCTGCTCAAAAACTACCCTGTTATTTTTAGTGCAGAGTACAACTCATGTTTGCAGGCGTATTTTCTTTCCCAAACTGAGTCCATGCAGAGAGGGGGATAAATCTCTGTAATAGCTCATCATTTCCATTTTCTTTACATTCAGATAATGTATTTCCAGATTGAAAGACTGGGTGGACAATACCGGCTACATGTGCAACACTGTTGGAAACGGGACTTTGGAAATCTGGCCCCTGGGGGATGTGATCATTTCATTATTTCAGCTGGTCCTTTCAAATGCCCTTCCCCTCCCAGGCGCATGGCAGCTTGGAGCTGCAGCCGCGTCCCCCACAGACACATCAGGAGCTGCTGACCGTACCACCGATACACTGGGGAGCTGCAAGAGGGACCAACTGTGCCTAATTATGGACAGCAAAACACCAGTCCTGCAGCAGGGACAGGCATGCAGATGAACCTCTCAAAAGATTTAATTATGTAGAAGTGATTTCTATTTTGAAATCCCACAGAATTTCTATTTCGAAAATTAACTACTAGAAAAAATGCTTTTTCTGTCTATTTGTGTCAAAACGTTTGTGCCCCTCCTACCCTCTCCCCTAGTTTGCTTTATATTTACGGGAAACAGTGCACGCATGGTGATGCTGTATGTATCCTGAGCAGCCTTTTTCCTCAAAACCAGATTCAGTGATCATGATTAAACTGAGACGTGTCTGAGCTTCCACTGAACATGAATAGAAGGCAGTTAGGTTCTTCCCTTTGAGCTTGTCAAATAGGACTGATTAAAAATATGCAGCTACCTGGAAAAACGCAAGATAGAAACCTGTGAAGCTAAACAGAACAGCCTCATAAGCTGATTTTTAGCTTAACTGGTTTTCATCTAGCAAGAACTTCACCAGGAGGAAATAAGCCTAATCAGACAAGCAAAAAAAAACCCCACCCAGTTCACATTAAAAAACACAATTCATTTACCAATTAGGTCTCGAAACACTATTAGCAATGACTGGCAAGTGCCTGGAACACAGCTACGTTTGCTAAGCGATCACTTGCATAGAGCTGTGGCCCAGCAGTTATTTACTACATTAGCAGATAAACATGTTTGCTCAGAGCTATTAACTAGTTTAGATAATTCATGAGCAGTCATTACTCTATACGAAGGAGTGAATGGATTTACAGTGCCTTTGTTTGACTGGGGACACTGCAGTTCAAAATCCCAGTGTGAAATACAGACATTGTTTACCATTTTGGTCATACCATGTGGGCAGACATTTTGAAATGCCTTTTTTTCCCCATCAAACTGTGGCCAAGATGATCACCAAAGGGATATAGCTTCCCATATTGAAAACTAACAGGTTTCAGGAGGATGTGCCATCTATGGGCACAAGGGAACCAAAACCCGCCGGGCATCTTGCAGGTGATGTTTCCTTTTGCAACGTGCTCCCACAGGGAGATGGATCGGATCAGGTCAGGTTGGGTGAAGAGAGATGAGCCACGGGCCGAAGCCCTCTCCACCCAACACAAGCCTGATGGGCTGCTGTGAGCTGGCAACCAGGAGGAAGGTGATGAGCGGTGAGCTGCCTGCAGCTCCTGTCGCTGGTGGGGATGTGTCTGAGATGGCTCAGATGCCTCCTGGCACAGATGGTGGTGGCATGGGCTGGTGCATCCCACTGGACACTGGGGTGTTCATCACCCCCCTGTAAGGGCCATGGCAAAGCCTTAGCTGTTCAGGGTAAACGTGGCCTCGCCTGGCTAGGGAAAGTCACCATGGACCAACATGTGTGGCCAGATGAAATCATGCAGCAGAGCCAGGGCCTGGGAAACGCCCAAAGCCAGCTGCTGAATTGAGGCATGAGTGAGGGTTGGACTGTCTTTTCATAGAATCATAGAATCATAGAATTGTTAAGGTTGGAAAAGACCCTTAGGATCATCAGGTCCAACCGTTAACCTACCACCGCCAAGTCCACCACTAAACCATGTCCTCAAGTACTGCATCTACCTGTCTTTTAAATACCTCCAGGGATGGGGACTCAACCACTTCCCTGGGCAGCCTGGTCCAGTGCCTGACTACTCTTTCAGTGAAGAAGTTTTTCCTAATATCCAACCTAAACTTCCCCTGGCGCAGCTTGAGGCCATTTCCTCTCGTCCTATCGCTTATTACTGGGGTGAAGAGACCGACCCCCACCTCTCTACAGCCTCCTTTCAGGTAGTTGTAGAGAGCAATAAGGTCTCCCCTCAGCCTCCTCTTCTCCAAACTAAACAACCCCAGCTCCCTCAGCCGCTCCTCATAAGACTTGTTCTCTAGACCCTTCACCAACCTCGTTGCCCTTCTCTGGCCACGCTCCAGCACCTCAATGTCCTTCTTGAAGTGAGGGGCCCAAAACTGAACACAGTATTCGAGGTGCGGCCTCAGCAGTGCCGAGTACAGGGGCACTATCACCTCCCTCGTCCTGCTGGCCACACTATTCCTGATACAAGCCAGGATGCCATTGGCCCTCTTGGCCACCTGGGCACACTGCTGGCTCATGTTTAGGCGGCTGTCAACCATCACCCCCAGGTCCTTTTCAGCCAGGCTGCTCTCCAGCCACTCCTCCCCAAGCCTGTAGCGTTGCCTGGGGTTGTTGTGACTGAAGTGCAGGACCCAGCACTTGGCCTTGTTGAACCTCATACAGTTGGCTCCGGCCCAACAATCCAGCCTGTCCAGGTCCCTCTGCAGAGCCTTCCTACCCTCCAGCAGATCAACACTTCCACCCAACTTGGTGTCATCTGCAAACTTACTGAGGGTGCACTCAATCCCCTCATCCAGATCATCGATAAAGATATTGAACAGGACCGGCCCCAACACTGAGCCTTGGGGAACACCACTCGTGACCGGTCGCCAACTGGATTTGGCTCCATTCACCACCACTCTCTGGGCTCGGCCGTCCAGCCAGTTTTTAACCCAGCTCAGAGTGCACTTGTCCAAGCCATGAGCAGCCAGCTTCTGCAGGAGAATGCTGTGGGAGACAGTGTCAAAGGCCTTACTGAAGTCCAAGTAGACAACATCCACAGCCTTCCCCTCATCCACTAAGCGGGTCACCTTGTCATAGAAGGAGACCAGGTTAGTCAAGCAGGACCTGCCTTTCATAAACCCATGCTGGCTGAGCCTGATTTCCCGGTTGTCCCGCACATGCCGCATAATGGCACTCAGGATGATCTGTTCCATGACCTTCCCCGGCACCGAGGTCAGGCTGACAGGCCTGTAGTTCCCCAGATCCTCCTTCCGACCCTTCTTGTAGATGGGTGTCACATTAGCTAGCTTCCAGTCATCTGTGACCTCCCCGGTTGACCAGGACTGCTGGTAAATGATGGAGAGTGGCTTGGCAAGCTCCTCCGCCAGCTCCCTCAGTATCCTCGGGTGGATCCCGTCTGGCCCCATAGACTTGTGGGCATCCAGGTGGAGGAGCAGGTCGGTGACTGCCACCTCTTCGACAGCTGGGACTACATTCTGTGTCCTGTCTCCATCTCCCAGCTCAGGGGCATGAAAACCTTGAGGATGATCAGTCCGACTATTAAAGACTAAGGCAAAGAAGGCATTTTCCCTTTCCCCTTTTCCCTTTTCCCCCTTTTCCCCTTTTCCCTTTCCTTTTTCCTTCTCCTTCTCTTTCTCCTTCCCCTTGCCCTTCCCGCAGCAGCCGGTGATCAGCCCAGAGCCATTGCCTCCCTGAGCCACAGGGAGCCCTGCAGAGGCTGCCCTGAAAAGGGGCTTTAAAGGTCAGCATCACTGCTTGATGCTGATATATCTAAAAGGCGCTTGCAAAGGAATATAAGATTTTTCATCCCTCTCCCAACACAGCAGCCATTGGATGTGGATGCCACCTCTTCCTGCGTCAGGACTCCCATGGGCACTGGGTCCTGCCACGTGAGCAGAGACGCCTGGCTCTGCGGTGGCCATTCCTGGTGAGCCCCGGCTGCTGCTTCTCCACAGCAGGCCCCGCACTGGGGACCAAGCATGCCGGCAGCTGAGGGGCACAAGGCAGCAGCCAGGAGGAGGAACCACTACATCAGTCCTGAGACAGGCTGTCAGAGCTCTCGGCCTCCACGCTGCACAGCCACTGGCAGACTTCAGGGTTGGGGGAATGGCTGCAAGATGCACAAGCCCATCTGCATGACAGGATCTCTCCTGGCACTTCTGGGGAGGAGCAGAGAAGGTGAACCAGCAGCTGTGAGGAAACTGTGTGTCTATATGCGCCTTCCCAAACCCCTTTCAGTCCCCTGCTTGCTAGAAAAACCAAACAGTAGTGTGTTTTTGAAGTGTGTCCACTGGGAGCAATACCAAATTGTTTTACTTGAACATGGGAGAACAAATGATGGTTTTGAGTCGTACCTGAAGTGGGTGTCCTGCTGGGTGCTCCCCTGATCCCAGCCCCTGCCAGGGAAGGGGCCGACCTCCCCTTTCCTTTCCTTTCCTTTCCTTTTTGTCGGTGCTGAGATCCTTCAACACCTTGCGCATGCAGTTTCTCCTAGTTTTGCCTGCCTGATTTCATGTGTTAGTTTTAGCACGTAGAGAGGAATGAAGACAAGTGAAACGACTGTGTGGGGCAGGCGGTGAGAGCTTGGATCAGACAGATGGTGGATCCTGCCAAAACAGGCAGCGCAGCTTCCCAGCCACTGTGGAGGGAAGGGTGCGATGCCACCGGACCCCAGGCTGGCTGGGAGCTCCGCTGTGATCCCAAGGACCTACGTGCCCGATCTCACAGCGACATTACCACAGCATTATTCTGGTCAGGAGAGGATGTCCACAACAGTTTGTGTCTCGGGAAGGAACATGTGCCACGCAGCAGCATAGAGGACAAATACCCCAGCGGCTGCCAGCTCAGGCTCCCTGAATGCCTCTTGCTCTGGTTCCTAAGGTTTCTCGGGACAATCCTGTCTCTCAGCTTTGGTAGCAGATAGCAAGTCTGGCTCTCAAGCTGTAAAAGTCCACCAGAAAATACGGGCTTGCATAATTTCCCTAACCTAAAATGGTCTTTTTGTGCACAGCCAGAGGAGGTAGAGGAGGGAGGACAGATTTCTAAGTCACAAAATGATGATATAGATGCAAATGTGTGGCCAAAAGCCAAGGCTGGAAACTGGCCAGAGAGCCAAATACTTGACTCAAGTGAATGGGTGCAAGGGCTTATGATCCGGAGTGGTCTTGGTGTGGGTTAGAGGATCACGGGGTAATTCAGGTAGGAAGGGACCTCAGCAGGTCATCACTGTAGCCCAACCTCCTGCTCAGAGCAGGATCAGCCCATTTGCCATCTGCCTTTCCCTTTTCCGAGTTCTGCTCCTTCACAGCTAACCCTGAGGAGCAGATTGTCTCGCAGCAGATGCCGCCGGGCGCCTGCAGTGGCATATCCCAGTGGGTGCAGCTGCTTTCTTCTCCGGGCAGTGAGAACCGGTGCTAGGCTGCTGGGGGCACGTTGTGCAGGGGGTAAGGGATGCCTTCAGCAACAGCCTCGAGTGCTTTGCCGTGAGCATGACCTGAAACTGCTTTGCAAAACCCCTGCAGTTTTCAACACCAAGGGTCATACAGTCTTAAAAATGGAGAATACTATTTTATTAAACACACTGAATATGGCACAATCTAGTGTCCTTATTGATTCAAATTGAATGTATATATATTTACATACAGCATGCTGCATGTTTGTAGAAACACTTATTTTCATAAGGCTGCCCGCAGAGGTCGGTAGGGGGACCAAGAGATCAGACAAGCAAACGGGAAGCAAAAGGCAGCCCTTTATTTAGATGTGGGGCTGACAGAGGGCTTGGCTCTGCATTAGAAACGGTGAACTGCTGCTACAGGAACCTGCTTTGTTACTAAGACACGTTACAAGTCAGCAGACAGCCACATTTTTCTGACTCATCAGCTGATATTAATTAATGACTTGGGAGCACACCAAAATTTCCCATTGGCCTTCCTTCCTTGAAAGGCTGCAGTTGTATCTCTCCCCTTCCCCCCGGCTTTAGAAAAAAAAAATCACATCAACAAAGCTATACATTTTAAGTATGGGAAATGACCAAAATAGCTCACCCTTGTATTCCTTGTAGAGCAGCACCCTGCCTGCAGCAGGGACCGGTCCCAGCTGCCCCCGAAAAAGGTGCAAAACCCCCAGAGGGCAGGACACAAACCTAATAAGGATCATAAAAGATAAAACCTATCATTTTTTCCTTTCTTTCTTATGAAAATCAACTTTGTGTGTTATCAAAACTGCCTGTGACATAACAAAGGCCCATCTCTGTGGGCTGCTGCAGCTTTCTGCCAGCCAGGCCAGTAATTCTGAGCAGCGGGGTTTCAGGTATATACATGCAAAATGTCCTCATTTCTCTCAAACAAAGAAATGAGGCAACTCCACCGAACTAACAACTGCAAAAATCCCAGCGTTGTCCTCCTTTGAAGAGAGCAGCCATGGCCCCTCATCTCCCTGGGGTCTGGCCACCTTTGCTTATGCCACATCTGCATCCTCACCGGGGCCAGCATTGCTTAAAATCCAGCACCTGAGAGTCAGGTTCGCAGGCTGACTCCCAACACCTGCTTTTCTCTGTCCTAGCAAACAGGGCCACTGGTCTTAGCTTTTTCTGGGACCCTTTATCCTTTACTGTAATGTCCAGTTTCTCATTTAAATAATCTGCATTGATATGAAAGCAATTTTTCCCAAATCCCCTGTAAATATTAATCCTTGGAAGACCGTATTCAGACAAAATGTAAATAGTTTCTTTTATATAATTTTGTTTGGACAGAACAACTGCCACTAAGATATCATGCGGTCTCCATGGTATCATGAATAGTGCTTTCATACTTCTCTGTCACTGGGGTGTAATTAAAAGATCCTTTTTTTATCTTGAGTCATTACTGGATAAATAAAGCCTCCTTGTGAATTACCTCAGCCTCCTTCAACACAAATGTGAACCCAGAGCAAAGCCGTGTTTCTGAATTATGTCTGTTTTTAACAGATATAACCCTCTTAGTAACAGCTTAGCCATGTCTTTACAGACACAGATGCTCAACCACGTCTTTACTTTGGTTCTCATATTCCTATACTGATTTGTGAAGCACCAAGGGTCATTAAATGCACTTTCCACAATTCATAGAGGACATTTTAGTGAGCAGTAGTCCTGAGGAAATAATTGGACCTTCATCATGTATACATCTAACTACAAATGAAATATTAACAAGTCTTAGGAAGATACAGCTGAATAAAAGGGGCTGAAATACCTCCTGCGGGTAGCCTCACAGTAAATGACAGCATCTCCAGCGGAAAGTTCGATAAGAGCAGCTTTGGTGACTTGCGTGTGTGCAGAACAAAGTCCTGTGCAAAGTCATACCTCAAAAATACATTCATTAATACTCCTGTTTTTCATCTGTAGGGATTTCTCAGAATGGACTTTCTTGGAAAGGCATTTTTGTTTGCTGCTGCTGTTCTTGTTTTCACATTTCAGTGGCTGAAGTGTACAAAAACCAGTTACAGGCATGGCCTGTCCTGGCATTTTCTTCTTCCCCTGAACACAAGGGGCAAATGCATGTTTGCTTTGGACTAATGACTCATGCACATTCAACCTCGAAACCGGTCTTATCATGGCATTATGAAGATTATAAAAGAGGTCGGCATAAAGCCGCCTGCCGTAACAGGGACACTGAAAGGGCTGCTGACTGCCCAGGACTAGCTGGAAGGCAGGCTGAGAATGAAATTACACCTCCCTGAGTTTTGTATTCAGAAATATGAACAACTTCTCGGGCAGAGCTCAGAATTTAAAACTTGATGAATTACAGAATGAACACAGGCAGTTATTGACTTTATCCCTTACCCCTGTTAATTCTGCGGTGTACTGTCACTCATCCAAAGCCTAGCCTTAATTTAGTCTCAAAAACTCAAAAACATTTAAGTTATTAGACCTAGGAAAAGTTTACTAGTAAATTGGCTTGCCTATGAATTTATAAGAGCACAGAATTGTCTTATTTATTTCATTTGTTCCTAATGGGTCAGTCATCTCAGAGGAAAGAGCTTCTGATGAAAAACTCCCAGTCATTGTCTGCCTTCCTCACAGGATGGCCATGGCTTTTTCTCTTTCTCACTGCTGACCTGTAGTGGGGAGTGTTGCTTTGAAACACAGCCTTAGACATAAGGCACCTTTTATCAAAAGGGAAGAAAAGAAAAGAAACAAAAATAATGAAATGGAAGCTACAACAAAGCCACATCTGCCTCTATATGACAAGACTGAGAAACCCAGACTGGACCCATTACCCACCTAACAAAACCAAACTGATTCGTCTTTTTCTGGCAGAAGACTCAATCTCAGCCCCCACATGTCGGTAGACCAAATTTGCCTCAAATTCTGATTTTAGGGTGTGCATGTTTTGAACGCGTGGGGTTTTAGGCTTCTCAGAGGAACAGAAATGCAAGTCTGAGCCAAGGCTTTGGGGTAGTTTCTAAAACAAGCATGGAAAAAGGCTCTGAAGGTTTTTCAGTAGAATTCAGTAGAATGCTTACTGGTGCCTCAAATTATTGTTATTTAAACAGAGATGCTTTGTATTAACTGCGTGTTTCTGCATGGTAAATCCAAAAACAAAGTTTGACTTTAATAATGGAGTTGATAGCACTGAAACACTGAATCTAAACCCCTGTAAATATCAAATCCTTTTGTGAGTGCCCTCAAAGTCCAGACCGTAATCTGTGCTCTTTGCATTGGATTTTCCCCTCTACTGCCTCCACATTGGTTGAAAAAATGACAAAGTTAGCTGTCAAACAAGTGTGCCTGTACTGTCCAAATTCATGGAGAAAATGTGTTCATTTGAGTTCATTGCCCCAATTCATCAGCCTGATCTGGGTTATCAATCTGTGTCTGCACGTACCAGACTATTTAAAAATGGAAACTAGAAGAGCTTCTGGCTGCTCCGTGTCAGGAATGGAAAAGTGAGCTGTACAATTCATTCAAATGGACATCTTAAACAAGCCAAACACCTTGAACTAACCCTAATAAAAATCTTTCCTCAAATTTTACATGCAGTGTTTGGCAAAATTATCTCTGTAAACACAGGTGCTTTTTTATTATTGCTTTAGCATATGCATATGGTCAGTTCATAATGGTGATGTAAATGCTATGTATTATGTGTCCACATGCCATAGACCTGTAAACTCTTTGGGTAATACCAACAATAATAATTATTAAAATACCATTGTAATAAAACAGTGACGATAATATACTAAAATCAGTGAATGGTCTAACCCAGGGGTCCCTCAAAAAAGGAAATTTTAGCTCTATTAAACATGAGGCACAGACTAGGTGTGGCAAGCAGTAGAATAACAGAGTCACTGTACCTAAGAAAGCCTAATTTAAGATATCATTAACCTCAGATACTCGCCCCACTCTCCCTTTCCCAGAAAATGAGTGCGAAATATTCATCCTGTAGCTCAGTAGCTTTTAACATTCACCTGGTGTGGACTTTACAGTGTACCATGGTTAACCTAGGTAAAACCAGGTTAGAGGAGATGCATTTCAGCAAGCTCCACATTTAAACAAGATGTCACATCACGTGAAAAAATGCCACCAGTCTTTGATGCCACATGAGTGAGCAGAGCTTTGCTGCGAGGTAGCTCTGCTGCGTGCTGTCACGCGCCTCCGTGAGCTGCTGCGTGCCTGCAGCCCTCCTGCAGCCGCAGGGACCGTCACAGCGCACCCCTTGCAGGGCCCGCAGCACTGCTGCTCCAGTGAGCAAACCAGTATCCAACACATCTGTTACTGTCATCCCCACTTGCTCTTTTTAGCTCCTCTCTCGCCTGATGCCACCTCACTTTCAGCTCATTGCAGTACCAGGTACCAGTCTGGATCCTGCAGCTTTTGAAAGCTGTGTTGAACTTCCAGCACCGCAACAGTGTGGCTACTGGAAGAAAGGATGTTAAAGGCTTTGAAAAATTAAAATCTCACACAAACTAGCGATGAAAAAATTATTTTTTAAATTATGTATTCCTTCCTGAATACACATCTGCAATATACAACTACAATAAAATATGGTTATAGATGATATATGGGGCTCAACCAGTTGTTTTTTCAATCCCCTCTTTGCAAGCCCTTGGTAAAAGGCCTGACTGTTCTTTTTAAAAAAGGGTGGGATTTTGGCTGAAATTCCCTCAGGAGACAGCAGCAGATTCATAATCTAATCATTTGTTTTCATAATTGCCTGCTATGTTAAGGAGTGCTCCTATGAAGCTTTGGATATTGCAGCCCGATTGTGAAACAAGTCCTTACCCATTATCTACCAGCAATGTTTATGCGCACAGAGCTAAAGATCAGCCAAGATTTCATTACAGGAAATCGAAAACACTGGAAGATGAATGCAAAAAGCATTTGGGAGAAATTAAAGATACTGAAACAAAACCTTTTTCCCATATTGAATTAGGAACGGAATATGTTACAAGATGCAAAGGCAAAGCTAGAAGAGATGACTGAGATAATTTGTTTCGGCATTTTGCAGAACATGGACCTTGGACTTCCATGTTAATCCCTGTTGGAACCAGAGCATCTCTCTCAGCAGGAAAAAAATGCAATCTACGGTAGTTATTAATGAGGTTAATTGTTAGTTACTCTTTTTGTTAGACACTTGCACCTTATTTTTAATCTAAAGTGTTCGTGTCTTCGGCTCTTCTTGATGGATGTTGCTATATATTTGTCTGTTAGGCTGAAGAATTATCTGCTAATAAGTATTTGTTTCCTCTGTAGATATTCACAGGCTGCATTAGCCTTGTTTTTGATAAGATAAACAGACTTCTCTCCTTGAGGCTTCCTCATGTTTTCCATTTTTTTTTGTCATCCTGGTAGCTCTTACTTGAATCCCCTCCAATTTTTCAATATCCTTTTTGAATTGCTGACACCAGAATGGACTCATTTGGCCAGTGTGCTTCTGCCAAACATGGAGGTAATATATCCTACTTACTCCCACTCAATATTCCCCCGCCTTTAATCACTTGGCAGAAGGGCTGGGTTAGCAGCTCGGGTTCAGCGTGGCCTCCAGCTCTTTTCCAGTCTGCCGCAGTTTCCTGGGAGGAAGCACTGCCCTTCCCCCAGAAGGATGCTCTGCACCCCGTCTCCTCGGGTGTCTGGATTTGAGCTTGGCTGCCTTAAGTGCATGGTTTTTAACAGCAACCAGACTCTCAGGTGATGCAGGCCGCTGTGTGCCGCTGCCCTATCTGTGCTTCATTTGTCATTTCTCCTATCTGTACATCACTGGCAACCTTCAGGAAGATGACAAAGCTTTAAGACCTATTTCATGTTCCTTCGAAGCAAAGGATTATATTTCTGTCACAGGCACAAGCACAGGCTCTTTGTTCAGGGATCTTTTCTCTCCCAATTTCTCTTCTGTCTAACTGCAGGTCCATTGCCACTGAACCATATATTATCACCAAATGGTAATAAGCAAACACTCCAGGTTACGTACAGATTAGGTTTAGTTCTGCAACAGATCAATTCTAGTTAATGAGATTGCTCAATCACAAAGAAGTTTCTAGCAATCACTGGCCGGGAAGTTAAAGCATTGCTTTGCTCCTCAAAGGATGTTGACCACTTATTGACATTTCATGGGAAAGCACTGTTACAGTCGCCCCAGTGTGAGTGCAGCAAAGGAGACTGTATATGCTTATTAATAACTACTTTCTTCTAGTTACTTCTTATCCTCCTGTCACTCTTCTATGAGCTTTATAATTTTGGCTTTCCAAACTACAAAGAGCAGTTTAAAACTTGTAATTTGCCTCTGGATGCTATAATTGCACTTGGATATGCCTGTGTGTGCTCAGCTCACTGCAGACCTGCCAAGCGTCTCCACGTTGGCACCAAACTGCAATAACCTGCCAAATCCCACCAGAGATCCCCCAGTCAGCCTGATATCAGCCTGCACCTGACATTGCCTGTCATGGCACTGCCCAGCCCTCCTGTTGCAGAGCCCATGCAGCAGGCATGGCTGAAACACAAGGGGGGACTGTCACCTCTTCCAGCTGGGACCCAAAGGCAGGCTCACCCTGTGCCACCACACAGCCGTGCCACTGTCACTCGAGCCCTGTGCTGGGTTCCCAAAAACTGTGATGCCTGAAGATTGGTGGCCTGCTGCCCCACCAGCTGGAAGCAAGAGAAGTCTTACGGAGCCAGATAAACCCCGTGGGCTGCAGCTCTCAGTACAGTTAGTGAAAATAACTCAATAACAGTGATAAGAAAAATGCAATTCGCTGTGGCATGCCAAAAGGGAGTCCCTGCTGAAGCGTGCCTCATGCTTATGGGTAGGACACAGCACCCACAGCAGCGTGGGCAGGAGAGATGAGCCGGCAGGACCTTGCTCCCAAAGGCCCACGTTGGAAATACACAGGGAGGCTTGCTACACACAGCCATGGCCACAAGCAATGCAGAGGGCAGCTCCATCAACCCACCAAGCAGCTGGGCCCAGATTCAATTATTTCTTTTTCTGTTCAGCTGACTGACAGCGAGCAGAAGTGCTGCTTAGTGTTAGGGGCAATTTGTGTCATATATTTAGGCAGCAGTGGTGCATCGCATCACCACAAGCCACTGTGGTGCCTTTGCTCTCCCCTTCCTACCCTCTGGGCGCACACATGCACAGCACCTGACATCACTCTGTCGAGCTGCTGTGTGGCAAGATTTTTCCAGCTGGTGCTGGTTTAAAAGCTTTAACTGACCCTATTAACTGTCTTTGGAGAAACCCACCTTGCAACTCCGATGAGATCATGACATCCTCGATGCCTCTGGAGGCCAGACATTTCATTACGGGATGACTAATGGAGCAAAAAGCTTTTCTTCTTTGTGCATCCAGACAAAATCCAGACCCGTGGAGACCACCCTTCCTGCCCTGCCCCCACACGTCATTTTATACTGGGCTTTAAACTACTGATTCTTAGGGAAAAAACCACGTCTGGTTCAAGCTTCAGTGGAAACCAGCCCAGCACAGCCCCCGGGGGCAATGCTGATGGGAAGCACTGGTCCTCCGGGGCACCAGCACTGAGCATGACACAGGAACAGGCTCCAGAGGTGGACCCAAAGCTCTGCAGCCACGGCAGTGAAGCAGCCATGCCCCTGCACAGCCTAGGAAAGTAGAGCAGGAGGCAGTTGCTGGGCTATTGCTCCAACCTGGCAAGAGAAGAAGGATTTACGCAGCCTGTGTGGCTCTGCACAGCCTGCCCATGGTCTCGTCCCACCCCAGCGCGGAGGGCTGCTCTGTGGGGAGCTGCATGGCACAGCACCCCCGCAGCGGTGGCCAACTGCGGGCGGTCCGGTGGTCTGTTTTACTGCCAGCACCAAGATTAAGGCCATCTCCAGCTGATCCCAAGATGAGGAGGAGACTGAAGTGGCATAATGCAACTTACAGTCTTCTCCATGCACACCTGAAGCCAAGCAGGGTTTGGCTGGGCTTCAGCAGCCTACAGCTACAGCAGCCGATGGCACTGAGATTCATCCGCGGGGGCTTTCAGAAGCCGAGACGTCTGCACCTTCCTCACATTTCTGGTCCTGCTTGGTCTGTGTCCATACAGTGACACAGAGGGGCAGTGACGTTTAAGCCAAGATTCATAGCCGCATGTGTCCGATCACACAAGAAAAGAAGAAAAAAGAGGAAAAGATGAACTCAACAGAGTGCAGTAGGCCTGAAGTCCCTTTCGTAAAACTAGGCTGGACAAAGTACTTGAGCACACGCTGCTGGGAACAGCCCTGGTGAGGATGGAGGAGACAAGTGAGTCACCCGAGCCCCTCTGTAACTTTCAAGCACCACCTCTTATGCTTCATACTCCCCACAGAGCTGAGCTAATAAGTACATAAGCTCTCCCAATGTTTTTGCCAACCCTTTTTATTGCACATACAGTTCCACTTCTAATAATTTCTGCTGCCATCCCTGTGAATCCAACAGCTGAATTATTAATATTTAAAGCAACCCCTATTATTAAGTAGCTGCAAAACTGCATTGTAAAGCAGGTTCACTCTTATTCAAGTGATACTGATGCAATATTACAAGCCTCCTTCATCATAAGCTCCAAGATCAATGCCCGGGGTGTCCTGGACAAGAAGGGCTGCCCTGGTTAATGACAGTGTGAGGGATGCCAGGGAGCCAGTAGTTATTTTTGCCCTCACAAGGTGAGTGCATTGCTCTACACGTACAGTAGTTTTTAACCGCTGGCCTGCATGTGCTAAAGAGTCACAGACACTCCTGATAAGCCTCTGTTCAAAACCTGAAAAAGCCAGGAAGTGTTTTAATGTAATTATTCTCAACTTCAAAAAAAGCACATAGAAGAAAGCAGGCTGCTTGCTTCCATTCTCTCCTTCCATCTCTACTCAGCTCCTTTCCTTGGCTGGAAAAAGGTTTAACACCCCCCTGTCTTAACTGGGGGAGGTTGAACAGCAGGTTGAGCCAGATGAAGGTGGCTGAAATACTACTAGAGCTTCAGCAGTTCTCTGTTCTTATAATTTTTTACATTCTTTCTCCTTTGCCACTGTCCTTTATTAAAAGCCTGTATTGATTTTTGTTATCTGTCCCTCTGCCTGCTCTCCCTCCGGTCGCTCAGATGCTTACAGGAATTTAAATAGACTTTCAGAAATTACGCTCTCTGTTCTGAAGGTTGTTTAAAAGGACACTGCCAAGATATTTCCTCCATTTATATTTTAAACGCTTGCTATCTTAAAATTTGAAGATATTTTCTTTTGACGGGATTGATGTTTAGCCAAGCATAGGTCAGATTCAGATTACACTCATTACCTGGGCTATAACTGAACTAATATTTTTCCTTCATAGGAGAACTGCTACCAATATAAACATTCCTCACACTGTAACATAATAAACTCAGGTTTTCTGCAGAAAAAACTAAAAATAAAAAAAAAGGATTGTAGCATTAACTTGCTGTTTTATATAGTTACAGAAATTGGTGTTGGAGTCTCTTTTTATGATTATTCCTTTGATACCAAGATGCATGGGGAGAAAGGAAAAATTATCAGCAAAGTCAAGCTTTTTTTTTTTACTTAAACAAACCCACCTTTTTCTGTGAATATTTGTTTGGAAATTGTACCATGTAACAAATCCCAACTGCAAACGACCTTCTCATTCTTCATTGCAGAGTATGAAAATTGTTCTCAGGGAAAAAAAATAATTAAAAAATCAAGTATTATATTTGACACAGCCATGTTGAACGATACATCTTTCTCCTCTCTCATTTGTTTTTGTTTTGTTACCAAGGTAATCTTGCCCACAAAGAATGGTTCCTGACCAAGAGAAGCATATGGTAATGAGATAAGAGCCATCAATGGCTGCAGCAGAGTAGAAGGAAATTTAGAAGGAGATAACTAGATGAATAGGTTTTACACAACCGAATGATGTGTGGAGGAAATGAAACTGGACTGCAAAGCTTGCAGTATGTGACCCCATTATTCAAGTTTATCTACAACATACAGGACCAATTCCCCTCTTCTCCATACTCGTCATATATTTCCACAGCATCCTATTTATTTCCTCGATGATCCAGTTGCTACTGCACATCACAGCTTTTCTGTTGGGTCCTAAAAAACCCCACAAAATAATTGTAGCATAATTTCTTCTCTCTCCTGTCCTCCTTTTCCTTTCTGAATCTTTTCTCCCTACCATTTCCACAGTGCATTCACCAGCCTGGCCCAACAGCATGTAATAGAGATTTTAATACTCTGGTCACGGATGTTTTCTCCCTTGTCCTGTGCTCCAAGAGCACTGTGCTGCTGTGGGTTGGGAAGCAATGTCAGGTGCTGCTGACATGCTTTGGAAGTATTTGATCCCTTTACTGATGCCATTCGTACAATGATGAAGTCCCAAAAGAGGGAGAAAAGAGCTTGTGCACACTGCAGAGCTGACCCACGCCCACCCCTCAATGCTGGCCACCCTCCGTGGGCTCTGGCTCAGCTGCGCAGCACAGCTGCATGTCAACGATGGCGCAGGATCGTGAGTGGCATGCAGACCACCGCCATGGTCCCCAGGGTGCAGGCGAGGATTGAGGTCCCCAACACTCCCCTTCCATTCTTGGTTCAACATAGGAACCGCCAGGCTTCCTCCCAAAGAGGATAAAGCAGCCGACTTGCAGGGATCTCCTGTGTCTCCCAAGACGGCAAAAGAGAGAGGAAATAATTTTGTCTGAGAGTCCCTAAGTTACGTCCTCTGCCAGCCTTATGCTGGGGACATCTCTTCCACCCATCCAACTGGGCTGTTTCTTCCTTTCAAGGTGCAGGGGATCAAGCACAGTTTGTGTGATCACATGTGATCACACAAACTGTGCTTGATCCCATTCAAAGAAATTTAAATATCTCATTAAGGTAGCAATGGGTTTGTACACTGGTCCTACCCTCCTTTCAGCAAAGAGGAGAAAGGTAGCACAAGTATCATAAGCATAGGCTTAAGCAAAGCGTAAGACGATGGGCTTTGAAGCTAGCCTGTATTTTTCTTTGTAGCTCAAAAGACCTAAACAGCAAACAAAATCTAAACACCCTAAGCTCACTGACGATGGACCATCAATCAGGCTCAGAAAAATCAAGGGCTCTCCTTGCAGATAGCTGACTTGGAATTGCTACCAGAGAAAGAACTTGTAACAAAAGTGGTTTGAGGTGTTTGTGCTCAGGCCTGTTGATTAAGAAGCTGGTATTAGTTACACACAGTCACCCCTCCAAAAACACAAAATCCTTCAAAAGTGGCTGCTCTGCTGAAGCAGTGAAATGCCACATGCAACTATGTTGAAGGGTAGCTTCTCCAGGCAGAAACATGCCCTGGGCAGAGAAACCCCATTTTATGCTGTAAACATGCAACTACAGCATGTATCTGTGCTTTTGAACCAGCAGTTACCCCCTCCGTTCCCTCCACCCCCAAAAGAAATGAACTTAAAGTCCTCACTGCTCATAATCATGTAATTTTCAGACATTAAATGCTTTCCTCAGACAGAAACAGAAAGTAAAAGAGAATCTGACCTAATACGGCTGTAAATAAACCCAGAGGTATTTGGATGAAGCCACAATTTTGGTCTTGGCCAAGAATCACGAACATGAATTATATGGCAAGTAGTTGTGGATCCACTCAGTTGTCTATCATAGAAAAAGAGTCATAGTCAAGTCAGTAAAAGAAACTGGTTGAGAGAAAGGAAGAACCACAACAATTTTAACTAGCACTGGTCGGCAGGTTGGTTTGCTCATGGAATGTTTCAAAGAGCCATTGGGTATCCATCTCTGCATTTCTCCCTCCCACTGATGGGCTCATTTAAGGTTTTGTTGCTTTTATGCCTGCTACTAAATCTTAAGGCGCAAAGAGCACCATTAGGATGCTAACATTTGAGCACAAATAAGGGGGTGGGGTTTTTTTTAAGGACTTCACTTAGACATTGAGTGGGGGATGCTTTCATACAAATACCGCTCCTGTATATAGAGAACTTGTTGATATCTCCTTGCTGCTGCAGTTTGACACTGAAGCACTGTCATCACAGAGAACATCCTTGAAGTTATCCTTTTAAAGGTAACTGACTGAGAAGACTGGATAAAATCTGTTCTGCAGAGAAATCAACATGATTGTTGCAGCTCTTGCTTTCATAGAGCCCAATTATTTCCCTTTTGAGTCTAGTCCTTTTGAACTTTACTTCAGTAACAGGCCTTCGTGCTTCACAGTTTGAAGTAACCACAAAGATAATCTTTAAAATCACTTCTATGCAGCTGAAAGACACTAAATTCCCTTCTACGGGCTAGAACAACCTTATTCTAAATGCCGTGAAATTAAAGCTGATCCAGTGTCTCAACAGTGGTATTTTACAACCAGCATGTTCTTTTCTCAAGTGCCCAAGAACAACAACAAAAAACATATCATGACAAAAACAATGTTAAGGCTAAATAAAAATTTTATAGAATTACACATATATGTTCATTTCCATATATTAGCAAGGTAAAGTCTAGCAGACGTGGAGATGAGGGATGTTTAGGACAGATTCAAGAGAATCTCTTCAGGTGTTCAGTTACAGGCTTTCTAGTTAAAATGGTCTTGTACCATTAAGTGTCATTTTCCCATCTGTGAAAAAGAGACAATACTAATTCCTTTGCTTCTTCCAGTCCCAAATAGTTTATAACCTTCACTGGGAAGACAGTCTCTTACACTATGTGCAATGCCAAGAACCAGGGGGTCTTCCAAGACTGGGAACCTGCAGACACTAAGCTAATATAAATAAGATATTACCATTGCAATAACTAACTATTGCTATTAATTCAGCTGAAAGATTACTCAGGCTAGTATAAAGCAGCTATTCTGTTGGCTGTTCTGAAGTATTACCTGTTTCTTGATGTTAACAGTAACAATTGTCCAAGTCTACAGTATGCTTGAGTGACACAAGTGTTATTCAGTTCAGTTCTTATTAAGCAGCTGAAAGTCAGTTGAGCAAACCTTGTCCTTTTCTCACTTACTTTTGAGAGATGTTTGCCTGGAGTTAACTCCAAATTAAGCCAACAAGGCGTTTACAAGTGAGAAGATACCACCAAGTGTTGATAGCTTCTAATACATGATGTCTTCCAGAAATAGCTTGGAGCTTTATTTCCACCTTAGACAGAGCTGGATGGGCCAGCCAGGATTTTAGCCAAAACCAGGGTGGGTCAGAGGCAGATTCAAAATGACAGATTACTTGAAAGGAAACAAAGGCAACATGCAAAATCTTGAGATGCCTTAGAAACATAAATGTTCACATAACCACTGCAGAGCTAGAACTGAACAGCAGTTTCCTTGAGCAACAACAAAAAAACCCCATTTACTCCTGTGAAGAAGTGTAATCAAACATTTTCCTCGCTTTTGTGAGACATTATCTCTTATAAGTTTTTGAATTGCAGCAATGTATAAAGTAAAAAATGAGAAAATAATATGGGGTCTTTTGCAGTATTGAAACTAAAAACATTCAGAGCTCTTGTAAGAGGGATGAATTCCTTGTCATCCAGTCAGTTCCAGTGAAGACTGGGGAGGAGGAATTTTCTGCACCCCTTCTTTGTTCTCCAGCTCAAAGCAGTACAGGTGAATGATACATGCAGAGATGTGCACATTTATAATCTTGGATCCATTTGTCATCTTCCTGCTAGGCCATTGACTCGTTGCCTGCACCCATTTCAGTAAATGGAGGTGTGTGCAGCGGCTGACTGCTATAAGCAGAGCAGAGGGGGTCTACCGGCCAGGCTGGCACTTTGGAGACATTCTTAGTGGGTGACTTCTAAGAGCATTCTGGCTATGTTTTTTCCATTCTTTAATGGAAATGGGTTCACAGGATGGGTTTGAGTGGCAACCTACAGTCGCCTGTGCTCTCTAAGAGAAAATGAAGAGATTGTCCTCATCAGTTGGCTTTTGTGAATACTCTCCTGGCATTACATTTACTGCCATGGTCACTTTTATGAAGAAGTTGGGACAGAAGCAAGCACAGCTCAAATGCTGCCTGCTGCACGTTTTTAGCTGTGGATAAACCCAACACAAATGCTTCTCTGTGTGCTCATTGGGGGAAGGTCCCCATGGGCATGGGAGGCTGCAGAGGTGGGACCCAGCTGCCCAGCTCTTGGCATGGCCGGCCACAGCGCCCCGCATCAGAACATCCTTAGGCATGGGCACAGGGAGCAAGGAAGAAACCAGCCAGGTTTTCTGGTAGAAATCTGCCTGTGTTTCACCAGAAATGATGTTTCCTGGAAGACATTTTTATTTCCATGAACTGGTACACTCTGATCTGAAAAAAAAAAGAAAAAAAGGCTTTCTCAGAGCCTTTTGTGTAGTTTTAACATCGCTGAATGGCATCTGAAATGCACGGCTTTTAGTTCTAGTAAGCAGATATTGTTTTGGCTAGCTCAGGAGACTGTTCTGTAACTTCATCTTTGCTACTGAACTAGATGTTCCCTGAGTGGGAGGAACTGATATCTGAATTTCAAAGCAGTTAATAGTCTTACTTGCACTTTTGCAATATTTGGAAAATTGTAATTAACCAGCTTAGCTAATTTACGTTTTTAATATTTAAATGTTGCTTGTTACACAGAAGCTGATTGCTGTAGTAGCTTCATTCTGAAAGCTCATTAGAACTGCTAAAAGGTTTAAATACACACAGCTGAAGAAATACATGCATTTTTATAAGGCAGGTATTATGGCAATACTTTGAATTTCATTGGCCTGAACAAATATGCCAGCCTTCTGCAGGATTTTTTAATCAAGCTCATTTGCATTTGCTTGGAAAGGTACCTTGTTATTTTTCTGAACTAAATACTTAAATGACATTAGCTAGCAGGATTTTTAGGTTTATGTTTTTCGCTGTCATTAACCTTCTATTATGACAGAGCTGAGGAAAATCAGACAAGGGGCTCTTTTGCGCTGTGTGTGATTCAGGCAGGATGTAGATATCACATGGACAGGAGGAGGGAGGCTGGCATCTGGAATTTTCTTTTAAAGCATACACATATTATTTAAGTACATTATATCTTTACTTAAGGATGTATGCTTCTTTTCCTAAGCTGGGATGAAAGGAATTCCTGTGGGATAAGAAGGCCAAGTATTACCTGCTGATTGGAGAAGGTAATGCAGATGAAAGGATAAGAGGGGGTGACCAGAGAAGAAGGATGTGGCAGGGACATGCTGCTTGTGCTGGGTGGTGTGACCTGACACGGGGCACGAGGACAAGACAGAAGTCTGGGACAAAACAGCCTCTTGCTATTTTCAGTCTTGTACTCCAGCCTCATCCCAGCCAAACCAGAGGGTCAGGTCACCCTGGTAATGGGGCTGCTTTCCTTTTTAAACTCTTTTTACCAGCATGTATGATAAAGCTGTTAGCTACTGTGGTAATACAGTTCACATTTTCCTTCTTCCCCCTCCCCCCTCCGCCATCATGTTTTACCATTTTGTGTTATTCTTCCTGCTCTAGTAGCTCCCTTTTCCCAAAATGTAACTGATTGCTATCCATAAATGTCGCACAAATGTGCACAGTGCCAGATTATGATTAGGAAGCCATCAGAGGGCACATCTGAATGTGTAAATACCCCTTTGTTGTTAAGGCTTTTCTGTCTGTTCAGCTATTTGGGAAAAACACCCCAGAAGCCAAAAGCTATATATATATATGTGTGTATATATATACATATACACACACACACACGCAGAATCCTCCAGTCAGCAGATCTTATAAATGAACTGGCATTACCCCACCAGCATAAACCATGGCGTGCTTACTTTAGCACGCTGGAGCACAGGGAAAGCCTTGCTCTTGTGGGCTCCTCACCACTCTCCTCCTTTCCCTGGCACTGCCAAACTCCTGCTGCTGCCCCCTCATCGCTTCCCCACCTTTCCTCAAACCCAACTTTACCTCCTGCCGCTTACCCTCTTCCCCTCACACCTGGAATTTCTCTGGAGGCCCCAGCGCACAGCTCAAGCTAATGAAGTGTGTACAAGAGTGGGATGCATTCTGCTGATAACTGCACACCTCAGGACTTGCAGCTGCTGGTCTAGGGATCCTTCAAGTGATACAACATAGGACTGAAAGACAGAGCTCTGCTATTTACTGCATCCCCCAGTCCCCACATGAAGCTGAAACAGAGGGACAGGAGATGCCCTGCAGGTGCTACATCCTTCTGCCCCTTTCCTGCCTTTTTGTCTGATATTAAAGCTTTGATGCTTCTTCATCTGATCTTTTTTGAGACTAGTAAACTTCATCACCTGAAACCATCAGCTTCATTTTCAGAAGAAAATCCCAGAGCAATAGAAGAGGTTACTGCAAGCTCTAAGCACAACAGAGATCCCAAAATGACAGTTCCTCTTTCCAGTTCTCAAGAGAGGCAGCCAGCTGTATCACAGTCCTGTCAAGCAGCATCTTTAAGAGAAGGCAAAGGCAATTATTTTTTCCTTTCTCCTAATTTACCATGAGAACCAAGTACCTGCTGAGACCAGGAAGGACTTGGGAGGAAACATCAAGGGCAGAAGTTCTGGTCAGGGGAGAATAGCGATGCTCCATGAAGTGGTGCCATAGACCTCACAAACCAGGGGTGGGAAATCCCAAACGGGATGGAAACAGCCAGGGCCCAGGCTAGCAGGTTGTCCGTTTCAGGGGAGCTGTACTGAAAAAGAAGCAGATTTGCAGAAGATCTTCAAGGACTGCCCTACTGCCCTTGCTTGTAAGGGGATCTAGACGAGCTCACTGTTGGGCTGAGCCGTGTCCACCCTAGGTGTGCCCACTGCTGGTGAGCCTTACTGGAAGAGGGCTTGAAAATGCAGTGCTGGAAGGCAGGAGATGAGGGAGAAGGGAGGTGGAAGAAACCTGAGCCACACATTTTGCAGGCAGGTGCTCTCTTCTGGCCTGTTTAGTTGGGAACTTGGCTTTCCTCAGCTCGATGTGGAGGAGACAGCCCACCAACAGACTCCCCCCTTGAGCAAGAAAGCAGTCGGCCTCTCTTACCTTCCAGTCCTCCGACAAGAAGAACAGACTCCCCAGGGGTCAAGGAGCTATACCATGACATTGCTGCTTGGCTTCCACACCTGGGAGTCTCCAGTTTCACCACTCCTTTGGATTAGGAGGGAACAAAAGCTTTCAGTCCCTACGGTGCAGCTAAAGGGCCCGTTTCTCAGGCTCCTCATACCTTCTTATTTCCTCTCCCTAGCTGGGAAGAGATGAAAAAGACAATTCTCCCTTTCCTGCAAAACACAGGGGGGCTCAACACCACCCTGCAACTTGTACTTGGGTTAGCCGGGTGAGGCCGATGGCACAGACACTGCATCCTAGCTCTGCATGGCAGCCTGCTTGTAGCAGGTGGGTGGGCTGTGACACCCAGGTCCCCCCAGGCTCCCCCAGGTCCCCAGCTCTGTGAGACCATTGCGGAGGGCCTGTTTCAGCCCAGGATGCATCTGACAAGGCATTCAAAGAGAAAGAGAGTTACTCTTCATCTATCTAAATGGCTGGTCACGGCCACTGCAATGCTGCTGCCAGGCTTCAGCAAGCCGTCTGTCACCCACATGGGTTGTAAAGCTGAAACAAGGTCAGGAGAAAGTAGCTGGGATGAATTTTCTCTTTCCCAGCCAGCTCCCAAGGGTGCTGCTCAATGCAGGAATGGAATACCCAGCTCCTACTCGCTGACCACGGCACTGCGCAAGCAAAGCCACAGCCGCATGGGGACCCTCACAAGCAATTCTGCATGTGTGCATGGAAAGCAGACACACTTTCCTTCTCACAGGGCTCAAGTAGCACGTAATAACTGCTTAAACCAATGGCACTTACAGTCCTAATGATCCCTTTCCTCCTCTCCTACTCTGGTGCGAAGAAGATCAAGTTACTCATCAGGGGCTCTAAGTACTTGCCATACCGAAACCTTCTTTCCCACTGAACAGCTCTCACCACTAGCCAGAAACACACTGATACCTTCCTCCCTTTAAATTTGAGGGGAGCCAGGCAGGGAGTGAAGCCTCTTGGGTGAGAGTCATTTTACTGAAATGGAAATGGGTACCAAGGGATCAGAGAGGAACAAACCTTCATAAAATAAAATATACACCAGAAGAAGTACTGTTGAAAAACCCGAACAGCCAACCTTGTACTTTCTGAAAGCCAAAAAGATCTAAGGAGAAAGCCTTGGCCCTGCTGAAAGAGGAAGAGGGGATTTCCATGGATCTCAAAGGTGGCAAGGTTTCAATAAAAGTTGGGGTTTTTGATGCTTACTTACCTAAATTCAGTTTCTGAATATTCTGGAGGCACTCATAGAAGTACAAGCCAAACATGAGGAAATCTATCTCTGCCCCCAATTTGTGACAAAGCATTACAGGAAAAGGGGCCTTCATATTAAGTAATGGGAAAAGTCTAATAAAAAGGGGGATTTTTACCAAAATCTGCGTGGTAGCGTGACTACAGCCTAAAGTATGTGAAAATACCAGAATGCAGTAATCAAACTGATGGAGGTCTGGGGGGGGAGTCTCTTTCAGAGTCTCAGTCTCAGTAACTGAATAAAGAAGAGAATTTAAAAACAGTATTCACTGCATCTGTTCCCTGTCACATGCCCTCCACAAACATGCCTTTTACTAAATTACTGGCATAGTTAATCTATTAAGCATAACAAGAAAGAAACAGTAATAGCATCATATTTTCCCTTCTAGGATACTAATTGCCTGTCATTTTTTTCTCATTATAAAGGTCATTTTATTGTTTGTCTTGATGCTATTGGGAAGGGTGGGGGGGAATCCCAAGCCGCAAGCAAGCAAAATGCTCTGCTTTGAGTTTTGCAGAGAGGTATTGACATCTTTTACAGGAGGGAAAGCGTGTGTGTGTGTGTGTGTGTGTGTCTGGAGAACGTCACTGCTCACATGCAATCTGGTGCAGCCTGGCAAGCTGCAAATGCAGTGCCCACGCTTCTTCTGTGCAAATGGTGTTAATTCCTGTGGACATCCCTCACCATTAGAAGTGTGGCAGCTGATAAGCAGCAACATTTATATGAGATAACTCCCAGTAATGCTTTCAAAATAAACTCTCGAAACCTGGACCGGCACCAGCAGAGCGATTCTGTGCTTCGAGGTGGAAAGGAAAAGGTCTAACCCTCCAGAAGTAATTACTCGCATGGCTGTTGAATTGCAGCATTCACTGATTTTATTGCTTTTGTGTTTCTTTTCACAAATAGCCTATGGGTTATACATCTGAAAATACAGTCCTACCAAACAAAGCAGGGAGAATAGTCGGAGCAGCTAGTGTCCAGCTCAGCCACCTGCCAACTGTTTTGGTAAGGGTGGTGGTATTTTTTCTGCTGCTTTAATTTTTTTCATCACTATTGACACGTTAAGTTTGGTTAGGTGAGTGGTATGGCAGGGGAAAAAAGAGAGAAGGTGAAAGGCAGGAGAGATGAGGGTAGGAAAGGGCAGGTTAGAGTGATGCTGAGGTGAGAGGAGGGGAGGGAGAGGCTGGCAGCCAAAGCTGTGCAACCCTGAGGATGCTTCCAACGAAAGCAAGGCCAGCTTGTTTGCAAGGATGTCACCGAGAGGAGGGGTTTGGGAACATAATTTATGAGTCCTGCTGCTAGAGATTCCTCTTTGTCATTTGCTCCTCAGTGCATTGCATGTACCAAACGCTTCCCCTACAAAAGCAGATAAAGTGCTTTAATGCTGTGGAGATCAAGATACTGCATCTCCTGCTTCACCTCTGCTACTTGAAAAAGTAACGTGGAAAGTACTTATGCAATATTTTAATTTGTTGTCTATATTTTAAAATACCATCTAAACAAATAGTTATGTTTCATAAGGTAGGAGGGCTTAAAAATTAGAGGGCTTAAAAAAAGTGTATGATTGATTCTTCTTAATGTACCATATAAAATTACAGTTTCATCAGCTGTAACTACACAAGTCTAAGATATAATTTCACATCTCTAAACAATTTTTCGTATAACATGGTAGTTTTAGTCAATTAATAAGTTATTCAATAAATATTTTAATTGATGTTTAATTAACCTTCTGTGGAATGCAAGGATATTTATAGCTACTGCGAAGGGCACAATTCTAAACAGTAAAATAATTGTATTTTACAGAAATTGGGTACATAATAGTAGGGCAATTATACTACTAGCTGCAATGTGCATAATTTGTGATCTTGTAGGTTAATTCTGCCGGGCTGCACTCCAGTATTCAGCAGTACCAGGCAATGAGCAGCAGTATCTCCCTGAGACAGTGGCTCGCTCTTGCCTCTATGCATACTCCTTCAGCCAAAGACACGTACAACAAAGTGCAGGTACACCTGAAAGGACGATCCCAAGTTGCTCAGGGGGTGCAACTGTGTGAAAGCAAATGAAAACCCCAGGCATGGCACTCAGCCGAGGGCTGCAAGGGAGTTGCAGGCATAGAAGTCCAAAAATGTGATGCCAGAGCGCAGCTGCTGCCTAGGGATGGCAGTGCCAGCATGCCAAGCACTTGGCTTTTTTGCTTTAAAATGGAAAGTCCCAGGAACTGCTCCTGTGCTGGGAACCACCGGAGCTGGATGGTGCAGTGCAGCCTGCCTCTCTCCTGAAGCATGTGGGTTGAGCTCCTTCAGGAGCATGAAAACCTCCTCCTGCTTACCATGCGACTGCCTGGACCTCCGTGTTGCCCTGACAGGAGGCATGGAGCCTCCTGTCCTCCCCATGAAAGCAGGTCACCTGTGGAGGAAGGAGTGATCTGGGGCTCAGGACACAGCAGGGTTTGAGCACAGCCTGGGCTGGGGGCTCAGCAGTGGGCGGGTTGTGGGCAGGGGGCTCCCCCGTGCTGGCTCAGCTGGGTAAAGAAGAGAGGGGCCAGAAAACAACAGTGTTGTAGGAAGCTGGGTGGAAGCTCTTCCTTCTTTGATATGCTGACACATTGCTTATTTGCAGTTCTGACGTCTTCTGCACTCAACATTGTGCAGAATTAGTGGTCAATGATATCAAACACTGATTAAAGAGTGCAAGGGGAAGAGGGAGAGGAGGGGAAGCTGCTCTCTTCAAAGAGGCAGAAGATTAGAGCAGAGCATGTTCCACTGAGAAGAGTCAGTCCTCAGACAAAAGGAAAGCTCTTAGAAAGCTTGGCAGTCGTTCTCCAGCATCAATATTTATTATGGAGGAGCATGCCTTGCCCTAACTCGTATTATCTGGGGATGGCCAATTAAATACTGTAATAAAGACAATTCCCATTTGTTCTATATAATGAGACTGCCCATCTGTGTTGTGAACTCAGTAATAACCCCACCAAAGCTGGATGCCTGAGCGGTGAAGATCATTTCACATTGCTTGGCTTGGGGAAAATCATGTAGGACTCTGATTTTCAGAGGCAAGATTTTTCAAATATTTTATCACACTTAAATATAAACTGGGTAACATAGGTAAACATAAACTGGGGAGCAAAGCAGGTGCACAACTGTACTCACAACATCACTGTTTAATTTTTCCTCTGTATTCTCTCTGGAGATATTCATATTCGTTGTTGGACTTTAAAAGCTGTGTTTCTACCTCATTAAAATAATTCTGGCTCAGTAGTGACTTGCAATGTAGCTGTCTGCAGTTCCTCACTCTTCAAGCTTCAGCTAGCTATGAATTCCCAGGTGCACTGTCCATGAACCTGAAAACCCAGAGTTATGGCCCTTTGTGATTCCATGGCCATGAAAGTGGATATAGCACGTCTCGACATCTATTGTGTTCTGCTGCAGGGAAATAAATGAGAAAAAAAAAAAGAAAAAAAAAGGAAGAAAAAAAAGAAGGATTAAGTACCTCCACCTCTGCTCAGCTCCTGTGATGAAACAGCCAGAGCAGAGGGGGATTTGGCACAGAAAGTGGCACAGATGCCAGTTCAGTCCAAATAAGGGACTTTTTACTCCTCTATTCCATGCAGGGCACAAACACAGCCTGGTTCCTTCCAAATAAGCCCTGCAAGGGTGCTGGGCGGTTGCAGAAAACAGGACTTCCCTTCTATGTGCATGAACCTCCAGATGATATTTAGCAGCTCCTGGGTCAAACTGTCCTCAGAGAGTGGTAGGCCCTTGCAGGGTGGGGGTACTGCATGGAAAGATGCCATCGGGGGGTCCCAGGAGTGCCCCTCCTCATTGCAGTGGGTGCTGACTGCTGTGCCACGTCGAGCAAAGCAGCACCAGCATGGCCACCAAGCCAACAGCGCACCCACCACGGGCTGCTCCGCAGGAGTAATCTGGAGGCAAAGACCAGACCAGACCAGGGCCTTAAATAATAGCCCAAAGAAGAAGAAACTCCATTGACTCCAATGTGTTCAACGTGGGGCTGAATTTCACCCATTGTCCACCATGCTTGAGATACAAACAGGCTTTTCTTGAATATCCATGATTTCTTACACCACTGAATTACAAATATGTTTATTGTGGGCAATGGTAAGAAAACAAGTCTCCATTTATAATGGAATTTCCTCCTATCCCCTCTGCTGTAACAACCTAAGGTATTCATGGGCTGGGGCATGTACAGTGTGTGCTTACATCTTTGTTCTCGCAAAGCAGCAGGGCCACACCACAGCTGATAGGACTCGTGCTATGTTGTGCCAGTAATTGTGCCTCCCAGGAAAAACCTCTCCCACTGTCCACCAGCAACTGAAAGGACCGAGTACAACAATTACTTGTCATTTACTTCTCTGTTATAAAGTGTTTTGAACAAGAAGCTCCTCTCCTGTATTAGAAGGGGGTGGAGAGGCATGATATGTATTCTTTAACAGAGGGGCTATACATACATGTGGTCAAGATAGAGATATTGAAAGACTGGGAAAACATAAACGCACTCAAGACTGAAAGAAAAAGAAAAGATAATTGGGGAATAGGAAGAAGTCTGAATAGAGAGCTGAAAACCAAAAGTTACTTCAATTGATGGAAGGACATGGAGATCGTCAAAAGAATTGAAAAATCAAATTTAATTATATAAATGCTTTGTCCCTGTGGACAAGAAAAGGGTGCCTACTTTGCACACAGCTTTTTAGCTTTGGATTTATTAGTTTATTTTGTAATTACGTTTTTAACCTACCTAGAGAATATCAAATCTGAAATGTAAAGCAATTCACCTAAGTCTTTCTGAAAGGCAGCAGGCAATACTTTAACCTTGTCTTTGTCAATTTTCTGCTGTGTGTATCTCTAATTAGATTCATAGCTCACATTAATATTGTGGTACCAACTGCTCAGCAGCCACATCAATATTTCTCAAACTTTCCAGCTGAAAACTATTCATAATTCAGTGTTACATATTGATTTTTAAGACTCATGACATTTGAGCTGCTGAGAAAATGAATGGGGTTCATTTGGGGTCACGTCCTTAATCCCTGTATGCAATTGGTATCTGGCTTCTGTAGCTCCTTCCCTCAACTGAGAGATAAGCAGTGTAACTTAGTATTACCTAATTGCTACTACAGCCCAGGGAGCCAGAAAAATAGCACATATACCTCCTTAAAAGGGTTCTTATACATGCATGTTCTCTAAAGCCTCAGCTTGCATATGCTGCATTGAGAAAAGATAGTGGGTAGGTGGAGAAAGTTTCTGGAGGTATTAAGTTTGCCAGCTGGATTGAGAAAGTTTGCTTGCTATACCCTCCTTACTCCATACCAGCTACAGTCAAGAAACGTAGAGGCAGAGCTATGGATTAGTCTGAGCTCCCCTTATTTCCCAGGGCACTCCATACCCATCAGCCAGCTCTACATGAAAAAGCAGCAGGAGAAGGGGAGCTCCCTGCTCTCAGACACTGCGTGCTCCACACAGAGGGAAGCCAGCTAGGTTTGGATCTGTTACATGGTCATACCGCCTTGCAGATTTTGGAGCTGCTGTCCAATGATGGTGGATTTCAATTTGATGCTGTGGGTGGCTGCAAGGAAAAAAGATTATTTTAAAAAAAAGCCAAAAGCACTTGCAAACAAAAAATACTACACTTCCGACTAGTTATAAGAGGCTTTTATTTTGGTGGGTTCCTGGAAATAGCTCCATAAACCAGAGTTAGGGAAGAGTGGACAACATTTCTAAGTCATGGAGCCTCCCTTCAGTTCTCTAAACCATATCTATGAGCCAAAATTTGATTTTCAGACATGTCGAGGCCTGCCTAACACTGTCTAAATTTAATCTGAGTGGGAAGTAACCTGCAACTTTGAAGATCACACACTTATTTAGGTTCCTAATGTAGTTTTCCAAAGATGTCATTCTCCTTGAGCGATATGAAACAGCTGCACTGAACCTCATCTTAATAAATTGCAATTGCACTCAGTGATTCAGGGCTGGTTGTCCTGAGCTTGTTCTTCCCAGGGACCAGCTGCTTCTCCAAGGCCACTGGAAAGACCTTCCTCAGCAGAAGAGTGCCAGGCAAAGCAGACTAAATATACTCCTCCCCTGAAAGGCTCTTTTCTTTAAGGTCAGACCAGCTAGGGAAAGCCAAGCCCTTCTACTTCTTGCTGTAGTTGTCTTTGAGGCGTGGGGGAATAATTTCCTAGCACTCTTAATCTCTTACTAGGGCTTTTTCTTTAAATATTTGTGCTACCATAGTCCTAAAGACCCAAATTATGCCAGGAGTAGTGTGCTAGAGGCAGTAGGTGTTAACGGTAGTCACCTGCCTACAAGATTACAATTTTAGATTAAGCTGAGAAATAAGAGATAGGAAAAAATGACCAACACAAAGGAAGAAGCAGAGTGAGGCTGGCATGGTTTGCATGGGCTGGCTGTGTACACAGTTTTAGGCATGTTTATAAGTATCTAAATAAATACTTAATGGCACATTTCCTCAGTTCAACAAGAAGGGTGAGAAATCCGATTTAATTGTGTAAATACTCAGTCAGATACTGTGTCTAGAGAAGCAAGTGGTTTCTGATGCAAGAATTCCTGCACGGTTTTGAGTAATGACTCATTTTCATGTTATGCAAATCTGATCCTCTAGGTATTACTGTCTGGATAAGACGTGTGATTAAATTTAATGTCAAAACTTAAATGTATTCTCAAAGCTTCTGGTTAGATAGCTGCTTACACGGTGATTTATTATGCTCATGAAGGCATGACTACTACTGTTCTGCTGGTTGCTTTCAATGTTCCGGCTACAGAGAAAATGAATATTTCTGCATTGCTAAAATGTTTTATAATTCATACTTCCAGGGAGTAGCGAGCAGATAAAATAAAAAAGAATAGATGTGGTAGACTCATGCTAATAAAAAACAATACAGTTTTCATCTCTTGAATTTTGTCCCATGGTATTTACAAATTGTTCAAAACGAGACAACGTGAGCTCCCTGTGCTGGTCTTCTGCACCCTGCTGAGAAGGCCTTGGCAGTCAGGGCAAATAAGCCATGTGATATTAGGAAGTCTGCATTCAGTGCCCTGTCAGATCAGCTAAGCTGACACCTACACAGAATCAGTAAGCTCATTTTACCAAACTATGTCCCAGATCTTGCAAGTTTTGCATGTATGAAAGAGGTGAGCAAATGCATAACTTCTAGCAAAACTGTCGACGCTGCAAAATCAGGAGGTTAGGAGGGCAGAGCTGAGACCTACATTTCTGCAATAACAACTGAGCTTTCAAAGCATTTGTTATGGTGTACAGTATAAAAAAGTTTCAAAAATAGCACAAAACATGGAACACACAAGGCAAAACTATGACAAGTGTATTAGGAAGTGATCTGAAGTATTTGTAATCAGTGAAAAAGCTCCCTCTGCATGATGGGTTATGTCCTTGTTTTCCCTCTAGTCATGACAGTCATGACTGTCCTCAGCATATCTGGTGTGGCAATTTGCAAACAGGAAGAGCAAGCGGGGACATTTCTGTCTTGCAGTGTCGCATAAGGAGCTAGGATGATCTCTAGCTTTGAAAGCAAACAACAGTTAAAATGTTGCCCTGGAAATACTCATCAGGAAAGGTGCAATTTCAACCCTGTTGGACATGGCATATGTTTATGTGATCAAAATATTCTTCAGAAGGAAGCTTTGTGAACAACCAACAACTTCTGTAAAGGAGAGGAACCATGCCTGTATCCAGCCGTTACTCCTGATGCCGTCTGAGTCACACAAATCCCTCTCAGCAGCCTGATGGAGCAGGGTAAGCTCTGCGCACCTGGGGAGGCTTATGCTCAAAGTCCTGCGCGCAGGGAGGTGCTTTGAGTTCTGCAAGTTTTGAATTTCCTAAGTATTTGAACAAATAAAATGTTCCCTTAATATCAAATCAAAGTCAAATCAGTTGATGCTTTTCTTTTCTAATACCAAAAACGAAGTTCAGGGTGCTTCAGGGCTCTATGCTTATGCACATTATTAAGGTGTATTCCCTCCAGCCTCATTGTAGGTTTGAATTATTCATGAAAACATACCTTCTACGTCTGCAGATACAGAAGATGACACATTTTCAAATTAAAAGTCTGCTTTGTAATGCAAACACAGTTTGTGGCAGACTGAATGCATAAGCAGTCAGGGTGCAGGTTGGCACAGGTCACAAAATCTGTTCCAGAGACTGTGACTGGCCCGATAGAGAGATTTTGCATGGCAGGATAGAAGACTATTGGAAGAGCACTGAAAAATGGAAAAGGTTTAGTAGAGTTGGCCTAAACTGTGGCTGGCTCAGCCCTCAAGGTAAGTCATTTAATTATTACACACGAGCAGTAAAATATGAAGCAGTAGTGCAGGTATTGATCTGTGCTAGCAGAGCTTCTGTTTAGCTTCTCAACTGGGCTGTGTTTGAGATCAAGAATGTGCTGTGAAACACAGGTGATATAAAGCAAGTTGTAAACAGAGCTCACTGGGGTCTCTATCCTGTGGTCTCCTTCCCATCCCCATTGCCCAGTTCTTAACATCCCACCCAGGAGCCAGTGAGGCCACAGCTGTCCAGATGTTGAACTGTGGAAATTCTTATTTCAGGTCCCCCTGGGCTGAGGGTCACCTAGACACCGGGTCTCTGCCCTTGGAGGTGTTTGGTCACCAGCCTGCTCTGCAATGCATCAGCGCCACAGTTGTGCCCAATTAAAGATACTGTTAGGGTCAGACCTAACATTCTGGGCTTCTCTAGGAACTCTGTGTACAGCAGGTTGGGATGTCCCTCCCCGCAGGTGCAGGGAGTGCCAGCTCCATCCCCATCTCCCTGCTATCCTCAGGGTGTGACAGTTTGTAACGTGATCTAAGTGGAGCCCACTAGTTTGGGGTGAGAGAATAAGAAATGGGAGCCAGAGCCTCCTGGGGAAGGAAGGCTGCCTGCCTGCTGGAATTATCCCCTGTGATTAGAAAGGGGTATTTAACCTCAGACACTGACTGCCAGGCATGCCAGGCTGATGTGCATTCATCTGAAAACAGTGACTTTTTGTGTTTCAGTTTTACACACATATACAAGCACATATAGATACAATTACAAGCTGTGCTAAGAATAAGTTTGTACAAGGGCAAACGTAGCTTTGGGCTATGTTTGGGGGTCTGAGCCCCTCAGGCAGCTCTTCAAATGACCTCCAACCTGCAGAGCAATAGAAAACCATGTGCTGTGCATGCAGAAGTGAGCATATGAAGGCTGAAGAAGTCACGAAGCCACACTGAGGTTATAGAAGTTGTAACTGCAGGAGGCTGGTGGGTTGCCATGGGCATCTTTCAGCTCTGCTGTAGCTGAACATGAGCCTGAGGACATTAACTTGGCATGAAGGTCCTGGCGGAGAGAGGGGCATAGTACAACCTCATGGACACAGCACTTCACCTCCCTTAATTGCATTCACTCCACACTTCGGCCTCCTACCTCTGCCTTTCCTTTACTACATTTTAAGCAATTTGAGGCAGACGATGCATAAATTACCATCAACTGGACACATCTTTCAGACTGTATCCATTCAAAAACATTCTTCATTCTCTTTCAAATGCCTTCCTGTATCTTATTAAACACAGCGAAGGGGGGTTGCTTTCTCACTCAGGAGCCTGCCGGTGCGTGGAGAGTGAACTGTACCTTAACGTGTTATGAAATCCATATTCCTGCAGTGGAAGGACCACTGCCTTCATAAAATGTTCATTTATCTGGCTCTGAAATCATGCTTTCCCCTAGCCTTCCCAGAGCTGCCCTGTAGAGCCCCTCCATCTTTGGTCTTAGCTCAGACACCCACCCTTCCTGAATTCCTTAGTCTCCCTGTCTCTCCTCCTCTCTCACACACATGCACACTGAAAAAAAATAAGTTGAAAGAAACAGTGCAAAGGCACTACAGATGATTTATGTCAGGCTGGGTCCATCAGAAGAATTCACTGGAGCAAAAAGACTCTGGATGGGGAAGAGGTCAGCCCACTATCTCAAGCACTGTCATTTCTCCTGGGGACACATTATGGCTGGTGACACCAGTGAAGCGCACTCATGCATGTATCATTTTATGCAACAGAACCAGAGGCAGCAAGGCCCCTAATTCTACCTAAGCTGTGATGGGATTTGGGCACCTAACCCTCTTAAATCCTTTTGTAAACGCCAGTGTAAATGTCTTTGATGCAAAGTAAGAAAAATCTCTCCTGTCAATAGAGCACATCTGTACCCGTTCTTAGACTGTGCCAATACTGTGAAATATAACACATCTAATTAACACTGAATGCCTCCTCCCTCAGAACGGGGAGTGCTGTATGCCTGTCTCTGTGTATGTCAGAGAAAGGAAGGCTGAGTGAACGCAAGTCTTGAATTTTGTCCTATAAGTGCAAAAAAAGTGGAGAGAGGATTTTTTTCATCAGCATTTAGAAACCCACTATAAAAAATAAGAATACAGCACTGAGGGTGTACTAAGTCCAATACAGTAGGGTATTTGTGCTAGTGGATGCATCATCCACCTCCTCCTTTCATTACGTTTTTCTGTATATATGACACAGAAGCAATATTACTTTATACTTCTGGAATAAGTTTAAGGACCCCAAGCAATTTTAACAAGTATTAGTCTGATAATGGCTCTGCATGTAGGTCAATGATCAAGTAGGGAACCAGTGACAGGGCTGAGAAAAGATTCCTGTTTCCCCTGGAAGTAGGACTGTCCTGGAACACCACCATGAGCCTTTTCCCACGTCTCAAAAATCAGGTTTTTTCATGTTCTTTTGAGCTGCTACCCCTTATTAAATCACCCTGGAATAATACAGACAGCTCTGCAGTAACTTGAAGTCACAGATTTATTTTGTTCTGCTCCATCATAAGACACAACAATCATCTGGAGGAGCCAGAAAATAATCTTGACAGAACAAAGGAAGAAAAGCAAATATTTCTCTCAGTGACCTCAAAGCCAGTAGCTAGTGAACTGTGAGCCCCGAAGCAGATGAATGAGTACAGCAGCGATAGCACTCTTATACGTGCCTGATCTGCCTGAGCTACAGCAGTCACCATTAGCAACCGCTGCAATGAAGGCTGTATATCACCGGTGACAGAGGAAAATAGGGGAGAAATGCTTACTGATTTAAGGTAGCTAGTGAAATACAGAACACTATATAGATCATATTGTTGCTATCCTTCAACTTCTTTTAATATAGGTACTCTGATTAATAATTTATAACTGCTAGAAAATAGGAGCTAATGCTTTGCGCACGCTGAAAAAGAGGGATTTCAGCTCCTCCCCAGTAGTGTAAGGGCTGTGTGTTCCTAACCCTAACGGCTCTCAGCACAGCTGACCTCTGACCCATCACTGGACTGTCCTGCCCTTCTGGGAACAAATCCTGCATTTTGCAGAGCCAGTATAGCAAGGAGTTTGACATAACCGGCAGGAGCTCCCAGCTGCCAACATAAATCAGACGCCTGAAGGAGAAGGGCTGCTGATTTAGCTCAACTCCTCTCCTCTGGCTTTACCTTACTTTATAAATGGTACATTTATGCCTCTGACAACAAGCCTTGGTAGCAGTGAAGTGATGGACTTCCTTACATACAGCAGCGAGTAACAGCCACAGCTCTAGCCAAGAAAGTTGATTTAATTATGGAGTCTGGAAAATATTTCTCCTGGATATTCTTGTCCCTTTTCCCAGATCTAGGAGAGTCTGATAAATATGCAGGCTTCTGGATGTTTATGCTGACGAACAAAAGCCATTGGCTAACTTCATGTATGCACACCCATTTTTAATTTTTCTTTTATTCTAAACAACATAATGAGGATGCCAGAGAATAATGCTCCCCTAAAATGAATATTCCTCTAACATAATAAATTATATTAATGTAGAATATAAAAATATTCCTCCTTAATGACTCTAGCATAGAAAATTTTACATTTTTGCCCAACCTCAGACAGACCACACACATATCCTTTGATGTATACACTTATTTTTCTTTCTCAGTAGAGAATGCTGTTCAGCTTTGAGAAGAAACTGAGATATTGATTGGCTTTTAATTCAAAAGCTTTACTAAATGTATACACCGGTCACTTTGACACATTTGGAAATGCACTCAGGACAAGACCTAGCAGAGGCCCTAGATTGTCTTTTCTGGTTACTCACACTTTTTTCATCATAGTACCAGAGTAATTTCAACTGTGAATCTGCCTTAGCTTATTCTACTAGTCATTTAAGATTTTTTTCTATCATCTTCCTATTCTTCTGAGGTTCAAGAGATTCTTCATTTTCAGAGGTCCCTGCTTTTAGTTTATGCAAATACCAGCAGCACTGGTGATGGTAGCAGATTCTGTACTCTGCCCCATCACCTGGAGGAGATGTTCAGCTGTTCAGATGGTGTGCACGTATCACTTTACCTTGGAGATCACTAGTGCTATGTCACCACATCTTCAAAACCCTGTTCTATTTAGTGGAAATGACATTACCTGCATAAAATGGATTCTTAGATTAGAGTGTTAAAACCCTTATTTTGTTGCTTTAAAAAACACCAGATTAGGTGTCCCTTCCCCTTCCCTTCCCTTCCCTTCCCTTCCCTTCCCTTCCCTTCCCTTCCCTTCCCTTCCCTTCCCTTCCCTTCCCTTCCCTTCCCTTCCCTTCCCTTCCCTTCCCTTCCCTTCCCTTCCCTTCCCTTCCCTTCCCTTCCCTTCTTCTCTTTTTCCCTTTTCCTCCCTCCCTTCCCTCCTTTCTTTCTAAAACTGACCTGTACCTGTTGTTAAAAACTTGTTTTTCCCACTTATTTAAGGGCAATTTCTTCTGCAAATCAAACCACCAAGTTGTGGGAGGGGGTGGAGGGAACCACAGCACACGTGTGCAAAGCTAAACAAGGCAGTCGCTGCTGCTGCTTCATGTGTTCCAGTTGGGTAAGGAGAAATGACATTGTCAGTGTAGATCCTGCCACTGCCCATTCTCTAACAGGCACCGAAAGTGGAGCAAACACCAGTGCCTATGTTCTTCCAGGCTGAAAAAGAAGTCAAAGCCCCTGAAAAAGGCATTTTTGTTTTCAACTCTCTGAACTAAATGGGATTTGATTACATGAAAGCCACTTCTTCTTTGGTTCAAAATATCTAATGACATGGCAGCCCAGATTGGCTTCATGAACAAGGTTTAATGTCAGACTATGCTGAAAAATAACTGCAAGGACCTGCTCCTTGTTCCAGCAAAATGACACTGATTTGGATGTGGTTCTTGCCTGAATAAGCTCTGCAAAATAGACGTGTTGGCTCTCAGTGAGGTGTATTTGGTCTGTGCGATTTTTGCAATAAGTGCTTTCTGCCCTCACATTTTCTAAGTGACCTCTCAGATCCTGGCATTTTTGGTTATCTTGTGAGAGAAACAAGACATGCAGAGATGTGTAATTTTTTCCACTTATCAGTGGAGATCTTTTTTAATGCACCTTGCTCCCAGACGAGTGGATTGCAAAATTAGAGAAACCAAGAAGGGCGCGATTACAAGAAAATAAGGAAAGAAATAATTTTTTACAAAAATGAAGCCTTCTAGAGCCTATGCCAGAAGATGCTTGTGGTAACCAGGTAGAATCACAGAATGGTTGAGGTTGGAAGGGGCCTCTGGAGATCATCTGGTCCAATCCCCCCTGCTCAGGCAGGAACAGCCAGAGCAAGTTGCTCAGGAACATGTGCAGTTGGGTTTTGGATTTCTCCAAGGATGGAGACTCCACAGCCTCTATGGGCAATCTGTGTCAGTGACCACCGTCACAGTAATAAAAGTGTTTTCTGGTGTTCAGATGGAATTTCACATGCAATTTGTGCCCATTGCCTGTTGCCCTGTCACTGAGTAGTGCTGAGAAGAGTCTGGCTCCCTCATCTTCATTCTCTCCCATCAGGTATTTATACATATTGATGAGATTCCCCCTGAGCCTTTTCCTCTCCAGTCTGAACAGTCCCAGCTCTCACAACCTCTCCTCATAGGAGAGATGTTTCAGTCATCTTAGTGGCACTGCTCTGGACTCAAGCCGGTATGTCCATGTCTCTCTTGTACTGGGGAGCCCAGAACGGGACACAGCACTCAAGGTGTGGCCTCACCAGTGCTAAGCAGAGGAGAAGGATCATCACCCTCGACCTGCTGGCAATGCTTTTCCTAATGCAGCCCAGGGTACCATTGGCCTTTTTGCTGTGAGGGCATGTTGATGGTTCATGTTGTCCACCAGGACCCCAAGGTCCTTCTCAGCAAAGCTGCTTTCCAGCTGATCGGCCCCCAGCATACACTGGTGCATGAGGTTGTTCCTCCCCAGGTGCAGGACTTGGCATTTTCCCTTGTTGAAGAAGTAACTTTTGAATACAGTCCCCCAGACATTTACCAATATGCACAAGGGATACGCTTTAGTTATATTTCTAGAGTATTTTTCACGTGCCATTGTCATCCACAAAGCGTCATTTTCGCTAGCAGTAACCTGAATCATATTTTGGGCTGGAATTATTTTTGCCTCTCCCAAGCCTGCATTTGTCTCTGAATAGCTCTTCCTCATGATGAATGCAAAAACCACATACCCCTGCGTTGGCAATAGCTGCCTTGTTGAGAGGGTGGTAAATAGTATCACTATACCCCCAAAAGGAGATTAAAAACAAAACAGGCAGATTAGAAAACAGCTGTTGGGGGAGTGGTGATGATGGGGCAGGAAGAGGACACTCCCAAGGCAAATATTCTTCTGCATCACAGTTCAAACCAAAATAAACCCAACTAAATATAGAGGGAACTAAAGGGATAGTCACTGGATATAAAATGTGAGTCAGACCGTACTAAAGAACAGGACAGGTGGTGCAACTCATTGGACAAAAGGCTGTTTACCTTGCACGGAGAGGAGCTGTGAGGGCTCTGATGGGCTCCAGAAGAGCTTCTCCCCTGCTTTCTTGGAAAGCACTCCACCTGTCACCCTAGGGTGCAGTGCAGGCTAGTAGGCACGGTTTCCAGTTTCGCTGACATTTTTCTTCACCCTGGGAGCTGCTCTCTCCAGATCACAAAGAAACACCTGCAGTATGAACTTCCTCCATGCTCTTTTTCTGATCTGCTACCCAGCCATGCCAACACAACTTCTTCCTCCCCACCACTGCCCAGCATGGCCTCGGCCCCTCGCCTGCCTGATGCTGGCTTTTCTGTTTCCTGGGGGCTGGTGCCGTGCTGCTCCCAGCCACGGGGCAGTGGGCAGAGCTGGGTTAGCTGGAGAGGCCACCACCGACACCAGGGAATCACACTCAGCCTGGTCCAGTCACTGTAGTCCCCAGCAGGCCAAGAAATCTGTGCTTTTGGCTACAGGCGAGGTGAGGAGAGAGGTGAACTACTGGGATGAGTGACAGCTAAGAAGAACCTGTGACCAGGCATGACTCGCTCATAGAGGAGAGCACTGAAAATAGGAAGCATCTCTAAAAATGGTCTCAATGAAACTGGAATCAATCCCTATAAAAGCAAAGGTGAAGCAGAAGAGAAACAGTTGTCTCAACTGCTTATACCATCAATCAACAACATCTGCAGCTGATCACCCCACCCCTTCCCTAGGCAGAAGAAATGAATGACTTTGTCCTCTGGTGTAGCCAGTTCACTGAGGAATTAACCTTAGCAGAGCCTCTGTCTCCCAGTTCCAGACATCAACTAGTGACCACCATGGGAGAGCTCACAGGTCCTGAGTCTCTGAGCAGGAGGAATACAGACTCATCACTTTGCCTTTGTTTAATGAAGAGACACTGTCGTTAAGTGTGCATGTGGGTATGCATTACTTGAGGAAAGTTTCCCAGAAATAAACACCAAGGTGCCATCAAACTAGTCATTAGCTGCTGGATTAAAAAGTAACATTATTGAAAAGCTACTACAAACATTGATTGATTCACTGCTGAGGAGAGCTTGCATTTTTGTATGGAAAGGGAGAAATCAGAACAAAAATATGTAACAGACTGTCAAAGTGGAATTGCTGACTGTGCAAAGCAATGCAGGATCATCACAAACTGGGCACCATCCCTCCACTAGGCTCTAAGGAAACTGGTGCAAATGTTGGGTTGCTCAGGGTATTTCATGTCAATGGTTCTTCTCTGTGAGCACCCACCATATCGGCCATCGCTGCTGGTGGGCTTGCACTGAAAGGAAGCTGGCTCCACCTTAAATGCTCCGAAGACAAACTAATACAACCCCATTGCTTCTAGTGTTAACTTCATGATTTGATTTCATTACATGCTTGATGAATTTACTGGCTGGATAATCTGAACCCATTGATTTATAGATTCTGGCTTCATTATAACCTTAATGTTATCATTGCATTGTTCCATTTTTAATTAGCTCAGTAAGACTGCAATAAGTGAGCCCAACAGTCAGGTTTATGTGTTTATTTGCCTGTTTGTACTTAGTAAAAAAATGCAGAAAAATATGTGTGCTAATAGCTATTTAGAATTCCAAACACTGGGAAGGAAAACCACAAAAAATGCTAGATGTGTTTGGCTTTTTTCCTCTTAGTAACTCACACAAGGCAGAAGATACCACCTCTCCCACACATATAATGAGCCACACTGATCAAAAGATCAAATGACAAATTATTGAGAAGCCACAACAGCTTCACACTTTATGAAAGGGGCACTGATTTTCCTAGGTTAAGAAACAAAATAAAAAACAAGGAAGGTGAAGAAGAAAAATCATCAAGAGAAAATATTCTCAGGCAAAAAGTGCACAAATCAGTGTGCTTTCAGAGTACTATTAAAAAAAAAAAAGGACAACAGGTATTGAGACTTTTCAGGGATTTTCTTTGCTTCAGGTCTTGACAAAGGAGGGGAGGATCTGGACACAGAAAGGGAGAGGGGCACAAGGTAAGTGACTGTAGCGAAACTATTTTAGACATGCAGCTGGATTATAAGAAGCCCCTGCACGGCTCTCGGTGCTCTCCCACATCAGGCAGAGTGCTCCCATTTCCCTGACAATGCACAGAAGGCCATATCCTCTGACCTTATGCCTCTGTGCCGTTTATTGCTGGCTGCTTTTGTTTACTACAGTGCCAGTGACAACTGCTTGAGCTTACTCTGCTGCCGTTTGTGCAGGTCTCTGTGCAGAGAGGAGGCTGGTGTCCTCCTCCAGCTGTTGTCACAGGAATGAAATATCAGAAAGTGAATGCCTCATATACTCCACGAACTGGGGAAGTTCATGGCACTGCTTTGATCTTTTCATTATTCCACAGAGTCATTGACTATTCAACCCCAGCTTGACAGCTTGGATCATTAGAAAGAGGGACATTAATGCATTTAATGTATATACACGATCAGAATGCTGACTGTTGACAAGGTCAAAGAAAAATAATGAAATGCCATAATTAACAAAATATATTGGCTATTAAAATATGATGCCTCATTCTCTTGACAGAGACACTAACAAGAAAAAATGACCTTATTAAAAGTCTTCATGTTCCTGTAAATCAGAGGCATGGTTTTTACGGTGCTGATGGCCACAGGTTCTAACGAGCAAAGCCTTCAGGAGATGCTCTCTGCAGAGCTCCACAGCCCCATGAAGCACTGGGTGCGAGTGTCATGCTGAATTAGAGCTGGGGGACCTCGCTGAAAGGTCTGTTCCAGCAGTCATCCTTGCTTTAAACCCACACCAGTCTGCAGCCCTCTGAATTAAAGTACCGCAGAATGGCTAAAATGAGTCCTGCACATAATTGCAACAATGAACAATGGTAGAAACTGAATGTATCTAAAGCAAAAGATGCATCAGCTAAAAGCAGTCAATAATAAGCAGCATTATCTAGTAGATCCCAGGGCAAAAGGTTTGGGTTTCTCCCTCTTAATTTACGGCAGCCTGTTTCCAGTCTTAATCCTTCCATTATTCATTTTTCCTAAGTGCAGAAGAGGAAATTTACTACTCGTTTCTAGCACTATTTGAATTCTGGAGAGGGGAGATGCTATGCAATCTGTTATTCTTATTGGCAGTTGGTGGCTTCTGGTATTTTGGCCTAAAAACTGAAAGCCCATTAGAGGGTGTATCAACACCACAGCTACAAATAAATCTTTAAGATTTGAAAAATATTTCTTCAGTTGCAGCAAAAAACAAGCTGCTGTAACATTAGGAGGAGGTTTAACTAATTGGAACTGCTTCATGCATGCTCAGCAACAGCTGGAATAACAGAAAGCTGTTTCTGACTAGGAACAGCAGATGTTATGAATTTCATCTGGTCAGATCTGATGGCTGTTGGGGAGGTCCTGCTCCACATCTGTGAAATAGTCACCAGATTCCACATACCAACTTTCTGAAGCAAACAGGTTTAGAAATAGAGGAGCACATTTTCTCCAGAACTGTTGACAATGACATATGCAGCTCTCAGACAGCCTTCAGAGTAGGAGGAAAACAGTGAGTGTGTAGAAACACTTTATAAATGCCAATGGGGAACACAAATATGTTTAAAAATTGTGATTTGTGCTCCAAGCATCATAGTATGCAATTTTAAAGTCAGCGATTAGGCAATATTAAAATTAGAAAAAAGAATGGGATTTTTATTACAGTAATTATGCCATTGCAGTTGCTGGCATGGATGACATTAATTATACTTTGTAAAAATGTCCTCTATATCTTACATGTTCATAAAAGACAAAGCTAGGTGGGCATAAGCCCACTGATGTGATCAAAACCATGCAGATAATAAGGACAGGATCCAAAAAGCACTTGCATGTAGGTTAGGTGGGTTGCAGGTATCTGAGTATAACAGCAGCCTGTGAAAACCTCCCAACAAGCGCCTATGCCCAAGATGCCACAAGCGTTTCTGGTTTGCCTCCAAGCAAGAGGGAGAAGGGTTTGTGGTCAAGTTTTGCCCAGCATCCTGCTGGCCAAGGGATTTGGAAGCCTGAATTCAAGTTCTCCCAGATGCTGATGTGCACCTCCCCAGCGCTGAAGCCGGGTGCATACGCCCTCCAAACCCCAGCAGCACTGGACTGCCGAGCAGAGGAAATACAGGCAGGAGTGAATGCGAAGGTGGAAGGGGGAGGAGGGGAATCTTTCCCCTGCAGCCACATGCTGCAGAGGGGAATGGGGGAGGCCTGGCTCCAACAGCTTTTTATGCATGTTGTACAGGAGGGAAAGCTTTGTTCTTTATTTCTCTCCGTGAACTGATTAAATTACCTTCCACACATTTTCATTGACTGTGACCAACCATATCCTGTTGACATTCATCCACGACAGGTTGGGTGGGGTTTTTGATAGATCTTCCCCCAACATGCGGTTCTCACAGCTTCAGAGATGGTTTTGTTGCTGCAGGAGGAGGGGGAGGAGGTGAACGAGATGCAGCCAGGAGCAGAGAGCTGATGTAAGCCAGGCTTCTGTGATCTGGTCTAAGCAACAATAAGAACCCCGTTCTTCCATTGTTAGCCAGTTTGTTGCAATCATGCCCATTCTTTCCTGCCTTCAGCTTTATTTCTATGAGGACCATTGAATCCAATTTCAGATCCAGTGGCACAAGACTGCGTATCAGTCCTGAGCTCTTTTCACAAAGGGAAACTGTGAGGAAAGCTTCTTTCAAAATATTTTATAATGAAAAAGTAAATAACATTTGGCAAGTCAGACCTTTTACTCCATTTTTATTGGGTGAGAGACATGTAGAAGAAGCAATTTTCTCATTCCCAAGTTGGTCAGAATCAGAACTTGATTTTGAACAGAGTACCTTTCATGTTTTCCAGATATTCCTCTTCTGTTCCCACTTTTCCATTCTTGCTGGCTGCACATGAGGAAGGAAACTACACCTGCCAACAAGCACAAAACCAGCTTCTTTCAGCAAAAATGTCTTCTTATACCAGGTTAAAGTGCTCACTGAATTTCAGCCTCAGTCACCCTAAGCATTAAACTACTGGGAAGCACCTTGTGGACATTTAAGATGAGCTGGAGTTAGTCTTGGCTACAATCATCTTCTGCTTTTATGGCTTTTCATGCCTATTCCTTTGCTTTGGCCATTAGCTTGCTGGATCTCCTGCCCGTTTTCTTCTTCATAATAGCAGCAAACCTGGTATATGGGTGCCAAAAATCCTTTAGGCTTGCAAGAAGACAAGCAAGTTACTGGTGTTAACACCAAGAAACCCCCAAACAAACGCGAAACCTTACACATGCATCTCTTAATACATGTGTGAAGCCTTCAGAGGCTTGAGTATACTCAAAGCCGGTGTTCTGCAGGCTCCACACCTCTCTTCTTATTCCAGCTGTCTTGTGCTTTAATACCCCTCTGTCCTTCTCCTTCCAAGCTGAAAAAACAGTGAAATACAACCAACTTGCTTAAATAAAGATGCTGACATATAAAGAATACTGGTAAGCAAGCCTCACATGCATGGCTTTGTGTTTCTCACTAAATAATTAATTTATTTTTCCTTTTTTTTTCCCTGGCCATTTAATAAATCTTCCCCCTCACAATCAAGAATGATTTTTCTACACATTAGAAGATGTATTGCTGCAACCGCTTATCCTTCATTGTGGAGGACCACAGTGGAGCAGAGATCCACCTGCAGCCCGTGGAGGACCCCCTGCTGGAGTGGGTGGATGCCCAAAGGAGTCTGTAACCCCATGGGAAGCCTGCGCTGGAGCAGGCTGCTGGCAGGACCTGTGGACCCGTGGAGAGAGGAGCCCACACTGGAGCAGGTTTGCTGGCAGGACTTGTGACCCCATGGGGGACCCAGGCTGGAGCAGTCTGTTCCTGAAGGACTGCACCCCGTGGAAGGGACCCACACTGGAGCAGTTCGTGAAGAACTGCAACCTGTGGGAAGGACTCACGTTGGAGAAGTTGGTGGAGGACTGTCTCCTGTGGGAGGGACCTCACGCTGGAGCAGAGGAAGAGTGTGAGGAGTCCTCCCCTGAGGAGGAAGGAGTGGCAGAGTCAATGTGTGATGAACTGACCGCAACCCGCATTGCCCATCCCCCTGTGTCGCTCAGAGGGAGGAGGTAGAGAACTCAGGAGTAAAGCTGAACCCAGGAAGAAGGGAGGGGTGGGGGGAAGGTGTTTTAAGATTTGTTTTTATTTTCTCATTACCCTACTCTGACTTTTGATTGGTAATAAATTAAATTAATTTCCCCAAGTTGAGCCTGTTTTGCCCATGACAGTAATTGGTGGGTGATCTCCCTGTCCTTATCTGGACCCACGAACCTTTCATTATATTTTCTCTCCCCTGTCCTGCTGAGGAGGGGAGTGATAGAATGGCTTTGGTGGGCACCTGGCATCCAGCCAGGGTCAAACCACCACATTCATGTATTTCTTATCCTGACTCTTCACTGCCATTTTTTCTCCCTGACCTGTCTCCATCAGGTCTGGCTGGCTGGGCCTGTTTGTATGCTTGTTTGTACCCTGCCTTTCAGCATGAACTCTATACTCTTTACGTCAAATGTTCAATTCTCTGAAGTTTGAGTGGATTCCAATCACTTGGACAAAGAAAAAAAGTACAAACATTGCAGTTGAAGCACAAGTGAGAAACGGAAGAGAGAACGGTTTTGTGCTGTCAAACGCAGCCCTGCATAGCATCAGTCAAAATACCATGGTAAATAAATAGAAGCACATGAGAATTGTCCACAGATATTAAAACAGCACATAGAGCCATCTACTTGCTAAAGAAACATACTGCATACCACAAGTGGCTGGCATGCTTACACCTGCTAAATATTTTTTGGCACTGATGCTGCCTGCCAGCTTGAGGTCAGTTTGACAAATGTATTTATGGAGTCACATCTCTGCCTTTGACTCAGTGGATCATTTCTTATGCCCATGCTGTAATTACAGGGAAGCAGCGGAATTTGACAGGTTCATGGTTTGTTGACATAATGTGAAAAGAGCAAAAATCCTTCCTTAGGAGAATGGAAATTAGGCACTGATCCTCTGCACTGATTAAATGAGTCCAACCCGAACACTCAAGTGACCCTCTGAAACAGGTTGTTGCTTTAGTTGAAAATGTCTACATCATCAGGCTAAGGCTTAGCAGATAGCTGTGTCCACTACATTGCCAGCCCCCAAGAAATCATTCTGGATCAATCAGAAGGAAATGTTTTGTCTGTCTGAATCCAGGTCTTCTATGAATTAGGAAGGAGGTGACAGCAGCACTTAGGTCTGGAAAGACACAGGACATTGAGGACGCAGCAGGGATAGGACCCGACACAGTCTGTAAGCTTCTTGTATGGATTAGCCCCATTTTCTGCTCCACTCGGTTACAGATGACTTCAGCGGGAGTTCTGGGTGCTAAACACCTTCTAAAATTGTTGCTAGGTCCCAAGTCAGCCAAGTTTGTGGAAATGCCAGCCTAAATGGCAAATACAAGTAAGGACATAGAATAAAGGAAAAATACAGGCTGAAATGGTTTGGCATTAAGAGACGTTAAGAAAAATCAAGAGCAAACCACCCATGGCTTGGCAAAATGAGAATCCAAAATAGAATCTAAATAGTGTCCTGTCTTTTGAAACAGGATTCCTACATCAGCACAGTGCACAGAGTGAGCTATATTACCCTGTCAATAGCAGGATGGTTGTCTGGAGGCTTGCATGGACCGACCAGGTATGTATGTACTGAAGGGGGAAGGAGTGAAGGTGGTTGGAGTCTCCCCTCCTCACATTATCATGGCTAATGCAGCCAGCACAACCGCCTTGGCTGCACAGTGTAGCTGTGGCCATTCCGTTGCACAGCTCACCCTTTTTCTCCCTTCCCCCTTTCTTCCATTCACCGGCACAGCTGGATCTGTCCCTGATGAGGAGAATCAGATTCCTCCCATCTGATACGGATGTTTAATGTTGAACAACAAAATTATTTTGTTAGGCGAATAAAATGCAGACAGATTCACTGATAACCAAAATCTCCCTGTTTCTGTCAGTGCACTTGAAAATGTCTGCACTGCAATGGGAAGATGCACTTTATTTAGACTGAATCCACAGCCTAAAAGGAAACAGTAAGCTTTTCAAATTAGTGTCGTTCTTTAAAAGCTTCTCTTTGGTAGTGTTAGGAAAAGACTTCCTCCATAAAAGGAAATTTTCTAAATTAATTCTCCAGCTGGTAGTACTTCGCTGTCCTCATAAAGATGCTGCTTACATTAAGGAAAGAGAGATTAGAACAACCACCCCTCAGCCCCACCCTCAGAACTGCTTTTATTTTGCTTGAAGAGATGATGAAATGATCCTAGAGAAGTTGAGCCCCATGACAGAGAGGGGCTGCACTGCCCACCGAGCACTCTGCCAGCAAGTCTCTGAGGCCAGCGTATGCACACGGACAGCACAAGCAGCTGTTTAACCACTTCAAGCTAAAATGCAGGCTGTGAGCTGGGGCGAATCACTCTTTCTGGCAACTAGGGAAGAACGTGGGAGTGGGGAGGAGAGGGATATAAATTCTGGCAAAAGATCGGAGCAACTAGCAAGAAGAGCTGCCATTGCTAATAAATTGCCGTTTTCTGACAATTATTCCGGGTGCTTGACCATGTGTGCTGGTTGACCATAAAGTGGACGAGATCACAGATTCCTAGAAAGTAGGGTTGAAAAGGCCTTGTTTTTAAAAATTGCCAGTGATTAAAGCCCCTCAGTCTCTTGAAGTATTCTATTGCTCTGCTGCCCTTGCAGCCCAAACATCTATGCTGTATTTCCTCTACTGTAGTCTCATCTTCTTACTCCTTGTTCACCTAAGGCAGAATATGGGTGGGGGAAGGAAATCAACCACCAACTTCTTTATGATGATCTTTTACATATTTGGAGACTGCAGCCTACATTTCCTTCAAATTTTCCTCCTCTGGACTATGCAGTCCCAGTTCTTTCAGGTTTTTTTATGGGTTATTTTTTCTAAGGTATCTTTTTTGCTTTCCTTTAGGCTCACTCCATCTGTCTTCAAGGGTGGTATATAACACAGTACTCCAGTGAAGTGGAACATCTATATTAGCTGTTTTACATTTAAAAACTCCCATTTAAGTGTCCTCATTTGATGATTGCCTTTTCTCATCAGTATAGCACTTATTTCAGTTTGTGATGTATTATCAACCCCCTCACATGTTTTTCAGCAGAATCGATGCCTACATATTTGTTTTCTATCCTGAACCAGATTGTTCCTAAGCCTATGTCCTCACTGAACTCCATACTGGCTATTTAAGACTATTCCTCCAATTTGTCATGATCCCTTGAAATTGCACTCATCTCACCAGTATGGTTACAGTCCCTTCAGGCTCTCATCACCTGAAGACTGAAGAAATATACGGTCTATTCCATCATCCAGATGGGATGGACCCTTGCCAAATCTCACACAATGTAGTTCTCAGTTAGACAGTAAACCATTGGTGACGACCATCTGACTTCCCCTTTCTAAGGTATTCTGGGGCCTGTCTTACCATAGCTTCATCTGGACAATATTTCACTGACCTGTGATGTGAGATCATGTCAAAAGCCTTACTAACACCAAGACACATGATTAAAATTTTCTGGTGTTGCTTTTGATGGACAGGACAAAAATGTTTTCTTGGAAGCACCTGAACACCATGCAAAGGCTACTAAAGGAACCAAGTGCTAACAGATGAGCCAGAGTACTTTATGTCCTTTGAGAGTGCTCCAGTTACAGCTCTTAACCCTACTGCAGTGAAAATGGAGACAAGACTGGGATTCACTCTCACTTAAATTCATCCACCTAAAAATTGGCACCCAGTCTATGCCAGTCAAGCAGGCTCTCTTCTTCCTGGTCAATGGAGAGGCACAAATGCTGGTCTTCAACTTTGGTCTAAAATTCAAATAAATCACCATCAAAAAATGCCAATTTCTTTGACTAGCCAAACTAGGTAGCTCATATGAAGTCAGGTAATTCCCTCCTCTGTGTGCTTCAGTTACTTCCCTCTGCAGAATTTCATTAATATGAAATATTAATGCTCTCACTGACTGTCAGCTTGAAGCTCTTCACAAGAGAGATGGGTTTGCACTATGTACTTACATGGTGGCTCTTGTGAGCTCAGGCCTTTGAATACCATTGTAATATCAAGAATAAATAAAAAATGTTGGGCTTGGTTCTCCCTACTACACCACAATGACTTGAAATTTATTGTTTGAAGAGAATCAGGCGATTTATTTTCTCTAGGCCCATCCCTCAAGGCCCAGAGAAAGGCCCAACAAAAGCAAGTCTTGGATTGTAATTTCAAAGGATGGACGGGATATCTGTTATGTTTCTGTTTAATAGAAAGACTCTTTCTAAAGCACACAAAACTTCCTCAAAGCTCATCCATCAGGCCCAGATTTTAGGTCATAACCCAGCAGTCAGACTGACAGTCATAAGGACAATTAGACCAAGGAAAAGAAATACCTTTGCTCAAGTCAGTGAACTGGAGCACCCTCTTCTGCTTCTGCAGCAGAACTTCATTTCTTGTTTCAGGTTGACCCACAAGCAATGGCAGGTGAAGCAAGGACACCAAAAGTATCCCTGAAGGTTTCAGCAGAAAGAGATGAAAGGGATGTGAATCAGCTCCTAAGCAGCTGCAGTTTACAGTATGGCTTAACAGCGTGACCCCAGGTCAATGGCAGCTTCCCATAACATGCTGGGCTGCGGGCTCTGGTGGTTTAGGAGCTGACTCACAAGCCTTCCCGTCACCCCTGCTTTGGGGACATGACTCCCTGAAGAAAGACAGGGCAAACAGCTATGGCGATCAATCTTAACCTGCCACCATGATGTGTCAACGCCTCTGAATCATCCAGCAGGCTGCGCTTGCACTCCCCAAACATTTCTGCACCAGGAGGATGATTTTATCCACACATTTGCCAGGGACAGGGCACTCTGCAGCCTTCAGGAGTCTCCCAACCACAGTGCAGGAGGCCTCTTCCAGGAGACCCATGCCGAGCCCCAGTGTGCATTTTTGGTGGAAGGACTGGTGGGGACAGAGGGGCACTGGCCTTACCAAGGCAGCTGAGGTTGGCCATTCTGCAGCCCAGGTGAAAAGCAGCCTGGGCTCTGTCCTGAATTAGACAAAATTTTCCAGGAGTTTATATAACTATGCTCACACTTCCCAGTCATGGGCGTGATGGCATGAAGTATAAACATCCGTGTTCAAGACTTTTTACTCTTTATTAAACAAGCAATGCTTGCCTGTCCTGGGTCAGACAGAACTCACACCTGCCAAATCTCTGGGCAGTGGGATGCCATGAGCGTAAAAGCACAGTCTAGCATTCAATTTTAAAAAAACAACATGCTTAGCCTCACTAGCTGTGAGTCAGAAGCCAAAAACTCTTTCTATAAATTGCCACAAAAGCACAGATAAGCCAGGGGGATTGCCCAATGTCCTGGCACCTGCAGTCCTCTTTTCTGCTCTCCATTCTTTTCCTTGTTTGCTGTCACAGTCACTTTTGCATGATGTAAAGGGGAGACTGAGAAGATCATCCTGATCTACTGAGTTCAGTCTGCCCCAGCCACTGTTCAAAAAGGTCCGCAATACAGGTATGGCTTCAAAAACATATGGTAGTGCACAAAAAATGAATTCAAAAGGCCCAAACAACAGGGGTTCCCAGAAAGAGCAGGGGAGAGTAACACCCCAGCTCCTGTGGGCCTCATCCAACAGTCTCTCCCTGTATTGCCAGCTGAATGAGGAGCACTAAGCAAAAACTATCTAGGAAACTAGTGCCTTTAAAGGCAGTCAGTTTTTATCTGAGCTCCTGCAGCACACGATCACTCCAGCCAGAGGGATGACTGCCCAGCTATTTGCCACTTCCCAGCCTCAGGCCTTTCATGTGAAGAACAGTTTGCATCAAGCCAGTGCTACTAAGGCTTCCTCATACTGGGAGGATGGAGCAGGGGATGAAAGGGAGGAAGGGAGGAAACGCTAGCGAAGATTTATTGAGTCATCCTAGTTCCGGGTTGTGACAAAAGGCTGCCCTGAATCTAGGATGGGCTAGGGTGAGGAAGAGAATTCTTGGTTTAACCAAATTGTATTTGGATCCTTACCTAGACCTTCCTTTTCCTTTTCCTTTTCCTTTTCCTTTTCCTTTTCCTTTTCCTTTTCCTTTTCCTTTTCCTTTTCCTTTTCCTTTATTTCTTTTTCTTTTTCATCTGCTTTTTCTTCTTCTTCTTCTTTTCCTTTTTTCTTTTCCTTTTCCTTTTTCTTTTTCTTTTTCTTTTTTCTTTTTCTTTTTCTTTTTCTTCTTTTTCTTTTTCTTTTTCTTTTTCTTTTTCTTTTTCTTTTTCTTTTTCTTTTTCTTTTTCTTTTTCTTTTTCTTCTTTTCCTTTTCCTTTTCCTTTTCCTTTTCCTTTTTATTTTTATTTTTCCTTTTTCTTTTTCTTTTCCCTCTTCTTTTTCCTCTTCTTTTTCTTCTTCTTTTTCTTCTACTTTTTCTTCTTCTTTTTCTTCTTCTTTTTCTTCTTCTTTTTTTTTCCTGTTTTTTCTTCTTTTCCTTTTTCTTTTTCTTCTTCTTTTTCTTCTTCTTCTTTTTTTTTTTTTAAATATCTCCAATAGAAGCAGGAATTTATCTGCTATTACTATTGTCTTTATTGTTATGCAGGATAATGAATTTTTAGACAGTGCCAGGATGATTTGGTCACAACGAAGACCACATCTCTTCCAATGTTTAAGGCAGTGATTTAGGTACAAGTGTACAGAATAACTATGCTGCAGAATAACGATGGAGAGTCATTTCCAACTCCCTTGCTTCTCACTCAGGATTGTATTAATCAGAATAATTACATGTGTTAAGAAGTGTAGCTTTGCTATGAAAGAAAGGGACACTGTATGCCTCCGGAATAGTTTTTGCACGACTTCCATGTATGGGGAGGTAATGTGTGCCATATCCAGCTCAATCCAGCACTTAGCACAGGTCCAATTACAGACCTTCTGCATTATCATCTTACGTGTGTAGGCTTTTGTGACATGAAATAATGAAGGAAAATCAGTCAAAAACAGAATAGCTACCATCCTCTTTGCATAAAACCGGGTGGGAAAATGTAAATCTATTCTCTCACATAGTATAACTTAGCTAAGATTACAAAGAAATGAAAAGCCATGTATCCAGTGTCCAGAGTGAGCCTTTTCAGGAGGACACCTTTCATTAGTAATCCTTCTCCCTATACAAACTGCCCTTCTTCTCCCTTACATGCTTTCTGTCTCCTCACACCTGTTATTTTCAAGGTTAGGATAATGGAGTACACATCCCCAAGGAACCAGCAAAATGGGTACAGAGTATTTTTCTTGCCAGGAAGAATGAGCTCAGCTCAGACAGATTGTTTACACAGACAGACCTCCCAAAACACTTGTAGTCTGCATTAGGTTTACTCGTAGTCTACAGGTTTATCAGATCATACAAGTGATTTCATCTTACTGTAATACATCAGCTTAACGGGACACATCCTTTGCAGATCCCTTCTGACTGTGCACCAGTGCTCTACAAATAACACCGGTAACAATGTCAGTGATGGTCAGCAAGGCAAGCATTTGCATTCTGCCCCAGTTTTAAGAAAGAGAGGCCTATTTTCAAGATGAGTCAACTCATTTTATGCCAAGAACAGTTGGCATCAGTGCTACTAAAGCATGTATGTTGCCACATTATGTTCAGTCATTTTAGTTTTGCAATCATAGAGCCAAACAACAGGATGTGAGTTAATGCACCTTTGATTAAAGCTCAGGCTAGTTTTTGCTATTAATGAACATCAAAGCTTATTGGCTACCCAAGCATGCAGTGACTTGGGAAGAGAGTTCAGATGATTTTAGCAAAAAATATCCAACAATGACAATCAATCCTTCCTGAAAATTTCTACAGAATTTAATAGCGATGATGTGGCTAAAGCCATCAGGGTGGAATTAATAGCCTATTCACTTCCCTGAAACAACCTCATACTTGCATTATACCTGAGCACAGATGAAGTATCTAAACTAAGGACAATAATAAAACAGTATGGTTTTATTATAACAGTATAAAACAGCAATAGGTCCTGGCACTCTTCATCTCCAAAGGTCTCTATGTAGATTGGGCCCTGAACTGCCTCCTCACTGAAGCTGGGAGATTTGCTGGAAAAAGCAGTAAGGGAGGGCTCACAAACTAAATTATTTTAACAATTAAGTTGCTACTGGAGCAAATGTGGCTGTTAAAAAATGATAGTTCAAATGGTTTGCAACACCCTTTTGGGGAAAAAAATGGAGAGGAAAAGATCATTTATCTAGTTGCTTGTGCTTCTTCCTAGGCATCCGGACCTGGCCACTGCTGGAAGTAGAATGAGGCTGGATGGACCCTTGGTAGGAACCTGTCGTCCCTTCTTACTGTAGGACTGGCTCCACAGTGGTCTCCCTCATGTCTCTCACTGCTAAATTGTAGTGCTAACCAGAATAGTTGACCATTATTGACTGAGAAAATGGTTGCTCTCAATAACAGGCCTTTTTCTGGGCAGGCACAATCCTATTGCACACTAGGCATAAACCTGCACTTCTCTACTCAAGGGGCTGTTCACTTTCCAGTTTGCACACAGGGTCATTTCATCTGGCTGAAACCTTGTATATGAACTGAGGCTGATTAGCTTCAGCAGAAAAAAATTTCACTTCTGTAAAGGAGCTGCAACCAGTACTTTGACAGTCTGTATTGCTTTCATTTAATCAGCTAAGTAAAAGTTTCCTAGATTTGACCTTGTTTTGCTGTTATGACTCTAGGAGAAACAGTTTTGCTTCCCTATCTCAAAATGGCTTGAGTCACAGTCTTAACCTTGCTTTGACACCACTTCTATCTATGTACTTGCCTAAGTATAGGCAGAGTGGTCAGAAGTTGCTGTGATTCAGCTTTGTTTATTCCCTGCTACAAATTGGATGCTCAAGGCTGTGCTTAACATGTAGGGAAGGATAGGGCCTTCTGGCAGCTCTTTGATTTGGGGGGGTGGGGGAGGTTGGCTTTTTGTTTGTATTTTTTTCTTCATTTTGTGTTGTGTTTTGGTTTTTTTTTTAAATCCTGTTTACATTTCTGTCTCCTCCATTTTCCCCAGAATGATAACACAGGGAAATGTGAGAACTAAGCACCAGTTTGCCATTTAGCCAGCCAAACAGGAACAGGAGAATTCTCTCTTGTACAGGTGCTCTTTACTCCAGGGGAATTCAAATGCTGCCTCTGCAGCAGTCCCAGCTAATGCCAACCTGACAGTAATAGGTGAAATATAGAGCACCCTCAGCACTACACATCAAGTTGGTGCAGGAATGTCATTAAACAGCCTGATGTGAGTTACGTTTCATCGATAATGAAATCAGCCTGCTAAATTTCCTCTGAGAATGAAGCAGCAATAAGCAGAAGCAGCCCCTCTTCTGCCCAGAATTCACTGAAATTATGCAAAGAACTCATCACTTTGAAATATGAAAGAAACTACATGTCCTTTTCAGCAGGACAAACTCAATTAGACAGAAAAAATAGAACAGCTGCTTTTTCAAAGAGACAGATGACCTTATGGTGTAATTTTCACACTCAGTCGATCAAAGCTTGTGGTGTGATTCATTGACCATGAGAATGAAACTAGATGAGAGACATTGTTAAAAGGTCATTCCCTCCTATGGATACAAGAGGCTCAAGTAAAATGTTACAAGAGCACATGCCCCTCCTTCAAGAGGTGTTGACCACACCTCCACCTGCAGTCAAACAAGAGAAGATAAAAAAGCCAACATCATTGTGCAATAATGCCCAACACCATGCACAAACATTAATGTTTTGCCCATGCCCCTGTGGTCAGTGAGGGAGCTTTCCTCCCCCTGAGATATTGCTAGGGAGTTTGGACCTGGCCAATGAAGCCAATGAGAATTTGTGTGTTGATTACAATGGACAGGACCATTGTGAAGGAGGATGGAGAACAGCTGAACAGAGATGACAGCTACAGCTTAAGAGAGCAGGTGCTGGGATTTAGCTTCGACTGTTACCATTTGCCTCATTTAAGCCAATATTCCCAAGCCTGAGGACCTATAAATACAATAAAGGAATGAACATCCCTATGGATGAATGTGCAAATACAAACCAGAAAGCTTTTTCAGTATGTAACAATGCCTCTTGCTGCTTCATTGCCAGCAGCATGGGTAGGATCAAAGCAGTTCCTTCCCTTACAGCTTTGGCTTTGGGTCCAGGATTTCGTCTCTCCTGAGCAGAAAGCACAAGGAGGCAGTGTTTTTAGGGACCATCTCCAAAGGGGAAGGTGATCCCACTCATACCTTTTCACCAATTAAGATAATGATGTGGTGACCAGCAGGCCACCATTTGACACTAGGAGAAATGACTTGAGAAAGGGCAGCTCCTTAGAAACCATGCTGGGGAGAGTGGGTTGGTTTGAGACAGTGACCTGAAGAGCAGAAGGAACCGTCCACACGCACCGTGCACATACATGGAGGAACCTGTGGCCTGGAGCTGAGAGACTACAGGGAGGGATGGAGGAACATTTCACACAGGAATATGGGGCACCACTGATGGCGGTGACCTTTTTTTTGAGAGGAGTCCCACACTGCACCCTGGCAGCATGACGTTAGCATGTGGTTAGGTGTTGGCCACATTTCTGGTTATCTAATCAATGCTGAAAAGCTGGCTGCCCTCTGCAACGCTGAGTAAACAGGTGGTTAACTCTGAGCAGAGCTGCTCAGCTCTTGCGTTCACCTACAGGAAACAGATGGGCCAAAAGTTCCTAATCCTCAGCTCTATTGTTCTCGCTTGTTTGCAACTTTCTACAGCCCATGTTGGGTCATTGCTCTCAATGGGCTGTTGAGAAACCTCCCTCCGCAGTCTCCATCCTGTGCCCTATGAGTGCATTTCATAACCTCCAGCCAGGCATGCAAACACTCCTTCTTCTATTGATAAACAATCTGCTGGGCTGGAGAGAGGGTTTGACTGAAACTTTTTCTTTGTACAAAACCCACCACTTTGGGTACACAAATACACTTAAAGATTTTTATTTCATCAAATTATTTTGGTTTAGAAAAATAAAATGGTGACACAGTTACCCCTGTAAATGCTTATCAACTTCTATCATTTTTACATTAGAAAAAAAAAAAGTTGTTTTCATTTTTGGATTAAAATGGCATTTCATTAACAAACTTATAGTTAAAAATACAGAAATGATAGTTCAAAACCAAGAACAACCGCAGTTCTTTTCCAGCTTTCTGGAACTGTTTCCCAGCTGTACTGGTTGCCCGTGCAGCTCTTCCTCCCCTTGCTCTAAACTGCCTCTGCAAGTCCAGTGCACAATGCCTGCAACCAGGAAGGCAGACAGGCTGCTTCTCCAGCCACGGTACTCATATATTACCCTTGTTTGATTCATCTGGAATTACCCTTGTTTGACTCTCCTACAAGTCTGTTGACTTTGACTGAATAGAGATTTACATAATTTCCTCATGGGAATTTTGAAAGCTTATAACACATTGCCCTGAGAGTGTTATTTCCCTATTTTATTTCTACAGCAGAATGAATCTGGATACACTACTGCATATTGCAGCACCTGATGTTTTTTTCTATTCATTTTTGAATCAGGCAAAAATCACATAATAAAAAATGTATCTACAATCGTTACTTGGCTATGGTAAAAAAATGAAAGAACACCCAGATCCCCATCTCCTTTTCTTATCTCCCTCAAAGAGGAAAGAAATATTAATCAAGCTATTTGACAAGATCTTCCCACACTATACAGTGCCAAGAAAATGCAAGTGAGTGCGTGTGTGGCTAGACACAGAGGCACAGCTATGATACGCTGCAGTCTTAGTACAAGACTCATAACATTAATGCTCCTCTCTGCTCCTGACTGACCTAGTGCTCTGCATTATACGTGGTGCTCATTATAGCCCATATGAATGCCAGAAGTTGGGATCAGGAGCCTTATGAGTGGACAAAGATGCAGGAAGATTAAATCATAGAATCATAGAATCATTTAGGTTCAAAAAGACCTCTAAGATCATCGAGTCCAGCTGTAAACCTAGCACTGCCAAGTTCACCACTAAACCATGTCCCTAAGTGCCACATCTACACTTCTAAATACCTCCAGGGATGGTGACAACCACTCCCCTGGGCAGCCTGTTCCAGTGCTTGGTAACCCTTTCAGTGAAGAAATTTTTCCTAATATCTAATCTAAACCTCCCCTGGTGCAACTTGAAGCCATTTCCTCTCGTCCTATTGCTTGCTACCTGGGAAAAGAGACTGACCCCCACCTGGCTACAACCTCCTTTCAGGTAGTTGTAGAGAGCAGTAAAGTCTCCCCTCAGCCTCCTGACTTCTTGTTTGGTGAAGCCAGATAATAGAGTTGCCATGGACCTGATGAATCTGGTGAATGATCTCCAGTCATGACTTACACTGCCTTAGGCAAAGAAGGTGAAGATTCTGTTTTTGAAAATCTTGCTTGAAATCCTTTTGAAGTGTCTCCATTTAAGTAAATAACAGCACAGAGTAGGAAGCACTTCTGTAGGTGCACAAACATGAGGGAAGGAGCTTACCGTTAGGCATCTGTGTTTTTCAGCTCTTGTTTTTCCCATCCGTACACCAGGAACAGAAGACTTTAACTCACAGCCAGGGTGCCATGATGCTTTGTGCAAGAATTAAGAAGATCCAGTGCTGCACTAGGTGTTGGGGGGGCTTACAGACCTGAAGGTGCTTATAAAATTTGGGCCAATAAGTGACAAAGTGAATTCCTTTTCTACATCTCTCTCTGTTGTCTTTAAAGTCTGTGTCACCACCAGCCTGTAAACATCGCAGTTTTCCTCCTATGACCAATCTTGTCCCACATTTGACATTTCACACCATGAGTTCTGGCTTTTTGCTCATGCCTTAAGGAAATTAACTGGTAGGAGTTTGGCATACATTTTCATAGGGAAAAAGGTTACCAAATTCATGAAGCACTGTTTTACACTGCTACTGTGGGGAGCAATCCCTGGCAATCAAAGCCCAGTATTTTTATAACATGGTGGTCATCATTAAGATCCACAGAACATGCACAATTATGACTTTTCCTACCCTTTTCCACAAAGATCTCAGTGGATTGTCGTAGTGCCAGTATCATGGTTCATTTATTTTCCAATGCACCCTGCTTTCAGTGGAACATAAGATATGTAAAATGCTGTGCTAGCAATTTCAATATTTTCTTAATTGATACATTCCCTTAGAGTCATTCTGCACCACTGGAGCAGATCAAAGAAGATTGGCTTTCACTCTCAATCCTGCGGCAGAGCCAGAAGCATCCTAATTCCAAGCAACACAGAAAGATTTCTTAAACACCATCATTTGCATTTTCCTGAGTGCTCAGCTATCAGTACACACTGTTCCCTTTGCTCTGTCTTTTCCCCATTCCCTCATGAACCGTTCCATTGTCCTTTTGCTTCATCTGTTCTATTCCACCTGTTAATAGTCGTCTTTCTATTTTTTTTTAATTTATTTTTCACATTGTGCTGTTGCTTCTTTTTCTCTCCTTTCTGCGTGCAAAGCCCTTTTTTTGTATTTGCTGTTCTCATCCCAGCTCATTCTTTCACAACTTCTCCATCCTGTCAGCATACCTCTCCCTTTTTTACCCCTCTGCTCTTCTTATTTTCATTGTCAATCCCTGTTATGCTTTCCACTCGAGCGCAGAAAAGGAGGATTATCATGGTGACTCTGTATCCTTGCACTAGCACCTGAAGGCCCAGTGAAAACTGGAGCCCCTTTGGGCTGCAGCCTTGCAAACATATTGGTACGCAGTCCCTGCCCAGGGCATTTGCAGTCCTTTCCCCAGGGAAGGCTTTCAAAGGCCTGAAGGAGACTTAAACACTTGCCTCACACCAACTGTTCTCTTGAAAATTGCAGGCTAAACACAAAGGGCTGGAGGGGTGATCTGACTTGCTCAGAGACACAGATTACAGTTGTGGAACAGGGGATAGGAATTAATTGCTCATCTCCCAGTCTGGTACATTAATGGTATGATAAGAAAGAGACAGCACTGCATCAGATTTTTTTTCCCCTTATGAAAAAAGAACCAAGAAAATTAAGCAGCATTTGCAATTAGCCTCACAATATGTGCAACAGTCTGGATTTTTAAATAAGAAAACAGCCTACATTTCCCCCACTCTGTTTAACTTCAGGCAATCCTAAAATGAAATTGCACTGAGGCTGATGAGAGACTTTGAAATGGCCTGCAGTATCCTATCTTCCCCTCATAAGAGAATGCTTTGGTCTGACTGCCTGTTATGTTAGAGATTTTAGCCTTTATAATTAATAATGCCCCAAAGCAACCATATCTCTAAGACCCCAGCCACAGCATTTCAGCTCCTAAATACCTGTGTCCCAGAGGCAGGCAGCACCAGGGGGATATCTGTGCTGTTCTCCAGACACTTGGGTCCTTAGTTGTGGCTTTTTCTTGCACGTGCTGGACGTGGCCAAAAGATGCCATGGTCGATTAAGAACCATTCCTGCAAACTCTGCAGAAGTCTGCAAAACATGGTGTCATTTCACACAGGGACCAAAGCTGCTCAGGGAGCAGCCCCCGAGTAGCTGTCCTCGTGCTTTTTGCAGCATGAAAATCTGAGCATCAATTAGCACTTCTCTTCTAGTGTATTTTTATTATTAATGAGCCATTTTAGTTTCTGGTGGGGCTCCCTGAAAATTAAAGATTTGGACTGACTGAGTCCATCTCCAAGGCTGTGACTCTTGATCTCTCAAAGCATGTTTTCAGCACAGCGGGGCTGCCTTTGAATTCCCCTCTGTCTTTCCCTTCTGCTAACACAAATGGTGAGGAAGCAGACCTGTGTGGCTGAATCATATTTGTGTATTTTCCCAGGCAGGTCCTGAATACTGGAGCCTGCTCTGAACAGAAATGTCAGGCGCAGCGGGACTTAGTCTAGCATGTGGGTGGGTTTACTCAGGCATGGAAATCAAATCTGGGCCCAGGAAGCAACGCTTGATGGCAACGGGACGGGGCTCAGCCTGCAGCTGGAGCTGCAGCCCAACCTGCCAGGGTAGCACAGCATTGATGGTAAGGCATGGTACTCCCTTTCCTGATTTTTTTTTTTTTAACTCTGCTGCACTAGGTATTCTGGTGGGTTCACTTCAAGGCTTCACAAAAATTAAAGAGGGAGAAAATAACAACTGAATTCACATCTAGAATATTTTTAAAAGATGCAAAATGAGTGAATTTCACATAATTTCTTTTTACTCCCTTAAAAGTGGGAAGAAATCACATTTGTATATTTGAATTTTGAAATGTAAACAGGCACTCTGGCCCTTGGTGTTTTGCTGCTATTTATTTTTAATAATGAAAGCAAACGAGAAAAGGAAAGCATCTGTCAAGCATGCAAGCACCTTTTGAACATGCTCCATACACCTGCGAGAAAAAGAATGGCAGCTTCTCTCCACCCTCAAGCCCAGAAGGGAAATACATTCCGGAGAAGGCTAAATCTGAACAGCCCATACTGTGTTCCTATCCTCACACTTCTCTCTCTGCCAAGGGAGAGGAAAAGGCAATACATGGGCTTTAGAACTTAGCAAGAATTTGCTATTACACAAACACTGTTTCCCCCAGATAGATAAATAAAGAGAAAGAAACAAAAGGGTACATTGCCAAGGAGAGAGAAACTCAGGTCCATCAGTACCAGCCCCTTCCCACTGGGTCTTCAGCTAGAGCAGTTCTGCCCAAACTTGCAAAAGTTGCTTCAGGGATTTCACAAGCAAATGTGATGTGCACTTTCTAAAAACAAACAAGCCAAAAACTTGCTGGTTTGTATAAAGACCTACCTCTGCTTCTTCCTTGTTTGACAGCACGTCTTTGTGCATCATTTCATGTCAAATCTAATCTGGCAAAACTCTTCTGGACTGATGTTGTGCCTTTATGCTCCTCCTAATGGACCATGACTAGCTATGGCTCTTACGTGCAAAAGTTTCAATAACAAAGATTGCCATGGACATCAGAGATTATGTAAGGATATAAAACTTCCTGATCAGGGTTTCATATGGCTTCACACATCAAGATGAGTCCACCTTTAGGCAAGCACTATATAGGCAAACGTTGGCAAAACACTGTAAGGCAAACAACAGCAGTATGAATTAGCAGCAGCCATTTGATAGACTATAGCATGGATAGATAAAATTGTTCCTAGACTATTACCTACTCCCACCTGAATGAATTACTGTGTACACCATTGATAATATCTTGGCACACATCAAAGGCAACGTTGACTTAATACCATTAGCTGGTAAACACAGCAACAGGAAAAAAGTGTCATAAGTCAAAAACTAAAGGTCATTTGGTAGCCTGCTTCCTTTCCCTCTCATGTCAGCAGTGCCCCCCCCCCCCCCGCCCCACAAAAGACTTCATGGAAAACTGCCATTTGATTTGGAAGTGTTCCCTTCTTCCCAGGTCTCTCAGAGCATCGTTATAAGCAAGGAAACCATTGCCAGCTTCCTGCAGCTCTCCTGAGCTGTGTTACCATGCCCTCAGTGTCTGACCCTGCTGTCCACAAGAGCCATGGGGTACAAGGGTGAGCAATGCTGTGTCAGCTCTTTGGAGTTCAGAAGTGTCCGTTCTGCATGTGGTTCAGAACCACAGTCTACCCACATACATCATCTATATAACCACACGATCCTGTTTTTGTTATCCCTGCTGTTCCTCCCACCTTCCTTCCTATTGCTTGTGTCATTAGCTTATTGCACCTCAGCCATGAGTAGACTATAAATTCTTCAGGACTTCTTATGCTTCAGTATCTTCTTGCCTAATGGGAACTACCAGAACACAAATAGTCATTACAAAACAAACATAGACCTCAACAGCTGGGACAAATAAGATGCATACATGTAATTTCAGTCCCTAAGGTCTGTTTGACCTAGAAACCCATATTTACTTCAAGCAGTTCCTCTTGTGCTTTCTGCTTTAGGTCAGAGATGAAGCTGAATCAAACTGTAAGGAAATGCAATAAATAAACACTATCATTTCATGGTCTGAAAGTCTGGTATGTTTACATTCAGTTTCCTGGTCAATTGACAGCTGGATAAAATCCAAGAATCGAATAAAAAAAATTGAAGAAAAAAACCAAAGAAAAATTGAAGAAAAAAATCTCTACCAGTAGAGCTCCCTGAGCGGAAAGCAATTCATTTATCACTGCTTCCTTGTAACATAGTCTTCCACAAACTGAGAAAACTACTAGCTGCAGCTTATTTCATATTTTCAGGTTTAAATAAAATATGTACAAAAAAGAAGAGGTGAGATGCCAAGAATGCATGTGGTGTCCTCCAGCACTGGCTTTGCAACACAAAAGATTGAGTGCCTAGTCAGAGGAGAGTGATCCAAGGAAATGGAGGTGGGTATGTCTCCATGGTAGGTGAGACTGGACTCTGTGACCAGAGCTCCAAGCACCCACCTAACAGGCTGGGTTAGGGACATGTGTATTGCGTTGTGCATACCCACACCAACATGAGCCATCCTATCTATTTCAGCTTCTTGCTGAACACAACACAACGCTGCTTCTCTGCATGAGCTGCAGCCTGTTTCCCTGATGTGGGCCACGTGGACTTACACTGGTGTATAGCATGCTATGAGACTGATGGCAGAGTACTTAGACCAGATGCGTACCCAAATCCTACCACCGATGCAGTACAGAGGAAGTTGTTTGCCCCACATTAAATAATACAACACTAAAGTAAAAAGAACATTAAATAGTAGAAAACTAAAGTTCGCTGGAATGCCACCCTGACCCAGCCCTGGGCTCCCCACTCACTGCATGGATGCTTCCATGCCTTAAAAAGTCCCCTGCAAAGATCTTCCTGAGGCCAGGGTTAGTGAAGATGGTGCTCGGCCTGAATGCCCAGCGCTGTCTGGACACCTCAAGGTGCCTGAGGTCCAACCCACAGTTCAGCCTCCTGATGGGATGTGCGTTTCCAAATGGGATGACAGCTGTGTTTGCAGCAATGTCACAGTCAGAGAGGCTTGGGAGCTAGGGTCACCCTAGCTGATGGGTGTGCAGTCTCACACCTCTTCCTTCCCAAAAGGGTACTCTAGTCATCAGTCCACAGGTGGATTTTTGAGAAATCTCACACATATGTCAAAATAAACCTGTGCTCAAGGGTCAACAGGACGAGGAAACTCATTATCAAGCATATTGGAGCTTGCACCAATCTGCAGATCTAATTGAACGTGGTCTGAAACAGGCTCTAGACATTAAGAAAACACAACACCATAACAGCCTTTTGTCTAAATTTCAGCATGGGAATGAGGTATCAAAGCCAGTATGCCTTTGGCATGGATTTCTTTTCTTCTTTGCTCAACATTTTTTTCTCCACTCAGCGTACTTACCCAACCAGCTGCAAACCTCCCCAGAGTCTCAAACATAGTGATGAGTCAGTCTAACGCAGTCTCCAGCTCTTTGCCTGGAAATCTGGCAGGCTTGCTGATGTTACAGCATCAAATCAGTTTCTGCTATCTTTCTTTGGCTTCCTTTCACCCATGTTGCCAGGGCCTGATTTTGCTCTGATTTACACTCAGAAATTATTGCTCATAAATGATTTGCAATTGTGGAAATGACAGAAAAGGATTGTAGTAGGAGGGCAAGGAAGAAAAACAAATGGAAAAGCCCAAACCCACCCTGTGCTTACTGGTCAGCTTTAATACATGGAGGAGTTTGCAAGGGCTGTGACCCATGGGCAGCTACAGCTGCTGGGCTGCCGGTGCTGGCTGTCTGTGCCAGCCCCGGCACGGCCACCCGAGCTCCTCGCCCGGCAGCTGCCCAACTGCCACGGCTTAGAGAGCGGCACTTCGCAGTCAGTAATACCTCAGCAGCTTGCGGGCAGCTCAGGTCCAGCTGTCCGTACGCCAGGAACAGGGCAGACAGCTGGGGAAGCAGTGCTGTCACCCCCCTAAGCTCCTGTGTCATGGCCCATATCCCCACGGTGGGTTACCCAAAGCAGCCTCTGGTTCAGCTCCTCCTGCCAGCAGGGCAGGGTAGCAAGCCAAAGGTCCCAGTTTGCCATGGAAATCAGTAGTAGACAGAGGGCACGATCATCACCAGAAGCTTCTCTGCACATAGGTGTCCACTACAGGCAGAAATAAAACCTGCTGTAAATTGACCTCCAGTCTTGAGCAGCACTGGCCACACTCTGTACTGAAGGAGGAGACCCAGGCACATATGTCATGCATATGTCAAAATAAACCTGTGCTCAAGGGTCAACAGGATGAGGAAACTCATTATCAAGAGAGAAGATGCTTGCATTTATAATATTATTTGCTACATTTGCTACATTAGCATATGTTCAAGAACAGCATCAGTGATCTGCTTTGCCATCGTCATATTTTAAAGAGAAGACTTCTTTTCCCCCAATGTGCTTGTGCAATGTATAAGCATATTGGAGCTTGCAGCAATCTGCAGATTTAACTGACTGTGGTCTGGATACGGCAGGTCCTGCATGTGCCCAGGTCTGTGGGCAAAAGAGGCGAGGGGACAGGGAGAGACAGCCAGCCAAGGAGGGGACCAACACCCACCCGTCTGTCCAGCTGTGCTGAGGGATCCTCAGTGGGACACCTTGCAGCTTTCTGTCCTTCCACTCTTAATGGAATGAGAAGAGCCCTGAAGGTGAGATTTCAGCTGCACAGCAATTTGAACTCAAGTTAGACCAAAGACAAAAAGTCTGCAGCTTTCACTATAAAGGTATCTGCCGTCCAAAATGACCTTGTGCTGGCTTTCAGCACATGGTGAACTTCAACCCTTTATTGAAAAACTTTCAATAGAGGTAAACACGCTTTTGCTGGCGTTGAGCTTCCAAGAGTTAGACTCACAAATATACCTCATTTTCTTTTTTTTTTCTGACTGAGCCCACAAAGTCCAACACTTACTTTGGAGGAAGCAGAGCTGTGCATTGCTCTTTCACCGCCCACCCCAGCAGTGACCACACCACGCTGTCCATAATGTCACAGTACTGTGCGTGTCCACCCAGCAGGGCTACTGCTGCCATATTATATATTAAACCATGTGTTTAATGTTTATAGGTCATTTTGTCCTCATCTGCATTATAATTTTTTTGCGCATCATAAATGCAAAATGAGATTCACTTCTTCTCCCTATGCCTTTGGTTTATTGCATTTACATAAAGCTGTCAAACATTTACGAGGACTTTTATAACTTTATTAAATGAATTTCTTCAACCACCAAGGAGATGACATTTCCACAGTAATACTGTTATTTCCCAAACTCTATTTTCTGGTATCTTTGGCCTCACTGAAGTGGCACATTTTTCATTAAACTTAGCAGTACATAAAGTCATTAAGGTGACAGTAGTGTGCCATTATAGCTGTTGTAGCAATGCTGGTAGTGACTTCACCCTTGGGTCATCTGAAGCAATTATTAAGTAAAGTGTCAAGAGATATTGAATGACTTAGAAAACTTAGAATTGCCTTGCTGTAAGTACCTCTTCTATGCAGACAGCACAGAAAGCTGACCTTCGTAGCTCAACTCATCTGGAAAAAAAGAGAGAGCTATCGAACAGTGCAATTGACACAGCCAAAAATATTAAGACATCCTTTCCTTCCTCTCTAGTATTCTTCGTAAACTGAATCTTTTTTTACTCCCAGCAACATGATTTCATTTTGATTTCCGGCTGCTTTAGTGATTAAACTTGCCTGCTAACCCTGAGGGCTCTGCTGATCTTCCTGCGTGTCACAACCTGTCATCAGAGTCACAGTCACTCTTGTCCAGCAGGGGAAAACTGGATGCAGAAGCAACAAATAACCTTAAGAAATGGGAAGCAGCCTGCTAACAATATAAAGCCTGCCTATTTCCTTCCCTGTACAGCATTTAAAACTTATTGGATGATTCAAAACCTTCTAAAGAGATATGAGTCTTATTTTTCAGACAAAGGTCCAAAACCACTTTGCAAGTGAGGGAGAAATAATTTTAAATTCACTTCCCAAAGTCTCTGAACAAGCCTGGAGCAATAGAGAGCTACTGATATCTCTTAATAGTGTCTGAACTGGTCACATAAATTACAGGCCAAACTTTCTAGCAATGTGTCTCAAGGCAAGCATCTCACCTTGGCTTTAAAGGATGCTAATTTTTATCATATTGGGAAAATAACATTCTACAGCCACTTTGTACAAGTGGCACAAGAACAACAAGCACATGGCAACCCAGCATCATCAATGCTGTAAAATTTACATAACATAAGCCTGTAGTTTTGGTTACAGTGAACTTTTAAAAATTGTTACAGTCAACGTAACTTAGGATTTTCAGGGTCCAGTCTTAAAATTTACAAGGGTTCATTACAGAGGTTTTTTTCTAGCAGTATTCCTGAATCATTTATTATTTCTTACATTTTGAGATTTCTGATGAACTCCATTTTTGGACATCACTTACATGCTAAGAAGTCCCGAACACTTCACTGTGACAAGTACAAAACACAGCTGAGACTGTAAACTCTGCAGGGCAGGAATTGCGCGTGCTGTACGATAAGTAAATGAGTTTAGGCAGGATCTTGTAATTCATCACTTTAGGTTGGGCTGATGGCAGGCTTCTGTATCCTATTATACAGACTTAAAATGAAAAATGCCAAATCTTTACCAATCTGTAACAGTAAGGGTAGAAATCTTTTATTCTGGAAGAGAAAGGGGTGGTGCTACCTCCAGCTGAAATTCAGTGGAAAATCGCAGCCAAATGGCTCGGCCATTTCCAAAGAGCAGCATTAGGATCGGCACGCTCTCCTCTTGCCTGCTTGTGTTAGCATTTCCAGAAATGGTTTGTTTGAACAGCTGCAGCGTCTCCCTGCTGTGCCGCAGGGACTTGAAATGCGACTGGCGATAAAGGGGGAGGCGATAGCCTTGGTTTTTCAGGGCTAAAGCTGTAAAAATGCATTCAAGTTTGGCCACATTACAAATCTGGTGGGTGATTTAAGTCCGTGTGAGTGGGGGAATAAGAAAAATATGCAATGCTGATGTTCAGCACCATTACACCTGTGCCAGCTCAATCACCCAATCCCCCTTCCACCCACTCTGAACTAAATGGGGCAATTGCCTGTATTACATCTGCGGGCCACTGCTGACCTTGCTGTGGCCAGGCTAGAATAGCTGCACATAGGCATACACTCAGATTTGGGAGAGGAGGGGTTGCTGAGGGAAGAAGCCATTTGAGTGCAAAGCATCTGGAGAAAGAAAGAAATAAAATCATATTCTGCCTAGTGGCTTGCATTGGCTTGGCCAGAGAGAAGAAAGGTAAGGGAAGGAGGCACCTTGCCAGGTATTCCAGTGTTGGCAGCAGTAAAACATCCACAGTTACCTGCCACAGCTGGCAGCACAATGAAACAATATGTGTCCCGTGAAGATGTGCACCCAGCCGAGGAGGTGCATCCGGCCACGGAAACCTGCTCCAGAGCCCCATGAAGGTGGGGCATGTTGAGTCATGCAAGAAGAGTCAAATACAACCTCCCCTGTGTCCATTCCCTGGGGGGGGAGTGTGCTGGGAGCCTTCTGGACAGCTGGTGTCACCTCCTGTGCCATGCAGGTATCACGTCCCATGTAAGTCAGCAGCCTGATTGCACCTTTGCCTCTTTCCCCATCACTCGGCACTGCCTTCATGGTGCAGGAAGCCATGTGCTGCTGCCACAGGGAGCCACGGTGCCGCGGTTTTGTGACCGTGGTGAGTCACAGATCTGCACTGCCGCTTTGCATAATCAAAGACTTGGGTTTCATGTTTACAGCTTTTAACAGAGACCAGACACAGCAGTCACAGCTCGGGAATGGCTGTCCTTCAAGGGTCCAGTGACATACCTGCTGTGGTCTGACTAACGTAAGAGCTGGGTCTTCCTGGAAAAAAAAAAGAGGACACTGTCCTGTGTCCCACAGGACAAAACAGATTTCCCCAAGTCTTTCTTCTGCTATCCTCCAATCTGAGAAGTGCCAACATGCCGGGGGTCGCTCTAGGTGGCTTCATGTACAGGAGTAGGCTGCAGTGGTGTGGATGTCTAGGGAGGCGGGCTTCTCCAGGGGTGCTGCCAGGCAGAGCAGCCAAATGTGGTACCTGACGGTGATATAGTTAACATGGGTTAGACCTGGGCTGTTCCAGAGGGCAGTCAAAGAAGCAGACACACAACTGTGCTTAGCATACAAGTGAGCCAGTGGATTTCACTTAAAGTGGTTTTCTTTTTAACCATAATTTTACAGCCAGCAAAAGTTTCACTCAAAGCATTAGAGAACATTCAAAACTTGTGAAGATGGTGCTTGTTAACATCATTGTCACTACAAATGTAAAACAGATCTTTCAGTTCTATGCTTAAAAAAAATGGTGGTGCCCTTTGTCTCCTGTGAGCCATCCTAGTTGCTTTATCCCCTTCTGTTGAAACTCTTGCCCTTGCTGCCTCACAGTGACTATGCTGTTCTTCAGGCTATTTTATCCCATGCATGCCCAGCTGTATATGTGCACATCTATACATGCTATTTATACATCTATATATAGCACACAGTTATATGTGTGCATATCTATAGACAGAGGAGGCAAGGACACAGACTCTTGCCTTCTACAGAGCTGGCAATGTTTATGGTGATTCCTGTGCTGCCTATCTGTTTGGACATCTTATATGTCCTTGGCGTAAGCTGGCTTGCCATGATAACTGCTCCCTTCAGCTGGCTCAAGCACTAGACATGTTGCTGGTGCTTGTAGTTTTTAATCAGAAGACTCACATTTTTTGATGACTTTCCTGAAGCCTCAGCTCCAGAGACCAGGGATTACAGGAGGAACTTTGCTTTCTCCCTTTTTTTTCCTTTCCTCCTTTCTTTTCTTCTAAAGTAAGCTTCAAGCCTTTTGGCTACAAAAACATGGACTATACAAAAGACCTCAGATACCAGAAAGCAATTAAACTTCTTATTATCTTTATAAGATCTCATGGGCTTGAATCACCTAATTCATCATTTTTCAATACTTCAGATAAGCAAAAATAGAAGTGAGTTATTTTATTGGCAGTTCTCCGTTTAGAGAACCTTGTTTACTATCTACCAATTACCTGGTCATTTCTTCTGCATTCTTCATTAGCGATAAAGTTCCATTACGCTGCCTGTTTGGCTAGGCTGGTTTAACTCATTTCTTTGGGCCATTACTTTTACTGGTAACAACTTGTCTGGCTTTGTATACTTTTTAGTTCAAGCTTTTTATTTGGTATATCATTATTGGTATGGTCAGAAATGAGTAGTTTTTAAAGGTGTTAATTAATCTAAAAGCCTCTCTGTCACCATTTACTTCACCTCAGATCTTTTGCCTTGCATATTTCCTGTCTTTACCAATTTTCTCTGCATATTTTAAGTGGAAGTACATAGCCTCTTCCATAGGCATCAGGCCTTTTTTTTTTTTTTTAACTTATCCATTCTTTCAAAGACCAGATACATATAAGAACAAGACTTATTCTGATTATAAAGTGTAATCTATCTCCTATTGCTGAGGTCAGTCCAGCTACTTTATTGCTTCTTGTTTACAGTCTGAATGAGAACAAGATCTTTTCCCATCAATCTTCCCTGCAGTCTCTAAAATGCACTATTTATTGCTCTTAAACTTCTGGTTAAATAATATTCAGTCATCTCTGAAGCAATTTCAAATGGAGAATGTTCCTGAGGACAGTTAAGAGTCAGCAATGCCTTTTCATTGTATGGGATGACATAAATGACAAATGATGAGTGAAGACACCATTAAGCTTTATAATTTCTTTAGATGAGTTTGCCTGACACCTGTTTAAATTCAACACCAGCATTTGCAGAGTGAATACCAATTCTCCCCACAAGCCTTCATATGATTTTACAGGGAAAAGAGTATTTTGATTGCACAATTAAAAAATGCCAGAAGAAAAAGCAAGTTTAGCATTATGCACAAACTGTGAGCAGTCATTGCATGAAACCAGCCTTAAACGTTCTGCAAATATGCAATCAGAGTAACTGAGGCAGAGTAAAAACAGCTACGGTAGATTTCAGTGTACCCTGGACACGACCTGTGGGTCTTAGTGCACCACACAGTGACAGCGAGATATGTCAGGTCAAAGCCACACTGACCCCATCTGTTCACAAATGAGGTGGTTCCCTTCTCCAATTAAGAGGTCTTTAATGACAGCACCCTAATTACCTTTAGCTCACTACTGTGAAGCAGAAGTGCTGGATCGGTTACTGGACAGATGTCCTTTCCCAGGTCCAGCTGTGCCGGCGGAAGAGGTTGCTTTTCCCAGCCTGGCCCAGATGGTCATTGCTGCCCTCTTGCCCAAGGTCGCTGTTCCCTCGGTGTTACCAATGCAAGGGCTCCTAACCCAATTCAGTTTAAATGATACAGGTTCACAGAAACCAGCAGTTTAAACTGTGCACTTGAAGAATACTTCAAATTAGCAAGAGAAGCAAGAAAGTATAATTTCAAATATACTTTATAGCCATAAACCTGCCCACAATTTTTGGCACTCCAGGCTTCATACGAGGCCACAAAAAGCCACACACCCAAATTGGGCCCCCACCCGAAGGTCAAGGTCATCTGACAGATTGCTATCACAATTGATAGCAAAGTTCTGATGTCTCAAATATTTATGCTAATTTTAGACACCCCTCACATTGCTCAGATGGGCATGTACTTTTAAAGAACTCCCTGATTCAACAGCACATCTCACTTAACTTTCAGTGTCCTCAATGGCAATACAGTCACAGGGATGTATATGTGAGCATAATTTGGCCTCCAAAATCCTTATTGGTAAGAACAAATGAGAAAAGCAGACAAAAAGCAAAACCAGAGGCTGAATTTACAGAACAGACTTCAAAAGAAAACTTGACTCTTCCAACTCTGTCATGAGTTAACAGAACATTAGAGATAGATAACAAAATCCAGATGCACTGCCCCATACTGTCCCTTGTGATCAATGCAATTAATTAAAACATTTTCTAAAGATGTGCAGCTGGATAAGTGTGTACTGGTTGCCTGTGCAGAGCATATAACAACACAGAGACAAATGTGACATGCCTGACACGTACAGAACTCCTGCCCTAGGTAGAAGCTCCTTGCCCAAAGAACAGTTGAAGATGTGAAATAAAACCCTCAAATCCAGTGGTACTGGTCACATTTGTGATCAGTGCCATCCTTAGGACTCCTGTTGGATCTTGGTCTTCACGCTTACTTAAATATACAAGTGACTCGCTTTTGTAACGAAAGCCGATTGAAGGGGGTCCATTTGTTTAAATTATTTTCTAATTTCAAAAGTCCTAGAAGGTGAAATGTGTGTCACTGCTAGGACAATCCTTTCTCTATTCATTTCCCCATATGTGGTTTTGTTCAAACTGCAAAGAGGTCTCCTTGAAGAAGTTTCTGATCTCTATTGCTCCAGTGAAGCCAGCAAATTTCTCCCTGCTGGATTTCCCCACTGCAAACATGTTCCAGATCTGTCTCTCAGGAGCCAAGATTCAACAAAAATGAGTTGCCAGCTACAGGAAAGTTTTACATGTGTAGCAAGAAGAGTAATGGAATGAGGGTAACAGTTTATTTGTAGAAGTAGAAGCAAGCAGTCTAAATAAATGAAGCAACTGATAATTGTTTAGACATTCAGATGTTTCGTAAACATTTTATTAAATTGATGGGATCTAATGTATCCTACCAACTTTTTACGACATAGAAATTTATGTGGACAGGCCCTTTAGCACATCTCTCTTCAGCACTTTGTTTCCAGGCTAGTTACGGCACTGAAACATCTAGTTCTCAATTAGCCAACAGGTCCATGACCTCTGTGAACATCAGTTTTGAAATTCCTAACGAGGGAATCCAGACCATCTCACAGCTATGCCTAGCCAATTTATGTGCTTGTAAAACTTCTGCTGCGTAGAACTGTAATCATTTATTGTTCTTCAGTGGAGAACCAAACCTAGAGGAAGCCCATAAGGATCACAAGTCATTGTCAAATATATTTTATTTTTCTAAGGAAAAAAATGAACCGTAACATTTTAAGCTAGTACCTACTTAGAAATGGAAGGAGCTTCTAGATCCAAAGCAAACCAAAGGTAAGGGTTGGAGACCCACTGCCTTCAACTATTTTTGCATCCCAAACACAACATCTATCACCATCATTCAGGGGAAGATCAGATCAAATGAAGTCAGACAATCTACAGCAATGCGAAGCCCACATAAACTCAGGCATTCCCCTTCCATCTCCACTTTTCTCTGATGACTACTTTTGGGGTGATTTCTTAAGACTTCTTCCCGCAATGCTGGCAAAGGTTTGACTATGTTGGTGGCACTGAACAGCCAGCAGAAAACAGCAAATAATTCTCTTTAGCAAAGAAAATTGATCCTGAGTAGAGCTGTTTGGTTTATCCAACAAAGTTGAAAAAAAGAGAAAAATGCATCCTCTAATCATCTGGCTGGAGCTGCTAGCACAAGCTCAGGTGATCAAGGCCAGTAATGTGAGTTTCTGTGAAAACAAAGCCAATCCTCAGAAAAGGATCTGTATGTTCATCTGCCCCCGCCTTGGTTAGGTTCACGTGCTGTGTCCTTACTGCTTGTGCTCACTCCAGAAATGTGCACAATTCAGAAGTGAAGCAAGTACTGACTGGGTATGTCCAAATTATCTGCATAGTGCTGGATGGTTCCTTTTTTCCCTTATTCCCTTTTTCCCAGTTTTCAGCTGGAGAAGTAAATAGACCACAGAGCTAATGGGGTACAAATTCCCTTGCTCTAAATTCAGGGAAAGGAGCTAGATGAACAAGACCTCTCCATCCGCTTCATATTCAACCTGTGGTTCAAACTTTGTGCTCTTGGCATCACCTGAGGTCTGAACTGATTTCTTTATTTTATTCCTTTTTTTTTTCTGTTTGATTTATTAGAAAACCATGGAAAAGATCAAGAATCTCTTACAAAGACCATACTTTCTGTTAAAATGTGAAATCACTGGAAGATAAAAAGATGTTTTATTTTCACATTTTTAAGGTAGTGCAAACAGTAAGTTGGATTGTGGAAAAAAATCATGAAACAAATCTGAAAGGGTACCTTTTCCCTCACCTGTTCCATTTAATTGCCTTGTTTTTAAGTTAGTGAAGTCAGAGCAATATTTTTCCAGAAAGACCAGTCTGCCAAAACTGATCAGTTAACACCCCAGAAGGTTCCTCTTTTGGTCACATGACAAAATAAATGACATCATTATGATAAAGCTTCCCTGTAAGTCAAGAATGTATAAAAGCACACTGACTGCATACTGCTATAGAGCGTAACAAAAGCAGGCAAAGAGGTGACGCATGCATTACTACCAAACGCTGAAGACAAGGCGGAAAAGGTGGCAGGGCATGTTTGTTGTGCTTCTCTGGAGGGGTAAAATGAAGATAACACAGGATAAAAGAGGATTCTCAGACTATGAGAGTCATGCTTCTGTTAAGCAATGCTATCAAATGTCTTATTATTGAAATATGTGAGGCACGAAGTGCAGTATCAAAATGGCCATTACCAGCCTGTTGTATCAACAGACTTGTAAATCTCAAAACAAGCAAGGAAACTGTTGCGAGAAGCTGAGGTCAATATCAGAGCTCCATCATTTGTTTAAAGATACACCTACAAAGCAGTATGAGGAAATTACTAACACCAGCTTGATCCATTCACTAATAAGAGACAGCAGTATTGAAAGGAAGTGAGGATTGCACAGGGGACGAGGGAGTTTTATCATTTCCCAGTGTGGGCTATACCTTAATGGCATACAATGCGGTGGTAGCAGCTCAGCTGTCCATCCTTGCACTAGATAAGGGCTATACCTGCCTCTTTACTGCCCAGCCAGAAAACCATATTCTAAATGCATGCTAAAATAACCATTTTCAGCCTCTTTATGGCCAGGGCCAGCAAATTCCCAGCAGTTATACAATATGTGCAAAACCTCCAAAGCAATATTTCTGTAGCCCTGTTAGCTCTGTAGTACACACAGCACAAAACACAGGAGATTAGACTTTTAACACACAGTTTCTAATAGCTGACAAATAATAATCTTTGGCTTTCAAACCTTTGGCAGGAAGCCATTTAAGAATTATAGGCTGAGCTGTGAAAGAAAAATGTGTTTTGAAATCCCATCTTTATTAGTTAAGCTATCATTATTACTATTCAATTATAATACAAATGCGCAGCTTTCATAATGCAAAATACAATTTCAAAGTCTTTTGACAGGATTAGATGCAACGTGCCTCTCTCTATTCAGGCCCAGTTTTTCAAGACACCAACATGCCCCCAAATCCCCTCAAACCTAGGCAAAATGGAGGGGATGAGACATTTAAGAACAGCACAAAGGATCAGACAAGCCTTCCTTCTAATTAACAGTGGCAATAATTAATAATAGTCAAAAATATCATCTCTGCTGGGTTATTGCTTGGAGAAAGACAAGCCAACAGGATAGACTCACCCTTTTACAGGAATAGGAAAGAACAACAGTTAGAAAAGAGTAATCCCTGATCAAAAATGCTGAGGAGGAGAAGAGGTGGGATGAGACATGAGAAGGAGCCCTCTGTTTCAGTAATACTGCCTTGTTGATCTTCCCTCCCTCCACCATGTGGTTTCTATTTTCTTGTATTAATCCGTGCTTCCCCTCCCAACATTTTTTCATGTGGTTGCCAGTTTGAGGTCAACGAGTACTAAGAATGGACTGAAAAGAATTTCCAGGATGTTTTTTAAGACTATTAATAACTTTAGCAGCTATTCAAGCAAACAGTGCTCCGTGTTTATCATATTCCAGGGTGTAAGCTCATCACTTGAGGAGGCTGATTCAGAGTTTCCTCACGTTACAGACTGTACAGACGGTCAGGTACGGTATGGGGCTTTGGAGACAAGATGTCACTTCCAGTGGGACGCTGAAAAAGAAGGAGCCAATACTGTACCCATCAAAGGGGAACATTTTTCAAAGGCAATAAAATTCCAGAGACAAGTCTTACAGGGGATTTTTAAGTGTTGCCACTTACAGTGCTGCACTTCCTAATTTCAAGGCACCCCACTGCATGGCAGGCATCCTCAAAACCCTAAGATTTGAGGTATTCCTCGGCAACATGCAGCAAGACTGAAGTACCTATAAGTGAGGTCTGCAGAAGACAGCCAAGCCAGGCAGGTTGCCAGAGGCTACAGGGAGAGGTGGCACTTCTGGAAATACATGATTAAGCTCCATCGGTGCTGTGCGGTGAAAGCCCTGTGTAGCATCCCTCATCACGGTGATGCAGGGGGACTCAGCTGGGACTTGAAGGAGAAAGGCAGCGTCAAGCCCATGATGCAGTGAATCTTTCAAAGTAAAAGAGATCTGATCAGCAATGTTCAGGACAATGCACCTCAAAATTACATCAAAGTCTTGCATAGGGCAGACTGCCAACAGGATGATGACCTCTGCTTCAAACAGGGCAGAAGAATACCTCAGCTTCACAGGTCCCGGTACACTGCTTTAATCGATACAATGGACAAAGTGCAAAAACACAGCCAGTCTCATTCCTAGCTGTCTTCTGTGTGAGGCGTGACCTGGCAGACATGCTCTGAGAATGACTTTTAAAAAAAAAAAAATTAGAAAAAATGAGGCCTGGAACATGAGAATGGCCATGGAGGAGATGATCTGAGAACCCCACGGAGGCCCGGGCATGAAGCAGCCTGAAGACGCCAGGTGTGGCTGCTCACACATGAACAGATGTCTCCGCTCATGAGTAATCCCCTCTGCTTCCAAGGGCATTAAACATCTGACCTTGAAATGCCTAAAAACAGGGTCCAAAGTCTATTTTAAAACCATTTTTTTAATAAATCAGAAGAGGATGTTTATAAAAGAAGAGACTAAAACTTGCACAGGAGGAAAAGAAGCACTATGCCAAATTTCAGAGTGATGTACGAGGGCATAAATCACATATCAGAAGGGGAATATGAGGGAGTTAAGTGATTAATTCAAACCTAGAAGAATATGTGCTTGATAAAATGTGCTATCTTGGACTCCTCCTACAGGCAACAGCTTTTGGGCATCCAGGGCTTTCCAGCATCGTAAGAAATGATTTAAACTGTTTAATTTTTTTCCCAAAGGCTTTGCCTTGTGTTTTCCTTATTGATTTTGTATTTCAGTGAGAAAATGAAAAAAAGCAAGGTAATACTCAGTCACAAAGGTAACCAGAGCCAAGGAGTGACCCAAACCTTCAGCTGCCGTGTCTAGAGCTAAATGGCGGTGAAGTGTGGCTCCCACAGAGAGAAGAACAATGCTCCAATAAATTATGTGTCTAAAGATACAGCTGAATTGTTCCTCCTCTATAGGAACGGCAGCCCTTTCTGTTTTCCAGTTTTCCTGCTAGCTGTGGCCCTGAAGAAGCGTCTCAGGCCTGTATACATTACACCAACTTACCCCAGCTAAGAGCCTGGCCCAAGAAAAAGAGAAACAATGGAGGAATTTGTCTGGTTGATGGCTGCGGAAGATGGCCATACCACAATATACTGCAGTGCCATGGGGAAGCCGCTTATTCTTTTTGTATCGAGTGTTACAGCTAAGTTTACTGCCCATTTCCTCAACAACTCACATTTACTGGATACTTTTAATCTCAAGAGTAATTTCTGAGTTAAATGAGTGCTAAATACATAAAATAAACAAACCTGGTTCACTCCTTTACCCACTCCCTCTCCAGCGTCAGAACGGCCTGTGCTCATTGACCTTCCATGGCAGAGCACCATGGCCTGGCGGAGGCACAGAGCATGCACATCCCAGCAGAATGGGAAGAGCTGTGGCGCTGAGCTGGTCTGTGGATTTTGGTTGCTGGGCTTTCCTCCAGGGTTACAGGTTACCTTGGGCAAGTTATTTAACCTGTGTCCCAGGGGCCCAACCTAAAAGCAAAGCGCTGGTAATCCTTCTCAGCAACTGTTTCTCCTGTTTTTTCTAAATGTCCCTCAGGCCAGGGACTTTTTCTCACTAGAGCTTGTTCCAGCCCTGATCTGAATGGGGATCCAAACACCTGTGTGGCTCTTCTTTACCATACTGGGCAGCACGCTCCCACGCAGAGGAGTACCCATTCCCCTTTCCTGGTTAACTCTTCCTTATTTCCCTCTCCATCTACGCAATGACTGCTCCAATGCACTTGCATTTCAGCTGATCTGACACTCCCAATGTTATTTACTTGTGTCACTGGAAATATAATGGCATTTTTTCTAGTGCATGGAGATGTTTTCATTAACTGTGGTTAAATTCCAGCTAACGCCGTTACACGATCCCTACCTTCACTGGCAATTGCAGGGCAGTTAATATTGCATTTTCACTTCCTGTCTTTAAAAAGGAGACAACTGTATTGTTTCAAATAGCTCTGTGCATAGCACATTCCCTTCATAGTTTTGCAAAACCTGAGAAAGCTTGTGAGATATGCTAAAAGTCAACAGAAATATATTCCCCATGGGATAGCCCTAGAACAGTGTCTCCATTGAAATGTTTTTGGTGAAGCTTTGGGCTCTGGCATGTACGTGAGCGTGAGTGTTCAGAGGAGGGCTGGAAACAGCCATCAGGTTTTGGGAGGAGGAAAGGGACAAAGCAGCACTGGTGCTGTTGAGAGTGAATCTGGAATAGGGAGAGAGGAATAGATCTTGTATCCTCTGAGTTAAAACAGTAAGAGGAGGCTTGGGGGACACTGCACCCAAATTTTGCACACCTCTAAAAAGTCAAACCTTATTGCAGAGCTGGATGTAGCTGTAAGCCTGGATACAGGCATGGTATGCTGTTCTGAGAGCTGTAGAGAGACAGCAGCCTCTATACCTACCCCTTAGCACAAAGGGGCTCGACACCTACCCCTCAGCAACATCACACTCCCCTTGGAGGCACCCCCTGCCCAGCGCCTCTCTCCAGGCTGGATCTCTCCAAAAGCTCAGCCCCCGCAGCCTCCACCTGCCTTCTGGAGGCAGAGTAGTGATGAAGGTTCTTCTCTGGGAGTCTTGAGGAGCAAGAAAGGCCAAAGTGCAAAGTCCTCCTCCAGCAGCCCTTTACACAGCACGTTCCTGCCCACACGTGCCCAGATTGCACGCAGTATACAGGGAGTATGGGGTGCAACCCCCCATCCTCTTTCCAGTAAATCCACTCCTGGTTATCACATATGAATTTTGTGGGAGGTCATAAAGAGTGGAACAAACTTTGGTCAAGGGCATCACATTTTCAGATCAAAAGCATGCACTTATATCCTGAGTAGATTAGATTAGGATTCAAGTGGATGTGGATCTGCAGTTCAGGATGCCTTTTCCTGTTGATTTTTCCTAACAGTTTCCAGGGCAGAAGTTGGATACATGCGGTAGATGGTGGGTTTCCTGAAGGCATGCTATAATCTTTCTCATATAGATGACGGAGCCAAGATGCCTAACATCAGAGCCAGAATGGTGCTTCATTTCTGTCATCCATGATGGCTAATCACTTCTGAGGCTCGTGGACTAGGTACCATTCTGATTTGCAGCTGCAGTTAATTTTATTTTAGGCAGGTGATTGCTCATTCTGTTTTACTGACTTCCCATTCCCAGATTTTGGAAGACCACAATGGCTTTTTATGCTAATTGGACTCTGCTTCCTCAGATTCTCACACAAACATTTATCACAAAGCACAGGCTGCTCTTTCCTCCGCCATCTGGCAGAGAAGCTGAAACCAACAATTTTCCAAGTCAAAAATCAGACATCTGAAAATAATGTTAATATATTCTAACCCCTTTATATATACGGAACAAGTCAACAGGCAAGTCGGAATATAAAGAATGGGCTGTAGGAAGGGCACACCATTCAGCTTGCCCTTCAGCATCCCCAAACAATCAGACTAAGGCTGCAAGATTAGGAACTCAAATCCACCCTCCCCTAGAAAGGCAATACTGCATGCAGCCCAGGATCTGCTACACCAAAGATCAGGTGCAGGAACTGGTTTTTTTAATGTATTTCTGCTGACAAGCAGAAATGAACCCTTATACTTAAATATACATATGTATATGCACACTTCTATGCCTGGGATGTGGATTGTTGTTGGCTGTCACCACATTACATCCTACTTGCCTTGGTAACAAAGCCTGTCTAGCTAAAATAGTTTGTAAGTCCCATGGTCCACACCTTTATCAGTCAGAGCTGGAAAGCCTGTCTTGCTAGTGTAACAGACTCCAGTTTCCTGGAAGACAGAGGGCTTAGATAAAGCTGGCAGGAAGGAGGATGATAAGACAAATTACTGACTTGTGAAATGATTGCTTCTTCCATGTGACACAGCTAACAGAGGAAAGAGAGAACCTGATTTCAGCTTCCTGGAGCCCCCAGCCATCCCAATGCACAGCAACAAGGGGAGGAGGAAACCACCACTGTGTTTAACACCAGTGACGCTCCAAGAGGTAAACAAAACTGCACTCTGCATTCAAGGCACACAACTCAAAAGGATGTATACAATATGCACGCAATAAGCCTGCACTGTATATGTATTTGTGCTTTTCATGTTTACCTGCCTAGCACAATATAGCCCCCATATAGTCCACAGATGTCAACTGTGTGTCCATCAGGAATTCTGCTTTTGCAGGACTTTTCCAAAGAGGAATAGCCATATGAAATAGTTAATGGGACAATCACAGTAGTATTGAATGATGAGGACTGAGAAACTGCCCAAGAGCAAGAGAATTAACATTCGGCAGAATCTTTTTCGTCCCAGACCAGCCTCTAAATGAAAGCATCTCTCCAGCAAAGAGATTTTTTTTTCCTTATTAAATTTAAACAAACATTTTTCAAAAAAGTTTTCGTGGCTCAGCTTTTCTAAAAAAATCTACTGCAAGATCGGTGCTTGATACCGTCATTCACAATATGTGGCACTTTTTCCCACGGGTCCCACTTGCCAGCAAAACTATGCAGAGCAGCAAGTACTTTACAGCAGGAAGAAACCCAGTCTGTTCCCCAATACCTATATGCTTATCCCACAGTTTCTGTATGTGGACATCCAAAAGGCTCATGAACAAACAATTACAGGCAGTAGATTCTGCATTTCCAACTTCCATTCCCCATCCTCTGTGAATGTGTTAAACCAGCACCACAGCATGCTGGCAAGAGTATGCAATCTCCCAAGTAAATCTGAAGGGTTAAATTCCCACTGAAGATAGTGGGCGTGTCAGTGTGCTGGGGACCTACTGGTACCTCTCCATTATCATTGTACCCCTTCTTCGGTAACAATAAGACAACTATTGAAAGGAAACAACACGCTCTTTGTCAACGTGACTTTGCTGTTAGAATGGTTTTCATAGCTTAAAAAACGCTGGGCAAAACTGATCTCAGAGGAGGATATCATCCCTGTCCAGCCGGCGAGGATAGATTACCATCAGCTTTCAAAAGCAGCAGTGTATCTTTTCCAGCCCTGTGAGCCAAGCAGATGGATGCCTGGATGGACGGTGAGGGGGTAGCCATAGTAACCATCATCCCGTGAAGCTCCTGCTCACATCTCTCTTTCTATCACAGCTGGGGAGAAAAGCCAACAGCCCGCCGCCGGGGTGCAGATATCCGGTCAGACCTTCGCCTTTCAGCTCCAGCTGGGGTTTCCATTCCTCTTCAGCAATTTTCTAATCTCACCTTGCTTGTCTACGCTTTATGGATCGTCAGTAAAATTCAGTCCCAGGGGAAGATCCCTTGAGCAAGTGGCTTCCCAGCAGCTGCAGCCCATGTTGTGGGTGGATGTGCACTGGCGGCTTTCTCCCCCTGCCAGGAGCAGGAAGCCCCTCAGCTTTCCCTGAGCCAGGCAAACACCTCCTTCTCTCTTGAACTCACCTGGAATACTACAGGGCACGTGAAGAGAGATCAGGGTTGACCCAGTTCCAAGCTTACAAGCAGCCTGTCAGCCAGCATTCATCGAGAAGCACAGCGCTACGAGCAGCTTTGTACCCGTCCCCATGGGAGCTGGCTGGAGGGTGCTCTCATGCAGACACCATCCTGGGTTTTCAGAGGGGATAACAGCCCAGGGTACTGCAGCCTGAACGGCAGCTGCTAGGCTTGGATGTGGGAGAAGGCTGCTCTGCCAATGACTGATGGTGTTATCCACCCTCACCTTTCACTTAAGGTTTTATCATCATTTCCATCAAGGGCAAAAGTCTCTTCTCAAAGCAAAATCTAGTGGCACTTGAGGCAACTCATCTAACTACCCTGGAAGCACTCAGAAAGGTATTTTAAATTTTAAAACATGCCTGTTGAAAAACAAATATAATCACTTGTATTAAGGTGGACAACCAAAGCCTGCACCTGTTTCAGAACCATGGAATAGTTGAGGCTGGAACTGGCCTCTGGAGACTGTCTAGTCCCATCCCCTCATCACTGTCCTTTTATGTAGCCTGTACTTCATTATTTTGTCTGTGAGGATATTATGAGAGACAGTGTTGAAAGCCTTGCTAAAGTCAAGACAAACAACATACTTCTCTCTGCTCATCCACCAAGCCAGTCAATTCACTGTAGAATGCTACTGGGATGGTCAGGCGTGATCTTCCCTTCATAAATCCATGCTCACTACTCCCAGTCACCTTCTTGTCCTCCATACATTTGGAAATGATTCCCAGAAGGATTTGCTCCATCCCCTTCCCAGAGATCAAAGCGAGGCTGACTGGCCTGTAATTCCCTGCATCTTCCTTCTTGCCCTTCTTGAAGAAGGTAGGACATTTGCTTTCTTCCAGTCTTCAGTAACCTCCCCTAATTGCTGTGAGCCTTCAATGATTGAGAGTGGCCTCGCAATGACTTTGGCAGCTCTCTCAGCACTTACAGCTGCTTCTGTCAGGTCCCACAGATTTCTGTATGTCCAGTTGGTTTAAACGTTCCCTAACCCAATTCTTTTTCACCAGGGGTCAGTCTTTCTTGCTCTAGACTTTCCCCCCTGGTTTCAGGGACCTGGAGTTCCTGTAGGCAAATCTTATCTGTGAAGACCAAGTGAATGAATGCATGAGGACCTGTGAGTGTCTGCAGCCTCCTACTGCAAACTTGCTTGAATCGACATGTGTTTGCTTTGTTGGAAGAAACTCTGAAAACCAGACCTAAGTCTTAATCATATTAAGCGATTGCCAGCTACTGCTGGTGACCTGATCTACCTTCAGGAGCTTAATTTGCACAGCAGTCACCTGGAGTCAGTCAGTATTGCTCTCTGCAACTCCACCCTTCAAACAGTTCTTGGACCTCAGCCAAAACAAAATTAAACCACTTCCAATTCAGTTTTGTGAACTGCGAGAACTTGTTAATTTTCAAGTTCGATGACAATGAGTAGATTAGGTTAAATGGCCTGTTTTGAACAGCCTAATCCAAGTGTTCCCAGCACACAACTTCAAATACCATTGACTTCATTAGCATGCACTGCAAGAGCAACCATAAATTACTGAATGTATTACTGTTGTCACCTCCTTCCTTCTCACCCTTGTGAAGATCTGGAATTGGCTAAAACATGCCAGGTTTATGAGGGGGAAGAGAGCAGGTAAATGGAGTTGGAAACTGCCCATCATCACCTTGCAGAACAACAGGCACCCCATCCGAGGGGAAGGGCAGGGACTGCACAGCCCCGCTCACCCATCAATGCCATGGTTACATGCAGCCCTCCTGCTACCAGCACGAGCACCTGGGTGAATGCTGTCCCCCACAGACTTACAATTAAATATCTAAATGTTTAGATTTATTTGTATATTTATTTTGCAAGGTACACATTGGAAATCAAGTCCCCTCACGTTTATGGAATGGCTTTTTTTGTCTTACTCTTTGTTTCTCCTCTCCCCCCTTCACCTGAGTCTTGCAAAATTACATTTGTGAAGCACAGAGGTATTAAGCAAGGAGCACTGCAGAAAGAAAAGCTTACAAAGAAATGAATAATTCTGTATTCATAGCAGGGCTTGAATAATATCCCTAGAACCACACGCTGGGAAAGGAGGAGAAAACCAAATATTGAACAGCTGCTCATTAGAAAAGTACCAGCCATCCTGAGCCCTGAAAGACACAGGAGTCCTGTGAGGGGAAAACACTGCATGACCATGTAATTAAAGGCTCTATCAGAGTCCCAGGGGGCTGCAGCAAGGCTACCCAGGCTTTGCAAACCTGGCACTCTTAAAATGCAATCGCTTGTCATTTTCTGGGGTCAAAAAACAGGAATCCAGCTCCCCCAGGCCACAAATTGTGCTGTGCATGGTTCCAGGGACACCTTCCGGGGGGGGGAGTCGAGAGCTCAAATGAAGGGACCTCTGCCACATGAGCTGACAGGAGAGCCAGCAGCAGAGTGTTTGACATCGTCTCGCTTGTACACAGAGCCATGGTGAGACGCTTTGTGCTGGCACATATCTGCGTTCCTCCAGTGTTTGCCAGCAGTAAAAGGACCCTGAAGTGCCAGACACCAGTGTGAATCCCTGGGTATGTTGGTGAGGCTGATGGTAGGTCTCCGTGTGCCTTACCTGCACAAGTATACAATTCTGCCAGAATATTTTAACACAGGCAAAATAATATATTCCTCTCTGGCACCATTCTTGAAAACAGTGGAACTACTTTGGCAGCAATTTAAAAATGAAAAAACAGCTTCAGACAGACACTCAGCATGAAAAATTTCATGTCTGATGGGTATATCTGGCACAGCCATCAGCAGTTTACAACAGAGGTTTGTAACGGAAGCATTGAGCAAATACATTACCAACCCTGCCCTACAACACTAATGTTCAGATTGAGAAGCCATGATTTCACTGTTGTTTTTGTGGAATACAGGTGCTCAGAGGGCATGACTGATCTCCAGATGTGTTGGAGAAGGAAGAGCAATTGCTGTTGGATTGTAATCACTCCCAAAGCTTTCTGCAGAGAAACACCAGAAAAGAAGGCATTTTTGTAATCTACTGAAATATAAGAATACCACAAACATGGACTGATAGAATTGACTTTCTGAGCCTGTAGTTATCCTACAACAATTTTGAAAGGTTAATGGAAAATTAGCTTTAAAACCCAATGAAGCCAAAATGCAAAAAGGTCCACTGGAAAACTGCAAGGATTTAAAAAACCCGTGAAGCTTCTGCTGTTATTTTCTGTGTTTAGTTTTACTCCTTGAAACTCTGCACTGCACTTTTCAAGCTATACAAACCATTGACACCTCTGTCATACCTAATTCTGTCTTCTGTGGCTTCAGCAGTAGCTTTTAGCCTACAGCCCAAGCTGGGGAAGGTGCAAAGCCACCTTTCTGCAGGAGTGAGTAGGAGGAAAACCATTCTTTAGGAAATTCCTCCTCTCCAACATGTAAGATTTATTTCTTGCTTCCCCAGGCCCCTGTGAGGAAGGACCGCGATGGTCCCCAATGGCTCCGGGGAAGCCAGTTCTTGCCATAGCACTGCACTCATCTTGCCTCCGGACATTTCCAGTCCTGTCTCAGCTTGGTTATCCACTCTAAGCCAAAGCTTTGTCTTCTGCGGCTCTCCTCTGAGTCACCCTCACAGCTCTGACACCTTTTGTTGAAGGCAACAAATTTCATGCAGAAATTTCTGGGGTTTTTTTAATTCCTTTTGCCTTCTTCCTTCCCCTTTGTTTCCTCTATCAGCATGAGTTATGAACCTGCAGAGGTGTTCTGTGCCTATGGATTTCCTACGTGACTAGCTTTAATATAAGGGAGTAAATACTGCAGGACTGTCTACGAGTATGAATAAGTAGAAGTGTGTGTGTATATATATATATTTATACACCAATATAATTATATGTATATATAGAGAGAGCGAGCAATATAAGTACACATAATTACAAATATGTAAATATAATGGAACAGCATGAATCTAGTGGAAAATTTCTTTTTTAAAAAATACTAAGCTTCTAGATTTCACTAATGCATTGAGCACCTGGAAAAACAGCCAAAATGCTCATTTTAACACCAAAGTAAAAAAAACCATAGACTTCCTGTTTGGTTCAAATAACTGTGCGAAACAGAGTTTCCCCAAGATAAGGTTATTTGCTTTTGGAAACAAAAGCCTGTGTCTGCCTTGAACATGACTGCCGACACTGTCTGCTGGGCAGCTGATGCTGCAGCCCCGGCGGAAGCAGATGGCAGCCGGCACTCCCCGGCACAGCTTTGATATGCGCCGACTGGTCCCTCCGAAATCGCTCTGCACTGGAGGCCTTCGCTTCTGCATGGAGTGAGGATATTCTCAGATACCACCGGAGACCAGGGCTCATTCCCATCCCCACCTGCACCCCCTGAGAGCCAGGCATCTGTCTTCAGCAGCATGCAGAGGGATACATTAGCAGACTGGGGATGCACTGCCAGGGTGAGAGCCTTCCAGAGAGACGAGTTATTTCATAGGCACCTTGCAAATACTGTGTGCCTCCATGCATTTATCTTCTGCATCAACGCATGGTTTATCTCAGCCATGCAAGATACAGGTGAGATCCAGCCCCAGTACAGCTAGCTAACTAATGCAACACGAACCATGCTGAAGAGACAGTGCATATCTCAGGAACAGACTCCAGTGGGCCAGGGTGCCCACTAATTTGCATCAGTTCAGCTCGAGGAGTCACCAGGCTGCTGTATTTACACCAGGTGAGAAGCAGATGCAATAATTAGCAGTAAGCCTCCAATGTACCATGAAAAAAAAATAAATTATCTGACACCAGGTCTTGAATAAATTACTTCTCAGTATATATGCCTGTGGGAAATAAATATGCTTTGGAGTTTTTTCTACAGTACTCAAGAAAGAGAATTAATATCCATTATGGTACAAAAAACCACCACCACCACCACAAATCCCATTATTACCAAACTCTAAACTTTTGGGACCCAAAATCCAATCCCTTTTGACAGTGCAAGAGAACTTGAGCTGCCCACTGCCTCACAGGCATTTACGCCTGGATTTTTCTCCCTCTTAAAAGAGATGCATAAGGCATATACCAAGAAAAGGGATATACAAAGACATCTCTCCTTCAAACTACACACTACTCTCAGAATTGCAGGTGGTGCTGGCCTCATTTTGTTGTTATCGCTGCTTTCTACCACCAAGGCAGCTGGACGCAGGGTTAGGTTGGTGTATTAATTACCCTTTAAATAAAAAGCGCTCTCACATTTGACTGGAACATCTTGCTCCAATTTCATGTTTGGGTCTCTTTGAGGTGTAAGCTGGCTTCCAGGGAGTTGTATCTACTCATATCAGGGTTTCATTTTGTCCTTTAGAGAACAAGAAGGTGCAGTTATGAACTGTGAGTACTGAGAGGATGGAGACATTGCCAGATTTCTGCCCTGGGAAGGGGCCAGGAGGGAAAATCCAACCAAGCAGCAGGTGCTGACATGCCTTCCCCTTAACCCCTGTATGTATACTGACTCCTTGCGAGCACAAGTAAGGTTATACTTAAGAGACTATTACCATCTCACCTCTATCTTACCACGCTTGCACACCCCTCATACACTGGATAAAATGTCAAGTCCAGGATTGGGAGGAGTCTATGGCTGCCCATGTCACCATCTTCTTGGGAGAAAGAGAGGTTTTCTGAGAATTGCAGCTGTATTTCACTGTTTGTAACTTAAATACAATAATCTCCCTCAATTTCCCCCTTCCTGCCTTCACACACAAAAAAAAAAGCACCATTTTCAACCCAGCTGCAAACAAGAATGCAGCCTATTTGTATCACCTGTTTCTCAGGTGAGAAAGCAAATTCAGGTTATCTGCCTGATCCCAGCCTTGCTGAAGTTGATTGCAGTGCTTGTTAGCCCAAAGCCTGGGCCCTGTGGCACTCCCCAGCATAATTCCCACTGACTTCAAACGGGTCCCAGGTCTGGCGCAATGACTCCCGCAGGCTTGGCACCAGGCTTTAAATCACTGTACAAAGTCACTCGAGAAGCTGTCGGCAGTCAGAAATGAGTCATTAGTATGCTGCCAACACAGTATTCAGTGACAAAACCCAGCTGCCACTGTAGTCAAGAATGCAGTTTCTTTAGCACTACTGTAAGTCTTATTAGCATAGAAATCAAGTGTATGTATGTAATTGAATTTCTTTGTCGCATCCTAGTATGAGATTTTCCATCAATCCTGATTGTTACTAAATTTGAACTAACAGCCCATATTTGCACTTAAGCAACATCTGAAAGAGGACTACACAAAGAAAGACTTTCCTAAGTCAACACATCCTAGAAAACAGCAGCTGCGCAAAGGCAGAGGCAAGCAATATTTCATTTTCCTCCCCATAGCACCCTATCTTTTGGCAGTTCTGCTTTAAAATTGGGTTCTGTTGGCAGCCTCTCATTTTGCCTCTGAAGAAAAGAGCTGTGATGCAGCCCGTGCTGCAGCAGGGGCTGTCCCCAGCAGGAGAGTCTGTCTGTCAGGATGTTGTGGTGCCGGTTACTGGTGATTAGGAAGTGAGATAATAAATACCGTAGGTACAGTTCATTTCAGGCCACTGATTAAACTCAGTTCCTGGAAAAGAAAGAAGTAATAAAGCCAAGAGGGGAATACCAAAAGTATTTAGGAGCATAATTTCAGGATTAACTTCACTGACATAGGAATGACTGTTCGAAAGCAAAATGAGTCTCAGAAACAGAGATACAGGGGTTGTCTCTGCGGGTTTGGGATGTGCTGGGGGTGGGTGAAGACTGACTAACCTAGCCTGCGCTGAGAAGGCAGCCACTATCACTGTGGTTGCCTTTTCAGTGGTGATTTCTCAAGGGACTATATTAATCCAGATGAACCACATAGCCATATTTTCCTACATTTTCCAAGCATAACTGTGCTCAAAACCACAGACACCTGATGAGGTGGAAGAAGATTGTGAGTGAGGAAATTAAACATCTCCTCCCTGTACAGATGGTCATTGCAGACCTTGATTGGGTTGTGTTGCTAACGACTGTGCTGTGAACACATCCCTCCAGCTTTGCTACTAAAACAACACTTCACCAAGGTCACTGTCCAAGCAATCTACAAAGCCATCAGCCCTTACCCATGAAGTCAAGCAACCAGGTCTTGTAACCCCCAGGCAGCCTAGCACCAGAGAGGGGCAGGAGTCAGTGTACAAGATGGATCCAAGGATCCAAAGTAGAGTCACTCAGCAAAATTTCACAGTTCAATCTGTTGCAAGATCCTGACATGAACTAGTTTCCCCCCAGATGGCCACAGAGTTTCAGGAAACATGACTGTTACTCCTACAGCTCTTTGGACTTTTGCAAAGCAGGATTTTGTTCCTGGATTATTTTTTTTTTAATAGCTATAACTGCAACTAAATAGAGGCAATGGGGGCAGAATGACTGCTAATGTTGGATGCTCTGTAAGTGGCAGATCATAGTCAGATTTTTCCCAGTACATCACAATGCCATGTAATACTGTTATTAAGAAACGGATATCATCACCCACTGCTGGGAGTGGGCAGAAACAGAGTTCACTTCAGGGTCCAAAAGTTCCCACTGAATTTTTTCTTCCTCATGCAATAAGCCCCAAGTTCAGGACTCTTCTGAATCAGTCAGAAGGAAGGAGTGAGCTTCTTCCTCCCCTGCCACAACACAACAGTACAACAGAAACCAAGAAACATCCAGAAGCAGCTAATTCCCACCATGAGCCATGGCCCCTGGCCTCATCTTCCACTGTGCAACCCTGGGATGAGGGCAGGCTGGACTTTCCCTTTGGGGAATCACAGCAAAGGGAGGGAGTGGGTAGGCTGTGTGTAGGTGGCATTAGCTTTTCACCAAAGTTTCCATCCATGTTGCTGATTAATTGCACCACCTTGGTCAAATCATGCAATTGTGTCTTCCTTTAGACCTCTATAAAACTGACTTTTGTTCCAGGCTTGATTTATCATTATTCCATTTTTCACTTCTCCTGGGCTTTTCTTTTACTGCCTTGATTTCAAGTATTGCGAGCTCAGTCCCTTTTCAATTTTACACAAAATCTCATGTGTATAAGGTAATAAGTTAGGAAAACTAAAGGATTTCAGAGAAAGGAAACCCTGATCTGATGGGTACTGCAGGGCACTATCAGCCGGGGCTGGGTGACCTCCCATGCTACCCTGTGGCTTCGTTTGCCTTCCTGGCTCAACAACACCAAGCAGCTGCCAGCCAACCCTCTGCAAAGCAGGCTAAATCAAGCAACACTTTTTGGAGGCACAAACTAACTTCAGTTAACATTTGTAGAGTGCTCTACAGCGACTCTACAACAAGGACTTAGCAGGCATTTCTGTAGGAGCATGATCCTAGATCTGTCCCCGAGCTGGTGTTTTTGGCAGTAAGTGATATACACTAGGGTACCTCTGATGTCAGCATTGCATTTGTCAGATCCTGTTGCAGATACTAATTATCCCCAAGGACATGTGAGTGCATTTGCTCCAGCAAAACACTTAGCATTAGCTGATATCATTGCCAGTCTGTCTCTTTTGGGGACATTTTTCTTTTTTGGCTAGTTTGCTAATTTAGTAAATATTTAGAAATCCATGTTCCTATAAAACTGCAACACTGGATACCATTCCCTTTTGTTCAAAATTGTTTACAGAAATAGACACAATTATATTAAGATTCCTAGCTAATACTCACTGGGTTAAAGGCAAGTGATACTAAGTAAAAAAGGGGTGGGGAGAAAAGAGGGAATTTGTTACAGCAAAGTTCAACAGTGCCTTGAAGCCCTCGTAGTTGAAGCTCTAACAGAAAACCTGTTTCTAAACAGAAAACAGAAAGAGTTCAAAAATAAGGCAGTGAAAAACAAATGCCCAAGACAGAATATCAAATGCTAACCTTCAAAAGGCGACAGATAGATGGGACAAGGTTGCCTCTAGCACATGACACAGAAAGCCAGGTCATGCATGGAAAATGTCTGTAGGGACACATCTCTCAGGGAGAGAATGCCTTGCACCCAGGCATATATCCGAGGGAGTCAGCAAACCACGAGAGCAGACACCCAGCAGTGCAGTTCTCCAAACCAAAACAAATACGACTGTCGACACCAAACAGCTTGGTTGCAAAGTCCAGACTTTTTCAGAAGGAAACTCCCAATTCACACAAATCTTTAGCAGGCCTGAAGATTAAGGAGAGGCCAGAATACAACTCAAAATGTTGGCAGGGAACCATGGTGCCCTCAAGGAAACAAAAGGCACCTTTTGACAACAGGCAAACTGGGCTTAGCTTCAGACTGCCTAGCCCAGGGACTTCCCTGTGGCCACAGTTGCATGGCTTTTTCTCTCCTCTCCCAGGAAGGCTTCCCTATCCCTGCTGCTGTGGCCACACTGTGAGCAGCACCCATGGTGGATGGTTAAAAATTGGTTCAGCTGTGTCCATAGGAGCTGCAGCCATCGCTAGCTGCTTGGTGAACAATCCTGGAGCTGCTACACTCTCACCAACAGCAGCTTGCACCACCTTTCTTTATTTATTAAAGAAATACATTGCTATTTAGCCAACCTCTGGAGCTAGCTGAAGCAAAAGCGGTAGGGGACAATGCAGAAACAGCCCTGTTTGGCAGGATCCAGTTAGGAAGGTTTGCCCAGTGCAGACGTAATGCGGTGGGACAGCGCAAACTTGTGCTGCCTTGGACAGCAGATGGGGTTGCATGCTCCAGCATGGAGAGGCAGCTCCAATTATTCAGCCAGCCCGCAAGCAGGCAGTTCCACCCTCAAGTGTCCAGGTAGAGGTCAGTAATCATACACCCTGAAATTACTTTAATTATGGCACAATCACTTTCCAGTGAATTGAATAACCACCTATTTTAGAGAGGACCAACCCCAGGGACTCAGCTCCACTTTAAAAGGAAAGCTAATCAGCATGGTTTACAAAGCACACACATGATTTCTTTGAGCCAGCTTATCAAGATGGTTCTTTATGGGAACGTAATTTGCCTTTTCACAATGCAGGTCAAAGCACGAGGCTCTCAATGGAGAGACTTCCTCCCAGATGACAGACTGGGGAGGTAATCTTCTTGCTGACTTTGATAAGGATGCAAAGCAGAGAGTTAGGAATTCACATTACAGTGTATTAAGTTCCCCTTTCACCTGCCACCGCAACCAGCCAGGGCAGAACAAAGAGCTGGTTTCAAAGGGCTGGGGGCACAGCACTTCTCACAGTGTAACACCGCATCCCAACACAAGTGCTCCCAGGGAACCCCCAGTACAAATCCTCTGCAGCTCCCTGAAGGAATAAGAAATAATTATGCTCTCTTCTGTCAAGAGACGTGAGACAATCCATGGGATCTGGCACTCTGTGGATGCATTTGTGGATGCTGAAGTTAGTCCTGAACATTACTGAGGAGTCTGCTCTTCTTTCATGGTGCAAAAATCTCCAAATAGGAAAGGAGTCCTTCTGGCTAACACCACCCCCTCATGCTTCTGCCCTTTAACATTTCCCATCTGGTTTCAAATCTTTGCATTCCTCCTCTGTTGAAAAATATAGTTTAATAGGATTCAAATTCTTCCACCCTGGCAGGCTAGGTATCTCCTTTGCAGGGGGCTGGAGGGGGCAGAGAAAGGATGCTCTGGGATGCACTGCATGTCTTTAGCTCCTCTGACATGTGAAAATAAAGCATGACAGACCCCTGGCACACGACACCAAACTCCTGACCCCACACTCTACATCTGAAAGAAGCACCAGGTATCCTGTGATCAACAGTATAATTTATGTGAGCCTCGGTACACCATCGCAGTGTACGTTACCATGTGTGCATCAAAATAACATGGAGAGCTGAAATGCATTAGAACAGCGTCTGTACCTGAATCTGCTGATTCAACTCTCAAAGCTGCATTAAGCAGCTGTAGTTTTCAAGCCCTGCAGATGTCTATTTTAATCATCTGTCTTAAAATATCAGCTGGTTTTATGCCCTATTCTGAAGCTTACCATCCCTCACAGAGACTGAGTTGTTTTCTCTAAGTACTGCCATCCAATCAAAATTGGACACAGGCAGGAAAAAGAGAAAATAAGAACAAGTTACTTTTTTTCATACTTATTCCCACCCATCTTGCACAGCTTCCAGCTGAAACACCTTGGGAAGGCATAGCTGCAGAACCTGAGTCTGCCATCCAGATGAGACCAGCGGGATGCTTTTATTGGAGATATGAAACATGGCCAGCTAAGGAATGCAACTCATCAAAAGCAGAGACTCGAGTTGGCAGAGGTGGCCCTTCTCTAAGCTTTCCTCCTTCTCTTCTGACTTGCTGGCTAAGAAACATGCCCTGGTACAGCAGAGAAGCCGTTCCTTTCCATGGTAAAACATCCTCCCACAAAACAAGCTCAAAGGCCCTTCCTAGGCCACACTCACAGCATCAGCTTACTGATTTCTCCATGGCCCTTTTACTTTATTTTTTAGCAAAAACTAACAAAAAAAATTTTTTTTCAGTAATATCGTTCCTCTCTTGAAGGCTCTCCTCTGTTCCTCTGCTGTGCTGCCCCAGGCTCTGACCTTCCAAGGTGTGCTGTGCTCATGCAGTCTAAGTATTTTAGCTATGTCCAAGGTACTTGCAATTTGTCCAGACACAGAGCCTAAGATCACCTGTAATCTTGTTAATTATGATTATTATGGTCATTAAGGATATATTGTAGAGTTCACTGTTAATAGGAGATTCCGTGGACACTTGCAGCCAAAACAGCCAAGGCCAGCTCTCCATACACAACTTTTCATGACTCCCAAAGGAGGATGACTGTGAAGCAAGCAATCTCGTGGCCGTGCCCTGCACCCTCAACCAGGGAGCTCTGCTCACCCATGGCCCATGTCTGTTACTCATCATCATGAAGCCAAGGCCTTTAACAGGTCTCCTTCTCGAGGGTAGGATAAAAAGGCAACATCCAGCAGAGAAAATTGGAGAAAAATATTTTTAACTCTTTACTTGTTCTTGGACCTCCCCCACAGCCTAGCTAAACTAATTAAGCTAAAATATTTAAGCACCTCACACTTGCATTACAGAGCTTTTCTGCTTTGAATGAATGTGAGAACATTGGAGTGGTAAGACTTGCGTTTTGCTTCGCAAGAAAACTGCTCGCAGTCCCCAGTTTGAAGGAACCTGACACATCTGGCTCAGGCACGCAGCAGCACACTTGCTTTCCCTCCAGTGACTCATTTAACAACTCCTGAAGGAAAAATTACTACTACTGGAACAGCACAAACAGCCTCCTAGGCACTGTTATGATCAGCTGCCTGGAGGGGAGCTGGTGAGTATGAAGAGGTGAAAATGATGCCTGTGAGGGTGGGCCAGAGCCCAGCAGCTGGAGGGCAGGGAGCGGTACCGCTGTGGTGGGAGAGGTGTGAATGGGCTGGTGGCCCATTGCTAACCACTGGGAGGAGAAGCTGCTCTTTGGCCTCTGCCATGAGCTTGTTTCACACTCACCCTGGCCGGAGCCGATGCCTATCTTTCATATTGCAAGAGTGGGCGAAGTGGCTCCAGCCCTCGTGCCAGGGTCTGCCCAAGGGAGGCAGTCAGCCTCGCTCCCCAGGGCAGAACTGCAGGTCGAGGCCAGGTGAATCATCTGCTCAACTCATGGTGATCCTGCTTACTACGCTTACGCTCTTCAGGCTGGGGTTTAGGCTCTTCCTCTGGTCAGCCAGGCTTTCCAGACAGCAAGCCAGCCCTTTGCACCGCACTTGTGTTTAGATGGATGGGAGGAGGCTTGCCCTCGGGAGACAGCAGCCTCTCCTTGCAGCAAAACAGCTTGAGTGAGTTATGGTTTCTCATGCAGTGGCATGCAAAATTGTCAGGCTCTTGGCATGTGAGTGGCTGTCCATACATCTCAGAGAGACAACTTACAAACAGATTCTGAGGGATTTTATGCTAATAAAGCTCTGGTTTTGCTGCTATTAGCTCAGAAATCTCTATTTTAGCTGTTATTTTCAAAGCCTGCTTTGTCAGCGAAAACCCATGTCCTCCTAACTGTGGCAAGGAAAACACTGCTGACAATTATTCTGCAGTTACAACACATCACATTAGGTGGTCCTATCTCAATGCAGTAGACAGCTGATGGGTGGGGAGGGGAAACTGATATAGCCTAACCATGAGGTCTTGCTGCCTGCCTGGGAAATAAAGGACACTGAAATATAAGTGCGTGGGAAGGACTTCCAAGAAGAATTTGTCCCAGACCATTTCTGGAAACAGATGATAACATTATTTACCCAAATACAGGAAGCTCGAGATTGCAATGAATGACGAAATGCAAGAACTAAGGGTGAGGGGGAGAAATATGTCCTTCCCCCTCCCCCTTCCCAAAAGATAGAAGGAAAAACCCTACCAGCAAACCCCCAGTTACTAGGTTGTACACTCAGGAGCTGATATATCCCTCTGTGTTTGTGCATGTGCATCTCACACCCACACACTCCTGCCCAGCCCCCTTTGGATCCTAATGCCGGGGGCTCTTTCCAAAGCCAGGCACAGTATCCCGTGGAGAAGAGTCCAGCTGTTGGGATCCTTCCCAGAAATCAAACACTGCAGCATTCAAGCCTTTCTGGCCTTTCAGTAGTTAATCTGGGGATACCCAGAAACCTGAGAGCAGCGCAACCCCCTCCAATGAGAAGGGATGGGAAGTTATGGGGTGTGCTTCAAAATCTTCATATTTATTTCTTTGTGTTCATGTTTATGTAAATTTTGCATAAACCAAGATTGAACTTCGGGAGCCCGAGCTCTCAAATACAGAATCCAGCTGTTTGAAATCATGAGGAATGTACATTCCCACCAGCAGCGTAAATCCAAAATATAAAAAGGCAAACAGCCCAGCTAGCCGAAGGAGGGGCCAAGGGGGGATTAGCTCTCACAGAATGGCATCCTATCTTCTTGTGTGTTTATTTATTTCTTTAATGTTGCTGCTTGCTCTGTAGTAAAAAAAAAGACGCTGGTTATTTTGGAATCCACAGTGATGCGAAATGTCCCTCAGCATCTGCTCACAGCAGTTCCCAGCCATGGCCTCTGCTGTGTTCAAACCAAGTGAAAGCAGCACAGACCTAAAGTGTTTTATTACGGTGACAGCCTGACTGATCTGGATTCAGCAGCATTTTATTTATCTTGGCAGCGCCAATCAGCCCAGCCACTGTGAATCTGCTGGAAGACCAAGGGGTTCCTCCTCATCACTGGCCCATGGCTCAATGTCCCCAAGGCCATCTCAGCTCTTCTGGGCTTGGGAAAGCTGTAGATCACAGTCACTCCGGTCAGCTTCATGGCACACTGACAGCATTCCCGGTCCGGCTGCAGGATGCCAAGCACCAAGTCAATACAAACTCACCATTTTCATTTGTCTGTCCTCAAAACAATTCAGCTTGTTAACTTTGTTTGAAGGAGCTTTATGTTAGCTCAGGTATCAGCTGTAGTCCCCTCTGCCAGCATTAAGCCACATCTTCAGCATATGCTCCATATCGTGTGTTTTGTAAAATTTAACAGCAATGTCGGCACACACACATGCACACATCTGAGCTGAACATGCTCGTACGACGGGGCACTCCAGTGAGCAGCTGCAGTACTGGCGACCTCTGAGGCTCAGGCTGCCATTCATTGACTTTAGGGTAAGTTAGAACTCTCCCTTAGTCGCGGAGACGTATATAGGATCTCTGCAGAAGACATTAAAGTACCTGCCACAGAGATCAGCCCTCCCTTCCCAGCTATTACTTTATAAAAGGGGGAGAAGTTAACCTTCTGAGCCTTTATTTAAGTCCTAAAGTAAATTATTGGCTTTTCAACAGTGTTCTTTTAGTGAAATCTGTGAGCATTATAGTTATTATTATAATAAAGATTATAATAAAGATTTTGACAATCTGTTTTGACACCTAAATGTGGAATTGGGATTATAATGCAAAAATCTCAGCTCAAGTGGGAAAAAAAGTTAATGCATCCTTAGGGCAAGCATGTATGTAGCCTTATGCCCTAAATGAGCAATGCAGTAAGTGCAAATACATGGATTAGCACGTCCCCATTTTCTACAGATAGGCATTTCTATACACACAAAAATGCATTGGCAGAAAGGAATAAGCGAGGGTGAAGTTGGCAATTCAGAGGTTAATTACTATCATTAAGAAAAAAATCCCACTTCAGGCACATCAGCTTTAAAGCTAGCTGGAAGTGGCCCTCTAGGAGGTGGAAGCAGCGGACAGCCATAAATAGAAGCTCTTCAGTCTATGATATAATAAGTGTGATGTGATACAAAGTCTGTGATAAAATTTCACTGTAAAAGCACCTTACAAAACAAGAGAAGGGGCAAATCAGTTCAATGAACTGTGAGAGCCCCTAAACCCAACGGGATCTCTCACTGATGCCTAAGGTATTTTATCCCCTGGCCTGGCACAGGTCTGGGGCTGGGACCAGCTGGCCTGATTTACACCAGGACTCCAGTCAGTAGTAATGGTCAGCCGTTGTCTCTGCAACATCAGGACTCTGACTTTGCCACTACAGAAAAGTCCCTGAAGCACGTACAAACCCTCTGCAGCTTGAGGGCTGATGCCATCCACCTGCCTAACCTCGTTTTCTCCCCTTCTGTTTTCCAATTAGGAGCTGAAAGGGAATGACACTCCCCCAAACCTCCCCTGGTGGCTCTTTGTCCTTTCAGCATTCAACACCACCTTTCCTAGTCCTCAAGCTGGTCTTTCTTTGCTAGTCCTTGTTAGGTGAATAGCTGCAACTGAGTGGAGGTAGGGATAGCGCTTGTTGGTGGATACACCCTGAGGACAAAGTTAAGACTTCAGCTGAGCACACGCAATTGCCTCCTGGTGACTCTGATGCATTTCAATGTCAGACATCACATATTAGTGTTTAGGTGACAGCCTTTTTCACAGTAACAATGCCTGTGTTACAATGATACCCCGCCAGACCCCACTGGTGACTGAGTGCTGGTAATTAAAATGATTCAGACCATCCTTAAGCAGACTATTTATGCATTTATTTTACCATGCCATTTCCCAGTGAAACTGCCTTGATGACACTTTTCTTAAATGCTCCTGTGACACCTGCCACTGCAGAGAATCACTAAGGAATGACTTACAGCCACGATTAACTGTCAGGTAAATAGAAAAGAAAATACTTGAACTAAAACCCATCACCTGTTTTGATAAAAATTAAAAACATTGGCTTTTTCAGTAAGGCAAGGCTCCAAACACTGCCGCACCCTAAATTCATGCAGATGTTATTTAATCACAGCTATCTGCTATTACTTTTTCCTCAGCTAAACAACAGTGCAGTTAGCAGAAGTCATGTGAAAGGGGCTGACGTTAGCTAGAGAATGTCGTTAATGTTATGGTTCCAAAGTGAGATTTCTTTTACATTTGTTCATGGCTGCAGCTGATAATTGCTTCCTGTCTTACACCTACACAAAATCCATGAATATAATTACAGTAGCGCAGTGCAGAGTTCAATCAGAAGGGAGTATTGATTTGTGTATAAATCAAAAGTCATCTTCCTCCAGTTGTATTTACATGAAAAAACAATAGGACTTTTCTGAAAAAGCTGCATAATCAAGAAAGGGTAGTGTATTGCAGCAAACCTCACTCATAGATTATATGGCCAGAAGGGAATAATACTATCATCTAAATGTGTCTATATATGCAAGCCACAGGATTTCCCAAATTAATTAAGCTTTGATCTACAATGGCTTTTTTTTTTTTTTGAAGAAAAAAAAATCTACTCATTTTGGTAGATTTTAAGTGCATCATTTCATTTATATGCACATAAATTATTACCATGTTCTCCTGTGCAGCAGAGCCTGTTGCCTGGGACAGAAGCAGATGCTTCTGTTCTTGGGGTGCACAGCCAGGTGACTATCACTCACCAGCAAAGGCGGGGATGTCAGTTAGCACTGGGGTTGCTAACAGGAGTGGGGAGGAACAGCTGTAATTTTTTAGCTCCCTCACCTGCTTCCTCTGGTGAATCCTCATCAAGACTGGGAGAGGCATCATGAACTTTCCAGTAAAGACAACATCTGAATGCGGGGATGTTTCCTTTCTTGATAGGTAGTGTCCCTGGGGGAATCCTGTCAATAGGGATATGAAATCAAAGGTGAGAAAGCAGAGGAAAGTCTGAATTTGGCATTGTGGAGCCAGATCCAAAGCCCAGAAAGGTGCATCCCTTGCATAGGCTGGGGTTCAGCTGGGGAGGGTCCCTCTTCAACACACAGTACCTGCAGAAAAACAGCAGACTGGCTTTTTGCACCTGAAGCTAGCTGGGAGGGGACACAAACCTATTTTCAGCTAGATCTGCCCTGCTGAGAGCTCCCTCCTACACATCAGTCTTTATTAAAGGTTGATCTGTTCTGCTCTCTCTTCATGAGTAAATGGCATCCTCCACTGTAAATGCTAACCTTGCCCCAGAGAAAAGGGTAGCATGCTCCTCCTTCCCATCACGCAGGCTTCATAAAGATAACTTGCTCACCTATATAATTCTCTGCAGTTTGTCTGAAGGGAGCCTTTAGGACAGCAAGACTGAATGGAGAAATTTCTATAGCGTCCTCGTTATTTGAGCTGCCAGCACGGGGTTCAGGAAGGATGCAGAACTGCAAGACCGCAAGGTCTCATCTCTGCACAGGGGTTGCACTGGGTAGCAATGGAGAACTAGAAAGCGCCAGAGGCACATACTGTTATGAAAGCCTTTACACAGCTCAAGTTTTGCGAGGGAAGTGGAAGAGGGTGTGTAAGTGAAAGATCATTTGAACCCAGTAGAGCTGCCACTTCTTCAGGAGGTACAATAACATCCATAAAAACCTTCCTTTTCACTCTCTCTAGCTACACCAGCACATCATCCATCACTGAGTACTCAGCTCAAATTAACTGTTTTGGGAACACTTGCGGTGTACTGACTTTGCCTGGGGCTACTAGCAATTAAAGCTCATTTTTGTCAGCCAAGAAGGAATCCATCAGAACTGATGACTGCATTAATATTGTTCATCTCCCCCTGAAGATTTCTTTCTAGTGAGCCACCTAAATAATTAATATTAAAATTGATTTTGTGAAGCATTCTCAGATGTTGTAATAAATGTATACTAACAGTTTATTTATGAGGCCACAGTGTAGAAGGATTAAAACCTGATCAATTATGACATGCCTTCATTTTTGAATAGGAGCTTGTTTGAAGAAACACAATCTATGCAGAGTATAATTACATGTATTAAGTTACACCACAATCTGTTCTGCCACTGACTGACTAGTATTTGTTAGATTAAAAACACTGCTAGGAAATGGCTAACTAATTAATCAAACTGGCTCATTTCCAACAGCTTTCATTTGATCACTTGTGCTTCAGATCTATTTTTACAATCAACCGAACAGAAAAAGTTATTGCAATAGAAAGACAAGAGCAGCGCTTTAAGAAATCACAGTAAAGAGTGAATATATTTAGTTTCATATTTATTTCTGAGTCAGAAATTTTTAAAAAAATGTAAATATCTTATTTCCAAGTATCAAGGAAAGATCATGGATGAGGAGGACTCCCAAAGCACACCCTATATATGCGTATATGCACCAGCTATCCTGTTTGCCAAGTGCCATCCTCCATACACAAAAAATCAGCATGAAATACTTTACGTCTTCTTAAGACTTAGGAAAGTGCATTGTATTAAGCACTTGTGTCACTGAGCTTGGAGAAGATACACAAAGCTGTACCTGAGGAGTAGCTGTAGCTAGGTAATTAAGAACTTAAAGCTGTGGAAAAGCCTTGTGGGATTTTCCATGAAGTTTCATTGTAACTAAAACTCCTGCCAGACTCTCAAAGACCCTAATGTTGTATTCCTGTGCCTAGCAAGGAAATGCCTAGCTCTACAGGGGGAGTCCACAGACTAAGGTTAAGAACAAATGCTCACACATAACCTAGGAGAAAGGTTTAGCACCTCAAAATGAGATCCTAAGCAGACACTGTGTAGTTACCTGAGAAGATGCTAAAAGGCAAGGGACAGCTCGTGCTGCTTTCTCAGATGTAGCACCCCATGAGCCACTAAGTCACAGCAACAACCTCCTTCTGAGGATGAACATGTTGTCCCATGGGGCATGGAGGGCTGCATCTCCATTTTCTCTGTAAACAGAGAGCACATTAGCAGTCTTGTTGAATGCAGGGTGATCTCAAAGATGTTAGAAAGACAAAGGGGAGGATAACTTAATAAAATTAGCAATTTTTCAGCAATGTTTCTGACACAGAGTTTCTACGACATATTTTGTCTGTTAATAAAAGAATATCTAATGAAATTAAATGTATGATCAAACAGCTAATTAAAAAATGCTGCCTCGGAAAGCAATGTCAAAAGATGTGGTAACCCCTAGCTTTTGGCCTTGGAGCTAGAATACTCACAGAGAGCACCTGGGGAAAACACTCCCTCCCATCCCTTCCTGTGAAGCAAGAGCACTGGGCAGACGAGGCTGGGAAGGTGATGAGGCAAGGCAGAAACTAAGCAAGAAAATAACTTGATTATGTAAAGTGAAAACCACTGTGTATTGACCATAAAGAAGACAGTCCCCTTGGAAGGCAGTCACAGATATGCAAGTCCTTTTACGAACATATGATTTTTCTCCTACTGATTCCAGGAGGATTTAGACAGTGAGCCTACCAAGGTGCTTTGGAGACTCACTCAACAGCATATGTGCATATTGACTTGTCTACCAGCTTGAGAAATTGGACCCTGACTGTTCACAGCATGACAGCCTATGCTGCAAGAAGGTGACACTGTCTTCTGCCTACAGAATTAGCTAATCCCCATCTGCTGGTGTGCCTGCAATTCTAGTCATCTCCTGAAAAGAGATTAAAATCCAGGCAGATAATTAAAACACAAAATGTTTCACTCAGGCTAGCAGCTGAAATAATTTTTGCTGTTATGTCTTCTTTGTCTTCTCTTCCCCAAACATTTGCTGAATTTGCTTTCTGACAGGGATGCTCACTAGCCATTCATGTTTTACAAAACTCTTAAAGAATATTTATAAAAAGCAGATCTCAAATATGCCACCACCAATGTTTGCATTATGCAGCCTAGACCTTGCCATTCAGGAGTCAACTGCATGTCACGCATACTCACTGATGAAGTATAACACAGCTGAGAAGTCCAGGGATAAAGAGAAACATTAACAATTTAAATGGGCACGGTAAGTTTTACAGAAAGACCAACATATTCCATAATTTGAAGATGTCCATTTGACCAGGCAACATCATAAGCCTAATCAGCAAGCAGGATCTTTAATGAATACATAGGTGGAGAAGTACATAGGATGAAAATTGGTAAAGCCAGCTCAGGACAGCACAGGCTAGGCTCCCCAGCAAGACCATGGACCAATGATGGGCAGCTCTTTTCCCCATCCCCTCCAGGGACCAACGTCAGCTGTTGTTACACAAGGACATGAGAAGCCTCAGTGGCTCCAGCACAGGACCATACTAGTATGGCTGGGCAGGTCATGGCTCAGAGCTGGCTTGAGTCCAGCCAGCTAGGGACATGCCACTGCTGGCACACATCCATGCAGGCACTCCATTGAGGACCTTGCAATTTTAGGCATCTCTAAGATCAATTAACAATTTAGCAAGGGCTTTGAAGATTACTTTTCTCAGCTGATGATCCTACAGTGGTACTGAGGTGGTTCCTGTTCGTTTGTCTGCCTAAACCCAATTATTTGAGAAAATGTTCCTAGCAAAATTACAATGAGTGAGCTTTATTCTTTGTGCATTTAACACATGGCTAAATTTTGCTAAAGCCCCTTCCAGACTCCATTGTCTTCAAAGGCCTTGGAATTTGAACCATCATACCAACTAATTAGTTAATATCTGTGGCTCAATTTGAAGTAATTATGGTAGTTTCATCTTCATTTACTTGAATTAGAGTTTATCCTGAGTACAGGCTACATAAAACGTGAGAGGCTTCCAAAGATTAACTGGATTACAAATGATCCCTGTATAATTAATTTTTGTTCAAATGCTTACTGAATTACAAACGTATGCCCCATAATAAATTCAATAATTCCAGAAATTTCATCTCCATGGTAAAAGTGTCCTGACATAAGGACAGTTCAGGTTCCTCAAATACATTCATTTGTTCACAGAAGAGATCTCTGGTTACAGCATCCTTCTGAGACCCTTCTCCAGCACAGGACAGTTAAAAATCTCTCCATTTCCTAGTGAGAAGGTTTTGTGACAAGGAAATCTGGAAAAAAAAAAAAGGAAAAGCTCTTATATTCTTTTTTTTTTTTCCCCTGTGAAATCTAATAGTGGAAGTCACTACATAGTAACTGTTGTCTGAGCATTGAGAAATGGAAATAGTGTTCTTTTGTCCCTCTTTTTTACAGGGCTACTTTCCCACATGAGACTGATGTATGCTGTTACATGTGTCTATACAGACAACTGTTCACAGTGTCCACAGGAAACTTGGTACATGATGAGGACATCAGGCTGAATGAGACAAGTCATCTATTAACACTACAATCCCACTTTAAACAAAACATCCCAAAATATGAACCTAGGCTTGATTCCAGTTGCATTGAGGGCAAAGTCCCCTTACCTCTCTCTGCCTTTCTGTCACTCTGGGTCTCACAACATCACTAAGGTCCAGCCTTCTACTGGCATCATCAGGACTCTCTCCCCGTGAAAGCAGGACAAAGTTCTTTATTGATACACTCATTCAGCATCTGACTACCCTGTGATGAGCTACCTGAAGTACAATGGCATGGAGGGTTAGCCTCCAAATCTGGAGGATCTTGGTTCAGAGGAATCCTCATTCCTTCACCGTCCCTTACGTCTCTTTCTCGCCAATGGTCGTGGGGATCTGAGTCCCCATGGGTACAGTCCCACACGGAGAGGTTCAAAACAGAGATAGAGGCAGGCCAGGGAATCAGCTCTCACAAGCTCCTGGAAATACTGGTGTAATCTGCAGGAAGCTTAATGGACCCATGGAAGGAGGGTAGGAATCAGAAATCTCCTTGCCTACAAGACAGGCAAGCCGGAGGCACCACGGGAGTAGGGGTAACATGCAGGAGAGAACATGGTGAGAGGATACGGATGGGTTTTGTGAAACCATGCTTGTACCCGCTATTATCCAACACATGTGAGGGTGTGGGGATGCTCTGCTATTTAACTACCACTGCTACACAGCCTGTGTTTTAAATGTCCTTAAACTGTCAGCTGTGTCTACCAAATGTTGCCTGAGGGTAGCTCTCTGATTTCCCTTGTAACACCAATCTGCTATCAAGACAAGGAGAACAAATAAACCAAACCTTACAATTAAGCAGGTAACAGCTCCTCCAGTTTGTTGCCCAAGTGGGAAAAGTAGATAAGAGCAGTGTTGGCCGCCCGGGCGGATGCTCCAGGCTGGACTGGGTTTTCCTCCCAGCGCTTCAGGGTCGGCTTGTGCCCGGCAGTGGCAGCGTGTGTCCCCCGCAGAAGAGGGGCACGTCCTGGCCTCCTGACCCGCGAGGGGGTGAGCCTCCAGGGCAGCCAGGTTTGGGCATTCAAACATGTACAGAGGAGCACAAAGAAGTCTTTTATGCTGCTGCAATTGCAACATTAGATTTCAGTTTTATTCCCAAACATGAGCCGAGCTCTCAGTCATAGACAGGCTTTTTAATCAGCCCTGGCAAAGATGAAAAGCCTGAGAAAGAGAAGCAGTGTCTGTGCAAGAAGGACTCATTTACATTAAATAATTATCCTGAAGGAGAGAAACAGCAAGGGAGTGATTTTTTAATTATAAAGAAATAATTGCAGTCTGGAGGAGTATGTAGAGTCCTAGCTTTATTCCCTGTAAGGTACCTATTTGCAGTAAAACACAAACAGTGGGTTTGAGAGGTAAGAAATATCTGTTTGTTTTTATTTTCAAAACAGACTGTATCATATGAGAAAGAGGACAGGGAAATACTTCTGCACTCCCAAAAGGCTGCTACTTTTATAATGTCTCCTCTGCACAGCAGGACATAAAATCAGTATCACAAACATAAATGCTAAAAATACAAGAGCTGACATACAAACACATTCTGTAATAGGTTAGGAATGACTCTGTCAATGAGAGAGAGAGAGAGAGAGAGCGCACTGTCGTACAAGCGTATATGTCTGCTATATAGCCTGCTTGTGCTGCAACCTGGTACATGCCTTCTCTTTAATATTGCCCATTTAGTGAAAAATAGAGAGGATTTGACTCCAACAATTCCCCATAAAAATTACTTTTGAGCTGAGATGAAGAATAACAGTACCAAGTCCTCAAATTAGGAACTTTTTTTTTAAATTCCGAGGAATTTACAATAGGGGTTGCAATCTGTGCTGTGCTTTTGGGATTAATTCCCTGGACAGAGCTGAAGTCTGGAAACTCCTGGCACCTAGCACAAGAGCACAGTTTTTGGGAACGTGAGCATTCCACTGTAGGCTCTATCACTCCCACTGAGGAAAATGCCAAAACCTAGGAAATCCCACACGTTCCTGCTGCAGAATCAGGGCAGCGCTCAGCAACTCACAACTGGTCCTCAATACAGGGCAGTGAACACACTTCAGCTTTACACGGATAGTTCATCAGCTGACCGGTCTGGGAGATGACCAGCAGTACATATAGGATCAATGTGAAGACAGGTGGTAGGGGAAAGGGAGCTCCTGTGCTCCCTGCTGACCTGAGAAGTCCCTCTGCAGCGCGTCCCTGGGCATGGCTCGTGCCTCAGGGCCACCAACGGGGACCTACGGGCAGAGCAGCCTGCAGCACCCCGAGGTGCCCCACTCCCCCATGCTCAGCTCCTGTCCCTGGGCTGTAAAAGTTACAAGCGTGCCATATATCTGCTCTGAATGGGTCTACCTCCAGCTTTCATCCCCTGCATCTTACTGTGCCTTCTCTTCCTTGATTAAAGACCTGCTTGGTAATTACCTCCAGCAACGCTGGCAGCTTAAAATTTTTGACAAATATTATTTCACTTTGAAAAAAGAGAGGAGTGTCAGGGGTAGGAGAATCCAGCAGAAGTGAGAGGTTAGAGAGAAAATAACCAGCAGTGGTCACTGGCATTGGGACACAGCAGGGAAGGGCTCCCAAACTTGGGAAAAGGGGCAAAGAAACAAGGCTGGATTTCCACCTGAGAGTACACGACAACCGCTGCTTTGCACCTCAGCTTTGCCCTGTCACCAAAACCAAGTGATAGCATGGTTTATCAATTCACATAAGCCTGACTTAATTTTTACACTGGTAAAAATTCTGAAATACTGTTTTCTGCCTGTAAGCGAAAGCGGGCTGTGAGCTGACAGTTAGATATCTTCCTGCAGTGATCAAAATGGCTGCTGCCGAGTCATGGCAAATGTAATTAGTGCATAGCTTTTGTATTGCATACAATAGCAGAAAAATATATAGACAAGCTATACAAGCTATATTGCCTTACAGAATAAAATGAACTACATTAATTCCTTCATAAGCCCAATCTAAATTTTTCTTGTTTTCTTAAATTCCCAGTAAACATCCTTTTCAGGCCCTGCAAACTACTGTGTTGGAAAATTTAAAGGCTTGCAATAGCAGATATACAAATCAGACTGTAGTGTCCATCTATACAAATATCCTGGAATGTGACCACCAGCAACACCGATTTACAGCTCTAGAAATAGGATTTGGTGTCATGGACTGTGTCAAGTATCCAGGACAGCACAGCAAAAGTTAATGCGCATAATGCATTAAGCTAATGGGATTCAGTCAAGGGTGAATATGTCTCTTTGAGCTAAGAAAGCATCAAGGCTGCCCACGTTTTCTGAATACTCTGCAGCCTGCTGAGTGGTTCTGCTATGGGCATGAATGTGAAACCAGAACAGGAGAGGAAAAAAAGCAGGGTATACCTGAGAGAACAGGGGTGAAAAGATGTGAAGGAACACTAAAAATGACTGATTCTCTTCAGCTGGGAAAAACAAAATAACAAGTTTCCTTCATATGCCTGTTTTGAACCAAATCCAGCCTTGAGAGGCTGACCCCTTTGCCTCGGAAGAATATGGTCAGAATGGCATTGTTTAAGGTGCAGTGGATTTAAAACAGCAAACTTATTGTTCATAAACATGGGTGAAAAAATAGTTCCCTCAACTTTTCTGTACAGATAACTCCCTCCCACCTCCACCCCACCATGGAAGTTAATAGGGAAGAAAGTTCAGAGAGAAGACTGAACATGAAATCTGAAGAGTAAAGATAAATACCATTGATTTAATCAATTATATTTTAACCCAAATTCATAGTATTTCCATAGATTAATAGAAACAGAAGCCCCCCCCCAGCCCCTTAGCCAGGGCTTCCAACAGCCCGTTCCTTGGCTTTGTCCCCTTCCTATAAGGAACCAAGGGAAGGGAGAATTTACTTTTACTTAAAGACAGCAGATGAGTCAGGTTCCCAAACATACAGAGCAGTTCGGAGTACAGCCAAGAGTTTCTGCTGCAAACTCTCTGCTTGCAAGAACTGAATTGCCACTTGTCTTCAAATATCCACACATAATTTTTGAGGTCAGCTCTTAAGACTATGGCTTTTCAGCTGTTTCAGATGCTAATATAAAATTACGTTTCCTGTGTGGCTTGGCCAACAACTTATTTATGGTAATGCATTTTATTGCAAGACTTCAGCATTTTCTATCATTCTCAAAGAATCTGAAAAGCTAAGGAAATTCTTCTTCATAAGGTGTGAGATAAAATATGGGTAAAATTTCCAGCAGAATATGTTCATGTAAGTATTAGTAGGCCCCTGTATATGTCTGTGTTTGTATGCGGGGATCTAACCTCACTACATCTTCTGATCCAGCTCCTTGCATTCATATTCTTCCTTCTGCCTATCTTCTGTTTGTCTCGTCTACATCCCACCAGCCCACTCAGGTGTGCCTCTGCTTTCTCCTCTTTGGCTGGCAGTCTGATCTTAGGCACTTGTACCATCGTACCATCGTACATGCTGGAACCTGTCAGGAAAGGTTTTGTCACACAGTGCCATCACAAAGACATGTAGGATACACAGAGCAGGAGGGGACACATTTGCACCTCTGCTACAAGATGGCTTGAATTTTCTCTACAGGCATTCCCTGAAGACTGTGGGCTTTTCTCCCTTGATTATGGAGTTGCATCAACACACTTTGGAAGCAAGGCAAGTTTAAAAGTATATGTGGATGAACATAAAAATGGTGAGGCACTAAATATATCAAAGTAGCTGATATTACAAAACACTGATATGACTCGAGTCTTTCTAGCCTGACTGCATAATATAGATGGGCTTGTTTCTTCCACACTTCCTTTAGCACTTCATTCCTCCAGCTGTCTCAGGACTTACAGTGTTCGCTGAGGAGTGAGCAAGTGGCTCAGAAAGTCATATATGCATGTGTGCAGATAAATATATGCACAATAATAAAAAAAAGGTGAAATTAAAAGTTGGAGCATTTGGAAGTGCTACCACCCCACTCCCTCTGTGCAGAAAGTGCAGTCACTGGCCTTTGGGATGGTGCTGAGGCAGGAGCCCCCTTCCCGCTCACTGTGGGCTGCACGCACACACACAGAGGAGGAGTGAACGTAAAGCGGTTCTCTCACAGACCATGCCAAATACTATGATATTCTCAGGCATACCAGATTCGCTTTTAAATGAGGCTCACAATTACTCAACACAATGGAAACCATACAGTATTTCCCAATGGACAGAGAAGTTTAGTGTGTTGATAGTGTTTTCCTGAGTGCAAAAAGGCCAGAATAAATTCAGATATGATCGTAAATCTAAGCTAAACACTGACTGGTCATCAGACTGCAACACAGATGTAGTTATGTGCTTAAATATTGGTCTAAAATGGCAGAAAACTGGTTGTCTCTGGAGGATGCATCATACATAATCAGTGACCTCTTCAAGAACTCAGAAGAAAGCTTAAAAAATGGTAGATCCAGCTTTGTGATCTAACAGCCAAATTCTAGCCACATTTTAAGGGAAGATGGAGACATCAGGACAGAGACAAGCTATGAAATATTCAAAATACTTGGAGGGCTGGAGCAGTAAAGTTTCCTTGACAGAAAAAGATATTAAATCATAAAGGCCCAGATTATACTGCACTGAGTCTTTCCCTGGAAGTAGATCCGCAGAAATAAATAAAATGAATGTAACAGGACTATTCAAAGTCTTCATTATTGTTCACCAGAAGGATGTCAAAATCTGGTCTCATATAAAGTAGGTTCTGTTCCTTCCCCTTACTCATCTTACGATATTATTTGCAAAGCTATGATCAGTCACACAGGCCTAAGTTTTTAATTAAAACCCAAGTATTGTGCTAATATGAATACTGGTCATGACCTGAATGGGACTAAGATCTGAAATAAGAGAAGAAATGAACTGTGACGGGTTAGATCATCCTCTGAATAAAACCTAGGCAGAAATGTTAAACCCCTGTGAAGGCCGGGCACAGGAGAGAGTGCACAGGCACATCGGCAGGGCAGACTAAGCTCTTGCCACCGGACACGGGTGAGCAGCTCTGCCTTCAAAGGCTGGCTACCAACCGGCTTCATTAAATCCTGATTTTGTCGGCGCTTATGGGTGGTCATGCACAAGTAAAACCCAGCTGAAAGACAGCAAGTAGCAGAAGATCTTTCCTAGAAACAAGTAATGTACTATTTTAGTGGATTATTGTTGAGACTAATGCCTGAAGTACAAGGAAACGAGCGTGAGATAACGTTTTCAAAATAGACTGTGACACTTTTGCCGCATTGGGTCCATGGTATTCTGATGAGTAATGTCCGTCCTTATCAATGCGACGTGTGATTCATGCCCAGGAGCCACACAGCCGTTAGCAGGGTCCAAATGCCAGCTAACGCTGCTGCATCCGCCCCATTACGTGGAGCAGCCATCGTTAGCAGATGTAAACCTAAATTTGCTCCCTTGAGAACAAAAAAAATTGTTTGCCTTCTTTTCACAGCTCTCCCTTAATGAGACACCCTGGGCAAGAGGGTTCAAACATCTTCCCAGGGTGCCGCCAGCCCAGCCATGGGGTCAGAGTGGCACTGGTAGCCCTTCATGGCCCCCCGGGCACCAGACCTGTGTCCTGTCTCCACAAGGCTGTATCCTGACAGCCCATCTATTGCTGGCACCAGCACAGGATCCAGGAGGTCATTTCTGTGCTAAATTAAAATTCTCTTACTCTGGAGACATGTTAGCTCTTCAACGTTACCAGGCTGGCCAAGCACATGGTATGAATTGCTGCAGGGAAAGCAGTCAGAGACAAGAGGTATATGGAGAAGGGATGCACAACTGGAAGGGTGACAGCCATATCCAATAGGATTTTGCTCCCCTTGTCCTGATAAGCTGCATAAAAGGTCTGGCACTAAACGCAGCTGGCCTCCTGTGAGATGTGTCTTCACAGAAGATGGAGTGATGCTGAAATACTTGTAGCAGCCCATATCCCATGCCATGAGTGGAAAGAAAATAATTCAAGGCATGAAAAAAATCATGGCATCTTCTGACTAGAAAGATGACCCATGTTTTCAGTGCCATGGTATACATGTTCTCATAGTCAATGTTTACAGTAGCAATAGAAACGCTTTTGTCACACAAAAATAATAGTTTACATCAAAAAAGTTATTTCTTATTCATTTCTCTAGATAGATAGTACATCAGGCAAAACCTCAAAATCATATAATTTTTTCCTCAAAAAAATAAATTTTTTGTTCACCCCATCCTAGCCTTTTCTTCTCCCATTTCCCTCTCATTCCCCTACCCTCATAATAAAAAAAGTAATGTGGAAAATTAGGAAAATCAGATTATGTATCTAAATAGATGGAGAACTTCCCAGACCCTTTCACAGCCCAGCCAGGATTTTGGAGTAGAGCAAGGGGGGAGGGAAGCAGCTCAGTCTAGGTTACCTGTGTGACATTATGCTCAGGAATTACTATTTCTTACTTGAAAGACGTTCATAGGTAAAAGGAATTTGAGGGTATACTGACAGTCTTTCCAACCAGATACTCTCCTTCATGAATCATTTCCTCTGAAGTTAAGGAGATGAGGTACACAATCGTATCATTGCACACGCTTGTATAAAAGGTACAAAAGGCCTTTTCTTTTAAAGTTAATAGCAGGAGAATGAAATAATCTCTTCTTTTTTACAAGAGAATAGTTTCATTGTTCTGCCCACATACTTTATTTGTTGAACTGACATCTGTAACAGTGAAATGGAAGAGGAAAGGGAAGCGGATGAGAGAAATAAGTGAATTAAAATATTTGGGATAAGCTTTTGGAGAACACTATATGACTATGTTTGAGTAAACTTCACATGATCTAAGTAATAGCACAAATAATCAAACACTGAAGGAAAAAGTCCACCCTGATCTGGTTGCAAATGTTGACCTCTCTCATACATCACCCTTCCTACAGTGTTATTCTAATTTGCTTGTAAGGCTGTTCCCTGAAGGCCCAATTCCCCTTTGTGCGTAGACAAAATTTCCACTGCGGGCTCAGAGAGTTAGTTTTTACTATAATGTGTTTGTTTCTGACACCAGCCCACTGTGCTGGGTTAACTCTTTTAACTTAAATTTGGTTCCTCAGTTGTAGGTGCCCCGTGGGGTTCACACCATACTGCTGTGGACATGCCAAAAATGTATACTTCTCATCAGGGCTGAGCAGTCTTGTCCCTACCTCCTGCCCAGAGTCCGAGCAAGGTGGCAGCCCCATGGCCTTGCAAGATATAAATGAACGTGTGGGTGAAGAGAGCCTTTACATCCCGCTTCTACTGGAGCAGACCAACACGTGCCCAACACCAGCATCCCCAAGCCACCATTGCTGGGGATGAGGTCCTGCCACCACAAGCACCCTCACTGGGGGGATAACTCATGCAGAACGGGGCTGTCCAGAGGGCCAGCAGACATCTGGCTTGGTGGCTCTGCTCCTGCCACCAGGCACTGGCATTTGTAATGGAGAGAAGGAGGAGGAGGCTGAACTGCAATGGAAGAAAAAATACCCCAAGTTTTGCAAAGTTCTGCTGATGAAGGCAACAGTCCTGCTTTCCTTCCTTGTGCCAAGGGTCTTGTTGAACCAACGAGACTGAGGACCTTGCATAGCAAGTTAGGAGAATTTTGTGCTGTGCAAGAAAGCCCCACAAATTTTGCCAGCATTCCTCAGGAACATCCCTGTTTGTTAAATATTCTCTGGGTGTAATGTGAGGGATAGGTTAATTAGCACATACATTTTTATGTGGACCAGCTGTCTACTCTGTCCGTTGCCAGAAATGCAAAGTCCTCTGGGAATCCCTATAAGAAAACACACTTTGTCTTCTAGGAACAGAATGGTTTTCTTTTAATATCCACTTCAACTGTAACTCATTTAGCTTATAAATCTTGACAACAGATTCTGGCCACTGATATATTGTTTTCTTATGCTAAGCCTTTTTTTCCCTCTCCTTCCTCCTCGGATACCTTATACTCTGTGTTTAAATGTGAGACACAGCTGTCTCTGCCAGCAGGAGTTCACATTATAAAAATCACCAAGATTTACGCAACAGGTGTTCTACCAACCCACTGTGCTAACATTTTCTCCATGCAATGAAACAATATACTGGTCTGGGATAAAAAATAAATCAAATTAAAAGAAGAAGAAAACATTTGTTGGCTGGAGATTAGACTTGGCGCAACTTCAGCTTAAGAGCCAAGCCTTTCTTTTTCTTTTACAGGAAACCTAAATAGCTTCCATAGAAGTGGATGGGTGAAATCGGTCAGGCAGACTATATATGAGTGAGTGAGAACCCTGGGACAAGGCTTAGTAGAAGGGGGGTATTTGGGAAGAATCTTCTTTTAAAATATATGCATATCAGTTGTCCTGATGCCACTTCATTGAATAGTCCAGGGACACTTGCAAAGCAACAGAAACAACGCCACAGACTAATGTGTTTCAACCTCTTGCAGCTTTCAGTCCTGTAAGATATTTCCAGGCCATGATGTGCAGAGCCCTGGACAGAGCTTTTTAAGCCCACTGGTTTTTGTTTTTTCTTGTAGTCCCTTTTTGAAGACCTTTCAATTACCCACAGACCACAAGTTTAAAACCATTTCTCCAGCCAAACAAGCCTCATCGCTGATGAGAGCTCCTCACATCCCCCAAAAGCTGAAAACAGCTACTAATAGTTTTAAAATATATGCTGTCTGTATACAGTATACGCATATACACAGAGTCTATATATAATGTAGAATGTTATTAAATTTAGCCACGTGATACATAATATTATAGCAAAAATGCTCCTGCTGCCAGGCAGTTGCAGAGAGAGGAACACTTTAAGTGCTTTATTCAGTGCAGTAAAGAAGCATTCAAAATTGCATACAGTATGTATATAAGAGACGCATTGACACTTGGTACTCAAGTTTTCGACTGGATCAGATTAACTGTCCCTTAGGATGCAGAGTTACAAGCTCAGGAAATGCTTGAGCACTTACTGTATGCTTTATTCTGACAATGTGTTGGGAGGCAGAAAGTGGGGACAGCAAGAAAAACAGCCATTTCATAGGGGAAATGTACGGTACAGAAAATGGCACCCGAATTCTAGGAGTGGGGTCCTGCTCTTCGTACTTAAAACAAAGCCAGATTGGAAGGCTCAAAACCCTTTGCAAAGAGGATTTCCACCCTGGCCATGTCTCCCCATCTCCTGCCTCCCCCCACGGCCAAAGCCAGGTGCGCAAATTGGCTTAATTCACGCCCAGGAGTAGGACCACACTCCCCAGAGAGCTGTGTGGTTTTAAAGACAGGTGGAGTGTTTCACTCTGCCTTCTCCAAAGAGATTTATGACAGGAGATTTCAAGCAAAGAAAGAAAACAAGCTGAAAAGGAAAGCTGAAAAAAGTCATTGTTGGCTTACACATGAGATGGTTGATTCAAAGAGTGATCATACAGAAAAGATGAGCCAGTGCTGGCCGTGACGATACGTATGTGTGCTCTCAATGCTATTAACATATTTAAAGTACAAAGTCATGAGCATTGTATCCAAATCAGAGGATTCGCTATCAAGCCATTTAAAGAAAAACATGCCAAATTGCTATGACAAGGGGGAAATACAAAAATGTGGAAGGATTTTTGAAGTATAGTCACTTCACATTACTGACTTGTGGATACCCAGCAGAAAATTGGAGCGTTGTTAAGAAACCAGGCACAGTCCAACCTGGAAGAGTATTGTGCAACTTCAAAATTATCTTATATCCTTTCCTCAATTATTGCTGATCTGTTCAGTAAGATAAACTCACTGCCTTTCAGCAGGCACAAAGGAAGCAAAACCTCCAAGAGTTACTGTGCACTTGAACAACAGTATCGATAAGCTCCTGAGGGAAATAAAAAGAAGTGTCTCCAGCCAAATGTTGACTGTGAGGATTTAAAACTCCACTGAAACATGTGTTTCACATTCGAGCTTTTCCTGTGAATTAGTTAGCTGTTCTGAGGATACTAAAGATATATGAGAAAATCTTAAAGTCCTAAACTGAATGGAGGGATTATATTCGTTAATACTGTGTCACAGAGCTCTAAATCCCTGAGGACGAACAATACTTTCCCGCATATGTGACAACTGCCGTTGCGATTTGGGGTGCCTCTTTGCTAATTGCCATGCAGCCATCAGCCCTGAAAGCATCCAGCACAGGACATTACATTATTAAGACAACCTTTGTCTTTCTGCGGTGATCGGAGGTGGCTATGGATTGCTTTCAGAGGAAACGATCTGGCCTTCAGATGTGTGAAATGCTGAGACTTCATGCTGCCGGTTATTTTAAAAACAAGGAAGTGTCAGTCACCGTCAGCAGGGCGGCAGCGAGACCCTGCCATGCTCGCAGGAGGCCACAGGTGGGTAGTTTGTTTTGCTCTTTCCGTTCTTAAATAAAGCCTCCTCTCCCTGCTACGTGGTTGGCCTCTCCGGTCGCAACCACAGGCAGGATCGCACCACCAGCTGCGCATCAGCCATCCGGAGCCTGCCAGCAGCCAAGCTCCCCCCACGGCCACGCTGTGTCGGCAAGCACCATCCCCGCTCAGGGAGACGCCGCAGAAGATGCTCCTGCTTTGAGCCCAGCAAAGCCCTGCTGCAGTGGGAAGGCTGTAAGGCACAAGCACAATGCTTTCCTGGGCAGCCCCCAGCATCGCCAGCTGCCAAGGCAGGTGGGATACCCAGGCAGGCTCAGTCGGCAGCACTGCATCGGTAGCAGTGCAGACCCTCCACTGCTGGGGTCCTCCCCCTGGCTAGCAGCCCTTAGGGTCACTGTAAATGGAGCTGCTTTGGCCAAAGATAAATTATTCCTACAGGGTGTAACACAGCACAATTTCTCAAGGGCAGCCAGGGGCACATTTTGCCAGCGGCAGAGCGCAGTTCGGCCTGTCACTGCCTCTGCCATGGAGAGAGGGCTGCCAGTTTCCCCCGTGCTCGCTGCAGCAAGCACAGCACAGCACACTTGGAAGCAGCCTTGGCAGGAGGTCTGAGCCTCCCAGCCCTCCTGAGCCTCGGAGCGAGCCCCGGGAGCGAGCCCTTCCCTTGCCTGCCTTTTCTGCCTGCTGAAAGTGAACCCACCATATGTTATCCGCTTGTAGCTCATTTCCCTTTTAATTAGATTTCCTGTCTTATGCTGACAATTACTGCTGTAGGGCCGTGGCCTCGTGGCGGCGGCGCAAAAGGCAGAGCAGACAGCCCCATGCAGCTCCAGGACAATGCATAGATGGATGCCCTGTCAGGGAAACAGCTGGGAATATTATTTGGACGTGGCTCACCCAGGAACCGCCGTCAGCTGACACGGTCCCCTTCTACTTTTAGTCCCTCAAACCTCTGCCCTCCATCTCGACAAACGGGAGGATATATGACTCTGGCTTCAGTGGGAGTGCTCCTGTGCTGGGGAGGGGATGGGATGAGCACGCTTCCCTCGCAGATGTCCAACAGCCAAGAGGGACCAGGCATCCACAGCATGGGCAGCACTGGGGACAGTCAGGCTCTGCTCCACCAAATGTGGCTGGACACCTGAGAAAGCCCAGCCCGGCTCTTTCCATCTGTCCTGGCGCTGCCAGACGCACGCGTGTCAGGACGAACGGGTGTGCTGGAAACCTCAGAGGAGTTCGGTGAAGGAGGACCCTGACTCACCACCACAGCTCCTAATAGTCCTAAAGGCAGCAATAGAGAGCATGGGGGAAACAGGGCAGTGAAAATAAATAGCTCTACTCTGGAGGAAGTTTTAAGTATTTTAGAGCTTGCAGCTGGGCAGCTCTTCTGGAAAACATTTTAATACAGGGAATTAAATGTTTTCCCTGAAAGCCTGCACTAAAACTGGATCTCTTGAGTGAGAAGATGCATCCTTTGGGTGGTAATTTGCTGATGCTATTTCAAAAGTGTTGAGGTGGGTCACGTACAACCTCTCTCAGCATCTTAGTCCTTTTAGTTTTTATGCACTGCACTGTGGGGATGGGCTTACTCCATGGCTGTGCAGCTCGTAATACAGTGGTACCATATTGACTCCTTGATGTTAATACATAGACAAAACCCCGTGGCAGCATCGCTTCTGCACTCACGTGGAAATTTTGTTCCAAGGGGTAATCAGTCCAGCCTCAACTACTCTGTTTTATCAGGTTACTCCCCTTAGGAAAATCTTTTCCTTTCCATAACAAACAGGCATTTGAAACACAAGCCCATCATCCTAACAGAGGAAGGCGCGCTAGGCTTCCCTCCATCTTTTCGCTATGCGATACTTGATTTACCATCCAGGCAGTCATACAAGTGAGTCCTCGCAATACTTCCAGGAGAAGCACGGGTTCTCGCATACATGGTATACGATACCTACAGAACCTACAGTTTTAAGTAAACAAAGCTCTTTGTGACCAGGCATGCAAAATGCTGATGGTAAATTGGCTGCAGAGTCTTAGGGTCACTTCAGACCTAAAGGTCTTTTGCTTGGAGATTGTTGCCTCTCTGGTCTGCTCTTCCATGACTCACTTCACAAACCAACCTCATTGCCACAGGCAGGAGGAAATGATTCATAAATACTGACCTTTCCCCTTGCCACCCCTGCAAAATGAGGTCTGTGTATAAGCACTCGCAGAGCTGGAGCCATGGGAATTACAACTAGATAAACCATCCACTGACAACAACATCACGCAACCGCTTCCCTGCCTGTGCTAACGGTGGAGATGTTTGCCATGAGCTGGGTACATTCACAGAAGAACAGATTTGGGGCAAAGCAGAACAATTAGGCAAGGAGAAGGTGAGTCAGAAGAGGGGAGGCTGGGAGGGAAGGTCTGAGCTAGATGAAATCCCTTGGTCTCTTCTTTGCAGATGCTACAAAGACAATGTCTCGTAGAAAAATAGACACACTTAGAGTTAATAAAACCGATATCCTTCATGCCACATTCAGTCCGTGGGATTCACAGTGGCACATCAGCAGTCATTAAAGAATAATATTGCTTTGTTATTATTTGCAACATCCTCAGGACATAGGTTGGCCAGTCCTGGGTGACCAGCCTGCTGTCGACGTGCTGCACAGACACATGGTGATGAGGAGTTGTGACCCAAAGTGCTCTCAGCCTGCACGCCTGTCTCCAGGGGTGGGTGCAGCAGATGAGAGGCAAACACGAGGGGAAAGGAAAGATTCCTCTTTGTCTCCCTTGTGAACCACCCTCACGACCTAGGAGGTCCTCACCGCTTCCAGCCAGACCTCTCATCGAAACTTCCCAGTTTAAACATCCAAGAATTGGTTTAGGTACGAATACAATCAAAATGAACCAGGGTTTCCATTTCTTTATTACACCCTGTTAGGCTTGACCCGTGCCCTGCAGAGTGGTATTCCCAGGGCTTGCAGCATGCCTCATACAGCTATAACCAGAAAGGGCTAATTAAACTGGCAGGAGGGTCACTGGGAGCTGGCAAACAAGACTTGCTCCTTAGTTTTTAGTCCATACTTCTATGAGGAGCTGCCACAGAGGAAGACAGTAATGGCAAACCGTTCACTCTCCTTTAGGGAGAGTTGCCTCTGACGACTAGGTGTCCAGGCATAAGTCATTCTTCATGTACCAGATATAACAGACCCTCAACCTTTGAACATGGCGACTGAGGATGGAGGCTATTACAGCCAATATACACTCATAGGGAAAGCATCAGTCTTTAGAGGTGGGAATTTTCTTCAAGCCGAAACATTAGGACCAGCCCCAGCTCCAGCACACAGCTGTGGCTAGCCTGCGGCAGGGTGGGCAGCCGGTCCCCAGCGCGGCAGGCTGCCCCAGGCAGTGCTGTGCTGGGGGTCGGGGTGGCAGCCCCACACACAGCATCACCCTGGCATGCCCCCAGGCAGCCTGCTCCCCAACCAGCGTGGGGATGGGGACATGCAGCGAGGGCAAGACATGTAGGACCATGGGAAAACCTCACCCCGTGCGCAGGCAGATTAAGCACCTGCTCCCAGCGCTCCACGATGAATTTGGACCCTCGCTTGTTTCCTCCAGCGTTGTCAATGTCTTTGCAAAGGAGAAGGCAGCTGTGAAGCCACCCTAAGTGTGGGGTACACGGGGTGCTGGCTGCCCAGGTGCAGGCAGCTGCCTGGCAGAGCATCCCCAGGGCAGCCGTGTGGGTGTACGCTGCCACCTCCTCCATGGCCCCACTCCCTGGGAAGGGGCTGCCCCACGCAGCTCTCCTCCTCGCAGGCTGCGTGGGACAGCGCGTCAGGGCTTGTGGGCAACCTCAGGGATAGACAGCATAAACATGACCCTGATAGCAGGGTCACCCTGGCTCAGAGGCAGGGTGAGCAACAGAGGAGAAGACAGCTCAGTAATTATTTATACTGCGCAGAGAAAAGACTTATTAGGCAGCTGTTGGCAAGCAAGCAGAGCTACCAAGATGAGCCAGGCTTTGCGGTTTAAGAGCAGCTCTGGGGAACCAGCGACCAAGAGCAGCATTTTAGCCACTTGGAGCTGTACAGCACCCGGCTCTGCCAGTACGACAGAGGTTTACCTTCCCCTCTGCCACCCTCGAGAAGCACATTCCCAACTGCAGCATCTCACTGGCAGAACAGTGCCATTGCCCCATCGATGCTTGCCAGGGAGGCCAGCAAGGCTGGAGCTGGTGTAGCAGCAGCCTGGGAAGCCCAGGCAGGGACAAATGGGCCCCTTCAGGCACAGCTCTCAGGGCAGCCATGGATGCCTTCCCCCAAGGGGCTGATGAGGGCAGCCCTGGGCTTTGCTCCTGCACGCATGCTGCTGCATGGGCACATGGCAGCTTTGCACCATGAAAGCAAACAAGCTCGAGTAGGGACGAAGCTACGCTGCAGCCAGGAGGCTGGGGAGCCAATTCCCACCCTCAGGGCAAATCTTGAGCAGGTGTTGGCACACCAGGATTTGCACAGGTTTCACTTAAGCAGGAGCAGCCTCAGTCTGTTGTTGCAGACTGCCCGCTCCCTTCAGTACGTGCCCTCTCCCAGGATCCTATCTGATGCTGCCACACTTGTTTTCCTCACATTTTTATTATCTATAGCATGAGAAACCACTCATAAAACTGTTAACAGCAATATCTACAATGTTGTTGAGAAGAGGCCAATGGCTGTTGCTTCTGCAGAAAAATGAAAGTAATGAGAAAGACAGCAGAATTTAATCACTAGTGAGCAACACCTATTTTGTTACCACTGACCAATTTTGAATTCACAATCAGGAAAGCGGAGCTATGCTGAAATGGCTGCTACAGACTCAAGCCCAGGCCAAATGTCCCTTCAGGTGTACACAACTGGGGACCACGTGTCAAACAAGCTCTTTTTTCAACATCCAAACAAGCACTGGAGCTTCCAAAGTAGGCTCTGCACCTTCTTCTGGGACCTACAAGACTCAATTGTCAGAAATCAGTGTATTAGAGGGTGAATACCTGAGTATCTGAGGTTTTTTCCTTTTTGGTGCCTGCCTCTCCTCCTCCCATTAACCAAGCAGCTAAAACAAATTGTGACAAATGCAACTGAATTTTTTTTTTTCATATTGGCCCTTGAACAGGACCCCAAACTTCCTATTTTGATCCCAGACTTTCTAAAGGGACAAATTCTTCACCGAAGTCAATGAAATTTTGTCACAGACTTCAGCAGTGCCATAATTTCACCCCCAGAGCTTTATTTTCCTGAATGGCCCAGTGGTTTGCTAAAGCTGTTCCTTATATATTTGGAAAGGTTTAATCAGTGTTGTTACCACAGCAAAGGCAGCTGCACCAGAAGAACCAGGAGCATGTTGGCTCCAGGTGGACGTGGTCTCCACAAGACTGGGTAGCACTCAGCCAAGGAAAGACAGGTCTGGTCTTTGCTAAATTCTCCGCCAGCGTGCTTTGAAGTCTATTGGAAAGAATCCCTCAGATACCTTCATGGTATCTGATTACAAGGCCAGGGAGGGGCAGGGAGAGGCCCTGGTGTCCTATAGCCTCTAGACCTTTACATGGAGCCACTGCTTTTGAGGTCACCTTGCTGCTTAAGCCATTTCACCAATGTGTCGCTCCCACTGCAGGACCGAGCCTCCCCGTGTGCCGCTGGGTAACACTCAGGCTGAAGGGCAAATGTTAAGGTATGGTGTGCCCTTCCCCCTGGGGCAGCCTGCATGATTAGGAGATCATATTGCCAAGGAGGCCACGCAGTTAATCAGAGGAAGGGGTGTGAATTATGCAGCCTCCTCCACTCTTCACTTTCCATTGACATGCATAATGACTGCCAGCAGCAAATCCAACCTCTGCAGAAAAGCCTTGCAGGGTGCCAGGGGACCACAGAAGAGGAATCCGAGTTATTTCTCGATGTCTCCATCAGGGACTCGCCTCCTTCGCGGGCACCTGGGCACTGGTACCTGCCAGGGAGCCCTCAGTGCCCCACCGCTCCCATGACCTGCCCTGGGGGTGCACACATTTCCACTTCTGTACACACCTCCATGCACACAGACCTACAGCCTTTAACTTCACAAGCAGAGCCGACCCCAGAGCTTTGCAATCCTCAAATATGAAAAATTCTAGTAACAAACACTCCCCACGTCCTGAGCTGCAAGATGTAGGATTATGACAGCTTCCCAAGGGTGGGCAGTTATTGAACATCTCTGGCTGCTCAACAGACTAATTTTTCCTTATTCCTGGCACTTCATTTGCCCACGTGTCTGAACATGAAAGATTTGAATACCCTGAGTAGGTGGCATGCAAACCTGGGGGCTGGAGATCTCTTTGAAGCTGCTAACAAACTTAAGAGCAAGGTTTCTTGGAAGAAGGAGGGGAAGTATACAAAAATTGAGCTTTCCTCTTCAAAAAGGCATTAAAGGATGTGAAGGGAGAACAGCAACAGGGTTTGTAAAAGCTGAGGATTTTTATGGGCTGGGAGTGGGCAGCAATCAAAATAGCTGACTGCAGTTCTGGCCTATTTAGCCCACTGACGTTGCAGCATCTACAGCAACACTGTTAAATAGACCAACAGCAGTGAAATGCAGTGCAGCTTTCTGGTGTGGGATAGTCAACATCTGGGAGCTGAAAACAGCTATATCCTGGTGCCTTCATGCACAGGAACAGGGGTGTTACTCATGAGGGCCCCTAATGGCTAGGCTAACCCTACCAGCTCCAGAGAAAGCCGTGCTTTTAGGAGTTCGGCACCTGCATAAGTATCACGCTGAGCGAGGCCCTGGCCCTCTGACATGCATTTCTCCATGAACTGGGAGTTCATTAGGTTATAGAAGCATTTTTCTTTTCTGAATGGTGCATACAAACCTTGCCACCCTGAGCCTGCTTCTCCCAGGCTGCAGGTCAGAGAGCTACTGGATTTTACAGCAGCTGTGTAAAGTCAAGGTTAAAGAAAGGCCACAAGGCATAAGATTGGAAGACCCGTTAAGAGTATCACATAAATAAACTATGCCTTTAGATCCATCCTTGTTTTCAGGGCACCTTAACTCACTCTTGCTTGCAGCAGAAAGACATCAATGACAGCAGCAAAGGCAAACCAGATTTTACCTTAATCAATCACATGTGGGAAGCAACATTAGCAGCTGTGAGAGGGGAAGCACAATCCCATCTCCTTAACATCTGCAAATGCTTTTCAATGACTGCAAAGGTGTGGTAATAAAAAAAGACACCCCTGAAGGACATCAGTGCAGGATTGCCATTGTAGGGCTTTGCCTGCCAAGTACCCCTGGGCCAGTTCGGGGCAGGCTCTGACAGCTGAATTAAGAGCAAGCCCCAGCTATGCCGGAGTTTCATTTTACAAGGGCAAAGCTAATAAATGATGGCTGCGTACACACGGAGCAAAGGACATACCTGTGGCTACCACATCTTTACAAGGCACTAGCATCCTCAGTAAGGCACACAAAATGGATGGCAGAACAGCTGCTGGCATCGTGGTTTGCAAACCTCTCCCACTAAATGCTGCGTGCTAAACTCAGAGATGAGGAAGGGAAAAGAGGGCTGGAGAAAGACTAAGCATATCCAGAGCTCAGCAAAACTAAATTACTTCTCCCGAATTCAGCTTGATTTAAGGTTTTGACTTCATTTTGAGTGAATGCATTGAAAAAAAATCCTTAAGTGAATGCTCTGAAAATTAACCATTAAATCGTCTCGGATTCAGTTAAATTAAAACATTAGGAAATCAAAGCCAGAAAAATGATCTTTGTAGCCATGCCAGCTTTGTAGATATAATCTTTCCTTTTATGCAAGCTTTGCATTGTGTTAGAGCCCTGCCATTGCCCAGAACAACAATTAAATACTACATTAAGGCTACCTGCGTAAGCACTTACCCTTGCTCACCAAACTTCAGCAGGAAAAAGATTGCTGCAGATTTTCAGCTAACAGGAAAATGACCAAATTGTTTAGAATTACCTTTGGGAAAAGAAAATACCTTTTGGTAGGTGGCTCTGTGGCTGAAACATGCAGAATTAGGGAAAACCTAGGAAGAGAAAAAGATCCCAGCCCTGCAAATAAAGGTGCCAAGCATGGGTGCTACACTCCCACACCCACGCCAGCTAGCAGGGCAGCGGGGCAAGGGGACCTCTGTTCTCAAGATAAACGCTTTGGTTGTATCTCACACGTTCAGCTCAGAGCACCTTCCCCCCAGCCCCAGTTCAAGACAGGCCAGCAGAGCTGTTTCTGAGGTTATTATTAACAGCAGAACTGCAGGGTTGGAGGTGTTTTGGAGACCCCCGTTAAGCTTTCTGGAGAAATCCTTGTTCAGCTGCTTGCTCTCCGTGCTACCACTCACACGACCGCAGCGAGGAACGGCAGCGCTGGTGACACCGCCAGCAAGGCGGTGGCATGGCACATCCCTGGAGGGCTAGCCAGCACCTTCAAGACCATTTATGACAAAGCCTGTTCCTCTTCTGTGTGCACAGAGGCCTTCAGAGCAGGAGTCACCCAGGAAGGCTTCTCTGATCAGACGTAACCAGCAGCAGCAGGACGGAGGCGAGCCCCAGGCCCTCCCGGCTGCCCGCCCTGCATCACCCCGGGAGGCACCTCCTGCCCCTGCCGCTCCTCGGCCTCCCTCCCAGATGACTAAGGAGCTGGCAGGGAGCTGATCGCCCCATGGCTGCAGTTTCACAACGCGAGACGTCTGCGGGCCATGACTGCGAGCTGCTTAAGCCCTCAGGAAAATGCAGAGGAACAATTTCCAAATTGTTTGGGAGTGAGTGTAGCAGCTTCCCTGGGGCTCTGCTAAGTGCTCCTTTGCAGCTGCTGCTCCCAACTGGCTCTGGGCTAATTCTTAAACACAGGAGTGGGCCCACAGATTAGCTGCAGAAGTGATCTCAGTTTCATCCTAGACACATCCATCCAGCGAGACATCATCCTTCCTTTTATGCAGGCTATTGTCTTTTCTCTAACAATGAGAATGGGGGGAAAGTGGCTCATTGTTGATAATTATCATCATTTTATAATATCTTACTGCCCTCTCGGCCACCAGATACCCCTCTCCCTTTGCACCCAGCCACTCAGCCTGTGCCCACACAATCAGAGCAATTGCTTTGGGCTCTGCAGCTTCATAGGTCTGACTCCACCTCTGCTCAGAAACAGGTCGGCTGACTGTCCCTCTCCATCGTCCTCAGCGCTGGAGGGACAGTTGGTCTATTTTAGAGCCCCTCTCCTGAAACGGCAGCCTTTTCCCAGGCCGGCTGGGTGCCCTGGTGAGGAATGCTGACAATCTGCCATCCCGGAGCAGAGCTGTCAGCGTTACTTCCCTACTGCTGAGCCCTCAGTCATCACTTGCACGAAGGATAAGTATGCAGCCCGCTGCCTTGTGACAAGAGCTGTGACTTTGTTTAGGAGCCAAGCACTAGGAACGAGTACCAGGGAAACGTGGCTTAGTGGAACAGGAAATATTAACAATCCGCGATAAAAATGAAAAAAGCAGCCAGTACACATCTAACTGGGTTAGAGGCACCACTCCATGACTGGCTAAGAGTAGCGACAACCCCAAAGATCCAATAAAGAATTAGCTTTTCCACTTCAAGGCTGACTTTTAAAAGAACAGAGTAATTTCTCTCATGTTCATCTGTGTACAACAAAAGCCCCTAGCAAGGTCATCTGCATATTGCAGTAACTGCTGGCACGGGAAAGGGCATGGAGGAGTTTTCAGCTCCACAGATGGTTTAAGGGGCTGTTGCGAAAGCCCACAGATAGACTCACTCCATCACCCTCCGGGGCAGCGGGTTAGGATAAGCCTGTTGTCTATGAGCTACTACAGCTTTGTGCATCAATCAATTTTTTTTCTGGTAGAAAAACACATGATTGGGATAAGTGTTCCTGGCTAAAAGGATTTCTCTCAAAGCTCCTTATTTCTGAATGCAATGGTCAAGCAATAGCGGAATGGTAGAGAGAAGAAAATTATTTCTCTCTTTTTTTTCCTTCGTGTGTTTTAGTTAAGGCAGTTAGCAGGCTGGAAAAGCTGCATTAACGCTGGTTTCATATCTATACAGTCCTTTCAAGTTATTATGGGGCTGATAACCTCTCTTTGTCCTTGTAATCCGCAGTAAATAGAGGAGCTTAATCACTCCAGAAATGGGTAACAACTCACAGATCCCTTCGCTCCTAGTAGGCTGTTTGCACAACGCCTAGTGCTGGGAATAACCAGAAGCTGATTTAATAATCTGAAGTTATCCAAAGACTCTGCTAAATCCCACATGAAACGTTAAGTGTTTTGTCTTGCTCTTATCTCCACCAGGCAAGTAGCTGTATCATGACGATTTTTTTTTAATGCTGGAACTTACCTGGCAGGGCAGTCACTCATTTGGGTCTCCATCCAAGGACCTGTGGCACTGGCTTGGATACTGCATTTGCAGTTGGCTCTAAGGAAGGTCCCTACCAAGCACAGAAAATGAAGCAGCCTCTGCTGCGAGAGGCGGCATTTCTCACGCAGGGACGGGGACCCTGGGTGGACGCTGCTCTCCACCTCCCAAGGCACGACCTTGGGCAGGCGGCACAGGCTCTCTGGTCCCGAGTTTCCTCTTCTCCAAAGCAGAGATATGATATACAAGTGGGCTGAGAGCCTTGCAGAGAGGTGCTATTGCCGGTACAGGGAGTTATCATCCCCAGGCCCGGGTCCAAAGCACACAGCAACATGAAGTAGAGCCGTTCCCTCAGAGGACCCTGGCTCTGGCACCCAAGCCAAGAACAGGCTGGATTTGTTCTCCAAGGGAGTCGCAGGTTCACTGTTATTACTACATGCCGTACTTTCACCTTTGTAAACGGCAGTAGGTGCAAAAGATCTCAAACACTGAGCAACAAAAACCAGCAAAAATTACAGTCAGTGAAATAATCCCCTCCTAAACAGTATATGACCCAATTCTTGAGCCTCCTGCAAGTTATAATCAAAACCATATGTACAGTCATAAATATCAGAAATATTTACAAAACACTGACAAGATCTTAAAAACAAAAGCAGTGATTTCCTCATCTCGCTGGAAGCCTTACAAAACATGGGGTAAATTGTCTCATTTAAAATATTCTGCTGACCACAGAGCACTATATGCTTCATTGTAATGGTTAGTCATTCTATACGTATTTACTGGTTCGGTTAATCTACTATGGCTGGTTACAAACTATTGCAAGACAAAGATTATGAAGTAGGGTCAATAAAAATTTTGTTTATGCGAAATCCACTGTTGTCATAGTACCATTTTACACAAAAGGTAAATCAAACCCCCATCCAAACAACCATTTCCCCTGCACTGGCAGCTGGCATCGCTAGAGACATCTAGCAGAATGACTTGGAAGAGTGGTAAAATTGGCCAATTTAAAGTGGCTGCGATTAGTCTCTGCTGGGGAGTAAACGTCTCTGCTTTGATGTTTTTCTAAAAACCTAAACAAAACAAAACAAAAAATCCCAAGCACTTAAGCACAGAAGCCTCACCTCTGGCTTTGCCTACAAAGTCTCCTACGGAAAACTTGTCGGTGCTGCGATCAAACCAGGCTGTTGGTGCAGAGCACGAGCTTCACGTGGGTGCCAGCGAACAATACAACCTCATTTCCCAGCACCTCACCCAGGACGTGATGCCCCTTTCCTTGTAAATTCAGTGCGTAGCATCAGGCCAAGACCCCACAAGTAACTGAGCCCCATCATGAGGTCCCAAGGAGCTCCCAGGTCCTTCAGGAGTCAGGACATCTTGAAGGTGTTCAGCTCTTAGCAGGACCAAAGTCACCATCTTTTGCTCTGCCCATCTTCAGCGTGGAAGGCATGAAGCAATGCTGTGAGCTGCAGGTAGCAGCTCTGCCGTGTTTCCAGGGTCCTTACCTCACACATCAAAAATCTCCCCGTAGAAAGACAGAAAAAACATCATGAACACCCATAACACTATTTATAACCTTATAAATTAGAAATAAGACTTAAGTTGACAATCTTCACAACAGTTGATTTAAAAAAAAATATGGGTAGGTAAGGAAAGTCATTTAGGCACCTTCTAGGAAGGACTGAGATGTTCCTGCTTAGAAACAGGCAGTCAAAGTAGTAAAGACTTTTGTTTAGTTCTGATTTGGGTTCAATTACAAAGAAAATTGTTCCATTTCAGCTCTGCTGAGAATTCAATGAAATTGCAAGAAACCCTTCTGGTTCAGATTTCATTTCAGAGGGGAAAGAAGACATTTAGGTTGGTCTTCTTTCATGTTTTATTTTGCTTGGAAAACATAGCCATTATTCCATCTTCTTATTCCTCTCACCCTCAATGAAAAGATCAAAGACCAGAATGCCAGTGTTACCCTAATCACCACACCATTGCTACTGGCACAGATTATGGGCAAAGGTCTTGCTTCTAGGGTTTCATTCCTGTGTTTTCTAAACAGAAAAAGAGAAGCAGCCACCATTTTCGCAAAAGGTCAAAATATGTCTTAGTTTGGAAAAAGTCCTGTCGATTTCAGTGGCTTTCGAATCGGACCCAGATTTTATGCCCTAGTTTCAGCATTCTTCCTATCCTACTTTGGATCAGAGAAAACTTTTGAGAAAACCCTATTAAGACAATATTCCCCACCAGGAAAATAATGGCCCAGTTTCTAGGACCATTTCATATGTACCATGAATATGTGAGCAGCCTTATTTTATATCTTCTTAGTCAAAACTTAAAGCAGAGAAACCACATTTTCAATGCACCTTTATAAAAGATATCACCATTGATGCAGGAGCAGAAACAATGACAAATTATTAAATTCTTGTTGTACTACATTTATGCCCTTACGGAGATACTTATTTATCACTGCTATTAAAAGCTCATAAGGGACATGTCTAAAAGCTGTAAGCAATGGTGAACCCTCGAATAGACAATAAATCCACAGATGCTTAATTGGCTTTTCAAATCTGCTGAGCACCAGTGCTTGTGAGAAGTCAGCTCTTTAAGCCATTGTTTATGTATCAAATATTAAGTTCAAATGCCTACATTTTGGACGTTTACTATTGAAAAGAGAACTTGTACTTGTTACAGCAATGCCTTCTTACAGAAGAGGTTACTGACATCTCTCCAGCGCAGGTAAACAGCACCAATAAGTCTAGGTCAATGCACACTGTGCCACTAAAGTTAATACACTTTCGGAAGGTGCTTAAAAATGAGAACCTGATGCAATACAAATACACCTCAGGGTTGTTCAAGGTATCTGAACGGCTGCAGTTCTGCGGAGACCCCAAAGCAGCAGGAGTCATCACATATTTTTCTTGTCATACTTCGTTTCTTTTCCCACAAAGCTAGAAGAAAATGGGTCAGGGGATATGCTGAATGGTGGAAGCGTTCTTTCTGGACTACTTTCAGGTTACCTGAAATTCAATCGCAGTGCTTCAGATACATAAAAAAGAGCAACAAGGCACATTTAATTCTTCATTTCAGACTCCTAATGTCACACAGAGCAAGACATTCACGGGTAAATATTATGAGCCTGAACTCTGTGTCCCAAAGATCTGTTGTACGTCGACTGTGACGCCAAGCAGAGTATTACTGAAATCAGTAGGACTCTGTGTGGTTGCTCACACATCATACACAGCAAAAAGCAAAACCGAGGACTCTGAGCCTCATAATTGTGCTTTGTATAAAGATTAATTGGAGCATCTAAGTGGGTCTTCCCTTTGGGAGGGATCTACACAGGTTCAAAGCGTTCCTCTTAGGCCCTTAGATTGAGCTTAAGACATTGGAAAAGCTTAGATCAGGCTTTAATCATAACAGATAGCCCATCAAAGAACCATTCCTCCAACATATCGAGAGCTCTTTCAATAGATACCTCTTTATTTGAAATGGAATGCATCTTGAAAAATATGAAAAATAAATCACATCTCTCAGAAATCATTTATGAGTCATATTTACACACAATTTTTTTTTGACGACACTGATATTTCTGCTCACAATAGGATATGCTAGAAAACATTTGGTACATCACTGCAGCTATAATTCAGAAGCTGGCATTTGCATATCATGAACCTTAAAAAAAGAGGAATTACTTCAGGATGTCAGAGAGACAACATCCACTTGATCCTCCTTTCTACCAATTTTTAAATATTCTTGGTCACCACAGCTTGAATTTTCTTGCTGAATCTGCCCCTTAATCACTTTTCTGGTTTGTTTCTTTTGTTTGTTTGTTTTTTTAATTAAGACATGTAATTTTGACCTCTTCATGAACTGACTGTCCACACTTTTGCTACCTATACCAAGCATTTGCCTGGGTGTGTTTTACTGGCATTTTTGTTTATTCTCTAATACTTCAGCCATATGCTTGGCTTTTTTTTTTTCTTTTTCTTTTTTTTTTTGTAAGGGGAAGGACAACCTGATTTCTTTTCTTGCAAAGCTCCCATAAGATGGAGCATGATCTGCTGAACCTACTTTCATAGCCATTACTTACAAGGCAGTGACAGACAGTATTTAACCAAGTAACTCCCATGTGAAGACTCTGCAGTAGTAGAAAGGCAAGCCAAAAAAAGCCCAGAAGTACCTCGTTTATAACATCAAACAATTTCTTCATCTAAAATTACTATCAGTCAAAAAAAACCCCATGGAATTCAGAGCGTGAGAAAGTTGTCAGATTGTCCACGTCAGACAATTTAGCCTTATTTATTCCGACATGGCATGAGCCACACGGTCCGTCTGTCCCCAGGGGACCCCAGCCGATTTGTTCCCATTCGGTTTCCAAGAGACAGCCTGGCAGCACAAAGGGGAGGTTTGATCCTTACAGTCATCCCACCAGCTCAGGCTGCAGGCACAGGAACAGCTCAAGGTGGATTTTGGGACGTGACCATCTCTCACGCTAAGAGTTTGGCTGACACCAACATTTTTAAAAAGGTAACCCAGCAGGCAATGACAACCGGCAAAAGTACATCAGTCCAAATGGTTTTGAGAGCATCCTTCAGGCCAACTTAAAACAAGAAAGGTAAGGTGAAAGTGGGACATTAACCTTGAATCAGTGAAAAAAACAGCTGTCATTTTTAATTTGCTGCTCCTTTCTCAAACCTTAATGTCAATTATATCACTAAAATTGTCAACCATTTGTTTTCAAAGTACAAATACTTCCAGGGAGCAGTAAAATTTCAGCTTTAGACCAAATCCATAGACTTTTGTGGCATTCAGGGGCTTGTGTCCACCAAGGACAGGAATATCTGTCTCTCCTAGAGAAATACGTGTCTCCGATCACATAGGAATTAATTTTCATCAATTATATTTATCCTTCAGTAGGCTAAAACGTATTTTAGTAGGTGAGATATCAGCGATACATCAGTATATCTGAAAAGGTGGATTAGTTACTCAGTAAACTGTAATTAATGACTCTGAAGAGAGGAGCCAAATTACAAATTACAGCCTATTTTGTGAGTCTTTGACTAGCTCATTAGAGAATCCCCTTGCAGCTCTAACATCCAAGCATTAGCAGAATGGTAATGGCAGATGTACAGAGATGTGGAAATTGGCTATTATGATTGCCAAGACAGCGAATCTAATCCTAGAAGATGCAGGGCACCTTCGATTTCAATTAGTCTCAAAGTAATAACTTTGTTAGGACAGCTGTAATCTACCACCCCAAGCTCATCACACAACCTTGTCAAGGGCCAGATTGGAAAGAAGCGCTTGGGAGTAACCACAGAGGACCACCGAGACCCAGGCTTTAATTCTGTACCATCACGTGTTTTGCATGTCTAGGTATGCGACCCCGATGCCTGGGGGCAAGGAACAAAAGAGAAGGACTAAAAGAGATCTTGACTTACTCCTTACAGGACTGAGCTTAAGCTTAGGGTGCAGAGGAAGGGACCGTCATGTGCAGCAGCCAATTCTGAGATCGTCCTTTGAGTGTCACTTCAGTCTTTTGCTTTAAACACTTACACAAACAGCTTGGACCAAGAATGTGGGACTTATGCAGTCAAGCTACGCCTCAGTTACACAAACAGAAAAGTCCTGGATGTGTGGCTTTAAAAGATTTTGTTTACGTTCACGTAACTTGTAAAGGGGCCAAAAGCCATTTTCCTCACCATGCTAGTTAAAATAAATAGCTCCGCGGCTGCAGCTTTTTACCTTGAACCGGAGATAACGGGCCTCACTGCTGCGTCCCACTTACAACCTCCCCACTCCATCTAAACCAGAGAACCCACGCCGCAGCGGCACGCAACATGAAAGCACCCGTCGCCTGAAGGGCCCTGTCCTAGAAAGCACACGGGCCTGCACCCGGCTCCCTCCTCCGCGCCGGGGCGAAGAGCCCCAGCCCGCTCTCGCCAGCAGCGACAGCCAAACTCCCACTGACTTTTAAGAGGCAGAGGAAGGCGCACCAGCTGTGCAATTAGCCCTTTGTTTTCCAACTTCATGGCTTCGTCAACATTTTTAGAGGCGAGATCGCATGCCTCTCTCAACATCTGACAGTGCTAAACACCAAAATTAATCTAGTTTATCTCAGCTAGAGAGCAACTTTCAACTTATGAAAACTGTGACCAAAATAATCTGTTTGCACACTAAGATGTAGATAAGATGGATTTTAAACTAGGGGCTGCTTTAATGCAAGACATTTAAAAACCGCCATGAAAATTCAACACCGGTCAAGAGCCCAGACTGCTTACAAACCGACGGTGCAAGAGAGAGCCCTGAGCTCGGACACTAAGAAATGCTCATAAGCACTGCTCAGCTCTGGCCCTCCGGCCTAGGAGCAAGCACGCCAAACGGGTACCTGGCATCCAGCTGCAAGTCCTGCATCACAGAAGAAGTTGGTCAGGTTCCCCTCCGCTCATACATTTAACAGGTAGGTTTTAATCTCAGAATGACAATCAACGTTACTTTTTTGAATAACCAAGAGTGAATAAATGTTGTCATCTTCCACCACACGTAATACTTTAAAAGAATATCATTTAAAACCCAGATTAGAATTATTATTCTCATTACAGAGAAGAGTTTTCGTATGCAGTATGGGTTTCAGCCAAATTCCAAAGCACACATCACATTTTCCACGTTAGTGTAATACAGCGTATTTCAGGTAAAAAATGAAAAAACTCTTGTCAAATCGCACACAACCGAACTACCCAGAACGTTTTAGTTCCTTTAGGGAGCTAAGGTACACATTGTTTTTTCTTTTGCTTTTTGGATACGGCCTACATTCAGAAATGTCTTGCAAACAAGCCTTTAAAAAAACCAAAACAAATAAAAACCAAACCACCCTAATAAATAAAATAAAATACATTAAAATAAAGTTACAGTACATTATGTCTCCTAGAAGTCCCATCACACCAAAGGATCCTTTCCAAGGTTCATAAATAATAGATTTGAAATGCTTCTCGGCACCGAGGGCGGCAAAGCAGCAGCAGCAGCTAGCTGGGGTTCAGGTTGTTGAGCCGCTTCTCCTCTCCAGTCTACCTGCATCTCCGGCGTTTGCCCAGTTTCTGATCACCTGAAGTACACCCGCACCCAGCGCGCTCAGTCCCGCTTCCCCGCAGCGCTTCGTTAACTTCACCTGCAACGAGACAGACCAGCACGAAGGGCGGCCGGGTGAGCCGGAGCAGGAGCGCCCGGAGCAGCTTCATCCCCGCCGCCGGCAGCCGCGCTGCGGGGCCGCCTCCAGCCCGGGGGAGCCGCGGGGCCGGCGGCGGGCGGGGGAGCGGGTCCCGGGGCGGGAGCGGGTCCCGGGAGCGGGTCCCCTACCTGGGCTAGGCGGAGTTGGAGGCGCTGCGGAGGCGCGGGCCGTGGGGCTGCGCCAGGTGCTGCTGCTTCTGGCGGGTGGAGCGGACGGCGAGGATGGCCTGGCGGTTCTTGTACTGCACCATCTGCAGCGTGATCGCCGCGTTCCAGCCCTGCTCCTGCGCGCACCGAAAGTCGATCTCCTTCCCCTCGGCCATCACCACCGTGAAGTACACGTACTTGCCCTTCCGCTCCACGCAGTCCACCGTCTTCATGTTGGAGAAGTGAAGCTCCTTGATCTTGGCCGCCGGCTCGGCCGGCAGCGGCGGCGGCGGCGGCTGCTGCTGCTGCTGCGGCGGCGGCTGCTGCTTGGGGGGGATGAGGAGCAGCCCCTCCTCGGTGAGGATGCAGCGCTTCTTCTTCCAGAGCTGCAGGAGCCCGTCGCTCCTCTTCTCCAGCACGCCCTCCTTCACCGCCTTGCAGCCGCTCTCCAGCATCCTCCTCGCATGGGCCGGCGGAGCCGGGGGCCGCCGCCCGCAGGGGCTGGGGTCGGGGGGGCAGGCGGCACCAGCCGATGACTCGCCGCCCGGCGCCGGCTCCGAGGCGGAGGGCCGGCAGCGCCCCGGCCCGCAGGAAGCGGAGCGGCCGCCGCGGCGTGGCGGGCTGCGGCGGGCGCGCTGGCGGTGCGGGCGGCTGTGGCGGCGGGCTTTTCCCTCCCCTCGGCTTTTGAACGCGCCTTGCCCACCCCGGAGTGACACCGAGCGGAAACGGCGGCTCCTCCCGCCGCCGCCGGGGAAGCCCGGCGCCGCCCAGGCCGCCCCGACCCGGGCCCCGGCCCTCCTCCTGCAGCGCGGTGGCAAAGCCAGACCGCCAAGGGCTTCCCCGCTCTCTTTACCCACCGGTAGGCTAATACTTAATAACGAACGTAACTATTCCATTCTGTTTGCTTTCCAGCGCTATGTGCTTGGAACAAAAATTTCCTCGGCCTTCCCCCGTGGGGAACAACAGCAGGGAGACCCCTCCTCTGTGTTTTTGATCAAGTCCAATAAAACCGGTGCCAATTTTGAGCAACGCCCTGATATTTAAGCAATCATCGCTCCATTAAACAAAGGAGGCAGCCTGACCCACAGCCTAGCACCACAGCCCTCTCCCTGTGCTTTAGCATCGCTCTCGCCTGTGCTGGGGAGAAGCAGCTTCTACTGTGTACATATGAAATACATCTTTACTCTCTGCAGCAGTTTGAGCAATGTCTAAAGAGAGCAAGTATCCATATCACTTCCCAAAGGAAACACTAGAACCTCAGTACTTGCAAATTTTAAAAACCAAAACCAAACCAAAAACCACAAACTGGCAAACAGCTAGGACCATTTTTCTTGTTATTCTGCTTTGTTGCCACACATTCGCTCATTGTTTGGATTCTCCCCTGAGGTTAGCTTTTGAATTCATTTATTTGAGTAGAAAAGTAAAGTGACCTAAGGTTAATATTAAACTATTTACTTTAAAGTCCTTTGATGTATTAGATGTAAATCAAAAGCCCACATAACTGAATTTGGCTGCCAATGCCAATGTCAGCTGAATGCTAGAAATTTCATACTCTGTTTAAGAGCACTTTTTTTTTTAAAAAAAAAAAACAACCATGTATTTAACATGGCCACAAAAAAAAGCAGCCCTCCTCGCAATAATCTTGGCAGCTACGAAGCAGGTCATGCTATAGCATAGGTCAGTGGGAACACATTAGGGAAAAAAATCAATATTAATGATAGCTTTAATGGAGTTTATCTCTGATAATATTTTACAAAGGATTTCCTCTGATAATCTTTTCCTCTTGAAGTTCAAAGCTAATTCTGATAAATTGTTGAGAGATAAACAATTAAGGTAATAAAACAGTTAAATAACTTTAATTGCCTTTACCTTTCCTGAGATAACTGGGAGACACTCAAATCAGTAACAAAGGCAACTTGCTAGCCACAAAACTGAAGGAAAAAAAAAGGAAATTAATATCTTAAACATCCATTTATCTAAAGAATAGTCCCTTCTCCTTACAGCTTAATATATATATGCTATAAGATACAGCTCATTCTCACAACCATCTTACACATATTTTAACAGAGGCACATGCTAGTTTCAAAGAGATCTGAATACCATTCGCGATTGTCTCAATCTGCAGTTTGTTGCCATTTGAACCTAAATTCCCCAGCGCAAATATCTGCATCTTCAGCTGCTGGTGCACATACAAGGAGCCTCATACACAGCTTGAAGGAGGTAAGAGAATCTCCTGCTTTTTCACCTGATGTGTTTTGCATCTACTACTTCACTCCTAATTAAGTCTGTCACATGAGCAGAGACTTCATCTTGAAATTGTCAAACTAAAACATAAACTGGTATAGATGAATACATTTTAACCAAACAATTAAAATACTGAGTTTACATAAAGCATAGGACATTGAACTAAACCTACCAAAGACTCATTTCTAATAATTCACCTGCAGTTTTGGTTGCTCCTCCGCTGCTGTAAGTGAACAGCTATTTGATTCCACGTAAATGCACTAACCAGTAGTATGGAAACTAGCCTTAGACTTAGGAGTCCCACAAGTTATTCTGTAACAAGGATTCAAGAACTTTTTCCCCCCGGAACATTGCACTGTAACACTTCAGGACACTAACAGATCATCTATATGTATATATTTTAATGTGAGCTTTTTAGCTTGTTCTCAGTGCTAATAGTAATTTGCAATTAATCGAAAGGAAAAAGCGAGACTAGCGTGGAAGGCCAAAGGTTTTCATCAAACCTACAGGAGTAAAGGGACTAAATTCATTCTACTTCAGCTCTCCATGGCATAAAGTTCTCCGACATGTTGAACGTCAGATTTTTAACCCAACTCTAAACACTGATGGACATACTCTGCTAATGTATAGACTCACAACAAGTGTTTATTCCCAGTGAAATTCACCTAAGCATGTGATCATAAGTAAACATGCAAAACATCCTTGTACTCTGTAAGCCAACAAATATTAACAGCCATTTAAAATATACGATATTTGACCAAAACCACCACATCAGTCAAAACCCAGGAGACTAGGGTAAGATGAAATACTGACAGTTTCATGGTAAAAGAACAAGATATCCCAATTTAATTGTGCAGAATTTGCCAGTAAAGGATAACAAACTTCATTTTCCTAGGTGGAAGTAAAAACTAAACTTCTGGAAATGTTTCTTACATTAGTACTTTGAAAAAACACATTCAACACAGTTAAGCACACTACATTATCCCACTGAGATTTTACTTGACTTTTCTTTAAATATATATTTAAACCACTGCAATTATATTAAATGTTCCATGTCCGCTACCTCTATTGAGTTTCACTAAATACTACGCAGGTTCTGCATCTGTTCCTCCTGAAATATCTGATGTACAGATGCCTCCTAGTGTCAAACCTGAAATACTACAACCTGAAAAAACACTGAATCGTCTGATCCTTGGAAGTCTCTACATCCAAAATCCATTTATTCCTTATTGAATTTTTCCTTTTCCATGTTTAGACTTGATACTGGTAACAGAAATGTTTGGTTGTTAAATACACCGGTCTTCTATATCATAAGCTCCCTAACTTAGACTCAAGTAGTTGAAATTCTGTATGTGCAACCTTAATTAAAGAGTAATTATGGTAAAAGTAATTAAAGTGTTCTTTTTAAACCCTGAGGCAAGTTAAACATTGTTTTGGGAAGCCACCGTGAAAGACTATAAAAAGCCCATAATTTTACTAGCGTTCTCCTGGTTAATGAATCTGTAGACAGCAACTTTACACCAACTATCAACCATTAGTTTCAAAGAGATGCTAAACCTATCCTGAGTAACAACCCTTAACATCATCATTTCTGCCATTACTGAGAAGTGGCTAAACCAGAAAAAGGGTTAAGAGGGAAACCTAAAGGAAGTATGAGCTGGTCATTGCTAGACAGAAAGAAAATGAGAAAAAAAAAATAGTCAAGGGTTGAGAAATACATGACAAATAGATGTGTTGCAATATGTGATTAATTAGACAATAAGTGCTTACTACTTAAAGTATTTTCTTGACCTTTACCATCTCCCAGGAGTTTCAGTGGAACTTGCTGCTGACTGAGCACTGAACCTGTTATCTGGTGCTGGGCAGACTCCTCCTTTTACAAATTCCATCTCATGGATACCTGTATACACCTCACAGTAAACCAGATGTAAATAGATGGAAGATTTACCATAACTATCAACCGCATTTCCCCAGGCCTTAACATTCCTTATAACCCATGGCAGTACCAAATGAAGACACTGCATGCACTGCACAGACTATTGACATGGCAGCTGCTCCAGCCTGTTTTTTCCGACATCCCTTGCACTTCAGAGAGAGTTGTCTTCTAAAATATTAAAAACCACTTAAGCGCACGTAGAGCAAAGCCAGCCTGTAAGAGGGTTTAAATGACCTGATGTTTCTTAGATTTGATCACCTAGTGCTGACTAAAACATACCGTGAGTTCAGAACATACTGACTGCTTCTCATCAACTGTAGGGTAAACGTAAGTTTGGGTGGATACTCGCAACACTTGAACATACAGAAGCACGGCTCACAACAGCTAAGTTCAGGAGCAAAGCCCCCTCTGCAGCTGCAGAGACAACTACTCTTGCCAATTCAGCACACTTCAGTTCAATACCTGTGAGAACAAGAGCTCTTCTGCCATACTCCCGCACTCCTTGTGCACACCAAGCAGACCCAAAGGTGGAATAGCTTATCTTTTGCTTGGTGTGCTCTGTCTTGTCTCCTTTACTTGCTCTAATTTTCCTACAAAAGCTGAGACACAGGCCACATGTGGAAGACTACTAGGTCTGAGCAGAGGTCCAACAGGAGGATTTAGAGGGTGATGAGATGAATCTTGTCCAATGTGCCATATAGACAAACTTCCAACTCCTCTTGATAGTGTACAGAAGTAAGACTTACTATTTCCAGTAGATGGATTTATGTTCACTTTAGGTAAGTACTAGCAATTAAAAGACATTACTTCAAAACCCTCTTGAAAACTTGCAGGGAACCAGTGCATCTCAAACAGAACTGAGCAGTTAAGAAATGAAACTGAAGGTGTGGTACCCATGACTTCTCTGACCTGTACAAGAGGAGGCAGCTACATCTGCACAGAATGAAGGAGGAAGCACTGTAGAGCTGAGTCTACCTCCTCCAGCATCTGTGCAGCTCTAGCCCCAACCTAGCAGGCCATATGGAAATGCCTTCATTAACAGAATATCCCCTTTGTATCAAGGAGTTCAGCACTTTGTTTCCTTAAGCCATGACAATGCCACAACACAATCCTCCTCCCCAACACAAGGCATCTGAGAAACAACTGCTGCACAGATACCTTTGGAAATAGGAAATTTCTGGCAGACAAGCTCATCCTCCATTTGTAAGTTCCCTATCAATTTCTGAATCAGGTCTACAACAATGGGCCTTAAAACACAAGTAAAGTATAAGTACCAGCTTGAAGGCAAAGATGAACACATTTGATTCCTGCAGTTTTCTATATTCTGCTGGGTTTTTTTTTTTTCATTTAACAAGTAAAACCATGTCAAAATTAGAGTATCTGCTACATAGCTTGGGAAACATCAGTTCCAAGAATCCAACTAAGGATCTGAGCTTATGAAGCTGTTAGCTGTAGGAGACATTGCTAAGAAGTGTTGATATGCCTAGTGTTTCAATAACCCAAGGTAACATTTCTAACTGCACCTGACATCACCCTTCTCCGGAAAGTAAAACTTAAGAATGCTAAGCTTAAATATGGTCTACTACTGTATTTCAGGATAGTTTTAATTTTTTAATATTTTTACCATTAACAAAGCTATATCAGAGAGGAAAACTCTTTAGTGCTCATGTAATCTAATGTACATTTGCTGAAAGCATAGAATTACCAAGAAGCATCCCTCTCCATCAAGCATTAGCTCTGAGTGCCCTTCTCTCTCATCCAAAGTCTCCATTAATTCTCCTACCTCTTTCCTCACCAATCCTCCACTTTTTCCCTAAGATAATTCTCCCTTTAATAAAACAACGAAAACTGGACAGAATACATCATTTACAGAGATCTTAGATTTTGGTGCAGTACTGCAACAACTGACCAAGGAATCCTATTTCAGTGACACCTTTTCCTAGCCTGAACTTGTTAACAACCAGGTAACTTATCTTCCTCAAATACTAAATGAGTGGTTTCTCCACAGCTGGTATAAATCCATGAGAAGTGAAAAGAATGAGTCACAATACTCCAATCAATGTTGAAAGTTTAATATTCCTGCTACATACTGCCTTTCAGAATTGCTAAACAAGAGTGTCATTGATCACAAAACTACGTTAAGCACCAAAACAGTTTTTATTTAACTGATGCCATAAGAACTGGCACCTCAATTTGTATGATTATATCCTTCCTTTTGCGGCAGTCTGGAGAGCACAAGAACTGTGGATTTAGAACTAGCAAGTCAATCTAGAGAGAAGCTTACCAAGATCTGTCAACAGAGATGGATTCATGGCTCTGGATCTTGCAGGCTGCAGGTGAGCTTTGATATCTACCAACTCCCCTTTTCAAATACTGTATCCCATTGTGTGATATGAAGATATTAAATGAGAAAGCAATCAAAATGCAAGCCAAATTTTTTAAGAACAGCAACTTCTGAAATTCAGACAACTTTTAACAGTGCTTTCCCTTTTTAAGATACAGTTGCCAGATGCTGTTAGTAAAAATGGGCTAGATCTAAGTAAGGACTTCAGATACTCCTCATGTCCAAAAGTATGAACCCCAAAACCCCGTATTAATGACTGCTCAAGCTCATAACATACCATCAGTTTGGTCTCCAGATGCCCTGAAGTTTAAGTTTAAACTTAATCCTGGGAGACATTCAGAGAAGAGACCAAGTGATACCCAAACACCTGGCAGGGTCAGTGCCTCAAAGGATAAGCATGCTCTGTCAGGATTTATGTCATCACTAGAACACAACCACATCTACTTTAACACACAGCTACCGGAGAGTGTGATGTTAACCTTTCATTACTGTATTCTTCTACACTATGATCTATGGGTTACCTAAAAAACTCCTAAGAGCACAGCTTTGATAGTACTGTTTTATATACAGCTATAGATAACAAGAGCTCCTTCTCCCAAATTCCTATCAGGAGAGGAGAAAGATCAAGTCTGATGGGGATTCTGAAATGAAGCAGTGTGGTATTTAAGCCTTCAAGGAATTAAAAAAAAAAATCAGTTTAGTCAGAGCACACTAGACCTTCTTCCTCTTGGGGTGCTGAGGATTCAGAAGGGCACTTGGGATAAGCCTCATTCTGTATTACTTACCCTCCAAGCAAGAGACCTGCTAGAGGAACTCTTCCACCAGCCCCATCCTCATGTGGCTGTTGCCTCCTGCTTGCCCTGCTCTTTTCAAACCTTTAACCCTTTATGGCTAAGTCAGTATATCAGTGGCAAGAAAAAAGAAAAAAAAAAGAGTAGCTACTGCAGAAATAGATCCATGGCTAGGCTGAACATTCCTTTCCAACCCTACAAGGACCTTCCTGTCCCTCAAAAAGTTATCTGGGTACATGCTTGGAAGATCAGAACTTCTACAGTTATGTGAAGGACAAGTCTGCACAGAGTACAATAGCATCTTACTGACTGGGAAAACTCAAATGGAAGACATCAGTGCATAGTCTCTTCAAGCTGAGTGCATTCAAATCCACATCTCAAGAGCACCTTCACTGCCAGACTAGAGGCAAGGTTAGTATGAGAAAGATCATCTAGCCCACATGTTTCAACTGACAATGAACATCCAATATGGACAAAGTATGAACCAGAACGTGCAAACGTAAGCATAGCGAACAGAACATTAGGTGAGGAGAGAGGAACTCCTTGGGGTTTGTTTCCTCCTCTGTAGATGTCTGATATAGTGAGTACAAACTACAATTCAGCTAAGTCTTCTAGCACTCCCTTAGGGTGCAGGGCAGATTTTGTTCAGGACAATCTAGCTCTGTCTACACAGACTGGAAATCCAAGTCACCTTTCTTGGCTCCAAATTTCATACTAATAACCAATGCTTTACAGTCAGGCACGGCAATACCGAAGTCCTTTATCAGATCTAGCCCCACTTCTAAAAACTTGTCTTCTCCAAAACAGCAGTGTTGACCAATCAACTGAAACATCTAGCTCAGATTCACAAGTATCACACTGCATATGAAAAGTATGGATCAAACTTTCCAAACTATTGTGTCTGTTTTTAAAATGCTATATAGTTTACTTTTCAATAACTCCCAACTTTTCTTTCTAGTAAAGAGTGAACTGCAGCATGAAAGATATGCCTTACCAGTTTACACATGCAGGTACACACATCATAATAAGACAAGACTAGCTTCTGAAAATACTAGGTTTTATTCACACCCCAGTGGTAAACAATAACCTTAATATGATGACTAGGTTTCTTTTGTAGATCACTATGTCACATAAAATACAAAATCCATAGCATAAACAAGCTGACAGTTATGAATGTTTAATGTGGTCTTGTTGGAAATTAAACAAGTTATACTAGTCTTCTCAAGTAGTCAAATTCAAAATGCATCATCATCTCCTAGTTAGTACAAGTCACTGCCATTTCTATAACAAAGTAATGAAGGCACAGCTAGTGCAAGCAGACTTAAACCCGTTCAGACTACTGGGCTGAAAATACTTTGGTTGGTTCTTCAGGAGAGAGTTTTCTCTAAACAAATATTGGTCTCAGTTAACAGTTCTGATAATCTTTACAGCTGCAGTCTAATAGCTACATGACAAAGACTTCACAAGAACCAAACTATGTAGCAATGAATTAACATTCATGCTTTAGGGGATTTACTGCATTCTACATATTGGCAGAAAATTATACTGTTAAAATGCTAGGTAGATTGAACCTACATTTTAAACTGGTTCTTATGTGTTTGATTTCTTTTTTTAACAAATTGGTTACTTAATTCTACCAAGATACAAAACATAAGGCTGTAAGTAACTAATAGTTGTGTTTAGGCTATTACAGTGCAGGTAATCCTCAAGGCCACATACACACTGCTTCACTGCTGCTTGCATTCTGCTGGGTTTTGATCCTTCTGTTGAGGAAAAAAAAAAAGGAAATATCAGTTTACAGATATCAGTGTTTTAAAAGAACTATTAATATTGCTAAGCATACTTTCTCAATTTCCAGTATTCTTCTTTCGTCTCTTCCCTTAAACTAATTGGCTAGTATTAGTCATAGTGCTGCCTTTGGATGTGGCAACATCCACAACGCATTTATTTTGGCTCTGTTAGTGCATAGGTATATGACCCAGAACAAAAAAATCTGTTCAGAACTAAGTGTGGTGGGATACCCTGAAAGACACTAAAACTGGAAGAAGGAGGAGGAGAGTTATGCATAATAACAAACAACCCGGCTCAGAAGAAGCATCCAGGCCTTCTACACAGTTTGAGGCAATAGAAACTTCTAACAAGGGCACGGCTTTACTCCAGAAGCCACTGTAGAGCAGTGCAATGAAACACCAAACCATGGTATGATCTTAACACTCTGGAAACATCTTTGGCAATAAATTCCAGTTGTTAGAAAATTCTAACATGGAAAATTTCTTCTGTTATATTGAAACAGACAACCAACAATATCTCACAGTAAAATGGGGAATTTAAGGAAAAAGCTTTTTGGGGGCAGAGTTCAGTTGCAAGTTTTACTCCACTACCTTGGTCTGGATAGCTATTCTAGGACCACCGTGCTTTAATAAATTCAGCTGGCTTTCCGCCTGTGATCAGTTTACAACTATTTATTCTTGTGTCAATACACTATAGTACCACTGCCTCTAGCCCTTTGGCAATTCTCTCTGAAACTGAGCATACAGTCTTGCCCTTTCTCAGTTCTGTTTAGCCTAGAAAAGCAATCTGAAATGGTGGAAATAAGAAGCCCATCTTGCAGCTGTTTCATTTTGATTCTCAAACTTTCTTGAATAGGAAGCAATTTGAATACACCACAGCAAATGAAATATTACCAACAGACCGTACATTTTGATTAATAGTTCCATACTTTTTTGAGTTTGAGCAACCTGGTCTAGTGAAAGATGTCTGCCCATGGCAGGGGAGTTGGAACTAGATGATCTTTAAGGGCCCTTCCAACCCAAACCATTCTATGATTCTATGATACCCTACATTTTTCTAGGTACAATGCTCAGACTATGTAGTTCTTTCAATAGTACTCTGATTGTAGCTCAAACCATTCTTACTGAAAAATATGCTGCCTCCTCATTTGAAATTGCAAGCACATATCGCAGCAGACATTTTTAGTTCACACAGACTTCGTTTTCCTGACTGCAACTTTCACCTACCACCATCAGATGCTTTCAGGTGGCCAAACGTGCCTTTCCCTCAGCCACGAAAAAGCTATGAATAGAGTGGCTCATGATCATTGTTCCAGTAAACTGAGCCTGACTAGTCATTTGCCCTTCCCATGAAATAAGAAAGGTGCCATTGCTCTTGGCTGTTCACATTTTAGTACTTGGCTGCAGATGCATTCCTGAACCTTGACTTCTGCAGCCTCAAGCAATAAAAGACTTGCTATTATCTAACCTGAAAAAGCCTCAAGTTTTGTACTTCGCTGGGAAAATCTGTTCCTGAGTCAGCCTGTGACAAGTTCCCAAACTTGTCCAAACCTGGATTACTCAGTTCTCTGCATGTCCTTACAACCATTATAGAACATTTTCATCATTAGCAGCAACTTTCTGCAAGACAAGTTTATAGAGAACCAAGCCTGACCAATTTCAGTGCTCAAAGCCAAAAGTTCCTTTTACAAAATGATTCTTGGATAAAGAACTTTTTAAAAGTTGCTCTACCAATATTAGTCTGTCAGAACTGGGACTGAAACAGCCTCTGCCAAAACATACTCACCACAGGAACTATTGATTAAATACTTAAACTAAAAATCAAGATTTAACCTACATAAAATTTTAAGTGTGTGTACGCATACACAAGCTTCAAACATTCTTTTTAATTCCTTACTTTTGGGTCATATTCAGGATCATTTTCTTCATCTGCTTCTTCTTCCCCCTCCTGAAAGAAAATACTTGTTTATATTTCTCTGGCTTATCCACATTCAGCTTCTTGAACCATTTAAAAAAAATTATGATTAAATTCTACTCTTAAATACATTAATTACCACTTTAAGTTATGCATATGGTATTAGTTTGCCCTCCACAAAACATATCTTTTGACATCAGTTGCAAGTTAATTTGTACAATACCTTAGGGTTGTCTTCATTTGGTCTAGGTTTTTGTTGGTTTGGGGTTTGTTGGGGTTTTTTTGTTTGGGTTTTTTTTTGTTGGTTTGGGGGGGGGGTTGTTTTTTTTTTTTTAAATATTCACCCTAGATCCACAAAATGATATGTTGTATCTTCCATTCATAATACTTAAACTTAGTGTCCAGAGTATTCAAAAACTAAAGGAACTCTTATTTCAGATAACAAACTAGAAAAGAGAAACCATTTAAATCAAGGCCGTCTGTCAACTTACCTCATCATCTGCCTCTTCACCTTCTTCATCGTACTAGGAGAGAAAATAAACCGTTTTGATAGTGACATAAATGCAGCCATTTATGGCTCAAGTACAACCAGATAACTCAAGTAGATGCCAGAGACCACATTGCATTGTGCTCTAAGAGAACTTCCTATATCTGACACATTTAAAAATGCTTTATGCATCAGCATGAACAATGTTCAATCTCTTAAGCTATGCTCTGGCAGAAAAAACTGTCTACCTTAAGTTCCTTACATGCAACACTGGAAAAGCTTATTAGACTGTGATAACACTTCTGGCCAGTAGGGTGTCTCAAAGCCTAAGGCAATCTGTACAGTCAGTCACCTCCCTCTTCCACCTCCCCCAGCCAAGGCTTTGGACTCAGGGCTACCATTTCACATTCTAAAAATTAATTTTAAGGCTGGACTTATCTTATCAAACTGTCAAAGTCTCCTTGTTTGTGTGGAGGCAGGGGAAAGAAAATATTTTACCCAAAGTTCTGGGGTTTTGTGGTTTGCTTTTCAAGCTTAGCTCCTTTAAAGCACTTAATTATAGCTTTTGCAGAGCTTGCTTTGATTATTTTCGCATGCTTTGAATGTGCTTATCTATAATTTTCTAAGAAGAGTGCCCTCTTGAAAGTATCAGGCTTGAATCTCAAGGAACTTGGTAGCCCAGTATCACTGTAAGCACAAAGAACAGGCTGAGCAGCTATAAATAAGACTTAATTTGTTCTCTGGCAGCTCGTTATAGTTCTACGGAAGTATTGGGTACACCACCCTAGGAATGCCTCATACACAAAATTCAACTCAGACATCCTCTAAATGTTCAGCCTCTGCCACTACTTTTGCCACAAAACTCTGAAGCCACTACTTCGGAGATGAATTATCGATATGCTGCTCTTTACTGAGCACTCTAGGAAGTTCAGCTGAAACTAATGTTGATACATCCCATTCTAAGGACACCAACATTACAAAAGTCAGAAATTACCCGAAGTCTTTAAGCAAGATTATTTCAAAGTTTTTAGCATTTTGAAAGAATATTATACTTACATCATCATCATCATCTTCAATAGCTTCTCCTGTGAAGTACAATACTGATCGGGGGACTATACGTTCACGCAAGAAATGACCTATTTCAAAGTCTGCAGCAAGGATTGCCTCGGCATCATCATCCTGCATAAAAAAAACATTATTTCCTAAACCATAAGCCGATAACTACTTTTTACACAAAAACACAAGTTGCATAGTTTTGGATGAGGTCAGGTTTATACAAATCCCATGTGCTGACTTTTTTTGGTTGAGGACTTGCTTTGTAAAATTGAAATTGTGAAGTCAAGTTTTGCACTTTAAACAGCCTACCTGCTTTATGCAGTAGGGGGTTGCTTCTTCAGTAAGCTTAATTATACAAAATGCTGGAGTTTAAGTTTTATTCTTCCCCCACCCCCAACTTGCCTTTGTTCCAAGTAGAAAAACTGTTTAATACCTCCTGTAGACTTTCAGTTCGTATGCACAATACCCTTAAGAACACTAGCCAGGTGAGGCTATCTAAAGATTTTACAAGCTACTTCTCACTCCTACAGTGCATCACCTCCATGATTCCCATTAAGCAAGGCAATGTGAAGCACCTGAACACCTAAAAAATACTCTCTAATCCAATCCCAGGTTTTCACTCCTTTTGTTTACACACCAAGTGTTTTGCTGTCTTCCATCTGAGAAATTATCTTCAATTCAAAAAGCTTGATTTTTTATTTTTTTAAACATGAACATACAGCTTCTGGCGTCGATGCCAACTGGAGTTCTAACAGCATGCTTCTGGAGGCTTTAATCAGATTTCTCACTCAAGCTGCATGATATATTCAGTACTGTGAAGTGTTTATAGTAGTTTTCCTCCTTACAAAAACATGGCTTATTGCCACAGAGTCTTCTGTGTGTTCACTAGTAGAAAAGCGTGCTCTTGCAGCTCTCTATTCGTTTTATTACTTTCTCCAAGAGTTAGTAGCTTGGAAATTTTTTAACAGCGTAAAATACAAACGAGATACATGCAGCCATTAGAGAAGATCAAACAATGGCTGAAGGGAGAGACTTACGCCACCCATTAGACCAAAGGCTAATAACGAAGATCACTACATTTTTACAACTGTTAACAATTCACAAGGTAGCTTTCAGGAAGGATCAGCTGTTAAAATTTACTAAACTGAACTCTACCATCCAACTCAACACATACTCCTTCTAATAAAGAAAACTCAAATACATACCATTCATCACAAGTATGCTCAGTGAAATACAGAAACAGTTAAAGCTGAAGCTGTTTAACAAATTCCCAAAGAATTTCAACAAACACTTTGTATATAAAGGCATGAATTCTTCTACTGGTGTTTCCCCTCCACCCTCATATTTTGAATAAGCCAACTTACCAGGTCTCCACTTTCAGGAACTGTAGGAAAAAAAAAAAAGAAAAGAAACAAATGAGCAAAGTACATACTACATTTGAAGTTAATGCAGATAAACTAATGTTCAGTTTACCTTCAGGAGGACTAAAGAAGTTGAAGAAAGAGTCATTGGAAACAGTTTTTGTCACTGTTCTAACTGTTCCGCGACCCTTATGTTTCTGCTTCTTCTTAATGGTTTTCAAAGTAACATTCTTTCCTTTTTTCCAGTCTATTTGGCAACTGGAGAGTAAAGAAAAAGAAAAAAAACAGCTGCAGCTTAACACGATTCTCCTTTTTACGGGTATCTACTGAGACTATCACAACCGCAAAGGATACAGTGAATATAAAATATTAAGATAGTAATTATTCAGTGCTATCTTTTCATTAGCTTATACTTTTGAGAACAAAAGAGGCTCATTTTAGGCTTGAAGTTTTTTCATCCAAAAGTTTCTCCTTCCCCACTCAATCTCTGAAATACTAATTTTCATCTGCTACCGAGTTCTACCTAGTTTCCTATCAAAGAATGGTGTCACATCATTTTTAGCGCTACCTATGCATTATAAAATAATGTTATATTAGGTTATGCTAGTAATACGCCAAAGTTTACCACACCTATAATTGTAATCAATAAGCCCTTAAAATAATGCATTAAGCAGGTGTGTAGTTTTTGATTGGTTTTTAGTTGTTTGTGGGTGTTTTTTGCATTTTGGATTTGTGAGGGTTTTTTTCAATTCTATCCTGCTAAATCATGCCCACAGGCTTGTCTGACACTCACACAGAATTCTGGGGACATGCAAATGAAGTCACATCAATAAGACCATCCACATGTGCAGAAGTTTCTGATTAGATTCCTTTAAAGACTCAAAGGAAGGAGATGAGTTGTTTTGGGATAAGAAGAGGCTGTCTTAGTTAAAACACAAAACAAGGACTAGGAATAAATCATTTTCACATAAGCAGTGTCATTTTACAGTGACCTCTACAAGGATTTATGCTTTTCAAAAACAGTCCAAACAGAGGAAGACAAAACAGTTTGATCAAAGCTACTCATGCACTTAAGACTAAATCTTACAGGACATTTGCAGAAATATGTTACATTAAGTGACTGGGAAATGAAGTGGTAAATAAAAGTCAGTATCAGTAACTGCAGATAAATATATGGGTAAAACCAACCCTGGCTATGCAGAGGTGGGCTCTAAATTAGTTACTATCACTCAGATGATCAGTCAGAACATTAAAGAGACATTGACACAAAAGCAACTGAACAGGCCATGATGCACAGAGCCCTGATGTACCCGTAAGGCTAATTAGGTACAACTCCGGTTTCTCTCATCCTTCTGTTCACAAGAAAAGAGACATGTACAGAATAAAGAGATGTAGCGTGAGGAATAACAGCTAATTTAGAACAAAAGACATCACACAGAAAGGAGTGTGACAGCTCCTTAAAATCATGAGGAACCTGGAGTTAATAAGAGATGACTGTTCTCCATTTCTCAAATAGATCAACTGAAAGACACTCAGAGGCAAACATTGAACACTTATAAGACAAACTGGACAAGTGCAATAAAGAAAGTAAAATTGGAATAGACTTCCCAAAATGCTGCATGTCAGAAATACAAAAAGATTAAAAGAAGTGATCAAATTTTGAAAAAAGCTGTCAAGGCCTACAAAAAGATAACACCATTCACCTTCCAATTCAGCTTTAGTGATTGCAGAACAGTATTTCTAGATAAATACTGATTAAATTTTTTATTCATATAAATATATAATATATATTATATATACTTATAAATTATATAATATAAAACATAGGTTTATATATTGTATTGAAGTTACTGAAAAACACTAAAAAACTCAAGTCAAACCCAGCTGTTTACAAGTTATTAGGTAGCAATATCTTTTCCAGCACCTTCCCAAGATGCTGTAAGTCTACAGTTGGATAATGCAAAGGAAGAAACTGTCACATTGCCTTCAAGTTATTCATTAGCACTTACCCTGTACAACCCATGATTTCTGGTCCATCAAAGGAGAAGGGATCAGAATCATCTGGCTCTGACCTCATTCTATACGTCTTTGTCAATACTTCATTTGTGAAGTAGTCATTTGGTTCAAAATGAAATTCTAATGTGAAACTCTTAAAAAGAATTGCAGAGCAACAACTTTAACAATCTAGCAACACACACCTTTAACTTCTAAATACCTAAAATCCAAAACCAAAAATACACATGCAACAGAATATATCCATCTCCTCCAAAATTGAAATGGTGCACGTATGTAACTTATTCTAGAATTTGCTGCCCAAGTTGCAAAATAAATCTTCAAATGTTTTCATTTACCATGTTGACCTTGTGCTTATTAGTTAATATACTGCTTGCAGTAATGACGCAAGATCTCCCAGTGTACAGCCTTCCTGGTGCTAATGTAGAGAGAGAACTTCTAAATTTAAAATACTAAAACTTAGCAAGCTATCTGATTTCTGACAAGGAAATTACATCCAATTATAACAGTTATACAAAAAGTACCTGAAGGTATCAAAATTTAAAGGTGAAACTTAGTCATCAGATATTAAGGCCAAGTTAAGTCATCAGAATTTGAAGGTTAAATTAAGTATAAATTCATTCATATGGTACTGCAAGACGAGTACTAGTCCTTGTACTGTTTTTCAGAAGACAAGAAGTAGCTGCATATTTCTCATGATTGCCATAAGACAATTGGCTATCACAGACCATGCTACTAATATACAAATAATTCTTAAAATAACACAAAAGTAACCTTGTTTAATAGGTTAAACTAACCATAGGCTGTCCAACTTCTGAAAATTTCACTTTTATATCTTTTAAGTGTTTCAGGATAGGTTCATCATGTTCCTGTAAAGAAAACACAGTTTATTCAATTTTTCATAACTTTAAATTGTACACAGATTTAAGACCCTGAAGAGATAAAGCCATATTTAGCATGAGTAACATATGACAAGAACCTTGTTATAGCACATTTTCATGAATGTGACCAGCAGATGGCAACAATGGCTGTACAGAGTTTCCACTGCAGTACACAACCTAAATCCATGCTAACACCAAGTAGTTTTTAGCAATATCTAATACACATCTCATACACACACTCCTATAAACACAGAAAGTGTATTAGTAAGGTAAAATAAGTTCAACAAATAACATCACAGTAAGAAAGTATTTCAGACTGTCTGTGCTCTCAGTTGAATAAAGTACCAGAGGTGACATCCAAGTACTTGTTCCATTTTTGCTCTCCAACAGACACATCAAGTAACGTACTGTTTCTACTCCTTTCTTAAAAAGGACATTTGAATTAAGTACTAACGCAACTTCAAATGAGCCTGGACCACCACCTACCTGAACCATATCACTGAGCAAGTCCACATTCTTGAATACTGTCAGCCAAAACTCAGGAATTCCTTTAGGGTCTTCTTTTTCTTCATCCTTTTTTTCCTCTTCAAGCTTGGCTTTCTCTTTCATTTCCTCCTTGATAGAATAAAAATGTTAGTTTTTCTTAATTTTAAAAGAGTGCCCACAAGGTTCATTAACAGTTTTATGTTGATACCAGTACAGATTAAATTTCATGTGCATGCTTTAAGCAATCATTATGAATTATTATTATTATAAGCAAGCAATCATTATGCACCCATTTTTTTTTTTAAACTTTAGTTACTGTATTGAATCTTGTTTCATGCTAAAGCTTGAGATATTGATGAGAGCTGCTTATGATACTCACTGAAATTTCTTCTTCAACATCTGCTTTCCATTCACATTCTTCCTCTGTAGGTTCATAAATTGCATTGATGATTTCACTTCGCTGGAAGATTAAACCAAGAATATTTTCACATCTCCTAGTCATTGCAACCAGCAATGTCCTAACCAATAAATTCTTAATCCCAAAGTTACATAATTAGTAATACATTAACTGTTTATCAAAACTTTTTCTTCTGGCCCTAGAAGAAAAGTCAGGAGTTATGAGCCTTTCAACACACTAAAATAAGCACCAAAGTTCCAGAAAGGTTACCATATCATCTAACATCTGCTCAATTAACAAGATGAGGCCTGGTATATTGAAGTGAATTTGGTAACCGTGGAACAGACTGAACCTTTCTTCCCCTTAATCTTAGTTGATATTCACATGGATGGTAAAATGGTGTCAATTGAATTGAATGGGTACATACGAGACCAAAATAATTCAGAACACGCATAAGCTTTCAGTTTATATTTGTTTGTTTCAGCTAAAGCTTTTAAGTACAAATCAGATTAATATTAAAATACCTTGTCAAATAAGGGCTGATAGAGAGCAGCATACTTTCTTTCCAGCTCATGAACTTCCTCATAGAACTTTGCTTCTATCTGTGCACACTGAACTTGAAGATTCTTGAGAGCATTCACACGTCTTTTAACAACTTTAGGCAAGCTGAAAAATTCAGTGACAAAACTGTTACTAACACTGCATGCTAAGCACATGTTGACCCCTCCTTAACCAGCCCCCTTAATAACCAACTTGCATCAAAACAGATTTTACACTCTACTTTAAGCTTTAGAAAACTGAACAAATCAAAACTATGACCTGCTGTACCATGCTGATTGAAACTGTTAGCACAGGCTCTTAAACTGAGGCTTAACCTGAATTAGAACCAGAGTGTTCCAAACACCTGGATCAATCATGAGACAAACTTGTGCAATAAAGCTTCATACTAAAAACAAGTTTTACATTATCACTGAGCAGCACAGTAAATTCATACAATTGAGCAGGATTAAGAAAGGTCTAATCACTGACTGGCTTGGTTTTATGAAAGCAAGCTCAAGATGATAGAATTATTACTTCGCTGTGGAAGTCAATCTTAAAAATTCACATTTTTGTTTCACTCAGGAAAGCAGCTGGTACTACTGTCTTCTAACATATTAATTGTCACTCCCAAAATGAGCCAGAACTGCTTTGCCAAACGAGCCATTGTATTATACATGTATAGAAGGAAAGCAATTAATGCAATCTTCATTATAAATACTTGTCAGCTACAACTCTTTAACACTAGTTTCACTTTAGTAAAATACACTAACATAGACTTACTGTTAGGACAGAAAGTTACCTACATCAAGGCTACTGGTGAGACCTATGGGGTAGATTGCTGACAGCCTCCATTGCCTGTGAGGTGGGCCAAACCCTAGCAGATGGCTACAGAAGATTACTCTGTTAACTTCCCATATTTATTTTCTTTAAGCAGTTGGGCCACATTATTTAGAACACAGTAGTAAACAATTTCTTTTAATTGTTAGGACCAGCTTCAGGTCAGAGGAAGTAACCAAGAATATGTTAGCTTAGTTGAACATTAAAAGTTTGCATTAATTAAAGCGATCTTACCTCTATTAGGTAGGACAAGCACATGTTTCAACATCCTTGTTCACTTTAAAATGCAGCACCCTTCTCCCTGACAGCTTTATGCTCAATGTGAATATACTATTTCTGGTTACTACAATAATATGCAGACCACCAAGAAAACAAGATTTCCCTTAACCTTCCAGTTTGGGCAAAAGTACATCCACTTCATGAACTACCAAAGAAGCTTAAATTTAGTCATGTATGTTCATAAAGGGTTGATAACATTCTTGTTACTCTGACATTTTTCAAGAAGTTAGTCAGGTTAATAATTTGCTGTAATTTTATCTTCAAGTACAATATCAGAACTAACAGCAACTTAAGTAGCAAGTTCAGTTAGTTCAGGGAAAAAAGGTTAAGAAAATTAATACAACCGCACAGACAAGTGATAAAACAATCACCTACTTAATGCCACATGCATATCTTTAGACTAAGACTACTGGTCCTAGCAATTGCATATAAAAACACTGTGAAATTTCTAAGAGGTAGTGCCATACATGCAGCATGCCCAACTCCAGTATATCAGAGTAAAGATTTTAACCCCTTCATTAAAGAATCTAGCATCTTTTGCATACGTCAAAGCTACACTTTGTTACAGTCCATGCCAACTAGTTCAAATTTCACAATTTGTACATCCACTACCTTTATAAACTCTGTACTTCTTAAAAAAAGAAAGGCAGTTTCATGATAGAGACAGATTTTACAAAGTAAATCCAAAATGGAGAAGCAGACCAAGAAGTATGACCTGGACTGCGTAAGTACAACAACAGCAAGTAAAACCTGTTGCTCTGAATACAAGCCACTAGCAAATGTTATAATTACATAAGAATACAAACTCCTGTGAGCAGCTGAGGGAAATTCTATTCTATGAAAGTAAGTTACATTAAAATTATTGTGGCCAGACACAGGTGAAGAGGTAAGTTATTGGATAGCTGCCAGGCAATTAGGAGATTCTAAGCCTGAGCAGACAAATGTTTTCCTGGAACCTGTTTAGTTTCCTACCAGCTTATGCATCTAGTTCCTTAACGGCCCATATAGCAGGAATCTGGGATCCTAAAACCCTGTTGACTTCTGTGCCATCTCAGTGCCTAGACTCTGTAGATAAATAAGCTCAAAATAATACTTGGGAAGACATGTAAGAGGCACCTGTAAAGCATTGTTAAGTCAGTGTGCATATGTTGAGAAAGTGCAGACAAGTTACACACATTTTCCAGCTATTTTTGTACTGCAAGTTAGGTAAGCATTTGGTAACAACAGCAAAGTTGCAATGCTTTTGTGATAGAGAATGCACTACTGTACTTGGAATTGATGAAGAAATGGTACAGTATCTTAGAGAGCAGCTGACTAGAAGAATGCCATGTAAATCAATGTTACCACTTTTGTTCACTTCTTAGATCAAGGACCTGAAAGATTAGTAGAGGTTAATTAACATCTGTTGAAAAACAGAAGAAAAATATTGGGCATAGAAAGCCTGTAGTGTACAGTACCTAGAAGAGAAAGAACCACGGTACCCTTTGGGTCCATGCTCTTTCTTGGGCCAGTATTTATTAGGGAAGGCTGTTAGTTAAATGGGCTTTTCTTCCATGCTATCATCTACAACAGGAAAGTGGTATCAGTAGGAGTAGCAGCAGCAGCAATGCCTGTTACTCAGTAGCTGCCCCAGTTCAAGTCAATAGCAATGTAGGACCCTATCACAGAAGACAGTTGTATGCCTTACAATTCGTGTGGATGTGGTGAAACGTTCGTATGCAATCAGAAATTACGTAAGAGAGCCAGAAAATTCTATCTGTTAATGCAGATCAAGTAAAGAAAACTTTAACAAGAGATTGTTTCAAGTTTTGATACCTAAGGAGACCACATGAAGTACTGATACAACGTTCCTAATTTTATTACCTGCTGGTTACTCTCTAACAAAAAAATGACTACGTTAGAGACACTAGGTCTCCACGTATTTGTCCAAACTTAAGATAAGGGATGTTTCACCATTAAGGCAAACCTACAAAAGACATTCCCAGTAGCAGAAAAGTATCTTTTAAAAAAGTGTGCCATATTGTAACTGCAGGGGACAGGGTCAGCCACTGTAAATATTTTAGCATTCTTTTCTTCATAAAAGCACAAATAAAAACTCTTCAATTCTCAGATGCACTACAGACAGACTATATTAGTTTTCCTGCTATCTGGGCAGCACAGTGGTTTATGACTATTAATCCTACAGACAATACTGTTCAGAAAGCAAAAGAACCATTTATACCACTCTGCTCATACTGAACAAATACTGTACCTTTCTATATATCCTGTAGATGTTCCTACCAGACCATCAAGTCTTTCCTGAAGGGCTGCAAGAATCTGAGGATTTTGCATCATCTGCACAGTCAACTGTCGAGCTAAATTAAAAAAGAAAATTACATAAGTGCAAAGTGCATCTTTTGGACTAATCTGGAAAGAAAAGTTACTTAAATACTACAACAGAGCAGTAAGTTTACTATATATACACTTGTAAAAAGAAACATAGGCAACAAGTATTTCAAACACCTCTCCATTTGGAAGCATGGATCAAACCCATCCTATTCTGAACATGGAAGCAGCACCTGGATTAAAATGGCCACTATTCAGCAAGTTGAGCTTTTTTGTTAAAAGGAAAGGTTTTATTATGATGCCTCTAAAAGCATCAGTTTTGCCTTGACTGCTTTTATTTTGAATTAATTAAGGAAAGGCAAGATAGAAGAATTTCTGCTTTTACTTTAAGAAGGGAATAAAAACTGGAATTGGGATTTTCATTCCATTTTAGGTAAATGGAAAGAAACAAGACAGTTTCAGACTTGGATTTAAAACTGCTTTACAGATCTATGTTTACCTAATTTTTCCTGCAAAAGAATAAATTATTCATTAGAATAGTCTGGCACATTATTGACTACAGAATATCAGTACCAGGTCCTTGAAGTCTATTATCTACATCATCTTTAGAAAGCACTTTGTCCAAATGGGAAACCTGTTTCAAACTACAAGGTAGAAGTACATTAAAACAACCCTCACAAATTCCTAGCCTAAGTGTTCTCCTTATCCCTATTAACATCAACCCTCTTACTTCCATTCGAAATCTGTGCCTCAACCAGCAGAAATCAATTTCACAACTTCATATTTTTAATAAGAATTTATGATCAGTTTTTATCATGCTGTTTTGCCTTCTGCTCTCCATCCTCAACATCTACATACAGGCAAACAAGTACCCTGCATTCTTTGTAAGATACTAGGTTCATACAGCATTCTTCTCACACCTTCAAATTAAGAGTGAAGCTTTTGAATCCCTCCTGATACACAAAGCTTTTGGAAATAGCATACCATTTTCCACTTATGCCCTTCATTCCAGTAACTACATGTGAATGTTCTCTTCCACTTTTATGTCCTAGCACTGATGTTATATGCTGAAAAGTTATGTTTCGAGTGACATCCAAAAAAGCAGTCTAGTTTCTCCATAATGATTGCAATTTGTTTGTATTTTAGCAGTAGAAGCTGCAATTACTTCTTAAAGGTACCACCTCACATTAGTCAACACTACTCCTCCTGTCAAGGTATCTAGTTTTCTCTGGTCTTACTATTCATTCGTCTTTCCTATACACTTGAAAACCTACTCGATTGTGCCATTTGAGTATGCTGCCAGTCATTCTTTCATACCAAATCAGTGCACAGCCGATCCCAACAGCCACATGCCCTCAAACTGAAATCAGACCACATATTCTGTTTTGCAAGGGCTTGGATCCATGAACACTATTTCTACAAAGAGGTTTTTCCTAAAAGCATGAGAGCTTTGCTTACTATCCACAGAAGGACCTTTGACATATTTAAAAATGGAATTATCTAGATTAAAAAGAAGTAAATCAGTAAAATCTGAAGATAAATTGTGCATGAAAAAAATACTAGAAAACTAGACAAGCAAGAATTACAGATGCAAAAGAACTGCTTAACACTGTGTGAAGTTTCCCTACTACTGAAACACATTTCTGATTTATAAAATCCAATTTCCCTCCAAGATTCCTACAGTATAATTTCTCCCCAGATCCTCATCTACAACAGGTGGGATTCATCACTAAAAATACACATTATTAATCTCCAAGTTCCTTTGGGACACCTGAATATTTACCATTTAAGTATCATGAGCTGTTCTTTCAGCTGACCAGCTGTGTTCCCCAAAATTTTGCAATCCAGTTTTGAAAACACTTTTTTCAATAGATATAGCAAAGCCTCTAACATCATCTTGAGCAAAATTATCCTACTTTTCTTTAGTGTAATTATTTTGTTCAAGTAATCACATAATGTGGCACTATCAGCAGTCCAAATCATTTTATTGCAGAGATTATTAGTTATTTCTCTTTTGGTTAATTGCTCTTCAGATTCTGTCTGTGCTCCCAAACTTTAACTACAAAGCATGACTAAGACTGTTCTGCACAGACAAAACAAGTATTCTGATACATGTTCAGGGGTTTTTTGTCAAGGAAAAAAAGAAGAAGGATTTATTGATTTTAAGAGTGGTAACACTAAGCATGATTTTTGTTCTGTTCACAGTCGAACAACTCCGCAGCAAATTACTAAGCAACTGATCAAAAAAAGAGACACATGCATATACACACCTGATTTTTTTCTACCCAAAACCTCACATTTTAAAAGCTTTTTACTGTTGTTAGTTTTAAAACAATCTAGTCACATACCTTAATAATCCTTTCTTTTCCTATTATACATCCTTATAGGTGGCCAGGGCTGCCTGAACTGGTACTAACCATGACTAAAATAAGTGACTGCAGACAACTAATAAAAATCACATAACTGGAAAAAAAAAAGTCCTTGCTCAGAATTTAAACACAGTTGTGCATCAGTAGTTACATTTTACCATTTCCCACTATTTTAAACAGTAAAATCCTCTTAACACATTAATTAGAGAGCACATATGCACCTGCTTAGAAACCCTTGTTTTCAACCTTACCTTTGCTGTTGGCATCTTCACCAGTTTCTTCTTCTTCTACTTCTTCAACGTCTTCCATATCCTGTTGATCAAGTTCAGACTGTTCTTTGCTATTAGGAATATTCAATAACAGGATCAAGAAGTTAATTTTATAAAATACTGTAATGAGGTTAAAGAGCTCAAGTTAGAGATCATGTGGGTAGAAGCAAACTGTTGCATCAGTTTTGATCTATGACAAACCAGAAGTCTTAATAGGCAAAGCCAAATTTGTCTTCATAGATTCAAGTTTCACATTTGACAATCTCAGAACAGTTTAAAGAACTAGCAGCTTTCCAGAATTTTGAAGATTCCTTTTTACAAAACAATTCATTCAGCTCCTGTTCATATCAACAGGTCAAAGCCTCCTTCTGCTCTACACATCCTCTTTGTTAAGATGTGCAGGCCTTCAGAACTGAGGGTAGGTTCACCTAAACTATACTTCGAATACCACAAAAAATGAGCATTCGAAGTATAGAAAAAAACCACATACAGTGAAACAATAGCAATGGGCAGTACTATTGGTTTTTCCCCTCCAGAATTCCAACTAACGTAGTAAGTTGACTGGCGCCTTATCCCCGGTTTAGACTTGTTTACAATTAAGATCTCAAACCCATTTGGCACGAGCAACTCAAGTTTTTTTCCCACATGCTATAAACCTCACATCTTGGCCAAGATCACTAGCTAGACCCTGTCTATCAAGTATCTGGAGATCACAGCCATCTGAAGTACAGCACAGGACACAGTCAGAGCCTCAGTAACCTACAGATTTTACTTACTTGTCTATGTCTGCCATTCTCCTAGATTTCAAACCCTAGAAGAAAATAAAAAACAAAAATGTAAGAGCAGCAGCATTAGACTTCACTTACAAGGTCTACAAGGCAAGTGCCATAATACTAAAAAGGAAAGAAACGCAAAATATGTCAGCTTTAAGAAATAGGATATAGTCTGAAGAGTGGCATATCTCCCATGCACTTTTTGAGCTCTCACTCTAAAGCATACAGAAGTACTGAAAAACTTTGTTTTGGTTTAGAACCAATAGATCTACTCACATAAATTCAAGTACCAGCAAAATGCCATGTTGCGTTTTGTATCATAGGACTGTATTAGTATCACAGATTGAAAACTAGTCCTGTCTAAGTATAAAATCAAAATATAACCTGAGAAAAACTGAAGCAAAAAGGGTGCTAGAACCCTTTTGGTAACTGTTTACTCATTTCCAGCATGTAATTGCAGACAGAGGATACTGATAGCTAAATCAGTTTCTTTTAATACTAAAGACGCATTTTTGTGGATTTACTTTTAATCCCAACTTTACAAAACCAGTCCAAGTAGTTCCTCCAAATACCCAAAGAACTGCAACGTTTTTAAAAAAATTTGATGCCACGTGCCAAGCTATTTAACATCACTAATTTCCATGTCCTGAACGACCAGAATTTTCTAAGTATCTCAGTATTATCATAAACACATTCCAGACACAGTAACTAGAAATATTATACATTGAGACTATTGCAAATCTCGCATAGCATGAAGCACCTATGTTCTCAAATGTATTACAAGATGAATAACATTTTCAACCAGTAAAACAGTACTTAGGAGTCTAGTCTCCAAAAAGATGTTTCCGGTAGCTTGAAGTCAGAGACAATACTACACACAAGAAAACACTGTCCCATTACTGCTGTCTTAAGTCCAATGGTTCAAGAGACACCAAGTGCCAAGAATAATCCACTGGTCCAGGAAGCATAAAACCCACTGCTTTAGAGTCCCCTTTGTAGCTGCTGCCCAGTAAGCTAAAGAAATTCAAATTTCCTTCAGGAAGTTCAACTCTTTATAATGCATTCCAATGCAAATTTTAGTCAAAGTGTTGGAGGTATTTGTTCCAGAAAAAAATGAAAATTGCATTTGATCTGTCCAAAGTGCGTAACCCAAGAGCACAATCCCACTAAGATCAGGACATTAACAGTCAATACGAAGAGACATGTTAGAATCTAAACTCCAGAATTTAACACCTACATTCTATGTAGATAGAATCAAAATATATTCTTCTGGTGTCATAACTACTTCCCAACAATTACATGGGAAGGAAGTATCTGATGTCTTCATTTAGGACCACAACTTTACACTGCCAATAAAGTATTTAGGAGACCGCATGTAACCAAAAATGTTCAATTCCCTAGCATGCAGAAAAACTAGAGAACCAACTACTTGTCAATCAATTTCAGAAAAATAATACAGTAATTGCTATCAAATAGAATGGCAGCACTACTGTAAACCAAAGGACATCTAACAATTCAGTAAGAAATCAAGGAGTTCCAGTAACCTTTTTGACTCATTTTAAGTTTCTCAAAATTCAGATCACATTTGCCTGCCTCATGACTTCAGGTTTACATATGGATGCAAACTGCCTATATAACAATTCCAAAGAGTCTCCTTTGGATACCATTCTCAAAAGATAGCATGGACTGAAGACCTATAGAAACTGAAAACATACAATTACAACTCACATTTAAATGTCTCCCTATTTCTTGAGCGACATAACAATTAGCATTATTTCTGATTTGCAAGATTTTATCCATGCAAAATACACAACTTTTTCCTTACACATTTCCTCTTAACTTGTTCTTCATGCAGGACCTTTTCAAGGAGACCAGTAGTATCACTGTGCAAAAGAACACAAAATGCACAGTTCACCTGTCCTTCATGCATTTTTATGCAAATGCGACAGACAGCGATCACATTCACAAACTATTATTGCTCCTTGCAGAGACCAACATTTCCTCTCTCCATTATCCCCATCAAATACAGCTTTACCTTCCATAAAACCAGGGGCAGTTCTTTCAACAAAGGTGTGACCAGTGACAACACAACCCCTGTGGTCTCACCAAGCCAGTGAGCTAGATGAAACAGGAGCTGAAACACCTTAGATAAAGGTTTGCCGAAAGAGACCGAATTCTGCAGTTCATTTAAACATTTTTTTCTAAATGAGGACATGAGATTGGCTATGACCAAGTCATGCCTAAAAAAAGTATCCATCCCATCTCCAACAGTGGCCATTAGCAGATGCCTAGAAGAAAAGCAGTAACATAGGAAGAATTCCACCAGAACCTCTTCTAGCTTTCAATCACATTCAGAAAAAAAAAAAACACAACAACACACTGGCTTGGGAATTGCAGGTATTTGACAACATCATAATAAATTTTTATTTCATAAACTAGTCCTCATCTTCCCTGAAACCATGCAGATAAGCTGGTGTTATCACTCAAGTATCAAAGCACTAAAATCCTGTTTCTGAATTGCAACATTCAGCTCAGAGTTCATAACATTCATCTCAGAGTTCATAATTAAGTCAGATTTTTCTACACTGGGCAACAGTGTGGCAGAGGAAGTTTCACCAGAAGAACCCAACAGTCTGAGTTCTTCAGTCATCATCTTCAGCTGATGACAACTACCTGTCATCAGCAACCTTCACTCTTTCACTGGTCACCCCTGTTTCTAAGATCACTTATGACCATGCTGAAGGCATTCCTCTCATTACAGAACCCTGTGGAAGTCCAGCATCTGCCTCTCTCTCTCTCTCCTCACTGCAAGGCACAGTTACTCACCCTCTGCTTCCTGGCTTTTAAAACAATCCATGCAAGCACTGTATGTTTTCCAACTGTGGCCCAGTTTACCCAAAGACTTTGAATAACATTCTTCAAAGATTTGTTAGAAATTAAAATAGACTGTATCAAGAAGCTGTCAACTTCAGAGCCTCCCTCCAGTGTGTTCCTATCTGCCTCATCCCATTTTTCCTATTCTCCTTGCATCAGTCTTTTTTTGTGTCTCAGCCTTTAATCTTCCCTCCGCTTCTTACACAACTCAATATCAGAACATTTGCAGTTGGAAGAGTTCTTCTTCAAACTGAGAAGATACTACTGTTTGTCATGACACTGTCATCTGCCAGCTTTTGACAACAGTTCTCGTGTGAGGAGGCTACAAGGCACTGTGCCAACAGAACTACACTGACAGACACTTAGACTAATCTGTGCAACCCACTAGCATGAATATATAGTGCCATCACATTTAGTTCATTGTCATTTACTTAAACAACCATAAGCTTTTCTGCAAACACAGTTCTACTGGTAAAAAAAAAACTGTAGAGGCAGATGAGCATTGAGAAAATGCCTTCCTTATGAGCAAACAGTCCACTATTTTTGTGCAATGCCAAATACAAGGTCCCAGTCTAGTATCCAGAGCTTCAGGTACAATACGTACCACAATCAGTAATACTAAAATACATCACTGCAATATTTATTTTGCAGCATCTCCCCAAAACTAAACCTTTGGATGTAGTACTCATATCTCTCAGCTTTCCACAAGACAGACATATCTGTCCTTCCCCATTTGTTTCATAGGTGCATTTAGGATTGTGAACAGCAGCTGCACCTTGGCACATGGGCAGCAAGAAGCATTCACTCCTTGCAGTAGTCCCTGGGAGATACCAGTTCACCAGTTGCAGGATTATAACAACCCTGGCTACAGCTGGTGTGTTACTTCAAGCCTCAGTGTCTAGCTGATTGCTTTGGGCTGAGATACTACTTAGAATCTAGACCTCCTGACTGCAAGAAAAGGCTTATGAGTACCAATAAAGGGTACGAACATGTGTTCAAAAGCCAGCAGGCAGATAACCTCCTTATTTGTAAAACATGTTATTTCCCTGTTACTTAAGCAGCTACAGCCAGTAGCACTGCATTATGGTCAAATACAGAGGTGCCCAGAGGCTTCACTTACAATGTTTTGCCGCTCACTGTAAAAATACACAGAGGAAAAGAAATAGTTATCTTATCTTTGCAGGGCTTTAAAGACAACATGTAGGAAGTTCATGCTACAAAAAGGAAGCAAAAGCACAGAAAAGCAAGCTACAGTGCAAGTTTTCTAAAGGCTAAAGTTTAAAACCTCTTTCATACATATAGCTTAAGCTTGCCTGCCGTCACAAGAAACATGTTCTTTTTCAAAACGGAAAGGTTAGGAAACTGGTAATCCAGCACAAGCTTAGCCACAGTTTTGAGTGCATCCTGCAGAATAACTAAAAATTAGCAGAACTCCCTTAAAAACTTAAATCTTACCAAAACAGTATGAAAATTTGCTATTTAAAGGACACTTCACCTCTTTAATCTCTCACGTTTCCTAAGAAATGTAGTTCGACACATACAGAAACTAATAATAATATTGCCATGTGTTCATCCTCAAGTTACCCATTAGTAAGCTTTCAGTTGTTATTGTTCCTTCACTAAGTAATTTTGCCCAAGTGAAGATAGAAACACAACCTGTAAATATTTAGGCCTTCCCAGTCTTTCCTTTTTTTCCCCAGTCTGCCCTTACCCTCACAGAAACCAGTTCAAGTTTGCACAGCAGCACCAGCCATGTTACAGTTAGGCCACAAACGCTCTGGTGAGAAGCCCTTCCTTTCTGAAGGTCAGCTTTAAGCATCCCAAGTAGGCATGCCAGGATTAGCTTACCCCGACATCCGCTCAGCCTCAGGAAGACAGGTCATGGCAAGGTGAGTTAAGAGTCAGCTGAGGAGGCAAGACATTCCTGAGACACAGTTCCTCCAGCACAACAGCAGCTTTTTTTTTTTTTGCACAAGCCCTAGGGCTGGCAGGCCGCCAACAGACCTCAGCTGTTCAGCATCCCTGTGGATACTGTACCACGGCTGGTACCCATTCCCTCCCTTTCAGGAAACATCATTCCCCCTTCGCTAGAGGAATCGCTCACACAATGAGCTTGCGATAGCAAATAGAAGAAATTTCTCAAGTCGTTCAAGGGACACAAATGGGTTTTTTGAGGATACTGGACCCAAGTTACAGCCAAGCCTTGTTTATTCTCATCTTTAAGAGAAATCTACCCTTTTGCTCAAACTAATTTCCTCAGTAGTCAATAATTCAGAGCACTGCAAATAAGTCAGCCTGTCTGTAGAACAGCATATCAGCCTCTTTCTGTCTCTGGCAAGCCTTGGGCAACTGAAAACAATATGTTAACGGAAAATACCTAAAACAAATGAACCCTATGTGGGATTAAGAAGCTGCAACGTAAGATAATAAACTAAGTGGACTAAGTCAGATGTCAGTGAAGGAAAAGAGAGGTCCAGCTGCAGTACAGCTAGTTGTACTAAAAAAAAAAAATCAGGATTAAGTCCTGTAAGCTGCTATTTGCAATGTGTGCAGAAACCAAAGGTGCCAGACAAATGACATCATACCATCCAAGTTCAACTCTCACTACAGACTGGGAAACTCAAGAAGATCATCTTCACTGAAAGTTACTTCAAACTGATGTTCTTGCCTAGCATTCCCGGAGGGCAACTTGTAACATTTTTCTTTACATAATCAGCTTACAAAAAAAGAAAACAAAATTTAAAGTAGTAGTGTAGAGATCCATCACAAGATGCTGTTTGACTGTAAATATTCCAAATAACTGTTTCAGGTAGTTTGCTTAAACCACTAAGAGAGGTTTGTAACTTTAGAGAGCTCAGATGCTCTGCATAGTGCAGTTTCATTCACATCCATGTCAGAACTGGGTGAACTCTTTAAAAAGCGCGCAGTACATGGCATAGAGTAACACGCTTCAAATTTTTTGGTACTAAGACCTAAAAAAAGAAATCAATCATTTCATAAGGCAAAGCTATGGTACTAACCACCAAGTAGGAAAACTGTTACATGAGAAAGGATTACACATTTCAGTAGTAACAAAGAGAGCATTTAGCTCCTCTTCACAAAGAAGCGATTGAATAATGTATCAGATTAAAACTGCCATTCCAAAAGAGAATCAAGCAGAAGACCAAGTGTTGCCTTTTTACTTGTGTGATCAAATTCATGAAACATCTATTATCATTAGCATGGAAATTGGTCATGAAACAAGGGGATATTGCGCCTATCATTAACATGGCAGATAAGCAGCATGTTACAAACAGATTATATCATTCATATTATGGAAAAATAAGCCTTTTTAGAAAAGCTGAAGGTCAAAAAAAAATTAAACTCGATTAAGTGAGCAGGGTAGTCCTATGCTAGAACATCAAGATACCACATCTATTTGATGCACGACATTATCAGCCACTGAACTCTCCAGAGACAATTTCCTGTTATTAGTGCCTCAGAGTTCTTCTGTTAACAAAAGATTTCTGACTGTTAATGTAGAAGAGCAAAAATTGACAAAATTAATTTAAATTTTCAAATCTAGAGTAGATAATTAAGATTGTCTGCCCAAATACAAGCACAGAAAACAAGAGTACGAGATAATAAATGAGACAGTCCTAATATAAAGGCTATCAAGGTCTGATAAAGAAACTAAGGAGCTAATGGTCAATGGAAGAAAGGAATCCAGGTTCCTCAATACAGTAACAAGAAGGTGCCACTGGACCTTTGCAGTAACTCAGACCCCTCTGTTTTGTTGCAATTTATTGTGCAAGCACCAATGTACCCACTGTGTCCAAAAGACATGCACAGTCAACAGCAGAAATGCTAACTGGGATGGCAATATATGGGAATCTTTAGCAGAAACTTGGGTAAGGTCTTCCGGACCAAGCAGAGAAGGATAAGAAATTCAGATGAGTAGCGGTGTTTCACAAACATACTCAGAACTTTTAGCTACATGCAAGTGCTAAATTGGCCAGGATGAGAAGCACTCACATCACCACAAGGCAGATACGCCCCCTTCATAAAGGGAACACCAAGTTTCTCTGCTGAACTATCTTCCAGTCAGCTAAAGCCAATATAACTGGCAAATGCTGCTGGAAAAGCTTATCATGGTTCTTCCTTAGCTATGCATACCCCCTCTTCCTTTCATCAGAAATGTCTGAACAGCTGGAAAGCTAAAAAAAAAGTGCTAGGTGTTTCTTTGTACAGGGCTAGACCTGCAGTTGCATGAGTAACAGCAGGGTCAAGAGATGGAGGCTGCCACAGGCGAGTACCTTTTATAACAACTCATGAATAGGGTTAGGCAAGTTTGAAGTTACTGTGAAACTGTACGCTATAGCATCTTACCTTGTGATAAAATGGTAAAATTCAGAATCTGGCTGTAGAGAATAAAAAACACTAAATCATGATAATGCTGAATCAAGTAACACAACACAATTAATTGAAACTGTCTGCTCTCTCCCCTTCAAGTGGTATTTTTTGCTTTTCCTAATAACTCCCAAGGTAAAGGCACCAACTTCAGCTATTTGCTAATCCAGCTATTTCACTATTTGGGCTTGCAGGCCTCTGCACAATACATGTTATGGCATGAAAACAAAGATTTTCTACATTTCAACTTTAAAGTGCTCTACAACTCGCATGAGAATGCCAGTTACATGATGGGAAAAACTGAAATTCTTAAAACAGAGCGATCATTTATATAACTAACTCAGTTACTAGTAATTGCAGGGCTTGCTTTCATTCACTTGGAAACACTTTTTAGCACTTTCCCCTTAACTAATTTTTAAATCAGGAAATGAAGATTCAGTCAACAAATACTGAACTCCTCTATTTTTGTAGCATTTTTATTGAATTTTAGGTAGTGCCCACTTACTCTTGCAGCAAAAAGAGTCTCCATAAGAAGGAAATGGACTACAGAATTACAATTTAAAATCAGGACTGAATTATATCTGCATGTTTGTCTCTGCTACTGATCTGAGCTCCCTGATCATGTTCTAAAAATAGAGTAATTAACACACAATGTGGCCTTTGTTCTGAATGCCAAGATTCTGTAGCAGAAAACCTACCCATTTCTATTTAAAACAATCTTTCATTCTTAGAAAAGTAATCCAGAAGTTTAAATTCAAATCTGAAAAATCTAAATAAGGATTTTTTTTTTTAAACCTGAAGGGCTGAAATCATATATAAAAAGATATTTAAAACTTCTTAAGAGAGTATTTCCCTATACAGTTCATGTTGGTACAAGTATTCAGTTGTTAAAAAGTGTCGAAGTAATATAAAAATTGTGTTTTAACGAAGTACTTCAGGTACCAGGGTGCATTTTAGCAGTTTAAAAGATCAACTTATGCATGCCACATCATCAAATGAAGGAAAGGAGAGTGTCAGTTGACTACTGAGATTGCCACATAATCAAACACAACCATATTGGCAGTTACACTGCTATCTGCAAGACTCACACACTGCAGCATTAAAGTTTTTATCCAATTTGACTTAAAAAAACATCTGAACATCCTTATCTAAAAAGAAAGTTAAAAAAACCTGAAAAATGCGTACAGGTTTCAAAAGCATCATTTTTGCTGGAACATCTGATGAATGCAATATTGTAAATTCATTCACTCCCCAAGAAGCTACTGAAATTCCCAAAATATATTTAACAACTTTTTTGTTAGCTTCAGTTCAATATTTTTTTCCATGAAAACAAAGTCATTACTAAACTGCAAACCTTAAACCACCCAGTTTTCAACTAACAAGCTAGCATTCACTAAAAAAGAACACAACAACAATCTAACTTTGCCACATTTTGGCGGCTGTTAGGGGTGAGATGTTACAATTGGTAGCAAGATTCAACAGAAGTGCACAAATGGTTAAGGTTTCAGTAAGTCACTTTCAAATGAATACAGGTGCAGAGTTTAAAAAACATTTGTAAACTGTCTTCTGTAATTTGTAAACTGTTTACAGTTTACCAAAGTCATTTGTAAACTGTTCTTCTCAACTGCACCTGTTGAGAAGAACTTGAGCCAAGGAACTTGAGCCTTATTTACAAAGTGATCTTCATAAACATTTTGTTGTGAATTTCACTCAATCATGCTTTTGGCATCAGTAGAAGTACCTGATACCTCCGTAACAGTGAGGAAAGTGATAAAAGAATCAAGAGGCTATGACATGAAGATCTCACCAGTTCAAAAGCAGCAAGCACGTTTCTGATGATGCTACCTTGCACATGCAAGGAACAGAATAAAGCACTTATACCAGCTTATACTTAAGCATCCAAAGATGAGTAATTTCCAAAACTGGAGTATCACAGAATTAAGAACTGCTTAAAAGGGTGATCCAAGAGAGCCAAAATAAGTAGTACTAAAATCTAAGTAACATATATTAAAAGAAGCATTTCAAACTAATTTACAATTCAAAAGGTCAAAAAATTGCTGTGCAAAGACACAGGTATAATTGCATGCAGCCCACTGAAGACTTCTACTCAACATGCAGAAGTAGTCAAAATCTGAAATGAATGCATGCTGACTAAAACACACAATGCAAAATAGGATCATTATACACCTCAATGATGTATCCTTAATAAAAATACTGTATTCACTGCTGAACATTGTGGAAGAGAGGAAATAGATCAGTTCAGGGCCTAGCAACATGAATACCTGAGGGACAGAAGCCATTTAAATCAGAGATTAATAGTATTTGAGAAGTGCACAATGAGAAGTGACACAAAAGTACCTAAGTTAAAAGAAAGTTTGAAAAGAACTCATTAAAAATTGGTTTGGATGTAAAAAATCCTTTTATTTCATGTCCCTTCCTGTGTCCCCACAACTTAACCTTTCAAATGCTTAAGCCAGGTTTTTAACTAGAGCCAGAACTAAAAAGAAACTTTCCCTCAATGGCCAGTCATCCCACAAGAAATGTGAATAAACTGCCCCTGCTTTGAAACATCACATAGTAAACATCTACAGAAAGCAGCTGACTGAATTAATCTTACTGCAGATGGTCAGAAAAGACAACAAGCATTTATGATTTTTAACCTGTGTCTTAGAAGCCTGGGGGTTTGCTCCACGCCATACTTCAGGTACCTGCTTAGTCCAATTTCTTAACCAGACTTTCCAGCACTTGAAAATGAGAATAATTCTAGTATCTCTCAGGTTTTGGGTGACGGTTGCTTTGTTGTTTGGTTTGGTTGTGGTTTGAGGGGTGGTGGTGGTATTTTTTTTTTTTTTTAAATAAATGCCAAATCAGCAGCTGAACACCACATGGATACAGGTAGATCCAGAAACTGAAGTTTTCATATCTAAAAAATTGCTTTCACATTTTGATCATAAAAAGCTACTAAGGACAAACTGGTAGTATTTTGTTCTAAAGTCTACAAAGATCAGGTGATGTGCAAGCGCCTACTCATTACCACAAGTTAAGCTTTAAACTGAGACATCACCAATGTAAATTATTTCTGTGCAGATTTACATTCAAGCACATATTCAGCCCCCAAATGCATCCTGTATTTTCCAATACTAAAATCTGAACAGCTTTCCATCTAGGAAATATCTCCAGTTTAACCTTTGACAGCAGTTAAGATGCAGATTATATTTTGGTAATATGTAAATTCCTTAAAAAGATTAATCTTCAGGGAGAATATAAATTACTTCAAATCTTGAATTACTTTATATTTAGTTTTAAAATATGAATATTAAAAGTAAATTAGCAAAGTCTCCTTTTCTTTTCTGAATGCAACTGAAGTTTTAGTCTGCAACATATGTAGTCTTCCTGAAAACTTAAGGTCAAAATTATCACTAAGTACACAAGGCCATATTCATAATTAAGATTCTTCCCTTCGCATTACCTTTGTTCAGTGTAGGAAGTCCTTAAAAGCCCCATGCATTGTTTCTAAATAGCTTAATTTTTCAGAAGATCATCAAATGAATCCCCAAGCAACTTCTGTGATGCCTTCCAGGCATGTCTGGTTTTCTAGACAAATACATTATGACACCAGACCTACTCTCCAGATTAACAAAGTTAGGTGACAAGGAACTGCACTAGCCTCTGAGCTGAGTGAGGATCAGTTAGATTGAATTAACTTTAATTATAATCACTTTTGAGCTCAAAGTAATTTGCAAATGAAAACCAACCTGTAAGCATTAAATCCATCATCACAACCGTTTCTCAGATTAAACACCACTTGTACAATACTGTTCTGCTGTATTATTTACTAGCTGGTTTCCTAATGAGAAGTTAGATGGAATGCAGTCACCCAGACCAGATGCTAACTCAGAAGACTCCTCAGCTCTAGTAAAATACAACCGACAGTCTTGTTTCTGCCTGCAAAGTACTATCTCCTGTACAAATGCCTACTAGTACCACACAAATACCAAAGCACTATCAGTCCATGGAAAAACCCAGAGCTGAAGTTCCACTGAAGGTACATAAAAATCCAGAAAAATGAACAGGTATTTAAAGAACACCTGCATCTCCATTTTCTGCAAACTGCCCAATTCCTAAAGTTTCCCAAAGAAATAAGAATCAGACCTTTAGTTTGAGATACACATGTTTGTAGCTGCGTCACAAGAACCTGAAGATGAACTGGGTTACAACCATGTTAACAAAAAGGTATAGATACCACAGACATGTTCATTACACCCACTGGTCTACTGGAACAAACCGGCTTTCACCAAAGGATTTGATCAAGAATTCAAAATAGAAGACACTTATTTCCCCTGAGATTTTTCACTACTGAAATTCAAATCCTGGAGCTATTTTATTCCCCAAAGGAATATAATCTCTGCCACAATGAGTTAAGCTCTCCTTGTTACAATTACTTCAACTTTTAGGAGCTAAGTGAATAAACAGATTTATATCAATGCAACTGACAGTACAGTAAGATAAAAGCTTCCTTGAAGATCTGGAGTTCTGTATTAAAAAGAATGGTCCCAGCCTGGAAGACTCAGGTCTCACTCAGGGTTGTGAAAACTCTGTTAACGAAGCTTCATAACATACATACCCACAAGGCCACGCTTTCAGTTTCACTTGTGCACACATATTCATTGTCAGTTATGCAAGAAGCTAAGAAAAAAAACAGACCACCCATTTCCAGGGTGCTCAGTAAGCAGATCACCACAACAAGTCCCCTGCCTGCTCCCAGGAACAGTTTTTGAGCGAGGTAGTGGGCTATATGAAGCACCAGCATGGCAAGAGCATTACTGTTCTGTGTACACACACACACCCCCCGCTACAGTGGATCCAGTGCTTTTGGCTCTTCTTGTAACACTGGGTTGGCTGCATAGATGCAGCACACTACTGCTGTACACTTCCAGCAGTCCCAGCACTCGCTGCCTAGTCCTGTGAATGCCAGAGAAGGGCCACGGGCTCTGAAAAACACCAGATCTACCACTTGTGCACAGGACCCTCATTCTACAACCCTCTGTCCTCAGAAACCAGAACACGTTATATGCAAGACCTGTCAAAAAACACAGAAAAAGCAGAGAGAAGGGAGATTGCTAATATGTACCACTTTTACAGGAATAAGTGGGCCACACAAACAGAAGTTCAGGTATCAATGGCCGATTCTAAGCACTTATATCAACATTTCAGGTACCTGAAGCCTGAGTGGCCTCAGCTTTTGTCTGGTACAGAGGCATCCAAGTCACTCAGATTTCAATGGATGTAGATTTCAAATTCTATTTTGCCCTAAGAATTAAGATAATTTCTGGATTTACAAGAGACTGGAAGCCATTCAGCTTGCTTCAATCCTAATACAGTGCTTTTCTCATCCTTTCAAGAGTGTACCACTGTAAAATGGGCACAGCAGGAAAGCTACTAACAAGCTACTAACAAGCTACTAACAAGCTACTAACAAGCTACTAACAAGCTACTAACAAGCTACTAACAAGCTACTAACAAGCTACTAACAAGCTACTAACAAGCTACTAACAAGCTACTAACAAGCTACTAACAAGCTACTAACAAGCTACTAACAAGCTACTAACAAGCTACTAACAAGCTACTAACAAGCTACTAACAAGCTACTAACAAGCTACTAACAAGCTACTAACGTTTTTGTCAGAAACTACCTGCAGCTGTACACAGCCTTAGGCCTTAGCTCTTCTCTCAAGTTTTATTTCATGATTGAAATGAAAATAATCAGGCAGTATCTCCTGCCTGATTAATGTAATGTCCACCAGCAGATGTTAAAATCCCAATAGAGGGGGTGATCAGAGGAAAGTATTTGTCATACCTTGCACACTCAGTGCTCACTTCCCTTACCTTCCTCAAAGGAGTTAGAATGTGAAACACAAGTGTATCTCCATAGGGCTTCAAACACAAATGGATGCGTACAAAACTGCAATGTGCTTGGAGATAAAGTGTGGAAGATGCTGCTGTGTTACTACTATGCCATAGTCACTTGAAAAAAAGGTTTGTGTTTGCTTCTGCAAGCAAATGGGGGAGGTTTGGTATTAAGTATTGAAAGCCTCACAGGGATTGGCAGTGTAAGTCCCCTAAATATCCAATATGGAGTACACAGAATACGTTTTATATGCAGATAGATATATATGAATGCTAAACACAAGCCAATACTTCCAACTGTAGTTGCTAGACCTTTCAGGTAGCATTTTAGTCTTCCCTGGTGACAGACATCACACACCTCCTCTATCTGCTGCTGCGGACAATGGACACATCTGCCACCAGGAGGAAGGCAAAGGTCTCATTTCGAGCGATACCAGCTAGCAGGCACTCAGAGAAGCGACGTGCTGAACTCCAGAAAACCGAAAAACGCTCTTTCCTGAGGCAGGAAGCAAGAGCTGCCCTCCCCGGGCTGAATCTCTGGGTCCCCCTGCCAGCAGCGAGCAGCACAGCACGCCCCGGCCGCGGCTCCCGCACGGCACCGAGAACAAGGCGCGGGAGCCCGCACAAGGCCACGGCGCGCAGCCACCCGCCGCCTCTCCGCCATGTGCGCATCCACCGCCCGCCCCAGCCCGCCCCGCCGCCCAGCCCCCTCCCGCCCCCCCTCACCGCGGCCAGCCGGACACACGCACACACACGAACACACGGACAAACGCACGCCCCCGCTCCTCCCGTGAGGCTTTCCGGCCTCGCCGCCCTCCCCCCTCCCCGGCAGCGCCGGGCGCGCCCCGCGGCGGCGGCGCCGCTGGCCCCGCTCCGTCCCCACGTGTTGCCGGGCGGACCCGCCTCCCCTCCGCGCCGGCCCGGGCAGCGCGGCCCGGCCTAGCCCGGCCCGGCCCCTCCGCGGGGCGCGGCGGAGAGCGGCGCGGGAGCGGGCGGCGGGCAGCGCTCCCCGCTGAGCGGCCGGGCGAGCGGCGCCGCCGCCGCCCCGCGGGCCGCGAGGGAGAGGCCCGGGGCGGCGCGGGCACCGCCGGCCCCCCGCGGCCGAGGGGCCCCGCTAGGCCAGGCCGGCACCCGCGGCCTCCCCGCGGCGGAGCGGGGGCCCAGCGCCCCACGCTCGCTCGCTCCCTCCCCGCCCGCTCCCCCCCGCCCGCAGCCCCCCGGCCCGGGGGCGGCGTTGGCCGGCGGCGCGGCGCCCCGCCCGGTACCTGCGCGGGCCGGGGCTGGCGGTGACTCAGGAGCGAGGAGGAGGCGCCGCGCGGCTGGCGGTAAAAAGACCCGAGCTCCCGCCGCTCGCGCTCATATAGAATTAACGTCACCACGTAACCCCCCCTCCCCCTCCCCCGCGCGCCCCGCGTCTCCTGGCAACGCGCGCGCGCGCGCTCCCTCGCGCCGCCCGCCCCGGGCTCGCGCCGGCCGTTGGCCGAGGCGGTCGGGGCCCGGCCTGGCGGGCGCTCTGCCCCCGCTGCCCGCCGCCGCGACGGGCAGGCGGGCGGGGAGGAGGTGCAGGGGGAAGGCCCGGGCGTGTCATCCCCGGGACGTGTCTCCGCTCACGTACCGCGGGCTGACTGCTCGTCCCCGCCGCGGGCCCGAGGGGAAAGGCGCGCCGGTGTCCCGCGGCTGGGTGGCACCCTGCCCGCAAACCCACCAGGCCGCCCGGCCTGGGCTGAACTGTGGCAGCCGGAGCTGTTGCCCCGCTTGGTGGGCCCCAGCATGGCGCAGAAAGCACCTCCTCCCCGGCGGGAGGGTGGCGAGGGTGGACCTGCCGGGGAGTCGGGATGCAATGCCGCCCCGACCGCTGTAGTGCTGCCTTAAACCTGAACTGGGAGGGTTTCTGACAGCACCAGAGCAAAAATAGCAGCAATCCGTCAAGTAGGTACAGGCTTACTCAGACAGGTAGACCCTATTCGCAAAGGCTACAGGTACCACAAAGCCACAGTCAGCACCAGCTTACCTTAAAAGACCAGGCTGAAAACCATGGTGGTTCAAATGCTGTTTCGTCAGAGTTTCGATCGTTCCTGCCTTGGCCAGGATGGGCAGCCAGAGGCAGCAACAGCTTGAACCCTCCCATTTTAACTTGCCGTACTTGCCTGCCAGAGACCTAAGCAGCCTGGTTTCCTACAAACATCTTTCATGCCTGACTGCAAGCTCCAAGTGAAGCCTTTCCTAAAACTGATTCCTTGCTAGGGCTTCTCTCCCATGCACATGGTCTTCAGTAATAGCATGGAGCACGCTTGGAGATGATATCTGTGATCTACACTAAACTTATAGAAATGTAAATGTCTTTGAGACTTTTCACTCCTCTTGGCTGGAATGAGCCAATGACTTCAGGCGTTATTAGAGGCAGGTGGGATGGACAGACACACGGTGTGATGGCAGAAAGAGCTGTTTACTGAGGATATATTGCTTACCAGACATTTAATGTGCATTCTCCTACTAAATTGCATCTACTTGTCTAAAGCAGTCTGCAGTCTTAAATGTAGCTATTTAAATAATGGAAATGACAGCAGAAAGCAAAAGAAGAAGAAGTGGTGGATCTGCCTAGTATCTGCAGTCCAATCTGTGCTAAGAACAAGCAAAAGATAAAGGATCCTGTTCTTCGCTGTACAGTGCCACACCCGTTTTGTTCCAGTGTACGGCAGTAAAACCTCAGCCCCCCAGAACAGATGTCTTTGCGGTAAAGAAATCCCATCTGCAAGACAGAAGTTTATGGAGAGAACTTAAGGATGCCCTGTTCCCCAGCATGTTGAATTTTGGGAGGTGGGCTTTCTTCATAATGTGCAATTTAAAATAGCTAGAAACTGCAGAAGTGTAAGGATGCAAAAGAAAGATCGAGGCAGAAGGTTGCAGAGCATAGTCTAAGTGATAAGAATTAGGGAGAAAGAGGGATGGAGATGTTACGTGATTCTAAAATGAAAGTACCTGTAGCCCCCTTGCAACCCTCAGATTTTAAAATTGTACTAGATGCTAGTTCTTTATTTATCCGAGGTGTCCGGTGCTTAGGAGTACGGCGAGAGCTGAGGTGTACAGAAGGCATTTGATAAAAATAAGCAATCGATTGGTGTTTATTGCAGCACCAATTACATGCTATTGCAGGCGTTCCCTTTATTCAATCAGCTAAAGTGGTAATCATCTGCAAACAAGTGATTCACAAGGCAGCGGCTAGCCTTGCTTGTTTTTCTGCAGCTTGCCACCTCGTGACATGCAGAACCCTGAGGTGAGACCCGGTGACCCCTATAGAGGAGTGATGTACAGAGGAAATGCGATGTGCAGAAGCCAGCAGTATGGAGTAGAGAGTAAGCTAGTCCACAGCAGGGGCCGAGCAGTGGGGACAGGTCTAAGAAGGTCAAAGCTGGAAACGTACCTCTAGACTGGAGGGAAATGCCTTTTCATCCAAAATTCACAGATGTCTGTTAGGGGTTTTTCATTAGCCAGGTAAGTCAAGTAAAACCCAAGTCCTTGTACTAGGTTCGGCAGTTTTCGAAGAACAACAGTTACGGAAACATTTTTTAATAAGAAGCAGTTTCTGTGAAGACTAAGTAGGAAGGGATAAGGGAGAGGACATACGGACACCACTCATGCTTCCACATGGCACCTGCCATCCGTGTATGGACAGAGGAAAAGACAAGCCTATTTCTTACAATACCTGAATTGTATGCACATGCAAGCTTTCTAGTTTGGGTTATTTTGCTCTCAAAATGGTTCAACTTATCCTGACATTTGTGCAGTTGTGACAATGAGACTAAAGAAACTTTGAAGTTAGACTTGAGTTTAAATTAAACTTGAGTTTTAATGGCTCATACATTTTTCTTTGCTTTGAATTTTCATCTTCCTGTGTGTTTCCCATGCTTTAGAGCATGCTCTGCAACTTTTAGTTTCAATCTGGCTGGATAGTTGGGAGTACTGCCCTGGTATTGCACAGAAAGTCAAACTAACGTCATTTTTTGAATAATGGGAATTAAATCACCCGGGGACGCATTAGTTACTGGCACAGGTATATTTTCCTCACAAATATGTATTATATTTCAAAATATTACATCTTGAAAGGAAGCTTTTTTAAAAGCCATAAAACGTGCGCATAAGAAATGTGCAGGTGCGGTCACTGAATGTGCAGAGACACAGCGTTTTCTCCAAGCTGGAAGAGCTTTGGTAAGAGACATGAGGAGAACTGCCCTGTGACACAGAAGCTGGGGCAAGTCTCCTGGGGACAGTGACTTGAGGTCAAATCGCTGCTGCAAATCAGAGGAAGAAGAGTTTGAACTGGGTCCCTCACATGCTAATTGAGTGTCTTACTCATGGAGCTATTAAATATCAGGCAATCTGACCTCTCCTGTGAGTGCATAGGCCTTATCAGCTGTGCTCACTTTTGAGTCCTTCCCCCTGCAGCTTGCGTCACCGACTTGCACGTTGGCTGCAGAGGGAGGCTCAGGCAGGGCGATCTCCGGGCAGAGGCCATGAGGACACTCAGGGCCTCAGCACAGGCCTAGGTTTGTACGTGGAGCGGCCTGAAGAAGGTCAAGCGCTGAAGCTGTTGCAGAAGGCTAAGCTGGTATTTCTGTGACAGCCTGTTGCAACAAATGAGTTTGGCACTCACATCCAGGCTCAGTCTTCCTAAGCACAGCATGCATCCTGTGTGCTCGAGCCGCATTCAGGCTACAGCTAAGCTAAAGCGACCGTGCTTTAGCTTAGGAAAATGTGTTGGTCACAGAGCTTGGTATGTTTACTTCGGATCAAGAACTCCTCTGTGGCAGGCGATTCACTGAACATTTAAGCTGCTTTCAGTCCCTTTTGTACTAAGAGAAAAATGCAAAAGGTCCTTGGTATGGACCTGGATCTGATTACATGAGCAGCTAGACACCCCTTCAGAGTACTAGGCACGCTTGGCACCTACCAAAGGCTCAGTTTTGCAGGACTCAGGACCTGCTCAGCACTTCAAACCTGCAACGTATGAAAAGCTATGACCACACGTTCTCTTCTGATCGTAGCTGATTTCAGATCAGCTCACCCCTGACTGTTTTCCAAAGTACTGATTGCCCAAGGTTACCCTCTCCTCAAATCTGTTGGCAGTGCTCCTCGTGTGAGCACTGAGTTACAACGAAGGATGATATGAGTGCTCCTTGTCTGCTTCTGTCTGTGGTCGCTGGCTGAGTTACAATCACCATGGAAGTTATCATCAGCCACCGAAAATGAGAACGCCCTCAGTGAACTATTTACAAAATAAAAACCCCAAGGTTCCCCAAGTGCCACAAAGAGATGCCTTTTCCTCGGTACAGTTTCAAACCGCGATGAAATCCTGTGCGGAAGTACTAGGTTTACCAGTACACAATGAAAACAGTGAATCCAGAGTATTCCTTTTAAAAGACTGAATTGCTTTCTTGTGGCAAAAAGCAATTCTTTCAACTCTTAATGATTATTCCAAATTACGTGGCTAGCCAATGAATGATACAGCGAGGAGCTGTTGTTAGTTCCTCCACGTATTGTTTTCTTTTTGAGGAACTACTTGTTTTCTAAAGGAAAGTACAGCATCCCAGAAAGCAAGTCATAGTTTATAAACAGTGCCACAGACAGCAGAGAAAGTTCTGCTGAACTATCACATGGCAAATCATGCAAATCCCCGTGTAGAGCTGAATGAACACCTATCACAGATTTCTGTTTTGCACTTGCTTCTGCTTTTGTGAAAGGAGAGCAAATTTTCCCTCAGGGAACACATTTGCAGACAGGGGTAGCAGCAAACTAAAGAAATACAGTGTGCGTAACCTTTGAGATACTATAATAAAAGACAAAGAAAAATTACATGGTTTGGAAAAAGTGAAATGCTGAAATGTGATTATACACTTTTTAACATAATAAACCTTCAACATCTTTCATTTCTCAATATTTTTAACTCTCCAGGGACTAAATCGTGACTCTTATCTTACATTATGGGGATTGCTCATAGATACAGAATATATTAACCGAAAGTAACAGAAAAAAAAAACCCCAACAAACCAAAAATGTAGGGGAGAGATGAAGAAAATAGGGATACAGTGTGGAGTGATAAACTGGAGAAAAAAAAATGATACAAGTGTATTGAAATTGATGAAGAAATGGATGTACAAGTACTTCAGAGATAGTACAGAAGTTAAAATGCCAAGCACGGTGCACTTGGTGTTTTTTAGGGTCATTGCTGGGGGCTGGAACTCACTGCGGGGTTTTTTGTAAAATATTGCCCTTACTGTGAAATAACTCTATCAATCAGAAAAAAAAAAACCACAACTGTGCTAACTGAAATATCACAGTAGAATAGACTTTTTAAAGAAGCTGTACGTGGAAACTGATAAATTATTAAATTATTACATTAGAACAAATCTTTTTATAATGCATATAAATTAGTTAAGTCATAAGAAAAAAAGACATTAAATAGAAGAAGCTGTATCTCTTGTAGTGCTTGTGGTTGGTCCTCATGTATCTAACACAACAGTAAAACTGTATACAGAGGGGTCCTTGTTTCTAGTATTATTGGTGATGTCACATGCTAAAATAGAATGCCATAAAATTTGATAGTTATAGTCAAGGGTTTTGCTGTGGTCTCGTAAGGATGTAAGTAATATATTGCCTAAAGGCTGCCCCACTCTCTCATAGTTACCTTATACATGCGAGCAGGAAGCTCACTCCCTTAAACTACTCTGGTTCTTTGACCTTCACAGGTTTAATGGTTTGGAGTTTGGTTTGATTTGGTTTTTTTCACTGTAGCAGGGTGTATTTGCCACTGCCAGAACTCTCTGTTACTGGTACAAATGCCCACAGTCACACCCCTGGCAGGGCCGGGATATACATATTCAGCCCCAGAACTGGGCAGGAAATGGTTCTGAGCCATATGAAAACATAGCATCCCAAATAGGGAGGAAAAGAAAACAACCCATTCTCATGGACTATAGTCCCTCCCTCCTCTTGTCCCCCCAAAAAATCACAGGTGGAGCAAAGCCAAACATTGCATTTAGATCATCTGCAATTGTTTTGTTTTGATTTTTACCACTTCGCTATGTCTTTACTAGCATTAATTCTAATTTTGCAATTAAAAATCATGACAAAGCTCAAATCTTCCATTTTATTATGAAACCCTGACAATTTTAGAACTTTTTGTCCCGTACTCTTTTTGAGTTGAAACATTTGCTAAGACTAACCCTTTCAGAGGAACAATTTAATTTTCAATGAATTGGCAATTACCAATTTAATCTCTGACCTTGCCCTTTAAAAAAAAAGTTCTCAGCAGCTCTAGTCAGAGTATGACCTGGCACAGGAGAGCTAGTTCCTTCCTTCCTTCCTTCCTTCCTTGCAGCTTGATTTCTCAGACGACAGCGAACCTTCAATAAGCACAGACACAGATATAGACTACTTGCTCTTCTCAATACATTTTTCTAAAACTGTTTTTTCCAGCAACATGGACAACATTTCTGCCTGGAGGCAGGTGCCTTGGCATCACATAGCAGCGCAGAATACGGGTGGAAAGAATTGCAGCTACCTAACTTCAGTCAGCAAAAAAATTAAGGTTTTATATAACTTAGTGTCTCAAAATTATAGTTCGAAACACAGCACCTCAAGTGGCTGGCATTCAAAGACTGATCAGCTGCATAGCAAAAGATGTCTGAAGAATGTCAAAATAGGGATACGAACAAGCTCTATTAAATAAATTTGTAAGAAAAGGTGCATATTTAAAACATTTTTGTAAGTATCATTTTCTCTCTTTGCTCCTGTACTGCTTCCTCTGCAGCTTTGGCTTGGGGCTAGAGCTGAGACGAAGAAAGAGGAAAGGGAAGGATATTCAGCTGAAGGTCTTTGAGTTTGGGTCAACGGCTGCAGTATCTCGCGTTATCCCTGCATGTTCCCAGATACAGTTTCTCGGGACAGTCTGTCAGGGACTGACACCCATTCTGTCCCAGAGGGCACCTGGAAGAGTTTGTACTGATGGGATTCTAAGATGCTCAAATCCTGTTTACTGCAATAACCAAAGCAAACTTTTGATCAGAAGATCGTGCTGGATAGTAATATTGCTGCAATCCTCGGGCATGAAGGCCCCCATCTACTGACCTGAACTGCTGTCTAGGAAGGCTTGCTGCTTGCTGGGGGCTAAGGTCTGGGATATTGTGGAGAGACTGATGTGGCTTGTCCAGCCCTCAGACTGTTAACCCCGGCCGCTCTTCGAGGTAGACACCAATGCTGCTACCAGGGGAGACCTGGAGTGTATTGAGCATGACTACATGACTCTGGGCCTGGGGGCCGACATGGGTTTGTCCTTGATCCTGTGATTCCTGAGGGGGAAGGGCTTGACAAGGAGTGGATGGATCCTTTGGATCAACATCTGTTTGCACAGCTGGTGTCAATGACAGGGATTTGGTTTTTATGACCATGGGTCCTTTGTGAGGATCAAAGACTGTTGGGAAGAGATGGGATCCCACCTGACTAAGCAGGGCAAAAACGTCTTTGCCAACAGGCTGGCCAACCTGGTAAAGAGAGATTGAAACTGGGAGTGATGGGAGAGGGAAATGACAACCCACAGTCAAGTGAGGAAGTAGTGCGCCGGGTTGGCAAGCAAAAGATGCAGGGTGGACAAGAGAGACCTTGAAACCAGCAGTACAGGACTGAAGGGGACCTCAAGCATATACACTCAAATAAGGAAGTGCCAAGAAAACAACATTATGAGGAAAGCTCTCACACATTTCCTGGGAAATCAGCACAACTGTGTGCCTCTCTGAAGTGCCTGGACACTAATTCATGCAGCACGGAGGGCAAAAAGGAGGAATTTGAGCTCCGTGTGCCATTGTGACAGTGTCATTGGGGTTGCAGAGACATAGTGGGATAGCTCACATGGCTGGAGTGCTGCCACGGAGGGATCCAGGTGCATTGGGTGTCCTTCAAGGAGAGGGAGAAGAGAGAATTGCCCTTTATGTGAGAGCAGCAGGAATATGTGGGGCTCTCCCTAGAGATGGATGATAAGCCAATGGGGAGTTTACCAGTTAGGATTTGAGGGCAGACCAACAAGCGCAACATTGTGGGTATCTGCTGTAGACCACCTGATTAGGAAGAAGTAGATGAGGTACCTTCTTCAAACAACTGGAAGAAACCTCATGTTCACAGGCCCTGGTCCTCATGGGGAACTTCAGACACCCCAATATCTGCTGGAGGGACAGCACAGCAAGGCACAAGCAGTCCAGGAGGTTTGTGGGGTGTATTGATGGTTATTTCCTGACACAGATGATGAAGAAGCCAATGACGGGAGGCACTCTGCTGGACCTCATACTTACAAACAAAGAAGAACTGGTCAGGGGCGTGAAGCAGCCTTTGGGAGCAACCTTGGCTGCAGTGACTGTAAAATGGTGGAGTTCAGGATGCTGAGGGGATAAAGCAAGGCAAAATCAGGTTTGCAACCATGAACTGCAGGGCAGCAGACTTTGGCCTGCTCCGGGACCTACTTAGAGGAATCCCATAGGAGGTGGACCTGCAGAGACAAGGGGTCCAGGCAAGTTTGCTGATTTTTCAAGGACCACCTCCTCCAAGCTCAAGAGCGGTCCATCCTGATTTGCAGGAAGTCAAGCAAAGGTGGCAGGAGGCCTGCATGGATGGACAAAGAGCTCCTGACAAAACTCTGACATAAGAAGGAAGCATAACAAGAGGTGAGAGTAGGGACAGGTGACCTGTGAGGAATATAGATACACTGTCCAAGCATGCAGGTACAGCATTAGAAAAGCCAAAGCCCACCAGGATTTGAATCTGTTAAGGGATATGAAGGGCCATCAGAAAGGCTTCTACAAGTATCTCAGCAGGAAGGGCCCAGTGCTGAATGGGACCAGGAAACTGTAACAAATGACACAGAAATGGCCAAGATACTCTATGCCTTCTTAGCCTCAATTTTGACAGATAAGATTTGCCTTCAGGAATTTCAGGTCCCTGAAAACAGGGGGAAAGTTTGGAGCAAGAAAGACTTATCCTTGGTGGAAGAGGATTGGGCTAGGGACCATTTAAACCAATTGGACACACAGAAGTCCACAGGACCTGACGAGATACAGCCATGAGTGCTGAGGGAGCAGCTCCTATCATTGCAAGCTCTCTCTCAATTGTCTTTGAAGGGTCTTGGCAATCGGGGGAGGTTACTGAGGACTGGAAGAAAGCAAATGTCAATCATCTTCAGGAAGGGCAAGAAGGAAGATGCAGGGAACTATAGTCTGGTCAGCCTCACCTTGATCCCCAGGAAGGTGATGGAGCAAATCCTCCTGGGAACCATTTCCAAACATATGCAAGACAAGACAGTGATTGGAAGTAGTCAGCGTGGTTTTATAAGGATTGTGTCTTGCCCTCCCAGTAGCCTTCTACAATGAAAAGACTGGCTTGGAGGATGAAGGGACAGCAGTGGGTGTTTATTTTTACTTATGTTGAAAGCACGCTTTCAACGCTGTCTCCCATAACACCCTCATAGACAAACTGATGACTAAATAAATTGGCAGTGCAGTGCACTGAAAACTGGCTTTATGACTGGGCCCAGCGGGTTGTGATCGGCAGCACAAAGTCCAGCGGGAGGCCAGTCACCAGTGGTGTACCCCAGGGGTCAGCACTGGGGCCAGTACTGTTTAACATCTTCATTAATAATGACCTGGATGGTAGGACAGCATGCACCCTCAGCAAGTTTGCAAGCCTAGATACGAAACTGGGAGGACTGGCTGATACACTAGATGGTTGCACTGCCATTCAGTGAGACCTCCAGAGGGTGGAGAAATGGGCTGACAGGAACTTCATGAAATTCAACAAAGGGAGATGTAAAGTCCTACCTCGGAGGAGGAACAACCCCAGGCACCAGGACAAGGTGGGGAACAATAGGCTGGAAAGCAGCTTTGCAGAAAAGGATCTGGGGGTCCCAGTGAACACCAACTGGAATATGAGCCAGCAATGTGTCCTTGCCACAAAGAAGGCCAACAGCCTCCTGGGTTGCATCAGGTCGAGGGAGGAGGTCCTTCCCTTCTGCTCCACCCTGGGGAGATGTATCTGGAGTGCTGGGTCCAGTCCAGTAGAAGGACTCAGTAGAGTCCCCCGTAGAAGAGAGATATGGTCATACATATCAGGTCTGGAAAAGAGCCATGAAGATGGTTAGGGACTGGGACATCTCTCATATGAGGAGAGGCTGAGAGAGCCAGGACTGTTTAGCCTTCAGAAGAGAAGGCTCAGGGGGATCTTATCAATGTTTATGAACACCTGCTGGGGGGAGTAAAGACAGAGCCAGACTCTTGTCAGCAGTGCCCAGCAAAAAGACAAGGGGCAATGGGCACAAATTGACATATGAGAAATTCCACTTAAATATATTAAAAAAATTCTTCACTCTGAGGTTGATGAAACACTGGCACAGCTTGCCCAGAGGGATTGTGGAGTCTCTGTCCTTGGAAATATTCAAACCCCAATTGGAAATGGCACTCAGCAACCAACTCCAGCTGTTCCTGCTTTGAGTTGGGTTTGGACTAGATGATCTCCAGAGGTCCCTTCCAGCCTCAACTATTATGTGATTCTGTGATATTTACATAAAAGCCTTGCTGACATTTGATGGTTGGGGATGTGAGATTGAAAAGCTGTGAAAAAAATCTCAGCTAAATTTTTCATAATGAAATATGCAGTGTAATGCTATTAATTTAAAACCACCACAAGAGTAGCACAGCATGTCTAACATACACAGCATTCACATGTCTGTCTGTTTAATTCCAAAATGTTCATGTAGAAAGCAGATCGAAATTGTTCTCTATGATTTGCATGACAGATTTGCATGGGTAAAGAAAGCCTTCACACTTGGGGAACTGAAATTTGGCTATATTCTCTGCTGTTTATTAGGTCTCTTTCTATAAAGCCATGCTGGGTCCTGGTTATAAATATAGCATTGTAGTGTTCTGCAGAAGAGCAGACTGCTTCTGCATCATTTAGTCGTATAATCTCTATGCATTTCAAATCGTATCTGTAGCCTAATTTAGGCAGTTTTCTTATGAAATATAACAGTATTTAAAAGCTGAGGGTACTGATAAAACTGCTTTGGAGTTTTTGCTTGTCATTTTGTTTTGTTGCTTTATTTTGATGCTTTTACTTTTCATCTTTCTCTGTCTCCCACTGCAATAAGCAGACCGGCCATTCTTAAGAACTCTGTGGTATTTCTACATTATCTGAAAAAGGATGAAGGGCAGAAACTAGGCAGAAAAATAAAAGGAAGTTGCAAAGGATGGGAGAAGAGCAAAGGAGAGGAAGTTTAGCGAGAGCTGTGGGATTTGTTACATGAAGTAACCAAAGCCTTTAAAAATAACAGGTGGAATTAATTCCACCTAACTTCAGATGTTCTCAGCTTCAATATCTCAGCTTTCCTGGGTTGCCTTAATAGAGGAGAAAGATAAGCTCCTGTACAGTGTAATTCACCTGGCCTGTTTTAATTGTCTGCTTGAAGGTGGGATGACTTGTGCCCTAGAAATGCCTCTTTCTGTCTACTGACAATACATGGCCTAGAGTATGAGCTCAAATGTAAGTGTATGCATTTACTGAATCAACCCAAATTCTCTAGTGCTATTTTGAACACCTAAAGTGAAGAAAAGGAAGCTGAACAGCAGAAGTAGTCTGGGCAGCTCATACCTGCCAAAGCTGATGGTGCCCCAGAGCACCTGGAACACAAATCGCCCAGTGTATTTATTTTGCATATTTAGTGCTGTTTTTCCTTTCTGTTTTCCACAGTGGTGTCTGGGTCTGAAATGCAGAAAGTATACATAGGATCTGGTTGTTTGGCTTGGGTTTGGGGCTGTAAGGGTGACATCTCCTCCTGAGGTCGCCTGACTGCCCTCAGTGGCCGCCTGGGTCCCTTCTTCCTCAGATGCTTTGGAATTACTTGCTGGGACTTGATGGTGGCTGCAAAATTCCAGGCGTGGGCAGATGTGCAAATCCGATCACGTATGTTGCTCCTTTCCATTAGCGCAGCTCTGCTGTTTTGCAGCAGATGTGGTCCTTGTCCTCAGGATACCTTTTCTCATGAATTTGCTGTGCCAGGAAGCCACAATTCTCAGTATTATTGCAAATGCCAGGAGGACAAGAAAGATAGTCAAGATTCCTGAAAGGTCTAGATGATAGCCTAGAGCTGCTACAGTGAGTATGTGTCCCTTGGGTGAATGAATCTGCAGTGAGCTAGAAATACCTGGTTATAAAGCAGCATTTAAGCCTGGAGGATTCATCCAAACAAGAGACCGTACAGGTGAAGAGGTAATCTGACCCAAAAGGGAAACTATGCAGAGAGAAAAGACAGAAAGCAGACTTGTTAATCCAAATGTGCATGTGTTATAAACAACTTCTTGAAAAAAAATCACTTTGGAATAGCTTTTTTCAGCTCCAGAGGAATAATTAATAGTGGATAAAATAACAAGGAACTCAGAAGAAGTGGTGAAAAGTGGCTTTCTGCAAAATCCCTACAGGGATTCTGAAAGAAACTTTCCTATTGTGTCAAAGGCCCAAGTACCGATTCTCTGATTACTTCTTAATAGCTTATCAGCCAGTCATGAATTCACTGCTAACACACAGTGAAAAATAATATGATTTCAACATAAATAATTTATAAGCACCAGCCATCACTGGCAATACAGAGGTAGTTAAAAATGATTCCTACCTTCAATTTAGAAAGGGACAGGCATAATGAAATTCGTTCTGTAAAAGTGAGATGTCCTCTGTAAATTCAGGATTATATAAATGAATTTTATGATAAGTCTTCAGTAAATTCCAGATTTCATAAAGTTCTAGAGAAGTTTTCTTAGTTTTCAATCTATTAATCTGTTTATGAAGTAAATTGTACCCCAGAGCTCTTGTGATTTCTCTACCTAACCAGTGTTACATTTAGGCTAACATATTATTTTTAAATTATCTGTAGCTATCCAAGTAGTGCATTTCATATATCAATATATTAGGTACTATAAAATAATAATATATACATTTACTACTATAAACTACTACATTGTATCATGCTACCTAACAGTAAAACCTTTTTTTTTACATTGTTCTCTATTAGCTATTCGGACATTAATATCTGCATTAGAACACTGCAGTATTTAAAATACTTTGCATGTTACAAAGCAGTTTATAACATTAAAGTGGAATTATTTGTATTAGAGTGATAGTGATACAATAATTAAGTCATTTGTAAGTGGGATATAAATTCATAGACAAGTACTGCTCCAAATATTTATGAATGTCTAGCATGCTCAAAGCTTTAGTTTCTTCTAAATGGTAAAATATGAGTTGATGAAATATTGCTTTGCAAATATATGCTCTTGACATTCAGAGAACTGGAGGAATCCTGCTTCATTAAATTGAGTCTGCTATTGCTTACTCAAAAAATATCTAAATCTACAGCTATTCCTCCCAAATCCCATGAGGCAGACGGCCGTAGCCAGCCACCTGGATGCTTTTCAGTCTCGTAGGATCTTATTAGCTGCTGAGTGTGCCAGCCACATTTCTGCTCCTTCTGCCCACGTTCCTACTCCTAAATAACCAGTCTGACCCCAGCCCTGTTGGCTCCTTGTCCAGAGCCAAAAGAGGCAATACTGACATGTTGCCCCTCCGAACTCAGCCTCTGGTCGTGGTCTTGCCTTGCTCTTTGGTCTGGTGTGTCACTGGCTGCATGGCATCCATGGCCTGAAGCCAGCTCCAGTCTCACTCCCGCGTGGTTTCCCTTGGTGCTGTACTGCAGCTCAGTGCAGTCTCCATACCTGGCTCCAAACACAGCTTTAGCTTTCGGTTCCTGTAATCAATAACTGTGATTGATAATTGTTATTTAAGGTCAGACTACCTCATTAATGTTACCCATATTTGTTTTTATATTCCTTATATTCCTACCAATGAACTGAAAACATCTGTTAGGTGGTGGCTGGGAAGGCAGGTACAACAAAGTGCATCTGCAGGGACCTGAGGGTTCTGTAAGGAAAGACGTAAAGTTTCACAAATCATAACTATTTTCTGATTGAACTTTGGTACCTTAATAAAAGACACCTTAGACATAACTAAGATGGGAGACCACCCTCTCAGGAAATAAAAATGTGTGTGGCCTCCTGAATATTAATTCACAGGCTGCAGCTAATTAACTGCTTGCATTGTCTATGTGTATAAATATGTTCTTTACTCTCAGTAGCTTGCTTATCACTGTGTATCTTTTTTTTTTTTTTGCCTTCAGAGTATTCTGGAAAAAAAATTTGAAGCACAGGCAGTGATAGGTCATTGTGGGCCTAATCTTTGTGCATTACCTAGCAAGAAAAATAATGACGTTGGCTTGTAGACTGTAAAATGTTCACTTGTTGCTTTGGGCTTGGAGGGATACTGTCAACACTGGCTGAAGTGTTGGGATAGGTGTTTGTACACTCCAGGGAGTCTGCGGAAAAAGCAGGTATTGAAAGTCCCACATGGCCATTTGAAGAGGATTCAAAATCCTCCAGAATTAAGGCTCCTCCATGGGTTTGGGAGCTCAGGGTGACACTCTCCCACTTAGGCAATGGGCTCCCACTGTTACACAGGTACACACATGGGCACAGGTGACAGGAGACCAATAATTTTAAAAGGGAGCTTTACATTTATTTTATCAGAGGTTCAGGGCAGGCAGGAGGCAGAGCATGGATCAGCAAAGGATAGAGTTACACATCGTTGCTCTGGTCCTTAGAAGCACTCCTGCATAGATCCTGAACTGAACAGCTTGGCGTCTTTCAGTGATACCTAGATTTGCTCCCTGCTTTGATTTTTCATCCTTTGATTTTTCGTCCTGTTAGTGTGCATCCATCAGTGGCACATCTGTATGCAGCCTTTGTGTAATGGGATTATTGCCCTGGAACAATATAATTGAAGTTCTTTTCTTCCTTAGTATGAGCATGTGTATTTTATCTTCCTCCTCTGCACTAGTTATGTTTGCTGGGAGTGTACAACCATTAAGTGGGTCACTTGGAGCAGGAATGCACTGCATCTTAGTAAGTAACGGCATGTCATCAGCCACACTTACCATCCTTCCCAGTTCTCTCCCACATTGACTGTTTTGATGCATTTGCCTTCATGGGTAGGAGATAGCACTTGCTACTCTTCTCCGATGTTCCTGTCTACCAAGGGACATTATATATTGCTCTGCATTATTTCTTATCTTGACAGATTGGTTTCTTCCTGTTGGAAACAGAAATTTCTGCTTGCAGCCCTGTGAACTGCAGCTTGACACTGCTTCTGTTTCTGTTCCCTCCTCCTTTCCATGGGAGCCTGGTGTGCTTCAGAAGTTCCTCAGGACGACAGGTGGCTACTAATGGCCACTGTGTAATTTTAGGGGAAAATTTTAGGTTTGCAGGCTGTGTATCCCTTTCTTAACTTCATGATTATGACATGCTTTTAGAACACTCTGCAGGGCTCTAGACCTTGCATTTAATCTGTACTTTGCATTTAGAATAATCCCTGTCAAGCACAGGTGGCATTTTACAGGTGCCATAAATTAAATGTACGGTGGTGAAAAATAAACAACAAGGCAAACTCTAATTTAAGTTATCTCCAGTAAAGCCCCAAAGACATTTTGGGTAGGAAGAATGTGATGTTGGAAGGGTTTTCTAAAGGGAAAGGATGAGGTAGCTGGGAAAATGAGACTACCTACTTGTTCTTGCTCTTCCTTTGCTCTATCATTCCTTATCCTGCACTTAACCAACAACAGACCACTCTCAGTGCAGGTTTTTCTGTTCCCTGCAGAGTCAATCTGAGAGGTAGAAGCTCCCCTATGCAGCACAGTCATTTCATGAAAACAGCATCCAGCCCAGAGCTCTCAGCAGAGGAAGACCATAAAGAGCATCAGCTTAAGCATCTAGCAAGGATTTCCTGGATTACAGCTCAAGCTGACTTTACGTCAAAGATGAAGATAGCAGATGAACCTACAGAGTAAGATTTTTCTCTGCTCGTCGTGGATCTTACTAGAGGCCATGCAAGCATTGTAAAGGGCCTAACCAGGTAGGATTGCTCAGCCTGAAGGAAAAAGAAAGCCGTGTACAGGGAATGTGTAGTCACCTCTCTTTGATGACCTGCATATTTCATGGATAAAGTAATGTACAGAATAAAGATGGTCTCAGGTCCCTAGGTTAATGAACTTCATGGAACTTCAAAGGGGAAGCACAGGTTGCAGGAAAACTGGGGAAACTCAGGCAGGATTTTAATGGCCAGGCACCTACTTGCAGTCATAGCATCATCAAACATAATTCTATTTATTAAAAGATGGTCAGGCCTTACAAGCAGAAAAACTCAATTTTTTGCTCAGCACATGGTGATCAAAAGATCAAAAAGAGACAAAAATATTGCAGGTAAGAAATTTCTGACTCTGCTGACTTCATCAATGCGCTCATTATCACCTTTTCAATTATTAATTGCCCTGGCTGCTGCAGTTATTACTGATCCATATTAATCCTCCAAGGAACAGGAGATGACAACACCGAGTCATGATGACCTTGTCTTTCCATATGCTGTGGCTGGTCAGGAATTTTCCAATGAAACAGCTGTTCACTGGAAAATGTGAATTCTCAAAAATCTTTGTTTTTATTGGAAATATGCATATTTCATTGATTTCTGTTGAGAAAGACTTTTTGGATCTAACATGGCCTTGCTATAGCTAAAATTCATGAGGACGGTTTGCCTTGAGGATATTAGATAAACAGGTGCTCTTTCTTCATGGTAATTCATAGAAAGTGAAAGAGAGGAAACTGAGGAACACCTAGCACAGACTGCATTTTGGGCTGACCCAGCTTCAAGATTAATTTTGCCAACGCTGGCCTCAAACAATGAAAACAGAAAGATCCCATCTTCATGAGAATTTAAAAATTCATGGGATAAGGAAGACATTTCTTGGTTTTCTGCAATGGGAGCTAAAAAAGGGTAGCAGATAAAGACAATAACCCCAAACCTTAACAAAGGAATAGGGAAGTGGTATCAGCTTTTGTCATATTTTTCTCATGAGTGTTTCACACATTCTGTAAGAGTCACAGCTGGATGAGAAGGAAACTTCAGAGATCAACCTTCAGACACTATCAGTTCAACCTAATATTGAATTAAGTCTATTTTATTCTGAAAGCAACAGATTCTTCTTTTCAAGATACTTTAAAATATATCTTTGCTGCCTGGTTCAACATCTTCTTCCCAAAGTCTCACCAAGCTCTAGTAAACCTAGGAACAAAACATAGTTCTCCTGTGTGCATTGAAATGCTTTATAGCATTTTAGCATAGTTAAAGAATTTTTGCCTTTCTTTTTCTTTCTCCATGCTCCTGCCTAAGCCAGTGCTCTTTCTGCATATTCATCAGAGCAATGGTTCTGTGCAACAAAGTATTATAAGTATGTGATCAATGGTTATATTGAAATGTGCATATTACCCAGCTGGGAAAGTCTGCTGGAAGGTAATGTACCCTCTAAGCCAACAGATTCAAGAAGATACTAACTCAGGCTTTGTTATCATCAACATTTTTACTCATTGTTGCATGTGAGATGAGTACTGGTCTTTGGTAGGTTCCAGAGGAACCAAAGAGTTGTTCTTTCTGGTGTGAGAAGCAAAGATTAGGATCAGCAACTAAATGGCCAGTGTGTGAGTTACAAGACCAAAGTGGAATCAGGCAAGAAAATGCTAGGAAAGGAAAGTGAGTGGGATATTAGACTGATGAATGAGGAGAAAATAGAAAGTCAGAACAGAAAATGAGTGAAAATGAAAACTGAAATCTAGTTTTCTAGACTGAAAGATGTCAGACATCATAATCATCATTATTATTAATTATCGTAATTATTACTATTATTATTGCTGCTCTTTCTTTTTCCTTAGCAATAATAGTACTAACAACAGTGTGAGGAACTAGGACAAAAATCTCATAAAAACTTGGAGAAGCCTCTAAAGGAGGGACAGAATTCTGTCCAAGAGTTATCCATTCTGGTTGTTGGGTAAGATGTGTCACATTTTCAATTCAAAGATTAGGGGAGAATTAATATTTGTGCAGTGATGTTCGAGGCACGCGTTATCTGAATGAAGTAGAACTAGAGCTGATCAAATATGACAATGTTTCTCAAATGTGAGAATTTTTCAAAACAGAATTACCTGCTTTTTACACCTGCCCCAAAACGATCCGAATTAATAATTTCCACAGATTCCAAATAAAGAGGAGGAAGGGGACACTCCCTTTCCTCTTGCTAACTAAACCTCTCCATGCAATTGTAACCCCTCTATAAGAGCCCTGTGGTTTATAGTTTTGGTGGGCTAGTCAACCTGAATTACAACTGGTCAAAACATTATGATAAGCTAAAGTACAGATCCTCTCTCTAGTAGCTTAAAATTGGGCTGCTTAGAAATTACAACTGGCTACTGATCAGAGGCCCTAAAAACCTCATCGTTAATCTGCTGATGAGCAAAAGTAAACTAGGTCCAATGTTGCCAGGATAGAAACACGTTGTATATGAAGTTCCTTGAGCCACTAGGCTTTGCTGCAGCAGGAACTCTTAGAGAAGGGAGCCACTCAAGGTGTTTATTTTTCCTGATGCAGGAGGGATCCTCAGGGTGGAAATGTTTTATCTGCATTCCCAACTCAACAGCAGAGATCCTTCAGGGGGATGCTTACATCCCAAAACTCTCCCCCTGCTCCCCAGAGCAACATGGCTCTTTGGGAAGGGGTGTTCATGGCCTAAAAAATCTCTCAGTCCAAAGCTACAGAGAAATCAGAGGGTCAGTCTGCAGTGAATACCCTCCCAGGAACACCAGGGAGACAGTGAAAGGATTGAGCTCAAGGCAAAAACATAACTTGCTTTTTGCTCTTTGGGAGCAGGAGAAAATGAGTTGCCCTCATTTTGAATTTAGATACTATTCAGAATGTGTTTTTAATTTAATTAGATTTAAGCAGGGTTTAGAAAGCCAAGCTCCTAAATCCCTTAAATAACTCTGATTTGAATTAAATAGCTGATGACAGGAACGAGGGTGGTAGGAAGGAAACATGATACCTACTTCTGCTCAAAGGAGCATCCTTTCATGGGAAGGATAAGGGAGTCAGAATCCCTCTAAGAATACTGTTGAACTCATGGCAGCTTAGGAGATCAAAAAAAAAAAAAAAAAGAATAAGGATTTTTAATAGAACTATAGAAATCATAGAATCATTTAGGTTGGAAAAGACCTTTAAGATCATCAAGTCCAACCATTAACCTAGCACTTCCAAGTCCACCACTAAACCATGTCCCTAAGCACCACGTCTACATGTCTTTTAAATACCTCCAGGGATGGGGACTCAACCACTTCCCTGGGCAGCCTGTTCCAGTGCCTGACCACCCTTTCAGTGAAGAAATTTTTCCTAATATCCAATCTAAACCTGCCCTGGTGCAACTTGAGGCCATCTCCTCTTGTCCTATCACTTGTTACTTGGCAGAAGAGACCGACCCCCATCTGGCTACAACCTCCTTTCAGGTAGTTGTAGAGAGCAATAAGGTCTCCCCTCAGCCTCCTCTTCTCCAAACTAAACAACCCCAGCTCCCTCAGCCGCTCCTCATAAGACTTGTGCTCTAGACCCTTCACCAGCTTCATTGTCCTTCTTTGGACACGCTTCAGCACCTCAATGTCTTTCTTGTAGTGAGGAGCCCAAAACTGGACACAGTATTAGAGGTGCGGCCTCACCGGTGCTGAGTACAGGGGGACAAAAAAATCTGAAGCAGCTGAAATAAAATGGGTGCTTAGTCCCTAAAGTCAGCATATCATCACACTGAGCAGGCCCTTCCTTTTAACTCTCACAGGACACTGCTTTTGCTATTCACTCATGTTTCTTCAATTCTCTTTTATTCCCAGTCAATGCAATTGAATAAAGCTCTATTGCATGATTGGCCACAATTATGTTTTCTGAACGTTAAGTACAGGGAAATTTCCTGGACTTCCAGGTTTTGTTTGTGTTCCATTTTCTACGGCTGCATATCCACATGGGAAAGCACTTCCAATGCTGGGATCCACAGTGCAAGTGGCCTGTACAAATGATCCTTCCTTATAAGAGAAAACTTTAGCAAGGTGAGTTGGTTCAGTAATAATTCTCTGGAGAAGCAAGAAATAACCCTAAGCAATAAAGATTTTTGCCTTTAATTCTTTTCATCCTCATAGTTTCTAATATATTAGTCAGAAAGAAAGAAAGAAAGAATGAATGAAAGAACAAAAGAACAAAAGAAAGTAAGAAAGAAAGAAAGGAAGGAAGGAAGAAAGAGAGAAAGGTAGAGAGGAAGGAAGGGAGAGAGGAAGGAAGGAAGGAAGGGAGGAAAAATGTGGTTTTTCCCCAATTCATGTGAGTTTCAGATCCTACTGAAATTTTCACAGAGATGGTGTGCGGGTAGAATGGATTTTTAGCAGTCAAGCAACTTGTCTGGGTAAGGTTTTTCCTCCTTAGTGCCATTTAGCACCCCTATTTTCAGGCGAGAGATGCTAAGGAGAGAAGAAATGGGCTATGTGAAAATATGCTACGCCATTCCTTAGATGCAATATTCATGTGAATTATTTTAAATCTTCATTTGCAGGATCACAAACATTAGGGAAATAATCCAGACAATCTTAGCTGCTTCTCTGAAGGAAATCGTAATTATGAGCTCACACTTTTTGTCTGCTTGCCTACCAGTCTTTCTCTTGCCTGTGCCATTCCTCCCACTCTACATCATAAGCTGCTGGTGGATTTTAGCTAAGTCGAGGGAGAAGTGGAGAACAGAGAGGTAACACAGTTCCTGCCAGCTCTGTAAACCAGACACATGGGCACATAAGCAAGGCCACAGAAAGAACCGCCTCTCTCTTATCAAGTAACCAAACACTGCAGGTTGAAGAGAGAGCTTATCAATGGCCCAGTTTTGAGATAGCCTTCAGTGAGCGCCCGCAGTTACAATGAGTTTACAAGAAACCAAGCTCAACAGCACTTGCTTATATATCCTCCTTCAATTGCCGTATCACACGGTGCTGATACTGTAAGTCTGTACTATTGATGACAGTGACAGGTATCAGTATTTTATTCTGAATTCCTGCTCTGTCTCATAGTCTTTTCTTTTTCTCCCTTCCTCTTCTCTCTGCTCAATGGCACACACATGGTCATGCACACAGACACCCCACAAAGGTTTTGGCAGAGTTTAGTCGTGGGGTCATAAAGTTGAGAGTAACAGCCAGAGCTTTTGCAGAAAGACTGGATGGATATTTCGGCAATGGGCTGGGACTCAATCAGTTGAGATTTAATTCTGCATGCTCTACATCTTCTGGGCTTTTGTTCCTTCTCTCTGTAATGGGAATAATGAAGGTTCCTTTCTTCCACCTTTTCTTCATGGAGGTTGTAACAGCTGAGGTTTCTCAGTAGGCCTAGCAAAGTCCTGATCCTGTGTGAACATTGGGAAAAACCCTCTCTGGCAGAGAGAAGTAGGAAAGTGAATTGCTTCATCTCAGCCAAGGGCTCCAAAGCAGATGCAAGCCTGGTTCTACAGTCCTTATCCAGACAAGGCTCAGACTCAGTGGAAGCACCAGCAGAATGAGGGCAACGAGGTAAGAGTCCACATGCAGGCATCATATGCCTCTTCTTGTACTAGTATACTATCACACATTGCATGCTGTTGCTATAAATTATTTATTATTTTAAGCAAGAAAACTGTATCTTGCCTTTTTGCATTATTTCATTCATTCAATGACCAAGGTCAGATGATGCATAAAGATCCCATAATTCCAACTTTGAGCAGGCAGTCCTTGCAGCAACTGTAGAGATCATTCTGTCCCTGTTCCCTTTCAGACTGTTGTTTCTATACACACTGTTGAAGAGGAGAAAAAAAATGTTTGCAATACCTTGATCTGTTTATTTATAACTTGCCAGACCTTTGGCTGGAAGCATCCCAAGTGCAAGAAAAAAACCCCAACAAACTTATATGGAATGCTATATTTTAATTAAATGGATTTATATTATCCTAGAATTTCTTTGCTAGTTTATTTTCTCTCCTGATTAAAAAAAAAAAAAAGATAAATTATTCTGTTAGTAACAACGTACTTGTGTCTCAGCTGGAATTACTCTTGAATGGAAGTTCTTACTAAAAAGGATTTAATTTTAACATTTTGATGGGAAGCAAAGATACCAGTTTTGCATTTAGCTCTCCTTCTTACCACCCCCATTTACATTTTCAGGAGAATTAAGAGCTCAGAAAAGGTGCCAGACTGACAGCATTGGAAACTCAGAGTCTTCATTTATCTGCAGGCTGCTGCATTTTGCTCCACTACTGTACGTCAGCTCTCATGGGTGAGAGGGTATCTCATGCTTCCGAACATTGTTTTCTTGGTCTATCAACATTGCCAATACCAGCAAGTTACTGGGCTTGAAACTATTCCCACAGACAGTGGGGAAGAAGAATATCTTCTGGCAGGGGAGCTGCTGCGTAACCTGACATTTCTGTAGTGCATCTCAAATTAAAGTTCTTCTTGCAAAATCTCTGACCAGCAGTCCCAAAGAGGCATACTGGGGAGGAGGGCACGAAAGTAATAATCCAGCCTGAAGCTCCACCCTGAGACTGAATATTGCTACCTGAGGCGTGACAGTGGGTTTCCAAAGCGAGGAGGCATTCAGAACCATTAATTTTCGCCACATCTGGGTATTATATATAATGTATGCTTCTCAGCAGGACCAATTCATTTGCGCCAAGTACCATGTTGCAGTGGCTAGACTGTTCCTGTGTGCTTGGTCAGCAGTAGTTCACTGAGGCCCTCTGCTCTGCCCTGGAGTCTGCAGGGTTGACACCTGATGTCATCACAGAGCAGCTATGAAAATTATAGAATTTTGTTTTCTCTCCAGCTGTTTGGTTTTCAGAAGGACAAAGCTGTCAAAACCAATGCTGTTGTGTCTTATTCTGCATGTGTACTGGAATTGAGTCTGGGGCATCTGTAGGTGAGAATGAAAAAAATGCACTGCTCAATGTGCAACTTGTAGAGGAGCACACCGAGGGGCACAGGAACATCAGCCTGCACATATCTGGCTGCAACAGTTGACACTGTTCCAACATTTCTGCAAAGAAAGAGCCAGTTTCCGGACAGAAATAGTCCATCCATTTTTTTGGTTTGTTTCTTTTTTTGCGTAGCATACTGTATATGGACCCTATTTTGCAGCTTACTGTAATCCTTGCTGCATTAAAGATGCATCTTGCTCTGTTACACATCTGCAGTTTATTATGTGAAACACAATCATGCAGCTGGCAGGATGTTGCCAGTGTAACCCATGTGATGTGTCTCAGACGCTTGTTCCCATAGCAAATTTCTGATATAAATCTATGGCAGTGAGTGCAAACAAATTTAAGACAGTCAAGATGATAAACACCATGGTTCAGCAGCTCATCAAATTATTTTCAGATATTCCGTGGAGGGTTTTTTAGTGAAATTTTGTCCAATCTCCTAAACCGTTTCACCAAAGAATAGATTGCAGGGTTTGGGGGGAGTCTTTTTTCTGGTGGGATGGCTTTTCGGATGGCTAAAATGAGGTGATATGAATCACCTTCACGTTCGTCTTGCCTCACTGTTTAATCCAACTTTTAAATGCTGGATGGACTTCAAAGGTTGGCTGGCCAGAACACTAGAACATAAATCCTTCAGAAGATGGTCTAAAAGATTCCACTGCTACTAATGAATTTCCGTGAAAATTAAATGTAAACTGCTGTTAAGAACAAGTAATGGTCACAATGCTGTCTTTAACTACTACTATCTCCTTTTGATATTTTGGGGCTGTGCCTATGGATGCTACATACAAAAATACAATATGCAAAAATGAAGATAAAAGTAGGAATAGAAGACTGCAATCTGTTTTGGTCAATATGATGAAAATGGTCATTTTAGAGTATTTAAATGTCTATTTTTCAGAAATTACTTCTATCCCATAGGAGAAAAATACATTTTGACATTTCAGGAACAGGCAAGAGTGTTACCATTTTGGGCAGCAGCATAGTGGGCACAGAAAGCCTTAGAGGCAAAGTCTTTTTAACAACTAATATAACCTGGCAAGCAAGCAAATATGAAAGGCAAAGTGTGATAATCTGGGCTGCTCAGAAATTAGTACAACATAGGGACTAAAAGCCTTTTTATGAAAATATTTGTATGTCGAACCAGTTACCCATGGACCTGAATTCTGAAAATCTCCTTTTCCCTGCTATTACCATCTTCTGGCAGGCGAACTCTTACCGTTCGCACACTGGTGACTGGTCTGTTCAGTGCTGCAGCCCTCTGCTTACACAGGGGAAGATGCTGAGCCCATTCAGACCGGTGAATCTGCAGATAATTCCAGTGTTACCAACAGAATTACCCTGTATTGTCCCTGGGGAAAAAAAAAAAAAAGATAATTTCTCCTTCTGGATGAATAGGTGTTTTATCTTTGACTCATTCCATGCATAGATGAGTCAGCCAGGTGTCACAGCACTCTCTCAGGTCCCTCGTCTTTCTTTCCAAGAGCTGGACCTCACCTGCAAAATAAGAGCTGGCCCTGACCTGCAAAATCAGGATTCTGATCCATATATCCTGAGTTGTTCATTACCCTCAAGACCACCAGCCTCACACAGCACTGTCTTGGCCCCCTTTTTTCTGCGCTATTTTGAATTGTCCTGTTCTAATGCAGCTTCATCATACAAAGCACCCCAAGCTCATTATTTATTTCTTTGTATCATTGTAAGGTTAAGATATAGACCTCCTATAGCAGGCAAACTAAGTTTTAGTTCGTGTTGTGCCCTTTCTTCCCGGAATTTGCTCTTCCCTCTTTGTCTCTGTGCCTGGCAGAGTACAAAAACATGAGATACACAGGTCTTCCACAAACGTCTCAGAGGACATTGCAGCAGCTCGGGCAGTAAACACAGCCTCTGTCTTCATATTGACAAAATAAAATAGGCCAACAGTCTCTCAGAAGCTGCATAATCTGCGAAAGCTGCTGACTCTGGGTAGCAGATGCTTGTGGTTATCCTGGATACAAAGGAAATAGGACCAAGGAGGGCAGGCCAGAAGTAGAGAGGAGCTGTAGGAACCAGGTATGCAAACACAACATTAAAGATGACAATACTCTGGTAATGCAGATGCATGACTGACCAGTCAAAGGACCCGGTCAGGAAGTTTGTAACACCAGCCTCATTTTTACCAACAGGAAAAAAAACTCAGAGAGGTATAGTAACAGGCCCAGGGCTACCTGGTAAGGCAGTGCTGGAGAAATTGGTAGTGCTGGAGAAAGCACTTGGGTCTCTGTATCCTCCTCTTTTGCTCTCTTCAGTTCTTTTGTAGCGCTTTGTGGGTCCGAGCCCTTGTGTCCTAGCAGGACAGACTGCAGGACAAAAAGGAGCTTTGCCCTTTGTGGGGTCCATGTGCTGCAGGACAAGAAGGAGCTTTGCCCTTTGCAAGGTCCGTGTGCTCTGCTGAGGACAGGGTGAGAGCTTCTACTGGCTGCATGTTGTGTCTCATTTTTACAAGTGCATTCTGAAAAAAACTAGTGCTTTGCTTGCTAAAGTGCTTTTCTTTTGAACCTGACCCAGATCTTTCCAAACCGACTCGGCTACAGAGCTAAGCGGAATGTAGCAAAATCCCGCTGGCTTGCCCTGGCACACAGAGTGAAAGCTCAGAGGTAATGGAGGTGCTGTGTGCTGCATGCAGTCTACAGAAGTACTGGCAGGCATGGATGGGCATCCGTCTTGTTCCACTGCTGGCAGTGTGTTCCTGTATATTTACAGCGGCAGACTGTGAAAGACATCTTCAAAAAAATGCTGCATTCTTTAATAAATAAACTTGCATTTATATATTACTTTGATGTGGTATTGCGCTGTGTATGGTGTCCTCACTAAAATCCAGTGATACACTCTGGGTCAAGGATTCGCTGCAAGATACTGGTTGAAGACCAAAGGTCATCTTCATACTCCAGTGCATTGTCAGAATATGATTTCAGAAACACAAGAAACACAATAAAATAGGTGGGGAGGAAGCTGCCAGTGACCTTACCCAAGGATTGACCTCCCTGGCAGTGTGTGAGGCAAGGATCCAGTACTGAAAGATGTATTTCAAAGAGACAGCTGGCTGAAATCCTAGCCTGGTTGAAGTACCTGGGAGTTTTGATCAGCAGATTTCCACTTGGTTTGTGTAATAGCAAAGCTGAGGTGGAGCTAACATTTCGATTTCAAACATTGCAGCCAAACAGGGAGCGAAGTCTAATAAAAGCAGGACCTTGAGGACAGCACAATAAAGTTCTGTTTCTAGTTGTACTCCAGACTGGTTGGACAACCTTGACAAAAACTTGGCATCGAGACTTTCCAAGGCTGCACTGGAGAGAAAGAAATGCAGAGATGGAGCTTGCAGGAGGCAGCTGCTTGAGGAGCGAGACAGAGGCACAGCGTTAGTGTGAGACCAGGTGATGGATGGTGGAGAGAAGGCTTTCAGGGAAAGAGGTTCAAGCACACGATTGTCTGCAGAGCTTAGCTACAAAATGGCAGGTAAAGACAGATAGGTGGGAGGAGGGGAAGCATATTTTTCTCCCCCAACCTAGCAAAAGCAGTGCCCATTTCTAGCTGCAAACCCCTGCTGAATATACAAAGCCCCACCCAGGCTGGTAACAAATATGTGGGCATATAGATAGGGTTATCCTATTATTATTTTGCAACATTCCCAGGAGTAAGATCAAAGGAAGGATCCCGTGCTCCACTGCAGATAGAAGGTCATTTTCCTTCCTGAATAAGCAGACTGACTTTTTTTTTTTTCTCAATTACAAACTGTTCGGTAGAAATCATTCCCATGTAAGTGTCTACAGGGTAAGGCTAGAATTGCTAAAGTGAAACCCTAAATTTTTAGAAAAACATAGTGAAATCATATTCCTCATCTGGTCACAAGAGGGTGAAGGGAAAGGAATAGCATAGGTCTGTCCTAACCAAGCACCAGAGAATCAAGAGATAACTTGTTGAAATAGCTTTTCCTAGTAGTTATTATGCTCTCAGAATCGGGGGAAAAAGCCAAAGAAAAATATTAAAAGAGGCTGAATAGAAATGTAGCTATTTCCATTTCACTAACTGTGATGAATTTTGAAAAGATGTTTCATCTTCCGAGCAAGACTAAATTACAGACAGGATGACAGATGGCTTTGGGGCTGAGTACAAGGCTGCAAATCACTTAAATGGCTCCGCTAACATCAGAGTGCAGGGATGCTACCAGTTTAGGAATTTAGAAATGTTACCATTCAAACACCATTAATTGATTAGTTTGCACAACAACATAGTTTGATAAAATGCCTTTTCTCCATAAATGAACTGTGTGTGATTTCCTCATCAATGCTGGAAAGTGCTTAAGCAAGGAAAATTATCCAAACCTCACTCTAGTGATGCGGCTGCTCTGCTTCTCTTTCTGTGGTCAGCTCAGCTGTGCTTACTGCTTAGCCAGCTCTCCGACCTGATCTCCTGGTTCCCTGCCATGCCAGCATCTTCTTTTCCACCTGGGGAGACAACATTCTGCTGGGCCGTGCCGTGAACACATGGGCCCATGTTAACACATCAGACCTAATGTGTAACACATGAAGTTCACCAGAGAGGCCACAGCACAAGGAAGGAGCCTTCTTGCTGAGCTGCTTTGAGCGTGGAGTCCCGCTATCTGCAGCTGATCGCAGATCCCACAGGCAGCTGGGTCTGGGCTGTGAGGCTGTGGGTTGGGAGATGAGACCCAAGGACACCACGTACTTCTGCTTGCACAGGACTGTCAGTCAACAGACAATTATGGGTGGCCAAGACTGGAGAGCTTGGTCTTCCCCACCCCAGCTTGTTTTGGGAAAGGTGCTGTGCTGAAAGGGTCCTGTTGTCATGTTGTCCTATCACTCCCAGCAGCACATTTCTCTCTGCCCCTTTTCCTGATGACATTTTATGTCTCATAACAAGGCCTGGAAATTATCTTGTCTTGCTATTTATTCTAATGCTCCCACTGCTGTAATAGCTGGTTTTCACAAAGACCTACCCACGTAGCATTTCTGGGAGGTCGGAAACATCGTGTTGCCAGTGCAGCAAGGCAAGACAAGAGGCATGTCCCCAGCATGCAGCAGAGCGTGGCCCAGAAAGCGCTGAGCTCCCCTTGACCCTGCTCCAGAACGGGGAACTTCTCAGCCGTGCCCGGCACGATGCTGAGCAGGCTGCAGGCAACTCGCTGGCACAGTCACCTCCCCAGGAGGCTCCCAGACGTGAGGCTGCATGTGGTGACAAGGCAGCCCAGCCTGGCACTAGCCCGCCACATCTGCGCCTTGCTCCACTGCTTGCAGTGGACATGCCCAGTAATGCCCCAATCCTCTGTGGTCCAGCCCAAGTAATGCTGTAGGAAACCAGCCAGACTGTCTTCTGTCGGTTTCCATCCCTCTGAAATATAAGAAACAACCTGAATTTCTTCTCGTACCAAGAGGACATGGTGATATTCCCCTTGAGAACATGGATGGAAAGAAGGTCCCTGCATCCCATCTCTGAAAGTATGGATAGGACGAGACCTGGTGTTCCTCCCTGCCGCCTGTAGCAGGGAGACTTCCATGCACAGGCAAAGAGACTTGAAGGAGTGCAGGAGGCTGTTTCTCAATGGGCAGTGCAATTACAGCCCCTAGTTATATTTGAATAAGCAAGTACATTCTTCATGTTTATCAAAAGCCTGCAGTAATTTGCTTTGTCATCCATCAGTCAGTTGTTATATTCGTAGTAGAAATATGTAATGTAATATAGGACAGTGATACGCAGCATAAATCTGAGATCATATTTTAATCATATTAGATGGAGATCGATCAGTGGGCCCAGACCTCCAACTCTGTCATCATTCACCTTCAGGTTTTTTTCAAACACTGGCAATTCCAGAGGAGTTCAGAGGGACAAATAACAAAGTTGAGTGAGCATAGAAATGCTCTGGTTTTGAAGCACTGGTTTAAAAAACACAGGCGGGTGATGAAAGTGCTATTTTAGGAAATCAATTCAGCACCATTTTCAGGTTCATAGATATCCCAGATGAAAAAGACTTATTAGGTCATTTGTCCATCCTTCCTGCCAAGAAAAGATTATGGGAGCCATTGATATCTGAATTTGTGTCAGTCTTTCCAGGTGCCCTCTTTGCAGCAGCATAAATACATTGGCTGCAGATTGTTCCTTACTTACAGCTTCTGAATCACACACACCACTGCTAACAGTGCTTAGCAGGGGAAGCAGGGAGCAGCCGGGTGCAGCTTTCCAAAGGACAGGGCAAATCTGTGAGCAATAATTTTCATTCTTCCTAATCAGGCTCATATATTCACAGAAGAGAATGAGAAAAGATGCCTGATGCGTGACAACTTCATGCTTCATTACCTTCCTAGCACCTGCAAGACAACAGTTTTCCTGATGTTGGGACCGGATACGTTAGGCTTAATTCTTGATTTTGTTAGTCGAAACAAAGATCTGGAACTTTTAATTCCATCCCTGCAATTTGATGAGGAAGCAACTGTCTTGCCTTTACATGCTTAAATATCATTGCCTCCTGGGGACTGGCAGAGCCTGCTTGTTGGTTCTTAAATTTGGTTCTTAAATTGCTTTTGGGAAGTACACAGGTACAGCTCAAATTGCAGAACGGAGCATTTGCTTTGTAATGCAAATACTCGGATTAGAAGAGACAGAAGCAAGAACCTACTTGCGAGCTCCTTTATACCTTATGCATCGGGAGTGACGCATCTGAGACTGCAAGGGTTAACATGGCACAGAGCTGTTGGGAAGGAGAGGAGAAACAGGCCACAGTAGCATACATTTGTTCTCTTTCCTTGCTGAGTCTCATTTTCTTATGCCAATTTTTTCTTGCTAGCAGATAATTTCTCTTCTGGATTCCTCTAATGTTTCCCTAGTGCAAGAAACTACCGGCTCCTGACAGAGGTCGCAGGGAAACTCATTAAAAGTACAGCCTCCTGTCACCTCCACGGAGGAACCAAAACTCACATAACGCTGGCAGGCTGGAAGGTTTTATAAAATATCTTAACGCGATGCTGCTGGTAGTTAAACACCGTGGGCAGAATACATAAACTAGAAAGCTGTGAGCCGGTCTCTCCTGGCTGGACCTAGGGGATGATGGATGTGTATTTGTTCCCGGTGCTCTCAGCAGTTCTCACCTCCCCTGCTAACTCAGCATTTCTGCGGGGCTGCCTTTGCTGCTGTGAGCAGCTGACAGCAGCGCTGACAGTGCCCGGCACCGCAGGGTAGGTGTGGCATTGCAGGGGACACCCCGGACAGAAATCCGACAGTACGCAACTGATACTGGCAATTAATACACTCAGACAAAGAAGCAATTGCAGCGAAAACAGAGAGATCGATGTTATTTTCCTGCCCGGCAGCAGCTCCAAATGGACTAGGAGAGTACAAGAAGCTGACCAATAACTTGAATTTTTTTCAAAGAATAAAATCTCTTTCCTTTAACAAGATATTCCTTTAAATTAGGAGTTGATTTTTTCAGCCAACTGAACAAACACAAGAGCAGATGGAGTCCCTGTTTCTTCTCCCAGCATGTTCACAGCTGGAATGTGCAAAGCCTTAATCTCCATTTATAAGAATATTAGTAAATATATTTACATTCAGTGTTGCTATGGAGTCTGAATGGTAAATAATGATGATCTCAATATATTGAGATGGTTGGCAAGGTATTAGTAATCTGGGCTACAATACTTTCTGTCATACTGCAATACAGGAAGACTTATTTAGGAAAATACCAGTTTGATGCATTAATATGTACAACAAAATATAGAATTTTACCAGTATTATCCTTCTACGTAATCCTGAATTCCTTTACATGGACTTGGTTTTTAAAAAGAACAATTCATAAAATGATCCTTTTAGTGTGACGACGCATAATTTGCCAGTGACTATCTAAGGACTAGAATACTTTTAAGCTACAGCTTGGGAAAAAGAATCCAACAACTTGGGTATCCTTTTTATTATGTCCGATTTGAAGAAAGCATCTGTTCTGGGGTCAGCCCTTCAGTAATGACCTGGCACAGTGTTTGAGGGTGCCAATTAAATTTGTTGTTGACACAAACTTGTGAGGTTTTGTTGGTCCAGGGGGAGATACGGGGGTGGTAATTGGATGGCCCAGAGGACTGAAGTAGCAGGAATCAAATTGCATCCAGCAGCACAAGGTGGAGGACCAGGTACCCGGGGACTAATAAGAGGATAAACTCAGAGCTCATCAGCTGCAAACTGCAGAGGAGGAGGAACACTGGGGTACAGCAGCCAAACTCAGGGTGACTATGTGCTGGCAGCGTGATGCCTCCAAATGGCCCCAGGGGAGGTATTTCCAGAGGCAGGGAAGTATGAGACAGTGGCTATCTTAAGCTACCATAATAGCTTGATACTATGAATTATTAATATCATAAATATTACAGATTATCAATACATCAAGACTGAACATAAAATGGAGTAGCAGAGCAAACCTCCTACCTGCCTTTGGGGTGGCATTTGGCCAATTTCTGGCACAGCTACCTGCTACTGCAGTGGGTTGGATCTGAAGAGCCAGCTCGTTCCTGGCTGGGATCTGCCCCACCTGCCTTTAAGGACAACCCCTACATCATCCAGACCCCTACATCAGAGCCTGCCACCAGAGCTCTGGAGTTGAAATGGAGCAGGTATTTCAGGAGCTGCGATCTGGCCGATCTATTTTAGACAGCTACTCTGGGATAAGACATATCATGTCCTGGAAATGCCTATTTCACTCCGTTGCTAGACATCTTCATCTGCTCCGATGACTCCCACCCTGCAGTCAGCAGGTTCAGCTGCGTAAATGCAGCCCAGCTGACTAGGGGAAAGTTTTGCTAGACAAACACATTCCTCTCCATGTATTACTATTGACATTCAATATACACAAGCATTTAAAAAATTTTATTTACTTTTTGGGGAAGTATTATTTACTTAGTTATATTTTTGTTCAGAATCCCTTAATCGGTTTGGAGGGAGAATTTACATTTGGATTTTTGAACTGCAAATATCAGTTGAAATGCCTACTTGTTTAAGAATAAGTATTTTTGCTGGAAGCTGTTGAGGAACTGAGTTTCTTTCAAAAAAAATAGCAAGGTTTTTAATTATTGTGGCAGTTTGTACACTTGTTTTTAGAAAACTGTGATTTTTAAAAAAAGATATAATGATTAAGGAATTTCTAGCCCTGGTGCAAATTAAGCAAGCTGGCTCTGAGTGTTTGTGAAGATCCCAGTCGCAGATTTTGGATGTTATTTTGACTGACACATTCTTCATTTCAGTATGGCAACAACTGAGAAAAAGCAAGATTTTTATGTCAGTTGTCTTGGTTTTGTACTGGTTACAGGAAACTCAGTTGCTGTTTCATTCATGTCTCATAAGCGATTAAAGGCCTGATTTGGAAAGCAGGTGTGACACTCGTGTACGTTCCTGGGGTGACATTACCTGTTTGTGCATTGGGATTCATGTTCCCAAATTCCCCATAACAAGCACATTTGGGAACATCAAGCTTCTATATTGAGAACCGGGGCCTGAAGATGTACCAGCATTTCCAAGAGAAACCCACAGGCAGTTTTTCTTGGAAAACAGGAGAGAGTGCATGTAACAGGTTTCTCATTTCTGACTGTGATCGTGCCCCTTCCTTCACTGTCACTGAAATGCCAGTTCTGTCCCTAGCAGACAGCCATTATTTATTATACCTGAGCCTTGCCATTATTTATTATACCTGAGCCTTGCCATTATTTTGAGGTTTCAACATTAATTTTGTTGGACTCCATTATGTTGCTTGAGGTGTTTTGAGGTGGTTCAGGCGTACACGGCAACCTCCAGGCAGTGCAGACCTGCCCACCTGTCCTTCCTCATCAGAGGAGGCGATGCTTCAGTCCTGTATTCACACAGGTAATCCCCACTCACTGAAGGAGTCCCGCTGAAGTAAATGGCAGCACCAGCAAAAGTACAGATTTGTATAACCAGGCCAATCACTCTGGAAAATTTTGCCATCAAAAGAAAGACAGCTCTCTAGATTTCTGCTTTTCATATTCATGAAAGATGGCAGAACCTCAGAAGAATGAAAGTAAACACCATGCATAATTTAATAAATATTCACCGCGGAAATATTTTTAAGCTTACCTGCAGAAGTTCCAGAAAAATGTAAATATTTAATATAATGTGGTGTGGAAAACAACAGAGCCCTCATGCAGTTTGCCATGCTGGTGGTACTGCTCTGATGCAGCTGCACCAGTCACCGGTACAGATTTTATTCCGACAATGTGTCGTAGTTGTTTTCAGTGCCACGCTCAGGCTCATGAGCTCACCTGCAGCCCCTTTTCCACTGGCAGGCAGTACATCTGCTTTCTCCCTGTCCTGAGAGCCCAGCCATGTGTTTAGGAGAGTTGGGTTTAGGCTGGGTTTCCCTGGCATCTGCCTTGGTGTTATTTCCAGCCAGCTGTTGCTTGCTGTGGCGCTGAGTAAATGTTGCTAAATGCAACTTTTTGATGGGTTGGGATTTGGGGCGAAGGATGGATGGAAAAGAGTGGAAGTCCTGTTGGGATGCCACGTCTACCTACATACTCCTGCTCTGAAATAAAAAGGAAAAATACAGAAGGCAGAGTATAAACCACCAGATACTAGCAAAGAGCAGAGGATTGGCAATACTGGTTGGGACTGGTATTCACCTGAGAGCAGTATCCTCTGTCTAAAAGCAGCTTAGACCAGCTGCTTCCAAGAAAGGACAAGAAACCTGGATGCTGCTGTTACCAGATAGTTTCCTCCCTGTAAAATTGCTTCCATACTTGTATTAAATGAAGGGAGTGTTATGCCCTGAGGAATAAGTGTTTACACTTGTCTCAAAACTGGTGTCTTTTAATCTCTAGCAAGCAATCATTTCCAACAACATGACTAGAAAGTTTTTCTTAAACAGATGCAAAGATTCCTGCATTTCAGTCTGGATATATGATTTGATGCTCTTCCAGTTTCAAGTAGGTGAAACTAAAGGCCCATAGTGAAAGAAAGGCAACAAAAAGCAAGCAAAACTAGGCCAAAACAAAGCCAATAATCTCCAAGAATTTAATTTCAGATACCGAAGAGGGAAGGCACTGTTGCGTGCTGCAGAGTGCAAGAGAGAGGCCATCTCTTCGTTCCAGGCTGGGTTAATGCAAAGCCGCAGAGCCCTGGGAATGCGGTTTGTTTTCTTCCCTCTATACCATGTAGATATGGCCTTTGTGTAACCTGGGCATATAGCAGAAGAAATGTCAAGAGATCAAATTGAGTTTATTTTTCTGGGAATACCCATCAAGCTGCAAGAAAGAAAAGGTCACTATCTCTTTGGCAGGGTTTGAAAATGTCCCCCAGATGCTATGGCCGGTGTAAATGCAAAGCTCGTGTAATTCTGGGAAAGCTGCAGTGGTCCTAGTGGTGATTCTGTCTCTGTTCTCTGAAGAGAGAGGCCAATTAGAAAAATCAGCTACACTTTCTAAATCCTAACTGCGACAAGTGTAGGCTTTTCTATTTGCTTTATTGTATCGCAGGCACTTCAGTTGTTAGAAGAATGGCAGTCACTGTAGGATCTGTAGGAAATTTGATTTTACATGGCACCTCTTTCAGGAATGGCTGCAGGTAAGTCCCTCAGAGCACCATTTAATCAAATGGTTGTAGCCATTAATTATTTTTTACTAGAAGCCAGATATATTTAAAAGAGTGAGATGCTGAACCCTGAACACTCCAAAAAACGGTGAACAAAAACTCCCCAGTTACTTGAAAATTGCCTTGAGTTACGCAGATGTAATTAAAATTTCATTTTCCTCAAAAAAAAAAAAAAGTAAATCATTATTCTTTTACAAGAGCTAAGCCAGTTTCTGCTTAGCACATTTAAGACTTCAGCTGTGTTGAATGAAATACTATGGATTCATATACGGCATCCCTCCCCTTAGCGTTTCAGGGCAGTACAGGAACTGCGTGCAGAGGAGAGCAACACACCTCTGCGGGATCTTCCAGGCAGGCATTGCTGAGCCCTTTGCAACCATGACTCAATACCTGGAGGTGAGATCATTAGGTATTATTAGCGCTGTTGGTTGTAGGTGGCACAGAGAGACTAAGGGATTAAGGATTGCATCTCACGCCTCCTCCGTGTTGTGCACTGGGGTGAGGCAGTGCCCAAGCAGTATATCTCTATGTGTTTGCACAGCTCGTGGCTGCAGCCGTTGTCCCCAGCTTCTTCTCCAGCCTGGGCCATGCTCCTTCCAAAGGGAGAGGGGACAGAGCTGTCCCCTTCCCTCCAGCCAAGCGTCTCAGCGTTGGGCAGTGGGGGCTGTGCAGTAGCTCCATGGGCATGTGTGTGTGTGCGCATGGGGGAAGATGGAGGGACCCCCAGCACCTTACTGGGACGAGGTTGGGGCAAGGGCCAAACCTGGCATGCAAGGAGCTGCCTAATGGCTGAGTCGGACCCCGGATGCGGTCAGTCACCCCAGCCACGTGATTCACAGCCCTTCTTGTCTTCACAAGGAGCACAGCTGGTCCAAAAAATTTGCACCCATGTTTTATATGGCAGAAAGGGCCTGTTTTTCAAAATATGTTTGGTTTCTCCAGGTTTTTTCAATGAGCTCAGTACAGACGGGTGGTTTCCTCTGTTCCCCTGAGAGTGAGTCAGATGCCACACTCCTGCTGCTCCCCTCTCCATGCAATGAGAGTCACTGGTTTCCTTATGTCACAGGTGTGCAGTCAGGCTAAGGCACGGAAACCTGGGCTGACAGCAAAAATGCAGGCAAGTATCCACTCTCAAATCCAAAAGGCAAAGAAGGGCTCTTTCTCCAGAAAATCTTTGGCTGTGAAGAAACCAGTCCTGCTGTAATCCCCTGCCAGGGAGGTGCAAGTGAGCTTCCTCCTATGAAGAGCAGAGCTCCCCTGGGAAAAGGCTTTTTCTGTAATTCCCACCTCATCCATGGTTTTCTTTCAGTGTCTATTTGCTGTTAATTATTGTTTCAGACTCTACCCATTTCTCTTGTCTTTTTTCCCAAGGCAATTGCTGTGAGGCACTTGAAGGTTAATGGGCCATGTGTTTATTTTTGGCTCTGCATCTCTTTAACATAGGAGAACCTGGCTGATGGCAAAATAAGTGCCTCTAGCCAGCATGAACAGTTTCTGCCTCCAGTGCCCTTTCAGATATTATTTCATAAATTTTTTTCAATGAAATAATGGCAAATACCCAGTGACCTCCTGCACAACACGCCAACGGGTGGACTTTTGCATCTCTATGATAGGCGCCTGCAGATAGGGACTGCCTGGAAGGGCAGCTGAGGCCTGCAGCTGAGGCCTCTCCCAAGAAACTATTTTTATGCTTTAATTTTTATAGCATAGCATAGCATAGCATAGCATAGCATAGCATAGCATAGCATAGCATAGAATAGAATAGAATAGAATAGAATAGAATAGAATAGTTCAGTTGGAAGGGACCTACAACGATCATCTAGTCCAACTACCTGACCAATTCAGGGCTGATGAAAAAGTTAAAGCATGTTATTAAGGGCATTGTCCAAATGCCTTTTAAACACTGATGGGCTTGGGGCATCCACCACCTCTCTAGGAAGCCTGTTCCAGTGTTTGACCACCCTCTCACTAAAGAAATGCTTCCTCATGTCCAGTCTAAACCTCCCATGGCGCAGCTTTGAACCATTCCCACATGCCCTGTCCCTGGATACCAGGGAGAAGAGATCAGCACCTCCCTCTCCACTTCCCCTCCTCAGGAAGCTGGAGAGAGCAATGAGGTCGCCCCTCAGCCTCCTTTTCTCCAAACTAGACAAACCCAAAGTCCTTATCCATTCCTCACAGAACATGCCTTCCAGCCCTTTCACCAGCTTTGTTGCCCTCCTCTGGGTGCATTCAAGGACCTTCACATCCTTCTTAAATTGTGGGGCCCAGAACTGCACACAGTACTCAAGGTGAGGCTGCACCAACGCTGCTGTCTGTGGTACGATTGAGAGCAGTAACGGTAGGATAGGCAGCATTTTGAAGAGAGGAGCACAATGAGGCACTGCCCATGGGTAGAGACAGATCCTGGAATCATAGAATAGTTTGGGCTGGAAGGGACCTTTAAAGGTCATCTAGTCCAAAAACCCCCTGCAATGAGCAGGGACATCTTCAACTAGATCTGGTGGGCTACAATAATACCAGGTACATAATTCTGCATGATGGGACACAACCCTGCAAAAAAATTGTCACAACAGTTAGCACTGAGAGGCCCAGGTGGCACATTCCCAGCCCCTGTTGTGGGTGCATGGGAAAATTCTCAATGCTAAATGGGACTTTTTTCAAAGGCGTAAGGATGTTCATTCAAAGGAACTACAGGAAGAGATGTTAAAAAGGTTGAATCTGGGCCTTTCCATTTAGTTTAATTTAATTCCTTTAATCTCCTTAAGGAATTGAGAAGTGTAAGTAAAGAACCAGATATATTTTATACTGGTCTTAGATGAACAACATTATTGATAAATTGCTAACGCTTATTGCACATGCAGAAGAGCCTAGGGAGGTAGAACAGGCCTTTCTGAGCAGTGGCTGGGCAAAACCACACATATGTTCTGGCTTTTTATTTTTCCAGAGCTAGCCCTTGCCGAGGCCCTCTTGTGTGGCGGTTCCTGCTGTTACTGGTACCGGCATGGCCAGCCTGGCAGGCAGGCATGGCTGCAAGGGGCTGGAGAAGGTGAGATGAAAGGCGATGTATGTGGGGAAAGTGTTGGAGGAGGATGGTGAGGACCAACAGGGTGTTCATGCCCCGGATAAAGGGGCCCTGGGCATGATCCCACCAATGCCAAGGAACGAGGATGCTGGAGCTTCAGGGGAGACTCGGTATGGCCCAGGGGTCTCAGAGCTGGTTTGTTCATACTTAGTGGGTATATGTTGTTTGTATGTAGCTGGAGTTCTTCGTGAGGACCACGTGGGCTGCTAACTGCTGTTGTGGGTGTATGTGAGTGAGGACAACATGATGAGCTGAGAGATGCACTCTGAAGAACTGCTGGATGCTGCAGGTAGGGTTGTGTTCAGCCCTGGTCAGCTGGGACTGAACACCAAGGTGGAGCTGGGGTGCCTGCTGGCTCGTGGCCTGAGCCGCAAAGCCCGCCTTACCGAGGGGAGGCACAGGGCAGGAGGGGCATCGTCCCCCACGGAAATCCCAGGGGAGCACCACCACAGCTGCAAGCTTAGTGCCTGGCCTCCTTTGGGGGCAAAAGGAGATGGTGTCCAACTGCAGGAGCCTTCACCTCTCCTCTGAGCAACTAGGCCTTCACAGGCTGCTGTTTGGCCTTGGTATTTTTGACTCATTTTGATTCTTTTTGAGGCTCATTTCAGAAGCAGCAAGTGCGTACGGGGTACCTGGAGTGGCAGATCTGACTCAGCAGTAGCTTGTTCACTGAGGCACGAAAGTGGGAGAGGCGCCTTCAGCACTGCGCCTTCAGCACTGCGCCTTTCCTGGTGTCGCAAGGGAAAAAAGCTCCTTGTTCCCCCATCTGCCCTCGCCTGCTCCACCACCCCGAGGAGTACACTGACGCCTTGTGAAATGGCCCATCCACAGCCTTGCGAGGGGTTGTGCAATGGGCTTAGGAGATTACTTGCCCATCCAATCGTCAGCAGCACAAAAAGCTCCACAAATTCACTATACGTGAACACTAGTTTTATCTCCTTGAAAACACATGCCGTGTGAAGGGCTCACCAGCTGCACAGTTTCCCTTACAGCTGTTCAACATGTGATGTTTTGACTGGGACTGTGATGGGCGCCCTTTTAGTGCCCACATCTGCCATGGTCCACACTTGAATCTTCTACTTTGAAGAAGTGTGCAATCTTGGCGCATGCTGGTGTGACTCCAGCTTTTCTGTAGAGCTGCCTCCACTCACGTCAGAAGAATGAAGGACCCATATAGCTTAATGAAGCCGAACAGGACTTATTCCTGCAGTGTTGTGGTCGCTGTTTGATGTAGAACATGAATTTTGACCAAGGGACAGTCTCCTTGGGCCCGCATTTATTTTATACCCTTTGGTGTGCGTGGTGCTTTTAAACCTCAAGGCTTTTCCTGATGGTTTCCTAGACTATTTTACTTATTGATCTGGGGTCTGCAGTGCCAGAAGCAACACCGCCACAGCCTTCTCCAAAGGGCTTCCAAGGCATTTCATATACCATGCGTGTTCCCCTGCCAATGGCTTACCCAGCACCTAGGAGCAGCAACATAGCTTTGCTGGGCTGTAATTTAGCAGCCTGATTACATGAAATACACAGCTCCCTGCGCTGATTTTCTAGCCCTGGCACCTTGCTGATTGCACAGGCAAAACCTGTAGATGGAGGCTGTATGCTTCACTACCTCTTTGCAGGATGGTGACACAACGGTCTCCCGCACAAGCAGCAGGAAAAGTGGGAGCCAGGGCTGTTCTCAAAGGCAGGGCTTGGCTCATGTTTTGTGGGTCACCCCAGGACTGGGCAGTGGCTGGAAGGAGAAATGCCTTCTGGTGAGCTCCCTTTTGACAGGCAGGTCCACACAGTTATCTTTGGTTTTGAAGGACTTTCTTCAAAGCAGGCGGCAGGAAAAACACCACCTGTGGCTCGGATGCTCCTGGCTTCCTCCCAGCCTTCCCTCAGTCCCACTGCAGGAGTGAAATCTGCGGGAGGGCAAGGATCGCCTCTCTCCTTTCATGTCAGCAATAAAGTGCAAAAGGATAAGGGGACAAACTCTGGGATTGCACCTAGGAGAGGCCAGGGCAGGGGGCTTAGCGTGGGGCAAAGGTGCTGGATAGCGCAGAGATGCGGAGGTCACCCCTCCTGCCATGGAGCTGGATGAGGATTGGTGAGCAAGCCCTATCCATTTTTGTTCCTCCAGTTGTGGGCTTTTAATAATGCATGATTCAGGGAAGTGCTGCATACAGCAATTACTTATAAAGTCCATCCAGCTCATGTGTGAATGAAGACTGAAATATTAAGTTTGCCCTTAGCCCTTTATAAGGAACAAGTTGAGTCCCATTTGGATCATTGATTTCAAGTGAGAGTTCAATACCAAAATGCTTGTGACATATTTGCCAGCTCTGTAGTTTGTAGAAGTTATTTGCTGTTGCTGCATTTTCAATTTATCTCCTGACTCTGGGAGCAGAGTTGGTAGGTGTAATCTCAGAGAGGGGGACATCTCCAGTTAACTGACAGCTGGTGGCTGGCCTCTGGGATGACAAGGTGATGAGTTTGGCTCATAGAAGATGTTGGGAGTCCGTTTTCCATAGCCGGCCTCTCTGGGGAAAGCACAGGGACTGGCAGGAGAACGACAGGGATTCATCCACTCCTGTCAGCTCCACCCCATTTCATGTTTCAGGGGTCAACACACATGCTAGGAGGACCTGTGTGCAAGTTCATGACGGGACTTGATATTGAATATAAAGCCTTTCTCACTCCAGGGGGGAAATATCTCACTGAATTGGATGGCTTTTGACCACATTTTGGGTCCATACAACTCCATTAGCTTGTGAATCCTTACTAAGCTGGAAGCTCTTCTCTGGTGGAGACCAGTTCATTCTGTGAAAGCTATTTTGCAAAATATTGCAGTTCATTTTATACCTTTTTTTTCATTTTGGAGCAGGAGAGCTCCATGCCAGGTGGTCTTCCATCTTCTTGCTCCCCTTCCCTGCCTCTGACAGTGATTCAGATCCACTGAGGGCAGAAAAGCCACCCAAGAACTTAGATTTTGAAACATAATGCTTAGTAGTTAAATAAAAACTTGCACAGAGATTAGCCAATTTCCTGTGACTAATACCAAGCTATAAGTTTTATTAATGATCACTTCAACCAAGGAATGCATTTTCTAAGTCTATAAAGTATCCACTACATTTTCCCGAGTTCCTTCATAGTCTTATAATTATAAAAGCCTGACGCGTTTTTATCTCTACAATGTAATTGCCAGCTGGGATCAGGAAGGAATGTATCCTCATGTCATATAGATATCTACTATATAGATATAGATATAGATACAGATACAGATACAGATATAGATATAGATATAGATATAGATATAGATATAGATATAGATATAGATATAGATATAGATACAGGTACAGGTACAGGTATAGATATAGATATAGATATCTACTATCATATTCACTATCCCAAGAGCATTACAGTGTGGGGATTTTTTGTCTTCTGTGACTTCAGAAATAGGTCACTTCTGGAGAAATACGAGACCATTGGCAAATTCTGGTGTTATAATTTATGCACTCCTGTATGATCTGGGCTTCTGATGTGACTGGGGGCATCCTCATTGCAGGGGCGTTGGACTAGATGATCTTTAAAGGTCCTTTCTGACCCAAACTATTCTACGATTCTATGATTCTATCCTGGCCTCTGGATCAGCGACATCTTGGTCCTTATTCCCAAATCTGGTCTATTTTGCTGAGGCTTAGAATAATATGCCGGAATTTTTTGCAGGGGTACGTTTGTGCCATCAGGCTGCTTCTTGGGGTCACTGCAAAAGGAAAGCCGGCACTGCTGCAGACTTTGACTGATGGTGACAAAGTATGATGCCACCTCAGAAACAGAGAAGGTGAAGGAAGACATGCACATATGAGGCATTGACCCCTTTATGTCAGTAAGGCCAGGGCTTTCCCAGGGAGGGTAAGGAGGTGTGTGGCTCCTTGGAGTCACGTGAAGACAGGGCACGTAGCACTGCAGAGACCAGCACCCTGTGGCAGAGGGGACCAAGCCAGGGAAGGGAAAAGGAACATCTTCTTGTTGGAGTTATGAACTAATAAATCAGACCCCAGGCAGGGGGATGCATTGCTTGCAAGCCCCCCACAGTTGTGAGTTTATGGAAAGGGAGGAATGACGATCGGGACAACAGGATGCCATAGAGATTCTGCCAGCTACGTTGGATGTCCTCTAAACAGGACCACCTTCCCAGGGCACAGATGTGGGGCTGCAAAACCTTGTATCAAATGCTGGATCATGGCCCACCTGTACAGCCTGGTCACCCAGGCCAGCATGCAGTCCCAGCCATGTGGGCAGGAGGCCATTTTGGCAGGGGTAGCGGTGCAGGCATGGGTCGGTGGGAGATGTACCTCTGGGACATTCGTGGAGATGGTGCTCTGAGGGACCAGCACAGGGAGATGTAAGGGCAAAGCATGAAGAAGGTCCTTCCCCACCTGAGAGTGTCCCCCCGGCAGGTCACTGCACTTGGTGTGCGGTGCTGCACCCACCTCCAGTTCCTCACCACCTTTCAACTGGAAATGAGCATTACTTAAGTGGTTTGAAGATGCTGTAAAATAATTCCCCCAAACCGAAGAGACAGATGCTGAACAGCACTTTGTGATGAATAAATGATGTGACAAAAAGGAGCAAGAATGAGTACGCAGGCGCTTCCCCCCTCACACGCATGGGCAGAGCTCTTCCCTGCCACCTCCTCACAACCTCTTTACCCTTTCAAGTCATATAAATATGTACCCTATACTCTAGTATACCCTATAGTCTAGTTTATATGATCTTCTCAGTTATTGCTTCCATGCTTCTAGCCCTTGACCAAAACACATTCCGTGGCCTGACCCACCCTTGAGATAATTTATTTACACTCTTTCTTTGCAGTGCTGAGTCTTAGCAAACCACATTTGCCCAATTGCTAAGTGCCTTTTTGTCCCTCTGCACAGCAACAAAAAGGGGGCACAGCACTCATTGGGCCCACTCCCACAGCCCCCAAACACACGACTACTCCCGCTGCCTTCATGTAAATGAAAACCGCAGGATCAGAGCCTTAAGGGCTAGAAAATATTCTAGTGTTGATATTTATTCATTCTCATTTGGCAAGTCAGCTTGCACTTCAATAAATAACTGCTGAGAAGGAGGCAGCGGGCAGGTGTGCTTGGGGAGGGCGAGCGAGAGGCCGGCGGGAAGGAAGGGGCGGACAGGGCTCGCAGCAGGAGCTCCTAACTCCAAACCTCAAGCAGCTCAAGTGATATCATGTTGCTGCATGTCAGAGGCGAGGAACAGGCGAGGAGACAGTAGTGGTTTTGATTTAACAGGGAAACTTACCATTTTTGCAAAATGCTGCCTGTAACGTTTTGCCTCTTTGCAGCACAAGTGGCGCTTGTGGACGGACAGAGAGAGCTCAAGCATTTGCAAGTCACTGGGCAGGAACAAAATGTCTCTTCTGTTCCTCCCGAGTACCCGACTTCCTCAGGAGCAGCCGTGCCCTGTACACATCGAGCCAAAGCCAATGGGAATCTGATGTTGTGGGTCTGCTTCCTCAGGGATGCTAGCACCCTTTTTGCAGGCAGCACGCCTCTGTAGCAGCTGGGCACAAGCCGCCTGGCACCAGCAGCGGTGCGGTGGCACCGGAGCAGTGCCAGCACACCCGGCTTGTTAGCCCCCGTGCAGCGCTGGGTGCAGGGGCCCTGCTCGCTTTGTGGAGCAAGGGGCCTGTCAACATCAGAGTCAGTGCGCGGGTAGAGCAAGGAAAAGGCAATGTGGACATCTCCCTGCTCCCCATCTGATTTTCCTGCTCAGATTACAGACTCTTTGGGGTAGGGGTCATCACTGGAACACAACACCGGTATGGTTGGGATTGGAGATAACCCCGTAACAACAGGAGATATTAATTCTCTGGGAAGTTTGTTGCTGGACGCTCATCTCCTTGGGTCATTCATTATTAATGGTCTCTACATGCCTTTTTTTCAGCAGTACCTTTTAAGTTCAGTTACACACTTCTTCATTTGTAGAGAAAGAGGAACTGAATGAACATGTTACCAGCTTGTCACTTTTTCATTCCTCTCTCTGCCTCTGCCCTTCCTTTAATAGTCTGAACCAATTTTAGAAAAGTCTCCAATGCCATTGATGATCCATTGCCTCTGAGAACTAGAGACCTAGCTAACAGTCACCGTGGGCACGCTGCTCGCTGCATGGAGTCACTACTGAGGAAGGAGCACTAGCACCAGTACTAGCATGGGCAGCGTTGGTGCAAAACTGATGATATGTTGTACGTCTTGCTGCAGCTGCTTCAAAAATTCCATTTTTAGTCCTTTTATTTTTAACTAGATTAAACCGACAGATCCCACACCTTTTAAAGAGACATTTTAGACTGCACTGAATGTAGCTATCGCATATAGAGGTACTGAATACGCAATGAGAGAAACAGGATTAATTTTTAAAGCTCTGGTGCTCTGCAGAGAGAGATCTTGTGATCCGCTTCGGTGCGTTTCACTCATGCAGCCCAGCGCTGTGCTCAGCCTGGCCCTTGGTCCAGGCAGCGGCAGACCTCGTCCTCGCTGCAAGGAAGCAGAAATGAGGTCTGTGAGCCCAGGCGTCCCCCACAGCTGCCCAATGGGTCCTTGTTTTGGCTAAACATGCCATTGCATGAATAAAGACACAAATCTGGTCCAGCTCCATCCCAGCCTCGCTGCTGCGGCTGTGAGCATCAGTGCCGCGGGCCCTGCAGACGGAGCGCGGGGGAGACAGCTCCTGGCCAGGCAGCAGGAGCTCCAGATGGCAGCTCGGCTCCGTGCCCGGTTTGCCACAGTTGGAGCCAGAATTGACGAAGAAAAGCCGCCCCGGGCCTTTCCGATTTTCCTGGAAGTCTTTGCTGAACTTCCCTGGTTGAGAAGAAGCAGCAGGAGTGAGGAAGGACAAACCCAGTACCTTTGCCTCCTCCATCAGCAAGAAGGAGAGAAGAAAATGAGGGCGGGATCGCAAGGGTGAAATCAGCACTCTGCAAAATCCTAGGCTGGAGTCCTCCACAGATTTCAGCATCTGACAGAGAGAGAGGAAAAACCAACACATTTAAGTCCAACCAGGCTTGAAAACCATAGCACAAAACCATTCCTCCTCAGATGCCAAACCAAAACTGCGGTGGGAAAGAGGCTTTGCTTGGCTGGCGGTTGGGCTAACAACATGCTCAGTACCGGCTGCTGTGCAAACTGTGTAAGTTTTCAATACGTATTGAAGATCTTGTTTTCAAGATACATATTGAAGGATATTACTCAAGCCTCATAACTGCAGATTCTTATTAGGCCTGGGCAAAAAAATCATCCAAAGTAGATGTTTCAATAATTTTGCTTATTGCATCAGCTAGCAACAGCCTGAAGTCAAATCCCATCTTACTACAAAGAGCCTGTTTGCAGCCTGGCATGCAGCAAAGGCCTTTGGCAAGGCTGTAGCCCCCAAATCCAGCAAAACAAAGTCCCCTGGTTGACTGCAAATGTCCATAGGAGAGCCATCATCCTGCAGGAGCAACAGAGGCCTGATGTAAATGGCTGGGCACAGCCAACCCTGGAAACACTGGAGGAGAAGTAGCTACAAAACTTTGATGTATGGAGGCTCTGGGCTACTCTTCTGCACATAGGAGCAAGATGAGTAAAGCCGCACTGGCCACTCTTGCTGGCTGTGGTTGATACTGCAGCCGAGCATCTCAACTCCACAGAGGTGGCTCAGAGCAAATGTCCCTGTCAGGCTGGTGCCTCCAGCGCCGTGGCACAAGGGCTGAGAGGCTCAGAGGCATGGGGTCCTCAAACCCCTAATCTGAATGCTTGGGACAGCCCCCTTGGATGGCTGGGGGTTGCTCCAGCTCACACACTGGCGACACATCAAAGCCAGGCTGGGACCAGCCTTCGCGGGCTGTCCCATGCCAGCGACATGGATCTTCGACAGCAGAGGTGACTTTGACAAAGCAGTGGTTGATGTCACCAATATGGGTGACCAGATAGCTCTTGCCCCATGCCTGGTGAGCAACAGGGGCCAAATCACACACTAGGCAAATTCTCTTCTAGAAACAGAGTCCTATAGTTACCCTAAATGGGATCTTTAGAAACCCAGCTGGGGGTTTTCCTTTAAAGTATCCCTATGCTCTGATTTACAGGCAGCAGAAAGTTCTGCTTGAGACACATCCATCATAAATAAGAGCTCTTTATTTTATGGCCTACTCTTCTCATTTTATGACCGTGAATGGTAATTTATGTCTCAAGAGATTTATTGCTTTGCCATCACTGGTGCTGTACACACGGCTGGGCGCTCGCTCTTCTGCCACGGTGCCACCCAGCACCCGATGCTGGTGCCCAGAGGCAGGCTGTGGTGTGCAGCAGCATCGGGCAAAAACAGGCTGGTTTTATTTCTGTGCTCATTATCACTTCAGATTTGTAGGTGGCCTTTGTGCTGAAGTTAGAGCAGGGTTCAAGCACCATAAATTCAAATCCCAGCCTTGCCAAATGTTTCCTGTGTTCTCTGCAGGGAATTATATAAATTCCTAAGCTGCAAAATGGAGACAAACCCTCCCAGAACTCTGCACTCCCTAATGCTTTGTCTGGCTGGTCTGCTTAGACTAGTCCCTTTGGGCCACCAGCTGCTTCTGAAGAGGTGTTTGTACGTCTGGCCCTGAATTTGGCTGAGATCCTGCTCTCCACGTATGACGGTATATGACAAATCAATGAATAAATAGCTCACTCCTTCTGGGCTTCAGTAAGGTGAGAGGCTGCGTAAAAAGCCTCTGCAGGGCTCAGGATGCAGCAGCCCTTCTGCCAAACAGGGTACAGCAGTCAGGCACCGCAGGCAAGCAGGTAACAGTAAAATAGATAAGCCAACTGGTATATTACTAATAAAACTGTGCTTTTGCATAGCTGGTGAGAAAATTGATTGATGCTGGTCCTAGACAGCTGTGAGGAGACAGAAAGATCCTTTTGGGAATTTTCCCCTCCTTAGATCCATGTTTCTGTCCTTGTACATCACTCGTGCTGTTCAAAAACATAGCCTGGGGGGATCTGCAGCTTGTGCCCGTCACCCATCAGCACCTCATTGGCAGTGCCTGATGCTGAGGAGGTCAGGGTAGCTTGCACCAGCTAAAACTTCGTCCTCTTGTCACAAGCCATGTCACGCAATCGCGGCAGCCTACCCCAAGCCCAGAGGAAATGGCAAGGCCGTGCTCCAGTAACTGAGAGCAGATGACAGCTCAGGGGTTTTTTTTTTAATTTTAATTTGTGATATGCAAATGCAGATGCTGCAGCAGCTGTTCTGTAGTCTTTAGTCAGAATATGTTTTCTGAATGTCACGTTAGTGATCTTTCCTGCTTTTTTTGTCAGGTTGCTGATCCTCTGTATTACATTTCCCTTTAGTGCTTGTTATTTTGTGGCAAAACACTCTGCAAAACAAGCACTTATTCTTCTAGAGGTTAAGCGTGATCTGAACATGATCTGGTGCATTTTATATATATGTTTTATGAGAATATCCACAACCTTCTGCAAAGCTGATGTGGAGACACTTCTGGCAGTCATCAGGCTATGTGAAAAAATCTTAAATTATTCCATTTGGGGAATTTCAACTGGAAAGATGACACAGACTGATGCACTTTGCTCAAGTGTCCTTGAAAATACTTTTTTTCACATCACTTTCATGTCAGGAAAGTGCTGAAAGCGCAGCTGGAAAAATTCCAGTATTCAACTTGCTTTGTCTGAAAGCTTTCCAGTAAAGGTATAGGAGTGCAGCAAAAGCCTCTATTTTTGTTAATATTTGCATACAGCTCCTCATCAGAAATCAGTTCCAGATGTGCTCAGAGGCACCAGCAAGCTCCAGAAGGGCTGTGGCCAGCTACCAAATGGGAAAACATTCCCTGGTGCAAAAGACTTTAAATTAAATAAATTTTTTTTTCAAAAGATATTCATTTTTTTTCTTCCATAAACACAGTAGCCCCTTTAGCAACCAGTCAAAAAGCAGGAACAAGGTCTGAATGCTTTCCGCAATCTTCCTCCTGGGAAACCCATGAATTCATGGGAAGAGAGGCTGGGGCACCATGTGCGGCATCTCCATGGGCTCCAGGTTTGTGATGACGTGGGGAAAAAATTCAGCCTCAGGTGAGTATGATTTTCCCCTGTAGCTCTGTAGGGATGCTACAAAGCTCCTCTTTGTGTGTCAGTTTAAGGGTTTAATTGCTTCAGCCTCTGCTCATCCTTTGTCTCCCTCCGGGATGCCTCTCCCCACAGGCTGTTCTCCCTCCTTCTGTGCTTCAAGTTTCACTTTGTGTCATTTCTGAGCCTCACCTGAGCAAGAGAAATGTAACCAACTTCTTTGTCTAGCAAATTATTTTAATTAGCAGTAATTTACTTAATAGTTCTCATGTGAACAAAGAGAAAGATGAACGTCACGCATTGAAAATACATTCAAGTGACAAATGTGTTTCTTTTATAAGACAACATTCGACTGCACTTCAATGTCAATGGGTAGTGGAAGATTAGTCTCTAGTAAATATGCTCTTGATCCAAAGCTACCTTGCTGAAATGGGGAAATGTCTGTTCATTCGAGTGAAGTATGAACTACTCTGAAAAATGCTTAGCTTATTTGAAATCTTAATCATCTGAACTGATTTTTCCAGGAAAGTTTGGGTGACAAAGGTATGATGTGTCCAGCCCAAGGGGCCTTCCATACTAGATGTTTCTGAAGCCAAGCCACCATACAGAGGCTCCTCATAAGCTAAAATGTGGGCGTTTTCATCCTGTTTTCTGTGGCAGTGATCAGGAAAATGTGCTTGGAGAAATTTCTGAGAGTACCACTTAGGGTAAGGGGGAGCACAGGGACAAAAACAGAGGCTGACCATTTTAACCAGCTATTTGCATGGGTTTTTGTTTGCTGTAGGTCAAAGCAGGTGCTCTGGTGTGTGCAACGATGTGTATGTGCTAATGTGTGCCCTCATATATATAACCTATGGAAGAGTTTGTTTACCTCCTGTGTGAGCCATTAGCCAGGGCCAGGCTGCAGGAGGAGCTGGGTGGGATGGCAGCAGGCCCCGGGGACATGCGCGGTGGGGCCAGGCCACCAGCCGCAGTTTGTGCCCGCTCACCATGGTAGCCGGGCGCTTGGGGTTTTGTGGGAGGACGTAGCTCACACACCACAAAACCATTAGCCCTAAGAAGAGGGAAGCAATGATCACAGCAAAATGCTTTGAATTGCAGAGGCTGCTCGAGCATGGCCACCCTACTGCAAGCCACCATTGCCCTCCAGTGCTGACGATATCCTAAAAAAAGGGGGGAGGAGGTGGCTCCCGCTGGTCCCCAGCCCCTTGCATACCCACCTGCCTGTCGCAGAAGGAAGGAGGGCACAGACTGGTTTTCCCCATCCTGATTAAGCAGGTACCATGTTTTCAAAGCTGTTCCTTTCCTGCTCCCCAGGACGAGGAGAAACCCAGCCCCTTAAACGCCAACCTTAAATCCTGACGGCTCGCTCTGTCTCTGCTCAAACTCCACTCCCAAGTGCTGCTCAGCCACAGGAGGAGAGCCTGAAAAGCTGTGCAAGAAAAGGGCTCCCCAGAGGTTTTATGGCTGCTGTTTTAGTAGGGATGGAAGAGAAGGAGAGCTGAAAGCGATGAATGTCGGTCTCTGCAGCCGGAGAGGGACCACCTGCCCCGGCACAAGGGGACAGGTTGCAGCCCATGGTTTCCGTGTGCCTTTTTTTTTCACCTTCACATAAGGTGAAGTGAAAACGCTCCCAAGAGCGTTCGGTGTGTCCCACCCCAGCACAATACCTCTGTTTGTAGGGGCTGCCAACTTAAAAACACATCTTACAGCCTAATGGTAGCTAGCAATCATCAACTACACATCTTCAAACAACAACCACCACTGCTTGACAGTGGGTGACTGGGGATTTGTACTGGTCAACGAGAACAAAACACTGCAGTCTTGAGCGAGGACACCCCAGTTGTTTGGGCTTAACACTTAGTTCAGAGCAGGACAGGAGTCATCATTATGGATAAAAATAAACCCCAGTTGTTGTTGGAAGCCTTCAGAACAAAAGCAGGCTCGGAGCACAGCCAGTGCCCTTCTCCTCTGCTGCCATCTCCCCCAAGAAGCAGTGGGGAAGACAGAGACAGTGGGATTTTATTAATTTTTAATTACTTGCAATGGTTTTCCCCCTTCATCTCAGCTTCTCCTCTCTGGAGCACTCAGTAGGTGTATTTGCCCACTGTTTTCTTGTTTACCACTACATTTCTGTGAAAAGGCACACAGTGCCAAGTAGGCTATTGCAACTGCCGTGATCTAACGTCAGAGGAGAGGCAAGATTTGCAGAGAGGGATCATGTCTTTTATTAGACCAAATGATAGGCTCAGAAAAAAACAGAGACATCTGTGTGCCATAAAATTTGCCAGCTTTTTTTTCCTGCCTGTGTCTGATGGTCTAATAAAAGATAGGAGCTCTCCTGACAGAGCCTGTCTCCTGACGCCAAGGGATGTTCTCTTTGCCCTAACATTTTTGGAGAGTGTAGGGACCATGGAGTGCTTTGCCTCTACATTCAGCAGCCCCATGGGAGCCTTCCCACGTGCTCTGGTGGGTGCAGACCCAGAGCTCCTGAGCTGGAGAAGCCTCCCTGTTGTGCAAAGCAGCCCCTTGCATGGCCAGATGCATTATTGGGGTGCGCTGAGCTGCCTGGTTGGCTAGATGTCTCCAAGTGCCTTCCAGCATGTATAGACGAACTCCAGAGCAATGAAGCACCATAGGTATTTAGAGATGTGCTGTGGGGAAAACACAACCAGCCAGTTGTCTTCATCCCCACCAGCCAGCCATGCCAGCTAAGGGAGCAAAGCCAGGCAGGTCCCAGGTGTGAGACTTGCGCCGTCGGGCTGGAAAAGCGCTTGGTACACGGGCTGGTTTAAGTGCCAGGGACAAGCCGCACAGGGCGCTGTGTTTTTTCCGCCCCAGGCCTATCCTGCTTTGGGCTGTTCAGGCCAAGCCAGCCCCTGGGGTTTCCTTAGCTGGGTGCCCCCTTGGCCAGTGAGGGGCTCTGCAAAGCCGGAGCCCCCTGGGCAGCATGTGGCTGCTCGCTGCCTCAGAGAGAGGGGCTGCTGGTGAGGAGCAGCCGGGTGCAAGGGACACGAGGGACGGGACAGTATCTCGCCTCATGCTTTCAGGGCCCCTGGGAGCCTGGGCACTGAGGCTGGTATGGCAGCACGAAGACAAGAGTCATTTCTCCTCCTGCCCCAAGGGCAAATGATTACAGCTCAGCAGGAGTGAGCAGCAAGTGCTGACAGACTGTGGGGCAGCCACTGGTGAAAATGCTGGTTTCCTTGAGCCAGAATTAAATAGCTCACCAGAATAAGCCTGCTGCGGTTTCTGACTGATTTCAGTTTTGCAGAAATATCAGAAGAGGGTACAAACAGGGAAAGAGTTCTCTTGCTCTTGTATTCAGATTGCTCTTTGGAGGTAGTGGCTGCACCAACTGTTCCTCCCTGAGCATTCTTCCCATGAACGCAGCCAGCTGGGTGCCTGGCTGGGTGGTGGGGGACACCAGCCTCAACACAGCTTCTTTGTGTGTTCAATTTTCACACCCAGCTGTAAGCAGTTTCCTTTCACCTGTGGTCACCTGTAGCGTTGTTCAGTCTCAGGGCTCTGATTCAGCATTTCATCAAAATTATGCAAATGGCAGCTCCCTGAATAGTCTGAGCTGTGGAAACCCATTTGGTTATTCCTGTTAATACATGATAATCTGCCTCAGACCCAAATCATAATAAATACGAGGAAACTGCAGAGATCTGCGAGGCAGAAAGAGATGGATTTATCTTTTTTTCAACCTGAAAGGGAAAAGCCAGCATAAGCAATCCTGGAGGAGATGTGTGCCGAGGACGAGGACAAGCTGACAGGGACCGCGGGTGGCCTTGGCAAACCACCCTGCAGTGAAACCCAGCTGCCGAGGCACGCACGGCTCTGCTTTTACCTTGGGACTGCTCACCCTCCCACCTTGCCTGGGGGGGAGCCCTGAGCACCCCGCGTCCCCCTGCAGCCTCGCCTCAAGGTTTATGCTTTTCGCTTTTCACATGCTAACGCGAAGCATGCAGCCAAGAACCCCCTGAGCCTGTCCTCTTTTGGCCAGGGGCTATTTTTGGAGGTGGATTAGGGTCTTAGGGGGCGTTTGGTTGGATTTTGCTTGACTCACGCTGGATCTAGGGATAAACCAGATACCAGCAGCTCATCTTACTGGGAGCGGAGGGTCTAGCAGGGATCGGTGTGTGCTGATTTAGCCTGCTTTCCTCTTCCTGGGCAAGCAGCGTCTCTACTTAATGGAGGCCATGTCTGCAGGGCTGGCATGTGCCAGGTAATCTATACTGAAGGATGACTCTGCTCCAGAGGTCCTAAGAGCAGCACTAAAACCACCAGCACTTGGGCAGTCAGTCAGGAGATGTGGCTGCCTCACTAACCTCCAAGCCCAGCCAGGAGATGTCCCCGAGGATCCTGCCCTCCAAATACATATATTTTTAGGAGCCACAGTCTGGGCTGAGCTTCAGAGGGGTAAAATGAGAATGACTGCTGGTGACTCACCCTCTTTGAGAGCGTGACAGCCAGTTTCTGCACCCATGGCCACTGCCCCTTGATGCAGATGGTGCTACACAGTGCCCGGGGTGGACCTGAAGCCCTTCTAGCCCTGGGCAGGTGGCTGTGAGCCACCCCAGCCACACCACCTTGAGCCCTTGGAGCCACTGCTCCGGGTTGGGAGACTGCATAGCAGGGGAGACGATCGCACGGCGAGGACTCAGACCGGCTGAGGGCATGTGCACAGGGAGCAGCAGCAGGGCTGAGACTTGGAGCTACACACCCAGCATCAGGGTGGACACCCCTTTAGGGTCTGATGCTACATCAACACTATCAGAGCACAGCACATAACAGGCTGCAACATCAAAAAATAAGCCAGCTGAGGCAGAAGATCCGTATTCCTCCTGAACGCCCAAAAGGCAGAACAAGCTCAGTGTGACGTTCCCCTTTTCAAGCACAGGAGGAAAATGCACATCTGGACAGCTGAGCCCTTGGGAAGCACCAACAGCCTGGGCAGCTGCCTTCAGCTGGTATGGTCAGGACTGAAAGGAAACTTAAGTCCTTTGGGCTCTTCTTTGCAAAAAAATAATGAGGGTGCTCAAGGTGACTACAAAGCAGTTGGGCAACAGCAATGGCACAAGAGTGATTCTTTAGAGATAAGGGAGAGAAAGAAACACAGAAAAATTGGCAATGGCAAACACCATTGGTAGACCATCTGGCAAAGCAAAGCAAAAGTCAGCTGGGCCTCAGGACACATAGGGCAGCTGCGGCTTTTGCTCAGCTGTGATTTTTTTTGTTTATACAGTCTCTGAAGCCAGCCTAGGCTGCTGGTCTCAGCTGTCAAGGACCATGAACCCAGCTCTGAGTATAAACCAGCTGTAGAAAACAGAGGTTGAAGGAAAAAGGTTCAGAGGAGGCTGAGTGACAGCTCTCAGGCTAGCACAGACGTACTTTCACAACGCAAGAGGCAGCCAGAGGTTTGGTGTCATTTCTCCTGGACCGGCCTCCCAGGTGAGCGATGAGATGCCCAGTACCTCTATTTGGACATTCAGTCAGTATCCATTGGGCAGTTCCTCAGGGGCCAGTTGAAGGCTGTCTTGGTTAGAGTCCAAGTTGCCAGTGAACAGCTTCCCGAGCTGGAGTCAGCAATGCTGGGTCTTTGCTGGGGCTTCACAACTACCATGGTGCGGTGATATCCCTTGCTAACTAAGCAAAAAGAGAATTAAGGAGCCTGTGTGAGCCAAACCTCCCTTGATCACCTGTGTGTCCTCATCTAAAGAAGATGCAAGATGGAAACTTCCCACACAGCAGACCTTACCTCCCAAATCTCTTTCCTACTGCCAGTTTCTAGCCCCTGACCAACCGGCAATGGGAAACAAGAGATTAACAGCTTCCAAATGGCTGTGCAGCTTTCCTCTCAACACCACAGCACTCTTGGTGCTTGTTTTCTATCCAAAATGAGTCATAAGCCTAGCACAGGTCTCCATGATGCCTGCGTGGCCCATGCTGAACATCTTCCTGTGGTGTCCTTCCACCTTTGCATCCCCACCTCTGCCACCAGGTACCAGTCTTCTCCCAAACCCTGACCCTGTGCAGACGGGGTAGCTGTTCATCAAGACTGAGGGCACTGAGCTACATAGCCAGTTCAGCCTGCTATTACACATATGTATGTATATACACGTACATATACACATGTATATATACATATATATAGGTACACACACACACTCATCCTGTGTGTGGGCCGTAGAAGCTTGTGGCCAGAGGCGGGAGGCTTTATGGACACACGCTGCTTGCACGGGTCCCGTCAGACCCAGATGGGTGCCGAGCCTGTCCCTTGCAAGCAGCATGGTGCTCTGGCAGCGCGGAGACGGGGAGAACCGTGGCGCAGAGCCATGAGGCAGCCATTCCCCGGTGCAGCGGCCAGCGTGGAAACAGCCAGCAGGGCCCCAGTGGGCAGCTGCCTACGAACAAGCCCACACCACAGCAAGGCCCCTCTCCCACTGCTTTGGGTGAACAGGTCTGAGCCTGGATGCAGCATCCCCAGGGACAGCAGGTGACATGCCTGTTGTGCCTGGCGGCCAAAATATATGAGTCTTCTGGCTAATTTAGCAGCGCCTGGTCAAACTGTGACAGCACACGCCCATCTGAGCTGCCTGGGACCTGCTGAGGTGTCCTGAAATGACCGCGCTGCCCATGAGTAAGCCTGAGCTGGCAGCTGCAGGGAGCTGGCTGCCTGCTGGAGCGCAGCGTGTCCTGCCCCTCTGCCAGCCCCGCGGCTCGCTCCACCAGCCAATTCTTCAGCAAGGCTGAGGTGACGCAGCAGAAAGAGCAGCTTCCACTCATCTCTTTCCCCTTCTGGAAGGCACCTGTGAGCTGAAGGCAGCATTCAGCTGTGCGACCGGACACCCCAGAGCCCTGCTGCGGGCACCACACAGGCAGGACCAGTGGGCAGAGGTCCCCTGGAGCTTACCTGATGCACACCAACCATCAGGTCAGTGCTAGGGGAGGTAAACGAACCAGGAGCACGTATGGATCAGGTGCCCACGAGCTGTGCAGCAGTTTCTGCCTGAGGACTAATGCTTCTGCCATCACTGTGGCCCTAATTAGCAAATGGGAAAGTGAATCTGCATAGTACATTGAAGCAAACCCCCAAGTCCACATTTCAATGAATCCACACATCTGCAGCTTCTTCAGCAGTTATCTCGGGAAACGGATGCTTTTATTATGTGCAGATGGGTATAGACATTAAAACTGCTGGAAGCACAAGGTAGGATAGGTCTGCAGCCATGCATGAGGAACAGGGAAATGAAGGGGTTTGCTGCAAGAGACTACAATGCAAGGTGTCCTTTGTGGTTGTCCTTCCCAGGTGCAAAGGACAAGATTTATCTGAATCCAGCTGGAGTGGGTTTCCCAGCGCCTGCAGCAGCCCTTCTCTGGAGACCTGGTGGGAGAGGTGCAGGCAGGCTGGAGGATGCCACTGCCAGAGCTCTGCATCCCTCCCTTGAGACCAAAGCTGTTGTTTTGGGCCATGCCGAGTGTGGAAATGCCCCGGGAGGAGAGACCAGTGAGCAGGTGGCCTGGTCCGAGAGCTGGGCCACCGGCCCCATCCACCCCATGCTCTCCACTATGGGCACAACGGCCCCTTGCGAATGCGAGTGCTGCCTGCGTAACGTACGATTGCTGTGGGCTTATTACAACCAAAATGTGCCAGCAGGCAGGCTACGACTGAATGGGTTTACCCCATCTAAGCGCTACGAGGTAGAGGCAGAAGCGATTCAGGAGAGGGTTTTGGGGGAGTCAGGTCCTGCTGGAGCTGCTCTCCCCTGGAGGCCATCCCTGCACGGTCTCTGCACATGCGCTCCTCCGGGATCAGCTCTCCCAAAGCCTTTTTCCAGATTCAGTTTCACAGGATGAAAAAATCCTTGCAGTGGATGAGCTGCCAGAGCATCACATCTGCTTGTCATCCCAGGGACAGGTGAGGTAAAGAGAGAAAGAGAGACAAAGAGCCATAGGTGCACAAGGCATCAAAAAAAGGAAAAGAGGAAAAAAGCATAAGCAGCCCAGATGAAAACAAAAAACAAAAAACCCCCAGAATTAAGCCAGGCAGTCTGCCATTCCTCTTTCACAGCTGACCTCTTGCCAGCCTGACGCCAATTGCTCATGCAGGAGTTAGCTAAGTAATAGGCTCAGACTTCTCCTGGCGTTTGCCTTACTGCTCAGCTTTGCATGATTCCCCTGCAGCCGCTGTGCCAGCAGCTACCTCCACAGCAAGGAAAACGGATCTGCATTTTCTCCTCTTGTCTGATTTAATATATTATAAGTCCTTGTTTTTTGTAACTGGTAAGTCTGCTGCCTGCATGCAGGTAAGGCACACGAAGCTTGCTCCCACTTTTCAGGGAGATTTTTGGTTGCAGGCCACACACAGCTGATAGCTCATGACTCCTGCCTCTGTCTTACCGTCATCTCAGCTGAAAACGGATAGCGAGATTCACTTATTTCACTTCATTTTCTTCATTATTTTCTATTTATTCAACATGGGCAACATTGTTCATCCTATAACATTTCTTAAAGGCAATGGAGAAAAAGCATTACAGTGATTCATTCATGCAGAGCACATTTATTTGGAAGTCTTTATTTGTTGAGAAAAGGCTTAAATTAAAATCAAAAGGGAAAGAATCAAAATTAAGAAAAAAAATTTTCCAGAGACTTTCTCCTCCCTCAGAATAAGATGAGTGACTGTCCTTTCAGTTTGCTACTGTGCTGTAATGACTCTGGCAGATTTGTGCTAGTGCAAGGGAGCTATTAATTAACCCTCAAGATTTATTTTTCTCTAGAAGAATCCAGGGCCTGGCCTTCTGCCAAAAGGGATGGGACACTTCTCTCTCTGGCACTTGGAAAGAGCCTGGTTTCATCCCACCTGCTACCAGGCATTGAACACACAGCTAGGACCTCCCTGTGTCGGGGTACGAGGGGACCCCTCAGGGAGTGATTCAGCTCCCAGGGGACAAAGCCACCCTTCAGAGGTGTCTCTCTCATCCCGGGGGCTGTTGGGACATCCAAGGGCAACCCAGACCTTCAGGACAGAGCCTTCTTGAAATGCTTGAAGTGGCAGCATTTAGTAGGAGTCAAGATGTTCCCAAAATAAGACCAAAAGCTCAGAGAAGGCTTGGTTGAAGGGGCAGGCTGGAGAGAATACAGTCCTTTTGAATAAGAGCTTTGTACAAAGCATAATTATCACTGCAAACCAATCTGTCCAGAGGCGCAGAGGCACCATATTGGCTCAGCTCTCATGTTACTAGCTCTACAAGCAAACGTTGGCTATTCCTGCCAAACAACTTGCACTGCAAAAGGTTGCCTGCTAGCTTGATATTACAGCGATGACAAATTCTTGTCACTGAGCTGCTCAGTCTTGGTTTGTTCTGTTAGCCGGGGTGTTTTTACCCCATGGACTTTGTGGATTAGGTGGATCAGGTGGGGAGAAGCCAGGCTGCGAGCACAGACATGGCGTTCCTCAGGCACCCGGGCAGCGACAGCCGCTCAGGGCCTGGAGGAGCAGTGCTCCCGCCTGCGCAGCTCACCCTGCCGAGCCGGGCTGCATAGTTATGCTCATAGAGTGTAACGGCAGCACCGCTCTTATCAGCAGATGTCAGTTTTTCCTCAGCATCGTAATCGTTTCAAGATATGATCAAAGAGCCGGGCCCGGCAGCAGTAGTTGGCTCCTGCCCAGATTGCACATTCCCCTTTCCCATATGGACCGGAGGGACTTTGCTGCCATGTCACAAGCTCATCTGGACCATACTCCCCACAGAGACCATAAGGACAAGGGACCATGTGTGACATTTTTGATCCTTCCTCTCTGGAAGGTGATAAAACACCCGAGCGCCGGGACTGCCTACCAGCACAGATGGACAATCACAGATGCTGCCCTCTCTGTCTCTCCTACCCCTCACTGGTGCCTTCCCTCAGCAGCTAGTGCCCAGCCTTTGAGAGCACAGCACAGAGCAGGTCCTGGCAGGGGGCTTCCTCGGGGACAGCCAGGACCACCTGCTCTGATGCTGATGCCCGGGGAGAGCTGCGGATCACAGCCCCGTGGTGTCGAGCTGGGTAGTGAAGGAGAAATGATGAAATTCAGCAGCACACGCACGGCGCCGGCTCCACCACCGCCCATGCATGGGCATAGCTCTCCATCCACAGCACTGGCACTGGGCCAGCTGTGGGCGCTCAGGACTGAGACCTCAAAGGCACTGGGAATCACAAAATGCCAGCTCAGAGGTAAGCGACGGTCGCAAGAGAAGCAATGTTAGGGGCAAGGAGGAGGGGAAATACCATTCCGTGACTATAACAAGCCTGGGCATGTGCATGCCTTAGGTATCATGCACTGTTCCAATCAGTTCTTTTAAATGTATATATGTATATATATAGCAGGGATAGAAAATATAAAGAAAAAGGTGAGGGTGGTGAACATAGAGGCATAGCAAGGCTTTGTATGAGAAAGACTAGACTTTTCTGCTTGGAAATGAGAAATGAAGGATTGGAAGGGGTATGAGGGCTATAAACTCCCTAGTGCCCCTAGAAAGGACACACAGAAAGTGACCTGCCACTTGGGTTAACGTAAACCAGAGGAAGTGGGTCCTCACTCAACCCACCACCGCACTATAAATATGTTGCCTCAGGGGGGCAAAACCCAAGGGTTTTGATCTTGGTTCAAAAAACAGCAGACAGATTCACCTAGGATAAGGCCAGTGGTGGCAATCAAAAACAATGTTAAAAGGACAAACCGTTCTTCAGACATGGCGAGAATGTGGCCCTACAGACATCTTTCATTAGAAGGTGGGGAGGAGAATAAGTGCCTGAAAATACCTGTTCAAGACAGTTAGGAGGAATAGAGAAAAAACCTAGATTAAATGAGTAATTATTATTAAAAAAAAGAGTTTAATTACTACCAAAAATCCAGCTGCTGTATGCTGGGTTACAGAGCTGTACCAGAGAGACACAGAAGATGCTGATGTCCAGGATGAACAGGGACTCCAGCAGTAGAAGGGAATGACAAGGGGCATTCATCCTCAACTCAGTAAGTTAAGAGGCTTCAGTATGTGGCAAGCATATAGACAGCTCAGTGTACCTGCAGCTCTTTCACTGGAAACCCCCCTGGATCTAACCCTAGGCTACGTCCCCTGATATGAAGCTTTTCCTCAGCAACTCCCCAATTACCTGAGCCGGATCCGTGTGTCGGCAGGTAACGAGGCAGAGAGCAGCACACGAGAGCCACGCCAGCCAGCACTGCGGGCTTGTCTACGGCTAACCAGCTCTTAGGGGAGCCTCTTGTACAAGTGAGTGGTCTCTGGTTTCCCCTTCGGCCCTCCCTGGCTCCTTCCCTTGAGGATTTAGGTTTGTTTCTCATTCTCCAACAAAATGAATGGGTTGCAAAGCTTTGGGTAGTGACGTGCAAGACCAGCGATGTTTTGCTTCAGGGGCTCTGAGAGGAGGCGAGGAGGGCTCAGGTGGCTGGCTGTGGGGTCAGGCAGGGATGGCATCCAGCGGTAGGCTGGGGAGGGAGGGACAGAAATGTCAGGAGATGGAGAACTGGGTGGGAAGGTGAGGCACAGCGAGGCTTCTGCCATCAGCCATCACAAATACAGTTGGAATCTGCTTTCTTTTTATTACACCTTTCACACATACTGCAGGAGGCTCCTGCTGCCTAACCCAGGGCTTAACCAGAGGAAAGGCCAGAGATTTCAGCAGCAAACCTGTGCTTGTGCTTTTCTAATGCCAGGGGTTACTGCAGCACAGCAACAAATCGAACGCCCGTCATACCAGCTGCTTTCTCATCAGCCCACACGTGGTGAAACACAGGGAAAAGCGGGGTCGGCGTTCAGACGGAGCCAGCTGTGCCACCAGGGACCAGTGGCCAGGTTGCCAGCCTAACTCCTTCAGACCTGGCTCCTGAAGGCGGCCAAGCCCAGGTGAGGTTTTCATCCTATGCCGCTTTCTTTGGTGGGGCATACAGGCGCAGGATTATTAGCAGATTCCAGTGCAAGAAACATAAAGATTTTTTCCTAATAGATTAAAAAAAAGTAATGCAAAAAGATGGCTTTTGGGTTTTCCAGAGATAAAGCTGCTGCACTGGATACACCAAGAACAAAACCGCGCATGGGAAAAGGTGCCTTTTTCATTTGTATTAGCATCACACGAGCTAGCAGATTAAAATGCTGCAATAAATAAGGCACATATGCAGTTTGAATCTTTACAGCCATTAGGAATGTACTTCTTTTTGCAGTGAAGAAAAGGCCAGAGAGAAATATTTCCAGCAATAAGTTGCCTCATGTGCTTCAGCTGAGAAAAGAAGGGCCTAGTTTATACCCTGCTGTTTAGTAACAGCTCGTTTCTAGGTCTCTGACTCACTCGGAGCACAGCAGCCATGTACGCCGTTTACTGAACGCGCAAAATTGTGTGCAGCACTTACGGATAATATCTGATGTTTTGTAGTATAGCAGGCAGCAAATGCCTGCTGTGGTTGATTTATACCTGAAGCAAAGCAGAGGTACACAATGAAACTCAAAGGCACTGTTGCAAATCTGCTCCAAGAAGGAGTTGGGTTATTTTTATAAGGGAACAGAAACCAGCAAATACCTTCTCCTATTCACAGCTGCTGGTGGTGCAGCTGGACCAACTTCACCTTTTCCAGAAGCATGACATTAGAAAAAGACTGGGTTGAAGTCATGCACAGAGGCAGGCTTAAATAGTGGGTAATAGCTAAGGAGCTGGCTGGGGAGAACAAAACGAGGCGGTAATTAGGGAAAGGGCCAGTTCTAGGATACAATATGCAATATTTTAAGACGGTGAGTAGGAGTACTTTTGTTGGATAATTCACATTACCTCTGTTGGGAAGGACAGTAACTCCTGCTCAAGTTACCGCGTTACTTTATGGCAACACAGCAAAAAACCAGGCTTGCAGTATGCGTCTCAAGAACTGGAGATATGCCAGTCATTTAAAGGTTATTCAATCCAGTAGCTTACCTGATCATTTCAGGACATTTGAAGCTTGCCGCTCCTTTGCTGGCACTGCAGGAGGACTATACAGATAGCAAGGCGTGAAGGCTGTTGCAGCACTTGAGTGCTGCGTGACACGGTAGCGTCTGCCTGGTGTCGTGTCCCTCCGTGGGGGTTTGGAGAGTGCTCTGCCATCCTCACTGAGAGCCACCGCCGTCACCTCGACAGCCTGGAGCCCCTCCGGCAGCTGCTGCACAAGTCCACCTTCCTCCACCGATAACACGTGGGGCGCAGTCGCCTTGCTTAGGAGCACTGCTCTGCTCTCCTTTCCACCCCTGCCCAGGGCGTCAAGCTTAAAATGCAAGGGCAGCCCTTCCTAAATGAGGCTTGAGGAACTGGGGACCTTGCAACCCATCATTGAGATCTATTTTCAAAGAAAACCATGTGAAAATGATCAACTGCTAATAAATACCGTAGAAGGACTCAAAGGGCTGCTCATAGTGGCAATGTGCTACCTCTCGTAATGGGCTTGCAGGGACTTAAAACACTGGCCATCAAATACAAGCCATGGGTTTGGGGAGGACTTTCTGAAAGACTTCTTTGAGCAAACGACAGCCTTCTCACAGAACACAACTTCATTTTCAACTACAGCTTTTAATACTTTGGGGCTTTTCTTCATTATTTTTCAGCCTCTTAAAATTCAGTTTTCAGCTTATTTCTTAGCTGTTATTCAATATTTTCATCAGTGTTCACTAAACCCAGGGAGCATTTGCAGGTTTAGCCTGGATTAAGCCTTTATTCCTCATTGTTTTAAATGCATGAAAGTCAACTGAGTTGTTTTGTTTGGTGTTCTCCATGCCACAGTGAATTCTGTGCTGTTAGGACTGTAAATGGACCATGCCGTTCATGAATTACTAATCCCTGTCACTCACATTTTCTGAGGAACACATACTATATTTAGTCTTCGTACTTGGAAAAACAAAGCTGGAGAACTTTAAGGCTATTTTTCTCACTAGGAGTCTTCAGAATATTCCCTAAAAATATGGCAAGATAATTCAGTCACCAACTATGAGTGCAATTCATTAACTGTGGTGGAAATTAGACCCTTGAATTAAGAGGCTAATTAAGTTAATTAGATCTAAAGCCTGAAAAGAAACTATGCAGACATTTCTTAAAATCTCATTTATACTTACGTAAATCTGGACCACCTCCACTGTCATTTTCTGGATTTATACCCAAGTAATTGAAACTATTATTGAGCTCTTCTAAGCTCTCAATATCAGCAAAAGGCATTGAAGTAAAACAATTAACAGATAGGATGTGTTTTTCCCTGTAACTTCTAGGTGAACTTAATATCACAATGCTCTTCTTTCCAAAGGTACTTTGCCATTCTGATGGATTACTTATTTAAAAAAATAAAAAGCTTGATGAATTTAGAGGGCCGTCATCAATTTAAAGAGCTGCCAACTTTTACGGCATTAGCAAATGAAGGAAGTTGAAATGCTTCAGCATCAACTACTGCCTCTTCCAGGAGAGCCATTATGTTTAATCTGTGGCTTTCCTAGGGAAGGAATTGTCTCCTCTGCCGTTTCTTGCAACCGCCAACTGCACCAAGACCACTGTTTAGTAAAAAGACACTGAATAAATGCTGTACACAAACCAAATAGAAGAGTGGACGAAGTCAGCGGGGGACACAACATAATTATACACAGATATGAATTTTAACAGTGTGCATTTATGTGCAATTGCCTGCTATGCAATCATCAGGAAGACGAGCCTTTCTTGGCTTGTATTTAGTAGGGAGCGTTAGGCAGATTTCTGACTGCGTGACGTCCTCTTCTCCCTCCCACCCCATCCCATCAGCAATATTAACTGCAGACAGAGCTGTGCCAGTCTGTCTTACAGGGAGCTAATGTGAACTGAAAGGCAGCCTGCCTAGACAGCTGTGAAACACTGAGCCCTGCAGTCTGCCTCCCTCTTGCATCCAAAATCTAGATCACTGCATAATTGTCATGAGAAGTAGGGAGAGCTCATGGCTCCCTCTGACCCAGCTGGCCTAAGACAAACCCAGGGGGCACATACCCTCACACCTAAAATCTGGAGACAAGCAGGGATTAAAAACCCCTGAAAATCCAAACCCTGTCCATGACCAAAAATGCTATGTTATTCCAAACTTTGGAGCTGGTTTTCCTCTCAGCCTCAAAGAACTGAAGGAACCAGGAGCAAGAAGCAGCCTGGAGGAGACCAGATGCTTCAGTGAGAGCTGCTGGTGAACAGTTTACAAAAATATATTAACAATAAAGAAGGGGACAGGAGGAAGGGCACCAGAAGATAACAGCCGGACTACTAGCTCAGCCCAAGGGGCTCTCCAGACCTTTCCCTGTTGGTTGACACCTCACAAGTAAATGCCTGCAAAGCCTCTCGGGACTCCTGGTTCCTCCATCATCACTTGGTGTCATTTTAAGCAGACCAACAACATGGGGAGCACACACAACCTTTAAGTGGTATCACATGCTGTGATGTGGTGTCTGGGATAGGAAGAAGGGCATCTAGGGACAGAGAAAAGATAAGAGGCTTCCCTTCATCTGGGGTAAAAAAGAGGTAGAGGGGAGATAGGTTCATTTGGTATAAACGCGCCTGCACTGCGTTTGCATAAGGCACTGAAGAGCATCCAGGATACCTGAAGCAGACGTGGCATCTGAGGTCAACATCTGTTCTCGTTACTAATAGGAAGCGTTGTTTCTTTTTTAAATATATTATTCTTTGGAAGGTTTTCTAGAGCTGCACGCAGCAGTGAAAGAGAGACTGCCAGCCTCGGCACGGGAGGCTGCCGCATCACGGGGAGCGCTGGTAGCTCGCTTCTGGAAGACGGCCAGTTCTGGCTCCTGCAGCTTTGGCAGCTCAGCAGGAACTGGGAGTCATTGCCTTGCAGACAGCAGATATCCCTGGCTCGCTAAACAAGCACGGTGCTCTCAATGAAACCAGAGACAACTGCAAATAGCCCCCCTCAATCCGATCCCTGACTCCTATGCCTGGTTCACATTGCTTATCGTCTGAATTCAAATTTGTGGAGTCAATGCGAGCATTTCATCAGCTCTACTGAGCTCAGGATCAGCCCTTCCCAACTGTCCCTTGCCTCATAAACCCGAACCCTTCAAACCTCCGTCCTGCGGGAACCCGTGTTCTGTGGAATACCTTGAATTTAGGAAATAAATTTACAAAACATAAAACCTAAAAGAGGTCTCCTTTTCACCAAATACGCAGAGGAGTTTAGGCTCCAGGACCGTACACTCTGTATCTTTTCCATTTGTACTCTGGAATTTGACTTATGTATTAGGACAAATCACTGGAAGTGACTTCTTTCAGCAGGCAATAAGGCACGGCAGCTTTCCAGCTAAGCACAACCCAGGGCATGAGACCAGTCTGTCCCTCCTAGGTATGGCAAAGCCAAAAAACCCCTTCCCCTCCCTCCCAGTTCCATCAATGCTCTGACATATAATGTCACCCGCACACTGGTGTGGATGTGGTTCTCCAGTCAATCTCCTTTGCAGCAGCAGTCAGATTTTAACCCAAATCTGTTGCTTGTTTTATGAGCAACAATATGCATCAACCTTTTTTTTAACAGAAAATTGGAGTTTCATTTGCTAATGGCACATGATTCAGTTTTCTCTAACTTTCCCATATAACCTTCAGGATAATTAGTCAGCTTTTACTACAGTCATAACTCTCTGTCTTTTTCCTTGCTGCTAGGATGCTGCGTCAAGGTGCCTGTGGAAATTAAAGTTCAAAGTCAGAGCATCATAACAACCTGACTACAACTAATATATCCGAATAAGCATCTAATGAATCTAATCCCTGTGAATAAACATCTAATAGTCTACACATTCAGAGTACAAGAATTGCTATAGAAATGGCATCCTGTGAATTACGTATTATACAGCTGTCTCCCAAGCAACCCAAATCATCTCTCATATCCAAAAAAAAACCCAAAAAAAGGTTGCTTTTGGCCCAGTGGGACAAAATCTGAGCAAAATTACTTCTTTTTCCTGTGTACATTAGGGCTGATGCATTGAAATGGAAAAACTGTGGATTAGGATCCCAGATAAGTATCTTATTTTGATCTAGAGGTTTGGGTTGGACCTGTTAATAGTGTAAACACAAAGTTTCTAGTCTTTTAAAAAAACGTGATCTCCAATATCTAAGGAGAAAGAAGCAAAATTCCATAGATAAATGAGAAATATGTAGGTGTTGGACTCATTATTTTAATGGCAGTAATAAGTCTTCCAAAATGTAGACTATTTCATGAAGATCGTTAAAGTTTAGCAGTAAAAGGAGAATCTCAAGACATTTTTACCTGTGGTGATGATTAACAGAAGCACATCTTGGAATTACGTGACACGCATAACCCACTAAATGGTCTCTGTCTCTATGTTTTATTCTAGTATAATCATCCAGTGTTACATGGATAGCCCGCTGCACACTTAAAGCTCTCTCATAGCAAACCAAATGACACACTAGGTAACAATTTGGCATGTGTTGTTCCCTCAAAAATTAGACCCGGACTTGCATTAAGGAACTAATAAATCAGAAGATGTGGCTGCAGGGGAAGAAGAGACAGAGCTTCCCATGCAGTGGTTTTCCATACACCTTTCCACCATTGCTTTTCGGAGACAGAACTGGTGCCAGGCTGTATGACAGGACTCCTGGTCGGTCGGTTATGGAGAAGGTCATATAATTGAACTGGACACCATTATAGCATGCACACACTGTGCTGGAGCTCTGGACAGCCATGTAGGGTGAGGGCACGCAGTCGCACAGCCACAGAGATGCTGTGTAGTGCCCTTGAAACCAGTTTCCCACCAATTAGCTCTCCAAAAGTAACATTATTCTTTACTTGGCTGTAAGCGAACGCTGGCATCTTTAGATGGCGGGCATGAAGGTTTAGACAAAAAAGCAAGGAGGCAGTGAACCTGCTCCTGCTAGCATTTCTGGGGGTGGTGATGGGCCCCAGCGAGGCTCGTGCTGCAGGCAAATCGCTGTGCTGTGCCATCGGCTGTCAGGTTGGACACCTGGACCACCTCAACCTTCGCAAGGGACTTTGGGCTGAACCCAGTGCTGTTGGGGTGTGTCAGGCATGGGCTGAACAGCTCGGGGCCTCCCACAGATCTGGGTGCAGAAACAGCCCTTTGTCAATCCGTGTGACGAGGAGCAGAAGACCGATGGTCCGTGCAGTTGAGACGGGAACCTGCAGAGCACCTCCAGGATCATAAACTTATGCTCCCAGACATGCTTTCTGATAAAATCCCAAGCACCTCATCCAGATGTGGATGCCAAGGCCAAAACCTCCCAGTTTGCTGACTTTTGTAGTGCCTTGATCCAGGTCTGTGCCGTCTGCACAGCCCTCAGCACGAACACGTGAGCATGGCACTGCGTGCACAGGGACAGCCACGCTGCTCCCATGACGGTGCTAATGTCCCTGCCCAGAGCTGTGCCCTGCCACGCAGACTGAACCATGGCTGGCACGGCTGGCTGGGGTATTTCTGCACCGCACTGCTCTGCGAGCATGCACCTGCCTGGTACTTTAGGTAAAGGGGAGAGTTAGTTGCCTGTAACGTAAGCAATACATTCTGCCTATATTTCTTTTTAGGAGCCTGAGGATGCTCATATGGAGAAAGACTAAGCATATCCCTCTTCCAGCCAGCTCCAGAGGTGAGGCAGCTCACCCTTGAAGGCTGGCTCAGCTGGGGGACCCAGGGCTTCTCTTCACACCTTTTGGAAGTCACCGCTACCGGTCCTGGCTGGGCTATGCCAGATATTCTTGTTACCGCTTCTTCCGAGCTGCTTGGAGTTCAAGTCATGCGATGGCTCAGGGAAACAGAGGAACAAATATATGGCTGCGTCAAGGGAAAGGGATGGGCCCATGAAAACCACTGCATTTTAAACATTTCACCATACTGCATGCAGAGATCCTTAATATGCGAGGGAGTTTTTCTTGTATTAGAAGGGAAAGGAACGTAGGAAATGGTGTCTGCTTCCTCATTAACATCTCAGTTTTCCTACAGTAGTCATGAGTAAAAGAATAAAATATACAATACCTGCAATCCTGGTAGAAACAGTTTTCCACACTTTATAAAAAGATAATTGAGAGACTGAGAGGACGTCCAATACATTGTATTTCTTTTTTTTAACACACAATGATTGCGTCTGCGTCCATCTTCAGATTCCAGAGGTTTAAAGCATGGCCTGAAACCTTTACGAATATGAAGCCCACTACTATCTCATGATGAAAAATTAATCACACAAGCATTAAGTGACTTACTGCAGGCTCTGCAGTAAATCAGTGCCAGTGATGATAAAACCCTGTGGTCTTAACCTCTGCCTCCTCCTCTACCTGATGTCTTTACCCCGTGATATTTAACAGCTATTCCTGCAGAAGAACAACTGTTGGTTAGTTATTTTTACAAGAAATGTAGGTTGCTGTATTACTGTTGCACTGACTAATTATACCAATAGCAGCAAACTAATTATACGATAATATTGTCTAACTATAAAGCCATCCTGAAAATTTCTGGTAAACGAAAACTATTTTAGGAGAATCCAGTTATCATCAACTCTAAGATATTAATCCTGTGCTGTTTGTTACTGTGAAAAGTTTGAAAAGTCCTTAGCACTTGCCTTCTTTAAACTGAATATTCATATCTGCTATTCTCTATTGAATCATTCAATGACTCTTATATTAAAATGATTTTTGAACAGGGTGATTAAAATATATGCGAACAGATAAGCAGTAAGTCAAGAGAAATTCTGGCATCCAAGATTTTAACAAAACGTGACAACTCTCAACCTTGAGGAAAAAATATGGATAAATAATGGCCAGTGTCACATGGCACATCAAAACAGTGCAAGGGAGGAAAATTAGTGAGGGAAAATACATGTCTCATTATGGAAACTAAAGAAAGGTACACACATACATTTCTTCCTACAGATGTGGGTGTTTTTACGAGTGGAACAGATTTATTCCAAGCTCAAAACTGGAGCATTTAGAAAGCTCACGATGACAAGTGCAATAACATTAGGAGCTGTAGAGGCAGCATTTCAAGGCAGTAGCATTTATTCTACCTTCTGATGTGAACACCCACTCATTCTGACAACAGGAATCCAGAGGGAATAATGATGAGGAATTTATTTCTCTGCATTTTGATATAGATTCAGACTTTGTTATAAATCTGAGCAGTGCCAAAATGTAAAGGTAAAATTGTTAAAAAGCTGTACAATTTATGACATAGTAAACACAGTTTGCAGATGCTGCTGGTTTGGGACGCAATCCTAACCTCAGGCATACATTGTTATAAAACTCCAGAAGACAAAATGCACTGTTTTTCCCCAGTGGTTCACGGTAATAGATTTCCAAGATATTCAGAGATGTTCGCCACATTTTTATTATAATTTGATCTTTGCAGATAAAATGTTACAGCCAAAGTCGGGCAGTTACTGAATCAATGAAAAGATTTTAAAATCAGATATTAATCATATTTACAAAACCCTACAGACACCACAGAATGAATGGTTAAAACTCAAATATGTTAAATACAGTAGCAAGAGAACGATCTGTGATTTTGTTCATGCATTTTATTTCAACCATCTTGTTTTTTTCAGCGGGAAAAACAATGAGGGTTATTAATTGGAAAAAAAATGGTATCAATCATCTTCTGCTCCAAAGTACTAGACAATTAATTTTACTGGTCTAGTACTGTGTAAATTCAGTATCTTCTGTTTACAATCACTTGAAGATGTTTGCATGAGAAGTTTGTGGTCTGAATATGCAGCAGTAGAAACCTGCTGTTTTCAGTGGGGACAAACCTTTTTTGTGGTCATGAGTGCTTGCTATTAAACAAACAAGATGCTATCAATAAGAGACTGGCATTTGAGACGCTGGAAATCTATGACTTTTAGAATAATTGTTTCTCTTGAAACTCTTCAGTCTTACGAGAAGTCAGAATTATACAAGAAAATCCATTTTTCCCTACAATTCAATAAGGAGGCTAAAAGCACTGAACTCCTGTTATATTTCAGTATGAAAAATAAGCTTAGAGGTCCTAGTGAGGCTTTCTGCACTTTAACACAAGTAAATTCAATTAATTATCTAAGGCCTAGCAGATGGCAAATTTATCAGATGATTTATGACTTCAATGAGAGTTTGTACAATTATTTTCAAAGCAGTAAACCCAGCGGCTTCCCATTACGATGCCGTGCTATTCGCTGCATGACCTGTAACGTGAACTTGTGCAGTATTCCCCAGGCACAAGTAACCACACAAGCTCAAGCCCAGAACCCCTCTCCGCTGAGGCTGGGGAGCAAAACACAGTATTATTGATGACTCCAGCCTGCATCTTTTAAGTATCTAAGGTTCAAAGCACGTTGCAGAGGCTCAGGCCAGTGAGGGCAAGATGCACTATCTAAATAAATGTAATCCACACCCAGTAATTTCTGCACCCACCCCTAGGCTCTTTGAGCGTTAGGAACAGAAACGTGAATTGCTATCTCAGGCTGTCGCAACTTTACAGCCCAGACTGCCTTGGGATGCGCAGACAGGCTGTCTCCACAGCTCCTAATGCTTTCCCAGGTAGCTACTCTCCTACATCAGCACAGGAGAAAATCAGTTTCATGGATTTTTTTTTTTTTTTCCATTTGGCAACCGTCTTTTGCCACTCTTCCAAGGGGAAAGCAGAACTTAATGTCTTCCCTTTGCTCCTGCACCTCCAGGGAGGGACGTGTGGAAGCTGGGGCTGCTTCTTCCCACGCATGTATCTGAGACTCCACATTCTTCCTTCTACACGACAGACCTTTTCTAAGCTATATTCATCATTCAACCTTCATCTTTTCCCCCATCTCTTCCTTTTGAACTGAGTCTTCTTATCTCCTGTCTTCTCTTATTCCTGTCCCTCCTTCTCTCCACCCACACCCCCATGGAGCTGCTACTGTATTACACTGTCATGAGCTCTATAGTCAAGCAGAGAGTAGAAGCAATGACCCAATGAAACAGGAGAAAATTTCCTGCTTTCTGCTCGATTACATCTTCATAGATCCAAGCCACGTATCTTCTGCAACACTTAGGACTATGGCCAAGGTGGCAAACTTTTGAAATAAAGGGGAGTCCTAGAACAAAATGGTGCTGATAATACTTGCTAATAACCACCAAGGCTTAAAAAGTGCCTCACGGAAAAATTCTGCAAGGTGACAAAAATGTCTCAGATTAGAGGGAACGTAATTTCTGATACTTGCTGTATTGTAAGCACCGGTTGTTTGGAAATGCCACAAAACCCCTCCACTTACGCACATCGCAGCTTGCGAGGTTTACTGAGCTTCCCAAATTCATCCATGAATACGGCAGTAAGCTGAACTGGATCACATCTAAGCTTGGCACAGTAGGACCCCTCTTACATGTGACTGAGCAGCCTTTGTTTTTTTCAGTACAGAAGCATCACCGGAGAGCACCTGGTGAGGAGGCAGCCCAGCAGCACGCTACTTCGGAGACCCAGGGCAGGATTTGGGTTCAGATTTGTTTTGCTCCCTGCTTCATATCTCCTGCCAGCTCTCTTAGCAGAGAAGAAGTAGAGAACTGTGCTCCCAGCAGTGAAGCAAAGGGATTGCAAAGAATCTCAAATAAAAGATCGATCATACAAAATGAAGGCAAAACGAATTATCATTTCTAATTTTTTTTCTGGAAACAATTGAACTGCTTGGCCAACATTTCCCAGGTAAGTCAGCAGGAAGCAGTTACTCCTTGTACAGTGGGGGGAGAATGAGCATCCAGGCTGAATTACAAGTGCTAAAACCTGACTTTCATAATAGGAAGTACTAGGTACTTCTTACTAAAAATTGTCTTCACAGTACCACAGTTCTAAACTCTTCTTTTTAGATGTGCAAGTTGTGAAGAAAGGTTGCACATACACAGATTCATCAATCACAAAATTAAAGAAGCTGCCCTTTATTTTGTTTTATGAATTAAAAATGCACTAGTCACACTGAAACAACACATTACTTGAAGCTACATGTACTAGAAAAGCTGAAAAGTGAGGCAACAGCTGACTGCTAGAGAGCGAGGGCAGAGCTACCCCGGGTACCGACAGGAACGGCAGAAGCAGCCCTGCAGTGGGGCACTGGTCCTCAGCATTGTACTCCTAAGACCAGTACATTAAAAACCCTCATGCCAATAAACATCTCCAATACAGTCAATGTTGATAACATTAAATTTTTTTGCAGCACTGTGTGTAACTATTCTGTAGTTTTTTTCAGTACTGCATCGGTAATCAAGAGCCTCAGCATATTTCTGGTTTTAGGAACCGGATCCCATGCGGTTTATTTGCCCTGTGAATATAATTCAGCAGTTTCTACAATGACTTTCATTGCTCCAAAAGCCTAAATATAATCCTCATACATGACACCAGACACGTATCAAGCCTAACGTAAAAATCTCAACGGATGTAACTCTCATCTGGAGCTGCCTTTTCCCCATGTACACAGAGAAATCCCTGCCACGTGTTCACTCTCCGCATTTACATTTTAAGGTAATATTTAATCAGATGCTTCGCCTGGGAAATGACGGCACCCACTGAAAGTAGGTCATGATTATTATCAAAAGAAAGATCACCATGCTGGCTTGTTTTCTTGGGAATCTCAAAATCAGAACGGGTTAGAGATTTTGTTCGGTAAAACAATACCTTTTTTAAAATACCTTCAATGGAAATATTATCTTTTATAGTGAGCTCTGCTGTAGGTGGCTTAGGACGGAGCCACACAGGAAGCAATATTACTGATGTGCCCTTAATCCTGCACTGAACCAAAGCCTCACTGTAACAGTTCTTTTATCTGCTGATCATTTCATGAGAAATAAACTCTCTGCTGAACCAGCAGGAATGGTTTTCCTACGGAAAACTATTTTGTATTCTTTTTGCCAGGACTGTTTTTAAAAAGAGTGCACTGCTCTATCTATCACAGGAATAAGCATCGCTTCCAAAGTCTAGTCTTCTATTGAATCATATAATAAAGAAGGAGCCACCATATATTAAATCTATTGCATTTTGGCTATCACTACTTGTAGTTTTGGAATGCTAAAATTAAAATTCTTATTCCTGTAAGTAATTATTAGTTTAATATTCTCAGAGGGAAGTAATTTGTATAATTCTAAATCCAAACATCTATCGCTCTCTACAACTACCTGAAAGGAGGCTGTAGCCAGGTGGGGGTCAGTCTCTTTTCCCAGGTAACAAGGGATAGGATGAGAGGAGATGGCCTCAAATTGCACCAGGGCAGGTTTAGATTGGATATTAGGAAAAACTTCTTCACTGAAAGGGTGGTCAGGCACTGGAACAGGCTGCACAGGGAAGTGGTTGAGTCCCCATCCCTGGAGGTATTTAAAAGACGGGTAGATGTGGTGCTTGAGGACATGGTTTACTGGTGGACTTGGCAGTGATAGGTTAACGGTTGGACTCGATGATCTTAGCGGTCTTTTCCAACCTAAACAATTTCTATGATTCTATTCTATGATTAACAGAATACAAATGATGCCTTACACATAATGCTACTGCAAAATTATAATAGAGTCAGTTACAGCCAACACATTTCCAAAGCTACTGTTTATAAATTCAGACATCGCTCTCTTGATTTGTTCAGTCTTAATAGTAATAATGCGATAAATAGCATAGTAAACAAAGCAAGTATTTAATCTTTTGTTTTACTGGTGACAAAAAAACAGTTTCTTAGATTTTAGGATAATTAAACTAAAGAGATTTTTGCAACCGAACACTGAAATAATTTCTCTCTTAACATGAGATTTAAAAGAACCTCACCAAAAAAGACACGAGGGGACAGATTAAACTAAACAAGCATAGAAATAAATTTAGTAAGCAAAAATGGAAGTCTCTACCGTTAATAGCAGATTTGTTACACAACAAAATGCAAATTAAGTACAGGCTCAGAAGAACACAATTCTAGGGAAGTCCAGGAAATATATGCAAGTGAAGAATTTAATCTTCCTTAATCTTCTCACGTGGTATGATTAATCACCCACCAGTAAACTGGAAGATGACTGTCATAAAGATAACAACAGAAACAATATAAAATTACCAGAGTTATGCCACTATACAGTTATGCTCCTAAAAAAAATATTGCATTCCCCTACTCCCTCTTGCAAATGTGATTCAGTAGCATGTGATTTGTGACAGAACAGAATAATAATTCTTTGTTGCGACTGGTTCCTATTAGCAATACTCTCTATACAGCTACCAAAAAGGCTAAAGGTCAGTAACCGACTAAGCATGGAGGCAAATATAAGGCCATATTTAGGTTGAATAACTTCCACTAAAGAAGTTAAGCAATACCCATTTGGTAACAGGGAGCTGGTGCTGCCGGGCATCAATGAGAAGGGCGCGGGAAGGTGCTGAGTGGTGAGCTGCCGGGGTCCAACAATGGGGAAAGGCAGCCCGAGGAGTGCTGGGTAACGGAGGCTGTCTTGGTGCTGTCCCAGCACCTGTAAAAGTCTGTTGAGACTCGATCCAAATCAACAAATAAAAATGGTGTCTCCTTGTCATGTAAATAGATTATTGCCATTCTCAAGAGCTGTGTGCAGGATGCAGTTTCAATCTAGTCTCGCTGTACATTACTACACATGCCTCTTAAAACCTGTTTGGTTTTTTTTTTCATTTAATAAAAAAGAAACTACCTGCTTGTATATGTGAATCTGCTACCTGACAAATGGGACTACCTTGCTTAAAATACACCTACATTCCTTGTGGCTGGGGTGAGCACCTGTAAAATATTCTGATGAATTTCATTGTGAGGTAGAATACAGGTTTGCGAGGGGCTGCAGAAAGGAGAGTTAAACATCCAAGATTCTTCTAAAACCATTCTTTTAATTTTAAGCTATTACCACCAGTATCCCTGTACTTTACATCGTATTTTGAGTTTGGACCTGAGTCCACACACGCGCCCATATGCACCTGACTTTCACTTTGCATAGAGGCCAATCCATATTTAGAAATACAAAAATAATAGAATAATAGCATAAATAGAAGTAATTTCTGGGAAACAGTGCAAGAAGAAAAACCCATAGGCTTTTACAACCTTAGTGCATGCCCAAACATACCGCTCTCTACGGTTTTGAACGAGTAAACATATTCTTCCAAGCTGCCCCAAGTAACCCCTTTGTCCCTGCCACTACGTCAAGAGATCGCTCTTTGAATTGTCCCCATGTCACGTGTCAAAGGACAAGTAACATTTATAAATAGCTTTAAAATTTGGGACAGCTGCAAGATGTCATGAATAACTGCATATCTGAGGCTTAGGTACTAATGAGCAGTAACAGCCTGAGTAGGGTGACTGGGTAACCACAGCCTCTGCCATCGGGGGGCAGCTACTGAAGCAGGTCAAAAACTAAGCTAATGCCTTTTTTTTGCTTTGAGCTGGCGCACATCTCATAATGCGCTTAGACTCCAGGACTGGGAACCAAACAGCCATGTCCTGAACAAGCATCCACCCCAGCAGTCCAGGACAAAGAAGGGACATTCCCCTCCAAGGGAAGGGCGTGCCATGCTCTCAGTTCTCCATGCAAACCAGGGCATCAGTAGTTCAAAAGGGAAATCTGATCATTCACAAAATATAAAAGGACAGAGAAGTCAATGAAATATAGCACCTGACTCAATGAGCCTTCATACGTGAGAGGTTTCACCAGAAACAGGTCAGAAAAAGAAGTTTTATGTAATTGTCATTTTTAAGTTCTCCCTTGTATCTCTGGCATACAAAAACAAGAGTTTTGTATAGCATAAAATTTTTGGACTTTCTTCTTCTCAATAATAAGAATGACACAATTTAAATTGAACAGCCAGAAGGCCATTCACATAACAAAATATTTCTGGTTTAACCTTTTTCAAGGAACTGCAGTAAATCTGAAAGTGAGCAGATGTGCAAATGGTATAAAACAACATGAAATGATACAGTAATCTCTTTATTTTACCTGTATTTAGAGAATACCTTACTTCAGAACACAAAAGCAGCTTCTGCAGACAACCCCCACTGCTGCCAGGCTTCACGCGCTCTGCGCCACAGTTGTTAGACTACCACGAAGCAAATCATTCATCTTTGGCCAGCAAGTTGGTCAGCAGTTTGAACAGAGTACGCAGAAACTTGTGCGAGAGCAAAACTGTCTTGGCAGCTCACTACAAAGTTAAAATACAGAACCCACGTGTCTGCTGAAGCGCCAAGGCTGATGGAAGCTCCTGAGCGGCCCGGAGGCTGTCCGGGCAAGCAGGGCACGCAGCTCCGAAACACCAGCTCTCCCACAACAGAGATTTCTCTTCACTCGAACTGGACCTGTCACATTAAGCAGCTACCAAAAGCATGTGGTAACAGCAAGAATGTGATTTTCTTTCCCCTCCTCTGTGTTTAATTCTCCCCCGCCTCTGCACCCACCAAAATTGATTCTAAAAAAAAAGAATTACCGTCCCTAGTCCTTCATTAAAGAAATCACCCTCGTTTCACTGTTTTTCATATGAAGATGTCTGTAAGACTGTATTAGTCAAGGAAAAAAAAATTTCTACAATATTTTATATTACCAAGAATATACATAAACTTTCAACAGGAAGCTGTAGTCAAACAAAGCATTGTTGCCAAAACACCTGAAACAACTTTGGTAAACAGACTCTTCCAAAGAAACTGAAAAAGGGAAAGAAACAGCATAAATTAATGGGAAAAAAAATCTGATTTCCAGTTGTAATCATCTCAGGTATAGCAGATAAATAGGACTTGTGACTATGACTTTAAATAAAGTCCTCACTAAATTTTATTTAATAGCAGATTAAAAACAAATCCAGTTATTCTAAGCATTACACAATACTGGAAAAGGCACCCAGAGAACTGATGTGATACCGTTACCAGCTGCAGCTGTTCAGTTACTCAAAACCTCCCACACCAAACCAGAAGATTTTAAGACACAGGAGAAAGGGAGGTATATTGACATCCAGGGGATACTGAGCTTAAAGCAAATCGTATTAGGGTGAAAATCCTGTGGGGAAAAAAAGAATAAAAGAAAAAACAAACAAACAAAACCCGACCAGAACAAAATCCCAAGTGATGGAAGTCTGAATGGAAACATTCTCAGGTTTTTCCACACAAAACTGCATTATTGCCTGTGTAAACTTTTCCCATGATTACACAGCCTTTTACTGTAGCACCACAACTCAACCCAGGATAGTTAAAATTAAGTTGTACTAAGTAATGTCACATAAACTAATTTGCCAGAGCACATGCCAGCCAGTCACAATATGAAATTATTCTTAATTCTACTTCTTTGACTGAAGTGAACTCAATGGAAGAGAAAAATGCTGCATCTCCTATCAGACGAGAAAATTCTTCATTGGGATAGAGCGCAGTGTCCTACCACTGCCTGCCCCAGTGCTGAGCAGGCTAACAACAGTTAGATTTTCCCCATTATATTCAAAGCCATAGTACATACAAAAATATTTTTATTTAAAATAACATTCAATCCAGCCTATTATGAAGGCTAAAAAACCCCCTTGTTTACGACTTGCAAGTTCAGTAGCTCATGTCATACTGGCAACTTTTAACGTGCCAGGAAAACTAATCATATCTAACTTGCATAAATACTCAAACCTCCCAAAGAGGCAAGGTTCACCCTTGGCTAGAACGTACGCAGGATGCTCCACATGTGGATGGAAAAGGCACTGCAGATCTTCCAGAGTGGAAATCAGTGACACCTTCTCATGTTTGAAACTTCAAATTTGTGCTGTTCACAACCCAGTTTTCCACAAATCTCAGCTGGTCAGCCTCTTTCTTCCTTTCCTTCCAAGAGGAAAGAAGCACGTTGGGTCCCTGGGCCTAAAATGATACCTTTTAGTCTCTAGCACTGAATTTTGAGACATGTCCATTTGACAAGAAGACACAGGAAAACACATCATCAAAATATTCTTTATTAATGATTTCACAAGTCATCTTCTGAGTCATTATCCTCAATTTTTTGCAGCGGCCGCTTAACACCAATTATTACATCTATGGAGAGAAGCTGCGTAACGCAATGAAGAACTGAAATGACTAACTGGTATTTGCAATACACCGATTCTAAGCCTTTCTCTTTCATAGGCAGTGGCTGATTTTTTCTGAGTGCATTTATGGCTTCAAGATAGAATTTGGTGAAGCTGTTTCGTCCTGTTGTCCTGTATAAGGACTTGGGAATACTAAGCAAAGCTTCAGCAACAACATTAGATATAACAGTTACCTCTGACTGCTGAAACTGTTTTGCATAGTACTGAATATAATAATGTAATAGGATTTCAAAGTAACCTCCTACTGGCAAAACCGATCCTGCTTCTATAAGGGAGTTGGAATGATTCTGTGCAATACTTACACAACTCTCTTCATGTTTAAATGGAACTATATTGCAACTTGTTTTCTCTAGATCTTTGCCAACATCTAGGTGTTCACGCGCAGTGACTATATTAGCATTATGTGCTGCTGATACAACAGTGCTATAATTCTTTTGATTGTCCACAAGTAAATCACTTTTATAGTTCTCACGCGCATCACCCGGATGCTCGCATTTTGCATGCCGTTTCTGTACGCCTCTTGAAGAGCCGCCTCCTTTGGTGGCAACATGGAACTTTTCAATGTGCGAGACAGGATCTGAGGGTGCTTGCAGGTCTGTTTGCGCACATGCTGGATTTTCACTTCCCTGCAAGTCAGGGTCTACAATTTGTGTCTCTGTTTCGTCCCTAAGCGTCTTCAGTTGTCGTTCAGAAACCTGATTACTGTTGCAAGAAATATTTTCTATTATGAGTTGCTTCTGAGTGGCTGAGGAATGCCAGCTGCAAACATCTGCAGCTTCATTCTGGCTTTCACCTTCTGCTTTGCACTCCTCCCTCTGATCGACTCTTTTAAATAGCTGCTGCAGCATTGTAAATGCCCCTTGTAAAGCAGCAGCATGTTGCTCAATAACACCATCCACCGGCCCACAAAGAATCAGGCAATGGGGCTGAAAGGCACACACGCTGGTGAAGCCAATGTGAACGCATCTCTTTGAGCCCAGCAGCAAGGGCTGGCAAAACGTCGCCACTGCGGTTTCAGTGATTTCTCTGTGTAGGTTATCACCAAAAGGAGCATAAGGCGAGACTCCTGTGATTTCACAGATAAGGGCCACTTCTTCCGACGATAAGCACTCTACCACAGACACACCGTATAATTTTGCGTAGTAGATAACTACTTCCTCTTGCTTCACGCTCGACAGTAACAGTTTAATGCCGTTGCTCTGCAAGCGTTTCATTAAGGCTTCTGTCCTCTGTGAGATCCAGCGCAGGGAGGCCTGGTACCGAGCCTCGGAGTCGACGACAAACTCGACGCCGGGGGCTGCGAGGGCGGGCCGGAGGGGCTCGGTGACAAGCACGGCCCGCAGCTCCCCGCCCGCCGGGCAGTAGGCCGCGAAGTCCCTGCGGAGGACGAGGCCGGGCAGGACCCTGGAGCTGGCCACGGGCAGGCCGGCCACGGCGGCGTGCAGCTCGCCGAAGCGGCGGCCGAGGAGGCGCAGCGCCTGCGGGCGGGGGCCGGCGGCCGGGGCGCAGCGGCGGCAGTACTCGCCGCAGAGCCGCGCCAGGAGCCGCCGCTCGCCCGGCCCCAGCCGTCCGCCCAGGTAGGCCTCCAGCAGCGCCTCCAGGGCGTCCCCCTCCGCCTCCGCCCGCCGCCCGGGGAGCGCCGAGAGGAGGTGCCGCCGCAGGCCCTGCGCCAGGGCCCGCTCCAGCACCTGCGCCTCGAAGGCCCGCAGCGCCCGCCGCAGGCCGCCGCCGCCGCCCGCCGCCGGCAGGCCGCCCAGCACGCCGGCCAGCAGCACCACGAACGTCTTGGCGCCGTCCCCCGTCGCGGCGCGGTGGCCGCAGGCGCAGGCCGCCATCATCCTGCGGGCACACGGGCGGTTAGGCGGAACGGAGCGGCACCGCGCCCGGCCCGCCCCCCGCCCCCGCCGCGGTACCTGGCCGTCGGCGGCTCCAGGCTGAGCGCCTCCAGCAGGCGCCGCCCGTCCCGGGTGAGCAGCGCCTCGCCGCTGGGCCGCACCAGCAGCGCCCGCCCGCCCCGCGGGCCCAGGGCGCCGCGCACCGCGCCCGCCAGCGCCGCCGCCTCCTGCGCCAGCCGCCCCAGCTCCGGCCGGCCCCGCTCCGGCCGCCCCGCCATGGCAACCGCCGCGCCGCGCACCGCCCCTTCCGCCGGCCGCCCAGGGCAGGCCGCATGCGCGGGGCCGCCCCGGCGCCCCGAGGGGAGACCCCGGGCCGGGGGACCGGCGCAGAGAGCCCGAGCGGCGCGGAGGAGCGATACGTCTTTATTGGGGGCGGCGGAAGGGCCGGGCCCGGTCCCGGGGCGGCCCCCCTCCGCCGCCCGGTAACAGTCCAAAACACAGGGTGGCGGCCGAGCAGAGACAAGCGAAGCGAGGCGGGCTGCCTGCCGTGAAGCCTCATCGTCCCCCCCCAAGCGGGGCACCGGCGACCAGGAGCCTGCCCTCTGTCCTCGCCTGCTTCGCGGCTACCTTCAGGATAAAGAGCCGAAATAATCTGTCTGTGAGGCTGGTGTTTTGGTATGGCTGTTTCTGTAATGCCACAAAGTACGGCAGCTTCACGGTACCAAACACCAGAAATCCTCCACTCGTGGCTCACCCGCTAGGAGAGGGAATAATGTAGTATGTTTTAATCGTTGATTTTTTTTTTTTCCCCCGGAGTCTGACTAAGCAGGAAAGTTAGTTTTCAAACACAAAAGCCCTTACAAAAGGTCAGATGTTACATATGGCACAAACTTGACAAATCTTCTTTACATGTCTCAGAACAGCAAGAAACCCATCAAGAAGGCACTGTTTACAATACTTGAATATCTCCTAAATTTTCTGTGATTTGAGGATACCCTTGAAATAACAATAATTAAAACTTAACAGATGTACAGAATCCTTGTTACATGTTATTTACACAAACAGTGGTGAAGTAATAGCCTTTAAGAAACTATGAAACATTGAATCCAAAGTCTGTTTCATAAACCAGTCTAGCAAAAAAACAAAACAAAAACAAACAAAGAAAAATCCCAAAGGCACAGGAGGGCAGCGAACAACAAACAAAAAAAGGAAGAAACCACCATCACTACATTTTATGGGACAACCTTGCAAATAATTTATGAGATTTAACTGGGGGGGGGAACAACCAGGCTATACCCTCATTAAGTAATGTCAACTATTTAAAAGGAATCAACATGTGAAATGCAAGAAGCATCATCTACTGCTGAAACTGATACTTGCTACATTTCACATGGCGTATTTACTTTTTCTTACCTTAGGTCATCTGTACCTAACTAGGCAACCTGTACCTAAATGGCAAATTAAAGGCTTAGAGTGCACTCGAAAAAATGAAACAAAAACACATGGTAACAAATTCTGAAAATATTTCCTGTACAAGAAAAAAACAAACAAAAGATTTGTAAATCAAGTGTGAAAAAACAAGTGCTGTTTTAAACTTTAAAAACTACTAGGAGGCCACAGCCCTCAAACATCTGCAAACTGTACAATCAATTTTTGTAACTATGTGCAGAGCTTAAGTACATAACATTCAAGATCAGCTACACATCATGGTTAAACGGGACAATGGTGATGTGCTAAAGACAAGGCTTCATACATGCCCGTGACCAGCTGTACTGTAAAATTCCAGCAAGACATTATTAAGTTGTTCTTCACAAGAAGGAACAACATACAAAACCCAGCAAAACAGGAATTACTAGGTTTTCAATGTACTTTTTAGAATTTAAGTTATCTAATCATACAGTCAAGCAGAAGTCTGCAATTTTACTTTTCAAAAAGTTTCATCATATATCCTTTACCTTCCTGGACCATCACTAAAACCACTTTTACAACAGAATTAAACTCTAAAAAATAAGTTGAAAAGGAAAAGTTGAATGCACAGGCATTTTGTCTCGCTCTGTTCAAGTCTTTTACTTATCTTGAGCTGAGCATGCATTTCAGATATGGAGTATCTGTTTAGTCTGACATTGTCCAACACCCTGCTGCCAGCCAGCTGGCTAGGTCAAATCCACACCTACTACCATGCAGTCTGTGTAAAAATACATGCAGACTGTGTTATTAACTGATCTTGAACAGAAGTGATTAAAAAAAAAATCAACGTGAGAGGGCAGAAGGACATTTCTATTTACAAGGGAGATAAAAGCTTGTAACTATCAGTCAAGAGGTTCAGCACCACAAATTTAGCAGAGTATTATTTTAGGGGATTGAAGTTATTGCCCAAATTCTCACTCATTTCCTCTTGTATTACTCCCATGTACAGAGTATACTTAAAGGCTTGTAACGGATCTTAAGACAGGTGAAGCTTTGACATCTGAATGCGATAATAAATGGCCAGATTCCAGGCTGAGAACATGAAATTAATGCTATTACATTCTGCTTTCTTTATGCCATTTTATACATGGCTAACAACTTCAGTTTCTGTTCAGAGACCTATCCCAGGGATTTTTTTTCCTTTTTAAACAGTGAGGTACTTTCTACGTTCACAAATTTTACCTCATCAAATGTAGATATAATAGAGGTCCAATCAAGTTTGGTCTTGCCCGCGTATACAAGATGACTCCGGTTAAGGTACCTCATATTCCAGAAAATTATTCCAGAAATTATTCAAACTATGCTAATATGAAGCTGTAAGAAATAAGCTGAAGTTGACTGCTTAAGCAATAAACTTTTACGTAGCTGACACCCAAAGAAGGGGAAAGGTAAAAGGGGAGGTGTGTGAAGATGTCAGCCGCAGGAATATATGAGCTAGATGGACAAACAACAAGTAAATAGCATTTTCACTAAATACTGGGTGAGACTGATGCAGAACAGAAAGGTAGATCACCTGGAGAGTCAGGGAGGCTGCCCAAGGCAGAGGGATAACTGGGCCATGGCAAAAAGCCAAAAGTGACCTTTGAACTGTTCCACTGCCTGGGATGGATTTGATTTCTGAGAGGATCCTCTGAGAACAAACTTGGCTGCCCTGCGTGTTGTGCCGCCCATCCTCCTGTTGTCTCATCTGGGTTACTGAGAGCACCTTCACAATCCTACAGCCCCTTTTTGACTTGGTACGCTTGACTGGCATAAGGAATTCACCAGATAAACACTGGCACTAAGGTTTTTTTCTGGAATTCTACAAGTTCTATACATGCACATATTTATTCAAATAAAACTGTTAGAAACCCTGGTTTTAAATTGAAACTTAAGCTTCACATTAATCTGTATGGCTATGGCATAATGAACAGGTGCATCTGTGTATTCTGTTAGGTAGTATATACTGCAGTAAGGAGGAATTGAACAAAGACTCAGGGTTTCACTCTCGTTTGTTTTGATATGTGCGTTGTTAGCCATCCCACAATTTCTGAAGACTTTCCCCTTGTAAACGCACGTTTTCATTTGCAAGTGAACTCTGGTGCCCGAATTCTGTTCTACATCGTCTGCCTTTTGGGAGGTTCAACTCAAGCTACATACTAAGCACACCTTTGCATCTTCACGTTTTGTTTCAAGAATAAGAAAGAGTCCTGGCATCAGCAGTCTGTCTGCTTACTGTGATGAGGCCATACACAAATGTAAATTCAAAGCTGTAGGTTTATCAAGACTTACAAACATACTGTAAATCCTTGACATTTGCAATTCATGAGTGGACCAAGACAGTACCTTCCCAGGTGCTGTACTGTTAAAAATGGGCTCTGTACAGCAGATGCAGGAATGTTTTTATGAAGACTCTGAAGTTTTAAAACTATAAAAATAAAACAGCTGGCTTACAAGCCACTATAGTAATTCAGGATAAAAACTGTCATACTTCTAAAACAGATCGAGGACATTACATTACAGAATTCCCAAAGGCTTCAGCTTTTTACTTGCCAGTTCCTAACACTCGTGATCTTTGTATAATAATGTAGTTGTTTGACCTTAAACAGAAGTTTACTTCCAAACACCCAATGCCATTTACAAAAACTGTTGGCTACTTCAAAAGGTCCTTTGTTACAAAATGGTAAGTTTAAATGTAACAAAGTATGCTCGTTTATCATTCTATCGTAACAGGAATCGCATCCTACCTACAGAGTCTGACCTCTGAATTTTTAACTTCATCTATTCGGTGGTGAAGATTCATCAGTACAGCATATGACGTAATACAAAACACAAGGCTGATGTCGTATGTCTGCGAGACAGAGGCACACACCAGAAGCAAGAGTGTACTGGCACTTACACAATTCTTACTTCAACTGGGTAGACAGGAGTATGATTCTGAACCATGGACGCTGAGGCGAAGTTCTGTAAGTTGTTGCTATGGGCCTCTTTTAGATAATATTGCATTATTTAAAGTCCAACCTAAAATATGGTCCCCAGTAACAGTTCGATCATTCCAGTTCAGAAAGGCCCTTGTTCACACTTCTTATTTGAACAAGAAATTAATGATAAGCTGCAGCAGAACCACGAGTAAAATGAAGACATAGTGCTTAAACTGCAAGAAATGGTAGTCCACAGGTGGTGAATTAGAAGCGACTCTATTTCGCAGAGCCATAATGTCTCTGTAAGATAGAAAATAATATCCTGTAAGTCACAATCTAGACAATTTGGCATTTTCTAGTATGTTAGAGCTCCCTACAGAAGACAGTTTTTGAGGAAAATTATGAAACATCATTGAGCAATCAACATTTGGGAAGAAGGGTAGTTTAAAGACATCAAGGCCCTAAAGGAGAAAGATAGATACCAGCCTCCAAGGAAAAAAAGCTAGAAAATTAGTATTCTCTAAGCCATTTTAAAGCATTTTATTTAGTACTACCTCTTAATGTCTTCTTGTGTTTCCTTTATAGATTCAATGGCACTCTGCAGTTCACCAAGGTCTGCCCCTTTTTTCCTTATTCTTGTATTATGCTTCAGAAGTTGTGCTAGAAAGATATGAAAACGAGACATAATTCACAGAAGTGACTGCTAAGTCAAAAAAGGAACAAAGTACTAATGACAAACCCAAACAGCTGCAAAAAAAAAAAGGAGAAAGTTTTCTAACTAAGCTTCTATTGAAAACTAAAACTTTATTTCAGAGTCACCTATAGCACAGAAGGACAGCAAGGTAAGCGCTTGAAATATCTTAAAACATTCACTGTATTGTCTAATTTCTGCAAGCATTATCAACAACAAAAATCTGCTTTCTAGCAACATACTGATCTACAAATAAAAATGATTCATCTTGTTTTAAGAAAGGAAAGAGTTTACAAACATGATTTTTCCCCCAGATACTAAATATGTGCAGCACTTAAGCCTACCTACACTACAGGTTTAAAAGGACAGGAAAGTTTGCAATTAAAATGATAAGCCATTCTGCCTCTTTTGTTTTTCCAGAATGTGCTTCGCATTAGATAAAACTGTGATCTAAAGCATGCATTATTTCATAATACAAACATCGAGATAAGGAGAGTATGTGTGACTGCAGACCTCTGTTTCACTGTCAAATAAATTTATTATTTCTGTATGCAAATGTATCTTTTCCTACCTTCACTCCCAGAGGAATCCTGGTTATCAGGCTCCGGGGATGAGAAACCACACTCCCCTTTCTTCTGACTGGTTGGCTTTCGTTTGATTTTTGGAACGTTAACCTGCAATTGATAAACTTATGACTTATTTCCAGAGAACCAGAACTGTAGCAAAGCAGCACATTCTAACAGTAACAGTTAAAAGCACAACATCTAATAGAAGTCCAAGTTAAAATTTTTAATGTATAAGCAGTCTGAAGTTTGTGCATCTTCCAATTTACGGGACAATACACATTAAACTGTTGAGTTCAAGTTTGCATATTTTATATCCCTATCCAATCAAGTCACCTCTACCGCTTAGGACACACACAACACAGAAGTGAAAGACTATGGACTGGGTAAACTACATTTTACAGGATAACAACAGTATTTCCTATTGTTTCCAATGCTTTGATGACCTTTATACATATAATGCAATATATATAAGGCCCTGGATCTCGCTGCACCTGCTAACAGAACTGGAACATACCATTGGTGTCCGATGTCGAACTTTTGTTTGGATGGTGCCATCTTTTTCAAATTGGATCATATCATTCAAAGGGTCCCACGGTCTGGTACTAGGTAAAGTAAATATAATTGATTAATACCACAGCGATTTAAATCAGAAATATTTTCCTGCTCAGAAACTATTTGCTATGAACAGGGAAGCTCGCTCTCTCCCTGTATAGAAGCCAGACATGGAATAAGCGATCCCATCTTCCACCTATAGACCAGTCCTAGTCTGAAGGGCTAAGAGAGCCAAAAATAAACTTCACGTCCAGGTCAAACCCTCAGCCAGCTGGTAAGAGTACAAGCTATTGTATTAACCAACGATATAATTATGAAATTATCTGGCTAGAAAGGTACATTTGTCAAACACGGAAAGGTTTTCTGCTTGATGTACAGTTATTATTCTAGAACTACAGGGAAATTAGGGGATTTTTAAAATTATTATTATTATTTTGGACTGTTGTTTGTTTTTTCTTTTAAAAGATGCCTAGGAAGGAGAGGTTAAGAACCAGTCACCTCAAACCTGCTTTCATCCCAAAGTGGCTAATAGTAATCAAGACTGGTTTCAAGAGGCACTAATGAGCTATGCACAGTTTTCTTGTTCTGATTTAAGAGTGCTTTTCCAAGCACAGGTTGATATAGAATTTAAAAAAAAAAAAAAAAAAGTCTAGCAAAAGACACATAGCTCACTAGAGAACAACAGGCAGCCAAAGGCAAAATGTGACATCCCCACGGATTACAGCCTTTTCAGGACAGAAACTGCAAGTCAGCTGCATGAAGATGGTTCTGATGCACAGCTTTAGTGAGAGCAGATTAAGCATGGATTTCCTTTCATCTCCTCCTGTATGCCTTTTAAAACGGTTGTAGCTGTTTCAGATATTGTGAACACAGACCTGCATTTACATCTTAGCTTAACCTGACTTGAATCAAATGTCATCTAAGGTAACTGGGTAAGAACAAGGCATTGCTCTCCCAAAGGTCTTTTGTATCTATAATCCAGATGCCTAAATCCATAATCCGGATACTTTAACAAATGCCACAGCTCACTGAACACATCTTTCACAGTAAGCGTAATACATGTGTGGTGGTGCATCCCCCGCCCCCTGCCCTGGACTGCTTTACAATCTTGGTAACTCCTGTCAAACTTGGCCTTTGTGTAACGAGTTTGATGGTTAAGCATCCCTTGACCGTATCAGAAACTCTTACATGGCTAAGGTGGGAGCAGCACTGTCTGTACCAGGGAGCCAATCACCCCCTGACAACCTTGGAATATATTTTATGTCTGTACCAGGGAGCCAGTCGCCTCCTGACAACCTTGGAACATATTTTACGTCTGTACCAGCTGCCCCTGACAGCCTTGGGGCCTATCTTATCTGGGCTGTACCTCAGAAGGATCTGTACCAGCATCACTGGGATTTTTGAGAACTTTAGTAATTTCCATCTCGGATTGTGAAAACAGGATGGAAATTTACTGATGCCTAAAGTCAATCATCTCGCGACCCTATAAAACAGCGGTACCAAGTGAGACCCTTTGAGCTCTCCTGGACCGCAGCGGGCTGCACCAGAATCTCCCTCTGAGTGGGACGCCTCTCGGAGTTTGCAAACTCTTAAGTTTGCATACGGAGGCCTGGCAACAGGACCTGAGCTTATCTCTGGTGCCCTTTGCTCCTGGAGGCTCGACTTTCGCCCGTTGAGACAATCATTTAAAGTGAGTATTTCACTGAGCTTGAGGAGAATTCTCATAGATGCCTTTATCTGCGTATATTGCATTTTCACTAAATTCATCTGCGCATATAGTGAGTATTTCACTGAAGTCACGACAAATTACTAGGTACCTTTATTAGACCTATTGTGTGAGTGTGTGTGTGTGTGTATGAATTGATTTAAATATTGCAGTAAACCTCATTTAATTGCTTTGTAGATGCTAGATTAATCAATGATTAGTTACTGCTAAATTCTTGTGATTCTCTCCTTCTTGTAAGCACACCTTAAACTGCTGCTATACATATATAATCCTTAGACATAAACCGTTGACCAAGTCTGAGACTAGGATTGGATCCAGCCGCACCTAGGCTCCTCTCTGAGAAGGAGTTTAGAAAGCAAGGGGGTCCATTCTGAACCTCATGACTCAACGGGAGGGCCTCCTTTACTCCCCAGCTTTTGTATTTTCTTCTATCTCTATTCGCCCCTCCCTCCCCTTCCTTCATGTATATATTCCATTAATTTAATAAGTAATAGAGTGAACCTCACCATCGAACTCTGTTAAATCACCTTTTTATAAATTTCTATTAAAATCGCTTTTTACAAATATCTGTGGTGGTGATTATTTAAGCAACCTAACCACTCATCCGTGACAACATGGACCAGGTTGTGAGCCGGCATTATTGCTTAAAAGGAGACAGAAGTTTCTTCCAGGGACTGCTGACGGCGCAGCCTGCTTTCTAGCACAGTAAAATTTTCATAGCACATCCTTGAACCACAACGCGTCAAGGAGACAAGAAATAACTCGGGTTAACAGGTCTTAAAGCTGCAGGGGATAGTCTGACAGAGTTAACGAGCAGTATTTTTCCTGATGGTTTTACACAGGGTTCAACAGCATGGGCAGTCAATTCAGCTGGACTATTCACAACTCTTCCAAAAGGAAGAGGCATCAACAGCACTAGAAGGTTCAAACCAAGAGAGGGTGTTTCACAGAGCATTTAGGGAATTTGGGGAATTCCTTGCTGCAGGATGTTTTGGGTGGTAAAAGTCTGCACAGGCTTAAGAGGAAACCAAGGAAATTAATGGAAAAGAAATCTACTGAGAGTTGCTAAATACACAGAATCCCTGCTTGGTTCCAGGAAACCTCCAAGTTGCAAATTTGCTGGAGACATGAAGAGTACTCAGGGTTCTTGTACTCTTCCCTATACATACCCTTAGGCCACTGCCCCAGTACTGCCATTCCTGTACAGAAAGGTGAAGGGTTCCCAGGCTTAGCCACGGGAATATACTTCCAGCATCCACGGCTTCAGAATTACTTAACTCAGAGTGTATCATCTGTGGATATTTTACTTTTACAATCCCTGCAACATAGAAGCATGCTGGGTATTGAAAAAGAATCAGCAGAATGCGGGCGTTCTGTGAAAACCATCGCTAGTAAAGGGCTCAGCTCCAAGCTGACTCTTGCAAGCATTGGTGAGAACACAGAATACATCCCAGAAGTCAGGGAGACAGCTACATCTTCATCTTCTGATCCAGATCACCACACAAAGAGATCACAGACACTCATGTGCACAGGGCACGTTCGATGGCTAAGCAGAGCCACCCCCTCAGTTTACAACACTCGTTGTTCTCAGAGTTATTCTAACATATAACAAATTAAATAGCTCAGTCCAACTAAGCACAGGCTTTTCTGATTCGCAGTTGGTATGCCCATCTGTACCACATTTTCCAGTCTGGGAAAATGTGTGTAGCTGCTCTAGTCAGTCTGGGGTGGGGGGAAAAGGAACACAATGCATCTCAAAGTGCCATGTCCAAGAAACTCTAGAACACAGCACAGATTTGTAGAGGCACATAACCATAAAGATAAAAAAGAAAAAGCCCATTGCAACGGTTACATGAAACATGGTTTGCTGCATTAGCCATCACTGCCTTTGCAACACTAGAAGGGCCAACCAAGTTCAGCTAAAAATTATGCATTTTACTTAAAATGCATAAATAAGATTATCAAATAGCGTTGCATATTTCACAAGTTTGAACTTAGCTATATATCTGAGTTCTTTTGCTCCTGACACCACAGGAAGACACTCAGCGACACTACCAAGCATTTAACAAGCAGTTTTTGTTACAAGCACTTCAGGACTCACTCAGCATATTTGTAGTGCCATTCTCCTGTGACTGAATCCTGATCGAACAGCTTGCACGTCCACTCTTCACCCTTGAGTTTCCTCTCTTTGGCACTCTTTCTCTGAGCTTCTTCCAGAACGTATTTCTCTTGAGTAGCTTCTGTTTGGTCTTTATTATTTATTGCTCTTGTCACTTGTTGCCAAAGCCTGACAAACGAGCAATAGAGAGAGTTACAATCTGGTTTGCAATTATTTCTGTCAACATTTCCTTAATTATAGGCTAAGTAAACAGATGAACCTCTAAATGGAATATTACCATGTTGTAATGTATGTTTTATCTACATTTCCACCAAGACTTTCCATGATTGTAAGGTTTGGAAATAATGATCTTATATTTAACGGTGTTGCTTTCTTGTTTTACAGACCAATATCAGTGAACATGGGAAAGAAATAAATCATAATTTGTTCATAATTTGGAGAAGATGATGAGTTTTATTTTGTCAAAATAATTAGACATGATTCTAAAGTGAACTTACTTCTCTGACTCAAAGTCATCTTGCTCTTCAAACTTCACTGTGTATCTAGGTAATCTACGCTGCTTGATATCAGATGTTGGGTTCCAGAATGTCTCTGAAACATCTGTCTTCTTGTCACTAATAGTAACTTCACTGTCCTGTAACATAGATAATTCAGTTACCTTAATTGTAATAATCTCAGAGAGTGCCAAAATAACCCAAAAGGAAGGAATAAGCATTTTTTTTTTTTGTAATGAGAATTTCTTTTCTTTTGGATGCACGTAGTTAAGAATAATTAGATACGCTAACTTTAAAATTCAATTTCTGCACTCCGCGCTAGTTCTAACTCAGAACAGAGATGCAATGGAACCATTACTACATCCAAAAACCAGCGGTGCCAGTGTCATCTCACCAGAACTGAAACAAGTTTAAACATTTCATGCTGGTGCCATAACAATTCTTCATAGTACTAACACATAAACATTTCACAAGCTGAAATGTATTTTCTTCATGAACTGCTCAAACGTACACAACTTTTCCATCTTTTAACAGTTGCAAATAACACTATGTTGATTCTATACTTTCTTGAGAACTAACTGTAAAGAGATACTTTCTAGAAAAGTGGTACTTAATCAACTCTTTTTTTTAAACTTGAGTCTTTTTTGTAACTAAGTGCTATCTTCACCTGCCTCAACTATCAGGCAGAATTTATAAAATACTACCACTCACTACTTACCCAGTGACCCTCCAAAATAGCCAGAACTTCTTTGCCAAGCTTAATTTTCCCTGATATTTGGTTAACACTGTCGTTGTTACCCAAAAAAGGCTGCAAAACAAGAATAAATGCTGTCATGTTTGTTTTAATAGCAAATTAGTTTTGCATTTATGTTTAGTGTTAAGGAAAAAAGTGCATTTATGAAATGTGATGCAAACAGCCCTGATGGTTTTTAATATTGTAACTTCTGCCCATTTAATCCCCAAAACAAGTCTAAAAACACAGTACGTTGTTCTTTCATGCTGTATTTTCATAAAAGATTTGCTGAGCAAAAGCATTTTCTAAGAAATGTGGAAGGAAAATGGAAAATAATGCAGAAAACAGTGACACAATGATATCTTGGAGGAAACAGTCATTCGCTGCACTAATTTCACCACTTTGCCAAGGACCATTTGTTACTAGAGATTAACTCCTGCAGAAGCAACAACAAAAATGATTGCCAGGGATTTTCTTCGGCTTTTTTGATAGTCTGCACATGTATCCTGTGGGCTGATGAGGCAAAATATGAATTAACACAGCCTCCTAACTTTTACGTTTCCCCTATAATTTCAACTGAATACAGTTTCCCTCTCCATGTGCACACTTATTAACAACTGTTTGTTCAGCTTTAAATCAGTTTCTGCCTCAAAGATGGCAAATGTATTTTACAAAGTGCAAGCCATCTCTAAGTAGTTTAGAAACCTTTAGAAACCTTTGTTTAGGTTTTGTGAGTGGGGTGCTCCTACAGCAAGCACAGCTGCCAAAAATAGACCATGTAAACTGTTGCTTAGCACTGGGCATTAGGCTGACATAAATGTTAGCCAAAGCCCTTGCATCATCTTGATTTGAGGTGTCACAAGCAACTTAAATTTTAGCCAGGATGGAAGAGGAGAACCTGGGTCCGAGTTCTCCTCCAAGGGCTCTCCAGGAATTTAAAAAGACCCCAAACATTTTTAGAGAATTAAAAATCACCGAGGTATATTAACAACAATACACAAAATACCTGAACCACTGATCAGATCACTAAACACTTGCCCTATTCTTATACTTTCCTAGACACACATTGTTGCCAGTGCTAGAGATAAGACAGACCGTTGCTTTTTCCCCAATAGAGCTGTTCTTTAGATTCATACAACTAGCAATACATTTGCATCTCTTATGCCTAGAGATGAAGACAGCACTGTAAGTTTCAGTCAAAACCTTTGGACCCAGAAGAACACATTAAAAAAAGAGATGACAATATAATTCCTTTTTTAATCGCTATTTGCTAGATACACATAGCTGGATATGTAGCAGTTAAAATGAAAATTCCTCCATTTTCAGAAAGACAGCTCCATGTTATATCAGATCATATCTAAGGAGTGACCTAGTAATTTTTTTTTTAATTATCATTATGCTCACTCTCCTCCTTGTGCCCACTCACAGCATTTACTAACCTTGAGTTTGAATTCAATTGTTGCACTGTAGCCAGTTTTCTCACAGGTGATGTTGACTGTTCCCCCAAGCTCTAAGGTCATTGTGCCATAAAGAATTCCTGCAAGAGAAAAAAAAAAACAGCTAAAATGAATGTTTATAACTGAACAAGACAAAAAAACTAAGTTCTTTGGGCACAATTCCTAGAGTAAACATGTCTGTGCCGGAGGAAAAAGCATCTTTTCAGATGACCTTTCCTAATGATAAGCATGGTCTTTCTGCCAAGTAAGATAACCCAAACAGAAACAAAAAGATCTAAGTGAATTACAGATAACCAGGAAAAACAGTTTATTAAGACATATCTTTGGCAGCATATGCTGCTGGCTCTAACAAGGGTGGCATTTAGTCTTATTGGAGATGACTGGAGGAGGGAAGCTCTTGAGGTTAAATAAAGACAGGAAAATAACTCCATGACAAAGAGAGAAAAGAAATACTTCATTTGAACAGAAGCAGTATATACAGTCAGATGACAGGTGAAGACAATCATGGACAACCAATATAAGACAACACTGATCACATCTCTAAAGACTTTTGGAAGTACAAGGTTGACAATGCTGAGTACGCTTTCTTTCCCATGATTACTGTCTTTCCCTCTGCAATCCATCTTTTTTAACACTGAATGTATTTTACATACAGTGGATGCATGTGCAAATATGTTTTTTTTACCATGCACATTCTCCTTCCCTGCATATTCTTCTACCTTTCTCCCTCTCTATCAGCTTTATTAGTCACACTAGTTCTCCTTCTTCCTGTTTGACTTGAATGTATGTATGTATGTTATATGCTTTTTAATTGTTCAGTATTATTTTTGTCACCAAAGCCATACAAAAACCCCAAAATCCAACAGAGTATTAAAAACATCCATGAACAATGGAAGGAGAAGAGAAATTACCTAATTCTGCTAAGTCATTTTCATACATCTCAAATGAAGAAAATATTGTAGTTGCTGACTATAAGGCTTCTAAAAAGAACTCCAGCAGGGAATATATGGATAGGTATACCTGAATAAGTAACAGTTTAAAAATCAGCAACTCTGCAATGTATTTCGTACTACTGCTGACCTTCCAGAAAGCTTTACAAACTACTGACTGGTTTACCATAGCGAAACTCAAGACAAATGGTCATGACTCGCACTCAGATCACACAGTGAGGTGTAGATACTATGTTGCCTTTTATGTTTACAAGAGGAAAATACTGGAAAAGCTCAACACTGTTCTTTAAAAGAAGCAACTCAGATAGTAAATTACTGTCATATAATGACAGATAGCTATAGATATGCTCTTACTATTTATGAAAAAAAAATCTTTTTCTGTGCCAAAAAATAGATCATTGCTTAAACAATAGATGTATTCTTCTCCTGATAAAATATGTGGAAGCCTAGAGGCACGAATGTTGCCAATATTCAGAACACTCTTCTCAGATGACAAGCTTGAATCCAACACAGTATACTACTTAGACTAATGAACTATTTACAGTAATAAACTACTTTTCTCATAACTTTGCCATCTAGAGAATGAAAAAAACCACTACCTTTACAATGAGCATATGGCATTGTCATTACATAATCTTCTCCCCTGTTTAGGAACGTTAGCCGTCCTTCTCCATCTAGTATGGCAGATAATGAATTCCCTGAAATTCAAAGACAGAAAATCACATTTCTCACGCTGCAAGACAACAGTCAACATTTCCTAATAACTGAACAATAAAATTAAGAACATCAGCATATTTAGCATTGCAATCTATCCTATCTAGTGAAGCCACTATAATACACATCTCCAATTAAATATTAAAATACTCCAAAACTAGAAATTAATATTGTGAAGACCAGTAGCAAAAATTTGTAAGGAAAGGATAACACAGTGATCAAACCTCTGATTCTTCTAACAGCCTTCTTTCATCCACAAAACACAGCTCATTTGCACAGATTTTACATTCCTCAATAAAGGTACAACCAAAAAAACCCATTATTTACCATAGAATTTGGATTTGGCCAGAATGCTACCACTAAGGCAAAAACCATCCTTGCGGTTGCTAACGTAGAAGGCAGATATTGGAGGATGATGGGATACCTGTTGAAAAAAACACATATTTAAAAAAAAGAGCAACATAGCATAAACCTTGAGCTAATAATGACAGAATGCAAAATTCAAGTTGCACATAATAGAATACAGTTAATACATGTAAAATGTGACTATAATCTTTAAAGATAAAGATCAAGCAATCATTCTTACTGAATTTCAAGAGTTACGAAAATTAGCACCTGACTTTTACTGGAGGAAGAGGAAACAGAAATGCTGGAAACACCTTTCTCTCTGTCTCTTTAGGAAGACACACTAAAAAAAGACATCTGTAAAAGAACCTACACTCATCAGGAGAGCTTTTAGGACACTATTCATACACTTAACACATTTTCTGAAACTGGCACATCATTTATCTAGCACAAAAATGCGATATATTTACTTTTCTTCAAAATACTTGTGCTGGTAATTGCAGCTACCTGTTCTGCAATGTAAAAGGTCTTGCTATTCGTCCTTGGATGAATCCACATGCAGCGGAAAGTCTCACCAAGTATAGGATTGTATGGCTTTTTTAGTCCCTAAACAGAAACAGAACAGAGAGTAACCATACAATGCAGGTACAGAACTTATTCAAAATATCTTCAGTGACAGACAGATAAAGTAAGACCCACACAAAAAATCATAATATGTATACTGAAGCACATTGTACTTGATTTCATCATTTGAGTATTATGCTCAGTTACTCTGCTCCTCCTTCTAAGGAAATCGTCATAGATTTAGTATATCTGCTAAACTATTCCAGGCTACACATAAGGTCAAGAGAATATAAGAATTTTTGTAGGAGAATTATTACAGACCTTTTGTCTGAAGTTAGGTAGTAAGTACTTTCTTCTTTCAATACTGTTTCCCACCAACATGACTATAAAGAATATTTAGTGTAAAGCTAAATGAAGTGGTGGAAATACTACTCCTCCAACTGCAGCATGTTATCACTGAACAATGGCAAACATAGAAATGGCTCAACTTTATCACAAAATGTTTAGTTCAAATTCTACTCCAAGGGGAAAAAAACCCCCACAATTGAATATAGTCTATTTTAAGCATGGTTAGTGACCAAAAAGGTCCACAATGTATTTGTGTAAATAATGAATACTTAACCTTGCTTTTAAAAAATGCATAACAATATAATTTAAAAACAAAAACTTACTCCAGCACGTTCCTAAACCCTCAAAATAGACAGAGTGACTAAAGTAAAGACAAAATAATATGTGAGAGGACACCTTTGGCTTTTTGTAGAATCCTGACAAATACCACTTCACTACTTTTTTCATGCGGTTGTAAGCATTCTCTTCAAGAGCAGCTCTACAAAACAAACAGAACACACGGATCAAATATCAATATTGTTTCAGTTGTAACATTCTATCAATCATTGTGATATATCTTGTATCTAGGAGCTGACTAAAGCAAAGGTTTTGTGATTTGCAGCACTGTAAAACTTTCAGCCTGACTGCATCAAATTCACAGTTTTCAAATAATTGTCTGAAAATGGAAATCAAACAAAAAAGTCAGAAATGGTATTTCCATAATTGAGCCTGTAACATTAAATCCTGTTCCACCCCCACTGCAGTGCTTCCATTTATAAAAGGTACTACTTTAGAGAACCGGGCTACTCACGTACAGAACTTATTGTTAAATAATATTTAAATTTAGTCTTTAATTTATTAGCTACATTTGAGCAGGCAACTATAAACCTGAATGGAACTTAATACCGTATTTAAAAGGTTAACTGGTACTGTTTTACCATTTTAAATATGCCTCCTAGAGAAAAAAAATTAAACTAATTTTGAGAAGTCTTCTAATCAGTCTCCAAAACCTAAACCAGAAATGTCTGCAACACAATTGCTATTACTAAGAGGGGCCAGACTTCAAGATGTACCATATGAGCTCTCAGGCAGCTAGCTTTCAGAACACAAGGATATCTGATGACTGATACATTGTCAGATGTCATTCAAACTCTAAGCAGTCTACGACATTGTTTAAGTAGACCGGATCAAATGTTTCAGTATATGCTGTTACCCCATTTTAGTTCAAAAAAATAAAAAGAATGAAAACCAGAGATAGGATTGACTCACTCAGACAGAAAGTCTGCATGGTAGTAGTAATCAGACAGCTTGTCCAGGAAAGAACGAGGTTCCAAGATAAACGTAGGCAGTACAACCTTGGACAAGTCCATTCCTGGCCGGACTTGCTTCAGCAGTGTCCAGATCAGACTTTTGTTTTCTTCTGACACCACTTCTGTCTGAGCAGCCTCCCCTGCCTAGGATGAACAAAAAACTGCTTACAGAAAGGAAAAAGAAAATAATCCTCCAGAAGACAGGTCAACACATTCTAAGGTCACAATAAGAATGGAAAATGGATAGTTAAAATGAACAACTTGGAAAAGCTGAAGCAACTATGGGAGAACAATCAGGTTTCTCTAAATACACTTATGATACATCTTTAATGAAGTATGATGGATATACTATTCAGCATTAAAAATGGCATTTGTTTTCATCAGCCCTAAAACAGAAAAAAATGAGGTAGAATGTTGTTCAGAAATTGGCCCTTAGTCCTTTCCTAGGCATCAAGTACAACACCCTGTGTTCTCATGTGCAGGACTTATATAGCAAAGGGCTCTTTATTCTACCAACTTTTCCCCACCATGAAAGCTGCCACATTTATGCTTTTCACTGCCTTCACCAGTCAACAGTATCAGTGATTTTCCTTAAAGAAAACCACTACTTAGGGGTAAGTGAGCAAAACGACCAGCCACAACCCAATATGCTCCTTTCTGTCCAAGAAGAGGGGAGATATTTTTCCTTACAGTTTCTGAAATCAAAAGCAAAGGTTGTAGGAAAAGCATCCCTCTTTCCAGAACAGTTCTAAAACGCATACTCAAGAATTTATCGTCAGCTTAAACTCCTCAACTTTTCCTAAATTACTGCTTCTTTTAGAAACAATGCTAGAAAGCAATAAAGCACAAAGTCTTTATGTCCTGTAGGTATGAAAAAAAAAATCTCATAGTTAGCACTTGAGAAGGGGAGATCTGTGAAAAAGCTCATCTCAATTTCTGTTACTAAGTTTTTTGGTATCTTTATAGCAAGTAAAACATACAAATCTCTCTCATATTTGCCTGTGGAGATACACAAGACAACATACAGAAGTGGAACAGCAGCTCTGGGGCATCATATTAGAAAGCAAGATGACATCAGAAACACAGAAAGCCTTCCACTGAATTCTGCAGACCCTATGGCTGCTTAACTCCTCTCTTGCAGTAGAAAAACAGAGGTGTCAGCTTGCATTAAAACCTTCAACTTGAAGATTTTTACTTGAAGAAAAAAAGAGGATTAAGTTAATAAAAGCCGAATAGAAATAAGAACAAAAGGATGGGTAGACATGGCCAACTTCTGCTGCAGCTGGCCGTTTCAAACTGAGCACCCTCTGTCTCGGCAATATTCCATATAATCTCATTATCTCTGTCAAAATCGCAGACACAAGCACAAGGGTGGCAAAGCAGAGCAGAAGATGGGTGAACAGAACTTCTTCCCCCCATTATTGCTGAAAATATGAAAGCCAATCCTGCAAGTCAGCTTTCAAGCGTAGTCTGACCCCTAAAATATCAGCTTTCTATTTGGTGAAGCTGCTTGCTCACTACATCAACAGCACTTTTACCTCCCCAAGTTCTTCATGACTCTGTTCTAAATAAGTTGTTTCCTTGATATCAATTGGTTCTGGATCGACGTAAGAATCATCCTGTCGCTCCGATGTGTCACTATCACTTTCTTCACTTTTCCCCAATCCATCATTATCCGATTCCTCATGGTCATGATCATTTTCCTTATCAGATTTGTCAGAGTACATATCTTGATCTTTAAAGTGATGCCTTTCAATTTCACTGTCGTTTAACCTACAAAAAATAAAGGCTAAATGAATCTTCAACTTCACACAATAATTTCATGTTTCCAAACCAGGATCTTAATAAAATACACACTAAAATTGCCAATATCCAGCCCGATCTGGTAGCAATATCAAACTAGCTTCGCTAGAAACATATAGGATGTACTCTTCTCACTGAACCATCAAATGCACCAAGTTTAGAATAGTTCCATTGGAAGAGACCTACAAAACGGTGTTCTTGTCCAACTGCCTGACCACCTCAGGGCTGACCAACAATTAAAGCATGTTATTAAGGGCATTGTCCAAATGCCTCTTAAACACTGACAGGCTTGGGGCATCCACCACCTCTCTAGGAAGCCTGTTCCAGTGTTTGACCACTCTCTTGGTAAAGAAATGCTTCCTCATGTCCAGTCTAAACCTCCCCTGGTGCAGCTTTGAACCATTTCCATGCATCCCATCCCTGGATACCAGGGAGAAGAGATCAGCACCTCCCTCTCCACTTCCCCTACTCAGGAAGCTGGAGAGAGCAATGAGGTCACCCCTCAGACTCCGTTTCTCCAAACTAGGGAAACCCAAAGTCCTTAGCCATTCCTCACAGGACATGCCTTCCAGCCCTTTCACCAGCTTTGTTGCCCTCCTCTGGACACATTCAAGAATCTTAACATCCTTCTTAAATTGTGGGGCCCAGCACTACATACAGTACTCAAGGTGAGGCTGCACCAATGCTGAATACAGTGGGATAATCACCTCTTTTGACCGGCTGGTTATATTGTGTTTGATGCACCCCAGGATGCGGTTTGCCCTCTTGGCTACCAGGACACACCACATATTGAGCCTGCTGTCAACCAGCACCCCCAGACCCCTTTCTGCAGGGCTGCTCTCCAGCCACTCCTCTCCCAATTTATACTTGTGTCCGGTGTTACTCTGTCCCAGTTGCAGAACTCAGCATTTGTCCTTGTTAAATTTCATGCCATTGATGATTGCCCAATGCTCCAATCTATCTAGATCTCTCTGCAAGGTCTCCTGTCCCTCGAGAGAGTCAACAGTACCTGTCAGTTTGGTATCATCAGGAAACTTGCTAATGGCACATTCAACTCCTGCATCCACGTCATTGATAAAAACGTTGAACAGAACAGGCCCTAGGATTGAGCCTTGAGGAACACCACTGACGACTGGTTGCCAGCCAGATGTAGCCCCATTCACTGCATCCCTTTGAGCCCTGTCATTCAGCCAGTTCTTCACCCAGCACATCATGAATCTGCTCATCTCACAGCTGGACAACTTGTCCAGAAGGATGCTGTGAGGGACATTATCAAAAGCCTTACTAAAATCCAGAAAAACTACATCCACCGCCTTCCCTTCATCCACTAGGCGGGTGACCTTATCATAAAAGGATATCAAATCAGTTAAAGACTTTGCCTTTGTGAACCCATGTTGACTGTGCCCAATGATTGCATTGTTCTTTAAATGTCTTTCAATAGCACCCAGTATGATCTTCTCCATAATTTTTCCAGGTACTGAGGTTACACTAACAGGTCTGTAGTTTCCTGGGTCTTCCCTCACACCCTTCTTGTAAATTGGAATAATGCTGGCTACCTTCCAGTTAGCAGAGACATACCCAGACTCCTAAGACCTTTGACAGATGATTGAGAGGGGTCCTGCCATAACATCCACTAGCTCTTTCAGTACTCTGGGATGAACCCCATCAGGCCCCATGGACTTACGAACATTCAGCTGATACAACTGGTCTCTTACAGTTTCAAGTGTCCACAAATGGAAAGTCACTGTTCCCGCACGTGTGGTCCTCTAACTCAGAGGACCGGGCAGCCCAAGGTCTACCAGTATTATTAAAGACTGAGGCAAAAAAAGCATTGAATGCATCTGCTTTTTCTTCATCCCTGTTTTCAAATGACCATCTTCAACAAGTATTGGTCCAATGTTTTTCCTTGGACCTCCTCTTGCTATTAACGTACTTAAGAAAGCTAGCTCTCAGTTGAAGCTAAAATTGCTTTCACCTTTCTTCTCCCTCTCCTGCCAATCCCATTAAAACTAGGCCTGCAGGTTTTGTTGCTTAGTTAGTTAAGCACACTGAATATTCTTAGAATATGTTATATCCAAAGATCTACTTAATTAAACCATCAGTCTTAATTAGACTTAACAGTTATAGCTAATTGCTGTGATTGTAATCTGGGCCAGCTGCTGATATTAAACTACTATTCATGAGTACAAGATCTCCAGCTGAATTGTACACAGCAGTTTTATTGTTTCCGTGAGATAATGGAAGGAGCAAAACTGTAGCTGAGCCTGCTTGGTCATCTGGATAGGGCCTTGAATCTGGGCCAGGGGCAATAATTTGCCTTTTCTGTGCTTTTCTCAGACTATCTATGCCAGAAAGAACCGCGTTTCTCCCAGTCCACGTCTTCTGTCTCAAATACGGGTGCATACTCTTAACAGCAGTACAAAATTCCTGCCCACCCAGGAAAGAGAGATGGGCAGCTAAATCTTCATGGGTGGAAGGGATTATTTGAAATAAGTTTACATCCACCTGACAGTACATCGAATTTCTGGAAGATAACTGAGAGAAACTGTGCATAGCGCAAGCTTCAGACCCAGTTATTTCAAATAAAGGACTAAATCTTTTATATTTTCTAATGCACTTTGGTACCACAATTGAAGTGTTTGAAAACACCATTCATTCACCAGGCTTGTTTAATAATATATTTCCACAAAAGCTTATGCTCCCAAAAATCTGGCTAGAAGTATTTATTGAAATAAACAGGGAGTTACTCAAGGGTACTCGGACATTAGATACCAGGTGATACCAGATAATTTCAACTTTTGTGCATTTAATTCAATATAACAATACAGTGACTGAATCATTATTCATCCATCTGATGATTTAAAGCTGAGACATGCTGAAACCATTTAAATAACGATAGGATTATTAATTTCTTTAATCAAAGAACAGCAACTTATAGTCACATCTACCAACTTTTGTCACGTGTACTAAATTTATTTTCAGGCGAAGCTAACAAGAGAGACCACCTTCAAGATACAAAAAATTAAAACTTTAACAGTTTAACTGAGTACTTAAACTTACTCACGTGATACTCAACTTTGAGTTCCTTGGGCCAAACTTCCCTCTGTATCCACTTTGCTTGAAAAAAGTTTTTTTCATTTTATCCACATAAAATGTAAAACAGTGCAAATAAGGCATATAGAGAAAATTCAGGAGGAAAAAGAATTGGAACCTTAGAAGGAGATTCTCCCTGTGGAGAAGTTATCACTACAAAAGTTCTGCCAAAGGGAAAATCAGGTTTAGTAATTAATTCACTTACGGTAAGTTTTCTCCACTGTGCAAGTTGTTAGCACGAAGCAGACCATAGAGAGAGACATGAGTACTGTCTGCTGAAGAGTTCAAATCATGTTCTTTACCTTCTCTAATCATTGTACGTTTAAGCAGACTTGAACATTTCAGTGCCAGCTCCAAAGCATCCATCCAACACCTGCCTAAAGACAAATTTATTATTAGACTAAAAATTAAGGATTTAACTGAACTATACAACTTCCACTTCCTAACTTCACAATCCTTTTGGGTCTGCTTACGTTGCCTTTGAAGACATACTTCAGAGTTGTTCCGTGTTACATGCATTGGATTTTATAATTTGCTGGGGACATAAAAACAACTCACAACTACCCAGCTCTGGTAAAGGATGCTTCAGGGTAGGACAAGCAAGGCAAATCATGACTCTGTTAGAGCATATTCCAGCATTTCTTCCTTAATGCAAGTATGGTTCCATCCAGGCCCCGACTGGTGAATTCCTGCAAAGTTGTCTGCAGCCCTGCTCTAGTTTTCAAGACTAAGTAACTGCATCAGTTGGCAAAATTTGCTCATGTAATACAATAACAATGTGGAAAAGGAGCTATAATGATAGCATAAATGCCATTTCAATATAAAATAGCAGACTTTTTTTTTTTTTGCAAAAAGCAACTAAACAATTTGTGTTCTTTCTGCTCCTTATTTCTTCATTTCCTTGTATCTAATCCATTTTTCAATACAGAAGGTAAATAGAGCCCTATTTTTAAAGTCTGCAGGGGTATGCTTAATTAACCAGCAGAGGAAAAGCAGCTGCTAGAAAGGTTACACAAGAGTCTTAAATTTTGTTTCCACACTGTAACCTTTGACAATGGTTGCACTGATATTGACCACCACGTTCCCAGTGATGAAGGGTGTTACAAAACTATATTTTGAGGGAATTTTTACTACTAGAACACTGTGCAAGTGCTGCACTTCATAATACACAAATGCTTTCATTAGAAAGAAAGTATGGCCACATTAGCACTTTAGAAAGGCACTAGCTTGAGTATTTAGACATACATTAATATAGTTAAAACTGAAATAAACCTTTCCCCCTCCTCTACCCAGCCAATGCAAGGCAACTGCAAGGAGTTCGATGACAGTTTCTTCAGGTCAAAATTTTCCTTTAATAACCATGAAAAACTACTAGTACCAACACAACTGAATGCACTAAGTTAAGGGAGAACCTTAAAGATTAAACTGTAATCACAGTGCTGTAATAGACATGGTAAGACAACTGAAGCCATCTCTTTCTAATAACCAACTGCTGTCACTGTAGAAAACCACCAAAATATCTATTTACCATCTGATTCTGAAGCGGCTCGGATGATCAAATAACTGCTGGGCAATGGCTGAGTTATAGAACCAACTGCTTCGCCTTTGGGACCCTTGAAATACACAAAACAAGCAACAGCATCAGGTATTTTAATTCAGTTTTACAGTTTGTCATTCAATGTAATAACAAGCTGACACACTGCAGGGCTATTTACTGTCATTCAGCAACATCTAATGAAGACATGAATGGAAAGATGGACAGCCCTCTTTTACTAGATTTCTTCTTCAAAGACTTCATTCTAAGTATAGCTCCCAGTTCAACCCCACTATAAAAAGAACGGTCTTTGGGATTCAAATAATTTTTGGTGGTTTTGTTTTTGCAAATCAGACTTGGCATAGTAACTTGGAAATGCTCTGCTGATGCTACTTATAGCAAGACGACAAAAGCATCAAAAGGAACGCCATGGGGGAATCACCCTCACTGTCCGGGGATTCCTGCAGATGCGTGTAGAGAGATCACAAGGGACAAGCCATTCCTCTTCAGCTCAATATTTCAGCTGAAGAGGTAAGACTGAAAGCAAGCAAAACAAAAGGCATGTCTGTGGGGTGCTTTAAGAGAGCTGATTTACAACAAATAATGCCTAGTAGAAGACCCCACATTTGTACAGCAACTGGCTCTTCCCCCTCCAGTCCCATTCGTTCTTGATGAGAGCAAAGGTTCCTCTCAAGTCCTGTGAGGATGCTACGGTTCCTAGCACAGAGAGAGAGACACAAAGGCAAGCCAAACCCCTGCAAAGAATGGGAGGCCCCCTTCAGCGATCCACTTCATGCTTATTTTACATGGCAATGTGTTTGGTGTCTCAGCAGCATCCCATGCTCCAGAACTGCACGATTTTTGCCTGTCTTCTGAAGACAGATGAGTCAATTGATATTTAAATAAAATGGAAATAACTCCTCCCACCCAAACACTATATTGCTACAGGAACCCACTCATCCTTTCTCCTTCCCCTTCAACCTCTCTACCTATCCAGTCATCAATTCCATACAATACTTAGGTGCCTAACTGTAGGCTTGGCATTTAAATTAAAAAAAGAAAGATGATGCCCAGGTCCATAAAAGACATTTAGATGCTTAAGTCTCAATCTATAAAGGGTATCAGCAGGACACCGTGACATTATGTTCAACTAAAAGACACACAGAGGATGTCAAATGCCAAAGTTTAATTTTCACTACGAAGTTCTTCACATTCCAAATTAAAAAAAAAAAAAAATCCCAAAGACCTTTCCATTTCCGTTGAGCTTCATTTTGGAATAAAATGCTCAACAATCATCTTAAAGCTCCTTCGAAAAAGATTTACCTATGGTAATTTTAAGACAACCGGTAGGCAAAGAGGGCTGTATTAAACATACTTGAAGCTATCGTTGAAAGCTGGGTTAAGCCTGCCTAACTGATGAGTTAACACATTTTGGTCTGGATTGATTTCCCCCAGATAGAAGCCTAATGAAAAGCCAGTACAAGGCTTAGAAGAGGGAATTGGAAAGCCAGCAGTAGTTTTGAGCAAAAGCAGATAAAGGCAGATATTTTAGAAGCAAGCAAATGAAACAGCCAGAACGTTTCTGAGGGCGAGAGGTGAGTAACAAGGAGTCTTGGTGGCACTTAAATACCAAAACAGGCAAGCTAGTGCTGGTGTAAATGATGTTCAGAAACTCCCGAATAGTCAGTACGGAGTAACAGCAACTTGGGTGTTAGAAACAAGATTCCAAACCTCAGTCCCCCTCGGGGCGAGCAGAAAGGTGTGCCTACGAAAAGTCTTTGGTGAAGCCGCAACATGGGGATTAGGAGTTAGCGAGTTACAAGAACCAGGAGGGACAATCCCATGCATGAGCAACCCTCGCCATGAGGGTGGGCAGGCAGGGAAGAGGTCTTACTCCCAACTGGGCCCCTGGGGAGGGGAGAGCACCGAGGCACAGTGCAGTGCCAGGGGTGGGAGAGGTGCTGGGGTGCTGCACGGAGGGGACCACAGCACCGTGGGTGCACTAACGCCGTGCAAACACCTCGGCCATCACAAGTCCTCGAAACTCTCAGGTCACAGGACACGGACTAAGGGCAGACCTCTGCCCATGAGATCTCCCCTTTAGAGTTATACTGTGGAAGTGCAGGGTACACTACTTACTCTGTACCAAACAACTATTATTTAGAGATGAAGTGTGGTTTTGGTGTTTGGTGTTTTTTTTTGTTTTGGTTTGTTTTTTTTTAATGCAAGAAAGCTATACTCCTCTAGGTGCTTTGGCAAAGTTGACTTATTTTGGAACAACTGCTTGTGGATCTTGATTTCCTCTAATTTATTACTGTTCCAAAAGCACTGGACTTTTTTTTTTTAATATCACCCATTATGGTTTCAAAATCAATTTTCAGTATGTTAGTGTTCTGTACAAGAGAGACATTAGTTTCCATTTGTTAGGTGACTTTACTTGAACTGTCTCTGTTCCTGACAGAATGATGGCAGAACTAGTCCAACACAAGGTAACGGGCAAGTTAAAAACTCCACTAGATTAAAAAAACTTTGAAGTTTACTTCCTACAGAGTATTCATGCCAGTAAAACTCAAATGCCATGAACATCCAGAGAAAGCATTAAAAACTGATTAGCACACTGGACTAAATTTACTCATGAAAAATGATTTGCAGTAACTTTCCTAGTTATTAATTTTAGAAAACTGAAATGGCATCAGGACCGGGCACATGAGGAAGACTGAACAAAGTACAGCGCATCAGCTACCTCAGAGTGCAGGAGGAACATCAAAGACCACAGCAACAGGCTTAAGGGAGCGTGTGAAGTGACTGGCCACAAACTACTGCAGAAGAGAATTTGCAGTCTGCCAGAAGGACACACTATGGGAAGTGTGTTCAAGTGGGAAAATCTCCTGCAGTACTTATACCTGTGTAAATGTTTCTTGCAATGTCATTTTCCTGCACTGACTGCAAACAAGGCTCATTTTGCCTTAGACTTCAGGCTCATTCTGGTAAATCTACTCTGTAAATCAGTCAATTGCTATTATGCTTATGAAAGTTTGCCTCATGAGAATAAATCTGTAACTAGGATATTAAAATTGAATAGGTAAACAAGGCACAAAAAGGTTTCAAACTTCGAGGCCTTTCATCTAATTAAATCCAGTAATTCTCAACTGCAAATAGCCATACCAAAATGAACAAACGCCACTCCAGCTCTCAGCACATTTAGAATGGACAATATCAACTTGTTCAGGTTCAAAATTTGACCTACCTTAAAAAAGTAAAAATCTGGTGGGGCATGTCCTCTAAATTCTAAATATCTAGTTAAAAAAACAAACAAATCCATTTCTCATTGCCAAGCAATAAAGAAATATAAGACTGATTTGTGATCTTCTGCAGACAGGCCACCACTTTGCAATGTATGTATACATGATCATAAATAATTAAAGCACATTAACACCAAACCCTATAGCTTTGAAAAAGGACATGAAGTTTGTGTTCTGCAAATGTGAGATCACCACTAGTTAGTGACAAGTCCTCCTAAGCAATATTAAAATAAAATCATTCAAAAGCAACTACAAAAGATTTGATCTAAGTTTGGTAAATTTAGATAACATTGATAATGATAACAATTCAGAAAGACCACAAACAAACACCAGGAATTATACTAGCTGACTGACTTCCCAGTCTGAGATAAGGAAGACAAAAACAATGCAGCATATTCTATAGATGTGACAGTACATCTGTATCGATTTAAGATTCAGAAGATACATTCTCACAGTTAGTAGCTATCTTAACATGTATGTTGCAGAGGGCATAATTAATTTATTATGAGAAGGGTCATAATATTGTACAGTAATTTCATCTAAAGCAAGATATCATTTCAGGAGGTAAATATGTTCACTTGTGCTGTGCTTCTGCACCCCCTCTCCGTATGCAAACACAAAACAAGGACTACAATAGTTTGTTTACTAGAGTATAAACAATGAGTAATAGCAAACATTAAAGATTCTTATGAGAAACTGAAATAAACCTTTGCTGTGCAGAACACCTTTGCTTTTCAACACTTCCCCAGATAAGAGCTGCTCACAATATTATGCCATGTATGACAAAGCAAACAGACACCAGAACATTTATCTTCCTAAAATTGTAGCCAAAAACGAACGCAATTGGGTAACAAGTTGCAATTTAAGCTATTATTGCACAAGGAATTAATTTGAATTTCTACTCTTACAAGCAAATTGAACTAGGCTGACATTTTATCACATGAATATAGGGTTGGAAGCCAAGAAATGTTTATAACACATCTCAACTCTTTCATTTTGGCAAATCACTTCCCTCCTTAATTTCTCAGATTCAATTGACGTAAAATACGATGTTATACACTCATTCCTTCTGCTTACATGACTGCCAGTGAGGGCATTAACCTCTTCAATGGCATCCCTCTGCACACCACACTTCTGAATCTACTTAAGTATAGAGAGCAGCATTAAATCAAATACTTTTCTGTGATGAAGAGGACTAGATGTTGAAGGCTTCTATTCAGAACAAACAAACCATTGAAGTTATAACAGAAAATGCAGTTCAGCTTTTCACTAATGTTGTCTTTACTCATAGCTGGTTAATGCTAGTCATCTGTTAAGAACCATATATGCTACCACTAACCTTTATAGCCCATATGGACTGCTCCAAAGGATGAAAAAGTTTGAAACAAAAGCCATCTTTTTTAGAAGGCCTCTCAATGAGTTCACAAGCGTTCAGGAGCACTGTTCCTACCCACTGGCCATTTTTGGGGGTTTTGTAAACAAGCAACACTCCTGGTTTCAGTACACACCACAGTTTGGTCCAGCTTTTCAAGGTACCACGAATCTAGAAGATAAATAGTTACAGTTATATCTCAGTGAAGCCAATACCAAAACCATCCCCCTTAACAAAATGAAAATTAAAATTGAAACTATTAATTAGTTTTTATGTCAAGCAAAGTTTATCAGGTCTATCAAAAGTTTATCCAGGTTTATCAAAGACAATGCAATGGTACAATTTCAGTGCTCACTCTTCTATTCTTTCTTGATGAATACTTAGCCTACAAATGGGTATACACACATCCAGATATGGGAAGTATGACAATTAATCTGAAACCTTCATGAATTTTCCTATCTGGAACATATTTTGTCACTAGCATGAAGACAGGATAAACTTTGGAAACAGAGCTCCTCTGAAAACAGGGCAGATGTCTAAGAAGAAAAATAGGATATTCACAAAATAACTCAGATGTATTTGAATTTCTTAGATAAAACCTTTTATAACACCTGTTAGCTTCAACCCATATGTGAAATACAAGATCCTTTCAAGTCCCTGAATTTGCACATCTGATTAGACTGCTTGCATCAATTCTGTCAACTCTGGATTTTAACTACTTCTGTGTCTGTAGGACTGAATGCCAACTTGACCTCTGAGCAATGTTTTAGCTGGTTTATATAGATTTTTGCAAGAACTGGAGAAACTTTTTCCAGACAAGCTATTGTTTAGAGCTAACTATGTAAACAGGTAACAGATCTTTTTTCTTGTACAATTTCCAAGGAATATATTTACAAATTTAAGGAATTATATACAAATATATAAACTGCACTACTGTTGATGACACTGACTGCTATCTTTGAGAAATTAATTCCTCATTTTTTGTACAAGTATTAGAGGACAGTTAGTTCCTAAGAGAGAAAAGGAAAATTACCAGAAATACACAAAGAAATCTGTATTTGAATATCTAATATGCCTGAACCATTTTCACTATTATTACGGACTAACAGAGCTTCAATTCAAAATGTAAAATAAAAAGGACAAAATAAGAATTGTAAAGCAAACTCATCTGAAGTTAATGGCTATACACACAAGATGCATGTGACTATGGTGACTGCACTCTTCCACTTAAGTGGGAGCCAGGTTCCTCTATTATTCCCCTAGGATTTGAGCACAGAGACCCTGGGATGCAATTAGTGGCTGCTGTGCTTGTAGGAAAACATTAACAGCAAGTAAAAGATTGAGCCTTTTCTATTCCAGTCAGAAAGCAGCAAGCAGCTGCTACATCTTCAATTCAGGTTTCACACTTGGATTCTGACCTTCAACCAGTCAGCCATAACAATAACTGATGGGTCTGTGATAGTGCTAAGTAATTCTTTTGTAGCTCTCTTCTTTTCTTCTCTGTAATTTTTCTTTTGAACCTGTAAATAATAATAAAAATATTTACAATGCCACAGCCAGTTATCAGAGCACAAAAAGATATCTATCAATACAAGGGGAGGAAAAACCTGCTAAATTCAATTTGCAATACTGACACAGAGAAGTAGTTTTAAAACACGGTATTTGACTTCAAGGTGTAAACAACTATTTCATGCTCTGTTTCAAGAGCAGCTATGACGTAACCAATTTCAGATTCTTCTGCAATTTGCTTTTAAGACTGAGGACTTTGAAACTCCTGTTAGAATCACAGGGGGAAAACCAACCAACCAACCAAGTCCCTTCCCCCCCTTCCTTTCCTGGTGTGAAGTACAAAACCAAATTTGGGCTAGATTCAGATTTACAGATACATTATCTGATGAGTAGTCTTTACACACCAATTACTTTCCCTCCCCAGCAGAAATTTGCAGCAGAGTATCTCCCTCTTTTAGAGGCAAATAATTTTATGTTTCTCCTGACATGATATCTGCCAAAGAGCAGAGTTTGGTCTTGTTACAACACAGGGGGAAGAAGGCAGTAAAAAAAACACAGGCACTGAAGCCAAACTGTAACTTTGATAATTCAGTTCATCATTTCATTGCATGTAGATGTCATGTAGATGTCCTGAAGTCTCTGCCAACCTGAATTATCCTATAATCTTCTGAGTTATCCTATAATCTTGTGCCATCTTAAAGACTGCATTATAGAAGCCCATACTCAAGTAACAGTATAATAAGATTTGAAGAGAATCAACACCACAACGTCTCACAATACTTAAATATTCCATAGGTCTCATCACTACTTGGCATTTTTGTCTTTTCATTAGAGAATACGGTAAAACTATGTGAATGCATTTACAGTCCATGAGGAGTTACTTGGAAATTAATTCACCTTGAGAGATTCTTTTTTTGTAAGTTTGCTTGAAGATAAAGAGATGTCCTTCTCAGAGCCATTGAAAAGCTTGGATTCAGACTGAAATTCACAAAAAGCATAATAAATAAATGACAATGACAGATACGAGGATATATTACTGTTGCAGGCACTTTAGAAAGTGTTTGAAGTCCAGAGTTATGTTTGTAAGGTTTCCATTCCCATTCACTTCTCTACTGTTTCTCCCACTTTAAAAACAAACAAACAAAAAACCCAAACAAAAAACCCAAAAAACCCAACAAACCACAACTTGTAACATGAGCTGTTCACCACCTATTTATGGAGTCTTTCTTCATAAGGGTTTTATGGGAAAGAAGTCTGAGAATCCTCCAGAAGAAGCTGAACTATATGCAGTAAATATTTAGCCCATGTAGCCTGTTACTTGATATGTCGTAGTCTTGACTAGTTAGGCATTATTTTAGCAGAAGAGAAGGTTTTAGGAGAATCCCAGTGTTTAAATATAGGAGTCTTTCCCATGTTCCCACGGCATACAAATCCCAACATCTTCATTCATAATCTGACATCTCCGAATGTATCACTATAGAGGCACTTACCCCATGACCCATGAAGGAAAATACAGCCTCTTCAATCTAGGATTCAGTGCTCTATAAATTATCAGAGTACAACTGACCATCAATGGCACTTGTTCTGCTCCTTCTTCCCTAATCCCACGCTCTGATTACTTTTTGCAAGTCATCTTCGAGAAGCTCACAGTGACGACAGATAGGAGAACAAGACTCAGGTTTGCTCATGAAACCCAAGTCCTCGTTCATGGCAGGACAATATGCTGCCTCAGCACCACATGATTTCTCCCTCCCGCCTCTCCCCATGTCTTGTAAGGTTCAAAGTTTATTCCTTGGCATCTCTTGCCTCTAAGTTGAAAGGGAACTAGAGCCACCAAAGATTCATCCTGGAATACAGAGCTCTTAAAAAAACAAAAAACCACAACAACAACAAAAAAAGAGGACTCTATCACAGAGTTATCATGTCATTCCTACTGCAAGTCAGAGAACACTGAGTAGGTATCTGCTATATATAAACTTCAGATAGTTACGAAGAGTTGCATTTCTTTGTGCACTGAAATATAAGCCTGACTGACCCAAAGTTCCTGCCTAGTCAAAAAAAAAAAAAAAAAAAAGGGAAGAAAAAAGAAAAATCAATGTAACCTTCTAAACTATGTAAATTCAAGGACAGGTTATGAGAACTGCTTCTCAAACTGTTCACCATTTCTCACTGGTCATTTCAAATCTCAGACTACAATGTGAAGTATATTAACCAAATTTCTATTTTGGAATACTATAAAATGACAGTCAAAAAATATGCAAGTTTTGAGAAATCTTACTGCAATAATAAAATCAGTGCACTTGAGCACTCTCTTTCTTAACACACAAGTTGCTCAAACAAAAGAAATAAAAATTAAAGATTTACAAGTGGGACAAGGCAATTTAACTTTGATCCTACTTTGATGCCTTTAATTCAGAACTAAGACTTTACAGGAGTCTACTTAGATAGCTAGTGTCAAAAAGATATGTGCAATAACTGGCAAAAAGTAATTTTATCTCAAAATCATTTCAACGATAAGTAAATGTTCTCTAACTTCCATATACATCTTGGAAAAGTGAAGAAAACCTCTTCATTTTGTATTAAAGATATGTTCTTAACACTCAAAATTTAGCTTTAAGACAAGCATACAAGTTGAAATTTAATTCCTCTGCCTAGAAGTTAAAGGAAATACAGTACTTTAAATGTAATAACAGAAGAGCGGAAAAATGCTTATCACTGTCACATAAGAAGAGGTAATGAACTCGTTATGCAAGCTATAATGGAGCAACTTAAGTAAAACATTCATAAATATTCTAGTTGCTCACTAACAGAAAGCTAATGCAATCTAAAGGTCGTGCATATAAAAGCCCCAAACCAGCAAGTACCACAGGTTACAAAAACTCATTTTCTCAGTATCTCAGTTTTAAAGCTCATTAATATGACACTTAGTAAAGGTCCGTATAAACCTGTCCAATGGATTATGAGACAGATCAGTGATTCATATATTTTTAAGCTAGTAACTTTCTCAGTGTTACATCCACACAAAATGGATGGGATCAAAATTTAAAAGAAGAAAACATTTTAAGAGAACCTACTGCAACTCCCAGCAAGGTACATTCATTACCAGATTCCGGGCGTCTCATCACTGCTTTTCCATCCTTACTTAGAAAGAAGGGTTGCTACTGCACCTCCACAGCTGTGGTAGGCAGTTACCATCTTCTGCTAGCCTGAAGTTCATTTGTGGGTTATAAAGGAACCACTAGTCTTATCAAGCCCCACATGCAGTAATTGCAAAAACACAGATGAAGAAAAATATGTATTAGAAGTAGGAATGTTGGTCTCATCTTTGATAGTAGAAAGACACAAATAAAAGTAATGGCAATGCACACAAAGACTTAAGATCCTGGAAAGACGAGAACCAAGAAAAATAAATATAAGGAAGAGAAAAAAAAATTGGATAGTCAAAGATAAATGATTAACAGAGTTTGAAATAGATCCATGTAAAAAGAGAGAGTATTAACTTGATTTCCAAGTAAAAAATTATTTAGAGGTTTCTGGATCAACATAAATATTTTGATCAGAAGCAAGCTGGATGGTAAAGTATGCTTCCTTGATCTCCCTGACAAGTGAAGCTCTAGAATGCCATAAAGCTGAAAGACGCAAAGTTTTGTGATTCCAAGTCAAATGTAAGACACCAACAGTTTGAAATGCTTAGCTACGCACCAGAGAACTGCAGCATCAGCTGCAGAAACTAACCTGCTCACTCCAATGCAATTCTGATGACACCATTTAAGCAGGGAAATGCTACTATAACCTTTAACTCATTTTCATTTCCTTCAATATCTCTTTAACGTTTCTCTTTAAGGCTCCGACACATGAAATACCACAGAAAAATTTGCATCAAGACCTCAAGTGCTATCTCTCTGTGTCCCAGGGGTGTGGCTGCCTGTGCCCGGGGCCAGCCCTGACAGACCGCAGCGCGAACCTTGCAGCAGACCCCTATGGAAAGAGCTGTGCGTGAAAGCGGTGAGAAGCCGGCGTCTCCCCGGTCCCCCCTCAGGAGCTAGCTGTGTTCGAGCTCAGGTTCTCCCCTTCCCCTACAGAGCAGCCCACGCCTGCTGCACTCTGACAATCTCTTTAAGTGTCTGTTACCACATTGGCCTCTGTAAAAAACAGTGGACCTCCTAGCAGAAAATAGGAAACCACACAGCTGGATAATTTAAAGTTTTTACTCTACCATGTAGTGATGCCTAAATAAGAAAAACAAGTGAACTTAGCTACTCCATTCAGTGATCAAACCATACACAACCTTCCCCTCTGCAAAATGCAGTCTTTCCCTCTTCTCTTTAATTTCTTGAAGAGAAAGAGACACCTGTTTTATGAGACACCCAACTGAAAATATTTTTTTTCTGGAATTTCATATTCTTAACACATAAAAATCTCTAGATAAAAATTTAGTGCATTGACATGCCAGGCACTTTTGCTGACCAAAATGTTCACACACAATAGGCTAACAAATAAAGAAGGTATCATCAGAGCAACCTATACAATGTCCTAAAACTGACAGCTTCTATAACTGTAACCTACAAATTTAAAAGGATTTGGGAAAGGAAAAGATAGCTGTGGTAGATTTTTCTCTATGCTACTACAATGACTTTTTACACAAATCTCTCATCATGTGCCTACTATTTCTATACCATCAGATAAGAACATTTTGTTCTGAATAAGAATACTATTGCAAACTATTAATGTAAATAATTGCAATCAGAACAAAGCACAGCTCTGGAAAGAAAAGACCTGGGATGACTACATAAAAAGTGTCTTTTTGGTTGCTCAGGTAGTTCATTTGGTGACTGCAGTGTCCATCCCCCAACTCCACTTTGGACATTCTCAGTTTTCACTGCATCTCAGTGAGCCTTTTCCACGCTGGGACTACAATGATGACTATGAATTTGCCTGGCTCCTGCCTTTTCCGTTTCTATTATCCAGACTACCAGAAAGCGTAAGCATGCATAGCAATTATATCTAGTTTAATGTTCTACCGAGCATGCTTTCCTTTGCACTCTCGTTGCCTCAACGAAACGGGCCTTTATACTTGAATTCTGAGGTACAGAAGCCTTTGCAACAGACAGGACAACAGATTACACTTAACTATGTTTTACTCTGGCAATTTAAGCCATTAAACTAAACCTTTTGCAATTACAGTTTCCTTAACATTCTTATAAGAAGATTTGCTACAGCTCAGTGAACAGCATCTGCACCTACAGCTTAAAAGGATTTTAAATTCTGTTCCATAGCGAGACTTGGCCTCCATCCATCGTTACCTTTGGTGAGGCAACATCCCACCCCGAGATGACAACGAGAAGATTCCACATTTCATTTTTACTAATTTGAACTGTAGATTTTCATGTGATGTCATCTCAAGAACTATATTAAAAATTCCCTTTGATCTTTGTCTATTGCTAAATCTGAACAGTAATCTTTAAGATTATCTACAATGAAAGTTAAATACATTTGCATTTAATTAAAAACGCACTCAACTCCTTTGCACGCCGACATTTTTAAGCCCGATTAGGAAGCTGCTTTCCTTACCTTGCTTTTTGACATAGAATGTGCTGTATCCTCTTTGCTTTGTGACACATCATCCTTCCCTTTGTCAAAACCTTAAAGAAAAGACAGCATTGTTGCAAATGATTTGAAGACATAATATTTCATATGAGCTAGCCTTTGAAATAAATTTGCAAATTGTGTTCAGCATAAAAAAGTGCAAGCAAACTGGATTTTCAAACAATGTATACATACCAGTCCATCACATCAGTTCAAACATACCAGCTACTACAATATAAACTAATTTAAGACCCACTAACGGGCGAGAACAGTCCACTGTATTTGGATAGTGCTGCACCCAATCCAATAACCCGACAAATCGTAAATATGGTGTGCAAACTTTTGTTCTTTTATCTTCTCATTCTCCCCTATGCATGCGTACATGTATGCACAGAGCAGGATGCTAAATAAAGCCTTTTTTGGTTTATTCATTTCTGTAGCTAGAAAAAAAATTGTTAAATACCACCTACATGAAAGCAAATCTGAAACACTGTTTAACATCGCCAGTTTTTTATAAGAAAATGAAAAAGGTTGCTTACATTAGCCTTGAATTTATACTTTCAACTTGACACTGCATAAGCATAACTACAAGGCTTTATATTAAAACAGTTGCTGAAATCCCACATTCATCTTCAGTACAAACCCCACACTTTCCCAGCATCCCAAAGCAAAGTGAGACATGGCTGTAGCCAGTATATGTGTGACACTGGAAAGGGGGGTCACAACTGGCATCAGTGCTGCTGCGCAGCTGCTACATGCCACAGAACACATACCGAGAACCTAGCATCCTCTTAAGGGAAAGTAATCTACTCTGGTTGTGAGACAGAACATCTCAGTGATGCATTTTCTTTGAAGAGGTTGGTGGTAGCATAGAGCTTTTATAAACAGGAATAAAAGAAATTGTGCAATGCATTTATCTGAGTAAGTAAAAATGCCATCATCTGCATGCCCTCCAGATAGAAGGCAGATAAATATGAAGTCATACGTGAATTTCAGGAATAATCCACGCAGCTGAAAAGCCTTGCACGGCTCTGACAGCGGTACCCTAGAGCTTTACCCCACCAGAGGGCACTACATCAGCAGATAAATTGCATAAACTGACACCAAAAGCTCTTCTGAGCTTCCCTTTGAACATGTTCCGAACTATGAAAGAGAAATCGCTACTCAGATCTCTAAAATAAGAAGATTTATCAGAGAAACAGTTTGATTTCACATTCTTCAGGGAAGTGTGTGTGGGGAAACTATGAGCTTTAACAGAATTTTTATTAACTCTCTGTAGCAGTGTTGAGTAGTTTGTTCAGTGTAGGATTTTTTTTTTTAAATTAGTATCTTCACCCTTCCACAACTTACAACACCCAGAAACAGACAGAACTGATTCATCTATCACAAATACACATCTTGGGAAGTTTCACTAAGTTACTGAGGCATTAGGTTGGTCTTCAGGTTACATGAGAAATCCAAGATTCCTCTTAGTTTTGGTCTGGTAATCAGTCTTTTGGGGGTTTTTTTTGTTTATATTTATTACCTTTTGCAGAGATTCTTTTTTAAGACCATTTTTTTAAAAGTATATACTGCAATACAACGATATTTCATTTTATGTTTACACAAAGTAAATCTTACATGCTTTTAAAGAAATCTTTACATGTCTTTATAGAAGCCCCTCTGTGCACAGTTCATTAAACCCTTCCTTTTGAAATTCTTCCAACACATCCGTGATAGCTTTGTTCAGCTAATGAAAACCTATAATGCAGAAGACTACTTGACCACAGGGGAGAAGTACCTAGACAGGCAGAAGATTTGTAGTATTAGGGAATCCGGAAAAAAAACAAAAAAGCATGCCATGATCCAGAGGCCAGAAGCCACATTTCCTATATAACACTAAATACAAAAGCACATTTTCTATAGCACCAGTCCTCAGGTGCTGAAACAAAACAAAGGTTGCTTCAAGTCTTAGAGGACATACCTGCCTTAGTTCACTGAGAGGTTACTAGATTCAATGCCCATCTAGGGCAGTCAAACACACCAGAACCATAGTAATGAGGTTTTCTCCTCACCTCCACACCCAAAAGAAATCCCTCATTACGAACCAAGTTCCACTGAAAATGTAATGTAGGCATTTTCTAATGGCTTTCCCATTTTTACTTATTTATTTATAGGCACATACAGAAGACTTAGTAATGGGAATCAGCGAGGAAGTGCTAAGTCAGTATTGTTCTTACAGAAGAGAAGCTATAATTCACAGCTTGCTTTCTAAAGCACAGCAGCTTTAAGGGCTTTACACATCCTTATCTAACATACATATATTTTTATTTTCATAAACAAGCTTTCCATTGGCATCACCAATGAAACCAGAATGAAGTACTGTGTCCCAGAATGAAGTACAGAGAATCAGACACGAAGACCAAAGCTCAGTTGCATTTCCCTGAACTTCACCTCCTTGCTTCCAGTATCTCGAGCCCAAGAGATGTACGTGCTTGCTGATTTATAAACACGGCACCACATTCACTGTTCCTTTCCTTACTCACATGCAGAGCAAAGGGCTGTCTGAGAGGTTTGCTAGCAAACCTAAGTCAGGGTGCTGCAGCTCCTGAACACCTTGCACTGCTCCATCTTGGTCTGTGAGGAAACCCTGTCTGTGAGTCATCTTCACATCCCACACCATCCTACTTGGAACCTCCCTCACTGTAGAAGGGGTAAGCTCACTCAGAATACAGACAGAAGGCTTTTCTTCCCATGTACTAAAACATATGTTTAAAAAAAAAAAATCATAATTGAGGTGCTGATCCAGACACAGCCTTATCCACTGTAAGGACGCATTTTCCAGGGAGCCTCTATTAAGATGGAGAGACCTCAATACCATAAGCAGTCTTACTTCTTCTGAAAAGAACAGTTTCATGCTAATACCTGCAGGGAAATTTGTACTGAAACATCAAAAAAAGCTACATATGGGCCCAAACTGAGGACGATACACATTTTGCTGTGGAAATACTTGGTCAAGGAAACAATAGCAGAACAATTAAATTCATAGAATCAATAATAAGAAATACTGTTTTCTCCCTTCCTGCTACCAGTTATCAACAACAAATTTCTCTACGGATTTCTGACAAAGACAACAGCAAAGCCAAGAAAGCTGCACCTCCAAATGATGCCTTGTGTTATTCCTCTTTTTGTAGTTTTCTTCACCCCAGAGGTACTGAAAATTGCACCACAAAAAGTCATTGAATCAGCATCTGGAGCAGAGACTGCCAGGGTAAGAGACGCTAGAGGCAGGGTCTAATAAAAAGAATGAGTTTCACGTTTTTCAATATTTATCAACAGTGGTTTTGGGCTTAATATTTTAGCTTACTTGCTGTTTCCCATCCTGTAATTCAATCAGGAACTCTTTAACAAGATAACCTGAGCTCGCATTTCACAATGTAGAAATTCAGGTGTTGAAGATGCAGTCCCTTTCTGTAATTTCCTCTTTATTAAATCTCTTGAATTTGTGTATCATTTTCTACCTAAAATCCTGAAAGCAATCTCCAGAGTTAGGAGACAGCGAGCAAGTGCCATTTGAATCAACCTTCAGAGCTGCAGATTGAGCTCCCAGTATTATTTAAGACACTTGCAGATTTTAAAAAAAATATATATTTTTTTTAAACACAAGCTCCACTACTGTAGCCTCTAAAGCAGTTCTGGACATCAGGGACTGTGTTCAGAGCAACACTATGTCTTAACAGACTTCCTCCCAGTGTGACCTTCCTTATCTTAACATCACAGGCCCCATGGGCTCTGAAAGCTGATCCCAGCCCCAGTGCAGTCAGCCACAGTTCATGGTATGACCTTAGAAGCCAAGGGAAACTGTCCGTTAGTATGTTCCTACTGTGAGCAGTCAGCAAGTCCTTCCAAACCTTGCAGGCAGAAATCTACGTGAAAACTCACGATGAGCTTTCAGACAGATGCAAGAGCCTGACAACTGCACGCAACTGGAACAGCCAGAACTCTATACGCGCAAGATGTCAATGAAACAAAACCAAGCAGCGCTTCTTTACAGACTGAGCTGGAATACGCAGTCAAGACCAAAAGAAAAAAATCCTCCAAAACATCGTCTTCAACAAAAACCAAGGAGTATACACATTGCAAGATTAGCATTAGAGAATCTTTAGGATAAAGTTTGTGGTAGGGTACGTTTTAAAACAAAACTGTTTAGTTAGGAGATTTCAATTTTGAAGCATAACCCAGGTATCATTCTTTAAAGTCGCACCCACAGTCTGTCCCTTCAATCGGTCTTGAAGGAAAGGAAAAACCAAAACCAACCACGTAAAATCTCCTCAAATACTGGTTTTATACCTCTCAACAAATACCATCTGCAATTAGGATACCTGAGAAAAATACATCAGAAAAAACACGTTACTTTTTAATGTCAGATCTATTTTATCCAAAAAGAAATAATTACTATCTACTGGAAGCTTTTTTCTAACAAACAGAAGAACCAGTAAAAAAGCAATGCAATGCATGAAATGATCCCAAATAGCAAGCCAAGCAGCAATATTACTGACTTCCAAATGAAAAGCAAGGAACAGCCCGATTTGATTACTGGTGTGCATGTGCAGTTTTGAAGAACGAATAATTGAGCTGAAAAACTATATGCTTCTGGAAGAACTATGAGCTATACTTACTGGGAGGTATCAATACTGGTGTTAAATAATAAACACAGCAGGAAGAAAAAAGGAAAAACCTTTTTAAAGAATAGGAGAACAGGAAACAATAGTCTTTTTGACTGATTTTCAAAAGCTTGCTGACAACCAGTTTTAAGAATACAATCCCATATTAACTAATTCAGATTCCTCAATGGATTTTGAAACTGAAGTAATCAGAAAAGCAAGCAAAGTCCTTTTACGTATTTTCTCATGGTCATGTTTTCTTTTGCAAACACCATATAAAACAATAATAACCAAAGATTGTCCTCACTGTAACTATACACAAGTATCTTTTAGGCAGGCAATAACTACTTCTTGCTTAACCCAAACTGAAAGAGTATACCTTCTAGCATTTTAATATTGTTTAAATTCTTCAGATATATGGGAGATTCCAAAAGAGAAAACACCTTTTAGTCATATGTTTACACTTTATTTTTTTTTCATTAAAAACTGTTTTCCATTTGTACTGCGTTTTAAGAAGTCATTCATTGTCCACTTCTGGGCAGCAATCAGCTTTAATGTAGAATTCTATACAGCAAGAAAGCAAATAAGAAATTAATCCCTTTTTGTTTCAGCAATTATCAGACTACACACATTTATTTTAAAGGTAGGGAGGATCTGTCTGGTTGCCAACTCCACACTTTCAAGCTTTGAGATCTTTATTTCCTGAGCAGCTTGAATAAAACTCAGCGTTAGATTCTTGATAGAAGGCTAATCGCTTTCTGAAGCAGAGTGAAAGGAAATGTTACAGGGTAAAATATGAAGTTTAATAGAATGTGGTGTCCCAAGCAACTGCCCCTACCCGCCTGAGGCTGAACATGCTGCTCCAGTGATTCTGCAAGCCCGCACGGGCCAGCAATGCAGAGAGCTCCCTAATCACCAGCCTGCAACCTCCCCTGTGCTCTGCACCCCAATTCTTTTCCATGGCTTCAGAGCCAGGGCTTACAAATTCAGTGAGCCATTCTGCAGAAGGCATACAATAAAAAGTGAAAACTATTTTATTTTCCTGCCACCCCCCCAGCTTTGTGGCCCCATGGGACTACGCAACAAAGCGCGTATGTGCGCACAAACAAGACAAATCACACCTACAGAGTAATTCCGGTAAGAATGTACAATTTCTACAATGTCCCCTTTCAGGAAGGGGTGACCTTGTAACACATTTTCAAGCATCAAAGTTTCCTGAAGTAAACTGCTGAAATTCAGGTACCAATATCAGAAGCGCACATTATGGACAATGAAACTCTAGAAATTAATTTCAATATTCCAGTACTGATTTTCAGGGGACAACAAATCTGAGCAAAAAGAGATTTAAGCCCTTTATGGTGTTAAATGTCTTAAAAGCACTACAGAGTTTAGCAAGGCTATGCTTTTAGCCTTAACTCATTCTATCTTGTCATTTTATGTCAAACCACTGATGACAAGCACGCAGATTCTTCAGTAGTTACAGCCAAATTAAAACCTTCTGCTGTACCTTACTATTTTAAAGCAAGTCCATTGTGTGCAGGGGGAGTGGAAAGTACAAGGGAGGAAGGCATTTATAAACCACATCACAGGACTTCAGTCATAAAAGCCCAAATAAGCAAAACACATATTCCAGCCAGTACCAAATACACAAATGCCTTTTAAAGAGAGATTTGCTGCGGTGTAAGATAACTTACTCGCCTATCTACAAATCTTGCCACTACAAAGAGCTGGTATCTAAATGCATACAAGCAATATTCTTTCTGATTTCTGCCAACATCTCAGTATGTTACATTCATTCAAGCTGAAAAATTTGAGGTGGAAATTATATTCTCTTCTGTACATTTTAAGAAATGCAAGACCAAAACAAACCTGGTAAAGCAGGAGAGAGTTCGTTATATCCTCCAAATGAAGCATTCCGGACAAGCTTTCGGCCATCAGCTCTTGGAGAAAACACAGATGAAATCCCAGCACATGAAGAAAACCTATGTCGCACTGGACCCTCTTCCTTCATGAGTTAAGGTGTTTGTGTAAGGATTATGTTCTCTGTGAAAGCTGGTTAGCATTAGCTGCTTGGAACAAGAGTGTTGCAGTAACAGCCTTTTACCTCACATTCTGATGAGTAAGATACAAAGGGAAAGAAAAAAAAAAAGAAACAAACGAAGGGCATGTGAAAAATGCAGTGAAGAGACAGAGGCTGCCAAATCAGCAGCAAGCCAAGCAACACTATACTCGTCAAACCAATTAGGACACTTAAAGCAGAACGGCTTTGCTTCAGCTCCTCTTCTCCACAAATACACCACATCTCAGTTTTGGTCCTATTCATCTCTGCTTTCTAAGCACACAAAAATGGTGATTATTTAGGTTTTAAGGATTCATTAAACCAATTCGTTTTCTGTTAGCCTTTCAAGTCCCAAATTTATATTGCACAAAGCACAGCTCGTGAGCTATGTGGCTTCCCTATTTGACATTGTGGTATGCTATGGGAATCTGAAAAGGGAGTCAATGTTTTGCATTATGCAGCCATGTTGAACTTTCCTGTTTAGGCAGTTAGTTTTCATCAACTGATTGCCGTGGCTTCTGCATCTTCATTTCTTATTTTTATTTAAAAGGTGAGGTAATAGCTTTTTCTTGTCTAAGACTGCCATATTTATACATACAAACCAGCCTGACTCCTGGAAGAGCCGCACAAAATAAGCTCCACAAAAAGGGGTTTTTATTATTAATGTCCCAAATATTTTATGCAATGAATAAAACACCTAAATGAACCAACTTAAATTTTAACATAAAAAAATCCCCGTAAATTGTACTTCAAGACTAGAAATCGGCTGAGCCAAACTGCTCTTGCTGATAGCTACCAGAATAAAGTCAAATAAGCTCTCCCTAACCTCCTTCAGCCACTGCTCGTTAGATCAGCTGCTGCTTTGCCCTGACGACTAGCATGCATGGCCAGCCTCTTCCACACGTGGAATTTCCTTCCTGTCTGGTGCTTCTCTCCTGGTCCCATTTTCCCCACCACACCTTATTTCTGACAAAATACGTTTTGAAACCTACTCTGTTTGCTGGAATGCAGAAAAATAAGACACTAAGAACTGGCTTGAAAATAAGAACTTGTGGTCTCCCTTACTCCATACTAGAGGTCTCCTCTTCTTACAGAGTGAAATATATCCCACAAATTAAATCAATGGTAGTGTGAATTTGATTAATCCTCAAATAATACTGTTTACTCCAGTTGGTTATGCCAAGAGGTGTACTTACTATTTGTGGCTCAGTAATTTCAGTTCACTTTGGCTCAGGGACAATACAGTAGACTGAAGTATTTTATAACCCCTATGAAAGGTTTTAACTGTGCCAAGTGTATGTGCATTAGTACCTATAGATACATACACTAAGACACATACAAAAACCACTGAAAATGGTTTTGCTGATTATGAAACATAGTAGCTTCCAGGATCCTATGAATCACTAGAATTTCTTCATGCCTCTTAACAGACTAATGTCCCAATACATGCCAAGGAAAAAAGATGTAACCGAAAAAAAAAAATATGAGCCATCAATAGAAACTATTATATGTGATACGTAACCTTCACTTCTTTTGTACAAGAAGTGAAAAACTCTATTCACTTGGGCACAGGGAGGGGGAGAAACTGGATGAGCATGTCTTGTGTTCAGGCTTGTCTCCATTTATCCATTACTGTGTCTCATACTTCCCTCAGCTGAAGCAGTCCTTGTCCAGATGTCCCGGAAGGAACAGAAAGAGCAGCTGAAAAACCTAAGGAGTGGAATGGTGAGGCAATGAGGAGGAAATGCAAGGAGGGAGAACACTACTTTTTTTTTTTTTTTTTTGTTAAATAAACACAGCTCCACATCACTTCTCCAAGTCTATCTTTTCAACTACACAACAGAGCAACTACCTTGGTCCAAATCTCTTCAGAATATGCATTTTCTTTCTTCTAATTAAAATCAAGAGAAAGCTGCAGTAGAAAAACTCCCCTTACACACAGAAGGAACTGTATCCTCTCATTACAGACCTGTCTTGCCCAGTTAATGGGTCTGTTATCTCGTCTTCCAGAGTCAGGGCTGTGACCCTGCCCGGGAACACTCTGCTGACACTGGTATCAGGACGTTTCCATGTCTTGCACCGGAACGGCAGGGTCGCACCGCTGAATGGGAGGCTCTGCCGGCAGCCACCCACGCCGCTTTGTCTGCATCGGCCTCCAGCCACCGCGCCAGCCCGTTCTGGAGCCACTGCTGAGCATGACTGTGCCAGCCTACCAGGTCCTTCCACAGCACAGTCTTCTCTACCACCTCATGTTCATGTTACTAAAAAGTGGCTAGACATCCAAGGGTTTGATGAAATGAGGTAATCCTGAAGGTTTCCCCCTTAATTCTCTCCATGCCCTCTCAGGTCGCTTGACACTCTTCATGTAGCCAAACTGTAAACGAGAACAGGTTAAAAACCTCTTTCTCCTTCCTATGCCCTTTTCTCCATTTAGAAGTGCAACTGAAATCTTTGGGTAGATAAAATTAAGAATTTCAATATGGATAATGTTACATCTCCCCTCTCTGAAGATATCTCCCAACCAAGGAAGCCGTTATCTGGGTATTCTGACTAAGCACCTTCTGCTTTAACTCAACAGCAATATAGGAGAGGCAGACTCTCTGCCTTTTGCCAAAATATGACTGCCTCACCACCACAAAGGAGGGGGAAAGGAAAAAAAAAAAAATCTAATTTAAGATTCCTCCTTCATCTCCCTCCCCCTCACCAAGTCATCTTCATATTTCATTCAAATCTGCAGTGGTAAAACAGTTAATTACATGGTTTGGCTGTAAAAATTCACTAGTTCTCCACCTTTTCAACAGCTTGTGATTTACTATGCCTGCAAATACTTCTATACACATGCTTATTTGCTTCAGCTACTTCAAAGCAGTATACGTTGCTAGAGAGATAGCTGACACACAACTGAAAGGCTGTTAGATCAAAAGGCATCAGTAACATTTAATAAAAATGAGCATTCTTCTCCATGGTGTGATTCTAAGCTAAAGTTTACTGTAACTCTTGAGCATCAGCTGTAATAATAAAGGGGTTTCTGCTCTCCACATGCTCAGCACCCAAAGCTCTTAGAAACCCTTTTAATTCCTTGCAATAAATTTGATTCCTGAAAGGACAGAGGTACTTTTAAGTAGTTGGAAGCTGGCTTTTATTTACATGACAATGCAAAGGTGTACTTCATTATCCATCACATATTAGACATACACACACAAAAAAATCCTCCCCCCCCCGAAAATAAATTCAGACACAATAGGTCAATCTACTGATAAAATCAGAATTAGTATCATTCATTAGGTGATCTTAGACAAATGTGCCAGGAAGCCTTCTATCCTTTTGATATCAGTTCCCAGTGCCTTAATAATTGACATACTTAGAAAATGCACTAACATACACAGCTTGGAAGTTTACAGAGTTTCAAAATACTCACAAATAGAACTATAGCCATGTCCAACTGCAGAAGTCAGACATAGCTGAAAAGCCCGTATAAACAGGAAAGTATCTGCACTCTAGCCTAAATGCATCAGGTGTGTGCCACAGTGTATCTGTACATGAAAAAATAAGATTCCTCATAACAAAAGTTAAGTACTTCATGAAAGCAGGCACTAGACTAAATATGCCACTGAAAGGGAGAAAAAGTCTCCTGGTTTCTCTGTTTTATATAATACCTAAATCATCAGGAAGACGAAAAAAACATGACTGAAATATTTAGCTCATCTATCTTGGGGGGTAGAGTGGGGGGGATCCATTCTCAGTCCATCTGTTGAACATTTCTTTAGAGGAAAACTTATCTGTCGTATACATTTTTCTAAAGGACAGAATGCATTTCATACCACCTACTCAATCAGGGCTTCTTCAGTAGTAAATGCTGGCTGAAAAACAAATAATAACCCCGTTTTTAAGACATTCTTCCAGGATATTGCCTGGGGCAAAACTTAAATCTCAGTATACAAAACAAAGACAAATAGAAGACATGTGCAATTCCAACAGCGCATGAACACTTGTGACAAAGCCTGGTTTTAGTTTTAAAACATTTCTCCAATTGAAAAATATTTACAGCTGAAAAAAACATAGGCTTATCAAAAAAGACCTCTCAGAATTGTACAGGTATGAATTCCAAGCATGGATATTGAACTCAAATCAAATACATTCTGAACTATCCAACTGAAGAATTTTAAATATAATAATCCTTTTTATACAGATTTTAGAAGTTTAAAATAACGAACACATTATACAAACTGATACTGATGCAATAATACAACTAAGAGTATATCTAGTGATACAAAGTAAAAATATTCCTTTTCCCCTCAGAGATACACAAGGAAAACTCAAAACCTTCTTAAAACCAAACTCCGTAAAAGCTAAGGGAGAAGAAGGAGGAAGGAAAACTGATGGTGTAGCAGTGGAGACAGAAGCTTTTTAGACTCACCCTTCAAGTCTGACAATAATTTGCCCTGACATCTCACCAACGCTACATTTTCCAGTAGAATTCTCCTCCCAGTCCAACAGAAGAAAAGGTCATAAATAAATTCTCTACATGCAGTATACACTCTTTCTGATACACAGAAAACAGAAAAAGCAAGCTGTTAGACTATCATACCTATAAATGTGTTTTAACCAACATCTAATTTTTGCACATGAACTTTAAGTGAACGTGCTTTTCTCCTATTTAACAGAAAAGATATTAAAGATATACTTGCCTTCAGACACCGATATTTGATTCAGATAAAAGACATCTGAACCATGATGCTACAAGTTGTGTCGGTAGTTTACAGTGGCAAGTTTCTTTCACCAAATATTCATCTGTTCTCTGGTATTTCCAAGTCGAGTGCAGTTTAGCTGAGGAGTAATTCCAGAGGCATGCCTGACGGTGGTTATGAATGAACACCAAGGCTCCCAGTGCCCGGTTAGCAACTGTATGCGCTGCACCTCGTTGCTTGCTAACACTCCTGCTCAGCTCCTCCCACCCAAAGTAAATAGGCTTGCTCACTGCTCAGGTTTCAACAGTTTTCATCTCAGCCCTTATGAAATTCTCAAGGTCACAGCTCAGGTTCAAGTAGGCCAGCTCTGCAGAGATTGCCATGGAGAAAGAGAACTTGCTCGAGAAGTTTCACAGTCATCAGCCCTGCTGTGCCTTTCAAACCCAGTACCACTCTTTCATAAAGCTATAACCCGCACAGAAAGCAGTACATGCAATTTACCCAAGCCACAAATACTGGGTGGAGTTGCATTTCAGAAATGGCAGGTTTTAATAAACACACAATGACTTGCAGAGCGGAATGTGCCAGACTATGCATTACAGTAAGAAAGCAGGAGGTCAAGATAATAGACTCAGGAGACTAACCACACACAGCAGAACTTAAAACATTTCGCAAGAAATTCAGTCTGGTAACACAAGCTAAAACCAGATTACTTAGGGGTCAAACTCCTTCCTTGATTACTGTGACTAGAACCTCACTCACATCCCGTTTGAGACAAGCATCACTAAAGCTATTCCAAGTAAATCGCACTATTTTGCAGAACTGGGGCTTCACTACACTCCGTCATAAAACTTAAAAGTGACCACCTATGTAACTGGGGTCAGGTCCCTGCAGCAGTATAAGAGATATTGATCCAGAACTACCGAAAGAACAATCAGTCCACATGGCTCCTATACACTGCTGATTACAAAATACCTCCTCAGCATCAAAAGACAAGGTAAGACAAATTAAAACACCTCCCAAGAACACAGCGAGACCAAGACTCTCCAAGTGCAAGGTTCTAGACAGAATTCCCACGTGGCAGAAGAAAGTCAAAGCATTAACATTTTTCTAAGACATTAGATGCACTTACTCTACAGAGAAGGTGCCTGACTTCAGAAGTAATATTTACTGTTCATATGGAAGTGTTAAAAAATAAGCTTGTCAGAGAGCCTCAACAAGCCCTCTAGAAGTTTTTCTCTAGTGCTGAGACAGTGAGACAGACTTATGGAAAGATGAAGTGAGGTAAAAAAGCATGTCATGCTTAGTAGTAAGTTGCTCTTAATGTGTCAAGATAATAAATTATTTAGCCATTCTTCAGCTTCTCTATTCAAAGGACAGATACAGTGGAGGTAAACAGGAGATTGCATGAAGTTACTTCCATGACTAAGTCTGTCTAGATGTAAAACGTAAAGTCAAAGGAACCATGAGAAGAAAAACAGAAACCATCATCAAAGATTAGATATACCCCAACTACCTAGGAAACAGCTAGATTTGGAACCAGACAGATTGGCAAGATCTTACCATCTGCAAGCCAAATGCCATTATCAAAAAGAAATATTAACACACTGGAAGTGCTAGCTGACAGAAAAGCAGGAGCTGGCATTTAAGCAGTCATCAATGTTCTACCAGTGGAGTTAGAGCCTCCCCTGTGCTCAATGCATGCATCTGCTGTAACCATGGCCACGCAGGATTTCTCTCTCCAGCTCCAACGCAGCGCCTCTCCGCTGTGGCTTCAGTCTCGTGCACCCACCTGAACGAACAGGCTCTCACAACCTCCTGGCAGAAACTAGGCCAAAGCACTGAAGCCAAGTGCCCATCTCGGAAAGAGGTGCTAATACTCTGAAAAAGCTTTGAGTTCACTAACACTGGGCTGTATGTTTCCTTCCACTGGACCACAGTAATCCCTCTTTCCCCTAACAGTTGGTAAAAGATGTGTCCTACATCTCCAGAGCTTCTTGCACACTGATGACCGGTGAGCCAGAAGAGGGATGACAAGTCAGGAGCTCCAGACATTTCTTACCACCTGGACAAACAAAATGTGCTGTTGCTGCTGTCAACTGAGCCAAACACCTGAAACAAACATTTTTTTTAAAGGCTGGAAGTTGTACAAGTCTACAAGAAATCACCTTTAACTTGTTAGCTGCCTCGGGTAGACAGCAATGTCCAAGTCTTGCATTTTCGTGGTCATTATCATCCCATCATGCTGAAGGCATTTCATCCCTTCAGTAGTTAATAAGTGTTCTTTAGGACCTAGTGCTTGAAAACATCTATTTTTCACTTTCCACCTTCTCTCACGCGCAAAAACAGTTAAATTTGTATCTTCTCCCCAAATGCAGTGTCCTACGGATTAAAATCATAGCATGCCCTTTAGATGTCTACTCTGGAGCAAACAGCCTTTTGTACAAGCTCAGCACAGTCAAAAATGCCCTTACTCTCCACCAAAAGCAGCTTCCCCTCCTGCTTTCTATTCATTGTTATCATCACCACTATTGGCAGACGTATAATTCTGCTTCCACTGTCAATCCACCTCCCTGCACCTAAGCCACTTCTGTTTCTCAGTCATGTAACACAGAATACATTTTCATCATACTGCAAACTGAATTAACAGCTACTACTGCACTACTGGAAAGGAGGGGCAGATCCTGTTTCTTATCTCAGCTCAAGCTCCTTCTGGGCACACACTTTCACTGCTTACCTTTAGTTGATGAGCTGACTTAAAAAACCAAAACCAAACAAACCAGATGACAGCAAGATGTCAGCTTTGATGCTCAAAGATTTACAGTATTGTAAAATATCCCCTTCTTAATCTTTATCATCCTAACACACTTTTCCCAGATACTACTCATATTTGCACCCCATCTGCATCTCATCAATACTTTGGATAAAGATAGGAAAAATACTGAGGGCTGACACAGTCAAGTTCAGGAGCCAGGAAGCTTGTCTGCACAGGCCACTGTTCTCCACATGAAATACATAAACTAGAGCTCCAAAATCTTATCTGCTGAGTTGCCAGCCTTAAAGTATCAAATACAATACTGTCAACACAAGCACCACTGCTATTTGTTCCTGTTTCAGTATGGATGATGCCCCCATTAGTGCCACCTGCAAATTAGAGTCTTCATTCAAAGCCACAAAAACCTAAAATGGCAAAATCTTTCTATAATAAATGTTGTGAATTTTGCATTTTCTTCATATGGATTTTTCACCTCCCCACGCTCTTAAAAAAAACAAGCCCAGAGATTAATCTCCTGAGCAAATAAACACATATGTAAATTACTAGCAAGTAAAAAACTGGAAAAGCATTTCATCATGTATACTTTGTAACATACAAAGGCACACAAAGAACAGCAGCACAAACTCTCAGTTAATAAAGCCATAAACAGACAATATGAATACTGGTAAAAAAAGAAAAGTCAGACATTTTCAAACATGCTATTACAGAATTTTTTAGTATTACTATCTCAGCTAGATTTCTCTCTTTACCACAAGTACAGCTTATTATTATTTAAGCATCTATGCTGTTTCATAAAAAGTTTGAAACATGTTTTAACAGCATACTTGTAAGTTAGAGAATATTAAAAACCCTCTCTGAGGAGACTTCTGATTTTTTAATAAATTCTAAGTGATCACTGTTTCTATATTAATCCATTTTATCAAACAAATAAAGTGGTATCCCAATGTAAGTCTGAGTTAACAAGATTTACAAGAATCCAATTTACCAGGGATAATTTGTGTAACAACATAAACAGCTTACATCAGCAAGCAGAGTTCTACTCTACAGATTTTGAAAATGCAGTCTTGGACTTGATATTTTTCATGTTCATTTTTTAACTGTAATAAAATAGTTTTGTCAATGATGCCTTTTGGTTGCACTTATGGTAGGTTGAAAAAAGTAAAAACCCCAAAATAAGCTTGATAAAAGTTTAGTTGTTTGCCCATTAATAGTTATAACATTTTCAACCATAGAATGCAAACACAGAAAATGAGCTAAATTAACATTGTTGAATCTATGTGTCAACTGCTAGAATCGACAGATGTTTTAGCAGTCCTAACATCTATATGCACTACACTTATAAAAATATGGTCTTGGTGAGTTGGCAGGGCCACGCTACCTCACTAGAGCCTAAAAACACACCATCCCACAAACATAAGCAAAGCAAAAGATAACTTCCCAAACGCATTAAAGTTTCCATCAAAAGGCTACTGAATTATTTAGGTCCAATTCCAAGTCTGACAATTCTAAATAATTGTCTAAATAAATATTTAGCAAAAAACAAAGTACAATTATTTAGTATGTTCAAGGCACAGAGAAGTAGGAAGCTTTCATTGCCTAGCAGATAAGGCAGAAGAAAACCAATGATGATCCCAACATACAACACACCGGAAGGTAACATTCACATATAATATATAGCATTGACAAGTTAAGAGACAGGACTAACTCGGCAGATGTTATGAAAGGACAATTAAAGACTTCAAAAGTTAGAATTAAAGACGGTATGGGGGGAAAAAAAAAAAGATTTCCTGCAGAAAGTTTGATCTTGCAAATTCTTGCCAAATCTATCACTGTTGCATCATTTCCCACCCTGATTTGAGAAGCAAAGTAATCCATTTGGGTGAGCTGTTGAGTGAAAGAGTCTAGAAACTGCTTTCTTAAACATAGAGAATGAAAAGTGAGGAAAGTCAGTGAAAATTTTCAAGATCAACTCAATGTGGAGCTGCTTCAAGGCCACTTTCACAAGGAGTTCCTGAGTTACGATGCTGAGAAGCTCCATCATCGGAAAGCTTTCCTTTGTGCAGCTGAGCTTAGAGCTTCCATGAAAAGTTGTATTGCTGGCTTTCTAGAAATGGTGGTACCACACAGAATGTGAAAGGTTGTCTAGTCAAGCCGACTTTGTGCCTTTATTAAATCCCTTCTTGCACACCGTGGATGCAAAAACCTAGTTTTTAGGTTTGTTTTCATGTCTCTTGAACTTCAACGCATCTGAGTGTTATCAGCTTTTGCAGCAGATGGCACTTGGATTTTGGTATTCTCCAACTTAAAGCCACTGACATTTGGAGGCTTAATAAATCTATTTTATAGAACAAATTGTAATTGCAGTGTTATGATCAGGACTGGCTTATTCTGACACTCTAGTTAACTAATGATGGGCAAAGCAGAAATAAATTAAATCCACACTAATTAAAATTACAAGTCCGTCTCAGGACCAATGCTATATACAGCTGAGTTAGCCTTCAATATTAAAATTCTGAACTGGCTATGTAAACTGGTGAGCATAATAAACAAGCATAATCCCCACCATCAGTTTTTCTAATACATTTCTGTCAAACAACCTTGCTGAAGCTTTCTATGGAAGCAAGTCTGACCTCCACACCTTTAAAGGCCAGTCTGTAGCCTAAAAGAACTACGGTCACATAAATTAAAACCCAGTATTTACACACAGGAGCACTTAAAATCATGAAATACGTAACACCTGCAACTTCACAATGACACATTACATGGTTCACCTTTGGTTCCAAACAGGAGCCAATGGCCCAAACAGACGTTAAATGTTTATCTCCACTCCTTCGTATCGAGACTCAAGTTCTCATCTACTTTTAATCATATTCCTAATACTTGTAATTAGGATCTTACTTAAAACACAAGCAGAAGATGCAAATTAAGCTTGTTCCAGCAGATTTTCTAAGTGATGGGCACTGAGCATGCCTCTCCCTGGGCTGCTGCTGGCCGTCCAAAGAAGCCGGCACATGTGGTGGTGTTTCCCCGCTAATGCCAAAGTGCTGGTTGCTCCAAAGACTGCCTCTTCACAGGTTTCTTTTCATTCCAACTCATTTATTTTTAACCACAAGCTCTATACAAAACTGGCTTTGCCACACAGGCTCTTTTCTTCAGACAGCAGGAAACATAGGTAATGGTGTCCAAATAGCACCCAACAACATCCAACCGTCCAGCGGCAAAAGCCAAGTACCCATGTCACAGTTCCCCTTTATATACATTTAATCAGTTCTTTGTAGATTGTATCATACATTTTTCTGTTTCGATTCTCTTTTATCTTGTGCTTAGCATGCCTTTGAATTGTTTATTTACATTACGCAACTCCTAAGGATGCATTCAGGTGCCAGTGACTAAAAGTATCTCTCATTTAGGTCATAGTAAATGCCTTTAAACACTATATCTAAACATTTCCTATATTTCTGCATATTCTCATCATACAATACTACAGGTATATTGTAAAGACCTTTGTTAATTGGATTTTAGTTACAACAGTCAGCCTCAAGTACTCCATCACTTCAAACTCTGTTCTACTTCATATTTTTCAGGCTTGCAGAGCATAGCTTTTTCCCTATGTAATAAACTCACATTTTTACCAGCACTGTAATTTCCCTGTAGGAATAACTACCACAGAATAACCACCCAACTTCTAAATGTGAGTCAATCACCTCCATAAAAATTAAACCTAAGCCTTCCAAGTCGCAGATAGGCTAGAAGTTAGTAATTAAAGGTTGCTGAAGCCTAGCCCACACCATACCTTTTCACTACTGAAACTGACTGCAAGCCAAATTCATTGGTTCATGCAACTACAGCCTCATTTCTAGTAGTGCTCCCAGAAGACTAAGTCAGTGATGACTGATGCTAAAAAAGGCACAGATACATTTAACCAGCTTAAAATCACTTATATAAGCCCTGAAATAATCAGAGGGGAAAAAAAAAATCAGAAGAGAAGACTTAATATCCGCACGGAGGTTGATGTAGGACAATCAAGTCTTAGTGCTTTTCAAGCCTGTTTTAATGACTTTCCTGTGAGTGAAAGCCCTTAAAAAGGCACAACAGTTTGCCTTTATAAATTAGTGGGAATAGCAACATTAAAAGGAAGACTTTACTACAGTATTCAAATACATTTATATAACTACAACATTTGTCTAGTAAGGGATAGAACACAGGACACACAGAGAATAACCAAAAATTTCTTTAAACATAATAAAAAATTCAAACAAGTTATATATGTACATTCTACAGAAAATAATTCCAGACTAAGCACAATGCAAGCCAGAGAACATCAAGTGCTGTTCTAGTGAGACAACAGCAGCTTTTAGAAAACAGATTAGAGCTGGCTGTGGTTAGCACTGAAAATACTACCATAATAATTCTTAAAATACACTAAAAGACTACCAGATTCAACATGGTAACAACTAGCTTTGGTTTCAAAGTTTCTTCTTTTTATTTGCACAGTACTGAACGGGAAAACAGGAAAATGATTCAAAGTTACCGAGAAACTGCCTTCATTACTCTAATGGACTAATATCATTACTTTGACAAAGCAAACAATGGGATTTAGGGAGGCTCATACAAAAAAAATCCATCTCGGGAACACTACTCATGGCAATAACTAAAGAAAACATAGATTACTAGCATGGCTGCCAAGAGTAAAAGAAGAGAGAATATTAATTAAAAAAGCCTGAAGTTTTCACTAAGGACTCCACACACCATGAGAAACATGTCTAAGGATATCCTAGGCAATAGGACAACACAAGCAGTTTCAAATGCAAATAAGCACAAGGAGAGCAACTATGGCTTGTTTTTCATTTTTGCTTTTTCAAACAGACTATCAACATGTCAGGTCTACTGACGAGTTTCACTTTGCATCCAATCAGTTCACATGGATCCACTGAGAATTTGTTTTCAACACATTTAGCAAGGCAGAGGGACTGTTTGAAAGCTGGCAAAAAGTAGTGCTGAGACTTTCCCCCCCCCCCTTTCCTAAAGAGAAGGATGTTTCAGTAGGTGTAATTGTTAAAACATCTTTACACCAAGGTTCCAGGCTTAGGTGGTGTATCGTAACACTTCTGCTTAAAGACATAACTTAAATACCTGAGACATTAATGTGACCATCGGTTATAGGATTACACACAAATAATGATTTACCATCACGTGGACTGTTCTCCCACAAATCTTAGCATGCTTTAATGAACTAGTGCACCATGTAATGCATCTTTTTCTCTTTCAGATTAACACATAAGGATACAAAGAATTACATACAATATTTAAATATGCTTTCTTCCTTACCTCTTTATTGTAAAAGGCAGTGGTTTTGAACCAACATTTGGAACAGATAATTAATGTCAGCATTTAAGTTAAAACCTTTGTAAAAAATAGCTTTGTCTTACCATGACTGTGGGCAGTTCCTGGGCTGAGAGACGGTTGGAGTAACTCTTTGGTTGGAGTAAAATAGGCTTCTTTCCCCTGGCGCTGGCTCATTTTTCCTGGAGTTAAAAGCTGTGATTCATCGCTGCTTGTTACCACTGCTGGAATACAAAATGGATGCTTGTTCAATGATGTTATGTGCTTGTGCATAGACTCCTACTAACAACTTCACTATTTATGAAACTAGTATTCAAATGCGGTCTTGCAAAAAATTTTTCATTCTAGAAAATGAGGATTTCGAACCAGAGATTTCCTTTGAGGGGATAGCAGAAAGGAGCTGACAAGACTGGTCTAAGATATGAAGCAGAAGATGAAAACAAAAACTAGGAGGAGGTAGGAAAGGCTGCTACTGAATACAGGTACAGCACTGAGCTGTTACTTAACTTCTGAAATCCTGCTTTCTTCACCACTTTTGTGATAGTTCTTGGTTTAACTAGCCACAACACAGCCAACCCAGGAAATGGCTTGCCGGATCAAGCTGTGCCACCATCCCAGAAAGCTAAGATGAACATATGTACGTACATCACAAGAAACAAGTCTTATTAATAAGGATCATGTATAGACTCTGTCAAGGGGAAAGGTTTAAAGCAGAAGAGTTACTGTCCTTGAACCTTATCAGTCTGAAAGACTTGTTTGATGTCTTCTAGCTATTTGTAAGATCATCTGCCCAGCCATCCTGTTTATGGTGTCTGTACATTTCCTTAAGCTGCACACAACAAAACTGTATCTTTTTTCATAGTGGAAGAATGGCTGACTCAGTAACACCTGTCCTGTGGAAGTAGATGTACTGACAAAAAGAGATCAGAGGGGGAAACAAAAGATGCTTACTAAAGAAGAGCCTGCCTAAAAGATTGGAACTTACGACACAGCTCATTTTAAGAGTTTCCAAGCTTTCCTCAAACAGTTTTAAAAGTTCAGCAGAAAATCTAGTCTAAAAAAACAAGTTCCATTTTCTGGATGGAATCTGCAAAGTACAGAGGCCCTCCTCGTAGCTTTATTTCTACTATTATTACAGTAACGGAAACATTTTTCCAGCAAAGCCTAGCATAAACACAAGGCAGTATGAAGAATGCAAGGACGCCAGGATACCCACCTGTACTATTTTTCTACATCAGATAAACCATCTAAAGCTCTGCTCCAGACAAACTATACCCTGTGCAGACTGATGCTCAGGAAAAATATGGGAAAAACAGGATATATGCTCAGGAAAAACAAGGGAGGTAAACAGCTCATTTTACCAGTTCGGAGTTCAAGTCTGTCAGTGCCAGAAGGACAATACTTGAAAGCAGTGACTGACTTTGCTCTACTTGTAATAGCACCAAACTAGCTTTTTATTTTCCTGCAGCTACAAGTAAAGGGAAAGGGCGGGGGAGTTGCTGAAGCCTTGGGAAGGGACTGCACCACCAAAGGTCCAGTATCTGAACTGAAAAATAACAGAGGGACTAGAAAACAGCTGCTTCACAGGCTTGCACAAAATGGGTCCCTTTGAGGGGAATGAGCTATACTCACTTGTTTTAAAAATATTTAAGGCGCACTGAAGTAGCACCAACTTTCAATAAACCAGCTGAAAGCTGCTCTCGAAGAGCCACTGGCCATTTAGCTCCATAGGAACAGGATTTCACAGCCCCTCCTGCAGGTGCCCTCGGCCAGCCCCCCACCACGGGCAGTGCTCTGGCCCCACAGGCAGGCACCCCGTGGGTGGGCACCCCGTGGGTAGGCGCCTTGCCTGCCGTGCTGCCAGCCATGTCGGAGACCCGCTCTGCAGCAGGAAGACTGCTAGCAGTGTCAGAAAGGCTCCTTTCCTACAAAACACAGTTTATGTAATCACCTAACATAGAGTATCTTGTGGTAAGCAGTTTGCATGCCTGGGGATTCAAGACGAACTTTGTAAATCAAGCGGGCTTTTGAGAAATTCAGTCTATAAAGCTGAAGGATGATTAGCAGGAGAGTTTTAAAAGCTCCTTTTTATACAAAGCATTATAAAAGTACTAAACAAATGGAAATAAATCAGTTAAGAACATAAATGTCTATTCACACTGTAGTAGCCACTAGGAAGAAGTTGTCCCCCTCCTTCAGAATGCCTCATCCTGATGCTCAGACGTTTGCTTTAGGGTGAGGGGGAAGACAAGGCAAGGCAGAACATACCTGTTTCTTTGAGCAGGGGATAGTGAATAAGATTACTAAGAGGCTTTCATCTTTTTTCTCTACAAGACTGACTAATGATCCGATTTTTACAGGTGCCTGTGTAATCGGAACTGTAAAATCAGCAGGACCTTCAGGCAGTTAAGCTCTGTAAAGATATGCCTTAAATGTCTTACGGCAGGAGTTCTGGAACCTTAAAAGACAGAGATGGAAAGAAAGCAAGCTATTACAACGCAAAGGAGAAAGTACTTGGAAAGGAAAGAGGAGGGGCAAAAGTTATGCTAGTAACAAACTTGAGTTTTCAAGATGCCATTAAATCAAACACCTACCACTCAGAAGCAGATCTTTATAAGAGAGTAGATTTAATCAGTACATATTAACAGATAACTCAACAATTTGTAGAGGCTCCTTGGCTGCTGTTTATAGCTTCTGATGGATTGATTCTACAAACACTATAAAAATGCATGGTACATACTTAAGTCATCCATTTACTGACAATGTTTGATGGTCCTATAGCTAATTTTGAACTCATTTGAAGCACAGAATGATTTTATCCTGGAATTTCATTTCATTACATTCACAGAATAAAACGAGCAGTGATACTGAAAGAGAGCAATGGTCATTTAGTCTAGTGACCTTGCTCCTTGTGAAATAAAAGTTAGCATGAATGAATAAACGATGTTTCTAGTCACACGTGTTTTCTTATTTGCCCAAAATACCAAACTGAAACTTAAGAGTTTTGTACTCATGTGTCCCCATGTACCTGTAGTATACCTCGAAAACCACACTCAGTTTCTGACTAATCTTCAAAGCACTCACACTTTCTAGTGAGTTTTGGTGAGGACAACCAAAACATGATTTTTTTTTTTTTTAAATGTTCCTGGAGAATGCCTCATCTACGGAAATGATCAGAGCACTGGAACACCTCTCCTATGAAGAAAGGTGAGAGAGCTGGGGTTGTTCAGCCTGGAGAAAAGAAGGCTCCAGGGAGACCTTATAGCCTTTCAATATATAAAGGGGGCTTATAAGAAAGATGGAAAAAGACTTTTTATCAAGGCCTGTAGTGACAGGACAAGAGGCAGTTTTAAACTGAAAGAGGACAGATTTGCATTGGACATAGTAAGGAAATTTTTTTACAATGAGGGTGGTGAGACACTGGAACAGGATGCCCAAAGCAGTTGTGGATGCCCCATCCCTGGAAGTGCTCAAGGTCAGGCTGGATAGGGCTTTGAGCAACCTGACCTAGTGGAAGATGTCCCTCCCCAAGGCAGGGGAGTTGGACTAGATGATCTTTAAAGGTCCCTTCCAACCCAAACAATTCTATGATTCTAATTCTTCTTAGGTTTCACATGCCATCTCTGCAACTTGAAAGACGGATTTGATAGGCATCTACTCAATGTATCCGACAAGACATACATTAGCATTGCCAACCATTCCTTCCACTCAAAGGCCTCAAAGTGGTGATTTATTTTTAGACTTTCACGCAGGCTTCAGAGTGCTCATCCAAGAGAAAGAAGATCTCCGTTCACCCCCTCCTTTACCTGAGCGAGTTTAAACCCATACCATCTATCTCCCTGAAGATGAGCAGAGGGTTATTTTAGAGAAGAAACAGCACTTAGTAAATATCAAAGCCGCCTTGCGACTCTTTCGAGGGCACATTTCAATACCAACAGAACTATTAGAGTTGATAATACATCCTTTGTTCAATTTCCTCATACTGGCCATAAAATTACTAATATATAGTTTGTCAGTAAGATTCACGCATCAGAAGAAACACAAATTGGGGTCTTTACAGCCAGTTTATTTCATCAGATAAAGCTATGAGAAAAAAGTAAGTATCTGAAGTGGCAAATTCGTAGTTCTTCTGTTTCTATAATGAGCATTTGAAAGTACCTACACCCCTGAAAATAGCACAAGGACATCAGATATAGAAAAAGGTTTATTATAATTCAATTCCACATTATTTTTGAATGTCTATAATAAGCGATATCAGCTAAGACCACAGCTTCTGCACAGGTTTCTCACCAAAAAGAAAGAATTTGTGCCTGCATCCTTCCCTTCCCCATATACACAAACTCTTAATCCCAGGCAAAATTATTCTGCCAATCATACTAACGCCCATGAACCAATGGCACTAATAAGTCTTTGGCTGCGTGCACGCACATACATACACACACACTGAAGTTTTCCCTATCACCACACCAGATGCAATCCTTATTTGAGTATTACAGTATATACACCTGTTCATTTCTGAAGATGCAAATTTATTAAAATTAAGTGAACCATATGGCACTATAAACAGATCAGCTCAAAAATAAAAATGTTTCTGAACCATTAATTCCATGTCTTTATTATCTATACTACAATAACACTTGAAGGTTTTGATTTCAAACTGATAAATGTGTCTTTTTCTCTTCCAGGTAAGAAATTTAAGAGAGCTATTTTTCTATAGCCATGACTGGGAAAGGTGAAGAATAAACTTTTCCCACTGAAAAAAAAAAGGTTAATGTAGGGAAACATTTAGATGAGTAGTATGCCAGGTAAAATACTTTTCCAACAGTAAATTTTCATTGTACTTCAGCTTCTCAATTACAATACAGAAGAAAACCCAGTATTTAGCCCAATAGCCTATATGCAAAGATATATGCTAACTATTATGAACGTATGTGCAAACATACTATAGGAGAGGAGAGTCACTTACTTGATGGTCCATGAGAGTCTCTGTTATCACCATGATGCTGTGTACACATACAATTGAAGAACGAAGAACAGCAAACAAAAAAATCCAGGCCAGGAAGAAGCAAGTGCACAAAAGCAGCAGCAGCGGGAAAGAAGAAGCACAATGAAAACAGTGTTAGTTCATAACTAAAATACAACATGCACCTCAATACCAAAGGCGAGACCTCAAGAGACTTAGCAGTTCAGAAAAGCTGAAGCAATAAAACTGACAAATATGCTTATAGGGAAGCGATTATTAGAAGCCATCATTGTATATGGTTAGTAAACAGCAACTGCCCCAATTGCTAATTCTGAGTGGAACCTCTCCATCGGCAATTTAGTGCTCATATGACTTGATACACAATACGTTTTAAGAAATTTTTAGCTGGAATCTTTTCAGAAGACTAAAGCTCTGAAGAAAGCTGAAATAACACAAAATTTGTTTCCAAAACAGCTCCACTTTCAGACAGGTGTTTTGGAAAGACAAAAAGTTTTAAGCCATCAGTAATGTGCAAGTACCCACTAATGCCAGATCCAAGCCTAACCACTTTTGTACACAAACGTGAACTTAAAAGCCACAGATTCAGTTCATCTACAAACACAGGCAACATTTTAAATTGCCTAGGACGCAAGACAAGCAGTGCAGTTTTAAATTTAAGAGGACGTTTTATATCAAAGCATTTCCAAAGAATCAAGTTGTATAAAAAATTATCTGTCCTGCTGAATGCATCAAATATAGGCACTACAGGAGAGTAATTACATAGTAATAGTCTGTACTCCTTTCTGACATTTGATCTGGAATCTTCTATAAATCATTGCTACCCAAGGCCACAATCGGGGCTAAGATCCCGCTGCGCTCAGCCATGTACTGATATAAGGTAAGTTCCACCTATGTCTTAAAGGATTTACTAGCTTTGAAACCCACAAATAACAAAAAAGGAGGAGAAAACAAGCATACTGATCAGCATGAACATTTCTTCCTTAAAAATAAAACCAAACATGCTGTATCTTCTATATCCCAAAGAAAAAACTTCTGCTTCATAAAGGAGAGAAATCCTTGCTCTGCTTTAAAGAGGATCCAATCTTGCCTCTCTGTTATCAGGACTAAGCAGCAGGAAATATAAAAAAGAAAAATAAAAATCTTAGCAAGCAGGAGTCTTGTCTTACACTCCTGATCTCAAAACAGAGATTTTTATTCCTCACAGCTGCCTAGGGGTGTTAAAGTGACACTGCAACATGCAAATATAAAGTACTGCAATGAGAATACAGCAATTGCAGTACACATCATCGGAAAGGTGAGGGAACCCTTCGTTCATAATTTTGCACTTTCTGGAAAAGGACTTGATTAAACAAGAGAAGCTGAAATAAATTATAAGGGCATTTGGTAAACAACCTTCTATCCCTGTCAGAGACTAAATTTAGGTCAAAGAGTGAAAAACTGCTAAGGGAACCCATGAACTTACCAGACAGGTTTAGGTACTAGTACGTGAAATGCATTCAAGAATTCAATGGTTTTCAAGGCAAAGTGTTTCTTTTTAATGTACAGGAAACTTACGGCAGACTAGGAAAGAATTTACGTTCAGACTGAAACTGTATTAATCTATTCTGGTTTTAGATTGAAGAGAATAGGGACTGATAAGAGAGCAAGATAAAGGAGCCAGCAGTAACTGTACAGAGATCCAGCAACGGACTGAAGGACTGGGAACACCGGTATTCAGCACTGGTCTGCTTTATTTCACACGAAAAGTTGGAAAGCAAGAGAAGAGAACTGGAAAAATAAATTGTTAACAGACATATAGGATCAGAAGTTTCTGAGACTCAGACAGCATGTTCACTCGCAGTGCATACTTACGTGTTGAAGAAATAAGAGTGAAAAAGCACCGCAGCAGGTCCTGTCTCACTGCCTGCCTCTCAAGCAGCCTTGACCAAGATACAACATGACACCACAGAGCAGGGCAACCCGTCACCCGAGACGATGCAGGGGCTTTTTATGTAAATATTTTAGCATTGCATGGTTAATCCTATGAACTGGTACAAACAGCTCCTACGCCAGAGGCTGAAACACAAGCCTGTCTAACTCTGTCCCTGATCTTCTCCAACAGACATTCTGTTTACACACCAAACTGCCTCCGTTGCTGGTCAACCCCCTCTCTTCATGAGAACTATTTGGGCCTGTGTATTTACCTAAAACTCGTAGACTATATATTTCTAAATATTGATGCAAGATACTGAAATGAGACTATTTTGGCCAAAAACACCTCTTCAAGTTCCAATAGCCTGTTGCACCTCATCATCTGCAATTCCTATCACTGCAGATCGGGGATGCAAACCCCTAAGGGAACAAAACATGGCAGTTTTACTACTTCAATGTTTTCTCTGGAAGGAATGCCCTCAGGGCATCCCTGTCCATCATCTCCCACAATGTTTATTCTAAATATACAAAATTAAGAAAAGCATACACTTATTTCCAGAGACACAGCCTACCCATATTTCCACGTTTATTTAATTGATGACTTTGGTTACAGATTACAGAACAAGCCCTTTGACAAGGCAGGTTCTCAACACTACATGATTGATTTAGCTTCTGCTGAGGCACATTTAGTTAAAAATGTTACTACCAAAACATACAAAACCTAGCCCTCCTCCCAGTAAAGTTTTAGGTTAAGACTAAGGAATAAAACCATCACGAGACAGAAGCCATAATTCTGTTTTCATACAAAAGCGGCTCTGTGCTTCAGAAAAGTACTATTTTTAGACATTCATTTCTCAGAAATAAAGGTTATAACAACTGCTACTAAGCCTAAAATTATACCTGCCAACTTGTCCTATAAACCAAAATCGTTTTCCTGTTCAAGATTCGGGTAAAAGCAAAAACATATGTCATGCTAGCATGTCTGAATCTCACACTACAAAAGGTAAGTTTGTTAAAAATATTTACTAGATTTACAATCTAAACCTATAGCCAAATTCTTAATAGAGTTTGAATGCACGTTTTAAAGCCAAGTTCGAGTTTTCACCCTGCTGAAGACAGACTTTTCCTGAAAGCAGTCTCTAATACATGTAAAATCACTAAGATTAATCATGTTAGGTTTAAATTCAGGACCACCACCCAGCCTGCAAAGCTGATCAGTAAAAAGGACCTCTACTCAGTGCTTCAAGGAAAAAAGGTACTTTTATGTCTGCTGATGTATTTAAATAGCAAGGACCGACTGTAAAAGTTACATCAAAGGCAATGTATTTATGAAATACATGTTTTGGTAAAAATTAGAGCCGCCTAGAAAGTTTTCTAAAAAAATCATTTAGAAAAAGAATGGTTTACACCAAGGATTCCCATGTAATGTTCTGAGTTCTGGGCCAGTCAGGCTTGTTTAAATTAAATGATTATTTATAGAAAAATAGGCAAAAACTGTTCTGAAACAAGAACTCAAACCAGTGCCTAGTATTTTCCTGGAGGTATTTAAAAGATGTGTAGATGAGGTGCTCAGGGACATGGTTTAGTGGTGGACTTGGCAGTGCTAGGTTAACGGTTGGACCTGATGATCCTAAAGGTCTCTCCCAACCTAAACGATTCTATGATTCTATGATTTTGCACTGCTTTAATGGTGCTTTAATGGTGCCAGACTACAAAAGTAGTTTGCTGAGCTGTCATAAAATTTGTGTTCAGATACAGTGCATATAAACCTAATTATTAGACAGAAAAAACATTTCACGTAAGACTTTTCTCCCTATACTGATTCTGGAAAGAAAAGCCCACAATATTAAGTTCTGTGATCTCGTCCTCTGTTTTTCTTTTACACTTAAGCGAAAAACACATTAGAAAGCTGACACCTCTAAAAAGGGCTTTTTAAGGTACCTCCTAGAAACCCCCCAAATGACTTGAACCATGTAGCAAAATGTTGACCAGTGTTCTTCATGCATGTTTGCAACTCATTTATTTCATGAATTTTAATCAGACAAATGGAACTTAAAAAAATCAGATTGCAGCTAAAAGTCTGGAATACTAAACAATCTCAAAAAAATTAAAATTCTGGAAGTGTCAGGATTTGTGTACACTCCAGATCTCCAAAATTACTGGGTCCAATCTCTCTTAAAATACATGCTTTTTTTTTTTTTTTAATATGTCAGTTTCAATTTTTTACTATGATGTACACCAGACCAAAGATATTAGACTCCCAGATAAGCTTTCAAAAATGGTTTTAACAGCTGTAGTGCATCACACAAAACTTCACATTGTAACTGCAATTAAGACAGACAATAACCCCACTAAATGATATTTTGGTAAGAAATGCTTAGAGTAGCCAACCACAGTATACCATCAGTTAAAAAAAATATTCTGAGATGACAATTCAGGTGCCTAAGCACACATGACGAAAGGCAAATCTATTCTTACACTCAGCATTTTTCTGAAGCAGACTTGGTAAAACATATAGAGTCTCATTTCAAGACAGCTTCTTAAAATCATGCTATTGTGAAGGCATGTCACAGAAAGAAAACTAGCACATTTCAAGTTACTTTCAATTTTTTTGTAAACTGGTAAGTTTTTTTTATTTTAGGAAACAAGGAGCACAGCAACTGAGTTGATAGGATTTTTTTTAAAAAAAATATATTCTATTGCACAGCTGACAGATGGTACTCATAGTATGTTGTGCCTGGGATATAGATGCATTGGCCCTGCAACAAATCAACGAGTGTGTTTATTACAGAAAAAAGCCAAGGATTTTCTTAATGCACCGCAAAATATCTTGTCTCCAAATCAATCACTTAAGATAAAAACAGTAATAAAATACTTGATCAAATTAATATCTCTATGTAGTAGTTGAACCATCACAAATAAAGTTGGTCACTAATGAGGTGTTAAACTTGAGCTTTTCAGTTACAGAAAAAATATCCTATTTTGCCATTGGGAGGCAGTGCTTTATATCAGAAAGCAGCTTTGGAAACTAAAAACCATTTCCTACTTCAGCTATTAGAGTGCTTCCATATAACACAGCTTGTGGAAAAATTAAATTCTTAAATAATTTCAACATTATGATGAAGATTAAGTGTCATAGTACCCGCTAGCCTTTCCTGTTTTTAAATTGTGCTTAGAAAGAAAGAGATGGTATTTTCACTACTTTAGAAATTTTATTATCAGCACATGTTATCAATTCTTACACCTGAAATTACTCTGATAACATATAATTATCGCTCCTCCTACCTTTTCTGCTCCTCATTCCACCAAGAAATATATTATTTTTTTTTTCTTTTGTCCATAGTCACTAACTAGTAAAGTGCCAAATAGTAAGACTGAGAGGAATACCTTTTTCTTGTGGGACTCAGAGACACCAAGGATCAAATCCAAAAACCGAATGTTTCTTAACATCCAGCCCTTTTGCCATGAGAATCTAGCAAATGATGGGTGATACTACATGATACTCCAAATACTTTCCCCAGAAAAGTATCAATTCAAACCAAACTAGAACAGATTCAAGCCATTTAATCCTCTCCCTGCAAAAGCACCTTCACATTCATCTGATTACATGAAGCCACATTTAAGTTACTCACTGAATTTCTATCAATTTCCCCATCAACTGGAACGGTCTCCATGCTGAAAGGGCGTGTTGTCTGTCTCTCCGTCAGTTAGAGTTCTTCCATCCTGCTACCCGAGATCCTGGAGGGGGAAAGAAAAATACAATAATTCACTTCCAATGGCTGAAATCCATTAAAGAGCCACACTCTCTCTCCTCTATGTTTTAAGAGGGTAATCTTCTATTGCAAACTGTGTATATTACAGTTCCTAGCAAAACATGCATATCACCCATAAAAAACAACTTTTTAGGAACGAAGGAAGAGGATAGTTTCAAATAAAATGGCCAAAACAAAAGCTACTCACAGAGGCAAGCATTTACCTTTAAACACGCTTGCATCCAATAAGGATGCTAGAAGAACACAAGCAAAAAATAAAAAACAAACAAAAACCACAAACAAAACCCAAAACCTCAAACCCATAGGTTTTGCCCTGTATTTTCTCTTGTTCCAGAGACCTTAGCAGCACACCACTCCTGCCCCACAGGCACGCACACACAAGCCGTTTGGGTATGTAAAAGCTATTCTGGAGCAGAGTTTAGGGCTTCCCAGCGTAACTGCAGAAACAGCCACGTTCCGCTTTGTGGAACAGAGACACAAATTAAATCATTTGTGCAAGCCAGAACTCCCTGTGGCAGAGCGGGCGCTCAGCTGGCAGTCACCACACACAGCCAGAAAGCAATGCCTCGTTCTCTAGGCATTTCCTATCTACTTTTTTTGCTAAAGAATGAAAGATACAATAAACCTTAGTATTCACACCACATTTAAAGTCACCGGTGAGACAAGAAAATGGTCTAGAATCAAGCAAAACTTGATGGAAAAAACATGCCTTAACCGTTCATTCATTTCATGGATTCGAGGAGCGAAGCAGATCAGGATGCCTGCAGAGATGCCCATCTACAGCCCGTTGCTCTGCTTCTCTCTCCAAGGCTCCCATCAGCAAAAGATACAAGTGGACACAACAGCTGTAAGTTAGCCTGTTCAAAACAGTAAAGCCAGCATCCCACAGGGAGAAAACCCTGCGGTCCCACCCTTCGCGAAGCCACGCTCACACTGCCCTTCCCTCCAGCCAGAGCAAGTGTTTGATCAGAGAATTAGCCCAAGGACATCTGTTTTTTTTAATTTTCTTTTTGTCTTGGGTGCGGTGAGGGGGCAGGAAGCAGCTAAGTTACAAGCCATATTGCTAAACCATCACTTGTGCAAGAGCAGGGGTAGTATGGAAATGGTGACTTTTTTTTTAAGCTACTGTGTTAGCATATTATGCTTAGGGTTTATACATCAAGCTATGGCTTCAGCTCAAGCTTTAGCAGAAACAGATTAACTGAGGACATAGGGGGTGAGGTGGGAGGAGGCATCACAGCCTCTCCAGGGAGCCTGAGGAGTGTCTGGGTGCAGGAGGACAGGAGAAGGACAAGGAGAGGACCAAGGAGAAGACCGGTGGAGGACACAACAAGATCCTGCAGTTCAAAGCCTGCCTCAGGAAATACACACTCGTGAAAACAAATCTCACTATAAAGAACAACCATTTGTTCAATGGCTTTCAACGTTTTTACTATCATATTTTTTGTTCATGTATTATGTAAAGCACATTAGAATTAAAAATCCCTTATGAAGAACATACAGTATTAACACACTATGGCAAGTTACCATAACGTATGCCACTAAAACACAAAAGGAAGTTTTGTGTTAAAAAAGTTTAAAAAGTTATGTGTTAAAACACATAGAAAGTTTAATAAAAAGACCGCGTGCTAAAGAAACTGCAAATTTTATGGTTCCCTATGACTCAGTTCAAAGAACTGACAAGGATCTTACTCAAGTACCTAAGTAATTACCAAGGTGGCACGTAACTGGGAAGCGTATGGCTAAATGTTTTCATATAAATTAGAAACAGTAGACATCTGAAGGGAGATGACTACAAGTGATTAATTTGCATTAATAAAATGAAAGATGGCATTACCATGGAAAGAGGAATTCACCCCAGCAGCTCTGTTTCCCGGCGCAGCAGGCACTGCAACACGTACCTTCAACACACCAGCATGGGGATGCAGAACTGGGTGATGTCTCTTGGAGGCTGCTCCTTGTCATCTCTACCCCCAACACCCATTTTAGGTTCTCTTATTAGCAGGAAATTCAGCAACACCAGACTGCACACATATTCAATTTACGGAAACACAAAACTCTCTTAAACAGGATGAAAAATGAGTGGCTTTGTAAACAGACGTATACACTGATATTTAAAGCAGTTAGCTTTTTTAGTTACACAAACTTGCAACCCTACTCAGTTATCCAAATAAACAGATCTTTCCTGAGACAGGAACATTCACCCAAAACCAGTTCTAAACCCATCTCTATTTTTAACAGGCATTTTTAAACTCATAATTTTTGTTGTCAACACTCCTGATGTATTCTGCTCCTCCGTTTATTCATATGACCACAGCCACTACACCCTTCCTTATCTCAGTCTCAAGAGTGGTATGATCAGACAGGTACCCTGATGTCTAATTCTTAGCAGTCATGGATGTCTGTGGTCCCCAGGAAACTCATAATCCAGCAGGGTCCCAAAGACTGCAGAGAAGTTACCTGGGAGAGGGAGGGAGAAAATTCTGCCTGCTCACATTTGAACAGAAATGCAGAGTAAAGCAAGTGCAGAAATGGTTAAGGATTACCTTCCCCCACACTGTTTAGCTTACCAGCAGACAGCCAGCTTGGCTTATTTTTCTTGGCAAAATGAAGGCTGAAAGTGAACAATATTGCTTCTGAAATATGCCAAAATAAATACCAAGGAAGGAAAAGGGATCTCTCAGCAAAACGATATTGCCAAAAAGGCAACTAAGTATGAACTTGGAGAACAGATTTATTTTGAAAATTACAGAATGCTTCCACCCATCCAAGCCCAAAGGCTTTGAAACAACTTTCTGATCAATGTAGGGAAGGGGAATTTATTTATTTATTAGTAAATGCAGCCAGGTTATTATGAGGGATGCTTCCATGAGTAAGTGAGCTCTTTTCTACTTCAGCTAACCTAATCATTAGATTTGAAGACATAACCCCAAATTTAAATCATCACCTTTTTAGCTTTCGGGAGACATTTAGGACATGCCTTTGCTCCTCTCTCCACATTCACAAGTGTTTGCAATTTGGTAGTCTGCCTGGTTGGTTGGTTTGGGGCTTTAATTAACAGATGTTCCTACTTCACAATCACAACTCTTAAGAGCTTAAATGTTCAGAAGGGCACACACAAACTGAAATTATTTGAAAAGAACTATATGATGGCATCCCAGCTAATCACCTATGTTTCTTTTATAGACAATGGATACAAACTGGCACTTACAAAAAGTATTGCTCATTTTAAAGCAGCTGTACCACTAGGACAAATCATGCCACAAAATAAGGTATTTCTCTTTGACTGTGAAGAGGATCTAGGGTGACCAGCTCAGAAGCATATATTTAATGCAGAAGGGAAGGACAGCATGCATCAATAAAACCTGCTATTCTGTGTGACCAGGATGTTATCTAACTATCCATACGTATGCATACTGAAATGTCTTACATGACTTCTTACCTCTTCCTAACTCCCACCCTTAAAAAAAAAAAAAAAAAAATCTCAAAAGCCATAAGAGCATGCCTCAGGTCCTGCACTTGGGTCACAACAACCCCATGCAATGCTACAGGCTTGGGGAGGAGTGGCTGGAGAGCTGCCCAGCAGAAAAGGACCTGGGGGTGATGGTTGACAGCCAGCTGAATAGCAGCCAGCAGTGTGCCCAGGTGGCCAAGAAGGCCAATAGCATCCTGGCTTGTACCAGAAAGAGTGTGGCCAGCGGGACCAGGGAGGTGATCGTCCCCTTGTACTTGGCACTGGTGAGGTTGCACCTCAAATACTGTGTTCAGTTTTGGGCCCCTCACTACAAGAAGGACATTGAGGTGCTGCAGCATGTCCAAAGAAGGACAACAAAGCTGGCAAAGGGTCTAGGGAACAAGTCTTATGAGGAGCAGCTGAGGGAGCTGGAGTTGTTTAGTTTGGAGAAGAGGAAGCTGAGGGGAGACCTTATTGCTCTCTACAACTACCTGAAAGGAGGTTGTAGCCAGATGGGGGTCGGGCTCTTCTGCCAAGTAACAAGCAACAGTGCTAGAGGAAACAGCCTCAAATTGTGCCAGGGCAGGTTTAGGAAATAAGAGAAACTTCTTCACTGAAAGGGTGGTCAGGCACTGGAACAGGCTGCCCAGGGAAGTGGTTGAGTCCCCATCCCTGGAGGTATTTAAAAGACGGGTAGATGTGGTGCTTAGGGACATGGTTTAGTGGTGGACTTGGCAGTGCTAGGTTAGCGGTTGGACTCGATGACCTTAAAGGTCCTTTCCAACCTAAACAATTCTATGATTCTATAATATCCCATGATATTCTCTGAGGTATAGTTGCACAGGTCACAGAGCAAAAGCAGCAGAAACCAGATGCCTTGGCCATGTCAGAAGTCTCTGTGGCAGCATGCCTTTAATCACAACTTTACAGACAAGCAGTGTTCTGTATTGACTTATAAATTCTGTATGTTAACCAGATTATATCAGTGTTTATTGTACGGATATGTTAATTTACCTGAATAAAGAGGTTATTAGGAAAGACAAGCTCTTTTTTTCCTCCAGCATAAGAAAGGCTCCTCACCAACTACGTAACTTGTTCCAGGCATATTAGAGTTTAAACCTGACTCCATGTCAGTAATACCCTATAGGAGGCATGTTTCTAACATTAAAACCGTAATTCAATTCACAAAAGGACTATTCCTCTCCTTCTCCCACAGAAGATTAGCTTCTGTTCAAACACTTCATTAAATTTGGAGACTTTCATCAAGAGTCTCTGCCTGATCTCATGGCTGAGATGCTTGTTCCTGTATCCTCACTGTCCCCCACATGAGTTCCTGAACTTCAGCCAAGGTGCAGCCACAAAGTGAAAGTGGTAGAGATGACCCCTGAATCTAATACATTTTCTGTTTAATCGATGGACCAAGTTACTTGAACACATGCATACTGTATTATATAGGCAGGTTTTAGCTTTCTCCTTAAGTACTATCACCTACGGTCACTAGATATGGCATTTGCACTGCGATACTGTTTTGTGATCTGTTATAGTATCAGAGTACCCTCTTACACTCCAGCATCATACCTCATAGGCAAGGTACAGCCTCACCTGTGACCTGCTAACAGGCTGCACCGAGTGCACAGTGAAATAGCTACTGTATGCTGATCTGGCCTTTCCAAAGGGGAAGCGCTCTCCAAGGCTCTGACCTCCAAAACTGATCTGCTCAGCTCTGCTGGATGCCTGCCTTCTTTCCTTAAGGCCTAAAATAAGTTAACGCACTTCAAATTGCCCAAGATGGGTATCAGGTAAGAATATATTGTAAATTTCTTTAAGATGACACACGCATAATACACTGACTTCAAAGATCAATGTGGCAACAAGCATGGGCAAGGCACACTAGGAGAAAGGAAACCTAGGTGTCTACATTGGCATCAAGAAGGGTAAAAATTCATCTAAGTCCTTGCTGGAAAGCAGAGTCATAACAGTACCAGAGAAATGCTATTCCACAGGGAATCACAGAATGGTTGAGGTAGGAAGGGACTGCTGGAGGTCATCTTGTCCAACCCCCCTTTTGCAGGAGGGCATCTAGATGGCTTTGGAACATCTCCTATGATGGAGACTCCACAACCTGTCTGGGCAACCTGTGCAGTGTTCAGTCACCCTCACAGTAAAAACGTGTTTCCTGATGTTGAGAGGGAACCTCCTGTGTTTCAGTTTGTGCCCACTGCCTCTTGTCCCGTCGCTGGGCACCACTGGAAAGAGCCCAGCTCTGTCACCTTTACACCCTCCCTTCAGGTATTTATACACATTGATGAGATCCCCCTGAGCCTTCTCTTCTCCAGGTTGAACAGCCCCAGCTCTCTCAGTCTTTCCTCATATAAGAGATGATCCAGCCCCTTGATCATATTCGTGGCCCTTCACTGAACTCTCCAGTATGTCCACGTCTCTCTTGTACTGGGGAGCCTAGAACTGGACCCAGCACTCAATGTGTGGCCTGACCAGTGCTGAGTAGAGGGGAAGGATCACTACCCTCGACCTGCTGGCAATGCTTTGTCTAATGCATCCAAGGATACCATTCACCTTTTCTGTGGCAAGGGCACATTGCTGGCTCATGTTCAACTTGCTGCCCATCAGGATCACCAGGTGACCCCTAGGTAAGCAGTTCTCAGGTGTGGTTATCAGTGCATTCAGTTCAGTAAGGTCCGTAAGGAAGTTTAAGGTAACAGTCTGGAGAAACGTATCTAAGTGCTGAAAAAAAGAAAAAAAAAAGAAAAAAAAAGAACAAGTAGTTTCATAAAAATTAAGAGCTAATGGGGACAGGATCAGTTTTAAGAGATTAAAGGAAATCTACATCCTAAATCTAACTTGAGTGATCAAACCAAGGCTCTCAAATCACCTAAGTGTCATTCAGCAGTCATATGACAGGGTGAAGGCACTTTCACTTTGCTCCATGCAGTGGGGGAGCAGCAATAGCATAGAAGGTAATAAAGGTACATGTCTTAACTTTCAAGGCTCTTTGAATCCAGTGCACCAGAGGAAGTACAGCCCCCTGGTTGTAGTATGAGGCCACAGATTGTGTCTCTCAGTTCCTGAGTCCACACACCAAGTACACTTCATTAACAAGCTACAGATCAGGCCAGCTTCTTGCACATGATACAATGTCACTGCATGCCAAGGACCCAAGGAACTGAAGGTAAGCTACTGATAAAAATGGAGTGGGGCCAACAGGGTCAAAGGATTCAGCAAGAGATCTGGTAAACAAAGAGATCACAAATTTTTATCAACTTTCAAACTATCTTACACACACTAACAAGAACCTGGAAGAACTAGGAAGAGGTTTTATTCTGCAATTCTAGAAGAGAAATTTGAGAGCAGAGTAAATCTCTAGGTTCAATTCCTTCTGCTGTGAAGTCAGGCCAAATAGGAGAGCTTGACAAAACCAGTAATAATATAGGGGAAGTCACAGATGACTAACTGCATGGTTATGTTAACTCTGAACTGCAATGTTTCAATGCTTAAAGGTCTGCTAAGGTATAACCACATCAGACTCAACAACTGCCCCACCTATGTCCCCCAAATATAGTGTGATCACTTAATGCTATCAGCCACCAAATACACCCTTATGAAACGCTTCCTTCCACCCCAAGTTTCATCACCTGCCTTCTCATTTCCTGAATAAACAGTCCTCGTGCAAAGCAAGCTGCTTTCTCTGTTTCTGTATTGCTGTTTTCAAAGGGCAGAGGGGGGGGAAACAAACACCCAGGAGAACTGAAACGTTTAAGAACAAGACTTGAAAACATCTCTTATTTAGAAAAAACTTGGAAAACAGAAACATAGTTCAGATATCTCATCTATCTTTTGAGAGTGACAGATGGCAGTGAATGCCAACAAAAGGATAGAAAACTTCTGAACAGCCACTGCAACTTTAATAAATTACTACCGTAAACAGGTGTCCCACAGGTAAACTTGTCCTGATAAAAATGAAGGAGTACAGAAGAGGTGGTAAGAGTTACTTCCAGGTACTAAAACCCAGCATCCTCTCAAAGCTCAAGTCCCAAGTGTTCTGGAGCCCTTTGGCCATTAAAATGCACTTCAAAGCTCCCCAACCTCTCCCAGTCTTCATGATGCATATTTTGCAAGATTGCTCCCACAATCCAAAGGAGCTGTAGGTCTCAGTACTAAAAATGGTTATTGCTTCACATAAGAGTGTCTTGGTTACCCAGACCATTACCCGCTTTTTGTGTCTACAGGCCAGTTTTATCTAGGGCTCAGTCTAACTTTTGAGGACAAGAACAAGAGAGGCATTAAATCATTAAATTCTTTGGATTTATTAAGCTTGAACCAGAGAGCACCTATGAAGTTTCATAAAATACTCGAAAGATTTGTTCTGCTTTCATGTGATGATGTAGGAAAAGAAGATTCAATCAAACCCTACATAGCCAAATCCAGCATTTTATTTTTACATTTCAAGATGCTGCAGTACCAACCAGCAAAATAACCAAGAGGATGCCAAACCAACCGTCCAGCAGATATACCTGTATCAATACTAGCATTGTTTAAACAAGGTTAAATTGGTCAACAACAGCCTTTGAAGAAAAAAAAAAAGATGCAGACTAAATGGTTAGAGCCATGGCAAAACATTCTGATTTCAGAACTCACCCCAGACACAAAGGCACATTTGCTATTTGTGGTTTTTTTGCCCAAAGGTTTAAGAAAGCAACATGACAAATGTAATCATTTTAAGTCAGTGAATCCTGACTTTCTTCTAACAGTGTTAGAAGCTTTCTTTCACAACTGTAAAGGCACTACCAATAGCCTCACACGCTCCCCCATCTATCTAGTCAACTCACGTTCATCTAGAGGTTTGCATTAGAAGTCAAGATGCTCCTATTAATATCTCAGAGTAAAAAAAAGTTGTTCTGTGCTGTGATGAAAGGCCAGCTGGTTTCCACTCCCTGTGGTTCCTCATCTCTCATGTTGGCAGCCGGATGAAGATGCAGTGTGACACACTCCTCTAGACACAGCTGAAAGAGGTTCAGAGATTACTCATCCTCCACACCTGGTCCTTGCCTCCGCCTTCCCCACTGCAGCTGCTGCCTTTCCGACCTGCCCACAGGCCCCTCTGTGCAGGTGCTCCCTAACCTTCTTCTGTCAGAGGGACACCCACTATTGCAAATTATTTTAGACACTCTCAAAACACAGATCATTTAAACTGATCCAGGCCATGGGACTTTGCACCTGCCTTTCTGCTTGCAGGTCTGGCACAGCAGTGGTAAAGAACAGCTGAGGGCTACCTCTTAACCCACCTCCTTTCCAACTGTAACAGTCTGTGCAAGCATGGACTACGTCTACAGCTACAGACTCTCCCAACACCGACTGGAAACTCCTGCAGGAAATGAAGGGAGTCGAGCCAAGGCAAAAGGAAAAGCAGCGTTGTTGTTAAAGGTTTTTCTGAAATGAAAAAGTAAGATAAGTCAGCAGAGATGTTTCCACAGACAAGATGGATAGGTGGCAGAACAAGTCCTTCTGTTTCTGATGCCAAAGTGGAATCAGTTGCCATCCTGAGACACGAGATAGATCTGGATTTCCTTTGCGTGGAACTTTCCAAAACAAAATCCAACCTTGCTTTTCCTAAAAGGAACATTTTTCTCTTTTTCCCTTGACAGACTTGACTGCCAAATATAGAGTCAAAACATTAAAAAGGGGAAGGAAAAAATAAAAAGGACACCTACTATTTCAAGCCTATGAAAAACACTTTAAGTATATAAGAACTAATTCATTGTGCTGAAAAAGCCTCAATAGGGGGATGCTGAAAGTCTACTTTAATACTTCAAATGACGCAGAATATTACTTTCAGCGATGAAACCCTCTGAACATCTTGGTTATAATGAGATCATAGACACAGAAATATTTTAAGTCTCACGTGCTGGTCAAGAATACAATCAACTTCATAAGGAATAAAGTTTCAGAGAGCTATTCTGAGATTATATATAAATGATTGCAAGTAATCATACTATTGCAGAACAATGAATTACCAACTTCCAGATGAACGATACGTGACTAGATGAGTGCTCTTTACCTATTGCAAATAAAGTAAAAAGTTAGCTTAAACTACTGTAAAGTTTCTGTTTCTCAGAAGCTGCAGTGACTTTGCTTGGACAGGTAGGCACCATCATGCAAACAGTTCATTGCCACATCAGAAGCTATTGCAGCTGATTTCCTACATTGCTTCTCTCTGAGCTGACTTTAGGAAACACAAGCAAGATTCCAGCTTGTCCTGGTCAAATAGTCATTGTAAAACATTTTGCTTACTAAAGAGTTTACAAACAATTTGCAGTTTTAACATGAACACCAAGCAACTATCTCAGGCATTAGAGCACATATTACTTATGTTACAATACCGTTTATGTTTATAAAGTCTTTATTGCTGGGGGATGGACAAGAACATTTTTCCAAGACTGTGTCCAAAAGACCACACAATCCTCTGCTTAAGGAAAGCCACCCCATTTTCTCACCTGCCATCTCTCTCTCACCTTTGCAGGAGTTACAGATACCTGGAGGGAATAGGATGACTGTCCTCCTCAAAAGTGATCAAATCTTTCTCAGTATATTCCTTTACAATGGACGCAGATCCAAAGCAACTAAAGCAAATTCAAATTAATACCACATTCATGGCTATACATACCCTCTGAATCACCCAGATGTAAAGGTCAAAGCTCAGAATATGCAGGACAGACCATACTCAGAAAAACAACCCCCCAAAAAAACCCCCCAAACCCACACACCTTCAAAAGAGCAGAGATGTGTAAGGAGGTAATTACAAGTGACCTACAGTACCAGATTTTTGGTATCACATGAGGTTCCACCACAGCCTTCCCAGAAATTACAATAACTAACCAAAGCAGATACCAATCTTTACTTTTCTTACTGTACCTCTTAACTCAACCAGTAACTGTCAGTGTTTGACTGTAAGCTCCCTCGAGTACAGACTATCCTTTTGTTCCATATCTGTGTGCTACCAAGTTCAATTTGATCCAAATGTGACAAGGGTTCTCAAGTTCAAAGCAATATAAACAGCTACTGTTGAACAAACAGAGAGTTGAAGGGGATGAGAATCATCTTAATGCACAACTACAGCAAAAAGAAGAAAACCAAATTCGTAAAATGACTAATATACCTCCAAAATTGAGTCAGTGCAAAGGACCAATTTTCCAAGAGGCTATTCTACTAGGTTTTTAATCTTTCCTTTGCACTGTGCATTTTGCTGCTTCTCAGAACTCAAAAAGGATGGCTAACTCATTTTAAAGAGGTGAAATACACCCTTAAGAGCTCTTTTAAATTTTCATACCTGTTGAAAAGACACCTTAAGTTTCATAAAGGGGAGGGATGGGCAGTTGGTTCTGTGCACTGAAAAAAAAAAAAAGAAAATCTCAAAATATGACTTAGGTGACTCACTAAGACCTGCCCAAGAAGAATACAATGATTCACATTCTGAGTGTGATGCCATTTAACTGCATTCACTCAGAAATACCACTGGACTACAGGCTTCCAAAGGTCTAACAGTGGTAATAATTTTTTCATTAAGAAGCACTCTCGAGGAATAGCATTAATGTGAAGTGAATAAAATAGTCCATCATTCCTCATCCAGAGCTCCCAAAGACCTACCAGTACAGAATCACTTTTCTATACCCCAATGGCTTAGTTTCACCAAAGAACTGAGATTACGTCTCTGGGTCCTGCTAATAAGAACCATGAAGACACTTCACAGGGGCTCAGCTAAGAGAGTAACTACAATCCTAATTTCTGCTCTAACCTGGGATACATAAAATAGAAAAATCAATGCAAGTTCTAACATTAAAAGTGTGAAAGAAGACTTAACACAGACAAAAAAGTCTAAGGCGAGCTGTGCATAGCTGCAATAGAGTTATATTATGTTTGAGAGGTTTTTACGAAATGGACTTTCTGCAGGATTAAATGTGGTGGATATTTCAAAGAACCACCTAACGTTTATTCTCACATACAATTTAGTTTTCTTATCTTAGCAGCAGTGTCCCTTCTTGATATTAAAATAGAGTTGATGACATAAGAGATGGCCTTCATTTGGATTTCTTTTGGCTAGTGCTAGAAGGTAGTTTCCACAATTTCAAGATACAGGATATCTGTATGAGAATTTAAGAACAAAAGGTCAGAGAAGCCTACTGCAACAGGAAAAACCCTAGAAATTCTAACTTAAAGTAGCAGCAGGTTCAAACACGCAGCGATAGTATCTGGCTTACACATCATGGTTTATTAAAAAGATTTAGAAAGTCTAATTTAGATTTCCATTGTATATGCCAAGTTTAGTTTTTTTCACTTTACTGTTTGCCTAATTAAAATGAGTTGATGAACCTAACTTCTGGTTTTTTAGGTGTTAGTGCTATTCTACATGTTTGCAACTCAGTATCTTTCTGAGGTTTTTGGGAGGGTTAGTTTTTTGTTTGGGTTTTTTGTTTGGTTTGGGAGGGTTTTTGGGAGTATTGGGGGGAACTGGGGGTTTTTTGTAGGTGTTTTGTTGTTGTTGTTTTGTGGGGGTTTTTTTGTTTGTTTGTTTTTTTTAAAGTCATGAACAAATATTTCAAATAGCCTTTGCACAGGCTTTTAGCACCAAGCATCCAAGCTTGTCTTTCTGAAGCTACTGGGTAACCGCTGATCAACTTTGATTTGAAACTGCTGCAAGAATCTCACATAGCTTTTAGTTTAACAGGATGAACCAATAGCATTTAAACAATACAACCTGATCTACAGGAACTGTAAAATACTGTCGCATTGCAGACTTGGCAAGTGACCTAGCACTAGACCTCTTGTTTCCCCACCCATTCCTATTCAACAAATTACATGCTCGCCCATGACATTTCTTTGGGCGATGAGAAGCACCTAGCCTGCCAGAACAAACAGCTATGGAAGAGATACAAGCGTAATCAAGTGACAACTTACCTGCAATTCATGGACCTCAGAAATCAGCTCAATATCACTGCCTAATCTAAGCTAGGCAACTGCTGAAACTATTGGCAACAATAAACAAGCAACTTATATAAAAATAATTTTTGCCAGAGCTGAAAATAGAAGTCAAGCCTTTCACAGCTCAAAGCCAGCCCTCAAGCACAGAAGTTAAACATATTTGTTCCCAAAGCTATCCCATTTCTGAAGAGCAGAATGCTTTTTGCTCCCGGTACTGGGAGGAGACACCAAGATCCTCCGTAGCAAGAACCATACGTTATCAGGGTACGTTTAACATTCTGCTTCAGGGACCAATATAGAAGATACTAAATTCATTCAAGCAGAAAAGTACGTGTCACAGTTGGGATAATAGGGTTCTGTTCCTTGACAACCAGGGAGTGGTTGTAAGGTCACTTCACACAGCACAGCCAGGAAAACAAAGTCTTGACACTTCCCTGTAAGTTCTTTAAAATGCTTCAGAGAAGAAAACAAAGAGAGAAAAAAACTAGCATCCTGGACAAAGCATTATTCCATTCAGGGCCAAACAAATACTGAATGGGCAAGGCACCTCCTCCTGCCCTTCCACCCAAGTCTACTCAAGTACTGGGAACTCTCTTACCCATAAAATGGGTTAACGGGACCATCAGATAGCTTGATCATGTGATTTAAGGTGAATGCTATCCTCTCAGCTGTGCAGTCCCATAGGACTGTGTGATACCAAGTTTTGAATCCTGCTTCCCCACCATCCTCTATCCATCCCCTCAATACTCAGCTAGTTAAGGGAAGTCAGAACAGCATGCTGCAGGTTGCGAGAGACATCGCGCAGTTTGGGAGCCCAGGGACAGACGGAAGGCAGACACAAACGCCTGGAAGGAAGGACGCAGCACTTGTGAGCTCCAGCAAATTCAGTTGGTGTTTTTGCAATAAATAAGGGAAAAAATACTTCCAAGAGAGAATGTATTTATTTTTTAAAAGAGAAAAACTACATCCTTCCCTTCACAGCATTACCTTCTCCAATATTGTCACCAAAACTGACAAGAGTTATCAGTTTAATAGCATTTTATAGTTTACTTTCACATTTAAAATCACACACAATACCAAGATAACACTAGCTTAACTACCAAGATAATATTAGCATAAAGCAATTCAATACCCTGTATCTCTGCCACAGCAGTTAACTATATCTCTAAGTATCATGTTACACATTTTATTCCCTTGAAGGCAGCTTATGCATGTATTTCAAAGTCCAGCGTTTAGGAAAAGAATGAAACACTAATTTCCATGCTTCATGATGTAGATGGAGCCAGGCAGCAATAGCTCAAGTCTCAGAGCTATAACTGAACAGAAACCTATGTCCCAACTCACTCATTGCCAAGTGTCCACTTCCTAGGGCGCATCCCATCTCCGACGCTCGTTTTCACGCACCGCACTGTGATGTCAGAAGGAGGAAAAACGAATGCACCCGTTTAGATTTCCTGCAGAAGTAGCTGTAAGAATAACTGGCACTACACGTTTCCAACCGTGTGCTATGCTAAAAGGGGCGATTGGAGAAATCTCATGTCCTGTGTTTTCAATTCATTATTAACTGAGTGCCCAGACTGAATATCCAAAACCAGTGGTCACAGATATGAACCAGTGAACTTCAGCAGGTACACTGTACTTACAACTACAGGCTTTAACTTTTAAAAACCGTGATTTCTCCAAGAAGTCTCATCATGAACATGTAGGAAAATACAGGTTTGCTGGTTTGTCTGTTTTTTTTTTTTTTCCAAAATTCTCAAGCAAAATCACATGTAATACTGATTTCAATGAAAGCAACAAGTGTGCAGAGCCCCCTATTCTCAAACACACCTAGGCATGCATAACCTTTCCCACAAGAAAGGATTTTGTTGCTTCGTTTTGCAGCCCTCAACAGAATTCAGAGAAGGATGAGCTGCCCTCTCTTCCTAATGATCACAACTCGAGAAAAAATATGATAAGACAGTAGTTCTTAATGGAATGGCATGTTTTACGGTCCCATGACAGCTTTTAGAAGGTCTGTGACATTCATAACTTAAGCTTTTTCATATGCAGATTGTCTGCAACACACATGGAATATGAAATTAAGACCTGGGAACTCCAGGGGTGCTATTAACTTCATAAAATCCAGATTTTAAGTGAACAGCCACTTGGTTATTTCAATGCCATTTATAAGCACTAAACTGTAAAGTAACTGAGAAGCTTATCCATCGAAACCACCTAACCAAGATAAGCACACAAGCATTCCAGTTACATCATGAAGTAATAAGCCACTTTCCCCCTCAGGAGAAAAGCACTGTGCCAACACTTCACACACAATGAGAATACACTGTTTCCAAACGTTGATAAGTATAATTAACCTTCATAACCCTGTCTTTGGCCTTGAACATTAAAGCTGAATTCAGCTTGAAAACCAATTAAAATGCTAAGCAGTCTATCCACTTTGGGACTGGAGAATGGCATACTGCGTTCAATTAAAAAAAAAAAAGGCAAAGCACAATTGTCTCCTTAGACACCTTCAAGGATCTGTCAGTTGTTTTACTAAAAATCATAATTCATAAATAAATCACATTTTAACAAGAACTGAAGAATTTTTCAATTCTCCATGAAGACCCTGAAACACTTAAGGTTGATGAAGGGAATTCTTTGATCCTAGCAAAACTGAAGGTTTAATGGAAAAAAACAGGCATAGAAACAAAGGATAAAGATGAGCTAGGTGGGCTATGAAGTTTGATTTTGCCTTTTCATGCTTATCTATAACAACAGATATTAATTGTATCAATATGGGCCAGAACGCATTCTCAGCTTGCACAGCACAGTTCACATTCACAGAGCTTAACTTCATTCTCCCACAGTAAGGTACCCTTATTCATTCTGCCTTTTGGATCGAGTATTGACAAGGAAAGCTATTTAAAATTTATGTTGCCAAACCTCCTTTTCCTATGGTTGCCATTTTTAAATTAGCAGAATGACTAGACAGGCAGATGGACCTGGAATTCACATTTTTCTCTCTAACTGCTTCTTTCCTAGATGTGAAAAGCATGGAAAATCCTGGGTTACGATATTTAATTGCAAGGTAAGGCTTCAGACAGGCTACATAGCCATCTAAAAGCCTACATATTGAAAACTTCATTAAAAAATATAAAAGCACATTTCAGAGTGGTAAAGTGTCCTTGGAGATCACCTCTGTAAATCCAACTGGCTTTAAAATAATAAGAAATACCATAAAACTACAAGCAATTGCCCATTTTCAAGAACATCTCCAAGAGTGGCAGCATTCCAGTTTAGACACACGAAGTGCTCTAAACTGATCAAAAGTGGTTCTGAACTTTTAAAACATTTTCTTGAATATTAAATTTTTCTTCCTTGTTGAGACAAAAACATTTTTAGCAACTTTACAACGGGTATCATATTTCCTCTTACAAAAGAAAAAAATCAAGCTGACCTGCCGTGAAATTCAGATGCATGTGGATCTCTAGCTGATGATCAGGTTTCTTTTCAACCCCTCGGTTTTGTTGCAGCTGGGGCAATCACTATGTTATCCTATTACCACACCCCTGAATAATGAAGCAAATAGATTATAGTCACACCCCTAAATAATGAAAGAAACAAAAGATTATAGTAGACCAATCTCCAGCCACTTACAAGAGCCTTTCAGAGTATCCAGACTCTGAACAAAAGCTATTTTGCATGACAAATACTGTCACAGGTGCAGACCAAAAGCACTCTGTAGCTTTGCTTAAAAGTAAATTACTATAATTCTTCATTTCCATACTTTCCCATTTGAGCTTGAAATTCATATTATACTAAAAGATTTTAAGCCAGGTATGAAACTCTGCTTTTAATAACATTACAATTTTTCCATGTTATTCTGTATAGAAGGTTGTCACATCATGACAACAGAAGAAAAATCTGCATCTCTTTATAGTTTCTTGTTGCATCTATTCCTTCACATTAATCATCATTATTAGTGTTTAGTGTCAGAGCAAATAAATTCATGGGTTTTTTTGCCACGAGGTAGAAACATAACTTTTCTCTTCCAACAGAAGGAAAAGCAGGCGAAGTGATTTCTGATTCTCTAGTGAATCTGAGCTGATTATCACCATTTTATAGTTACTACACAGTTTTAACATCAGAATTTTGTTTCCAGTGATCTACGTTTATATCTTAGTATAACTTAATTCATTCACTACTGGAGTTCAGAGTGGCTTTTTTTTTTTTTGCATTTTTAAAATTTCTTTTCAAATATACACAATATATCTCCTTAACAAGCATCTGTTCAGGTATTTAGACAAGTTTGAATTAGCTATTCATTTTGAAAGCAGCCCCTTTACGAGGTGGCTAGAAGTCAGAATCATCTTCATGTCAAGTTAAGACATATTTCAAGCATTTAACTCCCATAAGGAGTTATCTTGATTGCTGTCAAGTTACCCTGGACAGCTATTGTACATAGCTGTGCTGTAGATGGCAGTATTTTACACAGCTCAGCTCTCTACCTTAACCTGGGGTTAAGCAGCAGAATATACAGAATATACTGTAAGGTTGCTGCAAGAATCTTCACCTTAAGCATTTGCAGAACCTACCATCCGTAGTAAGAAAGTATGCAAGATGTATTAATTTGAAAAACAAAATCTTGGTCCCTTCTCAGCCAACTAGCTAAAGACATGTACCATAATGCCAATTAAACATAACGTTAAGTTCCTGCAGGTGAAATAACATCCTTAAAACAAAGACCCACAATAAACTGTTCCTGTGTATGGGATTTGAACACACTCAGACATTTTACTTCAGCTGACCAAAAATCAAAATAAGTTTTCTGTAACAGCCTCAAATACCTGGCTAGAAAGTCAGGATGTAGGAGGGTACATCTGGGTCCTCTGGGCTTCCAATTTGCGGGGAATCAGGGCACGGACTTTCCAGAAAACACTGGCCTGCACAGCAAACACCTGAGTTCCACACTAATCTCTGCAACTCCTTTCTTTAAGATGGCTCCCATCTGTCAGCCACAAGCTTTCCATGCAGAACCTCCCAGAAGCAGTCACTTTGGTCTAAAAGGTGGCTTTGCCCACTTCATGTCACAAGCTTCACAAAAATGAATCACTCCTCGCTCTTCGAAAACATAAATGATATGTATTCAGGTATATATTGCCTTGACCTGTAATTCCCTTTCTTCCTAAAATTTTAACTGGAGTTCTTTGAGAAAAGGAAACTATGCTATATCCCACTGCTACAACTCTTACAGATTCTGTGGCACAGATTGAATTAAGAGCACAACTATGAAAATCCCATGCTGCCATCATGGTTGGTTCATATTTATGTCATAACAGGTAGAAAAATGGCTCAATCACTAGCAAGCCAATAGTTTTAGGAACTACCTCAACAGCAATTTCAATGCTCCCCGAGCTAAAAATTCTCTCCTAGCTGTCAGCCTCATTATGCGTCTCAAGAGAAGTACATAAACACTAGCTCAAACAGGTTCTCCCAGAACACCAAGCATGAGAGCTTCTCATCGTAATGCTCACAAATCAGAATTCATAGAAGACCAGCGTTTCCATTTCCCATGAGAAAGGACAGCCTGCTTCTCTTAAGATCAAAATTACTGTCATCGCTACTCAGCAAAACATTTGCTGGGAACTACAGGAGGTATGAAACATCAGAAACGATGATGAAGGAAGAGCAGAAGCCAAGACACAATAACACTGCATCTTCCTTAAGTCTGTGAACATAACAAAGTCCAAGGCCGCAATGGAGAGCGGACTGGTATCGCTGCATTCCACCAGAGTATCAGCAGTAAGGCTCCTACAAGTGTTTTATTTATGCTGATAACCACCTCAACCACAGTACTGGGAGGAGTTAAGTGTTACTATTTTTGCTTGTCGTAATTTGTTTGGGGAGGGAGTAATTTGTTTGGGGAGGGAGGATACGCTTCCTGACATAAGCACCTCCACTGCAGCTTCTCCCACACTGTTATACTAGCATGATCTTTGCAAGTTAAGCAGCAAAGATTGCCACACACAGGATTCAAGCAGAGACATTTAAAATTTCACAACAGCAAAATATGCATGTATGTTGGCAAGCTCAAGTCAGTGAACACCTGTATTTTTCTCCAGAGAAAGTAAAGAAAAGCAGAAGAACAGAGAAGAACGCTACTAGGATTTTGAGTTGCTAAGACAGGTAGGATAGCAGCCAAGAAGAAAAACAAATATGCTACTATATGCTTAAGCGAAAGAAGAAAAAGAGAGGTGCATGGGGCTAAAGATAAAACGACTATGGACATGGAAGCAGAAGGTAAGGCAAGGTAGCTGTGTGTGATGCTAAACAATGTGGTTATCCAAGCAGAAACCTGAAAATAAAGCTGGGATGGAGAAAAGGCATTTAGAAATGTCACACAAGTATAACTGAAACAGTTAATGATGCAGAGCAACCGTCTAAAAGATGGCTACAACCAGAAAAACATGGCAATAAAAAAAAAAATCTATTTTTTTAAAAACATAGAATAAATTTCAAGCAAACATGACCCTGTAACAGGATGGAGAATAAGCCCGCCAGAGCTAAAGTAGGCTTTCATTCCATATGGACGGCAACAGCAACGTTGTGTCACAAGAAGAGGGCAGATGCTCAGTGAAGCTGGAAAATTGTACCTACTCCACACTTAAGTGATAACAGAAAAGCCCCATCATCTCTTCTCTCCTCCTCCAAGGCTCAACACTTGGGACACTTGACACCGGAGAAGGGGGCAAGGATTCAGTGAGGGCTTTGAGATTGCAAGTTAAAACCCTGATAACATACACACACCTTCCTTCACTCAGGTCTTTTTCCAAATTTTCACTGACATGAAACTTGTTTAGTAATTACTTTTCACTGCTCTAGAATTTCCACTGTCTGGGCTGCCCTGCCACAGAACATGCAGCACAGGCTGCAGAAGGTCGGCTATAGCAAGTTACAAGTCATGAAAGCACCAGCTGCTCCCTAACAAAAAAACAAAAACACACCCAAAAAAATACCCCCCAAAAAACCAAACCCAAAATACACCTCCCTTCCTTCCCTCCATCCAAGAATTCACAGTTAGAGGCTCAAATTCAAGCATCATTTCTATCAAGGCACTAAACTATATGCAGAAAAATCATTCTACGAGTTAAGAGCTTGCTTCTACAACACTTCCCCCAACACCTTAAAGCTGTATGAATCAGAACAGATGCTACTCATCTTGCAAGAAAGACAACCCAAGCTTCTTAAGTCTGCATTTTTAAGACAGAAATATCCGCTAAGCAAGCAGTTTACGTTTTAACCACCTACGAGAAACTAACTAAAAAAAAAAACCCTGATTAAATGAAATTGATTGTTAACACTGGAAATGCAAGCATTTTTTAAACCCACAAAAATGTCTACAATGAATAATAGTCCACACTTACGTGCAATACCTCAGACATATTTCAACTATCACTTCTGGACACCACACATTGAGAGTAATGTCAGGTCTCTGTCACTGTAGTTTCCTTTTCCTCTACTGTGCCTGCCAGCACAAATGCTTTTGTACACAACCATCTTCACAAAAGGTCAGCTGGCAGACAATATTCCATATTCAGAATTTTTAAAAAAATTAAAAACTCATTGTCTTTAGTGTTTAGTTCTCACGAACAATACACAACCAAGTTACCCTTTACACTATTAAGATACAATAAGCCTTCGCTTCCTGAAGTTTAAAATTAAAAACAAAAACCAAAAGAGCCAGAGGTTTGAGAGGCCTGTGCCTGCCATCGCTACTCAGCAATACCGAGTGACAGAAGAGTTACTGGTCTCCTTTCCCAAAAGCAGACTAAGCCATGCAGTAGTTTATTTTTTCTGCTGGATCTTCAATAACCTGATGCATAAGGTATTGTTGCAAGTTCTGCTGAAGAAGAACAAAGGTATTAGACAGAAAGATATGATTTTTAACTGTTCACAGCATGAGTATTGTCATGCTGGTAAGAATTTCAGAGGCATAATGAATTCTTGTACCTGTAATAAGAGGAAGGAAGACTCCACAATTCATTACACGGAGTAATTAAGGAACAGAGTTCAGAAATAAATCCACATAAGGGAACAAAGAAGAAAGACAATGCAGGAAGATAGGTAGAGCAACATCTACAATATATTTTTCTGAGCTTCCTATTGGCAAATATTTAGTATATATAGGATGTAAAGATAAATAATTTCTTCTTTTTTCAAATGAAAGACTATAGGTGATACTTGGAAGCATTCACAGAATAGAGCAACTGAAACACTACAGCTGAATATTGACTTTTGCCTTATTCTATTCATGCCCCAATTCCATCTAAGCTGCTTATATGACAATTAATAAAACAGAGGTTACTTCAGTATATTTACATTACAAGATAACACAAGTCCTGTTCGTAAGTGGGTTGTATTTACAAAAACAATGTCAGTCACGGAGGAGAGTGGCTTAATATAAGCAAAAAACCAACTAGTTTTCATTTCATAAAGAGGGATCAAATATCATTTGATAATTAATAAAATACATAGTCAAAAATTATGCCTAAAAATTCTGTTCTGGTTACTTTTTTATTAGCAAAAAATAAATATTTATACTCAATAAATGCTACATATACATTCATTGACTTATTATGCTTGAAAAATAATGACCACCAACCAGATCTTAAATCTTCTTTTTGATATAAATCAAGCTCAGCTTGGGAAGAAAGTAGAAATCAACAATAAGATATACAAGGACAACTTTAAAAAGTTTACTGAAGACAAATATCATTTTTATGCCAAAAACCAGGGAAAAAAGTACTAAAGCTTGTTTTAATTCAACAAGAACATGCCTCTGAAAACCAAAGTAGCACGATTTGTAACCTGTGATCTGACAGTGACCATACCAGAGGTCTTCTACAAATTTAAAAAACAAAATAAAGCAAAACCACCAAAATCCAAACCCTCTCACACCACAGGCCTCACTTCCTTACACTGGCTCTTAGTTTTCATAAAAAGCAAGCATGTTTTCCTGTTCCAAGCTGAGAACCAAATGGAGCTGATGACACTGAAAGGAACTGATTATTAAGCTTAAAAGAAAATATTCTTGTTATGCATAGAGAGGAATATCGAGCACTGTTCTTTAAAGCACTGACAGTAAGCATGTATAGTTAATATTTAATTCAAGTAGCTGACATGGTACAGACCCATCTGTACACTCTCTCAGGTTTATTTTTCCACAAGTTTTTCCCCGTATTTTGTAGGACAGCTAGTTGCTCTCCATTCTGTTTTCTACCTTGATTAGCATGTATAAGCTTTCTACTTGATGCTTCTTTGCCTCAGCAGGCTTTCTTTTTCAATGAAAGGAGAACTTCTGCATCAAGGGAGAACATTCATTCTTGTTCATGATTTCAAAAAAATCTGTCTTAAAATCTCTACACTCAATAATTTTGTGCATTATTCAAACAGAATCGGGATTTGAGGTTCCTTTTTCCTTGTAAATATCACAGGCCTCGAGCCTGTGTTTTCCCCCGATGATTTTCTATCACTGGTATTTTAATGTAGTTTGCATTAAGATTTACCCAGTTCTTTTTGAAGGCAGCAAAGGTTAGTGACAGTTAAGTATAACTACAATCCTATTTGCAAGCCAGAATCAAGGTACTGTTTTTAAAAACAGCAAGCAGTAAATCTTTATAGGTAGGTTAGTGTGGGGTCCTTAATTCTGCGTACACAACAAGAGTCAACTGTTAGCTTATTGGCTTCTCTCTACAATCACAAAGACTACATTTTAATTACTGATCAGATTTTCATTTGATCACAAAAGAAACATTACAGAATTGTAATTTCAGTACAGGAAATATGTACTGTTATATGAATCTTTGAGCCTCCAACAGGTCATAATGGACAGCCTAGCAAAATCTTTAGTGTAAATTTTGAAGCTAGAATTACTGGCTTAGAATTGCAACTTCTTCTCATGTACTGTGCAGACTCAATTTAGAATTTTAGTTTTTTAAAGGCGCTAATCAAAGCAAAGAGTTACCTTGAAAGTCTACAATTTGCATCATACAGATTAATCAAAGTTGCTTTGCTTATCCATACAAAAAGCTTCTCTTTCTAAAGGAGACTGCAAATAACATGAAGGACTTCAGATCACAGCTACCCCTACTGTTGTGTTAGCCTGAAGACCTATCTGAGAGCCCTACACTGAGGATTGCCAGCTAGCAGTTTACAGGAGGTTATCTGCTTCTGATGTACTACTAGTTCACTTCTTTTATACACACAAATATACACATGCACACACACAGATTATGTTTGACAGGTTAAGCAAATCCTTGAAGTAAAGCAGATACTATATAGGCACAGTCTGTATCACATATAGACAGCACATACCACTGTCTATGTAACACAGGCAAGCATATAGCTTGGAAAAAAAAAAGAAAAAACAAAAACACCCAGTCCCCTCCCCCAGCTAGTAGTTCTCCACAGTGTCTGAGCTATCTGGAGGGAATACAAGGTTATGATCATGTCCTCTTCTAAAACTATAATCTTCTGAAAACAGCTAAAGTCACTATTAGTCAGATGGCGCCTGGAGTTACAAGAAATGCAACAGAAAATTCCCTGCAGCAATTTAACCATGACCTGTGTAGGAGATCAAGGCACAAGAAAGATGGTAAGTAACCAATGAAACTGGAACAGGTAGTGTAGCTGGAATTGCAGGAGAAGAAAACAGTAATCCCAGATGTCTTTTCCTCAATAAAACTAACAAGCAGAAGGCCCTCACCATCCTACTTACGCAGAAGAATGGATGGAAGAGAAGCAAAAAGGCCACCTCAACATTGGCAGAAAAGATGCCATTAGGTTAGGAAACGGATGCAAGTCATATTCACTCACAAAGATACTCCTCCATTAGTGACGTGCACATTACATCCACCTTAAGTATGTTAGATGTCAGCTACAAGGAGCATGGTCAGATGTTCAGTCACACTACATTAACCCTACCTGCAGCTTGAGATAAGAATTTAACAGCTTTACTCAGTCCTCCTTCTGCTCCCCTTCTCCACATTACCATAACTTTCATGACATTGCCTGAACTGGAAAAGAATATGGGCAGGGGAAAAAAACAAGGCAATACCACAGAGAAGCACAGAGCACTGTAAGTACCTCCCCATAAGAAATGGAAATAGCAGAAGAGCACATCTCTTATTCAGAGACTTACTCGTGGTCTGGCTTCTGGAGAGCTGGAAATCACACAAGTCTAAACACTATTACTGATCCCGAAATTTATTCTTGTAGACCTTGGATCTTGGCTCCCCAACACAAGACCGAAATGACGACTTCTGATGCACAGATCTCTCTTTTCCCCGCCCAAAGGGGGAAGAGAGCGTTAAGAAGAATGAGCATTAAGGGAAGAGAGCATTTCTGCATTAACTTCTGCTTCAGCACAACCAGTTACTCAACTTTACAGCACATACTAGCAAAATCTAACATATTATCCAAAATTAGATGGAACTTGGTATACTATACTCAGAATACAAGAAGGGCCGGAAGGAGGATCTGGGGAACTACAGGCCTGTCCGCCTGACCTCGGTGCTGGGGAAGGTTATGGAATGTATCATCTTGAGTGCCATCACATGGCATGTACAGGACAACCAGGGGATCAGGCCCAGTCAGCAGGGGTTTATGAAAGGCAGGTCATGCTTGACTAACCTGATCTCCTTCTATGACAAGGTGACCCACTTAGTAGATGAGGGAGAGGCTGTGGATGTTGTCTACCTGGACTTTAGTAAGGCCTTTGACACCGTTTCCTGCAGCATTCTCCTGGAGAAACTGGCTGCTCATGGCTTGGACAGGCGTACACTTCGCTGAGTAAAAAACTGGCTGGCTGGTCGAGCCCAGAGAGTTGTGGTGAATGGAGTTAAATCCAGTTGGCAACCGGTCACAAGTGGTGTTCCCCAGGGCTCAGTATTGGGACCGGTCCTGTTTAATATCTTTATCGATGATCTGGATGAGGGGATTGAGTGCACCCTCAGTAAGTTTGCAGATGACACCAAGTTGGGTGGGAGTGTCGATCTGCTGGAGGCTAGGAAGGCTCTACAGAGGTATCTGGACAGGCTGGATTGATGGGCCGAGGCCAACTGTAAGAGATTCAACAAGGCCAAGTGTCGGGTCCTGCACTTGGATCACAACAACCCCCGTGCAATGCCGCAGGCTTGGGGAAGAGTGGCTGGAGAGCTGCCCAGCAGAAAAGGACCTGGGGGTGCTGGTCAACAGCCAGCTGAATAGCAGCCAGCAGTGTGCCCAGGTGGCCAAGAAGGCCAACAGCATCCTGGCTTGCATCAGAAAGAGTGTGGCCAGCAGGACCAGGGAGGTGATCATCCCCTTGTACTCGGCACTGGTGAGGTTGCACCTCAAATACTGTGTTCAGTTTTGGGCCCCTCACTACAAGAAGGACATTGAGGTGCTGGAGCGTGTCCAGAGAAGGGCAACGAAGCTGGCGAAGGGTCTAGAGAACAAGTCTTATGAGGAGCGGCTGAGGGAACTGGGGTTGTTTAGACTGCAGAAAAGGAGGCTCGGGGGAGACCTTATTGCTCTCTACAACTACCTGAAAGGAGGCTGTAGCCAGATGGGGGTCGGGCTCTTCTGCCAAGTAACAAGTGATAGGATGAGAGGAAACGGCCTCAAATTGTACCAGGGGAGGTTTAGATTGGATATTAGGAAAAAAATTCTTCACTTAAAGGGTAGTCAGGCACTGGACCAGGCTGCCCAGGGGAGTGGTTGAGTCCCCATCCCTGGAGATATTTAAAAGATGAGTAGATGTGGTGCTTAGGGACATGGTTTAGTGGTAGACTTGGCAGTGCTGGGTTAATGGTTGGACTTGATGACCTTATAGGTCTTTTCCAACCTAAACGATTCTGTGATTCTATGAATAAATGTACATCAGCTGTATAGTGCATGTAATAAGCCCACAGAGACTAGTCAAAGCCAAATTATCACTGCATTTGCCCCAAGTTTACAGTGCAAAGACTGTTAAGAAAGTTTAGCTGATGTGCTGTACCTCCACATGCCAATGTCGGCTGGAAAGAGACCGAGCTATTAGGAACAATGAATTCACACCAAGCTGATGCCTGTTTCTGACCAAAGTCTACAGAACTTTTCCTCTGCAGTTTTTCCGCCCAATCACACTAGCTATTATTTGAGGTCTTCAACAAATCATTTTAAAGCTTTTTTTTTTTTTTTAACTCTGCTTCAGCTTCTATGCAAACTTGGTTTCCTGCAGACTTGGATTAAACATATTAGTAGTTACTCAAACACTATTTGCTAAAAAGAACAATAGCTATGCAACTTTTCTGCAATTCTTGTCATTTTCATCATGTTATTATTTCAACTGGGAACCACCTCTATATTTCTAGGACTAGTACACTAGAAAAAGTTGAAGTTTCCCTTAGTTACCATCCTATATGCATCATCCTAATGTTGGTGTGTACTGTATTCTGTATTTATACATGGACTATGTATTAATCAGATCAGCGTGTTTTAAGTATTTAAAGTACATATTCTTTTTTTAAAGTTACTCAGTCTTCTAGATTGTAAAAAAAATAATCCCGTAATCTTGAGTGTCCAATAGTCCCTCAAAAAGAGCAGTGCAGCAGCTTCCAGGACTAGTGGAAAAACAGGGTAACACTAGCACTAGTCATATTAGAGCATAGAGCAAAACATTGCAAAAACATTAAATTATATATCCACCATTCAGGGAAAAAGAGGTCCGCTTTCTCAAGTGCTTGGTTGACTTCAGAGGCTCTCTTCACCTAGAAATGACCAAAGTCTGAAACAAAGCTTCCCTGGTCATCCACACCACCTCCACACAGCACCACTCCTAGCAACGACATTTAGTTTAACTCCCAGTTGTAACTCCAGGGAGCCAGCGTTCATTAAGCACACACACAAACGCAGTTTCACATTCAGCAGCCAGGGTGCAGGTGGCAATGCAGACAAGGAGTTGGCACTACTGCCATCTTCCTACACAAGAAGCACAAAGATTATCTGAGCCCATCTACAAGTTGAGAGATACACCAACAGTAAGCTGTCTAAGAAAGGACAAATAAATGAATCCATCAAGCAAATGAGCTGCCTTATTTTCATGCTACACATGTGAGGGTGGGGATGAGGAGGAAGAAAGTTGTTAAATGGTTCACATTCAAGAGTCAGACCCAAGTAACGTGTACTGCATTATATCCGTTAAGTCATAATACATTTGTTTCAACCAAAACATTTTTCATGCATTATGCAGTTAATTGCGCTACTCGAAATGGATATCTAAACTGGCTCAGTTCAGTTCAGAGACACAAATAAACTTGTTCTTGTGATTGCTTTCCACTGGAAAAAATACTGGAAGAAATATCACAAGAGGTCTCAATTATGCAAAAGAAACTGCTTACATCTAAAGCCTTATAATGGAGCTCTTATCAGACAAAGGTAAAGTCACACAAGGAATGAGGCTGGCGATCTTCTAGAGCCACATTAAATATTTGTTTTCAGGCTGCAGTCCTTCTCTTAGACTAGTTCTCCAGTGACAAACAATGGTAAACCCACTCTCCTGGTACAGTACGGCGCTGCAGGATTCGACTCCTATAGTTGCAAAGCAACAAACTGCAGTTTATGCAGACTCACTGGTTTAATGTCTAAACAATATCCTAGCTATCCCTTCTGTGTTTAAGAACAGTATTTGCTTTATGCTGTGTAAGGTTGACGAGCTGCACTAAAACCGCCACTGCAAGCAAACCGCCTCCTCCTCCTCCTCTCAGCAGCACCAGCATCCTGCTGCTCAAGGAAAGACTCCCACCCTGCATCTTTCCACCACATGTCCCCACATACGGAGGAGCACGCCACAGCAGGTCCCTTGGGCAGCCACCTCTGAGACAGGTTTAGAAGGAACTGCTTGAGCTGGGGGTGACAAACTTGTGGAGATTTATTTGAGACTGAGCGCAGTATTTTTCCCCTAACTCCGGGCATCTGCTCTACAGTATTCACATCACCTGCAGAAACAGACCATGGAGGGCTTCTCACACTACGGCCTGCTTCAAAGAAAAAGCAGTGGTCCATAAGCAGGTATTTACATCAGAATTTAACATGCAAGACTAAAAAAAAAGATGCTATTTAGTACTGAAAAGGGTTTACATCCATCAGTGCGTATGCTCATACTGAGTGATCTTTTCCACTATAGCACAACTAGACAAGGGAAGCTAAGCTCTCAAGTAAATGTGTTTCTTAATTCAGTGCCACTTGAGGAGTATCTAGTCACAGATTTACAGCATCATCACACCTTTTTTTTTTAAATTTGCAAAGACTGCAAGACCATAAAGTCTGAATATATTAACTAAAAAATGAGATCAGTCAATGCAATACTTAAGCAAGCGTTGCCCATGTTTTACCTAGAAAAGTACTCATTTTGTCTGTAAAAGCACCCTTTTTACTACATGTCTTAACAGTAATTAGAAATAAAAATTCCACATAAAATTTCAAGCAAAGGAACTTGCTGTGTACCTGGCAATAAGTGTTTCATGAATCTTAAAATGTCACATTTCTCCTTTAGAATGCAGCCAAGAATCTTTTATAATTCATGAACTACACACCAACTGAACCTATAATTTACCACACAAATCTTATATCAACAATATAACACTCTTTCTAAGTAGCATCATCAAGTTGTAAGTAATAAGCTGTTTGCCTTAATTCTCCAAATCAACTATAAGAAATACAACATGTAAGGAACATCTTTTTGAGGAAAAATATGCCAACCACTGAGATGAGGCCCTCCGTAGGTACTTACAAAAGACCCAGTGTACATGAGACAAACCCAGGTTTGGAATGATGCTTCTGCCATTTGAAGAGTCAAGTAAATCACTTACAGGTGTTATTTGTTACTCCAGAGGGGAAAGGAGAGGTGAAAAGTATCCTTTAATTTATTAAAGCTATTTCTAAGATAAAAAAAGCATTCCTAAGATAAGTAAAGTCCAAGCCACAGTCAAGTACCCAACTCAGTTTACTGGACCACCTGCTTACTATCAGCTTTAAACACATGAATATTAAACCCAACCTATTTTCTTCTGATGCATAATTCCCTAAATAGCTAAAACTATCAATCAAAAAAAGTCACCTACAATATGCTTGCTTCCCAAAGCTGTGCAAGAACACTGAATTTGATAAAAATATTTTTTCACATGTTTCAATGATCAGTAATATAGCTGCACTTCCAAGTCCAAGCCTTTTAAAAAGCAACCTGCTGGTCTTTAAAATGACCTTCAAAACACTACGGCTTCGGTTTGCAGGCAAGTAAAAGATAACTCTGGAAGAAACAAGCTGTTTTCCCTTATCTCAACTGAATAGTCATATTAACAGCTTCTGCAGTACTACAACACAAACACTGGGTGACAGGATTATTGCACGGGAAAATGTATGCATGTACAGATAGCATATGAACTAGCCCAAGCTTAGATGCAACAGGAACGCTTTAAAATGGATGACTGAATGGCTGAATGAAAAAAAAAAAAAGGAAGATCTGACACCATACGGGACTGTGTGTATTTAAGTCACTAGAACCGTAAGAACTTACAAAGAGCCAGGTGTAGCATTTTTAGTGGATGAAGGATCAGTGCTGCACTCTGTGCTGAGGGAACAAGCTGAGCTAAAACCTCACATCCACAATTAAGAGTGTGAAGCAAATTAGGTTTATTTATTCCTCTCCTAACACCCGAAGTCCAAGCTACTTCCTCAAAACGGAAGTCTCACTTCCCAAATGCCTCTTACCATCTGTCAAACACTTTTAGCTGCTCTCAAAAGGCTTTTTACGCTACTATATACATTACATCTGCAACAGATTTTCTTGTTGTAGAGTACAGATGGAATAAAACATTGTTTTATAACAAACATAGCAAAATACTGCACCGAATTTCAACTGTGTGCAATCCAGAACGAGCTACTCTGAATAAAACACTTCTGACTAATGTATCTGCTGCTAATCAGTGCCCTATTACGAGCACTGTTTCCTAAATATCACTCAGTTTATAGGGTTCAACACTGCACATATGCCTTCCTTTTAAAAGTCAACGTCAGTCCTCAAAACATCAAGCTCCACCAAGTCACTCTACTATGGTAGGAAATTACAAAAATTAATTAATTGAGACAAATTACCAGAAAAGCATGCAACTTGCTGTTCCCACAAGCTGGCCGAGTGTTTGTTTTAAGATAAAGCTACACAGAGCTGTTTCTACTGTGTCTAAACAGACAGAGTTTCTTAGGCGGAGAAACCATCTCCTTGATGAGAAGTTAATTTATAAAAACACTGCCAAAATGATGCGGATTCTTCAAGTCCAGGGCCAAAGTAAGTCCACAAAGCAGCAACAATATATCTCCTCTACTAATTCCCAGTATCGTGAAAGTAAGTAAATAAATAACTTATTTAAGTAAAATAGTAAATAGTAAGTAAAATAACTTATTTTTTCTACTTTCTGGTTCCAATTAGACCTTCCAACATCGAGAAGACTTGTGAAAGTCATACTAGTCTCAATATTTGCCCATACGTTTTCAATGGAAGCAAGAGGTTTACACAGCCCTTTACATTGCTCCAGCTGTATACTCTGACCATGACTCTCCTCTCTGTATTGGGGGAAGAGCTGTAAGCAGCAGAGGGAAGGAAGAGCTGTGAGCAGCAGAGGGAAGGAAGGACACTATTGACAGGCTGAAGTTAAACAGAGAGGTTATCAACTTTACCCAAAACACAAGACAACAGCGAAAGAAATGACTCAAGCAAAATCCAGAAACAGTCCTCTAAAATGAGTCAAAGCCTTTGGGAAAAACTTTTTTTGTTGTCGTGGGTTTGTTTGGTTGGTTTGGTTACTCAAAAAAAAGTCAACCCAAGACTGTGCCCATCACCTCTTGTATCTTAAGAGAGAGATATTTCTTAACTATATTACCATCAGCTACCGGTTATAATAAAAGTTAATTGTAAATGCCATCTAACAAATCAGAAAAGCTTTATTAATTTAACATCATTATGACCATACCAGAAGGGGGGGGGGGGGGGGGGGAGAGACAGTTCACTCAGTAAAGAATTGTTTGACATTTAGAAGTAGCATTTTTTACTTCCTCACCAATTCACCGAAACAGCCTAGGTGAAGAACTGTGCTGTTTCACTTCCTGTAAAAACAATGACTGTATAAATACCCACGTCAAAAAGCTTTCAGCTACTGCTCCGCTCCTCCTCAACAGTACATCTGCTGTAGAAGCAAGATCTTCATTAACAGCATACTGTATTATGAACCACAATTTACCTGATCAAGATTTCTACATTACAGTTTGGGGAATAGGATCATCAACTTCTGTGTCTGTACTGCTTCATTACATTGCACGTACTGAGGAAAAACCCACACTCTTAGGTAGTAAGACTATCCTGTCTCCCAGAAGAGAGCTGTCACTATTTCTTCACTGAAGGCCTTTTTCTGTCTTCCTTCACAATTCTCTGGGTTGTTGAACACTGAAAGTAGTTGTTCTGTGTTTACTCATAAATTTGAGTAACCCAGAGCTTGATGCAGGTTCGTTAAAAACAAAACCAAAAAAAACCCCCACCCAAACCACACTACTTGGCCCACTGGGAAGCCTTAACTATATGATGGCATGTAATTTCTGCAACAAATTTATTTTCTGTTCAAATTATTTGACAGACAGCCTAAAGTGACAGAAATTTCACAGCACGAGGAGTGAGAAGGGAGAAAAACCCCTTAGAAAACTCGGCTGCAGGCTTCAAGAAACAGAAGTTGTGGGAGATGCAGTGGGGGTGGCAGGTGGTAAAACAGTAGTAGAAGAGATGAAAAACCTAGTAACTGACTTGACACAGTTTATTAAAACTTGGCTGAGTGCTCTATGCAAAGATTTACTGGAGGGAGAGGGGGCTGGAACACAACTTCACTGAATACAAAACATGCATAGTTTCTTGTACTAGGTAATTGCACAAACATTTCTTTGAAAGCATAAGAGCAGACAAAAGAAAAAGGGTAAGTACTGCATCACTTAAGACCCTTCTTGATCGCTTCAACAGAATTAAAAAAAAGGCAATGTAAAAAAGAGCAATCTTAAATAAACTTCTTTTCCCCCAAAATTACTTTCTATTAATTTCAGTATTTTATTTCCCTTTGGAGTAAAACCCTGAGATAATACAGTAAGCACTAATGAAAGAACAGAAGCACAGCAGCCTGTCTGTCCCAATTCAGTTCCCTGTAAAAAGTGTACCAGTCCAACATTTTTTCCTGCAACATCAGAAAATTCCTCCTTACGTTGTAAAAGTTAACAAGCTTTAACAAGCATTTATAAAACACAGTTTGAAGTACCCCAGAAGTTCACGCTTGTGGCAGAAATATGAGCTGGATGGCCCTTTACTGAAAAGTCAGTTTTTAACTAATTGGACAGAGCAGCATGTTTAAACGGAGTTCATTCCCTGACCCGTGATTAAAGCAGGAAAAAGATCTATTAATTGCTAGGTCTAAGCTATATCAGTCTTGACAAATTCAGTATACTTACAACACCTTCACAACTCCACAACAATAAAAAGAAGAAGCCAAAGAGCCCACAAGCAACCACAATCACACATCTCTCTTTTCTCAACTAGTTTCAATTTCAGAGCAGACTGCATTAAATCAGCACCTGGAAAGGAGGGCTCTACAGCTGAGTTTTAGAAAATCGTTCACAAAACAAATTACTTCAAAGCTCAGGAGTTTTGATGAAAAACTAGTACAAAACAACAAACATCCTCAGAAGTTTGCAGGGAACTCTAAAATGAAACAGCACACAGAGAATTTCACCAGACCCTTCTACAGCTACTTGATAGCCTACAAGTGAAATCATGTTCTTCTCCTCTCCTTTTTTCCCCTTCATTTAAGACCAGTACTACACCAACTCTCAGCTCTCACTAGCTGGAAAACAGACTTGACAAAGACGAGTGGGGAGCAACCCTCCATACACGCTTCTCCTACTGCCCACAAGGTTTGCTGCAGGCTAAACAGCTCCGGATCAACTACTGTCTTGTCAAAACTTCGAAAATTGGGCTGATATTAAACAAGCATCAGCAGGACCTCAACTGTGTTAACACTTAACGGATCAAACAGATTTATATTTCCTGTGATTGTTGAAATGATTGAAGTTAAGAAAACTTCCAGGTGAAAATCAGCAGTTTTAAAAGCTTTCCTGTTCTTAATCCCAAGAACTCTGTCTTGTTTGGACAGCAGTTCACAAGCGGCAATATCTCATGTTAGAAACATCTCCAGTGAGACACAGGAATTGATGGCTTTCCTTCTTCCAGAAAAGGGATTCTATACAGCATTTCTGTAACGTACGATTTACGAAGACTGTTATTTCAAGCAAACGTCTGAAGCTCACCTGAATTATCACCGGGTATGTTAAGCGGAACACCTTTAGGCAACTCGCAAGTGCACTCTTTTGGAAGCCAGCCATGTATAAGGCCTGCTAACAGAGATACCGGAGAGCGGCTGGCAGCGGTAGGGGACTAGCGACAATAACAGGGATTTGGGTTTCACTCCCCAGGGCATTGCTAAATCAGAAGACGATTTTCCCAGTGCGAGGGGAAGGAGGTTACCCACAATCAAAGGAGCTAAATTTTAACCGCAGCCCGTACTTAACCCGGCTGCTTTCAGACCGGGGCTTGCAGACCCTCGTGGGCCCAAGGCGGCACCGAGGCAATGACTAAAAGCCACCCCGTCGCCAAGCGGCTCCAGCCCCCCAAGCCGAGGCGCAGGGCTGCGCACCGGGGCTAAAATAAACCCAGCGGTAACCGGCGGCTGCGCCCCGCCCGCACCGCCCGGCCCCACCGCGGCTGCCGGCAGCTCTGCCCACGGAGCCCGGCCGCCGCCGCCGCGGACCCCTCCCGGCGCTCCCCAACCACCACCGGGGGCGGGGGGCGCAAGGCTGAGCCGCTGCCGGAGACCCCAGGGGAGGCTCCCGGAACCCCCCTCCTTCCCTCCCTCCCGCCCGCCCAGCAGCCCGAGGGGAGGCGGCACACGGCCACGCTCCCCGACGCCCCGCCGCCGCCGGGGACCCGAGCGGCATCCCCGCCCTCCCCCGCGCCCCGGACCCGCCGCTGCGGCACGGGCGGGGGCTCCGGCCCAGGGCCCGACGGGGCGGGGGATCACCGGGCTCTCTCTCACCTCTCCCCGCAGCCGGGTCCGGCGGGAGGCGCGGCGCGGAGGGGCGGCCCGGCCCGGCCGGGGCGGGCACGGGGAGGGGGGAGGGAGGGGGGGAGGGGGGGAGGGGGGAGGGAGGGGGGGGGGTGGCCGGGACCCCTCCCCTCCCCGCCGCGGGCTCCGCCTGCCGCGCGCGGCACCGACCGCCCCTTCCCTCACGCAAACGCACACACGCACGCACGCGCGCCCCGCTCCCGTCTGCGCGGCGCCCGGTCGCCGCTTGATCCGCTCATCCGCCCCGCCCCTCAGGCGGCGGCCGGCAGCGGGGCGGGGGGGCGCCCCCTCGGCTGAGGCGGCCCCGGGAAGCGGCGGGGTGGCCCCGGGAGGCGGAACGGCAACGGGCCTGGCGCCAGGGCTACCGTCGGGCCTGTCGCTAAAGGGGGGTAAAGGAAGGAAGCTGGTGGGGTGGAGGCTGCGGGAGGCGGAGCGGCTCTGGGCCTGTGGGAGCGGGGCTGCGGGGAGCGAGGGCCCGGAGGTCGTGCCACGGGGAGCAGAAGGCACGGTATGGTCCGGCGGGCAGAAGCAAAGCGCCTTGGGGGACGCTTGGAGGGCGGCCTAGCTGCGAGGGAGCTGCCGAGGCTCACGGGGCTGATGCTGTGCGGCTTTCTTGTGGAAGAAAACCCCCGTCTGTCAAGTGGCGCCACGCCTTCGAGTAGGAACTGTGAACTGTGCAGGCTGCTGGAAAAAGTACAGTCTTAAGTAGCACGGCAGCATTGCATTAACCATCGAGTGTGGTTTTAAGTAATAACTTAGGCGGCCAAAAAGTAGCATCAACAGAAATAAAACGTGCTCTGAACAATACCCATAAATCGGCACGAGAGATGCTCGCCAGTTGACATACCAACAGGAACCCCGCTTTGGGGCTTTTTTCCCCATCTCAAAATGTGTCCCCTCCCAGCAGTTTTAAACATGTCCTTGGTAATACGAAACCACCGTGGGCAGCTTACGTATGTTGCCATATTTAAATTAAAATCAGTGTGCACCTCAGGTTTTCATCACCTGCCACTTGACATCACTGAAAACAGCTGCAAAATGCTGAATAACTTTTGGAAACTCTGAGCATCTTCTTTCCACTTATTTCAAGGGAAAGTACCGTCAGGACATTCAGAAAACGTTTGGCACCTTCCGCACTGACCTGCTAACTAATGACGCAGGAAAGTTGTCAAAGGATTAATTTTCCAAGCCTGAAAATAAGCCTTCCATCTCAATCTATTTTTCATAGAGTTATCTGCTGTACCTCAATTACATAGCAGTGTTGCTAGGAGTCCATTATCTTGGGCTAATGTTCCACTCACAATCTTTTCATTCTGTTCCTTGAATAATCTAATTTAAAAGGCTGAATATTCTTTTCCTCAGTACTTTTTTCTTTTTAATGCTTTTGTAGAAAGATATGTGTATATTCCCGACTGTGGAAGATTGCTTTTTCTTCTCAGCAGGGAGGTATAAAATGTTGAAAAACGCAGACAACAATTTTGTTTTCATCATTAGATATGAAGTTTCTTTGTACAAAGCTTGCTATAATTAAACAATACTTCTCCCCAAAGGAGGGCCCTGGAATGAGATAATTCACTCCAAGAGTTGCACACGCAGGCTTTCTCGCTGTAGAGGTTTAATTCACAAGGCTGGCCGTGGTCTAGCGAATGGACTGAGTCTAGCTTTGGGAGGCAGTCCCGCTCATGCGTGCAATTTGTGACTCATTCGTGTCTTGCCTTGTGACAGAGCAATTCTCTTCAAGCTATTTTCAAGGACACCATATTTCGCACTTTCGCACTTTGAGAGTTCCGTAAAAAACATGGAGTTCTTCGAGTCGGGCTAAACACCTGTGGACGGGTCACAGTTTCAGATGTACAAAGCCTGTGGTACCAGGCAGTTGTGGGCAGCTGGGAACAGGTTCACTTAGTGAGTATGCCAGGTGAATTCATACTGCACTTTTAGCTTCTCCTGGACATCGCCAGTAAACTCCTGTTACTCATTCCTTAGCTTTGTAGAGTTCTTGTATTCCTGTCTGTGATAGAAGGCGGAGGCTGGCAGCACACCAAAACAGCAATAGTTTATAGAGGAGCTCCGGCCTTTGCTCACGTGGCTTGAACTGAATCACATAAATGCTGATGTTTTCATAGGTTGCACAAAGCTGAATTATGTCACGGAAATTTTGTATTAAAGGACTTTTTACAGGGAAAATGGGGGGGAATGACCGCAAAGTATCATGTTTTCAGATTTGAGGACACAGAGCACCGATGACTAGTGGGAGTTTGTACCTCACTCATCAGGGCTGTCAGGTGGAAGAAATACTTAACTGTCACCACAAATACATGGACTAGATTTGACTGTCACCAGGTGTGAAACAACTGGAGGCCTACAGGTAGCAGGGAAAGAATGATTTATTTTTGCTGTAGGAAGGCTACAGATGCCAACCCCTGTTAATGTGGGGCTCAGGAAAAGGAGGTGGAAACTGTTGTGTAAAAGGGGAGCAGCTCTGTTCCAGCTTTGAAACAGGCCTTTAGTTAGGGCTTTTTTCCACCCCCTTTAAAATAGCAGGGATTCAGGTAACTTATGGGTGGACCTGATGTTTGAGGTTGTCAGGGAGCATCAAGAACAAGATTGTTCCCTAAGGGGAAGAGAGCTGGGAGCCAAAGCGGATAACTGAGCTAGCAGGGCAGGGACCTCACCATCCAGGACCCACGCTCACAGCGCCTAAGCAGGACAACAGACCTGGAGACAGAGGTCACATTCAGCCAAGAGTTCAGATCATAAGGCAATGTCATGATGAAGAGAGATGTCCAAGGCAAAGCCAGGAACAAAATCCCTCAGTCATGGTTAGGATCAGGTCCAGCAACCACCAAGGCAGAGCCATAGCAGTAAGACCAGGCTGAAGACAAGCCAGGAAGTTAGTCCACAGGTTGAGGCCCAGATCAAGAATTTGCTATAGCACAGACACAACTGAACTGGAAAGCAATACTCTTCTAACACAGCCCAGGTGAGGGCCGAAGACTGAGCTTAAATAGAGCTCCTGGGCCCATGGGTGTGGGTAGAAGCTGCAGGTGAGGCTGTTCAGAGCCACTAAGGCTTATTAGTGCACTCAGGACCCACAAAGAGTTCATCTAGCCCCTTTCTTCCTTACAGGATAAAATTTGCAATAATATATTGAAGGAAGCCTTTCACCTCAGTTACCTACAGCTGCTCCTTTCTGACTCAACTCTTGCAAAAGGAAGGGTAAAATGGTGACCAGAAGAGCTGTATGCTAGATGTGAGGCTCAGCCGCAGGCAAGAGCAGCTTCCACCTGGAGCATGGGAGCTTATGACAGCGCCGCCATCTCACTGTTCCTTCCTAAGTTCATGTGTTCTCTACTGCCTGTTCAGAAAACAAGATAAAGTACTTTAGAGTTGAAGGTGAACAACAAAAAGGCAGAGTGTTTGTTTTGTGGTTGTGCATATCTTTGCAGGCTATGATTAGGGCCTGTAGGTGCTATAAGAATACAAACAAGCTGTGTTCAGAAAAGAAGATAAGAAAATTTGCATTATTCTCAGATAACATACTTGCAGAGTCACTAGAGGATTATCCATTGTAATCCTGCTAGGTGTTATCTAGTGGTAACACATACCACATGGGGCTTTACTGGTAAAGGAAAACGGAGAAGGACTAAAAGCAACAGGAGAGTTTGAAGTTAAGTGAGAATTCTGCAGTCCTGGCAAGGGAGCCTTCTGCACCCCTGGGGTTTTTTTGGTTTCTCTGAAGTGTATAGTATAGCTTCCTGCTACATCTGTAGGCGTAGACTACAGGCTTTCTAATCTGAAAATTAGAAAGAAAAAGAAAAAAACAGAAATAAACTAGAAATATTGTATTAAAAACATTACTATGAAAGATATCAACAGTTTTATGTTTCCAGGGAAGCTGCCCTTTCCTTGCTTTTCCTGGAAGTTTCAGCTTCCCACATCTCAAAGAGAATTGAGGCTTTTGTTCTCAGCTTGAAAACAATTTTTATAATAAAAGTCAAAATTGGGCTCTTAGTTATAATTAACGAAGCTTGGTTATAATTAAAAAGCAGCTGGGGTTGGGCAGAACAGCAAAAGACTTTTTAGCTAAATGTTCACCTAAAATGGTTTTAGCTTCTTCTTAGGGAAAGAAAACGAGTTTCAGAGGTCCTCCGTTGCCCTCTGCGGGAGAGCCTTAGCACTGCATGCAGAGCACTCAGCTCTGCAGCCACCCAACGCTTCTTGCCTCACTGCATTGCTCTGTTCTGGTTTAAAGAAATTACCTGCATTGTGATATTAGTAAAATTAAAATTTTAATTAAAGATTAAAAGGTTTATTATTATTTCTTAATTAAAGATTAAAAGGTTTATTATTATTAAAAGGTTGTAAGTACATTGTTCATGATAGAAGACAACGTTTTGTAGTACCCTCTGTACCATGGATTTTGGTGATGTATGGTTGTTTTAGAATAAATGTTTTGAAGCTTTAAAACTACTGACATTACTAAGAATGGTTTGAGTTTATGATTTGAAGTCAGCATGGGTGTACTAAGTAAAATTAAAAACAGGATGACAACATTTCTACTCTGATTCAAAAAGCTGTGTTGCAGGTATCTGAAGTATTTCTAATTTACATCACAATAATTCTCATTGTCTTCAGTTTGTTCACAGTTACAACTGCTATTCTTATGAAATTCCTTTTGTCCACAGTAATCCATAATTTACTCCATTCATTCATGGGGCTAGCATAAAAAAAAAAATCCAAACTTATTTTTCCACTGTTAGATCACATTTTTGTTTTATAAGATGCTAGAACTACTCATTCTGTCACAGGCACTGGCACTCCAGAATGCCATTACGTATGTTCCTTCTTCCTTTCGATCTAAGCTTGTCTCTATGAAATATGTCAGTCCTGCTCTTCTGCATTGTAGTTAGTTATTTAGGACATGACGCTATAGGAGTTTTAATTCAACTCAGGCATTTTTTCAAGCACCAGCATATTTTTATTCTTTTGCAACCCCAGCGTTCAAGTATTCTTAGCCTTGATGTGGCTTGTCATTTTTGCAGTTTTCAGTATGCTCTTGTCTGACAAGTCCTCTTTAAATATCTGCTGTATCAGCTCCTCTGCTGTCTTGGAAAAGCTCCTTCTCCCAGTCTGTCTCTTTTTAGCCTCAAACCTTCGTGTAGAGAGCCTCATTTCTCATGTACAGTGAGCTGAGCTTGATAAGATTATATTTAGCTGTATCAGTAGGATTTTAATCCAATGATCCTGCTGAGAGGGAGTTCTTGGCAGCAAGGAGACCTAATGCACCTGTTTCATCCGCCACTTAGCTTGCATACCTTTGCAGTCAGTTTTCTCAGAACTCTCTGTATTAGTATTTGGTATTGTGAGGAAGCAGAAAACAAAAATGCATCCACTCTTGCACTAAAAGATAAAGGTACATAAAGGATGTAAAACATTCACGTCATATAGAATGTCAGCTCTCTCCTGGGTTTGAAATAACCCTTGCCAGTAATAAATTTCATAATTCTCTGTTATAAGGCTCTCTGCCAATACCAGATGCATCAGGCTTAAGTGGCACTGTCAGACTAGCTCTTCCCCAGGTTTGAAACATTTCTTTTTGCTTTGGGAAGTTCAGATTGGCCACGGCCTTGAAGGGGAGGAGTGTGACTCCAAGTGGTGGGATGTTAGAGGGGGAGGAATGTAAGTGGTCCAGCACTTGCTCCATACTTGCATGGCTTATCAAGAGTGTAAGGCAGCAGCTTTTACAGAGATCTGTAGGATTGGTGGAGTACCGTTGTGTGCTGGTTTTGGCTGGAAGAGAGTTAATTCTCTTCATAGTAGCTCCTATGGGGCTATGTTTTGGATTTGTGACCAAAACAGTGTTGATAACACAGCGATATTTTCGCTGCTGCTGAGCAGGGCTTACACAGGGTCAAGGCCTTTTCTGCTTCTCACGCTGCCCTGCCAGCAAGTAGGCTGGGGGTGCAGAAGAAGCTGGGAGGGGACACAGCAGGGCAGCTGACCCAGACTGGCCAAAGGGATATCCCACACCATATGACATCACACTCAGCAACAAAAGCTGGGGGAAAAAGGAGGAAGGGGGGAGTGATGGTGTTTGTCTTCCCAAGTAACTGACACGTGATGGAGTCCTGCTTTCCTGGAGATGGCTGAACACCTGCCTGCTGATGGGAAGTAGTGAACGAATTCCTTATTTTGCTTTGCTTGCACATACAGCTTTTGCTTTACCTATTAAGCTGTCTTTTTCTCAACTCAAAGTGACTTTTCTCACTTTTACCCTTCCGATTGTCTCCCTGTCCCACTGCGGGGGAGTGAGTGAGCGGCTGTGTGGTGCTGAGCTGCTGGCCAGGACTAACCCATGGGCACAATTCCTCCATCACATGTTGATTTTGCAGGAAGGAAGGAAGACATGTGCATATTAAGATCAAGGTGCTCTGGGTTGAACCTTCTTTTCCAGAACTTCTTGCTGACGTGTTCTTTGTGTTCTCCTTCTCAGTGTGGACTCTTGTACAGAATGGAAGAAAACATACTCAAAGTCACAAGCCTGTCTTCCAAAAGGAGATAACCTACTTGTGGAGGGAGGAAGGGACCTCCATAGCTGTGAGGCTTCTTTTTGGTCCCGTGTCAAGTCAGTGGGCAATATCTGCTGGTCCCTCCATAACAGGGTTTTTATCAAGGCTCTCTTCTCAGTCTCCTTTTGTGGTCCTTTTTGTTCCCTGGGATGAAATCTTTCCCCCTTATTTTTTCAATGGCTGTCTACTATATTGGATGCAATACCATTCTATGGCCTAAATTTCGACAAAAGGAAGTGCTTTTAACTCAGAGTGAGTCCAGGCCCTCCCTTTTCTCAGACCTATTATCAGTTGCTGGCTAAGGAAGGCCATTCAGCTAGCCCATGACAGCTACCAATACAGTCCCCTTGTGACTAGCTGTTGAGATCAATGCTTCAGTTGAAGCAGCAACAGCAATTGATCCTTAGCAGATTGCAAACTAGAGCTTGTGTCTTGCCGTAAGACTCCCTCCTGACCCTTGATTGCTAGCTTGATTCATACCCTTAATGTATGTCATTTTTATGTCTTTATATTGTATGTCCTTAATGCATAATCCTCAAAGCACATTCTATTTCCAGGCTTTATCTTAACCTTAATCAGAGTTGGCCATGTCTCAGTTCCTTCATTTTCTTGGTAGATAGCTAAGTTCACTTAGCTTGTAAATGCTTGGTCTCTAGCACATCATTACTGAAAACAAAACTTATATATTCACTGTTCAGGGTGGTTATCTAGTCAGCGCTTGGGGGATTTTGTCAAAAAAAGTCTACTGTCGGATTTGATTTTTCTCTCACAGACAAGCATTCATTAATTCAGCGCAAAGCACAGGCATCTCTCAGAGTCTTGTTACTATTTTTATTTAGGAGTAGGGCAATTGAATCAAGACTCCATCCACCTCTGCAAATGTGTGTTGTGATTATGTGGTCTCCAGCCTGTCAGAAGCTCATGAAACATTTTCTAATCAGGGAAAGGCAACTCAGTCAATTTTCTCTATTTTAGCTCCCGTGTTATCTGACACTTTATTTCTGGTATAAGAAAGCCTGATGCATAGAAAACTATGTAAAAGCAACTCATCCCATGTCTTTTTAGGTCCTTTCCATGTTACACAATGCTATTTTTCATTCTTCACCATGTTTTTGTTACCTTCTTAATATGTTAAAGGCCATTGTCTCACATCTGGACCTTGACAGGCTGATCTTGATAAGTTGAGAGCTATGCGCTTCATTTTGGCATATGTTTAATAGCTATAAACACCACAAATGAAATATGATGTGTATACTGATCATTGCCCTAGCTACAGGAAACGTCTTGTCATTCCTCTCTGCTGTAACCTTGCTATCTACAAATCTAGTTGGAAGTTGCCCGGATGGTTCTGCATTTCTGTCTCATGAAATATCTGAACTGTCTTTTCCTTTTAGGTTTTATGTGTGTGAGTACAGTTGTCATGAAACTTGTCCATGAGCCACAGCCCAGGAGCCCTGAGCCCTTTATTTATTTGCAGAAAAGAATATATATATATATATATATATATATCTCAAGGATGAGGGAAATTCTAGAGGCCTGCAAAATGGAAAACACAGTGGCCATCTTTGAAAGGATGGAAGGGGAGAAGACAACCAAGGGAATTACAGTTAGCCCATTTTCCCTTCCTAGAAATAGACAAAGATAAATTATCCATGTGTAAGCACTAGAAGATAAGAAGGTAATGAGCAACAGCTGGCATTAATAAATCAGAATAAATCATGTCAAATTACCCTAATTTCCTCTACCTGAGGAACTTTCTGAATAGGAGGAGGTCAATGTGATATGCCTTAAATTTAGTAATACCTTAGTAAGTATGAAGATACAGTCTAAATACATCATCTGTAAGGTAAAGATATAATCTACCCTTAATTTTCTGGTTTGAAAAACAGAAAAGTTGTTAGTGGCTCCTATGGGTTTTATAAAAGGATCAAAGGTAACATGATAGTATCCTTAATTCCACGTTCTCTATTGAAATGAATGTGAAAGTTCTCTGGTAGTGATAGTTATGCTAGCTTTAATTTTCCTCTATCATTAAATTTAAAGCATGGAAAGCAGCAACCCAAACTGAAAAGAAGTTAGTCTTGCACAAGTACCACACTGGGCAGGTGTTGCTGTGAAAAAACAGACTTTTGAACAAATAAGAGTCCAGGAGTAGGCCATAAATTTAAATTAATGTTTAGCTTGAATAGCTAGTCTTTCCAAAAAGTGTAATGCAGTGGGGTTCATAGTTAAATCATCCAAATAGCAGATTAAAACCAAAAACCTTTTGAAAGCTTCCAACAGTGTACGAAAATCTAGTGAAGCTGGTAAATGCTCTTGCTGCTAAGGTGGTCCATGAAGCTTATTGACAGGACAAAAAAATGTTGCTCCCTCCTGAAAGGAACTCCTACTTTATGAATGGTATTTCAGTATTCATGCGGGTCAAGGTGATATCTGGAAATCAGGCATTCAGGAAGGTGATAGTGTTTAATCCCTCAGTGATGGTTCCAAACTGACCTTTCTTAGCTGAGTCATTACATTGCTAATTATAGTAGTAAGTCTAATGGGTAATATTTATACTGAGTTAATCAGCAGTATCAGTCTCTGTATCATTTGGTAATTCGCTTGCTTATATGGGTAATTTTCTTTTGAGAAAACAGGAAAGCCAGAATGCAGTAATTTTTTTTCTACTGCTTTTGAATGTGTTTGATATTAAAGGTGTTATTCTACTCAAAGAGAGATTGTCAGTGACTAATAGGACTAATTGCTTTCAGAATTGTGTCCAGCAATTACTTTTCAAGTGACCGCTAGTCAATGTTCAGTTGGTTAGGAAATGTCTTTAAATGATTTAAAGTAGAAATAATTTCACAGTTGTGAAATTATTCACATTCCAAATTCTGTGCATATAATACTCTCTAGTCACTAGTGACATCTACAGTAGTTATGTTTTGGTCATGTTTAAGTGAAGCATCCTTTGTTTGGCAATGGATAGGACTGGCTTAAGATTTTAGGGGAACTGAAAATGGTGTTAATCATCTAGTTTGCTGGAGGTTTTTACTCTACTAGGAATTAAAGAATTTTGTGGATTTTTTTTCTCAACTTAGTTTTGTGTCATGTGGTGCAATGGCCTAGTAAATGCTTAATATAAAAGCAGAGAGAATTGCATGTCACTGATGTAAATAAATGCAAATTACTAAGTCTCTATAACAGTTCAGAGTGTTTAATAATTTCTCCACAACAAAGTCCAATGGAAAACAGAAAGACATACAGGAATCCACTAATCTTATTTTAGCCCTATGTAACTAAGATGGAAGAAGGCTGGAATCTGCTTAAATATTTTGTTGAATTAAAGTCTTTTGCTAACATAACTGAAGCCAATTTCTAGTAATAAAAATTTTCCAAGAGAAGGAAGAATGGAAAAAATACAGAGGAAGACTGGGAATATCTGCCAGGCAGGGGGAGCTACAAAATCCTACATAGCATGTCGGCACAGTATTCCTTGTTTTGAACAAGCTTGACTGTGTTCAAAAGAAATGTTAAAAAACATTCATTAATAACTTCTTGCTTGTATAAAGGCAACTTCATGTTCACGTGCCTATGCACAGTGGTTATTTGTTAAAGGAAAGCATTTGCAGTTTCAGTTGTCTTCAATAGAAGACATATTTTAAAAAAAAAAAAAAACTCTGTGGTTGGACACTTTTTATTACATTATTCTCCAGTGTGTATTTCTGACCTGATTCTGCTCTGTGATACTTCTGTACCACAGAAATGAACCCACCTCTTCCAGTTGAGTTGCACCAGTGGAGGTGGGTGCAGATTCAAGCTTAGTAGATCCAGAAAGCTGAAAACCAGGATTTCCCTGATTTTTTTTTAAATGAAAGTTTTAACTTAGCAGATAGCTCCATTAAGTAATGCTTCTCATCACTAAAAATAGCCAAATCAGAACTTAGATGATTACTTCTAATAAATTCTAGTGATTCTGAATACTATCTTGCCTTCACGGGTAGGATTCTGTTAAGTCAGTGGAGTGATGAGTGCAGTGTAACTATGAGTAGGACTGAAACCACCTGCCCCTTCCCCAGCCCTCCCTGCACTCCTAGGAAGAGCTCTGCCTGTTAGGGGGACGTGTTTTGTCCTGCAGTTCATGCAGTACTTCATACAGATGATACAGCTGTGAAGTACAGAATAAAAAACAACAGCAGAGGGAGGCATACGAATAGGCACAGGAGAAAAAATGTGGAGGTGAGACCTGAAAGCAAATGAGAGGAATAAGAGAGAGCCTGCATGGCAGCAGGACAATGAAGGGCAGGGCTGCACAAATCATGGGGGAGAGAATAACTGCAGATAGGTACCCAGCCTGTAAGTCCCAGCAAAACCAGCCCATTTGTAGGATTAATTAAAAAAGCGTGGGGGAACAGTTTTAAACTTCCAGGAATTGCAAGGAGGGGAGATGGCTGGGTTTGCGGGTTTTTCTCTTCATCCTGTTACAGGCAGAACACTCTCAACTCAGGGAATTTTTACTTAATTTACTGCCAGTTAGCACCAACTTCTCATCACTGATTTGGGTATTGGGTGGAAAAAAAAGAGGGCATGTAATTAAACACTTCAAGAAACACCTTTCCTTCCCCAGGCTCCACTTTAGCCAAACATCTCTCCTGCCCCTGTCCTGATCCTGTGTTTCACTGCGGGTCACACTCAGTCATCCTAGGGGGAGGTGGTGGTGGGTGTGTGATGGCTGATCTCTGCCATTCTTCCCTCTCCTTCCCCTTAGGCCTCCCTGGGGCTGCATGTCCCCAGCAGCATCTCCCACGATGTCCCCAACTGTAACAGAGATCTTATACCTTTTCCTTCTGGTAAATCCACGGTTTTGTATGGTACTGCAAAAATGGCTAAGCAAGCTGTTGGTAGAATTGTTGATACCACTAGTTATATACATGCAAAAAATTTTTTAAAAAAATGTTGCTTTTAAAACATTTTAAAGTGAAAAATTCTGAAATGCTACTAATTACATCCAAACCAAATCCAGGTGTAATTGCATGTTTCCACCTCTAAATACCCTCCTCTGTCTTCTATCAGGTACAACTCTCGTGTTTGCTAAAAGCAGTCATCAGCCTATTGATGATGGGGTAGAGATTGCCTCTTACTAAACCCTTCTGCAACGTATGGCTCCATGTGGTGCAAACCAAAATCAAGGCAAAATACTTCTAGGTACTCTGGTCCTGTGAGGGCACTCACTTGTAAAAAATAATGTAGTCAAGGGTAGCAAAGTTTATTTTTGTCCCCAGAAGTCTAAGTTTTTTTTTGAAAAAGAGAGGAAGTTCTTCTTGCGTGACCTGCTTTCTTCTGTCTCTGCAAATCCTGTACTACAGAAAACATGAGTTGTGATACCACTCTGTGATGGTGGTGACTGGTTGTGAAAATGCCTTGTCTTTAAGCGATCTTAATCTAAAGCCTCAGATGCACAAAGTTTTTTTCCTTCTGTTGCTTCACTTGCGGAGACCTCAGGTGAAAGACAATCTCAAAAATGAGTTTGCCATTAGTACTAAAAGTATATGGGTTTTTTTTCTTGCTTAGTTGGCATCTTAATGCCACAATGTCTAGTTTTCCTCATTTCCTCGATGTCAAGACTGTACCAGCTTGCTCAGGATTTTTCAAGACGTCACTGAAGATTTGTCTACATCAGTGAAGAGGTGCTTTAGCCCTGGGCCCTCCCTTTGTGTATTGAATTATGGGGCAAAATGTCTTTCTGATAAATTTCCACATTTGTTTCAGCACTTTCCAGCCTGTAGTTTTTGGGAGCCGTAGGGATGCACCGCGATAGTCCTCTTTCTATTTTAAGTCCGGAACATACTATTGCTCACCTAGGTCCATGGGCCAGGGGCTGAGGGATAACAGAAGGACGTTATCAAAACTTTCAATCCCAAAGTGCTAAAATAGGAGCCCTGACAAACTTCCGATTAAATTCAATGGGGCCAGGATTTTACCCTCATCTGGATGCCATGAGATTTCTCCTTTATACTCTTTCTACTCTTTCTACTTTTCCCATGTAAAAAGGTATTTATTAGGGTACTACTTTTTGGGAAGAATGTAATGACAAATTTTGCTATGATGTGGATGGACAGAAAGAACCTTGAAACACTTGTGAGCGGTCAGAAGGTCTCACTTGATTATTATTTTCCAGTTCTAATACATCAGCACACTTATATTAAAACTAATGGTTATATCTTTTTCTAATTTCACTTTTCATTGAGTATTTTCTAAAGCATGAACAATGTCTGTTCATAGGAGGTAGGCCTGACTCTGAAGTCCAAGTCTAAATAACACAGTGTGAGCCTTGTCTGAATTACTACAATTTGGGCCCAACTCTACTGTGCATAAGAAAACCAGTTTTGAAACACATGCTTCATATGTCCTAAAATGTGGGCTGGTGGCCTTTCAAAGTAATATGTGCTGTATTCCACTGTAGAGTGCATTTGTATGTTAAAAGCAATATAGAAATATAAAAATGACCTCGCAATATCTATATGAGGTTAAAAAGTATCCTCTTTATTCATAGATGGAAATATTGAAGTAGAAAGTCAAAGGATTTGACCCAAGTTACAGAAGATAAGCATGCCAGGATTTATGACTTAGTTTCTCAAACATAGGAAAACTTTACCCTGGGAAGACTAGTATGTCTGTGAGTGATGCATTGGGGTATCTATCTTCAGCAGCAGCTTCCTTCTTCAGCAAAAGACTGAGGTAAGCTGCTCTTCCCAGGGAGCTCAAAATTTTCATTACAACTGATCTTGCTACACTTTCACTGTAGTTCGCTGCTGCTTCTGTACTGAAGGATCCTCTTGCTGGTGTCAAGCCCAAATATAATGAAGGTAGGATCAGCGTATAAGGCTGCAGATGGCTCCTGTAAACACTCTCACTTATCCTCTGTTCCCGGTGATGCATAAATCACTAGCTCCATCTGCCTGCTATTTCTTTCAGCATCTTGGGCATTATAACTCATTAGGAGGTGCAGGGAAACATCCCAAACTACAAGGGTTTTGCCAAAAAGCAGAAGACGATGAACCTAACCCTCCAGAAAGCCCATGCCTCAGCATTTTGCTGATCACTCCATTGCAGGAAGAAACGCCTGTTTTATTTTGTACTCTTATCAAGGTAGAGAACAGGTTATTAGAAAGCCTGCAGTATCAGGCAGAAAATCCTCATTCCCTATTTCTCTGTGCTTTACAGTGAGAGGGAGTGATGGCGAGCTCATTTCCTGACAGATTTCACTGTCATTCTGTTTGGCCTGGAGTCACTTGCAGTCACCCCGTGCTTGCCTGCTTACTATAAATAACATACTGTCAGAAAAAAAGAATTCACAGCTTCTTACTCTGTTGCTGGCAATAGGAAGCTATTTTCATGCTGCTTGTTAAGTATTTTGAGTTTTGGCTTGGATTCCTACAATTGTGTCTAGAATAAATGACATTAAGTGCAGATTCGTTGTGCTACATGTTGAGTTTTGTTTAAGGAAAAATTTACTGGGGGGAGGGGCGGGGTATGTGTGTGCAAGACACCAGGTGAAGGAAGTACCTAAAACTGTCTCAGTTGCAGAGAGGGACCAATATGGGATGAAGCAGTCTGAGAGAGAAAAGGCTATAGGAAAAAAATAGGGTGGACAGAAACCCTTAGGGTTTGGGAGGAAAAGAGCTTGAGGGTGAGGGCAAGACATTTACAGATGGAGCAAGGCTAAGCAGAATGGCTGTGAGAGACAGTGACTCTAACTTGCTGATTTGGTAAGGGTAGGCTCAGGTGCGAATTCTCATCTCCACTGATGGGTGTGCTTTTTTTCCCTAATTAAAAAGCTTTACAAATTTTTGATGATGGTGACCTTTTGAACATGATTTGGAAACTAAATGAACGTTTCCAATGTCTGAATGTTATTACTAGCATGTGTTACCTTTGAAAATCTCCCTGTTTTGATCTCTGAAGGGTCCTATTGTTTACTTACTGTGGCTCACTGTTTGCTTATCCCCAGGGCAGGTCCTCCTGGTTGTGTCAGGCAGGAGTCCTGATCTGAAAGAGTAATCGTGCTGGGTGAAGACTGCATCTTGCCACACACATGCGATGAAACCAGTCAGCACGGGCAGCCTTCTCTTGGTCATTTCCTGGCCAGAGTTAGATTATTCTGTCTTTGGATACGCTGCAGAACTCATCTTTTCTTTCATTTTTCCCTGGCTGTCCAGGAATTAACAGCTGTGGGCTGGATGGATTTTCACCTTTTCACAGAAAGGGCTTTGGATTGTTAGACAAGGGTCCTTTTACATGATTTTGTACTATTAGTCTAGGTATAAGATGCACAGAATGCAGAGCAAAACCTACTGGGTTTTTTGTATATTTGAAGAGATAAATAATATATGAGATCAAAGATACTTTTGCTACCTTCCTGGATTTTTATGTGCTCCTTTTTGTTTTACTGTTTCATAATGCAGATAGCTACATATTAGGCCATAAATCATTCTGTTTCTTTTGATGGTGTTACTGCATACACCCAAAGCAGAATAACAGTGTTCAAAATACGGGTCACTTTGCTTTTGGTTTCCTTGCTTTACACATGGTAGAATGAATAATTTTTTTTTTTTTTTAAACCTGTGACTTACAGAGTCATAGAAGAGTTGGACTCTTGGATAATATGTCATTATAAATACTGTTTGAAAACTGGAATTGTAAATAGATATATGTCAGATTCTGGGGTTACATTTTGGGCTTTAGTGAAACTGAGGGAGAATGGGAGAAAAAACTTCTCTGTCTGCCTGGCTTCCTGCTGGTTTTTGTTATGCTGTATCATAGCACAAAGGCTAGGGTTAGCTGGAAGAGAAAATACCAACAGGATTTACATGGGTAAAAGGGTACATATAGTTGCAATAAATGTCTGTGATACAGCCAAGCTCTGAGTGACCCCAGCAGGCCCATCCAAGAATGCATTCCTGGTGTCTTTGCTCTTGGGCTTGCTGTAGGAGTCAGGATGGTGCTACTGCAGCAGTCTAAGAGGGCCATAACTATTGCTCTGGCTCCTGCCAATGCATCCATCAAACCCCTGGCAGCTGGAGCCAGGATGCATGAACAAGCCTGTAGATACGTATGTGTGCTTGCATGTAAGAAGCGGTGTCCTGTGTTTGAAGTAGGATGTAAACACCATGTGCTAAGGATGGCAAGTATGGAGGCCTTCTGTTTTCTTTAATAACGGTGTGGAATTTAATGCATTAATGTAGACAGAGGGGTCGCCATAATGTCTTCTTTCTTCAGATAATCTGAACTATGTTGAAACAGATACCAGGCTGGCAGGACAGATGAAGAGAAACTGTTACCATGCCTTAAATATGTAATAGGTGTATGCTCTATACTGGGTTGGGGTCTCAAAGAAAGCTGGCTGTGATAAGGGTCCCAAAGAGCTGGATTCTGGGTGAGAAGTCTTGTTCCCCAAAAGTGGCCAGACCACATTAGTCTTCCACAGCATTCCTTTTGCTGCAAGGGACAGGTCGTGCATGGGTCGGCACTGCATTTGCTGTGTGCTTTAAGAAGAAATGGTGGACAAACCTCACAGCAGGTTATGGAGTGCAGAGGAGGCTTCTCTTTGTTTTCATGCTTAGATGGCCTCTAAAGTATGAAAAAGTATCATCTGCTGTGACGAGTGCTTTGCTCAAGCAGTCCACTTGCAATATTGGCCAGGATTTGAACAGCTGACTCAAGTCGTTTCTGTTCCCGGACAAAGGCACAGGTAGGATTGTTGGTCTTGCTTCCTAGGAGTAACCTAGTAGGAAATTGAAAAGTGACAAGTAAAGAGCTGTACTGGATTGGAGTGCTACTATTAGGTTAATTTGCTTATATTCTGTTCTAGTCACCATGAAAAGCCTGCTTTTCAGAAACAGACTAGATCAAGCCACCTTATACCTCAAGAAGTAACAAAAATATAATAAAGTAAGCCTTTCTCTTTTTTCCCCATGAAGCTTCTAATTACTATGAGGCTGTGTTTGTCTCATTGTGAAACAGCAGTGGGAGTTAAAGAATAGAGTGAACATCTGAGATATCAGCATGTGTACGCACACAAAATGACTTAGCCAAATTGTTGGGCACGCAGGATAATTAAACCATCAGCTTACTTAAAACAAAACAAAAAAGGTGCTGAAACAAGAGCACAAGAGGTGCAGGAAGGTGAAGAATAGTTACAGCTGCAGGAACCAGAAGGACTTGCGGGTGTTGGTAGATTAAAAGCTGGACATGAGCCAGCAATGTGCTCTTGCAGCCCAGAGAGCCAACCATATCCTGGGCTGCATCAAAAGAAGCATGGCCAGCAGGTTGAGGGAGGTGATTCTGCCCCTCTACTCCGCTCTGGTGAGACCCCACCTGCAGTACTGCATCCAGCGCTGGCGTCCTCAGCACAGGAAAAACAGGGACCTGTTGGAGCAGGTCCAGAGGAGGGCCACAAAAATGATCAGACAGGTGGAACACCTCTGCTATGAGGAAAGGCTGAGAGAGTTGGGGTTGTTCAGCCTGGAGAAGAGAAGGCTCTGAGGAGACCTTATTGCAGCCTTTCAATATTTAAACGGGGCTTATAAGAAAGATGGGGCCAGACTTTTTAGCAGGGCCTGTTGGAATAGGACAAGGGGTAGCGGTTTTAAACTAAAAGAGGGTAGATTCAGACTAGATATCACAAAGAAATTTTTTACGATGAGGGTGGTGAAACACTGAAACAGAGAGGTGCCCAGAGAGATGGTAGATGCCCCATACCTGGCAACATTCAAGGTCAGGTTGGACGAGGCTCTGAGCAACCTGATCGAGTTGAAGATGTCCCTGCCTATTGCAGGGGGGGTTGGACTAGGTGACCTTTAAAGGCCCCTCCCAACCCAAACTATTCTATGATTCTCTGGTTCTATTTTCTCTCCAGCAGATGGTAGGATTTTCTCAGCTACAAACAGGAAACAGCAAGAAGAATCACCCGAAACCTAATCTTTAAAGAAGTGATCTCCAGCCTTTTTTGACTTGCAGATTCCTAAAAAATCTGGTGGAGTTAGGAGTTCAGTAGACAACAAAAGCTGCTGGAAGAGATCAGGACTGCTAGCAGTAGTCCATGTAGCTCAGGTTTAAACTACAGCTGAAATGCCATAGCTTGTCCATAATATGTATGAAAGCCCACAAACAGTGTTTTTGCACATAGCTTTTGCATGCAATTTAGAGAGATCAGATAAGAAAATGTGCCGAGTAGAAGGATATTTCAGCTTTTGAGTCTGAACTTTTCCAATGATCTGAACTCTTCTGGGTGCGACACTTCTCAACATCTATTTTCAGCCACTGCTAGAGGTAGGATACTGGGCTAGATAGACCTTTGATCTGACCCCATATGGCTGCTCTTATGATATTTTGCTATGTTACTTACTCTAGTAAATTATTTAAACAATGTGAGGAAATAAAAGTTTGCTACAGGTGTTATTTAAGTTCTTATTCACCACTATGTGGTGAAGGAGCTGGTAGGTAAGGCAGCAAGGTTTGAACTCCAGGCATTGATACAGATATTCTCTGTATGTCTTTTGGCAAGTCACTCATCAGTCAGTTTTTCAGCTTTCTACCTGAAAATTGGGTACAATGCCCTTAAGAGATAAGGATATATTCTTTGAATGACTTTGTCTTTATTAGGTGCTCAGATAAAATAGAGAAGAGTTAGAATGATGGCTAGGAAGATGGACTGTAAGCATGAACTCTTTATCTAAATACATCCTTGTCGTGGTTTAACCCCAGTCGGCAACTAAGCACCACGCAGCCGCTCGCTCACTGCCCCCACCCCAGTGGGATGGGGGAGAGAATTGGAAGGGTAAAAGTCAGAAAACTCGTGGGTTGAGATAAGAACAGTTTAATAATTGAAGTAAAATGAAATAGAATAGTAGTAGTAATAATAATATAATACAATAATAATATATAAAGCAACTGATACACGATACAATTGCTCACCACCCACCGACTGATACCCAGCCCGTTCCCGAGCAGTGATCGCTGCCCCCCCGGCCAACTCCCCCAGTTTATATACTGAGCATGATGTCATATGGTATGGAATAGCCCTTTGGCCGGTCTGGGTCAGCTGTCCTGGCTGTGCCCCCTCCCAGCTTCTTGTGCACCTGGCAGAGCACGGGAAGCTGAAAAGTCCTTGAGTAGCATAAACTCTACTCAGCAACAACCAAAACATCAGCATGTTATCAACATTATTCTCATTCTAAATCCAAAACACAGCACTATACCAGCTACTAAGAAGAAAATTAACTCTATCCCAGCTGAAACCAGGACAGTCCTTTTAGCTATACTTTGAAAGAAGTCCTGAGATCTCATCTTCTACCAAATGCTGCATTTCGGGTTTGCTAACAATAACCACTCATTCTTGCTAAAATGGTAGATTAGGTAGGTTTGATTTTTTTTTCCCCCCATTTTTATTTATTTATTTAAAAGTGCTCAGCCACTATAACTGTACTGGTACAAATCTAACGTTGCAAAATAGACTTAGGCCTGCTATCTTTCTTGTAAAAAACTATGAGCAGGAGTAACCTGCACAAGGAGGATAGATCATTGTTTTTTCTAACGTAATCCTACTGTATTAGGTGGATTTGCATGTTTAAATTCTTATTTTATTCTGACTTAACTACTGAAACCATTACACTCATTTCCTGAATGGAGTTCTTTCACCTCCACTCACAGAAAGAGGAGTCACAGGACCACAGAACACATCTGGGTTTGGAGAGGTGAAGCTCTGCAAAGTAAGAACAGCTGTCCATCATGATACAAGGCTTTTGTCTGTAATTTCCATTTTGTTGTTGAAATTGTTGTCTGAGGGTTTAGAAACTTCATAGAATCATAGACTAGCCCAGGTTGGAAGGGTTTCCTGAGCCACTGGGAACAGTAACTAGTTATCAGGTACGCATGTAACTTGTGCCAATGTTGTCTCTTTCTGTGTTGCTTAATTTTTATGATAAATAAATAAGATGTTTTTCAACTACAGAAATATGTGGTCAAATACTTTTTTTTTTTCAGGGTTCTTGCACCTTTCTTATATGGAGTCCTATTCTGCAAGTCAACCTGTTAGAATTAATGGGATAACTCAGCAAGTAGAATGCTGTCCCCTGCTCTCCTACCAGCTTCTGTGTCTTCCCCAAATTGTAGCCCAGCTGTGAGACCCTGCAACAAAAGGTAACGCTTCTGTCTGTGTTCTCTTAATACAAGCAGAATTTAAAATAGATGGGGATTCAAGAACTTTTTCCTCTCTCTTCGTGAAGGTAGTAGGAGAGGATTGAATGCAGTGTGGTTCTGCATGAATTCATACATTCTTTTTAAAATCAAGGTCAGTGGAACAGAGAGAAAGTCACTTAAAAAATCAGCTCACATATTTTTCTCATTCTTCTAATGAGCCAGATTAGATAAGGGTATGGAAGTACTAATTAATTTCTACAGATGTGTAGATTTTATTTATGTTCTTTGATTTCTGAGTGAACCTGAACTTTATCTTTTGTGCAGGTTTAGAATTTGTGGATTAGCAGAATTCAGCGTTTGCCATAATACTTCCCTGTATTAGCAACTTCTGAATAGGTAGATATTCAACCATCTGTCACGAGCTTTAAACAATGCTCAACAAAAAAGGTGGCCAAGTTGCTCCTTTGGCTCTAGTAAGGTAAGAGGCCCTGAATAATTTTACTGCTGCTTTTACTGTGATCATTCCCAGCCATCTGCAGTCCCTGGAGCATCACGGATGTCCCCAGAGCTTCTAATCCTATTTTCCATCTGTTGCCTTCTCACCTATAGCAGCACTAATATGCCCCAGAAGATTTTGCTGCTTTCACTGACAGCAAGAGCAACATTTGGAGCCTTCTGCTGCATGCTGGTGCTGCTGGGAGCTGGCAGGCAAACAGCAGGAATTAATGGCTTCAGAGCCCTGTGAATTAGGGTTAGACTCGGAATAAGACTGTGGTCGAAGCCATGTACTTGCGCTGGGAAATGAGAAGCTCAGGTACAACCGTAAGGGTGCCACCAGGACCTGACACCTGAATGTTCAGAGCTGTTAGTATGATTCCCCTCACCATGTGTAGCTGGGCAGAGGGCAAAGCTTGATTCCGTTTTGATCTACTTGCTGGTCAGAGCAGCTGACCCAGCAAATAAAAAACAATTTACTGTTTTGCAACCTGGGAATAAGGAGGAGGAAGGGTGACAGTGAATTTGCTCTGTCTTCTGGGCATAACTATCTGCAAGATGGGCAGCTATCCTCTCTGTTGCTCAGAACTGAAGCTGTGAGCACAGCTGAGCTCTCTGCAAGGTGCAGGGGGAGTGGAGAATTGAGGGGGGTAGTTTCTTGTGTTGGGGGGGGATGGCATAAGATTGGAGACAGGAAGAAGGTCTCAGAGCTAGGAGAGGGAGTGACTTGGGCATAATACCCTACTTCATAAAGACTTCTCAGAGTTTGGTACCCATTTTCCCAGGAAACTTGATCTGCGTAAGCACGTATGTTGCCCAAGCTGAGATGTAGGGACTGAGAGCCCTGCAGCAGCTGCTTCTGGCTGATGCAGGCTTTGTGGTACTTGACACAAGAGCCGAGAGGAATGAGCTTGTCTCTCGGGGATTTTCAGTGCTCCTTCTACTGTGCCAATCCTGTTAGCAACGGGATGAGAACTGGAGTACAGTGAGGAGTGATGGGGAGGTGGCAGAGAGTGGAGGAAAGGGGCAAGGCACCTAGAAAGAAGACTGGAGCAGGGAGCTGTTGGAAGAGGACAAATACTGGGACCTGTGTAATGCTGGATAAGGGTAGGGGATTTGACCATTTCAGGTGCTTTGAGAAAAGAGTCTGGAATACAGGAAAAAATAGGTTCTCCTAAGGAAAAGAAGCCACATTGTGACACTATGAAAGAGCAATGATCACTTTCCAAATAGAATGGAAGCAAAACTCCCAATAATTAGCTAGTAATGGAACTTAGAAAGTAGAGGACACAAGAAACAGAAGAAGGAGCAAGAAACTAGAGCTGCGAAGATGTTGCTCGAAACATCTGAATACTGAGGGGGTAGAGGGAAGAGAATAGGAAAGTAATTTAAAATATGAGACTGATGATGGATAAACAAAATAAACATGAAGATGACATGAGCTGTCATGAAGCTTTACAGACCAGCTTTAAAACCAGAAACAGCAACTTGCTACACATCTACAAGACTGTACCACATACCTATTTTCTCTTATGCAACTATTCTTTCTAGAAGATTTTGCCCTCCAGCTTCCTACGCTAATTGTTGTTGTAGGGCAGTTAGGCCTATGATTTCTTTTATAGTGCTGGCAACATAGAGGAACCGGTAATGTTCAGTCATCAATAAAATCATCAAACCAGTAATGTTCAGTCATCAATAAAATCATCAAAATTCTCCCTTTGCTTCAGAGCAGTCCAGGCACAATAAATAAAGGAAGGGAGTTCAATTAACAGGATACTGGTAGCTTCATTACTCTTTCTCTGTAGAGCTCTTGCAGAAAGACTAAACTAAATTAACTGTAGAAATGGAAGAGGAGAATGAAAGGAGAAGAACAAAGAGACGTGAAAATGGACTCTTTAGCACGTAACTATCTGATTAGGCACTCTTTTGTACTGTGAGTTATACCAAAAGAAAATTCACCCTTGCTGCCTGTCCATTGACTTCACTGGAGACAGAGCAGTATTGAATATAGCCTTGGCATTCTCAAATATATGTTTTCTTTGTAGTGAGCATTTAAGTTAATTGTGCCTATCTAGAAGAAAAGTGGGAGAGAAATGAGATTCTGTTTCTAGTTCTGCCACTGACTTGCCAAAATGATACTTTTTATATGGCTAACTTATATGTGGGATTGCCTTTCTCACCCTTGCCGCCCAGAAGCTGGCACGGACTTTGTTCTTTGTGCCAGGCCCAACTCTTTGGCCAAAGATGTGTGCTTCAGGACTCAAGGAGCCCAACATTGCCCAGCACTGAGGAGACTGGAGATGGACAGAGCTCTTCATACAGCCTAAGGGCAAGAGGGAGTGTTCAAATGTAGTACTGTTCCTGTTGTGAAAAGATATCAGAGTACGGCAACTTTTTTCTGCAGACGTGTCTTGTTTGCTGCTGATAAAAGGCCTCTGCAAGAAACCACAAATGGACACACAGCTCCACCACACCTTTCAATGCAAGCAGGAAGCTGCTGCTTCTGTGCTTCATCTTTACAAAGCTTGTTTCAGAGGAACAGCGTATGGTCTCATTTACTAATGACTCCAAAGCTCTTTTATCTTTGGAGGAAAGGCTTTACAATGACAACTATAATGCTGCAATCCTATATTAATATCTAGATGTCCGGTACAGATGGTACTAGAATTTGTGTGCGTTATCCCGTTTAATAAAGAGCAATGCCGTGTTCTCAGCAGGTCCCTGAATGACCTTTCCGGGCTTTAACAAATTATATATCCATGTTTGCTATACTTAAGGAGCACCATCTTCTACTAATATTTTTTCCTTGACTGGAAACCAAAGACCAAGTTAGTCAAGCAGAAGTTGTTGTATCTGTTTAATATTCCTAGTCCTGTCCTGTGTAGCCCCTCACCGTGTAATCAAAATCTCATTTCAGATTGTAGAACTATATGAAAATGCTTCCTTTTTTTTTTTTTTTAAAATAAAAACAAGTGCTTATTTGTTTGGGTTTTATTATGACCATATATTTTCACTTGGCACTAAATGTTTTGCATCAATTATAGCATCTACTATGGGCCTAGCACCACAGAAACCAGTTTAAATTATCAGAATCCACTGGATGGTGGTGTTATGCTACTTTCTAAATAGAGAGGGTGCCTTTGGTCTCTCTTCAAATCTACCTATGCAAATTTACTTATATACCTGCATAGGTTTCCAAGGAGTAGGAAAAAGGTGATACCTTGGAAAAGTAAGCAAGAGGCATGCATGTCTGAAAAAAAACAATTATTTCTAAATTAGCAGCAATTGTCTGCCAAGGAGTAGCCAGAAAAGAAAGGCCACATCTCTCAAAAGGACACCTCCGCAGGGCACAAGTTTGGGTGGGTGATAACCAGACCAATAAACAAATGCGACACTGATGGATAGCTGCTACCCTGCTGACACAGGCAAAGAGGAATATCATGTATGTTCATTTACTTATAGATACAGAACTAAAACTGAGATGCACAAGGGAGTGCAATATAAGTACAGAAAATCAATGAAAGACTTAATTGTGGTCTACAGATGTGTCTCTTTCAGTAACTTTTAACCCTTTCTGAATTTTTGATGTTTCCATAGACAGACCAAGGATTTAAAGATGGGAAGTCAAATTAGAAGACATTTCAAATTGTAGTCTAACAAAAGGACCTGTACTTTTCATTCTTTTTGTTGCCTTACATTTGTGATTCTTAATTTGGGGGGGGGGTTATCACCTCCTGTTCTCTCATGGTGATGCAGAGTTAATTTTTTGAGCCCTGCAGTCAGCAAGCGCGTGTCTGAACTCTGCCATAGGAACCTGCGCTTCCCTAAAGCAGAGCAACGGAAACAAGTCCCTCGGCTCGCACTCTCTCCTGTGTGTGATGGGGAAAGAGACTGACTACATTACACACTGAAGGAAGCCAGAGAATGATCAGGGTGATGTAATGAAAACGTCTGAGTCCTCCTAAAGAGCTGGGCACAGTTGGGTCAGAACTGCTGGAGAGGGAAATATTCACAGAAACTGTGTAAGAAGCTGTCAAGCAGTGGGACACTGACTCTGGCAAGAAAGAGCAAATTAGAAGAATGTCTGTAATTGGCACCAGTAAAGTCGCAGTGCTTGAAAGTACGGATAGTCAGACCAGCTACTGGAGCAAGTCCATGCTAATAATTTGACCCTTTCAGCTCATTAAGAGGCAAAACGCAAGGCAGAGAACAGCCGAGATGTTGAATAAGACTGCTCATTACTCCAGTCAGTTCAAGCAGAGTGAGGAGCTGGAATGTGTTCCAGAAAAGTGACAAAGAAAAACGAACGAGCATGAGAGCAGATGAGCTAGGCGCCTGCGTCCCTCATAAGGGGAAAATGCTTATTCACACAAAGGAAAAGAAATATGGGAAATAGAACAGGCTGGGATGGTCTGAGTTGCTTCCAGTGATTGTTATATTTTAAGAGGGCCTTGCTGCAACGTTACATATGGCAGATGTCCAAAGGGCATGAAAATTGCCCCTGATACCTGTCGTGGTTTAACCCAGCAGGCAGCTAAACACCACACAGTCGTTTGCTCACTCCCTCACAGAGGGATGGGGGAGAGAATGGGAAAAAAGGTAAAACTTGTGGGTTAAGATAAAGACAATTTAACAGGACATAAAAGGAAGGCAAAATAATAATAATGATAAAAGAATATACAAAACAAGTGATGCACAATGCAATTGCTCACCACCCACTGACCAGTGCCCAGCCAGTTCCCAAGCAACAGCTGTACCCCCTGGCCAACTCCCCCCAGTTTTTTTGTTCAGCATGACGTCATACGGTATGGAATAGCCCTTTGGCCGGTCTGGGTCAGCTGTCCTGGTTGTGCCCCCTCCCAGCTTCTTGTGCACCTGGCAGAGCATAGGAAGCTGAAAAAGTCCTTGACTAGTGTAAACTCTACTCAGCAAGAACCAAAACATCAGCATGTTATCAACATTATTCTCATCCTAAATCCAAAACACAGCACTATACCATCTACTAGAAAGAAAATTAACTCTATCCCAGCCGAAACCAGGACAATACTTTTGGGGACCCTCCTTCCTCACTCTGCCTTTTAGAGGCACACAGCATAGAAGGAAATTCAACATTTTGGAGACAAAGAAGAGCTTGGACATAGCCTAATGAGGAGAGAAATGCAGGGTGGGAAACAGGTTCCCATCCTTATTCCCAATCAGATCAAGTCCTCTTATGACTGGTCTGCAGGTTCATGTTGCCACTTGTTCTCTGGTTTCCATGCTCTGGGAATCTTCATCTTTGCTGCATGCTAGTCCAGCTTTAACAAGCAGATTGAAGTATCATTTTTTTTCTTATCTACTTTGCTGTCAGTGTCGTGTAGGTGTCCTGTAAGTGAACACTGCTAGAGAAGAAGGGCTATTGACTCTGGACAACTTGGCCAAAACAGAGATTTGAGTCAAGTTGCATATGTCCTACTCTGCTACCCCAGCAGCTGAATTGCAGAAACCACTTCTCTAGAAATGTCCTAAACATTTTAGAAGCTGACCTCACTCTAGCAAAACTTCTGCTGACTTTAGTGCACCACCTTGTACAAAGATACAACTCATAATTAAGTAAGTTTCCTTTGAAGAGTACATCTTTGGAATTCTAATACAAAAGATTGATTTTTTTTAACTTGGTAGCTGGAACCATTGAAATACCACTACAACATAAAAAAATAATAATAATTAAGTTTTAATAAAGTCATTGAAGTGCCATTGTCATCAAAATGTCACCTAATGGGTGAATCTATGTGTATTAATGCACATTGTTGTTTTAATAACTAGCTTATGATGTATGCTTTACCCTCTGCTTGGAATGAAACACTCCTCCTCTGTTTAGTTATTTATTGAGTTTAGCAAGACTCCTGGTAATAAAATGAGCTGGGCAATGTTTCATGAAGTAGTAACTGCTGCTATAAACGGAGTTTTCCATCCTGGTTGTAGAAACTGAATTTGTGAAATAATGGCTTAGGAAAGTGACAGGGGAAAAACGAAAGGCACCCAGTAAGCAGAGAGGACAAAAAGAAGGGGCTAATATATTTTTGAGTCAAGTCTGTCAAATTATAAGGATTCCATTACCTAATTTTCTTTTGTCCTGACTGCCCACAACATTTCTCCGCATGGCAAACAGTGGCAGACTTGGGCTTTTAATAATATGCACATTAAACCACAAGAGACCTTGGGAAAACTTTCTCAAATCCTAGCCACTCTGAGTTAGAGCAGCAGAAGCTTTTGTTAGAATTACGCAACCCTTTGGGATATGTAAGAATAGCGTCATTATGTGTAAAGACTGGCCACTGTATTTATCATGGATGGTAAATGAATCCCTTTCCCACAGTAGCCATCTATAATAATGTCACTTTAGAAGGATTACATTAGTTTCCTGTCGCTTTTAACCAGCATCGTTTATGTTCATTAGCCACAGAGGCTGTACAGCATGCATGGGCATGCAGAGCCTAAAGAAAAGGAGTTCTTGAAGGTCCTTGGGTTTCATCTCTTTCAGATTCCCTTGGCTTGGCTTTGTAATCCACAGTTCACACAGGTATCGCCTGCTGCAAGCAGTGCTCTGCTCATGTGCTGGGACACCCTCATCACCTAGTGGGGAGGATGTTTCTTCATGCTTTGGCTGGGGGTGCCTTGAAGGCCTTTGGACAAAAAGACCAGATCAGCAAGGCGTAAGTGACAGGAGAACTTCAGAGCAATTCAGAGAGCTCAGCCTTGCACACAAAAGAGTGAAGTTAACTCACTGCTGAGAGAAATCTGCCTGTTACATCCATGGCAGCCACTTCTCCTTGCAAGCAGGCATACTTCTGAGCTCTTCTGCCGCTCCTCCCTGATGGGACTATCCTGTCATATCAGGGCGACCTTTAATAAAGCCAATTATCAGCATCAGTTCTTGCAGAGCAAGGATATTTTTGATGTCATCAAAGAGGAAAAGTTTGTTTTCTGCAACACTAGTATAGTGTATCTATTATACATTATGCTACAGACTTTTCAATTATATCCATACCAGCTCTGCTTTTATGCATCCCTTTCTGCCACCTGAAGGTATAAAATACCAAGAGAAGGTTATACCAAGCTTTCACAATATTGCAGGCCATTGTGCTTAATTATGTGTGATTTAAAAACGTTGGCCAGTCCTCCAGACTATTTTGAATGGAGAATACTCCTTCCCTACTGATCAAAGAAATATCTAATTTGTATTTGTTTTTCCTCTATAGTTCACGTAACCAATTCTTCCTTCCTAGTAGGTGAAAAGCAATTCTGGTCCTGCAGTAGTAGTTTATCAGCATTCATATGTCCAGAAAGATATGGTGAAAGCAACACAGAGGAGAAAGATTTTCAGGAAGACTCTCTTTAACACAGAAAAAAAAGAGAGATTATTCTGTGTGACTGGCAGGCAAGGTTTTGCGTCACCAAGCCACCACCGTAATGTAAATGAATTGGCAGCTTTTCTACACAGGGGTGGTAAAATTGATGCAGTAGTACCTAGTAACATTAATTCAAATACACTGTTTTTAAAAAAAACATGTAAAAAATGGAGGACAATCCTTTCAGGGTTGCTTTACTGTTGCTATTTCTTTTATACACATCTATGATGGTAAATTGTCATAGAAGATTTGTAGTAGAAGCTGTATTTTTTCTTTTAGGCCAGTCATTAAGCATCTGGTGCCCTAATTGCACTAAGGTATAATTCCCCATCATAAAATGAGACTTTTTCCTGTGCACAGCTTGTGTTTTTTACTGCCTTTTATAACTCCAGCACTTACTGCATGTTTATCTTTTTGATAGCTCTAATCAGAAATTAACAAATTAACAAGTTCATAGTTAATAAATAAACTCTTTCTTTCTTTTTTTTTTTTTTTTAAAGCAGAACCCTTTCCAGTTACTTTCGTCCATCAGACCGCTTATCTGAGATTCGTTTCACTGGGTGTCTGTTGCTAAAATGACAGGTAAAGTCTTGAAATGACAGGTAAAGACACACAAATGAGACCAACATGCAGAATACTCAGGAATATCCAGACACGTTTGACACTGGCAGCCACTAACGAGACTGTCAAATGCCTGTCAACAGATGTTTTTGTTGTGAGGCTTGGTAATACCTATAAGCACTACCAACAGATTGTTAAAAATAACCCCAGGAACGCACCCTTTCTAGGTCAAAACCAACTGCAAAGCTGAGTGCACTGTAATTATAGTGCACTAAATGAGTTACAGCTTGAGCTAATCACACCCCACTGAACTAAAAAGCTGTAATTACACAGAGAGATAATGTGAGCTTGGCAGGATCTCCTATGGCAGTCTATGGCTTTGAGGGAAGCTTCAAGTCCAGTTTGCTGGTCATTGCAAGCTGGGGCTCAGCTGGTCCAATTTGCAATTCAACAGGTAAAATCAAGTTTGTGCTCAATGAAGAGCAAAACTTAATAGTATTTACCTGGTGAAGATGATATATAGAAAAGTTGAATTGCAAATTTACTTGAAATGAAGAATATTTATCAAACTGACCAACGTGATGCTGGTTTTATGACAGAATGATGCTGTTGTTTGAAGGAAGCTTGTATAATTTATCAATGTAATATGTAAAGAATCAGGGCCTCTGTATTTTTCTGGTATTCCATATGTTCCTCTTACATTGAAGCAGGAGTCTGGATGAGTTATCAGATTTAGGGCTTTGCATTTAATTCTTGATTTCTTGATTTTCTGAAAGTTTGAGTTTTGATTTATTGTGACTTTCTGGAAGGGTACAAAGTACTATTTAGGCAACTTTAATTTTGTTCTGTTAAAGCTTTTCATCATTGATTAACTCTTAATTAATGGATGATTTTGGATTATTTGTGATGCATCTTGGCCTGTGTTACAAGTAGAGCATTTGGCAGACAGGACGTCCTTGGCACCATAGAAATCCCATGGAGAACAGTTCACAGAAGTAACTACATTAATCTTAAACAAAATGCCAGATCATTGTATTCGTTAGGAACCTCATGGTGACCCCTTCTTCCTAAAGTAGTAAAGCTGTGATGAAGATAAATAAGAGCAGAGAAATGGAATTAATATTAACAAACAGGAAGAGAAGACAAAGAGACTGAAGAAGGAAAAGTCATTAATGAAATATTAGGTGGTTAACCTGGCAGAGAAGTCACATTGCATGAGGTGACTCCTGAGCCTCATGCTGCAATATTTCTAAAGACAGCCTGGGAGACAGCGTTCTTAATAGTGATGGTTTTTAGTCTTGATCCAATCTTTTAGCTGGCGAAGAACTGAATTTAGACTTTGTATTCATTCACAAAATATCACATGCAAATTGTTCTGCTACAACAGTATATGCTCAAAACCCTTCTGTCTGTCACAAATATCTTGTTGCTGTTAAACACAATCTGATAACTCAGTCAACTAAAAGGCAGCTTTAAATATAGTGCCTGTAGGCACTTCTTTTCACCAGGGGATGTTTCCGTGTCACATTTCAGCTGTCCCCTCCAGCCCTTTGTCTGCTATATCTGTGCAAGAAAGGTTGCTCTGATTTTCTGGAAAGCATCACTTACAGAAAAGAACCAGATGTTCACTTCTGCCAAAGAGCAGAGGGTAACGCAGGAACATTATCCTGTGGGAACAGCGGGATGAAAAGGGCTCATTGTGCCTGTGTAATGTGCTCCCTACCATGGGCCACATGAGCCTCCAGCAGCAGGAAAGAGAAAGTGTCAAAGGGACTGGCTGTGGTGGGAGATCCCAGGAAAAATGCCCCCTCTGGCAGAGAAGGGGCTACGTGGGGTACGCAGTGGGGAGAGGGGTCTGCCCGAAGCCAAGTGTGGAAGCAGGGGAAGAGCGTGAGAAGTTGTCTCAGAGCAGGCTTGTGTCAGGACGGACTCAGGTGAGGTGACCTTGTTTTGTGGTTGTTGTAACCTCTCTCATTCTCTTCCCTTCTTTTCTGCAAAGGAGTGAGATAGTGATTGCAGACGAGGCAGAAAACCCTGCACACACCTAGCAGGCGGTCACCAGGAGATGGCAAATTCTAATGCAGAAGGTGATGCTTCCTTCCTCTCAGTATTGCAACTTGCACACTCAAAAAAACCACTATGCTGGGTTTAAAACTGTGGCCTTGGCTTAACTCTTCTTAATCAGTGTTTATCTCCTCCTGGAAATCTCTGTGAGAACTGTATCAAGGGTCCTAGAGAACCAGATAAGCCTGGAGTAAGCAGCTGGTTTCTTAAACAAGCTTGGACGCAGGAAGAAATGTGAAGAATGAGAGCAAGGGATGGGGGATTTTCACCGCTCTCCCCCAAGAAATGAAACAAGTGACCAGCGATAAAATGGCCTGCTGAACTTGTTTAAATCTCACCCTATGGGAACTGCAGGTCAGGTGGGATGAACTGTCAAGCTTAGTTCTGCCAATAACCTGCAGAATGTTATTGCTCCTTCCAGAGTTGATATAATACCAACTGGAGAACTTTCTTGGGTGATAAAAGCCAAGAAATGCTCACTGTGGCTGAGAATGCCGGCAGGCTGGGAGAGCCCTCTCCCGCTAGCTGCCGAGCTCCGTGTATGACGGCAGGTGAGATAATAAAGGAAAGAAAAGGCAAGGGTGATGGGGAATTAGGGAAGAGACGCTCAGGAGACTGATGCCAGCAGGAGTTTGACAGTGCTGTACACATCAGGAGAACGGCTCTGCAAGCCCTGTCTGGCTGCTTGGAACAGACATGCCGCCAAAGGTATCTCTGCAAGTGAAATAGGCGGGAAAGCCGGGAGAAGTAAAATAGCCCTCTCCAATTCACAAACACTGTTTTCCTTTCTTAAAATATTAATTGGATATTTTTGAAGCCACTCACTATTTTGTCCTCCTTCTGTTCCCCAATCTCATTAGCTTCTTTGCTGTGTTCCCTCCTGCCATCTGTCCTGACTCAGCAGGCAGGAAAGCAGCTCTTACGGAGTGACAAGGCTGTTAGCAGTGCCATTTGGAAAAGTCTAGCGGGGCGGTGGGATGAAATAATAAAACAGTGCAGGGTAGCAGAAGGAAAGAATCAAGGCTACTAGACTCTTGTCTAGATTGGTTTTGATACCCACACCAGCGAGCAAGCCTTCATTCCTGAGCCAGGTGATGTGGACTGGCTTGTGCCCATACACCGCAAGGCTGGGGTTTGTGATCTGGATGGGACAGGCTGCTCCTTCCTGCTAGGCACAATTCCCTACCACCACCATGGTGCAGTAGTTTGCTGTAGCCCTTTGCCCTTTCTTCCCCTTGGCCTCTTCAGCAGATGCTGCGCTCGTGTCTTGCCTGACTCGTGCACATCATGCGATCAGACCAGCACGTGCTGTATAGGGAACAAGCCAAATGCCCAGGTCAGTGACTGCTCAATGCTCAGCTGCCACTGCAGTTCATGCTGTTGCTCAATAGTGATGATACTGAGGCCTGACAGAGGCCATTTTCATCCCCTGAGGTAGAGCCAGATAGATCTGTGCTGGGTACAAACCATCCTGAGGGATGGATGGAGATGCTTAATATACAGGGAAAGCATGAGATGTTTGCACCGCTCCCATTCCCTGGATTTAAGCCATAACCCAGGCTATCTTGTCAAGAGGAGGGTTTGGAATTGGAAAACTAGTATCAGCTGGTGAGATTACATCCTTCAGCAGCTTGGGATAACCAGTGGAGAGTAGAGAGAAGCATGTTTAAGTCCTCGTGCCAGGAACTGAATTACTCTCCAGAATCAGTGAATTTTCTTGTCAGCTCTCAGGCCCAAGATGAAAAGGGCTGCTATGTGAAGCCATGCACATATCACTCTTATCAGCTGTTGAAAAGCAATTTTGGAGCTAACAGGTTTGCTGTAGGCACAGAGGAGTGAAGTCTCTGGAAGCCCTGCTACAGGTCCTCTGCCCCTGCATGGACAGTGTCTGCCATGTTCCTGGTGAAATGTATACCAGAACAGAAAGGAATCCTCAGCTGTAAAGGGCCATGATAACTATTGAGATTGAAACATGACGCCTACATGGAAATGAGTGCTCGCAAACTCATATCCTTAGCAGGAATAACTGGATAGGAGTTTTGTTCATTTTATTAAGGTTTTCCTTGTCTATATGTACTAAGGTAAAAGAGCCAAGCTGGAAGTTTTGAGAATGAAAAGCACCATATAAATATTAAACACTGTATTTATATATTTATATTTTGTGTATTGTATTTGTATTTATGTATTTATAAACCCTGTGTTTATATGTTAATATCAGGGCACTGCATAAATGTAAACATTAAGCTATTTCCAAAGCTTATACAGATACTTTTTTGTGCTACAAAGAAAGCTGCAAAGTGATGTTTTCTTAAAGCTTTCTTTTTTTTTTTAAATCTCCATTAAAAATATCTGCCTTCAGTTTTATGTTCTTAATTTTGTTAGCAAAAACGTCAGTGTGGGAGCAATGGTAGTTTTGCATTGTATCTGCATCTGCCTTCCTCAAGAGTAGCCTCTGCTGCTAACCTAAACTATAGCAGCTACCTACAGCCTCAAAGCGCTACATCAGCAGCTTGAGCACTGCTGAGACAGGGGATGCAGGATCAAGCCAGCTCCATTCACTGCATCACTGGGGACTTCTCTGGTTTTGTAAAGACCACTGGGCGTAAGATGACATTAAAAGTTCTTCACACTAGCACAGTAACATGGAAAGGCTACAGTCACCCAGAGGCTTTGAAAAGCTTGACTCTGAGGCTGGGGGTGAAGGTAGTCAGGCACTGGAACAGGCTGTGCTCAGAGGTTATAGACTCTTCATCCTTGGAGTTATTCAAAACTTGATGGGACTTCGAGCAATCTGCTCTAGCCATACCTTCTCTGAGAAGGCAACTGGACTAGGTGACCTCCAGAGGTCCCTTCTAGCTTCAATTATTCTATGATTTTATGATCTTGGCAGAAAGTCCCTCTCTACTGGGTTATCTTGAACATATACAGGGATTGAGATTATTTGTAGATAGCTAATAAAAGATGCTTTTCCTGCCTTATTTGTTGGAAATACAGTTGGTTTCTTGTAACTGTAACTCTCAACAAGCTATCTATTTTGTCTGGCCCCACTGAGAAGCTTATAGAGGTGTCTGAGAAACAGTATCTGTCTATATTGTTTAATTTAAACCCTGTGTTGCAGATCCTCTGCAGGATGGTGCTGGCTTTTCCAATTTTCTCTTTACCAGGGCATTCAAGTGTTTATGTCCTAGTCTATCTAACACAAGCGAAACAGCAAATGAGTTTCCGAAGAAATTCTTGGCATTTTAACAACAGTAGTCAGACTGGAAATGCTCTAGAGCATACAGTGAAAATTATTTGGAGTCCAAGACCATTATGAGAATCAATGACACAGCTTTGAAAGCATGTCAGTTTTTTGGACTTGCATATTCTTTATAGCAGTTTCAGTAAACTATTTCCAATTCCCTTAAATACATGAAAGTAAGTTATTTGTGGTGCATTACTTCAGTGGGGTTACATCTAGGATAATGTTGTCCATCTTTCACTGTCAGCTGGGGAGTATCTCAAACCAAGACCCCAATTAAGTATACAGTATTCATGAGCTATATCTGTGTTATTTACAGGATTGCACTTCATTAATAAACACAATTCCATATTGCATGGTTAAAGACAATCAACATAATTACCATAACCTGGGCAGACAATGGCTTCTGAGTTATAATGAAATATTTTACGAAAAAAAGATTTACTCCAAGACTTGAGATAATAGCTTTAATGGAACATTACTCTTTTTTTTCCCCCCAGCCTCCAGTAAGTACTTTTAAGGCAATTCACCTCAAATGTGCAATTTAGAAGATCATAATTAGCAAAGTGGAGGACTGGAAGGCTAGAATTGATTCAGATGCTATCTTTAATACACCCAGGTGTCTCTGGTTCATCCTAACTACAGTAGCCAAAGCATTATCAAAATACAGAGAAGTGTATGTGTGTGTTTTTGTGTGTGTGTGTGTGTGTGTTAAGTGTGAGTGTACAAACTTATATATGTGTGTATGTATGTACGTACACAATCACACCAGGCTTATCTGTGCAACAGCATGACCAAATCCCTGTGTTCTATCTCATTTCAAATAGAAAAAAGTAAATTATTTGGTAAAGATATTACTAAAGGTCCTTTAGTATCACTCTAAGGGACATCTGATAGCTGCAGCCTGGTTTTTGACAGCAAAAACAAAGGGAAATTACTGGCCATTTCATGCAGATACACGGTCATGATAAGATTTAGATAGGATAAAATGGTGTAGCCCCATCAATACGAAGAGCACTTCCTTTCTTTGGTCATGTTTTTGTACTGCCGAAGGAAGGCAGCAGCAACATAATCCCCTCACCCAGCCACTCCCCCATGTACGGGGACATCACTGCCAGGCAGCTTGGCCCTGGGGCTGCCTGTGTTCACCCAGGTTCTTCTCTCTCTGCTTATGTGTCTCATGGATCTGTTTCATTCATCCAGTTTTGCCAGAACTGTGCATGGGATTTAACTTCAATTGCTAAGTTATTTCCCAAACTGCGTACAAACAAACAGACATATTTAATTTTAGATACTGACATCCGAAGTTTACTCAACCTTTTCATTGCTTGTTTCACTTTACAAAACAAATAATCTTTCCTGAAACCCATTTCCCTTCCTTCCCCCAAAAAAATTAATCTTCATGCTCCCCTAGTTGTTCCGTGCTGCAAGGAAGCAACCCTTAATCTCCGAGACCTCCACAACTACTATTAAACACTAAACCAATGCCAAAGATAAAAGTTCTATGCGCCTTTTTAGAATTATTTTATGGAAATTGAGGCTAGATTCCCCCTTTTGCTTTAGTCAGAGTAGGGCTTACTTGAGAATGATTCATGGTATGCTTTCAGAATATATCAAGAATGACAAGCTAAAATCTTTCATCTCTTGTTTGTACACAGCTACTACAGCTTGTCAATAAACAATTTGGATTTTGCCCAATTCTTGCAATGAAATGCTGAAACTTCTTGTTTAAGCAAAAAATATTTACCCTGTACGAATAATGGTGTATTAATTACATATGGATTCTGAGCATGCTCATTTTGATTGCATTAATTTTCTTCTACAGATCAAGCAGGGGGTTTTTGTTCTTATCTAGATATCACACATCTATTATAATTTCTTTTTTATTGAGTCACCACCAAACAAAGCTATCTTTTGAGTTTATTGTTCAGTAATACTTTGAAAGCGTTTTCATTTCCCGTATGCAGTGGAAACAAAATTAATGATCTTTCTTAATTTTCTTGTCAGCTCACTCAGGATATTCATCATGAGGACATGCTGGAGAGGAAGAGTATATTCTACTTTCGGCACGTTTTTACTGTGGACAGTCCATGAAGAGACAGAGAGAAAAAACCCACAACCCAAACCAAGAAAAAAGCAGGATTTCAGTTTGGAGAAAGAGAGGTCCAATGTAGAGAGACAGGTTTGGGAATAATTAGCATAAAGACAATATTCAAAACATGCTTGCATACATGATTGCTCAAACTGGATGTGCAAGCAGAAAAAGGGTAGGAGCCTAGGGAAAAAAAATGCACAATGCACGGTTTAGGTGTTGGAAACAAGATAGCGGCATCAACTGTGCCATTTGCCTGGGATTTAATGTCTCTGGTTTCTCAGCAGAGCTAATTAGCCGAGCGAGCACAATCAGGAAGGGAGCTGTGCTCCGTTCAGCTGATTCCAAGTCAGCACCAGTACATCACGCTCCACTGTGCTTTATAGACACAAGGGAGACGTCTGAAGAAATATCCGAGGGATTCCCTTAGAGAGTCTCTGGCTGAAAGCAAATGATAAAAAAGATGATGCGTTCCACAGGAGAAAATGAAGGAACAATCTGGAAGTACGGCACATCACCTACGTGGAACAAAATCACAGAATTCCTCCACAGGATTTTGAAAACAAGGTTATGTTTAGCAGCTCTGATGGGTGGTACTTGTTAATTAGTGCCAGATACAAATATATAACATCTGTGTATTCCAATTCAGTGGAGAATAGGAAGAGAAAGAAGCTGAAAAGTGTTCACTCTGAGGGTAAAACATGCAGCTGTCTCATTTGCTTGGTAGCTAGTCAATCCTGAAAAAGCTTTTGAGTGACCAAGATGAATATCCATGGAGAAGCAAGGGTTTGTCAGGAAAGCGCTGGGCTGGGTGGCCAGGAGGTCGATGACATAGAGGTTTGTGACCTGAAAATTCTTTGGTAGAATCAAGTGACACTAAACCTGAAGAAGAGAAAAAAAGAGATTGATATTGATAAGGTTGTGTTGGTAGTCTCAACCACCTGTATTGGAGGGAACAAGGCAAACAAAAGCCACCAAAATCAGAGGTCAAACCGGAGGGTTCTCCCAGTTGATGAGGAAGAAGCACTTCAAGCAAGATATAGCTTTTCCAGTCTGATTAAGCACCCTTTGAGAGGAAAACTGAAGGAACAATGACACCAGTCCTGTAAATAAATAGGAGTAGAGACTTGGATACTGCTTTCTTAACTGCTGCTTTGTACCAGGAGGTGCTGGTTTGTTATGGTCGCAGGAAGAAAGACTCTGACAAGTACTGTTTAAAATGCTATTTATTGGCATCAACATTCTAGAGAAAGAGAGGATAGTATAGATAATCAGGTGCTGGTAACGCTGAATTGTGCAGCTTCAGACAGGCCTCCAGATCCCATTCATGGAGGAGCTGCACCGCTTTTTTTTTTTTGTTAATTCGAGCTCTTACAGGATTTTCTTAAAAGAAAACAACTCTATTCATCATTTCTGCTGCCAGATAGAAAGGATGCTCATATGAGAACTTGTTGCTGCAGTTTTAGATAAAGGCAAGGACGTGCAGGTGGTGTAATTGCAAGTACCGAGCGGGAGCTGCCTGCAGGCTCTGCTGTTACAATCGACCACCTAAGCTTACCCTGCAGCCAAGGGATCTTCGCCACATGGCATGGGCCAGAAGACCATGCTGCAGTGCAGATTGGACTTGATGATCTCAGAGGTCCTTTCCAACCTTAACGATTCTATGATTCTATGATTGTGTGCTCGGGTTAACTGCTGTCTGGATCAACCACACCTTGATGTACAATGGTCTTCTGGTCGTGAACACGGTGCCTGCTTGCCACATCTGATTTCTCTAACTCAGTAGCTAGGTTTAGCATTTCTGTTGCCATGTCTTTATATAATTCGGCAACTTTTATGAGCAAATCAGATAAAATGTAACCACAAATAAAAAGTAATGCAATTGCATGTTAAAGAGAGCAGGTATTTGCCTAAGTCAAGCTTACAGTTCACTCGGCAGAATGATGTATTCAGCACGTGTGGAGGAAGAACTTTAACTGAACCATAAAGGTTAGGGAGGTTAAACCTCTGAAACATGGTTGCTGGCAGGTTTGGATGCTTCTCTCTGGAGGCTCTTTAATAAAAAGCCTCGTGTATTGGTCTACTCATGCAACGACAGCTATAAATATGCCAAGTGAAATGCAAGCTAATTAGAAAGCACTTATTCTAGTCCTCCAGAGTGTATTAAGATGGAAAGTTTCACTTTCAGGCTACAACTTACTCCCTTCATATTCAGTCCCATTCTTTTCCTCTTGTTTTGCTAAGATTTTCTTCTTCATTCAGTGACAAGGCAGTACATCTAGCAGGCTTTTCAATGTAGATTTTTTTCTGTGGTTCCTCTGAGTAGAAGTCATCATTGTCTGGGGGGAGTCAGTCACAAAAGTCCTTGAAGAAGTGTGGCATCAGGTTCTTTGTCCACCCCATCAATTATCCCTTGCTCCCCTTCCCCTAAGCAAACATACACATCTCTTTAAAACTCAGAACTGGTGGAACTGGGCTATCTCCAACTGGGGCAACAGGATTTATTAGATTCAGAACTGGTATTAAATATCTGCTGGTGCTATATACTGCTCCCCAGTGGGATAACATAGCGCTGACTCCCCTATTGCTATGTTAAGACCACTCATTAAATTTGCTTGGTGAATTTGCTGAAGCAAATAATCTAAAGAGACCAAGTACATTTATTTAATGACAAGCAAGTTAGTTGAAGGTAGGATGGTAAAATTGTTCAAAACTGAACAGAGAAAGTTAAATGAAATTACAATATATCTTGACATTCTTTGACATTTTTGAGATAAAAAATGAACTTCTTAGGTCCTTGTAATAAACACAGCCTCTTCTACAGCATTATCCTTGCCTGTGGTTCAGTTACCGGAGTGACACTTCACCTTTGCTTGTGACCTCAACTTACTTCTAAGATAGACTTGCTTGAGCTATTCCTTACAAGTGAAAATATTGGCTCCATTGAAGAGGGCTGGCATTTCACTGCAGGTACAGGTGGAAAATGACTTGTTTGTGCACTGATCCCATTTCTCTTTATGTATACTTATAACCAGTGACCTCATCTCTCTTGGCCTTGTTTGAACTCCACCAGTTAGGGAAGCAGAAAGTAGCCTAGAACCAGGCTGGACTGAACTTCCATATTTTCAAATCTGGTGAACTGGATAGGGACTCTGACCTTTTAGCTACTGTCGATGGTTATCTGGCTAGAATTTGGTTGGAGCTGGAGCTGGAGCTAGAGCTGTTGGAGAGAGGGTGTTGCCAGCAAGAGAGAGGAGTAGCCTTTGAGCTCATCTTTCGACTGGGTTTTGAGTGAACACTGGGATGGGCTACTTGGATGGATTTAAGTCCCAGACTGGCAGGGTATGATGCCCTAGGGTGAAGATGGAGGTGAAGTTTATTATTTCATCTTTACACGTTGAAGGCCAAAGGCTGTGGCTGTACATAAAAGGATAGGGTACACTAGGTCCGGGCTGGCTTCATTTCACTGGGTTTATGTACAGCACTGCCTCACTTGGCTGGGGTAGGTATGCCGGGTAGGTTTTGATACCTGATGTTAGAAAACTCCTGGGTAGGGCTGGTATACTTTACTGTTAAAATATAGGTTGGAGAAGGCTCTGGTAGGAAGTTTCCCTGCCCCAAAATGACCAGTAAGGTGATGGGGGAAGGGATACAGGCCCCAGGTCAGGCATAGGGATGGAGCAGTAGTCACTGCATTGATCATGAGACAAGGCCAGGATTTTGGGACCAATGCCCAAATCTCCCAATCTCTTGCCAGACTTCTGGGAGTGCTGCAGCTCTGGGGTCTGGCCTTGAGCAGGAAAGCAGGGGACAAATGAGGGAAAGCAATATCTTGTGGATGTCACTAAATTTTTGCTCCTTATTCCTGATATCCTCTGTTATAGGGGATATCTGGCAATTGCACAGATAGGGATGGGCAGAGAGAAAGGTCTGTGGATCCGCCTTCTCTGACATGTAGTACATTGGCCACAATTAGAGCTAGGTCAGGACCACAATACGACAGACTTCTCATGTTGCTGGCTGCCATATCTTGCTCACATTCCCAGGGCTAAACTGATTGCCAGATTTGGGGTTTATTTGAGGGTTAAGTTTTTCCTTCATGTCAGATTGGCAGAGGCTGAGCAGCTTTTGCGTTCCTGCAGGGCATGATGCAGGGTCCATCTGCTAGAAATTCTCCAGGGATGTTTCAGTTAATGGCAGTGCTGTGCATCTCTTCTGTTCTCTTTAAAGTGATGCCATAGTGTAATTTTTGAGGCTTTTTGCCTTTTGTACTAATGGTCTTGCAATTGTTACATGGTCTCTGAGACTGCTTTATGGTACGAGATATAGGTGGGGGTGCAGGTACTCCGAGGATCCATCTGAGCCTAAGGTCGATGTTGTCACAGTGTGATTGCAGGGAGTTGAATTCAATGACTTGGAGGCTCCTTTCCAATCCCACCTTCTGCCTCACCCACTGCGAGCTCAGACAACTCACGTGTCCCCCTTTCTGCCTCATTTTCCTGTTTCTCTGCCACTCTTCAATTTTCTTTTCTTTAGATAAATGTTTCTCTATCTGCTTATGAGACTACCTTACAGTCTAAACAGAATATTTCCAAAATAAGTGAATATGGTTAATGATACCATCCTTTGAAACGATACCATTCTGATAATTCTCACTCATATCTTTCAATTCCTGCATTAGCTTTGGAGCCAATGTTTCCACAAACTGCTGGAGTTGGAGGTGAATGCTTCATATAGCTTGGAAGTTGTGATTATATGTTTTTAGATGAAACATGGCATTGTTTCAAACTTAAATCACTTGAAGGCAGCAGCCATTTAAATTGAGTCAGAACCAGTGAATCAATGCGAGCAGAGAAGATGTTAGTGAAAATAATGTGATTTTTATCTTCAAAATCTCATGAACCACTCAGCCTAGAAGACAAACTGCTGTACATCTTTGCAAGGCTGGACTGGATGATTAGCTTTCTAGTGGCATGTAGCATTGATTTCTGTTCTTGGTGATCCTGAGTCATCAATAGTCAATGGCTTTTCAAATCGGGCAAACACGCAAGCCTGTTTCTGGACAGGACAGGATGTTTTCTGCATCTCAAGTGTCTTGAACCACTTACTGGATATTATCCAGCCCTGGTGAAACAAGGACTAGCCAGCAGGAGTAAACAGAACTTTAAATAAAAAGGTTTTGTTCTCCTAGTGTGGGAGAGTAAGAAATGCAGACATAGCTGCATAAGAGGAATTGTCTGCATGAGGCTTTCTTTTCAAAGGCTTACATGGGGAGTGTAAAGCTCCTCTTAAACATGCACTTCTCAGGCAATGGCACTAATGGCACACTGTGCACACAGTCTTCAGTTTTAATAGCAGCTGCTTGGGTAAAAAGGAGGTTCTGTTGCCTGATTTTCTAATCCTGTCTGCATTGGTTTTGGAAACATCCTTGCTGTGCAGAGCCCTGGGGAAGAAAGTAAATTCTTTTCCATTTTTGAGTGCCTGGGATTTGTGAACACTAGAAACAAGCCAAAGCCTCGATGCTGTTCTTGACATTTCAAAGTCAGCTAAGCTAAAAGTCAAATACTGCTTAACCACAGAGAAAGAAAAGATTATGGCTAGTATTCTGCTCCAGGTGCATGAGACCCCATTGCTTCCTTGTTCCCTTGCCCCAGCCCATAGGCTGTATACATTCTGTGGAAGAAGATTCAGGACAACTCAAAAATTAAAGAGCAGTGCCTTTATGATTAACAAGCACTTGATGAAAAAGAAAAATTTGTTTCAAGAGATGATGAGTAAGAAATGCCCCTATTCTTTTCCCAGCCACCCTTCTTTTGCTTGTTTAGTACCCTCCTTTCTCTATCTTTTACTGCCTGTTTTAATGGTTTCTTTGTCTGTCATTTTCTCTCTTTTCTCCAAAGCTTTGCTGACTCATATTCTTTCTTTTCTACTCAAGGGTCTTTTTCTGGTTTCTCATGTGCCCCCCACTCCCTGTAGTCCACCCCTTCATTTTGCACCTTGTCTTACTCTGTTCCTCTTTTTATTTCTCAACCTATTTATTGAGACTGCTGCCAACTTAAGACAGGGCTACTGGCAGAGGGCGGGACCTGGCTTCTCTCCATAGATGAGCTCTTCAAGAAATGAACAATTTGGGAAGTCAGTAGGCTTCAGTAATGTGCACTATGCCCTTGAAGACAGTGTTGAGGTTCATTAGCGTCTAATGCAATAAGCACAAACACAGAGTGATAACATGTCACTGGGGCAAAAGGGAAGAGCAGATTCTGATCTTAGAGCATGGACTGATGGAAGTCTTAAGTAATTCCATTGATATTCATGGAATCATACTGTTTGCGTCAGTGCTTGCAAAGATACCCACTGCCCCTTTCTCTCAGGAGATGACCCCTGCAAGTACAATACTTGATTCACAGCTATTTTTGCTGAAGTTTTGCACCAGCAGGTCTTCACTGATCTCAGAGGAGATAGGCCAAGTTTAGGGATATAAATGAGACGAGCAGTAGTGAACCTAGCCCATATATTTTCTCTGAGTGCTTTCCAAAGTCTTTGGTTGTATTTTGAGAGTCTCTGCATTTCTGTTCAAATTCAATTATTCATGTTCGACGGAACCTGCTCCAGCACTATTGTGCTTTAAAAACTGGAAACTCATCCAAGGTATAGTACAGAAAAAATAAAACCTGCTATTGTCCTTGAAGGGAACACTGCAAGGCTGCTGGTTCTGTTCTTTCAAGCAGACAGATAGTTTTTTATTCTATTGTGTCAGTTCATGGTTGCTGAATGTATTCTAAAACATCTCAATTACTTTCTATTTTACAGACATTTTTATTAGATCTATAATCTCATGCCTCATATCCTCAGAGTGTCCTCAGTGCTCTGCCATTGCTAAACAATTATCAGGAGGATGTATTTTCGCCCTGCTGGATTCTAAACTTTTCTTCCAGAGGCTAGATTTTATTGCAGATTTTATGTCAGGACAGCAGAGGCTCATTGTTTTTTCTTAATTGTTCCCACCAGAAGTCAAAAACATAAATACAGAAAGAAGAGCTGGAGTGATAATCCAGGCATGAGAGAGAGTAGTTTTTGATGTCTAACATTCTCATAAAAATTCATGTTCCTGCTGACCTCCTTCTTGTTGATTCATGGCAGATAAACAGAACACCTATCTCTTTTTTTCCTCTGTTATGATGCATCAGAGAGGCCAGGCTCATCTCTTACACAGCCTCTTAACTGCAGAATAACAGGCTACAGGACGGCAGATAGTTTTGCAAGCTTTCTTATTTTGGCTGTTCTTTCTGCACATGCCTATACCTTGTCCTCTTCACATACTGAAAAACGTCACCCACCTTAGGTGGTCGTAACCCCTCAAAAGTTCACAAATGAAAAAGCATGTTAATGCTGTCCCCAGAATAAGACACTTCAGACCTGTCTGTTGTGCTCTGCATTTTCCACAGCAAAAACCCACAAGAGCATGTTCTCAGCTTACAAACAAAGGTGTCAAATTCATTAATTACCTTTCTAACTAATATTAAGTCTAACCTTCCATTCCAGCCTTCACTTTCTATTCTACTTAAGCCTGTATTTGAAAATGGGGATCCTGAAAATACAGCAGGAAAAAATTTTATTTCCTCCAGTCATCGCAGTAGCAGTGTCATATACATATGAGATGTCCTAGGAGCATTGTACATAACATATTTCATTCATATAGTGGGAATTTTCAAATAGATATTTTAAGGAATACATGTATTAATGAATTAAATGGACAGCACGTGAAGGAATCAGGCTAGACTTCTCAGTTTCAGTATCTGGGAAATGTCCTATCAGCTGGCTGCTATGAAGTAGCCAACTTGCCAAGAGTATAGACTGCTGACATATTCTGGGATCAAAGGAGAAGATGGAGAACCTGGAAGGCAACAACAGTTTGAGATATTAAATGGCAAGACCATCACAGTAGACTTTCTTAACATAGTTCCAGTGGGTCCTTACACAAGCATGTAAGAGAATAGCATTAGGTTTTTCACTAAAAGGCTAATCCCTACAATGATTTTTCTGATTTTGGTGAAAAAATATTGGGTTTATGTCTGCGAAAGTTCCACAATTTGAGACTATTGATACCAAATTTATTTTATTTATTGATTCTGTCATTCTGAACACCTTCTTCCCTGTGCATTTAACAAGCACTTGAAATACCACTACAAAACAAATGCACATGAATTCAAGCCAGCATCCTTTTGCACAAATGTATTATCTTCAGAAGCACGTACATTATTTTGGAGCCAAGGCAATTTTTAAAAATGGCACTCAGAGGAGTGATAGGGTGGAGTGATATCCCTCCCCAGGGGAGTACCACGGGTGACAGCCTCTGTTGGGGTCACTCATATACTCTCCCATCCTAACGCTGTGCCCGCTGAGCTGATGTCTGCACGGTGCAATACCTTTCACAGGCAGGATGTAGGGTCCTTCCCACCAGCCAGAGAAACTGGCTTTTATCTACTTAGGGTGCATGGGAGAAGTTGAGCCAGCTCTTCCATTAACCAGCTGTCTCCTCAGTAAAACACTGAGAGGCTTCATTCTTGCCAGGTAACAAATTTGAGAAGGAAATAAATATTCATGGTCAATAGTAAAATATTTCATGTTTCAAATTCATTGGGTTTTTTTCCACCCAACTTCTTGCAAGGTTTGTCAACTGTCTGCTTCCCAATTCTGGCAGCTGCCTGTGTGTAGGAAAACCCATGTCTTGGTAAGAAAGAAGCTTACAACCATATGTTTGAAGTGCTCAAGCCTGATGAGAGCTAGCCTTCAGCCTTAGATGACTACAGGTATGTTGTGGGTCTTCCAGTATTGCTTCTTTTAAAGAATAACACAGTTGCAGCTAGCTCCGTTTGCTGTATTTTGCATGTCTGCTCTGCATTCTGTCTGGATCTACCCAGGGTTTAGGATAAGAACCGAACATTTGCAAAGGGCAAACTATGAGCACTGAGTGAGTTTCCAGCCAAACAGCACAGTGCTTATACAATGTAGCTTGCTATGAGTTGTGCTTTTGTGTGGCAACTCTGCATTTAAGTGTCTGAAGTCTCTTCATTTTCTGCTTTATATTGAAGACCTGATTTGATTTGTTGTCTCTCTCTTGTAAAACCAATATTGTAAAAGTGCTTGAAGCTTGGTTCTGATGTGCATCTCTGACCACGTGTGCAGTTGGCTCTGCGTGGTCCCATCCCTGAGCTGGTTTTGCATGAACCAGCTCTGCTAATCCTGGAGCTGGGAGCCTTAGGGTATTAGCCAGCCTGCATCTGCAGAAGTGCCACTCGGTTACTCCTTCTGCCACTCAATCAACACAGCGGCTCCGTGCTGCACCAGAGGGATGCTCGAGCTCAGGTCAGCCCATGCCGGGGCTCTCTGCGCTCTGCTCCATACTGTAGAGCACCACCTGTGCCTTCTCGCCACAGTAACAGACAGAGAAGATTTTAGCTGGTTTTGTTGGGTTTGGTTCTCTTTTAGTATTGTGTGAGAGGCAGAACCCAACCTTGAGATGACCAATAACTGTCTGCAGAAGGTGCAGGTTATCATTTAGATTGTGTGTATCTATTTTTTGGTCTGCTTCAGTAGACTACCTTGGGCAGGAACGTTAGGACAATATTTGGCATACAATGTGAGGGAAAAGGAACCATGAAGGGAGAAGAGAGGATTTTATAGAACCATTCAGTAAATCAGGGCCCCGAGGGCACCACCAGCCCTGACTGTCCCTGACCCCTCCTCGGTGCTCCCCCGACCTTGCCCACAGCCCAGGACCCCATGTCAGCCCCCTGGGGCCATCAGCCCCTGCCCCAGTGATGCCACAGCAGGGCTGGTTTCCAGCTCCCCACAGCTCTGCCCTGCCTGTCCTGTCCCCCATCCCCAGGGAGGTGCCCGATGCTGGGGCTGGGCTGCCCCGGTGCCCCCCAGCTGCCCCGCTCCCCTGGCCCGCCAGGTGCCCAGGCAGCAGCAGCTCTGCTCCTTTGCCTGGAGCTGCGGGGCATGGTGCCAGGAAGAATTACTGGGTTAAAAACTGAGAACTCCAGAGATGGGCTGTCAGGAAAAATGAAGACATTCATAAGGAACTAAGCGTATGGCTACTAGGTCTGTATTACGTTTCATTTCACTTTCACGGAATTACCCCCTCTTCCTCTGAGACTGGCAGGGACTGGGTTAGTGTTACACAGGGGAGCTCACATCTAAGCAACAGCCAGAATATTCTCAGTTGCAATATGCCGACCTGCAACTTCACAGATGAAATTGATTCTTTTTGCTGTCAGCCCCCTCCTTCTCTGTTAAAATGCAATTTTATGGTGCAGCATTCCCTATGGACATGTTTTGTCATTTGTTTCCAAGACATGCTGGAAGCATGTACGTGCTTCCAGCAAATGCTGAAACCTAAGAGAAATAGCTTATAAATTAGCAGCAGCAGGCTATAGTATAATAAACTGCTTACTTTTCTGTTACCATATAATATGTGACCATTTGTACCAGTTTGAAAGCCCAGCTATATACTCATCTATTACATACCATTCTGTGTGTCAAACATTTTAGTTCCACTGCATTAAAGTGTGAGTGAGCCTTTTTTCTTTTTTTTTAGGCCCTCTAAAAGCATCAGCAGTAAATGAAGCCAAAGCTGACCAAGATCCCGATCCTGTGAGTTCCCAAGTGTTGCCACTTCCCATTACCATCAAGATGTGCAGTTAGAGCGCTGTGAAATCTCTCAAGTGGTGGCACTTTTGAGAACAGGGGCTGAGAGTCTTAAACTTTGCAGCAATTCAAGGGAGGTCTGTCTCATCAAGCTGTAGGAATCATTGATGCTATTTTGACTGTGTTACCTCAGCATATGAAGGGAGATAACACAGTCATTGCACTGAAAATGTCAGTATCTAGAGACTTTTTTTTCAGAAAAGAATCATGAAAGAGGGTTAAATCATCTGCCTGTTTCTGGAATTATCTACACTGCCCATGTTTTGTGATGTTTCTGATCAGGTATGTTTTTTGATTTTCATCTGCAAGCTCAGAAAGGCAGACTTGGAATAGTGCATCTATAGATTTCCATCCTCTCCTAACCCAGATCTTTGCAGAGTGGTTAGAGCTGCATAACAGGGCTGTCAGCTTTAATGTGACAGCTCAGTTCTCCTGCATTTATTCTAAAAATGGTGCCACTAGTTCATTTCCTACAGCTCCTAGACTTGATTATACTGGCTATACACCTCCTATACATTTCGATGTCTTTAGCGATTCCCAAGCACACCATCTAAAGATACAGCTTTCTGAACCCCTGTTTTCTTTTTTAAAAGAATTAAAATTTTGTCATGCAGCATGATGTTTAACATTTTGTACTGAATATTAATGATGAATGTTTGAGTTTGCAGTTCAGATTGGCCATTTTCATCCAAGCCTCCTGAATGTTTGCTATATTTTACTTCCTTTATAATAATTATTTTAAAGCCTAATTGTGAGGATTATTTCTTCATTTAGTAGCTTCAGTATTCTGGCAATCATTATATGAATCTCATAAAGGAAATCCAACCCTAAAACCTTGTTCATTTTTTCTCCAACTGTATCAATGAGTTGGTAAAAGAAATTGCTGCTTCCTATGTGTCCTTGCTTAGTCAAGGGCAGATAACTGTTGGTGCTACCACTCTTTCCCGTTCAACCACAGTGTAGTTTGTATCAGCACCTATGCAAAGAGTACTTGCTTGTCTGTAATGATTATTAATTCATCATAAATTCAGCAGAACCCTAAATAAGATGGTAATTCATGCAACGTTTTCCATCACAATTTCAAAAGCTTATCACGAGTGGTGTTGGCTTAAATTGTCTGTCCTTAATTCCAATAATATAATAAATCTAAAATACCTGCATAGCATGATTTAAATATTTCAAACAGCCAATTAATTGTTATCTACAAAAAAAAAAACCTATAGAGAAACAAAACATCTCCCATGAAAAGCAAATGGTCAGCCCTGAAGTGGTCAGGCAGTTGGACTAGATGATCATTGTAGGTCCCTTCCAACTGAACTATTCTATTCTATTCTAAATATCAGAAGCTTTCTGGTTTTAATCTTTCATTTTCTTTTTACTTCTTTTGATAAAAGTGTCCTTGTTTTATATTTTGTTCCTATGCTATTCTTTTTTCTCCTCTTACATGAATGCAAACAACCTCTCATGCTCAATGAATGGGCAGGTCCATTTCTGGCAATATGCTGTCCCTGACATTGGTCTCTAGATACCCACTATCATGACGGTAACGACTACAGGTCCTGAAGAGGATTATAACACAAAGTATTCTATGATCATCCTACTTATAAGAAAGCCTTATTATTGTATGTTTGGGTATCACCTTAATCACTGAAAATTATTTGAGTCCAGCTAGCAATTTTTTCTTTATAAAGGGGAAGAGTGTTAATCTATCGTGCTCCTCTAAGCTTGATTTAGAACTGAGCAGGGAAAATATTTGCTTTATTTAACATAAAGTACCAAAAAATAATTCATTTATTGGCTTTCATCCAAAGATGGTAACTTAAACTCCTAACTGCGATATTTTCCTTATTTTATCATTCAGCCCACTTCAACGTCAATTCCTGAGGAGGCAGTATTTCCATAAAAAGACACCATAGTTGAATATTTATTGCTTCATTCTCATTAATACCTTTTTTAAGTAGTGGAATGGCTATTAATTTTATTTTATTGGTTTGTTATTGGTTTTCAGTTTGGCAGTGAGCTCCTACCTCAGCAGCTGCCTGTGCTTCAAAAATCCACTCTTTGGACATGTTCTGCATCTTCTCCAAAGGCAGCTGGAATAATCAGCCCAATGGATGCAAAGAGAGGTCTGGGAGAACAAATGGACAACAAAAACAAAAATAGGAAAAAAAACCCCTTCATCAAGTGTAATCCAGTCTTCAGTTTCAACTCTGTTCATCTTCCCTTACAAATATCGAGCATAATCCAGTATCAGCTGTTGTATAGGGCTGCATCACAGTAGTCTTGGGTTTGCCCCAAAGAATGAGCTCAGGGAGATGTGTTAGCAGAACAAACTGGTGCATGTGGCATGTTCCTGGATGTGCTAATGGAAGGGCTCTAGGGGAAAACTCAAAAGAGACTAACAGGCTCAGGTTTCACCTGAATTTTCCCTCTGGTTGTTTCCTGCTATGCTGAGAGAAGACCTAGTGAGTAAGAGTTTCTAAAAATGCTGAGGGCCTACAGCATGGGATTAAAATGAAATTACTGAAACAAGTTTCACTGTTGTTGCTAGGCTTGCTTTCCAATAGCCAAACCAGAAACGGGAGACATTGATGGAAGCGCAGTATATGAGGTGTGTTGTCATAGCTTAGGGCGTGCGCTTCAACCAGGCAGGTGTTAGGACAATGAAAAGATGCTGGCCCCCCAGAGAAGAAAAACCTATGCAGCTGGTAAAGAAGGGTATGTTTCTGAGCCCAGGGCATACTTAAACACTCAGGAATATGGTAATGCTGCAGTAGTTCGCCCTGCAGAAACACATTACAGAAATGCTTCCAAGAACCAGCAGCAGGAACAGACTGGAGGGAAGGCCACCTAGGGGGGTTTCAGTCACCCAAACTGGTCCAAACTGTGTGGGAATCGGGTGCTCTCCATCTAGGAGTGAATGCAGGGAGAAAGCATCGACTTGGATAAACCCAAGCAGAATGACACATTTTATACATTCATTTTGCTATACAGATTTAGATGGATGGGTGTAATTTCCAATACAAAAAACACAAGGCTCAAACAGTAACATGATTAGAAAATGCAGTGTAGATAGCGAATAATACAGATAATTACCGATAGCCCCTCTGCAAACATACTCAGAGAACAGGAACACAATATTTTAGCTCCTGACAGTGAAGCTAGTTTTTTAAGTGACTGTGCAAAGGAAAATTTCAGAGAGGCCTCAGTGTGGTGGCAAACCCATCTCATGATTTATTAATTAGAATAGGATTAATTAAAATTATGTATGAAAACTGAAGGACAAACACAGCTCTTCTGAAGATATTAATTCTTGTAGGGTTAGGTAGGGTATTCTTGACTTAGCGCTTATTTTTGTACTAAGACATTCCAGTATTTTCACTTTAAGTTTTGGCCTGCCATGACAGCAAATACTTAGCTTTAATTGCAATATTTAGTTGCAAAGGTAAACACTGTTTACTCACACTTTTAGTTTTTTCAAGTGGTAACACCATAATACAAAACTACTATTAAGACATGTATGTTAAATGTTTTTTATTTCACTGTCACATTTCACAGTTTAGTGGAAGACAGGAGCTAAACCAGCTGCACAGTCATCCCTAGTACTGAACCGTGTGTATGGATGTGTATTCTATAAATATGTCTTGTCTCTGCCAAAGGTTTTTTTTTTCCCCTGGTAGTTTGTTAGAAAAGGTAAAATTCATGCTGCAGAATAGAGAATCATAAGACTTTGTGCTACTTACTTCCCAGTCAAGCTGTGTTTTCGTTCACCTGAAAATTAAAAGGTGTACAGCCTTTTTCACAGTGATTAATGTAAAGCAAAACAAAGGGAAGAAAATCTGCGTGTCCGTTGGTCTTGGTTTTGTCAGACTAGAATCTAAAACCATTTTCTAGTGCATGCGGTGTTTAGCCAATATTATAGACCTGTCCCTATTGCATGCCTAGTAAGTAGCACTGAATAAAACTTGTGGTCAATATGGAAAACACTTCACACATCAGCTATTGACCATTCAATGCAACCATGCAGAAGAGCATTTTCTGCCATTGAACAACAATAATTCCTGGCATTTACAAGGCATCTTTAATCTGAAAGCTTTAAATTGCTCTGCAACAATAGTAAATTCTCAGAGTACCCCTCTGAATTAGGTGACAGAGTATTTGATTGACAAATGAGCAAAGTAAAGCATAGAGGAGTAAGGTAATTGTTCAAGGTCAGATAATGAATTTTTGCCAGAGTCCAGAAAACCATCTAACCTTACAGCCTTTTAGATTTGTGGAAAATAGGTGTAAACTTGTAACCAAAGCAGATTGTTAGGTTTGTATCTGCTGTTCGCTTACTCTGCACAGATGTTAACCTGCCTGTAATGACAATGTAAGACAGTGAAGAACCATGTTTCCAAGCAATCTTGTTACAGATTAGGAGAGGACAGGGAATGCTTGAAGCGTGGAAAACTTTTTTAACTTGTGAATCACCGCTAGCTTTTGAATGAAGAGCTCTAACGCAGAGACACCTCAGCACGTTCCCGTATGCTAGTTCTGCTGTTACTTGGTGGTAAAAGGGACGCTCAGTTCTGAAGAAGGATATAATAGGCTGCATATGAACTATATACACAGATGAGGCCTCAAGTTAAGTGGCAAAAATTCTCTGTACACATGTCTCTGAGAACAGAATTGGTTTCAAAATGTGTAAACCTGTGAAGAACAGGGTATAAATACCCAGACAGATGTCAGGGTATGCATTTACAACCCAGTTCAGAGCCACAGGATGAAGCATATCTTCTTTAGACTTGCAAGGAAAAATAATCTGCGTAGTAAAAATACTATAAAGATTTTTGGTTATTTTATCAGCCTTACTTTTATTATAGATACGAGTAAAGAACTGTCATGATTGATAGGATTTCTATTTCTGGGGTTTGCAGGGGGTTAAAAACCCACTTCTTCAGGCAAATCAGATATTGCAAATTATATCTAAGCCTTGGTACATTTAATAATATTCACAGTTAAAAAAATATCCTCTCCTGTATACCCTGTGTCTTATTCTGCTCTTTTAGCACTTCAGTACCTTATGGTTTCAAGTCTGTGCTTTTAGACCTGTTTCACACCCCCAGTTTCTAAATCCTATGCCATTCTTCTTCTTGCCAATTTTAAATTTAAATATATTTCTACAGCAAAAAGATATTTATGGTTTAAGATTTTAATAACGCTGTAGTCAGATTTTATTAGTGCTTCTCTGTCACATTTTGCATGAGATAGGAAAGAGTAATGAAGGGAATATCATTATGGGGTTTTAGGCTTATGAGCTTAATGTATTACGATACAACAAAATGTATTATCCAAAGGTCCCTTTCTCACACAGGCAAATGAAAGCACCGTAAATACGACAATATAAAACAGCAGTCAAGCCAGCAATAACATTCTGTAATTGCAAAAACATCTTTTTATAAAAATGTAATTTACAAAAAAAAGTTTGAAATAAAGAGCTTTAGGATTCCTCATCTTGGCTGTATGCGTATCACACAGCTTGTAATAACAGAAAGGACAAACTGAACAGAACGAAACCTATTTTCCCGCGTGACGTTACTTTGACCCCCAAATCTGCAGCAGATACAGCTTGGCCATCTGGGCAGCGTGTGACAGGGGGTGAGAAATCGCCCGTTCGGTTGGGTAGCGATGGCTGGAAGGGACCCCTTCCAGACGCCCTCGGGACTGCGAGGGGGTTTCCAACAGTCTTGCAGCTGAGAGCGAAAACCTTACAGAAACTCTCTTGATTTCTTCCCATGCTCCCTTTGCTACCTAGTAGGTGTGAAGGTAACTTCCCAAGAAAGCGGGACAGATGCTACTTGGTCTGCAACCAAATCAACATTAAATGTGCAGGGGAGCTATCCTTTTGCTCTCATTCCAAATTATAATCAACTTAATTAAGCTGAATTATCGCCCCAAACCTAAATTATAATAAATACTCATTTCAGGAGCACTGATACTGGTATCTCCAAAAAGTAATATGCTCCTCCGGACAACAAAGTTGCTTGCAAAAAATTTGCTTTCTCTCGGCCCGCCTGCCTGCCTGCCTCAGCGCAGCCGCCCTGGGCCCGCAGGTCGCGGGCAGAGCACCAGAGCGCTCCCCCTGGGGGCCTGGCACGCAGCCCCGAGCCGCCCGGGGAGCGGCGGGCGGGCGGCCGCCCCGCCGTGCCCGCCGTAGGCTCATCCCCGGGCCGCCGCCGGGGCTCCCAGGGCTCGTTAGCGTCCGTTCCGCCGCCACCCGGCGCTCCCAGCGGAGACGGCTCCCCGGCACCGCCCTTGCCGAAGCCGCCGGGCAGCGACCGGGCTCCGGCAGCGGGGCCAGGGCAGCCGGGACCCCCCCGGGCCCCTCGGCGGGGCCGAGCAGCCCCCCGCCCGCGCACCCTCGCCTCCGCGGGGGGGCGCTAAGGGGCGGCGCGCGAGCGCGGGACGTGAGGCGGGGGGAAGGCGCGGCGGGCGCGCGCGCATTACCCGGCATGCAGCGGGCGGCGGGCTCGCACCAAGATGGCGGCGCCTCTGGAGGAGTACGAGAAAGAAGCGGGCTGCGTCCCCATCCTGCACCCGGAGGTGAGGGCGCCCCGCCGGCTTGGGGTGCGCCCGGGACGGCGCCTGGCTGCGGGAGGAGCGGGGGCGAGGGGCGAGGCGAGCGGCGGGCGGGGTGCGCCGCGCCGAGGGCGGGAGGTGCGCCGCCGCCCCCCGCTGCCGGCCTGGGTGTGCGCGGCGGGCCGGGGTGGGCAGGGCCGGGCCGGGCCGGGCCGCGGCGGGGAGGCGGCCGGGCGGGGAGGAGGAGGAGAATACGGGTGTCGGTGGCGCGGAGGAGGGCAGGGTCCGCCGCGGGCCCTCCTCTGACGCCGTCCCTGGCGGCGGCGGTCCCGCCCGGCACCGGGCTGGGGGGCGAGGCAGGCGGCGGGGGCCCGCCTGCCCCCCCGCCCGCCGCCGCCACCCAGCCGCCTCTCCGCGGGCAGAGCCGCCCCGCGGCGATGCCGCGGCACCGGCATCCCCGGGCAGCAGCGCTCGGTGCCCGGCCGGGCTCGGCGCTCGCCCCCGCCGCCCCGGGGGGGCTGCGGCCCGGCAGCCCGGGGGGAAGCGGTTCGAGGGAGGCGGAACAAATGTTTCCTCTTGCCTTTTGCTGGCACCGGCCTGCGGCTCGCCGGCAGGTCGGGCCTGGTCCCATCCAGCCCAGCGCTCCCTGAGTGGCGTGGGGTTTATTTTGGAAGCAAACGGTTTGTCTTACCCAATGTGCTGGCCAAGCGGTGGGAGAAATGTTTACAGGTAACATGTAGAGGTCGTTTCGTATCATATTTTTATCCTTCTTTTGTGCCACTCACCTTTGTCACCAGCATGTGTACATTCTTGAGGACTAGTGTGATTGTTTTGAAATGTATTTTAAACAGTTTAGAAAACCTTTTACGTGAGGACTGGTCCCCTGATACATTAAGGATTGTAAGAATTGATTTTTCAGCCTATGAGAAAGATTAGTGCATATGCCAGGCTCCAGTTTTCGCTAAACAGATGGTACTTTTTTTCCTTAAACAACATCTTAAAGATACTTTTAGTTTTCTTGATGACTGAATAGGCTCTGTAGGCCTCTGTATGTGATTGTGTATCCTACCCATTCTTCTCTACCCCTCCAAACTGTGCTCTGTTATGACTTTAAAATAGACCCATCTGTTCTGAAGGTTAAGTAGCAAAGCGATGCACCACAAATAAGTGTTTTGATTTTTTTTTTGTTATTTTTTTGTTTTTTAAATGATATACGAAGACTGATGCTACATGTTTCTTCAGACTAACTGGAGAAGTACCCTCATTTGCAGTGTCTGATGTGTTGCAGAAGTGATAGAAGTTTTCAGTAATGATCCAGACTGCTGGATGTTGATGTTCTTTGAAAGAAAATGTTCTTAACTTGTGGAAACTTTAGATGGGCCGTCTAAAACTATAAAATAGAATAACAAGCATCTACAGGCTGTTAGAAAGCCATTATGTTTTAAAGACTGAAGATTGGTATTTGCTAAATTAACTTTGAGTAATTACTATGTAGTGAACAAAAATGTCTCAATTTAAATTGGTGATTTTCACCAGTTATGCAATCTGGTAGAATTTTATACTGTTCATTTGGTGTATAAAGTTAAGTGTATGTACCAAAGATGGGGAAGGAAGTTAATATATATTGTGTGCTGTAACACCAACCTGAATCTCTTAATATGCAATAAATATCGCTTTTCTAACTAGTCTTGAGGAGGTTTTATTTGATTTTTCTGGAAATGCTGAGTATCTGACTTTATCTTATTCCCAGGGTAGTATTTACATGGATTTCAGTGAGTGTTCCCTTAGTCCTTAAAATCCCTTTGTGCAGATAAGCTTTAAAAGAGAAGGATGTTTTTAATGTTGGCGGTGAAGACTGGCTGTTAAAAGAGCATTCCTGGAGTGTCTGTTAAAAGCTTGAGGATTCTGTACTGTAGCAGAGCTGTGTTGTCACAGACCTGCCCACTGAACAATGTAGTGCATCTGTGTTCAGTCGTTTTTGAAGGTCAGAGGCCTTAATACTTGGTCATTTCCACTTTTCAAGAGAGTAGCACCATGTCCTTATGTAAGTAGCAACGTTGGAGCATATAATCAGTTCTTACATTTGTATACATATAGAACTTTTTACAGGTTTTTATAGGACTGTTAAAGTCTTTCCCAGTTTCTTATGTTTCATGCTACTGTCATGCATCATTTTCAGATATTTTTTTTCTGTGCTCTTTTTTTTAAGTGAGACTTTTGCTTCTTACTGTCTTTTCGTTTTGACTAATTTGGATTACTTTCAAAGTTTTTTGAGGGGCTTGTTTGGAAGGGAAGTGTTTCTTTTTAAATGGGCTCTATGGCTGTGCATTTTGCCGTGAGATATTCTGAATGCAATATTAATGTTGTAGGAAAGACAGTTTTGGGAATAGTGAAAAATTACTTAAAAACTGGAGTGCTGGAAGATCTATTTAATTTTTTTTTTGTGAAAGGCTGAGCTTAAAGTGATTCAAGTAATTTCGAAGAGGTAGAAACACTACTGAAAATATAAATGCTCTAGGAAATTGATGATGGGACTACTTCTGATGGGTTTTGTGTGGTATCGTGCTGACTGATTTATGGGCCTCCCTCCCTGTCTCCCCCATGAAAGCAAGCTGAACTTACACAACAGACTCTTGTTTCAAAGGTTATGTATTCTTTCTTCTTATCACAAGTTCAATTTAATATGACAGTGTAGATCCCACTGTTTTCTGCTAGCATCGTAGGATTACTAGTGGAACAGCAAAACGTATAAATATCATTTTAGTGGTGAAGTACAACAAGTAACATCAATTACTCATGTGATACTCGTAGAATGATGTTATAGTATATGATAAATGGATGGCGAACTGCTGGCTAACTGATATATCTTGGAAATAGTTGCTAGAGAGAATTATTCCTGAATGTCAGTGTTCCTGAAAGTCTTAGAAGAGTTAATATACTAGACTCAAGACTTTTTTCATGAATGATTTGGAAGTAATAACAAAATTGGCATTAATAAAACTTGCAGATGAACAAGATGGATAGCTACTAAGCAGGGAGGGCAGAACAACTCTACAAAAACATCCATAATTCATGTGAAGTTATGCTACTAAAACAAAATGCACCTTAGTGCAGCCATATTCAAAGTAATGCATTGAAGATAAGGAACATAGGCATGGGATTATATCCTGAAATTTATTGACTGGTAGGATATAAATATGAACACGCAGTTCAGTAGAAGCTCCAAGTATAATGCTTTGATTAAAAAAGATATATTTCTTTATTTTTTTTTTAAAGGTGGTTTACTGATTAGGAACAAGGAGATGATTTTCGGCTGAGCATGTGGTAATACTAACGAAGTTTTGTCTTTAAAAGTCATTGTTAAACACTGAGGAGTGTGGAGAAGAGTTAAGAATTATTTTAATAATGCCTTAGAGTGAAAGGCTTGAAAAAACCCTGTTCACATCATCAGAAATAGTGAGAAGCACTTTTTTTGCCCCATGTAAATACTTTCTTACTGAGATGCAGTGCTTTACTCAGTTTATACTTAACAAGATCTAGTGGCTGGAAAGTGAAGCTGAATGAGATCAAATTGAAAGGCACAAGTGGTAAACGGTGAGGGTGGGTAATCATTGTAATTAAGAAAGGAGGGCAATAGTGGATTATCCAGCTCTTGATGTTTTCAGCTTGAGTTTGAATGTCTTTCTAGAGACCAAATGCAAGCTTTTGAATTCAGCACATGTATAACTGGGTGGTGTTTCAAATCTGTGAATACAGAGGAGTGTAGACTATGTTAGGGTGACTCTGATTCCGAGTGATGTACCACCTCTTTCATGTACGTGAATTCTTCAGCAGGATTGTGAAGTGCATGGATGACCAAAGAGAGGGAGTCCTGTGGGTGCAGATCTCGGGGTGGACGTGGCTGTCCTACAGTGTGATATGGTAGCTCCATTACAAGAGATGCAGGGCACCCTAGGGTGGTATAGTAACACTGGGCTGAGTAGTCCCTGCTGGTTTGTTTCCATCTCCCAGTGTTCAGGTTTCTGGTGACAATGGCAAGCTCTGCTTCCATTTATACAGTGTAGCCCTAGTATGGGAATGCTACTCGTACTGTTTGTACTTGTTGTCCTTTGACTAAACGATTTTAATAGGCCTTTTGGCTTTAAATTCCTTGGATCTTCTAAACAAGAACAGCTTCCTGACTGTTCTGTGGTAGGTGATGATAGGCTTGGATGTTTTATTTTGAAATCCAAGAATGGGGGGGTGGGGGAGTGGTCTTTAGGAAATGGATTTTGTTTGTATTGCTCCTTTTTGTTTAGAACATATTCTTGGTGTGTGGCCTAATATGGCCTGAACTGCTGAAGGTATTTCAGCTCTTCAGGGCAACATCTCTTCCTAAATGGTAAGAACTACTACTGGGGAGGAAGATTTGTCACTGCTATGTAGTTGTTAGGTCGTGTGGGATATGTTTGAGAGAGATGGAAGTTACTGGTTATTACAGACCTCTTTTGGCATTAGAAAAGTTTTGGCTGTGAAAGTTCGTGGTTTTGTTGTTTTTTGTTTTTTGTTTTTTTTTTTTTTTGCTTACTCTGAAGTCAGAGAAAAATCTTCCTGCAAAGTTGGAAGAAAATTTTCAGTGATGGGCTCTGGCAGGAATTATCCCAGCTGGAAGCCTTCATTTTTATCTTTGTTTCTCTCCCTGTGGTTCAATTTGTAACTACCTGGGAAGTTAGAAGCATGGTATCTTCTTGTACTCCTTGGTGGCCGTGTGAAGAAAATAGGTAAACTTATTGTAGATAGCTTTGGCTCTAATTTCTTCTGTCTAAAATATCTGTGAAAGGCCTGATTTTATAGTCGGACTATTCCCTGTGGGATTCTGTTGATATTGTTGGGGCTGTACTGGGGTGCAGATTGTGCTCAATTGTCCTGTAAAGGTGTGGGACTTACTCTGTAGTTTAGTCAGGATCAGTCCAGGGGCTAAGCTTACATTCATGAGCTCATTCAAAGATCGGTTATAGTTCATTGTATTACTTAAAAAGGAGGATGGAACCATGAAGTCTCAGACAAATTAGCATGCTTAATATTGAAAGTTGAGTCTTGCTTCGTGTACTGTGGTTAGCTTCATAGTTTGAGGCCAGAGGGGAGTACAGATCTAATCCAACCGTCTAATGCAGGCATTGAGGGTTTTTTAATGAACTAATTCTTTTCGTAGCCAGCGTACTACTTGTAAAAAAGAAAATAAGCAAAATCCTACAGTAACAGATAATATTGTATAGCTGGGTAAGTTGCCCCCCAAATTTAGTTAGTCTGTTTAAGACTTAAACCTGTTTCTAGTCTGAATTTAATTTGTTTCTGTTCATTACATCTCGAGAGATATCTAGCCAAATATAGGCCTGTCTGCATTTATTTAATATACTGATGATTATCAGATCCCTGCACTGGTGTTATGGTCTGCAGTCTTACTGACCCTTTTGAGTCTCTGGTTAAGACGTGTTCTTTCATTCTTTCAGTGTTTTCATGGCACTGCTGTGAGTGCAATAGCTGTAGTAGTAGCGAACTTGAGAACAGAGCACTATTCTGATAGTCACACCGGGGCCAGTTGTGGTAGTAAAGTAACTTCCATGTTCTTAATCAGCATTCCCCATTTGTATAGACCGTTGTGCTGGTCCTCTTGGGAACTGCATCACGCTGGAAGCTCGTGCCCAGATGATTATCCAGCTCTGAGTCTCTTCAGTGCTTTCTGGATAGTTTCCTGGATGGGTCTTCATTTTTGTTGGTATTTAAAAAACCTTATTCTGACTTGCCCCAACCTTCCCCAAGTCATATAAGCTATGTTGTATGAGAAGTAGATTATTATTTATCCCCCTTTTCCCCCTTACTATAAAACTTAGCTCCAACTGTTGTTTACTCCTAGGTTGCAGACAACCATGAAATAGGGTGGGGTCAAAATACAAGCTCTGTAGGATGCTTAGTGTCCTGTGAATAGTATTTTCATATTAACACTCCCCTGAGGTTTTAAAAATGTGAGCTACTGAAAAGAGCGAGAGCCTTTTTTTGGCCAGCATAGTCCTTAACTAGGACAGTATGTATAATAGTCGCAAAACAAATCACAAGAATAGAGCTTGTACATCTCTAGTTTTTCATACATGCAAGATAGCCCACATTAACTTTCTTTATATTCTAATTTCTTAATGAAAATATCAGACAATACTAAATCAAACACTTTGGACACTAACTGTGTTTGACCATTACTACTTCTTTATCAACTGAAAGTCCTGGGTTTATTTATCTGTGAAGCCATGGTACTTAGCATTACTATTCTCTGCTTTTTTGTTAATTCTGTATCAAACCTAGAAAAGCCAGCAATAACTTAAAATGGTAACCATTTAGAACCCGTGTTATCTTTTATCCAGATCACTGGAGTTTCTTCAGGCTTAATGAAAAACAGTTTTTACATCTTTTGGACTATGCGGTTGACCTAAACAACATTTAATAATATTTGTTGTTATATTAGAAAGCCTTTTATCATGGCAACAGAATGTGATTTAAATTTTCTGGTTTTTTCTTCAGCTGTTTTTGTTCTGCACTTACTGAACATTTTCAAATTCTGTGGTTTTGTATTTTTATTGACAGTTCTATCATTCTTATGTTGTAATCTGGACAACTTTTGTCCATCTCTTGTGTTGTTAGGGTGCTGCTTGCCCTTCTAGGGATAGGATGTCTTGTATCCTTTTGCTTGCTTTTCAGTTTTCTGTATTTTTCTAATTTGTCACACTCATTGTCAAGGCTTCTCTTGCCATTTTTACAAGTTTTTTTTAACAGTTGTTCTCACTTCCCTTGTAAACTCTGCAGTTTTTCACCACTCTGGGCTTTTTCTCAGTGGTAACACTGTGGCTTCTCAGGCATCTAGTAATACACTTAAAAATAGATTTCAACTATTTACAGTTTTTCTTCTACATATTTTCTTCTGATTTGGGCAGTAATTGATTTTTAACTTTCTGGCACAGGCCCTCTTAAAGAATCAGTGATAAATGTCTGGTTTGACCTAAATTTGTGTTGACTCAGTTTGCCTTTACTTGTTAAGCACAGGCTTTATTTCTGTCAGATTTCACAGAATTTTCGTCTTTCAGCAGCATTTGCTTCACTGTGTTTACCTGTTTGCTCAGGAAAGTAATTAGACATTAAAAATGTGGGAGAAGGTTATATTTTAACTTTGCAGAATCCAGTTTACCAAATTAGAGAGGAAAATGTTTGTGTGCTTGAAAACTAGATAATATTGTCACTGATACTGTCATGTTTAGATGGGAGCAGCATCAGTAATTGATATTTCAGCATGCACACTGTCCTCTGCTGCTTTTCAAAGACACTATGAGATAAAGATTTGACTTTCATAGCATCCTTGTAGTTGAGAGAAACACTGAGGTCTGTTACAAATGAGACTGTAGAAGAAAGTCGAAAGCTTTTTCTGAAGTCAGAGGGAATCTGGCTGAATTGAACCCTCAGGCCTGTCATGCCAGTACGTGGTGTAACATTAGACTACAATTTGTCTTGTGCAGTTTTGAAATCTAGTAATTTCTTCCTACGCTTGTAGGATGCCCTGAGGTCTTTAGAAGTGTTTCCTTGACTGTGTCTGTAAGGGGGGAGGTACCAAAACTGGAGGGTAGTGGGAATGCTGTGGTCAGAGCTTGGAAGGCTGCTCAAGACCAGGGGAAGATGAAGATCCTCAAGAAGAAGGGAGTGCAGTAGCAAGAGAGGGAGGGCATCAAGAGTGTGCTTTGAAAACACTTGTATTGCTGGCTTTGAAGGATGCGGTTTTATGATCGAGTTTAAACTGCTCAAAAGCCACGGTGGAACCCAGACACAGTCCCTTACCCTTCCTGGGATCAGCTCTTGCAGTTGTGTGGTCAGCAGGTGAATTGGGATACTCGTTTTGTGAACCTGTGACCTAATCTAACTGAAACCATTACTGCGCTGTTGTGAGAACTGGTAAGAAGTGATGGAGAATGTGCAGATGGGACTGTGAGTATGACCACACCTTCTGATGGCAGGGCAGTTTTAGCTTCACTTAAGCTGATTGTGAAATGTACCTTTGAACGCTTCCAGCTGCATGCATCTGCCAGTGATGCTTGTCTGGTCCCAGGATGAGCCATCTCAGGGAAGTAAATCAGTAGAAAATTTATCCCATACAAAAAAAAAAGTATATAACTTTCTGTCAGTTCACTGAACCTACTCATTGTAGGATCAAGTGCGCTACAGTACTGACAGAAGGTAGAGGGTGAGCTGGTGTGACCAGCTTGGAAGGTTAGGAGTTGGGTAGAATAGGACTGTTCTTAACTGTCAGACCACAGATTTACTAAGCTGTCTTTCATATGCTGCAGAAAATTGACTGTCAGCATGACTAGAAGCACCTTTCATGCACTTCCTTGTTGTGGTAGATGAACCAGCCTGTGGAATGAGAGTTTGCTTAGTTGGCTATTGATTTGAAGCTCCATTTGCTGATTCAAGGTTGTGGCGGGAATGGTGAATTGAAGTTTTCCATGAGGACTGAGTGCAACTTGTACTAACTTCCTTTTTTTTCTGTATCTGCTAAGGAGAAAAGAGGATCCATAGCTAGAGTAACTGCTTATTCTGTCATGTGCACTTTCCAGTGCTCTAATTCTTAATTTTTTCACCATTCCTCAGAGACGAGTTGGCTATAAACTCACTAAGCAGTGTAATTTACATTTGAGTATGGCTTTAGCAAACACTTGCTGAATGAAGCAGACCCTTCAGTATACTTTTTTTGAATATGTGATGTTACTAGGTTTGAAAATTGAATAAAGAATCTTGATCTTTGAAAAATAATTTTCAGAATATCCTTTTCTGGGAATTTTAAAAAGCAGAGTTTTTTTTTTCTCCAAGTAGCTGAGGATCAGGATTGAGCTAGGTACATACTTGGGTGCATTTTTGAAGTTTAGCACTTTAAAAGAGTGAAATGCATAATTGGTTTTAAGTTACTCTCATGGTGACTGACTGCTAATGCTTGGTCTCTCAGGGATTATTTTTTTTTATGTTGAGAAGTCTGCAAGCTCATATACTCTGAGACCTAGACCTGTTTACATCACTTGGAAAAAACCACAGTTTTATTTCTGTTGAAATCCTGAGATGATGGCTGAGAACACAGTGCAACACTCCTTGAAAAGAAAGCCAAAAAAGATGTATATACATGTTAATGTAAGTTGCTGACTAAAACAAAACTTTAGAGTAAGCTTTAAGTCATAGTATTTTAAGCTTCTAATTTTTTTAACCTTTACAAATGCTAGTGAACGTAGGTCTTTTAAATAACACTTGCTGGTGACACTATATGTGCAAATACAAGGCCTCTGAAAAGGCTACTTGTGAAGCTGTTACTTCCTAAAGTATAACACTGTTCAGTTTAGGAGCATCTGTAAGTAAATGACTAGAAGGCAGTCTGTTGGTTGTGGACACTTGCTTTGAAGAAACAAAACTTACTCATTACCAGCTGTGCCGTAAATTTCATGGTCTCTGACCTCTGCCTAGAGTGGTTGGATTAAAGGCTCTAGTTGAGCATCTCGTTGTTATGTAAAAAATTAGATCTACATGGAAGAGAATGCGGGATTATTCTCTCTGTGTAATGGCTGACTGTTGCTTGTGGGTGGAACTCTGCTTCAGCAAAAGGACTATTTTATCGTGTTTGAGATGAGGCTTTTCTCAGTCTATTTCGCCACTTCTTAAAGTGTTGTCAACTTAAACTGTAACTTGCTTTAAAAAAAAAAAAATCAGAGTATTAGGTACAGATTTTTTCCATTGTGTATGTATTCTTTAATTAGCTTCTCCAGGGATTTTCATAAATGCATCTTTTCTATTGGCGTGTCAAGAAACCGTGCAAATAGGCTAAAAATTTAGGAGGGAAACCAGACAGACTTCCCAGGGTGCTGTCAAATGCAAAAAGTAATGGAAAACAGTGACAGAATTAGCATTGAATAGAAGGGTGGTTTTGTCATGTCATACTCATTTTGTGTAATTTAATGCTATAATAGGGGGCAGGGAGAATCCCAGCATAAATTGTAAGGGTGAAAGTAAGGCGAGTCTGATAGTATGTGTTTGCAAGCCAAACACTGAACTGTTTTTTTTGATATATGATATGACCAGTTAAGATTTAAAAAAAAAAAAGTGGTATTGCACACTTTTTTCATGGAGAATGTAATCTGGTTTAGATGGAAATTTTTTAGCATGTGTTAGCTAAACTGAAGGTGTATATGCATCATCCTAGTTCAGACAATCTAACAGCTCATAGCTGCTGAAGGCTCTGCCTCTTCAAACCGGTGAACCAATATAGCCTTGCAGAATTATTCTTTTCTTTTTTTCTGGCTAGGACTTCATGTGAATATGAGAAGGATCAGACTGCTCCCACTTGATGACAGTCAACAGTTAGTCAGATTAGCTGCTACTGGTTTCACCCTACATTTTACTGCTGTTTCTAGAGAAGAAAAAGCTACTCCTCTTACACCTGTAAAGAATTCAATGTGATTCTCTGAAATTAAGACATGATCGCTTTAGCTTCTGTTTCTGTGCCTTTCTGTGTTGCAGAATGAGGTGGAGGGGTAGGGGCAGGAAAGTTATCATGGACTTCAGAAGAGGAACTTCCATTAAAAATGTTAAAATAAATACCAGCAGTATCTTTTTTTAGGAATTCAATTAATTCATTTGCTTGTACTTATTTTGTGAGCATTTTTCTATTAATGCTAGTGCACGAGTGCTTAGTATTTATGTGTATATAAACTAATGTGGGTGTTTGTAATATGCAAATTACAAGTAAATTTGTCTATAGATTCTTGCACTTTTTTAAAGTAGGAGGAAAACTGGGAAAGCTTACTAAAAAGCACTATATTCTAACAAATGAAGAACAGAGAAATTGAACACAACAAGTACGGGGGAAGGAATTCTTTAATATTAACCTCCAATAGTCCCTGTTAAATATAACACACATACATGAGGATTATTTTATTATTTAGCTTCCCTGAAATAGTATGCTTTGTTGCAGTTACTTCCAATTTTATCATGATTCTTACGACTGCAGCCAGATATGGGAATAGTATAGTCATCAATTAAAAAAAAGAACATTATGATTTCTTCTCTTTTTCATTAAGAAACAAAGGCAATAGTATGCCATATTTTATGGAAGGTAATGCTTTTATTTCTACGTTTTATTTTAGAACTTGTTAGTATTTTCTCTTTAAGTGTCAATTATCTTGGTCACCATTCAGAATTTGTCTGTCTGACTTTGATCATGGTATGGCTTCCTTGCAGCAATATTGCATATCGTTAAAGGAAAAGCAGTCCTAGCCATCTGTTAATGCCTACCAGAGCCATGTGTAGCAGCTGTAAGCAGCAGTATTTTCCTCCCTTCCTTATGTCCAAGCAGGCATATTGACCTATTTATATCTTCCTGCTATATATAATGGCAAATTATGAAATTGCTATCTCAGAAGAATTCAGCCTCACTCATCTTATTCTTTCACGTGTAACTTTTTAATTTTTTTTCTATGAATACTGTTCTCAGAATCCTCCTTAAGCTTATTTCATTTTGGCTTTTTTATTGGAAAAGATTAAAAGATTTGAGTACTGAGGGGAAATAAGCATAACTTTATTTGCGCGTTTGGTTATGAGGAGAACTGATTGGGAATGCCGGTATTGTTAGTGCTCATTCTTGAGAGCTGTGCTTACTTTTTTCACCTCTCCCTTGCACTTCTTCCTTTTTTCTTTGGAGTTATTTTTCATATTTTGCTTTATCTTCTGTTTCCCTATCTTATTGGTCCTGTTTTCTGGAGGAGGTTCCCTTTTCTCCTCTACAGTGTTGTTTCTTTTTTCCAAAGCACCTTTTTTTTGTTTTTAAGCCTTATTCTCACTCTTCTGAGTTTTCTCCTACCCTGCATTACTTGTGCATCTGTGCAAGCAATCTGCACATTTTGTGACTAATGAGTAATGACGAGCTAGTCACAGATGCATATGAGTGATTAGGGCACAGTCAAAGGATAGTCACTGAAGTGGGAAGCTCATCTAGAAAGAGTGACCCTTGGTAGTAATGGAACCAAATTTGATTTTTATAAATAAGTAAAATCTATCTCTCTTGCAACCTTCTAAACCAACCAACTCTACCAGTTTCTAGAAGTAACATAATTTTCTTCATCCTGTCAGCCTGACTTCCTTGAATATTTAAAAGCTGGAGTGTGTTGTTCCATGATTACTTAGTCAAATTAACAATTGGCAGCTGCAAAAATGTTCCTGCTACCTTCTCTTTACTTGCTTTCCCTCCACTGGTGGCTGTGGAGCCTGTCTTTTCACAGGAGAAACAGATTCAACTTGCTGTCCTAGTAAAAGAATCAGGTTTTTCTGTTTCTTGTTTAATTTCTTACCCCCCTCTAATGAATTGAGTGGACTTGCTGCGACCACAGCTCTGAGTACCAAAGCTAGCTTGAGTTAGGCAGCAGGAGCACAGAGCCAAGAGCAGTGGGGGAGAGTGGGCAGAGAAATGACCTTTCTCTTTTAGCAGTAGTAAACCGCTAATTTGGCTCAAGTCACGCTTGGAAATGGCTCCTTGAAACAGGATGAAGTAAGTAGAAATTTAGTGTTTGTAACCTGCTTATTGTAAATCAGTGAAATCAAGCCTGTCTCTACTACCTTCTGTTTAGTCTTCCTGACTTTCAGCTGGGGAGGTGCCATTGTCAGTAGAGATCAAAATATCAAAAAATAAATGCATTTGGATTTCAGTTAGTTTTTCATCTTTGAATTAGCTCTTAGTGGTTTTTAACAGTGGATCATCACTGTAAAATTAAATTTTCCTGGAATAAATATTTTCATCATAAAAGGAAAAATATTTTAACACTTAGGAATATTGTTGAAGCCATTTGTGAATGTGGTATATGTTCCAGGCTCTAAATGTTCTGTTGTTACATTATTATCAGTCTATCATATGTTTAAAAATTCATAGTAGTTTCAAGGATTTTAACTATTTTCCTAAAATTTGTGTGAGGGCATATGAATTTAGAGGAGATTCATCCTTTCCTATTTTAGGAGAGAACTTAAAAGTCAAGTGGTGACAGTGAAACTGACAATACACAAAGTTCTGTGAAAGGCATGATGTAAAAATGATATAAATAATTATTTTTCACTTTTTTAATACTTATTCCTGTTCCTTTAATATTGGTGGGCAAATAATCTAGATCAGTATAGGATTTTTAGTCAGAGCTTTTTCTTCTGTCCAACGAGTTGGAGGAAGTAATCTGTATTTTTGTGTGTTTTAATCTTCTGTTAAACTCCAAAAATACATGCTGTCTGAATGCCATACTTAGGATTTCATTCTAGCTTAGCTGCTGATGCAGAATGACTAACACTGGGTAAAGTCATGCCTGATGTACTACCCCTGTAGTCAGTCCTACCAGGGCTGAACAGGACGTGTGATGCCTGGGTCCAGGCAGCTTTGTTCAGGTAGCCTTCTGCCGACTTAGAGCTATGCCTGCACATATTATGGCAGCATTTGATGGTTGTGGCTGCGTTGAAGCCATTATATTTGGTAGCAATGCATGTAGAGAGATTGTGTTTAATATCCACAGCTTTTTAAATAGCAGTCTTTTAAATTACTATGCTAAGCATTTAAAAATATAAAACTTGCCAAAGAAGGTGGTGGAAAGGTTAAGTGTTTGCTAGTTCTTAAGCTTTGGCATGGTTTTGTTCTAAGACATGTCTTTTATGTAGCTTATAATGGGTGAATATGTGCAAGCATGTATAGGCTTATGAGGAATTTTGGTGTCTATACAAGTTTTAAGTGACTGAGTTGAAATCCTTGCATATTTAGGCTTACCTTTCTCACTTTTGATGTTGGGTTGTCTTACTTCTGAGTCCTTGTGGCAAACTCTAATAGTTTAAATATGCTGTTGCAGTCCTTGAGATGGAGGAATTGCTTACCATAATGGCATTTGAAGATCTTGTCTACTTTCAAGATTGTGTTTGCAGCAATGTAGTGTAGTCAAATGAAACAATCACCATACCTGTTTTCTCTGATTCTTACTTTCCAAATAAGTACAGAGACACATGGCAGAACTTGACCCCTGACTGGACAGATACAAAGAAGTACTTATGTTTACTCTTTTCTCATTTGAGCAACAAATGCTTCAGAAAACATTTATTTGTCTGTATTGTAATATTAGAAATTATGATTTTCAATTACAGAACTTTTTTTATTCTGTAAAAAGGACATAATTTGAACTTTCTTGTGAGTTTTAAGAACGTGCTTTTGGATTTCAGTGCTGTGCATTTAATAACTAAGGAGAGCTTTGCACTTCAGTTTGAAGTGACTGTATTGATAGAACCAAATACATGTCAGGCGTAAGGTTGTGCTAGTTTTGCTGAGGTCATTTGATATCTGATTATTCCTCTTTTTTTTTTTTTTTTTCCCCACTGGTGTATATATAGCCTTTGTAAAAGCAGAGGTAGCTAGCAGTTGAATTCTGTTGACTAGATATTGGTATATCACAAGCCATGACATCTGGGAAGGTTAATGGTGCTGAATACAACAGTTTTAGTTTCCTGATAAGTCAACGTTTAATCAAACTAGTAGGCTTTGTAAGCAGAGACATAAATAACCAAATTATTCTCTGAAATGCTGAAGGCTGTTACGGACTGCAAATTCAAAAGCTAGCAAACACAAGCAAAGTGTTTGTTAGCTGTGTTCTGTAGACTGAGATGACACCTTGAGCAGATACCTGTTTTGGATTCACTTGTTGTAGGTCTTTACAATGGCTTCCTACTTCAGGCTATCAGCTGATTCCCTGTTTACTGGTAACTTGCCCAGCTAAAACAGTGTAGACCTGTATTAGATTCTCTTAATGTTAGTCTTTCATTATTTCTTTCTAAATCACTCTTTCTAGAATAACTAGGAGAAATTACTTTTCTGCATTTATAGTTCTGTGCCCTAGCCCTGCCCAGGATTTTCAGAACCCTGAAAAAAATTCTTTAGGAATGAAGAGACTCTTTTCTGTTCCTAGCTGCTGCCTTGCCTCTCTTACATTTTGCCTTGTCAGCCAAACATAGTGTGTCACAGCATTGTTTGCAGTGACTTGGTCCAAATCACCTGTCACTGGGTGAATCAAGTATTACTATGATTCACAAAATCCAGATTCTCTTTTATCTTGATTCCTGGCAGCTTGTTGATTAGGAAGCCAAAAGTTACTCTGCAGATCAGTCATAAACTAGGCACTTACAATGCCAGCTAAGAGTTATATCCTGTAGAATGGCACCCATAGTAACCAGCATGCAGCTGTCAAATTGCAGAGATAATACTAAGTGATAAATTTTGACTCTAAGCTTGGGAATCTGTGTCCAGGCTGCAGAGAACTGACTGTATTGGGTGAGGATTCAGATTTGATATGCTTTCCTGGAATTTGTCTTAAATGATTTACTTCCAAAATGAGCAGTATTTGCATCTTCTTTTCAGGCAAACCTAAAGTCATCCTTTTTTCCACAGTTAACACTGTGGTTAGAAGACTCTGTTGTATGATGATGGAGGCTGTGATGTTCATATACCTTTCAGGATTTTATGGATTGTTTCAGCTGTTCGTAAATGTAAAATACAAGCTCAACTCTCTTAGTAAATTGGGAAACATAGGGTTCACTTCAAGTATATGGTTCACTTCAAGTATATTTGTCATAAGTCTTTATATTAAACAAGTGGATCGTAACTGCTAACGTATGCACTAGGGACAAAGAGGCAGAGAATTGTTTCTCCCTTACTCATTTTGTGTCAGGCAGTCATATTTGCCATCACCTCAAATCTAACTCTTTAATCACTTCGGCTATTTTGCATTAATATAACAAAATTTGAAAGTTTCAGCATAAAAAAAAAGTACTTCAGAGATGCTATCAGTACAAAAGGAGATTAAAAATTATATTTTGTTAAAAGTTAAGGGTACTGTCATTACCTTCAAGTCCTTAGTGAAAGCAGTAGATAAGATGTAGGAGGGGCTAAGGAATATAATCTCTCACTTTTTTTTAATTTACATGGTTAATAATTAATACTTAAGATTTTGCTGTATTCCCATAAACCTTTTTGTGAAAGCATTAGTATCATAAGGCTGTGGTTTCATGGTCACTTCAGGCTGACGTAAATTTACACCACTTGTAAATGGGCAGCTCTTGACTGGCTAGTGCGGGCTCAAGGGAACAGAAGCCTGGTTTGTGTGCTTGAAGTGGTCAGGAAAATGCAGCTTAAGAGAAATAGCATTCCCTGGTAAATGAACATCTGCCTGAAAAAATAACCCAGGTTTCTCAGTTTGCTTTTAATAATTGTTAGGTAACAAGAAGAGGGGAATTTCTTCCCCTTCCAGCAGCTGTGGAAGGCTAAGAAATACCTTGAACTACTATTCCCTCATCAGGGTGCTCGAGGACAGTGAATTTCTTTTGTTCTAGCCTCTGTCTACTTGACTTATCCTTTAGCTTTTCAGGGCCTGAGCATTCCAATTTGATATGTAAAATCCTCCTACAATTGTGTGGTATAATAATTGGTGAACAGAGATGGTATAAATCCTCCTTTCTTTCTAATATGGTGGAAAAGAGAAAATTGTGGCACAAAATAATGAATTTAGCCTTCTCTCATATTTTACATTTTGTTTTTAATTGTAATGTCCTCTGGTATCTTTTTCAGCATCTTTACTCCAGATAACACTCTGGCTTATCTAGTGGCGGGGGGGGGGGAGGGGGAAGGTTTGGTTAAGCTGTTGCCTTCTTCAAATACAAAGTGAAGCTATGTTTCTGGATAGTAAGAGAACTGGTTGTAACGTGTGATTTGGATGACCACAAATGCCCTGTTATGCTTTTAGGTTTTCTCTCCTGTAGAGATTGCAACAGAGCAGCCTTCCTGCTGGGCTGGCAATGCTTAACTGGTTAATCTAGTTAGTTTTTCAGGCTTAGAAAAAAAATTGAATGCCACAAAATAACATTGTGGTCAAGAAAAGATGTACTCTGCTGATCATTTAGGTACTGTGTGAAATTGAAAAAATTATTTTTCTGAAGAAAAGTCTATGCATAAGAATAAATCAATTTTGAAATGAAGGCTTGTGCTGTACTAGTTCTCGGTGTTACTATGTTCTGGTTTTAAAGCTCTAAACACTTGAATTTCTTGAAAGGTTTTTTAATGTATAAAGTGTCATAAATGTTCTAACTATATGAATGACTATATTAATTTAGTACAATTTAGTACTGCAAAATATATTTAATGTATTAGAATTTCTCTTAATTTGATTCCCCCACACACCTGAAATAGGTACATTGTATGTAATAAATAAAAACATGCTCTACTGAAGTTACTCGGGTTTGAAATGAATACTGAGAGTTTCGGTATTTGCAACTAGGCTACCTTCTCGATAGTTTAATCTGAGGTTATAACTGGTATAAGTTTTCAGACTTCTGCTTAAGTGGCACTTCATTATGTTGAAATCTGGAAATAGATATTTAAAACGTGGTTTTCAGATTTAAGTGGTTTTATCTCTCTAAAAGAGATACATAATACATGTAATAATTTTAGGCTAGAAATACCTTTAAAATAACTTTAATGAGAGAAATTTGTCATGACTGATTTGATTACCAGCATCCAGTTATCAGGAAGGCATTGTGTTTATATAGCTGAGTGGAGTAGGTTCCAGATTAAGAGAGTCAGAGGGCAGAGTTTACTTGTCTGCATGCAAGCTCAGTATTTAAACTCCCATTGCAGTCAACAGAGAGCTAGTTAATGTTGTCGCAGGAAGCTAGAACACACTTTGGCTGACTAGCCACAGCTGGACACAGTAAGAGGTTACTAGTGCTTCTCCTTGTGACCAACAGCTCCTTTTGCAGAAATTATTGCAGGGCTGAGAGGATGTGAGGAATGGGAGACCTGCTCATCTTGGCAACAGGACGTCGTCCTAGCCCTAATATGTCTCTTAGTCATGGAAGCTAGCAGGGCAACATTGGCCTCTTGGGAGAGAAGGTGGTGGGGATTTGTGACTGCGAATCCCTGTTAAGGTTAGGTGTATTATATCATGGTTGTCTTGACTCAGGATAGCTTTATTTCAAAAAAGTGAAAATCTGTTTAGTGTAATAATGAAAAAGTTGATAACTCATTTTAATAACTAAGTGAAAGTTGGAACCTTAATTAAACACCTTTCATAAGGTGTTTAAACGTATTTCCAGGTATAGATTAAAGAAGCAAAGTTTCTGCTCATGGAACTATATGGTGGGGCAAACTGAGTAAAACTAAATAACACATTTTAGTCAATTGAAACGCATTTTTAGAACTTTCAGAGAGCTTGCTTCTTTTTTTGCTTCACTGTTCCAGTTCTCACACTTTTTTATGTAGCTATGCTGAATTGCACGGTTGATACACAGAGGCAATCAGCTATAGTATTTGTAACAAATGGAAAATTGTTGAGAAGCTGTATAAAATTCATCATTCAATTTCAGCTTGTTGAGCTGACTTTCACATGCGTGCAGTTTGTAAAGAAAAATTGTATGTTGCTGCCCTAGTGATCTGTCAATAAAATGTTTTAATATACATTCCACCAAGGGAAGCATTAAGGGTTTAAGTGTTGCCCTTCCTCAAAAGAATTAAGTTTGTAGGGAGCTGTATCTGGTGAAGAACATGTCATGGTCATGCCGTTTATTTCTGAGACCCATAGGTTAAACATACATAGGTGACCTCTGAAGCTGGGGCTGGAGTTGAAGAATCAATAAAGTATCAGCAGGTTTTAGTCATTGGTATTAATTGTTCCCAATTATTTATTTTCTAGAAGGTACTTGACTATGCTATTTGAAGTGTAACACTTATTTGTAGTAGCAGAGTGAGACTTTGCCAGTTTATGGCCAATAGCTTTCTTTAGCTATGCTATGTTGCATTTATAACCCCCCCCCCCCCCAAAAAAAAAACCCAACCAACAACCCAAAAAATTGCTGTTAATTTTTTGTTAGCTTTCAAAAAAAAAAAAGCATAGGATTTGGCAGAACTCTGCTATTACAAATGGTGTTTTCTGGAAGGTGTTTGAAATCTATAGTAGGGAGTACAGTGGCCTGCTTTGCAAAATGTAGAAATGTGGCCAGTCAGCTTACCACCCTCAGATTTAGGTAGCTTTATGGTATATTGAACTGGGTACTGTTTTTTAGTTTTGCTTCTAGGAATTTTTTCTTTTTTTTCTGATAAACTTCAGTAATGCTGATTTTGGTGTTCTAATAGCAAGTTTGTCTGTTTTAGGAAATAAAGCCTCAAAGCCATTACAACCATGGATATAGTGAATCTCTTGGAAGGAAAAGCCACATGGATGATTACAGCACTTGGGACATTGTCAAAGCCACACAGTAAGTTTATTTTTGAGTGTTAGATTTGTCTGTGTCTGTATTAGTTTAAAAAAAAACAAAAACAAAAAAACCCCAAAAAACCCACATTGCATAAAGTGGAAGATGAACTGTATTTGTAGGTACAGTAGTGGAATATTTCAGAAGTGAACTCTATGAAATTACTGTTAAGACAGACTTATGAGCATTGTATGACAATATGCAGGAAGAATTATGGTAAGTTGTAAATATAGGTAGTTGCTGGACAGATTGTTGGAAGAGAACGTATGGTTTTCTTCCTGTTGGTACTGTTTATTCTCTGTAGGTGATGATTAAGATGTAAGTGGGCAACATTGATACGCAAACATGAGGGTTTCCTTGATTTGTTGGCATCATTTATAGGTTAGAAGGAATGTGTCTCTGTGTAACTTCCTTCGTTGACTCTCATTCTGCGGTTTTAGCGCTGCTATGAAACTTGAGCTTATTGCTGAGAAAGGATTGTAGGAGTAAACTGGGCACAAATTTAATAATTGCGTTCTTAATGCTGACGAATTATACAAATATATCTTTTATACAGTCCTGTAGTACATACTAACTCAGAAGACTTCCTGAAGAATTGTCACAACACTACTTTTTAGCTTGCTATTGTTTACCATTCAGAAACCACCGCCACTGTCACCTTTCTTCAATGAGCTAATAGTTTTGTGAGATTTTAATTTTTCTTGTATTGTTAATTTGGATGCTTAAACTATTACATATCTTGCTGAGCTATTTGCCCTTTTCTTCTTAAGACAAAATTTTTCTTTCCTTTTTTCCCTAAAAGGCATCTCCTGCAACTGACAGCAGCTTTGCAGCTCTGCATGTGACACAGGTCCATTTAGATTTAGGAAGTATGTAGTTCCCTTCACTTTTTGTTTTGAGTTGTGAGGAGTTTAACTTCCTGGAATAGATGTTGACTGACAGTTGTTGCTCTAAATACTTTAATAGTAATACTACAACCTATAGTCCTCATATTAGGGGATTTTTAGAAATGACAATATTGGCATAGCATTAAACTAGCTGCTGCTTAAAAGCATGGAAATATGACAGCAGAAGTGGTTTTGCAAGTTACCTGCTTTCATTCTTGTGTGCTCATTGCATGTTTGAAACGGTGAAACACATTTGTCCCCATTAGCCCTCAAATTTAGGCTGATCTGCGCTTTCAGCTGAGTTATAATTCTTTTCTGGTCTCCTCAAATAAGAATCAACAGAGCTGTGAGTTATCAGTTATGTGCCCTCACAGTCATGGTGTGATTTACAGAGGGGATAACATCTCACTAAAGAGGACTATGGTTTCATATCATAGCCCTAATTGCTAATGTCACAGGGAAGGGGGACTGTCAGCATGGGTATATGATCAAGTTCTGGTATCCAGACAGCACCTCCCTGACTAGAGGGAGAACTCACCTTGATTTTAAGTATTTACTAGGATTTGAAGGCTGTGTTATACAAAACAGCTGTCTTAAAGGGAAAAATCTTTGAAGTTTAAGGCAGACAATAAACCCATCAAGTGTCATAAGTCTTGGCAATAAAATAAATAATGCTGCTAATGTATTAATTCAATGTTATTAAAAAGATATATAGTTCCTATTAAAATGATGTAGTTATTCACTTCTGTAGAAATATAACCTCTTTTATATGTATGAAAAATAGGTGATCTTATCCTCTACCACTTGTCCTCAAAAAACAATATTCACTTAGATTAAAATACCTGATGATTTTGTTTACTTTTTAGTTCAGTGCTAATGTAAGTAAGATGCCACAAAAGGTTTTGTAAAAAAAGGGCCACTCATCTATCTGCCAGAACTCCCCTCCCTATGCAGTTCAGTCAGTTCAAGCAAAATATAGCCAAATAGAATAAGAATTATTTTCAGTCTCTTAGTTTGGGTGGGTTTTTTTCCAAGTCCAGACATGTAGCATTCAGCGTGGGATTGACAGCACAGTTGTTTTTTTTCAGAACACTTCAAAACTTCCCCAAAAGAATATAACAGGTTTTTTAGTGTGATAGTCAAATGGTAGCTGGGGTGCTTACCATTAGAATTTCATTAAATGAAATTCTGTTGGTCTTGAGAATGGTCTGATACACAACTTTATTATTATAATTAGCTATCTTCCTCTGTTTAAAAAAAAAAGTCAAGCCGATCTGTCATCGAAAATGATTTGGCATTTCATGTAAGACCACTTAAATTGTAGGCTTCTTGACAGGTAGAAGGTGCATTTCACCGTAGCATAGAATTGCATGCTGTTAAATTTGTAATAATCCAAGCAGGAAGCAGGTAGTCACGTCATATAAGTAGCTAATCCGTCATTTAATTTTTTTCATAATCGTTGTTCTTACAATATTCAATGTGCTGCATTATTACAAGTTTCTCCTGTGCAAGTAACTGGTTATATTATTGTTTCAACATACATGAAAATGGGGAACATAGTTCCTTAAACTTTAAAGATGATGATGAAAAATGGGATGAAAAGGTTTAAAACTCATCCATACTTCATATATGCTGTTTGACTGTAGAATTCTATTTTGAGATGTTGAGTTTATTGACACTTGATTACAGAGAAATAAAATGTTAGTATAGTAATGCATTTGCTTTTATGTTTTTCAGCAAGGGAAAATAAGAGCTTGCAAGCTCCACACATTTTTCCAGAAGGATTTGTTTGTTGTTTCATATCTTGTTGAATTGTTTGTGTGCTTTACCTTTCTGGTCTGTAGATTGGACACTTATTAAATTAACATGCTCATACACTGTGAGCTACAAATCTAATAACCTCTTACAATCAAATTAAGACTTTGTATAGAAAAGAGCGATTCAGCTAATGTTCTCATTGCAGAGAGTTTGTCAGTATTTGTATTTTTTCTCCATTATGTTCCTGATAAATTCTCACACAGACATAGGGGCCAAGGCATGCTTTATACCAAAAATAGTCTCTCTCTGTGTTTGTTTTGCAGAAACTTGTGCTGAAGTAAAAATCATAGTGTTTGGTTTTAATATCTATTGATATAAAAGGACACTTTTCATTGGCTTTGTTATAAACATGTCCAAGGGCATCTAGGTAGCATTAAAAGTAGTAGTGTCTTAGCCCTTCATCTTGCAGATGTTAAAACGTGTGTGTAATCTCTTGGCATCTTGTATTCAGTTATAGCAAAATTCAGTCTGGTTCATATAAATTTTCCACTGTGTTTCTGAAAGCAGAAGCAGGCCACTTGTATTTGAAAATCTGTTTTCAAAGCAGTAATAAAAAAATAATCCATTCTTGCCTTTGCTATTGCAATGGAGGAACATTGCATACTAATACTTAATAAGTACTTCACTTATAACTGCATAGCAAGTCTTTGAATTTCTTCTGCCTCTACAAAATTAGAGGGTGGGCTGTGTACTGTTCTCGTTCCTCTGTATCATTCAGTGCTCTCACTGGAGCTGTAAGGGAATGGAGTCTTGTTTTAAAAAAAAAAAAGTCGTAAGTGATTTAAAAGTGAAATTTAATGGAGGTATGTTTATTTCTATCTCTTCTGGCGCCAGTAGCCCTGCATCATCCAAGGCTGGAGTCATAACTTTGATGTCTTGGGAAGGGTACTGTGTTAACATAATAACTTAAAGTTGCTGCCTTTGTTTTGTTTTAAATCTTTTAAGGAATGAAACTAAGGAAGAGTAGCTAATGTTCACAGGTAGAGAAGTGTATGATGGGTTATGACTAGGAGAACAAAATCTGAGACACATTAATCCTTGCATCGTGATTTTCAGTTCTGTTGAGAGCGAATAGGCACCTTCTGCTTGTAGTGAACTTGAGCAAATTCCAGCTATGCTGAAAGTATATCAAATAACCATTATGAACATGAGTATTAAATATTAATGATATTAACAAGTGCTTTTGTGACTTCTGGAAGATTGATTCCTTGTGCTCAAGTGTTACGATTTCATTATTGCAAGATTAACTTTTCTGTTAGTTTTATTCACTGAGATCATTCAAAATGAAGTCGTGTGCGTTGTGAAATAGTGCAGCACAAAATATGAAAAATACTGAATCTTGCTCAGGAAAAAAATTGTTGGATACAGTTGAGAACATGTTTTTTTCCTCACTATTTCTCATCATTCATAGGGTCACTGGTAAGAAAAAAATAGGATACATATGGAATAATTCAAATTGGTGAGGGCTGGCCAAATTGACAATTACTCCTGGCTTTTTTCAACTATTCACAGGAGAGGACGGGCAGACCATGACACGGGTGCACATTCTTTATGCCTGGTCATTTGTGCCCATGGAGTTTGATTATATTGCTGAAAGTGAAATGTATCTGAAGTTCACATGGCAGGGTGGGATTTTTTTTTTAACCAGGCTAGTAATATAGCCACAACTGTCTAGATGATTTGAGGCTTTGGAACATATGTAAGAGCTGAATTTCTCTTGTCTCTCAACATCACTGTTAACAGTTCATTAAGCAGCTCTTGAGTTAGCCCTTTGCTGTTGAAAACAGAACTGTTTTGCTGTTTAACACAAACATGAGAAGGTATGAAAGGCTTTGTTAGTCTTTAACCACCATCATTCATGGGAAGGAGACTTCAAAAGATAAAGAAGATAATTTTTCTACTAATTGCATTTCCAGTTACAGCAGCTTTGATTGGAGTTACAATGATAGCAAGATGAGGGAGGGAGCTCCTGGCTTACCTACTGTTTGTTGGCATGGTGATGTGCTCACTGAAGAGAGATTCCTTCCTAGTACTGTGGCCAAATTTTATGTTAATCATGCAGCAAAGCTGGCAGTGTCTATTTCCAAGAGTCGATCGGCTTGCAGACAAAAGATTAAAAAAATGGATGACATATTTAAAATGCAAAAGGCTTCTAGGATACTGTTTTTGAAAGTATTACATTCAGAATATCTTTAACCTGTGCTGACAAATAAAATATTACAGGTTAGTTACCAAAATGGCTTAGAGACTCTGCTAGTAAAATGAGCTTGCACAGTGGTATTTTTGCCCTGGAAGAACTAGTCTCATTTCTTTCAGAACAAGGCAAGCTTTAATTATACTCCGTATTGATGTTAACAGCATCACCCTCTAGAATTCACCCAGATGCTGAAAATTTGTTGGGTTAATACATCAGTCTCTTGTGAGGATTTGAATCTTTTCCTCTATTCCTCATTCTTGAAGAGCATAGAGCCCTTTATAACAACATTATGAGCACGATTATGCCGAGTGTCTGAAATGGGCGACTTTCTCATTTTGTAATCTTAACAGTGTGTGATGAACCTTTGGAGAAGGCAAGGTGAAGTCAGCTGCAGCAAATTGATCAAGACAACTGTAGGTAGTATGTGAGAGAATAATGCTGCATTTCTGAGACAGAGCTCAAGAAACCGTGACAGCATCAGATTCAGTGTTTTATTTAATTGTAGGGAGCCTGCTGTTTCCAGGAAGAGGAGTAATTGTTGTAAATTCCTAACCTTTTTTGCCAGGCAGATTTTTGTCTGTCTAGATCCTTAAGTCCTCTTGTGACAATTTAATAAATTGAAGAGTTATGAAATTATACCTTGTGTGTTACATCTTTTGTAATCAGTTATGATTGAGTTCAAGGTACCAAAATAAATTGCTAGGAACAGACAAACTGATGGTGATTTAAATAAAAAATTGCTATATACCTCATTCTCAGTTTAACTTTTTGGAAAGTGTCTTGTTTTCCTGGGAAGGCTCTTCTGATGTATTGCAGAACTTCATGATTTGTTTTGTGGTTAAGCGGTAGGAAGTACCTGTGACTTGCAGTTTGCCTTCCAGTGGGGAGGAGGGGAAGTCTGTGATGCTAAGCCCAGAGAAGGAATCTGTTCCTGCTAGGCCTTGTGGTATCTGAACCCATGCAGTAGTCTTTGCCCAGGGCCCCGCAGCAGTGTATGGGTGAATTCTAGAGGGTGGTATTTGTAAACAGCAGTGGAGCACAATTAGAGCATCCTATCAGGGCTTCTGCAGGGGCATTGGCAACAGCATTCTGCCTCAACGGGCTGCAGTCGATTCACGTACTTGCCACAGCTCTCCTTCATTTTCATATCTCCTGAGCAAAGTTCTTCAGAAAGCAGCATCACATTTTCTGTGAGACTAGAGATTTGCTTTAAATAAAATTTAAAAACCCACAAAAAACCCCCACCAAAACCCCAAAGAACAAACACCCTCCCCCCCAAGACTGTGACAGTGCTGTTTGGTTATACTTACCTTGGTCTAACAAAAACTTGACTAGGTATCAAGAGGTTACTTTCAAGGGGGTTTATTTTGTTTTGTGTAGTTAACTTGATAGGACACTCATATAAATCATTTGTACAGTATACCATAGCTGACCAATAGTAATGTTGTGGTTTAACCCCAGTAAGAAGCTGAGCCCCACACAGCCGCTCACTCACTCCCCCTCCAGTGGGATGGGGAAATGAATCAGAAGGGTAAAAGTGAGAACTCACGGGTTGAAATAAAGACAGTTCAATAGGGAAAACAAAAGCTGTGCGTGCAAGCAAAGCAAACCAAGGAATTGATTCACTACTTCCCATTGTCAGGCAGGTGTTCAGCCATCTCTAGGGCAGCAAGGCTCCATCATGCATAATGGTTACATGGGAAGACAAAACACCATAACTCCAAATGCTCCCCTTCCTCCTCCTTCCCCCAGCTTTTACTGCTGAGCACGGTGTCGTGTGAAATGGAATGTCCCTTTGGTCAGTTGGGGTCAGCTGTCCCAGCTGTGATCACTTGTGGCTTCTTGTGCACCTCTTGTGCCTGCTCGCTGGCGGGGCAGTGTGAGAAGCAGAAGAGGCCTTGATGCTGTGTAAGCACTGCTCAGCAATAGCTAAAATACTGTGTTGTCAATGCTGTTTTGCTCACGAATCCAAAACATAGTCCCATTGTGGTGAAAATTAACTTGATCCCAGCCAAAACCAGTACATGTAAGGAAAATCCTAATCCATTACATGAAGGGTTTATATGATTGTCTCTTACGCTTTACAGAAGTTAGCATTATTGTGTTCTTTGTATCTTTCCAATGCCTTGGAATATTTTATTAATATAATTCCTGCTTGTTGCGTAGTACTAATTATTTAAGCAGTGTGAGAGTCAGCTAAACGCAGCCTTAGGCAGTACAATTTTTTTAGCTGGTGACTTAAACCTAATAGCAGGGCTGTAGGTCAGTAATTTCTTACATTATGGCTTCAGTTAGTTATTTAAATGAAGGCAGCAGGCTTGTCTACAGTAGGGAGGGTTGTCACAACAGCTGACTGGCATAGAACAGCCTGTCAACAAAAGGGTGTTTTGCTATTCTCTATGAATCACTTTCCAGGTTACCTCCAGATGTTGTAATACACTAGTGTGATATTGTACTGCAGTAAGATCAGAAGTTGCTGTCTTGCTTTCAGAAGTGCTTCTTTACCCCATCTACTGTCTCTTCTCACTCCTCGTTCTTGGCTGACCTGCCTCTAGTAGTCCTAACCTATTTCAGCAGCCCTTTCAGCTGGGGATGGGAAAGACAGGAATGGTATGTGTTAAGTCGTTTGAACAGGCACTCGTCAGGCCACACTGCTGATCTAGACTGGGACTTGGGAGATAGTGTGCCTCAAGATTGGCCAGACTTAGAACATTATCAGTTTTCCTGGCAGTTATGTGTGTCTGAGTATGTGTATCTTGTCTAGCTGGTGGCATATTTTTAAGTCTTCGTAAAGCAAACCTCTTCTCCCCCCCGCTTCCCCCCAGCTGATTAAAAACAAAGCTTTGTTGTCAAAATTATTCATGATGGCTGCTTTTTTACTCAGTCTGAGGGACCAAATTTTACAGGCTTGTTGCCAATTGGTATGTACTGCACACAATAGTCTTTGTTCTGGTCTTTTGTAATGTTCAGAAAGATTATACGTATGACATCAATTTCTAGCATTTTTCATAATTTCTGGTGCAACTTCCCTAAGAAATTGGAAACAACATGATCTAAGTAGGCTGTTATGTCTAGTACTTCTTTTTTGCTAGTGTCCAACTAACTTTTGTGCTTCAAGCCTGTGATAGGCTTCGAAAACATTCCTGAGGTTTGTTGATTTGAGTCATTTGAGGCTTCGCTATGGGAGTGCTGTCCAGATTGAGGATCCATTCAAATACATGAAATAAAAAGTAAGAATCATAACTACCCTGTAAAAAAAGGTCTTGGCATCTGTTACGTAAGCTGAGCAAGTGGAACAAAGGAGCCTTAAGTTGTCTAAAGCTGCCTCTTCTGCAGAAAGTAGAATATAGAAGCAGCATAAGGAAAACTTACTTAAAACTCCAACTTTGGGAGGCTGTTAACATTCTGCTCTAGCAGAAGTCAGATGTCACAAGGCATTGATCTTGATTTCAAGGTTTGCCCACACATCAGTCTTCTCGAGACTTGAGAAATCCCTGTGGGTTCTACGGACATTGAAATGTAATCTTTACTTGCCTTTCTGCATTTGTTTTATTGCCACTAAAAATAGGTGGTATAAGCATCAAGACAAACATTATTTAAGATTGGAGTTAGTCCCACATAAGATGCCTGAGTGATGTTTATGCTTCCTGAATTGTTTCAACTTTCAAAGTGTATGAAGATTTTTTTTTCAAATGAAGGTAGCTCACATTTAATAGTCATCTTTAATGAAATAATTAATTTCATGTTAAAGTATAGAATTTTGAAGTGGTATAAAAAAGTAGATAGTACTAACAAACAAATAGCAATTTGTCTGATAAGTTATCTGAGAAGAAAAATGGGAAGTGTTTGAGCTCTGTTAGTGTTTGTAATTGATCTGATGATCTTGTCATCAGAATTTTAGGAAGATACTGTCAAATACTGATTTGGCTAAGCTGGCTAAGCTCTTTTGGTCTTCAAGAGCTGGAAAGGAAGGAGAACAGAGGTGGGAGAAACAAATGTAGTGGAGTCCCTGGGAAGAGTTTTATTTATACTTATCTATATTTTCCTTTGCTCTACTGTATCGTTTGCTGTGGAGACAAGTTTTCTGTAAAATCTTGAATTGGTTAATATAGCTTCTGCCAGTGGAAACCTCTTGTTGCAAGAGATCCGTAATCATATAGAAACAGAAAGTAAAGTTTCTGCTTCATTTCTGTTGAAGCTTTTGTGTTGTAACTGTAAGTATGTTGTTTACTGAATGCATTTTTATCCAAGATAACAACTTTGAAAAATCTTATTTTCTTCTTCCAGGTATGGAATATATGAACGATGTAGAGAGTTGGTGGAAGCAGGTTATGATGTACGACAACCAGACAAAGAAAATGTGACGCTTCTCCACTGGGCTGCAATCAACAACAGGATAGATCTGGTGAAGTATGTATTACACTTTAAGTTAAAAATAAATCAATCATGTCCTTAAAAATGTTGATTTCTTTTTTTAAGGTGTTAAATAATCTTAATTCTCTTTAAAACTCAGGTTTTGGTCTTGAAATTTGGGGGCAGGGGGAGTAGTCAAAAGACCTAATTTGTATTTTGGCAGCAATGTTTTGATGACACAGTTAACAAAAATAAAACCTATTAAATGTCCAAAAGTCCAGCTCAGACACTTCTCAGATGAGATAAACTCATGGAACAGCTGTTCAACTGCATGTGTAATTTCTTTATACTATGATATACTTGTTGAAATACCAAATTTCTTTTTTGAGGAGGAGAAATTTGATGCTAGGTGGTAGTGAATGTTTTTCAATAAGTAAGATTAATATGGTGCAAGGGGCAATTTCTACTTCATTCAGCATTTCAAAAAGTTCTAACTTAAATAACTTCTTTGCATTTTAAAACACATCTGTTAAAACAGGTAATATTGCAGCGCCTCTCCTTTCAAGTAATAACAACCTTTAATAGTGGGAGCTATGGGATTTGTGGTATTTTTCTGCTTTTCAGTTTATAAAATCTGGAGCATAATATTTGAGACTATGTTTTAAAACCTATTATTATCTTTCAGAACATGGAGAGCTTAAATTCTGAAGGGATAATTCTTAGTACTTGCTGGTTTACAAATCTTGAGTGTGTAAAGAATATGGGTTTTTCTCTCTATCCGTAACAAAACAATGAATTAAGTATGTGCAATTAAATCTAAATACACAAAATATTATGGAATCGGCAGGTTTCTAGAATATTTGACATAAACTGCCCATCTTCAATCCGTCCACTTTTCAGTTCGCGTAAACAGCACATCTTAAATCAGTCCACTTTTTAAAACAGTTCTTATTAATGAAAATGTGTACTTACACATAAAAAAAAAATGCAAAACATCTTCATTTAAGCACATTCTCTCCCTGTATATCTATCACCAGCACCTTCATCAGACCAGGTCTTGAGTTTCTAGAGCTCAGGTTCACGTTTCTCATCTTGTTTTTAAAGGACTTTCTGTATCCTGATGCAGTTCTCTTAAAAGAAGGTTAAATAAATAAAGATAGGTAAATAGATAAAGATTGAGATCTGATGAGAAGGACTTTGGGGTCCTGGTGGACAGGAAGCTGACTGTAAACCAGCAATGCAGCCTTGTGGCAGAAAAGGTCAATGGCATACTGCGCCTCATAAAGAAAAACATTGCCAGCATGTTGAGGGAGATGATCCTTCCTCTCTACTCAACTGTTGAAGCTGAACATCTGTGTGAAGTTCTGAGTTCCCCTTTGCATGAAAGATACGGACTTACTGGGGTGAGTCCAGGGCAGGGATGCAAAGGTGATTAAGGGACTGAAACATCTGACATGAGGAGAGGCTGCAAGAGCTTGGATGACTTAGCCTAGAGAAGAGAAGGCTTATCTTGTCAATGTATATAGGATCCTCAAGGAGGATCTTATCAATGTATGTAAGTACCTGGGATACATGGTAGTATAATACCTGGAATCTTATCGATGTATATAAATACCTGATGGGAGGCAGTAAAGGAGACAGAGCCAGACTTGTCTCAGTTCTGCCCAGGGGCAAGATAAGAGGAGAAGGGCACAAATTAAAACACACATGAAATTCTATCTGAACATCAGGAAACACTTACTTTACTGTGCGGGTGACTGAGCATTGGCACGGGTTGCCCAGTGAGCTTGTGAACTCTCCATCCTTGGAGATATTCAAAACCCAACTGGACAAGGTCCTAGACGCATGATCTAGATGCTTTGATCAGGGATGGTTAGACTAGATGATCTCCAAAGGTCCCTTCCAAACTAAACAATTCTGTGAAATAATTCAGTGTTTCTGAAATATTTTTTTTTTATTTAATGCAATAGATAGCACACCAGGTTTTATGTCTTTATTGTGGGTAGAAGCTTATCATGGAAACCATAATTCTGCATTTGGTATCTTCCCTTCATTATAAGATAGATAACCAGTGTGCTTTCTGTCATGCTGAAATGTGTAAAATTTTTCAGATAGCTGTGTTTCTTTAAGAAAAGTACAGCATCTAAAAGCAGTTGTTATATTTTGAGCTCACTTTTTTATCCATCTTGAATGCATAATGAATTATGTGAATGAATTGTTCATCTTATTTGAGCTGTTGGAAGACACATTTGTATTACAGATATTCCATCTCATTTGATATGTCTTTGTAAGGTCTGAAAAGTGAATGGCATTGTGACAGCTGTCATCATTTAGAAACATTAGTATGACATGAGGCAGTTGAAAAATAGGCCTATATTGTGGATAATGTTTCTGTATTAACTTATGGATACTTCCTGTATAAGCTTCGCAGTACACTGAATCTACCTGTGTCATACTTGATTATGACTTAATGCTTTAGTTCACTAGCATTTTTTGTATTCTACAGCTTTTTCTTTAAAAAAAAAAACCAAACCAAACCAAAACAAAAAACCCTGCCCAGAAAATTTTAGAGTAAATTTTTACAGCGTAAAATTGGACCAAATTTTAAATTACCCATTAGTCGTCTTTTGAAGCTAAATTTGTGAAAGAAGTATTTTAGCATGTGAGTATTTCATGTTGTATTTTACCTTTTTTTTCCCCCTCCAAGCGTGTTGTTAACAATTTCCTGCTATAGCAATTATATTGGACATAGAGGTGGTTCAAAATGAAAATGTGAGATTCGGATAGATGGAAGTCTGTACTTAAATCTCATTTGAATTTCCAGTTAGGTCTTTATTGTATGTTAGGGAGATCTTTCCACCTACATTTGAGTGCTGGAAACTTGTTCTGAGAATTTTATTTCAACATAACTTTAGTTGAATGTTCTTAAATCTAATGTGTCTAATTCTTCCTTCTTCCTCAACAATATGTCAAAGCTCTTGTCCCTTCTTGACGCATCTCTACCACTGTGACATACTGCATTGCATTTTCTTCCTGCTGTTTACTAGAGTGCATGTGACTGCTAATGTGTTTAACTGCTTGTAAAATTCATTCCTGATGCAGTTCTTCTGCTCCAAGTTCCTCTGTCTTTAGGGGGTCTTGATTTGTTTTAGTTTATATCACCCAGCATGTTGTGCGCTCTCTGACTCTCTTTTGTGAGACACTGGATTATTCTATTTCCTTAGAATGAAATTATTCTGTGTTTTTCTTTTTGTTTGAACCTGTCACATCTTTCCCCAAGTCTCCTCTCTCTTGTGCGCATTATGTACAATGGATAATTGCATTAAATATGTTGGCTAGTGAGCTTGGTAACATAGAGAGAGAGTCTAAGTGGTCTGTTCTCATGATACCAGATCTCAGTGTCTTGCTTACTGAATATTGGCTATATAAGGTCTTCCCAATGAAGTGGCTTAGCAGCTCGCCTGTGGAGAGTGCAGGCTTAGAATTAGACTTCTCTTGGTTTTAGTATTTCCTTATCCTGTCTATTGTGAGACTTGAGATTCAGTGTAGATACCAGTGAAGCCCATTGATGTTTTGTAAGAATAACTACAGAACCTTTTCTTATTTCTGTAGGATTAGGGATAAGTGTCAGACATCCACAATGTAATTTTCTTTTCATCATGACACTGATCTATTGGTCTGTCTTCAACTCAATTTTGTAAAAATGCAAAAATTGGCCTTTTATCTCTGCAGTTACCTGCTGACTGCATTTCCCCATTCCCTCTGTCGAATTTTCTCCAGACAAGGATCTGTCTTCTACTTTTCCTCCTTCTAGCAACAGTGACTGCATGCACTTTGATTCCACAAGCACTGAATGCAAGTTGGAGCAGTTTTCAAATGCCTGGCAAAGACTTAGTGATCCTAATGTGGAGATCAGTGGAAGTATTTTCTTCTTAAGGCGACCTCTTATCAGATCTGCTTGCTTTGAGTGTAAGTAGATTGCTTAAATAGGACTTGCGCACCTAGCATCTTCTAGTGTGGAAGCTTAGATGACTCACTGAGAGTAGAATTGCCCAGTTCCTCCTTTCTCCAGAGACATTCTCACCAAGCAGAAAATTGCTTGTGCAAGATCTACCTAGACAAGGAGATTAAGTTCTCGGTCTGGTTTTGCAGAAAAATCTCACCATTTATGTGTACTGAAACTGAAATGCAGCGATAAATCTCAACTTAGTCTAAGCACACCCTTAAGGAAAGAAAAAATGTTATTTCAGTGCGCCATCTGGCAGGAGATCGCCGCCTTGTCTTTTCCCAGTTGTCAAACTGCAAGTTCTTCTTTCTAAATAAAACGTACTAACCAGTAAGCAGTGCTGCTGCTCAGTAGAATCTGAACATATTCTGTGTTTCTGCGGGGACCAGTGTTTGAATGAAGACAATCTGTTTAATGTTCACCTCCCCATGAGTGGCTGTCACATCAGCGAGATGGATCCAAGCTTTGACTGTGAATTTCTCTGTGTTATCTTTTATCTAGACAAGCTTTCCTTGGGAACTCCTTCCCAAGGGGGACTAAATAGCTTCTCAGCGTCTTTTTCAAGTTTGTTCTTTGGTAGTTGAGACTTTGCTTCACAATAACAAAATTACATTGTCCCTTTACCTTATATATGCCTTGTCTTTTCACCTATATGGGACCAAGACTTTAACGAGATGTTCTCATTGAGAAATCCAAAAGCTGAACTTCAGCAGAGAGATGTTGTACTTTTGTTCCTTTGGTGTTGGAGACCAGTGGAGTGGGCTGTCCTGCGTCAATCAGAGCAGATCTTGTTTGTTACACAAACCAGAGTTTGTATGACTTTGGCAAGTCTGCTGAAGTACTTCATTGTGTCTGATGGCTCTGAAGCAACTGTATAAAAGGACTTTTCCCTTAAACGTTTTTAGTGTGGATCTGGATAGCTAATGCATTTTTTTCAGTTTCTGTTCCTAAAGGTAACTTTTGGGCTGTTTTTGAAGTTTCACTCTGAATCAATAAGCACTAAAGAAAAAGAAGGTAGTTACTTAGAGTAATGTTTTTCAAATTGTTCTGTTTGTTGCCTTTCTTCTTGCCATGTCTTGAAACACTTAGAGGAAATTGAGGTGCCAGAAACTCAATGCTGAGGATTTGAAGGACAGTTTGTGTGGGCGGGAGAGCAGGATTCATGTATACCTGACAGGTATTTTGAAAGCGAAAAGTCTGCAGGCACAGGTACTTGAAATGTGCAAGCACTTAGGAATCTATAGCTAGATAGTACTTTCCACAGGTCTGTTAGTAATAATTTTTTTTTTCTATTGGTTTATACAGTAGTGAACGAAAAACTAGAAGCCTTCTGGGAAGGTCTGTTTCTTAAAAACAATAATTTGTTTGTAAGGTGTGCGTTTTCTCTCACAAAGGAAAAGTAGTATTGCCAGTTTAGTGTGCCATATAAAACAGCAAGGAAAACAGTTCACAGAAACAGTACAAATGACTATGAATATGAATTGCTGCAGTTAAATGTGGGTAACTTGTTTTGTTCCTACAGGTAGCTCGTCTTTTTATAAATATTCTTGAGGGAAAAATAATTTCTAGCCCATCATTTAGAAGTATTTCTTAAATACTCGTGTTTTTGTCCTTTGATTAATAACAACTGAGAAGTATGCAAAAATCTTAGTACTTGGCTAAACACAAAACTTGAGTGTGAGCTCTTGGAACACTGACTTCAGTAGGGCCATTCCAGTGATGATACATGCTGCAAGTTGAATTGTATATAATTTTGTCATTTTAGCCAAAATTCTGTAAATATCTGAGTCTTCTAGCAGCAGATTCTTTTACCATTAATTCAGAATTCTTTTTAATGCAGCAACTCCTAAATATTTTAGAAAAATCCATTTTATTAAATACTTCTGTGGTAGGACAGTTTGTACTGATAAGTATATAGCAATTACTCTGCTTTACCTTAGAGCCAAACTAGGAAATAGCAGCATTTCTAAAACACAGTAGGAAGCATCCCTACTCTCCCAACCCACATCAAAAAGGCAAAAAATTGCATGTATATGCATGACTTCTTAAAAGGAAGGTTATATGAAGGCAAGGAAAGGTTCTGATCTTCAGTCTGTAACTGCCTGTTTCATATAATATCAAACATGCTTACTGTGTGTCCTTTATATTTAACCAAGACAACCAATAATGTTTACTATTTTTGTTACTCCAGATACTATATATCAAAAGGTGCTATCGTTGATCAGCTTGGAGGAGATTTAAATTCTACCCCTCTTCACTGGGCAACAAGGTGGGGAAAAGTCTTCTGGAATTTTCTTTTCTTGTGTTTTTTCTTAACTTGGAATCTGCTACTGATTGATTTATGGAATTGCTGTATTTTCAGGGAATACTTTGCACAAGAATTATCTCAGTCATTGATAACTGGGCATACTGTGAATGTGGTATGTTTGAGCTACAGGAGCTTTCAGCATATAATTCAGTTTTTGTCTTATCTCTTTCTGATGTAGAGTAAGATGATTGCTATGGTAGGAAAAAGAGTAAAGTAAAATTAGAGTCTATAGTCACCTTGGTTTACTCTTACTTTGGAGATCTTATTTTTGTCAGTCTTCCAAAGTTCAGCAACACTTGTGCAGATGGGGCTTGGGATGATTTTCTGTGACATTGTCCTTGCAGTGTTCTATTATGTGTGTGGATTTTTTTTAAGATGCACTTAAAATCAGATTTATGATGTAGAAGATGCTCCAAGAATGATGAATGGCTGGGAAAATAGAAGAAAGCCTTCAAGTAGTAGCTGCTCCTTCAGACAACCACCTAGAAATAGGCGGGAAAGAAACACTGTCCATATTGACATTTTTAACTATAGACTGCAAAAGGAGACTTAAAAAATGAGCTTTTAGAACATTTAATGTATCAAAATAATTTGCTTACTGAAGATGAGGACTTGCTTGTTAGCCTCCATTAAAGATTTCAGCTTGTATATTTCTTTTTGTTACAGATCACACTCTGCGTTCTGTGTTGATGACACAAAAGCTTGATTAAATTTCTTGGTGTTCATAGCTATAATCTGTTGTTCTGTGAAGCATTGTCCGAAGCTGCTTCTGACACTGAAGAGGTCTTTTTGCTTATGTCAGAAACTGTGTGCTGACAGTTCGGCACCATATCAACAAAAAGGATATGCCTATGCTCATTATGCCAAAAAGATGCTTAAGCTTTTAATGTAGTGTGGAGGAAGTGTAGGCCTTCAGTTTTCCTTTTTTTCCTCCTATTTTTATTTCACTACTGTTTTTAATAGTAGAAAGATAAACTGTATGCCCCACAAAAAGTGAGAGTGTATAGCCAGTTTGACATCTCTTGAAGTGGTAGGTTTCATATGTGGATTGGAAGAAGTCACAGTAGACTGGATTTCTAAACTAGTAACTTGGGTTTTTTGTTGACTGGCATTTTGGTGTGCAACACACTTAAGCCAGTTGCATGTGATGCATGCATTGGGCTGCATAGAATTTGCTCATGTCAATGAGTTTGCTTACTCAGTTGCAGAATCAGATCGTGACAACTGTTATTTTCAAAGTATGAGTCAAAGTGCAGAAGCTCTGGTAGTGTAATTAACTGCTAACCATATTTCTTGTATTCAAATATTTAAATTTTAATAGTTTTTCTGTATATAGTTATTCAGTTGTTTGTTTTTTGTGTTTTGTTACATTTAGACAGGGCCACTTATCCATGGTTGTACAGCTGATGAAATATGGGGCAGATCCGTCGCTAATTGATGGAGAAGGATGTAGCTGTATTCATTTGGCTGCCCAGTTTGGACATACTTCGATTGTTGCTTACCTGATAGCAAAGGGACAGGTAAATTTTAAGTAATATCATATTTAAATAGATTCTACTCAAAATTAGAACAGGAAAACAATTGAAACCTATACCTGTCATTCAGGAAATGCAAACTATTTGCCTGACTAAACATAAAAATAATTCAATGTCTTTTATTGTAGACTACAGTATTGATGTGCCACCTGCTAACTTAATTTCCTCTAACAGTGGTCTGAGTACTTTGCCTTTAATTCATACCTGTCTAGTGTAGTATGTGGAAATTCTAGCAGTTATTCTTTTACCATTCTTTATTTCTAATTAATTTAATCTTTAAATGTTAACAGTGACAATGACAGCAAATGTCTTAGAATTCTGTACAGAATCATCAGTTTATACACCGATAAAGAATCTGATAACAGAGAGTTGTCATAGGTCATCTCTTTTTTTTTTTTTACACCTCAGTCTACAACTTTTATTTATTGCTGTTACTAATTGCATGCATGTGTAAGTAAAAAAAAAAAAAAACCAACCCAACCCCAAACCTTCTTGCTAGCTTCTTATATTACTGCTAGATCTGTAATATGTGTATATAGCATGTGTATTCATTACTGTTCTCATTGTCTCCCATCCTTCATTCTGTATGCTTAAAAATGTGTTCACCTTTTTGCTACTCACCCTGCATTATAATTTGTAGATTTACTCACCCACAAATATGTGCCTGAAGCACAAATTTGATTTACTTTGTAAACCATATAGAAAGGTCAAAGTGCTCCTCTCTTTTTACAGTCTTGCTAATGCTGTTCACACTTCTGTATTCTGCTTATTCTTTCAAATAGCAAGTGAGATATGATCCAATGAGTCAGGTAGAATATGACTGTGAAATCAGTGGGTTTGGTCTGTGTAAAAGAAAAACTAAATTTGCTGCAGAAAATTGTTTGTGCCTACACATGTTAAAAAATAAACTATTGCTCCATGCAGTATTCAGTTTGTATCCGAGAACTGTTTGGTAAAACAGTATTTAGTGTATGACAGAGAGTTAGCTAGGCACAAGAAGAGGCTGATCTTATATAATCGCTATTTTGTAAGAGATAATGATTGGAGAGAAATGCTTTTTCATCAGGAACAAGTTTTGTATTTTGTTCACAAATTACGTATAATTGTATGTGGGCTTTATGTTACCAGAAAAATCTTGCAGATGTTATACATGTGCGAACTTGTTTAAAGCATAGCATTAATGAAGTATAAATGGCCTTGAAAATGTTCTACTGTGATTATGAAATTTCCCTGCAAATTTTTGTTTGTCCTCATGTTTATATACAGACTGGTCCTATTTATCTGAGCATATAATACTTCAGTCCAAAAGAAGCTGTGTGTGTTTACATGTGTACATACATATATACATTAAATGCACAAAACTTGCTTTAAAATTTAAAACCTGTTATCCTGGAAACAGCTCTCCTTATCAGTAGTTTTTAAAAGGATAATTCTTATTAAATCCCCCAAATGTTATCAAGTATGATTTTGGTATCCTTTGTATGCTATAAGTTTGAATTAATTTTAACAGTAATTTTTGGAAGTACTTCAAAAAGTTCAACTTTAAAGTTATGTATTGATTTATGTTTAAAATATAGTAATATCAATAGCATTGTAATAGCAATCCCTAAACTCATAGTATACTACATACAATTACAGAAACTACATGGTTTCTGTAGAAGCTATGGGAAATACATGATTCTACTTTTTATTCTCCTTTAATAAGTACATATGAGGTCATTAATTCCATATTTTTTTTCACCTCCTTTGTGATGCCATGATTTGGCTTTGGAAACTTGAACTGCTTTTGCTTATGTGGACTTACCGTATGTACTACTTGCAAAATTTTTGTGCCTTTTGCCTTTACAGAGACCAGGTTCTCTTATATCCAAAAAGGAGGCTTGCCCTTGTTCTGAACCTAATTGTAGTACCTGTGTGGTAAATGACAACTAAATAAATGTCAAAGTAAAGGTCAGTGTAGGCTGTTGTGCTTTGTTAGTTCTGGTCCTGATGTCATTGTGGACCTGCATGATCAGAAGAGAGCCAGCTTTCATAACTGTAGAGAACTGACAGGTGGATTAAGAAGTTGCTTCTAATTGCTTCTTGTCCCTTTTTGAGACAGAGCTGGAACCCAGCTTCAGTGTTGCTGCTTCACTCTCTTCCTGGGCTGCAGCAGACAACGGTAAAATTTCCAGTCTGAGGCTCGAGTCCAGTCCTCAAGCTTCTGGAGTGTAGTGTAGGGGAAGAACTCTTGGTCAGATGCCCTCTGGCCTTCGTTGGAAGTGAACCCACCTTCGTGCCAGCAAGTACTACTCAGCCAAGAGGCAGCAGTGGCTGATAGCTGTTGCTTTTTATCTAGTCATCTCTCTTACTGAATTTTGAGAGACTAATACCTGGCTATATCATAATTTGCTCATGTTGTTTGTGTCAGTAGGTTGCCTGTGTCAAAATCATGCCTGGGGCAAGTACAGGATATAAATATAATCAGATAGCAAGTAACAGAATCTGTAGCACAGTTCAAGTTTAGGTAAGATCATTATTTGTTCCCTAGACCCAACCTACAGCACATTATTTACAGAATTCTAAGTCCAGTTGTGTTTCTTTCTCATGATTGTCAAAACTGACTCTGCATGTGATGGAGTAGAGTATTCAGAACAGAGCTTTTGTTGTTTGAAAGAACAAGATAGGTTCAGTTTTGTGTGTTACCTTGCTTGATGAGCCGCCTGTCAGTCTGCACAAGGTTCATTCCACAAGCATCCTACAAAATCTCTGCTTCTAGTGAATAACTAGCACATCTTTCCTAAATTAGGAAATGTTTTCAGCCTTACATCTCCCTTCCTAATAAATCTTCTTTACTATATGCTTTTAAATATGTCATCTCTTTAGAAGCCTATTTCCCTTTCCCTGGGCAACAGTCCATGTGAAAGAGAGATTTTCCTTATGGAGAGTAGGATTCTGAACAAGGGAGTGATGGCTCTTCCTATGAAAGTCTGTGTTTTGTGAAATAACCAGTAATGGTTCTAAAGAGGACCAAATTCCTGGTCCCTTTCTGTGCAATTTAATGCACTTCTAAGTGGAATCTCTTGATGCTTTTTGTGCTTTTGAAAAGGCCGTATTGTATGACGGTACTGGTTTGACCATTGCTTGTTAAATGTGCTGGTAAGCCTAAATACTGCTCTGATCTCTAGCTGCTATTCAGAATCCTACCTCATCAGCTATATTGCTTTCAGAAAGTAGTGTTAAGCAGCAGAACAGTTGCTACAGCTCCTTTCTATGCAGGAAGCTCTTTCTCCCCTATATTTTTGCCTCTCCAAAAGCTTTTTGTGGAATCTTGTACTAGTGTCCTAGGATTAAGTCTGGTTATCTTTGCATATGCAAAGTTGTTCTCTTTCAGAACCAGAGTTGTTGTATTTCAGAAACAAGTGAAAAATTTGCCAGTTGTAGTCCACAGAGTTCACGCTTGAAATACATACAGAGGGCAGCAGTATGTGCAATTTTTGATCATTGCATCACTTATTGTTGAAATCTTTGGTTCTTACAGTGCTCATACTGTTGTCCTAACAGCATAGGTGCACCTCTCCATGAGCATTATCAGATTGACCTGTTGCTGAGCATTAAACAAGAAATTAATGGTAAAATGCCTGTTGGTACACACCAGAACAGAAGAACAGTCTCCTAATATGTACCTGCTGCTGAAGGTTTAATTTTTTGCCTCAGCCCTTTGGTAAAAAGCAGCAACAGAGCTTCCTTTCTGAAATGTCCCACTCGTTGTGTGGTTGTGGTAGTGATCTGGCAAAATAACAAAGAATTTTTGATGAGAGGTTTGTTAGAGCATATGTCTGCTATCCACAGCTACGTCATCTTTTTTACATCCATACAACAGTATGCAAGTCAATCTTAGTTGCTTTGGCTCTCGCTAAACTTCTTGTGAAAAGGGATCTGCCTCCGCCCATGTTGTACCTTAATATGAGTAGTAGCTGTAGCCTGCCTAGGGAATTTATGTGCAGGGAATAGTCTGGGGCTCATGGCCTTTTTTTTTTTTTTTTTTTTTCCCCTTTTAGCTGTGTGTCACCTAGTGTGCAAAGTGTAGTTTTGATTTGTCAGATGGAATCACTGAAGGAATCATTTTACTTACGTCCAGGCAATCAGGTCCCTGCCGTTGGTCACAAAGAATTGCTTTTCTGTATGAAATCTGTAGCTGAAAGAGTGATTGTTCATGTTACAGTAATTTGTACTGTCTTCAAAATAGGTTGTTCACACAGTGTGACCTGTGAATCAAAGTCCTGCTTCTCAAGGATGAATGACCTTGAGGTTAGGCTACACTTCTAATTTCCTTCAGGATCTCAACAACAGGAGGTTAAAGGGAGGGGCAATGGTTGCGCGGTCCTAGTAGGCTCAAAAGGGTCTAATCTATACAAATACTGTGGACAAACAGACTTGGATCCTGGTTTCAATCCATGTAACTCTTTTCTGAACAAACAATACAATAAAGTAATGGTTCTTTTTCCTCTCCATCAACTGTTTTTTAAATTTCTGGTTTGTTTTGTTTTTTTAAATTAAGCAACAGACTAAAACCTCAGAAATGTAAAGTTATCTGCAGGCTAGGGAGGTTTTAAAAGCAATTATTTGGAAGAACTAAATTGGATTTTCAGGAAAACTTTTGCGTGGGTCAGGCTGGCAGTGCCGTGAGCAGGGATCTCAGGGTGCTGGGCATTTGGCAGACTGCTGGACTGGAGGAGAAGGTTCTGGGGGTGATAGAAAGTAACATCATCCACTTTCTGGGTTTCTGTTCGTAGTTTCTGTAGCAAAAGACTTTATTGAAATGCTTTCAACCTAATTTTCCTAGTAAGGACTGAGGGGAGTAGCACAGGAAATATTGACATAACGCTGTTGCCTCTAAGGAAAACTGTTCAGGTCTTGCATCAAGTTAGCTTAGAGTAATTTTGTTAGCAGTGGTCTGTGGAACTTGCCCAAATGTGCTTGAGAGTCTAATCTGCCTCAGCATATTTAGGAATTACCAACTTCCATGTTAGTGAGGCAGGGATCTATAACAGGGAAGAATGCTGTAGGTATTAGATCCTTTCTGATGGATCTAAGAGAATTGTCTGGACGGTGCTGTTTTGTCATTCTGTGGCTATGTTCTGTTACATGTAATAATGTTTTGGGTTTTTTATATTTTTATTTTTAGCCACCAGTTTAGTCACCACTTGATATAGATCAGTTTTATTTCTGGGTAGGTTGTTTTTATTAATGGCTTTTGTTTAAATTTAAAAATTTTCTGGCATCCATTAACTTGATATCCAGGTATGTAAATACCTTTGGAACTGAGTGAACTAAGGAAAATTGCTTTGCAAGTGGAAAAATAGATGCAGCTAGCATTCAGTAGTATGTAGGATCTAGGCTGTGGCATTTATGTTAATTTGTCGAGTATTTTATTAAATATTGGTGCATTATTTTAGTTTTGTCCTGCTTTTGAGTGTAATAGTACACCATGTGTGTATATATATCTCTTTTATGTTGAAGGTTAATAGTAAGATAGAAATGACTAGTCTTAAACAGCATGACTGTTCCTTAGTTTCTAAAATAGATTGGAATGGTTATATTTTTGCAATGGTGGTATTAATGTCTGTTTTTATTTTTTAAATACTATTTTGTTATGTATTAAAAGCTTACCAGTTTCTCACCAATTTCTCACCAATTCAGTTAGTCTTAAAATACTGCTTCTCATTGCAAACCTTGTATCTACTGGATCTTGAGCATGCTTACTTATCTCACCAACCTTTTTTTTTTTCTTTTCCTTTTTTAGGATGTAGATATGATGGATCAAAATGGAATGACACCTTTAATGTGGGCAGCTTACAGAACGCATAGGTAATACCTCACTGCAGTTTTGACTTTCTCTTGATAACTAAGTGGCATATAGTAGTGACTGGTTTTGATTTTTTTTTTAAAGGTTTTTATTTTTTGGTTTACCTAGTCAATGCTCTTTCCACAATGGCCACTTTATCTTTCTTCGTTTATGATTGTTGTGAGTTAACCCCAGTAGGCAGCTCAGCCCCACGCAGCCACTTGCTCGCTCCCACCCAGCAGGATGGGAAGGAGACTCAGAAGGGTAAAAGTGAGAAAACTCATGGGTTGAGATAAAGACGGTTTAATAGATGAAGCAAAAGCTGCGCACCCAAGCAAAGCAAAACAAGGAATTCATTCATTCACTGCTTCCCATTGGCAGGCAGATGTTTAGCCATTTCCAGGACAGCAAGGCTTCATCACCTGGAACAGTTACTTGGGAAGGCAGATGTCATAACTCCAAACGTCCCCTCTTCCTCCTCCTTTCCCCCAGCTTTTATTGCTGAGCATGACATTATGTGGTCTGGAATTTCCTTTTGGTCAGCTGCGGTCAGCAGTCCCAGCTGTGTCCCCTCCCAACTTCTTGCCCACCCCCAACCTACTCGCTGGCAGAGCAGTGTGAAAAACAGAAAAGGACTTGATGCTGTGTAAGCTCACTGATAGCTAGAACATGGGTGTGTTATCAACACTGTTTTGGTCACAAATCCAGAACACAGCACCATAGGAGCTACTATGAAGAAGATTAACTTGATCCCAGCCAAAACCAGTACAATGACCTATTCAAGAGAGAGGATATTATGCAGAAGTACTCACTAATATGAACTTTTAGTTTAGAAAGTAAATTTTCCTGTGGAGATGATTGGAAAAAGTTGGTGTAAAACAACATTTCTCCAGAGAGCAAATTTGTCTGAATTAGATTCCTGCTTGGAAGGGCTTATCTCCATCAGTTGTTGAGAGGAACATAGGCTAGCTTTTACGAATACCTACCATTACCAACATTATCATTCTATTTCATTTTCATCTTTTGGAATATGAAGTGAAAATACAACATGTTTTGAACTTTGGTTGTTATCTGCCAAGTATATAATCCTGTGCATGCTTTTACAAATCTGTTAATACTGTTAGGTTTTGGTAAATGTGAAAACAGGATTGTATAACAAATGTGTTTCATTACATCCCAGAACAAGCTGTCTTACTGAGCCCCTTTAAAAGTCAACAGAATTGTGGTTGCTTTTTGGTGGGAAGGGAATTTGAGCCATTCATAATCTTCAGCAAAAAATGTCACTTTGCTATTATGTAGTATACCTGATCAACATTCTTTATAGAAATTGAACTCATTAACAATAAGTTGGTATGGATTTGAGTTCGTCTTCTGTAGATCTAACAAGAATTTTCTTTTCTAGTGTGGATCCAACCCGATTACTACTTACATTTAATGTTTCTGTTAATCTTGGAGACAAATATCACAAAAACACAGCATTGCACTGGGCTGTGCTAGCAGGAAATACTACAGTTATTAGTCTACTGTTAGAAGCTGGAGCTAATGTTGATGCTCAAAATATAAAGGTAAACACTTGGTCTGTTTTTATTGTAAGTGGTTTGAGGCAGAAATAACAGCGCTTATGATAAATCTCAAGAATAGATTATTATTGTGGGTACGGTGGGATCATGAAGATGGAGCCAAAGCCATGCCACTAATATTTAAATTGGGAATCAGTTTTTCCTAACAGTGATGCATAACCACTGCACCTTCAAAAGTAGTCATGTAAATAATTTACCAATGGTTATGTGCAGTGGGAGTGGGGTGTGCAATTAGACTGCATGCGTGAAGACCCATGCGTTTGGATGCAAAATTGGAAGTCTGACTGAATATCTTCTAGTGAAGTTCTGGGGTGATGGTCTTTTTTTTGGAGTGAGATGTGAGACATCTCTGTCCTCTTCCAGAGAGATGACAAATTGCCTACTATATCTCCCAGTGGCAGTAAGGAAGTTGGAGGCCTAAAAATACCAGGAGTAAAAAATAAGCAAATGAGCTCTTTTTTGCATCAGAACTTTAAGTTGCCTGATTACTCTGCGAGAACCTCTTAATGATGAAGCTGGATTCAGCACTAACGGAGCCCATCCCTAGCATATGTTAGACCAGCCCAGCAGCTGTTAGAATTTATGCCATAGACTTGGAGTCTATAAGAGCTTCTCCAGCAGTGAAAGGTGGGGCTATTGAACGTGTTTTTGTCCATTGCCTCCAGACTATTCTGTGTATCAAATTAGATGCATTTCACCACCCAAGCTGTTTCTTCTGTGGTGTCAGAGAAGAATTCACTTTTAGAAAAAGAATTATCTACTCAATTTCTCTTCAAGTATTTGTATTTTCCACTTAATGAGTGTTACAGGGGGAGTGGTTACACTGGAAAATACAGCTGTAAATCCACATTTATAAAATATTGAATACTTAATTGAATTTATTTGACATTTTACCTACTGATTAAGATGGCCAGGGCCTATTTTGCTTGGCCACAAGTGATAGAAATATGCTAAAATAATATATATACACGTCCCTTTTCTTGAACAGCATGGAACAGTCTTTTTAAAGGTGCAGTCAAATTTTGCTAGTAGCTTTCTAGGTCCTACATCCACTTTAGAATATCAGAAATACTAATGATCATGAATGAAAACTCATTAGAAAAATCACATGGCTTTTCACGTGTTTTAAAACAAGTCAACTAGCCTCTCGCATGTACCAATCTGAATATATGATAATTATTCATGGTCTGTAAGGTCAGTCGTGTGGATGAATTATGCTTCTAGTCTCACTTCTTGTAAAATGTTGAAAAGCTTTTTTCTGTGCCACCTAATGGTAAAAATGAAGGTATTTTTGTTGAAAAAAAATCAGTGTGTCATACCTTGCTTCCTTTTGCAGACTGGTTAGTGTGATTAGAATTTTAAGGTCATCACCTTACCTACATTTCTGGACTCTTATGAAATCTGTCATAAAAATTCATATGTTTTTGGCCGAATGAAAAAGTATCTGCTAGCCTGAAGCAGTTCATGGTCTCTCCTTCTTTATTGACAGACAGCAGCAGTCAGTAGAAAAATAGGGTTTTGAACCTGCTGGATCATGATATCTTTCCAGTCATGCCAGAAGACATGTGCCTGGTTTCATTAACCACTGCCTGCCTTCTGCGGTGGAGTCTAGGTTTCTTGCATGCCTTCCCAGGTTTCTAGGATCTTCAGAGGATCAAAATCATTCTAGCACTGGCAGTTTTGCCATCCTGCCAGTGGCTTTATAACAGATGCTGATTTGGGTGATAGTAAACATATAGGAAACATAAGAATTTGGTTGATTTTTATAGGTATATAGAAACTCAGTTTTGTGCTTCTCCTCTGACTGTTCAGCAAAAAAGTTTTCTTTGAGCCAAAAACCGGTTGTTAAGTGTCTGGCTCATGTTTCCCCAGAAATAAAAGGAATCATGAAAGGCTGCTTTCTGCTGCAGTCACGTCCAGATTTCTGCAGCACTATCTAGTGAAGTGCTTTTCTCAGATAGCCCATGGAATTGACCACAAATGGTGGTAAGACAGCTAAGTTTAAAGAAATACATTGGCTGAAAGCCATTCATCTTTTTCAAATTATGAAGTGGCTGAAATATTAGGTGCGAGCTTTGACCTTGTTATCGGCTCTAGGCAGCCTGTGTTAAAAGACGCATGCTGCTGGCTGCCTAGGTTTGGAACAAATTGGAACCAGTCATCTCAGTAAGGTGCTTTTTTACTTTGTCTGACAGTGAGAAGTATATGAACAATAGCACTCTTATTCTAGAATAAAGCTTGATACAAGCAGTGCGTTTGTCCTGTTTGTGTTATTCATCCTCTTTATATTATGCTGTACAAGAAAATAGTACTTTTCTTTTGGTAGTAGGATACTTTCTTTTTCCTTTTTGAGAACTACATTACAGTTGGGAGTTGGAAGCTGCTTTTCAGTAGTCAAAGTAGAGTGGGTTTTTGTTTGGTTGGTTTTTTGTTAAGGAAATTATCTGCCACACCAGTAGACCGATTGGGCAGATGAGGACAGGGTTTCACAGGGAGTCAGTTTATCACTGGGGGCCAAGAGGAAACCTGTAAATTTTATTTAAATATAAGCAGAAGCTCCTTTTTTACTAGAGAGTGATAGAGACCTAAAAGAGCTTTTATAGTTTAAGGAAGATTATTTTTTTTTAAATTCTGTTAATGAATCATTGAATGGACTTTAGATGTAGTTTCTTGATTATGCAGTGTATCTGTAGGCTTATCTGTGGAAGTCTACATGTAAAGTTCCCTATGGTAATGACTCTTCAGATTATTCTTTCTGTCTAAACACTTTAAATATATACTATTGAAGCCTCATTGCTTGCTGGCAAACTTAAGTGTGTTACTAGACTAAGTTCCCCGACTTTTTTTTTTTTTTTCTTTCTAAGCAAGTCAGCTATCTACCACCCCTGTGAATACAAGGAAAATATTAAAATGGCCAGATGATGAGAAGCATAGTCAAAGACTTCTTTAAAGCTCCCTCAATCTTTTTATCTAGGCAGTTCCTAGGTGTCTCATGGCCCTCTAGTGGAAGGGATGCTCAGCTGGACCCCAAGACAACTTCAGGATTTACTTGGGAGATCAACTCCCAGAGGGGATTGCTTGTCCACAGGTAATCTTTACAGTCTGGATATATAAGGTGATATTAAAACAACAGCATCTCTGGAGTTTTCCAGATATTAGCAATTCAAGGTGCTATTAAATTTGTGATGAAGCAGGCACCATAGTTTATTTCAGGCGTTTCTGTTGAGGATGGAGTTAACTTAATCTGTTTCTTAAACATCTGGCTAAATAACTTTGAAGCCAAGTTAAGTCAAAAGGTTATTCTTTTTTAACTGACTTTGGTAGTTACACTCTCACATAGGAGTGCAAGATCCTGTTAAGTAGCAAAAAACTTCACCTCATAATGTGTAGTCTGTGCTATTTAGTCTCCTTTTAGAGATTTGGAGCAAGATTTCAAAGGCAAAAATGACAGTTAAGTACTCAACTCCCATTGTCTTTCTATGGGATGTAGATAGCTAACTGTACTTTTTAATCTTTGAAATCTCTTCTGTCTATAGTAATTATTGCCCTTTCTGGGTAATGTCAGTTTCTGGTACCTGTCTCACTTTTTTTTTAGGAGGGGGCCGAGCGATGGAGGATTCAGCCATTTTTCAAGCCTCCATGAATGGTTTGTTTAGGAGGGGAGTTAACTCCAGTAGAAGAGAGGAGGAGTCAAAAGCAAAACTGAAGCTGGAGGTACCTGCAGTTGGTTGTCTCTTGCCTCCTCTATAATTTTAGACCCAGTCAATAACTTCTATTTAGCTCTCTTCCTAAATGTTTAAAAAGCAATAAAAGCAAATCAGTTTAGTAGGCACCTTTGGCCCCTGTATCTCTCTGTGTCTCTCTTTTGCTTTGTCTGTCAGTCCTCTCTAAAAGTAGGGAAAGAGAAAGCATGGACCCTTGCTGGCTTAGCACCCAAAGTACATGAAGCACAAGCTAAGCATAAAAGCTCAGAGTTTTGGAATAAGTTGGACATGAGCAATCAGTTTATTCTTTCCCGTTTTCTTCCTAGGACTTCAGTAACTGAGATGAATATAAGAACATTAAGCTTGTGGAAGAAATTCCTTATAGAAAACATTCCATGATATTAGTAACTTCACTCTGCCAAAAAGGCAGAGAATTAACTGAGAAGTCAGGCTTTAGACTGGGAGAGTTTCCATGATCCAGTGGGTCACGAGTTCTTGTTCTTTGCTTGATTTCTGCTGCCTGTCAATAGCTGAGGGGGAAGCACAGTCTTTAATTTACAGACTAGTAGACTGTGTGTAGAACAGTGAAACATAGATGTGTTATGCCAAAGGCAACAATATTGCTATGTCAGGATATACATATTATCAGGATCACACATTTAATATTCTACTTGTCCACGCATGTATAGTTATGAGAGAGTGAAAAAGACCAAAAGGAATGAATGATTTTTGGTGTCAAGTAAGCTGCAGAGCAAAAAGTATGCCAGAATGTATCTTAAACTGATGTAAAATATATTATTTTTACCTGCCAATCTTCTGTTTCAAAAGTGCTCTTGAATGCATTTTGGTTTTAAATTGGATGTTTCCCACTTTTATACTTCCGGCAGGGAGAATCACCACTTGATCTAGCAAAACAGAGAAAAAACGTTTGGATGATCAATCACCTACAAGAAGCAAGACAGGCAAAGGGATATGACAGTCCATCTTTTCTGAGAAAACTAAAAGCTGATAAGGTAAGAAGTAGTATAACACTTAAGTAAATCAATATTACTGCTGTTGGTGGTTTGGGGGGGGTGTGTGTGTAAGGTAAGCAGTTCAGTACTGTGGTTTCCCCACATTTCAGTTTTAGGAAACATCTTTTTGTTATGACAAAAGTGATAGCAAAAGAAAAAAAAAGGCTTTATTCAAGGCAGGAGGGAAAGAAAATCCTAAGCCTCCATGGTTACCTTTATTTTTTTGTGCTAACTGAATGTTAGGAAAGTACCAAGTGGTCTGGTATTTTTGGAGATAGCCAAGACTTTCACAAAGCTGACTCTCAAATATCTAAGGAAGGAAGCATTTTAGATATCCTGAACTCTGATCTCCTCTCTAATTATGTAGTGTTTTGTGTTGAATGAAAGAAGCAGTCAATCTTGGCAGTATAATGTAATATATGAATCTCTAATGTGGAGGCCTTTTTCTTCTCAGGTTATTATTTAATACTGCAGATAGGAGGAGGCAAGAAATGAGGGTAGAAAGGATAACATATTGCTCTAGCATGAAGAACTGTCTACCTGCCTATAGTTTGATAACTTACATAGAATTAATATTTTCTTACCAAGCAGGGTGTTGTGATGGATATTAAGTATTGCTATCACTGATTTGTTACAACTTCTTGCTTTAAAGATACATTGCATCTCGATTATTAAAGCAGTGGCTACAGCCTGTGCTTTAATCCTGTGGTAATATAATAACGCAATGATTATTGACTTTAAGTGATTTGTGCATTGCATTGTGTGCACATGTGCATTGTGCCTGTGCTATGAGTATCTAGAAAGAGTTCAGTGCCTTCATCAGGAATCGTACCCTCATAGTATAAGACAAAAAGGTCCTATCTTTCTTCATCGGTGCTTCAGTATGACTGTATTTGTTACTTATGTAACTGCAGTCTGTAAAGTTCACTGAGATTACCATGTGCTGTGTAGTATTTTATACACTTTGACATATTCTTAAAAAAGAGCTACTGTTGCCTTTATTCTGGATTAACAGCAGAGTCTCTAGAAGACAGTTCTTCTAAAATAAATAAATAAATGATTTGTTATAAAATTTTAGGAAGGTTTTTTTTCTTGTACTTTCATTGGAGATATGTGAATATAGGAAACGAGAAAAAACTATGAAGATTCCTCCCCCCTATGTTGAGCTTCCTGAAAATTTATTTAAGTTCTTGTGACTGTCCTGTTTATTATAGAATATTATTACACAATCTGTTCCTGAAAATAGAGTTACTTACTGATATTTGTTTCTATATAGGAATTCCGTCAGAAGGTGATGCTGGGAACTCCATTCCTAGTTATTTGGCTGGTTGGGTTTATAGCAGACCTAGACATTGATTCTTGGCTCATTAAAGGGCTGATGTATGGTGGCGTTTGGGCTATGGTGCAGTTTCTTTCAAAGTAAGTGTTTTACCAGGACACTGTCTGTTTAGTGTGCACACAAGAAATGCTTTGCTGGCATCTTTATGGGATAAATAATCTTAAACTTCTATTTTTTGTGTGTTTTTTTGACATGCAACATTAATTTTTTGTTGGAATTTTTTTTATTACTATTTCTGGGGAAGATCTTGTGCGACAGCTCTTGTAATGCTCTTTTGTCTTGCAAACAGCTATGGAATTACCTTGGGTGAATACCACTGAGCTAATAGAAGCTAACAGCAGAACAGAAATTCAGTCATTATCCAGAGGAGGGTGCTGAATGTCTGTCTACAAAGAGTTATCAGCATGAATTTTGCAGAAAGCAGTCAAGGGGAAAGTTACTAGAAAGGAATAGGAAAAAAGATATATGCAAGCGTGCTATTAAAACCTATTTTTTTAGAATTTAAATACACAAAGGCATCTAAAGAGATTTATAGAGAGAAATGAAGTCGGAGTCAGATTTTGTAGCTTCTGTTGTTGTGGAAAGACTAAAGAAAAAGGCTGCTTTCTAATAATGTTTTTAATTTGTTACGTTATCATAAAGAATTTTAGTTGTGTTTGTGATGACTTTAAATATCTGTAAATGTACCTACGTATACACATGCACACACATACACATGCAGGCATGCTCCAACGGATTTTCAAGATCTGTAGACTACTTCATCTGTCCTTTGCTTTTTGCTGTCATGTGTGGTATGTATAGAAGAACTTACTGTATCATTATACTTAGGAGCTTTCTGCTTTTCTGGCATTGCATGTCATGTTTATTAGAACCACTTGCTTCTCCTTCTTTCTGTTTAAAGAGGAAAAGAAAATATATCTGCTCCTTAACCAAGTTCATAGAATTTTAGTGAACTTAGTACACTGGGAGGGAGGTGCGGGGTCATCAAACTTTTGTCTCTGCAGAATCTTGGAGATGATCTGTTCAGTCTTTTTGTCATCTCTGAGGCTGTGCAATTTGCTGACCTCTTCCCACAAAGAATTTATTTGGCAGTGCAAATCCTCAACCACGCCTCCTGCAGGAAACAAGAACAAGATTTCTTCAAGTTTCTCAAGATCTATGTTTTGTCAAGTTTTATATTTTTGACCTACCTGACGCATATTCAGGATTAAAGTTCTTGCTTTCTCTCATCCTTTGCTTAATGCTTAATATAAATACTTTTTGAAATGTTTTTCACAAAGCCCAGGTTTGAATGAGACTTTTGCTATTATTCTAGTAGTATTTCCTTTCCCTGTTGAATTTTAGCGGATCTGCTTAGCTGTGTTTTTCTCCCTATTCCTTTCAAACACACAAAAAATGCACAGAAATCACTGGGAAAAAAAAAAAAAGATTACTGCTGAGTAACTACTGTGTGTCCAAATTTACATTCTCTTATTACTCACCATCTTAGCTCATCTTCCTTGTAGGATTTTCTCAAAAGACCTAAGAAACTTCCATTAGAGAAGAGACAGTTACTGCAAGGGAGTAAAGGAGCGAAATGGAAACTACTTGGTGCACACATTTGTCTGTGGCAGCCCTGAGGGCACCACCAGGACAAAAACCAAAATGCATCAATGTAAGGATGTTTAGGCAGATGATGGAAGAAGTTTTATTTCAAGGAGTTTAGTAGTTTAGAGTGTGACTTTTGATATGTTTAGCAATTTTTTCTTGAATATGGAGTGACCTAGTCACTCACCTAGTTTGTCTCAACTATATTCAACTTTATTCAGAATAGTCTTTAAAATGAAAGAGTATAAGAAGGTGAAAATAATTCTGATGGCTTAATTTTTTTTTTTTAATTAAAGTAGCAGCATTTTATCTTAGAACTTGGCAAATCTAGTGATATGGGAAATGAATTAATCTGGGATTTTTCTGACTTTCTATTGGCAACTGTAACAGAAGCAAAAGATTCAAGAATCTGAAATATTTCAAGTATGTAGGGTGATAACACCAAGGTCTCTTAAGCTTTTTCTTACTGAAGTAATTTTAACATGTAATTTTCATTGTATGGGTTTCCAAAATATCTTCAGCACTGAAATCTCATAAGTAAATGTAGCTTGCAACCACTATCCATGTAGGCTAGGAATCTCACAGGTTTCTAACTGCTTTCACAGCTTAGTTTTAGTATGAGTATTTACTCGTTCTACCTTTCTTGTCTAGTTCTTGACATTCACTTCAAAAGTAAATGTATAAATTTTTAATTAAATAACTTTGAGTCATGACCCTTCATCTGGACAGGTTGAAAACAGGAATTTCTCATGAACTTTGAAGGTAAAAGTGAGGAAAATGTTTTTATGGCATATTTTGCAGTATCTCATATAGTACATATTTTAACGGGAAGTGTTTTTCAGAAGCAGTAGTTCAGGATTTACATTTTATAAGTTGAAACTTATCGTGTGACATTGCTCCTACTTTACAGGTCATTCTTTGATCACTCCATGCACAGCGCACTGCCTCTTGGAATATACTTGGCAACAAAATTCTGGATGTACGTGACGTGGTTCTTCTGGTTTTGGAATGATATCCTTTTTTTGTGTACAGTAATAAGTAATATTTTTTTCATGTTAGCAGTATGAGGTAGTGCCTAGATATGTGCTACATATAAGAGTAAGTAAACCGATTAAAATTTTGAAATGGTTATCTCCATTAAACGTTGCTTTCTATATTGATGGTAATTATTTTATCACTTTTAAAATGTGCATGCTATTGCTTTGCTTCAGTAAGTGAAAGATTTTCCTCAAAATTGGCTTACAATAGTCTGCAAAATTTCCTGTGCTTTACCAGTTTCTTAAGTGGGGGAAATGTAAGCAACTCCATAAAATATGTTCTGGCTGTGAGGTGACAAGGTGTAATTGATTGCATTTTTAGACACTGCTTTTCTGAAAAGCAGTAGGTAATTTCATGGTATATATCAATTCCAGTGGAATTAGCTTTATAGTTAGTTCTTCCTAAAGATTTTGCAAATTTGATTTCATAAAAACTTTAGATCTATTTGTTAACTGTGTTTTCAGTCTTTGAAGATTTATGTATTAAGAACACTAGATTATAGAGAATCAGCATATGCCCATCTTTTTATGTTTTTGACTGTCTGCCCAGATACGAACTTTTCGTACTCACAGGGGTAGAAATTGATTCAGAGTTCACTGCAGAATGTCAGTTATCCACCTTAAGGAAATAGATTCAAATTTTTAAACAACTTTCTTGGTTATTGTAATTACAATAACCAAGAAAAAATAGAGGTTTAATGTTTTATTAAATGTTTAATGCAGTTCTTACAGTTGTAAATAGTTGAAGTGAACTTAATATTTATGATGGATGTTGGCTTGACTTTTTTAGAAACTGGTTTTCTTTTCATCCGCAAAGGAATTACCATGAAATAGGATAGTAGCAGTGCAACCCTTTTATCATCTTGTTCATATGTTCTCCAACCTTAGCTAAATGAGCCTCACATTTTTGGGTTGAGAACAGAGAGGACACCTTGTTTCCATGCTACCTTTGGCTTCCATACTGACAGTGTTTGCAAAGGTGCTGCTGTGAATAATAGCAGTCCCATGTGACTGGAGATGACTGCTATTTCATGTTTAAAAAACCTAAAAATGAAAATCTGGTAGCTGTTAAGTAAAAAAAAAAAAAATCTATTTCTATCGATATTAGCATGAGTATGTATTGAAATAGTTATTTAGAAGTGCTGGTCGTACTACTAGTCTCTCTGTCTGGCCTGATTTTCTATGTTTTTACTCAATTAAATTTACTAGTAACTGCAGAATGAGGAAAGTGAGTACAAAATTACTATGAAAAACATTTTTAAAAGCAGTAGTTAAAAATGGAGGTATATTTTTCCAGTTTTTATGGAATGGAGTAGAACTGTCTAATTATGTCATGCCTCTAGACTGAATTTGCTTTTCCGTTCTTCTTGTTAAGAAAACCTGACTTTTGGCAAATAGTAAAATACAAGTTTCTGAGGCAGTTATAATAATGACACTATCTCATTTCTGAATCTCAGCTCTCCATACCTTGTAGGTTTTCTTCAGAAATTCACGTTTGCTAATGCTACTACATATTTTGGGTTGCAAATGTTGAGCTACTGTGAAATGCTTTCTTGTGCTAACATAACATCAGCTTGAACCAAATCTAAGAATGTGTGCAACTTTAAATCAAAGTCCTTGACCACATTAAAATGGCTGCACAGCCAGCACAACTTGCTGATGGCCTCTATCTTGATGTAGAAAGCTGTCCCTTAAGGCTGGCAAATTGTGAGATTTTTATTCTGAGATGCGTATTTTCTTCATATTTGTGCCAACTTGGTTAGATTTTTATTTCTGTTAGCCATTCAGATTAACGTAACTTGAAGGGGTTTTTTTTGTCACAGAATAATGTTCATTGTCCACTAGAAGTAGTACCGTAGACAATTAATTACCCTAATAAAGTCTGACTTCAGAATGTCAATAAAATACTGTACTGCTTCTGTAATTTAAGGTAGGTGCCTCAAAACCTTTGCAACAGTCTTTTTCTACACAGAAGTAGTAGTCTAAAAACTTCAGTTACTAATTGCTTTCATTAGAGCTGACACAACTCTCTGACAAGCAGTTTTAGAGACTTAGTGCTTGAGGCCATCATCCTTTAATTGGTGATTTTTTAATTGGAAGTCTTTGTAATAAGATTCCAAATTCATTCTTCTTCTTTTGGAAAATTGCCCTCTAGCTTTATTGGAAAAACGAAATTGCATGCCTGCTCTATTTTTATAACATGAGACACAGCATTGTGGTTGGAGAAAGGATTCTTGTATTTTTACAGCTTTATATGATTACTTACAGCAGACCAGCGTACTACTTTATTCTCTCTAATGTTCAAGTGATAAAACCTGTCTTGGTAGTTTCCACAAATTCTGACCATCTTTTGCTCAGGAAAAAAGTTTCCAGCCTTTAACAACTATCACAAATTGCCTTACTGGAACTTTATATTATAAATAATATAAAGATCTTAATTGCTGCAAGTGTTACTTTAATATTCAGGTGTTTGGTAAGAATTTTTTTTTTGTAGATATGTTGAAGGTGTCTGGAAGATCATCTGACCTTTTGGGTTTAATCCTAATGAGACAGAAAAGGGCAGTCGAAACAATGTATCATAAAGAACAAACAAAACCAAAGATCAGCAGTGCGTTTTCTTGAATTTCAGGGTGGTCACATGAAAAATAGTTCTATAAATTCTAAGTCTTAATGATGTGTCTTCTAAAAGACCAATCTTGAAAGTAAATTCAAACTGTTTAGATGAATCTAGTGTACTGAATTTTTGTAAATGTTTCCATTCTACTGGATTTTTCTCAGCAGCTTCTGAGTCTGGTATATTTGTTAAAATAGAAATCCTATTCTTGCTGGGAATGAGGAAGTTCTGATCTGTGTATTTATGGGTATATGAGTCTATGCTTCCCTGCCACTGTTTTGCTGCTTCCCGTTAACTGTATTTTGCCCATAACAAAGGATGGTTACATCTTGCTCTGTTAGCGTATTCTAATCTTCTGCTGTTTGCAGAGTGTAGGGGGGAAATACCCTCAAAAATCCTACACAATAAATCACTATATTTTAATTTAGTTTTATTTTTAAAGGGGAAAAAAAGGGTTTAAAACTACACTTTTAATAACGTGAGACTAGAATTTCATATTTCATTCTTTTTCATTAGCATTTATAGGTAGAGCGTTCTCTTGTGTCCTGTAAAAGTTTAGGGCACATGTACCAAGTTCATATCTCAGTTGTTCATGCAGTCTTTTCAGTTCCAGCTGAACAAATAGTGCCTGTTATGTCAGAAGGTTCTTATACTGCTCTGTTTTTCTAAGATGTCAGGGTTTGCTGTAACCCAAAATATTCACAGTAATGGGAGTGTGCAGTTTTCATTAATTAAGCTTTTTTGGTATAGCATACTACTTGCAATGCTGAGATAATGAGATGATATAAGCTTATTTATTATTTTTAAAATAATTTATCATTGACTGTATTGATTATCTTATTTCAAATATACTTCATGTATTGATGGGGTTTAGGTGAAAGAAAACAAACACTGCACACTTTTTCAATTAGGGATAATTTTAAAAACTGAGTGTAAGAGAATTCATGATGATTTTCATGCTTTCGCTAAGCTTTTACAATAGCATAGTGTTTTAAAAACTGTAACAAGCTAATTGGTACAGTTAAGCAGTTAAAAACAACAAAAAAAAACCCATTCACATTACCAAAATCAGCTTCAGAAAAATAGCAAAAAGCCTTGCATGCAGAAAGAAGCCAGCAGCCATGTTTCTAGAGGAACCAAAGACCCAAAAAATCCAAACCCCAGGCCCAGCTATGCAGAGCTTCTGTTCCTGTGTCTAAATACTTTTCTAAATTAAAAAAAAAAGAATCTGGAGTAGGGGAGATGGCAGTGAATGAATTTTTTTTGCAAGCTAAGGGATTTTTTTGTTTTATGTTCGATAGAAGATGGAGGTAGAGAGCTTTTGCAGAGCTTCAGCTGATTAAAAATGGATTTTGTCTAATAAATGCCTAGTCAAATGAGGCTTCTTGTATAGCTGTCTGCTGTTATCTACCTGGACTCTTGGATCCAGATGTATGGCTGTTATGAATTGGCAGGTTCATTAGCATGTATTGATTTCTGACAGATTACGCTGGCTGCAGATTTTTCTCTTCAGGAGCAAAGGATTTTATTACTGGGTTTGTAGTTAGTGGAAGGGAGCATCTTGGTATATAATGTGCATTTTGGCTTGGTTTCAGACTCGTGTGGCATGTAGCTGTGATAGGAAGCTGCATGTGTTTGGGCCCTTTTAAATAGGCTGTTCAGGATGAAAAATTAGCTCATCACATGTTTACCTCGCTCATGGGTTGTGGGGTGCTTCTTGGGTTTTAATTTTCTTTTTAATGAGATAGTCTTTTTGGTTCCAAGTGGTTTCCTGGAATAATTTTCATCCTGTTGTACTCGTTCTAATAATTAAAGGATATTGATTAGAACTAAAAGTAGGAAGAGTTTCATGGGTGTTTCTGCTTTGTCTCACAATGAAAACTGGGGAAACCTCATAAAAGACAGCAAATTGGTGACAGAGAGAAGGCGAATGCCTGCTATATCATGCATTTTGCAGCCCTTAATAATATGGTAATGTATTTTTCCTTGCATAGCATTAAATAAGGATGTTAGGACGAAACGAGGCACGCTCTGTGGAGAACGGATTCCCTACTCTATAGCTAATGCAAACCTACAAGGGTATCTTCCATATGGAGAGTTTTGAGAGTTGCTCAAAGTTGCTAAAATCTCTCTGGAAGTAAACTTCAGAAGGGAGTTCAACATGATTTTAGATACCTCTAGTGTGGACATCCATATCCAAGTTAGTTGTTTAAGCTCTCTTCATAGCTAGTGGAGAAAAATAGCCACTTGTGGGGTACTGCTTCTCTGACTTAATTTAAATATCTTGATACTGAAGATAGACTGGATGTAGCTTTTTCCTTTCTGTTGCACATGAAGGCATACTGAGTGATTTAAGGTAGGTGAGATGAATCCCACAGTTGGAGCTGTTTATCTACATCAGATGCTAGAAATACCCTGGGGAAGACAATTCTAACTTTCCTTTCTCCTTCAAAGTCTGGTTGGTTTTCATCCCTTCTCCCCAGTTTTGCTTAAAACAAAATGAGAAATGGGTTTTTGAAGATACTAATGAAAAATACTAATGAAAAATGCTGTTGCCTTTGTCTTTCTCCATTTACATAGTTATTGCTCATCTATACTTAACTCTACTTTCTCATGTAGTCTCCCGACATCTCCCATCCTCAGCACAGAGTACCTTATCTGCCACAATTTACACTCTGTGTTGCACTCATCTGACACCACGTGATAAAAGGAAGGGCAGAACTTAGACTCTGTGGGGCATCTCTTATGCTCCCTCTGTATTTTATGGAGTAAAATGGGGGAAGGGTAAGTTCAGAAAAATTCTGCATACTGTATTTCAACTCGTGTATGGCTTCTTTATCGCACAGGTTGTCCAAATTTGAGTCAGTAAAAAAAAAATTCCAAAACTTTAAGGTTATAAAAACCCTTTTACTGGATAGAAAATAAATTGTCTTCCCCCTATCTTCTTTAACAGTCTAGACATGACGTATAGTAATTAGGAATGGGTCATATAATTTTTTTTTCAATTGTACCTTTATTGTTTGTAACAGATGTCTGATGAAGGTATTTTTAATGAAAAAACAGTTTTCACTGTTGTGGCAAAAACCCTGGTGATACTTTTAGTATTCTAAAGAAAATGTAATATCTCTCTAGCTATACCAATAAGTTGAACCAGCTTATTCTTGGCAGTAGGTAAATTTAGAAGAAAAATAGGAAGAAATTAGATTGTATAAATATTAAAGTCAGAGCTTTTAATCTGTAATGTATCAAATAGAACTGTGAGTGTTTAGTTTGTAGCATAGCTGGTGGGTTTTTCCCCCCCTATTAGAAACTTGCTGGAAACAGCTTGTTAGAGGAAAGATTAATTAGCCTTCAGTGAGTTAATACTAACATTCTACTGTATAAGGTACATGATTAAAATTTTAACTTAACTTGCCAATATTTTTTTTTATTAGAAATCCACAGCCAATTCTTCCCCCCAACAGAAGGAAAACAAAAGTTATTCGAGATACGCTTCACATGAGCAATGAGACTTTGTTAGCATTTCAGAAGCAAAAAGAGGCCTCACTTGTATTCATTCATATTTCAGGGTTCTTTCACATCACAAGAGCAGTGTAGAAGCATTTGAGATACTGTTATTTTATAGAAATTCTGGTGGTTTTTTTTTTCATTTAATATTTGCTTGTATCTATACCATGTAGATTTGTTTATGTAATTTTTTTCTTAATACTGCTTAATGCCTTCAATAAACATCTTTTCCAGTAGAGTCAAACAGAATAGAATATACTTGTAGATAAATAGTAGAATATATTTGAACATCTATTCTAACTTCAAAATCAGATTTTTTCAAAGCAGGCAAAAAAATGGTTTTTTTGGTTGTTGTCTTTAAAGAATTATATACCAACTCAGTACAGATTGCCACGTAATGCTTGTTTTTAAGTCTCATATGCAGGGTTTTGTAATGCAAACACACAATATATTAAACTTCAATTACAGTAGAAGTTCTAATGACTACCGAAGTAGAGAGAAGTATTCATCTAAGTTACTCAGAATGTAGTGTAGTTTGGGTGTGCAGTGATTTGTGCATGAGTAATAAATGTCCTTTTTGCCTGGATAATGCTGCAGAGGCTTCTGCCGCTACAGCTTTGTCAAATGTGGCATGTCCTTGCAGTTATGAGTGACAGCTGATGGGTATCTTTAGTCAGGTTGATCAGGTCTTTTGTAAGTTTATCAAAGTAAATAATTTTCTACCTTTTGTGGAAGAGGCATGTCTGAAGTATTTGGTTTTTCAACATCATTGCTAAGAAATGTTTTAATTCTGTGAAGAAATGTCGTGTTGTAAGACTAAGCATGTTATATGGCAAGTCATTCAACACAGGAAATATATTTTAAAACTAATGGCTATTTTCTGTCTTTATATGGTAATTGATTTTATAAACACTTCCAGAGAATATTACATCCTGTGGTTTTGTAAGTATTAAATGTATTATTATGTTAAAAATAACTTTCATTGATGTAAAATATGGGTATCGCCTTATAGGACCAGGTTTCAGACAATACCTTTCTTGGAGATAAGTGGTGTTGAAACATGATTGCCATGCAACAGTGGTCGTTGCAGCACAATTCCTTCTATGGCTAGAAACAGTCCTTCCTGTGATCTAACGAGGATTTCAAGCCACTGAAGACATAGGCAGTCAAATGACTATCTTATAAATAGAGCTCTGAAATGTTTATTGTGAAAACAGGAAATACTTTTAAGAAGATAAATTTTGTGGAATTTAATTTATTTAAAAGGGAAAATAATTACAAAAACTGAACTATCGTTATTCATTCTTTAGAAGGGTAAGTGCTTTAGAAATGCCTTAGGGAGAACAGCATTTTAAAAAGTAAGTTTTTGAGCAATAGAGAATACTGAGTACCAAGCTAGTTCTTAAAGCAGCGGTGAATTTTGTTAATTCAGAAGACAGTGACTCAAGGGCATTTGTAAAAATCAAATTTATTTACATTTTATTTCAGAATTATCAATGGGTATTTTCAAGAGGAAATTTGGTTTTAAACTTTAGATTCCTTGACTTCAAACACATCTCAATTTTTTCTTTATACATCTTCCATTCCTCGCTAATAGCGTTGCACTTTTCTACAATTTTGGAAAATCCTGGAAATCTGATCCGGGAATCATCAAAGCCACGGAAGAACAAAAGAAAAAGGTAAAGCCATGAGATATGTGAAACTTGATCTTCAGCAGCCTGCAACCAGTTGGTCAGAGTAGTTTGCTGTTCAATACATGAATTTCAATAAATTGTTGTTTAACAAAAAGTCTAAAGTGTTAAAAAGTTCTCCTTTCACTTGCCATCCAGGTTTCTTTTTTTTACATTTGGTATATAGGTTTAAGTGCTTACTGGTCCAAAGTTACATTTAGGTCATTTTGAGTAACAGAATAGCAACTTAGCTTTTCAAGATAAAAAAGTTTAAAAAGCAGTTGGTTGAAAATGAAAATGTGAAATTTCAGAGTTTTGCCATACTGAAACAAACGACCCATTATGGAATAAGCGTTAGGTAATTTTATTCTAAAAAAAATTTCCAGACTTTAAAGCACCTCTAGTTTTCCTTAACTTTGTGTCCAAAAATATTAGACTGACTGAGGATAAAAATAACCAAACCCCCAGGCAGTCTGGGATGGATTTTTTTTTTCCTTTTAAATATTAGAGAAAATATGGATGATCTAATGATACCTTTCTAAGACTTTTTAACACTATTGTTAGCATTTCTAATTTCTTTTTGTTGAAGTACATTGTCCTCAGCAGCCAAACTCAGCATTGAATGTTGCAAAATCATACAAGCAGCAGAAACATTTTGTTTGTTTCATTGTGGGCAAGCTTCCTAGAAGCTCACATCCCACCAAAAGTGAGTTTTGTGCTTCTGCTTCACACTCATTTGTGAAAATACCTATCTGGATTGAAATCTGATGCTTGGAATTATGGCTTTATGTAATGATAAACATATAATAGCCTTTAAAAGATGGTTGTGATAACTTAAATGATTTTTTTTCTCAAGTAACTCATTACTGAATTGATAGTCACTGTGCAGATTTACTTTTGCAAATTCCCTTTCTGTTATTGCGGATTTGCCAAAGTAAGTTCCAGGCTAAATTCTCTTCCTTCAACTGGACTAAATTAAGTAGAAGAGTCAGCAACTGTACTTTGGTTCGGATTCAACGAATTGCACAAATATGCAATTCATTTGATCTCCTTGCTTAAGTAGTTAAGTGCGGTTACAAAAACCTTGCTGAACTGGATAGGAATTATAAAATGCAACTTCCTCAGTCAGTTGCATATGGCTATGAATGTTTTGGATGTCTTACATTGCAGCTAACCAATTTGTGAAATGATCTGTTATCAGGGGCATAAACCACTTTGAGGTGCCTGTCTTACCTTTGTGCAGTGCACTGCTTTCTCATGTTTTTGTAATTTGTCTCCAAATATTTTATGCTGAGTTAGCCTTTAGCTTTGGAATAAGCAACCAAGAAAGTTCTTTTAATTCCAGATGACCAAGTTAAGTACGTTTGGAAATATGTAGTAAGCAACAATTTCAGATGTTTATTCATCCGATATGTCATGCCCTTTCTTCTGTGTTACAAAATAACCCAAGTCACTCCTAAAATAAGTAAATCAGTAATAAATAAACAATTCCAAATTTTCAAAATCAAATATTAATAGTTCAAAAGCACATAATATAGTTCCAATATTTACAAACCACAAAAACATGGCTCTAACTCAAGTACTCCTGGGTCTCTATGCTGTAATCTCTAAGGAGACTTATATTTAAGTGGTTTATCTGCTCTTGTTCTGTTCTGTTCTCCTGAGCTTTGGAGTCTTGCTTGTGGACAATACTGAACTCCGGTGCTGAGCATCACAACATGTGCATTCCTTTGTGCATCCTTTCATTAGTCTGTAGTGTAGTGTGTACTCCCACTGAAATTGTCCAAAATATATTAAGGTATCAAAAACTGTATCAACAGTATTTAAATCATGGTGGATATGTCTTGTTGGGGTTTTGCTTTCTATTCATCTGGTTTATTTGCAAAAGTTACTCTTGTGAGGGAGGCTCTTTCATTTCAAGTCCTGTAGTGGGAAATGTTGTTAGAGCAGTGAGGAATGGCAGAGGGGAATGTAGAGTACTGAAGCTGGCAAGATGTAAGAGGAACATGTAAAGGCTTGTGAATGGCAGTGGTTGGTCAGAGAGGGGATCTCAAGGGTTGCAGTGGTGGAGGCAAAAATACTGGGCCAATAGTAAATGGAAGTAAAACAAGCGAGGAGAAAAAGTAGTCCAACTTTCAGAGCTTAGAAGTGTTAGAAAACTGTAAAGATTGTTCCTCATTTACTTAAGATCAGCAGGGAAAGCATTAAGACACTGATTTACCCCTGGACTGTGGACTCTAGCTTTTACTGGTTACTTTGAGGAAAAGTTTCCATAAGTTTTTCCTAACCAGTTATTAAGTGTAGTATTTTGAAGGAAAACTTCTGTGGCTTCAGTCAAGATACCCACCTTAGTGGTCATCATCTAATTAAGGAAGTTACGTTTATATTGCTATGGTGAGAAAATAATTGTAAGGACTATTTTATTGCTTCTGCAGTTAGAAACCACCTTGATGCATAAGATACGCGTGGTTTAAAAGGGAGCAGTAGATTAATCTATTTGCCATTATTCTGTTCGTGCTGGGCGAATTCCTTCTGGTTCAAGGAAGGCTATTCTGGCAAAAGATGTTTTCAGGATATTTTCCATATGTCGCAAATGTCATTTAAGTCTCATGCAGCACACATTTCAGCTGCTGAATTTTAAAACCTGCTGGAAACCGTTTAATAGAATACTAGGTTCCTTCTGTTCCAACAGTGAAATGGGTACTGAAGGAGTGTACAAAATAAAAAAAGCTGTCATTTAGTGTGCAGGTAGAGGCATGCTTTAACTGATACCTACTTCTGTGCATCACTTGACCCATAAGTACAGCATTATCTATAAGAGGAGGTTTAGTTTGCGTTATTTCTTTTCTTTCTTGAAGCTTCAACATCTGAGGAAAGAGGTGAATATAGATTTAAAGGTTGTGATGGGTTACCTCTGGAAAGAAAGTCTGGTTTTTAGACTGGCTGATCCTGCTAGCTAGTTTTATTTGTGTTCCTGTTTAGAAATTCAGCTGCATTAATTTTAGTAAGTTTGACAACAGGTTAGTCAAACTGGTGCTAATCACTGTGTGTATGTATCAAAATTAATATAAGCTTGCTTTTTCTCTAATTAAACCTAGATAGAGTAGGAGTAAGTATAAGCTGGAATTAATTTAGAAGTAAATGTGCATATTGGTTTAACAAATTAGGTTTAAAACCAGTTTCAGCTGAATTTAAGTTTTTCCTGTGTGTACAAAGTACCTGAAATAAATAGAGTTCACAACCCTGCAGCAGCAGTTCAGAAGCAGCTATTACAATGGTTGTCAGTATTTGCAAATATGCTAAATTCTACTTTCTTTTTTTTTTCTCTTTTTTTCTGCAGACAATAGTAGAACTTGCAGAGACAGGAAGTCTGGACCTCAGTATATTCTGCAGTACCTGCTTGGTAGTGTATTTTTTAATCAATTGTAGCACTGATTTTTTTTTTTTTTTTTTAATGCTACATCAAAATTAGATGTTCCTATACTGAACACATTTTTGGCCTTCATAATGCAATTTCAAGGGCAGGATTTATTTGTAATCTTTAATTTAAGTAGTGTTTTCAATAAATAATATATCTGGACACAAAAAACCCTGCAACAATAAGAGGAAAAAAATTATCACTGTGGAAATACCTTGCCAATGTCGAAATCCAAATATCCAATATATCTACCAAGATGGCTGGTTATACACCTAACAAGTTATGAAAATCACAGGTGACGTTTCACCACCTCTGTAACTCATAGTAAAATTACGTGGTGCTTCTAGTAAAATATTTTTTTCAAAAATCAGGTGTATTTCTCAATTTGGCAGTAATCGGGGAGGGGGGGGGAACAACTTAATTTTTGTAAAGACTGCCAAATTGTGAGCAAATACTTTTCTTGGATTAGTTAGTACTTAGTTTCACTACAGAAAATTTAAAAGGAAATAACTGCTTAAGGGAAAAAAAAAGTAACCACAGTAAATGTAATGTGTTTCTTTTCTAGAAAGCTAACTAGTAAATATAAAACTATCAAGTTTATCAGGGTTACACTATAATGCCCTGACCTATGTAGAACATGAATGATGTTAATATTCCCAAAATTGAATCTGGAAAATTATGTACAGAAAGTGACACCTTAAAAATTATGTGTGTGTATATACATATATATCTCAGAACACGTATAATCAGTTCTTTTTTTATTGCCATTTTATATTTCTTTCAAAACATAACCTTTTAAAAAAACTGTTAGGAGTAATTTAGCATTTTAAGTTCCACCGAGTTCCATTTGTTGAGTCATATTCCTGTCTTTAGAAAATAAGCTGGAAGAGTTTACATTAGAGCTCAGTTATGAATGATACTGACAGAATCATGGAACTCTCAAACTCATTCTGTATGTTCATTGTTGAAAAGCTGAAATGAAACTGGTTGCTATACAAAGCTCAGTAGCTGAAGGGGATAGGAGAAATTTGTATGGGAAAAAAAATCCTTTATATATAACAAAAATAGTGTGAAAATCATTTGAGGGAGGTGGTATAGATGTTTGTGTTACATAGATTAAGCTTAATAGCTAAGATTGCTTTAAAAACTAGCATAAAGTTGGAAGTTTTCTAAGAGGTTAACAACAGAAAAATCAATTTATATTTGAGTTTGGGTTTTTTTCTATATAAAAATGTCAGGGTTTTTTGCTATTCTAAACAAATGTTAATAACCATTACAGATACGGAAGCCAGTGAGGTCCAAACACTGTGGTGTATGCAATCGATGTATAGCAAAGTTTGATCACCACTGCCCCTGGGTGGGTAACTGTGTAGGTGAGTAATTTGCTAAATAGGATGTTGTCTAAACAGGTAAAGAAGGGAGAAGCTTCTGAAATCGACGCGGGGTGTTGTGCTGGGTTTTGTCTGTTCTCATTTCATGGTGCAAGTGACTTGGCTTCTGCTGAAGTCTGAGAAAAACTGTTGCGGACTTTTGGTAGAAGGAAAAACATTTTCAATATAGAGCTTAATTTTTTTCTACATGCGATTCTCTGCATTGTTCTCATTTGTATTATCTATTATATATCCATCCTCAAAATTGTTGTGTATCTAATTCAGTTTCCTATCTATATGTTTTTATTAACATAAACTCTAGTAATTAAAAGTTGCAAAGCTTAACTGCTTTTTAACGTTTGCAGAAAAAGTATGTACCAATTCCACAACTATTATCCGTTACATAAAGTAAAAATTTTCATCTTTACCAATAATTTTCAGTAATTTAATGGGAAAGTACACGTATTCAAAATGTCATGATTATAGCAGTTAGATACAGAATGACTTCCTATTGAGGTATTCTCCTTTTGACCCCCCAGGTAGTCATTTATTCTCCCAGTGATGATAAAAGGAGCGGATATAGAACAGGAATAAAGTCTCTAAATGCTACTGTTCCCTGTCATACCTTTTGAGAAACTTACTTGAAAGCCATTATTATGCAGGGAGTACTGAAGACTTCACAGCTAGGAAATGAGTGCAACTTGCTTCACTGGTTTATTTTTTAGGACACAAGCAGAGGTAACTTTAATCTTGGGGAGGAATTAGGACCTGGATTCATTGACAGCTGACAGCCAATAAATGCTTCATTGTAGTCCTTCCAAATATATATGTAGTAATGGATAGTCACAGTAATTTGGTCTTATGATCAAGAGTAAAATAGTCAATGCTGGCATTTGAAATGTAATAGAACATCACTAAAGTCTCATTGAGGTGGACTTATATCACTCCCTTCTATTTTATATTTCCTACTGATGTTACTACCTGAGCTACTTTTGATTTATATTTTAGATGCCTTACACTGAAGAACTAAGAAATTTTTAATTCAAACAGGCAGGGGGGCTGGGCTCAGGTTTTAGAGAGTGTTTAGTGACAGTTTGTTTTGCAAGAGTGCTGAGGAGTACTTGTCAATGGGACAGAAAGATCTGGTATTTTCATCAGTAACTGGAAAAGGATAAAAAACAGATGGGGGAGGAAAGACCTTAGTTTGTGTGTAATAAGAGAGTATGTGAGTAATGGGATTAAGTTACGTGGAAGAAATAGTCTTTAAAAACCAATGGTGATGGAAAAGCAGAATCCTCCTACTAGTGGTCTTGTACAGATTGGGATAACTGGAGGTAAAAGTAAACATTAGGATGCTCCAAAGTAGGCTGGGAAAAAAGCATTAGAAATCACACTATGGGAACAGCCCTGAACTGGAGGGACTGGTGGTCTAAATGACCTTATATGGCTTTTCTGGTTCTCTCAGTTTGGTACATGGCGACTCTGAGCATCGGATTACAAAAGAGAATCCATTCTTAAAACAGCATTCATGGTATGTTTGCCAAAAAGGGAAACGTGAATCATGCCTTTCTGGAAAGGTGGAATTTGGAAATGTTTTCTGTAGTCTGCCTTTGAATGTGTTAGAAGGATAAGAATTTTACTAAAGATAGGACTGAGAAATATGATAAGAGCGTGTACGGACACTCTAAAATAAATCCTTTGGTGATAAAACTTGCCACATAGAGAGATTGAGAGAATACTTTTACCATTCTGAAGAGGTTGAAAAAAAGTGCAGACTATTTGAAAAATAAATAAATTGGCAAGTAGGGCAAATTATTTTCATCATACCCACAAAATTACAGTGAGCAAGTCTCTAAAGGTGATTATACCTATCTTTTTAATGGAGTATCAAAATGGCATTATGTTTTTTACAGTTGGTTGCTTGAAGATGAAAAATAACTGATTTTATTAAACTTGTAGTTACATTTCATTTAAGTTGTAGTTATATTTCAAACACAAACCGCAGACTTGCACCAGAAATCTAGTTTTCAAGTAATAGCATGAAAGGACCTAGAGCCAAATTTTAAACTGTTACGTCACATGGGTCATGCTGATGTACTGAATTATTGTTCTGATAGCAGTGACTCAGAAGGTAGGTCTTGTGTACATGAGAAATTATTTTATGGTTTAGAATAACGATCACTTTTTCCCCCCAATAAAGGTTCTTCTCCAAGGAGCTAAAAGTAGGAAGAATTGAGAAATAAACAAAGTCATGCAATATAACTCCATCAATAAAAAATCAGTTATCTTTATTATATGTTATTACTCATGTATAATATGAGCACAACCATATAAAAGAAATGAGCAACAATTCTTACAGCATTGTTTTAACTATGGAGGATAACTGACTGTATTCCTGCCAGTCCAGGGTGAAACTGTAGAGAATAGTGCTGTGTTTTGCCCAATCTTATTTCAGATACAGAAGAAAGGCAGTTTCTCCACTTTCTTTTTCCAAAGTCTTTTTTTAACTGTGACCAAGGTTGTACCTGTCTCATATTTATAGTTTTAAATGCTACACGTATGTTTTTACCAAATACAGACAGATTTCCTGTTAAGCAGAATTTGGTTTAGTATTATTGAAGATGCTGCTGAAAGGAGCGTCTCATCAGATGCCTCTCAGATGAACCTCTAGGTCACAGTTTAACTTCCATTTTTTTTTTTAAATGTCTTTTATGAAACTAAACAGCTCTGAAATTTAGAATGCAAATGAAAGTGATACCTTAGGGACATTCCCAACACTGTTTCTCATATGCCTCTTAGGTGAATGAAGGCAATGTTACAACATATTTTATGTCTGAAGGAACTTGTTTGTTATTCAAGAAAATGCCTTGTGTTTAGTCTAGCTTGTGTTGCATGTGTATTTTTCCTCATCTCTTATTTATATAGTCTTTCAGTTCACTTGCTAAAAGCACTTGATTATTTTCTGCCTCCAGAGGATGCTCTTGTTTTAGCAGGCAAAACATGTGACATAATGAAGAAGTAAATGCTGTGCTCATAGATGATGACAGCCAAATCTTTTGTAGCCCATTATCATCTCTGTGGGTTTAGTTTACAGCCTAGAGCTGTTGGAAGGTTGCAACAGTGGACATATTTTACAAACAAAAGGCTGAGTTACATCAGAATTACGATGTACTCGCATAAGAGGCATCCTTTTAGCTCTATTAATGTTAAAAATAGATCAGTCTTTTAGTAACTAAATTTTCTTGCATTTAAATTCTGTCTTAAGCAGAATGGTTTTTATCCCATTTGTTATTTTAGCCAGGTTGTTAGGCCTCGTCTGTTCAGTTACATGTATTTGTTTCACAAGTTCTGTTAGATATTTTATTTGTAGTTAGCTTCATCAAGCAGGTTTAAACCTAAGTTGTGAGTTAGCTTATTATCAAGGGAGGTTGTATATTTGTTCATATTTCTATTTCTTTTAAGAAAGTAACTCTGCAGTCTGACAATTTTTTAATGGAATTTTAAAAATATTTATTGATGTGTAATTCCTGGCTGTTCAGGGCTCTGCAACAGCTGTCACCATCATTGTTCTAAATATTGTCTATCAATAATTTTATTAGCTCATGAAAGAGGTTACAAATGAAATGCATTTGTGTGAATTGCAGCTGTAACATGACAGAAATTGAAGAAAATAAAACATTGCTTTGTCATCTCAGAAGTAAAAAAAAAAAAACAAACATAAGTAAACCAGCTAATTTCACTGTCTTGAAGTTATATTGGCTTAATATTGGAGAGTAATGTTTCTCTGTACAATAATAAGCAGTACTTCTAAGCAAGCAATGAAACTTTCTGATGTAGTGTTGTCTTTCTTCTGATAGTAATTTGATCCTTGTTCTTGTGCAACTTTAGGAGCAGGGAACCATCGCTATTTTATGGGATACCTGTTCTTCCTGCTTTTTATGATCTGCTGGATGATTTATGGATGTATCTCTTGTGAGTAAATGTGGCTTTTTGGCTTTTTTAAAATTGCGTATAAATACTTTATCTCCTGGTATGGATTTTTACAGATTTCTGCCTTATCAGAGTTTTGGATATTGTTATTCTGGAATTGAACTGCATATTAATAATTGGCTATATTGGATATCTTAAGTTAGAAAATGATGTTTTTCTTGTCCTAGATTTTTTTTTCTTCATCACAGCCAAGTATGTCCATATGTCATGTATTCAAGGAGTTGGGAAAGGAAGAGAGAGCAAGTAAAATTATTTTGGCACATTGTCATTTTCTTATTTAATTTAATACATTCTCATGTGAGCATTATGTTGAGGTACAATAAACATATTTTAAATCTTCTCTGTGGTTTTTGACACTTTGTTTTTTCTCTAGACTGGGGTTTCCACTGTGAGACAAGTTATGCAAAGGATGGATTTTGGACCTATATTACACAGATTGCTACCTGTTCTCCGTGGATGTTTTGGATGTTTCTAAACAGTGTTTTTCACTTCATGTGGGTGGCTGTGTTACTCATGTGTCAGATGTATCAGGTATGGAAGAACACTTCATTTGTAATGCTGAGTCTTGGGAGTGACATAAGAATTTCAAATAGTTCTGTAATTTAAATTTTGATGTTCATTATGCAAGACCAAGTGTTCAGTCTCTCAGTCATGCTGGAGGAGGCAGGCATCTGGTGTCTCTGGATATTAGGCATCATTCACTTCTCATTCACTTGTGCTTTTTTTTTAAAAAAAAATTTGATGTGTTAAAATACCTACATCCTGCTTTCCATTCTCAAAGTGACGAAAAGGCAAAACAGATGAGAGAAAGGCAATAAAGACTACTAGAGGATAAGATCTGGGGGTCAAACTTGGAATAATGGAGTATGTCATTAGCAGAAAGAGGGTGGTAACTTCAAAGAGGATGCAATAATTTCTTACACTGCTTCAGTGTGATTTGTGATCACATTATTGTACTGTAATCTGACCAAACCCAAGTTTTTCTTTATCCTTTTTAAGGAAAGACAAGTCATACTGAAAGTATGACTTGGAAGTCTTTCAGTATGACTTGACAGTAACGAACCATGAGACTTGCCGATTTAATCTTTTCAGAGATCCTGGAAATAAAAATTATCCTCTAAGGCGTAGGTAAAACTTTTCAGGAAATTTAAGTTTTGTCCTTCTTTCTCTACAATATTCATCATTTACAACATATATCAATTTCAAAATTTTGTATGTGTGAGCGAGAGCCATTCAGTCTTTCAGAGGTCTTTCCTGCCCAAGACAAACGAGCAGAGGAACTACATGTATTTCAGATGGCTTTCAAAGCAGTCTAACCCACCAAACTTCTGTAGCAGAATAAGCATGTAACTTTCTGGAGAGCTTTCCATCATACTTATATCATGATCCATTAAGTTCCCCATTGAGGATTCCTGTTAATACGATCTGTGTACAGATGAATCTTTGAATTATGTCACTTGGAAAAATACATCTCATAGTATTTTGTATCACTAGTGTAATTAAGCAAAATAATTCCAGCATTTGACTTCTTCACTAATCCTGGAAAAATGAAAGCCAAACACACAGTCATATTACTGAATTTCCTAAGAGTTTTACTCAGAGAAAATTTAGGATTGATCTTGACAAATCTCTTTAGAGTTTGTCATAATGATGGAATTGATAAAGATATTATCTTGATTTGCTTATTTTGGTTTGCAACTGCACAGCCCCTTCTCTTACTGCCTTTTTTTTTTTTCCTCTCTCTCTCTCTCCACCGTAAAGTTTGGCCTTGTCCTTGAACTGGCCAGGGTTATTGCCAAAACACTACTTACTATCTTAGGAAAATAATTTAAAACCTTTACTTCCTACTTCAAAAGTTGTCATTGTTGTGGTGTAACCCGGCAGGCAGCTAAACACCACCCAGCCGCTCGCTCACTCTCCTCCTCCTGGTGGGATGGGGGAGAGAATCAGAATGGTAAAAGTGAGAAAACTCACAGGTTGAGATAAGAATAGTTTAATAAATGAAATAAAATAAAATAATAATAATAATGATAATGATGATGATAATAGTGAAAAGGGGAAAAACAAATGAACAAAAAACCCCCACGAAAACCCAGGAAAAACAAGTGATGCAACCGCTCACCACCCACTTACCGGCCCAGCCAGTCCCCGAGCAGCGATCGCTGCCCCCCGGCCAACTCCCCCCAGTTTATATACTGGGCATGATGTCATAAGGTGTGGAATAGCCCTTTGGCCAGTCTGGGTCAGCTGTCCTGGCTGTGCCCCCTCCCAGCTCCTTCTGCACCTGGCAGAGCAGGGGAAGCTGAAAAGTCCTTGACTAGTGTAAGCACTACTTAGCAACAACTAAAACATCAGTGTGTTATCAACATTATTCTCATACTAAATCCAAAACACAGCACTATACCTATCTATACTATATCTCTTTATTATGAGATTATTTTAAGAAGCCACAGTTTATTATAAGAAGTCACAGTTTATTCAGTGATCATGATTTCTTTCTGATCACTTTAAAAATTAAACCCTTTGCACAATCTGGTACAGCTGTTGTATGGTGTTTTATGTTGGGATCTCATAATGTCCCCAGACAAAAAAAACAGTAAATTTGGTCCTTTTTTTTTTTGGTCTGGCTCATGCAGGACTTGTTTGCATGTTTTTACATGAGCTAAATTGCTTACTCTTTTTCCTGTCTTCAGATATCTTGCTTAGGTATCACTACAAATGAAAGAATGAATGCAAGAAGATACAAGCACTTTAAAGTTACAACCACATCTATTGAAAGCCCATTCAAGTAAGTTTTAAAGTGTAAACTTATTTCTTATTTGTGTAGCCTTGCATACGTTTGAATTGTGCAGCTTGTTGAAACAGAACATAGCTAAATACTTTTCAAGTATTTTCACTGCTTGGAATGCTGAATCTGTCAGCTATTTTTACAGTACCACATTCTGTCCAGTTAAAGGAAGTGATAAACGTTTTGCAGTGACTCTAGACAGAGTTGCATAAACACAGAAAATAATGCTTTCCAACAGTGGTCATATTTTGCTGTAGAGTTTATGGGGGAAATAAATATCCTCTTTATAAATCAGATGCCCACACCAGAGGTGGTTACTTATTGCATGGTGTAAATGTTGACCTGGATCTTCACTTCCACACCAGGCACTTTCTCCTGATCGATATGTAACGTGTTGTTGAATTTGCTCTGTGCAATAGCTCCCCTTGCTCTCTTTACTGTGAGAAAAGAGGCAGCACCTCTCTCCTGCTTAGGAGGAAGAGCATGGGCAAAGCTGTTTGTGGGGAAGGGAGCAGGATGTCCCAGGAACTGAAGTGGGTGTTGCATGGGTGAGACATGGGCTTTTGGGTATCAGCATGTAAAGGGTAGGCTGGGATTCTGGTTTCTGTAGTGATGAGGTTGCAAGCTGAGAGAGGGGCTCAGGGATGATATAGCACTGGGAATATGGCAGCATGGAGCAGCTTATGGAGCCAAAACAGGAAATAAATGAAGGCATGAGGCTGGAATATTGGTGGGTTGAGGGCATGTTACAAAAGGAGCTGCGAAAGGACAGAAGCATGTCTCATCCTGCTGCATATGCTGTGTCTCCTGTGGGAGCTGCTGCTCTTTCAGGTTCCCCTGCCCAGGGGAACAGGAGGTAGAGGTTCTCATTGCAGTTTGATTTTTGTGCTACAAGAGAAGTTTGTGTCGTCTTGTTTTAATATCCTTCCATACAAAACTTCTAGTGAGAAGTAGACAAGCATCTCTGTATGGTTGCAGTCTTCCTCCAAATCAGAGTTGTAACAAAAACATAATTATTTTGCCTGAAGAACATAGGGCGGTGCACAGAATCAGAAAAAAATGGTGTTTTTATCCCCAAATTAATGTCACATTCACAAACCATTTTCACTGAAATAGCTGCTACTATAAAAATTACTCCTGAAAATAACACCAGATGCCTAATATAACTGACTTGGCATCACCTGTCAGATGAAGCATTGACATCAAGTAGTTGTCATTTCCTTGTTGCTTAGACCTATTCTTGCATATATCATAACACGAGCTTCTCTTCCAGAAAACTGTGATCTATTCAGCCCATGTGTAATTAAGTTAAAAAAACCCAACATGTTGGAATTTTGGTGTCGGTATCTTAAATATTTGACAATTAATTGATTCAGCAGCAGAAAGCACTTGAATAGTTCATTTAATTCAGATAATGCTTTCTTAATTTTGTGTTGTCTAGGGACTTAATTGATCTTAGACCTGCAGCTGGCGAACCAGTATGTATGACAGAAATAGGTATTAATAAAAATGGAAATTATTCTAGGAAGACATTCACTTCATACTGTTTTGTCTTGCATCCATCTGTACAATGCAACTTTCCTCTTACAAAGGGATCTGGATTACCGTGCTGTGCTACATGATGGTGCACTGCCAATAACACATTACATTTCTCCATACAGTTTTGGCAGATAGTGGAAGAAAGTTAGTGTCTTGGTTGTGTCCAAGAATCAAACATTCACCAGTCTGGTGACTACTTCTTATTTCAGAACTTGCTCATCAGCAAGCACTAAGATAATTCTTAACTGAATTGGTTTTCTACAGTTAGGAACTTAAAGGGTGAAGAATTGAATTTGTGGGCAGACAAAAAATGTTGTGCTTTGTTAGATGAGCTATGATATTGCTTACTAACATGTGCTTGTGTTCTGTTTTTAGCCATGGATGTATAAGGAACATTATAGACTTCTTTGAATTCAGATGCTGTGGTCTTTTTCGGCCCGTTATCGTGGACTGGACAAGGCAGTATACAATAGAATACGACCAAACTTCAGGATCAGGCTACCAGCTAGTGTAGCACCACCTTCATCCTGTGAGCATATCATATCTGAGTGGTGCCTGAAAAATTTTCTCTCTCTCTCGAATCCGCATCCCTTGAAGAGTAGCATGCTATGTGTAGGGCTGATGATGAATCTTAAGGTACCTTCTCTTCATCAGAATTTTATTAACAAAAGTAAAAATGGACAGAATAAACTGCCAAACCTGATAAGGAAGAGGAGGAAGATCAAAAAGGGATTTTAACAATTCTTAACATGAGAATTATTTGCGACAGCATATTCACAGTATTTGTTGTTGGGTTTTTTATTTCAGGTCTTTCACAATGGAGCATGAGATTATTGAAGTATCGACATAAGTACTTACGTTGTGCTGAGCAGAAAAAATTATTTCCCAATATTAATAATTCCACTGAAACAAGAATCTAGAATATAAAACTAAATTTCATGATGCAGAGTTCACTGATCACGATGTTGTAGTTCCTGTAATGTGATTTTTTTTAATACAGATTTTCTGTAGTATTATGTACATTGAAAAATGTGCTTTTCAGTACTGTTATAAACATCATGTGGTGGGAATCCCCTGTAACGTGTTAAGTTATAGCAGCAGGGCACATCAGATAATGTTGAGAAAAAATACATTGCCCATGTTTTTTGGCGATTGTTTTTGCCACCAGTTAGTGGTACAACTAAATAATTGTAATAACCATGTTCTGAGATTATATAGTCTGAAATAAACAATTGCGCAAATAAGGAAAGCTCTTCTATCAAAGTTAAAGCCCTGCTTAAATGCATGATACACCTGTAAAACTAGATTACAGTATATAATGTTCAGGGAAAAAGTGGAAAAAATTCATTATCTTTGAAGTAATTGTATAAGCAACTTACAAACTAGCAGTGTCTGAATTGGTATGATTTGGTCATCATACACAGCGTAGTATAATTGGAGACATGTTGGAAGAGAAATTGCCTGGGGGAAACCACAGATGTGAAAGCAAAAAATCTCAATTATAAAAAGACAAGATAGTTTTAAATTGAATGCAACTGCAGAAGAAGAACCAAAAGTTGTCTGAAATGCTTCTTCTGTTTGGATGTAAAATAATGGAAACCAAACTTTTAAAAAAATTTTTAAAAATCCCCATGATAGCACGCGCACACAATAAAAGTAACGCATTGTTCTGAAGAAGATGGTGTATTGGCACGTGGAAATCACCCTTAATTTCTTTTTTTAAGTTCTCATGCTACAGATATGTTTGGAAGGTAAGGAATGATCTGAAATTGCATTCCAAAGGGGCTTTTCTTGAATGTGATGCACTGATTTTTGTTATGGTGTTTTCATATACTCATAGTGAATTGTTCACTGCTTCCTTAACTATTGTTTACAGAGAGACTGAGAATCAGGTTAGTTCTCTTCAAAGTGCTGTAGCAACCCAGTGGTTCGAGAAACCTGTGAGGGGAGTTTGGGGAGGGATCTGAAAGCAGATGTCCGAGACCAGTGTAAAGAATGTGTATCTGTATATAAATAATTTATCAAACAGTTTTCTCTCTGTGAGTGTGTGTTTAGTGTATTTAAAGCTGCTCATTTTCATTTTATTCAACCAAAAAAGTGTAGGAAGATATCTAATGAGCTTTTAGTGATGTTCAATATTGCTGTTAATAGGCATTATGCCCTGCAAATTCACTGCATGTTTGATGCTTGGCAAAATTAGCGTTTTCTGTAATATGCAGATTACAGGTAATAAAGCAATCTAGTGGTATTCCCAGCCCTTGCCTTAGTAAGAGGAGCAGTGAAACTGTAAATAGTTGATGTTCAGTATTTGCAAGTAAACATTTTTTCTGTAGTTGTTCATTGATCTCAAGACACACACTTAGTTTGCAAGTACCAGATATCAGGATTTACAGAAGTGCAGCATTAGAGTACTTGAATGTTCAATACTGGAAAAATCAACATCGTCTTGGACACAGTTTTAATGGGAGAGGTTTGGCTGTAGGGGTGGCAAGAAGCTTTCGCTATTTTTGTCAGACAAAATTTGTAATCCTAACAAAGACGCGTTCTGTTTCAGTGAAAACAGTTGATATCAGTTATTCATATTTTTTTCTAATCAGAAAAAAGCATGAAGACTTTACAATGTTGTTTATTTTAATCACCGGTAATGTTCGGCGTATATTTGTTCATATGGGTTTTGTTCACATTTCTGTTGGGGGTCGGTTGACTTGAAGAACTTCAATCCACTTTATTAAATATCGCCTACCACCAGAAGAGCAGTTCAGTACGTGATACAAGTTTTGGTTTTAGTTGCCCAGTAGCGTTAACTGCCATGAATCATGTCATGCAGTCCATGTCAAAAATGTTTGCAAAAGAAGAGGTGATCTTTGGTAGTACGTCGTGAGTTCTGCACTATTTCCTTGTTAATAGCTCTCTGGTGACAGTTTTGTTGAGACCTGTAGAATTTGAGCAATAGTAGGTAGTTGTGAAAATTAACTTGCATATATGGATTTGGGATGTATGAAGTTTCCAGTGCAAAATGTAACTTGTCTTGAGTAACACTGAATCGTTTGATGTGAAATCATAAAATCAAGCAGGGGGGAGCCAACTATGCAGCATTTTTCTGTCAAGTTATCAAACTTACAATTCACTTGTTGAACCAAAACTGCATTGCTTCTGAAACTTAACAAAGCTGATCCAGACCAACAGCAGATCAGACCAACTTAATCTGACATAGGTAGAATAAATGGGAATTTTGTCTTGGCCCTAAACATGTGCTGTTTCTTTGCAGGTTTCTGTATTCTTTGATGTCCACCAGATCTTTTTTTTTTTTTTTTCAATTAATGTGTAAAACAGCATCACTACATTTTAAGCTATGGATTTTTTTGTATATTCTTTATTTATAACTGTGCCAAGTATTATTTTAATACTGTTGAGATCTTGATGTATTACATTGTGAACAAAAAAATCTGTAAAATGTTTAATAAATTAGCTCTCCTTACATAAATTAAATCTGTTAAATTTTGTAAGTTATTAATCAAATAAATATTGACTCTTAGATGCAGTGTTTGTCTTGACTTGGGATGTGATTTCACAGTGTTGTTTCTGTCCAGTTTCAGAAGCCGTACCATGAGAAACTAGCTGCTGTCTTGCATCTTATCTTAGTAAAGTCTTTCCAGAAAGATTTACAGGTGTGTTAAAGACAGCACGCACCCAGTTCTGTGCTGATGTGAAATCCTGTGCACTACTACGCTGGGTTTTGGTAAAGTACACCTTTGTGCTACCAGTTAGAGTTACCATTCACTAATTAGATACTCCTTTCTTTTGAGCAAAGCGTGCTGGCAAGGTAACGTTTCTTAAGGGAGAATTCCGTCTAGGGAGCATTTCAGGTGACCAAATGTACATATTTAATGACATTTGAGGTATTCTAAGGGTAAACAAGACGTCCACATAGGGCTAGTAGGTGTGACCGAGATGGGTGTTTCTAGGCGGCACTTGCAGGAGACAGAATATCTTGACTCTTCTGGTCTGTGCTAAAGGTTTTGAGTAGAAACAAGGTAACCATCCAAGTTGGAATTTAATCAGGATATTTATAACCAGCAGTATGTATTAAAGTATAAGGCTAGGACTTAAGAGCACGCCTAATGGGGAGAAAAGAAGTCTCTGTTTTCTGCTGGGTGTGGATTCAATATTGAGATTGAGAACTGTTGGTGCTGTTCTCCCCTTCCCCGAGGAATTGTTCTGGTGAGGCTGGGCCCAAGCTCGCCTCTGCTGACCACCCTTTGACTTGTCTGGTAAAGATGGGGGAAGGTACTTTCTTCTTAAAAAAAGACATTCTGTGCTGAAGATCTCCGTCAGAGATTTGCAGTGCTCCGTCAGAGCAGTTGCTGCTCTTGGGAGGTACGGGTGGGCTCCTGATGGCTTGAAAGCTGGTTACGTGGTTTGTTTTATTTGGGAAGGAGCCTGCCCTCTGCACCCTCATTATGGCTTGATTAGAGTTCGCTCCCTCGCACCTCCCATCAGCTGCCTTTAAGTAAAATCAGATTTTTTTTGCTGTGAAAGCAATTTGTGAATGCTTGGATTTGGGTTTTATCCACCTTAGGCTACGGAATGGAGATCAGTAAAAACTGCCCTTACTAATTCCAAGTTGAATTTATTTGCAGTATCTTACAAAGTTAGTGCCATATCTTATAAACCTAGTGCCATATTCACATTGCCTCCAGTCCTACATACTACTAAAGATCTCCAGATCACAAAGTCAAAGTACTTTCGAGAGCCAATCTCTCCTGAAATTAGGGCTCCAAACTGAGACTAACTCAAAGCATTACCCCAGCCTGAGCTGAGCTTTTCTTCATCAGTGCTTGGCTGCAGCTGAAAAGTTGACAGTAACCAAGTGAAAGCACTTCAGCGTAGAGGACTCATTCCTCTTGACAAGTATATTGTCTTTCTGGTTACGGGTTTTCTTTTTTCCTTCATTTCTTTGTTTTTCTGTCAGCAAATTAAATAAGTTGTTGGGACATAGAGCAGTGTGGAGCTGTGAGTTATCGCTATGCCTCCCTCCAGGAAATGAAAGCCCTGGATTTTTAGCAGTTTAAATCACTTCTGATCGCTTATTGTGTTCATTTTTCTAAGAATTGAAAGCTCTTTTTTATAGGTAAATGAACAATATGTTAGATGCCCGGTTTTGGTAGCATAAATCGCACCTGCCAACTGTGCTAATATGGCGGGTTTAGATCAACTATGGTAGCTACATCAACTAACGGGGAGCAGTTTCGTCTGCTCAGTAGTGTGTCAAGCATTACTTTGCTTTCTGTCTGTCAAACAGTCCCGCTCAGCATTTTATCATGCCGTTCCTGGGAAGAGGACGCACTTCCATCAGGTAACGAGGCTGTGGAAAGGGGATGATGTTGTCTTCTTCATGTCTTCGGCTGCTGGGGCCCGGATACCGCCTCTAAGTTAGTGCTGTCCTTGCTCAGGTTAGAAGAGTCGGAGGGGATCAACCCTTCCTGCACAAGTGTCAAGTTGGCAAAGGAGAAGTACTGTCTTTTTTTTTTAGGAGAAAAGTATGAGGCTCATCAGTGGGAGTAGCAGAACCAAAGGTTTCTGCCCAGGTTTCCTAGGCTGTGCTGTTTCTTTCTGTCTCGCTCCCAGCTGAAAGGTGTGCTGCTTCTGCCTTGCTGTTGTCTTTTTCAGTGACAATCTTTCCCTCCCTGTGAACTGTATGAGCTCTTGGCTCACATTTTGAGCCGGCTGTCTATTCTTCCTCATATCCACGTTGTTCCTTTGTGTAACCTGCACAAAATGCCCTTTGTGCATTATTTTGACTAGTACGTATTTTTCCAATTAGGCTTTTGGCTTGCACTGCTTCACTGCCTCAGACCGCAGTTGTAGATGTTGCTTGAAACCCTGCCTTAGACCGTGCTGACACATTTGCTTACTATTTTATTGTAGCATTCCCAGTCTTGAATGTGTCTCTCTGAATTCACTCCGTGAAGGGTTGTTTCCCCCCTCCCCAGAGGTATCGGCCTGCTTCCCAAACCAGGAGGAGTTTCAAATCTCATCTTTTCTTTAACTAACTTCTGTTGGGCACGATGAGAGTTGAAACTGCACCTCCTCCCTCCCCGCCAGACCACCGCGTGGGTTGTAACCACTGGGACGGAGCTCGTGCCTCCCCACAGCTGTGCAAGAGCATGCCCTTCGCTGAAAGGGATGGAAAGACACTCCTACAACTGCCCCTTACCAGCCAAGGCTCAGGCACGCTCCCCTGAGGTACGATTTGTGCTTTTAAGAGGATCGATGCCCAGATCTCATGTGCCTCCTCCTTACTGTAGGCAAGAGCAAGCCAGGAGCTTTGCAAAAGGAGCTTGGCAGAGGAGCCCGAGGATGCTGGTGAAGGTCTGCTTCAGGTGCCCAAGCAACTTAGGCCCAGGTTTAAAAAAAAAAAAATTGCAAAGCTGTTCATACTAAATGCTGGTTACTTGCATAAAAATAAGGCAGCTTGCCTCAAACTGGGTGATTTTTTGCACCACGGTTTTAGGCTTAAGCAAGTACCTCATTCTCACATAATGCCTTTGTGGCGAGCTGGTCCTGGGTCTCCTGTGCAGTGAGCAGCCAGTTGTCTTGCATGTGCGTATAACAGCACGATACTGGAGGACAGTCATTCACCGCTGAAGGCCGTGACCAGTGCTACCTACGTAGCTTTCAATCACCTTGGGCTTTCAGCAAAGGTCTGCACCCAGTCTATTGCAACTTATCCCCACCCCTGCATCCCCAAAGTACCCCAACTCACCTTACTTAGCTTTTTATTGCCGACAAAGTGTGTAACACTTGGGTTCAGGATACATCAAAAAGCAAAGCTTTATTGAATTGATACTCAGTATTAAAAGTGTTACAGTGTGGTAAACAAAGCAAGGAAAAAAGCAGTGCTTTTAAAAAAAAAAAAAATCATCTGCTGAATGTATGGCCCAAGCACTACAGTAACTAGTGTCAGTTTCACAGTAGTTAGTAACATTTAGGAAACTCTCTTCTTTCTTGTAGCAGGATCTCAGCAGAGCCATAAGGGGTTTTGAGCCCCTCACTGGGCATGAACGAGGGCGCCCGCTCCTTGGCCGTACCCAAAACCCTTGGGGCCAAAGTTCTTTGCGTAACAACCTGCGAGAAAGATGAATGTGTAGCAGCTAAGGCTTCTGACTCGTTAACGAAACACAGCACTGTCTAGGCTAAGCCCCCGAGCCGCTTCCCATTAGTTACCACAACGTCCTCATCGGAAGCAACGCTTACGAACATTTGGTTAAGCTGCGTAACTGCCATGACTGAACTCAATAGCCACGGCTGTTTGGTCCGTGTAGCTCCCAACCTACTCTGCGAAAGCAATTCATACATTGGTTCTGTGGGTAGGTATCTGTTAAGACATACGTTTTCATCAAACCACTGCATGGATCAAGTTTATATCCACAATACCATGCAAGCAGGCATGGCAGGATGCTTGCTAGCTTCTTTCCTTACTCTCATCTGCTCTCTGACCCAGGCAGAGGGCAGGGGCTGCTGCTGCATTTCTCAGTATGTAATGTTTTGCTTGATGCAGATGTATCAGTAATATTTATTTCATTTCTCAGCTCTATTCCTATGACTTATAGAGCGCATCCATCTTGACAGGAGCCTGAAAGTTTCTTATACCAGGAATAAATTTAGCATCTGTCCTAGTAACACGTGACCTTGAACCATAAACAAATGATCTTTGTTTCTTTCCTCACCTTTACAATAGATTTCTCCCTCTTTTTCAGTTAGGGTTGTAGATTCTAGGCTTTTTCCACACTTGGCACATCGGAAGCAGTTTTTGTGCCACGGCTAGGGAAAAAAAAAAAGATAGTTTACACAGAATGCCTGAGTTGGCAAAAATATGCTTTAACTGGAGATGCCTGCATCAGTATTGTTTATAGATGACTGGTGCAATAAAAACCAGTTGAAGTGCACCAGTAGTAGACGAGAGCATCTACATTCTGCGAGTGGCCCAAAGCCCCGAATTCCACGCAGCATCCAGCTCAGGGCAGCATTTTGAAAGCTTTGGGCTCGCTCTTATCAATTCAGAGCAGATCCTGGCTCTCCATAGCAAGCCAACCAGCTGGCAGGCTGACACACGGTTTTACACGGTATTTTCAGAGAACATCCCCTTGCTGCTGAAACATTCGGCCTCCATCAGAAGCTGCACACCACAAGACTGTTGCTGCTTCTGCGGGGAGAGCGCTCCTGTAGCCTGCTTCAAGTCTCTGGCACGAGACGATACTGAAGCTTCGCCTCTGAAATCCAAGGTAAGCGCTCATCACCCTGCATTTCAAGTGCTTTTTGTTCAACTAAATCGATTGATTTAACCATTTCCAATGCTAAGAAATGCAATTTTCAGGTAACTCTGCCCCGCAGTTGGTTCCTGCTGGAACCCACACAGCATACCTTGCTCACTTTAAAGTCCACGTAGCAGGTACAAAACGGCACACGCGGTTCCTTACCTTTCCAGCTCCTATCACTTTCTCTGCCGCATAAACAGAATCGCCACACCTAGAGCATTTCTCTGCCCCTCCGAACTTCTGAGCGAACTTTGAAGTGTTTGGATTTGTTGTGGGTCGGTGGGGAGAGGGCGTGCTGAAAGAAATGGGACATATGTTGTCTTTACTCTTTTACTAAATGACCTCTTGCTCTTACTAACAGAGCAGCATCCAACGCACAGTACAGAATACAGTACTTTTGCCAAACTGGAGAAGTAAGTTCCCAGCATGGCTATCCCATTACACTTGGTAGAGAGAAAAAAAAAAAAATGAGAAGAGAAAGGACATGCTTCAAAGGATAAAAAGAAGCTACCGTAAAAGCTAGTTTTCTGAGGAGCCTTTATCTTTTTACTTCTAGAGAAGTGCTGAATTCTGTACCAGGACATGGATTTATCAGATAGTAAGCTACAAATAATTCTGTTAAATTCCTGTCCACTGATCATAATCTGGAACCTGAACTGATCACTGAACCTGGATGGAGAGCATACATCATATAAGTGTCAAGCAATAATTTGGGAACTTGCACGAAGCAAGTTTTGAGGCATACCTCAGCTTCTTTCCACACTCTTTGCTTTACAGCAAGAACTGAATCAGACTAGGAATGTTTACTATTTAACAGGCCTTTGGTTTTGGCTATAAATAAGCACAAATGGTTCTTCATTCGCCAGTTAAAAATTCATTCTTTCTGTAGCCCCAGATTCTCAGCTCTCTGAATCCATCCCTGCCAGAACCTGTTGAACATTTGCATTTGCAGCTTATTTAGGAGAGCAACTTGAGACCCACAGTCACCTCTGCGGGCTCATGCAGAGCCATCAGCAGCTCCGTAATCCAGTCCCCTATGGCTCATGCATAGCATTAGTGCATCTTTACCTGCACTACCTCCTGCCCATATGATGAATACTCCCATAGTCACCAGTGGAAGCTTTGCGCACCACAGGTTAAGTGCCAGGCACTCGGTTATACTGGGGTATTTTGCAGCACTTCGATTCCAGATAACATGAACTAAACAAAATCCAGCCTGAAAGACTCCTCTGAAAACAGTACTGGCAGACAAGGGTCGTACTCCCCCCAACTCGGTTCCCTCACCTCTCAGGCTTGATGCCTAGCCTCTCTCCCCTGTCCATGTTCAGCGTGCCTGCCCCTTGGCCATATCCGTAACCTTTCGGGCCATACTTTTTTCCATAGCAAGATTTGCAGTAAACTTCAGCATCGTGAATCGCTACAGTTGTGCTGTCCAAGTTTTTCCGGCAGACCACTAGAGGGGAAAAAAAAAACCAACCAGTTAAACTGCCTTAAGGGACCATTTCCATCAGCACATGTAGTAAGCCAAAAATCAAGTGAGAATGATGTTATGGGTTTCCTTGTCCACAATTCTTCCTATTAGGCTGTGGGACCACCAGAGATTAGAGGGAGCAGGTTGTTGTTTGAATTAGTGAATTATGCTTAGCTCTATAAAGGGCTCTATTCCCTCCCACCTCTTCATGACCGTGACATTTAAAGCCTGGAAACTTTCTGTGGTTTGATGAATGAGGCTGCTCAGAAACCCAGATAGTGCAGTCAGCAGTTTCTCTTGACAGATGCCATATAGCATGAAGCAGAAGTCTGTCGGTGCAGAAGAGCCTCTGTCCTGCACTTTTGGCCAGGGTAGGGCTGGGAAAAAAAACCTTCAAGGTTTTCCCCCTGCCTTGGTACTGGTTTGGGGCAGAGCTGGGACTGTTTCACAGCTGTCACCGGAGGGGCTGTGCTTTTCTGGCTTTCCTACATTGTCCTTCAGCACAATGCAAGCACTCTGCTCAAGGTTACAGTAGAAGGCAGAACTATTTCCTTCTTAAACCTTCTTTTGTGTCCCAACTGGCACGCTCTTTCCGTCTGCCACAGCATTTTTTGTTTAAAAAGAATTTTAAGGTCTTCAAAATACAGGGTGACCTTTGCTTATGGCATTTATTAGCTCCGAGGTTCTTTTTGTAAGACACAAATATCCAATAAGTGAATCAACTAATGCATGTTTGTTAAGTCTACAGACTTTAACCCCAGCAGAACTATGCACTAAGGAAAAGCAAATACTCAGACACACTAGAGCCATTGTTTGACTTTAAGTTCCAGGTTTCTTTTAATAGAAACTCCCATAAAAGGCTGAAAATGAGGCAGCCGAGACATCTAATCTTTTTTTGTGACTGCTGTAGAGCTAAGGGAAAGGAGTGTAGGTGCGCTGAGGCTCGTATGCCAGCACAGCACACTGACGTTATGCTGCAGACTAACAGCAAACTAGTTTGAGAGGGCCAGTTGTAACTGTGGCTTATATGAAGAGGGCTAAACCCTAGCTCTGCCCACAGGTATTAAACACCAGCAAGTGGGACAAAACAGTACCTCATGTTTGTAATAAGGTAAAATTCTCTGATTCAGACAAGACAGGCTGCCTGTTTGCAAAGTAGGAGCCTCCGATTCACAGCGACCCTTTGTTCCCTTCATCTAAGCAGAGGTCTTTTCAGCAGAGAAAGCGATTTTCAATGCCTCGCTGGGCTTGTTGGTTGGACTGGAAAATAATGCTTTGGACTCCTTTCATCTGAAATAAACCACAGGCCCCCGTGCCAAGAAAGTCTAGCCTTTTGGCTCTGCTAAAGCACTGACAACTCGGCTGTGCTCAGGCACGCTGGTGTCCCGGTCTGTGCAGGACTTCAGGGCAGGGGTTGGATAACTGTCCCTTCAGCTGCTGCCAGTCCCGGGACCACCGGGAGAAGTCCAGCTGAGCTCAGATCCATGCCAATGGGGCTCTGCCACTGGGCTTTCTCCTCTGCATGAGCAACACTTAAGCCAGGTTTCCATCCTAAAGATCCCTTAGATTCCTGAGGAGAAGGCTGGGAGGGGGGCAAATGGAGGAGAAAAGCATGATGTGCTCTGCTTTGGCAGGCACATCCCACCCCTCCCACGCTGGACAGGTAGCATAGTGTCTCTCCAGGAGACAAGCTCTCCCTTTGGCACCGCCAGGCCCAGGAAGCACGTGGGGAAGCAGGAGTCAAGCCCAACACGTGATGGACAAAGCCATCTCTGGCTGCCGCCGTCCCCTGTGCGTCACGGGTGCCAGCTGAGCCTGGGACGTCTCCCGTGGACCAGCACCTTGCTGTTGTGACCCCCCAGCGACGCCAGGAGAGGTTTTGCAGGGGAGCGGGAGGGGAATACTTACTGCAGAGGAAGCAGCACCGGTGGAAGCTCCTCCCGTCGCACTGCACCTCCTCGGCATGGTAGACGGTGCGGCCGCAGGCGCCGCATTTGTTGCCGCCTCCCCAGTTGGGCATGGTGGCTCTGCGTGCCCAGTCAGGCAGGAGGGGAGAAGGGGAGAGGTTTGTTAACCACGGCGTCCACCACCACCCCGGCTCGAGCACAGTTGGGGTTACAGCCGGGTCTGCGAAGTTTTGTATATCAGAGCATAAGCCTGCGATTTTGCCAACTGTTTAAAAACATGACCTTCCGCTGCGTGAGAAGTTTTTGTGATCAGATCAACTTCTCAGCCCTTCAGATCCCAGACCAGACTTAAAGGCTTAGGCGGGCTCTCTACGGCTATTTGTAAAAGCAGATGGACTGGCAAGGGGAACAGAGGCGGCTGCTGCTGAACAGCAAGAAAAACAGAGACACAGTCTTCACGCGACGTGTCCTCCTGTCCCTGCCCCGGGTTTTCAAAGTTACATAAATTGGATATGCACAAATTACAGTTTCATGCACAAGGGCTTTACTGTACCTTGAGCGAACACTCCCCCCACCCCCCCCAGACGGATATAATTTCAGTTTCTATGCTTCATTAACGCTGGGCCTCTCGTCTGATGGAAGCAAACCAATTGTGCCAACAACGGCATTTTGTTTTACTGCAGGGCCTATCATTTGGGATGCAGTACAAGCTGAAGTTCACCTCACTGGAGAACCACTTATTAGGGCTGTAGGGACGTTCTGAACTCCTTTGAGACCACTCCTGCACTTCAAAGAAGTTTAAGGGCATTATTTCCCAGGGACTCCACTGCTATTACATGAACTGCACCTTTACCAGACAGGTATATGAACCAAATCCAACTGCTCAAGGAGCCACAGCTGCTTTAAAATAAAGTAAAACTCCCTCTCATGCATTAGTTGCAATGGACACTCGGGCAGCTAGCGGGGAGGGACAGGCACCATCACCCATCATGTCAAACTACAGCCTTGGGAGCAGTCTCCTACATTAAGCCAGAAGCAGCAACTGTCTCATCTCAAGCTGAGCTGCCCCCTCCCCAGCTCCCCCGCACCTGTGCCATCACCACCCAGCTCAACTGGGAGGTCCTCCTGCTGCTCCCGTTAACTGTCCTGGGGTAAAGCACCAAAGCAGAGCACTGCCCGCCACCGTCGGCTTTTCTGGGGCTTTCCACCTCCCGCCACCACCACCACGAGCTAACACAGCGGTGTTTGTTGAAGGCTCATCTCCCAGTCGTCGCTGAACTGCCTGTGACTCGCCGCTGTTGGTGAATGCTGGTTTGCTCCCCTGCAGCTCACCACCAGAGGACCACTTCTTGTAAGGACAGAGGCCAACAGCAGCCAGAGAGAGGGTTATCGATTCAGTGAGTCTAACCCAGCAGAGCTGCTCAGGCCCCATCACCCCCCCTGCTCCTTACTGACCCTGGTTTCAGGCAGGGTTTCTGGGCGAGGACCATGGGTTTGCCCACTGGAAGCCCAAAGGGCACCTCCTGCCACCCTGCCCCACCAACTGCACCATTCCCTCCCAGCAGGCTCCCCACGGCAGCACTGCGGTATGGGTCAGCTATCCGGGAGGGAAGGAAGAAGGGAATTTGTCAGGAGCTTCTGACTTCTCTCAGCACAACTCACCTTCAGTTACCCTCAGAAGCTCTCCTACGTTGGCCAGACAGGGAGAAGAGGCACAAGACAGCATCCCCACACAACGCCCACAACCTGCTGCCTTCAGTCAGCTTTGCCGCTCATCCCTCTGAGCCATTGGCAGCGGACTACCAATCTCCAGTTGTCCCCCCGGCCAACAAAGAGGACCTGGAAGCCCAGCCATGACACAGGGAGCCAGAGAGGAGCACTTTGCTTCAAGATCCCCTTTCTCTAAGGGACTCTCACGGACACGTGGGAGAGGCCTCAGTGCAGAGTGAGGGGTCTCGTGGGCACCTGGCTGCTGCCTCGCACTCCCCAGGCAAGGTAGAGCAGACTCACAAATCGCATCTCAGAGCAGCAGTTTTGGCTAAGCCTGGATTAAGGGACCCATCTTGCTAGTGCTGCTAAAACAAGCCTCCTGCCCAAGCAGCCTGACCAGTAGTTCAGCAGTTTTAGGGATGCAGGGAAGGCTGCATGGCTCCCAAGCAGGACATGCTGCCAAGTAGCTGCGACAAGACCTTTGTCCAAGACAAGCAGACAGCCATTCATGGCATGTGGGAAAAGAAGATTAGTTTATTAACCTAAATTGGGGCGTCTTAGGTACATTCCTAAGCAAAGGCTTAGGAAACTTCCTCGGAGTGGCTGAGCAGTGCCATTTGCACACTGACACTAATTACTGAGATATCCCTTTGTTTAATACTTCCATGGGATTAGCACCATTACTGCTCCATGGTTTAGCACTAATACCCTGACCGAGCTCATAAAATTAGTTTTATGACATTTCCCACTTTGCCTTTGTCATTCTTGGCACAACTGTAGAGTCTAAAAATTAAGATTCCATTTCTTTTATTCAAGTGCTTGGCTGTGCTACCGCACAGCAGCTGACATCAATCATGGCAAAGAGCGTCCTTAGTTAAAGGGAATATAGGCTGCACAAAGCTTTGGAAAAGGAATGCATGGACTGGGAAAAAGAAAAAAAAAAAAGGAGAAGAGATTCCTTTCCACTTTGTGTGCTTTCCAAAACGTAAATGGTATTTGGTACAAGAACTACTTCTACCTTTTCCTCTCACCATCCCCACACTCATGGTCTTTTGTGCATTTACACAAGTCTTAAGTTATTTTAATCATTTTGTTAGCAATTATTTAGTTTCCATGCACAATAGAGCTGAGGACCTGGATCAGGTTTCCAGCTTTGCCCCAGATCTCCCATGTAACATTGGGCAACATGGGGTGCAGCTCCACCCCTTCTCCCCAAGGGAGACGAAATATTAGACGATCTGGCAACCATTAGCTGACTCAAATCTTTTGATAAGAGCTCTGGGAATTCATGAAATGAAAAGCAAAAAGGAATTGAAGTCAGCACTTCAAGGTGACCTTGGTCTCTTCCACAGAAGATATTTCCATTTATCCTCCCCATAACGTTCCCATGACGGCTTGCGTGGGAAGAACGGCAATGTTTCTTCCATCACCCAACAGCAAGGGCTACCCTGAGGCAGCGGTGCCCAGAAGGCACTGAAGGGGGAAAGGGCCGATGGCCTGCAGAAGCTCTGCACGCAGGGCAGTGTCCAAGCCCGTGCTGCCGCCCACCAGCCGCCTGCTCCGCACCACCCCGCAGCTTCGCGCTGCCCCGGCCTCCTTTGTGAGCTCCACAGGCAGCAGCAGATTCAAGCTCCAGCCCGGCGTGAAGCCTTCCCTGCTCCCCCAAGACTTTCTGGCTAGTTGGGGCAGGCCTCCAGGGAGCTCGAGAGCAGTAATTAAGCATCCAGATGACCTCACTACCAGTACCAGCAATTCTGACTTTGGATTGCAGGTTAGTTGGCAGCCACTGTCCTCTAATACGAAAATCCTGACTTCTGCTGAGCTTGTACCCAGTCAAGAGGAGAGCACGGTATTCGGCGAGCGTTCTCTGAAACGCCGGTGACGAGCCACGGCGACCGCAAGGTCCTTTCCAACCCGCTTGCTAACAGCGGGTTTAAACACAAGAAACCCAAGCCAGCCCCGAGGCGGCCACGGAAGGCCTTCAGGCCACGCAGCCACCCCGCAGCGCTCGCTCAGCCACCCGCCGGGGAAGCCACCTCCGCTGCCGCCCCACTCGATGCGCCGAGCCCGGCGGCGCCGGGGGAACCGCAGCTCCCTCCGCTCCCCTCGCCGAAGCCGGGCCGCGTCGCTGCCGCTCGCCCGCAGCCCGCCGGTCCGCTCCGGCCCAGGGGCCCAGCACCGGTCCCCGCACAAGCGGCCGGGGCGGTGGCGGCGGGGCACCCCCCCGCCTCCTCCTACTTCAACACCGCGGCCGCCGCCACTGCATCACCCTGCAGCCCCTTCCCGCCGGCCCGGCCCGGCCCGGCCCGCTCCGCACCTGCGCGCCCTGCCCTGCCCAGCACTCACCGCCGGCTTCGTTTCGTCTCGTCTCGTCTCGTCCCGTCCCGTCCCGTCTCAGCCCGGCGCGGCCCCGCAGCAGCTTAAAGAGCCGGGGCGGAGCCATCGCGGGCCCGGCCCAGCCCCGCCGGCCTAGCCCCGCCGGCCCCGCTCCCGCCGCGCAGCCCCGGCCCTGGCGGGCAGCCGGGCTCTCGCCCCCACCCGCGGGGCCCGACCCCGTCCCCGCTGGAGCCGGGCCGCCACCCCGCCGTCTGCCCGGAGCACCCCCGTCTGCCCGGAGCCCCCCGTCCGTGAAGCACCCTGACGGTGGCTGGGGCACCCAAGTGCGAGAGGAAGGGGCGAGGGAGCGAAGGGCGCGACCCTGCCGTGGCCGCCCCGAGAGGCGGGAAGGCAGCGGGAGGTGTCCCCGCCGCAGCCTCGGGTGGGCCCCCAGCCCGTGGTTTTACTCATTTTTAGGATTAAATTCTCAACTTCTTCACCGTCCGCGCAGGCACCACGGTGCTGTTTCACCGGGAAGGCGGGGGAAGGCGTGCAGGGCTCCAAACGCGGGTCTGGGCGGCGGGCCGGGCTGGGAGCTGCCGCCCAGGCCGGTGGGCGGCTGCGGGCACCCCGCGGTGGGAATCGGCCCCCCGGCTCCCCGCCCGACCGCTGCTCCAGCCTGCTTTAACTAGGAAGGACTCGAATAGTTTTCACAGCAATCAGGCCCGTCCACAGCAGCCAGTTCAGGCTGTAGAAAACAGCTCAGCGCTCAAGCCGCTTTTTACAAGCGTCCCTTTCGCCCAGGTCCGCAGGGCCATCGCGCACGGGCTGGTCGGGTGCAGGTTTATGCACGGAGCTCCCTATGTTGAGAGGGAGCTGCAGGTTTATCATCTCCTCCTCTTTATTAATCAAACACCGAATCAGCTACTCATCACCCCTATGAGCGCCAGGTTGCTCCCCTTCAGCACAGGGACGACTGCTCCCGGCGCAGCAGCCATGAGGCCCAGTGGAGCCGGGTGGAGGCAGCTCCTTGCAAAACTGCCAGCGCTCTGCAGCGAAATGGCTGGCCGCAGGTCAGGCGTGGAGCAGGTCCCACAGGGCTGTTAGCGCAAGCAGCTGGGCGGCACGCAACTCGCGTTGTCCAGCGGCCGCTACCTGGGGCCAAATGGCCCGTACCGCGAGAGTAAAAATGGCCTCCGCGTCAGGCGCGTGAATGAGAAAGGTTTGCTCTCCTCTCCCTTAAAATGTGCTTCCAGTGTGCTGCAGCCTGCACGCCGGCAGCCACAACTCGCTGAGATTTTTTTTCCTTCCCATATATGATTTTCTCTTTTCATTTGCAATGAACTGTGAATGACCAGATTGTGCGCGGTTTAGGCGCATCTCAGAGCCCCGCTCCATAAGCAAAGCCCGCATCGGTTCCTGCGGAACAAGGTGGCGTTCGCCGTGAGCAAACCAAGAGTCTGACCTCCAACGTCGTAGCAAAAATTTCAGTCTAGGTTTTGAGGGAAGGGAGCACAACGAGAAGCAGAAGTATTAGCAACTGTTGTTTCATGACTTGGAGGTTACATGAAGGGAGAGGATCTCTCCAAGTCAGACAAATAAGAGGCGTATGAGTCAGAGAAGGCTGACTCCATCTATTGCGTGAAATGCTTGTGCTCTCTTGTCCAACCTGTCCCGCTCCCAGCCCTGCTGGAACTACGTATGATGATCCTGAGTTATTTACCATGTCTCCTCAGGTAGCCTCCAAAGCTATTAGATTTTCCCTTTTGATAACACTTCCTACAGGCTATACAAAATAAACAGCAGAGATCCCAAAGAGAAGAGAGTAGCATTGCAGTTCTAGCGAGGTCTGATCGTACGCAAAGAAAGGAAATTCCCACTGTGACTAAGGGGCCACGCTGGTGCGAAATAAAACACTCTTCAGCGGTGAGGCACTGCTAAGTGAGCTAGAAGGGAGTCTGGCATTCAAGAATTAATTTTCTCATGTCTAATATTTAGTCAGTCTGTCAGAAGCAGAGTAACTGTGAGGGACAGACATAAATATGTCAGTAAGTCCATTACTGTAGGAACAATATTAAGGAATACATTACTACGACACTCGGGAATAAAACCTTGTAATGAAGGAAAACAAAAACAAGAATGAAAACTTTTTACCACATACTTTATTTCTGTTGATAACGACTATTTCTATCAATACATTTTATAAATATACTTACATTTTGCATATATAGGTGTGTATATATATGCATACCATATTTATTATCTATAAATACATACTTATTTTATATATGGATATAAACATAGATATTCTATCTCCTCAGCAGATCTCTTCTTCTCTGTCTCTGTCTTTCTGGAGGGCATAGTTCAGAATTTTTTAAAGATAAAGCCTGCATCCGACCCTGCCGCATTCCTCCTCGATGTCCTGCGCTCCTTCACCCTCTTACACTGCGCATCCCTCTCATTGCCCGAGCAGCCCCATTGCCCCCATCACCCTCCTCGCCATCCTTCTGACATGACCCTGTCCTTCCTCACGTTCCTCCTTAACACCTGCCATAAATTCCACTTTCCGACTCGCCCAAAATCTCAGAATTTGCCTCCTCTCGCTGGCCTGGGGAGGAGCTCCCACCTAACCACCACGCCAGGTCCCTGCGGGCAGTGGGGCTCCTCCGGCCTGCCAGCTTTTTCTCTGGCTTCTGCCATTTTGAGCTCAGTAGGCTTATAATTAGGACAGTTTATTTCTGAGAAACAGCATTCAAGTGTACTAACAGCTCCCGTTCATTTCCCCTGCTGATTCAACAGCTCTGTGAGCAGGGAGGTATGTCTCTCTTCTGCTTCCTTGGCCTTGGGAAAGCCCACAGGCTGTACACAAAACCAGTTCCCCCTCCGCTTGTAAAATTGACCCAAAGCATGTTTATCACCTCAGAACAAAATTCTCAAGGTTTTAGCTATGCCATAATTTTATGTAAAAGGTGTTTTCCATGTTTCGGGGAGCTGCGTAAATCATCAGCGTGTCTGACCTAGTTACTTCTGAAAAGACTTGTCGCGCATCAGTGTCCTCGGGTCTTTTACATCCACTAAATACCTTCCACTCACCTGGGATTATCTTATCCTCGTTTGATCTTGTAAGCATGGTCCCACATGTCTGCTTACAGCAGAGTCAATCTGCTTGCTCTGCTGGTAATCCTTGCTATTATTTTATGAAAGTTTATTCTAGATAGTCCAGATATTTTACTTTGCAGGGGGTTTAGTCATATTCTGACATCGTTTTTGTCAGACCTAGGTTTATCCAAATACTGCTACTACTGATAAAGCTCCCTTAATTATGGTCTTGACAGAGCATAATTTAGCTAATTTTCCTATTACGAAAGATTGTTCTAAAGCTAGCATTAGAGCTTATCATTTACTAGCCTTCGAGGTCAGCCACCTCACAGTGGTTCCCGTGGTGCCTTGGTTAATTTCTCACGGGCCAACCCTCAAACTTGCCCCTAGTAAAGGGAATTTTCAAGTGCGCTCTATGCAATGTCAGCTAGTGGAAAATTAATTCATGCCCAGAGTTACCCAGATTTGCCCTATCCTAGAAGGGCATATGTGTTTAGCTCATTTCCTTATCTAAATATCCATGCATCTCAATAGTGCTATGCATTTATTCCACCATAAATATAACAACGGTAAAACAATGAAGTCTTCACAAATTAATGAAAATACAGCAGACAATTCTAGAGTTTACCAGAGCTGTGGGGTTTTTTGAATCGGCTCTTTAAATCCAAAGTACAGATCTCGGAGACATTCAGTATAAGAAGGCTGTGGTTTCCAGGCTCATTGATTTCTTTAACATTGGCCATAGTTATAAATTATTTTACTTCTGGGAAATTTTAATTCTAGGATAAAATTAATTACAAAATCCTCATTTGCCTAGCAATTATAAGAAATAGCTATTTGGATGTCCAATAAACAACGTGATCTAAGCTAGCATAATTTTATGAAACCTGTAAGTATTTTCGTCTTTGTTAACCTACGTCTTTATATCAGTGATGCTTCTCAAAACAGAAAACAATAGTCACATTTGTGACCCTATTCGAAAGCTATGCAGATCTTCCTTTTTATAGAGCATTCATTTTTTAATACTATACCTCATGATATTTGATTCCTAAGATATAGAGACTGATACTGAAGAGTTCTCTGCTATCAAGATTTTTAAACTAAGAAATGAAGAAAATTTAAACTTTTAATTTAAAGAATTTGCTTGCTTTGTTCTGAGTCATGGCCAAGGGAGATATGTGTGCTTCAACACAGGTCCTCAAAGGTATTAGGCTTTTGCAGCATCCCAGATGTTTCCCACACTGAGGTCCCACCTTAAGCACTGAAGTATCTGATATTATTCACAAAAAGGGTTGCAGAGGGAGACTGAGCATCACCTGGATAAGTCATTGCTTAGGTTAGCTCTACCATATATCTCAATATGATTTGTAGTGGTAAGAGGTCAGTAAATCACCCAGATTGCTTCTGAGCAGGGCAGCACGGTTGTGCAGATGTGCAAGGAGAGCGCCGTGCTTTGCCACGGTCCAGCCTTCATCCCTGGGGATGGCTGTGACCCAGTGCTCGGGGTCTGGGTGGATGGAGGAGGTGGGTACCGCTCGCTACTTGGGATGCTGAGCGATCGATCCTCGCTGCTGACGTAGTTCCCCTTCTCCAGAGGTTAGGGCTGAAAAGGTCCTGCCTGGGACCTGCAGAGGACATTTTCCCACCCTCGCTGGTTCAGTCATCTGGCAGAGGGGTGCTGGACCCCAAAGCAAAGCTTTCTGGACCCAATCTGTTTGTGGTCCCCCGGGGAGAGGGATCTGGACTCCTGCAGAGAGCTCCCATTCGTTCCCAGGGTCTTGCATGCGACACTTCAGCCTGACGTGAGGTTTATTTAAACCCCATAAAGATGAAAGAAACACACGGTTTGCAGCTAATCCTAAATACATTTAGCGAGGTAAAGCACAGTGTAGCCTGCTGGTGCTGATGTTATCAGGCGACGGCACTGTAAAAACCCAGCAAAACATTGAAGTTATTATATTCAAGTTCTGAGGTTTTGAATGGAGGTTTCTGAAAAGCCTAGCAAAACATGAGCTCTATTTCAGGTGCCAGCTCAGCAGAATACTAATACCTGGACTAGTAATGATGTCATCTCCCTGGCAGGAGCCGTAATTTAGGTTGAAAGTATTGATTTCTTTAATAAAGCTCGATTTATTCACCGTACACTCACAAGGCCTGATTGTCCCTCGCATCATGCCATGGAAAAACCTGCAGGCAAGAGCTTTGGTAATCTCAGCCACGTACAAGCTCTGTCACTGACTGACAGGAATTCATTAGCGCAGGACAAAATTTGAGGACCCACACAGCTTGTTCCAATAATACTGTTACTGATTTTTGGGGAGGGCAGGGAAATGTGTTTAATATTAGACAGCAGGCACAGAGGGGCTAGCAAGGTGAAATGGTCTGACTGCTGTTTTCGGAAAGCTTCCCAGCTCCATCAGGCTGCTGAGGGAGTTGCTGGGAAGATGTTACCCAGATAGCAGACGGCAGCCTCACTAAATCCATAATGTGAAAAAGCAGTGGTTGGGCTGAAAAAAGAGCACATGATTTTTTTTTCCCTGTCGGCCCCTTTCCCAGTAATGTCTAGGACCCTAAACCCTTCTCCACCACCCCGGCAGCGTTGCATGTAGCTTCTTGTCCTGGTAAGAAGAGGAAGCTCAAAGGTGAGCCACGCCAGGGCGGGATGGCGGTCATGCTGTTCCCTGCCTGCCTGCCAAGGAGCACCGCTTCAGGCTCCATTACATCACCTGCGAGCAACCTTCGGCAGAGCCACTGGCAGCCTTGAGACAGAGCTCCCTGCTAGCTGTTGTGAGAAAGAAGAGGGTGGATGGTTTCCAAGTTGCATCGTGTTGCCGTTGCATGAAGCTTCCTGCATCCTTACATCAAAGGAAAAACATTTTGGACTCCACAGAAACAGCTAGAGGGTGGTCAGCAGTAAACCCAGCAACGTGCCGATGCCTGCTGGAAACTATTGCTACAAAACGTGTCTTTGGTGTCCCTCCCCCTGGCAGCGCAACATGCTAAGATGCAATGATGCCTCACCTTTCCCAGACTAAGATCGTCAGATCTAGGGAGAGGGAGTGGAAGTTTTGGCAGGAAACCTACCCAGCCTCAAGGGGAAGAAGCTATTGAGAGTGTGGTTGGGCTGTAGTTTCTAGCATGTCTCCTCGCAAACAGTTGTGTTTTAATTACCCTGACTGTCTGCAGAGGGGCTCAGTGGGATTGCATATTGTTCCTGCTCTCATCTGAACAAAAAGTGAGCATTGAACTCCTGCTTTGCAACTGACTGTAATGCCAATGACAAACACATGTCACTGTGGAGTGTATGAGCGTGCTATGAAGTCTCTTTTTTCCAGCAGTAGAAAAGGAAGGGATAGGTATACCTCATCTGACATTGAATCTCCTGGAGGGAGGAAGACAGCATTCTCCATAAACATGATTATGCTTCATTAACAGCCCATTGACAGGGAATAGGTGGCACTGGGCACCACCTTAGTGGTGCTTCTAAGACTGGATATGGCAGCAGCAACAAGAGCTGGCCATAAGCTACAGCCCACCTCTGTTTCTTTTGCCTGGAAACTAAGTGTCTGCAGCAGGCTCTGCCCACCAAAGCAAGGGAGGCCATTTCCATTACCTCTGGATGGACCTGTTCCTGTCTCTGACATATTCCTGGTATGCAGGATTCATGGCAGCAGCTGTGTGGTACAACAGTAACACCTCACATCTGCATTTTCCTGTGTGTTTTAGGTAGAACTGAGGCTGAACTGCTCACCCCAGTGCTGTCTGAGGAGGAAAGAATACCTCATGAATTAAGTCAGCTGATGCTGATTATTAATTAATACACTTATCATCACTGGTTGGAATATTTTAATTATCTCTATCACTAAATAACTGTACCAGGGAAATGCTGATTATAAGCAGGGGTTTCAGCAAGGAGAGGATGTCAAGACTGAGTGGTTGGAGATGTCTCTGTGATTGTATTAACATAAAGGCCATCTTAATGCACAGCGAACACCCGATGTGAGATGCCAAGCAGAAACTGCTCAGCTGGGATGCTGCCTTCCGTCATCAGCAGAGATGACAGACATCAGCCAGCACTGGCACTGGCACTGGTGCTCCCCTGATCCCTTGGCCCCACCGCGCTTTCCTGCTCCCATCCCCATCCATGCTCCGTCCCTCTCGGTTGGCCGTAACATTAATCAGGGTGCACAACGGTTCCCAGTTAAAACTAACTGTGCAAAAATCATTTATAGTGGCAATGCTGGCTTTGCCTGATCGTATAACTACATCATCAGCAATAAATCATTGTAAGGCACTCTGCTTTTCTGTGGTTTCTTTGGATAACAATTTATGACCTCCTTCCACACACCGTGAGTGAAAACAAGCTGCGCTTAAGAAGATCACGTTGGCTGGCTATTGCACATCACACAGTCTTGGCAATGAACCCTTTTTCTTGGCACAAATACAGAAGCACTAGGAAGCTACAGGTGTCAGAGCCTCTTCCGTATGGTGCTGATGGTCAGCTTTCAGCGCTGGGCTTATTAATTGTCTTTAATGCTGCATTCAAACTATGGCGGCCATGGTCAGGTAATGCACACCCTGTAACAGCGCACACACCGTCCTGCTAAGATAGTGGAGCTCCTGTAAAATACAGATCTCTTTTGTGGAGAATAAAGGAGTAAAAAAAACAGTGCAAGAGCTGAAAGGATTCCTGAAGATATTTTATTGCTTGGAAAGGAAGATCCAGCTTTAACGAAAGTGAAATTCCATGGTCAGGAAAAAGCCCAAACAAGTTACAGTATTTTCCTTAATTGGATTACAAATGTCACCTTTGGAATACATTTAAAAATCAATTATTCTTTCCTCTTTGTTGTGCTGTCAGTTTGTTTTTTTACACTTCATTGAGCAAGGCAATGAAACGAGGCTGTTGTGCTTCTTATTGATTCTACTTTGTGTTCAAAGTCAGTTTATCTTTCTAGATGTTGGGCAACAGTAAACTCTGTTTCCTTTTCTAGAACAGATGAGATGATAGCTATCTGCACCGACTTTAAACTAAGCAATTTGCCATTGTCTACCAGAGGGTTCTTTCTGGTCTTCCTTGGGATGTACGTTCTTCCATAATTAAAAGATAACAGTGCATCATGAAAAGAGATAACGTGTATGGAGGTCAGCAAGACAGCTTGCTTATTCCAAAAGTTAGAATAGGAGAAGACATATGAACAGAGGTTGAAGGGGAGATGGTTGAGATTTATTGTCTAAAAGGTAGGGATTAAACAAGGATTTTTTAAAGAAAAAACAATGGTTCTGGAGGTTGTTTTGTAGGCATAAATGGGGAGATGTGACAGGCAGAAGAGAAAGTGTGACGTCCAGAGTGAGAAAAGTAAGCAAAGAGAGCAAAAAGGGTAAATATCTAAATGTGTAAATGAGAGAGAAATATGAGTGATAATAAGGGAAACTGGAACTGAGATAAGTAGGAAGATAATATGCAAAGTCCCAGTGGAAGAGGTCTCTGGATGAGAACAACGAACCAACATTTAATGCTGTTTGAGACGTGAAGACTGAACAAGGGAGGGAGACAGTCATCAGCATGAGAGAGGTTTTGGTGCTAAGTTGAAAAAAAATATTTTAAAATTCAGAAGTTCATTAACTCCAAACTGGCTGCTAGATGTAGAAATATGTGTATTTTCTGTATTCCTTGCAAGTCATGGTACTGCTTGTACAGTAAGATTTATCTTTGATTTTTTTCTTTCCTAAGATTTTTTTCCTGTAGCAGTCCAGATGTTCAAAAGCTTTAATAAACAATACATTAATTGAAGTTTTAGGAGTTAATGATTATTTTTCCTTACCACCAAAAGGCTTATCCCCCTAACTCAAAATAATTTGTACTTTTTTTTCAGAGACTGAATTTCAAGTCAGAAATTTATATTGCCATATATATCTGTATGTATATATGTATATGTAAGTATACGCATTGCCATAGTGATGTCTGAGTCATTTTTGATCCTTGGTTACACACTTTATTATTTACTCTTTATTATTTGTTCTGCACATTTGAGCTCAGTGCAAGTACACACCATCCATTCAATATAAACCACCTAAAACTTTCCACTCTCAATTAAAAAACCATCAATTAGCATGTTGCACCCTGCAGTTTAACACTACGCTTTGTGTGCACCTAAGAGCCTCGGTGACGTGGTTTGGAGTGGGAGAAATAGCAGAAGGGTCTTTTGTAGTTTCCCTCTCTTGAGGGCTGGCGTACGTTGTGCTAGAGCAGCTGTGGCCACCGGCCGTTGTGCTGGTGGGACTCTGATGGTGTGGCAAAACCCTCCTAAGAGTAGGTGAGCTCCTCGCCAAATCAAGAACCCAGTAATGATAGCTGAAAGAGGCCCATGGATTTCAGTAAGGTCTGGATGGGCTTTCACTCCTTTTCCTTGACTGTCTTCCCCCACCTGTAAAATGAGGGTAACAGCAGCCAACGGTGGGCTAGCTGAGTGGGGGCAATGAGTTTTAACTGCTTGGTGCCACATCACAATCACAGCTGGTTGCAACTATAATCCTCTTACTAATTAAAGGTCAACATACTAGTCCGAAGATGAAATGCTAGGCGTTACTTTTATGGCGCTGGTCATTTAGCAAGCAGCCTTCTGTCTGTCTCTCCTTCACCATATGTGGTTTCAGCCTTGTTCCTGCAGTGAGCCACATCAGTATTTCCAGCAGCAAATTCTCAGCACGGCTGAGGCCAGACCGCACTGAAAGAGCAATGGACCAAAAGCACACCAAGCACTGAAAAATTTCAGCAGGTATTGCAACATTAAAAAGACTTCATATTAATTTTGCATTCCAAAATTTAACCTTTGTGTTTGCTTTACATTAGAAATAAAAGAGTTTTGTTTCCAACTTGGGGCTATTTGGTGGGAATTAGGCCTTTTAAGGCTCCTTGGCATTGTACACATTCTTCTAAAACCAGCTTTTAATGTCCTAAGAATAATTACATGGGCCTGAAATTCACAACTAAAATTTGTTTTGATTTATTTACACATAATTGTTATCATGCAACCAGATACTGTTTTCAATTCAGTGTTATGTTCCCAGCAAAAAGGTTAACAGAAAGCAAAAGTAATTAGCTCTTTTAAAAAGCAGTCATTTTATGCAAAACAGAAGAGGAATTTTTTTTTTTATTGCAAAAGACATAAGGTAAAATAAAAGTGTTTTCCAGGTTAGTACAATTTTTACTGTTTAATGGTACTTTCTATGGTCTTCTCTAAAAATTAGAGAAGGGAATGGGGCGATTCCATTGCCTGCGGTGCATTTGGAGTCTGGTGCCAAACCCAGTAGGGAAATCAGCTGAGAGATGAAGATTTAACCATTGGGTGTCATGGCTGCTGATAATTATATGTTCAGGATAGTGAACGCTGGTAGTTTCCATCAGCCTGTGGCTGTTTTGCACTCAAGGAGGACTTGCAAATTCAGGGCATACAGCAGAAGACCTCTCATGCACAAATTGCCTCCTCTCTCCCCACACTCGGGTTGCTCTTACTCATTTAGTATTTCAGAAAAATGTTCTTGAAGTGCTGGGGTGCTTCAGGAGTGCAGCTCTCATTTGGAGAGATGACAAACAGGCTGATTAGACACCAAATCAGTTTTCGGTCGTGCAGATTAGACACCAAATCCCATTAACTGTAGGGCACCTGGACACCTCGGAAGCTTGGAGGTGTCAGAGATTTCTACCAGTTTCTTTCCTTGCTTCACAGCTGGGCAAGAAGTGCAAGGCTGGCGGGGCACTCGGCCAGACATTATCTAGCCTGTTCGCCCATGTTTCGTTCCTTGTGCTAGTAGCTCAGGAGCGGGATTGTATGTGCTCAAGCAAGCTCTATGCTGGCTCAGTGAGACTTTCGCCACAACCCTCCACAGGGTGTGGAGGCCCTGCACTTGTGTGTGGATGTCTGTCGGGGCTCAGCACACCATTAGGGCCTTGTTTGAAATGAGCTTTTATAATTGGGGAAATGATGGGTTGCCCGGTCCAGTGAGTGGAGACCGTTGACAGCTTGGCTGCCATCAGGGCACTGCTCTTGTTGCTCCACACTTGTACAGCCAAAGTCCTTCTCAAATAAGGAAAGTCAGCGGTCCTTGGAGTTGTTTATTTTAGCTGCAGTAACTTCATATGGTATTCAAATCTGTGTAAATGTAATCCTTTGCTCGTGTTTTCTACACTAATCACCCTCAGTAATGTGTATGGAAGTAGTTTCTAGAGGTTACTCGCTTATTTATACAAACACTTCCTGATATTCATTTTGCTTTCTTTGCCTCTCCGCTCCTCCTGCTCTCACCGTATGGAAAATGCAGGACATACCATGTTGCCTAACCCTTTCTTTTCCCCTTTGCCTGGCAGTCTTTTCACTACCTCCACCCCAAAGCCTTTGTCTGGCTTATTTTACTCCTCCTTGCCTGAGAGCAGCCCACAAGTCAGTACAGAATGCACACACGTGCGCAGACACACGCACACACGTATACATACATATATATGAACGTATTATTTTCACATGGACTGAGAGGACAACATGGTTTACGTCATCTCACATCTATTGCCCTGACCTTTTCAAATAAATCATGTCAAGTTGCAGTGTTATTTTAGTTTGTCTTAGCAGCATGTTTGCAGTAAAATATAGTATTTTATAGTTTGATTCTTTTCTCCCTAGTTCAGCTATACTTCAGGGAAGAAATGTTGGAAAAATAAATAAATATGAAAGAAAATTATTGTGCAATATACCACTCTAATATTAGAATTTCACTGTGTTATAAATAACTTCATGTACAGATGAGGAACAGACTTTTAATTTACTACTGTCTGTCTGAATTAGTCATATATGGTAAATTTCTGTAAAGGGGTCATATTTGACCGAAGGTGTCTGTTATTGTTGGCATTTAGTGATATGCTTTCCAGAACTGCTAGCCTACTCATGGCACTGGACCAATTTGTTATTTTGGGAGTAGATAAAGTCTTCGTTTAGCCTTCTGGCACTCAGCGTAGCTCTTAAAAATGGTTTTCTTTGTTTTGCTTTAGGTTTTCTGTTGCTCTTAAATCTGCTTCATTCTACAGGGTTTTGTCACAGGAGACAAGGGGCCTGAGTATTAGGTGTACTCTTTCTTGGATGTCTTCCCAGAAGGCTTAATTTCGGGTGGGTGGGAGGGGGACACGTGCAGATAATGTACAATATTGTACTTGCACATTGTAGTGTCAGCACTCCTGCTTTTGTCTAAGACCAGCAGCTGTCACTGTTGCTGATGTTCACTAGATGTCAGGTATGATTTTTATATTATACCGTAGTACCTGGAGAAGTTGAATCATGTTTTTTTCCACGTGTAAGTGTTACTTCGTTGTGTAGAGTCTATAGGTAAACAACTTGGAATCAAATCCAGTAGAGGACTTGGACAGTTAAAGGAAAAGCCTGTTTGTACCTGTCTGCAAAGCTTCCTCAGTTCCTAATTTTAAGGTTGCTGGAGCTGCCTGTTTATGCAGATGCAGAGCTGCCCCAGCTCAGGCATGGATGTCACCTCGGGGCGTGGAGGATGCCCAAGGCCAGCTGGGATCCTGAGCAAAATGTTCCTGCCCCACAGCCATTGCCGTGCTTAGTACACAGGCAGAATTGTTCTCGCAGAAATACCATTGCCAGCTTCCCGGAAGGCAACTTGTGGTGCTATTGTGTGTGATAACCTTGCAATTAGAGCAGTTGACAAGAGTCTGGGAAACCCGGGTTTAGGTCTCTTTCCAGGTGGAGAGGATGCCAGCGGTCCCGGAGGACTGTCCCCCTCACCGGGCTCCAAGCTACCCTGCCTGCCACTGGGGCTGACAGCTGTGGGTGCAGAAGAGGGGGAGAGGTGTTGGGGTGAGGGGTTATCCACCCTGCTTTCCCTTATGCCCAGAGCTGTTTCAGTTCATTACTCAGAGACTGCTCCCTGTAAGAGCATCCTAGCAGTTATCCAGGTGGACACGGAGCCCAGGGCTTCCCCATCAGAGGTGTCCGGCCTTGGGGCAGTATGAGCACACAGCTCCTCTGCTCCTCCATCTGCTCTCCTCCATGAACTTGCTCTGCAGGACTAGGAGTGCCCCAGCCTGGGCTGGCCCGTTTCCTCAGGTACTGACCAGAAAAGTGGGAATTTGTGCCCTGGGAGTCCTGAGCAAGGGCTTTGACCAGTTACTGTCCCAGCTGTTACCCATCCATCTCTTCCAGCTGTTGTTTGAAAGAAAAGCAGACACCCTGCTTCATTTTCAAAAGCCGTGTGTTGGGTGCAAAGGAAGGGAGGTCTTTGAGACCAGCCCACAGCCAGGGTCCCCAGGGGATAGGCTGAAGGCTGCCTTTTGCCTCCTGGTTTCCTCTCTGTAGTAACCCACCGAGTGTGTGAGCTGAGCAGGGCTCTGCCTGCTTTGCGTTTACCAAGGCACCCGTGTGCATTACATAGGCAGCCTAACTGCCGAGCCATGGGGGTCTGAGCATCCTCTCCGGTCCCAGGTCTGTGAGCTTGATCCCGGCTGAGGTTTTCATCCTGTTACACAGGTGGGACAGGCTTTTGTGCAGCTCAGGAGGTCACTGGGCTCCACTGGTTCACAGTCTGGAGCAGTTTGCTGGATTTGGGCTTGGTACTTACAGTATTTTTACTGAAGAGGTTCCTAAGAATACTTTTTTGTTCCGTTAGGGTTGCATTAAGCTCCCTGCTAAAATGCACACTGAAAGACATACCTGAAGTCCCATTGGCTTGAATGAATCTTAAGGAGGTTCCCTAAATACCACTTAGTAGCTTTGCGGAACAGGGCCATGACCTCGGGACCTGATTTCGCTGTTCCTGCTCAGGCATCGGAGTCGGTGGGATGAACAGGCTGGTATTGCCACACCATAGCTTAGGTCCTGGAGCTGAGTGAGGATTTCAGGCTTTGATTCTCGTTTGGATGTATAGCACAGAATTGACACTGTGCTGCCTTTCTTTACTCTCCTGCTACGGCATGTTTTCTAGACAGCTCAGCAGAGATGGCAGACTTAGAACATTTATGTATTTGAGGCTCATAAAATATCTTGCACTGCTCAGCCTTTTGAACTGAAGCACTTCCATATTTTCTCAAAGCATTTTTTAAAACAGCAATCAGTGATAATGTCTCCAGGAATCCAGTTTTCCAGGACACATCTCCTCATTCATCTTGAATACCAAGTTATGCTGCAAAAGGCCCAACTCAGCAAACACAAACCCACGAATTTATCTTAAGTCCCAAGGGACCCTCACTGAGTACCATTCTGGCTTGCGTTAGCATGTGTTTGAAGAGTCTGAACACAGAGACCTGATGCTGGAAATATTTATGACAGTTTGACAACATTCATTTGGAAATGTCACTCCAGCAGCACGTGGATCCCACTCCAGCCCCCAGGCGAGCAGCAGGTGGGTGTCGCTGGTGCCCTGTGCTGCAGGTGCTCCGACAACAAAAGTTGAAATGATTTTTAGAGGGATGAGAAAGAGAGAGAGCTCTGAATTTCTGCTGTGGATGAAATTATGTTTCAGCAAAAGGTAAATTTTTATCCAACATGTGTCCAGTCTGTACAATTTAGATGGCTAAAGATCAGCTTGCAGTGTCGCTTAAAATGTAGGGCAGTACTATGTAGTCCTTCATCAGTGGTTGCTTGAGGCTTGGGCGTCTGGGTCTCCTGACAACTCAGCTGAAGGAGCTGATGCGGATAGTGCCATGGCACAGGTACCTGCAGTACCTCCATGTCCCTGTTCTCCTGAGGCACGGGCTCCTGACCGCCCACCAGATCTTTTGGGGGGCCTGAGAGGGAGGACATACTCCACCATCTTCATATATAACTCCTTGATCCTGGAGTCAAGGCTTTGAAATCTCAGAGATGTCATTTAGTTTGTTTATAATTCAAGTGAAGTGACAGAACAGGGAGCGTTGGATGGGAAGAAGGGAGGTCATGCAAACCATGCAGCAGTTAGCTCATGGGGGCAGGCTGTTGAGCAGTATATCGATGAGGGTTTGAAGGGTACATGCGTATGCTATTCCTAGCCAGAACGTGAAGGCCTCACGCTACTATTTGCTCAAACAGGCTGTTAACATCAGAGGGTTTGTCTGTACAAGGTGAGGTATATACAGAATGAGGGCATCGATATTTGATGTCTCATAGTGAGGGAGGGAGCTGTAAAGCTTTACAAAAGAATACATTTTAAAAAACAATTTGAAGGGCAAAAGGGGGGTGAGGAGTTGGACAGGGAGGCAGGTCTCTTGCTCTATAGCTAGAATGGGTTTTAACACAGAAGAGCATTACAGGTACAAGAAGGCTCAGCTTCTTTTAGATTCAGTGTTGTGGCCAACTCATCGCTTTGCTTCTTTTTGGCTGAGTTGCTGTAGTGGCTTGTTTCCATGGTCATCGTTGGCTCATCAGTTTTACTCAATTCTTTGGCATTTTCAAAGGGCCCAATTAAGGTCATTTCCTTGAACTTCATCATTAGGGACAGTGCTCAGTTTGTGCCGCTCCAGTTACAGGCGAAATCCGGTGCAGCCACCCCACGTCTGGGGACTTGTGTGCAGCTTCCATTTGTGGAACTGGGATTTCTCCTGTCTGTAGAAGAAAAATTTTCTATCATCTGACTTGAATTTCCCCAGGCCTAGAATGGTACCCGAGAGGAAACTGGAACCTGTGTTTCTTTTATCTTAAATAGATCTTCACAAACATCTGCCATAAAGGGAGCTTTGAATTACTGGGAGCAGGGGCAAACGGCATCCCACTGGGAGCACTCCATGGTGCATGGAAACATTCTGTAATGCATAGGATTTGGGTCTTAATTTGAGGTTTAGCCAAAAGAAAGGTGTCAAAATATTGATCTTTCCAAATCATATGCAGTATGTTTTAGAGCTGACTGCTGAGATTTTACTTCAGTCTGAATCAGGATTGCTGATACAAGTCAGTAATATAAATATTACTAAAAGGTTCATTTTTCTCCTTTAGTGTGGCTGCTAGTGCTCTGGAGTTTTCAGTTTCATATTTTTTTCCTGAATATTACTTACAAAAAATACACATGAAATGGGTTGCCTTTTTGGCTAGATATGCTACAGCCTGGGTCAAAGTCATGCCAAATTGCAAGTGTGCATTCTTTATACGTTTTAACAGGAAAGTAATATTGAAGGAATATAGCCACTGTCCTACAGTACCTGGCAATGGATCCATTCTCCTACTTGAAGATTTCCTAGCATTTTATTTTTGTGGGGAAATGAAACGTATTATGTTTTTCAGATCAGATGAGAGGCGTATGGACATTTTCATCTTTGCTCTGGCTATAAACATTACTCCTCAGGAAGCTAGGATCAAAGAGCAGAAATGATGCTTCATCTTTGCTTTGTTTCTTAATGAATTAAACAAGTTATTTTCTCTTGTCCTGGGCTCTGGCAGACCTGAAATGCAGAAATGATGGATGTGGTAATGACTGTTTTTCAGTAACAGATTCCTTCTCTCTTTTTTCCTTTTTCCAGCTCACTTATTTGCTTCAAATATATCTATCAATTTCTCTAAGTACTTATAACTAGGTCTAATTGCAGATACTGAAAAATTCTCTGTTTCCAGATAGTAGCAGAGCTAGGAATGGAAATTCAGATCGGCCCAAGTTATGCTGTACAAGCAATAACTGTAATTCTGCTACAGCAAATCACTTCGTTTGCAATGTTTTAAACAAATAAGCAACCAAAGTGATAAATGCCATCCTTTTATAATTTTTCTCAGGGAAGGCTATTAAAAATGACTTGATACATTTATTTTCAATTCAGCACCCGTCTGGGTTCAGTTCTGAGTTACGGAGAAGCTGGATCCTACTTGTGTCTCTGCTACCCATTTCAGCAAGTCACCTCAGCCTAAAGCACGGGGGGGTTATCTCACATTAATATGTTGATATATGCTCAGGACCACACGCACCTTCCCCACGTGCTGTGTATGAACGCCCTGTGGTGAATAAACGCCGGTCCAAGCGTTCCCATCAGATGCAATCATTGACAGAACTGGTTTTGGATGAGGCAATGAACCTGGGCTTCCCTTTGCATCCATGAAACAAGCTTTTGCCTTTGGAAACTTGAATAAGAAGCTCATTTGCCAGTAGATTTCCATGTTGAATAAATGAATGCAGGAGGGAAGGGAAAGTAAGTACAACAGCAGATGTAGGTAAGGGGTTTATAGCCCAGAAGGAGCAATGAAACTTGTAGGATGTGGACATTTTTCCCCACTGCAGTGTTATGACCCTCATATATTGTGAAAGGGAAGATGATTACACCGTAGCTGTGTTACTATAATGTTATAAAATGGATGGGATGGTATCTTTCAAGGAGACTATCAAATGATTCAGTAGCATGGATAACTAACCACGGATTTCTCTGCATGACAAGACCGAGTCGTAATAACAGCTTGGGAATAATGATGCTATATTTTTCCATTAAATAAAGTTTTATTTCTGGAACCTTGACAGATTTTTAAAGTAACGTAGACTTTTCTTACCACTGAAGCCCACATCTTTATTACAAAGCCAAACTGTTCTCTCCGAAACCACATTATGCATGTTGGAACAGTACTCTTCCACAGACGATGAACACTTAGAACATATTTTTCCATGTGAATCATCCATTCACTTAAAAATAAATTCTCTTATTAAACAAAATACAACCATGTGACAAGTTTTGTAGGTTTGTCTTCCATCTCTCCTTTTCATTAGACTATTAACATTTTATTGCTGTTTCAAATAATTTTCTGATGATTGCATCATTTTTCCTCTTTACCTCCCCCTCGTTTTCTTTTCAACGTAATATAAAGCAGTTTCCATCCTCACTTTGTTGCAAGCACACCGAGGTAAAATAAATGACCAAGAACTGATCCTGCAGTGGGATGAATGCAAATGGATCTGTAGTGCTTCTTGAAACCAGCGGTCACACAGCTGCACAGAAAGTCGCCTGTCTGCTTTTCTCTGCTGGATAAAGCCCTTAAAGAGAAACAAAGCCATCATTACAATCCCTGACACTGATCACTGAAGAAAACAGCATCTCCGCAATTTTTTATATTTTCCATCAAAACTAGAAGGTTACGAGGGAGCATGAAAAGCATATGTTGTTGTTGTAAGGCTGGCACTCTGGGTGAGCATCCATCACGAGATGCTAAGTATTGCCACTGGTGGTACGGCTTTTTGTGGGTATTATCTGTCCATTTCACAGCCCCAGATAAAAGGTAAACAAGATCCCAAGTTCCAGGAGTGATTAGTTTTGATAATTGTTCTGCTGCTTTCTTTGTGCAATTTACTTCTATAAATACACACTGGGGGAATCATTTGTCTAGCGTACCATGGCACAGTAATTTCCTATGTAATTTCATCCAATTGCTGCAGGAACTCATTTGAGCAATTGTTAATTAATCATTAACAATCATTAACTTCGGGTAGCAATGATTGCTAATCAAGATTTCCATGCTACATTTCTAAATTCTGAAGGTTCGTCATTAATCAAATTAGTAACGATTTTTTGTTATTTGAGGAAAAGAAACAGCATGCATCCCATCCATTCAAAGGCACTGTTAGTAACAGCTCTGCCTTTAAAATCATTGCATGCCTTCATTCTGGCTGTTGTAAAAGTCAGAGGCTTTTTTTGCTGCATAAATTACTTGAAAATATTTTGCAGTTTAAATTAACAATGCTTTCCCATTGTTCATGCTACTGACAATTATGCTGTTAGGAACAACCATGTAAGTAGTGACACCACTCCAACTATTTCCCTCATGGTTAATCTTCTTTGCCTCATACCTCATGGCTTTGGAAAAAAAACCCAAACCACAGCTATTTGTAATACTTTTAATGCCACCTTTTTCTCAATGATGTAGCTAATAATAATCAATTTTTCTGTTAGTGTACCCTTATGGCCCATCAGCACTATGCTTGTAGATGAGGTAGATGTTGCTGCATCAAGACTTTGTGCAGCTCTGCAATAGAGGAACATGTAATTCTAATTTTCTCTCACACTGCAGTGACTTTGCAGTGTCCCCTTGGAAAGAAGAGAGTGGCACAGCCCATGGATGACAAGCAGATGAAACCTTCCCTTAGGAAGAAAGGCCGGCCAGGTGTCTCTTTTCTCCTTCCTCCACACCTTTACCTGCCATTGATAGCAATGGCAGTGGGAAGGAAGGAGCAAGGGTGGAGCAGAGATGCAGCTGGGCTCCACCACATCTCCAGTGAGGACCTTCACCCTCTGTAGCTTGGCCAGGCTGTGCCAGCCAGCCCCCGTACTTCCAGTCCCACATGGGACTTCAGGTGACCATGTGGGAGAAAGCAGACTTGGGAAGTCAAAGATTTCCCCTTTCTGAGGCGCAATGCAGAAGCAGTTCAGAAGCGGCCGTGTTTACAGTGGGATGTTTGCAAGCAGTGGGAGGACGAGGCTGACAGGCTGCCTAAACTCCTGGCTCAGCTCCAGCACCCTGGCCTCAGGCAAGCAAATCCCATGTGTGTGCCTTCACTCCAGCCAGAAAAAAGGGAATAATAGTTAACTCACAGGGCTGTGAAGTACTTGAACAAGAAAAGAACAGCATATTTGAACAGCACCTACATCCCCGTGAGCCTGCCTCCGCAATGCCCTAGCGAGCTGCAGGACCCTGCCGCGCCGGGGCTGCACTTATCAGGGTGTGACCCACCAGCCTGGGATGGAGAGATTGGCCGCTCCTATCACTGCATTTACTAAGATAAACTGCTGACACACTCACCTCACGGGGAGCTGTAAAGATTAAAGTTGGCAAGTCGAGTCCCAAGTGAAAAATGCTATTGAACAGCGCTAACTTTTTATCACTGCTGCTTGCCGCACAAATACTTGCTATTACATTTATTATTAAAACACGTTTCCCATAGAGCTGTAGATTGCAAGGCCATGAATAGTATCAGGCTGAAATCAGGGTGATCTTATTTCGAGGAATTCCAGAGGAATGAACAATAGTTTGCCACTAATTGCAAAGAAGCTTTGATAAAAACTCTGAACAGATTCCCAACAGCGCATATTTTCCAGAGCCTGCCTGGTAATTTTCAATAAAACCCAAGAACAATATGACCATTAACTCTTATGTTAAATGTCATCCAGATTTGTTCATATCATTCTTCACTGCACTGCATCTTTTCTATGCGTGTTTTCATAATTTATGGAGTATGGCCACATTTGGGCTCACTCAGTTATACATCCATAGAAAAACATTAGATGAAGGTCAAATGAAGCCCACAAGGGATGGGTGATTACCTTTCCCATTTGACTCTTCTTTAAAAAGTACAAAAGTTATCTTCTAGCTTGTGGCTTCATTTGTAGACAGATTGCATCCGCACAAACCCCTTCCTACATAAAGGTTTAAATATGTGTGGTAGATACTTTCTTGAAATGAACAAGGTCAGGAGCAGTGATAGCGTTTGGATTGCACAGTAAACCCCACAGTGATGGCTTGTGGCAATGTCTGCAGTGCTGTGCACATGCACCGCTTCCTTAGTGAGTCTGCTGGAGAAGGAGAGAGTGATGGCTGACCCCTGACTGTGCAGCTTGGAACTGGGCAGGACGTCTGCCCGTGCCCTGGCAAGGTCCCTTGCTGCGTTAGGAGGTTATCGGTGGAGGCCTGATTCAAGACCCACTGTGGTCTGTGGAGACTCCCACTGACGTACTGAGCCCTCTTTGTGCTAGGGCGTGCTAAATAATGTGATATACTTGTTGAAAAAAAAAAAAAACCAAACCCAAACCTTTTCATGCTTGGCTAGTGCTGCTCATGTTGTATGATGGCTGTAAATGTTCAGAAAGTTACCAGCTGTTTATGAGGCTATTGAAGGCTTCCCAGTTGAAACGATACCGTTTCATTATTGTGAGCACTTATACAAGGTACAGGTTGGTTTTGCTTAAATTTGTTGCCATTTAAAGTACCAATACCAGTAATCAATACCAGATGTCTTAAGTTACCAGCCAAACAAGACGACTGGTGGATGGTTCAAACAATTTGTAATACCTTATGGGGAAGTTAATTATTCAAATTATTCAGCAAATATTGCAAATTCACAGACAATTAGAAAATCTTTTGAATATTTTGTCATCATGAAAGATCTATGTCTGTACAGAATATTATTTTAAATTAATATTTCAACTGGCTCATGTTTAATTTATTCTGTGTAGCTGGCCTGGTTTTGTCCTATTGACAGAGGAAGTAATAAAAGTATGAATGTGCTCTGATTCCCCAACTCCCTATTTAATAAAATATATTAAAAAATTAAGAACAAGCTTTAAGGCATGTCCCACTGTGTGGTTAGTTCTCTTAAGAAGATTAGCAGACGTTATGACATCCCAGTCCTAGCTGTGCTGGGATCTCAGCTGCCAGTTGCTGAAAGGCTGGGATCTCCCCTCACATACACACAAGTCATTAAAAAATATAATTGTTGGTATTTTAAGTTGCCTAAATTAGGAGATGTCTTGATATTGCCTAAATTGGGAGATGTACATGATATTCATTAGGCCAAATCCATTGCTGACATAAAGCCACAGAAAGAAATGGTATAAATATGACTAACTGATGATCTAGAAAGGCCTTTGGTACAAGAGTTCTTATTTCAAAATAAAAATATCAGCTGTTATCTTTTTTGTGTTTAAATGCCAAAATATAGTGCAAATGAGATTCTTTGCATCAAACATTGTACTTGCAAACAATCTAGGTAGGTTTCTTTTCTTTGCTCTGCTTTAATGTGTCCTCTCCACCTCATGACTCCAGTGTGGCCACCACTCTGTCCAGCAATATGTCAGACTGAAGGTACAAAAGAGAAATTTTGGATGTTTGAGTCTCTTTCTAATCATTTAAACACACTCTGGTTTGAAATGCTGAACATACAGACAGATACTGATGTATTTTTGCTCAAAAAAAACCCCTGCACCTTGTTATGCGATGAAGCCTCCTTGAGAACTTCTGTATGGAAGAAAGTGGCTTGTACCCAAGCAAAACACTGATGCTTTGCTGGGACGTGTTGGCCTAATTTTTCTGTGGATGGGAATGTGACCAGGTATAGCAGCAGACTGTAACAGCGTCCTCTTCCTGGGGACAGCAGTTTTCCCTCTGCATTAAGTTACAGAAGCTGGTTTGTGGGCTAGAGCTGAAGAGCCAGGGTGTCTCTCTGGTTTCTGAAAGCTTCTGCCAGATGGCACTGTCCAGTTGCACATTCAATGATAACTCAAATTTCTTAAAATACCTGAAAATCTGGTGTGGATGCTCTCCACGTACTTGATCGCAGATGTGTATCTTACCCATGGGACCAGCCAAGCTAGAGACTGAATGTTTGAGAACTGGTGCATATGTTAGTAACTAGGGTTTTTTAATAGAAAAATCCATTCTAGATGCAATTCCAGGGTTGGGCACAAAGTAAAGACAGCACAGGTAGGACTGTCGGACAAGCTCTAGCGAATCTGTTGGGCTGCAAGGGACAGAGCATGTGCATCAGCTTCCCCCGTTCACATTGCAGCCTCTTGGTGGACTCTGCCACTGTGGACAAGCCTTCAGTGAGGTACTTACTGAACTGGAGTGGTCAAAGTGCAATTACATATTGGTATTTGTCAACTTCAGTCTAATAATAGGAAAAAACCAACCAACCAAAAACCCATAATAAAAGCCACAGTTAATCAAAACCCTGTTTTTCATCCAAATCTACATCTGAATTCTCCTATAGTCAGAAAGCAAGCAACCCAGAAAATGCTTATCCTTTCAAATATTTATGATAAAAAACATGGATAGCTCTAATATCTTCATTTTTGCTAATTTATGTCCTTTCATGTAGTAAGATATTTTTAAATGACTCCTTTCTGACAACTTTATAGAAGAGCTATAATTTCTTTTCTCCCTCCCTCGCTGTGCTTTGCAAAGTCACATTACACTGCTACATTTAAAGCATGGATAGAATTTGACAGGACTTCATAAAAAATGTACTTTTCAAGAACAGAAATAATAAATGCCCAGGAAATTGCTATTTTTTCTGTTATTGTCCATTAATTCTATGATTCTATGAAATCCCTGGAAAGGGAAAAAACATACTGCAAAGTTGCTAAAAGATCCACCAGCCCAATCTGTTTTTTAAACACAGAGGAAACTTCAGGACACACTGCTGTGATTCCTGCAAGTAGGAAATTTTGAAGCTAAGAAAATGCCATTTCGAAACCACTATTATAATTTGCAACTTTATTTATACTTTACCTTCTATTCTGCAAATAATTTTTCTGTGTTTTTGTCCGAGTATTAGGTGTTCCATTTCAGGCCAGGCAGATGTTGTAAGGCCAAGACCTCAGTTGTCATTAGACTTATGAATCAGTTTTGCTACAATAAGGAGCTCTAAAAGAAGTTAAGCAATCTGATATTCCTGCTATAGGAAACAAATATTCAATATTCTTCCATATACATACATTAATGATAATATTCTGTTCTTTTCCTGATTTACATATTTTGGCCCTTCAGAATACCCTTCATCTTCCAATTAGTTTCCCCATTACATGTATAATTAATGACAAATCAGATTATGGTAATTAGCATATATTATAAACCATTTTACTAATTTCTGAGGGCATATTCCTACAAGGGATAACATAGAAATTAGAAGGCTAATTAGGCCAAAATTACCTTTGCTAATGAATCTAAGCAGTAGTTAAACCCTCTAACAAAAGACATTTTTGTGCTTTGGAGGTTGAAGGTGTGATGCTCAGGAACCGACATTAGCAATAAATCCATGGAGTTTCAAGAAGATTTACAAAGGGCTCAGCTCCAAAACACCTGAACTAATTCCCTGAAAATCTGCTGCCACTGGATCTAACTGTGGTTGCTTAAGACATTCATAATATTGTAGAAGACTGAGGGGAGAAGAAATACCTCTGTGTGAAGTACAGCCCTTCCCACTGTCCTCGAGGCTCACGGGGATGAAGAAGGAGGCTTGAGGAGCGAATGCCAAATTTTGCATGCGTTGTGAGGGTATAGTCAGGCAAGAACAGCGGCACCCCACCAGCGGGGTCGGTGAAGGCAGGGTGTGTGGCCATGCGCTTGCCCCAGCCTGTTGCCCAGACAAAGAGACTTAGTGTTGCAGTGGATGAGGAGTCAATTCAGGGTCGTGGCCAAAGCATCAAAGGCAGAAACCCACAGTGGAGGGATGCTAACACTTCTATCTGTCCATGTTGTAAGTGCGTGCAGTGGTATCACTCCCTTATTCAACAAGAAAGTATACTGAATTCAGGAGCAGCTGTAACAGAAGAAGGCATCTCTAGGTGTTGAAGCAGAAGCCCAGGACTCGGGAGACCCAAGGTGATTTGCAGCCACAGGGTGGGTACGCAGCCTTTGAAGGTCAGTTAGCCACAAACCTTTATGTGCATTTGAGTTCTTGACTCTCCTTTGAATTAAGAACCAAAATACCTCTGAGGGCTTTGATCTCAGTATCCCTGTCCTGGAGTCCCATATCTTTAAAAGGGTAAAAATAGTACTTTCTACTTCAGATATGCTAAGTATGCTGAAGAGGGAGGAGTGGTTCAACAATAGAAATGAAAGGGCATAAAGGTACCTAAAATCCCCCCTGCTGCAGCGATTGCAGGCACAGTCCTTTCCTGGGCTCGGACCCGTAATGAAGTGGCACTATTCCCCAGAGGCTTCCTTTTCCCTCGGTTCTCCACTTGGGTAGATATCTGTGTTTGGCCTGGAACAGAGTGCTTCTTCCCCTCATTCTTCATTGGGCTGTATATTTGGAATATCAGAATCAAATTGTTCCTGTTTAACAGCTCTGTTTTCAGATGCTAATTACCTGCTGAAACTTTCAGCCTCTGAGCTGAAGTTTTCCAGACCAGGTTTCTGCCCCGGATTAATTTCATTTAAATGTGTAAGTAACAAAGCACAGCTATTCTTGTAGACAGGGAAAATATTCTCCCTTCATCTGAAGGGAAAAAGAAGAAAGTGATAGATTGTTTTGAACAGCTCTGGTGTTGAAATGAGTGGGAGCAAGAAAAGACTGAAACACTATAGGAAAATAGCCCTTGGAAAGGCGACGAGCCTTTTGGTGTTCCAGTGAAGCTAGCCAGGCTTTGAGGATGATAGTTTCCATATGCACAACTGGTTTGCACAACTATTTCCCCGTATTCTACATAAAACGAGGCAGTGCTGTGCATGGTGATACTGTTCTTTGTACACACTAAAATACCTCACTAGCAGGTGAGGTGGGCCGTACCTCCATTGGTCCGTAACAAGTGAGAGTATGGGAGGAGTGAACAGGTAGAAGGGAACAAGCTTTAATGGGCAAAGCTGTCAGTTGGAGGTGATGGGTTTTGACCTGTCCAACACCTGGGTAGCTTTTTTCTTAAAAAAAAAAGAATAGGAAAAGACCTACTACTGCAGTCACTGAGCACGTGTGTATGTGTGTGTAGGCTGCTCTTAAATGAAACCTGGCTTAGCTGATGCCAGCCTATGTGCATCAAGCTGTCGAGATTGAGGCAGTATACAGTATCAGAGAAAATGAACTATACATTTCAAGAGGAGTATTTATGGACTTAGAAACTGAAAGATCTGTAGAGAACAGAACTAGGCAAAAGGGGTAAAGAGATTTTTGGAGGAACCGAGTCATATAAGGGGCTTGTAGCTGTTTTTCAAGTCTATCTCTAGTATAAGGGCAGTGTTGTTTGCAGCCCATGGTCTCTCATCAAAGGACTTGGGAATCCCAAATAGACCAATGGGACTAGTTGTAAACTACTGTTTAATAAAAGAAGCAGTCTTCAATGAGTGTCACTGGCAAAACAATCCTGACTTGGGGAATTTTACTTCATTTATTTTTTTGGCAAATTAACATAAAATTTTAATTACTGATTTGGGTATTGAGGAAAAGAAGGCAATTAAACAAACACTTAGGGAAACACTCCCGAGCCTCAGCTTCCCTTGTTTCCGCCAGCCCTCACACTCAGTCCCTCCCAGCTCCTCTGGTGAAGCGATGGGCAGCAGTGGATGGTGGGTCTGCACGTAAAGGTTTCTTTCAACTGCTCCTTTCTTCTCATTTGCAGGAGTGTCCCTGCCCCAGCGTGGGTCACGCATGGCCATGATCCCTCCGAGGTACCTCCTCTGGGACAGGTTCCTCCCAAGAGTGCATTTCCAGTCATGTCCCCAGCAATGTCCTCCCACATGTCTTCTCTGCCTCCTCTCGGGTATCTCCCACCCCTGTGTCTCCTCTTGTATCTCCTGTCCCTTTCCTTAACTATGCCAGAGATGGGCACTGGGGATGCCTGGGTGGCTAGGGCTCTGCCTCATGCCCAATACAATGAAAGAAATCATGAAACCTGTTGAGACAATGGTGAATAAGAACCAATTTTCCTGGAGGGCAGGGTGGTCCAGGGTCCTAGGACAGCTGAGCAAACCACAGGCACCTCTATGTTAGGGAGACCATGGGGCACGGGCAGCTGGTGGGTGCTGCCAAGGAGAGAAGGACAAGGTACCAGGTGCATGCAGTAGGTGCAGAAGAAATGGAAGGGAGGTCAGAGCTGAGTGTTTGAGTTACTTGGCCATGCTTTGGAAAGAGGAGGCGCCATCATGCGTCTGAGAGAGGGGTGAACACCCCTGCCCAGACAGCGAGCCATGGCGGGGCTCAGGCTGGCAGCCTGGCTCCGGGAGCCTGTGGGAAGACATCCACGCCGGGGAAGCGTTGGGGGGTTAGGTTATATTACGCCCTTCGTTTAAGCATTTCCTTTTGGCTACCTCGCGTTTCTGCCTCTTACGCTTCAACGTTGGCGTAGTCAAGGACTGTAAATCCTTCTCTGGGAGGCAGCCAGCTGAAAGCTGGTCACTGCCGTAGCAGCTCTCTTTGTGGCTTTAGGTCTGTTTGCCTGTTCAAAAGACACTACTGGCAGCTCTGCTCCATGTACAGCAGCCCACATGTCCAGTTTTTGTGGGGAAAAAGCTAAATCCCAGCCAGAATTAGGTGACGGTTGTTATGCACACTATGACTGGGCAGGGACTAAGGGGCTATTGAGAAAGAAAAAGCTGAGACACTCCTGGGGATGTAAAGCAAAATTGCCTTAAGTAGGTTGTTGTCTTATATCCTGAGCATTAAATAGACGGGTTCCCTTCCATTTTCCCTGGCTGTTGTTGCCATTTGGCACCTGTGCTTCCTCTTCAACACAAGGCCTTCCTGCAGGCTTGTACAGCAGTTCGTCTGCTGGCTCCTGTGAGCTCGGTGGTAGCCCTTTGGCAGTGACATGACACAGTCATAAATCACAGCTCAGGCTGAATCCCCAGAGCAGCTCTTACAGCTCTCCAGCACTGGGTGTAAAGCCTTGCCACCAAAATTACCCTCCCCGCTTGGAGAAGACCTACTTTGAGGCCTGGTCTGGCCAGCACGAGTGGAGCAGCTAGAGACCTTCTAACACACGTAGTCCCCAACCTTTCCTACCCCTGCCTGACTGTGCCGGCGGTTGCTGTTCTTTGGTTGATCTCTCTCTTTTTCCTTGTCCCCTGAGATGGACACCCCTCAGAGGGGTGTCCTTGAACTTGAGGTAACTAGACTTTCTCACACTGACTGTCCATAACCATCACTGCACCATTTCATCTTGTTGCAACATCTGCTTAACCTCAGGAAGGTTTTCTGTTAAGGCAGGCCCTGGGAGATAACCTCATTAAGCTTAACTGAGTGTAATTCTTATTGCCTTGGGAAGAAAGGTTTCCTGCAACATAACATGCAACAATTTATAACACTTTTCGTCCCTGTGGCACTTATAGAATATGTAAGTGCAAAGAGTTGTAGCCAAATATAGTATTCAAGACACAACGTACTTTAATTAATTTTCTGGAAGAATTTATTGTGGGGGAATCAGTGGGAGGTGAGAAGCAGAACTTTTCCCTGTATTTCATTGTCCTTAGCTGTATGTGACAGTAGCTGTCTCTCAGCATGACTCTTTCTCGTAAGCATGCTCAGATGCAGCTGAAAGCTGGCTCGACTCTGACGGATGGTGCCAAACCTCTATTGTTTGGCTGAAGATGGGTATTTTGGAGTGGTTTTGCTTTAAAAACAACTATCCTCCAAACCTTCTGTTCTCTCTGAGGTCCAGGAAAAGCTCCCAGTGAGGCAGGAATCATAGGAAAGGTAGCAATGTAATGAGTGTAAATCTACTGTTGCTCTGAGATAATTTCTTTAGGCTGAAAGATAAAAAACTCGGAAGCATTTCCATGCCTGGGTAAGTATTACCGATGAGCCATTGCTAGAACATCATGCTCCAGGACAGATCTTTCACTAAAGAGCAGACAGACGCTGCCGATTGCGTACGATCACAGCCGGCTGAGAGCTCCAGCTAGGCTTACACTAGAAATGTTGGCTGCAACAGGAATGTTGGCTGGGGCAGAGGCATGTGTTTTAATACAGAAGATTCGTGCCAGCAGCAGCCATAGTGTAGATGCAGTCATGCTAACAAAAAGTGCTCTTGCCAGCACAGCGTATACAAAATATAACAGCAACAGAGACTCCCTTTCCAGCTCTTGGCATCTGCTTGGGGAATTGAACTAGAAGCATCTGCTGTTCCCATGCAAGCTGAAGAGCTGAGGCCTTGGAGGTGGCAGTATCCTCACTGGACTGGGCGTAACACGCCTGCCAGGGGATGGTGGCTACTGCCGCTGTTCTGAGCACAGCCCCAGAAGTCAGCGGGTCCCACTGGTGGAGCAGGTTGCACCTTCAAACAGGGATAGGCTTTGGGTGCAGAAGGAGCTGGTTCCTCGTGTGCACTGGGGATTGCATGGATGTGCCTGTACCAGTGTCTGGTCTCTGAGAGCTCAAATGAGGGCTAATCCCCATCATTGATAAGTCCTTATAAAAATCCTGCTAAGAGGAGTAAATCTTGCTAAACAGCCACTTGGCAAAAATCACAACCAGCTGGCTCAAGCAGGCTAAGCTAACTGGTGCTGACAGTTTCTTCAGACTGAGCACCCTCAAGGCCCTGCAAAATGCACCCATGTCGATATGATCCGGGGGCCAGCATAGTGCGAAAACCAAAGGGGTCTCAGGGAGATGAGATTTCGGCTTTGCCTGGGAACGAGATACCCTGTAACAACGGCTTACCTTGTTAGACACTAGCAGGTGCCAGTGGGAGGGAATTTACATTCACTAGACAAATGCAAATTCCAGTGAGAAGATTAAACTTGTAAGAGTCTTACGGAAAATAAACATCCTGGTTAGGGAGAAAGGCTGGAGAACCAGCGCTAAGTATAACCATTGGGTACTTAAACCTCAGCAACGAGTGTTAATGGATAACTTGATACCCAAAGTGCTGAAGCAAACCTCAAAAGTCCATTTGAAAGGGGTTACAGACGTTCTGTGTGTGTGTAAGATAAGGAAGGAGGCCAACAAACACAGCTGTTGAAGGCACTGGGTGTGATTTAAGAGACAGGAAGAGGATCTGAAAAGCTGTTAAGGCTGCGGGAGACCCTGCTTCCAAGGGTAGCGGGATTCTCATTTTCCCAACCTGAGGTGCAGGACACAAGCAGGACAAAAGGAGTTTATTCTTAATGAAAAAGTAACCATTTGAGTAGAAAAAAGCAGAGGCAGAGCCCTTACTTCTATTATACTCAGACATTTTTCTGGCTAAAGCATGCGCTTTTGGGAAGGGAGAGGATGATAGGGCAGAGAGAAAGTCCTGCCAGACCTTTATTTGAGAAGCTCACACGCACACACACACACACAAAAAAGACATTTTGTATCCTTACATGTATTCTTACAGATTATGGGGAAATAAAAGACTGAACTACTTAGCAGGACATGGACACTGCCAGGACACCGATACTTTCAGATACTGGTAAAACTCAGTTCCCTGACATAACAACCTCCCTGAGGTTGTATCTGGTCTATGATCACATCAAGTCTTTGCACACCAGGCCCAGGTGATTATGGCCTTCCCCTCCCAAGCGAGGATAAGTTCTTGCTCCTTTTTATGCCAGAGATCTTTTTTCTTGTATACGTTACAAGTAAATGCATACATTTTTATATGCATCCTTTTAAGAATGTGATTTAATATAGTATAGGAGGTCTGATTTTGGACCAACTCAGTGCTTGAAATCAGAGGGAAACAAAAATGAATAAACAACTGCAATGACTTTTTGGGTTTGCTAGCTTTTTCACTTATTTATTCTGTTAACTTTGTGCAAGTAGAAATGACTACAGAACGTGCAAGGCCCCAAAAGCTGCAGCGCAGTAAGATGTCAGTGTTACACCTTCATAGGTCTCTATGCTCTAGCTTTGCTCTAAAAATAAACACTTCATCGTGTAAGCCTCTGACTGTGCTATGGCTCATCTTTGTCATTCTTCTTCATTGTGCAAAAATGAGCTTTGCCATGCAAATGTGCAAAAATGAGGTAGCAGGAAATCCAATTTCTTCAGGCAGTACCAGAAGACAGAAGCAGACAGATATAGAGCTGAATTCATTCTACCCATGAAGATACAATGAGCTTGTTTAGATAACAAACAGATTATGTTATTAAAAAATGATATGTTTTAAAAGTGATTCCATGTCTTAGCATCCAGGATGAAAGCTGAGAAACCTTTCTAGTTCCTGAACTTCTGAATAGCACCTAGGTGAGCTCACAGAGGGGATTTCAATGATCCAGGCATCTGTCAGAAGGGCAACTTGGTATTGTGCAGGCAATTCAGGCAGATCCTAGAGTGCTAGTGACACTTTTATAATGTAAATTGTGAAAATGTCCACTGGAGCAATGCTCTCCTGATATGTTGTTCTCAGGAAGGAAACAATTGGGGTCAAATGTGGCCATGGATGGCAGCTTCAGCTGCAGTGACCACAAGATGATTGAGTTTAGGATACAGAGGAGAGATAGGAATGTGAGTGGTAGAGTCAGGACTGGATTTTAGGAGAGTAGACTTCAGCTCAGTGAGGGATTTGCTAGGTAGCATCCCTTGGAAAATGTCATGAATGGGAAGAAGGCTGATTTTCAAAGAAAAAGTAGAGAGCACTCAGGAACAAACCATTGTGTTGTGCAGGAAGACTGGGTGTTGCAGCAGAAAGCTGGCATGGTGAAGTGGGGAGTTTCTTGATGAAATACAACACAAAAAAAGGAGCATACCAGGTGCTAACACAAGGGCAGGCAGCAAAGGGGTTGTATGAAACCATAGCTTGGGTACGTACATACAAAATCAGGAAGGTCAAAGCCCTGGAGCTGATCTTGAGGATAACAAGAATTCTACAGGTACGCTGGTTGCAAAAGTGCATGTGGGTCTGTTGGAGGAGACAAGTTAGTGTTGGACAATATGAAAAAGGCTGAGAAATTCAGATAACTTTGTTTTCTTTGGCTTTCACAAACAAAACTTGCTGCCAGACTGCTGTGTATATCAGCACAATTTGGAGACTGGAGGAGACAAGCAACAGTGAGGGAACAATGCAGTAGGCACTACTTGGAGACCCTGGTCTATGGGGCTGGATGAGATTTTCCCAAGAGTGCTGAAAGAATTGGCTTATGTGATTTCATAGTGTCTGTTGCCTGTTATCTCTGACAAATCATGGTGATCGGGAGAGGTATGTGACAACAGGAAAAAGACCAGCAGTAAGTCCCTAAGAAATGCAAAAGGAACGACCCAGGAAAAAGACTAGCAGTAAGTCCTTAAGAATTGCAAAAGAGAGGACCCAGGGAACTTCACTGCAGTGAAGGCCGGTCAGCTTCACCTTGGTTCCTGGAAAGATCATGGTACATGTCTTCTTGGGATAAGAACGTAATCAGAAATAGTCAACATGGATTGCCTTCTACAACAGTGTGACTGTCTGTATGGAGAAGGTGAGGGCCATGAATGTAATACACCTTGACTTTATTAATGATTTTGATGCCATCACCCACAGCATTCTCATTTGGAAGCTGAAGAAATATGGGCTGGAGAAACAAACTGTTAGGTGGACTGAACCTCTCCGCTCTAAGGGTGGCTCATATTTGGTTGGTGGGCATTTATGAGAGGAATACTGCAGGGCTTGTTTAACATCTTTATCAACAACCTGACTGATAACACAGAATGAACCATCGGCAAATTTATAGAAGATATTTAGTTAGAACAAACATCTGACAAGATGGGCGGCGGAGCTTCAATCCAAAGGACCTTTGCTAAACACGAGGACTAGGCCAACCTAAACAGCTTGAACGGTTTAACAAGGAGAAATGCAAAGTTTTGCACCTGTGGCAGAATAACCCCATGCATCAGCACAGGCTCGGAAGTGACTGGCTAGTGGTAGCCCTGCTAAAAAAGCCCTGGGTATTTATAGCGGATGGGTGCTGACAGGGCACTCTCACTGCAAATAAGGCAACCCATACACTGGGATACATTAAGAAGAGCCTAATGTATCTCTCCGCTAGGAAGAACCTTGGGATGGCAACAGTCTTGCTTTGAGCAGGAGGTTGGAGTAGGTGACCTTTCAAGGTATAAACCAACCTACATTTCCATGATCCTATAGCTTCAATCTCAATAGCAGCGTAGCCTCTGAATAACTTAATGTTTTTTCCTCAGAAAATATGAATGAAAGGCTCTGCTGATCTACGTATATATCCGTCTGAACTTGAGACAGTACTTTAATTTTCCATACAGAGTCATCTCCCTCCCCAGACAAGAACACTTACCATGAAATCATAAGGTGGGCAGAAGGTTATGAATGTGGTGTGTGAAAGTTGGGAGTTTGGTGAGTTATACTCCTACCCTGGATATTTCTGGCCTGCTTAAAACTATTGGCTTTACAGCTTAGTAAAGTGATGCTGGTTGTTAGGAATTTTGGTAGCTGGGAGGGACTGGGTAATAGTCCTTTCTTGTTTTCATTACTGGCCTGTATAATTGCAGTTAATAAAATCAATGATTTCTTAAAATGCACTTTGTGTATTGCAGCTGTCCTCAGGCAAGAGGAGAGCATGTCTGGTTAAACACTCAGCCTTTAGAGCAATAGCAGAAAGTCTGATATTCTCCTCTGAATCGTGTAAGAGGAGAAAGAAACATATCCCTTCCTGAGGACAGGAGTTTGAAATGATGTTCTCCATCTTGCTCTGGTTTCCCCAAACCCTTTTGGTACACTCATCTATACACCCACTCTTTTTCTAAATTGAAAAGGGAATGCTTTGTGCTTTTGGGGATTAGTGACTTGAGCAGAGCCACTGGGATGAGATCAAAGGCTCATGGGAAAATGATGAGCTAGCCTTTCTCCAAGTGAAAACACAGCAGCAATCCTCCCAGGGTTCTGTTGTTGCAGTGGCATGAACACTTTTGCCCAAATTCATCCCATCGCATCATAGGCACTTAATGAGGCACCTAAATTAAGAGTCTCATTGTCTTAAGCTCTCTTATTGCTGTAGACAAGGAACTCCAGAATGCAATTTAGTCCTCCTATGACCTGAATTACTCTTTCAGGGTGCCTGTCTCTCTCTGGACACTAAGGAAACCTTGGGTGACTAATGTAGGCAGACCTTTCTTTTTTTTTATCAGCTTGAAAGTCAGGATCTAGATATTTTGTCTATGTAAAGCTTACAAGTTGTGGTTAATTCTGTTGGCTGAATGCTTCGGTGTGGTGAGTCAGGCCGGGGCTGACACATTGCTGATATGCACTACCCACACAGTCTAGAGGATACTACAGAGGGAAAAAAAGTCATTAACCTCAGTGACTCTGCTGTGGACAGACGGACAAAAGATAAACTAAGGGTAAGGTCCGAACTTGAAAAAGAGTTCCACAAGTGTGACAGCACAACAGCTAAATGCTGCCAACATGCTGCAGCTGTCCTCCCTCCATTTTCTTCCTTCTCTTTCCTTCTTGGAGGCATTAGACCTGCCATCAGAGCAGTATGGTTTGTTGCGCTGGTCTGCACATATCGAGGGGACAGACTTCCAGGAACAACTCTGACTCCATTGCTAGCTGTTTGAAACTCTGAAACATAAATCTAGGTGGAAGAAGACCTGCCATAGAGATCTGATTGATAAGACTTAACTGGTCTTCTTGTCTCCCCACCTCTCTCTTTTACTTATGCCTTCCTCCAGTCCCCCCAGGATGATCCAATCCCAATAGAGAGGCATGCAAGCATGAGCTGATGGGCTGTTCCCTGAGCCTGTGCCTCCTCTCAGCTGAAGTCTTCCAGAAGGGGTATGAGATAACCACGGTAACATCCTTCAGTGCATCATTTTGCATGCAGGTGCTGCTGCGTGTTAACTGTGTTGAGGATGACATTTAGCCTTTCCATAGCCCTGTTGGATTGCCTCCTCTTCCTTACCAGGAGCTCACCTGGAATCCTCTTGGGCCTCAGCTGCTGTGTTTGAGAAGGTCTGATTCAATCATGTTCTTTCTCAGCACCAGGTAAGACATCTTCAAACGCTTCTTCTGAAAGATGACACTGCCTTTTCTTCTGCCTTCTCCCATTCCGAGACACGTAATGTTGTCTCCCCTTCCATTTACCATGCTCACCAGGATTTTTTCTGGACGTGCTAGTTCTGCCATACTTTAAGAAAAGTATCTATTGCCAGTATATGGATGGAAACAGAAAGGGGCACTGCAAAGACAAGCTTTAGCTCTGACATCAGGAAAGGTTTTTTAAAACTGTGGCCTGGATTCCTGCCTCTTGGATTCCTACCTCTTGTCTTCAGGTGCTTAAAAGAGGTGCCAAAGAGCCCAGTCAATAGAGCTGATTCCAGGTAGTAGTTGGTTTTTTTTAGCTTGCCTCAGGTACAATCAGAAAATGCCCATCTTTCTTTATTGTCTGCCTTCCCTAGGCCAGGGCCAGACAGTGCTGTGACTCCCGAGGTGTTAAAGAAGGTTGTCTGCATCCTGGAAATCCTCTTTCCTGCTGTGAGCCTGGAAAACACATCCCAAGCCTCAAGAGTTGTTCCTATGAAATAAAGATGTTGGTACCCATAAAAGATGCTGGCTTTCCTGTTCAGATGCCAAAATACACATCTAGCTTTTGTTTCATACAGCTACCCACTTGTTTGAAGTTGTGAGCACATGCTGAGTGTTAGTTTCCTTCTTTCCTTGTTTCAAAGTGTACGCTGCATGTCTGTATAAAAGTATCTCCAAGTGTAGGAAATCCTTCTTCCTTTCATTGTGCATCTATTGGACATGTCATCCATTTGTGTAAACAAAAAGGCGAATTTTGAAAAAGTGGAAAATCCCAAGCGCTTAATTGAATTAACTCATTTTTTGCCTTTCAGTAGATTGTATTTACTTCATTTTGCAAAGGGTAACAATCCTGAAACTTTCCACGTATTCCTGAGGGATCCAAACCCCCTAGGGGCTCAAGGCATCTGATTAATCAGGGATGACTCAGATTGCAGTGTAAGCCTGGCCACAGATGGAGTGGTCTCCATCTCACTGGAAATCATCTGGGGGATGTAAATTATATAAAAAAATAGAAATTATTCATTCATCTAGACAGAAATAAGTTGTACAGAAATAGTTAACTGTTGCAGTACTCAGAAGAGTTCTTCTGCAGGGCATGTGCTCTCAAGCCATGTAGATAGCCAGCCAGGCTGTGGAGTGATGGGGAAGGCTGTAACTGCTGCCTGCTGCAGCATCTGACCTTTCAGCCCTGCAACACAAGAAACTCGGAGCAGCTGTACAGTCTCCAGCAGCCAGAGCGGGGCTGATCCAGCCCGGGCTAGCACAGGCGACCTTGCTTGGTAGGATTACAGTAACAACAGCAACTGCGTAGTCAAGTGTTTCTGTGTGACTTTGAAGTGTATTTTTTTCTTTTTCATAAATAGATAGCTATCTTGTTTCCCCAAAGAAGAACAGAGCATGGTTTCACTTCCCAAGGACACCCATGTGTCTGTGTGCAGGAAGGAAACATCTGTGCAGGTGAGCAGGGGTGGTGAGGAGTTTTTTCCTGTGTACTGGTTTGTGGGAAGTTATTCCAAGCCACTTGAAGGTTTTATATAAAGTGAGTAGTGTGCTAATGTCCTGGTACTCAGGGGTATTTCAGGGCTGGGGTTTTACACTTGTTTTACTTTTTGCTTGTTGTGCATGAGATGACAAAGAAAATTAATTGGAGGGGCCATAGCTGCACCGTCACTGAGTCTGAGTAATGGCCAGGGGACCTGGCAGGACCTGGAAGGCATCAGCATGCCACCCACACTCTGTGTGATGCCCACACATTGTGCGGCACTACCACACATCATGCGCACGAACGATGGGGTCCAGGACCTCTGTGCATCCCCAGCCACCCCGATCCTCAAGGAGCCAACGGCACAGCGAGGGAGTCTGTGGGACAGCGGGGAGCAAGTGCCCTGCATCCCCTCTCCCTTACTGTTACCTACCAACAGTATTAGTGGGTCACATTTTATGAGAGAATGTACACAGGTAGTTTATAGCTGTTGGAAAGGTGGAACAGATTAATAGCTCAGAGCCTGTCAACTTCAAAAGAGAAAGAAGCCAGAAAGATGTAACACAAAGCTACCATTTGGATGCTGGCTGCTCATACTGGTTCTGGAAAATGGTTTGGAAATTTATGGGGCTTTAAGCTGCAGTAAACCAACATTTAAAAAGAAATAGGTTCTCCTGCCCTCCTTATCCATTAGACGATGATCTTGATCCAAAATGTTTACAGTGCCGAAGGGCCTCTTCAAAGTGATAGGGGCTTTGAATTCCACCTGTCAAGACCAGGTTCTAACAAATGTCTCCTTGAAATCAGTGCTACGGGCCTAATCTGGCAGTCACTGCTTTGGAAGAGCCCAGAAGATTTGTCTGTAAAAGCATGGCAGGAGGGTATTCTGTGGCATTTCTAATCCCAGTTGCTATAAACTGTAATAGGATCTGTAATGCTTCAGTTGTTCGGACGGGTGGCTTGGCAATTGTTTTCTTCTTCTGGCGTTTTCCCAGTTTTGTTTCGTAGTAGAAATGCATATATAGGAAATAATATTCTATTTTATGGAATTGGTCAGAAATTGGACAAAAAAAAATCAATTAGACTGAGCAGTGACTGGTCCCATTCTGAAGTAATTCCCAAATTACAAATGTTCCTCTGCTCCCCATCACTCCCTCTTCTCCAAGCTTGGCAGCTCTCTTCATTCTCAGGCATTCCCTTCATTCCAGCTTGTAATGTCTGAGATGAAATGCTATTAAATAGAATTAAACATATTTAGGAGACACATTCTGCTAGCATGCCGGTATCTATAATAACAGAGGAGCTTAAAAACTGCACAGAAAAGGAGAACTCCATTTTTTCAAGTGTAGCACACCTACCGCTCAGTAATGGTTCTGTCAAACTGAATCGCCATGCCCTACTGTTAGAAACTAGGCATCTGGTATAGTATTCATTTCCAGAAATCTTTTTTTCTACTGTCTGAAAATGTTGCTTTACTATGATGATTTTAAAATACACCAGAAATGTATCTTCCTGCATAGCTATTCATTCTGCCTTAAGAATAGAGAAAAAACAGGTGGGACTAATTTTCTCTTACTTGGTCCAAACATTTCAACAAGTGGATTATTTTCCTTACCAGCCTTTGGAATCCCCACTGTTCTTAATGGGATTATTTGGATAAATAAACTCATCCAAATCTGGCCCTTTATTAATCATACATCTGAGGCAGAACATGCAGAAGTTAATGGAAAGAAAGGATGTCTACTCTGGTAAGAAATGAGCTAATGTTGCTTTACTATGAAAAGGCATAAAATTCTTCTTGTATGAGACAAAAATTCTTTTTTTTTTTTCTTTTCACAAATCTGCAGTTTTATTTCTGCTATAGTTCAATGAACACCAAAAAGTGAACAGGTTGAAACACAGTTTGGGAGGGGAAAAGAAGAAAGAGTTATTATAAGTACCTTATGGTTTACAGGTGTTCCAGGTAGGCATATAGATGTCTCTCTTGTTTCAGAGTTATCCCTGTACTATTTTGCCAGTGTTCAAACTCATTTCTCCCTTTGAGGCTCTAACTCAATTACAGTTGGAGGAAAACAGGTTACAGTTGAGCGTGCAGGAAAAGCAAGATAAGAAAATCAAACAATGAAACAAGACCAGTCTCCACTATAGACAGGAAAGGAAAATTTTCAAAAAATGAAATTATGAAGTACAATAGGATGGACATTCTCATTCTTCTCCTTCAGAGGTGAATGAATTAACAATGCAAGGATGCCATGAGATGCATATACCAGTGACAGATTTCAAAGACAATATTGAGATGGAGATCCTGAACAAGGAAAATTAAAAGCTGAGCAGTGCTGTAAGTATGCAGATCACAGAAGAGGTGCAGGTTAAACTCCCATATGTCATCCTAGATGGCCTTCATCTTCTTCCCAAGCCCTGATCATCAAGGAGCTGAAGCTGTAGTAAAATGTGCCAATGGGCTGTACCTATCTTAAGGTGAAATATTTTGACACTGGGAGTGATTGCCATGACTGAGGTGCTCTGACACACCACCCTGTGTAATGTTTCTTGCTTTCTCCTCATCATCTGTCCTTTGCAGGATTATAGGCGTAATGGAACTGATGCTAGTGGAAGTAGGAGTGGATTGAAGCATCCCTTGCACCTGATGACTGAAGGTGTAAGTGACATTGATGTGTTGTCCCAGTGTGCTAGAAAATATGCATTGCAAACAGATACAACAGTGGAAGAGGGCATTGTTTGCTCTTTTTTTTTTTCTGCTGGGCTGCCAAAAGCTCCTGTTTGCTCAGATCTGCTACTAGGGCTACTCATGAAACTCCCTTCATTGGTTCAGTCCACATGAGCTGAGTGAACCGATACCTATGAATGGAGTTTTTTAGACTAACAGAAGTGATTAAGGAGATGCTCTCCTGAGGAGCAGGGGAGAGTGGTGATGAGCAGTTCGCAGCAAGCTAAGAGCACTCATCTCTTCGGCTGGTGCAGTTGCATTTGTCCTTGGTATCAGGCCCTGCTGTGAATTTGACCCAGTGAATTTATCACCCTGTAAACATGGAGCTGGTTCCAACTGTGAATTCGAAGAGCAGGCATGTAATTTTAATGTTTTTACCAATTCCTTCAGCTAGAACTGCATTAGGAAAGTTAGCTATGGCACCTGAGAAACTAGCCAGGTCTCTGAAAGCAGTTTTTTCAAGCAATCCTCTTATTTTGTATGTAAAGGACTTATTAAAAATAAGTCAAATTGTGGAAGAGTGTGTAGGTAATTGCACTGTACTATAATTTCTCTTTATATTAGATACTATGGGAATAAACCAAGCAGAGTGGCATATTTGACAAGAGGTAGAGGAGATAACCCTGCACAAGTTCATTTTGTTTCTGGACAAGACATTTGTTGCAGCTGCGGTTTTGTTCTGCTTTGAATGAGAAGAGTGTGCAATGTATTTTTTTAATGAAATATTTAGGACACTCTTCTCGATGTGAATGTGGTCTAATGAACACTGTGTACTAATCTCTGTTAATGTTGATTGTGACTGCAACCTTGGATAAATCATTGCATCTCTTTGTGCATATCCCCATCTATAAAATGTCTTCCTCACAGATATGTAGTGAAGATTCATTAGTTAATGTTTACAAAGTGCTTTGAAGACATAAATATGGTTATTACTTTAACAGCTCTGAAGTTTATGAGATTAAGAGGGCATCTTACCCTTTGCATCTACTCAGCAGTTGGGGGCTACAGCAACTTTCCCATAAATAAATGCATCATTCACATAAATCTTTACACATATCTGTTATCGGCTACTAAATGTCATTATAATTCTACATGGTCACTGGCTATCCACTCTCTATGACTGCCTAATCTTTTGTAGCAATTAAGGAATAAATTATGTTCATTTTTTGCAAAAATTGTACACTAGAGATGAAAATTTTTTGCATGTACCAGTATGATTTGTCATGCCAAGCAGCTACAGGTTGATTTTTTTCAATCATTTCTTTATTTTTATAATCTAGACCACCTCATTTCCCAGGCAAACAGCAGAATCCTATCTGGACCTGGGGGTGACATTAAAATGAAATAAGATTGAAATTCATAAGTTTATTGTGTGCCGAATGTCTGTAAGACATTGGCAGGTATTGTTGTGTCTTTTCTGAGCTTCCAGGTGAATATACCCAACTGATGTACCTCTGCTTCTTATGCTGTAGTTTAATATGCTACAGGACATCTCTCTAGCACAGTGAAGCAATAGTAGTCTTGATGAGAGCTATTGAAAAAGCATGAATGCTCATAAAAGCCTGACTAGAAATCATATATGTTGCTGAACCTCAGATTTCCACCAATGAAAACAGAATCAGACTTTGTCCCAAGTTAGTTGGTAATATCTTTTTTAGGCCTTTTTGGCAAAAAGGAACTGCAGTGCCATGGAAATAAGCAGGAGCTGCCAATTCTTAGAGTAGTTCAACATTGCTCTGATTTATATGTTGATGTATGGTCACTGTGCTAATGATAAATAACTCTACACTTACTTATCATTAGCACAGTCCATGCTTCCATTTCCCTCTGTTCTTCTGGTTTTTTGTACTGTTGAATGAGTTCATTTCTATCATGAAGAAGGGAAGGATAAGTGGAGATATGAGGAACAAGAGCTGTGTGTTTGGCATGGCATGACATGGGCCATGAAAAACTGGATGAGGCTACTTTACCAGGAAAGATCACCAGGAAGGAAGACCAAGAAAACCATGAGCATCTATTCATTGATGACAAGACCAATTGTGAAGAGAGAGGTTTTTTGGCTTTGCTGCCATCTAGCAGAAGATAGACAGCCTGACACCCATCCACCTGCTGGGACAGAGAAGCAAATTAGGTTCCTGAGGTAGGTGGGGGATAATGCGGATTTTAGCTGACGTCTGAGCTGGTCATTCTGGCCTAAGGCCTCTGCATGTTGCTAGTTGACTGTTAAAAGGTGGCTTGGTTTTGGAAGAGCTGTCACTAGGCTGCTATTCCCTCCTGCTTGTCTTTACTTGTCTTCTTCAAGTGCAGAACTAGCTGAGGCTCACTGGTGTCACTGGAGGAGAGAGCCAGGCTGCAGCTGCCGCGTCAGTACCATTACATTGAAGGAGATGTGTGGACAAAGACAGAGACTTAAAAGAATTCAGATATGCCCTCTAAAGACAAACCTTCTCAGCAAGAGAAGAGCCTTTTTCTTGCTAAGGACTGGATTTCTGGGGAAAGGAAAGCACTCCTCATGTACAGAACACATTTAATAATAATCAGTTAATAATAACAGTCACCTTGACCTAGGTTTGGTCAAGGCTCATGCTAGGAAAAAAAAAAAAAGCTTTAGCTGCTAAAGCATTTCAAGCAAGTCATTAGCTGATTCTCATTTTATACTGCGTTATCATCTGAACGGTCTTGAACAAAGCTTAGTTACGTAAAGACCATGTTTGGCTCCTAAATGAGTTTCCTTTCCTGTAATTATTAATCCTCCAGCTTCCCTCTTTCTTGCAATCTCATTTTCTCCTGCAGTGTGTGTTCCTTTCGCAGAGACAGATAACTAGATCTTGCAGACAGTCATTTATGGTCTGCCTTCATTAGTTCACAGGCAAAGGAAGCTAAGCAGACTCTACTCTGATTTTCCTTTTGTTCAATGGAAACTGAACATTTATTATGGTTTTGTTGCTGAGCGAAAGTTCAATTGCTAGCGTAACACAGGCTAAAAAAATCGCAGAAAGAGAATTGTTTCATGTTCTGGAACAACTGAGCTCACATGTATTTTCCAGGGAAGGAAAAAAACTGCTAAACCTGAGTTGAGGTACTTGAAATATGCCTGTGAGGCTAACAAACATTATAAGAATCTTGCAATTAGGCTCAAACTAAGGATTAACCAGATCGCTCAGCCTGAAGGTTAAGCTTTAAAAGAAACTGAGGCAAGTTAAGATACAGGAATATACAGACAAATCACCTGGGTAAGTCTGCCCTGTAGCAGTGTTCATTATATGATTGAAAGTAAGTAATTTTTCCTGCCAGATCAGATTAGACTGACTTTTTTAAAAGATAAAGTGAGAAGTTTTACTCCCATTTTTTTCTTTTGGACATCACAATATGGCGACGGTCATTTGTCTGTGAGGAGTATGTCAGAAGCAATGAGACCCACACTCAGCTGAGTTTCTGAGCTGCTGCTTTTTCCTGGGGCGTATGAATTCAGCACTAAATCATGTTCCAGGTCTCTAAATTACATTAGATGTCATGTGCATGCAAATATGTGTTAGGTGGTTTAAGAAATCCATGGGGGGGGGACGTTGACCAACTTTCCTTCCTGCCTAGGTGCAGGTGGCCGAGGAAGGGCAGTGAGGGAGCATGGGGCAAGCCTCACCTTCCTCACTGGAGCTGTTGGCTGGACAACCCCCATCAGCAGACCCTGGGGAAGCTCTCAAGGGAAGAGGGCTGGGCTACATGTCCCGCACCTCCAGAGACAAGTGGTCCACTTCACAGTGGCAGGGTGCTGGGCGGGAGGAAGGGAGCTGGGGAGTGAGGGTGTCCAAGAAACCACCATGGCCCATCAAGATGCATGGGGCTGCTGGAAGGAAAAACGTGGGTGCTGTGGGACCCTGCCCTATACACTGCGGGTGCTGGATTCATGAGAAGGAACTCACAGCTCCTCCTCTAAGTCTCCTTTTAATTTTGCACTAGAGATATTCTTAAAATATTTTATTGCACAAGCCTTCTTCGACTCTTTCTTTTTTCATCAAGTCCAGTAGACCAGAAGGGAGTGGTGTCTCTGCTCAGATGTGCACCAGTAACCAGCCCTGAAGAGCTCGCCCCCTCTAGTGTGGTGTCTGCAGCGCAGTGACAGGGACTACATATGCTCTTTGTTGGGCTCAGCCTAGCAGAAATTCATCATTAACCTCTGCACCTAGTTAAGAAGTGAAACGTTCATCTATGCTTAAGTAAAATAAATGACTTTAAACAAGAGAGAAACTGAGAAAATAACTTAAGCTTTGAAACAAAATAGCTTTCAAAGCATATTGTCAGTATCACCCAAATAACTGTTTTAAATCCAGTACAGTTAAATCAAATAGAGCATTTTGTAAAAATGAGAATGTCTCATACTGCAGAAATGTGCATTTAAGCCATCCAAACAGCACTACTGTGGCAATACAATTATGATTTTAAACCAGATTAAAATAAATTTATTTTTGCATTAACCTACTGGTGCCTTTACAATCATGTCAGTCTTTCTGAAGTCCACCTTGGTGTGTGTTTCCTTTATGGACTAGGAACTCTAGGGAACATTCCTCTTTTATGTTCACCAGATCAAGACTGGTTGAATTAGGGCTGTTTTGAACTGAGATTTGTACCTGCTATCCAAACCTGCCCTCTGAAAGCAAAGGGTCTGTAAACCTAAGTGCCAATCAGATGCAAAGAAAGTAGAGTTATGTGTACGCTCTTATTTTTCTGACTTACTGCCTCTTCCTCTGTTAAATCACTCAAGGCCCTGTAAGCACTTTCTGTGATAATTTACTTACATTTGATCTAGTGATTGCAATGGAGTATGTCTATGCCAGCACAGTCTCCTTCTCCTTAACTGTAGGATGTTATTGGTGATCCTCTGAGTATACTTCAACTTGAATTAAATTTTCGGGATGGGAATTATGTTTCCAGATGTGTGCATCAGGTAATGGGGCTCTCTTCCAGTACAGGGTCCCAGGATGCTTTTTATGCAAGCAATAAATGCAGCTAATTAGAGGAGGCAGAGAGCTGTGTCTTTCCTTTTGTAGAGGGTATTTGGTATTGCCCAGAAAAGGACAGTTTGTCTGACCAACACAGAGTTAGCTATTACAGATTTACAAAAATCCATTACTGGGTGATGGATTTATGGGTTACTGATAAGTGACCATAAGCAGGAAATAGCAAAGCTTCCTAAACCAACACCATCTCTATTATAAATAATGTGGGTTTATGTCTTTTAACATACATTGCTATTATTCATTTACTGTTCAGTGTATTTTATTCATTGCTTTTAACATGTCTGTTTTTCACAGAGGAGGAAAAGGTGGATTTTTTAATACCCTCTCTGTAAGATTTTCACTCCCTCACTCACACCAACAGTTCTTTGTGTGCAAATAACTGAATGGACAATTTTGCTTCCAGCAGTGAGTGACTTACAGGTTCAGCAGATGTCAGTTAGGCAAAGTCAGGGAATGATGCTACAGGAACTGCAGTTTTGAAGCTTGATGTTACCCACATTGAACCTACTTATTCTGTTGTGTGAAGGCTGATAGCTTTGTGGAAAAAATGTCAAGAGCTATCAAGGAAAACACTCTCTGAAAATTCTCAAAAGCTGAAAGTTTTTTAAAAACATAGAGAGAGAATTTTAAATTTTGCAGAGAATGTGAGGAATGGCATCTTTCTCTCCAAGATGGAAACCATGAGCAGAAATAGAAATGTCTGTGTCCCCCTGCCATTGAGATATTTTTACTCTCAGAGAATTTGTGGCTACTTGGAAAAACTCCTATCTGGGTAGAACCACAATAAACATAAGAAAAACTGAGAGAGATGCCAAGACAGTGTCAACTATGTTATTTAAACTGTTTAGAAACTGGAAAAAACACTCTGTGTTTTTATCATGCATAGATTTAGTTTCTTGCCCAACAAGGAAAGCCAGGATTACTCACTGGTCTTTGGAATATGGGTACCATATGATCACTCTGTAATGCTGGGGAAAAGAGTGGGGCGTCTTACATGACAGAGACCATCTCTGGAGGCAGTAGCATCATTTGACCCTTGGCACAGCCAGTGTCTTTGGCATCATCTGAGACCAAAGACTCTGTCAGGTTAGTAACTATTAGCTTTTCATCAAGAGGCAGCAGTTATGCACCTTAACAGTTGTTTGAAATGCCCATCCAGCAGAATAAATGCCCAGTATACAGGTTATACACTGCGTCATAGTCCATAGCCTGAAGAAATATATGTACCTGGCTACAAAGGGGGAAAATGAAGGCAGGCACTGGCAAGTTGTCTGGACCCAGAGGCTTGTTTCATTCTTGCAGCTGAGCTCATGTCAGCAGTGCTGTGTTTCTAGGAGCAGATACTGCATTTGTTCCAGCGCGGGACAGCGCTAGTGCTTGCCAGAACACTAGACCAATGCATTGACTTGCTCAGGGTCCTTCTACACCCCTCCTACACAGGACTATATGTCACATACACATGTTAAAAAAAACATTTTCGTTAAAGTATATTTGGGTCATGAGCATATTTGGGTCTAGAGTGCAGCATTACAGATTTGGTTATCTAAGGCCGCCATCAATTTGAGGTCACCTGGTGAGACCTTTTGTGATGCAAAACTGAGTGGCTGTAGCTTTGCTGCTGCTGAGGACTTGTGGATGGTTAAAGTGGAGCTCAGAAAGCTTCTTGCTCAGCCTGACAGTTGGTATTTGTGTAGAAATCAGCAAGCTACTGATGTGGACAAAACTTTGCAGAACTCAAGCATGTCAGTACTTCTCTAGTGAAGGATGCTCCCACTTGTCTGTCCTCTGAGATCCCCATTATTGAGACACACCTGTATCTAGGACTTCCTGGAAATTGTAGGTTTCTTAGGGCCAAAATAAACGTTTTTTATCTTCTGTCTGAAGAAGGTGTTTGGAAGGGGAACCAACTGCAAGTGCACTAAGAACTGTGACAGAATGGTGTTGAATAGAAGATGAAGAACACTGCTAGCTATGCTGTTAAGAACTCGTGGAGACTATATCACTTCTACCTCCCCATGCTTCTCTTCCTGAAGGAAAAAAAAATCAAGCCCTACATAGTCAAATAGTAGTTTTATAGGCTAGTGGACATCATCTGTCTGTGTCAGCTAGAAAACCCATTTAGCACTTCTCTCAGCTCTTCAAATAGAACATACTTGGTATGGATATTAATGTGATTTTCCTGGCCACAGTAGATAGGGTTTTGGGCATGGCAGTGATCTGCTCACAGCAATTTGTTGCTAAGCAGAAATGTTGCTTAGTTTCATATCAACTGAAATGTTTTCAGTGTGTATGGCTCCCATTCCAGATGTGCATTTCAATGGTTTAAATTCACAAGTTAAGATCAAGTAGATACCCCTAGTCATACTTGGCTCCAGGGCCAAAATGTTGATAGGAGGGAATTTCATTGAGATAAATTCAGTGAGATGAAGTATTACAAGATATGACCTTACTGCAGGCACTCAAAAATGTTTTGCAGTGAGACACCTTAGCCTAACTAGCATGCTACCAAGATATTTTTCTTAGGCATTAATTTTCTCTGCATCTCCAGATATACCCATTGTCCTGAATTTACTCAAAGTCAGTTCTTTTCTCCTCTTCTGCCCTACCTTTCCTCCAGAAGTACAAAGTTAAATCCTGTTTACTTCACTTCCTTAACCAAACTGCCTTGAATTAGTTCCTGATGCAACTTCATTAACTTTAGCACAGTCTCACCAAGGATTAGCTTGCCCTGCTCACCAATCCTTAAGAGAAAATAATTTAATCAGATGCAACTGACAACCAACAAACAGTCCAAGAAAGGTTCTTCCTTACCTTAATGTCCACTGTCCCCATAGTCCAAAAATTGCATGTGACTTAGGCACTCTCAGATGTTTAAATGCCCTCAGAGTGGTCTAAGTGATAGCCTTGCAAAATTGAAAGCCTTAGGAAGCAAAGATCAAAGCAAGCTTTTATAGTTTTGTTGTCTGTGCAACAAATTCTCTCCTTGTAGTATGTCATAATATGAATTCTGATGTCTTTCAAGTGATATTTAATCCAGGTCCCAAGTGGGATTTTTTGTCTACACTATGGCATGACAGGTGTTCCGCACAAGTGACTCACTCATCCCTAAAATCTCCTGGAACCATGTCACTATGCAACAGGTTATTAATTGAAAAAAACTCTATCCCTGAACAACAAACTTAGATTTCACTGTTGAGTTACAGATTCCTAAAAATAGGAGGTGATTGTGGTAATGCTGAATGCTGAATCCATTAAATGGAGAGTTTAAAAATGAGCTCCAGTGGTTTATATACAGATATATATGGAAATTTTACTCATGGTATAACTTTTACTATCTTGAGAGGAAGCACAAAAAGATTTGACTTCTCAAATATAAATCACAAATGTGATTTATGGATTCAAATTGATCTATGGATTTCTGCTGACAGAACTCATGACTTCATCTAAACTAGCAGAAGTTTTATTCTGCAATTCCAATAGAATCAATCACTCAATGACATAGGAAAAAAGAAAATAAAAAAGGATTGTTACCCTTTATTTATGTTAGCTCAACCATACTGCAGCAAGGACTCAATTAAAATGTAGCAGAAATGCCCCTGAGAGCAGACTGACACAGATTCATTTGATTCCTTAAAAAGTACCTACCTGGCATACAAATGTTCTTCTGGAGAAAGTACTGTGTGGAACAGCCCTCTGTTACCAGAAGGACAGGACTGAAAACTTCTCTCATTTGCAGATGAATTCTCTATTGCTTTTTTCAAGAACTGCTTCAATGAGGGTAGTTTGCTCTCCCCACTTCCAGGAGCTTCTCCATATTTCCTGTGTGTTAGTCTTGCTGAGTTCTAAAGGCCAACTTGGGACAAGAAAGCAGGGGCTGTCCCTATAGAAGCAATATAGTTATGTGCCCCTTTTAGCCCTGTCTCAAAGGGTGTGAACATGACATGGGAGACAAGCTTCTCCACTCCCCAACAAGCTAGTACAGGGTGAGTAGTCCTACAGCAAATTACTCCTTGAAACGAGGTGGATGGGTGAGGGTGGTCATGCCGTGGAGGGCCATGCCTGAACAGCTGCACCACCTTCCAGGCAGCACGTTTATGCATTTGCCTCAAGTTGTAACATCTTTCCCATTTTACAGAAGTTATGGAGGATGTTCATCTGCTTTGCAGTTTGGAGAAGGATGGGACCCATCAGGATATGTCATAACGCAGCGATATAACAGGAAAAGGTGGGAGGACACCAGATGTTCATACATGGGGCTATCTTTTGGAAATGCAGGCTATTTGACACAAAGGGTTTCACCCTCAGTTAATATAAACAGGCAGAGGCAGCACTGTCTCCAGCTGTTGTACAGTGCTGTATGAACGACAGAGCCGTGCCAGCTATTGCAATCCCGTAGAAGACCAGGTGAACAGTTTCAGGGCACTGTCATGAAAACGCATCACTCAGTAAGTGACTGCTTGGATTTGCTGATATTGCATTCTTTGCAGAATTGTTTCCAAAGCTGTGATCGTCTTACAGTTGCTTCACGTTTTCCTAGGTTGAAATGGAAATGATCTAGCTTCTATGCTGGTTCAGCTGTAGTTGACTTGGTGACTGGCTGTTGTTACTGCAAAGGTTTCTGAATTTCTTTTATTATTCTCCTCCTCCACAGCATTGGTTTTAGTTTAGCATCTTGTGCTCCAAAGTGTTTTCAATGTCTTTTTTTTTTTCTCTCATATTTCCAAGCTGCTGTAAACAAAGTGTATTGCTGGTGAGCAGACATGAAACAGCTTGAAAGGATAGGAAGGACATGAAAACATGAATTCCCATCAGAACAGAGCTTGAGTGTCTTCAGCTGTGCTTTGGCAGGTATTTGCACTTCTGGTGTGGCAATTAGACCCTTCAGTGTTGGGCTGTTGGAGGGGATATGCAAACTTCTTATAACACAGCTTTCTGATAGCCTACTAAGAACAAAAATCCACCAGTTCTAGCAAATGCTAGATATAGTCTGGATCTGTTTGCTAGAAGAGAGCTTTAGCCAGGCGTGGCTGGGCAAAATTCCCCTTGCAGCCCAAGGGTGGGTTACCGTTCAGTGAGCACTAGTGGCTGCTGCCGTCATCCCTGGAATGGCCATGTTCAACTGGTGCTGCATGAGTATGATATAGAGAGTGATCACAAATCCTCTGTTTGGAAAGATGTTTAATCCAGATCATCATGCTGCTAGTCTTTGATCCAAATGTCCTCCGTTTGAAGTACTGCTGAAGGGGAAAGTTCTTTTTTACTCCCATCTGGTTATGACTAATCTTCTCAGCCAGGCTTCCTTTGGCCAAGGAGGGGCCCAGGACAAGAACAGTCTCTCTCCCTCCTAATTACAGGCTTTACCCTTTGGTTTAACACAGAAAGACTAGTAATTAGAGTACAGAAATGCCAGTAGGTATATGTGAACATGGAGTCAGTTTACAAGGTGATATGTTAAAGCTGATTCAAGCCTGTACACAATCTCTTTCTCATTAAGGAGGTGTAATTAATCACTTTGTCTCATTATCACACTATTGGATTAAACAGAGTCATTTTAACCTTCCTCCCTATCTTAGAATCTACTCTGGTGCAACCGAGGCCAATTTTCTTTGGAAAATGTGTTTGAGCTTTTGTTTCTGTGTGGACGTGGCTCTGCAGAGATCTAATATTAAGTCAATTTTAGCCTTTTCATCAATCACCTGAATTTGAATAGCATGTTAAAGTCATTGCCTTGGAGTGCATCCCCCCTTGGGGTGTCTCATTGGCTAAGCTGAGGAGCTTAGCTGGCTAAGTCCAAGGTCAGCTCCTTTGCTGGTAGGGGCTGTGGAGAAGAGAGCTATAGGCGAGGGCCTGCCCCTCATCTCCCTCCGGAGCTGCTTTTCAGCTGAGGATTTACTGCTGGCCCCACCTGGGCTCAGTGGCAGCTGGGTAGCAGCTGTGCCTGGGCTCATACCTCCATCCATGATCTTGGCCTGGATCTGGACCTGCTGGCTCGGCTTCCTGGCTTGGCCTCAGACCAGTCTGGTCGCTGAGCTGGGTGATTGCTGGGCTGTGTCTGGCCCTGGTCACTGTCTCTGGGCCTGATCGAGACCCTCACGTGCCACTCGGCATCCTGGCTCCTTGCTGCTGAGGCCACTGCCTCTGCCAGCCTTGCTACCACACTTGGCCCCCAGCGCTCCTTCCCTGGGGAGCAGCTAGCCCTTGCTGCACCCTGACACAAGTTTTTAGGACTCACTTAAGTCTACTAATAATCAAATAAACTTTCCCATGTCTCCTTTCCACTGTCCAGTTCTGAGACAGATCTGAAAGCAGTTTCACCTGACTAAAAACTGAGGGTAACCCTGAAAGCCATAATCTGACATAGCCCAAAACTCTAGGCTTTAGCCCTGTGTTTTATTTCAACAAATCAAGATTTATTGAATCACAGCACCTACCCTCCCGCTTGTCAGTTGATCCCCCAGATGTTTGATGCCCGTTACCCCATTCCTGTCAAACTAGTGGTGTGAGGTCAGCTGTGGTGGGCATTACGTTACGTTAAGGGAAGCTGACCATGAAGGGAACAGAGGTCAGCAGAGCTATGGGAAGGAGAGCCTAGGTTTACTGCAGTCAAGGGGACCCATAACATCACAGAACTTGACAGGGAAGCAGCTTTCATGATTGATATTATTCACAAGTGTGGTGGTGCATCCCCTCCCCAGCTTCCTCTCGACCACCTTACGACCACAGGGACCCCTGCCAAGGCTTGGCCTCTGAGCAATGAGTCTGGCGACCGGGCGCCCCTTGGTTGTACCAGGCACTCTTGCGTGATTGAGCTGGGGAACAAGAATGCCTTGATCCCACCTGGCATAATCAGTTACCCCTTGACAGCTTGGGAACACCTCATTGTGGATCGTAACTCAGGTGGATCGGTACAGGAGGATCATACCTGCCTTGCTGAGATTAATGAGAACTCAGCAATAACTGACTGCAGCTGTGGTCAGAATGGAAATTTACTGATGCCTAAAGTCAATCATCTCACAACCCTATAAACAGTGGTACCACAGGAGACCCTTTGAGCTCTTCTGGACTGCAGTGGGCTGTGCCAGTATCTCCCTCTGAGTATGATGCCTCTCAGAGCTGTGAACTCTTAAGTTTGCATATAGAGGCCTGGCAACAGGACCTGGGCTGATCTCCAGTGCCCTTCACTCCTTGAGGTTCAACCCTTTGCCCATTGAGACAGTCATTGAAGTGAGTATTTCACTGAACTCGAGGGGAATTTTTGATGGGTATCTTTATCTGCACATATCAAACTCACGAGGGATTTTAAGAGGTATTCTTTTATTAGATCTATTGTGTGACTGTGTGTGTATTATACAAATACTGTAGTAAGCTTTATTTAATCACTTTGTAGATGCTAGAGTAACCAATGATTAGTTACTACTAAATTCTTATGATTCTCTCCGTACTGTGAATAAACCTAAGTTGCTGCTAAATACATATATAATCCTTAGACATAAACTGTTGGCCAAGTCTGAGACTAGGATTGGATCCAGCCACACCTAGGCTCCTCTCTGAGAAGGAGTTTAGAAAGCAAGGGAGTCCATTCCAAACCTCATGACTCAATGGGAGGGTCTCCTTTACCCCTCCCCCCGCCTTTTGTATTCCCTTCTCTCTCTCCATGTATTCCATTCATTTGATAAGTAATAGAGCGAACCTTGCCATTGAACTCTGTTAAATCACCCTTTTATAAATTTCTATTAAAATCACTATTTATAAATATCTATGGTGGTGATTATTTAAGAGATCTACCCACTCATTCACGAGAACAAGGCAGAACAATTGTGATACAAGGCAGAGACTTCTGTGCAATTTTGCTGTGGTTTATATTCTGCAGCGGGGATAGGCTCAGGCTTCACAGTGGTTTGGGTTTTGATATCGGACTCCTTCAGGCCTCACTTAATCCCAGCCAGACTGCTGTGGTAATGCAGGGACCACGTAGTATGGAGGAATCCCTATCGAAACATAGACCTTCACCCTCTCCCAGGTTCTACAAACCAGTAACACACTCTGTGTGCTATCCAGTACGCAATCATTTATAGCTGGACTAGAAATAAGAAAGTCCTCTCCATTTCACTCAGCCCAGAAACATTTTGAGTGGCGTGGAGAGTCTCGCATTGGCATGTGAGTGTTACAGTAAGTAGCAGGGAGTAGCAAGAGCTGGGTGCAAAATGCACACCAGTACAAGAGGCAGCCAGCACCTACGTTTATGGGCTTCCCTCCTTTTTGCTTACTTCACAATTACACTGCTACAAATGCCCCACAGGGGACTGAGCTCAGCAAGATGGGGGCCTGAAGTAGGAGTGAATCCTGTCACTCTTGTGGAGTATAAGGAGCTGCTCCTGACCAGACTGTAAGTTGGTGGCTCTGCTGGGTAGGACAGGGCATACCAGAAGGGTCAGATATACTTTGATGCCCTGCTGCAGCCTCACCTTGAGGCTCTGAGCCCTGTGTCAGACTGGTATCAGAGAGGAGCCAAGGTTGCAGGTGAGTGCTTTGAGCCAGAGAGACTTCCCAGCAGCTCTGGGCAAGGAGGGACCATAGCATGCCATCAGGCACATCAGAGGAGCAGGCACCCTGAGCTGCAGGTAGCAGGAGCAACAGCAGAAGAAACTGGGATGTGGACCTCCTCGAGGAAAGGCTGATATTCTGTTTCCCCTGCCCTCACTGAGGTGGAGTTTAGAGGTAAGAGATGGTGCAGAGAAAAGGGAAAGGTGCTGAACACAGGCAGTCGGAGTTTGCAGAGCCAAAGGCAGAGGCCAGGCTGCACCGTGCCAGGTGACAGACGCATGAATTGGGGTGGTTTGTTCCCAGCCGCCTGCATCTTGTAAAATGATAGCCTGCTTCTGGAGATACGGATCCAAGGACCTTCCCCGCCCCGATCCCAGGTGACCTTGGGAGCTGTGTGGCCCCGAGAGCTGTGCAAGCTTTCCCAGCAGTGCCTCAGCACCTGGCAGGATCCAGGTTTGTGTCGTGCATCAGACCTCACAGCCCTGCGGCAGTCAGCATACCTCATCCGGCGACTGGCCTGGCTCTCCTCTTCACTTTAATCTATTCAGGCATTTTTCACCTCCTCTCTGCTGTGCTGAAAAATGCTGAATATTTTTTTTTTTTTTTTTTTGCCATAAGGCTTGGAGCGGCCTCCCCTTGCTAACTGGCTGCCCGCTGGTGACTGACTCCAACACTGCACTTGAACGCACCTCAGTGCTGCCACATAGCCCCACATGGGGAGATATCTCAGGGAGGGATTTCTCCTTCTTGTCATTGCACCTCTGGTTTTCCTTTTAATTTTGGCTGGGCAGAATCCTTCCTTGAAAATGAAACAGAGGAAATAAATATGGCCTGGTTTTGCACAGAATTACAAAAATAACATTTTTCTATGCAAAACCATAATCCAGACTTCCTGGGCTTCGGCAGAGTTAAAAGGTTTATGAACCTCTGAGATTCATTATGCTCTCCTTAATTAAACTCTCCGTATCTTGAGAAAGCCGAAGGGAGGCTACAGTCGTGTTTACCTGGCATAAAAAATGGCAGGGACTTGCTAGGAAAAAGCTGGTAGGCTGGTACTTTTCGTTCTGTCCTCTGGTTTCTCCCAGAGATGGCAACTCACTAGGGTCGTGCAGGACTTTGCAGCTTGTACTACTTGAAGAAATGTCTGGAGAGACTTCTTAACAGGGGGAGGAGGGAGGCTGGCGCCTGAGTGAATCTTTTTATGCTCTGCAGAGGCTCCTGGAGCTCAGCCCTAGCTACTCTGGCAGGGCATTGCGTAGTTATCTGATTAGAGTAAAATATATTCCCTGACTGCATCTGAAATGTTCTTTCCTCTTTAATTGTATATGCTGGGAAGACTGAAAAAGCTTTTGCTTTCTCAGCCTCTTAAAATAATCTTCTATATCTAATGCATTTTGAAGTATTTTTGTAAATGTCTTATAGGCATAATGGGCTCCAGTCTATGTGATTTCAGCCTCACACTTACGAAGTGGAATCTTACATTAAAAATCAATGGTCAGACAGCACAAGAAGGTCACTCCAACACCATCAGGCTTGTACTGCAGGAGCACAAGGGCAGGTTTTGATGCTATCCCAAGCTAGCAGGCTCTGACATGTCCTCAGGGGCAGCCTCAAATAATGTGAAGTTCCAAGCAAGGCTGAGCAGCAAAGCCCTAAATTGTTTTCAAATCAGTGAATGTACTTGTCCAGCTGTTTCCTACAGCCTGCTCAATGGGGCTGCCCCCTGCCCTCTCTCCATCTCCCTTTTCCCCTGCACACCACCTCCACAAGTTAGATCCTCAGGTCTTGTGAGGCCAGGTGATATGCCTGGTTGACTGTCATTGATCTGGTTTTAGAGAAGTCAAAGACTGCTTTGCTCAGTGTCGTGCAGTAGATGATGAGCAGAATTAAGCCCAGAACCAGGGGACAGCTCTTCCTCCCCTTCAAGCCCATGTAAATAAATCAAGAGTGAGTCCACTGGAGCCACTGGAATTGTGTTAATATAAAGGAAGACAGGAACCCAAGCGTTTGCCACTTAAGCCTAAAGTGTCTGCAGAGACATTTTTCACCAACGTCTTCCAAACGTCCTAGTTTCGGTGCAGTAATGATGGGAACCCTAAGGCAGGTGAGGTGCCAGTGGCTGGTTTTGTCACAACGCCAGGCAAGCCTTAGAGCAGAGCTCCAGCCACCTCTTCCCTAACACCTTTTTCTACCTTGTGTTCATTAAATGCCCGGTGCTTTTCAGGCACAGAACTAATTGTTACCAGTTAATGAAGATTTGAAAGGGGTGTAGGGTTATTAAATCACATGTTGGTTGGCTATCAGTGAGATGCAGAGACTGTGAAGAGGCAAAGCATTTTTCTTAGCGTTGAAGAACTGGCTAGCAAAGTAAGGGAGATGTTTCCTTCTGGACAATTTATTGTTGTGGAGTGAAATCTTTATACCTACATCTTATTTTCTAGGCTTTAAATTGTCTCCCTCTTCTTCCAAAAATGTTAAACCTGTTCCAAATCGACCTATTTCAGCTCTTGTTACAGGCACTTATGCACTTACCAAGTTGCAGTATTTTATATTTATTGCAGATTTGTTTGATTTCCCTACAGCGCCTTCACTACTACACCACACCTAGGGGGTAAGTCTGTAAACTGCTGGTTCACAGCTGTCAGTTTTGAAACAAGAAAGCAACTGTTGGAAAAAAAAAACAAGTTTCATGCTCCCCTCCCGCTCAAATTTGGAATGTCATCTGTGAAATTAAACTTCTGTCACATCCAGGGTGAGAAATATCCAGCCAGAGATGGGGGAAAGTCTGGTGTCTCATGTTCAGGGTGAAAATGAGAACTTTATTTGGAAAATGGAGGAGCTCTGACTGAGGCAGACCTTTTCATCCCCTGGGAGGTTCCACAACATCAGACTTGGAGGTCATGCCATTTTGCAAACAAGCAATGCAGCCTTTTGCCCACTCACCAGCAAAGTCGCCGTGCCCTCCGAGGGGAGTGGGGGAAGGCTTCAGGCTCTCGGAGCTCAAGCCGGCGCTGAGTGACACCATTAGGATTCATCACATCACTCCAGGAGGCCTTGGAGAAAGCGTTTGAAAAAAATACCCTAAATTCTCATCGCATTTCTGGTGCAATAAATGAATTTGGAAAGAATCTGGACATTAATGCTTACTGCCCACATAGATCTTCTCAGAGGATCACATCAGCATGGCTTAAATTTGCCTCATTTGTGCATGAAGCCTTTCTTTTCACCCCTTTACATACTGAGCTAATGAATTTTTAATTATTATGCAGGCCATGAAGCCTTGCTCAGGACCTCTCTGAGCTGGAGGAGAAAGCATTGTTGTGACCCGAGCGCCTCTCGGGAAACCCTCCTTGTTGACCAAGGCGGTTGGAGAAGACCTGCTTCCCTGGATGCGGCGGGAGCAGGCTCTGCTTCGCACCCCATCGAGGCTTCCCTTGTGCTTCTGCCTCTGACCGGGTTTGCTGGCAGCGTTCAACACCTTCCAGCATCAAGGGATTATTTTTGTCTCCCAGCTGGTTCTCGGCCTCCCAGTCCAGGCTGTGGAGCATTAAGATGTTCATCCACAATGCCACTGCTTTTAATTTTCCCTTTGTGTCATGGTTTAACCCCAGCCGGCAAGTACGCCCCACACAGCTGCTCGCTCACTTCCCCCCGGTGGGATGGGGGAGAGAATCAGAAGAGTAAAAGTGAGAAAACTCATGGGTTGAGATAAAGACAGTTTAATAGGGAAAGCAAAAGCCGCATGCATAAACAAAGCAAAGCAAGGAATTCATTCACTACTTCCCATCGGCAGGCAGGTGTTCAGCCATCTCCAGGAAAGCAGGGCTCCATCACATGTAACGGTTACTTGGGAAGACAAATGCCATCACACTGAATGTGCCCCCCCTTCCTTCTTCTTCCCCCAGTTTATATACTGAGCATGACGTCATATGGTATGGAATAGCCCTTTGGCCAGTCTGGGTCAGCTGTCCTGGCTGTGCCCCCTCCCAGCTTCTTGTGCACCTGGCAGAGCATGGGAAGCTGAAAAGTCCTTGACTAGTGTAAGCTCTACTCAGCAAGAACCAAAACATCAGTGTGTTATCAACATTATTCTCATCCTAAATCCAAAACACAGCACTATACCAGCTATTAAGAAGAAAATTAACTCTATCCCAGCTGAAACCAGGGTACCTTTTTATAGAGAGAACTAAATTAGAGGGAGTTTGATGTTCCTCTTCGATTATTTTTTACTTCAAAACGGGGAGTTTTAAGTGCACTGGTGAGGATGAGCACCACTAGAAGCTACAGCCCTGCTCCTCCATAAGGAAACAATGGCCATGGTCCTGCCAGGGGAGCTGAGCTGGGTTAGGGCTTGTTAGTGCTCCTCAAACCATATTTAATCTTATTAAACTTATCAGCCTTCCTCCGTCAGTTGGAAGGGGAAGTTAATATTGGCGAAGTCACAGGTCAAAAAAAACCCAAAACAATATTGAGTGAGCTGCTGAGTTTTCATTTTAGAAATGAGTTTTGAGGAACTCGGCCAGTCTCAACTCAGGCATTTTGCAGCCGTTGTTGGTGACGTGGGACATTAACTCACGTCTCTTTAATTACAGGGGGGCAGGGGATGATACTGGACTTGCTGAAATCAGTAGTGAACCTGCTATTGATTTTAATGGGAGCAAACTCAGGTTTAGGTCAAGCTGTGTCTTACGTGTGTATGATTAGGGAAGGGAAGGGAAGGAAGAGAAAGGGGAAGGAGGCTATGGCCGCGTTGCCCGCTTCTCTCCATTTTTTACGAGCTGTTGATGGTTAATAAGCATGCACAAGCAAATACTCATTTCCACCTGTGGGAAACTGGCCTCTGCGTCAGGGCCTGCCTTGCTCGTGGGTGCCTGTGGCCGGCGGTTGGGCAGGCATTGCTGCCATCCTGTGGAGAGCCGGGCCAAGGGATGGCTGCGGGGCCGCGGGGTGCCCGGGCCAGGCCCCACGGCGGTGGTGGGACGGGCCCCCATGGTGGTGGGGCTGGGGATCGCCTTGCATGGTTTTGGGCCAGGGCCATCGGGTGTTCCCCTGGCCAGCTCCAGGACTTTAAGAGCCAGTTTGCATTGCACTGGTCCAGCTGGAGCGGGGATCGTGCCCGTGCTGCGTAAAATAGCCGGGCGCGAGAGCCACTGGGGCAAGCTGTCATCCTCTGCTACTCATTAGGTGCTCAGATCCAACAGGGACGGCTCACCTGGACGCGTGGTGGATGGATGTTTCTTTCCAAGGGCGCTCTCCATACTGAAATCACAGCCTCAGCCTTGGTTTTAATTCCGTTTTTATTCTGTAAAAGTTTAATATTTTGCTAAAAGATAGTATAAAAAACAATATTCAACCCAACTGTGATTGGAGTAAAGCAATATGCAGACAGCTAAAAAGATGGCTAGAGAGCAGGAAAAGCAGGACGTCTAATCACTGAAGAATAGTTATAAACAGCAATAAAATTAATAACTATATTAAACTAGCAGTGCAAAGATACAAACTGGAAGCAGCTTTACATTAAAAATACAGCTTTTTAAATAGAGAAATAGCACCAATTTACAAAAGACAATCAGAAATGTAAACGTGGCAGGTAGATTCAAGTATAAGTTATACGCTCACGCTCCTCAGCAACTGTCTTGGGACAGAAAGGTTTCACAAACCCCGCAGAACATCCTGGGTACGCAATTCGCCTCAGTGCAAATACAAATTCTGCTTTTCCAAAGCTACTTTGCTGATGAGTTGTTCCTAGTTTATTTTCCTTCTTAGCTTTCAGTGAGGGCAAAGATAGGAAAGGTAAACTCATTCCCTCTTGACAACCAACCCTTCCCCCTCACTGGTCTAGTTCGGCAGCTCAGGTACTGCAAGTAGCATTGATCCCTTTGCCACCTGACTGCTTCGGTAGTCCCACTCCTATTTTAGTGAGAATTTTGCATTGACAAAAACAAGACAGCATATCAACCCCTTTCTTCTCCCAGGCTCAAATCTGCTTTTCGCAACCATGCCCATCAAACAGCTTTGATCGTGAGGGAGTTGATCCTCATTTCCAGACCTGCTGTATTTATGGAAACTCAAAACTGGAAGCAGAAATTGAAAACTGAAGATCCATTTTCAGTCCCTGCATTTTCAAGTATAGTTAGGTTAGATATGGCACAGAATAACATTACTGACAAAGAAAGGCAACTTTCACAATGATGCTTCAACTGGAGCGAAGAGCCAATATTGGCTCTAATCCTCCTCTCTGCTCCCAGCTGCCCTTTCACTAAAAGGCTGCACCATGCTAGAGGGGAAGAGAAAAGACAAGGGTTGGAGAATTGACATCCACCATGTCAGCCTGAACCCTAGCAGCCTGTTTCCAGCCCCAACAGCAACAAATGCACACTAGCAGAAGTGCAGGGGCAGCACCGTGCCAATTACACATTGCTTTTCAAAGTGAAATTAATTTAAGTGGGCATATAAGAAGAAATAATTCAGAAGGAAAAATTGTAAACTTTCACAACTGTAGTGTAAATGATAAAAAAAAAAACCAAACCCAAACCTTAACATTTAGCAGTCTGAAGATTTCTCTTTACCACCCCTGAAATTTCCTATAATTCTACTATAGATTTTCTTTCAACGAGGGCTAACTAGCCCTCCTTAAAAGGCTGTTATTGGTCTATTCTAAGATAAGGCCACATTACTCAAACTCCCAGCTTCACTAAAATTCTTTCTTAAATTCCATTTTCATAATAGATTTCATTATAAAAATAAAAAACCTCATCAATTCCCCAAGCCCCAAACAAAGTCCTAGCCTCCCTTGACCAACAAAGTAGCATATCCGACAGTGTATCCACCCTTGGAAAACCATTACCAGTACCAATGGGAGAAAAGCTGATAATGCTGGCCTTATGTTTGCTAAAAATCCAGAGTAACGTGATGTCAACAGCAACACTTTCTGTCTTTTAAACAGGAAACTGCACAAATTTAATTTCAGATTGCTACACGAGTGAAAACATACCCAAGCATAAGAGCATTAACTCTTAAAATTATGTCCTACATTGTTAATAGCACCATCCATTATTTGAGGACTTTGAATGTTAACTGTTATATTTCTCTTCCTCTTTATCTTCTCCTAAGGAATACAGATAATTTTTTTCCCACTTCCAAAATTTATGGCTCGTGCTCTTTTCAGCTTCTTTTTATGATTTAGATAGATATGCACCAAAAGATAAGATCTCCCTTGTCTTCCAAGTACACTCAAATGCACTATTAACTAGTTACAAAATCCCCATAAGTGAAGAGTTAGCACTTAAGTACGTGCCCCTGAAGCAGACTTAAGTAAACCGCTAAGTAGGCACTTAAGTAGACTCAGGTTAGACTGAATCTAATCATGTGGTTAATGACTTACCAGTGTTCCTTGGTCATAAAGTCTAGACTATATATTTAAACGGGAGTTGAAATCTTATCACAGCCCTCTCAGTGGCTTGTCACTCTCAAATCACTTTGTCAAACTTATTTAAGGAATCAGTTTTTGTATTCTTTACATCTAACTTGTACATTTTGCTCAGAGTAAAAGAAAAAAAACCCAAGGACTAATACAGTTCACTAACACAATCATAAAAATGTTAACATTCACAGTTATTTTGGTCTTAATATTTTTCACACGTATACATTCAATCATATTGTGTTAAGTTATTATTAGGTTTTTCTAACCACAAGTGCTGGGCAAATTGTACAACAACCAACTGACATTCAAGTAATCCTACCCTGAGAAAATCTGTTATTCTGAAGCTGCAAAAAAGTTTTTTTGCACTAAATCCCACTCCAAGGTACAAAATAAATAGCAAGAGGCTGCACTGCAGAGGCAGGATTTGACAGATTGGAACCAAGGAAGCAGTCACTCTCACAACTGCAGGAGTTTATCAATTTCACCACAGATTTACTCAGGGTAAGTAGAGTACATGCAAAAAAAAATGCTTGCCCCAGATAAGTGCTAGACATCTCACTTAAAACCATGAATAAAGAACCCCTGGGGACTCCAAGGAAATCTGTTCTCATCTCCTCACAGCAATAAAGAGAGTTTTCCAAATTAAAACCCCAAATACAATTTGATGCCCACAAGGCCGTGTGAAGCACAGCATCTGAATTCAAATCAGTACTGAAGGAACAATTCAGTAAAAGGTTTTCAGCACCAAGAATGATTTGTGAAGGTGGTTAACAGAACCGGTGGGTGAATAGATAGCGGGGAAGCATGCAAAAAGGGATGACATTTTAACACACTCTTCTTGCCAGATAAGAGCTTGTTCTCTTGTAATCGATACAGGGTCCTAGGACAGTCTGCCCACCCTTTGCAACGAGTGGAGTTAGTCAGGACTGGTACTAGAGATTTCCAGTCTCCTCTGCACAGAGCTGGCGTTTCTGGTCTGGTTGCCTTCATTTTTCTTCCATGCAACAGGGTCTCCAAGACTTCCAGGAGTTTTGAAAAATGCCTCATGACGTGCAGGACGAATGCTCTTGGGAGTGAGGGGAGTTGATGAAGGCTATTTGTGAAACAAAACCGAAGTGATTCAGTAGGGTTTTCTCAAAGCCTACATGCAAGCACGCGAACGGAAGACAGCGTGTAGACATTAAGCCCTGTACTCTGCTACTACAGGGAACCATGTCACACATCCTTTCAGAAACTCCACATGAAAAGCTACGGGCTTTGCCTCTGCTTTTTGTTCTGGAACTGTCTGCCAGTACATCATTGCTGGAAGCTGAAAGCCTCTATCTCATTTCCAACTTAAATGTATTCATGACTGGTTCATACTCATTCATTCTTATGCCAATCTTGTCCTTTAGCTTAAATGGCTCTTTCCCTTCCTTGATGTTTTGCTCACTTTTGCTATTTGTTAGAATCAAAACAGATCTAAAATTAGTCTCCTAAACCCTGGCCATTTCTCTTTTAAGTGCCACTCTACTGTAACCTCTAATGCTAATATCTATAATCAGACTGGCTGCCAACCAGTCTCTATTACAGCCTTTTTCTAAAGCTCGAACAAGATAAACATAAAGTAACATTCATAAAGCTTCCAAAAGTTCAATCTATTTGTCACTGCATTAGACAACAGGAAAACAAATCACAGATTTAAGAATGTAAGCTAAACTAGTGCCAAAATGTCACTGCTAATCGTTGTAAAGACCCAGGTAACACAGTGTGACATGACTGTTTTATGTCACTCGTTGTACTTCAGATAAATGAGTCCTTCTTCACTTTTGAATTTCTTATTTTTTTTACTCAAAAATTCTTTTTCTATGGTAGATTTTTTAAAATATCTTTATTAAAAAGATCAGCAAAACCCACAAGAATCGTTGCTTTCCCCCATTTCTGATGCTGCTATTACGTTTCTATTATTTAGTGAAGTGACATCAGAACGGCTGTAAGGAGGTAACCCAGGACACCACTACCTGAGAAGTGTTGCAGCCAGCTGACTCCTGGATTATGACAAACAATCCTCCTGTCCACCTAATGTGTTTCTGCAGCCATTGCATAATACACAATGATAGTATCAAATGGGGAAAAAATACTGACTCAGATTTCTGGGGGAAAAAAACTGTAACTTTTTTTTTTCTATTCCTGTAAGATTTTTAAAGATTCAGATTTTTATGATTTTACAATTCCTGTAAGATTTTTAAAACTCACCAGTTCACTGTTCAGGGCTAGACGTGCTATGCTGGGCTATGTCTTTAACACTGTCCCAAGCGTTGCCACCACTACAGATGGACACGCAAACTCAGCAGAAGACACCAGCTCCCAGCGTGCCAGCTTACCACCGACGCACCGGCACTGGCCTGCAGCGCAAGCTGCCTTCAGTCCCAGTGACCTGGCACCACTGTTTCATCGTCACTCAATCACCTTTCGCTCTTACCTGCTGCAGCTTCAGAAGGGTCACTGGATGCCCCATACACACGGGGGAGTCCAGTTTCACAGCACCGCAAGACCTTGCAAGCACAGGACTCAGGTGCAGAGCGGGATGAGCTGGTTGCTGGGGATCCACCGAAGGCGCGGGTGAGACCTTGGGGGTAACCACTGCCGTGGTGCCTATGAAAACAGGCGTTGTTGATGCCAGGCCAGACATACTGAAATTCATGGAGGCGGCAGCTGAGAAGGTGCCATTGGGAACTGGGGAAAGCGGACTGGTGATTGTGGGAGAACAGACGAGAGGGAAGGAAGCCAAGGCTGCTGACGGCACCACGACACAGGGGACGCTCAGAGAAGGTAACTGGCTTGCAGCCAAGCTGATAGCACCAGGGGCTTGGTTTGCAGAGAACAGGAAATTAAAACTGCTTAATCCTAAACCAAAGAAAGAAAAAGCAAGGTATTAATACAGTTGACAAATTGGAATTAAGCTATTATAACTTCATCTAGAACAGGAAAGAGGGATGACAACAAAGAAAGAGACAGGCTGCCCAGGAAGAAAACAGTGACAAAAAGAAGAAAAAAGGAGGAAGAAAACTGTCACAAATCTGAGCCTCTTCTGTCAAGCTCCCTTCCTTTACCTTCCTCCATCTCCCCCCCTACTGCCTGTTCACTATATCTGCATCCATTTACTTTGTTCACATTAAGTACCAACCACACACCTTGCTTTTTTCTGCTTCTAACTTCAGTTACAAGCAACATCTTGGCTAAACAAACTCTTTTTTCACTGACAGGAATCATATCCTCTGCTATATGAAAACATATGCATTGCTTTTAATAAGAGAGGAAAAAAAAAAGGAAAACACCCACAAAGATACACCCCAAAGGTTCTAATTTTCCTGAGAATGCCTGAAATACTGTTTTGAAACAGAAGCTGCTCCAGTTCCCAGTTTGTCTGACCTTGCAAAACAACAGGGTCAACATTTTCAAACTGAACATCTCCATCCTATAAGTGACATTCCAGACACCCCACTCTGTGCCACAAATTAATCAAATATTAAAGCAGTAGTCAAGGAAATCTGCTACACATATCCTGTTCCCACGAAACACTCTTGCACTCCACACAAACACAGGCATGCAAACTGGTGGACACGAAATCCTCTTGTAGTATTTTCAGCTACTTCCTCCCCATCCCTACTGTGTCCTACGAGCAGGCATGGCTACACTCCCAGTGCCTCAGTTTTTGTGGGGTTATCCCAACGATGCACATGACAAGACCGTACAAAGTTCATACATGACTAAATTCACCCACTCAGGGGGATGCTGTTGTACTATTCTGGCCGCCTTACTGCCAAACCTAGACTTCCAGCTCTTCCGAGTTTTGAATGCTGGATAGGTGTCTCTTGCTGCACATAATTCAAGCATGCGAACCCCACATTATTCATCTCTATTAATGTTTGGGGTACCTCAGAAAAATGCCTGCATTTTCACAGAAGCAACAGTTCATCTGGAGTCAAGAGAATTCAGAGCTATTAAAGTACTACAGAGAACTGCTGACAGTCTTTGTGCCAAATATAGACTTATTCACCTATCTGTAGGTCTCCCTATTTGAACAGCTCAGCGAAGCAGAAGTTTGAGTGCCGCTAGATCTCATGGCTGTCCTTACCAGCAGTAGGCTGAACGTAAAGATACTGTGGTAGGAAAGGTTGATTGACGTTTTCTTTAGAGATGTGCTCTTTTCCCAGAGAGGGTTCATCAGGGTCTTTATTCTGCGACCGTCTTTCTTGCTCCTGAGAATCTAAAGGCTTAGTAGACTCCTTGTCTGCAGCCTCTGGAGCAGCAGGACTTTCGAGGTCAAGATGACAGGCTTCTAGATGTTCAGCAGATGTACAGCCACTTCCTGGGGCAGATTCTGCCTTGGGTGACTCAAAAAGCTTCTAAGCAAAACCAAAAGAGGAAATGATGAGTCCAAACTGAAATAACACAGTACAATGTCTCTTATGCACTTTCCTCAGCTACAGAGTAAAAGGTGCACCTGTGCAAAGGGGCAGCACAAAACTCATTAGCAAGTCACCAAGTTAAAAATTTTGTTTAAGGGTTTGAATAGCAATATTAGTGCTGCCTAAGCCCTGTGCTGTAGTTCACTTTCAGTACCTGGAGACACTAGATAAGAAATACATGAGCTTGGGGATTCATTTCTCTTTATTGATAAGGAAAAACACCTATTTCAAATAGCTTATATTCAAACACTGATACAACCTTGAGCCTGACCCCCATTTTCAGTAGTTAATAAAAATGTGAGATGATAGATGCACTTCACCATCCTCTCCTCTCTCACCAGCCTGCTGTGGGCAACACTGGGCATGAGAGAGAGGGACTCAGGCTGGAGAGTAAGGGGAAAGTACAAACCACATTTGCTGTAGCTCACTGGAGTAAGCAATGCTGCTGCTGTCCGGGAAAGCCCAAGCTAACAGGGGAAGATGAGGAGTAATAGTCACATTGATTTCTTCCTCTCTGGCAGGCTGTTTTGTTGAAGACAATGATCAGGACACTGATTACAAAGAACAGCTGACCATCACTTCGCTATGCAAAGCAATCACAGCCCATTTTCCCCTGGTAGTGTGAAAACATCTCCCAGTTAACGCCTATACTTCCTGGCACAGCACTCTTACAATTTTATTAACGTGTGGGAAGCAGCATTTGTATCTGTAACAAGAGTGGTGTAGTGAATTTTCACTTCTGAAAACACTGTCTTGGGCAAAAGTATTTCCTCACTAACAGGAAGCCTAAGTGATAATGAAATTCACTTCTTTACCTTGGGTACTACAAGTGAGAGGGGCACATCACTCTGTTCCACGGTCTGCTTTTTAGCAGCTGGCTCTTCATCATCTACAGGTGCAGAGGGTGATGCGCACTTGTGGGAGCTGCGTTTCTGGCAGGCAGCTGGAGGTATGGCAGCCTGAGCTTCTGCCCTGCTGTTTCCCATATCTCCTGTGGCGGGCAGGGTCTCCCTCAAGTTATTTTCCTGAAGACTGCCACACAACATAAAAAGTGATGAAGAGGGGAAGCACAGGAAGGGTTGGTTGGGGAGCAGGGTAGGTTTTCCATTTTCTGTTTTGGAGGCTGCTGGCGTGGAAGGATGTAGAGCTTGGCTGCTGATGCCATTTGGCAGCGAGAGGCTTGGCACATCTGCCTGAACCACAGGGAAAACTGCCTGAGGCAAAGGGTTAACACAAAAATCAGAGTCCCCAGGAACTGGAAGAAGGGAGAGAGGTGAGGTTATGCTTGGGTTCCTTGCTGAATTTGGTATTGTTTCTGTGGCACAAGCTTTATTCCTAAAAAAAAAAGTAATGAAAAGAGGAAAAACATTTAGTCCAAAATGAAACCCCTATTTTATCCTTAAAAGCAAACAGGTACATTGTTGGACATAAATGTGTAAAAATTCCTACCCCAAATCACTACTTTTACACAGTTTACAAGGAGGCTCACTTTTTATTATTTCTAATTACGCAGAAGCAGACTTATCAGTTTTTTGGCAGAACGATAATGCTTTCGGTTGCACTTGACTAGAGTCAATCATTCACAAATGCATTCAAATTAGGATAGGTGTAGAGAATATCCACAATATGACAGAGAGGCTCTTCCATGGATTCATGATTTGCTCAGCCTGCCTAGACAACAGGTGAAAGGAGGCAGGGATGACCTATATAAACACACATGAGATGAAGAACTACGGAAGCTAAAGGACAACAGTGGTACAAGTACAGGTGGGTATAAATTGGCCATGAAAAAAAAAAAGCCATGCTGAGACCTATCAGCATTAAAATAGTAATAATGAGATTGTCTGGCAATTTTCTATCTCGGTCCAATCAATGGAATCTAGCCTTGAACTAAACATGACAAGCATGAAGCTGAAACTGGACAGGAGTTAAGACCAACCTACCTAGTATCTTCCTCTATCTTCTGCCTGCAGACAGCTGCTAGATTTATCATTTTGGAGCAATATTCATCTGCATTCACAATACAGGCTGAAAGGACAAAGGAGTATTCAATTAATAACAGCTAGGTTTACCAAGCATATTTTGATACCAGGCATATAAAATAATTGATATAATTTTTCTATCCTGGCACATTTTTATAACATTCACTAATCACCTAGAGCCAGAACCTGCAAGACACTCAGAACTCTCATTCCCACCGGAGAGGTGCTCGACATCGTCATTTCCTATAACAGGGAACTGTGAAAAGCCCTGTAATTGCTTTATCAGTTTTAACAACTACCCATTAGATTGTTACGGTAAACTCTACTATATTAGGAACCATAAAATAAAGCAAGCTTTTCTTACTGAAGAATCTTTCTTTATCTATACCAAATTTTAACAGAAGAAACTGTAGTATAGTTGCAGTTAGTGGAGAACAGAAACGTTTACCAGAAAACAAACCGCAGATTCAAGGCAGTATGGCCCAGATTCATCTCATCTAACTTTCGGCACTTGACTGGAGGGTCCAAAACAGAAGTCTCATCACACAGACAGGAGAAATATAGGCACCTCCCAAGGGTAATTCACATATTTAATTAGGCTGATTTACCCAGTCAAGTGCCTTAAATTGGTGGGCCCACATTTGGGCAGATCCAGTGGGATACAAAAGAACATGCTTCCTTAGTAGTTACCTTGCCTCTCTTGACGTGGGCTGTTGGGCTCAGAACTGACCTTCCTTCTGGTCCCTTCACAAGGCTGTGCGCCATTAAATGAAGCGTGACGTGTAAACCTTTGCTTTCCAGTAGCACAGATCTGATACGGGGCACAGACTCCTCTCTGCATCCCTGGCAGAGGATCAGACGTTGGGCTATGCCCTCTTGGCTCATCTGCAGGAACATAATTTTGTACAACAGTCCTTCAGGGAACACAGCTCATCATTTAGGCTTCTGCCATGCTACTGAACTTGGCCATAAGAGAAGAGGTAACCTCTATACCATCCCAAATCCCACAACACTGAAGCAGACCTAAGCTCAGTAAGCACCAATAGACAAGATAAGGGATTCCCTCCTTTCCATTCTATGGCAGCTGCAGCAGCAGCTACACCCTAGCGTGTGCACCCAGAAGGAGAAAGTGTACTAAGATGGCATTAACACTGTCCTTCACTTTTACTTGGTCCTGGCACTGCCCTGAACCAAATACATTAGCAAAGAGCTTTCCTTTGCTCTGGCTTCTAGCCAAGAATCAGCAGCTTACAGAGATGCTCTGGCCCACCGCCTCCTTCTTTGCAGACAAATCTTTTGTGCGAGGGGACACATGCAAGAAACAGCCCTGCTCTACCTTGATAATTCCCCTTACAAAGACAATCATTCACTGTCTAATTCCGACAGAATTACTGAGATTTTGCAACCCAGAAAAGCTGTGGGCCCGGATTTGGAGATGTAGGCATTATCTGCCATTGCTCTACAATTCCTGCAGTTATTCACACAGTTATGTAAAGTCAGTGTAAAAATACCAGTAAGACACAGTATCCTTCAACATCCCTCCACAGCTCCAGCCCATGAGTGTAAAGTCTAACAAGGGCAAATATTTGGGTGGCCAGCAGTTAATAATCACAGGGTGGACAAGGAATGCCAAGCTATTCTTTACACATGGAAAACAACCTATTACCACTTGGGAAAGGATTGTCAAAACAAATAAGAAAGGAGATGCGAGCTACACAAATTACCGGTCTTTCCAGGGAATTCCACAGGCCCAATCCACTTGAAGGCTGGTTTGCGTCCTCGTTCCTCCGTGACATGAACTTTCTTGATCAAGCCTAGGCTGGTGAGAACATTGGCGATATCATACAGTCTTCGTACCTTTGCTATCAAGAAAGGGCAGAAATAGTTAAGACAGTCACATTTACAATGCATACAGTACATATTTACAGGGTAATCGCATTCCAGAATATCACCACAGCTTTCATAGACAAGGTGGGTAAAACCAAATTGTGATGGACTTAACCCACCTCCTGTGAAGCCTGCCATGCCAGCTCCCACCTGCTTGTCACTGCTTCTTCATATCTTAGCTGCTCATCCATCTTAGCTGCTCAGGTTTAAGCTCACCTACCTCATTTTGATGGAAATGGGTTAGGGAGTGATTACATCATCAGCTTGCCCAGAAGAGGCAGCTACCTCCATGTGGGGTAAAGTCAAGCACTTGGGGGCAAGAGGCACGTGAGTGCACAGCTGATCACAAGAGGACACATATTTATCATCTTAGAAGTGTAACACTGTTAGAAAAATCTCTGTGGCTCCAATAAATAACTTGTTTGAGCTAAATATGATACCCACAGGCTGTCCAGCTAAACTTCTTACATCCCTCCTGGTAGAATTTTAAGACTGAAGTGTAAGTACTTTATTTTAAAAGTAGTTTAAAGACTTAAAATAAAAGTCTTTATTTTAGAAGAATTATTTACTAGTGCTGAGTTTTTCCATGTTGTCCAAGGGATCTAAATACTAATCCCCATTAACTGAAAAGCAAAGTGTGCCATCCAGCTGTGAAAGATTTCTGGGGTGAAAAGGAGAAGTAACACATTTCTGCAGAGAAAAAAATTAATTCCATTAAATTAAACATGTTTCATTTCAGTAAGTTCTGAAATGTCATTCAGAATGGTGCAGGAGACAGGTTTAAAATATGGAAAAAAATTCAAACAAAAAAAAAAGATTCTTCATTCTGAAGCTAAAACTTGGAGATAATTGTCAAATTGACTCTTCCCCATCCCAAAAGCTCTGTTTTCACAAACTGGCATTTGCAATTAAAAAAAAACCCAAACCATACTTCAGCAAAAGATTCCTGACCTGCTCTTGCCATTACCTACTGGTGTCAGTCCAAACGTGCCCCTGTTTTCTTTACTCACTGACCAATTGATTCGTCTCTCAACAGCCAGCTTACTTTTAAATTTGCTGTGGTCCACTGTATCCTGCGTTTCTTCTATCAGTATCTTTGCTGCGATGTCCAGAGTGACTATCTTGGTCTTGGAGACAAGGAACAGCATGACAAACTTTTGGCTCATAATCCGCAATGACTTGTCCTTTCTGCTGTTTGCAGATGCTGTGAATAATACCCAAGCCTCTTAGCATATGTCATCCATCACAGACAGAAAATTAGCAAGTAGGTTTCTCACACACAAAAGGGGTAAAGTATTTCCTTGTTGGGAAGCAGAAATCTTTTGAAAGGCAGCAGATAACTGAGTAATGCAGACAGAAGTCTCTCTTCAAAAGGCAATAAAAATTAAAGCTTGCAGAAATAGCTTTCAGAAAGTCAGATTCCAAAGCTGATTCCATGTTATGTTACACAGTTTTGCACCACTATAATTTTGTGACTCCAATGGACTTTGTAACTTAAAACACTGTGTATTATATGGGCAGCATGCAAACAGTGGACAAAGGGAAGATGGCACCTTCTGTCAGGATAAAGCATTTACTGTCAGGTACAGGTGAAGGAAGAACTGGGGTGCCTGGCAGAAGCTCCTGCCGGTCTGTAGGACAGAGAGAAAAATCCACCCTGAGACCTATGCTAGGGACAGGATAGAAGGAAGAATTCTGTCACCTCTGCGGTGAATTCAGCACCTTTATGCAAAGAATAATTTTGTATTATTTAATTTAAAAGCAAAGCAAGGGAAAAAGTCACATAATAAACTGGAGAAAGAGACTTGTGTCTGTGTATCTTATCACACACATTAGTTATCTTACCAGAGGTACAATCTGGTTCTGAAAAGTCCAGTAATGGTCTGTCTTGAGAATCTGGAATAGTTTCCTTTTTCCGTTCTCCCAATTTGTACTCCAAGTCCTGCTCCTTGTGCTGGAAGAAGGTCATTAGCTCTCCATACTGCAGCTCTCCTGCTTCCTGAAGCGTTTTCAGAGTCTGACTTAGGTTGTGCCGGCCATGCCAACAGTACTGGTTCTTGGCCACACGGCTAACCAAGTGCAATGACTCCAGCACATTCACTATATCATAAATTCGTCTCCGCTCAACTCCTGTTTTAAGGTGGGGGAAATAAAAGAGACATAGATGCTCATCTAGTTTTAACGTGCTTTTCAGCAGAAGCAGAACAGAGAACAGGCTGTTGCTAATACTGAGTGTTCACAACACATTTTTCACTGTTCACCTGGACACATTACATTAGATCCACCTAAATCTGCACAATTAAGAACTGACTTATGTATGGCAAGCTCCATGGTATGATGTTCTTTGTCTGTTTTGTTAACTGCCGGCCCAGCCATGGCTTCAGCTTAAAGCACCTACACTGTGTTTAGAAGAACTGATTGCAGTCTGCCCAGCCCCACTCACTCAGACCTATCCAGACTGCCCTGAGGTTTTCAGAGCACTTTGGCCTTTCTTGTCAGAGAGCTTCAGAGCTCAGACGCAGACCTGTACACAAACCTGTGTGTAACAGAGGGCAGGAAAGGGTCTGAGCCTGGCACTGGCAGAGGGTAGACATAAAAGTCCAGGAACCAGTGGGAGTGTGGTCCTCCACTTGCGTTTCCAATGGCACAATTACTTGCTAAGCACATACCAAGCAAAGGAGCGTCAAAGGCTTCACAAGGTACAAAGCAGTGGAGAATGAGACACACTGTTCCCAAATGCAGCAGAAACGAGTCTTTGGTCCTGGCTGGGTCTGCACCAATGGGAAATCCGAAATATGTCCAACTTGGGTTCAGCCTGATTGACGTGAGCCAGGTTGGGGACTGAATGTGAACAGGCCGGTGGCTCTGCTCACTGTCCCGAGTACTCGTGTCCAGTGCTGCTTGAAGCATGGCTGTTAAATATAACACGGTGCACTATACGCTGCTGGCATCATCTGCACCAGAAATCCCGTAACGGTTAACATCAGCTGAGCAGAACAACTGCTAGCCAAGGGGAAGTTTTGAAAGACTTCCCTGCGGAAGGCAAGGCCTTGATGCATCTGTTTACCCATCTGGAGAATATGGATAATACTTATCAGCCTCAAACGGATATTAGGATAAACAAGTCATGAGTATTTCGAAGTGTGTGGAGATCTTGGAGTGAAACATACTCCAGAAAAACAAGAGTGCTACAAATATCCTGGTAGGCACCAGCAGCCTATGCTGCCCCCTTTGTGGTCTTTCCATAGGTCTTCAGTGAACAAAGTAACATACATTTGTAACAAAAGCTGTATTACAACCATCATTTGTTACACAGAGAGCAGCAACATCAGCAGTGAATAATTTTGTGGTCCCTGAAGCAAGTGGATACAGGCAAGCAGGGAAGTGAAAAACAAAGGGAGAAGAACAAACACATACCCTTCTGGAAGGTAAAATCCCCAACAGTAAGTTTTAAAACAAAGTTTCTAGTATTTAGGAAAGCAAGGTAACGCCACTACCAACACAGCATAAAGCACTATTCATGTTCAGCTGTACAAGGTGGGAGCATGAGCATCTCATGCAAACACAGAAAGGAGTAACTGCAAAATCTAAAAGAACAACTCGTTTAAAAAATAATGTATTTAACTATTTACTTCATTTGAATTCTCTCCTATTTCCACTTCCCATTACCAAGGCAAACAAATGAGTATTTCAAGGACTTTCTTACCAGAGTCACAGAGGACATCACTCTTCTGTTCCCTTTCTTCCCAAAACAGACACATTTCATTTTTGCTACCTCTTTTCTGTTAAATACCTGAGTTCTAAATGTAGATACAATATTTAAGTCCAATTTTGTAAAGCCCTTCCTAGCTAAGAGATAACCTCTCCAAGGACCTGGATCTTTTTGTAAGTGGTGTGACCCGGCTGAGTCCTCTCTCCCAAGTTTTATTACTTCTCTCAGATATTTCATTAATCTTTTAACTGAGACAAACCCTAACGGCAGACCCAGCAAATAGGCAACTTGATACCTTTTTGCTACCTCAGTACAACACATTTTCTCATTCTGCTCTTGAAGGTCTCCTGGTAACTTCCCCTCACAAGACAATATGTCAAGCTAAGATGACCTTGGTGAATCATGAGATCTTGCAAGATGTAATTACTTAATTACTTAAGTCCACCAGTAAACCCAACTTATTTCCTGCATCTCCTAGTTTGCAAATGTTTCCCCAAACATTCCATTTTGACAAAATTTGTTGTTTATAAGTCCTCCTTCAGAGGGTTTGCAACTCATAACTCCTTTAGTCTTCAGCAAATTGAAAATTTAAGAAAGCAACAGAGTTGGTAAACAGGTGGAAGATAGATCTGTCTAGTAAAAAGTACTGTCAGAAAGCAGATTTCAAAATGGTAGCGTTATCAAGCAGTAAAGACACTTAGCAATATTAGGCATTTCCAACTCTTGATTAGTATGATTAGAACAGCATCCAGACCCAGGGAAAGGCAGACCTTGAATGTACTCTGTAAGAAGGATGATCTTTTGAAGGCCCTCCTGTTGGTTTACCCCAGGTGATCAGTTACCCCATTTTTGCAGGTATACATACCGAGAATTGAAGCCACTTCATCCAAAGAAATAGTAGTTTTTTCTGTGGACAATGGATAACTTGGATAACGAGCTAGAAACTTTTGGCACAAGAGTCCTAAGCTTTTCTGTTTTCTGCTAGGCCTCTGTTTTTCAAATTCATCAACCGTGCTGTCGTCTACCATATCATACTGTGAAAAAATAAATGTTAACCCTTTAGTGCAGAGCTTTAGAAGCAAGGCATAGCCAAGCAAGGCATATTTCAGATGTTAGCAATTTTTAAGCTCAGACTTTCTAATAAGGAAAAAAACCATGGAGTCCTTGCAAGCGCAGAGCGCTTGGGTGACACGCTTTTGCTTGCAAGCTCTTTTTAATTCATTACACAAGATATCTACAAAAAAACTCTTATCTGCAAGATCATAAAATAATGGTTATGCATAAGGAAACAAAACAGTAAGACCAAACACCCAAGACTAGCAGATGGTAAGATCCTACTTGGAAAGAATATTTCTTTTTGAGAGGAGGAGGAATATTCCCTCAAACACCTTTGGATCTAATAAACCAGAAGACGTACAAGCCATCAGAGTTCCTCTTTCAAGAGATTTTACTGCCCTTTACAGTGCCTCTATAACTTTAAGAAATCAGGGGTTGGGGAGGCGAGGCATGATGCTAAGAGACTAAAAAAGGCACCACCCAGTCTCTGAACCTTAAACTCAGGCAAGCTGTTAGCTTAAGTGAACTCTGTAGGATGGCCTGAATATGGTCTTTCTGTCCCTGCAGGGGAAAAAAAAACCCACAAACCTATGATGGCAAGAATGTATGAAGAGGTATGTTTATTTATTACAAAATGAGAATGATGGAGGGGTTTTTATGCACTGGTAACTTTGGGGTTTTTGCTTCTGTGTCAAAAAAAAGGAAAAAAAAAATCTTGCCCTCTGGCAAAGAAAAGCTGAGAGTGGTGGCAGCTGTTGAAATCCAAGTTTCTTGCTTATGAGATCTTAACTGTCCTTTGCTGGTTGTGACTAAGTGACCTTGTTACTCAATCAGGCTGTTGTTCTGATTGAATTCTTTGAGTTTTATATGGTATGGAAATCGTATTCTTACAGTAATGCTTTTACATCTTTTGTAAGTTAACTTTCTGTGTGGAGAAAATTATGCAGTATAAGTCTTACTAAGTAGAAAATATTTGAACCCTTTATAGTAGCCACCCCAAAAATGCTATATGATCTTAGCAGGCTTGGAGTGGTAATGAACTAACCTTTAACATTGACTGTTTTTTACTTACTGGAAGCTATGTTAGGAATTATCTTTAGAGAACTGTTCATTCCTTTATGACTATGTAAACTGGAGAACTTTCCAGACTACTGTCACTGTAGATGCTGTAAAATCTACACTTGTAGAGTGATCTGTACCTATCAAATGATGCTTCTCAGTAGAAAAACCCTAGAACTATCTTCCTCTCACTGAAATCACCAAAGGATATTCTACAAGAAATAATCCAGGAGAAGGAAAGCAGTGGTTGGAACAATACAGTTTTCTTCCTTCAGACTTTTTAATGATGCTTATTATGACCTCACATCATCTTCTCTGTGGATGGACTTCCTAAAGTAAGACAGGGATCAGCCCCCACATTGCCTGAGTCTTGAGAAGTACAAATCTTCCAAACACTTGAATATGCTGTCTGACTACTAGTTTGGGGGCTGGGGTGGAAAGGGGGAAGAGAGGTTTTAACTGACCACTCTGTGGGGCTGTTGTGGACAAGGTATAAGATTTCAAAAGGATGTTGAAAAATATGCCCTCACCGTTGTCAAATTGCTTTTGAAAATGCTGCCTGTCTGTTTAAAATGATCTGGCAATTTTCTTTCTAATGCAGTTCAGAAAATAGCGTCAGAAGTACTGAAAGTGGGGAAAATGATGCATTTAAGCTCTACTTCCTTCACTGTCCTTTTAAGTAATATTCAGGCTTGCAAGGGGTCTCAGGTCAGTTACTAGTAAGACAGTTACTTTTAGTCTTTGAAAGTCCTACTGCTCAGCCAGTGCTGCGAAGGCAACTGTCCTTGGGAATACTTCACAATTCTGCAGTTTTCCATAGAGAGCAAAGGACCAGTTGGAAGAAAACTGAGGCACAACTTAAGACTGAGTCCTAACTGAACATAAGGTAATCATGTGCTGAGTCTCACCTGTAACGAATCAGGTGTGTCACTCTGCTCGCTGTTTTCTATGGGTCTGAAGAGCTCTTTCTTCTTTTCCCTGTCCCTCATGTCAGGGCTAGCAGCACTAACAAGCATCTTCAGGTTAGCAGTGGGGGTCCATGGATCAGGCTGAGGTCTGTCGACAAGCTTAACAGGTGTAATTGGATTTCTTTCCGGAGTGCAGCCTCTTTGCTTTGATAAATCAACTGGTTCGTTCTTAATGGGAGTCTTTGGGGCCATCCTGGATCGATCAAATATGTTTTCCTATTAAAAACAAAGTTCTTTAGACACAACAGGAAAGAAAACAGTCCAGCAATCAATTTCATTGTTCTTACAAAGGTAATTGTAGTGACTCATGCCTTAGCACCCATAGCTATATTTAGCACAGTTCTTCTGCCTTTGTTGGAAGCGGTAAAATGTTCTATATGCTACTGTACTGGAGGCAGTGTATATGAGATACTGCCCTGAATTACAGAACCTGAGGTCAAACAGTCAAACTTGTGGCCTATCAGGCTTTTAAACTCTGACTGTTATTACAGGACAGCATTGCTCACAAACATAAATCACCAAATCAGATCAAAACTGAAGTAATGCATTGGTCACATTACACTTAGCAAGAAAACACACTGTTCTACTTGAAAGGTGCCCAGTGAAAAGCCATGCCGGGGATGCAGCTCAGACTGTCATAGAATGGCAAACTAAAGTGGATGTAGCTTCACGTGCAAGTGAAGCAAGCTTTGCATCTGCACTGTCTGCTGCTCAAAACAACAAAGAAAATCTCCATGACTATTCCTTGACTACAGCTAGGAGCTGCTAGAAGGAAAAGTCTAATTCATGAGCTGATTTTTGTCATTCTTTGAATGAAGCTCAACTCTTTCCAGTCCCTAGCTGCAATCAAACTTTCTTCATATTTCATCTTTGGGTCCAATTTTACCCCCTCCTCAAGGGACTGACTGAAGAAAGCATCAATGGTATACTTGAACTGAGAGATCTGTTTTTGAGAAACAAGAGACACTACTTCACTATAGCCTGTTAGTGCAAATGGCTCATGAAGACTAAAGGAATGAAGTAGACAGGATGCCATCCTAGCTTTCTTTGCAGGATATCAAAAACTGAGGTCCAGGTATCCTAAACCTGGCACAGAGCAAGACTTCCAGAAATGCCCATGCAGAAAGTTGCACTGTTTCTTTTTGCCCAGGGAGATCAATGTTCTGTTCTCAGATAGTCCGGTTATCACTTAATTCTCCTTAATACCCTACAAACAGGACACTGTGCTTTTTGGAACTCTAGCTAATATTGCTCAGTGGTTTCTAGATTTAGTCCCTTGAAATGATTGTATGCACCTTGAGTGAAGTGAGAGAGAGAAAGCAAAGCAGATTATCATCGGAAAGCTAGCACAGCTTATAACTTGCTGGAATTGGGAGTGAAGCCTTTGGAACCACAGAAAACTGCTTTTAAACTATAAATCAGGCTTGAAGCTGTTTGCTATTCAGTCTAGCTGTGGCTTTCTTTGGTGTTGGTCTCAAACTGAGCAAGTCTTCTTGCTCAGACTAAGATTACCACTTCATTTTTTTCAAAATGAGTTTTAAAAATCTAACATGACAGCTTTGAGGCTCGATATTGTTATGTATTTTATTTTGTGCTGCAAGAAGTCCAATTCTGAAATGAAATATAGCCTGAAAAAAAAGTTACTGTTGGTTTTCTGTAAGAACTTTCCCAAGTTTAGTTTTGCCTTTTATTTGTAGCAATTCAGCTATCCCTAGCTGATACAGATATTTAAATAGGTGATTGCAAATATCATTTTATCAGGTACAGTCTAGCTAGAAAGCAGAAAGAAGTTCTAGTAACAACTGAAGCTGGCTTTTACTAGGAGCAATTCTGTAGCATTCAAACTGGAAACGAATTTGGCACATCAAAAGCATCGTGCTCTGAGCACTGATGAAGAGCACTTCTGCATACATTCACATATGAATTACCCTAAAGGATGTAATAAATATATCTCCTTTTACAATTAACAGTTAGGCAGTTGTAACTTACGACACTGTGATAAATAGGGGTCAATTTAGAGGCCATGGTACTTCTTGGAATATATGTTCACATAGTGTTGGCACTCAATATATTCTTGCTATTCTACATTTGGCAGTGAATCAACACTTAATCTGTAATGGAGAAAGTCTACCTTCCCCTCAAGTTCCTGTTCACCATGTCTAGTGCTAATGGAACTGCAGTGAGAGCAGCTAAAGTAACCTGCTGTTCCATTACCTCAAATTTTCATGGTTGTGCAAATATCACAATGAAAAAAGTAGTGGGACTACATGAGAAGCACATGTCTACTATCAACCTTTCAGATCTTTATTTCCTGAATGTCATAATTGCCTACTAAGGTAAGAAATGCTTTTTTTTTTTTTTTTTTTTTTAGAACTGCAATGCTCTATGAAGTCCTAGCTCTATTTGGCAAAACCACAAGGGCAGTTGGTGGAAGTACGAGATTCACCTTGATCTGAGCAGAGATGGCTTACAAATACAAGCAGACAGGAAAGGCTGGCTTAATGAACTTGGTATGTAAGCAGGAATTGAAACACATCTCTGAGATAACAGGAGCCGTCTGACAAGAACTGTGTGATCTTTGGAGGACTCAGATTGAGCATGGACAGCAGGTCATGAATTGGGTCTAGTTCAGGAGACATTACTGAGCAAGATATCAGGTTGAGATATACACCTGAGGCTAGATATCCTGTCTCCTGGCTGGTGCAGCAGGAGGGGAATGATGAGCTTGTTCCTTGCCGAGTGGCACTGCTTAGCCTCCTGACCTGGGAACACCACTGTACAGATACAGGCCAGAGGGCAAGCATAGCAGACATGTGCATCAGCACGCTCAAACTGCTGCTAAAGAACAGGACTATACTGTTGCCGTGTCATGTCAGGCCTGCTGTTGGTTAGCTTTCGGACGGCGCGTCTGTACAAAAGCCCCCCTGCACCTTACCCAACGGTAGCCACTGGGTGCTTAAGGTGACCGAGTGAGTTTTACTTACTAACTGAAAGCTAAAAACACTTTCCGTGGGAATGATGCCAGAGTGTAATCACTTCGCTTACTGACAGGGGTGGCATGACTCTTGGTTGTTTTACTGGCTTGTCTTTTTAATGTTAATGGCAGCGCCGGACACCCCTGTGCTCCAAGAGCCGGCAGGTAAGATGCTGCAGGGCAGACCAGGTGCGGTGCTCCAAGGGGCAGCACCCCAAACACTGCCACGGGGAGCGAGAGGGACACAATCCGGGGCCACAGGCCCGGCCCGACCCAACCCCCGGGCCGGGGCAGCCTACCCCTGCCCGCCCCGGGCCGGACCGCCGCGGCCCCGGCTGGCTCCGGCCGGCGGGGGTGGCCAAACCCTCCGCGGTCCCGGCCGCCCCCCTCCCCCGGAGCTCCGCGCTGCGCCCGGGCCGGCGCGATGCTCCGCAGCGGGAGAGGCGGAGTAACGCCTGAGGGGAGCCCGCCGCCCCCCCGCGCCCGCTCACCTTCTGGGCCGCCTCCGCGCGGCCCCGCCGCCCCGGCCGGCCGCTCGCCAGGTCCCGCAGCGCCAGGACCCTCACCTCCATCTGCAAAGCGAGAAGGCGCTTTTAGCCCGGCCCTTAAGAGGAGCCGCTCCCGCCCCGGGGCAGCGCTCCCGTAACCCGGCGGAGGCGAGGGGAGCGCGGCGGCGGGGGGCTGCGCTCCCGGGGCGGCGGCGGGCGGGCGGCCCGGCGGGGGCGGGCGCGGGGCGCGGGGCTCTGCCGCTCGCGCCAGCCGCCCTCAGACATCGCTTTACGATCCGGCCAATCAGGCGCGGCCCGCCGGGGAGCCCCGGCCGAGCGGCCGGCCAATCAGCGGGCCGGCAGGCGGCGCGCGGCAAGCGGGGCGCGGGACGGGGCTCCCGCCCGCGCGGGGCCGCTTCGCTCCTTTTCTTGGCGCGGCCGCCGGCGGCCCTCCCCCTCCTCCGCTCCCGCCGCCGGGCCGCCCGCGCCCTTGGCCGGCGGGAAGGGGGCGAGCGGGCGGCAGGTGGGGCCGGGGCGGCGTCTCCGCCGGGGGGCGTCGGGCCCGAGCTCCCCCCGGGCCGCTGTATGTGGGGGGGTGTCGCTGAGGGGGTGATTCCTGGGGGGAAAGCGGCGCGGGGGGACGGGACCCTCTTTCCCGGCGCCTCCTGGATCAGCCCTTGGGTCTCTGAGGGGGGAGGAAGGGCTGAGGCAACGTGAGGCGGCCGCAGTCTCGGTCGCTCGGCTCGGCCGTGCTGCCGCTCCTCCGGGGGTGCTCGGAATGGGGCCTGCGCTGCCGGTGGCTCCCCGGGGGGGGCCGTGCAGGCAGCCTGCGGCGCGGCCCTGGGCGTCTGGACCAGGGTGTGATTCTTCACGGTCAGCCCCTGAAGCGGATCCGCTGCCGGGAAGATAAAGCGAGCAGAGGCTTTGGGGAGCAGTCTGGACACAAGAAAGTTTTCATGAGCCTGGAGTCAGTCTGCTCGGTGGTTTTCCCTCCCTTGGTGCCTCACAGCATACTGAGATAAGGGAAGAACTGGGAGAGAGCTTTGTCCATCAAATCCAGGCAGCCTGTGGAGCTGTGCAGTGATGAGTTTTCAGTTGGCCCTATTTTGACTACAGAGGCACAATGTTACAAAAAACCGAGAGAAGAATTGTCAAAATAATAGCTTTCTGCTATGCAGAACTACTTCAGACTTGAAAGTGATTGCTCTAAGCTTGAGACCCGTTCTGGAGAAATTTCCTCCATGCAGTGTAATTAATTTTGCTTTTTAAATTGAGTTTGTACTTAAGATAATTTTTTTTGTTATGCTAATGACAGACATGCTGCTGCATTATTCCTGTCTCGTTTTGTCGTAGGAGGATTTCCTTCTCGTATCACTCATGAATTAGTAATGAGTTGTCACAGAAAAAAACCTCCAGTACACAGTTCTGATAATTTATAAAAATATTCATTTGTTAATTTTCGAAGAACAGAAAAACTCATTTTTTTCAACAGGGATGTAAATAACAGATAAATATTAAGTCTCTTGCATTAACTTTAATTTATACGCTCTTAACCTACTCTATTTTTTTCTTTTCAGCAAGTTCCAGTACACCGCAGTTTGTTGAAGAGAATGAAACATGAACTCCCGGAGAACCTCTTTTTAATTAAAAAAAAAAAAGCCCTTTACGCTTTTAAGCCTTTGTCTTTCTATTGGCTAGAGGAAGATTAATTCCATAATTGCCAAGTATGTCTCTCAGTATGTATTTGGAGCCATAGCAGTTATATATGGAAAGAGACATTTCTCAGGAGTAAACTATTACTACTGCTCTTACTCACAGGAACTCTGAAAACACTCATGAGAATCGTAAGACATGCAGAGTCATGGAAAATCTAAACAAGAATCTCGCGTCGCAGACTGACGTGCCCAGGCATGAACTCTAGGCCGAGGTAAAGAAGTTGAGAGTTTAGCAGCTGAGAACCTGCTTGTGTGCTGCACCCCCGGTGATATGAAATTGCCATCTGGCCCCTTTAGTCATCTACTGAAACAAAAATTACTTAGAAAAATACATTCAGACCTTTGTCTTAGATCTGTCACAGGCAATTGTGTATCCATTGCCAATTAATAACATCTATGATACGGCATTAACTCGCCGTGAAAGTTTAAGAGGTCTAACTGCATTTGCAGCTCTAATACAGAGGCTTTCTGGTTAAGAGCTTAATGGTGGTCAGGACCTTACTATTTGAGTCACTTGCTGAAATACTATGGCATGTGCCATAGAAGGTCATTTGATCATTACAACAATTCCTTCTGGCCTTAGAAATCTGGTCATTTATAAGCAATTAAGCAGAATTATCTGTACCTTGGCATGGGACCCGGGAGGCATAAGTCCAGATACTTGTCAACATCAACTGCAGGCTATGAGGCAATGCGGCACATCTAGCGGAGACGTTACCGACTTGTAACACTGTCATTTTGCTGCTGGAATGGACCTGGGGCCTTTAATCGACACTCAGGGCTTGTGACTTTTCTTACTTTAGATTAAGGATGCTTCTGAATATAAATTGCGTTACTACTAAAGCTCTCTACAAGTCATCAAGGAAGAACTAATTTGAATCACATTTGACACCTTCATTTAATTTTGCTGATGTTTTACACACCCAGTATTCTTGGCAGCTGAACTGCTGACTCCTTCAAGGAAGCTGGCCGAAATTATGTCATAGCTCGGTTCTGGAAAACCCACGCTCTGTTGAAGATGAGACAAGTGAGTCAGACCTCTGACGGGCTGGAAGCCTGGCCTGTTTGCTAGGTGAAATTCAGTCCCAGAAGGGGTTGCGGAGCCCAGTGTGTGGTCAAGTAGCAGAAAAATAAAAAGTCCAAGGGAGAGAGGGGGCACTCCTGTGTCTACGAGGGGTGCTAGAGCCCAGCACGGCCCTGGGTACAGCAAGGGCTGTGCGTGGCGTATGTAGGCTGCGGTGGGAGAAGCGAGAAGTAGCGCCAGATGGGCAGCTGTGGGAGTGGCAGTGGGTTCGACTGTTTTAGTCTGGGACACTGGGTGCTGTTTTAGTCTCAGGGAATTATGTGTATTTAGACTGGAGAAGCCCCTTTCATGGGAGGTATTGGCAGTGATTTGGATACGGTAATTACTCTTCTGTAATACAGAAATGAGAATGTTCAGAATTAACATGTTAAGCTGTTACACAATGTGAGGAACATGTAAAATACACTATATTCATTAATCAATACTAATCTTTTCCTTACGATCAATACACAGTATTGAAATGCATTTAATAAGCTAATTCTTTGTTCAGTGAAATAAACGTCCAAATCTCCTCCGATAATGAAATGCAAACCTTAACTGGTTAATGTGTTGTGAGTTAATCAGAAAAAAACTGTGACACTACATTTCCTTTCCTAGCTGTAGCAGCTGAAGGAAGCTTTCTGATTATCAGATAAGATTAATTATTGCAGCCATATGCACATATATTGTAATATGCTCCAAGATGATTTTATATCTATCTCTATATGCACAGGGGATCTACTACAAATGGCAGGAAAGAGTTAACAAATAGACTACTAAATTTAAGTGCAAATACCTGTTCTTGAATGTTTTTGTTATATGACTTTGTTACAGGACCAAAACCACCTGTCTGATTATTTACAATTTTGCATGAATGATACGTGGACTAATATATATATATTTTTCTATTTAACGTGACTGTTACTAAGAATTAAACATTCCCATTAATTTCCTTCCATGTGTGTCCAGACTTGAAAATATACTATTTCATGCAAGGTAGAGATGAAGGTGCCGATTCTTTGTGATAGAAAGCCAATTCCTTGGCCATCCTTTGGTATGGATACAAACAAACCATATTGATGTATCCAACAGTGCTCTCTATCGCAGAATAGGCTGAAGACATCAGTACCTTTAAAGCTGTATGACTTCTTGTAATGCAAAAAATATGACAGGTCAAAGACGTAGCAGTTCCTCTCTCCTCTTCCCAGCTGCCTTTTCCTATGAGCTCAGTTATGCTGGGAAATTATATTTCTCTGGCTGTTTTGGCTGGTATTTGAAAGTTCAGCTCAAAAGCTGTGAGTGAGGAAGACACAGATCCCTGCACAGATCAGATTATGAGGTTTGATTTCCATTAAAAGCCAGACTGAGTCACCCAATTGCTGAGCCATCAGGGAATCTGTGGACACCAGCCTTCTCACCAGTGAAGCTAGTGGCGTGCCCGGTGTCTGTTGCTGATCGTTTCCCAGGCTGCAGCTGGCTTAGGTGTCATTTCCTGCCTGGGGCAGCTTGGAAGTTCCCAGCCTTCAATGACCTCAGGCTGCCTGGGGCTAGGCACGTTCCAGACCGGCACGGGCAGTAGCCATGACGGTTTGACGTTCAAGAACATCCACAAGAGGTTGCATTAGAAGTGATCCTATGGACATTTGGCATCAGGAGCCGTGCTAAAATACAGAAGCAGGGTTGGGAGTGGGGCCCGGAGCCAGCAAGGCCCTTCTCTCACCATGCTGTGGGGTCGCATGCTTTTGAAGTTTGCATTCACGGTGATACAGAGCCCCAGCTCTGACAGGAGGGACAGAGAGGGGCCACAGGTTGACCACAGCTGGGTGGCTTAGGCAGATGGCAGTTAATATGTGCACATTTGAAATCGTGCCAGCAGAGGAAGTCGTTGAACGAGTCTCCCATTTTCTGAGTGCTCTGCTTAACTGCTCTATCTGTATCATCGCTTTGTCCCTTGGCTCTGGCCCTGATGGTGTTTAACCTGAGGCTACAAGTTGGTAGAAGAGCTTCAGATCTTCGGTGTTTCCCATTGCCCAATTCTGGTGCAGCCCTGCTGGGGGTTGGAGAGTCACAGGAGGCAGCTGCCTGTTTGCCTGGTGGACAGTGTAGGGAGGCGCTCCAGCTCGTTCGAGAAATCCCTTCTGGGAGCGGAGCAACCGGCATGGCCATGCCTCAGTCCTTTTATGGGTCTGATCTCAAGCAACCTGCCAAAGGTCACATAAGGAAGCAGGTAGCTCACTAAATCATGTCTCTTTAATCAGCCTTGCACCTGAAAATCACTTCCAGCTGCTGCTTTTACAAAAAGCCAAATCCTTCACAAAGGTAGCATTACACCCCCAGTGGTTATTGCTTACTGAAATTAAGTTGCTCCTTGCATACCGAAATTAATGGTCAGCTCTGTGTAAGGTTATAATTTCGTTACTCTTCTCTGAATGGGATATAGTTTGCTTAATGTCCCATACCATAAACCTTCTCTACTAGGGCTTCAGGTAAATAACTCTTCAGTAAAAAGAAGAGAACAAAGAATCAATGTGTTTAGTGCAAAACAGTTTTAAAATTATTAAAACAAGTACTGATGTATTACATGGTGACACCCAAAGGCCACTGTGGTAGTTGGTTGAAGCCCTGTCTTCATGCACATCGTGCAATATCTTTACCCTGGGCAGCTCTCAGTCTAAAAGATAAGTGGCTATGGATGTCTTTCAGCTGGTTTCTATATCATAGAGACACAGTGTACAAACTTTCTCTGTCTTGGCAGGTTACCTTTAGTGAAAAGTGCTTAACTACCTCTGCTTATCTTGTTTAGACTCATCCTAAGATGAATCAGGACCTCACAGCATAGGATGCTATTCAGAGGTGAGACCACACATCTCCCGTGCAGCTGCAGTCTCCAGTGATTCAAGTTAAATTCTAGACTTCTTTGTTTCTTCTGTGGAATATCAAGAAAATACTGATACACAACCATTTCTGCCTAAAATTCACAGAAAAAGATTTGTTATTCCATAAAACTGCCAGTAGTTGTGGTGAGTTGACCCTTGGCTGGATGTCAGGTGCCCACCAAAGCCGCTCTATCACTCCCCCTCCTCAGCTGGACAGGGGAGAGAAAATATAACAAAAGACTCCTGGGTCGAGGTAAGGACAGGGAGAGATCATTCACCGATTACTGTCACGGCCAAAACAGACTCACCTTGGGGAAATTAGTTTAATTTGTTACCAATCAAATCAGAGTAGGTTAATGAGAAATAAAACCAAATCTTAAAACACCTTCCTCTCACCTCTCTCTTCTTCCTGGGCTCAACTTTACTCCCAATTTCTCTTGTGGCGCAGGGGGATGGGGAATGGGGGTTGCAGTCAGTTCATCACACATTGTTTCTGCTGCTCCTTCCTCCTCAGGGGAGGACTCCTCACACTCTTCCCCTGCCCCACTGTGGGGTCCCTCCCACAGGAGACAGTCCTCCACCAGCTTCTCCATCATGAGTCCTTCCCATGGGCTGCACTTCTTCACAAACTGCTCCAGCGTGGGTCCCCCCCGGGGTCACAAGTCCTGCCAGCAAACCTGTTCCAGCCTGGGCTCCTCTCTCTCCACGGGTCCACAGGTCCTGCCAGGATCCTGCTCCAGCGTGGGCTTCCCATGGAGTCACAGCCTCCTTTGGGCATCCACCTGCTCCAGTGTGGGGCTCCTCTACGGGCTGCAGGTGGATATCTGCTCCACCATGGACCTCCATGGGCTGCAGGGGGACAGCCTGCCTCACCATGGTCTTCACCACGGGCTGCAGGGGAATCTCTGCTCCGGCACCTGTAGCACCTCCTCCCCCTCCTTCTTCACTGACCTTGGTGTCTGCAGAGTTGTTCCTTTCACATATTCTCACTCCTCTCTCCGGCTGCAGTTGCGCAGGGGTTTTTTTGCCTTCTTTAATGTTATCCCAGAGGTGCTACCACCGTCGCTGATGGGCTCGGCCTTGGCCAGTGGTGGGCCCATCTTGGAGCCAGCTGGCATTGGCTCTGTCAGACATGGGGGAAGCTTTTAGCGGCTTCTCACAGAAGCCACCCCTGTAGCCCCCCGGCCCCGCTACCAAAACCTTGCCACGCAAACCCAATACAGTAGTTTAACTCAAAGAAGGATGCACTCCGTGCTGTAAATATTCAAAACTGCTCTCTAGCGATCATTTGCTACTCTTTCATTGTGCAGAATGGTTCAGCAGTGCTGGTTTCCTCCACGGACCTGCCACCTGAAAGTGTGGCTTTTTGAATTGGCAGTGAAATAGAATGCCAAGTATCTTCTTACACGTGAATGCTTTTCCTCCTGATTTCAGTCCAAAAACAGGACAACCAGCCTCCCTCAATCATTTAAAAATTTCTCTTGAGACTAAACATGGAAAATACAGATTTGAAAAGCAGGCTCTTACCTGGAAATGATGATCATAAATATTGTAACAGAAGTCCCAATATGACCCTAGTGATGTGCTACCCAGAGAACTCTGTAAGAACGTTTACAGTCAGTGATGCAATCTATCCACAAAATATCCTCCAATGGAGGAACGAAATCAACAGGTGGACAGGCATGAAAGAAAAAAGAAAGTCCCATACTTCTTAATTTTGTAGCATAGTAGTCCTGGCAAAGACTGCCATACACACTCCTGACTCATTTCATTACTCTGCCCTGTACACTTTGATCTTATATGATTGTCCCTAGATTATAAAGCCAGAGGGACCATTAGATCACCTGGTCTGACCTTCTGCATGTTGCAGGCCATTAAATTGCATTCATTACCCTTGTATTGATCCTAAGGACTTCTGCTTGACTAAAGCTTGTGTTCCAGAGAAGCATGTGGTATTGATCTGAAGACAACAGAAGACTGTGAATCCATCATTTCCACTACTATTTGTTTAAATATTATCCCATTGACCCTATTAATTTCTTTTTCCTCATTTCTAATTGGATTTTGTCTGGCTTCAGTTTCAAGCCATTGGTTCCTGTTAACGCTTTTCTACCCTAAACTGCAGGGCCTTTCAAGCATTGCTTTTTCCCAGGGCAGTATTGGAACCATAAGCAAGTCATCTCTTGCTCATTTTAACAGACTTGGAATAAGAGCCTTCATTTCTCATTAAAAGCTGTTTTCTGATGCTCTCAAATGACTTTGGTTTTTTTTAACAGCTTCTCCAGTTTTCTTGCATGTGTTTTTAAAATACAGATACCCAAGCTTGATATTTTTGTTACTGTACCAGTCTCACTAATGCTTTATGCAGGTGCAAAATCATTGCCCACCGCTGATCTGCACTACCTTAGAAAATTGCGTGCAGAAAGATTCTCCTTCAGCGGAAGTAAATTTGAAACTTCATGTGGAGATTTATAATTGTATTCTACTTTGGGGTTTTTAATTTTTCATAAAGCAAATTATCAGATAAAGTATATGTATCAAAGTATGCATTTTGATTTCCTCACCTGGCCATCCTTCCATGAAGCTCTTGGTTTTCATAAATTCAGCATCTCAATCAGGATGGAAAAAAGTATTGCAGAAGTTTCCAGACTGCTCTGCTCCTAGCTTCTGATATTGAGATTACACTAGTCCTCCTTACACCTGCACTGCAATGAGAGCTCAGTAATAAATGGTTGTCTGCTATGGGCTCTAGATCTTTTGAAGTCAGGGCTGTGTAGCCCCATAGCTATTCAAAGGGACCTGCCTTCCCTCTTCCTGAATGAATAACTTGAGTGTGTACAGGTGTTTTTCATTTGCAAAGGGCTCTTCTCATCAATCAGTCCTTATCTCCTATATGACAGCTCTTCTCTTAATTTTTGTCTTTGTTTCAAGTTTGCATCCGCTGAGAAGACAGGCAGGCACAACTGTCCATTTACAGTATGTCTTCAAAGCTTGCTGCTTTGGCAAGTTACCATGCATCAGCGAAACTTTCACTGGACTCGCTGCCCATCAACCTAGTGTAGAAAGGAGAGCAGTTCCCACTGCTCCCTTACATTACGTATGCAATATGTTTAAATAAAAACTGGCCTGTCTGGTGCCAGTTCCTGAAGGCAGGGCTACCAAAACAGATAAAGAAAATCACTTTTTAATAAGCAAAAATGGGGAAAATCTCTACTGCCAGCAGGACTGAAGAAGCTCTGAGATATTGACAAGGAATTGATCAGTTCCAAACTTGAAGTTAAAGAGCACCTTAGGCAGGCTTAAGCCTCTAAGAATAGAAAGTTGTTGCCAAAAAAGCCTCTGCATAGCGACCACCAAGCCCCAGAAGTCAGCTTTTTTGGGGAAGTAGGAGACCTGGGTTTTACACCTAAGCAGTTCCTGCCACCTGAGAAGATTCTAGGCTAGAGCCAGGGCTGAAAATGGGCTACCTACCCCGTCACCATCAACTGTAGCTACTGTCAATAGCTAGCTCTAAACTGATACAAACAGATTTGCATGGCCAGTACAACACAATGCATTTGCTTTATGTAGTGGGAGCCAGAGCTAAAAAACGATTTAGGCATGTAGGGGATGTCAGTGCCAACTTATGGGTCCTTGACCCTCAGAGTGGAATCTGAAGCCCAGTGCTAGCCAGATTCAGTGTTTGCAGAGGTAGGTGCCACACCAAAACCTAAAGCCCACGTGTTCAGTAGGAACTCGGTGCTGGGGAAGGTCATGGAGCAGATCATCTTGAGTGCCATTATGCGGCACGTGCAGGACAACCGGGGGATCAGGCTCAGCCAGCATGGGTTTATGAAAGGCAGGTCCTGCTTGACTAACCTGGTCTCCTTCTATGACAAGGTGACCTGCTTAGTGGATGAGGGGAAGTCTGTGGATGTTGTCTACTTGGACTTCAGTAAGGCCTTTGTCGTGGTTTAACCCCAGCCAGCAACCAAGCACCACGCAGCTGCTCGCTCACCCCCCCACCGGCGGGATGGGGGAGAGGATCGGAAGGGCAAAAGGGGAAAACTCGTGGGTTGAGATAAAAACAGTTTAATAACTAAAGTAAAATAAAAAAAAAAAATAGAACAGTAGTAATACAAAGCAAGCGGTACACTGTACAATTGCTCACCACCCGCCGACCGATGCCCAGCACGTCCCCCAAGCAGCGATCAAACCCCTCCCCGGCCAACTCCCCTGCTTATATACTGAGCATGATGTCACGTGGTATGGAATAGCCCCCGCCCAGTCTGAGTCAGCTGCCCCGGCTGTGCCCCCTCCCAGCCTCCCGTGCCCCTGGCAGAGCATGGGAAGCTGAAAGGTCCTTGACCAGTGTGAGCACCACTTAGCAAGTACTTAGCACTACTTAACAAGAACCAAAACATCAGTGTATCATCGACATTGTTCTCAACCTAAACCCAAAACACAGCCCCATACCGGCTACCAGGAAGAAAACCAACTCCATCCCAGCCAAAACCAGGACAGCCTTTGACACCATCTCCCACAGCATTCTCCTGCAGAAGCTGGCTGCTCACAGCTTGGACAAGTGCACTCTGAGCTGGGTTAAAAACTGGCTGGATGGCCGAGCCCAGAGAGTGGTGCTGAATGGAGCCAAATTCAGTTGGCGGCCAGTCACGAGTGGTGTTCCCCAGGGCTCAGTGTTGGGACCGGTCCTGTTTAATATCTTTATCGATGATCTGGATGAGGGGATTGAGTGCACCCTCAGTAAGTTTGCAGATGACACCAAGTTGGGTGGAAATGTCGATCTGCTGGAGGGCAGGAAGGCCCTGCAGAGGGACCTGGACAGGCTGGATTGTTGGGCCGGGGCCAACTGTATGAGGTTCAACAAGGCCAAGTGCTGGGTCCTGCACTTCGGTCATAACAACCCCAGGCAACGCTACAGGCTTGGGGAGGAGTGGCTGGAGAGCTGCCTGGCTGAAAAGGACCTGGGGGTGATGGTTGACAGCCGCCTAAACATGAGCCAGCAGTGTGCCCAGGTGGCCAAGAGGGCCAATGGCATCCTTGCTTGTATCAGGAATAGTGTGGCCAGCAGGACCAGGGAGGTGATAGTGCCCCTGTATTCGGCACTGGTGAGGCCGCACCTTGAGTACTGGGTTCAGTTTTGGGCCCCTCACTTCAAGAAGGACATTGAGGTGCTGGAGTGTGTCCAAAGAAGGGCAACAAGGTTGGTGAAGGGTCTGGAGAACAAGTCTTATGAGGAGCGGCTGAGGGAGCTGGGGTTGTTTAGTTTGGAGAAGAGGAGGCTGAGGGGAGACCTTATTGCTCTCTACAACTACCTGAAAGGAGGCTGTAGAGAGGTGGGGGTTGGTCTCTTCTCCCAAGTAACAAGGGATAGGATGAGAGGAAATGGCCTTAAGCTGTGCCAGGGTAAGTTTAGGTTGGATATTAGGAAAAACTTCTTTACTGAAAGAGTAGTCAGGCATTGGAACGGGCTGCCCAGGGACATGGTTGAGTCCCCATCCCTGGAGGTATTCAAAAGACAGGTAGATGTGGTGCTTGAGGACATGGTTTAGTGGTGGCCTTGGCGGTGATAGGTTAACGGTAGGACTTGATGATCTTAAGGGTCTTTTCCAACCTTAACAGTTCTATGATTTTATGATAAACCCTTTTTACCCAGACAACAGGACATAATAAGGAAAAGGCTGAACCCCTAAGCCTAGGTTTCTGAAGATGTCTGTCCTGTGTGATAGAGCCTGGTGCAGCAGTCTTCAGAGCAACTGAACTTTGGGGTGAAGTCTTGAACTCAAAAGCGTACATTGCACAGACACTCTGGTGACTATATGTGTCACATTATCTGGAGGCTTTTGTTTCAGAAGCATGTTGCTCAGAGGTTGAACCCAAGCTGGTGCCATCTGACTCTGTACCCAAGTTAATAAACCCTTTTGGAGTGCAGAAGAGCTTGTCCCTATGGTCATGTTTGCAGCCTCCTTCCTTCCATTATAGGTAGCATAGTAGTCAGAGCTCCTGTTGCTTATGTCACTTTTCTTTCTTCCTTGCCCCAGCTTTTTGCCCCAAGGCCAGTAGCCAGTTCGCTTGGAGCTGCCCTAGGTCTGTCATCTTTTATGCAGTGATATCTCCACTGCTTTTCAATATTTTAGTTCTTGGAGTTCTGAGCAAAGACAGCTCTGTGGTTCTTCAGGGGACTAATTGCAATCTGGCAGAACAGTAGTGTTTACTAGCTGGACTGCTTCCACCCAAAAGCATTGCTTCCAGACTGTAGCATGGAGTAATACAGGTGCACTCGTGCAGTGCTGTCCCAGGGGTAATAAACTAGCAGTAAGCCGGTTCTGCACAGAGCCATATGATGTGTCTCCACCTGCAGTGAGGTTAGTCTGTAATCCAGATAAATTGCCAATAAGTAACAGAGCAGAGCTGACTATATATCTGAAGTCCTGTACAACTGCGTTTTTAAAAATAATGGCACTAAAAGAAAGCAACACTCCAGCATTGCATTTGATAGATGGTAGGGGTTTATTTGACCTGCAAAGGAATGAAGACATTTAGCACCTTCCAGGAGCAGACCCTGAATCTCTTGGTATTTGTAAGGATTTAGTATTATACTTACAATGCATTCAAGGAAAATAGAAGCCAGCTGATACTTATGGTTGGCACATGAAGGCTGTGATTTAATGAAATTTCCTCCCTGATATGAAAGGAGGCTCTTGGAAGTGGAATAAACTGGAATACCTGTGTGTAATGATCCTGTCAGGGCTAGAGAACAGGATAACATTGTTATCCTATAAGTTTTGTGGGATATATTATATTACAAAACGTGTCTTAAAGATTTCTCTAAATACATTTCCATTTCTCCAATGTTTGTAAGCCAAGAGTAATATTTTCCTCTTTCTCTGATGTATGAATGTGTATGATTTGGCAGGGGTCAATCAATTCCATAAAAATAACACTAGAACCCTAGCCTAATAGGGTTTAAAATGCCAATACAGAATGCAGCTGCAAGTCTCTTAAATAAAAACCAAGTACCATTTGTCTGATGCTCAAGACGTGCCCTGCAAGCCTCACAAATCAACTGGGGAACCGCTAGCAGTTTGGTGCTTTTTAAGACCTGACTTACTACAACAGCTCATCAGTTGCAGTGCAAGGGATTGGATATGAATCTGGTTTACAAACCCAGAAAGGCTGCCTACCTTCTAGATAGTTGCTCTCTGTGTTTCCCTTTTTGCATTTCTTGCTTCAGTACAGTGTAGGGAAAGTCAGGGGAAAATATCTCCTCTCATCAACGAGTCAAATTTCCAAGTGAACTCTTTTTAAAAATTTTTTAACTTAACAACTGGGTGCTTAAGCATGATATAGTTCACATGAAACAAATAGGGAATAAGACTTTCTGCTAGAGCCTTTGGAGTGTATTTTAAGCAGTGCTTTACTAGACAGATTCTCAAACTCACGTATGTATATTCTTTTAGAAAAATACAAACAATACTTCTCTTGGAAGCAGAGATAACATTACCTTGTCTGAAATATAACTCTGGCATATGCCCTGTGGGAGAGATGATAGCAAGGAATCGGAGGAAGGACAGAGAAGGAAGTCACTTAGATTGGGTCTGGTCAGGCCTATTGGCTGCAATTAACTTGTGTAAACACACTCGATATCCCTTTTATTAAAGATTCCCATGTACAGACATTCTGTCATTTACAGGAGGGATACCAGATACAAGGAGGTTACCCTGAGCAAAACTGTACAACATCCGTGTCACGCAGTAATTATAGTTAGTGCTGGTAAGTATAGAGGAACAAAAGAATGGCCATGTTAGATTAAGTCAGAAGTCTGCCCTGAGTAGCCTTGTGTCCCACAACAGGCAGTAGCAAACACTTAAAGAAAGTGCATAAAATCAGAATATGCTGAAAATGATCTTTTCCCTGGTCATTCTTCCCAGGTCCGGCACTTTAGGGAGCTTCCTGAGAAGGCAGCTGCATCTAGAGCATCATGTTGAACAGCTGCCTCTGAGCTTAGCCTGCACAAAGTCCCTTTTGAACACACTTGCACTTCTGACCACCTCCGTGTTCTGGAGTGAAAAGTTCCACAATGTAATTATACAGCGTGGAAAGTACTTTGCTTTGAAATATGCTGCCTGACTGAATACAAAGGTTTTCTTTACATTAGGCTGTCTGTTAAAACAGTAAAAATGAACAAATGAAAGGTCTGCTGTGGTATCCCACTTTAGGATTTATCTCCAAGTGTGTTAATGCTACCGGTTGATTTGCAGGTGTAAATCACATATTTATCTGGCAGTGCTGTTCTTATTCCCCAAAGCCCCCTAGAGTGTATGAACGAGCTGCTGTGTTTGAGCTGCAGTGTGTGCAGTCAGGGGCTTCTGGTTCCTTTGGGAATTCAGTTATAGCATGAAATTAATCTCTTTCAGCTATTCTGGTTGAGCAGGTGAAAAGTGAAAATAATTATCAAAGCTCTGCGGCCTCTAGTAATTGTGTGAAACCTCTGAATATGCCTGCACTGCAGCTTGCTAACATAGTTTGCAATTGTCTGAAATGACACAGTGCTTAAAATAGATAATAACACTGTTTTCCTCTTGAATGGCTGGAGAGCTGCAAAAACCAGGTAGTCAATCACACGCCTTTAAAAAGCCACTCATTTTCAGTGCAAGCGTCGAATGAATTGCTTATTCAACATATCCAGTGTCCTCCTGACATGTCCTGGGTAGCTGGGAGTGCAAGTAATTAGGCTCAGTGCAGTGACTGTCTTTTTAGATGGAATAACAAGAACTTGATTTTACTGTTACTGCCTATACCACCAAGAAAGAATGTAGTATCTAACCTAGAGAATTGGCACCAAACCTTAAATGGAAGCTACTGCTACTTTTTTTGGCTGAATACCAAGGATGGCTAAATAGAAGCTCAGGGCTTACTTTCATTGCTCGGTGAAAATTGTTAATAATTTAGCGTTTTTCCTTAACCCTTCTCACTCACTAAGGAATCAGAATAATTTCCAGAAAAGTCAGTGACTGCTTTTGCTCTTTTTTCAGTTAGTCCTTTCTTTTTTTTTTTTAAATGCTCAGTACAAATAAGAAACTTAAAGATGCTCAGGAGTGTTGTTAAGGAACCACCTGTTCTTGCTCCACAAATATGTAAGAAAGTAGTAATGAAAAAATGTTAGCAGATTGCTTTTAGCTGGCCTTGCTTACAATAGGCTCTGTTCAAGATTAGGTTTGATGGTCCTTTCATTGCTGCATCAACAACAAATAATAATTACTAGAGCCAGAAAAGGACCTGGATGTCTAAAGCTTGGGAAACTCACCTGAATGGACTCTGCAGTCCACAGCTAGAGGCTCACACTCCTGCCTGGGAGACTGGGTTATATAGGAATAATGATTACACAAACCTGCCCCTGAGACCTGACCTGACCTCCCTGGCTTTCAGGAAAATATGATTAACAGCCACTAGAACAGCTTGGTATCCTAAATCCAGGAGATGTTTTCAGTCTTGCCTTTCTAACCAGCCTAGGGCCATGGGAGGATTCTTGAAGCACTGATTGCAGGCCCAGAGGAGAGGCAGGATTTCAGATCACCCTGCAGTCAGCTGGGTTAGGCTTGTCCCAGGCTCAGCACATTGTGTGCTGAATACCTAATTCTGCCCTTTCTGCAGCAGGACCTTGGCTTTAGGAATTCCACACACAGGCTGGCAATGCCTAAATTTGATCTGAAATTGAGATCCAGCTGGGGTTCAGGCATGGGTGCTAAACCTTCTCAATTATGTTGTATCTGGGCACTTCTGTGTGCTTTGGAGGAGTCACACAGAAAGGTATCTTGCAAATTTATGCTCCTAGGACACTGGAGAGAAATGCTGAGTGATTTGGAAGAAGAAGTTGCATCCCACTGCCATCTCCAGTGAGGCATCCTGGTTGCACTTAGTCCAAGAACAGCAGGTATTCCCAGGCATTCAACTCATACAAAAACATGGCTTTTTGTGCAAATCACAGAACAAATGGGTCTGCTGCCACTGGCTGCCGACTGGTGACACTGATTCAAGGTCAGAATCTTGTTATCATTGCTAGAGATTAGCACGAAGTATTTACAGGCATGAAATGTCTTTGCTTTGCTCGAAACTTGTTGATAACTGCTCTAGCTGAGGATGGGGAAACATCTCTTTTCTTGTAAAGAGGCTTATCAGTCTTGCAAACATGTAGAAGGATTGGTTAAAGCTTCTGTGTTCCCCTGGAAATTGGAAAGAATGCTAAGGACAAATTATTCAGCAAGTACATGTGTGTGTACAGTGAACTTAGCCACATCAATCATAGATGTGCCTAATTGAGGCTCTCAGGGTTTTGCTTTTCTTATGCTGTCTGTGTAGATGTAGTGTGATATGGAGTAAGATTTGATTCATGAGGATACTGATATTTAGAATGACTGGCTGTCAGTCAGTATCGATTCTGGAAATCAGCTGTTGCTGGAACGAATTTGACAGAATAAAAGGTCTTAGTCTATACCTGTCACTACTCATTTGTCCTTCCTGGCCACTTTTATAGGTGTGACACTGGCATCTGAAATGAAAAAGCATGTTAATAGTTCAGAGGTGAAAACAACAGTTGATGTATAGGATGTGGTAAAAAAAAAGTGCAATGGGCAGCCTTCTGTTTGCCAAGTAATTTCAATGAAAGTACATTGATATTCCATCTGTTCACTGAACAAGGTAACTGAAACTGAAGTGCAAAAGGCCCTATTAAATCAGAGGGAAAGACAGAAGGACACGCTTCAACTACCATATTTAAGTCCTTTTAAGACTCCTGAAACAGCTTGCAACTATTCCATTCCTACAGAAAGATCCATGACTTGTACTATGAATGTCACATAGGCAGAGGATAAATTCAGCGTACTGTGGACAAGAACTGTGAGGACTTAAGTGTGCGCTTATATCTGGCTGGTATATCTTGCTCATGCACTCTGGTTTATGCTGTCACCAGGTTTGTGTTTAGAGATCATGTTGGGTTTTTTGTCCCTTACTGCAGCATGGGGTCTTGTTCTCCTGCTGATTTTTCCAGACACTTTCCGCTTCAAGAATTTCTTCCCCTCTTGGGGCTTCCAATATTCTGTACTCTACTTGTAGCATGCCCACAACACACCTTTTCATACTTTTAATAATGGAAATATTTACCTTTCAGTAAGTGGATGAGATAGATAGTCTGTCATTTTGGAGTAGGCACTCTTGGCTTTTGTTCGGTGAGACTCCGAAAGACACAAGGGATTTGATACATTGCACAGGACGAGGGTTTGGGAACTTTTCATGTCATTCATGTCTATTCACCCTATGTGTTGTTATTATTGAGACCAATAATTTTGACACACCTCTTTTAAGTAACGACATTCCCTTTTCTTATGGAAGTACAATATGTGTTTCTGCAGAGTATTTAAAGAGACGTTCTCAGAAAGGAGTGTGCTGTGTAATTGCCTTTTGCAGGAAACTGCCTTTTATGAGCAACTGGACCTCTCTGTTCAATATGTTGTTTGATAAAACTAGTCTTGGGCCCAGATTCAGACATCTGATTTTGATCAACTGGATGTCAGTAGCATAATTAAGTAAAAGGATATGACTGACTTGATTCTGCCTGGACTTTAGTCTTTAAATATACTTGCTATTTCTTGTCAGCTTGATAAGGAAGTGACAGGAAAAGAAAATGGAGGTGGAAAGGAAGTCAGATTATTTATTAAATGTTTGGTGTGACTGTGCTCAAGGTGTAGTAATTGTCCTCAATGTTCATTCCAGTCTCTCTGCCCCTTGCCTTTCTGGAGGTTACTGCCAGCTGAGCTGTTTGCGTGACTGCTCTTTAAATCTCTGGAATGATTTGGCTTAACAAAACACACACACACTCTCAAATCCAGGTTATAGTAATTTCATATTTTCTTTAGCAGGCGTGCTGTTTTAGGGGTTCCTGCCCCTGGGTACAAAAGGATTACTTCTGACTTGGAGCAGGTGCCTGGCCAAGCTCCTAGGGCAGCTCCATGAGTGCTTGGCACTGTGGAGAGGGACCAAATATCTGAAAGCAAGAAGAAAAGAGAGGCAGGAGCTTCTTCGGAAAGGATTGCCTCTTTCAGAAGACCACATGGAGCCCAAGAACAGGGCTGGCATCCCATGGGTGTTATTTCTGCATGCCTAGAGGCTGCTGATCTTTCCATACCCCTCCCTTTCCTTCCCATCTCTGTTCTGCAGTTCACTAGCACCCTTTTAATGTGTGCTGATACAACTTTTTCTGTGGATGCAATGTATGACAGACCATAAGATACGCCAGGCTTTAAAAAATGTCTATTTGTAGCATGTTTTTAATTTGGATCCATTTTTAATCTGGATCATTTTACTGATACGGTTTAGAGCATGACATGCTAAACAGTTGCCTCAGCGTAACATTGGAGAAGAGTGAAGAAAATAATTTCTGGAGTCCAGAAAGGAGAGACAGGGAGAGGAAAAGTCTTCTAAATTGGCTTTGCAGCAAAAGAAAAAAAATGGGAGTGCTCAAACTATCTCTTAGAGTAAAAGTGTTAGGATTTTGTTTCAACAAGACCTGGCTTAGAGAGCCTTCTCCCTTCAACTGACACGGCTGAGTAAGCTGCAGACTCCTGTGGGACGTGGGGCTGAGGGACCAGTTGGCTCTGGAAGATGTAATTTGCCACACAGCCACCATATACAAGCCCAACTTTTCTCCATAGCATACTATATCTATAAGGTATCTTCACTGGTCTGATGTAGCCGACATTGGTATATGCAAAACTTTTAGAAACCTGAAGGAGATTTGGCCTTTTCATGCAGCTGCTTGTACTGCTTAGGCATGCACAGAGCTGCCTGAAAGGATCTTCAGATATTGCTGTGTTAGAGAGGAGTCCTGAGGCAGCAAAAGATGGTAAGGCCGTGCTGTAACACAGCACTCTTTCCTGCGTGATGGGCCATAGGCAAGGCTGAGTGTGTAAGAAGAAGTGGCAGAGCATTGGTATTACAAACCTTTTAAAGGCAATTTCTATCAAGAAAAAAATGTTTCCTCACACTTTAGATATTGTAAAAATGCAGACTTGGCAGAATTTATTTTTTATCTAGGCTCTAGTATGTCAAAGTTATGGGCTTGATTCAGCAACATCCTCATGAAATTTTATGGCCTGGGGGTTTTGTTGCTATTTTTGTTTTGTTTTCAGACAAAGGAGGGCGAACTAGATGAGCAAAACAGTGCTTTCCAGGGTTGGAGTATATGAAATATTCATTCACTCTTATTCATATTTTCCTGTATCATTATGAGGCATAAAATAGCTACCATAGCAAACTTTAATAAAAGGGGAAGGGCTCTCAAAACTGGTCTTGCTTTCTTGTTAACTGTTTGTTGTTTCACAGCTTTCAGTTGTAAACTAAATGCAGCACTTAAAACCATCCAGTATTAATATAAATAATTTGTAGGCAAAGTAGATAACGTTATACCACTTACTGGACCAAAAATACAGGTAAGCTTTGAAGCTGAAAGCATCTCTAGGGTGTTGGCAGTTTTAGTGGCTTTAAAAACTTCTGCATAAATTCTAATCAGTCTTAAGCTCTTCAGACTCCCAAGGCAGCCATTTGAAATCAAACCAATCTTGTCATCATTCTAGTCAGATGTGTCAAAACAGCCCTTTCTGATGGGGGGGTGCATGAAAATTCATATCCAGCAAATGGATTTCAGGTCTTGACTTTGACCCTTCATATTTATAAAGCGCTGTTGTTATTAAAACAATAAAAGAGTAACAGTTGGAAGCAAAATTGTTTGTTTTGGCCCTTTCAGGAAGAAGTGCCGTGTAGCTGTCACGTGAGTCTGTGAAAGGGTAACCATTTAGACTATTAATTGATGTCTAGTTAGATCACGCAGTATTTGAAGGGTGCCTCTGTAGAAGAGGATTTACAAAACAAATATCATTGTAATAATTATCGGGGAGCCGGTGGAGCCCTGGCTGGGGACACACGAGGTAGGGGCTCTGTCGTTGCTTCATTGTGTGGCACAGAGCTGGTCACTGCACTGTGCTGTGTGTCAGTCTCTCTCTCTGCAGAACAGGGAGGAGGATGCTGATCTTGGTAAAGCATTTCATAAATCTATTTATGAAAATAGCAAGATATTACTACTTATTTATGCAATGCCCTATTTGTGCAACCTGGTGCAGGTCAAATTTGGATACCTTGAAGCAAAATCTTCAGTCTGTCAAGGGGAAATGTACCTGGGAAGGCTGCTGCAGAAGAGCTGCCAGACCAGAGGAACAGCCTGAGCAGAAAGCCTCATACTTTTACCACATACGGGCTCCTGCTAGCTGTTCAGGTCCTGGTAAGATGATACATTTCTGCCTGAAAATGACTTGATTTTCATCTCTCTGTTTTCTGGCACTTGTGTGGCAGTCTCTTTGGAAGAGGCATCTGTCATTTCCTCCAGCGGTCTACAAGCCAGAGCTTGTTTTCACAGTCATCTGGTAGATGATCCCAGCATGAGCAGCATGTCACCTTCTGTCAAAGAGAAGGCAAGGAGGGAAGGAAAAAGAGACAAAGAAGGAATAATCAATTAACAAGGCAAAAGGTTAAAGGCAGAGAAAAATTAAGCAGGAAAGGAGAAGAGAACAAGGGATTCCATAAAAGAGAAGCAAGTGAAGAAAAGAGTAAGATTAGTGAAGGGAGGACAGCGAGTCCTGTTATGCACTTAAAAGGCAAAGCACGCCTGTTCACAAGGCCTTGTGCTTTTTTTTTGTATGGAAGAGTGGCAGTTGAAGATGGGCAATGAGGTCTATCCCCAAGAAAGATCTCCCCAAAAGTGTTGATCTGCTGCTATCTTAATCACCACAAACTTCACACAACTGATGAAACAGCAGTGCTGTTGCAGTTGCCAGGGCAGGCCACTGCTTGCTTTGCCCAGGAAGCCTCACCATCAGGCTTCACCTGCTCTGGTGCACAGTGGTGTAAATGGGGGAGAAATGTGCTCGTTTCAAATCATCCAGCCTAGTCTGGAGCAGGGGTAGGGATCAGTTTGCCAAGGCAGTTGAGAACCCTTCAAGGAGACAGAAGAGCAGGTTTCTCTGAACAAGTACAGGCCATTCTTCAAGCTCATTAAGTAGATTTGTGTTTTAGCTCAGCTCCCAACAACATAATTTAGCTAGTTTCTGATCTTTGCCATGTGTAAATCTTGTATGAGTTGCTGGTAGTCTAAATTCTGGCTACAAGTAGGGTAATGTCTATCAGATTACTGCTTTAGGAAAGCACAGGCAGCTAAACTTAATTTCTCTGCTGAGCTTTTTAAAAGCAACTCATCTCCATCTAGTTATAGCCATTCCAATAAATATAACCCACAGTCCTGAAAGTGCCTTCATCTTTGTAAACTGAATATTCATATTTTTGTTCCAGGGGACCATGTAGAGGCATGTTGCAAAAGATGCCCTAAACCAGACAGATTTACAGTTACTTGTCATTCCTAAAAATCACAGAAAGTTGTTACAACAGAAGATAGTGGGTTTCATATGCTCTTGCACATACAGATCTTTGCAATATTATAGCATTATAAAAGCTACTAATTGCATATAAGGTGTTATAGTAGAGGAAGGTGGGTGTCTGGGAGTGGGTAAGGATCCTGATTGTCCAACCGGGAAGCAAACATGTATATTTGGTTTTGTTTGCCAGGAGTCGCATAACATCTCTAAGCCCTTGGATGCGCCTGTGAGCACACACTGCCCATCAGCCACCCATGGGACATGTAACGGGAAGTAGAGAATGTGAGGCAAAGGCAGCATATTGGAAAGGGACAGTAAAATAGGGGAGGTTATAATAATCATTTAACTGAACAAATTCTAAAGTACAGAAAAAAATTTTTTCATGTGTATGGGTCTCATCTTCTGGAGGGACAGTGCCAGCATACGTGTCCACCAGACCATCTTTTGCCTCTTCTTCACAACAGGTCATACCACTATATTCCACTTTCTAGACACCAGGTCCTGTTCCACCATGAGCAAATTGATGCTGTGTAGCAGGAACCATTTAATCTAAAGAGAGCTGGGCCCAGAGCCACAGGCAGCATGGGGAGGGCACCATCCAATGCTTGTGGGAAAAGGACAGTCATTGCCTGTGAGCTCCTGGCTGTTGCTGCTGTTGTTCAGACAGAGGGACAGAGAGTCTGTAGCAGTAGCTGGAAAGAGCCTGAGGAGAGTATGGGTGAGGTCAAATGCCAAAATATCTTGGTACTGCTCTGGCTGGGCTGATTAGTTAACATCTGGCAAAAGAGATTATGCTGAGATGTTGGACTTCCATGGGTAGGAAGCTTTTCTCCTGGAGGATCTTGAAGAGCTGTGTAGCTGGCAGCCTGCTGGTCCTGGCAGCCTGCTATCTCTGCCTTCCCCTAGCAGGGTCCCTTCTGCCACTAAGAGGAAATTTCAAGGGTACTGTGTAGCCTCCTGATATTTTATGCTGAGAAGTAGCCCCTGCAGGCACCACACTAGAAGTGACAGGTCTGAAAAATAAAGGACAGAATATTAATGTCTTCTTCCTAACATTAAGCAGGGACTCTACCAGGAGACTGCAATATGGACAAGGATTCCCAAGGACTGTTCCAGCTGGGTGCCCCAAACAGTCTGTGGAGGCTAAGCCACTGAGGAGAAGCTGTGGCTGGTTCAATGTCCTGCCTGACATGCCGGAGCAGTCATCTGCAGCTCAGGCTAGACTGTACACAGCTGAAGCCATTCAAGCATGTATTAAGCCCAGAAAGACACTGCCCTTGGGAAGAAGGTTTTGGCAAAAGTGGCAGGGAGCAAAACCACAAACAACCGGTCCATTGGGCTCCCTCAGGCAAGAGCGGCCCTCCAAAAAGTGATGCAGTTTTGACATTTCCTTCAGATTTTATGTTAAGTCCCATAATATTTGGTCTTTGTCCTGAGTAACTTTTTGTGACAGCCTGTGCTCAAGGAAATCTTTTATCATCATCATCTCTAAAGATAGCTTCCTTCTTTCAGAAGAAAGCACAAAAAACATAAATCCTAAAACTGCCATTGCAAAAATGCAAAGAAAACCAGACCTTGTGACATACCTGGTGGCCGTTCATGATGTCAGCACTGTGGTTCTCAACTTATTCCTCATCCTGTACTTTGCCTTCAGCATAGAAGTTTCAAAATTGCCTTCTCCCCTGTCACCACTGAGGAAAAGAGGACCTTTACAAATCCTGCCTGCGGCTCTGATCCGCAAGTTGAGCATGTTTGAAATAAGGGAAGTATTGCTCAGAATGAATTACCATGAAACATTTGTGCTTGTTCATCATGTCACTTGCAGAATGTGTTTTACATAGTTTTTACATAAAATGGTGCGAGACATAAAGGGGCCTTGGACAGCAGCTAAGACATGGGCCTTCTCTCCACCCATCCACGGATGAGGTGGGCTGCTTCTGCTCTAAGCTCCATAACAGTGGGCTCCCATGTGCTTAGATAGAATCATAGAATCATAAAATCGTCTAGGTTGGAAAAGACCTTCAAGATCATCGAGTCCAACCGTTGACCTAGCGCTGCCAAGTCTACCACTAAACCATGTCCCTAAGCACCACATCTACCCATCTTTTAAATACCTCCAGGGATGAGGACTCAACCACCTCCCTGGGCAGCCTGTTCCACTGCCTGACTACTCTTTCAGTGAAGAATTTTTTCCTAATATCCAACCTAAACCTGCTCTGGTGCAACTTGAGGCCCATTTAGCCCTCCTTCTGGTAAACCCCTGACGGAAGCCAGTGGTTCAAGTGGAGACTGAATCCTGACCTGCTAGTTAGATGCCCTGCATTTTCAGGATAGGCAATTATTTCAAACTGTTCACCAGATCCCTTGCAGAATGGGAGCCACAGGACTGTGACTGTCCTCTGCTGGTTTATAGATAGTGGTGATCTTATGTTCCACCATGCATGGTCCCCTCTGGCTGTGAGCCCCTTCTGCCCACCAAACATACATTTCCTGTGCTCCATATCATTGGTTTTCCTGAATACTTCCAAAAGCTAGGCTTTTCCTTGATGCAAGGAAAAAAGTCCCCAACCAACCACTATATATTAAAAAAAGAATCAAAAGAAAGATAATTCATTTTATGATATGTTGGTTTATTATTTGTTACTTAGGTGCTTCTTAATCTGATTTTCCCATTTTGTGTTTTTCCTGTACTATAAAGTTTGGGTCTAATTCTTTGCTTTTGGTCTCTGTAATAGAATTAGACACCTGCCAAAGTGACACAAGTCTATCAAATAGGTGCTAGCATCAAGGCATTTACTGGGCAAAGGAATCCTTGAGCTATACATAAAAACATCAAATGGCTGATCTGGTAAAGTATATGCTGACTTCAAGGGAAACATTATAGAACTCTTTAGAGCCTTGAGAATGGCCAGACATGAATTATGCTGATATAAGTCTACATGACTATTTTTTTGAAGAAGATAAGGATAAAACAGGAAAATCAATCATATTCAAGCAATCCAGAACTACCAAATACATCTTCAACTGCATTAGGCAACTATTTTTCATCCATGTATTAGACAAATACTTTGGCTTGATCATAAACAAAATACAAAGTGTGTTTTTATCACCGGTCAATTTAAGCTTTGCTGCAGACATAATGGAACAAAAAGGCATGATAGCCTAAGGCTACACATTTTGTCTGAGGAGCCAATAATTTCTTTTCTTTGTGCCTGAGTGAATGTTTGTTTTGGGAGGAAAACGTTCTTTTACCTGGAAAAAAATATTTCTCAGTGTCTTGGCTTTGATTTTAATGCTGAACATATTTTTAGGAAGAATGCAGTTAAAATAACTGTTCTGGAAACAAAAATAGAGTCTAACCTTTGAAAGTTTAGTAATGTGAAATCTGAAAATCTAAATTTGTAGTAAGCTTCTATGTATCCGAGGTATTTTCCACCAAGAAAACTTTAACAAAAAAACCTGAATCTGGCCATTTGAAAAACATATCATGTAACCCTACTCCGGTTATGGAATTTTAATCTATTTCTAGAGGGAGCGGTGCTATATAAGTCCACAGTTTGCTAGGATTCTACTTCTTATTCAAGAACAATCACTGAACCAAAGAAATCTAGGCTTGACTCAAACTAATTAAACTTGTGAGGATTTACAAACAGCAGTCAAAATCTTACCAGCAAAATATTCAATGGGAAACAGTGTAGAAGCTCAAACCTCTTTCTGCAAATTGAACAGCTTTCCTTGGAGCTCCAGCTAGGAGTCTGAGGCTTAGGGGATATCTTTGATTTAAAGAGGGATTTTCAGAGCACAAAATGAAAACAAAATGCTTAGGGACCAAAATATTTTATAAACTTTTCCTGGTAGGCTGTGCTGAATATCTGAAAGTATTAACAGCTGAACAGATGATCAATCTGCAGATAAAAAGCTGAATTGCCTTAACCTGGCCTGTGTGTACACTCCTAACTTGGTGCCGCAGTAAAGCAAAATATATTAAGCTAAGCTAAATATATGGGTTTTATTCCTCAGTTGCAATGAGTCAGAAGCATGCAGATGGTTAGTTAAAATCCTTCAGATGATGAGTCAGCTTCTCAGACCACAGTAACTCAGTCGTTTGCAGTTAACTTGATTGCCTGTGATAGCCTGACTAAACAATGAAAAACCCAAAAGTCTTAATTTTTCATTCTCTGGGCAATAATATTGCACCTGGCACCACATGCACATCACCTGGGTGTAACACAGCCCAATAATGTCCTTCAGAGCCTACATGTCATCCCATCCTTTCCATTCCCATCTTCTTTTTTGAATCTTGCGTGAGGTGGGAGCGTTTCAGTCTGGCAGATTCGTGTATTTTTATATCGACACTGAGTCAGCCTGAAAAGTCATGAGCACATTTAAGGATTAGTGACCCATCCAGTATTAAACTTGCTTGCGTTCATGGAACTGGCTCCCTTCTCCAAGGCCTTTGGCGTGTGCTGATGAACGTCATGCAGACTTGGAGACGGGAGCCAGTTCCATGAACACAAGCATGGCCAGCCCATCTGTTACACGATTTAGGCTCTTTGGGATAAATCTTCTTCCTTCATGTAACTTGAGCTTCTGCTGGGTACAATTCTCATAAGAGGATCCCGTACTTAATAAAACCCAAACTGGCCCTGTTAGGAAGAAAATATTTACTGAGCAGCAGTTGGCTTTCGGAGCTGCATTTTTGTAAAACCAGATTATTGCTGATACTGGCATTGACCTTTTTCCACCTGCCCCACCTCTCACGCAGTGTGCCGCACAGCTGAGTGGTAAGAGATGCTCAGAGAATGATGGAGAGCTGGTCTCAAGAGGGTGAACCCACTCCTGTTCTGGAGAAATCCCACAGAAGATAATTTTCTGGCAGTGAGAAGTAGAAGGGGAGAGGATAAGGAATAGCGCCAGGCAGCCCAATTCCGTTGCCTGAACAGAGGTGTCCAGTGACCTCTGAGAGGCAGAAGGTACCCAAGAAATGCGCATGGGACTGCCAGATGTGATATAGGACCTCTGGAAGATTTGCACTTTAATGGAGAGGCAGCTGGAAGTGCGTTGGGACAGCCTAGGATGTTAGATGCCTCTATTCAGAGAAGTGAATTGAACCAAGGATGCTTCAGTTATCTTCAGAAGAGTGTGATGGTGGAGAGGTATTGGGACTCTTAGTGGCAGGCTCTGTAGGACATGAGTTATGTCAGAAGCTGTAGCACTTACCTAAGCCATCGTATTCAGTGGTGTGTGGAACCAGGAACTCCTCCATTTTCTGGTGAGGAAAGTTCCCTGGTTCTGGGAGCGAGCAGGGAATACCGAGCCCAGATTTGTCCAGAGAGAAAAGCAGTGGTGGGGGAAAGGGTCAGGAGTGAAAGGTCTGGACCAGAGCTGATGAGTTTCTTCCAGGGAGGAGGAAGAGGAGTCTCAGAGGCAGTTATGGATCCAGGCTGGCAGGAAAGCTTTAACAAATGCAGATCAGTAAGGCTTTGTGTGTTTGCACGATTTTCTTCAGCATTTACCTTGACTTGAGCTAGAGGCCACACAATACAGAACTCAACTTTCCATCAAAACCAGTATTTTTTAGTAAAGCCACTGCAATTGCTGGCTGCCTGGCCTGTGTTAGATGAGTTGCTGTCTTGCTGACAGTCACCATGGAGAGGTAAAGGATGGCACTGTCGTTATGACTGAACATCTTTTTCAGACACTGCCAGAGATCCCAGTCTGCTCTGAAGAGCGGTGTTACATTGGCACCATGACTAAATGGAAGCCTTGATGAACTATGACACTCCTGGGTAAAGATTTACTCTACACGCATTTTAGCTTTCCTCTTAGCAAACTCTTCTTCCAGATATGTATGTTGCTGCATTTGCACCTGTACTATCTTTAGTTATACCTACACTCGGACAGATAGTGAGCTGTAAATTTGGATTTAAAAGGACAGATGATCTCATTGTGACAATATTTATTGCCAACTCCTTCCTCCATCATCGAAGAAGCAATAGGTTGTGAGTGGTTTTTTCTTACTGGAGATAGTCTATGAATAGCAGAGGAGAAATATAAAAAAGACATTTTATCTTAGAGTATATTTTCAGATGATGCTGATGGACATCCTCCTTAGAAAATGGAAATATTTAAAGAACTTTATAAAATGGGATATTCCAAAACTGATAAAAAGAATATTAAACAATGAAATGTATCTCATGAAATGCTTTTTTTCTTTTTAATCACCACTGCATTTTTTCCTTCACCAAACCTTGTATCTAACCGTATGTTGCTATTGCACTTTTTAATACTTCTTCACATATAGGTCACCTCTGTCAGGTGTTAATTGCCCTCAGCACCAATTACTTTCCCAGTCAATGGTTGCAACAATTAATACAGCAGTCCTACACCGGTTCAAGTGCTTTCTGCACAAAGGTGATCCAATCCAGTGCCTACTGAAGTCATTGGCATAGCTTTTTATTGGAATTTGATCAAACCTTTAATTTTATAGACTGTTTTGGACACTGAAGCTTTTAAATATCAGACAAAAGGTACACAGGGGCCTTATAAAATTGAGTTGTTATTGATGAATAATACTGAAAGATTGCTTGCTAATTACCATTTGTTATTCAGTTAGTTTCAGCAGCCAATGGCATATTATTAATCCTGCTTTGAATGATTAAATCTAACGATGATTCTCTTCAAATTCTCCTCTTTCATTGTACAATAAGCTCTATTTGCCATGTTTTACATGAGCTATTTTTTATCCTGTCTGAAGTACTGAAAAAAATTACTAGCTTAGTAATTACTTCAGAATAGGAAATTTCTAGTAAGTCACAGCATTTTATCTTCTGAAAATAAAAATGCAACACCTCTAATCCTTTGTTAGGATATAGCAGTTTATTCATTCCATTGTTTTTCATTCTATCTTTCTTGAGGGAGAGAGGAAGTGAGTCTTTGTTTGTTTGCTCTCGAAAATAGACAGGAGGATGAGCAGCACTTGACAGAATCATCTCAGCAGATAGATAACTGGGCCTGTGTATAGATATATATGAACCAAAAAAGATGAAATGGATGTCTGCAAAGAAATTTGAAGTAGACTTAGTGAGGAATGGTGTGGGATGCTTGCCACTGCTTTATTTTTAACAGAAATTATTCTACCAAGGTCAACATCATGAATAATGCTGTGTGATTAGCAGCAGAGATAACTGTGAGCAGAGGAGTTTACCTACTACAGGCTGATGGCACTTGACAAGCCCTGTGGAAAGGGCAAGGTTCCTAAAGGTCTCTGAATGAACAGACAGCTACTTCTGGAGTAAGAGAAGAGGAGTGTTTCTTGAGCCTTATATATGACAGAGGCAAGGACAGAGAAGTGGAGACTGTATGATTTGACTGGAAGGTGCTAGGGTTCATGCGTGGCCAGGTTTTAGGCAACAGGTCCTTGATTTCACAATAGCATTTTGTTACGAATCACACAGCTATAGCTCCATGATACTAAGTAGACAGTGTTTACCCACAATATTTTTTTAATCTATTTTTTCCCCCAGGAATACTTGCTGAAATTTATTCTTCTGTACACTTGCTTACGGAAACAGAAAAGGTAGTTTCATCTATTTCATCTCTTCCAATTTTAAGTTTAGAGATGTGAGGAGAGAATAAGGAGCCCAAGACTTTTCAAAGTCAAACTGTCTACCATTGTTTGAGGCAGGAAAACTTGGGTTTCATATCATTGTCTGGGATTACGGGTGGGACAAACTGATCCTTGAAGCAGGCTGAAATTATTCATGAAATCTGTAGCAAAACAGTGAGATTTTGTCACAAAGAATGAAGGTTTTGGGGTTATTTTTGTTAAAAAAAAAGGAGAGGAGCTGTGGATATAACAAAAAAATTCATTTCTTTGAAGAAATCAAACATCCCTGTTTGTAGCAGATATAGTGTATACAATACAGAAAATTAACAAATATCTGTAGTGGTTTAATTTGTTGTTCCTTACTTTTCTGCTTTTTTTGGCAGTTCACGGTAAAGGAAGGGGGTCAGACTGATGGTGAGCAAGGTGGAAGAAGTGCCAGAATCATTCTGCTCAAACTGTGAAGAACATGTGTGCCTATGCTTACAAAAAGTGTTTCTTTTGGGGAGAGAAATCAGTTTTTTCTTAACTTTCATATGCAACAGTGGTTTGGATTTATTAACTTAAGTTTACACATTGTCTCTACTCCAGGTAGAGACAGGTAAACACCACACTGCTGTTCTACTTTTCCTGGTTATTTACAGGTTTTAACTCATGTTTTTAAACATTGTTCATAAAGCCCTCTTCTGTGTACTTGGGTTTGCGTGGCAAGGCTTTGGTAGCAGGGGGGCTACAATGGTGGCTTCTGTGAGAAGCTGCTAGAAGCTTCACCTGTGTCTGATAGAGCCAATGCCAGCTGGCTCCAAGAAGGACCTGCTCCTGTCCAAGGCCGAGCCCATCAGCGACGGTGGTAGCACCTCTGGGATAACATATTAAAGAAGGGGAAAAAAAACTGCTGGGAAGAGCAGCTGTAGAGAGGAGTGAGAATATGTGACAGAAACAAGTTTGCAGACACCAAGGTCAGTGAAGAAGGAGGGGGAGGAGGTGCTCCAGGCACTGGAGCAGAGATTCCCCTGCATCCCATGGTGAAGAGCATGGTGAGGCAGGCTGTCCCCTTGCAGCCCATGGAGGTCCACGGTGGAGCAGATATCCACCTGCAGCCCATGGAGGACCCCACGCCGGAGCGGATGGATGCCCAAAGGAGGCTGTGGCCCCATGGGAAGCCTGTGCTGGAGCAGGCTCCTGGCAGGACCTGTGGACCCATGGAGAGAGGAAGCCAGGCTGGAACAGGTTTGCTGGCCGGACTTGTGACCCTGTGGAAGGGACCCAGGCCAGAGCAGTCTGTTCCTGAAGGACTGCACCCTGTGGAAGGGACCCACACTGGAGCAGTTCATGAAGAACTGCAGCCCGTGGGAAGGACTCATGATGGTGAAGTTCATGGAGGACTGTGTCCCATGGGAGGGACCCCATGCTGGAGCAGGGGAAGAGTGTGAGGAGTCCTTCCCCTGAGGAGGAAGGAGCAGCAGAGACAACGTGTGATGAACTGACTGCAACCCCCATTCCCCGTCCACCTGTGCCACTCGGGGGGAGGAGGTAGAGAAATTGGGAGTGAAGTTGAGCCTGGGAAGAAGGGAGGGGTGGGAGGAAGGTGTTTTAAGATTTGGTTTTATTTCCTATTATCCTACTCTGACTTTTGATTTGCAATAAATTAAACTAATTTCCCCAAGTTGAGTCTGTTTTGCCCATGACAATAATTGGTGAATGATCTCTCCGTGTCCTTATCTTGACCCACGAGCCTTTCATTATGTTTTCTCTCCCTTGTCCAGATGAGGAGGAGGAGCGATAGAGAGCTTTGGTGGGCACCTGACATCCAGCCAAGGTAAACCCACTACGGTACTGTACAGAGTATATTCAAAGTGCCTCTCCTACTGAAGACTTTACAACCAGCCTTAAAATGTCTTACTTCAGTAATAGAACCAGAAGAGTGTCAAGTAATTCAGTGCTGCTGGAAGTCCAGGAGTTTATCTTCATCAAAGTCATTATAACAGGTATATGTTGCCCTTGAATAGTCTTCTCTGGTTTTTTGAAGAATGGTTCATCCTGGTATTTTGTGGTAATAAACAGCTATAAAATAAATACTGCTCTCGTGGTTAGACCAACATCATGAGAAAAAAATACAGTTTTTAAAATAAACTTCAAGGTAATATTTTTTCTATTTCCCCTTCCAGTTATTTTGAGTTGGGTGGAAGGAAGAAATTTAACCTTGTTGGAGCCAGTTGTTCTTTCCTGATGCCCTCAACTCCATGATTTGGGACTTCTGACATCATGTTTTCCACTTGCCAGCAAACCTTGTCATCTCCCGCTACTTACACATATTAGCAATCAACAAGACTAGAGATGAAAGTCCAGATAGTAAGGCTTGGCTCAATTAATTTTATGACAATGCTCTGATTTCCATTTCAAGGCAACATCGGTGTGTTATTCCTGACTCTGGCCTGCTGTATGTGGTTAGAAGGGTTGTTTGCTTTAAAAAAAGGACCCATACACAACTGTGCTGTGCTTATAGTTGATTTGAGTCATGGAAAAAATATAAGGAAGGTCTCATCTAGCAGAAACTTTTATTTTATGTTCTTACCCAGTGCCTTTCATCCTTCTTACAGCTCTGATCCAACCATAAAAGTCGCTCTGTATATCCATACTGTATTATTCTTCATACTACAACCAGGCCAGAGGATGGCGAAGTTCCCTCATCACAGCTGTGGCTAATGTATTTCATTCGCTGTTGCCTTCTGCATTGGCAAATTATTTGTGGGAGAAGGGGCAGAATGGTTCAGAGAATTGCTAAAGAACTGGTGAGCCTCTATAGTGATATAAGCCACTTTCAATTAATAGTTACCACATGTAATTAACATCCATACTGTTTTTAACCTATGTGGAAGTCAGTTGAAGTTCTCTGTTCCGCAGGAGGCTGCCAGCAAATAGTTACAGCCCAGGGATTCCAATGGGTGAGGGCCTACCTCTTGCACAATGTGTGGACCCCCCAGTGCAAGTTTCAGGTCCATTTTTTGGGAAATGAAGTCAAAACAATGTCTGATGCTGTGTCTTGTGGCGAGAATGCTTGAGCTGGCAGGTAGTTCGGTCTTCCACCTTGCACTGTCTCCAAGATGCATGTAAAGAAGATGCGGATATATTTTCCTGATGGAGTCTAAAAATGGCTGATGGTTATCAGAAACCCTCATCATTATTTGGGTGTAAACTACATCTAAATGTCACCAGTGTCTGTTGTATGCACAGGACTCAGATGGCCAGGGCACCTGCTGAAACATTTTTTAGACACAGTTATATTTAGTGCTTAACAAGTGGTACACTTGTGGAAACATTTAGAATCAATTTAATCTTAACCATCGCTTTTAAATGTCTTTTGCTACTTTCTGTCCCATCATGGTGTTGCTCTGGTATAGTGAGTGGGAGCGTACAGGCAGCTCCCAGGATCTTTGATACACCCAAGGTGTAAGGAGTTGTTAGTGGAAGGTGCTAAGTCATTATGATTAGATAAATTTTAAGAGTTTCTTTCCACATTTCCTTGTCCCAGGCAATACTTTACCCACAGCTTGTTTAATTTTTCTGGTTTTGAGCATGACGTAACCATGCTTAAGTCCCTTAACCACATTAGTGATATCTCTGGGCTGGATCTTGGAATTAAGTCACTCTCTTATTCTGTTTACACTAAAATTTCATTTGCGAGGTGTATTTATAAAATCTGCTGGCATAAGCTTTTTGTACCCCTTTGGCATTGTGTGTCAAACTAGTATTCTGTAATACAGATGCATGTACAGTGTCCTTGCAGGAAACTGTAAGAGCATTTCAGAGATCCAGTCCTCTGCTGAAGGTTGTTCTGCCTGTAAGTGTCCTTGCTGATCCACCTGCAGACACAATGTGCCCTAACCTCACAAGGGAATAGATAGGGCAGAAAAGAACATGATCAGATTACCAGGGGCCTGGAACAGCCTTATGGTGTGCTATTTACTATTCCACACCTCTGTCTCTGTTGCAGATCTGCAAAAAAAGAGATGTTGCTGCCTCTGAATGTCGTGAGAGAAAGCACTTGCCAAGAAGAGAAAGATTGACAGTTAAGACAAAATATGAATTGAAGGACCCACAATTGTTTCTGCTGCGAGTCCTAAAAGTTGATTTATGAGCCTTAGTGGTGTACGAACCATTCAAATTTCACATTGAGTCTCTAGAAAAATATTGTATTATGAAACTGGAATTCATAAATATTTACAAAGGCATATAAAAAAGAAACATCAAATAGAAATTTAACTTCTAACTTTTCTGAATACGTGTAATGTGTTTAAATGCACCTATGCAATTTAGGAGTTACATGACCATTCTTTTCTCCTTCAAATGAAATGGTTATCAAATTATTCATGGTGGACTTTTCCATATGCTGTTCAAAAAACACACTGAGGCCACCTAAATCAACAGAACAGGAGAGGTAAAAGCAGTATTTCTCACTGTCATGCTTTTGAAAGTGTTCGTAAGTAGTACGTGCTGTAGATTGACTCTAGCTCAGTTTTTCCTTTGCAGTTCTTCAAATCGTGTGCAACGCTGATCAAAGGAGCTGTCAGTGCAATACCTCTCTGTATGGAGGTGAGGGGCATACTGAGCATACATCAACGCAACACAAGAATCCAAAATGAAATGCTAAATAAACGGTCACTTGGCGCATCAGACAGCAGCTAGCAGAGTTAAGTTATGGAATGAGATCTTTGAATGGTTAGTCCTAAATTACAAGAAAAAAGTCTTGGTTGGTTCCGTAATTCAAAATTCATCCTTCAAGAAATTAATCTGTAAAACAAATCTTTGTACTGAGCCTAAACTTGCAGACACTTAGAACGTACAGGACTTTCCTTAGGTAACCTGTCAAGTTTATTTGTCTCTCCAGACATTGCCAACCTATTTTCTCCATCTTCACATACCAAAGGTAATCTACTAGAAATACGTGAAGCATGAAGTAAAAAAGAGTGTGTACATGAAGCCTAGGACTCCCTGTCAAATAAGAGGGTGCAGGTTTTTAATTGTTATTTGATAGAGAGCTTCAGTTGCCCCTTTCTTACAGGTGCGTTATCATTATCCCCAGGCTCAAAAATCAAGGGTCGGGAATGTTCTGTTATTGCTGCATCTGCTTCATCTGCCCCTGTTATAGGACATGTGCACCTCAAAAGACAAAGACCAGGTTTCAGAAGGATGAAAGTTTCCATGTGGTTATTTCATAAAACAGCATGAAAACCGCGGACAGAGGGGAGTCAGTTGCTGATGCCCCACTATCCTGTGCGAGCTATACAAGAGCATTCATGAAAACTATCCCCTGGCAATAGCCAGAGGAAGCGCTAGTTTCCAATTTGAAAAAAAAAAGAAGGTTATTAAAATATTATAAAACAAAACAGGTGTGAGTACGCATTCTCTCTCCACTCCCACCCAAGTATTGTAATCTCCACCAGGGACCTCAGGGGTCAGTACTTCTCTGCTTTCAGGGTCCGAATCTGCACATAAAAGCAGTATCAAACTGAATAAGGGGGAAGGGAAGGAGAGCTCTTTTGTTTTAAGAAAATCATGGCAGCAGTGAATCAGCAGGATGCCAATAGTAAGTAAAATATCCATTCCAACAGCTCTTTGGTTGCCTGTCTTCTTCCTCTCTAAGCTATTGTTATCTACAGGGACTAACTCATAGACGTTCCTATCATTCTTCTTATCAGGGTTAACTAGGATCAGATCATGAGTAAAGATTCCCTTTTAAAACTTCCTTCTTTCGTTACAATGCTCTGCAATAATTTTTCTAGCCTCTGTTCACAGACTGAAACCTTCCCATCCCTTTGCTGCCTAGCATTGAATAAACTCAAATAAATCTCCTTGGTGTGCTCTGTGCTTGCAAAGATGCAGTCACTTACCTCCAATAAGTCCCTACCGTTTACACTCACCCCAAGGGTTACTGGCCTTCCAGGTGACAGCCATACTTAAAACTCCATCCCTAAGGCAGCTTTTGCTTCCTTTTTTTGTGACCCCTGTGATTTTTGCAGCATGTAGTTGGTGAGCGTGACCTTTTTGTGCTCTCCCAGTGAGAGCATACAGGAGGGGACTGTCTTGGATCACAGCTGACTGACACTCTGGGCATTGCCTCTGGGCAGATCACCTCAAGGGTGCTGAGCTGCTTAGGACTGAGGCATCCAGTACCAGGCTCAGCAGACCCTGAATTCTCCCTTTACCTGGAAGAAAACTATTCCCAAACCAGAGTGGCAAAGGCAGGTGCCCTTTAGGAAGGGTTGCCTCACTACCACTCTGCTTTCTTCTAATAGCAGAGTTTCCCCCCTGCAGTGATTGCGGCTGCAGCGGTGTCACTCAGGGCAGCTGTCATGGGAGTTCGATGCTCCCATGGGATGCTGCTCTTGTCTTTGTGTGCTGCCAGCACTGGCTAGGAGGTTCCCTAGTGACCAAGTGACTTCAGTGCTGTGGGTGCTCAATGAAGGCGGTGATCACAAATTCATCCAATTCCTTGTTGCAGCTGCAGTGAACAGATACCATGACCTCTCCATAAGGTGGGTCCGTTAAAAATCAAGATCTTAATGCTTCCCATTCCACTGGAAGGGAAAGGGGATGCAATAAGGATAATCATGGTGTTTAAGGCTCTGGAGTTTACCCCATCCTGTGAAGATGAACTCTGCTTTTAGTCATGCTTATCATTCAACCCTGCTGTGCTGGGCTAGATAGCTAAGGTCTGGCTACAGTGAACTCTTGGCTTGAGCTATGTTAATTAATTCTGCTGCTTTTAAGTCACCAAGTAAGGATTTCTCTCGGAGTACCACATCTCAGATCTACGCGATTTCTAACCCAAGCAAGGAAAATGTCCACTGAAGCACCTGAGTGGGGACTTGCTGGTCCAGTGCCTTCCTCCAGTGCATCAATAGATGGCAGCAGGCAGTTCCTCCAGGAGCAGCCTCCAAAGCAGCGGCAGCAGCAGCAGCAGCAGGTGATGATCTTCCCTTCTGCTTGCGATGGTTTGAGGTTTAAATCTGCCTGCAGACACTTCTTAGGATGCTGTCCTCTTTAAAAGCAAAACGTGTTGGTTTTCAGGTAGGGTATATGTTGTTGTTGTAGTATCATGGAAGCAGTAAATAAGTATTGGCCTCTAACACAATAGTATCCTAAGAAGATTAAATATTTGGAATGCAACAGATTTTGTGCTACATTCAGCTGGTTTCTTGGCAGTCTTGAGTGTTCACAAATCCCACTTCTTTCATTCCTTCTTGGGTCGGATAATTTTACAACAGTCTGGCAAGGGGATATACTTTTCTGAGACGAGAAAAGGACAGGTAGATTCAGTGTATTTAAGAAGATAGGGAAAAAAACATGCCTTAAAGGAAGGCTAGTGTGCTTCATGGGCTTACACGCTCCCTTTCATTCTGAACATTTCAATTGTGAGTTTTACACAGAGGTTGTTTGTTAAACTTTGTCAGTCTGTCTTGAGCCATGAGCAATAGCTACAGGCTGTATTAAAAATGAAGCTCAAATTCCACATGGGAGAATATAAACCCAGATCAAGTGTTTGGCCAAATCAATCCCCTACTCACTTTAAAAAAAAAAAAAAAAAAAAAAAAAGGAACTTTTGGTATGTCCAACACTCCTAATGACATAGCATAGAGCTGATACTGCTCCCTGACCGGGAAATGCAGTAGCTGGAACTTTACTGTGGGTCTGAGCCAGAGCTGGCAGAAACCTCTTTTGCCTGTGGGAGCTATTGGGATTGTGCTGTAAGGCACTATGTCCATAGTTTGAAGGTATAGCTTTGTTTAGTTCTTCCTAATGAACAGTTGCATTGCTCTTCGGAGTGGTTGTGTTGAAAATTACCTGTAATGACCAGAGTGATGGAAGAGAGCATCACTATAATGTAAGGTTTAATGTTCCATCTAGTGGATAGAATTGACCCCCTCTGGTGTTTTTATCCTGATGTGAGACTAAAAGGCTATGTAAGTTATCAAGCTTATGGTTAATGACCAAGCTTCTGCTTTGCAAATAGTATTAGCAAACCCTTTATCAAGAAGACATGGTGTCTCTGTGAGCTGGCTCCGCAGTCACAGGCATCAATTCATCATACTCATTTACTGTGAAAACAGCAAATTTCAGTCTGCAGTGTGATATAATGCTTTGCTTCCCAGACTTCTGCAATCTCTGGAGTCAAAAAAAAGAAATTTAAAGCCAAGTTTTCATGTGAAATGATGTAAACATAAAATTCAATTAAAGTCAAGGTGAGCTGTCTCTCACATTGCTGATCTCAACCTTTCAAAAAAGACCTTGAGGTGATGTTCTTAGTATGAGCATGTAGAGTTGTGAGTCAGGAAGCACTGGGTAAAGAAATACAACTGAAATCTGTGGGAGCCTCCCTGCATGGAGGACTGTATTTCTTTTGGGGGTATGAAGGTGCTTGGCCCTCTCTTACGTCCCTGCCTTCACAGCATAAAGCATTTTTATTTTGACACATCAGATGTATTACAACGTCTGGGGAAAGGAATACAACAGCTTGTTAATGTTTCAGGGCTGCTGTGGGCCTAGAGGATTTTCAGACTTGGTCTCACTCTGGGTATTTGTGCATGGTTTGACTTTATCCACTAAGAAACTGTATAACATAAAGAGAGAGGGGAAAAGAGTGAACAAAGGCAAAAGGTGTTAGATGAAAGTATAAAGGCCTAGAAACCTGGTTAGTTTATTTAGGAGCTCCAGGGAGGCATTAATGTGAGAAAGATTATCACTTTTCAAATATCCTCTTAAAAATGATAATCTGAACAGCTATATTTTTGCTTTGATATCACTTTTCTGTTATTATTTTCTAGACTGATAAAACCAGGGTGAATTCCAGTATCTATAAGCTATTGAACATGAACATGCTGCCTTGCCATCTCTCTTTTCTTGTAGGACATTTTCAGAAGCACAATAATTGAGGCAGAATTGCTCGGTATGCTTATAGTCCAAGCCTTGACATGTGAATACTGTCTATGTAAGCATTAACATACTATTCTAATTTTTTCCCATTTGAAACAGGACCTAAATAGCAGAACAAACCCAGCTGCAGATACCAGCCATCAATATCTTTTCATTTTACATTTCACAAATATGGCAGAGCTGCTGTGTTTGTAGTTTTCCACACAGCTGAAAAAGTCAGCACTGAATTACTCACCAGCCTTTGGAAGTCTTTTATATGTGCTGGCTTCTGTGAGCTGTAGAGCACCAGCATTCACACTCTAGAAGACTAAATCACTTCCTTCCTCTATCCTGATATATATCAGTATGCGTGTGTCTTTATGGTTCCTGGGTGATAAGCTATCAGCTTTACATCCTCTGCTGATTGTTCTCAAATTCCTTCACAAATAAATCGAGGAAGCTAAAAAGATGTGCAAACAGAGAGTGAAAAATATCTGTGATAAATAACGTCACCTGAAGCCTTCTTCACAAACAAGCACTCTTCAGCTACATCACACTTGAAACATGCTGTTTATTCTGCAAGGCCTGTGGTACCCTCCATCCGGCAGCTGGGATAGAAAGCGGGAGAAGACATACTTTGCCAGGGCTTTTAGTTAAGGGAAAGTTGCACTGGAAAAGGCCCGAGGTCATTTCTGGGGGTGCAATTTGATGCTGTGGATAACTTGGTTTAATAGCTAATTATCCCTGAAAGTGGCACCCCGTGGCTCTTCCTGCACTCAGCGTGGGCTCACACCACTTTCCTGGCACTGGTGCTCCCTTGTCTGTCTGGAGACAGTCCGGTGAGTCGAGAGCTACTGCCAAGCAGAAAGTGTAAGGAAGAAGGGGAAAGTGGGATCATGCCTTTTAGCAACAACTAGCTCTTGTCTTTGCTTAGCTCTATTATTAGCGGCACCCTCGGGGCCTGGAAGAACATGCTGACCCTTGTAAATCCGGCAGTTTGTGCGGCAGAGACTTCTGGGGTGCAGGGCATTGCTGGATACAGAGAGGATGGATTTTACTCTTCGATTCCAGGCTTACTTTGGTGACATTTCTCTCATGTGGAGCTAGCAGAATTTGGTCATCCACATGAACTGAATAACCTAAGCTTGTATGTCCAGTAATGCTTGTTTTGATGAGAGGTTCACACCAGTCCAGCTGACGGTGCTGTTTTACCCACTGTGCCTGAGCAGGCACAAGAAGAACAGAGTGGAAATTGCTGCAGTTTGTTCTGAGCTTGCTTTGATTCAGTGTTGGCCACTGAAAAATTAGCTTAAATCGAACTGCCGTAAGGTACTTTTATTGCAATGCCAGCTCCAAAAGTGTGTCCCAGTCTCCAGAGGGATTAAATCCATCATCAACATAGGTCAACAGCACTTCACTCAGCGTTGAAGGGCAAAGCTAAGCAGGAACACCCTCAGCTTTTGAGGCAGTCCTGAAAGGCATGCTAGGCTCATGAGACCATGGCTCTGCGGATCTCAAGGGATTTTCTGAAGGACTGGTGGAGGGACTCTTGGTTGGTTTGCTGGCGTGCACAGGGGTCAGCTTCGGGTGCCTGAATGAACATGCCTGGTGCTATTTGCAATGCTCTAGAGTAACCTGGACCTCCAGGTTAAGTTTTTTTGCCAGCCCCTTCTTGGATATGCCAAGGCATCTCAAATGCATGAGATGATGTCTCCTTTTGGACAGCTGTGACTGCTCTGTGACCTGGCTGAAAGGTTGAGCTCCAGGAGGAGGTGTACAGCTGCGAATCACTGTCAGAGTGGTGTGAGAAGTTAGTCAGCTTTGCAGTTCCACTTTTCTCCTCTTATTTCCTCCTGGCTAGATACGACAGCTCCCTGCTCAGCATGGTGACTTCTCAACATTGTCCTCCTGAGTGTCTGGCTCTCCCCATGCACGGTGTAAAAAACCATGTGCCTCCACTGCAGTAGTGGTTTTCACTGTGGGCGCTGGGGTCCTTAAAGTTTGGCTCACCCAAATGTTTCTGCCTACGTCATCTCAGGATATGTGACATTGATCCTTCTGTAAATTTGCATCCACTGCTTAGTCAGGTGTCTCAGATTTAGTAGCTAGTAGACAGGATCTTGTGGCACAGCTGGGAAATATGTGAATGCAACCCAAAAGGACCCTAAATATGACCTTGCTCATGGATGCTTCAGCAGACAGGTAAAGCAGTAGCTAGAGGAGGAACAAATCTGGTCAGAGGGACCTCCCCTGGGTCATGGAGATGAGGGAGCAGCTAAGAGGGAGCTCTGTCACTGCACATGCTGACACTGCTCCCTGCATGAATTGGACTTCAGGCTCCTGATACATCCTGGTGTTTTGCCCCAGGAATTCAAGGGGTGGTTCAGTATCACTGTAGCCCCTCGGGAAAATGTTTGTCTTGGTTGGAGAACAGAAATATCCCACCGTGTGTGTGTGCCACTGCCTTTCCATGTGGAAACTGATTCATTCCCTCCCAGAGCTCTCAAAATAGCATATGGAAATGTGTTCTTGCTTTCACATTAATTTTGTTCTGCCTTACACCTGTTAGACTTCACATTTTCCACAAAAAGAAGCAGCCATTGCCTTTTTTCAAAAAATCTTTTTTTTTTTGTTTCCAGAGCCAGCTGAACAGCTTGTGCTTCTGATCAATTTAAAAAAAGCTGTTCACCTAAAACCACAGATAAGTGAATCATATTCAACGAGGTCATCTATTCCCAGCTAAATAAATGACTTTTCTTCCAGGGTAATATAATCTTCTGTTTCACAGAGATTAAATTACTGAGTTTAAAAAAAACAGAAGTCTTAACCTTTTAAAATATCAAAAGTTTGGAAATTTGCTTTCAACAGTCTCACTAGCAGAGCAGTCTACCAAAGCAAAACAAGAAATGCTTCTTCTTGGACATCTTCAGAAAACATGTGAAGTGTTCCAGCATTCTGTTAGATAAAGATGCATGCTGTTTTGTTTTTTTTTCTCTACTGTCCCTAGACCAATCTATTTACTGCTGTTACTGCTACAGCTGCAAATGGCTTATGACTTCAAAAAGTCAATTAGGAGACTGGCTTTGAATCTCTCTTTTACCTAACTCCTGTCTGTGGCTGGTGTGTTGCCAAGGGAGCTGCATTGTTTCCTAGTGCAGCAAATGAATAAAGTTAAATTTATATCTTGCTATGTGCTAGAGAAATAGAGATGTAGTTATGTATGCATTACCTTGAATCTAAATCATATAGAGATCCCCACCTCCTCTGTCTGCTACAAGGCATGCATGAAAATGTCCCCCTGGAATAGAAATAAAACCATAAAACTCTATGTCTGTAGCTAGAGATGAGTGAGATGCAGACTTCAGAAGTGGATCCAGATTTCAAATACCACCCAAATCTGTGTGGGTGATCAAAGGTTTTGGTTCTGACCCAACTCTAAATCACCATAACAGCCTGGATAAAATTCTGAATCCATAAATCTCTACCATTTTATACATCCATTTAACCATATGGAGCTCCTTTTTCAAGCTGGAGCCATGCAAAGAAGGGGAGGGTGCCTTGTTGGGCATTGCAAGACATAGGTATGACTCCCCAGCTCAGCTGCTGAGCTGTCTTGTGGCCTTGGGTAAACAGTTTAATCCCCACCAGCATTTCACAAGCGACGGGGCTGAAAGGGGCAGTGATGGGGCTGACAGAATCACTATCAGGTGCTGGGAAAGGCACAGCCACGCCGTGGCACCCTCGGGCATGGGGACACAGGGTTCAGCCCTCAAGTTGGAGGTGCCCTACAATGAGAGGCCTCCTGCCACCCACCAGCAGGCTCTGCAGCGTACCTGGGGCTGAGCCCGTGTATGGTGTGCATGGGAGGAGGAAGGGGAATAGCTGGGCTCGATTGCCCTTTTTTAACACAGCTTCTTGTCCTCCTCCCAAATTAAGGTTGCCTTCACTCTCTTTTCCTAAGTAAAATTTTGTTTTGAATTAAACCTCCTTTCAGCCTTACTGAAATATTCAGTTTTGTTTTCCAGCTTTCATTTGGGGTAAAATGTTTTGTCCCAAACAAGTTCCATTTTTAGTACAAGAGGCAAACCAAGAAACAGCTCTAAGCACAGCTCTCTTAAATGATGTTTGCTTTCTCTTTTATTATATTTACAGTTGCCTTTTTGGTGAGTGCAGAAGTTGAATTGAAGTACCAGCTAACCTTCAGGTCAGAAACGGGTATCAGACTTGGGTTTAGTCAAGTCACCCAACTCACTGTGACCAATTATGCTACATCCCCATATGTTAATCCTTCTGAAGCACCATGCATATATTTTGCCTTCCAGCGATGCCCTAAAATTAATTAATGAGCTATGAAAGCGTGATAAGGACTCCTTGTATCTCCATCAGTGAAAAAAGGACTGTATGTATCACTGTGTAATATGTCATTAGGCCTGACTGAAAATTATCCCTCTCAGCCATAAAGAAACATGAGTTAGCTCAAATTTAGTATGGCTCTTAAAAATCAGCAAGTGATTTTCATTGTTAGGGCAATGGAGGGGATGGGGCAGCATGGCAGGAGGTAAGTTCTCTCCTTAGGCACTGTCCATCCCCCCTACCCACTGTTCCCTTTACAGAGGGAATTACTAAAGCTAGGAAGAGGATAAAAATATTCCTTGTCTACATTTAGGGAAAAAGCCTGCATTAGTGTTTTTAAGGTTGAGACACGAAGTGAAAGAGAGCATTACTTTCAGCATACAACTCTAAATGTCAATGTTATTTCAAAAGTGTCACATTTTAAAGGGCAGTGTTCTACTTCAACCTCCTAAAGCTGCCTCCCATAGTCTGAGTAGAAAGAAGCTAAAGGGATGGGTCGGGGGGCGTTTAGGATGAGAATTAGAACAAAAATTTGGAGGACCAGAAAACTTCCAGATGCTTTAAAAAAAAATAAAATAAAGAAAACCTTTAAAAATATTTCTGAGGAATTAGTGCTGGTTCCTGGATGCTTCCAGTTTGACAGAGACATTATTTTATCACTTCAGTCCCATGCAGAAAAAATCTGAGCTCATGAGCACTGTGTGGAGATGCCATATGGGAAGCTTTGTAAGCCTCTGGCAAATATCTGTATCAAACATGCACTTGTGTAGTGCCTTCTGCACGCAAAGCACAAAATGGCAATGACTGGAACCTCCCATCACCAGCGGGAGGCAACAAATTACCTTCTCCACTTAGAGATGGCAAAATTGGACCCACCTGTGCTCCTTGTAGCCTCATCTCTGAGGATGTATTGTAAAATGTTGCTGCTCTAAGCCAGCATTTTGTGTCTGTATTTAACAAGAGAAGGCTTAGTGGGAGGGATGATAAGCCCAGCACCTGGCTGGGAGGAATACGATCTAGATCAGCCTCCCAGGCCACCCTTCTGCCTAGGACTGTCACCCCACAGCTGGTGAGCATGAATACTCTGCAAAGATACAGATGCTGGTATTGTATTTATTTGGTAATTTAAGTCTGTATACATTTTAAAACTTCTGTGAGAAATAACAATGTAAATCAGGTCTGATTGTGTAGCAGCATTGCAGCCTCCTTCAGTGCACGGGGGATCCACTCCTCCTCCTGACACCCCTTATCATCACACTAACTTGCCACATTAATAAGCTTTATCTTGGTGGACCAGAGACCGGTCACGGCTCAGAGCGAGGAAGCTGGTCTTCAAGGACCAGTGAGCTGGACGATGCCCTTTATGGCATTCACCCAGGGAAGGCACATGCTGCAAAGCAGAAATGTAAATCAGTTCTTCCCAGGCAGACTGAAAAAGGGTGACTGTTTTCAGGTCCATCCATAATGAAAATGAAAAATGGGAGCATCAGTCTTTCCCTTTTCACATATATCTTTTGCACTCAATATTCTCCCTGAGCTTGGAATATTGGCGCACCTTTATTGAGCATTAAGATATATCGTACACACCATTAATTCAGCTTCATAATACCATTACCAAACAAGCAATTACAGCTATCTAAACTGAGCTTCATAGCGGGTAAATATGGGGAAGCAGCCTTCATTCACCCTATAGAGTTATTCTGTTCGAAACTATCCTATCTTCTAATTATTCAGCTGCCATGTAGAGTACTATCAATTCTTCCACACACACAACAATTTTTAAGTGTTAAATTTTTCCCAGTCATATTTACAGGGAGGTAGTTGAGATACTGCAACTATTCCTTCTACAGACTCTCATCAATAACACCAGTCTCCCTCTCAGACATCATTAATAAATGCTGAATTTAGCGGCGATGTGCACAAGCAAGGAAATCTAACTGCAGGATTGTTTATTGCCTGGAGCATCCACCAATAACAATGGAAGGGATACAGTCTTTACGGAGATTTTACATGCAAGTTAGATTATGCATCCATAGCTTAATTTAGCTCCCTTATGCCTAGGCATTATGATACATTTGCTAATTACATGATCACATACGGTGTTTTCCCCATTTAACTCCTGCTTCAATTGGTACATAGGATGCTCTGTGACGAGCAGCTGTTCAGCAATCCTCTTCTTCCAGCTCTCCCATGTAGGGGCCCTGTGTTGCTCTGACTAAGCATTGTGCTGCATGAAATGAAGATAATTGCTTCTTCTTCGTGTGCTCTTCTGAAGTGCGAGTCGCTGGGAAATCGGAGCGCTTCACAAATATCAGCAAAGTTATCTTTAGAGCTTCCCTGTGACAAAAGGTATTATCCCATTTCAGAGGCATGGCTGAAGCTCATGCAGGTCTTGTATCTGTTGCAATATACGCCTGAATTTGACCCCCTGCTCTGCCAGAAGTTACTCAGCCTCACCTCTGCAATCCAGTCTGAGAAATGAAAAGTGGATACTTGCTTTACAAGGTGAGTGCATGAAGCTTTCGTCAGAAGAGCTCTGAAATGCAGTGAGCTTTTAACACCCATCCCTGGATGGGCTCCAGACTGTAACTCATAGCTTCCTCTGGCTCCCAGTATAGATCGTCTTCCCAGAGGAAAGCCAAAGCAAAGCTGGCAGGTTTTGAGTGGGTTTGTGTGACATGCCTCGTACGCAGGGGAATGGATAGCCCCATGTGCCATCAGCCAGAAGCAGAGACCTAGGTTGGGGAGGGGAAACCAGTCCAGCTAATTAGTCTAGTGAAACAGTGAGATAACTGGTAAGAGAGCTAAGCAACTACAGCTCTGCCTACGGTACACCTGAGGACCAAAGTCCTCCTGGCTGTCTAAGGCAAGCACAGGTGCACATATAAGACCAGCTCATGCCTCAGCTGTGGGGAGAGTGTTTCTGCCGAGGCCATTCCTATCAGTCCGGCGTTACTGATGTTAATTAAATGCTTTGGCATGTACACCTGCCTGCAAGCCAGAGCTGGCCCAGACTTTAGAGCCATAATGTTACATTAATGACTTCAGATGCCAGGTCATGTCATTAATTTCAGCAAGGTTGTGTGGGTTGCAGCTGTAGGTAGAAGTGATCCTTCCTCTTTCTGTAACTGTAGTGGAGCAGTGCAGGAACATCCCACAAGGGACAATCAATAGACTGAGACAAATTAAAGCTGGCAAAAGGTATGGTTGTTGACAGAATAGTATTTGTGGCAAGAAATCTATCAGTTTCAAACAATCTTGACTTTCAAAGTGTATTTGTTATTGGATTTTCCATGCTATCAGCTGCCAATGAGAAGCTTTGTGTATACCAGGCAACATATACAAATACTATGTGAGATGAAAACATTTATTATAGACATTTTTAATTGGGTGAAAGAGTCTAAGCACAAAGGAAATGTCTTTCTACATAACGATCTGTGGAAGTCAGTGCCATAGGAAGTCATGGAGGATGCAGGCATTTATACCAACAAGCGGAATAAATAAATTTGGAACAGTAAACTCCTTAAAAAGTTAGTGTGGGTAAAGAAAAGCCTGAAATCTCATACTTCCAGGTTGAGTGACTAGAAATCTGGAAAAGCTGTCCTATAACTCTATTTTGTGGAATTTCATGTAGCTTTTGAAGTGTCTGCTGCTTCGAACTTGGAAGCTTGATCCACTATGGAAAAAACTGTATCTCAGCCTGAATAGGATCCATCTCCCTTTGTATTAGACCTATGTAAAATCCCCTTCAGTCTCAATAAATGCAGCAATTTATAATGTCAATGCTGACTGGCAGCATGAGAACTGACACCACAAAACATAGTAGTAGCTATGGCTTTTTTTCCTCTGAACTGGTAGTGTCACCTGCAACTCATCTTTCACATGGTAGCCTGAAGCTCTTGGCCAAGGACTGGGAGGTATGGGTTTGATGCCCATTTCAGTGTAAGTGAGGTTTAAACCTATTGTTCCCAGTTTTTAAGAAACTACTAATGGGGAAAAAAGGCTGGAAAAAGGGGAAGACAGGTTTACAGGAAAGCTGGGAGCAGGTGCCTTTAGCTCTGCCAGTTGAAATGGTGCAATTGCAAAAGGTAAAATTAATGGTCTAGAGAGCAAGATTTCAAGCAAGAACCCGACTCGTACCCCTGGGAAGTGGGGACTCCGCGCTCTGGACTGCACCCAGGAGTAGTTTTAATGCACTTGTCCATTAATCATTGGATAAAATTGGGAGGAGGGAAGGACCAAACCAGCAGAACAGGGCTTAGAACTGACTCTGGCAAGGTCACCCCCCAAACCAAAGCATCAGATAGCTGCGGCTAGTTATACTGGATGACATCGCTCTTCAGTTCCTTTTCAGAAAGGCCATCGAAGTGGCTTTGTGATTAAGAACCTTGCAGGCTCACAGACAAATGCTTTGTTCCTGTAAATCTTCTTTGCATAGCCTGGTATTAAGGTGTTTTAAATTAAAAATGGATAATTTGCTTATTTGAAAAGCTTGACATCTTGTCAGCCACATTAAATTGTGTTGTAAAAGGGATTTTCTCATGACTCTGGGCTTCTTTGATCAGAAATGCATCAGAGTGACTAAATTAGCACTTCTAGTTTCACGTACCTTGACCACAACCATCTAGTAATTTTTTGCACATGGCTTATTTGTAGGCCACTACACATCAGCACGGGGGGACTCTTCTCAGCTCCTGCATGCACAAGGGCCAAATGCCGGGCACTTGCACAGAGTGCCAGGCCCAAAGCAAACGGCATGGGTCTCAGCTTGGTGGACTACGTGCCGGCAGCTTCTGCCTCAAGCCCACCAGGATAACGTGCCCTCGGCGCTGCCATTCTGGTACAGAACACTGTTTATCCCTGGTCTGGCAAAGAAGAGAGAAATTTCCTTTCAGTTCACAGCAAAAGCAGCTGTTGCCCCCTCCCAGCTACACAGGGTTGGCCTCACATCTCACTAAAGAAGCAGCTTCCTCCTGCAAGCAACCTCTTGATGTTTATTAGCTGTGCAGCAGGAGGCACACACCCTTCCCCACGGGGCTAGGATGAAGCCATCGTTCTTGGCTTTGGGAGCTAGAAGCATGTTTAAACATGCCAGCTCTGACGAAGGTCCCTGGGCTAAGTCCTAGCATCTGCACTTAATTTTCCTCCAGAGCAGGTGGGGCCAGTCGTATTTTGAGGTCCTTAAAGAGGTCACACTCCCTCCTGTGCGTGTGCTGGGGCCTGTTGGGTTTGGGGACACTGTATCTTATGTGAGGCTTGTGCCAGCTGAGCAAATCCTGGGATAAGCTGTCAATCACCATCCCACCCCAGGGGGAAAAGGCCGTTTCTGGGCACACATAAGGGCTTGCCTTCTGCTGCATGCCCCTCCAGGTGCCACAATTCAGAGGGCCACGTGTGCAAAAATTAAGGATCCAGGATGTTTTGCTGCTTAAAGAAAGTGGCATCATTTTAAGACCTGCCACCTGTCTTCAACGGATTATGGCAGTCCAGCCTGGAAGTGCTGTAAGCCTGCATCATCTGCATGGGGAACGAGACCACTGAAGAATTGTAATGAGTAAAATCCTACTTTAGCTGTGAAACTAACTAAAACAACACTGTAAAGTAGGCTCTAAAAGCTGTTCAGTTTGTATTACTCTGTGGCTCTTGGCAGGCTAATTCACAAAGGCTTTTACACAACAAATACTACAGTCTAAGCCCCGTTCTCATTTACTTCCTTGCAATTTCATTGGAGGTCATGGGGTTGTATGTTCTATCTCATTGAGTATTAAGTGGGAAATGCACACACACACACACAAAATAATCAAATGAGTCATACTAAAGCAGGACTATTCCCTGCAGTCTCCAGAATTGTGCTGTTAAACCCTGAGATGTGGGGTTTAACAAAGGCTGGAGACCATTATCTCGGAGTCTCTAACCACTTGCAATTTGCAGTCGGGGTTTAGCTGTATGAGCGCTGCAGGATTTGGCTACCGTTGAACTCTTTTTTAAATGTTACATTCACTCAAAATCTGACAGAGGCAGATTTTTGTCAGGAAGCAGATGAATGAGACGCTAGCGTCTCAGTAATACATGGATTGTTCAAAATTCAGAAGATTTACTGTGAATCTGAATAAAAAAGGGCATCATTTAATATTTGGCACATCATTAAAGCAGTACCAATTCCCAATTTTTTTGGCATTACACGTGTGTGTTCAATATAATTACACTTCTGTACTGTGTGTACACATTTGTTTGTCATGCATAAATGTATGGCCTCATGTGGGACCTTTTTGTACCATTCATTCAAAAGCGCAGTTAATAGTCTCTTTCCCTTACTTGTATCCTAAATAGCAATATCTAGTCCAAAACCACAGTACTAAGGCAAAATGTTCCTAGGACTAGCTAATCTCTTTTGGAAAACAGGAAAACTGTATAGCTGTTTTATGCACATAAATATTGCTTAAATGTATAATTACATGTAGGAAATTATTTCAAACACAGAAACACAAGAAACATCAAATCAAGTGTAATTCAGTAAAGGCAGTCCTTCACTGTGCTTTTCCAGGAGGGGAAGCCGTCAATCTTAATCTGACATAGTGGTAGTTTCCAGAAATGAAAGAAAAAGCTGAAAGTGGGATTCGTTTCAAATGACTTTTTCATCTAAAAATAAGGTCTCTTGCACAAGCTGTTCACCTCGGCTCCCTTGACGATCTGAGAAGTGAGAGAAGAGAACAAGAGGGAAACCCCACCAGGCACTTTGTCCCATCTATAATAGGGCTATCAGATGGAGGATTTTCTCCCAAAGCCACCAATTCTGAACACTAGCTAGAGAAACAGAGGATTAAATCCTTTTTTTTTTTTTTTTAAATGGCTAAAACTCTGTGATTAAACCCCACCCTGCAGTACTTGCCAGAAGCCTCAGAGGGGTACCCGTGGAAGGCATCTCAGGCGCAGTAGTTCAGCTTTTTGCTAGAGGTGAAATATCACTATCCTTTCTCTGATCTACTGGAAACCCCTTTGAACTCCACTTTTCAGAGTTTCCAAAGGACTTTATTCTTCCACAGGATTTCAGTGGCTCGTGTTCGGACATCTGGCTTCTGCTGGAGTCCTGTGCTGCTGTGTGTCCTATGGGGGTGCAGCCAGTTGCTCTGCACAAGCCAGATGTGGAATGGCCAAGCAAGGTGCCCTGCACCAAATAAACACCATCTACCCAAGCTCGTTCCCTGTTGTGCACATCAGCCTTATACAGCTCTAGATTTCTTCAATCCTAAATTATTTGCTTGCTCCAACTGATTCAAGACACTGTTTTTGATCATTTTTTCTGTTTTTTAAATCTATCTTCTCCATTCATGAAGCTGTTCATTACCATGTGTGTTTTTTAATGTTTCCCTCAAACCTAAATTATCCATCACCTGTGCCTTATTTGGGAGCTCGTTTCATTTAAGTACTGAGAACAGATAAGATGGGAGTAGGACCATTTGACCTCCAAGCATATGCTTCTGATTAGCCTACCATTACTAACTACCCTAGGTTTAATATCATTAGTCATTTAAGCATTATGACAACATATTCGTTATGTTTATTGCTTTAAACAGAAGCCAAATGAAGATGCCAATGGAAATTACATCCCTTCAAAAGCCATCCCCAGACCCCTCCCTCCCGGCTACGCTGAGACTGCTTGCGTGAACACCCCAGGATAACACAGTATTGCAAAACCTGTGGTACCTGGAAGAGCCTTGCAGAAACACTTCCCCAGGCACTGAGCTGGCTGCTCTGGGCTGAGACTCTATGTGCAAGAGTGCACAGACACCAGGATCCATGCTAATGTCCGTGAACACTCATAAACCAGCCTAATCCCACCGTATTGTGTTTCTCCCAACAGCCTAGCCACAGATGCAACCTTTCTTGTAATGGGGTCATGCCCTGCCTTACAGAGGATTGCTCCTTGCAGCACACACACTTGCAGGTTAGGACTGTGATGTCCTGTCAAGAGGACTTGAAGACGGGTGTAGCTGGTGATCCATCCTCCTCTCATGGTGTGTTATTTCACTGTGCTTTCTGGAGATATGTTTTTAAGATTTTTTTCCTCCCAAATTACTCACTGTATCATTAATGTTGCTTTAGATAGTACAGCAAAAGGAGACTTAAAACAGTAATATAATATTTTCCTCATTAAATGGAAAGTATAGATTCTTGTTTGCTTGTTTTTTAAATCAAAGTGTAAATCTGCAATCTTATTAGAGCATGGCATCTCTAAAAGGTTTTATGATTATTTAAGAGGAATGTGGGCTGTAAAGAAAAATAAGTTTATTATACACTTGGATGTAAAGATTTCAGTTTCCCTGGTAAAAATGTACAGTTTTTAAAAAACACATTAATATGTTATTTACGCTGAAGACTTTAGTATTCCTTCAGATTTTCACACCAGGGAATAGGTATGAACACAGTAAATAGTGCAAGCAATGACAATTCAGGATAGACAGTCAGGGACACTTAATGTCCAAAATTTTCCTCTTCATTGTTTAGAATAATCTCCTGCAAACGTGAGAATACAGATCTCCGTGGGCTCACCCCACTGTGTCAGCACACCTGTTCGCTGCTGGTCACCAGGAACTGGGGGCTGTAGGCACTGGGGCATTTCTAGAGGTATTTATCTCAAAGCCACTAAAGGTGACAGTGAGAGCTGGGCTGTTTCTGGGCTGGATCTTGATGTTTCTGTGCAGGCTTGGTATAACAAGGATTTTCACACTGAAGATTTCTTTATTTTCCTTTGCATCGGGTATTTTTCAGGCTTTGCATCCTCTAAATGTAATTTGCTCTCCTTACATGCTCTGCTTTGGGTCCATCTATGTGGTTCTGCATTTTTAACTGATTAAGTGACACAGAAATAGCTACTGTTTGCTACTGCAAAATGTAGGTCCCAATCATGGACCTATATGGTTCTACACTTGGTATTTCTGAGTTCTTTTTTTTTATTACTTTAAGACCACATTTAAAGCTTCTTCATGGTGTTATATAGGAAGAGTATGGAAATATTTATTAAAATAATTTCAGCTGCTTGGCAAATTAGCGTGCCATTTCCAGACTGGCAATGTCTGCGATGGATTTGCCACCCTGTCTAGTGAAGAAGAGGAGACGTCTGTCACGGCAGCTCCTGTTCCTGCTCGCATCAGTGGCAATGCATCCATGGAAATCACTGGCGCAGCAGCATGTTCTTACATTGTAAATACAAACAACCAACAAAATGCCTTACAGTTTTCCACAAGGAGTTCATGAGATGCACGTGGCAAATAACTCCTATTAATGGTGAGGAAGCAATGTGTGAAGCTCCGGTGAACTGATGAAAAAATAGACTGAAAGGAATTGGCAACGTTGCAGTCTTGCTTGATTCGCATACTTAAATATTCGTGTCCTCTGCACTTTCTCAGCGAGAATACATAATGTAATCAGGGATAAAATGCAAATTTCTAGCTAAGGAACGTAACTGTTTTTTAACAAAAGGAGCCAGAAGTAACTAGTGTGATGTTGTGCTGGGACTGGCAGAAATACCTTTGGTTTACAGCACTAATTACAGTGATCTGTTTTTCTCTTGTTTTGGGGTTTGGTTTTGTTACTTTCATCTATTCAGTATTATTGAAACCAGGTCGCATTCAATGTCATTGCAATCTTTCTAACTGTTCTGGAGAAAAACAGTGCCATTTGTACATACGACTGAGGGAGGCAAATATGGAGGGTGAAGCAAAAGGAAAAGATGGTGAATGTCATCTGTAGAAGCAGAAAACTTGCTCTGTGTATACCCCATAAATGTTTTAAAGCTTATATGTAGAAAAGTCTCTTCTAAAGAGATGATATGTTGATGTATATTTGGTCTTTAAGATATCACTGTTAGTGTCATCTATATACATGAACCAAATTCCCTTTGATTTGGCATGTTTACCAAAACAGAAATACCCAGAGATTTGCTCTTTAAAGGTAATTGCTGTAACTGCCTGCCCTAAAAGATGTGCCCTTTTCTTCACACCAACTTCTGCCATCCATTTTGTCTGAAGGCTTGTAGGGAACAAGAGGATGCTTTTTAACCCCTTGTTTTACCAGCCTGGGATTGTGAAATGTTTCTTGAAATTAGTATGGGACCCACAGAAAACTGTAGTTGGGGGATCTCAAATGAAACTCACAATGTTTGCTAAGCTTTAGGCACAATATTGCCTGATTTAAAAGGGATATTCCTTGTAAAGCACTGGAGGACACTGTCCTCTCTGGCATGCCATTAGTTAGCTTGCTCCTACAGTAGCTACCACTTTCTGATCTAGCATTCCTTTTACATGAGACGTTTCTATTGAAGTTAATGAAAAATGGGGATGTTCAAGGAAAGGAGCTCTGTTTTCATGTTTTAGCATAAAGATGCAAATTAGGACCAGTATTAAAAACTTAACAAAAATAGATGGAATTGTAAAGCAGAGTTTGTATTGAAGTAATTTGTTCTGACATTTTGAATAAACATTACAAATAAATCAGGATCTTTATTATACATACCGCTTACTGTTGAATAATCTGGCAAAAAGATAGCCGCTATTATAGAATAGCTTTTTAGTTAGCGCTTTCAGCATCAGTTTTTTGAACTGGATTTAGGAATTTACTAGAGTGCCCTTCCATGACGTTTGTGTAGAGGTCCTGTGGACAAACTGGGAGGACGCATGCGTTAAGATTGGGCTCAGCTCTTTAATAGGAAAAGCAAGATTTAGGTGTTTAACTGTGAGTCCAGGCTTCTGTCACAGTCAGTAGAGATCTAATTCATGTAGAGAGTGCCTTTGCTCACCCTAAGTGTATGCATCCCAACTGGCCAGCTGAGATAACCCTCTGGTCTCCAATGGCAGAGCTGACAAGACCTCCATAGGCTATCATGGGAACTATGACTGTTCCCTGAATTACAAACCTGAGTTTAGGTGTCATAACTGGAACTGGATTCCACTCCCAGAATTTTTCTGTCATCATACGTGTCACCTTATAAAAGGGTAACTCAGGAGCTATTTCCAATTGGAAGCTGTGGAACAAAACTGGTACTTTCTGCTGTCACAAAATTAGTGCCTACTGTTCCCTCCGTATCTGTGGGGTTGAGTCTCTCTGACTGGTGCTGGCTGATAGGCGGCACTCTGCCTGGCTGCCGCCTCTCAGTCAGGGTCACTTCTTTCAGGTGGCTCCTTGCATGGGGTCCCAACTGGCCCAAGAGGCTGAAAGGAAGCCCCTTTCCATACCATGTCATGTATTGAGTTACTGAGTGTTTTAGACATTTCCAAATCCTTGTTTAAAGATTGCATCCAAAGGAAACAGAAGGTCTTGTATTTTACTCTGAAATAACTCCTGGAGACAAGCCAGACTGAAGTAAATGGACAAATAAATCATTTGAAAAAAAAAAAAGTATTTACAAAATCTAATCTGTAAGTGGACTTTGAGTCTGAGCTGTTCTTATGTGAATTTAGCCAGGAAAGAAAACATGTAAGTCTCAAGGGAGGTGACTAATGTTGGCATGAGCCTGTAGTTTAGGGCCTACAGGAATTATTCTCCATGCTGCTTCTGCCTGAAATGTAGTGATTTATATATAAATGATATTTATGACAAGCAAGATAAGATGTTAAATACAGGAAAAGTTAAAGGGAATGAATTGTGATAGTAATGTGAGATGGGAAAGAGAAGATGCTGACTCAAAAATTCATTTTCTAAGATAATTTTTACTTCTTTGGTTAAAAATTTTTTTACTTGAAGTTTAGGGAGATGGTCACTGATAATGGATGTCAAATTATGGACATGGATGTTCTCATAACATAAGGGCAGGTGACCCATTGCTGAAGCACCAGCAGTCCTCCCTGGTGTATGTTGCAACAAATACATTCTGTCATCTTTGTTTTGGTTCTGTGTATTTACTCAAAGTGTAAGAGCTTCTGGATGGACGCAGTATCAGAGCAGTCCTTAGCCTTGCAATTGTCTCAGTCAGCACTGGGAAGATGTTAACAGTCAAGTAGAAAGTATTGGAAACTTATCATGGAAAACACCACATTTACTCTGTAATTTTCTTCCATGGCATCCCTTAGAAAAACCTCCAAAGTGATTCTTGTATTCCTGCAGCCCTTTTTTGAACCAAGGGGAGTTTTATCTGACTCAAGACTTAGGATCCTTCCTGCCTAGATGAATCCTGACCACACTGAAGCCAAGGGTACAGATGTTCTTGGTAGTCTGTCCTGACCAGGTAACATTTCGCCTGGACCACAGAAAATGAGCTAACTGCCTCCCTGAATCACAGAGCAAAAGGAGTCTTCCTTTCAAAGGAGTGTTATAGAGTTGAAAACAAGATCACTCCCTGGAGAAAATCAGTTCTCCTTTAGCCACTACTTTACAGCTAAAATCTATGAGAGATAGGTAAATATAGCTAAAACATTAACGGCAAAGTAGCATATGTTTTAATTTGTAGATCAGACATGAATCACATAATAATTACATAGCAATTACAGTAAAATTACTATAGTTCCATGTTACCTGCAACTACTAATCGATATAGGCTGGTTAGTACATGACAGTGTTATTACAGCATAGACTCAACAGAGTTGGTGTATCTGGGGTCTAAAAATACACTAAGTGATCAGAAAGTTACTCAGTCATAGAGACAACCCCCAACTTTTAGAATTGATGTGTTCAGGGAAGTACAGTCAAAGTCTAATTATAAAGTAATTGCAGTACAATTCAAGAGTAAGCTGAAACTACTGCATGATGTAGCCTTAAACCAAGGTTTTGCCAATGTTAAAAAATGATAATGTAGTTAAAAGATGCAGAAATCTTTATAGTTCATTTATTTCATGGCTAGAGTACAAAATGTTAGTACAAGTAGCCATTTCCATGTGTTTGGAAAAAATCCCCAAAATCAGTATCAGTTCTCTGAGTAGTTAATGTAGGTCTGCAAATTCAGGATTGAAAACCTGCCTGACCACAAAGTGTACATAATTTGTATTTGCATTTTTTCCATGTCATGCCATGGTCTCAAAAAGGGAGAACAAAAGCCAAGGAGGATAGTAGTAGACTTCCAGATGAGTTCCAAGGCCTGGGAAAAATACCAAAATAATAAAGTAAGTGTAGAAGGGCCTTATGTGATCTACTGTGTCTCCCAAATAACCTTACGCAATGATTTCTCCTTCCAGCCTAAACTTTTGTTTGAACCATAGCATATCATTTTGTGAGGCATTCACTCATGTTTTAAAAGCTGCAAGTGAAGGATCAATTATTATTTACCCTCCCTGTTGAAACGGAAGTGTTTCTAGGCTGAGTTTGTCGGGCTATAGTTTCCAACCATTGGATCACATGTCTTTTTCTATTAGATTGAAGTGTTGCCAGCTGTGAAATGTCTTCTGCATTTAGGTTCTGTTACACTGTGATAAAATCACCTTTTATCCTTTTCTTGGGTAATCAAAATAGATGAAAATTCTAGATTTACTCACCAGAAGACACTTCCCAAAATTGAGCATTCTTCCCCAGCTCTTTTACATTCCCAGATATAGCAGTATAGCATCCCTCATCTCCCCACTTGCAGCATCTCTGGACCCTCTGGGGGCAGGAGTAACCAGTGCCTTGGCATTAGTTATCCTGCCCATTGGCCCTGGGGCACTGAGCCTGGCTTGGCCCTGCCACCAGGGCACAGTAGCAGGAGGGAAAAAACAGGAGTTGGTAACGTAGACTGGCCACCTGAGAAACAAAAGTGGCAACTCCATCACCATTCATAGTCAATTTTGTATTTTGAAATAATAAACATCATGTACAACAAAACAATGTTATTTCCTTACTCTTCCTTGGCATTTGTCTGTTTATACAGTGATGGACATGATTTGGTCTTTCAACTATCAGGTTGTTTTGCTTATCTGTTACAGCTCCTAAAAGCCACTGCTTCCTCTGATATGATCCCCCCTCCCCCTTATAAATGGGATTTATTTTCTCCTGAAGAATGGCCTTACATTTGGTTGTGTTGAAACATGCATTCAAATGAACACCCCTTTCCAAGTGACCCCGACCTATGCCCATCATCTTTTCTCTCTTCATTGTTTTCTTTTTATTTGCTACAAATTCTATCAGCAATGATTTAATATTTTCTTCAAGATCATTGATAAAGATATTGAATGGAATGAGAGCAGCTCCCTGGAGGCCTGCTCGAAAAACCCTTAGTGACTGCAAATGCCTTTCTGAGATCTACCAGCTGAGCAATCCTTAATCTTTTTAAAATGAGTCTGCATTGATTTTCTTGTACAGCTAATTTTTATAAGAATGTTATGAAGGACTTGCTATAATGCCTTATAGAAGTTGGGTAACTGAACCAAATTTGTGATTTCATAAAACTTTTGAGGTAGATTATAAAAATAATAAAAAAAAAGACAATATTGATTGAATCACTTGTTCTTTTGACTCCTTGCTGATTGTTTTCCCTGCCAGCCTTTCCTGGATTTTATCAGAGACCAATGTCAAACTAAGCTTGTTTGTAACCTTGCAAGTTGGATTTTTTTGGATCATTCTAGGATTTATTAGCATTAATATTTCAAAGAGCTCCTTGGCCACAATTGCTAATTGTTATAGGTGCAAATTATCTGGTCTTGCAGAGTCAAAGCTGTCCAAAGAGGACGTGTAGGAAGGAGTGTCCTCTCCGCTATGCCAGTCCCTGGTGGCTGACTCCAGCTGACGTCACCTCAGCTCCTCAGCACCTGGGGGAAGCGCTGCTTGAGTGCTTCAGCCTTTTGCACTTTGTGATCGATGATCCTGCCAACCCTGTCTAACAGCAGGTCCATGTTGTTAATGGGATTTCATTTCATTTGCTCCTGATGTGTGTAAATAACTCCTCCTGGTTAGCCGTACCCTGGCTGGCCAGTGATGTCTCTTCTCTCCCTTAGCAATTACTTATATTTCCACATTTCCTTATTTCTGCCCATTGCTATAAGTATCATTTTGTTTTTAATAGTATTTCTGTCTCCATTTCATCATTTAGTGAAGGGAGGCATTTCTCCTCCAAGGAATTGAGAAGTCTTTGCACAGATATGGATGATTAGGAGTTGCTGCTCTGCTTTCTGCAGAATTTGCTTTCTCTCAACCTGAAATCAAGGAAATATCCACCAGAGCACAGAATTGGGCCTTTCTAAGATGGTGTCTTTTGGGTTCATTGGCTGTGCAGTCAGCTCTGTCCCTGTGGCTCCAGCATTGAATTTCCTCAAGGCTTCTCAGCAGGACAGACAGACTGAATGTCATGCAGAGCTGCTGCTGCTGGAAGAGGGGTGGAGGTGGGATGGGATCTGGGATGATTCCCTGGGGGACCTGGCTTCCTCCTCCAGCCCCATGTGAAAGGGGAGGAGAGGCTTCAAGGTGGTAACAGCTTAACAGCTGCTCCTCTGACGGGCTCCTCACCGCCCTACCCCAAAAGCAGCCAGTGCCCATGTGTTTGGAGCCCTTTCCCCTTGGAAGTAGCATCACCGGAGCACAGCAGCCTTTCCACCAGCAGCAGCTGACTGCCCTGACCTGCTTGGGCTACGGCAGGTATGGCCCTGTGCTCTTGCTGGTATGGCTGGCTACCATGGGTTATGGCAGTGTAGCCATGCTGGCTTGGATCCCTGCCTGGTGTGAAAACTCATCCAAGAAGAAGGGCAAATGCCAGGCAACAAGCCCAAACTTTAATGCTATCATGGGTACATTCATAGCCCCAAGCCATTGCTTATCACTATCCTGAAGTTAATGTCAAAATACTCTCTCCTACTTGCTTTTGCTTCATTTTTTTTGGCCTGGGGAAAGTGGTGTCTTTGAAGAAGCAAGCACATGTACTGCTGGTGAAGACTGTACCTGTTAGCCTATGGCAAGTAAATGATCATGAGCACTAGCATCTACATTGACTGACACATTTCTCTTCATATATGATATGGATTTATTCCCAAGTGTTGTAGTACATTTTGATAGAAAAATCAGTAACATTACCGAATTTGCTGTCTAAAAAGGGTGTATTTGCCTAATTAATAAGGAAAGAGGAGGAGATTTTGGTATTGTGCAAATGTTAGATGTTACCAATACTTTGTAATATACTACAGTGTATGGTGATGTTTGTATACGAAAAGCCAGCAAATGACATTTGAAATGATACTTGCAGAATAAATAGTGGCTGATAAACTGGCAGAGGATGTCTCAAACAAAAATAGTTTCTATTAAATAGTATGCAATTTAATACATTTAACTTTACCTGCCAGAGTCTAGTTGATATTTTAATACATCCTTTGGATATTACAAGCAAGTGTTCATAAATATTAGTTTCCAAAAAAACTGAAAAGATACTGTGGTTTAGTCTTAGTGACACAGATCTCAGCACAGTCTAATTTTTCCAGTTTCTTAGCTGGACCCTGAGTGCTGGTGACAAATTTACCCTGGGGTGCAGGGAAGACAGAGCCCCAACATGTGCACAGTTGGGTGCAGTGGATGATAAATGTCATATCAGGCTGTACTGCTGGGCAGCTCTCCCACCATTGCTAGTATTATGGAAACTGGATCAAATACAAAGAAATGGCAAACCCTTCATATCAGGCATGGGGCAGTATAGCTCGTATGCAAGATAAAACCCTAAGAGAAGTTTTTCTCTTAAGTGGATTCTTAGTTACCACTGGGATCAACTTAGGATAAACCATGGATGTTTGTAACCTGGAATATTATTTAGGAAATATGAACTAAACTGTTTTGAGTTTACTGATAAGCCATGAGCTCAAGGTAGCGCACACAAGCTGGGGATGGCAGACGCTTGCACAATTACAAGACCTTAAACCAATGTGTAATGTTTCAGTTCTTCTTTCTCCTCAGATCCATCAGGGACCACTAAGAGGATACCAAAATTATGCATAGACACTGAGGTAATTCAAAGAAATTTGCTTTAAAATTCCATAACTTAAAGAAGGCAGTTTTATTGCCAATGAGTATCATCTGAGAGACTAACATGCACTTTTATGCAAAGATCAGTTGGTTGCATTTACGACAAAGCAGAGCAAACTAAATCCAGACTGAAAGGGATTTCTTAGCAACTTTAGATTTCATTTAAATTTCCCCATAGGATATCCGAACCATATGTGGAAATAAAATCCATGCATAAAACTGCATATTCCTGTGCAGTTTATCAGATACTTGACATCTCAATCAACATACTAATGTACTTCCTGAGACACCTTTTAAGCATCTGCAAATATTTCCCTTTGATTGCTTTTGTTTTCTTCCTGTGAAAGAAATCTTCCTCTTCTGGCTGTTCTTCTCCTGAGCATGTAAGCCTCCCTGCCTGTCCTTGGCTCAGGGCTAGCCAAGCACAGTCTTATCTTCGTAGAAATGCGGTGACTCAGAAATTTGTCTTCTGATGGCCTCACACCGGGAGTGTCCAGCTTCTTGGGAGAATCTCCTTTGGCTTTTACCCTTGGGATTTAAAAGTATTTTAGAACATTTGAAGAGTTATGTCATGTCTTTCTTCTGAGGTCTTTTTTTTTTTGGACAGAATATATGCCATTCAACTTATAGTAACAACAACAACAACAAAGTCTACAATCTGACTTGAGGGCTCCCTGAGCACATTAATGTTAATAAAGAGAGAGAGAGTCTGTTCAGCCCTGAAGGAAAGTGGCAAACTCTGGCCTGTGTTCCTATAACAAAGCTCTCTTTCCCTCCCTTCCTTCTGGGCATGGTGACTTCATCCATTCTGCCTTCTGGAAATGGTTCCTGGCCTGTGTATCACCCAAACTGTGCTTGGATATTGCCCAGGAAAGTACCACTTGGCATGGGTCAAATCCATGCTGGGTAATGTGTTACTCCATCTACTCAGTTAAATAGGATGATGATCACAGGCCAATGCACTATCTGTCACCCTGTTTCGTTTGCTATAATAGGCATAGCCCCCAAATCCCATCAGTAGGCATTTTCAGGAAGCTATTCAGAGCATCTTGTCTCAACAGCTTGCTGGAGGAGCTGGGTGGAGAGATGTAGTGTGTTTATAGGGGGAATAAAGAGCCTGGCCCTGCCAGCACTTGGCACTGCGCCCCTAGCTCACCTGCTTTGGGGCTTGCAGAGGAGCATGCAGGAATCCTGAACAACAGGGTAGAGGTTTTATTACCTCCCATTTGGGGTGACTGTTGATGCACACGATCACCGTGCTAACGTGTAGATAAAAAACCTTTGTTACGCCATCATGTTTTCCTTGTATATCTTCCTCGCTCTCTTGCTCTCTCTCTCTCTCCCCCCTTCCATCTGTCTCTAGACATCTCTTACAAGGGCTGGAGTGCCACAGATTTTGAACACTGACAGTTCCCAAGCATGCAGAATATCAGGAATTTCCTCACACCTATTGGTACAACACATCCTCTCCCTGGCAAGGTAGCCACACACTAACAAGATGACAAAGCGAGCTATTCAGATGGTGAAAAATCTCCTAAACATAACAAAGCTCTTCATTTGCCCCCATTGGAGCTCAGAAAGACTCCATAAGCTGGGCTAACTAACTCAGCACAAATGCTAATGAGCAGCTGATGAAGACTTCTGTCCCCAGACAGCTCAGATCCTCAAGTCTAAGCAAATGCCATTCTACTGGTACAACGCAGGCAAACAAAGCACCACATGCATGAAAAAAACAGGCAACTGGCCTAAGAACAGCCTAAGCCTGTCTCTCCTGTCAGAGGGAGAGTAGCACAGCTCTCACTTAGCTTTTGCCTTTTTCCCTTCCCGGGGCCACTCTGTCTCTGTGCACCAAGGCCATATGCTTTGACACTTCTGTCTGGCCACAATTTGTATACCTTTGGCCCCTGGCACCTCCTGGGCCCAGGCTCCTTTGCTCTGCTGCTCCTTCCTAGCTCTAGGACCTTGGGGACCTTAGCCCTAATTGCCCTGAGCCCAAAGGACTCTTCAGGATACACAAATTGCTGAAGCTCACCTCTTCCCAGCATGGCAAATTCTGTGGACCCTTTGATTTACAGTGTATTGGTCCAGAGGCAGAATGAAACGTGAAGACAGAGCAAAACTGACTCTACAAAAGTTAATCGTAATTTTAGGCAGCATGGGAAAGATCCAGCTTCCCACAGAATTTATGTCTATATCAGTGGTGTGTCTCTTTCCCTGCTCTTTCCCTAGACCCACAGTTTAAATCAGAAACTCTGAGGATCTCATAAGGTCCTTACTCAGCCTGTCATCATCCCCATCCCCACCTTGTTAACTCTGAGCCATTGCATTGGTTGGACGTGGAAAGCAAAGGAGAAGAGGGAAAAGAGAGAGTCTGTGTTTTGGGGTATATTCCCCAGCGGGTCTCAGGAGGGCATCCCTGCGTCAGGGAGAGCGCTGGGGTGTCACACCAAGCTGGAGGTGAAAGAGCCCAGTTACTTGCTCAATACTGGAGCAAAGAGACACGAGTGCTGGGTTGCTGCAGGAGCAGATGGGGCCAGGCGAGGGTCGGTGCTGGAGCCAGCCGCTGAGTGCAGGTGGTGGTCCTGCTCACGTTCAAGCAGGGCTTGGCTCCGGCTGCAGCACCATCAGCCTGGCCCTGGCATGAGCCACAGCAATGGCTGTGCCTGGAGAAATGCAGCCAAGGACCTGCAACACTGACAAAACAGAGCTGACTGAAGCCCAAGTTTTCTAACATAGGCTTGCCCAGCAGTCCCACTGATCTCAAATACCTGTGGGCTCTGGGCCTCAGTGGCCAAAAGGGGCTCTGGTGAGAATAGGGTGTTTTCAGGAGCTTGAACAGACTGGGCGCCAGCTGAGCATCCCTCCCACAGCCTCTTGGTGTCTGGGTACAAAGCAGCTGCCTAGCAAATAAGTTACAAATTCTAGCCCTAATTACACTCCTGGCAAATACCACATTAAGGTAAGCTGCTGCAGGAGCTGGAATTTTAGAAGAAAACTGGCAAGGTTAATTTCAATTGTTTCCAGATAAATAATGAGCGTGGATAATAATTCAAACATTTCAGTGAGCTAGACCAGTACATCTGAACTGCCCAAGGGCATCCAAGGCAATGGTGCTGATGGAGAACGCCAGCTCTTTTTTTCGTTTGGGGGCAACATTAGGAAGCTGCATTGCTGAAGCAGAAGAATATTGGTTTCTGTCGGTACTGCTATTACATCTGAGAGAAGGGGATGCTTCATAGTGACAATTATGAAAGCAGAGATAGGCAAAAATAATTGTTTTGCTGTTCTTCAAACTTCTAGAATGGCCTGATGGGAAACAAAAGTATTGTTTGAAGATACCATAATAATTTTCCTGCTATTTTGTGCAGGAAAAATAAGCAGTTTATCAGGTTTTGTTCAGCATGTTCACAACTAGCTGGAAATGAGGAGGAAAAGAAAACAATTCTTACAAACATTTCTGGATTTTCAGGAGGTTCTTTTTTCAATACCTACTCATTACGAAATTGGAAATAGGAGCTTTCTAAAACTCCAGAAATGAAAAGTGAAATTGGCTTTAAGTATATATAAATAAAATGCTCTAGATCTTCAACAGTTTAAAATCATGGGATTTGCATATGATGTTTCAGAAAGATAAACATGTATTTTGCATTTTCTGATGTCATGTTTAGTCAATACCATCCTCCGCAGTGTAATGAGAAAGGGCCTTCAAACACTGAGGCAGAAAACTTGCACTCAGTTTCTCTCAAATGACATTTAGATAGTATTCAGTAAAAGAAAGTCTCTAGTTAAGATACATATATATGTGACTGTAAGCACATTTAGCTGATATGTATGTCTTAGCTAGATATACATTTTCATATACATTTATAAATGATATATAAAAGATGTATTTAATGAAGAAGGAACAAACCAAATGAAATTATTTAGGAAGCATGCAAGCAGTGAAATTTTAGCGTTGATGTGAAAAACTTGCCTCTTGCTTTACAAAACATTCAAATGGATGTCTATAGTGATGTGGTCCTTGGTCCTTTCATGGTCCCTCCACACTGCTTAATCCTGGTGCACAGGCAGAGAAGCAGTGTGGCTTGGTGGATGGAGACCAGGCTGGGACCTCCGTTCAGCTCAGCTCAGCCTCTCTTCTGCTGTCTGACTTCAGCCCTTCCACTTATTCTTCCAGTGGGAGCAGAGTATTCACAGGATCTCCTTTTAGACATTAGCTAATTTGAGCTCTGAACTGTGTTCTGGGGGATTTCACCTCCCTCTTCTACTGCTACTGCTACTGCCAGATATGAAGCCTAGGCCTGAAGTGAGATGATGAGATTAGTAACCTTAGGTACATCCATAAAATGGTGGTAATGATACTAATTTTCTTTATAAAGCACTTTTTATTTGTAAGGGAAAAAGTAGCTATTATTATTTGTAATTGTTATTACAGGGTGTAAGGTCCAAAACTTCATAACTCATTTAATAAATGCAGGAACCACAAGTCTATTGCAAATATGAGGAAGTACTGTCTATTTATCTAACTTACAATAGGCAAATTTTGAAAGGGCACCACTGCATAAAAGCCCACAGGAGGGAAGAAAGATCACACATACTTAAACCCTGACAAGAGAAAGACATGATACGTCTGAACAAACCAATGGAGATGTTAAAACTCAGAAGCCCCACAGACATCTACTAACTTGAACATGCAACTGGCAGCTCTCACTGAGCCGTGCTCTCGTGTGGTTCTCGGCTGTTTCTTGCCTGTATTTTCTAATTCCAGCATGCCTCCTCGGTGTTACTCCTACATGAACTGGCAATGTTGTCAGAGGCAATCATGTCAGTGCACTGCAGACCACTTTTTCCCTTGTGAAGAGGAAGTTAATTTGAAGGATCTTGTTGCTCAAAATAAAAATGCAGGTTTCATCCATACAAAACTTTATATTTTGTACTGGGAACACTGGAACAGTGCAAAAGAATCTTCTTCCAGCCATGAAACGAAAACCTAGTAGGAGGAAGGCGCTTCCTTTCACTGTAGGGTGATGAGGTCCACAAGCAAGTGCAATGGATACTCCCAAGGTTCAAGAGGAACAGTACTAAAATGCCATCTTTCTCCAGCAGTCACAGAAAACAGCATGATAAAGGGCAGATTTGCAAACCCCTCCTGGCTTTGGACTCACGTGGACTGTCAGCAGAAAGCTGAAGTATGTATAATTATTTATCGGGGATAAACAAGCTCTTGCAGTCTGCAATTGATGTGGATCATTTGCTTTAAACAAGACTGAATTTTTGATAATGATGGAGAAGATTTACCCTCTCCCCTTTCCCTGTTCCCACGTGATGGATAGAAGCACCTCTTTTTGTATCATCCTTTAACCAAAGTGCCATGCACCCTGGCTCCTGTTCTGAAACAAACTCCACTCAAAAGAACTGTAAAAATCCTGACTAAATATGACTCATGTCTTTTAGTCATGTTCATAAAATGCCCTTCCCATGCATTGGCCTTTGCCATTTCCAGGGATGTGCCTGGCAGCAGAGATACTGCATACCTCTGTGCTCCTCTCGGGGACGAGGAGCAAGATAGGAGCTGCAAGGCGTGGGAGCCTGTGCAGCACTCAGCAGCAGCACGGGGATCCTCCATCACTCTCCCTCAGCCCGTGGCCCCCTGTGGCTTGTGCTGCTTCCCAAGAGTGATATCTGGTCATGCTTCTTGCTACTACTTGCAACCAACCCTGTCAGGAGCTGGGAAGTCTGTCTTTGCGATAGCTGGGAATTTTGCCCATGGAGGTCTTCCCTCCATGATCCTCCCCATGGCAGCTTCTGCAGCACCTTCACAAGATGGTTCACCTGTTGGTGGTCTTTGAGTGAGTGAGGGTGGCAACTGAAACAGAGCTTGAGAAGACTTGACTTGTCCTTCCTTGCAAGGGGCTCCTGCTCCCAGCAGACAACCTCATGATCAGAAAGACCTGGCCCTTCTTTCTGGAAACTGAGTCCAAACTCCAGAGACCAGTACTGTGCCTTTAGTCCCTTCCTTTTCCTTGGGACTCTGGGTTGACTGGTAGTGGAAGGAAAAGCCAGCTGTAAAAGTTTCTAAAACTCTTCTTTTTTCTTGCCATGTGTCCGAGATGCCAGTGAGACTGCAGCCCTGCACCTGCACGCAGAACTCTCAGTCCTCCCATTTGCTCCCTGTGCTGCGTATGTTAGTGTACAGGCGCTTCGGGGAGGCACCCTGTCCTGCTCCCTTCCCAGGCAAAGTGTGAGAGCTTCCTCCATGGTACTGTGCTGTAGGGACTCCCTTTTCCTTTGAGGTGGTGACTTGACCTTTCAAAGAAGGCTCTGTTCCTGTGGTTCACCCTGCAGGTGCCTTCCCCATCGATGATGTTAGTGAAGAGCTATAGCAGAACTGCATAGACATCCAAAATGGGGAGCAAAAGAAAAGGAAAGCATATAGGTAGGGGAACCACTAGGTCATAGATCCACATGGCATTTTGCAACCCCCAGAACCATTGACATTTTCATTAATAAATAAGATTAATTGACATGAAGGGTTAGAGACTTCATTATGAAATATTTAAGGACACACATTAGTTCAGTCGATGGGAATTCAGCCAGGAGGCTGAGGTTTCCTCAGCACCAGCAGCAGCAGTCCAGAAGCTGGTTTTGCACCGCTTTCGAAAGACCAGGACCCAGCAGCCTGTTTTATTTTGCTGGCACATGGACTTGGTATTCACCTTGCAATAAAAGCCAAGTCTTTTCACTGCTTTCTGCAGCACCTGGAGGAAGCATAAACTCCATGTTTTCTATCTCAAGAAAACTCAGTACAGCTCTGAAGGATAAGACGTAACAACTTGTGATAACATGCCTGTAGGCCTAAAGAACTGATATTAAATACGAACTTTTAAATCACTGTAAAACAATTCTCTATTTTTTTTAGTCTTTGTGCTGGATAATAGCCATATGTTTTGGGGTACTGGACAGCTGTGCTTTGTCTATAACTTTCATTATCTTTACATCAAAAGACCTGTTTCATAGCATTGATAAAATTCCCATCTCACTTCCCACAAAACCGATCCTTAAAACTGAAGCCTGCAAACCAGCAATCTCTTTGCCGTGGTTCTTTAAGCTGGGAGTGACTTTGCTCTCCTGGAGCCCACCCTACCTCAGGGCTTGCTTTTCAGATGAAAAAGATTACTAAAATGGATTGAGAAATACCCACACTGTTCAGAACAAAATAAATGAGCCAAATGCAGCAGTGTACTGAAGTGCCTAAAAAAAACCACCTTGTGAGGCGGCTTCCAGCTCTGAGCCTGTAACTCTGCCCTTTGGACATGTCTCTCTGCCATCCATGGCATCTGCAGCAATAACATGCAATTCCAGGAGGACAGAGTTGCATTAATGCACGAAGAAAACAAACAGAGAGAATCTGGTTGGGCAGCCTCTCGTGTGTGACTGGGAATCCTTTAGCAGTGTGCTGAAACACCTTTCAGGAAGGCGCAATGCTGTAATGAATATGCCAACCGCTTGTGACAACTGTGTCATTCAGAGCTTTGTCACTCAAAGCTCCCAGATCTTATTTTCTGCAATATGTTTGCCTTGTGGATAGGGCTGGACTTAGCAGTGCTCTGTGGCCTTCCATGGGGTCAAATCGTTGTAAAAAAATATACCTCATCAAGATAATCTTCTCCATTTTTATCACTTCCTTTTCATTTTTACCTCTGGTTAACTCCCTCTTCAAATACAGAGATGGCAAATTAACTAAGTTAAGTGATTAAATCAAAGATCACCATGTTGCAGACGAATCGTGTTCTATGAAACTTCTTCAGTCTGCAAATCACAGCCTACCCTCTAGCAATTGGTGTCTGCTAAAGTAAAGCCACTCAGTCTGATTAAATGTGACTTTGAGCAGTGGGCGGTTTTGTGCTTGTCTTTATGCATAAAGGTAAACGTCAGCAAAATGAATGGAGCTTTGGGTGTTACTTATGTATTTGACGAACCCCTTATACTCTCCCTACCAAGTGTATTGTAAGCGCTTGACTAGATTTATCAGCTGCTTTATAAGAAGCAGCAAGAAACTTCAGATTAAAGGTTGCTAAGTTACAAACCAGATAAGACATAGGCGTATTTCCAAATTTATACAAACACCATGCCTAAATTCAAGAGAAGCGTAAGAAGCAATCTGAGCTCAAGAATAGGTTGGCGTGCAAGATGGATTTTTCTCTCTATTTCTCTGCATGGCTTTCCTTCCAGCGATATTTCAAAGGGGCATTACAGCATTCAGAACCTATTACAACATGCCAAGTATGAGAGAAATAATGCCTAATACCCAGCATGGGGGCTTTTTAATGGTAATACAAATATTATGCAGCATTTCCCTCCCCAAGTAAAGCTGTGCTTGCCTTGAATGCAATCCTCCTACAAATACAAACATGTACAACCTGGGTGCACAGGCCCTTGTTACAATGGGGACAAAGTAGAACTGCCTTCACACACAGATAACATAGACATTAATCTGATGATTGAAGAAATGGGATTTTGAACTGTGCAAATTCCAGTTCAAAGGAGGGATGCTTCTCAGTATAGATGTCTTTGTTATCAGCCCATGTTTAGCTAATAAATGGTTTATTAAAAATGGCATGCCTGTGAGTGGCTTACATACATATTACTGGGTTTGGAGCAGTCCAAAATTACAGCTTACAACGCTGGAGAAGCTGCTAGGAGAAGCTGCTAGGAGATGCTTGTGTGCACCGCACAGGGAAGCAGTGCACGGAAAGATGGAATTTTTCTATAGGCAACACGTTTTCAGCCTACTTAAGTTCCTAGGCTTTATTTTTTCTCATATTACTAGTAGGCAGCATCACGGATGACTGTGCTCTGAGATCTCTGTGTTTTCTAGTGAGGGAAAAGCCACTGAAGCACTCAGCCCTCAGACTGGAGATGGAGCCCTTTGGTGTGAGCACAGGTGTGCTGCAAGGTACCCCATGGCTGTGAGCCCAGCGAGTGTCCCTGTCAAAATGTGTGTTACAGAGTTGTACCCTAGGAGAGAGCAAAGTGGCTATTTTAAAATATCTGGTGGAGAAATAACTCTGTTTTACAGGCCACATTTTGCCTTCAGAAAGACTAACCAGAAACATTTATCAGACAATTTCTCCCACGTATCTAGTTTTGTTCAGAAAAAAAATGGGAAAACTTTAATTGAATTCTACCTACATATGGTTTGATGGCTAGAAAAGTCTCTGGCAGGGGCTGGCTAGCTGGGGCACAAATGCACATTGTCAACAGGCCTTTTTCTCATGCCGTTCCTTATGCAGCTGCAGGGTCCAGCAAAACGAGGCAGTGAGTTCTGCTACACCATACTGATGCCTCCAGGGGATTTCCACAGAATAGGTCAACTAGGGCTTCTGGCTTCATTCTGGTAGTTAAACACAAAATAATCACCTGGTGTCCAGACCATGGACACCACTCAGTCTGGCTTTATCATCACTTGGAACTCTGCAGCACAATGTCTTAATATAGTAGAAAGTTGTTGGTGGGCTGTACTTTCTTCTTTTTCTTTTTTTTTTCTTAAAGTTTTTTCATTTACATGAAAGAACAACAAAATCCAACCTGAATCCCATCCTTTCTTCTATTTAATTACCAGCTCTTGTGTTTTCAAGCAGTTTTAAGGTAAGGGTAATTATCATGAGAGGAGTTAGGGAGCATGAAATAGGGTTTTTTTCCTAGCTGGGAGCCAAAAAGGTGCTTTGAAAGCCTTGGCAAGCCAGACTGTAAAACACGCCTTAATGTTATTCATTTATAACAAGAAGAAAAATAGCATGGCTCTTGATCATCGAACGGAAGTTATGGGCATTACTTGGCCTATGAGCTGTCTGCGCCCCTGTCTGCTAGCCAGACAGAGAGTACCAGGGAACAAAGTCCTGTGTTTTGGGCATTGATTTAAGTCCAGCCTTGTCACAGGTACTAAATTTACGTTAGCTTCCAGCCACAGCAACAAAAATGCTCATTAGAAACAGTATGCTTTAATTTAGAAATGCTTTTTCCGTTACACTTCAGAATTTTCCTTCTTACAGATCAGTTTTATCATACTCCATAAAGATGCACTTCCCATCAGTTTTTTATGTTCTTTGACATGAAGCCTGTCTCCCTTCTTGGTTCTGAGAATTATGCCCTAGAGAGAATGACACCTGGTGATTTCTCTGTATGCATAGGACCACTGCATCTGCACCAAGCAGTTCACCACATGGTACACACTCAATCCTCGCTGCTCTGAGTAAAGTCAGAGCTCGTACTTAGTGCTGCAGTCAAATTGATAATATTTTGTAATCATAGAATCATAGAATGGTTTGGGTTGGAAGAGACCTTAAAGATCATCTAGTTCCAACCCCTTGCCATGGGCAAGGATTCCTTCCACTAGACCGGGTTGCTCAAAGCCTCATCCAACCTGGCCTTGAACACTTCCAGGGATGGGACATCCACAACTTCGTAATCACTGTTATGAGTCCTTTGTAGACACATGCTCTTCTTCTTCCTACCGTTCCTTGCTCAAGGGACGATACCACCCTGAGAACATCCAGTAGAAATGAACCCTGCTGCAAGATTAAGTTTTGGACTGAGCCTTTAAGTCATTAGCCTTATAGCTATGTGCTCTGTTTTTTCTTTGTGCATTTGCTGACAACTTAATCTCTCCCTGCCTGTCAGCCCCTGACTGTAAAATCCTTCAATCCAGTCATTCCAATAACCAGTGCCACCATTTTAATAATTTCAACCCTCTTTTGCACGCCTGTGATGAGATGAGAGATGAGAGATCAGCCCGAAGAATGAGTTTAAAGGGCTTTTCTGTAGTCATCCTTGAATTTTATTAAGTTACCTGAGTTTTATTGTCTCTTTTTAGGAAGGAAATAACATGGCATTAGCTGATATTCATGTTCTTAACCAAGCCAGTGGAAATTCCTTCAGGAATATAAGGAAACTAGCTCCTGCAATTTCTATTTCACTCGTACATGGAAATCAAACCCCAAACCAGCGCTGTCATTGGTCTTGAAGGAGGTACTGCCTGAACAGATGATGCTTATCTTTTCAGCTCTTCAAGTTGTTTCATGGACCTCACAATCCTTTTTAGAGCAAAATACCTGTTGATTGCAATGGGAGTATCAAATCCTGGATGTCTGTACAGTGAGCCTATATCACACTAACTACAGAGGCCCCATGCCAAAACACTTTTTGTCAGACCTTTGCATTTAAATTTGCAAGGTCTGGTGAATAAAAGAAAATATGCTTTCATTAGTGGGGGGCTGGTTTATATTTAGACCTTTATTTGGCAATTATCATCTAGGTACAACTTCTCCTTGTCCTAAACGGGAGGAGGTATAGCTATATGAGCACTGTCACTTGTGTCTCCTGCTGGTCTCTGAAGAGTGTGACAAAAATGTAAAGACCATGATACCTTGCAAGGAGACTAGGAAAGAGAGTTTCAGAACATCTCTCTATCTGATTTATCTATATATCTATCAATCTGGCTGTCTAGGTACCCATTCACAAATATTCAAAAATTCATTCATATGACTGTCATTTCGTCAAACCCCCTCACTCAGAGTAGGGTCCAGGTGAGTTGTAACAGGTCCAGATGAGTTTTGAACGCCCAGGAAAGAAAAGATTTCACAGCCTGTCTGGGTTGAATAAAATTCTTTTTTGCCTTGGAAATAGACATTTCCTTTGCTGCAGCTTGTGCACATCACCTTTTCTGCTTTCGGTAGGTACCTCCCAGAATTGTCTGTCCCCGTCTTTTTTCTGCCCTCCCATTGTGTAGTTAAAGGTCTCTTTCTTTATTTTTTTTTCTTCTTTTTTCTTCTGCCAGATTTTTCTCTTAGTAAAAGAGATTTAATCCCTTCCCTGTCTTAGTCCCCTTTTGAAATCCTTTGTCCTTAGCTGTGGCCATGTAGAAGTACATGGACTTCAGTGAATAATGAAGCCCAAATTTAGTCACAGGACCTTACTGTGATGTGTATATTATTCTTAAATTACTTTTTTACATTTTGCTTTTTGCAATTCTCCCTCATGTCTTCTAAAATAGCCCAGAAGCTTTTAAACCCCCAAAGAAGCAGCATAGCAAAGTGTTAAAACAACAGTGGCCTTTGAAGATCCTTTCCTTCATACCCGTCTTCTCTTTCCTGCTCCCTAGAAAAACCAAGGCTTTGTGAAGGATGAAATCCCATGGGAAAGCTGATGTGGGGATTATGACAAATTTATTATGACAAATTTAATGGGGCAGTGGCTGCTACTTCTGAAGTGAGGTCTGCACTGCAGCTTTTTGTAAATCCCATAAAGACCAAAGTCATTTGGGGCTGGATTGATTCTGATGAACTGTGCTTGTCTAGCTTGAATCCCATGCTCAAAGTTCAGTCACCTAGGGTCTTTTCTAATTCACAGCCTTACTGGTGACTCAGTCATCCTGCAGGTTGCCTTCCTTTTCCATTGATTGCATAGCAGACAAGCTGAGATGAGACTTGCCATTTTTAGGCAGCTAACTTTAGAAGAGATGAATCACACCTCGCTTGTGTGGTGGCTTCTTCCTGTCATGAGTCCTGTACGAGTTGAATCCCTGCATCCCTTAAATTACTCCTGTAAATTAACTGGCTTTTATGAGGTTCCCTGGCCCAGATGCAAAACTCAAGTGAGTGAGTGATGTCCAATGTTACCCACATTGGACTAAATACAAATGCATGCTTATGGAACAAGAGCAATAGTTCACACCCAAAGCCCCATATCTAAACATACTCCTATCAAGATTTTATTTATGATTTACTATTTCTTCAGAAAATCTCACAGTAGTTTATAAATTACACCGTAGGAGGTAACAGTGTGTGCACTCTAACCTAAACACTGTGATTTACAGAGAGGTTGGAACTTGTTATGGAAAACAGAGCTGAATAGAAGAGGAGAATGAGGTCCACAACTAAGGAAAAGGAGCAGGAATTAGCATGCATCTTTCCAGCATTAGCTGTGATAAAGCCACAGAGATGTAGCACAGCTCTGTTCCACTTTCATGCGATCGTATTCACCAGCAGCGGAGGTAACAGCAGTGTTTTCAAAGGTACATGAGAAATTCCAAAAGACTTTATTTTCAAAAGATGCCAAACCAGAAAATTCAAATCAGTATGAGCTGTGGCAAAACAGATATACAGTGTCTGAGACTCATAGAGGTATAGATTTTTTAGACTCACTGTAAAAGGGGAAAAGAAACTTTCACTGTATATTTCTAGTCTGTCTAATTTACCATGTAAGGTACATTTTCATACTCTGCCTACACACTCATACGACATTTATTATGTATCTGTTGAAAACAAAGAAGCCACACACAGACACGCAGACACCCCCCACCCCCAGCCATGGCGTGGGAGCTGCAGCCTACCAGCAGTTCCCTGGGGGGGGCTTTAATAGGGAGATGCCAAGGTCGGCCGCTGTATCTGCAGCACATATGCATTTGTGGAGAATCTGTGCATAATCAGGCCAGCAGGGACATCAGAAAGCCAAAACCACCATGCAGCATCTCCATAACAATATCTAAGTCTGTAGTGGTTGCTAATATAATTCTGCAGACACAGAACCACGAGGGCTCGCGACCAGTGGGGAATCTGGGATAACTGGAAGTTAAAAAAAAACAAATTAATCTATCAAACATGAGAGATTTAAGCCAAGTTTATGCGAGGAATACAAGGCAAAATGGGTCTATTCAGTAACAGACAGATTGAGTCAAAGGTTTAAATTCAACCTAGAAATAAAAACCCATCATGTTTCCTGGTAATATGCATTAGCCAGGCAAGCAGCAATGATTCCCTGCTTGCTGATGAAGCAAACAGATAAGAAAGTGAAAAAATCCAGGCTCTGGTACTCGGTTTCCTTTCACTGTCACTGGTTCAGTCCCTTCGCATCTCCTTTTCTCTATTTAATTAAAACACATTAATGGCAATGCCTATCAACTAGCGGCTTTGCATTCGGCATCCGTATCTCTCAGACTAGCCGCCGAGTCAATCTGATGGATGAGGAGAGTGGTTTGGCTTTTGCAGTCATTTAGCTGCAGCCTCTGTGCATTGCGGTGTGATGCAGAAGTGATGGGAGCTGTTCCCGTGCCAGGGACTTTGGAGGAGAAGCCTGTAACTGAGCACTCGCCACTCCGTGCGCATCCATCCTCTGAGCAAACCCGCTTTACTATCCTTTGCAGCTAACAATCAGCTTTCTGCTTTTTTAAACTGTTTGTAACACTCTATCCCTGGTAAGGAAACTTTTAAATAGTGTTTTTTCCTCTGATTGATTGGTTTTTTTCAAATATAATTTGCAAACAATACAGATCACTATACTCCAGGGAAAGGTAGTTATGGGAGAGGAGTAGGGGATTTGTGTATTGTTTTAAAAGGGGAAAGGAGGTCATAAGCAGTATCGTGAGAAAAACAAATAACTGCAGATCTTTGGATACTATTGGCAAAAAAATAAGACCAGGAAACCAGTTCTGAACTGGGGAGGTACCATGCATGGGGTCATTGAATAAATAAAATTATTTGTTTTCTGAACACATTCAGTAACACTGACTAGCTGTTAATGTCCAGGTAAAAGTGATACAGATAGAAACAAGCTCTGATTATTTTATTTTTCATGTAGAGCTGTCATGCATCAAAGAACTTCATATACATCAGTGAAGTCTCCTGACACCACACTGGGCAAATGAGCATTACCTAGCAGATGGGTAAAACGAGACTTAAAGAAGTTGAACAGAAGTGGCCTCCCTGGAAATACAGCTCAGCAGCCTCCTGCTCAGATAAGCATCCTCAGCCTCTTTCTCCATCCTCCCCTTTGCAGCCACAGCACGTTTGCGGCAGTCACCGTGGGAACATGGGGGACAGGAGCGGGACTGGAGCATCAGACATGGCATCTACCGCCGTTGCCCCCGTCCCATGCTGGGGAGCCTGATGTCAGGCCTCCCACCCTGCTCCCAGCTGTGGCAATCGAAGCCCATGCGATGTCCATCGGAAATAAAAGTAGCCAGAATTATCATCCTGCAAGAAATGCTGAGAACCCCACTGAACTATGTGTCCACTGCAAACGCATCACTGCCTCATGCCTTAGCTGTTAGGATATTTTTACTCTCACTGAATGCAACCAGCTATAAACATTTAGGGTCAAAGTCTAAGATAACTTCTTCAGACCATTCCCCACGTGGCAGTCACCCAGACAGTGAAGACAGCAACTGGGAGAGGGTATGTTTCACCACTGAATTAGCTCAGGGTGCTGCAGGTTTTTTAAAGGAAGACAATTCTTTGGTCTCACAGCAGCCCTTTGAAAAATGACAGTAAGAAGCAATTCTCACTCATAGAGAAACCCTCTAGTGTACTTGAAATAGAAATTTTGAAATGACCATCAGCAAAAGCCATCTATCTGAAAGATGCTGTTTTGCTTAATGTGCACTAGAAATACAGAGAGGCCAATTTCATTAGCAGTAAGGTTTTTTCCTGTGACTTTTTCATTTTTCCTCTGACTTTAACACCAAACTTCTCAATATGAGAAATAGTTTCAGTCCTTTGACTCAGTGTTAGAGAAAATATTTAGTTCTGTGCATAAACCGGATGGAGGGCCAAAATCTTTCTCCTATAACATGCAGAAATTACTGGAGTTACTCCAGGGATGCATTTAGTCCCTTCTGTTCAAAATTTAAGACCTGCTGTTTTTCTGACAGCACAGGTAATTGCTACAGCTGGAGCAAGGCTGTATCTCATTGTCTCCAGCCTCAGCCCCTCCTGCCGTTCTCTTTTCCTGCAGCAGAAACACAGTGCATCCCTCAGAGCACGCCAAGGGATGGATCCAGCACTAAATCCTTGCCCGACGGGAGCTGATGGGGGATGTCTCTGCAACCTGTGGCACATCCTGCACTGGTTTCCCTGCAGGAAAGGAAGGGCAAGACCTCACCCGTGGGGGTGGCTTGAGGAAATCCTGCAGATTTCAAGGTACACACAGAGATTCCCTCCCCTCCACCAGCCCTGAGTAACAAGGACAAATCCTCCAGTGCTGGGGTTGGCTTGAGGGCTTTCTCCTCCATTTCTCTGGCTCTTACACCTCAGTCCAGCTCCTATTTCCCCCTTGGAGGTTACTGATTTGGCCACAGGATGAAAAGCAACCAAAGGCAAAGAGTCACCTTCCCAAATACGCCAGCATGAAAGCTTGTGCCCTGGAGAGCTTTGGAAGAGAGAGACAGAAAAGGGGCACTAAGGAGATGATATTAGCTCTGTTTTACATCTGGAGATCTGAAGCTGAGAGCTGAGATCCCCACAGTCGTGATTTATGTAAGACCATGGGCTCACCCAGCCCTATGCGGGGTATGAGCCAGACCCCTCTGCTGAGTCCTGCTGCGGCATCTCCATCACACAGCTACACCTGCGTAGCTCTGAAACCTTCTTGAATGGGAGAAAAATGATAAATTGTGCATGGAGATGAGATGTTTCTCAGCTTTCAGGCTTCCTAGCTGCAATCATTCCTTGAGAAACAAGCGGCTGTGAAAAGGGCAGGATCAAGAGGTGAATTGTCGGACACTGTGCTAAGAACAAATTGGCTGGCTTTCTGTTAGGCCAGTCTGTTGCTGCACGGATACACATGCTCACTCATAAAACCAAATGCCAGCAGATTATATTTCCTTCCAAGCAGGATCATCTATGAATATATATAACTCTACCTTGAATTAGAAAAACCCATCGGCTTTTCCTCTCCCTGTAGGTATACACGTACACATGCATGAGTCTGTGTAGACATCCAGCTATGGTGCAGTACACTACAAGCGAAATGTGTAAGTGAAATTATTATATCTAAAATAGCATGAACTCAAGAGATACATATCAGCAGCCTCTCCAGTTCCAACACCTTCCTGGCTGCATATCTGCAACCCATAAATTTTCAGACTTACTGTTACAAATAATTTCAATTTGCAGTCATTCCCTTAAACTGATTTTAGTCAGATTAGTCTTATTTCTTCTTATTAGACACATCTTTCATGCAGAGTGTAAAACAATAATCCGCTTGTAATGCTTACTGGCATTGGCTCTCATCAAAGAGATGGGTGGAGAATTGCGGTTAATGGCAATAACAGAGAGAGCCCGCTCGTTGGGTGGCATCGCTTTGGAGGGTTTTCTACCTGCCTGCTGTGGGACTGAAATTCATGAATTTCAAAGCTGCTTGTGTCTTTATAGTCATTATGAAAGTATCTCTCAGTCAGTACCAATTAATGACAACTGTAAATTTTTATGAAGAAAAATTTCAGTACCATCTAGAATTCCTGGAGAGAGAAAAACCTGTGGACTTGTCTGCTGCAGTATGGCAACCCCTGTCATTATAACCAACACAAAAGTAAACCCATATATTATCATTTTCACTTTCACCCATTACACTGTTAACTCACTAATATGTGTTGGAATATGTGGATTTTGATGTTTGAAGGGCAGGATTTTTCCAGTTGTTTCACCTCTTAATGGCTGGTGGAGCAGCAGTGGCCCCTGACCACACACTGGGAAGCACTATTGTTCAGTCTGCTCTACCTCAGCTCCGAAAAGTCCTTGTCTTCCCCCAAACAGTTGTGACTATGCAAATAACAGCACTCGTTTTGACCACTCAAAAGATGAAGTCTGACTTTGCCTTATACAATTTCCTTAAATAAAAAAATAATAATTGAGTGAACAGTGAGTTATCAATCAGGCTGACTAAAATTCTTCAGGCAGTGAAACAGCATTTTTATATGACATGGAAGAAGACAGATTTCCTGAGAACACCATGTTTCCATCTTCCTAACAGAAAGACCAAGCTAGAAAACTGTCCAGTGTCTATTCCCAGCCAAGTGTGGATATTTTTCCTGAGATAAAATGCAAAGTGTTCAATTAAAGACTGGTATTTAACCTGTGAGAACATGTTATGGATGAGTCATTTCAGCCTTTTAATACTACCTGATATTTGCAAACACAGGTTTTAAAATCCATACAAAGACCTTTTGCACGTGTCCTTCTTGCTGGAGCACTCTGGAATGGGCATGCAGAAACACAGCCCTACTTCTGTATAGGTGAATCTGGAAATGAAGAACCAAAATATGCTGTTTGGCTGAAGGGATATGAGGAGAGCAGAGATACAACTGAGATTACATCAAGTGTAGAATGTTTGCCCTATTCAAATGAAAATTTCCCTTTTTTTTCTGAGCTCCAGTGTCCTGCATGAATAAGAAGCAGTCTTTTTTTCCTGCTCTGAGCTCTCTTAATGGCCATTTTAATGACTGTCTCCTCAAGTTCACAGCCAGCTGTCTAATTACTGAATGCCAGTATTTATGAAAGCCCAACATATACAGTGATAATGATACAATTCAATATTTATGGGGAGCACATTTTTTGCAAATACCAACACTCAGTAATCACAGTAACTACTCTCTCGGTACTTGCACTAATTTCAGAGGACAACGAGCAAGAATTCCTTGAAACTTAAAAAACAGAGACTATTCACCACTTACCCTTTCAGTGACTTCAGACCCAGCATGTAGTAGCAGTAAGAAAGAACTATGATTTCTTATTCCTGAAAAATCATTGTTGAACTGATGGGGTGAGGGATATTTTTAAGGTGCTGTGATTGGTTTGCAGGTGGTGGGGAGCCTGACAAGGTGAGCGGTGGGGAAGGAATACTTCGTCTTTCGCACAATAGCTCCGTGATTGAAACATTTGGAGAGGGAAGAGAAGATGTGGGCAGAGTATCAGGCTCCCTTTGCCTTTCAAAATACTCCTTTTCTTGCTAGAAAACTCCAAAGTCTCTGCTTAGAAAATTGCTCAAAAGCAGAGGCACTGCTTGATGTTAGGGCCTGTGAGATGAAGCAGTTGTTGAAAGCGAAGTTGTTCTCCAAGACTTAGATGACTCAAATGCACCTACGCTGCAGTTTTGGTGGAACTTAGTCAGTGGGCATTGGATCCAAAAGCCTGTGAAGATGGGGCAGGATAGACATCATGGAGGGAGGGACCACACTGGCAAACTTTGTTTCCATGTAGTAAGGGAAAGACTGCAAATTTGAACATTGAGGAAGTTGTTCCTGCCTACTGCTGACTTCTGTACTTCCATGTTTAGGTCACAATTATATTTACCACATAATTGCAAACAGAGAAGAACCTCAGATTTGCATCTTATTCAACAGAAAACTCTCTACTATCGCGATGTTTTCTAATACTAGAAATGATGAGAGAAATGATGTCAGTAGCTCACGCCATTTCCTGCAGAGCCTGTTTCCCTAAGACATGCTACAGAGCAATATTCATCCAAAGTAACAAAAGGTGTAAATTAAGTTGAATAAAATTGAATCAAATTGAGGAAATATTCATTCTGCCTGGGAATGACCACACAGATGCCTAATGCAGTTTAAATAATGTAACCTAAATGTTTTCCTTTAGGTTATTTGATTACTGTTCCTGGCCAGCCCCAAGTACTAATCGGATGTTCTCTGCTGGAGTATTAACCAGGCTTGCATTTAGGAGTCTGCTCTGAAGATCTGAAAGAAGATTCCACCAAATCCGCTGAGCTTTGCATCAGATACCCAGCTTGCAGGGCTGGCTGAAACAAGCCTGAGGAGCAGAGGAGTGGCCTGCCCTGCTATAACATCACCATGTAACATAACACAGAACATCCACATTATGTCAGTGTGAAGGCTCATCTGGTCCTGTGTTCTCTCTCCCATGCACACCATTAGGGGACAGGAATATAAGAACAAAAGAGTGTGTGTTTGCTCTTGTGTGTATGGAGGGGGGGAAAGTACAAAAGCAAAGGAGGGGGAGCCATCTCGGTATACCTCCAAAACAATAAGAGAATCCCTGAACTACAGGCTATATAACCAGATGTTCATGTTTAGTAGCCACAAATGGACCACTCTTCATGAATTTATTTTTCCTCTCCTTAAACTTTTTATACTAATTAAGCTTCATGTGAAAGGGCCTTTTGTTTAAATCCATTACACTTTAGCCACAGGTATCTGTTGTGTTCCTTGTCCTCTCCTAGCTTTCTGTCCCCAAGAACAGCAGTGGCTTCAGTATCTGAAGTAATGAAGTAATAAAGTAATAGTAGCAGAAATGAAGTTTTTTATTACCGTCATTTACTTGGGGGGGAGGGAAGCTGATGACATGTCAATGATTACTTGCCTAAAGAAAAGAAAGAAAAATGAACAAATTTTCAAGTAGAGGGATATGTAATGGGCCAAGTGGAGTCAGGAGCCCTGTGTTTCCATCCAGTATTTGATCATCTCACTTAAACTCTCTCAGTTTGTTTCCCAATGTGTCAAATAGAAACAGAAATGTGTAGCATCAATGAAAACATGGACTACTATAATTAAAATCTGTATAATATTTTGAAGTTTTTGATTACAGTATAAAAGCCAAATACATGGGGTTTCTTTGTTCTTACTGTAAATGGTTTGCTTGCATTGGCACTATCCTTACTTAAATGGGTTAAATTACTACACATCTGTACATATATATACATAAAAAATTGTTAAATTCTTATTGAATGTACTCACAAGGAATTGTAAAATAGCAGTTACCAACATCTTTAGATCCTGCCCTTCTCTTCTGATTGTTACTGGCATAACTTCTGATGCTTGATTTTCCCATGGTGCAACTTTGCTCTTTTGCTCGATTTCGCTTTTGTGCAGTGAGATGAAGAACTCCTGTGACTGGAGCAAGCTCATTTTCCTGTGCGAGGGTACAGGATAGCAAATAAAAACTGGCTTCTGTTGAACAAAATGTACCTATACTTATGGCACATATCCGAAAGCTTCATTGGCAGTGATCCGTGAAACTAGATCCGTGACATGGAAATGTGAAGTAGGCCCTGAAACAGAACAAAAGGAAAGGGTTATATTTGCAAATACATATTAAACATTTGCAATTGATTCCAACAGTGTTTGCTGAACAACAGTGCATGCAGATTTTGTTTTGCTGTGAAAGGCTGCTCTTGTCACCACCTGATAGGAAGAATGAGTCAACAGTTAAACAAAATGACCCATTAAGCAACTGTTATCATGCAACAGAAATGTCTCTTGCTCATTAACTTTGAATAAAGCATGCTGAACAAAAGACTGGTATTTTTAAAAGTTATTTAGAAGACTGAATAATAACAACCTTGGATCTACAACTTTTTCTCTGTGATTCTCTCCCTACTCTTCCCCCAACCAAAAAACTTCACCTGTTAGTCATGATGCATTTTGGTTTCTTATTAACCTCCTTTTTCCAAGTCATTCTAAAGAGTTTGTGTGGGTAGTTCATATCTTAATTTACTAGACAAGTTCAAGTCTCTTTACTACCACTAAGCACATATATTGGTTTTGAGTCTTGGGTAGTTTACCCAAAAGACATCATCTTTCCTTCCTTTTTTTTTTTTTTTTTTTTTAAGTGGGATTATGGAAGTGCTGAGGTGTTACCTAGTGTGCAGGTCATCATCATGGCAAAAAAACAGAGACAAAAGTTATGGTCTAAACTACACAGACAACCTGGTTCTCCTTATTCCCAGCCACTGCAATTTCTATGAAAGCCTCATCTTAGAAATATATTAATATGTAACTGCTATTTCTGGGCATTGCACAGGGAAAACCAATGCAAGTCTTGACACTGCCTGGGCCATGCCTGTAAGGGTAAGGTGCAAAGCCAGCAAGATAGCAGTAGGATTATAACCGGGAGGCTTCACTAATGGGTTACTGGCACAGTATGAGGATTACATTAGATATTCACTGCTGACATGACAAGATACTGTCCCAACAGGGACCATGGATTGAAAGAAAAGAAACATTGCCAGCCTGAAATCTAAGCTGCCCAGCCACATACCCTGGTATGTGCCTGCCATCAGCTTTCTGCAAGGTTTTGTGAAGTTAGCTAACATTTATCATTTATAATAAGCCTTTAAACAAATTCCATGCATGGAATGAACTAAAAGGATATGCCAAGTCACTGTACCCTCTTCAGCCTTGGCTGTGGCCATTTGGCAGCCACTGTCCTCTCTCAGGAACATCGTTGTCTAAGACAAGGATACAGCTGCTACGTACCATCCCAGCCCCCTTCCTAGGGGTCTTTCTTCAAAGGGGGCCCACGTGAGCCAATGATGGAATGAAGCCGGGTCAAATAGGCACAATACAGACAAGACTTTCAAGAATAAAACCAACATCAAAGCACCTGTTTTCTCTAGCTCTGTATCCATCTCTCTTTCTCACTAAAGGATGTACATTTTAAGGAAACCACTTAAAACTTGGATAGATTTAGCCCTTCAAAAAGATAACCCCATACCGCAAAGGATGTGAGGGCGATCAGTTGAAGTACCTCTTATACTCTTTTCATTATTCATTGGATGTCTAGGAAAACATTTTGACTGGTGTAATTGTATATACCCACCAGTCTGGTGCCAGAGATTCCATTAAACGGGTGCAATGACTACCTGAGCTGCCTGCACCAGGAGAGCCACAGCCCTGTATTAACCCTTATTGATCTATGCACAAGACAGAAAAGACAAAACTATGCACAGAGAAGCCCTAGTCTGTCGGTCTGTCTGCCCAGGGTAAGCTAAAACTTTCACTTACAATAACTGTAGCTGAAGATACTTGGGAAAATAAAGCCAGAGATGTTAATTTGAGGACAGAAATTCTGCTACTCTTTGAATATTAGACACGGAGCTCTCTCTGATTCCCCTGTCCTGGACGGAAAAGGAGGGTTTCTGCTTTGGTAGTATAAAGAGTCTGGAACTGGGCAAACCAGAATGAATAAAGGCTCACTTTTGCTATATATTTAACTCTCTGCCAGTTGAAGCAGTTGCCTCCCCAGCTTCAAAGCTGGCTCTGGCCAGATGCCCTGGCCCCAGGCTACTCCATCACTCCCGCTCATACCCACTGCCCTAGAAAGACTTTCAGGTTCCCGTCAGTGCTTGTCACCTTTTCCTCATCCTCGGTTGAAGCAAAAATCGGGAATGAGGCAGTTTGCTGATTTATGTAGTCACCAAGAAACTGGATTCACCCCAGATGGGCTGTGGACTTGCCCCACAGTGACCCCACAGGAGCCCATAGCAGGGAGCACACACACATGCACATGCACGATGAAGGAATTGGAAAGACATCTGAAATTCAGAGACAGTGTTTGTATTTTCTAGGGCTCCCTCTGTTCCAGAGAAGTCCAACATGTGTTTATAATGCTGTTTTGTATGCATTTAGGGTCACTTTCATTAGGCCTGTTAATCCCCCAAAGTAATTTGTATTTACCTATGCTTGCTCCTTCCTACAGCACTGTCATCACAACTGCTTTTTATTTTATGGAAATACAAGGAAAAGGCATTTGTGTATATAAAGAAAGAAACCTTCCAACTAAGATTTGTCTTGAAAGCAGAGAAGTTCCGTGATTTTACTGTATGTACGATCAGGGCAGTGATGTGGCCTCTTTGCCTTCATTTCTTTTGGCCTTTTTTATATCTGTTCAATGATTTTCTTCACTTTCTTACAGAAAAAAGACTTGTCTCAAAGACACAAACAGTGTGTGTGGATATATCTTAAAGGAAGCCAGCCGATATTCAGGTACCACGTATCCTGCTTAAACCCTGAAATTAGTAAAATCCCAGAAACTCAATTGTTCCAGGATTTTTCCTCCAACAGAGTGGGGTGAAGTCTTTCAGACTGCCATGGAAACAGACTGGGTAGTGTTGTCAAAAGGAATAAGAATTCGACTGTACAAATAATCTGCAGTTAATGTGAATATTGCTCATTGCCAAGGTATAAATGTCATACTTCATAAGAAAAAAAGTTTCCAGCAGATGTTCCTGTAATCCTATTTACTGGTTCTGTACTATTTCCCTCCGGTCACATAACATGACTTTTCAGTGTTTTTCATATGTTGTAAAAAACTTTAATGAACACAATGTAAGAAATAATTCATCACAGGCAGAGGAATGGAGTAGATGACCTAAACAATTTCCAGTTCCTACTGGTTCTTTGTTATACTAAATATGCTTATAATTAGAGGACAAAAGAACAATTATTCTGATGTAAAAACATCCATGTTATGTGTTACAATAGTAAAAATCATTTGTTAAAAAGTCATGCCCCCAAATTAAATAATTATATTGTACAAAAACTGCGCATCAGCCAAGCTTGGCACACAGCTCTCCATGTGGGAAGCTGTGCTGGAGTGTGCCCTGGCCTCAGCACACTACATTTCTCGGGGCATTTACTATATGATTTCCTGAAATATTAAGCTAAACACTGTTTTTCTTTCTTGCTTACTGAACACAAATTAAATCCACAAAAAGTGCAGCTTCTCATATTCATAGGGCTGTAGCTTCTCTCCTTCCCATCTTCCACTCTGGGGTTTTTTTGGCTGTAAATTTTGAAAATCTCTTCCTGGGAAATCATCCTAACAATAAAAAGAGAGAGAGAGAGAAGCACGTAAGGCAATGATTTGGCTTTTCTAAAAGAAAACTGAAGTAGAACAAATAACATTTTAACCCTAGATGTGGTACTAGTCCTCATGAGTTAGTATTGTGAAAGGAGCCCAATTATTTTTAGTGCTAACTCTTTCTTAATTTCCCAACAGGAAGGTATAGGCAACTGTTCCTATTTAATGTATTTACCAGAGATTTGTAAATCACTCCAGAGAAAGGAGGACCAGTTCAAGCAATGGTAATAGACCAGTCATCACTAGGTGCCCTGACTCGAGGATGGAAATGAAACAAGCATCCTTCCCCCAGACCCCAGCGCCATCACTGTTGTGCAATGTTGAGGTGACCTGAGGCCTGGTCCGGGCAGTGCCGGGCACCTTGGTCTTGGCTTTCTGGTGAACAAAATGTCAGCAGATGCTGATCCTGGCATCGCTGGCGCAGGTCCCTGGGGTCGCAGGGCCAGGTATGCGTGAGAGCTTTACTCCTCACCCTTTTTTAATAGGCGTGTTAGTATTTTGACACTATTTTCCACCAATCTGTTGGCCTGTGTACAATGTGAGCTGGCTGTTACCTGTCTAAACAGATACTTCATTGGAAACTGCCTAAATTTATTGCATTTTAACAATGGCCCAGTGTCAGGCACAACTTCACCAAGAAAAACGGATTTTCTAAGCATGATCATATTTTTACCTGGTACTGTCTTCTTGTAAGACCATCTCAGGGAAGTGGAAATGGCAACTGGGGAGCAGTGGGCACTTCTTCACGGACAGCACGAGCCTGTCTCTGCCTCTCAGTCCCAAGGGCAAGCTGCCCCCTGCCATCACTGCTGGCGTTTTTCATTTGGTTCAGTTCGTATTTATGGCATGGATGACACAACTGAGTTTCCTTTAGCCACTTCTCAGTGGAACCAGTAAAAAAGACTTTTTCACAGATTTCTTTGTTCTGTAAATAATTGTCACAAATCTTTTACAACACATTTTTCTATAACGCTTTAAAACCCACAACCCTGATACTTACCAATAAAATATAATATTTTTATTAAAGAACTTAATGCCTGAAAAATTATTTTAATCACATTTCAATAAAGTAGTTTCATAATCAAACTATTTTTTTACCTATGTTAAATATCAGGATTAGAATTAATCTAAAAATCAAATTACTAATTTTAAAAGAGTCTTCCAGGAAGTAAACCAGAGCTAGTAGTTAGATGGAAGTTAGTGGAAGCTGTAAAGTAAAAATGTTATGAATGGAAGTATGAGAGCTTCCATCAGAGGATATTATAGTCCCTGATATAATGTAGCAAACAAATATGTATTTAAGGATTTTAAAATTTGGATTATTGAATCTATAATTGCTATCTTTGATGTAAGTACAGTAAGTATTTTTTTAGGAAATATTTAAAGAGTATAATGTCATGTACAGAGGACAAACTTGAGTGTCACAATACACAGCAGCTTTCATTCACAATCTTTCTTACATTATTGAATTAATAACTGGCATTACAATACATATACCAGGTAGAGAGAGTGCTGAAGTCATTTTGGCAATAAATGAGTCAAAGTTACCAATATTTCAATCAGACTTTACTGAGAAAGATACAATTGTGCAGACTAAGAGTTTATAAATCTTCCTTTTTAGACGTCATAGGCTATCTTTAAAAAAGATTGAAATTATGTGTCATTAATTTCCACAGATGAGGTGAAATACTGATGTCTCTGAAATGAAAAAAAAAAAATGTAAAAAAATGAGTCAGTGTCAGTGCAGGTTAGGAGAATGCTTCATGGCTGGTTTAGCTTCTCATGCCACCACCAGCACCACTACCATTCCCCTGGAAAGGAACTCGGATTCAGGCTCCGACACGAACCTGGAGCATCCAAGCCGAGCTGCCAATGTCCCGGGATCTGAACCATACAAACACTCATAAAAACCTGGGAACAACATTTGCCGCACGCTCCTCTGCCGTACCTACCTTTCATACTTAGGAATTTTAAAGCAGTGGGAGTTCCAGGAGGAGGATGTCTGAGAGCAGATTTTGGTCCCTGGGCTATTTGTTTTTTGAGCTAAAAAGACTAAAGTGATTGCAGTAGTATAATATACACATCACTTGTCAAATTTAGATCAAAGCGGCTTTAGTTATATGAGAACAGAAAATGTCTGAAATTGGCAAACACCTATTTTTCCTCCAGGGATGCTATACATTCGTCAAAGAGCAACTTCACAAGACACACTTTCAGCTGCCACCCACTCCTAAAAATACTGAAACCTCCTTCCTTTCTTCCTAAAAAAGATAGAACGCAGCTTTTTTTCAGCCCCGGCCATCCTCCCTGCTGCGCAGAGCAGGGGAGGGTGCTGTGCCATACCCATCCTTCAGCCTGGGCACAGGGCGAGTTGCTACCAGGGGATGTCCCTTCTCCCCTGGCCCAAACAGCGAGAAGAGCAAGCTCACAAGCAGAAGACACTAACAGAAGCAGGTGTCTTCCACTTTTTTTTTGTTTTTCTCTTTTTTTTTTTTGTCACTTTGCAGCACCCTGTGAGCACTAAACATGCTTAAATGTTTGCAGGGCTAGCTAAATTTTTTGTTCATGTTGGTGTTTGCCTAAAAATTTGGGGTTTTCCCAAGATACAGTTATAACCAACAGCAATCACTCTCTGTGGGAATTTTGATTTTTTCTGCATGTTGAAAAAAATTAATGATTAAATATAAACAGTTCACTCTGAACTGTAACATTTCAGTTGAGAACTCAGTCATTATTTCATGGGCCAAGCACTTATTCTAGATTATATCTCCCAATTATATGACCAAGGATTCTCTCAGTGCATTGGTCTTCCTACCAGAAGATGTGATGTTCCATGGAAGATGTAATTCATGTACAGAGTTTGTGGAAAAAAAAGCAAAATACTCATCTACCAACCCCTTTCGTATAGTCCCAGAAAAAGAAATAAATCCAGTACCAGAGCTGGGGAAAATCACTTTAAGTTCAAGTGGTTGTTTTTAATGCTTTTAATATGAAATTCCTCTGCTGTTGTTTTTAAATGTATATAGTCAAATTAGGAAAGTGAGTATAAGAACATGATGTAGCCACAGAATGATCGTAACTTAAATGACAAAAAAAAAAAAAGCAACTGATTTTTCTGGAAGTGTTTAAAGACAAAACCTACAAAACCTAGAGGATTTTTTTTTCTGAAGTGCGAATGATGAAAATGCAAACAAACCTCTGGGATTGTGGTGCTAGTTTGTCCTGCCAGAAGCAGAAACATTTCTATACTTCCAGTATTTTATTTTATTTTATTTTATTTTATTTTATTTTATTTTATTTTATTTTTAGGGAACAACTGTACCTCAGGTAATTTCTATGTCAAATTGTACTTTATGTCATTTCTGTACGAGGTGCATTTTTTTTTCTTTGAATACTTCAGGAAAACATTATGAGGAGCCTGAAAATTGATTCTATGAGCTGTGGCCAGGATGCAGCCTTACTGAAAGATCATGAGTGCTAACTTTCTTTCCCAGTAACTACTAAAATTTGTAAACCAGCATTTTAAAGAGCTTGAGTTGAATGGTAATGACTCTAAATAGCTTTTTACAGATGGTGACAAAAATACTTTAGGTGTTTTTCCCTAAGCTCATACCATTCTCTGTCTTTAACACAGTAATCATAATACATATTGCCAGACCTGCAGAGATGGAGCCTGAGAGTCTGTCCATTTTTCTGAAGTGTTTCTGTTGTTCTAACAAACATTTCCCTACAATCCTCACCTCCCTTGGATACATACCTTGTGATATAACCATGCTGACATAATAAGCACTAACAACAGAAATCAAATTCAGAGCTACAAAACTTACTGTGCAAGGAAAACAGCTAAGGAAATGGTAAGTAGTGTCAATATACATGCATGGGAAAAATGACTTAAACCCTGTATTGCTTTGAAATGGCAAGATTTCCAGTTGTTTTTGAATATTCTAATCAGCATGGGAAACATAGAGAAGTCTTATTCTACAGCACTGATTTGCCTCCAGTGTTTGCCATAGCACTGCCAGAGCCCCTGGGAGCATGCTGCTACTTACCTCCAGCTTTCAGGGAGCTGCTACCCTGCTTCTGGCTTGGAAGACCTTGAAAGACAAAAAGGGAGAGCAAACAAGCGTGCTTTACCAGAGGTGACCCAAGCGATTAAATAGCTACCTGCTGGCCGTGTTTTCCAGAATACAAAGGGAAGATTGACAGCCTGTGCTGAAGTTCAAACTTCATGTCATTGCTGCAAGTTGCCAGTGAAATCCTGCCGAGTACACCTTGCTCCGTGAAACTCGGCACACTGAAGGTAATGTCAGCTAACAAGCTGGGGATTAAATGCAGCCTTTTACTTTGGACAGTAACTAATTAATATATGGGGACTGAGAGGTTTGGTTTTTAAGTAATTATTACAGTCTATTTCTGCCTGGGCAGGAGGAGGTGAGAAGTCCTGGGCACCTGAAGCAGGGAAGAGGCGGGGTTTTCCACAGCAGCGTTGTGCCCAAGACCATAAAGCTTGGCTGCCTGCTGCCTTTTCCTGGAGCAGATCTTCATGGGCTCTAGAAGACAGCAGGACAATGGTCCTGCCTGCTTCATGAACCACCTTCCTTTTCCTGAATATTATTTTCATTTCCACTACTTGCCATTTCCCCTTTTTTTGCTCCTTGCTAGGAATAAATATGCTGCTTGAAGCTAAATATCAACTGAATTGATGAAGACAGGTTATGTACATCTTCTCGGGACTTTGATAGCACAGGAACAAACATGGGAGACTTGGGCAGATCAAGCAATGTTTTGCACCTGCAGTCCCATGCAAGTGAGTGACTGCTTTGATGGCAGATGCATTGACAGCTTTAGTTTGGATATGGATGGAAAGTGGATTGCCTTTTAGGAGACGCTGCTAGTTTACTCAAATTTGATACACCACAACTGTCTCAAGGGTTAGGGCACATCTGGGCAGTGCCACCATCCTGTAACTATCACAGTCCCCATGTGTAGTTTTTACTCAGAAGTTAAAGTTTCTTCTTTTTTTAATTAGCTGCATACGTCAAAACCTGAGTTGAAGGATCTGTTTTGTCCTGCTATAATCAGTTCTTGCTGGAGGAACACAGAAACCCGAGCTCCTTTTCTGCTGCTTAGGGACTTCTCCATTGACAAAAATACATGTTTGCAGCTTTAGAGTTACAAAGCATTCTCATTTATAAGCCTAATTTCCAATCCCTGAGTGACATTGTCAGGAGGACATCACCGGGGGCACCGAGGGTGGCAGCACGGGGGACGAGTGCAGGATGCCCTCCGCAGCCCACTCCCGTGCATTGCCATCTCCAGCAGCAGCTCACGCCAACCTCACAGGCAAATGGAAAAGTGCTGCACTGCCTGACTGCCAAGGAAGCCGCTCTTCAACCTACACTTCTCTCCTGTTTGTCTTCTGGGAAATGCCTCATTTCCTCTTCTGCTTCTGGGAGAAACAAGGAGAAGCTCCTTCTCCTATGGCCTGACCAAAGAAGCAGAAGGATCTCCTCTTCCCCTTTCCCATCTGGGAGACCTGAGCCCAATACACACCTTGGTCAGTGCTTGCTCCCAATATAATTGACTCATGAACATGCTGGGAAGTGACTAGGAAACGTAAAGAGAACCCAGGACATACTCAGCTGGAGGAATCGTTGCTCTTTGCTCTCTGTGCGTGTATGCGTATACTTTCTTATGGCTTCTTTAATCCTCTGTCCTTGGAGTAAGGGAAAACATGGACTTGGCTCTGCTGCAGGGTTCCATCTTGTACACATGGAGTCAAGGAAGAGAAACCTCTCCTCCAAGACTCCTCCATGTGATGCTATGCCATGTATCATCACTGCTTTCTCATTTCCTAAGACCCTCATTCCACCTGTCAACACACACAGCCTCTCTCCTAGGCAAATCATCCCCCAGTCCTTTGGTGGTCTTGCAGAGCTCAGAGCCAAATTGCAGCTGTTACTTGAGAGTACACTAGGGTTTTACAAGCCTGTTTACCCTGAGGAGGCATAAATGAATTTATACAGACTTTAATACAGATAGGCAGACCTTTCTCTGTGGGTCAGGCATGGAGAGAACCGAGTTGGTCCTCAACTTAAAGATCTTAGCTTTTTTTTTTGAAGGTAGTGACTCTGGAAAACTATTGCATCTTCTCACCTGGAAGAAAAATCTGGTACCTCCCGCTCTGTTTTTCATATCCTTATGAACCTTTAATTGACATCAGGATGTAACAGCCTACAGAGAGAGTGATTAAGTGTTCAGAAAAATGAAAACCATAAGTCTAGACTGCAGACTCTTGGATCTGGAAATCAAATGCGTGCATGGATGACTCATTCTTATTTTCCTGAAAGAAAACTGTACACTTCCCTTTAACTAAGTTTTATGAGTAAAACCATTCTCACTGTGTGTTCAGCACAGACTATTTGAAAGATCTTGAAATGTGTCGTGTATTGGCAATGTATCCTGAGCAATAAAATATGCACAAATTCATAAGCACCATCCTCTCAAACTATTTCTGGCCAAATCTCTCTCAGAAATCAATGAAAAACCTTGACAAGGCAAGTTAAATAAGACATAGTGGGTCCCAAAGAAAGAAATACCATTCTCCTTCGGTCCTCTGTATCTTTTTGGCCTAGGTTAAAATCAGCTGGTGAGGTATTTATGCTGTATGTGACTTTGGATAGGCTACAGGTAGATGTATACAACGGCTCACACCTCAAACTAACAACCAAAATAACTTTTGTATTTATGAAAGGACCTCTGAACAATTTTTCAGATACACAAGGCTTTTTTTTTTTTTTCAATCATAGTAACCTGTTTTTTATGTGTTAGAGTGCTTGGACAGCAAGGGGAATATTTCATTATGTCCCTTTTCAAGAACCATAAATTGCATAGCCTGTCTGCCAAGTATAAGATGCAAGTACTGTGAATTTGTTGTCCATTTCCTGACTCTGGCACCCATCTGTCATGTGAGCATGGGTAAGTCCCTTCACTTTGTGCCTCTTCTCGTCTCCTATACAACCCATTTGGATAGCAAGCTTTGCAAGGCAGTGTTTCCTACTTAAAATGTGTCCACTCCACATCCCCCATGTTAGCTGGAGGTTAATGGACGTAACATAAATTATGTAAACAAATAACACATCACAACAATACACTTAACTGTTATTTCATCCCATTCCAAACAATCCTATAGCTTGGCCTGCAGATACTAATTTTTCACTGGTGATAAAAAAGTAATTTGGACATATATACCTATATAAACAATTTACCTCCACCATTATAGAAGGTTACCTTCTTGGTATAGATTTCAATCCTTTCTTGCCTACTGTGCTTACGTCTGCTGTTCTGGAAGGTGCCTGCCCCTGCTCTCCTGTCTTTTTCACAATCAGTCACAGCTTGATGCTACTCCAGGCTTCTTGGTTGTCAGTCAAATTATACCACCACATATGTCCCAGGTTTTTTTCTTCCATGGATGATTTAGATAATAAATACTTGTTGCCTTCTGACCTTGATGCTTCTTCCATTATGTTGGGAAGATAATGGGATGATGTCCAGTCTCTGTTAAGGCACATATTGTAACTGGTAACATATCAATAGGAAATGCCTTAATAATGTAATCCAGTAGCAGGGCAGCCTTTGATTACCAGAACAGAGGCCATGATTTAGGCTCTATATTGAATAAAGAAGGAAGACAACGTGCAGATCACTATGTTAGTGATCAGCATATGATGGTCTTTATTGCTGGGTAAAAGACTGGAGCATATTGAACTGGTCAGCATTCAAGAAGCTCAAGTTTGAGCAGCAAACCTGTAGGAAATAACATCAGCATGGCAGTGATCAGGCTTAGTTCTACTTGGCTTGTCCAAAATGTTCTCGTAAATTGAAGACAGAAATGGATGAATCTTGCTATGATAGGTAAATGGGCATCCAAAACCAACAAGTTGTCCAAAAACTTGAGACTGAGACTTATTTTAACAATCTTAAGATTTATGCTTTTGAAAGAAGGGGAAAATTCTTAAACATGCTTTCCTCTTCCCAGAAGTGACTGCTCTGTTTTGTCTGGATTCACCCTAACGTGATTATTTTTCATCTTGATATTGCTTTCAGCAGGAGGCTGGAAAGGCAGCACTGCTCTCCATGGGATGCAGAGGAGATGGGAACTGAAGGCCGCTGTGTGTTTCAGGCTCTCTCACATGGTTTGTCTCACAGTCTCACAGCACTCCCCACACCCCAGATTGGATGGGAGACTTCAAATGGTGCTATGTATCTGAAAGTGGAAAGGTTTGGGAATAGCTGGTGTAGGCAAGGGATAATAATATGGCAGAAGCAGTTTTGGGGTAGTGGTCAGTATAACCGAGCTGAGCTGCAGGTCATGCCACTGCTCCACCACCTTTCAGTAGTGCAGGTAACTGCATGCTCCTCCTGTTCTGTTCAGTGCTTTGAGACAAAACAGGTCTTTCTGCTGCTGTTGCCACTGCTTGAAGGGGCAGGTGAGAGGTTTGGAGCTATGCCTGTAGGAAGCTACTAAAGCGGTTCTGGCCTCTTCAGCTCCACACTCACTGGGCAGATGAGTTTACCTTAAGGCACACGTGGGACCTCAAGGCACATCTGGAGGTGGAAGAACTTCCTCAGAACAACTTTCTATATTTAGTCTCAAAGGAAGAACTTGAGCCATCTCAGAGCATTTCTGTTTAGTTCTACAGGGTTTTTTGGAGAAAGTAATAATTGTAATGAGCACTACCAAATGGGCATTTTCCCTCTCCCTTCTTTGATGTAGGACAAGCTGTGAGAAAGTGGCAATTGCTCTTTCTTTGGATTGATGCTAACATCTTCCTCCAACATTTGCAGTTTATTACAATTTGTGTCTTCTTTTTACTGGTCCATCAGTTTGAGGCAATGGCTGGAAATGAATAACCATTTTCCTGCTTTGCATTACCACTGTATCCTCAGCTTTAAGAGGATTCTCTCCCTTTCATGTTTAGATCTGGTATTACATTTTCTGCTTTATTCATCCTTAAAAGACCAGAAGCCTTTTTCCCCTGCTTTTTAATTTACTTAGAAAAAGCACATTAATTAAACAGTTACATTTGGTTGGTTGAAGGTTATGCATGTTATTTATTTAGCTGGAGGTTTATCTGGCTGTCAGAATAACTCACTGGAGAGATCACAATTTGATAACAATACTGGTCAACCAATGTGACCTTCAACAGGACCACCTGTGGCGGACCTTATGAGCCAGCCTGTAGCTCTTATCCCTGCCTTTTCTGGAATGATTTTATATGCTGCTGCACCTCAGGCACACAGTATGTAGCTTCTGTCAAGCCTTCAAGAGACCAGCAGTATGATTCAGAAAGTGCTGATAAACACAGAAGATATGACTTGGAGATGCCCATGTTACCCCTTCTTCTAAGGTTTCCATGGCTGTAAACAAGGGAGGACTGGAACGACCAGAGAATCAATTTATGGAACACTGAAAAGGTCAAGATATTGTAATACACTGTGTTGCACTGAATATATGGGATATTAAAATTCAGATGCTGCATTCCTAGGAAAATAATTGCAGTGGCACAACTACAGAAGCACAGACTTCCACCCTGGTGGCAATTATACAAACAAATGGATCTACTCTGATCACACCCTAAGAGACAGATTCTTGTGTGATCGTCTTTGGAGGTTGTATTAAGGTTTAGTTGTTCCACCCAAGCAGAAGAACTTAACCTGGTAACAGTTTGGGATGGAAATCTTCTGTCCTTGCTGCTTTCTCATAAGTGAACTGATGAGGAAATACTAATGGTCAGATCAACCTCTGCTAATCTTTTAACTTCAGCAGTTGATGTGACATCCTCAGGAGCCGCTGTTAGGATTTTTTTACATTTTACTTTCTTTCTCTCCATTCTGTTCCTTAGTTTGCACTTTACATTTCACTTGTTTTACTGGGGTGAGAAATTCTGCCATTGACTATTGGCTTTATTTTGACAAGTCTTCTTTGTTAATTTGATATACAGACCCCCCGAAATTTAGCTAGGAGACATTTTGATATAAGAGAAAGACCAGGATTCTGGTCTGTATTCTCCTATAACCCTTTTGGTAAAAAATCCTTCCTCACAGGTTGTGATTTCTAAATCTCTGGTCATTGTTGTATCTCTAAGTGATTCTAAGTGATGCACATCGTTTTTTAAATCCGTGCCCAAATCTGGACCCACTGTTACAGATGAGGCTGCAGCAGGAACACATGGAAGAGAAAGACTATTATATGTATCTTACAGAAAATACTCTTCTCTGTACACCTCTCTCAGTGTTTGCTCATACTAAGCACTAAAGACCACAAACCTCTGTGTGCAGCAGAACTCAACCATTTAGAAGGGAAATAAATTCGCTAGCTATTCGAGAGAGAGAATCCAGACATACCTGCAGGAGAAATGAGGAAGGTGATGTCTGCCATTTGTTTTTGGCTACAGGAATAAATAAGCCTTGCCCCAAATTAAAGCAGAAATTGCTGTCCTCTTTCATTGTAACTAGAAATAAGCACAATTGAAAGAGGTGGGGGAAGTGAGAAGGTGGCTTTGATCCCCAATAAGCAGGGAAAGTGGAAACAGCAAGGGCTTAAAATAATGTAGGGTCACACTGCTCACAAATTGTCCACTTTCCGAATTTAATGCAGAAGTTATCTTAATGATTGACAATATGGCCATCTATACCAAAGGGAATTTCCTCCAGGTACAGCCTGCCAGAAATCACTCTTGGAAAGCATTTTGTTCTTCACCAGTACCCAGAAACTCGTTAGCTGCCGTATGAGTAATCCTTAGCATCTCTTGCTGCTGCTGCTACTTCAATTCCCATCTCATTGTTTGGGTGGCAGAAATCTCACGCCGAATGCCTGAGGTCTGGACCAAAGCCCGTATCTTCTTGTTTATTCACATTTCATGAATACATGATTCATGTTTATTTTCTGTGAATTATCACCACTGACTGTAGGTAGCTTTGCCTCTGTCCAGGACTGGGCTTTTGGAATAGGGTAAAGCACTTCTTACAGCTTGAGTGAGTGCCAGATGAATTCCAGATCTTGTATACCACAAGATGAATGCTTGCTGGAATTACGGGGTACTCCATAATACTCCTCTATTTGCAGTCACATTTCAAGAGATGTTAAAATATCTAAAAAGGTGATCTTACACATCCTACAGGTTGGGGCAATAGACCTGTAAGGTGCTCAGAAACTTTTGACAGAATATTAGAGTTAAAAATAAGGAAAATCAGAAGAGATCCAAGTAATCTGAGAACCGAAGCACTAAAGGATTAACAAAGGAAGTAAAACCATGTCCATGTCTCCCCAAGAAGTTTTCTGATATCCATGGCAGACTGACGAATTTGACAGAAACATATTTACGTCTGCCAGGCAGATCCAATTATAGGAAAAAATTCTGTTTGCCCATGAAAACTCTGTTTTCAGTAAGAAAGCTATAGAAGCTCATATCTAATGTATATAAGCTCTTCTATAAATGTTACAAAATGTTTATGTTTTGCTCTGTATTTCAGGAAGCATATCTTTTATAATGCTTTCTTATTGTTATATTTGTGATATAACTGTTCTGCAGTGTTATTTAAACATAAATAATTTGGTTTTCTTCTGGTTTATGTTTAGAAGTTTTGGGGCTGGGTTTTTTTGGCATTTGGAAGCAAGTCAACTAGAGAGCATTTTCTGTGCCATTTGAGGTTGAAAGCAACAGCATGGAGTCAGAGAGGGCCATTCAGCAGCCAATTTGTATCCCCGGTTGGGTATCCCTTCAGTTGAATGCAGCTGGTATAAAACATACAGGGTCTGGGGCTAACGGAAACAGCAAAAATTAAGAAAGTGAATTTTCTAGAAATGCTTAAACTATAAAAAGAGTTGAGCGTGCTGTTGAAGAAGCTGTGAATTTGGCTCAGGGGACTGGAGAGCCTTTCTCTTCTTCAGAGTCAGATTGCAATTGCTGATATAAGAGGAACTGAATGTTTCACCCACTTTTTCCTGTGAAAAGACTGTTTTTAGACACTTCTAATATTGCCCATTTCTGACCATTTAGGTTGTTTTGCAGCCACAGCATGATAAAAAACAAAATTGTCGAAAAATTCAGCTATCTGTGAAAATGAGACTCAGAAAAAAAGATGCAGCTTTACCAGTACTGGTTTGTTGTGCTTTTTCTTTGACTAACTCCAGTTTTAGAGCAAGTATTTGAAAATTAGTAATGAAGTAATATCAGAGATATGTCCCTCACCATTCTGTAGAAACCTGTCCACTTGGGTCATTTTATAAGTTCCAGCTGAGTGCCTTCTGTTAACAGCTAAGAGTGAGGGCACTGAAGACTCCATCTTTACTGAGAAAACCCATTTCCAAATTTGCTCAAGCTATTAGATTTTGAAAAATCACATTTGCACAGATGCTGCAGGGATGCCTCACATTTTAGCAGCTCTGCTTTCTGAGGACTCCGTCTTCACTGCATGCTTCTGAGCACCTCACATCTCCGCAGGCTGGCAGCCATGTCGTGGCTTTCCCACCAGGGAAGAGGGCACGATGATCCCAGCTATGCAGGGCTCCAAGCACAAGGTCAGCCTTTTGCTGTAGCTCTGCTCCAAGGTGGTGTCAGTGTTGGAAATGAAGGAGGGAGCCTTCCTCTCAGTAACTCCCTACCTGCTACTTATTTGTGAATTTTTACCGCCTGCACTAACAAGGGGCATAGAAATGAAAAATTTTGCCTACAAAGCATGATATACAGAGTATAACACCATATCGTGAGTAATTAGGACAAAACATAGAACTGAGGAGATGCTCATTAAGTGAGCATCATACAAGTACACTGAATCTTATGAGCTCATTTAAGAGTATGCCTAGGCATAAATGGCCAAATTAAGATGGGCAAGCAATTTAAATTGTGCCATTTCCTAATTCTGGAGTGCTTGACTTTGTATTCTTCTTTTAACATTGATGCATGTTTGTATGTGTGTGTGTACACGTAAACAGGGGATCAATATACAGGATTTGCTTCCAGTGAGGATTACAGCCTTTTGGAGATTGTTCCCTGAGCCTTAAGAAAAGTGCTATGGATCTTGCAGATATCTTGGAGAAGAGAGGGTGATAAGACATCCCAATATGGCCAGGAGATCCCCAGAATACAGAAGCTGTATCAATACACTAACAGAAATCTGGAAACTATTACAACTTTTTTTTTTTTTTCAATGAAAAACACAATTTCTCTCTCCTACTTCCTTTCCACAACACCGAATTTGTCCATGCCTGGTGTCACAACAGAGTAGAAGTCATTTATCAGGTCACATCTCCTCCAGTGAGATGTCCCTGCCCCTGAAAGCAGGAGTGCTTCGGCCTCAGGTTCATATGTGTCCTTGTAGATGCTGTGGCCATACTAGTGGATGGTGACTCCAGTGTCACACTGAAGAATGGGCCATACTTTCATTTGGGAAATACAGCTGCTAACCAGTGATATCTGTAATACCAATAGTGTTTCAGAAAACTTTATAATAAGCCCCATTTACTCATTTATGGAAAAAACCACAGAAAAATCTCCTAAAAGAGCCAGTGATGCAGAAAGCAGGAGGCGGTCAAAGCCTTGAAAGAGGGCAGTGCTTACCAGGTGGCTGCACTTAAACAAAAGCGGGGTAAGACAATCCAAACAACAAACAGATGACCTGAAATAGCTTATCAAGAAACCAGAGCAACCTCTAGTTTTCATTCTCCTGATGGAGACTGGAATTTCCTATTCTTGAGAAAGATACCTCTTTTTTTTTTTTCTTTCTTTCTTTTTTGGGGGGGCTTTTCCCTGAAGTGCGTTCAGGGTGTTACCTCTCCTGAGCATGTTGTGCCCGTGGTTTTGCGATGGATGTGCAGCTTCATTCAGGCTTTCTCCTGCTGCTGTACACACCATTCCATGGGGATGCAGCCTGGAGCTCAGACTGGTGGCCTTGGAGCGCAGTGGCCCTCTGCACCACCAGCACCTGCTGTCCCACCTGTCCTGCAGCTTCCACTGGTGCTGTCCTACTCCTGCTGAGGCAGGGAGGGACCGGGACATCAGGAGCACGGCCTTGGACTGGGCGCAGCAGGGTGACAAACTGGAAAACACGAGGGAACCTTTCAGCTGACAGTGGCAGGAGAAGGAGTGCTGTCACAGTGCCTGAGGAAAGATGGGCAGGCAGGAAAGGGTCTTACGAATAGCCACAGTGGGCATCTGAGGGAATGTAAAATTAAAGTACAAAGGTGCCAATGGACTTCTGGTATTTGTAGATCTGGAAGGAGCTGTGTAAATGTCAGTTACTTGTCCCATCCTGGTGCCTGTGTGTCTTTGCAGAGTGAAGCCACAGAGCTCCCCTCAAGGTTCACCTGCGCGACGTGAAATTCCCAAACTTCAACAGATTATTTTCATTTAAATTCTTTTTCAGGTATTAAAAGTTCAGTTGTAATTTTCCATTTGGACATGCAAATATATGATGTGTGTGATATCAGATTACAGCGCTTTCCACGTTGAGCAGAAAAGGTTTTTGCATTTTATTTTATACCAGAAAACACAGAGAATATGCAGCATGGCTGAGTTAACATTTTGAGAGAAACATTAGTGTTTGGAGTTTTCAAACTTTTAAATATTGCTGTAACAATAAATTTTTGCTTTTAATACAGCATACTTTGGGGATGAAGAAGCACACTCTTTCGCTATCACTCTACTCCAGAGCCTTATAAACAGGTTTTTGTCTGAGATGGGGATTTAGCATACAAAAGGTGGTAAGGTATTTGACTAGCAGCATTGTATAAATCTTTATGGTTAGTAGGAGACTCCTTTAGTCTTTGTGGTGAGGTCACATGTCGTATGGTGATGTAATTTTGAAAGGACTGAAAGTCCACAGGGATAATATCTTCGTTTGCCTTTGTAAGCTTGCCGTTGTTCGGTCATTCCACTTACATGAGCATATCTTAGCTAAGATAATTGATCACATTTAAATACACAAGACGATACTGCAATTTGAAATTACTGTATCACCGCAGTTATCCTAAATATCACTGAAATAAATTGACATTTAATCTCATGTAAATGGCATCAATATGCTTGTTTATATCTCATGTAGAAAAGAATTACAATGTAACTAAGGTGGGGGTTTTTATTTTCAAATTAATTCACAGACACCTTGAGAATACTTAAAATAAAACTTCTCATATACTACTTTGTTAAATAAGGAACCATGAAGTTTTATATATTAAAGGTATAACTATACAGTTTATTCTAAAGCTGTCTGAGAATCACCTTTGCATTCCTCACCATGCTTTGTTAGTCATGTGTTTTGCAATAGAAGGAAAAATAGAAAATTAACTAGATATTTTCTCTGCAAAACTGTAAAAGTCATTACAGAAAATCCTTGCTAATATGTAAACTGTTTCAAGATACTTTCTCTGCTCTCTTCCTAGAGGACTGGTTACTGTTGCACCGTCAGACACAGGCTCCTAAAACTGCTTGAAGGATAAGACAGAGTGGTTGAGCCTAAGAAACAGTAAAATATGCTATCCATCTGCAAAACTTCTTTTGGAAAAACAGTAATCATAGATTAGTCGTCAGCAAAAGGGAGGTGGGAGCCTTGTGCGTGCTGTTTTGGTACGGGGGCTCAGCGCGCTGCACTGACAGAGTGGCTGAGCAGATGTGGCTCGACCACCAGGTCTGATCTTTGTACTGGCATAATGAAATTACACCACAGTGAAAAATGTTATGCGAACAAAACCGTAGTTCTGTCAATATGAACTGCATCTACATTAGAGGCCTCTGCTGGCACATCTCTGCTGGATAAAAATTACACCTCTAACCCAATTAACCTTTCAGGGAGAAGTCTTGCAGCATAGAGACTGCCCGGATAACTCACTGCTCTGTGCCTTCCACTCACTGAAAGAAATAACCTCCGAGTTACCCACTCCTGGGGTTGTCTTTTCTGAAAGATGTCTGTCACCTGGGATCTTCTCTTCACTTCATTATTCTCTTCACTGGGATCTATCACTTCATTATTCTAATTTTAAGCTATTCAGCCTCCCTCTTGTCCTGCACCTTTAAGAAAAGGCAGCCTCAGATGTCCCATTATGTTTTATTGTGCTTTGTAAACTATGGTCAAAATCCATTCGGTTTTATTCTGGTAGGAATATTGCAAGTTATGGTGGTATTTGGAAAGCTGGACTCCTGGACAATGTGGCTGTCAATTCCTGCCTTTTGGTCAGCCCTTTTAAATAGCCTTTCTTATTTCTTAACACTAAGCTCTCTCTAGGCTGCTAGCTGCCGTATTTTTTATGCCTCTCGCTTTTTAAAACAGAAACGGCTAGCTGAAATGCCAGGAATTATTTGGAACGGGGAAATACCACACAGCTCAGTAGGAGAGGGTTTTTGTTTCTTTTGTTTGGTTTTTTTTCCTCCTGCATCCAAACACGGCTCCACTAGCTAATTCCCTCACCTCAAACCCCATGAACAATTTAGGATCTGCTTGGAAAGTACAGTTTCAGCCACAGCTGAACCAGCCACAGCTCAACCAGCAGTGCTGAATATTTGTGCAAAATAAAGAGCTGTGAGGCCTAACTGGCTGATAGTCTGGAAGAAGAAGTTTTTTCAAAGACCCACAGGTGTCATGGGGGCCACTAACTGCAAATCCTCTTCCCTAAACCTACCACTTGTAAAGTGTTCTTCCTCCTCTAGCTCTTACAGGAAGAACAGAGAGAAGAAATTCACAGTTTTACTCCAAGGGAGGTATCCAGAAGCTTTTGGACTTGGATGTTACTCACTGGTCTTTTTCTTCTCTCCCTCCCACTCTTGTGTTCCTTTCTCCTGTAATAGCATAGGGCTCCTTTTCTTCATAGGTGTTTAAGGCAATCATCTGAAGACTTCTTTCTCCACATTTCCCCTTCTTGGGAGATGGAGCACATAGGGTGTTAGTGCAACAACAGAGCAAAGATGGGGTTCCCCTGTGCTCTGCGGGCAGACATTTTTCAGAGGTGGAATAACTTAGAAGCCCCATCCCTCATCAGCAGAAACTTGTGGAATATATTTTGTGTGGACGAAAACTATCCCTTCGGTGGTAGATCCTGAATCAGCCACGGACCTGACACTGCTGGAGCAGAGAGGGGGCTTGTGGTGGGAGGCAGCTCACACACGAGCGGGAGAGAGCAGACCAGCATGTGAGGGGCAAGGGTGGAGACTGAGAGCGAAGTGGTGGCAACAGCTGCCACGCTCTGTCCACCCACTCAAGCCAAAGTCCACTTGTGCCTGTGAGTGGCAGCTGTTGGCACAGCTCTGTCCGTGGTCACTCTTCGGCTTCAAATGGGTCCAGCTTCCAGCCTCCGGGCTGCTAGGGAGTCCTGCAGGCCAAGCTCACTTGTCAGGAGCGGTGGGCTTGACAAGCACTTCAGATTATCAGTAAAGGAGCACAGGGAGGATGAGCTGTTTCAGAACTGTTTGTCATCTTTTTTGAGTCTTTTAATTGCAGCTAAAAATTATAGGTGCCGGGCTGGGGGGGGGATGTTAGGAAGTTTTCATTCCCCCCTCATGCATTTTATACCCTTTCTTGCCTTCTGTCTGTCCTCACCGCTTACATTACAAGCTCTCAGAGGCCGGGGCTGCCTCTTCTTATCCATGTCTGTGTACAGCGCTCATTGCAACTGAGCCCTGTTGAGGCCTTTGGATCCTGCTGTTACGCATATAATAATTCGGAACGCCTAGGGCTACGCACAGCAAATACTTTGCTCCCTTTCCCCCGTGTGCCCCTGCCGATGCCCCTATTTCAGCGCATCCCCGCCTGGCCCCCGCGGGAAACTTTTGGTTAAAAAGGCACACCCAGCCGGCCCTCGGCGGCGGGGGCAGCGGCGCCCGGCGAGCACGGCCCCTTTAAATTCCAGCTGTGCGGCGGGGGGCAGCACCGCTGGCGGCGCGGCGCGGGGCTGGGGCCGGGGCCGGCTGCCGGTGCGCGGCGGCGGAGAGGAGCCGGCGGCCGGCGGGGGGGAGCGCAGCCCTGCGCCCGGGGAGGCAGCGGCTGCCGGCGCCGCGGTCCCTGGCGGAGGCGGAGAGGATGAGGGTGGCTTCTGGCTTTTTTTTGGCCTCCTCGCGATGATTTCCATAGTAACCTGATCGAGCGGTGCAATTTCGGAAACTGGGGTGGCTTTATGATTATTGGGGTGTTTGCCCCCCCCGCATTTTTTTTCTGCTTCTCCCCCGCCGCTCCCCGAGGAGTGCCAGCCGGCAGGTAAGGTGCCCCGACCCCGCGGGGGTATTTCCGCGCCGCCGAACTTCCCTGCGCGACAGCGGCGAGGCGCGAGGTCCTGCCCGCGGGGCTCCGCCGTACGCGGCCGGGGGCGGCAGCCCGGGGCCGGGGCCGCGGCCGCAGCCCCTCCGGCTGCCGGGGGGCGGTACGTCGGGGCGGGGTGCCGCGGTGCCGGGGAGCCCGGCGGGGGGGTTACCCCCTGGGGAGACCGCCGAGCTCTTCTTACCCTCTTTGTTTGCTTGTTCCCAGAGAGGGTTTTATTCTTCCCTTTGTTTCTCCCTCCTTTTCTTCTCCCCCCCCCCCCATCCCTCCCCTGCCTGGTTTGTTTCCTTGATCATCTTTCCTTCCTCCTCCCTTTTGTGAGGGTGAGAAATCGCACACACTTTACCTTAAAATCTGCGGCGAGCGAGGACGCAGCCACCCGGCCGCCCGTTCCCGGCGCGGCCGGTACCCGCCGCATCTCCGCACTTCCCTTACCCCCGGCCGTGCCCCCCGCCCGGAGCGCCCCGCAGCCCCCCGCAGCCCCTGCTGGGGCGGGCGGGGACCAGCCCTCACCGTCGCGTCGGAGAGGAGAGGGGCAGAGTAGCCCAAAGCATCCCCCGGCTGGGTGCCGCGGTCTGCCCCCCCCCCCCGGGGGGGAAGCACATCGTGGAAACCTGTGAGCAGGTTAGTCTAGAAGCTTCTCCCTCCATGACCCGCTCCTTGCCCGCCTGCCTGGGCCCGTCTGGAGAAGTTGAGGATGAGAGGGCACGTCTTCTTGCCGCTGCCTTGGCGTTGGGTTGGCAACAGCGCTGATGGCCCCGTGGGTCCTGAGCTGCCCCCCAGCCCCAGCCCTGCTCCACAGCCTCCTCACGCTGCTGTACCCCCCCGTCTCCCCCGCCCAGGTGGGCTGCGCGGGCAAGGCCCTGGCAGGTTTGGGTTAGGTGGTGAGGACTTCGTCCAATTGCTGTCATACTCGGTTGGTAGCGCCGTTGCTATTGCCAGGTGGTAGTCGTTCACCAAGCAGGTCTCTGCTGAAACTTACTCTTGCTTGCTGGCTTCCCTAGCCCTCTGGGTTTCATCCCTAGATGGTGTTTTCGACTGTGACTCGGTTTGGGGGGGAGCGGTGTTTGTCATTTTTTATATCGGTTTGCACTGAGCACAATGAATAGATGAGTCTGGTCAAGGCTTTTTGTTTCTGTCATAAGTGATCAATAATCATCTGGTGGTAAGATGATCTTATTACAGAAAAAGCCAAAGTGCACACTGAGAACAGCTGAAATACAAGGTCAATAACTCTCGGGTTATCAACGTTCAACCTGCTTTGCATATTTGAAGATGACGTATTCCTTTCAAAGTAAAGGCAACTTCAAGCTTTTGATGAGCTTTATTTTCAGTGTAAACAGTAAGCATGCAGTTAACATAGGAAACCAGCCTTGCTTTGGAGAAGATTACCCATCCTAAAACATCCCCGGACCTTTTTTAATCTTTTTGTTTAGTCAAGGTGGACGAGGATCGCAGTCCCCTTAGGTGAGAAGAGTTTTTGTGGCTCCCGATACAAAGGTTGGTTTGTTCCTAGTGCCCAGCAACTGCTACAGGCTTTCCAGACACAAAAGAAAGGCGTAGTCTGTGGCCTGAAGATCGTGCATGCTAAAAAGGCAGTCAGCTGGAGGGTAACGCAGATCAACAACCAGCTCTGCTGCCGCCTAATAACTAGCTTCATTCCGGGAAATGTAACAGTTCAGTGAGACAAGTAATTTGTGCAGAGGTGCTGGTGGCTCAGGGAGGACCGTCGTAACCCTTGGGTCGAGCCTTCGGTGGCAGCGGTATGAGGAGCCCGGGCTGCGAGAGAGGGAGCCTGGACAGGAGGAGGCACCGGGGGCAGGTGAGGCAACCTTTCCTGGAGAAGGAGACGGATACAGCGCCGAAGCGGGGGAATACGACGTGAAAAGGGAGCAGGGCAGATAATCAGCAGGGGAAGAGGTTATGCGGGGACTCGGAGTTGAACATAAAAAGCTTGAAGTAATGAGTTTAATCTACGAAATCTAGTTCTTAAATTGTATGTGCCTGCCAATTAGCTAACCATTCTGCAAATCAGAATGGAATTCAGATCATATCTTGGTAAATGTATTGACTCTGAAGTGCTGCAAGGAAAAAAAAATAATCTTTCCTCTTTCCCCTACTGTGGGCTTTAAATATGAACAAAAATCAGATCTGAGAATTGAAGAACCTTTTAATATACTCACTTGCCTGAGTTCACATTCTATCTAGCCTGGACTCCCACAGTTAAAATCAAAAACCCCTATGGTAATGTGACTTCAGGGGGCCAGATTCAGAGCAGCCGTAGGGCATTTTCACCAGTGAACGTTGCAGTGCATCGTGAGGAGGGGTCACCGTCACTCACAGTATGGATTAAAGTGCGGGAGATGTGTAGCTGTTACCTCCCAGGGAACATGCATCCCATACAAAATGCTTGCAGTACAATGAGGGAACCTATAGCCCGCTTGGGCTCCTCTAATAAAGACTTTAATGTTACATGTATATAAAAAAGAGTTGCAGTGTAACCTTTATTCTCCTATATTAAAGAGTATGTTCATGTATGTATGTATTAGTTTATGTATGTCATAACAGTTTTCAAAATGGCTGAATGATATTGATCCAATTAAAAATACTATGAGAGAATAGCTGAAAGTAGTTTAAATTTCAGCTTGAGAGAATTGTAAAAATAATGTCAGTTTTACGTTGCTTGAGCAGCTAGCTGCAATAATTCACAGGAACTGACAGAATCCTTCATAAAGCCATTGTTTTGCCCAGATTTGACCGGTATGGACTTAGGAAAAGTAGAGAGGAATCAATGCCAGAAATTGCCACCAAGATCAGCACCCTGGGCAAGAATATTTACAGCTGTATTTCGGAGTCTGGGAATGTTTGCTTTTGATGGCTAGTATTAATATGGTTTATACTACAGAGGATCAAAAATTCATTACATTTGATTGGTAGTGCAGGGATCTAATGATACAGAATTTCTCATTTTCTTAGAGAAGTGTTATCTAATTCATGCTAAATTTTGCAGTAAAGCTCCACATTGAGATGGATCAGAGGTGTGTGGCTGGGAGATGTGTAGCTGGTTTTTTAATAGGGAATCTGACTTGCACTGATGCATGTGCATTTTTTTGTACTAGCCGCCTGTGGTATCGCCTGCACGTGTTGATGAAGCAATCTGCCCGAGAGCTGTTAGAATTTGCATGTACAGAACTGGTTTGTTTATATGTAGATCAGTTATTACTGCAAAGATAAGTGTATGCATGGAAAGTTGTTACAACAGATGGATGCTGGCTTCTGAGAACTAGGTCCCATATCTTTAAGATAAACTTTCATGTATAATGTCAGAGAAACAAGCAAGTTGGGGGCAAAAATACTACTGTGTTTTTGATTATGATGTTCTGCATCCAGCTTATGCTAGTCAGTATAATATACATTGCAAGGATCCAACACTATGCTTTCCATTAAAATACTTGGGATTTTGTTGGTGTAAAATCAGAGCCTTACCCACATGCTCAGTGTTTGCCTGACAATTGTTATAAGAAATACTATGGTAAAACTTCCTTGCAGAAACATTTTGTAGAAAGATGTGATATGTAATGATAATTGCTGTATGTTTTGCTTTTAATCGTCTTTAATGTTTCTTTTCTATCCTTGAAAATTACTCAGTTGTTTTTTCCCACTTTCCCATCTATATTTAGAATTTAATTGAGTGACAAATGTGACACCTGTCTTCTGTTAACCCAACAAAGACAGATAAGGTAATGGGAGTGTGAGCTGGCCTCTCTTCTCAATTGGACATCAGTGTACCAGGATTCAGCTTTGAGTCCCATCTCTGAGCATCCCCCAAGGCTCGCCGGTCCTGGTGCCCTGAGCTTCCAGTCCTCTGGAGCTGGACTATCTCAAGGCATCACAGAAACCCTGTGCAGGGCAGAAGCATTTAAAAAACCAGTCCTTCTCGCAGAGCTTCTTGGTCCCCAGTGGCTACTTGGAGCACTGATTCACGCAGTTGTCTGCACACAAATCAGGTGTCCTCTGAGGAGCTCAGTGTTGGATGGTGCAAGTACTAACGCTCCCTTCTACGTAACTATGTACGTGCAAATTGGGAAAATGTACTCAAAAGTGGCTTCTTCCAGGGATTTGTGCGAAATGGAGCCAGCTGATCCTGAGGCCTGATAAGCTTTAGCTCTGTTAATGTCTGTGGAAGGAGAAGGTGTTCAGGTCTTTCAGGAACAGGCCAGTAAATGTCACTTACTGCAGTGGCTAGTTCACAGTATTTGTGTTTAAGTGGAGCCTAGAGAACTCAGTCAGGCTCATGGCTCCGGAGAGCAAATGTACTCCACGTCCAGACACTTCTGTCAGTAGGCCTGTTTCAAATGAGACAGCAATGTCCTTCTAGACTAATTCCAAGAGACAGAAGGGGAATGCGAGTAAGAAAAATAAGGTCATGCCATTATGTCTACTGATATGTTGATGACTTTCCATCTCTGAACTTAATTTAAGAAATAATAATTGTATTCTATTATATCACAATATAGTCATCACTGGTTGGTTTACTTGTACTGCAGCAGTGGGTGCTAAGCTGGAATTTGAAACAGAAGTGGTCCCAGTTGGTGCCTGGAGAGTAGCTTACTGATGCTACCTTTTAGGTGGAAACACTGAAAATAATTGAGTAGTGACTGAAAGCTGGTGAAGTAACAGTGTTAGTAAAGAAAGTGAAGATTTATACTGAACTAGACAAACATTTGCTTAAAGTTAAAAAAAGCCTAAGAGCTATTAAGATCATATCATAAGAAAGAATGCTTGACTGAGAGCTGACAGAAATAGAAGCAGTTGTTTCACCAGATTTTAATGAATCTTCTGTCACTGACAAATAGAAAACTTGAGATTTTTTTAATATTTGGAACCATGCTGGTAGAGAGAAAATGTAATCCTAGAGTCCTTTTAAGTGGCATATCTTTCAGTATTCTAAATAATTTGATTTGGAGGGAAAATATATCAAATGTGTTTACATGTCATAAAAACAACATGAGATATTTTTCATATTAGATTTATTACATATATACCTTCTACGTAGAAAAATTAGATAAATGCACTGCTTCTCTCTGTGCTATTGACATTTTCATTGGCAAGATGATGGATGCTGTTTGAAACAAAATGGTTTGCTGAAGTCTAGGAGAATCACTGTTTTTGGTTTGGGAAGAAATCTCTTCTGCAAGGAAGATGGTACAATCTGTAAATGAATCATTAATCAAGTTTACAGTTAAAAATCTGAAATTATGGTGCAATTACCTTTTTTCAGGAGTAATTACTGTATTGAGGGTTCTGTTTTGCTCATATTTTGCTATATTTCACAATGATGTCAATTACCTCATACAGTGAAAAGTTACTTTTTCTCAAGCGTATATGTAACATGTAGGTTTTTTTGGCCAGTAGGCTCAGTTCCACCTGGCTTTTAAATAGAGGTCCACATCTGCCTCCGTTTTATGTAATGTGAAGTTAGTCAGAAAACCAATCCTAGGTAACATGGCAATTTGGAAGACCATGTCGAAAAGAAAATTGTCTAATAGTTCATTATGAAAAATTCTGTTTACTGCAGATGAACAGGTTTTATGGTAAAACTCCAGCTGGACTATAAAACTTTCATCTTTGGTCTTTGGACTATGTCCTAATGCATTGTTATTAAGCCATAAAAATTAGTACATTAAATTGTCAATATTTAAAATAACCTTGACAAACCAGCAGTTAAAAATTGTTGAAGGAACAGCTGATGAATTTGCAGAAGAACCTAAGAAGATAAGGGTTGCTATGGTCTATTTAAGGACACTGCAAATTCATGCAGCATTGCTCTCCTGGAAGTAGCAAATCCAAATATCCTTACAGAAAGTCTTAACTTGCAACAGACAAAGCTGATTAGTCATCCAAACCACCAAAATAGTTAAAGCAAGAGTCAATATATCTTGGAACATACACTGGAGAATTGCTTTAGTTATTTAAAAGCATTTCAATGTGCATAAGACACCGAGTTACACTACGAACTCTTAGGCAATATAAGACTACAGTAAAATCACTATTATTTAATTTCAAAGCTTTATCTGCATGTCACAAACTCCTGTAGAGCTCATATGTTTTGGGGAATGATTTCTTTAAGATACCTCTGAGGAAGCTGAAAAATATAATTCTGAAGAATATAAGAAGGGGGTAACCTTGCATGTAGGAGTTGCCACAGTAAGACTGAATAAAAGTGAAAGAAAGTGGAGTATACCACATCAGCGCTGATGCACAGTGCATTTTCAAAGTTCTTGTTTTGGGATGCAGGCTGCTTATGAAGAGGGAGGGGGACCAATTTTAAGGAAAAAAAACCAAACCTAATAGTAATTCATTCTGGAGCAGTAATAAGTGAACTAGGCCATTACTTTGGAGGGTCTGAGAAGAATTTGGTTTTATTCTGTTGCTAGAAAACACTGTTTATGTAACCTGTTGTCCTTTCTTTTGAGTATCAAAGCAGTCCGGTGGTTCTGTGTCACCGTGATGCAGGGGTAATGAAGGCAAACCTTCACAGACTGTCACAACATTGTCATTATTTTGGCAGTGCATTGGAGATAATTTCAGCAATGAGGCAAAGAAGCTCTGCATTGATAAGCAAGTTTCAAGCTGGAGAGCTGGGTAGAAATAAACAGTCCCAAGTGGTCAGATACCAGTTTAAAACCACCCTACTGAGTTTTTTATTGTTTGCAGAATACAGTGCCCAGATCAAGAATGACTGCTAAATAAAAGCAAGGGCTGTTAAGCTTTTTTTCCTTCTTCCCTCTGCCCAACACTAATCCTCCTAGAAGCTATGCTAGGGCACGTGGAGGACAGGGAGTTGATTCAAGACAGCCAGCATGGCTTCACCAAGGGCAAGTCTTGCCTGACCAACCTAATGGCCTTCTGTGATGGAGTGACTACATCAGTGGACAAGGGAAGAGCTATGCATGTCATCTATCTGGGCTTCTGTAAGGCCTTTGACATGGTCCCCCACAACATCCTTCTCTCTAAATTAGAGAGATATGGATTTGATGGGTGGACTGTTCAGTGGATGAGGAATTGGCTGGATGGTCACATCCAGAGGGTAGTGGTCAACAGCTCAATGTCCAGATGGAGATCAGTGATGAATGGTGTCCCCCAGGGGTCCATGTTGGGACCAGTACTATTTAATATCTTCATCAGTGACATAGACAGTGGGATCGAGTGCACCCTCAGGAAGTCTGCAGATGACACCAAGCTGAATGGCGCAGTTGACAGGCCTGAGGGATGGAATGCCATCCAGAGGGACCTGGACAAGCTGAAGAAATGGGCCTGTGTGAACTTCATGATGTTCAACAAGGACAAGTGCAGGGTCCTGCACCTGGGTTGGGGCAATCCCCAGTATCAATACAGGCTGGGGGATGAAGGGATTGAGAGCAGCCCTGTGGAGAAGGACTTGGGGGTACTGGTGGATGAAAAGCTGGACATGAGCCAGCAATGTGTTCTTGCAGCCCAGAAAGCCAACCGTATCCTGGGCTGCATCAAAAGAAGCATGGCCAGCAGGTCGAGGGAGGTGATTCTGCCCCTCTACTCTGCTCTGGTGAGACCCCACCTGGAGTACTGCATCCAGCTCTAGGGTCCTCAGCACAGGAAAAACAGGGACCTGCTGGAGCAGGTCCAGAGGAGGGCCACAAAAATGATTGGAGCGATGGAACACCTCTCCTATGAAGAAAGGCTGAGAGAGCTGGGGTTATTCAGCCTGGAGAAGAGAAGGCTGTGGGGAGACCTTATTGCAGCCTTTCAGTACTTAAAGGGGGCTTATAAGAAAGATGGGGACAAACTTTTTAGCTGGGCCTGTTGCGATAGGACAAGAGGTAATGGTTTTAAACTAAAAGAGGGTGGATTTAGACAAGATATCAGGAAGAAATTTTTTACAATGAGGGTGGTGAAACACTGGAACCGGTTGCCCAGAGAGGTGGTAGATACCCCATCCCTGGAAACATTCAAGGTCAGGTTGGATGGGGCTCTGAGCAACCTGATCTAGTTGAAGATGTCGCTGCTTATTGCAGGGGGCGTTGGACTAGATGACCTTTAAGGGTCCCTTCCAACCCAAACTATTCTATGATTCTCTGCGCCTAAAATATTTAATAGCTTTTAGTTTTAACTCCAGTCCCATCCTCTTTCACCACTGTTGTTGCCTCTTTGATGGTCTTTGAATGTAAGTACATCTTCCATGCCTGCATGTTGATGAGATGGCAGCAGGGAGTCATGGCACGACATTCCAAGTCGCAGCTCCAGTGACTCAGTGGAACATCCTTTGATGATTCTCTGAAATATACAAAATTCCCATTTACTGCCTGTATTTGGTGTGGGTGTTTCTTCTTTTTCTCCTTATCTTACAAAGTTCTGCAAATGGGTTTCACAGAAACACAATAACAAAGTGTTTCTTTCCCCCTTTCTTGCTTTTGTCCAGCAAACGACATCTTTCCTAAAATGAGAAAAGTTCTTCAAAAAAGAGAAAGGACAAGCAACAAAGAAGGCTGAAACTAAGACCTTGTCAGCAGATATGAATGCAGTTGAAGCTAGGCTGATTAAATAAAGCTCTCCTGATTCTGAACATTGAAATGTCTCTTTGAATTTTTGAAAATTTATTTATGTTTCAACACTATTGAGAAAAGGAAAACCTGACAGGGTGATTGGAACACTGGAAGACCAAAATATTTTACTTAGGGATTTTTTTTGTTTAGTAGAATGGGAGATAGAGCCGGAAAATGATTTGTTTCCGGATAAAATTTTCATTTTTTTATTCAGGGCCAAATTCTTGGTTTTATTGTCAAGAGTTAAGGACTGATAACACATGGCATATATAATTTTATGGACATTGCTTCCACCTGAGTAATCTCACCTTCCTCACAGCACTCCTGCCGATATGAAGGATCAGCAGTGCTCTTGACCATCTTTCTTTGGGTTACATGACCTACCTCCAGCCTAACCTCTCTTACTCTAGTACAGAGACAAGGGAGAACCGAACTCTACTACACAAATCACTAAGTGCTCCTTTTTGGCACATGCTGAACTGAAAAGACATTTTAGTTAGTTTTTAATAAGTAGCTAAATGGAGTTGAATGAAAAGACTTCTGTAACTTGACTTACTATAGGCGTAGTATGAGAAATGTACGTGCTCTTTGATTCATGTAGTTTTCTATCACATTTTATTAATAAACAGATGAAGGCAAAATGACAGTCTGCATCACTCACTCTTGGATTAGCTTTTGCTGGCAAATGGCAAAGTGTTGTGGAAGTCTTGAATGTGATAGTGGCACTAAAAAAGATGCAAGTGATAACTTGAGCTTAACATAGATGCACTATTAGTCTAGATGGCTGCATACTGGTGACATTTAAATCCACATTTTCTGCAGTGCGGTTGAAATGATGCTTGTGTCCTCGTGGTCATTTTGTTATGTCTCTGTAGCTGCAAGAGTCATTTTTTAAACACTGACTTTAACACTGAGTCAGTTTTTACTAGAGCTCTGTAATTTGTTTTTAAAAGGTATACTACATTAGAAAGCAAACATAAATTTATTTCATTTGTGGTAGGATGGCTGTAAGATAATTTTCTGTGATGTCATCCATAGAGAAATCAATTAAGAATTCTTGCTACTTACTAACCCGTTCCCTTGCTATTCATTTTGTGTACTTTGATAGAAGATTAAGCTTGAATACATTTGATCTTATTTTCATTTGGGGGGGGGAATTTATAAATATCTCTTTTGTAAGAGATCTTTGTGGATCTATATCATTGCATATCTTTTTCTTGCATAGCATATTGCAAATAGTTCACATCATTGTGGGTAGAAAATAAAGTTCCTTAAGTTATCTTGTGGGTGTCAAGTAACTCATCTGGGGACTTCTGGCTGACTAGCTGGGAAATCCTGGAAAAAAGTCAGACTCTGTGGCCATTTTGGGGCCCCATTTTGGGGCCATTCTTTGGTTTGCTTTTTAATTTTTGATTTAGTGTTTGTAACCTGTCTTAGAAAGGTAGATAACCATCCTGGATAAAGCAGTGGCTAATTGATGGTTTAAATGTTGAGTAGCAAAGTAGTTAACAGCTTTGAATGTGTGTTTCATCAACCTCTTTCAGAGTCAGTAAACTACTGAAATAAGGAAAAGAGCCAAATTAGTCTTTTGAAGCTATTGCCACTATTATTTGTTGCCAGACTGAAGAACGAAGCACTACGCTGATTCAAGTTTGATGGGCCACGTTCACAACTACAAGGATTAAATCCTGGTGGTTCTACCAGGCATACTTCTGTTCTGGTTGCTTCTATTGAGTTTATCACTATGGGAAGTCTTTTTATTTTTTTAAGAGAAAGAAATCTGAAGAAGCCTTTGGAAAGAACAAAAATTACTGATCTTGAATCCTTGGATTCAGTTGTACGCGCTACATTTCATAGTAGTTTCCAGTTTTGATATTAGTCACCTGTGAACTTATGACTGGTAGACTCCAGAGAGAATGAATTTCTGCAGGCATTCCTTCAAAAGATTGTGTTTATGGTCCTAGTCAAAGCAGGCTAAAATAAGCAAAAACCCCAGACTTCCCTTGCCTAGACTATAAGTCAGCTCTACAAGGCAGCTGTAAGCCTATGTTTCTTAAGATATTTTTCCTGTTCTATGCTACAGGCACCTGCTGTTTCAAAACATCATACCCACGATACAGTGGAAGGTGGAAAAAGCTGACTACAGTCTCAGTACAGGCTAGTTTTTGGAGTCAGGATGACTTTGCTTTACTCCTACTGTGTATTTTTTCATCGTTATCATTTAACTTGATTCTTCTCCTCTTGAAATTAGGTATCTAAGTGGTTTGGTGACTGGAAACCAAGTGCAGTGACAGCACTAGTGCAACATCTCTTACACAGTCCTTGGTCAGTTTATTCCTGAATGACTGGAGTCCTTCTGGCACTGTTTGCTCTGTGAAGGGACACACTTCATTCACGTATTTGTGGGAGTATCAACATAGCTGGTCCCATATTTTCCTACGTTCTTTGAACTATGTTGTATCTCATAATGTTAAAGCCAGTAGAATCAATATGTGGATGAGAAAAAGAAATATTTTGCCCCATATGCCTACGTTCTGAAACATTTTCTTTTTCTGTGTGTTAGCAGGATTATACAGAGCCCTTTAATGTGAGACTTCTGAAGAGTAAAGTAAAATCAGTTTCCTTGGTTATTAAGGCTCATTGCAAGAATTTGCTAGCATCTATGACATGATTAAAGACCAGATTTAGACCAGGTGTGGGCCCATGAAATTCCCAAGTGTACGAACTTGTAAGCACTTTTTAAATCATCGCTTATGATATAGCTAAAGGCTGTTGTTGGCAGATCTGCTCCTCCCTAAGTTACCCAGCCTCCGCTCATGGTGATGAAAACTTCAGTGCAGTAACTTCATGGCACATAATTCAATGATGTTAAAACAGGATAATTCATTCCCTTCCCTCTCACATTTTATTTCTTTCTATTAAATAAATTTCAGGCTCAGAAGTAACAAGGGAGTTGAGTTTGTGACCTGAATATAGCTGAGATTTACCTGCAGATTACTTCCAGTCCCATCACATGTTCCTTCCATTTTCAAACTGCGTTTCTCTCTAGTAATATCACATTAGTTTTTCATGTAGAGATTTTGAGGAACTGAGTTCCGACCATTTTCATTTTATGATGATCAGTCAATGTGTGCAAGTCAAATCCTGATTTATTCCAGCCATTAGGTGGCAGAGATTCTTGGGTATTTGGACTGCAAGCACTACGTTATGCCAGAAGCAGATAACTTTTCTGATGCTCTAGCATGCATATTGTGATCTTCACACAGTCAGAGCCACAGAACCAGTATCCCCTTCCTTGCAGAGTGAATGGGGCAAGTAAGGTTTTTCTCAAGAGGGAGATGGAGGTGGCCTCCAGAGGTCCAACACACTGTCCCTTACAGACAGGAGTGGTCCTAGACTGACGTAACAATGGCTTCAGTGTCATCTCTTAGCTCAATTCCTTTCTTTTCAGGATCTGGACTACCTGGCAGTTTCTGTGTAGCCCCAGTGTGAGAGTTACACTTGAAGTAATGCCAAATGAAGCTTGGTATTAGGCATGCAGGTTACTCACTGGTGCTTCATCGTTGCACTGACACACAGGATTTTCAATATATGCCACCAAATACTGCATAGGTCAAGGTCAGCCTGATGTTAAGGCAGTTATTTGAAATGCATATGCACTGCTGCTGAAGTTAGTACTATAGATCCTCAAATTAATTTTCTGAAAATATGTGGCACTTGAGAAGAAGAGACAGAAACACAAAAAAATGCATCTTTGGAATCAGTGAGTAATGGAAAGGCAAAGAGGGCCTGAGATGTTTGTTTATATTCTTTTTTTAAACCCACTTCTACAAATTGCTGAATGACTTGGTGTTTGTTTGAAAAAATATGAATGCCTGTCCCTAGCTGCACATGCATGTAATAGCTCCTAGGTGTACCCATGCTGTCTCAGGGAGCAGACGAGACACTTGCAGCATTGTCCTGCTTGAGGCATTGTCCTCCTTCTACCCAGCCCTCTCATCCACGGCTCCTGTGACCGATAGTGTTCAGTGACCCATACCACCACTTTCCACTCTGAGAGCCTGAAATAGATTTTCCTTGTCTCTGACATGTGAAAATCCTGTCTGTGCCCTACGACCCATTGCCTGAAGCATGTAAGAGAGTGAATAGCAGATATGGAGGGACTGGAGCTTAAGGCAGCAGAAATCTGTTTTCAGAGCACCAGAACATGCAACTTTCTTACAATATGTTATAAAGCCAGCCTCCACTGACACCTCTAAAGACTTCTAAGAGTTGGCCAAGATAATCATAAAATATACACCTTGCTGGACATAGACCAGTCCATGTGCAGTGCCTTCCCATCCCGGGTAATGCAGAGTAACTCCACAACAGAAGGGATTTTAGCAATAAGGTTAAAAGCTGTTCCTAGTGCGGTGGTTAAATAAGTCCAGAAGTGCTAAGGAAACATGTTCTGGACTTGCATATTGTAAACTCACCTGCGTTCTTGAATATGAGTTGTCATCTGAGAGTATTCAACAGGATGCTTGTCTGGAAATAGTCAGAAGTCAGATCCACTGATATCTACCTGCTAATATCAAAGATGTTTGGTGTAAGTTGCTCCTCTTGAAGCGCAGTTATAAATGAATCTGGTTTTCTTATTCAGCGAAGCGTGTTTTCAGAAGAGTGGAATTAAACCTAATGAGGAACCTGCAAGCTCACTCTGTCCAGCCAACCTTGATGTGCCAGAGGTCAGAGGTGCTGCCAGCTGAGCTACAGAGCGGGTGGATCGCACTTGCATTTGTCTTCTCTTCTCTAACTTAATCACTTAATGAAGTTTGAGAAATATTTTCTGAGTAAACACAGCAGCCCTTGTTTTCGCTGCTGAAAAGGTGACTTGGGAAGAATCTTCCTTCTGTAAATACCAGTAATAATGCTAGAGATTTGCCTTGCATCATGAATACAGTTTAGGCAGAATTAAAAGAAAAAATCAGCCTGAGAAATGAAAAAGATGTATTATACCATACCATTGTACCATGGTTCATTCTAGCGCAGGAAAGAACAGAGGAACAAATTCTAAGTTAACTTGTTACCATTTTGATATCTTTTCTTTTTCCTATTGGTATGGCAATGCTTTTGAAACTTTTCAAATATTGCTCCATATTTTCTAGATATGTAGAGAATAAGCAGGAACAATGGCTGCTTCACTCTCTTTGCTTTGCTTTGTTTTTTCAAGTGAATATGATAGAACACACATTTGGAGAGGGACTGTTTTGTGCTGTTTCCACCCCAGCCCAATTTTTTTTTTTACTGAAGATTTCTGACAACCCTTTAGATAGTAATTTTAATTAATTTCCCAATTATTAAGAATATACCCGCTTAGAGAAACATTCTAAACAGCACAATTGTAAAGATTAATTGTTCAAATGTAATTAAAGCCATGCTCTGTGCTCAAAAGCACTGGTGAATGTCTACAGTCGCATTATTTAAATCATTTAAATCTATCTTGGACTAATGCCATTATCTCTAAAATCAAAATCTGCTCCATAACGCTTGATTATCCTCTTGCTTACAATATTTTTGTTGTGGCATGATGTCAGTGTCTTCAAGGTACTAGTGAAACTAGTCTTTTCATCCTTAAAAAAATCAACAAAACCTGGGCAAACTCTTTAGAGGAGAAATGAAACAATTGCTTCTCTCTAGTGGTCATTCCCTTCAGACTTTGGAACAGAAGGCAAAGCCTGTTTTCTGTGCAGCAGTTTTCTGAAGATTAAGTGCAAAATAATTACTACTTTTCAGTTGTGTGAATCAGTGGGATACAAGGCAAGAATAGTTGGGAGGGGTGTTGAAAGACAGGGAGGAGGTGATGGTGTTAATGGAAAAGAAGTGGGTGGTAATCGCACATTAAAGACCCTGCGATATTAACCTTTGACTTGCACATGTTGTTTATTTCATGCTTGATTAATGGTTTTAAAATTTAGAAGGAAAGGCACCTTTTGGCCTTTTAAACAATGCACACCTTCAGTGAAACACTTCTCTTTGTTTTGGTTTCTTATTGGAAGGGGGAAAATCGAATGGTGTTATTCAGACTCCCAGCCAATTGATTGCATTTATAGTAGTAGTTGATGGCCTCTTATTTGGAGCCTGTGTGGTTTCATTGGGAGTGCAACACATGCTGCATTCATCTAGAGGATTAACTGAATTCTCTGAATTAGGAGGGTGACCTTGTCGAGCACAATGTGTTTGGCTACATGAGGTATTGGTTCTCCATGCTTTTTGGGGAGGTTTTGGTTGGTTGGTTTTTTTTTTTAATAGCCCTGAAGTTTGTATGCTAGCTTATCCAGGTTCCCTTCCCCATTTATATTTTTGAGTGAGTGCTGACAGTATTTTTAATGTGACATGATGTCAGTGTCTTCCAGGTACTAGTGAAACAAGTCTCTTATCCTTGAAAAAACAAAACAAATGAGTGTTAAACAAAATTCTGCCTCTGCCACACGTGTAGGGTCCTATTGATTCCCAGGGGAACCACATGTGCTTGCAAGAGCCCGACTGGGCTTATAAACCTCTGGTCATGCATTGAGACAGGCTAGCTCTAGGATGAATGAATTGGGGTCAATACTACTCTGTTAACACTGTTACTATATTTCATGTTTTAACTCACAGAGTAGTAAATTGTCACCTTTGTATATGACCCCCTCGTATTTCCCAAGCAGATTCAGTGTGATCAGTGCAATTTACTTGATGTTGGTATTTTACATAAGACCCTTAAAAACTCAAATTCCCACTTCTTAGTGTGAGATATTACGGATCAGATTTTTTAAGGCTGTTTAAGGTCTTTGGGTACCGAGTTCCCATGGAATTGTACAGGTTCCTTCTGTAGCTGTGAAATTCTAAACCTAAAGGTCTTAGGGGGAAACAATCCCCATTTTCTTCCAGTCCTTAATCCAAATTTCTTTAAACAATGCAGCATAACAATATGTATATTGTTTTTTCTATAGATGTTTACCATGAGTGCAATGCCTCGTACATACTCACCTACAAAGAGCTTTGGGTTGAAAGCCTAGCGTAATGAAACGTTGTTTAGTGTTGTAGACTTTACTCTGTTTGCATAGCATGCAGTTTTATTTCTGTAAACATCAGATATTCATATCTGTTATTTATGTAAATTTCTATGTCTGCTATAGATTTGCAATCTTTGCATATTCTCTATTGAACTTTGATTATGCTGTTTGTAAAACATAGTCAAGAATTTAATGCCCATTCCTGGTGATGATGAAGCATTTTCTTGCTTCTCAGAAGTATACTTAATCTTTTAATTTTATCAGAGGTGGAATTTAAATAGATTCATCTGAAAAGCTGACTGAATTAGTGTGTTTTTGTTTGTTATGGAGTTTTTGGTAAACAGTATGTGACTGTGAAAAGAGCTGCTGTGTGTGGGAGTACTGGTGTTTGAACTGCTGATTGCTGCCAAAGGTTACTGGACTGAAGACAAATGAATCCTTCAAGGCAATTAAAAGTAATGTAGTTGATGAAACAGAAGCTGTTAATCCCTTTCAGTTTCATATAACTTTAGATTTAGGTCAGCATGACAGTGATATAAGCTGCACAGAAGGTGAAAGCCACTGCTAAAACTTGCGTACGGATGGTATGCAGTGGCATGTCTTTTGGGGAAGAAGGAGTACCAGGAGCATATCACACTAATGCTCTACACACTCCAGTGGCTCCCCATTCAATTCTGAATGCACTTCGAGGTCCTGATCCTACTGTTCTTAATGGACTAGGGCCTGTCTTGGAGAATACCTTTCCATTTTCAGCCAGGATGCACAGGTTTAACGAAGATGCTGCACTTATTATAGCCCTGTGTGAAACTGGGAGTCAGAGGCAGAGAATGCTTTAAGCATGGGTTGAGCAACCAGCAAAGGTCAGAGTGAGCCTGGACCTGCTTACAGCATGCTGTGAAGACCAAAGTTTTGCCTATAAATCTTCCCTCAGCAGAGAGATCCAAATTAATTTAATTCTCATAGCAGGAAAGAACTGGGAAGAGGAAAAGGGTGGAGTAGTAGGATAGAAAAGAACATGGGAATCAAAAAATGCAGGAGAATGTAATAAGCATGTGTTGTTCTGGAAGAAGGCTGATTTCAAAAAATTAAACTTCCTGCTATTAACTAAAATAATACCAATCCAAACAAGCTGAAAATAGACTTCTTTCCTATCTTTCCGTTAAAAAAAAAGGAAACAAACCTTCTCTGATTTTTAGCAATTTTGTTTGTTTATTTTAAGATGAGAGTTGCGTGTTGTCTCAGGTTCAAATATCAGGTTTCTGTGCTCTCACAAAAATGCATGTAAACTACTGGGTAGTTGAAGGGTCATCTCTTAAGTTCTGCTAAGAGCAGAGTGGTATCTGTGTTAGCAAAGGAAGATTAAAGAGGAAAAACCAGCTGCACCCCAGAGGTCACAGTATCCTGTGGGCAGAAACTGTTGCTGCTCTAAGCAGGTCAGCTCAGCTGAACTTTTAATATATAGAAGTTTTAACTTACTGTGCCTCCACCAGAACTTAGTTTCATAACCTGTCATACTATGCTTCTCCTATATATTTATATATAGTCTGAAAAAAATTGGGTTAGGTAGACTCATGTAATGGGTAAATGTTCATGTAAATGAATCTTTCCTTTTTGTACATATGTTGCTTTAACCTCAAGGAACTCAGCAGAAGATGGTGGACACAACTGCCCCAACGGCCTCGCTCCCAGTTCCAGGTCAGTGGGACACGTACCTCGAAGTCACTTCGAGCTTCTTAAATATTATGTATTTTTCACACTCAAAGAAGCAGGCTTACAGTGCAAAGCAGGTTTGTTTTTTTTTCTCTAAAATTCAGCACATTTTTATTATAGCTAATCTATGAAAGAAGTGATGCTGTGAGAAGCAGGTATTTTTACTGCTGTACATTTGTGCAGTGTGTGCTTCTGCTGTAATGTAGGGGTTCAGGGAATCTAAAATGTCTTTATGGTTATAGTAACTGCAGTTTTTGGGGGTTTCTAAAAGTAATATTAAGAGGAAAAGCTCACATGGTGTTCATCGTCTTTATAATGATCCCATTTCTTACCCATTTACTTCAAGGAATTTCTCTACTCACACAAATAAGTCAAGGCCATTACATGATATTTAAAAACATGCCTCAAAGGAGAAGTTCACAAAATGCCTTTCATCCCCATCCTTCTCCATCCTATCTGACCATCACTCATCATCTTTTCCTTACTGAGGACATCTCTCATCGTGAGGATATGTGCTGCACCTTTACCCTCTGATCCTCAGACCACTCTGTTAGCTCGAGTGCTGTGGTGCCAAAATGGTACCTGTTAGCCAGTAACACCACTGAAAGACCACGCCGGCTCTGAACGGCTGCAGGACTGTACCTGAGTCCTTCAGAGAAGAATGGGTACCATCCTGCAGCAAGGTACCTGCCTCAATATAGCTCTTCATTCCTTGTAGGAAACCCAGGGGCCAAGGAAACATCCCTATGCACATGCTGAGCTGTCTCAGCAGTAGTGCTGGGGCTGAGTGATTGAAAGTTAGTTCAGGTACGTCTAACTCACAGCCATGATGTGAGCACAGGTGTGCTGTATGGTGTGTCTAAGCAGTGCTCCCAGCTGCTGGTAGCGCAGGTTAACTCTGACCCCCTCTAGCTGTCTCCTCCCCAGGGCATCCCTGTGTACTGCACCTCACTTCCAGGTATGTAATGGGAAGTTGATTTTCCTGTTCCAGGCAGTCACACTGATTATGGGCAATCTAACTGTTTCCAAAGGCAATCTTCCTAGAAACCTGCCAGGAAGGGCATGCAAGTGCTCTTGGCTGAGGTCAAACAAGGCTCAATTTTGCCTTTCATTGTAGCTCTCTACGTGGCAGTGGCAAAAGTAGGGGGCAAAGCAGGGGAGCAGTATGAGGAACATACTCTTTACTCAAGGCATGCTGAACTAAACACTGGAAGCTGTTGTCTGTGATAATACCTGGAGCAAAGAGGTCACATCAGGTGCCCTCAACACAGCACTGCTGTGTCCCAGGGAACCCACCGTCCAAACTCTAGCAGAGATACCAAAATAGCAACAGTCAAATGAATAGATGGAGAAGGTGATGTGGCAAAGGGAGGGAGGTTGAGCTGGGACACAGGAGGAAAGGGGAACTCTCCTCTGCTGGCAGGGGATAGACTGGATCAACTATTCATTGTGTCAGGCAAAGAGACAAAAGACTTGATAGAGTGAATGGTGTCTATTTTTAGTAGAAAGAAAATGCCTTCTGCGTCTTTTGCGTAAGAGAAGTGCTACACATTTATTTCTGTTTAAAAAGAGGAATTCAATCTAGCTCTCCAGTTCAGCCAAAATGCCCATAAGTGTCATGAGTATCTTTAGAGATGATGACTTGGAGATGTCATGCCCATGTCCTTTCTACCGTACCCATTAATCCCCTGGCAGCTGCAGAGTGTTTTTCTGCAAGCTCGGGGGAGTGTGGAGAGGGCATGAGAAACCCAGGGGAGGGTGGCAATGCCCTGCCTGTGCCACGCAGGGCCCGGGCTTTGCTTTGGGGCAGCAACAGCTGGATCCCATCCAGCAGTGGTGTGATGGGGCAGGGCTGGGTGCAGATCCCCAGCCAAGCTGGATTTTAGTCCCAGAGGTGACAGCAATGGTCGTGTGCACCAAAGTTGTCATCTAGTTACCATAACAACGGGGCACATCCTTTGTAGTCCGGGCACTACATGCCTGGCGTGCGATGCTCAGCAGTTGCTCTAACAAGCTAAAAACGGCTTTTATTTTATTCTTGCAACATCTATTGTTTGGGATAGAGAAGGAACAGTAGCTCACAGCCATTGTGTTTTGTGATGGGGTTTTGCCAGCTTGTCCTAAAACTCGTGGGTACAAGGGAAGGGGATGTCCAGATGGCACCATTTTGCATTCTTATTTCAAAGATTTGGAAAATAAATGTGTAGCATGTATATACGCATAGACAGAAAACGCTTGCAAAAAACAATTTAGCATATCTGGGCTGATGATCCTGAATGTCACAGTGAGTTTTTTGGGGGTTTTATTCAATGTTAGCAATAGAAAATATTGCTGGGGTTTTAATAGCATGGTGTTCTCACAGTATGAATTGTCTGGAAGTTGGTCTGCTCTATCAATAACATGACATAAACTATTAGTGTAGACCATTCTTCACTATAAAATTTAAAAAAAAAAATTGTGTGTTAAAGAGTCAGGGTCAGGAATAACATGTTAACCATTTGCCTTTTTTATCTGTGCTCTCTTGTTCTGCTGACATTAAAGAGTCATAGCACAGGAAAGTGCAGAAGACGGCTCGTCATTCCTGTTGCATGACTCATCCCCTAGCATTCAGGAGGACTTTTGTGTGCATAATATTTCATATGGGCACAATTCTTTACCAGTAAGTCAAATTCTATTACCTTTATTTTTGTTTACCATCTTGATATTTGGTAGTACTTAAAATAATTTCTAAGGGACCTGATTTCCACCCTAACTCTCAAAAACACCCAAACCCTTTTAAGGTGACTCCAGTCATCTTTTAACACCTTGTCCTAAAATGCTCTGAGGGTTATTGCAAAGCGAGGCTAATAAAAGGTTTCTTTTTAAAATAATGAGACATGCATTATATTATTTTGTAACACTTTTCTCAACTGGCTGGGTAAAATATTTTCCTGTTGACATTTCTGAAGGAGGCAAGACAATTCTTGTTCAAGAATGAATTTATATGCAATGAGAAGCTGGAATAGCAACAGCAGTATTTGCAAGTCCTAATGAAAGCCATAATCCAGTGGAATAAGTCTGCTTCATAATGCTAAATCATTATAATTGCCGCCTACTCTTTCAAACCCACAGACCAGCAGCTCCAAAGTACTGTCTTCCTGTCTAGATATACTGGAGTCAAGAAATTTTCTCTCTCTGTATATACATATATCACCCACTTGTGATTCCCAACTCAAGCATCAGCATCAGGAATTTAACCACAAAGCCTTGAGTGCAGAGGGTCAGCATATTCGTTTACTGTTCAGCTGAATCAGTACTCCCTCCAGTTGACTTCTTCATTTAGCGTGGTTTTCTGTGTGCCATTAAGCTAACCCTGGCTCAAATTATCCTTGCAAATAACAATTCCCTACAAGTATTTTGAGGGAATTTTATGAATGACCCACTTTCAGGAACTGGATGCATTTTATTCCTGTAATACTTTTCAGGTATTTAGTATTTTCTGACTTTCTGAGATAACGGTTTTAGCATTTACAGTCTTGGCAGAATAGCAAAGGAATGCTCGCTACATCATGTTGCACTTGTTTAATGCTGCCTCTATTATTACCAGGAGGAACTGCACAATATAGTCATTTGAGGCCATAACCAGAAAAAAGTATATATTTTCCATAACAGGAAACCTTCTCTTTCTCCTACATGACCAAATTACAGTCTGCTAAAATCAACAGACAATAAACTAGCTGGGTTTTGAAGACTTCAAGAGTAATTCTGGTGCCATAAGCAGTCCGAAAATCAGCTGCTCATTTATCCAAGTTCCAAAATGCCGAGTCCATCTTTTTTTCAGTCACATAATAATCAGTTGCACCAAATTAGGCTTTTTAAAACTGAAACTATGTTACCATGAGGTGCTTGAGTATTTTGAACACCGAGTGAAATATTTGTGCCAAATCTTTGTTTTCTGGTAAGCACTGGATAAAGGCCATGCACTCGAAAATACGATGCATATTTTCTTTAATGTTTATGTAATTGTTTGTTGTTTCAGGGCAGTTATTGCATGCCGCTATTGGAAAGGAAAGGCATGCTAGATAAAAAGAAAAAAGGGTGACCAGTAAGAAAAAAAAGTGAATCCTCAATCTGTTTGCATGAGAAAATTTAGCTAAGTTCAGGCCTTGGGAACAAAGAAAGTGTTAACACTCCTCCAGGCTGCTCTCCCACTGCAGCTAAGAAGCTGTGAAAAAATAGACTCTTTCAGGGCTTGAATGTGAATGAGTTGAACTCTCCTGTTACTAGGAAATCTTTTCAGAATCAGACAGAACTGAGCAGGTTTTCAGTTAGTCGTATCCCATTCATTTCCTCACCCCTTATCCTCCACGTTCTGATTCAGCTTGTAACAGCACAGGTTAAGGCTTTTGAAGTCTGATCAAAGATCCCACACCGGCTGCAGAGTGGTGGAAAGGAAGGCACCTTGCCTTTTGTGCTCTTCCTAGTTGCAAATGTTATTGCTCCATCACAGCTATCACCGTCGTCTAAAACAGAAGAGAAAATGCAAATTGCTCTGGAACTTGGCTGGTATTTTAGTTGTTGAATTATGACTAATCCAAGAGGTTGGCTAATGCTAAATGATTTTGTTCCTTCTGCTCATATGCCGATTGCTTCTCAAATCCTGCTACCTTAGTACCTCAGCCTAAACTGTCACCTCTATCTAAAATGCGTTACAAGAAATATTGCTGAGTACACCTGCATCACCACTCACCGGGGAAGAAAAAGTTACCTGGCTCATGTCTTATGGCAACTGCTTACGAACCACTGGTGTGTTTTGATGTTTTTAGCCTTTCCATGCCATTGGAACGACAAGTGAACTGGAAAGCACCTTGTCATTAAACGGTCATCTTCTACGTATGATCAAAAGTCTCATTTTTGTGTGAGGCCCATGTAGCCTTATTTTTGCATGAGGTCCACATAGTTTACTTGCTAAGAAGGAAGGACTGGCAAAGAAGGACTCTGCCTATGTTAAGTCCCATTTTGAAAGAAACAGAAGTATTCCTATGGTGTCTGGAGTGATAGTAATAGCTTAAGGTACACCAGTAAAACAGCCCTGGATAAATCGATAGAGTTTTCAAGTTAACAATCTTAAAATGATCAGTAAGATACATTTTTCCATTAAGTTCGGAATCAAAGCTGGACAACGTCTGTCTATGCTTTTGCAAATAGGTACTCTTCTGCTTATGTTGACCCCTGAAACTATCTGTACATTTGGTTTTAAATCAGTGAGCAAATCTTGCTATTTTTTTTTTTTTAGTTGAAACAAAGTACTAGGTCATGAGCCAGTTAGACCAGCAAGTGACACCTCAGCCCGTCACTGTTAGCCCAGCAACTTTTATTGACTTGGTGTTTATATATTTATTGCTGGTTTTCTACCCCTTCCACTTACCCCTAAATTGCTGGGGAGGATGAGGTTTTTGATTTTGTTCTCCTTTTGGAGAACAGGTCTTGTGATAGAGAATAGGTGAGTCCCACGGCTGTTTTCCCTGTCACAAAGCTTTCTGCAGGAGCAGTCGTTGAGAGGAGATCATAAGATCCTTCTTGGTAGATGTGTGTGTGTGAAGAGATCCCTGTGCATTTTCCTTTGCTTCACAGGCCACCTTCCTCAGTAGCAACCTCTTCTCCTGCCAGGGAGCCATAGCACCAGAAAAGCTTATGAAGCATTTCTCTGACTGGACACTGGTGTCATTTTGCTGCCCAGCTCTCTTATTACTGAGAGTTTCTCACTGTCCACATCTGATGTCAGTACTGACATGTACCAAGCTAACCAAAATATTTTGACAAGTCAGCAGCACCATACCCACAAGCTAGCATTTTTCACTTATCTCAGCGTTTCTACTGCAGAAGAAAAAGCTAATAGTTTCTGTATAGCTTCTGATGCAGGGCAAAGGCTGTGTCCTACTGTCAGTTCATTTCAATTCACATTGCATTTTGTGATTGCATGTGCAAAAATTATTATTTTTATTATTTACAACATGATAAACAATGTTTCAATGAGACTGCTGATCTGTAGCAAGCTCTGCATCAAGCCTAGTACTGGGTTTTCCCCAGTCTGTGAAGGGTGAGCAAAGTTATAGGCAAAGGCTGGGGTCTGTTGAGTTCTGTTTTCCTTCACAACTTCATTATTTAAATGGCTGCTGATAAATGAGGTACACAAAATGACATTAAAATGACTCATGATGTCAGCAAGCATTGCTGCCTGGAAATGTCACATTGCTGTCATTGCACTGAGAGAACAGGACCCAGCATTGGCTGGTGTATACAATCAATAAGCAGAATTGATCCCTGATCCCTTCCTGCCCTTTGCAGAATAGAGGTACTTTTGGCTGGGAGAAGGTAGGAGAGAAAAAGAAACATATACAGTTGCATTTATGTTTGTTAATCAGTTTTATAGACAACAGAAATAAATATTTTTGTAACTTAAAATATAATGCACTGAAATCTTTCCTGGTGAGGGTGATTAAAACAGCATGCAATAGTGTCTGACGAGTGACATGAATTCATTGACTACCAACTGTTGAATCTTACATATTTGATCTGTTTCTACTCTTTATGTTTTATTAATGTCAACCTTCAGTTCTAATAAGGCTTGATTCTGTGCTTCTCAGCCGGCTATGAAGAAATGAATTTTCTGGGACTCGTTCTTGGAGAAGAAATGACGTGGGATTGAACCTGTCATTCCCGTGGAGCATTAACCAGGCTTTGGTGTTGAGGGAACTCTTTTAGATCCCTCCAAGCAACACACTTTTTATAAAGATAATAGCACACAGTAAAAAACACATTCTGTGAGCTCTGCAGCTTTATTTTTTGCTACATTGAAACGTGGAGGGAGAAAGTCATTAGGACCACAGGTGAGACTGTGTGATTCTGCATGGGTGTGCGTGGTGCCAGGTAGTGAGGATGCAAGGACCCTCTTCCCATTACATGGCAATTAATGGACAGAAACACAATTAATCAGCAGTTGTGATAATGTATTATAGCTTGGTAGATGTAATGCCTCTGGGTCTACGTGTGAACCGTGAGGATCAGGTCTCTGGTCAGCTTGTGGATCCCACAGGTAAGGAAAAGACCAGGATGCAGTCTTGTTCACCTCCTGCACCCGCTTTGCTGCTAGAGGAAAACCTGAGGATGTGGAGAGGAAGCAGGGGAGCCCTGGGATGAGCTTCAGCAAGTGGTCTGTCTCTGGTTGATCAGGGGATGGGGTTTGGTGCCTGTACGGCAGAGCATGCTGCTCCCACAGTCATCGAGCGGGCTGGTACACCCACACCCCTGTCCTGTCCAAAGCCACGCAGCAGCCTGGAGCCACTGCCAGAGACAGAGCCCCTGTCCCTGGATATAGAACCCCACTCAGTCAGTCCTGTTGTATACATATAGAGTCATTAAAAAGCATGCTGTTAGGAAAAGAAGATACAGAGGCAGGAACCACGGGCTGGCCTAATGAACCTTTCATTTTAGTGGCTGCTTTAGCTGCAGTCAGACCAGGCCTGACAGAGAGGGGATGCATATATTTTTTAGAGTTTTTATTATACCTGCTTTGTTCCCCTGCTTTTTTTAATGAAAAAAAAGTTCTTCTGTTTCTGTTTGTTTCAAGATATACTTGATTTAAAGCTAAGAGATTCTCCTGGTGGGGAGGTGTCCAAGAAGGCCCGGGACATTGAACGGACAGCCCAGATTTAATGAAAATAAATGGCATCTGCTCATGTGTAGCCATCTCTTATGGAGAACCCTATGTAAGTGTGTCTTGGTGTTTCTGTGATACAACAAGCCAGCCAAAATCCCCCCTTTATTTTTCTTACAAGGAAGACGTGACTCTTCTGATAATGCTTTTTCAATTTGTCTAGAAAAACCAGCACTTGAAGGGGGGCTTTGTTTCTGCAGTACAAAGATCACATGATTTGGGCTTCATATTTTTTAAAGAACAGATCTTAGGGGGCTTTTAAAGGTTTTTTTTGTTTGTCTTTGTGATAGCGTTCCTTACAATGTCGACAGAGAACACGTTCAATTAATCAGATGTGTTGTATCCTTTTGCATGAACCAGCCATCTATAAGGTATGCATCTCCCTCTGCATTTTTAGAGCAATTTTAGCCTGATGTTTTAATGCACAGGCGTATTACAGAATTGTTGTCATACAGCACATATTCCTTTGTATTTACTATGTTACACCACAGAATTATTTTGTTCTCACACTGTAATGTACATTTGTGAGAAGCTTTTCTGAAGTAAAAGTACATAACCAATGCTTTAAAAAAACATTGCTTGAGGAAATCATTTTATTAATCCTACACACAATATCCTTCCTGTCAAACAGTGGAATTTAGATGGCAGAATCAATAACATAGTATCCACATGGGAATTGCTAATACACAAATTAGTGCATGGTGCTTCTGCACTTGGTAAGAAAGATAGCTTGTGTTCCCTCAGTCTTTTATTGCTGTGCAATCAAAGAGAATTATGGACACAAACAATCCAGTAAAATATAATGGAATATTTCATGAATTGTGATGTTTACTAACAAGAGTAGAAGTTGCTCTTTTCAAGACACGGCTGAACAGAGTAGCAAGCAATATTTAGGGTAGTAATAAAAGGCAAATTATCGGTGTTTTCCTTTAAAGCCCATCACGGAGGTAAACTAAAATCTAATGCAATCTGGTAACGTTAATGCACACTCTTTACGGTGTAGCGTGTGAATATTAGAATAGTAATGGTTCATCATATTTATTCCACGTAGCAATATTCTTCCGTGTTACTGAAAATATAAAGGGATGTAAATTAGATATAATGAAATAATTTAATTTCTAATGGTTATAGAATGATCTAAATATACTGAACAAGACCCTATGACTGCCTGCTCCAGTAATTGCTCAGTTGTATGCTTATTTTCATAATCAATGCATTACTCAGACTATCTTTAGTGGAATTTATTACCTCATTTTCACTTTCACGCTACTTAAATATGCAGTAGGCAGTCCCACAGAAAATTGTGATCTGTACAGCAAAGAATCATGGTGTCAGAGGTCAGAGTTCTTTGTTTTCATTCCTTTGAAATCGCTCTTTAATATTCTAAAAAGGGCAAAAAGCATGTAATTTGCATTTAAAGTACCGCTTTCCTGCATTACATCCCCTTGAATATATCTTTTGGATAGTGGACATTTATCATAGCATTCCTCTTGACTCGGGAAACAGTGCAGAAGGTAGCTGGAGAACCTTTATAACCGTGCAGTACAAGGCAATATATCCGAAACTGCCACAGCATTACTATGGTAACCATCAAGCCTGTCGAGCTTCCAGCCATACTGAAAGGTAGGTTCAATTTTCAGCTCATCAACTCTTCCCGATGATTTACTTGTTGACACCGCACATTTGATATAGCAGTGTTAATGCCCTCTTGCATCGCAAGGGACTAATACCGACACCCTGTTTTATAAGGCGATACACCGTAGCGACCCCAGGAAATAATTTAAAATTGTAGAATTGTATTCCTGTCAGCAAATGCATAAAGTGGCATAAATTACCAGATTTTGAATCCTGCTTGAAGCTGCTGCAACTTTGTGTGGAAGAAGAGACTCTCTTCACACAGCAGCATGCACTATGAGTTTGGAATTGACATGAAAATCCTGTATTTACTTAAACATTTATAGGAGGGGATACATGCACGTTATCCTGGTGCGCGTATCCCTGTGCTTGCATCCTTCTCCAGTTCTTTATTGCGGAGATGGAGAATGTTTTGGCATGCAGCGGGATGATTTGTCTTTTTTGTCCTGTAGTATTCTCCATGGAAATGATCTGTGGTTTTGAGTAAGTATGGCAAATGCTGTTATGCCTCAAACAGATTACTTGAAATGTTACGTTTAGCATTTACACACCCACTTACTTTCTCCCCAGGGCAGACTGAAGCTGTGTCAGGTGGGCCAAATAATGCAGGGATTGCTGACTGACATCTTGATATTTATATTTTTGAAGCTGTCCCCCAGCTTTCTGAGGTCAATCCAAATACAAATGCTGTGTAAGCGAGCTTAAAGCGCTTTTGTTGCTGAAGAAAGGAAAGAAACCTATATTAGTTTTTAACACTCAAGTGGGTTCGGGAACAGTGAAACTTTTGAAGCCTGGTTTACTAGAGGATTTGTGGATGTGGATGTGTGTGTCACTTGGAGTGTGGTTGGATCCTCTGACATCTAGTTAGGTGAGAAATCTGATTGTCTGAATGGTAGGTAAAGGCAATTTAGTCTCTGTTATAATATCTCTGTTATTAGCCAATTCTTCTTTGTGTGTTGAAAGCCAAACTCAGCATTTAGCTTTTCTCTCAGTGTGGGTACCGATCAAATTTAACACCTCTGCTCTGATACCTGTCTTCAAAAACAATGTAGGAACTCAGCAGCTTTTTGACTTCCACTTTCTGTCAAATTTGATGGAAACTGACTGGTTGTTGTTAAACGTAGCGGACACAGGAGAGAGTGTGTCCCCTCTCACATATGCCACTCTATAATCATCTTTCTCTGGAAAAAAACAATGGGAAAAACACCTGCATGCAGCAACCAGTATACTGTTAGTCCAGTGCCCTTTGAAGAGGAGCTTCTTGACCAGAAAGGGTGTGACTCCATTTGAAATAACTTTCTCAACCCAAACATTCTGATGCCTGATAGTGTCATTCATCCCATCTTCCATCGCAAGGAGGATTTAAAGATCTGCAGCTTGAAGGATCTTTAGATGTCCTTTCCTTCCTTTCCCTAAAATAGTCGCTAAGATTCCTCTCAAAACATGATATTCATATTAAAAAAAAAAAAAAAAAAGCCAAAGCATTGCTGATAGTACTGGGGATTTGCAACAAAATCTGCCCAAAAATGTTACCCTTCTGCAGTGTGGAATACCTCACCTACTGAAAAATGTTTGTATTTGTTTGCCTGGAAAATTCTGTTTTTGCTGCTCCTTGGGACATAACTGTTCTTTATTTGTTGGTCAGTTTGGTTAGTGTGAACACCACATGAAGATAACATGGAAAACCCCCAAACTGGAAACGTGCTGTCCCTTACTCTTTCTTACAGTTTGAGTTTGGATTGTCTTCCGAATGGTAAGGGCAGAGGCAGGAGTGGGACCCCCATCAGACAGGCAGTTGTTTTGGCACATGTATTCATGTTCTTTGCTCACTCAGAGCTGGAGCTGGAGTAAGGGGCACTGTGCTACAGAAGTGCTGCTTTGGGTCCTTTCCCATTGGTGGGGTTTCGTTGCTGTTATTGGGGGGGTGACCTTGGCTGGCTGCCAGATGCCCACTCAGCTGCTCTCTCACTTCCCCTCCTCAACAGGACAGGGGAAGAAAATAAGATGAAAAGCTCGTGAGTTGAGATAAGGACAGGGAGATCACTCACTGATTACCATCATGGGCAAAACATTCTTAACTTGGGAAAGATTAATTTATTTTATTCGCAGTTAAAAATAGAGTAGGAGAGTGAGAAGCAAAGACAGGACTAAAACCACTTTTCCTCACGTCCTTCTTCTCAGGGTCAAATTCACTTCTAACTCTTCTACCTCTTCCACCCCCTAAGTGGTGCAAGGGGATGGGGAATGGGGAATGACTGCGTTATGCAGTCAGTCCATAACGCTTTGTCTCTGCTGCTCCTTCCTCCTCACGCTCTTCCCCTGCTCCAGTGTGGGGTCCCTCCCATGAGATACAGTCCTTCACAAACTACTGCAGCGTGGGCCCTTCCCATGGGCTGCAGTTCTTCAAGAGCTGCTCCAGCATAGGTATTACCACTCAAAGCTTATAGTGACCAGCACAGAAATGAAGACTCCAGCATGTGTTTCCCTACAGGGTAATGACTAAGATATAAGTGAAGTGGTGGGCAAAAAAAAATGTTAACTTCTGACTTTATGTTGGCACCACAATAGTATTATGTCTGGTGAAATTATGAAGAAATGTGTTTCTTCAAGAAGGCTGGCCTTCAAAAATATGTCTTCCTTACCTTAATTAGAGGGATCACTCCATCCCATGTGATGACTTAGTCTCATGTTCTGAGGATCAGTAGCACATTGTCATTGATGGCCCTGGGCTTTGTGGGGAAAGGCCAGAAGAAAAGGGACACTGCACTTCATAAGGAATAGCAAGAAGGAAAATCTGAGAAAGGAAGAATGTGTTTTTGTTTAAACACTTGACGGTGATAGATGTTGGTTAGTGTTGCTTTCCAGACCACAGTTGCCTGAAGGCAGTAAAGTTCACTTTTTCTGGCAGGTCATAGCTAGAGCTTTGTTTGAAACATTAGTTTTTGGCGATGCTGTTAAGTAGAAACTTAATAAGCATCCACATTTTCACAGTCCTAAAGCTCTGTCTGGACTGAGATTTAAGTAGATGTATGTATCTTTCTGGACAGACACAGATGGATTCAGTTCTTGTTGGAAAGCTGCTTATAATTTCCTTTGGGCAGTTTATGCATATCACAAATTAGAAATGTGCCTAATAAAACCTGGTATCATCTTATAATTAGAGCTATGTTCAAATAATCTTTTCTAGAAAGGTGTTAAGACTTTGAAAAAAATGCTGACTTCCTAGCACGAACGTGGTAGATAATTTAGTAAAAGTCTTCTATTTTCTAGAATTGTGCATCTTCGAAATTCATCCTTTGCCACAAAATTTGCTTCCAGAATCTGAGCTTTCATTTAAAGAGAAAATTGTCCCTTCACTTTTATTGCTGCAAAGACAATCTTAAAAAATGTGAAGGCAAGTGTGTCTTCCTTCATGATCTTGACAATGTGAAATATGAGAACCTCATTTGAGTGGTTATTAACTCTGAAACTTTGAGTTATTATCAAGTGCTTTGATAATTTTAAAGCTTGCTCAACTACTTCAGTGCTGTCCTTTTTAGCAGATGTAGCTTCTTTGTTAGCCTGTACTATCATCATTAATAGCTGTATTGATTCAGTCATTCATTTTTATATTTAATTCATTACAAAAGTGCAACCACGGAAGAGGTTACATAACCCAGAAATCTCAGTGCACTAAGTTGGAAGTTGGAAGAAGGAAGCTATAAAATGTAAGGGACGCTTCCTTCCTCTTTGTTGCAGGAGTCATCCTTGTCTTCTTGATACTTCTGACATATTTTACACACTGTCATTTGGATAGCTTTTGAATTTTGTTCTTTCCCTCCATCTCTACATGTTGCTGCCAGGAAGATTTTTTTTGTTTTGACAGTATTATTGGCTCTACTCCATCAGATTCCAGCACTGTTGCAGTAATAGGAAGCCAGTGACTCTGTAGGAGTTTTCACTGTCCTGGTGTTCTGTGAAGAGTATCCATCAGTGTATATGCTAAAATGAGTAAACACTGATAAAGGGCAGAGAACATAATTATTATCCATGCTTTGCAGTTACGGAGCTCTGTGATGCATTCACTAGTGCTATTTATACATGTGCCACTGAGTAGTCAATAATATCTCAGTGCTTCAGTTTTAAAATAAAATATGGCTTAAAAATGCTCTATTAAAATCTAAATGCACTGAAATGCTGAAAGAAAGTTTCTTTTGATTAAACATACTTATTTTCGGTTCAAAAGAACACTATCTCACGATGATGGTGCTGAAGGAAGTCATCGTTTGCAAAGCAAATCTATGACAGTTCTGCTTCCAAACTGTAGAGCCTAGGAAGGGGTGGAAAATGAAGGTAAGTAGACATCTGAGTCTTAAATCATGTGGGATATTAATAGATAGGCTGAAGTTTTAGAGAAGGAAGTCTAGGGGGAGGAAAAATGGAACAGGTGCTTTATAGGACATGCAATTATGAGCTGGTTCTCTTCTGGTTGTGGATGGGACTCAGTGCTGCGTGACAAAGGATGCTTCTAGCAGGCAATGTATATGATGCTCAGACATTTTATAGAGTGGGCAGGTGGCATGTGAGTGTGCATGCTGGTGTTGGTTCCCTGGGAAGGACTGAAAAGGCTGGAGGAGTCTTGCTTTGGGGACATGCTTAGAAGGACTCTGTGGTGGATAACCCACTGCTGAAGCACAGGGGTTGTCTGCATAATGGAGAAGTGGGGAGAAATGCGAAGGGTATCTGGGAAGGGATAAGCTCCAGCATGATCCTGCTGTCACCTGTAGGAGATTTCAGAAAAAGCCACTAGCTACTTCTTCCAAGAATACAAAACTAATCCCCCTGTACTATAGAAGGGAGAGTACCATGTTCTGTGTGCTAATTTGAAGTTCTCTTTATAATTTACTTCATTTGCAAATCATGTCATTGACTTTCCATGTCATGCAAACCTAAGCTCCCAAGTGAAATATATTGTTTTAAGAAAAGGTGGACAGCAGCATAAATCAAGTATGAGCAGGTCATTGTTCCATGGCTCTTTCCCCTCGGAGAACATACAGTAATGAGATTTAGAGAAGGTGGAGGCAGGGCTTGCAGGAGAGAAATGTATGATGGTGACTGACAACCAAAGCAAGAGGAATAAAGGGACCCATGTTTTCAATTAACCATGTCCAAGATCAGACCTTGAAAAACATGAGATAGTGCCTATGTAAACTATGCATAATTTTTGCCAGCCTGTATCAAAATGAGACATTATCACAGTGTGCATTGGAATAGGTTGCCAGAGGCAAATACTTCTGTGATAACTCCCCCAAGTGAATAAAAAAAAAAAAACCACCAACTTACATGCTGTCAGCTGTAACGTTTCATCTGTTGGCAGCCATTTTCCATTTGGGAAGCATGTTTGGCAAGTGGCAGAAACAGAGCCTTTACACCCAAGAAGAAGGGATAGAGAAATGGAACACATTAGACTATATATTTTTGTTTCTAATATTTTTCTAAGCCTTTTTCTTTTGGGGTTTTTATCACTCATTTACATAATTTTTCACTAAGTTAATGCATTGCCAGTCATCAGAGGTTATGCACAGTATTGCATATGCACACAGTATTGCAAAGTCTAAATTTGTTTCTGATTTGATTTTTCTGTGATATTTTAATGACCTGTTCTAGCCATCTATATATTTTTCCATACTGATGTATTTTAGTGGTATGACTAACAAAGTGTTTGATTTGTACCTGAATCAAAGATGGATTCTGCTGATAAGGAAAATCCAAAGTACCTTAATGGCCTATTCGCTGGCCAGTATATCTGACACTAGACATAGTACAAGAAAAAAATCTTGAACAGTGATTTGTCTGCTTTTATACCCAACTACATTCATCCAGGCTGAACTCTGCTCACTCATTAAAATATCTCTGCTGCTTGATAACTGGAATTTATCTTCTCTCATACACCTCATTCCTTTTATCAGAGGTAATTAACCTTGTGACTGATTCAAACCACCTTTTGTGTCTGTTAATAAAAGTCCCTTAAAAATATACGCCTCAGATGTTCAAAAAATGAAAATTAAGATGATAATTTCAGAAGTAATGTGAACCGTGAAGGTTTCTCGCTTGCCTTGGTTTGTTTGTGATCTTGTTCATTTTTGCAAGTTTGGGATTTGTATGTGTTTGAGCCTTGTTTGTTCTAATATACGTATGTCTTTTTCTTGTTTTACTCTCTTATTTTAGTGTGCCTCTTATTCTGCAGCTCTAATGCATAGACTTGTCGAGCACTTTTAACTGTTTAGTGTGTTTCCTTGAGTTTTCCTTGAGGTTTGTTATTTGCAGCCAGTCTACAGAGCCATGCTTTTGGAAGGATTTCCATTGGCAGTGGCATGGCTGTGTCCTGTGGATGCTGCAGGTGTCTCCTCTCCACTCAGACACGTGCAGCTGGTAAAAGTACCTTGTCTTTGAAGACATGGCAGGTTCCTCGGTTACACTGAGCTAAATTTGCTAACCTTGTTGATTCACGTGCAGTATTGTGCTGGAGCGTTCTCCTAAAGTGAAATTAATTTCTTAGACATAGTCTGCCAGATTTTCTGTGTTGAAATATATATTTGCTCTGCATTTAGGTTCAAATTTCAGGAGCTCCATGTTGATCTGAAGTCTTTGCTTTCTAACAGCTGTTAGACTGCAGACCTCTCAGTCATGGTCGCAGTAAGAAAATGGCACTTTCTTTGAGATAAATCTCAGTTACTAAATAGTTGCAAGGACTGACTTATTGCCCCTCTACCCCCTAGGAATATCTCGGTGTGTGGCTTGGCTTTGCACATAACGTGGTTTGAATAGAGGCTGTGTGCAGGAGGGGCAGCCCCACACTTCCTCCATCTCATCTGTTTCCCTGGCTTATGTTGTACTGGGTTGAATGATCTGTAAGCGCAGGGTGAGTCAGTTCAGTCAACTGATTGGATAGAAAACCTTGGTTTGGCAGATTAATCTTCTGTCAGGCAGGTCATCGTGCCAGCTGGTGCTGCGGTCGCATGGTTGCTGCTTCTGATGCTAGGGAGGAGTCTGGTGAGAGGTGAGAGAGCTTCTTTCCACAGCAGCCCATGGTTTCACCAGGCTGGATATAACTTTGTACTGAATTCCAGGACCGGTGCCTGGATTTTGAGACCTGGTGAATGGATTTTATGCAGTCATTTGTTATGCATTTCATGCTGGACTGGTTTTCAGTCTCCAGAAACACTGAACTGTAACTGCCAATAAGCTCTGAAATTGAAGGGGGTTTTGTCTTTACAGATTATGTGTGATTACAAGCTAAAATGAATACTGTTTAACTGTGTTCTTCTCTCTTCATTGCTGCCTGTGTTTCTCAAGGTACTAATGTAAAGTTTACCAGTCTTTAGTGTCCTAGATTCTCTGTGCGTTTTTCTAAAGTTCAGCCTCAGAAAAGCTTCTCTTTAGCCCATGGACATCTCCTCTGGGTTGTTTGGGGGTTTTTTGGTTATTAGCATACCCCTCCACATAAGCAAGTGGAGGAGAATTAATGTAAGCAGGCAGCGGTTTGCATTACATGTGAGAAGAGGGAAGTGCTCTTTCAGTACAGACCTGTGTAAGCTCTTGTGCAGCCCTTTCCAGAGCAGCAATTACAGGGGAACATCACAGACAGGCACTTTATAGAACACGGAGATAAAACAGCTGTTCAATCAAGGCAGCTCCTCAGCCCAGAGAGGCACTTTCCTTCTGATCCTGGGAAGTCCTGAGACCACTATTTAGGGTGGTCCGTAGACTCCAAGCCCTTCCCCGCAGGACGGATGATGCCCTGAAGTCTTCGAATGCGTTACACCAGTCTTTGGTCCCATTCTAGCACTCCCTTGTTAGGTTTTTGGTGGAGAAGGATCTTTTCTTCTCTCATGAGAGGGAAGGACCTTGCTTTGTCTTATGACATTTACCGCCTCTTGAAATTAATTACTACCTTTCTCTCTTAGCAATTTTGTTTTTCTCTTCCATTAATGCTTTTATCACTTATTGTAACAATTCTTGCCATACACTTTTCTTATTTGTATTGGTATTCATTCCTTTAATTTGATTTTAAGATGCTTCACTTTGCTCCAAAAGTCCTTCTAGTTGTGTATGGATTACTGCCTTTATCATGCCAGCTATAAGACCCCTCTTGCAAAACTTTCATGTTAGCACTCTTGTGTTTCTTCCAGCCCTTATTTGGTGACAGTGCCCCATAAGTATCTGCAAAGCTATTTGGGGGGGGGGGGGGGATGTTTGTTTTCCCTCAGATCCCTCCTTAAAATCTCCTCCTCTGTTGTAATGCTATAAGACCAATGGCTTGCTGGTGTGCTGGCTTGGCTAGCCATCAGCCCAGTCACAGCTATGCCCTTTCTCTGTTACTGCACTCTTTCTTTCTCCTCCTTCTCTCTCACTTCTTCCCACATGTAAGCTCTCTAAGACAGGCACATTGATTTTGATTTCTTTTGAAGACAGTCAAGCCGAAAGGGGGCTTGGTCCTTGACAAGGACATCTTAGTTGTTTAGGCATGTACTTATAACTGTTGTCCCTAGTCCATGAACATTTTTTTTCCAGTACCTGTTTCTCAGCCTTAAGACTTTTTTTTCCTCCCAGTATTTTTTTTTTTTTTAGCCCTAATCTAACAGTCACTCATGTTCTGATTTATATAATTTTGGAAAACAGTCACAAGTTTAAAGTGTCTAATTATTTCATCCAAAGTGTGATGCGTGTGTTTGTTAAAAACATCAAGTTTCTTGTTTGTTCTTGGTTTCTTGTAATTTTAATTAGCAATGGTAACTTAATTATAGTCATTGTGATTAGAAGCTCTCTCATATGCACCATGCTGTTTACTACATGTATTATTCCATTTGCTGTGATAAAAACAAATGCTTAATTCCTGGGTGTGGAAAACATGATGTAGACCTTAGAAGCAGAACTAGAATTTTGAAGCTGCCTGGCTGTGCTTGAATAACCCGGCTGAATAAATTATCTCTCTCATTCTTGGGATGGCAGGTTTACCACTCAAAAAACCTTTCTATTAATTTTATGATCATCTTCTTCTGCTCAGTAACAAGATAGCAATATTCCTCTCCTTCTCTTAGCATTAATTGGCTGCGGTTCTATACTAATATATTTCTAGGGTCCCAAATGTACCTTTTAAATGTTCATTGCTATTTAGTGAAACCTGTGTCAAACAGCTCAAGGAACTGCTTTCTTAAAGGATGTGGGGTTTTAATGCAACTGGCTAAACATGTGAAAAAAAGCTTATGGCTAAAACGTAACTACTAGAGATCAACAGTTTTATTCTTTGTAAAACGATAAGGACCAGATCAGCTCAAAGTTCTTCACTAAAATCAGAAGCAATTCCAAATCAACACGTATGTAATGGCGAGCAGAAATCAGTTCTTCAATTGGAAACAATTTTGTTTCTAAAAAAAAAAAGAAAAATAGTAATAAAACACAATCTTTTCCTTTTGTTTAAGAAAGGACCATGTTTCACTGAGATCATGATATTTGTCTTAAACATGTATGAAATGAAAATTTTTATGCAGTGAGTGCTGCTTCAGGCTCTAAACCCTGGAAAATCCCATATTTAACCTGAAGCACTTACATAAGAAAATCTCAGTAATAAAGCTTAACTGCCTGATGTCTCAGTATAAAAATGTAATTCTACATCTGTGCAAAGTATACTGCTGCATTTGGAACTGATTCTGGACAATATCAGACGATGCCAAAATGCTGATCGAGTGACGAAGACAGTGGAAAATTACAAAATTACCTAAGATCTGTGAGATACTGTAGGTGATTTCCCAGGGCAGTGTTGCTTGTTTCATGAAGACGGTGTTTTCCAATGATTTCTATATGCATCTGTATTTCCTCTTTTTTATCCTTTCAAGCCCTTAGGACAGTTTATAATCCTTTGGGTTGTCTTTTGTTTTGGTTTTTGCTCTCCTCTTGTCACATCTCAGTTGAATCAGGATGATAAAATAAACTTTGGATGCATGCAATGCTGATTCCATTCTTTTATTCAAGACGGTCTTGCTTGCTTTGTACAATGTAAGTGAAACATCCTCTGCTTGACCTCCAAAGACCTTTCTGACATCTTGCGCACTATTCCCTCATGTTGTATACTCTCTATATTTAATAGTATCTGTTTCACTGCCCAGTACTATTTCCTTCTCTTTACTGATCTCCTTGTTCTATTTGTTTCTTCCTTCCTTTCTGGTTGTTATTACCCCGCTCTTTTCCTCTGGGAAATAGCAGCTGCTTGAGTTAGGTAATTAACTGATGCACACCAGATCAAAGGGCTGAAGATGGGCCTGTAAGCTCAAAGTTCATTCAATTGCAGTGTATAAATGACTTCTGGAAACTTCCTTGATCAAAACATTGAGATAGTTGCCTCGTGCTATTTTTTCATTATACTCAGGAAGCTACTTGTAAAGAATTCTGGATATTGACACAAATCACCCAAATGCTTGAGCAATGATGGGAAGACCACTCCAGCATGGCTTATGGTAGGGACAGTGCTAGATGGAAGATACGACATTTTCTTTGTGAACTTTATGCCAATGAGAAAACTAGGTCTAACAGCCACTTGCCTTCAAACCAAGGTATTGACCCTTTAACTGAGGCCACTTCTCTCCTTCCTGCCCCAAACATTATCACTACAGTTTTTGGGCTGAAAATGATGGTCACAGGTGGATAGCAGAATTTCAAAAGCTTGTGTGTACGTGGGTGGTTTATTCCATTGAGCCCCTTAAGAGCATGTACATTGAAGAGCAGAGAAGGTTTTCAGGACAATCCTCCAGGTGCAAAACCAGTCCAGTGGCATTTTTCATCATCATTCAATGTATCTGTTATTGTGGTTTAGGTTAATGGTGGCTTCAGTCATGGAGAAGACAACTGTAATAAAACAGTGCATCCTTTTTCTATCCTCACCCCTGCAAAGCAGAGCTCTTCCCACCATTTCTTTCATTTTTAATGCAGCTTATCCATGTTTTTAAGCTGTAAAATTCATCCTTGACTACTAATACCGATAGAGAAAAGACTATGTTTAATACACTTCTCTGGTTGAAATATTAGACACTAGCATTCAGCTTCCAGGGAGAAATAAAACAAAACAGTGTTGGAATCATTTGTGACAAAGCAGGAAATGGCTTGGGCATGCTTTCTTACTCTTGTCCTCAAACATGATTATGTTCTTCTGCTGATTGGATATTGACTTATCGGCATCGGGATTAGACTTTGCAATGAATAAATTACAAAGGAAAAAGTGTATTGCTGTCCAAGAATAATCAGACTTATTGGATACTGCTTTCAGGGGGATGCTCAAGCTGTATTAGCAGTGGTTACTGACTCTTGTAGGGCATTGTCATAAGACAAGAGTACTGTCCCTCTGACTTTTCCAGTTCTCCACTGTTACTGCTATGTTCTCATTAGTGTAAAGCTATTGAAAAAGTTATAGCCCCATGTGAAGCACTCAATAAAATTATTGGTATAGGGATAAGTAGTTTGGGGATGAGAGGGATTTGAAGAAGGTGAAAGATGGCATAGAAAGTGGACATAGATTGAAAATTTCTTTTAATAGTGAAACGTTTCTGCTCAGGTGTGCTCCTGCAGTACTGGCATCCCAAAGTTAGCATATGTGTAAGCTTAACCTGTGTGTAAGGATGTTGATAGTGAAGGCTTACTCCTATCGCTACCCTTGGGAGCAGTTGGGCTCAGCCACATGTGACTAGGTATAGGGACTAGGGATATACCCAACGGTTTTGTGGGCTGAAGCCTGCCACGATACCTCCCCACCACTCATTTCTGTCAGTTGTAGGAATAACTATTTTGTCCTTTGGAGAGGACTGTGGGAAGGGCACTGGAGGGTTGGGTGCTTTCAGGTGCCTTTGCCCTGCAGCTTCACTCAAGACAGGGCAGCTTGAGCAGCTGATTGGAGTCCCACCTTTATGGGATACCCCAAGCTGGGCAGGCAAAGTCAGACATGCAGCATCAGACTCTTGCTCAGAAGACTGTGTGTGGGCGGTAGGCTGTCTTGGCTTAAACCCAGGTAAAAACCCACATTCATTTTTGCAATGAGAACTGTCAGAATGGACATTTGGCAAGGGGAAGCAGCCCCACTGAGGGCAGTGGAGAGGAAGGAATTGCACATGCGGTCTGTATTTTGCAGTAACCGAGCGGCAGCAGACACCCTGTGAAGTTCACAGCTGCTGCCTCTAAATCTTGCTTAGGTTTCCCTGTGATCCTACTCTGGGGCTGTTCTTCCTATGAGTACTGCTGATCCCGCTGGGGGTGCAGGGGTCTCCATTCCTGCAGGTACATGGAGGGAGAAAGGAACCACACTGGTACAAAGTAGCAGCATCATGCTACAACCTGGATCACAGCTAACATTTTCCAAGAGGGAGTTGGACCCATGGCCCCATCTACCCATCACCGGCCTTGGAAGAGAGCAGTCTATCCCCACTGATTTTAATCATGAAGGAAAGAGACCCTTTAATATTCTTCCTCTGTGCCCTAGAGCCCTTGTGGAGAGGCCAGAAATATCATCTGGCCCTCAACACTTGCCCAAGCAAATTGAATCTATTTATTACTGCCAAAATGTGTGCTTTCTGTTTTGTTTACATTTGGAGAATTGTGGTCTTAGACAAATTGTCATTGCTTCCAAGTAAAATACTCTGTTCCTTGTTATTGCTTTCAAACTTCAAAGATAGACTGAGGGGCTGAAAGTGTCAATATGTTATTAATTCTACGGTGGCAAGTTCCTGGCACCAGTCATTCAGATGAAGAGCTGTGATAAAGTGAAGCAGTTTAAAATTACAGCAAGTTCAAGGTAGATATAGTACCTCATTCACAGTATCTTCAGGCGAAATACTGAGATGAAATTGGTGAACTTTGATTGATTGTTTGTTAATCACACCAACGGACCGAGTTGACGAAATCACCTGCCCTTGCAAGATATTGTGCAGCCATTCGTTTCTATCCTGTCATTCGTGCAATTTGTGCAAGAAATACCTTTTAAAAAATGAATTAAAATTGATGCAAGTAGCAGGTAGTGCAGATGCAGCTCATCTGAATTCCAGCAATACCCATTTCACAGGGGCAGGGGAGACAAATGCACTTTCATTTTTCCCCCAATCATATTTGATGAATATGAACTAGATTAGAGTATGATTATAGACAGAAAAATAGCTCTGAAGGAAGGCTATCACTTCGCCTTGTGTATCAACCCCCCAGAGCGCTGAACTGTATTTGCTCATGTCCATGGTAGAAAGAAAGATACTCTTGACATTGCCCCACAGTGCCAGTAGAGCAGTGAAGTAGCAGGCTTCAAAGATTGACTCTGTCTGTCCTTCCTCGTATGTTATACTGAAGTCTTTTCACATATACTGGCATTTCAGCACCTCTTTTCACACAAACTTAGTGTGAAAAGTCCATGTTGCAGAGCCTCGCTGAAGCAATGTGATTTTTCTGATTTTTCCATGTAGTTACCTTCCATCTTTCACTTCCACTATAATGAGCTTCCAGTTCATTACATCAGTCTCTGAGTGCTCATTCATGAGCAGCTGAGCCACTCTGGTGCTTTGCTGCTGTCTGGAGTGAGAGCCTTGCTCCTGCTCTGTCCTGTCCCCTTCCCATGGCTTCACCATCTACCCCTTTCTTGCACTGGCTGTGATGCTTGTTGACACTCCTATGAGTGTATTTAATCCACAGAAATGGCAGAAGACTCCAGGGTTTCCTGCATGGAGTGGTTTTATGCTGTTTTGGTGTTCACACACATTGCTTGCTCTCAGTGAACAGGAAGTGCTGGGGAAGGTGGTGGTCAGAGGGGCCAGGGAGCCCTTACCTGGTGGGCCACTGTTTCTGCTCACCCACCTCACATTGCTATGATCCTGAAGTCAGCTCGGTCCGTGTGATGTGTGAGCTGTGTAACAGTGTCCAAGCAGGGTGCAGAGATGGATGCAAAGCAAGACTGTGCATCTCTCTGGAAGTGCCTTGCACAGTGATGGGCTGGACCCCTTCCTGAAACTCTTCCCATCTCCTTCTCTGAACAGCGGCAAATCCGAGTGATAACTCTTTGTATGTGTATTTGAGGAAGAGCGCCGGGCTGCTCGTATCTCTACAGCTAAGGAGGGAATCATGCATGATGCTGAGGAGAGCGAGGCTGAAGCGTGCAGGTGGGACCTGGGAAGGTGCAGCGCTGCAGGGGGAGGGCAGCCCTCTGTCCTGTGAAGCATCGCTGAGGGCATGGAGGTGTCCTACACAAGAGACAGTCCTGAGAATAGCTGAATTTGCGTTGAGAGTCCATGTTGAATTTGCAGTACTGGCAGCACAAAAAGCATACTTTGATTTGCAAATGGCTGCATTTTATATGTAAATTACTGAAAAAGATAAATGGGGAACCCCACAAAGTCGCTTTTAGTTAACGTCAGAATGTAATCCAATTTTAATGAATACTGCCTAAACTTTTAAAGAGCTTTCACTTAATTGGAAAAATGTTTATTTGCTGCGTTCATCTTTTTTTTTCTTAATGAATATTTGAGATGCATTTGGAATATATTGCATAACACCAATAAAATTTTTACTAGCAATATGTCTGGGTTTGTGTGTGTTTGAATAAGTTTACTTTCCTATTTTTATACCCGATTGTAATGCAGGAACTCTATTATACATCTTGCAGCCTGCAAAATAAGCAACAATTAAATGACTCACTGGGACTAATTAAAAGTAATTCTTGCTGTTCACTCCTTGCTTTCACATAGAGCAACATGGAAGGTGTACATCAAAATCTTAGGCATGCTTCTTGTCCTTTTATACCTTCCACCTGATCTGTGAAAATTGCCTGCTCACTGCAGGCACTTTTAGGTGGAAAAATTTTCCTCCTCTTTACAAGACTGTTAGGCCAGTGTGCATCACTTCATAAAGGGAAATAGCTTTCTACTATGCTGGTAGAGCAGAAACTCAGCTAGGCTTTGCAGAAGGTGAGCGCAACACCCAGGACTTTGGCTGTGTAAGGGGGCTGGACACAGTGGGAAATTGCTTTTATGAACAAAAGGACCTGAGAATGGGACAGGGTGGTCTGCAACAAGTTGAGAGGGCAGAGGTGCAAAGGGCGGGAGATTGTAGCAGAGAATGGTATCTGGATAGTTACTTATCATGTAGTGAAATGCTAGGGCTATTGGTAATGGCAGAGGATTTCTGTTTTGAAACAATCACTCACGGACAAAAGGATGCACTACTTAGGTTTTTGTATGGCTGTGGTCCTAATTTAAATGGCAGAAGATGAAAATACGGAGGTTAAACATATTTTTATTCTCTCTTCACAATCCTCCCTTGCCTTTGGTTTTTTTTTGTTTTGTTTTTCTTTTTTTTTCCCCAGTAGTATTTTTCAATGAATTCCTCAATATGAAAAAAATGCTTTTCGTCCAACAGTCTAAGAAAGCCTCTGGAATTAAAACACAAAGTGTTAGAGCTGAGTGATATGTCAGGTTCATGTTGAAATAAAGCTTTTTTTTTGCACATAAAGGAGGGGATATCAGTCTCCAGATCAAAAGACCTTGTTATCCATTCATTCCACCCAGTCTGGGTTTTATGAGGTTTCTAATTTTTTTTGTATAGTAAGAATGATTTAATAAAACAATCATGAAAATGATTTAAATCAAACTTACACCATTGGAAAGAGATAGAGGCATAGGAGGATGTTTCAATTTAATTTAAATCTAATTTTAGCAGGAATAATTGAAGCTTTCCTTTATCCTGATCTCTATTATCACTGAAGTTTTAAGTGAATATATTTACCGTTTACATCTGCCAGTCAAATTCTAATTTTTTTTAGTTCAGAAATATTGCGGATTTATGGCACTCTCTAAATTCCTATGGACAAGTAAGCTTTGATTAGGTAGGCAAGATATTACCTTCCCTGCCAAATGAAATTGCCTTTCATGTTAATTACAGAAAATAATAGCTGCTGTTGCAATAAAGATCAAAATTTCAAAAACAAAAGATTAATACCTTTTCTCAATAAATTGAAAAGTACGTGACTGTTAGTTTAGCAACAGTCTGAAACTTTATATGCTTTTGTTTTGAACCTCAGCATCGATGCAATTATGCTCCCCCCAGTCTCTATCTTGTCACTTGTACCACTGCTGGAAAATGCTGAACTGACAAGTGAGGAGATGATTGCAACATCTTTTTTGCCTATGCCTAGTCTATAGCATATGAACTTTGTGGTTGTAGTCTGACACCCAGCCCAAGTCCCAGCTCCAGCAAGCTTTCTCAGGGACTATTTTGGCTCCCTGAAATAAATACTGAGATCTCTAACGACTGATATGCCGACTCAGAGCCATCGGGTTTATTGAACTGAGGACATGTGCAATGAACTGTATGAAACATGGAAAAAAAAGAGTTTTGCATCTCCTCAACCAACCCAGATGGTCAATCAATCCTGAATACTATTTCTCAGGGTGTAATGAAGTCTTGAATCATAGACACTTCTAATCTCTGTTTTACCATATTTTTGCTAAATGCATATTATCCATGTGTACTAAATACATATTATATCAGTCTTTTTGATCATTAACTGGGATCTATCCATTCTAATTTTTTTTTCCTATAAATTTTTAACATCTTTCAGGAGCAAATTAGAACACAGAATTGTGTGAATCCCAGAAACTGCTAATTTATCTGGGAAAGAATCATGATTAGGAACCGCCACACATTTTGGTCTAAACCTCCATTAATTTGTTGACTAGAAATGAAACTTTTCAAAAATTTGTATCTGTTTTCAGGTTTCTCCATTTATGAACATTCAGCTTAGAGGCATGCAAAGGTTGAAGAGGTAATGCAAGTTAAGGCCATATAAACTTATTTTGAATGTCCTTTGCACACCACATTTGATGAAGTCTCTTGAATGAGCACATCTCAAATGTAGTGACTTCTGACTAGCAGGACATTGCAGACTGGGAAAACTAAAATGTACTTAACTGCTCCCACTGCTGAAATAGTACTGAATAGCATGTGCAAAGGTGGGATCTGGCAGAGGTCTTGTACTTATCTGGTATGCAGAGAGGTTTTCATCTTATCCAGTTTTTTTTTTTTCTTTAAAGGGCAACACCTGGCTCTTGAAACCAAAAGCGTAAGAAAAATTAGAACACAGAATTGTGCAAATAGCAGAAACTGCTAATTTATTTGGGAAAGGATCACAATGAGGAGCCACCACACAAATGCACAAGACATGCTCAAGTAGCAATATGTGAACTCAAGTAGGCATTTTAATTACTCTAAAGCACGCTATGAATGAGTTCCCTTGTGAACTAATCAGGTGGGGTTTTATATCCTTTGTATCATATTTAATTATAAAATAAATAGGTATTTCTCATTGCTGATAAACTGTTGAAACAACATACCCAAATGCACGGAAAGGTTAAATTATCTATTTCTTGTAGAATTCAATAGCACTTGGGCACTTTTTGAACATCTAAAAATTATAACCTGATATTAGCATTTTCTTCTTTTTTCTTTTTGTATGACCCCAAAATGGCATAAACTTGAGATGTAGTCTGAACACATTTAATAACAGCATTACCTGCCCCCCCCCCGCCCCACCAGTATCATTTCCCTGTTTATTTCTGTCCCTATCAGTTGCCTTCCTTTTCTAGCACCAGTGGTTGTGTGGCAGCTTCATGAGCCAGCTCAAGGGGCTGGGGAAAAAAGCAACATTTCTCTGATCTGATTCATCACATGCCTGCATAAGTCGCTAAAAATGGGAAGAGCAGGTAGGGATTGAAATTAATGGACAAGGGGAATGAAGAGGGGGGAGGACTGCTGTTTTTGGCAGCTGTGATGATGAAGGTGTTGCTGAGGACTGTAGTTTCATGCTATGCTTAACCCAGTGAAACTGCAGGCTGCCAGTGAAGGATAGTCCTGCTCCTTCTCCATCCCTAGTGATCATGGGCCAAGTCTGCGGAAAGCCAACCAACCAAAACAGAAGTTCTCCGTTGGATCTGTTCACTAAGCAGACTCATCTTGTAGTTTCCTCCTTGCTATGTGAAATGCAGGTGGGAGGAGGGACTTTACTATCAAGGTGAGAGATGTGGAGAGGAAAAGTCATAGCTTCTTGTTGACAACCTGCATGTGTACTGAACTAGACAGACAGCAAATGTCAGTCCTCATTCCTTGCTTTATGCTAGCTATGAAGCTCAGAATTTCACTTGTCTCTGGGAGTGAGGCTCCATAGGATTTTTATTGGCATTTGTTTCTCTGATTTCCTGGACTTCTTAAAAAATTTCCATCTTGGAGCTATAAAATATTTTCTGAAGAGCTGTAGGCTGCTTATTTTGGCTCTTCCAAGGCTTTAAATATCAATAGTACTGTTATAAATTGTAGCCACCAACATGGGCCTCCATAAGCTAGCATAAGTTACTGAATGCACAATAAAGATGATCCCTGCTCTTGGAATCTTACAATTTAAGTAAGGACTGAAAAGGAAGCTTTATTCTCCTTATTAAAGGTGAATTGAATCTCAGTGAAATGAAACAGGAAATATTTCTTTTGCAAAGGTGAGTCAAATGTCTGATTTTATTGAAAACTTCCCCCTCCTTGTGGACTTGCTCAAAGTCACATGGAGAAGAACAAAGAGAGGAAATCAGATTTTCTGTCTTAGCCCTGCATCTTAACCAGTCATTCTGGTCATCTTTCTTTTTGATGTACTTTAAAAAGAATTAAATTACCTTATTAAGAGAAGGCAGGACTGCTTAGTTAGTGCCAGGAAAACTGATTAAATACCTTGTGCTGATAGAGAGGTCCACTGGTTACTATTAAACAAAATGGTCTGGATGCAGCCTCAAGCTCAAAAGGCCACTAAACCATTACCAGGAGCTGCTAAAGGAGAACTTCTGTACTTGCCTTGTTTCTTATTGTCCTGGTTTTGGCTGGGATGGAGTTGGTTTTCTTCCTGGTAGCCGGTATGGGGCTGTGTTTTGGGTCTAGGTTGAGAACAATGTCGATGATACACTGATGTTTTGGTTCTTGTTAAGTAGTGCTAAGTACTTGCTAAGTGGTGCTCACACTGGTCAAGGACCTTTCAGCTTCCCATGCTCTGCCAGGGGCACGGGAGGCTGGGAGGGGGCACAGCCGGGGCAGCTGACTCAGACTGGGCAGGGGGCTATTCCATACCATGTGACGTCATGCTCAGTATATAAGCAGGGGAGTTGGCCAGGGAGGGGTTCGGTCGCTGCTTGGGGGACGTGCTGGGCATCGGTCGGCGGGTGGTGAGCAATTGTACAGTGTACCGCTTGCTTTGTACTACTGCTGTTCTTTTTTTTTTTATTTTACTTTAGTTATTAAACTGTTTTTATCTCAACCCACGAGTTTTCCCCTTTTGCCCTTCCGATCCTCTCCCCCATCCCACCGGTGGGGTGGTGGGCGAGTGGCTGCGTGGTGCTTAGTTGCTGGCTGGGGTTAAACCATGACACTTATATTCCTTCTCCAGGCACCTGCTATAGAGGTCCATCCCAAATAAACCTTAAAGCTGTCCCTTTAGGGGAGGAGAACAGAACCAAGATGATGAATCTGGAGGGAAAAAAATATTATTAAAACTCTCCAGGTGACCTTCAAGACAAATGAAATGAGAATGAGGGTCACTACTGGATCAGGATACTGGGCTAAATTGTCTTTTGGCTGGGAGAAGAGTGTGGTGTCTTGTCTAATCTTAAAGTTTTAAATCAGAAAACTTTCATGATGTTGATCAAGGAGCTGTAGAAGGCCCTGTCGGTTTGGAGAGGCAGGTAAGCTCAGGTTGCCTGACCTACAGCAGGAGGGTGCCCATTTGGTCTGCTAACATTTGCATGCAGAAGCTGTTAATCTCTATTAACTGTTGAAGATTTATTTAATATTGACACCTGTGGGTCAGTACACAGTTAAAAAGTGGGCGGTTCCTGGGTGGCATGAGGAAGGGAAGAAAACATGTCTGATTTTGGGTGGTTTCTCATACCACTCCTTTCAGAACATTGACATCTGCATTTCTGTTTCTTCCTGAAACACAAAACTTGCCAGAATGATGAGCTCTGGCACGAAGAGTATTTTAAGAAAGTTTCCTGTTTCCATTTATCCATTATTTCCTTTTCCTTTGCCTCTTGCTGCGTAGGTTGTCTGTACCAGTGCCCTAAGTGACAACTGGTGGTATTAATGAGGCTGCAGACTTCTCTCTAATTGAACCCTGTCAGTCCTTCCCATTAAGCCTGCGGAATGTGTGCTGGCTCATTAATCCAAGGTACCACTGTAATTTCTTCTCTCCCTTCCCCACCTCACCCCCAGCCTGGCATTTGTGCAGATAATGAATGCCCTGTTTTACATGTCATGTGCAGGAATGAGTTGCTAATTGCTGCTGCTGTTGCTAGCACTGGCTGGGACCACCTTACAGCTCCTCAGTCAGTGGGAGAGAGCTGAAGAACTGGGAGTGGGTGGTATTCAGTGCTCTCACTTATGGGCAAGACCTAGGATGTCCATGTTGGTCACCCAGTGCCAAGAATGGAGGATCCTAGCAGCCAGGTCACTGGCTGAAGCCTGTGTGGTGTCTAAGCTATCTGCTATTGCAGTAGAGGGAGGGCATCTCTCTAGAAAAGCCTGTGTGCTAGGTAGGGACAGGAGACTGTAAGCACAATGTCTACATTCATGTTCTCTGTGGCCTCCCTTTTGAAGATGGGCAGCTGGGATTGCAGGAGCCTGGGATCCACTGGAGGTGAGCAAGCCTCCCTGGTCAGAGGTAGAAAGGTTTCTCTGCTTCATTATAGCTATCTAGTAACTAATGCACTGGCGTGTTCTGTGTTTATGAATTGAAAGTTCCTCTTGCTGCTGTAATTTAATGCCACTGCATGTGCAGATGTGCTCACACTGACCCCCACAAGGACTGTGACAGGCTTTGCTCCAGCCTGGAGTTCCAGCTGTATGTGTGCATCTGCAAGTATATAGGATGCGTAGCAAGCCCTCAGGCTGGTGTGGGGGTAGTCAGTGAGTTTTCATGGTAGGTAGAGCTAGAGTTGTCTACCTAGTTTTCTTAATGCTAGCTCCCACCATCTTTCCACATCCCACCCTGGCACTTTGTTTTGATTTTGTTTTTTAAGAATCACTGAAAATACCTATGTGCGCTTTGGTAGGCTATTGCAACACCTTTTCCTTTTTATTTTAATCTGTAGTTAGTGCTGACACAAACTATATGCTTCTTTGTTGGAAGTCTGCTGCTCTTTGTTAGTGCTGTGGACTGCTTTTTTTTTTTCTTTTTCTGTAAATACAGATAGTATTTATCCAACTTTATGTGACACTAATGTTTTGATTTGCAAGAAGAGGCTCATAAATCAGAAATACTGTGCATCGAGAAACAGTTGAAAACGTGCAACATTTTCAAAGAGATTTCATAAGAGAGTATTTTTCTATGGTGTTTGAGTATATTTTGTGCTTCATTTCTACATAATATTTGAAAAAGCATTAAAATGTAAGTTAGAACAGTAAAATTCATTGCAAGAGGTTAATAAACAATGGCTGTGCCGCTGTACAAAAGATCATACTTACTTCCAACCAATTTGCACAGTCAAGTTCTTTTGGTTGCAGGATAATCTACAGCTTCAGGAATGAGAGCATTTTCATCATAATGCAAATGTCTATTGAGGAAAAAGGGAGAATTTTCACATGATATAACCCAGAAACTTCTGTCTACAAATTTCTGCATAACCATTAAGATGAAAAAGTGTCATTTAAGCTTGAAAATGAAAATGCTGCCCCTTTAAGGTAACATTTTGCGGCTTTACGTTGATAAAGATAACTGCAGACACTGTGCCAACACACCTTCAAGGTGCAGTGGTAGTGCTCTGAAATTTGACAGTTTGAAGTTTTTAATTGAATTATAGTGACAACCTTGGCCCTTTATATCTCCCTTTAAGGTAGCAAGCCAGAAACAGTATCCTGTTAATAATAATTGTGTGTGTTGGCATAACACATATGCCTGAGAGGAAGGGAATAGGGCTGAAATGTCTTAAATTAGTATGAAATGAACTAGCAGAAATTAGTTACTTAATAGATGTGGTTTTTAAACTACGGGTCAAACATAACCATCCTGGAAACCTTAAGGATACTTCAAAGTGGTCTCTTAAGATGATAGGCTGCCTATTAGGGGTGGTGATGTGAGCGCTTTCAGTATATGAATTATCTGTTACCTAGGCTCCTGTCTTTCAAAGGGTACAGTGAATTGAAGGTCTCATTTTGTTGGTATGTGGAAAAATAAGATGTTAGGTAAGTTGCTTTTTGTTTGTTTTTTTTCCTATCCAGAAGACCTTTGTAGGGTCAATGAGGAGGACTGACCATGTTTGGGGAATGTAATCGGTTGCAAAAGAAAAGCAGAAATCAGTAAACATTGCAGAAATCACACGACTGAGTAAAAACTTGCAAGCTGTTGAAAGAATAGCAAACTTGGAGGGTGGTTTTTTTTGTTGTTGTTGGCTTTTAGGTTTCTCAGCCTTTAGGTTATATTCAATTTATGCTTTTGTATTTTGTTTTGTTGTTTTGTTTTGTTTTTTTCCCTTTAACTATGAGATCTGGAAATTTCCTTTTTTTAAGTGAAAGTTTAGGGATGTTTTTAAGCTAGTTGTATTTTCATAATTGCAGGTAGTGGATAATATTAGAAAAACATAGGAGTGAGCATCACTCAAATTATGTTGTCTAGCTCTTAGCATCTGTTTGCGTTGGTCCTGAAACACTTGAGACAGCTTTTGTTCTGCAGCGAGTAAACTGTGTGCGTGGAGAGCTGGTTGGTAATATGATCCTATAGATCCAGATGCAGGGGTAAGTTTATGAAGGCAGCAAATGTGGCTTAGCCAAATGCTCGTCATGTACTTTTAACAAGACATGTTGTCTGATAACTTTCAGCTGTAAATCCCTAGGCCAGCCGAACCCCTCAAGAGGTTGCTCTGACTTGCATGAGGTGTCACTCTGCCAGCCAGGAGCATCTGGAAGAGGAGAGTGACGCTCTGCTTTTCATTAAGACTCTCTAGGGCTGCGGGACAGGTGGGATGGTGGGCGCAAAAGTGAAAAGTGCATGGCTATAAGCAGCTGGATGCAAACTAACTTAAAAGTGTATTAAGCTAGTCATAGAAAGCTCTGTTTCATATTGTAGGTGCTGCTTTTAATCTAGTTGCCAGTGTAAACCTATGTGCTTATTTCCAAACATGATGTAGACGTGACCAGAAATTTCATAAGGCCATCTGCTTGGATTTCACTCTAGAGTATCGCCCGTGTGATAATTGGTGTTTTTATTAAGCGTTCTAGTAAGCTTTATTCTTCCTAAAGATAAAGCAGCACTGAAAGAACAGCAGGTAGACATTGTGCATTGAAAAATTGCCTGTGTTAGCAGGGAGTTTCCTTCCATTGTGGTGGAGTGGCAATTCTGCCATACTCTGAATAGCTTTTCATTATCACTTAATACCTGTACACACAACAGTGTGAAAAGTGTAGTTATTTTTATGCTTTTTATCACTGTTGTTAAATACATCTTCGTTTATATAAAGTTTGTTATTATGAACACATAACGTACTTGAGGTCAAACTTGGCAGTATTATGGATTTTTCCCTTTTTTTGCCCCTACTGAATTTGAAGGCAAAGTTCAGGTTCTTTAAAAACTGTAATAGTGAATGTTTACTGGATTGTTGAGGATATATCTGCTTGTTTTCTCTAGGTGTAAAGAATATATATGTAGAAAGGCAGAAAAAAAACAGAAAAACTCTGGCCAGAAGTCTTACTCTCAAGCTAAGAGACAAAAAGTTTAAAGCTGGTCTAATTTCTTCCTCCTAGCAGATATTCCTTGTTTGAATATTTCTTAGTGCCATCTTTCTTCTTCTCTATTGCCCATGAGAGTGCAGGAAAAATTGAGATAAAAGTGGCTTTGGAGCATTGCAGATCTGAGGTCCCTGAGGGAAATAAATCCAGGTTTGCTTCCACAGGTCCCCAAGCCCTCAGGTAGATGGGTCCAGGGGGATCATCTGTATTGCTATTTCAGTTTAGTACGTCAGAGTTGTCACGAAGTGAAAGTCATCTCTAGGCAGAATTCAGCTTGCTTTTCGCACGTGTTGGTGCTCCTCAGGGGACAGAGGCTGTTGGTGGAACTAGCTCAGCTGGTTCTTTGCTAATGCAGTCCCGATGCAGTAATTTGGACACTGTCCAGCCCTATTGTTTCCTCTTTGGGCCTCTCTTGCTCAGAGGAGATAACCCAAGTGAACCACCCAAAAATATTGCCTGTGCTGCATCAGGCTGTTGTGTTGGGGAGTAAAAGTCTGAGATACCCCCTGGCTCCACTGGAAGTGGCTCAGTGGCGATCTCTATGGGTTGCGCCTCACCTTTGCCTGGGTTGCGGGGAACAGTGCGTTCTGTTATCTCTCATTTTTGTTGGAAACCCCGTGGCATGTTTCTTTTTCTGGGCTGGGGAAGTAATTTCTGGGCTTAACGCAAGCTCCTTACACAAACTTTGCTCTTTTCTTATATGACTTAAGACTATATATGTTTTGTTATATTTTGCATTATACACAAGACAGGACTGACTTGGTAGAGAATTTCCAAGCAGGACTTGTTATTACGACTTTGATTTCACAATTTCACGTATGATTTTTGAGTGTCTCTGGTCACTAGATGGAGAACAGTATATGAGTAAATTTATCTTTTTTTTTTTCTCTTTCCTAACACCATTCCTTTCTGATGATAAACCACAGTATATGTGATTTCTGGTCATTCAACCACCACAGCTCATCAGATAATCTTTGAATGTACTAGTAGCTGATGAGACAGGTACTTCACAGACAATTTCATAGCGCTATCCAACAGAAGATTTAATCTTCTCCAAACAACAAAAATCACTCCATTTCAACACTGAAGAAAGGCGGTAGTAACTTCTGAACTGATTAAAAGGAGAAAAAAAACCCAAACCATAAACTGATTTTTGGTGGATGTGGGTGCAGCGCCGAAATTGTCACTTATGCTGTGATAAAAAGGACTCAGACCTTGCGAAATCAAAATCCCAGAAAGAATACTTGAATACAGTGTTTGGAGTACAGCAAGGTATGCATGCATCTTTTGTGAAAAGTTTTACACCCTATTTGTATGAATTAGCTGCTGATATGTGTAGACATAAATAATTCAGGCATCATAAATGGGAATACCTGTTTCCCAACCCTTTCTATTAGAAGACAGTTACATTGCATTATCATGTCTTAAGTTGCTTGAAACTTTCCTGAATATTAAAATTTTGGATAGAAATCTTCTACGGCTCATATGTCTCAAAAGATCTTTGAGGGAAAGTGGATTATATGAAAATTATAGTAAAAGCAACTCTGCCATTTATCAGAACAAGTCTATGAGAAGTGAGTTGTTTTGCCCATGTTAGACTCCCACAGGAACGTCGCTGAGAAGCTTGAGCATAGCTGTTCTCTCACTGAAGTGCTTTTTGAAATTTCTGTCAAATTGTGTATCTTTTTGCCATTTTGTGAGTGGGGGTTTTTTGGGGTGTGGGTGTCATTTTTAGCAGTAGCTTAAATCTGATTATGAACCTCTGGAATTTGTTTTCACAGTTACTTTACTTACAATATAACAGCTGGCTGAAACTTGGCATGCCTGTTTTCAGTGAAATGCCAACACTGAATTTTCCTCTTGAATGAGGATGAAAACAAACATTAATTTGTCCATAAAACTGATTTTTTTCAAAACATTATTTCAGCTTCATTGAAACACTATTTTAAGGAAATCAAAACATTGCATTCGTCTTTTGACTCCTCTAATTGTTCCATGTAATAAGAAATAACATTCTAAATGATACGTCTTTGAATGAAGCATGGCTTTTTAGAATGAAAAAGTGATAGAATGCAAAACATCGAATTTTGTTGCTGCTGTTCTGCTTCTATTCTTTAATTGAAATGCTGAAAATGAACTCTCAAACTTTCAGTTTCATCAGAATGGCCGTTTTCACCATTCCTTCTGAACCCAACAGAGCATTGGTAGTGTTCAGAAAATAAGTTAAAATTTCAGCATCATGCAGCAGTTTCTATGCCAGAGCAGTGTTGACTGAATAAGACCTCTCTGTAAGTGCTTCTGATTATGTCCAGGAGATGAAAACTAAGAACACTGTCTGTCTTTTGGTCCTCATTCACCTCTATCCTCTGTTATTTGTGCCTGGGCAGCAGGAGAGGATATAGTTATGGTTATGAGGATCTAGAGGACTTCTCTGCATTTGGAGAGCTGGAAATGGAAAAGGAATGTCTGAGCTTAAAGTGCAGGGTAGACTAGCTGGAAATTAAAGAAGAAACAGTTGGATGAGTTAGAGATGAGGAGCTGTGTCACAATGTCAGTGGGCACCTTGTGCTTGGCCACCATCCTGCCATCAGTAGGAGTTATAAAACCCACTGACAAAGTGTGCTTTGCTTCCCGTTTGTGGCTCCCAAGAGTATTTTGGCCAACTCAATGGGCTGAGCATGGTAAAGTGGATCTAGCTACTGTCTGCTCACATTCTGCCTTGGAGAAGGTAAATAAGAAGCAGATATTTCAGTACTTGCAAGAAACAGGGAGATGTACAGAAACTACACAGCAGTAAAACTTCAAGCAAATGAAAAGCAAGCCTCCCCTACATAATATGGTGTAGAATTTGCTGCCAGAGGATATTTTGAAGGCCAGAACTATGAATGATTTGAAAGGGACCAAAGCAATTTAATAGGAATGGAGGATCTCAATATAGCCTTTGGCTCAAAAAACTCCCTAAGCTCCAAGTTATTGGAAGCTGTAGGGTTCTCAAGGAAACAATAATTCAGCAGATGTTCTGCTGCTGTTTAGCTCCCTAAACTGTGAGCACTGCTGGAGTCAAGGTGCTGAGGTTGATGCATCTTTGGCCTTGTCAGAAATGGCTGGTCTTAGTTTTGTGTAATGGTTTTTTTCTTTATGCATGTTTTTAAGGACCTGAAAAGGTTTTTTTGGTTTTTTTTTTTAAGAAAAAAGACTAATTTTAAGTTGGCAAGCTGATGTTGTCATAAGTAATGGAAAGTCATACTTGGAACTTCCTGTATAGAGTGGATTGTCTCATCCAGTGGTTCTGCTTATGGATAGGGTCCGAAAAAATAGCATGGGTTCACAAAAACCATAGTACTTGCACATGAGAGATGCTAATTAAAATCAAATGCTTGTCTTTGTAACATAGCTTTGTTTGTTGTTCTCTGGTTTTCTTTTTTTTTTTAATTTCTTTTAAAAGCTACAGAAACTTGAGAATTTCAATTCAATTTTCCTCATCAGATGGTTTCAAAGCTCAAATTTCAGTATTGCAAGTGTGGACCTTTGCCATTTAATCTATAGTATGTACTGACAAGAGCAAATTGAAATTGAAGGCAGTGGTTTTTTTTCTTAAGCTCCAGGCTCTTTCTTAGCCTGATACAGAATCAAAGAAACCTGCCTAGTGCTCTTTTCCCCTTGGGTCTTTCCAAGGATACCTGTTGGATGAGGACTGAGTATGGTCTTCTGTCATTAAAACTGCATGTTAATGACTCTGTGGTCCTCCCAGTGTCAAAGGTGATAACAGGAGGGTGCTTACAACCAGTTTGCTGGGAGCCTTAGCGCGTTCGCCTTTGCTTCTTATTTGGGCACCATTAATACTTTCTTGAATGCAGAAACTGAATTTTTTTTGAGATGTTTCTTAGCTACGTAGGAATGGAGTTCAATGGGGTGGAGATAGCTGCCTGTTGAATTTCAGAGCTTCTTCTGAAGCTTCTGAATCCTTCTGAAAAGAATGTGTTTGACAGCCCAGGTGCAGGGGCTGTATTCCTCTTGGACTGCAGATTTCAGTTCCACAGGACTTCTGGTTTTGATGATTTTTTTAAAAACGAAGGTGTCTATGTTTTGCACCCTTGAAATCAGCAGTGGTCGTGACTGGATTGCTGATTTTTTTTTTTTAATTTCTTCCTCAATTTTGCTACTATAAGTTCATCATTGTTTTGTCAGTAATGTTGATAGTGACTCGCATTATGTTTTCCAGAGTGCTTTTACAAATAATGTTTAACTTCTATCTCAAAACTTTAATCAGGAGTGTTTGAATATGGGGTATTTGTTAAAAGCAAAACATTTGCATTTACCTTCCCTTCCTCAAGGCATTTGTTATCCAAATGCTGAAGAAAAAGAATTGTTTGCTGTTACATAAACATGGCTTTGTTTTGCCAAATTCAACCTTTCTCCTAGAAGAAACCCACAGGAGAGATCTAGGGAGACAGCAGCGTCCCTGTGATTGACTTAAATTTCCTGCAGTGTATGTGATAAGAGATGTGTAAGTATGGGGCAGTGCGGTCCCATGGCCCTGCTTGTCTGAAGGACTCTTGGACAAGGAATTCCTTGGATACTTGGGGGCTTTGAAGAAGAGAGTAGTGACATCCACAGAGGCAACTGCCTTTCTGAGCTGCAGCCTGGCCTTTCTTTTCCTCCTTAGATATCTTACTCTTCAAATACATATTTTGTTGTTGACAAGATCCCTTGGTAAAAGCCACAGAGGGGATTCGGTGGCCATTCCTAGATGGATGTGAGCAGTAGCAGTCACTGCCTATATTTCATGAACTACAGAAATCAAGCAAATTTCTGGTTCACCTTCCCTCAAAGCTGCTGAAAATAATTTAGCGGAAGCAGAGGTAAAAATTGTGCAAGACAGAAATAAAGCTTGTTGGAATATAATTCAAAATCATCTATCTCATTAGTATTGAGAGACAAGGTATAGCCACAAATCACTTATCTAAATGAAACTGCAAATGAGGCTAATAATAAAATTTAGCATGGTAATAAGATAAGAACTAAAGACAAGATTACAACAGCAGTGGTAGGTTGTAGATATATTTTCTGACTTGAATTCAAGTTTGCAGCTAGTTTTAAGGGAAAAATGGTGGTTTTCTGCAGTGAAGATAGACAAACTTTGTTCAAGGGGTGCTGAAATAATCTCTTGGATGTAAACCTTGAACTACACTGAGCTCTAGAATCATTATACCCTAGGCTATTTTTAATTAAGATTTATCAGCATTTTTCAACTGGATTACGAAGTGTAAAGCTCCTAGGCATGCTTATGAACAATGCATGGTAAATATGCCGCTAAAGTGTTTTCCACTCTCTTCTTCAAACGCTCCAACTCTTCAAGTTGAAAAATAGCATTTCCTACACATACTAGCTAACGCTTTGTTATTTAAATATAGGGTGGTTAGGGCTCTCTTTCTATTGTTTGCGTGTGAAGTAGCTTGCATTTTCATGGAATTTGAATGCAACTTGTCATTATTCTCCTACTCAGCAGCTGGTGCACATTCTGGATGCTGGCCAGAAGGAAAGGTGGGAGAAGGGATGCAAGCTTCTAAAGCGTGGGTATTATTTTGTTTTAAGCACCAGACAACTACCCCTCCTTTCCCTTTTCCCTATCATGTGTTAAGCTCAGAAGATGAGGACTCAAATTCATGTATTTGGGGGTTGATTGCAGTTTGAGATTGGTACCTGAATTTAAGCATTTATCGTTAGCTCTTACATGTGAATTAGGTGTCTAACTTCTGTTACAATTGGTGAAGATCTAGGAAACTATTCAATTTCCTAAATAGGTAGCTCGTGTCAGTTGAGATAACTTTGGGCATTCCTTGTGGCCTCCAGCTGTCAGCCCAGAGGCACATGAGTCTTCCGTCAGCCCCATCTGGTATCTGCCATCCCTTGGGCACTTTAAATGACACGAAACACTGATGTTAAGGCAACTGCATTGAGCTCCAAGTTGAGACAGGCTACGAGCTCCTAGAGAGTAATTCAGCTTTCCCTGTAGTAGACACTTAAGTCTGTTGCCTTGACTAGTGACAACGGGAGCTTGAACGCTTTTCAGAGACCCCTAAATGTGGATGTTTTAATCTTGGATAGATCCCAGTCAGAGCAATTACCTTGCCTCTGATAACAGCTTGGGATTTTGGCGGCCTCAGTTGTTAATTTACATTATGAGAACTTAATTTTTGTACAACAGCAGTTTTCTCTAATAACAAACCTTTAATAAGCTTTTCCAGTTTCGTGCTGGCCTTCTTTATTATTTACTACATAATGTTGTGGCTAGAAAACCTATATATGGATGTGAATATGTAGCTTGAGAATACTTAGTTCAGTATCTGTTTAAGCTGAAAGTGGCTTGCTGGGAATAATTTGTACACAGGCATGCATCTACTCTCCCCATGCACATACACACCATGAGCAGGTTTCTTATACCATCTGATTTAATTTCAAATTATCCCAACAGCACTTTGCATTATTTTAAAGTGTTTCCACAGGATAAGTTATATCAAAAACTATTTATTGATGACTTTTTTATTTCGTCTTGGTTAAAACAGTACATGTAACAATAGAAATCGCTCTGACTTCTGAGCAACAGCCCGTAACACTTTACTGTTTCCTAGGCTGGATATCACATATTGCCTGGATTGTTGTGAATCAATTCATTCCTATTTTGTCTCAAGCAGTAATGTTATAAAAATCAAAGAAACAACCACAACAAAAAAAAAATCCCAATAGCAGCATGAATATGTAAACAACTTTATTTCCTGTTTGTATTATTGCAATGCAGTAATATGAACAAAAGAACTTTGATACGTTGGCTCTGTTTTATGGAAAGGCTATTGCTAACTTGGCAGTCATGGTGTTTGACCAGAAGAACCTAATTTAAAACTGTAAGAACAGAATCTGCAATCCTACTAACTCAGAGTGTTTGGATGTATATTCACTATCGAATAACTGAAATCAGGTTTGTGAAGAGAGGTAGGAGAAAAATTTGATATAGACACAATTAGACCTACAGCCCTAACAAAAGGCATTTTAACTTTTCCCTATATATTACAGTAATACAGGCTGAAATACTTTTGCTAATGACTAGCAAAGGAAGAGGGAAGGATTGGACTTGAGTAGAACACTAAGGTTTCCTTTTGATATTTGTAAAACTTGATTTTGAAAGGAGCACAAAATAATTGGGAGAACTGGTAGAATAAACTAATTCTGTAGTGGTGAAGTTGAGTAAGATATTGAAACATATGCTCGACTTTAAACATGCAATGTATTTTTGGGCTAGATCCACCAAGAAAATAAGTACCTTCCTTCTACCTAAATTAAAAATGTAAAATTTCAGATTGCTTGCTCAGTTACCACCTAACCTGGAGGGAACCAAAGTTTATTTGCAGAAAACTTCAATATGTTCCATGAGCTTTGAATATATCTTGAGAATGAGATAATTCACTGACAGAATAATGGCATTATTTAATTATTAATTATTTATTAATTTAATTATTAATTAAATTAAATTAATTTAATTATTAAATTAAATAATGGTATTATTTAATAATTATTTAAGCTGATTTTGCCTTTTTAGCTTTTCATACTGTTTGGCTTTGGAAGCTCCTACCCAATGTGAAGGCATTTAGTGATTCCGTTGGGGCCTGACTGCCCCATTACACTGAATGGGAGAGTTCAGGCCTTTAAATTGAGGTTTATGGATTAGACTGTACAGCTATGTGCCACTAAGTTGACCTTTTGTTCACCAAAGCGTAACTCAATGTGGTGCATAAGTCATTTGTGGTGTTAATTTGGGTTTGCGGATGGGTTTTTTTTTTGTTTTCTACTGCTTAATTATATATAAGCTTTATTTCTTTTAGTCTTGGTGCAGTGAGTGCTTTGTTTACATTTAGATGATTTTTTTTGATCTTCTAGTGGGAAGGCTATGTTTTTGTATAAGGATACAAGGCAAAGCTTGGTAAAGAATTAAAGACTGATAGTGGAAAACTCATTCAGCTTCTGCATTTAGATCCCAGTGAACTTGAATATGTATTTCTGAACTTTCTGAAGTTGAACATGCACAAGGTGCTGACTCTGGCTGTAGATTTCCAAGCAAGAGTCAGGGCTCAGGTTGTGACTGAGGTTATTATGGCTCAGCTGATATGCAGGAACCTGTGAAGTGCAACGTGCGTGCTTAGCCCGTAGTCAGTACAGGGCAACTGTACTTGGTATAACCATGTTTTATCTTGGGCTAAGTGAAGTCAAGTCCTTAGCCCATACCAAATGCAAGGTGGCACGTGCAGAGATAGTTGTTCTTCTGATGAGCATCGAGCTAGTAAGCTGCAGTAACTTGCTTCCTTAGTTTTCCTGTTTTGAACTGTCTTTGGAGAGCTGAGAACTTGTGGCCTCATCAGTGATGCCCTGTGACCGCTGCTTGCTTCTCCAAACTCATAAGTAGCTCAAGAAGAGGATCTAGAAAAGAGTGTGCTGACAAGGCATCTCTTTGAGGATCACACAGTGAGGAAAGCAAACAGATGTATTCCTTGCAAAGGGTTCAGCACTTCTCATTTTAGAAAGTACTAGTTGGTTTTTTTTCATCCTCACCTCTGAAGGTCTCTTTAGAAATTGGGCCAGGAACTTTTAAGATCTTCTCCCTAGAACTTCTTGAGTCTAGTTTCTGCAGATTGTTCTCTTCTTTCCTGTAACTGACTTCTCTTACCTTGGCTGTTTCGTGTCAAATCTTTCCCATGTCCATCCTTTTTCTTAGTCTCTCCTGCTGTGCAATTTTTTAAAATTTTTTTTTAATTTTTCCCTTCTCTTCTTCAAGTTTCAGTACATATACAAGCATGGTTCTGCTTAGGAGAAATAGCTATTCCTTCAAATTTTTGCTAACTTCTCATTCCCACAAGAAAGGTGGTTATCCTAGCTTTACCAGTGCATTGTTTAAAATTGTGTTCATACAGGTGCTAATTAAAGTTTGTCATCTGTTGTCTGTCATGGCCATTCCTCCCTTGACTGCTGGTCAGAGCAGCTCTATCGGAGCAGGCATGCTGAACAATGTAGAGCCTTAAACATGAAAGGAACAGGATGCCCTGGGGATCATACCTTTCATAAATGTTTCTTGACAAAAGCTATAATTAGAAGCACAGTCTAGCTGCACAACAAGTATTTGAGTAACTAAATGATGACTCTGCAGCATGATGCTGTATCACATTAATACAGTACCCATATCCTATCACATATTTTGTGTTTCGTGTTTTGGCCTGTCTGATCCTGATGCCAATGATGGCCCATATTTTAATTGTTTTTATACAGATTTCACTTGCAATCTTTTAACCTTTTCAACCTTTATTGTCTCAGATAAATTAGTTGTCCAGCTTATTTTTAGAGCCTGGTTTATGCCTGGTCAATTCAGGAACAGAAAACCTCTCCCTCGCTCAGTTCTGCCCAGGTTCTGTTCTGTTTTGCTTTTGATGTCTCAGTAAATGGCGATTTGATGAAAAAAAAACAAAAACAGTAAACAGACAGTAAAAGAAAAAAAACCCAGAATTTTCCAAAGGTGGTACAGAAAACAAGGATGACAAACTACCAGCCAGACTTTGCTTATAAATCAGGTTGTCTTTATTTTCATGGTTAGCAATTATAACCACATGTTTCTGTTTTCTGCATGAATCGTCTCTGATATTTGGATTCCAGAGTTAGTATGGTACACTCATGCTGTACCTCCATAGTGAAGGGCTTAGGGAGGCCGGGTGCTGCAAAGGCCCTGATTGCTCAGAAATGATACAGTAATTACTGATGTGGTGACTTTGTACCACCAGACTCAGTGTCACACTCTCCGATGGTGAGCCAATGATATCGACCATATGGGATGCCTATTCTGCCTGATGAGTTACAGTACTGAAGGAATATGTGGAGGACAGCCAGATTTTCTTGTTAAGCTGATACATATCACTCTGATCTTGGTTATAACGTTTTAATTTGCTAGAGCGAACAATGTCTGAGACTTCTATGACTAGCATTGCTTGCAAGCTATGGATTTGGATACATGCGTGATGGGATGCACACTTGCTTCTTTATAACCACTGGTGATGGAAGACAGGCATGGTCCACAAAGATAAGATCCAAGCTTTCATACAGCTTTGTTCTAAAAGTGCTATGAATTAAGTCTGTTTTTTTTCTTTTTTTTTGTGTGGTCCATCTCTGTTGTCCACTGGACTGCACAGTGTATGAACATATAAGATCACAGGTACTTGTCTGTGTACTCCTTCAGCTGAGCCCCGTTAATTCCTTCAAATAGACCACTTCTGCACCGCTGCCCTTAGGAGAATGTTAATCATAACTTTCTGCTGTTCTTGATTACATTAGAGCTACCCACATGGCCATTTTTGGGGTGCCTTGCAATACAGCTGGACTTGGGCAAAGTTAGGCTTTTTCAATACCCCTCTCTCCCAGTCAGTCATTATAGCAGGGTAAAGCTAAAGCCACCTAGTTTATAAATAAACATTGGAGCCCAGATGTCCCAGATGAGTCACAATGAAAATTCTCTGAGCTGATTCACCAAAAATACTGTCTTTACTTTCTCAGATTCCAAGAAATTTCAATCTGTGCAGAACTTATAAAACAGTATTAAAATTCAGCATAGCATAGGAGAATTACATCATGTCACACATTCTCTCAAAAACAGCATCTTGTTGATGGTGTTCAAGTAACAGTATTTAATTGTGCATTTTTTCAGTTTTTCAACATGTTTGGTGGAATTTTATATGTAGCAAGAAAGCTAAAGCCTTTTCTACTCTGTGTACTGCAGGAGGTAGACTGCAGCCCAAGGACCTAGGAGAGGACAAAGCATTTCATTTTGCCCTCAAAACTTGATCTGCTTTATTTTAACTGACACAGCTATGTCCAATCTCCATTTCCCTGTCTCTCTTTGAAACCTTCTGGATGGTAGAAAATGTTTCAGGTTGGAAGTGTTGCCCCTCAGAGCCAGACAACACATCAACTAGTATCCACAATGGTTAAAATTACCCTTTTGAACAGGGGATACTGCTGCACGTACAGATTTTTCTCTGGCAAGAGCCAGGTTTTACACAGTGGGAATATATTGCAACTTTAAACTCTTCAAATAGCTCTAGGTCACTGGAGTAGGATCTTTCAGTAACAAATTTCTGTCATAGAGGGGAGAACCAATATGTTCTTTGTTCACTCCAAGCACGTTGCTCCCAACGCAGGGCAGAAAAAAGTTGAGACCAAAGCTTGGCATTGGCAGATGTGTGCTAGCAGGAAATCTCCGGGAAGAGAGTTTTGGCTGGTGAAGTTTGGCAGGATAAGAGCCTCTTTTTGCTCTCTCAGTTGGTGTGAAAAGACGATTCATGCTTGGGAATCTGTCTCCATGTCTTTTTGTGCATGTGTAGTCACAGAGCAGGTGGCATATAGATTGTACCATATAGAGATCTACGCATGCAAATTAGAATGAACTTAAATGCAGGGTGACTCAAGATGGAGGTGACGTGTACCACAGACTCGGGAAATGGTATTGCTTCTTGTAGTTCTGGTCTGCATGCTGTCACCCTATTCCCAAACATGTGTGCACCCTTTTCCTTAGACTTGGGAAGCAATTAATCCATCAGCTCTGCTATACTTGGAAAAGATTATAAACTCATATGAACAAGGACATTTGTTTCATGGCCCTTGCCTGGATTTGGAATGTAGACATATTCTGAACATCTACTGGTTTGAACAGTAGATACGTTCTGTTGCCTCATTACATTACCTAATGCTTCACACATCAAAAAGTAAGATAGTTGTAAAGAGCAGGAGATAGGCCATTTGATCATGGGACCTGTGTTGATAGCCTAAATATGGTGAAATCCATATTTAGCATTTGTATATGTTAGTGTTTGAGCTTGGATTATGGATACATTTTTGAAATCAGTATTTCTGGTTTTGTTCATAGAGCAGTATTGGATCGCTCCCTCCATGATGAAACTAAACCAGATGAAGTGCTCCAACCACCAGTGTGTACTTGTGGAGTTATTTTGAAATAGAAATATCAGACAGGAGTTATTTAGAAATAGCTACCTTCCCACACACTATATGTGTACAGTGGATGTCATGTCCTCAACACCAGCTGTTTCACACTACAAATTCCTTATTGGGCTGTGCTGCTCCCTGACACAGCTGTAAAGCTCTGCCAGCAGGACCAAGGATGGGTGTTCTGACTCAGGGCAACGTAGCTGGGGGGATGTCTCATCTAGGACATACAACTTGGGCTTGCTTTGTGATCAGTGGAAGAGATAATCAGAGAGTGCCTACAAAATCTGCATTTAATACACTCTGTCCATATCAAAAATATCTTGTGAAAGCCATTGGCTAAGGTCAGCATCTTATCGGGTTGTGCTTTGGCAACTTAGAAATCTTTTTGCCTCAAAACTGTTTTATGCAAATATGTTCCTATATAGTAGTAAAATTACATTAACAATGTTAATAATCATAAAAGGAAAGCACTTTTAAGACCTGTGGCTTGCAGTGCATCTGGTTCTCTTGTCTCAGTGTTTCAGGGAAAAAGCTCAATGTTAAATACTTGGCTAATTTGGGCCTGCAGGCTTGAGAACCTGGTATGGCTTTATTGTATGCTCAGGTAGATAATAATTGGGTTTCAAGCTTGCACAGCTGTTTTGAGACCATTTTCTTTTCATTATGCTTGTGCATCTCGTAGTTGAATTCATCTGTCCATGCATAAGTCTGACTCACTAATGTGTTGTGCAGAATTGTCTATGTGTACTGCTCTTGTTCTTTCTCTCTGTGTACTTGAACGAATATGTACGAAGGGAAAGCAATGATGGTAACAGATCCCTAAGTGGGGCAACTTTTGTACAGTTATAGGAAATCAGATGCCTCAGTGAATCTGCAAATTTGCACTTGTGGTCCTTCTTTCTACTGACATGTTTCTTGAGCTCAACATGGGGTGTGTTTTCCTCTCGCCACCATTATTAAGATCTACTGTGCTTAAAAAAATGTATTTATTTTTATTATTATTATTATCATTGCTACTTCTAAAATGCTGGGGCTATGGATCTTCTGGCTCTGAGGGGGTCTTGCCTGCAGTTGAGAGGATCACAGCTTTGGACCAGCCATGCCACTGTAGCTCCACAGCCCCAATCCCGCAATGACCCATGCCTGTCTTTCATTCTCCAGTGCCTCTGCTCACATATAAAACAGAGCAGAAGCATGAAAATGCTCAGATAACTTCTGAAGACTTTCTGGCACATCCGTGCATTGCTCATACCTCCAACCATGCCTGCAAACACCCCGGCTGTTAATCTGGGGAGCTGCTGTCGAGTTGTGCTCTCACCCATGTGAATGCCATATGAACGAGGTGTGTGCAGCCTGCCAGGACGGGCAGAGCAGGGTAAGAGGAGCTTGTTCATGCTGCCTTCTCCTCCTCTTATTGCCTTGTTACTGCTCTAGTCTGTACTGCATCCAGTGGCAAACCCTTGACCCTTATTGGATTTTCCAGGCTCTCTGAAAGCACTGTTTCTACTACTAATGTAGAAATAACATTGATCAATTCAAAGCCCTACTCCTTTTTCTGCTACAGAAGGATAATTCTTTACATAATTGTGCATTACTTTTGCTTTTCTGTCTGGTAATGAATTTTTTGTAAATAATACAATTCATTGCTGCCACTACTAACCCCCCTATTCTGTCACCCATTTTACTTGTCATGTTACAATGTGTTTATTGAATCTTGTCTCAACTTGCACTAGGTACTGGAAGCCCAGTACCTCGTTAACTCCATAAAATCTTGATCAAATTGGAACCTCTGTCTATTACCATAATGACAATGTTAAACAGTAATTTCCTTCTCAGATAGTAATAGATGTAGCATTACTGGGACTCTTGAACTGCTTATCAAATAGAAATTTTATTTTAACACCTGTAGCTGAAATGAAGTGAAATACTCAGTGGCTGCTGTGCTAATGTTTCCATGAAGGAGATAAATCTGAAAATGTATGCAAAACCAGCAGCAATGCTTAGTATAAATGTTGATTCAAACTTTATGAAAGGATGAGGAGAAATACTATTCTCATGTATAGTTTGATATTGATATTTTTATGGAGAAGTGATTTTTCTCAGCATTTTGTTGAGGAAAGAAACTGTCGAGCCCTCTGTGTGTGTTTCAGCTGTGGGTGCTAAAAGATATGATGATACTTCCCTTTCTCCCTCCTTCTCTTGCCCCTCTGCAAGAATTTGATTCTTTGATCTTTGTCAGTGCAGGAAAGCTAAATGCTGTCTGCAGTGCTGTTGGATCATTCCCAAAATAGCTTCTTCCGTTAAGGATATTATTTTTAAATGTATTATGGCCTCTGACCAGTGTTGAAATATCTTTTGAAACTAGAGCCATATCTCTGCCTTTACTGGCAAAGACACTGATGATGCTTCAAGTTTGTGGTCTTGCTCAGGTCTAAGAAACTAATTCATTGTGTCCAGTGGAAGCAGTCCAACGGGATAGTCATTGAACAGTTCCTTCTCCATGATTACTCACCTATTTCAGACAGTTATGCATTGTCTGCAACAGCTCTTAACTTTAATTCTCCTGTGGTATGGAGATGCACAATTTAAATACTATTATAGTTTGATTCATGTTTTCCCTGTCATATTATAGAATAGTATTTATGGTGCTGTGGCAAGAACAGTTTTTATGAGTATCCGTTGCTCTGGCTGTGTCTCAGTATTTAATCACTCTACTGTGAGCAATATCCTTGAAAGGGTAACAGGCTGTGAACATCCTGGTTCATGAAGAACATATGCAACAAGATTGTTAAACAATTAGTCTCCATAGATCATGCTTTCTTGGTGTATTAATATGTTTCAAGCATTTTGGGAGGTATGAGACTACAGTAATAGATCTATTGGAATAGAAGTGTGGAACCTCTGCCTTTAATAGCAAGGTAACATGTTTAGTGAATACAGTTAATTTCTTTGTCTTCTGCCACATTCTGTGACCCAGAGCGATTGACAGTAAGTTCTCCAGAATGACAGAATCATAGAACTATTTAGGTTGGAAAAGACCTTTAAGATCATCGAGTCCAACCATTAACCTAATACTGTGAAGTCCACCACTAAGCCATGTCCCTAAGTGCCATATCTACACATCGTTTAAATACCTCCAGGGATGGGGACTCAACCGCTTCCCTGGGCAGTCTGTTCCAATGCCTGACAACCCTTTCAGTGAAGAATTTTTTTCCTAATATCCAATCTAAACCTCCCCTGGCACAACTTGAGGCTGTTTCCTCTCGTCCTATGGCTTGTTACTTTGCAGAAGAGCCAGACCCCCATCTGGCTACAGCCTCCTTTCAGGTAGTTGTAGAGAGCAATAAGGTCTCCCCTCAGCTTCCTCTTCTCCAGTTCCCTCAGCCGCTCCTCATATGACTTGTTCTCAAGACCCTTTACCGACTTTGTTGCCCTTCTTTGGACACGCTCCAGCACCTCGATGTCTTTCTTGTAGTGAGGGGCCCAAAACCAAACACAGTATTTGAGGTGTGGCCTCAGCAGTGCCGAGTACAAGGGGATGATCACCCCCCTGGTCCTGCTGGCCACACTCTTTCTGATACTAGCCAGGATGCTATTGGCCTTCTTGGCCACCTGGGCGTACTACTGGCTCATATTCATCTGGCTGTTGACCAGCACCCCCAGGTCCTTTTCCACTGGACAGCTCTCCAGCCACTCTTCCCCAAGCCTGTAGCATTGCATGGGGGTGGTTGTGACCCAGGTGCGGGACCCGGCACTTGGCCTTGTTGAACCTCATACAGTTGGCCTCAGCCCATTGATCCAGCCTGTCCAGGTCCCTCTGTAGGGCCTTCCTAGCCTCCAGCAGATCAACGCTCCTGCCCAACTTGGTGTCATCTGCAAACTTACTGAGGGTGCACTCGATCCCCTCATCCAGATCATTGACAAAGATATTAAACAGAACTGGCCCCAATGTGATGATGTGACCTTCCTCAATCAAAAGCTCTTACTTGTGTGAAAGCAAAATTTACCAAGAAGTCAGGTTATTTGTGGGAGATTTTTTTAAGGTTTCAGTAACACTTGTCCAAATTTAACAACCAAGAAAAAATTGCCATTGATTCCAGTGGTAGCTTGGTATAGAATAGTGGATTGCACTTAGTAAAGAAATGGTTGCAGTAATTTCTTCCTTCCTTCCCCACTTCCCCCCTTACATGTATGTAACTGAATGTGTTCTTTCTGTGCTCTCCAGAGCCTTCCAAGGGAGAAGAGCTCAGAAATGGACTAGTTTTACGGGAAATATTGTACCCTCCTTCTGAAATAGTGTTTCATAACTTAAAAGAATGACAAGCCTCTTAAGTTTATTTTTTGAAGAGGTTTAAGTTGGGTAGCTTTAATGGGAAATAATATTAAAATTCCATTATTCTAAAATGGTCAAAGTTCAGCTATCATTAATTGTCATAGACCTTAAGTGAACAATTCCAATCTAGAGATCTATATCAATGTATCATTTATTATTAAAGCTAATTGTTTAATTATTCACAGCACTGTCATGGATTGCTTTCTCTGTGATCTGGGGCTAGAATTTGACTCAAATTTTAAAATAAAGAAATGTTTTGTACAGTTTTTCTATTTGCAGCATATGTAATTGAAAAAGCTACTTATTTTTCCCTTAAAGCATTTTTGTTTACCCGTTAATAACAATCTAACTCTCAAATATAAAGAACACAATCATTCCTATTTATGGATTGATTCTGAAGTTTCAATTTGATGTATTGCCTGGTATTAAATGATAGTTAAAGGAAGATTACAGAACTTTGAATTAACTTCTACATTTACTGCTTCTAAAGAATAATATTAAGATAACTTGACAGCCATGGTAAATGTAGACTGAGGGGAAAAGTTTTTATTTTTATATATATATTTATATTTTATATATATATATATAAGATGTGAATCCTGTCCCTCTCCCCCAGTCTTTTGTGTGTATACTTATGTCTGATGCTGTACTGTCTATCCTGCTTCAGCTCTTTTGGTATTGAACACCAGATGTTGAGATCTGTTCTTCTTTAAAGTATATTTTATTAGCGATCACTGAATTAAATCCAGAGAAACAGAGATGGCAAGAGACATGGCCATATGACCACCGTGTCCCCACACATGATCAGCTTAAGTTGCTCCCCACCAATGTTTGGACATTTTTTTGGAACAGATCAGGAATGACAGCATATCTGCTGTTCGCTTAGGACACTTATCCCAGTTTTATCCTTACTCCTAGAAAAAGTTAATGAAGCTTGCATATGTTCGTGGACTGTGTCTGTTCACTTTTCTCTTTTTAAGTATCCTGTTTTATTCAGTGTTTCCTCATGAGTGCTGTTTTCTAGACCTTTAAATATCCCCATGGTCATTAACTGAGCTTGCTTTGGAGGGTTCACATCCTTGTTAAAATGCAGTGATATATTAGGCCAGGTGCTGAAGAGAGCAGGATTACTTCACATCTTGCATATCTTTTGTGTTTCAAAGCACTGGCTAACTTCTCTCAAGTTGACATGGGTTCTGCATTTAATAAGTAGCCTATCCCTACCAATATTAAAGAAGGAATTGAGCAGTGCATTACCTAGTATTCTTATAACACTCACTCTGTAGGTGACGGTGTTCAGTCAAGGCTGTGTAAGGAAGAGATATGGGACCACAGCAGTCCAAAATATGCTTTTATTGTGCACCTGTCTAGCTTTTCCTCAATTTACAGGCTTCCTGAACCAAGGTCATGCCTGAACTCTATTGGATGCTGAATTTTAATCAATGAGCTTGCCTAAAAAGTTTTTGGACCAATTTTAGACTTTTAACATATGCTACTTCATGTGTCACTGTATTTATTTGGTCTGGAAAAAGTACATTTTTGTTTTTTTTTTTTTTCAAACTTCTGTTTGCTAATTTAATTTTATTTGACACTTCATGTCTCATTAGAATTAGAGACTATTATTTTCTATTTACCTTTCTAGATCATTCATGATTTTACAGAATTTTATGTCACTTTTGTTGTCTTCTCTCCCACACTCAGACTAAACAGTTCTACTGTATAATCCTTCCAGTACAAAAGTCTTTTCCATTGACTCCCTCTCTATTTCTAGTCTGAGGCTTTTGTGATTATAGTTAAAGACACCAGAACTCCATGCAGTATTCAAGCTGGGAGCATGTGACGTATATATTATTACATGCTGAAGTTTTCTCTTTTTGTTGTAATTCTTCCTAATGTTCTGTGTTGTCCTTTGGACAGCTGTCAAACTGAGTAACATCTGTGGTGGCTTTGGTTATGTGAGTTTTTTTGTTGTCTGTTTGGGTTTTTGTTTTTCTTACCTGGAACATTTGATGGTGGATCTACACTACCGTTCCTAAATGGTAATAACAAGTTTAGAGTCTATTATTGCATGTTGATAGCCAAAGCTAGTCTTGATTATGTGCCTTACTTTGGCATTTAAATTTCACTTGCTATTTTATTGCCCAATTGCTCAGTACTGTGAGATTTTTCTGTAGCTCTTCATGGCTTTCATTTTTCGAGAATTGCTCAGGCTTACTGAACATGCTTTTCATTCATACTCCTTCTGTCATTAAGCACGTATTAATCTGTGAGTTGATCCTTCCTCCTATTTCAAGATAGTGATGTTTTTCAGAGCTTTTGACATGGAACCTTGGTGGTTTTGTGACTGCTGTCCTGCTTCCTGATCAAAGGCATTTTATAAACCCGTGGGATCACCTTTTATTTGCATGCTAGCTAATTCCTTCAAAGAGTTTTTAATATTTTTGTCTGTTATTAGTTCTCTTACTAAAGTTATGTTGGCCTTTCTCCTGTATATCATGGTTATGCATTTATCTAATGATGCTATTCTTTACTGTAATTTCCAGCACTGAAGCTGATTTAAATGATAGATTGTACAAATGGGATATTGCATGATAGTTATGACAATACTTTGGCAATTTCACATAAGAACTCTTTCAAATCTCTTGGGTGAACACCATCTGGTCTTGACAATTTGTAACTGTTTTTTATCGATCTGTTCTATAGCTACTCTACTGACACATTAGTTTAAGACAGTTTCTCATTCTACATGAAAGAAAGACTTGGTGTGGGATCATTCAAAAATCTCCTGGTGCAAACAAGTCTTGTAGCCCCTTTGCTATCTGTTGTTGGCAATACAAGCTCTCTTGTAGGTTTCTCATTCATTTATTGTATTTGAGGAAAAACTACTATTGCTGCTATGCCCTTAGCAAATTGTTCTACACATGCTTTACTAATAAATATTATTATTTTACATTTAAGTTGCCAGAATTGTGGGGTGCATTATTTGCATGTGACTTCTGTGACCAGTAGCTGACTTCTGTTGTCATATCAAACAGGCAAACAAGGTGATTACTTTGGGGGGGGGTGGGGGGGTGGTACTTCTGTTGGTTTGTGTTTGGTTTTGGGTTTTTTTTGTTGTTGTTTTATTTTGGGTTTTTTTTGCCTTCCAGACCCTTGTCTTTGATCCTTCCTTTTATTATGGAACTGGCCCTTGCCCAGCCTCCTGAACAGATCATCTAGACGTGTTGTGAGGTGCCACCTCTGCACCCAGCAGGCACACCACAGTGCGAGCTTCACGGGCATCACTGACCCATCTGTCCATTTGCCTGGGATGCACATGTTACAGGGCAAATAGCTTCAAGCATCATGCATAATATAGTAAGCCAGAAAATGTGTGAGCTCCTCCTGGGCTTGTATTCGTGTTTGCTTTCACCAGTAGATTTTTAAATTCTTTCTGCTTTTTATCTGTTTGGTCATTCCCCCTCTTCCCTTTCTTTTCTAGCAGAGTGCAGCCCTCCTCTCCTGCCCTAGTCTATGGGTATGTGGTTTCGTCTGGGTTTTTGCTCAGAGCTACAGGTGGAGGCCCAATTAGTAGATGCGCAACTTCATCTACTCACTTGGGAAAGTCTTGGCATGTGAGGCCTTTTGCTTCTGAATGCTAACAAAAACTAAGGCTTTTATTATGTTGGTTTGTTTTTTTTTTTTAAAGCTCCATGTTCTTGATAGTTGTTTTGTTGCTTTACCAGACAGCTTTGAGGAATAAAATAAGAATTCAGTTTGTATAAAGGTTTAGATAGATGAGTAGGTAGAAACTAGAGAAGTAAGTTGCCTTGGAGGTTCACAGCTTTCATGTCATTGTGCGGAGAGAAAAAAAAAAAAAGTTGTATAAGGGGATGTGTGCATATGTTGTTTGATGCTTTGGGAATATTGGATGATGCTTGGAAAGGTAAGGAGAGAAAACATGATGGGATTAATACTCATGAAAGTATGAGTAGGATATTGTTCTTCATGTTGCAAATTACATGAAATATTTAAGTACGATTCCTTTGTGCCATGATGGGGACCTACCTGAGTGCACTACCTTTATTGCTCACAGTGATAACATTTCAGCTCCTGACACCTTTCTTTTATGAAAACCGGCTCTTCTTTTGAGACATCCAGCAGCTTTTCAGATGTTATTACTTTAAAAGTATCTTACTCTAATTAAAGAAGGGAGGCAGGACTGTGTGAAATCAGAAAGATGTGCATAAAAACTTAGACCTTTTTATCTAGTCTGTTAGTGACTTTTAACACTTACTAAACAAACAAAAACAGAAAACAAACAACAAAGAACTCTATTTTAAAAATGTATTTATAGACACATATTATGGGGTAGATTCTCAATTGATGCAAGTTGCCACAACCCTATTAAAGTCCAAAGACTTGCTTCAAATTATGCAAGCTGAGGTTTTGTATGTGTAAGTCTTGAACTGCAGGGAAATGTTTCGTTTATTTGTTACTATCTGAGCATGGTTTGGGCAGTGAGGGCACTTTTCCTGCCACTGTCACAGGCTGACTGTGTTATGAGCAGCAGGGCTGTGGTGGGCTCTTGTGGAATTGCTGAGAGCAATTGTAGGCCCATTGCAGAAAAGTCCTGCTGAGGCCAGGTTGGAGCTAGGACACGTGCCTGAAGTCCTTGGGGAACTCAGTTGCCAACTCTTAGGAAGTCTTTGAGCATGCATGAACTGAGACTTTCAAGAGCCCAGCCTTTTTACTCGATGCGGATTTTCAGAGATGAGAAAGGCATGGTCCAGACAGCAGAGCAGCCACCTGGCCATTTTGAAACCTATGCCTCTCAAATTGCAGTTCCCAGCTTGGTGCTGCTGTCGGCTATATGTCTACATGGGATCTCTACCCCATTCATGGGATGCAGGCTGTGCACCTACACACTCAAGTTTCCTGCCAAAAGTCTGTGTCTTATCCCATCTGACGAGTGTCCAGACCAGAGTGACTGGGATATAACACATCCCACAGTGTGTTTCTGGTTATCCCCCATCCTGGCTGCTCCTCAGGCTTTTCTCATCTCCCCTCCTCCTCAGGGTGCCTCTACCCTTCTCACATCCAGCATCTGACCAGCTGGTGGGGATGATGCTCTGGGACCCTGGGGAAAGGAATGGGTGTGGATGGGCTCTGCAGACAGAGGAGTCTCTCTGGTTGGCAGAGGTGCTGGGGAAACCAGAGGGAGTCTTCCTCAGATGCACAGAGAGCTCTCCTCCCTGCTCTAATGAACTAAAAATGCCAGAGCTCCCCAGCCAAACCACTGCCAGCTCATTTGTTTGCTTTTAGAATGGGTTAAGTAGTGGAATTAGTCAATCTGAGAAATGGCTGGAACTCTCTACAAAAATGGTCCGTGTAAAATGAATGCATCCTAAAGTAGGTGCCTTGGGTAGAATATTTCAGTTGAAATGGTTCATATTGTCAAAGATATAATTGACCAAAACCAGTCTTACAACAGATCATACAATTAATTGCAAGTGGTGCTTGCAGCCTCACCTATGTGTATTTCTGAATACTTCTTTAAAAATAACAGCATATTACTACTGCATAACTCTTAATTCTAGAGGCTCAAATAACTTTGTATTCCAGGATGGATGACTCTTCAAAGCCCTTGTGAGCTGGATAACTATTCAGTTAATTTTATGGCATATAGAAGTTGGCTGTCTTTTCATCATCTGGCTAAATATTTCACTACAGAGTTATATTTTTATTAGGAATGCTGTTATTAATGAAAGTGCCAAGTTGTTACAGTGTTTTGCAGCAGTGTTTGGTGGAGATCATTTGAACAAAGTAAAATTCAAACAGCTTATGGCTGGAGAAAAATGTGTGTTTAGAGGATTAATCATTTGGAGAATATTTTTATATCTAATAAAGGGCTTAATTAAAAGATGCTACAGTCCTCCAAGACATTCAGATGCTCAGAACAATATATATGGGTTAAAAAATAAATAACAAAAAACCCACTAAAGACAGCTGGGAGTATACAGTAATGAAACATGAATATATCCTATTTTATTGTTCAATTGCTATTAAACACGTTATGGAAGTGAAGTTCAGTCATACATATTGTCTTGTGAGCCAACTAAAATGTATTTTATATGTCATTACTTTTTTAATCCTCGTAGTTTCCATAAAGCTATTGCCCTTTTTTTCTTTAATTCATCAGGAGAGTCTTAGAAAAGAAATGAAAATGTACCTTTAGCTGAGAGGATAAACGTGCTTTGGTTCTGAACTGAAACATGACTATAAAAATTGCACCTTTCTACCCAGGAGATCTGATCTCTATATTTTTAGCCTGTTTCAGTCATTAATTTTAATGACTAAAAAGTCATCTTTCACTGGTTTTTATCCCAGTTGGTTAGTAAACTGTCATGTAGCAAAAAATAGATTTTATTTTGGTTTATACTTAATCACTGAAGTTGATAATTAACCCCCAGCTGTAGGGCCAAATTTTTCTAAGTTTGGTCAGTCAAATTCCATAGTATAAATGATTTAAAATGTTGAAGAATTTTGGTATAACTGCAGATTTTGTTTTTCTTGGTGAAAGTTTCTCTATTGATAGCCCTACCTGGACAGAGAAGAAATTAGCTTGTCTTTCAAAATCTGCTAAGCTGAATTTTCAAACTGTTAGGTCTGCACTCCTGCAAAGAAATTGTTTATAAATTAAGGCAATCCAGTCGAAATAATTGAGGTACTCCCACAAGCATCTCAAGAATGGAACCTAAGGAGAGACTTCTTTAGGTGGGACCAATTCTTGGGACTTCAGTGGGCTTTGGACCATGCTTATGAATACATTCTTAACTAGTTATTAATGCCATAAATAAATTTGCCTCATAGCTGTTGCTTTCTTGGGGTTTTCTAGGGTGTGGGTATATGGGAAGGGTTGGCATATTCTTAAATTGTGCTAAAATCAGATAAATAGTTTCTAATGTCTACTGCTGTTTTGACCACAAATGAGAAACTACTATAAATTAAAATGTATACTTGTGTTTTTAATTTATTTTTAATTTAGGCTTTCAAAGCTTTGCTTTTTTTCTAATTTCCTGCTTCTGCTGACCTATTTTGTTAATATGCTTACCATCCTGTTTGCTCATTAAATTGAAGGTCAATTAAATTTACTTTTTTTATGTTTATTCAAAGTCTTAGGGAAAGAAGCTATTCCATTTTCTCACAATGCCCCCAAAGGACTGTTTCAGACGTGGTTCCAGCAATGTATGTTATGGAGGAATTTATACATGCAGGTGGACTGGATGAATTACATTTGGGCTACACTGTTATAACTACAGTCATTCTCCTTAGTCTGTACGGAAGGGATGTGGGTAGAACTTAAAAGTGCCTGTGCGTTTGCTGCCTTAACACAGATGTGTTACTGTGGAAGACAGTTACAATGTGGAAGTGAAATCTACCCTGAGATATCAGTGATCTGCCTTGGTGCTCGACGTGCTTTTCTGGAGGAGGCTATTCCTCCGTCTGTGGTGCAGATGTAGAAGGGGGATGAACCATGAAGCTGTAGTTTTTCAGTTCCCATTGCAGCACATGATGGACGTGTGATGCCTCCATCCCTCAGAGATTCCTGAACAATTCCTAAACATCCAGCTGGGTGGTGACAGATCTGCTGAAGAGCAGGAGCATGTCCACAGAGGATGGGACTGCTGTGGGAGCACAAAGTGTACCTGAGGGTGCTCCTGGCTCTTGGAGGTCCTGCGTGGTGCCCTGAGATTCACATTGGCCAACACTTGCAAGTTAATAAGTGCCTTGCCTTCACTTCCTGTCCCCTGTTCACCAAATACAAACTGGTTTTCCTTCCAGTGTGAGAGGTTCTGAGAAGTGAGGGTGAAGGGGTGCAGAGGGAATCCCACGTTTTCTTTGATCTGTTCAGGAGACATTACTTCTGTTGCCTGGCTTGAAACATTCAAAGGCCCCTCTGAAATGGAGTACTGCAAAATGTTTCATCTGTTCCTTATTGGTATTTGGATTATGGAAAAAGGGCAGACCCTAAATTTAATATTTCTATTCTGTGTCTTGTAAAGGTCATCTCTGTACAAATTTACAAAAAGACCTTATTGATTCCTTCTGTGGTATTCTTATGCTGGATAAGGAACTTCTAACATGGAGAAATGAAGAAGTTGTTCCTTGGTGTTATTTCCATTTATTGGCATGCAGAAGGAAGAATTTAGTAAATTAATTTGTGAGCATGTATGTAGTTAACAGGCATGATCAGTCTAATCCGTCTCAAGTAATATGTGCATGTGATAATGTAACTTATACAACTATACAAAATAGAATGGTTGGTCCATTAGTACTTTTTTTTTCCCCATGACAAAGCCCAATTCAGATACAAAACTAATGTCTAGATGTAAGTATCCAAAGCAAGAAGTTACTACTTTGATGTGCAGAGATTAGCTTTGCTACATCATTGCCTGATGGTTGAATGCCACCAAAAATGCTTCAGTAGCAGGAGTAAGCATTGGGGAGTAATTAGGGACAAAACTTGCTCTCAGTTATTTCCATTAACTTCAAAATAATTGGAACATGTTTTATGGAATTGCAGGGGTGTGATTTATAGCCCAAAATACTCTTTTGTGTTTTCTTTAACTAGCGGAGATCTATTTCAGGTCTGTAGTTGCCTTTTGGGACTCTACAGTAGCTGCCAGCGTGAACTTTCTGGAGACTGTGTTAAATCAGGGCCTGCTTTTCTGCTCTTGGCAGGTGAGAGATGTTGATGCACAGTGGCTGAGGTGACCCAGGTACAGCTGCATGGGGACGGCTCCTGTGTCTGACCAGCCCTGCCCATGGGGAGAGCCTTTCCATGGTTTGCCAGCAGGTGCATCATCTCTGAGTTAGTGTGGGAGCCAGGAAAAGTACTAGATTAATTAAATTCAGCTTCATCCAACAGCTCACAGAGAAGTGGGTAGGAAGAAATCATTGGAGATTCAGAGGGTAGGTTTCCAAAGGGTCCTACAATTTGACAGGTAATTGATAAACTTGGTTTGGTAGCTCCATTTTACTTTAACAAATGAAAGTGGATACTTTTTGTTCTCTGGAATTAAGTGATAGCATGCTCAGTTTCCAGCAAAGCAACAGCTGTTATCTAAAGCATCTCGACTAGTATGAAGAAAGTTTGGTGATATAAGAATATCACTCCTATTTTAGTACCAAAAAATTAGATTGCTTAGTTATTAAAATGACAGTTTCACCAAATCATTAAGACAGCTACCTTATGTTTGTGAATGCATGTACTGGAACTCCATACTGAGACTGAATATTCAGGTTAGCTTCAACTGATTTACTTAACTTGCTAATTTAAGCAGCAGCTGTACTCCTATAGCACATCAGCAAAGGAACTCAGTAGGAACTTGACTTTGTTTGGACTATCTAAGGAAGACATGGTGGACCAGATTCATTCCTGCTCTTGAGCTACCTATAGAGCTACCTTGTATCACGCAGCTATAGGAATTGTTCCTATTCATCAAGCTTGATATATCTAGACATCTGGGGAATAGTTCTGATAAAACTCCCTAAGAATGCTAATGTGTGATTTTGTTACAGAAAGCTAATGCAGCCTGTGAGGCATAACCCGACAGGATACAGCAAACGCTGTGGGCATAGGGTGTCAAGCAAAATGAATCTGCATGCAAAATGCGATACAAATGGAAGCATCTGGTAGTTGATTTGCAAGTAAGGAAAGGAGCTGTGTTAGAGGAAAGCAAGCGTGGTTTGGCTGGAGCCAGGAGGTGATGGGAACAGCGGTGCCTGCAGTGGGAGCTGCAGGATGGTGGCAGGGAGGGTCTGGCCAGGGGCACCAGGGGGACTTAGGCATTGCTTCCCATGGCCTTGCTTGTCCAGAGCTCCCCCAGGAACTAAGGATACAGTCTTTGAAATCAGAGAAATGGAAATCATGCTGCTTGGCTTCTACCTATTGTGCTCTACCTGCTACTTTTGGCTCCACACATTTCCTGTAACTTGCCTCTAATCCTTTTGCATTTTGATTTTTAGTATGGAGAAGAAGAGGTGAAGACGTCCCCAGATGCTTCAGGTAGAGCTGCTCAAATACTAGATTTGAACCCATGTATCCTCTTATTGCAGACTCTAAATTATAAGGCGGAGCTGCACCTCCTTTGCCAGCTCTGCGGGTGGCTACTGAGAAACCAACCCAAAAAAGTGAAGTATGCCAGATGAGTTGTTTTGGCATCCCTTTAAATGTTCAGTTCTTTGTTCATCCAAAATTATTCCCCATATTTAATTTGGATTTGTGAATAGTTTTGACCATCTTAAAGGTATTTTTCAGTGAATGAAAAATTCTGTGGAAACATTATATCTATATAAATGACTTCCGAGATCCTAAAAAAATTAGGATGATAGATGGTTCTGTGGAAAGAAATGCTCAGTGGTTATTATCTGGCAAATGCCCCAGATACTTCCAAGTTCTCTACAAGCAGTTTGACAAAGTACTTGATTTTCCCACTGTAATTCTGTATTACTGAATTCTGCATAATTCAGCATTAGCCGCCTTAATCTGTTTTGATATGTCTTACTGTAATAGCAAGGCAGTAAAAGCAAGACTTGAACCATAAGCATTTGGTTCCACTTGTCAGGAGGTTTCTTTTTCTTTTTTTTTTTCCATTTTTTATTGATTTTAAAAGAAGAGATATGTAAAATGCAGAGGATTTAAAAATAAATTCCTTCTTAAGGGGTAGGACCTGGATTCTGAGTTTGCTCAGTAGTTGCACTATTTCAGAGATAGTATAATCCTTACAGTTTTATAAGCAGGTTTGAGACACTTGGCTTGAATGCTTGTAGGTGATTCAGGTCTGCTTTCAGGTGTGATCTTTTCATCCATGAGGTAGATCCTGTGGATGAGCTGTGAAGGTCCAAGCTTCCTCTCCTCAGGCTGCTTGCAGCTCTGCCTGAGAAGGGGTGCCAGTATGGGACATGGACTTCCAGTTAGTCTTTTCACAAGGATGCAAATGAATGCCACCCATCTCAGGAAACCAGCTCTCCTGCACTTGAGGAGCAGAGGGAGTTAAGGTTTAAGGTGGTTTCTTTTGGTTTCTGTCATTTTGTGGGTGACTTGAACTGACAGAGAAAATGGTGTACGTTTCATTCAAATAGGATATTTGATATTTGATGCATACACTTGTGGGGGAAAGAATTAATGTCTACATATCATAAAGATCACAGGGTATCAGCTTTCTTCTATCTTGTTCACAAACTCAAGTTGTACCTTCTTCAAATCCAAAGTAGCTGCACCTGGTTTTTAAAGGTTAGAGCAACCTTTAGAACAACGGTAAAAGATGTGGAGCTTGATTTCCTCGTGGCCCGTTTGTGCCTGGGAGCTGCTCGTTCAGCAGGGAGGCATATCTGGAGCAGTCTGGCATCTCCCTGTATTTCCAGTTACAGTGCCAGAGGCATACTGGAGGGCTCCTCTCACCCAGTTCTGCCTTGCCCCCTGCTTCCTCCCTGCTCCTATCATTGGGTCAGTAATGCTGGGTCCTTGCAGTTTGTGGGAACTTTTGTTCCTCACTAGTGAAGTTCTCTAAAAGCCCTCATAGAGTTAAGTGTGTCTTAAGCAGTATGCAAACTCCATCTCAATAATTTTTGACTAGGGAAATAAATGGTCTTGAGCAACTGAGGAAAAGTGTGACTTTTTTTTCTTTTCCTTTTTTTCTTTTCTCTAACAGGACTAATTCCTGGCTGTTAAGATTTCTTTTAAGAGATCAGATTTCCTGTTTAATACAAATGACATACTGTATTCTAGAATCACTGTCCAATTTTATCCATTGCTATGAAATCTCTCTGTTGGAGGCAGAAATTTCTGTAAACAGTTAATTTGTCATCATTCTCCTTAGTCAAGGTCTGCTATAAATAGTATTTCCATGTTGAGTCTATAAAAGACTTTGCCTTGGGTTTGCTACCTTCATTCTTTGTGGTAGCTTTTTTTTTTTTAAATTGCTCTGAATGTTGAAATAACTTTTTCAGCAGTGGGATATTGATGTTCCACAGAGAAAGGAAATATTGGTAAAAAGGGATCCTTGGTTAATTTCATACAACACAGACATTTTTTTCATAAGCCAGTCAAATAGGTAATAATCAAAATTGAACATTTGAATAGTCTATAAAAAAAAAACCTGCATTCCTTTAAAGGTAATAGATAGTGCTTTTATTAGCAGTGCATGTATTGGCAGACCTTCTAATGCAGATTGATAGGATCAGTAGTAAAGCTTGTTGTCGCATGTGTGATAAACACTGGTATTTGGACTGACAGGGAGAACTCTTAGGAGACAGTACCCCAGGTGCTCCCTGTACCACACCTATCTGGTGTATGAGGGAATGGGCAAGAAAGTGCTAAAGCAGCTCTGGAGTTGTGGTTGGTTTTTACTTATGTGTACACCTGCCTAGTCAAACCACCAGAGCGGAAGCCATCTTTACGTTAGTTTTGTTTCATCTTGGCAAAAGCCCTGGATGAGACTAATTTTAAATATATATGGGAATCTGCTTAAAATGAGAACATTTCAATTGTCAAGCTGTAATGTTGGGGAAACTACATTTTATTTAAATATTACGAATATCGATGCAGTTAATGTAGAATTATGGCTGAGAATTTAAATGCAAGCAGGAAAAAAAAAAGTCAGGAAATTCAAAGTGATGGTTACCAAAGCAACTATGATTCTTCCTCACTTGTACTCTAGTAGTGCTGTATGCTTCTCAGTACTGCTAAGCTCTGATGTGTTAAGATATACATGCAGCGTAGCTGAGTTACTGTGGGAACCAAAGTTGTGGGGGATTTTAGATGCAAACCCTTTGTAGAGTACCAGAGATGATGGAGGGTTTTGCTTTTGTTTTAGTATTCACTTTTTTGTAATGATCATAAAACAAGAGTCACTAAAGATGAATAATGAAAAATGAGAACATATAACCCTAACAGAGACCAAAATGTATGCAGGTCTTCTAGCTTAGCAGTCGGACAAAAGCACAGGGTAGGAGAGAAGGAGACTTTTGCATGGCAGAATATGATTATTTTCTTGCTCCTGGGAGATGAAATATTTTAAAAGATTAGATTAAAACCCATAAATTAAAAATTGTGGTTATAGCAAATGGGAAATGCTTTAAAGATAAGGAGCTAGCTGGAAGAGTAACGCACCACACCTTTCCCACCAGCACCAGGCTTGCCAAAGCATGGCATTGGAAGGCAGAGCAGGAGTTGCCAGAGCTCTCCTGGTAGGCAAAAGCACCATTCCAGACCAGTTTTCTCCTCCTACGTGGTGCAGTGAGAGCTCCCCCTCCTGTTTTCAGCCTTACCTGAGCTTCTAGATAGCATCAATAATATTCATGGGCATTTTAAGAGTATTTTAAAAATCTGTGAGGAGCTATGAAGCCTGTGGCTAACACTTCTGCATAGCTGAGAAAGGCCTTTTAGCTGAGATAGAGAATGACCCTACGGTACATTGTGCCTTTGGGTGCTTGGGTCACCAAAGCAGGTGCTTGAACTGAGTAAATATAAGACTAGCAGTGACATTCAGTGGAGCAGTTTATTGTTAGATTTTGTACAAATATACAGTTCCTGTGGTCAAGAGGGAAGCTCTTTATGTTTTGTAACCAAAGGGCCTCTGCTTTTTCAGGCTTCTTGCATTTTCAAGGCTTCGTCAGTCAACAATCAACCCAGTACAGTCAATCACTGTCTGTATACTAAACCCTGCAAAGTAGATCTAATAAATAGCTGTGGGGAAAGGGATGCTGTGGCGATAGGAAGAAAATCAGGAAGTCTGCAAGACAAGGTATTATGCCTGCCTCCTTGTATGTCAAACCTTTCAGTGGCAATTGCATTCAAGCAGTCACATTCCTGTTGCATTAGTCAGAAAACAGGATTGAGGTTTATTCTAGCTTCATGGTTTTTATGCTGGATACAGTACCTGATAAAGTAAGAGTATTACAGATAAGGTGATGCCTTATCTAGTGTAAAGCAGCTGTACAAGTTGAACTGTCAGAATTGTTTGAGCTTAGATTAGATCAGTGGTTTGTGTCATGTAGTCCTTGCAGTTTGGGTGCAGACATTAAAGTTGGATTTTCTATCCTGTCAATTCAAAGTTTGGGAACAGTCATGACAGAAAATAGGCAACTTAAATTTGCAGGCTGAACCAGCATTTTTCACACTTTTGCAAGTCAATTTTTTGGTAGGCTAAGAAATAGGATAGTCTTCATCTCTTTTTGTGTGTATCGATCATGAAGATAATAGGTTTCATTAACTGTTAAAATTATTCTTTCATGCTAATAATCCAGAATTTGTATACTCTAAATTGTCAACTTCACCTATAGAAATATAATTCTATAAAGAAGTAGCAGTTGGACACACAGCTGCACAGCCAGCTTCAACCTTGCCTTTTTATCTGGATCTGGGACTCCTCAACAGAAATCAGAAAAAGCAATATTGAAGTTGTGGATGACAACTAAGATCTAAGATATCCATGACTCCTTTGAGTTATTACTGGAAACAGATATCTGATCAACACCATTTAGTTATTTGACTGTGGTAAGTAGATTGCAATAGTCTGAGAAAGGTAATGAGTCTTATAGCTGTGCTGGTAATGTAGGAAAGGGTTCGTTGTCAGTACATAAGTGAATTTGCTAAAGGATTCTTCATTCAAGTGACATAATCACCTCAATGCTTCTAGAGTCAGTTTGGGATATCTTCTTCAGAGCTGCTCTTCATGCAAAGTGGATCACCCATTGCTATCCACATTTAGAAAAATATTTGAATAACAGTTGTTTGCTGCCTTGTGACAGGTTTCCCTCCTCTTGATTTATTTTTGGCCACAGTCTCAATCTGTTTCTCCTTCAACAGTGCAATAGAATTAATTCCATAAATAACTTAGCACTTTTGTGTAGCATGTCGAGCAGACAGATTTTTTTTTTCCAGTGGATGTATTCTTGTGTAGGTTACCACTGTTGTGGTGTGGTTTTTTTTTATGTGTGTGACTTTTGAGTGAAGCCAGCATAATCTGATGTTAATTTAAATGTCAAATTAAGAATGCATCTATGGGAGTCAAGGACCCTACCCCAGCTAATTTTTCACTAGGGTGTCTGCATTCTATGTTAATGAGGTAAAACATGCAAAAGACCAAATAGCTGAACATCAAAGCTGCTATAAGTGAACATGCAAGAGATTTAAAACTAAAAAAGCCCTGTACAGGACTTTCTTAACATGTGTAGATAAAAAGGGAGGTACTTAGATGGCTTAAAGCAATAATAAAATATGAATTCAAATGGTATTAGGGTACACTGTGCACCAGAGTCCACTAGAGCCTTATACTCCTATGGGCCTGATGTGCCAGGCCATTGAATTCACACAGTCCAGTAAACCTGGTTGTCCCTTTCCTCCACCTGGCTGGAGGCAGGGTCCCTCTAGTCCTGGTCATAGTATTTGTTACTCACTTCTTGTAAATACAAGCCAGAAGTCCGTTTATTAAGACTGGAAGTAGGATCAGCCCTTCTACTCTGTCTGGAGAAGTGCAGTGAGGAAAAGACTTCAGCTATCCACAAAGCAGGACTCTATGTGCACAGCACAGTCATAAAACTGATGGAACTGTGCAAATATGGAAGTGCAGTGTAGTATTATCAATTTCCAAAGAGGGATAGCACAGTCTTCTGAATGGATATGAAATTTAGACAACCTTGATGTACGTTAAGGAAACCTGCAACAAAATTGCTATTAGCTTCCTTGTTTTCATTTTAGTATTTGGGTTAGCAGTTTTTTTGGATAACCAGCGTAAGAAGGACTGTACATCTTTCATCTGCCTAAACAGGTAAATTAAATGCTGTTGTCTGTTCAGCAGGTAACCTTACTCTGGTCCTGCATGCATGTCTGCCACCTCGCAGCCACACTGATCTGATGTGTTAGGTAAGGGCAGCAGTTTCCCAGTGATCTCAAGCAAAGTCTGCTGAAAGCAACAGCTTGGGGAACTGTGCTGGCAACCTGCATGTTTGAGTAAGATCCTTGTTGTTTTTTACAATTCGAAAGCTATAAATGGTTTGGGATTTGGTTAAGAGGGACAGTATCTAGCCTGTTTCTAATAGCATTAGCAAAGATGAGAGTACTTTTTGTAATGGTGAACAAGAGCAGGCATTTAATGAGGTATTTTTGTGAAAGCCTCTGTAAAGTCACCAGAAAGGGTATGGAAGTGTTTATGTTCCTCTAGTGTTTTATTTGACCTGTAGACCATTAGAGAATTAAGTGTTTAGTGAGCACTGAGCAATTCTCTGTTTACTGCAATGATATTGATAAGATTGTGAAATTGGCTGTTGCAAAGGGTTGTAGAGCATAGAAAAGGCCCCTCCGGAATGGCTGACATCTCCTATAAATCTAAAGAAATAATAAAAGTAGAAAATGTGTGTTGTGCCCAGAATAGACAGACAATAACAATTCACCTGGGAAATACCTTCTGACTGATTCGCTGATTGGTAAATGGCTGATGGGATCAGAGAATAGTCAGGAAACAGTGGTGTTGAAAAGGATTTGTCCTTCTTTGAACTTTTAAATATTTGCTGTTTAGGGCCAGTTAGAAAACTTATTGTGAATCAGAAGTGGATGCTTTGTGTTTGTTTTCTAAAATATGCAATAGATAAAGAATGTTTGTTTTGCTATGAAAATTCCCTTCCCTATTATATCAATCAGTCTTTATAGTAAAATGTATTAACTTTTGGTTTTGTATATATACATATAAATTCACATTATACACTGTAGAGTAATGAGGTAGTAGAATTTTACTGGAGACTCTGGTATTGTTCATGCTTAAGTAAAACAAACTAAAAGACAGCCCAGTCCTGGAAATAAGGACTTTGCTTCATGGAAGCTTAGAGCTGTCTGTGAAGGATAAAGGATACCCCTGGACAACCAAGATAACGCCAGCATCCTAGCCCCTCCTAGGGGGACCATCCTAGCATGTCTTTGAAACCTTCCCAGCATTTTCTGTCATTATAGATAAGTAACTATAGCAAGACTGACTCCAGGGACATCTGGATCAATAGACAAGTATCAAGAATGCTGCAGAAGTACGGTTTCTTTGCAAAGTTTTACTACGATTAGTAATTGGTAGTGTGGGTGCTAGTGATTAGTCAAATCGTGTTGTACCTGAACATTGGAAAGATATGAGAACCTTGTGTAAAATCATGTTTGGGTTGCCCCAGTTTGGCTGGGACACCTCATGCACATGAATAAATGTTCACTCTTGTAATTCTGTACTTTGCGTCCTAACCTCTCTCCTCAGTCGGCATGGGCCAGTTGTGAATTTTGTGACAGTTTCCACTTATCTCACCCTGTACTTTTTCTCACCTTGTCCTTTCTTCTGTCTTTCAGTGCTTGGTGTTCACGTTAATTCTCTTTTTTGTTTTTGCCCTCCATTTCTTCTTCATTGCATTTTCCTTTCACAGTCTCCAGTGACTTTTAATACTTCTTTTCCCTTCAACCCCTTCTTAATTACTTCTTTCTTTGTTTTCTCATACCTTTTAAAATGTTCATGTTCTTCCTCCTTCTTCTTCTCTCCTCTCTCCTTGTCAAGATGTTCACCTCTTCTCCCTAGATCCAATATTCCCTGTCCCCTCTCCATGAACTTTTTTATTTTGCCTTTCTTCCCTGCAGTTACAACTTTCAAATAGGCTTCCACATGCATCTAAGAGACGAAAAAAAATTCAGTTCTCTCAGTGCTGATTATGAACCCTCAGGCACCAGTCCTCTCCATCGTTCTAGTAGCAGGTGCTTTGTGCGTGCACATAAAGTTGCACTGAGCAACAAGGATGGCTGATAATATTCCTGTGCACATTCTGATTCAAACCGTAAATCAGATATGTATTGAGGATTGGAGGGTTGAGCGGGATAATATTAAGCTCTTTTTTCCACCTCCTACTTTGAAATAATGTCTAACCTTTCTGGCCTCCTGTAGTAATATGTTCTTGAATAAAACAAAACAAAGGAAAAACAGTTAGAAGAGGGAGTGAGGTTAGATAGATATTACACAAAAGAATGAAAAAAATCCTGTTGTTTTCTACTGAGACAATACTGGATCCATGATTATTTTCAGGGTTTTTTTTCTATCCATGTGAGCTACAGTGAATGAGCCAGACTTTCAGATGTTCCATATGCATATAATATATTTTGCACGATTGTGACTTCGAGCTGTATCTTAGCTATGCGCATGTCTTCTCAATGACTGATTTATTGACCTTGCAATTCAGTAAGCGTGGAAGGAGAGGTAATGTTTTTTCTTTTTCTTTTTTCCCTTATATATGATTATATTTTAGTCTGTATATTTACATGGTCTAAATCTGTCTGTTCATTTAGCATTATTTGTTGCAAGGATCTGAAAATCATACGAGACTCAAAGCTAGGCTGTTGAACCAAAACCTGTGATTTTTATTCTGAACTTTTAGGCACCAATGCTTGTTTAATTAGTTGGCTCAGAATGGTGAGCAGATCAGAAGCATAAATGCCTTCACGGGGGTTTAGATGTACTAACAGAAGCTTACAATAGATACTGATATACTAATTCAAATGTAACCCTAATCTCAGAGGTCTCACAAAGCTGAAGGCTGCTTGAGGCTGGCAGGGTGCATTGGATTGCCTTATACTTGCACTGATCTTTATTCTGTGGATATATGCTATTGGATTTTGCCCCTCAAACAATGCAGACTGAATTTTGGTGAACTCTTCTTCAACCGTTGCATGCGGCATGTCTGGTGATTAACATGTATCCACAAACCTGTGTTTATAGGCTACAAGATGATGTAGGAGCTTTCACTTCCATATCTGTAGTTTTCTGAGTGTCTATGAGATTGACTAAAATCCATTACAGGTGCTGGGATTTAGGAAAAAAACATAGGGTTGGCGGCACTGGGTAATGTATGGTGAGTCTGACTTTCAAGAAATATGAACATTTCTATGGCTGGTTTTCTAAAAACACAGCATTGCCTGGTCCATGGCAGTGCCGGATAGCATGAGCTAGAGGTTGTACAGGAGGTTGTCTTAATGTGCCTCAGCCTGCCTTTTCAAGCTGACAGAAAACAGCATGTGCTTGTATTGATCACCACGTGCTTTCTATTATTCACAGAGGGAATTTTGTATTCAGAGCTTCTGTAAGGTGAGCTTTCTATAATTTTGGGTGTAGCTATAGTTGTTTGAAATTGACTAATATATATTTTTTTGAACACTGGTTTCTCTGTAAGCATTGTATTGCCTCATGTTGGTCATGCTGGTTTCCTAGTGCCTCCAAAGAAAGGTGAGGGTCCCCAGACTCTCTGGTGTGGTAGGTCTTTTCCTGTTGGCCCCATCGTGCCAAACTGAAGCTCTTCAGCCTCGCTTAGGAGCAAAGGGATTTTGAGCTGGTCTGTAGGATGGGAGCCATCAGGATTGCTGCCCTAGATCCTCAACAATCCCATTTGGGTCCTGTTACAGAGCTCTTAAGCACAGGCTTCAGCTGACTTGAGCACGCTGTCACCTCTAAGCACGTGTTTAAATTGCCAGGACTGTGTGTTCTTGTACTGACTTGAGGTGAGGGTAACATCTACCGCAATATACCGGTCCAGGGATGTCACGCAGCCCGTGAGCGGATCTGTCACAGTCTCTGCTATTAGTTGATGCCGTGAAGCATGAAATAGCATTTGCTTTCAGTGCTACAGGTATCAGATGGTGTGCCCTTCTTATTGCTCCAGTGGTATGATAAACAACTGTATTTCATAAACTGGCATTTCCAAAGACGTCCCGCTTGTTGAACTGAAGCCAATTAACACAGAGTTTAACCAGCAATGGCATATAAAACTCTAAAGCTAATTAGTTCTAATGGTGAAAACCCAACTAAAGAATGATTTGGTGTCTGGAGCATTATTATATCACATGCTTTAGTTTCATTTTCTGCAGCCCTACTTACCCTAGAGAATATCAAATTTAGACCTTTATTTAAAATGAGATTACTTAAAGGTGATCATTAGTTGAACACAGGCTATATAAGGGATATAGCTAGAAAACCATCTCTACAGTATGGTGGGAAGAACTGAGGGTCTGTCATAGTTGGAAGATGCACCTATAAGCAAATAAGAAGAAAAAGTAATGAAATCTGGTTTTCAGTTGGCTGATTTTAACAGAAGCATATTTTAATAGGCTAAGAAGAAATAGGAGATTGTCTCAAATTCTGGCAAACAAATTATTGCAATGAGCTTACTTTCAAGACATAAAGTCTTGGACCAAATCCTTAGCACTGAGCAAACTTTCAAATACTGATTTGTGGGACTCCATCACTATGGTTTGAGTGACACTCAGTACTCGGTTCCGTGCCTTTTGGAAAATTTTCTTTTGAATTAAATGTTACTTTCTTGCTTTTGCTTAGGCAATGAGTCTGTTAAGGGCATTTCATCAGCAACCAACCTTATCTTTTTCTGGAAAAAGTAATTACCAGTTGTCAAATACAGGTTAACATACGACAGCTCGGGTATCTAATATATGCACTGTATGTGCTTGGCTTTGGAGGAGGGCTACTTTTGTTTCAGCATAAAAATCCCATAACAATAAAATCTGATGATCTATTCACATAGAATAATCTATTTACATAGATTGCATTGGGTTCAGATTTTTGTCTGTTGCTTTCTTAGCTAATTTTCTGTCAGCTTTACACACATTTATCCTAGCATGAGTCAATTATATAAGTTACAGTGAATATTCACCAAATTATTTATCTTTTAATATTAAAGTAACATACAGTACAATAACTTCTTAGCTTATTAAATTTCTGTACCTTGAATCCTTCCAAGTTTTCTTTTTATACATTATAAGGCTCGTTGAGATGATTACATTAATAATACATTACTATAAAAATTAAAGTGCATCACAGAGAACACGCTAATAGGTTTTATTGATTTGAACTTGTAAATGGGTGCTAGCAATCAGAAGCCAGGTGCAAATCTAACTTCAAATGAACTGATAGTGATAACAGTGCCAAAATCATCGGCAAGATTCATAGCTCTGGTGTTGAGGTGAAAAAAATGTTGAGTATAATGAAGTTACTTAGAATTAAGCTTGAAGAAAAATGTAAAGTGCATGCACTGGACTTTTTCAGAGATGCTCTTTTTTGCTCTTATGAATTTAAACCTCAATTTAATAGTGTCACACTTTTTTATTCAATTTCTCTTTTGAATTTGGTTTCATATTTTAAAATCTAAAAATTGTGGGGTGAGATTAGTTTTATACTATGCAGATGGTGGAAGTAATTTTCTTAAGAATGAATTTAGATTTCAGGGCATCAGAAAAACAGTGAAAATTTAGCACCACTTAAATGCAGTACTCTTCCGTTAGATATTGTTAGCCTTACTGCTTCTGGTTGCAGACAATGGTGCTGTTCTCTAAAAACAGGGGGGAAATAGCAATATCCTTCATTTTCTCAAAGAAAAAAGAGCAAGCAAACTGAGAGCCTGGCTGTCATTGATATGCAAGGATTATTTTGTTTTATTAACCAATAGGAATGTATTGTGCTTTGTGGAGATATGGAGTCATGTTCTTATCTAGGTCTCTCTAAGTTTTGATTTACAGATGCACTTTAACATGACGTTGCACTTGAAAGTGACTGTGAACTTTCCAACTTGTGTATGTGCTGCCATTAAAATTTGGTCTTAGGGACAATCTTTTAAAATCAATTAACACTGAATCTTCAAATGTAAATTTTACTGCTGCATATTAGATTTCTTTAAGAGTTTGCTCCTGTCCACAGTGGACCACATTCAGTTTTGTGTATAACGAGTGGAAGCTTGTGATCTGAAAATGTGGATATCATCAAGTGTTTTCTGGTCACTTCAGATACTATGATTCAGATACTGGTTTTGCTGTTGTTTTGTCTTTTCTTGCAGTCCTCTCCTACAGCTTTAGTATCATACCAACAACTTTAAGAAACCTACTCTTTGTTTATGGTTACCCTTGTTTTGGATTTTTTTTTCATAGATTTTTTTTTTAAAATATTGTTCCTGTGTCTCTTGTAACATAGCCCTTCAGAAAGCTTATCTGGAATCTCTGCAGGATGCAGGGGAATATTGATATCTTACGTGTACAGACCTGAAGATAGAAATGGAGGCTTGTGGAAAATCACAGAGGAAACTGGTATCAGATCTGGAAATTGAATCCAGATTTTAGCACGTAACTGTAACAATATACATCAGCTGGCTACTATCCATGTCCTTATTTCCTGCAAATTTAAATTTTAGGCAGGGAGCTTTGGAGATACTGGGCAAGATCAGACTATTGAGATTTTTGTGGCTTTTTGTAGAGAACTTTAAGTCTATAATATACCACTGTTCCTTTTTACAAGGGGTAGTTTGAATCTGTATGAAGGTCTACCCTGTGAACTTGCCAAGCAGCTGAACCAGATGTGCCTTGCTACACAGAGATAAAGCAAGAAACTCTCTGAAGAAAAAGAAAGGGGGAAAAAAATGAAAATAGAGAAGAGAATCCAGCAAAAGCAAATATGGGAATGGGCACATTAAATGTATCTTGAAATACGGTAGTTCATGAATTACTTGTTTGTTTTTTAGCTAGGGCACGGAAAAGGATAGGAAAAAAAGGCAGGCCTCACATATGGGACTGAGTCAGTGTGAGACTTCATTGCTTATTTTGTGTACTGGGGTATGGATAGTCCCAGGGTCGAATCCACGTGTGCTGCTGTTTAGATAGTGGCCTAACAATGAAGAGTTACTGGTGACTGTCCCTCGCTGGTGAGGGAGGGCTGCTGCGCAGCCATCCACCCCTCCCTCACACCTGATACATGCTCCTGCAGATTGCTAGCACAAATATAGGCTTAAAAAACGTAAGAATGTCTTGTGCCTGTTTTTCTGCTGCCAGAGGATTGTTTGTCTCTGGTATTTTTGTTTCACTTGGATTCTACCATTTCAAAATCTTTATCTGTAGGTGTGTGCTTTGGAAATATCCAATAGACAGCTAACACAGTGTGTATTGTAAGCTTGGTAATCTTTTCTAGATTTAACTGCCCTGTAAAATTTGACAAAAGAATAAATGCAAATGACTTGGCTTGGCCGCCTGCTTAACTCGGGCTTTGTGAGCTGTCTGGAAGGCTGTATGCATGTGGGAGGAACTGCAGACTGAGAGTAAAGAGGATGGGCCTTTAAAAACTGGCAATGAATGTCAGGACAATATATTAACTCTAAAGTCCTCTAGTCTCAGTTAAATCATTCACTGGTAAAGGAATAAGTTTCTATTAAAGTGTCATGGGTTATATAGGTATTTAATTCCTTTGTTTGCTCTCTTGCCTGTGGTGGGGCTACAGGGAAGAAGGCAGCTGCCTGTTTGCCTTGTCCTGCCTGCTGTGTGCTGGCTTCGATGAAGGCTGTGGTAGGAGGGTGACGGCTTGTTCCCGGAGCGAGGGGGAAATGAATGTGCAGGAGGATGGTAATTCCTAGGAACAGCAAGGAGAAAACACACGGGAGGCTGCTGGGGTGACTTTCTATGTGCTCCCTTTGGGTCTCAAAAGAGTCTGGGGGGACAGGGGGCAAGAAACATTGGAGAGGGTGAAAGCATGAACAAAAGGGTCTTTTTTGAAAAGGCAGACTGAGGGGAGACTGGTTTGCAAGTTTGTCTTACTGTTATCCTGTCTCACCCACTGGAGAGGAGTTGCCTCCTTTTTAAAAGGCCATAGCTTATATAATAATAATATAGCTTATATTATAATAAAATGCAGCACTGGAGACTCAAAGCCCTTTTGGTTTCCTTTGGGGTGCTGAGTGTAAGAAAAGATGTAGTCCAGGCTGCCTTGAAAGGTCATGCTCAGTCAGGGACCCAATGGACAAAGATTCCTTATTTTTGAGACCTGAGTGTGTAGAACCAACATATTCCATCTAGTTCATGGCAGTCCGAAAACATTGCAAATGGTAGTGACACAAGTACCTATAGGTACCATACATTATTAGTGAAAATTTGATTCAAGTTGTATTTTGTTGCTGCATCATTTATTTCTCTAGAAATGCACTTAAAATTCAGATCAGGAAGCAACGTTTTCTTTTTCTTAATCTTGCCCTGGAATGGATTTTCTGATTTTCTTCTTACATAACTGAGGCTTGGATAAACAGGGAAAAATAAGAGGTGTTTGAGAATTCATATTAGAAAGCTGTGTGTGTAGGGGGAGATAAGATGAGGTTTGAAAAAAAAAAAAAATACAACAGTTAATTACACTTGAGGAGGTGATGGTGGGAGACTATAGAGGGTTGATGTGTTTACCTGCAGTCTCCTCTTCGCTTGTCTACAATATGCAAGGGAAAGAAAGCAGGAAAAATGTTCCATAAGCATCACTTTTATGGACTCAAAAGTGTCTGATTAATTTCTAATACAGTAGTGGCAGTCGCATTATATATGCTCCACATGTCTCACTTGTCCTTTTTGCCTACTGATGTTCAAATATAAATCGGTAACTCAGTCATATTTTTTTTTACACAAAATGTTCATTGAAAGGAAGTTCAAAAACATGAATGCTAGTCATGAATTCATTATTAGATTATTCTCTTGTGCATTCTGTTTATGGCACTGACAGAACTGAATAACATTACTGGCCTTCTTAAGCAGCACCATATTATTATTACTATTGCCTGGTGTATTTAATTGTAATGTTCATTACAGATTTGATGAGGTGTGGATTAAAGGTAAAAATCTCTGGAGTTGAGCTGCCAATAATCATGCTGTGGGTTTCAATTATAGAATAATTCCTCCAATTATTCTGCTTAATTTTAGGAAGCAAAGGTCACAGGAATGAATTTTCTTCGTGTGAATAAACACTGGGGAAATTATTGAGGACCTAACTATTATCATATGAGATGACAGTTCATTCTGCCAATCTAGGTACTTGCAGGTCACAGTGATGGCAACTCTCCATGTAGTTTTGTTAGCAATGGTGTTAGCCATCAGAAATTTTAAGGGAGCCTCTGAAAATGCTCCCTGTGAGGCTGGTTGCTCCAGTAGAGCCACTGCAGGATCCATAGGCTTTGCTGTGAGCACATGCAGGTCAACACTGAGTCACTGAGTGTTTTGGTGAATTTCATCCTTTTTTTTTTTTAATAGTATGAGAAAGATTAGAGTAGTGAATGTTACAGATGTATGGAAGTTCCACAGCTCCTTTGCTGTCTCCTGTGTAAGACTCCATCAGTAGTGGTCGGTCAGCTCTCTGCTTTGATTTAGGAATAAAAATATTTTCCTACTATAAAAGATGGGGAAGGTTGGTTGATGCTTTTAGTTTTTCCAGAGCCTCTGAGGAATGGCTACAATATAGGAATAGCACAGAATATTACTAAATTTTAGTATTTTAATGATAAGGACATGGGAAATTACTTCTTTGGGTATTTAGTGATCCTCTTATGCTTCTGCTTCACTTGAATGTTAAACAATTCCGTAGATATTGTACTTGCTACTTGCAATTTCTGCAGCCATTAACCACATAAATGTACTATGTAGAGTGCAATGATGTCAGGAGACTCCTCAGGTGCTCTCTTTAGATACTGTTGTTCATCTCCTCAGGAACTGGAGGCTGCCACGGGGCACCAGCGTGTCTGAGCTGGGAGCAGGTGGCCTGGGGAGTTTGGGGTGCCCTCAGAGGCCTTTGAAGCACAAGTTTGCAGGACCTGAGCAGCCCAGTCTCACTTTCAAGTTAGCTTTGCTTTGTGCAGGGGGTTGGACTAGATGGCCTCCAGAGGTCCTTTCCAGTCTAAGTCCTTTTATGATCCTATGACTTGGCCTAAAACATGCTTTCCCCCACTTCTTCCTGCCCTCTGTTCTGTCTTCCTATATATTTATTACACTATTTACTTTGCTGAGAAAAGTATGCACATCAGAACCAACAGACTGTAACCAAAAGTGTAACTCTTCGTCTCAATTAGTTTTGCTATGACTGCTCTCTCAGCATTGTGGACACATATACGGAGATGTTTGTAATGGCTAATGGAATACAGCTGAGTGAAAATACACGATATTATATAAAGACTGATACTTGGGAACATGCAAAAGGATAAGAAAAGATAAAAGACATCCAGTTTTTCAGAAGAAAAGCTATAATGGAGATCTGTCAAGAGGAGACCTTTGGGTGGGAAATGAAAAACAGTTGTATTCCTGTGTATAAATAGAATTCAGAGCTCCCAGACACAGTGAAATAAAAAAGCAAAGAGATTTGTCACTTGGATGTAAAGGAAACGTGGGAGATTTATGTCCCTACACTAAAAAATCTCTTGTATAAGCCAGCCAACCATTTTAGTTTTGTCAAATGAGAGGGGAATAATTATTCATTCTGGTTGATCTTCTATAAAGGAATGTGCTTATTCAAACTAGATGCATCTGATAGAAAATGAAAAGCTTTGCCTTTTTTGCCTTTATAAAAACCTGATTCCTTTCTTTATGGTGACAGTTAAAAGGAAGAAAAAAAAAATTAGTAAGGATTATCCTAACCATGCCCCACCTCCCCCCAAACCAAAAACCTCTTTCTGCAGAGCAAAAAAAAAAAAAAAAATCATTGTAATTCATTTTAACTTAACTAAAATAAAAAAAAAATAGGGAATAAGAATTGTAAGCGAAACCTCACTCTAGAGTTACAAGATGAAATTATGTGGGATATGCCTTGGATCACTAACAAATTGGGATGGAGCTCTTCATCTTTGGGAGGCATTATTTTAATTTTCCTCTGAATTATTCAAATGTGAATCCATTTACACGTACCTCGGATGGTGAAAAAGTCTTATGAGACTCTCATGAAAGATGGACTGGGTCCCAGAAGCAGAGGTGGTGGTTGGACTCTAACAGGTAGCGGCAGGTGGGGCCAGGGCTGGAGTCCAAACAACCTGGTGAGAACCTAGGAAGGGAATTTTTAAAATGTGAGACTACCGCCTTCCTTTATTCTTCAGAAACTTTAGTGGGACCTTGCCAAAGCTTAGATTTTTCTTGCTGCTCATGTCATTTGACATCTCACTTCTACAGTGTTTGTTGGAAGGGAAAGGCTGCTGTTGCCTAACTTAAGCATAGGAGCATATTAGTCTCTCTGGAAAAAGACTTGTGTATTTATGGGTTCTCCTGTTACTACAAGAGTATCTACACTTTCACATTGCTGAAGCATAATTTTCATATTTTTAGGGATTTTACATAACTGCTTTGTGATTGTGTCTAAAGAGCCAGTTCTAACTAGCTTTCCTATCAAATTATCTGTGTAGTTCATTATGATTTTGTGTCATGTAAGAGTTTTTAAAAATGAAATTCCCCTTTACCAAAAAACTGTATTTTTTCCTTATACTTTCAAAATTTGAGTATATGAAAACAGGTATTTTTCAAGGTTTCATGGAGGTGATTCTTTTATTCTCATTGAGGTGGTGGCGTACACTACAGATGTAAGCAGCGATTGACTATTACTGTGCGTCATCAGGACATTACATCATGTTGTAAATATTACTCATCCCTCATGACACTGGCTGAGTTCAAATTGTGTTTCTTTCTTCTATACTACTTGAGTGTGGGCCTCACTGTACAAGTGAAATCTACGAATCAAGAAATAAATAACTCTGAAACTGTTTATAAATGGAAGGCATCAAACAAGTTGGTACTAACAGTATGTAATATGTAATGTGTATTAAAGTGTCCTTATCGTGTGTAAGGTTAGCTGTGCTTTAGTGTACACGGGGCAAAGTCCATTGCCACCTCGTATATATGAAACCATAATGAGATTAGTGGGGAATTAGGTTAAAAGGGTGAACATCTTCAATTTGAAGGAGACATGTAAGGCTTCCTGTGATAGTGGGAAGCTCTAATGAGAAACCTTTCAGTGATCCCTGTGATCTGGGGAAAGGGGGGGGAGGGGGTAAATATCTATGAGTGACTGGTAAAAATCTCTTACTGGATTCTCTAAATCCCATCGTGTCTACAGTAATAATTTTATCAACTAGTTCCAATGTGTTTTCTGACAGGTTGTGTCTGAAAAGTGGAAACACTCTTTTATACTTTTAAAAGTCATGCTGAATTTATGTTAAAATACAATATTTTTTTAATGGCAGTGGCATTCTTGTAATTGTGTATTTCTCAAACTACTTTTTAATGCTTTTTCTTAGTAATAACTTTGAGCAATTTTTAAAAAGTACTGAAGTTTCTTACTCTTGTGAAATACAAGATAAACACATAAACATGATACTTTGACCATTATAATCTTTGGAAGTCCATAATAAATGAGTGAGAAGAACCATAGCTATAGTTCAGAGTCTGAGTCCACTTTAATATTCCAGTGATACCTTAAAAAAGGAGAAAATTTATATATAAAACCTCACATCAACTATATTTTATTTCTTGTAAGTAATGAACGTTAAATTCAGATGGATAGAAATCTTTATCTAGGAGGGGTGAGTTATGTGGGTACTATGTGATGAACATTTATGAAATGCCTTTTTCTGTCTTGCGCTTCTCTTGAAAAGTCATTTGCTGTCATCTTCATGGCTGTTGTGATCACTGTTATAGAAAGTATTTCAACATTCTTGCTCTTCAAAATGTTTCCATGAATCTGACAGTTGGTACCCAAATAAAGTCATTACCTAAAGCAGCAGCAGGGAAGAGAATGTGCTGCTATTATTACTTTTGAAGAGAAGACTTATTTTTAAACTCTGCTCAGCCTGCTATTATGTGCATGCTGTTTTTACCTTGTTATTAAAATATCACAACAGAGATCAAATTCAGCTGTGATGAAGAACATGCCATCTGTATTTAATTCTATTGCTTAAAAGTATAGTATGGTAATAGTCACGTGAAAAAAAGAGTCTCTCAAGAACTTATTCAGTTTGTATAAAGACCAGGCAGGGCTTAAATATTCATAGTTTTTCCTTTTTGGTTTTATTAAGACAGAATGGAAATGCAAGTATTTGGGTCAAGTTTTCAGGTGTTTTTGAAATGTACTAAATGCAAGTGGTTTGGGAAGGTATCCCACCCTAAACATGGGGCAAAGAGGGATTTGGTTAGCGCTTACACAGCATTGGGTGGCTGAAGACAGATCTAGTTGATGATAACAGTAATAGCCCTATCAGGGCTTTTGTAGGCACATGGAGTGAGATGACCTCCTGTCCCGTATATGTCTCTGGAATATGAAAAAGGGACAGAATAAAAGTTCATGGCTTTGTCCTGTCTCCATGCTATTCTCTTGTGTTATATAGATTTGTGTGTCACTAAGCTCCACTGAAACATGTGAAAGTTATCTAGGTTGCCATTTTATAACTCGGGAAATGACCATCTCCTTCAGAGCAGGGTGTGGGTGTGAGAGAGGGTAAGAGATAAGGAGGGAAGTGAAGCTGTAATTCCCCAATGTTCTTGCAAGTGACATAAGAACAGCTGTGGTAATACAATAAGAAAAGCAAGGTAGTACTTCATCTTCTGTGCCACTGGATATTGCTCTACCTTATTTTCTTTGCTTGCCAGCGGTAATGCAAAATTGTAGAAACTTGATTAAGGTACTTCATAGCTGTTTAGCACCTTTTTAGGAGTAAAGTGGGAGGATTTTCTTTTTAACGGAAGATCTAGCAGATATACCAATAACGACTGAAGCATGGTTGCCTTAGTCTTCAGAAATGGCATTTGTGTGGGGAAAATGCACATTTCCGCCAAATATTCTTTCACCCTCCCTCGTGGCATGGGCATGCATAAATGTCCTAGTGAACTAGGACAAATTGGAAGGCTATTATTATGGTAGAAAAACTTTGATCCAACTCTCTGTGAAGTCTGTAGAAAGAGTCTGACCAACTTTCCTGGGAATTAGAAAGTGGAGGAAAAATGCAGTCCATGGGAAGAAAAGCTATTGCATTTTCCTTTTCAAACTTAGCTGAGCCTGATTAAGCATTTCTGTGCTCCAGTTTTCTTCAGAGAGCAGTAACTTTTGTCACCCTTCTCCCCTCTTCTGCCTACAGAAAATCTGGTTTTGCTGGTGTGTCTTGTTTGGTTGGTTGTTTTTTTTTTTTTAATGCAAGTATGATGATACAACATACACCTGCTTTATTTGAGGGGTGATTGTGTGCTCTGTTCAGATAAAATGGCCTTACTCATGTTGTTACACAGAAGAAAATGTTAGCATAAACTGTATTTTTCTCTACATACCTTATTCCAGTGGCTTAAGACTAGATTGGGAACTGTCAGTTCTAACTTTGTTGAAAAAGTGTAATATCGCTCATTCCACAGGATAGCAGAAGTGTAGCTAAGAGGACTGTAGATAAAGTTTAGTGTCCGCAAATGCATTTTGTGCTTGCATGTAATAAAGCTAGGAGGAAATAAAAAAAATACATGGTCTAGAATATGGCACTTTGTACAGTGGATACAAAACCCTGTTGTTATCTTCCTAGTTGAGCAAGACAGACCTGAAAACGTTGTGGACTGCTGGCTGGATATCTACTTCAAGTGCATGTCTGTGTTGCTTTAAAATGCAGAGACCTAACATCTCTGATATGAGGTCTGAGGTGGAGCAGGTTGAATGCTTGTATGTATTGGGCTAGACACAGCCTGGACACTCTTGGTTTGTCAACAAACTGTTGAGCTATTCCTAGATATCATTAACCAAAATGGCAGGAAGGGAGTACATAAGGCAGAAGAGTGTAACTTTCCTTCTTGCCCTTATGTTCTGTTGGTGTGAATAGTACATTCCTGGAGAGAGCAGTGAGGACAAAAGGAGGGTACAAGGGTTGCTCGCTCCTTGATGTCATTAGTAGGCTAGTGCCAGGCGGGTGGCTGTGGAAAGCTCTCAGCCTTAGAATAAGAAATGTCTGGCATTGTTGCTAGCACTTGTATTTGTTAGGCAGATAGTAGGCATATTTCTGTGAGACCTTCTAGTTCATCAGATTCCCAACCTGCGCTGGCCTGAGGCCAAGAGCACTGAGCCTTATCATCCCCTGAGCAACATCATAGTTGGTGCTCGGTATGAACCTGAACCAGAGCAGATGACTTCTGTTGCCAGAGGTAAAACTAGATGGTGTCACAGGCCCTGTGCGTGATCTTGGTCATCTGTAAGACACAGAGCTATTTGCAGATATCGTACCTGGAAAGAACTGGGAGTATGGGGAGTACCTCCACCGGCTGAAGAAAACAACCTTTCCTGACCTTCTTTGCACCCAGCTTTTAAAGTCACTGCTGAACAGACTTATTTTTCATAGATTTTTTTTTCGTGCTGTAAACTTATGGGGTGGGGACGACAGCAAATTTCACCAAATGATTTAGTGAACATTGCTGGGCAACTCTGTGAAGAAGACTGGGCTTGGAAGTTCTTGTTCCCTACTCAGGGGTGTTTAGTGAGCCTTTCCCTTATTTTTAAATATTTCTTTTTAAGGCCTGGATATTTCTTTTTACTTTAAGCAAAAGTTACAATCCTGAACACATAATATTATCAGCTGTTAACTCATTGAGTTACCACTAACACATTTTCATACTTGACTTACAAACATATTGGGGGTGTTGGGGGGTGGGAGAGCAGCTGTGAAAAGGTCACTCCTGGCAAATGATTCATTGTGATTAACTCACTTTCATGTGTTGACTAGCAAATGTTTCTGTCACCTGGAGACCAGGGTGTATTAGGAACAAATGATAAATATGAAGTGACAGAACAAAATAACTTGATAGGGCCTAACAACATATTTGTTAAATAACCTTTCTTGTAGAGATTTTGCTTCTGTTATCTGACTTCATTTGCAAGTGTACAGAGAAAATACAGTGGTGAACTTGGGAAAGGAACAATTCTAACTTCCCCTTCAAGTGTGTCACTCACATGAGAGATAAGGAAGGTCAGCAAAAACTATATGGAAAAGACAGAGTGGGACAAATAAATAGTACGCATTTCCTGTGAATCTGGAAAGAGGAACCCACTTGTCTTAAACTTCCCAGGCAACTCCAGCAAATGGATTTCCCTTTTTACGACTAATGGCCTGGCTCTTAGAAGGGCTTTGTCAAGGTCTTCCCTAGCTTTCTCCAAGCAGTTTCACAGCCAGTTTGGAAGTTCTTCGAGTCTTGGCAAGTTACCCCTGGAGCTGTTGTGTAGATGCTGGATTTTACCCTAGCTTAAAGCACAAAAGCACCCATTTCATAGTATTAAGACAAGTAAAATCACTTGTTCTCCAGTATGCTTAATTTCCTGTTAACCTCAAAATATCTGACAAGTTCTGCTACAGCTGATAAAAAAAATCCAATGTCTGTGAACAAAACTACAGGATACCTCCTCAGGCACACAAAGCACCATGAAAAATGTGAGAACATGGGGGTAGAATCATAGGATAGTTTGTGTTGGAAGGTCCCTTTTTTGTGGCCCTTCTCTGGACCCGCTCCAACAGGTCCATGTCTTTCCTGTGCTGAGGGCCCCAGAGCTTGACGCAGTGGGGTCTCACCAGAGCAGAGTAGAGGGGCAGAATCACTTCCCTCGACCTGCTGTCCATGCTTCTTTTGATGCAGCCCAGGATATGGTTGGCTTTCTGGGCTGTGAGCACACGTTGCCGGTTCATGTCCATCTTTTCATCCACCAGAACCCCCAAGTCCTCTGCAGAGCTGCTCTCAATCCCTTCATCCCCCAGCCTGTATTGATACTGGGGGTTGCCCTGACCCAGATGCAGGACCATGCACTTGGCCTTGTTGAACATCATGAGGTTCACACAGGCCCACTTCTCAAGCTTGTCCAGATCCCCCTGGATGGCATCCCGTCCCTCAGGCATGTCAACCTCCACCACTCAGCTTGGTGTCATCTGCCAACTTGCTGAGGGTGCACTCGGTCCCACTGTCTATGTCATTGATGAAGATATTAAACAGTACTGGTCCCAACATGGACCCCTGAGGGACACCACTCATCACTGATCTCCATCTGGACATTGAGCCATTGACCGCTATGCTCTGCATACGACCATCCAACCAATACGTCAGGTGAGGGCATGGTACCCCGGCTGCTGAAAGACAGAGTGTAGTATTGCCTGCAGTGTGAAAATGCTTGCCAGGTCTTTGCACAATATTCAAATTTGTCTCCCATGGGGAGAACTTAGCGGCAGTATATTTCAAGGTCACTTAAGATGAGGTGAAATAGTACATTTGGCAGTCAATTAAAGAAGGTACTGTGAGAGGAGCAACAGTTTGAACTGTGCAGAATTTATAGTCAGTGCTGTTTGTAGTCTCTTAAGTTGAAAGCTTCTGTTTTCAAAGGATTACTGGAGGAGGCTAACGATGTTGGAAAACACAGCCAGATGTAACTGCAGGTGCTCTAAGCTGAGAGTCCTGAAGCACTTATGTTGTTCTCATAATGGGTACAAATGTGTGGCTTTCTTCCTTCCCCAATAAGATTGTGATCTTATCTTTTAATACAATATGATATTAATTTGATTACAATATTACTAACTGTGATGGTTTTCTTGACAATGACAATAATGGGTATGAGGAGGACTTGGTCTCAAATGAAGATCATACAGTGGCAATACAGGAGTCTATTTAAAATGACTAATGTCTTACCTATCAGGAAGCATCTAAATTGATGAGTTTTAAAGGCTGTTTCATTAAACTAGGCTATATAAATTAGATGATTTTCATGTTTTGCTTTATCTTGTACATAGAATTCACCTGCATTTAAGTGGTATGTAACCTCTGCTTAAAAACATTTAATAGAAACATTCAGAATTTGCAGAAAGAAAAGATGCTTGAGCGAGTGAAATCTGCAGTGTTTGTAGATGACCTCACCCAAAGTAAACAAAGATTTCAGTACCAATTTCAATTTTTCCTTTATTTTCAGAGTTGACTTATGCCTCAAATTCTGTTTGAACTGAGGCTTTAGGGACTTCTTAAATACAGTACTTTGAATGACTTTCAAAAAGTTAGTTAAACTGGTGAGAAACTAGCCAAAAGCTAAATGCTTACATACATTCCTTCTACTTTTTATATCAAATTTCTTCTACCATATAAAAGAGAAATTTAGTAAGTAATAATAAAGACTAAAAAAAAAAGACTAAAATACTAAATACTAAAAAACTAAATTAAGATAACCTTAATTTTCCTTCCATTCTGCTTAATATGTTTTCAAAAACATGTTGTAACATGCTTATTTACAATATATTAGGCATGGGAGGAAGGAAATTAATAGGGTAAACTTTCAGCCACTTGGAGCTTGCTTGGACTCCTTTTGTTTAAAAGGGGGAAAGCAAGGGGTTTTTTTCCAGCCTAAATCAAACTGTGCATAATGCCTGTTTATTCTGAAACCGCTTACCATATGTGCTTATGTCCCAAGGAGTTCTTAACAATCAAGCAATATTTGGATAAGCATGTTTCAGAGCAGACTTTAGGGAATTTCCCTGAACACTGAGGTGTGCAGGCCAGGTACCACAGGAGAGTCTAGTTTTGATGATGAAGCCATTTTAAGAAGTGCCTGCTTGCCCTGGGCTGCTTCTGTACAGAAATTTGCCATTTTTTCACTGGCATGGTAGGAGTATTTGTGGAGCTGCACTGTAAATGAGCTCCGTGGAAAAAAGCTGGGTAAAAAGTGGCACAAAAGGAAGAGGATTTCCCCATTTTCATATATTTGAACACAGTTACATCAGTTTAACAAAGCACATCAGCTTAAGTAAGTGGGATGGAAGTGTCTCCCTTCATAGTACTCTACATTGATTTTGACTTTAATGTCAGTGGAGGTACATAGTAAAACTGTCATATGTAGTTCTATAAAATCAGCTGGTTTTAATGAGCTGCTATGTTAATTTCAAACATATTCACCATGACGAAGACATGCCATGTAATTGTTGAATCTCCTTTGTGTTTCTTATAATTGAATATTTAATTATAATTTTAAAATGATAATATAATTAGCATAATTTATTTGAGAAATCCATATTACTATCCTTAATTACATTATTTCCAACAATGCTGCACATTAAAGATAGTCTGATAAGGGTTCACACGCTTCTGTTCCTTGGTGCTTGCCCTCTAGACATCTGATAGTAATCCTTAAATTTCTGAGGAAAATAGCTATCATAGCAACATTATGGATATGCATGCAGTCTGGCAAATCAATCCCATTAACCTCTCTTATCCCAATGGTTTGGATATTCGTAGCTTTTTTGCATGAAACTATAAATGCATAAAACTAACACTAATGCAGGTTTAAATCCTTGCAATCTGTTCTGCTTTCGGGATGTTTGTATCACTGCAGATGTTCTGAAAGAATGTAATCCAAGTACAGTGTATATTGGATTGTTCACTTTTAAAGACTCATCTTTGAAGAAATATCTGTTCAGTGGTATAAACTTCTGGTTGAGCCAGATGTCACAAACCTGAAAATGAACCGGAGTCCTTCTACAGCCATGCCTACTTATACATTATGTAAACTGGAAATATTTGGGGTACAAACATACTGGGAAGGACTGACCGTATTCTTGAGGGAAATGAGGATGTGTCAGCTCTGTCACTCACAAAGGCACCATCTGTGAAGGAGCTGAAGTGGAAAAGCCAGCTCTCACACCAGCTCTCAGGGTACAGGAGCCCAGCTCCACATGCTGGCTTTGTCTTGGCGAGGGTCATGTTGGGAGCGCACAGCTTGCCACAGCCCCCAGCAGCCTCCAGCTCATGAAGGCAAAAATGATATCCCATGAACTGTTTGCCCAGACGTGGGATCTGGCACGTGAATGACCTGGCGTTGCCTGCCCGTGGCTCTCTGCCTAAAGGTGGAGAGTCTTTTACTGTCTAATTCAAGCCGTTTGTGCCAGGGAAGTGGACAAAGGTCTTCTGTCCCTATAAAAGATATCTATGTATAAAATCTTTATTACAATTAAAGGAAGAAATGCTTCTTTGTCTGATTGAACAGTTCTCTGTGTTCTCTCTTTGCATCTTTTTTCTGGTTTTCATTCAAAAAGAAGCTATATTTAGGGAGAAATACCGGTGAAGTCTAAAGGAACACATCAAGTTGTCTTTGGAGTTTAATAAACTTGGCTGTGGTAGGACTCAGCCTGTCTGTGTCTGGTGATGCTGGCTGTCTAATCCAAATGTGGTTGTTTGCGAAATAAAAATGGTTCCACACTTACAAATAGCTAGTAATTTTAACTCAATGTGAGGCATTAAAAACTCCCCTCCTTCTCTCTATGCTTACACAGCACAGTAGGAAGGAAGCCTTTTTCTATTTTGTGTGCCGGTACAGACAGAGGTTCATCAGAGCTCAATAGGAAGATAGTATAGCTTAACTACACTATAAGTGTGCATACAACCCATTGGAACAAGTTTTTTATGCTTCTGGTTTGTGTATTTTTGTACACTGTGTAATTATCATTGATTTTCTTTGTTACACCATATAAAGCAAGAGCTCAAAGCATTCAGCTAAAGTCTGAGCATTAAACATGAATTAAATAGGAAAAAAAGAAAGACTTGAAGTATATTTTGAGAAAATAAGATTAGAGGTAAAACAAGAAAAGAACAAGGTTTACTGGATAGAAGAGAAATTAGTAATCCTATGCACTAGAGAGGATGAGGTGAGAAGTACAAAGGAAGAGGTAATGAGAGTGTGGAGAATGGCTTGTTTAGGTAGGGAAAGATTCAGGTTGTATGCAGAGGTGGCAAATGAGAGATTAGAGGGTAAAATAAGCCAGTTACTGGATCAAATGTTGAGGAATCTGGTTCAGTACAAAGGGGTGAAAATCTAGGCTGCTTGGGAAAGGATTAGTATTGAAAAGTGATAATTGCAGTTGAAAAGGAAGACAATAAGGCTTGCACAAGAGGGGAAAAGGATAAAAATGAATCTGAAAAAGCAAAGTAAAAAAACAGGATTTAGTGAAGCAGAAGTCTGCCATGTAATAGAAGCCTCTCATTTAATCCAGGAGGGGATGATGATAACACAAATGAATAATCAATTTGGTTTCAGTTTTCCTGACGCGGTGTGTGCCTCAGAATCTTTCCTGGAGGACAGAGGCAGGGAGGTCATGGTTGTGATTACATGAAATGGATTTGGAGCACTTACTATTTTCAGCTGCTGCCAGGTATGCTCCAAGGGGTAAACTTTTAAAACCACAATCGGAAGATGTGTGTACAAAAGCTTGGGGTTTGTTTGGATGAAAATGGATTTGGGATGCATCTCTCCCACTGAGTTTGCATCCTTAACTCTGTCAAGAGACCTCCAATTCTTCCCCAGAGATGTGTATTTATTTTTGTATATATATTTGGATAGTGGTAGAGAATTTTTATGTAGCCAGTGTGAATTTTTTTTCCCTTGAGTAGGAAATTCTGGTGCAAGAATAATTTTAGTTGCTAATAATAGCAGAGTTTTGAGCAATTCTGGCATTTTTTTACATGGAATTCAAGGAAGCAATAATATGAACAGAGTTAGTCCAACTCTAGTAAAATGCACTTAAATCATTCTCTGATTGATTGGAGGTGTTATCATTAAATGAATTATTCATGAGGTATTTTTCAGACATAGATTAATGCAAAATGTATTCACACTTTATTTGAAGCAATATTGGAAAATTAATATATGATTGCAATTAATAATTTGAGTGTGGGTAGGTATTGTTCATGACGCTTTTTGCTTCCTACAATACCTAAGATATTAAAACAAGTCGGATGTAGTGATCGAAAATGAAAATGTCTGCTTATGCTGCAGAGCTGAGCTCTTCCAAGGGAGAGAAACCACCGAGTCCCTTTAGAAATGTCCTATAGCGTTTTTCTCCAGTGTCCAAAGCTGATGATGCTGTTGGCAGAATGCATCTGCTTCTTTGTGTATTCTGAGGATAACGGCAAGATAGCCCAAAGTTCCTAATGGCAAATACTATTTCCTCATTTTGCTTCATGAAAAATGCATTTGTTTCAGGAGAATAGTTTTCTAAACAGTTTCTTAGATTTCTTTTCACTGCCTGAGGACTGAATTCTTATGACTTCTGCATTTTATTTAAATTTTGCCCTTGTCAATAAAGTAAACCATGGAAGTGAAGTGAACATCTGTGTCTGTGTATCTTGGTTGGATCAAGGTTGGATACATTTTTTCAAAGGTCTGTGCTGGTCTGTGCTAGTCTGTGACAAGTTGTTGGTTTCAGTCCCAGATCAACTGTAGTGGCCCACGTTATATGGGCCAGTATACACTAAGCCAGACTAGGGGACCTGATCTGGCCTTTCCTAGCCTTTAATTACATGAATCTTGGGTAATATCTATCTGTCCAATGCGAAACAGAGGCATAGGATAGCCTATTAGTTTCAAATTACATATGTTACTCAGTAGAAGAAGGTGGCCTTCATCTCTTAACAATTCATTTATATTCATTAGAAGGATCTAACTGTAATTGCTCACATCTTTAATTTTTGGCTATGATGCAGTAAAAGGCTGATGTACTAGCATCAGAACTTGGGATACTCTGCCATTCCACATCGTAACTCTATTTCACATGAAGGTAGAAGAAACTGAATACTTTGACATGTAATGCTCCTAGTGTTTTTCTTGTAACCTTCTACTGCAATTCAGACTTTCCCCACTGCCGTCTGATTGGAAACAACCGATTGTTAAAGGCACCCAAAGAAAAGGGATGCCTAGTGTGGTTTTTATTTCACAAGAGACAACTACTTCTGAGATCATTGCCTTATCTAGGAATTTTGTAAAACCATGGTGATTTAATAAATGCCTGCAAGTCATCTTTTAGTGCCTACCCCTATCCTATACTAATTCATCAAATAATGAGCCAGGGGAGGAAAACCTGCTTGGTGTGGAAAATCATGTTCAGCTTTAACATTTTAAGTCTGACTGCTAGACTGAAAAAGTATTTGAAATAACTATTCAGGATTCTTGACATGTCACATTTGTAACCAATCTCCTTACTTTGTAATGTAAATATGAATTTTAAAAAAGTTATTTTTCTTGTCTTTTGTTTCCTGACCAGTCATTTACTCACTTTGGATTGATTTCTGCTTCCTGAATAGGACATAAGACAAGACAAGTCTTTAATAGTCTTGTTGGGCACACTTATTCAGAAATAAGTATGTTATTATCCCAGGAGTTCTTTTCATGCTATTTTCAGAAAGGTGAAAGATGTATTAAGGGTTACTTGAAATGAGGAGGCAGACAAGTTTTGTCTTTATCAAAACAAGATGTGAAACTTAAAGTATATGCCAAGGAGCTGATTAGGAACAGCTAATGCTGTTTTGGTCAGCAGAACTGTAAAATTTCCACACTCACATGCACTTTAGACTAATCTTTTTCTTTTCCAAAACTCTGAGGTGAGTGGAATTGATGTTAGAGGAATTATCCACAAACAAATTAGATTTCTTTGAATAGTTGTTCATGATATATCTTCCTCTTATGGAAGCTCCTCCACTCCCCTGGGCTGGAGATGAGACCCTTCAGGGTGATGCTGCCTTTGCCCATATCAGCTCCAGAACAGGACTGCAATACAGTGCTCAGCAAGAGACGTGACTGGATATTTCCTCTCTTCGCTGCACAAGATGTCTTGCACAGTCTCTTCAGAAGTTGCCACAGACTTCAGTTGTTGAACATTATATTATATTCAGGCTTGTTTTTCCTCTTGGCTTTATGTTTTTTGGCCATGGCATCATTCTTACTTTCACTACCAGATAGTTAGAGGGCATGGCAAAAACTTCAGAAAAATTCCTGAGGCATTCAATAATCTATTGACTGTGAGCAGTGACAAATGACATCATTACCTATTTTCTTTACCTCTGTCAGGAAGAATTGTGATGTCTGATGTGGGGTAAAGGCGAGTTCCTCAACCCTTGATAAGATGTCTGTTTTCAGAATTAATTGGAAAGAAATGTGAACAAGCAGAACAAATATGGTCTGGATGCAGTTATATGTAGTGAATAAGGTTCAACCTCTTTTGTGACTTAATGACTCACTGGACTGCATACCAGCTTCAAATTTTAAAGCAATGCAGATGTTTCAGGGACACAAGATTCCATTTCTTAGGTTTCATGTAAACTATAAAGATCAATTAAGCAGAAAATTTTCTTTAATGAAAAAAATATGTTCCATGATCAGTGTCTTTCAAATGCCAGATATTCCTGCTGCAGACTTGATTGCAAAATATTCAAAATCTGTGTGAGAGATCTTAACAGAGAATTACAATACAGTGTACTTCTGCATCTTGTGCAGTGGAAGTAGTAATGGACTGAACTATTGCCCCAGGTGACTGTGGTAACAAACAATTCACCCATGTAATTTTCGTTGCTTGTGTTTTCAATTCAAACATTAATACAGACTTACTATATTTTTAAATATTCCCTTTGTTTAATATTGCAAGAGACATAACACGCACAGATCTATCACAGCACAGATGCTCGCTGTTGAAATCCTACAAAAAGGATTACTTATCAGAGAAATATCCCAAACATTTTAATTAAATGAACAGTAATCTATTATATCAAAGTTTGAAGCTAAATGAAAAAAAAAAAAAAAAGATTTGGTAGCTCCTGGTTATTATATCTTTAGAGTGGTGTATTGAATTATGTCTTATCTTTAAATAAATGGGAACTCTCTTTAAATTAAATTAACTGCACGTGCAGTCCACACTTTCAGGGATTTAAAATTTGTTTGGCTTTCTCCCTTCTCCCTGGTCTTCTGTTTTTATTTAAAACAAAACATGCCCCCTACCAAACAAAACCCCACCACCATCACCATTTCAACTTAGCACCGCAGGTTCATCAAAACCCTTTTAATATATTAGTCTGAGTTCTAGTCGCTATTTCTACTGTTGAAGGAGTAGAAAATACTGAAGGCTTAACCTGACATCCTCTTTTTTTTTTCCCCAAAGTACATGATGATGCATTAGTACAATCGCTAAGTGCTTTAGTTGAGAATACAACATTGCCTTTAAAAGTGCTAAATGGATCTTCATGATTTATTTTAACCTATGACAAGAGAGTTAAGGGACAGTAAAAGATTATTTATCTATTCAAAAAATTATTGAAGTTAAATTTCCAAGCATATCACTGTGCTCTGAAAAAATCTACAAGTGTTTATATGTTGTTGGCATAAGATAACGGTCAGTCTGTTCAAGGCAAGTTCATTCTGAAAAGTTTTTTTTGTAAATATTCGAATTTTAAAGAACTTGTGGCTGTCCTTTGGGCCTAAATTCACACTCTGATACTGCCAGCTGACAATTCTACAGCAATATTTGCCTTTGGGGAATTTCAGTGAGTATTTACTGGATAGTTCTGATGGTCCCTCCTTTATTTACCCCGTTGCTTGAGAGTCTCCATTACGAACTGCATAACTTGCTGAAGAAAAATTATAACATAACTTGCTTTTCCATATTGGGTAACAGAATTGCCTTTTATAAGCCACTTTCCTTCTTATTGTAGAAAAGTCTATTGAGGGTCTGGATTTGATTGCCAGATGATCTGCCCTGCCTCTTCATTGCCTTTGCAGAAGTAAGAGCAAGTGAGTTGGGGCAGGTCACAAAGCATGCGTTTGCCTGTCCAATGCATCTTTTTTAATCACTGTGAGGCACACAAATGTCTGCAGGTGAATTGTGTATCTATAAGAACACCTGTTATTGCACATTTTTTTTTTTTAATAACAGTTGCAGCTACCAAGATGAAAAATATTGGCAGAAATAAAAGTCTTTTTTTGTGCCCTGTAATTCATATTAGAAATGCTTGCCTGTTTTCAGCTTTTTGGAGTTGAGGGCCTAGTATTTTTTTTTAAATATAATTCATTTTTCCAATTACATTGCATTTATTTCCTGTAACTGTCAGGCTTCTTAAGATAGCAATTTTAAACACTTGAGAGGGAAAAAAAAAAAGTAACAAACACAAATGGGAAATTAACAGATATTCCTGTCAGCATGTGATTAACTTGATTAACATGGAATTACAAATGTTTATGTAGTAAACATTTGCTCCACATGTTGTAAACTAAACCCATGTAACTAAAACCTTTGTCTGCATTTTTGCTTTTGAACACAGTATGGTTCCAGGTTCCAATATGGTCAAAGTGAACAGTTGTTCTTAGCTACTTTTTTGTGGCATTTACCAGGCGCACCAAATATGCCTATTGTAATGTCTATTACTATAAAGGTTATATTGTTCTTTAGTTCCTCACGGTAAGGAAATGATAAAGCTCAACCAGCAGTGTTAGCTTTGTAGCCTATGTTGGGTTGAATGCCTAACTGCTGGAAAAGTAAGTAAACAAAATTAAAAGCAGGGATTGTTTATGATTTAAACAAACAAACAAAAACCAAAACAGAACACAAAACCAACAAGAAACAAAAGAACAAAACAAATTAACAAGAACGACCTAAAAGTAAGATTTGTTCTAGTTTGGATATAATTAGTCAGCATATGAATGTAAATGATCTGAAACACTTCCATCTGGGGAGATGTTTTTATCAGGAATGAATGCTATTTTTCCCTTATTTCCCATTCCCTTATTTTTGTTTCCAATTTAAATGATTCAGATGTTGAATATCACAAGGATAGGTTCCTTTAAAAAAAAAAAGTTCTTTTTGAATTTTGGTCAATTCAGGTATTAATTTAGTGTTGTTCTGCACCATTTCAAAAGCAGGGATTTTCATTACTGTTACAGTCACCAAGCCACCACGGTAAGGTGTGACTTTTCTGTGATCTCATTAATGGGATAGAAATTCAGACTTGACATGAAATTAATTCATCTTGCTGCTCCTCGGGACTACGGGGAAGCGGAGTGAGTGCCTGCCTCCTCGGAGCTGGGGAGAGGAGGAAAATCCAGTTCCAGCAGAGAGCCCTTTGCAGGATACTCGCAACAGGAGGAAAATTGCAGTCAAAGCTGGAAACCTAAATCTGGGGTTTATCATTGTGTCAGATAAACAAACCAACAAACAAGCGGGAGGTAAATAGAAAGGAGAGATGAAATGGGAGCAGACGTGGTGGCCAGGAGGCTCTCTGTGGGCTGCTGAGGGCAATAGAAACAGAGAGCTGAAGAGATGATCCCCCCCACTGCCATTGCCCCCGTGCCTTGCAGAAAGACCTTCAGGGAAAACATCACCTCATTCTCTTCTCCTGTTGTCAGGAGTACTTCAGTATTGACACTTTTTATTTTGCTGCAGAGGTCTTCAGGTGGCTGGTGGTGGTGCGGAGGGGAAGAAGCGTTTTTGCTGGTGATGTGCATTATCCTGTTGTTTGTCCTTCCCGTGCCGGGTAGCGGCAGGTGGCAGTCAGGCCTCCTCTCCACCCCGTGCACCTTCAGCACCCAGTTGTTCTGTCCTAAAGCATTAGTCAAAGACTAGGGCTTGGCAAGCTGACATGGCGGGCGTGGCGCGCAAGGTGAGGCAGGCTGCTCAGCAGGCCTAGGAGCTCAGGGGAGGCCGGGACCCGGGGCCTGGACATGGCCGCCTCAGGCAATGGCTGCCCAGGCAGGCTCTGGCCCTGCTGCCTTCCCTCCTCGCCCTCGATGATCCCTGGGGATCTGTGGGGCTGCCGCTGCTGCCACAGCCCTGCTTGGGTACAGTGGGCTCGGACTGCCTGGGGGTCGTGCCTGGCTCAGCCCCGGCTGTCCTGGAGTGCTGTTGGCCCATGTCTTGAGGTGTTGATATGAATGTGACAGCTTACAAATTTATAATGTCTTCATTAATGACAGTGTCTATCACGTATATTGATACCATAACGTACAGTTCCTCCTCCCCTCAGCAAATTATGGAGGTGTTGTGAGAGAGCTTTCAGGAGAGCCACAGTGGTCCCGCCGCTCGTCTCCACAGTCTCCTCAGGAGCGTGTGCTGGTCGGGCTGCCATCAGTGCAGACAGCCCTGCTGCGCCTCATGGCGGCAGGCATGACTTTCTTCTTCATCTTACAACCTATACTTTTTGTCTCATCTTGTAACTTGCCCCTGCAATTTGAAGTAAAAAAAAAAAAAGGTTAGCTGCAACCTTTTTATACATGGGTCATGAATCCACATTGAGGACTGTTAATTAGTTAGCTTGTGTGCCTTATTTACCTTATTTATCCAAACCAGGTTTTATTTTTTTCATTTATTTCTGAGTATTTAAAGACTGAGGGTCATTTTTGATGTTAACAACACATAAATAAGTTGTTGCTGTTACCTTAGCTGCTGTTTGTCACAGCCGAGTGCTTGCATACCTGCTCTTGCCTGGCAGCAAATGCAGAGAAATTTGAGGTAGTTGTTCTGCCCAAACATATTTTTATTATTTGAGATTTTCACAGTGCCATTTCTGAGCTGTTGCATCTGGTTCAGATGGTGTTATAATTAGGGAGACTATTTCTTCTCACTTAATTCAAAATGGATCTGCATCTGAAACAGAGGGAATCCAGCAAAATTTGATATTTATTCTTGTTGCATGTGGACAGTGATGCTATAAGGAAAGGAAATTAGTTGCTCTTCAGATGTACGGAAAGAGGAAAAGTAGCTCTTCCTAGTAATGCACTGTGGTTAAAAGAAAATGTATTTAGTGGCTTGCTTTGTTAAAATTATGTGACTACAGAAAAAGATCTTTGAAAATTAAACATTTTCCTTCTTCTTTTTAGATGCCTCCCGCATTACAAAATACGAGAGCTGTATTGTTAGTCTCTAGCTTTAGGAAGTATTTTTTGAAACAATCCATGAGAGCTTACAGAATTGTATTTTAAATTTGGGGTTGTCTTGGATTTCTGTAAATGCCATATTTCAGAGTAACATTTCTGTTCATGTTGAGTTTATTTTGGGGACTATGGCCATATTTTAAAAAAGAAGCTATAAGGTCATAAGACTTTTATGAAATAGGCCATTGATGGAAAAAGCTTAGGATGAAGCAGCTTTCATGTAGGCAGTGTCGGGAGTGGATTTTGGCAGAGAAGCAGCACCCACAGCAACTGTGAAGATCAGCGTGTCTTCCATTTCTCTGTCTTGGAGCACTTCTTGGTAAGGGGATGTCAGCTGGCAGTAATCAGGTACTGACACTTCTAAGATTCATGGATTTTTGGTACCGAGAGCTTAAAAAGTGTATGGCTTTAGTTCTTGTTTTCCATAAAAAGGAATCTTATCAGAAGTGGTTAAAATGTATGTTTTCCTATGTTCTTCATTCTCTCTCTCTGTTAGTAGTAGTAATATTTCATTTATTTGTTGAATCTAGTCTGACAACAGCAAATTATGATTGTAAGAGAGTCACGTAGTAGTCTAGCACTAGTGTCAGTCATGTGAGTAGCGGCTGGTGAAAGGATATCTTCTAAATATCCTGCGTTCATGTTTTGAGAGGTGTACTGGCTTGTGTTGAGGACGGTCAGGTTGCACTGTAGATGAATGGCTGTTATCTGAGACACAGCACTATACTTAAGTACTCTAACATTGGGCTACTTAAGGGAAAAGAAAGAAAAATGAAAACAATGAAAAGTAAGAATTCTAGAGAATTGTTTTAAGATACTCTTTGCTTGCTTATATACAAGCCCTTTTTTTTGGATTTAAATTTTGTTGGCAGTTTAACTTTCTCCCCTTGCCTGACCTTTCTTCCTGGGTCTCTCCATCTGCTTTGGTTAATGTGATAGCTGCTTTCTCCTGTCTTGTAGTTCTTCTAAAAAGCCTTGGTGGGGTTAAGTCTGTACTTGCCAAAATCAATCTGTACGATTTACTCGGTTGTTCTATTTTTAGATTGCTTCCTGCTCTGTGGGAGATGCAACAAGCAGAACCCTCATTTCTATGCAGAATCATAAATTCTGTAGCATTTCCAGTGCATATGCTCCAAGTCAGGCAGAACGGGGAATTGTACCTTTGCCTGCTAGATCCAAGCTGAAAGTTGGGCTCAGCAGAACACAGACATATGCTTTCCTTATTTCCCCCGGCCACCTTTGGACATAACTGTCAGATGAATAGAACCTGCTTCAGAGTCTGAGAAGTGTGGGGAGTTGTCTTCTGAGCACTTCCTTCAGAACTGAGGCTACCTTAGAGAGATGTTTTAGGTTTTTTGGATTATTTAGATTATTTAGATTATTATTTTAGAAATTATCCATATGTGGAAGACCTTGCAAACTGACAGGGGAAAACTGAAATGGCCTGGAGACTTGAGCAGTAACAGGGCAGGATCTGCACAGAAACTTGGACAAAGTGTTTAGTGTGATTAGATACTTGTAGGTCTCTGCAAATCTGGGTCTATCTGTAAATGAATGTCTTAAGCAGCCTGTGGTGATGAATAGGAGCATGGGTAAGATTCCCATGCATTGAGTGGATTTCTCCATGATTTACTGAATACTGCTAAAATTCTCAGGAAAGGGACTTTGGTCTTTGTTATGTAGCACTTAGCACAGAGGAAATCATGGTCTGGGCTAGAGTTTCATGGCAGTACCACAGAATAAATATAGAATAATAACTCTCGACCAAAGAACCATTGTACTAGATGCTTTCCAGACCACTGGAGAAAGTGATATCCCAGAAAGGAAGCAGAGAAATTCTGGTGATTCCAGTAGGAGCCATTTCTTGCCAATGCTATTGAGAATTGCAGACTTACAGCTCCTTTGAATCAAGCTGCATAAATACAGTTATAATTTGCATCAATGGGAACTACTTGCACCCGAGCACCTGTAAAACTCTTGGACAGCAAATTATTTTTTAGTTCTTGTTGTGGCCAATAAAATGAATAGCTGCTTAAGCTTCCAGAGTATTCATCAATCTTGAACCTCTGAGATATAGGAAGAAGTTTTGAAAGGGCCCAAATAATTAGGGAACTAATACTCATTGTTGTGAAACATCCTTCACATCACAAGTAATTTACAAATTTAGGCACTAGCTTAATCTGTTAGAGGGGGTTTGGTTTTCTCAGCCAGTGTTGTCCTTAGAGAATAATAAGGTGCTTGATTCAGATCCTGATTCAGATTCTAAAATACGATTGTAGTTCTCAATTACCATACAACTTATTGTGAAGGGAATCCCTGGATGCTTGTGCCATGAAAAAAGTACGCTATACAGGTTTATATTTTAAGCACTTGTGAAAATGTTGTCCGAATAGCTGACGGCATGAATTCACAACTGGAGGTACATGTTTTTATGGTTTCACTAGACTTTCATCATATCCAGGTAAGTCTTCTGTACTTATTATGTCTCTCTTGTATCTTTTCCATTATTAACAATGCAGCCTATGAAGATAACGATAATTTGAAAGAGGGTTCTAGGTTTGTTTTTGCTGGTATTGTAGCAATAAAGCTCTTGTTGGCAGCTGCCTGCTTCTAGTTAGACTGATTCTAGACCTTTGTTTCCTTCCTGTAACCAAAACTAGAATAAGAGTAATGCTTGCTAGAAACAGAAGATAATTCTGTGATTTCTTGAAAAAGTAAGGTTGGTTTAGTGCTCCATGTGATATTCTCTCTATGGCTAATCTATAAAACACATTCAAAGAGAATCAGCAATGTTTTGCAGAGTTTTTCTCCTATGTTCTTTTCAATTGATTATTTCATTTGGAAGATAGCGCTGTAGTAAGTGCAGTTTGTTTTCTGACTATGCTGCTTCATGATCCTGTTTCAGTTTAGAATCTGATTTGAAAGAAGAGCTGTGTTTTCCTCAGTCTTGCTGTGCTAATTCACGCAACTGTTTAAAGAAGCAATTCCATAGCACAGAAAGGATTGGACTTTTTTGGTGGGAAGGGTGAACGAGCAAACCTGAAGTTATCTGCAATAATAATTATGATCAATTTCTGTGCCTGCTAAAATGACAGAGGTTAGATAAGCATTGGGTTCTGCCACAAATTGAAGCTTAGCAACAAGGCTTAGTAATGTGCGCGTGTGTGTCTGTCTGTCACAGTATTTGATACACGTCAGGCTCTTGCATAATCTTTCCCTTTTGAATAAATAGGGCACTTCAAAATGTGCCAGAGAGAACAGGCACTCTGCACACAGGGAGAGTGATAGACTTGATGATTTATTAGCCTCTTTCTACTGCTGGTTTTATTAGACTATGATTTGCCCTATATATATGTATAGCTTTACTGTCAAAATAAGCCACTATAATACGCTGGCCCAAGAAAAATGATTTGCAAGAGAAGGAACCCTTTTATGTCTGTCTGCATTTCAACAAATATCATTATAAAATGCTGCTATTTGTTTTTGCAACTTTTTTGTTTTCCAGCTACTAGACTGTATTTCCATTTCTTAAAATATTTTCTTCCCTTTTGAACAAGAATTCTGCTTTTAAATTTCCATTGTTGTAATTCACGCGCAATTAAAGTTGAGTGACTCTAATAATATCCCTGTACAAAAGTTGTTTGTCTTCCCTGCTCCATAAAAGCAAACTTTCAAACTAGATTGAAACTGTTTTCTTACATATAGCAATACTCCCAGTTCACTTTAACACATGCTTAGTTTTAAACAAGTTTCTGTTTGCAGATGTCACAATGCTTCAGTCCTGTGAAACAGTGTTTTGCTGGCTACAAAGCCCACTGAAGACTGGTTGCTTAAGGCCTTTTTCACTCTACAAGTCACGTTCCTTTTTGTAAGCCTCATTGCAGATCAATTCATTCAAGTGACACTGTAACAAACCTCCAGCTCCTAATTATAGTTCTATCAGCCAAAGGGGTGATTTTTGAGAAGAGTAGGATGCAAGTGATGGACCCTATTGTGTGCAGAGCCACCATCGTGAGCTTTTATGTTTGTGCAATGGTAGTGTTTGCGTATTTGTGTATCTGCTCATATCTGCATGTAGAAACAGATCAGTTGCATTTTCTGTTTTTTAAAAAATACAGGGCTCCAGCACGAGTCATATTTTATGGATGAAGTTCATTTGCATTAGGTTTAAATTTTGTTCATTTACCTACAATTATCATTGCAATTTCCTGAAAATTACAGTTTAGTCAAGAGGGACTTAAGGATGAATAATAAAGGGGTGAATGAATGCAGCATGTATGTTGCAGTTCCAGCCATCTGCTATATATTTATCCTGGGAGTTCCTGCTCCAATTGAATTAGTACTGGCAACTTTGTGATCCCATACAGTCTCTGACTACAGAAGTACAGAGAGAGGTTCTGCTTTTACATATCTCTATGTTTTTTGGGGTTAGGTAGTTTTGTTTGGTGTCAAGTGGTATACCAGTCTGAGCTCCAAAGTTACCCTACGTGCATTATGTCTGTCTTTTAATGGGGGCATTTTCTTTTAAATGAGCTTTTCAAATTTCAGTGGTGATTCATCTCTTTGGGCTACTGTGCCCTCCAGAAAAAGAAATCTTCTGATATAATAGAGAAGAAACAGTCTTTGCTGAACTCTCTGCTTGTAGCAGTGCACACCAGGAGACTACTCTCTGTTCCGGTGCTCCTGAGTTCGGAGGAAAAGTCTTGTAGCTGAAAAAAATATGGAATTGCTTATGAATGCCATATTTGCTGCAATAGTGGCATGTATTTTTACAAGGAATAATTGCTAGGGAGCACTTTTGTCAGAGATGATAAGTCCACAGATTCTTTTATTGCTCTGCTGGGGGTTTTGCAGAAACTGAACTTGTGCATTACAGTTGAGGTGAAAGTCTGGTCTGCAAACAGCTTCCATCCCTAAATGGGAGAGGAAGAAGAAATTCAGCCATAATAGCATTATCCTAAGGGGCAGAGGGGAAGTCCCTCAAAACCAGGAATCATAAAAATATACCTGAAGTCTGTAAATATTGAGCATTTCAACTCAGAGTCAAAAAGTATGTAATTATATTTTGGATTTTGAGCTCATCTCTGAAGTTAGCTGTGTAGCTGCCATGTACTTAGAAGCTAGATATTTTCCTGTCACATTCATTGAGAAGTGTGCCTTGTAATTTTTTTTTCTTAGTCTAGCAAATGTTTAGATGCAACACTGTCGTGGTTTAACCCCAGCCAGCAACTAAGCACCACGCAGCCGCTCGCTCACCCCCCCCCCACCGGCGGGATGGGGGAGAGGATCGGAAGGGCAAAAGGGGAAAACTCGTGGGTTGAGATAAAAACAGTTTAATAACTAAAGTAAAATAAAAAATAGAACAGTAGTAATACAAAGCAAGCGGTACACTGTACAATTGCTCACCACCCGCCGACCGATGCCCAGCACGTCCCCCAAGCAGCGATCGAACCCCTCCCCGGCCAACTCCCCTGCTTATATACTGAGCATGACGTCACGTGGTATGGAATAGCCCCCGCCCAGTCTGAGTCAGCTGCCCCGGCTGTGCCCCCTCCCAGCCTCCCGTGCCCCTGGCAGAGCATGGGAAGCTGAAAGGTCCTTGACCAGTGTGAGCACCACTTAGCAAGTACTTAGCAAGAACCAAAACATCAGTGTATCATCGACATTGTTCTCAACCTAAACCCAGAACACAGCCCCATACCGGCTACCAGGAAGAAAACCAACTCCATCCCAGCCAAAACCAGGACAAACACAAACACAATGAAGCTGACTTCACAAATCACAATAGTGTGGGGTTTTGCTATTGATTACTGTTGTGGCTTTCCCAGTTTTATGCTGCGTAGAATTTACTCATTTCTTCTCGTGAGGACTTGACTTTTCTCCCAAATTATTGGTATTTTCTTAATGTATTTAAATGTTTTCGAAGTCACATAATAAAATTCTATTACAACAGAAAATTATTATCTTGGTTAAAATACCTGATCAAAATATGTTCTTGGTCTTCCAGTGTGTCTGATTTTTTTACTTCTACAGACATTCATGAATTTCTAGATCCTCTTTTGACATGTCAATTCTTCTTTTGCATGCGGTACAGAAGTTGTAGGTAATATAAAAATAACTGTGAGAGCAAGTACATATTTTGCAGTGAAATATAACATTTTATAGCTTTTAATTAGAAGAAAAAAGCAAATCGTCTAATTTTATATCTATATGAAAAAAGATGTGAAGTGTTTCAACTTCTTAATGTTCACAGTGTAATTTGCCAAATGGGGCTTGGTTTATTTTTATTTTCATAATAAAAGCAAGATCATACACTGTTTTCTTAATACTTTAATGAGACTTGTGAATGGTGCAGCTGTTTTTGTTTGGTTCTATACAAATCCTTCCTGCTGCTAGCAAATATACAATTGATTCCAAATAAATGCTATCATAAAAATGACCTATATGATCAAGTATAATCAAAAACCTAGGTGTCAAAAAAAACATTGAGTCAACAAAGAAACAACTTGCTAAAACTTGAAACAAAAGCATACCAAAACAATTATCAGATCTTTGCTTGAATTCTTACCAGGTTGCTTAGATCTGAATTTCTTAATATAAGGATTCAGTCTTAATGGATTGCCACTATTTTCTAAAATTCAACTTACTTTAATGGCTTTTTTTCAAATTCTTGTTCCTTTAAGTGGTTCACCATTGTGAAGCACTTCTTAGAATTGTCCTGTTTCAAATCTGCTGGTGAAGTAAAGGTGCAGAGTAATGATTCAAGCCCCAGTCAAGAACTGTTGACCTGTGTTAACTGTAGCTAATTTGCATGTTGACTAAATTATTTTCTTTTAGTGTGCTCACAAATGAGAGTACTAATATAGCTTCAGGAAAAGCTTTATTAATGTAAATATAGAGATGTATACTAGTATAAGATTCAAGGACTTTTAACTCGTTTCCTAGTATGAAGAGTATTCTTTACTCAGCAGAAATACATGCTGAGATACACATGTATGCCTTCTCTTTAGGCCAGTTTCCTGATTTTTGCCTTAAGGGATCCTAGGAAGCATTCTTCCATTTCATGCAGACTAGAAGTTTCTGTGCAGTAATAATCTTTCTTTTTTCTGTCTCCTTGGCAGCTTTTTTAAAAATGTAAATATATAAATAATTTAAAAAAATCTAAGGGGAAAATAACACAAAGCCTCAGAAAAATTATTAATACCAGATCTATCCCTATAGCAGCATGAAGTCACAGAAACCAAGCAGGACGTGTCATCTGTCTGGAGAGGAGTTGTATTTCTTGCTTTAGCCTGACTCCTGTTTGGTATCATCAAACTCTTGCAGACTTTAGGCCAGAAAAGACCCTGGCCCTAGCATAGGGGCTGTTGGTCTGCATCCTTGTTTAGGACCATCTGTTCGATCTGCAGGTCTCCCTTTTATCAGGAGATTTTGGGAATGGTCTTCAGATGGGGCAGATTGAGCTGGTGGCAACAGGAGCCCCTCGTAAACACTGTCTTCCTCATGAACTTCAGTCTCGTAGCCTATTGCAATGCTGTGCTCAGTGAATCCAGTGCAATAGTTTGTCCTGCACCTGCAGGTTAAAAGCTGGCAAACCTGGTGCATGAATGGTAAATCTGTTAGGTGGGGTGAGAGGGTTTGCACTGCTGCTCTAGGCTTTACAGAAGATCTTGGGAGTGGCATCTTTTCCTTGAGTCTTTAGCAATGAGGCCGTTAGAGCTCCTTTCTCATGTTCATTTGACAACACTGAATCACTGTTCTGCCTAGGAAGTCTGAAGAGCAGAGATAACTCAGCAGCGTGGTCTGTCAAACACTTCTCCAGATAACTGGGTTGCAGGCAGAGAAAAATCTCTACTGTCCACTTTCCTTACTCACTTGCCTTTGTCATTTTGTCAGTGTCCCTTTGCCAACTGCAGAGGTTTCAGTAACACCACCTTGGTGAGAAGAAACTGTAGCTGTTGAGTGACGCCATCCTGGCAGTGCCACTGCATTACCACCCCCCTCACCACCATGCTTTCCCTGTTCGTTTATGTATTCCTGGGTATGTGATGTTGAAAACTGCCTCAGACTCATGTCCTTTCCCCTAGACAGATACTCCATTATTAAGAGATGTTAACACTTTCTACAGCACTTTCTGGTAATCTTCCTTTCTACAAATGAATCTTCTTGCATTGTAAGACTTGAGTTTATTTGTCCAAGACACTTGTATTATCACTTCTAAGGCAGAGATATCAGTGACTAGATTTACCACTATTCTTTTTGTGTGGATTTTTCTATTTTCCCTTCCCAAAGTAACAAGAATGTCTGTCGTACCTTGGCTTTGCAAGAGACTTAGAGCTCCACTGCTGAGAGCAGTGTCTAGGTTCACGCAAGTTTGTTTCATAGCACAGAAGTGCAGTTGGTTTCCTGCTTAGCAGCCCACTAATCTGTGCTCATGTTTGCAGTCTTCCAGTATTTCATACCAATGTCAGATTAAAACTGAGTTTCATTTAAGGTTTTCAATGTAAAATGAATTCTTAAAGAAATCTATAAATATTAAAAGTGGAAGAAAAAAAACATTTCTGTGTTAACACGTATGCTTACTTTTTATATTTCTGTTGCTTAATATTGTTCTCCTTGAGTGGATTTTTTCTTTATCACTTAAGCTTGCATTTATATCCTAGCTTTATTATGTATATGAGGCCACTGCAATTGCAGTGTTTATTTTTGCTTCTAACAGTGTTATTTTGGATGCTACAGTTTCTTCCTATTTTTCATCCTTAGCAGTGTCATTAGGCACTCAAATATGCTTTACTTAAGCCTGTAAGAGTTCTCTGATTGTTTAACATAAAGTTGTGGGTATTCATATAAAAGATTTTACAGCCTTCTAGTATGGACCACTTATAGTTCTTAATTTTTTAAGTGCTATTGGATATTAATCATGACTTTTTTGTATGACTGACTTCCATATATTAGCAGATTTTTATAAAACTCTCCAGCCTGCCAGGTAGTAATGTCTCTTCTTTTTTCACTCAGTGAAAATGTCACTACAGTTACCAGCAGTCAATCTGACAAGTTTGAATTAATCAGTTTTGGTTGGTTGGTTGTTTTTTTTTAGTATGTGGGTTTTTTGGTTTGGTTTTTTTTTGTTGTTGTTTGTTTGTTTGTTTTAGTGGTCAGTTGCACATATTTTGGAGTGTTTGCAAAACTGATGTTACCTGGTTTCTTGAATTTCATTTCTTTGCTTGTGATTACTTTGGAAGCAATGTACAGCTATGGAAGTTTGTCTTCATAATTAGACACCCATGGTATGTGTCTGGGTTCTTTATTTTTTTAAACACAGACAAGGTAGATTTCCGTAAATAATTTGTCAAAAAATGTACAAACTGTTTTCTGGAACTTCATACAAAATTCATTAACTTCTCTGTCATATGGCATTGTATTTAATTGACAGTTAATGTAAAGAAATTTCAGTTCTGAGGATAAGCTGCTACTTTGTTTCTGCTGAGCACTAGTGAGATATATATTCTCTTTCCACTTGGCTGTTACACATTTATATACGCCTGCATATTTGCGAGCACTAATTAACATGTTAAACCTATATGGGATCTATTCTCAATTCAGAACATATATGTTTGGTTATGAGTCCATCTGTTGTTGGAACTACTTGGTCCTGGAACTGTCTCTTTCTAATGCTTCCAAAACTCTTAAACAAAAGCAATTCTGTAATATTTCAAAAAAGATAATATTTTTGTGCTTAAACAAAATTAATAGATCAAAAAATAGCAGTGTTTTCCCCAGAGCTATGCTATTTTTCATTATTTTGTTTTTTGTTTTTTAAGTGTAATAACACATGCAAGTTTTGAATGTTTTAAAGCAACTGTCATGCAGTGGGGCATTATAGATATATGAAATGCAGATGGCAATGCAGAAGAATGTGGAAGTTTGTTTACACCCCTATTTTCAGCTGGTTGCTAGACCTGTTATTTTTCATGCCTGATATCCCATGTGAACTGTTAAAAGGAGTCCTCCCAAAGCACCAACTGCCATTTCTCTTTCCTACAAATACATGTGTGAACATGTAGTGATTTTTTTTTCTTGAATGACAGAGCAATAATTTCTTACAGCAATTGCTGCATATGGTTATTTATAAAAGCATAAGAAATAAGTCCTCGGTTTATAGCCTTAATTATATAGAAGTAAAATGTTGAAAAGTATGTTTTTTCAAGTCGTAGTTTGTAGTTGAAGTGTATAGTTGGTAGGGAAATACAGTAATAGCTACAAGGAATGTGTTATTAATAAATCTGAAGATCTGTTCAAGATCTTGCAAACAAATCAATTTCTGTTGTGAATTTTGTTTTAATTTTTGTTCTTGGATTCTTCTCTGGTAGAGATCATGTGAAAATGCACTGGTTTACCCTGGTATGAAAACCACTCTGAGTACATAAATGCAGCTTTATGCTTATCTGAAATTAAAAGAACAACTCAGCATTATGTTCAGATAGTTCAGTGCACAATTAATATGAATTTTTAAACTATTAATGTCTTATTTGTAAGAATATAAACAGATATTCTTTTCCTTTGGAGCTATCAAGCATCATCCAGCCAGTGTGTAATGGACAGTAAATGAATAACCTCGTTGTCAGGCTGTAGGATGATGCCATTATTAACAACTTTGTCATGTAGTACATGTTTCTTGATTCCCAAGTAAGCTGTCACAGGCTGCCTCTGAAAAATTGCTCTCTGCCTATTATGTGAATATACATTATGAGAAGACACAACTCTATCCTGGCAACACAATGACTTCATTGCTAGCATTCATTTTCTGAACATCTGAGGCACCATAGAGCTGTTGTCATCTTCGTTTTCTTTATTTTTATTTGAGAAGCTTCTGATAGTAGTAGTGCGTCCCTTATACTTTACTCTTCACTAGTTGCAGTGATATAAACTGCTCTGATGAGATTCTCAAAAGTATTAACATCTGGGATGTTGCATCACATCCGACTTTTCTTGAAAATAATTTTCTTTAATTCTTCCTGAGTGGAGATGGGAGAGAAGGAGGGGGGGAACTATCCAGATTGAAATTCAGCAAGTCTCAGTATGGAAAAGAGTAGGCTTTTAATTAATTTCCCAAGCGAATCATATTGCAAAAAGGATGGAAGAGAAATGCTGCTAATGGCCCTAGCTGAGACTCAGGGGAATGTAGTGATGAACTTATAACCTGCAAACAAAATGCTGAAGTCTTTTGTTAGGGATGAGCTATTTTTTGGTAGCTGAATTTTGAGTTTCCTAGAACCAAGATCCCAAATGGACAAACCTTCCTCATTCCAAGCAGGGGCTGCCTACTCTGTCAGAAGAGCAGATTCACTCCATACTCAGTGCAGCTAGTGATCAAGCAGCAGATATTTTGTACATCATGAGAAGATGACCCCTGATCCATCAGTGCAGTCATGGGACTGGTGCAGGCAGCAGAGAGCATCCTTGGATGCCCTCATGGGGAGAGAAAAGTGGAGACAGTCTTGGACGTGCAGAGTTGTGTCAGATGGACTGTTGTGCTGCTACCTTTGCTGCCTGTGGTCATGTTGCAGGGCTTGATTTTCTGTTTTTCTGGGTTTTTTGTTTGGTTGGTTTTTTTACCCTTACAGGAATATACATGTTCAAACAACTTGATTCAGCTTTGCTCATAACTGCACTCAGAGAGACAGTGCAAATCATGTGTGATTTAGTCAAGACTAAACAATACCAGTCCTTCAGGCTCTATGTTGTTCATTGTGCTGCTTAATTTTTCAGCTATATAGATACTTCAGTCACTTACAGCTAAGATGGCTGCTTTTCCTTCCTCCTGTGACCTTAACATTCTTAATCAAATTAAGTTTTCCAGGATGGTTTTGTCAAATTCATCTAGATGTTGGAGTCTCCAGGCTGTTTATCTTCAGCAGGCTGTTTGGGAAAACACTATTTGTTGAAATGTCTAATATTAAACACTTTGAGAAGAGTAATTCATAACATTAGAAGTCTCTAAGAAGGAAAAGTATAAATATGCCATAGTCCAGGTTGGCAGCATGGGCTTTTGAAGGACAGAAGCTGTGGGGAAGGTATGGAAAAGACAGGACAGTGTGAACAACTCGCCTCATACACCGCCTTTGAGGTATAGGTAGATGTGTATGCTCCTGTGCAGCAGAGGTTAGGCTGAGTTTTGAAGGACCTTCTGATAAGGCTCATCAACTGAAAACAAAGTCATTTTACATATTTTCCTAAAGGTGGCTGTTGGCTGTATCAAGGAAAAAAATATGACTGTGACAGGAAAATACATGGGGTATTGGAAGAAACACTCATCTTTTTCTATGGTTTCTACTTGGTTTTGGAATCTTCTTTCTGCTGAGACTGGCTGTCCTCTGTTTTCAGTACATGAGTGAGGACCACAAGAAGCTCTACCAAATGTGATGTTTTTCTGTTTCCTGAAGTATGGGGAGACTGATTGCCAGACAGAACATCACTGATTAACTCCAGATGTACTGTGACAGTAGCACTGTGTGCTTGGATGTGCAAATAAAATGCACGTGATTAAGTAGTGGCAGTAGCAATGTGGTGATGTGAAAAGAAATTTGTGTGCTTTAAAATGATCAGTCCTGTGCTAATGTAGTACACAGTATGACCTGGTAAGAGACAGGCATAAAGCAGTCCAAGCAGTAACTCAGACTAAAAAATGATGGGTGAAGATTTCAGCATTTTTCTTCTGAATGTTTCTTGAATGGTGTCCTATCCTCAGGTGTGCGCATTGACACAGGCAAATAGTGATGAGTCTTTACATATGTTTAGGCCATTAAAAATATGTGTTTATGGATATTCAGCAAGCTTACATGCACGATGAAAATAAAATGGCTTACAGGAGAGAATGTAGGACAGCAAGAGTTACTGAATCAAAAAGAAGAGCTGGAAAAGTAATTTGTCCTGTACAGTTGAATACAGCTCTGGTGATGAAACAATGCAGAAGCATGGAGCAGAGCAAAGAATGTGAAAAACTTGTTTCCCAGGGACAACCTGCAACTCATGAAGTCAGGGTTGATTAGTTTTCCATGTGGTGATAAGCACGACTGTCAAATCATCATAAAAGTGTGTTTTCTCACCTTTTCTGGAGAAGCAGCATCTGAGACTGAGAATGAAATAAAACATGTTTAATATGCACATACATACAATTTATATGTAGCATAGGATCCTAAATTTGTATTAGAAGACTCTAGTAAAAAAATCCCAGTCTTCCATTATCTCTAATTCTCTTTATATATTTTGGTGCAATCACTACTTCACTGTCAGGAGCCGTATTTTCTTATTTTCTCTTCAGTGATTTGTCTCTTTTGGCCTTGTTTAGATGATAACTCTTTTGCCAGTTCTGCTTCCTTTGCTCTCTTTAGAGCCAAAAATTTAGTAATCCAGGGAGGCAGGACGTTATTAATTGACAGTCGTCTTCAGGATAACCTATAGAATCTATACTTAAAGCAACAACACAAGCCTGGTGGTCGTACATGTATTAATTAAGTATTTTAAACCTAATTCTGGCAATTCTTGCTTCTGTTCTAACTCAGACTTAGTGGTCTTCTGCTGGTAAAAGCTTTATAATACCTCAACAAATGATGGATCAGTTGATTTAGTGGAAACCAAGGGCAGCTATATTAAAAAGATACTTGTAAAGGCTGTAAAAGAAGGGATGCCCAGTAGTAAAGAGCTGGAGCTTTCTGTTTGACATGTTTTACTGTAACTATTTTTTCCTCTTTGTTTTTTTTTTTTTTGTGCACTATTACTAGATGGCTCTGTTCTTGATCTTTCATTTCTGCTGGTATAGCTTGTTTGCTTTCTTCTCTTGGGAAGTTTCTGATGTACTGAATTTTTATTTAGTCATTGAAGCCTGCTTTGATGCACTTCCTTCAACATTCTATTAGATACTGAAACCTTTCTGATCTTAAACAGCTCTTGGCCTGTCTATTTTCACTACAGAGTACTCCAAAAATAGTCCAGTGTAAGTATATTTACAGTAATGCTACCTTATTTTTATACGCAGAGGTTAGCATTTTTTAGGTTTCATTCTTCCTATCACAGTAATTAAAAATGACTCCTATATTCTCAGTAGCTAATATTCAGTTTAGTCATCATTAAGTTAGTCATTACAATTTATCACCTAAAGAAACATAGTACCAAGAGACTTCTACCTTGTAATATATATTTTAGATGTAGAGCATTATGTATCATAGCATACAGTTAGTTGCGAGCCCAATTCTGCTCTGCTTCCAAGAGATGGGATTTCCCTGAGGATTTTTTTGTAGCTCTATCTCATCTCAAGCCAGGTCATGATTTGGAGAGAAATTTTCACAGGATGGGACTTCTGGCTCGACTATGCCTATACTTTCCAGTTCCTTGGCTGATAAGCATGCTTCTCTGGCATGGAGTTGAGTGTAAATTAAAACAGCCTCTGGACTGCTTTAATTTTCAGTAAGGATCTGTTGTGGCCAATGCACCGAGTGTAAATGTGACTTTTTACCCCTTTTCCTCTGCTTGTGCTGGACTAGGTTTGAAGATTTAGGCTCTAATTTAGGGATGCCAGAATTTTGAGCATCTGTTTTGAAGTGACCATAGTTTTCAAAGGGCCATTTTCAGTTTTGTGAACTGGCCAACATAGGATATTTTGAGCCAATTTCTGAACTTCCAGTGTAACTCCATGAAACACAGATTGTTAAGTACAGTGGTGCTACAGAATGGATATAAAGACGGATTAAACCAGCTATTATGGTGCTTAGAAAACATCTGCTAAAGAAAGTCAACAGTAAAGAGAAAACAATTGAGTTCTCTTTTCAGTTGTTAGCCCAACTATTAAAAAGCTATCAGAGTAACCTGTCTATTAGTAGCCAATTTGTGAGCCTTTCAGAAAACAATTTTTCTGAGGCTTTAGTAATAACTTTCAGACAGCTTTCTAATCTCCATTTACTTATTTATTTTCCTGCAAATATTATGTTGTAAAACCTGCCTGACATTTGATGGCCTGGCTGGAGTGCAGGAGTGCATCACACAGATTTTGTCCCAGTGGCTGAGTTTCAGCAGGCAGAACTAAGTAGAATGTAAACCTCATAGGTCTGCCTCTTCAGTTTGCATCTTTCATCATCAGAGGGTGGATTGAATGCCAACAAACAATATGGAAGAAGGCATGATAAATGGGTTACAGCATTGTCAGTGATGAATCTGCAGATTTTGATGCAGAGAGTGGTAAAGACTCTCTCAGTAGTTCACAGTCTGGAATACAGTTGTGTTCTCCTTAAGTAGAAGTGTAACAAAATACAGGTATTCCAAAACTTGTTTAGTGGGAAAAATACCTTAGGAATGTGAGATTAATGAATTAGCTAATATTATGTATTAGAAATATAGCATAGTGATGAAATGAATTTATAGACTGGAAAGAAGCTGTAACTAAAGGTGATGAATAAGCACTGAATGTGTCAGTTCATTTTGTTTTTCATGGTTCATCAGAAAACTACAGAGACAACTCGAGTTATCTAATCCTTCATTTTAGTAATTTTACCTCATTTTTAGTAGTCTTAATCCTACCAGTATAACATTTACCCCGGAAGGTAAAACTGTAGGAGGTAAGGCTGGTTAGGCCATGAACAGATTAGTTGGCTCACATATTAAGGAAATAAATTACATTTGCCAAATAAGATCATTAAATGAAGCAGCATTAGGGAGTTTGGTGGCAAAGCAGAGGAAGGCTAGGTTGAGATGAAACCAAAGTAGTGGACTTGTTGAAGCAAAGTAATTATGTATATTTGCATATTTGTTCATTTAGCCACTACTTTCTAGATTTGGAAACCTGTTTTCAGACTTGTGAATGAAGTTGCTCTGGGTTAAGTTTGGTTTTGCTAAATTTGGGGGTTGAGGAAAGAGGAGGAAGGCAGCATAATATCAGATTGGTGGACTAATTGATATGTGTGGATTTGTTGTTGCTTGATGTGATTGAATATAGCAATCCTGAGATACCAAAATGATGATACTGTCTTGATTGAAAGCCCACTGAGATCAACAGGAGAAAAAAAAATATCATAGTATTATAAGCTTTTGATCAGGCCAGAAAACTGCCCCTTATAAGCTTGAAACCCAGATATTTTCCACTGACCTAGTGCTAATAGATCTGTCATTACAATATCTCAGCTCCCATTACAGGGGTTGTTGGAAGTATTATTGCTCTGTTTCTACTGCGTGTGTTATTATCTTATGTCAGTTGCGGTGTAATGCTCATCCTCATGCATCATCTAGTAAACCATGGTGATCTATGTGATGTGGGTTAATTGAAGGCAGAGGAAGTCCTGTGAATCAGTGGTAATAGGCATTAGCAGATTATAATGTTTTATTGGCTCCTCATTACATGAGCTTTGAAATCTGAGGGAGACTTCCTTCCAAAGGCGGGGGGCTGGGAAGAAGGATCTGCATTTCATATCTGCTGCCGTACCAAGCTACCCTTAGGCTAGCATATTTGCTCTTTCATTTTGTGCATGTGTTCGATATCTCTCTGTCTTAAAATCTGCTTAATTTATTTTTGTGTTGTAGCACTATTAATTTTTGCCTTTTGGAGTAGTTTGAATGCCAAGTGTTTTAAAGTAAGGCAATGAGAGCCTGGTTTTATTTCGGGTAAAAACTCTTACTGTTGTGGGATGCTGGAAGAAAAGACATCGTGAAAAAGAATTAGGATGCATCATTTTTTAGCGACTGACATGTATCTTAATAACCCTTTGCTTTAATTGGCATTTTAATTAAAGATGACATTTTAATTGGTTATTTTACCAATTTAACTTGGTTATTAGCATCAGCTACTCCTTTCATTACTGATAATTCACCTATGCAATCTCCATACCCATACTAGATGTTTCAAACAATATTTTGCTGTTCTGAAGAGTCTGAAATCCATTTCTGTTGCTCCTCCAATGCAATTCCTGGTGCTTATGCTAAAGTCTGCAGTGTTTACCATTTTAAAAAGTAGACTTAGTGTATCATAATATCACAGCTGAACAAGAAAAAAAGTCTTAATAGCAAATAACCATAAATTATCATTGTTGGTACATTAAGCCTTTTAAATGCAAACCAGCTGTGCAATATTACTTACAGTCTACCTGCCAGGTATTGTTTGGCTATGCATTTTTCAGAGATTTGAAATAGAGTCTTACAATTTTTTCCTTCGTTATTCTTAATTCATCCTGGTTTTGTGTAAGATCTTAATTTCATATTTTGAATTTTACATTAAGGAAAACAACAACAAAAAAATCCTCCTGGGTCTGAGGTGTATAATAGGTTCCCCTTCTAGAAAGTAGGAGAGTGTCAGATATTCATGGCGAACAAAGGAATCGCAAGTACTGTACACAACCTTCAAAAAAAAAAAAAAACAAAACAACCAAAACACGAGGATGAGGCAAAGGTATGTGCTTAATAGGGTTTAATAAAACTGAGATTTTTTGTTTTCTCTTTGAAAAAAAAGAGCCTTGGGTTCATTAGGGAAGCTAGAATCTTCAAAGCAGCCCATGGGAGCCCATCTGGGGCCTTGAATGGGGCTTTGAAAATCTGAGCTTAAGAAAACTTACCCTCAGCTGCTTTAGGTTCTCCATTATTATGTTTTGCTCTTTAGGAAGCTGTCACGTTGTGCCACAGAGGATGGAAGTGTGGGTGAAATGATTGTCTCTATTCTCAAAATGCTTCATAGGAGCCTTTTGAGAGCTAATTAATATTAACCACTTGAAAACTGCCTGGTGAAAGGCGTGATACAAATTGAATATATGAGAAAAGTTATTTATCATGAAAACAGCAAGCTATTTTTAAATACTTGTGCAAGAGAACTTAGGGCTCTTCTGAGGTGCCAGATTGACAGCACTGCCTGATCTGTTACCCACAGAACATATGCACCGTGGGCAGCAGTACTGCAAGTTATCCCGCTGGTGCTTCTGCCCTGTCCTAGATGGCTTGCCTCCAGCTTCCACCTCGCCTCTTGGCTCTCCTAAAACTGCCAGTTAATACCTGCTTTTGTGATGGTAGCTTTTTTTACTGTGGATGGTCTCCTGCTGTGAACAGGATGGAGACTATCTTTCTCCATTTCATTTTTCATTCTGTACTAATGAAGAACATAGTGTTAAATGGTTTATCCAGCTCAACAGCAATTTTTATGTAAAGGAAAGAAAGAGCTCACAAATCAAGGTGGTGAAATGTGAATCTCATGGTCACCACCATTAATTCTTTCACCATTTCATATAGAGATAGAAAATTGTGTTCTCGTAAGTTCAAATGGCTGCTAAGATGCTTCCTAGCCTGATTGTAGAAGCTGAAACAGAAAGTGATTTACTTCTAAAACATTGGCATTTTTTGATTATGTTGCTCTTGAAAATATTACTCAGAGAAATGTCACTGTAGGTACTTAATGAAAACAATTTCAGATCATAAAATATAATGTGGGTCTCTGCATTTTGACTTTATGCTACTAACATGTGGTAAACTGCAGAGATAAGCTATCTTTGTTACTATTGCTATTTTGATGAGGCAGTCATGAAAATGGGCTGTGTTTATTTGTTTCAACTCATTTCATTAAGGGGTAAGAAGAAAAAGGGATGGGGGAGAGGAGCGGTGACACTCTTTTCTTTGCTCTTACAAATAAACAAACACGTTCAGGGCAAACAAGTGCATTCATAATGCAGAGACCCTAGCAGTTTAACCAGATTTTTTTAAAAATTGCTTCAAGCATGACTTTTTTTTTTTTTTTTTTACTTGTGAATAACAGTTGCTTTTATGGCTTATGAGGAGAGAGCCTGATATTTCTCTCAGTGATGTTTGCTTGGTATGTTAGTTCAGATAAAGTAAAAGCAGAAGGGAGCTGTTCCAGTGAAGGTATTGAAGTTTAGCTTGGGTGTCCAGCACTGCACTGGAGTGCTAACAGCATCTTATGCGGTTTAGCTAAGCCTTGAGCAAATTAATCCCTATCTTATAGCAATAAGAATCGGTTCCTCCAGACTGTAAATACTAGACTACAATTTGAACTTATTGAGAAGTTATTCATAGAAATATCTAGCTGAGGTTCTTGGGGCTGGTTTTTTTTTTTGTGAATATTTGTTTACAGTCTAGTGGAGTATGTTTTTTTGCTTACAAAACTTGCTTACCCATCCCTTTCTCAAGCTCTTACGGAGCACAGAGCCTTTTGCTTGCTACACTTATGTTGACTGACCAGGTCATGAATTTTCATGATGATTCTTATGCAAAAGACTGTGTTCTGCTTCCTATTATCTAGGAATGTTGTGTGCGCAAATGCATAGTTGCTGAGTTAGGCTGTTTATCTTTCTGCTCTTGTTTTGGAGAAAGCTTATTTGAATGCTTCTGTAACCCCAAATATTTCACAGTTTTCCCTTTTATTTCTGTACTCAAGGGTTCGATATTAGAGATCCACCTTCTATCAGAGGACGTCTGCACAAAATAGTCCCGCAGCCAATCAATGCCACTCCTAATCTGGCAGGATAAAGCTGTGTATTCCCTTCCACTCCAGGGGGCTGCCTTCCCTGCCTCTGCAACTCCCCACCACCTGCCAAGAAAAGACCAGACTTGGCTCTGTGATACAGTGGTATGGGGAATTAGGCAGTGGGCTGCCAGGCTAGTAAAGGCAAACACGCTCAAATTAAACAGAGATGTCCCTGATTCATATCGGTGAGAAATATGAGAAAGGTCTCTTTGTGTGAATTGCAGTATCTGAGCTGGCTTGGTAGGCTGCGTGGTAATACTTGTCTCTGATGACAGCAGGCATCTAACATGCCGTAGGTTTAACGCTCTCAGGCAGTGCGCTTTCCTCCTGGTATTGGTTTCTGGGAAGGATGAGCTGTCACCACTCTTGATGTGTGTAGAGAACAGAGGTCTCCTGAGATAAGGTTGTTCATTATGCTTCCTGAAGAACCATTAAATTTCTATCAGTGCAATGTGATCCACTCCTTGGGTGAAGACATTGTTTTCTGAGCCTTTTCTTCTATCCTAACCTCCACTTCTGTAATTTATTTAATTTATTATTATTATTATTATTATTATTATTATTTTAAATCTACAAAGAGCAAGAATGTAGAAATATGTAAGTAGTAATAATGCAGTATTTTCATGCAGAATCTCACAGTGACAAGATGAGAAATTATGCATTCTTACTGCGTTATCCGGTATGTATAAGCCTTGATAAAATGAGACATCATTCATATCATGCTGCTTTGTAGAAATCTGCTGGATTTTGGATGTAGTGCTCTATTTTTAAAAACACATTAATACTGTGCCAGTATTTCAAGGTGGTTGTTAGAATTATATGGTAATAACTGTAACAATCTTTATTTTGGTTGAGGTTGTTTAGCCTGCTTCATCTGAAAAATTGAAAGTTGGTTTTAGTTATGGAAAAGCAATTGAAGTAAATATAAATACTGAGATATTATATCTGAGATCTCTGTGCGTGCTATATAATAGCAGTCATTGAATTTGTGAGTTTGTAAAAAAAGTGTGGACTATTTTTGTGCATAACTAATATTCTGTGTATATTGGCTATATTTTTAGATGCAGTAATATGTTCAGAATTACCCTTTTACTCCGAAATGTTATTGGCTGTCAAAAATTAACAGGCCTGGGACATCTTTTTAGGGTGAAACTTTTTAATATTTGTAACCAATTGTATAATGCAACTAATTGAAGAAAGTTCTTCAGGTAGATATTGTTTCTGTGATAGAGTATATAGTACATTTTACAGAACTGTTTCAATCTTCTTTTTGCCAGTCTGAGCATCTGGTGAACAAATTAATTAAATTTGAGTTTATAATTTCAGAAACATTTTTTTTTTAAATACATACTCAACCCAGCTGCTAAATCTCTCTCTCAGTTATTTCACACATGCTTTGTGATTAATAGTAATGCTAATGGTAAATTCAGATTATTGTACAGATGAGATGCAGATATTATCCAGCTAAACACTGTTCACAGCCCTTAATAGACTCAGGCTGTGTGTGTTTGATCACATTAAGTAATTGCGCTTATTTTGTCAATGCGGATGATCTCTGACCTTCACATTTGTTTATCTTTTGAATGATACATGTTCTGCGTGGTGATTACCAATCGCGTCTGGGAGACTGACAATATTTAGATGTAAATACAGCAGTTCAAGCAGTGCACGTTTGTGGTCTAATTCAGCAGTGTGTTTGTGACATGAGTCACGTTTTAATAATTGGGAGGGCAAATTACATGATAGCTGTCTCAGCAGAGAAAATAAGAATTGTTTGCATTGCTAATTAGCATTTCTTTTTTCTTTAATTACCGCACGTTTCAAACATACTTAGTTAATTTTTTGGCACTTTTTGAAGGGCTGGAACATGTGTTTGTTTAAAAAGAGGAACATACTCTCTGGTAAGCTTTCAGACTGGGTGAGTTGTAGATCAGCATTATACGTGTAGCCATTGTGGTACCAAGAGGGAAGGGAGATTTAGCAGTATTGTTCTCTGAGTTATTGGACTCCTTGAGGAAAGGCTGTTAAAGGTAAAATTTGTTGCTCTGTACATGTTAGTGCTTATATTTCTAAATATTTTTATAGGCTTAGGGCTAAACTGTAACAATTTGTTAATTTGAAACTTCTATAATGGCAATGCAAGGACAGGCTGTTTATGATACTTTTAAGGGAGGATTAAAACATTATTCCTAGAGTGCTGAACATTAGCAAAGCCAACAAGTAGTCTGAAATAGCCAGACTATAGACCGTGTATTTCTTGAAATCCAAAGTGATACCCAGGTATTAATCAGACTTGTGTTATCTGGGCTTTATGGGCAAGCTAAAGTTAGCATCAGTGATATGAAGATCGTCTGCTACTCCTTTTCACAGGGTGAATTTTGCCCTAAAATAATCCCTGATATAAATGAAAATAGTTGCACTAGCGAAGCAAAAACCAGTGTCCTCTTTACAGTAATTCTAGCTTTTAAGAGCAGTCTAAAAAATTCATGTTTCAAGTTTGGCCATATCCGTTTCAGGGATAATAAAGAGGGAAAGTAATACTTTCAAAATAAGATCTTATAATTAACTTGGACAAAGGTGTATTAACAGCAAGCGACAATTCACTATGACAGCTTCACTTTCAGGATCTGAGGAAGATCTGTGGTACTATATGTTTGCATGATGTTAAAAAGTGTTTAGAAATGAGGAACAAAACAAAAAGTGCTACAGACAATGTTAATGTAATTTATGAAGTAAACAGGAGAAGATATTACAAATGGTATTATAAAACATGTTGTAAACAGAGTCTTTGATTTAAATTTCTTTAATCTCACTGTGTGACAAAGAATCCCAGAACCTCTAAATACAAGCAGAGGTGAGGGTGAGGAAAGAACTTGTAGCTAGGTCAGGGATCCCTATTACTGAGACGTAAGGAGTGGCATCTACACAGCTAGAAGTCATAGGATTGTCACAGTTGTTATTGCTACTTTTCAAGACCGGTAATTTGTATGATGCAAAAAAGAGAAGATTTTTACAGCGTTATGTTACAGAAATAGGACAAGCTAAAACTACCAAGAAAAGACTGTCAAAAAATGTTCTGCATATTAAGAAGCAAAACAACTCTCAAAACTGTTTCCAAGGTTTAAAAGAAAATAGTGAAAGGCCTATTTTTTGCCAGATTTGAGTAGCTATACAGTTTTGTGAGACTCTTAAAAAACTCTTTGCCAAGTCAAAATTCAACTTTTAAGGAAGAAGAGGAATAGCTCTCAGTGAAAGGGTTGTTGTAGGCAACTTTTTGTGAAAGGAGCAGATCTATAGCTCCTCTAGAGTAGTTTGCTTATTGGAGCAACCAAAATTTTCAGCTGTGACAAATGAGAAAAGATCAGATGTTCCTGCAGTTAAGACACCACTCTCTACTTTGAATGAAGAGATGTTAATGGCTGGTAGATTACTTGTATGGAATTATTTCAGTAGGACTTGATTAGATGTATTAGTATGTTTAGGCTTCTTATTTTTTGGCTTATTTTTATGGCTTCCTAACATTGGGCTTTGTTTTGAATATATCAATCTCATGTATTTTGTCCCGTAAGCAGTGTGGTCTGAAGGAAGAGATTCCTCTCACTTGATTTCATACATTAGTCATCAAAAGTCTGTGCCTTACATAGTCACCATGTTGTGTTTCTGCAGTCAGTGGAAAGAGGTAGGGATTTTTAGGTCATGATTCATCTGAGCTATTTTGGATGAGAAGAATCTCATTCTAAAAATGCCTATTTATTTCTTCAAACTGCAGAAACCACTGAGCCATTAGCTGACTTGTGCATCTGTGTTTGCTTAGATGAATCCCACCCAAGACAGTCTCACAGACACTGGGTACTTTGTTCTTCCTGGAGATGCAAATCTGTTTACAAGTGGAGTGTGACTTTGAGTACCTTACTGTTATGAGACCTATTTTAGGACACTCAGGAGTGGACATGTGCTTTGTTCTAAGAGATACAAAGCCATATACTTTCCATAGCAACAAGGAGCTAATATGTAGTTGGTGGTAATCATATGCCAGACAGCTATGTAAAATTTTTAGTATTATTTCCTATGTGTTACCTCAAATCCTTTGTAGTTCTACATTTTCAGTAAAACTTAGGACCGTCTAGATGTTCCTGTGTTTTCAGTCCCATGTTATTTTTGGTTAAAGCTCTTTTAAGGTAATCTTTGAATGGACTTGCAGCTTTGAGGTTCTCAGGAACAATTGACAAAAGTTCTTTGAGGTCTTGAAATGCAGTTGTATATTTGGTATTCTCAAGGTCTATTTAAATTTTACTTGAATGGATCGAGAACTAGATAAGCCAAATTTGAGTCTAAATAAGAGTTTAGAGAAGGAACTTTTGAATGTGTTCAAAATTGTGGAGATACAATGAATATGTAAAAATATATGGAGTGAGCAATTGCCCGTGTTGGCAAAGATTGATACAGACTGCTTGAAGAATGTAAAATTCAGCTTAAAATTTAACTCGATACAGCTAGCCTTTAAGAAACTTCCTAGAGCATTCAGACCTATTGGGTTGTTTTATATTCTCCTGTGAGAAACACTATGAGCTGTGTCACTTGGGAATTTAAAGTAATGCCAGAATAAAGCATTAGAAAATACACTGTAATAATTTATTCTGCACTGGCAGATCAGGAAGCTAACTTACCTATAAGGTCTTTCCCAGCTCAAATTTAAACAAGTTTGTGATCCCATGATTGTGAAAACTAATAAATTTCCACCATTAAAGGTCATCTTTTTAGTTCATGGTTAAGATGCACCAGCTACTGCTGCTTTTTTGTCTTCCAATATTTGAATATATGTTTTGTCACTTGGCTGTGTTTCTATAAAAATAATCCTTTTGCATTCTTTTTTTTTCCTCTCCCCCCCCGCCCCCTGCTCTCAAACAGCTGTCTCATTTGCTCAGCTATCTCTCTGCTCTGCTGTCTCTAGGAGCTGTTTGTTGTTTCAGCCACATATTTGTTTGAATCAATCGAATTAATTGCAAGAGACTAGTCTAGACATGGATAGAATACTGAGGCACCAGGCATAGTGGAGCATTGCTTGCAGTGTTTAATCAGCACCCATATGTACCTTCTTGGGATAAGCATGGGGTTCACCTGAAAAGGCTGCCACTAAACAAATATTGAAAGAATTAATTGGGAACTTTTGAAGCACCCGTGAAATTGTCAGAGACATGTTCTGCAAAGATAGGCATGATTTTTTACTCTATCACTTGTAACAGGCATAGAGTTAAAAACATTCTGAAAAAGCAGCTAGCTCTGTGATCCAATGGAGTTATTTAGCAAGTCATGGTAGACCAAGAGAGGCTGTGTGATTTAATGGTATTTTTAAGATTTAAGGATTTAGATTTATCAAAGTGAGGCATATAAGTCCTCATTTCCAGTAAGGTAGGGGAAATGGATTTAACTGTTTCGTGTAAGAGTAACCGGTGAACCTTCGGTATGCTGTTTCTGTGTCTGAATATATAAATTGCTCAAAACAGCAACATATGTGAAACTTTAGTCTGTGCTCCTGTTTCTCTTACTGTTAGCCTATGAACCAGAGAGAACACACCTCCCCTTGGACAGCATTGCCATTCGTGGAGTGGTAGCAAAGTTTTAACATATGTGGGGTATTGAGAAATACCAGATATATTAGTCTCCCTAGAGCTACCATATATCTAGGTATTTCCCAAAGCACATTGCCTTTTTCTTCCTGGAAATTTTGTAAAGTGGACAAAAAGAAGTATTTAGTAATTTGTCTGGGATTTCCGGTGTCTTGGCAATCTGGTTAGAGCAATAGCTGTAGATGACTATAAGTCCCAGAAGAATGGCCACTGCTCAGGCACAGATCAGCTGCATCTTTTTTCAGCCTGCAAATCAAAACTTAAAAGCAACAGAAAGGAAGGCTTAATAGCTCCCTAGGAAACAAAATTTCAAAGGTATGCAAGCTTTCTACTATTTCTGATTAACCTTTCTCTTTCTCATGAGCCTCATAAATTTCTCTGTCCCATTAACTGAAACAGTCTCCTTATGTAAGAAAACTATTTAAGATCCGTATAGGTGTACTTGCATTTTTTGATTAAATTGTGTTTTTTTGCCCACTCTTCCCATAATATACTTAGAATATGAGAATATGCTTTCTATCGTCCCCTTCATTTCCAGCTCAGTGCTGTCTTTTTTTCTTATATCCCATCTGGATTATTGGTAGGTTCTGCAGAGTATGTATCTTTCTTCTCTTTCAAGGTAGCTCTTTTGCTGTACATGTAGTGTTACAAATAAGACTACAAATAGGGTAAACTATTTAACATGTACACAGATGAGGAATTTTCATTCTTCCTATTGGTTCCCAAACATTTTAAATGTAAAAATTACACCATATAATACAGAGAAACATTCAAAACAACTTTGGACAATGATGGAGAAATATCTCACTGAAATTAGAGATGGAACTGAAATAACTGTTCAAGCTGGAATTTGTCCAGTGCAGCACCTTTGCAGAAGTGCTGTAAGGCACATTGAAATGTAGACATTTTACGTATTGCTTAAAAGATTGTATATGTAGCAGGACACTGTTGGGTAAGATGGTAACCAAATTTCATTTACGTCTGATGCTCAGTTATGTATCCTGGCACAGAGTACTGTGCATGCAACAAAACTGTCATCCCTTGCCTCAAATCTTTAGGAGACACTGTAGTAAAAGGCTGGACTGGACTCTCTCTCAAAAATATTCTTTGTATTCCCTTTCTTATGCTTTATTTATCTCTGATGCTCAATGGCCAAAGAATTGGATGATGGAAGAGAGAAGGCATTCCTGTCTGGTAATGGTTCCAAGTTTGAAATAAAATTGACACGTAATAGCAGCTCTAAATTCTGTGCATAGCCTTCAGCCTGTTTGATGGAGGTTGCTATGAAAGATAAAAAGGATTTGAGAAAGCCAAAAGGATTTGAGTTGCTGTATGAGTTATCGCAATGGTTTCTGAGAATATCAGGATCTAGAACAGTCTCATTTTTTTATATTAATTTTTTTTTATTATTTTTAACTTTGCTTGCTAAATCACTATGTGAACCAGTGTTAACTTGTGCATTCAGTCTGATGATGTAGAGGCAATCAGCACCCTGCTTTGCAGAACAGCATTGCAAGAATGTAAGTATTAGATTCCCCTTTATTTTTTTCTTAAATGTGTACAAATCTGAAAATAAATGCTTTAATTTGCATTGGCTAGAGGCAGGAACAATGCAAACAATTGTAATTCTATCTTGGATGACTCCAACATAACATTCTGTGCTGAAGAGGAGTTCTGCCCTACGAAGAAGTGCAGAGGATAGGATGACACCACTTACAGAAATAATACAAAATGTTTCAGCCACATATGCACTTAACAAAGGAAGTATCATCACTGGACTTGTCCTTATGTGGTCACTTTTAATCTGAGTAAACACCATTGCATTGATTAGAAAGAGCTGTATACACTGCAGGTTTTTGTATTGCTGTGGCTCAGGAGTGTATTTGGATCAGTTTTACTGTTGTTTGGATCAGAATTAATTTTGTATCAGAAGAAATAATTCTGTAGGCAAACCTCACTGCTTAGAGATATTTTGTTGGCTTACCAGCTGCCTTCCCAGGCTGCTTTTATCTGGTGCAGACAAGCCTTTCTACGGCACTTCTATCATACGTGTTTGCAGAGAACAGATATTGGCTTCTCATTCTGAATGCTGGCTAAAAGCAGTGTTCTTTGGCATTGGTCTCAAATCCTCCAAGAGTCAACATCATCTTTTTTTCCTGATAACCCTTTGTGTGCCTGATCATTATGTTTGCAGTTAGACCCATACAGAGACCCTAAATGCTTTCTCCCTGTGGGAAAAGACTACAAAGAAAGCTAAGAAGCTTTCACGATTAGAGGTAAGCTTTTTTGAGGCCATTGTGAAGCTATTGCTATGGATAAGTTATTAGAGCCATACTGGGGTGCCACATCACCTAGAGGTCAAGGATGGAAGTTACAGCTCTGGTATCCCTGAACTGCCTGTCTTCAATGTGGAGCTGAATAACTTTGCAAAACTTTGTAAAATGTTAGTGGTGAGCCTCATTTTTATTGCAATAGCCTGAAGAATCAACCCCAAGAACAGTGGGGAAGAGGATGATTTGCACCAGAATGTGCCCCACTGCTCATCCCAAGGGACTCATGGGGTCTTACACTCTCCCACCTCTTCTCTCAGCTGTGCTGCCATCCCTGGCAACACTGATGGGCAGGAACTAAGGCTGGTCTGTATCTTGCATTTGCTTTAGCTGTATACTGAGATTTACAGCTGATGCTTGCTTTTGGTTCTGGCATAGACACTATCATGTTTGAAAGAGGTGAACAGGTATCGAGTTCAATTCCTGCTCCCTCCTAGCCCCCAAATTCTGTATCACCATTATAAATGCATGTAAAGTAGAAGCTCCATTTTGATAATGAAGTATTAACACTGAAAATTGGTATGCTTTCCGTCTAAAATTTGCATGATCTTTCCTATCAACATACCCAGAGAGTAATGTCTGTTTCAATATTTCCAGAAATGCTTTAAAAAAACCCATAACTCTCAAATGCTCTCAACTGTAAATCCCTATCAGTGCAGCTGATAATACCTAGGATGCAGCTCAGGAGGCTTATCCTAACACAAACAAGAAAAACTGAAAAACACAAATTACAGCCACAGTTTCATACCTGCACCTGCCTCAAGCTCACTGCAAAGTCACTTTAATGGTGTGGCAAAAGTTGAGAATGTCCATGTCGGCAGCACAATAAGATTCTGGAGAAGACAGTAATCTGTGGGGGCTCTAATGTGCCCCTTGTCCCCATCCTTGCTGACGATAACTACAACAGAGCAGTGTCTTGGTGTGCAACCTCCTAGGTAGCCATCAGAACGCACCTTTCGAAGTCACGGAGTTTTAATACATCAGAAGGCCACTGACAATGGGAACAAACCTAGGAAAAAAAACCCTCATTATCTAGATTTTTCCTAAGGTTGTAGAGAAACTTTTTCTTTGTAGAACCATGAAAACTGACCAACACACAGTAATTGCTTACAACTCACCCTCCCTGCCCCTGCTCCCCAACCAGGCTGACTTGCGACATCCAGACTCTTGAAAGAGATTTGTGTTAACTTCCACCAAATATTTAGTGAATGTGCCACTTAAGGGAAAATAATAATAATTAAAATATATGGAAGAGGCCTTCAGAGAGCTTGAGGATGCTGATTTCTTCCTGCAAATCCTATCAGTGTAAACTTTTCAAGAACTACCTGTGTTGATAATAAGGGTAGTATAGAAGGCATGGCTCTGGTTAATTCTCAGAATATAATCTGGGGTTGTTCCCCACTAGTCTATGAGTAACCTGTAGCTCATAGTGAAGTAAAACAAGAAGTTTTTTCAGGCACATTTCACCTGAATTAAGTCCACCTGAATTTAGGCAAGTAATAGAGATACCTAGACCAGAAGCTTAATCACTCTGACTTCCGTAATGTGTCTCTAGAGGAGCAATTCAGCAACCCTCAGTCAAAAATGCTTTTGCAAAATATTTTCCTCCTTTTGTTGTTTAACAAGAAAATCTAGGGTTGCTCCTAGCTTGGATAGCTTGCTCACTTCCTCTAGGTCTGTGTTTGCAGTGCTAAATGCTTGATCGGCCAGACTATTTTATTATGAGTACCTGTAAATTATTAGAGATTATTATTGAATGACTGTTACGTGTCTGTTAAGGGAATAAAATTGTAAAAAAGCTCTAATTCATCTTGCCTTTTATATTTGTTGATGACCTAGTAAAATCTATGCTATTTAGTGTGTGATCATTAGGATTTCTAAGACTCTTTGGATATTTTATTCTGTGATTGTGTGTATGTTAAATATCAGTGTAAAATGTTGAATAATAAATGATGTGCACTGTTAAAAAAAAAAAAAAAAAAAAAAAAGAAATTGCCAGCCAAGAGCATTTAATTACAGCTGTTTATGTTGAAAAGGCTGGAGACCATGGAACAATGTGCTGAATGGAACGAGCAAGAATTGCCACCCTGTGCTTTGCATGTTAAAAGTAATGAGGGCAGTCCAAACAAAATTATTTGCATTCTGTCCAACTTTGGCTTGAAAACACCATACAGTTCCACAGAATAGCTTAATTGCCTAGTATAGCATAATTGCCAGGCATGGGGAGTAATATAATTTACATGTCTGACCATGAAATGAACCAGGGAAACTACTGGTTTTTAACAGCTTGGTTTTGACTTATCTGAGCTTTAGAACTGTTGTAAGTGTAAATCCAGATGTTGATTGCTGCAGCGGTACCTCATGTTTCATCTTCCTGCATCCTGGCATTACGGACTTGTGGATTTTGTGGATCCCTGAAACCATCAAACGGGGGGAATTGGAGGTTGTGCCTGTGAGGCCCTGGGCAGGGATGGGAATGGTCTGTGCCTGAAAGCGATGTCTGGCTCTGTCCTGCTGCACCTCAGCCTCTATGGAAACGGGGTGAGAAAAGCTGGGTGTGCTTGGGAAGTTTATAGCATACCACTGAAGCTAACCCGCTTCTTAAGCCAATAAAATTCTAAGTTACGGAAGTTTTTAACAGTGCAGTTTTAATGGCTACTTTCTGTTTTCTGGGCAGTTACCATGCATTACAGTCTTGTTATTTATTTCACTGACTTCCCCAGGATGCTTTAAATAATGAATAGAAAGATGCTCTCCAAGCATTTGGGTCTGCTTTGGTGAGTGTATTTGTAATATAAAGCTTACCTGTGTCAGTTGCAGGAGGAGGTGATTCTCAAAAGCTAGAATAGCAAACAGAATTGGTTATATGCTTAGGTGAGACATATCAGGCTAAAGCTGTGTTTGGGAAACAAGCTTCTATCTGCGTATGTGTTCTCTCATGTAGTGGCTTCCTGTACAATTGTTTATATTCCTATGATTTCACAAGGCAGAGACATCTTCTGTTTACTTTTAGTTATTTTTGGAACAGACTTGTCCTTCTTGCATGATTAGTCCTTTGCTGATATCATGTTCAAATGTATGTGAAGATAAAGACGGATAAGAAATAGGTGCCTCGCGTTGTAGTGTTGAGAATAACTACAATTTCATTCCTTGTTGGAACACACTTTCACCTGAAGGAGAAATTGTATCTTATAGGGTAACATGCTGTCAGTGTTTCTTTGTATCAGTATTGAGCCTTTGTTTTTGTCTCACTGTTGAGTTTCTCCCACCCTCATGGAATCACCTAAGGTAGTAAAAGCTTAAGTCTTTCTCCTGCTTATAACTGGATCACAAAAAGAAAGCTTGCTATTTTAGTGGTGGGACTAGGCATCCTTGGTTTTTTGTTTGTTTTTAATTCAATGTTGTCACTGTTGTTCAGAGAAATTCAAGATACCATCAACAACCAAGCCAAAAACTAAGCGGTATGAGTTGTTTGGCATGGCATGAGCCTAGTGGCATCTTCTATTAAAAAACATAAGTGGCTTCCATTGCACATACAGAAGGTTAGTTCAGATCCTCCTAGAAACAGCTGTCAGACTTAACTGCCAGTTCACAGTCTTTGTTTCTCAACCTCAGGTTTAGGCACCTGGCGGGGGGGAGAACATAGATGCCTAAATATGTATTTCTTTCTTTGGAATCAAACTTCAGCCATTGGGTTTACAGTTTTTGGCCTAAGTATAAATCAGTTACAGCAGAGTAACACTTGCACCTTAGGTCTGATTAAAAGACAGTTTAAGCTGATAGTAATATTGGTAATGACTCCACTGAATTTTGGATTTATTTATTTTGTTAAGAGAAAATAACCTTTTCAATGTCATTTTATTAGAGACAGACTGCATGATCTAGCATGTACCATTCAATAGACTATCTAGACATATTTCTTATTCCATATGCATTAGTGAAGGAATGTTGTGAATATTATGCATTTAAAATGAATTGAAATGGCATTCAAATTATTTTTTTATGTGGGCTTCATCTACTCAGTTAATTCAGTTTAAACACAATTGGCTTTCAATTGCACTGAAGGCATGAATATTCTACAATTTTATTGTCAAAAATGACAGAAGAGAGACTGGCTCTTTCTCTTGCCGTTAGCAGAACTTTAACTTTCTGGCGAACAAATCTTGTTTGTAGGTTTTTTGTTTTGTTTTGTTCCACCCTGCCATTTTCAGCCTTCAAGAGAACTTTTGGAGGAAGATATTCTGTGGTGGTTTTTTTTTTTGGTTTTTTTTTTTTTTTTTTTTTAAGTTGTCATGTTGGCTAGGACTTAGTATTCTGACTACAGATTTTCCCTGTCTGACCCTGTCAGTGTTATACTGGCTATTACTTTTTGAAGGCACTGAGTAGGAAGTATATGATGATGAAAAATTTTCATCTATGCTGCCTTTAGTCAAATAGTCTTTGCTCTACTCTTTCCTTTAGCTTTTCCTTGATGTCTGTAGCTGCAATTCACTAGCTGTTCTCAATGAATACTTTGCATGCCCAGATGCATAGGTTCATCCTGCCAAGTATTAAATCAAAAACCAGTATTAGTTACTTAAAAAAAAAAACAAAACCAAACAAAAAAAAAAACCCCAAAACCAAAAAAAAAACCCCCAAAACCACCAAGACAAATAAACAAACAAACCCCCCACACACACCTGAGAAAGACAGATAATCAGTTACAAAGAGTGACAGCAAATTGCAAATCATCTTGATGATATTACTTTTTTTTTTTTCTCAACAGGTTCACAGTCAGGATGTAACCTTCTGTAAAATGGAAACCTGTGAAGAAAGATACAGATAGCAGTTGGAGTTAAAAGCAGCGGATGAATATTTCTCTTCTTAAGCATCAGCTTTTTAAAACGCTATGGTGATTTGGAAAGTCCCGAGAGTGAACTGCAAAGTTTTCCTCAGCTCAATCGATGGGTTTCTTAGTCATTTCTCCAAGTCATTGATGTTCAGAGATGATATGTGATGGAAAAAACACCATGTCTGTGTGTTTGTAGCCCCTGTTTTTTGGATTAGTTTGCTGTATTGCTGAACCGATTTCGTTTTGAAGGGCAAGGAGTGAATGTGATGGATTTATCTTCAGAGATGAACAAACATGGAAGGAATCCAGTAAGTCACAAACTAGAAGATCAAAAGAAGGTAAGATTATTTTTAATTATACTTAATTATAGTTGAACCACTTGCAAACTCTTTGATGATTTTTAGTAAACTGGAAATTAATGTGTTTTTGAGAATAAAGTAGTCTGCCATGCTCACTCGCTATCGCAGTACAGTGGAGTGCTGTTATGGTACTCAATTTCTTCATCATCTAATAATTTTCTTTCCAATACTGCTTGATTGCCTGGTATTTTTGTGTCAAGAGTTCCCTGAATTTGTCTAGCATTTTGGCAAAACCTTTCCTCACCACCAACGCTGAGTTTATGGCAGAGACCTGCTGATATGAAGTAAGTATCTGACATTGGCCTGACACTGTTTGAGAACTTCGTCCTTTACAGTGGATGTGTGGATAGACTCTTCCTATTATATCCTACTAGTAGTTCTATATAATCTGTTTTTCTGAAAAGTTGTTGTTGTTCAAGTTTTACCCTTCAGTACCCAAGGCAGTTTAAGCATGTAAATTCACACTTCCACAATATGGAAAATCCTTTTGGAAACCCCACTTCTGCAACAGGCTGTCCCAAAGGCTCACCTTCCCAGTTCATCTCGTTTATTTACTCATACTATGGTCTGGAAATTTTTCTGATGCTTATTTTGTAAATGTGCATTTGATACTTTTCAGTATCTTTGGGTCCTTCTTCTATTTACCCATGCTTTATTGGTCTTTTGATATTACATTCACAGATTTTTGCCGAAAAAGTTGTGTTGGTTTTGGGTTCTGGTTTGTTTTGTTTTTTTTTTTTAATCTCCAGTTTATTACAAGTTCAAAACTCTGTGATACTTTTTTTGTGCCTGGGCTGTAATGTAAGGTCTGCACCATATGGCAGCCAGCAGAGCGAGTGCATTCTGCTGTAGTGTTTTGTGGCTGTGGTGTGCTTCATACTAGGCCTTAAAATGAGGTTTACTGGCATCTTTGAATTGCCGCATAGGTTCAGTGGGGCTGTTAATATCCAAATCATGGATTAGAGTGCAGGTTATGTACTTTATTATTGCACAGGCTTATTATAATAAGTGCTGCTGGCTTGGTTTTTTTTTCAAATTTTGGTATGAAAGGTGCTGGCTAATGTTTTAAATTATTTTGATCTTATTTAGGAAAAGTACAAATTGGGAGAATTTATGGGCAACATAAATGAAAGAGTTTTAAGACCTAGAAAATCAAGTACTTGGTTTTAGTGCCTCTGAGATTTGTATGTGTTAATCTTAGTCATTCAGTCACAGCCAATAGCCCTTTAAAGTATAGAGAATTGCAGGAAATATACCATGATAACATATGTGATGAAATTATTGTGAAAATTTATTCCGCCTTTAAACAGGTTTTTTGTAGTGGGAAAGACACAAAGGTACGTGATAGGAGAAGACTGGTTTAGAGCATGGGGCTTTCTCCAACTCATAATTCCCACCTTTCTGTGGCACAAAAGAAAAGCTGAGAAAAGTTAGCATTAATCTCACCATCAGGTGAACTGTTTTCTGAACCATCATTATCTGATGTGGAATTGAGTATGCTTGAGTCCTCTCTTTCCCCAGCCCCCTCTTATTTCAAAAGGATTTTTTTCCCTTCATGTCTAATACCTGCAGATTCACTTCTAGAGACTGACTCTTCAGATTGCTTAGGAGGAGAAAGTTTGTTTCAAAGAGGATCTGCTGTACCTCAAGGTCAAATGTTTTCTTTGAGCCAGTCTATGGATATTTTATCCAGGTGCAGAATTACGCAACAACCACTGAAGGCTCTGCAGCTGCTAAAAGACTCTGCTGCTGTGGCGTGGTTGACACTGAAGAAGTAAATGTGATGATAATAAACAGAAGTCTGATTAGTTTTCATTACATTCAGGGTTCCTTACTAGTAATTTAATATCATTGATATGCTAGTATCAAGTTCATTATAGAAGGCTAATATTTTAATAAAATGAGGCTTTAAAAGTGATGGGGAAGCACGAGAAGTAGTAGTAATTTGGCTCTCTCTTTAAGCTGCATTGGTTGTAAAACAAATTTTGAAATCTGTTAGATAGAAATGAGTGAAATAAAAATGGACCACTTCAGGAAATATTGGCTGACTTACTGTCTGACATGGATGTTCTACCTGGATCAGACTAGGCAGAAGTCAAGCTGAATCTCTTGGATAGCTCATGTTCTATAAATAAATGAAAAGTATTTTGTTTTGGGAAGACTCAACTGTTGTGCTGCTGCAGAATGTATTGTCACTGGACTGTTTTCTGCAACGGGAATTTAGGAAAAAAAATCAAATGGAGAAAAAAGCTCCATGTTAATTAAGGATATAAAACTTCTCAGGTAGTTTTAAGAATGCAGACTGTGCTTTGGCATTTAGCTTTTCTAATAATTTGATGACTATACGATATACATGCTATAGAGTTACTTTTCTATGATCTGGATTTGGGCCTGGACAACTACATTTATATAATTTTCATGTTGTTAGCATATGAACTATCATGTCCGTAGGACACTCAGATATGCTCCTTACCTCAAAAGCCATCAATGCTATCACGTATCACCTGCATTTTAAATAGATGCATATTTCTTTTATAGCTGCAGAGCTATCAATGTCCTTAGCCTTTCTGTAGCTGCAAGATGCAATGGCAGTTTTATTGATTCCTGGCAATAGCCTGTTTATGTTTGTGGGACTGGCAGGTGTCTCTGGGCTGATACTCGTGTGTTTGACCCTCTTGAGTACAAAATGAAGCTCAGGCATGAAGTGAGAGGTTTTGGTATCTGTATGGAAGCAGTAGTCCAATTTCTGTGGCTAAAGTGTTGGGAGAAGGAGGGAGGCAGGCTAAGAGAAGGCAGTGCAGAGAGGAAAAAGACTTTTAGAAAGATCATTGTAACCAATTAATTTGACCTCCTACAGAAAACAGGCGTAGGACTTCCCTCTACAAATCCTTCTAGCTGGGTGTGAAGCCTCAGGAAATTGGTAATGAGCTGGAATGAGCAATTCTGGGATGTCCATCAATTTTATCTGCTTGAGGACTGTGTGTCCATGGTATCTCTGTCCAAAACACATCCTTCCTTCCTTCCTCCAAGCTGGATGTGCCAGACATACCGCTCCATCTATGTAGAGATTTCAGGTTAAATGCTGTGTTTCTGGATCTATTTGCCACTCCCAGAGTGTGCTGTAATTTCTTATTTAAAAAGCACGATAATATTCAAGGCTTTAGGACATAAATGCCAGTAAGTAGCAAATGCATGTATCGCTGCTTACAGTATGGTGTGCGGGTTCGTGATTTTAGCACATGGTAAATGGTAGAGAGAGCTATGAACTAGCAGTTTTAATAACAGGTTTCTATAGGCAACTTGTTGCAAATAACCATTTTAAAAACCAGAAAAGACTGCTTTATCTATCTGTATTTCATCATTCAGCAGGGTTCTTCTGTTTTCAAAATCAACATAAAAATTTGTAATCTGCTGCCGCATGCATGGTTTATGCTAGTCAAATCCATAAAATAAATATGCAAAATTTCCCGACTACTCCAATAATTTAATGTTTTCCCCAACAAGAAAGTCCCATTGCAACCATTTCTTTGACAGACTATCCAGGTTACTTGGTATCTTGGAAGAACACCTGTTTGCTGCAGGCAGGCAAAGCCAAACCTTTGAATGATGCTGCAGCTGTGGCCTTGTTGAAGCCTGAGAGTGTGCTTCACCGTCGGCATACAGATGCATGTGAGGCAACACACAGGCAAATAACACAGGTTGCAATACCCTCAAGCATCATTTATGTACTTGACCTTGTGTAAGCCTATAAAATGGTTTCAGAACTATAGTAATGTACAAAATGCTTCACAGTAACAATAGTACTCTGTCCCTTAAAGGTCTGGCATATCTGCTTTGTCTGCTGCCTAATTTAGTGCATTTAGTTCCACAATGTCTAGGGTGTTTCAGACAAGCCCACTGAGTCCCTATCCTGACTCACACCAAAAGATGTGCACGTAGATTTGAAATCCATCATGCAGAATATGGTAGTAATGATATTCTTGCAAAATTGCTAGTTTCCAAACGAGAAACCTTTGCACCTCTGCTGACACCACTGACACATGGCTTGGAGTTCTGCACACCCAGAATGCTTGCTATGGTCACAGGGATAGTTCTTCATCACGTTTTCTTTTAAAGCCTCTTGACCAAAGGCCTTGGTCCTTCTGTTTACAGGCTGATCCAAACCAAATGAGAATGAAGGAAAGTTTTCAGTACTTCGCCATCACCACCCCACATTTATGCTTTAAAGTTAAATATGAGAAAGTGCAAGGATCTCAGTTGCTTTTCAAACAAATTGCATTATTTCCTTCAGTCTTTCTTTTTGTAGGCAGATGAGCCACTGAACTTGGAGGGATTTTTAATAGACACCAAGACTCTATTACTGGGCAATAATTAAATATAATTAATAAGCAGGAATGTCAAACAAGCCTCGTCTACTGTTGGATGTTTTGCTGGTCTCCCCAGTAGCCATTTGTAGATTAACTAAATGTCCAATAATCAGTCAGTTTTTGCCTGATAGGGTAAGATAGTAGTTTACTGTCAAAAGCATCATGCAGTCTTGACATGCAATCCTTTACAAATCAAATCAAGAGAGAAGGTTTAGAAGGGACAGATGAAATGGAGGTAATCAGCATGTACATGATACTCTTTCTCCATTCCTGCCTGCTTCATTTTAGTCGATATTCAGCGCACAGAACAACATTTTGGGAAAATCAGATGTCGTCACCATGAAGCAGTTGGGCTAGGAGCAATTTGTCCTCGTGAACATGCTCATACTGCTGTGCCTGTGCTCCCCATTTTCACATCTCAGTTCTCTTTTTTATGACTAATGCTGTAGTCACCCAATGACTGTTTTTAAAAGTAATGGTATTAAATATTGTGTAGACCACGGTTGTTGCTGTTCTTATTTAATAGATCATTTTCATTTGGGGACCTAGGATCTGGATGATATTGCCTGTTATCTCAACAAAAAAGTTGATTTCTCCCATCCTGTTTTTACTTCTCCCTCTGAGGCAGCTCTGAACTTTCTCTCCCTCCCCCTCTCCCCACCCTTGTCGCTCCTACACATATATACATATATGTATGTGTTCTGTGTGTTTTTGTCCATCTGCCCATCTGTGTCTCTGTCAGGAGATGCTTTGCAAACAGCTGGAGGTCTGAAGATCTGGTGAAGAGTCAGAGACTCTTCAAGCTCAATGTTCACTATTATCCCTTATTTCACAACAGCTGGCAGGTTGTTTTTTTTTTTTTTTTTCGGGATGTATATTCAGTGTTTTATGTAAAAACAGTGAGGCGAGGCGATAATGAGGGGTCTTCAGGGCTGAAGTGAGAGGTTTGTTCTCTTTTTGTTTTGCTGTTGTTTTTTCTTTGATACCTTTGAATTAGGCAGAGACAGGAAGAGCCCACCCAGCTGATAAGAAGAAATGGGCTGTGGGAATAAAACTACAGTTGCTTTCCAAATTCTTTGCTATATCAGCCTGTCATATATTACCTCGGTCTTTCCCTTAAGCTATCTCCCTCCATACTCCATAAGTTTTCTGTTTCAAAATTTATGCTAGAAAGACTTATTTCCCTCTCTGTCAAACCTCCCTGGGGCCCCACCACCTGACTCCTCTTGCTCGCTGAAATTGTTCTGTGCACTCTGCTAGTGCAGTTGTTCCAATTTAAAAAAAACCAAACCACTCTTTACAGGCTCAATAAATAGTGTTAAATATCATTTTATGAAATATGAAACCCATATTTAATAATTCATAAAGTAAATTCATGTCCTCTGCTGCATGTTTACAGGTTTTTTTCCTCCTATTAGAGAACCATGATGTAAACAAAATAGTACACATTTCTTTTTCATGCTTTTTTTTTTGTTTCCTTCCCAAAGTCACTATCTGCAATGAGGTCTCAATTACAGAGCAGTATTTTGACCCAATGCTGTACCAAAACAGCTGAGAAAGTAAATACTGATTAATTAATTCTTTTCTTAAGAAGGTACTGGCTGCCTGTATCTTGTATTTCTGAAGTATGCCTTGGTTTCTTAGCTGGTTGTTTTTCTTCCCACTCAGTGTTATCTTTAAGCTGTTACTGTTAATGCATGGCCTGATAACTGAATAAAACTTGTTTAAGAATACCAGGTAAAAGTTGTACAGGATGTCATCACTGCCTGTTGGAAGGAGCTCAGCTGCTTTGCAGTTGTTTGTGCTGGCAGATTTTTGAGTAATCAGATAGCCGAAATGAATGCTATTTTGTACATGCACATACAACATGATTTTGGATATGCAATACAGAGTAGAGTGAGAGGAAGAAGGCGGCTTTTCATTTTGGTTGATTACTCTTCTCCCTCACCCCCTGTAAAAAAAGTAATACTATTCCTTACTGGCCTTCGTCTTCACTTACTACTAAAAGCACAATTTTGCATTTCTACCAAAATTACATTATCGTTAGTACATATGCAAAGGTAGATTTAAGCATCTTGTCTCAAATGGTCTTATTTAATTTGGAATAAGATACAATGGCTAAGAAGCAGAAAACAGTGAAATTCATGGAGGTAACATCTCATGATTGTACAGTTTGCTCTAGGACACCTTGATGGTTACAAACTATCTGTAAGGTTTTCATTTGTCAAGTATAAAAGCAAAAAAGGCTAGAGGCTTTCTACCATAAATCCTGTTTTTTGATTGCTGTTGCTCCTAGCTTTTTCAAAGAAAGCTCTTGTTAGCCTCAGGACAAAGAACAATTTAAGTGATAATAAGTAGCTAAACTAGTAAATAAAATAACATGCCTTTCTTCTTTGTTGTTTCTCTGCAGTGGCATTGCAAAATAAAGAAATCACTGTAATTGTTATTTAGTATTTTCCTGCTCTTACTGTTATTATTTTTTAAAAGTGTTACAGAATAATATTTGTTTATCTGCTTTTGTCTCAAAATCATCATCTGGGAAAATCTGCTGTACTTTGAGGAAGAGATGCAAATTGGGAAGGGTTGGGCTCCTGAAATAGTATGCACCCATGGCCTGTCTTTTCCCTTCTAAGAAGGAGCACAGGCTTGAGAAGCAGTTTCACAGAGCACTGTACAGTGGAGAATCTAAACGGAGGCTTCTAGGTGATCTTGCACTGTGACATTGTTTTGGGATTTTTATCACCCAGCTTCATGAAGATCAGTGTCTTTGAAAAGGCCTTTTAAGGTTTTTGCAGTTTGAAATCTGATCTTTGAAATAGGAATGGTCCCATAATGAGTGCATTAGGGGTCAACTATCCTCCTTGCTGACTTTTCTTAAGTATTACTTTAAATCCTGTGGATGATCCTGTATCAAAATCTGCATTCAGAGTACATACCTATTTTTTTGTCTCCCTTCCCTTGAATTTTGAACTTTCCATGAGATTTTTTTCTACCCTGAACAGGCTCTGTAAACAAAGACTAAAAAAATGTATAGCTGGGATTCCTCTCAAAATTTTGGGAAGGGTAAGTAAAAATAATCTGAACCTCCTGCTCACTCCAGTTCCAGACTGAAGCTGATTGTCTAACTAAAACATGACTAGAGCAGTTTTGATACAAATGTAACTAAAGACACTTTTTTCTGCTTTAATTTTAATTCTACTTCTATATTAAGTAAAAGGCACTGCTGTGCTAACGAAGTAGCTGGGAAGACTTTTGGTAGTTGTTTTTACCACATTTGTGTTGAGCTAGTTTCTCTAAATCGTTCTGTACTGTTACCTTGAGATTTTAACTGGATCCTAAACTCAGGTCAAGGACTCTGCATCTTCCTGGTTCTCTCTGCATTCTTGCAGTACAAGTGAAGCATTACACGTGCTGTTGAATCCATGTGTTGTGGATGGAAGTCCTACCTATTTGCTTCACTAATTCCCCTGGAACTCTTCATAGTTGAAATTGGAAGGCAAAGCATCTGCTGCTGCTGTATCAGAAGAAATAAACCAGTGCGGGACTGTACTGCAGTGTACCTTTGAAGGAGCGATATAAAGACATTCTTAAGACTACATATTGTATATGCTAAAGCAAGAAGTCTCTTGTGAGACTGTGTTGCGTGCCTGCTTATAAAGCAGAGTTACTAACCTTTTAAACTCATTCTAGATAGGTCTAGCCTTAAGCAACATATGAGAGGACAACCCTGTCTGGTATTGTGGCTTTTAGCTTCTGAATAGAAACATCTGGTGGAATCATTAACTGATTACCAACAACAATTAATAGTCCCAAATTAAACCAGATCTTGTTTTTCTAGATACAGTATGTAAATATGCACTCTGAATAGAGAAATTGAGAAAGGGTTGACAAAACTTGGTACAAATGCAGAAATGATACACAGAAAAGTTTAAAGCCTTGCTTCTGCAAGTGAGTCTTCTGGGATTTTTGCATGCTTACTGAAGGAAATGCATGTGGAACACCCCAAAACCTGTAGAATTAGGGTCAAGGTATATTGCCGAGGTCACATTAGTTTGTCACATTAGTTTCATAATGCAGGCAGTCCTTAAATGTGAGTCTCTTGAGTCTGAGTATTGTACCAGAACTGAAGACTATGCCTTGTTACACCTTAAACTGAAGTGTCAGGGTGCATTCATGCTGCGTTCCAATAAACGAATACTGCTAGGAGATGCTTCATTTTTATTTTTTAATGCCTAGGTACTGGTACTAGCTTTTCTCCTAGTGATATTAGCTGCTAACGTACAAAAGAATGTAAAGGCAGGGAAGAACTCTGGAAATGGTTATCATTTTCTTTTTAGTGCAGACTTCCTTTTTTTCATAGTTGGTTACCAGCAAGCACATGCATATCCATTTTGATTTGACTATAAGTATGCGTATATATACAAACTAACATAACGCTCTATGTTTTCTGCAGGTAAATGAGCAAAACTTCTTTGCTAGAAGAGACAAAAAAGTTGGTAGAACTGAGTTTAATATCAATATATTTCCTCTACTGCATAGCTGTGGTGGTTTTGTTGGATTATTTTGGTTTGTGTTTTTTTTTGAATTTTTTTTTTAAAAGCTTCAGGATACTCCAGTGTTAGTAAAATGAACCTTAGAATATTATTATTATTTATTCATGGGTTTTGTGGGTTTTTTTGGGGGGTTTTTTTGGTTGTTTTTTTTTTGTAGTGTGTTTAGATGTGATAAAATTGTATCTCAGTAGGCACTGCTGCACACAAAACCCATAAATTTTTTAGTATTAAATTCCTTGATGTCTTCTAGAATTGTCAGTATCAGGCACAGCTATTTCCCTTAATGACACTTTTACCTCAGTGACCGAACATAGGTTTTGCCTGGGAAAAGGACAGCCCTTGGCATCCAGGGCTTTATCTCAAGGTATGTAGCAAAGCAGCTGCTGTTCCAGTTTAACATTTATTATTACTGAAGGAAAAATAAACCTATGGTTGTAATGTAAGTCAGCAGGCTGTCTTTATTAGTTGGGCCCTTGATTTTTTTTTCCTCCCTTCTTTTTGTTGTTGCTGTTGTTGTTTTCTCCTTTCTCTGTCAGGTGTACTCTCCTTACCTGTCATGTTCCCTCTATCCTTGCCGCGTTTGTTGCCCTCTATCTGTTTGTTTTCATTTTCCTTCTCCCTTGCTCAAGTCAGCCTGGCTTATCAATTTGTATATGTGCATACACATATGTGCAGATCATTGCATGTGTGACTATACATATGTACGCATGTATTTATGTATACTAGTACTTTGAGTGGGTGCTTGCATACAAACGTAATATGGACAGTGAGGCATAGGACAATCTCTAGTGTAATCATATGTTAAAATGTTTTGTTTTCTCCACATTGCATTTGTTTCTTGATTCTTCTGAAAAATAGTATCCTTGTCTCAGAGTCTTTGTCACCCTGCGCACCTGTGTGCACATGTGTGCAGAGCTCAGAACAGGAGTAACCTGTCTGTAACTAGGTCTCTTGAGTCTTTTAAAACAATAGTAGTAGTAATTATATGATTTAAAAGTTTTATTTTGTTTAAATTAGGAAATTTTAGGGGTTTTTAAAATCTGCATTTCTTAAATTTTGTTGTTAAGAAATTTCTGTGTTCACTTATTTCCACTTGTAGAGCCTGCCGGGTTCTCCAGCTCAGTCAGAAACATGGCAGTTGCTCTTAGTTCTTGATAGAAGAGGCAGCATTAAAATACTATCAGTTGCCATGTCATCTGACTGGCATGGAACAGGGGGACCAAATGTCCCTCTTTATCTGAATCCCTAAACTGATGCCAGTAATAAGTTGCATGATAAGTCTATGACAGAGGGCGTAGTTATTCGTAAGTACGGTGGAGGCATTGTACTAATAAAAAAGGACTAGGGGGAAGCTGCCAATAGTCTTTTTTTTTTTTTTTTAATTGCCTAGTGTAAACACTGTGTCCATAATTTGTCATTTGGAAGGATAATTTCCAGCAGGTGTTCTTTTTGGCTCAATTGCAGAGATCAGATGACTTTAGATTTATTGTTGGCTTAGTGAATGAGAACCAAAGGAGACTACAACACGCAAACATACAGTGATTCAACATCATAACCTCTAGAACACTAGCAAGTATCCATAAAGCAGTAATAAATGTGGCCCCCAATGGTGGGCGTCATTTAAAACCAGCTTTTACCTATGGTTACTAGAAAATATGCTCTGATATCTTGAAGATGTTTCCTACTTACTTGATGTGTAGTGATTGAGGTACATATTGACTTCTTGATGGTGATCTCTCTCTTTTTTTAATTTGATTTTATTTTTAAATATATTGACTTCTTAAACAGAAATTACCTTAGACACCTGTCATTTTTAATGCTGTTGAGGTAGCAGATCAATATTAAAGCGAAAATTCTGGAGAGTGGTTATTTAGTTTGCCTGAACCTACTCTGTATTCAGAGTGGAACAGTTACTACTTTGTGAAGCATCACCTGTATCTGTAAGTGTTATGCAATAGCTTATTAATAGTATAAATATGCCTATTGCTATATTACAGTTGCCACTGTATCACTTTTAAGAAAGATGATGTAAGTAAAGGCTGAGGCAGAAAGGCTAAAGGTCTGTTTCTCTTCTAGCTTTGACAATTTTCTTTGTATCCTCAGGGAAGTTGCTTAAACTCAGTTTTATCCATCTGTAAAATTAAAAGATCTTCTGAATCATTGATCATTGGTTTCTCTCAGAGCATTAAGATCCTCAAATTGAAGGTCAAATATATTTGCCTAGCATTTAAAATAAATATGCTGCACTTATGGCTATTTATTTGCATTGTGGCAGAGGACAGTCATGAATCAGGATACAGTTGTGCTGCCACTGTAGGAACACAATAAAACAGACTGTCTGGTTTAAAGATCTTACAGTTTGCTTGTCATTTCCCTTGATTCCACTCTTGTATTTAGTCCCTGAGAGTCGAATATGCCTTTTTCTTGGTAGAATGTGATCTATATAAAACCACCTATCATTTAGGAACTAAGTTGTACTGTGTGTGAGAGAGGAGAGAGAAGTTTGTGTACACAAAGAAAGGAATACACAGGCTTTTTCTTTCTGTCATACTCACCAAAAACTTACTCATAATGCCTTAGTTGTTACTGTGTTGTATCTATATTTTTTCCTAACTTCCCGATTTTTCTCCATCATAGTAATCTAAACATGCTCTCAGGACTACAGCAGCCCGTTTGCCTGTGCATTAGACAGGGGAATACGTTCTTAATTCGTTCCGTTTAGGTGGTAGCTAAAGTAGATGGCACTTTCTTGTCATTGTCAGCTGCCACATAACTACTTCTTACAATGCCACTTATTCTTTCTGTATATTTCCAAATGGTCATTTAAAGAAATCATTGCAAGAGGAGCAAATGGATCAGTCAGGGAGATGGAAGAAAAGAGATAATAGAAGAAAATTACAGAATTTTCTGAAGGTTTTCCTATGCCAGTTTAGATAACTGGGATTTTGTTATTCTCTGAAAGCAGATGAAGCTGGTTACAATGTGCTCTGGAGTAGCACCAGTCCTGGTGTAAAATGAGCTTTCTGGCTCAAAATCCAAAGGAGCTCCCTTCTTAAAAAATGTACCAGTAATGCAAGCTGATTTGCAGAATTGCCATACATACAAAAAATAATAAAATGATGCATAAAAACAACACTCATGAGTCAAAGCTGTCTGTTAGGCATTAACATTACATCAAGTTTTAATTTACATCTCTTGCAGAAAAAGACTTCAATATTCCATACTATCCTATGCTCAATAGTAATGAGCTAAAATGGCATGTAAACATTAGAAATAAAGATGATCCCAAGAGCAAAATTCCTAAGTGGGTCTGTAATTCAGAAGTGCCAGAGAGTGATTATGGACATCTCAGAGCTGATTTTAGCCCATCATAAGCAGAAATAGTATGTCTTCTGCTTTGCTCCCCCCTCCTCTCCCCTAGTGTTTTTGTTCACTTTTGGTTAGGATTGCTATAAACAAACTATTAAGCGTAAAAAGAGATGCAAAATACCTTTAACAGTAGTTAGCCTTTTTCTTGCCCTTTACTTATCTGTATATGTTGATCAAATTATTAAAGCAAAGTCATTCTTCCACAATGTGTGTCTAATAATTGTGGCCAATGCAAACTTGATCTGTCAAAAATCTTGTTGTGTTATCTTGATATGTCAGTTCACGGCACAGCTAGAAAGAAAGGCGGAGTTGTCATTTGTTAGCAGAACAGCTGGCATAACAGACTGGAAGTTGTGTTCTCCAGGAATTAATTTTTTACCAAGGTAAGTTCAGTTACAGATTTTATATGGTTAAATTTGGAGCTCAGGCTGTGCTGCTTGCCTGGGTAACAATAGAAATTCAGAGGAGATAAAAGGGAAAACATGGAACATATGTTTGGGGGTGTGTGCTGGTCTTAATTTTTATTTTCCTCCACTGTAAAGGAGGTTTCTCTGTCTGAGGTTGATTGCTCTGACAGCTGCCCAGGGAAACTAGAGACTCTCCTGTGTGGGAGTCAGAACATCTATGCTAGATGCTTGTTTATTTTGTATTTTTTTTTCTCTCATTCTTAATAGAATTTTTCCTAATAAAACAACAACTGAAACCTTATTAAGGGGGAAAATGAATTCATTACTGCTATTTGATATTTTCAAAAAGTTATTGTTTCTCCCTATCATGAGATACTGGTTAAGACAATGTATTTTGAGTATGCTGAACTCAATTTTTTTCCTTCTTTCTTTACTGCAGCATATGTTTAGGAATGCTAGAGAGACAATATTCCTAGAAGTACACTGATTGAATTAGGAGGGTTCAAATAAAGAAAAAAGAATAAAGGGTTGCGAGTTCTGCATGGCAAAAAACCTTTTTAGACTCAAATATTTATTTCTTCATGGGTTTTTAATGATGATTAAAATTTTTAGCATTTAATACCATATGTGGTGATTGAAGGAGCAGGGAAGCATTTGTTATATTTGCAAGATACTCTGTGACTGTTCTGGTGCTGTATCTACAAATGCATCCTGGTAAGTGCTCCAGGCATGTGCCATGAGTGTTTGTAACATCATGTTTTTTCTAGTAAATTATGCTATGAACCAGTTCTCAAAATCAAATCAGTAGCTGCACATGAATTTTTTTAAGAGGTGTAGTATTGGTGGCAATCTTATGGTTAAGGTTGTGTTTAGATTTACACTAAAATACTTCACAGTTATACTCTAAAGGTGTAATTACCCAGACCTCTTAGATAACAGTGGGAATCTTTCCAGTGATTTTTGGCAGGCTTTCTGTACAGCCTTTCAATTTTTGATGTAACATCTTTTTGCAAAAAGTCTTTACTAAAATTTTAAAGAAAAAACAATTAATATTGGTCTTTAAAAAAAAAAAAAAACAAAACCAAAAAAAACCCCCACAGACTGAAATGTGGCTACTTGCAGCAGGTGAGAATTACAATCACCATCAGCTGCCAATGTATGTATATTTTTTGTGCGTGCATGCAGATTGTGACACAACTTGGGCCCTGAGATCACATTTGAGAAGTTAAAATTAAAAAATATCTGTAGCTGTTGACCTTGTTGAGAACAGCCTCAAATCAGTTTGCCAAAGCCACTGCAGGTCCATTGGTGTCCACACTCTTTTGTGTCACCTCTCAGAGAGCATTAGTTAACTTGAGTGAAAAAAAGTCCTAATAATGAATAAAAAAACCCAAAACATCCAAATACTACAAAGGGGTTCCTTCATGGCTTTGTTTTTAAGGCAAAAATGCAGACTGGTTTTAAAGACTAAAACTCTTCCAAATCACATTTTATTTGAACGAGGCCCCTAAATGAGACTGATTCTTCATACGAGGATTGAATTGGTTGAATTACCTCTAATACCATTTGGATCAAACACTTAATTACTCTTTTGGAGAAAACATTAAAAATGTCCCTTAAAATTCTTCATTGAATGCAGCTTGGTTTTAGATTTGTTTAACAGAAGGTCCAGAAAACACAAGCTGAGCTGATACCTGAGACACAGGAGGATATTTGGATTTTACGTAACCTTTATTTCTCATACAGTCACTTTGCTTCTGGAAATTGGATGGATTTCTCCAGATCCACTGGCTGTTATGTTTCCAGAGCTTCCCAGTTTATGCTTTAAAGATAGACTGCACTGCTTTCACACACAGTACGCCCAGCCTGCCTTGATACAAAAGAAGAGCTATCAGTTAAAATGAAGAGGTTGACATAGGTCTGGGTGTTGGAAACGTTCCTGCAAATGCTGTGAGTTGGGGGAAGAGATTGCTTGTGAGGTACCTGTGCTCTGTATGCTCTGGGATGCCCCAATCAGTGGTTACCCTACAGCTCATCTATCTAGTCCTACCTCCTGGTGAGTAAAGACTAAATTCTTCTTAAGAAGAAGGAAAGTGTAGACGACAGCAAGATAAAGGAGGAACAGCTTTCCCAGTCATTCCTCCCCTTATAACCCCATCCTTTTTTTCTCATAGTCAAAGGTAGCTCAGGTGGAGGATGAGGAAGGTGGATGAGAAATTTATTCAGATGATTTTTTATTCGTTTTTAGAATTTGTGTGGAAAGACTGTTGGAAAAGTGCTTATATGAAGTTCAGGGTAGCATAATGAGATTTGTGTCCTTAGAGGCAACTGTAATCATTCCTAATTTTCTCAATATCAGATGGAACTTTATTTGTACAGTACTTATACTTGGTTCCCACTCTGTGATGCTTAAATTATTGTGCTAGTTTTATGTCACATTTATTAGCTTTTAATGAAAGTATCAGCTTTTAGCAGTGTAGAAACTTAGCTTCTGAGTAGTATTGAAATTACCTTGAAATGGTTCATGCCACCAATATAGTATCAACTGATTTTTCACATGCACACGCATTACATGCTAGTTTTGAAAACCCAGCTGCAGTAAACCTCAGAGCTTTGGTACTATAGGTTACTCTCCGCATGAAAATAGACTGGCATATTAATATTTCTGGCAATTTCAGATACATGCAAATGTTAGGTTAATTTTTTTCTACTTTCATGGAGCTCAGTATTTTTTTTTTTTGTGAGTTGTAAGTGTGTGGGTTTCCATTCATATGGAAATAAATGCAGAAGATGAGAATATTTGTTCTACAGTTTCATGAGGCTGACTTCTAGTGAGGATTAAATTAGACTCTTCAGACAGTGTGGCTCTAAAGGCCACTGAAAAGAAAATCAAGCAGTAGATTATCAGGGGAAAAAGAACAGATTGTCTTCCTTAAATGAAAATCTAGAAAAACTGTCATTTAACATGCATTTCATGTCTTAATCTACAAACTGGAATTTTCAAATGAGCTTTTCCCTTTTTTGTGTATTCTTGGCACAAATAAAGAAGCATCTGATTATCTGGTTTGAGTAAACTTTAACAGAGTGGATTGTGAAAAGAAAATTTGTTGTATTAAGAGGCAATGGATACTTGCCTTTCCTTGCAGTTTACTATTTTTTTGAATAATAGATGCCTATAAATGGTCTTGTAGTACTAATTTTAATCAGTAATGCTGAAATTGTCTTACATTATTTATGTGGCATTCAGTATCCCCATTGTTCAGTATTTTGACTGATGATTTGACAAATAAAAGGTTTGCTCTCCATAGATGATGGGAAAAGTTATATAATAGGCAGAGAGAGAGAGATTGTCTACTCATAGAATTGAGGAATGGGTGAATGAAAAATTAGAATACTAGGGATAAAAGTAGCACCTCTGAGTTTGTGCAGTGCAGTACCTTATGTGGCTGAGGACACTGAAAAAATGAGGAAAACCAGCAATGCCTGTATGCTCCCACCATATCACAAACTCCTTGAAATTGCTGTAATTGTGATAACAGTTGTGAGCTAAGCTTGTCAGATGTTCAGCTGACTATTGCTCATCTCAGGAGTATTAGTCTCCTTTTGTTACTGCATTCTGTTTTCTTTCTCTGCTTTTTTCTTTCTTCTTCTTTTTCCTGTTAGACCCACACTCCCATGGTATTTTATCACAAACTGAAGGTGCAAGCTCTTTAGGACAGTGACTTCTTTTTTACAGCATGTCTATGCAGTGCTTGGTTAAACTAGGACTTCAACCTGATGTTTCATTTCTAGGTTAGTTGTCTTAAAGTTTAGCAAATACGATTTTTTTTTTTTTTTAAATGCTGTTAAGAGAATGCAGATGGATCTGTCTCATTCATTATTCTAACACGGGGTGGAGATCCATCTATTTTAGTGCTGTCATTTTGCAGGTAGGCACCTGCTGGATGTTTGCGTGCCACATGCAAATACCTGTCTTTGGCTTAGCCTTGGCAGCAGCTGCCCCAGGGAAGAATAAGTAATTACTGGCGTTATTGTTATTTCATAGTAATTTATATTTGGGAAGCTCTTTGGAGTTATAGTCAGGGCCAGGAAGTCCCATGGTGGTAGATAGTCCTTGTATACAAACAAATCATAGGTTGAATTGAAAAATTGGAAGTCTAAGCAAAGGTAAGCATTATATTTTGAGCAGCTAGTCTACTTCAAGAGCTTTCCAATACCAGAAACCTTCTTTTTTAATTGAAATTACACATACCTCCACTATACATAGATACATACTCTTGTAAATGTCCCGAATAAAATGTAATGTTTGAAGGCTATAAATCTATAAACTGGATATGTTCTAGCATATTTTTAGTGTAGAACAATTTGGCAATTAAAATGGTGTCAGTAATTTAGAATGCTGCTACAGAATGACAATTTGGTGGTGTTCGTTAGTGCATGTGTAGATGTACTTTCGTTTAGAGACGTGGTCAAAGTAATGTACTAGAAGTGTCAGCTTTCTCTGTGGAAGATAAGATGCTGTGTTCACGACTTGCACTTACAAGATTAATTTTCACTGATATGGCTATTCCAAAGGCTTGCCTCAATGTTTTTAGCATTTCCTCTGCTTTGTTTTATAAAATAAAACAAGTAGCTTAATAAAAGTGTCAGTTAATGTTCTTTATCTTTCTGTCTTTCTTTCTTCCTTCCTTTTTTCTTTTTTTTTTTTTTGAAAAACTCCTTAGCCCCTACTTTTTCCTTTTTGTTTTATGTTGCACAAATATTTGATAGCATTTCATGTGAGGGTTCAACATTAACCCTTTTAATCACAGAATAGATTTTGTTGTTGTTGTTGTTTCCAAAGAAATAAATGTACTTAGAGGATATTTATTTAAATGAGACATGACACGTTTTGTGTTTAACTGCAGTGCTGTTAGTTAATGCAAAGATGCCATAAAAATATTTTTTCTCTTCTTTTTTCCCTGATTTAAGTGAGGATAGAGGGTGATGACGATTAGACAGGAATAGGCTTTTTGAAGGAGAAAATGGTAATACACAGAAAGACTTAACTACCTTTTTGGGGTTTTGCATTACTCTAGCAGCGTTTGTGTTACAGTAATACCTAGCAGACCCGATCTAAAGCCAGACCATATCATGCTTATCACCATACAAAATTATACAGAGAAATTATTTCTGCACTGAAATCAGTGTATCAGGCCAAAATCTATGTGAGCAGATTGGGAAGTTATAATTAATGCCTATGATTCCCCAGTATCTTTGCATTTTTTTCAATGAATGGGTTGTCTCAGTCACGACGCAAAGGGGTGGTAGTTCGAGTTTGTCGGAGAAAAGAAAATGCAGGGGACTTTAGGCATTACTGACTTTGAAACCAGTAACCATGAGATGCTTGAGCTAGCAGGGAGGGGAGGAGGGAAGGAAAACTTTCAGATAGTGTGAAGAGACAGCATATTTGAGTCTACTGAAAAGGACCTTTTCATTTATCCACTAGAGTACAGGTTATGGTTTGATGGCTGTCCTGTATTGTCCTGACATTTTGCCACAATTAAAGTGACATCTGCTAGAATATCAACAGGTTTGACGAACTTGTCCCTGCATGAATAGGCAGCTCTTGTGTTTGAAGGGAAATGACCCCTGAATTAAAAGCACATATAGAAGTTTCTCAAGAAATTCAAGTGAAGCAGAGATCTTTATAATTAATAGGAAAATGTAGTATGTTGTTATGTGTTCTCAGTTAGCATAAGAGTTTCTATATAGCAAGAGAGAATCATCTTGACATCAGTTATATTATTATCTTGTAGGTGTTTCTAATGAAGGTTTCTTATTCCTCTTGTGATTTGTTTATGAAGCATGTAGTCTCAAAAGCCTTAATTCAATTTCCTTTCCTTTAAGGAAGCGTTTTGGTGGCTTGGGACTCACATAGCAAATTCTTCAATAAATGTTTCTTACATAATTCTTACCATGTTTCTTCTCAGTGTTCTGAAGGCTGGGAGATAAAGTCATAATGTTGAATAGCAAATCATATGAAGTTGAATTTGAAAGAGGTCAGCACTGATAAGAATGAAAAAGCTCCTGTAGGTTAGATCAGAGTACGGTTTGGATGGTTAACTGTTAACTTGTAAGAGAATCTGTCCTGATAACAGAAGACAGAGGTGCCATTACTACTCTTGTTTGCAGGTGTCTGCATCTTTGCTATTATACAGTTTTTGTGATTACTTATGGTTGTACAAATACAAATGAAACCATCTTTAATGTGTTGGCTTAAGCATTATTATCTAGTGGCTCCTAAATCAATGTACTCTGTAGAATTGTTGGTACTGCTTTGAGAAAACTTTGCCTTTAGCTAAATCTGTGAGATTGCACTGGAAGATAAGAGCCTGTTGTCTGAGAACAGCTGAAGTCAAGATGTAAAGACCTTTAAGTCACGCATATGCCACTGAGAGTAAAATTTGATCTGCAGAAGTTATTTTCTGCAGTTGGTGTTACACAAGCTGAAAACAAAAAATGCTTGATTTTCAGTTTCAAGGTAAAGGGTGTAAAACTCCCCCACACCCCCACCCCCCAATACATTGGAAGTGGATATCATGGGAGAAGTCAAAAATGTTTTACATTTTGCTTTTTAAAGTGTCAGTAAGCACTGTCATTGAATGCATGAACGGAAACATGCAGTATTTAGTATTTCTAGCCCTTCCAGTGTATATGGTCAGCCACCTTGTGCTGCTACTGTAACTGAACACATCAACATTTTTGATTACAGAGCCTGTCTGTGTATCATACAAAAGTTTAAAGGGAGAGCGTTTTTAAAGGACCTTTTGGGGTGGTTCTACATTTCTCATGTCATCTTCCCCCTCTCCCCTCCTCCCCAGTCAAGAGGCTATATACACAAGTATGTATAAAGATTGCTTATTATCATTTACCTAAATGGCTACTGAATTAAAATATATGTACTTTTTATAGTTCCCCCAACTCCCATCCCAAGAAAGGAGAGAATAAAAAGGAAATGAGAGCTTTAAACACCCTTCTGGTTTAGGCCCCTAGCATTTAGAATAGTGTTTTTGACCTTTGAGCAAAAGAACCAGGGTATTGATATGTGTGCACACTCAACTATTTTAACAGGATTTGCTTCTGATCCAATCGAATTTATGAAATAGCAGTGAGAGTGGGTTCCATGCATTCAAAGTAAAAGTTTACTTGGTATTTTTACGCTAGAGATGTTATTTTCATCTTTCTTCACAAAATTCAGTCTTTTGACTTAGAAGATTTTTATGTTCTCAGTTTATTTTTTTTCCCTGGGGCTTGATAGCTACAGTCCAAATTGTCGTTTATTAAATGAATTTAACTATCAGTTTTCAATTTGTCATGCTTTACACTATATTTGAAACTCATCTATATTTTCAATGAGCATTAATCTGAATGTTTCTTTCTAACAAAGATATGATGTTAACAATCTCTTTGCTGTACTCCTAACCTAGTTATGTGTGGCTGGAGTCTCAATGAAAAAGAGACTCTCTTTCTGGTTTTGTTTGTTTGCTGGTAGCCTTTTTGATCTAATATTTTAAACTTTACTGTTGGCTTAAAAATGAGATAAACATGGAAACAGAGATTAAAATTTCAGCCATATAAATATTAATTTAATATTTCTGTAAAATTCATGTATAACTTTAAAAATGATTTGTAAATGCAGTAATTACTATAGTACTGGCCAAATAATTAACTGAAATTATAATAAGGATACCAATTGAACATTAGCGCATTTGTGATAACCATTTGTTGTCTTATTCTGTTATCAGTGTACATACACATATATATTTATGTGTATATACACTTAGATTTGTGTGTGTGTATGTAAATCTGTGTAATATTTCTTTCTTTAATACTGCAGTAAGATATAGAAGTCAATCAAAGTCTTTCAGCATAACTGTGCTTCCACTGGTGGTGGTGGGTGTGCTTAATACAGTACAAGTTTTTTGATTTAATTTGAATGTACTCTTTGGAAACAATTCTATCATCAGACCTGAAAAATAAGTAAATGCATATAAAGAACAAGAACTGACAGGAAAAGAGACATTTGGAAGGCACTGAAGGAGAATGACTCAATTTGCTTATGCATTACTGCTATTCTGCTTTTTTTTTTTTTTAATGACTTTCAAGCAGGTAGCTGATATAGTGGGAAATCCATACCATCGTATCACATTAGGCCTATTCACAATGTACTCATAAAATTCATAAATATGATAAGACTCCAGAATTATGCCATTCAGACCATATACTGTATTTTAATAAACATGCAAATAGGATTAGAGATGTTCAGGATCATTATCATTTAACATCCATGAGCCGCTGTAAATAGCGGGAGCATCCTTGGCTGTTATGAGGTTGTCAGACCATCTTCTACTGCCTCAAGTCATGTGGAGAAAGGCCATACTGCAATGAATCGCAACATTGTCTGTGATGCTCCTCTGACTGTCTCTGTGATGGAATGAGGATGGGGTATCCCATGTACTAAAACACCTGTAATTTATCTTACTCTCTACTAGAAGTAACTGGACAATTTTTCCACCCAGCAGAGGTCTATCTCTGAAATACTTATGGCCATGCTCTTGTATGAGTAGCCATAACAGTCTAGAAGGAGGAGACCCTGCAGGTTTTATCACCTTTGACAGTGAACAAAAAGGATAGCATTGGCTAAGATGTTTCTGAGAAAGCTATAACAATTTTGTACTTAACTGTTCAATTGACATGTTTTGGTTTTGAGCCTGTGTCCTGCAGGTGCTTATGGCCAGACACACCATTCAGACACAAATTCAGTGACTTGCCTCAGTGAAGTTCAGTTTTGCCAGTACAGGTTCGGAAGAGAATTAGAAAAGGGCTGAGGAGCCCTAAACTAATGGAAACTTTGTAGCTAATCCTTATGCCTTTAAACTCCAGATATGAATCCTCAAGTAAATTGTGTTATTTTGTTCCAACCTTAGTTCTGAAATAATTGTAAGCACTGTAGGAAATGGATTGTGTCGCTGTAACATGCATTCTGGATTGTGGTGACTTCTCTCTGAAAAAATGGTTGCAATCAAGGAGCAAGAGGTAAAAATCAGAACTCTCTTTAACTGGCCACTCAGTGTCCGAGGAAGATCTAATCAAACCAGTGTAGAAGTGCCATGCTTTCTAGAAGAGCTGATATGATAGTTCTATGTACTGACTCTTTTCTTAGGTTGGAAACAAAATTTTCCCTGGTTTAAGTTTCTCTATTTAAAATTGTTTAACATTTTTCTTGCAAATTATTTTCAGAAGTGAATGAACCTTCATGTAAATTTATTCTAAACTAAGGTTTGGTAGACTCTTGTCCTGGAACGGTAGTTTGACCAGAGAGAATTTTTTGAGTCGGAGGTTGCTTTGGACAGTATAACTAAATCCTAGGTTCGCTGTTTAAATAGAAAAAATAACTATTTTTTCATTATCAAGTAACAAATATGCATGTAAGCATATGAAGTGGTGTAAAACGTATCCCTCAGCTGGAAAAGCATATGATTTCATATACATTACTTTCAGCACAATCAGCTTAAATGAGTGGGATTTACACATCAGGATTCGGCGATTTCAGTTACTTTTGAACTTTCTAATGTTTCTAAAAGGTTACCTTTGATTGCATCGTTCATTCAGTTGATCTTGTCTCATATTTGTTCCTCTTATTTAGGTAGAAGTTCTCACATTCTTCATTCCTTTTCCCTTTCTTCCTGCATCTGTGCCACTGTATGTCTATGCTTATGCTGTAAGAAGTTAAACAGCCGGGCCTGAGCAAATAACATGGGGCCAGACCCTTTATTATTGTTGTTGCTGTAGCAAGGCATTATGTTTTGCTGCCAGCACTGTGCACCTGAGTGAAACCAAGAACATTTCACGTTCAGATTTCAAGATCTTCAGCTGTTAAGCACAGTGTCGCCTATTGATGCTGGCAGCTCATTGATGTTTACAGCCATGCACACAGCTGTGCTGTGGTCAGTGGCACAGCTTCCCTGTGTTTTTTGCAGCCAGTTTTCTGAAGGCATAGCTACATTTTTTTGTTTTGTTAATGCTTTGATCTGGCAAGATACAGCTCTGCATTAGCATGGCACTGTGCCTGTGTGATTATATCCTGCAGGTATGACTGGGCTTCTAAATGCCGTCTGGCAGTGCTAAGGGGCCAAACTATATCAGAGCATCCAGACAATGAAAAGGAAAAAGTTCCATAGTAAACTTGCTTCACTTGGTTTTGTGTGCCTTGTATGCAGACACCAAATGGGTTGTCTAACATGAATATGTGTTACAAATAAGGGTATGGTGAGCTGCTTAGCCAGTTGATGTAACCTTTAGCTTAAGATTTTCTCAATTCTGTGATGATATTCACAATTGAATGTTGCAGTTACATGGATTTATGCATTTAATTCCTAATTATTTTTTGAAAGTACTGCCTGCCTGAAGACCTAAAACCTCCAGTCTGTACTGAATCTGGTATGTTAAGATTCATCTAAAACCTGAGCCATGGCATGTGCTTTTTGAAGTCTTTGAACTGAATATAGCTTTAGTTTAAGCTTTGTCTACTTCAGAGGGAAAGGAAACACTTTCCTATTCTGCTCGCAGACAGCCTGCGCTGGAGGGCTGCTGCCTCTCTTCTCACAATGATTGCAGCAGCTAATCATGTGTAATCCCTGTGTTACTGCTCACAAGGAAAATCTGTGGGCATTGGAAAAGCATAAATCGGTGGATATACACATTTTGCATGGGTAGATGCTTATAGTTTATTTTATAAGCCATATCCTTTTGGATCTACCATTATTTTGCTTTTTATGTGGCAGATGTCATGATTTCATATGTACTGCCTTGCTATTGTGGGTTCCTAAAACACCTAAGTTGTAATGCTTGATGAGATATAATGATTTTTCATTCTCTTTAATGAGATGCAAATATTTTGGGTGAGTTTTCAGTTTCATTCTTTAGGATAAAATGCTGAACTGTTATGACCTGTTCAATAATAGAGATGTTATATGTCTGGGTCTTCCAGACGTCTTTTTTCCCCTTATGGAAATACTGTTCTTGGATATGTCTTTGCTGGGCTGCCAAACATCTGGAAACCTTGGACAAATAGCCATTGCAAATGGATTGACTGATTTTTCTATTGCAGTGAGTCCAACACATCAGGGTTTGTCCGAGTTGCTCTATATGACTTATGCAATGAAAGTTTCCACCTTAATATGCAGCATTTGCCAGACAGAATTGTGAGTCCTGTTCAGTGTGATGGATTACACTTTAATGTATGATATCAAGGATCTGGATGGTTTTATGCTCCTAAGCAAATGTGGGTGCAAATTTTCAACCTTTTCAAATGGTAATTTGGATGATATTGCCTGTTTCCATAATTGTATTCCAAATTGGGCAGAGCACAATTTTTTTTTTCTTGATTGCTTGATAATTTAGCTCACTGATGGTATCAAAACACTAGCTACAAGTTGGCGTCTAGACATATACCCCTGCTCCCTGCAGAAAACTACAAAATACCTTTTCTCACAAAGATTCAGGGAATTTGTGTGCGTAAGTGTTTTGGGATTTGTTTTGGGATTTTTTTTTTTTTTTTTTTTTACTGATTCATTCTGGCATTGAGTTTTAGTCTGTCCTTTTGCTGTTGCATACAGTCAGGTTTGTCAAGAGTGTCCTATGAATTCCAAGTAGGTTATTAAAGGATTCAGATCTCTGTCTGAGACACATATATTCACAGAAAGATACTTAGATCCTGTACCAAAAAATCTGAGACTATATACATTCGGAATAAATATTATGTTTTAGTGTTGTGGACATTAACAATAAAGGCCCGTCTGTGCATGCAGATGTGTGTGTGTGCGCACTGTTCTTCAGGAGCAAGATGGGAGTGCTGCCAACTTGTAGTTCATTATTGTGGTTTATGAATACTTCAATAAGTCAAATAGGTCTTATTTCTCTCCTCCATGAAATCTGTCAATTGCCTTTCTAATCACAGGTATTTTTTTAATTCAGGTTTTAATTGTGATTTTGGGTTTTAACAAGGGGCAGAATGGTGATTAAATCTTTCTGTCCTCTTCTCTTTGAAGGAGTTAAAAGTTGATGGGGTTTCTGTCCTACAAGCACTCTTATGCCAATTCAGGATTTAAATTTTCACCTCTTCTAACAACAACATTACATCAAGCATGTTTCTGCCCTATAATTACATCTGTAAAACAATTCTTGGAAGGATTTGGGGTATAGCTGAGAGTCTGTTTGAGTCCAAAGTTCCTTTTGCCAAAAGCAGACTTCACTGAATATGAGTTTTCTAGTATCTAAGTGAAATTAAGGCAGAGGTGAAGATTGTTTCAGCTTTAGTCTAAATCATGTAGAAGCATTTTTGAAGGTGAACAGAGTATTTGTAAATGACAGCAGAGTTAGGTTTGCTCTCCTGAAAGATTTTTACCAACCACTTTCAATAAGCTGAACAATTTATAAATTTTGATGAATACACCCCATATTTTTTTTAAATACATGCTTTAAATATGTCCTTAATTGCGCCTTATCTGTATGAGTGACCTTTTCTTCCCGATCAGCCTTTACAATGTTTATCTCTATCTTTGTCACAGCCAGATTGGATTATGTTGTTCTAGCCTGAGTTTAGCAACATCTAAAGGCCATTCAGAAATTCTGTTAATAAAGAATAAGTCATCTTTCTTGCTTAATCATGTCTCATATAGATCTGTGCTCTGTAGGTAATGTAGCTGATAATTCATTTACAGCCTTTTGAATCTCCTAGTAAAAGAGGGAGAAATCAGGTCTGCTGAGATTCATTATAACAGCAACTAAAACCACTGAAAAGAAAATAAAATGAGAAGTACACTTGGCATGTATTTATTTGCAATCAAGTTTGCTATTCTGGGTAATAAATGAGGTAGGATAAGGAAGATAAAGCAAACTCACAAATTTAAAACATATGTAAAATAGCTGCAAGAGCATTCTGTACATAATTTATATTTAAACATGAAATGAAGATATGGAGTGAGGTTAAAAATGAAACGGAAAAGGTCTATTCTGCATGTATTATGGTTAGTCTGAAACCTGGACATTTTTTCCATGACTAATTGAAAATTGACTATATTTCCCATCTGTTTTGGCTTAACTAAAATATGCCGACTACTACTAACACTCAGTGCACAGGTTATTTGTATCTTGTTCAAAGGTGTACTTTACCTGTGCCACCTTTGTTCCATTCTGCAGGTTGGAGTCCAGGCCCACATTCTTTCTCCTTTTCTGTAGCTATAATGCATAACCAAAATGATTGTTTTAACTGCTCTCTTTGATCCATATTCTTATTTTTGAATTCTATAGTTCTAATATCTATTATAAGGTACTAAAGGAATTCTGTTTTTCCTATTAAGGCTATCTTTACAGTACAAACAGACTATTATGAACACTGGTAAGGAAATCTGATCATCTTTAGTTTGCATTACTAGGCAGATCATGCAAGTTGGTTTTATTAATTTACTCTTGTCTTTTTAAAATTACTCATTGTCTCCTTGTTCTTTAGATACTGCAAATAATGGAAGACTGAAAGGCAAATTATCTTAAAGATTTAGACTAGGATGTTTTGCGCTATATTCTTGATGTGATCTAATTCGATTTGTGCTTTCCAGGTGCTTCAATCGTAGTCACAATAAATTGTGTTATTGTTTGCTGTTCAGCCAAGATGTACTTACTTTGTAATACAAAATTCAAGCTGTTCTCTAGATATTCTTCAGAATATACAGAGTAAACATCAGATTTTTTTTAAAAAAAAAAAGATTATTTTTAGGGGATATTTTAGGGTGATTTTCAGTTCTATTTTAGAAAGAGCCTCATGCTTTACGTGGAGCTTCAGAATTTGCAGAAAAGGAGCGATCCACAAGTTCAATTCTGCTGCCTGTACTCAGGGGAGAGGTGCGGTGCCATGTTTTGCAGTGCGGGTGCTGTCCTCAGGAAAGGTTGTGGAGGAGGTGGAAGAATCCTTGACTGTTTAGGGGATGATATCATGGGTTTCAGACTGCTGAGTCCAATCAAAACTGTAATTGCTCTACTTAAATATTTCTTGCTGACATGGTTGTTCTTTTATGTGTATTAATCAACTTCAATATTTAACTGTATTCATGACTTTTCTGAACTTTGATATAGTTATCTGGTGTTCTGTCAAGTTGCAGTAGCTTCTTTGCTTACTGAACGTAATTTCCTAGAAACAGTCCTATCTCCGCTTCCTCAGGAACATGTCCATGTATTCATATACTCGTCTGTGACTTCGAGCTAACTCTGTGGGGAAATGTGAAGGAGCTGTCTAAATTAATAATCTCTCAGCAACTGTTGTATCTCAGACAGATAAAATGTTTCTGAAAAGGTCTGGAGGAAGGCGGTGGGGGGAGAGTCAGACACTAATTTTCTTTGCTGTGTCTTTAAGTAAGGTGCAAAATCAGTATCTGTACTCCAAATCCTCCTCAAAGGATAGAGGACATCTGCAGTTCACTGCTTTCTTACAGGTAGAAAAGAAAAAAATGGAATCTCAGTTTAGAAGCAAAAATTATGAGAAGGTGGGTGGTCTCTTGTTTTGCTCTTCACTTCTCCTGTGCTCTAAGACTGAGCACAGCCAGACCCACCATGCCCAGAACATGTCCCTTCCTCTCCGGGTCCTCACCATCTGTGGTAGGGCTTATGAGTAGTTAAGCCTGAGGTGGGGCTTTCCAACAAAGGGCACCTGAAGAGTCTGGCTGTGTCACAGGCTGAAATCAGCAGTGCGGCAAGACAGAGGAGAGGTAGCAACCTTGTTCTTCCCCACCATCTTTGCAACATGGTGTGACCCTATGACTGAATGACATGCGCAGTCCCGTACTCCCAGAAATACATCAGTTCCCCACTCATTTTGGGTGCAAAGAGCCTTGCACACATTTTCCTCTCCTCCTGTAAGGTCCTGGCTCAGGTCCATCCCCTTCCTGTTCTGACTGTGCTGTCCCTCTTCTCTGCTGGGATCTCTGAAGTGGTCTGTGTACAATTCCCTTTATAATCCAGACCTTTCTTCAAAATACACTGTGAAGAAAAGATGAAGATGCAGGCAGGTTTTCAGCATCTGTGTCCGTGTGTAAAATATTAGGGACTCTCAGACGTAAATAGCTGTGCCATAGTTTGAGTTTCTGCAAAACGCAGAAATCATCAGTCATCCATCAGGTGTGAAAACTATATTAATGTTGAAGGTCTTCATGGATCAGAATGATAGAAATAAAAATGCCACTCAAACCTTTAGTTCTTCATTTTTACTCTTGATGCCAGGCTGTGGCTTTGATTTCAATCTGACTTCACTGGAGTTATTAATGTGCCTCTGTTATGTTGAATGTAGAACTTAGGTGATACCTTATATGAGGGTGGCCCTGCTTTTTGTAAGAGCAATTTTTGCAGTATGTTTTAATTCTGTCCCAAATAAGCAATACTGTAGAAAACTATTAGTTTCTTTAACTGGCTACCAGTAAACCACAATACTGGCTTTTGATCTTTGCACTTATATTAAAAAAGATTTTATGTCTGTAAGCTTGAAATCCATAGAAATTATTGTTCTGTACATTGCTTAATCCATATGATCTTGGTCAAAGACTGAAGAGCTGCTATTTTCAAACTCTAAAATTGAATCTAGACAGCTTAAAATCTCTGAATTTGGGAAGCGCTACTTAATTGCTTAGTTTTAGATTGGAAAGATGGTATGTTCCAAGAAAAAGAATATTTTTATTGGGCAATCTCTAAATTTGTCAGCTATTGTTCTACATTACTGGAGCCACCATCTTCCCCACATGCAGATCTCTTTTCTGAAAAGTTCACTCACAAGGCCAGAAGGGAGTGAGCTGACAATAGTATTAATCTTTAGCATTTTAAAACAGCTTTTCCACTTTTACTTAAAAATAAACCTTTCTGTTTATATAACAAGTCTGTCCCTACGGTCAGTAGTTATTTTCAAATGAAGCTTTTGTAAAGTTTATGTTGGGGGCCTTTCTGATGTTGCCTTAGAGGAGAGAAGCAGAAGTCACTTTGTATGGGTGGCTGTGTATCCAGCTGTATACCCTACATAAGCAGAAAAAAATTGTCTTTGTAAGGAAACATGGTTTCACCCAAGGGTCTTCCTTCCAGCAGTAAATTTAGATGGCCAGAGATACAGCTGAAGCTGACTACTCCACTGTTTGGGAAGTTCAGACCATTTGGAAACTCAGACAATATCACACCAGCGCAAAAATCCATGCAAATATGTTTTCATTCAACCAACTCCATACGCATACTGACACTAGCACTACAAATATGATTTCTTTCTAGCTAAAATTTCTCTGACTGATGAGAATGGAACAATTTATTTATTTATTTTCTTCAGGGATCCTTCCTCACTGAGATTAGATGCTCAGGGAAATTAATTTTTAGTTCTCTTAATAATGCAGGGAACAGTTTTGTGGAAAGCCAAGGTTATTCACAGTCCTGGAACTTGCTAGGAGGGATTCCAGCAGGGAAACTGGACCACAACGCCAGCTGAAATTGCACAAGGGAAAATGCCATTTTGCAAGTGACAGCTGGAGGAAATCCAGGATGCAGAGTCAACAGCTGTCTTCAGTTGTCCCAGTACTATATTTCATCCCTGTTTCAGAGTGAGACTTGTGATTTTTGCCAGTCTCTCTTCGTTTGGGAGAAAATTGCTTTTGTAGGAATGCTATAGCTGGATGTTTCTGGGTCCTAGGGAAAATCAGAGAGTGAGAGTAGATTATTGGCAAGGCTTTTGATGCTGTCTCACATAACTTTCTTGTGTGAGGGTGCTTGTGGTCTGGTGGATTAAAATGCGGTTTGGATCATTGGGTTCAGAGAGCAAGGTTAATGGGTCATACTTTGCCTGGAGGCCAGTAGCAAGTGAAGTACTACAGGGGTCTATTCTTGTGTTCAATATCTTCATCAATGACTTGGAGGAGCAAATGAAGTGCTTGCTCTTAAGGTTTGCACCAAACTGGTGAGGGAACCAGTCACTACAGTCAAGGACAGAGCTGCAATCCAGGGGGACCTACACAGGCTGGAGGGATGGGCCAATAAGAACTTTATGAAATTCAGCAAAGACAAATGCAAAACCTTGCTCCTGGGAAGGAACAACTCCCAGCAAAGACATAGGCTGAGGACTGCCTGCCTGGGGAGCAGCTCTGTGGAAAAAACATTGGGGCTGCGGCAGGTAACAAGGCAAGCATGGGCCAGCAGTATCAGCTGGCAGCAAATGTGGCCAACAGTCTCCTCAGCTGTGTGCACAGGCATGTCACCTAGACCAAGTGAAGTGATTTTCCCCTTTACTCAGCACTCCTTATAACCCATCTAAATTACTGCTTCTGGTTTGGGGCCCAACTGTACAGGAAAGGTATCAATAAACTGTAACGAGTTCAGCAGGGTGCTACCATAATGGCTGATGCCAGCCCACTTACCCTGTGATGAGAGGCCAAGGGGCCAGGGCTTGTTCAGTCTGGAGAAGGGATGGATTTGGGAGGACTTAACAGCAATCCCTCAGCACTTACCAGGAGGTCATCAAGGAGATGGAACCAGGCTCTTTGTCTCTCGTTTTCCCACCATGTTCAACAGGAGTAAATTGCGAAAAGAGAAGTTGTGCTGATGCAAGGAAAAGCTTTTTCACCATGAGGACAGTACAAGTACTGGAAGAGATGGCGACTGCACAAGCTGTGCAGGCAGTCCTTGGAGATTTTCCAGACCCATCTGGGAACAGCCCTGAGCAACCTGATCGGAGCAGACCCTGCTTGGAGAAGGAGATTGGACTAGAGCTCTCTTGAGGTCTCTTCCAGCCTGAATTATTCTGTGATTATCTGGAGGGAACACTTTATGGGACAAATGGAACAGCTGTGTCCTGTTCTTACCATTAAAAAAAAAAAACAAAACAAAACAAACAAAAAACCAAAACCCCAACCAAAATACCCCCACAAAAATCCCCTATGAAAAGGCAGGGGCATGAATAGACCTATACATCCCCAGAACAGAATGAAGAGCCTTTTCCCCCTCAAGGGTAGTTCTCCATCCTGTTGCCAGCCATGCAAAATGAGAAACAAATATAGAAGAGCTCTGTTTGCAGCGTCTGAAGAAACTCTTAACAGAGGCTTCTCCCTCACCCCACTAACTGTTCCATGGGCATATCCCTCGCTCTGCATGGAAGGTTTTTTTTTTCCCTTTGGTTTAGACTCTCTTTTTTTTTTTTTTTTTTTTAATAACTTTAATCACCACCATTTGATCTGACAAGAGCTCCCTCAGGGCCTTTTCCAGGACCATGATAATGTATTAATGTCAGCTTTAAGGAAGAGGGAAATTAGTGTGTGTGTGTATGTATGTATTTCCTGATTGGGGCTCTGCAAGTGGGGGGGCAAGGAACAGGATGTAGTTACTGCAGAGTCCTGCATCTGGGAAGAAAACAGACACAGAGTGCTAGGGGAGTCAGTCACAGGCACTAAGGATGCATGTTCAGTCTCATCTCATTACAAAAGAATTTAAAATAAGATGACCATAAGAAAAGACAAGCGATGCCACAGAAAACAAGATCCAGCTCTTTTTGAAGCTTATTGGGAATACTGATCTCATACGTAGTCATATGTTATTGAACCAGAGTTCCCATGCAGCCCTCCCTGGTCTTCCTGCTACCCCTTGCGCAGCTTTAAAGCATTGCCTCTGTTGGCAAGGTCAGGGGCCCATCATCTGTGCTCGTGGCCTGGTAAATACGAACATGGGAGCTCCATTTATTAGTAAATGAGGAAAAGCAATTTGCCTGTCAGAAGCTAGCTGGGGTGATAAAGGTGATAACAAACTTTCATTGTAGGGGCAGAGTACCAGTTAAAGAGAGAGCAACGTGTGCAATGATTTCCGCAATGCGGAGCAGTCATTTTTAAGAGTTGCATCTTTGTCCTGGTGATGACAGTTAAAAGACATATACATTAGTAATGTGGAAGGGATATGATCAGACTTTCCAAATTAAAAATCAAGGAAAAAAAAAAAAAAACCAACAAGCACTTCTTGCCTGGATAGAACTAAATTCCTTATCACAGTGTTTCGTTCATCAGCTATTTGATGAACACAAGTACCTACATGTTGGATTGCAATGGAATCTGCACCTGGAATTTTCCTTATTTCATCATAAGTCTTTTTTATAGTTTCTTCCCATATGGCAATAACAGTAGAGGACTTTGTGGCCTCCTCCAGCTATCAGCACTGAGAATACAAATTTATGGATCATCTCTCACAATGCTGCTTTCAGGTTCTTCCTATTGCCATGTACATTTTCCACCTATGTACATTTTCCACTGTTCTCTTGCAGCATACAGGAGATAGAATACAAATCATGCTTTTGTGCCTTTTCACATTACTGGGGAGAGCTGGTATTGCCAAACACATTCAAAACACAGTGACTACCACTTCACAAAACCTAAATAGAAATTAACCACTGAGATTTATTTTTTTTCCTTGACTTGAAGCAGTGTCTGACTTCCCCCAGGAAAGCTCTCAGTGTGAAAGCCAAAATGGTAATATTTTTACAGTACAGTATTAAAATAATCAAGGAAGAAATACAGTGTTGTCTGCCAAATATTTCTGTAGTATCTACCCCAATTCCAGCTTTCCAGTCTGACAGAGAACAACCTTTCAACCTTTATTATTGTTCTCCCTGCTTATTCAGGAGACAGATGTGGTGACAGTATTCATCTATTGCAACTGCTCTCTGATAGCACCAACTCCAGTCAGACAAGATAGTCCAACTGGGAATTTTTCCCAGGTTAGATCCAATGTTATGCCATCAATTCAACAAAGTAGATCCTGCCATAGACGAAGGTCGCTTCCCAAGATAAATTTGATGCATATTTTTCTTTTTGTTAGGTAGGAGTCCTCTTTCTAGAAGTATTGTCAATATAAAAGTGAAAAGGTCACATCTCCTGAATGAGATCCTACTAACTGGTTCTTAGCCACTCGCATAAATTCATCAAAATCTCATATAGGTACCCTGATACTGACCCATACGCACTGTTTGTGGCAGACACCCTTTCTGCTCCTTATTACTGGCATTTTCAGTATCTCATTTGGACTCTGATTTTGTCTTCCAATTACTAAATGCGCAGCTATTCAAGTCCCATTGTGACAGTTCTCTAGACCATAGCCTGGTGAATGGTGCATTGTATCTGAATTTAACTCTCTGAGTAGTAAAGCCCACTGATGTGACCAAGCCCTGTAACAAAATCTTTATTAAGAATTGATACCCAAGTAATTAGTTTGGTTAAGCAAATTAGTTTTGTGTTCTGTAGCAGGAGACAATTCTCTGAAATGGATTACTATGAACTAGAAACATCACAGTATTTTCCAAACAGTGGAAAAAATCTTTCACCTGAGAGAAATTTTATGTACATCAAGTCATTCCTATTTGCCACGGACAGACTGATTGCTGTCTCCAAGGCACAAGGGGACCAATGGGTCCTCTGTAATTTATGTCTGGAGTTTGTAACTTGAGTAAAGAATTTTCAGGTAGTCACATATAAATATTGCCATTCTGTCCGTATGTAAACCTCAAAAATCTGTTTTATAGAAAAAAAAAACCAACAACAAAAACAAACAAAAGATTTATTTTTACTGCTTTCATTTTTTTTTTAAATTATTAATATTTTTTTGTGTTTATCTGGATTGCTGTGGCATTTGCCTTACAAATACATCATTATCCACAAACCCTTAATCAGAGCATGCAAGGATCATTTTCTCTCCTGTACTACTTTTTGTGCTGTATTTCCCAAGGCTTCTATTGATTTTATTATTTTTTTAATGCAAATAACTTAAAAGGATTTCATTTTAGTTGTTGCAAAGCTATTATTTTTAGTTTGAAGGGTTTTAATTGTGATTTTTCTTGAATGTTACATTGGAATTTCTTCTAGTAGCTCATGATGTTTCTACATTTTAAATGAATTAATTATGTGTGCTTAAAAAATATTAAAAAGTTTTTATTAGATATTATTTTCTTTTTTTTCCCCCAATATTATTAGGGTTATACTAGGACTGTGTGAAGATTCCCAAACTGTCAACTGCTTTTTGATGAAGTTTTTAACAAATGTGTTTCAGATGTACTTTTTTTTTCATGATAGCCTTCCACAAACACTCTTGTGTGTTGATAATAGTAATTAGAATTAAGTAGTCTGAGGATAAAGGCTATGAACATGTGTTTAATGATATGGGGATGTATTTGTTTAAAAATTTTTTTTAAAAATGTTTCCATTTTCATAGACTTCTGAGACAAGTGGTCATGTCCTGCAGCCATATGGAGAAGGGTATAGTGCCTGAATTGCAGGGTGATGTTTTATAGCTACTGATGTAACTGGTTTTAATGGTATGAGTATATTTTTAAAGTTGTATGGAAAGCTTTCATCACTCCTGCATAAGGATCACATTTCTTAACCAATTTATGTTCCAGTAACTATGGGATGTTTTCACATGAGTGCTTCCCTTCGCCTTTTCAGCTAGATCTAATTCTCTCAGATTACACTATTGTTCTCCAGAATCTTCATTTCTACAGGATAAGAAAGCATGGACTTCATGTAGGACACCAGAGAGTTTCAAAGCTGTTCACTTATTTTTGCATAGTCTGAATATTATCAAATAAAACTCTCATGTGGTTTTAGGTATTTCAGATTTTTCTGGGTGATTTACCTCTGCATTAAGATATTCCCTTATAGTAAGCAATGTCATTGAAATGTGTTCTGCTATATTGAGAAAATGCTTATAGAGCTTGTTTCTTCTCATGTACCCAAATCATCAGTTGACACCCCTATCTAGTGTTGAGGGGCTCTGAATCTTGTACAGGCTAAGGAAACATGGTGATTACTGGAAGCGGCAGGATGAAGCCACATGGTATGCAAACAGGATGGCTATCCTGTGCAAACAACCAAAGGAGCAATTACAGCTGCACTGGTAAATAGGCAGCATGAGCAGAACACATAACGACGATGTCCCAGCATCAGCTGCTGCCCTTTGCAGTCAGCGTGTCAGCTCTCTGCAGAGTCTGTGCCACTGGCCACTGGGGTGGGGACCAGGCAGCCTGAGTGCAAACCCATGGGCTCTGCTCTGCTGGCCCACGTAGAAGGATGGTTATCTGCAGGACAGGAGGGATAGCACCGATTGCTGAAAGCTCTCATATTGGAGATTGCCTGAAGTGTACATCCTTCTTTTGATAACCACTCAGCTGATATCAATATCGCTGCCACACATTCAGCCTTTTTGGATGAGGCACCAGGGACAGGCAAACTCCAGTACAGAGCTACAGATACCTGGGACTGTGTCCAAAGTCAATGAAACCTGCTCCATGAGATTGGCAATCTCTAGTAGATGACTGGGGTGGCAGAAGAGCACCTAAAGTGGGGCTAATGTGGGAGATAAGCTAATGACCCAATCTTCTCCCCCTCCCCCGCAATACTAAGGTTTTGCCTGTGTAGAGCTTTGCACTAACTCTCTTTGTTACATCCTTTATCTATAATGCAATTGTGGATAAAAAGGAAAGTAGCAGGAAAGTATCTAAGATAATACAATAAATGTCCTCCTTCTTCAGAAATACTGTTTAATGACCACAAGTAACCAAGGCCTTATTTTATGGCATGAAAACAGCATACATTGGTACAGTGCTCTGTAATATCATTCTTGGGGTACTGTCTCATTCTGGATTTGCAGTCAAGAGTATGACCTGCAAAATTGGCAGTGTTAGTTCTGGGGCATTCCAGATTTCACCCAAAGTGTCTTGTGGCCCATTACTGCCTAATTTCTGTCTTGTTTTCTCCCACAGCATCTCTGAGTGTCTGGCCCTTTCAAAAATGCCAGAAGCAGCAGTAAGGTAGAGGGCACCTGTAAGGGATTATTTGTGTGAGTTGCAGAGACACTTTGGTAAAGCTTCCTAGGCTGACCTGGAGATCCATTGTGCTGAATCGGACATGGGCAAGTGCAGAAACGTAGCTTTTTCTGCATTATCAGTCAGAGAATCCATGTAAGGGAAAAGGGAAATTCCCAGTGCAAAGATCCCGTTGCAGGCAGAGGCGGTGGTGCTGCTCCCCCAGTCTGCTCTAGCAGCAAGGCAGCCGTTCAGGTGCTGAGTCAGAGCTCCAGGGCAGAGCCTCTCTATCCCAGTTGAAGGCTGGAAATCTAAGATATACTTTCTTTCTGCCTCCCCTGTTACAACACTTGTTTTGGGAGGAAGGTATAGCTCTTCTACTACAGGTTTGGAGTCAAGGTTCCAGGGATCCCACTCTTTGTGTTCGGTCCTGTTTCTCTCTGTTGTCCTCTTTATTGTCCCCTACTCGACCTTTTGCTCTTGAACATCCTTCCTTGAAACAGGGCTGAAAGGTCCTGCCCTAAACCACACAGTCCTTTTGGGGAGCTATGTCCTGCACACTGTATACATTCATGGACAACTTTCTCAGAACATTTTTGGAAAAAAAAATACAGGGAACATTATTTAAATAACAAAAGCTCTCCAAATACTAGTTTAATATGAACATTCACATCCTTGGTGAATCATCTGCCCCTCCTAAAAGCCACTTTTCCTGCAAGACTGCAACTTCTACTTTTGTAGGAGCATTTTGTCCCACTTTGCCAGCCATTTCCATTCTCCTGTGTTTAGAGGTTTTGACAATATCAGTGGGCTTACTGTTGTTTCAAAGGCAGCATCTTAAGGCAAACGGCATCTTACTGTTTCTGAAGAGCGAGCTACTGTGCTATCTGTAACTACTGTTTACTTCCCTGCTTAAATGCAGTTAGTCTCATTTTGAAATGACCCCATGTCCTCATACAACAATCTCCTTGACAAGAACCAAATGCATAGCACATATGGGATTTATGGATTCCTGCAGAGCAGGACCACATCCCTCAAACAAACGACTCCCTCCCTCACTGAATACAAGCAAGGAAAAGCTGAAAATTCAACTATCTATCTCTTCTTGTTACTGCATTCGTCTTCTGCTAAGTATACTGTACCACTATGAAACTGTAAGAGCTTAAATAGGTTTGCAGCTGACCTCTTGAACCTAGGGAGGCTTTTTTTTTTTTTTTTTTGTACTTGTTATCCTTGATTATGAAAGTGAAATGTGGATATGGTAGGACAATCTCACAACTTTTAGGAAACCTCTAGGATGCAGAGCATTAGTGCAGATATTCACTCCTGATCATTTCTCTTTTCTTTATGTTCATCATATTGTTTGTGCTCCATGAAATATTGTATTAGTGGGATTCTTTTTTTAAGTTGTGTGCATGTGTCAGCATCAGTAACTTAAACTCCTGGTGTGTCTTGTATTGCATGTGATGATAACGATATCGTGGAGAGAGGATAACAAGTTCTTTCCTTTTCTGTAGGCTCATTGACTCTAAAGTAGAGGTAGAAATTGCTTTTCACAACTTTCACTCTTCAGTCTCTCCACTGATAGTATTTAACTTTTTATTAGTAGTTAAAGAGATTCAATTCTCAGGATATGTACTTGCTGGAATATAAGTATACTTGCGTTATGCACATTTGTCTGCCTGTAGCGCTGATAAGGACACTTACTTAAACTCATTGGGTTTTTATTTGTTATGTAAATAAAAGTACACATGGGTGTGTAAAGGTCTCAGCTATGACTGCTGCACACATCCAATGTCATGGCAAAATAGTATGTGTATTTTGGCACAAAGCTCTCCATGATGTTTAAGTAAAGCATGAGAATAAGTGCATTTGGTGTTACTCACTTAGTGATTCCATTTGTGTTCCTTGAGATTTAATATATTATATCATCTGAACATGGGGTTTTCAGAAGTGCTTGCATTGGTGTAAACTTTGCTCCTGTCAAAATACTAGCTATGAATTTAAAAAACTATCCATGTTGCTCAATATTGTTTAATGTTTTAAACGTCAGGAAAAAAAAAAAACCACAGGGGATTAAATTGAACAAAGCTTGCATTAGGAAAAAATAAAGATGCTTGTTCCTTGCACCAATTCTAACCAGTTTCTGCCAAGGGAGAGACAGTTCTGTAGAAAGTAGGGTATGTTTCTGCTAACTTTTAAGCCCATTTGAATCCGACAAAAAATCTATTAATACAAATGTGTTTCCCACTATGCTACCCCAAAGATCAAAAAACAGTTGTCTCTGAATGGTGGGTCTTCCTCTACTGCCCTCTCTGCTTTTGGTTTTTCAATAGATGCTTACAGCATCTTTGGAGGTGTACACTTCCAATATCCTAGAATAAATTTTGGGGCATCTGGATGCTTGTCAATGTGTCCGAGTTTTAGGAACTGTTGAGAAAGTGAGAACTGAATGTTCTTTGGTCTCAAATGAGGAATGCCTTGTTTTCAACCAGGTGGTTTGAAGTCAGCCCTGATTCAAGCCCTCTTGGGGTAAAATGCAAAAAAAAAAAAAAGTTTGTTTTTGTTTGTTTTTTGTTGGTTTTTTTAGGGCATCAAAACAGATAATCAGTTTAAAATATTTGATATAGATTTGGCAAAATGAAAGAAAATAACCTTTATGAGTCCATAGCATTCTGAGATCATCTGAAGATGGCACTTTAGGCATGGCTTTTGTTTCAAATGAGCATGAGAAGACAATGCAAAGTCCATCTGATCCATGCTAGTTATGGGAGGACAGACAGTACCTGATTTGATGTAAACCCTGCTAGTATGAAGCTGAAAGTCCAGACTGAGTTTTTATGAGTGTCAATGGGTATATCAAAAAAGGAATTTTGAGAATACACAGGCACAAATCTGTTTTCAAGGTTGCTTTTCCTCTCCCCTCTTCCTGTATATGAAGTCCTGACCACTGTGTGTCATTCTTTTTTATTTCACAGTGCAATTCCTGTTCAAACAAACAAAATTATTCACAAATATTTAGCTGAGACAAATTACAGTAAATTTGGTCAGAATACGCTCAAGTGGCAGTTGATTAATAAATTTTATTCATAGCTATACCACAGTTTTCTAGCCAACTGTGTTCTTTAAATGGAGATTTTTAAAAAAATAAAATCTATAATGAAGATATATGAAGAAAGTCAGTTCTTAAATTGTTTGTTCACAATTTATGAGCAGCGGAAAATGCAGTATAAAAACCTTTCCTTGTGTAAATAAATATACTTCTCTGTGTTTAGCAAGAAGATTGCTATCAGTGATTTTTCTCTTAAAGTAAGTGTTTAGATAATTTATTTTATGCAGGCTGTCTGGATTTGATAGATAGCAGCTGTATTACAATTTCTCAAAAGTGTAATAGAAGGTCTGTCCTAGCTGGGATGTTTGCTTTGGGAATAAATTTTGGGAGGTCACTATGAAGAAGGATTTTATAAATCATGTGTGAGTAACTGTGGTTTTAGTGAAACTCTGCTAAATATTTGGACTTGCTCTGTGATTTAGTAAAATCATTTATGTGAGAAAAACATATATTTGTGCAATTAGAGAAAAAAAAGTATGCTCTACCACTGGTCATATGTTGGCATGAGAAAAAGCATGAAAATTATACAAGCTGGTAGCTAATTTAAGACCATTGGTTTCAGAGCAGTAAATCTGAATGCTGCCTCTCTAAAACATCAGAATATAATAATTTTTGCCATTTTTCATATAAGTACTGAGATAAAGGTGTCTTCAATTTTATGAAGGGAACGAAGAGTAGAATATAGTTCTACACTGAGAGATGATACATTGAGGTAGAATCAAGGGATTCTACATCTTTATTTTAATTTATTTCTTGCTTGTTTACAGAATGTTGCTTATGTTCTGCATTAGAATTCAAATCATATCATCTGCCTTTCTGAGTGGCTGTGGTTTAATCATTAAATACATAGAAGAACAGCAACCAACTATTATAATTTGCCTGAGGAAGGAGTCTGCAATGGAGAGTGTTCAGAGCCAAAAATTGTGTCTCCACTGACATCACGGGAATTGCAGCCTGGGCTAGAAAATGTCACTGATCACAAGGTCACGTAATAGAGATTACTTATCTGAAATGTAGTCCTTAAATCTCCTTAACTCCCCAGCCAGCTTTAGAACTGCAAATTACATTATTTTGCTTTAAAATCTGAAGAAAAAGATTTCCTTCAAGCCTGCAGATAAAAATTTTGGGTGAGGAAAAAAGAGCAGCTGCAGCTAAACCCTACTTACTAAGTGCAACAAGTCCTGGTTAGATGGAAAATCATCTTTGTATGTAGAGATGTATACATACAGAACTCAACTTGATAGTAATGTTTAGTAAACTGGATATTGGGGAAAGTTGGGAAATGTGTTAATCTCTGACTACCTGATCATATTTCTGGTTTGTTTTCTTTTTTCCCCAGCCTTCCGCGATATAGCTAATAAAACTAATTTCTCCTTCTCCCATACTCCACACTTATCAACATCCACACCTTATACTATCTAGAAGCTTATTATTTTATGACAATATATAAAGAGTATAATAGTGCACTAAAATCAGGCTCTTCTTCATCAACTTTCTATTATTTTACAGTGCTGGACATAGCAGGTGATGGTTGCATCCATTGAGTCTTACTCATTTTGTGGTAGCTCCTTGCTCTCCTATTCCTTTTAATATTGTTTATAATTTAAGCATTTTCCTTGTTTCTATGGTCTCTCCTGAGCTTTACCTATATTTTCTAGAATGCTGATGTTACTATGGGACAGGAATTCTCAATTTGGTCTTTTGAGGCTGTTTTAATGGTAGGAGTCCACAACAGGAGAAAAACAATTCTGTGCACACTTTATGGTCTATCACACCTGTGAGAGGCAGATCTGCTTGTTGGTATAGCAGTGGCTGTAAAGTTAGGTCAGGACTGCACTAAGTCTCAACTTTAAATGTCTGTCTGGATTTGTGCCTCTGTTATCATCCCTAAGCTCCTGATAAAGAACCTTAGGATATAATCATGTGGATTCATATTTATAAAGACGTGCTCTATGTTCAGGTTTTGAGTACTTTGATGATAGGCCCTTCAATAATTCTTTAAATAATCACACCTTAATTTTTTGTTGAGACAGAAGCCAGGTTATGCTACTATGCTTATTTAAGCTATAAGACATACCATATATTGGTCACTGGCAGTTTCAGTGGATGGCAGTCTGTTCTTTCAGGCTATTTTAGGTAAAAATGGGAGCTGCTGTACTCAGCATCCATGAAAATAGGGGCAGTTTCAAATTATCTGCTGACATGTTGAAAGTGGGTAAAAGAGCAGGTCTCCAGGCTCCAGGAGGTTAAAGGGGAGTCACATCAATGGTGGAAGGTAGAGAGTTTAAATGTGAACAGATTTTTTTTTTCTTAACACATTAACTTAAAACAATTATTGCAGATTCTAAATTATGCACGGAGTAAATAAGATGAAAAATAGCAGAGATCATAAGATCATGACTTTCTCAATATTTAACTTTTGAATATCAGTCCAGCTGTATTCTGCTTATGTCCGTCCCTTTAAATGCAAGAGATGTTATCAGGGCAGTCTGACCTTCTAAGAAGGGAAAGCAAGTGCACAAAACGTTTTGGCAATAACACTGACAGTGTGTTTTGCTGCAATACAGAATATTATCTGCTGCAACCCTAATGAGAAAGGTAGACGTTGTATGTTCTTTATGACTATTTGGGCTTCATGATATGAAGGTAATCCTAATTCCAAATTGAAAGCAAAATTGAGACACATGTTTTTTTCACTCTATGAATTGCATGTGATGCACTCTACTGTTGAATTCAGGACTGTAGTTTCCTAACATCATTATAATCTTGTCAATGTTGTTTGCAAATACGTAAGTCCTATGGGCTTTGCTCAGTGACGTATTCTGACTTACTTTTAGTATGAGATCAGGTAATAGTCATTTTAGTTGGTTTTTATTCCACCTTTGTAGAAAGTCACAAATCCATTCATTAGCTAAACTAAACATTGAAAAGATACCGTATGCAAAAGGAGAAAATACCATTTGCTTGGTGATAATTAGTAGTGTTCCTTTTCTCACTTAAGTGATAGGGCACATCACACTGTTGCCATAGCAACCCCGATTCTGTCCCATTAACTGCCTAATGTGAATTTATGAATGCAAGTTTCAATGTGTGGAAAGCAGCTCAAAATAGGGAGTGATTCATCATGTACAACACAGACAGCTGAGTTGCAGGCTAAGTCAGGGCTGTCTGATTTGGTTTTCAGCATTAAAGTGGTATGCTGTGATGTAGGTAGCCAATTAAAATGAACCAATTTGGTATTTAGTGAGATTTAAAATGATGGTTGAATAGCTGTTTTAATTTTTGAAATGTTCTGCGCTGCATTACAACATTAATGAAAAAAATGGTTGTTTTTAATGAATACTGGGGAAGATACTGGCTCTGTCACAATGATTTGACTGAGATTTGAGACATTTCAAAGGTGAAACCCATTTCAAGTTAGGTTGCTAATGCTGAGTATGCTCCTGGATCCAATGCTGTAATGGGTTTACTCCCATACTTTAATTATCATTTCTGCTTGTTTACACCTCAAGACAACAAGCCTATGAGCAAGGAAGTGGAAAGAGCTCTGGGTTCAAATCTTGACTGTCCCATAAACTTCCTGTGTGATTTTGGGGTAAATGTTTAAATCTGTTCCTGTGCGTGCCTTTCTCCCGTAAAATAGGGGGGAAAAAAAAAAAAACCAGAAAAAAATCCCTTCCTATTCTTTCTCCTGGGTGTCATAGCTATTTAGGCTCAATTCCTGCGCCTACTCGCAATTTTCACACTTGTGATGAGTCTTAATAAATGTATCAGCAGTTGTAGGAGTAGTCTTCTATCTAAAATAGAAAATGTGTCTTTACTTACAGTCTGTCTGCTCAGTGCCCAACATCCTGTGCTTGTACCATTCATTAGCTGGGTTCAGTTCTGAGGGCTGTTATGAAATGGGTAGGATTGAATGCAGAAAAAGTGCATTAAGGAAATGGTATCATGAATACAACGCCAGTCATTTAGAGTTGGAATTAAGGTAGCTCATGCAACTTTATTTTGTATCTGTGCATCTGCATGATGGTACAGTCGTTTATTACCCAATTATATACAATTTTTAGCAAGTTTTGGGGAGTTAAAGATGTGCTGTAAGTCTTTCTCTGAAAAGCATGTTAGACTATTCATTGGCAAGTATAAAGGGATAAGTGTTTAAGTTTACTGGGAATAAAAGAAATACACTTCCCCTTACGTTGGCTACCTTTCAGAATTAAATTCATACTACAGGAATATATGCTCAATCTTTTCTGAATAGCACAGAAGAGGAGTCAGACTCCAGACTTCATTTTCATGCTTTGCTTTTCTGTGTATTATTACATTATACTGAATCATTCTGTTCCAGAGGAACATTTCTGCTTTATTGTAGTTGAGAAGTTTGCCTTTCAGGGTTGTTCTGTATGGAAGTGAAAGACACATAATCTCTGCTGTCATGTCACTAATACATTTGGTCAAACACAACTTGCTCCCTTTCTCTTGCCATTTTTCATGGCAAATTTCCATTGTTGCTGCACTGCTTCTGTGTGTACGTACTCAGCTCTTCCAACCGCCACCACCTACTGATAACACTATCTAGCAAGGATAGTGCCCTCCGCAACAATACCAGTCTTCCAGCCAGAAAGGCCAATTTTGCTTATAAATCCTTAAACTCAAACTTTATTTTGAAGTTAGCAGTGCCTGTACCAGGAATGAAGGATTAAAGACACTTTGGGAGCTGATGATGACATTTGGTTTCATAAATATGCTGTGTCCCCATTAAAGAAAACCAAAACAAAACCAAAAAGCAAACTGACTCTTTTAAATCAGTCTCAAGTGTTTACATGGAGATTAAACACACAGCCAACATAATCATTAAAAGTCTGATATGAAACATGCTTGTAAGTTAGTAAGATCCCAGCAGTAGTGAATTTTTATCAGAACAGATGTCCATCCTGTAAATCTTTCTTAACAAATGCAAGAGATGTAATTGCAACTACAAAAATTAATCTGCTTACGTAAAAATAAGCAGGGGTAAAGTAGGCTGGGGACAACTGTTGGCTGATGTCCAGCTCCATGCAGAAAGGAATCTGGAAGAAACGAAAAATCCATCTTTCTAGTGCTAACCTCTTCTACCAAAACTTGAATATGTGTACTTCGTGTATTTTAAAAAAATACTAACTCAGATCTCCAGCTGATCTGGTAATTATTTTACTGTCTTGAAAGATAATGGTCTGTGGGCCCTTTGTTCATTCAAGTGGGAACCTGTAAATTGAAAAAAAATCCAAACATTTCTCTTTAAGGAATCATTTGTCAGAGAAAGAGAAGAAAGCAAAAAAGTACTTGAAAAGAATAGTAGCAATAAACTATTAGGAAAACCACCAAGTTGTTTCTCGTTGCCGGTTGACTGATGGCAGATGCTTTGGGGTTACTTTCCAAGTGTGGAATACTGCATTCTGGGATGGTCTGATAACTGACACCCTTACAGTGCTTATAGATGGAACCGAGTGACATTTCTTTTCAGTGAGTAATAAGTTCAGAGAAAACTGAAATTTCATAGATGCCAAAGCTACGTATGGATCTGGTTTGGATTTTGGTCAGAAGTTTAAAGTTGATAAAAAGGGTTTCTTTTTAATTTGCTCAAGTTTACTTTTAACAAGGATTTTAAAGTTGTTTTTGGAAGTACTGTTCTTCTAACACAATTAAGAGAATTAATAGTTCCAAGTCATCCTAGAAGTAGACCCCCCCAGTTTTTCTGTTTTCCATTTTGCAGCAAAATAAGCACAGCTACATACCCATTTTGAAGAAACCCCAGCTGAAATCAGTTTGACAGATCCATTTTTAATCTCTTATTTACTGGTTCAATCACTGAATGAAAACGGGATCTGTATTTTGCTTTGCCCATAAAGGGTAATGTCCTGAATCATCCAGAGCTTTGATGTAGATGTTCCTAGACCTTCTACAGTGAATGCCTAAATATGGAGAAAAAAGAAAAGTTTTAATGGAATATAAATTAAAAAAGTAGCTTTTAGAGTAGAGTTCAAAGTGAGTGTGTCATAGAATTGAAATGAAAAAAAAAAAACAAACATCAAAAATCTTGGTCATTTTGTTGTTCTAGGGTTCAGCTTCCAAACTTGTTTTCAGTTTGCTTTGTGCCTTTTTGAGATTTAGCAAACACAGTTCAGTTTTCTGTGGGTGCAAGAACTTTCTTCCTCACCTCTGAAGCTCTCCTGGCTGTTCGTGGCAGCTATGACTCTTGCGGCTTCTCACTTCAGCTGTGATATTTTTCTGTGTTTACACCTACTTCTTCAAGAAATACATACCTTGGGGCATATCACAAGTAAACAGTTTCCACAAATCACAAATAAACTATTATCTCAAATATACAATTTGCAAATGTACAAATATACAATTTCTATCTGTCATGTTGCCTTGTACCTCCCGATCAGCTTTGGGGAGTATACAGTGGGCAGCATCGACAGAAAGGATTTCTGAAGGATTTGTTCCCTGGTGATACAAGGGGTGGGAGGATTGCTTGAGAAGAGAAGCAATTACGACAAGTTCAGCTCATTTCAATATAATTTCAACAGTGGTGCCTTGGGAAGCTTTTTTTCAGTTGTGTAGGAAAGGTCTCCTTTTCTTTCACTCATGAACTAGAAATTGCAGCAAGTGCTTTGAAACCTCTTGCTGTCAGGATGTGCAGTGAAAATGTGTCACTTCTTAAAGGATAAGAAAGTCACGTTTCTGGCTGTTCAGATTTCCAGATGATAATTAGGAAGAGATATTTATATCTTTGGTAAATTCATGCACAAAAGCCATGATATTACTGGAACACAAACATGTATGGCATGTTTAGGTATATACATTTACATGTGTAGTCATATATGTACGATTGCTGATATAGGGGATCTATGCTCACCTCTTTTTAACAAAGAAAAAGTAATGAATTTATGTAAATTTATTGGCTGCTTTGGAGTGTGAAATATTGAAGTTTAATCCCAGAACATGGATGGACATTCAAAATATTTCAAAAGTTAACAAAGACATTAAAGGGAAACTCACTATTTATTATACAAAGAAAACGTAGCCCGTTACTGCTAACTGGGTGGCCTTTTGCAGCATGTTGACCTCATAGCTAACATCTTGACTGCAGACAGTTTATAATGCAGCAGCACAAGGAGTTGTTGAAAGTATAGTGAAGTTGAAAAGGTGAGAGGGGGAAGGAAGTAGGGCACATCGTAAGAAATGCCAGAGAATTTCCTGCATTTCATTTGGAAATTTTGTAGAGTTGGTTAACAAGAATATCTGCTAAGGATATATGTTTGATGTGGCTTTTATTTATGTTTAATTATTGGAGTTGACATCAGGAAAAAAAAATAGTTTAAATACTTGAGAATGCTTATGCTAGTGAAAACTGGCAAATGAATTGATAAGTTCTAAACAGCACATTTTCTACTAAATGCTGCTGTATATGTATATGCATATGCAATATGAAAGCTCATGAAAGGTACTACAGTTGACTAACAAACATTTAGAAAATCGTTTATGGCATGTGGAAAATTTGACAGGAGATTTTCTACTCGACTTGCGTAATTAAGAATTTGAAGCTTAATGTTTGAGGCCCAGAATTAGTAATAACTTATGTATGCTTAAGTCTCAATTACTTAACACAACCTTGAAACATTTTAAAACTTAAAATATTAAATACTATATATGTACCTGAGTACTCTGCTTATCAAGATTGTAATAATTTGTCACTAACTGTTACCAAATTTATATTAGAGGTACACCAGTTAAAAGAAAAAACGAATGTTCTTTTTTCATGTGGAAAAATACATCCGTGTTTACAACTGCTTGTACTTTAAAGGTACTAAGAATACCACCTAATAAGGGAGCTGCCAGTTACAAATTCATAGGTTGAACTGGGTTTTACACTTGATTAATATCCTATTTAACATGTTTTTTACAGACAAATAATGTTTCATCTGCTGCACATGCTTGCTCTTTGAGAAAAGATGAGAATTTATAAGTGTTTCTATTCAATGCTGTGATTTAAAATCAATATTTAGCGCTGTATTTAAAAAAAAACCAAACCCTAAATGTGGACATAGTATGTTCCAAATGCTCATAATGGTAGAATGACACATATCACTCATATTCCTATTAAATTCTCTTACTGAAATCTAACAAATCCCTTACGCTTATAGAATTTTTATGAGGATTATTTTCTTACTCATTCTTCTTCATAACATAGACATTTTTTTTCAGTAGGAGTGAAACAAGATTCTTCCACAAACAAGCACAATAAAAACCATGACCACTTTTGAGGACCGTTCTCATTGGTTGATGTGTTCAGTGGATTTAGGTCATCTTCAGGAAACAGTAACAGTGCCTTTCAAAATGACAGTTATTTTTCATGAAAATTATTCCAAATTACCTTAATGTCTGTCAAGAACATTTGCAACTTTCAGCAATTTTAAATGGAGTGTTTCTCTGTAGTTTTTTTCAATAGCATATTATTTTTCTCCTGCTCCTGAGCAAGGTACTTTCTATTATCCATAAAAATGACTGAAGATACCCTACAATTAGTTCTAAACATTTCAAAACTAACTGCTGTAAATGGTCCACTTGCTGGTATGCAGGGGAATAAGGAGAGCAGGCAAGTGGAAGCAAGACAGGAAAATACAGAGATTGAGACTGGAAGGTCTGGAAGGTTCCAGCATGGAACTGGTTGTTTGGTCAGTGTGAAAGGTTCAAAAAGCACTTTTCACTTAAACCAGTAAATTACATACTCAAAATGATAGTCAAGGACAAATCGTGAAGGTTTTTATATAAAGTAGCAATAACGACACCCCAACCAATACCTCCTCTGAGGAATGTTAAATCTGAAGCCTAGGACTCGGTGAACATGAGGCTGCAAAGAAGGGAAGTGCCAAGTGATTAGCACTGAAGCTGTGAAACCCTATGAATACCTCCTCCATCAACCAGCTCTCACAGTTTTTCCCTGGCCACCTTTTTCACTTGCATCTGGGTTTAGAGCTGACTATTTAAAGGGAATACTTGATTTTAAAACTGACTTATTTCTGAGCCCAGTTGACACTAAAAAGAATTAGAAATAATAGGATTGCTTTGGAGGTTATGCTGAAGTACTTAGATGGGTCTCAGTGCTTGCAGAGACCAGGAACATAGCTCAGCATTAGTCTGGCCCTCCAAGGTAGCCAAGTTGAAGTTACACTCCGGCAAGATGTGCTGGAAAAGGAGTGTATGTATGGGTTCATCTCCATATTCAGTGTTCGCTATAGGGCTGTACAGAGCAGGCCCACAGCTGTTTGTTGTTCATCTCTTCCAATGCCTCTTCTGTAAGCCTTTGATGCTAACATGATGCTGTTATGGGATTTGTGGGGCAACATAAGTCCCTTATTTTCAGGTTCAAACTGAAAGTTGAGAGGAGCCTGTATTTTTTAAAAATCAATGTACTAGGAAGTAGCCATGTGTCCTACAGATGATTATCTTTATTGAAAAGATTGTACAGTAATTTTAGATTACAATTAGTAAATAAAAGGTTTTCACAGATAATAGGTTTCCTTTTATATACCAAGGAGAACCTTTGTCTCACTGCTTTTTCAGCTTTTGCCAAGTTTATTTGTGTAGTATAGTGTAACATAGACTAAGATCTCCTTAGGGGTTTATTCAGCTAGTGACGGTTAATTGAAAAACTCATTTCAGATAATCCCTGTGAGTGAAATTAATGTCTTGGTTTCGATGAAGTCATACATGACCGATTTCATTAAGAAAATATGTATAAAATGTCAGGTTTAGCTGATTATTTTTTCATTAGATATTGTGCTATTACATTCTTGATACTTTTTTAAAGACTATTTTTATTATTCCTTTAAAATAAAAATAGAATATAATTCTTTATGCTCTTACTGCATCGCAAGCTTTGCAAAGACTGTAGCTGCCCTTGCTTATTCTCTATCCCAGCAAAACCATTCCTAAAACTGATTGACATAGTTCTCAATCTGTTATAATTTCAACATAAATTATGTTTTTCCACTAGTACGTATTTAGAGTTGAATCTAGAGAGGCATCTCAAACAACTCCAGCATATGAAGAGAGTAGTGTACCTAGGAGGCTCCCTCTAAAATCTGTAGGGAGAGCTGGTATCCTGGAGCAGTTCACAGGCACATAATTATTTTGTAAAAATGAGCAGCACTGCTTTTGTCTTCTCCTGCCATGTTTTTAAATGTTTTAAATGCTGTACTGTATGCTTATTCCAGTACCGTATGCATGGATTTAGTCTTCAGTGTGGTGTTAGATGACTGCTCCTTGGTACCTTGCAGGTGAGAGACTAAGAAAATGAATTCTTTTGGGACCATGTGTTGTATATCAACCAGTAGCATTCTAGTTGCCATACAATTTTTATATAAAATCATATGTTTCCACATATGTTGTCATATTAAAAGAACATTGTCAAAATAGCATTATCAAATAATCAGATGTTAGCAAAGATAACAGTTAAAGCTGCTGATTCCTCTGAAATTCATTGCCTAGGCTTCCACACGCTTGCCTGTGCTCTCTAAGAGCCTGGTTGCACACAGTTTTCCCCGGTGTCCTGTTATCACCCAAGGCACAGAATGAAATTACTACTTTTCTTGTGACCTGTTCTCTGAGATTTATCATTACAACATCTGAATATTTACCCTTGCAACCTACCTTCATAATAGTCTAGTGAGGGGATGGGGTTTTTTGTTTCTTTGTTTTTAATGTTTTATGGATTAGTACCGGAGGGGCTCTAAGGTCAGTGTTTGCTAATTTTAGAAGCCCAACTGGAGATGCTATGGCCCTGATTGTTCTTAATATTTAGTGTTATATAGGACTTGTTACATTCAGAGCATAGACCTCATTGTCTTCCACTGCAGCTGTGCCAGCTCAGTGCTTCTGCAGACCAGACCCTAGTGTGTGCATCCAGAAAATGAGGAACATGCAGTTAGTGAACATATGCAGATGATTTGGTTTATCTTACATGACTACCAACATACAGGAACTTGGTGGCACAAAGAGAAAGAAAAGACAGTTCTCCAGATGACACTGAACTTCTGTGACCATGACACTGTATTTTCTCTTCCTGCAACTCTGTTTTATTCTCTGCCAGCTCCCAATTTAGTCATCAGATGATGCCAGGGAATGTGAAAATCAGTTTATCTCAAAGCACACATGTGCTGTGTGCTTCATACTTGACCATGCATTCAGCAATTTCCATCCTGTCTTGGTACTTGCTTTTCTTGGAGCTCGCACACACTGCAGCCACCATTAAATAATTTCCATGTAGCAGATTATTAAGATATGAAAGTACAACCCTTTTTCCCTTATGTTCTTCACCATGTACCTAAGCGCTGATTTCAATGGAGAGTCTAATTTTAACCTCTAGAGTCCTAATACAAAGCATGCTCTTTTTTTAGCAGGCAATGTGCCATTTTCTCCTGTGCTGGTGTTATGAGGAGGTAGGTCTCAGTAGGACTGACATGGTCCAGAAAGGCTGAGAGCTCAGGAGAATATTACTGTATAGTATTTGGATCTCTCAAGGCATGAGGCTGCTCAGCAATAATGGGATCCTGGAGAGTGTTACCAGCAATATCAAAATTGTTTCTAGTGTGCAAAACCTGATTTACCTCATTGACGTTGAATAACAAATTTGGGTATATTTTCCCACAGTAAACAAAAAATGTCCCAGCTTTTATATTCATGCTCAAAATTATGAATATTATGGAGATCTTTCCTTAAATGAGATTTTTTTTTAAATGAAACCTCAAATTATTCTAAGCGGGGAAAACAAACCTATCAGTGCAGAAACTAGTGAGGAAATTTTCAAGCCAAACAGCTGAATTTTGGCAAAAGTATACACTATTAAAATACATATTTTGTAACAGAATTCAGGCAACATTAATACTATATGCTGCCATCCCCATGGTTTGTATCAAGTTCAATTTCAACCACAAACTCCTGTCAGCAAGATTATATAAGAATAAAGAATTTATCAAGCCAGTTTGGGTCATTTTAACCAGACGTTATATTGGCATAAATGTCGTGCTGTGCCCTTTGAATCAGAGGCAGAAGGATCAATCCACAATCAGGTTCTTAGTGGCGAGTGCTGCCACCTGCACAGAACCATGTGGATATCAGAATTTCCACCTGAGTTCAAGTACTAGTATGCATCAGTGTGGTCACAGGATATAGGGATGATATGGTTTGACACTGTACGCTGTCGGCATGATTTGTAGATAAAATTCTATAGAAACTGTCCTTTCAATTTTATTATGCTCTTGGAGAGAAGAGGCTGAAATAGGAGGGGACACTATGGTCTCTCTTGAAGTATTTTATCTGTATGTATGTTGCAACAGGAGGCAGTTTTGCTTATATATAAACACATTATGACCCCCTGGCAAGGAAGATTTGGACCAGAGTCAAGAGGAAAATTTAATAAAATATTATCAAGTAGATTACTGTTGTCAGTGATATACATCTGACTTACCTAAGGCTTACCTTCAATAACTTCAAGGCTTGTTAAAAGTCAGACTGCAGTAACTACCCTTTGTCCATGACTGAACCGATGAAGTGACCGAGATGCTCCTGACTCATAATTGTTTTGGTTATGTGGGGAGTAAGGAAGACATCTCATTTTCTTTCACTGCAAAAGGTTGTTGCATTCCCAACTTGCTAGTGCTGAGGAGACAATATAGGCCCCTAGTCAGTAAACCTAATTAGAGAGCTATTCTGCTCCCCTATCAACTGCAACTGTGAGAGGCAATCTCATTAGTGCGTGGCCTGCTGAATGCAGGCAATGTTTGTGCCTTTTCAAGCTGTAATGCATTTTTGCTGATAACATACTCCTAGCAATTATCCTTTTCTCCATCAATTTTGTGGGTGTCTAGGGCTTTGGAATATTAGCTCGTCTTTATGTCTGTCACTGTTAAAAACATTTTAAAGAAATATAGCGTGTCAGCCTTTGGCTCATATGCAGCTGATGGCAAATTCAGTGTCACTATCTAGTCTGTCTGTGCTGGCAATACAAATGCTCCTACACTGATAAATATCGTGTAGATGTGTGTAAAAGTTTTTCAGCATTGAGGATAGAATTCAAATGTGAACTCCCTCCTACAGTTTGTTTTTGGACACCTGAGGTAGAAATGCGGTCTTAGAATCATGGCACACCTATGACTGCTATTGAAAATTGTGACATTTTTTAATAATTTTAACTGCAGAAATAACAGGTAGCATTCACTAAAAGCACCTGATTTCTTAAAAAAACCCACTACCATAACAACAACAACAAAAAAAGAACTGAAAAAAACCACTAGAAAAATAAATGGTTTTACAGACTTTTTAACTTTCTTCTAGTACTAACAAACAGAGATATTTTTTTAAAATTACACAGCATTGTTGACACAGCAAGAAGATATGCTTGCAAAATGAAAAAAAGGAGAAAATACAAATTCCTATCCTACTATTAGCTATTTTAAGCTCTTCTCAGTATGAATATCGTAAAGAAGTGTTTTGGCAACCAAGATGATAAATTCTGTTGTTTCTATTATTTGATTTAGTGTGTTCTTTACTGAAGTGACAGAAACTGGTATTTACAGAGCTAATTCAATTAAATAATAAGTCCTTCTTAGTGGATTAGAGAAATGCAGAAATTGGAGGGTTTCAGAGGAAAAAAAAAAAGAAAATAAAATGTTAGTGTCATAAGTAATGCATAAACCAAAGGCAAATTTATAACAAAATTTTATGTAATTATAAAAGCCATACGTCATTTCACTACAAGCAGCAAAAATCAGTTTCTTCTTCTGAAGACTGTTTTCATAGTAGCAATAGTCCATTTCCCTGAGCTAATGGAGGATCAGCTAATAAGGTGCTCCCCAGTGATTCCTCCCTTGTAGCATACATGACTGCAGGTGTGCTGAATTTGCTCTGTTTTTCCTCCTATGATAGAATCTTATTAGTAGCTTAAAACAGTTACACACTAAAAACTAAAATTAAAAATGGGATATTTCAGAATTTATTTTTACCTGCTAATGCTTCCTTCTGATCTGATAATTGATTTTTAAACAAACACTTTTGAGGAAAATACCCTTTACATTTCCAATCAAAACATAGATTATAATTTAAAATCTTGTTAATTTGACAATATTGCTGTTGGTTGTCAGTGATAATGAAAGAAATATTATCAATAGCAATTTGGTTCTCGTTAATTAAACCTGATTCTTTTATAAAATTGATTTTTATAGATGCATCAGGTACATCAGTGGGCTTTTCGCTTGTGGTGAAGAAGAGTCCTCTTAAACCTTGAGTTCCCTCAGGGTTATTATATTATTTTTGCACTTGGGTAAAGACATAGCTAACCTAAGCTTAGCCATGTAAAAGTTAGGTTTCTAGTCTGTATTTGTTGTCTAGCATCTCTGCATGGTAAACACAGAAAGATGGGAACCCTCAGGGAGTGATTCACTACACCTCCCTTTTTCCATTAATTATACGAAAAGCTCGAGTATGGATGCTAAATTTTTAGGTGGCTGAAATTTGATAAAATGATGCTGTCATTAGTGCTGGGCTCTCCATATTGATGTTTTCTGCTTTTCCTACTCAGCCTGAATAAACACTGAGCAGAAGTAACACGGTTTGCTTTATCTTTCTGGAACAGGCTGCTTCCCATGATGATTTCAGGGCAGTCAAACAGAGCAACTCCTGAGTTCAGTTTTCAAGCTTTCTTGTGATGCTGAGCCTTCTTTCAAATTTTGCCTGGTCTGTTTTGGCTTGTGTAGTGGAGCTGATGATATATGCTGCGCTGGGTTATAGACTGCACTTTTCCTCTCTTCCTGTATTTAGAATCAATGTGAACACCATAAAAAAAAAAAAAGATGCTGCAGGTTATTAAAATAATTTTAAACAATGCTGTTGACTCAACATGAACAAGAAGATAGTGCATAAGGATTCTGATTTTTTTCACTAAATTTTTGAGGGAAAAATAATACTTGGTTCAGGCAGATTTGCTTGAGAGTGCTGTTAATAGAAAGTAAGCTTTCTGCTTTGCTGTTTTATCTCACGGTGGATTGCAAGGCTGTTTTTATACTGCTTTACCCATTGCAAAGCTTGTTAACAAGATAACCAAACATTTTTTTAGGAAATAAGTGATGACTGTATTAAAATACAGGACCAAGCTTATTTTTAAGAAAATGGGCTTTAGCTTTCTTTTACCCCCATTCTTGGTTCAAAACATTACCCAACAGTGTATGGCTCTTGCTGAACAGAGAACATGTTCCCCACTAGGGTCACTCAGACTCCAAAAGGGGGAAGCTTTAGGGCAGCCTAATAATTAGTTTGGGAAGTTTTCTAATGAGCATGTCTTCTGAAAAATCATTAGTGAGACCGAAGTTCTTTCTGAGAAAATATTCCTCTTGGTCTGTAAGAGGGACAAGTCAACTCACTGAAAAGGCACCTCTTCTCAAGCAGTTGGTGGGAATTTGCTGAGTACTATCTGGTGGTACTTCTCTCTCCTTTCTGAGAGAGCAATCCCCGAAGGTAACACTGCCACCTTGGGCTGCAGCACTGTAAAAGCACAAGTAGGAAGTTCTGCCAAGAAAATTGTTTTCTCACACTAGAGAGCTGCTTGTTACCTTAGGGCAGGAAGACACAAACCTGATGTTTCTTCTCAAGCATAGAGTTGCATCCCTTCTCACAGGCAATTAAACAATGACTCATTACAATGAGATTTTCTTGCTTTTACTTTAATGGTTTCTTCTGGATACTTTGTGGTGCCTTTAAGAAATTGCTCCTCAGTGGATGCCTACAAAGAAGTTCTAACAGCTGTTTCATTTCCAGTATCTCTGTAATTTAAATGAGTCTTTTTTTCCCTGTACCTTCTATAATATCATGTTTTACTGATGAAAAAACATATTTTTCTTTTTTTTTTCTTCTTGTAACACATAGGTAACTTATTTGCCTTCAGTTTGCAAGAACTGATGTTACAGCAAGTGGTATGTGAATAGGCAGAGATTTGTAAGGTTCTGCTTTCTAAAAGTTTCACCATAGTTAAAAAAAAAATCTCTTTTTGAGATGAATTGTCCAATGTATACTTTGGGTGGTATAATTCTATGTTCATCCCACAGAGCATAAAGAAAGAAAAAACAAGCTAGCCCATCAAGATTCCAGGATTATGTTTTTTTTTTTTAATAGACTCTGAATTATCTTTCATGTAACTACTCCAATATCTAAGGGTACATCTACTATATCTCTAATTATTAAGAAGATATGGGGAAAAGTAAAGATAAGCACCTCACTCTTACCTTGCCAAAAAAGCCCCTACATGTATGACTAGGGTAGAAAGTGGTGTACCACCTCAACTCCATATTGAAGATGTTGAAGCATCAAATCAACTTCATTAGCATAATTCCTCTATATTTTGCATGTGTATTACCTTACCAGTTGCTGCTTGCACCGGTTGTGATTTGTAGCTGTGAATGGTCAAGGACAAATGATGAGCTGTCTGCAGGGGAAAGTAATTACGGAGTGGGGAGGGCATCTGATGCAGTTGGGGAAAAGAAAGAAAATTTTAAAGGTCAGATACTAATTAAAGATACTAATTGCCTGTAAAAAGAGGGGGAAAACCACCTTTCCTCCGCATAGTAAAGCATTCTCTTCAACTGATCTGGGAAAAAAGAACATAAATTAATTCCTCTCATAAAATAAGTATGGTTTTCATACACCGTGTATAAATGATCTTTGGAAATTACCTCATCTTATTTAAAAGGGTATATGCATAACTTCAGTATTTAGTTAAATCATACTCATAATCTATATTCATGTTCTACAGAAATAAATAATACAGTATAAATAGTATAAAAAACCTTGTGCACAAATCTTATGAAATCTATTCGATTAGTTGATTATGCCTAATTGCATGCTTGTGAAGAAAGTGAACATCATCATTGTAGCTAGTGTGATATAATAAGAATACGTATCAGAAATAAGAGATCTTAAATCTGTTTTAAAGAAATAGTAAGTACTAACAATGGAATAAGAAAAAGATAAGCATTTGTTATTGTCTATATTTTGGGACAACTATGAGAAAAATTCTGAATTAGTAATGGAGAGTTTTGACCGATGGCTGGCAAAGCACTCACGAGGGAGTTAATAAACCATTAACGTGATGTTCGTTTTTCTTATGCTGGTCACTTTTCACTTGAGTGCCTGAGACAGTCTGTCCCTATGTCACTTAAATAAGCCGTATGTTTTATTCATTCTCTAAAAGAACAGACATTACGGTTACTCTCATATGTAAAAAGAGTGGTGGAGTGGTGACATTTAAACAGTTTTTTACGATGATGGAGATGTTCGGTTACATTTACATGATTAGGCAGATACTAACAGACATCCATCTTACAGCTTGAGACAAGTAATGTTCATGTGTGGAATAGCAAGTTACAGCTACTGTTTTAATTGGTTTCACTTACTATATTTATGGGAGATCATTGCAGAATTCTTATTTATTTTTACTATTTTAGAGGAGATAGATCTATGGCTACGGATGTTGATTTTGTTTACCAAATGGAAGAATTCCTTTCCTGCCCAAACATCTCAGTATAATCTGGTTCCTGCATGTTACCTCAAATTTAATCTTGTGCCCACTGCTTCAAAAAATGGTTAGCTATATTACAAATACAAGAACTAATCCTTTCTCCTTTGAAAAGCTGCTGTAAACTGGCTTTGAGCATGGCTTTGCTTTGCAGATAAAGGGAAAAGAGCCCTCTGCAATGCTGTCTGCAGCAAGGAAATCTGCTCTATAGTTGCTATTATTCTCCAGGAGCTTCTGTACCACTTGCTGTGGCCTCAGGTCAGTCAGGGATGCTTACATCTAGTTACAGCAAGGCATTTAATTGTGTGCTTAACATTAAATTCAGCAAGACTTATACACGTACTTAACTTCAATGCTTACTTGCCATTATCGAGAAGAGTGGTTTGCTCAATTGGGATTACAGGAAGGAAAGACAGATTATCCTGGTGAGGTAGATATCCATGGATGCCTACGTCTATACCAACATCAAAGGGATCTTTTTTCAGCTCAGAAGCACTCAAATCAAAACCGCAATGATTCCTTTGCAATGATTTGGTTAGCAGAGGAAAGAAAGCAAGCACTCGCCTCTTTCTAAAAACAGCCCTTATCACTCCACATCCTAGCTGTTCCATCAGGACAAGGGATGGCACTTTGAGGGTGCCTGTCTCCCCTGACTCGTTTCCCTCCATAGGGTGGCTGGCATTGAGAAATGATCTTTCCCATATTGCCACGTGTCTCTTTCCGCTTGATATTGTCAAAGACAAGTGGGGAGGGAAAGGTTACGGCTGTGGAAGGAAGGCTGTAGTGACCTACTGGTCCTGCTGTACAAATTACTGTATTTCTACTCTTCTCAGAAAATGTCAGGTACACTGTACCTGGGCTCTTCTCCCCAGTGTCATGACTTCCCAGATGCTCACCCAGTGCCTGTCCATTTCTGTGCTTGACTTTTGTAGTAGGATAGAGCCTACTGCTTCATTTATTAACACAAAATTCAAATTAACAACGGCCAATTTGCATTGACTTACAGTCTAATGTTGCTCCAGCTCAACTGCCACATTTTCCCTTGGGATCCACCTGAGATACTGCTTTAGTCAGCTCCCTGCAGAGCATGGGAGACCAGAGCCATATAGATTTCTGACAAGGTATTTTGTTAAAGGCTCCAAAGGAAGAAGATGAGGTATAAGGGATGCAGGACAGATATGCTGGTGGATTAACAGTTGGGATGGAAGTGTATGGTCATTATTTGTGATAGATACAGGCCTCCAGCTGATTCCTTTAAGGATCTGTGCTGATCATGTGTAAGTTACGTCTGTAAAAGGGAATTAACATTCAGTTGACAGAAGTCTGTATGTGATACAACATTATAGACTGTGAGTCATTGCTGTTAACTTATTTTCTTCTTTTTATTTACCATTGGTGTAAGTGGAAAATTTGAATGCATCAAGTGTATTCTTACTAGGCAATAATGTTAGCCTTTCTGGCCTGTAAATGTCCTTTTTCAGTATTAATTTGATTGAAGCCTGGAAAAGCCTCATATTCTCTAATTGGAGAGTTTATGCATCAGAATTCAAATGTAAGTTACAGTCCACGTTTTGATGGCCAGTTCTTCAAGAACAGTACCCAGTCTAACATCTTTCCTGATGGATCACACTGTATTGCTACATACAGATCTCCGGAGCAAATTGTCCTTTTGTTTTGCAGTGCTGCGAGGAGTAGGTTTGAATCCTGGACAATTTGGCACCAGACAGTTGGAAGGAATTCAGAGAAATCCATCAATGATGATTAAAGATTTAGATTTCATGAAGACATATTAAAAACTAATTATATAGAATTTGCCTAAATGATGAAATAACAATATACCAGTGCAGAATTATTCTCACAGGAGAAAGCTGAGAATTGCTAATGAAGAAGAGAGGATTAATTTCTGTTCCTCAAACCTCCCCCCCCCGCGTACTAGACCATTGCTTTGCTAGTCTACAGAAATTGTGTGCTGGAGGGCAGTATGATTTGTAGCAGACAGTGTCCTTGTCTACATTACTTTGTATAATCAACTTAATGTTACTTAATTTATAGTTGTAGTCTCATGCCAATTGCTGTTTCACACTTCTCTCCTCTCACAAATTCTGAGATGGAAGTTCATGGTAGATTAACCAGTCAATGTGCACTGTGATTGCCCACTGCATACTTCAGAAGTGTCAAATGACTAGACACTCAATTTGGTAGGGTTTTAAGCGATCAGCTGAACAGTGGAAGCTGGAGTCCCTCAAACCTTGCAACTCTCAATCAGGAAAAAAGAGAAAAGAATTACCTTGTGCAGTTATTAAACACCTCTAGCATAATAGGGCTTGATTCCGATTAGGTGCCTGAGCCCTCAGATAGAAGTATTGTGCTTGTGCTAGTTTTTTTGGTGGATTAGCCCAAGTACATAGAATCTTTAAAATGATAGTGTAACTACAAGCTCAGTAAATAACAGAACAATGTTTGGTTTTGACAGAAAGAGCCTACAGAGAATAGATGAAAGGTCCTATAGGTTTTGCTTTTACAAACTAAGCTCCTCAGTGACATCCTGTGCTCTCAATCTAGGGCTCTTCCAACCTGCAAATGAAGTGTACAGAGAGGTGCTCTATCTGTATTTCAAGATATACCTGTGGCCCCAATCAGCAAATAAGTAGCTTTTTCTATCCTACTTAATCAAAATTGAAGTCCTTGAGTTTGTTTCAATTTCTAAGAAGTTCTTCATTTTGTTTTCAGCGTGGATGGGTTGCACTGTAATATCTCAGAACTATGGAAAAACTTGTACGGTTCTGCCTGTGCGAAAGCTCATTCTATTTCCATGCATATGAAGATCCATTTCCCAAGGGATAACTCTTTTTAATATTTGTATTACAGTGCTGATCACAAGTCCTAGTCAGGATCATGGACCTTTTTTTTTTTTTTTTTTCTTTTTAAGCAGATGGTCTCAGGGAATGTAGCAAATGAAAGATGGGTGATGAAAATGGATAATTAGCCTAAGTGTCTTTGCTGATGTAAAATTTGGCAAAAATAAAAAGTCTTAGGTTTAGAAAGGTAGTGTCTTACACTATGGATAAAAGCTGCCATTGAAAATGAAGAACGCACATCTTTGTGTGCAGTAAGAAAGATTTCCATGTTTCCTCTCTGGTCCCAATGGCCATATTAGGAATGCGTATCTTTTCCTTTTTAAACTTGTTACATATAAAGCAAGTTCTGTAAGAAACTGATAATCAAACAGCACGGGGAAGTGAAAAATCTAAACATTAAACTTAATGACAGAACAGAAATTATTTAAAAAGGGAAAAATGCAATTAAGAAAGATCACAGTAATAAGCTTCCTAGCTGTTTTACAGGCATTCTCAGAAGCATATTAGGAGTAGCCTAACTCCTGTGTACACATACTAAATTCCCTCTTGAGCACTGCATAGATGCCCATGAAAACAGGCATGACTGAAAAACAAAAGCCAATGAAGAGCTATAAAGGGAGCATGGAACAATCCAGTTTTTACTAGTTAAGTGAGTTAAAGCATGAAAGAGGGAGCTGAAACTACAATAAGGTGAAAGACGTGCGTGAAATAGCAAAGAATATTTTAGAATGCTAACAGTGATGAGTGCTAAATGTTTGAATAGTCCAAGCAACAAAAGAAATAACCTTTAAAAATCCTCCTGTTTAACGTGGTTTACTGTAATTTTTTGAATCTGACCAAGATAATCGACTCAGCAAGTGCTCACCAAATTACAGTTAAAATAATGTCAAAGACCATTCAAATAAAAAGCTTGAGTCATTATGTTTTTGACCCTTTTTGCTATAGATATGCAGTGAGATACATTGAATTTGGGATTTTCTGGCTGTCATGATAGTCACTCATGCCACCAGTAGCTCTGGAAATTTATTATTTTTTCACTTAAATTATATAGGGCTTCAGAAAGAGGGTTTGTTGCAAGCTCTGGAAACTATTTTGGTGATATATAGTTATACAAAACCAGCATCCAGTGATTTGAAGTAACATTGTTCAAGAAAGATGAATCAAAAATCTTAAATTGCACTTAAAAACTTGCTTCCCTTTGCCCTCTTATAATTTTCCACAGACAAAGAAGCACCCTCCACCAAGCCAAACAATCCAGTCACACTGACTAAACACCTGATTAAAACCTTAATATCTAATTCACTTTGTGAGAGAGGGAGAAAGTAACAAATAAGCCTGGTTTCTAAGTCTTTAGATCTCCAGATCAGTGCTTAGCTGTCAATGTGAGCTGCATCTTAAATAGACAGGGAAGACTTGATCTATCTACAGTGTCTGCTTTGTATGATAAAAGAGATCATTTGACCTAGCTAGGATGTGTTCCTGAGCCACAGAAGATGAATATTGTTTTAATGGCCTTCAAATTTAAAAATGAAATACAAGTGATGTGAAAAGTACTATAGTCTTTGCTCTAAGTAAGCTCTCAGTACTGTTACATTAGCTGGCTTTACTTAAAAAAGAAAAGAATACTGGGAAGCTAAGTTCACAAGAACAGTGAGAGAATTTACAAGTCCAATGTCTGATCATGGAGATCATAACTACAGCATTTGAAGATTTAGTTGGCAGTGCAGGCTAATGAAAGGGCTGTTCTTCCAACGTTTAAAACACTAAATAGCAGGAACGTCAAGTGGAAGTTTTGTGCAGTGCCTGTTGTGTCCTCAGGAAAAGTCACTATGTGGAGTTTAGGATAAAATAATTTAGCTTTATATGTGATATATTTCAAAAATTTGGAGACTTGCATAACCTTTCCTCTGGCCATATCCATGGGCAATAATCTATCTTGTGTGGGAAAACTGGCACAGGGAAGTTCTTGACTTTTCCCCTGCAGTGTGTTTCTGCCGCCTTGTTCTTCTGGGGAGATGCCTTTTCATCCCCTCTTCAGGACTGACAGCAGATTTTTTTTAAAGAAAGATGTGCAGAGGTGGTGTGACTCTCAGCCACTTTAAGTATACCATCCTTGGGTCAGTCTTTCTCTTCTTGGCTGAAATTCCTTTACCAAAGGTATAGTCTGTAAACATAGGGATCCCAATACAAATGGGTTTCATTTGTTCAAGTTGGCATAGGTGGTGATACGTGAAATATCCTAATACTTGATATTGGTGCTTCTTAGTCTATGTCTTACCTTAGCTGATTCAGAATTGTTTGTATTTTACAACAATACATAGTGAGACATGGTACCCTCGTATGTCTTGGACATTAAAGAATTTCAGTGATAGGATGTGCTTGACAGACGTAGAAATAGTGCTTAGATGTATTAGACCTGTTCAACTCACAGTTAATTTTAAATGCTTGCTCTCTCTGAAGAATTTGCTTTTTTATCATGTACCCACTGTATTTTACTTTCACAGTTGCTCCCTTTTTCCACCTCTGTTGTATATTGGTAACTCTGTATTTATATTTTCCTGCCCTTTATTTTCCCTATTTGCTCATTGCTCATTCTGTCCCCTTATATTTAAAGAAGAAAACAATTCCAGCAACTCAGAACATAACTGCAGGCACCATATTTGAATGTTTAAAATGTGACAGAACTTCTGGGAACTGGCTTATTTTTAGCTCCCTCTTCCATTCATTATTTCATATTAGAAAACTTAATTTGGTAGTCTTTTCCCTTTCTTCTTCTTATATCCTGTCCCAATGTCTGCCATGATTTCCCATCATGATGGGTCCTTCTCCTCCTCAGGCATGGAGTGATGGTCAGTGGTCACCATGTTCGCTTTGAGCTATAAGACTGGAAAAGTGAGTTCTAGCTGGCCAGTGGGTAGATTGTGCTACGAATTTCAATTGTCCTATTAACTTCTCTTTTAGCACTTAAAGGGCTTAATTCAACTTCTTCCACTGCAAAAGTCTGGGCAGTCTCTCACTATTGCCTAGTGCCTTAATGTGAAAGATAGGAGATAATCTGTGTGATATATTTATCAATACTGTTGATTAGGCCTGGTCTCAGACAACAAGCCAACAGTGCTGAATGTTGTAGTAGCAGAAAACAATGTAGGATACTGGAAAAATCAGGGTAGTGAGCCATTTTTTTGGGTTATATATCTTCAGCTGTAACATAGAAATTAAACAGTGGATAGTTCTCTTTAACTGTGGCTTTAGATTACAGATGTGGCTGTGGAGAAACTGTCCCTCCAAAACATGGATAATTGGGATAAAATGCTCTCCCCCTCCAAGCCCATTATTCTAACATAAAAGATCTCACTGAGGCAGTGTTGCTGTAATGTCTTTCCTTTTATGAAGAGTGCATTGATTAATCCATAAATGCATAACAATTTTCAGGGTGTCAGCTGTATATTGTCTCCCTAGCTTTACTTCTCTTCTTTGAGTGACAATTTACTCTTTAAGAAGTTGAGACATTTTTATTGAATTAAACTCATTTACAACATTACTGTGATGTAACATTCAAATACAAACCTCTGGGCAGAGAGGTGCTCTGCTTTGTTTTGCATTTTTGTGTTCTACAGTGAGTGCTCAGCCAGGCTGCCCACTTTCCATTTCCTAACAAATAATTTAGTATTTGTATTGCACAAAATATTTTTGATATCCTATCTACAGTCAGTGTCAACCAATATGAATGAAACAAGGGAGCAGAAGAAAATAACAGGTGCCTTCAGACCTTGCAGATGATAGAAGTGCAGTTGCTTGTATGACCTTTCCACATACTCCGAAAGTCCTGTGCAGGTACACACTTAAGAACACAAGTAGGTGGCCATCTACTCCAGTGATGACAAAGCAGAGGCGAGAAAGAACTTTGTAGGCCAGAAATATTTATTTTTCTCTGGCAATAATTTTTTCATGTTAAACCTGATGAGACTGATGAATCTCATTCTCCTAGTTTAGTGGGGTCTGCAGGAGATTACTTGGGGGCTATGGCAGAAAGCATTTTTGCCATAAAGTCAGGTGAAGTGAGGTTTTGTTATCAGCAATTTTCAGCCTAATCTGCAGAACAGTACTTGGATAAGAGCAGAACCACACAAAGTCTTGAAAACTGTAAATAAATAACAGGAGAGGAGAGTTAGCTGATACAGTTTTAATGAACAGACATTGACCAAATAAATATTAATTAGACAGAACACCTGTTGATTTTCTTGTCTAAGACCAAATAAATGCCTAAGTTCTATGGGTTTTTTAAGTTATTTCTCATGAAAATATGTAGTCATATCCTGAATCAAAATAGATACCTATGTGCATGTGAAGAAATTAGGCTATACATACATACCTTGTGCTTTCCCAGTTACTATGGTGAATGTGGATAAAACTAAAACGGATTCACAATGAAAAATATTAACCTAGGTAATGTGGTGATAACATCTTCTGGTACAGCGATCCACAAATTCACATTCCAAATTACAGTCAAATTGGCATTGCAGGAGAGCCCAGACAGACGACAGGAATCCCATCTGAAAATGAGAGTTGTGGGTTACTTTGGAAGATCTGTAATCAAAATAGGTGGCAAGGCTCAAGACAAGCAGAGCCAAGAACAGGAACGGCATCCCACACTACAGGTACCGTATAGGGCTTCTAAAGGAAAGAAGGACTTAGAGGGAACCACAGCACCAAAAAGTAGATAAAACTAATGCAGTCTCCCAAGCTGTTCCTTCATACAATCAATATAGTCTGAGTCTGATCGAGACTGAACATAAATCAACAGGCTTTTCTTCCAGCCTCTGATTTAGCTAGCAAATCACTGTCCCACACTTGTCATAGCTTTTGCAATTCTCATCTTGTGTGCCTAGACTCTCACTGCATGATCTTATTGAATAACTACCTGCCGCTTCTGCAAGGTATCAGAAATGAAAATACTGATTGAAAATTTCAAGGCTAAATGTAGATTTTTAACCCTTTGTGTTAACCATTTTTTTTTTTAATGGAATGTGTGAGGTTATATCTTCAAGATAGGTTAAAAACAGGTTACAAGCAAACAAAAATGGTTTTTACCTTTTCTGTTATAGAAGTTATTCTTGGCTAACATTCCTCTTCTCTGGCCTATTATTGTTCTTCATATTTCATTCCTGTTGTTCTTTTGAGAAATGTGATTTTGTTTTTCCCTTGAACTACAACATGGTACACATTTCCACTCTAAAATGTGTGGCAGTGCTAGAAACATGTCATTTACTGTGTACCAGTCACTAACCAGCAGTATTGATTGAATTGGGGGGAATTATCTCTTAATTTATAGATGCGAATGCTATAGTTTGACCTGATGACTATAAAATTCTGAGTCAAGTGTCAGACATACTACTAATGAGATAAAATGCCCCACAGGAAGACTTTGATGATAGTCACAATTTAATATGTTCTTGCAAATGAATTCTTAGACTGTGGAGTAATTAACTTGTCAATGTATAAGCCTTTATGTTTACTGCTTAGAGTATTATCTGGAATTATGAAATAAAATCCTGTTACTGTAGAGCAGGAATTCTGCATATTGGAGATATTGCCTAGATGGATTCAACATTTTATGTCTTTTAAGTACAACATTGTAAGGTCACAAATGGATTCAACATCTCAAGTGTAACCTCAGATTTAAAAGAAGGAATAGACTGCTAAGGCTAAGAAATTTAGTAGCATATAACTTCCTTTCTTCTCATTCTCATTTGAGATGTCTTAGTCACATATGAACAGCTCAGAAACTACGCTTATTTTTTTTTTCTGTCTTTTGGGGATGTCTCCATTAAATAGTGATAATTTCCCTGTATATTAAATATGCCTATAATATGCGATACTTCGTTATATACTAAGATTAAAAAAATTCTAAACAGCTGGTAGTAAGTTAAATACACAGGTACTGTATAATGGTCTCTGTAATATTACATGTATGTTTCCCTTTACACAAGTTTGAGAAACTCAGTTTCCACCTGAAGATGTCTTCATATTTAAATGAAATTAAATAGATTTTTCCATACACAGCTGGCTTTCATTCTGGATTTCATTCTGTAAGCAATATTTAATTATGAAAACATGTTCACCAGCTTACTAGTGTCTCAATTTTCTCTTGCCCTCTTGGTTTGTTTTCCTCCCTCCCTCCCCTCCTCCCTCAACTTCTAAAAATAAATAAAGGATGAGCTTCTGGTGTTTTCTATAGAAAGTTAAGCTTCACTGACACTGAGTAATTTCTTTTACAGCTCACATGCACTCTGAATTTAAAATTTAATCTGTTCAAATCAGCTTGCATTACCAGGGAATTGTGCTTAGCATGTTCCATGAATCATTCAGTAGATCTTAATAGCTACCTTAGTAATTTCTTATGAATCATTGAAAGGGATCACATTAGTAAACATTAGTAGTAAGTACTAAGCACGTTTTTCATTAAATTGTACTTCTTGAGTATTGTTGATTCCAAAATCTGTTGTGTAGGTCTCATATGAAGAATTGTATGTTGCATCTTAGATTTACTGTCTTTGAAGAAAAAGGTACTTGATTTTTATTTATTTTTAACTCTCTGCAACTGATATGAACAGTGCGCCAGCCTAACCACCATGGCACAATCCAGTGTAGTTGCCAGCTCACACAGAGTGCTATACTCTATGGACCAACCATAAAAGTGATATAAATGTACCTCTGGATTCCACATAAAGCCTTCCTTATATTGTATTCACTTATCACATACGTTACTTCTGAATTTCTAGGAAGACAAATAGTGTTAATAGCAATTGGAGGAATCAAAATAGCTCATGGAATTAATAATTATTAAGGGAGGTTGATGTTTCATAAACTTTGTCCCAAGGACTTTGAAGTAGCTCTTAATCCAGCAGTAAGAAAGTGGAGTGCTTTTTCTTAATTATGGTTCCCTTGAATGTTTAAATTATGAATGAAGATTGCTATTGTTCCTTGAAAGATGGTAATACTTATCTAAATTCCGTTCCACTAAAAAAAAAAGGATAAATATCTTCACATTCAAAAGCTTCTTTAAACCGTATAGTTTCAGTTATCATCTATTACTTTTACTTACCATCTTCCCTTTTATTTTGAGTTTATAAAATTGCTAATACAGGAAACTTTTAAAATCATAGAATAGTTTGGGTTGAAAGGAACCTTTAAAGGTCATCTAGTCCAATCCTCCATGCAATAAGCAGGGACATCTTCAACTAGATCAGGTTGCTCAGAGCCCCGTCCAACCTGACCTTGAATGTTTCCAGGGATGGGGCATCTACCGTCTCTCTGGGCAACCTGTCCCAGTGTTTCACCACCCTCATTGTAAAAAATTTCTTCCTGATATCTTGTCTAAATCCACCGTCTTTTAGTTTAAAACTATTGCCCCTTGTCCTTTTGCAACAGGCCCTGCTAAAAAGTCTGTCCTCATCTTTCTTATAAGCCCCCTTTAAGTACTGAAAGGCTGCAATAAGGTCTCCCCACAGCCTTCTCTTCTCCAGGCTGAATAACCCCAGCTCTCTCAGCCTTTCTTCATAGGAGAGGTGTTCCATCGCTCCGATCATTTTTGTGGCCCTTCTCTGGACCTGCTCCAGCAGGTCCCTGTTTTTCCTGTGCTGAGGACCCTAGAGCTGGATGCAGTACTCCAGGTAGGGTCTCACCAGAGCAGAGTAGAGGGGTAGAATCACCTCCCTCGACCTGCTGGCCATGCTTCTTTTGATGCAGCCCAGGATACGGTTGGCTTTCTGGGCTGCGAGAGCACATTGCTGGCTCATGTCCAGCTTTTCATCCACCAGTACCCCCAAGTCCTTCTCCACAGGGCTGCTCTCAATCCCTTTATCCCCCAGCCTATATTGATACTGGGGATTGCCCCAACCCAGGTACAGGACCTTGCACCCTGCCTTGTTGAACATCATGAGGTTCACACAGGCCCATTTCTTCAGCTTGTCCAGGTCCCTCTGGATGGCATTCCATCCCTCAGGCCTGTCAACCTCTACCACTCAGCTTGGTGTCATCTGCAGACTTCCTGAGGGTGCACTCGATCCCACTGTCTATGTCACTGATGAAGATATTAAACAGTACTGGTCCCAACATGGACCCCTGGGGGACACCATTCATCACTGATCTCCACCTGGACATTGAGCTGTTGACCACTACCCTCTGGATGTGACCATCCAGCCAATTCCTCATCCACTGAACAGTCCATCCATCAAATCCATATCTCTCTAATTTAGAGAGAAGGATGTTGTGGGGGACCATGTCAAAGGCCTTACGGAAGTTCAGATAGATTACATCCATAGCTCTTCCCTTGTCCACTGATGTAGTCACTCCATCATAGAAGGCCATTAGGTTGGTCAGGCAGGACTTGCCCTTGGTGAAGCCATGTGGCTGTCTTGAATCAACTCCCTGTCCTCCATGTGCCTTAGCATAGCTTCTAGGAGGATCTGTTCCATGATCTTCCCAGGCACAGAGGTGAGGCTGACTGGTCGGTAGTTCCCAGGGTCCTACCTTCTACCCTTTTTAAAAATGGGTGCAATGTTTCCCTTTTTCCTGTCCCCAAGGACTTCACCTGACTGCCGTGACTCTTCAAATATCATGGAGAGCGGCTTGGCAACCACATCAGCCAATTCCCTCAGGACTCTGGGATGCATCTCACCAAGTCCCATAGACTTATGTATGTTCAGGTTCCTCAGGTGATCATGAACCCGATCTTCTCTTACAATGGGAGGGACTTTGCTCCCCCAGTCCCCGTCTTGCAGTCCACCACTCAAGAGGTGTGGGAAGAGAGGTTGCCAGTGAAGACTGAGGCAAAGAAGTTGTTGAGTACCTCAGCCTTCTCCTTGTGTTTATTTAAAAGAGGTATATGCCACTAAGAAAGAATCTGTAGGCTTTAATATCATCTAGTATTTTGATGTTTTCAGTGAACTGTTTGAAGTGGGATTGTTATTTTAACATTATTGTTACTGTAACTGAATACATAGGCGATAAAGCTACAAGAACAAAGGGTGGATAATTATAAATTTAAACATAGGAGTGTCCGTGTAACTACTTACTTACCTTTTGCACATTTTTTACTCAGAATAATTGTAATATAAATTAAGTAAATAAACCAGGCACATTTCTCTTTGAAGTGTGAGATGGAGGGACAGTAAACCCTAACCCCTCAGCTGAGGAAGGAGGTGTGTGCAAACCTCGGTAAGGGAGATGCTGAGCACTTGGCGTTACGTGTGGTCAGCAGTGAGCAGGATCAGGAGATTGCTACAGAGCACACTGAACCTCTCTCTACAGTACTACATAGCAACAATATATATGAATGTATATCACTATTTTTGCAGTTGCATAAATATCCATCATTCAGAACAATCCTATTTTGCATTTTTATAGTTCTTTTAATTTCATAACATCCCAGAATGCGATGTGAACAAGGTGTGCAGGAACAGGTGCATAAATGATTCCAACACATACACACCTCTGTTATACAACAACCTGCACATATACGAAGAGGAAAGAAAATCTGGCAAGCGGTTTTCCTAAACTTCCAAAGAAACAGCAGGGAGAACATCCACATACATTGTGAAGTGTGATTCTCTTCTTCTCTCTGTGGAAAGTTGTTGTGTGGGCAGAGACTGCACGATTTTGCAGTTGTCCTGCTCCACATGACTCTCACTGAAGTTTTACTTGTATAAAAGTGCTGTTTTTGTCCTTGTGATAATGCCTGTGGTTTTGGGTTTGTTAGTGGGACTACATCCTGGTAATAAGTACTGTGCCTATGGCTTATGGTTTGGAAGATCTTACTCTAATGCATGATGATGCATTAACTCCTAAGAGTACACATAAGTAAGGTGAATTAAGGTGGGACAAAAAGGCATAATTCTGACATTTCCTAAAATTTTTAGTGTTTGGCTTTGCAACTACAATACATTTTATTAGTTTAGCCTTTTTCATGTCATATTATGAATAACCTAAACAACCCCCCCCCCTTTTTGAAAATGTTTGGAAGCTGTTAGAAGACACTTCTGCATGTCAGGCATGAACTTTCCTCATGAATGGGAGCTCAAAGTGAATTACAAGAATCAAATTTGTCCTTGATTTTGAGATGTAAATAGCAATTTGAGTAAAATTAATCACGTGTCAGTTGACATTCAAGCAAGTCTGTCCTTTTCTAAAACAGATCCATTGTGCTTAGCTTAAGAACAGGTGCTATATTTCATCTTTATTCAGGAATGTCCTAATTTTTTAGTTTCTATCATAATTCCAGTATTAATAAAAATAGCATGCTTTTCAAGTAAAATTTATCATGTGGCTATGTAAACAGGATTATATTTAACTTTTTCTTTGGAAGGCTTATGTTGGAGACCATTGATTTATATAAGCATAATAAAGGTTAATGTAAGCAGCAACAAAATTTATCTCTGACCATAAGGAGTCATCACTTCTTTTAATAACACAACATACACCCATATTTTTGACACAGTAATAAATCAAAGACTTCAGCAAGGATTGGATTGGAAGGGAGAACTGTACTGGAGTGCAAAATTTGGGACTTTTGGAGGAAGATGCATGAAAGCATATAGGGACAAAATAATGTGTGACCAGATCTTTTGTCTTCTGTTCCTATTTCGTTAGCCGTTGCAGAGTGTTTCTCTATAGAAGAGTATAAATTATGAGTGTTTTGGTATGGAGGCTGTAATGACGAAAAAGAGTGTATCATTTGTTTTAGTTGAACAAAACTGATCTCGGTTCAATAATATTTCATACAGCTTTTTTAAAAAAATAGGTCAATCCTGAAATGAAAATCCCCTTTCAAAATAAAAGGTTGAAACAATTTGTTTAGAAAATTGCTTCTAAAAAGTCCAAAAAGCTATCCCAGGATTTTCCTCCAGCCAGAATTCTTTGCCAAATCTGGCTTGAAACTGTGAGTAATTTGGCCATGTCCAAAAAGGGCATTTTTAGTCAGACTTATTCTCTGCCAATAAACTGTTTCCAGCTCTGTCACTGTGTCCGGACTGTTAGAATGGAGACCTTTAAGGCCAAAAAAAATGTGTCTTTCTGTATTCTTCTAGGCCACTTAAAACATGTGAGGCACCACAGCTTGCAAAAATAACTTAATAATGTTGTTTAAGGAACAGTTACAATTAGTTTTGATTACTGTATATAAAACTAATCAGAAGTAGTGCCAAGTGAGAGCTTATACATACACAAACCTTTTCAGTGTTTCAGATATGCTGAAGTAGGCATGAAAAGCATGAAAGATAAAGGAGAATTTGGGGCATTTTAAAATCACATTAATTTTCAGAACAGATGCAGGGGCTTTCTGTTTGTTTTTATTGAAGATGTTTCATCTACAATAAAAGAGCTGATTTTGCAAATGACATTTTTGCAGGTAATTAGTCTGTGATATCTCTATAGTTCTTGTTGATATTTTGGAAATATTTTGAAATAATTCAGCATTTCTTGTTTTCAAAGTGCTAAGTGTAGGTTTTTTTCCCTGCATCTATTTCACAGTAATAATTTACATGTGTTACACTATCAGCATGTAAATTCTGATTCATTTAATTGGGATGATTACAAACAATGTAGAATTGAACGCACCTGCTAAATTTCCTCTTTCACACTCCATTGCATATGCGTTCATAATTTGCACATTGTTATCATTCATTGTCCATAATATTAGGAGTAACCAGTACTTTAAACTGCTCCTAAATTTTCAGTGCCATGTAGTATGCTATGAGAAGAGAATAACAGTGCTAAAGCCTTCATATTGTGGTGATTGAAATGTCGTAGTAGTAGGAATCAGAACAGAAGAGATATGTGTAATGCTTGTTTCTCATTACCCTGGCCTGTTACCCAAATACTTCATTACAGCCAGTGTGGCTCCTGCACTGCTCGGAGGCAAGTTGAAGTCATGCCCCACTGTGTGGGCCAAATACAGGATACGCATTTGGGGTATTTGTCAGACTGCAGGGTGCCAGAGAAGCACGAGGGACGTCTAACTGTACAGACCTCATGTCACCAGAGCATTTCTGCATGTACTTGTTTTTTTAAATATAGCAGAATGAGAGCCTTTCTGTCCACCGATGCCTTGAGTCATAATCTCTTCATTTTCGAGCTCCTGGTGGCATGGGGAGAGCCCGCATTGTCCTGAGGAGCAGTTATGCAGGAGCAGCTCCTCCTTGTTGGGTCTGTGGTGCCAAACCCCTCGGTGCTCATCTTTGGTGGTCGGTGCCTGAGTCACGTAATGCTGGCAACCAGAATGTGTCTTTAACATTTTTATCTCACATTTTTATCATCTAGCCTGTGTTTTGACTAGGCCTGTGCTTCCCCCTTTCAGTCAGATAGCTTGAGGATTACTGTAGCAAGAGCAGCGGCATGTGATATTTCAATTAATTTCTTTCTTTTAGAGAGGAGCATATGCAGCTATCAGCCTGAGCTGCGGTTTGGTGGAAAATGTTACAAACAGTCTGACCTTGGGAAAGTATATTCTCACATACCGTGTCTGAGATTGATGTTACTTCGAGGTAATGAGCTGTGTGCCACATTTTCAAAGGAATAACTCTCATTGTAGACATTTACTTAAAAAATGTTGCATGTCATTCCTTTCCCAGCTCACAAGAGTTCAGAAATAAAGAGGAGGTGTAAGGCTCGGAGAACTGTAATTTAATTGTGATTGATTGTCACCTTTTCCCTTCTTTGTTGAGAGGAACACCAACATGTTAGCAACTGAAAATTAATTATTATCTTGTTTATCGTGTATGAAATAAGTTGGCAATTGTGCTTCAGTTCTCAGTGGCCCGGTATCCCCCCAACACATACCACGATGCCAGTTGGTACAAATTGTCAATATAGTTTGGACTTTCAGAGAGGAGAAAACATAGGGGAAGAACTGACCTAGGCACAAAATTATGAGTTTGTCATCTCTATTCAGCACAGAAGCTACAAGACGCTGTTGAGGAATACTAAGCCATTGTTCTCTTTTGATCTCTTTGAACTGATCAGCGAAGAGCTTCTTAGTTTTCATAATTTCTTAAACAATTTTGATTATATGCCTTGACTATTCCTATTTATTCAGAAAATGTTTATTGCTTGCAACACTAGATGTTTATGAAATGTCAGTTCCCCAGAAGATGCTACCCTACTTTGTTGCTGAGCTAATTATTTACAGTCATGCTGAAAATAAGGAGTCTTACTTATTAAAAATAAATGAGATTTATCATTGACTTCTGTTTGCTGAGCAAAGAGATCATATCATTGTATTTTTCACCAAGGAAAACACATGCTTTATTCAAACTTGACTTTTATTAGCCTGTAGCAGCTAAGAAACATCAAAAGCTCTGTTCTTGAAACTGGAAAAGTTGTTTCTTTAAAAAATAGTTTTATGTAGGTCTGAAAGAATATTTAGAAGCAGAAAGAATGAAAAAAAAAAAAGATTCAGACAATTATTTTTAGGCCTCCCCTTCAAAAACCCTTAGGCTTAAGGAAGTCTAATGTATTTTACTCTTTCATCACCTGTATCAGCAACAGTTTTTCCATTTCATATATGGATTCAGAGGTGAGCTTCTACAGAGTAGCACATAATTTCTGATTTCAAGCCCTGTTAAGAGTTATGAATTTTGTATTCTGATACATAAGAGTAGACCTTTGAAGAGTCTTGATGAAGATGGTATTAGAAACCTAACTCGTAATCTGATCTATGCAAATTCATAGATTAAAGAGCAATTTTGCTCTGCTGAAGGACAACAGGCTCAGTAGGGTACTTTAAGCTGGAATAATTGGATTAGTGTAAATAGAAGCCATAAACTACATTAGCTGGAAAAAGGTAAAAAACCTGTTTTCTTAGTACTGACTGGTTAGATATGTTTTCCTCAGAATAATTTTGCTTAAGTTAATATAGGCTAAGAAACATTGACAAATCAGTTCATTTATTACAGGATCTGATACTTAGATATACAGCCAGAAGTTCAGGATTCAAAAATGCTTTTGGAAGGCTCTGAAATATAGAAAGAGGGGCTTCAACCTGTCTTTCCAGTTGTGAATATAGACAGGTGGTACGGAGAGTCAAGTGGGATTTGAGAATTACAAAGCCTGATCACACAAGGGCATTAAAAACTCAATTAATGTCATGAGTCATGGTTGGACAATTCAGTTACAGTCTGTGACCTTCCCCTCTTAATTTCATCAGTTACTTCCACCCACGTTAGCAGAGTCTACCTCTCCAGCTATTAAAGAATAGTTATGTTTCCATTTTAAATGGAAAAAAATTTGTGACAGACATCCCGTTTTGGCACATTCCATAATATTGTGTGCCTATTTTTACAGATCCAGCTGCTTAAAATAGTAAATAAAATCTTTATACTTATATACCCTTGAAAGTAAGTGAATTTATAATTTGAATGAAATGTCAGGGGTTTTTTTCTTAACAATCTCTGTGTTTCATTATGCTTTTACAAATGTTACAAATTCCTGAAAATGAGTATCAGGTTTTATAAAATCATTATAATGTCAAACATTTTTTTACTTAATCAAATGCTTCTTTAATACCAAGAAGGCATATAATGAATTGTGACTTGTACTGAAAGCAGTTCTATTTCAAGAAAATACAAGAAAAATGGTTTCCATTGTTTGAACCAACTTTTAGGTTTGTGTTTCAGCTTTGCATGATAATCACTTTGAGATTCTTACTTCATTTCTTTACATAATTAAGAATTATATATGAGAACATATTAACTTTTCTTAAATATTACCAGTATTTTTCAGCGGGCCTTTCTGCATTTGTGTAATTTCACTGTATTGCATGTGACATATGCCACCTTCTGGATGTTGTGAGAATTGCCAGTTGTTTAAATAATCCTCAAAATAATTGGAACTGGTTTCATGCTCCATGTATCTGTTTCAGAAATGAATACAACCGATATCCATGCACAGGTTAATGTATCAGAGGAAGCAGCCCACAATTCTCAGCCGGACACTTTAGTGGTGTACAATAGTTTTAGTCTGAGGTTTGGTTAAGTTTTAAGCAGTGTTTTTGTGACCTGCATCATTCTAAAAAATTGATTATTGCTCTAAAATCGTTATGCATTTTCATCAGGCAGTGAAAAGCAGCACTGGAAAATAAATGTAAGCTCTCTCTCAAAAAAAAAAAGGGGTTGAGAAACATGCACAGAGCTGTTCAGGTGGGAGAAACATGCCCATGTTACAGAATAATTGGAGATGCAGGGTGAAATCTTTTTGAAGTTAGGTAATTGCAAGCAGTTAAATATTCTGGAAAGAATTCTCAGATTTTATGTGTAGCTGGTGGTAAAAAGGGATTTGATTTACTGAGTCTAAAAATGAATTAGAGAGCCTTGTCAAGGCCCTGTAATTTCAGTGCCCTTTAGTCCCTGTCACAATTCAGTCTCTCTTCTACATGTATTAATTTGCAATAACCTTTTCCCAAATAGACATACGCCCAGGCTTGTACATTGTCCTTCACTTCACAGTCCTCTGTTGGCCTTGGAGGAGTCTTGCTACTCTTGTTCTACCCCTCAGTCTCATGCGTACAAAATGACCACACGGTGCCCTGTTGGCTTAAAATTACAAACAGGAATGATTTCTTATGTGCAAGAATACTTGGAACTGGTTTTGAAATTAAGCTGCTACCTAATTACGGCTTGCAGTTTAGAAAATTAAAATTCCAGCTTTCCTTGTCCACTGGACTCCATCCATTTCACTTGATGTAAATGAGATCTCTTGTTACTTCAGTTTTTTGCTTATTTTCATTTGTTGTTATTAACAGGCTTAATTTTGGTTTTTGTCTGTTTTCCATTATAAACTGTTCTCTTTAATAAGATTTGAGTTCTAAAGAGGATTTTAGATTTTATACATTAATTATATACAAGCTTAAAGATAATTGGAAGATGAGCTTCTTCAGGTCTGATGGGTAGTGAGGAGGCAGTCTGGAGGTTATAGCAAAGCTTGCAGCTTGACATGACACAGCAGAAATTTCAAGCAGAAATGCGTGAAAATGATGTCAAATCTCAAAGCTGTCCCTTCAGATATTCTTTCTCCAACTGCTGTTTCTCTTCAAGAGATGCTCTGTGCAGGCTGTCAAAGTCCTCATGGCAGCCAGCAATTACTTCTTTTAAATCTTTTCCAAAATATGTCTTCCCTGGGGAATTTCAGCTTCCAGTTCAGAAAGGCAAAATGTTGGGATTTTTTTCTCAATTCCCTAGTGGCAGTGTGCTGGCTGATGAGCTGAAGGATTTTTATGCCCTATTAACTGCAAAAGAAGGGAGAAAAAAAAAACCTCTGCCCTTGAGATTTGCCTAAGTGAACTCAGTTTAAATTTTTTTTAAAATGCAAAATAGGAAGCTAATGAAAGAGCAAGTGCCTTAAAGCCAAGCTGTGTGTGTCTCTGTTAGTTTAACCTTTTAAAGCTTCTAGATGTACGTTCTGAATGAAGCATGAGATGGAAGGAGAAAGATTTAAAAAGTATTATAAAGAATAGTAGCTTTAAAATGATTGGTGTGTAATTGAAGCAGAACAAGTAAACTCTATGAAAAAGCCGTGCTCGATACTCAGCAGTTCATTTCAGGCCATGCAGTTAGAGTTACTGCACTTGGAGAGATTCTAACCTGAGTCTACAATAAAATTAAGCACTGTTCCATGAACATGGAATTGAAGTAAATATCATAAGGCAAAACAGTATTCAGGTCAGGTTGCAAAGCATATCCTAGACCAAATATTCCTGTAAGTTTCCGCAGTACAACTATCAAGTGTGTGCTCCCTAAGGAAGATCTTCCCTGCTTGTTCTTTGGGTAGAGTTCTTACACTTTAAGCTAAATAGAAGGTGAAAGATCCTTACTCAACTGAATAGAAAAGTCTGCAGCACATCCCTGCTTTCTAACGTGATTCATTTATGTGGCAGCTTCTCAAATGCAAGAGTTGGTTTGAGTGTGCGTTTTCCAGGAGGTTCAGTTGCATTCTTCACTCAAATACAAAACAGAATTCATCCCAAAACATTGTTAGCCAAAAGATGCACAACCATGAAATATAAACAGTTTAAAACACAGAATTTAGGGGGAGAAACCAGCAACATGTCAATTCCCAAACCACATAAATAGTCTTCCCATCTCAGGGGGGTGAAACAATCACTCAGAGTTGTATTTTGAAATCCTCTGGAATAAAAAAGCAACTTCAGAAAAAACAAAACCACACCCTAAAACCTGTTCTCAGAGGAGTAGCCAGTAAATATATTTTTATATACAGTCAACTCACTTGCCATTAACACTTTTGATGTACCACATTAAAGCAAGCATATGGAATTAGGTTCACTTTCATGTTATATTTAACTGGTATTTGCTTTAATGGGAATGTTTTCCCTCTTACCCTGTCAAAGTTAAAGGACTCCATACTTGTCTCCACTTTAACTGTTTCTCCATGTTGCAAACAACAAATACAGTGACTAAAGGAGGTTTGATTCATGCCCCAATATCATATAATAAAGCATTTACAATTAACTTTTTTTGTAAATATTTGCTATGCTATAAGTTGTTTTTATTTAATGTCTTCATGGGTGAGACTTGTGATTTTATCTGTGGAAATGGGCACTGGGAGAGAAATTAATGATAAGGCACAGAACTATACTACTGGTAGAGTGCAAACATTAGTTGCTAAAACTTGCTATTTTGTTTTGCTTCATCTGAATTAGATGCAGCATCAGAGGAATAGATTGTATCTGATGTAGCTTGGATGAAAATGTCAAGGTAATGTCAATTGAAATTTGTTTATGTAATGAGAGTAGTACATGCACAATTACCAGTTATACAAGCATAGATTGCATTCACAGAAATAGGTCCCTTCACTGTGGATTGACTAGAATACTTGCTTTGGCATGAATAATAAGAAGAGCTTTAAAACAAAGTGAGGGAAAGAACTCATGTAGTCTCCTTACCTATTTTTAATAAGTAGAAAGGTGACAATCAGATGAAAGAGCAGCAAGTTTGACAGCAAGCAGCAGCAAAGGTAAAGATAACAAACATTTATGGAGCTTTCCAGGTAAATTATACAGATAATGAAAGGACCATAGTTAATGTGGCCTGGAACTGGCTGTGCTCCACAAATCACAGCTCAGAGGTTTTTGCCTAAATGTGAAAAAATGGGAATTACTCTACGCTTTGAAATCGAGTATTGTTGGTTTAACAGAAATATGGTCAAGTAACTAATACAACTGGCACAGATACTGAAGGGTTCAGTATATACGAATTATGTTAGAGACAGCAGAGACATAAACAATTTTATTTGGATCAATATCACTAACATGAAAGAGTTGGAAATGGATTAATGCCAAGATACAGATTTTAATGTAGAATGTGTTATCTTTAAAGTTGTTAGAGAGAAAAATACTTCTGAAATGTGGGTCATTATGGAAGATCAGTCCCTAGTTACAAATTTGAGAACAAATGTTACTAACAAAGGTAGAGCCCAATTTTCTCAGAAATGAAAGCAGCATTTTTTCACTGCAGTACCACTAAACCAGCAAGAAGAGATTTTTTACATTTGCTTTTAGTAAGTTGTGACGACATTATAGGAGAATTGTTAGCAGAAAAGATCCTTGGCTAACATGGTCACAAATTGATTCCATTTAAATGAAGTATAGCTTCATAGCTGCTTTCATTGTTAAGACAGCAAATTCTGAGGAATTAAGGAAGCTTCCTAGCAAGGTCAGCTAGACTTGAGAGTTGGAGGACTTGGTTTTTTTTAAGTCAAAAGTGCAAAAGGATTTAGAACTTTCACCCCCCAAAAAAGAACAACAAAAAAGCTTTGTTTCTTAACTGGATAATTTGATAGTTCAAAAGGGGTATCTAGATATGCAGAGAACTTAGAATTGAGTAGGCAGTAATGAAAGTCCATTTTAAAAGTCAGGAAGTACTGTGAAAAAATAAGCTTCCTAAAGTGAAGCTGGGTTAAGCATTTTTCAAGAACTTAGGAGAAACTGTGGTAGGTTCTTTAGTCACATGAAAAGAGAGAGGAGAAAGAAGGAAGATCATTACAGCATGACTGTAACATCAAGATTAAAGGTAAAGTCAGGGTGACCTCACAACTAAATGAATTCTTTGAGTCAGTTTTCAGTAAGGATATTGATGTTGAACATGGGGCCAAAGGCTAGGTGACTAAATAACTAGAATGAGTGCATAAAATGGAAATTACCATATCCAAGAGGCAAGGATGACTGCATACTCAGTAAATGGACTGGAATTTTTTGGTCATAAGGTAACAGCTGGGGAAAAAAGAACTCTGGCATATATGGAACTACAGGCCAGGAGTTTTACTGACTATCAAACTAGGGATGGTACCGGATGAACAGAAAGTAGTAAGAGTTTTACAAATATTTAAAGAAAAAATTAATCCAAGGAACTATAAAACTTTATAAAATGCTTTATGATATACTTAAGAAGAAAGAATGTAGAGGTAAATGAATGATGAGATAGAAAGTGACATGGATTTACCAAAGGTAGGTTATACCTTCTTGTCTTGACAAGACAGTTGTCCCTCTTGCTGAAGGAAATATAGTAGATCACAAAAAGTCAATAATATTCAACAGGGGAAGTATTCATTAAGGCAGAGAAGGTAAGAATTGGTACATGATTAGAAAGATGTGTAAGGAAGATGAATGAGGAAGTCCCAAACTAGGGCTGGAAACAAGTTGCTTGTAGACTTGCTCTGAGATAGGTTTGGGGGTGGATCTTATTTAAAACTCTCATTAACAACCATGGCACAACAAGTTTTTTGCCAGTGGCGTTTGCAGATCACAAAGTTGAGATGCATCATCAAAGGAGGATCAAAACATAATGAAAGAGTATCCCTGAGGTCCATGAAGTAACATAAATTGGGGAAAAGATATGTCAGCTTGCTTAGTGACTCTGCATTTATAATATATGGGATGCTTAATCTGAAAATAACAGAAGAGAAAATTATACCTGTTGATCATAAGAGGAATATGAGCTCTAAGTGGGATGAAAAGCCAAATATGATCCTAGACTTGTTGGACAAAGTATGTTCAATGGAGATAGTGGCATGAAAACTTCCCTATCTGTGGTGTTGGTAAGGTGTCATCTGGAATATTGTTCTCAGATTGCTAGGATGGTCAGGAGAATGATCGATTTATTTTATGTATTACATGAGCGCTTGTCTAGCCAAGTGACTCAGAAGTTGAGAGGAGATATAATTTCTCTTTATGAATGCATTGTGTATGATGGGGAGGAATGAGCATTAGGAAAGAACAAAAGCTGAAATGACCGTCACCAGAAAAAAAAATCCACATAAAATGATCCTGAAAAACATCAGGGATGGAAATTAGAACCATCAGAGAAGTGAAGTTATGGAACAGCTTTCAAATTCAAGTGGTTGGGGAAAAAATGACTTATTTCAAAATGGACTATGGTAGAAATCTATGAAAGGGGTGATGTGAAGTGCTTTATTGTGACAGCACAAGACTGAATATCATGACCTATGTCTAATATACCATCCTCCTAACAAAAAGAGGAAATAAAACATTGATTCTCTTAAATTATTGTTAGATACACTTCCAAATAAATATTTTATTTTCATTGCTTTCAGTAGGACTCTGTTTATACCAACACATGCAGTCTTTTTTTTTGCTGCTGCTTCTATAAATGAGCTTCTGCTTGAAATACTAAGACGTTGTCAGCTTTTCCAAAGAACTCTGAAGTTGCTTTCTGTTTCTGTAATCCCACATATGTCCATAATCCTGTTTGCTTCTGGAAGTTCCATTTCCGTTGTTTGAATGTTTATAACTTCAGTTGTTATAACTCAAGAACGGGATTATCGTAAACTCTGACACTGAAGAAGGATGTAAACACCAAGAAGAGAATGGAGTTATTTCATGTTGCCCTAGGAGAAAGCTGGTAATGATAGGATAAAACTAAGCAAAGCAAGAGAGGTGAATACCAGGAAGCTGAGAAATCCCCTCACAGAGCCATGTAAAACTCCACTGGAAAAATCCCTAACATAAAAGTAAGAGAAGAAAGATTTAGTCCCATGGAAGTGAAAAAGAACGCCATCTGATTTTTCAGTCTAATCTTGATTTTTCATATTATTCTCTTCCTTTCTTTTATCAATGCATTGTTATGGTATTACAGTGCACATTTCCACATGGTGAGTGTTCATAATAATGTAAGCACTAAGATGACTAAACACAACTGACTCAAAGCAAAATGTGGCAGGAAGGGGGGAATCACAATGTAAGGTCATCAGTTAAGCTACAAGCAGGCTTACTGTTTCGACCACCCAGATGCTGCTGAAACATATTTGAGGCATTAGGGCCAAGCTATAAATGAAACAGATATTTTCCCTTAAAATCTTAGAGTAAATGAGTCTAATAAAAAGTCATTGGTTGGTTGTTTTGCCCCTAAACCTTCATTACTTGTTTTTCTGCGCCATTACCACTGCATTCCAGTGCTACTGTATGCCACTGTACTTTGCTGCTGTCTATACACTGTCCCATCCTTCCACTCTGCTTTATTTCCTTTCCTGGCCTAATTCAGAATGAATGGATGAACCTAAGCTTAGTGAATTTTTGTTTTGTATTGATGTGGATTCTTCTGGCAGCTATTTCCATCTTATTTGAAATATCTTGGCTTCATTTGTATTTGGATTTTCTGTCTTGGCATGAATATTATACTGTTAAACTGGTTAGCTGTTTTCCAAATCAAATGGCTTATGAAATAACAAAAGTAAAGTACTCTTATAATGCTGAAATACTTTGTACTGCACAATGAAATTTGGAACGAGCATAATTACCATTTCTGGAGACTCCTTTGTTTTGGGAGTAATTGTTTTTTTTTTCACTATAATTATTACAAAGCAAATAAAATTATTGGAATGCTGGACATTTTTAACTACGCATTGGCTACCAAAAAGAAACTTGTATGGCAGCAACCTCAGCTTCCTGGGGTTATTCTGGTCTGGAGCATAAGCTCTAGTATCCAGATTTCACTGGTGTTCCCAATGAGGCTGTTTCTGAGGATCCTAGAAGTAGTCAGTGTTCTTCCCACCTAAGTATGTTATTAATATCTGAGTATTACTGTTTCTTAATAATCTAAGCACCAAGCTGAGGACAGCCAGCACTAGCAGTTCAGTTCCGTCTTAGCACTCATCCAAATCCCAGCAGGAGAAACTATAGAGTAGACAAGAAAGAGCCTGAGCGAAGCTGTGCAGACAGGCACTTGGAGGAGAGGTGCAGGAAATACTCAGAGAGCTGGCCTTTGCTCTCTGGGCTTTTTTGGTGTTATCATCTGATGGAAGTCTCATGTAAAATACATGCAGTTTCCAGGGAGAAACGTCTGTCTTCTCACAGTCGAGTGTTCTAATCACGGGGTCAGGTTGTATTTGATCTGCTCTTCAGCTGATCACACAGTTTTTGTCTGCACAGAAGCACAGGTGGGTTGGAAGAACAGAGAGTGCTGTCAGCTAGTACATCTGCTGGTGGCCTAGTAGTTTAGGATAGTCCTCAGTGTTACAGGAGATCTAATTTTATTGCTATGCAAACTGAGTAAATCTAAAGCCTAGACCTTCCTACTTTAGGGATGAGTTCTTTAGCTACAGTCTTGGCCTTACCTGTGTTGGAGGGACCTTTCTGAGCAACTGGAGTGCAACTCGTGTGCTTGTCTGGGTGAACCTTGACAGGAAGGAAGCAAAGGCTGGAGGGAGGCACTTGCCCTCTCAGGGCATGTACTCTGCAGAATGAGCAGGCATACACAGGGAAGTACGGTTACAGGATGGAGAGTTTCCACTCCAGCAAGCAGACCCTGGAAACAGGAGGTTGCTGTAGGACTAGGTAGGTTTTTGATCCCTAAACCATGAGGCAGGCCTTAGATTCCACTTCTTGTGCCTACAACTGGCCTAAATTGTTGCTCTGATTCCCTCCCGCCACCCAAGATTAGGAAATAATGTCACCCTACAATCTCATGGCTGGTGAACAGAGATGTCCTGCCACTAAAATTCGCTTTGGCCATTTTCCTGCTGACAAAAGTCAGAGACTGCCTTGTAGTTTAATTGAAATTTTAAAAATGCATGTATAAATTTTTTTCCTCTCTTTGTCCACAATTTATTAACTAATGCAACACAGCATTCTATGCCTTAAGCATATGCATACTTTGAAGACAGAGAAACTATTAGTGTCTTTAATGTTAAGTAAATACTGTGCAGAATGCATCCAGGCTGCCCAACATCTAACAAACTGAGGTCTGTATTCCTAAGGGTATATGGATTTGACACAAAATGAAATTGCTCTTATATAAAAAAAAAGAAACCCTATGAATAGCTATTATTATACCATTTTGTACAACTTTTAAAAAGTCATTTTGCCTTAAAAAATGCTGTATCTTAATACACAAAGCCATTTTACAGTATCATATGACTTTCTTAAAGAGCACTATAGGATTAATGCCAGTAGAAGATAACAATAGAAGTTAAAATGTGACAATTATGATACAATTATTTTGTATGTTTGCATTTTACCTCTGTGCTGTTTTTTAAAAAATGCTGGTTTCATAAAAACATAGTTCTTTTTAATGCCCAGTGCTGCAGGTGGTTGTGAGTTCATTGACATTTATGTTTCCATCAGTTATTTTCCTCCTTCATGTTGCTTATATTTCTCTGTGGGAATGGCAAAAAAAGTCTGGCAGAAAATGAAAGGAAATGTGCCCTGAAAGCTTCACGAAGTGTGGTATTAGTTTAGATGTCTCAAATAACATAATCTTTTGGCTGGAAATATGGCATAGAATCAGATGTACTCTTCTAGGAGAGAGCTCCTGTGATTTTCCTGTAATCTGTTGACTGATGCATTTGTCACTGTCCTGTGGGTTAGGACGCTCTGGGACGGATACAGAACGGCCGCATGTCTCATGACTTGTCACCTGCTTGCAACTCTCCAATATTTACTGTGTATGAGTAAGAGAGGGGGTAAATTTAAGACAGCAACTACCATTTTAGCAGTAAACAAAGGCAATAGAAGCAATTAGGCGTCACAAAAGAATAATTAGCAACTTGAATTAATTTTTACCACAATTGTCCACAATGAGTCAGGAAAAGAGCAAAAAGATATTAAAGCCGAGGTGCAGCCATTCTGTAGTATTTTCCTTGGTGTAAATAATCACATATGGCATAATGAATTTAAAAAAAAAATCATGGCAAAGATTTATGTTAAAATTAGCATGTCACATCAGGAAACATGAAGGAAAATGGCATAAGCTAAAAAAACCCCCAAAACAAATCACCCAACCTCCACCCCAACCAACACATCTTATGCCAACGTGTGTATGAATGTATCAACACATTATAGGTCTTCAAAAAAACCCTACTTCGCTGTTTAGCTTAGTTAAAGCTCATGAGCACAATAAGGAATATGACCTGTTGTCATGGAAGCGTCACAACCCTTGATCAAGAATTGAATAACAGAGTATAATGAGCCATGACTTTTTTCCTTAATAAAAGGAATAAGATTATTACAGTGTAGCAAAAATAGGAATATTTTAATAAGTGAAATAAAACTTGCTATTGCCAGGAATTTTTTTTTAAAAAGTACAAATTATTGATGAGCTTTGAGATGACATTCATTTTTCCATTAGCTTTTGTTAATACACCTCAGGGTATATCATTAACTAAGCTCAGAACATATGGTCTGAATATCCCATATTTGCTGACATGGTTATATTCATTTCAAGTATTTTTGTTAACAGCTATGTGCCAATTCTCCTGAGAATGAAGAAGTGAATTATGATAAAGTTCAATCGTTGTTCCTGGAGACCTCAGCTTGTTTACATCCTGACAATGTACAGTTATGCCAAACAACTTTTGTTTTACAGGGCCTGTTTCAACCCCTATAAAGCAGAATATCAGTAAGAAAATAGTGCAAAGTTTAGGAAGGGAGAATAAAGTTAATGTGTATTTACAAGACATAAGTGCAACATGTATTTATAGTGTTTTATAGTACAGCTTTAGAATGCTGGTTTTAAACTCTTAACATTTTGAAACACTTGACACTTCAGTGGTGGTTCAAACCTCTGCATAATATATTTATCTTTCCTTTGTTGCCCCTTCAAGGCCCTTCAGCAGTAATGCAGTTTCCTTGAGTTTCATGGACTTGCTGTTGAAAGCCATTGCTTAGAAAACTAAGCCAAACCGTTTAGAAAGAAAAAGATGTCTGCCAGGAACTACAGTAATTCTCTGTACTATAAACAATGGTAATATTAGTATTTATATAATTACAAAAGGAAGAGAAGATTTTAGTTCCATATACATGGTCACATCAAAATATTGAAGCTTGTAAAAGTACTTTTAAAGTGACCTGCATTATTATGACCAGATCAAGTCTCAAACACCGAATAATTTAGCACTTGTAAAAGTGAGACAATATTTTAAAAAAGAAGTATCAGTCTTCTCTTAGGCAATAAATTCAGAGACAGATAAGGCACAAGATGTATGCCTGTTGCATTGCTGGATCTCAGCAATTCCACAACTGCCTGCAAGACAAAGTTATGGGTTAACTACAGATGAACAAATTAGCAAGTATGGGAAAACCTGGTTGAAACCAAATAAATACTACATCACAAAACACATTTTGTTGACATTGTTTGAAAAGTGTGATAAGTTGTTTATTTATACGAGGATTTCAAAGCATGGTAGTGAACAACCTATAGTCAGGTGGGATGAAGTCTTTGTGATATGACCTCTGCATACATGTCTTGTGCTGAAAAATGGTTAACTGAGAAACATGGTGAGAAACTTGCATGATTTTTGCACTGGGCTTACCAATAGTGGGACTAACAAAATAATAACTCTTCTTTAATTGGTCATAAAATCTATGGAGAAGATACTGGTTTTACATTCTGTAGCTCTGAGAGTTTCAGTGATGCCACTACATTTTGGGAAGAGTCAGAGAGTAGATTGCTCAGAAATAAGATACATTTTCCAGCAGATATACTTTCCATTGCTCTTAGATACAAACCAGATGGAGTCTCCATAAGGAAATTATTTCACAGCTATTTCTTGACCTCACCTATATGAATTCTATTGTGTTTTAGTTAATTATTCATGTTAGTACAATTGATATGTGACTGGGTTATAAAGAACTAGAAACCTCTAATTAATAGAATTTACATGAGGAGATGTAGGAATCTGGTATGACAGTCTGTAACAAACTTTTTGCTGATTACACTAAATAGATAAATATCTTATATATACTTCCTATTAATGATGCATTACATTAGGTTTTGATTAGGCTTAATGAGATCTACTTTATGTCTGCAACAGTGCTCAAATTACATCAAAAATTACAGAAATGGAATAAAATGAAAATACTCTCCTTCAATTTGGTTGAAATGGCCTTAATTTATATTATTATGCAGCCCATTGATTTCTTTGAAGAACATCCAAGCTGTTTCCACACTTATTTTTATAAGGATATGGTTTAAATAAAAGAACTATCAGAACCGTTCTTGTATTCAGCCACATACATTGTCATTACTGGCAGAATATCATCCCATTCCTTTGAAATTAGAAACGTTTGTCAGATATCGCAGGTTTCAGCCACGTTTCTCTGTGAATTCTAATTAACATGCTAAGTTTAATGAGCCGCCCTGAAGGTTTTGCCGCATTTTTATAATGAATATTTTTAGTGCCTGCTTTAGGATTCAAAGACACCATATAAGGGTTTTGCTAAAAGCCTTCTGAGTTTTCTGCATCAGTCTTCACTTTTTACTGTTCTGGTTATTTGGTATTATAGTGACACATGAAGCTCCAGCCGATCAGTGGCCCTCATGCCAGATACAGTATAGTCCAATGGGGAGAAAATTGTAGCCCAATCTTGTCTCTAGAATCAGAATCAAAATTAAAAAAATGCACAAAAAAAATCCCAACAAAACCCAGCAGACAAGCAGTAGGTGAACTTTAATTCCTGGAGTCCCATGGCAGCCTAACCACAAAATCATCAAGAGGCTCTGCTCTCCTGACTTGCAGATTGGATCCAGCTTAGTGGGATATGTTTTTGGAGAGGCTCTGCAGGCATTGACAGGGGACAGGGTCTGAGCATGCTGGTCGTGGTTCTGGTACCCCAACTTCTTTTCCAGTCATCTTGTCTTTTCATTTCCCACAATTAAATTCTGCCCCTCACTGTCGCCGACTCTTGACCTTGTTTTCTTGTCTGTTTTGGTACTGTAACTGGACATAAAAACAATCTCAGGTCCCTGGCTCTTTTGTCAGAAGGGTTGTTTGTGCTGGGTTGCCTGACCAATGCACACTCAAAGTGTGAACTGGATCTTGGAGACATCAGGTGTGAGAAAGTCTGGTGGGTCATGGGCCAAGAAACAGTCCTTTAAAGGAGACTTCCAGGGAGCAACTTTAAGGCTGCTTTAATACACAGATCAGGCTGGGAGGGTCATTTAAATTTTATTCTCACATCTGATACACAGTGCTCTTTATAATTTGTACACCCTTGATATTTATTTGGTAGGTGAGTTTCTCTGTCTAAGAGAAATTACTTGCAAAGATCTTTTCCATTCAGATTAATTTGGATTTTGTTTTGTTTTATTTCTTTAAAACACAGCTTAACACATTTTCAGTAGAAGTAGTTATTTTGAATATAACTTTGATAAAACTATATTGCATTTTAACTGAAAAGCTGAACTAAAACTACATTTCACATAGTAAAATCAAATGTTTTCAGCAACAATCATGTTCTCCTTAGAATTCTGCCTTAAATTAAACCATATTTTTAGCCTTTAAAGCTTTTGTAGAGAAAATTTTTTCATCAGCTTTCCCGGCACACAGAAATTTCTGAAGAACAGAGTGTGGTTTACTCTGAAAGGAACATCTGCATCCATACGGAGTATGGCAGCCTGTGAGTCCATGCTGGCACTGATTTAGCCAGCACGCTGTGGAAGATTACAGATGTGCCAAGTTGTTAACAGGACTATGTTGATCCAAATTGCCTGCTAAGGGGCAACAACCACTATTTCAGTCCACAGTCAGCAAGAGACTGAACTGAAGCTGTGGCCTTTTAGCTAATTATAGATCAATTACTTTGTCTTCGGATACAGAAGGATGAATTTCAGCCACAATATATTCCTTGGATGTTAACAAAATGCCAGGCTCCTGTTCTATTTATATACAGCATTCAGTTAAAATTCACTTCCTAAACTAGAATCACAAAATATTCTTTTTTAAAATTCACGGGCTTGTAGATTTTGGTGCTGTTATGAAGTGTACTAACTTCACTTCTATAAAGACTGGAATGAAACCTCGGAAGTTCACTGGGCTGTTACAGCAAATCTACTTGTAGCGTAGAGGGACCTATCACCAATGTGGAACTATTGGATTTTTGCTGTTAAAAACCAAATCCATGTCCATTAAACACAATAAAATTTATCCAGAAATCCTTTTTTCTCGTGGATATTATCCAAGTCTAAAAGATTATTTGCTGTAATAGTACTGTCTGTGTGCACCTATCCTACCTTAAGACATGACTACTGTAGTTTTTTACATTGTCCAAAAATTATCTGCAATTTTGCTGTCTTAAGAGTCTCATGGTAGATATGATGAAGAACACATTGCCCAAAATGTGATCAATAATCACTACAGCTTGCATCATTTAGACATCTTTTAATTCCATTTAAATATAAAATAACATTTTATATTGTGAGGATGGTCAAGTAGTGGCACATGTTGTAGACAGAGAACATGGAGTCACCATCCTTAGAGATATTCAAAACCTGACTGTACGTGGGCCCGGAGCAACCTGCTCTAGGTGACCCTGTTTTGGGCAGGGCATTGGACTAGATGCTCTCCAGAGGTCCCTTCCTACCTCAATCATTCAGTGATATCTGTGAAATTTTACAACTGTAAGCCATTGCATCTTTCATTTCACTTCATTCACCAATATGATTCTTCATCATGAAAACTCTACAAAGTTTGATAACCAGCAGAATAAAATCTATGCATTTCTTTGCTCAGTAATTTCATGCACTGTCTCTTCCTTATGGCTGTCTCAGCATGTTTAGTCAGTTCAATTTAATTTTTTAATAGCTTGATTTATTACCTAGTGCTAAAACATAAAACCTTTCTGTTCCCTGTTTTCTACTTGTATGTCTGCATATTCATCCCAAAGTGGTTCTTTACATAAATATTTGGGAGAATGGAACTATTTTTTAATGCCATTTATAGATGCTGAATCATTAGCCTTTCAGTATACCAGTATGGTCAAATATGAAGTCCTTTGGGAATCAAGAAAGTTCAGTTGTCCTTCATCTGTGATTTTTTTTTTTTCATAGAATATCTCATTGTCCTTTTTGTTACCAATAATCTGAAAGATGCACATATATTTTAGATAAACCAAAAGTCAAGGCCTTAATTTCCAAGTTTTGTTGATGTGAATGATAATTTATTTGTAAATAGCAAGATTTCTGCTTTTAAACAGGTGATGTTGGTGTTCTTCCCTTGCAGCTATTGCTGCTAGACAGACATCGATAAATGAATGTGTGAAACTAGCATAACATCTTTACATTCCTACTTAGATTATAATAGCCGGTTCTATGTGTTTCCTGCTGATGACAGCATATCTTCTCTTTTGAACTTCTAACAAGTAGAACAGGGAAAAAGAGGAAAAAGTGGCAGATACCAAAGGCAGAATATTTCTCATTAGAGCAGTGAGGGAGGCAGCAATACATGTTTTCAAGCCACCAAACATCGAGGTACTCAGAGAACACTGAAGTACTATTGAGGTAGAATTTAGCCAAATTGTGCTTAATTTTAATTAAATTTTGCCTGTTGATCTTCTGTCTGAAGCTGTTTTTGAAAGTATTAGTCAAGACAGCTCATGTGTTTAGAAGAAACATGGAAAAATATGTTCTTTTGTACTGTTGACATAATTTGGTGATGTTTTATTTTAAATAATTTAAAATATGGTAGCCGTGTGACCTCTGTGTCAAACACATGACATTTTTGTCCTTGTGAAAACCTGTCCAGGTCTGGGAGATTAATAAGCCTTTGAAGATTGTCAGTCAACAGGCACGTTCAGCTAAGACTTCTGTGGCCTATTCTTCTTTGCTGGTACATGTTCTCTGAAAGACTTACATGTGTCCAGGGTGCACATGAGCTGTTTGCCAGAGTGATGGTGTATTTTTCAGTCTAGGCAGGTAAAGCAGGATTTTCCTGTAATTTCAGTGTTTTGTCTGGGCCAGGAAGGATAAAGTACTATCCAAGACCAGGCAACCCATTATTTCTGAATTCTCAGCAATGATCCCATTCCTGCCTCTGCTAAAGGAGCAGTTTGCTTTAGGTAGAAGGCTGGATGGGGGATAAGATAAGAAAGCAGACTTGAGTTGGGAACATGAAGAGACTGGGACTGGAAGACTGGACAATGGGAAGAAAACAAACTGTGCTGGAAAATTAGGAGTGGGGGAGGGTGTTGGAAATCAGCAGAAGAGATAGATTGGTAGAGTTTGGACTGGTTATGACTAGGAAGGAGGGAGCTGTGAGCTGTGAGCTGTCTGGTCTCCATGTCTGGAGACAGCTCCAGACTGGAGAGACATGGAGACCAGACAAGCCTAGAAGCAGAGATGGGCTAGACAAACAGACAGAAGTAATGACGTTAGCTATACTTGAAATACTCCTTTACAGAAATAATGTGTTTCTTTCTTACTCCCTAGTTTCCTATACATTGCATACATACATCCCCAAAGTAAATTGTAGGTACCAAAGATGCCTTTTCCTTCCTTTGCATTGCACAAGTACATTTTTAGTGTCTTGTTTTCAGAAGTGCAGCATGCTTTTTCTCTCATTGTTTGCTTAATAGACAGCAATTTTAGGTTCATAATATATTATTTTTGGATATGGGGAGAAATCATTAAAAATGAAGCCAAAAAGAAAATAATACTAAGTCCCTTGCACCATTTACAGTTTTTTAAGGTCTCTATTTATTCTTGCCTCTAGAGAAAACTCTAGCAATATTTCTGCAAGATGAGATTTATATGTTTCCTGTGATTTTTATGGATACTTACTTTCCTGATGCATCTTTGAAATGTCATTACTTTGCAGAGGCAACCACTGCCCTTTTAAATGGTTCTATTAAAACATATTTTAGGTCCCCTGCAGCTTTCTCAAACAAATCCTAGCAATAACAACTTAAGCCTCCTTTGTTAATGATTGACTTGGTAGACCTACCATTCAAAATAACAGGGTTTTTTTCTATTTTTCTTTCTATTTTTAGCAACACTAGTAAATACCTGTCTTCGTTTTTTTCTTGGTTTTCTCTTTATTCCAAAGGAGTAAGTTTTAAATAAAATGGAAATAGGTAATGTCATCAAAGAGATTGCCTTAGTACTAGCTTTATGTAAAGGAACCTTTTTTTTTTTCTAAGTTACAGTAATAGCAATGAGAGTCAGAATCTAATTTGATTGAAAAAGGGACATTTAGCAACAGCTTTATTTGTGGTTCTGCATCTTTAGTATGTAGGATTACTGGTAATTACTTGTATTACTTCCCTTTCTACTCCACAAACAGTAGTTATTCTAAGAATACTTGTAGGGAAACCATCCTTCTCCGAAGTCAGGGAATTTTAAGAGCTGACAAAGGTCACCAAGACATTCTGATCTCGTAGAAGATCTGTTATTTCTTTTTTATTTTTTTTAATACTGATACAAATATAGAAAACCAAATCAAATTTGGTTGGATTCATACCATACAAAAATCAATATAATTGAAAACAAAACCAATATGTTTTTTTATAACTGTTGACATTAACAGAAGCATAGAATGATTTTTTCCAGAAAAGCTGTATTCAATTTCCTTTTCCTTATTAAAAAAAAGAAATATATATTTGGCTTTCAGATACTTGATGATGCCCAGTTAGGAACAGAAAATATAGAAAATTTTAACACCTTAAAATCAGACCATTAACCAAAGTAGTCAGATTTATTCTAATATTTTTCATGTAAACTTCAGTTTAGTAAGATGTTTAATTGTGTAGCTTTAAATAAATGAACAATGCAATTTCATTGCTTAAGCATCTAACTAGCACCTTCACCGGGACAAGTACCAATATGTGCACATATGTGTACATATGTGTAAGTACTGATCTGAATACAAAGTTCAGTGCTTTTCTTGACTCATACGGTAACTGTGGAAAGTAAAATAAATTCAGCATGAAATTTCAATATTCTCACTTAAAATACTGTTGGAAGAAATATCATGGCACCAAACAGCATACATTTTATTTACATGCAAGTGAAACTCACACAAGCCATCAAGCAAAATTTATTTTTTCTGCAAAAAGATTGTTAAGCACTTAGTATATTTGGGTACCTATTAATTTTGGATAGATATTAGGAAATGGCATTCCAGCAAAACATGTAAGAATTCTAAGTCTTCAGGTGTTCTCTTTTTTCCCTTTTTTCTTTGCACCACTGAATTTAGATTTAAGGTTTGAGCAGAAGTAGTGGCTAATTACAGTCATAGTTTGAAGATTATTACAAAGATAGTCATTCACCTGCTAAAGCCATCACTTCTTTCATCTTTGTTGCAACAGCTTTTTTATGTCTTTTACAGACTTTTAAATGATTTTTTAAAATATTACAAATCACTTCATATCTCCTTGCACATAAGAAAGCTTTAGCAGTATTGCATGACTGTAGAGAAGATTCAAATTTCTCTTTTTAGTTCATGCTTATATTTACTTAAAACTAAGGTGTTAATGCCAATATTTTGAAAGGAAAAATATTGGCTTAGCTGAAGCCTGCCTCTGCTTATGCGTGTGCATGAGACAAATCTGACTCCATCTGGTAAACGTCAAGGCTGTCATGGAGCAGTGACAATTCCAAGGAGAGTGAAAGAAGCAGCCATGCTCCCTCTCCCTGCAATTCTAATAGCATGTCTGCATGTCCTTGTATTTTTGAGCATCTTCCTCAAGGCTGACATGACAAGAATGTTTTTACCTTACCCACCTTCATAAAAATATATTGTTGGCTTTTTTTTTAAAAAAAAAACAACATTCCTGTCATTGGAAGGATATAAACACTTTAAAATCAGCTGCATCTGTTAACTCTTACTGCACTGCCTAGATCCCAGTGGGAGGAGCTGATGAAAAACAGAGAGAAAATTGGCAATGAGTTTACAAGCCGACTGTGATGAAGGATATATATGCATACTATATTACATAAGATGACTTGGGCATGGCAGGCTGCCCATTATACTGGTGTTCCCCCTCCCTTCTCCCACCTCTGTTTTAATGATCAGTGGAGGCTTGAGAGTGAACTTTTGAGTTCTGTCATCTGTGAAACAGGCTGTCTGAAGACCAAAGTGCCTTCTCTCTGTACATCTTGAAACCCAACAGTATCTATCCAAAGATAGAAAAGTATTGCTGGAGAGAGTCACTACTTGGTTTGGTAGTCTGCATAGGAGCGGTAAGAAAGAATGACTTCTTCCCCACCTATTTTTACTATAGACCTTTATTCCTTTATTGAATATGAACCCAGCTGTGTATTCTGAATGAGCTTTCTGCAAGAAGGTGCACAGGCCCTTAGTAACAGCCATTTTGATGACATCCCACTGCTACAGATGCTGGAGCACATGTGTCTGTGTAGGCACCTTTTTCCTTACTGTGCAATAACTCAGAAAAATATTTCAGTACAATATCTTGTAAGAGGCGATTCAGTGACTGATGCTGCATGTCTCATGTCTGCTTTACTCTCACAGGACTTCACTGTTTGAATATTATACTCATTGCTAGAAGTAGCTGTCTTATCACATGTGCTTTCGACAGTAAGATTGAGAGAGATCTCTAACTCCAAGACCCAGTCATTGTTTTTTATATATAGGATGTTTACTTTTGCTCAATTAACTGAAACCCGGATTAGCTCTGTGAGGTGATAAACTGGCCCAGGCTCTAGTGCAGCAAGTTAAAGGTGAGTCCATAGACCAGTGTAGAGAGAGAGTGTGATATCTAGCAGTAAAAAAAAAAAAAAAAGAAAAAGAACTCCTCTGTTTATCTGTGTAATATTCTCTCTGTATAGATACTGTTAGCATGGATAAAATGGAATAATTTTCACCAATAGTATATTTTTCTACTGATAGCAAAACCCATTTCTTTCTGTCAATATTATTCACAGCAGCCTTGTGAGATTTAGCTGTATAATCTCTATACTTGTTAAAATTGTAAAATATTGCGTAAAATAAATTCTTAAATTCCAATTCAGAGAGAAATGCAATGATGTGATGCATACACTGGAGCTGACCCCCACCGGGTCTTGCTGGTGCTGGTGGAAAGGTTAAAAATACAAGGGTACATGGCAACATGGATGACCCTTCTTCCTAGGCTATTGCCCTTGGTAGAAATCCTTACCCCCAGTTTACACTTCTGCAATATGTGAGAAAGTATGTAAGCAGAGAATCATCAGAAGAGTATTTAAGCTACCTGGGAATGAAATTCAGTAGAGAAGAAGGCAAAATGGGAGGTTCCTTCTGCATGACATCCTCTTCTGGCATTAGGCACACATTTTCTTGTCTCAGAATGTAAAAGCAAATGCCCCAGAATAGTCAGCAGTACTGAGGAAGACAACTGAGGTTAAGGTTGTACTACTTTGCCTAACTAGGATTTTTAAACCATCTAACTATCAGACAGGTAGGCCTCTTCCTTCTGCTAGCTCTTTGCTGCTTTGTAACCACAATTCAATGTTCACAGGGGCCAGGACATGAACAGAGTGACTGTAGTCCAGAAACGAATACAAAATTATTTCTTCAAACTGAAGCAGATCCTAGAAGAGAAAGCAGGATTGTTCCCACAAGTATTTAGATACATATTGTGTGATCTCTATGTGAGTTACCTAACAGGCACTGTGTTATCTGCCTTTTGTCTTAGATGTGGTCTGGATTTGCCCCTGGAATAGAGCCATTTGACAGTGGAAAGAGAGAGATTGTCCCTGGGATATTGGCTTGACTAATAACTCTCTCCATATATTTTTTTTTGTGGAAATATGTTGGAGATTAGGTAATTTTCTACATATCCCTGGGGAAAACACAAAGTTAGCTGTCTCAAAGGGCACTGGGCTTGGATGCTTAGTGTCAGAAGCTCAGTTTTTTATATACCTGGTGTAAAACCTTCAGCCATTTCTACAATAAATATTAACTTTAGAACGCTGACAGTAACTGAGTGGTCTCCACTATGTGCTGCAGCTTGGATCCAGCCCTGCACTGACATTTTGCTCAGCAATAAATAGATACCTTTGGGCACAAATTTGCAAAATGAGTTACCATAACCACAGTCATTTGATGGGCCATCAGGGCTTGAACAGACCTCTGACCACTCTTTTTCATAGCTATAACCTGCACATTTAAAGCCAAATTAAGTTAGTGCACACAATCTGGGCAATATTTGACTGTGAAAGTAAGAGTTACAGTGTGCTCATACTGTGAGGTCTACACCTGTCCTAGTTCAGGCTAGGCTTGAACAGGCTATCTTCAAGAAACTTGCCTTTGACTATCCTGACCCTTAAAGATGTGGTACTTCCATTCTTTGTATGCTTACTAGAAGAAATTTGACAAAATACTCTAAGAAATTTGACAAAAAATACTTTATGTACTCGTGCTCATAAATACGCCGCCACGTAAATGCTTGGCATGGTCCTTAAATATAACTTAAAAAAAAAAAGAAAACCCTCAAAACCACATCAATAGGAGCAAACCTTAAACTGAGAATGAATTAATACAGATGATTATGGTAATTTTATATCTCAAAAAATGATATCTGGCTTATAATAAAAACAGACATCATGGAATATCATCTTCAAAATATATTTAGTAGTCCGTATTTTGTCAGCTTGTTTTATTTACTAACATCTCCTGATTGGGGAGGTGGTTGTATGTTGACTTCACAGGGAAATAGATATTCATACTCGTGTTTCTTCTTCTCCAATATGTGAATTGATGGTGGCTCTGCAACCCGATGGGGAATGCTTCTGCTGTACCAAGAGATATAAGGGAGGTAGCGAAGTGGACAGCTGCAGCAGAGTGGGGCTCTGGGGATCAGCGCCCCAGCAGGTAGCACATCTCTAGGGACACTGCAGCACCCAGCCCATTCCTCAGGCGACACATGTAGCTGCTCAGCAGATCAAAGATGCCCCAGACCAGCAGGGGAGTCCACAAACCAGACTGGGGCCATGATACCAACACGGCACTTACTATTGGATTCAGGGAATGAAAAGGAAATGATGCATTTTTTGTCTCTCTCCTTCTTTCCCCCCTCCCCAATTATGGAAATGCAAGTGTTCATGTCAAGGCTTTTTTAAAAATCTTTTGGCCCTTTTTCCCTCCTAAGCTATTCTGAACTATTTAGGAGTTGTTGCTTATTTTTTCTGTCCTGCTTTGTTCCTACAGCAGTGAGAGAGAACTTTGATGTATGAATGCTCACTGCACTGTACAAAAATGTTATGAATCATTGCATTTATTTCTGCTTCCTTGAGTACAAAGGTCTTACTCAGCCTATTTCATACCAAAATATACTATTACTCACGTGTTCAGCTGAGACCTACAGTCTCAGCTAATATGAACCACAGTTCCCTTACTAAAAGGTGACAGAGCTTCTGTCACAGGTAGGTTTTAAAGGGTTTTGTAAAGTATATCTATATGGTTTGGTAGCTGTGCATAATATTTAATTGCACTTTTCTTTTTCACTCAACAGTAAAATACCTTTAGTAAGTATTATTTCTGTGTGTGATGGTGAATGGGAAGACATGATTTGTTTGTGTCTCAAAGAACACGGTGAAGAAATTACTTTAGCTATATATGTGCTATTTACAGATAAATCCTACCTGGTTTTGTTTATACCTTTGCAGAATTACCACGACTTCTCAGCATTTTGGTGAAATATAGCACTAGCGTATTACTAGAGTAGGAGTTTATTTAAGAGAGTCCTAACTTAAACATACAGGCATATATTTCACAGCACTGTACTTCAGCTCTAAATTTAGCCCAGTGAGAAGACTCTTCCAAATTAGTAGACTCTTGTAATTAGCCTTGAGTTTACTGGGGTAGAGGAGAGCATAGAAATTGTACATAAGGATCAAACAATTCTTGCATTCTTTGAAACAGAAATGTCAGCTAAGCCTTTGAAGTGTTTATTGTCCCACCAGAACACATCCAGCATACACTTAAAAGTATTGTTCAACTTTTTACAATGATAAAATTCCAAAGTAACCTGATTAGGCTTTCTTTTTTTCCTGTGCAGGGAAGGGAGGCTCAGGAGTCATCTCCTGAAAGGAAAAGTGACATTACTGGACATGTAGGGGCCTGACTCATGAGGAATTAGTTGCGAAAGTAATATTTATTACTCTCTTCCATTTCAAATGGACATAATATCCTTGTGTCCCTAAAGGCATTACTGTGCTCATAGCAGAGCTGTGAAAAACTGTTGTGTTTTTGCCCACAAGCCATTGCAATTCATTGTCCCCTTTCACTTATGGTTCAACTGCTGCACCTACCTGTGAACTAGGGTAGCTGAGATGCAGGTGCACATTTGTTTCTGCCAGTTCTCCCACAGGTGTGATAACCTCTGGCAAAGGGATGAGGAAGACAACAGTAAGATAATGGGGGTTATATATTTGGGAATACATAAAAATAAATTACTACAAGATCTGCTAGGGCTTTCGGAGGTATAAAGACTGTCAGAGATGTGAGGCAGGACATGTTGGTGCTTGACTATTTCACTTCTCCTGACCCAGTTTATGGCATTGACTTTCTTCTTCTTACTATTGAATTTGATGTGATTACACTCCTTCCAGACAAATGAGTAATAGTATTTATAAATGTCACCTTATATGCAAAACAAACCAGGAAGAAAATCTTCCAGAAGAAAAATAAGAAAAGTGAAAGCAGACATAGATTTTTTAAATTCTCTGGAAAAAGTTATTTCCTTTAGAATTGTTGTTACCTTCCTAAGAAGAAACACAGTATCTAACGTACTTAGAGCTTATTAGGAATTTCCCCTTTTTCTTTCTTTCTCTTATTCTTTCTCTCTTTCTTGCTTCCTTTCTTTCTTTTCCTTTCTTCTTTGCTCTTTCCTCTTCTTACTTCTCCTCCCTTCCTCTCTTCCTTCCTTCCTCCCTCCCTCCCCCCCCTCACTTTTTATAGATATTCTAATAATTCAATCTAAAATGCATATTGCAGCTCAAGGCCAGCCATGTTCCTACTATTCACAAAGCAGTCAGCTATTCCATGACATCAACTATTTTAAATTATTCTTCTGCTTGATTATTTGGTTGGTTATTTGGGGGGTAATACTGGAAATATTAGACTTTGAGAATATAAATCATATACTGCCAGACAGATGGAAGTTTGCCTTGTCCAAAAATATAAAATATATGACTCATATTTATCTTTGGTTTTCCACTGTAAAGAATGAGTGTCAGCTTCCTGTGTAATTTTGATTTGTTTATCCAGCAGTTTTGTTTGTCCATGCAGTTTTCTCTTTGCCAGTTGTGGTCTATATTTGGTTTCCATAAAAGGTATGTTTTCTTTGAGGCTATCTTTTTTTTTACCACTGCCAAAACCACAAGTGATGCACCATTACTTGGACTTTTGTTCTTAATTTAAACTTGGCATAGTGTCTCCCTCTGGTGTAAAACATGAAACAAAATCCATTCTGACATAAAAGCTAGGAGGTAACTCCTTCATTTGAGATTGTGTGGGTTCTGTTGTATGGAGTGAGCTTTTCTACTTTCCTTGTATTGGGAAGGGGAGTGACAAAGGATAATGCTAGAATATTTACCTGATGGTTGAATATTTATTGGAGTCAGTCCATCTTATGGAGTATACTGGGAAGTCTGTCATCAGGAATTGAAAAGTTAAAAGTTGGGGAAGCAGCAGTTTATTTTGAAGAGGGTGTTCCATCAGAGAGCCATACCAAACCCTTCTTACAGTTTTTCCTAATCTGAATTACTTTGGTGCCTTTGAGCAAACTGGAAATATGTGAAAGTGGAAGAAAATCAGTTCCAGTTGCTAAAACATAATCACATGCGGATCTGCCCAGTAGCAATGCCAATGACAAGTTCTGATGTGAAATACTCATTAGATTAAGATGACAGCAGTTGAGGAGGTTTCTTTTTCTTTCTCCCCTGTTTCTTTTCCTTTCCTTCCTTTGCTTCTTTCTTTTCCTTTCCTTCCTTCCTTTCCTTCCTTCCTTTACTTCCATCTTTTCTTTACTTCCTTCCTTCTAAGAACAAACTTGAGATTCCAAATCAGTGTGAAGCATAACAGGTTTGGAAGAATGGGTCACAGGGAACTGATAGACTTGGAAGCACAAAAGCTCCCTGTGTTTCACTTTGTATTGTAAATATAATTTATTTATTTATTCACCCTGGAGAGAAAGGAAATTACAATATAATGTTTTACCTTATGCAGTCCTAGCCAATCATACCGAAAGCAGTCTGTGAAGAAAATAATATACAAAACTTCTGTGGATGAAACTGTGAGCTTACTTACCTCCCGCGGGCCATAGGGACCTGTTATCCAGTCATGGTTGTGCAGTCTGTTTGCAGTGGGTGTCACTGCAATCTCAGACAGCATCTGCTAAAGTTCCTCTGACAACAGGCTGAGAAAGCAGCATCCTTTGGCTTTTCGCAGCCCTTCATCACTATTGAAGTCAATATGAGTTCATTGACCGTTCATTGCATTGTCGACTATCACAAGCTAGTCCTTAATCATCTACCTTTCTCCTTCTTCCCTTTATTTAATCATTTTTGTCCTGGGAAAGTAGCAGCAAGTTATAGGCAGCACAACGCTGTTGTTTTACCTCATATTGTCTTAGCCACACAGCAGTAAGTTGCTGTGTTTGAGCTCTTTACCAGCATCTGTATCTCAGTGTGGATGAGAGAAGTAGGATGTGGAGAATGCAGGAGGCTTGAGTTCTGCAGTCTGTGCTGCTTTGTCACAGAGCCTCTTCCCCTTCCTTACCTTGCCTGGTTCTGAAGTGGAAAATGTTGCTATTTCTGCCTTCAGACAGGGAGGAAAAGCACAGAGAGCATACCTTTCTATTTGTTAGAGCAGCTCAGTTCAGATGGTAATGAATAGTATCAGCTTGGGATTTAAGGCAGATGGTTCTATATTTTGTAAATAAAAAGGTATTCCAATCAAACAATTTGAACAACTAACCTCCCCCCCCCCCCCCAAGAGGTAGATCAAGTACTCTGCTATTTGTCCTTGACATGTAAATGTGGGTCTCCAAGCATCTCTGCGTCCTTGCTGTTGTGATGTCTGATGATGAAAGTCATTCCAACTTCATTCCTACTGACACTTTGAACTAGTGCTTTTCTGAAATTTTCAAAAAAAACCACACAAGAGATCCTAATACTAGCTGTACCAGATTTAATATCTGTACCTGGATATAACAGCAGTATTGGATCTGTTGGAAAAGCAAAACTTCATTTTGTAGTGTCCCATTTTTTTCCCTATTTTTATAAAAAATTTCAGTCAGCTATAGTCTGCATTACAAATAAAGGAAACAGTTCTCCCATTTAAGTAAGAGCACAGCTGAATAGTGCTTTTGACATGCAGGGTATGATTTTCCAGTGTTTGAATGGGGATGATAAAGAATACAGGCATACAGTTCGAAATCCTCATTTCCGTGCACTGTAACCGAGAGGAGCGTGCCTGAAAAGCCTGAGGAAAGAGACCCGGAAGGCAGCACTCTGTTAATTATAACTCTAGCTGTGGAAATCTCACATTTGGTATCAGTAATTTCTGTTGCTTTGGCGTTTTCAACGGTAAAAGCCGTGGTTTATTGCCTGCATCACAAAGTACTGAAATGGCTAATTTTTGTAATGATACCCAGCAGTAAAAGGGTACTAATACAAAATGTTATTATTTTAATGTTAAGATAGAGTGTGACATATATGAAATAGTAATTTAGGGTCTTTTTTTCCAAGAAAAAGGCCCACAAATGCTTTGCCACTTCGATTTCTTCAGGATTACCATGTATAGTTCATTGCAAAAATCACATATAAACTACAGTTGTGTAGCATAACTTATTAAAGCATTTCCTCTTTTGATGTATCTGTTTCTATAAGGTTTCCATATATGACCTAGATAGCAGATTTATCGTAGCCACATTATATCATCACTAGGCATTTCCATCATCACTTACAGGAATAAGAAAATTGAATTTTGCTTAACATGGATCAATTAAAGGAATAAAGATGATGAGCCTTTAAGCACAAGTCAGATGATGCTGAAGTCCAGTGAACTCCCCCAATGTATTAGACATCTGCTTTGTTGCTCTCAAGTTCCTTGATTTTTTTCCTTAATCCCATCCAAGATGTTCTTCAGCTATATAAAATGAACTTTTGTTTTTATGCTGTTCTCAGGGCTTAGTTGAGAAACAGGAGTGCAGCTGTGATGGCCTTGGCCATAGACTTTTTTCACTGAGACACATTCCTTTCTCCTTGCCTGCATCACTGGGCTCTCATCCAAAACCAACTAGATTGTGTTTATATTGTGTCCTCCTTTGCTTTAGCCTTCGTTAGGATCCTGTCATGTTCAGCCCTCACACTATGTCACATTCATTATGGTGACTCCTTTATTCCCCTTTCCCGAGACTTCGTCATGAGAACTGTGTCACATTACTTTGTGCTGAGCACATTTAACATTTTTTTTGTTAGAAAAAGGACAGAGAAATGGTTCCAGGGATACCATGAGATCAAAATATCTTCATCAGCCCAAATTCTTAATACTCTTAGTAATTTTAACCTCAGCTTGATTTTCTAAGAATGCTCAAGTTTTGTCAATCGGAATTTCTAAAAGATCTAAAACATCAAATGCCAGACTGTCATCCGAGACTTTAATTTCTGATTGCTCCATGCCATTTTCCACTCTTTTGCATTTGATGTTGCAATCCCTCAGTTCAGTGTTTCTTACTCTCAGTGAGAAGTATATGATTGCTAATGCAGAGGCTTTTTACTGGCCCAACAAATTAGTAAATACAAATCTACAGGCAATTCCACCTTCAGGTGCCCTTGAAAACCTTCTTAGACACTTTATCCTTACAATGAAAGATAATTGCTGAAAAAATTGCACACAACTTTCTAATCAATTCATCAAGATATGGAATTTGTGCTGATGTGTCTTGCTGTAAAAAATGAAGTTAGTCTCATTTTCATTAAAAAAATTACTTTTTCTTGGAGGATTCACTTTTGAATGAATATTGGAGTTCAGTTTTTTAGTATTGTGAAAACTAAACATTTTCTATATGCAAAACTGGAGAGAACAAAACTGCTGAAAGTTATTGGAAGAAATGCATATAATTTGCACAGCCATTTAATAAGGGAATGGTTATGTGCAAGTGATTGAATTAAGAGTTTGATCCTTTCCTTCCCTTTCCTGATCCCCTCCCTTCTCTTCTCTTCCATTGCCATTCCTTTTAATCAAATAAAAACTACTGAAATGTGTTTAAATCTAAGTTTCCCTAGAGTACTGGGTCACATTTTGCCATTAGACCATGAAAACCAGTGATATGCCGAAGGGATATGAGGATCTCCCTGAGGCCCCTTGTTACAATTTTGTGTCCAGTGTTTATCAGAGTGGTTTATTTGTCTGTTATGCAGTTCTCCATCTCTAGATGCTGCAAATATCCTTTCCACAGCTGACATGTGTCTTGGCTCATAAAATTTTCTCTAAATGAAAAATATTGCATATCTGGCCACACTAAATAGAAGGAAAAGAATTTCTCGGTGGAGGTTATCCATAAACAAGTTATCCACCACATCTTCCATCAAGTAACACAAACTGAGCAGTGCATTATCCTATCTACATATTCTGTATGTTTTGTCAGCAACATATAAACATAGCCAAATGAAACTTAATGAACTATCTCTTATTTTTAGTCAGGAAAGAAAAATATTTCTTCTAGTCTCTTGCCAATGATAAATCACAAAACATGGGAGAATTTTTTCTTTTTTTTTTTTGGTGTAGGGGAAGAAGAGCATCTAATGTTGAAATTTCAGTGACACATCATGGCAAGTGTATTTACTGGAGGTTTTTATAACATAGGTGTCTCTACACATCTCTCTTTTTTTAAAAAAGCTTGAGGTACTTTTTAAGTCCCAAAATTTGTATCAGGCTACAAGCTTTTAAGTATGAAGCAAACTGAGTTCACCTGAAGGTTTTTGCAATGAGAGGGAAGATTTTTAAAAGAACAAATGGGAGGTAGGTACATATAATTGTGTAAAAGTCCCTTGTGAAAATAATCTACGGTGTACTCTGCCTAGATGATCCACCCACTTCAAGCTAGTTGTGTGGGTGTGTCTGTGCAAACCCAACTGCATGATTTAGACAAACGTAATTAATACAAACTCAAACTGTGTATCAACACCCAGGAAATTTGAATGGAGAGTTCACAGGAATTTTTAAAATGAGAATTAGAGAAAGTAGTATATCATTTAGTGAAGAGCCTGATCTGGTAGGCAGTACTATTCCTGGTCCTTGACTATGTCCTTTGCTATGACTCCTATGCCACCGTATTAGTTCCACTAACAAACTGAATGAAATCTCATGTTCTCCTGGGTACAGTACTACCTCTCCTGTTCACGTGACTTCTGCTTCCCATTCTAGCTGTACATGATGATACAGTCATCTATTAAAGCAGGCTTTTAGCACTTCTAAACTGACATCCTCGGGGGGGTTTGCAAGATGGAAATTGAAGAGAGAGACAATGAAGTGGGTAAAGCTTGAATGAGACTCAAGACTCCCTGAAAATTTATCCTAGGCACCAACCTACACAAGCAGCTATAAAATATTCTGTTGGGGAGCACCTGGCCTTAAGGAGCTTACCTTATTGAATACAGACTTCTATTAAATATTGCACTTAAGATATTTTCTTGATAATTGCATGGAAGGCACAGAGCTGGACCATCCTTCCTGTTTTCCCACTGGAGTACTGCTACTGGGCCTACTGACAGCCATAGCATGTGTTCACAAGGGGAAACATCAATCACAGAGCCAGGAAGGTTCAGACTCAGGGTAGGAAATAACAGGAATTTCCTATCTCCTAGACTTAAGCTTTAGCTATGGGATTATAGCTACCTGTAGAGGCCAGTTTGTAACAGGTGTTATCTGATTTAAACTTAAGTAATATTCAGGAGTTAATGTAACTCCCTTTTGCACATAAACAGTGCTCTGAGCCCTCTGCATCCATACATACACATATACACATGTTTTTGTTATTTTCATGGGCATGGAGTAGCACAATTTTCCAGGAAATTCCCAGCTGAGAAATGACTTCAGGCTGCAGACCATTCTTCTGATCTTTCTTCTTCTCATGAATTTTAAACCTGCAGGAGATGCATTCTGATACAGCTGAGGGCACAGGAGTAATTATAGGTTTTCTTTGCTTTGGACACACTTATTTCTCTGGGGGTTGCTTTCCTAAATGTGGAGTGTAAGAACCACCTAAATAAACCAGGTGTCAGAAATTGATTCACACAATCATTTTTATAGTGAACTGAGCAGCTGAGCCTCCCAGACTCCTGAACTCTGCTAAAGCCATAAAGATTCTCCTGTGTAAAATTAGGATATAAGGCATTTAGCATTTAAAAAGCCTTTTTTTTTCATGAAGTTAGACCCAAGCATTGCAGGGTAAGTTCATGGGGTTTAGGGAAATTGTTGTTTCGACTTGCTGTGGTTATGTAGATGAATGAAACAGTTATTTTTCATTTTACCTACTCTGTTTGTTGACAGTCATTAATTAGGTGTTCAGGTGGAGTTTTTTCATTAATAAGCAATTGCTGAAGTTCTACCCTAAATCTATATCAGTTTTTGGCATCATGATTATGAAAAAAAAAGAAAAAAATCTCTGGGTCATGCCAGAAAACACTCCATCTTTCTTATCCCATGAGATATCTGCCATCTTATCAAAAAACTATATATTGCATTTTACACATAAATGGCTATATTTTATTAAACAAGGACTAAGATGACCCTTGTGCATTTTGGACAATACTATACTTACATGCGTACAAAGACTTATCCTGCTGCTTTTGAGAGCAGTGGGACCATCACTTGGACTTGGAAAAGTAATTCAGGGTCCTTTTGACTCTTTCATGGATATTACTTCCATTATTACCCATAAAAGAAAGAACCTTGATATAAAATACTCCTTCACTGAGGTGATGTCTCAGGTTGAAAGAAATACCTAGCAAATGCGAAAAAGCAGACAAAACAATTTTCACTTGTTTTATAGTTTGAATGGGAGTTTTAGAGGAGAGGACTTTCTTGCCAAAAGCAGACTGCTGGGAACAGAGCTAATAGAGTGAGTGGGTGGGCAGGACAGGAACTGTTTTTTAGGATACATTTCCTAATTTCCAGTCTGCTTCTCAGAAAGAAGGCTCTGATCCTTCAACTCCATCCTGTTTTTCCCACTACAGGGTAGCAACGATCACCCTGAAACATTTAACATCAAACTTCTCGGTGATACTTGCTGCTTTTCAAGGGGATTAACATAGCAGCACCCAATTACAGCACACTTAAAAGCATTTTCATTTCTTGGTTATTAAAATCTACATAGGAGTCCTACGCTTGCCAGCAAGAGTTGGCAAAAATTTCCTAGTGTTATTACCATTGGTTCAGTTTCTTTTATAGAAATAGCACTGAACCCCAGAGTAGATCTGGTGTGGCACCACCTTGATGCAGCCTGCCCTGGCTGCGTGCTTGTAACATCTGTTGATGAAAAGGTATTGAAATACCAAGGAGTGAAATTGTGTGTGCGTCAAGGCAGTTCAAAACATTTTTCTGTTGCTCTAGGAACAGTGGTGCTGTTGGCAATTTTATTTTTCTAAGGTGTTTTATTTCTTAAGTAGGATGCATCTTATATTAAGTAGCAGACTCCTTATTATGAAATAGTTTAATGTAAATATAGTTGCGGGTAATAGAGTCTTCTCTCCATGTTGAACAGTGCTGGTATTATACTTTCTTAGAGGTACTGTAAGAACTATAAAGGGATGCTGATTTTCTGAACTCTTACATTCTACTAAGAGCTCCAATGAGTCCACAATGCTTCTCCTTATTAAAAAAGTCATTGAATAGTGCATTCAGCAAGCTTTAGCCCTAGAAATAGGACATCAAATATTACTCTATTATTAGAAACTTTATTATTATTTAAGAAGCAGGAGTAGCACATTCTTACTGTAAATTATACATGGGAATTAAAAAATTCCTAGGTGACTGGATGTACAAAACCAATTAAAAGCCCAAACTGTTGACGTGGTTTGAATATCTCATCTTAAATGAAGTACAGAAAACAGTGATGATCTTATGGTAAAGATCATGAAATAAGCTGCAGGGCTTTGGAACTTCTGGCTCTGCCATAAGGTGTCATGTTTGATTTCAGAGAAGCAGTTTTCTCTGTGCCCAAGTTCCACACCTCCAAAGTGGGAATAGCACTGCAGAGAGGCAATGATGATAAATCAGCTGGGTTTTAAAAACAGTTCCTGTGCTGAATGAAATATAAAAAAATTATGAAAAGTCCTACCAAAAAAATACAGTACAATGATATCTCATTATCTCTCTTTTTAAAATCAGTCTTGACATAATGCTGCTGTATGTTGGCTTTAATTTGTTGGGGTTTTTTTTAAACCTCCTTGGCACATAAGGGATGCTTGATTGCCAAGAACAATCAATTTATAGAGAAGCGAATGGCTTCCAGAACTATGAATATTAAATGATGTCTTAAACATTTTCTGTAAAAACGTATTGGGGGATATGTTTGAATGTGTGAATTCTGTCTGCTGCAATCATTCCTTCAAATAACTATTTAGTAACGTAAAACTCCTCTTCCTTAGTTCTTTCACTCTCTAAAGAACAAATCCAGCTCTCATTAGCGGGAGCATTAGTGCAACTATTTTTGACAACTTCAGCGGAGGCCAGTGAGGACCCTAAGTTAAAAAAAAAAATATGCCAAATTGCAAATATGAAATCACAGATTGTACTTAACTGTTTGGTAAAAATCAATAAAATATGTGAAACTTTCAGGAATCCCTACAGGCAAGATCCTCACAATTGTCAGGGCCTTCTGCTTCCTTCCTGTCAGTGGCAGTTACATGCCTTAATATTTTTGAGAATTTGGGTTTAATTGATATATCTAAAGCCCCAATTTACAAATCAAGGCTAGATTTTCAAGGTGTCTAATCATGCGAATAGGAATTTATGGAGTTTTTCTTTGAAAGCCAGTACACAGGCACTTTTGAAAATACCCTTAAGCACTTACCAGCCTATTAGGCAAGAAATGCCTTTAAAAACTAGACATAAGTGACATCAAAACTAGGATTAAATCCAGATGTTCAAAATTACCGAGTTGATTCACTCCTGTTTATGTCAGTGGGAGTTAAGTGCTTCAGTACCTTTGCAGATTTGGTCATTGAGATGTAAGAGTGCTTTACACTTCTGAGTCTGGATCAATGTCCCTGTACGCAGTGATCTAATTATACATCCCTAAGGATGGATACATGCTTCAGCCCATGTGTATTCAATGGATTCCTATGAGTTAAATTTTAAACTGCATTTGAATTGCAAGCTGCCAGTACTTTTTGTGGGAATTAGATGCCAAAATACATTTGAAACCTTTATCTAATTGTTCTCTTTCAAGCTGGATTGCAGCATGTCTCAGAGATAAATGAGCTATGCAGGTAACTGAGCAATGTAGTTAAGGTATCGGGAGTGGACAAGCTGTGGCAACACCAAGTTCTACATGAGTTACTTTGCTTTGCCAAATATCTTAACCCATAGAAAGAGCCATACTGCCCTGGATCACTTAAAGTGGCTGCAGTCTCTTTTGGAAGAAAGATTTCAGTGCTTTCAAATCCTTTCTTTGTTTCTTTTATTTGATTATGAACCACAATGATGAATGTGATATAAATATTGAAGTATCAGACATGTAGTAGAATAACTCCAGTTTTACAGCATTGTAAACAGAAATATAATTGTTTGGCACTCCTGGGTAGCTAAAGGATAGGCTGAGTCAATATTCTGGCTAAAAGGAAAAGAAGTGGGCATATAGCATCTGTAATTGCATCACTGAGGGTACATTAGCAAGCTAAAATGGTTGAGATTCCTCCTGAAAAGCTAGAAATGTAAAGAGGAAAACTGTTGCTATGCTATTAAGGAAAAATATTAGGTGTTCTGAACAAAGATTCTTCTATTTCAGGAACCAAAAAGCCCCCCAACACCACAGGAAGGACCTAAAATCAAAACTAATACTAAAAAAAAAGCAATTGCTATTGCTCCAGAACTTCTTACTAAGGAAAAAATTTATATTAAAAAAAAAAAAATTGACGTAAAACATGAAATACTGCCTTGCTTAAGACAATACAAACCTGTTAGAGGGTCCTGATTCTGCATATATTTATTCATAAGCTTAACTTAATGCAAGTGAAGAGTCCCTTTGGGTTTAATGGATTTGCAAGTGGGTTTTAGGCTGCTAGTTCATACATGCTTGAACTATGGGGTAGAAGAAACTCCTGTTCTTGGAAAAGAGCTAATGAAAGCAATATCAAGAAATGCTCTAGAGAATCACTGGGACTATGTGAGTGAGTGTACAAAGACTTGTAGGATAAGGACATGGAAAAGTAAATGATGTGGCTCACCAGTATCTCCATGTAAACTCAATTTTTATATGAAGTTTTTTGTTTTTCTTGGCCCGTCACAAATCCTTGCTTTGTTTTTGATAGGGTTTTGAGTGTATTTATTTTGGGTTTAGGGGCAGTAGTTGAGAGTGGGGAAAAATGTAATTGTCTTTTCTTTTTTGCTTAACATTTTAAGAATACAAAATAAAACCCATAATTATTGAGTTGGCTACTTGCATATTTTTTCTGGCTCATTGTTATTGGTGGACAATAATTTGTTGTCATAGATGGTCTGTTGGGAAAGAGTTTTAGTTTAGTCCAGTGGTGATAGAACAGATGGGAAACTCTGAATTACTGAATTATTTCAAAGCGCGTTTCTTGACTGGCTTAAAGCTTCCATGCTTATTTCCTCCACTCTGTGGAATGGCAAATAATACTAAGTGGGTAAAATTGGTGAGAAGTTGTTCTTCAGTAGAGCCAGGTTTTACTCCTGAGGTTTATCTCACAGTGGATTTGTGGCAACAAACTTAATATGCTTAAAAAGCTTTCTTTTTAAATAGAAAGTGTGATATAGTTTTTGTATATTAATTAGAATATCTGTTGTTCAGAGAACTTTATTCTTTGAACATTTTATGTGACAGTGTGTAATTGTCACAGATGAAGGTTTTTCATTCTGTGGTCTGTGGTTTCTTGAGGTGGCCCCCAATATACTACACAGTGGTTGAAGAAGTACTTCCAGGTGGTCCATACAGAGGCCTTCCCTGCTAGCAAAGTAGTGATGCTCAAATTTCTTGTGGCTCCATTCATAATGCTTTAAATTCCAAAACCATTTTTGGAAATTACATTTTTAAGTATGAGTATTTCTTTGCTCCCTGTTCAAATACTTCAGTGTTAGGACTATTGCAATAGAGTTAACTGTAGTCACACCTTTTTGGAAAAGTCAGGAGAGGACAAGCATAGAAGTGGTGGGTCTGTAAACTATGATGTGAGTGCTAAAGTAAAATCCCATAATCAGGGAAGGAAAAGTAAACATGGATACAAGAAAGAAAGATGGGTCATAACCAAGAAGTGTCACCCTACATTAATACAAGCCTATTGCATCTAGCTCCTTTCACACCATTCTAATACTATCTTTGATGCAATCAAGCATGCAGCTTTCCAAAGGAAAACGTGTGTTGGCATTGGGTGTCTCCAGGATAGGTGGCTGTAGGGTATCTCTTTCTTAAAAAATGACCTGCAATGTGACCACAGTTGAAAAGCAGTGTTACAGGTTATATTTGGCTAGACATTGAGTTTGATTTAAGTAAGTAAGAAAAAAAAAAATCCCAGTTAAAAATATGGGGAAAGGGCAGAGTCTTGGCTGGATCCCAGATGGTTAGTGGTCTCAGGTGATGCTACAATGCAAGAGCATGAGAACTATGGATCTCCTTCATCCTTTGAAAGCCAACAAGGGATTCTTCATCTTGCTTCACTAATTTTTTGGTCTAAGCACAGGAGGGCTAAACTGAGGGTTTCTGCGCCTCCTATTTCATGTTTTGAGGGCTTAAGTGGGACCTAAGTAGAGACTACGTCTTCCACTGATCTTCTGTGCTAGAGTGAATTTCATCCTAAATGCCTGTTTTGGAATGAACAGCTTTTATTTCCTTAAGTAAACCCAAAATTTCTTCTGATTTGTTGAAACCCAATAAAAGCATCCAAATCCATTCAGTTCTGTTTGTTTTGGGTTCTGAAGAAAGCCTTCCTCCCAGTTGGGTTCATACGGCAATTTATTTTATGAGGACTTTCTACATTAGGGAGAAGAAAGAGGATGTGGAAGGGGGAGATAACTATGTTAATTCAGAAGCAGCTCTTTTTAGAAAAGAGTTAAGAGTTCCTTTTTCCATAATTAGCACGGGTTTTAAACTGCTGACAGGGCTGCACTGCTGCTTATTATGAATAAAAGCTGGACATGGGCAAAGTTGGGTTGAAATCTTGCCAGGAAGGTTTTGAAAGCAGAACTATATTTTATGTTCAAATGTTATATTTTTATCTTAATTTTCTGTCCCTTTTGACTACTATTATAAGATTAAAGTTAGATGGATAAAGTCATTTGAGAAGCTGGGTTAAAGTTAAATTGCCTGAGTCAGTTCAAACAACCAGAAACAAAGCTGCATTCTTCCTGGGTTTTAAGGATTACTGTTGATGGCTAAAATGGTCTTTTGTGACACTGAGATTAAGCAACGTTATATGATAGTGCTCAGTCTTGATTCTCCTTGTTCGACTGGAGTACTCCTCTTTCCTACCAGCTGTTACTATCATCAATTCATTGTTTTCAGGTTTCTCCTCTCATAAAAGAAACCTCAAATCGGTCGTTCTGGGCATTTCAGTGGTATCAGGATATCTAATAATTTAATCAGTGTCATAATAGAGAACGTTCTTCTGTAGTCTGGCTAAACATGATAATAAACAGAAATGTTGTAACCGAATGGTGCTGCTGTCAGTCGGGCTTGGCATATGGTGGCACAGGGATGACGTGTGCATGATAATTTTATCTGAATGCTAGTGGTAGCAGTTGCAAAGAAACATCTGGCAGTCTTTAAAGTTTGAGTCGGCTCTTTACTCTGCATCTTCGCATCACTTACCTGCAATTTGAGGACTGAGGTAATTTGTTTTTTGTTCTGTAAAGGCATGTTTCTATTTAATCAAGAATTGTTACTAACAGCGTTCATGTGTTCAGTCAATATTATGTATTTTTGTTCCTATTTAAGTCATAAAGGTAGAAAATTTTATTGCTGTGTCACGAGCAAAATGCGTGGGAGACGTGGAAGACTTGACTGAATATCTGAGAAAATACTGCAGTTCTTCCACACACAAGTGTCCTCTAGTCTTCCCATCAGTTTAGCAGAAGTGTATCTATCTAGTGGGTGAAGGTATAATAAAAAGATCACTTGCAGATGGAAGTACAAGAGACACTTTGTCATCCCAGTAAGTCTTTATGTGTCATCTCTGCCGACACCTCCTAGGAGTGGAAAACCTGGGACATGCGAGCAAGAGCAATTCTTCCATCAGTGCCAAGCCAAGGAGAAAGTGGGTATCCATGAGGAAACTGAGACACTCTTAGTGACCAGAAAGCAAACACTGAGGAAGAGGTTTGTCAGCTAGAATAAAAAGGTATTGGGACAACATGGGGACCATAGCAGTACTTCAGTGGTCAGGATTTCAATCTTTTTGAAATTAATGGGGATTTTGTCACTGACTTATCTAGTGCCAGGATTTCAACCCAAAAGTAGGTAGGCCTGGTTGCTCATGTAAAGGTTTCTTAGCAGCAGGAGCCAGTGGGGGGCCATCTTCCTCATGAGTGGCCACAAACAGTCCCCTGGGAAGCTGCAGAAGGGGGAACAGATGGGCAGTGATGTGTGTGAGCTTTGAGCATGTCTGAGAGGAAAAGAGCACCACGGAAGGTTGCCCATTGGCCTGATTTTCTGCCCGTGCCGCGCCGTGCTGCCAGGCCCGGGAAACGCGCCTGCCTGAGTCCCAGGCTCAGCTCACAGGAGTGCAGTGCAGCTCTTTTCACTGTTGAGAAGTCAAACCCTACAAAATACGGCTAACATTTGAAGCAACATAGGTTCATATGTAAAATATCAAGCTGCAGCAGAGGAGGATGTAGTTTGTTTAAAATCATGGCAAGGATGTCAGAGCTTTAGCAGGAATCTGGGCCTGTCTCAGAGCACAGCTTACATTGCTGACTTCACCTGCAGTGGAAGCATGGGCTTCTGGCATTTTGGTTTGCTGTTTTGCTCTTGTTGGCCAATACCAAAAGTGCTTCCAGGTCAATATGGGACATTGCTGATGAGGGTTGAAATCCTGAACTTCTTGAAGTCGATAAGAGTTTTATTGGTGTCACTGATTCTGGGATTTCTGTGCAAAAGATGTCTTGATTACTCATATAGAGGTAGCACAGAAATGCACTGAGGAAAAACACCTAGCTGAGAAAGGACAGTGCAGGAAACTAAGTGTTTTCAGGTTTCTTTTATTGTTTATTTGTTTCTATAACTATCTTCTCACTCCATCTGAGTTTTCTTATTTTGGGATCTGTGTTTTCATTCTTTCCCCCTTCATTGCTCTTGATAACCGTTTTTATAACTCTCTCATTTTGTGTATATGGGAGCAATACTGATTCATTGCCAATTGTACATTTTAGTCCAGATGACATACATTTTCTTCCTATACATTTTCTGAGATGCTGAGGACAGATGTCACAAGCAGTTATTTGCAGTGGTTAGCTTAGGCAAGTCCTTAGAGCTATGTCCCCTATGTGTTATGCAGAGCCGTGCCTCAGTGTATGCTCTTAATTGTCCTTTAGTAGGTCATCTGTCTAAAACCTGGGAGAACTGTATTCTTGGCTATCTTTGCAATGAAAGAATTTATTTCATCTATGTAACACAGAGACAATTTAAAGGGAATGCTCTTTGAAATGGTTTTATTTCACTGTAAATTTTGCCAAATGAAATACAGTTTTGTACAGTTGGGCAGTGCATCAACAGCAATATAGTTCAAACAATGAAGATGATAATTTCTTTAATGTTTTGAGGTTGCCTATACTGAGGAGCATTCTGGGTGAAGGGTAAACATCTTAATGGGAACATTTTATTCATATGAATCCCAAATCTTTGCTGCAACTGTTGTTAAGCATTCCAAACTGCCATCTTTCATCTTCTCCCAGATCATAAAATAAATACTTTTTTTCTGTATTGGTTGTTCAGTATCTCAGAGATTTCAGTGGGGATATCATGAAATGGAAACACTCTCAGGGATTAGTGTGTAACTTGTACTTCCTTATGTCTAGCAGCTGTCAGTCTGAGGAAAAACCCAAATATAGCATCTTCTTTACTGTTTGATGGGAACGCTTTTCTCAGTGGCCTTTATACTCCTAATCAGGAAAATTTCACCAAAATCTTCCTCCTTTTTTTGTCATTACTGTTTTCATTTTGGTTTGGTTTTGGTTTGGTTTAGGTTGGTTTGGTTTTTTGTTTTGTTTTTGGTTTTGTTTTAAATTATATAGCTTTCCAGGTGCAACTGAGAGTGTTCAGGAATCACAAGACAGATTTCTGCTTCAAAGAAACTGTTTAGATGAGATGCAGTACAAAAACAATGCTATTGCAGTTTAGCCTGTGCATTTTTTGAGTAAAGTATCTTCTCCTACAGGAACTGAGAAGTCAGTAACAACCATCAGTGGGAATAAGCTGGATAAATAATGGGGTTAGATGATGTCATCTGTTGTGGCAGGTTATCAAGCTTTGCGAAGTCTGCTTTTAGCAGCGTATGACATATCAAGCCTAATTGCAGATGTTGGGGGACGTTGTTTTTGTCACTTACAATAGCTAACATTACAGTCTTATGGGTAAGTTTTAGGTTTTCTTAGTATTTCTACACAGATTCTGTGATGCTTTGTTCAGTGTTGGTCTATTAATAATGAAAGTTACTTTACTAGAGCTAATGAGTTAGGAATGGGTATATTACGAAGTATACTTTAATGCTAATGTGAGATAAAAAATTGAATTTTTGGGCTTTTCTGTATGTGTAGGTGTGAAGACTGCAAATTTTGATTTGGAAATGTCAAAGTACATTCTGATTTCTGTAATGGAAACATCATATATCACTGTAAAGACAACAAAATGTTCCCTGTTGTTTTGTTGATCCAAAGACTTGCTTTCAGCTCTGTACTGTAATGCTCTTGGTTGTAAGGGAGCTTGTCAGAGAGCAAAACACTCTTGTCTTCATGCCAGACTCTCAGAAGAAATACAGTTTCTATGGTGTGATCAGAACTGTAGGTGAAATTTAATTTTCTGCACCTAGGATAAGACACTGTTTTCTTGCTAAGAATATACACACTGCAGTGGTATGGCTCACAGGCAGCATTGCCATGGCCAACCTTTACTGTGGTTGTTTTGCTGCTTCCCCCCAGCTCCCAAATTGCTTGATCTCACCAGCTGCCTCTTCTGCCCATGTGTGACACCAGCCCTGAGTAGGGCGCTGATGCACAAGGCTCTGTGTGCTGTGTCGCAGGAGATGCAGCGCTGTAGCAAGCCGTGCCTCGTTTGAAAGCAGCAGTTCGACCTACTTCACTCACTGCATAATGGGCTTGGGAAGTGCAGCTTAATGGGATTTCAGAGTGATTTGAAGCAAAATGTTGAGGTCACATTTCAATGCTCTAGAGCTGAACCAGAGAAAAACAACAATATTTTCTTTCCATTTCATTGCAGCATACTTTTCTAAATCATCAAAGCCACGCTCTTCCATGGAAAGTTGAAATTTTGGGGAACATACCTTCCGGAAGGCATTTGGACAGAGTGCTTCCAACTGGAAAAATTTTTGGCATGTCCCTAAATTCTGCATCTCAATAGGAAAATAGTGGAAAAAGAAGTATTTGTGTAACGCATGAGTAAACTCCTGCATGAATCCTAAAATAGAAACTTTCATTTTATTTTCATTCTACCATGCTGCAATTGATCTATTTTGTCTTCCTAGAAGAATAGAAGGCTAAAATGAAAAAAAAAAAAAATTGGAAGTTGTTCAGTGTTCCATTAATAGTCTCCAATTAGGAGAAAATTAAAGAACAATACAGTAGTGATAAATTATCCCAAGAGTGGCTGAAACTTGTGCACATACTCATGGAAAATCAAGGACATAACTATGGTTGTTCAGATTGAAGAGAATTAATTATCTACTGGTTTTCCATCAGGGTCAGGGTACTGCGGGAAAGACAGAATTTCACATGCTTGGAGAGAGGAAAGACATAGTTTATAGAGTCTAAGAAGTATTTGTGACAGCATGAATTTATGTACTCTTATTCCTAAAATGGGACTTAAGTGAGATATAAGAAGTACCCAAGTCTTGTGCCAGCACTCTGCACAGGGGTGAATTTAATCCAGAATGAATAAGGGTCTTTTACTTATTTTGTTTATTTTCTGCAGTCACTCTGTCCAATTCCTAACAGTGTGTTTTTCAGACGGTGTTTTCAGACAGCAATGCACCACCTTTAAGTCAAATACCGAGGGCAGTTTTTGTAGGAAAGTTAACATATTGCTTGAATTTAAATCAACATATTGCTTTTTTGGATTACTCAAATGTTAAGAAATCCACTGTTAATTTTTAAATGCTATAGTTTAGAACAAGTGCTTAACATTTATGAACTAAACCACATGAAAAAAAAAGAAATATTTGGTAATAATTGGAAGAGAACTGGATTTTTTCTCCATCCGCTGTGTAGTTTGTGGTGCAGCATCTGATAATTACTGGCATTATTTGTTTTATGAGACCATTTCGTAAGTGTGATATCCTGTTAAGGGCAACTTGTGGCTGCAGATTTTGCCACTGTTTCACTATTAACCATATTTTTGAACTGTGATTTCAGCATACTGAACTGTCAATTCAATAATTTAAACATTTTAAGTATCAGACTTCTAAATGTGAACAGGAGTAATTTGGTTTCTTTTTAATACAACAACTGCTATAAATGGTGTTAACATGGCTAAACTTTCTTTTAATATTGTTTTTTGTTTTTTTTTTTTAATGCTTCCTTACTAATTTAGAGCCTGTGAAAAACATCTGTGTTGTTTGAAGGTAATTTGCCTTTTCATCAACTTTTCTTTAGGTCTAGTGTAAGTAAAGTAGTTTGCACTAAGGACCTAAGAGGCAAGTTTGGATTTGTGTGTTTGAAATAATTTATTCATTATTATTATCAAGAGAAAGATAATGGCCTTCAGTAATACAGTCAGATCATAATTTATTTGTTTTCACATATTTTTCTTTTTGGATGTTTCTTGTGTTCAGTTGAACAATTACTGTTTTTAATTACTTATTCATGTATGTGTGTGTGTTTGTATATATATGCATGAGTGCGTGCATTTGTAATTTGTCTTTCTTTTCAAATATAATTTAATGGTAGATACACTTTTGTAAAGATAGATGTTAAATAATATTTTCTTTTGTCCAAAGATGTCTGGGATTGGAATTCTTTCCAATATACCAGTAGGTGCAAAGTCCACAAATCTTTGTAATACAGGTCTTGTTTTCATTGTTGCATCAGACATTTATTAATAATTCAGTCAATATTAACTCAGATTAATTTTTTTGGTAGATACTTAAAGCCAGATTCAGACATTGTTTCAATGTATGCATTCATAAAGATTGCAGGGGGAAAATCTATAGCAATATTAAAACAATCTTATTCTGTACATATACAAGCAATCCTGCTGCTGAACTCTGAAGATTAGGTCTGTAATTTTACAAGGGAACTGTCATACGGGAGGTGGAGGTATGCATCTGCTTTTTATTTTTCCAAATATCAAAAAACATCTTGACTTTATGAAAGTTAGAAATCTTACTGTAAACATTTATGTAAGCAATGGTAAACTTTGCCTCAAGTGTTTTTTCAAAGCAAGTTATTTTCATCCTACAAAGATACCATACATTAAAAATACCGTATACAGCTGTTTGTCAGGGGGACTGTATTCAGGAAGACATTTTGTGGCATTAAGAAACTCTTAGCTTTGGGGCTACTTTCAACTCACCTTAATGCAAAAAGTAGTGTAAATCTTTTGCTTTCTTTCTGTATTTTACAAACAATACATAAAATGTTGGTATGTGGGTATGAAATACATGCTTGTCCTCAGGCTTCTCCAGGGAGACCGAGACAGCCCTGAAAAAGCCATGAACTTTGGGCATTAGATTGTCGCGTGTAGGTAATAAATAAGAAGGTACAGCTGCAGTCTTGTAATGGATGCTTTTTGCAATTCTTTATGCTTTTGAAGGAAAGTGTGCAATGCCTCTTATGATAACTTTGCTGGTGAGACAATGTCTGTGATGCATGTGATGCAACCCCTTACACTTTAAATTGGGGGTCTCTTAAACCACATTATTTTAAAGCAGTAGCTCTTACTCTGTTGTCGGTGTGTTTTTCGGGCTCATGTAGTGGCCAATTTAATAACAGCCAGATTAATGTTTCAGAATATGCTATTTTGCTCAACTGTAATAATTTGTCTGCCAAAGTTTATGGACAAGTTGTAAACCTCTGGATGTAGGAATTTAAAACAAAAGCACTGATAAGTCCTTAACTCCAATGGCCTTTATGTCATGGGGCAGCTGTGCCATGGTGGCGCTCAGCAGTGTGTTTTACCAATCAGGGTAGTTAGTTACTCATCAGTGACCCTTCGATAATCTGTTCTTCCTTGTGTTCACACACGGCATCATTTTTCTTTGGTGATCTTACATCAAAGTTAGTTAGGGTTGGGAATAAACTTCTCAGAGAAGTAAAAGCTAAAGTGATGAGGAGTAATACTTGTGTTACCCCTCACAGGAGAATAAAATTTTGTTGCTGAAATGTTAGGTTTCACACTAGGTCAAAGAAAGTTATATAATTGCATGAGCAATCTCAGGGTGTCAATTCTCTCCCTCCTCCCACCACTCCCATTTCCCTCGTCCCTTAAAAAACTGATTTTCTCTCCTCAGACTGTGCAAATGCACAACTTTTTTCTCCTTTCAGAAAACATACGGTCAAACCTGCCAGATTTGATGGGATTAGCAGGAAACAGGAGCCATCACAGGGGACAAAATTTACTCAGCTAGTGACCCACTTAGTGCCATAACAGTGATGCTTCTCAGCCCCCAATATTTGACAGGAATCCCAAAAAGATCTGTCAATAGCTAATACAGTTTTTCTAGTAAACTCCATAGGACATAGGGGAACGTTTCCTTCTCTGTGTTATTATACATCCTCTCTAAGGAAAACCTATGGAGACAGGTATGAAGCTGTAATGGTACTCCTGGTGTCCACCTCCTCTTCCTTCAATTGCACAGGGTAACCTTGTGTGACTCAGACTCTTCTGGAAGTGGTGAGGTGGTGCTCTGCTACCAGGAATCAACCTCATACCATTAACAACGGGGAGCAAGGCGGACTCATACCAGATGGGAATTGAGTCCCTCTCTGTACAGCCTGCAGGAAGATGAATTGGCCACAGAATTGCACTGATTACACATCATATTTTTCACACATTTTAATATGCGTGTGGCTTGGGTCCAACTAAAACATCTGAAACAGCGCTGTTAATACGCAGTATTTCCTGGCGTTGCTGGATTAACAGACCTTTGTGGCCTGGTGTCTCAATCTGCACTAAGAGTACTTTGCCCTTCAAATGCTGTTGCATTTGGAGGGGGAGAAGGTATCGTCAAGAGGTCTTCATTCCTCTGGCAGCATGCTCCTATCCTTGACTCGCCTGGGGCCAGACTGCAACCAGCTCAAAGCGTACAGAAACTGGGGCCAGACAAATCAAAGCAGACAGTCAAGTGCCAGCCTGGGTTCCTTTTTAATATATTTTCATTTGTTACAGCTTTCATTTCTTTCTTTTGCTTCTACTATAACTGACATCTGCAGTCTTGGTGCTTTTTAGCTTTTTTTTCCATGAGATTTCATCAAGATGTTGAATGCCCAACACTTGGTTCCTTTCAGCCTTCTGAATTCAACATTTGCCTTTGTCAGGGGGAAAATGGTGCTTTCAGCCACAGACATTTTAGCTTCCATTGATGAAAGGAGAGCTTATGGTTTGTAGGGAGATGTGGTGTCTTTTATTATAACAGCTGATACAGCTGAAGGAAAAGGCAAGCTTTCGGGCACACAACCCTAGTCAAGGACGACGTTGTGAGAAAAACTTCTACTCACTTCTTGATCCACATTAAATAAAATGTGGATGAGTACAAGCTAGGAAAATCTCTGAGCAACAGCAGCTGCTCAGCATTTTGCAGTAGTTCAGTACAGAAATGTTATTTCAGCCCAAACTCCCCACTTTTAACAGACAACATGAGAAGTGGTCATCTTGCTATGTTCACTTGGAAAACAAGTCATCTCCCTTCCACTTTCTCCTACAAACTTGCTAGTAAACCCCTATGTAAAAACATTAAAATGTTTTAATGATATGTGTGTTGTTTTAGATTATTGGAGAGAGGTATGTACATAGAGATGTGCAAATGCCATGTTTATGGTGGCCATCTTCGACATTTAGAGAAACCAGCCTCCTTAGGCAAATATCTGCTATGCACGAGCAGATTGGTCTCGCCATCGGTTAATAAAACTAGTGCTGAGTCCTGGGATGGAAGTCAGCCCTGTGGCAGCTCTAGCCATGCTAGAAATACTCAAAAATCTCCTTAAAGCAGAAGTAGCCCTTCCCTGAATCAACCTAGTTCTCCTCTGTGTTCAAAGCTGGAGCTGTATATTATTCCTTTGCTATCTACCTCCAATCATCCAGGCCAGTGAGTAACCAACTCAGGGTATTCCCTACCCTGTTCAGAGGATTAAGAACAAAAAATACATATTTTTGAGGGGAGGAACTGCTACCTTTATTTCCATTCTGTGGTAGTTTGGGAAAATATTGTAGTAGCTCGGGTCTCCCTGCATTGTATCAACTGCCTTTTTCTCCTACTGTTAGAAAACAGAGGCTGTATTTGAGTTCAGAAAGGTCTTCACTGGCAGGGTTATTTTTGCCTGAGAAATATGCTGCATGCACACCTAGCTCTCAGTCTCTCTCCTTAAGTTTAGATTTGCTGATTGGCTTTATAGTTGTTTCCTTTTTAAAGCTGAGGTTACCTGACTTATTAAATGATGTGAATACTTTGTGAATATCTGGTCTGCATATCTGAGTCAAACAGTCTCCAATAATTGTGGCTGAACTATGGTCTGCCTTTTAGGGAAAGATTTCGTGTTAACGTAAAAAATTTCCAGTGATGGAGAAATCACCACAACTGTTGATTTTTACACTGTTTTATTAGTTAATTACTCTGACAACTAAGAAATGTGCATCTAATTTCTAGTCTTAATTTGTAGGGCTTCAGCTTTCAGCCCTCCTGCAGCTTCTTTCTATTTTGCAGTACAGCTGTCTACAGAAGAACTTGTGTGATATTTGCAGTAGCCCACTTATCTGAGTTATGTTGTGGTAAGTCTGGCCTAGGGAAAAGGATTTTTCTCCTCTATGTGGATTAATCTGATTGCAGCATTCATATAATAGGTGGAGAACATGCCCTCCTTTTTTTTATGTTAAAAAAAGAAAATAAATCAATCTACTCAAAGTATTTATTATTTTAGGAGTGATAAAAATCATGACATTAAGAAAAAAAGAAGTAGTTTGCTTAGGTTCATTATATGTTGGAAATGGCACTTATGGTGATATAGAGTTTAATATTGGGAAAATTTGGCCTATTTTTGAGATTTGTTTTGCTTTGATCTCTTATTTCCTGGGGATTTTCCACAGCTTGTGTGTCATAAAAGCTGCTTTGCCTGTTTGACCTTAGTAGAAGTCATATAGCAGGCTGTTTCCTTGTGTTTGCATAGTCTGAACTTTCTCTTTCTTTCCTGCACTTTTGGTAGGTAATCCTTGACTACTTCTATTCTTAAATAAAAATTTTCCAGGTATCTATCCTAAATATCTCCTTCAAAGGAATAAGACCTGCCTTGTCTTCATTCTTCTTCACTAGAATGGCAATCTCAGTTCTATGCACTGCCAGTGGACTAAGGTTTTTGCAAGAGAACAGAAGATACTGAATGATATTAGGCAAAATTCTAGCCTTTTTAAACCTAGCTGGAACATATGCAAGTACCAAATCCATGGCATTTGTTTTGGACTAATTCCTCAAGTTTTAAACAACACATTTCAGACTATGCTATTTCAGACAGTTCATTGCTTTGCTTCTCTAAATCTTGCCGGAGATAATGTACATGCTCTTTTTATATTTTATAACGGCATGTGGTGATTCTGTTGTCTTGAAAGAAATTTCCCATTATTTCTTTTTCTGTATCTTTTAAAGTAGTAAGTTCTAGTGTTTGTCCCATGTCCTAATTAGAAGAAAAGAGATTCTTATAGCTTCTACTTCCCTTCCTATGTAAATAACATAAATACAGAAGAGAAAAATTTCAATAATCCGGAAGCAGGTGACCCCACATTACTCTTTGTGTTAATAATGGTTCTGAACATATGCCAAACAGTCTTTAGCAACGTTTGACACATATTAAAAAAGAAAAAAGAGTGAGAGATTTGGACATGCATATGCTTTTGGAAAAATACAAACATCCTGGATGAGATAACCAAGGAGGTCATTTTGTATTCTGCTGGAAGCCCTTGAAATGAAACACAGCAGTTTTGAACCCTGCTGCTGCCACGTTTATAGAGACAAAATGTTCCCCTGGAGAAAATGTGCTAGGGTAGTCCAAAAGCGTGTCTCCTGCTTGGGACTTCTGTGCGCACACTTTAACAAAGCTTTCAGGAACCAAGTTATTCCTTTGTCCAGGTAGCATTTTGAAAACAGTTATAGCTGGATACAATGGCTATGTAGGAATTTACAGTTTAAAGAAGGCGTGCAATTTCTTTCTCCCTCCTTTCTCATGCCTGAATTTTTGCTTTCCCGAGCCTGAATGTGTTACATTCTTTTGCTTATGAAATAAACTAAATCCAAATCAAACAAAGTTTCTTTGCTCTAAGTTCTTTTCTTTTCTTTTCTCTTTTTTCCTTTCTTTTTGGACTCTATTGCCCAAATTGGGTTGAAGTGTTCAGTCCCATTTTATAGCAAAACCACAGTTTTGTAGCTTTTTCCATGGTGAATTATAGATCAGCTTTGCTTTCAAGGATGACAGACATGGACTTGGTTAGATTGTTGTATCTGTCTTAACTTGAGTTCCTTATGTTCCACTCTAGCAAAAACTGATTTGCCAAATATTTTTATTGGCTTGTCACCTTTACTGTTATAAAAACATTAAATTGAGAATCTATTAAAACCAGATTTTAAAATGCCTGAAAATCTTAAATATGTATTGCAGTAATGTGTATGCATTCATTTTAGTGAATGTCTGATTTTTCATGAAGTTTTTTTAATTCTCAAAATCAGCTTGCCTAATTTAAGAGTTCCTTAGGCACTATAAATGCTGTCTTCATGAGGGAATGGATAATTAGTCTGAAATCTGTGAAAAGTTTCAGCTAAATTTTTTCTCCAAAATGTCAGGGGAGGACATGGTAGGAAGAACTGCCCTTGGAGCAAGATGATCAGCAGTGTCCCAAAGAAGGCAATGCGTCTGGCAGAAAGTCTCCAGGAGACGTTAGCTCAGAATTTCAGAATGGCAAAAAAATTGTAGGGAGCAGCAAAATCTAACCCATTTGAAATGAAATGGAAGTTACTGAAATAAAATTGGAATGAAGTCCAAAATTACAAGGTATCTTTGTATTTTGTGTGGCATATGGGCCTGGATACATCCTAAAGTTGTGGTGGACTTCTCCTCATTTATAATAACTTGCCAAAGCATTAGAGACACATACAGTTTATTAAAACTGAGCCTTTGTATAATATGGGTGAATTTTGATTTGAAATACTCTCCTGAAAAGCATTTTGTGACGAGGGATATGATTAAATGGGATATCCTGTTATAATAACAGAGGTGTTAGTAGTGTTTTTTCTTCCTTCCTGCCACAGACCTGTCTCTAGGCCCCCAGTGCCTTTTTCTACATGTCTGTTTACTGTATTTGCTATAAAGGGACTGACCATCTTTGACCTGCAGTTATCTTTTATTGCTTCATACAAGTCTTTAGATTTAATTTTCTTCTTTTTAAATGACTTTATACTGTTTTCGATTGAAACTCAATAATATGTCCTGATAATCATTTCATGACACCAGATGCATGCACTTCTGTTTGTAATGTATTTGATGTCCAAGTTCTTGTATATGGCAAAAATAAGAAAATGTAGAGTTTAAAAAAACATTCATTCTTGGACTTGACTACAGACTGCACCTCTGGCTCTTCTTTACAGACTTATTTTCTAATCTTGCTTGTTTCAGAATACTTCCTTTGCATTTGCAAATCGGTTGAACAGATTCTTGCACCACGGTTATCCAGCTTTTCCTGCTGATTCCACATGTGAAAAAAAAATCATTCATATGCATCTGAGTTTTTGGATGTGTACTGGAACAAAACCAAGAAGCTCTACAAAGCTATTGAAAATTAGTGGTATATGTCAGCGCAAAATATATGTTTCTTACTCTTGCAATACTGGTGCTCATCCATAGCTATCTTGTTTATTCTTTAAAATGAAGAACGTTTCTTTGAGTGGTTAATTTTTCTGTGTTTTGAAATAATGCTAAGACACAGCACTATCAACCATTTTGTTTTATGAATGTTGAAACTGGGGCTGACTTTTTTTTAGATTTAAAGCACCAGTCTTCATGGATATCACACCTAGCTATGAACTGACACAGAGTAGATTAAAGCTATTATGCTTATATTCATATTTACTCTTTCTTTGAGTGAACTTTCCACTACTGAGCCTAAAAACACACTTTTCTATAGAGTGTCTTTTCTAACTCATGCTGGTTTTTACATTGGTTCAATTCTAATCACTGTTCAAATGTGTGCATTACTCTGGAGTGTCTGGGTATAATTGCATGGGCAAAATCAAGATTTAATTGCCCAAGAACTAAATAAGAGGAAAACCAAAACTGAGTGAACGTTAAAGGAAATTTTTTAAAGGTGGAAATGAAACCAATCTACATACATGTGCGTACATATTTCCAGTCTCTTGCTGAAATATAGATCAAAGAAACACAACTAGCTTCTTGCCTGTAAGCCAAATTCACTTAATTTGATATTGATGGAAACCCAGACACAACCAAAAAAACAGTAGACCTGACTGCAGAGGAAGCTGGTGTGGATTGACTTTGGTGCACATTAGAATGGGCTAGGCATCCCGTATTATTGAATGATCAGCAGATTGTCCTTCGGGTCTGCCAGCTATATTGCATCTCTACTTGATGTGAAGATAGATCCAACAGGGCACTGCTCCTTGGTTATCTGTAACCAGAATGACAGTCTCTGTGGTGCCTGAGCAGTACAGAGAGGGTAAAGGTAAGAGTCTGGTGCCACAATCTACTTTTTAGGTAGCATCCTAATCTATCGATGAATATGTGATGAGTTGTTTCCCAGGATCCTGCTTCCGTGGTTGTCTGGAGATGGGAATTGATTGAAGTGAATCTGAGGTAGGGAATGTGAAGAGAGAAGCAGAAAGCTGATGAGTCTGGGACAGTGTGGAGTTGTGTGTGGCATGCTAGTGGGTATGGGAGCTCAGAGCTGCTCCCAAGGGTCCCTTGCGTAGATGTAGCCTCTGTCCACAGATCTGCATTTGGAAATGTCTGCTCCTTCAGAGTAGTGCATGGGAAAGGGTCTTTATCTCCTCTTATTTTAAAAAACAGTTGTTATAAACTAACAGTTCCACCTGTGCTCAAATCTGTCAAGAGCTGAAGGGTACAATGAGGGCCAGCGCTGCCTTGTGTGAAACCGATGATGGATCTATTTGAGGTACTAAGGCATGCAAGTGTTTGACAGTATCAAGCTGCCAGAGCTACAGATAAAGTAATTCTATTTCTTTAATTGATTTTTAAAGTATTAACCAAGGCTCTGAGTTCTGAAGTATTTTAAAATAATCAGCTAATAAATAATCAGTTCTGAAATATTTTAAAATATGCACTGTTATTTAGTAATCATGGAAGTTTACTTTTTTATTGAAGAGACCCTGCATTACTATATAAAACTGATGCAACTGAATCTCAAAATAGCAGCCTCATCAAATTATTCTTTTTTGTTTGACATGATCCTGTAGGAGAAACTTAAAGAGAATTTTAAGAGCCTTCAAAAAGATTTAGTTGCACAATTCCCACTTATTAATTGATTTTACTAAAATTTGCCACTTAAATTATAAAAGAGTTAAATATACAAATAAATGTTTACAGAATCAGGGGCTTTGTTTTTAAAACATATGCATATTTAAAAGTGTTTGTCTTTGTATTTGTATTTGGACCATCTTTTGCTTTATTATATTAAAACCATTCTTGTTTGCTTTCCCTGTATATTGGTAAATTATCTATTAAAGGAAAGACTATAATAACATTGTATGAAAAGGAATGTGATTAATGGTAATGGATTTTTTTTTTCCATTCTGGACTGAAATCCTGTGGAAAAAATGCAGTGTAAGATGTGATAAAATCAGTAGCTGAGGATTTAGACTTTTCAAAAAAATATGATCAGTGACAGAATAAAATTTGACTAAACTTACTGAGGTGTTGCCCACAAGAAATGTTTTAGGGCAACTTCCCAAGTTACAAGAGCAACAACCCTAATACTTCCTGCTGCTAAAGGCCACCCCCGTATACTGACTCCCTTGTCATCCAAACCTCTCCTGAGCCAGAATACATGCTGGTACCAAAACACTGGGTGCCGGGAAAAGCTTTCTAAATGCTTTGAAGGTAAAGTACTGGAACAGGTTGCTTAGCAAAGCTGTATAATTCCCTTTGTGGGAGGTGGTGAAGAAATGCTCAGGCAGTGATCTGATGTGTGTGGCTTATGTACTTAATCCTCCTCCGTGCCTGAGGAGTGATCAGATACCCTCTGGAAAGCCCTTCTTAGGCTAAATATCTAGGATTTTTGTGATAGTAAACAAACATTGGCCCTGATGTTAGTGTCAGTGGGGCTGGACTAGTACTTGGGTTAAGTGGGAAATTTCCTTAAATCCCTTAGCATAGACCCAGTTTGACTTGTAAATCAATAAATATTTCACTTAAGGCTATGTACAGTCCCGTGGTCCTTAAATACATGGAGTGACAGGAAGTGGAACCATCCTTCTAGCTAGAGAAAGTGATTTTGATTTGAACCATCCTTTTAGCTAGAGAAAACAATTTTGAAAAATGGCTAGACAAAAATGCATATATCCTATCAGCAGGTTTTGCCACCAGTCATGTCAAGCCAACTGAGGTCATATGAATTGCAGTCATAGCATAACAAATATTCCAGATAGCTCTGTGCTACTTCTGGGTTGATATTCTTGGAGCTCTTGTATCCTGAGGGCAGAGAACAAATCAAAGAGAGGAAATTAAGAGTAAGTTTGTGCCTTTGAGCCAAAATATACTGTAAGGACCATCCACAAGCAACAACACTCTGAAGGATAAATATGTGGTAAGAAACTTTGTAGTATCATCCTATATGCCTGCATAGGCAACGGTTTTTAAGGAGTGGGATGTGGGCAGAAAGAATAAATGGCTAAAGCACAACCACAACTGGAAAAACAGTCATTTGATTGACTATTAATTTTTGTAATGTTTTTCCTGCTAAATACATACAAGCTATTCCCAAGATAAAACAAAGTTTCTGGGTTTTATATATAAATACCTTTTGAAGTACTTTAATGAAGTTTTCCTATAACCTGGTGTCCTTCAGCCACATAAATTACAAAAAAAATTGATGTCATTCTGCTGTAATACTCTGGAGTTGAGGTACCCTGAAGAAATCTTAAAGGTTTCACAGATTTTTTAAATGCAAATAGCTATCGTTGTCAAGTTTGCCCAAGTACGGATATATGTCCATACATTGTTACTATGTGGTTAGCAGTAGGTGTCAAATGCATTAAGTGTTGGACTGGAAACACTTGGGGAACAATTTTCCGTATGAAAAAACGAGAACTGGAAACGATTGCCTGATGTTCAATTCATGTATGGGTGTCTTCTGTTGCACATAAAATTGTTAGTCATCAGTGAAAGGTGGGAGTTTGTTGCAAGGCTATGACCTTAAGCTGCATTGAGACCAATTATTTACTTGCCAAAATCTTTGGTCAAATTTGTGGGTATGTACAAAATTGTTGAGACTTGATACTGATTCTACACTCTGTGAGATTAATTTTTCCTCTGCAGGAATTTTGGAATAGTGCGATTCTGTTATCACACTACTGTTATTTCTAATGGTATTCACCACTTGAATGGTCCCATACATATGGTGGAAAATAAAATAATAGCATTGTCTTTTTATTGGTGTTTGGGCCTAGTATTGTGCTTAAGTGAAACAGGTCTCATTGTGCTACCTGACGCAGAACTGTAGTTCTCAGATTATCACAGAGGTTACAGCAAAGCCAGGGTTGTGTTCAGCGCTGGCTTTTAATATCTGTATCATCTCTGATTCTTAGTTTCATAATGAGGGTACATGGAAGTATGTGGCAGTATGGTAGGCTAAGAATTGTCCAGAAAGTTTGGGAGCCATCAATTTAGAGATATATAATATGAGCTATTGACCTAAAGAACTTGCAGTCTAAGTGTATGCAGGGGATCCCCTGTCTGTGCAAGTGGGATCAATTGCTCCCATCTCAGCTGGCCTTGGATGGAACATAGTCACTGTCCATACATCTAGGATCAGTGCACAGTCCCAGTCTTCAGAACACATCTTTGATGACTAGTGATGTAGGATGCTCCTGCCCATGGCATCAAAATTTGGGTTGTGTTGGATAACTGGAATGTAAGAAGCAGCTCATATTATTGATCTTGAGATTGACTTTAGATTGACTCAGGATATACTGTCAGTCTTTTTTTGCCAATGCAAGCAAATGAAAAAGAAGAAAAAAAAAAAAAGAAAAAAAAAGATGGTTTTACCTTTTAGAAATGCACAGTCCCAGGAGTACAAAACATTTGGTTTTGACATGGATAATTAAAACAAAGTTTCCAAAGTTCACCAAACTGCCAGTGGCATGAGGACTTTTTTTAAACAGAATGCAGGGCTGGGGATGTTTGTCCTGGCTCTGGATGGTCCCAGTTTAATTCTGTCTTCTATAACACATGATCTGAAGCCACATCTTCCATTCTTCACAAAAAGTTATGGGCTATGCTGGAGTCAGATTAGGCATTTATTCTACCCTTACAAAAAAAAAAAAAAAGTCCTTGGAAAACAAAAGCTCATTTTTGTTTAAAAATGGATCAATTCCATTCATAAACATGCTTGGCCAAGGGGCAGAGGGCTGTGACATGGAAATGGTAATGATGGGGGCAGGAGGACAAAGGTATGAATAGGTTAATGCAGTGTTTCTATGACATTCTTTGTAACCTGAAACTGTAACCTTGAGTGTCTGAAATCCGGTCACATCTAAGGGAGGCTCACAGTATGGTCAGTGGAAGGAAACAGGCAGCTCAGGAGGTTGATTAGTCTCATCCTCGAACCAGACTCTAGTTTCTGTCTGTTGAGCATAGTTACGGCTGGGGCTGGCTTGCTCAGACTTAGATCTATAAAGGTACATGAGATGAATCCCTGCTTGTATGTGTCCTAGAATAGGCAAAATCCCTTCTACTCCTTGAATCCTCTTACTCCCTGGAGTGATTCCTTTCTCTCAGCACAGGCCAGGTCTTAACTAGGATTTCTGCTGGTCTTCTCAAATGCTCCCTTGCCACATTCAGTTGTCTCCCCAGTCCTACTGACTCCCTGCCTAAAATTAAATAACTATTCCATGGACTAACATTGGTCAAACCATTGAAGAAGTAGGTTTCAGATTGCAGCCTCAATGTTTTTTCAGTGATATTCTTCCACTAAGACATCAAGCATCTTTTGCAGGAAGGGCAGCTGTCTGGGAAGTAATTCGATAGGTTTGCTTTGGGCAAGTTTAGACATGTGTTCTAACATAATACAAAATGTAGCTCATAATTTGATAGAGATGTGTTCCTCTCTGTAACGGATACAACAGACAGATGAGGGAGCACAAGTTTCAAGAGAGACAATTATGATTCGTTTGCGAAACATGCGTGTTGCACAACAGCTGCTTGCCAACATCAGCTATTCTTCTTTTGCCCTACAGCTGTCCAAATCTATTTTAAAATTTTTAAATTGTTTTAGAGAGAGAAAAATATTTTGTTTGATCTAGGATGTTTTAAATGCTTTTTTTTACATCCTGAAGTAAAACATCTGGAATGTTTTGAAATGAAACACTTTCAAAATTAAGAGTTAAATATTTGGAAGAAATGTAGTGAAGACATAAGTTTTTCAGTACTTTTTTGGCTGTAATTAATCACTGAAATTGATCATTGCCTGATTTAAAATGTAATTTAAACAGGTCAGTTTGAAAGAAGAATTTTGAAAGAGAACAAAGTAGTTTACAGAGAAGAAGTAGGAGTAAAAAAATACTTTTAAAAGTAAAGAAGGAACAATTTGCTCTTGATAGTTTTCAGGCTGAAATGTAGATTTTCTAAATGTATTTTATCTAGTCTTTACTGAAACATTTCCTTTGTTGCCATCTTTCTCCTCATGTTTTTACAAATTCTCTCTGTCAAGTCCCACTCCAAATTTAAAACTATGATGGATGTACGGCTTCAGAGTTGGAGGAATATCTAAATTAATTTCCCAATGAAATCACCATTGCCTGAAATATAACAGCCCATGCTTTTACAGTTATTTATTAAGTGCTCAATATGTATTGTATTGCCCAGTGGGTAACAACCAAGCATGTACTCTGCTGTTATACTTGTAAGTGGAAAGTTTATTCCTTCTATGACAATTTTTCTGGCTTTCTTGGAGAACCAGCTAACATATATGCATCATAGTAGTAGTTTTTAATTGTTTCAGAACCTTCCTGGAAATGTGGGATGTTTTAATATTTCATGCGGTTTCCTTTCCTGCTTTTGTGCTTCAAAGGATGGTGAACAAATTAGCAAAAACCTCAGAGCCAGCTACTGTCCTATATCTGCACAACTCCCACCAGCTTCAATTTGCAAGCTCCACTTAATGGCTTGAAATGGATATTTCTTTATAGCCTGCATCCGATGATTGAACTCCTTTGGATGGCAATGAGAACTGAGTATGCGGCAGAGCTACAGGATCAAAACCCTTAGGACGTACATTACGCTAGTGCACAGCTGAAGGCGACTTGTATGCTTTTGCTTATTTCACTATACTCTATACTTTATCATCTTTGACTTAATGTGAGAAAAAAATTAAAATTAGCTCATTAAGTACAGTAATTTATGCATACATCTAACAAACTCTATAGACACACTGATTGTTTCAAAATAGATTGTGCTATGAGCAGAAAAAGTATCTGGTGACTTTCGGTTCTCTTTAAGAGCTGCTTGTTAATAAAACTTCGGATTTAGTATAGAATCTTTAAAGTAAAAAAATGATGGCAAAGTAAGGAATTTTTTAAAAGGGGAAAGAAAACCAAGTATTAATTTCAATCTGGGCACATAATAGTTATAGGGTACATTTTCAAATCCATATAATTAAGGGCTTTAGACGGATTAGAAGGCAGCTTATGTCATAGGATTTTTAACTGAAATATAGTCATGGGCTATGCATAGTAATCTGGATTTTTTCCTACGTTGATCAGCTGAAGGACACTAGAATGGGTAATGATGAAACTATCGTAGAATCCAAGTCATGACTCATAAATGCCCCTTACCGTAAGCATAAGAATACAGTAGTACTGTTTGCTTCTTCAATACATAGGTATATGAATAAAATGATCATGAAAATAATGAATGGCCAGGCTCTCATAACATTTTTGACATAGATAGATGGATGGATGGATAGACAGATAATCTACCATCTTGCTTTTCTTACAAATAGATACTTTTTCTGACTATCTTCTGTGGTCCTTCTGTGTTCTACTGGCTGAAAGATCATAATCACTCACAATCATTTTCTTTGCATCATAGCTGTGATGGCTTACTGGTCTTCTCCTGTTTCATAGTTCAGATCTCTTTTAACAGATTGGCATATTAGGTGATGGTGAGGAATCACCAGCAAAATCCGGATGACCTCTGTCACCCCCGCTATTCTGTAGGGGTGGACAGGTTCTTCTTCGTTCTCTGTGCAGCTCTTTGCGTCCTGGTCTGTGGCTATGACTCTTATCTACTACAGAAACACATAGAAAAAGAGTATACAGGTTTGCTACTGTTTTCCATTGCCATTATAGCACTGTCTTGTCTATAGAAAATCAATAGGTGTAAGAAGGTTTCTAATAGACTTCAGAAAGACTCTAGGACTCCTGCCTCTAGGGTCAAAACTCTGGCGCATGGGAGTTGGAAGTTGGAAGACTGCAAGAAGTTTTGCTCATGTTGTGAGTGTCATGGCAAAAAACCAATGACTTCTCTTAGCAAGATTCAGGAAAGGAGAAAAACAACATGTTTGTATCAACTCAAAGTAATTTAAAAAGCATCTGAGGCTTTCAGGTTTTAAATCCTTTCCTGATTTCTCAGACTGGCACTTTCAATATAATGTTCACAGGTTTAGTTCTGGACAACAAGTCTCAGCCTTTACATAACCCACTGCCATTCAAATGATATTTTTCCATTCAGAGGTGAGTTTTTACTTCAACTTGGCTGCTAGTAGAATAAAAGAATTTGAATAAATAAATTTTTAAAACCAACCTTGATAATTTTTTAATCAGTTCAGAAGAGCTTCTGCTTGAGCCAAATTTGTTTCAAAGAGTTCATAGAAGTGATGCCGAATAGTTTGGCCTGCCAATTTAAGCAAATCTCATAATGGTTCTAAAGTTTCTACCATCGCAACTAATTTCTACATTTTCTTTGAACTGATTTACATAAATGAATAATATAATCCCAGGCTCACAGTCCTTGAGTGAGAACTATTGAGCACATGTGGCCATTGAAGTCTATGGAAAGATTTCTGTCTGTGGAAAGATTTTTGTGGAAATTGGACTGGGCTCTTGAGTTCCCTGAGACCACTGCAGTTAGAGATGGATTTTTCCCCTCCCTTTCATTGAAATCAGTGAGAACTGCTTGCTCAGAGACCTTTAAAATTCTAGCCTTTCAACAGCCTAGCTTGAAGCTGCGTTCAGGAATAGTTCGTCTGTAAGATTTTGCTTTCATTTGTACTATGTAAATCCAGATATAATTAGTGAGAACTTGAGGTGGCCTAAGCTGAAGTCTGAAATGACTGGAGATATTCACACCCAGCTGAGGGTATGATCCAAAAGGTATGGTGCTAAGGTTTGACTCACTTTAACTCTGTTTCCTGTTGGGAAAGTCTCCTGTTGAACATTTTTATTTTTTTTCATTGAAACCAACTGTCTTTCTTCAAAGGGGTGGGGGGACTGTGGGACTCGAGTCCCAGATCAAAGAAAAGCAATTGTCTAGTCCCAGTTGGACAATGTCGAAATTTCTGACCTCCAGGTACTTTGTTGTTGTGTGGATAAATAGGGTGGGCTGAAGGCACTAGCATGTACAGGCATATCTCTGTGAACCTGCTGGCTTCTGTGGACAGCAAACGAAGAGTGGCTTTATCAGCAAAATTGTTTCAAACAAAAACCTGCTGGGATAAATTTTTCAACAGAAGTTATAACATAAGAAGGATTCATATTTTCTTAAATCTAACAAATTGTTGGCATATAATATAAACAATAAATTCTTTCCTGCTGGAGGAAAACTCACTGGAATTAATTAAACTTATACCAGGGTTAAAGTTTACCCAAAGCGTAGAAAGTACACCTTATTGAAATGATTTTTAATTGTAGTGAGTTGGATGATTACAAAATAGTTGTGTAACAGTCTTAAAAATACAGATTTAGAGAAGTGAGCTGCCTGCTAATCGAAATCACAGCCGTCTAGAAATTAATAAAATAATAATAATAAGTTCTGCAAACTTGAAAAAGAGCTGAACAGTCATGCCTGCTGCCTGTGTCAGTGCTGAAAAGTGCTTCTTCTGTATTGTTCTTAAAGATTTTCTCTGCAAAAAAGCTTCTCTTGATATTTACATTCTGAGTAGTTACATTTTCCCTTGATTTGAAAGTAAAATATTTCCAAATATGATTTGTGTTGAAAATTCCAAATATTTATGATGTCAACTTGTAGGATAGCCTAAAGGAAAAAAGAAGGTTAGGGTAAAGAACTGGAATGTTCACAAGTGTGTTGGAGGATAGAAATCTTAAACAGTGTAATATTTATGAGCAACCAAGAGGCTACATTCTGCTCTCAATTACTCTGGCATAAATCTAGAATTACTCATTGGAAGTTCAAAGTTTTTGCTGCAGATTTACACCCATATAATGAGGAACAGAGTTCAGTTCTGTAAGGGTGGGAAAATCAATTTGGCCAGGATATAACTAGCCTGGAACTCAAACTCTAATCACAGAAAGAAACCTGTTTCAGGTCAGATAGCAGACTGCACATTGTGTATCTCTCTTTTTTCCTCCTTCTTTTTTTTTTTTTTTCTTTAGCTGATATATTGAAGCAAGCATACAGCCCTATTCCTTGCAGTAGCATCCCATGGCATTAGGCATTGGGTTGCTTCAGCTTTACCATGTAAGGCAGAATGAAAGTGCCCAGATATAGTAGAGTCAAGAAGCTCCACAGAAGGCCAAAAGGCCCCAGGGCAATATAAGCAAAAGTTGCTAGATTATAGTTTGAGGGAATAAAGTGTAAAGACTTGCAAAGGGCAGTGAGAGGGCTCAGGGAACCACAGGAGAACAGCAAGAGGGAAAAGAGAGTCAGAATCAAAATCCCATATTGTGGGAATTTGGGAAAGAGAGAAGTCTTCCCTAAATTAAAGTAGGTTTCAGGAAAGACCAGGATCTTTTGACAGGTTGTCAGAGTGGACTTTTGAATACTCTGCTAGTTACAGATCCCAGTGTTGCTCAGGTGGTTTGTAGTGAAGAAATTGTAATGCTATGCTATGATGGTTTCTGAAAAGAAAATAAAAATACTGCCTGCACATCTTGTTCTTATTCTGGGGAAGATTCTCTCACTGGGTGCCGGGAAGGGAATGGAATGAAAAATAAGACTTTAAAAGAGAGTAAAAGAAAACAATAAAGGAATAAAAAGCAATAATGTGTGGAATCTAATTATGCTTTTTCTAAATGTAGAGAGTGAGACTGTACTAGTATGTCTCAAACCTGGCTGACAGAAGTAGCTGGAATTAAGCAGTTTTGTAGCAGCCGAAAATCTTTCTGGGTCTATCAACAAAGTTATTGAACAGTTGGCTGTGATGCTACATGAATTTGTAATGAAGACATTTTCTGTAAATAATGGTCTCTGACTTTGTCACCGGTGAAGGTGTGCATGCCACTGCTGACTTTTTCACTAGTGGCTGTTAACATAGTATTCGCTGATTTTTAACTAACAGTATCTATTTAGCTGGATGCTCCAGCTAAGTAACCAGTTTAGTCTCCCTTCTGGTTTTGATAAAACTGTGCTTTCTTCATAGCTCATCCTAGGGTTATTGTAGGTGGAACAAAATTATTTTGGCTTTCTATTTTATTTTTTAATTTGTGAATGCTGATGTTGCTTTTATGGCTGCCATATGCTTGTTACATATGTCAGTTCTAAAAGCCCCACTGATGGATGAAAGCTGGGAGAGGAGTTTTATCATTTGTCTCCCATCTAGCACTTTTCTTGCACTTAGAAGGTAAGTCCAATATAATAAATAATCATAGCCTCCTTTTTTTTTTTTTTTTTTAACATGCCACATCTGTAAGGTAATATTTCTCCCCAGTATGCTGAGAAGCAGGAAGGAAGCATCTAACATCTGCAGGATTTGAAGTTATTTTTGACAGCTGTGTGCTATTGAGTGTTTCTTTTTTTGTGAAAGATAAAACAACCCAGGTGAATTGCTCAAAGGGCATTAATGACTGTCAGACATGTTAAACATGTGTACTCACATGTACATAAAGATACACACAAAAGATGAAATCGTGCATCTATAGACAGAGTGGCGTTGAGAAAATATAGTTTGCTGACCTGAAAAGCTGCTATTGTAATGCACTATTAGATTTCTGTTAAGATGGTGCAAGGTATATGGTGTAGTATAGATGGAAGGTATTTGGTAATGAGAAACAGTGGTTCGTCCTTGATACCTATTGATCAAAAAACTGAAAGATTTGGTCTAGTGACATATAGAATCCATTTCAGCAGTTGGTCTGGAGCATGCTCTGATCACAGCAGAATTGAGCAAGGCACAAGCTTTCAAGGCTAGCTGTAGGAAATGTTCACATATGGCCAACAGGAGACAGAGGCAGACGGTTGAGATTTTTAGTATGTGCATTAGGCCAATATTTATTTGAAAGAGAAAAGCACCCACTTACAGCTAATTCGTACATGGTCAAGGTTTTTCATTCATTGACACACAAGGCCTGTCTGCTTAATATTTTGCAGGTAGAGATGAGTGACCATCTCTGCCAGAGCTCCAAGCTGGCCAAGCCCAAGCCAAAGGCAGGAAGCCACAATGAGTGTGGTGAGTGAGTGTGGTGATAAGTCCTGGTGAAGAAACGCTGCGAAAAAATGTGGGCTCTGTATAATTTTATCATAACTCCTCAGTCAGAGCAGGCAAATAGCACAAAGTCATGGGCAGAAAGAGCATGTCTGTTTATCAAAACAAAACAAAAATCCTAGTGTGACATCAAGATACTTTATAATATCTGTTCTTCACCTAAGAGCATGAGATCCAAAATGTCAGTACTGGTCAGAGCAAGGATCAGTATCCTGCTTCTGACCATTGGTAGTAGAAGATGTGCAAGGAAAGTGTATGGAAATAGGGCACATCATAGAATCATAGAATCGTTTAGATTGGAAAAGGAGCTTAAGATCATTGAGTCCAACTGTAAACCTAACGCTGCTGTGGGGCATCATGCTTCCCCCAGTACACCCATCCAGCATCAGAGTAAGGTAAATGCCAGATTTTCCAATGGGAATTGTGGTAGGGAAGGTGGTGTAATGGTGATCTTGTAAGTCTTCACCAAGAACTACAATGTTTGTCTATACTTTATGTTGAGATGTTAAGTTTGCCATAGGAAATCTTGCCTTTAAAATGCCTGTCAGTATCTCCTGAATTAGTGCAAATCACAGGAAATGTAGGATATATATGAAATATTTATGTGGTTAAAGAAAATGAAAATAATGTGGGTATTGTAGGAAGGCTTACTTGATAACAAAATCAGTTACGATGACTATCTGCAAAGACCAACAGGAAACCAAAAACATGGCTTGGATCATTCACCTATACTGATAAGCAGTGAGGAAAAACAGGCAATATTATGCACTAGTTGCACTTAGATCAAGGTACGGGCAAGCAGATGGGTAGAGGTGGTATAGCTAGCACAGCAGGTATTATAAATTGTGGGTGATGCAAGCCAGCATTGAATGACTACAGTCTCAAAGCAAGAAGGAAGCAGACAGTAGATTGAGTCAGAAGTGCTCCTCCAGCTGCAGTGCAGCTCACACTTGTTTAAGGTCAAATATCAAAGCTAGTCCCTGAAAATCTATCCATCTTTGTTTTCATGAAGTATTCTTTAAGTATTAATGTAGTCTTCTGGTTTTTTTGAAACACCTATTGCTAACCTTTCACTCCTAACCATTTTCATGATTATTAAAAAAATTGTTCTTTTCTTCACTGCTGTCTATATACACTTTTGGCAGAGGAAGTTTTCTTCATATCTCCAAAACTCTCTGTGCAGTAATTTCCATTGACTGCAGGGGTATCTGCTAGTGATAGCAAAGCTGATTGACTTCAAAGTCTCTTACTGTTGTTGCCGCACTTGGCCAAGAGTCTGCTCATGACTGTAGCAGATGTTTCTAAGCTTTTTTTTTTAAAGTTGCTTTTTTTTTTTTTTTTTTTAGTAGACCAATGGGAACCTTATGGAGCAGTTTTTCACTACAATCCTGAAGTGAATGCCAACATAGCTATGATTTTAAAACCCTCTCTCAGATCCAGTGTTCGTAAGAGGAAAGTTACCCTTTCCAGCAGATGAAAGCATAGGTTTGCCACTCTGCCAGCTACCTGGTGGCAGATAATCAGCAGATACCTGTTTAGTCTCAGTTTCTTTATCTTAATGAGTTATTTTTTACAGTTCATTAGAAAATTTCATAGTAAGTTTATTCTCTGAAGAAATTTTGGATGAAAGTTCTGAACAGTTCACACTTAGTATCAAGAGTCAGAACAGCTTTGATTAACCCACAAATATTGCCAACTTCCTTCTCATCTAATTAGGACTTATAAATGTCTCCTTAGCATCATAAAATATTCCATCAGGATTTTAGGGTGTATGTGCATTGGGAGAATTTTGTTCTAGGTGGATCTGTGTTGAGACCAGTAGTGACTGGAGAGAATTTATAAGGACCATTTGCGGGGGGAAACAAAAGGTAATTTAAACCTTGGTCAAAATTTCAAATGGAGCAAAGCTGCTTCCATTAATAACATTAATAAAACCAGGCCAGGAATTCTGTTCCTTACCACTGCCACTGAAAGTAATGTTATCACTTAAGAACTTAATCATGTATTCTAGAAATGTCTGTTTTTGTGGTGTCTACCCTAGACATTTCTCCAGTAACTCTAGAGAGATCTGGAATACTCTTAAATGCCCTGAGAAGTGAGGGAAATGCTCCTTTGGCAATGCAGCAATGAAGTCATGTACCTGTAATGTATTCTAAGACAGAAAGATATAGGTCAAGCAGGAGTTGAAATCAGTAACTCACCATGGCCCATCAAAGGTGATACAAAGCCAGAAATCCTTTCAGAGACAGAAAGCCAGATGAAGAAGAGAGCAGAAATGCAAGAGGGAGAAGACACTTGCCAGTGGCCAGAAGGATCCTGGAGAAGCCAGTGTGCCTGCTATGGCACACTGCACCCTGGAGAGGGTTTGTAAATGAGAAACTGAGGAAACAAGGGAGAAAGGAAAGAAAAGCTGGCACTTCTATTCTTAGGATGAGTACAATCTTTCAGACCAGTTTATGCAGATTGAAGTAACAAGGGGGGTTTCCTGCAGTTAACAGCATCTTTAAGAGTCTTCAACATTTGTTGTTTGGTTCATTTACTTAGAAAGGAACAAATAGATTATCCTTTTTTTTTTTTTTTTTTCCCCACCTTCCAAAGAGGAAAGCTGATGCTTTCATTAAGCTTTACCAGCTGGCTAGTCAGTAGGTCAGTATGTAAATACTTACATAGTGTGTTCAGTTGCTATTAGTCCTTTCTTATCCTTACAAAATTTTTGTTTACATTTCCCAATCCTATAGTATTTAAGCTTGATTCCTTTGAGCCAAATACTTCATGATTAAATACAGTGTGTAACAAAGAGAAATAATTATAATTTTTAACCCACACAGATGTATAAACCATAAAAATCCCTACTCAAGAAAGAGAGTACTGAGCCTCCATATAGACTTGGGAAGGTCAGTTAGCCTCATGGTTCCGCTTGACTATATTTTCATATATCTTACATACTTCACAAGGAGCTATGGTACTAAATTATGCATAAAGGTTTGAAACCACCTGATGGAAGATGCTGCAAATGTACAACATGAATAAAAATTATAAAAGATCTGGTCACTTCTATCAGTTAATGCATTCAAAACCATAAACTCCTGGCTGAGCTTTGAAGGGCCAGATTGTTCAGAGGATAAAAAGATATCCTTATTTAAAAGTTGTCCTCTTTGGAAAACTTCCCCAAACATTCAGCCAAAGCAGAAGGATTTCCTTTAGGAAGCCGGATGCACCTTTTTCTGCGACTGTAACTGGGCTTTGGATTACATATCTTTGAGAATTCCAAAGTGTTAAGAAAAACAATAGCAGCTTACTCAGTAACATTACATACTCACAGATAGGATTAAATACTTGTTACATGTCTTACCTTGAGACTAATGGATTCACCTGACTTTTCTAATAACAAAAATAATGTCGACAGAATTATGCTGTGAACACGAGTCAGATGCACAATTTGTCTCATCATTATCTGACAGATGATTGAACATATTTTTTTACACCAAACAGACACGCAGTGTGCTTCTTACTTGTATTATAGAAGTTTAACCCTGGCTTACCCAGATTTATTAAATACATCATAAAAGCTGTTTCAGGTACCTTCAGTATTTTAGTATCGTTGGTTGCTTTTTCAAGAGTTCGCTGTCCCCAGCTGGGGAAATCTTTCTTCTCAACCTGAAATCAGTGCACACAAAATCGTGTGATTGTATCAGTACATTCAAGCTCGTTCAGAAGTTGGCCTGGCTCACGTAAGCTATAGACACAGCTGTTACACCAGTGGGATGAAGTAGGGAAACAGCTCAGAACAGACCTCTGCAGTCTCTGGACCCCTGACATTTCCTGTTTAACCCTGGACACATGCAACAGCTTCCTTGTCGAAGATCACAGACCAGAAGGAGCAAACAAATCTCTTGGCTCCACTTTTGAGGCAGGTGTCCCCTCTCTTGATATTTCCTGTGGTCTGGGAGACACAGCCAGCTGTCTGTTCAGTTCATGTGAGCAGTTTGTCTGAGGGCTGGGGGTACAGAAGGGGAGCAGCCTTCATGGGACTTGTTCTGATATCAGATGCGATAAAGGAAAGTAAATTTATGCTGGGGTGTTGTGCTGTGAATGGTTATTCCTGTTAAGTCTTGAGAACAAAAATTCATCTTAATATTACTACTGACAGATACCTTCTTTTATGAGGTGGCATGGATTTCAGGTGTGTTTACTCTTGTTGTATGAAATAAATATTACAGCTTTTTCTGGGATGTGGGCATTATTATACTGAATGCATACATACTGTTTGAGGTACAGATCATTCATCTAACTCATAATTTCTGTAAAAACATTGATTGGTTGATGTTTCAGAGTCATGCTTTGTAGTCAGATTGTCATCATTTTTAATCATTATTAGCTAAAGAAATGGTCCTGCCTTCAGCATTTTGCTGGAACTGCAACTACTGCTGACAAGACTACTAAGAATTGTGTTTTGACCTTTGCTCTGTTTTCCCATTTTTTGGTCTCTCTTTCCACTTTTATCTCCTTATCTAACATCCCACTTTAAATGTTGCCCTCTGTTTTTTTCCACAGCTCAGTTGTCTTCTAGCTTCCTCATAACTCTCTAACCTTTCCTGCACAATTTCATAATTTCCCTTGTGTCAGGGCTTCAGTCATGATCTGTGTTCATCCTCCTGCATCCTGAATCCAGATGATGTCCCCTACCTGCCTGGCTTGAGGATGTCTAAGCTGATAATTGTCTAAGTGGGAAAATTAGAAACCTACAGGTCCTCTCTCTGTACAATGTTTAGCCTGACCTGTTTCTTTGCAGTCCCTTTCTAGGTATGTCTCTATCAGCTTCATGTAACCAAGTCAAGATATGTGTCCCTTGTTTCTATCAGCCATATCTTTTTACTCACTACTTTCTCTATCCTGATAACCATACTTTTGTCCTTCATGCCGGGCAATCTGGTGTTGTTGTTGATTTCATGTAACCCCAGGTTATAGCCACTGCTTGCAACTTCTCCACCCCTGGTTTCTCACAGATATGTCTTCTTTCTGTTTGGATATTCATGTATATCTAAATTATCCTCATTCCTTCTTTGGATTCTCCTTGGCAGCCCTGCTTGATGGTCACTTAGCTCTCCAAGCCAGAGATACTGAGGACAATCCCACCAAACTCACATTGCCAGTGCAATGCCTAACAAGACCCCCTTCTTTGCAGCTTCCAGCTTTGCTCTTTCCACACAGTTACACCCCATTCCTCCCTTTACAGAATCCTTGTGGGCCCAGACACCTTCTGCCTGCGATACCATCCCCTGCCTGGCCAGCACCTGCATCTGGTGCCAGTTTGTGCATGTTGTCCACAGATGCTTTATCCTGTGCTTTCCTGTTTGCATGGAAAACAGTACTGAAGCTTAGCTGTTAAATATTCTTTTCCCCTGACATCCTTCATAGAACCCACATTCATTGTGAGGTACACAAATGTCTTCCAAGTGAAAAATGTAGCTAAGTGATTTCTAAGGATAGAAGATGTTCATTTTTTGCTTAGAATTAGAATGAGAGAAAACACAAAAAAGAAAGACCAAACTTGCAACCAGGCTTGTAACCACATTCTTACCTATGGAGTATTATTATTTTTTTTCTCCATTACCTTTCCCGATTCCTGCAAATAATCTTGTAGATTCTTCTTTGTATCTTCAATAGATCAGAAGCACTTCTGGGTTTTATCATTGTAAAAATTCTAGCTAAATGGGGTTCTGAAGCTGATGGCCCTGACCTGGTACTAGCTTAAAAGTCATAATATAATTAATAATTATTTTGAAAGAGTAACACCAGCTTCACATCATTGTTTCCAAACCCTTTTGGTTATGTATTACAGATGACTCTCTCCTAGTAAGCTTGCTTACTTATTACTTTTAGGGATTCTGTGCTGGGAAAATGGGTTGCAAAAGAGACTGTGGGTATCATGACCTCATCATTTGTATTCAAAAGAAGAACAGCAAGATTACCATAATGCATTACTTCGTAAAATTATAACCCTGAGAAGTAATAAGATTCAATTACATTTTTCTGGCAAAGTTCTTTTTAAGAAAGTATGTCTCATGACTCTAGTATATTCTTTGTCTTGATCATTGGTTAACAGTCCTCATGAGGATTTTTCATCTCCTCAAACCTTGCAAGAGATAAATCCCTCTTTTCCTGTGGTCCGCTTCAGTCTTTGCATATGTGCACTTTCTAAAGCGTTAACTGTTAACAGTTGTGCCTAAGAAACCTAAATTCCTTACACAGCCACAGTGCTTTATGATGCTGGAGAACAAATGCAGACCGCACAAGGAGCTTTCTTCCCCTTTGCTCTGCACAAGACCTGAAATGTCACACTGAACAAGAATATTCCACTTGTTGAGGCAGGGTGGTGGATCCTGTGGGCTGAACTTGTCTAAAATGCAGAGCAGTTACCTCTGCTCAGTCTTGCATAAAGCCCATTGTGGCTACTGTTAATGGTGGTAAAACCAAAGAGAAGATAAGCAGAGGATGCTGAAATGGGTTTGCTCACCCTCCATACACACACTTCAAAACTTAGGAGAGTCCTAAAGCAGGTCAGATTCACTCCTACAAACTACAAACAAGAATGGGATAGTTTATAAGCCAGTGTAGAGAGTTGAATTTTTAACTGCTGTGTCAGTGTGATCTTTGTAAATGAAAGATAGATGATGATACTGTGTATTACAATTTTATTCTGCAAAATAATTTCAAAGGGTGATTTAAGAAGATCCTTTTAGTCTGTTTCTCATTTACTCCGTTTTCTTTTAAATGCTTTTTCTAACTCTTGCCATCCTTAATTTGAGAATTTAAAAGTCCAGAAGGCTCTTATTTTCTCTTGGACTTACATATATATTGTTAATAGTACATACTATTCAGGGAAGGCATAGTTAATACCATGGAGGATATTAGTGGCAGAACAGGATTCAGGTCATCTTATCTCTCTATGTTTTATTTTGGAAGAGATAACAAGAAAAACATGTGGAACATTTTTGTCCATAATGCTGGGTGATAAAATCCCATAGGAGTTTAATGGTGTGGCATTTCTGCACATTTTTTTCCTTATATCACAGTTTAAAATGGGTTCCCCTGCTATAGGCTCTCAAAGTAATTTACAATTGTCATTTTAAGTAAGCATTTATGCTGCTCAGCAATTTGGACTGTCCATTCTGACTCATTTTATAGCTTGCTTTGCTTGCCTATCTGTCTTGTATTTCCATGTACAAGGATTTGAGATCACCAGCAAAAATATTTCTATGAGCAACAAGCAGAAATGATGCGTTGGACATGGACTTCATGGAGCTTTAAATGGTTTTAGAAAGGGAAGTGTTAACTTTGAATAGATGACGTTAGCACCACCACCAAGAAAGAAAGAAAAAAAAAAGAACTCTGAAAAGCTGTATTGACTAAATCTTCTAACAATGCTTGTGATTTTCCTATATCCTGCTCTGTGTTTTTGTATGGATTTTTCATAGCACAGACAGACGTTACCCACACTGTGATTCAGCGTCTGTTCCTAGCTACGCTCTTGCGCGATTTTAACCTGATTTCACGGGAGGAACAAGGAATGAAACACCGTAGCTCATGGTTGTCAGCAGTGAAAAATAGCCAGGAATCAGACAAACAGCTTCATTGCTGAGATTATTTCCGGGATAAAAACTCTTCCAACAGCTGTTTGCTTTGGCCACTACTCAGGTCCTTTTTTTTTTTTTAAATCAGAAAAAAAAACAGGTTTGTTTTTTTTTAAGATGTGGGCTGGTTATTTATGTAGTCAGGAAGAGGTCTCTGCTTCCAGTGTTGTGGTCTCAGAGCTGTTTTGACAGTTGGAGTACAGGGAGGTTTCATCTCTTCTCTCCCTCCTTTTCTCCTGTCCTTCATTCACTTAATGCACAGACCTGGAATGCTGTAGGAAGAAGAGAAAGCGAATTTATGAGTTCTTTAATCCCAGACAGGCAGCTCTGTGGCAGTTACCTTCAAGAAAAGTTCACGCCCCAAAGGAGTGTTTAGTCTTACAGAGCCACTGACTCACTGAGCAGCGCGGGTGAGTGGCTGCGCGGGAGAAGGCGAGAGATGAAGGAAAAGTTTTGCTTCCTTGTGAAACTCATAATATTATTGTTTTAAGACATTTTTGAAAAGATGACTGCTACTTTTGTTTAAAGTATTTGTTCTGGAATTGCTGAAGCTGGAGTCTACCAGACTGAGGTCAGGAGCATTTTCTTTGGCAGAAAGAAGATACTTTTATAGAAGCCATGCCTGTACTTGGGGTTGCCTCCAAGCTAAGACAGCCAGCCGTAGGGTCAAAGCCTGTTCACACTGCCCTCCCGATACCCAACCTTGGCCCCGCCGGCTCGCAGCAGTACTCACCAAAGTCTTTGGAGCTTACTGGGGCAGAGAGCTCGATGCTTTCTTGTCAGCTCACGTTAAAGTCAACCTGTGATTTTGGAGAGAGGAGAGCGCTTCAAGGAAAAACCCAGGAGATCGAAGATAGCAAGGTTAGTTGTAAACTTTACCTGTGGATATCAATTGTCAGAAAAAGTTGATTTGCTCAGACAAAAATCTGACAGAAACCTACTGCATGCAGAACTCGGGGGTAACTGGGTTAATAGACTTTTGCTGTCATCAGTGAACTCACATAGCAGCCTTGGAAATTTGTTTTGCTCAGTGTTGCTGTTTGAATAAATACTCTGTTTGTAAATGTTACTGTTAAACGCTTCACAGATGCATTTTGATAAAGATCAGTAGAATCATAAGTAGAGAAAAATCATTCCAGCACCCAGTAAGCAGAACAATGACATGACAGTACTTAAAAAAAAAAAAAAAATCTTGGCTGCTTCATGTTATATTATGAAGTTTAAAAAGAGCTCTCACACCCACACCTATTCCCACAGGGAGGCTCTTTTAAAATAAAAACAAGTAATTGATTTTCTTTACACTTTTCAAATGATCTGGCTACTCTTGCTGCAGAACTGCTGAACTAGAAAAACAGCTTCTCAGTGAAATGTACCTGTGTTTTTCTCTTCTGCAAAATAGCTTCTTCCTAGCCCCTATTTAGCTCTGATTCATTGTGATTTTTTTTAAAAAAAAAGGTTTGTCTGAAGTAGGATGCTACGATGCTTTTTAGACTGCTTAGGGTTTTTTCTTTTTTAAGGGGGTTCTTTTTGAGTCTTAACTAACAATTAAAAAGCTTCTGCTTGATTTTCTACTAGTCTTTCTGCTGTACTTGCAAACACTTTTCATGCTTTGAACATGAGTATTGAGTCCTTTCCTGTCAGTAGTATATATTCCTGTAGATCTTTCAATCAGTACATTACGGCTGCATGTGTGGTTTAACAGCTTCAGCAAGCAGTGTTATGTGAGGTTACTTTCCCTTGCTTTTCTAGTACTTTTGGTTTGTGGAACTGATTACTACACTGGGATTAAACATATATTTGTAGTTGTTTCTTATTTAGTTTGAGGACACTAGAGTGTCATCAGAGTTGTTAAAGTGGCAAGATACACATAATATATGTACTTGGTTTTCCTTTGTTTTTAGTTACTGGGTTAATTCAGTATTAGTGAAGAAAGTTGGGTTTGTGGTTAAAGCATAGGGTTGGGATTCTGAACATTTGGTTTCCTTTTTAATCCCTGCCACATATTTCCCCATGAGATTTTGGTCATGTCACTTAATTTTTCCCTTGGAGTTTTTTGTATCACCTCTCCCTGCCTTCCAAAGATGATGCATTGGTGGTCTCAGACATGCTATATAGAAATATAAAGAAGGAGCAGACTGTTCATCTCTTGATTACCAGAAGTGATAAATAGCCCTTTTCTATGACATGAGTGTGACATGAAGATAATAATACAACTTTTCAACACAATGTGATTCCTGCTTGAAACAAAGAAAATATTCTTTATGTTTCCTCTTTAATGTTGTTGTTTAATGGATATTGCATGAAAAGTAAATTAGATTTAGAAGTACTATTTTCAGAAAAAAAGAATACAGTTACATCATCTACTGAGAGATGTTTCTTGATTCTTTAAAAAAGTCTGGAGAAAGACGTAAAGTCCAATATTCCCAGTGAAGCTTACTGGCAGCCCTTTGCCCAATATTCTTCCAGGCACATTTTTTTGAAAGATGTTCTTTTATTCACCTTTTATGCAAGTTTCATGAAATCTTTTTGCTAACGTAGTTTGGGCTATAAGGTGGGTGATTATGATGAAGAAATTATTTTTAGGCTTTTCTTACTAGTAAACTTCAAAGTATCAGCCTAAAAGTATTGAATGCTATTTTTCTTCATCAGTGATGGAGATCCATGCTACCCTGTTTCCTAGTGCCTGGTAACCTCAGCAGTATGTCCAGGTTGTCTAGGCAGTAGTTCTAAGCACAAATTTGATGGAGTTGTTAGGGTTAATGGCTCTTCAGGTTTGCTGAGCAGATGCAAGTTCTGCATTATAGATTGCATTGTCCCAAAGCTTGACCATTTGTGAGTGCTGTTTCCAATAGACCTTTGGTTGATTTCTTTGGTTAGCAAACATATTAATCAAATGTGATATTCCTACGCGGCTCTGTGGTATACAATGCTGTACATTGGGAATGTTTCATTATAACGGTGATCAGATAAAGGGTCTTTCAATCAAAATGTAATGAATACCTACTCTGAATTTCCAACTGAGAGTAAAATCTGCCTATATAGCATACTGCTTGTATGCTTACGTTATATCATTGGATATAAGGCAACACTGATTTTTCAGGGAAAAATGATGGATAGCTATCTGCAAAAGACAATGGAACATACGAATTAATCATCTGATTAACTTTTGCCCCTGGCTGCTGGATTGCAGCCTTTGGCATTGCTTTCTTTGGTATTTTACATATGCTGCACTGTGGGTCACCAGCTTTCTCATCCTGTCTGGAAGGCACTTAGTTTCACACATGTAGTCACTGTGACATATCCTGTTGCTATCTATAAGTGCTAAGGATTCCAAGATAAATTTGGGTTATACATGTCAATACAGTAGGTCATTGCCACCCAGCTGTTTCCTCTATGGCCTTCAGTCTCACCACACCTGATTGTTCAAGACTTTTGACACTTGTGTTGGCTTTCTCACATAACTGGCTTGCCAAAGCTGGTTAGGAATACAGCTGCAAGCATCAGTTCTCTTTTCCCTAGGCATTTCTCCCATCTCACGTGATTTTGCTGCACTTGCACATGTGGTCTTGGTTGTTTTCTTTTTTGTGGACATGATGCAGTTTGAAGTTTCATAAAAGTGATATTATTGTTTTAATAAAAACTGTGGTAGAAAAAGTTTGAGGTGATTATGTTTAACTTTTTTTCTTAATTGGATAGAATATAGTTAAGCCCAGGAAAGTGAATAATAAGTTGCTAATGACTTAAGTTATTCTGTGTGTAGTTTATTCAACTACATTTTTATTCACAATTTTCATAATTTGTGCTTTGGTACCTAAGTCACATACAGGTCCATCTGCTTTTTTGCTAAACCCACTAATGTTTAAACTGACCGCATGAACACTTATGATGTGAATAGTCATGCAAAATATTTGAACGCAAGCATTCAGAGCACATTCTTTTTCCCTGAGTATCATATAGACAAAAGTTTATTCCTATATATGTACACAGGAAAGGAATCCAGCTGCTGGATTCATGAGGTGAAATGCTGGCTCTCTTTGAAGCAGATGGAGTTTTGCTGTTCAGTTGGACCATAGAGTGTTTTTATGCAAACCCACGTCTGAGAACACCAATATCTTTTGTAATATTTTTCTAACTGTGGGTACAGTATTATTTATATTTCTGTGCCACCACTTTTATACTGCTTGCTAAACTGAGACCAAAATTATTGGATCATGCTAGGATGCCTTGTGTTACTGTTCTAGTTGTAGAATGGGCTATTAAACAGTAAAAAAATGAAAAAATATCAAGCAATATAGTAGAAACGTAAATTAAGCAATGGCTTAAAAATAAAGGAATGAAGAGAGTTTCTTTGCAAGAACAACTTATTTTGGTCGCTAAATGATACCTCTGCACTATATTAACCTGTAGCAAAATGTCAATGGCAATAACGTTTTACTCCAGGTCACCATGATTGATTTCAGCTACCTTCACACATTTGATGGTGCAGAGGCACGGGCACTGCCACAAATCCTCTCTGGCACAAAGCTGAGCAGCTGCTGGGAGTTAGCACCTCTGCTAGGCATGCCCGTCTTCTGGCCTGGCTTCCTGGGGCTGCTCCTTGCAGTGTTCTTCTTTATGCTCCCAGGGTTTTCCTCCCATCATCAAACTTCCCTCTTTCAAGAGCACTACACCATCATTTATGCTTGCAAACTGAATTTTCTCTGAGCTGAATCTGATATATTAATTGTAGTGTTTTGGTTATATGACTTGGATGATAAGATTTTAGCCTTCTTGCCTGAGTTAATTCATTCCTTTACTGTCATATTATCTTATTTCTTTTTTTTTTCTTGTTTTCAGTTTCTCTTTGTCCATGCTATCTGTCTGCTGCTGTCTGCTTTATCTGCTTCTTCCTTCCTGTTGGCAGACAACTTTACAGACTTCTGCATATGACTTATTTTTCTCTGTATCCACTAATCAAGTCTTCCTGTCATGACTGCAACATTTTTCATATCACTGTTCATTATTGGAAAGTGCTAGTCAGGCACTACAACTGATCTAGTACACATATGTAAACCAAAAACTTTTCTAGATACTTCAGGTTTAGGGGTTTATGTTAAGATTCTTGTAGTATGGAGATACTGGTATCCAGAGGATGCATGGACAGTAATTTGTGATCTCCCTTAGAGGGGTCCAGCCCCACCAAGTTCATCATTAAACAGTCTAACTTTAAGACAGGAGGATCTCAGGGGAACTCAGGAAATGAATCTGCTGCAAGGCCTTTTGGAAGAAATGACAAAGAATATGATGTGTCCACCTGAGGAAAGTGACACAACTGGCTGCTTCTGTAGAGCACAGAAATCTGAGCAGTAAGGCTGGGGAAGCAGTCTGTAAATCAGCAAAACAGAAAAGAATAGATGTGTTCTACCTGGGGAGCATGGCCAGCAAAGAATGGGGTCTGAAACACTTAGTTGTACCACGTGAACATCATTAAAGTAATCTAACATGAATGTCAGTGTCACAAAACAAAGCTAAATACTTTGATGTGATCAGGCAAAAAAAACATACTGCTGTACACATTAACACATTAAAGTGATTCTTGAGGTCCATTACATTTAGTATCATACTATTGCATCTGGGTCTTTGTCTGAGGGCTTCCAGTGTCATTCAGCCAGCCCTGTTGCAGTAGGACATTGGAATGATCATGGAAACTTGCCATTTTTTCCTCATCAATTGTCAGCAGTTTATCAGTGGTGTGGTAACTCCTGCCCGTCACCAGACACCAGACTCGGAGGATGGCTAGGCTCCTCTATCCAGACAGATCCGAAGACAAATATTTTTGCTTTCCGTACATGGGTGGAGCTCCTGCTCATGCCAACAGGAGTACTGTGCACATTGGAAAACCAGATGTGTGCCATAAACGACTTCCATATCTCCGTCTTTCCTCAGCTAACCCTTCCACACCATTTACTTAGGTTCTGTGTGACCCTTTCCCACCATTCCTCAAATCTCTCCCAAGCAGAGCATCTGTTGCAATCCCACATCTCTGACCTTTCAATTTCTTGGATACCTTTTTGTCCGGTCTCTCAGGGCCAAGTTCCACTGAGTTTCTTGACATACTGAATCTAGGGAACATAAATAAATGAGTTTATTTCCCCATTTTGTCATACCCTTCTTTTTCTCAGCGCTAGTGCATTGGAGATGTCTGCCTTGTGGGTTGGCAGGAAAGGAGGCTGCTCATTGTGCTGAGTGTTTCATTTACAGCACTACAGCCAAGGCAACAAAAAGGGCAGCAGAAGCAGCCAGAGACCGCCTATCTTCTCCCCATAGTGACCGCTAGTGACGGGAAGCCAGCATTGTTTCAAAAGCACTGAACTAGCTGCCAGAAATTTCAATCAGCACTGCTGACACCTGGGACTATGTGTGTTTAAAATTCATACAGCCCCAGTGAAGCCAGGACAGCTGGCAGGAGTTCAGATTGTCAGCAATTTCAGCTTCTTGCCTTGTGCTCTGAATTATTTCTTTATTAAACAGATAACAGTGTCTTTAATGTGCTTTATGTATCCAGCACCATCTGTCTACGCTATATTATAACTGATTTAAGAGCCTCGTGCTGTATGAGCTTGGAGTCAACTTCCCTGTTACATGTTTATTTTCTAATCATCTGTACCAAGCACATTTTCCTGTAGTTGAGATAAATGTACAGTAACAGAACATGCAACTCTCAGAGCTTTTGTATTTGTGAGCAAATTGTATTGAGTGTAGGTTGGGAGATGCTTTTTGTTTGTAATTTGTAACTGGGAGCACGGATAGGAGGGTATTTACCAAACTGAGCTTAAGACCTCTGCCTCCCTTTCTACTGTTTTTTTTATTTCTCTCACAAAGTAAGAAAGTAGAACTCAACGTATTTTATGTTAATTTGTGTGTTGTGAGCTGGTATTAGGCATCAGCAGAAAACAATTACTCTTACTCTTTTGTATTGCATCTGTGCCTAGGGAAGCTGCTTGGGGATTTCCTGACCAAACAACTTTTCATTAAGAAATCCCTTCCTTGAAAATGGGAGTGTGTCTGAGTATTGATGCACTGTGGATGCACCAGCAGAGCTCCAGAACCTGAAGCAACCCAGCAACACTTGCTTGGTGCAACACTCTTGCAGACCCTTGGTGTAATCTGTTCTCTATGACTGTAAATTGAGATAAGTGGTCTCCATCTCTAGATAAAAATAATGGGTTTATGTTATATCCCAGGAGGTTTTAGTTAGCCTTTAAGTAAAACTTCCCAGCAGTAACAGTAGCTAAACAGAGGAACACTTTGCATGCAGAAGGTATAGTGTCTCCATCACTGGAGTATTTAAAAAAACAAATGCATGTACACCTGCCATTCATAGCATTACTAGCACTGATCCTCCTTGTGTGAAGAACTCGATGACCATCCTGATGTTCTTCTCAATCTCTTTTCTCATTCCTTAATTCAGCTGAGTGCACATCTGTGGTAATGAAACCATGCTGCTCTGGGAACCTGAGCTGACAGCCCTGTGGCCCACAGTGCCGTAGAGATGTAAGGACTCCCGTTGGAGACAGCTTTGCTCCCTTAGAAAAAACGCCATTGTGCACTATGGGTGTTTCCAGAGGCATTTCACTGAAGTATGGCAGTTCCAGTTAAGTTTCCCTAAAGCACAGGTGGGGTATCATTGGAGACCAGCCAGCTAGTTGCTTGCTTGGAAACACTCATTTCCCTGGCATATAGGATATCAGTATTGGAGTGCCCTCATGCCTCAAGATCCTGTGAGGTCTGGCAGAGGACTGACTCTCAGGGACACAATTCTTTGCTCTATAACAAGGAACATAGAAGCTTTGTGAACCCAATTCAGTTTACGGCTCTGAGATCCTTTGAATATCCCTTCAGGAGCATTGCAGTGAATATTTCAGCTGACTGCATTTTGTAGGGGCTGTACAGACTTCTCCCTAGAAGACAGGAGCCTCCCAAGGCACCCAGCAGAGTGAGGGGTACCACCAAGATCAGGAAGTTTGGTTCAGCTGAAGCAGTTTTCCCTCAAGTAAAAACATATGAGAATGTTCTTTCTGTGGATTTTTTCTCAGTTTCAACCGGACCTTGATCCTAGAAACTTTTACTAGATTGATGTCTTATCACAACAGGTAGTGTGCATGTGCACAGAAGTTACTCGCAGCCCTACAGAATGTATGGCTCTATTAAACGGAGTGTGGGAGAAAGGGAATAATATTATCCCCACAGTGCAGAGGGAGAGGAGAGATTAAAGGGGAAATGAATGATTTTCCCACACTCAGGCTGGGACTTTGTGGCAGAACTAGGAATTTCAAGTCATATATATCTTGAGTCCCAGTCTCCACATCATAACCACAAGCCCATCCTTTGTCTTTTCTAAGGGATCAGTTAAGAATAAAACATCCAGATAATGATTTTTTTTTTTCTGCTCACTTCATAAAGGCAGTTTTGGCTTTTTCTTCATTTCAATGTCAGTAGCTAGCATCAGTGTGGGCCCAGATTCAAGCAGGAGTTGGAATTTTACTCCAGGAGCCACATTCTTTGGTTTTGATGTACCCGATCAACATAGACTCTGTCACAACTTATTAGAGATGCAGAATACGTTGTGCCCTTTGTGGAGTGGTATAACACCCATCAAAAGTCCTGTGTGCAATGCTGTTGATAGGCTTTTCACTTATTAAATATGATGTGGGAAGTATAATTATGGAATAAAAGCAGGCCTCTTTTAAGGAGAGATGACTTTTTTGGTCCTAATTTCTGCCTCTGAATAAACTGTCTAGCTTCCTGGCAGCAGAAACACTTGTATTTAGTATATAATAAGGCTGTCAATTACAAATGCGAACTGCTAATTTTTTTAACTGAGAGTTCATTCTGGTCTAGGTCCACTGTCTTTTTTTCTCTAGTACGCTAATTTTTTGAGTCGCGTAGTTTTTCTTGCACTTGCATACAGAGCACGCAAAGGGTAGTTCATTTAAAGCAGCTCTGTGTTTCACTTTGACCTGATTCACAGGATGTGGTCTTGGAGGAAGCCCATGCCTTAACAATAGCCTTTTGACAGTCAGGGAGTTTGGGGATTAAGCTGGAAGAGGAAGAAGCATCTATCTAGTCTCAAACCTACTAGTGGAATATTTTGTGCGAATCTTCACTTGCCCATGATGTTTTTAAGGTCACAAACCTTTCTTTTGTGTTTTTACTGGCAAGAGGACGTTGGCTGAAAGATAGCATAACTTATTTAAAATTCAGAAAAGGAATGCAGAGTGTTTTGTCTGCTAAATGTGAAGGGATAATTCCCCCGTGTAAGATGTGGAGATTTCTGATGGCTTTTGTGTATGTTCTGTGTAAACCAAGTTGAGAGAACTTGGAAAATAAGCAAATCAAAGGGAAGCATAATTTTAAAGTGGTTAGGACTGGATCGTAATATTTCTGGATATATAAACTGAGAAGGTGCCAGCCACTAAACGTCTGTACTAACTCTGCATAAAACATGAGAAAAGTTAACCATATTAATATTGTCCTAACCTACTTTCAGCATGGCATTTGGTCTGACTTTTCTTTTTAGTTATGTTTATTTTCCTGTAAACCCTCCTTTACTACTCTGCCCCTCTGCTCTTAATACAGTGGAAAGCATTTCATCTTTCTATATATCTCTCAATAGCAGTTCAAAATATTTTATTCAGGTGAAACTCTCCAATTAGTGCATTCCAGCAAATCTGAAAAGCTAGAACAAAAATAGATGTTGAGGTCTCTCTTGTGTTTTCCATTTCAAAATATCTCCCTTTGACAATTTTAACACCTGGCTTTGTATCATGTTGATGCTGTGCTAAACTCCAAAAGATTTGGCAGTGAAAACTTCCTGTTGTGCATCAGGATTTGATTTACAGGGCATGTGTAAACCCATCGCAGCTTAGTAATCAGAGTGGTCATGCACAGAAAGATGACTTCCTAGCAAGTGTTGTAAAACATTTGACCACTTTCATTAATCAGGAAAGGCTGCATGGCTCACATGATTTAGGGTGAGTAAGACATAAGTCAGGGCGCAGGACTTTTACTCACCACTACAACAATGGGATTTCCTGGCAGCACATCTATGCAGTAAACAGCCTGTTTGCTTTCTTTTGGGAGTATTTTTTTGGTTTGGTTGTTGGTTTTGGGTTGGTTTTTGGGTTTTTTTGTTTGGTCTTTTTTTTTTTTTTTTTTTTTTTTTTTTTGTAAGCTGTCTCTGTAGTGGAAATAAATAGGCATTAAATAAGAATGTGAAACAACAAATAAAAGTTCAAAAGGAGTTTAGAAATTTCCTCAGCTGATCAGTCTGCCTGCTTTAGTCATTTCTGGCCAGCTCACCAGCCAGAGACAGTGTTGGAAGGAAGAGCTGAAGGAATCTGTTTCTCATGAAGGAGCAGCACAAATCTGAAAGCTTGAGAGCTGCAGGTTCAAATTTGCTTTTGAAATGCCTCTGAGAAGGAGTAGGGCCTAGCAACTTGTATAGGAAGCCACAATCCAGCTTCACTTCTGATTTCTGTCAAGTACCTCCTAGAACTCAGCTCATATGTAAGAAAGATGGTAATAATGCCATTGTTTTTAGAGTAAAGTTGTTTGGTGGCTAAGTACTGTTTCATTTTATTTTTTTAATACTGAAGAAATAATCTAATTAGCTACTTTTTTTAATGTTACCAAAGTTCCTTTGAATGACCTTAGAAAAACTGATCAGTTACTGATGTTAACAGCTTCCTGTCTGTCAACTTAATAATACAGCCGTTCTTCTTGCTTATAATAAGAACACACAAGTAGAAGGCATTTTATATACAACATACATTTTTTCCTGTGGAAATATGTGATCCTGACAAAGATAAGAAGAGAATAATGATGTCTTCACTGTTTTCTGTACCTCACTGCAGCGTCACGCTGAAGACGGGTGGTTCTGTATTATTAGCTGAAACCTAAGCAGCAGGTAGCTCCACAGGGAAACTCTGTGTAGTTATTGACAGTCAAGAAGTCTGTTCATGTGCAATGCCATCTCCAGATGCATTTTTTTGAATACAGTCTAATTTTCAAAACTTCCAGATACTGACTGCTCTTGAGGAAGAACTAGGTTCCTTTAGCTGGGTGTCTGGAGTGGGTTGGTGGTTGTGTCACCAATGAATGAGGGCAAAGAAGCCCTCCCAGTCTAGGACAGCTATGTCAGTCACAGCCTTAAAGAGTTTTGGTTTATAAGATAAGCTAACAGCACAAGGGAGTGGGGAGTAAAAGAAAAATGTGTGGAAACGAAAACAAGGCTTTCTTCCCAGGGCCTCACTGTGTCAATGCAGGATTTTTCTGGGTTATTCTGCCTCATTTGTGGATGTGATGCAGAAAAGATGTAGATTCATGAGGGAAGATGAAAAAGCAAATCAAATGACGTTTCAGAGAAGGGAGCACACAAGACTGAGCATATTGGGAACTGATGTGTCGGACTAAACGCTGTCATTCAAAAAAAAATTACTTAAAGGGAATTTGGCAACAGGAAAAGAATATAATACAGAGATTCAGATCAGCAAAAGAGATACTGGAGAACTCAGACTCCCTAAAAGCAAGGGGATTAGGGGCATATTTGCATCTATGGAAAATTTGATCTCTTTTCTCCTGAACATTAGAGGTGATCTCATTTAATTTGAAAGAAATTCTAAAATCTCATTGTGAAATACTGATATAAATCCCAGCAAAGGCAAAATGATAGTGGTCACATTTCAGTCTTAAGGGACAAACTTTTCCTTCACTTCCCATTAAAAATTTTAGCTTGGATGACAATAAAGTCAGGATTTTCAACAGTAATTTTCACTCAGATGTATACATGTCTTTAAGGATCTCAGCAGGCTTTGCACAGAGTAACCTGAGATTCACAACACAGTTACAACATAAACAAGTTATTTTGTCCTAATTGATTACATAGATATAAATATTACGTATCTTGATCAAGCCATAAATCCAAGAATTGGACTTTTGGAAGGTGAATATGGGTTCCTGCTGCATTAACAAACCTGTCTTTGTAATTCAATTTGTTTCTTGCAAAACTCTGTGTGGATGCAATGGTTAACCTGAACTGAAGGCTGAGTGGAGGCTTTTTACAATGTACGCACGTTGCTACCATTTCAGAGCAACAAAAGATTTTGGATCTTTTGGAAAAGTTTGGGGTATTACTTCGTGTAGTTCCTCTATGAGGCAAAGTGTAAGAAACTGGTAATGCCTGAGATGATGGCCTTGTCTTGGTATGACTTGGGTGGTTCTATCACCCAACTTTTTTAGTTTTTTATTGTTGAAACATTTCAACAGAGATATACAAGTAGACACTTTGTTACAAAATAAGAAACTCTAAGTGCAACAGCTTTCTTCTACAAGTACCTTTGGTTGGCTTAATTAGGCTTTAGGAATGATGATGTTTTAACTAATACTTGATACAATTCCAGGTGGTCATTTAAGGACTCTTTAAGGCAACATTACTTCACAGTGCTTTTTCATTTGTCAGATCAACCCAATGTCTTCATTTGAGTGCAGTTTGGGGTTTTACTCCTTAACAGTTATTTAAACTCTTCAGAAGAGCTATTTAACTTAAATTTGTGCTCATCTACTGAGCTTTATTCTGCAGTTGGTTTTAGGATACTTTTAGGTGTGTTACAGTGTGCCAAGCATTGGCATGCCCTAACATTTTCAGAGCAGCAGGACATAGATTGGAGTGGAGGTGACTGAAAATGTTAAGACAGCAAATCATTGACTGAATAGATTACTACAGCTCTTCTAAAGCCACTGTGAGATTTCATTTTTATAGCACAGAGATAATAAATGTAGCTTTAGCATTTTGGCACCAGTAGTACATCCTATGTAGACTGAAACCACTATACATACTTAGTTTTATGGTGCATATTAAAGACAGACAGAGATGGCTATGTATGCTCATATACAGGTACCTATTGGCATTTATCTATGCTTTTATCATCTCTCTGATGTCCTTTAGGGATATGTCCGTTGTTCACTCCACCACTTTAAATACTTCATTTTAGAAACATGGGAAAATCAGCCTTCCGAAATCAGAACTTACTGTGTTCTTGTTGAAATCAGTGGGAGTTTCTCCATTTACTCACTGGAGTAAGAATATCATCCCATTTAATTGTGGCTAGACAATTAGTAACCTCTTACATTATCACAAGATAGATTTTCAAGCCATACAGGCCATTTCTTCTTCCACAAACCAGCATGGTGCTTTTTAAACAAACAAACTGCATCCTGTCGTGGAGGGTGTTATTTCTGTAACTTGTTCTCATTACTCTACTGTATTAAAGTGTATCTAATGTCATGATTAGGTAGGCAAGTAAAATAAAATAGCAAATAAACATATTCTGTTTTCATGAAAAATATAAAATACCTTGGTTTAAATTTTTACATTTGTTCACTTTTAAGTTCTTCATAGACACATATTTTGTTCTTGGAGTATTCCAGACTCAATCAAAACCTAAATCATATATATGATTAAAATTTCTGTACCCAGGTTTCTTCATAACTCAAGAAATCCACCCAGTAGTTGGTTATTAACCATCAGGCATTGCCACAGGGTGAAGTTGTTTTTTGAGAAATTTGATTAACATCTCTGCCAGACTTTATATAACAAGGTTTTACAGGTAAACTTGGACAGAAACTGCCACTGCTAGTGCTGCTACTTGGGGAAATCAGTTTATCTGTCAATAGATGTATCAATGTAGTATTCCATATTTGCTTGGGTCACACAGGTTGTATATCCCTTATTTTGTGGGTGCCTTGGTGGTTGTGTGCAGAGCTACAGTCTGTGTCAGGGTCCCTAGCACTGTGGGGAAATAAAGTCTCAAAATAAAATGCAGTGCATTGTAGGTCAAAGACAAAGGCCTCATTTTTGGTAATGTTAGGCTATGTTGGTATACTGAGCTATTTTATGCCAGATGACTGGTATTTTCTGACAATCAGGTAATCTGAGACTTTTATTCGTGGAAATTATGGATTTAAAGGGGAAAAAAAGAACTTCTTTGTGCACTGAAAACATTCAGAATGAATTGTTTTAGGAAAGCCACACTTGTTACAGAAAAAATAAAACTCTTCCCCTCTCTATTTTTTCTTCTATTCTGTCTAAATGACCTGTGGAATTTAGCTAATTAAAAAAATCCCCAAATATTTAGGTTATGCTTGTTGCTGAAGTATTTGGAAATACAGATTTTTATTCTGAGTGATATCATATTGTGTTTTTGAAAAAAAAATTAATAACCATGATTGGCATGTAACTGCCTTTAATTTCCTTGTATGGTACAGTATGCAGTTCATGTCCATTTTATGCACTGTATAGCCAAACTTGAGTATGCACAAACAGTATGAGGAAAGGGTAATCAATCTGACTGCATGAAAACTCTGAGGAAATACTGATAAGTAAAACAGCTCATAAATTCTGCATAGAGAATTGTTCACATTCATGGCTCCAAAGATTAAAATTGAGGCTCCTTCTGTCCCACCCGTAAATGACTTTTGGCAGTAGAAATGTGCGCAGTAAAAATCTGCTCACAATCCTTATGGCCAATCCATATCTGCCTTCTCTGTCTTACTCTACATACCAAAAGAGTCCAGTCTGCACAGACCATTGTTCTGAAATGTTGTATTTCTTTAATGAAATCTTTCTTTTCTAGTTTAGTAATATTAGGTCCTGATAGCTGAATGCTGTTGTTAAGTCAGGATTAAGTGCATGTGATTAACAGTCAGCATGAATGGAAGATGTGGAGCACAGGGGACAGGCTGTTTGGGACTGCTTTTTCCTGTCTGCAAATAACTTGGGACCAATGGGAAATACCAGGAAAGTTCAAGAGAGACCTAGCTCTTTTTCCTGCAATCATAGATCAGTGAAGTCCAGCATTAACACAGAGTGGGGAGCACAGAACAAAAACTGTTTGAGAAAAAGTTGTTAATTCTGTCGTGTAATTTTTGCATTTATTGTAAACTCAAGCAATATGAGTGATATCTGTCAGACTAGGAAAGGGTGGAGGATTCCACTGGAGGTTGAGAACGGACAACACACAGGCAAGAAGCTAGTGTCCAGATATTTTCAGAGACCATGTGGAGGCTCTGATCACAGTGGAATTCATCTTACCTCATTATAGCCAGTTAAAAGGTTGGTGTCTAGTCTGAGCTAGTTGCTTGGGCTTCTACTATAGCCAGATGGTAGAGATAAATCCTTCTTGAGGGCAATTCCTTTCACTTTTCTGCAATGTTTAAGTAAAGGTAGAATGACTCACCCTCTGGAGGTATGTACATCTATTCCTTAATTAAGGGGAGATGAACCATCTAGTTTAAGTTAAACATCTAATTTTCAGTGTCTAAAATGAGTTGAGATTAATCTTGTCCATAGTATAGAACTTTTATTTGGGAAGATATTCTCTTTTCATGTGCTTATTACTAATGTTATCATTATTATTACAGATTGTACCTCTGTGTTCCAAAGTACGTTATTTAAATCTTTTGAGGCTACTTTGAGAGCTAGTGCAGACGTAGCCCTGATAAGGGTGATGGATCTGGGCACGCTTTTATCAGAGGGGCATCCTTTTTTTTATTCTTAAAAGAGATTGGTGATATAAAGTAATGGAAAGTCCCTGAGAAGGGTAAGGGGGAGTGATGGGCAAGCAAATGAGCCAGTTGCATAGGAAATGGAGATATATCTGTGAAGGAGACATGTTTCACTTTGATACATTCTCATAGCTTTCTGCTCAGTGCTACAGAGATAGTAGAGATAGTGAAATGGATCATTACCCAGAACTACCATAACAAATTAGTTTACTGAATATATGGCAATGTAACTGTATATATACAGACATAGGCCTTACCTGTACACACAAGGAGAAATATTTAACGAGTTGGTGGGCAATCGGTGTACTTGCAGATATATTGAAAGTTCTCTACTTGCTGTCTCAGCAGCATCTCATGGCAGATCTACAAAGCACTTGCATTCAGCTGCCAGCATTAGACTCCCTCCTTCTCCACTTGCTGTCACAGCGTTTCTGAAGAGGACGCTGACATTAATCTAGAAACTACTCATATACTGAAAGAAACAAGATCTGAAAACAAGTAATTCAGCCAGTATAAAAATGGGGTTTCTTTGAAGTGTTCTTATACTTTTGCAGAGTATTGCATACATCGTTTTAGGAAAGTTTCTCTTGAGAATTACAACCTCCCCCATGTGACTTATTTTTCTTCTTGTTAGAAACTGAACAACATCACTGTAACAGCTACAGCCCTTGCTTATAGGGAAGGACAGCATTAAGGAATTGTGGTTGCTGCTTAACAACTTGAAATAAGTATGAAGGCTTATAGCAAGTGACAGGGCTACATGCAGCCTTAATCAAGTTGGACATGTACTCTGCAAAGGGTGCTGCTTGTTGGCTGTAGTCACTGTAATCTCTCTGGTAAATCCCTTCTTGAGCTCTAAGCTACTTTTCTTGGCAAACTATCTTGAAGTAGAGATGTTTGGAAACCACTGGAACTGTCACCTGTCTACCTAGTTTGCTTATTTTCACTTTGGATGTTGTGCTTGCTGTCTTAGATAGTGGGAATCTGCAGATTGTTATGAGTATGACCCACAGACATGTGTTGGTGGTGACAATTTGGTTGCCTCCATTCGTATTTCAAACCAGGAAGCCCCAAGAACACAGATGTAGAACCTTATACCAGAGTAAGAAAGAGAAGGCTTCAGGCAAATTAGGACAATATCCTACAAAATAGAGGGCAAAAGGTAGCTAAATGCCTGCCATGCAAAAATATGAACATTTTGATGTATCGGTGTTACAGGCGCATGAGAAGTAGGTCTGTTAAAGGGGTGACTGATTTGTGCATCTGAATGTTTAAGGTCTTTACCTTTTCCACAGAAATTAATTTCCTTTTAAAACTTTCAAGTTGGACAACCTAAAATTTGGGGCTGTCAAGTTCACTAGATACATCTGAAAATATAAATCCCAATCTTTTTTATATTTGTGTTAGTTTCTTTTAGAGGCTTTGTCTGCTGTTTTTTGATCCCCATCCTCATAGCTTACTCATTTTCTCTGAAACAGCCACTTTCTAGGCCTGAACATAATGTAGTGACTTGGTTTATTCCACCAAGGTGACGGACAAAACTTTTCCTGATGAACTTCACACAATACCTGTAACTTCAAGCTCTTCCACAGGCAGCAGAGAGAGGAACACATCCAAAGATGCCCCTAAACTTGAATCACCCTCAGGAGGTGCTTTTCTCTCAATTGTGGACTGAGAGAACCTGTGGTAATATAGTTCCCAAGCTGGCACCTACAATTAGGTGCAATGAATATGGGGCTTCGTTCTTAAATATTGGATTTGCTTCTAGCAGCTCACTCAGCTCACCTTATTCATCTCTTTTTTTTTTTTTTTTTTTTTTTGAGGATTATTTACACTTCCATTCAGTGCAATCAAACTATTGCTGAAAGGTCCAATCTGAAATTTCATATAAAAATCAGTTAATTTAGGAGTAGCTTGTATGCCCAAAGAATCTGTGATAGTTCCAAGAGAATCATCTATAAGACTTTTTAATATCAATAGTTTCAATAGCTTACTTGGCCTGTAGGTCAGTGGAGGATAGTCGCCGTTTGTACCTGACATTTTTCCTCTTGTAACTTCTTAATCATACAAAACACTATGGATCATCCTAAAGAAAGTGCATAATAATATGCAAATTTTCTCTTATCTCTCCCATTACATTAGAAGTGAGAATAAAACAGTTTAGCTCAGAGAAAAGCAAAACACCAAGTTGTTAATATTTTCATGTTCTTTGGAATTGGTTGTAAACCACAAACTTAATTTAAATTGTAGTAGGCTGAACTCAGACCTTTCTACAATTCCTCTGAAATTTGTTGGTTGCTCATGTGAAACCAGTGATGTTTTTCACTTCCTGTCCACTGTGGCAGCTGTGGTACAGCTATTGTACACCACAGCTTATTCTTAAAGGACTCCACTTCTTGCATGAAGCGTTCTTGTATTGTACCTGTTTTCAGGTTTTTTCTTAATAGTTCTTCCAAACTAACTTTTTAAGACTAAAGAACCTACATTTTTTAGCTTCATGATAATAAATTGGACAATGTCTCAGATAAAAATGTAGCATACAGTTGAATTAAAAATAAATTTATATGTTCTACCATCTTATGACTTACCAGCTATTAAGTCAAAGTACTCAAATGAGGGTTAGTGATGCTAGATGCTGTACAAGTGGGGTAGTGATGTAAGTTCCATTCTAAAACACTTGTGATGTAAAAACAGCCTCAAATAAGTGAGGAGAGAGAGAATTAGCTCACAGATAAATAGAAATTTTTATCTATGTTTATGTTATCACATAAATGTTTAAATGTTGAACTTCTCTTGGCCTTGCTGTAGTATGCTGACTTATTTCTTGTCAGATACCACTGCAGAAATTGTTCTTCAGAAGGGGCAATGATGAGAACCTTATAGACTTTCAGTGCCCTAAGGATGGGGGTGAAGAAAGCATGTATGTTTGGGAGAGGAGTGGATGAGTGAGGAGCGAGACCCTGCTATTGCTCTGCGAACAGTGGAGCAGTGTTAGCGGTTGATAGATATGTAAGGGCTGTTTCTGTTTGAAAGAGCTTGAAGTTAAAGGCTAGAAATTTGAACTCAAGTGAATCAAAGGAAGGATGTTCAGAGAAATGGACAAAAAATTCTTCACAGCTGTCTCTTCTATTTGGCATGCCCTAATTGCTACGATTGTTTTTTATGCAGTGCTTTGATGATTAGGGGAATCTTTTCCAAACAAAGTACACATTGAGGCTGATACTGCAAAGTTATCTGCAACTGTTTGTATGAATATGGCTGCAACACAAATGCCACAATCACTGAATTCACTTGCTTGACCAGGCAGCCAGCAATTTTACTTTCTCACTGAAAGAGGACTTTTCTTCCCAACTCCACAGGAGGGAAGAAGCAGAGAAAGCAGAAAATTAGCACAAATTCTCTTATCTTACTCTGAGCCGTGTCTGCAAGTCACTGTGCTTACAACTAGCATGTCCCTCTAAAAGATTTAGCTGACAACCTGTAAGGCTCAAACTAATAAAAGAGATGCTAAGGTGGGGTGTGCAGGGAGGGTGGATGAGGACCCTGAGTAGACAGGAGGGGATCACAACTGCAGGGGATAAGGCTGTGCATCCCAGTGCTCAATAGAAAGGTTCACATGCACAGTCTGTGCCATGAGAGTATGCATAGACACAGTCCAGCAGCTTTTCTAGTGACTCCACATGCATGTGAGATGATACCACCTTTTCTGTGTTAATACTTACAGACCTTATAATGTTAATCCTGAAAAATGCAGTGTAGACATTTGAAAAGGAAATTAGAGCTTGGCTCTTATCTGATGGTGTACCAGAGTAGTTCCACTCATTTATTGGAGTGTTTTACACTTGTATAACTGACCTAATTAGAGTCAGGATCTAACTAAACAATGAGGCAAATATATCTTTTACTGATTGTGCTCCTCCTCGTGTTTCTTAAAAAACTCTTATCAAAGTCTGTGTCAGAAACATACTGTGAAACATCTATCAAAATTTACTACCAAAAGTAAGAAAAAAGAAATTTTTTCTTTTACTTTTCCATTGGCTGGTGTTTATATGAAATGAAGAAAACTTGATAATTTCTTGACAAGTTAAGGAAAGTGGCTATAACATGCAGAGTAATGGAAACTTATCTCATGATCTACATACCAGCACTGGAACCAGCCACTCTATTCTTTCTAGGAGGATGTCCTTTCTGACTGCTCATTTATCCTTGCACAAAAGACCCAGATTGTGGTCCCATCTCCTCCGCTCTGGAAAGGCTACATGGGGTGGTTTCTGAAGCACATCAGTGAGTTGTTGGTTTGGTGGGCGAGGATGACTTGAGAACAGCACTAGATGAGTCATCCTCCCTCCCTAAAGGGGAATGAACGTTTTCCTTACACCACACTTCCAGTCCCTGTCAGGCTGCTCCTGACAAGTAGGGCTGTGGGAAGCGTTGCTGGCATGGGCTTCTCCATGGGAGGCTCTGGCTCTGGAGCTTTTGGAGGACTACGGATGCTGTCAGTTAGAGCAGGTTTCTTTTCCTGAAGCTAGTGAAAATTTCTCCAACAGTATAATCTGTATCTGTGGGGTCCTTAACATATGGAAAGGTGACAGACTCCAGTCTTTGCAGTTTGAGTCATACCTGTTTGGTACGTAAGCTCAAACATAACTCATCGGTGCTCAAACGTAACTCATCGGTGCTCTTCTAGATACTGCAGTAGCAGCATCAGTGGTATGCTGTTTTCAGAACAGTAATAAGAGAATATGGTTTCCATGTATGTTTTTAAAATATAGTTTTCAGCTACTATCTGAGGATAGTTAAACCAGTAAGAGTTTGAGGTTCTACAAAGCTCACAAAGTATGTATGGTCCTTATAAAGTTATTTAGCACCTTTTCCCCATTACTCATTCCTATTATTTCAAATTGTCATAGTCCCTCTAATAGTGATACATCTTTATAAAACATGCTGCCCATGAAAGCAGTGGAGGAGTCTGGTTTCTTAGTTTTTTATGCCTTTTGGTGATCACTTGCTCAGATCTAAAGTCTAACCAGGGGTGAGCTCACACTGCAGTCTTCATTGAGAGTCTTTTTTTTTTTTTTGCCTGGCTGCGTATTTCCATTTGTAAGGGGCGGCGGGGGGGGGGGGGGGGGGGGGGAAGTAAGAATGTTAAAACTTTGAGAACTCTCACTTTCCTTCAGATTTGGTTCACATTAGCCAGTATGTTCAAAAGCTATTAGGTATGTACATAAATGGAATACAATACCATAATCCTATTTCCATTAGGAAGTAAATGTAAAATCTAGTGTCAAAGTAGTATATGTGTAAGGAGAAAAAACCCACTCTATTTTCCCTCTCCCTCATTGTAGGCCATCTTGTCTGTATACAGTATCCACACTATATATGGAGATGTATATGTATCTGTATAACCATATGCATATATGTTATACATATATAGTCTCTACAGTTTTTACAGTTCAGATTTTTTCTGTCTTCCTCTCAGCTGCTTAGCTATTTATCAGATTTCCTGAAAACATCTTTCAAAGTCTTTGTGTATTTTCTCATTTATATGCTTGTCATAGAGTGATTCTTATTTTGGTGTGAATCTTGAAGATCTCAGACTTTGTTGAGGGAAAATTCACACTCTAAATTTAGACTTCATTAAAGTTAAGAAAGTATGTGGCTTTTGCAAAGTCAAATATTTTGCAGAGCAGTAACAAGAGAAAACTCTTATCTGCAAAGTTTATATCACTAACCTACGAGCCTCATTCTTTCTGCTATATTTGTCCAAATTGATAGCAAATTCCTTAAGCAGTCTGCAACCCAGAAAGGACAGGTGAGACAAAAAAAATGGTTAGGCAAAACTGTTTGATTTCTCTTTTCTGTTACCACGATAAACCTTAAATACCAAATAGGCATTTTATTTTGAGGTTTTCAAACTTAGATATATATTTTTTGATAATTCATTATTTTACCTATACACGGTAAAAGTTGTGCCAACATGTGCCAACATGAACAATGCTTAGCTAAATAGGCAAAGAACAGCTTTTAGGGACAACCATTCATTTTTGAATCTAGAAATACAACTTTTAGTTGTTCAGTTGCACAGTTGCTCTGTTTGAATACGGTGGCATTATGCAAGAAGCTGAAAAAACAAAACAGTATTAACTGTTTGGCATACTTCATAGCAATTCAGTTGGGAAGGAAGAAGAGAATTTAACGGTCAAAATATTAGAAGCAGCTGTGGATACCTCAAGCAGGTTTAAAACTTTAAGAGAAGTGCATATGGCTTTAAAAGCAAACAGGGAGGAGTGCTGGCATTGGCTCATACAATTTTTGAATGGCAAGGAACATAATATTTCAGTAAGTCTTAGTCAAGCTGTTTTAATTAGCCTACAAAAGAAAAAAGATCTTATGAACTAAAAACATCTTGCACCGAGTGGGTAAACTTGATCAGTTTAGTCTGAATTATTTGGCTTTGGTCTACATGTCTCATTTGATGTTTGTTGGCCTTTGTACAACTGCAGAAGAGTCATGTAGGAGAGAGGGGTTGGAAGCGCTGTAGACTGTTCTTTTCAGAGACATTTGTCCCTCAAATTTGTGTACTTGAGCCAGAGAGTTCAGGGTAATGCTTTGAAAAATAGTGCTTCTTGAAGCATAGCCATATTTATCTGGCATGAATTCATATACAGTGGATACAACACTGGCACAATTGCAAAAAAGGAACTGATTACAAAAATGTATGGAGTGGTGGTTTTAATAGGGTCACAGTTTATTAAAATCATAGCAAGCAGAAAAGGAAAACTCGTTAGAAATTTTTATCTTATTTCTCCTCCCTCCAACCTTCCTCCTATTTATCTATTAACCTATCACTATGTCTTTTTTTTTTTTTATTTTAAACCCAAAGAGAAAAAAAGATAGGAGATCTTTAAACATTTCACCTTTAACAGGCTCTTCAGCCATGAAAAAAGCAAAAGTTCATTTGGGCAAACAACCATTCTTATTAGGGCCATAGCGGTGAAGGAAATTCTGGAAGACTAAAATTAATAGTCTGTGATATGCTATCAGTTATCCTTCCTAAGAATAGTATATATCAGACAGCATTCACTGCATGCATAAAATCTGGAGATACTCTGAATGTTACCTAGTAGATTCAGCTTTTCTAGCTTTTTAGGGCCTAATTTAAATTATTGGTGAACTGAGGCCAAAAGTCGAGTATATATACACATACATATATGTGTCTCTGAGTTAGAAAAGACTTTGGATGTCTGCAAATGCACAGGACCGTCTGACTTGAACTCTTCTGACATTAGCCACCTGCTGCATAAGCTATAGGACTAGTAAAATACAGTTGCAGAAGCATCCTGTTCTTTTTACTTTCCAGACAGAAAAGCATTGCAGCCAATTTTTGAAAACTGAGCGGGAAACAGAAAGGAGGCAATAAGAAAAACCCTCTAGAGATTTGAAGTCTTTTTCCTCATGGTTGTTTACAGTACTGTCAAAAGGTATAATTGTCCTCTTACAGAACAGAGTAGAACTACGTTCCTCCAAGCCATTAGAAAAATTGTTACTTGGACATGGTCCAGAAATCTATTGCAAATTACGGGTGGACCAGTTTTACCAGCTGATCAAAGGAGCAACTGGGTGTGAAATTATTTTAAAGTAAATCCCTCATACTCCAAATTATAAAGTAATTCACTCTTAATTCCCAAATATATTTATATGAATTGAAGATTTTTTTTTTCTTCTTTTCCCTTCTTTCTGGTGTTTTCTCAGTAGAGATTTGGTATTCTTGCAGGTTTTTTTTAAACTTGGCTTTCTGTAACTCTTAAGGGGCTTCTCCAGATGTTGGATGCTCATTAAAATGAATTCTGTTCCAGTTCAAAACTCCTTGGAGAAGCACTGAGTAAGGCAACAGTCCATTGATTCCCTCATATTAGACTCAGTGTTGGGTTCATTTCATGGACTTAAGTTCAGCAAGTAAAAATGTGCAGCTGTTAGCTCATTTCTCAACAGCGCTTTTGGCCAAAGAAGACTTTTATGTACTATTGCAATTACTTACACTATTTTTGTGGTAAAGATAAAGGATGCTCTTTGCTTCCTTCAATCATTGTTTTGTGAATCTGAAGCACCGATGATGAATTGCTTTTAAATCCACACTGACAAAATTGAGTTTTCTGCCATTGGTGAAAGAGGTTCGAAACAACAACATGACCAGACTGCTGAGTCTGCTGAGTAATTTCAGCATGTTTAGATTGGCTTGTTTTTATGTTTGGGAGAAGGAAAAAGGAGAACAAGAGTCAACTTCAAAATTCGTTTTAAGACCAGGGTAATCCCACATAAAGTAAGAACATGTTACAATGGAAGGAAGTAAATTCAAGAACACAGAGGTTATATCCTACTTCCTTTTCTTTTTACACTGGCACATAGTAATTTAATAGACTATACTAAAGAAGCGGATAGGGAAAATGTCTTTTTTTTTTTTTTTTCCCCCTAGGGAAGACAAATAATTATTTTTCAGATTTGAGTGTTAACTGCAACCATATTTTTTACCTAATGCAGGCATAGTTAATCAGGTGTGTAATTTTGGGGTTAGTAGATTGTCCACTCCAGTAAACTGCTTTATTTTTTACCTAAATCCTTTTTCCATCTATTAAAACAAAGTGATTCCTATTATCTTGGTGATACCATGATAATGCTAAGGGAACTGTCCCTTTTAAAACACTGCATGTTAAACAAGCTTCTAGAGTGTAGAGCTAAACATGACAGATTTATAATTAATACTCAGATATTTTTAATGCCAGTTTTAAGTAATCCCCCTGTAAAAATTATGGATTGTTGATTTGCATGTGAATTTTATTTTAATCTTGCTGTTTCATGACCATCAAAAGAAAAACCTAGTTCATGTTAGAGCTATTTCCATCAAATGGAAATAGTCATGAAAGAAGGTTTCCTTTTTTCCTAATAACTGAATTTTACCAGGACTGCTCATGTGACTTTACTCACTAACGCATCCGTTATTGTAACCATTGTAAGCTGGGTAGTGTGATAATCGGCATATCTTATTTGTTAAATCTTTTAGTATGCTAAATCTTATTGCATTAGGTAATTCTTTACTTTTGGCCTGCTTTCATTGAAATGAGAACCTTTGGATTTTCTTATTGGGAAAGAATACAAATTCCCTTGATGTAAAATATACAAGATGCTTCTGGCTGGCTGACTACAGGCAGCATTTTAGGACACATTTAAAGACCTATTTGGCACAAAGAAAGTTGGAATGTGTACAGAAGGAAAAGAAATTATTGAACTGAAAACATTTATACTTAAAACAACATACAAAGACAGCATGACAAAGGCACCTAAAATAAAGACATTTAGCTTTAAGGTTGAAAATGTGGTTTGAAAATAGCTTTCCTATAGCTTACTCCATTTTCGAGGTTCACTGGGAAAAGTATTTGATTGCTCAGTGAAATCTATGGCAAATTCTTAAGGCATTCTTACAAATAAGGCCAGTATTCATTAGCCCTGAAAGACTCTAAACATTTATCTACATGAATAAATTACCACAATGCTAATTACCACTAACCCAGGGGTTCCGACTTATACTTCTTTGCTATCCTGTGGCCACTCTATGTGCATGTCTTTCATTCTAACATAAACATGAGGAATATTAACCACCAGCTTACTTCACAGTAACTGGTTCTTGTTCCCAGCCTTAATTAAAAATATTACTTTGGTTTTACCAGGGCACACAGAGTGGACAGGAACCATTGTTACTGTATGTAACTGTCACCGATATCACAGGCATTTTTGCAGTGACTTCAGGGGGGCCTGGATTAAAGCAAATGTGAGATGGGGCAAAACTGACACCACACCTGACATCACTTTGGGCTGAGTATTTTATCTGTAAATACATCTGGGACCCATGCATGTCCAAGGACAGAATCTGGACCTTTAACTCTTTGCCAGAAGGTAAGGATTTGAAAGTCCCAGTGGCCTCACGGTTGTTATTCATTCTAATGAAACTATCCTAGCACTTAGAGAATTTATTTATAACATATATTAGGAGTTGTCTTTTTTCTTCAGAAGGCTGCACATGTGCACAGCAGCAGTCTTAGGGTGGTTGGCAGGTATCCTTGCCTCACTCAAGCATCAAACTGTTGCTTTTTTTGCCTGAAATTCCTGCACAGGGAAAGATTATACTCATGGTTGCCATCTGGTTGGCCACTTTCTTTTGTTTTCAAACAGCAGGGAAAATCTATGTCAACTGGATAAGGAAAGTTTTTGAAACCTGATTTGACTGTACTGCTTGTTGTGTGTAGTTTTGTGTTTTAAATCACGATCATGTTTTTTTTTTCTAAAAGTATACTACTTAAAAAAGTGTACTACTACTTGCATTTCAAAACATATAACATCTTAACATAATAGACTTGAGCATGAGGATACTTTTTATAGATCTTCTCAGAAGATGTAACTTCCTTGCAGCTTAATTTTCTTGGAAAACTTTCTTCCCTGCTTTGGACAAGGAATTCTTTTTCTGATAAATATTAGGATATAATCTTCATATTGTTCCTCTATACCTCTTAGAGGTATAGAGCAGGGCCTAACACAGAAATTTTTGCTCCTCAGGTGTTCTTTGCCAACAGTAAGGGCATGATCTTTGAATCAGCTCACAACTTTCATTAGCCAAACTTGTGTTCTGTATGGCATCTATTATTCTTCAGCAAATACTATGGAAATGAGTTATGTCATGTCTTCTTAAAGTTTCTTTCTGTGATTTCTTTCTGTCAATTTATCAAAAAAGATATTTTCATTTCCTTTCCTGTCAATATATGACATCTACTGCAAGGATAGGATATGATTCAACTTACTGCTGTGCCACGGATGTCTGTACATCTCCATGGCTCTCTACTTTCAGTCTTATGGAGAGGTTGTTGGAACAGGTCTTTGCATGCATTACCTCTGTGCGTGTACATTAGGATGCCAGGAACTGTAGGTCTCCATGCATTGAATGGCACTCTGTAAAAGCTGAGCAGCTCTATGAGGCCTTGGTGTACATGATCAGGGTATTGCAAATTCTGTAAGCTTAATAACTCATAATTCTGCCTAACAGACTTTGGAGCCAAGTCTTTTCCCATTCCTCAGCCAAGGAATAAAACTTTATTCCTAACAATTTTTGCATGCCTTCCTCCTGAACAGAAGGAAAACTGCAAATTTCATAAAGATTGCCATTGCAGCAAATTAGAAGGGCTGATGGTCTTTGATCCCTATAGTAGCCTTGGGATGGAACAGTAATTCAGATTCTTATTACTTTGGGCCAAGTTAAAAGATGGTCTACCTCACCTTGCTGCAGATGGGAAGATGGATGACCTTAACAGGCATCAGCCTTTTCAGAGTTCCTGTGTGCTTATGACATGATTCCCTCTTCTCTACCACCCACTCACATCTGTTTAAAGATTTGTATAATTTCATATATCACCACAACTCCAGAGACAGCTCAGAGCTTCCCTTCATGGTGTTCTGTGAGCTAGAAGAAGTTGCTTTGGCACCTCCTATACTTGCTCCCCACTCAATAGGAAATAAGAGGCCTCAGTAAAGGTGTTGGCTGCTTCTCTGGTTTTTGTCTGTCCCCTACTGGGAGCCTCTGGGGAACCTGGCGTTGATCTTGGAGTGAAAGCTACTTGTTTGGGTCACTAACCCTAATTTAGACTTTCTAAAGCAGACTTCCTGAAAGGCAGCATGAGGCATCATTATGTATTATAAACAGCATGGTAATGCTGTGTAAAACAAACAAGCTGGTATGCTTTGGGTTGAGACTAGGTGTCTCTCTTCACGTTAAGTATTTCCTCTTAGATCAATAAAGTGGTGGTTTAGTTTCATACATTTTTATTTTACTTTTTTTTTCCTTACATAGGAAAGGATATAACGCTGACCCTTGCAGAAACCCACTACAAACACTGTGTTGATTTTTTAGATGTCATTTAACGAAATCATAATCCATTTAGAGTGTGGCAGAGATGAAACACAGCTCAGATATTAAATGAGATGAAGAAAAGCATGACTATTAATTCTGAATTCTAAGTTCCCTTGTTGCAGTTTTCTTTTTTGCCACAAATGATACTGAATTATGAACAGTCTTACTCTTCTTGAATGATTGTGGTCTTCATTCTCCTGAGTGGGCAGGTGAAAAAGATGGTGTAATAGACACCAACTGGTTATGCTAAATCTTCCATTATTATCTATCATTATAGTATTTGTTCAGATGTAACAGCTGAGGAATGTATGGGTTTGACCATTTTGGTCAACTGGCATTTTCTGACTGATATGTACTGTTTCTCTCATGCTGCTGTTAGAAATAGGAAAAGGGTGCTTATAGACTGGCCTCATCTGTTCATTTGAGAACATTACTGCTAGTTCTAGTTACAGGGTTTTGTGCAGAAAACCACGCAGACATGATCTTATTTTTAAAACTGAAAGGCCTGTTTGATTTTAACAAGACTGTGTGCTGATGCCCAAGAAATTTTATCAAGCAACTTCCCCAAACATTTTTTATCCCCACAAGTATTTTATACCTTACAAGTCTCACTGAAGTCTATGTCAGGTTCTCTTCAGCACACATGAAAATCAGGAAGGCAGGTACTGAAGATTAAAGCTTTGGATTAAGAGCTACCCTTGACAACACATCCATATCTTTTAAAGGAATCAAAGTGTCAGTGCCTCTTTAAGAAAGCTGCCTGACATTTAGCAAAATGGTTTTATAAGTGTAAGTTTAGGAAATTCCCTGGTAATCACTGAAACTATGCAGCTCATTATGGCTTTTAACTACCAGATCCTACTGGATATATAGTGTGTGTAGTCAAAGTTATCAAGAAAGAGCAACATGTTTTTATTTCTAAAATTCAAATGGTGCAGTCCTCAGTAACATTTATTTCAAATGCACACATTGGCCAAATTGTTTCATGATTGGCCTACAAACTATACATCTCTCAAAGATGACCTAGCATCCACATGTTACATTGAATGTTTGCTAAAGTCATGTGCAATGCATAAGGCACTAGTGCTGTTCCACTTGTGTTTTCTGGATAATGATTAGCCTCCAGTCCTGCTTTTGCAAACACTTAAACATGGCTGTTATTCTGCCTTTGCGTCCTCTTACCCTCAGCACAAGTATCTGAGTAGTCATGTAGATAAATAGATCAGAATTCATAAACTTACACCAGAAGCTAAATAAAAAATATGACTTAATCTGGATCTGTTCTCTGGTACTGTTCACAGACTTGTAACAGGAGATGAAGGGAGGAGTAAGCGGTGGGTGTAGGAAATGGATGGGACTTTTGAACCAGTTGTCAGTTTATATCAATTTAAAACATTCCTTAGGCTAAGACTCAGATTAAATATAAAAACACCAAAGATAAATAGGGGAGGCTTTTTATGACTGTATTTATGTCTCTGATGGACAGGAAACTACGTTTTGAAAGTATTGTGGGTAGACTTTAAATCACTCTAGTGTTATTTCCTATATTTATCTAGAATCATTGGAAGATCGTCTGCTAATCAGTCTGAATCTGAATATGCTTGATTTGAAAATTAACATTAGAATTATACAAAATAAAGCCATGGAAGAGGGAAGTCATAAGTAAGAATTAAATAAGAAAGGAATTCTACTGATGATGCAGGATACTGAACACTGCAAGCTTTTCATAAAATGACTGCCAGATGAAATTACAGCTTTAAAGGGTCAGGAGTGAATTCTATCTGTTGATTTACCTATCAGCATAACTAAATGGCCAAAGTCACCTTTGTATGGGTTTTCCTGAGATTGCATATGTATTTCTATATGCCAGTATATACGCGCCACATATTTCTTACATATGTATTAGTGACTGGCCTGATGAAGGAAGTAGGAAATAGACTGACAGACTTTTTAGCAGGGCCTGTAGCAATAGGACTGGGGATAATGGTTTTAAACTAAAAGAGGGTAGATTCAGACTAGATATAAGGAAGAAATTTTTCACAATGAGGGTGGTGAAATGCAGGAACAGGGTGCCCAGAGTGGTGGTAGATGCCCCGTCCCTGGAAACATTCAAGGTCAGGTTGGACGGGGCTCTGAGCAGCCTGATTTTATTGAAGATGTCCCTGCTCATTGCAGGAGGAGTGGACTAGATGACCTTTAAAAGTCCCTTCTAATCCAAACTATTCTATGATTCTATGATGATTCTATAACTTCCTCCTGCCTGCAGACCCTATGTAGTCAACTCTATGAAAAGATGTAGCTGTTGCCACCAATAAATGCCCAAACTCATGCCTAAGGTTGTAAATGGGTATGAAGTATACATGTAAAACTGAAAGAACAAAATCACACAGATGAGAATTACACCAGTTAGGATTACCTCTGAAGCAGAACTACCATTCTCTATTCGTTTGCGCACACATTCATGGTCATGGAAGCACTTTGGGATGATTAATAACTAAATAGCTTAGATCATCAATACCCATTGTATTTGAAGAACAGCATTTATGCCCTCATTCGAAGCAATGCAGGTGGTTTGTTTCTTAGAATGTGTTTCTAGTTCTTTTTATGGCCTTTATAATTGCTGTATGAACATACCTGACACATGAATGCAAAAATGTTCTGAAAGAGTAGGATGGTATTATAACCTTCATTTACTGAATTCTCACCTTGTGCCTGTTACCCACAGAACTGTCATTCCTTTTCTTTGTTTCGCTGAAGAGGCATCCTCTCTGATAACTAATTGATTCCTCTTCTAGCAGCCTATAAGTTTGCTTTAAATGTTTTCTGTCCCTCTAGGCGGTTTCAAACCCATTTTTGTCTAAGGTCTGATGACACTACAAACTTTAAGACTGCATAACTTTAAAATAAATTTTTCATGAAACAGCCAAGGAAAAAGAGGGGGGAAATGCAGCTTCGTAAAGATTTTCTTCCTGCAGCATGCAAATTGTTTAAGTGGCTGCAGAGTCCATCCATGAGAATCAACTTATTTAAGATCAGGACTTCAAAAGGTAACCATGAGAGCTAGAATAAACAGAACTGATGAATATGAGATTCATAACGTCTCAAATATCAGACACGAAGATTAAGAAGCTATTTAAAGTATGCTAATACAGATGACTTATAATGTATGTTTAGGTGTATAATGAATGAAAGCTGCCTGATAATTTCTGGTTTTTTGTTTTTTTTTTCTTTTTTTTCCTTTTACAACAAACTAGCGTCGATCCTGTGCTAGGTCTCAGAAATTAAGGATAAATTTTCTCCTGGAGCTGATGCATTTAAACTAGCAATATTACATTCATACAGTTTTGTACATTCATACAGTTTTGTAGGAAGCTATGTAAAGAAAGGAGGAATGTTAAATCCTGCTTTAAGTAAGAAACATAATGATGCTTCAAAGGAAAAGCACACATATTTGGAAGGAAGGAAATATTTTAGTTGACTGACAATTTCTCTTTTAAATTAGTCTCAAACAGAATGAAAAGCAGGTATGTGCTTTTGTTTGGGAAACATGAAGGGAATAATTTCTGATCATTTAGAACAGGTCAGAAATTTCCTTGGCTAATCGAATTTATCTCTCTTTTATTATTGTTCATTTTATGAGAGCTATTAAGCAGATTTATGAGGCGAATAATTCTTTTGAACTTTTATTGCTAAATCAAGTTGAGATATCTCCAAAGACAATATAATTATTATTATTGTTAATATTAGTTTTTAGTATCATCTGACGAGAGATCAGCTCATTTTCTTCTGCCCCATCCCAGGTTTCTCTTTTTATTGTCCATATAAAGATTTGCTCAAGAATCTCTCACCTTTTTCAATTCACTTGTTTTTTCATTCATTCAGTACCTCTCTTTCTTCCCTCTTGAGAGCCTCTGTTGCTTCTGAAACATTCTCTGGCTATGTTCTTTATCATATCTCCTCCACCATTTACAATGTCCCTTTTGTTTTCTCCTCTCAAACCCCATAGCTTCTCCTCCACCTTCATGGTGTGCCTAAGTGAGGAAGAAACATGGAGGAGTGTTTATAGACACGTGCTTTTTGAGGGAGAAAGCGTATTTCTGATTTTGTAAGAGCTTTAATATTTCCCTAGCATGTCAGTTGTAAGGGGGAATTATACAGTCTTGGAAGTAATTTTAAAAATAAGAGAGAGAGAGAAAGTATTGTGGACTTTGGCTTGTTCAGATTTTTCCCCACTGAGTTTATTTGGAGGCTCCTGGACTTATCAGTTGGCATGTGCTACCTCTTTGTCCAACTAATGGAAATATTCTATTCCACTCTTCATCACAGACAGAAACTGCATGACAAATACCTTACACAACAGAACAGTTTTCACTTAAAAATGCAGCTCTTATGAGCATAAAAGAGTTTTGAACTGACAAATAATATTTATGGTCTGTAATGTTCATACAAATATAAAGAATGTGTATTGTGAAGAGGAAATATCATTAAATTATGTATCAACATAGTTTATGAATGCATATATTTGTTTAGACTGTGGTAAAAATAATGCAAAATCCCTGTGTGAGGTTTGGGCACAGAATGGAGTTAATTTACTTTATTGGAGGTATGATTAGAAATCATGGAAGGGAGAGAAGAAAAGGCTTGAAGAGGAATTGAATAAGTTAGAGAGTCAGTCAAAGGCAGAAGGTTTTTTCTAGGAGGTGGAGGAGACACTATGGAAGGGGAATTAATCCCATTCAGTGGCAAGACAAAGAGAGGTATTGGAAAAAGAAGACATCTGTTGGTTAAGTAGAACATAGATTGGCAAGAGATGAAGTGGGACAACTGAAGGAAAACTTTTTTACCGTCTCAGAGGAACATATTTTAAATGATATTTTGGAATGGAACAGACTGAGGATTGCAATGCATTTTGGTCTGAATATGGAAAGATGATGCCAAATTAGGGAAAATTTAACTTTCTGGAGTGGAATTTAATATTAAGGAATGAATATATTCTAGATGAATATTGGAAAAGGGTATATAGTTTTTTTCAGAGCTAGGCACATGGTTGTGAAAGTGAAAACTGAGCAAGGCTCTGGATTTTAGATAAAGATCCATGTTCTGAGCCCCAGGTGTAGAAGTCAGATATGACTTAAGGATTCTCTTTGATTAACAGTGTTGATTAACAGTGGCCTGATTTCTACCTGGTGGGACGATGATTTTGAATACATTAAGCAAATGTGAGGTGAACCACCTTGACATGAGGGAAGTGGAAACACTCATAAGGTAAAGGAGTGTGTTTACTACCTGTTTGAGATGAGAACCCTTTAAATAGAGGACTTCATCTTAAGAGCAGTCTTGAAAAAAGTCTAGAGGTAAAAACAAAGAACAAAGTAGTTTAAGTTGAAAGGTACTATATTAACAGTGAGATCACAAATTGGATCACCCTCCAGGGATTTAAGAAAACAATCCAAACAATTTTACTTCACTTTTTAGCCAGTGACAGGCAAACTTAAGTTTTTCCTCAAAGATTTACTTAAATGAAAAATTCTGTAGCTGTGGATGCCTCTATGTGGTTCCCTCCTGGTTGAACTGAAAAGCTATGTCCCTGTTTTCTTCTTGGGGCTTTCAGGGATTTGCCTTACTCCCCAGAAGGTTTTAATTCTTTGACTGAGCTTCAAACACATCTCACAACACACTGAACACAGTGACTTCAACATGTAGCTGTATTTTGTTTTTCTGTCAAGCTATGACAGAAGGAGGACATGTCTACTTTTTGCTTAATAGTTGAATATTGCACTTAAATTTTGTACTTACACCAAGAAACAGCAGATGTGAGTTTTAGGTGTTTCTCAACCTGAATCCACAGAGGCCCATTTCCTTGAAGAGTTCCCTAGCCGTGCTGCTTTGGATGGGAATATCCACCAGTCTCTCTGTCAAAGTGCAGCGAAGTCAGGAACAGAGGGTACTGGGAACATCCTTCTGACAGCATTCAGAAAAAAACCTTTGTTTCTATTCCGTGAGTGAATGAGAATAACATTTTTTGGTAGGATCAACCTATAGGAAAAAGTGTAGGGTTAATTGAATTTTATTAGATTGCTGGATAAGAAAAAGTTAAGAGAGGGAAGAGACAAGTCTCCTGGCAGGCTGCATCTGCTGGCTTGAGCAAGGAGAGTGAGATGGCTGCTGCAGCTTGCAGAGCATAGACCATGCAGCACATAGCTCCTTCTCAACATGGGGGACTACTCAATGCACAGCTTAGGTGGAGAGGGGTTTGGTGACTAGTTAAAAGGTAAAGAAAACCCATTCCCTTTGTATATACTCTCTACAATATGGTGAGGGGAAATCAGTCTATTTGAATTTAAGTGTAAGTGATATGAACCCCAAGTTCCTATGTACTTTTAGTAGATACTTCTGCAGAGGATGAAACATGTTCTTATCAACTGAATATATCAAAAAAGTCCCCAGCATAACAAATATGTCTATGGAGGAATATGTGCCTGAAAGCCAGATATATGGAATAATAGGATAAAGGCCCTTAAATATTGCTCCTTGTGAAAGTTGGCTTTGCACAGTAAGAGTGAAGGGGTAGACCACCAATGAATAACTTGAGAAGATTTATAGCAAACATTACTTCTGCAGGATCAGATGACGTGATAGTTTTTATAATACTCTGAACTTTGTAAGAAAGAATAGAAAGGGACAGCTTTCTTTGTGAGAACAGAAATTTCCACAACCAATCCCTCAGTTTTCTCTTTTGTTTTCTGATAGGGCAAAATGGATTTAATATTAGAAATATGTTCTCCCTGGATCCAATTTCAATCTCGGCCACACTCTTTAAATAAGAATCTATAATCCAACTGACCGCTCTTGCAAAGTTCCCTCTAATATATCTGTAAACCAAAATATGTGTGTGAGCACAGACTGCATGAGTTTAACTAAATTGGCTTGAAACACACATATTTTAGCTAAGCGAGTGCAGGATTTTGTGCAGACAATGTCTATATCACCTGCCTATGTGTTCTGTTTTAGTTAGGAAATATCAGAATGGAATGTCTGTGAGGGGAGGAGAAAATTCAGTTATAATCAGTTATTAGAGGATTTTTAATGCAAACCACATTATGAAGGGAATAACTACCATTCTTCAACTTGTTAGTATGAAGGCTACTAAGGATCTAGGACTTTTGGAAAAATAAAACAAAACCCCTTCTTGCTGGGAAATATTTTTCCATCTTAATAGGGGAAAAATAAGAAATATCCATAGAGATAAAGGGGAAATCATCTTTGAATGTTTAACGCTATAATTTCAAGCCCTTCAAGAAAAAAATATAACCAAAATCTGCTCTTGATTATACACAACTTTCAATGAGTCAAAAGGGGGTAGCACATTCACATCCAAAGGATAGAATTTGGCTTATGGACATAGGGAAAAGAAGAGACTTGAGCAATGCAAACTCCATATAACCATCATCATCAGTATTGTAATAATACATGTGGTTGACTTTTAGGAAGTGTTTGCAATTGTGGTGACAAATGGTAAATAAATTAGAACAAGTGACAGAAAATACAACTGAAGATTATTGCTGTTCAGTAACAGACACAGTGCAGGGTCATCTGCAAATTTACATGAGGCATGTATGTTGAATTTAATTCTTCCCAGATATGTGTCATTTGCTGTTGAGATATTGATGAGGTTTTTATAAATTACATATTATAAATATATTTAACTCATAAGTTTTACAATAAAATCTTATTTAAAGTTTCAAACTTTAAAATAATTTAAAAGTGTGAATTTGTGCATGAAGAACTGTCTTTGTATAATCAAAGGAACTGCAAAATCATTTAATTATCATATCTTTTTAATTCATATAGCGCCTGTGTAATTTCTGATTGAGAAGACACTGCTGTGTCTGTGTCTGGTTGTGCTTATGATGCCTGAAATGACCAAGTGTCCGTGTTGATAATTACCAAGCTATAGTGAACTGGTCTAAGAGCTGTTGGCGGAACTGTTCTACTTCTTTCCACCACCTGCAAATGCAGAACACAAGAGTGAGCTAAAATGAAATAAATAGCAGCTGTTCTTTTCCCTGCTTGGGAAGTTGGTCTTATACCAGAAATCTCCATGAGAGTTCAAAGTATTGGAGACAGGAAGATAGGAAGGCGTCACGAGCTGTGTTAACTTGAAATAGTTCATAGGAAGGGTCATGTGAACAGAAGGGCTGTTGATGACTAAAATCTTGCAATCTGTTTTTGTGGCCCTAAGGGGAAATTATGGTAGTTCATCTTCCTAGAATAAGGCTGGATAGTTTATAGTAATGTTTGATAACTAAATACACTGTGTGGCTGTTACTAACTTTTAGATAACAAAAAAGATCGGATAGATTATATAAAGAATTATATTCTATAATTCTTATGAAAAGCAATACTGTCTTGCTTTAAAAACACAGATGCATCTCTTTATATGAGCTTCCCATAGAAATGCAAAGCTGGACTGTTCCATAAGGCTAAGGTGAAGATTTATAATCTTTTGGTTTCCCCACTGTAATGCAAAAGTTAGTCCTGATCTTCAATAAATCCTGGATTCCTTTTTAATGTAAATATATGTGGACATTGTCTGCATATGCATATTTAGAATTTCAGACTTGTCAAGCAATATTAAAATTATTTAATTCTGAAAACACCAGAAAGTGAAATTAATATTTAAAAAATGTGATCAAGATTCACTGGCCTTAAATATATATCTTCCAGCACTTGCATGTTTTACACTACTCAGGTTATGCACTTTATAAAATAAAGACAAGATCTGAATTATAAATATTCTATAGTCCTCCAGTGAAAGTACAGTAACTGATTCTGAGGGTTATAACTTACATATTGGACTACTTTCTTACTGAGAAAAAAAATATACTAAAGAGAGAGCTTCTCCAGAGGCTGTTTGTCTGTCCATCTCAGTGCCCAATAAATCTCAAGATCAATCCTCACCTCAGCTGTGTTCACTGAAATGCTGAATATTTTTATTTGAGAAGTCGGGCATATGGAGCTGACAAAACCTAGCATTTCTTTCTTTTATTTATTGTCATACAGTTATAGTACTATATCCCATTCATCAGATTAACCTTTATCTATTTTCTGAGACTTGAGTCATGCTTCTCCCTTCACATTTTAAGTCAAAGTTGATTGTGAGTTGTGGAAAGGAGAAGGGAGCAGGTTTCTGCTGATGATTCAGAACTCCAAAAAATGGATGGACCAGTGGATAATGCTACATGATTCATACTGTTCTTTCAGGATTTCAAGAACGCTTGCTATACTTGAAAGGAAGATCAGAGGCTTGGAACGGAAAAGGCTTTGAATATTCATTTCAAACACACTGGAATACAGATAGCAAATAATAACCACACCATCCTTAACTGCAGTCTTCATTTCACAGAGCTCTCTAGTTGCTAATAACCCCATATTTTTAAAATGTGCTTGATCTTTGAATGCCTAATGGAATGCCCCCACTTGGATCTTGTCTGTTATTATTATTTTGCTTAAAAGAGACAACACTGATGTGAAATCCATGTCAAAACTAAAAACATCTATATTCTTCAAGAACACCAGTCACTGTTAAAGACTCGTTTGTAAAGCATTCAAAGAATGTCTCCTACTCATCATGCCTACTCTTTTTCCTTATCAGTGCCAGGGATAAACCTTGGCTAACGCTATTGGCATGACTGCAGGAAACAGAGACCTCAACGGAAACAGCAATGTACATCATTGCTATTTCTCCCTTTTTTGTGTCTGAGCTGCATGTGCTATTTCAGGTCCTACTCACCAAGGCCAAGGTTTGCATTGTTGTGTGAATGTACCATGGCTGCTTGAAATGCCCATTATAGCTGGGGATGTAGTTTTACACGTTAGTCGGTTTGTACAACAAAAATGCATTGGTTTGGCCTTGCCTAGGGTCAAGCATACTTTTTCCTTTCAGTACAACAGCACAATGTTGCAAATAAGATAGTTAAAAATAATTGATCCAATAAAATTAAGAGCAAAAATTCTGGAGAATGTTTCTGTTGTTAATAAACGTTGCAGAATCTCCTTCTTTAAGGAAATAGAAATGTTGAGTCCAAGCCAAAATATCTGGTATCATACTTATGTCGATAAAAACACTATTTTTTTTTTTCACAAATCATAATTCAATTTATTCTGGCAATTTAAATTATTAACATGTAAGGAATTTTGAAACCCATTTGCCATTTGCTGGCTTTTTGCAGTTTAAGCTGTACTTCATCCTCATGCAGAGTATATGCATATGACAATAAAGATAAGCCCTAGCAAGAGATTGTAAGGATAGTTCAAAAAACTTTGGCTGAGCCACTGCACAAAGGTGAAGTTGATCCTAGGTGAAATTTATAGGTCTTATTTACACTGAAAATTGATTATTTGTAGAATCCTGCTAGATAATGATTCAAATGAGCCAACATTCATAACTGATAACAGCTAAGAAAAATAAATCTGCAGTTCAAATACCAGCTATGACTGCTCTGTCATAATCGGGAAGTAATGCTGAAGTTCCTTTCAATTTACCAAGTGGGTTTGCATTTGCCTTCCTGAGAAGGCAGGCAAATATGTTATTGGCACTCATAGTTGCACGCACATACGCTATTTGAAGTAAAATTAAAATAATTGCAAATAAAATTAGCGTTATAGTAATGGTGCTGATAATAGTTCCATTGGTCTGTAAAGCCAACAGGTGGTCAAGATATAAAAGAGGTGTTCAGAGAAGGTAGCTGATACAGTCCACCTCGATTTCCAAAAGGTTTCCAACATGCTTCCTAATAAAAAACTTTTGAAGAAACTAAGAAGCCATAGCATGAAAACTAAGAACTCTTACGTTTTATGTCATGCAGTTGGTTGAAACAAGGATTAGGAATATATGGTCACCTCCTGTGGTGAATATGCATAGGCATTATCAGTGAAGTTCTGCAGGGATTGATGCTAGAACCATGGGCATAACAGACCCAAAGAAGGGATGAGAAGTTACCTGACAAAGTTATGTATGCTGTGAAGTTATTCAGGCAAGGGCTGACTGAAGAAATTGCAGAACATTATGAGACTGAGCAGCTGAGGAAAGAAATAGCAGATGAAATTTTTCACAGATAAATTTTTTTAAAAAGGCACATATGAAGAATCACCCTAACTTCACACATTAAATGATAGTGTCTATCATTACTGCTCAAGAGTAAGACTTTCAGTTTATGATCAATAATACCATGGAAATGTCAGCTCAGTTGTCAATATGGTTAAGAAAGGCAAGCTAAATATTAGGAATTATTGGGAAAGCAATAGAGAAGGAAGTAGCAAATGTAATTTCACCATCCATGCCATTGTGCCAATTGAATACACATCTTGAATACTTTTTGCACGTCTGGTCTTTCCATCAAAAAAAAAGGATGAAGTAGAAATGGAAAAGTTGCTGAGGACAGAGCAAGAATGATCAAAGATATGGAATGATTACTGTAGAAGGAATGACTAAGTGAACCTCAGTCTGCAAAATATATGACTAAAAAAAGTCTGTGAAATCAAGAATGGCATGGAGGGAATGCCAATGGCTTAGAGAGAGGGGACAGCCATTCTCTTTGTCTTCCAATAGAATAACTAGAAGACCACAAGTGAAGCTATAGAAGCCAAGCTCAGAACAAAGAAACAAGGTAGTTCTTCATGCAACTGGTATTTGAGCTGTTGAACCACTTGCCAAAGGATGTAGGGGATGCTGAAAGTTTACACAAGGTCAACAGGAGACCGAACAAGCTCATGAAAGATAAATTCACTGAAGTTTACTAACTACCTAAAAAATATATCTGGCTAAAGTTCTTCAGGTGAGAATGCTTGGCAACTGCAGCTATAAGGAAGGGGTATTATGTATACTTGCTTTTTTTGCACATACTTGATCAGTCCCTTCTGTTAGGGACTGGTTAGTGGACTAGACGATCTTTTGCTCTTACCAAATATGGCCATTCTTATATTCATACCAAGTTTTAAACTTCTTATTTTTGGAGACAAAAAGAGATTTCAAATGCAAGGATAGTTTATTTCTCTCTCTCTCATTTTTTTTATACTGGGGTTTCTGTCTAACAGTCTGTCTAGGCATCTCTTGTGTTGGTTAGTGAACTTGATTAAAATAAATATTAGTTTTAGCTTAAGGAAGTTAAATTTTGGATGTGCTTTTCAGTCACTTTCCCAGACACTGGGAAAAATAGAACAAAGTTCCTGTATTCAACCAAAAAGGGAAGACTCATTTGCCTTTACAGTCAGTAACTTAGATAAAGATGAACTTTCTGAAGGCTGCTTTACAAATTCATCTCTACAAGTGATGAGAAATGTTCACAGCATTCTATAAAAGAAATTAGAATGACTAATAGGGTAAGATTTTATTTTTTTAAATTTTTTATTCCATTTCAGTAAAGTTTTGTTATAATTAAAAGGCTAAGAGGAATTGGAGTAAAGAAAAGAAATTCTGTTGATTAATTCTGTGTCATTCTTAGTGCACTGTGGATTACAGATGAGTTCTGCTCTGAACAAGATGAATGAAAAAGTTCCTAAGAATTGTTTTTCATATGTCATAAATGAAAAAATGTGGGTTAGCAGAGTTCAACATTGAAATATTCTCTTAATCTCTCCCTTAGTGAAGCAAAACATTAATTCCTTGCTGAAATTGAACATCGAATCAAGGCTCATAAGTGTCTCCCCAGGTTGATTTGGCTTGAAAAATCAGCTGAGAGAGAATTGAAAGTGTGCACATAAATGAGCAGTAAAATCAGATTCTTAGTGAACACAAGGAAACAGCCTTCAGTTTGTTCTTAGTAAAACGTCATGACGGGTGGATTTTGTCAGGCAAGGAATTTTTTCCACAGAAAATGGAAAGGCATGCCAGGCTAGATCAAATAAAGAATGTAAGTGTCTATAGCAAGATGGTTGAAGTCTTTCAGCCTAGGATCTCCTGGCACCTTAGCCTTCAGTACCTTAAATTTACCAGATGTCTCTCAGTGTAACTTTAGAGCCCACTGGGAACATGGCTTTTGGCTCTGGAACATGCCCAAACTGTTCTATTCTTCTGCCTGAGGCTGGTCAGAGATTAAAACCTGGGCAGAAGAGTCTGTGTGCTTTTTGGTGGACCAGAAGGTATTCTCAACAATCAGAAGCTCTTAAAAATGCATTTTGCGTTTCTAATGCAAATACATTGGCCACCTTTGGGGGGTTTTATTTTAAATAAAAATGTGTGAAAATTGTCACGCATCCTTTTATAAGAGTCTGATGATTACAGACACCTGAGAAGAAGAGCCTGAAGTTCTGACTCCTACTTAGGAAGTCAAACCCACCTTTCGTACTTCATGCAGGGGAGCTGAAATCACCAGACTATGGGCAAATGTAGAGCGAGGTTACTCTTCTTCTGTTGGACTTGAATCACTTCACTGCCAATAATAGAAATTCGGAGAAGAACATAGGTTACTACATCTCACTGAGTCCGTCCCTCATTTGAGAAAGGTGAGTCCTGACTTCCAGTCTTGTTTTAAGGCCTGTTTACTTAGTGTCTGTTTAATGTACAAGGTCAAAGAAATACTGAGAAAAGGAACATGCAAGTCCTTTCAACATACCAAGTACAGAGGATCTCAAGAAAATGGAGGCTTCTCCGAGCCTTTTACCTGAGTCTCCATCTTTGGACATGCTCCTCTCTGAAATATTTCTTTAGGCAAGCCCTAGGCAGTTGTAAGTCTGATAAGTGGATCACTTAGACTGCCTTTTGGTGATGCCTATTTTTTTGCAAGCACTATATAAGTACCCTAGATGCCTAAGAAAGAATTACAGATTCTACTTCGTAGCAAAAGGTTTAAAATTAGTCCATTTAATACCTGATTTTTATATACCTTTGTCATTAATTGGAACTGCTCTGTTCACGTGCTTTGTTGGGACTCTCTATATCTCAGCCTGATCATCTCAAATATGCTCCTTTATAAACATTCTGGGAGATTGCATTGACTGATGTGTTCACACCTGTAAATAGGATCATAGGTATTGTTCAACAAAACTGACAGTGGAAAATTCAGCAACTGGCTTAGTCATTTTTTTTTTTTCATTCCCTGTCCAGATTTTGTTTGTAGTTATCAGATTTCCTTGATGTGCTCCATAGATGGCAAATAATTAAACTTACCTGTACAAATCAGTAGATGTTGCTTACTGTGTGATAATTGTTTAGGAGACCAGGAGACACTGATGCTCCAGGTTTATCCAGAAAACTAGGTCATTGAGGGACATAAAAATTCTGCAGTTGGATATGGTGTGGAAAGAGAGGTACAGCAGTTGTCTGTAGTGGGACATGATGTAGAAAAAGAGGTGCAGCAGATTTCCCCTTTGTAACTGTTATGGTGGTTCCTGGAAACCCTGCATCAGTTTTATCTAGAGGCCACCCAACTGCCCTAATGAGTCAAAGCCTTGTGATCTGAACAGCCCAGGCTGTTCTAATAGGGCATTTTATTTCCTAATGAGTCTTTACTATCACGTTCTCTTTTCTCCTCGCTCCAATTTATCAGGGTTGAATTTAATTGCTGTGATCACTTGAGGGGAAAAAAAAGATAATTTCATGCATGGAGTTCTAGGTTATATCAGTGAATGCATAGTAATAATTTCATGCTTTTGTAATCAAGCTAATAGTGACCTCAAATCTTGCTAAATATGGCAAAAGCCAACTAAAACGGAACTCTAATAATTTTGCAGACAAAGTGGAGATTTTCACATAATGTAGGGGTTCCATTTGGGGTCTATTCATTTTGGTGAATTGTACTGAAGAATGAGGAAGAACACAGTATTTCTATTAAAAAAGAATGTATTTTTTTGCAACCTCAGCTTTTTAAAAAAAATTTCAATGATTTTTACGTGGTTTAAAGAGAACGATAAGCTCCTGAAAAATATGGTCTTCATAATGCTGAGAGCCTCAAATAAAGAAAAAGCAGATCATGCTTAGCTTCCAACTTATCACATAATTTAACCCATCATTTCAAGTTATATTCTCTGTACCTGTGAGACTTAATTTTGTGTTTTTGGAACGAAATTCAGCTCTCCTTAAATACTGTCATTAGACCACAGCCTATTAAAAACCTTCAGTGACACAGGATTTACAAGAGAATTTAGTGGGAGTAGTCCATTTATTCCTAACTCAAGAGGCCTGTGCCCCTGCAGAAGCTTCCAAACCACCCCTTCAGGAATGTCTCTGCTACTGCATCCTTATAATCATGTTTTGTGAAGATAGCATTCATTTGTACATCTACTGTACATACATGCATTTTTTTCTGTCTGCAGATCAAAGCATTTAAACAGTGCTAAAGGGCATATAGTTGGATTTCCACAGCCCTTTAGTTCCTAGTTAAAATGTTCTTAAGAAAAACTGTCTTAATGTTAGTATCCAAATAAGGTTTAAAATCATACACCATTTATCAGTGACAATTACACTGGTTTTGGACATTCCTGACTATAGCTCAGTTTAATGCTTTCATATTTTTCTGGTGCTTTAATTATCTTCCTAACTGTGTTTAAAGACATTCTCAGAGAATGTGTTAAAAAAAATCCTCCAACAACACATCTCAAGAAAAAAATGACACAAAAAAAGTTTAAATAAGGAAAATTAGAAATTAATAATACCAATTTAAATGGAATTAATGGAAAACAAAAACTAATGAGAACTGCATAGAGCCTTTTACTTCTCGGAGGCTGTGATTCAGTTTAAGTCCACATCAGTAGTTACTAGCTATGTGATGGCCTATGTAGGATAAGTGTGTGGTCTCGCATGTGAACAGATGTTGATATTTCAGAAGTCCACACTACAAATGGAATCAATTTATACCCTGCTGGAGATCATAGCAAGGAGGCCAATGACTGAGATAAGCTTGGAGACTAAACTGTCCTCTGACCCAAGAGATGGTTTTGTCAGTGGCAGCTGACATAGTCATCATTAAGAAACTTGCTATCCTCCATATCATATGCATGCTTTGGGTAAATAGAGAAATTCCACATTTTCAGATTTCAGAGGTCTTTGGTGACTGTTAGAGTTGTTTAAAAATAGGATGTGTAAAAATAGTAAACTCCAGTGTCCTTGTCTTTTTTTCATGCAGCAGCATTGAGGATAATGATTTGCATCTTTATAGTAGTGTTGCCAGATCTTGCCAACCCAATTACTTATAAATGCTTATTTGTAATGATGGCGATAAAAGTCCCATGGATACTTTACCTGTGTTTAAATGTATGTTACTTTTTCAAACCCCATATGTGTATGGAGAGGTGTAAACTGCAGCATCTTAATAGAGATCCCTTTGTACCCAGAGACATGAAAAGCTGAAATTATATGGCTGGAATACCTGCTCTTTTAGGGAAAAGCTTACAGTCTTGTGAAAGATTTCAATGTGAAGAAATTAAGGTGCTTGACTGAATCATTTGTGTACAGTTCCATACAGTGACTTCCAAATTTTGGACCTACTTCAAAAAGCAATAGATGTATAGGATACCAAAGAGATGATAGCAGTTCATTGTTCTTGCCAGCGTGTTAAATTCCAGTTTGCTCACTGGAACCTGAGGTAATCTGTAACAGTTTCAGGATGGTGAGGAGGTCTTCATCTGTCTCAATTTTATATTTCTGTAGTGAGAAGCAGTCTGTCAGTGGAAAGCAGATGTATGGTAGAAGAGGGGCTGATTTTCTGTGTTAGATTAGGAATTACAGGCTTCTCCCCACTTAGGGCATTGACTATCTTAAGCAAAGGTAATTAGTAATTGCCTGTCTCAGAACTGCAATATTCCAGAGGCAGGGGGTGACAACTGAGTACACCTGCACTGACTGTCGATAAGGTATGTAGTTCTAAACCCTGTGAGACAGCAGATATACACATGCATAAAGTAAACGTGGAAGATTTTTAAAAGTACTTAGGATTATGTTGAAGTGACTTTCTGAAATATCCTTGAACAACCTTGCTTTTGAGAATGGGATTCTCAAACCAGTTTGGAAAATAATGGTCATTGTATGTAAATTATGCTAAAAACTATAAAGCTACTATCTCTGGCATTATTTGTTTTCATCTATAAACCTGCAAAACCTTATTTCCTTCTACTCTGAAATGTTTCTTCAGTCATGAGATTCATCCTAAAGTTATAGCTGTAAGAGACGCATTAGGTCGTCAAGCCCCTCTTTTTGCCCATGGAAGAGTGTTCCTTAGCATATACTTTATCTTTTGTTATTTGGACAGTCTGGGGGGACTGTAATTACCTGTGTGTGAACATGCTTTGGCCTTTCACGTATATAGTGACTAAAGAGGCATGTAAACACTGAAATGCAAGGCGTTTATAGTGCTAATACTGAGGTATGAATACAGCACTTCCATTGGTGAACCACCACCAAGGTCCTTGTGTAAAGCCCTGATGATTTGTGCAGTGCTGGCTGATCGTCGGCAGTGCTCATGGGTTCTGTGACAAAGTACTTAAAGAAATAGTGAAATTGTTATAGATGTAACCTTTTCAATGCTTTGTTAGTGGGAAAAGAGAAAGTTCTCAGGCAGTTAATTTCTTTGTTAAGACCTGGACAACATTTACTGTGCAGGTCCCTTTTGAAATGTTGTTGGAATTACTTTTCTCTTTATTGCCAAACATTTGTCCTCTGCAGGAGGAACTGGGTCAGTCACTAATGGACAGTCTTCTCTTTACACCTTGCTTTCCTCACACCATTTTCTTTGTCCATTTGAGTTTTCAGGCAGAGCAGGGAACCATAACCACAGGAATCCTCAAGCAATTCTTTGATGTAAATCATGACAGTTAAAGTATTTTAAGAATTAATAGGCACAAAAGCATTACTTTTTTTGTCTATTTAAAAGTTCAACCAAATTTTAAAATGGATTTAGATATCCAGTGCAGGTGGGTGCTTTCAGTTGTTATTTTTATTGCAAACTATCAGGAAGTCTCACAGAAGCCTAAAGCTCCATTTTATGAGTGTGTGCATAAAGATGAAGTAAAGGTTGGTAGATCTGTGACACTGAAGGCTCATCAAATTATAAACCATGGGTGAAATCAGTGCTACAATAAGCATATAGTCAGAATATAGTATCATATATAACTGCAAAAATAATAGTTCATTTCACAGGGCAATGGTATGCTTCATCAAAACCTGATAACACATAAAGGACATAAAGGTACAAGAATGCTGTTTTTATGGTAGGTCCATCTGTAAAATCATCTAATGGAAAAAAATCATTAATTTCAAAACCCTGCAAAATACATTTGAGATGTTGAAGATTGCCGTTACCACTTCTCATATCAAATTTTATAACCTTGTTATAAAATACATGCTGGGCTGTTTCACTGAAGTTAGATCTGACACTGTAAGTCTGGGTCAGTGCCATACACCTGGCTTTTGCATTATTATAAGCTTCTGAGCTTTGAGATGGAAACCAGCTGAGTATTGTGTTTTAGGGTACATCACTGTTTACATGGTATATGATTGTTAAGTAACTTTTAGTATTTCTTTCTGAGTATCAAATGAAGCCCATGGAGCAATAGAAGTCACTAACCTAAAACAGTTGTGTCTTACCCAAAGCTCATTAAAATCCTTGAAAAATTTCTCATTGACTTCAGCATGCTTTGAAGGAGTGACTTTTAACTAAACATTGGACAAAACTCTACTATTATGTTTATGAGACATTTAGGTTGTTGCAGATAGTTATATGTTGAAGGTGGTCTTTACTCTGTCTTTCACTGCAAATCGTTTGGCTTAAGGAAAGAGAGGAGAAAGTTTTTTTTTTTTTAATACTCTGGGTCACTGCAGCAAGATAGCTAAAGACAAGGGTCCTTAAGATTCAGAAATAACATATGGCAGTTGCTGGGGTTAAGCAACAAAATGGATTTGATTGTACACAGTTAGTCATCTGTTGGGTTACATCCCATCCTTTCTAACAGACGAGCCAGAGAGAGAACAATTGGGTGGAAAAGATATAAACAAAGGAGTTAGAGATGGCCCTGAGGCTTCCCCATTTAATTGGTGTGTGCATTTTGGATACACATAGATGCTGCTCCCTCTTGCTTGCGTACATTCATTGTGCTGTGCTTCACACCATTTACTCAACTGTGTTGACGACGTGTTACAGTGCAAGGATCAGAACGGGAAAGGTAACGCTTTTGTCACTTCCAGATGCTAATCTGTCTACAGAAGTTACATTAACTGCTACTGTTAGCTGGTTTTAATTAGATTTTTCTCTCATTTTAGAAAATAATATAGAAGATCTGAGCAAAGTGAGTGTTTTATATCTTCACTCAGTTTAAGTGGAAAGAAGGTGTAGGCTTAAAGCTTATACACAAGTAATAGTCATTCTGTATTCTGAAAGCCTGTATTTAAATATGTGGTAATGAAGAAGAGAGATCATACATATAAGCCCAACAATTTAAATCTTATTCACGGGATTCTTTGCTATTTACTGTGTTTTATGCTGTTTACTGTGTTCTCATTTCCCTTGCTAATACATTCTTTGCTGATGCTTTTCTGAAAATTCTTTGAGGACATAAGCTTGGACTTTCCAGTACTTTATACTCTGTTGTTTTGACCTTTAACCTTGCTTCAGAGGTAGCCTGAAGCTAGGAAGAAGAACAGCAAATACATACTATTATCCCAAAGTAGTCTTTGATAGTAAAGCTAAGCAGAAATAATGCTTGTGCATGGAGAGGACATTTTTCTGCACCCTCCTCACCTGCTCCCTCCATTCCTGCTCCAGGCCACATGATCTCTTCTCCTGCTTAGGGCCAGTGCTGGTGCTTGCCAGACTCTTTGCTGAATTGATTCAGCTTGTCCACCTTTTCAATAATTATTTCCCTCTACCTGTCAGGCTGTTTTCTGCTGTATTGAACTACATTTGTCCAGCAAAGTGGGCGATGGCTATCCAATTTTGGGGAAGGCTAGTGGTGGCAAACATAGTTGTAAGAGCAGGTGACAGGGGATAAATAGAACAAGACATCACTTTGTGTCATATCATGTCTTGATGTTTCCTCATGCATCCATGTGGTTTAAAAGCCACAGTTTAATTTCCTACATGTAATGTTCATTATTTGCTATGTAGTCTAAAGAAACTGGAGAATTCTCACACGCACATGGATGTATGTTATATTATTTAGCTACCCATCTCTTTAATAATTCTTATTTTCATTTTCTGTTTTTATGTGCATAAATATAGCAATTTAATATTAATTTACCATGGTGTTATTGAATCTAATTATATTTCTAAGAGAAAACAAAGAAAGAGAAACTGAAAGATATCAGTATTTTAGTAACTTAAAGTAAACTTTCAGCTTGATTGAAAAAAGTGAAAAGAACAGTGTGCTGGGAGTAAATTTCACTTATTGGGGAATCAGAGACTGTCCTATGAGCTTTAATGAGATGTTTTAACCTTCTTTAAACTTATTGATCTTGCAGCACTTGACTCCTGTCAAAACATACTCTTTAGGGCTGGGACTCCCAACTGTAGTATGCACACTGCAGTGGCACACAGGTCCCCTGGCTCCCAGGAAGACTTGGGTTTCTGTACAGATGACGTTTCTCTCTTCCTAAAGGGATTTTATCTTTGTCCTAACTGCTATTCAAAGTCTTCTTACAGAAATTCTTTTCACAAAGCTGAGATCAGGAATATCTTGAAAATGAGGTCTTAAGCAGTGGCTTTTGTCAAAGTTACTACAAAAAGTCAGGATCTAGGAGCTACCCAGCATGCACGCGTATAGGTAGCTTATAGTACTGAGTGTGCTGTAGTATTCTTTCCCAGGTAGAGTTTGATGACTGCTGAAATATTAATGCATAGTAAAATGATGTTTCTAGGATCCAGCTGAGAATCAACTAAGGTAAGAATATCTGTGAGTAGGGCATTTTCTGCTGGGGGGAATTTAGCTAACCTCTGGGAGGTGGTACAAAGGGAACTCATGGCTAGAACTATATATATGCTGAAAGCTTAATGTCAGCAAGGAGACCAGAAGTGCTCCTGAATCAGGTCTCAATTGACCAGTTTCACTATGGCCATAAATTCTTCTAATGCTCCCTTTTCCAGCAATATCTCCTCTGGCTTGCTCAGCTGATCTTCCCATGCAATGCAGCATTTTTGAAACAACGATGTGACTCATAGTTAATATCAGTGTATGTCCTATTGCTGGTATTTGAGTTCATATTATGCGACCAGTGCACCTAGATATATGCCTTAACATAAGCCCTTTAAATTAGCAAATGGTTCAGTTTGGATTTTTGTTTATTTTAAAACTCCCCACTAGCCCCACTCTTCAGAGGAGTTTAAAACATTTCAATTTTCAGATTCTTCCATTTTATAAAGTAAATTGTGTTCCTTGTCTGAAGTTCCCAGCTTTGTATTCTACGCTTGCAACTTCTCTTAAAGAATGCATTATATGTGTTTACATGATTGCATCCGAAGGTAGACAATGTGAAGGAAGAAGTTATCAGTTTATATAATTTGTAAATAACGATCCTGAATTCAGTGTCTCAAGATGAATTTTCTGTGTATCATTTTATCTCAGTTTTTTAATCTGTTTTGAATGTTTGTAATTAATTTGTTTGGCTTGGGATGTGTTTAACAGAATATGCTGATGATTTTGTACTTTCACATTTCTTTCAACATTGTATATGAAAACTGGAGCAATGCAGAAGTCTTATCTCTGAGCTCACTTGGATATAGTGATAACTTAATGGCTAAGGAATCCAACTTTGGAAATTAGTAATAAGCAGCTATTTGCGTATTTTAAAAACATGCCAGAATATTTGTTCAAAGAGAATAATCAAGTACAGATTTCTTTTACTTGTTGTGCAGAATAAAAAGGAATGTCCTTTGAGCTCCTCAGATGCTGTATAAAAACCTATGAGTCTTTCTAATCCAAAAACAGTATTCATTATATTATCACTTCCTCCAACTTTCTATCAATTATAGTCCTATGTTGTTATGTCCCCCTCTTGCTCTTACATACTATCTACAGCTGTTGTCATCAAATTACCAATTTAATCCTGTACAGGTAAATTAAAACATCATGTCAAAACTTCCAGGCTACCCCTTCTTCTTCCCCTTTTGTGGTTTCCTTGGGATAAACATTTGCCATTCTTCCTTTTCTCCTAGATACTTATTATAGACAGTAAGATATAATTACAGTATATATTACACTTTCAGAGGTATACATTAATTTGTGAGAGAACTTTCGAATGAACATCTAAGCATCAGTAGGTATTAATTACTTTTCATATTATTTTGGAAGCAATTAACAATGTGCTAGGTGACTACATGTAAAATTTTATTGTTTGAGCCCCAAAGGACTAATAGCAGCGGAAAGTGTAAAGCTTAAGAAAGGACAATGCTAAAGCAATAAAGAGTGATTTTGGTAATTCATTTCTCTCTTAAATCACCTTAAAATTAAAAAATGTGCATATTAAAAAAAATATTTTTACCTTTTCCCTTAAGGATTAATTTTCAGTTACTAACAGAAATTATACAGTTATTATTACACAACTATTGAGAATTGTATAGGAGCTGCATTGCTAAAATTGTAACAAGACATTGTCTGCTTCCAGTTATATCACTGTAAACATAAAGCAAAGATTTTAAGGAGTTAACCTCAGCTGTAAAACCATGTACCTGCAGAACACAGTCTCTTATTCTGAAAAGTCATGAATGAGGACTGACATTGTATATGATCTCCCTAAAACAGTTACCCACAGAAGGACAATGAAAACAAATTTAATTCAGGAAATACACAGTCCCTTTTTTGCTGAACAAATAAAGCATTTAATTGACTTCCATATGGTTTTGTGGTTCCCCCTCCCCCCTTACTTTCGTATAAAAGAAGAGGGCTTTTATGGAATTTCCGTTTTTATTGCTGTATTTAAAAAAAATGAAAAGCGGTTATTACGAAGGAAAAGCGTAACAGGAAAACCGATCCAAATACTCTGAGCCTGAGTGCTGCTGCCTCTATTTGAATAAAAACAAACCCCAAACCTTCCTGTGCCTGCAGTCTCATGCCTGCTTTTGCTTGAGCATTGTTTAAACTCTGAGGTTACTGTGAGTACTGTAAAACAAATTATACCAATGAAATGACAGCATATTTTTCTCTAAAAAAAATTGCTCACCCACTGTTGTTAGAATCTCCCAATCCCTTTTCAGTTAATGGCACAAAGTAGCTTACAGTGCATTAAGATCCTAGCAGCCTTCATGTCAGCTGACAAATGACTTCAGTGACTTCTCCAGTAATAAGCAAATTCCTCTAATGTATTTCTTGGGCTTTTGCTAACTGTTATTTTTCCCCTCTTGTGCTTTCAAAAGAGTTCAAAGTGTACACTTGCCCAGCTCTGCTTCCATTTACAATCTTCATTCATTTTCCTTCAGGGTGACTTTTTTTCCCTCAGGCCAATTTTTTCATCTGAAGTTCCCACACAGCCCATTACAGCAGTTTACTTGCCCATAACATGGTTTTGACTCCAGGTAGCTTTAGATGCTGCAGGTAATCTACATTTGCCAAAAAAACAGAACTTGTGGTGCCTTTCATATCCCAGTACAGGACTGGAGAACACCTTTTGGGGGGATGTTTTCTTTATGAATAGATATACAAGAAATACTTTTGGGAAAGGAGCCTTTCTGAAAAGGTTACTTTACTTAGGCAATCGTTTCATTTATAGGCCTATTTTATAGTTGTTTGAGAAACTTGAAGAAGCCCTATTTTTAGAATATGGGTTGTGGTCTGCTGGGACTGGGAGAAAATTATAACTTGTCTTTTGGATGGAAAAATCCAACCCACCCTACATGCTATATGCTTAAAACATAATGAAAAAAATACTCTTGCTGAACTATGGATTATGCTTTGGGACCATCTCACTCCATTTCTGAGTGCCACAGTCTTCATGCCAGAGACCCCATAGCAAAGAGGGGTGCAGTTACCCCCTGCTCGGGGGCCTGGACTGGGGCCTTCCCTGAGCCTGCCCAGCAGCTGCAGGGTGCTTCTGCCACATCTGGCTTCTGACTCAAGGGCTTATTTATTATTGTTCCTCCTTCCAGTCAGCTAATTAGCACGCTGGACCGTTAGTATGTTGTGGATTTTAGTCCCAATTCTATTTCTTTTTCAGGCAGAGCTTTTATAACTGCAGACATGTGATGTGTACACTGCAGTTAATAGTCAGGTCCCTGAAGTGAGACATCTGGTCATGTAGGCTCCCTGAGGGTCTGCACACAACTGTCCTAGGGTGGGATGAGGGGTCTCTGAGAGACTAGTGTCTCTCACTGACTTCACAGTTTAGAGATATCCACCGTTTAAAGCAGACTGCAGAAAGGAGACAACAACCCCATATTCGGCCTCTTTGTTTCCAGTGAGGAGATAGTCACATCCTCCATACATGTCATGAGATCTCCAAAGAGAAATAAAGCTCAGGTAAAGCTTGTGAGCAAATTTCCAAAGTGATTTAGGGACCTAGCATCTAGAGCTCAATGAAATTCAGTGCCAATCTCCCAGTTATATTGAAAGATGTAAGGATGGTGAATCATCTCTGTCCATTACAAGGCCCTGTTTTCAGCTGTTTATAGGTTTGTCAACTTTAAATATATCGGCAAATACTTCTAAGGCAGGTGTTGACTTCAAGCAGAAGTTTTAGAAGAATATTGATAAAATTATGTTTCATTTATTTCTAAGAATGAAGATGAAATGGAGACAGGCACTACTGTGCTGAATAAAATGAGAAGAAGAGTCTTATGACTTATTTTACTAAGAAGCTGCGACAACTATCTTTTGGAGCAGAATCTTCAAATTTGGCAAGGGAACGATGAAGGGTCAGGAAAGTGCTTTTCACTTGTTCCCTGTGAAAAATCTTCTGAAATTTGAACAGGATATGAGTGTTGGAAAGTCTCAGTTCACACAAGCTTAGCACAGACTCAGAGTTTAGAAAATAAACTACCCGTAATTATACTTGTACTGAACATGCTCCAGTCCTTGGGCTTGTTTTTCCCAGCAATCTGAAATCACTGTGATACTGGACACGGGCACTGAGAAAATGAAAGCTCTGCCCTGAGCAACAGGATTTATTGTCCTCAGGCCTGGGTGGCATGTGAGGGAAACAGCATCAATGAAATAATGAAGGGGTCATAGTTTAGAGCTGTGCTGAGGAGGGAAACTAGGGGGAAACTGAGGCTGGGAGAAAGCTGGGGCTAAAGAAATGGGTAAGTTAGAAAAGGAACAGGTGGGGTGTGGAAACTTGGATGAGAAGACAGAGGAAGTGCCACAGGTGAGAATTAGGATATAATGTTGATCTTAGCCCTTTACAGTAGGGCTACACTAGGGGTGGAAAAGGAAGCAGTGAAAACTAAGCTCTGGGAACCCTGATTTGGTAGAATAAACGTCCTCTGAGCCTGTGATATTTGGGTAAGTTAAGACATTGCTAAGAATCCTTATTATTGAACTAGAGACTGAACTATAGAAAACAAGAAGGCTGAGTGAGGTGCGAAAGATTGGGGTGGCATTACCCATGGCTCCCCTTAGTGGCTGGCCACTGTCACCTGAGCTCCAAATCCTCTTGGCACCTACAGGACTCAGAAGCCTCCAAGTTCACTGAACTGGCACCACTGCCCTGGGAAGGGCCCTTGTCCCTGCTCCTGGGGGTTGCTCCTCCTCACCTGTCCAGCACAACACCCTTCCTTATGGCAGTGGAATTTCTCCTCTCAGGCGATAAAAGAACCTTCTGCAATCCAACAAAAAGGACCAGTATATTTTCCTGAACATCAGATTGAAGTCCTTGCTAGTCTTTGTAGGATTCTTCTTAGTTGTGTTGCTTTTCAAATTTGTGAGGGAAAAGTCTGGAAATTGTAATGCAATTTAAACAAAATTCTTTGTACAGATAATTTTTCAGTGGCTTCAGGCACAGAGTCTTGACACTGTTTCCTAATTAAATATGAATCTGGTTCACCCAGCTGTTTCTCTATTAACACACTAAATAATCCAGTGCTTCATTAAGTTTGGTCACACATCCGTAGAGCTCAAAACACCATAAAACTTTTCCCTTTTGTATAGTAATTGCCTTCACTTGTGAATGGTCAGCACATCCGGCTATAGAGACCAACCTCTAATGCCAGCTATTGAGAGCAGAGCACATGCACACTTTCTTTACTACCTTGCTGTATTGTAGAGGGTTTTTATTTTCCCCTCAGAAAAGATATGTATTGGTTTTACACAGCAGTGTATTTTGACTATAGCATTTAATTTTGTGACTGAGTCATAAATAATTTGCCTTTCAGTTAACCTCATTCACTGTGTGAGTATTGCAAACATTTTCTTTTGTAAACTGTGCATTTGCAAGAGGATCTTGAGGCCCCTATTGGGATTCATTTGGATCCGCATGTAGAGACTGGTGATTCAGAAGAGTATAAAAATAGGGTAGCTCAAAGAGCTCTCTCTGCATAAAACACCATGGGATTATATCTCGTAAGCAAAGGGGAGGAGTTGCAGAAAAATAAAAGCTCCCTTATGGCTATTTAAATCACAGTTTTTTTCCCTATTCTTACTTTGTTCCCTGAATGCCCTTTTCTACTGTCTGGTGCCTAACACTTGCTGAACAGTGAGTGGGATTAATTTTTCTCATTGTGTTGCATTTTTGTTACTCCTCTGCTCTTTACACACGTTTCACTCGGTTGCCCAGAGGCCTCACCCCCACTTTGGGGCTCAGTAGAGCTCCTCTACCTGCTGGAGGAAAAATGGATCCAGCTTCTTGCTATCTCACAGTTTTCTGGCTATTGGCAGAAAGTCAGAATAACAGTCACAGTGTGTCTCTACTTAATTCAGAAGTATGGAAGAGCTACAAGGATGAACAGCTGCATTGGAAGGAAGGAAGGGACATGCTTTAAAAGACAAACTGGTGGAAGAATGTAGCTCTTTCTGAAGCAGTTCATTTCAGGCAGCCGTTCTCCAGGCAATTTGAGCTTTCTCCTTCACAAAAAAATTCATCCTAATAATTCATTTGAGAAAGAAAAAGTTTATGGGCTTTTTTTTTCCATGTTGTTGATAAACAGCTTCAGTGGTGATTTCTCAGATGGTGTACCAGCTGGCGTTTTAGGTCTAGGATAGAGATTTTCTCAGAGTGCAGCACCTTCAGAAATTTCTTTTTCAGGAGGCTTGCTGTTTAAGAAGGAGTGCAGTTGTTTTCCTCATGCCTTTTCCCCCTTGCCTTTGTGGCATTGTCTCAGCAGAGTGTTCAGCAGAATTCCAGCATGTTCATTTTTGGTGACAGATTATAAAAATAAGATATATTTTTAATTAGATGACATACTGATGTTAATCCATTCCCTTTCTGGCTTCAATTGCCAATATTTTAAACTAATAATTAAACCACATTCAGTGCCAAGCCACTCATGATGTGAGGGTTTGAATGAGTGAAATTTCAAAAAATTATGAGCGTGGTTGGAAAAACTCTGGACAGTCTTCCTCAAGAGGGTGAAATAACATTTAAATATAGTTGAAAAATAATCCAAAAGAAGTGAGACAAAACATGAATGAGATTTTGCAGATCTGCTGACAAGATTAATGTGCAAAAAGATACAAGGTAATTATTCCTGTGAGAAATAAAAAAAAACGTAAGTAGAAGACTCTTAGCTAGAAATATATTATGCATTTAAGTTCCAACAAAATAGGTATGAACTAGCTTCCTTCCAATCTCAACATGGAGCAAGAGGAGGACTTTTTGGACTGTGTAGGAAATAAGATGTAAACCATTTGGAGTTTTCTTATGTTTATCATATTAGCCCTGAAAACTGCTTTCTAAGCAGGCCAAATAAGCTATAGGGTCTTGATTAAGCCTGTATGACTTGAGTGTTAAAACATGTTGAGTATGGTGCCTAAAGTAAACCTGATGTTCACTGTGCTCTTGACATGTGGTGAGTGTTGTCTACTATAGTGACCTATATTACTGCCCCGCGCATGCCCAAACAGTGCTGCCCTCAGCGAGGCAGAGACCCCATTCCAGTGACCTGACTCAGTACTCCCACACTGTGTTGCACTTCGTCATGTGGATTAGTAATTAAACACCAGACAAGCATGAAAACACCACAGCTGGAGACTAGGGATCATTCCCTGAGGGACAGAATGTGTACCCCTCAAGAGTACTTCTAGGGAAACACAGTTTGTTTGAGTGTAGCTGCACTTACAGCATAGATGTGTCTGGCCTTCTCCTAAATATGTCTTTTTCTATCCATCTGCAATGTCCACTCTTGTAGCTAGATCTTATACTGTCTAAAGCAAGAAATACTTTTTATTCCCTATTTATATACCTGCATGGAGGATCCTGGAGTATATAGGGCTCCTTGATGTTTTAGTACTTTAATTAGTAACATACATGGTACTTTGTTTAGCTGCTTCTAGAATATTTTGGGATCTCTGGGATGAGGGAGTGCTATAGTTTAAATCATTACAGCTGCTGTTGTTTCTGAAATGCATTTCAGAGGCAGTGTGAAAGTTGAAATCCTCTAGTTGTTCCTCGTCATTAGTGGTGCTGCACTGGTTCTAAGACCCATTTGGGGAATGTAACAGGTGCCAAAAAGAAAGGACTTGCTGGTGTAATTGCAGAGATTGGGCAGGCTACTGGGAGGCAGAGGTAATTTTTTGTGTAAATTCCAGATGTCGGAAGAGCATTAAGTTTTGTGAAACATTTTCCTTCTACTTGCTAAGTTAAGATGCTTTGGACTGTCCCTTGTTCTTCTTGCAGAAGGCAGAATACTGAGCTTTTATTTTTGTCAGCTTTTTAGAAATCTTGATCAGCCCTGCAGTATGATGAGAAAGGAACTTGAAGCTCATGTATAAGCTGGCAGAGTAGAAATAATGTAATTAGCACAGAATCGGTTTTCTGCCACTTTATTTCTTTTTACAGTGATTCTAGTATAAGTTCCTGAGATTTTACTTTGGAAATGGGGTGCTACTTTTACCTGAATGCTCTGAGCTTTCCCCAGACATTGTTTGTCATGTAGACTCCCTCCCCAGCACCACTCCTTACTCTGTCAGCCTTGCCTCAGTGCATCTGATGAGCATTGTCTGAGATGAACTTGCAAGCTCCTTACATTAGAGCTTATGCTTTCCTTTGCCTTCAACTTCTATGCAATTAAAATAAATGATACACATCGATGATAAAAAGGTGCAGGCTGCTTTTGGGAAAGCATGGACGAGCTGGGTACATTCAGATGGTTCCAGAGGTTTCCAAGCAGAGGACATGGGTCCTGCCCTTAAATTCAAGCTGGTGCGCTGCCAAGGCACAGTGCTGTTAGTGATGAGAAGGGCTCAGGAGATTTTGTAGCGGCAGCGGCTGCTTAAGGAGCTGTGTCATTCAGCTGTGTGAGGAACCTCTTCCAGTCAGGAGCTGATTGATGCAGTGTGGAGGCTTTAGGGGAAAATGATCCATACAATGAGAGGCAGAATGGACTAAAAGCACATACAGCGCATTGTTAGTTTGCTCCAACCAACATCTGGCCTGCTCTGAGAGGTGTTTGAACATTGCCTTTGGATAAAACAGGACTAATTTTTTCATCAAAAACACATTCCTGGCAGAGTGGCCTAGTTTCCTCCCCTCCTTCTGATTTGTTTTCTTACTGAATTATGAAGCTGGTGGTGTGGGTGGGACACGAGGCAATAGGAGAAGAATTAAGATTCACGGTTCTACTTTTCTCTGGTTCATTTCTGTTTAGCTGTTGTTTTTCTTACCTGTGTACACATGCTATTTTTTATTTATTTTTTCAGTTTTAGTTAATGCATTTGGTAAAGAATTTTTTTCCCCTAAATTGATGGGTATTTTGATGATATTACAGTTTCATGTATCTAAGGTAAGTAAGTCTTAAAAGTATAATATATTCCCAGTATTTCTAGAGCTGGATTTTCAGCTCAGCCTTTGCTGCAGTTGTTTGGATTTTCATCATCTTTCAAGAGAATAAAAGCAACATGTTCACCTGTTATTATTTGTGCAGCAGATATTTCCTCATACCCAATAAAAATAAAATTACCATTTTTCTGTATTTGAATATGCTATGATATTTGGGCCTGTCAAGCACCATGTCCTTTGTCGCAAGTTAAGCAGGCAGAGCTGTGACCAAGTTCAAAGGCTGAGGAGGGATTTTTAGGTGATGTACCAGCTAGCCAGTCATTTGTTTTTTTCTCAGTTTTTTGGCCGGAATTTTTCCTTGGAAAACATTTCATAATGTTTATGTCTCTCTTTCACTCTTTCCACAAGTATATCTCACTTGTTTGTTTCATTGTTGACATTAATATTTTTGTTTGGTTTGGTTTTCATCTCCCTGTCTGCAGCATTTCCCTTTAGGAGTTGGAAATCTTCATAATTCCCTAATATTGCACCACTTGCATAATCAGCGTAAAAGCCCATGTATGAAGTACTCAATATGAAGGAACGCAGAACTGAATTTCAGTCCTCTGTATAATTGTCAGTGGATTATGCATTCCAATGTATTAAACATTAAGTTTCAGTCTACCATTAAAGATGATTTCTGGCATAGGGAAAGATTAATTTAAAATTAATTTATAAAAGATCACTGGCTGGCAGAACAGTGTCGTACACATCTGCAGGGACTTGCTGATTTTCATATTACCAAATGGAATAACATCACAGTAACAAGCAATATAGAAACGACAAAGTAGACTGGGGTCTGCCTCTGCCTAATGGCAAAACATCATTCACTGTTAGCTGAGTAGGTTGAGACAAACTGCACATTTACTATAAGCCAGTAAATATTTTGAAATAGAAAACTTTAAAAACCTTAACTTGTACTGATTATGATATTGTTTATACTTGTTTTGCTGTTAAACATGTAAGAAAGCAAAACTGTTAATTTCCTATTATCAATATGCAAATGTGAAACTTGTTTCTTATATACAATCTATATGGTACTTCAGAACCAGAGGTAAATCTGTTCATTTCACAGTGGTCCTCTTATAGTGCAAGGTTGATTTCTTGCTTCACATTCAAATGGCGGGAGCTGAGAAAGCAGTTCTGACCTGGTTTGGGTCAATTTTTCCTTTCTCTGGCTGCTCTGCATTCATATCAACTTTTTCCCAAACAGAGAAGCAGGTGCTCTGCTAAATTTTAACACCATCTTTAATGAGAGTCTGGCTTACAGTATGTCCTGGGAGGTTTGTCAATTGATTTATTCATATGCCATTTAGGTACTTTTATTAATCCTTTTAACGTTGTGGAACAGAGTTGACTATCTCATTTTATACTTGATTTTGGTCTGATGCAAAAAGGGATGTTATGTATTGAAAATAAAATAGATTTTTTTTTTAGGATGTCATGGGTTATACTCTGGATTGTTTAAGTTGCAATAGCAAATATACACTGTTGGCTAAAGGCACCTGCCACACATTTTGTTTACATAAAACTTCTCTTGAAAGAGTCCCTTTAGAGTTAATAAAGTTTTGTTACCATCTGTGGCTTTGAAGTGAAAAATGACTTGACCAAAAGTGCTCTTGAAGCAATAGTGAATGAAGGTGTGGGGGTGGTCAGGAGAACGAAAGTCCGGCAGCAAGTGGAACTGCTGCTGTGCAGAGGATGCCACTGTTTTGAAAAGGAAATTGAGGGTAGGAAAAGGGTTACAGCTGTATGTCAACAAAATTTGGCATATGTCAGTAAGTTACCTCTTCAGTATGTCTTGGGATAATAGTGTCATTCTTTCCCGCAATCCGAAACACTTCAGTTGTCAGTGTAAGTGGATGTCGACATAGCGTACTTCGCCTTGGCTGTGAGCGATCCGATGTAGTTCTTACCCCATGTGAAACATTCTGCAATTGAAAATATATATGGAGTCCAGATTTTATCAAATAAACCTTTCCAGATCCTTTCTGCCAAAAATCCAAGGCAAGAAAATACACCACTCCCATAATGATGCCACTTAATAGTGGCTTTTATCATACTCTCTCCAGTTTTCACTCTTATTTAGGCATTTGAGTGACTCTGTCAAGAAGCAACCACAAATTGTATGCTGTTTCCTGGTACACAGTGTAACAAACTGTAGCAAGAACACTACAGTTCCTGTTTGTCTGCAAAGGTAGTAATTTTTACATGCTCATAGGAGTTTTTCCTTGTGTAAATAAAATGTGTGCCTAGAAAGAAATGTCCTAGGAAACCATGCTGGGAACTTTTCTTTCAGTAAATTATTTATTTGTTCAAAAAGTTGGCATTGATAATTGAATGGATCACAGCTAATTGCATGGATAATTCCCTTCCCTTTCTCTCAGTAAGGATTTACATTAAAATAAAGCTTACCAGCAGCTTTAGTTATGTATGTATGCACTGTTTAAATGGAGCTGAAAACACTACATCAAAGTATGACCCCTTCCCTGAATATGTTCCCCCAGTGCCAGACTCTGAATGTTGCAGTATTGTAAAATCAAATGAGTAATGATATATACAGTTTAGGTCAGACTTGGCAGGACCCAGAGCAGCACCAGCACCAGATAGGATGGTTATCGCTCGATGAGCGCCCTGGGGAGGACAGACAGTCTAGTGGGCTGTTGACCATGGAGCACCATGACTACTGGTAGGTGAGGCAGAGCCAGTGTAACAGGATTGCTTGCAGCCCGATCATTCGTGAGAACTACAGGACACTTTAGGCAGCTGGCACAAGGTGGAGCAATTTTAAGGCTATATTAGTTAGTGCCAAAATATTGGCCTGATACAGAGCTGGCTCAGGATCAGAGGAGAATGAAAGCAATTTATTGTGTTCATCTGTATGTGTGTTTTGTATGTCATATAAATGTATTAATACTGCTTGACATGTTTATATTTTTATATTGAAAGGATGGATACTGCTGTTACTTTATTTCTCATATTTAGTTTTTTATTTCCATAGATGGAATAAACTGATCTTGATAGAAGCAGTTGACTGCATTTCTATGCTCTATCAGGTTAACGCTGTTGACAGTGTGCTATTTGACTTTTGCTGCAGTGTGGTAGTGTTTTGGCTGTAAGATTTAATATTGGTGTTTCCCAAAAGGTAGTCTAAGTTTAATACAAGCCTATAATAAATTATATGTAGAATAGGAATAGACTGGTTGTGTTTGTCCAGAACTGAAAGCAGTTAGAGTTGCCCAAAAGTCTAAAACAGAAATGGCAAACTGGGCCTTTGCAGTGAAATCTGGAAACTTGAATAGGATGTTTAGCTTCCATAAAGCTATGGTATAAAGACATATTTAACACCTCAGAATGGGACCTAGATCAGGAAAAGCACCTTATGTTGTGCCTTATTATGAATAAGATGTTTTTATGTCTGTCTTCAGAATAGTAAGGTTTTTTATCCTCAATATTTAAACCATTCTAAGTATTGGCTTCATCTTGTATTATATTGATGTATTTCAAATTCTATTCCAGTGTCTTTGCTAATCTTAAAAAAAAAATAAATAAAAAGAGCTGAATTGGCACATAGACAAATTGGTAAGTCTCAGATATTTAGTATAGATGAGTGCATGTGTTGCATCTTTGTTATCTTGCCTTGCTGATGAGATACAGTAATACGTAATGGAGTTAGGTAGTTGGCAAGGAAGATGTTGTGAACAGCAACATACTTTAGGCCCGAGTGCTGGGATGACAGAATAACAAGGAGATACTGCCATCAGTGAGGGAGGGGATTATTTAAGCATTGAATTATTAGGCATCTAGTTAGATGTATACACATTCTCACTTTGCTAATCTCCATATCACCTCCTTCAGTGTGATAAGCCTCCAAACAGAGGTCTTGCCACATTATGAAACCCTATGCTCAGCAACTCTTCCTGTATTTTTATTCCTAGCTTTCAGTTCCTACTAAATATGTGTACACTTATTTGAATGTGTGACTAGCTTGTTTATATCAATATATGTGCCAGGTCTGGGACGCTTTCTGACTGTGCAGCTAGAAAAACAAAAACAAGACAGTGAGATATGGATATTTAGGGAATCAATGTGCCTCTCCTGGAATAGTTGTGTCTCTACAAGTTCCTGCTTTGCAAATTCTGGCTGTCCCTCTGCAGGAACAATTCAATGCAGAACATGCGTACTCCATTCAATCTTGCCCCAGTAGAAATCAACAGATAAATTCACACAGATTTCACTGAAAGTAAAACTGTGAGGAACAGGCTCTGCTGTGCAGTGTTTCTTTCTACAGATCCTCCTATTCCACTTATAAATATTTAGCCAGATGCCTCCAGAGTCAACCACAGAGTCAAAGTTTGAGTTTAAAGATAGTTGTGCACTACAGGTGGGATTAGTCTCACTACTTTTTGTCATCTAAAAATTAGGAATTTAATTTAAACTAGTCCTCTCGGTTGCTTTCATGGTTATTGAAAGGCATCTTAAGAGAGGAATTCATTCTTGTAGTAGGCTCCTGCACGGGTTAAACCGCTTCATAGTTTCCTTTTTCTCTGGGCACGGACTGTTGATGGAACCTCGATGCTCACCTCAGGCTAGATGCCTGCATTATGGATGAAATTATCTTGTCCCTAAATACTACTGACTTCAAGTGATCGGCCGTATTTATTTCCATACCAGACAAACTGGTATGGAATATGCATATATATGCATATATAAATGGAATATGCATATATAAATAAATGTGCAAAACTCAGAAATATTGCAGCATAGTTATGCAAGGTATATATTCTTTGATATATTCTGTTGCAATTAGTTGATGTATTGGTTGATCTGAGCTGCTCAGGTACGGGAGCAGCAGAGGGTACAAGAGGACTGACCTGGGAATATGAGCCATTGCTGGATGCAGCCCTGCTTTTCCAGAGGTCCCTTCCTGTGTAAATGCCCACTGCTATTGCTCCGCTTCATCCTCCATGTCATTAAGCTCTGGGATGCATGACTCGCGTGATGTGGGGGTGGGCGGTGACATTCCTTCCCCACCATGGTTAGTCACCGCTCATCCTGCACCTCAGTGCTTCCCCTGAGTCACCCTGTGGCCTCAGTGCCACGCCCTGTCCCAAGAGCTCCCTTCCCAGCTTTTACTGTGCTTCTGGGAGTGCTGGGCTTTGTCTGCCTGCCTTGAACAGATTTTGATGCCTGGCAAAGATGACAGTGTTAGGGAAAGCAGTTCATACCACCTAATTCGACAAGAAAAAGGATTAGGGCAGTACAAAGTTTTGAATGGCATTAGTGAAGTAATTGATCCAATGTAGAAACAAGTCAGCTTTTTAAGTATCTGCAAACAAGACAGGGCATCAGATGCTCATTAGTACCATAAGCTTACAATAAGCTGTGATGAACACTTCCATTTCTGCAGCAGTGCCAAAGGGAGATGTGGTTGGTTTGTTTGTTTGTTTAGCTCCAGGCCCTAGTTTTTACTCTAAATGCAAAAAATCCTTCTGTTTATGTGTTGTCTTCAGTGGAGCTATTTCTGATTTCTTGTGGTACAGGTAGGAGGAGGCCAAAACCCGGAAAATCTAATGAAAGATCCAGCTGAAAACAGATAAATGTGTTTTAACTCCTTTGTGAGGAGAGGAATGTTATTTATTTTTTGCATCAGTATATGCTGCAGTTAGACATTCTTGACGGAAGTGAAGAGGATCTTGCCTGTGCTTGACGTGATGACATAGGGTGTTCTGCTGGTAAATGGACTTACTGAAGTACATTGCGAATCCTTTGACTTGAACAGCTAGTAAAAATTTCAGATCTTAGTAGGTTATTCCCAGCGGAAGGAAAAAATGAGGAATTTTTAAATGCCATTTTCTGCCTTACGTGAACTTAGGACACCCTTCTATCTTAAAAGGAAAAAACCCCAAGTAATCTGGGTCAATCTCCTTGCCCATATCCCGAGACTGTTTCAGCCACGACCTTAACATGAAATGTTTGTTTATTCTGCACATTAATACTATTCAGGTTATTCTGTGATTTTTTTTTTTCTGCAGTGGTTTTTCTGTTCCCGAGTTTTGTCTCTGCTTCCTCTAGTCAGCTCTTTTTTGTTTTTCTTTGTCCATCATCTCAACCAAAACAATTTTAACAAAGTCATTCTGCCAAACTTATTTGAATCTCTGAGAGGCCTTGCATTTGCCTTTGCTCCAAGCAAAACTGTATGCTTAGCTGTCTCTTATAGTCATACCTTATCTCTTAATTTAGAGATATCTTCAGAAGGACATCTTAAGAGATATCAACCTTCTCTCTTAAGGGAAAAAAACAGTTATGAAACCTTTGATATAAGGATCTTAGATGAAAGGATATCTTCTTTCCTAATTGTTTTTTTCTTAGTTCTCAATGGTTGGTACCATATGAAATACCCCCTCCTTGTGTGGAGATTTACAACACATCATATAACAGCCCTACATGAATCAGTGGACTGCTTTTTAAGGCATCTGTGAAAAGTCATTGAAAAAATGGTTACTGTAAGTAGGTTTACATTACTATACAAAATACAAAACAGTTCTGCAGGAAGATGTTTTGTGGTCAGCAAAGTGTTTGAGAGCCACTCTTATTCTGGCTTAAAGGTAAGACCACATACAAGTTCTGTCCTTACTGCAGTGCCATAGCTCTTGAACTTTCTCATCAGACAAGAGTATGATGAGAAGTGATGTTGGTTGGTTCTATATTTACGTGTAGTTTACTGCTTTTGATGTGAATAGGCTGTTATATCTGCTACCAGGTAATTATGGCTATAGGGTTTTTTTTAATAGTATTTGTCCCTCAGATTACCTTAATGAATGTGTTAAAGGAACCAAGTGACAAAGGCAAAGTGATGGCAAAAATAGTCTTTCATGCAAAAACAAGAGAAGTAATTATTAGGAAATATTTTATATCTTGGTTCTCTCCAGGCTGAGGGCAGTTTACTTTTCCCAAAGCTGAGTGAAGAAAGTAATATCAAAGGGCATCCTAAAGCTTAAAGATGGTGGTGCCAGAAAGGAGAAGCATCACTGAGAGTTAGTAAGTGCAGAAGGACACAAATAGGATAAATACTACTTTTGAAAGGTTGCTGAGGCTTTTCACAAAAGCAGATGTGGTGTTCAAAGGGACAAAGCACTTCCAATCCGCTCGGCCAGGGGAGGTGAATATGGAAGCCCTGGAGCTCCAGGATCTCCGTGGGCTGCTTCAGGGTTTAAGAAGCCATTTTCCTTGTGAGGGGCACATGGGCAGGTTTGGAGTGGGCCAGGCCACATCTCCATGGCCGCAGTGACAGAAGGCCAGGAGCCAGCACCTTCCAGCCAGGAAGAGAGAACAGCCTAAAGTGACTTTACAAATTCTTTCAAGGAACATCAGAAATTTAGACAATGGAAAAAAGAAAACCGTTGCTTTAAGTCTTTGTTCTGCCTCTTGACTTTGAGTGAATAAATACATGACATTTGTTTAGAAGTGTTTGGGTTTCCCTGCAAACTGAGATTCTGACAGCTTTCCACAAAAAAGGCTCGCTTATGCCAAATTCAGATGGTCCAATCAGTTGAATAAACGGCGTAAGAAACTGGACAAGGCATAACTAGTCTGAGGTGTTTGTACTGCCTGTTCCCATGAAGGGCACCAAGAGGGGTGTGCACACAGCAGAGGATTTGCACAACTCTGCAAGTTCTGCTCTGATGTCACACCTTCCCCAATTTTTGTAGCCTCTCTGCATATGGTCTTGCTATTCATTCAGTTGTTAGATTCTTCATGAACTCTGCTTGTACAGTGTATATTCAATGATTGGAATATATATAGCTAAAACAATTAGGTGATAACCATACTGTCTACCTGTGGATTTAAGAAATTTTCTCAAGTCTTGGCTTTCTTCTTGGGTCTTTAGGTTTTCATAGCACAAGCTAAAAAATCCATCCAAATGCAAAATGTAGGTTGTGGGGTTTTGTGCTTTTTTAAAAAAATAATTTGCCTAGTAACTGCTGAAGGACATCTGTGAACCTCTCATGTAAACTTCAGTGCACAGTAAACTTGTAAATATCTGTTTTGCAAAGAGTGGACAACATGCGATTATATGTGCATGCTATTGTTTTTAAATAACCTTCGTTTCACATCAGATAAATTCAGATGGGTTCTTTATTCTGTGGACAGTTTTTTGGTTGAACATCATTGCCAGGCTGATTATGCAATATTGTCATGTGCCTCCTGTATCACTGCGGCTGTTGTGTGATTGGAATTTGGAGCATGCTAACACAATTAATTGAAATATCCTGTTGTCAGGATAATTATTTACAGGAGTGTGTTGTATCACTGAATATCATTGTGAACATTTTAAATACCATTTTTAGGATGTCATATTTTTTAATGGCTTACAATACAAACCCCTTTATCATTTATATGCTAGTGTATGTATTTTACTACAGTATTTTCGGACATTTTACAGTGTTCCTTGGGGATCCAAATCCTGCAAGTTTGTTTGATGTGTACCAAAGCCACCTGTTCTACACTGCGGTATAAATAACTGTTTATAAGAGAATACTTCTGTGGAGTTGAAGTTGAAGAAATACAGTACATTCATCTGCACAATAGAGGGATACATAATATTTTGGGAGAGACTCACTTAAATCTATCTAGCTGAGTTGGGACTGTTTTACTATAAAACCACACACTAGAGAAGCCATTTGCCCACTTTCATTTTTCTTTAATGTATGGAACATCTTTTTCAGTCAGAGACACAGATGAAACTTAAGTGGTTCAGCAGATTCTAGATCAGAGCTTGAGACTTAAAAGAGTTTTACTGCTGTGACTCAGGAATAATTATTAGGCAGATAATGCCAATACCATTATAACCTGTAACAAGATAATGACAGTAACATAAAATGATGTAAGTATGGGATTTTATTACTGATAGCAAAGTAACATGAACCTGCCCAGGGAAGCTGAGAACAAAGCCATCTGGTGCAATGTTTGAGAAGCCTTTCTGTGGAACTGCACAATTCGAGAGGTACATCAGTTCGATAAAATTTCAAACTTCACTTTCCACTCCAACTTGTAGTTCCCAAATGTATAAATTCTTCAAAAGCTGAAGAAAAATCCATTAGGGTTCTGTGTGTTTTCAGGTGGTTCCTCCAAAGCATTTCTCCTTACATTTCCATCCAAAATGAGAGATGTTCAACAAGTCCTACTGAAAAAGGCAATCCTCTATTATCAGAGGCCTTCAAGAACAACTGTAAGAATTTAAGGAAAAACTTGTTTTAAGGACTATTCTGTTCCATACTTATTTTATGCATTAAATAATGTAGTAAATGCTTGGACTTTTACAAAGGATATCCTTTGTACAGTAATTCCTGAAATATGAAATATGACCTTCCCTCCTCCTCCAAAGAATTTAAGTTCCTATGACCTACTTCACTTGCATTTTAGGTGCCTATAACCATCATTCTCATCCTCAGAACTCCCACTCAGCAGCTGCCTATTTTGGCAACACTTATAGTCTGTCCATAGCTATCCCAGGTTTTTACATTAAGGATCTGTACAGACGTGAAATTGTACTTCTGAGAATGCTCAGAAGCTGCTTTGGCTCAACAGAGTCAAGCACCTTACCAGCAAGGTTTATTTAAAGGGCAGGTGAAATAAGCACCTGCCTACTGTAACAAAAATTTAGAGCTGGTAAAAAAACCCCCAGTGTTCCAGAATGAAATATTTATTATTCATTGGCAATAATTGTTTCCTGTTTAAAAAAAAAATTAAAAACCTAGCATGATTAATTTATTTTTCTTCTTATTTTATCAGGGAGTTAGAAAGTTAATGGGAAAGGTCAGAAATTGCTTTTAGTTTTGCTTGTTCTAAAAAAGTAGACTAAATGGAGAGCTGTCCATGGAAGTCCTCAAAGTAATACTCCACATGCCTCTGTACAATTAAAGCAGCTGTGTGAGCTCTTCTGGAGTGCCAGTCTTCTCAGACAGTGCTACCTGAGAAGCTAGTGGTGCCATTAGTGTCATCCTGCACCACGGTCCAAGAAAACAACTGAGCATAACGTGGGATAGGGCACATGGTGGTAGGCTATTAGTTTAGAGACTCATTTGAGAGGAGACATGATGCTCCTTTGCTCATTTCTGTTTCTTACTTACATTAGCAGGACAAAATACAGAAAGACTATTGGAAGGAAAGTCTGGAGCACAATCTCCTCTGTCCAAAATGAGTGCTGTAATCTCTAGCCAGCAGATTTATTTGTTTGTGTTTTTCATGAGTTTCTTTCTTCTTCATCCTCTGCTTCCTGCTCACAACTTCTCAAATTTTGAATTATTTTCTGCATAGTGGTGTGGCTGCAATGAGAGTATCCCCTTCCTAATCCTTTACAGAAGCCTTTAGTCCCAGGGGGTGATCGTGTGGGAGGTAGAAGATATGGATTTAATTACATTTAAAGGCAGTGGCCCTGTAAAGTGAGATAGTCAATCCCTATCCTTCATTTCTAGTCTGTTATCCAAGAGACAGGGTATCACTAGAGTGTGTAGTTTAAAAGGAAATATAGGACAGTGAGTGAAGAGTTGCAGATGTGGAGAGCAGTCCCTTGAGGAAAAGGGTGGTGGGTGTCCTGTGTACGCCCAGTCATGAGGACCCAGAGAACAAACCTCAAACACAAAAGCACCAACTGTTTTGTGTCCTAAGAGATATAGGTTTGGCCTTGAAGTAAAAAAAAAACACCATATGCCTAGAGCTAATAGTATCATTTGTACTTACATGTCAGGTGGTGGCTATAGGGGGGAAGAAAAAGAAAAATGTCAGGTAGCTGCTGATCTTCCAGTTTCTCACAGGTCTCTCAAGACCTTTCTTTTCTTCAGGTATTAGCCTCTTGCTATTCCAGGTATGTAGTAGATGCCAACAGATCATTTGATTTGTATTTTTCTGTGCCTGGAGTCAGTGATGACAAGCCCTTTGGTTTGCCTGTATACCCAGGACTTGGAAGTATTTTCCAGCTTTCAGTCCCACATCATCTGGTCGGTTCTTTCTGTGCCCTAAAATTCATGTCATATTACTGTGATAAAACATTAAGAAGCAAAACCATCTGCATCTTGTTTGCAGGAGAGATACAGATATCATAGTTTGGGTACTTGTTTGAAGCAACAGGGTCCAGTGCTTATGCAAAGGTGTCTGTGTGAGCAGACCTATAAACCTTACCTGTCTCAAAGCCTCAATAAATAATTGAATGTTCATTTTTATCAGGGTGGATCTTTACATAAATAAGCCCTGATCCTTCATAAATGGCTTTGGAATCTTATAACAGAAGGTACTACATATAAACTTCAGATCATTATCCATCTTAATTATTATCCATTATCTAAACCTCCTTGGTCTTCAGACCTGAAGTTCGCATATCAGTATGTCAGTACTCAGCATAAGAATGTGCTAGTTTGGTATTTAAAAACTCTTTAATCAGAATTCGTGTGCTTAACTGTTGCTAGAATTATTTTCCTTTTTTTTGACAGGAGGAGTGGTCTTGAGGTTGCTATTTTAATACTCAGCTAAGAGGGTTTTTTCGTTGTCTTCAGGGGTAAATCGTAGGTGGAAAAAATTTGAGCCATGAATCATATATCTTTGATGTTGCTTTGGGGGGCGCTGCAGTCCTATAGAAGTGTGTAGCAAAACACAAAAGGTGGGATATATGTTAGACGATTTGCGTGGGAGACTGCAGATTGAACACAGATGAAGGACAGTCCCCAGGTCATGAGGACCTCCCTTCTTGAAACGCTGCCTCTTTCCATGTGATGTGCAGCCAGAGCCTTCACTAGAGGTGTTTAGGCAGATTCCCCTTTTATAATAGAAAGGAAGGGTGTTCAGAACATTTTTAGTAGGAATCTAGAACTTTTTCTTTCCATTGTATGATACTTCCAGATCTGGTTGTGGTACAAAAGCTGTATATGAGACAGGTCTTTTGTTAAGAAATTAGGAAGATTACAATATCAAATCTCATTTGGGATGAAAAGTCTTCTGTTGTCAAAACTATGATAAGATTTTTATCTTCTCTTTGTTATTTAAGATTACTGACTGGCAGAATTTACTTCATACATAAAATTTATTCTGCTGGATGATTGTTAATTTAAGTATTACTATCATCAGAATGGGCAGGCCTTTATTATAGGCAGTGCTTTCAATGGTGATCAAAGGGAAATAAGTCCGAAAGTGATATTGCTATTGTACTGAGCTGTGTCCTTAGTCTTTCAAATCCTGAAACACTGTTTTACATTTCTTGAACTGAAGAAGTATGTGTGTAGGCTGTCATCTGTGTAAGCATGATTTCATTTCCCTAAGCTCCAGCTAGGTAGCAAAAGGCAAAATGACTGGACACACGTAACAGTTACCACTCACACATTCACCACCAATACCTGTTTTAACAGAAATTAATGACAGTAGGAAGAGGCTCAGACCAATTATGCTTGAAATCATTAACATATTTACTTAATATTAATGTTGTGTTACCTTTAGCACCTCACTGGTGTGCTGGATGTGTGCAACACATTTATTAATATTAAAGTCATAGAGTTGGTGAACCACAACTTTTAAACATGAAAGCCCAGAGAAAAATTAAGCATGAGTCAAAATGTCTTGTTATAAAATATGTAGCTCAGAAAGCAAACAGTTTATTTTGTTTATTTTGATTTGCAAAGTTATTCTTCCACATGAGAGGAAACCAGACAATTCAAATCAGTTTCTAAGCCCCAAAAAGTACAAGCTAGATGGAGACTTTATATTTAAAGTTAGATGCAGTCTTATTTGCCGCTGTTTTCTCACAAGAAAAGAACAAAAGTATGTCTTAATATTTTTTGCATCTTTATATATCAGAAATTTGCCTTCCCACACTTAAAAAGAAGTGCTGGAAAAGAGCGTTATTTTGATCCCTGGGCCAAGTTCTTTAATGCCAAATTGCAGTGTGGAAAGAATGTCTCTGTCCAAGTTATAAATCCTTAAAATGCGCTTTGATGGAAAATCTGGAGTAGTTTCACAGTGGAATCTCTTCAGCTCCATGTGAGAAGCCCCGTTGCTGCTTTGCTAAGGCAAGTGCCCACTCCATCCAGGAACGGTCTGGTTGATACCAAGAGTGGCTTCTTGCTTGTGAACAAAAAAGGAATCAACAAAGCAAGGAGGTTTTTGTTCTGCAAATTACTTCACGATTTCTAGTCAGGTCTGAGATTGTAGAAGTGTTTTCTCCGTTCTGTGTTGTCGTGATATTGGTGAGCCACAGAGGAAATCTGTGCAAATTCAGATCATTTTTCCCCTTACAGAAAACTTAACTTTACTTACTGTGGGTTTGTTTAATAAAGTGAATGCAGGACTATCATGAAACTTATCCTGGCAGTGACAAGACATTTATGAGACATAAGATTCATGAAAGTTTAGTGTACAGGAAGTCTCATTCAGGGGAATGAGAGGGTGTAGAGGGCCTCTGGTGTAGAGGGCCATCATTGCTGTCCTGGATGCCCAGAAAAGTAGAAATATGGCTTTCTTTTTACCCTTCTTCCTTTGGACAGGCAGAGGTGCTCCTTCCCAAATCAGTTGGTTCTTCCAAGGGAGTTCTCTTTAGCCACGAACTGTCACAGACAGCCACGGCTCAAGCTTCGGGCAGGCTTGGATGTTGTTCAAGTGTGTGTGCACATGCAGGAGAGAGAGGAAGTTTCATATATTTCAGTTCATTTATTTCTATTAGAGAATGCTGGCACTGTTCTTTTGATCAAATTAATTTCTTCACACTTCACTACTATCAAGACCAAAGCATGTCCTCCCCTTAAATTTGTCACTACTATAACATCACACCAGCTTATAGAAGCATCTCGGTGTATGTACCGCCATGCAGGACAGTCAGCGGCTTTTATTATCACATTCTTCCTCTCCCCCATCACTTCTGGGACATGCACATGTCAACATTAGCAGGAAGGGTTGCTCTGTAGGGAAAACCAGTTTGGTACTAAGGAACCAGCAGCTAAGGTACACATTTTGGGGCTGGCGGGTTGCTTGGATTAGTTCTCGTTTTGTTGCATGGACTGAATGCCAATTAGTGAATGGAGTGCATTAAGTGTGCTCTTGAAGCATCTCTCTCTGTTTCATTTCATGTGAAGGGGATCTCTGAGAGACCACAAGTGATAGGAGACTGCCTTTAGAAGCACACTCTTTATCTGAAATAAAAGACTAAGACAGATTCACCTTCTGAGTGGTGGCTCTAGGTGTAACACTTATGCCCAGCAAGGAATCCTGGTCTTCCTCAATCTAATAAAATTAACTGAGATATTAGTTACAATCAATGTATTATGTAAAAGCTGTATTGAATAGTAGGTCCTGTATTTTATTGCGCTTTCACTAAACAGATGCTTGAAATGTACTTCAAAGTTAAAAAATATATCTAAGAAATAATTCCAAAGTTGTACAGGCAAGTATATGGAGTATTTATAACAGAAAGTCTCAAGGTTGGCTGTTTTGGAAGATTGCTCTGTGTGGCACTTAGTATTGTCTCCTCTTCATTCAGGAAGCTCAAGGCCAATATTAATAACCGTGGTGGTGTTGCTCCCTTAACAAGTATCGCTTCACAGCAGCACAAGTCTGCAGAGAAGCAGTTGTCTGGTTGGGTCCTCTGCAGCTGCAGGATGAATATCTGGCTCCTTCCTGTGGTACTTGATTGCTATTGCACAGGACTGAAGAGTAGCTGCAGTAAGCCAATAAACAAAATGATATGATTAAACTGTAAAGCAAATTGGTATGATTCTTTTCAAAGGAAGAACAAGGTCTATAAAGAGTTGGATTTTTAACTGTGCAATATCCAAATCATTTAGCAAACCTTACACACAAATACACACTCAAAGAGGCTTATACTGTTACCTTTCATGTGGCACAGATGCATCAAAAGTCTTGCCCCCATGCCATTGGTGAATATTGGCCTCAAACACATGTATTAAATTAATTCTGAGTCGGGATTTGGTAAGAAATGGGAAGAGAGCACATTAAGTCAGTACAAATGTTACTTGGGTGATTAGATCACAAACTGTAAGTGAAACTTGGAAATATAGAGGAGCCCCCTTAAAGCTGGGCAAGTCATCTAAAGCTTGCCAGTGATTGTTGAAGAGTATTGTTTCTAGTCATTTTCTTATCTGGGATTAGTAGCGTTTTATTTAATTGTATTTTTATCTGAAAATTATTGAGTAGTGTTGATGGATACATGCTGCTATTTACAAAAATAGAATCATACTATACGGATTCTGACATTTTGGTTAATTGGTATGTATCCCTCTAAATGGTTTCTATTCCTTAACTTGTAATTGTTCTCATTTGCTCAGTGGGATTTAGAAACAGAGTTTGTGGAATGTCATTTAATACTAATTTCATTTTGCTAAATGAAATGCATTGGCTTCCATCTTGCCTATAAATTAAGTCACTCTAGTTCATTTTTTAGACATATATTTTTAATTGTGTAAATATTTTTCCTTCTTATGTAATTTGCTTAATGTTACAAAAAGTGCCACCCCCAACCCCCAGCTTTACTTTATAGTAAATGAGTCTTAGTGTGTTTTCTATAGTCCATTACATCTGGACATAAATCGGATGCTTGATCTATCTCTTACAGCAGTCTAAATGTGAACCATTGTTTTCAAAGTTAGCCCTTTTCCTTGCTAAGTGGAGGACTGAAACTAATAAATTATTCTTTTGCAACCCAGAGAAATAACCTTCAATAAGAAAATATTTAAAAGGTCAGATCCTGCCTTCCAGTTACATTTTCCTTAGTGTAGAAGCAGTGGGAAGGAGAAAGGCATCTCATTGCAATCTGATTTCCTCACCCTATTCTAATGCTAGTCAATGCATTGCCCAGCTTCTCTTTATAAATACAAGCAGCTTCAGGGACACTTCAACACGTGTTTTGCTACCCACAATTTATTAGCCAAGAATAGCTATGTTGGAGTAGTGTTGTGGTCATACCCTCTCCTCTGGCAAATCCTCTTCATCAGGGACTCTGGGACTGTTATGTAGGCTCTGCTGGGTATTCGACATCCAGGGTAGGCCACACACTGGAAAACCGCCCAGGAAATAGATATACAGCCTTTATGGCCCACTTCGTAGCATACTGGAGAACAACAGAAACAAGTCATCAATCTCTTCTTCTACAAGCGTGATTTGAACGAGCATCTATGGGTGAAAAGCTCTAAGTGTTATCAACTCTCAGTTGTCTGCAATGACAACATTTTAAGCAGAGTAAATACATTACACTAGAAAGTCACGTAGGCCTTTTATTAAGTTAACAGTGCTATATTTCCACTTTGGCTGACTGTTAAAATTCTGGGTTTGGGGCCTTTTAATAGTGTCATTTTCCTGTATTCCAAATTTTTTAAAGGAAAAAAAAGGATTATGAAATGTATTGATATAACCCAAACATAGAATAAAAAAGATTGTGCTGTGCTAGAAAGTAGTATTGTGTATTGCTGTGAACCATTGTAACCCAGGTATACTGCTAGCAACACTTTTTGTAATAGATAACTTTTCCTTTCATTTCTCCAACTCGTTTGCTACAAGACAAAGAGAGGGAAAAAAAAATCTGTGGGAAGCTTGCTGTTGTCTACAGATTTCTCTTGAGAAATCATAGAATCATAGAATGCTTTGGGATGGAAGGGACCTTTAAAGGTCATCTAGTCCATCCCCCCTGCAATGGGCAGGGACATCTTCAACCAGATCAGGTTGCTCAGAGCCCCATCCAGCCTGTGCTTGAATGTTTCCAAGGATGAGGCATCTGCCATCTCTCTGGGCAACCCGTTCCAGTGTTTCACCACCCTCATCGTGAAAAATTTTTTTCTTGTGTTTAGTCTAAATCTAGCCTCCTTTAGTTTAAAACCATTACCCCTTGTCCTGTCGCAACAGGCCTTGCTAATAAGTCTGTCTCCATCTTTCTTGTAGGCCCCCTTTAAGTATTGAAAGGCTGCAATGAGGTCTCCCTGCAGCCTTCTCTTCTTCAGGCTGAACAACCCCAGCTCTTTCAGCCTTTCCTTCTAGGAGAGGTGTTCCATCCCTCTGATGGAGTTCTTAAATGGAGTTCTTAAAAAGAAATAGAGTCCTTAAAAAGCCTCCCCACCCCCAAAGGTATTAGGGTGGTATCGTGCACAGAAGAGAACATGAGAGTGAGCACTGGGGGACAGCATTTCAATTCTTTCTGCTAATGAATAAGGATACAGTTGTCTCCTAGAGAGTATTTTAAAGGACAAGTGATGAGAACTGGATACTATCTATTTATTCCCACATATCTAGGAAGGAAACTTTTTCATATAATGGACAAATATTTAAATATTTTTCAAATATAACCTATGCTCCTAAATGGCATGGAAATCTGTCACGAGGTCTTGGCATAACTCAGTTGGCAGCAACTGTTGTTCTTCCTAAGCAGCAGCATTGGCACATAAGGGAGTGACAGAGGCATACTCTAAGTATGGAAAGCTGTCTTCTTGATAGCAACAGGAGACCATTTTCAGATCTGAAACTCTATATTCTGTAGCAAACAAACAAAAATATGCAGAAGGATCCTGATTCTTGGAATATGCATTTTCCCACCAAGCCTATTTATAAAACTGCCTGATAAAAAAGCATATAGAAGAAATGATTGCAACTCAGAATATCTGGGTTGTATTCCCAGCTCCGTTTGCCCTTGAGTGAGCCACATTAAAAAAAAAAAAAATCTCCCAAGAAGGCCTTTATACCTCAGTTTCCCCACATCTACAGAAATAATAAATAAATAAGAGTGATCTCATTTGTGCCTGGAAGCATGCTGAGATGATTTTGTGGAAGATGCTAACGAAGTGTCATGCATTATTATCGCATTAGGCTGACTGTAGTTCTGAAATCCATCTGACATTTCCCACTTGACATTGATTGTGGGTGGTAACATTTCTGTATTAATTTTAAAGAGGATGCATTATAGCACTGCCTGATGTATAATCACATGGTTTATGATTAAAGCATTTTCTAAGAAAGACAGTAACCTCTGAGATCCTCTCTCTTTTTCACTTCGTTAAACTACTGCATTACAAAGTGTATTGTTTCATTATGGATCCTGCCAAGCAGCTCTGCTGTGTTCCTTATAGCTATGTGTGAAGTATCGAGGTGAAGTTCATAACTATATTTGGGTATCAGAGTTTATTTCCTCTACTCTCTTGAAGGTTAGCATGACGAGCAGTTGAGGAATGCTAGGGGAAACCGTCGTTAACATGAGCAGGCTGTGCCCGAGCTCGGATTGCCCCGCTGAATCCTGTTTCGTATTGCAAGCAGTTAAATCACCAGGCGCCGGGACGGGGCTCAGACCACACAGACACAGGATCGGGTCTGTTCCGTTATCGTGTTGCTGAGCCTGGTCCTCCACATCACTGATAACAGCGGCTCTCCCGTACGTTGTCAGCGGTCGGAGCCTAGCATTGAAGTCAAATACTCCCTGGTCTGCCGTGCCTTTAAAGCAGGGTGGTAGGAGAGGAAGCTTGGAGAGGAAATGAGTAAGTCAGCAGCCCAGTCCAGTGTGTAGCTGTAAGGCAGGGTTACTGGAGCAAGCAATGGAGCAGGGAGGAAGTGTTGCAACGACTAACCCTCATGTGTGTGTTCTTCTCTGAAACAGACTCATCATAGAAAAATCTAAGATAAGAGGATTTTTGGGAAACGTTACTGCACAATTAGTGCAAGGCAAAATGATCTATTGCTAGTTCTGAAAAGAGGGGGAGCATGCACAGCTCCTCCTTAGAGGTGCTCAGCACCCAATGAAAGGGGAGCATCCATAAAAAGCAGACTGTTGCATGAAGTTACTGATTTTTTTGTCTTCGGTTCTGCTTGACTTTTCTATCCTTTGCAAACTGAGTATTGTCAATGATGATGCACACTGGAGCTTTATGTTTTCCCAAGGAGTTTAAGATAAAATTTCTAAGAGGTGCATAGTTACATTGATACTTCAAAACTGTGGAAGGGGGGCGGATTCTCTATTTCCCATGATATTTGCATCAGAGAATTTCATCTAAAAACATTCTTCTAAAATGGCATGTGTACATTCTTATAATTTCATGTGTATATCTACATGCTTTTCATTTTTTACAACTGACTCCTGAGCAGTTGGGTCCCTGGAAGAACGAGCTGAATGAGAAGGGCATACTATGGGGAAGGGGGGAAACAGGAGCAAGTGGTGATCTCTACAGAAAGAGAGGAAATTAAATGTGACATTCCATTGCCAACTGGGTGTTGATTTGCTATATTATGTCCGTCAACAACTCTTTGCCTTTTTGATTTTTTTAGAATACTTCTGAAATGAAAAAACTCTTCTTTTACCACTCCCTCCTCCCAGTATTTTTTTTCTACCATTGCACGACTATCAAAATATTGACCACCAGTAGAGTTTTGGTATGATGTGGATTATCAACCTTTGTTTACAAAACACTGTTTACATTCTTTATGCTTGTCACTTAAATTAATGAGAAAAGAAAATTATGAAGGGGGTGGATGGGTGGGTGAACTCCATTCTTTGAATGCTAGATACTTGCAAAGCAGCTGCTAGAGTGACATTTCCCTGGCTGCTTAGTGAGAGGATAGTTCAAATTGTAGTCAAAATTAGGATTGGTACACCAGATTATGTGTGGGTGTGACAAATGGAAAAGGAAATGCTTGGTAAAGTATTTTTATTTGTAATGTGAAACTAACCTAAAATAATATTAGTGGGTATTAAACTCTGTATGTTCCAGTGGATCAGTTTCATTGGAATACAGAAAATAGTTCTGCTTATAGTAATAGCTCAGAGAATATTTCTGAGACATTACTTTAGAAGAATGACTGAAGTTGAAATACTAGTAGTAGGGAATACAAGATGCCATGGGTGTGGTATGTGTCTTTTATCATCCTGATTTCATATTGTTCTAAATATGTGTTCATACAATCTTTAGAGACTCCACATTAGCATTCATTATATATGGTTATGCAGTTGAAGAAACACTTTCTTAGCTACAGTTGGCTTTAAAAAACATTTTAATGGAGCCTTTCATGTCACTCACCTGTAATAGCAAAAAAAAGAATATCGATCAGTGAAAACACAGGTGACTGAAGCAGACTTCCGGGTGCAGCGGGAAAATTTAGGGGCCCATCTAACAGCAGCATCCTTTGGCTATGGGAAATCTGAATCCACTTCCACAGTTTAATTCTGTGGAGTTATCTAAAGTTGTAAAGCTGTGAAGAAAACTATGGCAAACCAGCTGGTGATCCACCTGCAGGAATATGGGAAGAAATAGGGTAGACCAAACAAGTTACAATTCTCTGTCTCTTTTAATGAAGAGGGAGAAAATCTGTGACAAAGGTACTCAGAGACCGAAGGAGTCCTTAGCATGTGAAAGTGGACTGAGTGGTGATACTCTTACTGGGTGGAAAGTGAATGTTGGTTCTCTGGGTAAGACTCTGGACTGGGAATTGCATCCATTTTCCTGCCCTGGCTTTGCCACAGATTTCCTTGGTGAACTAAGCAAGTGGTTAATGGCTTTGGCCTTGGTTTTTCTGTTCACAAAATGGGATTCTGACCCTTCCTCCCAAGGGTCTGTGAGGTTAAATAAAAGGATGTTTATAAAGTGAGCTCATATTGTTTTTATGGAAGAGGTGCAATTTCAACATTTTCAAACAATATTCTCAGCAGAAAAGAACCTTAGATATTATATTTACTTACACAGTGATGCTGTCGTACATATATGCTTTCTCTCAGTGGTAACATCCCACAGCAGTGGGGGGTTCTGTACAAGCCCTTTTTTCTGGGGTGCAGAGAGAGGCCAGAGCTGGCTGACAAGGGCCACCTATACCCTCCAGCTGTGTGACATCCCCACATCAAGCTCTGCTAGTCCACTGGGACACCCCAAGCTGGTGTGAGCACCTCTTGGGATGCACTCTTCCTTCGGTACATAGGTGAAGGTGTCTGTTCCTCTTATCTCACCCCAAGTGAACCTGGTTCCCCTTGTGTGCGCACTGTAGGTGTTACCAAATGCTCTCTCTGTGTACGTATACACCTTATGAAATGCTTTCAACCTCTCTCTTCACACACCCCCTCCCCCCCCTTATTTTGGTGGATGTAGTTCAGCTGGTCCTTTTCAACCTTTTGTTGATAAGTGCCATTTTTGTGCTGCCTGTTGCTAAGTATTTGGTGCTGCTCAGTCTCACCCTTCCCCCCTCCTCTTTTGGCGGAGAAAAGACACAGCATATTTCCAGAATATATGCTCTAATTCCAGCGCCAAGACTACTGTACATCTGGTGCTCTCAGTCTCCTCTGTGCACATTACAGCACTCTGAACCATAGGCGAGGGGACAAACGACATGTCCCTGCGTGGTGGGACATGGTGATTACTGTAGAAAGTGTCACAAAGGCATTGCCAGGCGTGGGATCACCAGCGACAACCCGATGAACTCTTACCAAAACACAGGCGCACGTCTCTGCTATCACTTTCTCTTAGGCAGCCCCAGAGCGTGAAAGTTGGTGGTGGGGCATGCGTAGAGGTAGAAACACGGTGGGAGGTGGAATTGCGGTAGATGTGACTGATTTACGACAGGAGTTTCCTTTACAATCATAAGGGGAATTTTGCTTGGTCACAGCAAGTTTGAACCCTCATGAAACAGCCTGAATCATTTGAAGTTAAAATAAAACAGAGAATGGCAGGGGGAGGGGCATGTCCCGTTAAAAAAAAAAAAAAAAAAGGGCAAAAAACACAACGTTAAAATTGTTTCCTTTGGTGCTGACTTCTTAAATGGGAATGTGATCCAGAATAGTTCTGCTGTGCAAGCCAACGTTTGTTTTAAGAATTTTTATTGTCTTCTTTTCTCTCTTCCCCCTCTCCCCCCTGCCCTCCCCCTCTGCTCTGCAGATTTACACTGACTGGGCTAACCACTACCTAGCAAAATCTGGCCACAAGCGGTTGATCAAGGATTTGCAACAGGACATTGCAGATGGAGTTCTGCTAGCAGAAATCATCCAGATCATTGGTAAGACCAGGGCTGAGAGAAGCACTCCGAGCTGACTCCTTGCATGGGGGAATATATAATTCAAGTTGAATGTATTTAACAATAAGATGAACCCTGAATAATACAATTTGACTGGGTCCATATGTCTCTGATATTTGTGTGGTTCATCCTTGTCTTAATTAAAAAATATGTTTATGTGAGCATGTTTGGAAGTGGCTGTTTAACCATACTTTAAATGGCCAGAACTGTATCTTACACACTTTGAATTGTCAGAAATGAATGCTCCATTAAACCATATGTCTCCCATGTGTGCATTTTGTTAGTTGGAGCGGCTCATACTTTCTGGGATGCCTTGAAACTGTATCCTGACCCTGCAAAGACAATTGTGGAAGATTTCATGTCAGCAGTTATTTTGCAGGGGCTGAAGAATTAGCAGCGACCTCCTTCGCACTTCCCCCTTTGCATGATTTGGCATGTGGAAGCAACTGCTGCTAACAAGAGTGTTGTTACTGTACGACTGAGCTTTACTTAGAAAGGAGCTCTGTGTCAACAAAACCCTGTGCACTTTATTGCCGTGTCTTTTCTGCTCTTCTTCCTTCTTTTTTTTTTGTTTTGTTTTTTTAGGTCTTTTTTTTTCTTTTTGGCCAGGGGGTGGAAAGGAAAGTTTTATCTCATTGTTTACTTCTGCTTTTCTTCTTACTGTTTTTGTTTAGCAAATGAAAAAGTTGAAGATATCAATGGCTGTCCCCGGAGCCAGTCTCAAATGGTAAGAATAAAATATATTTTTAGTCTGTGTTGTCACCTCTGTGCTTTCCTAAAATGCTTTTTAATAATGATTTATTTAAACTATGAAAATTCTGTCCCATGTTTACCATAAAGTCCTAATTCTCATATAGTGTTCCTGGTACTCTTTTTTCCACATGTGCTTAGTGTTTGTCACTTCATTTCTGTGCTTGTTAACTTTGGGTCTTGAGGTAAACCAGCAGCAAAACTTCATCACTTCTAATTAATCCAGAACTGCCTTAGCAGACCTGTTTGTCTGATGATCCAGATAATTTCATTTAACTTGATTTTTAAGGGCAGTAAATCCAAGAACAGATTTTTAAGTGGAGTCTTTGTGTCTGGAAAACTGGTTTGATGAACAAAACTTGCCAAATTATTTTTGAATATAAATAGCCTTTTGGATTGTCCACTGTAAAGTCCAGTTAGATGCACTGACTCCAAGACTTTCAAAAATAGCACTTTAGTCATATAGCTCTCTGAGCTATAGCTGGCAGCTGCTTAAAAACATTTTAATACTCTCAGGCAAGAAGCATTTTGTGACTGTGATTCATATGGAGTCTTATTAATCTTTTACTGTGTTTATGGCTAGTCAACTACATTTAATACGATAAAGCCTCCTTAGAAGGCTGTGGAACTGACAGGTACAAAATCTGAGCCTCAGTAACATCACCATGCATTTACTGAATCATTTGTAGTTCCAGTCATGCTCCCTCATGCTGAGGACTTTGCTTTTCTGTTCACATCCAAATAGTATGTGAATAAGGTGCACAATTGTGTAGCTGGCAAGGATTTTGGAGCGTAATGTTTTGGATGAGCTTGCATAATAACAAATTGCTGAAGCTGGGCTTAAAAATGGAAATGGAGTAGAAAACAATCTGCATTTATTCAGTGTATTTTTTAAAGGGGGAAGGTATTTGCAGCTTTTTTCTGCAAAGCTGCAGAAGGTAAAAGGAAAAATTTTGAGTACCAGTGAAGTGAATAAGCGGGTCTTTTGGTTCTTACTTTTAAAAAAATGTGCAGGTTTAGAATTTTTTTCTCTGAAACAGTCCATAGTAAGAATATATGCAATTTCCTTAATAATAGTTATTATTTTAATTACTCATATTACAGCAGCACCTAGTGGCCCCAGCTGAGAACATTGGGAACTCCAGAGTGGAACTCTAATATTACACACACAGATTGAGAGATAATCACTCTCTACTTTAATCACATTAAAACCTGCCATTCCAGACAGACAAGACAAACAAGAAGAGACAAAAGCATAGAAAAGTGATATGATTTCCTGAGATTATGTAACTGGTTAGTGACCATCTAGGACTGCTTAGGGACTCACCACTCTGATGTCTATCGAGCTTCATTTCCATGAGAGAAAGCCCAGCTGCAGAGAGAATTGTTCACTCTAGCAACGTTTTCATCTCCAGAGCGACATTTGTGTACATTCCCTGTTGATAGGTAAATCTTTATGTGCCATAGGGATTCTGGATTTCATCTCTAGCTCTGCTGCAGTTATGGGGGAATCATGGTCAACGCATGCTCGTGTCGGAACAGTACCTGTAGAAGTCTCTTTGTGTCCATCTTCCTCCTCCCATAAGCACATCTCTCAGCTCAGCCAGGCCAAAGACTATGTCTCAGGTGCTCTGGGTCTCAAACCAGGTGCTTCAAACACTCCTGTACATAGTCATACATCAGCGTTTGCACAGCGCTAAGGTGTGATGTTTAGTCACTTTAACTTCATAGAAATAGAATATATTTTTTCATCCTTTTTTGATTTGGTCTCTTTACTGTATTGTTTTATCCCAACAGTCTGATCAGATTATTTTCCTGCCTTTTGTCATACCCATTTCATACTGCTGATTTCTTCAACTGAGCTAGGAAATTAAAAATGTACTGAAGTTAAAGTAGTTCAAACTTGTCAACTTTCCTCTCAGAGCATCTCAGAGACCTCAGGTTTTGAGTCTGCTCTCCATTTGTTTCCTTTGGGTTGTGCACTGATCTGGCCTAGCTGAAGACACCATCTTATCACATTTTCAGGGAATTTCTCTTGGCAGTGATCAATTTTGTTAGCCCGCCCAGTTAATGATAGGCCAATTCCCTTCTTCTTGTAGCAGTGGACTCTTGGGTGTTTGTAACATGCAGAAAAAAATGTAACAGTGGTCAAAGCTAGTTTACATATTTGACATATGCCAGTATGCAACAATATGTCCTGTCAGGATTGGTCAGAACATCAGCCATCAAACCAGCAACAGTAGTGATATTCCTATAGCATGCTCGTTAGCCATTCATTCACCGCTTTCATTTTAACATTTTTAGTTAATAAAGCTCAAGAATCCCACCACCCTTTTCTTTCACATATGTTTTCATGATCCTTGCTCTCTTAACTGGCAATTAAGGAGAAATGTTTTCTGTATTCATCTGCCATTTGATACCCACCCAGGAGGTGGTATCTAAGACATTTTATTAGCTTAAAAGAAGCTAGAGAGCACTGACATGGATTGTCTGCTGCTGGAAACAGTTGATATCCCCTGTAGATGATACTGATATCAATTCATAATTAATCATTACCAATATTCCCAAGTTCTGTTCCACTCACCATTTGGTTTTCTTCTTGCCAATGGCTTCATCTTTCAAGTGATTTTTAAGGCATCTCAGTTCAGCTGTAACCTTAATTCATAAACATCTTTTAATTTTTTTTTAAATATGTATAAAATGCTTCTTTTTTAGTTTCCTTTTAGCTAGGTCTATTGCAACATCTTGCACTCTATGCTCATCTTGGCAGTGATATATAAAGTACTTGCAGACAGGTTGAACTGGTTCCACAGGTCCACGTTCATAAAAATTAAAACCTGTAAACCCCAGCAGCATCCAGTTTCTGCATAGTTAGCTTTACCAGGATCCTCGTGGCTGTCATTATGCTCACACATTTGATGTCACACACAGAATTTGAGAACCTGAGATGTACTAGGGAATAAATTACTTCGTATTCAAATCTCGGAAACTTTAAATAAATTAAACTTGCAAGAGAATTGGCAAGATTTCTTGTTTGCTGGCTAAATCTACTGTGGTAAAAAGATTTTGGCATTTCTTATGGATGGTTTTAAGAAAGAAAATAAGGATTTAAAACTCTGTGTATTATAATATATGTTGCTTGTCTACAATGTCATATAGACTCTTCTCCTTGCCTTGCCTATTTTTTTCTTCATACCTATGCATTCAAGGAGGAATATGGCACTGCAGCCTTTTTTTCATCATCTCTTTCAAGCCCTTCAATGGAAAAAAATGCCACATTCATTTCTATGTTTTGTATGAATTATTCCATAAGCCTATCAATTAAGGAAACCTAGAATCATCTTTCTTTTAGAAGATAATGGTCTTTCAAGGGCTTACATTTTGATACAACCAAAAGCTAATTCCTTTCTGCTTCTTCATAAGCCATTTGTTTCTTTAATTTCAGTTGTAAGTTTCCCCCATCATTAGAAAAAGCAGGATAGTGTCCTGGGTAGAAAATATGTTATAAGACCTTTCTCTAATGGTCTGACGAGAAAGAATTCAGAACTTTTTTTCTTCCTGAACATCTTAAAAATGTACTGGAAGATCTCCACTGTTTTGTCTCTAAACAGATCATATCAAACATATAGTAAGCATTCAGAGTATCAAATTTAACCCATCCTGGGGTTGTTAGAGAAAATGCAAGAGAATCAAAAAGTGTTGGACTGAAAATCCAATTTTTTGGTGACATTTGCAGTATTGTCCCTAGAGAATTTTACAAAACTAATGTTTCTATTCTTTCCTCATGCAGTCTATGGTGTTTTCAGCCACATAAATAGTGAAATAAATTTAAAGTTGCCAAAAAATTTTAGTATATTGTTTTTCAAATTGATTTTTCCTTCAGAGATTGATGTTGTCTTATTAGCTGTTTTTTCTTCCTTAGAATTAGTTCTTGCTACTTCCCATGAGAACTGTCTATGCCAGTACACATCTATGTACAAAAGCATCCTTAATTGTAGTTAGTAGCAGGGTTTTTCTCATAGTTATTAAAGGGCTGGAGAGACCCTTGTTATTAAAGGGCTCCTAATGTAGTTACATGCATTTAATGAAGACTTTTTTTTCATTTTGTCAATCTTTGGCACAGTTTTCTACCAGTTTATATAACCAAAGGTATGCTTCAAAGGTAATTTTTATAGTTTAAGATACAGCCATGCTGCAGTCCAACAGAGGGAGCTGAGTTCAATAAAAATACAGGTCTTGCTTGCCACATCCTGGAAATCAGGGAGTTGGAGAAGGTGTTAGAGCTGTAGCACATTGCCAAATGGATATGAACATTTAGTAAAAAGCTGCAGTTAGCAGAGCTGACACCATCTTTGGGTGAGCAGCAGTGTAGCTGTTAAAAGTGGGAATCAGTGTGACACTGTGCAGCACTAAGAAGATCATTTCTACAACATTGTACTTGATTTCATTAATAATGCCTTTAGAAAGAATTTAATAAATTGAAAAGGTTTCAGAAAAGAGCCATAAGAATGCCAGTAATTTTGCTATATGCAAAGACTGAAGAAAAATTGTGTAGTTTAGCAAGAAGAAGGTGGAGTGAGTGAATGAGTCTCTGCTTCACCAGGGAATATTTCTGTGATAGAGAGAACTTTCCATGACATAGTTAAAGAAGTGTGTGAAGTCTGAAGCTGAAGTAGGACAAAGTGACCATGTCTATACTGGTAGACATTGCTTTGTTATTTATTGGGTAGATGTGCTTCGTAGTGTTCCTGTAGTCCCACAAAAGCCCCTTGCGGCTCCCGGCTCCCTCTCTGCTCATACACTTGGGATTTTCTCTGGAGGAAGCCAAGATTGCGAGGGGTTGAGGTGCATGCAAATATCTTCTTAGCAGAGAGTCAGCTTGTGGTCTTCATGAATAGGTGGAAACTGGAACTGCTAAGTGTGCCACAGAGTATACCTGCCCTATAGTATGTAGACTTCCTCTCAGTATAGACAGCTGCCTTCAGACTTCCCCTGACAGGGACGTGCTGGGCAGACACTGTTGAGTAGCATCCCTCAGTATCCAGGAATGTCAATATCCAAGGACAAGGATATCAGCAGTAGCATTCTGTGTCTAAAAATTGTTTGTGACAAACAGGATAATTTTGTATGAAGTAAATACGGTAGGTACTACTAAGGCACATAGAGTTCTATATGAAAATGTGTGGGGTATGGTTATGTGGAGCTCTTTGAGGATCGGGAAGTCTGAAAATATCATCCCTATGTTCACTGTCAAGTGGGTCCACGCGTGCTCTTTCTGTCTGCACAGTGTTGAACTGTGTAAGAATCTTCTGGCTTTGCTGCTGCAGTTGTTGGTGAGATTAGCTATATGGATTAAAGATACTTTCTGTGTTTTGGAGCAGCTCCAGATGAGCCTTCCACACAAGCATGACATGTTGAAATATATACAGAAATTTGGCTAAAAGTGTAGAAATATGGTCCCTTACAACTGGAAATTCAATCTGAGTTTTGAAAAGTAATCCCAGCTCCTTTCATGTGCAGGCCAGTTTCTTCCCACAGTGACACCTGTGCAACCCCCTTTTTGTTTAAATTCTGACTGTCACCCCATGGCTATCAGTGGATCTTCACAGATTTCATGACTGGCTGCTATGGGAGTTGCGTGAAAATATGAAAATACAAGGGAATAAGAGACTCTAGTTTTGTCAGCTGTGCAGGTTTGGTGTTCTTAAATGAATGGAACCCAAGACAGTAATCTAGTTCCTGTATTTCCGCGGTGCATGCTTGCGTATTTAGTTTTCAAAATTTAAGTGAGTAGCCTGTAGTGTATTAATTGGAGTGTATGCATTTCCATGTAATTGGGTGTAAGAGAAGTAGAAGTATTTCAGTCTAAAAAGGAAGAGTACCATCGGGCTTATCAGGTTTTCATTAAGTTGGTTGAACTAGCTGCAGCATGGGATGGAACTATAGGCAAGGGATCAGTCATAAGCTGTTTCTCGGACATCCCCATAAATGCCATTAACAATTCGTTAGGAATATGAAACAAGGAATAACTGGTCAGTGTTTGCAAAAAGGTAGTCTATGATTTGCATCCCCCCCAAAAACTCCTCTGGTAGGCAAAGTGTATCTGGGATTTAATAATGGAGTAGTCTTTAAAAGGGAAAAAATGAATGTACTTACAGAAAAGGATGACAGGTTCACAGCATGATATCTAGGGAAGTGATCTCAGTAAAGCCAGAGGAAAAAAAATGGTAGTAGTGAAAGTTTGAGCTCCTGTGAGACGTTTCCTGTGTTTACAGATAGGAAAGCTCATATTTCAGCTGTGTTACATAGAAAGAATCTGCAAGACATAGTCATAGCTTGTGTGTGTGTGTTTGGGGGAGAGCAGACTTGAAGAATATGCCCAGGTGTTAGGTAAAGGACTGTGAGGAAAGGATCAGGGGAAGATTAAGAGTTTTGCTCACGTTGGCAACTAGTTAGAAAGACAATTTTAATTTCAATGAGAGTATTCAGATCTGGAACAAAGAGACAAGATTCTCCTTCCAGTGACACTATACCTGTATTCCAGATTATTGTAATCCAGATCATTGGCTATTTGCCATGCCCACATCAGGAATATACATCATTATTTTTATTTGCTAGAGAAGTTTTCACTGTACAACATCAAAATCAGCACATAGAGACCTTTACCTTTTGTACACAGCGTGTGTACAGCCATGAGAAGGCTGGTAAGCATGATTTCTTCTCCATCCTGTCAACTTCCTGGCAATACAGATCAAATGCCATATCTTTTGCCTTCTTGTGTACACTTAGCATGGGAATTTCCAGTATCATCTTAAAATTCCCCTCTGCTCTGCAAGTTTCCCTCTCTGCCAGGTGTGTTATAAACGACCTGGCCACACTGGAGATGAGCAGTCATGTTTGTGTTACCACGGGAACTATCCCTTATGGGCTTCCTTGGATAAAGTAAAAGACCCTCTCATCTTGGAGACCTGTTACCTCTTGGAGCAGACCCTGATCTACCTCAAATAAAAGTCCACACTTGGATTTCTGTGGCAGAGTTTAGAAAACAAAATAGATCAAAGGGCTCCAATTCGCTCTTGATAACTGCCCATATTGTCCATACCTTCATGTGGCCTCAAGTCAGGGTGTTATCCAGAGGGGAATTTTATGAGGACATTTTGCCCTCAGTGTAGCTGAGCCTGTCCCTGCATGTTACCCAGCTCCCGACAATTGCAGCTCTTCCTTGGACTTTGTAAGTGGTGGCAGAAGTATCATGCTCCCCATTCCCTGGGAAGAATTTGTCATGGTAATACACAACTTATTCGTTCTTTGGCGTCCCTCCTCCCCAAGGATCTACTTACCAGTTAATTCTGCATTTCTGAATCCAGCTCTTGTGGTTTGGCAGAATAAAGCCTCATGCAATTCTTTTTTTTGGGGAGTGTGGGTAAAATACCCATTGGAGCCGTACTGATGACAAATACTTCTTTTCACAGTCTATTCTTTCCTACCTTGCAACAGTGGCAGCTCTGGACTGAAGTAGGCAAGGCTGATACAGGTCCATTATGAAAGGATCTAAACAGATGCTTATCTATGCAGGAAATGACACTCCTCAACGTGATACATATTCAGATTTCCTATTTTCTGATGGTAGGTTCAAGTAAACCCATACGCATTTACTTAACTAGCTATGCTTTCTGAGATTCTTCGCTAAGTAGGTGATTTACATTCAACTCATACCCTTACTGGGATTCCCAGGAAAGTGCCCAAGACTGTCATAGCCAGGAGCATGTCTTAGCTATCCTTCCGAAGATCTTTTCTTGGACAAGTCCTCTTATTTCCTAGGTAGGTTCAGAGAGTGATCTCCCCTTTGAGAACCAACCCCATTCCCACACCCTTCCCCTGTGACTGTCCTCAGTTGTTCCAGGGAAGACTTTCTTGGACATGTTTGACACATCCAGCCACTTGCAATACACTGTGCAGTGGACAATGTACAAGCTGGCTTCAGAGCATTTACAATTCATTTGGCATTCACGGAGTGTTCAAGCTGACTATCTCATTGAGGCCTCCTGTATTTCTTTGGTTGATGATAGGAATATAACTACTAAGATGCATTTTCATTTAGCTCTATTGTCCAGGTTTATAGGGCCCTGAAGCTTATTCCTGCAGTCTGAGAAATCCTGTGGCATACAACTCATATGTTGAGTTGTATCAACATATCCTGGAGCTCAAAGTAGTGAGAAATTATTATCAAGTCTTCTACACATGTATTCATGTCACCACCTAGAAATAATGGGGATGACAGCAGGAATCCGTATGAGATCCTCTTCCATGTGCAGGGAAGTGGCCACTCTGTTGAACCAGTGTACTGAGCATCAGGTTATACCTAACTGGTTTTAATTTGCTCAGGGCACTGAACATTTTGAAGTGAAGTAAACCTTTTCAAACTCTTGAATCATAAATTTTAGGTGCAGGACAAAATTTTAGAAGCTGGCCTTCAGGATTAGACTCTTCCTCTTTGCTTTAGACATCAACAAACCCTTTTTATAAACTTGTGTATGCTTTATAGGGGGCCCATGGCTTTTCTGTGTAATCCTGTATGCCACAGAATTTAAAAATTCTCTGGCTAACAGCAATGCATGTAGGTATATCTACGGTGTAAATATGCAAATAGATAATGCAAACTGAAGAACAGTTACAGAAAGTAACATCTCCTTCATCAGTGTACAAATTGAACTTTATTTTTTGTTTGCAGATGAAATCAACTTGACATAAAGACTAGAGTAAAAATGAAAATGAGAGCATCAGAAATAGAGGTGTGTGGCACCCTGAAAGAAAAAATTAAAGGGAATAATGAGGGTCCATCTAAGGATAGGTTATGGGAATAATTGTGGCAATATAAATGGAGTGAATAAAGAAAGAAAAGAGGACAGAATTTCTGCAAGGGGAAGGTTAAAGATGTTAATATTAAAAATGGTTGACATTCAAGGATGAAGATGTTGGAATTCTGGTTCCAAGTTTTGCTGAAAAGAGATTATTAATGTTATTAACATAGACAATTTGAGTAAGATGAGAGGCAAATTGTTTTAGCATGAAACTGGCAGAGGACAAATTCCGACTGCTTTTGTGAACAAACTCTAAGATTTCTAAAAACTCTATAAATGGAAGAGAAAGTATAGATGAGGTGAGAGCTGGACAGACCAGCAGAGTAACAGTTGCCTTTTTGTGGGAGAGCAAACATGTTTTTATTGTGAGGGAAAGAGGAAGCTAAGGAAAGGATGAGAGAACTGCTGCAAGTGTTAGGTCTTGTAGAGCATAAAGGATGGGAAACTTCATCTATCCTGCCTAAGGATGTTGCAGGCATGGAAAGGCAGGGGAAGAGAAGGCAACCAAATCATTACTTTTTTGATATGATTTGATTCTGGTTTGGCTTTTTGTTAGACCTCTTTATTCTGTACTGAAACAAGCAGTTCTCTTTACATCCAGAGAAGATCTGAGAACATTAAAAGAACCACAGGATTTATGACAATCCCTCTTCACAGAACAGCTCAGAGTTACTCACTTGCATCAGGCAGTGAGATGCATATTCCCCTGAGTCACTCACATTTGACTGTGTGAAGTCATAAAGGAAAATGCCACAGGAACACATCCTGGGTATTTTTTTGCTAGGCTGGAAGAAGTACATTATTCATTAAATATAAATCGCATGCAGTTATTAGGCTTTCTGTTTAGGCTTACAAATTCCTTGTCCTATTAATGCGTGGAATCGCATGAGAATAACTCATCTAGATGTTAATTAAATAATCATGTCATAAGAAGTACTTATACTGTGATGATATCAGTCTCCATGAAATCTATTGAGATGTTAGGTTAGGGATGGGTTCGCTTGGTTAGGGGTAGGATCAGGGTTATGCACATTTTGCTTCTGTAGACCAAGATTGCTGAACACAAAAAGATCTTTTTGCTCCTTAAAATCGACTGTTTCCCTTCAAACCCTGTTTTTTTTTTTCCTTGCAGTTTCTTGACCCCCCCCCCCCTTTAACCTATATCTGGAATATGCCAGTACTTCCATGCCTCTGAGGCATGCCCATTTCACCCATCTCTTCTCCCCATCCCTCAACTGTGTTTGTCAGGAATGTCATTCAATCAGAAACTTGTTCTGTTAAACTGTATTGGGAGGATATGCAGAGATGAAATACTGGAGAACTTTATGCATGAAGACTAGTGGGTGACATACACTCTGAAGTATTTATTGTTTGAAGAGATGCAGTTGACAGTCTCCCCATTTCCCCCCATCTGTAGTTAGCTTTCTACCCTCTTCAATTTTCTGGTTTTTTTTTCCTCAAAAATGTCATGTGAACATTCCCTGGAGTTTTGGAATTGATCAACTATATATTTGTGATACAGATGCTTAGACGAAGAGATGATGGATGAATAAATGGCCCTGAAACCTCCATTAATAGAAACACACTGAAAAGTTTTAACACAAACATGCAGTTAAAATACATGCGCACAAATTGATTATGACATGCATTTTACAAAGCACCTGTTGGTTATAGTCATTATTACATTTTTCCCAGGATAGCAGCAGCAGGATTACAGTAAATATGTATGCTTCATGATGGTGTATTTTTATCATCTTGTATAGGGAGAGTATGTTATAAATACTAGGAATGTCTAGAATGTTTACTGGATTTAAAAATAGAGAAGAAAGTGCGTGATGTTTAGCTGAACAGCAAAAATGCATATTTAAGCTCTACAAGAAAATAAACAATGTCTCTGAAGTGGTTTTATTTTACAGTATATCCAAACAAGGCTTTTTGGTAATTTTGAGATTTTGTCAGCTTTCTAGATTTTTATCAAATGTTTGATTATTTTGGAACTGTGGCAAAATGCCAGTTCTGTTATGGTTATAGCTGAGGTTTTACTTCAATTATAAGATTTTCTAACCACTCCCTTTACAATACTTCTACTTAGATTATCTCATAATTGTGTGCTGTATGTTAGATAGGAAACGTTATTGTTCTACATCCAAATTAAGCCTTGAATTTCCTCAGAGAGGTGGACTTTTCACAAAAGAGCATTTCTTAACGTTGAAGCAGAGTCCCAAGGTCTCTCACTCATCCCTCTTCCTAAGATAATCTGCCACTGCCTATCTTAACAATGGTGAATTCTGCAGCTTCAGTAACGTGCAAGACTCTCAAGAAACAATGTGGGCATGTGTTTCAGTGTGCAGTGCACATACACATGAACATGCATCTATGTGAAGTACCTTGTGTAGTTCTGATGAATCCCCAGTGATTTTATTGACTTTGAAAGTCATTTAAGCCACTCTTCCTGCCTCTCATTTGTGAATAAAGCTTTGTGGGAGTTTCGAAATTCTGGGAGCTTTGGTGCACCATTGCATTTTCTGGACATCTGTGAGAGTCTGAGATGGCCACTCTTCTACAGAGTTGCTAGAGCTACTAGCTCTGCTCCTTAGGGGGAGTCCAGATTAAGTTTAGGCAAGAGGTAGTGAACATAATTTTGAGATTTAAGAATCAAGACCTGCAAATAATAAATGAGGGCACACAAGAAGTATGAATATCTGCATCTTTTATTTGGTTGGGCTGGGAAATCCAACTGCTGGGAAGATGTTTTAATGGAGATAACAGGAACTGCACAACTGTCCATAAAATGCTGTCTGTGGTGTAATGCGTAAAGCAGCAGAGGGTGCCAGAAAGCAATAAGTTGTGGCTTCCATTGTAACTAATGGAAAACAAAAGGGATTGTAACTAGCAATGTTAGGGTGGAACAGGGTTTGCATTGTGACTTCTGCTGCAAAAGGGAGGGAGGAAGATATGCTTCTTGTAATTTTAAGCACTCACATGTGCTTAAAATTAAAATAAACACTGTCCAACAAATTGTCAAGCTTTTGGAGGTATTTTGTGGTACATTATGCGTAGGTGACAGTGCTTTTCACTGAATCATCTTTCAGCGGCTATACATACCCAGTATTTCAAAGCTTGGCCCTATAGCAAAGAGGCTGCAAGACAGGAGCGTAATAAAGTATCACAGAATGTCCCAACAATGTAGTGTGTTAATTACAAACCAATGTGGTAACAAAAACCACCCTGTCCTTCTGCATTTGTAATTGTTAAACTCGTTAAAAAAGACTTGACAACTTCCCTCTGCTCTCCTGCTGGAAATTGAAACACTAAGAATTTGATGCCAAATAAAGCTTTTTCAGCAATATTACATTACTTCCAGAATATAATACAATTACAATGTTAGAAAATGAAGGGAAAGAACAGAAAGTAGGTGCATACTGAAATTACTATGATCAGTCCAGATGTATTTTCTCACTCTGCCCTTGATCTTTGCTGGAACAGGAGCTGCCTACATCTGCTGCAGCTAATGCTATCCTGTTTCATTGAAAGAGTGCCAAATCTGCTTGGTTTTACAGTGTCTTTTACAGACTCACCATTTTGGAGTTCCTTGACTTTTATGCACACTAATCCATCTAACCTTGCTCTTTTATTTGGCGGTAATTATAGCCAAGGAATAAACTCCTCTTTGAACCCTGTTGCAAATCTCTTTCACCTACAGCCTCTCCCCAGTGCCCTATTGCTGGCACACGTGAATGAGCATGCACTGAGCTGCATCAGAGAAGCTGTCCATCAGGTCAATATTCCCTCTCTGAGAATGGCAATGAGAGAGGTGACTTAGAAAGAACAAATGACCCTGGCAATTTTTTTGGTCCATTCTCCTCCTCTTTCCCCCATATCTACAGCTATTGTATTAGAGGGATTAGAAGGTGCTTCTTTGCCTGCTCCTTCAGTATTTGTTTATGCACTACTGTTGTGGTCACCACTTATTCCATGAAAGTTCAAAATCAAGCATGCTGGATTTCTCAGAAAAAATCTTCTGTCTACTATCATTGTGTACACAGCCATGGGACCGGTTGCAGAGTAGTCATGTTTTTTCATTGATTGCAATTATTGCTCTCCCAACTTGCCTCTGCTGTCAGGAGCCCACGGATCTGACCAATCTGGAATGGCATGAGGTACCATTGGGCAGCTGAAACACTGTGTTAGTGAAGATTTTGGCAATGCTGAACTGGATTTAAATACTGATGTTAACTCTAAATATAAACTCTATTACAGCTGGTGACCCTATTATAGGCAATACTATTAAGGTACACAAAGGTAAATTGGCTTAAGCTAGCAGTAGAACAGGCAACTTATCACAAAGGCTGCTTATTTCAACAGCATTAACTAATCCCGTCTCATGTAAAAGCTCTTGATCAGGTTAATTAAAATATTAACACAATCTTCTTATGTTTTTTTTTTATGTAACTTGTCTGTTTAAATCCAGTGTCCTGAAACTTAATACACAAATCATTAGAATACAGTACAACCATTTTTGTTTCAGCAGAAATAAATAGTATAAATACAGTAATCTATTTGGCAGCTTTCTGATGTGCAGGAATTATTTAAAACACGCCTAGTCTGAGGAGTCCGCTGACCATATGATCAACAGATGATCATATGACATAAATCAGGACTATACTTATTTTAAGTTGAACTTATTTTAAGTTGGCCCAGTGACTGGATATGAATTAGTCTGGGCAGGGTTCAGTTTCAGAATCAGTCCAAGGTACATTATTTTTATTAGGACATGATTGTATTCAATCTCACAAACTGATCACAAATAATTTTTGCTTTTTGAAGAGTTTATATCAACTTAAAGCATTTGTTTATATATGCAGTTCTTAGCAGTTCTTTCAGGTGGCATCCTGACTAGAACCAAACATGGAAAGTCCAAAAAGTTGAATCTCAACAGTCTTTCTGAAATAGAAATATGTTTGTATTTTAGCTTGTAGCTTTTGGCAGTCTTTAATTCTATAATAATTAGAATATGCTTCATTTAGGCTTGTATTGTCAGCTAATTGGAACCTTGTTCGAATTATTCATACCTCTGGATTCTTCAGTTTCTTTGGAATTACAATGGGAGCCTACCGATGACATTTCCCTCTAGGGAAAAAATACCACAAGAATTTTCTTTGTCCCAGGGTTTCCACACTTGAGAGCTGAGACCTATTTGCATGTGAAATAAATAATAGTTCATGAAGTTAGATAGCTACAGTTTTGTGTATTCTAACTGCACACATAACTAGCTAACCGGCATCCCAGTCTGGTGGGCTGTTTTGCCTGTCACTCTACAGATTTTGTCAGTAATTCCTACCAATAATAACTTTAAATTAGTTTTTTTTTTTGTAAAAGCTCTCACTTAGTTCATAGACAGATCAGCAGCAACAGTCCACAGTAAACATATGTGCAAGGCTGCCTTCACAGTTCTTGTATATATAAGGCTTCTATTTGGATTTCCTAGCATAAACAGTTTTGAAAGATTTATATTGTTATATCATATAAATTAACATATTTGAAGATATGTGCCCCCTCCAAAGCCCAGTAAAAGCTTATTTTTCAAGTAATACTGGCTGTATTTTGGAACTTGAAAACACTTGGAAAACTATTTAAAACATTGCTTCCTCCTACACTTCACACTTCATTGGCTACAACTGGAAGTGAAGTGACAACAAGCAGTAAGTGCTTGTTCAGGCCTCATTTTATAGGCTCGAGCACTTCTGATGTTTCTATTATAACATTTGGCTAAGAATTCAAGAAACAATCCTGGCCCTGTTGAACTTAAGAGCAGATATCCCATTGCCTTCCATGGTTCCAGGTGGTTTTATTTTCCTTGACTGAGAATCTAGACACAAGATCTTGTGAAAATGTGGAAAATGCTTCCCGTGGTTATGAGCATAGTGCAAAGACATAGGTAACTGTGAACTCTGTTCATCAGCATGGTATGAAAACATATACGGCATGACCTAGTATTTCTTTGTATATTATGCTAAACATGGTATAAAATACAATGCTCAGGTGCACTAGCAAAAGTGAAAGACTGAATCTGAGTCTTTTGTATTATCCCTATGGCTTTTTTAAAGATGTCTGGTTTAATCGGAATAGTTTTAATAACCTGTGACACAAATTCATCATTGATTTTTTTTTCTAAGTCTTTTTTTTTCGGGCTTAGATCAATTTAAGTCAGTAAAATGAAGACTAAACGTAAAGGAAAATCAGCAACTTAGTTATGGTCTCTCCTGCAGGACTTTAAGTTCCAGCTGGAGGACCAGCCACATAACTTTAGACCTACAGAAATCTCTGGGCTGTATTTTTAGGGGTTGTTAATAACAAGTATTTTTATCACTTTTCTTCTGATGAGCTCAATGTTCTATAAATATTTTTCAGGATAATATGCAAAATATATCTAATGAAAAAAAATCAGAATGTTTATAAAATCAAAAGGCCAGAAGGATAGGAGCAAATTGTCAGTGTCTCTCCTGCACAAGCTGTAGCATTATGACTTCTGGTGTAGTCAAGAGGGGGGGTTCAGAAAGCATAAAGTGCATCTGGATGGATTCCATTTGCAGAGTTCAAGAGATGTAGTGAAATGCCCCATAGTTTACCTGTTTACTTACCTTTAAAGGATTCATCCCGTCACTGGTTGTAATTGCCCTTACTTCTAAAAGCTGCTTTTTTTGATGAGCTAAATGAAGTTGCTATATACTAAATAGTGGTGAAGGAGAGAACTGGAATGCTTTCAAACGTTTAATTAAATCTAGTAAATGAACACTCTGTCTTAGACTCTCTTTTGCCCTAATGGAGAGAAGCTCCTCTGTTTTAAAGAAGCGTGCATTTTCACATTGCCCTCCAGTTTTCGGAAGTTGCCAAGTTCCATAAACATTTAGGCGTTGGTACCTTGCTGACTCAGAAGTGTTGCATAACTTAAAAAAAAGATTGTAGACAGGCTCACTAAAGTGATGCATTGCTTTAAAAAACACTGTGTTTAAACAGAGTTCCTTTTATCATTGCCTTAAAAAACATCCTCCCAGAGTAGTATTTATCTTCAATTTAGTGTTCTTAGTGCATGTGTAGGGCTCTTTCACAGTGGCAGTGGCCACAGGCCTGTGGAGATGAGAGCACTGAAGTAGGGAGTTACTCTGAGACTCTGGAAGAGAACTGTTGCCTAGTCTTTTCTTTTGATCCGTGCTGCTGTGGAGTCATATTTTAGCTTTCTAAGAAATTCATGCAAGATATTGAAATACATTCATGCTTTTCTGAATCCAAATCCAGGAGTCTATTCAGGACCAAATGCAGCACTATATTCCGATCAATAATCCAACACTTTCTTCTCACAATTTCTATTATAGGAGCACAAAAGCACTTCAGAAATTACCAGTGTTGTATTTTGTGCTTTACAATGTCTGCTGTAGAAATGACTGTATAGAAATGGGTAGAACAAATGCAGACAAGACACAGAAGAGTGGGTAAGAAAGGAAGACAAGAGAAGCAAGATCACGCCATTATATAGATGAAAAGAGTAAAATTTTGCATTTTTCTCTTATGTGTTTTTTGGGGTGTTTGTGGATAGAGGTTTTTTTAGTTTTTATATGAAAATGACCAGCAGATGTTCATAATGATCTGTTTGGCCATCTAAAAATTATGATTAGGATTAATGCTTTTATTTAGAATAACTGAATTGTTCGTTAACTTGTTGATGTGTAGAAACAGAAAAAACACCAAACAAATTGTATATGATGTTACAGAGATTATCTCCCATTCAACCCAAGCTTTCCAAGCACCAAGTCAGGGGCTAGGTGAAAAACCTTCAACACCCATTGTTGCTTTCATGTTCCTGACAGGACTGACAATAATACATGCCAAAAGGGATCCGTTTCCCACTGTAGCATTTTCTTAAAAACAATACACACCCCAGCTCATACTCTGACCTCAACAGTGACCTCATACATTCTTTTATCAGCAGGTCAGTACATATGTCTGTTGAATTCTCCAAGTATTTGAGAAGTTAATTTGTTTTCACATTTCTGGGTTTACTGGTCATATTTCGTGTTTGGAGTGCACAGTGGAAGAATGCGATGTGCATGTTCCTTAATATCTGTTGGAAAAGGAAGTGAAAGGTATTTCAGTTTTCAATAACGTCATCATCCTTTCCTCAAAAAATAACTAATAATTAAATAACTCCAGCATCATTTCCTAAAAATTTTTGCCTGGGAGGCCTACATACCAGTAGTTATTATCCTCTAAGGTAAAATTCTCCCCAAATGCCTCCAGTAAATCAGTTTTTAATTTGCATATATGGTCTCTTATTGCAAAGTCAATGCTGAGTTTGGAACAGTTTTTTGGACTGATGTTACATAGTTCACTGATGATTATTTTCATTAAATGCTCCTTAAATTATTCTATTGCAAGTAAGGAGGAGTTTGTTAGAAAAAAGTTAAGCCGAATGTGTGTGCGTGTCAGTGTATTCTGCTTAACACCCTGAAATGCATTATAATTTCCATAGGAAAATGGAATGTGCCTTGCATCTGGGTGAGGTAACAGGCCACGTGCAACAGCAAGTCAGCAGAACGCATTTAATATCTCCCAGCAGGACTGCTAACACCTGTTTTATCTGGGTGGGTTTTCAAATTTACACCACCCACGGAAACTTGACATTGCCTTCCAGTATACTACACAAAATTATTGCAATAAGCTGTCATGTTAGGAGCTCGTGGGAAATAAATTATCAGAACATAAATAATGTGATTTTTAAGTCTCTGCTCTTCTTTGTACTTCTGCAAGTTTTACTGGAGAGCTTGTTTATCTCCTGATTTTCCCTTTCTTCAGATTTCCCCCATTTCTACAAGGTAAACTGAGAATTCATGGCAAATTTCACCTAGTTTCAGTAGTCTTTGGTCAAGGAAACAGTGCAACATGCAACCTGCCATAACAGCATTGTGCACAGAGACTGCAAATTTGAAACTAAAGAGTTTCCTCCGTCAGGTCACTGTAAGTTTTGCATTACTCTGGGCCTTCAGGATTTGGAAGAATTTGGGTGTATTCTCTGCTCTTCAAAGTGTCCTTATTAAGTAGTAGTAGTAGTAAAAAATATTTTTTATTACATAATAATACTATATACGGTTTCTTCACAGGGAATCTTGATGGAAATATAAGACTTTCAGACAGTCTTGCTCAATAATAAAAATCTTTTACTATAAATTTAGTATGAACACATATATATGTTAATAAAGATACCCAATTTTAAATATGCAAGAAACAGGAAAGCAGATGGCTTGCTTTCACATGTGTTAAACTAGTTTAACCTGTGCAATATAAAAAGAAACCAGTCTGCTTGTTATAGTTCAACTATAATACTTGTAAAATGAGCCCATAGGAATTTATTTCACATTGTTCCATTTGAAAGTCTTTAACCCTACTCTTTTGTTCTAGCTATAGCAGAGATAAAGTTGAGAAAAAATGTTTTCTGTAGCAGGATCCTCCCTTTTGGAACACCTAAGAATCAGCTATTGTGGATAACATGCAATGCAGTGTAGTGAAAATGCTGCAACAATTTTGTAAGAAATTTTGGGACAGCTTTTCACAGAAAACAGGCAGATGAACAACAATGCTAAACCGAATGGAGTGCATAGCATAGAAGGTGTTTCTTATAATGATTGAGGTTACTGACTGGTACTTTTACAAATAATTCCAATAAATCTTACCATATGTTGTAACAAATAAATCATAATTGCTTACTTTTTATGGATTAGATACATTTTGTCCCAAAGAATATGTACAATTATAAAGGCATTAGGGATTTTTTATATTTTAATTGTATTACCTTTTGCAAATTTTTCTAAAGAGATGAGCAGAACTTCAGATGTGCCAAACATCTGTTTTCAAGTGAAGAACAACAGGGGATTCTCATTACTGAGAATATTGTCTCAGTGATCATTTAAGAATCACCTAGACTCTCAAACAGTGTTGAATGTGTGGCATCTGAAGAATGAGAAGCAGGGGGATAAAGACATTTGACTGGGTAATCCATTTTGGTATATCAGTTTCAATCTGGAAAGATGCTTTTGACTTCAGTTGAACCTCCTTGGTGTAAGCTGGCTATCAGAAATAGGCGTTTGGGCCCACCACTCAGCCTGACAAAATCATAGTACGTATAGATATGTACGACACAAGCATGGTAGTAAGTAGAATAGCAGGCAGTGTATTCAGTTATCACTTGTTTGAAATGGAAAAAGTTCTTGAGTTGTTTGATTTTTATTTTTTGGTGAAGGAAGTATTGGACCTGTGCCTATTTTGTACATAGTGAAAAAAGCTGAATGTCCACCTGCCTGGTTTATGAAGTCCGGCTTTGTTAAATAATCTGAGTTATAAAACTGAGGATAAAAACATATGTCAGTATACAACTGCAAGCATATTCTCTTTGTATCTCTATCTTGTAGCTTTCTATCCATATGCTTTAAGGAGAGGCAAAACAGGAATACAAACTAGTGAAACCAGCTGGGAAGACAACCCGTAAGGAAGAAAGTTACAAAGCAAACCAAAAATCTGGGTGTTTCCCACACCACAAGTGAGTTGTCAACAAGTCACAATGTGTGCAATGGATGAGTCAATTAAGAACAGAAAATGAAATAAACTTGCCCTTCTCAATCTCTGAGAACAGCTTTAGGTGTAGCAGGTTGTGCAAGACACTACATTTGGCCAAAAAATAGACCTTTTAGGTAGTGTGTGTGTATGTGTGAGGTTTAAACAGGTATCTGTGAGTGTACATGACCGATTCTCATACTGTTCTCTACTAGGTGAGGGAAGATCAGAGTTTAGGCCATGCCCACCTTGAAATATTTTCCAGTTTCTTCCAGAGCATTCTGTATAACGAAGTCTACCATAGACAGTTTCATTTTCTCACCAGCTCCAACACGTGCACCAAAAATGCTTTTATGCACACATGAAGGCACCTCGGCTGCTTGCCTGAATCTCTCTTCTTTTTAGAGCCTGCAAGTAAGACCAGATCACTGACACTTCACCTGCTACTAAGACGGCAGCCAGAACTCAAAAGCTAGTGTGTCTCCTTCCATGCTCGGTTCATGTGGAAGTCAGACAGACAAATAGTATCTGCTCTTCCATTTTTCATTTTGTTCATTTTATGCAGCATCTGTATTGTAAATCTTTAGAGTACAGGATGCTAGCTGTAAGGTCTGAATTGTATTTTTATTTGATTTTGATTCTACTAGTGCTGCAGAACTTGAATGAGAATGAGCTATGTAATAACAATAAATTATTTTCTAATTCTGCATTCATTTAAATCCATTGACCTCCACAAATTTTGTTAGTGATGAATATCCGTGGGAAAGAAAGAGTCAAACGCAGGTCTCTCAACTCAGGTTAATACTCTGGGGAAATTTAGGAAGAACTCTTGCTGGTAAAGTGTGTCTGAAATGCAGTTACTGTGACACAGAATATCTCATGCCATAATACTAATCTCAAAGGAGTACTATTTGATATGAAAAAAAAAGCAACGAATATTGAAGAGTTTTATGGAGTTTCTGTGCTCTGGAAGGTGAGTATATATGTGACTCTTTGGGTTTCTGTGGCAGACTACTTCCATGAGTGTCCCTAATCAGCTATCAGTAACATTAGAAAACTTCTACAGAGCAAATCCTTTGCCAAATTTTATCTGGGCCTCTGGGTCATGAATCAGAATGTCAAAACACACAGAGAGCTGTGGAAGATAGCGCTGAATGAAGTGCTAACAGAAATTACTATTTTACTTTTGCTGCCAAAATAATCAAGAGTATTTTAGGAGCATATATGTATAGAAACATTCTGTAATAATAAGGTATTGTATTTATAAAGGTGTCCCATTCTTCAGCAGGAGAAATCCATCTCAAAGTAGACAAATAAGAACTAAATTGTGTATGTGTCTATATGTTCTTGTAAACTGTATTGTCATAAACTTAACAAGAGAGAGTTAGTCAAATCAAGATATTTTTCAGAGCTTCTTATAAATACAGAAAATCATAATGCTGTATTAGTCATCATTACTTGTCTTCTGAGCATCCCACAATTAAATTTATGTTTGGAAGTGAGGAAAGAGATGAAAGCTAATCTTGGTAATAGCAAAAATAATTATAATAAATAGACATATTCTATAGGTTGAGTCACTGGTGAGTACAATCCCACAAATGAGCTCTTCCTGTAAGTCTGCTAACTGCTGGGTATTAAGTACTACTGTTTATCTACATGCAAGTCCCACAGTCTGGTTTAGTGATTTATTTCTGTCAGTAAAATTTCAAATAGCTTCCAGTCAAAAGCAGATTACCCACAACTACGCAATGTAATATGTTACAGCAGATTTCCAATGTATCTTCTTTGTATGCCATGTAATTTACTAATAGTATCAGAGTTGTGATATTGCTGCTTATTTGTACATGATTTTAAAATGTAAGTGTAGAAATATCTTGGGGCTCACTAATATTTATAGTGTAAGTATTTCAGGTGCTTTTTTCATAATGCTGTGTGTATGAACAGTATTAAAAGGATTTAATTTAGGCAAGAAGCTTAATCTATTGTAAACATAACTTAGTAGGCTTAATTTAAAAAGCATCAAATGGTGTTATCTACCTGATGATGCCAACAAATCTTAATTCCTAAATTATCATCCTCTTAGCTGAGTTTACCTGCACCCATGATGCTGGAGCTACATTTCAGAATTGGACATGCTATTCTTGAGTTTTGATAAGGAAGTGATTATAATACATTTTCTTGTTACCTCTGAAAAGAAATCTTGTGCAGTATTGATTGACTTTCAACATGGTTAATTGAATAGCTAAGTGGACAAATATCTACATGGCAATGAAGGTTTATAATATCATTAATTCTTTATCCCATTTATAGGTTTTAAGATTTTTTAATGTGGCAGATCTGCTATTCAACATAATGCACTTCTTCCACTCATTTGAACCTTTAATATAAAATAAGTCCCTTGGAACTAAAAATTTTGGGGATTGACAGTGAAGGAGGGCTGTTCAACAACAGTCTGATCTTGGCAACTTCTACCTGTACAAGCATATTTGAGTCACTTTTCTCTATCTTGATATGTAAGATTTGGAGTCACTCTGTATATCCAGAATTCTGTACTCTAATGAACTATATCTTCTGCTACAACACTTTGTAATTCTGATGATACTATTCATGATAATGATAAACATCAGTTCTGCTATAAACTGGTACTTTTTGCAAGCAAATTCACTACAAAATTGTGGGCATATGTAAGATATAGAATTTGTCTGGTGTCTATGTTAAGTGTTACACTGCAAAATCCTCAGCCCTTGATATATAAGCAGGTAGAGTTCTACATATGCAGTGTCAGCTCTAGGAAGAGTTTACCCCAGCATATAATAACCCCACCACTAACTACTTAAATAAACATGGACTTCGGGGATTCATACCACTCTTGATTGAAACAGTATTGAGGAGTGGAAGCTGCTTGAAATCTCTTAGAACTTTTGTAATTGCAAAATTACTCTCATCTGTTAGTAAGTTTGAATAAAAAGTGTTTGGGGCTGCTAGGGTTTGAGTTCAAAGAATAACTGTGGTTTGCCAAGGCAAGAAGTAGGTAATTAAAACAATGTTTAGAGACACACTGAAAGCTTCAAAATGGGACAACTTTAAGGCTAACGCTTTCTGAACTGGTGGGGAAAGAAAGTGAAAATAACCCAAGAATGTATTAATGCTTCTCTCTTTGAATCTCCTAACAGTTTCTGCGAGTTGTATAGTAACTGCAGTTATTATCAGAAAACTGACTGTAAGAGTTATTTTCTGACATTTTCAGTGTATTATGTGGCTGTGAGTTGCCACACCAAACTTGCTCAATTCACAAGTCAAAACAAGACTTTATTATAAGGCTAACAGTGCAACCACAGTCTATTGTCTGAAAGCTGGCCACTGCTATTGCTTCATACACCACCACCAAGAGGGATGACTTTGGACCTAGGGCTTCTCTTACAGTTCTCTTCATGAACTGTGAAGCAAAACAGAATTTGCTTTGTAGTTCTGCAGTATATTGAGTCATTGGTGTTAATGGTATGACTAGTTTTGTCTGAGAGTTTAGGAGATGTGACTTCAAAGACACATGCTGTAGAAGTAGACATGTAAAGTAACTAGGTGCCATTTCTATAGGAAGGTTTTCACCTTAAATGTATGTTAAGGTTTATGTATTAGGCTTACTATTTACTAAATATTCAGCATTGCAGATAGATATTGAGGACGTTTTCACAGCACATTAGGGCTCAAATGTTCCCTAATACATTAGGTTTTCTTTATAGCTATGTTCTTCTGAACTACTGCAGAGGGCACATGCCCATTATGAAAAACGTCTTTGTTACACTCTGAGGTCTGCCACAAAATATTGTTTCAGTTATTTGGAGGTGGACGCTACTGACATCAGTCTGATTTTTCTTTTTTTTTTCCCTTTTATTTTTCCTTTGGCTTCCAGTACTTAGTTGTAGAGCAAAATTTCCCATCTTTGAAGTAGTTGATTTTGCATTATGGTTGATTTGAAAGTTCAGCAAGACACTCAGTTATACAGCTAATATCCAAACAAATCTTAATTTCTTCTAAATTCTTCAGGACAGGAAAATTTCCATTGAAATCGTTTTCTTATGTCGTTGACATGGTTTAAAGGTCGAGTAGAAATATTCTCACCGTGTGCATTATTTTCACGACTGATGCAGGGGTGTAGTTGGAGGTCAGGGCTGAGCCAGCCCAGCACTTTGCCGTTACCATCAGGAGTGGCACCATCTGCCTGTCCCTCCTTCCCACCTCCCCTTTCCTCTCCCAAACCATGCCTTACTCAGGCTGGGACGCGCCCTACCCTCTGCTGACTCCTGTGCTCATCTGGCTGCACGGGAAACCGGAGTGACTAAAATACTTTTGCCTTTTTTGCTGGACGAGTTTTCTGCACGGAGCCAGCTCCTGGTGTGCTCAGAGAAGCACTGAAGCCCAGCAGAGGCGGCAGTGACAGGGCCCCGTGCCTGGGAGGAACAGGAGGTGAGGAAGAAGCAGATCTTCCTATTTTAGCTGCAGCCAGCTTTCAACTGACTTAGCTGTGTCACATCTCTACACCTTATGAAATGACCCGGTTTATTTGGGGTTTTTTCATGGTGTAAAACTACATAAACATTTAAGACAATGGTTGAGTTACAGCCTGAGTTTTTGCAGTTACTGTGCTGCGCCAGAGTTGGAGTAACCCCATTGATTTTAGGATGGTTATTCTGCATTCACAGCTGTGTCAATTGGTGACACCTGCCAAACTGATTTATGAAAGCTTTATGGTAAACCCCAATTTTGGAGTAACTTTAGTTAGTGTTGCAGAGTTGTTTCTGGTTTGGGGGTTTTTTTAATTGATTTAGGAGAGAGATTATTTGTCATTTCCTATAAGTGGTAATGTGTCCTTGAAAACAAGTGTTTGAAAAGACTTTTTTTAAAGATGTGTTTACTAATGTTTTAGAGTTTATTGACCTTAAAAAGCACATATCTAAAAAATTTGCAGGTATTTGTAAGTTTATAAATACTACCTGTCGATCAAGAGAGTCTGTATGGGCTGATAATATATATTTCTAGGGTCAGTAGTAAAAAGAATATTTATATTCCTTTCAGCTAATACCATTGTCTGAGAATAATGGCAGAACTACAATCATAGAAAGATGACAATAATAAAAGGCCCTCCTCCTAGGCGAGAAAGATACTGCCAAGGATCAAGTAGCTTTTATTCAAGGAATGAATTTACCCCTCACGTTTTGATGGTTGAAAACTGTTGATATGAGGTATTGTAAAATGTGTAAACATTCAAATAAAATTAACTGCATGGACTTGATCTACTGCAGGCTTATGGTTTTGGTGTTGAATATTCCTTTCTTTTTTTTTTAATGTTCTCCAATGAAAATGGGTGTTTAAAATATATTGTTAAACATTTTGTTTTATTTTTGTGGTCCTAATTGCCTCAAAAAAATCCATCAACCTAAAAAATATATTCTAAAATCAAGTCTGTTGAAGGCATTTGACATAGGACACCTCTGTATACATATTTTTTCTGTTTTCATAGCAGCATATTTATAGACAAAGTTGTTAGTTAAAAGATTTTACCTTTATAGCTGGGTATTTGCTTCATAGATCCTGGGAGGGCTAGGGGAACCAGCTGGGGATGGTGAGTCAAGAGAAACTTCTGGAACTTTCTGGCTCCCTAATCTATTAGAAATAGACATATGAAAGAAGTCAAACTAGTTCTGTGATTACTCATTTTAGAGGCAGAAGTTTCATCCTTTTATTGATCTACATTTAGGCTACATGTTCTCTTATCTAAACCTCTCTGTGGCAACTGTAGATTTCTTCTGAACCACCAAGAAGTCAGCACCATGTCCTTCCTTACGCAAGCACTCTTCGGAGAAGCATAAACATTAAATAAATTAAAATTATTTAACATAAGCTTTGAAGGAAAAAAATAGAGAATAAACCACTGCTGTGACATCATTTTCACAGAATTCTACATCATCCCAAAGAAATACCTTTGCTAACACATTTGTTGGAGGTTTTTGCTTACATTTTTTAGTTAACTCAGTCACCCACACCTCCAGACATATACTCAGTGTCTAATCCTCTATGGATGCTTTCATTGCTGCTTGTTTGTAGTGTATAAAATCCAGTTTTATGTTAAGTAGGTGGGCTGCTGATTTATCAGCATGCCATTCTGGATTGGGCATTTATGAATTGTTTTTAAGCACCAAAGCGGACAATGAAAGCTTTATATCAATTCCCCAATTAGCAGTAATCATTCTTGTTAAACTTTGGTAAAGAGCTGTAGTATGTAATGAATGTAAAGTATTCATTCCTGGGCTGTTTCTTTTTTTTTTCTTCCCCTGCATTTCTACATTTTGTCAAATAGTCTTATGCTGCTTGTTATTTCTGTTCATATTGCAGATTGAGAATGTTGATGTCTGCCTTAGCTTTCTGGCAGCCAGAGGCGTAAATGTCCAAGGTCTTTCTGCAGAAGGTAAGAGAAACAAATCATCAGAACAAATAATAGGATTTTCTCCTGAAAACTAATTTTCTTAATACAAATTATTTGCACCTAAATACCAAACTCTAGCTGTCTTGAACAGCATGCAAATATAGATTAGTGATAGCGAGTGGGAGTTTCTTTTTAATTTCCCTTGAAATTGAACCAAGAAATTCAATATGTTTATGAAGCTTGAGACAATGTTTTAAAATAATATTTTTTCAATAATATTAATCTTTTCATGTTATCTGCACAATATTAGTTAGGTACAGGGTTTCCCAAGTGTACTTTTAAACTTGTTTATATAAGGGATCCAAAACAACAAAAATGGATATGACAATCTTGCTCAGTTAAGTAAACCCAGGGAAGACTACTTGTTTAAGCACATTTATTAGTAGTAGTAATGCTGTCAGGATGAGTTGGAAAATGATTGTATTCTTTTGATGTTGTGTATTAGGTGAAAGAGTGAATGGTCTTGCTGTTTATATTATAGCCCTTTTTTGCTGTATTTTGCTGTGATTGCCTAATATGGTTACAACTAAGTTAATAAATATATTAAATCAAAACCACTAAAATACCAATTGTCTTAATTAGTATGTAATATTTGCCTTATTAATGTAAAATTAAGTCAGGTGGATACTTTATCTTGTAAATTAATAAAATGTACACAAGCATTTGTCCTACAACAAATTAAGCAGTTCTGCAAGGTGCTGTGCAGCTTCAAAATCACTCTGACTTCCATGGCAGCTGAAGGCAATAGGTATTAACAAGGCACAACCCTATACTTTTATTTTCCTTGTAGCACAATTAAAAGCTAGAAAGAAAAATACATTTTTTTCAGAGATGGTAATTTCAGTTGAATTTTAGAAGATACCCAGAGAAAAAACTTTGAATGTTAACAACTGTTTTATTTTAAAATTAATTCAGAATTGTCTTTCATCATTTCCACCTTTCTAGAACCTTAACAGAAGTGTAACAGGGCCACGATATGTACTATCTACTTACTTTGATTGTCTGCTTATGGAAAGCTCCTTAACTCATTTAAAAGAACCTCTGTATATACTGTAGATATGTTGATTCATGAGAACACTGAACATTTACATGTTACCGTTCATCTCAAAGCTGATTAGAACTTGATTTTTTTAGTCCAGCCTATTTTTACTTGCATATGCAATAACAATCAAATGTGTGAATAGCATGAATTAATTTCATGAGAATACTCTTCATTGTTTAAAACCGTGACACAGCACATGACACTTGTTTTCTGTACTTTGTTAAATCAAAATATGAGTGCATTCTCTAATACATTCCTTTATTCATACCTTTGTTTTGCTTTGAAAATAATTTTTGGTAGGCTATGAGCTTCAAATTTTTGGTAGGCTATGAGCTGTGTAGCATTAAGTTCAAATACTACTAAAAGCAATAATACTAAGTAGCATTAAATGCAAGGACTATTTTTTAAAACTTTCATTAATCTTTAAACCAGAATTTTAATAAGGCAGACCTTGAATTCTGAAGTAAGATCAAAACTAGTTTTGCTGTTTTGCCATTGTTCATGAATCTGGGGTAAATCCACTAATATCTTTGTAATGGTATTAGTTCAAAGTATCACAGAAGTGTGATTCCCTTAAATATACCATTTTTAGCATGTACAATCCTGAATATTACAATTTCTCTTGAGGAGAAGAAATTGAGAAAAATAGACTTTTTTTTTAATCATGAAATTGTCAAGTTACCTTAATAGTGTTTTGTCAGCACATTTATGTTTAAAATCAATGAAGGTTAGAAGCCATAAGTCTATTTCTTGTAATATGTAAATTGGTAAATATGTCTTGTTACTACTGGGTCGTTTATTAATGACCAGAAAGTTTCTGGAAAAATAAACCAAGAGCTTAACAAAGATTGAAGATTTCACAACCAGTTTCCCACCTCATTTTGACACTTGAGCAAGGAGGTCTAGAACAAAAGTAATTTTCAAATCTTGACTGCAGAATCTCTACCAGAGAACCCAAATTATAAATAATAAGCCAGTTGCTACAGAGAAAAACACTCCCCTCCTCTTCTCTGCAAGTGTTTAGTACATATTAGAAGTTTCTGGATTTTTTGTGTTTAAGAGAAATCTTCCAACTTTAACTCGTTTAAGGAAAGAAAAAGAAGTTCAAAACTGATAACATTCTTCTTTAGAAATAGTAAAAAATATAGCTTACCACAAAAAGAGCAACATTTTAAGATAAAAAATGATGAATGGGATTTAACAAAAAAAGGGTTCTTTTTCTGAGCATTAAGTGATGCAAAATCATAAGAATAAATAAACTAGTATCACGTACAGAAAATCATTTAGAATCAGAGCAGCTTAAAGATGGTTAGTTATGTGGTTTTGTTGGGGTTTTTTTAAGATAATTTTAAATATAAGTTTTCTGTGTTCCTTGATGATTTTCATTGAAACCAATGTGACTGCAAAAGTCATTGTTGCCTAAAAAGCTTTCTAATTCTGAGAAAGTTCTTCTGCCTATTTCTGGCAGTCTCATGGGGAATCAAAGATTCTGCAGCATCTTCATGGTGAAGATGAGAAAGTATGGATACTTAGAAAAAATTTCTATTTTGCAAAGCATATTCCAGTGTCCAGGATTGTGTTTGCCTTTGAAGAATGGATTCAGAGCATTAGGCCTCCAGTGTTTGCTGGCCTGTTAATGTATATACTAACATTTCACATAATCCTGTTGAAAGAAAATTAGTATGGTTTAAAAGACATGAATATGACTGTCATTGTTTATAAATTCTGCTTTAAAAATTACCTAAGAAAGTCTGCGTAGCACATACAGCTCAGTATTTAGATTTGCAGGGAAGGCAGAAATATTGCAGTGTTGTATGTTAGGTTACAAGGCTATAGGCCTAATGAAAACCTTTCACAAGAAGTTCAGTGCCAAAGAAAATTAATAATGAGGTTATGAACAGACCTAAGTGCTGCAGATAATTTCATTAAAGCCTCCTGAGGCTTCTTTTTTGACACAGAGATCCTTTATAAGCAAAGAATAACATTATCCTTTTAAAACCTTCATCTCAGGCTGGGAAAAGACTAAGAAAGTAATGGGAGACATGAGGATGCTACTGTGGCTCACTGGAATTTCATATGGGTAGCTATTTTACCCTCATGTGAAAGCTGTAGTTCTGAAGTCTTCATTAATCAGTAATAGCAGTGTAAAATAGAAAGCTAGAAAATCATGTAGTTGGAAAGTTCAAAGATGTAATCATGAACCTTACGGTCACCTTTTCTAGTAGGTATTTTCCATTGATCTCCTTCTCTCATGTTCCTTGCAAATTCTTGTGAATGGTTATGTGCTCATCCACAAGACTGTTACCATCTCTTCTTTCCGATTTTTCTGGAAGTCATTCTTTACTCCCAGTGTGCACAGAATTTGCCCCAAAAGCAAGAAGAGGGGCAAATTTAAAGCCATGAGGTCGAAGGGATGTGTACCTAAGACCAGAAAGAATTCAGATTTTTCTGAATGTCCCTCTGCTTGCTGAGAATATTTGTACTGTATTGAGGCAGGAGTATTCATTTCAGATGGTGTATATTATTTAAGGTTTGTTGTACTTTTCTTTATGATCATGCACATATGACTCATCATGAGGGCATTATGGAGATACGTATTTATTGCAACAATGACATGTAAATGAGCAAAGATTATAACAAACAATACAGTATCAGTGATACCTAACATGTCCCTGATATTAGAGATAAATGAAGAGATACAAGGCATAAACATGTATAGCTATAGGTATGTACAGAGATGTTTTAGTATAAAACTGTTACAAAACTGAAGTCTAAAACCACAGTGTTTTCACTTCTTTTTCTTTTTTTTTTAAATAGAAATAAGGAATGGAAATTTGAAAGCCATCTTAGGGCTGTTTTTCAGTTTGTCTCGGTACAAACAGCAGCAACATCATCAGCAACAGTACTACCAATCGTTGGTGGAGCTACAACAGCAAGTCCCTTCACCTCCAGCTGAAATCAGCCAGTCCAAAACACACCAAGATATGCAGTCGAGGTAGGTTAAAAAGTTAATTTTCTCAGGTGTAAAAGCTTTTTATTTGTCTGTTCAAAAAAGACAAAATTTTGTGGAAAAAAAAAAGACAACTTTAAGACTTAGAAGACCACTTTTTCTTTTTTTTAGCTATTTTTGCAATGGATGTAGGAAAACAGTATCTTAAGCGTGTGTTTGGTATTAAGCTTGCATTTCTTGGGAGTAAAGCTAGAGTGAGAACAGAGAACATTCCAAATTAAATTTAGTTCAAATTTTGATTAATTTTAAAGCATTCTTTCACTTTATTATTGATTCTACTGTCCTTTGCACATTAAGAGACTTAGCACACCCTGAGGTTAGTATACTGGCTATTTTCATGTTTTCCTCACATACCCAGTTCCACATCTAAATGAACGATTTGAAATGGTTAGCAAAATAAATGGGGAAAAGGCACAATTAATACTTTCATTTGTTATAAACTCTTTTCATCCCCACACATTCTGGTTTTGAGTGCCTAATTTTATCTGAATGTTTTTTGAAAGGGAGAAGAAATGGCCTTAATCTAGTTTCTTTTAAGTGGTCAGTTTATGATTTAGTTTTAGGAAAGCAAAGCACTCAGCAGAATCCTTAATTGCTGAATTACAGTGCTTTCAGACTGAAGCTGAAAACATATTTTGAGAAGGTAGTTGCTTACTGGCCATGACAAAAGAATGAGGTTTAAACACAAATATCTATTTAAATGGAAAGAGTATAAGCAACATATACTTTATTGAGGAAGTTAAAAAAAAGCCATTCACATGTAGGACTATGTAAAGTGTAGTTTAATGAGGAGCTTTATATATTGCTGTCTTGGGATTAATACTTGTTTGATTTATTATTTGCTTGTTTAAAATGTTTTGCATACTTACCAAACAATTGTGTGTCTAGAATGCGATAAGTCAGTGATCTAGGATGGATTAAAAGTATCAGACTACAATAGCGAAATTTTGGTTCTTGAGTCCATTCATATCTAAATTACACTTTCATGTTTATAATAAACATATTTCTTCTTCAGCTGAGAAAACTTTTCACGCTTCAGCCTAATAGAAATCTTTGTCTTGAAACGTACGAATGTTGTAAAAGTATATTTATAGGAAAATGTTGCTGATGGCATTTTAGTTACCTCATTTGATACAAAAATTAGGATAAACTTGCATTTGCCTTGGGTATTACAATATGAAATGCATTTTTTTTTCTCTGGTACTGAAAATTAATGTCTTTGAAGGCTTTCTCTGTGAAGTTTACTATTAACCTGTAATCTAAGGAATTATGGTGTGATCCTAGAAGAATCTGACTACTCTCAACATTTTCTGAAGTTGAATTTCTGCTTTCTGAAGGATATTTAATACTGTGTAAGAGGCAATAACATCTTGTTATTCAGAAATTAATTGTTTTTCCTATCATAAAGAAGACATTTTGAATGTAGGTCTACAAGCATTCACTGCTTTAATCAGTGGAATTAAGGGTTTAGCCAGCTTCGTGTAAATACCTTTGGTTATTGGTTTTTGTTTATAATTTAGTAAAAGAACTGAAATATTTCCTGCTTTTCTAATTTACCCATGGTGAATTTTTAATAAAAAAATAGTTACCATGTTCCTTCATACATCACTACTATTACAAGGAATTCTGTTTTGTCCAAAAAAGCTTGGAGCAGAGCAGTTGTTTACGATTTGGAAGACAGCGATTGCACACTAGCCCTTTGTCTGCTCAGGAATGGTAGGCAAAGAGGGGATGAAGTTTTGATAAAGCTTTCTTTTCATTATAATTCTCCAAGATCTCACGGTCCTTCACTGCCTTTTCCACCTCTTCTACTTTGCTATGTTTAAATACACTTCATTAGTAGGAAAGGCAATTATTCCATGTCCAGAAACCCAGCATTCATGCCTTCATAAAGTGACATCTAAGGCTGGTTTAACAAAATTCCTACTTCCATGGTTATGCTTTAGACCTTCTACTTTAATGCCAGGAGTTTAAAATCATTTCATTCTTTGATTAAATTTCTATTCATAGCTATGTTTCAGCTGCAAAATGTTTCTATGTAAAAAATTATTACACTGAGATTGATACCATCTTTCTTATTTCCCATCTGTAAACCGAAAGCAAGAATTTTTCTGTTTGCTTTCACATATACAGAAGTTCAATGTTTGTCACCATAAACTTGTGTACTGCCTGAGAGAATATATTTTTCTCTATCCATATATTTTTCAGTAAAGCCTTTAAGGATAAAGAAAGGTCCCTACTTCTAAAAGCTTCCTTCTGTATGAAAGATTTCTATCATCTGCTACAAATACATCTAGTATTCTGAGATGCTAGCAAAACAAGGAGCTCCAGCACTTAGAAACAAACAGAAATATAGATTTTTTTTTTTTAATACTAATTGGCTTTTTCATTTGTCACCATTTTGAAGTAATATTAGGAAATTAGCATAGAATAATATGTCCCCTTCTAAGAAAAATGACTGCATTTGAAAAACAGGTTTTCCACGAATAGATGGGCATATTCAAGTATACATTGGTATGAACTCTCTGTGGTGGACTCAGCAACCCTTCTTTTCAAGCAGTCATTTAATTTAATTCATTCTTTTTGTCCCATCAAAACAAACATTTTGGAAAATAGTTCAAAATTATTTCCCAACGAACTTTTTAGTTTTAAGCTGTTAATGAGTAAATAAAAGCTTCTGTTTAGAAAGAAGCCAAAATATGAAATTAAAAAAGAAAGATGCCTTTGATGGGATTCATCTTGCCTCTTGCCTGCCGTTTGCTATCTGACATGTGGACGGGTAGCTTACATGACTTCCAAGACTGATTTCTATGATATGATTTCTTTCATGGCAACTGTGTCTCAGCATTAATTACAGAAGGAACCAACACGACTGACTGATTTACAGGGCAGGGGTTCATGATTTAGATGGTCCTAGGAACTCATATGGCCGCTCCATGGGACACGTGAGACCTTTAGGAATTTTTGGCAAAATGTAGTTTCATGCAGATACTTAAACCTTCCTCTTTCTTTGAATGAAGAGTATTGAAAAGTGATAAAATCTAAGGTGTGTAATAATGTCACATTCTTCACCTTTTCCATGTGAAAATATTAACTCAATAGATAATCTAACTACTATCAATAATAGAGTAACTTTACTTTTTTTTCTAAAATAGTGGTGATATAACAAGCTATTTTATCCTTTCATAGTGGATGTTAATCTTTAAGGTAATTTATTATTACACATGTATTGTGCAGCTATGCCTCACTTTCTTTATTAGCCTGTTGCAGTTCTGAACACGCTTTTAAAAATTCTTAATACTTTCTGCTTTCTAACATTTTATACTGTGAAAAGGGTTGGCGTGTAGAAACCTTAAGACAGCAAATCACTCATGGTGTATATGTTGGAAAAATTATTTGGCAAATGCACATAACAGATTATTTTCCATTAATTTGGTCTGTGGTCCTTTATTACCTAGAAATAGTTCTTTCAGTTTTCTGAGAGGAACAAGAAAAATTATCTTATTATTATGGCAGAAACCAGATAATGAATATAGTATTGAACACCTGAATGGCACACTCATCTTTATTCAGTAATGGCAAAACTCTTCAAACCTAATTTGAGTAAATTTTCAAGGGTATTGTGAAAATTATTTTCTTATACCTATGAGTATTTTCTTTTACTTGAAGACTCATATATTTCTACTGTGTTAGACACCTGTGAAATAAAGCAGTCTGTTTGAGGCACTGTATATATATAAGTCCATTTGGTCTGTATGTGTTTGTATGTGTGCAGACATGTAAGCAAAACCAAAACATATACACTGAAAAAGGTGGATGCTTTTTATAGACTTTGTACTTTTTAAAAATGTTCGGTAAGCAATCACATTTCATGTTGTAATTTAAGTCTTCGAACCTATGTTGTAATAATTGTAGTTACTTTAGGTTAGATTAGTCCATCAGAAAAATTATCTTCTTTGTTGCTTCCAGCTAAGGTATAGTAAGCATATTGCTTAATTTCAACTTGATTTCCTAGGAGGTAAAAAGCCATTGTGTGTGCTTTATTAAACAAGTATGACAAGGTGATGGTCTCCACTGTTTCAGAGAGAAATACAGATTAGACATGGGAGAGGGAAATACCTCTGAGAAGTCACATGGAAGATGGTCAAGATACAGAAGTGGTAGCATTCAGGCCCTGCTGGAGACCAAGGAAGTTTTGTCCTTGTATGTACAGGGATGGTGTCTCAGTCTCCTAATTTAAGGAGTGGTCCTGATGATGATGATGACAATGATGGTACTCTCATCCTGATTTCCAGGTTATGATGTCCTCAGTAATGATCAATGTCCGTGATCATTACTGGGTCTGAGCTTGTTCCGCATGCCACCAAAGCCAACCTACTATCAACCTATCAACCTCAATGAGAGACTATTTGGGGTCTTTGTCAACGAAAGCCGAAACAGGCACAAAAAATTATATTAGGACTCTACAGCTTTCATAGCCAGGTTTTTTTAATATGGTATACAAACAGAAGCCCCAGGGAAAGGTTATAATCAGACTATCATGAGGCTGACAGGATTAGGTTTATGCAGAAATGGGGAATTCATGAAACTAATTCAGGAGGCTAGTTGTCCTTGGATGACTAGGTAATTTGTGTCTCCTAGAGGAGACAACACAAATCAGGAATGTAATTAAACTGATTTCTGGAGGACTCTCTCTCCCCTTAGTGCAACATTTGCATAGGAGGATAATGAATTTTCTATGGCAGGCTCCTAACAAAGTTATCTAAAATTGGTCAGTGTGGCAATACCTTAACATTCCTAATCCCATGTAATCTGTCTGTAACCAAACTCAGAATTGTGAAAATTGTGTACACAGAAGGGGAGCAAGATTCTGCATGTGAAAGAGCATCATTGGCCTATCTAATCCTAGGGCCACCAGCAACATTACAAATTAAATGTAAAAAGAATGAAGGAAGTTGATTTATGGTAAGTGAAATTCCATTGCAAAGAATATGCTTTATTTATGGAAGATTATAATTTTGTACCACTAAGTATAAAAACTTTAAATTATTTAGACGATTAGTGGAAAAATCTGTGGTAAATAATAAATGGTAACCTGAGGGAGAGAATGGTTTTAGATGTAATTTCTGATTTCTTTTTACCCTAAAATGTCCTATATCCTTGTATGACTAACTGTGGGAATTGAATACTTCAAAATCTGAGGTAGGCACTTTACTCTTTACTTATGACTTTGTTGCAGCTTTGAGATTTAGTTAAAAAAATACAGTGCTGGTGGCCTTATTTATATCTGTCAGTACAGATAGATGACAACAATGGTTACATTATATTTTTATGCTTTGCTTTGCTAGTGGATTCCATTATCACAGCAATACATCTAAACTTTCTGCAGTGATGATCTTTCAACCACCCAGATACTAAGAGAAAACACATGTGGATGAAAGAAGTTCTGTCTCATTTATGGATTAGGCAGTAACTGGTTTCAGTAAGCTGTCAGCAAAATTCCCCAAGACGGACAAACTATTTTATCACGTACAGGAATGATGAGCACAGCTTGAGGTCCAGATGGATTTTGTTAAATTTGTTATATTAAAAGAGCACCCTGGTTTTCCTAGGCGTATAAACAAAGTTAGGTAGCTGATTTCTACAGGCAGTTGCATATATAACTACTGCAAGGAACTGGGTTTCATGTTGCCTCCTGCTCAGAAGTAGTAGGGAAAAAATGAAGCATATTGGACACGCAGCTTGTGCTGTGTGAAATACAGTAATGCAAATGTAGTGGTTATGATTATGAATTTAAATAGATCCATGCCAGAATACTGGCAATCTGTATGCCAATCTTGGTTACACAACTCTCAATTTAGAAAAAGGCCTTTGTTTCAGTGTTCTGGAGGTTTGAAATATAACCTTAACAATCTACACCAAGTGCATTGCACTGACATAGGCTAAAAAATGGAATGTATACATAGTCCTATGTCTTCCTTGGTTAATGGAAAGGAAAGCGAGAAACCAAGTATCTTCACTGTCCTTAGCTCTTCCCATTGCTGGTTGCTTGGTTTTAGTGAAGGGAAACAGGTAGATAGTTCCTGCTTTTCCCACTACAGAATCATTATCTAATGACTGCATAGAAGAAAAATTAGGAAAAGGTTTACTTCTTCTTTCTGTTCTCTGTTTTCTAGTAAGGGTCTAAGTGAACAAACTGCTATTAGTCTAATCTGATGTATTTTTATGCGTCTGGGAGATAATGCAGAATGAATTGCTTAATGTGATTGCACCAGGATCTGCAGCAGCTGACCTTCAAATGGACCTTAGGGATTTAATTTTACTTTAACTGAGCTATCTTTCCATCTTGAAAATCAGCTTTGGCCCCATTTTGTTCTACTCCTTAAAGATGCAATCATTACTGTCCTCATGGTTCCCAGCAAAAGGAACTTCAGGAAGGAAGTTCTTTTGTCTTCATTGTCCTGAAGTCCAAGTAACTAAAGTATTTAGTATCTCTGCATACCAGTTAAATCAGTTAACTCTGTACCTAAGCAAATAGATGATATTTAGTATTGATGAGCTGCATAAATTAGAGAAGAGATTTGTTCCTGTGAGAAGCACTATATAGATCATCAGGAAAAGTGGCTCTTCTTGCACATGCCATTTGTTTACCTCACATAGCTATGAAATTAATTTACACATTAGATATAACTGTCATTACATGCTGGAAATTACTGCAGTTTCAGGAGTTTTCTAGGCTACAGCTGTGATATATTGATGGAACATTGAAAAAAATACACCTTCATAACCTCTTACATATTAATATTACTGCCATAGTTTCCTTAGCAATTATTCTTTTTCCCTAAAATTTACCATAATGGCTATATTTTGAAACAGCATGCAAAAATGCATCAGCGCTATTTGAAGTTTCATGATACATATTTCTGTTTCACTTGAGAGACTTAGAAATTACCATACACAAAAGGGCTGCTTTTTGATGATGGCAAATGACTAACCTTTCTAATAACCTTCACACAGAAAAGGCAGAATAATGCAATAACAAGGATGTATTTGTCACATACTTCTTCCCTGTAGCCCATCCTTCCTAAGATAAAAAGATATCTAATAATATTTCTTAAGCTTAAAAGAAGGGGAAAAAAGGGGGTTCGAAGCAAACTTTCAGTTTATCAAACAAATGGCCTTTTCCATAGCTATAATGTAGCATCAACTAGATAGAAAATGTAAAAATGTAAATTATGAAGCATTTTATAGCCTCTCAATAGCTTTTAAGATTTTTTTTTAAAACTTTTCATCTCCTATTTAACCATTTCACTACCAGCCTCTCAGAAACTGCTTATATTTTTCACTTTCTTCAATAATTTTGTGGGCTGGATCCTGAAAAACCTGTCCTTTCCTGGTTGGTACCTGCCTTTGTGTGTTATTTAGTATATTCTACAGTTCTTCCTCTCTGATGTTTGTCTGAACATTTTGTTTAGGACCCTGTGACACACACTTACACTGATTTCTCCTGTTTATAAATTACCACTGCCATCTGCTCAAGAATGATTTTTCTTTCTCTGCCCCTTGTTCTGTTTGCATTTCAAAATGTGACTGTCATCCTTTCTCGTTGTCTATCATAGTTTTCAAAAGAGTGTTTTAATTCAGTTTAGTGACGATTCTCATTCTGTGCATTTCAGATGTTCTCGTTGTTGGGCACTTGTCTCCCTTGCCATTCATTACTTTTTATATTTCATTTTTGATGCACTTTGGCCATAATTTTCACTGTTCTTAATCCAGATCATGTAGAATTTAATGGGAAGTGTTCCATTCATCCTTGTAGCATTTGAATCCAACTTTTCATATATCTCCTTTTGAAGGAACAGAAGCTTTATAGCATAATTATTTTCCCTTCAGACATTCTTTGTTGCTCTACCCTCACTCTCCATAGAGATTCATTAATTCTTCTCATTCTCTGAAAATGAGATCTGATGCAATTGTGTCCATGCATTTTTTTCCTTTCCCAGGCCTGCCACCTATTTAATTCTGATGTCTTGCAAACATTTGAGGTTGCCTATAATTTTGTGTATAGGCAAATAAAATTTAAATAAATGTAAAGTGCAATGAGATCCATATTGAATTGTTGCGGTCTTCATTCTTTCTTTCATTCTATGATTAATTTTCTTACCTATTCTGAAAAAAAAAAATTCTTTCCTTATTCCTATTTATTCCTTAATAGATTTCTTGATAGCAATGTGTGACTCAGTCTTTTCCTTGCATTCCTGCATTCATTTAAGTCATATTTTTATATTTGAATTGCTACTTTCTTTGCTACTGTCAGTCCTTCTTATCAACTTTTATGTCTTATTAGTTTCACAGACTGTGTAACAAATGTGATATTCTACACATTGTTGTTTTGCAGATGTCAGTTAATGAAATAACATTACACTTTGAAGCTGCTGTGGAGAAGATTACTTTCTCTCTTCATTCACCAAAAAAAAAAAATAATTACAAACTCATACACTTCCAAAGAATCACAGGCAGTGCTGTTTATGGCAATTAGTGTCCATGGAAAACGGATTAAAATAGGAGTGAAAAAATGAACTTTTGTTATATTTAAAATTCACCACACTTACAAGAGGTAAATTAGCAGCTTAGGAAAATCACTTATATATGTATTTGTGTTTTGGTCTGCTTTTTTGAAAATGCTTATGGGAACATAGCTGAAATGTTGGTAGAATCTTTTGTAATTTGGTTATACTGCATAGCTCTTTACTATTTTAGAGTCAATGGGGAGACCAAACAAAATGCTTACAAATGTACTCTAATATGTTCAATAGAAACAGGCTTAACGATGTGATAATTGTTTGACCGATGCAGATTTATAGCAATCCCAACCATACTTTAGGATGTGTTGGTGAATGTGGATTTTCTGGAAATCTATGAAAAGGTTCAAGAGACGATGAGTGTAGATTTGAAGAAGTGACAGCCTCAGGCTTTCTGGCACGCTCTTTTTCATTCTTTCTAGAAGAAAACTGTTACAGACTTGTTCTATCAAACTGTGAAACAGAATAGTGGCATACATTTCTGTGCAGATCATCTGATATACTTTTGCTCGAGTGCAAGATCATAAGTGGTATGGAGGTAAGGTCATAAAAGGGTACGATTGGTCCCTAAGGGCCTAGTCCTAGTTCTGGCAGCATGCAGTTATCCACTTGGCTGATTTGTTCAGAGAAATTAGTGTTCTTTAAAAGATTGCCTTATTTTAGGTGGGCTACATGTCAGATTAAGCACAGTAGCTAAGTAGCACACTTATTACTTTGTTGATATCCTCTTTGTTTCTTTAATGTTGTGATTCATATATTATTCCATAAAATTCCATAAAATACCTATACTACAAATACTGGGACCAGGGTGGGAAAGGTATGGTCACTGTGGCGGACGATTTGTTCTTATTACAAGTCACCATGGTCTGCAAGAACAGAAATGTTGATGCAAAACTGGGTTATCTGCATTTTGGTTTATGAGCTGTGAACAACAGGAAAACATTGAAAACACAATTTTACTTGTACCTCTAAGCCTGAATCAGTTGGAGACAGACTTCTTGTGTAAGATGCCAGAAGTTCAAAGAACAGAAAGGAGAAATGTCCACCTAATATAGAACAGATGACATGGTATGAGGTAGAACTGCCTGAGCTATAGACATTTCCTCTTGTGAATGAGAAAATATATGTGTGTTTCTGTGTTAAGTACATATATATTAAAAATGTACATCTATAAAATATAAAATATAGATGTATCTATAAAATGCACATACATATACAACATTTATATTTAAATAAAAACCATTTTTTTAAAATATATATATGTAGATAGATAGTTACATATACTTAGATATAAGCATATATTAATTCACCAGGACTGGGCTAAAAAGGCAAAAGAAATGTCTGAAAAATATTGTTTGTGGGAAAATTCAGGTTTTTTGGTTTCCTCCTCAGTGTTTCTTGGCTGTCTATTTGAGGAATTAGGCTCTTTTACCTGACCAGACTGTTTGGTATGGTAAAGAGCCTGGAAATTTTTTTTCCTGTGGCATCTCTCCAGGCACACTTGGGATTTGGAGTCAGGTGAACCTTAGAATATTATCTCTCATGCTTTTTGCCCAGCAGGCTGAAGAGAATTATACAGCCAAGGAACTTGATTAAAAAAAAAAAAAAATTAAAAAAGAAAAAAACACAGCACAATCAAGACCTTCTGGGGAAACTTTTTCATTGAAAATGCATTCTTTTTAAACTAGTTTTTTATCAGGGGATCATTCTAATAGAAAAGTCTTGAACAGTTCTGGAGAGCAGTCACCTTAGTGTTATAAATGCTCTTTATAAGATCAACAGCTATTAAAATTCAAGTATGCCAGTAAGGTAGAAAGACTGATTGCGTACTACAAACACCTTTGGCTTTTGTCTAATTTTAACAGATCACATAGCTGGCATTTTAGAACCAGAATGTGACTCTCAACATTATAGGAAAGTGACAGTCTGATGTAACATGATCCTTTTGAACTTTCTAAAGACTGTTAATAAAAAGTAGACGATATTCAGGGTGACACTGCATGGGTTACTTTTTGAAGAAGGAGGTTAAAATATTTTCAGCTTGATTCATGCCAGGTTTATAGGAGCTCCATCCTTCAGCTTTACGTGGTATACACACTTTCAAGGAGCTGCTTCTTTCTTGATATACCATGCTATTTGTATAGCAGCAAGATGGACTTTCTGGCAGTTTACTCCAGTGTCGAGCAGTCACTTTTCTTCCTTCTTCATCCTCTTTGTTCTTATTTGCCCATTTTAGTTGAATATTTCTCTTCACTTTCAGTGGGAGGGCATTTAAGAACCTCTAGTATTGTAGCTTATGTTGACTTCCTATGGCCCCCTACACCATTTAGGACCATTTCTTAAACCCTTTTATCCTACCTGCAACTGCATGCCCTTGATCAGTTCCCTGTCTTGGTGGAACATGGTGCATAGCTCCCCAATGCGACTGATTGTGCTGCATGGCCACATGGCATAGAGCAGAGTCCTGGTTCCTGCAACCAGCACTGCAGCTTGGCTGTAGTACAACTGTGGTGCTCCCCATCAGCACCTCAGGGTCAGTACAATCTCTAACATCTCTGTACCTTCCTTCTCAATACCACCCCAGCTACCTCTCTGCTGAACCTCCTTTCTGGGCAGTCTCAGGATGTTTATTCCATTTTCTCACACCATTTAACCAAGGGACCAGCAAGAAATTACCCACTGTCACCATTTCATAGTTGCTGTGTTGCCTAGTGTTTCCCTGGTTTGCAAGAGAAAATATTGGGGCTTGATTTCCACCAGGAATTCATTTTGAAGAGCGCAGATGATTTCTGAGGATTTGGGATCAGATGCGCATATGCCATCTTACCTGTTTTGAAGAGGATTTGCTTAATCAGGAGCATCAGCCTTCTCTTCCCCTATGCATTAGGTGGAAGAGGAGAGCTAAGCATGATGCCTGGTCCTGGCCCAGGGCCAGTGCCAAGATTGCCCCCAGCACTGCAATGCCGGGCTGTAGCTCCAGGAGCAGTGGGGTTTCCCGCAGGTTCTGCAGTCAGGGTTGGTCTCCTCTGTAGTTTGTATGTCCCCTTCCTGCCAATGCACTGTGGCTGGGCTTTGCAGGTGACTGCTGTGGCTCCTCAGAGGAGTCGAACTTGTAACCATGTTGGGGAAGACTGCTGGTAGGACTATTATGGCAGTGGAAAGGGTCTTGGGAACAGACAGATGAGAATCAGAGGCTTTCAAAATCCCCCTTTGCGGCCCTCTGACAAATAAATCCTTCCTTGTCCTAAATGCTGTAGCGTTAAACTTGTACTGTCTGGTTTGTTAATATGCATTTGGTGCTTTATTGCAAGCGCATATTTATTATACCTTTGTGTGGATCTGTAAACATGAAAACTAACTGTTTTAAGTAAAACAGGTTTATTTTCCTGACTGCCAGATGTTACCCACAAACAATTATCTGGTAGGATAGAGGGCAGCAAGTAAATATTTGCTTATACATTTAGAAGAGCGGCTAAACTAAAATCTAGTCTGCAACTGTGTTGCAGTTCACATCTGTAATAGCGGGGCCAGCAGCTGGGAAACAGGCATCCGTGCAAAGCTTTAATGGGTCCAGCACATCCAGTGCTAATGGAGAAGGAAAACCCAAAGTCATGAGGAACTTGATGCACCTGGTTTATGAGCTGTTAAAATTCTCTTTTTCCCTTTCATTTGTCATACTACTGTGGAAAATAAATTTGCTCAGTCACAGTGGGAATGATACTTTACTGATGTTGACACATCCATCAATGCCTTTCAAGCCTGTCTGGAAATTTTGAAAGCAGTCTATAGGCTGATGTTTCATGAATTTGCTAGTGGATGGAGTCCCAAGTAACAGGCATAGAAGGAAAGCATTCCAGCAAGCATTTCCAGATAGGTGCTTCATGTATTTATTGCTATTAAAAAGAAAAAGAAAACAAAAAGGTGTCATCTGTCCATGGGCTAGCTTACCAACAACTCGTCAACATCACTGAGATTAAGACATTTAATCTTTCCAGTTACTTTGGAATTGTGTTGTTTGAGGTAGAAAAGCTACAATAAGCTATGGCAATGCATCCTGCTCACTCCGTTTTTCCAGTTCACTGTCCGTGTTGATTGTACTGTGTATCATTTTCTTTTACAACATAAATGCACTAAGGTTTTATTTGACATACCATTTTTCTCACAAACTTCTTAGTTTAGTCAATGCAGATAATCAGCTAACCATTTCTAGATTCCTTCATTTTAAATATGTTGAAAAAAACATGAGTGGAAGATCTCATCAAAAGATGGGCTATTATGCCAGGCACAAATTTAGCGATTTCAGCAAAACAACCTATGTCACATTTGCATCGTAAGTCCAGACATTATCAAGAAAGATAACTCTAAGTGAAATATAATTCAATATACTAATGACTAGATAGATAAAAATATATAAACTGTAATTATTATGATACTCTTATAATTTATTATAATTCCCACAGAAGTTATGGTCATATAAAAAAGCGCTTTGCCAGCATTACTGTGAAGATATATGTCAGAGAATTGAATGCTGCTTTTATATATTGAATAATTCCCTTTTGCCCTCTTAAGACTGAAGTACTCTCCTTTTTTTTTTTATATTCATCATGTGCATGTGTGCTATTTGTAACTGGCAGGCACAAAGGCAATGCTGAACCCTTTAGTGAGGTTTAATTTGGTAACGTAACAATAATCACGCATCCCATTCAAGTCTCACATTGTCCCTTGGTTTGTGCCTTCCCCTTGCCCCTCTTCAGGACTGCTGTGCCAATATGGGAAGACCTTTCTCCCTTCAGGGCTTCTCCCATCTGCTCTACACGCAGGTTATCTGCTTCAGTGGACTAGCAGAAATTGCTTAACGCTTTTCTGGTAGACTCAATACCACCAGGTGTTTCTTATAAGTGCTGCCAGTCTATAAAGCCGGGACTAGAGCACTGGGGTTTCTGCTGCTACTCGGAATTGCTGGAAGATGCAGAACTGTAAGGGACAAAAGCAATCTGTGACTATCAGAATTTCTGCTTACTCTGTTCTCCATCACTTCCTTAATAATGCAAGGAATTTGATATGATTGCACCTGGCATAAGCACCTGTCTATATCCTTAGGCTGTGTGGATCCCAAAGGATACACCTGTTTATAGTAACTGAAATTACCTGGCAGGACGCCTTACCTTGGCCATGCATTTGACATATCCCTTATGCAAATATCTAAAAGAATAGAGGCATAAATTTGCTGTTTAGTAATGACACATTGTTGGGTGTCAAAAGGAATATACAGTTTTTAGTCCTGTAGCATGGGACTTCTGTAAGCACGGGATCTTCTGCTGCAGAAATACTACTCGGATGCCTTAATAGATGAAGTTACATTTTCCTATGGAATTTAACAGTGAGGCTAAGCACATGTCAGGGCCTTCCTAATGAACCCTCTGATTCATTGCCTGGGTAATGCATCACATACATGACCTGTGCTGCTGTAACAGTAATGAAAATTATGATGGGATGCTTCTTCCATATAGCTCTACTGTCAGGAGGGTCACCTTTCTTTAGCAGGAATTTTTCTGACTCCGCATTGGATCTAGTATAGCAAATTTGTTCCTAACTGCCAGATTGTGAACCTGGCCAGGTTGCTGGAGAAACTAGTAGCTGTATATTTGTGCTTAGTACTTTTTGTGGATGAAAAAAAAAAAGCAGAAAGTTTTGAGGTGCACTCTGTGTGAATTGAGCTAGACTTCAGTCATTCAGTCACTGGAAATTTGCTCACATTGTCTATTCCTAAGATAATTTCTAGCAAAAGAGACAAGTTATAACAATATCCATTATTTCATAATCTGTGCATTGCATCTCTCATAAAAATCTGCATGTTTGCATTACTTCATATTTTTGCCAATTAATTTGTGTTTTCTATCCATGTTCAATTTGCATTCATTAACTCATAGTTTGCTGGTAAGTGTGTTCTTTCTATACATGTTCAAAAAAATTCTTTAATTCAATTTCTCTGTTTCTTCTCATACAGTCTCACAGCCAGATATGCAACTCAGTCTAATCACAGTGGAATTGCAACCAGTCAAAAAAAGACTTCTAGGTCAGTTAAACATCTCTAATTTATTGCTTGTTAGTGATAGTCAAGCAAGTATGTGCCCATTGATATTTTATCCTTTGGACATAAAGAGACATTAAACAATGTGTATTTATGTTATGCGTGCAAGCTTGGCAATGATGAGCTTTGCCATGGGAAAGCCTTGTATGGACTGGAAGGAGCTGATTTGTACTGTATATTAGTAATATTTCTGGTTGTTATGTATCCTGCATGTAAAATACTGGATGTGAAGGATTAGTTGGTGATTTTAGTGCTCTCTACGCTCTAGCTCAAATCCTTACTTTACTCATGAGCGAAAAGAAGTTTGGGAGTCCATCCCAATTCCCACTGGCTGTTTTGCATGTATCACAAACCCACCTGAGAAGCTGAGTTCATAGAGCCAAGTTCATGCAGAAGCAAAACAGAGCAGAAAAAAAGAACCACTTCCAAGACTTCTGCTCCATCAAGAGTAGCCTGCACACAGTCCCCACTGATGAGATGCTTTGTTTTGGCAGTGAATTTGACAGAGCTGTGTGTAGGAGCTGACCTGTTTCAGATTTCATCAGTACTTTTACTTTATCACTTCCATGAGCACTAAAATCTACAAGCCAGACTGCAGAAGAAACAAACTGAGATCTAAAGCTTAATCTTGTTTCTAGCTTTTTTTTTTGTGGGGGATAATTAATGTGTTCATTAATTATACCTTTGCTGTACAGTTCATTGGTGAGAACAATGAACTCTAAATTGCATAATCTACAATAAAGATTGCATTTTGCAGTATAGCGCACTAACACAATTTGAGTTGCTGGTGATAGCTTGGAATGAGCTATACCATGGTCCAGTTGCTTTGCACCTGCATTTATAGGTCTTCAATTTTCCTTACTGCTGATGCTCCTGTCTTGTCCACATTCAACATGTCGGGGTTAACAGTCTTATTGTCTAATACTTTAAATCTGTGGCAGTGTTTCCGAAGCCTGTTCAGAGGTATGTGACTTGTCCCTTATTTGTTATTCTCCTCTTTGCATTTCCTTAGCTGCTTAACATGATTCTGCAGGAGCAATTTAAAACCTGAATTCAATTAAAAAAGACAGCAAATGAGGTAAACTGAAAAGCGTGTAGAGCAAATGACCTCATGTATAATGTGCTTACTGTGGCAAGTTCTTGAATTCTGGCATGCAGAATATATGCAGAAGTATTTTATGTTTTAACAGAACAGATGAGTTTCCAGTGTTGCACATGCCTTCTCATTGCTTTTTTCATTACCTTTGACAAGTGATCTCAGGGCTCTTACTGCCTGTCAAATTAGGGTAATGAGAAGGAGCAAATGGATTTTTAAGTTTGCTTTAGTGCATTCTTCAGGGAACAGAAGATCACTCGAATTCATGGGTCACGGTAAAGGTTAGCACGTGTACAGCTGCAGAGCAGAGACTGTCTGCTCTGGGCTCGGCACAGAGACTAGCAGGGCAGGCTGGCGGCCAGAATGAGCCATAAAAATAACTAATGGATTAGCTCTCTGAGGCTTAAATTGGTAAAGGAAGAGAACATGGAGCTGTTTACATATGTTTGCTAATGAAAATAAAATGATTTGAACATTTCTGTTATACCAGTATATTAACAAAAAAGTTTGGAAGAAATCGAACGTTCTGTAATTCTTTGTAACGTGATTTTTTCTCCCTTCTGATGCTGCTCTTTCATAATGTAGTGAAACTAACAGAATTCGGTAACTCTGGTATAATTTGGATTGCCCCTATTAAAATCATCATATTCCAATAAGTGAGAAACAGAAGAAAGATATTCTTCTCCTATGGCAAAAGCCTCTTGCTGATTTGAGCATTTCATTTTGTCTATCAGATAACAAAACCGGAAAGGAGTGGGGGTACCCACAATGATGCTGCAGAAAGTTTGAATTAAACATGTATTAAAGACTCTTACATCAGAGAACAGATTCAGGCAGAAAAAAGATGCAGGCTTACACATGCCAGGACCAAGAGAGTCTACATTTTTTTCCTTAGCATAGCCACACAGTAAGGTTCAGATGGTGGCAGCAAATACTAACAAATGAACTGTATAGTCTGCATTATGTACTTCTATCTCAAAGGTATACATGCATCTGTAGCATCTACCTAAATATGTATTTTCAATATTTTTCATTTAAAATAATAAGGTGGAAGTGCTTTAGCCAATAGCCCTCTGAAAAACAACCAAAGAAGATAACTAAAAAACTTTTATGCTAAACACAGCTGTGAAATATTTACTAGAGTAAGAGATACGAAATATTTCTCAACTATGTATTATGCTTTCTGATCAATTTCTGTAACATTTCCTCTTCAAAAGTGACAGATTTAAATAAAAGTTGACATTGCACTTTAATGGTTTGTTAGGGTGAATCTGTTTTAGCAATGTTAATGGCAAATGCAAAGCATCTTCTTACATGTCTTGTGACTCTAGAAAGCATCTTTTTCCCTTTTGTGTGCGTAAGGATAAGCTTTTATTTTCATTTGTGGAGTCTAACTAATTTGAATCCTCCTGTTCATTGTTGCTTACCTGAAATCATTGTTTACAGTTGTTGGTTTTAAATTCTGGTCTGATATTTGCATAGTGCCTCCTCTATATGTTGCATTACATAAAATGAACTGATTTCTGATTATACCATTCCAGGCTTCCAGGACCCTCAAGGGTGCCAGCTGCAGGCAGCAGTACCAAAGTCCAGGGAGCTTCTAATTTAAATCGGAGAAGCCAGAGCTTTAACAGCATTGACAAAAACAAGCCTCCACAATATGCAAACGGAAATGAAAAAGGTAAGTGATTAAAAGTTACTAAGCTTACTCTAGATAACATACAAAAGGAAAAAAAAAACCAAAAAACACCAAAAGAACACATCCACAAGGGTCAAAGAAGTGAATGTAATGTTTAGACTTGGTAAGGAAGACCTATGGAGATAGGGCTCTGAATGAGGACTTGTGGTTGAGTTGGGATTAAAGTTCAGAACTGAAAACTTTCAAGATGTTATAATTGTTATAATTATATTTTATCCCTCTTTGATGGAAATATCACTGGGTGATTTTTCTGAAATAAAAATGAATCCATATTGGATGCCTATAATCCATATTCAAGTCTACTCATACACAAAGAAAGACTGCCATAATTTTCAGGAGACTTTGCATCTTAACCTCTAATGGAGAAGAGTCAGAATATTATATTTGCATCAGAATATTATATGCGTCTATTCCTTCAGAACCTTACCTAGTGTATATATAAGTCTGAATAGAGGATTGGAAATTAAGTCAAATGTAATGAAATTTTGCAGGGATTTGAATTCAGTGTTCATGTTTTATTGCCTCCTTTAAATATGAACTTCCATTATGAAAACAAACTGAGTTCCCTGGGTCCTTCTGTTTCTCCCACCCTGACACTGTTTCCCTGGAAAATGTGCCTCTTCAGGCTTTATCTCAGAAAGAATAATGTAAAAATTCAGCTTTCTGAGTTGTGTAACTAATCCAGCCCCTTCCCCCGCTTCTTGCTCCCTTTGTGTAATGAACAGCATTTTATTCATATCTCTGGGTTAGAATACAGTTGAAAATGATACAATATACATAGTACCCGTTTGCATCCTTGGGGTCTGTGGGAGGAACAAGTATGCAGTGAATGTTCTTCATCCAAGCAACAGGCAGCTATCCAGATTTTTTTTACAAAATTCTGATGAACACACTTTGCCCCTAGCTGTATCTGAAGATATAAAACCATCCTTTCAATAGTTATTTCTTTATTTTCACTATCAGGGTTGAATGTTTTAGATAGTTCTACAGTGGGATTTATTTTATCAAGGACTTGTTTATGGCAAGACATCCAGGCTAAAACTAGAAAGAGATCAAAGTGAAAACTGAGCAGACACTGTATAGTTCACAAATACAATAGTGAAGTTATGAAGTAGGAGATGTGGCCGCTTGAGTGAAGGTACGTACAGCAGTTTAGGTTTTAGAATTGCTTCATAATGTTGACATAAGTTTGCTACCGAAATATGTGAGAGTGAAATGATTCAAGGTGAGACATGTTTGTAGATATTAATATTCTTAACTCGTTACTTGGAAACTGTCTTTTGACTGCTAAGGTTTGCGCTGCATTGCACATTTATGTGGCTTTTTGCATGACAGATTTCTTTACTTTCCCATTTCTTTACAGCAGAGAATGAGAACCTTGATGAGATTTTTAGTGAAGTCATCACTTGCAAGAGGATAAGGGGTGGCTGGCTTTGTTTGTGTATAATCATTCAATTGATTTTACAGGCTATAGAAAATGTAACATTACATAACTACAAAGTACTATATTTGAGATATTTCTGTCTGCTCTTTTTTCTTTCTTTCTTTCAAAACAGCAGAATGGATGGAAGAACATTGATTTTACATGAGAATATAAAGCAAATACAAGTTTGTTTCAGAGTATAAAGCAGAAGTTAGAGAAAATGACTGCTGTGACTGCAAGGATAGCAAAGTGATATTTTTTATAATACCCTAAAAGAACACATGTGAACCTGTATTTGAATTCACCAAGCTACTTCTTTGCCTAAAGAGAAAAACAACTGAACCATGCTATATTTTAAATTTAATTATTATAGTGGCTAATTTTTGAATATTACAATGAAATTTCCAAGTAGTCTTTTGATATTTCTTTTAAAATATTTGAGGATGTTCTGTGACCTGAGTTTTTTTGAAGACTTTGTTTAGAAACAAACTTCAACCCTCCCAATAGTAATAGAAATAATAACAAACACCTCTTTAAAAAAAAAAGTGTCACTATACGATGAAAAACTGATTTTTCCTTATAGTGTGGCACACGTAACAAACCTTATATTTCAAATTTTGCTTCTGATGCAGATACTTGAAGCAAGATAACTTTAACAGCTTCCATTGAATGGGTATACAGTCCATAAACTCTAATTTCTGAGACACAGATCTTATAGCAAATAGTTTGTATTCTGGATGAGTGCCACATAAACTGAAGTGGAAAAAGAGACAACTTGCTCTAGGTAAACAGTCATTAGAGGTTGGGACCTCCAGACCTCTTCAAGGCCAGACCACTTTTGGTACATTTTTCTCTGCTGTACACTTTCCTGTATGTGCTATGAAGAGACCTCAGCAAAGATATACAGCATAAGGGTTTTTTTTTTTTAATTCACTTATATGTAATACTTGAAATCCATTCCTGCATAGCACGGTTTCCAACTCAGTCACAGTGAGGAATGGATATGTAGTCACAGATTTAAAGGAGACCTGAAGGTGATCCAAAATAAGACGTGATATGGGCCTTTCATTTAGTATTTCACTATTTAGTATGTCATTAATGTTATCTCTTTTGAATGTTGCTTAGGGAGTAGTTCACACAGTAAGAAACTTAGCTCCCCTGAGTGAATGCATGTTTGGTCTTTATTGAGTACAGCCAGTTTTCACCCAAAGACCCAACCCATTGCTACCACACAGGTAACTGTGTGTAGCTATGATTAAGTCAGGAACACAGAATGCACCAAAACAATAAACATGCCATTAGCTGAAACTCATCTGTGGAGCTTTAGTGAGCTGACTTCCCCCGCCCCCCCCCCCCCTCCCCGGACTTTGCAGCTTATGGATGGGTTTCATAGAACACATCTGTTTTCCAGGTCACGTCACATCTATCTGCTTCTGACTTAGTAAAATAAAGATGAAAATAAAGCTGTGAAAATGAAACTATTTTAATAAAGTAATTATTCACATTGCTAATAAGGTGGATACCCAGGGTGTTTTTAGTCCAGCAAAGAAATAATGTTCTAATTCAAGCCAAATTTTAAAAACAAATATTTACACTTTAGAGCTTAGAAACACTGTATCTGAACCCTGATAAGGGTCTTTATGCCATGGAGTTTAATTGCCTGCTTTTCAATATAATTTAATAATATAATATGGTGTTTGTGTATTGTCCAAACTCAGTTTCAACAGTATTTGGTTATTTTGCCCATACCAACTCTGAGAAAATCTGTCCTGGAACTCCATCGTCTGATGATGTAAATCGTTGTTCATCTGTGGCCAGTATGTACATCTATAGCTAATTTGTTTATGTTTCTACTGGTGCCAGTATTTTGCCAGTTGTCCCTGGTGGTGTTCTCCTGCTGTACTAATAAGAGGTAGCTACTTTCTCATGGACAGCTGGAAAGGGACAGTTGAACAAGCTGGATTCTTTTAATCTCACCAGATAAACCTCCCATTCCTCCAGACATCCTTATAGCAATCCCTTGCAGCTCTTCCATTTTCTACTAACTTTTTTATTGTGAGTGCCTAAAATTGGATACTCTAACCTGGGCACCTGCCTACTACAGAATATTTAGATTATCAGTACCTAATTATGCTGCAATGGGGGAGCTGTTGTCACAGAGGTCCTGTCTTCTCCAACAGCACAAAACACAGCAAAGACCACAGATGAGAAGACGGAGGAGGTTGATTATATATTGAGCCCAAGTTTAACCCCTCACATGTCCTTTATTTGTGCAACAGCCTATGAAAAGGGGACTTGAAAACGTCCATTCAGTTGTTGTGGTCTTGCTGGGTGTTCTGGTAGAAATTTCTCTTTTTACACTGAAGACCTGGGGATGTTGCTGCTCTGCTTTCCAAAAGCAGGTTGGGCTGAGCACTGAAGCACTGAACTCTCAAGCAGAATGCAAAATTGTTTTCACCACAAGCTGATTATGCATTTCGGCAATAAGGGGATTAGGCCTTAAACAGAAGACTCTCTTGTAAAATTTAGTTTTAGAAATCCTTGTCATAGCTTGGGTTCACTCTGTACCAAAATCACCACAAGGTGGGGACAGATTCACGTAATGAACAGCTAAAGCTAAGTCCAATTGAATGTGCAGAAAGCAATGAATGATGTGCAGCTTCAAGTCATGCATTTGGGCTGGGGGGGAAATAAATCTTTTTATTCCACATCTTTAAACATACCGACAGGCTCCCAATATTTCTTGGGAGTGTGCAGTCCACATCCATTGCGGAAACATTAAGGATACACTTTAAATTGAAGATTAAAGGCAAGTTAAAGTTCTCTGTAATTTTTTGATGCTGTTTATGGTTTGTGACATAGGGATCAAATAAGGATCAGTGGTTCCAGGAACCTGTGGTTTTTTTCTATATATGTAGCAGAACAAGCTGTTGATGAAACAGTAAATACTCCTTTTACAATTTTTCCTCCCAATGAGTTTAATATTATATAGCAGGAAATATGGCAAGGGATACATTCTTCTTGTTAATCAGAATGCTTTCTCTTTTTTTTGTTGTTGTAAAACTAATAGCCTGAAGCCATACAAATGTAACAGTATTAATACAACAGAGCATAGTGGCATCCAGCTGTTCACAGATTGTTACATGTATTCTGCACTAGTTTTGCATATTCTTATGGTGAATTGTTCTTCTGCAAAACTATTGGGATAGCTAAAGACCGCAGTCCTCCTGTGTGATTAAGGCAAGCTTAGTGCAAGGCAAGATGTGTGCAAGAAGGTCCTTGTGCACACCCAGTCCTGGGCTATCAGCCACAGGGCTGATCCCTGGTATAAATTAAGGAAGCCTGAGGGCTGCAGTAATTTCCAACAGCTGTTGTTGGCTCCAGGCTCTCTTCCAGGATCTGAGGCTCACCAGAAAATAGCAGGGGCCCAGCCACAATTCCTGCCTTGGTCGCAAGGGACGGATTAGCTCTGCAGCTGCCCACCAAAGCTGCTCCATGTCCATGGTGCTACCTGGAGCCTGGGGAGTAAGCTGTAACCTCACTTGTCCCCAAAAATGCTCTGAGGCAACCCTTACCAGTTAATGTTTTCTTGCCTAGTAATTGGACACAGCAGAGCTGCTTGAAACCTTCTGTGAAAGTGGACTGAGCTCATTTAGTGCTGTGGGGTTTGCATATCAGGCTGAGGAGCACATGAAAAACTGAGCAGATGGAATTATACAGCATCTATTGAAGGTGGAGGTGATTGGCCTGTTGGGGTCCAGTTTTTAATAGTGTTAAGCAAGTAAAAACTGTTACATTTCTGTCATGCTACTTTTGTTCAGATTTTTTTAAATTATTTTTAAACTAGAATTTGTTAATGCTATTTAGAGAAGTAAATTTTGCTATGTTTATATTCTCTTTGTTAAAGAAAAAACATCTCTTTCAGCATGCTCAAAATCCTCCCTTTCCTATGTGTATTTGTGGCCTTCAGACTTCCAGGCGGATAGTCTAATCCATACTAGGGCCTTAGGGCTGAGACTGCAAAAATGAAAATGACGCATAACTTCAGACTCTCTGCTGAAGGGACAAATGTCTTCAGTGTCCTCATCTACTACCTTATTCAGGCAGGGGAGCCCCAAGGCATGTCTTTGGCTTCATGTATGTATGCAACATGTCAAGCACTCTTTTTGCCATTACAAGAACTGTATTTGCATTGCGCGTTTCACAGGCTTTCTTGTAGTACTGAATTTGATATACTATAGGCAGGCTTACACCTAATTCACTGGCAGTCCCGAGACTGAATGGTAAGACAAGATAGGTACGCTAAGAGAAAATATGTCATCTGCTGAAATAGTTATGTACCACGTATTTAATTGCCATTACCACTTCATTTCTCTGGTGCTCCAGAGTAATAGTGTTTAGATACTCAGATATGTCTTGGAAATCTGAGCTTCATACAGAAGAGTTTAACCCTTTTGTGCATTGGTCTGTTTGGCTTAACAAGGCTAGATGACTTTTTTTGAGAATCATGGTTGTCAATTAGCATAGTTTGAATATTGCAGAAGGAGTCTTGTTCTCGTTCATTCTGAAGATTCGCTGAAGTTCCTGAACGATGGAAATGTAGTGCAGGTACCAGAGCCACGTAAACGAGCCTTCTGTACCTACCTGAGCTTCAGGCCCAAAACAACTACCTTTGCTGTACTCATGTAGACGATATATCACTGTAACTTTCAAGTACTGACACTGGTGAAATTGTTGATATATTTTTTCCCACCTGTGAAAGTGCACTGGGCTAAGTTCCTGAAGTCAGCTGTTCCAGAAGTCAGCTGTTCCAGCTAAGTTCCAGAAGTTAACTGTACTTAAAAACAAAAAAAGTATAGTGACCTACCATTTTTTGCTTTTATGAATATTGATCATATCCATTTAATTTCAGTATTACTCAGTCCTCCTCCTCCTCCTGCCCAAAACCTCAGCTTTCTAGCACATATTTTGCTTTCACTAAACATCAAAACCATCTTTCTCTGGTTTTGTTTTTCTTCCAATATAGCAGCAGTCTTTTATCTTCCACGTCTCAGTGTTTTATTATTAACAAGTGATTGGAAGAATTTCTTTATGACTTATTAAAGACAAAATTTTTAAATTGGAAGGTTTAATTTGCATAATGAAATGGTTACAAGGAGGGTGTTTCCAAAGCTCTCTTGAGCTCATAGAAGTATTGCACAACACCATGATGGTGGGGGGAAAAAAAGGCATTTTTGATTAGCATCCTTCATGTTCCGTGTGCATGTAAATTATGTTTATTATAAATCATATGTAACTGCGTTTTAAATGCCAGAGGAGTATGGTATCATCTTCAAGCAGGAGATGGGAGAATAACTGTACCATTATGGTTCTTTCTGGTTTTTTAAGCAGATTCACCAAAAGGCCCTCACCCATCTGCAGGCATGAATGGAAATGTGCAGCATCCCACCAGCACCGGGCAGCAGCAGGTCTCTGCCATACCCTCTCCGAGTGCCAGCAAGCCTTGGCGCAGCAAATCCATGAATGTCAAACACAGCGCGACCTCTACCATGCTGTCCGTGAAGCAGCCTAGTCCTGCAACCTCCCCTACTCCATCTTCAGACAGGCTCAAGCCACCCCCTTCTGAAGGCGTGAAGCCCCCTTCATCTGGACAAAAATCTATGCTGGAAAAATTCAAGCTGGTTAATGCTAGGACTGCTCTGAGACCTCCTTTGTCACTGAGCTCAGGACCCAGTGACAGTGGGAGAGATGATGATACCTTTTCAGAAAGTGGTGAAATGGATGTCTTAAGCGGTGGGGTGAACAGCGGCGGCTCCACAAGTAGCAGTCCTAAAGTATCACCGAAGTTAACCCCTCCAAAAGCTGGAAGCAAAAATCTCAGCAATAAAAAGTCTTTGCTACAGCCAAAGGACAAAGAGGAAAAGAACAGGGACAAAAACAAAGTTTGCACTGAGAAAACAGTCAAGGAAGAGAAGGACCAGGTCACTGAAACATCTACAAAGAAGAGCTCAAAAATTGCAAGCTTAATCCCAAAGGGAAGCAAGACGACAGCAGCCAAGAAGGAAAGTTTAATACCGTCTTCTAGTGGGATCCCGAAACCTGGATCGAAGGTGCCAACAGCAAAGCAGAGCACTTCATCCGCATGCACAGGAAGTAAGGAGGTTGAGAAACTGAGGACTATGAAAGGAAACCAGTCCCAATCCACACCAAAATCTCAACTTAGCGAGAAGGCTTCTCCTTCCTCCGGTCTTGCTTCTTCTGAAGGGAAAGAACCAAGCACAGCTCTTACCCCGGGGTCCTCTGCAGCTCTGTCGGCCTCAGTGGCTGCAAGTAGCAGCCAAGGCACGGGAAATGGTGTCGTCCAGCTTCCTCAGCAACAGCAATACAGCCACCCCAACACTGCCACAGTAGCTCCTTTCATTTATAGGTAAGGTCACAGAGAGAAACTGGGTTTGTGTTACCATTTAGGAAAGAGAGCTAAAACGGATAGAGCAATGGTGGATCACACTGTTATGTTTCTTACCTCCAGTTTCTGTCACAGCTTCACGCACATGTTTTCCTAATATTATTTTTTAATTAACGTTACCGTATGAATAATTTCTTCCAAGAACTCTGAGTCTCTACCTTGTACAAAAACAATCCACTGCAAATATTTGCCATTTAAAATTCAGGATATTTTGATTAGAAATACAAATCACATGATACATTCCCTGTGCTGCTTTTGAAAGGTCACAGCTGAGTCAGGTTTCTAGTGAATATTCTTGTTTGCAATATAAGAACCTCAACATTTATTTGCTGATATTCAATAATATTTGCTTAAAATACACTGCTGACGTTTTCAGAGCATGTAACAGTACTAGTAGGATATTAGAGGAAAAACCATACATGACATTTTTGGCAGAGAGAAAAGGTTGCTGTTTGCAGGTCCTTTTCCTGTTTAGTTTTATACACAAACTAAGTATAGATTAACTCCATGGAGACAGTTAACTTTTACAGGTGATACAAATTCTTCTGATGGCCAAGGCTCTGGAATAGAGGAATGAACAGTTACATGTATCAACCTTCGTCTGAATTTATTTTGCTATATGATAGAGCAACTGAAGAAAAGCTGAGAGATTTCATTGTTGTACAGCTCAGAAGACAGAGTAAGTGTAGAAAGACTGGCAGGCTGGTTTGAGTAATGATTTCAGATGTGAGCTGTTGGAGGACTTTAGCTTCAGTTGTGGGTAAATTTAACATCTGATAAAATGACAAATACATTATTAAGCAAAATATACTGGCAGTTTTTGTTAGTGAGTAGTACTGTAGATAATCTTGGCTAAAGATTAAAGAGGTGCTGAAGTAGGCTCTGAGGGAGTATATATATCATTACATACAACTAAACATAGCTTCAAAACCAATCTGGATGAGTGATAAACTGTTTAAGTTAATTCTGAACAAAAGCAGTTCAGAAAATCATATGGGAGGGGAAAAAGGCATAATATAGCTTATATTTATTCTAATATGCAGTGGGTAGCCTTGAGTTTCAAATAAATGTGTCACTGAATGTGCTTAATATGCATGTTTCTTTATAACTATGTGGAATAACCTCGTTGATATAGATGATTTGCAGCGTGGTACATAGGATGGCCTACATATGTGTTAGGGTGCGTATAGAAAGAGAGAGAAAAGCTATGCTTTGCCTTCAGATGCAAGTCCTATTTAATGGCAATTTTACCACATATTGATGCCATTTCATTGCATGATGGAGATATCGTTCTTTTAAGCTTCATCATGAAGCAAAATGTATTTTGAATTTTAAAGGGCGATAGAAGCAAGCATCTTCCAGTAACGTTTGGGATTAATAATCATCTGTTTGCCTCAAACAAACAGCAAAGGAGACTGTATTTGAAGTTAAATCTCGCATGAAAATGGAATTCTCAGAGCCAAGGTCTGATCTCAGAATGCCATAAACCCAGAGTAATAGACTGACTTTGATGAAGTTACTTCAGTGTGTATCTCTGTAACTGAGAGCAGAATCTGACCCAAAAATACACAGTAACTACATTTCTTACAATTCTCAAGGGCTTTGTAATAGTACACAATGATTTCATAGAAGAATATAAATATAACCAAGGATAAAATATCCACATTTCCAAGGTCAGCATATTTATTTTTGTGGACATATGGCAAATAGAAGTATGCAGGAAGCTGTGGTACTGTATTTACACTTTCTTGCTCTTAAACATAACTGTTTTCTGAGCAGTCACCACAATTTATACACAGAAATTTCAGGTGTGCTTGTTAGCTGCTAGGACAGCTGTATAGATCAATGAGTTAATAAACAATAGTTACCATTCAGACTAAGTTTTTTACAGCTTGAAGGAATATCTAGGCTCTGTACGTTTGTACTGCAGTCCCTGTAAAATGTTGCGATAGAATTTAGTAACAACACAGTGCATTTTATCCAGAATCCTGCAGAATACTGCAATATACTGCAATATGAGTTTAGGCTGTTAACACAAGGATAAGTAAGCTAGTGCTTTTTCTGGTTTGTTGCTGATACCTGCAGATATCATGTACCTTGTAATGTTTGATTATTACTCAAGAGGATACTACTGTAGATTTGTGGGTAAAAGAAAGTATTCCAAACTGTCGCGTTGAGGCCGGCATGTATTTTGTTTAAACAGATAATGCAATGTTATAACAGTTATCAACACCCATGTTTTCAAGGAGTTGTGTATTTTTATTAATGGACAGTAGACTGAAAATACTGTTTCACTAGGCAGTTCTGAAATGATATCTTGTACGATTCAGCTTTGCACTCTTGGTGCTTTGTCCTATCTGATATCACGTTGTATTTTTAACACCATGGCATGGAAATTCATATGGGATTATTACTTCTCTTCAAAGATTAGCAGCAACAGAGTTGCATTTGAGATAATCTAAATGGGTATAATTTAAATTCTGCCATCCTCCTCAGCAACTGATTATTTATTTTCAAATGTGGTTGTTAATGTGTTATTTACAGCCCCTTATGTGTCCCCTCTGAAGTTGACTGCAGGGTCCGACTGATATAAGAAAGGCTGAAGTAGATGTAATTTATTTGCCAGAAAGCTTGATAAGAGAGGTACAGCAAGAAAAACAACTAAAAGGAAGGTGTAAGAGACGACTGTATAAATGTATAAAAGCATACCAGCCCCTACTTTAAATTACACATTCTTCTACATAGTCAGAATTAGAGAAAGATGGAAATTGTGCCATCTGCCAGAGTCCCTTAGACTCGTATTAAAGGTGGCCATAGAATTTAGTTATCTTCCTAGTGGTGATTAAATTTCAGATGGAGATGAGTAACACAGAAGTTTAGTGCTTACTAGGTTACAGCAAAACCAGGAAAAAGGCATTAATGAAAAAAAAGTCGTCTGAACCTTTCTCCTAAAATCTTCGCAACAGAATAACAGCTTAATTGCTCAGTATTTGGAGTTCTTAGCTTTCCTATGCATTGCTCAAAAATGTAATATAACCTGTAATTACAAACATTTTCTTGCACAGAGAACAGCCTGTTGTATGCAATCATTGCTTTATTTTTTGTGAGCCAAATCGTGTAAGTTTGCATTATTTCCATAAAATGGGAAACATAACTAATAGACCCAGGAGTAACACAAATGTCATCTTACTCCATGAAGCAAATCCTTAGCTGATGTAAATCATCATAACCCGACATGAAGTATGTGATATATTGGCAATTAACATTTGCTGTGGATTTGCTCAAACACTAAAGGAATATTTCAATAGGAAAATGTTGAGTTGTAACTGGATGCATGTACTGCAGTTTATTTTTATTTTATTGACTCCTCCAGTAATCGCTGTAGGAGCTTAGTGGGTCTCTTTTCCATGGCTGGAATACAGAATCTGAAGCGCCCAAGTCCCAGGGGCTGTGGTGCTCAGGAATTGCTTATTGCCTGAAATGCTGAAAGTATAGAAGCTGCTGCAGAGAATTAGCTGACCACTCATCATCCTGAGCTGCACTTCTATGTTGTGCATTGCTTAAATTTCAGTTCTTCAGCTAAATTTGTAGTTTAATGATAGCAACATCTGGAAGAAGTTTCAGCACTGTCTGAATTGAGACCCTGCAGAGATACTTTTTCAGTATCAATGCTGGACTACAAAAAACGGTTTGGCACTCCTTTTGTCCCTGAAGAATAGGAAACTGGTAACTTCAGCTACCTAATAGATTGGTATAGAGAAGATGGAGCCAGACTCTTCTCTGAAATGCAGGGTGATAGGATGAGAGGTAACAGATGCAAGTTACAGCAGGGGAGATGCTGATTAAAAGTTAGAAAAAAAATATTTTTACCTTGAGGGTGGTGAAACACTGGAGCAGGCTGCCCAGACAGGTTGTGGAAGCTCTGTCCTCAGACCTATTCAAGACTCAACCAAATGAGGCCCTGAGCAGCTTAATGTAACAAGACCTGCTTTAACCAGGTCATTGGACCAGTTGGCATCTAGAACATCTTTCTGATCTAAATTACTTTATGATTCTGTGAGGACTAAAGTTTTCACTAGATAGAGGCAGAGAAAGGAAATCAGTGTAATAAATAAACAAGTTACGAGGTACTAAATTCTTCTTCCTACTCCTTTCCTATATGGTGATTGAAACAATTCTATTACTAGAGCATAGCTTCAAGGGTGCATGGGAAGTGCAGAGCTGTGACAGATGGGAAGGAGGATATAATCTGGTTGCACCTCTGGAGGCACAGTGAAATTCAATTCCAGCTGCCTGTTCAGGATGTTTTTATACTGGCTTAGGGAAAAAAATAAACTATTCTTCAAGGATCCTGCAAACACAGCATCTGCAGGGTTTGTTGAAGCTATATTTATGTCCAGTTTTAATGACTAGAAGCTACTTCTGGTCACTGATTGTGGAGTTAAAATTAAGTTTTCAGTAAAAGACATTCTATCAATTAATTGTGTTTGTTCATAATAGATAGTGCTGCTAAAAATGCTGCAACTCTTTCTTCAAAAATGTGATGATTCAAAGTTACACTGCAGTGCTTTATTGATTTCCATTATTTACATTACTGTTGTGAAAATAAAACAACAGTCACCACCAAAGTTTTGCAGTTGTAGGTAGTGCTAAACATTGCCACCCACCAGTTCTACTTGTAACAAAACACAGCGTTTAGAAAAATCTTCCCATTTTCTCATGCTTGATTTTCAAGTAATTGTGCAAGAAAAGTTTCCAGTGTAGAGGTGTTGGCTTAAGAGATGGGAAGGAGGATAATAAGCGAAGAAATCATTGTAAACATGTACTTAATTAATGCTGAGTTAAAACAGTAGCTTGATAATTCAGTTGCTTGCTGTTTATGATCTGAAGTTATTCTTTTAAATTGACTAAAAAGGATGTTCTGTCCAGTCTTCTGTCACTGGCAACCATATTAACCCTTTCATAAACGAACTAAGCTTTATTTTAAACTAGTTAACCCCCACTACTCCAATGGGAAGGTTCCTCCAGAAACTCACTCATCTCATTGTTAGAAATTGTTTACAACCCACATTATGAGATTGCACCCATTTATTACTTTGTTAATATTGTCCTTTAACTTAAAAAGTTGTTTTCCCTCTTTTTGATCGCTCTTTTTAAAAATGTGAGGGAATAATCCCATCCCCTTCCTTCTCTTTTGCAAGGCTAAACCAAATTGTCTCTTTTCTTTCCTTTCAAAAGGGTTTCTTCTTCCCCATGAGCATCCTAGTAGCCCTTCCCTGCAGCTGTTCCCAATTTAACTCACATGTCTTGAACATGGGTGATCAAACTGCTCATATTCCAGATGTGGCCCTGCCAGTCTGTTACACTGACAGTGATACATATTCAAGACAGCTGCACCTCAGAGAGCTGTTGGGGGAAAAAAACCCAGCATATTCATCTGATATCTTTTGGAATGTTGAGTAAAAACCAAACAAATCTTTGATGTTATCTGTGTTTATCAAAGGTTGGCTGTTTCGTTAGAGACAGGAAATGACTGACTGTGTTAAAGACAGTTTATTAAGTAGTGTTCCAAATTCTGTTCTTAATTACTCCTGCACAGGCTCATTTTAATCAAACTGAATGAGCTTTTGCAGGTGTGATTGAGAGCAGGATTTGTCCCATTAAGCGAGTTTGATGCTTTTACAAATAGGTAGCATATAACTCAATGGGTTGGGGATAAATATATTCTCTGATTACCATGATTAAAATAGAAAACAGATTGTCCTGTTTTCATGATGGTTGCCTAAATTAACCTGTGCTGCAGATGCACAGCACTGGAAGAAAAGTCAATGGGGTTGCTTTGACTAAACTGAAATTATTTTCACTTTTCTTGATGTCAAGAGAGATGCAAGGATTTAGATTTTTTTTTAAGGCAATGGGCTGTGAATAGGTAGAGGATAGAGGGCCATTCATTAAGGCCAATGAGTAAGGTTAATGAGAAGATCTTTTAATTTGCTGCTTGCTTGCCCGGAGCTTAATCTGTGCTGCAGTCCTGCAGAGACCACTTGAGTCATTTATAAGGTTAATATGGCCCAGAGAAAGAAGTAAAACCCAGAAGTATAGGGGAAGAGAAATCTCACAATTTCACCTTCCTTTTTTTTTTTTTTTTTGAACTAGAACATCTGAGCTAGGCAAAGAAGCATCCACATGCTTTTTCCAATGTATCACATCCTGTGACAGGCCTAGAGCAAAGCAACTTGAAGTTTTAGGCACCCAGTCTATACCTGGACCTCCTTATTCCCCAAGAGCTGGGGCTCCTACATGGTTTTGCTTAGAAATCTTTCACCACTAGGCCATTCTCAGCCCATCCGGGCCAAGCTCGACTCCAGAAAAAATCAGGGCCTTGGCCATCATGCACCAGAAGGCAGGGTGCTGTGGAAGTGCTGGCAGCTGGCAACCCAGTGGACACCCGGTGCAAGAAGAGCTATTGATGAGAGCCCCATCCCCAGGTTCCTCCTTGGGGTACCTCCATCATGGGTGCCCAAGGACTGGTGCCTTTTGGCCCATCACTTGCACAATAAATAACCAGTTTTCTCAAGTAAACAGAACTTTAACTGCTGCAAAATCCATAGTCCTCTGTGGGATTTCTGTTGTTGCCTCAGATAATTAGAATCATTGATGTTTTCACCAAATTAAACAGAAAAATGCTGAATGAAGTCAGTACAGCAGTTTCTTTGTTATTTGTTTTGATAGCAAATCACATTTATTTTACATTATATTTAAACTTTCAAGTTTCCAGTAAGATAAAAGGGACATTTCATGCTTCTTGGATCTGTTATTTCAGGATGCCTGTAAATTTAAGAGAACCGCATCATATTTACATTTGGTTTGTGTTTCCATGGTTTTCTTTCTACAAATTAAATCAAACATTTTTAAATTATTAGTGTTATATGATATTTGTTATTCAGTGTTTTTACTTTAAGGCTTAGATTCTAATGCCATCTTATGTTCCAGAAACTGTATTTTGTGCTGCAATTAATCCCACCGATCAGATTCTAAAATTTGGAATGGAAATCTTTGGAAGTATCTCTTCTCACAGTGTTTTTAAACTTCTCTTCCTGGTTATAGCTGCATCAGGTTTTTGAAGATGGAAAAAAAGCCAACGAAACACTGAATAACGGAAATGTGTTTTAATTGGTATTTGGTACATCTCTAAAAGGTGTGATGTGACCTGGGCAAGTGAAGTTGTGAACAAGTGAAAACTTGTATTCATTGTTATTTTAAGTAAACAGATTCATTCATCATACTAAAGTTTACTTAGCTACTGTAAATCACTCATTACTTGTTTGTACTCTTGTTCCGTGTTTACCTATCCCCATTCACTAGATGAAGAATCAGTGCAAATGTTGGGTATTGGTGTCCAGTTGGTGTCCAGACCACTTAATCCTTTTCTAATGATAGATGTCCAAATAAACAGGAATGGATCCTTTCTATCCTCTCTTAGAAGACAGCTTACATATAAGGCTGTTGGTCACTCAGGAAAGGGTTTGCATCACCCTTCTGGGTTGGTGCAGTGATTGATGGTTGAACAGTTGCACAATCAGGAATGTGATGCCATAAGATCTGAAGGAGAATAGGTGAAAAGGATCCCTTCTTGTTTCTAACTAGAGGTGGACTGATGTAAGTTCCATATACATTTTGTGGAGAATGCTGGGAATACTTGATCTACACCCACCTAGCTGGGTGCTCTTCCTAGAAGATGAAAAGCAGCCTTCTGTTTTCCAGTCTTGCTCTTAACTAACTCCAGCCTCGCTCTGGCTCCAGCCCTGGCAGCTCTGTGATTTGGGTTCAACGAGAAGAGTGCGGACCACATCAAGTACCTTTACCATTATTATAAGTGCCTTTTTTCTGAGATGTGTTTTTGGGCTGATAGTTTGCCCTGAGCTGATCCAAAACTATGTTTCAGGACTAACCCAGACAGGAGTATTCATCAGCATTCATGGTCTCTCAAAGTGGCTTTAACTGAAAGTAGACATGTCTCTCATTTGTTCTGATGATTTGAAACAATATGGGAAAACAGGTGGGACAGTGTGTGTTCCCTGGGCAGGGATAGAGTGGGTTTTTTGTTACTTAGGACACTGTCCTCAAGCACCAAATGTAAAATTACATTCAAGGTCAGTAGGATATAGTTAACCTTGCAGCATGTGCTGAGTTTGTGCTTCCAGTAGTGTGTGACAGAGAGAAACAGTAGATCAGAACCAAAAATAGTTTTTTATACAGCAGTTGTGTGTTTCTAGCATCCCAAAAGTACAGAAATTGGTAAGAAGAGTGCATCAGATCAGACATAATTTACATTTCTATTTCTATGTAAGTAGAGTCAGAGTTAAACGATTCTAATCAACAGATTACACCACAACAGTACTTGTGCCATTGTACATGCATATATCTGCCCCCTCAGTTACTGTAATGAATTGCTGAACAAATCTATTCAGTAAGTAACTCTGAAGAAAATGTTAACTGGAAAGTTATTTCACAAATTAAGTTGCTGTAAAATTCTTTTAAGACTTAAGTCACTGTTTTTATTAGTTATACTTGTAAAATACACATTCATCACACAGTTAAATATTTGTGTTTACACTTTATTTGGTCATTGGAAACACTTTATGGTGAATTTTGAGAACTGAGCTATAATGGTAAAATTTTAAAATTAAGATATAAATATTTCACCAGTCTTTTAAGAAATCAAAAGACTGGATGTGCTGTTCATGTCAGGAAACCTGGATGAACTTAAGCTCTAAGTGAAGACTTTTTTCCATTTTATTTTGAAAAGTGGCTAGTACATCTGTAGACGTATTCTCTTACTGTATACAAACGTGGTACAGGTTGCTATTTAATGGCATTGTGGTTCAACAGTTCTTGTGTAAGCTAGATGCTACAGTTGTTCCTTAAGAAGAGACAATAATTGTGTGATCTATTTTGTATTATAATCCATGTGCTTATGTATTTCTTGCTACTTACCATTATGCAATAGCAAATAACTGTATTCTACAAAGGGTACCCGTTATAATTTATCAATGATATCCACAGAAATACACCGCCACAGAAAGTATGGGCTATCTCTTAGCGAGTTAATGGAAAAACTTTTATTATCACATTTCCCCAGAGTTATATAAGGGGCATTATCAAAAGAAGCTGCACACAGATTTAAATATCTGGGCCAGATTTCCATTCCAGCCTTGCATAAGCTTCTTCCCACATGGCCTTTCCTGCTTAATATTTCAGCAATTACAAGTTTTCATTTCCCTTATATATGTGCAGGGATGTCATTTAACCAATTTAAATGGATTCTGCCTATATCTCATTGACACCTCTTGCAGAGAAAAAGCGAGGAAACAAACTGGCTCCAAATTTCCTGGCATTGACTCTGAGTTGTTCCTGAAGAGAGAGATGGAGAGAGTTCCTAGTTGCTTGCAAATTTGTGTAGCTGAACTCAAACTAACACAGTAAGAACATGACATTCATGATATTTTCACCATATAGTGATACGATTCTAGATGGAGCTGCAAGTAACATTTGTTTTCATTAATACATGAATGACAGATAATAATAATCAATCTTCTTGCTTGATTTCAGAACTCTCTCAGAAAATGACAGTACCTCTTTACCACCTGGTGACTCCTGCACCAGTCCTACTAAAATGGATTTGTCATTCAGTAAGACTGCCAAACAGTGCCTAGAGGAGATATCTGGTGAGTAACACTAAGTCAGGAGAAGCCTATGAACTTCTTTATTTACATCTGTTTCTTACCAGGAGCTTTACGATGGGTTGAAATAATACTTCTGACCTCTATTCATGAGTGGTATTAAATATGCAGAAAATTTGGGTCATGCACAGTTAGTGCTTCAAATGCACAGTTCTCCTATCTGAACTGGCTCCTTCTGTTCAAATATCCTCTTCATCATTTTGCAGAACCTGGGCTTTCACAAGCTAGGGTTTCAAGTCATTATTGTTAGAGTCACACAGAGTTCTCCAAGAGGAGCACTGGAAAATCTACTTCAGAATGTTTGACATTGTGAAGCATTTAAGATCATCAAATTAAATCATAATATCAGAATTGAGACATAAATTGCACAAGATATATTTTGCTTTAATAAATGAATCTATATTCAGAAAAGGGGAAAATTAACAAGTTCTTACTATCGTACCTGACTTTTAAGCTGCTACTAGAGCTAAGCTGCTACTAGAGCTAAGCTGCTAAAGGTTGTGTTCTGGAATTCCTTGTAAACCTTGAGTAAAATCCTTATTAGGTAACAAATGTGAGAGGATTTTTTTAATCATATTGGAATAACTCCTTTGAAGTCAACAGAGCCATGGTGATTTCCATCAGCCCAGGATCTGGCCGTAACTCTGCCTATGGATGCAAAAAGCAAAGTGTGTCACAACTGACTTTCTCACCAGGACTGAATTGCACTGCAGGGTTGTGTGGGAGTACTTTCAAAGAGACTCTTCACCAGAACTGTTTTGTTGGGACTTGGGGGTTTATTTTTTTTGTTATTGTTGTTTTGGTTTTTTTTTCATTAGCATCTTTATTCTTCTTATTATTTTTGCAAGAATAAAAGGTGGAAACCTGTCCCATTGGATCCACCTGTAGTTTTGCCCTTTTAGTCCAAATTTTTAACATTCAAATGAATTTATAACGAGTCATGTGGTTCTTCTTACACAGGATATAACTCACTTTAAAGCACTCATTTGACACAACAGTCTAAAATTATCTCTCCACCAGAAGGGAAATCAGATGCCCAAGCTTTGTGGAACTGCCTTGGCATTTAGCTGACTCATAGTGAAACTGAGGTTTTGTCCTGGTTTGTCTCAGTCCCTTTGGAAGTTTCCTGAGTCTAACATCCCTTATTTGTACAGCCAGCTTTTGTGATAAATATGTCACCCTGAAACATGGTGAAATGTTCCCTAGAGGTGACGCATGCCTGTTAAAATTAAAGTAAAAAATTATTTTTAATTAATCCAGAAATCAGACTCATTGGTCTTGCATGTATAAAGAGTATAACTGAAACACACAAATCAAAAGATGTTTCAAGGAATTGTCCACAGAGATGCTAAAAAAAATAATATCGATTCAGTACCTGCTGAAACGATCAAACGGGATATCATGTCTCCTGGCCTTTTACTATTCTGAACAGAAATGGAACAGCCTCAAAAAGAAGAAAATGACATAAAGGGCACTAGACATCAGAGATGTTTCTAATCTGATTATTCAGACTCTGGCTTTAGCAATTGACTGACATAACAGGCAGCAAAGCAGAACCACTGGGAAAATGTGATCAATGGTTTGTTGTATACAGAGGAAAACAGATGTGTGTCACCCAGAATTGGCTGTTAGCAGCAAAAAGAATGAATGGATCAAGTACTACATTTGCCGAATAAATAATTCTCTGCGTTGGTGAACTATCACCAAGTCATTGGTGATTCTGTCATTGGTGAACCTGCATGGAAAAAATCTCATGTGATGGTTATTTAGGGGAGTATTCCATGATGGATTAGCCACGAGAAAGGACAATTAAATTCTGTTATTTAGGAACATCTTTATTCTGGTATGACCAATGGATCTCCATAACAAGGAGATAAGCAAGGGTTATTTCCTTGATCTGGTCAGTTATATCTAGGGTGTTAAGACATGAATCCAGAGTTTCTTTCACTTGGATATTATAATTTTCCTGAAATCTTCCACTACTGCTATGAATGGGCGTCATCTTTATATTATCTCAAACTTCTTTGCAACTTGGTAGCCAAACACAATAGCACAATATATTGATAGGCAAGAAGGATCAATAAAGATCATGCAAGGGACTGAGCATCTATGGAAACGACTAAACATCTTGTAGGAGAGGGTTCATAAAGTGCTGTCCGTCCTGTATTATATTTCTGCTTCATTAGTCTTTATTATTTTTGTGATGCCAAATATTTGCAACTAAGGCTAACATGCTCAGGACTAAGATATCTTAGCCCATATCATTGTATAAACTGTTTCTCTACTTTCAGAATATTTACACACTCATATTTGTTATTGTCTCTTGGCTGAAGATTACTACTCCCATAAGTAGCCAAGCAGATTATATCAAAGCTCCTGATCCACTTCAGGGCAAAATCAACCAATCAATATTAAGCTAATGCTGTAAGCGTGGCTGGTTCAAGGCTTCCCCACAATATAGGTAAAACCTGGATGGGGAAAAATAATTTTGAAAAGATTTAGGAGTGGTTGTTCAGGCACCATTCTCCCTGAGTGATTCAGGATACCAAAACAAAGCTAATTTCCTTGCTCTGGTGGTGGACGGTCATGGCTCTGTTACCTGTGCCCAGCAAAGCAGTTCACATCCCTTCACCAGTGTCTGAACACCAGTGATGGGGAAGTAGAGAGGGAAAGCGAGAAGCTGTAGGAGTAGTTTCCAGTTCTTCTCTGCTGTATCTTCCTCCCTGTTTCTAAGGGAGCCAGTTACCTTTAAAACCTCTCCTGTCTTCCAGCTCAGAGCTGATGAAAGGATGGGGCAAAGTCAGAGCACGTCACTTGTTTTCTGCCCACTACTGGGCAAGTGATCACTTGGTTTTACTTGCACAGCCATTAGGAGGATGGTGCTGAAAGGCGAGGGAGATGGTGAGGCTGATGGAGACATGGACCCAGAGGTGCTGCCCTGATAACCTGAACAACCTCTTTATTTACAGCTTGTCCCCATAAATCTACTGCCCTAGGTAATTTCCCACATGGTTTATGCCTAAAGCCAGTTCTGCCTCTTGGTAGAGCTACTGTAAATCTGGGTTTCTTCACTGTTCCTCCATCTCTGCTGGGAATTTGTTCCAGATGTGATCTGAAGTGCTTCAGACTTTTTTCCTACTTTTTTTTTTTTCTCTGAATATTCCACAGCTCAGCCAAAGCAGTCCCAGATGTTTCCATGGTGCACGTGCAGATCAGCGGTGCAGCACATACACAGTAGGTGTAAGGCTTCCAGCACACCTTGGATCCCTTCTGTGTGCACGGTGCCAGTGATATCCGTACACATACTGAATGAGTCCCATTTGTAGGCACGGGTCACCAGTGCAGTAGTTTCGGTGCATTCTGCATACGGTAGACTTGTTGCACATGTGGCACACAGATGTGTAAACTTCTGTCCAGGAAATCCCAGACAGAAGTCTAGGAGTCCTAAATAAGGACCAGTTCTGCAGTCATGTATGAACACTCTTTCTTGCATGTACTTTATGTACCAGTTGCCTCAACAAGACTACTCACCATGTTTCTGCAAAACTGGAGTATAACTTTATAGACAGGATTTTCAAACGTGAATGAAAAGAAAGGCTGATAAAGTAATCTGTTTTGGCGTTTATTTTTCATGGTATGGCTACGAACAAGCTGTTCAGACTTTCTTACCCAGTATTCCTACCTGTAGTAGCTGTGACATTTGTCAGTCTCTGCTGCAAGATTATAGGAAAAGGATGTCAGTAAGTTAAGTATTTAATAGTCCACTGTAAACTGTACATGTCAGTAACTACAAAGTATTATTTTATTAAATCAGTGATAGTGTTTGGGTTTAACAAGTGTTTACATGTTCAAAGAGCTTAATGCAAAGTGTTTGATTAAATAATTATTCATGAATTTACAAATATTATAATTATAAAAAAATCTGAGGGATGAAGCAAAAATGAAAGAGTAACTTTAAGAGTTATAGGCCAATATAAATGGCAGGATTAGCATAAAAACATTTAGTTTTCAAGCTTTTGTATTTACTGTGCTTCTGTTTTGGTCTCTGAAAGAAATAGTTAATTAATAGATATGGAAATAGTTTACAATTTTTTTTTTTCAAGTAAGCTTGGCTGAAGAGATTCTTAATCTTATGCATTTGCAGATCTGCTACATAATTCATTTGTAAGGCTCCAAACTGTGCACTGAGACTTCAAAGAAAGTCTTATCTGACAGCAAAATTTTTCCCTAGATTATTAGTTCTTAAAATCATTTTTATAATTCCTTTTATGAATGAGACAGTAAAAATAAGGTAATATGTTACACTGACTGTGATGGGTTGGGCGGGTTCCCTGGGCTGTTCTTGATTTAAACATATTCCTGTGTGGTGGGTGGGGAATACATTGAATTGCAAGGTAGTTGGGGAATAATGCTCTGTCATGACATTTGCTCTCCTCTGGTCTCCTATACTGTCTGCTTAGTTTAGAAAGATGTATTTGCTTGTTACTATATTTCATACATTTAAAATGGAAGGATGGGCTTTATAAAAGTATTTTTCAATAAATAAATCTGAGGATTTTCTACATTGCGATTTTATGCTTTGTCGAATGACACCCTGCAAAGAGGTGCGGTAAAGCAAAACGATAAATTCAGTGTTCTTTGTGTTCAGCACTTGGTCCAAGATGTACGTATGTCTGCTGTATCTGAGGATGATCACGATGATCTGTCGACCAAGTGAGCCAGTGGGATTAATGAGAGAAAGGTTCATATAATCTTGTAATTAAGGGCAGTAGTACCGTGTTCGTACACACGAAGGCTGAATGAAGGTTGAGTGATTAGCCCCAGTACCTCCATATCCCAGCATTTGACTCATTGTGTTTTTAACATATGTAGAAAAGGAAATGAGACAGGTGGATGCTGGAGCTGCCAGCCACCCTCATGTGGCTCCCACACAGTTCAGGTGTCATTCCTGTACCCGGACAATGGTCCATGACCTGTGCCCTGCTGGAGCTGGACTGCAGTGAATAGCTCAGGTGGGAGAAGAAACAGGTTAGCAGAGACACTGGGAGCCACTGGGTTGCCCAGGACTCAGCTGTACCCTTGCCAGAGATCCTTCCAGCCTGCAGTGCCGTGGCACCTATTGCCAACATCATACATGAGGTTCGGCGTGGCTCATTGTGCGAAGACATTTCATCCCCTGCCAGAAGTTTTTCTGCTTCCAGGTGAAGAGAGAGCTAAATATACCTGGCCAGTTCTGGCAGCCTTGCATCTGGTCTATTCATGCTCAGAGCTGAGTGGCTGCACTGTGCATTGCTTCCCTAGCAGAGCAATGCTTAGCACGAGGGAGTACACCCTGTCCACAAAGCTTACTGAAGCCAGGTACAGCACTGCAGGAATGACTGCTACCAATGACCAGGTGTGCATGCTATGAGCTCTGCATGGAGGCAGAGCAGGTCCATATCTGCCTACAGCTGACCATGGAGACAAGCCACTGACTGTAGCTGTTTGGGCATGAAAGGGCAGATGAGAAAGTTACCATCCATTTATTTGAAGATTCAGAGAGAGATTCAGCCTTGCTGTTTAGGGTAGGAAAAGATCCTGTTCCCTTGATCCCACCGCGCCGCAATGCTGTGCGGGCCCAAATCATTGTCCTTCCTATTAATTTGAAACATAGCAGCTGAGAATACTGTACCAATTTGAGTATAAGTTGAGGTTTTAAAACCATGAAGTGGGAAGAGAGTGAGATTGCCCTTCATTTTGCAAATTCCCTATTGTAAATACAGCCCTGTGAAGGCTTTCTAATAACCTCAATACCTTCCTCAGCTGTGCTGAACAGGCTGTTACAGCTGCACAGCGCCGGTAGTGTGTACTGGTGCGGGGGCACGCGGGCAGTGCTGGAGCTCCGCTTCCTCAGCCGGGGCCGTGTCACAGCATCCGCACCAGCGTGCCGGGCTCTGCTGCAGGCAGGCACCAGCACGTTCCTAAAAACCTTTAAAGGGCCCATATGCCACTGCAACTGGCAGACCCTGGGGGGAAACATAGCAGTCTCACCTTTTGTTTCCATGCTGAAGAAGTGGCAGGCATTTAATATTTGGGATGATTTTGTACTCAGGCTGACAGAGCATTTTGTCTCCTCTTACTTTGACTTTGTGGGCTAGGTGGGGAGGGGAGTGGTATCTCTTCTTGTTGTGGACCCTGTCTTTCTAGGAATGTGTCAGTGATTTCATATGGAAAACCATCACTGCTTGAGACTACTGAATTTTTTTCTAGATTAGTCCTGTGTTTACAAGGGTTACCCAAGAAAAAAAGTACCCTTCCTTTAAAATTTCTAAGAAGTTTTTCCCATGTATTTTTTTCCTTATGTATCTTTAAAAACTGTAAAGTGAGCCAGCAAAAAGCAAGCAGTACACTGAGATTTCTGTTAACACACATTTATTCATACAGGAAATCTGCAAACAATCTGTAATTCTTAAGGTGGCATTTTTAAAGGTTACTTCCCTGTCAAGGTCTCTCAGGTAGGGATTTGAGGCAAGCGTATTTTCACACTGACAAAAGCAGTATATTGTTATACAGCAATTTTCATATTTGTAGATTTCTACATAATGTTTTACAAAATTTAAAAAGTTTGTATCTAAAAAATGAGCACGATATTCAGCTAGTTTTTGTTCATCTGTCTATTACTTCTCAGACTAATAGCTTTTTCTCTGTGAGAAAAGGTATACATTTAAACATAACTCTTCTTTCTCTCTTGATAATGTATTTAAAAACATTTAGAACTGGTGAACTTAGTTCAGGCATGATACTGAGTTGCTTTATAAAAAAATTACTATTTCTTAGTAGGTTTTCTTCAGAAGACTGTGAAACAATGATTTTATTACAGCTTTTTAATTCTGTACTAGACGCTGAATCTCACAGAGATGCAAACAAGAAATATTTTAAGGAGAAAGAAATTAAATATTTCCTTTTATAAATCACCTTACTGGGTAGGTACTGTTGTCTTTCATTTTTAGCTTCTTTATGATCTTAAATTATATTTTTTTTTTATTTAGAGCAGAAATTGCAAGACTGAAGGTCCATTTGCAATTCTGCTTTTAGCTTCCTGCACAGGGAGTAGCAGTGATATGGAAGAAATAGTTTGTCATCCTTACCTTTCAGGGAGAAAAATAGGATTTGACTGTGAGCTAGGTCTGTTACTGTAGCATCCCATTCAGGTGAAGCTGTGTCTTGAAACCTGTGGCACTGTAAACTGGGCAGAGGCTTCTGTGTCTCCGCTTTAATTCACCAGGATGTTTGCTGCCATGGCAGCCAGCAGCATTCACTGCAGTAGCAGAGAAGAGTCGTATATCTGGGAATGCAGGTTGAATACTAAAATGTAAGGAGGCTTGTGCAGAGCTTTGCTTCAGTGGTTAATTTCGGCTCTTTATTGAGCTCTGACGTGGAGGCTGTACTTGCAGTTCTGTGTCAGCCCATCTAAAGTGAAGAGCCGTGCACTGGGATCAGTCATGATCTGGTGAGAGGCGGGGGGGAAGCCCGAGACAGCACTTGTGCCTACTTTGGATTTCAGAAGACAGCAGCTGTAGACAGAGATGCAGGCCCACTGCTCCGATGAGACCGGTGATTGGATGGAGAGGGGAAAACACAGTTGGCTTTTGGGATTACTTCTGTGCTGGAGCAGAGTGTTTGATCAACTCTCTTCTGCTTGAGAGAAATCCAAGTGAAAATGACTGTAAGTACTGCAGATTAATGTGACGGGAGAGAAGTGGCTTAGCAGAGACAGCAGCATAATTTTAAAGAAAATGACTGTGCCTGTCTAGTCATTTACAGTACGTACACTGCATGTTTGAGCTGTGCTTTTCATTGCAAGTGCAAGTATGTGCTACCTGGGATGTGCAGCGTGCGGTGCTGGAGGGATCACGCACCAGACCTTTCCAAAGAATTGAACGGCTGTCCGTCTCAGAAATATGAAATCTAACTGAGGTGAAACCCCAGCCAGAAAGATGCAGCGATCTGCTGAACTGTCAGTGTTTAAAGGCACGGAGGTTAGAAGAGGGTGTGCTCGTCTTCAGAAGCAGAAGTCTCTAACCAATCTCACACTCATCAGCGAAGGGGAGAAGAGGCGATACTCATACAGGGAGAACTGGTTTGGAAACGCCTCCAAGTCCAGCCAGAGTTACCATCAGCAGGAGGCAGAAGCTGGGAGCAGAGGCTCCCTTTCCAAGGCACTCTCGCAGTCAGTGCACTCTCTCTGCCACCCCAGCCTCACCACACCCCAAGCGTTTCAGGCGATAGCACCTGCTGAAAGCAGGACGTCCAGGAGGTTGGGAGACTGCCGTACAGGTGAAGGCTTCGAGACTGACAATAAGGAAAGGGGAAAATCAGGTGATGAAAATGCATCCTGCACATCCCATTTCCCCAGCAGGAACTGGTCAGAGGAGGAGGAGGAAGGCTGCTTGCGTGAAGGGACTGCACATCTGGATGAAGATGTCATAATAACAATGCTGGGGGACCTAGAACAGGTCCTTTATACTGATATTTTAGGTAAGTTAACTTTGGCTTGACATCAGGAAGGGCAGGAGGAGAACCAAGTGTTAGCACATATCTGCATGGAGCAGATTTTTGATCTTGACAGTGATTTCATGAGACAGAACTGGGTTTATGTGCAATAGTATGCAAAAAGAGGGTCTAGACATTTCTTCCTTGTTTGCTTACTCTTAACTCTAAAGACTGTAGGAAATAAAGACAAATGTCTAAATCACTTTTGATGGGTGTATGAGCAGCAACAGCCTGTGAATAATTGAGCATAGTTTGCTTAGCTGTTTGAAACAATAAGGTGAAACATTTAAGGGCTATTAGTTTATTCATAAATAATTTAATTTTAATGACATTTTTTCTCATGAATTTAAAATTGAAATCTTGAATCCAAGGTTTGGTTTAGATAGAAAATGTCTCGGCCTAGCTACAAACTGTCCCTCTAGTATTGCTTCCCTCTTCCCCCCATTAATAATTTCATCCATATACGTGGAATTGTGAGTGCCAGCATTTCAGTTTAGTTTAAATAACCAGTTTAGTGATATCAGTACATGCCAGGGAGCATTTGAAGTCCACAGCCATAGGTGCTTCAAAAGGCTTCTGTGTTACTGGCTTTACTTTTCATCTCTCAGCCCTTTATAAGAGTGCTCAAAGTGTTCATTTCCAAAGCTTTGTTCTTCAGCCAGTCAAATGGTTGAAGTGGCTGCTTGCTTTTCCAAGGTTATGTAGCATGTGTCTAGCCTGGAGGTTCTTTGCTGGTGGATATGTTAGCCCTGACTGTGTTTAAACATTCAGGATATAATTTTTGCTGTGTATGTAACGTAAAAAGCTATCATCTCAAAATAACAAAGAAACAAGTATTCTCTTTTTATGCATACCTTTTTGTTGTTAGACTGTACCAGTATGCACAAAGGGGCCTCTCCTACAGATTAGAGGCTTGCAGCAAAGGAAGCTGAGTTCTCCACATGCCCCTGCTCCTCTTTAGCTGCATGTGATTGAGCAAATCCCTGTTCTCCTGTAAACCTCAGTTTCCCTACCTCCAGAGTAATACTAGTACTTTCCTTTGTGGATGCAGTTAATATCTAAGAGTGGACAATTCTCTGGGGAGTTGCTTATTATTTTTAAATCCTTTTATGAAATCAGACAATTAGTGGAATTATTATTCTCTCATTTATCTGCTTTGGGCTGTAATTACATGTGCAATTATAGGTAAGCTTCAGAAATGTGAATGTAAAAGTTTAACCTAGGTGATTGGTGATTTCTGTAAAATGTTTCTTTTGATCTCCTGTGTACCTGTCTCACACAATGGAAGAAATTAATGTGTTCTCTATAAATTTATTGAGAGAACCTGTAAAGGTTCACTGCTTACAGGCAAGAATTTGGGGAAAATCTTTTGGAATATTCGTGTTTAACATAAATAATGAAGCTACAAGTGATTTGAGCAGATTATATTTCATGGCGTCAGTAAAATATTTACATCAGACTTTCTTGTAAGAGGAACAGAATTTTGACAGAAAGTTTCAGGGTACCCTGGTTTTAGTCTTTCTTATCCCGGTCTCTTCACATATGAAATAGAATGGCTTTTCTTCAGCCTACAAACCAGAATCCCTTGAGATAATAAGCCAGGGAGCATTTCTGATATGTTAGGTCATGCAAATATGGATAGGCTCTATGATGGCAGTAGGCCATAGTAATAGGCAACAAGGTGCCTGGGGAAGTCTGGGCTCCCTTTGAACCCATACAGTGTGTCCCAATCCTGCTGCAATAAGCACCATAGCATCTCTTCTAGCAGGCACGATATAGCCAGCTTTCAGAAAAAAACCACATATTCACCATCCTTATGGTCCTCTGTAGAGAATGAGGCTTGATGTAGATGGGGAACCACAGTGCTGTCCTGAAAACGTAGGTAATGTCAGATGCAAGTTAGGTCTGAGGATCTTGCACTCCGTGCAGAAAATTTCTCAAGCATCGTGTTCAACTGTTTATACTTTCTGACTTGTTCATCCATGGTAGAGCATGAGTCCATTGATACAGCCTCGAGAGCAGCATGGAAAGAAAAAAGAACAATTATTTTTAAAACACTTAATAGTCACAGTTATAAGGATTTTGTATGTAATACTATGTAGTATTTTAAGATCATAAAACTCCAGTTGTATCTTTTTTAGAAAAAAAATGGTGGAAAAGTTTTGAAATTACCCCTTGTATCACTGAGAGATCAAAGATTAGACCTCAAACTTTTCACCTTTCCAAGATAGAATAACACCACTTTTTATGGTATAATTTGTCTGAAAGTAAAATATTCTCTGTAAAAATATATTTTGGCAGTTTGCCATATATATGTACCTTTTTTTTGTATTACAATTATACCTTAAGGCTTTGTTATGCTATTTACTCTACAATATATATTTAAAAAGACAGTTGCTGTCATTTTTACTGCAAGAATTTTCAGTGTTAACATACAACAGAGGACAACTGACAAGGATAAACAAGGAAGGAAAGGGCAAAGTCACTGAAAATATGAATTATATTCAGTTCCTCAAATAAATATAAAGGTAAAGTATTGTTTTGCCTTTAATTCTGCATGCTTACACCCTGGAATTTGTCTTTCTGTGTATAACAGAAAATTGTCTTATACCCACAAGCTACTGTTTCATCCCTGGTTTGAGGCAGGGCAGGTAATAAGTCGTGGGTCTCCCCCATATCGGTATTGCAGCAGGAACATAATGTGATCCTGGAAGTAAATTTGAGTGCATTTGGCTGAAGGGGGAAAGCAAAGGGCAGTGACAGTGAGGAACTGAGTGCACTGTAGGCAACTGCCTGGAGGCAGCCATGGACAGTCTGCCTGGGAACTGTCTGGGCTTTCAACAGCAGGTTCAATCTAACAGGACTTAATGGCCTCCAGCTTTGCCTTGGCATGAGCCCTTTGGCTTCACGGGAATCTCCAGGATGGTGCAGGAAACCCTGCAAACAGTATGTGGGATCCATGGGTATATTGATCAGCAAGGTGCTTGATTGAACACATCTAGCTTGAAACACAGGAGTGGTTGTGGTGATTTCGATCCAAGTGTGAACATTTGCCTCCTGCAAGGTATTACATGTGAAAATGCACACAGGTAGTTTATTTTATGGAGCAAAATTTTGTGAATGGACATGTCCTTGGGGTATGGCTTGAGAAGATGGAGAGTTTGGGAGCAGTGCTGTGCCTGTATCCCCACTTCTTGTTTCCACCCTGTCTGGGTGTTGACCCCACTGTCAGTTCCATGGTGCCAACCCAGAGGTTTATGGACTGTTGGATCATTAAACCACTGAAGAATTTCTTTGGAGTGATAAAACAAACAAGCAAACAGCAGTTCCTGAAGGACTGTTGGCTGCAGCAAAGAGGACAGAAGACATAGATGGGAAAACCTCAAACTGGCATTGCTGTCAAAGCTAGCTTGACATTGAGCCACAACTGCAGGGTACATTGGCTAGCTACATGCTACAAATGCATCATTTGCCTATCAGGGAAGAAATAAAGGGTATATGGACTGTATATGGAATAATTTATTTCCATTTAATGTCAGGAGTTGGGATTTTTCTTATCTGCCTGTAGAGTGTTTGGGCAATAGGACCTGGACTGCAGAAGAGGGTACAGTAGCAATTCAGTTTATCAATGAGCTCAAAGGCTTCATCCTTTGGTCAAAACTCAAAATTAAGGAGCTTAAGTGAACCATTGTTCAAATATGGTTTGCTTCTGCAGATTCTCCCTTATATTTGAAATAAATGTCACTGCACATGCTAACCCAATGCTTTTTGTAAACCAATGTTAAACCCATGCCTGTGGTTCTGCTACAAGTCAACCTTTTTCCCATGCCTTTGAAGAGATGTTGTGTTGAGATCTTTTTACCTTACCAAAATTTTTTTCCTGTAGAACTTTTTTCTTTTGCTTTGTTTTTCCAGAATGCTTTGTTAAATATAAAATTTTCATTGCTTCTGGCCTCATGTTGAATATTTCTCAGTGCTGTGTCTTATGCAACTTTTCTTGCAAGCTCTGCGTTAAGATCTCCTCCTTCCTTTTTTCCCATTTTATCTACTCTGCAAAGGATACATTTTTTTTTTTTTTATTTTCCCTCCTTCCCAAACATCTCCTACCTGTTTTCTCACTTAGATGGCACACCATACTTTTCCTCAAAGACATCGCCATTGTCGAATTTGTTATCTGGTATAAACTCACAGGCAAATCTGGGAGGAGGAAAGGTGGCAACAGAATGAGAAATACAGCAACTTGAAGATGTGTATCTGCACGTATATTTTACATTTCACAAATTTGAAAAATCATAGTGCTATATGGTATTTTGGCTCTACTTGCATTTCTGATCTTGAGTTTTGTATGATGTTGAGTTTAAATTCACCAAGCTACCTCCTGGTAGATGTATTCAAAGATGAAACAGTTTCTCAATGTCATGATGATTCCAAAATTAGATTAAAAGCTTGTTCTGGATGAGAATGCTGAAATCCAGAGTTAAATATTAGAAATAATTTTAGTGGTTGCACAATATAATTCTTGATGATAACATTTCCAGAATGAAGAGTAAAATTAACTTAGCAAGGTGAGGTATGACATGAAATTTATCACTGATAGAGTAAAAAAAAAAAATTATTTGCACTTCACGTTCAGCATTGTACACATAACTATAATAATGATGCTTCTTGCCAACCTTCTTTCAAGCAACAGATATAGGTCACAGCCAGAAGCAAAACACTAGCCTTGAACAACTCTGTGATTTTTGTCACAGATTCTCTTTTGAAATTCTCTTATTCACCAAAAGAAAAATGAAATAAAATTCCTTGATATAAGAATGTGCTAGAAAACATGCATTTTTGTTTCTTCATATATGATTTTTGGAGGTTGCTTTGAGGCTTATTATGTTTTTCTTTTGTAATGTGATAGATAACTTCTTTTTCCTTCTTTTTTTTTTTTTTAATTGTGTGAAGTAAACATTATTCAGGATGTTCCAGGTGAAGTTCTGCGGGCTTCACTGTTCAAGATACCAGACTAGCTTTTCACAAAGGATCCCTGCAGGCCGTTAAAATTCGTAATTGTATAAACGATGCATGTGCTTAGTGTGTTCAGATTTTTATCTGAAGGAGAATATTTTTTTTTTATCCCATATGAAGAACAATCTTCCCCTTCAGGAAACCATTACAGTGAAGGAAAGATGCCTTATTAAGTGCCTGACTTAAAGAGTACTTTGAAATAGTCTGGATGTTAAGTGCATACTGAAGAGTTGTTGTAACAGTCATCCCAGTTCTTTCCAGACACGGATTTACTGTGGCTTTATTTCCTACCAAGTCATGTAAAATGTCAAGGAGGAAAAAGGGGCTGTGTAATGTATCAAGTGGTCTGGGGCTGCATCATGCCTTGATTACAGCAGATAAAAATCCCAACACTGTAAATCTGAGTTTCATTAATAGATTTGGGCCCTAACAGGGATACTTCACCAGGACTCTTTTCCGTGGGTTTTTTACATACCACATGTTATTTAAAAGTGTATGTGTGTTTTATTACTGAAAGAATGAGGTTTTATTTTTTTAAAACATTAAAGGAACAGACGTGTTTACAATCATATGTGTGTATTCTCAACTGTGTATACATGTGTGCACTTTATTCAACCTTACATGCTTGTGTGCACTAAAATTTATGCTGGTTTTGCTGTTTTCTTCCAGGGGAAGACCCTGAAACAAGAAGAATGAGAACTGTAAAGAATATAGCAGACCTGAGACAGAATTTGGAAGAAACGATGTCCAGCCTTAGAGGGACCCAGATAAGCCACAGGTATACTGGTTTTGTGTAGGCTGCTAAAAATTTGGACTGTAGGAGAGTATTACTGGTTGCTGAATGAATTAGAGACTTGCAAGGGAAAATTAACTATGACACTAACCATACTGCTTGCTAGACTGCCTCAACAACTCAAATGTGACTTTAATATACTTTACTGTCAAAGTGTCTTATACAGTCATTCACAAAGATGGTTATTGTTTCATATGCATCTACTTAGAAGCCTATAAAATTTATTTTAGGTTATTTTATAAGTAGAGATTATTGTTTACACAAACACATGTGGGCACATGGAGAAACACACACACACAGAACTTTTTAAAAAAATATATATTCTTCCAGCCTTTGCTTTTCCTTGTTTCTCAGGAACAGAATAAAAGCAGTTCACTGACCTCTCCATTTTGTTTGGTAGCACATTGGAGACAACTTTTGACAGCACTGTGACAACTGAGGTGAATGGGAGAAGCATACCAAGCTTGACAAGCCGGTCCACCCCAGTGACTTGGAGGCTAGGGCAGGCCAGTCCTCGGTTGCAGGCAGGAGATGCCCCATCCTTGGGTGCTGGTTATCCTCGCAGCAGCACAAGTCGCTTCATACACACAGACCCTTCTCGATTCATGTACACCACCCCACTTCGCCGAGCGGCTGTTTCTCGCCTTGGAAATATCTCACAGATTGACATGAGTGAGAAGGGAAGTGGTGATTTGGACATGTCCTCTGAAGTTGACGTTGGTGGCTACATGAGCGATGGGGACATTCTTGGGAAAAGCCTCAGAACTGATGACATCAATAGTGGGTAAGTAGCACTTTTTCCTCATTTGAGCTAATGCATGATTGGCAGATTTAATAGGATTTTTCTAACAAATTCTGGCACAAAAGTGGAAGTTGCATTATGGTTGCAACATAAAAATATACATATAAAAAAAAAACCAAAACAAAAAAAGCCCCTAAGCTGCCAGTGATGTTCTCACCTGCCTTCAAATTCAGTTCTTCTCCTTTAACATCAATGTGGCTTTGCTATGAATTTTGATAAGAGCACAGGTACTTGTTATTACTTACTGGAATTTCTTAGTTATCTGGTAAACCATCATTTTGCACTGCTTGCTCTGGGATGGGTCTTCTTTTGGTATTTTTATGTTTTATTTGAGATGGTAGATATGGTATTGGGTGCAGCTGCCGAAAAGCAGCTGCTGACAGCACTGACTTTTCTCTGTTTCCACTTCAGATATTGTCTAGTATAGTCTGTGTGATAGGCCTTTATTGCAATTTTTCAACTGTGCTTATCATCTGAGCCATAGGAATATCTTTTCATAAAAGAATAGATACCTAGCATACCCAGGAAGAAGAATGGCAATTATTTTTGGTTTTGTTTGCTTAATCAGTTGATTGACTTTGGGGTACTGCATTCTCTGTGTTTCAAATTACTATTTAACAATTCTTATATGAATCCTGGAACATAAGTCACTTCACTCCTATGTATGTTAGAACTCCTAAGGCATCATTTAACAATAAAAGCCACGTTACTGTTTTAGTCCTACTTAAATTACTGTTTAGTGCTGTTGTTGGCATCTCAAGGCTGCTCGGTGGCTGAGGTAACATTGGTTTGAACAGAAGTCCCACAGAGTACATGGCCATGTCACACCACACTACTTTGCTCTGTAGAAATTTAGGACTCTTGCTGTCAGTGTAATCTTTTAGTTTGAAGTATAGCTATGAGTAGAGAATGGTGGCTGATGAAATTGGATATGATATGTTCCTAAGGGCAAATGTAAGTCTGTGACCAAAGCTCTCTCTAGAGTAGTGTCTCACCTCAAGCACCATCCAAAGATAGATCTCTAGAAAAAGCATAACTATAAAGAAAGCATATTCCTGTATCTCCCTGGTGCCCTGTCTCAGTGATCTGTGAGTGGAGCACTGCTGACAAGGTTGTCCACAGCATAACATTAGTGGCTGTCAAGTAGGATGCCATATTCATGTGTGCTAGAACAGAGAAAAGACATATGGAAAATGTAATACTTCTTTAACATCTGAAGACCTTTTATCATAAAGGAAATATAAATGCTGCCTTTGATGGATGCATGGGTTTTGTTGTTTTTTTTTTTTTAAAGATGGGGAATCCTTTGCAGTGCCTGATGAGTTGTATTAATTAGCTTATCACATTAGAGAATGAATATAGTCATTTTGTGTGACTTTTCTTTGCATCTGTAATAAGGATGACTCAATCGACAGTAAGTTGCAATGTGCTCAGTTAACATTTTTAGGTGTGGTAAATGTTAAAAACAAGTTAATAAGCTCTGAAATTTCAGGATTCACTGAGGCATGTAAAGTCTTATCTCCTTTATGCCTCTTCCATTTTCAGTTTAATTACTTTAAACACTTGGGGACAGGAATGCAGCAGTAATTAGAAATGAGGGTGAGGAAGGCCTATTGCACTTGTTAAGTCTTCATTCAGGCCTTACTTATACAGGAAAAAATCCGTATAGACTGGATTGCATTCAAACCACAGCTAAATTTAATATGCAATTCCAGAGCCTTGGAACCTACTGCATAATTCACCCCTAGCTAAATAATCTGTCAAAAAGGTTAAATTTTGTCTTTAATAAAAGGATAAATCTAGTGTGTAAGTGTGATTGTTAATTTACCTTTGAAAAAAAATGTGAAGTTACCTTCTGCAGACTCCAGATACCAGGGTTTCAGAAATCCCTTTCTGGCCAAATCTTACCAGTGCGTAAAATGCCTCAGAGTTTAGTTGAAAATAAGCACACTAAGCCTTTGTATTTTAATGCACTTAAGGATGCCTTCATCCAGATTGCCAACCAGGACATGATGCCGTCTCGAACTGTAGCTGTCACACAGTGCTACCCTACTGCAACTTTGCTCTCAAAGTCTGCACCAGCTCACCCACCCCGAACCGTGTGAGTGGAGACTGGTGCTCCCGGGCTGCTGTATTAGCCTCGCGGTCTCTGGGACAGTTGATTTTAATTAAATCAGCTCCCAGAAGGAACTGCAGGGAGAGGGCCAACAGAACATCTGGAGCACCGGCGATGTGTGTGTGTGCCTTGGCTTGTGCCTGGGAGTCTGTGTAGAGTTACTAAAGTTAATTGTTTGTGTACTTGGACACATGCTTCGACTGGAAGATGGATTTGAGTGGCACCATTTCACGGCTCAAGGAGAACTTGTGTTAAAGATTATTTGAATTGGAAGTGAACTCCAGTAGATCATTTTAGCCATCATCCTAGCATTGGGACTACAGTAAGCCTGTAAATTTATTTTGAGCAGGTTCACTGAGGTATACCAATTTTTTTTTTCTGTGTCTGTATACTTCTGTGTTAAGTGCCATACCAGTGCATGGTCCTTCACAAATAAATTTGTGCAAACTCTGTACTAGGTTGCTACACCACGGTTATCAAAAACTACAAGAGGGAAATGTAAAAAACAAGAGCCTAAGAGGGAAGACAGTTTAATGGAAGGTCCTTTGAGAAAATAATGGACAGGTCTTGAGAGTAGGACAGGCTTGTGGTACTGCTCAGTTATAAGCACCAAGACCTCTCAGAGAGGTATTCAACTGTAGGTAGGCATTCCAGAAATTATTGCTGCTGCTTGAAATTCAGAAACTTTTAATGGTTCTCTAGTGAGTAAGCAGCACTATACTCACTGTTCAATTCATTAGTCATTCATTATAATGTGAAGTGGTAGGAATCAAGCTAAAGGAACACAGAAAGAAACAGATTCTTAAATGTCATTGTAAGGGCTTCAGTGGATATCTCTCTCATATCTGAACAATTGCATCCCAGCAGGGACTACGGATTTTGGGTTCTCAATTTCTGTTCCCATTTAGATGGATGCTACTGATTTTTTCCTTTTTCTTTTTTAACTGGAGTTACGCTTCTTGCATCTTGTGTTATTATTTGACAAAACTGCAGTACTTAAAATGTACTTAAAATTTTCAAAGATACTTGAGGGTTTCAATCCAAATATATTTTAATAAAACAGGTTGGCCTGTAAGCCATCACAGAAAAAGACAAATTATCCTAGAAAATAGACATGTATCTGATCTCCCTGCACTGGGCACACAAAGTGAGAATATTTAGTATAAGTCTACCATCTAATAGGACAGCCTATACCTTAAACATTTGAATTCCACAGTCCATTAACTTTAGAGTGAAACATCATTGCCAGATGGCTGCATTTCGCACTGATTGACCACACATTTATTTTCAGGTACATGACAGATGGCGGACTCAACCTATATACAAGAAGTCTGAACCGAATACCAGACCTAGCTGCGTCTCGAGACGTCATTCAAAGAGGGGTTCATGATGTGACTGTGGATGCAGACAGGTAACAGTGCTTTGCTAAGTAAAAGGCTATCTGAGCTTTGCAGATATTTTTCATCTTTCATACCTGCTAATATATCACCATTTTGTTCATAAAGAGTAGCAAGAGAAAGCAAGCTTCTGAGACTGCTAGGTTTCTGAGCACACCATACACCAAATACCACAACGAATGGGGAAAAAGCAAATTTCTCACATGGGAAGGGGACTTGGGAAGAATTTGTTGTTGAATATGTAAGAGAAAATATTAAGAAGCCCAGACCTTACTTGCAATCTTGAATCTCTGAAATGGGACATGATTTTTACAGGTTGCCTTGTCAATCGATAGGCATAGGGAGAATGCATAGAGTCTCTAGGCAGCAGAGAGCTTGCATGTGCCTGATGATGTGGGTCAGAACATGCCTTTGGAGTTAGCTGGAACCAGAACCCTGGTCTCCTCCACCCATTTTGCCCTCTACCAGTGTCAGAAGAAGGCAGTACCTGTGAGCAGTGGGAAGCAAGAAGTGGGATTATATCCCATTGTCTATGCTGTGTGAAAAAAGAAACAATGCTATCCTGCCCCTATATGTGTATATATGGGTGTGAGCAAAAAAACACGCTCCCACTAGTACTTCTGCAGATTAGGCAAGTGTTTTCTGTTTCTTTTCCTTGAGCTTAAAGTAGATTTATATTGGTGGCTTGTATCCATGTCTGAGAAATAAAAATTCATACCCCAACTTTTGCAGAACTTAGAGCTGTCAGCTCTGAGGTTTTGGTCAGACCATCATAGAGATAAGAAGCAGCTGTGAAATTTGGCAGTCTTCAGTTTTAGGGGGTTGATTTCAGTCCCATCTTTTTAAAATCAAGTTTCTTTTAAGGAAAAAAATGTATTTAATCAGGAAAAGAGAAAAGGTTCACGGAGTGGCTCTGGTTTTACAAACCCAGCAAATTAGTTGAAGAAGTTCTAGGATATTAACCTAGGTATGATGTATTTTTTACTCTTCACAGTCTTCTGATGAAAATATGCCTGTGACACAAGTCAGGGATAGTCTGCATTAGTCAAACAGTGCATGTAATGCATCAGGATAAAGAAGATAATTTCCATCTGGAGAACCAGTTACTTAAAAAAGAAGGTTGCTTTAGCTGACATATTAACATTTGTTGACCTTGCAGAAAAAGCCTCTTTTAGATAGCAACTCAAACGAACACGGCTCGGTTCTTTGGAACACAAGCATTGACGTGACGCAAAGACCAGAGAAAGTGTACAGTAGGCGTTTAAGAAAATAATTTGGATAGAACTCAGGCAGTAACAGAAGGAGAAAATGAGAAATGAGATGTGGGCAGGAGGGACTTTTGTGGAGCTCTGTATGTGAGAACGAGAACCTCAAGCTCAAAGTGGGAGAGAGGGTGGAAAATTTAGAGACTGGGAGTCATGTAATTAAAGACAGAGAATCTCGCTAGCGCCCACGTTTTTGTATGTCTCTATATCTTTTTTTCACCTGGGAGTGAAGTTATTAGAGCTCTTCCCACCATGCAATATTCACACCCAGGTTTCAAACCACGCACATTTTCCCTGAAAAAGAGAGGTCCAAATTTAGGGATTTAAAATTTTTTTTTAGTATTCCTCAAACTCTAGGTGCCACTCAAACACTTTGTGTTTGTTTTGCTTTGAAGTGTTATTTAGTAATGTATGTGTTAATTTGTTCTATATAGTGTGCAGGTACATACATGTTTTGCATGTGACACCACAGGGAGGCTATCATAAGTTCTCAGTTGAGATTGTCCAGCATTTCCCAGTACATAAATCTGTTTGGTTTGTTTATACAACTTTGTCAGACTGGCTAAAAATGTGCTAGAAACTACTCTGCTGCTGCTGAGTCTTTCATCTCTGAGTCTATCGCTTGCCAGGTTGTGGAGCAGGGACTTCAAATTTGTCAGATTATTTTGGGTCTTGAGTGAAAAATTGACCAATTTTATGCAAGATACAAGGCTTTTAAAAAAATGAAATTCATGTGTATTCAGGAAAGATTTATTTGATCTCAAGAACTAAAATTTCAATATATTCCATTTTCACTGTGCATTTGCAAACTGCTCTTGACATTAGCAAACGGCATGAGCAAGACCCAAAGTAATTTTTGAGCTTAAAGGCTACAGATATGAAGTCGGATTTACCCTGTAATGACTGCTCTCCCTTACACGAAGAATGAAAGCTGGGCTCCTGTGGTCTGCTGGACTCTCTGAACGGGGTGTCATGGAACATACTATATGCTATCATGTGATTAAAAACTTTATCGTAATGCACAGGCATTAGGGATTTTAATTATGGATGTTCAGACAATTCTGGCATTTTCTGACCTTTCAATGCTTGATTTTTACAACCTTAATCATGCTTTGTTGACATAGATCTTTTTGTATATAAGTATATACTATTCCTTGAAGCAGCAAAAAGGTGTTTAGGAAGTGGAAAAAATTAAATATTTTTATGAGTTCTGATGACAACAAAACATATGCTTGCCAAAATAGGTCACAAAAAACCTGTATTAGGTCAAACGCACACACGAAAAATTGTTTATGCTGATCTTCAACAATGTGTGTCACATTTAGGGTCTAGAGAACAAGTCTTATGAGGAGCGGCTGAGGGAGCTGGGGTTGTTTAGTTTGGAGAAGAGGAGGCTGAGGGGAGACCTTATTGCTCCCTACAACTACCTGAAAGGAGGCTGTAGCCAGGTGGGGGTCGGTCTCTTCTCCCAAGTAACAAGTGATAGGACAAGAGGAAATGGCCTCAAGCTGCGCCAGGGCAGGTTTAGGTTGGATATTAGGAAAAACTTCTTCACTGAAAGGGTAGTCAGGCACTGGACCAGGCTGCCCAGGGAAGTGGTTGAGTCCCCATCCCTGGGGGTATTTAAAAGACGGGTAGACATGGTGCTTGAGGACACGGTTTAGTGGTGGACTTGGCAGTGCTAGGTTAACGGTTGGACTCGATGATCTGAAGGGTCTTTTCCTACCTTAACGATTCTATGATTCTATGATTTATGGTATGAAATCAGATGGAAAAAGCAATACAGAGATTGCTGACATTTGCTTTGTTTGGCAGGATAGGTTTTGGTCCTTCACAACAGTGTGGGTACCTGAGATTTCATTTTATCTCACATAGCATTTTAGATCTTATTTTTTCTACTCTGAACAAAAAATAATAGCGCTTGTGTCAAGGCTTCAAGGTATGCCTTGCCACTGGTATGATGAACTTCCATGAAAGAGAATTATTCTTCTCTCTGTCATCCCTGTAAATATGTGAAGGACATATGCATTTTCTCTATGGTATCATTAGTATAAGCCTTTTTCATAATTGGCATGATTTGCCCTGGACTTTCTGTTGTAAAGGACTCTGCTGGCATCTCTGTGCAGGCAGAAAATAAATGATATGCTGCAAATATCTGATTTGCATTAGCAGCCAGAAGAGAAGTTTCAGTATTCTGTACATCACTAGAGCCAGCAACTTTTGCTGACAGCAATGCCATGTTCATCATGAAAACTGAACTTGTGTTTTCTCTGACAACCTAAATTACAGCGTCTGCTTATATTTTAAAACTTTTTCTTTTTGTGAGCTGGCAGTACATTATTCTTCAGATAGGTGAGCTGATGATATCTCTAAGGGTAATGTCATTTCTGGGAAATGTGTACTTTCAGACTGATTCTCATTTCATGGATAAATCAGGAATCAGGAATAATTCATTGAAATTAAGGGCATGGAACTGGTGTAAAAAGGCGATTGGGTTCCCAGTTTGATTCCACTCTAAACTGGTTTCAGATAGCACCTGCATCTCCACTTCTTGCCAAAAAGCAAGGGGTTGAAGGATCTCCATGTGAAAACCTAGCCTGAGAGAGCTCGTCCAAATAATAATATTAAATTGCTCATTGAACAACTTCATAAAAAGTTAAATCCATGAATGCAACATAAGCCAAGGCTTAAGTATTGATTGCATACTGCTCTGGAAAACACATTGGTGTAGAAAGGAACACAGCATATTTGCTTGTTCTAGGGAAAGAATTGTAATGGTTCAATGAAAGGCTGAAGGGACACTGGCAGCATCAGATGTCAACAGTTGTATCATTCTTTTTGTGATTTTTTTTTCTAATTTGGACTCTTTTTGGTCTATAAATGCCTATTCCTTGCAATTTACCTTGCTTCAGATACCATAAGAAATTAATTAGAGAGGAAGATGGATTCTGTGCAGCGGGTGTAACTTGGGATGTGGCTGGGAGAGGTCTCAGTTGTATGATATTACTTTTCATTTACTGTTCTGTCTTCCTCCTCTACACTCTAGCACTTGCCTTCTGGGACTCTTAGAGGGAGTATTTGAGGAACATTCTTGGAGTTCAAAACCCTTTTCAAAGTAAGATGAGCCAAAAGAGATTAGACATAAGCACATAAAATGAATTATGTTCTTGGGAAGAATAGGGTTTATTGGAAAGTAAGCTGCAGTGTTTCCAAACCACCCTGTGTTGTCCATAAAAACTGTTAGGAAATTTTAAACAAGCCCTTTTAGAAGGGGATATAGCTCCACTGAGATCAACCATTGTCCTTCCACCCCCTGTACCTGCTGAATTTAGTGCACTGTAAAAAGCCACAGTTTCCTTCACTTTCATCAGTCAACAGTCAACATAAGTTGTGCAACCACTTTCCCCTCACATCCCTTGAATGCACTCTTCTTTTTTTTACACCTTTTCTTCAGATGAAACCCAAAGCTTTAAAGGTAGCCTGTGCTGCTTAGTGTGCTTTTATCATGACCCGCTTCAGCTGTTTTGCTGTTGCATTGAATCGGAGCCCCCGTTACACAAAGTTCTTGTGCACAGGGAGTCTTTAAAATGCTTCCACCATCTGTCACATGTGCAGAAGATTTGGCAGTTATCTCAGACTAGCTCAGGCTGGCCTGTTTGTTCTCAGCCAAACCATAATCACCATAATACATTATTAATTATAATTATAATAAAATAATTCCAGATTTTGCCTGTCGTTTATTAACTAACTTCCTGCATGAATGACTATAAGTCTTCTTCTGGTGTCTGTCTGAGTAGATGAGCCTTGAGTTGGAATATTGTACTTTTGGAAAAGGAACTTTTCCAGAGTTCAAAGGAGTATTGAATTGAGAGCCCTGTTTCGTAGGGTTGGTAGTATCAGAAAATGCTGAGAGACATCATGAACAGTAACTTAAAATCCTAATAGAATACAATGCCTGTTCTCATGCTGTGAAGTTTTGGCAGCACATTGAAAATGCTGATGTCATTTGAAATTTAACCCTTTGGGATGTTGTCCAGTGGACAAGCATACTTTATGTGTTGCTTTTCTATCCAGATGTTTCTGCATAATGCCTATTTCAGCACTGCACTAATACTGTGCTTTCTGCCACGTGTGCCTGCAGTTTGGTGTTGATGTGATCAGTGTTCTGCTGTGTTGCAACTATTACCTGTTCACTTTGCTGTTTCTGGTAGCAGAGTGGGATTTACTACAGATAGGAATTGTATATAGCACAGTATTAGTGATATTCACTGTGTGCACACGTTCAGCCCTCTACCCTTTCCTCTGTCTCCCAGTTTTTCAGCTGCGTCCAACTCTGGGTACCAGTATCTATGGCGATAATACAAACATTCATCCCACCAATATGAAATAACAAAACATAAAATAGATATGCCTACTTCTTGCTGTCTAAGACTTTCTTGGGCAAAACTGAGTTTTGCTACAGATCAACTGTGCTCTGTGGAGAGACTCCGTATACCTTTGCATCTGCCTTCACCACTAAGTATGCCTGTGATTGCTATTCTGTGCACAACCTAAAAAAGTCATTAGAGACCTTAAAGTCAGTATGGTTCATCCAATCGTGTGATCTGCTATTATTTTCCTGTCTGTGATTTTACAGTATTAGTAGGTTCTTAGGATACTGAAATAATTATAAATATCTCTACCTCACTGTTTTTGCAGTTATTGCTCAAATATCTCCAGAAACCATAATTAAAAAATCTCTCTTGTGAAGCAATTTAAATTTTAAACTCTTTTTACTATTGTTACTCTCTTCTATACTTTTAATCTTCCATAATTTCTTCTCACAGCTGTTGCTGTTAACATTTCCCCCCATTTACTTTTATTATTCTCAAATGATCCTGCATTTTCGTAATCTCTGGTGTAAATCTTTCTTCATTGTGGCATCTGTTAGGCTATCAAGAAAGTTACTCCTTAGAAGTATCTATTTCGACATGTATCTCGGGTTTTATTTTTTCTGAAAACTAAAGATGCTATATTTAAGTACCTAAAGCATAAATATGTGTGTATCCCTATCTGTAAGAGCAGAATAATTGTGTCAAAAGGAGCACTCCTGGTTTTTTGGCTCATTATGTATTTGGCTCATTAAGTATTCAGGATTGTTTGAGGATAAATAGCTTATTTTCAAAGGCATAATGAAAAAAAAATCAATAATATTCAGATTTTATACAGCATTATTAATTTAGAAAGAATGGTATTTGAATTGAGTATGACTTTGTTTCTGGTCGTGATTTCTAAAGTAAGGATTTGGACAATAAGCAGAGCAACTGGACTTTGATCTAAATTTGTGAGGTTGTCTCTTTCCTTAGTTGCTTTAAATATCTATAGAAATTGCCCATAGAACCACAAACCAAAACATGGAAACATTTAACAGCTGTTTGAGTTTTTAGGTTCAGATACTTTATTAATATCAGTGACACAAACAAACTGCATTGTTAGCATGCTGTCATTAGTATGTTAAACTGTCATGATCCTGCAGCATCATGTCTGCAGACACGTTTCTTTGCACCCAGCTTACATGAAGAAATGACATTCAGAAAAGGCAAGAGCAGTGCATGGCAGATGTTTACATTAAAACAAGACTGAGCTGCAAGTGATTTTGTGAAATGAATGACAAATGAAGTTTTTCCTTTTTCATTTTTTGTCTAGTGACAGAAAGAGGGACAATATCAACTAATTTCAGTTTATATGAAAGAGAAATTCATGGAAATAAGTTTCTAAACTTTTGCAAGGAATGGAAGCGAATTACATTCTGATGTGATGCTAAATGAGCTGAGCATATAGTTTGCTGTAGGGTCATTAAACTGAAGGCTGGCTGTTTACAGCTGATGCATTTAGCATTCTCACAAATCTACTTTTTCAAAGCGGATGGTGTGGAGCTAGGTATTAATGTCATGCAGTCTATTTGCATTCTTTATTTCTGCTTATCTCAAATTTTGGTTTAGAGACTTTAAAATTATTTTAAATGAGGCTGGACTTTATCGTATGTTAACAGATTGCTAATACTTCCCTTCAGGAATGCAGATAGTTTATTTTGGCTGTAATCTACTTCTGAAGAGAGTACCAATGTTTTTAATAGCAACTACCTAAGACGTAGTTTACAGTTTCAGCTGGAGCATCATTTTGGTCCACTTCTGTACTTCATTGTTATCAGCAAAGACTGATGTACTGCCTCCTTTGTGTTAGAACAAAACATGGGTAGCAAGATTTAAATCATTACCCAAAATACCCCAGGCTCGAATATAAAATTAAAGAACTTGAATCTCCTGCGCAGTACATATTTGAGTCCTGAAGTCAAGAAACATATGAAGTTCTTTAAAGTGTCTTGATTTGTTTGATGGCTGGAGGAAAAGATATTGTAATTTTATTCTCCTGCATGGTTATTAAAAAAAAGTCATATTGAAGTTTGCAATAGAATAGGTGCAATTGAGATTACAGTTCTAACATTAACAAACATGGTGTATTTTAGACAGATGCTTCATGAAACAATATAAAAATTGTGATTTTCATAATTTAGTATTGGAGTTGCAGCAGCTTGTGATCACTAAGTTGCCTTTTGTTCTAAATTGCCTCAGAGACCTACTTCCTTGTGGACTAAAATATTCTTGTTTCTTCCTTAAGTCATTTATTAAAGAACTGGTTTATAATAGCTACTTACCAGATTGAGGTAGCTCTTGGTACGCATGCTTGGCAAACAAAACATATTAATTATAAGAATGTTCCAATTAACATTTTCATAGAAAGTAATTCATTTGTAACAGTATAAAAATCCTTTGCCTTGAATTTATTAGGTATAAGTTCACTTTAAAGAACATTTTTATTTGGCAGCTTCAGCAGACCTCTAAAATGATGAGAAACAGGAAAAAAATGGAGAGCCACATCATGGTGCACTTTTTTGTACCCACAAGAGGTAATGAGAAAGGGGTAAAATGATGTGGTCTTACAGCTACTTGCTGTTGTTTTGTACACCCGCTCTTCCTCCTAGTTGGCAGGTGGACAAAACAGGTAGGTGAAAGGAAGGATAAATTTAGATTAAGCTTAGCATCTTAGAGGGTGCAAGTGAACGTTTGCTGCTTGAGCTGTACAGCTGCTTGCAATGCAAAAGAGGAAAAATTACAAGGTTTTGACCCTTTCCCTTGCAATGTGCTGATCTTAGAGCAAAACAGTACTGCTCTCTGTCCTGGGGTTGCAGGAAAGCAGTGATGTTCAATACATTTTGGATTGGCAATTGCATCGCAAGGTAACTTCGTCATTAGTGGCTAAAAAAGATAGCCGGAATCCAACCGAAAGCTGGTCATGGGTTATCTATGATTAGATAAAATTAAAAGAAAGATACATCTAAAGCTGTGCAGGTTAAAAAACACAGAAGCCTTTCATTTTCCAGAAAAAGAAATGGACTTTCAACTCTGTAGGCTGGCTAAAGACAGTGTTCAAAAGGAGAGAGCATGAGGGGAAAGCTGGGAAGGATACAGTGTGGCAGAAAAACTGCCAGCCAGTGCAGAGAATACCCCTCACTGCAGGACGCTTGCTGTGGAGCGCAACATGTGTTAACCTTTTTCTTTGAAAAAAAATCCCTCCATTTGCTTGTATCAACATTTTACTTATAAATCTTAACTATGTCACCTCTGAGTCTTCTTTTGATGGAGAGAGGAAAAGATGATCCTCCCTCTTCAATCTGTTCTCCGAGTGCTGTTGTGGAGGCTTCCTGCCCCTCCAGAGCCCCTTGTGACAACCTTAGCTCCGCACGGGGAAATGTTTGGTGCAGCAATGTGCTTGCAGTTTGTTTTCTTTTGAAGTTACAGCACTAATCTCATCTGTATCTAATTGTTAAAATATTAAGTCTTCAAAGATTTCCTTTGTAAACAAAAGATTGTCATAACAATTTAAGCAGGATCAGATGTGTAAACTTAAAGAGTGGAACCCTCAATGCATTTTACAGAAGACGGTTTTTACAAAAGGACACTGTATAGTTATAATTCAAACCTGCTTAGTGGATTGAATAATCTAAAATACATTATTTGAATGAAATTTTAAAAGTAGCTTTGCCTAATCACAATTTACCTGACCAAATAAGCTCTTAATCTGTTACCTGTGTGCTTTAGCTTTAATTTCCAATGTGCTAAACTTTCTCTTACACTCCTTTTGGAAGCATTATGCTCTAGATCAGTTTCATACTGCAGAATAGAATGCAAAATGGCTGCTAACCCTATTAACTGCTGTGTAGGTAAATTCATGAAAGCAAAAATTGCTTTACTGCAGTTTAAAAGCAGGTGTAGTGTTGGAAATAATTGCATTGCCCTGGGAAGTACAACAATTGAGAGAACAGGTGTTTGTCATTCCTCAAAGTGTTTTATCTAGAAATAAATCTTATTGATATCAGCTAGAGTCTTTTATATTATAATACCCTACAATTTTTGATCAGACTCAGTATACTGACTTAAAAGTGAAATTAAGATATTTCAAACAGATAGGATTTGAACCAGTTTCTGGAAAAGAGACTACAGAGACAGAAAACATTAAGTTATATATTACATATCTTCTGACTGCTCATTAATGAACAGATTAATATTGATATCCATTGCCTAAAATCTCAAACTCTGATGATTCAAACTAGAAATGCACACACAATTTTGTTAGCAAGATCGTGAACTTTAGGAACAAGACATGAGGAATAAAGGTAGGCTGTACTTATCTTCATTTTTTTAAATCAAGCCTAGACCTTTCCATAAGATATTTGTTGCCAGATTCAAATACCAAAATAGACAAAATGTAATGAGTGGTCTGTGTCTGGGGTGGCTGGAGGACATGTAATGCTTTATGAGAGGCAAGTGATCAATAAAGGTGTATAATTGTCATGACTCATGAACCACCATCTGGAGGCTCTTATCTCTTTCTGTTGACTATACCAGGAACATAGCTAGACAGCTAGCTTTTGGTTTATTTTAAGATGAAACACACCTGTTTTGAAGAATTTAAAAAAAAAAAAAAAGCTTCTTGTTTTCCATTTTAAATAAAAGAAATTCTAGTGAAGCACTGCAGTGAAGTGACAAGCTTCTATGTAGTTACATCAGCCACAGCATGACATGACATACTGTCATTCAGGGGTAGTCCCTTAGTGGAAGGAATTACCTACCAAGGGATATTAGAAAGGCTCCATTTTAGGAAAACAAGTTTCTGTACAGCAAAGCCATTGAAAGAGAATTCAGCATGTTTCTTTAAGGTTAAAGAATTATTCTTGTTTCTCTTTGAGTTAAAATCCTTCCCCTCCATGAAAATAATTGCCTCAGTGCGCCACGTATGACCCAAATCTTTTGATGCATTAAAAAATAATGGAATTGGCTCTATTTTACAAGTATTTTCCCTTTGTTCAGGATAGAAAGAAATGTGTGATCCCCTGTTTTGTACATCTTTCTTTCTCTCTCTTTAATAATTTAAGGTAATGATACAGCAATACTCTTAAGAAACAGATGAAAATAAAGTGGATAAACTCAATGGAAAAACATGTAGGAAAAATATTTTTTTGTGTATTAAAAATAAAGTATGTCGACAATGATAATTTAGAGCCTTCCAGATAAATTGTGAAAGCTATGTTCTAACTAGGTTTTCAACAGATTTCTCTAAACAGCTATTTTCCATAAAATTACCTGTCTTTTTTTTTTTTTAATGATTCTATTGAATTAGCAATGTGGGAAATTTTAAGATTGGGCTTGTGTGTATGAGTGTCATTCCAGTGTGCCACCGAATTGTTGAATAGTGGTAAGTGAGCCCCAAGAACTCCAACTCAGTTCCTGCAGATTTCCAATGTGGGCAGTAAGAACAGCCTACATCACAGAAAATTTATGATAGACAGTTTATTAATTTTGGATTGCTGCTTTGGTGATATTTTGTCAGATTCTTGGATGTACTGCAGCTATTTGGTACAACTCAGCAGAAAGGCAATAAATACTGAAGGTAGCTGGTCAGCAATGCTGTGTGCAGTATTGGTCCTCAGTCTGTAGTGGGTTTGACTAGCGCTTACTCAGGGAGCCGTAACTATTTCCTTGACAGGAGCTCCATTTCTTTCACTAGCCATGGCTCTGATACAAGGGGAAACTGAATGATGCGATATTTGTTGTCTTAAAGCTGCAAGCATCTTCTCCACCACACCCCACTCTGAAAACATTAGCTGTTGTCTTTTCTCCATAAAAGTAGCAGTGAAACCCAAGTACCAAGTTCATTTCACTAAGTGAGTATTGAATTGCCAAAGGAATAAGGTCTTTGAGCTTCTATTCCAAGAAGACAGCAGTGCATTTCTGGGTTCACAGTTGTGGCCTTGCCATAGGTAATTATTAGGATGCCAATTGCTATCAACACTTCAACTTTTTAAAATTAAACAAAAAGTTAAAAAATAGTTTAATTCTTTATTTTTCAGTAGATCACAGGTTTTGAAAGAAATTTCTATCATCTTGATAATATATCCTAAGTAGCATTAAGAATTGATCACCAGCTGCAGCTTCTTATAAATATACTCTAACTAAAGGGAGCTCAGGGCGGGTTTTGTGGATGATCCTTCTAGAAAGTGAATACTCCTAATAAAGCTGACTTTGAAGGATGTCCTCCTGCCCTGTTCCCTCCCCACCACCCATGTAGTGGGTACCCCTAGAGGAAAAGTCATAATGACATATGTCCAGATATTCACTTAAACCTTTAAAAGAACCCCTGTAAAATTTACTAGTTATGGTATAAAACAATCTAGTGGCTGCCCTATACTACATGGACAACCAAAGCTGTCTCCCATCAGTCCCATGCTCAAGGAAAATACACACAGGATATGAAGTCATCTTTTTTCCCCTCTCTGGCAGCTGTGATGTTTTAGACCAGTGTCTTAAAAATGAGGATTAATTATCAGTGCCATGCTAAGAGTCATTCGTATAATACAGCAGAGAAAAAAGGACAGTGTTGTCATTTTTATGTGAAATAATTCATCTGTTTGGGAGGAGACTAATCAAGACTCCAAGTTAATTTCTTAGGAAATTCTGCTGTTCATTCTATCAGTTTCTGGAAAAACACCTTTTCTTGTTTGAGGAACAGTTTTATGTTTTTTTCCTGGTATCTCAGTTGCATTTTGGAAGGAGAAGCTGGGACAAAAACCCAACATAAATCCTAGGAAGAGTGAACCCAATTTAAGTATCTCACACTTGGTTTTATAGGATTTGTATTTGAAAACCTGAGCCCAGCTATCAGGAAATAAATATGGTCTAAAAAATAAAAATAGGAAAATTTAGTAAAAATAAATAAGGACCTTTCGATTAAAAGAATGAGGACTATAAGCAATCTGATAATTTCAGGATGGCTTGCACTATGGAGGTCACAAAACCGTAAATAAAACTAGATTTTCAGAAGACAGTGTTAGATTTTTACATGTTTACTATTCATCTTTTAGGCAAACAGAAATACACCTGAGTGATCTTAAAACAACTGAATCTTCCACAGTTAATTGTCTTCTATTTTATCTTTGAATGTTTTTCCAAAATGTTGTTTGCAAAAGTGTGCTATAATGTAGAGATTATGCTGAAGGTGTTGTCAGGTCTTCCTGAATGGTACATGATCAGATTCAAGAGCTGGGTGCTTAAGTTGTAGATCTAGCAAATTACTTTCTCTTTTCATTTGACCCTGGAGAATTCCCTCACGAGAAATTTGTGGATTAATGTACATGTCACAGAAAGCAAAGAGCAAACTCTTTAAGGAAACTCAGTTAGACATGCATCTTATTCCTCTTCTCTGTCTTTTTCTATTCCTGATAGGAGAATAAACACCAGTATGTTGAACCTCTACGATTTTAGAAGATGTGTATGTATTTTTGCTGGAACAGTCTCACGAGAATATTGTGGGTCTGTAATATATTTAATCAGCCTAAGATTTATTATATGCATTTTAATACTTGGCCCCAATGAAAAAGATAGAACAGCTCTTACACTGGGCCCCCCATGATGCCTGCTTTCTTGTGGGTCTCCAGTGCATACCCTACACGCAATACTGTATTTGCCATTAAAAACTTCCTGAAAAGGATTGTGTTAGAACACTCTAAATTTTCTTTACAGTTGGCCGGAGAGTACTCAAAATGATTTAGTATTTTCCTAAGCAGTTCTTCAAAAGGAGTATATGTTAAAAGGGCAGTCAGAAAGTGACCTGTTGGCCGGGCTGAACCCAGAGCAGGAAGCTTCCAGAGACACAGCAGAGAAGGGACTTCATCTTGAAGGAAATGCAAACCATGTTACTAATTATGTACCAAAGGGGAATTATCATATGTCTCCTGACACCTGAAGTTCTTCTAAAGAGACTGCTGAAACTGTGCATAAAAGATATCAAAAGGATACTGAGGAGACTGCTGTTCTCAAGAGTATAGGTACCATGACAAGTACAGTGTGCACGCCTGTGTGGCTGCCTTCTGGCTCTGGTTAGTATGCCAGCAAAATAAGATTGTGCAACATCCTCATCCAACTCAGCTGGGATACTCTGAAATGATATTACAGGCTGTTGACTGAAAAAAAGGCAAGTATTTCTGCTGTGTTGGGTTTTGGCATGGATGCTATTACTTTTTTTAGAGGAATATGATCAGCCCTTCTATTGCAGAGGATGTTGGCCAGGTGCAGAGAGAGCCCTTAGTATCCCTGCAACGCTGCTGGCAGCTCGGAGTGACCTAAGAGCTCAGCAGAGGTGGTGTGGCTCCCTGAGCTTCATGCTTCAGCTCTTGCCAGCTGCTACGTCTAGGCAAATGGTCGCTCAAGAACCCTTTGAGATGCTCTCAATTATAAGAAGCATTTCATTAATTTCCATTTGTCCCCAGATTGTGGAAATCCAGACATGGTCTGGAGGCATTGATGTGTTCTGGGTGCAATTGGGAGGGACCAGGGAATTTAACCTGCAGTACCTGAGTGTGTAAAACTTTAGCCAGATAAACGAGATAAAGGAGGAAAACTGTATTAAATCTAGATAAATCAGTGCTGTATTGTGCCAGGAATGGAAAGACATTTATCAGCATAGTACTTTAGAGTAATATGCTACAATGGCAAAAAAATACTGATAGTTTTCCTTTGTGCTGCAGTTTCAAAGTTGTCTCATACATATTTAGCTGCCAGTTTGTAATAAAGTCTGTGTGTCAGCGCCATCAGGACTTTGGGCAAGCCCTAAGAATCAGCCGGCTTCATATTCTAATCAAAGTAAAATCTCATGAAGCTAATATCAGAGGCTCTACAAAAATGTATGGCAGCAACTCTTTTTAATAAAAAATAAATAACTGAATGTGAGCTGTGTAGCAAGTTGTAGTCTTTATACACCATTTCACTTTAATGCTCAGCTTCCTTTAATTTTCCACTAGTTAAATAAGTGCAAGGCTTTTTTGGTTTCCCAGTATATTTTCATTTTTCTATTGTTAAATGACTTATTTTTGGCAGAGACAAAAATAGTTTGTTGGACAAGAACATATAGAATCATTCATGCATTTCGTGAAAGCTAGTATTACGTTGATATTTCTCTATGAAGCTGTTCCATCTGCTATTTTTCTCTAAATTTTAAAAGAAATCTTAGAAATCTTTTTAAAAAAAAATCACTGGTAAAACGGGGTTTTTAAAGCCAAACTTCCTCCAGACTTTTTAATTTTTTCTCATTGAAGATGGATTTTTTTTAAAAAAGCCACCAACTCAGTTATTTCTGAGTCACCGCTAATTTAAAGTCAGACCCCCTTCCTTAATGGGTTTCTCATCCTAGTGCTAGTTTTTTCCTCTGATATTTTTATAAAAGCCTTCTGTATTCCCATTTGGATAGCATTACTTCACGATGCTTCTTCTCAGGTGTTATCTCTTGCCTGCAAGACTTGGCTGAAGCCATGTTATTAATTGGTTTCCTCCCCATTTTCCTTTCACAAGAAAGGACATTTTTAACCTTCGAACTTTGAAATCACATTGGTCATTTCTTTCTCCTTGCATTTTTCTTTTGAAGCAGTGTTGAATTCCATTATACCTCCTGGGGTGTCTTTTAGGTTTGACCAGCTTTCCTGTACTTTAGTAGTTGTGTTTGGGTTTGGTTTTTTTCACATTTTCCAGCTACTTTCATTATTATATTCAACATCTGCTGGTTTTGTTTGTTTGTTTGTTTGTTTTACCAAAGAAGAGAATTCCTGTAGTTCCACCTTTCTAGGATGGGCTATAATTTAAAATAAACTCTGATTCTCCCTGTTGATAGATATTTGATTCTATTAGTTATTCAGTAATTAGCTATAAGACTTTCCCATAGTGATCCCCTCTTTTAAATTTATCACCACTGCATTTTTGATGGTGAGATTATACCTCAGGGATAGTTCCATTTTGAAATGTCACCATTTTGTCCCTCCCTTTCTGTCACTTTGGTAAATATGAGAGCCTATTTTTGCTGTCTAGTTATATTTATGAAGATGATTGCCATTCCTTTTCAGGTTTGCTTTTGGGGTCTCATATGTTTGTCCAGTGTACCAGTTTCAATAGCTCTGTCTTTTTCAAGATTATCTTTCAACTTCTTCTACTGATCTTGGCAAACTTGGGTTCATTCTGGTACAGTTGTGTAATGACCATTGCCTGGACTTTGGGAGAGAGAAACAGTAGTCAGGAATGAGAAAAAACAGCAGAAGGCTGTTGTCAGTATTCAATTTGGAAAGAATCCTTTGACATTCTGATAAATGTTGCTGATGTGGAACATTCAAAGAAATTACTTCAGCTTTGCAAAGTGGGTGGTAACAAACGCGATCGCCAAGAAGGCTGAAGCGTGAGAGGGGGACAAAGTTTCCCAAGTTGGCAGGGGCTTAATTAATTGCAACAGGCTTCAAATGTTTTTGCTGTCTGCAGCTGTATTTTTGTTTCATTTCTCACTTGCTAGTCTGCTCTCCAACTCAAGTGTGGCCATCATCTCTTAACGTAGAAAATGGGGAAAGAATTTCTTTGTAATGAGGGGTTTTTGGTTTGGTTTTTTTTCCCCCTATATAGCGAAGCCATTTCGGGCCATCTCTGTCTTTATGTTAGTGACCTGCCTCTGAATCTTGGGAGTCTAACTGGAGTAATGTATGGGCTAAATGAGATGTGCCATATTGCTGCACAATAGGAATTTGTGCAGCAGGAATTGCTGCACAATAGGAACACCAGAAGCTTCCTAGCTGAAAGAGGAGATTTTTTTTTTTCATTTGTTTTGTTTTGGGCTTGTTCTTTTTTCTGCATGCAGTTTCAGCCAAGCAGTAGCCCTGCTTTTTTGGTCTTTTCTGGCTTTAATTCAAGATGACATTTATGGGAGATGAGAGAGCTTCAGGATACTGGGGAGAGATCCAGGGTGATTGGCTGCTGTTTGGCAGTGATTTATTAAAGCAGCTCTCCTTATCTCCCTGCCTGAGCTCCTGGTACATTTACTGCTATAAACCCAGCTAGCCAGAGGTCTCGTTACTTTCTCAGCAAAAGTTTGTTGTGTCATAGACTTTGACATTCAAGTTCAAAGCCTAAGAATTATTTCATTTTTAATATCAAACATTGATAGGTTCCAACTATACTGTGGTCCTTCCTTGCAGCAATCAGCCATTTTGAATGCATATTGCCCCTTTTATAATTTAAATGCAGAGACTGCTTTGCTTTCTCAGACAAAATAACATATGTTTTGTAGTATTTTTGGAAGAGGATGAACACTCTTTGGATTTCAGCCAGCCTCTTTGTATTATGTGCAGGTGCTTTGGGGCTTTAATAATTAGGGGACCTTCTAATAGAAGGATCAGAGGACAAGGCGGGAAAATTACTATGACATGGGTTCTCTTTGCCTCTACAAAAAACTAATCTTTCCACTTTTAGCTAAAGAAAAATAGTAAACTTACAGCTGTGTTTCAGCCCATACTTATAGGAAACACAATACAGAATTGATGGAATCATTAAATAATTATTAAGTAAGTATGCTCTGTTTCAAGCTACCTGGATTTAATTACTTTACCTTAAAAAAAAAGCACCAAAACCCCAAACCAAATATTAACCTATAATTGAACAGGCAAGCAGGGCAAAGGTCTGAAATTTCTGGGTTAATCCTATGTCACTTACTGTTTTTAAATTGTCGTAGTACAGTAAATCTACATGGACTGTTTTTTTTTCCCAAGGCCTACCAAAGAAATGGGCATCCTTTTTGTAGTAGGCAAGTTTGCAGTAGGCAAAATCTTGGCTTTTTTCTTTACCATGTCCCACCCCTAAGCCACACAAGATTTGAATGAACTTAAAATGTTACTTTTCTGTTCTGCAGAAAGCCTATCACGGTAAGTCACTAATTGGTACATTTTATATATATCAGTATATTGCAGTGGGACTGTTGAGAGGCACCAGGGTAGGCAGAGCATATCTTTCCCAATCAACTCACAGGGAAACTCACTGATACATGCCTGCATGTATCCTGCCTGCAGGTGTTTAACCCTGTGGGGTGAGCATGTACTCATGTACACACCTATATATCAGTGCCTCTCTATATGTAGTGTATGAGCATGTTGTTAGCCAGGAAGCAGTGGTGTTCACAAGCTATGCTGCCTCTTTGTGCTGTCACCATCCTTGTAGGCTCTGTGCCTAAAGCTGGTTGACTTTGAATATGACCTAGCAAACTGATGGGAGTTAAAAGCTAAGAGGATGTGACCTTAAATGGCTAGCAATGACACAGCATGCTAAGTTTTTAGCTCGTGAAGGATAAAGCATAAGAGTTGTCTTAGGAAGCTAGCAGATAAATAATGACACTATGAGGCAGTGAAACCGTTCTCCTAGTGATTATAGATAGAGTAAAATTATTCATCAAAGCATTTTGCAAAGATGCATTAGGCTCAAGAAGCTGTTTTGGTTCTTACAGTCTGATGAACTAGATAATTAAAAATTTACCCTGACAGTGTCGTTCAGAGCTGCTAATTATTTCCCAATTTTTGCTTGACAGCATGGTTTTGTATATTAGACCTAATTGACATTATATCTTACTGTATATATCAGACGTAGAAATGGACAATCAACATATGGTGATATTTTTCCTCTTGTTACAATGACGAAGGAAATATTCTGTTATTATACTGTCATCACCACTCTTAGGAGTATCCAGTATTTAATATTTTATATTGTTGTCTTCATTTACAACATACATTGATACTCCAAACATCCCAGTGCTGAGTATTTTCCTTATTTTGCAATTAGGGAAATAGAGGAAAAACGGTTATTTTCTGTCTTAAACATCGAAGTACTGAGTCTGCTGGTTTGTAGACTGGCTATACACCCTTTTAGTCCTTCAGCGTTAAGTTTTCAAAAGCTTTATACCTATTTTTGCCTCAGAAGCTTCCGTACGTTACCTGTGCTTTATTTCTGCACTGGGAAAATGTATTCTTCCTATTAACTGTGATAAATCTGCCCTTTACACCTTTACTTCTTGTGTTATTGATTAGGCAAACAACTTCTGTCTGGCTTTTTCATCTTCTTCTTTGCTCAGTTCTGTGTCTGGTCACTACTGACGCTTCTATGCTCACCCTCGTCGTTTTCTCATCATGTCATGTCCTAAATGCTATGGAAATCATAAACTTTCTGGGGCAAAGACTCTTATTTGCGTGTTGTTCCAGTGTGCAGGCAGCATATTCTATTAAAATATTTGAGTATTCTTTCTAGAAGATAGAATAATACATCTTATGGTAACTATTAGTAGTAATCACCAAAGCAACTGCTACAAAATTAACTTTGCAGCCATTGTTCAAATTCAGTCAAAGCCATCGCCTAATGTTATTCCTTAATGATTCAGTCATGGTCTTCTTTCAGAGTACTGTTGGTTTGGTTTTCTTTTTTCAGCAGAACTACTCCTTGAAATAGCCTGCTTAAAACAGATGGAATGAAACTGTTCATGAAAAAGTTAATTGAGGGTATTTTGTATGGAGAAGGTGGGGCTGTGAAATTAAAGATTTGGATTGGAAAGCCTTTTTGTTGTTCCATCTAGTCTAATTCTGTGCTGTTGCTAAATAGCGATATTTGGCTGTCTGTTCTCACCTTGATTATTCTATTTCCCTTAGTAACAATTTTATGGTCTGCCCACAGCATCGTGTTAAATTGCCTCTTCTCACTGGGTTGGATTTTTATAGAGATTTTCTCAAATGCAGTAAAATAAAATACTAAAAAAATAGCAGGAAATTTAAAGAAATATATATGAGATAGCTATCAGGAAAGCAGTCAGAACACACAAGGCAAAAAAGCAAAGCAAAATAATATTAGAGCAGGGAGTCAAAGGAAACAAGAATATAGTCTGAGTTCAGTAAAAACAATAATAAAAAGATCACAATAGAACAAGAAAAGTGATAGATTTCATAATCTTACTAAAATTCAATTAGAAAAGATGCTTTTATCAGATAATAGTAATGTTTGTGTCCATTTTTATCAAAATGAGCATCCCACTGATTTTCTGTAAGGCAGCAGTTAATTATCAAGGTACAATTAGCACTTAGTGACAACAACAGGGAGACTTGTTCCCCGATAACTGTGTAATCTGATGTATCTGGACAAAAAGCATCCTGGCATTTTAAAAGGAAAAGCAGGGAAGCACTTTGAAATGATGCTCAGTGAATTCATAAAGGCAGGAAGGCACTATCAGTCAATTTGAGAAGTTAAATGCAGAACCACAGTATGGGAATACGATGCACAGAGAACCAAGAAGTCATTGCTTAGTAATCCTGACACTTTATTCAATATATTCAAGTGTATATTATTTACATAATCCTCACGTGTGGAGAGGAACATTTTATATTTGACAAACAGCCAAGATGTGATGAAACAGAACATGCCAGGCATATTGCTGCTTTTCAGTAGTGCTGTTCCCTTGCATTTGCTACAGATTTCTGGAAAAAGCTATTTAATAAAGCTTTCAATACCCTCTCTCGCTGATAGTTAATTTCTGCCATAAAATAACAGAGAGGCCTCCCAGACCTACTATGTGAAAACTCAGAAAGACCTCCTTATTTAATCAAGGAGAGGTATCTCCTGACTCACTTTATGGTATTATACAACCATGTGCACGCTGTAGGTGGTCTACCTATTGAACGTTAACCCCCAGAGTATGTTGTAATAAACATTTTTCTAGACAAAGTGGTAAACTGAAATGAGATTTAGCAATTTGAAAATTCTTTTGGGCACATAAAACAAGAGGAAACAGGAGAATTGCGGTATTTCACAGTGATTGTCGTCACTGATGATGTTTTTAATATTTATTGCACTGTTACTATATCATTAAGTTAATGGAAATATTCATAGAATAATGACAAAATATTCACTATAGTAGCAGAAAAACATTTAAGGATGTTTTCATCCATCAAATATCTGAATATTGAATTAAATTAGAGCAATTCACAGTAAACTGATTAGAAAACAGTGAGAACGAAGTTAGGTAAAATAATTCAACTTAAATTAAAATAAGATCATTTTTCAGAAAACTGTTTTTAGGTTTCATTTTTCTGTAGGCACTTTCTTGAAAATAACTGCAGCCACTTCTTTCAAGTCTTTCCTTTTAATCAATATTTTTTACAGGAGTTGAGATTAGGTTATTCATTGTAGTGACAACAATGTCGATGAACTCATTTGGCCTTAATGATTTGATTCTGGCAGCAGCTACTACTTCTGTTTACCGTGAAACCTAAGGTTTTCATATGAAGGTTAAAGATAGAAGTGTTTCCTGGGATGGCTGACAGGGTGGATTAGTGCTGCGGAGCCCTGTAGGAAAAGGTCACTGCTGCAGTACACAAGGGAAGGTTGTCACTGAGGGAGGTGAAGTTCGCATCTCGCCTACAAAGAGAGGTTTGGACTTGGGTAAACTAGTTATTGGCAGGTATAAGTAGGATTTGCTTATTGTCTCCTGCTTATCTTTGCCTACCAACACTGCTCCTGGCTCCTAATCACCGCTGCCAGGCGGCCGTCACGTCGATGGGACTGTCAGCTGCTCTCCTTCCTTCTTCCTGCTCCTGACATTATTTGTTCGTGACATTTCCAAATAGGAAATCTTGAGGAAGCACAGCACTGCTGGGTGAGCAGGGGAAAATGAAAGATCTTTGTCTACTGGCAGAGGTTTTTAAGCTATGGCAAGCTCCTTTAGGTTTTTATTCTATTTTTGAAGTTGCATGCAGTATTCTGTGCTTATCTATATCTCACTGAGAATTTATGTTCAATCTTAATAACTTTTGCATCCCATTTAAATGGGAGTAACTGAAGATTTCATTATTTAGGACTTTGAATGATTAGTCATTGGGGTGTAGGTTCTCTAAAGATTCATAGAATAGTGTAGTATATAGCCTTAGGAGACAATTTCACTCAGTTACACAAGGTAATATTGGGTATGAAATACGGCTTGCTAGAAAAACGGTGGCTCAGCAGTTCACCCTGAAATGTCATGCCATTTCAAAGACTTATCTTTCACAGTGCTGCGTGTTGCAAACTTACTAGGCTGTACACTGAAGCCTACATACACAGTAAGGATATTATATGTAAATAGGAGTGCATGAGAAAGTGACAGTTTGCAAAATAACACCTGAATTATAAGAAATAAGAAGTGATTGTCAGCTTTTGATTTGCATTTAATGGTACCTGGGTTACCAAGCCCTGTCCAGAGGTGCATGAAGGGTGCTATCTGAATTTGATGAGTTGATGGTCTGCTCTCACTTGATATGACTAACTTTGTTTAATACTGCACTAGATTCCTCTATCTGGGTTATGTTTTTTCTTATGCCAGCTTCATGTTACGTTCTCTCTTCAGTCATTCAGAGGGTCCAGGATTTGGGTTTTTTACTAGCTCTCTACACTCCTGTTATACCGTAGTACATTGTAAGGTAAAATAGAAACTTTCTTAACTGTTAGGAGAGCAATTGCAGTTCATTATAGATGTTCTTTCTCAGTCCCAGACTTCAGTGTGGAGGGTGCCCCGTTAAAATACACATATCGTAAACTTCCACGATTTTAATGACATTTGCATATAGATAGTACACATATATACTATGCAAATGGTCACAGGAGTCCTCAAGGTTTGCACACAGCTCCTGAATCAATTTAACTATACAATCAATTTAGGAACTAGTCTATTTATGCCAGAGACCATTTGGGTGGATCCACATACATATTGCTACAGAACTGTAGAGCTTGGTTCAGGAGAGAAGATGTGGCTTGAAAAGGTAATTTCATGTTTCTACCTGTTGTATGTCACCCAGCCTCTCTGCAAGGAGCACTTAGCACACATTACAAAAGGCAGAGGAAACCAAATGACTAGTTTGAAGAGTTGGGAGGCAGTGAATTTAGGTTTGGAACATGAATATTCATCACATCTGGCTCCCCTAAAATAATCATCAAGCACAACCTTTCTTTGGGAAAAGCTGTCAAGTTTGACGTACCGTGAGTTCAGAACCTGACTTAGAAATGATTAACTTTGAGATGGAAGAATCTTTTCAAGCAGCATTAAACAGAGCATTTTAGCAGTTTCCCATTAAATTTTCTTCAGTATTTGTAAAGTTCATTGATTTCAGAGAAATAAAAAGCAACAATGTGTAAAAGATGGAGACTTAGTACTCTGGAGTAAACCAACTCCTCCCCCTTCCAACTTTTTAAATAAAAAGAGGATAAAAATGCATTCAGCTAATGTAAAGGGGTAAATTAATCTGTCTCATATCTGGCAGTGCTGCATAGAAGCAAAGGCAATAGGAGGCCTTCCTGCTTTCCCTGCTCAGCTGTATTATTCTTTATAATTTTAGGCAGGCTCTCTCTCAACAGACTGAAGGCTGTGCAATAACTGAGAAAATCAGGGCATTTAATGATGTCCTTAACTGCTTCGATGTCACATTTTTAGACATCCACGCTTGAAAATTTTGATCCCTACCCAAATCCTACATGTCATAAAGAAAAATGATGCTACATAATATCATCAAATTTGGTATTTTGAATCACTCAGAAATAAGTGCCAAAAACCCTCTAAGTTATGGTTTAATACCAACGGAAATCTCTTTTCTCTAAAGGAAAGTCCTAGGAAAATGCTAATCCTAGGGCAAGGATGTTTAGGGATGATTTATTCCTCAGAACATAGAGGGATTTTTTATGCTTATTCTAATATAAAAATGTATATTTGCATTATCCTTATGAATTCTTAATTCCTTTAAAAAGACTAGGTAGGCTCAGGCATTTAATTGTGGACTGCTTTATGAAATATATTTCATTTTTGTCAGCTGTTGCTTTTCAATTTCAAATTTATTTTGTCAAGTTGGTTTATATCTCAGTTTGTTTCATTTCTTCCTCAAGAGACTTCTGCTTTTGCCAGTGTCCCAAGTAAGGGATTTTAAAAGAAATTACTTTCAGTAATAGAACTATAAATAAAATACTGAATACTTCCTTCAGACAAACTCTGGTAGAAGTTTGTGCATCATAAAAAAACAAAAAGTCAGACAAAAATTTGTTAGAAAAACCTAAACTGAAGTACTTGATAAGATAAAAGAATAATAAACAGAGAATCAAATATCAGTTGATGTCAGATCTTTTTTTTTTTTTTTAACAAATATCCTGACTTCTACTAGCAGACTGTTTTGATAGTGGAAAGGAAGAAAGATATAATGAGATGGACTCACACACTGCACCATCTAGGGGAGAGCCCTTAATGGCTTGTTTATTTTCCAGGGTTGCACACTCCAGCATTCCCAAGAGTAAGCCATCGCTTTTGACAGGTTTGCGTATGACCAGAGGCCTGAACCAGCAGCTTGTCATGTTCAACTATGCCGAATGCTTTTAATAGCAGTGTTAAAACAAAAGAGTGGAGGCTGAGCAGCTTGTCAGTCTCAGGAGACTCCTAGACTTTGCTGTGTTACAGGCAGGCCATGACTGACTCATAGCCATATCTTAATAAGAGGAGGGAGAAATCAAACTTAATTTTTTTCAAAGAAGCAGCTTGAATAAGTGAATAAAAACCCAATAGGCCATTGGAGTCTGCCTGTTTGTCATAAGAAGCATGAATCCTGTGATGTTTTTTGCAAATACCTGTAACAGTCACACTCTTTTCTGTACATGGGAGCAGCTGCCCACAGCTGCAGCTGGTCAAGCCACGGACAACTCTATTCACAGACTACTGCAACTGGCTTCAGACTTGGACTTTGGTTTGGGACTCTTGTTTTTACTCTTCACCGGCATTAATTCCAGTGACATTTTGGCTCAATGCCTAGGTTTCTGAAGAATGAATCGGAGGCCAAAAGCTAGTGTGTGCTTAATCCAGTACATGGATCAGGTCCCTCAGCAGGGAAAGAGAAGCAATAGCAAGAGAGGGGAAGGCCGCAGGCAGTGATTCACTGCTGAATGTAGAGTACCCGATGGCCATTTTGCTTTGGAACAGCGTGTGTATGTTCTCTCCAATCTCCAGTTTTAATACAGTTATTAAAAGTGAATCATCTTTAACTCATTTAACTACCACATTTGTAACAATCATCTGTATTTAAGTATCTCACAATCAGAAAATTAGAATGGGGTTACTTGAGCACTACATGAAGTTCACATGAAGTTCTGTTAGATGCAATGGCAACGTTAGAGGTGCCAATTGAAAATCAGACCTTTGAATGAAGGATAAGAGAGCAAGCGTCTTTATTAAGCCAGTGAGTTAGCAAAAAGTGGGGAAGGTCAGAGGTCCTCTGACTGTTCTCTCTGGTTTTCTTCTCCTTTGGAAAAAGTCACAAAACATAGCAAGAAGACTGAAGAATCACCTCCATGATACTGCTGCTCCTTTGCCTTTGCAGTGACTGAAGCAATAAAGTCAATAAAAGAGAGCAGTGTTTTTTGCAGGGGTTTCTTCTGCACTGCTGCAAGGGAAAATGGTAGTCTCGGTTTATTTCTTAGCAATTAAATACTTACATAAAAGTTACTCCTCTCATAGTTGGTCCTCTCTTATATTTTAGCACAATAGTCTTGATTGTTACCCAGTATAAGGTTAGCTATCCCTTTACCCCAATTGTAGTCTTTCAAAACCATTTTAGGACATTTTGTGATTTATATTTATGCCAGTAATCCTGTACCTTTCCTGGGAATTGAAATGGGGAGGGCAGTTAGGTATGGAAATTAAGACCTTTTATAAGGGAAAAAGCTGTAGATATTATAAATATTAATTGTAGAAGATCTGTGATGAGTAGTAGTACATATCATATGTGTTGGGGATTTTAAGAGGTAAGTTTGCACTAGAGTTTCCAGCCTGCCATAGCCTGTTCTCACTATTGCAATACCCTCTGCCCTTTAATTTCTGCTGCTTCTGATGATTTTATGTGGTCTGTCAGAGAGCAAAGATTATCTGAATTTTAGGTTAAATAGGAGAGAACCAGACAATTTCAGGTGAAAAGTAAGTACACAAAGTACTTGAGTAATGTAAACACAACAGACTTTCTCTGTGAGAATTGCATGGGAGGATTTTTGCTGTAGGCCATGTACCCCTCTCTGTAGTGCCCTTTGTCTCAGCTGTATGTGTCTAGGGTAGAGACGATGCAGCAATTCAATTCTCCAAACCCTCTGGTCCCTGCTATTGTCCGGAGCTCTGACCTTTGTAGGTAACATCCATCCTTTTTTGATGCAGGGTTTCAGCTTGGTGTCCTTCTCTGCTGCAATCCATCATATTTCTACCATCTCTTGCTGTCTGGTCTTTTGATGTCTTTCTTACATCCTAATTCTTTCTGCAACATTGCAATGAGTATTTTCATTCTTAGTTCTCCTAGCAGATGGTAAAAAGGACTCTAGCCCTTTCTGTTCTCTTTCCAGCAGAACTGCAGGCTTCGTGCCTATCCATTACAGTATTTTTTTCTCTTTTTCCCATGGGAAAACTGCATTGAAAAAACAGTGTGTATGCATTCTTTCTTTTTTTCCTGATACTTTTAGATTCACTTCCCCACTTTCATAGCTCCCCTGGGACTGGGTTTTTTGGGTGGTAACAATAAATAGCAAACTTGCTCTTATTATTATTATTATAGTTAATTAAAAAATCACATATTTGCAAGGGTAAGTTGCATTTAAAATGTGTCTTGTTTGCAGCCCCAGTGTAATCATCATTTTGGAGAGATGTTTAAACTGGCTCTGAGATGAGGTGTCCTATGCAGCAAAGTCAGCTGCCTGGAGGGACCCTGCCACTCATGCCCAGCAGATAACTATGTCTCCAGTGGGATGTGGTGGGCCTGGCACATACACCCTAGGAGACAGACAAGGATCCTCGAGTGCCAAAGCCTCCTCCCCTTACTGTGTGTGTCTGCTGCTACATTCCTCAAGCTGAGGGCTTTTCTTACTGTCATTCACCACTTCTTGTTTGGTCCCATCACAAACTCCTCTTTCTGCCCCTTGGTGCCGACCTCAGCACACTCCCCAGTCACCCAGAATCCCTGAGAAACAGTCAGAACCAAATTCCTTAAACATTTGATAGATCCTGACATATTAGGGGAGTAAATCCACTCAGGCAGTTCGTTATGTGCCTACAGGGATATCGGGCATTGTTTTTCTCCTGCTGAAGATGCTGAGAGGCTAAAATGGGTCCCCTTTGTAAAACCTGCAATCCACACCTCGCTGACAAGCTGTGTCAAGAGTGTCTTGAATCCATGAGCACCCTTTTTTTCTTTCAGTCAATCTGGCAACAAGAGTAATTTCAGTACTTTCATCCCTTGGAAAGAGAGAACTCATAGTGAGATACATTAGTGCTGCCACCTTTTCAGCTGAAAGGGGTGCTTTTAATGTGCTGTTTCTCTGAACTTTGAGCTAAAAACAGCCAAAGGAAATACTCTGTTATCCAGAAGGACTATAACTTTCTAAAGGCTTTGGGTTCTTCTTTTTTGAAGGAAATTGTTTACAAAACAGAATGCAGCAATGCCTTCAGGAAATATTTGTCACTGTATTAGGAGGAATACTGAAACTTTAGGATGCTTAAAATATCAGAATTAGTTATTGTTGTTTGTTGCATATCTATAGAGATTTGACCAAAATTTGCTGTTTCTTTTAAGGGAATATTTTAGCTCTGGTTTTGCATTAAATTATGAGTGAAATGCTTTTTTAATTTGCCACAAGAGAAACTGAAATATGTTTGATTTAAGAAAAAAAAAACTTTTAAAAGTTTTGTTTCAAGCATCCATTTCATGGTATCCTTTATTATTCTGTTATCTGTACATTTTTTCATATGACTAGTATATGATGTTTCAATTTAGAAAACGGTGGTTTTGTTCAGTATTAAGTAGACTTTTCCCTATATTAGTGATATTTTGTCCTGTCATGGTCCAGAAACCTGGGCAAGTTACCTGGCCTGCAATTCACTTCCTACCCTTTCTTCTCCAGACTCCTAAAAATTGGATAAGGATTAGGTTGAAGCCTGAAGTAGTTTTTCTATAAATGAGCTTCTTCTGCCCTCATTGGCAAGATGATAAATACATGGCATAGGGATTCTTCAAGAGATGATGGGACCAACAAAGATTGGGTACCACTGGTATATGGAAAAAAAATATATACATCTGGAAACTTTCAGTGATAGAATTGATGCCATTTGTGATCTCTGAGCAGAATCAAAATACCCATGACCAATCAAAATACTAATGACCATGTGAAAAGTGGCGATGTAACATAAGGTGAAACTGAATAGCATTTAGAATTGCTGCAAAAGCCTGGCACAAGTCAGGATTAAAGATAACATTAAACTCTTCAAACATCATTTATCTAAAACTAACCAATGTCAATAATCTAAATGCCCAAATAGCTCTTTAATGCAGAACAAGAAAATCTTTAACATTTGGAGAATCAAAAAAAATATCAAATAAATGCTAGGATGACTAAACCTCTGCAAATAAGTTTGGTTCTGAAATCTGTGTTTTCTAAACTCAGCAGCTTGACCTTCATGGGGAAAAGGCTAGAAGGAATTAAAAATCAAGAAAAAAACTTCAAATCTCAAAACTGAATAAAAATGCTCCATGAACCTGTTTATTAAAAAGAGAATAAAGATATGCATAAACTGGATGAACCTTTCTTTTTTTTTTTTTTAAAGGAGTCTGGTTTTGTGTACAGAATCATGTATGTCTGATATTTTTAATTCATATTGCACATTTCGTCTCAGAGAGACTTCTGTTTTGCCTCTGTCTTCACATGGGTCTGTATTTTCATGAGAGTTACAAACTATAATTTTTTGAGACTTTATGTTTTCTGCAAAGTTTGAGTAAAATCAGCCAGCAGTTTTGCTCAGGCATCAGTGATGAGCCAAGGGCCTGAAGGCCAGATGCATGGAGAGTATGAGCAGTGAAGCCTTCATTCCTTACTAAATGATGCTAAAACTCAGGTCATGCAGAAGCAGGAGAAAGTGCCTGGATCTTTACTCAGCAAAACCTGGGAAATGAGCAACAAGTGTGAGTGACAGTCCTGGCAAACAAAACCAGGAGAAGCAGCTTTGTGTTCTGCTTAACTTGTCCTTTTGTCAGACAGGTTGTTGTCGTGATGCTGACTGCAAGCAAGTAAGCCTATTAGGCTTCAGATAATAGGCTTACCCTGTTATCTGAAAATGTTTGTGTGGATCAAGCTCTCAAAGAGTTTTGAGGGTGAAGATTTTTATTAAGAAGCCCTTTAGGCATCAAACTATCAGCTTTTCCCACAGTAGCAACTTGTTGCTAAACTCAACAAACCAGCTCCTTGTCTTGAGACCTGCAGGGAAAAACTACATTGAACAAGGGTGTGCAGGAGAAAGCCCATTGCTTCCAGTCGCTTCCCAGATAAAATTCATCCCACACTTTCAGAAGGGCTGCATTTCTGGCTGTGCTCCGCCTTGGTGGGAGGCATCCTGCTCTCACGGTGCTCTCCCCACTCCTCGGATGGCAGCGCAGGGCCGCAAGCTCTGGAACCACATTATGCCTATGGGTAGGTAGGTTATCAGGGAGCGCTGCAACAAGGTGACAAGGATAGGAGGTGTCTGGCACTAAGTTGTTACTTTCAGCTTACAGTTGTAAAGGATGATTAAAAAAAAAAAAAACCAACAAAACCAGAAACGCATGAAATTACAAATGAAATATAACAATTTTGTTTTAGTCTCTGCCTGCCACGTCCATCTTCAACAAAGGACAATGTGGGCTAGCAAATGTCTCTCACAAGCCAAAACCAACTCCAAACCTTGCTTTACCCCAACAGCGAAGCTGCATACAACTGCTCTTTTTAAGTGTTGCTATTTCATGGAGAGTTATGAGTATCATGACCAGAATGAACAGAGACTTACTTTTCATCATTCTAATAACATATGTTTTTTTCTTCAGATTAAGTTTAATCAGTTGCAAGCAGGAAAAATAAATCCCTGCTTCTGAACGTAAGCAAAAACAGGACAGGTAGTTCTAGCAACAAATATTCTTAAGTGTGAGAGACTATGCACAGCAGAGGAGGTTACCAGTAAATCAGGACTTTGACATCAGGCAAATAATTACTGGGAAGACTTCTCCTCTGAACAATGATCAGGAGGATCTGTTTGGTTTCTTCATATACTGTAAAGACAAGGTTGAGTAAAGAGCTTTGATTTTGCAGTACCTCCCTCCGAGCTGAAGCTCTGACTGGCAGTTTGTAAAGGTAAATGGCAAATTCTGCTTATCTCAGGGTGTTTAAGGTGCTGGTTTCAATATGATTTTCCTTCAAATACAAATGTGGATCCCATGAGATGTTTCTTTATGCTCGTGGGATCTGATTTCTCTCTTCACTTTGGGGGATGTGAACTGACCATATATAAAGCAAAGAATGACATTTTTACTTCTTAAAGTGACAAGGTAACAAGGAAGAGAGTTTTACGTTGCTTTTGTATCTTCTGAAGAACTGTATAGGCACTATACTTTGTTTATTTATGTCCATTCAACTGATGTTAATTAACTTGTCTGAATCTACATTTGAAAAATTCAAACATCTCTTGGATCCAAACAGTGTATTAAAAACATAACAAACAGCAGCGGGAAGATAATTCCATCAAAAGCTTTTCTGCCTTGATTTGTTATGATATTGTCAACAGTTCTTGATGGAATTACTTCCTTACATCTTACTTCAGCCCATATATTACTATTTTCCATAGACTGTTTGAAATGTAATTAAAAATGGATGCTGTTTATCTGCCTCATGCAAAAAAAGAACTGTACATTCCAGAACCAAAATATCTTTCCTAGTTGGATATTTATTATTTTATTCAAGTAACACTTGCTTCAATTCCATTTTGCAAAGTTCCTTCTTCTGATTGTTGATACATTCTGTTATGTACTTAGAGCTAGTTAATGACTTTCTGCTGTCCCTATCATGTCAGATTAAGCATTGTATTCAGAAATAAGTGGAAACCAGAAGGGGTTCTGGCAAAGACTTATTCAGATCCTGAGGTGTAGGTATGCAGGTTTTGCAAGGGATGTATAATTATCACAAGAAATGTAAATTTTCCATCAATTCATTTTTTTTCCTGCAGGCTCTGAAACCAAATTATTTCTTAAGGCACTTATTAAATGCTTGGAAGAAAAAATATGGAAATACACTGACCTTGCGAAAATGCATTTTGCTCTAATTGTGCTGTTGGGATAGAAGTAATTTCTCTAGTAAGATATAATTTTTTAATTGGATCTTCTTATAAAAAAATTTTCAAATGTGAAACAAAAAATCCTCCCAAAGTGACACTGCATGAAAGCAGGTGCATAAATGCATTGCTATTCTTTTTAATTGTAAACAATTTTCCTTAGAATATGCTGAATGCATCCATTTTGAAATGTACATGACATGATTTTCTATCCACGACCTCAAAGTAATTCAGGATTAATGCTTCAGTGGTTGCCTTGTTTGGGTATGACAGGTAATGGATTACACTTGCTGAGGAAAAGGTGGTGAAGTATGAGTCCAACCGGCTATGTTTTCTTTTCGTTATGAGGATAAAATAGCTATAATGAAATTTATAGCCCCTGCAAGTTCCTGGTTTGGTTCAGGGCCTGGGCTTTGGTGCTTACAGTCTGTGGATTGAAACAAAGTATTGATTTTATGAACTCTGTGCCATCTTGGATCTGTCTGTGAAGGGTCAGTGTAGCCGTTTTATGAATAATGAGCAGCTGAGCTCATGGTAAAAGATTTAAAACGGATTAATTCATGATGAATCGAAGTTTGAAGGAGAAAGTTTGCCAGCTGATGTATTGGCATGCTAGTGAGGAATTGCTTTGAGTAAAACAGTCCAATTATTTTCTTATCTTTTCTTCTTAATGAGCTACGAGATCATTGCTATTCTCAAAAGTCAATTAGGGGAGCAGCTATAAAGTCTTTATTTTAGGCTGAATCCTGCCTTACTCTCCTGAAACATGCCCTGAAATATGGGTGTTAGAGAGGATGGTTCATGGCAGCAGCCTGGACTGCATGTTAATATTCACTTTACTGATGTGCTGTAGAGAAGCAACGTCCACCTCCATAGAGCGTGTTGTGGATGCTGATTTATGCATTGCATTCCCTGTTTTATGGATTTTACGTGTGTGGGACTAGCTTAAGCACAGACTGATGGTCAACGAGTTCTATCTTCCTCTTGCAGGGCTTAACTTGTATGAGTAGAGTAAGGAAAGGTGTACCAAGTTCCAGCTTTCTACTGTGGGCATCTAGTTTAAGTACTCTACCTCACTCGTATCTCTCCAGTCTTTCCTGCTTACCCTTTGGATGTACCTGCCTTTGTCTGCTGACTACCTAAGGGATAAAATGCCAACCTTTGACTTCCTAACTCACATTTAATGTAGATGCCTTGTGCATCACTGACATGAATTGTCTTACACTCCAGGTAGCCACACGCTTCACAGGTGGCTAAATTTGGGGATTTTGCTTTTTTAGGGTACTATCGTCTAATTTAAATAACTATACAGCATACTGAGGGTGTCCCAGGCCTAGCCACTGCAGTAGACTAGTGTACTAGCATCTTATTTGGCAAACATGGAAGTAGGTTATACTGATCAAAGTAATTGCTTGTGTTTCTCATACCTCTACTGTTTCTATGTACAATTGTGTGGAGACATCCAGAGGCTGTAAGAGAGGGACATGGAGACCTGCATCATCTGAGGATTCATTAACATAAAACAGCCAGCTGCGTGCAGCCAGAGGAAGGGATAATACCTTACTGCTCATCTTTGATCTGCTCTTAGTATGGATTTGTAGATTCTCAAACACACACTCAGGAGTTAAGTTTCTATTTAGTCCCGAATGTTACTCTCTTGTCATGATCTCAGTTATCTTATTTGTCCTCTAAGACCATTCCCCCCAGCAGCAGAAATACATGTGGGCACTGCCCTGTATGTACCCGCTATGGTAATGAATGATTTAGAAGTGTTTAAAAGTGTTTTCAAGTTTTGAAAGCTCAGAGTGGCTATAAAAAGCAAGTAAAGGTTGTTTTGATAAATGTGTTTGTTCAGATCCCCTGAATCCCAAATCCATACACAAGTCCCTGGGGATATGTAAGTTCCACTGGCATTAGCAAGAATGTGACTAAGGATTTCTCATTCCTAAGCAAAACTCACAAGGATCATAGGTCTACTACTGTGGTCTAAAGCCCTTCATGTGCAGTACAAAGCATGTGACAAATAAAGTACTGTTTTTCATTCAGAGTTACAAACCTCCCTAGATAGAATAGTTATTCTGATTAAATGAATGCTTTAAGAGGAAAGGTTTTGTTTTTGTTTTCTAGAGCTGTATTTTGCAAGCTGTAGTTCCTGCTTCTGCTTGCAAAAATGGGTAATGAACCAAAGAAAAAATGCCAGCAACTTGTCAAACTATGCCAAGGGCTGGATGCGTTGAAGGAACCATACTTTTCCAGCAGACTTGATAGCACATTGATTGGAGTTTTGCTGCCTTCATATGTCCGATGATCTGCTTGTGAAAAGCTTTTTCATTTGCATTCATTAGGCCACTTTGGCTGGAGGTGCTTTAAAAAATTAATGAAGTACGCCAGTGTTGAAACGAATTCCAGGCATTGGCCCAGCTTATCAGTATGGTAGACTTCACTGAGCTGGCAAGTCTAAGAGCATGTAGGAAAATGCTGAAAATAGAAACAGGAAGGATGGAAGGAACAATCATTGTGGTTGGGCGCTCCACTGTGTCATGTCTGCAATTAGAGACTGCTTTGATTTTCTGAAACAAATACTGTGAAAGGAGAATATTTTAGGTATCCATGGAGCCAACACAGATTGTTAGTACCACTTCCTCTTGTCATGTACCTTCAGGATTCGTTGCTCTCCCAATGCATTTTGTATTTTCAGCCATCACGCAAAACATCTAAAAAAATTTGTTGTATATTTCTGCAGGTCTTCATTATATAGGGTACAATCAAGTATTATCTGGCTTGTTTCATTGTATCTTTGCCTTAGAGCTCTGTTGCTTGCCCGCCTGCTGTGTGAAATAATGTCTTATCCCATATAAAATATTCCTCATTTGGTTCATATACTTCAGCGTGTAAACTGAGAATTGGATTATTTTCAAGTGAAGAAAACCAAATACTTGTGGAAAGCAAACACAAAAGTGTCATGAGCACAGCTGAGTGCAATTTATCTTTCCATTTGAGGGAATACTTGTGGGAATACATTTATAATCTCTGTTCAGCTCTACACACTGATGTTAAGCACCGGGTGTTTTGACTTCAGACACCTTGCTATTTCTAGAATAACTATGTGGTAGAAAGGTCAATGAGAGGATTATTACGGAGAGATCCTTTCAGTACTAACACACTCACAAAAGCGAGACAAAGAGTGATAGTGAAGACTAACCAATTGTGTAGATAGCAAGTTGTGGATTCCTCAATTTCATGGAGTATTTGATATGATCAAAGAGTTGGAACTTTGCTTGAAGCATTTGGAGCAATTTGTGGAGCATTGGGTCGTGTACAATATTCACAACCACCTTCAGCAATTGGAGACAACGCGGAAGTCTTCTCCAGGGGAAGTGTTATTTCTTGCTCTCAAAATGGACAAGAACTGTTCAGATTTGAAAGATGCAGGCTAGAATTAGAGGATGAGTTTTAATAAGTGCGAGTAATCTCATAGGCACACATAGTACATCAAAGAAAAACACAGATCTTCTAAGCAGAAAGAATATTGGTGATGTCACTGCGAAGAGCCTGGGCAAACTAAAAGAGCATGTGGTACATTTCTGGATGGAGGTTGAACACAGTGGCCATAAATCTAACCAGGGGTTGGGAGGGAAGCCACCCTTCGGTGCCTATCACTCAGTTGGGCACACTTTTTCTGGCTCCCAACACGAAGGAGCATTCCTCTTGCAGTACAGCTTCCCTGCTCAGATTCAACCCTGTGTATGACTGAAGTGATGGAATAATTATCAGAATTATAAAGTTGATAAAACTGAATCTTACTCATGCTGTGTGAAAAGAACTTAATGAAGTTGTAAAAGCATTCAGAAGTAACAAAAAGAGTTGCCTGTGTAACCTTAATTCAGATTTCTTGTGCACATACATTTTCAGGTAATCATGGTTTGGTCAACAGCATCCCCCAGTCTCTAGAGTCATTATTTTACATAATGTGTAGATTGAGGGTGTTCAGTTTTAAAGCAGTTATTTGGCATTTTGTATATTCCTTGTTATCTGTCATGTGCGGCCCCTTATTTTATTTATCATATGCCATTTGAACATTTTTCTAAAGAGAAAGGGGCTCTTTTAAGGTGCTTTTTAGTGTAGTGTCTGAGTATCCACAGTTATCAGAGACTGTGTTTTCAAACTCATTTATGCATGTATTGTGTCCATTTTACAGATGGAAAGCTGAGGTACAGCAATAGAAAGGCAAAAAATAGCTGCTGGTTTTTGACATGCAGTTTGAGTTGCTGGTAACCTAAATTTTAAGATATCCCTGCAGCAAACTGTAGGTTCAAAGCACACATTTGCATGCATTGCATCTTTGCAAGTCAGATGCTAAGCTCTAAAGAAAATTAGAAGCTCTTTATTGGTGTCTGGCTTGTTAAAAATGTTGGTTAAAGCAGTCACCTAATATCTTGCAGGTTGTAGGGAGTGTGGTACACCAGGGGCTTCAATCATGCTTCGTATAGTTCCTTTTGTTACAGAAGTCTTTCAACTTCTTTGAAAAATGACAGAAGGCAGCTTGCTTTAATACAAAATTCAGATTCATCCCTAGAGCAGACCTCTTATAAGCACTAAATTAATGAAGTGTTTCTAGAGAAAAAATAGTATGTGGCTGTGTTATCAAGAACTTGCTACGTATGTGTTGTTATGTACATTCACAATGACAGTAGTGACTGCTGGGCTGTTTGCTTGCTCTCCAATTGCTGATTTGAACCCAGAACTAGGCAACACACAGTAGGCTGAGCTGAGCTGCTGAGTAGGGAGGAACCTTTGGCCCGTTAGCTGAAAAAAATCTCTGTCAGGCATATGCAAACAGTGATTTTGAAGAGACTTATAGATTATCCATATTTGAGAGCATTTCTCTTAGAAACAGCAAAATGCACATCCTTAATGTGAAGATTATGGCTCACTGAATGTCAAGGTTCTTCTCCAGTTCCTCTTGGGATCCAGGGATTTCTCAAATAAAAGGTTGCCAGAACTTGTCAAAACAGGGTGTTTTTCTCTTAGCCTCAGTTTCCCAGATAGCTGAACTGCATATGCTGACATTTTCTTTTAAAGAAATCGACCTGAGGCTGACACCTAACATGAAAAAAGCAGCAGATTTTGCCAATGTTATAAGAAGCTAAAATGTGGGTTTAAAAAGGGAAGTGATGTCAGGCATTAACAAGTAGTGGTAGTAACCTGACCTGTCACAAACTCTGTAGGACACATGAAAAAGAGAAAAGTAAATGAAAGATAAAATGGAAATAAAAGTTGAATCTTAGCCAGTATATTAAAAACCTATATTAAGTCCCTTAGGTACAGTTTGACAATTAATAATGTTTTGATGAAGGGTAGGAGGAACAAGAACAAAAATTACAGTGAGAATTTGCTGCAGAATCCCAAGAATGGGTTTTCAGTCTCCAGGTGATGCACATCTAATTTTACCAGATTTGTTTGTCATACATTTGCTAGTTTAAAGGCGAAATTAATATGAATCATCAAGATTTTTTTTCCAAATTATAAATAAGGCATCTTCATTATCCAAAAATTATATTAACTCACCTGATAGCAACTATACTATCTAGACATGGGGAAAGAAGGATGAAAAGGTGGAAACAGTAAGTACTGAAATATAAAAGATTTAGCTGCATAAACAAGTTAAACCAACTCTGGACAATGCACTAAAATAAGCACAGAACAATGATCTTCATTGCCAAAAGGCTGATATGGTCTGTTTTGTTGGAGTTTTCCATTTTTACTATGTATTTTCTAAAGGTTGGTACAAAACATTGTTTCAAGCAGGAATCAGTTTCTCTAATAGTCCTTAGAAAAATGCCATACAGGAAAGAAAGAGGTTTTGGATAGTCCTGTTTTTTACAGGCATACTGAATATTAGCAGAAATCTGGGGGTATGAAAGCCCCCAAATTTAGAAAACATCTTGAGCACTTATCGTAAGAGAAAAAAATCCAAATAAAGTGATGACTCTGAAAGGTCAGTAGTGGAGGTGTCAAAGTAATCTTCTATATATCTTACAAGATGGCCATGACTGTTCCCAGAACCCACTAATAATCCACTGGTGAGTGAGGTGTGATGAGTGTGAATCACCACAGAGAAGCCATAACAGAAAGGAAACATGATCGTAGTCATTTTTGCCTGAAAACTTCAGCTGTAGGGAATATGTTTATATTTTGTGAATCAGCTGAACTGTTTCAGAATTTAGAAAATGTGAATCTTGTTATAGAGAAAAATGAGCATGAAATGAAGTACCAAAAATCAAAACAGAATAAAATAACAAAAAAACCCTGGAGAAACAGAACTAAACATTGATCTCGGTCCACAGGGTCTTAGGGTAAACTCAGAAAAGTGATGGTCAAGTATTAATTGACATGAATGTCATACATTAAAAGTTCATGTTGCTTGTGAAAGTACCTAGTATATCTCATTTTGGATCTGGCTTATGATTTTTTTTCCTTTTTTAAAGTATCTTTTAATGAGGGCATGTTGTCTTTTCTAAAACCTAACCAGATTTAATATTATTTATATTTTTATCCATCTTTAAGGTTCTCAGTCTTAACACTGTTATACAAGGTATATTCCCATGTGGTACATAACATTTGAATAACAGCTTTTAGCATCAATGAAATTCCCTATCACAGTAGACAGCGAAAAAGACAGAAAGTATAAATGACTAGTGCTTCAGAGATCATTCTTAGATGAATATGGGCAGCCTATAAGGTATGATATTATAATAATTGCTTAGATATTAAATTTTGTTATTAAATCACTCATGTGTACGTTACCTGGAAATGTTGCAGAGAACATATTTATTTGGAGTCATTGTACTCAATGTTGGAAAGAACAGCACTGTAATAAACTCTTGCCCTCTGAAATATGTTTATCTTGTCACTGAGCTGGCTTACTAATGTGATTTTCTACCTTTTGCAAAATGAAGGTAATGCTCGCTGCAGTTGCTATGATACAAGACTAGTGCACTGAACTTTCTGGTGCATCAGCACACATTTTGTACCATGCAGTTCACTGTCACTGCTGTTATGACTTTCTAAAGCCTTCCATGAAGAAGTGGACAAGTGAATTTAATCTCCCAAAACATCACGTGTAAAATAAGGATTCACAGATCTTTTCCTTGTTTGCTCTGAATGACTAGTAGCAATAGTACTGAGCTTTAACTCAACTGTGGGATTGAATTTTAGATTTTTTTGTAAAAGGTGGCTTATGATGTAGGCTACAGCAAAATAAGAATATTACATACTCTCTCTTGTGTTTTGATTTTACCAGCATGCATAAACACGTCACCTAGCTTTGTGTCTCCAGGAGTCATGTGTCTAGAACAGGATTTATCAACCCTCTCCTCTCTAGGAGAGGAAAAGACATAAAGAGGCACCTTCAATGAACAGTTCATCCCACAAACCTGAGACTTTTTAAGCCAGGATGAATTACATCCTAGAGGAGCCTGCTTCTTTGTACTGGTTAGAGAGGGCACCTAGACAGATAGCTGAAATGAGATACCTAACATTTACACAGGCAAAACTATAGGAAATGAATGCCACTGCAAGTGATAAGGTGAATATTTTTCAAACTCTGTGGTCTGGGAATAATCCAAAACAAGACTAACAGGTAGAGATGCAGCAAAACTGGGAGTATACTGCTGTATAGGGCAATAAGCTGAGAGTCACAATGTAACACCATGGAGAGGCAATTGTGTAGAGAAAGGTCTGGAAACACAGATCAACCTCCCTTCCATGCAAAAGCAAGGCTTTTGTGAGAGTAGATAAATGGCATTTCTATAAGAGTAGCCTTTCTCTCTTTTGCATCCTCTGCCTCAATCTCCCAAAGCAGGAGAGTTGACAGCCTGTGTTTCTTGAGAGATGTATAATGTGTTCTCTGTCAACTCTGGTGACTGTATTGTCAGGGAATCCTATTCTGATGACATTGCACTGACTAGACAAAGGCTGAAGACAAGAAAATAAAACTTTTGGAAATACTGGCTTCCTGCTGACAGTTGATTAGGCTGCAGAAGAGATACTCCTTTTATTTTTATGTAGCCTAGAAATCCATCAGGTGTTCTCCAAGCTATTAATAATGCTTTGGCTAGCAATACCAGGTAGGTTTAATGGATTTCCCTGCCAGTGTACTGAATGTGATTGCAATGAAGCATGAAACAACCTGTTTTAATGACTTACACTAGTGCTTGCTTAGACCTGATGTTAATTTTTTAAAAGGCACCTGGGCCTTTCATTAATTGAACAAGCAGCCATTTGACAGTGAGTGAATAATTAATTAAAAAGTCTGAAAACTAATATTCATTGTACATTAGGAAACATTACTGAAAATTTTCCGGTAAACCTCTTGAAGAATAAGTAATCGCATCTATTGATTTTGAGATGCTTTCTGCCTATTGACACGCAGTATGTAAAGCATGTGCTCCTTTCTCTGCAGCTGGGATGACAGCAGCTCAGTTAGTAGTGGCCTCAGTGACACTCTTGACAACCTCAGCACAGATGATTTGAATACCACCTCATCTGTCAGCTCTTATTCCAATATAACTGCCTCTTCAAGGAAGAACACTCATGCCCAGGTGAGTAGCTTTTCATTGCCATTTCTTGCAACACCCCACAAGCACGCAGGATAACAAATAAAAGAGTTTAGTATCAATGCTTCTGAAACAAATGAAGTATTCATATTTTACGAACTCCTCTATCACACCTGCGTGCAAGAAGCCCATGGACCCCACTGACCCAACCCTCACCCATGGGCTGACACCTCAGGTGGCCTGCTCCCAGGGCACATCCCACTGCTGAAGGTGCTGGCTGGCAAGACCCTGCTCTGTGCACCCTGGGGGACCCCCCACTCGTCCCAGCCCCAGAAAGCCCCCAGCCCCTGCTGCACCTTAACACAAAAAAACCACAAGATGACTGGATCTGTGATGGGTGGATTTCTAATCATTTCATCCCATTTGGAGTATGTCTTTCAACAGATAGCACAGTTTAAAACAAGATAGCTTTTGTCTTTCATGAGCTGACACATATCAGGGAAGAAATACATAGGCTGTACTGTCCTTTCCCTGTTCTCTCCACTGGGAGAAAAGAGGCTGAAGGAAGGAGCCCACAGGTGGCAGAGCTTCTCTTCTCCCCAGTTAAGTCCAGGAATGAAGGTGTCCCATGGGTGCACAAGCTGACAATGCATAGTGTCAAAATAGAGTTCTGAGCAGTGTACAGCCACAAGCTATGTATGTAATACATATATATGTGTGTGTATGTGTGTATATATATATATATATATAAAGCTCTTGTGCCAGGTATCCCAGTATTGCTTCCCAGATTCCCTCAAAATTGCAAGTAATGAAAAAGACAATACAGAACTCTTGCAGGACTCGGTTCCCCCCCAAAAAAAGAAAGAAAAACAGAAGAGTTAGTCCCAATAGAAATGTATTCTCTGCCATGTCATCTCCTGTTTACAAGTAGGGAGCTTCAAGACTGAACACTCAGCATAGGAGAAGAGTTATTGCCTCCAGTGATTTGATGTAAAGTATTCAGGACACAAGACTGACACTCCCAATTCCATTTAGACTCCTGCAGGCAATCAGTGCCTGCAATTCAGAGATCTGTTTTGTAGATGTACATTGTGGCAGATTTTGTCAAGAGGAGAAAAACACATATTTGTCATTTCCTCCAGACAGTGGGGAAATAAAGTTACTTTGGGAATGAAGATTACTTTAATCTGCAGCAGGACAGATTTCAGACCAATGTCGTATTCATGCAAATATACTTGCACAGATGCCAGCTTTCTTCAGCCCTTACCATTGCCTTTCCAACCCCATCAGGGTCTCCCATGGTTGCTAACTGGAGATCAGCCCCTTCCCTTTCACATCACTGTGATGGCCAGCTAGTCCTGGCTTACTTGTTCCACTGCATCATCATCATCATCATCATGACTGGGAAATCTCAGGCTGACTATTTAACTCTTTGTGGGTTTTTCATTCAAGTGATCTCATGTTCTAGCTGCTCAACCAGATACTATTTGCAATTTCTTCAGTGACAGACAGAGATGCAGCCATGTTCAAATGTTGCTTTCCTGCCAGAGCTGCTTTATGTTATGAAGGCTAGGAACAGACCTTTATCAGGTCTGCCTTTACCAGGCAGGTTAATCAGAACACACTGTAATCCATGCTAGCCTCCAATCTCAGTCAGAAGCTGAGATGAGCAGAATATATAAGTATTTTTGCCAACTGTTCTCCAGGTGTAAGACATACTCATGCAACACAGAGAGCCCTTTTGCAGTCTTTTTAAGTGATTGGAGCTGTGCAAGCTAGCTATAGCCTGAGGCAGAAATTGCATGTTTTGTTGTTGTTTTCTTATTAAAAGAGGATTAACATCACTTTTCAGATTCCATAATGGTGAAGAGAGGCTTTTAGAAAGTATTATACTTGTCATTTCTTGGAAATGATGAAGTTTGCTTTAAAAATGTATAGCTATGTGTTTATAACCATTCATTTATGAGAAAAGTTCTGGGAGCATTACACATGTTCTAACAATAACACTAATAAAAACTCTCTTCTGAAGGACCTTGCAATATTTGTGTAGATGTTTGCTTGGGCTCTTTTCCCATCAAACCTTACCCAAAATCTGTGCTGGTGTCTCCAAATCACATATGAAATTACGGAAGTGCAGAGAGCTTTTGCATTTTGTACACCTCAAATGACAAATATGTAAACAGCAACTGATTATTCTGTCGGTCATCTAATTGGTATTAATCTTACCTATGACAGCAGTGCCTAGGAAACAGCTACAGAGGGGTCTCTGTGGAGAAGGAGTTGTGGCAACACAGAATAATAAATAGCCCTCCCCTGAAGGCGATCCAGTTTGCAGTCTGGCTTAGGTTGGCTGTATGAGGACAGGGCTGTGGTTATATCAGACAAAAGTAATGAAGAGTGATACCTGAGAGCAGCACCACTTTTTGCTGTTAAAGAGGGGCAGAGGTAAGCAGGACTGGTGAGGTGATGATGTGCAAGTGAGGCTTGAGGATGAGGTCAGGAGGCTGCAGGAAAACACAGGAGGAAGGGTTACAATGAACAGCCTGTCAGCACAAAGAACACGAGTCTTGTCAAACACAGAGGGTAGGGTCAGTCTCCAACATTTCTGTTTAAGCCGCCTTCACAGCTTCTACGTTGTCTGTCTTGTTGGGCTGTTCCTTGCAGCACACCCTTATCAGCACACAGCAGGGAAAGCAGATGTTGCAGGGATGTTAGGTCCTCACTGGGGCATCTTCCACATGGGTCTGAGTTTTGGAGCAAGCGTGACCCCAGCTGGTTACCTTCAACTCGCTGGTGGGTAGTGCTTGTGTAAGTCTCTCTTCTAGCTGCTCTGCTAGCTGATAGAGTGATTTTCTTGTTGGAAACAATTAGTTTCTGTGGAGACAAACCAGTAGAAAAGTCATCAGCTGTAGCACTGATAATTTTGCTGAGGATTTTATCCTTGCTCAGTAGTGGCACAACATACTCAGTGCTGCTGGAGCAATATTCCTAATTTGGTCAGTGGAATATTTGGGTAGGAAAAGGCATGAAACGAGACTGAGGTGATTTTAGCAGTATATTTAGGAGTTCCCCCATTCAAGCTTTTAGTAAAACCTCTCAGCACAGTGAAATTCAGAGGGAGTTGAGGAGTGGTGAGGGTATCACCACTGATGATTAGAGTAAATTATGTTTCACTTCATTATGGTTTATCTATGAAGGAAAGAGTTGAAATCTTTTCAAAATAAAAGGAAAAAGAAAAATATCTTCCCAAAATGGGCATGTTTTTAAACTTTTGGGATCAGAATACTAATGTTTTAGAAGGGGAGTTTCCACGGCCCTTGCTAGAAACAAATCAATATGCTTATTCTCCTCCCCTCCTGTGATTTAAGAAATCAGCAAATACTGAAGATGCTGAGACTGACCATTTCTCATGCAAATTTCTCGTAGCTGAAGACGGACTCGGAGAAACGCTCAGTTACAGACAGCGAAACTTGGGGCAGCACTGAAGAACTGAAGAAACCAGAGGAAGATTTTGACAGCAGCGTAGACAGCAGTGGCAAGTGGAAAGGCCTTCCCTCGGGGCTGTCTGAAGAGTCAGAGAAGGGAGGGCAGAAAGCATCTCTCTCTGTTTCGCAGACCGGATCCTGGAGGAGAGGCATGACTGCACAAGTAGGAACCGCTCAGTCCAGGCACAAAGCAGGAACAAGTGCACTCAAGACCCCGGGTAGGAGACTTCTGTAGTTCAGATTACAGCACTGAAATTTAAGGCTTTATACTTAGACTTCATTTATAAGCAGTAAGGAATCTTTAGTGGGCTAAAAGTAATTAATGGATATTATCAGTGTGTGACAGACATAAGGAACTGTAAGCATATTGGTAGTTCTTCTCATAAATGAGTGCAAGCCAAGATTGTAATAATATACTAACTTGTTCATCTCTATAACTGTTAGCTTGCTATACTTCATACTAATAATTTATTAATCATACATGAATGTATCCATAACACAAACTGTGATTACATTTTGATTTACTATCATTTGAGGATGTCAGCTTCTATTAGGGAATTCTTAAAAGTATTTTTGGACTCATGTCTGCCTTATCTTAGTTCTCTAGAAAACCTGTACCTTTGATAATTGAACATATGCATAGAAATGGCAAAAGATTAGAAGTTGAGATAAAAAGGTTTAACATTCAAGTCAGGGGAATCAAACTTAGTGTTTCGGAACTAAAGCTGAATTGTCACATTCCAGATACTGCAGGTGTTTAATAGCCCATTGTTAAGAAAATGAAAAAAATGATGAGTTCTTACCTTCTTCTGAAAGGCCTCTCAGAAGTAGTAGCCACTTTTGCAATCTAGTTTTGAAGCAAAAAATCCAAAGTTGGCAGAAGACATCATTATTAAGACCATCTAACCCATCATTTTACTAGGGAAATATCAACCCTGTATAGAACATTTTCTAGACTCTTGTCCTGTCCTGACAAAATACTGCATAAGCATGCATTAACCCCCAGTTGTAAAGGTAACTAGCAAAGAACTCCTCAGAATAAATTCAAATCCTTTGTGAGACTCTTTTGTTTCTTTGCAATTTGGAACTGCTAACCATTGGTCAGCCTCTGGTCTATAAGATCCCTGAGGAACATTGCTGCAGCCAGTGGTCATATGGATGCAGAAATTACACCTCTGTAACAGTGATTAAAAAAGGAGATACTGCAAGGGTTACCGCATGCCAAGCTAAGTTTCCCAGATCTTCTGTTTTGCTGAAGACGAGCAGGCAGCCACTGTGCAACACAGAACAGAAGCCTTAATTGTTAAAGCACATAGTAATAGTCTGTGTGTTCGCAGTGTAGGAGTCTGATCTGTATCTTGGCATGTGCATATGTTTGTGTAGCATAAAAACATGAGTGGATTTAGTTCTGACTTGTAGGTGTTGCTCTTATTACAGTTTAGTTTCTTAAGACAAATTAGGCCACCTACCTCCAAAACTTCCATAATCACTTGAAGAATGAATTTAAAATGGTGTTATGCTGAATATGTGTTCCTTATTAGGAGCATACAATAGATGCTTAAAGATAAATTAGAAGAGAAATGGCATTTTTTGTCTCTAAAGTTGTTTGTAAAAATAAGAAGAGGGTATTCTCTTTTATGATAGAAGAAAATATCTTATTTAAACCTTTCTGAATGTCACAATAACATTATGTAGAAATATCTGGTATATAGGTATGTATCTGTGCAGAACTGAAGACAGCCTCTCAGAAAATCAAAAATCTTGAAAAGATATCAAGTATATGACAAAGACTATTAACTCATGTAATTGATATCGTTAGAGATCAAGAAGTTTCATACCATGACAACATAATCTCTCCCTGATAATTTTGTGTAACTAAAACCAGAACAAATTTAGTTATAAGCTAAAAAATGTAATCAGTGGAAATCAAAGAACTCAATAAGTACCACTAATTTCTACATGCATATTTAATGTCAAACTTCTGGAAATGTTAATTACATGTCATGTTTTATTTTCAAATATTATTTCTTACATACAGAAATACTATTAATAGGAAAAAAAGCCAAATAAAATTCTTTATAGTTCATTCAGGATAATTTTCTACATCTATGCTCTCCAGCTATACATGAAACTGGAACTCCTCAGGTGAATTTCAAGCTTTTAATACTTAATGCTTACCTGTAATGTATCGTACCTGCTACTGACTGGTGATGGGGGACTAAAGACCAAATTGGTCTGTTTTCTTAGGGTAATTTTTCTATTTGTGTATTTTTTCATTTTGAAATTTTAACCATATAGTGTTAAAATTAGCTATTGAGACATTACAGCTTAAACATAGGTGACCTTTTCAAATATACTTTTATCTAGGAAAAACAGATGATGCAAAAGCTTCAGAAAAAGTGAAAACTCCCCTGAAAGGAGCCTCCATTCAGCGCTCTCCATCAGATGCAGGAAAAAGCAGCGGTGATGAAGGAAAAAAGCCTCCCTCTGGCATTGGGAGATCAACTGCTACAGGGTCCTTTGGATTCAAGAAGTCTGGGATGGGATCTTCTACCATAATCACCACAAGTGGAGCAACTATCACAAGTGGCTCGGCGACTCTAGGAAAAATGCCAAAATCTTCAGCCATCGGCGGGAAGTCCAACGCAGGGCGGAAAACAAGCTTAGATGGTTCCCAGAACCAGGATGATGGTGTCCTGCATGTGAACTCAAAGACAACTCTGCAGTATCGAAGTCTGCCTCGCCCATCAAAATCCAGTGGCAGTGGGATCCCTGGCAGGGGCGGCCACCGCTCCAGCACCAGCAGCATCGACTCCAACGTCAGCAGCAAGTCTGCCGGTGCTGCTGCCACCAAACTGCGAGAGCCAAGCAAGATCGGGTCCGGGAGGTCCAGCCCCGTCACCATCAACCAGACGGACAAGGAAAAAGAGAAAGTGGCCGTGTCTGATTCTGAAAGCGTCTCGCTGTCCAATTCCCCCAAATCCAGCCCAACTTCGGCAAGCGCCTCTGGCACACCGGGACTTAGGCAGCCGGGATCCAAATACCCAGATATTGCCTCACCCACCTTTCGAAGGTTAGTGCCTTTCTGTGAATTCCTGAAGTTGCAGTATATAAAGCAGGGATTTTCAATGTGTTGAAGCACTGGGAAAAAAGCCTTTTCAGGGCATATCTTGCCACAAACAGAGAACCACATCCAAAAAGATAAAAGGGTAATATTTTTTCACACAATGCAATTATTTCTCTAAGGCCTAAGGACCTTCCCAGACCTGAAATGGCTGTTCGTTGAGCTTTGAGCATTTAGGTACATTCCCCTAACAACAGTTTGAAGGCTAGAATAAGTTGGACTCGATGGTCCATATGGGTCCCTTCCAACTCAAGATTCTATGATTCTAAGTTCTTATCAAATATGCAGGCACATGAGAAGTTCCCTCTCAATACTCTGATAAATACCCAAAGGGAAGACCGATGCCTCATTTAGGCACATTCTGTTACTGGAACAGGCAATGCCATAGCCTAGTCAGAGAACTGAAGAGCTCTATACATAAAGTATTTGCTTTCATGATGTTGGCAGCTCCAGCTACAAGCATTACATTATCTTAGCAGCTTTGTTGCATCTTTCATCACAAACATTAGCAAAGCTAAATTTCAATTGGAAATGCTCTATTGTAATGTTTCTGGAAGTATAAATCTGGATGAAGTATAAATTGGGATGGAGCATTTGCACTGTTGGCGAAAAAGCCAATAGTGCCCTCTTGTGCCTAGTTACCAAAACAGCATCTCCAAGCTGCTGGGGAGCTGCAGCTGATTTTTGTGGGCTTGGTAATATGTAAAATGGATTCTTATGTTATTAGCCATGCTTACTTTACATCACGACAAATTTTGCATTTATTTCTTATTAATTTATGAGCTGCACCTTAACTGCAGCTTAAAATGTTTCCAGTAAAACATTAAGTCATCACATGACCTTTTATTTCAACAGTTTTAGAAGATTTAAGGGGTTTTTTTTCATCATCACTGTAGAATTTTCTTCTATAGAATTGCTGTAAGCAATTATGTGAAATACACCTCTGTCATGACTGCGCTTGGAGACAAACCGAGCCCATTTAGCTCTGGTGCAGTTTATTCCATCTGAATGGTTACTACATGACTGGTGACCACATGACCATCTGTGCAAAAGAACAACAAGAGGGAAATTTTACACAAATACTTAGATGTTTATTAAACTATGAAGGATTTTGCAAGTGTTTGTTGCAATCATTTTAGCTGATTTGAGAAGTGAAGGGTTTAAAAGCTAATGACTTAGCCATGGGAACGCTTAATTCTTGAATTTGGGTGAAAGTGTAATCTGTTTATGCACTAATAAGACAAAAATGTGCTTATTTTAACTCTCTCTGGGAGGGTCTGTATGTGCAAAGAGCACATGTGAACATGAGTGGATGAGAGATGTTGCTAATGAAACAAACCCTGATTATTGTGATATGGTTAAGTGAATTTAATTTTGCAATGGGATTGATCAACTAGGTAGGCATGATTTTAGTAGCAGTAATTAAAAATGTGTAGTTTGGCTCTTAGGATGTTACGCCATGAATGTTTAATGTGGCTATCAGTTTCTCTAAAGCTATTTGTTTTACATTTAGGTTGTTTGGTGCCAAGGCAAGTGGTAAAGCTGCCTCTGCACCCAGTACTGAAGGTGTGAAACCCACATCGGCAATGCCCAGCCCTAGTACCACATTGGCACGGCAAGGCAGCCTGGAATCGCCATCCTCGGGCACAGGCAGCATGGGCAGTGCAGGTGGGCAAAGTGGTAGCAGCAGCCCCCTCTTCAGTAAACCTTCGGACTTAAATGCAGATGTTGTAAGCTTAAGTCACTCCTTGGCTTCCAGTCCCGCCTCAGTGCACTCTTTCACATCAGGTGGTCTTGTGTGGGCTGCAAACCTGAGCAGCTCTTCAGCGGGCAGTAAGGACACACCAAGTTACCAGTCCATGACTAGCCTTCACACCAGTTCCGAGTCTATTGACCTTCCTCTTAGCCATCATGGCTCTCTCTCTGGACTGACAACAAGCACTCAGGAGGTTCAGAGCCTGCTCATGAGGACTGGAAGCGTCAGATCTACTCTTTCGGAAAGGTGAGCTTGCCTATAGATACAGTGACCCCAAAACCAGTCAGAGGCAAAAGGACAGGAGCCAAAAAAATAAACCGTCTACGTGTTTTCCTAAAGGGACACTGTTTAATTAGCAGCTTAGTCCTTTATGTAAAAAAGGAAGGAAGGAAGAAAAGAAAGCTGAAAGTAATCCCAGGCATTGGACTTGGAATCAACTGCCTTTTAAGGTTTCACAAGCACATTTTCTTTCTTGAGAAGGTTTTTTTTTTTAACCCTGTTCTGGAGAACAGCCAGAGAAAAGGGGAAAATTGTCTAATTAAAGGCAAATCTAAACAGCCACGGAATGACTCCTGCATGCTGGATCTACCTGCTCTCCCAGCAGTTGGCAGCTCCAAAGCTGTATCACTGCCCTCTTGCTAACAAATCTTCTCCAGCAGTGGGACCCCACCAGTTTTCTTCCCATTAGCTCGAAGCACAGGCAGAGCTGGTGGGCCCCTGCCTTCAGCTGACCAGTCTTGCCTTAAAATGCCCAGGCCTGGCAAGTTGCTTCTTACATTGTAATCATTACACACAAATCCTTACTAAAATGCAGTTTCACTGGCAGGGAGGCAGCTTGCAAGATGAGACCCTCACTATATGCACAGTGTGTGGAACAAACAAAAGGAAGAAAGCATTTTCCTCTGCTTGCTGTTTTTAATATGCAGATATTTTACCATTTATTTTATATTATAATGTGGTGCATCCACCCTGGCACACTTGTACCATCTTTTGTGTGTGTGTGTGTGTGTGTGAAATATTTATTTGACTTTTGCAAGAGAGAAAAAATAAACTTTGCTAGGCAGTAAGTAATTTTCACTTCCTGCAAAAATTTTCAAGATTTGACAATGAAACTCTTATCTCACATGGGGACTGAAAAGTCAATATTAAATATTTCATTAGTCTTTGATCCAAAAAGGAAAATTACACTGACTCAGTCAGAAATATTTTAAACTTTTAAAGGTTAAACTTAGCTGTCTAGAAAATACATAATTAATTGAAGGAAAAAAGATCTTTTTTGTATACATGGGAAAAACATACAATGTTAAGAACTTTTTTCCCTTTGTATAAAACCAGAGATTTTTCAACACCAATCCTTTCCATGGAAAGATTTCACTTTCAGTGAATCAGCATTAAAACAAAACAAAACCAAACCCCTAAACAACTCTGCCAAATTGAGATGGAAACTCTCCGCAGATTTCATTCTCTTACGTTGCATTCATAAGTATTACTATATCAGCTAAAATCACACCTCTTAGTAATAAGAATACTATACTATAAAACATATGCTTACACCAATATAATGTATGATAATAACAATAGTTAAAAATGCACTGGTACATAAGTGATTTGTAATTTGAACTGTACCTTTAATTTTTAAATAGTAATTTGCATTGCGTGCCATGAACTATATGTGATGGTATTTCTTAGAAAGTCAATTATTAATACTTAGCTTATAAAAACCTGCACTAATTTTTAGCCTACATATATGGATGGTGAGGTCAATAGGATGATGTGGAAGAGTATGAATTTATGCCAAAGATCATATTTATACAGAGGATGTTAAACATCACATTTAAAATGTTAATGGTTTGGCATAAGCTCCTGAGCAACCCCCACTACTAATACTTGATGTATTTGTTCAGTGACTTAATTTCAGTGGTTCCAAATACTTTGCCTTTGGCAATATTTTTAAGTTTCAGATTTGTCCATATGGGGATATTTTGACTGAGTCCAGAGAGAGCCATTTATCATGTTGATCTGGCCTCAAAACAAATATATGTACCTAGAGAAAATGGTGTCATTTCTTGAATTATAGCCCCAATGGGTTTTTGCAGTTTGATTTTTCCAAAAGGTCTGCTACAAGTGCTGTGTTATTTCTAAACTGTTTTATACAGTAAAACCTACATGTAGCAAAGTGTTTTTTCACAGAAAAAGCATTGGTTTGCAATGTTAAGGACAGATATGTTTGTTTGCAACAGATTATGTCCTTTTTCCTTTGTAAACTCAGATCATATTTGAGATGCCTCTGGCAATACCATTTGTAGCCTGGCATGGCATAAGAAATTATCTGCAAAGAAAGAGGCTTATTCTTTTTCTTCAGTCACTCTAGAGCTTGCAAAAGACTGAATGAGCAGTCTGTATAGTGAGATGCACTAATGTAATGTAGAGACAAAATCAGAAAGACCGAAGCACAAAATGAGATACAATTAGCAAGCAACATAAATTCTACACACAGAAAGCCTAGGGAAAGCTAAAAGAGAAGAGAGAGCTAATAATAGATGATACAAATAAACACGGCTTTGCTTCGCTGAAGCATTAACTGCAATTTGATAACTAAGCGTCACTAATGGCAAGCATGCTAAGAGGGAATGAAAAGGTTAAAGATTACTCCAATTTACCGGTCCCGATGAACTTTTCACTTCCCTGCTTCAGACACAGTCTGAAATAGCCCTGCAGTCATTGGGACTGAAGAGGTTTTGAAGGGTCTGTGCTGAGGAAGGAGGGAGGAGGAGGGCTGGGATGGAGGACAAGGGGACTGTGGGCAAGGCCACCTTGCCCTGGTTCCTGGAAAGATACAGAGAATATTAAACAAAATGGATTAAGTAACAGATAACATGGGATTTGTTATTAACCGCCTTTTAAATAAGACTAATTTAATTCATTTGCAGGAAAACAGGCTTTGTGAGTAGAGGAAAGGCATTACATACAATAAGAAATCCTGAACTTAGTAAAGCTCTAGGTGCTGTTTCAGAGTACATTCTCACAAGCAAATGAAGGAAATAAAGTAAGGTGCTTGACCAGTTGGTAAAGAATTATCAAAGACTAGTGATCAATGGTTTATTAGCCCGAAGGGATATAACAGGGCAGGATATATTTGCACAGATACAAAATGGAAAATGATGAGGCTATTTTGCAGAAAGGAGACAGTGTCTAAGGGGTTGTAGTGACATTGCTGGGACAAAGCACTTTCTCAGTTTTTTGAAAATGAAAGTATCACATGTAAGTCTTAGAAAGCAGTTATCCCATTCTACTTTTTCATGTTAAGGCTTTAACTTGGAGACTTTGGAACATCGAGTTTTAGGAATGATTTGCTGCAACTGGAAAGAACCCAGAAAATGAGACCAAAATCTCAGGGTACATCTATGTTCCCTGCTAGGGAGAATAGCCCTTGACTGCCTCCAAAAACACAGTCACCTGCCATGAAGACAGCAAGTCTGCAAGGTCTCTGCTACATTTGCCCACATATCCCTCCAGGGGTGATCAGACGTTGCCCACACTCAGTCTTCGGGCGATCCACCAAGCAATGATATGGCATAGACACAGAGCTCCCTGACAACTGCTGTATTGGTACAGTGTCAAAGTTTACTCCAGCCAAATTTTGTGTCATTCATGAGATTCTTTTGCATTGTAATAACCAGAAAATAGGTTCAGTAAATACTAGCAAAGTATTTGCTTTTTCAGCAAAAATTGCATCTACCTCAGGACTTTCGCTGGTTTTGCACTAGCAGTATTTATTTAGACAAGCCTACTTCTGTTGTTATAGCAGTGTAACTCCTTATGTGGGAGGACACTTGTATTCTAGCTTACAACAATTTAGAGGGATTAAAATAAATCATACAGGTACTTATACTCTAAAATAAAACTGTCTATTTGGGTTAATTGGTGAACTATTACTACTTTAATTGATAAAATTTTGCAGGTGGACACATCACCAATATTTATTTTGAACCCTTAATTGCTGTTGGGCATCGCGGATTTGTGTCCATCTTCTGCTTGGTCTGAATGACACAGCAAGGGATGCATAAAAAATGCAGAAATATAGGAATTAACAGTGGTCTCATCAGCAATAATGGCTGCATTTTAAGATTAGCAGAGTGGAAGTAGTTTCTAATTACATGACTGGCTTGCTCTGGTTTACTTTAAAAGGGTGTTTAGTTTTGAGGGCCATGAAAGTGCATTGAAATCCACTTAAGTTCTTCAAGACTTTCAGTTGTTTTAAATTATCACCATAGCTGATAGTGTACTTTTAAGGTGTGAAACAGTGCATCATGTATCAGATTTTCTTGTATGTTCATCCATTTGTAAAAATTCATTTATAAGTCCCATAGCAGCTTGGCCCAGCCTGCCCTAGACCTCCCTAGGTGCTTCTTAGCTTGCAATAATTTGTTTTATTCCCTAACAGCTCTGCAACAGTTAGGCATAGCCCAAAGATACGGCATTATGGCCCTTTCCCAAGTTAACCTCAACACCAAGGGCAGTTAGGAACCTGAGAACTGTAAGGCTTCCTGTAATTTCCCCCAGAGAACTTGCAGACGGTTTCAGTAGTGCAAAATAAACAAAAGGGAAGGGAGATACGGTGGGCTTGATAACTTCAGCCTACATCTGCATGCATCTTCCTGCAAGACTGCTTTTGGCAATTGACATGGCAAAGGAAAACATCAGGAATATTACAATATTCTCAGTCTCACTTTATATTGGTATTTGTTTTGAGCCAAAGAAACAGATTCCATGAATGCATTGCTTCTCTCAGGAAAGGACTGACTTTTTTTTGTATCATCTTTAGAGATCTTTTAAGCACTGAGGTCAGGCTGGTAGTGTCCTAATGGGATCACTGCATGTTACAGTTCAGTTGTATTTACCAAAGGTCCAATTTCTGTGGAAGTAACATACCCAGCTTCTTGCTGGAGGAATGCTTTCGGATACTAAAAAGATATGGGCAGTTATGGGTCTGGATTAATAGTTACATTGAACCATGGTTAATAGTTTCATGCAATTATCTGAAATCTAGGAGCATCTTCATAAGATTTAGTATTTTAAAAAAGCAAAATGAATGTTTGCTACATTCACTTTTATGCAATTGCAATAACTCCATGCTCATGTTGAGGAATATTCACCTCTATTTCATTTGGGTACCTGAATTCAAAAGTTATTTAGCAAAATCCTATGGTCACTACTATCCTATTTATCTGACTGACTTATAACATTTGGCTTGTGGATTACTTTAAAGGAGCACTGATTGGCTCCTTTATTTTTAGATAACAAGCTATAGATTATTTTGAAATATAAAACTTCAAGTTAAAGTAATATTAGAAAATGTGTTGTTCATTAGGATGTTCGAAGTATTTGCAGAAGAAACTGTCTTTGTTATCATCATTGTGTTTATTTGTTCTGAAATTCAGAGGTGCATGAAGGAACATGAAGGCCCCATTCTTCTCTGTAAGGAACTAAAAAACATATGAATCATGCATTCAAATGAATCTTCTCTTTTACCAGCCATTCTTGGTCCTTTTAGTTATGTTGGGAGCAAAATGCTGGAAATTTAGTCCTCTGTCTGATAGAGGACTACTCTCACATGGACTATGATAGCTGGGCCTGAGCTGAAATCCTGCAAAGTTTCTCCTTCCATTTGCTTCCTCCCCAAGGCCCTGATTAAACCAGTAAAATTGCCTATAAAACTTTGTGGTGGTAAGAGGAGTTTACTTCCATTAGTCTGAGCCTTAATGGTAATGGGTTGTTAACGCCAACAGTATTTTCACTGCCTTTACCTATTTGGATCAAGGTTACAAGACAGTGGGGCCTCCAGCACCCCCGGCACAATAGAAAATGACCTTTAATAATGGCATGAGAGTTTTTAGGAAGGGCCCTAAGTTACTGTTGCTCTCAGAGGTGTGATTATGATATGTAATACAGAAACTTTCTAGAGCCATTTTGCAATTTAATCCATACGGTGACACTAAATTATGTTTTAAAGGGAAAAGACATTGCAACACTGACTTGATGATAACTAGTTGAAATTCAACCCACACTACCTACCGAGTCTTTATGAGGAAATGCGCGAGTAACACTTATTTGAAGGAAGGCTAGTGGGTGCCCTTCTAGTGATGGGGTTTAAATTAGGAAAACTCCAGTCATAGATCTCTGGTGATCAGCCACTCTGCCACCATGTGTGCATGAATATGGAACAATATTGCTCTGGTGCCACTTTTCATTGTCCCCACCATCACCCTACTACATGAGCCCCACAACAACAGAAAGCCAAGGTCTGTATATTTAGCACATATTTCTACAAGCAGAGCTATCATTTGGCTTCTGGCAAGGCCATGCTGTCTCTTAGCAGGTGCCACAACCTTCATTTCTTTTGGAAATCTATTGGCATACCATAGGCAACTGTGAAAAATAAAGACTCATACTGTGACCATATGATTCTCGCACAGATTTCAGGGTGAAGCTGTGGGAAGGTTAGAAATGGGAAGGAAGGACTTCTTTCTGACTTGGACAGTCTCCAAATTACTATTGACCCAGCCCAGGGCATTTCTAGATGAAAAATGAATGTGCAGCAGTCCATGTCCTATTGTCCCCTCCAATGAGTCAGGGATTTATCATGAAAGATATATTAAAAAGCTTTAAATGACCTTCTGTTATGCACACATATCTAGACCTTTAAAATTTGTAATTCTGAACAGTCCTGTTTACTGTATGTCCTTAGGGATTTTTTTTGTTTTAACAGCATGCAGCTTGACAGAAATACACTACCCAAAAAGGGATTAAGGTATATATTTTTTTGAGCATGACTGCTACTTCTCTGTTTTTCTGTAACTTTTTCTACATTGTCTTTTCTTTTCTTTCTCCTTTTGTTGATCCTGTTTACAACAGAGTTCTTGGTACTTAGATTCAAACCAAAAAATGTAGATTTTAACAATGGACTTTTTCTTTCCACATCTGCCTAGTAAATAAATTTCCTTTCGAGATATAAAATGGAAAGCGAATACTGTTAAGGATAGTTTCCTTATGCAATGAATCTTAAAAGGCATTGGATCGTGGAGAGCTAAAAGAGACAGAGCAAGATACTTTTACAATTCAATGGGACTACTTGTTGAAAACATTATTGAGAAAAATAACATTTTTATAGGTGGATCTGAACTTGAACTCTAAATGCAAACACTCATGCAATTTGAATTGAAGATCTGGTAAAACGGAAGGGTAGAAAATACTAATTTTAACATCCAAAGTTTATAAGTATAAAATGAGCCCTGCTCCAGCTAGTCTTCTTGATCCCCATCCAGCAATACTCAGAGTCCAACTTTGCTACTAATTCCCCGCTAATTAGAGCTGTCTTCATCACAGAAAACAGAAGTCATCTACCGTCTTCTGCAGTCCATGGTTAAAAGGGAGGATCATTAGGTAACTTGTCTGGTCTCATCAGGAATGGCAGCCTATCTCCCTAATCCAGGAAGGAGATTTGACAAGCAAGGGTATATGTGCATGCACACAGACACTCTGCAGCCTTCCAGTCACTGAAATCACACAGTTAAATCTCTTGAGTTATTGATAAATAATATTTTATGACATTTTAAGATAGTGCTAAAGTGTTGTCACTAGATAGCACTTTCTGCTCTTCTGCACTATCCATTCCTTAAAAAGAATTTAATCAAATCTTCCGTTATCCCAAAACAATCACTTTGGATTGGGAGAGAATGGAAAAGGTGGAGGACACGAAAGAGGCATAAAGAGGACCCTGCAAGGGTACAGTGGGATGATTGCAGTTTGTGGCTGTACGATTGTAATGGTGGCTGAAAGCTGTAAGTGAAATGGAGTGGGAAAACAGTTTATAGGCATATAATCCTGATCAGTTTTCCCAGAAAGACCATCAGTTTGATTTAATGTGCAGAGACCCCGGTCCAAGACCCAGATCCTGAATTCTCATTTTGCCATCTTTCTGATCTGATAACCACTGGGTAACTCTGCTCTACCACATTTATAAGCAAAGATCATAGCTGTCTTTTTGAAAGGAGAAAGGAAGTAAATATTTAATCGGGACAAGATGTTTTAATGCTGTAAAATATTGTACAAAACCTCAAGCACAACATGAGAACTTCCATGTTCATTTAATCTGCTTTCTGAGCAGAAATACTTGTGCCTTGCAAGCCTGCAGCCAGAGTATCAAAAGCCCTGTCTGCTCTGCTGTTTGGGGAACACTGATGGCTCATGACAGTGGTGAAGAAGGTGCTCATTTCATTGTGCTGAATGAAGCAGGCTATTGCAGGCATTACTGAAAACAATCTCTTGGTTAAGACCCACACTGCCTGCACATTTTAATGTTTAACCACTGCCAGAATTGCCCTTCTTCCAGCCCAGCCAAAAGAGGCTGGGCCAGTGAGTTACCAGTTCTCCCTCTTAGCCCATGTGTCAAGTTGCACTTGTTTTATTGGTTTGCCATAGGAAGCAGTTGATGAATGATTTGATTGCCAGACTTCTTCCTTCCAGAGAACTTGTTTCTGCTAATTGTGGATTTTTCCTGTCCCTTTCCCTCCCCCCAGTTTGGGGCAGGACACAATGCCAAGTAGCATTCAGAGCAACAGACCGCGTGTATGACCATGAGTAGCTGTCATTCCCGATGCAAACTCCTTTTTCAGAGTTGTTGATCTGTTTCACTCCTGTCATCTAACTAATTGCCCACATGATCTGTGGCAAATGTCATTTTGTAAGCAGCTACTCACATTTCTTGGCTTCTAGTCTCTTCATTCCCCATCCTAGACATACAGCTTCTGAGCTTTTGCATCAGCCTGTACACTTCCTACAGCTTTGAAGTCCTTTCCTGTCAACTCAGTTGTCTGTCCTCTATGGTTTATCATCATATCTCTTCAAAGGAAGGGAATGCTGTCTTGGGGAGGGGGATGAAGGTGAAAGGGGTTTCAAGTCCTGTACTTTTTCTGTTGTAATAAGATGGTAAATTTTACCCTGGTGATAATCACTTGACTTGATGCTTTCCAAGGGTTTTGTTCTGTCTAACTGGTGAAGTGTATCTATGTGACACCTGTTTCTTTCCAAACTGTCACCTTGTCGTTGTTTTGAGCATGTCAGCTGTGGTTTTTCAGATATACTCCATCATCCCGGCAGACGAGTCAGGAGGAAGGCAAGGAATGGCTGCGCTCCCATTCAACTGGAGGCCTCCAAGACACTGGCAGTCAGTCCCCGCTTGTTTCTCCTTCAGCTATGTCTTCATCTGCAACTGGAAAATATCACTTTTCCAACCTGGGTAAATGTCGTTTCCCTTCACTGTTTCTGCCACTCTAGAACAGAATCATATAATTCAACCGTTCATATTTCTTAGTTTGCCAAACTTGATAATTTATTTTAATATCTCCATCACCATATTGTGGTGCCTCACTAATGACGGGAAACTCACAGTGTTTTTCATGGAGTAGGCCAGGGTACCTCCTATTTTGCATACAGAAAAAAAAGCATAGATTCTCTATGACTTGCCCAAGGAGAAGAAAATCTGAGGCAGAGCTGGAAATCAGCTTCTAGGTCAAAGCTACTCATCTTTTAGGATTCACAGTCAGTAGGATTCTTTCCAGTGATTTCAGTGAATGTTAACCCAGACACTAAACATTACTTTTTTCCTATAACCAGGTTTGCTTTGAGATAGGCCTTTCCAATGCATTTCAGTGGCTGGACCTGGCTATAACTGCACTGGGCCCAATCCAAATCCTGTCCTTGAATGCAATATAATATTTTAGGATGTGAGTCACATTTAAGATTTATTTGATTACAGGTCAAGATTTAGATTTGGTTCTTCTGGATCTTGTTTCAAGTTAATGCAACACAAATTTAGTTTTGTTAATAATTTTATTTTTCTTTAATGCTTAATAGAAAACCATTTATTTGCACTGTGCTGGATACATACCTAGGTTCACAATGAGCTTTTGTGTTTTAGGCCCTTACGTGGAATTAGTAGTAACCTTTGAAGCATTCACACTTCTGTCACTCTGTCACAGCTTATGGCATCTGTAGGTTACAATCACTCAAAAGAAATTTGATCAGACATACAAATGTTGGTCTTTATTACATATGAGAAAAGAAGTTGAACAAAGCCAGCTTTAAAAATGAAATTGAATCCTGGCTAAGCAAGCCACTGCTTTGGATTTCCTCCATGTACTTGCAGTAGTTTTAGACACAGCTCTTTTTAAGCAGTGTTTCTCTCACTCTGTCATTTTCTGCTTACAATTATCTCCTTTTTTCTTTTTGTTCATAGTTCTTGTACTCACAACAGAGAGCAATAAGATCAGGGGTTTTTTAAATTTATTTTGTCATTGTCCTTTGCTTCTTTCCATTATCATAGCCCTATGGAATAATTTGCTCTCACAACACAGCTGCTCTGGTAGTTTATGACTTAAGGCACATCTTGCATCATCTAAAATAAAAGTCCAAACACTGAGGCTGAATTTGGATAGACAATTAGCTTTTTCTTCTAGGGACTGAGTTCATGTGGTCCAGGTGAACCATAACCAGGTTTTTCTTCCTACCAGCAAACAAACTTTGCAAAAGCTTAAAGTAGGTTCATCAACACTGTTCTGGATTTCAGCCATGAGCGATCGGACTACTCCTATTTATTATGATGAGATTCAACTGGCCTGTGCAGGAATTTTAACCTAATATAGTAGTAGGTGCTGTAGAAAATCAAAGGATAAATATGTCTTGCATATGCCAATAAACTTTGGTCTTAACAGCAGTTGGTAATGTAGGTATATAACAATAAAATACAGATACTGATTTATGAGAAGAGCTGCTTATAAAAAATACTTATGACTTCTTATTCCTTTTTAACTTTTAACTTTTGAATCTCTCCCATTGATTTTCTGTCTTGGGCTGTCAAAGTGAACAAGTGTGTATTCAGACACCAGTGTTAGTGTTACCATGTGTTTTACAGGATTAGTCTCATCCAGCTCCTCAGAGATCATCTGCTTCACCATTTTGTGGTGGCTTTGTATGTAGAAGTAAAAGTCTTTAATTTTCTCAACAGCGCAAAGTCCACCTAACCATGCTAGTCCTACAATTTTGTGCAGAACTAAAATTCTTGTAATGGAAATGTGCTTCATTAATAAAGCTTTGTATTCCAGTGAGTCCAACCAACCTATCTCAGTTTAACCTTCCTGGACCCAGTATGATGCGTTCAAACAGCATCCCTGCACAAGACACTTCTTTTGATCTGTATGATGACTCCCAACTGTGTGGCAGTGCTACATCCTTAGAAGAGAGACCACGAGCGATTAGTCATTCAGGTTCATTCAGGGACAGCATGGAAGAAGGTAAGACTGAGTTACTATTTGGATCAGTGAATAGGCCCCAAAATAGGTCCCCAAAATAGGCCTCCAAAGTGTAGTAAAATTTTAGAATACTTCTTCTGCAATATAAAAACTTTTGGAGGAAAGGAAGCTTTTATTGGAAAATTATTTTATTCTTTTTGCCTCTAAATTTGAAGTGTCTGAGCATACCTTGACTACTGTGATTCCGTGCTTTCTTAGTCCTACTTCTGTATTTCCTTTTTTTTTCCCAAATGCCAGTGCTACTTAGCATCCCCTTTCTTTTGTAGTCATTTCATTTCCTCACTTTCCTACAGCTTCCTACAGCAAACACTATGTGAATTTCTGTATTTAAACTCTGTCATTTAATCTGACCTCAATATTTGCTTTATGCAGATATTACTGTTGGTCTGGTTTCTTTAATGCTATGTACAGCACCTGGAATTTGGGGAATATTTTTTGTCTTGGTTTTGGTTTTTGTTCTTTTTAAACCACAGAGCATCTGACAACTCCTAATTAAATGCACTGTAACATTTTCTTGTGCCTAGTATTTCTGGTAAATCTGATTATTTGCAGAATTCCCATAAGCACAAAGTTCTCACACCATTTAATTAAAAAAAAAAGCCACAAAACACCAAAAAAAAGCAAAGAACAAAACCACCCCACTAAAATTTAATGGAGATTCATTCTATAACATCATCTCATCAACCTTGCTTACTGCTAAGTGATGACAATATAAATGGTCTTTATAACAAGCAAATAAAAAAGTCTTCCCCTAGCCCCAAAGCTCATAGTTATGACATAAAAAGGGAAAAAAAAAGTCCTAGACGAAATAAGGGACAACTAATACTTTTACTTTTCAATCCCTTCTTCTGTATTTTAGATGATATGTCAGGCAGACATCTGGGTATGTAATACTAGCAGTAGGGTGCAGGACAGATCAAGCTGTGAGTTGTCAGCACAGAGAGATGGTTGACTGCACAGAAGCATATCACATAATTCAAGGACAGAGGTGACTACAGACCCTTTGCTGAGGAACAGGAGAATTATCAAAGGAAACACTGAAAGAAGAATAGAGAAAACAAGGCAAATAATTTATGCATAGAAAAAGAGGTGTTAAATCTAGAATTTCAGTAATGGGTCACCAGCGGCTTTGACAAAAGCTTTTTCATTGGTCATGTTTCATATCCAGCTGGAGTGGATAACCGTGATCAACCTGAGTAAATGAAAGTCAATGCAGCAATAATAAACAGTTTTCAGCAGTTTATGGTCCTTAGAGATTTACATGAAATGATGCTGTTGGAAGGCCAAATGTATTTTATTTAAGATAGGAGCTCTGACTAAGGTTATAGTGAAAGAAGTGGGGTAATGGGTAGAGCCACTGCGTAGGACAGCAGAATGGGAATTTACCTGAGAGATTTAAAGCAGAGACTGAAAACCAAAGATAGATTGAAAGCAAGAGGATTTCAATGGTCAGTGTACCACATCTTTGTAAATATTTGTCCAGTTACAAAATTAGATTTAAAGTCTACTTGGCTAATCCAAGTATTCTTGTATTGTCAGTTTGGCATACGGATTCCAGGTAGCTATTAAAGCAAAATAATTTATTTACCAAACCCTGGCAGATTATAAATATTAAACAAATTTCTTTTGAAACAAAAATGAAAAGAAGTAATGAACTAAATCATCTTCTTTAAAATTCTCTGTTGGTGTATCCTTCCTCAGGAGAGTCATCAGGACCAGAAGGGGCAATTTTGTCTCAGTTTAGGCTTCACTTGCCATTTTCAGAGCGGCCAGGAACCCCATTTTTTGAGTTGAAGTCCTGCAATATTCAGTCGGTGCTCTTGAGGCTGACTCTACTGATGATTAGCGGAAATATGGCACCACGCCTTGTGGTAACCCCCTCATACAGACTACAAGTGCCAGCATGCACAGGTCTGTGTTGTGCTGAGGGGAGAAACCAGCTGAGGAAAGCCTGGGAGCTCACCCCAGGGAATGTGAACTGTTTTGCAAAGCATAGTCCCTTATTAAAATCAGTTTGCTTAGCTTTGGACAGGTGTACAAACAGCTCAATTTCTGGTTTCTCTAAAAAGTGTATTTATAAAGTGATTTTTTGTCAAAGCAACAAACGTGATGCTTGATTTGCTCGTAATAATGCTGACTCTCACTGGGTCGCTCTCCTACCTCATGTACAGAAGAGGGCTTTTTTTTATAGAACAATCTCTTTAAGTGCAGGAAAAAATATCAATAGCTTTTCTATACTGATAGCTCATAATTATTCTTCATGGAAGATTGGTTCTCATTTTAAAAAGATATTTAGTTATTGAGCTATGTGGGGGAACATTTATGCTTTCATCAATATTTCATGTTATTTTCATTTTTTTAAAGTACATGGGTCCTCGTTATCACTTGTCTCCAGCACATCCTCTCTCTACTCTACGGTGAGTATTGACATTTTAGAAAAAAGTTCTGCCTGCCTCTGTTCTTGTTCATTGTTCATGAAACTTTCAATGCTTTGAGGTTTAGAAGGATTAAAATTGTACTGCAATAAAGCAGGAACATTTATTTTCAACTTTGATATTACTGTCATGCTATTTTAGAATACATTATTTTAATCTTTTAATGTGATTTGTTTAGAACTGCTTAAAATCACCTACTGTATATTTTGAAAGCTCAAAAGAAGATAATGGTCTGGGAGTCTCTCTTTAAGGGGGGGTCCTTATGCTATTGTAGTTGATAAGTTTGAGTAGTTTTGCTTATTTTCAGCTAGTTTTCTAATTGCACAATTTATGAAGTGTTTTTGTCATGTCACTGTTCGAGGCACGCTTCTTGGAAAAGACAAGATTGCTTCAGGGTAAGGGAGATACAATTTGCAGGTTAAATGTCTACTGGTCCCTGTTGCAAATGATAGTATTTAGATGTTATTTACAAAGAGAAGAGTGTCTTTAAAAAAATATTAATCTTAGTTAATTAGATTAATTAGATTGAGTAATAATTGTATTCTAGTGCAAGCAGAAGTTCTGGGTTTGATTTTTTTTCTCTATTTTATTGTTTTGGTATCTTTTTTGAGATCTGCATAATTTGTTGCTTCAGTTGTTCTACTAACAAGAAATCATCTATATGGGAGGAGTTAAACATGTTTGGACATTCCCTTGCTGATACACAACAGTTGCTTTGCAACCTATTCGCTAACTACAATTACATGCTGTAGTAGCTCTTTTCCACAGGAGTGCAACCCACTTATCTGCTTTCATATCATGCATTCATGAATAGTCTGTCTCCTCTCCATGTTTTCAGGTGTTGAATAGTGTCAGCTGACATCCCAGGAATGACATGGACTCCTCTACCCAGAGCCAACACCAGTTCTTGCCTGGGAATATTAAGCCCATTGCAGCCTGATGCATTTCTACCATTTGGTAGCCGTATCTCAATGCTAAACTCGTGTTAGCTTGGAAAGTAGGTTGCATCCATGTACACTGTCTACCAAAATGGTGCCTCTCCTGGTTCTGTTTCATCATAAAAAGGTCTATATAGGGGCATGTCTAAAACATCAGGTACACACGCATTAGGTTTTCCAGGCTTTAGCAGCAAGTTGCAAGTAATTCCAGTCCAGATCAGCCCCAAATTATTTGGGGGAGGTAGAATGTATGTACAGACTGGCTGCACATAAGGTACGACTAACATTCAAAGCAAAGCTTCTCACATTTTGGTAGCGGAAAAATCTTTACTACTGTTTCCCTGTTTATGAGACATTGCAATCAATTTGCATGAAGGAGTGTCCAAAATTATAATTCAAGTTTTGACATCAAATTTTAGAAGCATGTTATGAAACTGATAGATGGTAAAAATCAAATTCCAAAGTGACACAGGATGCTTTCAGTATCCAGTCAGTCAGTAATTCTGAAATATCTCTGCTCTGAAGTTGTGTATTATAGCAAGCGTTTACAAATATTTCATATTTATATAACCTGCTATCATTCAAGATTACAGAGTATCTTGGAAATATTACCTAAACCCCATAATATTAGAGAACAATATTTTTCCTGCAAAACAAACTTTAAACTGTTTACCCAAGTTCATACTGTAAGCCAGTGGAATATCTTCTGAAATGTCTGACTGTGAATTCACATTGCAGCTAAGCCCCACTCCTTAAGTTATGGATTATGTAAACACAATAATGGAAGTTACAGAAAAATCTGTAAAGGGCAAGAAAGGAATTAGTATGACAAAATCACTAGTGTTGACCTTTAGGGATGATTTTTGATCAGAATTTCTTCTGCTTGATCCCTCTCATCCTGTGAAAAAAGTTTAAACTTTTCAGCAATTAATCAGAAGGTGATGCACAAGGGGAGTATAGAAAAATGAAAGGCTGGCAATGAGTATCACATCAGCTGAAAGCTGAGAACATCAATAGGTAGATGATACTTTGCAGTTCGATGATACTTTGCAGTGCCCCATTTCCTCCAGAAAGGGACAGCTTCACAGGGTTATGGCACATGTAATGTGCTTTCAGCTATTACTAGATTCAAGGAGGAGTACAAGAGCTTTTTTACCTTAAGCAGGCCGAAATCACTAAGCAGGAACTCCAAAGCAGCTGCCTTTCCAGAAGTATCTCAATCAAATATATTTATCCGATTTCTCAAGCATTGTCTTAAGCCTTGTTGCTGGTGGTTTTCTGCAGCCTAATCACTGGGGAGATTCAAACAAAGTACTAAATAAAGATCAAGACCTTTATGTATGATTACCAAAGGATAGCTGAAAATCTTGAAGTTATTCTCTGAAGATTGTTTCTTTGAGAATTAGAATATGAGATTCAGAAGAGACATTTCATGATTTGCTGCCATTGCAATGAATAAGTCCAATGAGACAGAAGTTCTGCATTCACTAGTATTTTCTGTATGTATTGGCTTTCTTCTTGATTTGCATTTGGGTTTTCAGGACTTAACTGAATAGACTGGAAATCTAGCTTGTAGAGATATGCATGTGCAGAGATAAACATTTGGTTTCACAGAAAATTATGCCATGTAAGTGGACTTAGTAGACTGTAGGATTGAAATACTGATTCAGTTTTGACAGTGAATATATCTAGCTCTCCAAGAAGTTGAAGATGTGTGGTAGTGTAAATTATGATAGGTTGTCTCCAATTTTAATCTCCTCCTGCTCAGTAGGTGAAACACTGCAATTTGCACATATTTAGTTAATTGCTATATTTCTCGCACTGGCTCTCAGCATTAGCTACACTTAGAATTCCTAGACTTCATTAACTGTGCTAAACCAAGCTCAAAGGAGATATGTAAGGACATGTCATTTGCATGCTAATATTTTAAGTCTTCAAAAAAAGAAAAAAATAATCCTTACAAGGATGGGATGCACGAATATGATGGAGAAGTAGAGGGGAAAAAAATTATTTCTTTTCAGAGTCTTTTGAACCAATGGCTGAGTGCTGGGTTACAACGGTGTCAGCATGAACTCTTAAGTAAAACCTGATCAGATGTATTTGGCTGCCAGATTTTATTTTTTAAGTTGATAGTATGCCCAGAATCCTGTTCTTTCTCTTTCATTTACTTCTTCCATGGCCCACAAAAGTTGACTTGTGGGAGCCACCTCTCTGAACTCTGGGAGAGAGGCAATGCTTCCTTATACAGTGAGGGAGTCATCTGGTAACATGTAGCACTGTCTTCATCAGCAGGGGCTGGCAGTCTAAGGCTGAGGGACCACATCCCCACATGGCAGTTTCAGGAAAAGGTCACCAACCCGAAATTTTTATTTTTTTGCTTTTCTTGGCACAGCAGAATTCATAAGGGGACATGGTCTTTCTTGATCCCTTTGTGACTTGTCATGCACTTCATGTTTGCAGTCACAATAATGAGAATAGAAATTCAATTTTTTGTAGGCAGATCTCCTTTTGCAAACATAGATCAGAAAGTTAGTATCAGTATGTGTGTCACATCAGTGCTGGCAAATAAAACAATTGTTATACTAAATCATTCCCATGTAGTGATGTATCAGGCATTACAGTAGTTTCAGCCAAGAGCAGTTTTAAGTGTTGCACAGGGAAATATCATAGCATCACAGTCTTTTTAGTGACTGTTAACAGATAAACATGTATGGAAAGAGGCATTTTCTAAAAGTCTTCTCCCCATACACCAGGGAAAGTAAGAAAACATTTCTATAATAAATTATTAAAATTCTAACAGCACAAAAGTTGTGCTTAATACAGGCTTAAAAAAGCAGCTATATTTGTAATAACACGGATACTGCCTGAAGTCAGGGAATCTTCTGAGGAACTCTTACCTTGGGTTTTCTTAGCCTTTCTAGTGTTATTTATGGCTAATTCTTCTACCCACATTTTCCTTTTACTGCTTACTTCTCTTCCAGACAATCTTAGACTGCTGGTCTGAACTTGGGCCACCTCAGATCATGGGGTGGACTGATTTCCAGTACATTAACTGATTCTTATTTTATGTTATGAAAGGGTTCCTCTCTCGTGGCATGCCATTCCTTTCCATTAGAATCCCACTGAAGCAAGATTTCTCTGTCCACCAAATGCCTCCTAAATTAGACTACTCCCATGCTTACAAATTTAATGACTTTCAAAGGTTTGCCTTGCAATGATTTAATTTCTTGGTTTATTGAAAAAGACTGCTGAGCAAATAGCATCATTATATCACACAATATATAACAATATGGAAAATACCTAAATTATTAAATATTATTAGCAAGTTTAAGCTGAAACTTTAACATGCCTTGATAGCCCTTAATATTTTGGTCAGTACTCTGTATGGAAGAAATTATTTTAAAGTGCAAGTACCCCTCTCCCCTCGCCTTCCCCATGTATGTTTTACTGGTGTGCTGCCAACTTCTTTTAGCAGGGATTAGTCTGTTAGGAATAGTGCTCAGTATACAGTAAAGCAAATATAGTTCCAGGAACCATAATAATCATTATGGTGCAAAAGTTTGCTGGTAGCAGACTACAGTCCATGCAGTGACAGCATAGCAAATTTTCTTCTGTATCTTAGAAATGTAGCTGCAGTTTCTGCAGTTCTGTTCCTGTTCTCCCTTTATCCACTGTTTCATGTTGCCAGTATGCTGGCAAACTCTTTGGGGTTTCAGCTGGAGCCTTGCCAAGTAAGTTGAAAAGAATTCCATTTATTGTTTTTACGGCACACCTTCCTTAAATGTAATGGATCCGTGAAACTATTCATTTCACTTCAGTGTAGCTGGCTTTTATTTTCTATTACCGCAATTATGTTGCAGACAGTTTCTAAGCCATTTCTTCTTTGTTTTCTTCCAGGCAGAAGAAAAGGCACATTCAGAGGTAAAAACTTTTCTTCGTTTCTATAGTTGTGTATTGTATTATATTATTTTAAAGTTTATTGTTTATCTGCTATGGCTAAACTGCTGAGTTGCTGGGGAAAAGACACCCTATGTCTTTGTACCACTTTTTGAGAAGAATTGGTAAAGAGCCGATGCAGCTTCTAGTGCACTGAAAGTGTTTTCTTAGCATTGTGCTGAAGAATGCCTCCTGGCTGAGGTTCTGAAAAAGTGAAAAGAATCGATGAGAATCGGGCTGCTGAGTGGAAGAGTTGTGATACATCTGATTTCAGACTTAATACCACTCTGTACTAGATCTAAGAGACTGTGCAATTTTAGGTAATGTGCTGCCTTTCAGGAGAAAAATACTTCAAATGTTCGCTTTGAACTTCTCTGTCTTACATTTTGCATTATTAAATTTCTGAAACTGACCACTTTGATGGATTTCAGAGCAATGTGTATTGATTTCAGATATAAATCAAATCTGATGTGGAAAACAGCTTCTTTCTCCTCACAATGTATAAGAATGGGTGACAAGCCTGGGTCAGCAGCTGGATACAATTACAGTCTTTCTCAAAATGAAGTCCTGGTTGTATTAAAAGGGCATCAAGGAGTAGCAGCAATAAAATGCAACACCAAGGGGTGCACTTCCACTTCACAGAGCCACATGCCTTCTGACTGCCGTGTTTACGCAGCTCCTATTTTTACTATTCTAATCAGAGAAAAAGTCAACTCAAAGATATTTTGAGGAAGTTGAACAAATATTCTTTCTTACTTGCCATAGCATATTTCAATATAATTTCTACCTGAATTTTCTAAGCTCCTTTTTCTGAAAGTTAAAGCAAAGGAGCTGAAGAAGCATGTCATAGCTCAGTAGTGTAAATGACAATTCCTCATTCCATTGCCTTTATACAGGGCTGTATATAGTGGTGAAGCAACATTTCGTTCCTGTGTATTTCTACATGGTGTTTCCTCCGTACATAGGTCTGCTCTGTGATGCTCTTGCAGAAGATGTTGAACAGCACTTCATGAGAACTGCCTTTGTACAGTTGCAGGAATATGATGAAAGTGTAGCTTAAGCAGGAAGGTCAAATAATTGATATTGAAAACCAAAGAGAAAACTTGGAAGAAGAAAAGTGGCAGTTCCAGATGGAGAGCAGCTCAACAATGTTTCCTTTGCTCTGAGCTAGCGTAAATGACCTAGCTATTTTTGTATCATAGATGTACCAGAACTTGTTAATTCTTAAAGTGTGTGCAATATTCCCTGTTGGTTTTCATGGGAGTCATAAAATTAAAGTACTGCAATAGTCTTTACTAGTGAATGTTATGTGCTCCCTTTCCTAGGATAGTTTTAGACATTTTACTTCTCTAGTCTGGAATAACTTCTTTTATGTGTGAGTATGAAAGGGGTTCCAAAGTGCTGTGCTTAAGTTCAGTGCAATGTCTGAAGTCCCTGTAAGATCTCAAATAGGGTTAAATGAGCTTAAAATGATGCACAAGCTTCATGCTAGACATCTATCCTGATTGTGTTTTTCACTAAAGGATACAGGAGCCTTGAATTAAGTATATTTTCATGTCAACAGTCACATTTAAAGCAACATTTTTTTAAGTTGGCCAGCAAGTTTTTGAAAGATATAGAAGGTTTGAAGAGGCTGCATGTTTGAATCCCTGGGACTGTAGGAAGTATTGTGTTAGAGAAAAAAATATCTTACTGTACCTCATCTAACTTTAGACATCCATGAAGCAAAAATCTGTGTCTGAGGTAGTCATCAAAGCCTTCTTCATGTCAGGCAGCAGAGGAGTACTTTTTGGCACTTCATCTGAGTCTAATGTAGACATTTAACATATGTTGGTTGCATCACATCTACAGTCAGGCAAAGTGAACCTCACTCAAATTCTTTCATATTTCATAATCTCAGATCTCATCCAAGGCTGCTATCCTTGATCGCACTAAAGATATATTGGGAACTTATGGGGTTTGATAAAAAAACATGACATTTACATGTACAAACAGGGGATTGTACATATGAAGTAATTAAGCATTTGCTCATATGTGCTCCCTTAACTGGGATCCTAGCTCATGCACCGGTTAAGTGCAAGAAAACAGTTGGAGCAGCACTAAATGCAAACTTCTAAGAATTTGTATTTCTGAATAGTTCTGAGATTAAAATATAAACCTATGATATTGTAAACCCATTAGAGATCTGATAAGAAAGGAAAACAACAACAAAAAAAAAAACAACAGAAGGAAATTGCTGAAATGCTGACAGCAGTCTTTCTTTTTTTAATCTAGCAAATTCAGAAACTACGGAGAGAGCTGGTTGCATCACAAGAGAAAGTTGCTACCCTTACATCTCAGCTTTCAGCAAATGTAAGTATTTTTGCTTGTGATCATAAACAGTATGAGAGAATATATTATCAGGTGGGCTACCAGATCTTACTCAATTCAAGTACCCACACATGGTCTGGGAGACTTTTACTATTTATTTATTTTGGTGTTTTTCAAATTAATTATTTCATTAAGTGTCTGTATTGTCTCAGCTTCAAGCAGAAGAAGTAATCAAACACAGTGGAAATAGAAATGAGAGTTTCCGCACTTGGGATGTGACAACAGTCCTATCCAGTTCAGTTTCACTCTTTCTTCAGACTCAATTTAAAAAAAAGCCCAAAAGTAAGGAGATACAACCAAAGAAAGGGCATGAATTGCAGATTCTGATAGAATTCATTATACTTTCATTTCACAAAGATAAGCCCTGCAAAATACAGATAGATGTGGAGGGAAGAACACTATACAATTGTATATAGAATTCATATGCTGCAATAATTGTGCTGATATATAACTAATGGAAACTGGGCTATTTCACAGAGAGGTCCCTGGTGTTCCTTCCAATTGTCGTACACTGGTAATATGAGTTATTGAATATGTTATCAGAAAATAATGCCAGATAGGGAATGTGAGCTACAATCCTCTCTGGTTACTGTGGTTTCAGATGAAGTTACCAGACAGTTACTGAACAATCTGTTGTATAGTGATTTTTAAATGCAATTCAGGAGATAACTGCAGTTACCATTCCCAAGGAAAGCTGAGATGCAGTTGCAAGAGGGTATCATTTTGCATTTCAAGAAAGCAGCTTCCTGATGTCTTGGGCAACCTATAGCATGCCTTTCTTCGAAATGTAGATGTACTGAGTATTTAGATCTATAAATACTGCCATTATTTTCAAGAAATTATTTCAGTTGTTGAAGTAGTACTATGTTCATGTTGTGGGAAAATAATCTCTAGCTGTGTGAAAGCTACTTGTTCTCTTAGGACTACCACACGTGAAAATGTAGAAGAGCTACTCTTAGCACTTTCTGCTCTGTTGAGGTGGCTGCAGAAAACCTGTAGGTGTTTGTACCTCCATAGCAGTATGGGCTGCCAGCCTGTCCTGAGTTCTGAGAACGAACTAGGGAAGCAGACAATAATGGAGTCCTGCAATGTTCGTAAATTCAAAAGCTAGATTCCGGGTTGGATTATTCATTTGGGAATTTATAGCCAGCATGCCTATCCTTGGTATGGGGTTCTATCTCTCATGTATTTTAGACACTGATCTTCATCTTTGCCAGACTGGGCAATTCTTCACTCACCCATTCTGAGAGCAACAAGCTAAAACCAACACCAAGAGGTCAGAAGAGCTAAGCCAGCACGCCTCAGGTAGTCGTGTTTGCTAACAAGTCCATTGTTCTCTGCAGGGCACTTTTCTTTCCACCAAAATCATAGTGTTGCAGCAGCTTTGCCTTGTGGTGGGGAGCACAGGGAGGTGGGCTGCGGCTGGGCTTGTGACACAGCACAATCACAGACATCCCCACAGCCACTCTGAGTGCCCTGCTAATGCCCATGCAGCAGCAGCTGGTGTTATCCAGAAGAGTTGACTTGATTCCTAGTGAAAGATGTCCCTGCCCACAGTCAGGGGGTTGGAATAAATGATCTTTAAAAGTCCCTCCCAAACCAAATCATTCTGTGATTCTGAGCAGTGGTGCCACATCAGTAAGACTAAATTGTTTGCCTGCAGTGGACCTGTGCTGGTGAGTTCTGAGCCCCTCTGACAGGGATAACTCTGGCTCTTGGTACCTTGCCCCACTTTACTCTCTGGGCAGAAAAGCAGTTTGCCCTTCTCTCCTTCCACTAGTTCTGAACAGAAAGTACCAGTATATTCCTTCTTGCTGATGTGTTGAAAGATTACTCTTTAGTCTCTATTCTTTTCTAGTCACACCAGCATTGCTGTAGCCTATAATACAGTAACAAGTGCAATAGAGTGAGGACAGCAGGGCATTCTCCCCAGCAACAGAAGCAATGAGGCCACTGTTTGGTTCATTTGGGCCAATCACATCCAATTTCTCCCCAGTGTTAGTTAGAAGTCATTGCCTGTATCTCTGGTCATTATTCCTTTGTCTGGAGTAAACACCATTCAGACTGGTGTCTAATAACATTACCTATTCCAGACAAGTTTTTGAAGTCAGCTCCAAGTTACAATTAGATTTGGTCCATCTAGATTTGGTCAAAGAAACTGAGTCAAGCTAAAAATGGATAGTTGCGTTTTGGCCTGATTTTCACTCCAACTCTGCTGCACAGGTGAAAAATAAGTTGGGTTCGATCTGTTTAACTCACTTTGTGTTGTTTGGGGATCTGGTCCCATACACTGCCTCTGGACTTCTGAACACCTGGCAAGAATACTCATAGCTTTTCTACTAATTGGAGGGGTAACATTTTCAACAGGACAGTTAAAAATAGATATATGTGCATCTGTTTTTACCTATCCAGAAGTACCGCATTTGTAAACCTGTATGGGCTTGTATGCATATATATATATATGTGCACACACACCGTGTGCTGTATAAAGGTTAATTTGATCACGTTCTTTTGACTGTGTCACCCACCTTCTAATCCATCTCCATGGAGACAGTCTTTAAACTCTAAACCTATAAGCAACCCTAAAGCTGATCCTTTTAGCACATGGGGTTTTTAAATGGTACCACAGAAATCTTTCCTTTTTCCAAATCCCCAACATGTGGAATTTCCCTCAAAATTAAACTTGTCAGGAGCATGAAACTTAGAGGCTTCAAATTCTCCAGGCATGAACAAGAGCTTTAGACACCTTCACGATGAAAACAATCTTAAAAAAAAAGTAGATATTACTAGTTATTATAAGTAAATATTTTTAGGGATGCTGTAATGAGAGAGATACTTTACAAAACCAAAAAATGAAAAGTATTTCACAATAAGCCTGGTTCTGAGTTCTTTCTCTGCTACTTCTGGTACAGAAGATGTAAAGCATTTAAAAAAAAAAAAAAATTTCCACATAAATCCAAAGGATCAAAAGAGACCCCTTAAAGATGTGTTAGTACTAATTCTGTTTAAGTGCTTTATATAAGTAAATTCTACGAAGTATCACTTAAACATCAGGAATAAAATCCAGCTGGAAAACAGAGTGTATATACAACCTTTTAATTGTGATATGGCCTCCGAAATTTAGTCTAATTACAGAATTGATATTTAAATGCCAGTGATTATACACTTTTCATAAAAATTATGAGAGTAACTAACAAATACTTTATTTAATTTGACAAACTTATGACAGACCCAGGTGGGCTTTTAATTTTCATGAACTTGTACTGTCTTAGCAATGTTTTGCTTGCATGTATTCATTTATCATTTATCTCCTAATTAATCGACATGCTTCACCAGCCCCTGTCATTTAAAGGAAAAATAGTCCTAACCACAAAAACTGGAATTTATCCTCAGAGAAGAAATCAAAACCATGTTTTACTCTTTAAATGGATAATACTACTGTGACCCTCATTTTGACTCACATTTGCACTCCGGTAAGCTAAAACCTAAATGAGTAATAAGCCTAAAGCAGAAAAAAGTTTGGTCACTCTGCCTATCTTTTCTATAGTTACATCCATCTCTGGCAGGCAGAGAACTGTATGACCAGCGTATCTTCTGCAGTGCCTTTGCTGACCAGAAAATTACTCAGTCATTTCTGATGCCTTTGCTATGAATACAATCATCTTAGCCTTAGTCCTAGGCTCCCCTAAATTTCCATACTTTCAGTGGCTGAAAATTAGTGGCACTTTTTTCCTCACTGTAGTCTAGAGAAGGAAACTATTAATAGCCAGAAATCTCATTCTCTCACAGTTCATCTCAGGCTTGAATTTGTTGTTACCATCTCCCTTTGTAGAACTGAGCAAAAGTATCGTATGTGAGTGAAAAAAAGAGCATCTTATTAATCTCATTTCAACAATATTTTTGTCTGTCTTTGCTTCACCACAAAAGACTGTTGGTGACAGTAGTACATGTGTCATTAAAAGACTAACAGGCTGAAATTTGACCTATTTCATCAAACCTTTGCTTGATATTTTATCGAATATCAGATATCAAAATCTGTCAATTGGACGTTATAGCATTTCACAGGCATTTTGGAAACCTCTGCTAAGACTTTTTGTATTTGGTTTCATTTATTATTCAGATTTTGTTGGCTGGACTCAAGTACTATGCTTGATTTCAGCAGTTTATTTCATTTGATTAACCCCAAAGTGTTTCTCCTGCATATGATTAAATTCAAGCAGGGCCCAGCTGTTGTTCGGATGCTTCATTTATGGTTTTTTTCTGAGATTCTGGCTTTTCCTCTGGTGCCTGGTTCGATGTTGCTGAAGGACAAATCTCAATACTAATTAAGAAAGGGCCTGTTTTCAGTGCAGAAAGTGTCCAACCAGCAGACTTCCTACATGACTGACAAGGGCTCAAATTCCAGCGAGCAGCCTGAACCCAGCCTGTTCAGAGGGACTTTGATCAGTGCTTTGTACTGTATAAAGCTGAAGGGTGCATGCTGGCAAACTGTAGTAGACCCAGGATGCCAGTAGAAAGCGGAGGGGATTCTCTGGCTAATACTCTTGTTTGGCCAGCTCTGAACCACTATCCTACAGCCAAACAACAAGATAATAGCAGGCGGCGAACAGAAAAGGTCACCAGATGTACAGTTGCTTCTTGCAATCAGCCCGATCCCTTCTGGCCTCTCACACCTCCTTTCATTCAGCCATGTCAGGTGGGAGGAAATTTATTTATTTACCTTTGTTTTATAAACCTGAACACCGCAGGTCAAATAGCAAAGTCTGTCAGTAGATAGTCTTTGGATATGCCAATGTCATGTTCAGGATGGGCTGTAAACCTAAGAGCTGAGGTATTTGGGGTTTGGCTGGCTGGGATAATTTACTAAGAAGGAAATGTTTAAAATCAAACCTGTCATCTTAGCACTGAAGTCATTCCCTGAGCATATATCTCTTTGACTATTTCTAATGGGAATTTCACATATTAATAGAAGTCAAAATTAATCCATATGTGATGGATCTACAGATTAAGAGCTGTACATCATCTGTGTATCTAATATGTATATCATGTTAAAGATGGATATATTTTGCTATAGGCATACTTCCAGTAATGCCCAGTTACTTAACTCTAATTCCGGTGTATCTATTTCCAAATACAAATGAATGCATTCAATTGTGAAGATATATTTTTACTTTAGAGTAAGTGTTATTTAAAGCGCAGTCAGTATTCAGGCATTTTGTATGGTATTCAAATGATGTATGCCATGAATGAAACTACTGAATGTAACACAGAGATTTCTAAGGTGTGAGGGATTGGCTGTAACTTTACAAAAAAAATTCTGTTCCTAAATACTTTTACGAGAATGAAAGAATGGATCATTTTGGATGAAGTAAACAATCCTCAAAAACTGAGGATTATCAGTCCAATCAAAATCAATTACCAATTTTATAAGTGTAAAAGAAGTTTTGAATTAGAATTTTTAATTTCTAATGGGCATTTTTAAAGTCACAGTTACTTCTTTCTATTTGTTTCAATTGTTTTCTTTTCTGAATTATTTCACATTTAATTATCTAAATGCAAAGTCTGACCTTAAATGGGAATATATACATACATATGTTTTATGAATACTTCCACACACGTATAAATATACTGATAACCTAACCTTTTTCAAACTAACTTTTCTTATTTTGTTACATAGTATTTCTTTTGGGATAAATCTGCATAAGATTTCAAGAAGTAGGAGTTCCCTAGATGGCTGAATAAATAAACATTTGCTACCATGGGGAGAGGCAGCGCAGTTTATTACTCTGAATGTAAAATTAATACTTTGTATTTCATAGAAGAGTATTCTGTTGTAATAAACATTTAAAGCAATGAACAATGTGATTGAAGGTTTTTTCTCGAATAGTTTTTGGTTGATGGGCCTTTGAATTATGTTTCTTTATTATTAGCAAATCAAGACCTGATAGTCTATCTCAAATGAGTTAGGAAGGATCCATCATCTTGATCCAATTACATTTATGATGCAAAAATTTTAGTGTGCTGCTCCAAGAAGGTAATGTCCTCTATCACAGGCTGATTTTTAGTAAGAATCCATAGTAGTTACATGGCTGTCTTTCTCTAAAGACTATCAGACAATAACTTAATAGTTTCAGTGACCTTTGATGAAATTTATAATGGTCTTTTTAGTTCTCAGTTTTTCCTATGAGTTCCTTAATTTTTCCTATAAGTTTCTTGTGGTTTATTCATGTACAATATAAGCTGAAGTTGTAGCTATGGAATAGGAAAATAGTTTGCATAAATATGCATAGTTAGGTACCAAAGAACTGTGGTTATCACAGTCTAATTGTGAGAAACGGACAAAAGCAATGCATAATTAAGCAAATGATTCCTCTTTTCAAGCCCTCAGTCCCCATTGTTATTCTCATGTTAAAGCAGAACCACAGGCCATCAGCCAAGCCATAGATTTTTTTATGAGGCAGGGAACGGAGAGCTCCATTAGGTTCCTGTTAAACACATGTAATGAAGAGACATTTGGCTCTAATTCTGTGGTAGTGCATCTACTTTGCCTCTGATTGTGTCTGGGTCAGTGGTCATCGTCTTTGGAATTAAAATACCACAAATTAGTCTGGATATTTTTAATATGTAGCTAATTATTAAAGTGACCAGTAAGTTTAAAAACTAGTTACTTTTATCTTCTCAGAGGATTAGAGCAATGAAAACAACTGAAGGCTGTGGTTTCCAAACTGGCTAGAATAACTTTATATCAATTGACAGGTTTCAGAGGTGCATTTGACACATATTCCAAGTTCATTTTATTTAAACTTATAACTTCAAGAATATAGCCTAAGTTATAAATGTTACAATAGGAATATACACAATTACTAATTAATCTTTAAGAAATTGCATATGTGTCCAGTTCCATGTTTATCAAAAGTTAGTCCCTGGGGTACATATCCTTTACCAAAAGAATTATCCCTAAGGCATCCCTGCAGATGCAGAAAGCAGGTGGATTGACCACTATCCCCATAACTAACTAACTAAATTATTTGGTAATAATATCATTTACAAGAAGTAAACTTGTAATAAGTTTGATAAGTATAAAATAAGGAGTTTACAAGATACTGAAATGCTTATAGCAATCTGAAATGATTTACAAAACACAAAAGCCACTTTTCAGTATAACGCTCTAAAGTGGAGGCACAGAAGTGGGCCACTATTATATATATTATAATCTTTTTTTATTTGAGGAATAATACACAGAGCAAGGTGGCAAAAAGCTCTCTTCCTTCTCCTAAAGTGCATAGCAGAATACTTTTTTGGACTATGTCTTTTTCTGATTATACCTCAGATTCAGTACAACCACATACATTTGAATAATTTTAATTATGCTTGTACAAGCATGCAAACCTGTAATGGAAAAATTTGGCAGGCACTGTGTCTGCCTGTACTGCTATAATAAAAAATAAATTTTCTCAGTGAGGAAGCTCAGTTAATCCATTTGTGCATATAAATACGTTGTTTGTGAGTTATATTTCCAAGTGTACTGTAGTGCCTATGTTTGAAAACTTTGCCTATTACCACTTTTGAGATGGTAAAGGGAAAATAAGTATTTCCTTCTGCTTTTACTATTTGGTATTGTGAGAGGAATGGATGGAATGTTATGGAATTTCATAAAAATTAAATTCTTACTTTCCTTTGGCTGTACAAGCCGGCTTACCTTGCTGGTTTCTTTATGACCACTTTCCCTTCTTTGCCTACAAAGCTCGATGTCAGAACCAATGAAGCGTTGAGGTATTGGGGTTTTTTTTTTGTTTGCATAGAGTATATGGTGAATGTAATTAGAAAATAAAATGAAGCTTTAATTTTTTTAAATCTTTTATTCAGTTTGAACTTTATTGCTTTTCTTATTGAGAAGTAGGACTTCCAGTTTTCAAGATTGTCTTTTATATATGCATTTGCACACATGTATAAATAAATTTTATATAAGTTTTTAATTAATTTTATACACATATATATAATCAATATAAGATGAATAGACTAAGTAATGACCTTTTATAGAACTAGCTGTGATATTTTTTGTTTGATTCTCAGGATTCCTTTGGAGTGTTTTATTTGTGAGGTTAAAACTTACCTTTTAAGATAAAGTACTTGAATTCCCATGTTGAAGTGTTCAGTAATTGAAAATAATTGTTCCTGGACTTCTATTTGGGAGCAGACTTCTTTTGGCCAATATATCAGTAACCTCAAATCAGGGCATTAAATCCATAATTCATTTCCAGGCAGAGATACCTGAGCTAATCTCCTTGGGGGCTAAAGAAGCCTGAGGAACACTGGGCTCACTTGGCTGCTTCACCTATCCAAGTTAGCTCAGTCTGAGTTTAAAACCAATAGAAAAGAGCTGGAAAAGACGAGCTTGGAGGGAAAAATATTTTTAAAAAACAATTAGATCTGGGAAAATTGTCCCATTGTCATGATGAATGTTGTCTTCTGTTTCTTTCACAGGCTCACCTAGTAGCAGCTTTTGAAAAAAGCTTGGGAAATATGACCGGCCGATTGCAAAGTCTAACAATGACAGCTGAACAAAAGGTAAGTTTACCAAAGTAGATGCTTTAATGTGGAAAACAGTGAGCAGGTTATATTAGAATTTTGTTCAAAAAACACTGAAAGGAAACGGGTCAGCTGTGACAATAAAGACATCTTTCTTTAATGGCCGTTGCAATCAAATCTTCATAAAGCTCCAGGAGAATGAAACTGTGCAGCACCAAGTTTACACAGACAATATCATAGAATAGTTTGAAGATAAAATCTTTCATTTCCAGATTTTAATTAAAACATATGTGACTCTAGGTTTAATCTGTACTGAAAGATCCTGTAACAAAAACTGATCATAACCTGCTGGAGTGCTTCATTCCAGCCCGCCAGCGTTGTCAGAATAATAGAATTATGTGAAGGGAAGAACTTCAAGTAGAGAAAAATTACTCCATTCAGAGAGTTAATGCAGGTTAGGTTTTGGTTTTCACTGTGCTGTTTTGACTATTAGGGAAAAAAATCTAAACCTGATAGGCAGTAAATTTAATGTGAGCCTTTGTACCAAGCTCAGGATTAAGAGGCTATGTAGCACCTTCCAGGATTGAACTTCTGCAAGTTTCTGCCCTTATTCATTTTGAACAGCATCCTATAAACAGAAAGGCCTCGTTGAGCCAAACTGTGAAAGAAACTGTATAGCAGTGAGCTATTAGTCACCACTGGAGTCAGTGTAGCTGTCTATAAAAATAAAATTTCACAGTCTGGTTGAGCACCAACAGATGAAATGTGGTGAGACTCATTGTGAACAGGATAGAAAATATTTGTATTGCTTGCTTTTTTTTCATCAAAAAAACACAACAGAATTTTCTTAAAACCAAGACTATTATGACTATTTTGCAAAGTATAATTTCCCTCAGAAAGTTTTCTTTCCAGAAGAGGTTAAACAGTGACATTGAAACAGATCATCTCCAAGCGTCTTTCCCACAAGATTTGGAATGTGTTCTTTTCCTTCTCTTCTTTTCTCCATTGTTGAGGCTGAATTCCTTTAATCCTCACTATAGAAATACAAGCTGGAAGGACAGGTTTAATGCAGCAGTAATAAAGCTGGTTTTTAATTAAAATTGGCTGTGCATTCTAATACAGAACTTCCTGCACTGAAGTGGAGTAATTTTACTTCAACTTGCAGAACAGTTGCTATTAAACAGGGGCTTTTAAATTGAATTAATATTTAGCAAGTTAAATCTGTTGAAAAATACACAAATTCAGGTTGAGATTCATCCATTAAACAGTAGCCTCACATACTAAAGGATGTAATTCAAACGGTTTTATTGTCTTTTGCAATAAAATTGTTGGGTTTCTCTTAACAGAATATTCAGTTGAGCTCCTTTTTAGATTAGTCTTTGTTAAAAAAGTTTTATTCTCCTTAAAAATAGCATGGTGACTTTATACAGAATAAATGTAAAAGAATACATTAGTTGAGTTTAACATCTTTGGAGAGAAAATATGCATTCTACTTAGTTGTTGCCCTTATGTTCACCCAAGCAGTCCCATGAACTTCAATTTGCCCACTCTTATGTTGTCATTTTTTTTAGCTTAGACAAACATTGTTCTTGTGCCATATATTTTGAGCTCTCTTTGCTCTTCCCACAGGAATCTGAGCTTATAGAGCTAAGGGAAACCATTGAAATGCTGAAAGCCCAGAATTCTGCTGCACAAGCTGCTATTCAAGGAGCCTTGAACGGTCCTGATCATACCCACAAAGGTATGTCTTTTTCACTATTATAATAAATGTAGAGTTTCTCTCCAGAAAAAAAAAAAAGCTAAGCCACTACTTTTCTGTTGTTTTGGGGACTGTGTTGCAAGGGCAAGCACATTCTGCAGTGCATGGTAGGCATACTTGTGGTATTTCCAGAGCTGGAAACCTTGTATGGGCTTCCTGTTTGCCAGAGTTCCTGGAGCCTTGTCTTCTCAGAACTGGGTGGCCAGGAATTGATTGCTAAGTGTCAAGAGTTAACCCTGTCGCTGCAGTTGTGTATTGAAGTACACCCAAGAGACTAGCGAAGTCTTATGGTGAAACATGGTTATAGTTTGGAAATCCAGTGTAAGTTGTAACTCTGAAAATTGGTGTACTCATTGGTAAAAGATGGACTGACAACAGCTCAGCTCCTTCGTGAGGTGCTAAATCAGTGCAGGAAAGCAGGCATTTTAAATTCCAGATTCTGAATTCATTTGTCGTTGCAGTTAGGCAGATATCACATGATAAATATATACTTCAAAAGTGCCTGTTGATAAGCAACAGCAAAGGAAATACTTGAAGAAAAAAAATAATAGCAGCATTCATTTTTGAGAGTGTCATTGATCTTTCTTTAAAGAGGTCATTACTTAGATGTTTGCCTTAGGGTCATTTCATTGCATGACTTGAGTATAGCAAAGCTAACTTCTAAGAAGTAAAAAATAATCTAAAAAGTAATTTCCCTTGGTATTAGCGGGTATGTTCTGCAAGAATATTTTCCAGCGATTAAGATATAGTTATCAGAGACTTTTAAGAAATTGAAACTCAAAAGCCTCACCAACCGTTTCTAATATTCTCCACTTCTTGGTTATTTTGTTTCATTCATTTTTAATGAACTCCTGCCTGCTTATTTCCATCACGGTATATTAGAAGATAGCATCTGAATGCTGATTAGGCCTGCTACAAGTGAAGTAGTGCCTATACTTGTCAGAAAAAGAACTGTAGTACATGTGATAGTAATAAGTCAAGTAATCCATCTGTAACAGAAACTGCTTAGCTATGAGGTTACGCCTGCATAGATTGCTGTGCAGGGTCATTGCCTTCATGCCAATAAAACCCTAGTTTGGAGAAGCTCCTAAGTGTTAGCGTAATTGTATGCATCCCCATTGACCCCCACTTGGTTTCTCACAGGCTACAATAGCTTGAATCGAAGCCAGTGCAAGCATCAATGCCATTTATGTTCATTTATGCTCCCTTTGAGGAGGAAGATGCTACATAAATACAAGAATGATTATTATATTGAAACAGAGACAAATGGATTTCACAGTAATTTCTTTTCTTTAGATTTACGTATAAGGCGGCAACATTCTTCAGAAAGTGTTTCCAGCATCAACAGCGCTACAAGCCATTCAAGCATTGGCAGTGGTAATGATGCTGACTCCAAGAAAAAGAAAAAGAAAAACTGGGTAAGTGCTCAGCAGGTTTAAACCTATGTTTTAGCTATTATGTTGTTTCCTAGTGCCTGAGTAGCATAATGGTCCATTTCATCTACAATATTCTTGTGGGGCCAGACAGATATGAAGCAATTCACGTGTATCCATACTGTGACACTCCCGGCAAGCTAAAAATTCTTGAATATCATCGGGGAATTATTTGCATAAGTCAGGATAATTTAAAAACAAACAAACAAACAAACAAACAAAAACTTAAAAAAGCTGTTGTGACCAAAACCATCTCTGGGCCTGTTTGATTTTTCTTCAGTCAGAATTTGAGTCAAAGGCTTGACTCAAATATGTTACCCAGCTATGAAGGGAGTTGAAATCTGTTAAGAAATCTCATGTAAAAGTAGTATGGTGTTTAAAGAAATTAAGATGCTTCTCAACTGGAACACACAAATACCACATAGTGCTAAGGGTTTAATCAAATATTTTCAGTAAATAATCAGAAAATATGTTTTTGTTGTTTTAAAAATATTACCTGCATAAACATTTGTTTTAAAATACTGATCAGCCTTCATTCCCTTGATTTGTAATTCCACACTCTTTCATGTTTCTGCAAGGTGAACTCTAGAGGAAGTGAGGTGAATATAAACCATGGAAAATTTGGCATGCATCTGTAAAGAACCCTATCTTGGCATGATTGCTATTTATTTTGGCAGTAGGCTTTTATACCTTCTAAAAACAGATTATCCTGTATGTCTTCTCAGTTTGTCTCTATTCATTTTAATCTCAAAGTTTAGACTACAGAAAGGGGGAGTGTAGCCAAAATCCATTTCTTTCTCATTAGATATCATGAGCTGGAAAGGACTTAAATAACGTTTCTCTGATCAGTGGTCACACTCCCCACTCTCCAATTATATCATGAAAATAACATTTTGAATACCTCATTTTTTATAGAAGAACCAGTTTGTCATTGAGTTCTATGCAATTTTAATCAGAACAACTTTCTGAAAATAAAAACAAAAACCAACCACATTTTTCCTAAGATGAAAAACTTCTGTATTTAGACAAAGGTATCAACGAATGGGCTAGTTAAAATTCACTGCAGACAAAACTGTTGTCATCTTGGCTCCTGAAATAAATGGCTCTTTGGCTATTCTGTCCCTTTTCAATACTGGATAAGAGCTTCTAGAGGGAAAGGCAATGCTTGTACGTTCAGTGATCTTACTACTCTAAAGGAAACTGCAGCAAAGAGTATATACCTTTCAGCTAACATTCTTCTCAGCAGTACAACAAAGCAAGCCTCATGTCCCAGCTTAAATCCTCTCGCTTGTGATCCAAACCATAGCATTTGCATAGTTTGGCCATTCAAATTTTTAATGGGGAAAGTAAATTGGCAAACCCAGTAAATTGGACTTGTCTTTTGATTTCAGCATTTAGTAACAGCAGGTTCTGCCTGTACCTAGATGCAATGTGGTTATTTAAAGCCAGCCCTTGAAGGGAATGCCATGAGAATGGGATTCCACTGGGGCTTAATGGTTTTAAATGAGCACCCCTCTCCCATAGCCGTACCACTCGGTCCTGCACTTTTTCCATAGCATTACGTTTGTGCTGCGCTGGATTAATAAAGTCAAAACAAAGCACTGTATCATGTTTTTAGAGATACTGTGTTGCATATGTTAATACCTTGCTTCTGTATACTGACCTCAGGCAGTGGCTAGGATGGCATCTGCAAACTAACTCTTCAAAACATGAGCTGCACGCAAATTGCTGTGACGAGGAAAATAATCTTACTCTATGTTTGTTTTCCAGCTAAGAAGCTCTTTCAAACAGGCCTTTGGAAAGAAGAAGTCCACCAAGCCTCCTTCCTCACATTCGGACATAGAAGAGCTCACAGACTCCTCTCTTCCTTCGTCACCCAAATTGCCCCACAGCTCAGGAGAGTGTGGGGCAACATCAATGAAACCATCACAGTCAACATCTGCGTAAGTCTCTCTCTTGGCAAACCTTTCTTCCCAAATGGGATGGACTGTGAAACAGACTTTCCCAAGTGTGGCCATTTGCAGTTCAGAAACCATTGTCAACAGCCATGATCTCGTGCTCCATCCATTTGCCAGATTTCTCATGAGCTTCACCCCATTTACACACTACTTTTCCAGGAGCTCTTTCTTAGATCATTCTGTCCTCCTTTCACTGCCTTTACCCAAAATCATCTAGCAGTACAAACTCCTTTCCAAATGCATATCCAAAAGCTTATGTTGTGCTCTCCCTGCACCATTAACAACTTTATCACATCCATTTACTAAAGGCCAAATACTACAGTTTCCTTTCTTCATGACATACTAAAAGTGTCATTTTATTTTCCAGGTAGCTATGAATTTTTACAAGATACTCATCCCTTCTCTTATTGCTTTATCTACTTTGTAGCTACTAATTTATGTAATTTTTAATCTATTTCCCCTCTTTTATCAGCTTTGATTTTTTTGCAATATTTTATTTTATTTTTTATTCAAATCACCACCCTTAAGGTTTCAGGATTGAGAACAGGACATCAGTCAAAACTTGTCCCATTTCTTCATTATTTTTTGGATGTCTAATATATTCTTCTTACGGAGTTCTCAGATCCCATTCATATTCTTCTGCCTAGTTTTTTCTTCATTCTGCTAAACTCATAACTTTTTCCAATTTGGGGAAATCAACTTCTTTGAATCAACAAATGTGTACTACTGATGCCAGCCTTATTTTGCTTGTTCAAATTGAGAATAATCAGGTCACAACTACTCTTCCTTAGGTTAGGTGCCTTTTATGATTAATGTTTTATACACTGTAATGATTTTTATAGAATAGGTTTATGAGTTTGACAGCAAATATTCCCTCAAAAGAAACCCCTCCACAATAAATGTTTTTCTTTCCTCACATTCTCTACAGACTAGTGAGGAATAACTCATCTAGATCTCTAGTTTTGTTGGTTTTTTTATAGGAAGCTTACATATTTATGGTTTCAGGTATATGTGTGTTTTGGAAGGAGGATTTCTACATATTTGGGACCCTTGAGTCTGATTTGTTATCAACTGAAAAATCACTAGTAAAAGCCTTAATAGAAAGTGCTTGAACTTAAACAGAACACTTTTATTCTACAAAATTATTTACTCATGATTCACAGATCTGCTCTTATAACTTTATTCTGTTTCCTTTCTGCCAACCCTGCTTTTTAATCTGTCTCTTGACTTGCTCTCTAGATGTACTGGTGCTCACAGAATTTATCAAGGGCAAAACTACATACCTAGTTTTTCATCCCAAGCTCTTCACATGGCTATTTAGTTTCTGAGCCTTAACTTCCTAAATTCTGTCCAGTTCACAGCCTTCTGGTTCTTCTTCCATTAACATTTTTAAACACTAATCTTTCTGATCGTATTATTACATTTTTTATTATTGTGACCTTTCTACACATGATAACATAGATTCCTTCCCTTCCACAGAGAGATCATGTAAAATATATTTATTTAGATTAATTTCTTTGTCTGTTATACCAGTAATGTTACTTTCTTTGGAAGACTTGTTTTTCCATTGCATAATTTAAACTTCTGTCACCTTCAAGACTTTTCATAATTGTCAGCAACCTCTGTTCAAAAATCATGACTGACTTACCCCTTCTACCCAAAGCAGCCTATTGATTTTAAAATCCTGAGATTGTAACAAGAAAGAAAAAGTAAAACTCTTTCTTTCTAACTACTTTGAACCTTTGTCTGAAGTCTGATCAGGCTTCTGAGCTTCTTTCTGTGACTGCTCAGAAACGCTAACTTACCTTTTTGTTTTTCTTCCTTTTGAGGAAGTCTCATCTTTTTATGTAATTTTACAGTTGCAGGAGCTGAGTGAAGAGCTTTGGAATCTGCAAAAGAAAATTCAATTCATACTTTCTGCTTCTATTCTGCTTATCTTACCAGTCTGGACAGCTTCTTCCAGAACCATAGCCCCACTTTGTGCTTCATTTTTATCTTCTTTAAAACTGGTTTGCTAAGGTCTTTTTGTCCATCCCTTCTCAAGATGTACTGCAAAAAAGCCAAAAAGAAAAGAGCCAACAAATAGATACATGACTTGCCAGTTGTCCAAGTTGCTGTATGAGATAATATATGCATGTAAATAAAATTTCATTTCTTATTTGGTTAGCATAGCTGTGGGTACATCAAACCAAGAACTGTATCATAACATTTGGAAAAAAATCCTAGTATATGCCTTTATTCATTTTTAGTCACTTTAAAAATATTTGTGCATGTTGTGAATGATATTCATTATTTTCCTTCTTCTATTTGCAATATCTTTTTATTTGCCATGAACTTCTTCATCTTCCCTTTGCTTACGCTTTCATTATATATTTTCTTGACCTGAGTCTCATGTTCTAAACCATTACCTTTACTTTCTTCCAATTGCATCTGTCTAATACATGTGTATGCAGGTCATCCCTAGTCTGGGCACCAAAGAAAAGACAAAACGGTCACGTGGTCTACAAGCATAGATCCCGGTAAAATTGAGTGTGGGGCATGGAGTTGTATACCCAACTGCTGACCTGAAGAGTGCTGCACCTTCTTTCCCAAAATGCATTTGCATGCATTCTGGCAATTAAAAGTTGACCTCTGTTTCTTGTTTGTATATTAGTAGTAATAATCACAATAATAATACTTATTATTATAAAATATCTTTCATATTTAAATTGCTCTGCAAATATTAACTATTTATAGTGACAGTAATAAAGAACAAATAACATTTAGTGAATTGACTGAAAATATTGCTTAGTGTAACAACGTAGCCAAAATTCAGTGTTTTATTTTCTACTGGATCTGTTATGCAACAGATCTAGGTCTGATGATGACACAGAGAGGCAAAACAGTCTGACATGAGAACTGGACAGTTGTGGGTCCCTCAGCCAGTCATGTTTTGATCTTTTCGCACAATATAATGATTTCTTCCCTTAAAATTAATGCTCATGAAAAATGATCACATGGTGATTATGTTTAATCCAGTCTTTAAGGAAAAAAAAAACCAAAACCAATCAGCATGATTTCAGATATCATACATTACCAAATGACAGACTACAGGCAAAAAGTCAGCCAACACAAATCAAAACCATTACAGATTAAAATCTTCTAGATCATGAAATCAAGGACTGTCTCTTTGTATACTGTTCAAAACAGAGAAAACTGTTGACACCTAGCAGATAATAAATATCAGTAGTACAGTTTAATCAGCATAGTTCAGTTCTGACTATAGCCACTTAGGAAAGTCATAACCTTTGCACCAAAGAAATGATGCAGATATAAAATCAAATTAAAACCAATGGGTGATACACACTCAAAGAAAAAAGTTTTCTGGAAAGTTTTTAACAACTTTTTTTCACCGTAGTGAACTATCTAACTAAACTGGAAAGGTATAAAGCAAGCTGATCATTTCATCTGGAGAGGGCTTTTTTCCTTTTTTTAATTTGGAATTTGAGCCTTTTCATGTTTTTTTGATAAGATTCTTTCTTCACTCATAGGTTTCACCAGCAGCAAGCATTTTCTGTACTTTTATATTTAGTAATGACACTGCTTTGGGGGGGAGAACCTTCCTTTAATCTCCTGCCTGTTTCCTGCTCCTCTTTAGGATCTGTGAGTGCACAGAGGCAGAGGCTGAAATTATTCTTCAGCTAAAGAGCGAGCTGAGAGAGAAAGAGCTAAAATTAACGGACATTCGTCTTGAAGCCCTCAGCTCTGCACACCATCTGGATCAGATTCGGGAAGCCATGAACCGCATGCAGGTCAGTGCAGTAGCTTAAGTGATGACAGGGGTGCACACCAAAAGTATGCCTGGTGTATTTCCTTTCCCAGTACTTTGTTTCACGTACCAAAAAAATGTCGATACAAAGTAAATTGCTAGATTGACAGTACTTCCAAAGGGTGGGTACGATAAAGTGTTCAAGTTATAATAATGATATTCTTAGCATTTATATTAATAGCTAAAATGTATTTAAGAGATATGGAAGGACACATAATTCCTGCCCAAAGAATATTTGTTATCTAAATCCTGTGACTGGGAAAGCAACATGACAGAGAAGCATATCAAGAAGTGATTCCTACAGAACTTTAAATCCTTGGGCCACATGGGAGGTGGGGGTATATGTGCATACTCACTCATCATTTCTGATTCCTAACCCAGTCATGGCTTGCTGAAGCAAAGAATGTAAAATTGAACTAAATTATTGTATCCAGCATCACTAAAATTTCACTACATTATTTTGTGACACTGCTCCAAATCCTTCCTGAACACATTTTTCATCACAAGACTTTTGCTGAAAGGATGCAGAAAGAATGGCAATGTTCTTCAGTGGAGCATGGAGTTTTGTGGGACTCATCTCTTGTTGCCCACATACAAGTGTCTAGTATCATGTTCGGTGCCCAAAAGTATCTACAACATCCACACAGTAAGACTTAGGTCCTTCAGTAGATCTGGGCCCTTCTGGAATGGCAGGTTAGATACCTAGGACACCCCTGAAGGCACTATAAACCTGTATTTGGGAAACAGAATCAAGGCTGTGGAGTGGGGATTCAGGTTGAGACTAGGACAGCTACATTTAGATGTCTAGGTATGAGCTAGGTGATAAATTCCTGTTGTAGTCAAATGAGTTTTAGTCCTGCAGTAGTGTGGCCTAGAGAGTTATCCTAAAATCATCCTAAGATAAGCACAGAGGGTGAAGTTGAGTTGTTTGAGCATAGGCACCTATTACCATTTGAACCAGCCTCAGGTATTTGCATCTGCACAGGACTTGTAGGCTTAGCATTCTACCCATGGAAGACCATGTTTACAATGACACTGGAAACCCACATTTGTGCAGCTGAATCCAGCCCCAGTGGCTTGTCGGCTGAGCAATCACAGAGCAATCACAGAGCAATCTCTGTGCTGGGTGCTTAGGTCAGGTGCACCTGCGGGCACTTTTGTATAGATGTCCACAGCAGCTGTTTTCATAACTACCAGGTTTGGTGTGTTTGCTGTCTTTTCTAGATGCCAACAATGCTATGGGATATTTGGCTGAACTTCAATTAGGGGGAAGAATAATCAAGAACTGGTCCATAAATGTGGGTTTCAATTGTCCAGACATATGTAAAGCATTTGATCTGGAGCCACTAAAAAGTTTTTAGGAACTGTAAGGGATAGAATGCAGTTAATTGTAATGGTGGAGAACAGGACATGAAGGCTTATCAGCTGATTATAGTCTTACACTGGGATATGAGTGCCTAAACCAGGTGAACTCCCCAGAGAGAGGAGTCTGTTGTACTCACAGGCCTCCAAAGTTTGACTTTCACCAAAGCTGGGCAGAGGCGACTAGTTCAGATGCTGTCACTGGTAATTACCAATTCTTCTGAAGCTTTCCGAAAAGAACAGGCAGCCACCTTGGAGCTGCCAAACTCTGTGACATTTTGGAGAATTGCTGAGGGGTGATAAGGGGAAAAAGTAGGATTTGTGGGAATGATATATGAATACTATGTGTATTCAAAGCACCTTAAAAATCTAAAGCTCAGCTGAATGGAAGACTGCTAAGAATCGTGTAATTAATCAGCGTAAATTGCAGAGTAGATGGAGACTGCGTGACTCACTTCCCCATAGTTCCTGATTTGAACCCCAGGCTAAACTGGTGCATTCATCTATTACCTTCTGTCACTGTTTTGCTGGTTTGTCCCTTCCCTTTCACTATCTCCTCACCTTTACCCATATGATCTAATCTTTTTATAGCTGTTGCAGGTTTTTTGTGATGCTATCCCTTATGTTTTTACTTGTATAATGTAGGTCAACAGCCTTCATAAAAGAACAGGACTTTTAGCAGAGTGTTAGTGAATGTGGAATTAAATTTGATGTGCAAAACAGTCTGCAAGAATAAGCAGTTGCTTTGTACTGTGCTTCATGAACCGACTGAAAGCTAGATTTAGCTGGTACCAGGCTGTTCTCAGGCTAAGTTTTCATTTTATTATTGTACATTCAATAATCACTTGGCACCACAGAGGATTTAGCTAAAAAAAATTCCTAGTTGTTCTGATTCATCTGTCACTATATGTTTTCATCAGAGGGTTTGCTGGCTGTTATGTGAACAATCCCATGTTTGAATGATCAAAAAGTCTTATTTGTTAGCAAGAAAGATTATGAAATTGTTAAACTATCAATTTCTAATTGTCCATTTTTAATTTCATTTCTCCGCTGTGAAGCTACTGCTTAAATTTTACACTCGATGGCAGTTATAATTTTCTGTGACTTTAGAAACATTGACATGTCTAAGATTTTAAAAATAACTTTCTTAACTGACTATTACCTAAGATATTTGACAATAAACAGTAGCTTATAAAACTGGGGATAGCTGGGAAAATTCTCACCTTACTTTTATTATGGTCAACTGTACAATAAACACAGAAGCTTGAAGCTTATGTTGTTTAGGAACTGTCTTGAAACGAAAGCTAAAACAAGGTTCTAGGGGTTTTTCCCCTTCATTTCAGAAGTGAAGGCAATCCAGTTCTCACTGACTGGGTTATACTTCTTATATATAGTGCTACATACTGCTGTGCAAGTGGTAAGCCAGTTAGCTCCTGCAGGCAAACAGCAAGCACCGGAATAGTCACCTCCAGTGGTTTTCTGAAAGCATAACCTCATGTGCTTTTATGTTGATTTCTTTTTAATACAGAATGAAATTGAGATATTGAAAGCTGAAAATGATCGTTTAAAGGCAGAGACTGGAAATACTGGAAAGCCTGCCCGGCCGTCATCAGAGTCTTCAAGCAGCACATCATCTTCTTCATCACGGCAGTCACTAGGACTTTCTCTGAACAATTTAAACATCACAGAATCTGTTACATCAGGTAAACGTGTTTTGGGCACATGCATGCCCCAGCAATTAGTAAGAATTTATTATTTTCACCCTCTTAATGGGCCATATATAAGAAGCATACCTGAAAATTAAAATGCCTCATATCACTCAGGTAAATATCAGCTATACATTCACTAATGGAGATGAAGAAGAATACTTGCAGTCATTTCTGCAAATGTAGCTTTTAGAAGTTGCTGAATAATAGTAACAGATTGTTCATTACGTTTGTTTAGTTCCTAGCTATGATACTAACTACCTAGTTGGTCATCTAACTACTCTTTGGTCATCTAGTTCACAATTTATTTGAAAAGGACAATATCTGTTGTAGTATATATGTCAACTGTATCAACATATTCTCTTGTCCCTATAGGACAAATACGAGCACAGCACATGAAACTTTCTTTTTCATTTACAGAGCTTTTATTATTGATTTAGCTCCCTTAACTTCATTTTGTATTTGCAGCTGGGGCAGAAAGTGGCCTCAGTTAGCTTTATCCCTTACACTTTTTTAATGTGGTATAGCTAGTTAGCCTGTTGGACCAAATCACCATTTATCACAGGAGCCAAACCCCGCCTGGTTTATTAAGCGCTCTCATTGTCTTCTGTGAATGAGAGAAAGCAAGCAGAACTTTGGTCCACATCCTGAACATTAACATTGATTATTTTCCATGCCATGGAGTTTATGATAATAAGCCTTCTACACTTGTTTTGATAATGGGGCCAAGAAACAGAAGTGCTGTCTCTAACATTAGAATCAGGAGCAGAGCAGAAGCAAAGCAGCACTCATTAGCGTAGACTCCACAGAAAGTATAATGCAGTCTCTGGAAGCAATAAAAATGTGGCTAATAATTGCAGAAAGAGTCTAGGCAAGAGTACAGCTGGGAATGTGCCAAACTGCCTGACTATAATTTGGATTGGCAGTTAGTCATATTATCTTGCCAGTCATTGATTACATGGATATTTGAATATTTCTTCTGGTTAATATCAGAGTTTATATGAAAATTGGTATATTTTTTATTTGCATTCCAGCCTACGTTTTTTGCAGGTTTAACTTTTAGAATGAATAAGCCTGCGCTGGGCCTCAGTATACAATTAAGTGTTGTAAAAACAGGGAGAAAAAGTTTAACTGTGGTTCCTGCTCACTCACCCACACACATTAAAAAAAAAAATAAAAGCCAGAACAGAATTTTTTTCAAAATGGTAATTGTAGAATCTCTTTCATGAGCAGCAGCTATTAGCACTTTGTCGCTTGGCACTAACTGTCTAGATACAGGAATAAACATAATATAAGCTTTATATAATTTTCTGTGTTATTGGTTCTAAATGTTTTTCTAGCATGCAAAGTAATTACTTTTGGTTATAAAAAATTAAAGAAATAAGGGTGCCTAATGAGGAGTGGAGGATTTCATTTGATTATGAATCCAGTCTTTTTGATCATTGTGAGTAGCATTTTGTTGCCGTGCCAGAGAACTTGGAAGGGTGACAGCTTCCGACCAAGTCTTGTGGGACTTCTGCAGCAGCTGGAGTACTATTGAACAAAAGTCCCTGAGATATGGAGAGGTTAATCATGTTGGGAACTAAGCTGAGAGAGAGAACGAGGGCTTTGGCTCATATTAAAAAATGCCGTGACACTTTCTGGGAGATCAACGTCTCCAAATGACCATGGTCATCTGGAAATGACCAAAGCTATCCATTGCCACTTCCTAAGGTTATGGCCATCTCCTCCAGATAGGTGTGAGTGGGAAGGGGCTCGGTGGTCACAAGACTCTGCTTGTACTGGCCAATGAAAAGAGTGCCAGAGCTCAGACAAGAAGTGAGCTGGAGCCACCATAGGGCACCTAAGGAGGAAGCCTGGCAGGAGGTAAAGCAATTAGCACCATCATGAAATTAGACCCCTTTGGGCATCTTCTCAGCTCCTTGTGCCGGTGAGAGGGAGAGCTCTTAGAAAGTGGAATTTTTTTCTGTCCACAGAGTGGTTCCTCATTCCTAAAGACTTACAGAGGAATGTATTTAAAAGGCTACATGAGGGTCATTTAGAGATTGAAAAATTTCACAGGGGGATCAGTTATATTGCAAATTACACTCAGACGAACTGTGACATTATGGAAACTCTTAAGGTTTGTCAAATATGCCAAAACACAAGACAAGTGAAGTGAAACATTCAGTTTTGGTGGCACAGAAAAACTGTCTGCTTGGAACAAAACAAGCATGTATTTGTTTAAGCTTACAACAAAAATGCTTCTTCATTCAATCAATTAAAAAAAAAAAACAAAAAACAACAAAAAAAAAACAACAGCAGAATCTGCTTTCTAGATCTGGGTGTAAGTTATCAAACATTTCACATGAGGACTTATTTTTTAATACATTCATTGAAGTCATATTCATAAGTCTTCTTTGGTTTTGCTTTGAGCAAGTGACTGAATCTTACTGGCATCTCATTTAATTTGGGTGAAATCTGACCTCATGCAGACTATGACATGAAGTCGATGATTTTTTTCAATCACCACAATAAGAATGAGCAGGACTTAGGGTAGTGGGTTACTGTGCTGGCCTTTGAAGAAAATGCAAATCCATAATCTCTCCTAATTTGGTAGTTAGTTTAAATGACTAACAGTAAAATCTTTGAAAGGACTTCTAGGGGCAGACAGCAGTTTTATCCCTCGCAATAAAGCTGCAGGCTCAGCCTTCAGTAAGAAATACATTCTCCTGCTTTCTCATTTTAGGAGTTAATGAAGAGGTAGAAACAGAGGCACAGAGCAGATCAGAATCACTCTTTACCTCCAAGAAAAATGAAACCTTTTCTTAGAGGAATAGCTGAACACAGAGTCCCGTATTCTGGGGGACTGCAAAGTGGTTTGCTAATGGATACTGTTTGTAAGCCTGAACGGTGAGGGTAAAGACGACTCTATCTGTGCCATGTGTACAGAAGGTAAAGAAAGGTTGCGGGACAACCAGGGGATCAGGCCCAGCCAGCATGGGTTTATGAAAGGCAGGTCCTGCTTCACTAACCTGGTCTCCTTCTGTGACAAGGTGACCTGCTTAGCGGATGAGGGGAAGGCTGTGGATGTTGTCTACTTGGACTTCAGTAAGGCCTTTGACACCGTCTCCCACAGCATTCTCCTGCAGAAGCTGGCTGCTCACGGCTTGGACAAGTGCACTCTGAGCTGGGTTAAAAACTGGCTGGATGGCCGAGCCCAAAGAGTGGTGGTGAATGGAGCCAAATCCAGTTGGCGACCGGTCACGAGTGGTGTTCCCCAGGGCTCAGTGTTGGGACCGGTCCTGTTTAATATCTTTATCGATGATCTGGATGAGGGGATTGAGTGCACCCTCAGTAAGTTTGCAGATGACACCAAGTTGGGTGGGAGTGTCGATCTGCTGGAGGGTAGGAAGGCCCTGCAGAGGGACCTGGACAGGCTGGATTGTTGGGCCGGGGCCAACTGTATGAGGTTCAACAAGGCCAAGTGCCGGGTCCTGCACTTCGGTCACAGCAACCCCAGGCAATGCTACCGGCTTGGGGAGGAGTGGCTGGAAAGCAGCCTGGCTGAAAAGGACCTGGGGGTGATGGTTGACAGCTGCCTAAACGTGAGCCAGCAGTGTGCTCAGGTGGCCAAGAGGGCCAATGGCATCCTTGCTTGTATCAGGAATAGTGTGGCCAGCAGGACCAGGGAGGTGATAGTGCCCCTGTATTCGGCACTGGTGAGGCCACACCTCGAATACTGTGTTCAGTTTTGGGCCCCTCACTTCAAGAAGGACATCGAGGTGCTGGAGCGTGTCCAGAGAAGGGCAATGACGTTGGTGAAGGGTCTAGAGAATAAGTCTTATGAGGAGCGGCTGAGGGAGCTGGGGTTGTTTAGTTTGGAGAAGAGGAGGCTGAGGGGAGACCTTATTGCTCTCTACAACTACCTGAAAGGAGGTTGTAGAGAGGTGGGGGTCGGTCTCTTCACCCCAGTAACAAGTGATAGAAGGAGAGGAAATGGCCTTAAGCTGCGCCAGGGAAAGTTTAGGTGAGATATTAGGAAAAACTTCTTTACTGAAAGAGTAGTCAGGCACTGGACCAGGCTGCCCAGGGAAGTGGTTGAGTCCCCATCCCTGGAGGTATTTAAAAGCCGGGTAGATGCAGTGCTTGAGGACATGGTTTAGTGGCAGACTTGGCAGTGGTAGGTTAACGGTTGGACCTGATGATCTGAAGGGTCTTTTCCAACCTTAACAATTCTATGATTCTATGATTCTATGAAATCAGCTGGTAAGAGAAACTAAATGCTATTTTACTTAGCAGCAAACATATCAATGCAATGATTTCTTGTTTTTCTCCTTACAACATTCTAAAGGGCACAATGAGTGCCCAAAGGTATAAACTTAATTTAGGTTTTAAACAACATTGCTTTTTGGAGGTATGGCAATTTTGAACAAGTTCCAAGAAGGAAAGCGAAGGCAAGACTATAATGCAAGAATTTATTTATTTCTGGATTCCCTATTCATTTCTACATGATTAAAGCTGCTCATGTTGCTTCAAAAATTGACAAATTGTAACTTTTTTTCATCTCCAACAGAAAAGGTGAATTAGGAATAAGTACAGATTAAAATGTTTGCAAGTTGTTGTGATGGCAGCCTTTCTTTTCAACTGAAAAATCCTCTGAACAAATATTGAACTGATGATGTGAACATAACTGATGTGATTTGTCAGGTTGATCACTTTACTTCTCTTCTTTTATTGTAGATATTTTGTTAGATGATGTCACTGATGGAGCACTTCACAAAGAAGGGCATAGCGTGAAAATTTTAGTCACTATAAACAAAGGCTATAGTCGAGCTAAGGTAAGTTCATTACCCAAAGGTCTAGATGCAGAATTATAGCTCAGGCAAATCTTACAGTATAGAAGCTAAACTTGTTTCAGTATTTTCAGCCAGGAACTGAAGGGAAATAGCCTAAAGATAGCAGCTCTCTTCTCTGTCATCCATGCTCAACACGGTTAGGCACTCTCCACAGACTAATATCATATGGCCTCCTTCTGCCTTTGTGGTGGCTCAGACACTACCAATTCTCAGTTTAATTAGTAGTAGGATGTCCTGGGACTTGCTATCTCCATTTAAAAGTCATTATAAATTAGATCTATGCCTTGGATCCCTTAGGGTGTAACTATGAATACGCTGCTGAGGTAATCAATTTGGAATTGCATTGTCGTGTTTTCATGTTCTGTATTACAAAAAATTATAAATACAATGCAACTTTTATTTATATTCAGCTCTTTATAAACAGATGCAATCAAAGAGCAAAATAAGATACTATATTTCCTTCCTTATAAAGAGGTACCAAAGTAACATCATCTATACCTATTTCTGGCACAGAGATTATTAACAAAGTTGTAACATCACATTCTAAATAATATTATTTTTCTTCATTGGGAAAATTATGAATCTTCATAGGAAACTAATTACCACCATTTTTAGGCCAGTTTCCAAAAATCTCTCTTTGCAGGATCAAAAACCACATGCATATCTGATAGGATCAATTGGAGTCAGCGGAAAAACAAAATGGGACGTTTTAGATGGTGTAATCAGACGTCTCTTTAAGGTAAGGCACTGAAAAATTAGCTCAAGTATTAACTCAATTTTCTTTTTCACTTAAGAATTCTGTATTCTTTGGGTTATCTTGCCAAGTTTTTGTTTTGTTTTTTGACATATAGCTAACACCACTATTAAACTTTATTCTTAATGTTGCTGTTCTTTTTTCATAATTGTAGGCAGTTCTCTATTGAATGTGACTGCAAGAATCTCCTTGTCAAGTGACTTCACTTGTACCAAAATATTTTCCAAACTGCTTTCATTCAATAGCCATTTTTATTTTTATGTCTTATGTTTTCATATCATTTCAGGAATATGTTTTCCGAGTGGATCCAACTACTAGCCTAGGTTTAAGTTCTGACTGCATTGCTAGCTATTGTATAGGGGATGTAATTAGAGCCCATAGCCTAGAAGTGCCTGAACTGCTGCCTTGTGGATATCTGGTTGGAGATAATAACATCATCACTGTGAACCTGAAAGGTAAAACCCCGAGAATATTTTTGCAGATACTTTAGAGTTCTTCACTGCAGTCCCCCATCCCTTCATATTTTTCTCCTTACACCTGACCTTTCTATATTTTGTCTCCAGTTCAAGGACATATTTATGACATAAATTCTGTGCATGACATTGTACAACACCTAACGCAGTGGGGCGTTTTGAGACAAATCTAAGAATATCTCTGTCCTTCACTGCCTGACTGCCAAATCACAGCAAACTACAAATTTCTGAATAGTGGCAAAAAAACCCCAACCCCAAAACAGAGATTATGATGAGAAATATTTACGCCTTAGCCAGTTCTGCAGGAAAAATTCAATACATTTTAAAAGCTGTAGGGATTTGCTATTGGAGGGGAAGGGGGGGCCTTCAGAAGAATTATACATACATTGATATGACAACTGGTAACCCTTCTGGCTGTCACTTTGACCTTTTTTTTTCATGGTTGCCTGTAGTGTCTGAAACATACGTCTTTGCCTCACTGAGCCTTCTCTTCACGTTTACTTTGATTTCATCTCTCCCACCCATCTCGTCCTACTACCACTGTTTAACTTTTTGGCCCTGTGGAAGGATATAAGCATTTCCACATTAATGAAGCCCTTGATAGGAATTTGATTTAGGCAGAAATATCTTACCTTGCTTTGAGCATAGCACTGATGCCACCAGGTGCTGGGCCAAACCTATACCTACCTTAGCAATGATGAAGACAGGCCATTTTTCTTTTCTTTTGTTCCCAGGAGTGGAAGAAAACAGTTTGGACAGTTTTGTGTTTGACACATTAATTCCTAAGCCAATTACCCAGCGGTACTTTAATTTGCTGATGGAGCATCGCAGAATTATTCTGTCGGGACCCAGTGGCACAGGAAAGACCTATTTAGCTAACAGGCTGGCTGAATATATTATAACTAAATCTGGCAGAAAAAAAACTGAGGATGCCATTGCAACTTTTAACGTAGATCACAAGTCAAGCAAGGTAAGTTACAGTTGTAAAGATAACCCATTGCCCAATTTACAGTGATGATGCAGAGCAGATCCTATTAATTGACATACTGTTCTGTTGCTCAGTTAGCATTTTTTCCTACAAGATATTTAGTCTCCAATGCCGGTGAGGAACAGAGACCAGATCTTTCTGCTCTAAACAAACCACTGAAGCACTGTGAAGGAAGTCTGAATTTTCCCTCCACTTCAGAAAACCCACCTTAAGGGTAGATGCAGAGTCAAATTCCTACATAAATTCAATTCTTAGAGTGTCTGTAATTCCTTTGTCTGAAAGGTTGGATATATAGTAATACTAATCTAACTTGCTTTTTTATAGTGATAATAGCAGCCTATTGTTAGCAAAGATTTCAGAATGGGGATTTTGAATTACTATCTTGGGTTCAGCTTCATAATCAGCACTGGATAAACACAACTGCCGCCACGGTTTCTGGCATGTATCGGTCAGGAAGCTGACCATATTAAAATTGCCTCATGCATCATGTCACATTCACAGTGATTTACACAGCTCAGATCATCAAGCTTCTAGAATGACTGTTGTGCTAGCCACAGATAATACTATTCACTTGCTGTACTAAATTGGGTATACTCCTAACTTGGTGCTCAGGGAAAAGAAAATGAAAGGTTTTGCCCAGAGCTTTCTGATTTGCACAGAACATAATGAACGTTAACATAATATAAGAAGGAAGAACATACAGATCCCAAAGGGGTGAGGGGACCATTCCAGTAAAAACATCACTTTTCACTGTCTTTATACAGAGGATTTGTGATGCCATTTACTTCAGCAGGGGTTGTGTTTATGTTTTATTGTTGTACCATATACATTTATAATGAAAATTGTCCCACAAAAGAGCAAGCTTTTGGATTTCTGGTAAATCGCTTGTCGTATGGGTTATTGTTTTGGGGTTTTGGTGTTGGGTTTTATTTCCTTTTCCTTTGTTTCTATTAAGATTTATACTTACTTAAGCATGTTATTAAGATTTATTACTTACTACTTTTGAGTTTGTAGTAAAAAAGAAAAATCAACATTGTCAGATACCAAGAGTGTTTGAATAATATAGATGGTGCTATTCCATGGAAGAAACCCACGATGTTCCCCTAGAGACACCTGATCATAAAAAGCCAGACAAAAATCTTTCTTGAAATATAAAAAGATTGCAGGTTCCCATTAAAGAAAAAAAAAAAAAAAGATTCTGCTATCCCTGATCCGGGAAGTGAAACGGTAATAGGAACTTTGTCCATAATACTGACCATTCCCAACATGGACAAAACTAGATACCTCTAGGCATACAGCTGTAAAACTTGACTAGCCCAGACCCTCAAGGACAACAAAATGTCGAGAAAAATATGAAATGTTTTGATTGCAGAAAACTCTCTTTTACTCCAGCACTAAATGGCACCCAGACAGATAGCCGACAGGAAAAAAGGATTTACACAACAAACTTTATTATGATGCGTGATATAGTATCCCCAAAAGGTCAAACAGATTTTCAGTCAGAGTGGTGAAAGGAGATATCTGAAGGAGCAGTTCCATATGCCTAAATTGTGTGATAATTTGGTGGGGGTTTTTTGGTATATAAATGTGGCATTCATAAAAATGGAGGTCCAACAATTAACGTATCTCAGCCCATTGGAAATGGTATATTTTAGTGCAACCTATTTTCCACTGGAGATAAGATATTTTATCAGCAGGTTTCTAAGGAATGTATCCACCAAATAGGAATGTGTATGCTTCAGTCACTTGCCTTATGTATAGTGCCTTTGTTTTTCCTAGCATGTTGCTTCAATGTTGCCCTATCTAAGAAGCAGGTCTTCCTGCATGTGCTGATCCAGCTGAATGACCCACAGTGGGGAACTCTGTAGCAGCCTCTTTATCTTTCTGAAAGTCTTTTCCACTGAAATTACATCTATGGTCTAATTGGGTTAATCTTTTCTGGATTTTTTTTGTTAATTCCCCTGAAGGATCTGCGACAATACCTAGCAAACCTAGCTGAGCAATGCAGTGCTGACAACAATGGTGCTGACCTCCCTGTGGTCATAATCCTTGATAACCTCCACCATATCAGTTCACTAAGTGACATCTTCAACGGTTTCCTCAACTGTAAATATAATAAATGGTAGGTAGCAGTTTTTCTCTCCCCTTTCACACACCTTTTGCAATTAAAACAGTAAAACCTGTTTATCATTTTGCAAAATAAAATGTCCCAGTGGAAACTTAGACTCCCATAGGCAGTCAGCAAAGCCCTTATGTGCTTGAATAATTTTCACCCTCTCCAGCCAAGTACTTAGGTGTCTGCTTCACTTTATTTATATGACTCCCATGCATCTCAGTGAGATGTAAACAAACCACAGAATTCAAGAATGTACCTAAATGCTTGACTGAATTAGGGTCTTATCCCTTTCACTCTGTCAGGTCACACAAGCTCATTAGTACTATGAGTACAGCTTATGGGAGAGTAAGAAAAAATGCACTTTATGGTAGTGGAATTTGGGATATGTGCGAACCCACGAACCACGTCATGCAGAAGCAGCTATGTATCTGGCGGACTTGCACTTCCTACAGTTTTCCTGTATCAGTGCAGAAGTATGAAGTTTGCTGACTGTCCTTTATTGCCAAGCAAGAATAAAAATAACGTTTTCTGGAACTTTTACTGGCCTATAACATTGGCTATTTCTGCTGTAAAAGTGCCATCATAAGGACTTCCCTTCATAAAATCACTGCATGCTATGTCTTACTCATGAGATGCACTGGCTTCTGAAATTAAAACTCTAAGCCTACTGCAAAATTATGAGGTACATGAGGACAGCGTTGCCTCATTTATTTCTTTACTACAGATGAGTACTAGTAAACTACAAATGTGCAGAGAGGGAAATCATACAAGAATAAACATTTTAAAAGGGCGCCTCAGAAATATTTTAAATCTAAGTCTACAATACCTCCGGAGACTCTTTTAAAATTGGCCTAGTACAGATAAGAAGAAAGAATATTCTCTGAATATCTGAATGGATTCTCCCTCAAAAAAAATATTACTTTTCTCTTTTCAGTCCCTATATTATCGGAACCATGAACCAGGGAGTTTCTTCTTCACCAAATCTGGAGCTGCATCACAATTTCAGGTACATTCACTCTGTATTTACTGTGGCTGTGTTTGCACAGCTTACTGCTTCGCAGCCCAGTTCTTCAACAAGCATTGATCTTGTGTCTCATAACAGCAAAGTGTTTTAGTTTCTGCATCTCTCCTGTATTGATGAGTTTCTGAACGGTGTTGGGGAACGGTGAAAGAAATAAGATATTTTCCGGCACCTCTAGCAAGATGCTGAAGACGATTGCATTCTGCTTTCCATTTGTCTTCAGCATTGTCTTGAATTTCTGCTGAAACCTGTAATGATTGTGTTGTAGCAGTGGGAAATAATGTGGTTTATTGGAGCACTTTTATACTTGCTGACCAATGAGACTCAGAAGCTTATGACATTACCTTCAGCTATATGTTTAAGAGGAAATGATGTATTTGCTGTTCATTGCTGCTTGACATTTATCCTTTTTACCCAGGTGGGTGCTGTGTGCTAATCACACAGAGCCTGTTAAAGGTTTCTTGGGCAGATATCTGAGAAGGAAACTGATTGAGACTGAAATAGAAAGGAACATACGCAATAATGAGCTCATCAAAATCATTGACTGGATCCCCAAAACATGGCATCATCTCAACAGCTTCCTAGAAACGCACAGCTCTTCAGATGTAACCATTGGTGAGTCCATTGGTGGAGTGGTTTGAAATAAGGATGCAGGCTGAGCATGTTAGAGATTTGTGAAGGATGTATTATGTTTTTAAGAGCTGTCATCTCTCAATGGCAAGAACATCAGTGTGGAGAATTTATCTGGTTGCCAGCAAGACTGAAATGAAAATGGAGAGTTTAATGAGAGAGTATGTATTTCCTGGTATTTCTGCCTTGGTTGCTCAAGACTTTCAAGTAAATGATCATAATTTTAAAAAGTTAAATTTACAAAAAATTACCTCAATGGTAACTTTCCTAAGCTTAATTTTTTTCCCTGCTTTCACACTGCAGTATAATTGCCGCAATAAAAGCACTTGGACAGCCAGTTCAGCAAACTAGCAGGTGGGAGATATACATGTCTTTTAGTGGAATAGCTATGTTAGCAAAGAAGTCATCCTTTTACACAGCTTTGCCTGTAAAACTTCGAAGTGTTCATCAGGCCTTAGAATTGGATAAAGTGACACTAGTTCATTTTTAATAACAGGAGACTGATAGCTCCCTTATTGTAGTCCTGTATTAGTACTCTCTTCACTTGAGTTTGCTGCAATGCTACTTTTTAATTCTGTGAAGATTATTTTTAGTGTGTTCCCTAGTTCTACTTTTTTTAATAGACAATTTGACTTCTCAGGTCCCCGCCTCTTCCTCCCTTGCCCTATGGATGTTGATGGCTCCAGAGTGTGGTTCACAGACCTCTGGAACTATTCCTTGGTGCCGTATCTTCTGGAAGCTGTGAGAGAAGGACTTCAGGTATGTCCTTTGTTTCCCAGCAATTTTTTTTTTAATTAGTTTCGTAGGCTTTCTCCAAGCTACTTTTAACCAATGCATCCAAGTATGAATGCTGTTGCATTTGCAAGAAGAAAATCTGTGGAGGGATTATAGAAATCAGCCTTGAAGTCCTTTTGACTTGCTCTTACTCTGATGTATAATTTGGCTTTGTCTGCTCCGGCACTAGCATATCTTGTATTTTATGAAAAGGGTTTATCTTCTGTAACTGGAGGAGGGTTCTTCTTTTTGCACTGTTTAAAGAGTTCACAGCAATGCTAAATACAGCTCAGATTGCCTCCCTGAGTCAAGGCAGTCTCAGCCTACCCCTGCATGGAAGAGTTATTAGCCCTTACACTGATGCAAGAAAATAGCTTTGGTCTGTGTAATCCTCTCCCAGTGACGTACACATGTAGGCACAGAGGCTTGCAGAAGAAAGCTTGTGAACAAGGGTATTTTCACCATTCAGAAGAAAAAAGTGTTTACTGGCCTTATCTAACCAGATTGAGATAATTTACCCTTCAGCCCTGCTGAACGTGAAGGTCTGTCCCTTTTTGCCCTTATATCTTGCAACCCTGATTGTATGTCCCATAGTTTTGTTTCTCCTTTTTTCTTTCTCTGTATGGACTAAGGTTTCCTCCTGACTGTAATTCTCATTTTGGGTGACAGTGCCATCAGATCAGAGTGCTTCACAGTTCCCTCTGTCCTGTCCTCTCCAGAGCTAGGTGTTAGCACCAGTTCCACTGATTGTTAATGAACTATTAAAATTTCTTCTACTTTAATAGAAAGAGGGCTAGAAACAGATTTGCTGTAGATAGCACTGTAAGCTGTCCCATATGTTAAGATTTCAGACCATTCCACATCCTTGGAGCAAACCTAAATCTTGAAGTTAATCCTTTCTTCTTTTTTTTTTTTTTCCAATCTTTATTTGGCTTTCTCCCTTTTCCTTTTTCTTTTATGCACTGCAATTCTATGTCCTCTGAAAAGATGCTTTGTGGAAAGGCATTTTTTTGCCACACATGACACCGAAATAAATTACTGCACAGTGCAGAGGGGATTGTTATGGACTAGTCAAAGAACTGTGTAAGCAGCTGCGGTTTCTTTATCACCTTGTATTGACATAGTGACATACTGATGCGATGGAGGTTTAGAATCTTGCCTGTTGAATATCTCACGCTTTCCTAAAACTGCTTATCTCTCTGGGAATTACAGAGTGTTTATGCTTTGTGCAAATAGCTGCCAAACATCTGATAGAACAGCCACGGTGAGATTAACAGCTCTTGTTTAGACCAGCTATAAAAATGCAGTGATATTCTTCATGCTCATATTTTCCCAAGTATACAGGGTACCTACTTAAATGAAAACTTCAATTCTGGAGCAGAAGATGGCAGCATATAGAAGAAAATATGTTGTTTCATGAGCCGTTCTGATTTTCAGCTGCCTTGGATGGCTTCCATAGAATAACATTATTAATAATAAACAGAAATCTTTTATATGATATAATTAGATGTTCCTGGAACCAGGGAAGGGTAGAAAATGCCTTTCTAGCCTGGTACTTTGCAAACTCACTTGTCAGACACAGAATTTACAAGCCTTGCTCCAGATTCCAGAAAAGATTTAATCGCTGTTAATCTCGAGGGGAAGTGCTGCCTACAGCCTGGAGTTAGCCTGCTGCCTCCCTGAGAAACATTTTCTCTTGGCTTATTTAGGCAGATCCCTGTTATAGCAGCCTAGCCTCAGTGCAGGGCAGAAGGAGTCTGAGGATCTCTGTGCATAATATAGAGAACTTGGCTGCCTAACCTGGAGCTCTGGATTCACCGAGCGCCTGGGAGCAGGTGTTGCAGTGATAAGCACAACTCTAGCTTTAGCACTAAAATCCTTCACTGTTTTACTCCCTTTAGGAGTGCAGCTCATCTAAATGCTCCATGAGTGTATGCCCTGCCAATATTATGCTGCTCCTTGGATTGCGTGAGGCTGTTTGAGCTAGGAGAAATCACAGAAAGGCCTGGTGACTGGCTCCCCATCCCTATGTGTCATTGTCACAGCTAAAGGAAATCTGTAAAGCAGCAACCAAGGGGTTCTCGGTTAACATGTTGCTTGTGAACAGCAATGTGGGGAAGGGTGCATTTTAGTGAGGAAGCTACCAGACCTCCCAAACTTACAATATTCTCATTCTTCCTTCCTCTGTCCTCCTTCCAGATTCGTAAGTATTTTTGTGCTTCATGGAAGGGAAAACCTATCCTTTGTGAATTTCTTCTCTTAACCTTGTGAAAAATCTCAAACTTAAGGTGTAGACAGCTGTCTGCTTCTGCATCCCCTTTTGCTAGGAGAAGAGAACAATCTGTACTGTCACCTCCTAATTCACTTTAAACAAAATCCAATTAACTTGAATGTTTTAGATAGGTCTGAGTTAATTTCAGTGATATGCCTTAAGCAAATTACCTAAAGGTCTCATTTCACATTGTATCAAAAACTTGTGGCTCCCACTGTTGCCTACAAGTATCATTAGTTATGGAGTGCTTTTCAACTTGCAGCTGCTCTGTGTATTGAAGGAGCATTAATGGAGATGAAGTCTTTTGTGTGTCTTATCATATCTGAGTGCTGAGAATATTTGAAAGCAAACCACTTCCTAAAATGGTTTACATGTTTTTGATGACTTTTGTCTGCTGTTACAACTGGTACCGAAAACTCTGTAGGATACTTATCTGTGTTATATCCATAATATAGATGTACGGTAAGAGGGCACCCTGGGAGGACCCCTCCAAGTGGGTAGCTGATACCTATCCATGGAGCTCTGCATCTCTACAGCATGAGTGGCCATCGTTACTTCAGTTAAGACCAGAAGATGTTGGTTATGAAGGTTATGCATCAGCAAAGGAAGGAACAACCTCAAAGCACGTTCCACAGACTGATACAGAGGGGGACCCCTTGGTAAGATTTAAACTTTGAGGAAAAGGTTTTTCAGTATATACTTTACTGTCACATGTTAAATTGTACACTGGTACAGTAAAAAACTACTGTGTGCCTGTTCCAAAATGGGCTTTTAAAATGAATCCTACTATAACTTATTAAAAAGGTTGAAAATAAAAGGAAAATCTAGCAGGAGGACAGGTATCACCATCATGTTAATATGCCCCTAAATTGTTTGCATTTCCGATCTGTCCAGAAATGTATCTGGTCTTCAGCATTATAATATTTGGGTACCACTCTTCAACAACTTATTAATCAGTTTATTCTAAAAACACCTTTCCAGGTTGGACAGTCCTTCACCTACATTCTACAAATGAAGGACTGAGAAACACATTATCTAACTTGTCTATCATAGAGAATTTAGTGGAAATGCAAATTAGACAGCCATCCCCCCATTCCTCAGAACATTTCAAGATAACTGATGACTGTATAACAATCTTAATGTAAAAGGAATGCAAGTGTGGCAGCATTAAAAGATAAGAGGTTGATTTCCCTTAGTGCCATGTATTGTTTTATTTAAATATGATCCCAGACATTTGGGTTTACCATTGCCTCCTCTGATAATGGGCTATTAAATGGTATATATTGAACTGCTATTCTTCTATAGTGCTTCCTCAGTAGACTGCCTTTATCACAATTCAAAATACCATTTTAGAGAACCGTACTTCTGGAATACAGGCAGCCCTTGGAAAAGGGAATTTCTCAGAGGAAAATGCATTTAACTCTTATCAGTGCCAAGAAAATGACGACTTAGCCTCACTAAAGTGTTTGGTATCCAAAATCAGACCTTGCATCCTGAAGAAGTGTAGAAAATAACCTCATTTGATCCCCTGTTTCCAGTCCATAATCTTTGGGGTGATTGTTTGACCCTGTGATTTGGGCTGCCAGTGAGTGTATTGGCCAGGCTTCCAGCACGTATGCATCACCTCCACTAAGGTGAAAATACTTGGGCAGCTCAAGTTCAGTGTCCTGTCACCCTTGTTCCCTGCCCACTGTGATCAGTATCTATATCTGACTAATTATTAGATGTTGAAACTTGTAAATGAAGGGCTTGCCCCTGCCTCAGGTGGAGCTCATGGGGAGACAGACATCATGCTTGGGGAAACAGGACATTTCACATGCAGGCTGTCCTGCACACCCTCCGCATGTATCCTGTATTCTCAAACATGGATACCTATTAAACCTTCAGCAAAAACTACCTGATAGCTTTAAAGAGTATTAAACACTGCTCAATGCCCAGAGAAAACTTTCCAGTCTGTGCAGGTTGAAATCATAGAGATGTAAGGGTTCCTGAGCAAACTGGAAAAAGGGACTTAACACACAAACACACAAGAATACCTCTTTCTCTTTGGTTTTTCATTGCCTGTTTTTTGTAATGACAGTGTATCTGTTCCTTGAAAAACACTAAAGCTATGTCAACACTGCTTGCAGCTCTGAGCAAGCTGGCAGAAGCGGATGTTTTATAAATAAAATCCTGATCGTGACACAGAGTTAGGCGTCAAGCATCCAAGTAATTTTCTGGGGCTTAATGCTGATTTTGATGATTTTTCAGATGGGCTTCAGGTTCTAATAATCCCCAAATTATGTGGCGGCTCTCCTCTTCTGGGTAGGAGGATCTGTTGCTGCTCCCCTGCTGAGGTCAGCCCCTCGACAGCAGATGGGACTCTTTTATGAAGCAGCTGGCCTCGGTCCACCCCTCTCTCACTCCCTCCCCGTCTCTCTCTTGCAGAGGGGGTATGTTAGTGTGATTATGTTTTCAGTTGCTTTTCCAATGTAGTGTGTCTACACCATCCAAAAATTATCTGGAAGCTTGACTGTCTCCAAATATGGGCCCAGATGTCCAGCCGTGATATGGCTTCCTTCCCCTGCCGGTGTTGCAGCTGCAGCCGGTCTCACCCCTGAATTAAAGAGAGTTATCAGGCAGCTCCATTGTATCCCTCTGGCTCTTTGGACCTTTAAACTTCTATTTAAAGACCAGAAGGCAATGAAAAGGGTGCCAGGAGGAGCCGTTGACACCCTGCCCTTTCTGAAATCCTTTTGTATCATCTCCTCAGCTAGATACCAGCACACCTCATACAGCAAGGGAGCTTAATTAAATTTTAACACGGTCACTGCAGCATTAAATGAGACGAGATTATGTAAACATTGCTTTCTTCTTTCAGATGAATATGCTAATGAGGCTTCAAGAGGCAGCCAACTATTCGAGCGCACAAAGCTGTGACAGTGATAGCACCAGCCACCATGATGACATTTTGGATTCATCCCTTGAATCAACTCTCTGAAAGGGACAAACCTTGGTGGAGGATTATGGTAAAATCTGTTTCCACTAGACCACTGCCAGTATTAAAGCAGCAAGCCAAGGTCTCTGAGTGAAAATGGTGTGTTGTAGGTAGGCAGGAGACCTTAGTCTGCAAAGTCAGGAAGAAAAATTGAAGTGGAAAGCTTGAATTAGTTTAATTTCAAGGCATTTCAATACCTATGGAGCCAAGTGAGACTCCATTTGTCAACTGGAAAGGGCCCTAGACCAAGGGCATCTAAGCAGATTGCACACGTGTTAGCCAAACTGGAATACTTTTTTTCCTTTTTCCTCTTTCTCTCTGTCTCTCTCTTTCTCTGTGTCTCTGTCTCGCTGTACAAGTTTACAGTGCAACTTCTTTTGTTTTTTTTTCCTTTAGTTTACCCTGAGGCGCTGCATGAACAATGCGGTCTTCTAATTCTCTTCTAACCTCTGTTGTGCCACATGGTGCTGGTCACAGGACTACAGTGGTGTTTGCATTGTACGCTACTGCCCATTCCAAAATGAGTCAAAGATGATGATAGTAACTCAGAAAGCACAAACAGTATTGTGCAATCACCAGAAAACATGACTGTGATATGCTGGATAAGTGCCAATTTAATTCTAACTGCCATGGTCACGGTGATGCGCTCCACCAAGTTTTTAGTACACGAGTCACAGATTTTATAAAGTTGTTTTTACCACAAAGGTCTTTTTTAACCACCTGCCCACTCCTTAACAACAGTTTTATACCAATTATTAACCAACACTGATTAAAGGCTTTTTAGGGCTTCATTTGTTTGAGCCTTTTCAGTGAAAGAAGGAACATTTCTTATGGTGCTGTCTCACTGCCTTAAAACAGATTTCTAGAACAGTTTTACAGTTGGTTTAATTCCTAAACCATTGGTAATTTACACTGTTTTTTTCTTCATTTACTAATGAGAAAACATCAGTTAACACAGTAGCCTCATATCTGTATATCATGATTTTTTAAAGAAATGGATAGGAGAAAGAACAGTTGCTATATAATATTTTTATCTTGTGAATAGATTGCTCTGCCTACCCTCAGAAATACACAAGGAACCCAAACCCACTTCCACAGCCACCTAAATGCTGAGAAAATCGGCTCAAATCCATTTGGTCCCATGGAATGGAGTTTTTGGAGGATAGATGTTTTGAATTCTTATCCAGCAGAGCTGGATGCACTTGATGCAGCATGAGCACAAATATACGTTTTTTTTTTTTTTCCTTTTTCTAGTTTTAGCATGTTGTTTTGATTGCTATTGTTGTACATGAAGAATTCAGCATAAAAGAACACTGAAGCAGTGATGTCCACTGTGGAAGAGGAAGAGTTTATACTGTAAAAGTGGGTTGGTTTTGCACAGTCTACTGGGTGGGTATTGTAAATATTGAAAAAAAAAAAAAAAAAAAACCTTGCACAAATCAAATTGAAAACAAATGAACAAAAAAAATTGTATTTTATTCTGTTGGTGTTAAGAGATGTTTCACTCGCTGAGATTTCCTGTATGTTGCAAACAAATACAGAATGCAAACCTTAAAAGCTGTTATTACCTGGTGTGTTTGTCCTGTACTTACAGTTGTTATGACTATGCAGGAGCTATCAATGCTACAGTGAGCATGTTTCAATATCTATACGAAGCCAATACACTTTGGGGGGGGAAAATCTGAAAATGTTTTACGTGCATATGTCACGGGCAGGCTACAACCAGATTGCATTCAAACTGCTCAGAATAATCGGAAACGCTCTTTTACCACAAGAGGCGCCCGGTTAAAATAGGTGCATACAAACAAGAAGGTATCTAAGGGCTTTGGCATTGTGTAGACATGTACTGTACACCTCCATGGATGTTACCTTCAGGATGTGTATTTGGTGCTATTAACTCTTTGTGGCCACCCTGTGGTCACTCACTGTAAAACAAAGATAAATCAATGCAGTTTCCAAATGGCACTGAGCTGCATCACTGAATCTAGAGGTTCCTACACGGTGCTATTGCCCTAATAAAACTCTAACTGATTTTATGCATGTAGGATTCAGTCAGACCAACATCACCCCCCCCCCCAAATCTGGATCCTTTTCTGTTGCAAAACGTCAGCACATACACCTTGACTGACTCAAAGAACTAAAGGAAAGCTGCTCTTTCCTGTACCTGTGCTCTGAGCAAACCTGTAAATCTCTTCCTGCCATATTTAACACACAAACACACAATATCACATATACAAAACTTCCTGCAATGCATCTCAGTGAGTCCACCTAGTTTACAACTCAGAAATTGTTTGTGAAACATTTGTCTGTACACATTTTATATTTTGTACATTTTTGATGTAACATATCATGTAAATAGACAGAAACAGTGAAATAAATCATCTGAAAAGTTTTGTAGTCTTTGTAAAGCCCTAATAATAAGTATTTGGTGTCATCGGACTTAACTGGATGATGTATTTTCTATTGGTTTATTGTTCCTCTAGCTTGTAAACCAGCTTGCGTATATTTTTTTGCAGGTGTGCGCACTGTATCTGTCTAAATTATTACTTTGCCATTAAAGTGGAATTATTTATTGAAAACACAGTCTGCTGTTTTTGCAGTCAGGACCACTTAACGGATAGATATTATTTCAAATATAAAAACATATAAAAAAAATGACAAACTGAAGGATGTAATTTTCTGTATTCCACAGAACTAATCTCTGTAGAAACAAAATTAAGTACTGTTTCTAGTTCTAGTGATTCAGTATGATTTTTGAATGGCTCTTTCCATGGTGGGAACAGGTTGTGCAGTTCAGAAACATCTTTACAGTCTCCCCATTCTCAAGATTATCTTCAAACACAAGGATATTGATTTCAGTGGTGGTAAACCGGTACAAAACTGATGCAGTATTATGCCTTATTTTCAAACTTGAAGGACTCAGGGCTACTTCCTCAGCAGGTATACATCAATATGATTTAATAGCATTCAAAGAAAGAAAGCAGAATTATGTTAGTCAGATAATCACAAATTTTGAGGCTGGAAGAGATCATTATGATCCTGCAAGTTGTAGAACCTCAGCTATAAGTCTCAGCAGCAGGTCTGTAATTTCTCCTGAAATTGTCATATCCCTGGAAAGACCTTTAGACATAACAGTGCAGAGTAGAAGATCCAGCACCTTGTTGTCAATATGTGGCAAATTATCCACCGGGTGGGTTTGTTTTTTTTAAGGGCTTTATTTGCAGTTAAATCTTACCTATCTCTTTCTTTTCAAGAGAAAAATACCACAAACTGTCTTTTGTTGTGCCTTTTGCTCCTATACTAAAAGCCAACGACAATCAAAAACATCTTTTACATTTAAGTAATAGTCTTCCTTGCTTTTCTTTTTGATAAGACAAGCAGCTTGCTCATTCTTAGCATTTCATGGTAAGGCATGCCTTTCAGACCTCAACGCATTTTTTGCAGGACTTTCTGACTACTTTTTGATTTGCCAGAGTCCTTTCTGAAGTGTGGGTATGAGACCTGCACACGGTATTCCTGTGATGATTTTACTTTTGCTATAAACAGAATTAATATCACCTTCCTACTCCCACTTCATATTTTCCCTGCTTAAGCTTCAGGGCTGACATTCACTCTCTAATTGCATCATCCTACTGCAGGCTCATGTTCAGTTAATTATCTACCAAGACCCTGACTTCTTTTCATGTTGCATCATTTTAAAATACTTTGTCCAATCCTGTCTGTATAAACTATGCTCTTTGTTCCCTAGATGTATGATTGCAAATTTATCTGTATTAAAACAGTATATTAAAATCAGCCCACCCCACCAAATGATTCAGATCATTCTTGACAATTGGCTTATGTCTAATTTACCACTCCACCGGCTTCCCTGACTTCCAAAAACTGCTAACCATCACCTTTCTTCATCTTTCAGTTTGTAGGTAAAGGCAGTAAGTAATGTTTTCTCAAGAGCAAACCCCTGTTGAATCCTGCTAGGACCCTCCATGAAGATTTCTGTTTTACAGCTACATTGTTGGGTCAGTTATGTCATGGGTATATCTGTATTCCACTTAACGTGGGTATGAATATCAGAATGTCATACAAAACCATGTGTGTATAATATTATAGGAAATATATGACTAGTTACATGGCTCCTCCATCACTGCTGGTCTCTAAGGATGGATTAGATTAGTTTCTGTTGAAAATTACATATGTAGAGCTCATCTACACAGAAAGGGGAATAGACTAGATGACTTCAGAGATCTCAGTGTGGCTTTCCTATAATTCAGTGCTGCATTCTTTTCACATTATCCATTTGCCATTACTAAAGGGAAAAGATATGAAATTTAATTGTCAAACTCGTTCTGTGTCTACTGTCTCAGCATGCCTACCTGTTTGTTAGCCTTCATCTGGAGACCTGTCTGGTGAATCCCCAGGACAGGAACCGGAACAGGAACAGGATGGTGCAGCCTCAGAAAGAAAAGTGTTTTTAGCAAAGTACTTGAGACATTGCTCTTGCATACAAGAACTCATTTTTTATGCTATCATTAAATAACCACTGCGTTTCTCAGCATGCACTACTTTTTCTTGATAACTGAATAATGTCACACAAATTAAATGCTACCACTAAGTTTGGCAATGCAAGAGCTACAGATGCACTATCATGGGAGAAACGTATTGCCGAGAAATAATACCAGTAGCAGAAAATAGAATCTGTCATGAAAGATAAATTAACTAAGACTCAGGCCATGTGACCTTGCCTTTTTACACTAAATTGCATTTATTGTTCTTTGTTCAATTGCAGACTTAAACAAACCTTGATAAATAGCAATGAGTGAGCACACTGAGTGAAGTAAAGTCCTGGTTTTAGTAACAAATTTCATAAACGAAATAATGTTTTGCCTTCGTCAGTGTATTTTTTGTTTTGTAAGCAGTTTTTATTAAATCAGATTACATAATTTTGGAAACTAAAATGCATCGTGACAATTAAATGCCAAAGCTGAAAGAAAAGATACCTGGTAACTGCTGTATAACCAAATAAAGCATTTACATGGTGACACATAACCAGCACTAATGATTTTATCCATAAATTGATGGCTCTAAAAGAACAAAGAAACAGACAAAATATATATTAGCTGTATGACCAAACCCCAAGGACTTAGTGAACTAAGTCATTTAGACTAGTGAACTCTATTTTAGCACTGGTAATTCAGTGCACCTAAAATACGTCCAGCTAATCCCATGTTCTGCACTCTACAAGTGCAATGAAAAGATATACATAGACTGAAAGAAGACTGTTAATGCAGCTTAGCTGTTCCACTCGTGTAGGCTACAGACAATAAAGAGCTGCAGTTTCTGTACAGCAATCTCTGAGCTACCAGAAATAATTGGGTGGCAGAATGAATGATTTAGCACCATCATTACTGCACTCTTCATATAACTGTCATGATCTTTAGCGTACCCTGTCCCTACTTATCCAGGTCAAGCTAATGGACTAGTGGTACTGACTCTTGATTGTGGCTGGGGAAAGTCACGCTGAAGGCAAAATCTTACATCTTAACTGAAGTAACATTACAGGGAAAATGTATTTTTCATCTAGTGGAAATAAATCTAAAAGCTATGTAAGAAAATGTTATTGTCGTCTTAGTAATTGCTGTGATTAGTCTCATTATTACTTAATGTCTTTGTATTACTACTTTTGTAGTGCCAATGTGCCTCAAATACTTCATAAATAGTTTTCTTGTAAAAACAAATTATCTTTCCAAGTGTAAAATTATACTGCTTGTTTGAGAGTTGGTTAATACCTTGTTTCAGACTACCACCCTATATAACAAACTACATCCACAGGCAGTAAATTTCATCTCTAGCCTGAGGGTCTCTGACGTTAAAGAACATGTTTAGTCTTACTATGTGTTCCAAGTAAGCGACGTTCTTCAATTTCTGTCCTGAATATAGTGTTAAGCATGTGAAGTGCTTTCCTCATTTAGACTTCAGTGCCTGCAATTCATTCTTCCATAAACCACTGTTTAGAGGATAAGATGGTCAACTAACTGCTACAAGATTCAGCTGAACATTGTTTGTAGCAACTGTGCAGAATATTACACTCAAGAATTATAATTTAATTGCATGCTTAGACACAGCATTTAGTAGGATACCATATTGCCTGTTGTAATGTTCTCTGAAGTTGAATAAAACCTTCAGACTATGTTGCTAATCAGAATGGAGGGAGACCTCCTCCTTTTCTGGAGTGGAGCAGCTGCTAGCAATAAAGCATAAGTGCCTATTTGTAGCTGCAGGACAACAGAGAGGTTACTCCACCTAAAGGAAGATATATAAACTATAGCATATGCTACAGGACATGCTGGAAGAAATCTATCATACTAGAAAAATATCAGTATCATTTAGCTGTTAACATCCCTTGCTGTATATCAGAATCAGACAGGTAACTTTTATAGTTAATCATAACATGATCTTAGCAGGTGTCAAGAAATTTCTGGGTTTTCTGAACTATGCAGTAATCAAAATATAAAATATAGGGCTGAAACTCAAAATGAACCTTAGAGCAAATATCCATGCTTTAAAGGCCATGTTATATTGAACTCTCTGCTTGATGATCAAGGATATACTACGGTGAGTAGAAACTACACCTGTATCCACAGAAACCTCCACGCTTGCTCAAGAATGCTGAGTACTGTTCTTGTTCTTCCTCTGAGGGAGCAGGATAAAGAGAAAAAGGGGTTTCTGGTTCATTTGCCTATTCACATTCACAAAAAATCCTCTTGCTGCTGATTCTCTCCCCTCAGTTTTGTTAGCGGACCTGCTGAATATCAAACCACAGCTGGTCAGGAAGTTTCCAACTAACAAGGCTGTCCTTTGAAGCCAAAATGATGCACCAAAGAATATCAGAGTAAACAAACTTTGGATGTACCACAAGCAGAGGATGTTTTTGGCCTTGTTTCCTGCCAGCTGACCAGGCAGCTGCTTCAGAAGAGAGATTACAAAGGTCTGCAGCTCTGGCGAAGTTTCGTTCAGGACCCACAGCGTGAAGCTTCTTGCTGCAAAGCCAAAAAGGCTTGTTGCATGACTTCAGCTTCTAGCTCCCCTGGCACCCCTGAACGCTCCCGATGCAGCCAGAGTGGGTAGGGTTTCCTGGCATCCCTCTGATGCTGAGGACATACCGATGCTATCCTCAACTCCCACAGAGGAACACCTCCTAAAGCTGAAGGTGGTCTAAAAACTGTTAGCAACTGAGGAAGATGGCAGGGGACAAAGCAGATGGTTGCTCTGATCTGTTCCAGACAATGTGAGCAAAACCACTTATACTTGCTGGAATGAAAGCATTGAGCATTTCTTTTTAGTGGAATTTTTTAGATAAGCTTTTACTGAAATTATTCCAAACACACAGAGGCACACACACACAGAAATTTCCTGTAAAGATCATTTCTGTACGAAGCCAGATTTTTGGTGTCAACATAGGTTCCTTAACAGTTCATTTAGGCTGCAGTGGCAATGTTAGCTGCAGAGCGGGGTTGGATTTGCTTTGTTGAACTGCCATTCCCAAACCAGGGAAGGCACGTGCTTAGAGAACTCTAGGCACTTGCATTTTAACCTTTTTTTTTTTTCTTGGATCCTTTTTAGATAAGAAAATAGCTGCTGACACCATCACTGGTCTTTTTTCTCCCTCTGCATTTTGCCCTCCCCCCTCTCTGCCCTTCTGTCATTTAGCACATCCCTTCTTCCTCTTTTGCCTTTCTTGTACATGCTCATCTTCTCAGTGCTGTTCCCATTGACACTTAGTTTGGCTCCCCTGGTACATTTCACTTGTCCATCTCCTCACTCCCCAGAAGGCTGTTTGCTGCTCAGAGCGTGCAAGGGCAGCATCGTGTCCCTTTCTGGCTCTGAAGGCTGAGCATATGCTGTCGCAGCTGAGCAGTGTGCCGCGCTAGCAATCCAGCCAGCGACATCCCCTCCCAGTTGCTGCCTGAGTAAAACCCATTGCAGCAGCAAGAGAGGACAGCAGGCTCTGGGAAGAAGCCCCATACCTTACCCATGGCAATATGCTTCCAGTGAAAAAAATGAATGACTTGCAAGGTCATGGCTCCTCAGTGCTCCTGTCCCTTTCTGTATACCACCCTCTCTGCTGACCAAGAAATATTGCGTTAAAAAACAGCCTTTCACTGTATTTTAGTACTCTGCCAAAACTAACTTGTATTTTGTAGCCTAGGGGAAGACTCTGTGGGATGTAAGGTGGGAGACATGCAGTCAGGTAGGATACAGGAAAGTGGGAGCAGAGGCTCCAAAACTCTTCTTCAGCTCTCAGACTGAGTCTTTTCAAAGGAATTTTATTCTTTATTGCTTGCCAGAGGAAAAGAAGGATACCTGCACTGCTGCTTCTGTGACCAAGAAAGGTGAATTTTCACTGTAAAAAATGGTGGCATTTCAATTCAGCTTCAGAAAGTACAAGCAGAAACATCTCATCTTGAAAGTGAACCAAAGTCTCATTGGCAATTTGGAAGAAAATTAGAAATAGTCGTGATACTACGGTGATATTTGTTAAGTAGTCTGGGCAAACACAGAAAACATTTTTCCATAGCTGTCACTGGAGTTACAATAATCAGATAATATTATTTAGTACTTGCTTAGTGCTTTTGAAGCATCATCTCAAAGTACTTTACAAAGGTCAGGACGAGCATTATTGTTAAGGAATGAATGGGAAAGAAATCTCATTAATGGCAGCAGGGTGCAGATGACAATATCACACAGCTTCATGCATAGACCTGTGTCTCAAGATGCTGCTAATGAAGAAAGCCCTAGAACTGACTGACATTCCTATTATCTATCATTCTTTATTTGGGAGGGGGATGTGTATAACTCGTAGCTTCAGAACATTTTTTGAACTGTTATCATGTAAGATACTGTTTTCAACAACTCAAAAAGAAGATGCTGGGAAAGCCTTTTAGACTCACATAATTGCTCCTAGAAAATACGAAACGTTTTGTTGTCTGTGAGAACATATGCAATCATAGGTTCACATATGGAGAAAGGGAGAGAAAAATAAAATCACTGGACTTGGGGATTTTAGAAAAGTGGATTTCATGGGGCTGTTGATGTTATCTAAGCGGCTAAGGATCCTGAATTGTGTTTTCAATTGTGACTTAAGGCTACTTGAGTAGATTTTGTAATTATTCCTTATAGTCTTTAAATTTATGGTAGTTTGTGACAGTTTTTTCTCAAAATCTCTGTCCTTAGGGTTAAATGTGACAAGGGTAAGCATTTCAGCTTAGAGTCCCAACAGCGTTTATGTCTCTCAACTCCAAATTTCAGCTCTCCCAGTTAGCTGGACTTGGAGGCCTCCATGGCTCGGTAGAGCAGGGATTTCCTGCGTGCCTTTGGGAAGGAAAGATTAATCACCTCATATACTGTGATCTAATGTTATGTCTGCAAATGAGATTTCCAGGCAACTGCTAGACATATATTTTTGGATCCTATATTTTTAGTTTGATAACAGTAATCTTAGATATAACTCATTTACGGACTAGTCTAGTCCAGCCAAAAGACTCCATTTTATTAGGACACAGTTAGGCAGATGCTCTGGCAGCAGCAGCAGCTTCTGTAACTCCATTAAACGTGCTCAGCCTAGCTTTTCTCAGGAGATGGCAGCAGCAGCATTCCTGAGACGGCTGCAATAATTTCCATTTACTTTGGGGGGCATGAGGTGCAAAGCAATAGTTGGGCGGGAAACAACTCCTCCTTCCCCCTGAAAAATCCTCCCTGCAGCCATGTGGACTGTTATGCTTAGAAATACAGACCTGCAAGTGTTTCACGCAATGTGAGTGATGGTTGAAGTAATACAGCTAAAGAAATATTAGAGTTAGCTAGACCTTACCTGAACATTTCATAGGTAACCCAAAACAAGTGTTTCCTTTTGAGTCAACTGAACAAAGGCATTTTAAACAATGCTGTGGCAGGGTACCACCGTTGCATGTCACTGCTACCAACTTCCCTACAAATGTCCCCTCTGTAGATGGAGCAGAGAGCTGAAGAAGAAAGGTGAGAGCAGGCTGACAATGTTTGTGCTGGGTGGTGAGCAGGATTTCAATTTGGCATGGGAGATGCAGGGGAGGTGAGGGAGAAAAGAGCAGAGGGGCAATAATATCGCATAAGTAAGTAGGGAATAGAGAAGGCTGTTTTATGTTTTAATCTATATGTTTTTCTGATGCTATATTGAGAGCACCTGAGCACTTATGTATAATGATGAACATCTGTTATGTCCTGTTGGTACTGTAATCCTTCCCCCATAGGGAGGAGCAGGGGCAGAAGAACGTTTAGTTTTCTGAAGACATTTTCATTTGTCTTTCTTTAAATACACGTGCTGCTGTGAGACTGAAGAGGTCAGAGGTAGGTCTCAGGCAGCAGTAGGTGAAGAGCTCCATCGCAGTGCGAGGCTCCCACTGGAGCTCCCATGGGCAGGACCCACCCTGCTCACAGAGGTCCTGTGCACCAAATGCACAGAGATGCTGAGGACTGTCTTCCTCTCAGGTGTACAGAGCGGCTTTATTTAATATGGCTTGGACACAGCTTCGCAAGCATTTTGATTATATCAATATGTGTTTAGCTTTCTTCTAAATGCTATGGAAAGCCTGTATGGAGCTCAGAGGGAGGTTTACTACATATGCAGCATCCTGGCTTGCTGACAAAGGTGGCTGTAGTGCTCCACGTTATGTGGGGTTTTCTAGGGCTGTGGACTTCATGATCAGATATATCACAGGGCTTTAGTCCAGCTGACAGGTGACAAAAGCAAGAGTAACCATCACCCTGCTCTTACCCTCCACTCTCTTTGCCGATTGTAATTTGTGTTTCACTTCAGCCTGCCACTTTTCATCGGTGCTTTGATCACATCCAAGTATGAGACGGTATTGGTGGCAATGATATAATTACCTGTGACAAAAGATGAGCTATATGTGTTGTTCACATATGGTTGCACATGAATCCAGAACATTAACTTATTCTTCTTGGTTAGGAAAAAAAAAAGGGTCTCTGATCATTAATGTAATGGCTACTCAAAAAAAACCCAAACAAAACCCAAACCCCAAACAAACAAAGAAAAAAAATAAACATAAAATAACGCTGTGCTTTTTTCCTACTCAGTTATCTGCCCTGGTAGGAATCCTACCTAGGGAAACAAGTTTTCTTGCGCAAAGCTGATAACTTGTCTCAGATCCATAGCCAGTCCTCCATCCATGTGTTCCTTCAGAGAAGGACTTCTTCCTTTCTTCCCAATATTCCTAAAAGAGACAGCTCCTTGGAAGGCCAAGGTAGGTGACTTTTGAGGATATAACATTGATATGTTTTCTAAAATGATATATTTTACCCCTGTCTAGAGCAGGCACGTCAAGGGCTATACTTGACACCATGATGTTTATGGGACAGCTGAAGAACTATCATTTCAGAAGGCCATAGCCAGGACTGTGATAGCAATTATCTGTAGGGCAGAAGGAACAGGAGAGCCCACAGAAGCAGTGGTAGTGTGTGGGAGCGGCAGTCCTTATCTAAAAACTAGGGAGTGTTTCTTTACTGCCTTTTCCATCACACCCTTCTGATTTCAAATGGTTAATGGTGTGGAGAGGTGAGTAGTCTCTGCTTTGTTGTTTCCAGGTAGCACAACTGGAACCTGTCTGGGTCTAGTTCTCTCACTGCAGCTGAGAAACAGAGGTTATTAGCAGTAGAGGAAGGTTTTTGAGAGAATATTTTAGAGAAATCTGAAGTACTTGCTATTACAGAGCTGTTCACAATTGTCAGGATATTCTACATTCTTTTCTGTCCTTACAAGTAAAAACTGAGCAAAGGAACAAAATTATGTTTTCATGTGTCCTCTTCCCACCTAAAGTGGTAAATTATAGGATGAGGAGGCCAAGTAGGGATCAAAATGAGAGTAGTGAAACACTGGAAGAGCTTGCCAAGAGATGCCATGGGATTTCCATCCTTGGAGATGTTCAAAACTTGAAAGGATATGACCATGACCAACCTGCTCCATCTGCTAAGTTACACCTGTTTTGAGCAAGGGTTTGCACAATGTAACCTTCACAAGTCAATTCCAGCCTTAATTATTCTGTGATTCTAGGAATGAAGGATTGGAATAGAAACCAAGGAACCAAGTCTGGCCCCATGAAAGTGCCTTTAATTTAATAAAATGAAACACTGCAGCTAGCTGCAGCCAACTAAAATTCCAGTGTAAAAAGAACAAGTGGGAGCAGCAACAGCTCCCGTGTATGCTGCTTTTCAATATCTCTTCACTACAGTCCAGTAAGAAGAACTCCCAGATAATCTTCCCATCTTCTGCACAAAGGCGTTTGCCCTTTGCTGTAGTCCACCATCTGCAGCTCAGGTGCTCTCTTTTTCTTTACCAAATTTTCAGCTTTATTGCAAGACATACTAATTGCTCCCCAAGGTCAGAGCTATTGACACTCCTTGATTATTTAAAGGTGTGTGAGATGGATGAGTGAACATCTAACGGAAATGTTCAACATTAAGGGTATACAGTTAAATTTAGTGACTGCAATAGATGAGAGCCTGACAGCTTTATAGACTCATGTGCTCTGCATCTAGGAGGGGCAGCATCTAGGACAACCACTGTCTATTATGATTATTAATGACCTGGAAACAGGTTGAACTTTGAGATGTGTGCCCAGGTTGCCAAGAAGGACAATATCATTCTGGCTTGTATCAGAAACAGGCCAGCAGGACTAGGGAAGTGATCGTCCCACTATACTCAGCACTGGTGAGGCCGCACCTTGAATACTGTGTTCAGTTTTGGGCCCCTCACTACAAGAAAGACAAGGAGGTGCTGGAGTGTTTCCAAAGAAGAGCAACGAAGCTGGTGAAGGGTCTAGAGCACAAGTCTTATGAGGAGCGGATGAGGGAACTGGAGTTGTTTAGCCTGGAGAAAAGGAGGCTCAGTGGACACCTTACCGCTCTCCACAACTGCCTGAAAGGAGGTTGTAGAGAGGTCTCTTCTCCCAGGTAGCCAGTGATAGAACGAGAGGAAATGGCCTCAAGTTGCACCAGGAGAGGTTTAGATTGGTTATTAGGAAAAAAGCACTGAAACAGGCTGCCCAGGGAAGTGGTTGAGTCCCCATCCTTGGAGGTATTTAAAAGACATGTAGATGTGGCACTTAGGGACATGGTTTAGTGGTGGACTTGGCAGTATAGGTTTACAGTTGGACTTGATGATCTTAAAGGTATTTCCCAACCTAAATGATGTTATGATTCTATGATTCTGTGTTAACAATCGCAGGTAAGAGCATTACTTGGATTGTAATGTCTAGAGGTGGTCCCCTCAAGACTATGGAGGTGATAAGATCTTCAGAGGGTTTAAAAAAAAAAGAAAAAAGAAAGGGTACATAATGGCAAATGAAAAATGCATTAGCAAATGTAAATAATTCAGCTTTTAATAAGCACATGGAATTATTCATATGCTTGCTAGGTTCTCAATTAATTGTAAACGGTTGGCCATCTGTGAAAAACCTCTCCATACTTCACAGTGGTGATTCAAAAGGCATATGTATTGTTGGGAGATCTGAAGAATGGAATTGGAAATAACACTTAGGGTATTATATGAATGTATACTTTGCATTCAGCTGGTATGATGATGATCCCAATTCAAAAAGGATAGTAGAAGAAGAAAATTATTAACAGCATGTGAATGGGGGTGAGATAGCCAGGGAATTCTTGGAGAGGAAAAGATCAGTAAAAGGGTATAGACATATCATAAGCCATGAACAATAATAGAGAACAAAAAAATAATGTTTTTAATTTCCTGTTTCTATACTACAAGTAGGGAAAGAGGAGGACAACCAGTGAATGAAATTACAAGTTAACAGCCTGACATTGTTGATAGGCAGGATGCATTACACAAAAACAGCTGGGCAAAGGAACTCAGCCACGAGCGTCCAAGTGTTAGGATAAAGACACAACAACGTGTCTGAAAAAAAGGAGGTTGCCAGTTGCAGTAGGCCCACATACAGTTATTATGAAGTGAATTAACTAAACATTTAGCAGAGTACTGGTCTCTATGTCCTTTTATTGGTTCTGACTGAAAATGACTGGTCTACCCATGGCAAGAAAGGGCAAAGCTAGATGTGAAAACTGTAAGTTTTACTGTTATTCTGGAAAGCTAGCAAAGCACAGCTCTTATACAGCCCTGGGATGCTGCCTGGCACATTAAGGAAGGCAAAGCCTGCATGTGTCTCTACCTGCTGCTCCTGGACCATGTGCTCCATAGGAGAACAGGCATCTCAGTGGAGATGGAGATGGTATCCTCCCCTCTTCATCCCCCCTGCCCCAGCTCACCAGAGGATAGATAGCTAAAGATGATCAAATCTCCTGTTGCTGTGACATGAGACTTTTGCTTTTGTGGCATAGTTGATTTAAAGGGGGGGGGGGAAATGAAATTTAGTCCAACATCGATAACACAAAGGCAGCCAGGACTCACACCACCTGCTTTCCCCTGGTGCCTTTGTGTAGTGCTCGACTGGGTAGACTTTGGCAGCAGAAATGCACATTCCTTGACACAGCAGGTGGTTTTAGCCACAGTCTTCAACTTCATTTAGCTGTTATCACAGCAAATCAGATTTGCTGTGACTTTGTGCGTGTAATATTACAGCAGTTAACCTTAATTTGACACAGAAACTAACTTTGGACTCCCTGTTGTTCTTCTGGATATGAAGATCAGCCAAAAGTCTTGTGTTCATGCTAAGTATTTGAGAATTTATTCTACCAGTTTTTTTCAGTGTGGGCATGAAGGTGCAAGCAGAACTGACTGCATGCTGACTCTGGCTTGTTAAAAGTCTCACAAATAAATGATAACAACAAAACTGTGGTGAACGTTTATTTGTTCTTGACACAAGCTTGTGACTTTAAAGAACAATTATCAGTTACTGGACCTATTTAGGCATTCTGCCCACTCTGCAGAAGAGCTTTCACTTCTCAAAAGTCTCTTTCTCAAGCATGTACTCATAAACTGTGACTATGTCATCTCTTAGCTCATTATTGAATAAATTCCCAGGATCTTTTTCTTTTGTTTTTTTTTTTTTTGTTTTTTTGTTTTTTTACTCCTTTAAACCATCTCATGGCTCTTCTCTGACCCACTTCTGGTTTATAAGCCTCCATCTTGAATTCTGAGCTTTAGAACCAGAAATCTATTCCAGGCAGTGACATCAGTGCCACCTTCTCAAGCCATACAATTTACCCTCATCAGTATTACCTTGTGTGTGCAACCCTTGTTCATATGTTTTTAAACATGTCTAGGATCATTCATGTCACTGTTTATCTGAGGCTGAGGTCCTGTGGAAGTCTGGAGTTACTCAGTTTGCCCCATTTATTCCTGTTAAAGTTACAAGAATTCCTCAAGTGGTCTAAGCTTGCTAAAAATTGCTGTGACCAGTGTTCACACAACTGTCTTGAAAAATTCTTGCATACAAGAATTCTGTGTTTTGTAAATTTCTCCTATTGAAACCCTGCTGTTTAACAAAATCCTAAATTATTCTGGGAGAGAAAGTATTTTATCATCGTATGACATAATTATACTATTTATCATCTTTTCCTACTGAAGATAAATGTACTTCTATGTTCTGCCTTGTGTCTACAATTATTGACAATTCTATCATTTCTGTTAATTCTTAAGAATTTTCTTTGTTCAGACTCTGCTTTATGAACTTATATTTAACTCAGACTTTCCTGCAATAGGCTGCTTCTCCTTTTGCCTTTCTTCTCAGTGTTTCTCCATTCCTTGCTTCTGATTCATATCAGTCAAAATATCAGAAAGGTCTTATCTTGTGAATATGTTTATAATATACATACCGGAAGACATATTTCTAATTTATATAGAGATATATACATATCTATACACAAAACAGACACATAAATAATGGTTTTATACATATTATTTTATCTGCATATTTTTCCACTTCATCTCTTAACCAATTTTTTTCTGCCATTGTTGCTCTCATCTAAGTAGTGGGATTACAGTTCCTGGTGTTGATTTTAAGTTTCCAGTCATGTTCACATATGTTCTGTCAAATTACTTTTTCCAAATGATTCATTTCCTCTATTTTGTTTTCAGTTTCAAGAACAATATTCATTATCAATAATATTTTTATTTCTCATTCTGTTTGCACAAAGCCATTGTAAAAAGTCATGATTACATCTGTATTGTGTGATCACGTCCACATGACCACACAGATCACAGTGAGGCCCTTTCTGTGATGCCAACACATCACATGTTATTGCAAGTTTCTGGCTCTGTGATCCAAACCCTAATTATCTGTCAAGATGAGGCCTAATACAAAATTCCTTTGTGTTGGATGAACACATCTGACTTAAGACATGAATGTACATAGGTAGGTTAGTATTGGCAGTATCATGCAGAACAAAAGCTCTTGTGATAATGTTTTATTCCCTCATGACTCTAAGTTATCAGTAGATGTGTAAGATGGTGTGTATCCTGTTCTCTTGTCTGTTTTTTATGACCAGAAGTGACAAATTACAGCTCTAGGTCTTGGAACAGTTGATACCTAAGAATCCAGGAAGCTGTGTTTCCCAGATATGAGACCAGTAATTTTTGACCCTGTCAAACTTCTGCCCTTCAGTCCACTTAATTCGTCTGAAATTGGATCTACCCAATAGTTCTAGCAATGCTGGCCATGCAAATGTTCCCCCGATGTCTCAGTAATACCTGCTAGCTGAAATGTATGCTCCTTAATGAGCAATTCTGATTCCTTTTGTTCATTAATCAGGTCCCTGATATTGCTCTATAGACAATTAGAGATTTTTTTTTCTCCCCGTGTGCTTTGATGTCTTGATTAATTTTGTTCTCAAACCTTATTTTGGCACTCAGTTCCTCTTTTCATCTTTTCCCTTTTTTGTTAAATACCTTCAGATTTGTTTATCTGGACTGTCCCCTCAGACCTAGGTTTTCATTCCATTGACATAGATTCCAGCCAAATCATATAACCCCTTTACCTTGTTACCTAATAACAATTATCTAGGCAAAAACCAAGCAGACAAAAAAACCCCCTAGTGTCTCTCTTCAGGTGACAGTGAAAGACAAATGAATTCCAGGACGACCACCTGTCTGTGCTCTTCCTTCAGCCCGCTTCTTAGGTTCTCTATAGTGCAGCATCATTAGGTCACCGTCTTCAGTGTATCCTCATTACTGATTTCACAAGCCTATTGAATCTCAAAATACAGTACAGGCTACACTATAATGTAGAGGTACCCAGCCAGCCTTAAATGAACTCACTTGATATTAGAGTCTGCAATGGCCATAGCCTTATAAATGTAATTTACTGGAGAAGGAGGAGACAATTATCTTGCTTTGACTTCTTTGCTGCTTGCTTTCCTGCTGCCAAGACTCAAGCAAGCCTGACCTTTTTTTTTTTTCTCCTTTTTTTTCTATCAGTTCTGAAAACTGGTTCTGATACTGCAATACCTCACTGCAGACCTGCCAGTAGCTGTACTTAGTGAGTGGTACCTTGTGTCTCTGCCTCAGGGAGATAGCACACCATCTGCTGTCTCCTTGTCCTTTACAGGATGTTCTCTCAATTCCATTTAGGGGAGAAGGCATCACACCAAACTACATTCAGATCTGCAAACTTGTTTTAAACATTACATCCTTGAACCAGAAATGAATCCAAACTATTATTTGAAATCTTTGTTTTAACCAAACAGTCAAACTGACTATTCTTTCTTAAATCCTGATGATTGGTTTTTGGAAAGTTTGTTGAACTTCACCTGGAACTTAAAAAAACAAAACAAACAAACAAACACACACACACCCCCAAACAGTAAACCTTCAGTCACAGCTAAGTTCAAAACAGGCTGTTTTGAACAAGACTGACTTGCTTGAATAGTTGTCTCTCTCTTTTACGTGTGTACTTAGTTTTCCTATAGGTCAGAATTGTGCAGACGTGTCTTACTTTCCCATTTCTTTACAGTAGCTTTCCTTCCTGTTTGGCCAACTGGCACTCTACAACATCAGCTGCAGTTACCCTGTCAGTCACCTAATGATCTAATACATGAAATCCTTCTATTTTCCTCTTTGTTGACCAGAGCGCACCCATTCTTCTCTACCTCCCTGTCCTGCTTCTGGTTTTCTCATTTCCATTGGCTATGAGTCACAAACCTCTCTCTCTTATTCCTTGGTCGCCAGCTCTTTGTCCTTGGAAACTTTGTCTTATCTTAAACTATATCTCATTTCTACTTCTTGTTCTAATTTATCACTCTTCTGGAACAGTCATCATTTTGCATTTTATATACAAGAAGTTTCTTCTGGCTTGTGGTAGGAAAAAACCCACAGCTCATCCGTTATCAGAAATAACCATAACCACTATGGGTTTTGATTTCTGAACTCCCTAGTGAATCTAGCTGCTAACCACATTTTTAAAGGGAATATTTGAAAAGATGTAATAAATCTGCATGCTTTTGCATATAAACCAAGGACCTACCTGGTGTTATGAAAAATCTCTTCCTTTGGTTGTTCTGTTTTTATAATTCATCACATGCAATATCTAAAATTAGCCAGTGGCCACTTTTAGAGGAAAAATTACTGGGTTAGATAATATCACTGAAGGATATTTCTAAGGAAATTTCTAAGCTCTGTGTGAAATTCCATAACCTTGACAAGTCATTATAACCCAAAATATTTTGAAAGGGTTTCCAAATGAGTTGAATAGCAAGCATGTATTATAACTAATATTTTTTCAGTCTGTCTACAGCAGTAACAAGTAATGGTAACTATGGAAAATATTTTAATGATATAGACAGCTGGATAGAAGTCATCAGCTAATTTCATGTTGTCATAAATGTTTTTACATGGTTTCCAGTTTATATAAGTTTATTAGTCTATTACAACTTGGAATTAATAATCACATGAAGCAGAAAAGACTTCTTAATAAGTATACATTTGATGGGATAAGAATAAATCTTTGAAGACAAGAAAAAACATTGTAAGGATATTTATGAAAGAATGTAACATAGTTAAGCATTCAAATCAGTAGAACTACAGGAAGAATAAGGTGAGGTTAGTAAATAGCAGCCAGGATTTAAACTCCCTGTGACACCTCTTTGTATTGCAAAAACATGATAGCACTGATGTGGCACAGGACTGTCCAGGCTTACTACCTCTGAGGATCCACCACTCACAAAATTTTAATAACCTTTATAACATGCAGCTTTTCAGAGATAAAGAGCCTGGCTGTAAAATTACAAACAGTCTTTGTGGAGTAAAGGCTAAAAAATGCAGAATAGCATCTGGACTAAGATGAGCTAGAAGAAAACACATGCTCATTCCAGAATTAATCAGGAGACACTGTAAAAATCTTGGCTTTCAATATATATCAATTGGGGGAGGGGAGGTTGTTGGGTTTTGGTTCATGACACTCATCTTCACAAAACCTGATTCCTGCCAGGTCCCCCTTTGAAGTACAGAGGTGTTGCTATTAAAGCCGTAGTCCTATTTTAGTACTCTAAACAAGCCTCTACTTAAATTATTCATATGTATTCCCTATAAATTGTACTTGAAAGACTTGTGCTCTTGAAAACAGAAGCTCTTTAGGATAATTTCTTAGCCCTGTCCTTCATGATATATGTATATTCATAGTTTTTTAGGATAATATTTTAGCCCTATCCTTTGAGATATATGCATCCGCATAGCTTTAATTCAGAAGTAAGCGATTAGAAAACCAGTCGTAACAGTGAGGACAGTGATGAGAAAAAGGTGATTTTTTTTTAGAGAGAGAGAGAGAGAGAGAGGCTTCTCGGCAGCGTGGAGGTAATATAGGAGGCAGTGTTGAAAGAGAAGACAGAGAAGAAGAACCAGAAGAATGGAAGTCAGAAAGAAACAGAGACACGTGAGGAAATCAGGAAGGGCAAAGCAGGTGATAAAGCACAGATTTTCGCCAAAGAAAGATGCAGGTGGGAGCAGTCAAATGCCAGGGGAGAACCTGGTCCCACCAAGAACATGCCTGCCAGCAGAGAAGCTGGAAGGGAAAGGAGGAACGAAGCTGGTGTCTGAGAGGACAGCACTTGCCAGAGGCTCACAATTGAATGAGAAGTCTGTTGGCAGACAGCAAGTCTGCATCGGTGCTAGAAAAGGTCAGCCAAGATGTAAACTCTTGGGTTTGGTATCAATTCATTGCCTCTCTAAGAGGGCCTGCCCCTCTCTTTCTGTCCTGCAGCTTTCAGCATCCTGAAACTATATGTACTTCTCTCCATATAAAGGCATTACATAAAAAACATTTTTTTTCCTGTTCAGTCTCCTACAGTGTGCCAGGTGGCATGGAAGGCAGAACAGTTGCACAAAATGCCCTTTTTATATCAGGCAGCATTTAAATCGCGCTGTTCGTTGAGCGTGGCCCCATTCCCACTGAAGTCAGTGGGTGCTATTGAGCAAAGGTACCATGATGAGATTAGGCCTTATGCTTTTGAGGCACTGCCCCGTTATAGTCCACACCTCAAATAGCATCTTTCCTCTAACAAACAAGCAGGGATGGATGGGAGCAAGCTGCTTCCCTGGCTGTTTCCTGCAGCACTATTTCATACCCACCGTCTGCCCACCCATCTGTTCAATCCCTGTTATGAAAACTGAAAACATTCCTGCTTTTTAAATGGGTGAAAAATGCCTCAAAAGAGGAATAGGTACTGTGAGATCTCCATGAAATTACTGCTGTGCTTTTCCCAATTAAATGAGACAAAACCAGGAAATTATGAAGATTTTTATTTGTTGAAATATACAGTCTTTTCTGAGCATTTTGTGAATACAACATATTTTGTCAAGGATTTATCAAAAAGCCAGCGATCAGCACTGGTGCCACTCAGTCTCCATTTATGGAGTCCTAGGCTAATCTTGAAGTGCTTAGTGGAGCAAAGCTGTTGGCCGATGCTTCTGGGAGCCTTTGGCTGTAGAGTGAGCTACAGAGCTCAAACCTGAGTCCACAGAGCAGCCATGAATGTTGGGAAGCCACCAGCCCTGGGGAGCACTTCACAGCCAAACTCCGTGTGGTGGCACCATCAGTTATTGGGTAGCTCTGGCCCTCTATGGGCCTGGCTTTAGCCACAGGTAAAGCTTTAGAGCTTGTGACCAGGCCCTGGCTCACAGCTACCTTGAGGATGTGTGCTGGTTTTGGCTGGGATAGAGTTAGTTTTCTTCACAGTAGCTAGTATGGGGCTGTGTTTCAGATTTGTGCTGAAAACAGTGTTGATAATCAGGGATGTTTTCATTATTGCTGATACAGAATCAAGGCCTTTTCTGCTTCTCACACCACCCCACCAGTGAATAGGCTGGGGGTGCACAAGAAGCTGAGAGGGGACACAGCTGGGACAGCTGACCCCAACTGACCAAAGTGCTATTCTGTACCATATGATGTCATGCTCAGCGTATAAAGCTGGGGGAAGAAGAAGGAAGAGGGGGACATTCAGAGTGATGGCGTTTGTCTTCCCAAGTAACTGTCATGTGTGATGGAGCCCTGCTTTCCTGGAGACAGCTAAACACCTGCCTGCCTATGGGAAGTAATGAATGAATTCCTTCTTTTGTTTTGCTTGCGCACGCGGCTTTTGCTTTACCTATTAAACTGTCTTTGTCTCAACCCATGGGTTTTCTCACTTTTACTTTTCTGATTCTCTCCCCCATCCCACTGGAAAGAGTGAGTGAGCAGCTGGGTGGTGCTCAGTTGCTGGCTGGGATTCAACTACGACAGGATGGCAGGCTGGTCTTCTCCTGACTTGGGAAACAAGGTAGAGGCAGAGCTCAAAGTGGGCAATGAGGGACAGGGAGACCTGCTGCCATGGGGGACCTTTCCCAGACTCCTGGGACCCTGTACAGTCAAGCCCCAGTGGGGAGCAGTAGGGCTTGGTGACCCAGGGTGATGTCTGCTTTGCTGTATTATTAGGGGCTGCGTCCCCTAAGAGGGGACCACTCTGCAATGATTGAGGCCAGTGCATTAGAAAGGCATCTTCAGAAAAGTCAGCAGACGATGGCAAGGATTCCCTTTTAGTGAGGCTGTGGTCATTCTGTAAGCTGAGAAAGGAGAAATGCTTTCAGGTTGGAAAGCAGGAAAGGGATTTTCTACAGCAGCCAGATAAGGAGGTCCATTCGGAAGCTCCTTGAAACGATAAGGTAAGGCTACTTGGCATTGTGCCACGGTTTGGAGAGTCATATCGAGTCACCAAAGACTAAGCAATATTCCTTGAGTGGGGAGGGAATTTACTTGCCTTTAGATATAGTCATAAGGATCACCCTTAAATAATCCAGACTTCTAACTTGAAGTCTTACTGTTGGCTTTGCAAGTAGCTGGGGAATAATATTTGCAACAACTCCAAAGAGAAAACTGTACCAGGAACTAGGTCTGGCCGTGCATGGGAAGTGGCTCATTATGTTTTATGGCCCTTAATTTTTGCTCTTCTGGTAATTAAATCAGTTTATTCATCAACTGTTCAGAAAGGGAAAAAAACAGGTAGACTGAAGACTCTCCCCATGACAGGAGGGGACACTGCTGCTGGGGCCACCTTGGCTTGCACACAGATGAAGGTGGGTGGAGATGAAGAAGTGCTTATGTGAAAACAGACCCAGCTGGAAACAGCCTCTAGAAATCACATAGTTCAGAGCTGTATTTGACTTATTATAAAAGTAGCCAAGTTCAAGCAACATCTGTCTCACACAGCATCTTTAGATAGATGTGATCTAGTCTTAGATGGGGACCTGCTACTAGTCACAACTGTTCATTTTCATTCTAAAAGAAAAGAAAAAAGATGCTTGCTGTTTGCCAGAGTCGGCTGGTGCTGAACTTCATCTTTTCCTGACTTTTTATAAAGCCAAGACAGCTAAGACACCCTAGCTGTTTTTCATGCCGTGACTAATGCCAGCTAGTTTCACTGAAATCAAGGTTTATGAAAGAGTCTCTTCAAAAATCCCCATTTGAAGCTTATGGCTTAGGCTCTTATCTGAGGAAAAGGAGTCATACACAACACAGAAATGAATTTTAGCTTGAATTACTGTATGTGGATTCAGATTCCAATAAAAACTAAAAATCACTGGAATTTGGGATATTTTAAATATGAGTTTCAAATCAAACTGCTTTCCTTCTGTTGACAATCTTTTCCACACAGAGAGCATCTTGCTGCATTAAAGACTTATCAGCAAACAATGTGTTGCAACAAAGACTTAGTCTTTTCTACTAGGCTTGTCTCCAATTAGAAAAATAAATATTAGAAACTGCTGAGAAGCTGCAGTGAGCCAGAAAAGATTTAGACAAGTTTCTAGCTGAGAGAATATTGTCTACCATAAAATTTGGGGTGGAAGAAGGTTGAATACTTCCTCTGGTACAAATGGTGCTAATATTCATCTTAAAAGATTGATCCAACAACAATTACCCTCATTTTGTACCTTCTGTAGACTACAAGTCCCACTCTGCAGTGCTTCACAGTGCTGCAGGGAAGAAGACAGATTGCAAGATGTGAAGTTGAATGTTGGGAACTGTAGTCTGTACACAATGCAGCTCCATATTAAAGGTTATTATGAAAGACCTATTTTCTGCGGGCAGACTGCAATATTTCTGACAGTTTCCAACTTTCAGTTTGCCTAATATTACAGTCTTTTGATGCTTAGCTAAAAGGGAGCATTCTTCTGCAATTTGAACAGAAAGTATTTTACAAAAACAAACAAAAAAACCCCCAGGTGAAATAATTGATTGTTTCTTAGGTGATGTGAGAACTTTTATTTTTTAAAATTAATTTCTTGTCAGGGAAGCAAAAAGAGGTGGAATAAGACAAACTGCTCTTAAACTCTGTGTGAAGAGCTTGTGGAATACATGGTTCAGTCAAGTGTATTTATTATTTTCTGAACTCAAATATCCCTGAAATTCTGTCTGAGCCTACAGAACGTATAGCTGACCAAAAGGTGCTCCAAATACTAGAACAGAGAAAAAAATATTGGGGATTTGGGGAACCGGAGCCTGCTTTGCTGTTGCTGATTGGTATTTGGACACTGAAGTCAGGGTGTCCTCGGTATGCCTGTGCCAGGAGGCCAGGCTGGTGCGTGTCAGCCTGAGCAGGACTCTGGCTCCCTGGTGCTGAGGCCACTCCTTTGGCCACCCCTGCTCTTCCCAGATCCACGTAAAGCTCATATCCGAGTCCCACATGGCTCGTGTAATCTGTAGATTTTGGAGCTCGGCAGTCATTACAGACCCGGAGGCATGGAATTTCAGTCCCAGGCTCTGGGGTGCATTATGGGCTAAATGAGATCTTGCTCTCTGTGGCTAAGACTGTAATTGCCATTGTCGGCACTGTAAGGCTGCAGCTACCATCCATCTCCAGTAGATATAAATATATGTGCAGAAGGTGGTAAAGAAAGTCTCAATGTGTATAGAGGAAAAAAAAATAGCTGGAAGTCTTTAAAGAAAGAAGATGTGTATTAAGATAGAAGCTCCCGACTCCCACAGCAAATAACAGGTTTTCAAGAGGGTTTTCTTTTCTCCTGTGCTGTCAGCCACTTTGTTAGATAATTGCTGTGTTCCAGCCAAATGATACTGCTACACAGCTTCTGGAGATTGTCTGCTGCTTATTAGGGCAGGGAGTTTGTCCAGTTTATAAGGGTTGCAGACAAAATAATAGGAAACTTCTAGCATTCTGTCTTTACTGCTGTGCATACTGTTGGGACTTAGAAATCAGTTTTGCTGGCGAGATGTTTGTTTTCTAGTATCTAGCACAAGCGATTGTGCTAGAGATGTATTTATTTTCTGGAAGAGAAGGGTTCATTAATTTGTCTCTGTTATACTTATTAAAATGGGATTTCTCTATTAAGAATGCAGGGAAGGGAAGAAGCAGAGAAGTAGTTTTCTTCTAGACTAGGGGACTACGCAAGCAAGTAAGGAACTAAAGTGTTTTTTCTTCTTCTCACTAGTCTGCTGCTACTTATAATTGTGATGGAGGAGTACAGTCTACCTTCTTTCCCCAGACACTCTGAGTGGTTTTATAGGAAGCATGTAGTGTGGAGGAGGACAGGCCATACGGTGTGTTTGCCAAGTTGAGACATGAAATTAAAGCACAAAACAAGTTGCAGCTCTTTGCAGCAGCCTCTTAATAACTCCACGACACAGTGGAGAGGGGCAGTCCAGTATCTTTTGTAAGACTATTTTAATCAGCCGGTCCAAATGCCAAAGTAAATCTCTACCAATTTGCCAACAAGCTTGTTTAAATGGAAGTCGTGCTTAGTTTGCTCAGCAGAATGATTTAGAAAAACCACAGGGTGAGGCAAATTTGTCACTTTTTGCAATTATGACAAAGTCTGGTACAGTAACTTGGTACCCTGACAGCATGCTGAGGGTGCCACGTCTTATTTGGCTCCTGATCCGTCCCTGAAGTGCGTTAGGGCAGAATTTCCTTCACTGCAGCAAAGTACTGGGGCCACAGTCTGGATTCAGCTGGTCAGGGTATACCTGAGATTTTTGTCTTCTTGACTCAAGGTCAAATCCTGAGTCCTCATATAACGCGTGCCAGCAGGAGCTTCCCTTGTCTGGTTACATAAGGTCTCCTGAGAACCGTTTTTATAAAATGACATGCAGTAGATCATGGTCAGTGGCTTCTTAACACAGTTTGTAGACTAAAGAGTTAGGGATTTAGTCGGGTGAAGGATCTGAACTTCATCTCTGAGTATTTTTTTCTGAAAATGGAAGGTATTTACTTCATCCTAATGTAGAAAACCAGACAAAGTAACTTCCTTCTGATGACAGGTCATTAAAGTTCTGATATCTAACGTTAAGCTAGCTACCGTTGGCTCCTTTTATAGAAACAGGTTCTTCTAGAGAGCAATTCATCTCATTCAAAGAAAGACATCTAAGGTAGGTCAAATGAATTGCTCTTTGGAGGCATTTTTCTTCCTTGACTATAAAGGGAGCTTGAGATGATAACTCAGGTGCCTGAAAGTGAAACGTCTAAGCCAGGGGGAGATGAATCTCACTTGGAACAGCGAGCCAGAGAAAGCTCCATGGCAGGGAAGTGTGATAAACCTCACCAGAAGACAGACCTCATCAGTGTAAATGCTCAGCTTACATACAATTAATATTTATTTTATGTTATTGTTTGACATTCTAGTAACTCCTTAATACTAAGTTCCTGTCTCTCTGGCTTTATGGTGCCTGTATTTCCTCTCTCTGCATTTTTGGATGATCTCTTCCTTTCCTTTCTAACAGTTCTTATTTTTCCTTCTCCCTCGCTCTTCCTTTATTAGGTTTCTCCTGACCCTCTCTTTCTCTTGACCTCTGTCACAGACAAGAAACGAGAGGAATCTTATAGGTGTCTAACACAGAACAGCATAAGCTCACAGTTCATTCCATGCTGCAGAGCTTTAGGGAGTTGTAATTGCATGGAGGAGGATCTGGGGGTTTGAGCACTGTGGGCTGTCCTTGGCATTGCCAGCAGTGCACCTGTATGAGAGGCTGGCTTCTTTCATTCCTTGTCTGATTTTGGTTTTTGTACCCTACTGTTCTGTCAAAGGGAACTATACCAGCTTCCTGCTTCTGCAAATGGAAGCGGCTGCCTGGGAAACTGGCAAAGCCTGCTCTGAACCAGGGAGAAGCCAAGCCCATTCAGCCAGCAGGAAACAGGGACTGCTGCAGGCACGCTTTTTTCAGACCAGGGACTTTTTAAGCAAGGCACTACTCAGGGTCAGATATTTCTCTTTTACTATAATAACTTCTTTGGAAGAGTTTTAGGGAGTGAAATCTGTTTGTAATTTCACTTGCAAGTTCATTTAGGAGCCACTGAACCTACTGGAACACCCATTCCACATGGATCACAGGTTCTGCACATTCAGAGTACAGACCCTAGGAACATATTCTTCAAGGTCATCCCTCTTGTTTTTAAAGTAATCTCTTCTAATACCCTGAGTGACTAAAGGTACTCTAATTAATATTCTTTGACTTAACCTATTCATCACCACTACCAGAGTCCCATATTTAGAACAAACCAGAATGCAGCATTTTCCCCCAGAACAGCAGAAAAAAAGTGAATGAGAGAGAAAAGGTCTTATTATGTTCCCTGTAATACGTTTGTAGAAGTGTTCTGTATAAGTCCTTGGAGAGATTAAATGGATGATAGTTGTATTAAGTTTTAATTGATGCTGCCTCCTAAGAGATAATACAGTCATGAGAGAGCCAGATCCTTCTGGTGTGTAAATTCCTATAATTTCCTTGGCCATCACCGAGCTTCACAAATGCACACAACCTGAGGATTAGGTCTATAAGGTCTCACTGAATCTTCAGAGTTCACTGTAAATGGATCCTGCTTTATTTAAGACTGGCATTAAGAAGCCATAAGTCATTTGTTGTAGTGGGAGCAACCTTTTTATCATTTTCAACTTTTGCTTTCTCTGAATTCCCTAGTCCATTAGTTTATTTTTTTCTTGTCTCTGTCTTTGTTCAGTGGCATTAATTTTGCTTATTAGTAAAAGTTGTACTGGAAGATGTTGGAATAGGGGGAAGTGTCTCATGCATAACATAGTTTTATTATTTGCTACAAATTAAAAACCATCTCTTATTGCTTATTTGCACCACATTAGCTCTTACAACCTTAACTAGGTCAAGGCCCCACTGTACTGGAGGGATATGCCATGAGAGAGAGTCCCTGAAGCAAAGGACCTAGAACTGTAGAGATAAGAAACAGCAACTGAGGGAAACAAAAGAACAGGGAGGACAGGAAAAGGTCTAAACAGGCATGAAAAACAGACTGTAATTTCTATCTGCACAATTCCTGGGTGTATTAAGCTGATCAGTATCAATAATAGCACCTCTGTTATTTGCTCTTCCAGTAAAGCTAGGCTGAACAGAATTTAAATTTCAGAGCACTGCATACTAATTGTGTTTGTATTACCCACTTGTCTTTTTTCCTGGTTTTTGAATGCTTTACCATAGGCTTTGTATTAATTAAAACTTTTGGCTGAATAGGATTGTTTGACCTGGACAAACTGGACTTAAAAGATCAGCCTCTTTCACAGCATCAAGGAAGCCAAGGCCAATTGCTTGGATAATGACAGGCAGGGCAAGGTCCTCCCACCATTATGGTGTGCAAGTCAATCCTTTGCCCTTCTGACAGGCACCAATGGATTGATCAGCAGCCAGTTTAAAGCCATAATAACATCAAAGGCACTTTCCATGACTGGTATGTCACTAAAATATAGTTGGTCCTTCTGCCATGAGATACACAGTGCTCCATGGTTTTAGTGAAGGCAAATAGCATACCTTTAAAAATAGCATACTAATGAAGATATGGGTAGGACACAACATTTGCCAGATTGTTTAATTTCTTAAAGCTTACTGGGGGACAGGGAAGAAGTAGACTGTACATAATTGACCTCAGCTTAACATTCAGAAAGACATATACAGAATGTCTTCTCATTTTCACTGGTGCTGCCTGCTATTTCCATTATTTATTTCAATAACCAACATATTTCACATAGTCTTCCTTCCTGCTACCCATTGTCCTCATCATTAACCTCACAAAATTCTACTCTGCATGTTTCTAGTAGCAAAATTATTGAGGTCCTGGGTTTAAGAGGTTACTATCTAGTCCAGCAATGTTCTGAAAGAATTAAGATAACAAGCAAGTATAAGAATTAACATTGCAAGCCCTATTTGCTATTATCTATTTGATGAACCAGAAGGTTGCAAAGAAAATGTGGTACCTAGTATATGAGAATACTAAGGTCAAAGTAGTATTAAGGTGACAAAGAAGCATGAGTGAACTAACTGTACCTCCATGATTTTGCATCTCAGCTAGCAGTCGCAACCAATGTGATCTGTCCAAACTTGCACTGTTCTCTGCAACATTTTTAAAAGTCCATGCTGGCCTTCTTCCTTACAATGTTATCCCTGTCTGCTTTGCAGATAGATTACCTTCTTACACTGACGCAGTCAAAACTGAACCGTGTTTCACGGCAGAACATACTGGCAACAAACTAGCTTTTTTATTTGCAAAATATGGCTCTGCAGAATCTTTGCGTCTTTTCTATAATTACAGCTTTTTAACGTGTTTGTATATAAATGCCTATGCCTCTCATCAGTGTCTTTGGTAGCAGGCAGTTCTTTATAGAATTTGTATTTACCAGGGTATAACATCTACTAATGTTAGTGCTTCAGAGGAAAGGCAGGTTTCTTGGCTGAAGAGCAAGCATCTTAATTTGTAGTTTTGACACAGTTGGAGATGCATGGCAGTAAGAAGGTGAAGGAAGGACACTGTGCATAAATAACTGAATCACCCAAGCAGATATCTTCATAACTGGAGTTGCTAGAAAACTGAATTTTTACTGGTTTCTTTTTTCCTTTGTCTATAAATCAATACTTATTTTATCTGATGCTGCAAAATTCAGCAGTCACGCATTTCCAGCTTGAAAAAGCATCGGGAACTAAAACAATTCCTTTCTTGAGCTCTGCAGAAAGAGGTTTGTTTCCTTCTTAGAATTTTTAGGAATGTAAGGCCATACATACTTCTTTACTGAAATTAATTGTCCTGCTTCAAGATATGTGAAGTGTTTGCTTCTAGAAATTTAGTATGACTATACAGCTATATGTTTAAGCATTTTAAAATGTGACTTTTTTTTCTAGCAATAGGCCAATATTCCATTTACCTTTCTATTCAGTAAGTCTTCTTTTCTCTGAGGTTTCTTCAATATATTTCTAAGGATAGCTCTAGAAATATCAGCAAATTCTTACATAATTAATGTGTTTTGCAATATCATACCGGAGGAAAGAGATAAATATAAAATAAAACCCCATACAACCCTAAAATCAAATGGCCAGGTCTTGAGTTTCCTTAGAGTGGATAAATTTTTCTTCTTAAAGGAAGGAAAAATTTCCTGTCTTACTTCTGGGAATTGTGGTACATCTTCGCCTCACATTTGATCTAGCTCTAGTACCTTACAGCAGTAGGTCCTATTGCATGTGCAAAACAGGAAGAGGAAGGAAGTCTGATTGGGAAAAGACTTGGTGAAGTATGCTAAGAAAAGTCTTGCAGTTCCCCTGGATAAAGAATTACTTGGAGTACTCTGAGATTTCCAAAGTCGTTACAATTCCATGTCCAATTTCAACTATAACACAGTTGAAGAAATCTTTTGTATTTCTTGTATTCTTGCAGGCAGTCTAAAATGCCCCTAGGAGGATCAAGTCTCTGTTTCAGAAGTAATTCATCAAGATAGATAATTTTCCATTTATTTATTTATTTATTTTCCAGGTCATTCAAATGTGCAACATTGGTATTATCAAATCTGTGTGGACATAAATGCTTTGAATTCGTGCTTGGATGGTAACCATGATCATTAACATGCTGTATTATTTGGCTGCAACAGTGGGATTATAACAAAAATCACTAATAAGCAATGTTAGGGCAGACTTTATTATTGGAAGAGCCGGGAATAAAATAGTTAGTGGATGCTTTTAATAATGATAATAATAAAAAATCATCCCCTCAAAAGTTCCGTGCTACGTTCTTCAGTGTCAACGTGCTTCTCAGATATTAACTCATGGATGACTGTTTCAAAGTGTGCTTTCTCTATGGAAAGGTAGACCAATTTGTCTGCTAAACTTCTTGTGCAGCAATTCCCCTTCCATTTAGATGCTATAAACTCTGAAATGGCTCACAGGAGTTTACACAGTGCCAATTCATCAGACATTTGTGGGATATGCCATGCATATACTCAGAAGTATCCTGCATTGCATGTTAAGGGCTAGTGACTGGTGAGCTGTACTCATTCTGCTTCCAAAATAAATACACACTTGGGCACATGCGGGTTTGATCAACAAGCAAATTAAGAACACATGCACTTATCAAAAGGCAAATATCATTTGGTGTCATCAGAGCAAATTCCATCTTGGTTAGATTTTCTCTTTTATTCCTGATTCTAGCCTTTTATCACCACATCACAGCATAAAAATAATGCTCCTGGTCTTTCGGACTTTATTATTTAGCAAAGGCTTAAGAGGAAATTAGAATCTGGCCTCTTGTTTGGAGAATGATCAAGATGGGACTTCCTTCGTTCTCACCTAGTTAGGGCCTCTTTGAGAGCATTTTGTCTCAGTATTCAGCAGATTTACATTAGTCAGTATACATACAAATGAAAAAGGAGGGGATTTCAATAACTTTTCCCTGACCTTCAAAAACAGACGGGTTCTTTTGCAAGGCTTTAGAATATCCAGTTGTCCCCAAGAAGTCAGATGAAGTTCCAGGGACAAATTCCACCACAACCGCAGGTATATGCATTGAGACTAAGCCACTGTTGTCTCAGTGATGCAAACATTAAAGTCTATATGAAAGAAAAACCTGTATTAAAAAAGATGTTGAGAAAAAGTTTTGGGCTGATAAAATGATAAAATTCTTCTACAGACAACTGAATCCTTAACTATTGATTTTTCCAGAGCCAAAAATCTCCAGAGATTATGTTTCTTTTAGATAGTTACAAGCATACACCTGCCTTTCAGCCCTTCGTGAAAGAAGGCTTGTGAGCTATAAGGCAGCTTCCCTAGTGAAAGACCAGCTTCTCTCACTCTCCAGAACCTCTGCCTAATGCAGGCATTTGTCTTCCTCTGGGGAGAGAATACCATCACTCCATTAGAAGTCAAACAATTGATACAGCCTTGGCATTTTAGAGCGTGAGTAATGGTCATGGCAAAAGTTGCCACATTTGGGCTGTTACTACCATGTCCTGAGGCAGTAACCCTACTGGATATGGGAAATTCTCTAAAAGTATGTTCTCCCCCTTTAATTGTAAAACAAACAGTGAATTAAACAGTTCCATGCTGTGTACTGAAATTGTCATAGCTGTACTGTTAAATCATAAAAATCTCAAATCTTACTTTCAGCAGGGAACAGGGTGCAGTCGTATGCTGCTGGAGAGCTGAACTGCTGGTGGATGAGGCTGCTGACAGGTGCTAGGAGCTGGACTCGCAGGACCTCTGCCTTAAGGTTTTGTTCTGAAGTGTGTGGGTGTTGGCTGCGCTTTGCTGGACTTTCTTCTGTAATGGCAATTTTAAAGTGACATCAGGGATGAATAAACAAGTAGTCCTAACAGCATGAAGTCTTGCCATTACTTTACTTAATGAGGTAGTCTGTGTGTGAAGTACTTGCATGTGTCTAACTGATAAATCTTTTTCTCCTTCTCCTTAGAGGGAAGCTCAGCTCTGGACCAGGGGAAGCAATGTAAGTTGTGGCACCCAACCCCTATTTGCTTCCTCTTCCCTTTTTTCTTTTTTTTTCCCTCTTTTTTTTCTTTTTTTTTTCTCTTTTTTTCTTTTTTTTTTTTCTTTAGGCCAAGGAATGGGTAAATGGCATGTACCTTAAACACAGCGCGTTTATAGAACAGTGACCTTAAAAGCTTTAAATGACTACATTGTTTAATGTGAAGGAAAAGAATACCACAGATCAGTGGAAATGTCAGTAGTATTTTTAATGAATCAAGTTTGTTTTAATCGATATCAAAGCTTCTTTCCATTGCCCTGAGATTGTCGTGCTTTGCAAAGAGATAATAGTAAATGTCATGCTCTGAAAAAGCAGTGGCTTTGTTGCTATAAATCAATGGAAGCATTGTTCTACTAGATGTGACACATGAGTGACAGGAATGCCGTCTTTCCAAGAAGTCACTATTTCCATACCCCGTTTAGAAATGGGTTATGGGGAGTATTGAGCCTCAGCACTCTGCTCTCAGATGGACTCAGCAATGGCCGAGAGAAACATGGGAAAACACATGCAGGACACCAGAGACTGAATCCGAGTGGAAAACTACCTGAACCACTCCAGCAGACATATACAGTTCTTTTTGTTTGTAGCTCTGTACTGTGAGTTTTGCAGCCCAGTTGAGAGTTTAGCTCACATAAGAGCTGAGAAATAAGCTCGCCCCTTTTCTCCATTTAGGCAAAATCTGAAACTGCAGAACCATACCACAGGGTTTTCCTGTATAGGCAGCTGAAGCTTATCGCTAAGGGAAAATCCCTTTGCCTTTTCAGGTTTTCATTTTTTTCTCCCTAGCTTTTACAAGAATGGCTATAAAGGGTTTGTTTGTTTGTTTGTTTTATAGGTCATTCCGCCATTCTTTTCTGGGGTATAGTTAGGAGTAAGAGCCTGTAAATTTAACAGCCAAGCATACAGATGTCTGACTTCATAAACTCAGTCCAGCACTAGCCCTGCCATTGAAGTAAGTGAGAGAAGTGGCCTGTCACCTAGTTCAATACAACATTCAGTTGTGACAAGAATTCATTACTTTAATGCCCAAAGCAGGTAAAAGTGTGCTAAAGTATAAACTAAAATATACTACATTTATTCTGGACCTTGAGACTGAGACAATTTTGATTTTACATTTACTTTCTCAACCCTAACTTTATACCTCTGCAATTTATGCGGTAGTGTGGAATTCCAATGGGCAGTGCATGTCTAGGTTTGTGCTCCAGAAGCTTTGTCAGCTTTATGAGCCCTCAGAGCGAGCTCCTCTCAATGTCATAACCATGTCCTTTGATTAACACCCTACAGGCGTGTTGCTGTGTACTACTGGACCGTTCAGGAGGTAGCAAACCAGTTGCTGTTGGCTGCCTCTCTCTGCTGCCGCTAGTGGTAATAGCTCTTCTTCCATCTTCTCCTTATGCCCAGGACACTGCCCCAGCAGAATTACCCCTTACCCACCTCTCTCTTGTCTGAGGCCTTTCTGAGAACCCTTTACCTTATGTTTTACTGTCATTTGTGAAACCAGCATCCTCCGTTCTTGGCAACTCGACTCTTTGCCCCTGAATTTTGCCCCGAATTTACACCAGTACTATTCATGCCAAAAAAAAAAAAAAAAAAAAAATCCAATCCCATCAGGAGTCAGAACTTACAGATGGATGGAAAAGCCCAAAGCATAATAATGCAAAATAGTATCTGTATGCACTGGACTGCTGCTATTCCCTAGGAAACAAATTGCTTGAACTTCTTGACAACTTCTTCAAACTTCTCTGCCTATGCCTGTGTTTATCTGTGATGGTCTGTACTGACACTGATACCAAAAGACCTGGAGTAAGGGGGAGCCTGGGACTGAGAGAGGTCGGCTGCGAGTCAGCTTCTTGTCTGTGCTGTACCAGGATCTGTAACGTTAGCTTTTAAATTTAGATGTATTTGAACAGAATTTTCTGTCTTCTTGTTCATCCTTTGAAGACAGCTTCTCTTTCACTGCAGCGGAAGGATAATAAGGACCCCAGGCAATGCAGCTCTTGCTGACCTATTTCTTTAAGTGTAGGACTGGCATCAATTCTGGGATGGGATGGGAAAACATTCCTTTAAAATTCTGCTGAAAACACCCAGGCTCCACCACAGACTGCATGTTTTGCATCCTCGTCTGCTAGCAGACAGATGCCACTGACAAGGTTGGTACCTATCAAAACAAAGCGTTGTAAAGGTGGTTTTCTGATTTGTAAATATTGTAATAAATAGGATGAGTTTGGGGAGCTCACTACATGGATGAATTTCTGAGACTCTAGACAGGAAAAAAAGCAGAATCATATGACTACATTGCATGACTGAAAAAATTCCTACATTTTATACAGAACGCAGAACTTGAAGAGACAAAACTTCAGTAGTTTGAATCTCACTGGAAAATGTACAGAATCTCCTGATTGAATGAATGGAGCTTTTTTATTTGGCCTTGCATTATGAAGGCTGTTAAGCTAAGAGGCATCTTTGAGCTATGAGGATAACTCTACCAAATTGTAGGCCAAATCCTGACCTCCCCTTCTGCCTTCCTTTGGATGTTCTGATTGAACAAGCACTCTGGGGTGGTATCTAAGGCTTGGTTCTTTGGGGAGTGGGGGAGAAGCATTCCTGTTCATAGACCTTCTTGGTCTTCATAACCCCAAAGTGGCTTATAGACATCTTTTCCTGCCAGCTCCATTACTTGGGAGAGCAAGGCTTGTGCTGTCACACTTCATTTCAGGTGTGACTGAATTCCACTGTATTCTTGGAGACCTCCTGTTCTGATGCATACTAATGCCATGTGTCCAGGGCAATCGTTAATAAAGTATGTAGAACTTCCTTGATTAGTTTGTTCCAGTCATGAAAGCAAAAATGTATTTATGGTAGAATAAGCATGACTGGCCTGCATTTTATACTGTAAGTAAAGTATAAACACCGCCTTATATGTCTGTAAGTTGAACCCCTTTTTCTGGTGGACCCATACATAGGCTCTGACAAATGACTGAAATGAAGGATTTTAGGCAAGGCTATGTCTAATTTTTTTTACATTTAATATGAATTTTACATGCCATATAATAGAAATCTGGCTTGTCCTTGCACACTTGCAAAGAACTGTTAGACTACTGAAGTAAGAAAAAACAAATTACTAGCACTCCATGAAAGGATAAACATGCTGAGGTGTCCTCTGTGATATAATTCCTTTTGGATGTGTTAGATGCTTTGCTGCATGCATTTGCTCTGAGCGTGCCCTCTGAATAGCTTTTTCTGTCAGCAAGTCCCATCATGTTTATAAGAAGCTCTATTAAGGGTTCTGGGAAAGCTAAGAAACGTATTTGCTCCGAGCATAATGCAGAGGGACTTGTTAAAGCAAAGTAATTCCCATGCTACTACAGTATGCAAAACTGGACCACAAGATTACAGTTGTGTTAACATCCTGAAATGAAATAGCTGACTGAGGAAGAGAAAATGCAGCTTTTTGAACATTAGTAAATTGGCAAGTTTAATGAACGATAGGAGGGGAAGATAGCATTCAGAGTCAGCTTGTTAGGAAGGGGACTACTTTTCTCAGGCAGTTATGTACTCATCTATGTCAGTGACTTGCTATCCAGCCCTAGATGATCACTTCAGGCTCAGATCAGGCAAAATAGTGATTTGCTAGATATTAAGCACTATATAACAAGGAGTTTTCTGGGATCCTTTCCAGCTGACCACCAGGAGCTAAATGACGTTTCTAGAGGAGCTAGGCTGCCGTTGCCATTTCACAGGGAAGCCTGGCAAAGCATCATCAGTAGCCTTGACTCAGTTTCCCCCAATATAGAAAACTATGCTGACCTATTCTGCAATCAGCAGCTTTTATATTTTGTCCTAATTATTTGTGACCAAGTCTCAGGCTCTTCATATAGCTGCAGAGGCTCCCGACTCCTTCCACATCTTCTTGCACATCTGCTTCATACAGGCTTCCCAAGATTATTCACAAAGCAGCTCTGTGCTAAGAGAAGGGAAGGAATATGCTGAAATAGAGTCTGGATTAACAAGGCATAAAAATCCCTTACCAATCCCCCCCAAAAAAAAACCCTCTCCCCACTTTTAAGCTTATTTGTGTGCTTGTAAACTTGCAGATACATAAAAATTCTTAAGAAAGTGGAGTAGGAAAGTCAGAATACCCACAGAGGTGGGGTTAGCATTGCATCTGGCTTCAAGATATGGCTTCTACTGATTGACAGGGCAATCACTGACATTTGAATTGTGATGGCTGAACAAAGCAGACCTGCAGAAGAGGTGTTTTGCCTACACATGAATGTGGATATAGCTCCTGGCAACTGTTTTGTAAGGTGAAACTGAGGCAGTGGAACAGTTTAATGTTCTTAATACTGCTTAAAACCATTGAAAAAATTGGCTTTTACTACTGTTTCATTTCTTTTATGCCATTCGATTGTGATTGTGTCACTGGGCGTGTTCACAAGAATGCAGGATGCAATCATACAGCAGATGGTGGTAAAATAAAGGACCCTTCACATGAAGCAGATATAATAATCTGTAAAAAATGTACATATAATAAACTGTAAAACCATATGCAAAGATATTTAGAAATATAGTCATCTTTAAATCATCCAAATTCTATTAAATAATACTAGAACTTGACATAAGCCAGAAAATGCTTTTGAGGCAAGCTTCTAGTTTGCTCTCACAACATCATTATTTATCACCCCGGTCTTATCCTGCATGTCTCAGATGCTGTAGACTCCATATATGGGTCAATTAAACATGTCCAGGAACATTCGTGGGCCCGGAGGCACTGGCACAGCATGCCCTGTGCCCAGACCTGGGAAATGAAGTATCTGTGAGCCTGCTGTCTGTGGGAGTGTTCCCTGGAGCGTACAGCATCCAAGCCAGACTTGGGAATTGCTGGGGATAGTGATAATTGTTACAGGCCAAAATAGTGCAAGGAAGCATTATAACAGTTTATTAATGTAACCAACTGGATTTCTGCATATTCCTGAATACTTTGATTTACTAGTATACCTTCAGCTGCATTTTTCTGTGAGGCTTAACTTTTCACACATCATAAATATATTTGATAATCTTTAGCAGAGGCAGTTGGATGCCATATGAATGTATATGAATGCACCACTCACTTCTTCACATTAACTCAGCAATTCACCTCGAATTTAGAGATAATTTCTTGAATTTGCCAAACTCATTATCACGTTTATTACCTTTTCAGTTATATGCCATGTTTAATGATAGAAAAAATTAAGAACCAAATGTTGCTTATGTTTTCTTCTCCACTACTCCTCCTCAATACATAAAAATGTGTTGCCTGAAAAAGAGCTTGTCCGTCCCTTATTTGATAGAGAGATTGAGGCTTATATGCGTACACAAATATACCTGTTTCACTCTGCTTAGAAAAACACTAAGCTATTTACAATAATCACATGAAGGAGTTTGAAGTAAGACCAAAGGGGATAAAATCAGCCAGTTAATCCTGTTAGCTGATGCTGTGACACCAGATCATAATGTATTTGCCCAAGTTCATTATCCCACTGATGGTACCCTAACGGAGAATCTCATATTCATTTTCCTGTTTGGCAAATGGCTAACAACAAAAATTGTTTTATGAGATACAGACTACATTGTTGTGATGCCTCTCAAAATGGTGGTATGGTTTTACATGCTGCATGGGGAGGAGGGAAAGCAAAGAAATATTATTATTTTGTCACAGGAGACAACAGGAGAGCAGACCTGCTTGTGTCAGAGCTAGCTGGCTTCTTTGCTCCCAGCAGTGCTCCAGTGGCCACCTGCCCTTGGAGACCTTGCAGGGACCTTTGTTGTGCCTGGGTGTGAGCACTGCTGATGGTAATCCTCTGCAAAACTGAGGATTGTATTGTTCAAGAATAAAGCACCTATGCTTTTATTACCTATAAATATATCTTAAGAGCTCAATCAATCAGAAGTGTGAAGTTGCTCCAAAATTGTAAGTAGAGGAGATTCTGTCTGTCTATCTGCTTGCCAGAGGTGCTGTCACCTCTGATTTATTGTACGTGGGGCATTGAGGACTGAATCTTTGCAGCCAGCAAGGAATTCAATAACACCCACACTTCCTTCCCCTCTGCTATACCATGAAAGTTAGGAAGAAAAAAAAATCCCCACCAAAATAAAAAAAACCCAAGAACTTTCACAGCGTGGGGATACCCTGATACAACCATAAGGCCATCCCTTTACAAGCATAATTACTACCTTAAATAAGTGTTGCATACCAAATACGGTACACTTAGTAATTATACTATAGCATTCAGGAATAGAAAGGGTTATCTGTGCTGAAAATGTATCATACTTTCATTGGTCACAGAGCCATCATCCCACATTAACAGATACTGATCTTCTGGGTAGGTTTACAGAATTTTATAGCACTATGGTATATGTTAATTAAATATCCAGTACAGTATTTGTACTCATAGAAAGACTGATTTTGTTGAGACTAGAACCTACTATATTTCTGATATTTCACCCTGCATAAGAGTGCCTTTTGAAAGAATTAATAAGCCATATCTCCCTAAAAATGAAATACATTGAAAAGCAGCAGGGTGTTTTCCAAGTAACCTAAATACTACAGCAATATAATCAAATTTCTAAAACACATGATCCATAATGATGGGCAATAACTGTTTCATGCTGTCATGGCAACAGGAAATCTTAGGGTTGCAAATCCATAATTTAAAAAGATTATCTTGAGAGTGCAAAGGGGTTTTGTACTGCAGCTGCAGCCATAGTACACACAGTATGCAGTTGCTGGCTACTTCACAACCTGTATATACCTCTTTTTTTAGGTTTTCCTGCTTTTCATGGCTTTTTAAGCCTCATTCGTGTGTGTGATGTTCTTTTCTTTAAGGATTTGTTTGTCTTTCATTTCACCGTGAGGGTTTTTATTAATCTGATTTCATGCTAGTTTATAATATGCTTTTATAAGTTGTCTGGGGGTTTGGCCACCTCTTTATTTTGTAACAGCAAATTCAGCTCTTCTTTTAAGAAGTGTGTTGTTTTGTGTAGAGGCTATTTTTTGCATTTAATGTTATCACTGCATATTTTCTTAGAATTATGGGTATCTAGACACTGTTCCTTTGAGTGAAATATCCTTTACCCCAAGCACTGCTGATTGCTATGTAGCTATGGGTGATTTTCTTTTTTTTTATCCGCCAAGGCTTGGTAAGAAGTAAGCAAGGAATAACAAGAAGTTACAAGGAGTAGAGAAGTTTTCATGTTTTTTCTCTAACAGTTACCCCTGTGATTTCAGGACCTTGACTTTTCCAGTGTTTGCCTTTATTTAACGTTGAGTAGCCATAGCATTAGCCATACAATATGTGGATTGTAATACCTAAAAATACGGTTGCCTTTTACTGTGATTAGTGACAAAATTCCTATAATCTTCTGAGGAGCCAAGATTTTAAAGTAAAAGGATGTTCTGTTCTGAGCAAAGGAGGCATGAACAAATTATGTAATGTTCTCTCTTGATCTAAGATGCAAGATTGCTCTGCTAGTCACATGGAAGAGAATGTCTCCCCATCCTAAATTTATCCTTAGATAGCAATCATGGAGGAGGAACATTGTCTGAGTAGATGTGTCTTGTTAACACATTTCATAAGACTGAAGGGAACTCCTGGATATATGCCATCACCAGAAATTGTGTCATAAAGTTAATAAAGCTTTATCTTAGAGCTACGCAAGTTGTTTGCCTCTTCATTACTCATACTGAAAGGCCATTCCTGTAAATATTCCTCTAACTTCCAGCCTAAACTGAGTCATACCACATACCCATTTGTTCTTGTGGTAGTGTTGTTCTTCAGCTTTAATAGGTCTTCTCTCTTCCTGCTGTCACCCTCTAATGTATTCAGAGAGAAAAATCATATCTCCTCTCAATGTCCATGTTGACAGCCAAGCTCTTAGTCTCTAGAGCCTACCTTTTCTTGATTGATCTAGTGGCTCTCTTCTGCATCTCTTCCCATTTGAATTCAGCTGTCCTGAAGAAGGGTAACCAGTGCTACATGAGGTCCACAAGGCAGAACTTGCATAAGAAAGATCCACAGCTCCAGATCCACTCTGTTCCCAAATAGGCTTTTGTTTTATACATCACAAAGTGGAATTAACTTCTTATATGGTTACATTTTCATTGCCTTTTAGGATTTTCTCTCTTACATTATGGTGTCACTGTGTGTGGAAATAAAAGCAAATCAATATTACCAAGAACAAAACTCCTGATACATGTGAACAGATGTTGTGGCCTCATGTTAGTCAATAGATACTGATGAGCAAATCCTTATACAGTCTATGCAGTGCATCATATGAGGTGTCAATAATATGAAATGGTCAGTCCCCTTGAAATCCCAGTATGGCATGGTATGGACCTTAAGCTGAAATTTAGGTTTGTTGGATGACTGTTCTGACATGGTTGGCTGAAAATAAACCTAAACTCAAATTATTTCTGGATTATAGGTCATTCAAAATATGAATAAAATTCATTTGTGGCTTTGTTCAAACTGGATCTGAAGAGCTCATATCTCCACAGAATCATGGCATCTAAAAGAATTGTGTGCTTTATGAGGTAATGATTTTGTATTTTTAAAAGCTAAGACTGAGTTAGAAGGCTACAGCTAGGCTCACAAAACTATAAGTCTTAGCAAGGACTCACAGCAAAACTCTGAAGTAATAAATATTGCCATAAGATCATTACTGACTAGAGGATAGATAGGGCTTTATCTTTTTAAGTTCTTATCTGGAATAGGACTTACAGAATACAGAATAGACACAGCCTGAGTTTACCTTACACATATTATTTCATAGTGCTGTGAAAAGTTATAAATTAACTCTTGAGACTTCAGGGATTTTCCAGAGCAAGACTGAGGATTGCATTAGGGCACACATCCTGAGGCTTTGCTCCCTTAGCATAGCTCTAGTCATAAGATCCACACAGAATCACAGACTCATTTGAGCTGAAAAGGACGCTGGAGGTCTCCTAGCCAAAATTGCTGGGTGAAGCAGGGTCAGCACTGAATTCAGAGAAGGTTGCCCAGGGCTTTTTCCACAGCCCTCTGGGCAACTTATTCCAATGCTTAGTTTTCCTTATTGAGATTTTTATTTTCGTATATTTCAAGTCAGAAACTCCTATTTTAGTTTATATGACCATTATTGTCATTCTGTCATCATGCAGCTCCATAAAGGGTTTGGTTCCATCTGCCTGGTAACCACCTCTTAGGTACCAGGGGATGCTATCAGGTCCCCCTGAAGCCATCTTTTCTCCAGGCTGAACAAGCTCCCTTCCTTCAGCTGCCCCTCACAGGGTAAGTGCTCCAGTCCCCAACCATCTCAGTAGCCCTGATGATCAGACGAAAAGATTGGTTAAAAATTGTTTTACTTCTGAACAAGAGATTATTATAAGAACTGCAAAGTGTCTGCATGATCATGATTGCTGAGGAACTTGATATTGACTGGTATTTAAAAATACTGATGTGCCCTGAGTGCCAAATTGATGCTGAGATGACGGGGACTGGGGTTATTTCACTTTGGAGCTCATAACAACTTCAGTGGACTGAACAATGCTGGCACATTAGTTAAGAAAAGAGTGGTCTATTGGTAACCCACTTCTGAATCCTGTTTAGGAAAAAAACCCCACGGGTGCATTGCAGCAAAGCTTAAGATGCCTGTCTCTGGTTGAGCATCCTACCTGTCATAGGGGATACCTGTCCATTCCCCCCTCTCTGAAGAGAAGCCTTGTGAAAGCTCTAAGCACAACTGGACCAAGGATCCCAGGACTGGACCAAGAGCCCAACCCTGTATCTCACTACCTGAAGAAAAGCAGGGGACTTTATAATGGGTGTCGGTAATGCTGGTTCTGATGTCAGACTCATGTTTCCCCTTTGCTTGTCCTTTCTTGCTGCTCAGTGTTTCAAGGCTGTGTGAACTCAGCTGCTTGTCTCTTCTGTTTCTTCAAAGCCCTGCTCCTGTGGCTGCTCAGTTCTGTGCATGGAAGCAAAGCTTTGAAATCGATGCTGTGTGACCACAGCATCCAAGTAATGAGTATTTAAAAAGAAGATATGTGAGCACTGGGGAAAAGGAGGAGAGGGCGGGCTGAGGGAAATGCTCTTCTGTTTAAAATGTCAAGGCTTAAAATACTGCTCCCCAGGAATTTCAGGGAGGTTTGAGCCCAGCCAGGAGCTGCCTGCTTGTCCCACTTCAGGCATTTTGTCTTCAGACAGCTATGGCCGGCTTAGAATAGGGACATTTTTTACTCTCTTTCTGGATTTGCATGCTCCTTAACACTGCTTGTTTGGAAATTCTGATTTATTTCTTTTAAATCATGGAAATATCAATACAATAGTATACACTCCTGAGCGTGTATTTGTCAAGTTGAACCTAAACTTACAAAGTCTGTTGTTGAAGGCATGAGGTGTTCACATATCTGACGGGTACACATAGACCTTAACCCATTGAATAACTGTCTTCCCACTAGCTATAGCACAGTCTTGGTGCCCCCTCCACCCTCCCCCAATTTACTGATGAATGCATTGTGTATTATTCCTTACGGTTTGTAACGTTCATATTACTGCAATTTAATTAAAACAATTAATATTCATGTAGTAATAAATGGTAGCAGCAATTTTGTGAACAAAATGGTTTTGAAAGTACCCTATGTGCATACAAATGGTTTAATTTAAATAAATATTATAATTAACATCTTATTTATAACATAAATCAGGAAATGCTTACAGAGCTCTGCCTTGTGTAGCACTTTTGAAAGACAAAGCTCCAGGCATCTGCAAGCATGCAAAGAAACAGGGGTGAGGGGAAGAACAATACAGCCACTGTACTGTTTTCTACCATTTAATCTTCCAAGGAACACATAATCATATAATAAAAAGCAAGATACAGGATCAAATGAAAGGAAGGTAAAGATGGGAAACTGAAAGACAGAAATCACACTGCTGTGACAAAAAAGATTAAACTGAAATTACTGTGAGGAGGTGCTGAGTTTGAAGCCTCTCACTTGTCACCATTTCATTACATTATTTTTAGTGAGAAGCTCAATATGAAGCCATTGCTGGATGACAAAAGTCACTGTCTTCCTGCAGATCTATAATTCTAAGCTATCAGATGTGGAAAAACAACCCACATGCACAAGGACATCCTGTCACTGCGTCAAGGTGGGAGAGCCCTTCAAATATTAGCGCTGTGCCCTGGCTTCCCCATAAAGATCTTGTTGGCAACATCAAAATTATTCTCAGCTAACTAAAGCTTCATCTACAATATTATGTTGTTTGAGAGCACTGTTCTGCATTGGAAATATTAGGAAGTAGTGCTGGGACCTGGGCGGAGGGGGTGTGTGTGAACCTTTTTTTGGAGCTTTCCCTCCTGCTTGCTTTTATTAACAAGTCTTTCTACTGATCTGTTTTCTCGTCCAAGTAGAGACGGTCTGCGGAGATGATTCTCTTTGCTCTGTGCTGGTTTCCACTAGAGTAAAATGACTCTGTTCCCTGTATGGGAGGGAATTTTTTTTTAATACCCCTTAGGATGGCCTTTCCAATTTTTGCCTGCTTTCTTTCTTTCCTCCTTCTTCCCTCCCCTGCCCATTTGCTTATTTCTCCATCTCTCACTCATCATGCCTAGACTTTCAGAAAGAACTGTATGGGACTCCCCCCAGTATGTCCACACTGTTTCTCTAGGAACATTTTGGCACCATACCAAATAAAGAAGGAACACCTGCCTTTTTTCTAAGTAGATCTTTCAGCTACATCAGAACAATTCCTGAAAGGTCACAGCTGAATGTACACTCTTAGTAAATACTGTTATACTGCATGGATCTAGAAGAGCTACCTTTTTGCTAGGAATCTGAAACACCTGTACCTTCCCCAAATCCTGATCATTCCCAGCTGTTTGTCTGAAGTAGCAAGCAGCACAGACATCGTGAATTTTCTCTTACTGCTGTGTACATTCTTCTATGGACAAAGGCTGCCGGGTACTGGGGTAGAGGAATTCTCTTCCTGCCATGTTGAAACCCATATTGGGATTGTGCTACTCTTTAGCTGAGCTTGGAAATTTTAAGAATCGAGATACAAGCAATTAAAGCCAGTCTAATCTGCAGCCTAACAATTAGGATATTCATATTGGAACAGGCTAGGATTCTGCTCCTTCCTCTCCGGCCTTTATCTAATAGTAAATGGATATATTTGTCAGATAGATAGAAGACAGAAGCCCTGACTAGCTCACAGTCTCTGCATCATTTAAGAAGAGGTAGCAATTATGTCTGAGTTTTCTGTAACTGAGCAAACCAAGGCAGCCTGATAGTGATATGCTCAGAATTTTACATAAACTTAGCTACTCATCAGCCTGAGAGATGGAATTTCAAGAAGCTGGTATTTTGCTGAGAGGGTCATTGCATTGAATGTGGCTGTATCCTTATTCAGGTTCATTATTATTTAGATTGAAAATCTGTTTTCAATGTGGAAAGTGGATATTTTCTAAATATGCAAGAAGAAGACAGTCCGTGTTCCTTGCAGATGGGAAGGGATTGTAGATGATCCCTTCCTGCAGATGCAGAAGCAGATCCTGCAGATGCAGAAGGGATTGTAGCAGAGATACCTCCCAGCAGTGCATAGATTAAACAAAAAGGCATCTAAATAAATATTGCCTTATTACAAAATATATTTGATACACTGTTTATTCATCTTTTAGGGAGGTTTATTTACTTTGAGTCTGGTTTGGAGTTATTAGTGTTATTTTTTGTTTAATTTGTTGCCTACTGGTTCTACGCCTTCTTAAACAGTTCTTGTGTTGTAAAACACTTTCTGGTTTTCAAGCTAGTACCCTTGTACGATGACAAATGTATTGTCAGGCCTGGAGACTTTGAGGGCAATACTTTAGAGAATTGGAGTACAGGCACAGAAGCAGAGAAAGTATAGAAGAATGCTGTGGTAGATAGAAGAAACCTTTGGAGTTAGCACAGAAAGGATGTTGGATGGGATTCATTTCCCAAGAAGCCTCTCATCAGGAAGCCTGTGTGTTTTTAACGCTTGAACTGTTGTGAAGCAATTTGTAGGTTGTGGTTCTTCCCTCAAGGCAAAGCTTATGTTTAAAGCATCAGTGTGATATTATGAATAGATTTCATTTAGAAGGAAGGCCAAATGAAAACATCATGTCTATTTCTTCCAGGAAATTCTGATGCATCTCTTCATTTATATCTTGTCTCATCAGGAAATTTATTGGCCCAAGGAGAGCTGCCAAGGTTTCATTTGGGTGAATTCTTCATTTTTTTCTTCAGTAAAATGGCTTAGCAAAAAACAATAAATTGCTATCTAATTTTGTTTCTTTATCCCTTTGCAGTATGCAGTTTTCAGTTATATTTCTGGAAAGTGTTACTTCAGGATAGCAATAGATTTCTGTCATGGTTGTGGTTCAGGTTTAACTTGAATGACATTGCCTCTTCAGTACCAAAGGGACCTCTATCAATGATCTTGTAACAGTATAAAAGGAGTTTGGCAAGAGAAAGAAAGCAATTTCTACAATAATCATACAAAAGTGCTGATGTGGATGTCCCGGAAAACTGTTTTGGCTGTATACCAAATCATTAGTCATCTGAATGACTGTTCTGACTTCTGTACTCCAGTAAACTGTACCATTCAGGGTAGCATCTACTTCAAAGCAGTTGCTTGCTTTTTGTCCACTCTAGCAGAGAAATACATCACTGACTCTGCAAATCTGTTGTATACAAATGAAAGTGGAGGAGTGCTTGGGCCTATGATAGGGGAATCAAACAGCTAATGGGCAGCTAATTCAAAATATTTCTCTTGCAGAGTGGATGCAAGAGACAAATTAAAAATTAAGCTAAACACATTGGCTTAATTTTAAGAATTTAGAGCAGCACAGGAAGGTAAAACCCAACCAAAAGTGTCTGAGTGACGAAGAGGGATGAGCACTTCAGCACTGTCCTGTGAGAGGACAGTCAATGGTGCTAGAGGAGGAAACAGGCTGCAAAGCTATAACACATACAGACAAAATCAGTTAGGTGCTCCCCACAGATCAGATAAGCCAAGTTTATCCCATTAGCCCCTTTTTATGTAGTAATAGTGATGAAGGCCCTGGCAATGAGAATAAAGGTTAACATTTCTATAAACATACAGCACTGAACCTCCTCCTCCCCAGAAGAGGGGGCTTAATGTGGCCTGATGCAATCTTGTTAACCTCTGAGTCCCAGTATAACTTATTATAGGTTCTTGTCTCAGCTACAGCAATCATCTTCCTATGGCCCAATGGTACCTATGGCCCAAAGCACTGCTCAGGGTGGTTGCAGCATTGCCCGCTCTTTGTTCTAGCAATTCCCTTGAACTGGTCCCCTCACTTCCCTCCCCACCACTAGCCTCAAGGGAAAATTTACCAGTGACTTGGAGGCTGAAGGACTCCTCCAGCTCCCACCGGAGTCCACAGTTTCTTAAAACCCTTCTTATTCATCAGCTATGCAATATTGTCTACTACACTAGGTCCACTGACATTTTCCTGGTCTGCTTATCCGTCTTTCAGGAATTCTTTCCTGGTTTTCAGGCTTTCTTCCAGCCACCTTCTGCTGTGTGAAGGAAGGAAAAGGAGAAGGCTAGCCAGTGTTTTGTTTAAAACTTAGCTATCTTATCTGCCATTCTGCTCTGGGTCTTGCAATGCTTCTGTTTTAAAGTCTTTCTCTTTTCTGCATGCCTTTCACACTTGGTAAGTAGCACCAGGTTTTGAATTTGCCTGTTCTTAAATATTGTTTTGTGTAGGAGTCCTTTAGTTCCCTGAAGATCATGATGACTATGTCATGCTTCTTTCAAGAGAGGGTGGAAGGCTCCATTAATATTTCCTGGTTTTCTCAATTCCAGGATTTTCCATTTGCTTGAGACTCACAGTTTTATTTCTGATGATAGATACAACTGTTGCATCAGTGGCTCCACTGATATGTTGGTAAAAATGGTCTAGTGAACATTGAGATTATAATACATTGAGAAGGTAATAACAAAAGTTGTTGGAGCACTTAAACTAAGCACTATGAAAGTAGTATAGACATTATGGACAAAGTGATTGTTTTTCTTGTTATGATATTTTGTTACGGTCTACTCTTAACTCTCTAATATGTCTCCTAGGATTTGATGGAGCTCATTCAAAACCTCATCTTGCATAGTTACCAGCTTTTTGCATCGAGCAGCGTAAATAGATTCTCAATATAGTTTAAAATAGTTTAAGAGAGTATTGCAGTTACCCCCATATAATTGTGTAATGTGCCATATAACGCAAACAATTACTTGAATGTGCAGAACAAGATAAGACAATTGGCTTTCTAAAGACAGTTAGAGACAGTGACTGGATTTCAGTGGTACTTAAGCATATAATTTTTGTTTGAAATCAACAATGCTCCATTAGTCCTAGGTGGACTCAACACTTATAGAAGAGCTGAAAAACATTTATTTTAGAGTGTAGAGGATATATCAGTTTGCAGTGGCTCTCAGAGGTTTGCATATTATGCCCAGGTGTGTATGCTGCCTCTCTAAGGAAAGTTTCTGTATTGCCCTAGGACCTCTGTTATGTGAAAAGAAGGTTGCATGAAACAGCCTGAGCATATCAAGAGAAGATTTCTCCTACAAGTGCTTTCCTACAACAGGTGATTCATACTTGAAATCTAATGACAAGGCAAGGGATGAGGGAGGGCATCTAGAAATGGGTTAATGTCTTTTTTTGTGTGTCTGTGCATGCATAAGCTGATAGATAGCTGTGTCAATAGAGTTAAGTACTTAAGGCAAACCCCTGCCTGGTTTTATCCTAATAATAGGGGCATCAGTCCATCAGAGCAGTAAGAGCAAGTAAGAATTTTTTTGTTACCATAAGGTTCCCTGTGGTATCCCATGCTGTGATTCATAAAGGGAAAGGGGGAAAGGGAAAAAAAAAAAAAAAGGAGCATCTTGATTCTTATTTATCACTTATCCAGGGACAATGATTCCTACAACAAGGCAATGATCCCACAGGTCTTGAAAGTAAGTTCTATCCCTTCTTCATTAAACGATGTAATTTATCTCCCCTTGGAACACTGTGTTACTATCCAGCAAATACTAAGCAAATAAAACTGTTGGATCTTTTCTTGACGCTCATTAGATCTCTATCTTTGGTGTCACATATACCAATTGTGAGCTATGGCAAACGAAAAGATAAGAGAGAAAGGTGAATATTAGCATGACATTTGCATTTTAATTAGTGTCCTTTCATATTCCTATTATTGTAATTTAGAAAATAACTTACAGGTGATAATTAAAGAAAATGTGTTCATTCAATCTTTATCTAGGACTCTAGAAAAAATCAAAGTGATCTTTATAGCAAAAAGTTAACTAGAAGGAATCTTTCATATTGAGTTTATTCTCCTCTCATCACGGCCATGTTCAATTCGATTCATTAAACAATAGCTCTTAAGCTCTGTCTTAAACACTAGTTAAATTTCTGACCTCTTTTTTTCCCATTATAAAGCTGCTTCACTCCTGTGATGGTTAGAAACCTTTTCTCATTTCCAGCCTAAATGTATTCGTGACTGCTTTATACTCATTTATTCTTGTGCCAGTACTGCCTTTGAGTTTAAAAAGTTCCTGTGTCTCTGCATTTATTCTTTCTTCCCCCACTCTATGTATTAATAGATAGGAGTCTTAGCCACCCTCATTCTTCACATAGTTTAGCTTAACAAGCCAAGTTCTGCTAGTCTCTTCCAACAGCTCAAGTTTTCGATGCCTCTGACAGTCTAGGAAAAGTATACTACATCTGCTCAATCTGCAGCATTTCCATTGTGAGTCAGGTATCTTGAACACATGGAAATAAAAATGTCTGTCTCGCAGATGAGGTCCTGCTAGGAAAATGTATGTGAAGCATACAGAAAAATTAAAATGTATAACATATCTCTGTCCTGCTGGTTTTTTACCTGGTTATCTTCTGCAATGGGTTTCTGTGTCTGTGTAAATTATAGGTTACAATTTTCTGACCTCATTGTGACAGATTTATTGTAATAGGGAATTTATCTCTGCCGATTGTTATCTATTCATTTCATCACAATTTTATTATCATTGGTTCTTCACTTCATAAATATAGAACCAGAGGTGAGTGATACCAAGGACAGAACTTGTTCATTGGTTCTAGAGATGCTGGAGCACTCCTTGAGGACCAGTACACCATCTTGTTGATGTGAGATCTTGGGTCATGTTTGTCTTTTTTGCCTTGTTTACAACTTATCACCGCAGAATGATTAATTCAGGTACCTTGCTTCTACCTCAGATCTGATGCTTTCACTTCCATGCCCTCCAGATCTCCTTCTAGGAGTCTATAACAGTTTCTCCTAGTAAAAAACCTGCCTCAGTACAGGCTTCTTACTATCCTGAATTGGTTGTGACAAACAAAAATCTGCTTTGTCCGTGTTATTCTTTCTTTTACCTCATGTGTCGCTACACCATTAATGTACGTTATATGAGCACCTTCACCTCAATTTCTTTATTTCTTTATTACCTAAAGAGAGTGTATTGTTTGGCACACCTCTTTCTCTTCCACCAGGTTTTATTTCTCTCTGCAACATCAATTTTTACATTCTGGATCAGTGGTTAGAGTTGCTCCTCACAATAGTATCCTAGGAGCCCTCCCAGACCCAGTTTCCTTGAAGGATTAGATGTAGCAGTTTAATTTACACCACTGTCTATCTGGCTACTACTCTCACCCATATGGGTACCTTCTGCTCTTTTCAGCAGGTTTCTGTTCTTCTCTCATTAGAAGCCTGAATCAAAACCCAGGACTCCTCCTTTCCTAGCTGAAGGGAGTGATAATAACAGTGACATAAAATGAGAACTAGGTACAAGCACAGATGGAAATTTTCTGTTAGAATAACAATTGTGATTAATCTGCATTTCAAAATTTGTGTCCCCTCATCCCCTGTCGTTTCCCCCACCCTGTGACAAAGTCACCAGGAGGTTGCTACAGCTCCATGCTACTGTTTTACTGTTCTACACCTTTAAACTATTGTGATAAAAAAGGTGATCAATACCTCAGTTACAAAAGAGTTTGGAGGGGAGGAGAGGGTTTGCCTGCTTGTGAGCCAGACAGCTCATCTCATGCAATGAGGCTGAACAACTTCTGTTTGATGATTGTCACGGTTGGGTGAAGTGGAGCAGGGAGGGAATAAATGTCTTTCAAATTAGATTGCAAAACTACAGGGGAAAAATGCCTGCCTTGAATTTTTAACCAACCACAGATCTGGTTAACTAGAATCATGTCTTTATTTAATTTGATAGCTACTTTCCTAATTTAGGCTTAAATTGTTACAGTCCAGCCCTTTTCAAGAGGGGTCTGTTCTGAGGCTGGTTTTGCTTGCACAGCCCTCGACGGGTGCCACTAAGGGCAGCTTTGCCTACCCTCTCTGCCTCCCCCAGCTCTCAGTGAGTGCAGTTGTCTCCACACAGGCTCTGTGGGAGCCTCTGGCAACATCAGAAGTCAGCTCATGGCATCCTAAGCCACCTAAGCCCGAGACACTCTCAGGCACCTGGGGTGTCAGGTGCTTCAAAGGGGGCAAATTCACAGCCAGGACAGACTGCGCCTCATCTTGAGAGGCAGGCGGAGGGGGCCCTCAAAGGCCAGGGCAGATGTAACCACTGAATTTTAATGGAAAGGCTGCCTTACTGGGTTACGGATTGGCAACCCCAAGGCTTTACATGGTTCTGTTTGCTTTAGCAAAGTCTAAAAACGCACTTGAATTCATTGTTGAACCAGGACCTCTCAGATTCAGACAATAAAACTGAATAAGCAGAATATGAGGTAAATCTCATATGAACTTTGCTTCCAACTAAAATGCTTCTATCCTATTTCTCAGATGGTAGCAGTCAGTTAATTTGCTTCTGTTGCTGTTCTAACAGACGAATTACAAATGTGTTTGCTTTTCACAGTAACTTTGGGTTATGCTGGATACATCACGTTCGCTTTTGACTGAACAAAGTGGATGCCATGTTGCCAGTCATTCTGTTTACACGAAGCTTTTCATCATCAAAATTTATACTGTGCTCTGAATTGGCAATGGTTTGCAAGAGTGATACATGGAAATACTCACATGATAGAGGTCAGGCGGCTCTTCAGAGTGGCAGCGAAACCCTTTCTTTAGAAGCTTAGGTGAAATTGTGACTGTGCTGATTTGCACCATTTAACAAGCTGGCCCTCCAGTATTAGCCCAGGGGGACAATAAATTTCTTTAGAATATCTGTAATTCAGCAGCAACGTTCCTATCTTCCTGCTGCTAACCTCCAAAGGAGTGCGATTGACTTATATTTGTTGTGGTTTCTCTGTCAGGAAAAAAAAAAAAAACAGGTAAATGGACCTGCCTCTGCCATCAGTGAGAGGTGTCGGGAGCAGCGTAATGGAACGATGGACAACTTGTTATGACACTCCTGGGGACCTGGAGGAAATCAGTTCAGCTTCTACCACTGGGGAAAGATTTAGGGTAAAAGAATCAATTTACCCCACACAACTTAGGCTTCAAAAGAATAAAGCTGTTCTTTCTGAGTCCCTGGCTGATTGTAGCGGACAGGAGAAATGAGGTGTCACTAATCTTCCCGCTGCTTTCGCTGGCCATTTGAGGAGCACAGATCTCTTTTTAAAGGCATCCTGCAGGCAGGTCTGTCGCAGGTGAGTCCATCTGCAGTGACGGTGTGGCTCTGCAGTGGTACACACGTAATGAGGAGGAGTTGTCCGCTTCAGGGTCTGGAAAAGGTTAGGTTTTGGAAAGAAAGCATCCTTTCATTTTCAGGATAAAAGTCTCTAAATGCCATGTTTAGTTGGGTTAGGGCTTAAATTATTTTCAATGGGACACGTCAGCTTACTTAATCAACAAAAAGGAGGCCAATCCAGTGGAGGACTAAATGCTTTTTCTGAGACTGCATTTGCTTCAAGTCTCAGCTTTGCTGTAGCCAGTACAATTAGCACTAGATTTGGTAATGGGACCATGAATTTTATTCCTCTTTTCCTTCACTGCTTTTGAAAACTTCACAGTCTAAGGAAGCCCTAATCCTTAGCTTATGATTTGCAGCCTTGTGTTGGATTATTTTTCATTGTTGTTTGGGCAAAATGCCATGATGCTAAAATAACTGAAAATTATTAGGACAGCATAAGCTAGGACAGTTTTACAAATAGTAATTGTAGCATGGGCATCTGCAAGATGCCTTGCTGTTCAGTGGCTAGGATGAACTGACCTGGCTGTGCACCAAGGATGATGGGCATCCCTGCGTGCAGGGTCTATGCCCTGCCTCATGCCTTGTCTCACCTTTGTCAGAAAGCTGTCTTTAAGAGGTATCCTGTTTGGACTTATTTCTGTGGGACCAATCACAAAACAATTGAGCTGCTGTGAGCAGGAGGTGAAGGGGTGATGTACGTATGAGCAGGACTGAACTCTGCAGAGACGGCATCTGGCTCGTGCAGAAAGGCATTTTAACAAAGCTAGGACAGTTCTTTCCTGCAGGCTCCCACCGTGGAGCAAGTTCATGACCCTTGTTCTTTCTCAAGCAGACATATTTTCAATTAAAGCTGCCTCCTTAACAGAAAAGGATACATATTAGAAAGGGCAGGCTGGAACATGTGATGGGTCCTCCAGGCTCTTCCCCTGCAGTGTGACTAGAAGAATGGCCTCAGGCAAGGCTGCTTATGAGAAGGGGGAAAAAACTTTCTCTTGCTGCCTTTCAAGATAAGGCAAAGGTGGAGGACATTTTTTTCCTCTGTGAGTTGGGTTTTTTTCCTCTATATAGCTATCCCCTGTCACAGTTCAGGCAGCATTAGTGTGTCCATTATAAACCTGTTTGTGTGAAACATCCCATCTATTTTATATGGTATCTTAAAAGAAAATAATGTATAATTTATAAATGTGGGGATGAGAAAACTTTTGGTTTGGGGAAAAAAAAAACAAAAACGGCAAAGAGAGAAGCTGCTGTAACATTTTCTTCCACACAGTGTCCCACTGATATCAGTTGCATGTCTCCTACTGACCAGATTACTGGGTCATCACTGTTCTGGCCTCATCAGTTCTTGAGTCTTGCTTGATCTGAACAGTCTGCAGGGCTGGCTCCTTTCATGGCCCCACTGTCATTCTTTCTGGGACAGACTTGAGGGTAACCCTCAATAAATCTTTTCTAAGAAAACCCTTGCACTTGAGTTTCCTTGTTTCTCAGGACCTGCCCCTCCATTTCGTATTTTGATTAACTCCCATATTACTCGGAGCACTGACCTCTCTGAATTCTTTAAAGACCCACCAAGGTGGAAGTAAATACATGCATAGATTCATCCTCTTTGCTCTCACTAACTAGTACAAGTACGCAGATCTTGTCACAACAATAAATGACAAAAGAACAACCATAGAGGGTCAGGCCAAAGGCTTGTCAAAACCCATATATTGACCCTGACAGTTGTCAGATGCTGATACTTCTCTATAGACTCTGCTGCTCTCCACTCTCCATCCATTTCCTCACCACTCTTGGGACAGAGCCAAAAGTCCCGCTTCCTTCCTCTCTCTCTTCTTCAGGTGGCTACTCCTCTGGAGGCTCTTTTGCTGCTCCATGATACTTTCTGTATCCTGTAATATGGAGCAATAGAGAAAAGAGAACAGGTTCTCTGTTATAAAATAAGGAAGTAGACATCTAACAAATCCTTGAGATACAATCCTTGAGACATAACTCGAGTTATTCTTTCATAGTGGTTATAGCGGAGCAACAGTTGTATGGACTATGAATAACACAACCCCTGATGCTCCCAGAGTTTGCTCCTGGTGTCCAGCAGGAAATGCCCTTCCACTCTGCAAAACTGCAGCAGCTCAAGAGCTGTGCTATCACTGACTGTCTGCAAGCTTTTATTCTGGTTAAAGAGCCAGAATGTTGTCAAATGAAAATGAATGCTGTCACAAGCAAATTTAGTGTCTGTGTTTACAGCAAGCAGTTCTTCCAGTTCTGATTAGGACATGGCTCCATCTGTCTCTGGTTGGTCACTCCACCATATTTTGTGGAAGACCTGTGTAATTTAAAGGAAAACCCAGATTTGAAAGCAAACTACAATTTTGTCCTTGCCCTGCTTTGCTTTGTCTATACCCAGTATTTCTATTCCTTTTGATTCCCTGATTCCCACAAAGCAGAGAACACGAGGCTGTTTTATTTTACTGAATAGGTAATTGATGCATCCACTTTAAAATTATCTAAGGTGTTTTTTTGGGTTTTTTCTTTCTTTTCCTCAGCGGTTAAAAGCCTTCATACACATTGGCTTGTAGGCCACCCTGAAGTGATTCCAGCATGGAGCTTTCATAATAAGTTGCACTCATTGGGTTGAAACAATAACTTAAAAGTACCAGTGGGGAAAAAAATATATAATCTCTTTCTATTTGGATTCCCCTCAGTGGACAATGATGGTTAGATTTGTTTTAAAGTATGAATATAAAACCCAGACATATATCAGCCACTTCCACAGTCGCTGCTGCAGTAGCAAAATAACTTCAACAGACAGGAGGGAATTGGCTTAGAGGAATGTAACAGGACACAAGAAAACTAAAAAATATACAGATTTGTGTGCCCATGCTCTTAGGATTTTCCTAAATGTAGAACAGGTGATACTGAAATAGGTACCCATGAACCTGTATTGGTTTTTTTGTAAATCCAGTAATGCTAATTGTTCTTGTGCACAGCACTGTTTTCTTTGTGACACTCTTCACAGCAGCTCTTAACTCCCAGTTCTGTGCTTTAATAACAATACCATCTGGCTGAGGTTTTCAGACTTGCCTCTGGGGGTTGAAAGCCTGTTTTTCCATTATAATTAATGAGATTTGGGTGTCCAAAACCCCTGGGCAGCTTTGAATACATCACCTGCATCTTCTTGGGTTCATAAGTGCTTTGAGACTTTCAGAACAAAAAGCCATTAAGCTGACCTGAGATGATAGGATGCTATGCAGTCTTAATGCTTGACACACTAGTTTGTGTAAAGTGGCCAAAGCTTGCTTTATTGTACCTGAAAGGGAATGTTGTTGGCTTGGTTAAGAATGAACAAACCTCTTGAGGACCTTATGAAGTACATTTAATTTTTATTCCTAAAATAGTTGACTAGAAGGTCAGAACACTATTTTTTTGTTGTTCAGTATAAATGCAACATTTTTAATATCTTACATAAGAGCAAAATTTGGTACTCATAAAAGTACATAAAATTCTGGCAGCTGTCAGTAGCACCAGTTATCTGTGGTATGACAAATATGCAATAATTTGTTTCAACATGCTATGGACCAGGAGTGGCCAGCCTTAATGGCAGGTTCCAAAATCTTCACATGATCCCAATCAACAAAATCCCTTCCGTATTTACAGAAGAGATGAGAAAAGAGAGCAGGCAGTTGCTTCTAGTCATCTTGCAGGCTGGATTTCAGTGGCAAGAGCAAACCTGAGCTGTCCCTCCTGCGTCATTTCTCCCAGCAGCTGGGGGCTTGGAGGCTCCCACAGCTGGAACAGCTGGACCCAGCTGTGCTGGGAGTCACACTTGAATTGCACATGGCTTAAAAGCCACCCTCTGGTCACTTCGTTCTTAAGCAAACTGCCAAATAGCTGGAGAGCAGAAACGCTGCACCAAAGTATTTCTGTCCTGCAGGTAAGTAATGCCTGTTGGATGGCAGATGTATTTCATGAGCATCTGCGTAAGAGGGTCTTCAGCGTTTATTATGAAGCTTTGCTCCATGAAAATTGTGTAAAAATGGAGTTTTGTAAGACAGAATTAAAAATGCTTTCTATCTACTGCAGGAGAATCCTATCAGCAGAGGTAGGATAGATGGGCTCACTAAAATAGTAAATGATATAAAAAGAAAGTGGCTTCATGCAGAGGACAGTCATTTGCAGTTAAATGGCAAATAAAAAATAAGTAGTGAGTCAGTTCAAATAATATTGTTTGGGATAATCCATTTGGGTTTGCTTATATAATCTATTTATATAAGAATCTACATAAAAATCTCTGCACTCACTCTTAAGAGTCTTGTTCATTTTTATGTTGTTTTGGACTTATAACAAAGACCCCTTCTGTATGCTTTGCAGACCAAAAAAATTGGTTTGTTCTTTTAATAAACTCATGGACTATCAGAATTTTCATGCGATAATCTTCTGGACTTAAATATGCTGTCTCAAATATGACTCAATTATTAGATTTGTAAAACTGCATATGGGAGGATGTGGTTTCATGCTCAGTGTAAGCAGATACATATCTTGTACCACCTCTCAAAATACCTATTTTAACTGCAAGATCTCAGCTTTCCCTTGTGCTAGTGTTAGCAGGGAGCAGATCTGGTTGAAGACTAACCTGCATTTGGGAAAATTAAAAAAAAAAAAACAAACCACAAAGTTTTCAGCAAGGTCAATTTGCTTGGCTGAGCCAACACAATGAAAGGATGGAAGGACAAGGCTAAGGACAGAGCAGGAGTGGGAATCACGCTTCTGGCATCCATGTGGTCTCAAGTTGGCTAATGCTTCTTGTGCCATCACGCTCTGAGTTGGTATGAACATGCCTATACAGAAAACGTACAGGCAATTTAGGACATCAGAAGCAGCTTGCTACATGCCAGCATAACATAATTGTTGATAAATCATGTTGCTGGCTTTTGGGTTTGGGTTTTTTTGTGTGTTTTTGAGGTTGTGAGGGTTTTTTTTTTAAGACTGCTAGCTCTATATTCTACAAGGACTTTAGGCTAAATCAGAGAAAAAATTAGCTATGTAAGTATATGCAGCAATTTCTCTGTTAGTGAAACAGAAGGAAATCCTGACAGACCTAGATGAGAGGGAAGAAAGGACAGCAGTTTTCCCAAGAATGAGACACGTTTCAGAAAAAATGCTGTGTGTAAAGAATATGACAGTAGGCTCAGTAGGACGTCAAAAGATATGGGTATGGTAATGTCTTCATTATTATTTGTTACGGATTTCAAAGACTGCAGACTGGCCTCTGGAACAGTTTATTAGCTGGGCTCAGCAAATCACCTCTGCCCTTGTTTACTGGTATAAGTGAGCAAAAAGGGAATAATACTGTAATTCAAGGAATTACAGGGAATTCATTACAGAGTGTTTGCACCATGTAGCCAGTTGTTAAATGATATAAACATTAAAAAGGCAAGACCCCACTTATGCTTCTGGAAGGGTAGAACCTTTGTATTAAAGTGAAAAATAATGTTACCCAATTTGAAAGCAATAATCCAAGAGGGGATTGTTGATTCATGTATACTGTAAGAAAATCATTGTGAGCTACTGCAGGCTTCTATTTATTTTTTCATGTTTCCACCACTCCCCCCCAACACAGTAGCTGATCTGTGACTGAAATATTGTTTTTCCATCCCCCAGATGGCAGTGCTGCCTTCCAAGATAATAACACTCAGTAGCTCCGTGAGAGAAATGCGTGCCGGTCTCTGGCTGGCTTACATGCCATGTTTCTTTGTTTCAGGGGAAATATGCTACAAATTCTCACGTAACAAGACTAGGGTAATCAGGATGGGCTTGCTCGTCCAAGTCTGACACAGCAGCCATCTTCTGCTAGAAGCAACCACCAGATCACAGCCCACGCGTAAGAAATGATGTCTGCGAAAGCGAGTTGGAATTTCTACTGAACTTTATTTCAAACGTGCGGTTTCTAAAACCTTTTAGGTGGACTAGAGAAGAAATAAGTGAGATGGCCAATTTGGCTTTTAAAGGAGCTGCAAAAAAGATTGTGTGTAATCTTGGTCCACAAGCCTTTGGTGTTGGGCCTAATCCTCCTTCCATTTTCCTTACCAGCACAACCCTTGCAGTCCCCAGCAGGGTAGGCACTGAGCAGCGCTATAGATACTTCATTAGGCTGTTAAATCTTGCACTGGCTTGCAGGGCGAGATACTCGCTTGATCCCTCTGTGCCTTACTCTGTGAATTTGCATGGTCCCCTCAGATGCCTGAGTAAGAACCAAACTCATTTATCCCACCCTGGGCTGCCCCCACTGAGATGTAATAATGCACCTTTAGTGGGCAATCTTTAATGTTAATTAATTAATCCTAGATGTAAAATAAAGGGTGTAATGGAATAAAAGAAACCTGATGCATGAGGATGGCTGCCAGCTCTAGTGGCACTGAAGAGGGAACAAGGAGCTCTCAGCCCCTCGAGAGGACCCAGGAGAGTCAACCCAGTTGTCACGGAAAGCAAAGCTTTTTAGCAATTGAAAATCCAACTGAATGGTCTAGCATGTACCCTTGTATTTTGGAAATTATGAGAAAGGTACTTCCAAGTTGGGAGGGTATGATCTTTGTCAAGGATCTTCACTCTCATTACAGCTTTTTTTGTGGCTGGCAGGCAAGAAGCAGAAAAGGGAGTTTGTGGCAGTGTTTGCATCTTGTTCCTTTCCTTCACTGGAGATATTTTTGTGTGTCAAGCCCTCTCCAGAAATTTCTGCTACTTCTTGAAGATCCTAAATCACAGGTAGCAAAAGAATACTCTTAAAGATAATCCTCTGACCCTTTCCCTGGCCACCCATTTTGTGGTTTACAATTCAGTGAGGAGAGGCTTTTTTCCATCTTTCCTGTCCAAATGGTCCCAGAGTCAGTGAGGAAAGGTTAAATGCAAGAAGAGCTGGGATGCACATTGCCCTTCCCCTGCCAAGCCCAGGAGATGTGAAGGCCCATGGCAGAGGATGATGATGGGGCTCCCCGGGCCATAGGTGGGCAGGGAGGAAGGAGGGGAGGACAGCAGTAACCACACGGAGAGTCAGTGGCAAAGGCTTCATCCCCAATCTCTTCTGGAGGTGGTGCTGCTCTGTGCTGCTCTTTAATTGGAGCAAGTGGTAAATATAACTTGGCCTTCCCAGTTAATAGGATAAGAGAAATGCAGATTTAGTTCAGAGCAGCTACTGTGTTGCTAACGGTGCTTGGGTCACAGCTTCCATCCTCAAGCCCTCCATTATCCTCTTTTATTCTCTTTGCTTTTCTACCTGAAAAAAAATAAAATCCCTTTTTCAGGAGGGAAATGTTTATTCTCCCTTTTCAGGTTTCTCTAATTCCCCCCTTCCTCATCACAAATTCCTGTCACGTCCAGAGTCATGATTTCCAACCCCTCACCTTCATGACCACCCCTTCCACTGACCTCAGAAATTAATAACCCACCTTACCTAAAATGAAGTTATCAAACATAAATTGTGTGTTTGCAGCTCTACTACAGCTGGAATTTCTTTTCTCTTCTCTGCTAGCTGTAGAGAAGCTTGTGGAAAAATCTGAAAAACTTAAAACTAAAAAACTTAAAATCAAACCCATAAGCAATAATTCTTTTAATTTTTTTCCTAGTAGGAGCACTCAGCCGTCTAGCCTACTGACAACTCCAGGACCTCCTTATCACTCCAACACACCCATAGTCCAACAAATAAACATATTTGTAAAAAAAAAAAGCAATAGAGATGGTATTTGAAACAGAGGGGAAGAAGCTGTCCTTCAAAATAGGGTCTGGATTTTACACTATTTTCTCAATCAAAAGCCCTCTCCTTCTCAAACATGTTAGCAAAGATGAAAAAGACAGTTTGGTTTAAAAGCTGCATTATCAAACCCCTAAAATATCTTTTTTTTTAGCTTAAATCTTCATACACAGGGAAGAGGGAGGAGGAACTCAGCCATCTCAGCCATTTAAAGACTCATCTGCTCATCCACAGAATTTGATTTTAGCTGTCACCAACTCACCTGAAATGATTATATGGGAAACCAAGCTTATCAACTCCAGTTTCCCATTTCCAGTGATTACAGTGCTTTGCAATTCTGATATTTTTTGCCTACAGAATGTGGCAGCCTGAAATATAATCTTGGTTTATTTTTTAAATAACCAGATTGCTGAGTTCAAAAGAAAAGCAACACAAAATAAAAACAATATTTCTGCTGCTTCAGAATAAAGATTCTTCCATCTTTTAGAATAAGTTTGCTGCCAAACTGCTGATTTTTCCATGGCTAGAACATATTTTTCATTTAAAAGTGAAACATGTAAATTTTACTGAAAACAGAGATATTTTATCTGAAATTAAAAAATCCAGAACAGCCTTTTCCCCTCTAAATAGAAGAGAAAGTTTGTAACTGCGTTTTATTATTTCCTTTATATGTGTACTGAAAAATTATGTTTGACATGAATTGGAAATAGAATCTACCTCTTATTTCAAATGTATTAAATTGGAAGACGGTAGCAAAACTTGTTGCTATGGTTGGATTAAATCACCCTGACATTAATATTACACATCCTTCATTATTAATAGACAATATAAAAAAAAATAACCTTTGGTATCTTCTACTCAAGACTGAGGTGGTACACCACCTTCTGGGATACAGCCGCCTCTGGGATACTTGCAGGGCCCACATGGATAAAGGGATATGGTTAAGGATTTCTCCTTCTTTTGTATGGAAATACATGTATTACTCTGCCTCTGTGTGAAAAAAGGCAGGAGTAACATTAGAGAGTCTAAGAAAAGGAAGTAGTTAGAAGAAAACTAAAGATTAAGTTTTTTAGGATCGAGGATTAAATAAAAAGGGGCTGTGAGCTTCCTCATGCCCAAGTTTTATTCTTGTTTTGGCCACGGAACCTTAGTCGGAAATATACAGGTTGCATAGGAGAGATGTCTGTCTAATCTTAGATTTTCCTTTGAACCAAAATCCTCTGTCTAACTGCTTGGGTCAAAAAGGGCAGCCGTGTTTTACAGCTTAGCCGGCAGAACTTGGTTAAATGTCTGTCTCCTGACAAATCAGTATTTTTGAAAACAGAAGTGACTCAGAGACACGTGAGGCAGGAAGGCTGTGCACCTCAACAACTGGCAGCTGTTTTACTCTCCAAATCCTCCCAGGGAAGGCAAACTTATAGGCAAAATTTATTTTGATTCAGTGGCATGTATTGTAAATATGCATACTATTAGGACAAAGTGCAATATCAGATGCCCCTCATCCAATTTTCCTGGTTTGAGTAAGCGGGAATTTATTGCAGGTCCTCTTCCATAGCTGGGCATAACTGGGAGCCCGCCTGCTCCTTGTTTTGTCTTTCTGCCATCGACTACTATGCAGCTGAAGGATAAGGTTTATTCCAGCCATTTTAATTGCAGTGTTCATCAAGACTACTAATAAACACAAACCACTGCAGTGGCACTTTGTGTTTCAGAAAGATCTCACTCTGTCTTGCACAGTGACAGATTTTGTTTTCTTTACTCAAGTGAAAAATATCTGATTCAGCCGGTGAGCAACTGCACTGATTTCGCCAGGTGAACTGGAGGGGGCCATCCCTCAGCACTCACAAGGACAAACCAGCCTGGCCCCCCATGATCCTTACCAGGGAGCAGGATCACACCTGGATCCAGATTGCATTTCAGCCAGATATTGTCAATTCCCATTAACTTTAATTTTTTATTTATTTATTCACAATTACCATCCAGAATAGTCAACCTGGACCAGATTCTGACATTTTGAAGGTCTAATTACTAGTCTAACAGGGAAGCCTGTGTTAATTGTCAGTAAGATAGTGTGACTATTATCAAAGTAACTGCTGGCAACATACCCAAATGCCTGTTATCAGCAAGGGAGAAAGTCTGCCAACTTTATGCTAAAGAGAGTTTTTACTCAGAGTGGGATTTTGATTCTGGAAGTTAAATCAAAATGTAATGGGTATTTCCAAAAAGAATTATTATGAAGGGATACTGAAAAGGACGGTGAAGCAGGGAGAATAAGAAAAAGCTGCATGGGAAATTTTTCCCTGGATGCATAATTTGGTTGGAGGGAAACAGAGGATGGGGAACAGAGAAGAGGAGAAATTATATTTTCTTTTGAAGCACTGGAGACTGGAGACAGGTTGTTGGGAGTGGTACAGGCGTACTCCTACTGCTTCTAAAATTTCTCAGGGGCTTGATTAGTGTAGCTTGTTCAGGTTTAAAGAGACTGACTCATTTGTGGGAAGGAAAGGATATTTCCACAGGGCAGATATTTGAGACCTGTTTTATTTCTATTTTTCTTGCCCTATTGCATGGGGCATTACCACAGATGGTCCACAAATTTGACTTCACAAATTTCTTCCTATTGCAGAGACCCTTGATCTCTTCTGCTCTGTTTTTGTAACATGTTATTATAATGTGCTTTTACTGTTTAACAGTAAGCCTTTAAGCCTGAGAGGTACACGGAGGGTACTCAGGGGTATTTAGTATAGATGTGTATGAAGTGAAGTCCCATAGACCTTTCTGAACTAAATTTTTATTGTGTTTGCCTGTATCGGTGAGGGAGACAAACCTGTTAGAGGAAAGAACCACTTAATGGCACCTAATGCCATCACACATAGAAAAGTTTGCCATGAAATCACATGCCAGCTTGTAGCCTGCTCCCTGTGGAGCACTGGACATGCCCTTGGGCAGGACTCCTACCCCCAGGGCTTCATACCATACAACCATGGCAAGTATTTATCTCCATTTTTTTTCTAGGTGAAAGTAAATAGGCTTGACCAGCTCCCGTCCGGTGCATTTACTTCATTAAGAGAGGTACACGGAGGGTACTCAGGGGTATTTAGTATAGATGTGTATGAAGTGAAGTCCCATAGACCTTTCTGAACTAAATTTTTATTGTGTTTGCCTGTGTCGGTGAGGGAGACAAACCTGTTAGAGGAAAGAACCACTTAACGGCACCTAGTTCAAAGGGAAAGAAACCCAGGATAACTTGAAAGATGATCACATATTGGTACTGACTACCAAATTCTCTGTTGGGCTATGAGATACATGATAACTGTTCCTCAGAAATGATCCACTAACCACCACTAAACAATATGGAAACGTAAAATATGTAGATTCCTCTGGAAAGTAATCAGTCAGCTCATTTCTGTTATCTTTGCAATGCTTCTTTCTAGAGTAGGTGCTGGAGGGATCTCTTTGTGGCACTGGATATTTCCACTCACTGAGGCCAGCTCAGTTGTTTGAAGATGCTTACTCCACTGGGAAATTTCTTTTGATGTACGCTCTCTGATGCTTTATCCCATTCTGGTAAGAGGATCTTAGGATGTACTTGGTAGGAGATAGTAAAAATGCTTCCCATAGAAAGTGGTAAAACTTCGTTTTAGAAAGCCATGCTTTTTGCCCATCTTGGGAAAGTTTTAAAAATATAGACAGTGTTTAGAAAATCCAATTGAAAAAACAATCTATAGTTCAGATTCGTGGGAGCAGCTGCAATGGGATTTAAGTGAGGAGTCTGGCTTACAGGTATTGACTGTGCAAGATGACAGTATTGATGTTGGGCTGAAGTGCTTTTTCTTGGGATTTTCTATGTGGGAATCTATATGACCCTAGCTTTGAAACTCTAGTCATACTGCCAGGAATTCCTTAGTAACCTCCCTTTTTTCTTATAGAAACAAGATCATCTGATCCTCTTAGTATTTTGCCTGTAACGAAGGATCTAATTGTCTTTTTCCTCATTATTCAGGGTCTTGCCTATTAAAAACTCAAGAGCTAGTACAACCCCATTCTGTTTCCTTAAGTGTTAGAGCTTGAGTTTCCCAAAGGTAGTTTTAACTTTCTTGATTACCTTCCCTGCTGCACAATCTAGCACTGAAGTATGATTGCAGCTGTCAGTTGACCCACTTCTGTGCTCCTAATCTGAAAAATAATCCTAATTTAATTTATAAAAGAATGTTTGCTAATTTTTCATGGCACGGGAGATTTGGTTTGAGAATTAAGGTTTTTCTGGTGTTGAAATTCACAGGATTTTTTCAGTCATGCTTTGTAATACATTTCTTCCCTTTCCCATAATGACTTGGTTAAATACAAACTCAGTTTATTGTGACAAAGTGAAAGCGCAGTTTCTTGAACATTTTCTCTTTCTGCGTCTGCTGGGGCATCTTTGTTAATGCTCATTATGGGCCCATACCAAACCCTAACAAAGTAAAAGGAAATGTTCCCCTTGGAGGAATCTGACTTTGGATCACGCCCCCAAAACCATCAAACTCCCATTTGAGTTTAAATGGCTTCTCCGTCGCCAACCCTCCCACATCTTTGCAATGCATTGAGGGAAGGATAAAAGCTAACACTGTTGTAATATCCTTCGCTCATTTAAAAGCAATGCTTTTAGAAGGAAATAAATATGATATTGTGTACCCACTTATAATAGCCATGGGTAAAATTATGCTGCATTGGTTATTGTTCTTTACATATATTACCAATTGAAAAGGAAATGAAATTTGAATTACTGGACCCATTTGTACAAACACGATTGTTAATATTAATATGCAGGGTAAGTCAGTTGGCAAGAGCAGAAATAAATTAGTGCGTCTCTCGAACACAGTATTTCACTGGAGACTAACTGCACAGATGCTGAAAATACAATCCTGTAGTTAAACCAGTGTGTGGGGAGACTTGTCTTAGAGTTCAGGGGAAATATCGAAGCGCAGATTCCCTGCAGTAAGCTCTTATTGTCCAAAAGTCTACATGCGCTGCTGGGAGATTAGTAGTGTTCACTGAGAAAAAGCACTCTGCGAAGGGAGGAGCTGGTGGAAATAACAGCCTTCCCCATTTCCTTCCACGGCTGCCGGGCTCACACTGCAGCTGCAGGATATTCTAGATGGATTTTTCAGTTGAAAAAATAGCCACGGGGAGTTTATTTTTTGGAGGCTCAGGCAGAATTGTTAAAAACCAGTTTTTGAACCCTGCCTGTCTGGGTAGCGCTCAGGCTGACTTCCACGTGCCTCCGCTGTAAGGGCAAGCAGAAAGACTGCAGACACATTTATTACCCTCAGAAGTGCAAGCTCGCAGGATGAAACCCTGTCCCTAGTTCAGAGGTAAAGCTTTGGAGAGCTCACTGGGAATCTGACTAGTACGTTAGAAGTTTTGCTAGTTGATTATTCATGTTTCTAAACTCTTCTTCTAAAGACATTCAATTTGTGATCTTTCATTATGATCCTGAAAGACATATTTTTGTGCATCAAGTCCAAATTTCTCTTAATTATTAATTATCTTGCAGAAAATGAGCTTTTTGGGAGAAGGAAAGCCACCCACCATAACTACACATCCTTGTTTGTAATCCCCTTCATTATCTTTGATTCTTTCAAAAAAAAGTATGGTGGTTTTGCTGGCCCATTTCAAAGCCAAGTTTAAATTGCCTTACTGAGACAAAGCTGTCAATCTCTTAACCTGAAGAAACTTTACAGATCAACCAAAAGCTGTCTTTTTATAATAAGGAAGGACAACTTTTTCTGAAATCAAAGAATACTCTTGGAAATGGGCTTTATTTTTTTCTGTAAAATACTTCACATTTTCTTTCATTTTATCCATTCATCAAGATTTTCAAATGCAACAGTGGAAAAACAATGTTAGAAAAAAACAGGACGGTGACTAAAATGTTATATTCTGCATCTGAATGATAAGAATCCCATTAAAACTCAACGTTAAAGCATCGTTTGCTGGAAGAAAAAATGATCACAGCTTTGATAAAGAAAAACAAAAACAACCTTGGTTTTCAGCTTTAATCAAGTAATTTGTGACCCAGTAAGAGCTCTGTACTGCTGAGTTATTTTCAGAGCATTTATCACAGGTGTTTCACATGTGTTCAGCACATCCTGATTCTAATCCTCTTAATACGCTTAACAATAGTAAGGCAGCTTTTAAGAACAAGTGAACTGGCTCTCCTGGTTATTTTGGACTATGTTCTTACACAAGCACTATTTATTTGGGATTTGAATCCCTGTTTCAGCACTCATTTTATCCCAAAACCAACTCCATCTGTGCAGGGGGACTTCTTATCCTGCATCACTAGGCTGAACAGTTCCTGCTGTATAAAAACAGAGACACATACATGAGCAAATCTAAGACTTAGGCTAGTTCCTTCCACATTCATGCAATATTCAGTGTGCTGGACACCAACCATTTAAAGGAACTTACCTTGTTTGGGTGCCCACTATTTGGGGTCTTCTCATCCAGTTGACTGGCACCTGGGCCATATTGCAGGCTTGCATTATGATGCCATGCAAGCAGGAGCAGAAATAACCCACAGGTCTCTAATTAGCCTCATTAATTCATTACTTGTGAGAGCTCCTAGCTTCACTGGTCCTATGATGGATTGCAGCAAATGCAATGTGCATCCCAAGCCAAAGGTGAGAGCATGTAAGAGAGCAATGTCCATGAGATGATCTTCAGATCCAGCAGCAAATATTTCTGTTTAAGTATTTTTTTTTTAAGTGTTGCAGGTCATTTTTCTTCAAATGATTATGCTTTTACTGTGTGATAAATAAGATTCTGCCTGAAGATACTAGAGGGCATGTGGCACCAGAATAATATCTCTGCAACATATTTTGAGTGGTGATCACACCATTTCTAGCTCACCATATGGCTTAGTACAGATGTCCTAGCATTAAAATGACCTTCTTTATTACATAAAGGTCACAGATGCAGAATTCAACATTTTGTAACCCTTGGCAGGGGTACAGGCTATGCAGGGAGTACACCTGTTGCCTTGCCTGCAGTTCAGAACACTGTCACCCAATAATTGACTGAAATACAGGGCTTGAAATTTAGCTTGTATTGCTGTTGGTAACATCAGTTAGCAAACTTAGATGTTATTAAACCATTCAATGTGCTGAAATTAACAAATAAAAATGCTATCATCCTAGAATCAACTTCTATATAGGTTTTACTTTGGTAGCCCTAGTAACAAGAAACATCACGTCCTTCTTTTTTGAATCTCTGTCAATGGTCATTTTCCTTCTTTAAGAAAAGAAAGAATGGGAAGTAAGTTAAGGCAATGATCAGGGGTTTCTGTACTTAAAATAGTTAAATTATACTCCACTCAAAAAAATACTTTTTCTGCATCTTAATATTGGAGTGGGCAGACTGGCCAGCTTTAACCACTTACCCCTGCCCTGTCCCACAGAAGCTGCTCTGTTACTGAAGGGCTGAGTTGGGTTTCCCTGCCCTTCTCCCCAGACTTTGCACCATCTTCTGTTTCTGTGACAAAAAAAAATTGGGGTGTTCCTCAGCATGTTTCTCCTGCTGCTCCATGCTGCTTCAGTCAGGCAGCATGTTGAACAAGACAGAGTACTCAGCCTCTTGATTTGATCAGGATTGTATAGGTCAATAATGGGCACGGATAACCATCAAAACACACTTCTTCTCTCATAGGAATGTTCAACAGTATTGTCTTTTGCTGGCTATCACTAGAAAAAGTTGCAGTTTACATGCAGATTCAAAGAATTGTACATAGGATGTTTTAAACAGCATATTCTGAAGTTAGAGTAGAGTAGAGTAGAGTAGAGTAGCATAGCATAGCATAGCATAGCATAGCATAGCGTAGCATAGCAGAGAATAGAATAGAATAGAATAGAATAGAATAGAATAGAATAGAATAATTTCTGTTGGAAGGGACCTACAACAATCACCTAGTCCAACTGCCTGACCACTTCAGGTCTAACCAAAAGTTAAAGCATGTTAAGGGCATTGTCCAAATGCCTGTTAAACACTGACAGGCTTGGGGCATTGACCACCTCTCTAGAAAACCTGTTCCAGAGTTTGACCACCCTCTTGGTAAAGAAATGTTTCCTAAGTTGTGCTTGACATTGTTCTTTCCAGCTGACTATCCAAAAGTGCTTTTACACAGCCACTACAAATTCAGTAGTCCTTTTGGAGGGATTTCACCAGTACAATGCTAACATATTCAGGAATATCTCAAAATTATGTTCCCTCAGCCAGTCTCAGAGCACCCTATCACTCATACAGTTTCTGTCTGCTCTATGCATCTTCCTTAGCAGTGAGCTTTCATGAAAGCTACTGATTTAGTTTGTTTAGGATATAACCAAAACATGCTCCCTGACAACCTAATTGAACTAGGAACACCTGACATGGGAGCATTTCATTAAAAAGGGATATCAACGACTGATTTGTGATGTGACCTTTTTTTGATTATTAATAAAAAAATCCTAAGGCATACAAAAAGTTGACCAAAACAAACAAAAATCAAAAAAACCCCACCCAAGACCGTATTTTATTCCCACAGGTAAAGGGACAAAAAGAAGTGACAAGGCACAAAAGGTAAGGTACATGATGCTCAGTGAGATTGGCACAGCATTATGAAGCATCTAATTTCAGCTGCCAAAGGGGCTCATATTGATTTTTTTTTTTTCATTCTCTGTGTGTGCTTTTATAGAGACTTGAAATAGAGTCTCCATTTTGCTCTTATGAAAACCACATTTGTTGGAGGACAATGTGGGGGAGGAAAAAGAATAGTTCTTTCTGCTTGGAAAAATAGCAGCCTACTTAGTACTTACTAGAAGATTATACACCCTAAAGTTCTGAGAGGGTCCTGCTCAGGTACGTAGAGGGGAGCTGGATGCCTTAGGGGTATTTAGAAAAGTGATTTAAATCCATGCAGGCTGCTGTGTGTTTTCCTATTTGTGCATTGTGAAAGAGAGATCCAGATTCCAGACATCCCTTTTGGAGATACAAAACTTAAATTAAGGGCAAAGAACACAGAGCAATTCAGAAATACCTCCATTTGTACACCATAATTGAAGTTATTGAAAAGGTTGCTACAAGGAAAATACTCTTTCATCCCAGCAGCTACTGTCTGACAGGGATGTTCAGACAGGGAGTATGGAAAACTCCAGTCATCGTCCAGGTCTGACTGGTCAAAAGATCAACTCTTCATACAGTCAATCATTTCTGACAGTTAAGAAAACTCTAAACCTTTGCAAGATCAAAGGAAGATTTGTTAGCAGCACAAATACCTGAATTTGTTCCTCTTTTTAGAGAGGTTGTTATTATTAAGCAAAAGATGCAAAACATCTAAGAGGTGCATAGCTCTTATTAACAAATACATTTTATTGCAGGGTGAGGAAGGGAGAGAACTCACCTTCCTTACTTTTCCCTACTTGATTGTTGGGGAGAGGCTTTCACCAGAGCCCCTCCAACCTTACATCTCCACTATACCTTTCTAACAGCTGGAGAAGTGTCCAGCTTTCTGCAGTCACACACTTGTTTGCAGTTGTTCCCTGCACTGTGGTTCAGGGCTTTAAAATGGCCGGAGGCTGTAGCAGATGTATGGCTTGCACTGGAGCAGGAGATTTGTTCCACTGCTTTTTAGGACAACAAGTAAAAAAATAATAAAGTCTGTTAGACTTCCAGCAGAGGAAAGTAAAAATACTGTAAGGAGGCTGAATCTATTGCTGCAAATGTTAGCTGCCTCTCTCTGTTTGGCACTGTAACAGACCAAAATTTGAGCCATCCAAATGACAGTTTTAGAGAAGGGGGGAGAAGGGAGGACAACAAAAAAATTCTCATGACTCAAACATCTTTCCTTTTTCCCCCCACGTTATCTGGCAGAATTAAAAACCCAGCAGGAAATTAAACATATACACCTGACAAAGAACTGCTTAGAAAATGTGATGTGTGATTATAGATGACTCATTCTCATTCTGGAAGACTGGTCTCCTTTAAAGATTCTAGCAAGCTCTGTTCTCTTTATTTTTTTTTCCAAAAGGCATTTTACAACTCCATTTTCTAAATATGATTTATAGTTATTGTTTATTGCATACAAAATAGGAAATGTAACAAGCTTCTTTTAATGCTGCTTTCTAGCTAGTCAAGTGATTATGAATTTATATGTCAGGTTCACAAATGAAAATATTTTAGCACCCAGTTTTCCCAGCCCATGGAAAGAATTCCTTTCTAGGTGCCTGTGAACTGTATTTTTAAACTAGTGTGGATCTAGCTGGAGGCTCTATTGAAAAAAAAAAAAAAGCAATGTAATAATAACATTGCAAGCAATGCAATAATACTTAACACTTACATGACACCTCTTACATAAAAGTCTGCAGTGCCTTTACAATGACTGAAATAATCATTTTTCATAACACCCCTAAGATGCAGAGAACAGATAACGTAATGAGTACTCGGTAAAGGATGGAATTACCAGAGGTGTTTACCTCTGGTGTAGAGGACAACCACTGCTTACAGTCTTCATCAATAATAAACGGTTTAAACAGTAACTTGGTTTCCATCACTGAAACTCTCTGGGGATTTGAGTTTTCAGCATGTTGTTTCTGAGCTGGAATTTGTCCAAGACATCCAGGTTAAGAGGCCAACTGTGGCTTTCAGAAAAATTGCTATGAGCGTTAAATGATCAAAAAGGGGTCACATCCCAACAGTAGGTCCCATCAAAGGATTAGACCTGCATCATCAGGGTGCTCTTTAATAAACCCCTATCGGAGTATTGGCTTAGTAGAGACTTAAAAGGAAGACTGCAGTCTAGTGAATCACCAGCACTGTTTAGTGCAGACTGAGTGTAATGTCACTTAACTTGAAGGATTTGACATGATGAGAACACAAAGTGGTGAGATGTACAGCCTACAACTACTGAGGACTTGTGCTTTCGGAAAACGCATTTGAAATATTGTACTAAATTTACAAGGAGTATATTCAACTCCCTACTATACCAGGCAATCATTATCACTGTAAGAGGTGCACCTATGGGACTAAGGTGGCCCTGCACACTTTACTGTGAGATCCTGTTATTAACTGCCTATAACATTTAACAATTTGAATGGTTCAGAATAGTGGCTTTCCTGCTCAGGTGCATCATTTATTTGTTTGTGAAAGTTTAAGGTCTTTCCAGAACTGAGATTACTAGTAAAAGAATGTTTTTTCCATGTTAAAAAGGTAAAAGACTAGCAGCTGTTTGACTGAGAAACTCTATTGCTTCCAAGCCTTGGAGACGAAAATTGTAACTTCACAGGGTATTATATTGTTCTGAAGGATAGAGTCTCTTGCTATTTTTGTAAAAATCAACTACAGCTGGCCCAAACTCCAAGTGTTTATGTTCAGTAATAACTTATAAATCTGGTAGCAAAATTCTCACATGTTCCTGACCTGTTCCTGCCAATGGCCTGGACTTGACACCCTATCTCCTCATCCAAAGAACATGTCTCACCTACTGGCCCCTGAAAAGCTCTAAGCTATGCTAGAAAACATCTTTTTTCTCATCAAGAGAAGAGGTTGGACCAAAACACAGAGGGGTGAGGAACTGGGGGTAGAAGATGTGCAGAGGAGAAGACAAAGCAGAGGAAAATGGTGAGAGCTAGAACTGGGAACAATTAATTTGAAAGAGAAGATCTGGAAGGGAGCGAAAACAAGAGAGTGGGAAGCTACTTGAAGAGAGGAGGGATTAAGGAGAAAAAAATTAGCAATCTCCTGTTCAGTGGCAAAAGAGAATGGGAGGCATCTTTAGGAGTGATGACAGAGGTAGGCACTGGAGAGAAAGGAAGAATGGAGGTGGGCAAGATTCAAGAACTGGGGAGATGAACATAAGTATAACGGAACAGATAAAAGAAGAGAGAGAGCATTTCTGTATCCCATATCCATGAGTCTGATCAAGGACTAATAATAAGCTGTGAACTCTCCCAGGAAATTGTTTTTCCAACTTCTTTAAATGGCAACTCTTGATACAGCTCAGTAGAAATTTACCCCTTAGATTTTAAGGTTTTTTTCTCCCCCTCAAATTTGCGTAAGTAAAGCCTTGTTAAAAGCTTAGTAAGACAGCTAAGCTATGAACTCAGATTTTAGGAAATGACAGAATCAACAGTGACTATTTCTGTTAGATTTTGCCTGGTTTGGGTTTGGGGTTTTTTTTTTGGTGTTGCGATGAGTGGCTTTACAAAATCTGGGAGGGAGAGAAGAAAATCTACAGGTATTTGGGGGGGGGAAGCAGAAGTTGAAATAGAAACAGCAGAGGAGGGGGAGAGCAATCAGAATGGATGCAAGATTTTTGAACCTTTTCTGAACTATATTGTTGGTCATAATTGAGCCCAGGCCATTAAAGATTGAAAGTGATAGTCATCTGCTGGCCTATGAAAAGCTGTAAGTTTTGCTAGAAAGCAAAGCATATTTTTCTTACTGACATGAAGCAGCACTCTGAAATGAAGCTATATGGGTATGGAATATGACCTTGTTTTGCCAAAGGACAACTAGGACATTGTGAATTCCGTATGATGAAAGCAGAAGCATAGACACCACATCTAGTTTTGGCATGCGAGACACATCTTCAAGGGGAAAAATGATGTTGATTTCCAGTGACCCCTTTCTGGAAGGCTACAGACCACTTCCCTGGCTCTCAATATTAGTGCTGGACCAGACACCACTGCAGGATAACTACAACCCCTTGCATGCACTACTCAGAACTTACTGAAGTGGGGTCCTTGGTTTAATTCTTTGACCAAATAAAAGGCATAAACTAGTCTGGTTTGCTAAAGCCCTTCTTAAACTTGCAGTAGCTTTCCTTGCAGACAGCTGAGGAGATTTACAGATGTGTACAAAAAACCGTATCTGACAGCAAACTCCTCCCTCTTGTATCATCACCATTGCTGGGATACCTTTCAGCATCCTTAGGGAGAACATGTCTTTCCAGTCCTTCACTTGCTCAGCTCAGCCCTCTGATGTGGTTGGTGATTCGTCTCTTTTTGTTCTTCTTGAAGAACCTGTCTCTTTGATGACAGTCTTTGATGTTCCTGTTTCAGATTCAAAGATACTGCCTTTTTCTACCATAAAAAGAAAGTTTTAAAGCAAACCAAAGGTCATAGTAATAAATAGAGTTCATAAAATCAAACAAAATTAATTAAGATTGCATAGACAGATTCCTCACAGTCTCTAGTGCAGTGGAAAATCACTGATAGTTTAGAGATTTTTCTGTGTATGTTTTTGAATTTAGGATTGAGATTTTTTTTGGCTACTACTATATGTTTACACAATTTAGATAAAATTTAAATTATTGCAGTTTCTATGAAACATTTCAGATGGTATTCACTGCTTTATTACAGTCATTATGACCATAGTTTAGTCTCTGACTCATGTAACTTACCTTATTGAAACACATAATTACTACTGTCGGGAGTATTTGTTTAGAGGGAGGAGAGGTCTCCTAATAATGTCCTCCAATTTTTTTCTCCTTAGGAAACCCTCCAAATCACTTCTCTCTGGTGTCTAGAGGATTTACCCAAACTCTGCAGTAGCACAATAGTGACAAAATGAATGCTGATCATAAGTAGATACCCCCAGAATCTGTCATTTCTTTTACTGGGTAGATACTTTCAGTTATGGACAAGAAAAAGTCATTCAGTAAGGCACTGAATTTTCAGCTGTGGCAGTAGTTTCAGCCGTAGGAGGTTACAGGGTTGAAACTGGGCTCTGTGCAGAGCAGTGTGTCATTCACTGCCTTGGCTGCTGGGCTTATTCCCCCTCCGTTATTGTTAAACGGTGTCATATATTGTCCTTTTGAATTTTAAAGCAATGAAAGATGCCATTAATATAATAGACTCCTTGACTTGCTTGAGTTTGAATGATCAGAAAATTCATTCCCCAGTAGGGATTTTTAAACTGTAATGAAGAATTAAAAAACCTAGCTGCATGTCAGGGAACCTGCCAGATTTTCCTAAGCTCTTTCAGCTATAAGGTAGGAAAGGGCAGAGAGTCCAGTTGTTAATGGAAATAGTAGAGGAGAGCTAGAACATTGCTCAACAGAACTGTCTGGGCTCTACACAGGCCAGCGAGCTGCAAACAAGGAAACAAAATGCATGCTTGGAGAGGACTATACATTCACTATGTCATTGTAAATGTTTTCCACAGAAAGCAACAAATTAAGATTTTGACCATTCTGACCAGTATTATGACATTTTAGAGGATGAGCTAGGGGAGGATGCTGGTGCAGTTTCCAGAACAATATGGTTGACTATAGAAAGTTCATAGTTAGAGTGACTAACAGTAAATTTAGGCTTGTAATTTCTATGGCAAAAGAAAACCCAGCTCTTCCAAAAAGCATCAAAAAGTGAAAATTTTATCCCTGAGGAGTCTGACACAATTGTGTGGGGTGTTGAGAACATATTAGCTATTAACCATAGTTCTATTCAGAGCTTCACTCTATAAATGATATTGCAACAGCTTTGTTCAGGAGAAAAGAGAGTGAAGATTCATAATTCCTACTGTAGGATTCACTGAAGGGAGCGGGACTTAACAATCAAGCCTCAGCTTGCCTTTTACTTGGGAAAATGAAGTATCAATTTAAGCCAAATGCTTTGAGGGATGTGAATGTTAAAGTTCAGACTAGTTCTCTAACAATATGGATTGCAATATGTATAAATAACTGGCAACAGTTACACCGTGATATTAACCCTCATGAGACCGTTATCCCAGCAATGTCTCTGCTTGTCAGCTTTCAGTATCTTTGAGGATTCAGGTTGGGAATTCCAACCATGGAGTGTACGAGACAAGTCCTGTACCTTCCCTAGCTCAACAAGATTGTAAGGGTGGTCTGAGGCCTTCCAGATCATCAGGGTAGATAAAGGGGACCACAGAGATTCAACTGAGTACAAGCTATAAACCTCTTTGCCTGTTCATCAGGTAAAGCAGGACATAGGGCAGGTGGGAAATGGGGTAAACTGAGATCTGAGGAAGTGTCAAGGGCATATGATAGAAGAGGCAGAGGAAGAGATGGACAGATGCCTCTTCCTCTGCCTGTGCCTTGACTGGTGATGAGGAGTGCAGCTACGACCATACACAGCCCTTCACCCACAGCCCATGGGGTGAGCCCAAACCAGTCACACTTGGAAAGTGGCTTTAGATGAGACATAATCCAAAACTCCCAGTTGGTAACAGTCAGTTGCATATAACTTCTTCTACAGGTGTCAACAGTTTAGACAAATGTTCTCTGCTGCATGACACAGGCAAATAGATTAACAAAGAAGGTGGTCTTGGGGAGTGAACTGGAAATGGGAACAGCAGTCTAGAGATGGAGATGGGGAGATAGGGCCTGGGAGAAGAAAGAGGGAAAGAGATAGGCAGACTAGGCTAATGCCTGTGGCCTTTCAAATCCCTCACTTCTCCCTCTTGCCTTTACTGCTTGCCCACACAGCATGACAGACTCTCTAGTTAAATTATCAGTGCTATTTTCCTCTAACTTTTTCGTGCTTTACTTTGCAGCCTGAATAGGTACTTTTACAATAGTCTCTGCAACACAGAGAGAAATTGTGTAAGGCAAGTTGCAAAGGCCCTGGGTGAACACCCACAGGCATACAGGCAGTTAATTTCCTAGTTATCTCAGATGCAGGTTTAAAGAGTGAGAATAATAAAGCAGAATGGGTGAAGGCTCACCAAATAAAAGAAAAGCAAACAAATTCGTAAGTGGAGCTTCCTGGTGGCTTAGAAATACAGCTTTTAAGGTGGTACAATAATTAAAGCATATTTTCTCCTTGACTGTATTTCTCTTATTTTTGTGCCAAATTCTGCAATTTTTCTGGCATTAACACAAAAAGGAAGCACCTGCTTCTAATTCAAAAAAACTGTAAATTCTTGTCTTAAAAATAAAACCTTCTGAGAGTAAGGCATTTTTCTATCAATCACGTGTGTTGTTTTCCTTTATCAGTTTACAACCTGAATCAGGAAAGGATTTTTTAGTAATGTTATGTTTAGGTTTTCCGGTATTTTCCTCCCTTTTCTTTTTTTTTTTTTTTGGTGTTGTTGTTTTTGGGTTTTGTTTCTTTTGGTTTTTGTTTTGTTTTGTTTTTTCCCAGGGGCCTTTAGAACTTGAAAGCAGGAAATCCTTAGGTGGGGACATATTTTATTCTTGACTGGTGAAGTTGCATTCAGTTTTGGCTGAAGTGAGAATTATTTAAAAAAGCTAATTGCCTTCAGTAATGTGTGTTGTTTGGGAAGATTCTGCAGTGTGTTAAAATTAATGAATGTCTAGAAATGTTCCGCAGAAGCTGGCTCACTGGCTTGATCAGTGTCTCTACCACCAGCTGCATCACCAGTGCCTGGCTGCTTCTTCCAGAAGTGACTATTATGGAAGGAATTATGAGAGAAATAAACCTACTGTGTCCCACCGTCTCTCTGGACTCAAAACATATCAGCAGTGCCACTATCTCATCTCGCCTGGGTCACCCCTTGCACTCCCTCATATTCTGGTGGGTGGAGAAAAATGTACAGAGCTCTCTGGAATTACAGTTGGGACCAGCTTCACTCCTGTGGTGAGACGATGATGTAAGTCATCATGAGGAGGTTTCCACTCTCCTCACTTCTTCTCTATGTATGGGTGTTAAGTGTGGAAGAAGCCCAAAATGACTATTTGTTTGACTTGATTCTTCTGCACCATCCCTTGGAGCAACAGTCTTCTCCTTTATCAGCTGCTGATGAGCAAGTATGCTGCAAGATGTCTGTTCTGGAGGCATGTAGTTCAGACACTCCTGATTGATAGTAAATGCTGGGTTTGTTATGGAAAGGTAAACCATACTTAAGTTGAAAGGACAAACTTCTGAAATATAGGATGTTCCAGTAATTAGGCTGTCTGTGTAATCAATTTGCATACAAATTTGCATGGACAGCTACAGTTCATAACGCTTTCACCACGGGAGCCAGGTCTTGGTAATATATACATTCTTCATGCAAAGGAGACAGAGCTAAGGATTCCCAGACAACCATGGAAAAGGTATTTTCCAAGCTATTAATCTTCAAATCCTGTGGAGCAGCCAGAATTCATGGTGTAGATTCAGAAATCCCTAGTCAGTGTAGAGTAATGGAAGGTAAACATAAAACTGCTCATCATAGAAGGTTTGCAAAAAGACCTTTGGAGGTCATTTAGTCCAACTTCCCCTCCAAATAGGCAGGACTGTTGCCAACACTAGGTCAGGCCAGCCACGGCTTTGTGTAACTGCATCTTCAAGACCTCCAAAGATTGAGATTTCAGAGTTTACCTGCACAGTTTGACACAGGGCTGCACTGCAAAGTTTTTCCTCCTAGTGAAAAGCTTTTCCTAATGACCACCTTAACTTCTTTAAGTCCTTTTTTTTACTGCCCTTCAAGTAGTTGCCTGCTATTAGACCAACCCTTAGACTCTTCAGCAGACTGAAGACCTCTCAACATTTCCTTGTGGCCAGGCCTATGAACCTCTCCAGTAGGTGGTCCAAAACTTGATTCACTTTTCCACATGCAGCCTCATGAGCTCCAGGCAGAGGGGAATAACAACATATCTTTTGGACAACTTCTTTCAACTCAGCCTGATCTGCAGTTTACCTTATTCACAGTGAGAGACCATATTCAACCCAGAGTCCATCATTGCTCTTCTTTTCAGCAGGACTGCTACTCATCCTTTAATCAAGTGTGAGCTTACACTGTCCCAAGAGCAGAAGTTTGTTTTTCTCCTTGTTAGACATCATGAGGTTTCTGTTGGCCTGGTTCTCAAGTTTATCCAAGTCCCTGTGGATTCAAGTTCTGTCATTCATTGTGCAAGTCTCTCCCTCTAATTTAGCATCATTGATAAATTTGCAGGTGGTACATCCTAGGTCATTGATTAAGACATCAAACGATATGAGCAAGAGTTCAGCCCTTGGGGTACTCTGCTCATTACTGGCCACCAAGCAGATGCTGAGACACTCATTGCCACTCTTTGAGCCCAGAGGTACAGGCAATTTTCACTCCATCTAACCATCATTTCTTCCAGTCCACAATTCCTCAGCTGCCAAATGAAAATGCTGTGGGGTATGGAGTCAAAAGCTTTCCTAAAGCTGAGGTATATCACATCCACAGGCCTCCCTTTTGTTGTAGGAGTCACTCAGGTTTGCTGAACATCATTTGTCCCTGGTAAATCCATGCTGATTACAACTTTGAACTTTTTGTTCTTCACATGTTTGTAAATGCATCCCAAAAAGACAGGCTGTGTGATCTTTCCAGGGACTGAGGTGAGGCTGGCTGGCCTGTAAGTCCCTGGACCCTTCCTCTTGCCTTTCTTAGAGATGGGAAATGTGTGTTTTCTTTGTGAAGGGCAGGGTATCGTGGAACTGATTTGCCCTGACAGAAGGTTCTGAGCCTGGGAAAGTGCCATGGTCCTGGCAGCATCCAGTGAGCTCTTGCTGGTCCTTGAAAATCTGGATGATACAGTGTAAATTTCATGCCAGGCCATGCCCATATGTGCACGGGTATTTATCCCAGCTGACTGTGTCGTTTGTGTGCAGTCATACTAGCTTTAGGCTTCTCACTTAGACATCTGAATTAACAGGACAGGTCACCACATAGATAATAATTCCTCCCATAAATAATCCAGAACTCGCAGTTTAATCAGCATTTTAGCTCAACTTCATTCTCAGTGTTTTGCCTTCTTGGGGGAATATTGGTTATAAAGGAATCTGACTCAGTCCCCTGAGTTAAGGAATCACTCCCTTAGGCAGTATGACTTGTCCTCCTGAGTTCAACTGGAAATTTATTTTGTTGCATAAAGAAGCAAAATATGATTCATATACTGTTAATACTCAGCTGCATGTTTGCAATTTGAGCACTTAATGAATTTCAGTTCAACAAATTAATTGCCAGTTTAGCCTGAAAAGGTTTCAGAGATCCTTGGGAATAAGAAAGAACACGAGTCAGGTCCCTCATCTGTGTGGAGCAGCACACGACCTCTGCAGCTAAGGCTGTCTTAAGAAAAAAAGTTTTGTCTATTTAGAACAGCAATCACCAAGCCAGAAAAAACATTCACATGCTAAGGATGCTTTTGCTAATTATTGCTGGACATGAATATGAAGAAGATAATTCAAATTTCAGCCAAAGCAATCGACTGTCTACTTGAAAACAGTCACAGAGCCATAAAGTTTGGAAACTGCAAGAGCCTTTAAAAATTTTTTTAGGAAAATATTTGAAGATTGTTTTTTTTAGAGGTAGTTGTATTTGGAAGCGCCTCAGCGGTTGTGGTCTTTGGTTTTGCAGCTGGTACACTGTGAAAAACTTCTGGCCCACCAGAGGCTTCCTGCAATTCAGGCACTGAACTGCTCATCCTTGATCCTTTGGCTTCAGTGGCAGGATGGGGAATATCCACACAGAGAGCACAAGCAGCAGCAGGCTGGGTTGTGGAAAGGCTACATTTCAAGCCTGAAACGTTGACAGAACAAACTCAGGAATCCTCCCAAGATTTAGTTATTTCTAAACCGCAACCTTAAGAACTTCCTTCTGTCTCTTGGACAATATTGCTACAAGGGATAACATGCTAATAGAGATTTTTTGGAGAGTGTCACCGAAAGGCCAAATGAAAGCAGTGGGGGAAGCATTGTGCGGCTTTGTACATCCCAAGTTTGTGACTCTGGGTCCCATTAAAAGAAATGCAGGAAGAAATCCATTCTAGCATGGACGCCACTGGAATGGTGTTAATTGAGGGCATGGATCGTGAAAAATATTGCCAGCTCTGTCACTTGTTGCAAGTTGTTGATTTATATGGGAAATGAGAACTACAAAGGTGTGTTTGCGGATAAGCGTTCATGTTTCTTTCTTGGTATAAAGGGCTGAGAATAGAGGTGAAAAAGCCAAGGAATGAGAAGAATACAAAAGATACCCACACATCTAGTGAATATTATCTTGTTCAGTAAGTGACATGCTAATTTCCTCTTTGAGTATTACATACTGTGCTCCCGCTAAAGTTTATTATCAAGTAAATGAAACTGGAACTTGCAGCCTTTGGTATATCAGTCAGTCCAGGGAATAAATGCATTTAAAAAAAAAAAAAAAACAAAAAAAAAAACAGAAAGGAAAATTGACTTTATTTTCAAAGAAATAGTCAGGCAGGGTGATACATGCTGTCTATGCTGTATTTTAGGTGCTTTGTAATGCAATTTCACGTTTCTACATGAGGTTGCTCAGAAGTTAAAGCAAATTAGCAAAAAGATAATAAAAAATTCCAATTTCTTAAAAGCTTGTCACTTTCATTGTACATCAGCTGGCTCTTTAAATAAAGTGAAGTGATGGATCCTGAGGAATTATGTTAACTTTGCCCCTTGTCTCTGAGGTATTCTTGAAGATAAAGTTCTGCTTTACTTACCGTGCTGATTTCAAAGGAATACAGCAATGTGTTCACAAAACTGTGATCTAAACCTTTAGCTTTCATGGTTGAGACCTCAGTAGAGACTAAGAAAATATGTGCCTCAAATTCTAAAAGAAAATAGTTTCATCACTGAGAGTTCATGGTTTTTATGTGGTAGAGTTTCATATATGTCCTACAGTTAGAAACCCAAAAGACCTAGACAAGAGTTTTCAAACCAGCAATTGTAGTTGTTCCCTTTTTTGCAGCCTGGCTGCAAATCATGCTGTTGCCTTGGTAATTTACATCTATATTTTCAGAGTTCCTCCAGTAATCATATTTTTATGAATTTATTTGGACTTCTTCCGAGGTAGGTAGGATAATGTGTGCTAGGGAAGGCAGTAAAGTGTTTGGCATAGAGTAGATGCCAGTTGTCTAGCTGGTGCAATATTCAGTCTTCTTTATTCTGTATCAATGTGCCATCAGCAGGTTATAATGAATCTGATTTCCTAAAATCTGTAAGGACTCAGTAATTCCTTAAAATCAAATTGTTTTGCAGACTCTCAGAATGTTTCCTGTCTGCTCAACAGGCTATGCAAGAGAGTTTCTCTCCAAAACAAATTTAAATAGTCCTTGAAAACATGACACTGAAAAATTAAGCCTGTGTCAGGTAGTGGTTTGGGGTTTTGAGTTTTTCTGTTTTTTTTTTTCAAAATGTAATATTTCATAAGAAATAAAGAAGTTGCTTGCTGCTGCCATTGCTGAACTCACTGATGGCTCTGTGTGGGTGTTCCTTATTGTGGTTATGCAAAAGAAATCATGAGTCGCAGGCAAGTGCAAGAAGGCAGTTACTGCAGGCACTGCCGCTGAACCCGGGAGTTGCAGAGTGCTGCAGGTGTGGGGGAGAGGGGCGGTTCTCTGACATTTTGGCTCCTCACTCTTCCTGCGGTCTTTTACTTGACACATCATTCAAAACATGAAGAGAATGGCTGAAAATTAGAAAGAGGAGCTGGGACTGAACTAGGAGAAAATATAAAAATAAGATGGATTAGGTAAAATGAAGAAACAGAAACTGAGGAGCATGCTGATAATGATAGAGAATTATAGTGATATTTGATTTGGGACCAGTTTATAACAACCCCCACCAGCTGCCCACCTGTAGTAGCTGTGATGAAGGATAATGTTTTCCCACCTCCTTTTCATTCAAGTGTGACAAACAGGATCAGCAGCAAAGCTGTCTTTGGAACAAGTTTCTCATTCCACTAATCCATCAGTGTTATCTCCTGAGCTGCTTTCTCCTCCTGTGAGCCTGCAGCAGTTGTAGTTATGTTGCAAAAAAGCACAGAAATCACTTTGCAAGTAATTTCTATCAGTACCATCAGCTCGCTTAAGAAATGCAAGCCTGACCACTTGCACTGAGTCTGAGGCAGCATCTCCCTCCATCCTAACTCATGGTCAGTGAGGTATCAGCAATGACAGGTATCAACACAAGACAGACAAAAATTGCCAAAACCCCAGGACAAATTAAAAAATGAGCAGCCAGATGAATGTTATCAAAATAAAAGGCAATAGAGTTAAAAGAGGAAACAGGAGCACATGAATCTTGTGGTCATAGAGATGTGTGGGGAAAAAATCAGTGGCCAAGAAAGTAATTATTACCTTCCCTAGTGTTGAATGAATATATACAATAAATAAATATACAAATGGGAGGTTGGATAGTGCTACGACTTTGATGAGTTTAACTGATGTGAATATGGCTGTCCTAGGAAGTGCGAAGATCCTGGGCATTATGAAAGGATGCGGCTGTGTTGGTCCTCTGTTTCGTGGTTAATACACCAAGGAACTGTTCTGGCCTTCAACCCCTGTTTACTGCAACATTTCTGATCTTGCTATGGAATAAAAGGGTTGCTCAGTTCCAGGCCTGGGTGACAGGGATCCAGAAATCTAACAGAAGCAATGACATTGATTCATTACAGCACCTTAAAGAAATCAGTCACGTTCTGGATGCTGGTTTCTATCTCTGTTTGTTGTGAGGATTCATCAACAGTTATGTTTATCTCTCTGCAAATCATCTGATAGCACTGACAGGGAACGGCGATGCTACCTGTTATTACTAATAAATACGAAGGTGTGATTTTTTGTCATTGCAAGAAATACAAGTTCCCTTGGATGGATTTATATCCAGTTTTGTTTTCAAACTCATCGTGGGCTTTTTAGTCATTACAAAAGCTGCATTGGCAGATCTATATAACAAAAGTTTAGTTAACAAATAGAGAAAAAAAATCCTTTTGGTGCAAAAATCATTTGAATACAGAGCTGTGGCAAATAATCCCAAGACTAAGCTCTTCCCTCTGCACTGCTTGTGGCTAGCTCCTGCTCCAGGCAGTAACTAATAGCTTGCAGTTTGGCCTTGACTTTCTGGGATAGTGGAGAAGTGCTTAAAGCACATTTGAAGTAGAAGGAAGAAGCATTAAGACACTGACGCATATCCCTGAACCTCAGGTAACAAATGCCAGCCTGTGTCTGTGAAACACATTAAAGTAGCTTCAGGGCTGCTGTCGCTCATGCTGTCTGCCTGCTCCAAAAGTGCCATTAGGGCTGTTGGGGAGAAGATGAACGGAGTGACTCTTCAGCAATTTCTGGTGACTTAGCGTTGGAGTGCAGGCATGGCAGAGGTGTAACCGTGGCTCTTTTATGCTGTGGTGACAACTTGGTTGCTTATTAAGCCAGTAAAAACTGGAAACTCATCATCTAGCTGTCAGGGTTCGAATGCACTCACTGGGTTTTAATTTAACCAAAGGGCCAGTGTCCACAAACTTTCACAATTTGAATATTCCTGAAAAACAAAGCACATCTTTTCCCTTATCCTTCAATGAAATGACAGCATAGCTGCCAAATTTAGCTCTTTTTTTGTGATGAAATATGTGCCACCAACATTCACTCTGTCACTGTAATCTTCAGATTTGTTAATCGATGCCCCTCGGGGCAGTTAGGTGAGGGGCTGACCGTCAGAGTCTGAATTCTTTCCACAACACTTTGTTCAGAGAGGGAGTCAAGGAGATGAACCTGTGTCCTGTGCAATATTCTCCAAGAACAATGCATAGTTTAAAATATATTAGTCTTACAGTTTTCTGACAGCACTTTTCTTTATTAAATTATCCTCCTAATTGCTGCCAAAAGCAGAGGTCAGCTATTAACAGAAGGGTGGTGCAGAGCCCAGAAGGCAGGGTACTCTGCAGCCTCACTTTCTATTCTGCAATGTTCCCTTTAATCCTCCATGCTTCTGCAAAGCCAGGTTTTCTCTTTTACTGTAAATGGAATGTATATACACCATTTTGAGATAAATATGTGCTAGAAAAATTGAAGCACTTTAATGTCCACATCCACCAGACTAATTTTCATGGCATGGCAATGTTTGACAGATAGAAAAGTTGGGGTTTTTGTTAAGAACTTAAGAAGTGAAAGGAAATAAGCTTACAACAAATCTTGTTTCTGAAACTGCAGTCTGCTTGTGAGACTGACAACACAAAAAGTGCTCTATGCTGAATGACTGCAAATTCTGGGAAAACAAGTATGTGAAATTCAACAAGGAATAAAGGCAAAACTAATGCAGAATCTCAGTCTATTGTTTTCAGTCCATAAATGTTCCCATTTATGTTCTTATTTACGTAGGTGGTGATCCCCTATAGTTTTCACAAGTTGACGCACAGCATATTGCTGTGCAGATGGGACAAATAACCATGGTAAGTAGCAACAGAACTGACTAAAAGCCTTAAACATCACAAGGCGAAGAATGTTTTCTCCATTCTTGCATATACCTGGGCACTATGTATATATACACACGTGCTGTTAGCAAAGATAATCATGTGATAACCCACAGCCCTATATGACAATCTTTATAGCCATCTGATTTCTGCATGCAAGTTTCACCACACAACTTGCACTATGACTTGTTTCTACATCTCCTTAGGCTGTGTTTCCATCATTCCAAATATGCAGTAGCAGACAGATTCCCAATCTGTCAGGTTTTTCTTTTTCTTTTCTCTCTCCTCTGTGAATTAACATTCCAGGCAAGTGTCTTTGTCACAAAGAGAAAATGGAAGAAAAGATAACCTGTCTGTGGGGAAGTCCAATTCTATTCTCTTGCTTAAAAAGAAAAAAGTTTTTACTTTTCCGTACTGTTTCTCAACCATATTTAAAAAGCAGAGTGATAATCCATTCATGATAGATTGCAATGTGTCTCTGTTCCCAGATTTATAAATAGGAATATATAATGGAATAGTTGTTATAAAGTATAGCTATCTCAGACACATGGTCCTAATCAACAATGCATTAATTAGCAGTACTGGAAAATGCATCAGAAGAGATATCTTTATTTCTTCCCAAAATTTTATTCTTGATGTCCCTGAAGTCACTCAACAGCATCAGCAGCAAACCCAAATTTCATGGATGTGTGATCCATAGTGGCCATTTTCCTGAAAAATAATGAATTAAATATTACATAAGCCATTAATTTTCAGGGAAGGGGGGTTGTTTCTCATTAAAAAAGGCTTAAAAACTTCATATTTCCTTCTTGAGAGTGTAATCCTACAAGTTATTAGTTGCTAGAAAGCCTGGGGCGTGGAGGCCTAACGTGCCTGGTGAGCAGCTCTGTACAGACCATATCCGAAGCATCTATCCTCTCTGGGGAGCTGCTCTGCTGTCTGAACAGTCCCCTTCTGCCTCAGAGGTTGGGTTTTGACATAATAAATGGGGCTTATTTTTACAGCCACCATCTTTCAGTCTCCAGAGTTAACAACAAGTCCTACCGGGCATATTTGTAGGAAAGCAGGGCATTCAGAGGCAGGCTTTGTTCATTTGAAAATGAAATGAATTAGGCAATGTGCTCTAGATGTTTGTCCCAAAGGCTAGTATTATTGCTATTTAACCAATGGCTGTCATTTACTGAAATACCAAACCACATATTTAATTTTAATGTTACTGTCACATCTGAATTGATAAGTTAGGTATGTAAATTTGATTTCAAATGAGAAATTAAATGGCTAATCAGCTGATCATTACATTCATAGTATGTCATTAACATTTTAGGTCTTACATTATTATTTCTCTTTGACTACTGGGTATTTTTACTCTCACAGCATGTTATTTAACCCAATTGCTGTTTTTCTTGTTATATTTAATTAAAACTTGTGAAAAAAACATTTACAAGGGAAACAACCAAATTACTGTTTTAAAATAGCCTGGTGTATCCCTTACAGAGGTAGAAAAATGCTAGATAAACATGTCTGTGGATGTAAGATATCGCACATACTGTCTTCTGCACATAGTTCATTCTGTTCAAGTAGAACTTTTGTATCTGCCACCGTTTGTGTGCTAAATTTACAAGAATGGAGTAAAACAAATCAAAGACAATAATGACTTGATTTTTACTTTTCCAGTGTTTGTGCTTTGGATTGGTTTCCATTGTTCTGAGTGTTCATCATACTCCTATGCTACTGGCTGGGCCATTGAAAAGATAGGAGGTTACTCCTGCAGCACATTAGGGGAGGCTTTTCTTATACCTAGTTCTCTGGTTTGATCTTCAAGTGTTAGTCTTCAGATGATTGCTCTCTATGAGAGGCATTAACACATTGTTGGGGTTTTTTTCCCATTAAATTATTTTTTCCATTGTGGATGAGTTTGGTAGAATGGTGAGAAGAATGTTTAAGGCTCTTACAAACCAATAACTTCTTTTTTTTCAAGAGGGAGATCAGTGTAGAAGAAGTTTGGAGAGAATATATATTATCAGAACTATCTTTTTACTTAGAAACTCCAGCAGTTCCTGGCTTGGAGTCGGATTTGGCATTTAGTGAAGAGTAACTTCTTTATACATGAAAACCCCCCCACACTTGATAAGTCAATGTAGACAGCTCACACATCTTGAAATTCCAACATATAAATGCCCTGAAAGTGTCATTTTCTCTGAATGTGGAGCAGAGTGGCATTTCTTCCTGCCATTGCAGCTCTGGGCTGCTGTGATTGTGCGTGGTCTACACGCCCACACCAGACGGGTTGTGTGTTTCTCCAATTCTCTTCCTGATCCTTGATCCAGCCATTTGAAAGACTAAACTACCCAGTTCAAATGTACAAGGGACAAGGCAGAGCTGGAACAGAGACACTGGAAAGTTGGCTGGCAAACAGAGTGAAGAACTTGGACTGTGAGTCAGACTGGGGAGCAAAATTGGGAGTTTGGCATGGAGCTCCGGTCAGAGGCATTTAAATGTCTTCAGTCAAGACCAGGAACTCCTGAGAGCAGTCGGTATTCTTGGTCTCCCAGGCAGCTTGGTGAACAACCTAGGAACTGGTGAAATCGAAAAAAAGGACAAATAGATCTGAAAAGAAGCTTCAGTGCCAGCAGGAGAGCAGCAACTGCTCAGGCAGTGAGAGTGGGGAGCAAGGCTGAAGGAGATAACTGGAACAGACACATAGTTTAGAAGACAACTGGAAACCTAGGGTGGAGGAAAAGAAAAATATAATTGAGCCACCAGAAAGGGAAAAGGAGAGTAAACAAGATTACTGGATGAGGGAGAAGAAGATGTGGCAGTGGGTAGCAGTGCAGAAGAGTAGATGAGGGTTGGCTATGCAAAAGGGCCAGGAGTAGGATGAGAAAGTAGAGCACCTCTGGGACTAGCGAAGTGAGGAGATGTGTCTTAGGAGCAAGCAGACGAAGGGCAGAGGCAGGTTGAGGGGGATGGGCACACTGAATCAAGCTTGGAGCAGATGGAGAAGCATCTAAGTCTGTTCCCATTAAAGCATACTCTTCCATAGAGCCTGGTGCTGGGCCTGAGATACCAGGGCCTCTTGCTGTACTATTGCTTCCAAAGATGGCTGGGTGTACATGTGTTTGCAGCATACACTACCCATGCCAGTTGACTCTATTTAGACTAGCTAATAATAAGGGTGTGGCAGTGTGATCTCCTTTAGGTATGATTGCACCTAATCAGAGACCCAGGAAAGGCCAAGTTCATGCTAAGACCTCTGACACCAGATATGCACTAGGGCTAAATTAATGCAGATATGTTACAACATACTACAGTATATAAATACACTATGGTGGTGTTCCACACTGATACCTGGCTGATACACACTGCTTTTGCTGTCTGTGATGGACAGTCCCAGTTCTCAGGCCAAAAATGGTCATATCTAAATCAGAAGCCAAAAGTTTGGTGCAGTTCTGATCTGGATGAGAACTCTCACATATGCAATTGGGATTGTTAGAGAATTTGATTCCAAGAAAACAGGGAGCAACAACACAAACACACATATAGCTTAAAATAAACCACTAACAGAGTACTGCTCAATAGGTCTAAATGTGGTGGGACAGGCTAATTTAAACGTAAACATCATGTTGAACTTTGCCTCTTTCCCACACCTTTAGTGGGAGACCTCAGTGGGGGACCAGGTACCTACACCTGTGCCAGTAATTTTCCTACTCTAGCTAAGTCTCCTAAGTCTTGACAGTGCTGAATAACTACCTATCTATCTTACAACTAAATGTTGTCAAGATTCACAAATTGCCATTCTTTTACTTGTCTTTTTTGATTAGGCATCTCTTTCAGAGCCTACCTTTTAGATTAAGTTTTGCACAATACAGGGTGCCACTGCCAAAGGCACTGCCACCAGTGTTTTTCCAGAATTCCAGTCTCTAGAACATACACTTAGGTGTGGGAAACTTGGCTTCAATTATTTAACCAGCCAATGTATGGTAATGACTTTAGTGTATGGCATTCTTTGGCTGAAAAAGCTCAGTGGTTTCTGCTGAATTTGCTCCATTTTGACTAAAATAGTTAAACCATTCACCTGAAGTAGGATCAGAATTCAGCTCCCTTAGTTTTGCAACTATTACCCATAAATGCATGTCCATGAATGCCCATCTGTTAAGTTTGAAGCTTTTTCTGTTTCTCTAGTTCAGCAAATACATATTTATTTCATGCAATGTGAAATAGGTTCCACTGAGGGTTTGTGAATCAGCAAGTTTGTGAATCTTGCTCTTAGACATTGAACAGGGAGCATGAGGCTGTAGAAGCCTGTAAATGGACTGGGAGCAGCCTGTGGAGTATGGGGCATTGGTCTATCCAGCATTAAACCAGTGCTTTGCACCAATTCTCATTGCTTTCACCCCTTGGTTTCTAGAGCCTGACCAGGGACATGTGCTTTGATTGCCAGGAGTATTTCACGCACTTCACTGTAACTGATGCAGTAGCAGCTGCACTTGGGGTGGATATGGTAGTGTGTAAGTCCAAGTATTTTGAACATTTAGGCTCTGGGGGTTCAGACTGAGCACTCAAACATTGTGAGGGCTCCATGCCTGGGCTCTTTGGCTGTCAGATGGAATTAACACCACTCCTGGCAGCTCCCAAGGTTGCCCTGAGCATAGTGTGTGTGAAACATCCAAATGGTATTGTGAAGAGCACCAGAGAAAAGCCTTTAAGGAGATTAATCTTCAGAAGAGTTTGTTTTATGTGTAGTGCCTGAATCCAAAACCAGAAAAATGAGGAGAAGGCAAAACAGTCACAGTCAGCTCATTAAGTGAGCTCTGTCCATTCTGAATGAGGCAGGGTCAGGCAGGGGAAAAAAAAAAAAAGTATGTAATTGTTTAACTGGGGAATATATCATCATGTAGATGTGCATAAGGTTGAGTACTCTAGCATTAATTTCCTAATTTCTAAACTTTGCAGTGTTTTACTCCATGACCTGATAATGTAGTTTTGTATGTAACTTTTTATATATGACTTTTAAAATGTGACAGATGGCAAGCTTTTGCAATTATTATCCCTTTATTTCCTCAGAACGAGACCTAGTAGATTGCAGAATAAATTCCTAAGGGAAATGATGGTTGCTTCAGTGGTTGTGTAAGTTAAAACTGTAGTGTACAATATACATTAAAAGACAATTCTACAGTGGTAAGTCAGAGGACTGTATGACTTCATAGGGCTTCTTCTGTTTGTGCTTTGTGTGGTTCTGAGAAAGGCAGTTAGCTTGTCTCTGTATTATCCTGCTGTTCTGCCTCAGGGAAAGACTGGACTTGGGCAGGATAAATTAATTTTCATTTGGACTGTGCCTCTCTCCCTTTCTCCTGGCATCACATTTGAAGTTCCTGTGTTGTGTGATCAAAAGGCATGTGATGCAGAGAGTCAGTCAGCTCTGCTACCATCAGCACGACTGTGTACAGCACAGACGGTAGTAGGGATTATGGAGATACTATCTGACCAGTAAAGAGAAGAAAAGCATCCAGTCTTTAATAAAATGGTTGTATCAGTGGGAGTGTAGAAACATTTGATCAGTGTAGACAAGGTAACACTTAGTAAAAAGCTTAAGGATTAACTTTTAAACTCTAGCTGATGTGGAGAAAGGAAAAAAGAAAATGTTTATCTTCTGAAATCAAATGCATTTTCTTCCCAGGGCATTGAACATTGCCATACAGCAAAATCTTCATTTGGCTAACATGCCTTGCCTTACTCCCGAAATATTGCCCTAAAACAGGTTAGTCAGAGAGAATCAGGCTTCCCAAAATTTGTACATGGAATTCATGTATTCATGTATTCACTATTCATTTTCTTTGGAGCTAAGCAATGAAATTGAGAGCATCTGTTGTATGATTGGACTTTCTCCTTTCCCTTCCCTTCCCTTCCCTTCCCTTCCCTTCCCTTCCCTTCCCTTCCCTTCCCTTCTTGCTCTTATCCTCTCTTTTGCTCTCTCTGTCTTTCTCCCTCTTCAGGTACAACACTGCCCTTCAGTTTCAGTCTCCCTCTAGCAGCTCTCTGGACCCTTTTTTCCTATGTGAACTCAGCACATTCAGGTTTCGGTCCAGCTGGTAATACTGCTGGCATGTGAACTACTCTCAGTCCTCCTGATGTGCCTGGAGTTGCCAGAAGGAAGAAAGTGTTGCTGTCTGAACAGGGTAAGTAGCAAGGGATAATTTTGGCAAATATAATTGCCACTAGCATTGTGAAATTTGACATGATTTCTTCAATTACCTGTTCTAGAAAGAATGTATTTCCAAACTGCAATGATGTGTGTAATGCCTACTCCAGTTGAGTTTGCAAAACACTTATCATTCTGATGTTGTTTTCAGGTGCTTGTAGCTTTATTGAAGCATTCAAATTTCATTCTTCAGCTTTGTCTGAAAGCTGCCCTACCCAATATTTTTTCCCTAAAGGTAAAAATGGCACAAAATCAAATTATATAAGTATTAACAGCATATCACTTCCAGCAACCGGATGGGTTTTCATTGTCACCTCAGTTAAACATTCTGGCTAAGTGATAAATTCCTCCTATGCCACAGAAAATTATTTCTTTTCCCCTTTTTAATTCTGTCAGGAAAAGGTTTATTTTGCATAATAAAATAGAGGTGCTGTTCAATGTCACCCTGACCAGCACTGTTGTTTCAGCCTCTCTATGAGCTGATAGAGTTTCCCAAAAGGATGCTTACCCCAGAGCTGTCCAGAGTTTTACAGGGGGTGAGGAGAGTGGAAGTTCCCAGGGAGAAAGTGAAATTTGATAGCTTATATTTAATGTAATGGCCATAGACTGTTTATTCTTGTCCTATTCCTTATTAAAAAAGAAATACCCTACATACAGTTAGGACTAGGTATCCTCTACTTATCTAATGACAGCTAGAGAGTTTCACAATGTCTTCTGCTGATGATCATCCAGAAGAATTTGGTACTGTGGGGAAAACAGTGTTCTAGGACTTGTGCAGAAAAGCTGGAGCTGGAAATTTGATAGTTTAATGGGCATAGACTATTTATTCTTGTCCTTTTCTCTATTAAAGAGGAAATATCCTAGATGCAGTTAGGACTAGGTATCCACTACTTAGCTAGTGACAGATCATGGGTCTAATTGTCCTAGCCACATCTCCACTGCTGTGTTCTGTCCTCTTATGAGAGTGTAAAACTTGTCTACACAAAGATGGTTTTAAGAAGAGGAAGATAACATGCAAGAATACCTTTTGCTGTTCTAGAAGGTCTCCACAGTCTTCCCAAAAAGCTGATTTATGGGACTTCACTGTTCCTTCATCCCAAGGCACACAGTTGTCTGTCCTTTACCTCCAAACTTCTCTCTGCCATGTGGATGAATACATACACCTGCTCTGTCTTTTCTTCTTCAGCTTCCTGAAGCTGGAAGGGAGGAGAGGAAACAGTTTCCCCTGACCGGACCAGCAGAAAATGTGTTTATGATGGGTGAGACCACTCAGTTCTGCAGGCCTCAAAACACCGTTTGGTAATGGTTTTGTAAAATCGTGTTTATGAGGGAATTCAGCTGACAGTCGGCTCTCGGAGAACTCATTTTGAAATTGTCTATTGTGTGGCCTTGAACAGCTCACTTCTTGTTTTCAATCTAGAAGAAAAATGTCTATAAACCCTCTACATGTTTAGTTTAGTATTTCAGCTGAAAATAAGAGAAACCTTTTCTGTCTAATAACAAATAAATTTATGCAAGAGAGAAACACACTTCTGCAATTGTTTCAAAACTGTATTCTATTTTGGCAATCTGGTTCAGGCTTTGCTCTGTATCAAGTTATTTTGGAGGCTACCTGGTCTAACAAAACCAGAAGCTGTCACTTGGTTCTTAAATGCTGCATAGTTGTTTAACAAGCACTGCCCTTGGCCAAGGGAACAAGAAGCTTCTCCCACACAGCATAACATGAAATGAAGTTGAAAAACGATCTGCCACTTGTGTGAGTGGGACAAATTTATGAGAGCTTTGTCATGGTCAGCAGGGAAGATTAATGGAAGCTGGGACTTGAGTCAATCAGTGTTGAAAAAAAACCAAACCATTTAATTAAATGGAAACACTTAGCAGAGCCTGTGTCAATAAATTCAGATGAATATTGATGCAGATCTGTAAGATTTGGGGGGGGGAATGAAACAATGTAGAGAATAGAAAATGCTTCAAGGGGAAGAGTTTCACTATGTTTCTGCTGCTGATCATCTGGAAGGATTTGGCACTGAAGGGAAAACTGCGTTAGGACTTGTGCAGAAAAGCTGAGCTATATTATTTTTCCATAATGTATCTGCTCTGTATTTCTCTCATAGTTTTCAGCTGTAGTCTTCAGATATCTTTTGCTCTTTTTGCTTTTGTATTGTTTATGTTATTCACTCATAGTATAGAACACCCATGAATTTATTATGTTTAATTACATGATTAAGGCAAACTCCATGATTTGGAATTAAAAATGTACAGCCCCAAAACACCATGGGATAGTTAATATATACAGAAATTGCATTTTTCCCAGATCAGTTATTCAAATGGTGGAAGTTCCTTATAATTGTGTATAATCGGACCATCCCTGTGACTGGGGAAGTTTCTCTAGAGCGGCTCACTTTCCGAATTTCTCCAGAGTGCCTGTTTATAAACTGAGAGGAGGAGGCTACTGATAATGCTAGAAGTCTTAGGACTGCAATTAGGCAGGTCTTAGGAGATGTTTAGGTTTAACTAATGGTGTAGATGTGTATTTTATGAGCAGGAAAAAATACTGGGCAGTGTTTGAAGGGGGTCTGACTGGGACAGTAAGGACTACAGTGGTGAAATACAAATAGAGAGGATTAGTAAGTGGTATACAAAGATGTTAAAATTCTTATATCAAAGAAAGTGGTGCTCAAACCCAAATTCTAGAGTCTGGTGTGGTGTGGGAAAGAGTATCTTTTTCAAATTACAGAGTTTGTAGAACTTAGGAAAAAATTAACTGATGATAAAAATTGTGGGGTATTTTTTCTCTTTCAAATTACTGAAAAGGGGAATACATATTCAGACAAAAAAATGGAATAATTTCTGTCTTTCTCCCCCACTTCCTGGCCACAGCATTAGTAAATAAGTGAAACACATACACCCAAAAAGAATTTTGAAAAAATATGAAGTTGTCTTAATAACTTGATTTCTGCATGGCAACCAGTTATCTTTGAGGTGCAGCCTTCTTTCATAAAGGAACACTGCTGGAAGGGCTATATACAAGGTTCCTAGTATAGAATCCAAATTGAATTAAAGTGTCCTTCTGAGCCGGGATCTGTCCCTGAAAGATAGAAGAAACAGAACAGAATAACATCATGCAGTTAAATTCATCTTGCTGTATCTCCGCACCAGAAGGTTGGTGGATGGTATGACCTCAGAGATGTTCATCTCACTGCTAAGGGGAATTGTTCAGCTGAATGAGAGTAGCCAGGGGAAAAAAAAAAAAAAACAAACAAACCACGACCAGCAACAACAACAACAAAAGTTGCTGCTTCTAATTCCAGACTGAACTGGAAAGGATCAAAATTGGCTCTCTGGTTCTGATGCAGTTGCTAATAAAAGCATATATTCTACAACTAACACAATTGGGAGCAGGTTCAAATTTCATTTCTCTTTTTTATTTTTAAGAGGCCACTTTTTATTGCTTTATAATGACACGAACATAAAAAACGCTCAATATTTTTAGAAGTTAAGTAGGAAAATAAGCTTGCTTGCTGCCTTCCTCACTTTCCCAGCAGGGCAATGGAGCTGCTGCATATAAATAAGAACACAGTTTTGACCAGCATTGTCAAAAATGAGGGGAAAATATCCATAGCTTAGCAAAGAAATAGGTTAAAAAAATTAAATCTAGTGGGGTGGCAATAAGAAAACTGACTACGCCAAAAAGATTGGTACAAACGCAGCCAAGCTGTCTGTCAAATTTTCATCCCCTACTTCATCCTTAGGACTCTTGTCTTGACCTACTATAGCCCAGCAACACCACAAAAACAGGACATACTGATACTTCGGGGTTTAGAGACCCTATAGTTTTCAGGCTTGGTAAGTTTTATCAAAGCAGCCATTTCGGTAGGGTATATATATATGTGCATAATCCTGTTGTGAAAAGTCACACTGCAGAAATGTGCTGCTATCAAGTTCTTTATACCACTCTTGCTGTGCTTCACAGAGCTACTATGACATAATACTGGCATGAACACTTGTATAACTGCATCTTTACTAGGGGAATTCTGACATTTCAACTTTTCTGGCATATTTAAAATAGATGAAATATTCTTCAAATGGACAAAACAGTAAAAAATCTTTTCTTTTTATTGTCTCTCCTTCGCCACATTAGGGTTTTCTTGTTTTGTAATCTGTGTGAGTAGCAATCTGTGTGAATGGTCACCTTGAGACAAGAGAAAGGATAAAAAGAGCACCGATGTGACCTCTGAGACCAGGGAATGATACAGCAGAAGTCCCTTCTTAGCCACCCGTCAGTCCCGGGCCTTCCCTTCCTGCTCATACTTACTGTCAGAGAAGAGCCCATTTAAAATAAAAGGCTCTAATAATCTCTTGAGAGTTTTCCCATGAATTGCATCCATGTGTAAAGATAGGACTTTACAGGTAACAGTTTATGCTTTATAACAGACGAGAACTGATGGGAGTCTCAACTGGTTTTTGTGAATTTACGCCCCCCAAAGCTTTGTCTGTCTATACAGAGAATCCCTCAGAAAGTGAAAGTGAACTGGTGAGAGTATGATTGTAAAATGCTATAATTTTCCTTTACTAATTCCCCACTGTAGATTAACATAAACTGCATAACTGTGCATTATTAGAGGGTCTAGATGGTGAAGGGTGGCTTATACAAAGTGAGACTTGTAGGCATTATTGGTTTCTTTGCACTGTTGAATTGTTTGCTTTAAAGAAAGAAGAGAAAATCCCATGTTATCCCCACCCCAAGAACATAGAACTAGTGAGGATGTTTTTCTGTTACAGTTGAAGAGAACTTCTGCCCTGGGTGCTGTTGGGAATAATGGAGTTTTGGCTGCTCACCATGGTGTGTCTCCATTTGAGACGCCAGGCTGGGATTTTCATCGAGTCTATTATTAGAACTTCTGTCTTCCCTATGTCTCAAACAAAAGCTAAGCAAAACCAGTGGGAACCTACATAACTCACAAACACATTAATAGCCAAGAATTTTTAATTTTAGAGCAGTGGTAAGTATGCCAGTTGCCACCCTAACCATATTTTTAAACATTTTGTGTTTGCTCACAGACAACTGGGCTGTCACAGTAAGGTTCTTACTAGTTAAGCTTCATAACAGCTCAAGCAGTTTTATATGATCAAGATGTGAGAGGAGTTTCTTCAAAGAACTGAAAAAATAAGCCCAGTGTCCTGATCCCCAGCCCTGTGTCCTGCAGAGGAGAGGTACTCCAGTGGCTTCCTACAGCAAGTGACAATAAATGATGCTTCTGTTGATTGCCATATTAAATAGGGTAGTGTTTTACACTCCCATTCAGGAACACTTTGCTAGAGCATTCAGCCTAATTAGTTAAAAACATACTATTTTATCTTTAGCAGAACACAGCTGATTAATTTTCTAGGTTAGAAGACACAGATGTGTGAGGATAAAAGCCTTGTTTGTTTGAATAAACAGAAATTGTCTCATAGCTTTGTAAATTATTTCCTTTAAAGCAATCTAGGTAAATGAAGACAGAAATACCTGTTCAATATTTATTCACTGAGAAGCAGAGAGGTTTATGTTATGTTTTGTTTCTGAAACAATGTTAAAAGCTGTCCCAGTGTAACTCTATTGAGCCTAATGAATTGTCACCGGAGATGAATTTGGTCCTGGTATCTCTGTTTTCACCTGCCAGGAAAAAAATGTTTTTCAGCTGACTTTACATATTAATCACTCACAGGCAAGGAGACAAGTCCTGGAACGACTCTGTCTTCTTTATATGGACTTTCTAATTCAGTTTGTTTTCTAATGAGGTGAGAGGGAAGTCAAGATCACTCCGGTTTTGTAACGGTTTAGAGTCAGTTCCACAGATTTGATCATGTTTACCCTGAAACTCAAGAATTTCTTGCCAGATTAATCACTGTCTGAGAAAAGGCATAATGTTAAAAGCATATTTGGAGAATGGAAAAAGAAAAAATACGGGTCCTTAGGACATTTTATTAGCTGACTTGAATACAAAATTTTGTTTTGGAAGAAGCTGGGGTAGCTTTCAAACATCTTGAATATCAGATAGGTGGGACATGTACTGTGTTCATGCTCTGCCTAGATGGGCAAGGTACCTCTGCCAGCACTGGGAGAGTGGCCCTGCAGTGTCTGGGCAAAGGGCCCAGGAGCAATGGAGCAGTGGCAGCCATAGAGGGGCTCCGGAGGCACGGCTGTGCCCTCCTGCTGCCTCCCCTCGGACCGTACCTCCCCGCACCAAACCTTCTCGCAGGCCTGATGTGCTCTGGCTGCCTGCACCCAGATTAGAGCGAAATATGTCACTTTTAAAATGCAGTCATCTTCCATCTATACCTACCCACTGCCCAAGATTTTCTTTGGAAAATATGTGACTTTCACAGTCTCGTGGCTTCCAAATTCAATATCGATAGCATGCAGCTCCTGGAGAGCTTTAATTTAAAACTAATTCTGCCAGGCAGCCTATCTTGGAAATTCCGTTAAAGAGAGGTTTCTTAATCAGTAGAACGTTTCTCATTAAAGAAAACTTGTCTCTATCAGGTGCATTGACTTGCAGATCTAGTTGAAATTATTTGTTGTTTCAGCTTGTTCCAAAAACATCACGTTATATAATGTAGATTTTAAGATACTGTGATTTCGAGAGTGACGTATTTTAGTGACTGATTTCTCTTTAAAAAGAAAGCTTGGTTTCTCTTCCCTCACCACAATGGAATAATTGGTGGGCTAGCATGAATGAGTCATGAGCTGCATGCATCAGGGCCACTTGAGCCAAGTTAAAGTCCTTCAAACCTCAGTTTGTAATTAAAAATGAGAGTATAGGCATGGTCCTTAAATCCTGATTAGAAGTCACTTAAAATAATTACAGAAGCAATGAATGCAATTTGAATTATTCTCACCCTGCTAGGCAGCAGCTAATCCTAGTTGGTGAGCAGAAATATCCATAAAATATTCTTGAAAGTGATAATGTAAAATTTCAGATTATGTGGTTAAAAAAAATCATTACTCAGATATACAAAAGTAGCCCAGAGTATACAGAGCCAAATCTCAACAGTATGTTGACAGTGTACACCATTATGTATTATGTCCTCTGTTATACTATACAGAATTGCTAATACTACAATGTATTTAATATTTTATATATTACTTTGATAAATCAGCTATATTTTGGCATAACTGCTCTGACTTCATAACCATTCATGAAGTTCACTTGCAAAACACCCATGTGATTTCATTATGTGAGTTTATTTGGACCCTCATCTCCTTAGATTTTAACCTGCATTTTTACTCATATATGTAATTACTTCCTCCTCCTATTTCTTCTGGTTTGACTTCTGGTTTTGTGAGACTCTGATTGAGAATCACAGCTGTTTGGAGATGAGGTGAGAAACATCTGCTTTTGCTCACTGTAAAGTTTGGGGATTGTTTTTTTTAAGACCCCTTGCATTCTCCCAAAATCTTCTGAACAGTAATACACACATTATGGAGTACAGTTGTCGGCTCAAGGACGCCTTCCGTAAAGTATTGATCATTAGTGCACTATCTGTTCTACCGCATCATTCACATGATTCATCAAGAGCCAGGAAGGAACAGTTTGCTTTTTCTGGCTAGTACACAATCATCCTTAATGTATTTTCTGAGATTTAAATTCAATGCTGAGTATTGCAAGGATTTCAGACAATGCAATGCCATTAAAAGCTTTTGTACTGCCAGTATCTTCATCAGGAGCTATAGTTTAAGCCATATGTATCTTACGGTTTCCTATTAAGATTTTTTTGTTTATTCCCACCCCCTCTTACTTAGAATCTACTTTGCCTTAGGAATAGATTTGCAGCTTTGTCCTGTTCTTGTCATTGTGTAGGTGGGCAGAGCAGTACTGCAACCATATTTTGCTTTTATAGTAAACCAGTTTTCACTTCTTCTCCAAGTCTGTGAGTTATTCATGATTTGCAAAGAAAAAACAAAATTAAGTAACTCTTTTTCTTCCTGTCAACAGAAATGAGAGCAGCAACTTGTATTTATGTTCCTACTGAATTTTTTTTTTTTTTACTATATTTAGGTAGGACAGGATGAGAGGAATGCTTCTTCTGGAAAGATCTAAAGAGTTACATCTATCTCTAGTGGAGATTCATGCTCCTTTCCAGGAGGAATATGTCCATCCAGTGAGTCTACATGCATCCCCTTCGTCCCAGCTGTTGCCTGTTGTGGTTTGTGCTGACCCGTTTTGCTTCATGTTGCAGCAGACTAGGAAGGCATAGGCGGGATTGTGTGCCTGTCTTCAAAGTTCCCTACACATATGGAAGGATTTTAAAATATGTGGATTTTTCTGACCCAAGAACCAAACTGACCCTGAGAAATCTGCAGTCTAAGGATGTCAGAACACAGTCGTGCATTGTCCTCTTTGGAGCGTATGCCAGTCCACTGAGGGTGACTGTGAGAGGCTGTGGCCGTGAGGCTGGTGGCACTCCTTACGTCAGCGTGAGAAGGAAGCCTTTTGGACTAGTTGACTTACCTCTGGAGAGCTGTGTGTCAGTCCAGTGATGAAGCACACAAGAAGAAAATGTTAATACTTTACTTTGGGCTTGTTTAAGGTTAGATAGGTTTATTACCATTTTTATAATGGAATCAAAGTGAAAGGGGCAGAGAAAAATGCCCGTTTCAAGACATTTCGCCCATAACTTCTAGCCATGCATATGCTAGTTTGTATTCACGTCTCTGATTGATCTCAATAGAGAAAAATGTACTGCAAATTTCCCTGACTGAATCAGGTAAGGTTACTTTTTAGGTGTATTAAGTAGAAATATGTGTGTTTAGTGGTAGACAATGCTGGACTTATGTTTATGGATCTTTACATCACTTAAGTACTTTTTCTGTCCTTGAAAACATATGTGCTCAAAAGTTCTCTGTAAAATATGTCATGAAAGGCAGCAGTCAAACAGGAGAGCAATGCAGGTGCTGAAGCTCTTAACAATATTTATTTTATCTTTAAAAAAAGAGATTTATTTTACAGTTAATCCCTAACTCTTTTTTTTTTTTTTCTTTTGAGATGACTTTGAAAAAATAGTGATGTGGGAAGATAACCTACTTTAATCAATTTATGACTTTTTTTTTTTAATAAGGTAGATATTCCTCTAGTATTCTGTGAATGTGTCAGAATATTTTGACCATTTGTTCTGCTTGCTATCTTAGTTTGAAAATCTTGGGATAAAATGTCTATTTTCCTTTACTGACTGAGGTTGTCTGCTTCTAGGAAATCTGTGCTGAGGTCGCATAAGGGCTGTTTCATAACAAACTTATAATTACTTAGTCAATGAATTTCTGATGCATGATATAATTGAAAGTATTTTCAGTCTTAATTTGTTACAGAAACAAACTTTGAATGAGTTAGTTAAAGACTGATAATAAACACACACACAAATGTGCTATATTCAGATGAAATATTGAGATTTAATTGTAAGCTTGATTTTTTTGTTCCCTTGACTTAATGGGTATAGTAAGTACTAAGGAGATCCATCATAGAGCACAGCACCTCAATTTAATAGGCATACAGCATAAGATCAGCTTTGGAAAAACTGTCATTCTCACATTGCATCTTTGCCAAAACATTGCTATTGAATTTTAGAAACACTAATTTAGAGTTTTAAATAGAGAATGACAGGAATATATCAGAGAAATGCTGGGGTTTTGTTGATGATGTTTTTATATAAGATCTATTACAGCCGAGAATCATAGATTCCCAAACACCACTTTTCCTGCTGAGTCAGCTTTTAAACTAAAACCCACGGTGCTGGATGGACTATGCAACTCCCAGCACAGCAATAATGAGACACAGGGGAAGGAAAATCCCCGCTCCACTCTGTGTCCAGCTGCTCCCTCTGAGGTCTTATTTAGCAGCTCACTTAGGATGCTCCTGGCTGATCCATCTCTCTAAATAATTCCTTCCAAGCATTTCCACAAATACATCATTTTCTGCAAAAGGCTTCAGTCTTATTGTCTCCACTGTAGCATCCTAAGACCAAGTCACACCTTTCCCTCCCCACGAATTGGACATGACGTTGACTGGGTGGCTTCAGTTGTTCCTGCCAGCAAGGAGGACACCATCAGAGTGTGGCCAGTACGTCCCCCCGCAAAATGCGCTCAGTGTCTGCACAAACCCTCACCTCCAGTCTGGGAATGTGGATGGTGGTACAGTGAGACATGTGGTACAAGGAGACATCTAATCCCTTCTAGTATCTACTACCATCAGGGAATTTATTCTTTCTAACAGAAATGGCTGCCACTTTACAAGGCACTTCTGGATCTTTTCGCATGGCCACGGGAAGGCAGAGCTGCTAAGCTGAGCTGCTCAGGTGTGACCCAACCCACAGCTGGAGCCACCTCAGCAGCCACAACTAGTTGCTTCTGTAGATCCTTCTTTTCGACTAGGTGCGAGACCAGCCTGCTTGTGCCAGGCCAGAGCAGCACTCAATGCAGCAAGCAAAGAGAGCTCTAGCACAGGGGTTTCAGCCCCACTATCCCTTCTGGGCTGTCTGGCCTCTGGCCTGGTGCTGCTCGCTGGATCTCCCTCTGTCCCCTCATCCTCTTTCCACCCTGCTGCCTGCAAAGGACCTTGCACAAGGGTTGGGGTTTTCTTGCCTGAGGTCTGGGTAGGTACATTTGTAGGAGTCTTCCCCCCTCATTTTTGAATCCCGAGACCCAAATCCTTGCCCATGTCATTTCATTACTAACTTATTTAAAAATATGGTCTGTACTTGTTGGGAGAAACGTAGGTTTTCATCCATGGCAAGGGGGCAACATATTTTGTATGTTGTGTACTATCAGCAGAGATCACAAGATATGAACAGTAGTGCTTCACAATTAAAGATGTTCCAGCAGTGCAGCTCCCCATGACATTACATGCTCTAACAGAGGAAAGCTACAAATTGAAAAAAAATACTGAGAAGTTGAAAAATCCTACTCACTATACACAAAGTTAGCATTTAAAATATGCTCAGATGTCTATGAAAATTAATGAAATGTCAGTTTGAGAGCTGGAAATATATTGTTAGATTATATTTTAATATAAGCAGGTGAAGATGAAGTACATTCCATGTAGTGAAATAAATAGAAAAGTCTGCAGCACTTACTTGCCAAGCATACTTGCAAATAATTGCGTTTTAGTTGAAGGGGTACAGTATTTAGGCCAACTGAAAATTAATGCCATGTTTAACAGGATGCATGGGAAAATGGATATACTGCTTCACCTGGGAGTTACATTCTTATTTCCACATGAGCCAAAATTATCAGGAATTACTGTCAGAGATTTCAGCACCTTCTGTTAGGTACAGCCTGATGATAAAGTGTGCTAATGGAAATCAAACAGTATAAGGAGAAAGTAGCTGTAATCTTCATGCCCATTAACAGCTCTAAAATCAGTGACATTAACTGTAATAGCGTTTGGCCAGGACAGAGTTTAAGCCATTAGTGGGTGGATGGGGGGAAGGGGAGTTAAATCAAATTTTCTTTGGAAAATTGTGTGTGGTCCTGTGCTTTGTCTTTCATGCCTACTCTCCCACTAAAAAGAAATCTCAGCCTTTTTTTTTCCTGTTGTCCAGTTTCAACCATATTTGGCAGAAAACTAAAGGTCTCAGGGTTAATTAACATTGTCAAGTCTTATGCAGCCGTGACACCTTTGCAGTAGCTCCAGTAGAAAGAAAAGGCTGGTGTTAGCTCACTAAGCAATGGACAATTCACATTGGAGAAATGTCTTATAAACGTCTTCCATATGTTTCTAACACATGTACCTTCTAACGCACAAAAGATGATCAACCACAGGACATTGATCTGTAGGAAGAGAGATCATTGGTTTCAGTGGTTGCTGAACAAGTTTTTTAGTTCACAGGGGATGTGACTCAAAAATTTAATCCTAAGCTATCAGTAGAAATGCTGTGTTTTCAGTATATCTTGTAAAATGGCTGACTGCTAATTTTATTTTTATTTTAAAGTGACATTATATTCATAAGTGCCTCTGGTTGAACAGTATGCATGACACTTTCATCCCTTCCTAACAAAAGAAAGCAAGTTGCCACCTACTTCTTTTCTATCTGAAGCCATAACGCTGGTTATGTGGTCATAATTCCATCACAAATACTGATATACAGAACTATTTCCATGAAATTCAGCATCAGGAGTGGCAGGGAAAGAAATGAGGAAGAATGTGAGCTGTTAAGCAAAATTGTTGCTAAGTAGAGTGCCTCTTTAACAGTCTCCAAAAGCTGGTAGATGAACTCTAAAGGTTGTGTATGCTTCAGCAGGCAGAAGCTCTGCTTCAGCAAACCTGAGACTGAGTGACGATAATGTTAAATGCATATTGCCCACTTCTGTAAAAAGAGCAGTGGAAAAAAAAACCTCAAAATCACGCTTGCCTAAGGATTTAGGAAAAAAGGTGACTTGTGGGTGGATGAGATTTAAGCATCATATAAATAAGCTAAGTGTTCTGAGGCAACTTGAATCTCTGTAAGAAACAGAATTGACACAGAGGAATCAACGATTATAGCAAAGCTTATAGACACTCTTCTGGAATAAGTAACGAAAAAAAGATCATTTCCGACTTGGCAATTGAATGTTATATGCACTCAGAAAGACAACAAAGGAACAGCAATGCTATATCTCTTTGATAAGGTATTGTGGCCTTGTGATATATGTTTATTTTTAGGGAATTTCTCCTGAGTGTTCAGGTACTTTAATGTCAATTACTTGAGTGTAATTTTCTCTTTTACGTCTCACAGAAATTGCTTCACAATGATATTTAAATATATTTACTTAAAGCAATAATATAGGTAAAAATGGAATGATGTTCAAGATATACTAAATATTACACAGTTAGATTTTAATAAGAATGAATTTAACAACATTTGAACCTTATTTGATATAAGAAAGTCTCAGATACAGCATGCAGGATTCTTGACAATATCAAGCAATCATAGTTGTAAAGGAAGTTACTTTCCTTCTCAGCATTCTTTTCAAGAAGCAGTTTTCAAGAGATGCTGCTTTGATATTTATTTAAGCAGTTAGAAAATAAAGCCTCAGGTTGTGAAAACATTTGCATGTCAGTAGCTTATGTTTCAAATTGACAACTGGTGCAACTTTTCAACAAGCCTCAGATGATTTGTAGTTAGCTGGCCATGTTAAAGATTGAAAATCTTGGGGTTAGTATTTGCCCTTTTCAAGGGAAGATAGTTTGCTACATCTTGCTCTCCTGCAGACTCTCAGTGCATCCTTTCTCATGACAAATGGAGCTGATGCTGTACTAAGGTTTCAGCCCTGCTGTCCATCACTTTGCTCTCTCATAAACAGGAGTAATTTACCTGGTGACCAGAAAATGTACAGTGTTCAGCTTTGTCAAAAGGAAGATATGACAGTCAAAAGAATTTCAGTGGCTGGAGAAGTGTATGCTATCCTTGGCCATGCGAATTTATGGACCTCCTTTCCTTGCATGTTTTTCGGTAAGTTTAGTATAATTCAGATCCCCTTGTTTCTGATGTGGGGCCACAAGACTACTCCTATAGTGTTTAGGTGATAGCCTTTTGTTAGAAATTCACTCACAGCTTCTGTTGCTAGTTAACATCTTTCTTTCAAGTTTCTACTGCTGGAAACCCTGAGGCACAGGCCTAAGGCAAAATAACCGCGTTAGCCTGGCTGAAAGTGAGCATCTCCCAAGTAAAGATCATTTCCCTTCCCTTCCTCTTTGTCATCTTTAAAGTTTGTTCTGCTGCCCAGTGTAATATCAAATAGGTAAACTGAGGCACATAACTATTCAGGGGTAAAAACAATCTTTTGCATTGTTAATTCTATTCTTGGATTTTGTTTCTTCCTTTAAATCTTCCTTAAGAGGCTTTCAAAAATCCATTTAGCCTGACTCAATTTGAAATATAAATAGCAAGCAGATCACTGTCCCACATATCATGTGTGCGACTCTCTTTAGCGCTTAAACAGCATCCGGTAAGTGCACGGCACACACACAGAGAAATGAGTCTCTGCGGATGGAGCTGATTTAAACACACGTTATGAGACCGGCGTGTCAGTAATTGCCAGTTTACACACTGAAACTGCTGGCTGACCGAAGAGCTCTTAACTGGTAGTGAAGGAGAAAAATTTATGATAAATTACCACAGAGTAAGTTTTACTGTAGATCATGAATATTTTTACCATGTTGCAAGTTAACTCCTTAATGGATCCAGTGGTAACACATTCACCCGGCTGTACCCAAAGATCAGTATTTCCATGGAGGGAGAAGTCTGTATCACTGTTAAAGTAGCCATGTTATCTACCAGACCTTTTACATAAAGATTTTTAAGAAGAAGAAAGCAGACCAATTTAATTCCTGTGGTTTTAGCACACTTCACCCTTGTTTCTGTGCTATGATGTGTCTTAACTTACCAAAAATTCTATCTGGAGGGTAACCTGTGGACTCTTACCTCACTTACGCTCCTGCATGGTTCAAGATGAGGTCACCACCTGCCTTGAAGGTGTAAATCCTGGCCTAAAAACGTGCAGGCTCAACCTGTTTGTGTCGGTATCTTGTTTATCTATGCAGAGATATGAAAAGCTTATATGTAGGACTGATAGGATTCAGGAGTTATTTTTATCAAAAATCAGCAGCTAGAAATATCACTGCCAAATTCTACTACCAGGTACAATTTCCACCAAATTTATATTTTAGCAAGAGAAATAAATTTACAAAATTCTATAACAATGTTTTCCAACAATGCCTTAGACTGCTTTATTTAATGATTAAATTATAATGCATGATCTATACAATAAAATCCCATTCAGAAAAAGTTTTACATTGTTTTATATCTTTGAGTAGGAGTGTATATTTTTGTATTATGCTTCTAAGGAAAACCGGCTATCTTTAAGTCCAATTTTTGAACTTGTAAAGATATCACCATTAGTATGGTTTGATTCCTGACTCAGTGATTAAACTTCAGAATAAAGAAGGAAAATAAATTATATGTTTCAAAAGAGGTAGTTGTTTGTGAATCTCCTCATCTCTGTTAGAATCTGTGTTGCACGACACAGCACTGGTTTTGTGGCAAGCATCGTTTTTCCATTCCCTTGTAATATCTGCAAACCACATTCAGCTGCCTGAAACACTTTGCAAGTTTGAGTTTTGTCCTCAGCTGTCTGGAATAAAAAGAATGAAGATCCGGCACTGCAGGCAGGGTGAGGCGGGACCTGTAGGCACGACGGTCGGAAACTGGCAGTTGTTCACTTTTCCAATAGCTCAGCCTAGTTAGCCCTTCATTTTTCAGTATAGCAGATACATTTACTCTCAATTTTCTGATGGTCACACTAAAGTACCTGCATGAAGATTTATTATGTTAGTGAAAAAATGTGACTTTTTTCCAAAATAGATTCGGGGTAAAATGAAAGCTGATTTCTTCATTTTCATTCTTTGTGTCAAATTTTGTCTTCAGAATTCTGAAGTTGCTTTTTATGTAGCATTTTATCTCTCTTGGAAGATGTTATCTTTAAGTGTGCCTTATCATTCCAGTGACTATATGTTTAGCAAGAGGCATAAAGAAGACATACTGCATCAATACCTTTGAATTTTAGAAGTATAGTCTATGCTACAGCTCATGTGGGAAAATGAAGAAAGTGTCCTATCTACTAGAAGCCATTTCAATTATGGAACTTTATTAACAGTGCTCTTTTTTCTGATCATGATCCACTGCATCATGAAAACAGTTTTTTATCAGTATTAATGTTTCTTACAAGCAGGTGAAGGAAGAAAATATATAAATAAAGGGGCATAAAGTAAGATTAAATGGAATCACTCCTCAAGGATTATCACAGAGCCTTATATCTCACAGAGCCTTGTATCATCATATCATGTGGAAACAGCTTCTATTTTATGAGATTTTTTAATTCCTAACCTTTTCCCTCCCTCATTTCTACAGACATATTTTGCTTGATGTTAGTAGGAATGCTTAACCACTCTGCATTTAGCCTTACCAGGCATTTCAACTCCATACAATTTTTTTAAACATAATTTAACTATTAACATCTACACCACTGTTTTCTTTTTGACCTTTAAGTAATATTTTCCATTTTCTTGCCCATCTGTGTAAACTGGTAAAGCTCTTTTAACACGACACAGCCATTTTTTGCTTATTGCACTGATGTCTGTTACAGTTTTTTTTAGTAACAACATGTTGCAATATGTCCTGCATATTCAAGACCAGAAATTCAAGAAGATACTTAGAAGATCACCTGAAAGAAGTATAAGTATCAAATATATATCAATGCATATATCATTTTTGCTGACAGAATTTTTGGCCAAGATTAATGATTTTTCCATTATTATGGACCATTTTTATTGGTCTCTAAGTAGAAGAATACCAAAGCCATTTATATGTGTGTGCTTGTGACATTAAAAACCAGTTGTGATTCTTAAGGAAGTGTTGAGATACAGGAGAAACTGAGCTGGTTGAGCAGAGGCTAGTGAGGTAACCATCTGCTCAGTGTGGTAGAGATCTCTCAAACTGTATAGATGAGGTAAATCTTAGTTTATCCAAGACTGATTGTAGCTTAATTCTAGATATAACACAAGTGCTGTATCGAATACAGCATAATGGTTTATCTGTATACTCAATTGTCTAATAACCATTTAGCTGATATTTGGAAAATTAATCAAGGCTGTACTTCTCTAAGCCATGTCAGTATTCTGAGTTCAAAGTGCTCCTTCCTGATGGAAGATACGTGATCCTTAAAGATCCACCCATCTCTCCAAAGTTAGGATCAGCTGCGTATAACGTAGTTTCTAAAACTCTCCAATGCTGACAGCTCTATAACCCCCTAAGCCATCTCTTTCATTGCTTACCTCTTCTTATAGGTAGTTTCCACCACCCCCACCCCAAATGCCCAGCATAAGACCTTGCTTTACACTTATGAGATTTTTTTCCTACTACATCTTCTCAGAGCAGTACAGAGGGACAAGGTATGAGGACTTCTGAGTTTGAAGTGTTCAACAATTCTAATCACAGCTATTAGCATTAGGAAGCCTCCACCTGTTCAAGCTCTGCACAGCCAGAATAAACAAAGACGATTACAGTGTCAGTGTTTTCTAAATAGGCACTTTTGCAAAAAATGGCTTTTCTTTTATTTAATAAAAGTGCAGTTGAATGTAATTTTGTTCTTTTAAGTAAACTGTTCTCTAAGAGATATAATTACAAAATCACAACTCAATCTGTAAAGAGGCAATGTTCAACAGGTTCCAAGAAGTAGAGCCTAGATTATCTTTTGGGTTCTTCAAAGCATGCTTTCAAGTGACTCTGCTTAATAACAACTGAGAGTTGCATTCTTTGTACATAAATTTAGTCCTTTAAGAGTTGCTTGGTGCAGCGCAAGATAGTCATCTCATCTTCCTTTGTTGTCAGCAGAAAGAAGTAGATGGAGTGAATTGCTTTGTGGCTGCTCCTGTCTCTCCACTGACTATAGATAAAACCTAGACAACAATCTCTGACTGGCCAGTACATTTTTTATCTTTCACTAAAGGAAGTTTTGCAAGATCAATCTTATTTGTAAAGTTACCAGCCTCTGGTGAATCTTGAGAGGATTCCAGCTGTTCCTCCAATCCCTACAAAACTCCAGAGCCTCTCCAGCTGATTTCTTTATTGAAAGAAGACCTTTGCCCAATCCTGTAGTGTTCATGCCCATTTCTCTCTCCTTGTCAGTGCCTACTCAGCTCATATGATTCTTTACTAAAGGTCTACACAACTCACTGCGAATTTAATGGAAAGTTTCTCTCTGATTTCACAAGGCTCTGAACTAAGCCTTCTGCTTGCACTGTGACCTTATAGGATTTTCCCACTCTTCCCTCTTCTCTAGCCAACTCTCTAAACTTGATGATCAGCTTCTGGTTCAAACAGCTGTCAAATGCCCTGCTGGGCACTAAGTAACTGCTGCTAATTTTGCATTGCATACATAATGAAGCCTGGCACACATACCCCACAGCACGTGAGATTCAAACTCAGCCTTCTAAAGTATATTAAATGGAGACATTCACTGTAAACTCACAGTTTCTTTTCTTTGATTGCAGAGTAGGTAGAGCTTAAAGCTATCACAAATCCTTCCCATTTATCTTTTTGATGCATGTTTGGTTTCTCCCATGTTCTATTAACAATAAAAGCAGTTGAGCGTGTTACTGTTGCTCAGAAACATGCTCTCTGTAGTAAAATACTTTTTTACCTACATATTGACATTTTTCTTAATGGGAGCACATGAAAGTGTGGGGGGAAAAAGCACTGCAAGGCATAGGCTCTGCTTTCACTAGCAAGAGCAGATTAAGGGTCTCATACAACAAGTGCAGAAAATTGCCTGCAACAACTTCTAGCTAGCTGTGCTGCCTGCTGTTTTAGCTCCTTCAGAGCCCAGATCTGTTTTGTGCAATGGCCCTGCCTCTCATTTCTCAGGAGGCTACAATAGGAAGCTGTCACCTCCCTCATGAAGCTCCTGGTCGCTCTCTCACATAGCCATTGCCAATGTTTCCTGAATGAGTCTGGGCTGCTATTCCAACGCTCCTCTCTGCCGCCTTCATGACAGATGGTGCGCAGCTATGCAGCGGCCACAGCTGAAAGTAACTCGTGGAGGTGTGATTCCACTGTAAAGATTTTCCAGCGCTGCTGCTCAGAAAAGCTCCAGTGGTAGGAAGTAACAGTTTAAAATTCTATTATGTACATAAAAGCATTTATTCACCCTTCATTGCATGCAGGGCTGGAGGGTACCACTGTGCCTATTAGTGACAATTTGCATTATCTGAGTATCATGAAGCTCTGCTGCATCAAAACTAACTCGTTGCATCCTGACTTGCCAAGCTGGTAGGAGCAACAGCTATAATTTTTCAATAGGTTTGACTGGCTTGGGTGTTGGGGAGTCTTGAACAGTCGTAGACATTGGAACTGCACGTGTTGGAGAAGCTGCACAGTCAGCACGTGGGCTAACGATAAGGGCAGCACATGCTCTTCATCTGGGGCCATGGCACGTGGCCAGCCTTTCACACAAAGCAGTTGCACGAAAGAAAAAGCCAAGAGCACTGCTGCTGGGTGGGCTGTGTGAGCCTGGTGGAAACACCCCACTAGCACAGTCACCTGGACTTTGTACTGCCCACGGCTGGCTCACAGCTGACTTAGGGGACATATGTGAGCATCACATGGAAAAAGTGGAAGAGCCTTGTCTGATATGCAGTGTGCAGAAAGCTCAGATTTTAGGCAGTCTTAAGAAAAGCCAAGCTGGTATAGTCCAGAAACTAAATGTATTATCTGAGTTCTTGGGAGACATAAAGAAAACTGTAGGACAGCAGCTCACTAATTGAAGCAGAAGAAAATTTGCTTTCAATAGGCTACTTATTCCTCAAGAAAGCTAAGGCTGCAGATACTTTTACTGGGTCCCTATAAAGGGGAAAGATATTTTTTAATACACACTTCTTTCAAAATAACACAAAAATAGAATTTCTGGAGAAAAATTAATGTGCATCTCACATCAGTCACGTCACAGTCATACTGACCAACATAAAGTTATGTCCACAGAGGCACATTTGCGCCTTTTTGGATACTGTAAGCCTTCAGGCTCCTCAGTAACAGAGGCCGTATTGACAGTTGTCTGTATAGATACGCTACAAGAATGTAGGCTAGCAACCTATGCCATTTGCATTAGAGCATCTTACGGCTGAAAGCAGATGATGAATTTTTGGTTAAGGGGGATATAAATCATCTTGGACTCTCCTCGTTCCCCACCCTGGCTCTAGCTGGCTTCAATTCTCCACTGATTTTCTTCACTTCTATGATTTCTCAATCTGAGGCAGTATGATTGCTTGTTGTCAGTGAGTGTACTGTATAAGGTGTCTGCCTCTAAATTGCTTTCAAGCTGATAACTCTTTCTAATAAGCTGCGAGATGGTGCTCAGCATGTTAAATGTTTCTATTATTTTTCTACAGAATTAAAAACCCTTGTCAAGATTTTTTTTTCTTGTTTAAATCTTTTTACCCTCCAATCAGCTGGAAGAGAGAGAGGACTTAAGCTACAGGTGCACAATTCTGAGCACAGCTGTCTCTCCTGCCTGTTCATGAAGGCTTGTCATAGAAAACAAAACCACTGCCAACCTAGTTACTAACAGGAAAATATGTATTCACTGATTATTATTTTTGTCTGAGTTTTTTCCTCTGTAAAATAAAAATGCAGATGTAGAGCTCTACATGTCATTGGCTCTGGTGCCCCTGCAGGTCTGTCACAGAAAATTAAAAAAATACATATTTGCTAATTTGTCATTATAAAAAATTTTTAAAAAAAGATTTAAAAAAGGCATTAAAGTGACAGTTCCTTCATAAGTCTGGCAACAACGGGGAAAAACAACTTCACAGCCTGATGTTGCTGCCATTTGGCAGCCAAATGGGTTTGTGTAGGCTGTTGTTGGCAGCAGTTTTCATTAGCTTAGGGCCCCCTTTCTGGAAAGACAGAGTCGAGCTGTCAGACACGGATGTCCAACCTGTGCAAGCAGGGCTCACTTGTACGCTGTCCTGCTGAGCAGCCCTCCTGGGCCTCTCCATCTGCCTGCCTTTAAGTGCAATTCTTTTATCATTATGACATCCCTTTTAAAACTTTTAAGGACATTACCTAGGAAATACCTTAATTTCTGTCTAATTCCTTTATATTTAATTCCATATCTCACAAAGGGGTATAATTTACTATTTTCCCCCTTTTTGGCTATGCAGATCTCTGAAGCGAACACTCCCTTTCCTGTAATTCCTTATATATCAGCCAGTAACAAGTTTATTTGGAGGCTTTGGATAAAACATTTTGTGGTCTTAAATTTTGGCATGTTGTATTCTTAAACAAGGAGAAAAAATTCTTACCTTCCTTAAATATTTGGGGTTTCATTTATAGTATTGCTTTAAGCTAAATTTCCTGTTCTGTTATACTAAGCATTAGTAATGATGGCAGGACAGCTCAGCAAAGAGAATTGAGTCACATTCCTGTATACTTTGAATAAATGCCACTGTCACTGCAAACTGCTGTTTGGATTTGGGCATTGGTTGACTTATTATTCGGCATTATGTTTCACATAGTAAGCGCAATAAACAAAACTAATCTAGGATCACTGTAATATTCATTGATTATCTAGATCCCTCAAAATAGAGAGCACTTGCAGAAAAAGAAATCAACATGATTACTGATCAGATTATTGCTATCCTCCTGGTGCATCTGGTCCCATCACTGACTGAATAAGATCAGAGAGATTTAGCTCTTCTTCCTTCTGAGTCCCTGCATAGAAATATGAAAGTATGAATTCTTCCCAGAGTGATAGCATGGAAGGAATTAATCATGTCCTCATGACAATAAGATACTTTTCGAGTAATGGCTATTACTAGAAAATATGTTTTAAAACTTCTTTTAGAAAACAATCCTCTTGTTGCTCTTGTACAGAATATATTTGAGCAAACACTTTGTATATGACAAAGGTTTGAAAATTATACCTTTCCAGAATTCTGGAGATGGATCTGGAGAAGAATCTCTCAGGATCCAGAAAGACTCCCAGATAAATAATGCATAGGGAACAGAGTATAGCTCTACTATCTCCCTATTAGAAAACTTTTCTCAGTATCTCTGTACTAAGTGGAAATTTTTCAGTGAGGTTAACATTTGTACTGGAAAACCAGACTTTTGGACATGAAGGGACAAACTTTCAGAGCTGCAGTGACATTTGCTCTATGTTACGATCACATGTCCCAAGGATGTGGTTTTTTTCCTCTGTAGTTCAGCCTTCCAATATGCTGAGGCCAACCCTCTATACATGAGGGTTTGAGGGCTCTCCAGAAGATGAGAGCTTGTTTGTTATTTTATTGTCAGTTCCTCCTGAGAGCGGAGCTTTATTCAGTCAATGGAAGACAGGATCACTACCATATCTTGACCATGCTCATTACTTACAGCAACGGATTAAGACAATAACTACAACAAAACCTTAGGTGCTAGAAGTTTATTTGTGTGAGCAAGAAATTGCCCCCGTTGTGCAGCTAAGTCGGTGTACTCTGGCAGTTCTATGTTTTGGTTTTGAGTTGTGGTGGTTTTTTTGAAGGATGGAGGGGGCTGGTTGGTTAGTTTGGAGTGCATTCTTTTGTAGCTATATCTGCAGCTAGATGTGGTATACCCAGATTAGTACAGACCAGTACTTCGAGTGATACAGCTGAGGACTTTTTCCTGGTATTGTCCTAAATCTTTCCTTTGCTGCTATCAACTCAGTGAAATCTCATTATATCAAGGTTAAGACCATCCAAACAAAAAACACCTATCTCCATCTCTGTCTGCATTATTCAAATAGCAGTGGAATTCTGTCTCCATTTACTTACTCTTTGGCTTAACTGGTATGTATTTAGCCCATCTAATATTTCCGTAAGTCTGTCTTACAAGTGAATTATCACTTGTGTTTTGCTACCCTGGATTTCTTCCAATCTGTCGCTGTCTCCCTGTAATGAGATGTCCAGAGCTGCTGCAGGTGTAGTTGAATTTATTGTCCTACATAGATGAAATACCCTCTGTGGATTGAATGCTATTAAAAAAGCTATGGACTTTGTGCTGCCAAACTGCATTGCAAAAGCATTTCTTGATTGCTTCAACACTACTACTAGGTCTCTTTCTGTGTGTTCAAGGGTAAGATATTAATTTTGATTTTTTTTTTAATTAATTGAAACAACTGAAGAAACCTAATCTATTCACTTCCACAGAAGTCTGAGGCAGCTAAGCTGATTAGGCACCTCCTTTTTACTTGGCTTAGGTTAAGTAAGATGTGCCCTGTGTGAAATAGTGTGTAAAAAGTAATTGTTACAGCCTAAGTGACATGAAAGCGCAGTGAAGAGAAGGTAAACATGAATCTGTGAAAGAAAGACAGTTCAGTCCATGCTCACACCTTCTGAGACTTATATAAATGACAAATGCAACTCCTTCTTGATTGACTCATTATGTAGAAGAAGGCAGAACTAATGCATAGCTAACTTGTATATTAGGCATGCCCTGCATAAGGCAAGCAGAGGCATCTCTGACTTTTAGAAGTGCACACTAAGAGATGTGAAGGAGTAGTGGTCAAAAATTGCAGTCACAAATGTTGTTTTTCTCTCAGAGAATACAGCATCTTTACAATTCTGCAGTTCCCTTGATGTCTGTCAATCTGTCTGTTTGTTTTGGGGAAGAAAAAGATGAAATACTGCTTTTTGGTAAGGTCAAAACCTTTCCTTTTCAAGCATACCTGGAATGTTTTGATTGTTTCAAGATTCACATTCTTACTTTACAAGAAAAAATAAAAATGTAGATCTGTATGCTCAAAAATAGAAAGTATGTTTACATTTATCTCATCTTAATAAACTAATCAAAAGAAAACTACATAGGTTTCTCAAAACCATATAGTTTAGTTGATGCTGTTGTCCCTATAACTAAAAGGAAAAAAAAAAAAAGGCATTAGAAACTTTTTATTTCTCTTTAGTATTAGAACATCATTTTTATGGGACAGAAATTGCCATGTTTGATCAGATACTGAGCTAGCTTTGAAACACTGAATGTAGTGTGCAAGGTCAACACAGCAAAAGGCTAGGTTAGATCATGCACAAATGCAAGGACACAATCCCAGATACCAGTATTAGTACACAAGCTGTTTTTTTTCAAACACCAGTTCAAATAATTCAGTTTAATGGGGACATGTTTTATAGTAACTCTATTCCAAATCATCCTGTTTTATTGCAATCTTCCTGCAGAGCTAGTAGCATAAGTAAAATCAAAGCTTCACTGAAGAGTGAAGCTCTGCCTATGACTTTACCCTATGTCTCTGGCAGTACCTTGTACAAGACCAAATGCGTCATCAACCTCCTGTTCTCTGTGGGAAGGTTCTAATACAGGATTTTTCAAGAATTTTCCTCTAAGGAGGTTCATTTTCGTCTAATGAGAACATATGGTTTTGGCAGCACCAATCTTTAAGGAATGCAGTCAGCCTTTTTTTTATTTTTCTCTTTCAGAAAGTATCAGCATAAGTACTGAGCTCACTTACCAGTAAATCACCAAGTAGAATGAAGTATTCCAAATGTAATCATAACTATCCTCACTGGAAGAAGGCTTGGACTGATGTGAATCATAACTGCACTTCATAACAAAGATAATATTGTGTGAATTTTCCTATCCAGAAGCAATGAGTCATGCTACAATGACCGTCACTTAATCATTCTGACTAAACAGAGGATCAACATTTACAACTGAACGTGTTAAGTTTCGAAATATTTTGGAGAGAGAGAAATATGGCAAAGTATAAAAACTTATAAAAGCTACCACTGTATATTAATTCATATGATGTAACAGCTACTGGTTTTACTTGTAAAATATGTGGTCAGTGAGGTGTGAAAGGTAGTTATGATTTCAAGGAACATCCTCCCAAAAAAGTAGAGTGGTAACTCTTCTTTCAGCATCAGGAAGAATAATCCACTTGACCCTTTAACATGCTGTCTATGTTTCTTTCACAGGAGATGAATGTAATGATAAATGCCTAGTATAGTTGAGAATAAAAACAGCACATGCAATCACAAATGGGGGATTTTGCTTTTCTCCTTGATGTAACTGGCTTTCTATACTTTCACTGTTGATGAAAACCTGTTATGGAGTGGCAGTTTGCTACCAAATGGCCCTTTAAAGGACTGGTTTATAATCCCATAGCTAATGACCTTGGATTCCTCTTGGTCTGGTACAGATTTAATAGCTTTCCTTTACAAACTCCTTAACAAAATAAAGCTTTTTCTAAAACAAAATCAAGTTTAAAAGTAAAATTCTTAAACACCACATTGTTTTTTCCATACTGCCAAACATTGAACATGAGCCAGCAATGTGCCCTTGCTGCGCAGAAGGCTAGCGGTGTGAGACGTGGACATACTGTAAAGAGTCTGGTGCATCACCACTGAGGTGATTAATGGACTGGGACTGGAGCATGTCTCGTATGAGGAAAAGCTGAAAGACCATGGACTGTTCAGCGTGGAGAAGAGAAGGCTCAGTGAGATTTTGTCAATGTATGTAAATACCTGAAGGGAGGGTGTACAGAAGATGGAGCCAGGCTCTTTCCAGTGGTGCCCAGTGACAGAACCAGAGGCAATGGGCACAAACTGAAACACAGGAGGTTCCTCCTGAACATGAGGAAACACTTTTTTTACTGTGAGGGTGACCGAGCACTGGCACAGGTTGCCCAGGGAGTTTGTGGAGTTTCAAGCACTGGAGATATTCAAAAGCCATCTGGAGGTGGTCTTGGGCAACCAGCTTTTGGTGGCCCTGCTTGAGCAGGGGGTTGGACCAGATGACCTCCAGAGGTCCCTTCAAACCTCAGCCATTCTGTGATTCTGTGATTCTGTGATCTCCTGTAATTGAGTATCCCAGTACTAATGATTATCCAAAATGGCAACATTTGAGTAAAACAAGAACAGCTGAACTCCATTCTAAATTTATATTGGATGTCTACTAAGCTTCATGAACTTTGGAGAGTATCTTTGCTCTGACTTCTCTTTGGACTCTGCTTTTCCTGTTCATCTGGCACAACTTCTACACATGCAACACTTTCAAACCTCTGGCTTAGCCCATGTATTCCCCCTTCCACTTTGGAGATGTTCTGTATAGACATTTCTAATTTACTGTCTTCCTCCAAGTTCTTGTACTGATATGACATCCATCTGGTGCTGTTGTCCTGATAAGGTCATGTCTCCTGCTGAACAATATTTTGTTGTTTCTTTGTAGTATCCTGTCTGCATCCATCCTTTGAAGCAGGGAACATCTGTTTGTTACACACTGATTAACTTAGAATGGAGACTCCTGGGCTCTCAGGTAATACAAGTAGATTATAAGGATAGCAATATGATGTGAGGCTCCAGCCTAGTATATTGATTTTACCTACATATGAATATCAAGTTTTGGAATAAAATCTGATGCCTCAAAGACAGTTTTAAAACTCCTAAGGACTTCCTCGGAATCAGGACTTCATCTTTGCTTTCCTAGCTAATCCAAAATTGAGACTTTGAATAATTTCATGTTCAGCTAGCACTCTAAGTTATACCTACTGGATCCAATTAAAGAATACTTTCTATAGGCAAATGAAGCACAGAAATATTTTCATAGATTATGAGAGGAAAGTTTTGTAAACTTATAAATGATATACCAATTGGAGCACAGAAAGCCTGGAGGCTTTTTTTTTTCCTTCTTTTCGAAAGAAAAAAAAAGCAACAAAGATTTTGTTATTACACAAAGATGGCATCAAAACTATCTAAAGAATTGTGCAGCCCTTCTTTCCTTGAGCAAAATAAGGTGGAATGCAGCCAGTAAAAGAATCAAAGTCAAGAAAATAGTCAGGCTTTTTAAGGACAAAGGGGGTCATGTGCTTTTAGAGAATCATAGTTCTAAATGTGGAGGATACAACATATTCTTAAATATATGTCATAATCATTATTTTTCTTGCTGATGTTGGTGGGCCTTTCCTACTCTGGATGTAACAAACCTTAGATCTCTAGTGAAAATAAATGAAAGAACTAGAACGATGGTAAAAGTGAACTTGGAAAAAAAAAAGATCACAGTTGGATAAATCCTCTTCTTTAGTGTTAATTCAGCCAAACAGTAGGTATTACCTTTTTAGAGGCAGTTTAAGCACAGCATGGCACATTCACTTTCTAGAAGGAGGACTAGATCATTGTCTCTGTAGTAGGACTATAATAGGGAGGTAGGAAACTCCATTTCTTAACTTTAATCTTAGTGAGACCATCTATTCAAACTTTGCATTTGCACAGTCACTTGCTATCAGGGAAAAATGAGTAGGGGAGAGGAGTGTTCATAAATAATGTTGAAGAGCTAGGTAGCTGGCACCACTGCTGGCTGCTATTTTTGCACTGTACAAGCAAACGGGTACTGTTTATGTCCTCTCATAAAATCCCTTCTGCTTGAGGTCACAGCCAGGCCCTGAGGCTCACACACTCTCATGCATTATACCAGCACATTTGGCTGTGGCCACCTACTCCTACCCATCTCTAGGTCCTGTTAGTGCAGCTCTGGGCTTTCAGCAGGGTGACATGCCCTGGGATAGGCGGGCCCCCCAGCATGCAGAAAAGCCAGAGCTCCTTTCTGAAAACACCAGGCTGGAGACCAGCCTTTCTTGCTTCTCCACTGCAACAGATATGGGACATGCTTAGGTAGCTTGGTGAGATAGAAGGAGAGCACTGGGTCTCTGTGAGAGGTTTATAAGTGTGACAGCAGGAGGTCTGCCTTGGTTGTGCGGCTGCTAACAGTGGAAGGAGTCTGCATCAATGGTAGTTTCTGCATCAGCGGTGTGTAAGAGCTCTTGCAGTTAATTCAGGGGCAGGCATTGCACAGCTGCCTGCCCCAGCTGGGTCCTGAAGGTGCCGTGGGGCAGGTCTCTCCCACAGCTGAGGAGACCTGAATGTCTCCCACCCCTCCTGATAGACTGAGTCCTGGCCGAGAGCAACGGAACTAGCGTCAGTCTGGGAGGAGTGTAGGAACACCGTAACTGTGATAGCAAGGTTAGATGATGACGACTGGCACTCAAAGCGAACTGAAAATAGATGCAAACCAGCCCAGTCAAATCAGCAGGTGCTTAATTCCATGTTCCCTGCGCTCTCTGACGTGGTGGCTGTGGCTCCCACATTAGCTGCCACCTCCGAAGTGTTTTCCTTCATGCACAAGATCAGTAACAGTAAATTCAAACATCTCTATAGGAAGTAAAAAATTGCGAGTGATAAGTCAGCAAGACAGGTGATATTTTCTGAAAGTAACATAGTGATCTACTTTATTTACAGCCAGTCATAATAGCAAAAGAGCAGCATGTAAATCTTGAAGAGGGAGTCAAAGGTAGAAAGATGACTGTGGAAGGCAGTACACACCAAAAGAACAGAGAGCACTGGAAACTCTGTAATTATTTTTAGTTTATTTATCCATATATATTTTAGATAGATTGTTAATTAAAATGATACAATGAGTGTGATGGTAGGTCTTTTGTTCTGCAGTTGAGTTGTGAGGAAATGGAAAGTCTGAACCTTCTTGGTGTAGATAAGCTGTAGCAAAATTTCAATTAAAAAAAAGTATTCTGCAGAAAAGACTCGGCAAGGATCATAAAGTTCAGTGGATCATGGCCTAAACTCAAACTAATTTTAAGTGTTTGCATAAATGCCTTTGTTCTGGATCTCTGCTGGCTATAATCTGGGTTGTACAAGATCTAAATTCATAGAGATGCAAATTCCCCTTAAAAGTCAGTCAGGCTCTTCAGTACATAGGAGTTACATATCAAAAATAGATTTAATAAAATAGAATGTCCATGAACACATCCTATCTCTCCTTCACCTAATCACAGAAGCAATGACTCCTTTTTGTGACACAGAAGGTATTGATATATCAATAAACTATCACTTCTGGTTCTTAATTCTGGTTCTTAATCCAATTAATTTCATAAAAAAAAGTTATACATCCTATTCATGGTTACCATGGGAAATGAAAGTACACAGTGTAACCTCAGCTCTGACTCTATTAATATGAAATTATCAGTTTGGTTATGTTGCAGCCATTTAACCAACAGTAACCATAGCAAATGAAAGTGAAGAGAACCGGTGTGTTTATATCACCATGATGTGCTATTTAGCCATGTGATTTCTTAGCATTTAGTAGGATATTCTGTCACTATCATAGAAATTAATAATCCAAAAATGCAGAAAAGCTGTGTGTATTCAGAACACTCTCATCCACTGTGTTAAGATCTTTTCTTACCCTGTTTGTACCACATCTTTGCTCTGCAAAGAGACTGCATTGCTGCAAAAGAAGTCTTCTTCACAGACAAGTGGATCCAAACTTTTCAGCCTTCACAGCGCTCAAACGCTTTCATGACTTGAAATGAGAGGATCCTTGCCATTGGTATTACATCATGGAAGTTTGTCAAGTTGTGTCAGGTGACTTGACTCTGAATTTTCCCTGTCTTGTAAAGACCAGATAGCTGCTGATGGGCACTTGTAATTCTGAGCTATAGCTGCATGTGAACTGTTAACATTTAGGCACTAAACAGAATACCTATAGGTAAAGACATTTTTTGGTTTTAGTCTTGAAAAATGTACATTTACATTCTGTCAGGATAACTCAAAATTTGCTGAAGTGATTGTCTTCTGCTTTTGCAAATCCATTTTCAAGAGGATAGGCTTTGAAAGTTTGGAAATACAAGCAATTAAATGAGTAAAGGAAATTAAACTCTTGCAAAGAGGAAATGGAAAAGCTTATCAAGTACCTGTCAAATTCTGAATACCAGACTTTTTTATGAACAGTCATGAAGAAGCTACAAGCAACTAAGAGAGCCACTGATAGCTATTTATGTTTATATCTAGAACTATGGGAAACGTAATAGTACTGAATACACTCTGAACTGGTCCTTTTCAATCTGCAACCTAACACATATTCCAGAACTTCTTACTCCAAGAGGCAACTCATCCATAGGGAAAACAGAATATCCTTCATAATGTAAAGCTGCAGTCATGATGCATCAGTGGTTCCTTCCCTTCTCCTTTTAGATAGGAATACCCTTTAGAAAGCAGTTAGGTAAGGCTGATGTGATTTCACACAGGAAAGTATTTCACATGAGTGGCAAGATAACAATTGCTATTACTAGCACTCATGAAGTGAGATCAGAGGACTCAGAGGATGTCTTGCAATCTGTTTTGAATATACTTTTTTTTTGGTCTGTTTTTCTTTTTAATTTACTATTTTGCTATTTTAAAAGAAGAGTTTGGGTCAAGTAATATTTCTCTTTATCCTTCTCTTATGCGGAAAAGAAATGGCTACAGTAATATTTTTTCTACATCTCCGGCTTTATTTTTAACATATTCTTTTTACATTAACTTGAATACAGACATGTCTTCCGACCTTCACAGTGTTTAGATGACAAAATCACTTTACGTTTTCTGTCTGTGATAGAATTAAGTCTCTTCCTCCTAAGTAGCAGGAATAAAAGTGTTCAAAGCAAAAATATTTGAGTCTTGCTAAACTAGTACTCATGAAAATCAATTATATAATGTATTGCAAAACTACATGGTCTTCTAAGTCATTGTGGGCCACCTTAATATTTTATACAGACAAACAGGTTAGAAAGTCAGATGATGAGCAGAAGGATTCAGTAAAATATGAAAGGGAAATTGTTTAGATTTGAATATGTGTATTCACAAGAAGAGAGGAGATGTGTCACATCAGACAGTTCTCTAATTCTTGATAGACTTTGGAGTGATGTCTTCTTTCCTGAAGAACCACCAAAACCACCAAAAAATCAGATTTTTAAAATGGCTTAGCAGTAATTTGTGAGGAGAAGTATTGCACACAACTCCAGTGGTTTGGGGGACAAAATGTGTGACTCTAAGTTAATTGATATGGGTGAGTATCCATAGTATTCTGCTAACTTGACTGGACATTAGATGAAGTCCAGAAAGTAGACAGTATTCATGAAAACTCAAATAACCTTCTGAACAACTTCTGGCTCTGGACAAAAAAGAAGGGTAATGTGGGGAAAAGCTGATGTGTTTAATTCCCACATACAAAAGTAAAGGTCAGTTTGAGGGCACTTTAAAACTCTCCCTGAAATTCTCTTTTCCATCCCAGTACTCATATGTTGGTAGAATGAGCACAGTCTGATTTGTTTCTGTCAGGTTCAAAAACAAGCAAACAAACAAAAAAAATCACCTAAAAAAACCCAAAACACCAAAATCCCAGGTAAAGAAGAAAAAAATCTTCAAACCAGTGAAAGTCAAGCAGGAAAAATTTAGCTGTTGCTTCTTTCTCCAGATTGACCTTGCAGTACCAGCAGCTTCAAAATATTTCTGTATGAGCAACTTTCATATGAAATTAGTGGTAGAAAGCATTTGTGAAAGGTACTACATAACTGAATTTCTGCTACTGTATAGGTTACAGAATCAAATATGCATAACTTTCTGTCATCCTAAGGTGAACTAAACATAAGAAGCACTCTACTAGTCTCAGTTCTTGATCAATCTTAAAAATGAAAGGCAACATTTGCACTTAAATAAAAACAAGGGCAAGCAATACAGCAATGCATAAAACTACTTTGGTATTTCTCAGCTGTGGGATTTTGACTCAAGTATTACTAGGGCTTTAATTGTTGACAATTAGATACTTTTTAATGTAAAATTAAAATCCCAGTCCTACATAGTTCATCTTAGTTTATGGATTGACTATTGCTCTTGTAGCCTTAATCAGTAAATGTTACCAGTCTTTTTGCTGTAGTGCTTGCAGGAGTTAAAATTGGAGGCTAGCTAAACACATTGTTTTACACCATTTTATTTATGTTTCCATATGCTTCATATGCTTCCATACAGCTTCATAGCATTCATCCATTTCCCATCTGCTTATCTGAAAAGCAGAACGATCAAAAATACCAATACATACCAGACATGTAAATCATTATTGCTGGCTTTGTCTGGCAGCCTTAAAAAAGATAACATTCAGGTGCATAAAAATCATCTATTGCTTGTACAAAGAAGTAAACTCTTGCTAAACAAGTTTTTTAAAGCTTTTTTCAGAACCAAGGCTTCAAGAATTTTCACTAGACCTCTTGACGTGAGTGTTGGATTGTGTAATGGCTGCTGGACATTGGGAAGTCCCAGTTCTCCATCTGCTACAATACAGAAAATTACTTTCTACACACACACAAATTAAAAGAGCTAGTCAAAACATAAATTTTATCAGTTAAGAGGAAACAGCCTAAATGACTTAAAATGTATGACACCTAGTAACAATTAGAAAAACTGATTCAAATGACAGAGAATTGGTAGAGTGAACATACATGGGCTGAATTCTACCATAAGCCTTCAGTTCCATGGGTTTTATTTCATGGGTTCCTCTTAGGCACCAAGGAAACCTCAAAGCCAAAACAAAAAAACATATTACTCTTGAGCTAGGGGAAAGTCTTTGCTGAATTTAAGAAAAGGTTATTGAAAAATATCTCACAACTTATGTGGTCTGTAGAGATCCAAAATTTTTTGAGAATTATCTGATGGCTAATGCTAACTCCATCTGATAGTGCTTGGAGTTGACAGAAGGGAGAGATATTAAAACAAATCAAAACATGTTTTTGCTTACATTAATTATGGGCTGCTTCCTCTCCTTTTTTTTCTTGGAGTCGGGAGTAACTCAGAAAACTGAGTTCAAATAGGGATATTTTCTCCCCAAAAATGACACTGATTTGACATTGGAAAAAAAATCAGTCTGAGTGCTTACCTTACCGAGATGCTGGCTGACAGATTCATTCATTCTTCAATCATGGGATTATATGGAAAACTGCTATCTATAAATTGACTAGGTATTTGAAAGCACCTGAATCTTCTAAATCTATCTGGCTTCCTTGGGAGTCCAATAATTTCAACCTTAGGCAAGAAAAAAAGTAATATTTTTTCCTCTCTCTGAATTTAAATTTACATAAGGCCAAAGAACACTTTAAAAATGATCCTTCTTCTGGGTTCATCCTTCTCATTTTCCCCTCGCTCTGTGCTGAGTCCTGCCTTCTCTAAACTCAAACTAAGTGTCTCATATTGACTGAATTAAAGTAATTAAAACCCATTACCTGTAAAGGTACAGGGGAAAAGCTGCTGAGATTCAGAATGTTTTTTGTGAATATTATTTCAGAAATCACATCATAACCCAGACTGGAAGAAAAGATCATACTTGGGAGTGTCTTTAAAGCAAAGAAAAACAAAACAAAAACCAGCTTATTGCCTTCTCTCTTCTCCCCTTCCCCCCACAAAGACAAGAAAAGTTTGACAAGGAAATATCAGCACAGAGAATAGAAAGCAGACTTCTTTATATAGGTAGACTGACAGGTCTGTCACTCTATTCCCCCTCTGTGTGTCTTGTTATCAAATCAGCCACCCTTGGAAAGCATTTTAGATTGTCTCTTGATGCAGCAAGCTTCAAAATGTTTCAAATTCAGGTTTATTTGAGAAGAGTGTGCTGGAATCAGACCCATCTCTCTCTCTGTTCTTTAGTTAAGTAGAGTCTGTTTTCCCACCTTCACAAACAAAAAAGTTTAGTTTTGACCCAGAAGGCTCAAAGTGTTTAATGCTTTAATTTTACATTACAACACCATCCTGAAATCCTGCACAGGGTTAGGGCACACATCTCCAAAGTGATGTATTAAGAGCAGTGTTGTTCTTTCAATTTTTTTTTTTCCCAGAAAACCCATACAAGATCACTTTAGAAAACAGAACGTCTCTGATTTATGAAAAAAAAATACATGTCTAAGCAGTACGTTTGACTTATTTTGTTCAAATACTTTATGGAGAGCTCTCAGAATGAAAGAAAAGCAAAGTCTGAATTAGCATCAGTGCATTTAGCTCAGCTTTATCTCTGGACTGGCAGCTAACTGCCTGTCAAAAGGTTTTAAGTAAAGTTCTTAGTTGTAGGTCAGTCCTCAGTGGATAAATCACAGAAACAGCCACAGATAAGGCACATGATTGGCTATTCTCCCCCTAAGGAGAGACTGCATTAAGGTAGACTAATGAATACTGAATCATTTTCTCACCCTCAGGGTGGACGCCCCAGTCAGGGCTGAGTCACTGTGAAAGCAGTATGCTGAAGTGATATAAAATGTAGCAGCCGTTAGTGCTGGTGACAGATGGATATAACTTGGGCATCATACGTACTCATTTTTAGGCCTTCACAAGCCATGAGTACAAATACACAAGAAAACCAAAGATAAACTGTGATACAAGTCTCCTGCTCGTGTATACTTTAGCTAAGTGCAAAGTGGAGACCGTTTCATAGCCATTTACAATGACCACAGGGGACTGTCTTCTAGGGTAGTCAAAGGTGGATATTTTATTCCAAGCTTTCTCCGTTGCTTTTCTTTTTTTTTCCAGAAGACTGCAGAATTTCCGGGAATAAGCAGTGTGTTACCTCTGCATAATGAAACTGCATCTTTTACATTTTCTGCTGAAAATTTGTTCTGATGTGATCATCGGTTTACCTAGTCAGCTGGAGGTGTTACAGCATCAGAACTGCAGATATGAAAAGCTTGAGGTACATTTTGATTTTGTCACTTGCATTTTAAATAGAAATACATGGTCTTGTTTGAGAGAAAGAGAAGATAAAAGGGTAACTTTAGAAGTATCTACCACCCGGAAGGAAAGGATTGATTAAACAAATGCTATTAGAGTCTGAGTGAGAAATTACGCAATAGTTTCCAACCTGGCTGAAAGATATGTCTTATGGGATAGACTCTGCCCTGGATCATAATTTCTGTTCGTATAATCCTGGTGTTTGGCATCAGCAGCTACTCACAAGCCTTGCAAGTAGCAGCTCGTGGTGGGTTTCCACGGGCCTCCTGTGGCAGTCAGTGACCAGCTTGGGACCAGCCCAGAAGAGGTGTTAGCTCACACTCTGAACAGCCGCTGATGCTGCCAGGGGGACTTTCATGAAGGTCCAGCTGATTGCCATCAAAAGTTGCCTTTTCCTGAGCCTTCGAAAAAAGATGTAACTTTGCGTAACCCTGTGATCTCTCTGTGGTGAACCCTCATTAGTCAAGAAGTGTAAATAATGCCATCTGGGCACAGCCACAGAACATATCCTGTAAGGAATGTTATTAATAAAAAAAAAATGGATAATGAAACTTCATAATCATGCATGAATTCTTCTAGCTACTCAGTCAAACCGTAGTCTATGGAAACCTAAATTGGAAAGCTGCTTGGGAAAGGAATCACGTGCCAAAGGGTGGCTATGAATAGTCACTAGCAGAATAGCTTTATGAAAACAATAGCTCTAATGCTTGCATGCTGTTCTATGTCATTTAAAGCATTGCTGTTCATTGTAGAAAATGGGACTTTTAAGCTGACCTTCTGTTTTACCTTTGGGGAAGCTAATGCTTGTGTTGCAAGGGGGAAGCTGGTTCGTTGTTTTTTAATATGGTATGTGCCACAAATGAGAATGTCAGGAAGGTCTGAAATTTCATCTTATCCAAATCTATTAGTGTTAATGTTCTTTTCATTATGATTTCATCAGGATTAATTAACGGAATCTGTGAATAATATGCTGCACATATTTGATATGCAAAACCAAATCAACTGTACAATTTATGTTTCCTTACAGCTGGTGCTCTGCATATTGACAGTCAAGAGTATAGACTACATGCATTAGTCTACACCAGCTGTCCATGACTAGCAGCTCACCTCCTGAGCCATGAGCTGCCCTGGATGACAGTGAAGCCTGGTGCTAGCGGTCAATCCTGCTGGAGTCAGCGCTTCTGAAGTGGACAGCCAGCCCAGAAAGGAATAGCCTCATTTTCTCACAAGCTCTGGAGGTTCAACACATGTTTAGATTCTGTTGGTATAAATGTGCCTCAACTATTGCATTTAAAAATAGTTCAGGATAAACTTATGGAACATCTCATATTTGTTTTCAATGACTTGTCCAGTGGCCACTCTGAGAGCCCTATCAATTGTCTCGCTGACATGATTCATCAGTAGGCAGACACAGTAGATACAGGAGTGGGCTGCTTATAATTCTCTGAAAAGAGTTCACATTTAGCAGACAGAAATTTCTGTTGATAGCAATGGTAGTGTCCAATTAACCCCTCTCTACCTAAATATCTGATTTTTTACAGGAAAAGCCATTTTTAAGTGGGTTTCTTTTTTTCTATTTTGTTGGCAGATCACAGGATAAAGATTTGAGGGTTTTTGTATCTTTTTAAAAACATGACAAACCATCTTTATAGGCAACAAGATCTTGATATATTGATATATTGTGAGGCACAGAATCAAAATAGTGCAAATCTGTTTTCTGATTTCACTGGGCTTGGCACAGGCTCCTGGATATTTACATCTTAATTTCTTCCACTCAGATGTGGTATGATTTGAGTGTTTGTGAAAGCTACCAATCTGACAGCCCTGCAGACAGAAGCCTTCCATTTATTCACCTGTTAAGTACAAAGTTCAAGTTTCCCTTTCCAATTAAAGTGCCTCTACCCGTGCTGGCCAGACCACCTCGAGGGAGGAATCATTTAGATTCCAACCACACACTTTTCCCTGCCTCACTCTTGCGAATGCCAGCAAGAAGCCGATTTATGCCAGCTGTTGCATATTTCTAATGGGCACACTTGTCTATAGGGAATAAAGCGATCAGATAACTTCTGGAAGATAACAATTTCAGGTTACTACCAGTCTGGACTGGATTTGAACTGATACTCTGGAAAGAAATTATTCTCTTCCATTACCAGTCCAGATAGACTTTGGAGTTTCTGTGGGGCTCTAAGAAGTATCTTAATGGAGGTGGATCTATTTTTAAAATACATCCGTTAAAAATTATGTGGATTATCCAAATTTCAGGCTGTATTAACTGCACTGAGATGTGGTTTATACTTAATAGGTAAGGAAAATAGCTCATGTTATAAATGCAATACATGTATATTATACCTGGTGCACATTTATCGAAACAGTGTCAGGTTTTGAAACAGCTTACATTAACTCTGCATCTGTGCTGTGAATCCAGAAAGAAGTTGAGGTTTGCTCAGCTAAATCCTTTTTCATGGTGTTGGCAGCTGAGAAGGAGTTTGTCACTGATATGCTTACTTTTCCCCCCCAGTTTCATATTTTTGAAAAGGACATAAATGAGTATAGATTGATTCTAAAGTAACAGAAGGAGCGACGCAGAGACAATAATGATGAGCATGTTCCAGTTGGATGGATTATGGGAGAAGTCCAAAACCTCCAGGTTTTCATTTTCCCATGAGACAGCCAGTTCTGACACTTTAATATATAGGCATGGATATGCCAGAGGGGGAGCAAAGAGGCATTTTGTTCCTATCTGCTGTTGCAGCTCGATGGCTTTGGTACCACTTGCGCTACTGGAACCACGCTGTTGCAGGTGAATGAAGAGCCTCACCCTTTCAGGGAGAAGATAGAGAGGGATGTGGTGCATTGCCCAGAAGCTGTGTTAAGCATCCCATCTGTGCTGTTGTCACTGGTTTGGGATGGAAAGAAGCTTGGCTAGGACTTCAGTACGCTGTATGTGGCACACTTGGTCCTTGGTGTGTGACCCACAGAGGGGGCTGAGCCTCACCATTCTTGTTACAGAGGTACACATTTCTGAATTAGAATATTGATTTGTCTAGTGTTTTCCACTACTTTGAGTGTCCTGAAAAGCCACTATAAACTTTTTTGCTGGTAGAGAAAGTATAACTGCTGCCAGTGTGGGCTTTGGAAAAGGGCAGAGAGGGCAACTGGGGCAAATGCTCCCAAGGGCAATGAGGATGCATGCACTATACAGCTGAAGCCTTGGTAACAGCTGGCAATTGCTGCCCATAGCATCATATATATTGACTAGTCTGCAAGTTCAATCCAGAGGGCCATGTGGAACAAGAGACCTTATCCTATTCAATCTGAACTGTGAACCTGGAAAAGAACTCATGGTAGATGAGACAGAAAAGCAAAATGCCTACATACCTTTCCCTTCTTCAGTTTCTTACCTTCCTCAGCTGTTTGGGGTAGGTGTTATTTGCTTCTTGTGGTGTGTTTTTAAAGGACTGGTCAAAATCCTCCAAGTTTTACTTTAGTGGTTTTTTTGCTTCTACATCTTGTTCCTTTTCTGTCATTTCTCCTGTCTAAAACAACCAGCCAGAAGCCCTTGAAAAAATAAATTCCATCTCCTCTTGACAAACAACCCCCTGTTCTGCTTTGCCAGGTGACTGATTGATTAGTTACTGGTACCCTTGGCCAGGCTGTCTCTTCTGTAGAGCTGCCAGTTACTTCATCCAGTGGTGCTTCCACATGAATGTGATCACCAGGGACTCACAGCCTTCTCCTGTTAGCCCTGTATCTCCTTCTACTCCTGCATAGATGAAGATACCCAATCAATCTACTGTTTGGAGTCTGACACATACAATAAGAGTCTGCAGTATTAAAGAGAACTCATAGGAGTTGAAAGATTTCTCAAATCGTTACAGGACTACAGTTATTTGCACTTGGCTAGCACATGCTAGGTTGTTCTTATAACCAAGTCTCTCAGCTGGAACCCATCTATTTTTTTCTCATGTTAAGGCCTCCAGGTTTATTATAGTGGTATTTTAGTCTACTAGTAGATTGAAAGCAGTATGAGCCATATTCATCACATGCAGGAGGGAAATTCTGTACACTGTAAGGATGCAGCCAGCTTTTTTCTTCCTAGCAGGCAGGAAGAACTAGACTCACCAATTCCCTGATCTGCAGTGCTTTTCTGAGAATTTTGAATTTTAAACTTCAAACTTTAAACTAACAGCTCAGGTCAAAAAACTGACTAGTTCCCAGCTGTATTCCAAGACTGGTCTTCAATCTGTGGAAGGGAAATTTTCACTGTGGAAACTTTCTTTCTTTGTTTTGTTAGGTAGTTGCACTATGGGCCAAACAGATTAAAATCAGTGTCTTTTGCTCCTTGCCCTTTCCTGGGAGGTACATTGGGGAATTCAGGCAACTATTTAAATCAAGTGAATTTTGCCTGAAAACCTTGTCCCAGATGAGAAGGGAAAAGAGACAAGAAATAAAGAGAATCTTGCTTTTGAGAATTTCTAGTCCCTACCCCACTTTTGCAGACAGAGTTTGCCAGGAGGGTGACATGCAAGATGAAGCCTAGACAGGAACTCGGTTATAGCTTGCACCAGTGACTGTACCTCTGAGTGGTGCTTTGACACTCTTTCCCTTTAGCTTTCCTTTTTTAACCTGGGACAACCCTACAGACCAAGGCAAATATCTTAGGTCTTACACAGACCAATCTGTAGCATGCAGATGCATAGGAAATATCCCAGAAAACATTATGAAGTTATGTTTCTGATATTTGCAGCTAGACTAGACAACCTGTTAATGGACACTAGGAGGGTGTTGTTTGGGGCAGGCATTTCCAAACATGCTTAGAAGATTGAGAAGATTTGGGTAGTCATCCTAAATAATTTTGTGGACTATGACATCCCATTGACCAGTTTAGCATTTCTGGCTTCTGTTACAGTGCATATGTCACTTATATCCACCTACATCCACCATGACCCTCAAAGTAGGTGGCAACTCACTAAAAAAATCAGCAGGCAGTATGGGACCCTTTGGTTTATGATTTATTTATTTCCAGCTCAGCTTCTAATCTTGCAGAAGAAGGCTTCTCAGCATGCATCAGTAAGAGATTAATCTTGTATCCCTCTCAAAAATAACTGTTCATAGTTTTCCTTGTTTGTCAGGAACTCTCCTTTTATTCTCAGCAAGTAGTCTCCTGTTATGTGGATGATGTGCAGATGGTCATTCTTTCACCTTTAGATCCTACAGTAGACAGATTTGGTAAGCGGCAGTCCTTCTCAACCTGCAAAGCACTCTGCCAAAGGCATTCATTTCTTGAAAGAAATGAATAACACATTGGATCTATTTACATAGATTCTTAGTTTTACTGTCCCCAGCTATCTCAGGGTTACAACACAGAAACCTAATGGAAAGTTAAGGCTGTGCAGAGTCATTAGAAAAGCCAGCTTAAATACCGATTTCTGCCAGACATATGAGACTGAAGGTCAGGTACTGCAATTTTTAATTTTACAACTATAAACACTGAGTTTGGAAAAGGATAACTCATTTATTTCTCTCTTGTTAAAGCATGGGCAAATATTCTCATGACACTAAAACATTTGCATTATTAAAGCATTTGAATGAACTTGGATAAATTGCTAATCTGAAAAGGCTATAATTACTTTTGCCCAGACATGAATAAATAACATTTTTGCAGCATCTGTAAGCTTAGGTTGTCCATTTGCCCTTGTGTACTTGTAAACTCATATACCAGTTGAGTCACCTGGATCAAAGCCATGTTTTAATAAGACATAGAAGAAACAAAGTATATTTGCTGTCAGCTTTCTGTACTGGAATTACAAAAAAATAATTGTAATTGATTTTACTTCTTTGGAAAAAAAAAAAAACCTGACCCTTCATTTGCTTGGACAAACCAAAATGGTTGTTAACCACCTTCAGTGACCTTTCTCTTAGCTGACAGTTGGTTTGAACTATCATTTGTGATGCATACGGATTTGTTATGAAAGCTTCAGCATTTTGAATAATTTTGTCCTTCTTCCCAGACATTGAAAAATTGTTCAAGATTGTTTCTTCACAGGGAATGTATATTTCATTTCTGAATTTATAGAGCTGGATTTAATAGCATTCTCATTTCCTTTTTTCTAGAAACTATTCTTTTCCTTGGTAGCTTTGGGAATTCCAAATATCTCCAGTGTTAAACATTTCCTCGAGTATGAGTAGTAGCAGTCTAACAAACATTTGAAGGAACTGACATGAAAAAAGTGTGACTTTCATTTGAGATGTTGTCTTTGTTGCTGAAACAAAGAGAGGCAAGAACCACTAGTTGAAACATGGGAAATTATGATTAGATGCTAGGAACAAAAAATACACAGTAAGGGTGATCAAACACTGGAACAGCTTGTCCAGAGATGTTACATGATCTCTACCCTTGAAGATATTCAAAACTCAACAGGACATGGCCCTGAGCAAGCTGACCTAAGTTGTCCTTGCTTTGGGAGCAGCAGCAGGAATTTAATTAGGTGACCTCTAGAAGTCCCTTCCAACTTGAATTATTCTATAATCCAGAGCCTGCCATATGAAAGATGACAGCAAAGTGTTGTTTATGATGATCATTGTCAGTCCTCAGATTTTAGATTAAAGATATGATTATCTCTGGTGGTGTATAGATTGCCTTGAATTCTACAGCAAAAATACTCCGAATATTCATGCCACCACTTCTGTGTCACAGACCTACAACCATTTGTTCCTTGGAAAACTGTTCTTCATCTAGCAGGTTCCTGTTCTAGCAGGAACAATCCTGACTAAGCTTGTGAGTTTTGTCTTGGCGGAATATTAGGATTAGATCGTGCCTGCAAACAGAACAGAGAAGCAAAATATTCTCCCTTAAGTTTCTTCTGAATGCTTAATCGGAAGTATATTTCATATACAAGCTGAAGTACATTAAAATTCAATTACTGTTAGTTACTGTTAACTAATTTGAAAATTAAGGGGGCTTTGGAAATCAAAGCAATGATAATAGAATGACTGTTCATACCTTCCTGTGACACGCAGTGAAAGAATCGAAAGTGGTCTAGAGGGGGTTCAGATGTGCTTACCATATCATGCAACTGGTGGGTGATGTCTGCTGCAGGCAATAGTGAAAATGGCTCAGCAACTGAACAAGCAAACATAGATAAACTTCTAATTTGAGGCATACATTTTTTCTTTTTATTTTTTTCCTTTTCTGCTGTGTTTTAAAGTTGTTGAGCTTAGCATGCTGGAAACATTCAGTTTGGTTTTACCTTCTCTGCATAAGGAAATTGGTAAGGATGGTATGGGATGAAGGAATGAGAAACATACCCACCGACATTTAGCTGGTCTCCCAGTTTTACTTGGTTAACAAAGTTCCCATTAGAACAGGCAGAATAAAGAAAAAGCAAGAACTCTGACTGGCTGTATTGGAAAACAGTTGGGTTTGCTATATTCTGTCTTCCTTTCTGACCATACATTCTATTAAGCAAAAAGTTATATATAATACAGTAGCTGGAGGCTTCCTGACTCATGGTTTAACGGTACTAAAGACAAGGACTTCCCACCTTCCCATACATTTTTTGAAAGAAGACATGGAGTTGCTGGAGCTTCTGAGAAGAGAAGAAAATAAAAGAATTTCAGGTTCAGGGCAGCAGCACCACACCTATTATTACTAGTTTAACCAGTTTCAAGTATGCCTAGAGAGCATGGATTAGTAGACCAAATATACATGATAACTAGCAACTGCTATCGTTCTTTCATCAGAGTCAGCACTATCACAGACAAATCAAAGAGAATCAGACCAAGCGCATGGAAATCCTGCACAGGAAGAAGAGATCTAGCTTGCTAGGACTAGAATATTTCTAACAGGCAAAAGTGAGGGAGTGGAAAGGATGGGACATAGTAGCCCTGTGCAGTGACAGGCTGTGATCCTTGTCTCCCAATTATGCTTGCTGAGATGCTTCCCATTCAGGGATGAGACACAAGAGCTTACTATAGGGAAAACACTTGTTCTGACCTTATCCACACAGCATAACATGGAAGAAAAATATAACTCATGCAGTCTGGATCATCAGAAAACCATGCCTTTCCTGGGTGTAAGCCAATAATTTGCGAGTTACCCCTGCAACCAAATTTGACTGTTAGTAAGAAAGAGATGACATGAAAGAATAACATTTTCTATGCTACTGATCACAGAAATCAAATTCTGTCCAGTGCTTGTCTAAACCAATGCCTAACTAACACTGGCCATCCCAACAATTGGTTGATTGGAGTAGTATTGTATCATGCCTTATCATCTCCAACATCTTGCCTTCCTCCTTTCTTTTCTAACCCAAGACTGCTACTTCTCAGCTCTTTCCCATGGTGCAAACACAAATCAGGATTTGCTTGTTAGCTCAGACTTGCACCTTTTTTCATCTGACTTGTGCCTTATCAGTGAGACCTGTTACAGTGGTTGGGAAGGACCAAACTAATGAAAAAATAAAAAATAAGGATATATGTATTATAATTTGTCTTGGATAGCTATAGTTAAGATCTTCCACCAGATGAGTGTGCTGCATTTCCACTGAAAGCACATAAAGATGGTGCAACATAAAGATGATTTGCCTCTACATATCTGAGAACTTCCAAGTCTTATCTGGTCATCTTTTGATCTTTTTTAATCCTTCTGGAAGGTGCTGGAAAGGTTGGAAGATGCTGAAGATCAGTACCTAGCCATTTCCACTCATATTTCTTCTTAGCAATGGAAAAACTATGCAAAAGTATCACTGTGGCATGATGATGCAAAATGAGACACAGAACAACTATCTCACATATCACAATAGTGCCAGTATATGACCCATTACTAGCCTACTTTGCAAACAACTCATGATTTTTTCCTATTGTAGACTTAACACAGTTCCTAATTTAAGAAATTCTACTTAAATTTTCCTGGTGATAGAAGTTATTTCATCTAGGGACAAAATCAAGAGATGAGCTAGCAGGCTCCTGCAGCTCCTGGGCTAACAGCTCTGGTTCTGTCCACAGTTTTCAAAGCAGGCTAAAATACTCACTGTAGTAGGTCTGTGAACTGTGTTATTCAAAAGAGAATAGGAATACATTTTCCAGTTCTGTTACCTCCTAGTTTTTTTTAAATTTTGTACATGATCAAGGTTAAGTTTACTTTACATTGTTTAATACTAGCAATAGTTTACTGTGTGTAATTTATAAAAAATGCAATTCCTTGTTTATTTTTTCTGACTCTGAACTATCTTCTGGCTGAGTTCCTGTGTTTCCTGCTTTTCATTATATGACTCAGTCTTCCAAAGGCAATTGTTCCACTAGGAAGATAAGATGAAAAGGCAACTGAAATAATACAATGTGTCATAAAAATAAAATGTGGTACAATTTTAGTTTATTGTTACTGAGAGAATTCCATTTCAGTATCTTTCCCTCTGTGCCCAAAAGTAAGATAAACTAGTGAGCATTGATATGTCTGGTCAGAAATTTTCAGTTATATAACATACTGGCATATACGTGCTGTTTATACATGACAAAAGCAAAATTTACTCCCTGTAGACAAAAGACCATTAGCTTTAAAACTTTCATTACTTCTAGAATCATGATATCCTGAACATAAAAACTTGTACTCTTTTCCAAGAAAAAAAGCATTGAGTCTTTACCAAAAGCTGCACAGCTTCCTAATGGTATTGAAATTTAAAAAATTGCCTCAGTCGAGGCTTTAATATGTTTTTGGTGCCAGTATGTAGTACTCAATATATTTCTCAAAGCTTTGTAATGGTCAATTAACTTGGTTGATAAACTTAGAAAATACCAGCTTTTTGTGGAAGTGGCACTCAGTAGTAGCTAATCCCATTACCACAGATCTATTCTGCATACCTGCCAGAGACCACAATCAGGGTTTGAGGGTCGGTTGCTTTGGACAGTAAAGTTACAGGGCAGATTAGCAGTCTTTCTACCAAGAACTCAATACCTGAGCTGACATAAGCTGAATCAGTAAGTGTAAGAAATCATAGGAAACAGGAGACAAGCGTGAGGCAAACTAAGGTGCTTTCTTCTATCAATTCTTTGACAACTTCTCTCAGACTTTCTACAAAATGCCTACAAAGCCAAAAGATAAAAGCAAATTAACTGGACTCAAATCCAGAAAGTATACTATGCTTTCTGCAAAGAGGAATGTTTTTTCAAGACTCAGTAATGGCTCCCTAGTTTCCTGGAGTCAAGCATCAACAATTCCTCACTTTCTTTTTTTTTTACCAATTATTGTTTAAACTAGGTGTTCTATAGAAACACAAACTGACGGAAAAACATAATTCCATGAAACACCACTCACTGGGTGGAGAGCTGGATCTCAAAAGACGTAACAGATGTTGCACTGGATGAGAGGGGAGAGAAAGAACTGTCATGTAAGCAAAATAATCAAAAGGCAAAGTAAAAATTAAGTAGCTATCGAAGAAGAAATACTTTATTGTTTATTATTTTCACAGAGGCCATTCTAGTCAATTATCATAAAGCCTTTTCAGTACTGAATGCTATGTGGCAGGTTAAAGCACTGCAAACCTTGAATAAGCCCCTATGCAGGAGTAGCTTTCATGTCCACTATGCACTCAGCCGTCATGGCAGAGATACGAGCCTGGCTGATTCCTGCCTGACCATGGGCCCAGTTCTGTTACATTCCGATCAGCATAAATTTGGACTAGCTCGGTTGAAGGTAAAGAAGTTATTTTAAATTGATACTGAAGTAATTCAGAGAAAGCCTTGATTCAAAATGGGCAGATCAGATATGCCATGTATTGAATACAGACATAAATGCAGGGCTTCACTCAATGAGCAGTGAATAAGAAGTATTTAATATATTGGTTAATAAACAATTAATTAAATTTGTTTCATGTTCTATCCATTGATAAATTAAATATCATTTGCACTGACAGCAATTGTACTCCTTGCTGTATTGATTTGTGCTGCTGTGATAATTATTATTTCAAAGCAAAACTCAGTCTTTTTCCCTCATTCAAGAGATACCATCCACTATATGAATTGTGGATTTTATCTAAAGCATACTTAAGTCCACTGGAAAAACTCCTGTGGCCTTCAGTGAGCTTTAGATCAGTTTCTGAACAGGTCAGGGTTCTTGTGGAAAATAATAGTGTGAGACTGTAATTATGTCTGAATATATAATGCCTGTGCATAGGCAATATATTTGAAGGAATCACAAAATCTCAGAATGGCTGAAGTTGGCAGAGACCTCTGGAGATCAACTAGTCCAACCCCCTGCTCAGAGAAGGGTCAATTAGTGCATGTTTCCTTAGGGCCATGCTGGAACATAACTCTAACTTTATTTCTTTAGTTTTAAATGACTGACTTACCCAATTTAATGTTCTCTTACATAAAACTCTGTACTACATTTCACTCTGTAATTATGGGCTCATTTGCCAATCTTCTGTGGCCTCTTATCAAGAGAGTGGAATCCTGTTGTGCATTTTACATTTAGTATTATAATTTTTTTTCACTGAACAGGGCATCAGGATTTGGAGTTTTAATGCAATCTTGGAAATTACTGTAATGCACTAAACTAATTTTGACCTTTTTAAGGTTCTATATTTTGATTGCAAAGCACTCCACTTCTTTATCATGAGTCAGTGAGACTACAATCAATGGAGAAAAGAATTAAACAGAACTAACGTAAAATTGATATCTTTTGGAAGGGTAGGTAGAAAGATACCTTCAAAAATTGTCAAAAGACCTACCAGAAAAGTAGCACTCTGAGCTGCTTTGCTGTCAGACATCACTATTGAGCCTCAATGAAAGTGGGTCACTGAATACCCACCTAGGTTTCTATACAGATAATGCTCAATTCTTGTCCCACTGATTTTAATGGAATTGTTCCCACAAATTGTTGTGTCCATAACCATTTGCAGAACTGCTCCACTGAATCTTTTCACCATTTCCATGGATGTTTATTAGTTGACAACCTGCAACATCCATGTTCTTATGAATCTGCTTATTTTTTAGATTGAGAGCTATATGGCAATTAGCTGAGAATAAGACCAATTACAAATGATTGATGTTGTCTATGCGTACCTGACACTGATTGTTGATGAGAGTTACATTTTAATTAAAATTACAGGTTTTCTTACTACATATTACTAGTTGAATATAAATTAGAGTAGCCTTCATGCTGTTACTTCTTCTGGCCGTTGCAAAGCTGGAAATACATGGAGCATGAGGCTGGAAAGAGAGCAGATCTCCAGGGTTACTGCTGGTTTAACGAGGGCGTTTTCCTTGGATCAGGGAAATAGGGGCTACAAATCAAGTAGGATTTTAAGGTTAGTCCTAACCTTAATCCTTATCACCTATTTCCTTATAAAAAGGTAGAGTGACATTTGTTCCATGGGTGGTATTTTCTTTCTTCTATTCCTTTATTCTGATGAGGTCCCTAATTTGAGCACATCATTGTCAATTTTCATAAACTTTGAAGTGACTGCAATGTTTTCTATAAGTAAAGAATATTCTCATATGCTAGAATTAAAAATTTAAATTTATATTACTTTTTAGTGTCTATTAAGTATTTTATTGAATGAAAATTTAATGTATGTTTTCAAACAGTAAAATCTGATTTAAATTCTAAAGACCAGAACACATCAGTCTGAACTGTGTAAAATGAGAAAGTATCTACATTTTAGAAAGAAAGCTCATGAAATTGCCTTCCAGTTCTAGGTGATTTGGGTCTTGTACATTGCTGAAACATTTCTGAATCTCTTAGATTACTGAAATTTTTGTGGTGGAAAGAATAAATGCATTGGAAAAGAACAGTGACTGACAGTGACCTGATAGTAGTGAGGGACAAAGTCTGTCTGATCTTATTTGAAATGACGTTTCAGACTTCACAGGTTACACTGAGAAGGCTCTGTTATCAATCAGTGACCTTGTTAGCAGTCTCAGTTGGCAGACTAATTAATGATGCTGCTTTGCATAGATTTGGGGGATGAGTAGGAAATGGATATAACATAATTGAACTATTGTAAAATCTCAGTTTTGAACTATTACTTCTAAAAAAATTGGTGGATATATGAGTTTAATCAAAGCTAATAAATATGCATGGATTTACCTTGCATCAGTTAATTTTTGGAGCACAGTCCCAAATACAACTCTCTCTTAGATGCTGTGTCTGGATGTATGTGCTGTGAATTAAGTGGTGAGTAGCATTTCCTACAGCCTTTAACTCACAGGGCAGAATGGGAACAAACTTGCCCAGCTAGGGTTTCCCAGTCTGTATTTCGCTGGGTGCCACCCCAGTGGCTTCAGCCCTCAGCATCCATGCAAGTGTGAAGTACAATGCCGTAGACCATCCCCTCGACAGGGGCAGGGGGTTAGGGATGCATATTACTGCTATGAGGAGTATCATAATGACTCAGGGTGTTGCTGCTTAAAAGTAATTTGTCAGTAGGTCAATATTCTTACCTTAGCAGACAGAAGTTATGTTTAGTTGACTTGCTCTGACTGTTTTCAAGTTTTCACTTGTTTTATGTTGGGCTGCAGGATTAAACCAATTATATTGAATAGAAGATTACAAAATTCCTTGCATATTTCAAAAGCATATAGGCTTTGCAGTTTGCACATCAACAAAATGGAAGCTATATCAGTTTCTAGGAAAAATAATGTGCATTTAAAAGAAATATTATCTTCAAACATATATATTAAAACAGCACCTGCCCAAGGTGCAGCAAGGAGTACAGAACAGACCATGTTGGTGTTCCTGTTCCAAATCACTGGCTTCAGGGGCTTCATTATATTATGCCAAACACTGAATTTATCAGTGTGATGGTATCTTGCCTGATGGCATAGAGTTAATTAAATGAGGACTTTTAGGGACAAGAATAAGGAGAAAATGGAAAAAGGAAAAAAAAATTAAAAGATTAATCTCTTTAGCAAGGGAGGCACTGTTAACTGGCCAATATCCCTACCTGGCTCCTTCTAAGCTAGAGAGGTTTAATCTTTGCAGTCCTAAGGCAAGGATCAAGGATTCTGAACCACCGACCTAGAAAACACCAAGGAAGCTGAAGTAGTTGTTTGCAACTTCTGGAAGGGAATCTCAGACATACAAACAGCCAGAAAGTGCTGCAAGAACTCTCTTACCCCCCGAGTCTCTGGGATGAATGAAACTCATCAAAGCTTGCAAAGAAGGATGAAAATTCAGGCAAAAGATGACAAAACTGGCCTGTGGCTCCTGCATGAGGAAATAATATGTGTTTTTGTCTAAATAGATGGGAAAGTCACAAATTGTGTCCACCAAAGAACACAATAGAGATAACAGTAAATGTCACTTATGGTAGTAACCATAGTGCCTACCCTTTTGATTAACTCAGTGCCTTTTGAAGTTTGAAGATTAATATAGTAGCTAGTTCTTTTGCAGCCACTTGATTGTTCTAGCTGCTCTGCAGTCTAGTCCCTTTAAGCTTTTCCATTATGTTGTGTGGACTGTATTTTGTGCAGCAGAGCTTTCAGACAAAAATACTGGCCTTAGAGCAATTCATGAATGAGGAAGCGGTACACACAGCCGAAATGTACTTAAAATCTGCCCATGTTTCAACACAAATCTGGGACATACTGTGCCCAAACAAAGTTTTCCAACGTGTAGTCAATCTTAGAAATGTTATCTGTATTGGAGAAAAGGATTACGATACAATTCCAAAAAATTCCACGTGCCTCTGATGTTTTATAATGATTTTTATCAAGTAATCTGGAGCTGTAGGCAGCCCATCAACAAACTAACCATGTGACAAACCTAGAGGCGACTCCAGAGCTGCCAGAGGAACCTGCCAAGGAGCCAGATGTCACTAGGAATGTTTCTGTCACTACTTAGCTGCTGGGTCCCATGGCTGCCACCAAACAAGAGAAGGAATGGGATAATGCATCGTCTTACTTTTCTGAGGCTAGTAGCCTCTACATCAATCTACTGCAATTCTGTTGCCATTTGAAGTAAATATTTCTATGTCTTTGCATTTTTTTTCCAAGCTAAAACATGTGTATGTGTGTAAGAGAGTGAAGCTTCTAGAGTTTAAAAAATAAAATTGTTGTTTATTATTGACCACTACTGCTGTATATTCTTAGCTTTCAGTGTCGTAGTTTGAAAGTGGAAGTGTTCAAGGCCAGGCTGGATGGGGCTTTGAGCAACTTGATCTAGTGGAACATATTCCTGCCCATGGCAGGGGGGTTGGAACTACATGATCTTTAAGGTCCCTTCCAACCCAAACCATTCTATGATTCTGTGATTCTATGAAATGAAACTTTCTATTTTGGATATGTTCAGATCTCATGGCTTAGTAACTCTTTGGTTGTCCATGAGGATGAAATAAGTAAACCTTGGAGCCTTTATGGAGTTAAGGTGCTGCTACAGCTTTTTGGCATTCAGAAACATCCAAAATCACAGTGTTGGTGTCCAAAGAAGGTCTGCTTCATTCACTATCTGGGTTTTAATCAGTCACAAGGCAACACAAGTAAGTTCTGGAAGGCATTGAACTTTTTGATCAATGATGCCTCATTCCCATACAGCAATATTCATTCCCTGGGCAGTAATATTCTGTTTATCCTTATATTTTAATGGTTACCCTTCACTCTAGTACTGTAGATAAGTGTAACTCAAACTTCATTCACCTGGAAAGCAGGCCAGTCCTAAACATTAGTTCAGAGAAAGGCCTAGGCTGATATACTGATATACTGCTTAATATCTCAGGCTTGTCGTTAGACCTTAGAAAGCTTTTGTGCTTCTGATGCATGCATGGGTTAGACTCAGCAGATGATGCAACAGAGATTTCTACACTATCAGTTAAACACAAGTCTGAGTCCATTCTGAATCTGAGATATTTTTCTATCATCTCCCCACATGGTTTCCTTCAGAGATCCCGTTCAGGATCGGGCCGAGGGCTGCCATGGTCTGCAAGGTGAGAAGTCAGGTGTGCTGGGTGAGCTGGTGCAGCTTCTGAGCAGGACTCCACTGCTTGCTAGATGAAAGAGCATCTCACAACATAGCTACTCCTTTTTGTCTCCATCTCTCTCATTAACATGTTGTTCTGTTGCTCCATATGTAGTTTAACATTCTGTGACTTATGTGAATAAATGTCTTCAAAAGCGGACACTCAAATTTCTCTGTTCTGCCACTTGAAATATTATTATGCTGTGTTTTTCTTCCTCTGCCACATGCAGGCTTTGCCTAATCATAGTCCAATGTTTACTGTGCAAGATGCACTTTGTACTTCCTCAACTAAGGATTTAGCTAAAGCTAAGCAAGAAACTGCAAACACTAAGTTAACCGTATTTCCCTAAACTGCCAAATAGAACAGAAGCAACCTTTTCATTATTGTTCCTTTCACTTTTGTGCAGTAAACAAGGAGTGGGTTTGGCCATTTTGGTTCGGTTTTATATCTACAGCACAAAAGGAAAGGGTAAGATAACAGAGAATCTGGGGCAAATAGAATATTTGTAAGCCTGAGTTTTTATTTTTAATCTATTGACAGATCCTGCCCATTTGTACTGAGTGGCTTATAACCCACTCAGTGCAAGATGGCCTGTTGTTAGGAACCCACCAATGATACCAGACCAGTGGCCTCTGGTTTCCTGAGTCTCTACCTAGAAACAGAAAGTGAGAGATTTCTAAAAGGCAATTGGACTCTTAGATTGGGCTGTTAGATTCCCAGGTCATGAAGCCCAAGTGTATTAAACCTAGGCCTTTGAGCTTAGGTTGATTACAGAAAATGACCAAGCCCTTAGGATGCCACAGGAGCAATCCCTTCACCTTCAGAGAGAGAATATGTCTTTCCCAGCATGGATCTGTAAATTTGCCATTTTTGTTTCTTTGAGGGATTTCTACTTTCAGTATTTTCATCAAGAAGGAAAGGATGGAGCGACCAGCAAAGGTGCTGGCCAGTGATGTGAACGTGCAAAGAAAATGAGACAGAAACTGGCATTTCATATAGGACCACAAGGAGTTCTCATATTATAAGAGAGCCCATCGAGCATTCCTGGGCACATTACAGGTCACCTGAACCATCGCTTTCCTCTGTCTTTCAGATCTGCATGGCGATTTTTAAAATGTTGGTACATTGGTAACTTTTGTTGGGAAAAACTATAGTTTGTCACTTGTGAAGACAAGTTGGAGAAAGAAACCCGACTTCAGTCTTTTTCCCTTCCTGCACCTTTCCTCTAAACCCTTTTTCCATCCCTGGGATGTGGTCCCTTGTTTTGATCATTGCTGGAGTCTGAAAAAATGCACTCTACTATATTCCTGAGGCTGTTTCATGTTTCTCTGCTTCAAATGCAAGCTACCAATCCTGTGGTTTTTTTTCTCTTTCTGCTGCCCACTGCCACTAAAATTCAAAGTGACTAAATTTCAAGAGCCATAATGCATAAAAGGTGGGGAATTTGTAGTGCCCAGAGAGCTGTTTTTTCTACCTCTACAGCATCTGTTGTCTGCCTCTAAGGTTTTTAGTACTGTGGTTATCAGCAGTACTCAGTGGACTGAGGCATCAGCATCTGTAGCTCCTTTCCTCCCTCTTTCTATTAGTTCTCTGTTGAAGAAAACACGGAGATTTATTTATGCTGGCTTAGCAAGAATATCCTTTCAAATTTAAAAGAAAGAAATCCAAGATCTGTGTGAGCTTTAGCTGAGAGCTAACACAGAACAGAATATGGTCTTAATATTTTTCTTTCAAAGTAAACACAGATATTTTCAAATAAAGGAAAAAAGGCAGTAATTCTGACTGATCTTTTTTCTTAAACTGATGTAATTTCAGTTGGCCTCATATGGATGGAAAGAATAAGGGAAAATAAGTGGGATAAACATAGATGCAGCAACAGAAATTAATAATTTCATTTACCATAAATATTCTTTATCAAGGGTTAATGTGGCCATATTTCATATTTCCAAACGCTCATTTCAATGATTTTGGAGTCTTTTTTTTCCTAAGAGATTCTATGACTTTTCTATATGCTATTAAATACATGTTGTTTAATACTCACTAGAATATTTTTGGACCAGCTAAGCATCAGTCAAATCCTTTTATCATAAAAGTCTATTCTGGAAAGATCACCTTATTCTAAGGTTACTAAAATGAAAGCAAGAGCCCTTGCACATTAGACTCTTTTTTTCCAAAAGATTTCCATTTTCTTCTCCAGACCTGCCACTTTACTTGCTAGTTGTATTATGAAAAGCTGTGCTTATAGCAGACCCATTGTAGAGTGAAAAGAGAAAATGCTTTGCTACAAGGCAGTAGCTAATTCACTATTCTTCAGGGACTGATATTCATCTATCCTTCAATAAAAGCTAATGGTTAAATAGACCCAATGCACTCAGCTAATCTAGGAAGAAGCTGATGGCTGGGGGTTGGGATTCAAAGTTCATGCTGAAGTGCTATTCCTGAAGACAAAGATATTCTTACATTTGCCTTAGAAAAAGATGACAATGCTACAAAAAAATATCAGATGGCTTTCATTCTCAAATATGTGGTTTTATGAAAAAGTACCTACTGCATCTGAAAAAGTTATATTTTATTAATTTTTAAACATGCATTACTTTTATAAATTTTTCTTTTTAAGGGGTGTGAATATTTAAACAAAGGAATTACATTTTAAATAACCTTCTGTCTAGTCTTTTGCTACTTGAATTCCAACACCCTTAAGAAGATACAATGATTTTTTTTTCATGAAAAGCAATTTTTGCAAAGCACTCCCAGAAGGAGGGGAGATGACACTACCACGTTTCCCTCTGTATAACTACCATTCCAGTTAAAGGTACTGCTGTGCTGTGCATATCAAACAGTCCAGTGCAAGAAGAAAAGCTCACTTGAGAAATCAACAACAAAAAACAAAAGCCCACAACCAACAGAACAGACTACACAAGGGCAGAGCAAATTTTTATAAGCAAGGTTATGACTTAAAATACAATATATAGCAAATCACATGGCTTCTGAACAGTTGCTGCAGCTGTGTATGAGTGCAGATATGTCACTGATTCTTTTAATAGATAACCTAAAAGCCTAAAAGTATTTTGTCTGTGCTACAGGACATTTAACTTAGCCATACTGTGAATGAGCCTGAAAACAAAATGATGTGAATATATAGATGTATTATTTAACTGCGGGACTTTTGGTCACAAAAGGTCTAGTTCTGATCCCCCTGAAAACAGTGGCAAAGCCCTCCCTGATTTCACCAGAAACAGGATGGAATAGTAATTAGGAGCACAGCTGAAACTGGTGGCTTGTGTCCTTATTTTGGGACCTTCTCATAGTGCAGGTAATGAAACGGCATATACTGTAATAAAATATCACACCTCTGCACACTAGCTGATCGCTGGCAGAACAGCTGTGTTTTCTCAGAAACAGGGTACATGCCTTGTGAGAGGGCTTAAAGATTTGTGTCTTCCCACAAACTCAATACTGCCAATATTTTTTCTCTTCGTGCATCTTCTCCTCATTTATCAGGTAGAGAAACATACATCTGTATGCATATCTTTTATTTCACAGGTTTTGTGCACTTTTTCAGTGCTAATATGTTAATCCCTCTTTTAAAGGGTATTTGTCGATAGGGCATCATCTTTCTGTCTGAGGCCAAACTGTATCCCTCTCGGTCCAGAGAGAAGTACTACAGTGCTATGACAGCAGCTCTTCTTTCCCTTCAGCATGCATCAGTGGGGAAGTCTGGGGACAAATACAGTCTTGCAATAATCTGAAAAGCATCTGTTTGCCTCAAAAAGCTCAGGAAAGGGGAATCTCTGTGAACAGCATATTGGCACCAAGTGGATTGAGCTTTTCATGGGTTAAGGGGTGGGATACAGGCGCTCACTTAACAGATCTCCCACCTAATCCTTGTGCAGATCTCTCAGTCCTTGTTACTGTAGAATTGATACCACAGTAGTTCAGCAGTGCAAAGTAATGCGGAGCCCAAGCAGTCAGTGTTGGAGACATACCCGAGATAATGCATCAAACTGATGGAGGCCTTAGAGATGGTTAAAGGGCAGCAATTTCAATGAGCTGTCCAATAGCTTTCAGATTATTAAGTAAACTCATGGCAGCTGCATCATATATGAAAACAGAAGTGTGTTTTGATATCTGATATAAATTTGCTATGTATTACTGCTTTCATCTGATAGCTGTCTCAACATCTTTTTATAATAAGGGTCAAGATCTGTTAACACAATAATTTGAGAGGTATTTAGTTTTACATTTTTTTATATTACAATTAAATAGGAAAGACACATATTTAGCACTCATAAATAGGTCAAACATAGTTCTGGACATTATAAAATTATTCCAGAAATACAATTTCCCATTATATTTTTTATGGTAGGCTAGTTTTTTTTCATAGCTACTGAAGTTTGATAAAAGTAGCCTTGGTTGAGCAGCTCACAGAGAGCAGGGTATCTCGGGGAGTAAGGGCTACCATGACAGGCACTCACTAGGCAGTGCAAGTCCAGCTACGCTACTGTTAACAGTATGGATGGGACCTGGCTGTTTCTACTGCCATCTCTTGAAAAATAAGTCAGAGCAGGTATAACAGCTTGGCTGTGGTGGTACCTGGACCCTATCAATGCTGGTTCTGTAAGATGGGGACTTACTGTTCGACTGCATTTACATTCTTGATGCTCTCAGCTCTGGCAGGATGATAAATCAGGAAATGAAGATTGTGAATTCATTATATCCTGTCTCTCATACTGTCATTGCAGGTACACTGACACACGTTTCTAACCCTATCATTGAACAGCTCCTTTATTTATTTCTTTCTCATTGCACATTACTCTTCAATTAGCTGTTTATTACATGATAATCTTCCATTCTGTTACAGCTTTCTTAGCGAGTGTTATTCCAACAAAGACTGTAGTAGGAGGTACTGTTGCACCCAGCATGGGCAATATGGAGAACCTAGCTTTCTGCTTCAACCTGCTAAAAAAGACTTGCCTTTCAATATTTCCAACAAGAGAGTTTTCAAAGTTGTTAGAAGCGAAAGATCTTCCCCTTCTGTTTGTTAACATTCAGCAAGTCAATTCCTTTGAATCTGCTTGTGAGACAGACTTGTTTAAAGAGTAATCACCAAGGGCTGTGATTGATCTGTATCACACAGTTAGCAATTTATGAGTACGTGCCATTTCATTTTCTCAGGGTGTCACTTTTTGCTAAATTTAGGCGACTCTGAAGAATTAAAATATTTAGAGGGTTCTCTGACTCTGTCGTCTCAATCAATTATACTGAGTGATTACAAGTGGAAAGGCCTGGGCTGTTCAAATGTACTGTTTTCCACTGAAGAAACACTATAAAATGCAGATGAGGCATTTGATATAAGACAAAGGGGTCACAGTCATCATGAAAAACAGAACCAGGAGTACAAAATAGTCAATATATGAGAAGAATACATGGTGGAAAAACTATTTCTCCCCATAAATACATATTACATTTCTTTTTGCCTCTTCTGCTTTTGTAGAAACTGCCTCCTCTGCTTTTTAAATGTCATCCATATTTATCAGACTGCATGGTTCTTGACATTTAGGAATATTTTTTCATCAAACTGTAACTGAAGCTTTGACAAAGGGTACTAATTATCAAGGGACTGGATTTTTTTTCCTTTTTTCCCCCCTTTTTTAAAGAGCAGCAGGCTATAGAGAAAGTGTGAATTATCAGCTACTTCTAATATTCCTGTAGCAGTCTCTCTTCCCTTACTGTTGTAACATAGCTAGAAATAAGAATTTAAATGTTTGCTGAAGCATGTACAAAATGTAGTAGGAGTTGAATAACTGGATTTTAAATGACAGAGAAGTCATTAGGTTATTAACTCAAGTAAAGAGAGTTATCACCTGTTAGAGCTACATACAATCCCTATTGAAGGAAATTTTATGAATATTTTTAAATGTAAATGCTGATTACTCACCAATGGTGATTTCATTGACTATGGGATGCATAGCTTGTACAATGTCACGGTATGGCGACTGAAAAATTGCAGCATGAAAATTTAAGAAAATGCTCTGTTACTAAACAGAAGGCTGCATTTTTAAAAAAGTCCAGGTACACTGTGGTGTTTATCAACAAAAGTTGTTCATATTGGAAATAATCAATTTTTGTGTCCTTTTTGGCAATAAAGACATATTGGATCCTCATCAGAAACATAATGATTGTTTTTCACAAATCCCTTTCATGGTCCTCCAAATGAAGCCTCATGTAAGTGTATAGATATACATCTGAAATCTATTATTCATTCATTTTCAGTTGCCTAGCAATGGCACAACTGCAAAGGAAAGAACAGTATGTGGTGTGTAATACTTTTTTTTTTATTGTTATCGATACTCATGTGTCCATATAGTTCGTCATTATGATCTTGCCTGCCATCACATATAAATGATTTGATTTCCTTGACTTGTCAAACCCAAGCCAGTTAGCTTGATGTGAGATTTTTAACTAAGGAAGAAATACAAGATATTCCCATTACAAAATCAATTTTAATTTAGTTAAGATATCAAAGACTGCTTTGAATACATGCTCCATGAATTCAGCTGTGCCAATAGCAATGCTTAGGTCAGACCATCTGAACCAATTTTATAAAAATCCAAGGCTAAACACAACTTTTACGTCTGGCTCAGCCTTGTTTTAATGTCATTAATTGCAAATTGACACACTGTCTTTACCTGCTGTTTATCTAACCATAGTTTCTAAGTAAAGAATGAGGCCAGTCCTACTAAATGCTCAGGGGAGACCAGTGCCAAGTAGTTACCTATGACAGCAGAAAAGAAATATAGACTTAGGTATTCCTAAGACTCAGCACTTTCTATACAGTGAGCTTTACTTCTTGTCACTCCTTTTTATCCTACACACAATCCTTATTAATGTTTTCATGTTACAGTTTTTAAATCATCATATATTTATGAAACAGAAAGGAAAGGAAATAAGTATAGCGCTGTCACTGCAAAGAATGCACAACAGACCACCCCAGCCTGGCTCTGCATATGAATTTACAACTTATTTTTTTCTCCCTGAGAAACCATGTGTCATATTGACCTAAAGCAAATAAACAAAAACCAGAAACAAAAACCCCCTCTCCCCCTTCTTTTTTTATAGGCTACTGAAAACTAAAGCATTCTTGGCTATAGCATCCCTCTTATAGATTAGTGTCTCCATAAAGCATTGAAGCATTGATTTTTATCTTACAGCTCCACATAAATTTGGTGCTCTTTTCCTCTTCTTGGTCTATCCCCCTCAGCATCAACTCATAGAAACTCTCTGGACTTCAGTGGATCAAGGTGAAACAGCAAATCCCTAAAGGATGCAGAGGGATGCAGTACTATGAAGGGCATGCTTCTGCTGGGCTCCACTCTTTCCAGGTTATGGGTTTCAAGTGTTGCGGAATGTGTGGCAAAAAAAATCATGGTTCAGTACAGAATGAATGGCTCACCAATGTGGTACTTTGCCATTTTCACTGTGGGGTGGTGGAAAGGATGATCTGGTCCTTCTTCCCTCATAGAAAATGTCATTGTCCCTCTTGAAGTTTTCTAGTAACTAGAAAACTAAGAAATTGCCCTTTCTCTTCTCAACAATTTTAGTACACTAGTATGTAACTGTTAGAGATATTTTCATGTCAGTCCTAAGATTTAAGGAACTACTGAAGTTTTGCATTGTTGTATCAAGTCCTGAAGACATACAAAATTCAATAGAATTTGTCTCACTTGTGTTGCGCATATATGTATAGGTAGATAATTCATTAGTAGGCCAAAATGGAAGCAAGGCTATTGAAGTTAAATAGATGAAGGGGTTTAGCCACTTGCCTGTATGGAGGACAGTTCTTGAGGGTTTCAAGAGGAAAGTTCTCAATGATGTATCACGTTTCACAGGCTCTCTCCACCTCCATTTGGGTCTCCAGCCTCTTTCAGTGCTAGACAGAGAGGCTTTTTTTTCTCCATGGCTTAAGTGGTTGCTAAAAGTTCACTACTTCAGTAGGACCCTATTTCATTCAGAACAGGTGTTGAGGGTAAAATATTGCCTGTGAGCTAAGGAATAACCAACTATTTATCCTGATTATGAAAAATCTGTATTGTACTTATTCTGTGGTAGGGCTCCCACGTAAGGTCAATTTACCTGACCTGGTATAAATGCTGTAGCTATCAGGTGTGTCAGCTAAGACAGACATCCCTTTTGGTTTCTGCGTTCACCTACTTTTGAATATTTTTGTCTGGCAGACAGAGAACAGAAATTCTGTGATGGAGGATAAATAGCCTTAAGCAAATACATTTGAAGGATGCTGTAGATGGGAGAAAAGGGAAAAGCAAGTAGGATTAAAAAGTAGCAGGCCCCCTGAGAGAAATTATTGCCTGGCAATTTAGAGTCATTTAGTCCTTGTGAGGAAGAGAAAGAGTCATTTTCAGTCTAGCACTTGAATATTAAACTAATGGAGAAATAGCAAACTTTGCAGTGGCTTCGGCAGAGATCCAAGTATTTTTTCCAGAGAGACCTTTTTCTGCTCCATATTTAAACTACATTTGTCTTAGAACTGCTTGAGTCTATTTTAAGGTAAACTAAGATCTCATTTAGCCTTGTGATATTTTCAAGATTCACCAAGAAGCAGTGACAGTATGAAAAGATCAAAATTATTACACTCTAGTGAACAACAGCTTTGGGGAAAAGGACTTAGATAAATAGGTGCATGAAATTAAAGCCAGTGCTTTATTAATGCATATACCACTGGCACTTTGGCCGACCTACCATTTTAAAGTGCTCCTAAATCTCCTACATAAAGCACCTGAGCACGCCCAAGGAGGGTATGGAGGTACTGAGGGAACCATCTGCCATAAACTGGCTGTCTGGCACAAGTGAGGATTGATTTGTGTCCCTGTGCCTCTGAGTAACCTCCTCTGGAATTGGCTGGTTGCTCCCACACTGCAGACAACTTGGCCCAGGCCTCTTCTGGCATCCTGATTGCAATCCCAAGGCATATGTCTGTAGCTATATATATTTGTGTCTTTCGCTTCGAAGAGTCTGAAAAGAAGTGGTCCACAGAGCACTGTATTTATAGACTGAGGGTGGGAATATATGTTGCATGCTCTGAGGCCTGCCATGAGGTTAAGGGAAGGACAGTACTTGACAGGGCAAGGCTTGGAGTGGTTTGCAGATCTCTGGAGAGTGAACATGCCACATCTGGCAGAATCTCATCCCTACTGCCTTTGTGGAATAAGGCCAGTAATGAGCTATCAGAGCCACACTCAGCCTTTGTCTCTTGGATTCACTCCAAGGAGACCCCAGGAGGCCAGAGGACCCCTTCTTTAGCAACGTGGATGATCAGGACCCAGCAACAAACCAGGAACCTAGGTTACATGGCAGCATAAATATTTTCCAAAATAGGTCAGACAACTCACTTGCTGAAGGCACTCTACTATTCTGGTTGAACAGAAAGGTGTTTGGATCATTCAGATGTCTAAAATTTTTACCTCTGAAATAGAGTGACATGAAGCTACCCGGGGTCTTCCATGCTTTGGGGTGATATACATAGTAATACTATGCTTCCATTATAGGCACAGGTTGTAGACTTAGGGAAAACAAGGATAAGTTTAAGGGCTTTATTCCTATGGAATTTTGCTAGAAAAATCTGTGACCTGAGTAGCATGCTCATAGTCACACAGGGGTCGGTGGCAGAGGGGAAGACACTGTGACTTTTGAATGCCGAGATAATATCCCTACCACTTGGCTAACACAGCTGTAAAAGCTGTAACAGAACTAGATCACTAATACAGTTGCTCCAGAATGGAGTTACAGCACCTATTTAGTCAAATCAGTCAATAATCAGCTCATTTCTCTCCTTCTTCTGAACCCTTTAGGTTAATAATTGTTTATTAAAACCGCTGTGTCTCTTCCTACTTGTGGGACATCGAAATTGCTTAGATTTTTGGAGGCATCAGTTTTTAAAGAACACTGAAAAATTAAAAGGACCTTGTTACTTTTATATTTGAAAGACAGCTTGAGAATTTGGATTTTATTTGGAAGTTATATCTTAAAACTTGATTTAATCCAGGCAATCACAATGCACAAGCTGCTTTGTGCGGGGTCAATGCATGGCCAAGCAATAATTTTGTGAAGTTTGGCACAAAAGGACGTAAAAAGAAGCTCTTCTAGAGATTGCCAGCATCTTCAAATCCATTTTAAAAGTATAATGAAATAGCTTCCTGTTCTATTCCTATTCTTTCAGTTAAAAGGAAGAAACTTTTTTGCATACAATGGGAGCTACTGTACCTATTTTGATCGCAATGGATGAGAATATAGGGCAGTCTTACTGTTGCAGTCAGTGGATGTAAAATCACGCTTCTGTGCCAGGACTACACCACATAAAAGAACCAGGGCAGGGATGCCCAGCTCAGCACAGGCTGAGCTGATCAGTTTAGCCTGGCAATGCATGTTTATTGAGCTGGTAAGAAGCTACAGAAGATCTAGAGAAGGGCAACTAAAATGATTAAAGAGATGGACCAGGTGCCTACATAAAGAGACAAAAAAGGCTATAACTTCTCAGTTTGGAGAGGAAAAAACTGAAGGGGGTTATGATGAAAACATGAGGGTGCTGCTGAGTAAGATGAACACAGACTATTATTCAACAAATCCTGCAGTAGAAGAACTAGACAGCATCAATAAAACTAGTAGAAAATCAGTAGAAGCATATAGCATCATCAGGTTTGTGAAGGCATTCAAGAAATTCCTGGTCAAAAATCCATAAACAGATACTAAAGGGGGATAGTCATGGATGTATCCTCTAGTAACACCCATCCAATGATTGTGGATGCTGGGAGACAACCAAGAGAAATGGTCAGGGCCGCACGCTCTTCCTAAATATCTTTTCCCAGTGCCAGACAGAATAGAGGGCTAGACAGACCACTGGTCTGATGCACTGAGTGTTTCTGATGTTCACACTGGTGGACAGTGTAGTTGGTGTCCTGGTGTAGCTGAAGTGTACCTACACAATGTTCTGTCACATGGTACAGACACAGGGTTTTTTCTAGCAACTGAAAATACAACTGTGAACTAGATTTAAAAAATGTTTGTTAAGGGAGCTCTGCGTACCAGTTAAAGAGCAGAATTAAACCACTGACATTTTAGAGAGTGCAAGCCAAAATATGGCTTGGTGGACTTCCCCACTGTCTAGGTAAGTCTCAATTGACCTGGCTTCAAAGAGGCTGACCATTCATAATAAGCCACAGTAAGATTGATTTTTGCCCTAAAGAAAAAAAAATCCAAACTGTAAATCAATTTTGTCTTTATATATAAAAAGGATACATTACCGATTCCACTGGTTGCTATCTGCTGAATCATTGCTACGTGTAAATCCTGAGATAAAAATTCAAATAGAGCTTTCTAGTGCCACTCCTGTTGCCTATGTGTGACTGTGAGCAAGACAGTTAATATTTAAGGGTGCATGTTCAGGAGCTGTGGATCTGGCTCCATTAGCACTGGATTATTCATCTCTTCTGTAAATTTGTTGGGAATTTTGGTTATTCTGTAACACCATAAATTAAGCAATGCTTTCTAAGATTGATCTAAGTGGCACTGCTGAGAGTTTAGACCATAACTTTTTCTATTCCTAACTTTCTCCTCTCTGTAAAATGGAGACTCCAAGGCTTGCAGAACTTTTAATGTTATTAATGTTTGTACAGTGCTCAGATAAAAGACACCATACAAAGGCAAGATCTTATTGCTTTAATAAAAGTTCAGGGCCTTGTCTTTTTTTTATTTATTCCCATTTGACCTTTGAAAGGGGTGAAACCTGAACTTTCTACTGTTCCTAAATATCATTTCAGGTCTTGTGATTTAAAACCTTTAATCTCTTTACTTTAGCATTAGTCATCATTAATGGCCAAAGCAAATACATCCCATCTGATGCTTTGAAATTGAGAATTAGGCATTTTAAAAATAATAATGGCTGGGAAATAGCTATACTTTAGCATTAACATTATTGGACCACAGAGCTTATGATAACTGGATTTTAAAATAGTAATTCTAGTGAACTCCTATGGTATTCAGTAATTCAAGAGCAACACTTTGCTACCTTGCCATTTCTTGTGCTCACCCTCTCTTTTCTTGAGTAACCAGGAGAATCGTGCTACAAAAGCCATGTAGTTAGGCAGGAAGCCTTGGATATGGATGTGGATGTATCCAGTACCTGTACACTCTCATAGCTCAACAATGACACAGCAGTTCCCAAACGAGAAAGTATCTTTCCACAAGACACAGTCTTCTAATAAAATACGGTGTATTCTTTGGGCTGCAGCTTCGGCAGATGTAATTATTAATAACCGCAACCTGTTAAATTTTTAGAATACTACGTTGCTTGAAGATAAGTAGTTATCTGGCAGTGCAGAAGTTCGGTTCTCAATCAGGAGTTAGATAAGCAGAATGTTTAAGCCTGTCAGATCTCTTTTAAAAAGTAATGGGACGATGACAGAAGGAACTTGTCTTTTGGGTTGTGAAGAGACTAGCACAAACAGTTCTGATGTCATAAGACAACTTCAATCAAGTTAGATACATCAGCATGACCATTTTTAACAGATTGTTTAACACGGCCATTTTTAATATGAGTAAAATGTGGATTTCAGGAGTGCAATGCTGGCTGTGTAAATCTTTAATGGTCTGTAAAATCATATTGAGCCACATAAAATATCTATATATTTGTATACAAAGAACTGAATTTGGAAAATTTTTACGTAATATATTTAAAGAACCACTTCATTGATAGCATTTTTGATAGCAAAACATGGATATTATTTTTAGAAGAACTGATGGGTCTCATATTGCCCATCGTAGGAAAAATGCAAGGTGACATTGTCTTTTGAAAGAATCTTTAACATAAAGGATATTATTAAAACTTACAGTCAATATATAGAAGTTGCTTCTTTGGGAGGCTTCACGTGCATAAAAGTCACTGTATCTTGCCATTAGAACTCACTGACAAATGTGTGTAATTTATGTTCAGTGTAATTGAACTACTCTGTCATTCCTTCCTGTTTGGACAGTTATAGCCACTTAGGAGTTTTACGTCACTTTTAACCTTGGATGATACTGATTTTTCCTTTTGCTGGTCCCTGGACCAAGAAACTATAACTTGGTTGTGCTCTCAACAGTTTTGTCTTGAGTGCCTGTCATCTTGGTTCATTTATATATTTCCCAGTGTTTGTTCAATATAAGCTCCTTTAATAAAGGAAATGTAAAAACTCCATGCTCTTAATTACTTCTCTCTTTATTTTTTTAAATATCTTTAAACTTCCCTATAATTTTTGCCATGCCGACACCTTCATATGCTAACTAGCACATCATATTTGGCCATATAGTCTCGTATTTCGCCCCTATCTTCTCTCATCTATTGAGAACATAAATGCATCATAAAGCTTCTACCTGTTATAGCATATCACCTCTTTTATATGTAAGCTTTTAGGCTTTTCCAGTTGTTTCCACCTTAGGGTGTTCTTTTTCCTACAGACTGGTAACATCTTTTTGAGGGAGGCAAACATATATGAGGAATACAGTCCTGGAAGAACAACCTCAGGCATCATGCGAGTAAGGCTCAGGGAGTAACTAACAGTGCTGAGCTCTCATCAGGTCTTAAAGGTGGTGAGATAAAAACAATAATAAACCAAACTGGACCTTACAGAAGGGAGGAAACTTCAGTGGTTTCAGAAATACATGTATATGCATAAATATTCAGAATATTATGTGTTCATCCAGTCTGACCTATGGAAATTTTGAGAATTATCTGTAATACAGATGTAATACTTACATCTGTAAGCAATCCTGACTTACATTTTGTACAGTCTGGCAGAAGAAATGAGGAAATCAGTTGTCCAGGAAGGAAGTACTTTCTATCAAAGTGAAGTAATTTCCCCATTCCTTGCACCAATTCCATGCAAAAGATACTATAGAATGTTTCTGAACTTTTGCTGCTGCTGCTGCTTAAAAAAAAAATCAATTAAGAGATATTTTAATGAAAGGACTGACCATAAACAGGAATTTTTGTGCTAATTTTTTTTTTAATCTCCAGCTAGCAAAAGGAAAAGGAAAAGGAAAGAAGGAAAGCCATATACAGAGGAAGAAACTTTTGTGATGAAAATAAAATTCCTAGCTATTGTTTGGCAGACACAGCCTGGGGAAGGTAACTACTCACTAGCATTCTAACGCTGCTGTTTAGTCATATGTCTAAGACTGTGCATTAGCATTCCCAAGCATGCATCAATTTGAAAATGTCTTTCTTTTACCTCGTCAATATGGAAGCCCCAAAGTGTACTTTATTTGCGTAATAGGTTCCTTCAAGATGTTCAAAATCAGTTGTGGCTCTTCTGGTTATATTCAAGTGACATCCACTCAGGAAAAAAAAAAGTTTCTTTTTGCTAAATAATAAAAGCAGGGAGTGCAAAGAAATAATGTGTTCTGGACTGACTGCTTTAAGCTGTGACAAGAAACATGGTGTTCTCAGATGATATACAGAGCAGTATTGTCATCTTAAGAGCACAACATCCTCATTCTTATTGAATCTGATTCCCAGATATCCCCAAGAGAAGCACACCTGTGTATAACATTGTTTTGCTAGCTATGAATATATTTTTAAATGCTCAGTAAGTTTATCAGCTAAACATGCAATCAGTCCAGAGACTGATGAGTCCAGTTTTATTCTGAGGGCAAAAATTTTCCTCCACATTACTCATTTTATTGACTTATTTTCTGCTCTACCAAGAGAGAAATCGCCTTCCCCCACCCCCAGTAAACATTACCAGTATAAAAGAATGGAGCTTTGGGAGGAGAAAATTCAACATATGTTTTGATACACCTGTATTTGTACCTCACTTGCTCTGTTGTGCTGTGTTCAGATGCTATATATTTTCTTTCATCTTGCATGATATTCTTCTCGGGAGTTAGTAGAGACTGGATACCTATTTACCAGCAAGTCAGAGACTTTCTTATAAGAGAATAAATCTCCTCCCTTTGGTATGAAAATTGATAACAACCCAACTGTTAGCAGGTTTCCAGAGTATATTTCATCATGTGTTCTGAGAAAAAACAGTTTGTGGCTGTGAAATTTAACAAAATTGTAAAGCATTGGCTAAAACAGTAAATAAAAGGGTTCTGTAGCAAGTAAACTGGAACTGTAATCAGCAGAGGCATAAGTCATACTTTATAAGGCACAGTCACAGCATATTACTGCCTAATTTGCTTTCACTCAACTGGTTAAAGACATTTTTTATAGCACTAGCAGAATTAGTCCCCTTCCATCTCAGATTCCTGTAAAATGGAGCAGCAATATTTACATACCTTCCAGGGCTGTGGCAAGGATTCACTAATAGATAGAGACTGGTCTTCAAATAGGGTGACTCAACCACTTCTCAGTCTCTCCACACCTGCCCTGGCAGGGTCAGGATGCCAGGATCCTCCTTCCCTAGATTCTCTCTTCAGGACTTTGGTGAAATGGTGAAGCAGGACTTTCAGAGAATTTGCTTCACTGTGTGCTGTGAAGTATTTCAGGTGAATTACTAGATTATTTAGCAATAGTATAACAATACAGAAAAGCAGGGAACATGCTTAGAGCTGGCTTCATAGTTGTCTGTACAACACACATTGCACGAGGCCAAAGACCTGAAAAGGTCTACAGGTAAGAGGAGCTTCCTTGTAGCTTCCTCAGTGTCTCTTTTTTGGGAGTTCAGGATGTGTTTTTCATCCAACCCTGCATTTCCATGCTGTCCTTCAGCCTCTTGGAGCATTCTCTTGACTCCTGATGCATATTGCAACAGCTTTTCAAGGCAAATCTGTAGCTATGCAGAAGACCCCCTACACTTGTAGAGTGTAAGAAGAAAAAAAAAAAAAGGCCTGTGGAACCTCCACTGCTTGGAAGAGAGCAAAGGAAATCTCACAGAGGGAAGCTTTTGTGGGCAAGTTTAAAATGCATGTCTGATCCATTTCCAGAAAATTTATTCTTATGTATCTCAGTTATTCATTGCAAAGTAAGTTTAATTGAACACAGGGTAATACTTTCCTCTCTTACAGAGGGGGAAAAAAGTAGTTATTTCCACACTTTATCCATATGCAAAGCTATTTCTTCTCAAAGGTTGACACAAGAGGAAATAATTCCTACAGTTTCAGAATTGCACATTTGTACAGTTGTGAATCATTCCTGCCTTTAACACTTGACAGCATGTAAAGTAGATTGACTGTTTTTTGCTCATATTCACTACATATCTGCTTCCTCCTGACAATACAATTTTGGCTTCATAATAAATCCCTGCTGCAAATCATCTTAAGAATTCTTGTCCCATAATTCACCCAAAGCTTTTTGACCTTGTTAACTGCAGATTTTAGAGTAGGAGTTTGAAATAAATGTCAGTCTTGCTGATGTGGCCTTATTGTTTTCTCCAAGAAGATAGCTTAATATGTTTAGACCACTGGAAGTGACAATCCTTCACAAATTTCAAGAAGCATCATTAATTTATTTTAATAATGAAAAGCAAAACAGAGTGTGACAACAACTTTTGTCCTGTATGCTAATGAAGCTCTAAGATCTGTAATGAAACACTGTTAAGTGTGGAAGGAGGAACCAGAAGAAATGTATGTTACTAGTAATTTGGCATCCATTAGACTGCCATTGCTGAGGTTGGTCTTAAAAAACCCCAGTGTACTGACCTGGTAACAATGAAGGGAAGTATGCTTTTTACTTCATTGCTACCAAACTTTAAAAAATGCAGTGTGTACCTAGATGAGTTACTTCATCAAAGTCCTGCTTTTCTCCTGCTGAAGTCAATAGGCAAATTGCTATCATCAATGAGAGCAAGAAGGTGCTATAGTAAAGGATTTATAGCAACTGGACTTGAATAACAATAGGTAAGTGGCCAAATATGAACTCGGTCCTTTTGATTCTTTTCTTTCCTGTATGCGTTAACAGAACAAAATATTATAGGGGGAGAAAATTTTCTTATTTCTACATCCGTTTTTCTTAGAGGAAATAGAGGATGTGAGCAGAAAAGCTGGGGTCTTGGAAGAACTGTAGGTACCTGGTGCCTTCAGTATTGAAATGTCCTACAAGCATCATCAGCTACATTGTCCTACGTGTAGACCACACCTGTAGAACAGTCACAATCATAAATGAATGCTGTATAGGATTTTGCTGCTGATAAACGAGATAAGATTATAAGCACGAGGGACACTTGTAGAAGGATAGTGCTAAAAATTTTTTTAAAAAATCCATCTATATAATGATGATACAAACCTGTTGACTGCATCAGAAACACCTACAAAAATTCCCTAAGGCTCTGGCTACATGTTGTGGAGTGTAAGATTATGGATAAAAAGTCTTATTTTTAGGAGTTTGTAGGTGGTTTTGATACACAGTGAATGCTAGAGGCAGTACACCTGAAGCAAAGGAAGCGAGAAATCTTCCCTTCATGCTGTATGAGAACTGTCAAGAATCCTCTTTGGTCTTCTCACATTCATACCAATCTCTAGACATGATGCTGAGCAGAGCATCTGAGATTTCAGTGGTTCTTCTGAAGGATTTAAGTGATTCTAAATGAGTTAATATCTGCCAAGGTGTCTCGCTCCTTTTTGGAAGCAATTTCATGTGATTCTAAGCTGTGTCACTTCTTAAGTGAAAGTGATTCATGATGCATTGAAATGGAAATATAAAAGAAAGTTTCTGAATTTAATGCTCATGAGAGCAAATGACCTTAAGTAAGGCATGATGCAAACAGGAGCAAGACTAAGCAAACTGTCCCAGTAAGTTCTGGCTATCCTCCCTCTCCTTGAAAAACAAACTTCCACAGAGTTAGCCTTAGGTTTCTCTTGAATAAATCCAGGCTCTCTGCATTTGCCCAGGCTACAGAAAAAAGGGTTTTATTCAGTCTTTATGTTCAGTCTCTTTAATCAGCTTAAACCTGGTTTTGTCCTGTTAGATTTGCGTCAGTGAATTCAGAGGCACTGAGTTAACAGAATTTATTTTAAAACAGATTTCAATTAAACCAGGTAATTTATGACTTTAAAAAAGGCCTACTTGGCTCTACACGTAAAGGCAGGCACAGCAAGTGCACTCACACACAGCTTTTTTTTTTTTTTTTTTAGACATATGACAGGCATCTTAAACATCTAACCTGAAGGTGCGAACACTCGCTCTGCTTTTCTGACAGTAACTTTCCAGAGATAGAGCTGCAGTAGCACCATTTGATCCTGTATAATTCTTGAAGTTCCCTTTACCCTTCACAGTGGTTTTGGGTAGATTTGTAGTGCTTGAATGGACTCTTTTCTCATGCCATAGAGAACTGTGATTCTGTATCCCCGGTCCTGTGTAGGAGCAGGTAACTTCTGTGTCTGATCTAGGCAGGATCACTCAGGTGGTCAGAAGGAAATACAGGATCATGATGGTGGTTCAGCATTTTGGATTTTTCCTTGAAGCTTAGAATGTAGCTTTATTTTATTTGGAATTATATGGTGTTTATATGTGGCTCTCTTCTTTGAATTTGCTGCTACACTGAGCATGGAAAAACACAACTTTCCTCCTGTGTAAAATAAATGGTGACAACATGTAATTTTCTTCTTTGCAGCCCTTGCTATAATTTCCTTCCTTTCAAGCAATAGTCATTTTGATAAAACCTTCTCCATTAGTCTTGTCACTATCTTGTTACTTGTGTGTAACTGTCATATGACTAAACATCCTAATCGTTTGGAGAGGTACAGTTCACAGGTGTTTTGTACATAAAGTAAATATTTCCCACGAACACATTATGGAAAAAATTCACTGAAGAACTTAAGTTTCAGTAATCAAAAAGAATATCCTCACTGAAAATGCACTCAAACATTACTACACACTTGGATTCCTTTTGGCAAATGAAGCCTTCTTTTCTAATTAACAGTGCTAATAAGAATATATATAATTTTGTTTCACGTATTACCGTTTCTATTATACTGGTAAAACATGACCTACTTCTCAGGCATAACTGGTTTCAGGACAGGCTATTTCAGTTACAAAGCTGAAAGAAGTGAAGAACGAACATCTTCAGGCAGACAGCTGCACTATCAGCAACACTGGCCAAGGACAGCCAGCCATGGAAACAGAGCAGAGGAACAAGATGTAGAGACAAGGAGCAGGGGGGAGATATTCCAGCTAACCATGGGAGTTTTCCTGGAGACCAAGTGATGCCAGGAAAGGATCTCCAGACTTTAGCCTGGGCCCTACCTGGGACCTTAGTCCTTTCTTCTCTACTTCAAGAAACCACATTTTACCTTTAAAAATAAACCCAAGCTTTCTGCTCCCTTTAAGTCTCCAAATGCTTTTACCCCCCCCACCGTATTTGTTTGTACCCCTCCCCACCCCCTGCTTTAGCTCTGTGCTGTCTGTGATGCTTTTGGCCAGCAAACTACAATTACTGCTAGTTTTCAGAAGTCTCTTAATGGTATTGCTTCTCCTGGTCCCAGCAGCCAAATCAGGAGGCAGCCGGTTCACATTTTAGCAGGCTTCACTGAGGAGGACCCTGCTCTTTTGCACACTAGGTTGAATTAGGCAGGGTTTTTTTGTTTCTATGGTGTTTTTTCATGATTCTCTTGACTTCTCTCTGATGCCTCCCTTTCTTCTTGTCTTCCTTTTTATTAGCATCTTCATCTTTCCCTGTTCTTATCAAACCACTTGATATCATTAAACCACACTTGTCATTCCTAATAGGCTGCTATACAGCATCATATCTTCATGATGTAAACGTGGGACACTGCAGTGGCCAATAAAAATACACTGGAGTAAATGACCCTTGTTGAGATAATATTCCTTTGTTGTCAAGAGAAGCAGGCAAGCACTATTGCTTCCTTCAAGTGAAAGGACAGGAGTCTTCAGCCTAAAGAAAATGGATTGATAGAAGGAAATTGGGCTGATTTGTTCTTGCTTAGTCATAGGCTGTCTTGCTTTCAGTATGCCTGCAATAACAAAACAGTCTTACAATTTGGAAGGGTGCACAACAAGTTTTTCTAACTAGAAAAGCAACCCATTTGGTTTAAAAACATATAACAATACTTTAAATACTCAAGAAAAAAGTCAAGTAATTTCCCCAAGTAGTTTACTAATTTTAAAATTAATTATATGGATAGTTAGTAATTATGCCCTTTGAAAAATGAGAGCTTTTTTTTGTCTTCTTGACATTCCAGTGGCACCTGAAGCAAGTAATTATTTTTCCCTCTTTGTTTACTGGAACCTACATGATTCAAGTGCACTGAAGAAAAATTTTCTTCCTGGACTTCTATTCTAGCCCTGGTGTGGAAGGGTACAAAAATATTTAATTTCATGCTGCTGCTACATGAACATTAGCTAACTTTGGCAACTCCATCATTATCAGTGGGAGATGTTAATCTAGAGCCCTACAGGCATTTCCCAGAGCAAAAGAACCTTCTTTTCAAAATATGGCTGGGACTTCAGTGTATTGAGAGCTTATCTTCAAGACTGCATACCGCAGAAGATTTTCTCTTAGAAGTCCACATCTAATGAAAGAGTATTGGTTGTTAGAGAAATACATATAGTCACTGCTGCTTTTAACAATAAAGCACACCAGGTCATAAGTGTCATATTTGGGGACAGGAAGGGGGAGACACCTCTAGCCTTCAAAGCCATAAGGCAAAAAAATTGTTTTACACAGTGTTTTACATGAACTCTGAAAAGAAACAGAAATGAAACTGGACATTGTTAAATGCAAAACCAGTCTATAGCAAGATAATGACAGAAGTCAGTGAAGAAAGATTGATTTTTGTCCCCCCTTATGCTGAGACTTAAATTTACAATTTGCTAACATAGCAATTAGACAACAGGTGGAATCCAACAAGTATGATTCACACTAAAGAGGTGTTTTGATAGAAAAACACTACATAAGTTACATTATGGTGTAAACATCCAGTCTTTCTGCATTAATCCACCTGTGGATTTCAGCCACAATTATGACTGCAAATAAAGAACTCCCCTGTCCCAGCCATAATCAGACCCTTAGAAAACACACAAAATCCCCTCCCTTCTAATAGCCCAATTTGAAAATGCTCTGAACTCTATCAAATTGAGAACAGAGGTGGTAATCCTCAAAGTTCAACTACAGAGTTGCCACTTCAGTAGCCTTGCTGGAACAATAAAGTAGTTTGAATGCAAGTTGCTTTGTTCAAGTCAAGCTTGCCTCACACCCTGAGATATCTTTGATTGCCAATAGTTCCCTCACTGAAAAATGCATGAGGGGTCTGGTTAGAAATCACCAAGAGATTAGCTTATGATCAGCAGCCAGACATTTTGAGACCAATAATTTGTTGTTTTCAAATTACTTACTTTATTGCATTAGGGGCTATAAATAAATGAGGTTGCCTTTGCTAGACAGATTACAAATGAGATGAAACCACAGCTGTGCCTTTCTCTTCTATAGCAACTAACAGACAGCTCCACCTTCCCCCTGAAATACTCCACTTCTCTCAAACTGGCCGCATTCACAACAGGTAAAATCCATTATATCAGCAAGCTCCAGCTGGTAGCCAGAGGTCTGGATGCAATGTCAGTGTGGAGATGACCACCTCTTGTTTTGGTTCATTTGTCACTGGAGTAAAAGCAAGATGAAATTTGTCAAACAAACCTTTGCAAAGCAACATTAAGGAATGTAATTGTTGATTAAACTTTCTTCCCAGTGTAAAATTCATCCTGAGGAAGCCTATGCATTTAGTAAAAGCTAACCACAAAAGCTTAAAAGTGATTATTCTTTTGTGTTGTCCTAAGATTGAACTAAATTTAAAACCTGGAACACAAAGCATTCCTGTAACTTCATTTGGAAGAGTTTGCTTCTTGTTTATGATTCCCAGTGGAATGAGTATTTCTTTTTGGCTGTGTACTATGTGCAAGCGAGAGCTTTGAAAAACAGTAATAAGCCATTTTCTTCTGCCAGACCCTGGAAGTTTATAAGTAGGGATCATACCAGGACTCCTTGTGATTAATCCAGTTTGCATCCTATAAAAATAGCAGCAGTTCATCCCTTATGAGGCTTTGCTGTATTATACTGCCGGTATACTGCTGTTGAGGAGAGTGTTTAAGGAGAACCATTTAATGCAACTGGAAAGAGAAATGCATTTTCTCTGAATTGAGAACATGAACAACTTGAAGACAGAAGACTATAGCCAGAAAAGGCAAAGAACTGAGAGTGACTAAGGCAATTATGAATATTCACTCCCCAAAGGGACTGCAAAAACCAGCAGTATCTTTACATATTATTTTTACATTATTGTGGCATTTACTATTAAAGGAGCTAGTTTCTCTTACAAACTGTGAACAGAAATTACTTTGCTTGCCACTGAAAAGACATATTCAGTTGGAAGTATTGTCTACTGATAATTTTTAAGACAGGAGAAAGTTGTATAACTAACACTAAAAATGTGAGAAAATTTGACAGCACAGCTGCTGATGCTGATTAACATTAAAGGAAGCTATGTTTACAAATTAATGAAAAATAAATACTTACAGCTGATGTCCAGCTCATATACTGAATATACAGCAGAGAATGCTGTAGATAGCATGTTATATAATATCTTTGTTGCATGATAGTCAAAATTATAAAGCTTCTCAGTCACTTTTATTTATAAGTTCAAGGATCTCAGGAGGCAGATACGAGCCTTGAAATCTTGAGGCAAGTCCCCAGAAGAGAGTCCTCTCTCCACCTAGCAGCTGGAAAGGTCTTTCTGCCATTAGAATTTTAGAACTAGGTAGGTGCGCCTCCATATGCAACTCTGCGCTCTCCAAGAGTGACATAAACCAGAAAAGGGAAGAACTCTGCCAGTGAACCAGTGTTACTTACATGTTTTCATAGAATCATAGAATCATAGAATTATTAAGGTTGGAAAAGACCCTTAAGATCATCAAGTCCAACCATCAACCTATCACCGCCAAGTCCGCCACTAAACCATGTCCCTAAGCACCACGTCTACCTGTCTTTTAAATACCTCCAGGGATGGGGACTCAACCACTTCCCTGGGCAGCCTGTTCCAATGTCTGACAACCCTTTCAGTGAAGAAGTTTTTCCTAATACCCAACCTAAACTTTCCCTGGCGCAGCTTGAGGTCATTTCCTCTCGTCCTCTGGTCTCGTTTTCACAATTTGCTTCTTATTACATGGTCTTCTAAAGTCACTGATATTTATGACGTAATGCAATAACAAAATAAATGACAAAGTAATGAACTAATGAGAATTTCTAGCTAAAGAAGCACTAGGATAAAGCAGTCCAGTCAGTGGAGGGCCACCAAGATGGTAAGGGGGTGTCACAGAGGCACACTAAGACTAACCGAAACTAAGGACAAACTCAAACAACTTTATTGCACAAAACAACCAAAACTGCACAACAGAAACCAATGAGAAACAGGGGTAAACCGAAATCAATCAACACTCTGAGAACATTTAACACATAACAGGTTCGAGGTGTCAGTCGGGCAGGGTTATCGTTGCTGCACACAACAGCGATGATCCAAAGTGCGCACACACACTCACTCACAAAGGCGGGAAACCCCTCCCTCCCTCCCTCCCGAGGATGCAATCGCTCACCCTTGAGGGCTCACTCAAGAATATCCAGAAGACAATCACTCACCCAAAGGAGGTGAGGGGACTCGCATCCCAGGAAGTTTCCTCAGGCGATGTCCCACCCTGAGGAGAGAGGTTTCAGAGACAGACCCGCTACTCTGAGAAGACCACTCCAAGGGGGTCTCTGGAGGCACCCCATTTATATCCGGGGTTGGATCAGAGCTGTGGCCATCGCTGGCCATGATCCAGAAGCTTCCTCGAGCCCAGGCGCCTCATCGGCTGCAGGCCCCGCCTGGCGACCGAGAGGCCCCGCCCCTGCTGCCCCCCTGCCGAGGGGTCCGCGGGCCTGGGGGCACGGCAGGGCACAAAATGAGGCGGGAAAAGCCTGTGATCGCCATCTTAAAAGCCCCGATCTTCAGGGTGTGGGAGGCTGTACCTGTCACCGGGGCTGGAGGACACGATGCACAAGTTGAGGCTAAGAGAGCTGGGCCTGTTCAGCCTGGAGAAGGCAGCTATGGTAAGACATGACTGCGTACAACTACCTAACAGGAGGTTGTAGGTAAGACTGAGGCAGACTTTTTTGGAGCTACACGATGAAAGGGAGAGAAGGAGTGGATACAAATTGCAGCAAGTGAAATTCTGGTTAGATATAAGGAAAAGAACTTTTCACAGCAAGAGCACTCAAACACTGAGAGATATTGCCCAGAGAGACTATAGAATCTGCATCCTTGGAGATGTTCAAACTCAGCTGGGTCAAGGGCCAGATTAACCTAATTTAATTTTAAAGTTGGCCTCCTTTGAGTGGGATGTTGGACAAGACAGCCTCCGCAAGTCCTTTCCACCTTAAACTATTTTATAATTGTATGACTCCATGAATTACTCAAGGGTTGAAACTTGAGATGTTGTGAGATGCAAATATTTTTGTCTGAAGAATATTGCATGCTAAGAGATTCAACAGCATAGGTATACATGGTTTATATCTGTATAATGTTCAATCTTCAAGCCATATCTTCATATTCTAAAGCTTGTTGACTTTGTTGTATTCATTTCTATTTCAAATGTGCTGGAAAAAAACTTTCCTTGTGCAAACAGGCTTGAACATACAGCAAAAAGTTGTTAAATATTGAATTATTTATAGCCAGGTAACAAAATACAGTTAATTTCAATTGTACATGCACAAGAGCTTTATGACTTGACGTAGAAAAACAAAGATGTATTGAATTGCATTGAAATTGATAATTACAGTTTCCCACCAAAAAAACCATTTGAAGTTTTTGACAATCGAATTACAGTAGAAATACACAGCTGAGAGAAAGCTGCATAATATGCTAATTGAAACGTTATTTTTCCTAAAATTTCCTTTAAACTAAAATTCTTCTTCATTCTTCTCATGCAACTTATCTGTGACTACTAAAGTACAGTCACTCAGGTTTGACATCATTGTGGTCACTCTTTTGCCAAAGCTGCTTAATACGTTACAGTACCTCTTAACTCTGAGTAAATGATGAATATACATACCTGCCAGGAAATCTAGTCTAAAGGCAAAATAGGACTACCAAATGACAACAAATAGTGGTAGAGTGCTCTCCTGGGTAATGCAGTTCAAAGCTGCAGTAGCTCAAAATGAATTCCTTGGGTCTGCACGAGGACTGAAAAGGAAACATTTTAATTTAGGAATACCCAAATATTTTATTTCAACTGTAAATATTTTTTAGTCTTTTTCAGTTATTGGGCTTTCAGTCTTGGTATAAGATACATCCATAAACTAGATACAGTAAAATTCAGGATTTTAGGTTGTAACAGAAGCAGTTCACTTTGATGATCTGCACTCAGTCAAACAAACAACATTTATCCCGGACAAGAAAAATGACAAATTAGCATCCCAATTCAGAACAAGAGATCTTCTACACTGAAATAATATAAGTACAGTGCAGCAGGACTGCCTTCCTCCAAACCCTAAATCTCTATCCCAAAATAAAGGTATTTGTGAGGGTTTTCTTTCTGTAACTGCCATCTAAAAAAAATCGAAGGTAACATAATAATGAGTCCATTTCTATGGAAATGGTCTTGTTATTATTTAATCAGGCCAGCATCTAAGTGATTCATGAACTGCAGGTTGAAATTCAATAAGCAGTTCATGAATCTCTGAGTTGAGAAATTTGAAGGAAAGAAGAAGGAGAAGAAAGAAACCCCTTCCCCAAAGGACTTAGTAAACACTCTGTCAGTGACGAATGCTACCTAATTCACTTCAAAGCAGTTAAAAGCTACCCAGTTCCTTAGCTTATTCAGTGTTCAGAAATAGTGAGCACCAGTGATACATTATACTAAGCACTGTATAAATCCATAGCAAAAGGAGAGATAACCAGTAACTTAGAGAAATTAACTGCACAAAGCAGTTGTGAAGGGAGTTAATTGAAATTTGGGAGTATTGTAAACAAGACAGAAATTTTCTTCCACAAAGGGATAGGGATTAATGCACTGGAATAAAGCTGCCTCATGCTCCAGGAGCCTTTGTATTCATGACAAAGATGTTTATTTTTGTCATCCTTAAGTTCCTGACCCCAAGGCCAGGAAAAGTGCCCTTTATTGCTTTCCTTGTCAGATGTCCATCAGCTTTTGTAGTTAGGTATGCATTCACACATAAGCACGCACACACAAAAACAGGCTCGTGTGTGCATTATGGGCACTTGCATAGCATTCGAGATTCCACATTCACCTTAAAAATACCTTGTAGTCACCATTCTAAGAAAAAGACTATTATTCTAATGTTTCCGCAGGGTGATCTTAGTAAGACTATTAAACAGTTGTAATTAGCTGGAGCTTAAAATAAGCAAATGGAGGAAGGAAATTTGCACTGCAGTTTAGCTCGACGTGCAGAATGAGCCCAGACAGCTACAGCATCCTGATCTGTAGAAGAGTGATACTGATTTCCCAGGGAACAAAAATGCTGCGCCCACCTTTCTTCACTGCCTTTTATTGCTTATTCTCCCACCCAGTCAAGTTAAATGGAAAAGGAAGACGGATGAAGAGGGTAGGTGGAGAGAATACTGCTGGAGCAAATGGTGCAGCTCAAATTCTCCTCATTTTCTATCCCTGCCTTTTGACTGGAGATGTGCATGGCTTTTTTAAATAAAAAAAAAAGTCATCTTTTTAGAGCACCTGATTGCTTTGCTTTTAAGTTGCATCTTTTTTTTTCTGCCTGCTTTCATCTACATTTCTTATATCAAACATAAATGTGATTCCATCACTTTATCAGGCACAGAGAACTCCTAGTGATACTTTACCAAGACAAAAAAACCTATAAAAGCCAAAACACATTTTCCATATTATTATTGTAACCTCAATAACAGCAAAAGTACAATATTGTTAGACAGAATTTCAAGAAAAATGAGACTTTTTTCCAGTTCATTCTATAACTATTCTTGCTGCAGGGGCATATGAAACTTTGGAACATATATGTTTTGCTGAATAAGGATGCTAACGGTGCTGTTAATACTGATGTGATTCTAAAAGGTGGTGACAGAGTGTTGCTCGTGAACAAAAAACAGACAGGGTAAAAGAGGCCATGTAACAGGGACTTTGTATAAAATGAAAAATAAATATCATGTGGAAAATCATTGGGTTTCCTTCAGCTTCTGCCGTCTTTAAGATAAAATCATGTTGACAAATGACAGAAATCAGCAAATACTCACTGTATACTTGCGGTTTAATAGAAGATAGAGATGATCCAATACAATCTTCCTGTACTTTGTAAAATCATTGGGTTGCCTTACTGATCATCAGTATATGTAAGTGCATTAGCTACTAATAATTACAAGCACTCCCAAGGGTATCTGATAATTTGTCTGGAAAGGGGCCACTTTACATACCAGTGAGACCTCTTTTTGATGGTTTCAGGCTGTCTGCACAGTGAGAGAATTTCAGCTGGCTGTTTCCGGTGAGATATAAACTGAGCTGCTCATCAGGAAAGTAAGAAAGGCTCTTTCTTATGTCTCCAAGGCCTTGTAGCTGGTTATTGACTGGGAGACTGATAAAAGGCCAGTGTAGAACACAGCCTGCAGCCATAACTGTGAGGAATAGCAGTGTTATTCTAAGTGAAGGAAGGTGGGTATTATAGGTATCTTGTGCTGTGGGTCAGAGAGACCCACAAACCAGCTGGGAAATGGGGAGAGGAGAATTCAGGAAGGCCATGAGAATGGTCCATCTAGAAAGGCCCAGGACTGGAAATGTGAAGCATCTCCTCAAAGAAAGTGTTGAGTCAAGCCTTTGGTATGAGTAAATGGGAATTAATGTAGAGCAAAATGTGAAGAACTGGAAAGAATTTTTGTTCTACCAAGAATGTCTTTACTGCTGAAAGCAAAGGTCAGACATCTTCATGACTGGACTGGGAACTGCACTTAGAGGCTGTGATAGAGCCCTTTTAGAGCAGAAGATGAAAGTGCCTGTGCCAATATGGTTGTGTCACATCCTCATTGACAAGTCAGTGCAGGTGACTCTCCCTGAAAGAAACATCTAGCAGAAAACAGTTTCATAGGGAAATGCTTTTGCAGAGTTGTCAAAGTTTTGTATATACACATTTTGTATTTTTACCTCCCAACTTCTAATAGTTATAATAAATGGAATGAGTTAGGCTGTTATTTATATTCAGCCAGGTCTTTTATTACATTATACTAAGAATACAACTGAGTGTGTAAAGATATTAACTAACCGAAAGTGCAAGCTGTAGTTGCTAAATATTTGACTACAACAACAGGCAGCTTAGTTGAGACAAGAACAAACTTGTTTAAGACGAGAGAAAAGGATATTGTAGTGAGATGTGTGATTTACCTCTGTGGTAGTATGACAAATGTAAGCTTGAAAGATTCTTGCACAAGAGAGCAAACCAGATAAAGATTTTTATTTTTGTGGGGGGACTTGTGTGCCTGTTTTACAGTTTCACTGAATTAATTGGTCTGACTGAAGGATCAGGATCTAAATTTGACAAAATCCAGAAAAAAAAAAGAAAATAAAAGAGGTATAACAGGAAAACTAGAAAAGTCAATAAATCATTTCAGTAGTACTTACCTTTTTAGTCTGAGATTCTTAGGAACATGACCGCCATAAGAGAAGGTAGCAAATTATAAAGAAGGCCTGACTGGGGTTCAAGAGATGGGAAGCTCTGCCTGAGCGCTGTTGGCCAAGAGATCATGTAATAGCAGGGGAAACAAGATGTGTGCACGAGCAGTGCTGTTCATAACCTTAAAATGATGATGGAGTGAATGTCAATCACTTACATGAAAATCTATAACCCATTTTCCTTATCATGTTCACAAAAAAAATTGTGGAAACTTCACGTTTGCAATCTCCAAGTCCAACCTTATTATACAGGGACTGTCACACTGAATAAATCAGAACTGTTTAAAACCCTGTAGGCTGTTCGCACAACTCAAGGCCACCTGTTCTTGGTTCTGGTGCCTTTCTGTGACTTGCTGTAAACACAGCATTCCCAAGGTCAGCAGCTGTAAGACTTGGTGGCATGGCTGCCCTCAGTTACATGCAGTCCTAGTCAGATTACATTATTGCTCACACCGTGGCCTTGCAGGCCCTCAATGAATAACTGTTCTCTGCAGATAGCAGCTCTACATTCTGGGACACCGCATTTATAAAGCAGTCACTTATTCCACGCTTACTTTTTTGTATGAATATATAATCAAGGAGAGAAAGAAGAGTGAAGCAGTTTAAAAGCTACAGTAAGTAAGAGAATCTGTGCCACAGGCAGCGGCAAGGCAGCCTTTCCATATAGGTTTCTGAAGGCTTCATTGTAACCTTATAACCTAGGAGAGGGAGCAGGTCTGCTAAATGCACTGCCCACAAGTAGGGCAGAAACCACTTAGTTCTTAACAAGTGAATTCCTAATGCTGAAATTAATTCTGCAGCAAAGAGAGACTTTTAGACTATGTTTTCACTGAAGAGCTAACAGAAGAGAGTGGTCATAGCACTAACTACGCCTCCAGCAGAACAGAACGATTGTGCAATGATTTCCTAAAGTGCAACCAACTCAAGTTAAAAACACCATCTCAAGAAAATGTTTTTATATTTAATTCTACTCAGACCTGAGTTCAGTTATAACCTAACTCTCAGCTTGGGGTAAAAAAGAAGCAAGGACCAACCTACACTAACCTTTTTCTTTGCAGAACATCAGATGTCACTTGTTTGTGCTAGCTGGTATACTGTGAACTGAATATGGGCTCCACCAACTCTGCTCCCAAGACAGGGGGCACCAGCTAGAAGATCCTGGTGACATATGCAAGATCCCTTCCTACTTTCTTGATCAGCAGCTGAGCTCATATCTCACCTGAAACAGTTGAAACTCCCTGTGCAGATAGTCTGAAGCCATCAAAAAGAGATCTCACAGGTGTGCTAATTAAAGTGGCCTTTTCCAGCTGAACAGTTTGGCATCTAGGAGACCTAAAGAGGAGGGTTCGATTAGTAACATAGTTATAACATGTAAAGTTTGTTGATGTGGAAGTAAAAACAGGAAATATGTTTATACCTAGCCAAGAATTTAATAGTAAATGTTAAAGATTAAGTACTGTTGGCATATGCTTATAGCCTTGCCAAAATATCTAACCAATCCTTTTCTTGTTCAGTCTGATCTGGTATGAGCGTTGGGTCCCACTGCATATGTTATGGACTTTATTGGCACTATAAAGCTGGCACTTAGATCCAGTCAGATTCATAAGCACTATCTTTCTGACTCCAGAGCATCTGTATACTGTGGGCAGACTGTTCAAAGAACATGTAAACTACTTATGCATCCAAACGGGAAGTAGGATCCATGCCAGTTTAGCATGTGGTTTGTAAAATGCAAATTAAAATAAAAGGCTGAAGATGGACTTCTGGGTCTGAAGCATCCTGGTGAACGCAAAGATATCTGAAAGGGACCTCTTTGTTATCAGATCCAATCATTGCCATTACAGCAATCATTTTATCTAGTCCTGAAGGGTGCATAGAGCGTCTTCCTGGAAAGGTTGTTCTAGATCCTTGCCAGTCTATTCCTCATCTGGTTTGCTTTTTTATCACCAGAAAATTTAAACCTATTGCTCGTGCCACTCATTAATGAAATCATCAGAGAAAATCAGACCCTTAGAAATACTGCTAATAAACTTCCTCCAGCCCACTGCTGTTCTTTCATCACTACTCGTCTATCTGCCTTGGATAGGTCTTTTTATGCGCTTTTAGTTTACCTTTCAATGGCTGGCCTCTCCAACTTCACTGACAATTTTACATTTGACTCAGTTATCCAGTGCTTCACGTATTAACACAGCTAAGATCTACTGTGTTGAGTTTGCCTAGAAAATGCATTATCAGACTACTCTTGAAAATCTGCTTTTGGTCATTTCTTGTTATATTTCACCAATTTTCTCTTACCCTTAATGTCTCTAATGACCTTTCCTTCACCATTTGTTCTAATACCTAATATGCAGACAAAATAGCAAGTTTGCACTTGCCTGAATCACATTTATCCTCTACTGAAAATATCAGTGCTACTTTTTTCCTATTCTCCAGCCATATAGTAACACTTCTTAGTGAAAAGATTTGTTAAAAATACACACTATCGAATTTATGAGCTTGTATGGCATTTCTCTCAGAATTGGTGGAAAGTATCTATACCCATTTTCTTTGCATTACCCTCTAGCTTTGCCCTGCTAGTTTACACCACAGTCCTGTTTTGAAAACTAAAAAATTCTTTGTGCTACCAAAGGCATCATGTCAAAGCTCTTATTTTCTTCCTACTGTATGGAACCTCGGGTATTTTTGTTCTCTTTTTACTTGGATTGCTGAAGAACCTTTTATTATTTTAATATATTTCTCAAATCCTTTCTTGGCCCTGCACTTTTTGATCTCTTAAACAAGTATTTCTTTGCTAATCAGTCCTTCTTCCTTTCTGAATATGCTTTCTGCTTGTTCTGAAGTGCCCTTTGAGAAGTAGTCAGCCAGCCAGGAGATCTGTAGCCTGCAGGTTTTTTAACCCCTGTGTTGTTTGGAATATAAATTCTAGACAGTTTTACATCCATTGACTGGAAGGAATCTAAATCTTCCTTCACATGCGAGTCCTGGCATTCTCAGCCTGATTGTTAATACTGAGTGATTTCTTCAGTTTATCAAAGTTTATCCAAGTTTGTCCTTTTGAAAAGGAATAAATTTTTTAGAAAATTTTCTTTATCTTTCCATGCATTTTTTTCATCTATGAATACAAAATGAATCATCTCTATATCATACAACCCAAGATTATTTTCCACAGCCAGTTTTTCTATGACAGCCTTGCTGCTTACCAGTGCCAGCTCTCAAAACACCTCCTCTTGATTCATGGACAGTTTGACCACCAAAATTAAGGAATTTTTAATAAGCAATCATCTTTGTTCTGAAAGGTTTGGCATTGCAAATCATTGGCTTACAGATAGCTCAGCAGTGTGCTTTAATGTTGAGGGGAACCATGAAATAAGAGGAATGACTCAGCTGTTAGATTTAGGAACTCCTCTATTTTCTAGACCATTTGCAGGAGCTTTTTATTTCTAATAGTGTACCACAGATTAGGCATTTTGTTGTCAGAAAGAGAATGCATAAGGTGTTGTATTTTTCTATTTGCACTGATTTCAAAGCTGAAAAGGAGTGTTTTGAGAGCTTTATAACTATTTCACCTTTTCAACAGCCAAAACGGAATCTTTCCCGTCTTTGTGAGAGTGACAAATTTAATTAAAATTCATTAATTTATTTTTTATTATTTGTGACTCTTTCTAAAACACTGTTGAAATTCTTAATTTGATAAAAGCACCCTGTTAGTTACAAATGGATAAATGGTCCAAAGTGGTGATTTAGAATATTGACAAAAACTATATACTACATTTGTGTTTGCAAACTTTTATGAGAATATCACAAACCTACAAAATTTCAATTAACCTTAGTTCATATACATGCACCCATGAGTTTGTTTCTAAAGCCATAAATACATGCGGTAAACAAGCAGTAAGGAAACACCAAATATTTCCTCAGAGGTCAGTTTAAATTAAAAATAAAACGAGCTCCTCAGTCATCTCAGAGAATCTCAGTGAGACGAATTAAAATATTTTTTAACTTTTCAATGATGTTTAACTTTACTAGCTGTTACTCATTATAACATTATGTACCCACTCTTCCCTCTATAATCCAGGATGCATAAGGAAGTTATGAATTAATCGTTAATAGTATGAGTTAATGTTACGGAAATTAAAACAATTTTTTTCCCCTACTGAAAAAAGGCCTCTACAAACTGCATGTAAAAGGCTACTGAAGTCTGATTCTTCACTGCTTTCCTTGGTGTAGCTGTTCAAAACAGGTGTAAAGTATGAAACCAGCATGATAACATTTAGTATTCCCTTTGCACTCTGCACAGTTGATCCCCCAAGACACGAGGATTTGGATAATTTGGGTTGTAGGGGACAGGGATGAGTTAAAAAGGTATCTTTTTTCTCTGGGGAGAGTGAACATAAGGGAGAGCCCATAAGTTAAAAACCAAAGACTTCTTTAGAGAGATTGGTGGTCGATAGCTGCCAAATAGTATCACATATATTCCACATGCATTTTTGGCAACTGGGTTGTAACTAATTCTATCAAGCAAAATGAAGATGAAAATGGAAAGTTAAAAAAAATCTTTATAAAACATCAGACAATCTGCTGCTTGAAGGAAAGGTCTATAAATGTGAGCATCAACCCTGCTTTCTCCCTGTTCTTTGCATCAGGAAAAAATCCCAGCCAGTGTCAGGCTAACTATGGTCCATCTACCTTGGCAGTTCTCCTCCCGTTCCCTGATGACCATGCCTGTTGTGCAATACTGGAGCTGAAGGTAATCAGTTTAGCACACGAATAAGATTTGATTATTTTTGTTTTACATAGGCTATAAACCTGTCGAATCTGTTTTAAAAATCCTTTCAGTGTTCAATTCGCTTAGCTTTCACTGAACTGAATTCCCTGCCTGAAATATATTAAGCAAATGGCATTAGAACAGGGGAGTAATTTTTATTTTTTCACTTTGAAATGCAAAGCTCTCTTACTTTCTTGGAATAATTCTTCATTAGAAATATGAGGATTTGGTACAGAGTTTCCCCTCAGCGTTGTCCCTGAGATTTTTAATCAGGTACCAACCTAATATTACTTCAGTGGATTGTGTATATTATCCTTCTTTGTGGTTCGGTCGTGGTCTCTTGCTGACTGGCACTGGTGAACGGGTTACATGCAGCAGCTGCTGGTTTGGCAGCCAGTTCCAGTTGAAGGAGATGGCAACTGTAGGGCAATGCATGCCCAATAAAACAAGCTAAAATCATCAGGGGATCCCTAAACAAGAGCCTGCTGTATCGAAAAAGAGGCAGTTTCTAAATAAACTCTACAAGGTTTTTAGCAGCCAGGATGCAAGTGGAAGCTGTCTTCCTTTGGAAGTTTACATAAACATTTAATTTAATCCTTCCTGCAGTGTTTCCCAGCCACTGCTTTAGTTCTTTGATCATAACATGCTAGGACAAATGTCAGGAAATATGAGTCTACAAAGTGATGTAAATCTTGTTCCCTATCGAAGATATGACTATGAGCATTGTCTTCATGATATTTTCTTTCTCATGCATTTATTTCTGCTCTGTTTTTTTCCAGTCTGTGATGACAAAGAAAAGCAATGGCTTTCAAGCTAAAAAACAAAGTTATCTAGTATTCTGACCCTGGTTAAGAGAGTACTTTAGTTTGCATTTCAAGGTGAGGAAAAGCCATATTAGCCTGGATATTATCTGTAGGATATGTTATAGTGTGGTATTTGTAATAAGCCATGGCTTTTGGCTTTCATATTGTTTTGCACTTGCTTTGCCTCCATTATCGGCCTGTGTGATGAGACCTACTTGTATGTTTCTGTCTCATAGCAGTCAAATATCATCAGTCAAATATGGCCATTTCTTGCCTTTCAGTAGCTTTATGGCCTTAAAGGCTTTGAGTTAGACTGAATGAAAAAAAAAAAAGTCTTGAAAACGATACATTTATGTCAACAAATACATAGAAATTACCATTAAATAAAACTTGGACATAAAGAAATTTTTGGTTCTTTTAAACTTTGCATTTACTAATTTAAAAATAAAAATAAGAAAGAAACTAAGCAGCATTCTGTCACTATGGTAGCATGTATTTTATATCCATTTGGCATTTCATGTGATTACATAGCACAGTTGAGGTCATTACACTACAGGGAAAATAATGGTGGAATGTAGAAGACAGTGAATCAAAGAAGAAAATGTTTTGTTAGTGCTAATATTTTGGCGTCTGTTAGGTAAGGAGTTTTTCTTTTGTCAGTGAAGTCCTAGCTTGCTTTTAATTAATTTTGCATTACTCTGTTTAATAACAGCATCTGTTTAAGATATTGTTAATAACAACATCTATTTAAGACATTAAGTCTCTAGCATTAATTTAATGGAAGCATTCCAACGGCATCTATTATATGTTCCCAGTTAAATTAGCACGATGGTCTTTTAATGGATGTTTTAATAGACATTATTAACCAGAATATTATAAAATAAAAACGGAACTCAATGGGTTCTTTGAGTTCCTGTTGTAATGTTCTGTGAAGTCACTGATTCTGAAAAATAACAGCCTATATATTTTTAATTTAATTAAATGGCATTTGGCAAGAGCTAAAACATGAACACGCATTTATATGGCAGGAGTAAAGACAAATATTTACTGAATTAAGATCTGGCTGATCTAAAAACTATCTTACATTTTGATCCTGTGGGTCAAATTCTTTCAGAAGAGGTTCTTCAAAAACATTTGTGTACCAACAGCCATGGTCATGCTTTTTCTTTCCCGCTGATGCATGTGATGTGTTGAATTTCCTGCTGAAATCAGCTCTGAAAATAATTGGGAGCCCATTTCTTCAGAGAAAGAAGCATTCTTTTTATAAATTACCATTTTTCATATTTTTCAAAAAAACTCATTTTCTCTTGTTAGTTTGTGAAACTACACAGTGGGTGTGCATAGTAAGTCTCAATTCCAGCAGGGCTACTTCTACACCAGATTCAAACTGCGAGTATTGTAAAACTCAGTAGACCACAGATCTGCCTATTAAGCTCTTATTTTGGTCAGCAAACATTTAGTACACAGGCAGCAGAATCTGAACTTTCTCCTGATTGATTTTCTGTTTGTGAGCCACATTCCTGAAAGTACATATTTTATCTATGGATATCGTTATTGTTCTCATCAATGAAGAAGGCTGTTGGTCATCATCTTTTCATTTCATCAGCAATTATGATGAATTCCCATTTTCTCTTCTGATCTTCTTCATTCTGATGTGGGAATGTGGGAGAGAAGACACCTGTCATACATTTAAAAACCTCAGATAAAAGTGGCTTGTATAACCAGTCAGCTGACATCTTGAATATGTCATTACATTTGGGTGGACCTTTTTCTGGAACTCTCCGAGTTTCTGAGTTCTATATAACCAACCCTCCATGAAGCATTGTATAACATCTCAGGGTTAGCTGAAAACTTTTCTTTTAACTAAATGACTTGAATCAATAGTATTTTCTCTGAAATCCTAATGGCCTTATTTGCATACAAATCTGTCGTTTCACACAACAGACAAAGCTGGCAGATCTAATATGAATTTCCCATTGGATTTGCTTGAGAGAATGAATCCAGCCTTCCCTGAAGAAGGACTAAGCAAATCCCTTCCCATCTCCCAGAAAGACTCATCAGAAAGTGCAAATGAAAATTTCTGCTTTTCACATAGCTCTCTTGCTATGTGCCTATGTCCATCTGGGCACTTTGTGATAAGGTCATGCCCATACATGAACACATGGTGTTTGCAGGTTGATCTGTGTGCTTTTAGAAAATGCATGCAATAAGCAAACAAGCTACAAAATGATGAAGTTATAGCCTGGAAGTAGTAAAGCAAACATATATATCGAGAAGACAAAGGGTTTTGTTGTGTGTTTTAAACAGTCAACCTTTTTAAGGTACGTCTTAAACTAATGTGCCTAAAATAATTCTTTGATAAGTGGGAGGAACATTTTTCCTATAACAGTGAACTTTACACTGCATTCTCTAATGTTGTGCAGAGAAGCTTTTGTTGAAAGAACCTGCTGGGAGGTGCTTTCAAGAAAAGAAGATGCTTTTATTTAGAATCTCCAGAATTCCCAAAATGCAATGGGGTACAAACACACTTGAAAGCAGACTATAATAATACGAGAAAAAGATGCGAATGCCTGCTGTGCTGAGCTGGTTTGATTATACCGTAAAGCCCTTAAAAATTGAGTTTAACATGTCTTTTGGGAGAAAAAGGAAAGTTAAAATAGGCCTTCATAATAGGCCTATATGAGATAGGAAGAAGCTGGTTACCATGCGTGCCAGTTTGCCTGTGCTCTTTATTTTAGTTTGGATCAAAATATCTCACACTTATAAGCCCAGGGAGAGAATGAAGTAAACACAAGAGTTCAATATTTCAAATAGATGATGAACTTCTAAATTTCCCTTTACCAGCCTTTCCCCTTAAGAAGAGAAAAACTGCTTCAGGCAAGTTCTTCTGCCCCTGCTATCTGGGTACAAGCCCTCTGTCTTCTTTCCCTCCTCTATTTTCCAACCTTGGACCTGGGAATGGAGGGTAGGGCTGTGATTGGGGCAAGCATCAAGGGGGCGTGGGGAGCCTGCATCTCCCCAGTTCTCTCTCCATGTTTCCTGGCTCCATCTCTGGGACCAGACAGAACATCTCTGCAGTGCCAGGGTGATTGACGGTCCAGAGCTTCACAGATGTGCCAGCTGGAGTATAAAAACCCTGTTTAGCAAGGCTTTTGATGTCATTCACTTACTAGAAAGGAATGGGTCTATTGAAACTGAGTCTGTTCCTGGAACTGCCACATAGCTTAGGACAGGCGGAGGAGCATGGAGGGCTGGGTACAATGCCTCCTCTGCATAGCGTGGAAGAAGCTGGATCCCTCCCATTCAGGATTTGTTTAAATGAAAAATGTTTCATTTGATAAGGGATGCTGACTTCTTGGCTTGCTGAGCAGGACACTTGCCTGAAATGCAGATGACCCAGACCCAATTTTCAGTTCCATTTTCAGTTCCAATTCCAGCTCCAAGTTGGATGAAACAGGGACTTGAACTTGTAGCCTCAATTCCCAAGCGACCACCACTAACTTAAAACCTAGTAGCTAGAAGAGGTCCCAGGATTTTTTAATTTTAATTTTGTTACAGGGATTCCAAATTGGAGCCCATAATTACTTTCAGCTGTAGTTTCATTGAAACAAATACATTCCTATAGAATTTGATTTAAAACAGATTGGCATTTTCTGCCAACAGCAATGAATCAAGAATATTTTGGGGAGCTACACTAGAGAAAGATTATTTAAAAGAAGACAAATGGGAAGGGTAAAAGAAGAGAATGGCAGGACATCAGAGAAAAAGGTAGATAAGCCAAAATAAAGTCCTATTTGGAAGGGCAACAAAAACTTGTCTTCCCTTTTAAAAATATCTCCAAAGCATTCCTGGTTGGATGTCTGTCCTGCCTACAGTTACAAGGCCAATAGTCTTTCTACTCATCAGTGAGCACCAGATCAGAGAAGGAGCTGTTTATTAATTCACTGAGTTATCAAAGTCAGTTTTGAATCCAGAAAGCTGCACTTATAGCCGGAAAACCATCAGAGCCCAGTTTAGGATCAAGACCTTTGATGCCTATTGTAGCCAGCAAAGCTTTCTCTTCTGCCTTTTTCCTCACCTTTTTCCTTTTACACTTTCTGAAGTAAAGTTTATTTATGTAAGCACCCTTTTGTTCTCTATACTGCCCTCAGGCAGAGCAGGATTCTTTTTTATTGCACTGACATTGTTTTGCCCAGAAGTTCCAAAATCATTCATCAAGGAGACAAACCTCCTGCTTTGTTCCTTTGAGCATATGTGCTGATGCGTTTGTTTTCCTCAGAATAACAGATTTACTCTTTCGAGCAAATCACCTGATTTGAGAGAAGAAATGTGCATTCCAGTAGTCTCTAAGCTAAACAGGTTAAATTTGTCAACCATGAAGTAATATAATTTCATTAGAGCTAAGGAGTACAATACCGAAAGATATTAGAGCTTTTTTCATCTCTCCCACATTATTCAGATACAAAATAGTATAAATGTCTAATCTTGCCTGTCTTCCAGCTCTGAGATCTCATGGGTTTGATGTCAAACTGGCTTCTTGTAAAGTTTGCAGGACTGGAGCCATGTCCCACTTCAACTGCAACTAGTGACGTAATCTAAACGACCACGGTAGAAGAAGCGTGAGGGATTCTTGTATCACTAGGAGATGGGCAGGGTCCAGTTCAACTCACAGATAACTTGTGGCAAAGTGAAACAATTGCATAGAGATCACAAAGGCCAAGAGGTTAAAAACTGTTATGGATATGTGCAAACCCAAGAATATGAAAACATCTATGGTCTTGGTCAATTGTTTTTTACAGATTCTGTGCAGACTCCTTACGAGCGTATGAATTCTAGACCCAATTAACATGATAATAACCCAAATAGTTAAGAGGCATAAGAATAGGTCATTGAAACGGTGATGAAAACCTTAAACCAGGAAAAGCTCTGGAGTTCTAAACCACCAGATAGCAGACACATTTACTGAGATGTAACAGGAAAGGTATAGAAGAAAATCTTAGGCAAAAGCAGTTGACACAAGCATAAAAATAGGCCTTCTGGTGTGCACTTGAGTTAAAAAATTTATCTTTTCATATAGAGCAATCCCATCAGTTCTGCATATGCCAGTGTGTGGCACGTTCATACCAAACTACTAAATTACACAAAGAAGCTGCTGTACCTAAGCAAATCCAGTGCATGTTAGTGAGATGATGTTACCATAGAGGATAAGGTGTCCCTTGGGAAGGCCTCCTGGGAAATTTCCAGAATATACATAGTCATCTTGATGATTATCAGATGCAATCTTATTTGGTTTTAGGCAGGGATTCAATCTGAGGTACCTGTTCTATACTATTAGTTTTACCTGTACAGGATAGTATTTTGGGAAGAGTGAAACAGTTTTCTGAGTGTTCAAGGAAGATGCTACTATTGCTACTACTTTCTACTAGTCCTCTGTTTTGTTTAGAAGCTGCTGTAGCTTTTACTTAGGATCTTAGAATACTGGTTGTTTAGTGTTTACCTTAAAATAATGAATATGAGAGCAGGAAAAAGATTCATTGTGTCTTTGGAGTGGTCATACAAGGTTAAATGATTTTTTTGTTCTTTTTTCCTTTCTAATAATGATTTGTTAATAGTTCAGTAAATGTAAGTAAGTTCCTGTGTATTGGCACTGAGACTGGATTGCAGAGGATTTGAGGATCTTTAGTTTTGCCAACTGCAACTATTCAAACAAAAGACATGAAACCCTAAATCCCAAAAGACTGGCTTGAAAATAAAAAAAAAAAAATATGAATTTGTGGATCATACTTGCTCCTGTGTTATTTGACACTTGGGTGCTGTTTTTTTCAAACTTTACTGCATAATGTTTTTAGACTAGCCACAAATGTAAACCACGTGAAAAATAAATGTGAAATCTTCATTAAATCCTGAGGCTCAGAGTGGAGCTAGGAAGAGTGCTCAATGTCAAGAGAAATTGAGTTGACTGAAGCAAAGTTTTTATTTCCATTTGCTGTTTTACTATAGGTAAATTACAATACCAATGCATACCATTTTTTAAAACTGTGCATTTGAAATATAACAAATAAATTAAATGTAGTATATTAATTTTAATTTGGAATGTAGTTTAAACTGCATGACTCATGTCATACTGCATCATTCCACATAACTTGTTTTCAAAACAACTTGTTTTCTGCAATGATTGTATGCATATTTTGGGGTACAGTCATTACTAAACTGGCTTGCAAATTTTGACTGTAAAAAAGAGAGCATCTGAATTCTGTAAATATATATCCAGTTACTTAAATCCCAGCTACATTACATTGATTCTGCCATTTCTTCTTCTGATTTGAAAGAGAAAGATCTGCTTTAAAAGATAAGCAGAATGACTTTCAAACTACAAGCTATGAATTATTGAAAAACAAAAATGGTAGAAGAGAAGACTGAAATTGTGGTGCAGTCAGAGAGAAGGGGATATACAGAACAAACATCAGAAACATATGGATGCCAATGCAAAACAGTTATGCTAAGCATGTTCCAGTGATATAATGACTGGCATTTTAATAACAGAAAACATCTCAGATGTGGTTCTAGCCCAACCTAGGAGCTACTGACAGCTGCTGGGAGAGGCTTTATGCAAATCGGTTCTTAAAACTGAATATTTTCTGATTGGTATTCATGTTACATCCGTTATGGCAGCTACTGTTCGAGGAGGGCACAGCCCTGATGTGAATGTGATCTCTAAGCTTCTTACCTAAGACACTGGGTGATGGAGTGGGGTTAGGCTTAGTCTCCCAAGCCCAGAAGCAGCAGGATGATGTATCACCTGGAGCCCTGCCTACACCCCACAAACCCAGCCTCGACAAAACTGTGCTAGTTGGGGCATCCTGGCACAGACACAGCTATAGTATGGAAACCTGCATCGACAATGCACTCTCCTCCACCTCCCTACCATTTTGCATTTCCAGTGCAGTCCCACTGGGAATCTGCCATTTTCAGATCAGCTATCTTTCTTCAATGAATTAGAGACTGAGCATCAATAAGAGCACTGTGGATCTTGATTCTTAGGCAAATTTGACGCTGTGTAAAACTGTGGCTGTTTCCCACTGCATGATGACCTTTCTCTAAGCACACATCTCTGTGCTTGGAACACAGGTTCCAACTCTTCCTTAGTTTTAACAGCAAACTGGTTCTGCCAAGATAACAGCCAACCTGAATCTTTGAGATGTGAAAAGAAGTGAAACCATTTTTAGAAACATAGAGCTTTTTGCTGCTACAAGCAGTGGTTTTGTGCCTATCTACATTTGAGCTTATTTGGATTTTAAGAAAAAGCAGTAAATTTGCTTTGAAGCAAAGTATAATAATACAGACATAAAATTTATTCTATTTTTAATATAAGCATTGGTTTAAAGCTGAATGATGTGTTAACAGTATCTGTCAAGGGGATACCGAAAAATATAAAGGCAATTTCTAGAAAGAAAGCTGAGATTCAGCAGCTTCTGAGTAGCCATATAGGCTGACATTAAATTAGGCTGCTAGAATAGCACGTTCGAGTGAAGGGCCAGTATTCTTGGGGTCAATGCCATCAAGTGAATATGTAAAGAACCAGAAGCCAGTTAAGGCATTTAACAAAAAGGTTTGAATCTGAGAAGTTAGGATAGTCAAAGACCAAACTAGCTTCACACTCCTAAATTAGTTCTAATTGGAAAAGTGTAGGTTCTATTAAACCCACCTTGAGACCATTAAAATGTCCAAATGGAAAACAACAAGGATGTGTCCCAAAACTGTCAGTCATCTTGTAAGCAATGGATTTTTGAGGAGTTTAGTAAGGGAAAATTTAGGCTAAATAATGCAATCTGTATAGAGTGAGTCACATACAGGAAGTCTAGTTCAAATACAATTTAAATATTACACATGGTGTTAGGGAAGGAAAAATGGAGGAAGAACTTTAGAGAACTGGGAGTAAAATGATACAGTTAAATACAAACAAGACATAGAAATTAAATTAAAAAAACCCACAATCAAAACCCCTGTACTCCCACAGCCAAACATCTCTCTTACACTGTGAAGAACAAAAGCCAGAAAATATCTGAATTACCTTCATTTAAATGATAATACACACATTTACATAACAATTAAAAAAGATATGGGTTCAGTTATGAAGAAGTGGAAAGAGAACTGGTCATAAGCATCCTCAGACTTCAGATTACCTGGGTTCTTTCACCAAGAGCTCCATTTTACAAATTCTAAGTCACAAAAGTCCCAGATTCCCATGATATCTGCAGAGAGATCTCGGTACACCATGATCAGCATAGTTGTATGTGAGTGCAACTGATTACATGATAGAAATCAGAATGTACTTCTGGAAACCTTCCCAGAAGTTTACATTAGTGGATTCTGACTCTTCTACTTTTGCACTATAGCATTATACAATGCATTACAGGCTGAAGGCATAGAGCAAAGAAAAGGTTTAATTACCGTTCCTGTGTGGAACATTATAAATATTATGGCAAGGATAAAGAAGCCAAGATAAGAAACCAAAAATGAAAAAAAAAATGATGAGAAAATCACCTTAGAAATGACATCGTGAGGCAGAGGATATTGATGATGAATAGTTATAATATTCGATCTCAGATAGTGCTGATGGTTCCAGCAAGAGCTGCAGGGATTATGTTTATCATGGTATTAGTCACTTCTCTGTGGCTTATTAAGAGAGTTCTAATTCAGCCAACTCTCCAACTCTGGCTCAAGTGGTATGAACTGAAGGCAAAGATTACTCTGTTATACTTTCTGTCATGGAAGAATGCATTTGATATATTTTTTTAACTGGAAGAATAAATATACACAGTTTTCTGGAGGAAAAGTACTACAGAAGGAACTATTACTGAAATTGTATTAAAAACATAGTTCTAGAAAGTGAAAGATTCTTGCATATTTTAAGGTTGCTTCAGGGTATTCCAGCAATCCCTTGAAGTTAAAAAGAATAATATTGGAAAGAGCCTTTTTCATCTTTCTCCAGACAGCACAAAACCCCATCCAATTCCAAAACAAACTTCAAACTCAGAGTATGTTCTCCATACCAAGAGAATAGTCTCTTCATTGCTGTACTAGCTTTACTACTAGCTTTGCTACTGCTATACTAGCCTTACTATTTTATTTATAGAATCATAGAATCATAGAATTGTTAAGGTTGGAAAAGACCCTTAGGATGATCAGGTCCAACCGTTAACCTACCACTGCCAAGTCCACCACTAAACCATGTCCTCAAGTACCGCATCTACCCGTCTTTTAAATACCTCCAGGGATGGGGACTCAACCACTTCCCTGGGCAACCTGTGCCAGTGCCTGACTACTCTTTCAGTAAAGAAGTTTTTCCTAATATCTAACCTAAACTTACCCTGGCGCAGCTTGAGGCCATTTCCTCTCGTCCTATCGCTTGTTACTGGGGTGAAGAGACCGACCCCCACCTCTCTACAACCTCCTTTCAGGTAGTTGTAGAGGGCAATAAGGTCTCCCCTCAGCCTCCTCTTCTCCAAACTAAACAACCCCAGCTCCCTCAGCCGCTCCTCATAAGACTTGTTCTCTAGACCCTTCACCAACCTCGTTGCCCTTCTCTGGACATGCTCCAGCACCTCGATGTCCTTCTTGAAGTGAGGGGCCCAAAACTGAACACAGTATTCGAGGTGCGGCCTCACCAGTGCCGAATACAGGGGCACTATCACCTCCCTGGTCCTGCTGGCCACGCTATTCCTGATACAAGCCAGGATGCCATTGGCCCTCTTGGCCACCTGGGCACACTGCTGGCTCATGTTTAGGCGGCTGTCAACCATCACCCCCAGATGCTTTCCAGCCACTCCTCCCCAAGCCGGTAGCGTTGCCTGGGGTTGTATGTATAATATACTGCTATAGTATATATACTTTATACTATACTATTACTGCTACACTAGCTTTGCTACTTTACTGTTTTATTTTACTTTATACACTATTTTTGTTTTACTTTACAAAATACACTATTTTATTTTAATCTATATTAATTTACTATTTTATTTTTCCTACTGCTATACAGCTTTCCTACTCTATACTAGCTTTCCTACTACTATACTAGCTTTCCTACTGCTGTAGTAGAGGTATGCATATTAGAAGGCATAGAGATCATAACACTTCATTGTAGAAAATATAGGTACCATCCTCCCATCTCAGTATGAATCTGACAGCTTGGAAAGGAAGTTTCCAATATATGATGAGAAGGTAGAAAAACTATGCAAGGAAAAGGTGCTGAGATATCTATTCCAAGGTTAGATGACATGAATGAACATAAGTATAGATCTAGATCTACAAGAGTTGTATATATATACTATATATACTTTTGCAAAGGTGACTCATGGACTAAGTCTGTACCGTCTTTGGAAGCAGCACCTTGACGCACACTGAAGTTTCCATCCAAGGTGTGTGCACCAGCTGCATCCACATTGCTGCAATCTGTAGAATGCACCAAGGAGGCATATTGTGTCCCACACTGGTTTCCCCGACTACAAAATCTTAGTAGTTATAGATCATTATAGACTATTATTTCATATTTATTGACACTCAATATCTATTTCATACACATGCTGTAATTGTCCCAAATACAGGCATTATTTGCTTCCCAAAGCCCACAGCCCATCACAGGCACTCTGAATCTGCTCTGCAGACATCCTGCCTGTGAGTGGTCATTCATTTCAACTCCTCCACCAGGAGAACCAGGACAGAATCTGTTTAGGAAGTCCTAACCTCGTCCCAGGGTAGCCTGGGTCATAGCTACATTTGAGTGCAGTCTACCCTTTGCTGTCTGGCAACTTTGAACAAATGAAATTAATTCCAGCTAATGGAACAACATCCCTCTCCAGGCCTGGTACAGCTGAAAGCAGGTTTTCAGGATGACAGTGAATTTCAGGACAAGAATAATCACATTTGCCCAGTGTTTGGCGTACTCCTCTGAAGATCCTCGTCTAAGAAGGAAGTAATTACCCCTTCAAGCTTAGATATTCTTGGTCATTAGTTTGAGCTAGGAGAATCTTTTGTCAAGATCATAGAGATGTACACAGACCTCCTGTACCTCATCCATGACTGTTTCAGAGGAATCCCTATACTACAGAGCCAGGCATGACACAGCTTCCCCAACTTTTCACAGTCATAAATGGTGTTCATATCACCAGCTGATCACCACCCTAGCTAGGAGATACAGCTCTGTAACACGAGGGATGGTTGTGGCCCCTCAGAGGCTGACTCATGGCCTTCCTGACACTGACTTCGTGAAACAGGCGTGGGAAGCTGCCCCATTTTTGGCTGGTTCTAAAGAAGGATGGGCAGGCACATGCACAGCCTTTCGGTTCTTCAATTTATAGCTCTGACTCTGAACCAGGAACATGAATCAGCAGTGTGTCCTTGCAACAAAGAAGGCCAACTACATCCTTGGCTGTATCAGCAAGCAAGAGAAAAGCCAGCAGGTCAAGGGACTCTTTCTGTTCAGGACCTGTAAGACCACATCGGGAGCACTATCTCAGTTTCGGGCACTGCAGTACAAGGAAGACACTGACATCTTGGAGTGAGGCTAGTGGAGGGCCACCTAGATGGTTATGGAACCTTCATCCTTCCAGACACTCAGAACTTGTCTGAGCAAAGCCCTGAGGAACCTGTTCTATCTGGATCTGCTTTGAGCATGTGCTTGGAGCAGATGACCCCTAAAGGTCCCTCACAGTTTAAGTTATTTTATAAATCCATGACTACATATTATTAGCAGTAAACCCTCTTGACTATGAAATTTAGCACCTGGATACAACAAATTTTTGTTCTCACATAGTTCTCTAACCAGCACCAGAAATAGAAACAGAACGCCAAATGGATCATCTGTATACTACAAATACAGCTCTTTGTAGTACGGCAGTGAGGGTTAGAGGTCCTTGCATAAGGGTACATAGGTTGCTGGGATCTGTTTGGAGGACTATAAGCTGCCCAGACACGGTATGATAGCATCCATAGTGAAGACAGCCAGAACATGCCAAAAGCATCAGCTAGTCTCTGTACTCATGCTATGAGATGCCTTTTCTAGGACAGCCCCTGAATGTCTCCACCAACATATAGGCAGTACAGAAAGTCAGTGGACTATGAGCCAGTGGCAAAACCTGGGAGTGCGAAAACACGATAGTATTGAAATACTCACAGTATGTTTGGTCAGAACATTCTTCATGTTCTGATCACCACTAGAGGGGTCAGTGCTGGTTTTCAGGGCTGCTCTGCTGACAATGGCATGAGACTGCCCAACTCTGGACAATGGTGAATCTATTGCCAATGTGACTCCCGTAATCTGTTGCAGCTCAGCCTGCAGAGTAGAGTGTGTCACAGTAAATGAGACATTAGATTGTAATTAAACTGGCAATTAAACTGTAAATAACTTCAGCAAATAACCTTTTTTCCTCAAAGAAATCTGTCAAGTTTTTTTTTATGAGAAGTGACTGCAGGAAAAATCAAACAAGTTCTATTTAAATTGGAGTACAAGGGAAGGCAAACTAACATAAATCTTTTGGAAAAAGTCAAACGTTGACATTTTTATGAACCCCTGTACAACGAAAACGGCATGACCAGTTTCCTTAAAAAAATCAATTTGGTCAGAGATAAAGCTCAATAACTTTCAGAGGGAAAGCCAAAGTGAAAAGTTAGTTAATAAAAAAAACTTAGCATTGAACAGGCCTTTTTAAACTTAGGAGGAATGACTGTTGCTCTAATAAATCCCTGAGGTTATTCTGCAGATACTTTCGTATTTATGAAGGAATAATGATTATAATGACTTTCTGTGATTATGGTGGGGAAAGTGTGGGTCATAGATTCCAGCAGAAGGAAGAAAGTTAAGGCATGAAGGAGTCTACTGTAAGACTCTGAATAACTTAATCTAGGCTCTCAACTTTAGAAAGAACATTTTAATTTAGAGTTCCAACACCAAAGACCATATGAAATCACCATTTCTTTGAAAATCCATGCTTAAGGACAAGAAGATATTGGCCAAAATCCTTAAACTAATTAGTACCAAACACTCCTCCGGGGTGAACTTTTCCCTAGGATCAAATTACTGAGCTTAAGCTAGCAAACTCTTAGTCCAATTTCAGTGTGGGCAAGGATGAGTTTCTAGCTATGAAAATCTTTATCATCTCTGTCCTAAATTGCTTTTTAGTCTGTTTTCATTCTTTTCTTTTTATCTTTTCTTCTATCCATTAAATAACATTCCTGGCTAGTTACTTCCGTTCACATACAAACAAGAATTAAGAAAACCCCCAACGACTTCGTGAGTTTTCCATTCCTCAGCAGGGAACAATCTATTGTTGTACTTCATCATCAGTCATAATTCTGACTGCAGCCTTTACCTCCATCCCTAAGAGAAAAGGAACAACCCTGTTTCTTGCAGAAACAGGTCTAATGTCAAGGGTGAAGAGGACGATTGTGATTGTCCAGATCATTTCTCACTTAGGATTGGCAATGTTATCACAAAATATATTTTCAGATGAACAGGAAGGACAGAGAAGAAGGGAGGTAAGAGGAGTGGCAACTAAAGAGGTCAAAAGCAAAAAACTAGAAAGGTGATAGGGGATTCTCATTCACAGATTTATGAGCAGCTGGGGAAGATGATCTTGCTGCACACTAAGTAAGAACTATCAAGTAAGGAAGAAACTATGTCCCCAGTGTGCAACTGGAGTCTCTGTTCCCTTAAAACTTCATATTTAAACTCAGGACTCAAATTAAAATTATGCATTGTTACATTAACTTCTTTAGGTCTCTAATATACCTTGATTTATAGAAGATAGCAGTTGTGGAAACTGTGCTTTTAAGACAGCAGGTCTTACTACAGATTTATACCTGTGTAACTGTGAGAAGAATTAGGTTCACTGGGTAGGATTTATTTTTTCTTTGCCTAAGTTTTTAAAAAAACAAGAAAGCCTTTTTTTAATATATATTAACATATCGTAATGATCAAAAATTCAGCTTTGACTTGGATAAATACCTATCCAGGTTTGCAGAATAGACATTACCACTGACCTTATCATCTTAACAACACTGTTGCAGTCAGAGAGCTCTATTCCCTTCTTCTATTAATGTAATTTGAAGGCTGTGGCATATGCTATAGAAAAAGCAATACAGGAAACAAAACAAGCCTTTTAGTTTGCAAACAAAATGGTGCTGCTGACAGACAGAATTGCCAGAGATAACTAGTTTACCTTATTGTATACTGGCTAAAACATAGCAATGAAGAAACCAAAATTAAAAATTCTTCTCTCCTAATTGTATTAATGACATATAATTTCCAGTTCATTTAGTCATGGGTTTTGGAAGCTTTTAGGCCCAACAGTAGTCTAAACATCAGAACTGTACAGTGACTGCATTTCTGTAAGAGAAATAAATAGATTTTAAAAAAAGGACAGAAAATATTATGAAATGGTGACTACTGTAAAAAAAAAAACCCTGACACTTCTATGGTTTGGCATTTTAAATATAAATACTAAGGTAATTTCACAGTGCCTTTGGATGAAATGACTATGTGAGCTAAATGAAAACAACCCCCCTTGAGAATTTATTTATCAGGATACCAATATCCAAAAGTATTTTCTGAAATTTAAAATACATTAACTAGTTTTTTACTTTAGTAACTCTGTCCCATTTTTCCTTCACATGGATGTTCTTGGCCTACTCTGCATAGTCACATGGTAGCACTTGCCACGCTTCATGGCTGGGCTGTTTTTTTGGGGAGATCTTTGTTATATGTCTGCTGCATGCCGAAGGTTTTGTGGACATCTCAAGTTAGAGACATGAAATTCAGGCAGCCTGAAGCCATAAGGTTTTACTTGCCTTTCAGTGATATATTCTAATACGTACATTCACCCTCATTCCACTCTCAGGTTGGTGTAAATATAAGCATATTTTGCACTTAGACAGGCAGTTCACTTGAGTCTCTCCAAATGGAGTTATCCCTATTTTGTACTGGAGACAACAAAATGACAACGACATCTCTTAAGCACATTGTGACAATCATGCGTATCCATTTGAAAAGACCGTGTTTAAATCTCAACCCTTTCCTCAGAGGTAACGCTGACTGCCATTACACAGCTCTTCCTCCTGCCTTGTGAAGGTCAGCTCCACAAAATTAAATTATAAGTCCCTCTTCCCATTCTTTTTATAACACAGTCATCCATATGATGCATATGCTTACCAGTGAGCAGAAATTTTACACTGGGGAAGACATAATTAGTGCTTACCACCATAGGGTAGAATAGGAGACTGACAATATCTGGGCACTCTGGAAGCTACAGTTCAGTAGTTCATTATTTTGTATAGTAGATTCTGTCTGAAAAGAAAACCAGGACTTCAGTCCAGTTCATCCTACCCGCACTGAACACGCTGTTTTTCTGGAGTACCACCCTGAGTACCACTTTGCAGAAAACTGATGTTCAAAGCAAAGAGGAAGATTAGGGATGCAGAGTTGTCAACCCAAAGGAGAATCCCTGAACTAGGGGCACCATCTACAGGGGAACAGACTGACACTGACTCAGATCTGTCCTTGCATTACACAGCCGACATCTGTGCAAAACATATGCAGGTTGGTTTGACTACACTTGAACACTCCCTCAGAAAAAAGTATTTCCATTTTCATTTTCATTTATGCTGCCACAGCATCCAGGAGCCCTGGGCACAGAGCAGGAGCTCTCTGTGTTAGCTGCTACACAAATGCAGATTAAAAGAGACCATCACTGTCTAAACAACTTAGAAGCAGCAGCAGATGTGTACAGATCAAACACAAGAAAACAACAAAATCAAATGACACATTGAGACAAAAATCAGTCAGTGGACTAACATGTTCTTTGATTTTACCCTTTGGTTTTTAGCTAGAATTAAAACCCCAACACTTGTTCTCTACTCCCTCTATCCAACTCACAATCTCACACATTGCTCCAAAAATCATCTTCAAAGACTTACTTCATATGAAGCTTTTGTTAGTTGTGTACAGCTGAATAGTTACTCCAGTATTTATTCATTTTACTGAAGGTTAATTCTCACTTTTGGGACTTAGCTTTCTCACTTTGCTTTCATGTCTTTCATGTTCTCCTGATGCAGGCTTGGCTTCCTGACTAAGAATGTGCCTTCTAAATACATCATCACCACCCAGTAGATACTGTGGAAACTTCACTGAAATCAAGGATGGGATGACAGTGCCCTAAAATGGGATTCCAAGTTTTTAATTTTCAGCTGTATATACCAGCCCTTGGATTCCCAGTCAACTCGGAAAAAACCCAATCAAGAGCGGGCATTTCATGTGCTAAAAGAAGTTTCAGAAAAGTGTGCCTGAAATCATGCAATCAGAACTTCATTTCTCCCATCTCCCTAAGCAAAAGCCAATTCCTTTGTCTTCAGGCATACAAACTACTCTCAAAATGAAAATCTTGAGGACAGAAAAGACCAAAACAAAGGAAAAATAGGAATAAAATAACATGACAATGAAGAACCAAAGTAAAAGAATCTTTCTGCTAAAAATATGTACCTGTGATCTTGTACAACACAAGGTCAGTGAATAATTTCATCATGACAGTCACAGTTCAGTCCCTGTTCATTTACAGTTCTAAACTCTACCTGGTAAGTAAATTAACATGCCACCAATATCTTTTAGTCATTCACCTGCTGCTGATTTGCCCTCATGATTTGCCCGACTTCCCGTCTTGTACATCTCATCGTGGCGGTTGTGACACTTGGTCACACAAAGGCTGACGTACAAAAGAAAACCAATGGCAGCTTGGGCCCACAGCCAGAGCCCTGACTGCTGTTTTTGATGTGCTACAACTGCTGTTGCTCCCGAATTTGCTTCACTTCAGTGACTGTCATTCTAGTATCTGCTCTTTATATGCCATAAAACTTGCCAGGACAGGCCTGAGAGTATCTCAGTTTCATTGGCTTTGGCCCAGGCTTTCTCCTTCTTTATGGAGCAAGCAGGAGTCTTTTACTTTCAACACATAGTTTTTATGGCTCATATTGCTTTCTAATCTGGAGGTTTTATCTTGAAGTCATAGTATACAGAGAGTAAAAATAAAAATGGCAAAGACAAACATTGCATCATTTCTGGTCTTGCCTTTTTATTTGGATTCTTCTCAGATGCTGCTGTACCTCTGGCTCAGTCAAAGTCTAAATTAAAAACAAGGTATATGAAGAATATAAGAGAGTCTAGTTCTTTCTTCATTTGTACTTAGTAGGATTCCTGATGGAACTTCTGAATGGTAGACACTATTTAAAATTCTCTTTTGATGCACTAATGCACATTAAAAAAAACCCCAAAAATAAGTCTTGGGTTTAAAACATAATTTCTTTTGGATTTGCATGTTTCTTCCTTTTTCCTCATGATAGGATACCTTCTTCTTCCCTGAACACAACTGTGGAAGACAATAATAATAATAAATACAATGATCTGTGTTTTGTGAGTTTAGTGGCTAGAGAAAGTGATGGTATACTCTTCAGGGCTACTGCTAGATAGCATTTCTCTTCCTTACTGTGTATACACTAAGAGAGGGCCATTGGGCTTAAACGATGTTTCTTGTCTCTGCCCAAATACTGAGACAGGGTATGACGTGTCATGCCTTGCGAATGCCTGACTCCCACAGACTTCTGGCTGTGTGGCTGGTGGGAACACAGCAAGTCCTCATAATTATTAGCATTGAAATGTGTGGGTTTTTTAACTGACCAGATAAATGATCCTAGAGAAAATAGTCCTTGATATCTATTGTGTTGGGAGAGAGAAAACAGCCACATTTTTAAATCATACGGGGTAACCTGGGCACAGGTGACCACTTCTGCATATGCAGTTTAAATTACAGTGGCTCTTCCTTCCCAAAGCTCAGCAAGAGCTGGTATTTGCCTTCCTTTTCCCTTTTCCCTCTCACAACCTAACGCGTCCATACAAGAAAAACTCATATGGTGACTAACAGACCTAAGAACCCGTGTCCAGCACTGCTGCAATCAGAAAATGTGGGCGTGAACCGACCTGGAAAAGGGCTGTGATTTTTAGAGGCAAATCCCACCGCAGAAGTATGGGTGGGGAGTGGCAGGACAACGTTCTGCTGAAGGCATAGTAAGTCACTCCCGAGGCGTGCCTGGGAGCTTCTTGACTTTCTCAGTTACCTGCTAACGATGGCATATGGGCGGGCTCCTCTCTTTGCCAGCGTTTGCTATTTATCATATTGAGATGTAATTAAGATAACTTTCACTCTCATGTACTAAGTGAAACCAAGTAAATGGTTGTGGAAAACACAACTAAAGTTTTCTTAGAACAGCTGTAATTCAGCAGGACCCTGTACTACTGTGCCTCAAGGCTGGGCTAGAACCTGTATGGTCGGTACCCTGTGGCCAATTAAAGGTTATGGGAGAGTCTTACATAAATACCACACTATTATTTTTAGAATTTTGCAGATAAAATTATGTTTTCCTCCTGTGCCTTTGAGGGTATAGATGCAACGATAATATATGCAGAGGAACAAAGAACTTGAGTCCGTTGTGTTTTTAAAAGCTAAACTTATGTCTAAATCTATTTCCATTTCCCTCTGCAACCTGAGCGGCTTTTTATGTTATATTAAACATTAGACAAATAGGGTAGATCTAATTAAAAGTTGAAGAAATGTGCTTCCCTTAATTGAATTTGTTACAGTCACATTTTGCAGACCAATGTTAATCAAAGCTCCAGTTCAGAGTGGATGGATCAAGGGAATTAAGTTAACCCTTGCATGTCCTTACCTGAACACGCGATACGGTCTGCTCTCGCCTAAGCCACAGACGCCAATTACGACTCATCCCTCAGTCGCGACTGCCCGGGGCGGGCTGCCCCAGGGCCCGCCGCAGCGGGAGGCCCGAGCACCGCAGCCTCGCCGAAAGTACCGAGGGCCGGGGGGCGGCGGCAGCGCCCGGAGGGGGTCGCCGCCGCCTCCGCTGCCCGCCGCCCCGGCGCCCTGACGGCCCGGGGCACCCGGGGCACCCGGCGGCCGCGGCGCCGGTGGCACAGCGCCTCGTGCCGCCCGGCGCCGTCCCTGGCCGCCATGCACGGGGATGCCCTCCTCATCCTCATCCTCATCCTCACCATCCTCCCCCGCCGCCGCTGCCCGGCCCCGCCCGACGGGGCGGACAGGGACCGCGCGGCCGCGGGATGGGCGAGGCCGGCGCGGCGGCTCCACCCATGCTGGGCGCCGGGCGATTGGCTGGCGGAGCCCGTCTCCCCGCCCCCCAGCCAATGAGGGCAGCGGGCCGGGGGTGATGGGCTGCCTCTCGCGGGAGGGATTCCTGGAGACGCTGCAGTGTGGCGGCGCTCCCGGCGCCGCGCAGCCCCCGTGCCGCCTCCGCCTCCTTCCCCGCCCGCCCTCTGTGCCGTCCCTCGCCCTGCCCTGCCCGCCGGCGGCCGCTGAAACTTAACGCCCGGCGCGCCGCCAGCCCGCCGAGCGCAGGGGGCCGGGGCAGCCTGCCTGCCCTGCGCGGGGGCGCTCCGCTGCGCTCCCCGCCGCGCACCGCAGCCTCGCCCCGGGAGGGGCCCGGGCGCGGGAAGAGGCTGAAGGACGAGCCGGCTGCGCCCGCCCCGGTTGCCAGGTAAGGCAGCGCTCCGGGGCCGCCCGGGCGGCCTCGCCTCGGGCGGGGGGGGCCGTGGGGGGGTGCTCGCCGGGCCCGCTGCGGGTGGGGGGAGAGCACATGCTCCGGGGGCGGCTGCCGGCGCCGCCTGCCCGGCGGCTCTGCCCGCAGCTGCCGGGGGCGGGGGCCCGCCCCCGGGGCGCTCCCGGCGGGGGGGAGGGGGGGCGGGTACCGGGGGGGCGGCTCAGACAAAGGGGGCGCCCGCGCCCCCCGCCGCCGCCGCGGTGCTCCGGCGTCGCCCCCCGCCCCGGCTGCGGGAGCGGGGCGCCGTCCGCCCGCCCTCCGTCCCTCCCCGGAGCCGGCGCCCAGGCGGCCGCCGGGCCAACTTGTTTCACCGGGTTTCACCTGGCTGCCGCCGCCGCGGTGCCCCCGCCCTCGGCGGGGTGGTCTGTCCCGGCGGGGGGGGCACGCCGCCGTGCCGGCCCCGGCCCCCGAGCGCTGACCTCCCCTCCTGCCCGCCGGGCAGCATCTAACCATTTGTGTATCAATTTACAAAGAGCCTTTCCTCCATTACTTAGGCAGGCTGTCAAGCTAATGCATTTTCTTTCCGTGCAATTTCATTTTGTGTCCTCGGACATTATTTCCTTCATCTTATTTAATACTGCTCGCCTCGCTCTGATTTCGGGTATGCTATGGTCTGGTTCATATGCGCACACGGTATGGATAGGGGATCAGCGCTCTATTTAAAAGTTAATTTCGCCTATCAAACTCTACTAGGTAGAGTAGTGAGAAAGTGGCAAAGAACGTTAATATTTCTTTTGTTTCCACTCTTCTGAAATAAAGATATCAAACGAGTGCCAGCTTCTGGTAGTCAGTATAGTAAGTAAATTAAATGTAGTCATTGGAATGAGCCTTTATGGCACTTTCAACAATCTGTAATTCAATCATCTCTGATACAAGCTGCCTTTTGCTATTATTCATCAGACCCAGCTGAGTGATTTCTGTCAGATGGGAAGTGGTAGAGAGAAATCTCTAGGTAAATGTAACTGAAAAGCTTTCCAAGTGGAGTCCTAAATGAGCACAGAAAAGCACTTGGCCACGATATCGAGACAGATGTTAGCATCCAAATAAATCATTTCTTTTGATTGTCCGGGGGATGTCAAGTCTTATTTTCCTTATTTAATAGCCATTTGTGGGTGAAGAAGAAGGAGCTCTGTGTTTATTACCTTGTAAACTCATTGCAAAATGCTGTAGCACAACAATATTTCACTGTCTCTGAAATAATACTTTCTGCACAAAGGTCAGTAATTTTAGATGCACATACATGTTGTAGACCACAACTAGACTACTAATCAGCAACGGCAATATTGATCCTGTGAGCGGCTATGCAGTGTGCCATCCTTGTTGTGTGTTAATCTGTTACGTGCTGTTTAAACTGCTTTATTGTCCAAGGGAGTTACTTCATCCTGAGAAAAGGAAGATGATAGTTGGAGACCCGAGGGGAGACTCCTTTCCCTGGTGGGTTGACATCTAGAGTTACAGATGAGCAATTGTTTTAGGAGTGACCCTGAAGAGGGGAGGGGGAGTTTTTGGGTACAAGGACAAAGCAACAGCAAGGCAGCAAACTAATTTGCTTTGTGAGTATATGAAATGACATCTCCTGCCATGCTTAAATGAACCTGCTCAGGAAAAGTGTAAGGAGATTCCACATGTGTCTAGAATAGTATTTTCTTGTCTATCTTGGAAGCAGATGACCTGATTTTATGTCTTGAGAGTCGAATATGTATCTTTTTTCTTACAAGCTTTTTGGAATTGTGGTTCTATTAGTAGTGTCCGAGGGGAATATACTTTAATGTGGTCTATTATGTGGCTTGTGGTATAGTTGTTCAAAATTTGCATGCATGCAATTCATAAATTGAAAACTATATAGCTTAAAAACGTAGTGTAGGCAGCTTGAGTGAGAAGAGATAATTTAAAAAAGAACCACAGGGCAGAAGATAATGACATACTGTAGGAAATAATCATACTCCTGCACTTGCAAAAGCATGAAATGTTCCAGTGTAGCCATTTCATACAAGCCCAATTTTCTTTCACATTAAGAGTGCCTAAGTGAGCCTTATTAATGTTTGATGCAAAAGATGCTAAATCCATTTTAAGGATTGATACTGGAATTTAAAGAGGTAGCTCACAGACTAACAGTGCAGTTCTAACACTTCCCCAGAACAAATGTGAAAAATAATCCTTTACTGCGTATGCCACAGCAGCACAAGTGGGATATAGCCTTCTCTGTAACACTGATGGGTGAGAAGCCCTTTAAAACCATACGTACAAAACAGCGTTTGATTTAGCAATCTGAAGTGTTCTCTTACCTTAATCATAACTTAAATCTGATACAAGAGCCCAGAAGATGTTCCACGTCGGTTAGCGTGATAGTTGAGAAGGTGCGAGATAAGGGAAGGTTCTGTTTGTCAGAAACCTAGGGGGAAAAAATCTATACTTTTCCAGCTAGCATAGAGAGACCGGAAACATAAAATCAATTTTTATGGTCTTTTGGCAGGGTTGGCTGTAATAAGTAAAAAAGGAGCAGCTTAGGGTCTTGGCAGAAGTTTTTAAGCCACTCAGCCGTACAGAACTCAGTTAATTGATGTTTCCTCACATGAAAATGAAGCTCTTATTTAGTGTTTCACAGTCTTTTCTTGTCCATTCAGCAGTCTGATGACAATTTTAAAAATACTGATGTGTGAATGCGTGTGGTTTTATATTTGTATACACATTTAAACACACAGATAAATTCTCACTGGGAACTGCGTTCCGAATAAAGAGTGCACGCAACCTCGTATTACCTGCTGTGGAAGAGACATCAAAGTTTGCAATACAATTGGAAAGGACAAGAAAATATTTCTGCATATCCAGAAGAAAAGCATGGAGGAATTATTACGCATGGATACCATGATCTTCCCTCTGCTGGTGATGCCCATATAAATGTGCAGTTTCACAAAGAGAAATACTTCATCATTTGATTTACTTTGATCCTCTATAGAATGCTTGTTTTAAACATTACTTGGTATCTAGGAAGAAGATTAATTAGAAATACACATAAGGGAGGCTTGTTAGCCAACTATGAATTTATGTTTACTGCTGACATTTACTAAAGATACTTGAGGTTAAAATAAAAGCATTTGCCAGACTGAATAAACAAAGCATTATGTTAACAAATATTTTCAGGATCGTTATGTACAAATGTCGTCTTTGGTAGAGTAGGCTTTACTCCTTCCTAATACACCCCAGTAAGAGGGGGGATTAGGAAATGCTGGTTATACAAGTGTGTGTGTGTATATATATATATATATATATACACACATGCATATACACGCATATACACACACACACTTTTACAGAAATACCAGATACCAAGGCAGAATGCATTAGGAGGAGGACAACTGACAAGGGGTCTTCATGATTTCTTCTGGTGAGAGAATAACAGCAGGCTAATCTCTTTCAGGGACTATGCGGACTAGCCAAGTGATTTGTACAAGTAGCGTGTGGAAAAAGTTATCTGGTTTAAATAAAAAGAAAATATTTTTTTCCTGAGGCATGTAATGACCTAAAGCTAGATATGACCTGTAATAAAACATCTCCTAAGTATTACTTTTGACAAATGTCTAATCAGAATGTTTTAGAGTAGTCTGGCTTTTGTTTTCCATTGTTTGTTTCCCCCCCCCCCAGTGACTTAATGAGTAGCACTTCATGGATCTTCCATTTACTATAAATGCTTATGAGGGAGTTAATTATTTTTCTTAACCTGTTTTCTTATCACTACTAATCCGGAGGTATTTCCTCAGAACAGCAGGCACTGAACACTTCTCCTTCCCCATCCTAGAGGGAGCGATGCTGCCATCTTTTAAATTCTCAGAGGTTTGCCAGCTCAAGATGCTAGTTCTCTTTTCTTGCCATCCCTAAAGATGCTGGGAGAAATGTGTCGGAACAGAGAGTAAATCTCGACTGTCTCCTGCGTGGCGTAGTTATCTGATAAGCTACTAATATTTATATGGTTCTTTTTTAAATTTGTATGGTCTTCCATTTAAAAGTGTCACCAGAAATTATCCAAACAAACCAGTTGTTTTTCATCAACTCTGAATAATTATATTAATATTTCAGAGAAATAAAATTTTATTCAGAAGTAGCTAAAACCAATTTGGATACTTTAGTGATGCTGTCTACAAGTTTCCTAGGCATTTTTAAGGATTTATGGTAGTACTCAAATATACTGTAGTAGTTTTAATAATGTGGCCATGGTTGCAGTGACTAGGTAGTACAGTGCCTCAAATATGTGAGGATACGTGCCTCAAATCAGTGATGATTTAATGAAGTTGATTATAAATGTATTTACTAGTTCTGTTTTGTACCTTTATCTTAAGGGTATTGTTTTCCTGTGTGTGGTTGAAAATCAGTGTAGCAGTTGCAATATGGGAAAGCTGGTAACTGTTACCCAGCTTGGCTCTGAGACACGTGATTGCCTGCAAACTCCCTCATCTCCATGTGTTTGAATAACCATGTAGATATGGCAGTTGAAAATAATTGGAATGCTTTTGTGGAAGGCGCTGTGGAGACTAAGATTCCTTGACAAATGGTTTATCTGGTTCAGGACCCTGTCTCTAACAGTAATACATCATTGACAGGTGGACATTAGACCTAACTCTTCTTATTTGCAACATGTAATGACCACCTGTAACACATAGCTTTAATTATATTTTTTAACTTCTTTCCAAACCTATAGAGACTATTTCCTTATAATCATCTATTTCTGTTTGATTTCTATCATCAAACCTTAGAGTTGGGAGGAATTCTTAGATGAATATGTGGCAATTACAATTAGTGTTTTTTTTCTTTTTAAAGGCTCAATGTAGTAACTTAAGGAAAACTTAATGGTATGGTGTTGTTTTGATAGAAGACACAATCTATTGGCGAATAGTTGAGGGTTAAAGATTGATAGTGTAATACATCCCAATCAAAATAGTTCTGAAAGTGCTTTTTTTTAATTAAAAAAGGACTGTTTCTGTTTCTTGTTGAAATTGTAAGCTTTGTGTTTTGACTTCAGTAAGGCATTTGATTTAGCTTAGGGTGATGTTCTGATTGTAAGAAATAGTACTGCAGAAGGGCACCATTGTCTGTGTGAACAGATTAAAATTTTTTTACTTAATAGATTGCAGAAGAGATAATGTATGGGGAATCATCATCTCCATTATTCCAACTCTATTCATTACCTTTAACAATGATCTGGAATAAAATACAAAATTCATATTCATGAGAATACTTCTGATATTTTTTTGTGCCAATTTTAATAAAGTTGGAAAAAGTGCTATTATAGGCTTTCATTTGGTTTCTCATCCTACTACATCTGAATAGGTGTTTTAAGAAAGTGAACTGTAATGCCTACTTCCAGTAACAAAAAAAAAATAAATTATTTCCTCCTAAAGAGTGGTTCTGAGAAAAAACTTGGGGATTACATCCAGGGAACATCATCTGTCATTATTTTAAAGAGCAGAGAAGCCATATGCAGCTGTAAACACGGAAGCGTTGAGAGTAGGAAAGGTTCCCAACTTCCAAAAGTATGCTGGACGACTAGAATTAGTTTAGAGAAGGGACCCAGGAGCTGCATCATTTGAGATGCGCCCAATCTGCTTCTTAATGAGACTCCTAAAAGCTTACCATTTTCTTTGGAAAGCTGTATATGCTGAAAGCTTCCTTGATTCCCACACTGTGAAAATACTGGTATTAATTTGTGCTCTAGTACGTAAAAGTTCACACGGCAGCCTGGTTGGGCATGCAAGCTACGAGAACTCAGACTGGAAATACGGTATCCATTTTTTTTGTCTGTCAGAGTAGCAAGTGTATGGCTCAGTTTACTGAGGAGATGACACCTTTCTACCTGAAGTCTCTAGATCAGTATTTCCTTTCCTTTTAACTAAACCAGATACAAGTTCTAGACTTGATGTAGAAGTTGCTGGATTTCTGATTTGTGTTAAGCCATGAGAACAGAGTAGATAATCAGCTGTCCTCCCGGCCTTAAAATCACCAACCCATTGAACTTGCTGCCATTAACTTTCATTGAGTCTCCTGGATTAAATTCTATTTTTTGTAAAAGGGGTTGTGACATGTTATTCTTGTAGTGTGAAGAGGTTCTGTCTGAACTTCTCTTAAGCTGCTCTTGTATGTTAATCCTATTTTTGCACCTTACTGACAAGCAGTTTCTGCTTATTTATCTAACTGGTGTTAATCTTTGAGACCTGATTTAAAGCCCAGTTGAAACAGATAATTGTTCCTTCCATTTATTTTGTTCCTCTGATGTGTCTTAAAAGCATAAATTGTGCTTATTAATAGGAATTCTGTTGAAAAAGAGAATGTTACTCTTTCAAGTGCGGGAAGACCAATATCACGTGTCCCATCAGTCTGGCCTGGGCTTGTGTAAATAGGCCTTAATTAGTTCGCAAATGCCCATCAGTCAGATGCTACCTGAAGGACTGTGTTCTGCCAAAGCTGTTCTGGAGCTGGCCTTGCAAGTGGCAATTGTTGTGCCCGGCATCTGAGCCAGGGAACCTTGTCATGCATCTGCTGTGCACCAGGATAAATTTGTCTTGGCAAGAATCTTCCATGTCCTCTTTCCACGTGTCAAGCCATGGTTAGTTAATTGGTGGTATTGGTAACACAACAGCTGTCTCATATCACTCTTATGAGAGGGATACAGCTCTACTGAAGCAGCAAGTAAGAGTTATCTTTGACTGTCCTCCCACTGAATTGCCAAAGATATATCCTTGAGTAGTCCAGGTGAGGGTGGAAGACAAAGACATTTTTGACTGTGAGTGTAGCGATGGTTGAATTGCAGGCTTTCTGGATCCTGAAATTAAAGTTTACCGCTTTTCTAACAGCCCAAGTGTTTAATTAAAGATGTATCTGTTAAACTGTTGAATTTGATAACTATATCTGGGACAAACTAATATTTTTTTATCTTTTCCATACTCTTCATTACATCATAGTTGTTTTTCATATGCCAATAACAAGGAGTTATCTTGCACTTCATCTTCAGATTCAGCTTTCTTAGCTTACTAAGCTGCTAGTTAGAGCAGAGAAACACCAGGAAATATCCATGTGACCTTGACAGAGGTCGGTTGCTTCTTCATGATATGCTGTAGCTGCGTAAGGCCTTTGCTGGTCTTATCTTGTATATTTGTTTTATTTTTGTAAATCCTACATAATAGGATTGAAAGGTTGTTTTCTGTATTAATGTGTATTATATTTAGTGCTCTTTTAGCTTGCTGAGAAAATGCTAAAAGTGAAAACTTCAAGTCATCTGGGACAAAACCAGCTGAAGTCACATGCTATAGTTCTTTCTTGCATTTGTGATTTTCAAAATATATGTCCACTTTTAATAATGACTTGGACCTACTTTAATATTTGATATGCAAATATTGGCTTTACAAATTGTACACTGGCTAAAAATTGTGAGCTGTTTACTCTGGAATAAATTATTCTTTATAAATATTGATGGAAGTTCTGTTATAGCTGAGCAAGGTATAAAGCGTGCTATGAAAATCAGTATTTTAGAAGAAGAATAGTAATAAATATTTTATCTCAGTATCAACTCAGACTTTTGAACTAAGCACTGCTTGTCCATGTAGTGTCAATTGGCTTCCAAAGCAACAACCAGCCAAATGTCCATTAAAGGTGATGAACCGGACTTCTAAGGCATCATAGAGACTGCCGACGCTGTTACTGGAGGATTCAAACATATCCCTAAAGCCAAAAACTTTTTCTGCCTTTCCAGATAGCTCATGGATAACTGTACCCATCAACAAGATTCCAAAATGTAGGTATTGCATATAGGTGGAAGGAAAAATAATTGGCACAATTTCAATGGAACTAGTCAATATTACTCTAGTTATACCTTTTTCAATTTCCTTTTAGTATTAGCATGAAACTGGGAACATTTAATTTGCTTTGGGTTGAAATTTGGCTCTTAGAATGGCTCTGTTCTTCAACTACTTTTATCTTAAAATAACTTAAGAGTTCAATGGTGTTAACTGATTTCACAGAATAAAACTAAATTATTTGCTGGAAGGGATTATCACCTGGCATCCCTTAGCCTGTGGTGTTACTGCCTTCTCCCACTCAGTTCTGTGACCTTTTTTGTGATGAAAAAAAGTAATGTACTTTACGGAGGTAAAAACCCAACCTTTTAGCATAGTTTTCAGCGTTGGCTTTAGATGTTTTAAGTAGGTGAGTGTGTGAATTTGAAAGGATGAACATGAGGGTGGAGAGAAGGTGGGTATAGTGAGTACTGAGCCTAGTTGAAGACATATTCAGACTGTTATAGTTAACAAATTATTCCAGGTTTTTTCTTCCATTAGGCCAAATATTGGCTATTTCATGGGTCCTTTGGGGATAAATGTATTGATGATTTTGAATAGCTCAGGAGTTATGCTGATGAGGCAATGTAAGCACTTATCCTTAAACTGTGAAAAATACTAGTTCAGCCTGTCTTAGTTACAGCCGTAGTGCTGGTAAGATACTTAAAGGTAGTTGCTTCAATCAGGCTTAGAGATAATTGTGGTGAATAGATTCTAAGTACAAAGTTTGAGAGGTGTATTGTAAATAGCGTAGAACTGTGCTCAGTGTTTATCTCATGCTGTAGTGCTTATAAAAAATAGTGGGGGAATGTACTGAAACTTTCTCACCCTTAAAGACAATCAGCAAGTCTATAGATTGTGATGAGTCAAGTTTGCTTTAGTTTAAAGCTATTGCCCCATTATTATTCAGTGTATGAGTTTTCTGCACATATGTGGAACTTTAGTAGGGCTGGGAGGAACTAAAAGATTAGTAGTGAAGCATGTAAGTGGAGGGGCTGTATGTTGTTCAGTGATGGTCAAAATATTCTGTACACGTTGGTGCTGAGAAAGATTGTCCTACGTAATCCCTGCATAGCAGAGATGGAACCGATGCAGGCTAGTTAGTTGCAGCAAGTTAGTCCCCAAGAGTAACGTTCAGTAAGCATATTCACTATGGGGGCCTGTATCCTTGCAAATGTGGATGCAGTCAAAGCAAGTACAATAGCTACCAGTTGCAACATTAGTAAATACATGGGTTTTTTTTTCTAGATGAGGTGCACAGAGCTAGCCTGCAATAGACACACACTGAAATTTTGTTTCCTGTTACAAAGGAACTGCTTCAGGCCACATTGCTTTTTCCATTGGACTTGGCCTAATAATGTGCATCCAATTCTGGCTCACTTAGACCAGAATTCTTGTTAATGTATTTCTCAGTAAATCATATTTCCTTTTATTAGATGAGCTGAATTAGAACCCAGTAATTTAGATTATTTTTTTCCCCTTCAAAGCACTTATAGATGAGTTGGAAGGCAAGATAAAAAGTCATTTATTGTCACCATCACTTAGAAATAGCTATTTAAGCTTTTAAACCTGTCTTGTTTCTGTAGGCTGCTTGCTTGCCTGGACACAGGGGAAAAATCGAAAGCAGTATTTTGGGTTTTTGGCAACCATCCCAATGTGTGGTGGGCAAGTTTCTCTTTTTTTTTTTTTAATGGAATAAAGGAAAAGATCTGGGGGTGATGGCTCACCTCTCCACATACTCTGTTCACACAGTGAATTCCAAATGTGGGTTGTAACCGGTGACAGCTGTTCCATCAAGAGCTGCTCCATGTTTGTGAGAAGCAGTGTTTGCTCTGCAGTCTCTTTAGAACAGAGCCTGACATATCTTATAATGTGTTTATACTGTGCCTAACATAATAGGATCCAGATCTTTGACTGGGGATGTGGACTGTTGTGCAAAACAAATAATAATTAGCCCAAATGTTGAAAAAGTGCCATTATTTAAGGCCCCCAGAGATCAATAAACAATTCATTGCTGTAACCATATCAACCTTCTTCTTCAAATGGATTTTAATTGTATCATGGAAACTTCATACTTGAAAATGTGAACGCTTGTCTGTTAGGCACTCTGCTAGATATAAGTATATTTTGCTGATCATTAAGGCTGTACTGTTCATACTAGGGGACTTGGACACTCAGTTTAGAGCTCTAATTAGAAACTGTGCTGAGTTATTCTTTGCAACCTCCTTACCTTCATCCTGGTATAATTTGAGTTGAGTTTTAAATAGAAAAAAAAAAAATCCTGTTTCCTAGTAGTCTGATTTGCTACTTTCCAGTTGAAAACTGGGTAAACTGTTTGGCTTGCTACTGAAGAAAGCTATTTTTTGCATAATGCCATGCTCACAACTGGTATTTGAATTATTTGCAGATGGGATGGTACAAAGGGGCTGGATTTTAGCCTTATGTGGCCATGAGGGAATTTATCTGGCATAAAGGAGATAAACTAGTTCCAGCTCCAGTAATACTTAAGAGACTAGCTACTTCATGCCAGAAAGCAATTTCTAAAGGTTTCTGTGATAGAGGAATTAGCAAAGTTCTGCTACATCAGCTTCCCCAATACAGAAGCCAGTTTATCTGTCCGGAGGTTGATATAATTATTGGAGATTTCTGTTCCTCGTTTCAGTGAGAAGTTGATACAGGAGAACATCTAGTCCTACTCTGATATGTGATAGTGTAAATGGGGGAAAAAAAAAATGAAAAGCCAAAACCATAACTGCCCAGGTAGCCTGTCTTGAGGATAGACCTGAAGATTTCAGGTAGAGATTTTGCGATTAGCTTTTTGTGAAGTGTGCAAGTCTGTACACATCAGACAGTCGTTTATGTTACATAGGAGCCAATCAAAGTAGCGTTGTATTGATGTGGTGAAACATAAATCCTGTATGACAGAGAGGAATCAATGGCAGAGGGAGATTAAGGATGGGATTCATCTCATTTAACTTTAAATACCCTCAGAAGGTGATTCATTTGACCTACCTTAGGCATCTGTCTTGGTGTGAGACAGACTGCTCTCTGGAGGTATCTGTTCCCTTCCAGTGACTGTAAAAAGTCTGGGATCACTAGATGAGACTTAATCAGCTAATTTTCAGACATCTGACATGGGACACTTGAATCCTATGTGATGTGCCTAAGGCCTTACTGGGGAGCCTGTGGCAAGGCTGAAAACTGAACCCAGGTTTTCTGAATCCAAATTTATAGCGCTAATCACAATACCATCTTTTCTATGAAGAGGAGAATTAGGTTTGTGTCTAAGACTAGTGTGGTGACTGCTTAAAATTGCTTTTAACAGTTGCAAATAAAAAAAGTAATTGGTCCAAAGGGGGTTGGTGGTGTATTTGGAAGTACCCAATTAAAATCCAGCTCAAATTATTTATTTTACTGCGGTTAGTATTACTGTATTTGATTCATGGGATTATGTCGGCCTCAGTAGTGCAGTAACTTTGTGCAAGAGACTAGGTTTAAAAAGAATATTTGGAGATAAATGTTTTGCTGTATAGAATAGCAAATTTGTCTGTCTGCAGAATCTATGCAGTGCTGTCAGGGAAGAATAAACTTTATACCTTGAAATGGAGTTCTTAATAGTAATGAAAACTTTACTGTCAGCTTCACAGAAAGATGGGCATCTTGTCAGTAAAACTGTAAATGAAGGTCTGTTGTATTGGGGGTGACAATATTTTATTCATGGTTATGGGCAGTTTGTTGAAGTTGGTCTTGTCCAGTCTGTGCTGATGCAAGTGGGCTTGCCTGAAAGGAGACACCTTACATTACCGTGAATCACAACAGTTGAGAGAGAACATTTTCTGAAACCTGAATACTAAAGCTGATACAGCGAGCGCTATCGGCTTTGCCAGGCTTTGGATCTTGCCTGAAGCGTGCAGGGAACCAAGCGGGTCTGCACAAATGGTAGTGATGGAAATAACCACACTTGGCAAAGTATGGGAAGGCTTCTTGTAGTGCCTCTCCTCTGGTCAGCAGAGTGCTCACAGGAGAGAAGAAAAGCAGCAGCTCAGGTGTTGCTGGAGTGTGTGTTTTCCCCTCTGAACTGCAGTAAGTTTTGCACCTGAACAGGCACAGTGCTTTTGGGGGTTAGCTTCATTCTTCCTTGCTTGCCTCCCTGCACACACCTGCCTGCCCTTCCACCTTAATGTACTTTAAGGGTAGAGTTTTGGTATGGTTTGTGACTGAGATGAAATCATGTTTTCTGAGCTGTAGTGCAGAATCTCTTTAATAGCTTTGTGTAATTTGTACTTAGAAATCTGCTCAGACGATCCTGGTAAGACGTGACCCCCTTAAATTCATGGCATCGCATCTTTTTACGTGGGAATACACTGTGATGTTAAAGCTTCAGGGTGTAAAACTTTTTTTTTTTCAATGAAGTGCTGTGGAAAAAAAAGCAGGGGAAAAATTCTGCTATATTAAGATAAAACAGAAGCTGGTAATGTGGAGAATAAAATAGGATGTATATTTTAAGCTTATGCAATTTCTTCCTCTAAAAATTGGGAATTGGCTATTGGATTCACAGTACTGTGTATAGTAGGAATTGTATCTTCAAGTTAGGTCTAAAGTAGTTAAATTAGAATGGTCTAGAAAGAAAAATCCAGTACTCTGAAAATTTATATCACAGCAAAATGGTTGTCTTGTTGACATCTTTGGTCATGAGAATTTCTCATTCCTTTCTATCCTCCTTTGAGTTAGCAGCTAAACATGATGTTTTTATAGCTAAATGAACCTTTATAAGCTAGACGTCAACTATATATAAATGCAGAACAGTACATCTAAAATCTGTCATGCTGTCAGAGTACAACTGTTTTCTCTACGAATATGGAAATTGTCACTTATCTGCATTCTCTCCCTGCCCTACTTTCCCCTCCCTATATGTTGATATTCACCCATGTGAAAGAGGCCAATTATACTTTGGCTGTTGTATAAATAATGCAGGAGTTGTCAGTAGCAGAGGAAAATTTATGTTAGAAAGCTGAGGGAGTGAATAAGGAAATAAAAGCACTTTTTAATGAGGGCAGCGATCTCTGTTTCTATATCACTTCATGTTAAAAAAGGTATTTAAAAAAAAAAGCTTTTAGCAGTTATAATTCTTCATCTGAGGACTGGCTTTAATAATAAAATCCCAGTTCAATCTTCCATCAGAATATTTTGCTCTGCAGTATTTTCCCTTTTGACTTTTTTCTGCAGGCCCTCCTGGGAGCAGGCACTGGGTCTTTCCCCTCAGCCAGGAGAGGTGCTGAGCAGCACCTGAGTAGGAAGGATGCCCTGGGATCATGGCAAGGCTCAAGGGGAGTGTGCATCTCTTCCCTCTGGCTTTATGGAAAACATTTGGAAAATGCAGTGCAATCTGGAGTCAGGCTACCTTGAAAGTAAATTAATTAGGCTCATTAAAGGTGGACTCGTGAACTTCAGAACAGCTGGGGTTGGCTTTCGGTAGCTGTTGTCGGTAGAGCCAGGGCCCAGGCGCTTGCTGGGGCACAGGCTGACTTGGAGGTGCTGTAAAATTGGCCAAGCTAAATAGTACCTTGTTAGTGTGACTTATCAATGGCCACCTCTTCTGGGAGGTGGTCAAAATGTGATCCCAGATGATGTACAGAATTTGTTTAACTTGTCTCCCTCCTCCAACTGTTGTTTTTCTTGAGTATTATTCTGAGAGAGAGGGAGGATGCTGTGGCCTTAAATTTAGTTGTATGTAAGTGACCACTGGGAGGGTCTTGCGGACCTGACAGCAGTCTTCAGCAAAACTTGCTAGGCTGCACGTCTGCTGGGTCTGCGATGCCTCTGACTAGGGCATCAACAGCAGATGAACGATGTACTAGCCCTTGCCTCTCATAACTGACTCTCTGTTTTCCAGCGGTGATGCTATTAATGTAGTTGTTAAAAAGGATACTTACAGAAGGAGAGAAAGAAAAGCCTGCATCTTTGAGGCTTAAAACAGGAGTAATAAGGAGAAAAGCGAGTATCTTATGTTTTTGATCAGGGAGCTGAAATTTTCCTCGTTATCTTTACTCTTTCATGATTGAGCTGTTTGTTTCCAGATGGCTCCTGTGCACGTGAGGACGGGGACACGCACAGCCCAATCTGTTCAGCTGCAGGCCTCTCATCAAACACAGCCCAAGGTGCTGGGCACACTGGCCTGTTCAGAGCAGGTCGGTGGCCCATCCTGTAGCAATTACTCTGGTGCTTTCATTTCCAGATACGAAGGCTTTGAAGCAGCATCCTTTTGTGGGAGGAAGAGATTTCAAGGTTCAGAAACTGAAATGCAAAACTGCAGCCACTTATTATGTTTCTAATGAAACTGAATTTATCAACCTTTCTAAATGTGTCCACGGTAGCAAAACATTTTGAACTTTTTTGTTCCAGGTGTTGGTTTCAGTAAACTATTTCTTCTTTCCATTCTGCTATAGCAGAGTTCTTAGTGTAGCATCAGGTATGTCAGGTGAAATATGTAAATAATTATGATTTTTTTTCACTTTTGTCAAAAGTCCTCACCAGAGAAGAGAGATGGTATGTGAAAATACAGAGTCAGCACCATGTGTTTAAGGGTACAATGTCACTGTTGCAGAGACCTTAAACAACATGTGCTCTTTTTTTGGAACACCCAAATATGATTCTTGGATTTGTTTTATTTATGGATGTGTTGGGATTTGAATTGACTAGACATTTTCCCCACACTTTTCCTCCCTTACATGTTCCCTTCTCTCCCATACTTTTTTAAAAACTGTAAGGGGAGAAGGGTGGGACATATAATTAAACACAGATATCTGCAATAAGCTCTGCTTAGGAGGCAAATAGCACTTAACATACTGGAAAGGCTAAAGAGGTGTCATGTATGTAATCAAAAAAATAACCATCATTAATACAATAGACAAGGTGATTAGGTATCACCCTATTGGCCCTATGTTTATCACTTATTTAGTGGGTTAATCAACTCTTCTTCAGTGATTAAAGCCTGGATTTCTGAGTGCTCCTGTTCTGTTCCCCTGGAAAGTGTGGTGGTGCTTGGTGGGTAAGCCCTGAAGTCCCTATGGTAAGGCACTCATCCTGTGCAGTGCTCTGTGCATACGAGTCTCTGAGCATCTGGAAATCCCTCTGAAGTTAAAGTAATCTGTACAAGTGAAATTGTACTCTTTTTTTTTTAAAAAAAAACAAACAACCCCCAAACTTCTGAAATAAAAGCATGAGATGATGCTATCAAATGGCTACTGTGTGTAGACTTACTTTTGCTGGGAGGAGATCTTGGGAAACCTTTCACCATACCAGCTTATTTTCATAAGAGAAACATGGCATATCTGAGCTGAGAATCTCTTCAGATGACACATTAGTGATATGTCTGCTTGTGAAGGTATACCAGAGAGATTAAGAGAATTCTATAAAATGTTTCAAATAGCTTATGAAAAGAGCATAACTTTCTGTTGTTTTGTTTTTCCAATAACTTTTTCAAACTCCTGTTGCAGTTGGAGAGAGACTCAATGCTTTAGTCTAAGCAATGCTATTGAACCCTAGCACTTTTCATTATGGTTTGTCAGCAAATATGTGGTTTTCTAAAACCTTACTCACCCGGTCATTATTGCAGCAAGATTTTTGTCTCAAGACTTTTGTGTGGTTTAAATTTTCTGAGGTTTGTTTAGAAACTTTACTTGGAAATCAAAGTTGGTTTTACCTCCGCTGTATTACAGCGGTGTTTAAAAATAACTGTGTGTGTGTAAGTTCAAATGGCTATCACATCAAATAGCTGCAGAAGTAAGTAGAAGTCCCATGTGGAAAATGTTATTATTGGTCACATGATCTAAACACTTCAGAGAATGCTGAATTTTTTTCAGACCCCTTAATACTGAATACTAATAAAATACAGCATTTAGAAATACATTTCTGTGGCTTAAGTAGCTTTAGTTTCTGTTCAACAGCAGAAAACCAGTCATTACTCAAATTGCTTGGTGACATTGAACACTTTAGACATATCAATCTTTGTCAAAATGAGAAGTCATTTTTAATTCTGCATGTTACAAAAAAGAATATAACCCTCTAACTGTTCTTGTCCATACTTGTGATGAACAGCATTGTACAAACTAGAGTTCATTAAAACTTCCAAATTCCAATTATGCAAGTAATTGGGTCTTAAGATTACTATCCTTATTGTGGAGCAGAATGTCTGAATACTTTCTGTTGACAACTGAAAAAAACTAGGTGTACTAAAAGTATAAGTAGTTCATACTTTAAGAATGTCAAGATAGGTGTTTTTTTTTTTCCCCCCCTGCCTTTTTTCATATTTTGACTTTCTGAGCTGATTTCATTGTAACATTCGTAGAAATAGGCAACTGGTAGCTGGGGGTGTGTGTGTGTGCAGATTCAAGCTGCAAGAGAAACTTGGAGCAAGATAGAAACCTGACACAAAATAGTATCTCCAATTTTTACATGGAAACTTTCCACTGCTGTTTCAGTTTTCAGTAATTGTATTTTTTGGAAGAAAAAGATCAATTATGCTGACAATAGCAATAATCACATTACGTGTAAGGAGTTCAAAGGTTACTTTCCTACAAAGAACAGAAGAAGAAAAAACTGCACAGGAGTTCCCTTCCATGATAGAAGATAGTGACATATTATTCCATTCAATTTTAGGTTGTGCTTCATTGCTTTTGAAACAGATCTACTTGGGACATATGCCCAAACTCAAGATGTGGTCAATGTGCTACTATGATTATTTTGTTGTTGAAGAGCTTTTTTTGCCAGGGAAAGAATTATCTGAGACAGATGCTACTCTGACAAACAGCTTGATACTTACTACAATAGATGCTGAAAAGTTTAATATGATAAGAACGTAACAGTGTCAAGATCATAAATGCTTAACAATCTTGTCCATCTTAAGCATATATGGGAGGTAATACTTAACAGAAGATCTCCCCAAGTTTTTTCAGTGAATGGCAAAACTGAATAGCAAAATTATTATTACTGTTTATGCAGGTCAGGATTTGCAAATGACTCGTTCTAGCAGCAGTGCCCAGCTTGAAGCACATTTGGAAGTGCCTTGTTTTCAGCATGTGCTGGGCATCCATCCTGCTAAAATCAGGCTTTATCCACACTTGACCCAAAGGCAAGTTTTATTCACATGTTAGAGAAACTATGAGATAGAGGCACTTTGAGCACATGACTGATAGGACTGTAGGGAAAGTTGCCTGATGAGAAGCCTGATCCTGTGTTACAGGCCTGTCTTCCCCATCCAGGATGTCCTGGCTACTGGTCAGATGCATCCCATGTACGGTCTTTGGAATAAGCATAGCTGTATTGTGTAACGTGATTAATAGGTAAACCACACTTTGCTAGACCAGTACAGTGGCTTTTCGGAGTTCTTTCAAGTTGGCACCAAGTCCTTTGTCTTATCAGTACCCACTGAGTAGGTGCATATGAAAGTATTACTATAAATTTTGATATGTCTTCAGCGTCACCTGAATTAACCATTTTAAAGGTAGCTGTCTAGTCCAAGCTGTTAAGGGTGACTTTCTGTCATTAAAAGACAGAGAAGAAGGGATATTTCATTGTCCTCATTTTAGATAGCCATTTTAGGATAAGGAATGATCCTTTAATGCTGGAGCTCTTTCACTGTTGCCTACAGTGGGAGCCAAAGTAGCTACCATTGGTCTAGGAGGATGAAATGTCTGTGTTAAAAAGATTCATTAATTCCCACCATTTTAGGGGGGAAAAACTTAAATGGAATTTTTAAAGTGTTCATTTAGGTAAAAACTTTTCAACAATTTTTCTAATCTTCTATCTGTGAAAACAAGTCTATGGTATCAACTTCTCTTCAGCAAGAAGAGTTACTTGAGGGTGATTTTCATGATAAAAGGCTTTGTGGAGACTTGTACCGGAAGTATAAATGTGTAGAGAAATGAAGGCAATAAGGAACTTTCTCTTTTCCTAATTTACGTGTATGTTTTCATGCTGGGTTTTTATGATATGAATATTGCTCATTTTTTATGCATCTTGGACTTTGGGTATAGTGTCTTCAAGCATGATATTGAAGATGGCTTTGAGTATTGAATAGGGAAAAATTCAAATTAATCGGTTTTAGTCAGTACTAGTTGTAGTATTACCGTTCTACTGTATCTGATATTTTTTCTAATCTGATCAATCTTCCAAACTTTAGTGCGTGTTTCACTTTGCTTTGTCTAATCATAGCTTGGAAACTTCTTTATGCGCAGTGGTCTAATAAATGGACTAAGTAGGTTTCTATTTATTTACTATCACGGAATACTGTTGAATAAAGATGAAAAACATGTCCATAATACTTACTTTGTGATTAGGATGCATATGTCTTGTGTCCATGTAATTTTGGTTTTTTTCATACTTGTAGCTGATATGTACTTCAATTAGTATCCATGTACAGATTTTCATATATGATATTTTGGTTCTGCAAACCTGAATGAATTTCTAAGTCTCCGAAGGAACAAATAAAACAAAAACTGCACGGTGACAAAATCTTACTAAGAGGTTTCTGAGTACCTTTCAGTGCCCTGCTGTTTACGTGATCACTTAAAGGAATCCAGAGAGACCAGCCATTAAGCATTTTTTCTTAAGGTCTTGGAAGCAGGATACCTACTGGTGTACCAAAACAGATTTCTGAAAATTGTATAAAGTGTTGGCAGAAATCTCTTGTTCATGCTTCTTCTCTTTCTCTGTTTCTGTGAATCCCACATATTTAAGTAATAGTGTTACTACTTTAGCTGAGTTGAAGGTGCACACATGACTATATAGATCTGTGTACAGTATACATTGGTATTGCTTGCACATGTCTGCCACTAATAATGCTTTTAGCCTGGCATGGTTGTGTTTTTTCTGGCCCTGGGCATGTCTTTGCTATTCTTAGGAGCCTGTGCCTTCCCTCATATTCTGTCACTCTGTATTTGTGTGAGAGAACTCGGAGATGCTAAATAAGTGTCATTTAGCCAGGATACTTCAGGAATGTCCTTGAAGTATTGTCTTGGGTAGCCACACTTTGAGCATTTACATAGTATGCATGCAAACAGCCTCTCCAGCTCTTCAGAGCCGAGCCTTTGATTATAAAGTTTTTATGGATGTACAGACTTGAGGGTGAGTATGGAAATACGTGTATGTAAATGAGTGTACAAATACTGGATATTTTGTATCCTTAAGGATAGTGTGAACATGTGTAATTGTTCTGTTCAAATTAGCTGTCCATCAGTTAAGTTAGAACAAAAAGTCTAGAATAACTAATGCTTTAGAGCTGCTAAAATAATTGTTATGCAAATAAGATGTTCTTTTAATAAAACACAATAAAATGACATGTAAAGAAGCAGCTACAAAGCCTACAAATGGATGATTGTAATGCCAGTGCCAAGCACCAAAAAAAACCCCGAAGAAGCCCATGAAGAATTATCCCCTGTGACTTGCTCTTTCTTTCCCAAACACAGATTTCCAAGCTCTTCTCCACATCAACACATGCTGAAACCCTTTTTTGACAATTCTGTTGGTGGAGCTTTGGGGGAGGAGGGTCAGATCTCAGGCGTGAGAATACTATAAAATTCCAAGGAATAACTGCAACGAACTTTCATTCCCCACATCTTCTGCAAACAAAGATAAGGCCTTAGGCTTTTGTTCCTAATGGTACCAAGCACACTTCAGAAAATAGTTCCAAAGATTTAAGTTATAAAGTCTTTCACTATTACTGGAAGTTAAGTTAATGCCTCGTAACAGTTGAAGAAAACATTTTTCAAAAAAAAAGACAGCCAACTTTTTTCTCTTTTTTTTTTTTTTTTTTTTTTGACCTGCTCCTGACAGGACCCTGGTGCCTAACAACATAGTAAGCAATCAAATAGTAAAATGTTTGGACAATTGATGGCTGGAGTGGTGGTTGTTTGTTTAACCTTGTGCTCAGGTTACTTAGTCCTGTGTCCTTAAAGAATCTTAAACTATGATGCTGAAAAATCATAATTATCTTGCTATTAGGCACTTGTTACCTAGTATGGAATTTAGAAACTTGGCACAGGAACCTTAACTCCATATACAATGAGTTGGGCATCTCAGAACAGGTTTTCCAAAAGCTGGAATGGTAATTCTCAATGCTGTAAAATGCTTTAAAGACACTTCCGTCTTGGTGCTACCACCTAGCTCCTATCTTTGGGCTGCCTGCAAGTGTCCTCAATGACCTGGGCTTCAGCAGCCCTGAGCCCTTTTCTGAAAATAAGCGTGCATCTGTCATTTCCATAAAGATACCTTTGTCTGTGTTTCTTTCCTTAAGGAAGGAAAAGATAATGGTGACTATTCCTCATGCAGTGATCCGTTCCTTCAAATCAGTCCTCTCCCAAAAGGAGTTCAGAATTAAGATACCTGGCTTTCCAGTCTTGTTCTTAGTATTGTTTCTTTATTTTTTACGTTTTTAAGACACTGGATAAAATACATAAGTGGTCACTATTTCTTTGGTTATTAATTAAAATGGGAGATAGATTCCTCTTACTTCCTCATCTGACTGTGTTTTTTGATTAAAAATATTGCCTGCAGGTGAGCACTGCAGGTGCTCAAAGCCTACCCCTAGCATACCCTCAGGAAACAGACAGGTAAATGAATTCTTACCATAGGTGTCCCAGGAAGGTAGGAATGCCAGAAGACAAACCTTGGCAAACAGAAGCAGTTTTGATGTATTCAGAAATTTTGATACCTATAGAGCTTAAGTGAAAGATGAAGATGCCAAACACTTTGGTAAAGAGATTGGGAATTGTTCCTGACCTGTCATCAATTTCTGAAGTGGTCATATGCAACATTAGAAATTCTCTGTGGCCTTAAGGGTGTTTTAATGAAGAAACCAAAAGACATTAGTCTAGAAGAGCCAGCAAGCAAAAAGGATCTGTTGTGCATGTTTGTTCCCGTAAAGAATAAATCTCAGTAGAAGTTAAGTATCTCTAAGACTTGGCAGTTTCAGGATGTAGACCAAAGAAGAGAGCTGTCAGAAACTTACTCAAGACGACTGAAGTAAATTGAACTGGGATTTAAGATGAACTTTTGGAACTGCAATGTGAATGAGAAAGGCTTGAGTTAAATATATTCCCTGTCTTCTCTTCAGAAGGAAGTGCGTTACAGGTCTACACTTATTTTAATAAAGCTCAGAAGGTTTAGCCATTGTAAGTCTATCAAATAATATGCAAAAAAAAAAGTGGTTAGAACTGTGGAATATCATAATTTAGCAGACAGTGGTTCTGGTGACATATGTTGTTTCTTGTCGTGTTGCTCATAATTCGAGATGTTCAATATCTAGCTTTGCTGTCTTGTTTTTATGAGCTACTTAAACCCTACAGATTTAATGAATCTCTCTAGACCGTGCACTAGAAAGAAGCCTTTTTAATGTGCCTGAGACTTATGTAATATGAAAGAAGTTGAAAAATTGTTTAGATCAGTCAGATTAGAATGCAAGTTCACAATTTTAACTTTATAAAAGCAGAATATATTATTGGTGTATGGCTATCACTTTCTAAAACGTTCAATTTAACAAATACATGATTTTGACTTCCTACCTCAATTTCTTGCTGTTATGAATTTGCTCTGTGCAGTTTCTTTCCAGGAAGACTTCACAAAATCAGGTGAATATAGGGAATGGAGTTAGTGTGGGTATTTCGGGGAGTTAACGTTGGCTAAATGCTGTAGTAGAAAAGGAGACTAAAAATGGTGATTGGAGACAAACCTGAAACACTGTAAGAGGGAGGAATGAAGACGTATAAAAGAAATTAAGTATCTTAGTTGATGGCATTGCTTAAAAGGATGTTGTAGTTTTCGAGTTGAGAAAAAAACAGTATTACATGTGAACAGATAAATAAAGGACCCACAAACCTGAGGAGCACAAGTTTAAAGTATAGGTGTTCCAGAGTGGCATCTGAACCAGCACTGAGGGTGCTCACAGCTATGGGAACGTGTGGGCCTTGAACGGGATGCAACGGGCGTACTGTGTACGGGAGTGAGGAAATTGGCATGTAATGTGATAGCCAGGAGCGCAGCGTTCCCTGAGGGTACCAGTCAGCAGGGATGTAAAAGCTGCAGTGCTGTAAGCCTTAATACGCAGAAATGCAGGTGAAGTGATAAAGGACTGAAACAGGTTTGTAGGTGTCCCCCTGCCCCCTGTGTGAATACCTATCTCATTATGAAAGGTCCTGATACAGCCTTAAATTATGGGTTAGTTTTGTGATGCAGGAATAATTGTAAAGAGATCTGAAACTTTTACAATTTCTTTCCATTTTTGGGAAGAACATTTTCAACCGACTAACCCAAACAGCTTTTGTAGTTTTACTGGGACTTTGATAGATAGTTTAAACAATTTTAGTAAAACTTATTCTCTTATAACAAGCATAGAAATATACCTATATTCATGGCACTGATTTGTTCTTTTTAATCCTTGATCATTAATGATGTATTCCTCATTGTTTCCAGAAGTTAGCTGTGTGTAGGAGAATGAGCATCATGGAGAAAGTTGAGCTGATTTTTCATGAGTTCCACAGCCACTTTAAGAATATTTATCATAGGTCTAATCATGATTTTTGAATACCTAAAATGTGAAACTGGCAGAAAATTTTTGTTTTACAAACTACCTTAAAAGTTTATCTGCTTTTTCATTTGGGTACTAGAAACCCTATTACATGATGAAAAGTCATGTAGTCATGATTCATGGAGTTTAAGTGTTTCAGGGAAAAAGACCCCAGCTAAGTATTACAATTACCATGCTGTAGTTTGAATGTGATAACATATGTAGGACAGGATCATTTAGAAATGTAGTAATAGAGCTATAGTATATGCTTTTGCTAATCCAAAAATCTGAGTGCAAGGAATAAAAACAAATTGATTTTTTCAGACTAGCCAGCTGCTATTCCTGCCCACTACACTAGTGGCATACAGCTCCAAGGTATATGACCAAAATATGTCACATGAGTTTCAGCTAAACTGAGCTCAATTCAGAGGAGTCACTGTGTATGCTGTTCACTCCCATAATTGCATATTGATCCATTTGTGATTCTAATGCTCGGTAATGACTTCATGCTTCTGTCATTGCCACCTACACCCTGGCAAACTTGGTGTTGCATCTGGGCACATAAAAAAAGCTGCTACCCGATTTCTTTTTCTTGATGTGATAGGTTCAAATTGAATAACAACTCCTAAAAGCTTAATATATTACTGATGGTAATTACTTAAGTAAAAGCTGTATCCACTTGTTCTGGTGGGGCTGTGTATAAAACTGACATTGGGCTGTAGCTACATCTTAGCATTTATTGATTCAGAAATCTTTACTGTGATCTGTCAATGATAAAAGTTGAAATAGTTATTGTAATATGAATAAGTTCATTAAAATAATTAGTATAGTGTTAGTAGTAATTTGGAGGTATTTCTAATAAATGTGTCCAGCAAGGCTGAATTCAGTTACTTTTCTCCATGAACTCAATGGCAAAGCAACGAGAACATGCCCGGAGTCTGGGAGCCTGTGTCCCACCAAAACAGGTAACGGCCACTCTGTCTTACTGTTCATATATTGGTTATCTCAGGATCTCACAGTTCATCTTGACTAGTGAGCCCTGGGTATGGAAACTGCATATCCCATTTCTCCTGAGCTTGTGCTTTCCCTGCAGCTGCCCAGATAGCGTGTGGAGGGAGCCTGTCCCTGTTGTTCATCTTCAGGTGACAGCACCAGCCTGCAGGCAGATACCATTCTTGGAGATGAGAAGTTGTAGGAAAGAGGTGAAATGCCTGGTCAAAGGTGTTACAACTTGGAGGCAGCAAATGTGAGTAAGGGAAATAGGAGGGAAAAGGGATCTGGGAGTGAGTGATGGAAAGGATGGAGCCACTCGTCTGCTTCATTTACTACACAGTTTCCTATTACTGCAGCAAATGAAGCTGGAATTCTACTGACAGTCTCCTTCACTACATAACCTAAATTAATCCCCAGAGCATCCTGTACACTAAATGAAGCAGGATCCTGTGGAGAAAAATAGTAGAGCCTTAAAAAAAATTAAAGCCTGCGTTGCACTAGGGGGCTGAATTAACTTTGCACTAGCAATCTCAGTTCTGGCTTTTCTTAACTTTAGTGTGCTTATCTTGGCAACCGTAGCATCATTTTAATCTAAGTCTGGGGGAGAAGAGGGTTGTGATAAACATAGACAAATTTTATGCACAACTGTAGAGCATGCAGGGAACATTCAACCTGCTATATTCTTACGGAAATACAACTCTTCCTGACCTCATTGTGTCATTGATTTGAGGAGACAATTTGCCTATGACTTAATCATTTTTACTTTCAAAATACTACAAAAAGAGAAGACTCACAGACAGAAATCTAGGAAGGGGGTTTCTTAAAGAGGGAACTGTGGAAGGGAGATACTTGCAAAATAGCTGTTACAGTTACCATGAAAACGATTAATAAATCCTAGCACATCTCTTCAACAGTTTCATCTGTATTATGTAAATAGCTATAGCTTCCAGGTGTGTTGACCCACCTAGCAGTCTGAAAGTGAGCGCTCTTTGTGAATTATTTAATAGTTGGATTACAAATATTAATCATAAAAAGGACTGAAGCATTTTCTTAGAACACTTTTTGAATCTGGCTTTGTTTGCAGGTCTCTTAATGCAGCCTGGGACTGTAACTAATAGGTGCGCATGAAGAAAAACATTTCACTCTGCAGCCTTTTCCGCCCACATCTTTAGGGTTGCCAGAAATCCTATCTGTCAGCTAAAATGATGTTAAAGTTCTACACTGCTCTAATCCAAATATGACAGAGAATAGGATTAGCAGGAGCTGTTCAAATGTGATAAAATAAATGAATAAAAATGAGTTGAAGAGGAAAGCATGATATTAGTGGAACATGACCCAATTATATATGTAAAAATATACTCAACAAAATAGGTCAGAAATACTTGACTAGATGCATTTACATATTGTTTTGAATATGGAGTCTCTGTGTAGCCGTAATAGTATTATATAAGATTTTGATATCTGTGTATTTATCTCTAATGAACTCCCATAAATACATGTAATTGAAGTGAGGCACTGCAGTCTGACTCTTTCTAGAATATGAGACTACATAAACCAGGACGTCAGGTTCCTGAATTGATGCAGTCTTCGTTTTGCTTCCTCTTTCTCTTCCATGACTCTTGACGACAAAATTTCAGTAGGTGATTTATATAAATTGAGAAAATAAATTTGTTGATATTGAAAGACCTGGGGTGCAACTGAAAGAAAAAAATGGAATTAACTCTTCCAATAATGAATACCCTAGAAACAAGCTTTAATAGTGCTTCCAGATTAATAATACAATCTCAAAGGTAGGCATAGCTTCCTAAACAGTAGTTGAATGTAACTCTTATTTCTCAAATTGTATTGTCAATTTTCTTATACTGAAGAAATGTTAAATTAATCTGCTAATTTAAAGAGGCAACATGCACAGCTTACAACTTGAAGTTGTTATCCAGTTCTCATGGCAATATTAAGACTATTACAATCAACTGCTCCCTTTCTCTAACGATAATAAAGGAAATATCTGACACGGACTGAAAAAGAGAAATGATGTTCAGATCAGATGTAGCTATTTATTTTTGGTTCCCTTATTTTCTCATCATGTGAGTGATCCATCTCTATATCTTGATTAGAAAAGTCTAATTTTTGTAATCTTAAAATATCTTCAAATATTTTTAGGTAACTAGAACTACTACCATTAATTGAAGAACAGGGTAAATTAGAAATTTATAGGGTATTTGCTGGGATTTGTTTTAAAATCTGGGGTTATTTTCTTTGTTCTATAAATAAAAGTAGTCTGAAGATCAGTGTCTTTAAAATAGCTATTGAACTTAAAGTCAGAATTAGTTGAACAAGCAAGTGACCTTTTAGTGTATTATGAAGCTAGTTGAAAATGGTCTTTAAATCCTGCTTTATCTTTCTTTAGCTAAAGAAAGCTCACAGTTAGAGGCTGGGTTAACTCTTTCCTCAAGAAAGGTGAGAGCAAACAAGGCAGCACTGAACACAAGAGAACAGCAGTACGGAGAAGGAAATTTATTCTATCAATCTGCTAAAAAAAGAACAGCATGGATTGCTTGTATAGACAAGACTTCTCCTAATGTAAGGAGGCTTTAAAATATTAGTACTAATAAATTCCTGTTTCCTGTATTGCAAGTTCTTTTTGAAACATTCAGAAGAAGAATGTACTTTATTGTTTTATGGATGACTATTTAGAATAACTAGCTATACCTGAGAAACCAGACATATATTTAAAATAAGTTTTTCATAGCTTCACTCTGACTTGGTGTCATTGGAAATACTTTACCAAATGGTACAAATCTATAGGAATTCATTGTCTTAACCACTGGAAATCCAGATACTAATAACAAATGGTCTTTTTCTGGTGTGAATTTAGTTGACTGTAAATAATTATAGCAGGCAGAGGTCATATGGTTTGGTTGTTAATAAACATCACACCAAATTTATGAAATGTGTTTTTTAGAAGTGACTTCCTCCAGTTATACCAGGATTGGTATGTATTTGTCCAGCGGCAGAATTTGTCTCCCCATATATAATAACCTGTATAGTATATTATGGTTTTCTTGTGATATCTAGAAAGAAACATCCTCCACCAGAGTAGGGGAGTGCGAACCTATAGTAGCCCAGCTTGGGCTGTCATCGAACCTTCCTTCCTCCCTTCCTCCCCTGACCTTGTGGTCCTGCTCCCTCTTATGTCATTTCTTGCTCTTGTATGACCAGATGGAAAGTCGGTTCAAGGAACTCGGCCAACAGAAAGTGAATCCAGGAGAGGAAAAAATGTAATTATTTTGGCTGGCTCAGATTGCTGGACTTGCTCATAACTTACTCGTTTAAGTGTGAGTGCCAGTGCAAAGGAGGAGGCACGACTGCATGGCCAAGGGCAGGAGGCTGGAAGCTTTCGTTTAGATGCTGCTATGGAGCTGTACAGTAGGTAGTAACTTTCTAGACAAGTTGAGGGGTTAACAGTAGTCATGATTGATTTTCCTTGTTATGTGGTTTGGGGAAGGAAGGGAGATTGTTTCTCCTTGTTGCAAATCTACATTTAACCATTTCTAATAGAGCAGAGTATACTTACTCTTTTATTGCTAAATCCTGTGTGTTAAAAGGGTTGATTTGGCACTTATCTTGAAGGAGGTACCTTGCATTATATTCGGGATATCAGGCTTTCCCAGTTTTGCATTCCCAAATGTCTTCCCCTGCATTATGGCATCTATAAAGAATCTTGACTTTTTTTTTTGGGTAGTCATTCTTCCCAGTGCAATACATAGAGACACTAATAACTTATAAATGATTACACCTCTACATTCATGCACAGAAGTAAAATGAATCTAGTGTTCCATTCTGTAATGTATCCTGACCATGTTATCGATCCAGGCGTTAGTGTAAGGCACGAGGCAACTTGGCACTAGCTGGTGCAAAATGCTACTTTCAAGGGAGCTTCAGATTTTATGCCTTGATACAGTTCCTTATAAACCCAAATATGCGCTCATAAAGATGGAGGAAAACATGAAGATCTTGTCTGTACACTGACAAATGCCACTTCATAAAATTCCTGATTTCAGTGGCCCATAATGGGTGTGCTCACCCAGTATAAATGGCCAAAGTCACTCGTGTCCACTGGTCTTTTATTTGCTTCAGTAGATAGCAGCTGAGAACTGGGATTCTTGGCTTTGTACCATGTTGTGGTTTAACCCGAGCTAGCAACTAAGCACCAGGCAGCCGCTCGCTCACTCCCCCCCGGTGGAATGGGGGAGAGAATCGGAAGGGTAAAAGGGAGAGAACTCGTGGGTTGAGATAAGAACAGTTTAATAGTTGAAGTAAAATAAAAGAGAACGGTTAAATAGGTAAAGCAAAAGCTGCGCACGCAAACAAGGCAAAGCAAGGAATTAATTCACTACTTCCCATCGGCAGGCGGGTGTTCAGCCATCCCCAGGAAAGCAGGGCTCCATCACGCGTAACGGTTACTTGGGAAGACAAACGCCATCACACCAGATGTCCCCCCCTTCCTTCTTCTTCCCCCAGCTTATATACTGAGCATGACGTCATGTGGTATGGGATAACTCTTTGGCCAGTCTGGGTCAGTGCCCCTGGCTGTGCCCCCTCCCAGCCCCCCCCCCCCCCCCCCCCCCCCCCCCCCCCCCCCCCGTGCACCGGGCAGAGCACGGGAAGCTGAAAAGTCCTTGACCAATGTAAGCACTACTTAGCGACTATTTAGCGGTACTTAGCATCGCCATTGTTCTCGTCCTAAACCCAAAACACAGCCCCATACCGGCTACCAGGAAGAAAACTAACTCTATCCCAGCTGAAACCAGGACAGACCAGTGCGCAATAGGAGAAATAGGATGGATAAATAGCTTTTCATCAACAAATTTTCAGTTTCCAGTCTTTGTTCTCAGAAGAAACTTGTATGGGCCATTCCTTTTTTCTTTTTTACCTTGTGCAAATATTAAATGTTTACTTTGCTAGGAATATCAACAACTTCTAGTGACCTTCTTATCAGAAGCTCTACTGTGTCCATGTTTTAGTTGGACTGACAATCTGGCTCATGAATAATTGTTAGTGAACAGGCTTAAAATCAATGGGAGTTGTTTTTCTAAAAGGCTTTTTTGCATCAGAGCCTTAGAGTTTAACAGTTAACACTTTCTTAACATTGCAGTTCTGTTGCACATTGCATCTGCATTTTTTTTTTTATATTCAGGGTGTTGGAAAAGTTGCATTTCCTGCGTTCTTAATGAAATGACCCATCTTGACTTGCCATTATAGAGAAGGAACAAGATAACTGAGAAGTGGAGAGCATAGAAGGTGGACCTGAGCAGGGATACATGGGAATGAGTAATCCTACATTACTTTTTTCAGGCTGTTTTTTTGCTTGGATGGGGGGAATCTAGAAATTAATTTTCTTTAAGTTTAATGTGATAACATTAAAAAGTCATTACTTTGAAGCTACTGAACTGGATCGTCATACCTGCTGTTGCTTCACCTGGGGAAAACTGTAGTTTAGAGATCTCTTGTCACAGATACCTCAAAATAACTGGGCATTCTTTATGATAATGCTCTGCACTTAAAATTTTATTTATAAGTTGTATATGACATCTGAGAGCCTGACAAACACTGAAGTCTAATGCCCCAACTTCAAGGCGTGATCTCTTCCCTCAGTCCATGTCATGAGATGTCAGCTCCTGTGAGGGTCAGATCCACTGGTGTATCTAGTTGCACACTCAAGCAAGGCACCCAAAATCTATTGCTACTTATGGAATTCTAGTTTAAAATGGCTTTTTGAAGGCCATCTGCTGAATTCCTTGCAGGGCTGGGAATGGACTCCATACAGACACAGGACCACAGACAGCTTTGCCAGCGTTGAGTAACTCCTGTCTGGTAAAACTGGGGGTGGGGTTCACATATTCAGCTGCTGTTCTTCTAAAGCCAACGTTAAACTAGTAGATTTTCAGGAAACAGGAAATTTTCAGGAAATTTCAGGAAAATAGGAAAAGGCGCACCTTCTAGGAAGAGCCATTTGAGGTATGCCACAGTCTTGCTTATTTTTGTTACCTGGTTTGTTTTCTTGTTTTACTAAAGCTGTAGGTACTGATTTAGGCTTCAACAGTCTGAGAGAGGGGAAAGCAGGAATGTGCCTTGAGCATGTGTGGTGTGGGAGGTTTTTTGGGGTTTGTTTTCTTCTGTGTGTTAAAACCCCACCCTCGAGTATTTTGATGCTGAATGTTTCTTCTCCATCTATGGAGAAAATGTAGAAACTTGGAGGGGTTAAAAAAAAAAAGGTAATTGGGCTTTGCAAAGCTAAAAAGCAACTGTGTGATGTCATGCAGGCCAGGACATGAGAGATGGTTGAAAACTGCTTGTGGACTTGTTTTGTCTGTATAGCTTGTGGTGTTTTGCTGTTATTATAGTGCCTTTTATCTCATAGACCATTTGACTGAGTGCTCGCATTGAGAGTGGTTCTTAATGGAAGACGGTGAACGTTTATCTTGCTCTGTTTGGACAGCGAGTCTCGGAAAATGGATGGGAACAATACACTGGTGGCAGTGATCAATTTAAGACTTAGGATCCTTCCTTATTTTTTATTTTTGGTAAACAAAAATGTTGATATTATTGAAGTTTTCAATAGTTTCAATTCCCCCCTTAGACAAGGGAGGAAACGGGCACTGTAAATCCAAGCTGAAGCTTGGGTTGCGCTTGTGCAAGAACTCGGGTTTTTCATACAGCAGTGAAATGACCACGAGGTGCGGGTCGGGACAGACGCCTCCTCATCAGACCAACTGACCTGCTGGTGAGTGCCTCCATGTGAAGCTCACTCATCTTCACCTTGAGGGTGAAATGTGCAGAGCCAGCAGAAGAATTGTCATCCAATACTGCAAAAATGCTATTCCAGCGACTTATGCCTTGAGCTTAGTGATTTATATAGAACACTTTTTTAAAAATTTCATTAATGTTTTAAAATTGATGATAGGTTTTTAAGAATAGGTTAGTATGCAGAAATTATTAAAACTAAAACCTCCCTCCCTGTCTATAGCCTAGTATTCCTTTCATTCACTTTTGCAGCAGTACCAGGCTGACAGACTACACTTTAAATTTAGAAATATACATGGGATTTGGAAACAGCATAATTCTTTTATATTGTCGTCTTTATTCCTTTCTTCTTTTCATTATGTCACTTCTATCTTTTCATCAGTAAAACGGGGTTGTTAAAGCATTGTTAATAATGATGTTGTTAATGCTGCTGCTTAAAACATTTTGTTCCACTCACACAGGGCCAAAACAGGCTGTAGGATGAGATAGTAACTAGAAATATTTAATTACCATCTATACTTATGTTTTCTGTCACAAGGAAGATGTTGGAGATCAAGCCAAAACATAATGTCTTCTCTGCCTCTGAAGTCCTAGGAGGTCTGGTTGCAAGGTTCCACTGAAGAGATGGGTGGTGTTGTACCTGGTGTCAGTTATTAGCTGTTATAACATGTTCATTTATGGAAACTGATAGTTAGTTTCAGACAGTGGATTTTAGCTCAAGGAATAATGATTAAAATCTTACTGGGCCAGTGTTTTAATGAGTTGGCCTGATAGTGGCATTTACTCACAGCAACTGTAATATTTTATGCTAAGTGTTGTTTAAGTGTGTGTATATTTGTGATTTGAATTACAGAGAATCAGCACTGTAGCTGCTGAGGTCTGTAGCTCCACTGGAAACTTCTGGGTTCTTTTATAAACAGGGGAAATCGCTCACCTTTGGATCAAAGAGAAGAGGGGCCTTCCTCAAAAGCTTTCCTCAAAGCCCAACTTTTCTTTGAATGAAGAAAATACTACAGAATTTCATATTACCATTACTGTACAAGCAGTGAATGGCTGAGCCCGAGTAGGTACCAGAAACCATGAAACCAAAGCTCTCAAAGAAGGAAAATGATAGACAGATCCTACTCTTCAGACAGCAGTTACCAGGCTCAACGCAGCTGCTATTCTTTGCAACACTGCTGCCCCCTTCAACCTGAAAATAGGTAAAATACACTGGCTACTCTTTGAAATATAAGATAGCTTGAAAAGAGATTATCAATGCTGTATCTACTTATACGACTGTAGTTTCAGTCTATCAGGTTTACAGTGCACCCTTGAAGAACAAAAGAATGGTTATAGTTTAGTAGTTTATAAATCCTCATTTGAGGCTGCATGGGCTTTTGAATTACACTTGAGACTGTTCTATTTATTTTAAGTTCATTTATTTCCATCACATCCACCTTTCATCCAAACATCCTCTGACAACTGTATTTCACTTAACACTGCATATTGTAATTTGGGCTGCTGGCTTGCTGATGAATGTTTGGATTTATAAAATAATACTTTTATCCATATCTTCTTTCAGTCCATTTAAAGCCTGTGTCTCAACAAAAAACCCACACCTTCTTTCCACTCAGTAAATCTGCCACTCATGTTGCGTCTGACCTATCCTGCAGAAATCGTAGCTTTATTAGTAGGGAGGAAAAATAAGTGTGTGTGTGTGTGTATATATATATTTTGTGTGGGGGAAGAAAAATAAGTATATATATATATTTTGTGTGTATAGACATAAAATCCGTATAAAATAACAATAAAAGCCCTTGCATGCCAAGAGGAAAGTCTTTGTTTTGTAGTACTTGAGATAGCGTTTAACTCCATCTTGAAGTCACATGAGGCATAGCAGTTCTGGGATATGTTTGAAGCACATGGCATATCCTGCCCATGAAAGGAAAGAAAGATATGTCATGACACAGTCTCCTCTCGGGTAATCTCTGAGATTGTAATGTGAGTGATAAGAAGGGAGAGAACTGTGAAACTTTATAAACAAGCACTTTTTAATTAAAATTGTCTTAATTGTCTTGTTCTTCATCACTCAAGCTTTGATATAACAAAAAGCAAATTCCAAATAAAATACTTTGTAATTACATTTTTATGGAAGACTGATTTATCTGAGGAAGAGGAATGTTTTTGTGGCAACTTAAATTAGTTTTTCTTACTTAAATTTGAGTTCTTTGACATGATCTACAGAATCAATTAAAATAATTGTGTAACTTACAGGTTAAGTATTATATCAACATTTAGGAAACATGAATGTGAGCTTTGATATAAAACTTGCACATTACTACTGCTAGGTTTTACTGAAGTAATTAAAATGATCAGAATAGGAATTAATTTAGGCCATGTGTAAAATGATCAAAAGTATATGCTTGTTTCTTTAGAAAAAGTAACACATGGAGAGTTACTTTATTTGTCAGTAGAGCTTTTTCTCTTTAACCACAATAGCTGACATGTTCTAGGATTCATCTTCTTTTGTAACATTTCAAATAGAAAATTAAAATTATATTTTTTAAAAAGTTACTGATCAGAATAACTTTTTGACAATATTGATTCATCTTGGTTTTACTTCAAAGTAGGTGTTTGAAAATGGCAATCAACTTGTTTAAACAGAAAAAAAAAAAACCAAAGAAAACCCTTCAAAAGCACAGGGACCAGCAGGATATTAATGTCTGTGGATGATTAGCAATCAACTTGAAGTAACAAATGCATCACAGAGCTCACTTATGGGGTGGGGGGAAGCCCTGCAACAAAACACTTGATATGCACACCCCACAATGCTACCCAAAATGTGTTATGAGATATAAACATATTTTCTAATCTTTCTGCCCAAGGCTGATTTTCGTTTGGAAAGCATAATAAAGTAGCAGAATAATTAAAACTTACAGTACAAAAGATTAAGCAACGCAGGATTCTAGAGTAGTTCCAGTTGTTCCAATTTCAACATCAGTAACCTGAAGTAGTACCTAACTGTTCTAAAGATGAAGTATGCCCTCTGAAAATTGTAACAGAATTACCCAACCAGAAAAACATTAAACTGGAGATAATTCTGGTTGCTATTTTTCATGAGGGTTCAGAATGCTAATGCTTCGGTTTGTAATAGGGTATCAGAGCAGGTGATAGTGATGCTGAGGGGGCTGTTAAGCTGCTTACATGTGCAGTCACGTTTTTTTCCTTGTTAGACAAAAACTTTTATTCATGTGTTTATACTAATCAAGAAATGCATTTTAAAGCAATTATGCCATCTACAGAATTGTTTGTAATTATGAAGTGCATTAATCAACAGTTCTGATCTGTCTGATTAGTAATTTTTAATCATAAGCCATGAAGAAAACACAGATGTATTGTAAACAAAAGTAATTGAACTCCATATTGTGAGTTGTGTTCAGATGTATGTGAAGAAACAGTTGGTTGGTATGGCCTAGACTACTTGATGGAAGATATAAGAGCACATTGGTTTGCCCAGGTTTTAGATGAGCTTGGCCTATAAGGATGGCTCTGTCAGCCACTCCTCCATGCTGCTTTGTAACTGTCCAATCTTCCACCTTGTACGGCCAGCACTGAAATAACCTCCTGCAGTGGTGCCTGAATGTGTGTAAGCATGTTTCTTGCTTTGGTGGGTTTGTTGGTTTTTTGTAATAAAAGCTAAAACGACTGTAAAAAAACCCCAAAAAACAAAAAAAAAAACCACCCCAAAAAACCAAACCAAAACCCAAACCTTGTCTTGTCCTGTTTAAACACCCAATTTGAGTCACCTTGGTCTCTTCTGCAACTGGTTTCTCCCCCTTTGCGGTCAGGCTGCCTTCTCTGAGCAGTCTTTTTCGATATCAATCTTTTTCGATATGTTGGTGGAGATGGTGAGCTTGGCCAAAAAGTGTATAGAGAGAATAATTTTATTTACTTTTTGTTAAAATAATTATTATTCTTTGTTTTCTCACTTCCTCACGCATTCCCTTAATCATCAGCCATGCACTGGGAGGGATATTAAAATATGGTATATCGGCTATTTATTTTAATACTTTGCTATAGTACTGGTAAATATTTAGCTTTATATTACATCTATTATGTTTCTTAGCAAGCCTTTGAAAACAGAATTTACCCTAATCCAATGCTGTAATTTTTCTGACAGAGAATGACTCAGTAATGTCATCACACTAATAAACAGTGATCAAAAACATCCATTAGAATTCACATATCTAATGAAGATATTTTTGTTTTATTTCTCTGATTCTTTTAGTGAATTTTGTGCTGCTTTCTGAACGGACAGTAAATATCTGTTTATTTGGTTATTACTAAATACCATTCCAGAAGTTAAGTGCTATTAAGATCTAGTCATGGCATTAATTATGGAGAAGTATTTTTGCCCAGAATAAGTCTTTACTATCTTTGGGATATCATTTTTCAATTTGGAGTTCGAAGATTTCCTTTGCCACAGTCTGGAAGACTGTCAATGAATTGGCCTTGGTGTTTGGGTGACATTAGAAGGAGATTTTCTTTTTCTCCTAAAAACCCCATCATTTTCTCCTTAAAGCATTGTGGTGTTTGGTAAATATCTTGTTCCCAGGGATGGTCAGGTGCTGTGTTAATGGTAGTGGTATGGTTTAACTTACTTTCACATCACTCTCATTAGGTAAACTGCTGGTCTCAAACAGCACTTCAGTATTTGTAAACAGTCTAAATGAAATGCTCAGCTGCTCTTGAGATCCAGCCACGCAATTGTGTGGGTAAAGAATGCGTCTCTCTTCCTGACAACTCCCCCGTGTTCACTGGCACTGGTTTTCCACAGTTGTAAAATAACATAGTGAAGGCCTCATCTACTCCCTTATGAAGATGACCTTCACTGAATGCAGCATGAGGAGGTAAACAGCATCCAGGTGTTAACCAAAGCAAGTGTCACAATACTTGTGAGTTAGAAAACACCAATATTCCTAACAAATTTTGATCACAATCTAGCTGTGTGGCATGTTTTGGAATATTGAAGGGCAATTTTGGTAACTACTTTCTCAGATCAGCCGGTTGAGTAAGTTTACACAAAAAGGGAGTACGAATGGTCAGTAGCATGAAAATGCCTTAATATCCATGTCCTTTATAACTAAACTTATTAGCAGGAAAATCATCTCGGATGTATGGTTTTGATTGGGCATAAATATGGAAGAAAGGAAAACCAAGCTATGTTTCTTTCTTAAACTGATGCATTACTGTGTAACTTGAATCTTCTTTTCCCCTCAGTCTTTTAAACACTATTTCCTTAGCACTTTATGTAGTGCTTTTCAGGTTCAAAGCCCTTTACACAAATTATTTTAATTAGCTTTTACATCTCCTCTGAGACAGGTAAGTAAATATCATTATCTTCATTTTTACAGACAGGGACTGTCATCTGGAGAGGTTAAGTTACTTGCCCAAGGCCACAAGGGGGAATATTGTCATAGCTAGTTCCAGAAGCTCAAGAGCTGTTATATCCTCAGTCCTTTACTTTGTTTGCTAGATGGCAACTTGAGTTGTTAATGGTTACTCCTGTGTTACAGAAATATGTTCTGTGATTTTTACCTCTTTGGTCTTATCAATAGTTTAAGCAAGGAAGAAATCAGATTTTCTGTAGTCAGATTATAGCCTAGTAACACAATTTCCTTCAACAGAAATGTCAAGTTACTTTCCTGCTATGTCTATAATTAAGTAGAAAAGGTAGTAGGAAATACCCGGTACAGTTTTTCCATGGGATACTGCCCAGTCCACAGGCACTTTCTCAGTTCAGGTCATGCTACACCTGCAGCTCTGCTTTATGGGAGATGGACAAAACACAACCTATGGAGACTTTTCTAAGCCATGTGTGTTGGATCTCAGAAAAGTACAAATACTGACTGCGTGTGCTTCTGCAGAGAGCTCTTTTCTTACATAAAGAAGATACAGAAGCAGGGATCGGTGGGTTTGTATTTATGTAATTCAAAATACCACACTGCTTTTGTTACTGTGGTTTGGAGGCTATTGTGTTGCATGTCTGCAAAAAGAGTTCTGCCTCTTGATCTTGTCCTCAACTAGAGGATGTTTAAGCAACCAAGTTTGCTGATTGAATTTTCTGTTTCTTGAACTTTGAGATGGTTAGTCACAATGTAAAGAATTTAAGGGACTTGGAAGACTAGCCAATATTATATTTTAAAAGGATAACAGATGGAAAAGAATGGGAAGGAACCTTGATACTTTAGAAGTGTATTACATGTCCCTAACGGCTATACCATAAAAAATGGAAATGTAGCAAATATATGTATTATGTATATAACATTATAACTGCTAGTGACCCTTATTTTCCACAGAGAGCCACTCGCTGGTAGACTGTGCTAACATTAGCACCGTGTTACAGTGCAGGATGCTGAGGCTCAAGTTGCCAATAAATGGGGAAATGGGTGAACACTTGCAGATGTCCAGTCAAAGAAGTGATGGAGGACAAATGGGAAGGGGAAGGTCTTTTAAGGAAGCTTCTCTGAGCAGCAGTTGTAATGATTAGGACAAGAGCTCAAACTTGAGAGAGCTCATGCCCTTTCTTGTCCAAGCGGAGGCAGACCTTTTCCTTGCTAACTTGAGCTTCAATTAGCGTGAGATTGTTCTGTCATGTTTTCCTTGTTTCACAAGGAGATATATTGAACTTGAATGATTTACCCTCACAGAGGCACTTGCTTCTTTTGAGATTTCTTAGGTGGTGTGAGATTTCTCTGTGGGGCTGCTGGGTGCTATGCAAGAGCCATCAGAAATCCGCACCCCGCTGCAGTGGTGGGTGAGCTTCTGGGAGATGCTTGGCACACCTGAGGGTATGGGTATGTCAGGTAGCACCCCGCATCTCACTGGGGCTTCTCTGATTGCATCTTCTGAGTCCTGTAAAACACTTAACAGATTATAAACCTCTTTCTCAGTTACCTTGCACAGATATTTATACCAGAATGGGAAGATGAAAAAGTGGAAGGAGCCCAAGCAAGGCAATGACATAACATGCTTTATGAATCCAAGTGAAGGAAAAAATACTGAGTGTTTTGCCAGACGTTCTGGAAGCTATGTGCTCAGCATATGTGTGGCAAGAGAGATTTGATTAACTACCAACGGGGTAGCAAAATTAGTCATCGGTTGAAGTGTTAGGTAATTCTTCTTGATAATGATTAAAGTAACCAGAGTCTTTATGGATAGTTAGTATGTAAAGCTTGACAAATTAAATTGTTATTGGCTAGCATGCTGTCCCCCCTTCCAAACACACATACTCCCTTTTATATTGAGCTACGGATTATCTTGAACTATTTGTGGGACCCAAAAATAAATAGTTTCTCTGTTGCTGGATATTATGAATTATGGAAATTAACTATACAAATTACTTATTAAAATTTGCCCATTTCCCAACACTGAAGTCCCCCAGGTTTGGTTGCTTCTAAAGGATCATCTAGAAATTTTGTTAGTAAAACTTTAATGATACGCAATCAATTTCTGTAAGTATGAACTAAGGGTATCTTTCACTTTCCTTTGCCGTTGTGGCTTGCATGGCTTTCTATATGAGATCACTGCAAGCAATCCAAGACTTTTATTTACTTTTTTTCTTTTTCAAACTCTTTATTTGACATTATTTAGATGGTGAATACGCCTCAGTTAGCAAAAAGCTGCAAATTTGTGTGTTAGGGTGAAGAGGTTGGAGTGATATCATGTTCTCTGACTTCTGACCTTTTCTCTCTTCTGACTCCATGTCGTCACTGGCAGTGCAAACCAGTGTTGTCAGCCTCGTGTGTCCTGCAGTCACAGTTTAACTGCTCAAAATCTATGAAGCTGATTTTGTTTGAATTTTGAAACTTTAAATCTGGCCACCTGTGTTACTCCTAGCTGTTCGTAATGGTATGCAGCAGCAGGACAGACACATTTCTGGGGCTACTGGAAAGATGAAGGAAAAAGTAAAATATGTAGGTGTGATAAAGGCAAAGATTGTTTAGAAGAATGTTGAAGGGAATATTTTGGAAACAGCATAGCCTTATGCTTTGTTTTAAACAGAAAAGAGAATTTGGAAAAGAAGCCGTGTATTCCTGTTGTCTCCCTGCTTTGAGCTTCTTGCAGGCAGGTAGGAAGACCTGTTGATTAGGAAAGCCAGCATCCAGCTGCCAAATTCACTATCAAGATCAGAAAGAAGCCAGGGAGACAGAGAGAAAAAAAAAAAACCAACCAAAAACCCAACACTGATTATATCAAGATCAGGAGTCCTTGATAATGGATCCGTATGTTAAATCAGAGCAAGAGATAAGCTAAGATCAGAAGTGAAATACCTGCAGCAGGAGCAAAAACTGGAATCAAAGGAAGGAACAAGGTGGTGAACTCATCCTGCTGCTTCGAGGTCTTCCATGTGGCTGCCTGCTGGCTCCTTGGGGTAGGTCCGCTTCTTGCAGGAGAAGTCACAGCTATGATGCCTGATTTGCCCCTGAACAGGCAATGATTCATTATTGTCCATGTGTGATAGGGTCTTTAAAAGTCATGATATCAGAAGAAATTATTGGAGAATTGCAGAAGATAACAATTTCCATGCCAAACCAACTTCAGGGCTACTGCACAAAATTCTGAACAAATGCTTAGAAACAAAAAAATGTTTTCAACTGTTGTTCTTTCTAAAGCGAATAGCATCTTAGGACAAATAACCAGGGAGAGCAACAGGACAAAGTGGTGAACAATAGCGTTACCATTTTCAATACTATATTCACTTCTCGCTGAAGCATTATGTTCTTGTCATGTTCAGCGCTGAAGTTTAACTAAAGACTTCTCAGGAAGTCCTGTCTCTTATTTAAAGCTGCGATGCTGCTTTGTTATGCTAGTTTGAGTAATAGCAAAAAAATCTAGCTTTGAAGTTTAATGGATTGTAAGTCACACAAAGAGTAATTTTAATCAGTTTTTAGTGTCTAGATATTCTTGGCATTGTAAACGATTGCATCCTTCCAGGTGACATTTTCTTGGATGGTAATCCTTGAATAAAAGGTAAAGCAAGCTAACCTGACTCTGTAGTTACTTGGAATCATCTTCCATTTTGTTAAGGTCACTTGGTTTTAGTGTGACACTTACTGTTCATCTCAGATTAGGTGCAGGAAGACATACTGCTTCTATTGCCTTACTTCAGAGGTAAAAATGGCCAAAAGCCTATTTATTTGCATATACAGGAATGATGGACCAGACAGTCACTTCTTAGACCTTAAGGACCAATCCAAATATTTGTATAGGCGGTTTGAATCTTTCCCTTCTTTTTAAAGAGATGGATCAATCTTCAAAGGAATCACTTCTAAGAGAAAAACAAAACAACTGAAAAATAGTCAGATATTATGCAATACACACTAAACTTACAAAAATGAATCATGTAGCAACAAAAGTGGGAGCTATGATTACTAGCTTTAGCAAGGAAATTGCTGTTGCCAGGAAGAGTCCAATTATTTGAACAGTTCTAATACATAAGTGTATATCTTCCTTCCCCCTTTTTGTAATAGGATGGGGAAAAGTAAGGCTTCAACTTCGAGCTAGAGCATAAGTAATCTTTTAAGTAATACTTTTCAATTTTCTCATATAAAAACTTAATTTAGTGTGCATTATGGATGAAGTCTTACCTGCCACAGGAATGATATCCTATGGTGATATTGAATGATAATTACACTACTGATGACTTTAAAGAGTTTACCATTTGATATAGCCCTGGCTGGTAAAACTAAATCTTGTAATGTGTGCTAAATTAACATTTTATATGCATAGGGAAAGGGAGCGAGAGCTTTTGCAGTGCCTTGTTTTATAGCCTTTTGCTTCAACATAACAATCTTAATTTTTACATGACAGTGAATTTTTTCAGATGTGAAATACACAAGTTTAATTTAAACTTCATTTATGTAGCTAAATGGTAACAAGAAGCAATTTTGAAAACCTGGTTATATGATAGATCTATAAGCTAAACTCAATGTCTCTTGTTAAAATGAGGAAGTATTTATTTTTCTTTGCAAGTAAAATTTGAGGGTTTTTAGCAGAAAGAGAGAACATGGAGCAGCATACCACTTTATTTGAATATAAGTGAAAATACAGTCTTCAAAGAGCTGGGCTTCAGACTTAAAGTACAGTTCACTTTTTACTGTGGTGGGTAAGTTAGGTACCATTTTGCAGAACAGGGATACAAGCCGATGTTGATCTTGGGTGGTTCTCACAATTTAGCATGTATATATGGGATAAAATTACAGAGAAGATCAATGTTGAAGCTGCAAAATCAAGCACTAAAACCTAGGCAGTGCTGACAATAATGTTGCCCAGGCAACTTTATTTCCACTGTCTTCATATGTTAGGATAAGGTTCTTTCCCCATGATCATACAGGAATAGAAGAAACAATTTTTTGTTTCTTGATAGTGTCTCTAATCTCCAAAGATATTCTCAGTCTTCTTGCAGTCCTCAGTGTTATTTACTGCCCATCTCATTGTCCAGCTGAGATGGAGGACTGAAAGCTTAATATATAATTAAAAACCACAAGGAGGCTAAATTAAGGCTGTATCTTGCTTTATATGGTACCAGTAAAATGCAGAACATTATCGATATGTGTAGCAGAGGAAATGGATGTGGGGTTCATGTTGTCATTAGTTTTATGTCAGTTTTCTCTAGCAAGAATAACAGGTCAGATTTAGGATCAGCCACAGCTAGCAATTTTTAATAGCTTCAGCCTGGCCAAATTTGCATGTATTTTCATGGGTCAGTGCTTTTGACTCCTTTCCTATATCCACTCCTATTTTAAACAAAGCAAGTGGACTGGAAAGAGTGTGGGGAAGGTGGAGGAGGGAGGCAAGAGAATGCTAGCACTTACAAAATTGTGTATTTATTCCTCAGCTTAGTTTCTGAAAACCAGTATTTCAATCTAAAAGCTTGTCATGTCTCTCCCACCCCCTCCCCTGAAGACTGGCAGAGTAGGAGATGAAGCATAGATTATTTTAGCCCCATTGTTCAGTCTGCCAAAGCTATAAGCAACTAAACAATGACTGTCTAATTAAAAAACATTAGCTAAGTATAATGTAGGCGTTCTGAGCTCTGTATTATCAATGATAAAATGAGATTAACTATATTTTAATATGATTAATCGACTAGAAACCAGCAAAACTGGATGCCAGTTGAAGAACCTGTTTCTTCTACGAATGAATGTAAAAAGGAGGAGAACACCATAGATGCATTTAAGCCAATCCTAAAATAATATTGCTTAAGGAGAGAAAGGAAATTAAATGCCAGGTATGCTTATTTTGGAAGTCATGGGAGATTGTTTATGTGACCTTACAAGCCATTTAATAATCAACGGGACTAGAGAAGAGTAAATGTGTTTATTGATTGAACATTAGTAATTTCGTTTCAGCACGCTGTGTTTAGGGTCTGATTCATGGTGCACTAAAGTGGAAACTTTTCAATAACACGTATGGAACCATCTGTAATAGTTGAGGAATACTTAATTTTGGTGTAGCCATTGCAGTGTTATTTCTTAAAGGAATAGATTAGTTTAACTCCATTATGTATCAGATACAAAGGGGAGAATGGTTTTAGATAGCTGGTTGATAGTCAGATGCAAAATGCAGCTGAACTTTATTACACCAGATTAGCAAAACAGCAAATGCCGAAGACTTGTGAAGAGACAGTGCCAGGACCATTAACACTGACAAGTCCTATCTTCTTGTTTCTGGCCAATCTGCAAATCTAACCTGACAAAGAAAGGCATAAACCACAAAACTCGAAGGTCCAGAGCAGTCCTGCCAGGTTTAAAAAGTACATGGGAGGGAAAAAGAGACCAAAAAGAGAGGAGCAGGGAACATTGGCAAGTGATGAAGAAGCCAGGCCTTACTCTGGCATCTTAATGGGATGGAGAATACACAGTTGAATGAAAATACAGAAATACACTGTTTAAAAAAAAAAAATTCTCTACAGATTAACTTTTCTTTATAAGTAAAACTGTTTCTCCAGAGTGGTGGTGATTTGAGGCCCAGGCTCTCAAAAAGATGCTACCTGAAACTTTGGCTCCCTCTTACAGTGGTGGGAATACACTGAATGCCTAGATTATTTCTAAATTTGTGTAAAAGCTGTGAAATTTCCTACTAAAACACAAGTCCAAAACTGTTAAGTTTTTACCTGGGGGAAAAAACAAACAACAACAAAAAAAGAAACAAACAAAAAACCCCAACAAACAAACCAAACCCCCAAACCACTCAAAAAAACGCTGGTGCGGGAAGCAATGCAGGTAGTCCTACCATTGTGGTAAGCCCGTATAGTCCAAGGAGCTTGAACCAGCCTTTAAATTATTATGGCCAGCTAGGCAAAATTAGCCTAACTTAATTGAATTCAGACCATGACATGTAATCACAAGGTACCTGAATTTTGGAAAAGCTGGTCTCCAGGTAAGAAATTCAGACCTTAGTATGTTATGGTTATGGATAGAGCAGGTGAAATTGGTTACAGTATGTAGCTGGTACTTCAAAGAGCTGTTCTCAAAAACTATTTCTAGACAACATAATCCACCTGACTATGAAATGCAATAGCAGCTGTGATTTCTAATAATAATACTTTTTTTCTGTACACCAAACACATTTGTGTTGACATTTAAGTATTGCTCAGCTAAGATGTTTCACAGCTTGAGGGAGAGGAAAATTTTCTCTTCCTCAACACATCATGATTCTTTTTTCTGAGTGACTAACTTCGACAATAGGGAAGGGGAAAGCACTGAGCAGCAGCAGCAGAAGGGTCACTGAAGGATGACTGTTCCAGTATAGCCTTTCCCCCGGTGTGCCATTTTCTGTTCTGCAGCTGCTCTGTTCTTACTTTCTTACTAATTGGCCCCAGTGCCCCATCAGGATTCCCTTCTATCATAACTCTTCCCACCATCCCATGTTGTTTGAAAGGCTGGTGCCAGCAGTCAGAGCACTTTATCCAAGTACTGGATGCCATTGCCAAGAGAGGCTGGTGACTCCAGTCAAGGAGAGAAAATGGTGTAAGACCTCAGTAAATCTGCCCACCGCAGCACCGCTGGCCATCTCTGTCTGGCAGAATGCTCCATCATATCTCCAGGCTCCAGAAGGTGTTTTGGAAGGCCCAAAGAGTGGCTTGTGACCTTTCTGCACTCATGTGACCTCATAGAAAAACCTCATTCAGAAATACTCACCAAGAAAATCTGTTGGGTTTTTTCCCCTCCCGTCTCTTTTGTTTATCGTTAATATTTGCCACCAAATTTTGACTCCATAATTGATAGTGTTTGCCAATATCTGATTTCCTCAATGTATCCAATGGAATATGGTGCCTTTATGTCCTTTGATAAAGAAGTTTTTAACCTGGGCATAATATACTTTGAGAATGCAACATTAAAATAACCTCACTTATTAGCTGGGGCATTTTAGGCTGACATCAACTATGATCAATAGGCTGTACACACTGGAAGGGTGCTGCCTCTCTGAACTACTCCTCAAGGAAAGAACAGTAACAAAATGACTTCATGGCATTTCTCTTACAGCTCAGAGTGAGTTACGTAGACTGATCATTACTGTGAGTTATTGCTTTTATAAGCCCTTTTTAAAGTTGAGATAACAGCTCACAGTGGCATCTGCAACTCCTCTTGATTTCCTCAGTGCAGTCATATGAAATCTTTGGAGATTAACCTGTAGCACCGTTCTGTTATGTACTTTGAACTTGATCTGTTTTTTTTCCCAAGCTAGCAGTTACACAGTGTTGTGGGAATATCCCCAAGGCAGTGTCTGTTGGAGTTATTAGTAAAATTACATCCCTTTTTTTTTTTTTTAACTGAGATGATGTTTTTCAAACCTATAGCAAGCAGGAGGGATAAGGAATACTTGTCAGTCCCTCTTGTGCGTGTGGTCAGAAAGTTACTTTCTGAAAGTCGTCTTGTGACAAAAGCTTCACAAAAGCTGATAAAAGAAACTGGTATCACTGGGGCCTCATTCAGCTGAAATAACGGTAGTCTGAGGTCTGATTAACTTGTACAGAGTTTGTCAGTGACCCTGGCATAATTTACAACAAGGCTACACTTCTCTGGAGAGCCATCAGCATGTTTTCAAACACGCAGAGTAAATAACTGGTTTTTTGTTTGTTTTTATTTTTAATGCTGTGTTCATTTGTTGTGTATGTGTCCTGTGGACTCTTACATGGTGTAATACAAAATGCTGGGACACAAATCTTAGTCTGTCAGGGAGAGATTCAGTTAATCCAGACCTGCCTCCCTTCACTGCAGCAGAACTATGGTCCTCGCATTCCCAGCTGAATGGCAGAGATTTTCTAAGCCCAGAAGAGCATTTTGCAGCACGAGCAGCTGTAAGCTGTGGCTTCTGGCGTGTGTCGCTGGCAGATACGTCACACGATGCAGACATCCTACGTATGCTCAGACCGCTTCCCCCCTTGCTCTCCTGAGGTAGGTGAGCCTTTTTGTGGAGTCTCTCATCGCCACATAGGAAGGTGGAAGGTTCGTGAAAGGATGCGCATGCTTTTCCATGAGCGATTGCTGGAAAAAGTGGCTAGGAAGAGTTAGTTGCAATATAAGCTATATTGACTTTTTTTATTTAAATATCCCACTTCTATCTCAAGTATTTTCATTGTCTTGCAACTCTTTTAACTTCCTAGCAGGCAGTGACAGTAACAAATAGCAGTTAATCAGCCTATTCATTTTCAAATACGGTCAAGTAAAATTTATAGTTCTGAATTAAGATGTCTTGTAAGGCTTTGAGGTTTTGACAGGTTAATGTTGAGAGGAATAAGTAGACAGTCTCAGGAAACTTGAGTGTTTTTTGGAAAATAGTAGCTCTGCTGTTCTTATAGATGGATTCACCAAAGCTATTTAGTAAAATTGTACTGAATTTTGAGGAGCAACATGGTAAATTGCATGGGTGAGGTGTATATTTCTAATCTTCTGTCACATTCTCTCATTTGAAAGAAGCTGTGAACTTTTTTCTTTTTTTACTGTTTGAAAGGGTGGAATAGACAGATGAAACTTAACAGTATGATATTTGTCTATTGGATCCCTAGGTTTGTTTTTTTGGCTAATCTTCCTGATTTTATAATTCATTGTCTGTTCCCTTTGATTTAGAGACCTACATGAATAGTTTACCTTAATTTTTTTTTTAAAAAAAAGCAGTTTAATTTTCTTAAATGATATATACAGTATCAGTGTAGGGGGAGGCAATTTTTTAAATGCTAAATTTGCAAATGTCGTTTTTTCAGTTAGCAAAATAAAACCTGGAATGGTAAGTGCTTTGAGGGGAAAAAACCAACTATTTTTTACCATGAGCTGGAGAGAGAAACATAATTACTTCCTATTTCAAACAATTTTGCGTAAAACTGGGCAAAATTAAATCTCTGCCACTTCTGCAAAGCAAACCCTCATATCATATTTTTCTTTCAGTGCACTACTAATATTTTATACCATCTCTGGTTGTCAACATCAGCTATAGGATGATTTTAAAACTTTTGCCAAAGTTGTTACATGTGACTGTTGAGTTGTTCAAATTTTATATCCAGTATTTTGTTCACGGGAAAACTGTAGGAGATTGAGTCCAGGCTTAAGGTGATTAACTTTGTGACCCTTGTTTCCAGCTGGAACAGACAAAGGCCTCATGATGTGTAGATGAGAGATCTAAGTGACTTTTACCAAGCTACTTCATAAGTATGTTGCGGGGTAGAAAATCCTATGCATCTTGCTTGGAAATCTTGAATTCTTCAAGCTGTGACAGGGAACGGAGTTGAGCTCCTCCTTCTAGTCCACGTAGCACTGTGATAAGAACCAGGAGGAGTAATAGGGGAAAAAGGGCCCATGGCTTAAGGATTGTTTCCAGATAGTTGATGTGAGCTTTTTAAGAGTTAAACAGGGAGGTAAGGCTACTGTGTGTTCATAACTCACCCTGTTGTGTCTAGGTAATACAGCACATATGGCCTTCTCTCAGGAGATGTGGGAACAGTGGGAGAGCGTAGGTGCCATATGTTCTGCTATACCTAGTCACTTGCAGGAAGTTACGGACGATGTGGCAGCTTTAACTTATAATTTCCTTTTATTGGTGTGTGTCTCAACTTTAATGTCCTCATTTGCATAAGTTTAAATAACTATGTAAATTATAGCTTTGAAACTGACATATGGTATTTTATGTGCACATCTATCCTCTAATGTATACTTAAGGAATACAACACTTTGACTAATAGAGTCCAAATGCTGCACTAGAGACATGTTGCCTGCTTCTAGCATTCCTACATTTTGTGCCTGAAAGAAAGAAAAAAAAGTCCTTTTATTCCAGGACAGTTACATTATGTAGGAGGCTGTTGAGTCTATCTGGAATTCAGACTGAACACAGTATAACATAAACAGTATGTCACTCTGGAGACTAATGGTTTTAAAAAGTCAATTATTTAGATTTTTTTCAAAGCCCAGGTGAAACTAAAATTTCCAATGCCTGAACTTTTGAGGAGGTTATTGATGTAAAATAATTATTTTGGTGTTCTTGGCAAATCCTTAGTTAGTTATCTCTGTTTCACACTTGTGAAATTACAGTAGAAACCGGTACTAATTCCTGCTATAATGCTGTATACAGTTTCTCTTGTGCAAAGACAAATTGTAGTAAGGTGGATTCCATGATGTTTAGTTGATGCAACCGCCTTCATTCTTTTTAAAAAGGCAATTTGTTATATTTAGGGTCCACAGGACAGTTTGTTCTTGTTGAACGGGATGCATTATCATCCAGTTGCCTTTTTCTTTTTTTTTTTTTTGCTATATGCAACCAGTACCATGAATAACTTACGAATAGGAAGCAAGTACATACAGCAGTTGTGTTTTATATTCTCATGTTATAGCATTTAGTTTTTTGCACACATTATGCTATTATTCAGTTTGCTATTTCATCTCCTAACAATGCAGCTGCGGAGTAGCTTCTTATGCAATCACAGGAATGACGCAGAAGACTTTTAAAACTGACACCGTTGCTGGGGTCACAGTTCAAAGTCTTGATCTGTGCTCCTACTGCTGATCCTGTGTAGGCTGTGAGACTCTTCAAGCTGCATCCCTTTACTGTACTATCCAGTCACTTGCAAAGCAATAAAAGGTTTTTGGTGGAACCCTGCTGGACATACAGAAGTTAGACGGTGTGTGGAAAATTCCCTTGGGGCCTTCACAGGTTTGGCGTACTGCATGCCAGGAAGCCTTGCAGTTTATCACTTACTGCACAAACAGTTCTTCTGGACCAATTGGATACCAATTCTCCAGATATCCTTTGCAGCATGTATATGAGCATGCTTCTTTACCCTTTGGCTGCTTGGAGAATAGGAGCTGGATACCTCAGTATGAAACGCTTATAAGATGTCTATACAATATTTATAAAAGATATGAAAGAAGAAATGAAAGATAGGTGATGCTAGGTCTCTGTTACTAAAATTAAATTGGAAAGCTCCCTCTCCTTCCCTTTTCTTCTCCCCCCTTGCCCCTTCATCTAACAGACTTGCTGTGTACTTCTGGGGTTTCTTGGCTCGCCAGGAATTCTGTATTTCTGTAACCCCCGATTGCATCCGTCTTCCTGATTAATTTCCTTCTTGAAATCCTTCAGGAGATCAATGCAGATTGATATTTTCTCCCAAAACTTGTCTTTTTCTTTAATCAGCATATTTCTTAACTGTGATGAAGATCTTGTGTTCTTTTGGAGACATAAATGTCTGTTTGTTAGACACAGTGTTACTTTCTGTATTGATTAAACAGTTAACAATTCATCAACTTGATGAGAGAGAATAGTCTCCCCATATCTCCTCTTTGAGTCTTAGGGCAGGATTCCAGACAAGTCATTGCAAGAAATAGGAGACATTTCTATTCATCATCTCTGCTTTTTCTTTCTTTCCTGTTCCCAGTGATTAACTTGGGATAGGTATGGTACTGACGAAGAACTGGTTCACCCCACTTAATAAGTTTACTTAATGCAATAATAAATGTATACAGCTTCTCATTGTCAGAAGTCGTGATGATAATTAACTGCTTTGGGGTGACACTGGATTTAGAATGACTGACGCCCTAGATCTTCCTTCACAGGATACCATGGCTCTGGGATAAAGGCAAAAAAAGGACCAAGTGAAATATCTTATGTTCTTCTTTATATTAGTTGTCATGTTGTTTGCTAAGCAGGTCCAGAACTTGCTGCTTAAAAATCCAGAGTGAAGAAATGCCTACTTCTGACTTCTCCTATGAATGAAAAATGGCGCTTTACCCATAGGTGATGTGCTCTTAAATTCCATTGCAATCACTGTACAGGGAATGGTGTGCAACAACCAGTAAGCCAAAGAAAGACCATATTAAAGGTTGCACTTAATCTGCTTGTCGGATAAGAATTTTGTTTCAAGTAACTATGGTTACTTAATTTAGTAAATGTGACTATATTTTTATTCATCTACATAAAAAGCTTTAAATAGAATTTGAATTTCACAGAATATGGGTGGCAATATGTTATTTATGTGTAACATTTAATCTGACCTGTATTTGTTGTAGTAGACTGTTTCCCCACTTTCTATGCTATACTTTGTATTGTAAGAAGGGGACTATGAAAAGAGGGGATGTATGATAAGTTTGATAAGAAGAGTATTGATATGTTGCTTCAGGTCAGCAAAGCAACTTGTGAGCATAAACATCAGGCATCACAACAGTAGCATTTTCTTCAAATTCATACTATTGTAGCTGAAAATAGAGATTGACACAGCCTTGTTTTATTTTCCAAAGTCTGTCAAGTAATAAGATGAATATATTTACTGAAAAAATGAATGTGAATTCAAGTAGCAGCCAAGGTTCTTCAGCTGGGGGTTTTTGTTTTGGTTTTTATTTTGGTGTTTTTTTTTTTTGAAAGATGATGGCAGTCTAGTATTTTTAATTCAAGTGGAAGTGAGATGTCTTAGCTGATCTGAGAACTTCTATACCCAGAAATCACAATAAAGTAAAATTCTTCTTCCTAGAGACTCTTCTGTGAATTGTGTTTTAAGTAAGAATCTGTATTTAAGTGTTTAAAATCCAGATTATAATAACAGTATTGAGTCAATAATAAATGATTGTTGTTCTGTTACATTCCTTGGGTATTGCAACATGATTCATCATGTATTCAATGTGTATACAACTTTTAGATGTTATATGATAAAAAAAAAACACTTGGTGCTTGTTTTGATCTAGTTTTATGATCTGTTAGTGTACCAGGCTGGTACTCAGGAGACATGAGTTACAGTCCCAGCTCTGCCACTGGCCTGTGCTGACCCTGGGCAAATTATTCACCATCTCCATCTGTGCTGTTAAGAAAGCAGTGCTGCTGTCCCTGGTAAAATGCTCTGAGATTGACTGATAAGTGCCGCTGGAGGGGGAGTTGCTGCTACTTACGAGCCAACACACATGTTCCTGCCTTTTAAGATTAGTAGGTAGTGTAGCAAAGGGGTTACCTCAAAAATATATTGGTTTGGTGTTTTCTTCTATTTTTATTCCAATTTTATGGGAGTAAACATTACAGAGTCAGTGACATGACACTGGCATTAAGATGGACAAAGATTGATACATTAAGCTTGTACTCACCTAAATTATGATCAAAGTGATGCATTGCTCTGTATTACGTATCATCTATATCGTTCCTTCTCTCTTCTTACCCACTGTCATTAAGTGAGCATTTATTTTGCTTGTAGCATTAGTAAGAGGGAGGGAGCAAAAAGGCTCAGATTTGCTTTCATTCGCATTAATAACAATATTCCTTTGAGGACTGAAATGATCCCTGGCCAGTTAGGTAAGGAAACACAGAGAAGTTTCCCCACCCTACCCTGATGGGCGCAGTCTGTTGCACTGCGATTACCTGCGGGTGGGAATGCTAACCGCTGTAGGTAGATGTACAAAGGAGTACAGAAATATGGATTCACACATTCCTCCACATCCCTGACCTACTTAAGCAGCCTCCTTGGGACATGAGTAGCTGGGTTGTTGATGAGCAGATGCTTTTTCATCCTTCTGATGCAGCGGATATCCACATTAGTTCCTTGAATGCTTTATGGTGTACCTGGGCAGATTTTACCTAGGTTGTAGCTACTACATTGCAGTGTAGCCTGTTCTTTATTAATTTCAGTATTTTTTACGGTTACATTTAAAATGAGCAGAACAAACCTTGATTAGGAACAAGCTTGATTAGCTCTGCCCATTATGAAGCAATCAAATGCTTTTAATTACTTCCATGACTATGTTTGTTTAATAATATTCTTTCAAACTGAGGCTTTTAATTGCTTCTTCAGTGGTTCATTTCTCTAGCAATGTCAGTTGTATGAATCTCTCCACTTTCCAATCTCCTTGTGCTTGTATATAAATTTCTGAAGTGTGACTTCACTATAACTTGTATGTATGCCTAAGTCAATATTTTCTTAATAGCACCGGCTTCTCCTGTCTGTTATCTTTCCTTGACAATGATTATAGAAGTACACACTGAAAAAAACATCTGCAAGGCTGCAGCTAGCTTCTTTGTGTCAGCTGTCCATTGGGGGTACCTTTTCTAGCATATGCCGCTGCCAAAGCTCTATCTCATATTTTAATTTCTCCCCTCCAGGGAAAACTCCCCTATGGAGCAACCTTCCTTTCTACTTAAGAAGCCAATGACTTGCTTGTAAACATGAGTGTCCTTGAGTGTATTGCTAGGAAAAAAAACCCCAACAACAATATCTATCAAAAAGCCCTGCAATTTATCAGGTGGTACAAGACCGTGACCTTAGCTTCCTATTATTCCAACCTTGGAGTCAACACAAAAGGTGCCACCAGGAAATGAGAACCTGACTGGCTGATTCCCACTGGTTTTTCACAGTGCTCGGTAAAGATCACTTATCACATCACCATTTTGAAGGGACTGAGAAAACGAATTCACCCAACCGGGAACTGCGCAAAACAGATTTAACTTCTCCAGTCTTTTGAGTAGTCTTTCAGTGAGACAAGCATGTAATGATGCAAAATTGCTCCAAGTCTTGGAGTTAGATACCTCAGGAGGGGAAATCTTGACTCATTCTATGTCGGGGATAGCTGTATCTTGAATGCTCAGCCAGTTTTGTATAGTAAGAAGTATTAAATAGAAAAGCCTGCCTGTTTTTTAGCAGAAATATACCAAAAATATGTGTTTATTTTTTTCAGGTTGTATTATTTGTTCACACAACAGTCTAGTCTACTTGGGATAGACTCCCATTTTTTTAACACAGGTACACTCTACTCTGTAGATATGCATAAATTCATCTGCTTCCTCATGTCTGTGCATCTTAAATAGCTGGGCATGAGCTGGGTTGATGTCTAGCTTCATCCTGGGTGCACTGTTGATGCTCACCTTTCTGAGAAGAGGTCTGAGATCTGCTGTATCCATGCTGTGTATTTGAGCACGGGCAAGAAGATGCAGCCATATTCTGTTCCTCCCAGTTAAAGCAGAGAAGTATTCCTATTCTTTCTGGTTTCCCTGCAGTGCACCTGCACAAAAATTACACTTAACAAGAGCATGGTTTACTGTCATTTTTTTTTTTACCAGTAAAATGTGCTTTTGTGTTTTCTTGTAGATACTTGACTAAGAACTTAAATGAAAGACTGAAATACCTGTTTACAAGATCTCAAATACTAGTGCAAAGTCTTTCAGACTTCACCTTGCTCCCCTTTCAGATTTGACCTATCAAGATTTAATGAAATGTGCAATGTTCAGAATTACTCTTAACACATTTGCAGTTTCCATTATTCTCTGCAGTTGCAGAAAGTTTCTACTGGAATTTCTCTTCACACTTGTTTTAGTCTACTGATGGAGTGAGAAGTAATACTTAATTTCTTTGAATCAGGAGTATAACTATCAGTGTTTGCTTAAAATGGGTCCAGATTAGTTGTTAGAGTTCATTTTAAGTCACTCAGTCTCATCTGGGACTAATTCTGACCATGATGCAGGAAAATTTCTGTCAGTTGGTTGCACACTGATCCCATTTTGGATGTAACAGCGCAAATGCCAGGAGAAGGACCATTAAGTGTTCCTTCTATTGCCATCAGGGACGTACAGAAGACCAACCATAGCTAATGTTAAGGGGGCAGGTGGTTTATCTATAGTGATACGCACTGTATAAAAATTCTGGATAGAAAGATACAGGCAAGACGGACAATGGCTACAAAATTCAATTAATACAAGTGTTAAAAGGAAACCTGAGGTAGCTGGTATATTCATTTTCTGCTTGTGTTGCAAAGGCACTCAAGTTATTTTAGAACCTGGAGAGTTTGAGGAGCCAGGTTGAGTTACAGAAGTAGACAGTACTAAAACAGGATTGTCTTGGCGGTCTCTCTCTCCCTTGCAAGGCATGACACCAGTGTAGGTTAGTAGTTTGATAAGAAATCATATTTGCATGGTCTAGGTGTCCAGTCTAAATCATAAAAAGCATTTGTGGTTTCTCTGTAGTCTATAGGGTATCATCACACTGTTGTGCTTAATCAAATTCCCCAAAAAGTGTGATTAGTTCCAGCATACTTCAAATGTTTTATTATTGTCATTTTTCACAGAGAGCTTCACTCACTCAGGCACCTAAGCTTCTTTTTTTTTTTGGTGGGAAAACACTGCTTTTTACATATTTCTCAGATAAAATAGGAATTTTTTTGAATTCGCAGAACTTTCCTACTTTGTTTTTTCCAGTTAGACATGACATTTTGTTTTGGTAGAAGGAAGAAATAGTGAATGTATTTGGTTTATGAAAATTTATTAGCACTGAGGAAATAAAGACAAAATAGTGCCTCCTGTGGCCATAAGTAAGGACTTCCAGTGCTCTTGGAGCTAATTGAATGCAAGCTTACTGACACAAGGAGGCTTGATGGCTTCCTTGAGACTGAAAGACATGGAGCGAGTATTAATGGTGAGTAAGTGCTCTCTTAACTACACCTTGCTTAGGCTGTGTCGATGATGGGGTTGGGAGATAGGAAAAAAGGCAGGTAAAATGCTGGCAGCAGCAAAACTGGCAATGAACACAAGGTATTAAATCATTACTGGGACTTGGAATATGATTAGGGAAAGTTAATGGAAAACTAAGCCACTGTGCCAAATGACTGTTGCTGGGTTAAAGGAGGCTAATTTGCAACACTGTAATGAAATTAGGCATGCTGCCTTCCTTTCTGACACGGAACAGTGTTAAAAAAAAAAAAAAAAGTTGTGTTGTACATTTGTGGGCCCTCAACTTCTCTGCTGGATTTGAAGGCTGGAATGGTGCTGCCAAGCTTGAGTCACTTTCCAAAGGCCACCAGAAATCACTGTGACTGGGGACAGACAGGTATGTAAGATGGACACTGAACCCATCAGCCAAGGACCGTTCTTAAAGTGGAGGGATTATTAAGACTTTTTTTTGTCTGTCCCCTACCTTTTAAACAGAAATAATTTCCAAGAGGTATCACCTCTTTTAGCAAAACTCAGAGGGATAGGCATTTCACAGCCTTCTTACAGAGTGTATTTAGGCTTAGACAGCAATTAGCTGACTGTTAGAAAGTTTATCCTAACGGGAGGTCTAAATCTGCATGGCTGCTATTGAAGCCCGCTGCTGGATGTTCTGTCCTGAGTGAATGGGGAAGACGTTTTCTCTCTCTCCTCTTTGCAAGAACTGGCATAATCTTATGCACCTAAGTCTTGCTCTTTAAACTAAATAACTGCTTCTTATCAATAATATTTTTTGAGATTTCTCAGGGACAAAGGAGGTGTTTTGTCTTGGGGTGGAGTTTTTGCTGTCATCTGGAAACAGTGTGTGGAATTCAACTTACCTTTTAGATATCTACAGTTACAACCATCAGACTGTGATCTAGCATCTGTGTTTATAGTCAAAGGAAAGAAACATTCACTTCTAAAGTCAGTTGCTCTTAACCTAAGGTAGATAGCTGAACTAAGCCAAAAGAACCATCCTCTGAATTTGTTTATTCCTTTCTGACTGTAAAGGGAGCCTGAAGTGAAGATGTTGACATCGCTCATTTGTTGATTGCTGCTCTTTACCACCCTTCAGTCCTATTTACAAAACTCCTGAGGAGTATTTTAGCTCTTTTTTTTTTTAATAGCATTCATTAAATGAGTAATATTTTATACTGATTTTCCAGCTTACATAAAATCTCTATAAATAGCAGAAATGGCAAAAGCCAGCCTTTTCAATATGGGTCACTGGATTGTCAAGAATTTAGTATTAATGTATAATATACTTTGTTGAAATACAATGCAAATACAATTAGTATTTTAATTCATCATATGTATGTGTGTCTATTAAGACTTGTAACTAAAATTAGGTAATGGTCAGTGTATACAACTTTGTCTTACTGAGCTTGACCTGGTATATAATCTTCCTCAGATTTAAAGCTGCTCTCAACCATCATTTCCCATCTTAAATAATAATGAAATGGCCTAAGTGCTTTAAATCATTTAAATATTTCATTAAACTTGAGTTATTATTTCAGAGGAGTAAGAGAGGTAGATGTCGGAGTAGAATAACTCTTTTGCAACTTCCCAAAAAGGCAAATCACTTGACCCAATGCACAGTTTCTCTAACAAGGGAGTCATGTTTGTCTAAAACATTTCATCTTGTTAGTGTACGTGGATGCTCCTGGCTCATGCTGTGTCAGATGAGTTGTTTGCTTGCTGGGTTATACAGCAAACGGGTGTGAGTCTCTTCACAAAGACAGATTCAAACTAACCAGATTTTAGGATGGGAGTTATATATAGGAAGGCTGAGGAGAATATTTCAGCTAATGTTTCGTTATTGTTGCATGTTTCACTAATAAACTCCAGAAAGCAGGCATGAGTTTTGCATGGCAAAGAACTGTGGTTTTCAGAGAAGTATGGGTGAGATTTGTGCATGCGCATGGTCTGAGGTATAGACAACACAGAATCATAGAATTGTTTAGGTTGGAAAAGACCTTTAAGATCATCAAGTCCAACCGTTAACCTAGCACTGCCAAGTCCACCACTAAACCATCTCCCTACGCACCTCATCTACACGTCTTTTGAATACCTCCAGGGATGGGGACTCAACCACTTCCCTGGGCAGGAATGCTGCTGTTTCTTCATGTCTCTCTTCATGTTTTTTCGTTTCAACATGCTGCTGTTTTTTTCAGTCTCTGTGCAAAATGGGTATCAGAGCAAGAATGACAGCCAGACCAGATTATAGCTCACAGGAACAGTGCCAGAAACTCAGTAAACTTCACGCAACTCTGTAATTTATCATACTTTTTTGCCTTTTCCAGGGAGGCTTTTTAGTTCTAACTGTGTCCTTACCCTCCAGGCTATTGCCTAGGCAACATTCCCACTCAGAAATTACCACAAAAAATTACTTGGTGTCACGAGCATATACTTTGCATAATTTTATTTATATTCTCACTCAAATAGAATGTATTTTAGATTTTATGTATATCCCTGGCACTGAAGGTGGCATAGTATCATTTGCTTTAGGGGACTGATTCTCTCCATTACATCAGCTAGTATAAATGGAAAAAATTGTGATTTTAGTCTCATACAGAGCCACTCAAGGCTTTCTAGTACATAGATAAAAATTATATTTCCTGCCTAAAGATGAAGGGCCTGTGTGCTTGTGCTGATAAGAGAAGGGTGGGGAGGAAGGAGCAGAGCTGCGAACATCTGGTGGGAGTCTCTTCCCGCTGCTGGGGAGGTGGGAGGAGAGCGTGCCCTGGCAGCTGCTCCAGCTGCCCCACGCTCCTTCCCAGTGCATCACCTGAGGCCTCCCGGGGGAGGCAGGATGGCTTTCCAGGCAGAGGAGGCATTTTCCAACTGGGGTCGGCTCTGGTTGTGTCGCTCAGAGCCTCTCAGAGCACTGGCGTGATGAGTTCCCCTAAGGGGGGCCCTACCAGTGCCAGGAGCTGGGCTGCACGCCTCTCACGGTGGTGCTTGGCCAAGCGGTGCCATCCCAGGACCGCCTAAGGATGCTGGAGGAGGCTGTCACCTGGGACATCGACCACACCGTGCTAGATGTGTGCAATTACAGCCTGCTCACATGTAATTACTCTAGAAATAGATTTTAAGTACAGGTTTGCTATACATAATGTAATGCTAAATACTAGCAATTAGCATAACTGCTTTCTATTTGTGGGATCTGATACAGAATTGTATAGGTGACTTTTTTTTTTTAGTTACAAAATATTCCTTTTAACAATCTCAAGTCTGTCTTGTCTCAGTGAAATTCACTACTATTATCAATAGCAACAATTATGTAGGTAACAATGTGAGTTTACTTCATTAAATTCAAAATGCATGTGGATTCAAGTCCTACAGTGAATTTTTATTGTGGTTTAACTTGACATTTCAGAGATTTCACTGTTCAGTATCTTGCTTTCTATTTATGTATATTTAATATTTAATAATTAACTTTGACAATCTACTGCTATCAAATAAACTGAATTAGGAAAAGGCTACATACTGTTCAAATAATTTTGCTTGATGACTAGGTTAAAAACAGAAAATACAGTGGGAATGCTTAAATTGTCATTAAAATCTGTCTTCTTTACTCACTGTTTTGCACAGTAATACAAACTAAAGCCATTATTAGATAATTTCTTGGGCAATTTTCACAGTGGCAACATGGTTATCTATCTTTTATTCTAGAGATACTTCACGGTAAAGCATACTCTATAAAAACATTCTTTATAAACAAAACCAGAAGTATTAATTTTAAGCCCAGCTGAAGTACTAAGCAAAAGAATCAGAAGGTGTCCATGTAAATAGTATCTTTCTGGTAAAAAATGCTATTTGCATGAACACTGTTCTCATCTTCCACTTTAGTTTTTTAAAATGGAGGCTCTTATGCCTTCTTTGGGAATTGAATAGCTGTACAAATGTTTCATTTCTGAGTAGCAGAGGTTTGGACCAAGATACCTCAAGTTAATCTGTATGGCCATATCTCTTGGTCTGTCAGAGCTCTGCTGACACAAGGGATCTTCATTGGAGCAAAGCACAAAAAGGCAGGTTTCTTTCTTGGGAGGGAATAAGCTATTTTATTTGAAAAACCCTGGGAACACCTCTTAAAGTATTGAAACTTCCCTTGAGGTCACTGACTATGTGCTCAGGATCTTGTATTTTAGCATGCTCAACTTGTGGTACTTTAAAGAAGCAGCACACCAACTTCTGTTTAGAACCTATATTTATTTCTATGTATGTTTGAGCACTTTCATCTAAACCTGATTCTCCCCTAACCCCTTTTGTTTTTTTAAACAAAATTTAGAATACTGAGGAAATCAGATTTAATAGATACTGCTTATTTAAAAACTGTTGAAGTGTTACAAGGTGTAATGAGATGAAGGAGTATCTGCTTAGATGTTCCATTTTAATTTTGAATTATCCTGTTTTTGTGTCCATTACTTAATAAGCCCTGTACCTTTGACTTGTGGTTTAGAAAACACTCTGTTTTTGCTTACCTTGATAGATATGTCTGCCTTATGTATTACATGTAATTTTGTTAATTACATTCCATTATCAAATGTTTTGGTGCTTATAATAGCATGAAAATCACCAAATAGTAAAGTAACCTCTGCTGCAAAATATGTAGACTGTTTTAAAAAAGAAATGTATTATATTTTTTTAAAACAACCTCTGTGTCTCTAGATTATACTGTTATTAAAGTCACATCTTTGGAAAATGTTTTGGGGTTTCATGAGGTTAACACCTATATTAAACAAAATCCTGATAGGACTTCAGTTAATCATGCCATAGGGTGAGAGTTATCCCAGAGGAGAAGCGTTTAGTTTGGGGTGCAGGGAGGTCTTAGTGGATGTTAGCAGCCGCTTCTGGGTAGCTCCTCAAACAGTATTTGCCCAGGGAGCTGCATGTTTGCGACAGCAAGGGAACAGCTGCTCTCTGTGTGCTTTTGCAGTTCTCTTGACAAATGGCTGATTAGAAATTGAGCAAAACCCGGTATTCAGCACAAAACAGGAAGGTGTCTTGCGCTTCTGAAGTGCGCACGTGACGCGGTGAGAGGAAAAGGAGATGCAATAGGAAGAAACATTGTCTCCCTCAAGAGATTTGGCTTTTCAGAGCCATGGAAAATCAGTCTTGCTTTGTATCATGGAAAGTCAGGCACTGCAACCCATCAGCAGCTTCTTGGGGGAGGGGAGGAATCAAATCAGGATCTGTAATTGCATGGCTGAGCCTGTCTTAGGGCCCACTGCTGTGAATTGCTATAATTAATATAAGCATTCTTTAAAAGTGTTTTATTCCTTCTGTTAAGTGAAGATACTCTGAGGTGAACATTAGTAGTTAAAGTTGGAGTGCTTTTTGTGAGTTCTGGTGTAAACAATGCACATCAAATTAATTACTAGAGAGCTAACCTTCATCTTGTGGGTTGTTTCCAAGCATTGTCCTAGGTACTCATGGGTTCCAGCTAAATTTCGGGGAAGCCATGGTCGTAGATGCCTGCAGTTGGTAGTGAATGGCAACCAGTTTGCATTTACAGGGAATATGAGAGGACAGGGTCCATGAAACAGCTGCTTTTGGCATAGGGATCCTCCCCATTAATCCACTCAGGCAACTGATATGCCTATTGGCAGGAGAAATAGCAGAAGATACACATCTCTGTTCAACCAGGATGTGAACAAAAGCACCCTTGCTTCTAAGTATTAGGGATTGCTATCATACTTTATCTGTTCACCTTATGCCATCACCTTTTCCTGTCAATCTCCTGTGGAAATGGCAACAATACTTGCCTTTATTATGGAGATGCTGTGATGACTATGTTAAAAAGACAATTTAGATTTGTTTAGAAATCTTCGGTGACCCTCAGGCCACAGGCCTGCAATTAGTTGAAGAGATTTTTTTCTTTGAAAACTGTTTTAATTATTGGCACTTATGCTGTCATGCATAATCAATGGGGCCCCATTTCTGTTTCAGCTGGAGCTGCCTCTTGATAGGCAAGTAAACAGCACCTTTTTTAATATGGAATAAATTGTTGGCACCCGATGCTAATTCAGAATTAGCATTATTTAAAAATCCCTGCTGCTGCGATCCTGACTGTGACTGCACAGACTACTTTTGTGGCATAAAAGCTATTGTAGAAAGTAGGGCAAGCGTGGAGAATGGTTTTGCTGCCCCTCTCTCCTGCCGTCCCCTTCTGCGTATGAGAAGTCCTTCCTCAAAAGCCATACCTCAGTATGAACACAGTCCAGGCTGTTTACAATGAGAGAACACCTCAATTGAAACAGCTGTCAGAGAGCAGGTATTAATCATGCCAATATTCAGCAAGCCATGTCCGAGAGCTTTCTTGTCCCTTTGAGCTTAATATGGATAAAGCCAGTAGAGAAAGAGAAATTGGAAAAGGTGGCTTCACTGATAAGAAAACCTACCATTAACTTTGAATTAGTGACAGTGTATACCAAATTTGCCTCTGGAGTGTTTAATTAGTATTGTGTACTGCCTCTACTGCATGTTAGCTTTCTGCTGACATGTCACCTGAGATAACAACATCATCTATTTAACGGGCCCAGGAAAGAAACAAATTAGCTTCCCACCATCCTGAGGAAAATGTGAATACTCAACACATTCGCAGCATTTCCACACTCACCTGAAATTGTTCTACGTTTATGATTTACACATCTTAGTAGAGGAAAAAAATGGTTTTTTGTCTTTTCCCCAAAATCATATGACAGATTAGATCAGGGAGGTAAATCTCATTCAGGAGGTGAAGCAATGTACAGTAACATTACGCGACCAGCTGCTCTCTTTGTATAGTTTGCTACATAGACTGCTTTTGCAGAGCCCAACAAGGATGAAATGAATTAGCTGGTTAGAAAGCACCAGAAAGAAGAGAGAATGCTTAAGTGACAACAGAAGTAAATGCAGTTCTCCAGTCATTTTGCTCAGCAATACCGATTTCTAGGTAAGGATTTCTAGGGAAATCACTGAGCAGTATATTGTGCCTAAGATTGTATTTATCCAACACTGTTTTTTTTTTTAAGCTTATTTAAGAGATCTTGATGAAACTGCAATACTAAACAAGTACAAATTTTGCAGATGAAATGGCAGATTTTAATAAATGGAACAGCTGAGCATTGATCAAAGTCAATACTCAAGAGCTACATCAAAGAAGGCAAGCTCTAAAACTGAACATTTTAATAGTTTTAGAGTAACATGAGATAGCTATTTTTTCAAGTAATATCTCATTTAAATGTAAATTTGGGGCTCAGTTATCAAAGTGATTTTTTTAAATATTCTATATTTCTAGGGATCTAAGATCAAAGTCGTATATTGCACTTGCAAGCCAGCTATTCAAGATGGCTGGTGATGAGATGTGAATTACCTTGAAGGTAGTGTTCAGAGCAAATACTAGAAGAATGAACAGAAGGTGGATTCTGGAGGGCTCCATGTTTTAAAAATACAATCTGTACTTTTCAGCTCTCAAATGAGCTCACAAAAACTATAGTTCATCAGATTCTGTCTAGACTGGTCCAGAAAAGCCCAAGAGTGGGAGGGAAATTGGGAATGATGGTACGTTTTGCACTTAGATGGTGCAAAAGCACAGCAACACATCCCATTACACCACTTATGTCAATGGGCACGAAGAAGACCATATCTTGGGTGGGAGCAATGAAGCCAATTGAGTGTAAACAGAAGCATTTATAGCTCTTCCTTTGCAGGTAGCACGGTGACCACAGCGTAGCTGTTAATACATATCCTTGAACCCTGCCAGAGCAGAATGTCTTTCATTAAACTCGGCGCACACATCCTAGACCTACGTGAAGCTCTCTAGGACGGATGAGTCTGTAAGCCAAATCCAAATGATTTTTGCAAGTTTTTTGATAAAAGAGCATGAACAACGTTTTATTCAGAGCAGGTTGAGCTGAAGGCAGTGAGCTGTGTTCTTTTATCCTTTAACACGTATAAATCCTGAGTAACTTCACTACAGTCAGGAAGTATTGGAAAATAACTGTCACATTAATAACAGAGGCACAAGTCTGAATACCTGTTTGTTGCAGGGCAGTATTGGAGACAGATTATATTTGTGTATAGTCAACCAGATAATTGTTTTCTGAATGAAGTCATTTGTACATAGTTGTTTATTCTTTCTTTTGTATTTGTGTACAAATAGTGGATCTCTGATGTTGCAATTAGTGTTGCTTTTCCTTATTTACATTATGCTAGAGTCGAAACAAGCTCTAGCTATCACTACTGGTAATGGTATATTTTCTCACCATCTGTTTGGTTTTTGATATAGGTGGTTTATTATGGCTTTATTTAAAATAAAGTTTAAATAACTTACAAATAAAAGAAGCAACCATTGCAATAGGCAATGGAACTAATGCATGTGCTTCTGCTGAGAAGTGTACAGTTGACTTAAAAGAATGATGTCTAATGATAGGATATGAATTTACAAACTAATTCTGGGAGCAGTTTACAGCCCTTTCAGTCAGGTGCCTGGAGCTGTGAGCAGCACGAGCTGGTAAAAGCTCCAAAAATATGGCAATGCAAAATGTAGAGAACAGGAAATGTATTGTTCTGTAATGGCCCAGATGCTGAGCTGGAGGTGATTAGCCAGGATACTGTTCAGTCAAACAGCTGTATTACTAAGTTAGCTTTGAAAATTCATTATCAAGCATCTCCTACAATGGCTTTCTCAGCCAGTTGTTGGCTCTTCATTTGGTCCAGTAGAGAGTCCTGACCTTATCATAAAAGCAAGGACTGCCAAGGTCTCACTGACACTTATTCCTCCTTGCTCCTCAGTCATTTCTGTTCAGACAAATGAAAAGGTTACTGCTCTTTAAATATCCCTTCACAAGGGTCTGTGGTAATTGAACTGTCTAAATTCATGTATCTAGTTAGATTAGACTCTTCCTTTACAAAAAATAAATACTTGACTTTTGTCAGTTCTTACCTCCTTAGGAATAAATCACATGTGTGAGCCTGTTCTGGAAAGTGGCTGTTAATGAATAGCGGCACAGATATGCAGTGGCGTTATGAAAGCTCTTTTTTCTCTCTATTCATTCAGACTGCATCAACTAAGTGCATCTTTTATACTATGTCTGAATAGTTATGCAAAAAACAAAGCAAAATTATTATGCCTGCACTGTTTTATGTCTTTGAACAAGTAGGAATGTATATATATTGAGAAGAGGATAAGTTTTAGATTTGTGATCTGAGAAATGGAATTCTTCATGGCTGGTACTAGGTGGTATTTTTCCCAGGTATTTTGCTTTATTTAAGGCAGAGTTGATATTCAAGTATATGAAAATGTCACTTAGGCAGTTCAGTAATAAAATGTAGTTGAAGTGGAAAGATCACAGATGTCTCGGGAGCATGCAGTAGTGAATTCCTGAAAAAGTTAAGTAGATTGTTTTAATTAGTACGTTTAGTCTATGAAAAAACAGTGTATGTTTTTGTAAACAGATATAGCTGCTCCTGAAAAATGCTAGTTGCTGTTTAAGGAATTTTGGAAACATGAGATGGGTAGGGATCTCTTTGGTTGCCAACTCCAGCTCCTTACTGTTTCAAGTAGCACTTTATACTTGTCCACCTTGTGAGGTTGTAAAGCATGGTGCAGCTAGTTGTTAGTCTGGAGAGGGGATGGGAGCTCCATCCATTTCTTCTATTCCAAGGCTGTTCCAGATTCTCATTGTTCTAATGTTTAGACTTTTTTTATTTTTTAATTTATAGCCTAACTTTATTCATGGCCATCTTATATTCATTTTTTCTTGTGCCAGCTGTGGCCCCTAGACTGAATAATTTCTTTTTTTCCTCCTTCACTGTTCAGTTCCCTGGCATATTTTCTCTCAGCTTCCATTTCATCAGACCAGATACGCTTAAGCACTTTCAGTCTCTTTTTGTCAGATAGATTTTCCATTTCTCTGATCATGTTGGCACCTCTTTTCTGCACCTCTTCCAATTTAAGCTTATCATTCTTTAACATGAGTGAACAGGATTCTATGGCATATTAGAGATGCCGATGATTAGATTCCCCCCCGCATCTTGTACAATAGCATCAGTATTTCCTTCTCTCCTGAAAACTCTTGTTTGATGCGGCTTAGAGTTGCATTGTCCATATAACACTAACAACTCATACTTAAATCCTGTGACTGGTCCTTTTCCACTTCAGCTGATGAACTTTTGGCTTATGGAAGAAATGTTTTTATTAGTCCTTAGGGGGATGGCCTTACCATATGTATGATAGATTTTTATTTCATTTATATTATTTATGTTCTCAAGGTCATCAGGTTCTTTGCATATGGATATCTTAATGCTCGTCAGTATTGCTAATCTTCCTAAAAATGAATTGTCATAAGATTTCACCAGTATAGTACTGATACTTTGGCCAAGGTCACTATGAAAATAACAAGATTTCTGCCAAGACTGATCATTGAGGAACTCTCTTAATAGCTTCCTTCTAGCCTGAAACTTTTCAACACTGAGCACTTTCATTTTCCCTTTAGTTAGTTTCTTATTGACCTAATATTTCTGATATTAATCCTAATTTTCTGTAGACTGAGTAATGATTTCCCATGTGGCACCATATGAAAAATGCTTTCCTGAACTTCAGATATGTGAGGTCTCTTACTTTCCCAGTGCCTCATAAACCTCAGAACCTTGAAGAAGGCCATTGAATTGATATAGTGTGGTCTACCTTCTTATCCTCCCTTGACCTGCATGTCTTTAAATATACTTGCTCTGAAAACTTCCTCTAAAAACATAGACATTATTGAAAAGTGTATTGAAATCAGGCTTACTGGCCATCTGTTGCTCAGGTTGCTTTCTCTTCTCCTACTGTGCTGCTCTATGCTAATCTACTCTCTCCTATGCCTATAGGACAAGGTAGAGATCTTGCTACCTGAAATATTCTGTTCCTGTTCTTTCAGAATTTGGGCTGGAGGCTGTCCTGCAACCCTCAGCTTAATCTTTCTGTGCTTTTCTTTTATTTGAAGATATGTATAATTAACATAACTGATAATGTCTAATTTTTGCTCTGGTTATCCATCTTCATCCCTGCATTCAATATTTTCAGTATAATCCTAATTTCTGTACCATCTTTATTCCACTGTGATCCCTTTCTTGTTTTTCTTCTTTGTATTTTATTGATATAGGTGAAAAAAATCTTTTACTATTTGTACTCAAGTACAGAGTTTTTATCTTCACCTTTTATCATCATCTACTTCAACCACCATGGGAACAAGAGTAGTGTATTTATTGCTAATTCCACGCCATGTATATGTATATATGCGTATACAAAGAACAAATATTTTGGAATAATAAAATATATTTAAATCAAACAGCAGGACCCTCTACATTTTTGTCCTTATATCCATACACAAAACCTTGAAGTAACTTTTTACTTATAATACACTCCATATCCATAGGATTAGGCAGATATTCAAAGGAGCAGCATAATTTATTTGCTTGGGTCGTAACCTGTAACCTAGCCTAACCTGTGCAAATAAAATGAAAGAATGGGTTTAAAACTTCATATTATGATCTGCGTTAAAAGAAGGCATTGGCTTCTCTTGTGCGTGTTAAGTCAGGTTAGTGTTTAGATTAAGTGGGGTTTAGGAGGACTGAAAGGAGGAAATGAAAAGTGCCAGTCAGATGGTAGTTGGGAGACTGTTCCCCATAGACAAGCTGAATGTGTGAAATCAATAAGGAAGAAACAAAGCACTCTGGAATGAAAACTTATAAGTTGAACACAGAGAGCAGAAATCAATGCAAAAGAGAGAGGAAAAGAAAAAAGTGATGAGCAAGACCATCGCTAGGCAGGCACAGACAGTGCAGGGGAAGTGAGAGCCAGGCAGGTCACGGGGTTTAGGTATTTCATTGGGGTAGAACTGAGTTCTCTGCTATGAGAAGAGGGATGACTGAAATTTCCCACTTAAAGCAAGGTGAAAAAAAAGGAAGAGGAAAAACATTTTGAGCCTGGAGGGGAAAGATATATGTTTACTGAAGGCAACCACAGCTTCAGTGACACAGCGAAATAGAGGACTAATATAAAGTAATACAGCATACTAATACATTGTAATAATTTGTTCAGCTGTGAGCAGCAAGTGGCGGTGTATGATTCTGGCCATGTTTGGGTTAAGTGAAAAAGGTTGAAAGGAAAAAAAAAAAGTGAGAGGTCAAAGTTTAACTTGTGTTTAGTTTTTTTTCTTTGTTTACCCACCAAAAACACTAGGGTAACTTCTGCTAACTTTCTTGACCTCCTTTTTCTGTATGATATGATTATTAGTGGGCATCTTTTTGCCTTTTGGGAGGAGTACAGTATTTTTCAAGCTTATGTATAATTCAGGTACTCCATAATGTGTTACATTACTTGCCAGATGCTGGGTCAATAATGTAATTCAGTTTGCTGTTTCAAAAAAAACTAGTTTAATTGCTGATAGAATTCGGTACTAAGAAAAATTCTGGCTCCTTTTACATGGATTTTGATAATAGATGCTGTAATCATAGTGTTAGAACTCTTCAGTATATTAATTTAGTAATACAGAGCAAAGCCCAGAACTGCTTATCTCAAGAGATCATAGGGTTTCTTTTGAGGTTTCCTTTTTTTTTTTTTTTGTAATGACTTATTTTCTATGAATTATTTAATGGTATGTAAAGCAACAGGGTCTTGATTTAGTTGAAGCCTGCTGTCTGAACTAAGATATTGATGAACCCAACAATAATATACCAAAGTCTGGGGAATGATGTTTAATTACATCTGCATGGCCAAGAAAGGGATCATGAAAGTGTCACGGGTCATGTGGGCTGCTGAGGGCTTGTGTGCATGATTGTGTGTGTGTGTGCATGCATGCATTTGCCAAATTTCTGTTGAATAATATCTACTACAAGAGGGCAGGATGTGGGCATGTATTTCAGAACAGAGGTGGCCAAGCTTTCACAAAGCTCCGCTGGCTCCGTGCTGTGGCTGGAAATCTGGTGTAACTTTGAACAGTCCTTAACTTGCTCAGGACTGCATACAGCAAGCAGTCCATCACTGTGCCTTTTCATCCCCTTTGAAGTACCAGCTCATTCCTCCAAGCAAAAGTGAAGGAGCTGTGATAGACATATAGCTAGTAGGCAATTACCAAGGTGAGACACTTCTGTGTCTTGAGTGGAGGAAACAGTTGAGTGAGTTTTAATGAAACTGAGAGTCTAATTTTACAGACAGTGCCAAACATCCTACATTTTGGGAAATAAGTGGATGAAGACTTTAAAACAGAAGCTTAACTCTTGTGCTTGTTGGAGTACCTGATGAAGCTCCCACCAACTTTTACTATGGGACTGCTCTAACACCTGGTCAGGAAATGTAGATCCATCACGTGGGGTGTTCCATGTATGTAATGATAAAGACGCCACTAGCATAGGAGTCCAGTTTAGGACAAGAGGCAGCAGATGGATATAACAGTGGAAAAGGGTACAAGTCCCAGAAAACAGATTTTAAAGAATGCATAACTGTTAGGTCAGTTTTGATCATAGCCAGAGTTAAAAAGCTTATTGCTGCAGCCTTTGTGCTTAATAGGATTTAGCCAGGTTAGTAGTACTACTGACTGCTTTAATAAGTGCTATTCTTTCCAGACACTATGGGTTGAGACTCTAAAATTAGAGTCAGGAGCCACTGTTTGGATTTTTGACATTTTAGTGGCCTCTGCACCATTGAGAGGACTAGGGAAACGTGGCTCCATTCCTTGTAAACTTTGGTTTCCTTCTCACCTATTTCTTTCTCAGAAGTTTAATTTGTAACAAAAAGTAACTAGTGAAAGCTAGTTGAAAATGAAATATGGTGTCACAGCCTCTATTATTAGCAAACTTTTAGTATTATTTTTATTAGGAGAATGTATTCTCTGTAAGTGATTTGTTGCTCTCATGATTTTAAATATTTAAAGAATCTTTCTAAGGGTTAGTTAAGCTATATGTGAGGGAAAAACCTTGCACGACAAGTAAGTTCCCAGAGAAACAATAACAGCAGGTAAGAATCCCTGTCATGGTAATAGAAAGATTTATAGCTATATGGATCTATATGGGACTCTTAAACAAATTTGTTCTCTCATAAATCAGTGGAGATGTTAGATTTAGGGGAAAGGGATGAAGATGCTCTGCTGACTAGATTTTTGGCTATATCAGTAGGTAAATCAGTGCTAAGGTATTATATAGATGTTTAAGTGATTTAAAGGAATAGGATAAAAATACTCCTTTATCTCAATGACATGCCAGTTTAATGAGTAATATTGAAAATGGTTGTAAAGAAACAGTATCTAACAAAATAAATTCTCTTCACACAGCTTTAGCAATGTAATTAAAACATAAATGCTATTTATGAAAAAAACTTGTTAAAAAACAATTATGGTAGCTTGTTTTATTATGTTCTTTCATTGAAAGACAATAAAGACTGGTATTCAATTTATCTATTTTCAACTAAAATCGAATTTTCGTACATGGTCATTTTGCTCTTTTTCTCCTCCCATCCATATATTTCATCTTTAAATTAAGAGCTATTTTTTTTCCAGAAATAATTGGGTTGTTTTTAATTACTGTCAGCAATTTGTTAGTGGGAGTAAAGCTTACTCTAGTTCCAGTCACAGCTCTACGAAAGTTTCCAGTATTACCTGCTGCTGAAAGCTTTTGTGGCAGCTCAGTGCCCTCTTCTCCAGCACAGCTCGTTGGACATCCGTGTCCTCTGGCACGGAAGTGAAGGTGGAACATCCTGCCCTGAGATGTTCAATTCTCATAATATTAATTTTGTTCTGAGGATGAGTTTCAAAGAATACACAAACCCATGGAGAAATAGTGATGAATATAAGTATATCCAAGACAGCAGTACGATCTTAAGTTATAAATTCCTATTTTCATGGGTTGAATGGCATATATTAGAATAGCCATAACAGAAAAGTTCAATATTTTCAAATGGATACATGTAAAAATAAGCTCTACACAAACATGACATTGTCACTAGTTAATATGTCACTGCTACGCTGTTTTGTTTGTTTGTTTGTTTTTCTACTGCCTCAGTAATTATTGTGGTAAGATGATCTCCTTATTTACTGGCATTCTGTAGGATCACACCAGTAATTCACGTGAAATGACTGTCTACAGTCTTACAGGGTCTGAGATTGTTTGAATGCTAATGTAGGTCATAATTAATCAATAGTGATTGTGCAAATCATAAAGCATTTATATGATGTTCAAAACTGACACCTAAAGTCTCCACGAGAGACAGCCTGAAATAGTAGCAGAACTTGGCTTCGCATCTCTTTGTTCTAGGCTTGTCCCATTTGTTGTGCTAGCATGTGTGCCTTAAAATAGCCTCCGAGGTGAGTTGTTCAGATGTGTCATTTAACTGAATATAGTTTTGCGTGCTCCTGTACTATATAAAAGAATACAATACCAAGAGCAGTTCTAAGTAGCATACAGCAAAAACTGAAATACTATTCTTTCCTGCTAATCTTCCAGAAACAGAATTTTAATGTATCAATGAATATTATTTCTTGAAATACCATTTTGAGGAGTTAATTAAGAAAAAGATGTATGTGCTTATTGAAAGACTCGTGTTTTGCTTCCTTTCCATGTACAAAATACAATCTTTTTCTTGAGCTTCTCCCAACGCTAAGAACACGTGCATTTTTTTCTCAGCTGTTCTTTATATTTTGTCTTTACACCTTCATTCGGGTGAGTTTATAGCTTACATTCTCTGTTCTAACATCCTTACTGAACTGTCTCCTCTGGATAGGAATTATAGTAGATTTTCCAAGAGAAATGGGACTTCTACTTAAATGTGGCAATTTCCGAAAGTAACTGGGTACTATGTTCTGACTCTTCAATGCCAATATGTCACTAGCATGTTTAAAATCTTTAGTTTATTGCTATAGTGTTTTTCTTTATTTTGACTGCATATTTGCACAGTTTCCAGCACACTGAGACTCTGATCTTAACTGAACCTTGGGATTCAGCTGAAAAAGGAATGAGTATTAATTACCTGGGGAAAATGTGACAGAAAAGGATTTAGGATCCCATAAGTACACATAAAATGAAGTAACCAATTCTATCCTCACTTTCCTCCTCCTCCCAAAAATCAACCCACCAGCAATTAGAGGAATGGTTAAACAAGATTCATTTAGGTCCTTGATTCCTTAAATGAACGTGTGAAACCAGGTGGTTAGCAAGTTTACTAGTGTCGTTTTATGTCAGCAATGACATAAATCTACAACACTGTGACTACAAAAAATAGTCATCTTTACAGTTCATTTGTTGCTCTTAATTAAGAGTGAGCCAAAAACTGAAATCACGTGAAGATGAGGGAAAAACTTGGTATATCATAAACATTATATAGTCATATGTTCTATAAAGGTAGTTTTCTAAAACTATGTATATGCCAGGAAGAGTAACCTTTCAATTACAGAACCTGGTGATGAAGCTGATTCTGTTACCTAAGATGTTATTTTTGTCAAAAGATAGAGCTCATAGATTTTTTTTTTTTTTTAATACCCTGATTTTAAGGTTTGCTATATTGCTTTGAATGTTACATTTTGATGGCTACCTTTCGGAAAAAGAGATTTCTGATTGACGTTATTAAGGGTATTGTTAAGAAATGTTTGGAGGTGACCAAACCAAAGGGAAACATATAGTAGGTTTTACTGAAGCGACTGAAGCAGTCGATCTGCTGGAGGGTAGGAAGGCCCTACACAGGGACCTGGACAGGCTGGATCGTTGGGCCGGGGCCAACTGTATGAGGTTCAACAAGGCCAAGTGCCGGGTCCTGCACTTGGGTCACAACCACCCCAGGCAATGCTACAGGCTTGGGGAGGCGTGGCTGGAGAGCTGCCTGGCTGAAAAGGACCTGGGAGTGTTTGTTGACAGCTGCCTGAACATGAGCCAGCAGTGTGCTCAGGTGGCCAAGAGGCCCAATGGCATCCTGGCTTGTATCAGGCATAGTGTGGCCAGCAGGACAAGGGAAGCGATTGTCCCCCTGTACTCAGCCCTGGTAATGCCACACCTCGAGTACCGTGTCCAGTTTTGGGCCCCTCACCACAAGAAGGACGTCGAGGTGCTGGAGCATGTCCAAAGAAGGGCAATGAAACTGGTGAAGGGTCTAGAGAACAAGTCTTATGAGGAGCATCTGAGGGAGCTGGGGTTGTTTAGTTTGGAGAAGAGGAGGCTGAGGGGAGACCTTATTGCTCCCTACAAGTACCTGAAAGGAGGCTGTAGCCAGGTGGGGGTTGGTCTCTTCACCCCAGTAACAAGTGATAGAACGAGAGGAAATGGCCTCAAGCTGCGCCAGGGGAAGTTTAGGCTGGATATTAGGAAAAACTTCTTCACTGAAAGAGTGGTCAGGCACTGGAACAGGCTGCCCAGGGAAGTGGTTGAGTCTCCTTCCCTGGAGGTATTTAAAAGATGTGTATATGTGGTGCTTGAGGACATGGTTTAGTGGTGGACTTGGCAGTGGTAGGTTAACGGTTGGACTCAATGATCTTAAAGGTCTTTTCCAACCTTAATGATTCTATGATTCTATGACTAGGTATAATAGGTGCCTGACTCCCATGAAAGTCCATGGAAATAAGGTGCTTACTCATTTAGATGCTTTTATAAACTCCATTAGGTGCTTTTGTGCATCTTTGAGCATCTAAATACCTCATCCACTGGTCTAAACAAAGGAGTGCATGCACTGGCAACATTTACAGTGGTGGAAGTCAAGTATGCTTTGACTCAAATTAATGGGCTCTGTTCATTTATGCCTCAGTCTGAAAATATTCTAGCTGTAATCTGTTTGGTTGCCAGCTGACAAAAAAAAAATTCAACTGAAAAATTACATTTCTAGAGGACTAATAACTGTATTTTGAAGATGGGGAGACAAAAAGTAAAATTACTTCCATATGACACAAAGCTATTAGAGGTCTGATAAATCTGGATTAGTTTCATCTATAACAATGGCTGATATTAAATCCTTGGCCAAAAAATAGATAATTGGAATCACACAATACACAGCTCTTCAGTTTGGCATCAATTTTGTAATACAATAAAACTTATCATTTGTAAGCTTGTCTGGTTTTCAGAAAAAGACTGAGAACAATTTGATCTGTCCTGGTACATCAGACAATACGGTGCAGGTGGTTTGAAAACAAAACAGTTAATCAAGCAAAATTTTACTTAAACCACCTGATGATTCATCATCCAGTCTATGCACACTGTCAATTGTGCCTTTCTAAGCAATTATTTATAGAATATTTAAATAGCCCGGACAGCATGTGCAAATACTGAGAATGCTATTTTATTATGAATTACTTCTTCAATTTGTTTCAGTTCAGTATAGATTGACAACACTGCAGTGAGTCAACCTTCTGTTTTCCTGAATGCAATGCAATATACCATTTATACTGGAAGCTGAGTTTTGCCTCCAGTATTATTTTGGCCATGTTATAATATTCCTGATGTAAACTTTGATATGAAAGTAAAAATTATTTATCTTTCCATTTCTTTTTATATATCTATTATCACAAACTTTAGAAGTTATGTTTATATCAATAAGGGTCACTATTAAGCTCTTACCTGCATGACTCCCATCGAAGCACAAAATTGCTTGGAAACACCAACAGAGAATATGACATCGAGGAGTTCCTTAGTGGGCTGGGTGCTAGTTGGATTTTTTAGAGAAATTGAAGAAATGTATGGAGTAGAAGAAAGCTGAGAGATGTCAAATACACCAAGAATGAGATCGTCAAGAACTGGACAAGCTTTGACAGGCTGTAAATTAAGGGGAAGAAATTGGAGACAGTAAAAAGACCATTAAAAAAAAGAGAGAGAAGGGCCGTGATACAGTTATGGACATGAGGTGTTTGTAGAGTTTATAACATACCACCTGGAGCAGAGACAGTTAAGTAATTTTTCTTGTGCTGGCATTTGGAGAGTGGAACATCAAGGGGATGGAAAATGAGACTAGTGGCAGCAGAGGTGACATCTAGTTTGAGGACTGTGACCTCAATAGCTACATCTAGATTGCATGACTAGTGCTTTCGGGGATCCTGGTTACCTGTTCATCAGTGTGCCTGGAAACCAGGGTGGAAATCATATGAGAACAAAAATGGGGAGAGATCATTGTGTCTGGTTAGATCTCATCTTGGCAAACCAAGACACGAACTGTGATGCGTGTCTGTATTGGGTCTGGCTGGGATGCAACTAACTTTCTTCATCGCAGCTCATATGATGCTGATTTAGATTAGCGACTAAAACAGTGCTGATAACGCACCAATGTTTTAGCTGTTGCTGAACAGTGCTTGCACAGCATCAATGCCTTCTCTTACTCTGCCCCCAGCAAGTAGGCTGGGGGTGGGCAAGAGGCTGGGAAGGGGACACAGCCAAGACAGCTGACCGAAATCAATAACCCAAAGGGTTATCCTGTACCTTATAACGTCATGCTCAGCAATAAAAACTGGGGGGATGTCTTTCCAAAGTAGTTGTCGCTTGGAGGCCGTGTGAGCATTGGGCTGCTGGTGGGAGGTAGGGAGTGATTGCCTTTGCTTCACTTGTGTATTCTTCCTCCCTCTTTTTTTCCTTGACTTATTGCCTTTATCTTGACCCATGAGTTTTTCTTGCTCTTGTGCTTCAAATTCTCTCCTCCATGCGGGGAAGTAGAGTGAGTGAGCGAGTGGCTGGCGGGTGCTTAGTTTTTGGCCAGGGTCAACTCACCACAATATCTAAAACTTGAGAGTCCTTCTGAATCCCACTGTTTACAGGGAACCAAAAAGCTGCCAACTAGAAATGAAGTGGTAGTGTCAGTTTTATCTGTAGTTAAAATAAAAATATTTGGTTGAAAGTTCAAAAACAGAAGGAAAAAAGGGTGATATTGATACAAATGTTGTCTAATAAACTGATTATGTCAATGGCCATTTGGGTTTTTTTGATGTTTTTGTGGCAGTGTTATTACCTCTCTGCTAAGATCTTCTGTATCAATTAATACTCTGTTGGAGGTACTCAGAAAACACTTGTTTTTATGACACGTGTTACTTCACACCTTTTAAGCCTGATCACCTAGTATTGACAAACCTCAGGAAATCCTTAGAAAACTAAGTAGGCTTTTCATGTGTTTTTGGTGGATTTTTTTTTTTTTTTTGAGTGGTATTTTTGAACTAATAGCTTGAAGGATTATGGAGCCATTGGTCATGATATTTTGATCACATGGGGACTATATCAATGAGCGTGAACTTATTTCAATGAGTATGAACTTACTTTTAGTACTCAAGTCATCGAGGAATGGTAAATTTGTATCTCGTTATTTTCTTCACTTTCTATTTTGAGCCTTGAGAGAAATAAAAGTACAATAAGGTCACGTTGTCTTTCAGAATGTCTAGTCTTAACTAGAAACTTTAATGAAAACTAAAAGAATATGAAACATTTCACCTACACCCACACAGAGGCAATATGGACTAGTGTCCTCTCCTGTTAGGTGTTTTATAGGCATTTCCTTATAGTTAAGAAAGTAGTACTTCAAAGACAAATGAAAGTAATTAAAAATTATATCTTTCCTACATCCTGGCTAGTCTGGAATGATGAATTGGATATTAATACATTAATGTTCATTAATCGATATGTATAAAATATATGTGAAAGTTAAAAATAAAATATGCAGATTGAAAAATGTGAGCCTTGCTCTCTTTCCTCTGCCAAGGCAGAATTAACTGTACTGTGTATTTGTTTGTCTGAACTAATTTAAAAATCTCATGTGTGTTGTAATTTATGTCATTCCTGTTGAAAATGTGGTTTCACTGTTGTGAGTTGGCTGTGATGTTCCCATGTTTTCCTGTTTCCAAATAAGTGCAACTGTAGAAACGAGTTATCTAAGCTTTGTTGCCCCATTGGGCAATAGGAACTCAAAGCTTAAAATGCAAAGCGCTCTCATTCTCAAACAACTCTTTGTTGTAACTTACCATGGTTTGACTGCTTTGTGTGTGCTTGAGTTTGGAGTTTTAGTGTATATTCTGACAAGGAAGCTTCCTGGATAGTGGATGAAAAAGAAGTGATGATGAACTTTTCGTTCGTTCTAAATGCAAACACCAATTTTCAAGGGAGCTAATTAAAATCTTGATCTGATCCCTAGCTGTGAGAGAGCTCTGCCTGGATGCACGTGATAAGTTCATGCCTTTTGAGATTTCTAATTTGATTGTATATTTTTTTTCTTGGTTTTATGGCTACAGCATTTTTTTATGTTCATAAGTCTTTACCAGAGGAAATGGCAACCTTCCTTTTAAATGTTGCAGCTGGGAAGCAATGCTTTGCAAGGGGATTTTTTTTTTTTTTTCTTTTGTGTATGTGAGAAGAATGGTAACTCAACTCATCAAAGCTGTTTGTAGGGGAAAATGCTTCTTTCCAACATAATTGGCTAATAAACTATTGTTTTGAAGAGAATCCAACCTGAGATAATGTACAGGATCTCGATAAACTGTGAGCTCCTATTGCCAAAGCTTTGTGAAGATTGTTTTGTCATCTTAAAAAGGACAATTGGAGTTTTCTAGGTGCAGAGTGGCACATTGTGCATCAGCTGGATGTTGGCAAAGAACATTAAACTCTTAATTTGGCATTACAAGGTGTCAGCTGGTCATATCAGTTGACTTTAATAATTGCTAATTGAGCAAATGCAGAGATCTGGAAGACAGAACCTCAAAAACTTACCCTTTTTTTATCAGCTTGTTAGTTTTATGTGTTTGGGTTATTTTCACTTGTAACATGAAAAATAATATGTTTAGTTTCCTTCTGCAGTGAGTTCTATACCATCAGATTGATCTTGTGTTTGATGTCTTTCATAAATTGAAGGTCACACTCACAGTTTAAGCTTGAAATTCTTCCTTAGTAGCAAGTAAATGAGTTGATCAGTATGGAATTGGGTTGGTAAGAGAGGTCAGAATGGGAATTTGAGGATAGGGTTTGGCACAATATAAGGAAATCATATAAAATTGATGTGTTCACTCCATAGTGAACTATTGACTCTTACTTTTTATTGCATGCCTCAGCGTTCGTGTGGAGGAAAAAAGTTTATAGCAAAGCAAGATGTCTGTCACAGTCTGCTTTTGCTATAGTGGAAAAATTAATGTTAATGATCTGAGATGTAGCTAAAGCAAAAGAATGTTACTAAGTAACATCTTTACATAAGTGAAGTGGAAGTAGGAGGGTAATAGTTATATAGCATTTTTCACAGCGATTAATAAGATAGGGCAGTACTTGAAATACTTTTTTTGGCTTCTGTCTGTTAAGTGACAAGATCAAGAGTGATAACTCTTGTCAGTCCAAACTAAGGTGTGCATTTGCATGTATTTATTGCTTGCTGCTTTTGATTAGGAAGAAGAGAAAGAGACCTGAATTTTCTTCCTTAAATGTGTATAACTTTAATATGAACAAGAATTTCAGTTCAAATTTTCCTAGGGAAAAATATCCCCAAAGGGAAAGTAAAAAAATATATCCTACTGATATCCTACAGTGAGACTAGAAAACACATATGAGCTTGAATATGACCCCATGTGAGGACAGGCACATTTTCTTGAAGAGTGACAACTCAAAGATGTTGGCCATATGTCACCACGGTCAGTTTTTTATGAATATCTAGCTACGTGGTACCATATGGATACCTAAAACAACATACAGGGAAAGAACAAATTTGTCTCCATTGCAATTAGCAGATCAGATGGTTTTAAGTCTTTGTGTTCACATGACTCTCTACTGCAGTCACTTTATGTTCTTCACTTGCTTTACCAGGTAAGATGAAGTGGAGTTCTTCCTAGTTTTTAGACCATCCTGTTGGATTCTGTGTTTACACTTTTCTGCCTTACATGAGCATATACCATGTAAGGATATAAAATTGATATTGTTGTTATTACCTTTTTCCTACACCGTTCTGAGTAACGGGGAAGGTGGGCATGTTGAAATGATCTTCTTGCAGATTTTAATCCCAAAGTGCTAACTCTTTGGAAGGTTCAAATACATTTCACTTGTAGTATAGCATGAATCTTTCTCATATGTGTGTTTTGAATCATGTATTTTTTCTAGGTAACTAAGTACTTGTACTATAGGTGCAGTTGCACTACTACTAATGGAATTATGGACATACCAAGTTTAAGCCATACAAATTTGTTCAGAAGTGGACTCACATGCAATACTGAGGATCAGTGGGTGATGCAGATGCACCATGCAATGTTTTTGACTAATTCCTGGAATATGAAGTCATCTGTTTCCTTGCCTTTGCTTAGGCAAAATTATAGGTCAAATTCAGAGTATCTCTTGTGAGAAAAGAAGAATGGTCCCAAGAATTCAGACCAGGGATTCTTATAGCCTGGGACCTACAGAGTCCAGCACCCTGTCTACAACAAGCCATAGCAGATTTCCGGACAAGAGGGGAATGGGATGAGATATCACACATTTCTTGAAAATTCCCAGCCTCCAACTGTTTTCAGCTCAAGGGATTTCCTGGATCTAGTGTCATTTGTCTAACTCTCAATGAATCGCTCCTCCAAGTACTTGTTCAGTTTCCCCATGTAACTTTAAAAAATTTTCTTGTGCCACCTAATACGTTTCTGAGAGTTTCATAGATCTTCCACCTGTTGGAGAAAGAACCACCTTCTTTTGTTTGTTTTGCACTTTGCTCCTACCAGCTTCCTTTATGGTTGATCGTTTTCCTATATATAAGAATATACTGAACTTTAAAATAATATAAAAGTACAGTTTGAGCCCTTTGTTTTGATACAAATTATTGCAGAAGATGACAGAAACTCAGCTTTACAACTGAATATATTTACAAAGAGCTTTACAGAAGGAGGATATAATTTCTACAGCAGTGACAAGATAGAAATTGTCAGTTGATACTTTTCCTCTCCAAACTCTATTGTATGCATGGTCTGTATGGATATTGTATGATATTCCATTCTCAGATTGGTAGAGAAGGTTACCAGGATGTTTGCAGACCCCATTTGATCAGCAATAAAATGCACTGAGATCATAGACCCCATGTTTTTATTAGTACTGTGATAGGTACAAATATTTAACACAAGTTATGTTAGAAAGCTACAAGAATAGTGATATAAGCTGGATTTTGCTGATAGTTTGCAAAGCGGCCAAGGTATAAAATGGAAGGTCAGAGGGAGACCTGATACAAGTAACATGGGCTGGAATGATGTCTGTGTGTTGCAGTTCTCATTTAAGGTCATTTATCATGTAGCAAACACTTTATAACATTTCTTGAGTTGAAGCTTAAAAATTGTGCTGCAGTGTAATTAAGAATTACTTGCAGTAAAATAAAGATCATCCAAATCTGTACATATGTCACCTGATAAATTTAGGTCAAGGCTGACTGAAAGATCTTACTGGTCTACAGATGCCAGGTTTTTAGAGACTCCTGTGGTTGTTGCAGAGTGGACATAACTTTAACATGCTTCAGACTGAAAGAAATGGTTTTTGTTTCATACGGGAGATAAAAATACAGTCAGAAGTCAGTGAAAAAATAGTAAAGAAATATCATCACTGTCTTCCAGAATTAAAAGAAGTAATTAAAAGAAGTTTCGGGGTTTATGGGTTTTGGTTCTTTTTTGCTGAATAGTGATGCTCCAGGAAATTATTCAGTATCTTTCTATGATTCTAAATATTCTGAACTTTAAAAAAAGGTAACCAATGCACACAGTGTAGCGATACATTTTGAAAGTTAGCTGAAGGGATTAAAGAATATCTGAATCTTGGAAGTCTACAGTTTGTGTTGGTGATAAAAACATTCTGCACTACTAAATTGCACTAAATAATGGGAGTATGTAATAGTCAAAGATGTGGTAGGTGGGCTACAGCTGTAGCATTAGCATCAACAGTGGAACAGACTATTACACTTACCAACTATACTTACTTATACTTACCAACTATACTTACTTACCAAGGTGCAGATAAGTTAATTAAATAGTTTTCTTCTGAACATTGGTTAAAATTACTTTGTTAACAAGATGTCCTTAGACTGTGATCACAGGTAGTGTCTCTGCTTTCTTTCAAAAACAGCAAATAAAGTTTTCTAGTGCAAAAAAAAAAAAATCTCAGCTGTCAAAAAATATACATCTGAAGGCATTTTATCCCAATCATTTGTGGTAGAGAAGGCAGCAGGATGACACTGTAAAGTTGCTTAGATTGATACTTCTTCTTTCTGAATCTGCTTGTTCTTTATAACATAACTGCAGGCAATCCCATAAGTTTGCAGATGTAAATAGCCAGGATCAGTATGTGTTGCATGCAGAGCAGAATTATACCTTCAGCCAAGAAATAACTCTTGAGGAGAAGCTGCCTGGTAACTCTCATTTTAGCTCAAATTATAGAATTGAGCAGTTAATCTTTTCTATGGACAGAATGTTGTTTTTTCCCAGAAAGCAATGACAGCAAACTGATTTTCATCTTCATCTTCCTGTGTTTCTGGTAGCATCCTTCATAAGTTGGTCATTGCCCTTTCTTGATGAGAAAGCCTTTTCATCATCTTTTAATACTTGCTTCCTTCTTTCTCTCTTTCTGTGTTTTTCCTCAAATGTTCATACTATTGGGGAGGTCTCTGAGAACCAGACTCTTGGTGAAGAAAGACTAGTTCATTAAAAATACAGCACTAGCTTAAGTATCTTTTTATGCAATTAAAAAAGCAAGACACAAAATGCCAAAGGAAACTCCTGCCCCCCACCCTTTTGTTTGCATTTTGCATCTCTGTGGAAGACACATAAAGGTTTTCCACAGAGACTGTTAGTATTCTGGCAAGCTCTCACTTGTGATCCATAGACCATCAAAGCGCTGACAGATGCAGTGTTATACAGCAATGCAAAGATTATATTTGTGTTTCTGTATGTATCCTGCAAAAACCCAAAACATTCAGATCTCTCCTTGCTACTCTGTTCCAGCATGCTCAAGCCATCTGCTTGGTTTTCCTGCTGCATTTGGTCTCATTAGTCATGTTCACATGTATTTCAGGCTGCATAATTTCATTATGCAAAGTATTATGCACTGTTCATCCAATAAGTGAGAAAGGTTCATTCGACTCCCGAAGGGACTTGTAAAAAGAAGTTTTAAATCTGTAAGAAAACCTGAAAATTCTTGTTGAAACATGGATCACGTTTCACTGTTACCTTTATTAACATACTAAAACTTGCTTTATTGACTGAGTTATCTGTCTTTTCCTGACTCCCAAAGGCTAACTGCTGTCTCCTTAGAAATATTTGCTTCTAACTAAGATTTTTTTTTAAACACAATGAAGATCTCTACACAAAACTAATTGCCATATTTGAAAGTTTCCTTTTCAGTGGAGTTAGTTTTTCTGCCTAGCTAGCAGTGAGGTTGCCAGTTCTGAACAGAATGTGCTAGTGGCCATCCCTGTGAACATCCACTAGAATGAGCAAAATCACAAGCCTTTTAAAAACCATCAGAATTCACAGAGGAAAGAGAGCTCTGTTAAGGCTGAAGATGTAAAATCTCCATTTGCGGTCATTGCTGAGTGTGCTCAAGCTTCTAGAAACTCTTAAGGCTGACTATGATAAACTCATGGCATTCCCATGGAATGACCCAATATACTCGTGTTGCAAGACGAAAAAGATGTGCTGTGATGGCTCCTCTGTGTGATGGGAAGGAACCAGCCTCAGCAATGAGAGCTGGGACACTGCCGGGACCCCAGTGGGCAGAAAAGTACCAGTATGGGAGAAGAAACAGTCAGCATTGGGCTGAGGAGGGAGTGACTGAGGCTTGGTGGGCGAAGGCAATGGATTAATAGTCACCCTGCAGAATGGGAAGGGACATAAAAACTGGACATGGAGTCGGAAACTGGGACTGACCAGACAAAAAGAGTGGAATTGGCAGGGAGCTCTAAGGAAGACTGATTTAATAAGGAATTGGACGCCTGCACAGCAGATGTGGAGCTGGCAACATACTGCCATTAGCATCAGCCAGTAATCCTAGCTGGAGAGAACTGGGAGTGCTTGAGAAGTGAGCCAGGAAGGCAGGAAAATGGAATTCTACAGGAACTGTGCTTGGGTATATAGGAACAGACAGTATATACTGTGTGGTCTAAAGAAAAAAAAAGAGGGAAAAAAATGAGGATCTGTTATTGGGTGTAAAAAGTTAGTGGATTTTTTTATCTTGAAAAAATTTCACCATCAAAATAATAATTTTGTTTTAAGAATGTACTCTATATAGTATATAAATTATAGAGCATTCAGACAATAGGAGGTGTGGACCCTTTAAATTCCTTTAAAAAAAACAACCTAGACACTGGATAAGCGTGGCTCCCCCCAAAAATATGTGACTCAGAGACTGTCAAAAAGCCACAGAAAGAGGCTGAATTAAACTTTGAGTGCTTGACATTGCAATGATGTTCTTTTATTAATGTTGTGGCTTGCATCTAATGAGTTTAATTTTACTTTGTTGTTTTGATAAATAAATATATTCTATACAGACAGCCGCAAGGTACAAAATAATTGTTGACTGTGAAAGCCAGAACATTTTTATCCAGCTTTTCCTGATATTTATTTCATTAAAACCCTAGGTCCTGGAGTCATTTGAAGGATTTACCCTTTCTTTTCTTTTCTGATGGAAAAGGGACATTGTGTGGTGATGTAAATTCTTGTTGCCTCATGACTTTGGTGACTGTAAATTCAATGCAATGCACCTTGTTGATATGGGCTTTATTCCCTAAAAAATTAGAAAGCAAATTAAAGATATCCACATTTACACAAAATTCCATCATTTTTACTGTTGTGGTAAGCAATATTGATTTCTTAGTACTTAAATAGTGAAAAATGAGACCTTCTAAACTATTCAAAATATTTTTAATGAACTTTTCAATTATGTGATGCTTTTGTTGTTTAAAAAAAAAGTATTTTTAGTTCTAAGGATTTTTGCTGTTTTAACTATTGCCAAGACTGGCAAAATGAAATAATGCCAGTGTTTCATACTAAGGAAAATAAACAAAAGTGCTGCATGTAAGATGTGGGGACTGAGGACAGCTTTTACGGTTTACGATTAAGATATTGGCCAAGGATTCAAGACATTTAAGGCTGAGAAGGTTCCTTAAACCAGACTCCTTGTGTGACATTCAGCATATTGTTTAATTTTGTGTACCTCAGCTTCTATCTGTAGAACAAGTATGTTGATATAGCTTTACTCCTATCCTTTGCCTGTCTCGGGGATTTGATTTATAAAAATCTTAAAGATCTCTAACAGTCTTGTTCAAACAACTTCTAGCACAGTAAGCATTCAGTCTTCACTGGAGCTTCTAGTCAGAGCTGTGGGGAAAAAAGTGATGTGAATTCTCTTAATTTACTAGATTAGGAGACTGTATAGAAGGAAAATAGAAGAGCTGAGAAGGGAAAAAAAATAATCTACAGTATAATCTGAACAGTTCTATGAAATTGTTCGAGTCTAAAGATTGGATTTACTTATGTCACTTTTGCCCCTTAATGCAAACTGTTTTGAAATTGCCTGGTTGTGTATAGAAAAAGTTAAAAAATGTGCAAGTATTAAATCCACGTCTTTTTGGTATCAAAAGAATTCACTGAGCATGTTAAGTTAAGGAACGTTGTGGGATACAGCAGTAGGAAAATATGATGTGTGTGAGATAACTACAATTTACTGTACTTGGCTTGCTGATGAAATCTACAGAAATATATAATATTGGAGCACACTAAGAAAACAGTCCAAATGAGTCCATGATGAAGAAAACTGGTATTTTTTTTCTGTGTATCTTAACAATCTGATTAACTCTTCATGATAATCAACTTCTGCCAATCAGCAGCTGAAGGGCACTGAAAAAAACAAGTATAATTAAAGGAGTTTTAAGCAGAAGTTGTTTGTGGGCAAAGATGGAAAATACAGCTACATAGGTACAGGCAAGTGTTTACATGGAATGTCTTTCTCTTAAAGGGAGAAAAGAAAAGGGATTTTCTCTGAGCTGTGAAGAGACTAGAAACTGACTGATAGAGCCTTCATTCAAGATTTCCCTGTGAAAAGAAAACTGCGTTGATGCCAATCATATAAGGTATTTTAAACAAACATGGATTCTGTTACCTTCCATACCCTGTTAAATGCTTTAATGCATGGTGCTTTCCGACAAAAGAAAAGGGAGGTAGTACATAATTTAAAGAAATAGCTTTTTCTGATTTAAAGTCTATTAGATTATTGAACATCTAATTTTGTAGTAATACATCATATTTCATACTGACATTAAAGATGGAAGAAAACCAGTTTATATACATTTGTTGACTGTTCAGATAGTAGTTGTATTCCTTGCCTTCTCTCACCATCAACTTGTGTTTTATCAAATCCCAAGCTGTCATGGTTCATTATCCATAGATGATCTTGAGCAGCCTTGCATCATAAAAAAATATGCTGTGGCATGTGCCATTGTGCACCACTATACAGATCACTTCTGAGTAAGGTTTGTCGTTGATTTATACATTCAGTAGTGTGTGGTTTTATATTTTTGCATGTCAATACCGTAAGCGATGGAAGCTGCATACGCTACGTTACTGCGATTTTTCAGTTTGTAGATATAACGTCTATCATGCCTTTTTATCTAATGAGTTCCATTTGAATTAATGCTTGTACAAGTCAGTTTCCACCAGGCAGTCACACCACTTCTGTAGTCATTTCGTAAGCTCCGGTACCAGTAATGTAGACAGCACAGCGAAATTAGCAGCTGTGATTATAGCATCAGTCTTGCATTCTAGATCCTATATTTTGACTTTTCTGATTTTAGGAGCCAGAAATGAAATTTATGTCATGATTGTATTAATAGAGAGCAATAATGTCCAGATAGAAATATATTTACTAAGGAAGTCTTTATTTCCTGTAAGGTAATTACATTGGTAAGAGACTATTATTCTTTTTTGGAAGACAATTAGTAAAAATGCACAGTGCTCATAGATATTAGTAAATAAAAGTCCTCTTCATTCCAGTAATGTACGTCTCTGTTTAACTATTGTTATGAGGGGAAAAGGAGCACATTTTTTAGGGATATTGTAAGGTCATTTCACTGCTATTCTGTTTTGGTCATACAACATTTGGAAATTAATTTATTATACTGTTACTGCTTCATCTGAAAGTATTTGTTTCAACAATCAACAGTGAAAATGTATTACTACCCATTTTAGCTTTGTTTCAATACTTCTGGACTTGATAGCTATTTGAAATTAATCCAAGAAGCTGTTTTTAGGAATCTGCATGGATACTTTTCTGAACATGTTAAACCTAAGTAGCATTGCTTGGTATAGCCTAGAAAGGCTGTCTTCACCCGGTTGCTTTGATGTTTTCTTCAGGGATGAGGAGAGTAAGAGAAACAATCTTGTTCTGTTAAGATTCCTTATAATTGCCAGGCTTGATGCAATTTCAGTGAAACATTACGCTAAACCCACTCCATTTAATAGAGGAAAAGAGTTTCTGTATAGTCTGAAGATATTTACAGGACTTCCGTTTGCATGTCATGGTTCCCATACCAATTAATTGTTTGTACTTGCGAGGGCTTCAAGGCTTCATTTGGGTTAGAGCTTTTTATGCTTTTTCGGTTTGTGCAGATGTTTCACAGAGAGCTCTGGAAGTAGAGATCATTCACAGGTCAAATGAAAAGCAACAACATATAATGAAATGTCAGGGCACTTCTCAATGAAAGTTCACCCAAAAAGTGAAAAGCCACATGAAAATGCAAAGCAGTATGTCCTCAAAGTAAATTGTCCCCAAAGAAAAGCACTCACTTGGAAAGAATAATGTTATTCTTTTGTGTTGTAGAGCAGATTGTTGTGAGACTAACTCTCAATGCGTGACTTTAGCAGTGGCTGTCATTCTGCCCAAAGCCTACCTTTTATTTTCACTAATAAACCACAGTACAGCTCTGTGCTGAATGTGGAAAAAGGGGGGAGAGAGCGAGAGAGAGATAGAAAAAATATTTTCTTATTCCCCTGCATCTGTTCCTGTTCCACTAAAACTTGCAAATGAATTTCGATTGAAGTAGTAGTGTGTTCATCACAGTGATAAAATTAATTTCCATCTCTGTTCACTATCATGCATGTCTCAGTTACAGACAGTTTCTTCTGAGAATATGAAATACTGTCTACGAATGTGTCTGGGGGTAAGTCACCAATGGTATAACTCAAACTAATTTAAATGAAGGCAAGTGTTTTGGGATCTGAAAGTTGAATTTCCATTTGAACAATAGCTTCAAGGACTTGCATGCACATTTGACTGTCTTGTGCCCTGAGGTGGATTGCTACTAAAGAGATTATCCATATATACCCATGAGCTACAATAAGATTCACAGGAATGTTAAGTAGAATAAAGTTGTCTGTAAGGTAAATATGAAGAGGAAAAGCAAATCAAAGCAAAAATGGAATAAGAATGAATCCAGGAGAACTTAAAAAAATCTACACCGGGAACTTCAGGATGCAACAAAATGTGAGGATCTGATGCGCAAATCTGAACTAGAAATGCTTCTTAATCAGTCACCCAAGTCATAGCAATTGTTTGGTAGGTCTCTCAGTATTGTTGATGTCTATGTAATATGTTACAAATGGAGTGAAAGGGGATACTGTAATAAACAGAGTCAGTAGGAAATATCTTCTGAGACTTTTTGAGTATTCGGATGTACTTACTGAAATACAAAATAATTGCAGATGGTTAAGTGTTACAAGGAGTCTTCCTATTAAAAAAAAAATCCATTAAATTGGTAAAAATATTCCTTTAAGTGTTTTAGACGCAATTTAATACTACTTTCCATTTAGAAATATTTATGGTGTGTTGATTTTGGTGTTATTTTTTTTCTTGTATTTGATGATAGTAACAAGGATGAAAGCTGTTCTGCTATTACAGGAACTATTACTTCCACTGTAGTTGCTTTGGACATTCTAGAAATGCAGAGTGGTGCTCAGGCCAGCACTGAGGGAATCTCCACAGAGCACAGGGGAAGGCTGTAAATAGTACAGGTCCAGAATCAGGAGGTCCCAGACCAACCAGTCTCAATGGTCTGACCCCGTTTAATTCAAGAAACCATGCCAGTTGATAGCAAAACTCTTATGGGTTTTTTCTCCTTGTCTTGCCTTAGCAGTATTTTGTTTCTAGCCCATTTATGGAAACAAGAAGAAATCCTGGAATCGCCATTTCATTCTCATGCTTGTAAAACTCCATTAACCATGATGGAGCATGTAGGACTACAAATAAAATTCCATTTCAGTCAGTGAGTTTGGCTGGTGGAGAAAACTGCTGATTAATTTTAGGACTTATACTCAGCATACCTCAGTAAAAGAAAATATCTTATAAACCAATATTAAATATCTCCCCACAAGGCAGAGGATGTAACCTATGTGCTCTCTAAATTGGTTGAGAAAAATTATACTTTCCCAACTTACTCCAGGTTTTTTTTTGTCTTTTAAATAATTTTAGTAAATTTCTATATTTTCTGGTCAGCACAGCCCTATATACTGGGAAGATGTCCACATATTATCATGGGACTGTTCAAGAATCAAGGACTAAGGCATTGTTGCAATGAACACCAAAATTACAGGTGAACAATGTTGCCACGGTTTGCAGACTTGTCTCAGAGCAAAGGTTGATAGACTGTAAACCTGTCCTGAAAATATAAAATTTGCACTATTTCTTTTTCTTTTTTCTGTATTCCTTGACCTTTTTTCTGAACTAACACTTCCCTTCATTCCTTTTTTGGGAGCCAACATTCCATTGATAAATGAAAATCCCTAAGCTGTAGATGGATACAACTTGCCTCCTTTAACCATTTCCATCTTAAAGGTAAACCATTAAGCAACAGTGAAAATTGAATTTTACATAGATCTGTGGTGCATGCATCCATTAAAAATAAGGAGAACAATAAATGCAAAATTTACTTTAATTAATTCGTTGAAATTTATTAAACCGTATGTAAGCTCCTTAGCTGAAAAGTTAACTTCAACTGCCTTATACTGGCAACACAGACTGCAATGAGATTTCTGGGTTTTGGCGATTGAGGATGAATCAGACATACCAAAGGCTTTTTTGGGGAAAATAAAATTTCACAAAGTAATACAGTTAAGTGCAGGTCTTACTCTATGTATAAGAAAGAGAATAAAATTGCTGGTGCAAAAAAGGCTTCTTTCTTCCCACAGCGCTGCATTTATTGTGTTACAGTCTAAACCAGCAGCAATTATACATAAGCTGTTAAACAAAATGAGAACAATCAAACAGTCAGCTCACTGAGCCAGAGGTGGTACTTGGAGTCCTTGCTGTTTCTCCCAGTCAATCTCAGCATCAGTGATGGTCAGAAAATAGATCCTCATTCTCCTGCATATGTTTATATGGCTGGGGGGACATGATTTTTCTTTCCTTTTTGGCAGGCAAAAAAGAACCTAAAAACACTTGGGGAAAAAACTAGATTTACACGGAAAATATGCACCTACAAGCATACACCACAGCTGGGAAGAGTATTGTGGTTTTGAACTGGCTGGATAAAAGGCCCACCAGATTACTACGGGCTGAAGCCAAGAAGGTGGCAAAATTCAAAACAGTTTCAAATTTATATGGTAATGAGAATTGTAACGGTAAATTCTTGTAAGGTTTTAGGGTGAAGAAAAGAAAACCACATGTAGGGCAAAATAAATGGATAAATGGGTAGGATATTCTGTCATGGAATGAATTATGTTCCAGATAACTACTGCAGGAGGTCACGCACATTTTTTTAAATAATTGATGTTGTCATTTGTCAGAAAGAGGATGCAAAATTAGGTAGACCATAAATTCAGTTTGGTTCAGAAAGTCCTCTGGTCCTATCACAGGTTTGGTGAAGTGATACAGAAAAAATTTTGTGACAAATTGGCTCAGAACAACCCAACAGGCTATTTCAGACGATCTTTACATCTGAATAAATCAGGATAGACATTTTAAGAAACCCCAGTGTAAAGGTACGGGAAGAGCTGTGATCCAAGTCTAATAAGGATAGTTATTTTCTGAGCTACATTGGAATCATGAGCCTGAAATGGTCCAAGGGTGTAGTTTCATGATAGCATAAAACCACATTTCTGCTGGATGTGATGATCTTACGCTCCCGTTTTGTTTCAGCACTGAAAGTTAACAGAGTAGTTTTCAGCCAGATCAGCCTTATTGCTGCCACACAAGGAATAGTGCAGCGACGTGCATGTGCAAAGCAGGGCAGGGTCTCTTATCTGTTGGCAGCAGCAAAGCCTCTCAGCAGTTTCTGAAACCACTCCAGAACTTTGAGCCTTCACAGAAGGTGGCCGGGGGCAGTGGATGCTGACACCACCGTTTACTTTCTATGTACCAAATACTGCTCACCTCACTAATAGCAGGTGTGCTTAGCATTGTAACAAAGAATGAACTTGGTCACTTTTCTATAATTGGACTACCCAACTTAGTAAAAATTGGTTCCCAAATTTGATCCCCACGTGTGGTGGGTTGACCTTGGCTGGCTGCCAGGCCCTCACCCAGCCTTCTCAGCAGGACAAGGGGAGAAAATAAGATGGAAAAGCTTGTGGGTCAAGATAAAGACAGGGAGGTTGCTTTCCAATTACTGTCACGGGCAAAACAGACTTGACTTGGGGCAGATTAATTTATTGCTAATTAAAATAGATTTGGATCGTGAGAATCAAAGACAAAAACTAAAACACCTTCTTCCCTTGTTCCCAGGCTCAACTTCACTCCTTCATTCCCAACTCTTCTGCCTTCCCTGGCTGAACAGTGCAGGGGATGGGGAATGAGGGTTGTAGTCAGTTCGTAACACTGCTGCTCCTTCCTCCTCACACTTTTCCCCTTCTCCAGCATGGGGTCCTCCACGGGCTGCAGTCCTTCAAGAACTGCTCCAACGTGGTCTCTCCATGGGCTGCAGCTCCTTCAGGGCATATCCACCTGCAGCGGCGTGGGGTCTTCCATGGGCTGCAGGGGACAACCTGCTTTACCATGGTCTTCTCCATGGGCTGCTGGGGAATCTCTGCTCTGGCCCCTGGACCACCTCCTCCCCCTCCTTCTTCTCTCACCTTGGTGCTTACAGGGCTGTTTCTCACATTTTTTTCCCCTCACTCCTCACTGCCGGGCAGTATTTTTCCCATTCTTACATATACTTTCCCAGCGGCACCGCCATCTTGTCTGAGGGGCTCAGCTGTGCCCTGTGATGGGTTGGTTGGAGCCGGCTGGAACCGGCTGCATCCGGCACGGGGCAGCCCCGGCCTCTCCTCACAGCGGCCCCTGCAGCCCCTGCTGCCAGCGCCTGGGCACCTGCGCCCCACACACCGAGTTGTCTCTCAAACAGTAAAGCAAATGTCATTTCCTCAGGGTAGTCTTGAAAACGTGAGGGTTTTTTTCCTAACCTGGTCTCACAGATGCCTGTTTTCCAGTACTATAACAATACTGATTGCACAGGAGCTCTTCTTTCTAAATGCCTCTGTAAGTATAAACAGAATAAATCCCATCGTGTATTTTAAGGAATTTTTTTTTCTATTTTCGGCAGGGCTGTGCTTACCGTAGATACAAAGTTATTTTCTCTGTTATGTTTTTGTATTTATGCATTACCGATATTAGGTATGGCTGAAAATTTGTGCTAGAAATGCAAACTAGTAGTTTATTTATTTCTGCCACAGCACAATTTGCGGCCCATCTGTCATGCAACGCAGCAAGATCATGTTGTGACAGAATTTTGCCTTTGCGATTTAATATATGGCATTGAAAAGAAAATTAAAATTCTTTTCCTTCCTCTAAAATATTGAAAAACATTTGCCTTACATATCACATTTAATCCAAAATTTGTATGTCCAAGATGTGTAAAACGTGGAAGAGAGAGAGATGGGTGTGTGAGGACAGGCAAGCCCGGGACTCGGGCAGGCTCTCAGCTGGCAGGCGGGAGGTGGACGGCCAGGTCTCCAGTTTGAGTCAGGCAGATCTGCCGTGTCCCTTCTGGTGCCCACCTCTCCTCTTGGACCTGCCTGTTCTCTGCACCATTGGTTAGGACACTGTGCTGAGAGAAATTCATCCTCTGCTCTTCTCCCACTATTTTCTTTGGTAAACTGGGTGAATACCAATTCCTGCTTTATTATTTATAACTTCTGTCTCTCAGGGTCAGAAAGGTGGTACCCCAACCAGAGTGATGCATTGTCCTTTACAGCATGACAAACCGGTTGGAACTGTGGGCACAAACAACTGGTTTATTTTGTACTCACATTAAAAAAAGATGCAATATGAAACCTTGTATATTTTTAAAATACAAATTCTTATCTGTGTCTGACAGATCACATCACTATGAGAGGTCCAAAATTTGTGGTTTTCTCTAAAATTTAATTATCTGGCACTTTCCAACAGCAGCTTGTCTACTACTGACATGCAGAATTTTGTTTTGTTCAAACACCTTTTGTGTGTATGTCTCCTTGATATTGATAACCGTGGCTCGTGGTAATGCTTATCTCCTTTTGATTCTGAAAATGTAATAAAGAAGGAAAATACAAAGTAATAGCTACATGCATTAGTTAGGCAGACATCCATCAAGTCTTTGCATCAGACTTGGCTTTTCGGATATCTCAAGAAACAGAGATCATAAAAGCAGCTTTAGCATGGCAAACATGCCCACAAAACCAAATAAATCATTGTCCAAACAAGGAATGAAACAAGACAGATCTTTCTTGTTCACTTGTGTCTTTGATCCCTTTTCCAGATAGTTTTCTGAACAAATTGTCAATTACTAATTGCCATGGTTATCTCTCTTCATAGCTACCATAATTGGACTCTCCAAGGTATGTGAGGCTTGGGTCCATTCTCCAAACTCTGGGGGATATGATGGGGATAGGAAGTCAATGCAGCGAGGGAAAATAGTCTTAATAACCTGTTGTTTACAGATAAGAGTGGTCAGCTGGAAAAAAGTGTAGAATTGCAAACATGTAGAACTTGATCTCATCTGTAAAAGAAATCTGTCATTAAAGAACTAGGGGTATAAATACAAGCAACTTGTAGACGTAACTCTTGCTTTGTAGTTTCCAACTTAAATGATTGAAAATACTGGATATTTGTATGTGGAACATGTTTATATATATGAATTTGGTCTGTACTTGTGAATAATGAAATGGACAGTAAGTACATCCTGGTGTACTTACAGGTACATATTGGGAGTATGTGGGGTAAGACATAAATGTATAATAGAAAAATAGGAAATTTTGATGGTTTTTATGTTCCAATGTATGCAGAGTTTTATTTGTAAAATGTTTGTTTGCAAGACACAATATCTTTTTTATTTTTTAACATATATTTCTTGATTGTATGGTGCTACATGTGCGCAATGATCCTGTTACGGGGCTTCGACTTTGTAACTCTTGGTCTGAGCAGCCAGATTCAGTGCTGACTGAAGATTGCATGGATAAATCTGTATGTTTCGTTGGCAGGATATCTGATTTGATGAGAACAACACTGGCAATCTGCTTTATATTGTGGGAAAACTAGAAGTATTTTTGGCTTTCTGATAGGCTGTCAATAGGCTTTGATAGAGCAGTAAACAAGTTTAAGCTATGCTGTATGCAACAGAAGAGTCTGCACGGCGTGGCCTGCTTCTCAGGAGAAGCAGAGACAGAAACCAGGATTTCCTGAGCTCATCATGATTATTTAAAAGCTTGTATGAAAGAAGAAGCAAGGTGTGTACAGCTGTGTGAAAACCATATGATGATCAGAGCACAGGTGAGGAAGATGTATACCCACTGATCAGGGATTACATTTTTTCCCTAGGCAGAGGAAGCTCATATTGAGTAGCTAAGGCTGTTCGCATTTCAGTTCACAGACCAGGTCGTGCTCATGAGGTGGCTTCCAAGCCGGTTATTATGGTATTGTCAACAGGGAACCTCCTGACCAAAGCACAGGAGGCTGTGCAGCTAGAACTAAAATAAAAAGCTCTGAAACAAACCACTATCACTCTTCACATACCCTAGGCAGTGTCCACGAGAGGACATGTCATACATACTGCCCAGTGCCTTTTTTATGTATGTGTGTATAAGAGAGGATGGACAGGAGGATCAGTTATGGCGAGTGTCAGCACAGCCAGCAGGTGGGACAATCAAGGACATCTGTTATATTGGCTTTTGTAAGTAAGGTTTAAAGTGTACGGGAATAGCACTAAAAAAAAGTTACAGAGGGAGCAGGTGGAGACAGGAGAGAGAGCTTCCATCTTGTCACACCATTCCATCTCCGTGTTAGGAACAGATGGCTGCAGTGAAACGGGATTCCTTTCCATTCTGTAACCCTGAATGCCATTTAAAAAAACAAACAAACAAACTAGTTTTTGTGGAGAAATTGCCCACATAGAGGTAGAGAATGCAGCTCTACTTTTCAGGGACAGAAGAGATACATGACAGCACATGGACATCCTTAGAATATGTGATTAGTTTTGGCAGGGAAGATACAAACTGGTTTTACTTTATTTTGTGAAAGACAGCTGTTACTACTTTTATTTGACAGAAGTCTAACCTGCATCGGTTAGAATTTCCTTGTACTGCAGCAAATAACGACAGTTAAATAAGATTGACAAATTGTTTCAGCACAAACTAGTTATATGTGAAGGGTGTTGGCTGCAAAATTTCATTCCACTGCTGCAAAACTGTATGTAATTCATATACGAGGGTAGGCCTGACATATTTGTAAGCTCAAACTCATTTTGTAAATAAGCTGTTGTTTACAACACAGTAATGTACAGATTTAAAAAAAATGTTTTCAATCTCTCTCTCTACTGCTGTGCATTCTACTGCTTCGTTTTCCACTAGGAACCAAGTGGTTAGTTCTAGATTAATACATTCCTCATATGTGCTGCTGAAAGAGAAATAGATTCAGATCATGCTACAGTGAACAGTGTTTTAAAATGTGCATTTTATTGTAGTTTATAAACAGCATGGAAGGCAAACAACCTTCAAGTCTCTGTCCTGTGCTCTTGTGTGAAGAATGTTATATAATAAATGTAAGAAATGTATGTTGATGCATGCAGCTTTATGTGTATACTGCAGGCTCATGCTTATGGCTGCTCAGGCGTGTTTGTTCTTGAGCAGCCCAAGGAGGTTGGATAGATAATGCTAACCTGCCAGTTAGTCAGTCAGTTTGGTGTCTGTGAGTCAGCTGCTTCCATTACAAACCAATACATTCTTTGTAAATAGGAAGGACATGAAAGACATTATTTTGAGTTGGGTAATTTTTACATTAACTTTCCCATCCTACTCTTTTGCATGTCTGCATAAGACTTCACTTACTATTGTGTACTAGGAACATGCAATTTGATGACACCATTTGAAAACTTCTTTTCATGTTGTTTTGTCAACAGTGACATAGGATATGCTATTAATCCAGTTTTTGAAAAAAAAAAAAATTTGTTGAGATCAAAAGTTAACAGTGGCATGGTAACAGTGGCACTGTGAATAAACTGGTTTGAATAAAATGAAAGCTGATTCAAACTCTTTGTCCATGGAATATCTGAAAAAGTAAAATGTTCAAGTATACAGGTATGTAAGCATTAAGACCACATTCTGCCACTTCTCAAAGGATTGCCTCCTCCCGGTTGGGAGGTGGCAGCAGAACTCAGTAGCCCTTCCTGGCCTTTAATACCACATTTTGAGAGGTACAGGTGCTTGGTGGGAGATCTTCTACATAAGTTGTGTATGGGGGTATTCTTTTGGATCTGTAAATTTCCTCATCGGGTATTTCTTGGATTACAAACTCTTTACAGGGAGGGAGGATGTTTTTCTCATGTATAAGTAATTTCCAGTGAAATCCAGGAGTTCCTTTCTCTTTTCAAATACAGGTTAATAGTGGTTGAATTGTGTTTCACATAGGCATGACAGCCAGCCCTCTGATCTACCCTGAAGTTTACAGATGAGGATAAGTGTCTAAAAATTAGTAGCATAAAAGTATCCAAAATAAGTTTTCTTAATCAAATTCAAGTGTTGCATACAGATCTTGTGAAAGATGACACCATGAAATACACATTGTATCCCACCTGAGAATTGTTGAGCCAGCTTTTGCGTGTTTGGTTATGTTGATTTTAGTGAAAGAATTTGTGGATTAAGATGCTAGCCAAACACACTAGTCACTGTCAGCATCTAATGAACTCAGTGCTTGGCTAGGACTGGAGATAAATCTGAATCTAGTTAAAATTACAACATGATGTTCATTAGCTTCAGCAAGGGTAATTTCTGAGATAAAGTGTTGCTATCACCCAACGTGTTAAATAAGCAGTTGGACTAAGCAGGTGGTGGGCAGAGATCAATGACTTTGCATTAAACAATAGGTAATTTCTCAGTAGGAAATTACTCACATTCCCAAAAAGGGTCGCATACCAAATTTCTTATGCTGGTTTATAGTTGTAAGAAATCTACCGGTCAAGTATGTGTGCTCTAGAAATATGAAGAGGCAGAAAACCTTACGGACATTTTGAAGGGTGATCTTATTCATTCTGGTATACTTCAAGGCTTCATTGTGCTTGGCGCTGCATGCACATATGGTCTCAGCTTTACACTGAAGTTCACCACTAACTTATTCATATGATGAATGTTTCCCAGTACTACAGTGAAACTGTACTGTTCTAAAATATCACCCTTACATATGATATTAAGTCTATAGAAGATTGACTTCTTCATATACTTCTGTCTGCTTACATAGGGTTTTGTGGGAAAAAAGTGTAATGGATGAGGATGCAGATATGGATACATTACTCTGCCTTTTTGATTAAATCTTGTGTAAAACCCTTTATATAATTTGAGGAAAAAAAATCCATTATCTTTGCTTTTATTTAGCCACATCATGGCCTGTTTCAGATTGAAAGCAGAAGTGTCAATTTTGGGAGTTGTTTTCCCAAGATTTCCAATTTAGTTGTTTCAAGCTTTACATGCTGTATTTTTTTGTTATGTATCTCAAGCTTAATTCAGCAGTTCCTGAAGTTGTTCTTCCACGAATATGTAACCTAACGGTGAATTGAAGTGAGCTGACTTGAGGAGCGATGGGTTTGTATCTTCACCCTTCTGATGGATGGTATCTTCCCCGAGAAAGTCATGTCCAACCTGTTCATTTGACCTAGTCTGTATTTGGTTTACCACAATGCATTGATGATAAAAAATGGTCAGCATTGCAGGAGCTGGCCGATGAGCACATCAGTTGTCCTTGCCTCGAGGGTAGGAAGAACTATCTGAAGAGCAGGGCGGAGGCCTGGAGGTGATTATACTTTCTGCCATCCAGTTATTCTATCTAGCCATCACAAGTATGTGAATTATTATTTTGTAAATCTAGTATATATGGTATCTCTTATGCTACAAAAATGCTTAATTAAAACCACTTTAAAATAGTTTCACTCTAGATGCAAATTTTGGAAGAAATTGTACTGAAAGAGTCAGTTTCATAAGGGAATAAAACATATCAGAGCAGCGTCCCAATAGGTTAGTTGGAATAGTAAATTAAAACTCGTTGTGCCATATGCTTTCTACTCATTCTTCATAATTTACTTTCATGAATAACTTTGTCTTGTAGGTACGGTTTTGGAGAAGGAATAGCAATATATTTCTGTCTTCAAGATGAAAGATTGAGTATGCTGCATCTAACCCTCGAAGACTAATTTCTGGCTATGCCTATTTGTGAAAGTATACTTAGGATAATTTTTTTTTCCCAGTAACTTCTTTGTTTGCTGATCTTGAAACTATGTGGCTCTTGAGCATCAACTTCAAAATTCAGGTGATTACACTGTAAACAATGTGATTCTGTATTTACTGAGTTGCCCTGAACTCTTCCCTCCAGCTGATTCAATTTATATTCTGTGTCAACATTACCAGTGCATGTAGTATAGCCTTGCTAAACACTGCATTTATTTGATGATTGCATTGTCTTTGCTGCTAAATTCTTATAGGAGACTCGGAAGAATGTCTTGTCCTTTGCCCGTCCTTAGAAACCTGAGGAAAGGAGTAACAGTAATTAAATTTCTAAATCATTAATTTGTTCATTAAAATCGTGTTTCTGTCTCTGTGTATATATATATGGAATCCTTCTATAGCTGCATTTTTTTGCTATGTTTGCAGAAAAGGGGGGTGTGTTTCCATTTGTTCATGTACGTATGTGTATATATATGTATAGGCATGTGGCAATCTTTAGCAGTCTGTCGATTATATAGGGATAAATTTGGTTTACAAGATTGCAGAGATCATTCTTGAGATTATATTAGAACTTCTCTATATTGCAACCACAGCCATAATCTATCTCATGACATATTTATAGAGTCAATATCACAGAAAACAGGTAGTTCTTAATTTTTGTGGTAGATTTTGAAACAAGTTCAGCAATGGGAATATCCACTTCAAATAAGTGTGAAATGAAAGTACATCATTTTATAGGAGCTCACTTTTCTCTGGATAGACTTCACACTATTAAATAGGTAGTGGTAGGCTGTCTAATATGGTGCTAGCATTCAACGTACATTGAATTTTAGTCTGTGTAAACATTAAACTTACCTTTTAAAGTTTGAAGTGAATAGATGCCTACATCCAGTCTAGCTATTGAGCAGCCGCTCAATTTACATTAGACAAAAAAGTGAATGTGAAATATGAGTCCAGTAATATGTAGCTAATTAAAATGTCTATAAAGTAAAAAATATTTTATCTAATTATTTTCTTTTTCATCATTGTCATGTTTGCGGTGGAATGAGAATTGCTCACATGTTTATGAGCAGAAAGCTCAGTAATGTTTTCAGTGAGTGGGGAGCAAGAAAAAGCCAATACTCTTTTGCATCTACTGAGAGTTCCAGCCTCTAAAAGTATTTCACAAGTAGGGATAACTTGTTACATACTTGTCCTGGTTTCAGCTGGGGTAGAGTTAATTTTCCTCTTAGTAGCTGTCTGTTTTGCTTTACCTATTAAACTGTCTTTATCTCAACCCACAAGTTTTCTTGCTTGTACTCTTCTGATTCTCTCCCCCGTCCCACTGGGAGGAGTGAGCGAGTGGCTGTGTGGTGCTTAGTTGCCGGCTGGGGTTAAACCATGACAATATTGCATGGGGCCATTCATAATGTTTTGGCAGAAGACTACAACCTAGTATGAAAGAAGAATAGCAGACAAAATATATGAAAAGGTTTGTGGATACAGAAACATTAGAAAGTGTTAACTAATGCACAGATAACTAAGTCCCTAGTGGTACCGACTGTCACAGTTGTACATCACTCACTTTTAGAAGCATTTTTTTCTTCATTTGTTTCCCTAGCAGATGATATTTCTTACTAGCAGTGCTTCTCATAGGAATGTATTTCTAATCTAATTTAGTTTTTCCTTCTTATTTATGTTAACAATCTTACTTGATGATCTGAACTTAAAACCGAGTTTGTTTTTCTTCACTCTTCCTCTTGTGTGTTCTTTTCCTTTCACTTTAACTGATTGTAGTTAATTTTTAATTTGAGGTACCAACACCTCTGTCTTTGTTAATGTCTGGCAGCTTTTGTTGTGAATGTTATTAAAGATAAGACTGTGTCTGAAGAGAAAGCTTTTCAAATCCCCTACACGCTTTTTCCCTGTAGAGACAAAACTTATGTCTGGCTTTTCTCTTTGTATGGTAAACTCTTACTCACCTTCCTTACCTCTGAGTATTTGTGAAGTACCAAATACACTCCAGAATAAGCAGATATAAAAAGGTCTGTGAATTATTTCAGGCTAGTGTTAGAAGGTTGCTTGCTATTTGTACAATTGGAATAGTCTACTAATACAAGCAAAAAGGCTTATGTTGGAGCATCATTAATCCAGGAAATGTATTTTTTAGAAATTATATGAATATGGTTATGTTGGGACTAATAAAGATCACATTGTTTGGGAGCAGCTTGAAAGAAGTTACAAAACGAAGCACGGAAAGAGAAATTATGATTTTGATAAGATTGTTTGTTGAACGTATAAGAAACAAGATCTGAGGAGTAGATCAGGAGAGGCTTACAACAGATGAGCAAGAGTTGAGGAGGAGGCAAGAAGATTATGATTACCAGGAAAGAAAGAAGTTAGACTGTGGACAGTGTTTTTCACCTTGACGAGAAAAAGTGCTGTTTATTTGTTTGATTTTTGTAAAGAAGGAACAATTTAAGTGAAGGGCAAGAGTTTATAAATATCGTGAGCCACAGCAGAAACTTTCCTGTTAATGACAGTAAGCACTGAAGAATAGATGAGCCAGAATATGGGTAAAGGATTTAGAGAAGTCAAAATTGTTCTGGACTAGCCATAGTACGTTTGAGCCGCTAACAGGCCATTTAGAGTAATGCGCTGGAAACAAAGTCAAACATGCGGAACAGGGAACTGTCTGGTTGTGAAAAAGAGATGAGTCATTGACTCACAAATTATAGCTGAATCCACGTAATATTCAACAGGTAGGAGAGTCCAGTACAATAGAGAAAAGAAACTATAAGGCAAAAGCTGGATGAGTGAAAACTAAACTAGATGACCACAGAGTCTGAAATAGATGTTAAGAAAAGGAGCGTAGACAGTAATATGAAAGGCTGCAGAGGTGTTAGGATGGCAGGATTTGACTTGGCTAAGAATTGATCAGTGTAGTAGAACACACTGGTAAGGAAAGAGTAGGACACACATTTATAAGGAGGCTGTAAAACTCTGCTTAAAAATGCTTCAGAAAGGTAAGGGGTGAAGATATGGCTGTGACATGAACAGTAAAATGGCAGATGAAGTTGAAGATGTAAATGGCAGATGGAGTTTAGAATGCGTATGGACCAGTAAACAGAATCAGAGATTATCGATAAGTTGGATGGAGTAGGAGCAATGGATGGAGTCAGATTGTGGAAGTATGGTAGCATGATGAACAACAAGTAGTAGGGTAAGAGGAAGATGCTTTAGTCAGTAAACACAAAAAGGAATGAAGGAGAAGGCAAAGGAGAGAAGAAATAAGTCTAAGCCTATTGGATTTTCTTTCCATTAAAAGCCTGAGATCCTGAGCAGGTTACAAGAAGAGATGGTACGGTAATAGGTCCTGCTTTTCAGTGTTCAGCCATGAAAAGAAAGTTTTGAAATATCTGACAACTATTGTGTGGTTAAAGATTCAGGCCTGTAGTATGCTGCTCAAACAACTAACCAGCCCCAATAACTCTGACTATATTTTAGCACATGCAGAAGTTGAGAAAAAATGCAGATTCATCAACTCCATCCAGTTGCCTTCAGACAGATGCAGCCGGTTTACCAGCTGGCAAATAGTGATACTGAATATTTAAGCAGCTGTGAATCCTCTTAACAGTCTTTTCATTACCTTCCTGTGTTCCATTGGTTCTTGTGCAACATAGAGAAGTATCGTCTCCCTTTCCTCTGGTATATTCCTTGTCCATCCTCCTATCCTTATTTTTCATTCTGCTGCAGTTATAATCTGTACAGCAGTATTTCAAGTTCACTGGTACCTCTTATGATAATTTTATTCTTCTTTCAAATGCTGAACAGATTCAGAACTCTTGAAGTCTTTCATCATAAAATAACCTTTAATCTCCAGATAAGCTCTCCAGATCCTCTCTGTTAAAGAATTTGAATGTCCTTCACTTTAGTGTCCTGAACTGCTAATGATATTTCAAGACCAGTGTATAAGATAGGTTGATAGCTTGCATTTTGGAGTTGTTTAACCTTTTTTTTAATTACCAACTCTGCTGTAAAAATAGAAATTCCACCATCTTATTTTATATTCTGGTAACCAGCTATTTCTATTTTCTTTGCCTCAATAGCAGTGTTTTCTGACTAACTCAAGTAGCAAAATTAATTCCTAGTCAAAGTCACCCATTTCTACAAATGAGTAGAACATTCTGACAGCTAACGAGGCAAAAGCTAGCAAAAACTAACCAGGTCTTATTTACAGCATGAACTTAAACATCAGTTAGTGAAAATTTTAATACCTGAATTTATTATTATCTGCTAAATGAAATATGCCTTCTGGAAAAGTGTGTCTTAAGAGAAAGAAATGTTTTCAGCATGGAGAAAAGTAGCCTGTATGTCAAAGGCCAAACAGTTCAATTTGTCAAAAGATGTTTCTTTTGCAAGATGCATATTTGATTTTTGAAAAGATATTGGCCTGTAACTTACTGACATAAATTTTGGTTGTGGGTTCATCAGATTTCCCTTTAATAAATGCTGCTGTATCTTTCTCTCTTGCAATTATTTCAACTCACCCATTCCTCCTCCTTGCAGAATAAGCAAGTTTCTTCCATTAATTTTGATCCTTTCTTGAATCTTGTCTATTAGAAGATTGCCTTGGTCACATTTTTTCCCATTGAAAAGGTAAATGGCTAAGTCATTTGTATCTGCTTTGTATTAAGGAAAGCTCAAGCTCAGAGACTAAGCCTTTAAAATCATATATACAGGTATTGCAAAGATTAAAACCCAGAGAAGTTAGATATAGCCTCTGACACGAGGATTTTGTTTAATGGAACCCTTATTTCTCTTGATTTATAAATAATCCCCTTGCTTATGCACCCAAAGACCATAGTAACCTTTTCAAACAGCTGTTATGTGTGACTGTACAGATGACCACTACTGCTTTTTGCCATGTTACCTGAAATGTGATATACAGGTCTATGCTCGTCTTGGTTTACTTTCACTAAATGTGCAACACTTCCTATTTTAGATTCCATGCTACTGTCATCTCTCCATATTTCTGTTCTGCTTAGTTTTCCTTACTCTGGTGATATTTTCTTTATTACATTCTTTTTATTTACAAATCATATTTGCAAAATTTATTTAATTTTAGCCAATTTTTAATGTATTAATATGAATGATAAATAAAAATGTTACATTACATTAGAGTATTATAAACCCATGTCTGTGCTAAGGAAGGGGTTTTATCAGCTGATAACTTTATGTGGTTATGGGAAACTAATTTAAACAGGAGGAACAGCAGCATTTTTAATATTTTTTATTTTTTCATTTTTTAATACTTAGGCTATTTTATTCAAAACACATAAATAAAATCAGGAAAGGTTAAGTTCTTCCTTCAACATGTTAGCTACTCTTCAAGTATTGTTGTTACTGTTACTGCACAAGTTCGACTGATGGCAGTGTCAAACACATTTAGTGCATATCATTAAGCATCACTGTACAAACTCTGTGCCAGTATGTGATGATAATCCTATACATTACTGATACTAAGGGAGGCTTGTAACCGGGATTAAAAGTGTGGTGTTGGGCTTTGCTGTTTGGGTTTTGTTTGTTTTGTTTTGTTTGGTGGGTGTTTTATTTTTTTTTTCCCCCACAAAACATACACCTGTCCTTTAAATAGCATTGTCCATATTTAAACAGCTGTGGTCTTCAGCTGAGTATCTTTTGTGCTGTTTATAAATACAAAGCTGTGCAATGGCTGTTCTATTTAATATAATTTGTGATATATGAGGGTAACTTTTAAAGTAAATAGGCAGGTTTTCCAAAATCAGAATCAATTTAAATATTAGCCAACAACAGCAGTGACAGAAACATGGGCCTGTGACTGAGTCATATATATAAAGTAAAAAACACATTTCTAAAATGAATGAGTATTTGAGCAGATGCACTAGTCTTTGCTAGTGTGACTAGATTTTGAAGTGGAAATATTACTTACTGGGAAAAAAGGAAGTGTAAAATCTTGTCTTTTGCTTACTCTGAGTTATTTTCCTTGATGGCAGTTTTTGCAATGATTCTCAGGTTTTATATTTAGGCATATGCTTGGTGTTTTAAAGGCAGTAATCACAAGCGAAATCTGCTACCTCTCTACCTCTATGGGAAGCATAATCAATAGCTGCCAAACTTGTTGGCTAATAGCTTTCTTTTACTTTTTACTAATTCCACTGAGGAAAACCAAAACCACTGAATGACTTTCCTTTCTCAGAAATATAAAATGTAAAAAAAATCCTGTGCAACCTCTCCCTTACTCTGTTCAGAAAATTTCCTTCCCCTTTGTAATACATCTCTACCTTTTCACTTGTCTCTGTTCTCCTCTGCAATTTAGTGTTATGTTTCTATTAACTTCTAAATTCCTGAGCTAAACTGTTTCTTCCTGCTCCCCCAGATAGCTTTCACTTGTTCCCTTGCATTTTGGCTTTTAGTACTTCTAGTCATAAACTAATCTTAAGGCCCTAGAGCAGAACTTCTTCATTTGTCCTTTGAAATGCCCCTCAAGTTTGACTGAAATACAGTCTATTAAAATTACCCTTTTGCTGCTTCCTTCTCATGAAAGAATTGGAAGCTCACCAAATTCACTCTGTATTCCCAGCCCAAGTTTGACTGCACTGTGGTTGCAGTCAAGTGCCCTAATACATACAGCAGTTTAAAGTGTTTGATGAATGTCAGTTCTATATAGAATCAGATTTAATGTCAAAGACACACTTTTTCCCAGTGTCCTGTTTTTTAAGTACTGGTATTCTGCTCTAGAAGCAAAACAGACCCAACACAGGCAGAATGCTATGGTTGAAGTTAAAGTCAAAGTATTTTGAATTGGCAATTTTCATTGAACTTTATTCAGGTTCATTCAAATATTTGTGATATTCATGGAATTGATTCGGTAGAATAAAATCATCCAAATTTACCCTAAAATTAAGATCTGATGTGGAGCTTGTAGACATCTTGAAAGCGAAATTTGAATTTTCTCTTTGCTTAGAGTCTTACAACATATATTTAAACTTTTTTTAAAAAGTTTTGGTATTGATAATAAAAATGTTTCTTTTGTAGCTCAAACTAAATTAAATTTCCATTCCCTCCATTTAAAAATTTATATATTTTTTTCAGTTTTGCCAGAAATTTCCATGGTGTTAGTATCCTAAGAGCTCTTGTGGTAGACTTTTGTGATTTGAAACATCCACTCTGAAACAGAAGAGCTTCATAGAAATACAGCAAGAATACATTGAGACTGCCCAGGAGCTGCTGAAGCAGTCCAGTCAAGTGCATTCCCCATGGTTTCTTTCTGCCTACCCGCTTAGTGTCCGCTGCATGACTTCTGTAAAACCGTGCTTTTCTTCTCCCCTCTCCCATCATCTAGTGGATCTTCCAGGTGGACACAGAATTCTGCTGAGCTCCTCTCAGCTGGAATACCAGCTTTCATCTTTCAGCTGGGTAACTACCGCTCACAGCAGCAGTTCAAGTGTATAGGAAAAAAATCTCCCCTGCAGGTTTTGAACAGTTCAAACTTCAAACTCTGCTTGTGATACATATTTATTTGCCTGCTTTAAAAAAAATTGAGAATGACTTTTTATGAACTGCTTTAATCACTCAAACATATCCTCCAAAACATTCATGTTGTCCATTGTGGATATGAAATTCTGATGCCATGTTAATAATTTAGTTTGACAGATGGATTAACTAGGGGGTACAACATTTCTAAACTTTCAGCTGCTTGACTTTGCAGCTTTGACAAAACCATTGCTGAATATTTTTTTTTAATCTGTACATGTGAGTCTGTAAACAATTCTGCATGTTGATTGAGTAACTTATATATTAGCCTAAGAGCTTCCTATTGCTTGTGTATAATATATAATCTCCTTAAGGTAAGTAATAAATTACTGTAGTTGAAAGAGTAGCTAACTTAAGTCCAGTAATTCATTAGATGGATAGGTAAAAGAATTACTGGAGCCTGCAGTAACATAGCTCATCAGCATAAACATTACAAATCAAAGCATGTTACCAGTGTCTGACGGAAGCGCTGTATCTGCATTAAACAACTTGATGAATAGTTACAGAATGCTGTAGTGCTGTCTCCAAGTCTACCCCCAACAGCTTTCCTTAAGCAACTTTTTCCGTGCATTGCAGCAGACACAGAATGTGGGAAGGAATACAGAAAGGTTGTGTGACTCCCTTTATTTGTATAAAATATTTTCTTTTTTTATACCTCATTTTACTAGCAGCTATTCCGCATTGGCATAAATAGAATAATCTTTTCTACCAATAACCTTACAAATTGCTTTAGAATGCCACACTTCACTGTGTAGTGACACTTGCACTCTGAGCTGCTGTAAAACCTCATTTTGTGAAACAAAACCCATGTCACTTTACATGGCAAGAGAGTGAATACTACATTCATAGCTCATATAGAATCTGACAGTTCAAAACTAAAACAAATTATTTGGAAGGTCAACTCTCTTCTTCATTGACCTTGATATTAATAATGTTTGTGCCCTGGAATGTAAATGAAACACGTTACCAAGGTCCTTCTCCATCAAAATAAATTAACAGCTTTTTAATTTACCTATCTATGAACTCTGGTTATTTTCAAACATGTAATTTCAGTCTACCTAAATCAATTTAAGCAGGGAGAAGGCTAGGATGTGACTCATTTGCTTCATGCCAGTGGGTAGCATTATGCTGCTAAAGGAAGAAATTTTGACAGATTTGTGTGCCTGAGAACCTTCTTGGCTATTTCCAGTTGACAAAATTTCCACAGCATTAATGTCCAAGCGTGGGATCCAGTGTGTGAAAAAGATCTCATCTGAGGGAGACGGTACACATTATTCATGCTCAAAGCTATTGAGACAATTCCTTCCAATAATTCTTCCTTTAACCCCAAGAGATTCTTATTTCTGATGTAGCTCTACTTTGTAACAACAAGAGGAACCCAAATTATGAAATGTAGGTAATTGTAGAAATAAAAGATGGCAGTATAAAGAACTGTTCCTCAGTTGCCAACAGGTTAAGAAACGCAATTACATGAATTCAGTACAGCATCAAACTATGGTATCTGTTCTCACTGCTTGGCTCTGCAGAGAGCAAGTTGAAAGGGATTCAGTAATTCTGAGACAGAAGGCAGTCAGCACTTCTTGTAAAGAGCTTTCAGGCTTTCAATTAGGAAAATTATTCTTGTCTTTACCTTGTTCTGTCCCTTCTTTCATGGCAGTGAGCTGGAATCCTGGTCTGAAAAAAAAAAAAAAATTACAATTTCTGTGCTTGGCATTGTAAGTCGAGCTTTCCTTACATGTGCTACAGTATATAGATAACAGCAAAATATTAGCTAGGGCTGGAATATAAATATGCTATAAGGTGCAAAAATGCCTAGCAAAAAATTACTTTTATTTTTTTGTAATCTGGTGTTGCCAACATCAGAGCTTATGTATTACAAGATTTGCATTCTTAACTGTATGCTCAAGTGAACAGTTTCTTATTGTGTCCACTAGTTTTTCAATAAAATGTGCATCACTTTTTACAAGCTTGGGAATGGAAATCAGAATGGTCATATCTGAAAGGATAGGCTAGAATATTAGGAAAAGCTATTTTATTTATGTGTTTTGAATAGATTTTTGATTCATGCCCTTTTATTAAGCAAATTCCTGAGAAAGAACACTATAAGGCTTCTAGATGGGAAGCATGAACAAATATAGATGCAAGTGCTCTTGAAGTCAAGCAAAGAAAATTGAGTGATACTTAGGGATGGCTTGAGACTAATGAATATGAACTGCACTTGATTTTAAGACGTGATATTATGATCCCACCATAGCCCTCAATGAAAGACTGGTTAATGTGCAGCCTGGGTTGGGCTATTCACTTTTCATTTTGAAGGTCCAGAGGCAAAAAACAGTTGTATATCTTGTTGGATTTGATTCTGTTCCCTACCACATATTCGATATCACAAAAAAGAGAGAAATGTTTGTATTGTCACTGTTATACAGGGTCAGTTTAATATGAACATTACCTCTAACTAGAGAAGTATATTTGCAGACTTAAAAATGCTCCATATTGTTAGTTCTGGCTCCCACATCCCCTTGTAGTGTACCTCTACAGCCTGTTGGCCTGCTTTGGTTACTAAAAATGGCAGGTTGGTTATAATCTTTACTTTCAGGATAGCTAGTAGTTACGTGGAGCTAACATCAGTCTCGAAGTGCCGTGTCTGCTAAAGGAATTTCATGCTTTCAGATAGTTGTGCTATCAGGGTGATAAATACTTGCTATCCATACTAAAATCTATTGCTTGATTAAAAAACATAATCCATATATTAATATATACCTGCTGTTATTTTCAAAAGGTCTAGTGGTTCAGGATGATGTTCTTTTCCATGTCCAAAAATAAACCAGCATTTTTTTCTGCTGGGGAAGGGTGCTTAATATTCTCAAGTCAGGCATTTTTAAATTATTTCAGAATACAAAACCAAACTGTGAGAAATGCAAAATCATTTGTCATCACTTGTGGTTACTGTATGGAGAACTGAAACACTTGCAGGGATAGCAGTAAGCATGAACTACAAACATTCCTAGTTTTGTAGATCGACATCACCGACCAGAATTCTCTCAGTTATGAGCTAGGATGTTGAAGCATCCACACTTTTACATTGCAGTAGCTGAGACATATTTTCAGTAGCATAATCATAGGAAAAAAGTACTGGAACTAGAAATTGCCTCATTCCTGCTTAGTATTTCTCATTCCTTAGTATTTGAAAACAATGAGTCAGAAAACCAGAAGAGATCAGGAGAGGTCAATGAGCAGGGGGAAGAATAACAGGAGAATTGAGATGAAAGAAATCATTGTGGGAGAGGTTGGAAACGGGAGAGAAAAGTCAAAAAGGACAACTGCGTTTTGCAGCACTGTCAGGGGATGAAAATTAGAGACAAAGTGATATGAAATAGATTAAGGAATAAGAGTTTAAGAAGGATTTGACTTGGGAGCAGGAGAAAGGAAGGCAAATGGAAGAAGAAAAGTGAAGAGAAGGTAGGAAGGAGATTGAAAAGACCCAAAGGGAAGGATGACTCCTGTTGACCTGATTGAAGAAGTTGATATATCACATGACAGCACAAGAGGTGGAGGTGAAGCGAAAACTATATATAAGTAGAAAGTGTGATATTCATTAGGCCCGGAAAATAATTGCTTCTTGGCCAGGACAGGAACTGAGCTGAAAGAGGACAGAACAGATTTGTAGTGAAAGAAATTGATTTGGTCCCAGCTTTTCACCCAAGGGCATTCAGACTGAACAGAAATAGGAAATGGAATTTGGAGGTTATAGGTCAGAAGAAGAATGGAAGAGGAGGAGGGATTGCAAAATATATGTTCATTGAGCTGAAAATAGCTCTATATTGTTTTAAAAGGAATCTCATATTTCATGAAATCCATCAGCTTTGTCCTGACCTCAAAACATAAATCTCTTGTAAAAACTGACCTAGCAGAGAACTAACGGGCGATTTACTTTTTACAGCGTACAAGATGTCCTTTCAGTCCCTGAGCAGGGTTGTCAGTGCTATTAACACATTTATCTAAAAGCATTTATTTTCGACAAAATCAAAATAGAAATCACTTCCCAAGCTTCCTTTAAAAAAAAAATCAGCCAAATTAGCTAAATAAAAACAAAATCTTTTTTTTCTATCATAATGTATACAGACTTCCATTTTTTAAAAATCAAGAAAATTAATTGCTAAAGAGAAAATAAATCTTTCATTTTTCTGTCATGAAACTGTATAATGTGCAAGTCTAAGTATCCAGAGAAAATGGAAGGTCTTTGGGCAATTGATAGCAATGAGGAGGAAGATTATTATCTCGTAGAATGTATTCCTGCTATGGCAGTGACTAAGACTCTGTGGTATGAACCAACCTTGTTTGTACAAGGGCAACGTACAAACCCAAACCAAAAAGACAATCCTTACTTCCAACAACTTTTCAGGTAATAGGATAAATGTAAAGCATTCCTCAGGCTTTAAAATTTATCGTACTACTTATACAGTAGGTAGCTAGAGAATGAAGGCATACAAGATTGTCTAAAGCGATGTCTGCTTTCAAATAACAGTACCTTTTATAAGCCTTCCATTTAAAAAAATTATCATGGCATCAGTGTCAGCATTACAAACATGCTTTCATGGTATAGGAAAAGGCATGCTGGAAGAACTGGATGAAGGAGCCATTTTATATTAAATACATAATTTTTTTTCTTAAATGTAATAAATGTTCTAGTTGTCAATGCAGTAATTTTTAAATCATTAAGGATTACTTTTTTTTCAGTATCAGTTTGCACAGCTCACCAGTAGACCTCTTTGGATATCAAAATTCGTTATTTGAAATAATTTTAATGTATTTGAATATTTACAGTTTTCTTTACAACATGTCCTTTTTTACTTAGAAAGGAATGAGAAATGACCTGATAGTAAAGCCAGCCTAACTTTTTTTTCCTAAAAGAACTGATTTGCTAAATCTGACCCTACTAATGTTGAAATGAGTTTTAATTAATTTTAATATTCTCATTGGCTTCCCTGGTATAAGGTGAATTTCTTTCACATTTGGAATCTCTGCTTCCTTTTTTAATTCTAGAATAGAGGGACCATTTTGACTTCTTTTGATCTCTTCCCCAAATTGTCAAGACAAACATGAAGCAGTAGCATTTGGGAGATAAAAGGTATTTACTAACAATGCAGTTTTATAAGGTTCCTTTAAATTTGGTTACTAATCTAGAGTTAGAGTTCATCTATAGATGAAGAAAGGATTGACAGGTAGGTTTATTTCCTTGAAGATTCAAATTTAAGTGTAAGAAGATATATCTTGTGTAAGAAGATATAAGATATATAAGAAGATTCAAATATAAGTGTATACACCTGTATTATTTATTTGTATTTTATAACTAAATTAATTTTCTTTCCTATTAATACATCAGATACTTTTGTTTTGGCGATGTTAATTTCAATGACAACGAGCTATGGATAGTTCTCAAATAAGGTAATATACCATTACAGAAATAGGTGGATGGAGAAAATTTAGAGGTGAAGGACCACACAAAGTGATTGAGGGTATTGGAATCTGCTCTGTAATATTTATTTTATTTTTAAAAATATACCCAAATTTAATTATAATTGGCTTGAGAAAGTGAAGGCAAAGACTTTTTAAGAAAAGCCCAGTTAAGTTTTTTTCTTTCAGAAGATTGCTTCTTTGAAGTAGCAAGATTAATGGTTCCAGAACATGTTAAAATTTAACTTTTGACAACATGGGATCATTTTTAGTTTTGGAGTTAGATGGTAGTTGAGATGAGTGTCTGCTTACAATTTTAACAACATTTTGAAGAGAGAGAAAGTGAATCTCTAATCTAAAAGCACTTCTTTTTATCTATATAATTATTAGAGACCACTGGCAAGACATTTTGTTCAATCTGAGATATCAAGGAGTGTAGCCAAAAGTTAACAATGAAACTGTACGGTAAGCCTAAAAGGTACATAACCAGTACTGACAAGGTGAACAATAGGGTGTTCAGAGTCTCTGTAAGGAAGATCCAGGAGATGATCTGGCCTCTGTTGCTTGCTAGTATTACGGGAATTTTAGCATTTGTTCGTTTGCCTTTTACTGGCATACTGGGAATGGAATTAATTTTAAGATGAGACAAAAACATGCAGAAACTAACTTGTCTCGTGTGAAAACTATGTCTGATGGTGCAAGATAATAATCCTTGACATAGATTACCTGTCTCAGGGCATGCTTGGTCCATGTACAGAATGAAATTAACATGCAGTCATCAAAAATCAAAACTGTAAGCATCTCTGAGTAGAACAACAAACCATAACTAAAATGCTGAGATTTTATGGTTGATTTATTGTCAGAAATCATCTAGGCCTTTTCTACCAAATTTTACCATTATGGCTCTCTTCTAGCCTGACTGTGAGTACTGTTCATTGATTCAGTTATACAAACATATGTTTAAGTACAGAAGTATTTCAGAGGTTTTCGGAGTACTAAAAGTAGTTAAGTGTATTGGGTTTGCGTGGCAAGGTTTTGACAGTGGGGGAGCTGTAGCTTCTGGGAGAAGGGGTGGCTTCTGTGAGAAGCTGCTAGAAGCTTCCTCCATGTCCGATAGAGCCAACTCCAGCTGACTCCAAGACAGACCCGCCACTGGCCAAGGCCGAGCCCATCAGTGACAGTGGTAGTGCCTTTGGAATAACATTTTTTTTTTTTTCCCCTTCCACAAGAAGGGGAAAAAAACCCCTGTGGAACTGCAGCCAGAGAGAGGAGTGAGAATATGTGAGAGGAACAACTCTGCGGACACCAAGGTCAGTGAAGAAGGAGGGGGAGGAGGTGCTCCAGGCACCGGAGCAGAGATTCCCCTGCAGCCCGTGGTGAAGAGCATGGTGAGGCAGGCTGTCCCCCTGCAGCCCATGGAGGTCCATGGTGGAGCAGATCTCCACTGGCAGCCCGTAGAGGAGCCTCACACTGGAACAGGTGGATGCCCCAAGGAGGCTGTGACCCCGTGGGAAGCCCGCGCTAGAGCAGGCTCCTGGGAAGGACCTGTGGACCTGTGGAGAGAGGAGCCCACGCTGGAGCAGGTTTGCTGGCAGAACTTGTGACCCCACGGGGGACCCACGCTGGAGCAGTCTGTTCCTGAAGGACTGCAGCCCATGGGAAGGACTCACGATGGTGAAGTTGGTGGAGGACTGTCTCCCATGGGAGGGACCCCAGGCTGGAGCAGGGGAAGAGTGTGAGGAGTCCTCCCCCTGAGGAGGAAGGAGCCACACAAACAACATGTGATGAACTGACTGCAACCCCCCTGCACCACTCAGGGCAATGAGGTAGAGAAAATCAGGAGTGAAGTTGAGCCCAGAAAGAAGGGAGGAGTGTGGGAAAAGTGTTTTAAGATTTGGTTTTATTTTGTCATTACCCTACTCTGCTTTGATTGGCAGTAAGTTAAATTAATTTTCCCCAAGTTGAATCTGTTTTGCCTGTGACAGTAATTACTAATTAGTGAGTGATGTCCCTGCCCTTATCTTGACCCAGGAGTCTTTCGTTATATTTTCTCTCCCTTGTCCAGCTGAGGAGGGGAGTGATAGAGCAGCTTGGTGGGCACCTGATGTCCAGCCAGGGTCAACCCACCACACTGAGTATATGCTTAAGCATCTTGCTGAGCGTCTTTGTCTCTTCACAAGCTGTAGCTGTTGTTTAGGGAATTTGGCATCTCACAGGAAAATGCCTTCTGGTCACGTTAAACTGACTAAATATAAAGCAAATAGCTGTTTCTTGATCTGGGGGGAAGCATATACATTTAGAACTGAACAGTGAATGAAGTTAACGTGCCAAACGCAAAGCCAACAAACCAAACAATTTACTAACTCCTTAAAAAATGAGGAGGAATATCACCTAGGGAGAGGAACAAAGAGAGCCAGTGTGAGGCACAAAGGAAGCTTTGAGATGCAGTGTTATGCCATATGAAAACTGCACAGACCAGTTTTACTGAGCCATGGTAGAATCTGGTGAAGCGACCCAGGCCCTCTAATTTCCACTGAGCTGAAGAAAAACTCACAAAAGCTACATGATCACTGGAGAAGGGCAAAGCTAATACAAACAGGTCTGTTTTCCATTCCACGCCACAAATAGTAGAAGACGACAGTAGAAAAAGTAGAAAAGTCCTGCCCCCCCAGCTATCCTCTGCGTATTTTCACCTAACAAATTCTTTTGTTATTGCAAGCCTTGTGACAATTGGGTGTTCTTGAGCTGTCCTACAACCTTCCAGTGGCTTAGGGATTTATGTAGCTTTTGGCTCCTTGCATGAAATACGTCAAGTTGTTTCAGGGTAGTAGGGTGTGTTCTACAACTTGTTGTCTTGCAAATGTGCAGAATATTCAAGACCATTCTGGCTTAAGGGGTTTTCCATGGTTGTCTGTGATTGCAGAGGGCTGCACTTGGTGACCAGGGCGATCCCTTCCATGCTCTCAGGTAGTTCATTTCCTTGTTCTGGTACAGTTCCTTGATAAGTATTAGAAGTCCTGGGACTTCCTGGTTTCATCCTTTGTCATTTCAAAGCAGTGTTGGTGTCTTAGGGTTGGTTATGTAGGAAATTGTAAAGTTGCACAGAATTGTCTGGCTTTGCTTTAAACAAGGTAGGTTGAACTAAGTAGGAAGGTGAATTAGGCTGTCCCAGCCAAAAAATGTCAGATCCTCTACTTTTTTTAGTAATCCTGCTACTTTGATTCTCAGGGAGAAGGTTTTTTCCACGCTCTCCCAAAAATTTCAGACCAGGTCAGTCTTCAGTACTAAGGCCAGCAGTCTGGCCAGCTCAGTGCTATCCCTGGAGCCCACAGAGGTTAAAATCCTTCCTGCAAGGTTCCTGAGCCAGCTTGAACATGACTCTGTTTTGTCTTGCCTTTTTAATCTTAAGATGGTACGTGCCCTTGGCCACCCTCCTTCAAGGGGAAATCCCAACATCCTTGATAGGTGTAGCGGGACTGCCATCTCTAGTGCAGGGCTACCTTTTGCCTTCAGGCAGAAAACCATTCTATATGGTACCCAAGTTTGAGTAGATCTAACTCATGTTTCTCTGCATAGTATTGCCTCATGGATATATTCTTGATGCACAAGCAATAACTGACAGCTGATAATTTAATTTGTTTCTGGCTTGTTCCTTATTTGAAATGACTTAGCCACTTCATTCTGGGTACTGTAATGGGAAAAAAATAGGAAGCTATTATTTATATTTATTATGTTAAATCAAAAAATACAGACGTGAAGTTTTCTATTGATGTTTGGAAGATTACTGCAAGTAAAGTGCTGTTTTTAATAAACAGGCTTGTGGTACAGAATATGCCAAATCAATATACTTAGCGGACTTCCGAAAGAGATGTTCCTGTACTCCTGCAGCACAACCTTTTGCCTCCTGCCAAGGTAATTATCACTATCAGTGACAATATCTTTCAATCTCTAATTTAGTTACATTGCTTAAGACTTCAGAAGGCAGCCAGGCAGAATAAAGACCTAGAACCCTGTTAAGGAATGTCTCTCAGTCTCTGTGTGCCATATCCAGGCTGGAGCACACCATCTTCCTTTGTTATTCTTATGCCATAAATTATATAGTATTTGTTACGGTTGTTATTTCGGAATGGTACATGGACCTAACTGAAGGTGTTCACACGGCCTAGGTGTCAAAGGCCTCACTGTTTTTGCACAGAGTGATATAAATCTCTAACTGCTAACATGGAGGCTTCTAAATTTGGATCATCTTCCCTCTTCCCTTGTGTAATTCAAGACTCTGTAGCCCAGTATCTTAGATATGGGTGATCTTTTGACAGTACATATTTTGTGATGTAATGTCACATGACATTGTGTTCTAAAGACTATACCCTTCTATATATTCAGAAATTACAACAATTAAATTTTTAATGTGTTGTTTATTCACACATTCAATTTTATGCCCATACTGGTGTGACTTCACTGTGTTATCCAAAATAAATATTTCTGCCTCAGTCTTTTAATCATTTAAAAAATACAATTTATGTCTGTCATAAGCATACGTATGGACTTTATCCAGTGCTTATTTGGTGCACCCTAATTTGTAACCAAAAATCACCAAATGAATCCAGAACAGCTATATGCAACAGAATTGGAACTTGGTTTTCTGGGGGCACTGGGTAAGGAAAGGGGGGATGTACGTGTGAGTGGATACAGCTTGACAAAGGCATACATGCCTGCAAACACGGATATGTATCTGTACATAAGATAGTGTGATTTCATTTAGGGCTACTGAACATAAAAAATCCTTATCTTAGTATTTTAATTATGTAACACAGTAAGTGCATCTACCAAAAAAAAAAAAAAAAAGGCAAAAAAAATTCTTTGTGAGAGTGAAACATGGAACAGTAAACAATTCAGAATTGTTACTGAATTCACTTTATTATGTTTAAGCAATCCAGCAAATATTGTCAACTGACAGAAAATACTGTTAACAGTCTTGCAGTCCTTTGGTCCTGTACTACTTCTTCATCTTTGTTTAAACCACTCAGTTTAAGAGTACATTTACTTTTTGGTTGAATAATTCCTATGCTGGTGAAGAGATACTACTTTGGGATTTAGTAGGATAAATGTAGTATTAATAGTAGTGGCAGGTGAACCACCTAAGAGTCAAATGTGATGAGCCCTCTACAGATGAATAGTGAGAGGCATTGGTAGCTTCAAAGAATTTTGTAAAACAAGATGGTGCAAAAAATGAAGAGAGGGATAAAACTTTTCCTGTTTATAATGCCTTATAAAAGCAATCTTAAGGCGTTAGGGCCAAAGGAGAACTTAGACTGTCCTGTAATTTAGTTCTGGAAATCAAACAAAGTCCCAGAAGTGCAAACATGCAGTCGCCATGGCAAACAGTAATGCAAAGTTGAAATTTTTAAAAACACTCAGGGTTGCCTTGATTCTTTCCTACTGAAGTCAATATTTTTATAGACATAGGCTAAGACCCAGTCCTATAGTCTGATCCTTGTAAGTACTGCAAGAAACTTAAAAGCAGTAGCGTTTATTCAGAATCCCTCCAAGCTCCTTCATGAGTTGGATATTATTGTTTCTGCATTTTGAGTAGGGAAACTGAACAGTGATGTAAGCATGGTATCAGAGCAAGTCAGAGACCAATCCAGGATTACAGCTCTAGCGTTCTTGACTTCTAACCCCGTATTAGCTCTGGTAATTCCACTCGCCTCCACAGTAATAGCTTGGTATTCACTGAGGGGAAAGGTGGAAACAATAAAATAAATATCTGGTTCAACTAGTCCTCAGTTCAACTAATATAAGATGATTTCAGCTGCCTACTTCATCGTGCTTTTCCTAGTCCAGCTTTAAGTTTCACGCATAGCTGAACTTTACCATTTCCCTTAAAATATTTTAGACCAAAAGAAGGGTTTTTTGGTATCCAGACAATGCTTTCTTTCCCTGTTCTATGTTGTTATGCTTGCTTATAGTGCTGGTCATGTGCCAAATACTGTCCAAACTTCAATCTTTCAGATACTTCCTACTCTGTCTTCAGCCTTTTTTTTTTTTTAACAGTACCTGTCTACCTGCCTCATTTCTTCAAAATCTACCTTTTTAGGGTCCTCGTTGCTTTTCTTAATATTTTCAGTGATCTGTTCAAATGCTTTACTTCTTCATATTGGCAAAGCAAAAACTGAAAACAGATGTATTTTTTCAACAGGCCAAGATAAGGGTATTATCTGTAATATGCATGGAAGATAGCAGTTGAAAGACATAAAATCACATTGGTCTTTTTTGTTATATCTCATTGCAAGCTCATATTTAGGAGAGAGCACTGGGTAAATTACAAGACAGTAGATCTAGATTTTCTGTCAAGCAAGAATTGCTTTGCAATTAGGGTAACTTAACCTCTCGGCTTCTTTTTTACCTATTCTTAGGGGTGTTGCAAGATTCAGTGTAAAAGTACTTTAAAGAAGTTTCTTAGCATATGCTCGAAGGAACTGTCTAGGTGCAAAGAAAGGCAAGTATCAACTCTGATGCCCATTTTAGTTTAAGGAGAAGGTGGAGAAGGAGAGAAAGCACAGCAAGAAGGAGCAAATGAAACCAGGGCCAGGGGAGGATGTATTTGATTTCTTTGATATTTTAACTTCTTTCTGACTCTTATTGGTTTCTAATCTTATACAGACTTATTGTCTTGAATTTCCTGATATATGGACTGAACTTTAAGAAAGTAGTTAACAAAGGCATTTGATATATTGATATATATCCATGTACCTGAATGCACCCCTAATGTTCCTGTTTTAAGCTGTCAGGTTGTTCTGTTCATAAAGCAGCATTTCACATTGCATCCTAAAATCTCCATGTATCACAGACTTTGCTGAAGACTGACACTGCTGTGAATTTTGTTATTGTATTCTAGGGGAATTAATTTTGCCTAAGAGCCCACACTTCAGTTATTCTTGAGACAGGACTGTAACCTTATAGGCAAAGTGTTGATTTTTGTCAAAAGGAAAAGAAACTGACAGTCAGCTTTGCCAGAGTATGTTGAACATGCATATTTAATGTCACTGCAAAGCATAGATTAGAAAATTGTCTGCATACTTCATAAGTGATAGTAGAAATTGATTAAAGCAATTGATTGTACCCTGTGCAAGGAAGTATTTACGGTCATTACATTAATGCCAAAAAGCACCTGTCAGCTTCAGAAAGGGCATCGGCTGATTTGTTGACAGGCAATTTCAAGTTCTCTTTTTACAGAAACTCATATTAAGGGCTTCCTTGGACTAGATGATCTTTAACAGATATTTCCTTTTTGCCAGATGCTGAAATGCAATTTTAGATACATCATGTGGTGTTTTCTTGATTTGTTTAAAATCCATGCTGAGAGGTGCTGAAACAATCATTCTGCGTAGTGATGTCTGTTATGCTGTCCCTTCTTATCCATGAATGTGGCTATGCTCTTATCTGACTGTTTACCAAAGCTACATTCACATGCACCTTCCTACTCAAAATATACTCCCTTACATCTGCTTTGTTTAAAAAAAAAAATATCTTGCAATCTGTTTAGTGGGACCTGCTAAATTCTGCATGGATCATTCAGCAGAGAACATCAGTGTTTCAGTGTTAAGCAGCTTCCCTCTTTTGGGGTTGCTGTGAGATCTGTGGCATTATAGCAGTTTGATATAGAAAGAAGAAAGGGAAATAAATCCCTCTCCAAAGCTAGACTGACTACAGAATTGAGGATGGAATTGAAGGAACTAGACAAAGGGGCTAGAAGTCTCATAACCTAACTGCAGTGTTGCTCCCCTGAATTAGTCTAGTGTAAGTTTGCCTTCTCTAGGCCCCTCCTCAGGTATCTAATACAGCCTGTTTTAAGAATATATTGCAGTATTAGGTGTTCGGCGGCCAGACTTGCTTTGTCAGTTAGAAAAATAGATGAGGCACATTTTGGATAATGATGTTCTGTGTTGAGGTAGAGTGTGTCCGTGCCTTAAGATGATGCAGACATTTGTTACGTTTTCTAACTTCCTGCTTCTGCCTTTTCTGGGCCATGAGTAGTACAGATTGCTTTTGTTTTATAGTCTTAGCTAATGTGTTTGCAAATTGCGATGAAAGAATCTCAGAAAATTATGCTATACATCAGCTGAGACAGAACAAATGGTTTTTCCCTTCAAACTGCTCCAGTGTGCTATTTGAGTGCAAATCAGTAGTTTTCATGAAGTGGCTAAAGTTTGGTCTGAATAAGCTATATTTCAGAGAATCTAATAATCAAAAATTAAACAGGTTTCCTCAAGATGGATAGGAAGATTAGATTAAAGGGTGGGTTACGTTAACATTTGGCTCTACAAAGAGGGAGAAATATTGCTATGTGGAATACTTAGCTTCATTAGCAAAAGTAGCCCAATTAAAATATTTGCCATGTGGGTTTTTTAGGGATTTCAAATAGACCTTTCTTGAATTTTCCTTGATTCAGAGATGCTAACATTAAATGTGACACATGAGATGGTAATTACAAAGTAATTATTTGATTTTCACTAAATAGACATTTCCATTAGATTCCTTCTGGCAATATCTAGCTGAGGAAGTTGATTTTATAGCCAAATACAATATCAAGATGTCTTTTCTTTACTCAACTATGTAAGGAACAATAATGATAACTACCTCTTTTAATGTTCCTAGCCATCTGTACCTCGACACTCTGCAATGTCTGATGTGCTACTTTTTTATTAGGCTATCAGATTTGCTGAATGTGGACTTGATGCTTCCTTTTTTCATTTTATGTAGACTTGCAAAACCACCACTTGTCTTTTATCCTGCTTTTTGTAATAATATCTTTGCATGTAATCTGCAAGGATTGGCTGTTAAGCTCTTCTGTCATGGCCCAGGGTGACACCTGTGATTAAAAGGTCTGCCTGAATTCCCCAGTCCCTAGGTTTCTGCTTGTAGTGTCAAGATGAAAAAAGTCATGATGCTTCAAAGTTTCATCTTTAGGATTGCAAAATCAGATGCATGTCTGGCATGTGCACATACTATGTAAAGAAATATTTTAAGATACTGAAATGATCTTTAGATGATGTTATACAATTATGAATTTAGACCCAAATCCCAGCAGCAATAGGCTAGTTAAAACTTCTACTGTGCTTGCGTAAGCGTGGAGGTGAAATTTACTTTAGAGGCCAGCCCTACCCAATTTGTTGACTAGGGAAGGAAGCCAAGGTGGCCAGGTAGTATGTTACTATGTGCCACTAACTACAGAAAATAGCATGACTTAGCCACCCTACACTGAGACATCACCTGCGCTTGGTTAAGAGCTCTGATGACTAACCTTGCACAGCCAGCCAGGCTGACAACCATTTATCTCAGGGGTATGAGACATTTCTACTGAACTGTGCAGCTGCTGCAGAGTTGGCTCTGCAGTTTCTGAGAATCAAGGTAGCATTTGCAACTGTGGCCACTTGCATATCCGTCCAGTACTTTTCATAGGCTGTTGTTTGTCACTCAAGGTTCACTTTTGTCATTTAGGTTATATGTTTCTTCAGCAAGTTGTAGCCTGACTGTAAACTCCAGTTTGCATTGCTCTTGGCATTTATGTATTTAATACCCTGACAATGCTTCTGTCTACTATTTTTTTTTTTGTTTCGTTTGGTTTATTTGTTGGTGTCCGTGTGATTGCTCCTCTGTGTCTAGGCAAAAGGAAAAACACTGAAGAACCAGAAAGATCTACTGACTGGTCATCTCATTACTTGTGTTTGAGGACCAGTGATACTGATTAGTGCATCTCGTTTTTAATTCTGTAATGGTGCTGTATACTGCCCCTTCCAGGAGACACTGCTGTCTGCTACAATGACAGTCACTGAAAAAATAATGTTCTGGACAGTGCTAAATAAGAAAGACACTTGACAGTGTCAGAAGTAGACTCTGACAAATGTGAATATAACAGACAGTTTTAAAAAACCTGGTCTGTTCAGTTCTCTAATTTTCAGGGGCATCTCCACAAATCCTGTTATATTCATGCTAATCCAGTTTATTTTTTGTTTCTTTAGATCTTTGTATTATAGAACCATAACTTATCAAAATGCAATTTTTAACAATTGCTTAAGTCTTTTTTTCCTAACTGTAAGGAGGGCTAATATTCTAATATGCTGAGGAAGACAAAGAACATGGTACAAGATAAATTCATATTTTCCAGCAGACTTTGTGATGTTTATATGACAGATTCATAACAGTAATCCATTCTGGTGACAAATGTATCAAAGACAGAAATAGCACAGTTAATTTTTTAACATAAATAATTAGAAGGCTGCAAACATTTTTGGATTTTTAACTAATGGCTCATGATTTTGTCATCCTAATTGTCTAGCCATAAGGTTGTAAAGTATTTCTGCTGATGATTTTATAACTGTTTGCTTGCCATTTTCTTATGATAAAGTTAATTCAATGCTAAACCATAGTAGAGTGATTAGAAATATTTTTTTGGTAAATGAATTAATAAAGTATTATAGATTGTAACTGGAAAGAAATCTTTAAAATCTTCCAGTATGCTTACTTTATTTAGTGATCCTATTATTAATAAATTCTAGTACCAGTACAAAAGATCAGTGCTTTCCAGTTTGGTTTTTAATTTTGAGTTTTCCATTCTTTGCTGCTGCTGACCACAGAAAGGTACAATGCATCATCTCTTCTTGTAAAGAAAAATCTTCGTTTAAGTTGATGATATTTAATTCTCTTATTAGTTTAAAATGTGGTTCAACAAAAAGGAGAAGCCACCTGTGACCATGAGAGAGGTGAAATTTCACATGAAGGTTAAAAACAGTAGTCTTGGGATATGAAGCCCCCAGATAGTTACAGAAAGGTGAAAGGGAGCAGAGAGCTGTTGGTGTGGAACCAAAGGATGTTGCATAGTGGGCGCAGAGCAAGCAACGTTAAAATGAATGTGAGAGATCTTGGGTAGTAGCTTTGGAAATTGTTGTACCTGTTTTTGTAGGATTTGTTTTGCTGCCTACCATAAATCTGAACAGTATGTAGGCTGTTACTTCTTGGATTAGAAAAGGAAGGGGTAGGCAGTAACTTGGTTTTGTCTCTTTAGACTTGGTAGACTTTCATATTTATTTTTAATAGTTTTCTTTAGCAGAATTAAAACAGCAGAATGAATAAAACTTACAGTATATTAGAGAAAGTGTTGGCTAACATTATACTAATGGTGAATTATCATCTTTTAGTGTACCTATCCAGGTGAACCTCAGAATAAGTCTGTTTAGGATTTTCTCTTACCCTAAAAAGTTATCTTTGAAGGGATGCATTTAAATGGCCAGCATATATTGACGTTGTTGCCACTGTAAGTCTCTTTAGGGTAATATGGAAAAGTTATTAGAACAACTCATCCAGAGATTACATTGCTTAGTCTGCTGAGGCGCTGATACTCAGTATCAGGTTTTATGGGTGAATTGCTTGCCAACATTAGTGCATTTTTGTAGAGTAGAATTGAGAAATAAATTAAAAAACCTTCATGCCAAACTTCCAGAACAAAAAGGTCAGCAGCGTTATGTAATGTATAATCACATCCTGCAGTGGATATTGTAGCAGGTTCTTTCGTCCTGTGATAAAAGCAATTAGATTTTGAATCTCCAAACATTGGAATGCAGCCGTGTGTGTATCGAAGCTAGTGAGGTTCTTCAAAATGTTTACAGTTAGATGGCTTCTGTTAGTTCCATAAAATACACCAGCTATTAATGTAAAGATCTATGTTATCTTTCTAGGAAGGATTTGGGAGACTGATTAAAAACCTTCACTGTGCTTCTGAATAAATCTTGGTCTATAGATGTAACAAGCAACCTAAATATGACTTCTGAAACCAGTTTTGCTAGGAACTGTTTTCTTATCACTTCATATGATCCAAGAAATCTAGTCTAAATACTGTTATGAAGCAACTCATGGAGGACTGGATTTCTGTTTTCTTAAATGACTCAGAAAATAATGGTAGCATTTTGTCTTTTTGTCTAGGAGAGCCTGAAAATATTTGGAATTAAATTTGATGAAATGCCATGTCAGGAGTGCTGGTTGTTTCAGCTGAACTCTTGAAAACTTTCACTTAGGAAAATGAAGTTACCCTTTGATGTATAAAGTTCTTACAGCTTTTTATTGCTAATAAATGTTAGTAGTATTCTCATGTGTTCATATTTGCAAATGGAAAAACGTAGGCTTTATGTAAAATTTGAAAATTCTGCTTTCTAAGAAAATGGCTGAGACATACCCAGCAATCACAAAGCAGGAATGGCAAGCTATGCACAGAGCAGCTCCACAGTTACTGCATGGCAGATGCAGCAAAGTGGTTGAAGTGTCCCTATATAGTGTGAACACATCCAACTTGTCTACTTTAATAGTTTGTCAAATGCAAAGAGTTCCTGGGAGTCTGTGGCATATTTGGTGTACATCCACATCTCTGGCGCATCTGACATCCCATTTATACAGTAGGACTACAGTAGCTTCACTGTGAAATGCATGTTAGTAGAGGAAGAGCCATATATTGTCCTGGATAGATACTGGGGGGAATGCTAGTGCTGCCCGAAATTCTGATAATCCTTTGGCATTCCTGCGTATGGCCAAGAGTTGTCATAAGAGCATAAGCTCAAGTTGATTCAGATATCCATTTGTGACTGTGTTGTCACTGGCCATATTATCACTGTTAATAGGGTTTTTTTTCATGAAAAGAGAATCTTTTAGTGTCCACTGATTCATATGACTGTGTATTAATCATGAAGTTATGATACTGACCTAAGTGTGGTTGATTGAAATATCAGAGTGGATGCCTCTTTTAACATCAAGCCAAGCATAAGGATGAAGCAGAAGCTGGAAAAGGCTGTTGATGAGCAACAGGAGATCTGAATCCACCAGGACTGAGAACCAAGGAGGGCAGCAAGCCATGTTCTGGGCAGTGCTAGTGGGAGAAACAGAACCTGAGAATGTGAGAAGCATCGTGCAGCTGGGAGAGAGATGCAGGGGCACTTGAGGAGCAGCTAGCACTTACTGAGGGTTAGTAGCTACTCTTTAGCCTGTGTATGAGTTCTGTGTAGCAGAAACAGCATGTCAGATGGAGGTGTGGATATAAGCAAGAAAAGACTAGCCAGTTTCCTATGGAAAGAGGACTGCAGAGCCTCCATGGAGCTGAAACCCTTGGATCTTTAATCTGCTAAGAACTGAAATTTTGAGGAAGCAACAGGTGAGCAGCGTCTTTGAACATTAGGCAGCAGGTAACTAAATACAAGTGAACAGAGGCCAAAAAAAGCAGCTTCGTTGCCGGTATTGTAAAAAGTACTCCCAGAGACAAATTCTGCAATAAGCAGAGTCCTTCACTAAGTACAGAAATCCCTGGAGCTGTGTCCTGGTTTCGGCTGGGATGAAGTTGGTTTTCTTCCTGGTAGCCGGTATGGGGCTGTGTTTTGGGTTTAGGTTGAGAACAATGTCAATGATACACTGACATTTTGGTTCTTGTTAAACCACGGCAGTCCTTTTTGGCGCCCAACGTGGGGCTCGAACCCACAACCCTGAGATTAAGAGGGTGCTATTCCCAAAAAGGACTGCCGTGGTTTAACCCCAGCCAGCAACCAAGCACCACGCAGCCGCTCGCTCACCCCCCCACCGGTGGGATGGGGGAGAGGATCGGAAGGGCAAAAGGGGAAAACTCGTGGGTTGAGATAAAAACAGTTTAATAACTAAAGTAAAATAAGAATAGAACAGTAGTAATACAAAGCAAGCAGTACACTGTACAATTGCTCACCACCCGCCGACCGATGCCCAGCACGTCCCCCAAGCAGCGATCGAACCCCTCCCCGGCCAACTCCCCTGCTTATATACTGAGCATGACGTCACGTGGTATGGAATAGCCCCCTGCCCAGTCTGAGTCAGCTGCCCCAGCTGTGCCCCTCCCAGCCTCCCGTGCCCCTGGCAGAGCATGGGAAGCTGAAAGGTCCTTGACCAGTGTGAGCACCACTTAGCAAGTACTTAGCACTACTTAACAAGAACCAAAACGTCAGTGTATCATCAACATTGTTCTCAACCTAAACCCAAAACACAGCCCCGTACCGGCTACCAGGAAGAAAACCAACTCCATCCCAGCCGAAACCAGGACAAGCTGAAAACTGTGCTCGCCTTTAACCACATGGGTCACAGCATGGGAATGGCTGAGCCACAGACTGAATGGGCAGAAGAAGCAGGGTCTAAATACTGTTTTTACCACTAATGGCCACAGTGACACTGCATATGTATTCTGCTAAATTGTAGGCTGAAATATTTAAATATTGTCTGTCAAGACCTAAAAAAGGCTTGCAATCTAGTTAATATGTGTAAACTTAAATGGCTGTCCAAATGGCAGCTCCTCTGTATAGGTGCTCTGTCTTTACAGATATAATGCTGAATAAATGCTCATGTGTATGAATGAGGATGGGAGAATTTCTCCTGCCCCACCAGGAAATGTGTGGTACAGACAGTATCTTTTCCTTTTTCATTCTGTTGCTCTAATTTTTTTCCTTTGTCTTAAAAAATGGCTCCTTGTATTTGTTTATCTTTTCTCTTTCATTTCCTGTTTCAATAGTTGTTTCCTTTCCATTAGGAAAACCAGCAGCATGCATCCATATTTATCCATTTCCACAAACTCACTCCCTGTCCTGTTTTTTCTCCTAGTTTTGAGAGGACAGAGGATCTGGTAACAGGCTCTAACAGGCAGAAGTTTTCAGTCTCTTTTCTCTGTACACTGACACCTAATGGCAGGCACACATCTGAGATTTTTTTTTTTTAAAGCCTTAGGTTGTTTTAAAACCCTCTGGACTGTTGCAGTCTAAAATGTGAGAGCTGGTGCGTACATTTTTGTGTGGCACTCACTGTGTTGATCCCATTCTGTATACAGTCTGCAAGGCTTTCCAGAAAAGAGAGTCCATAGAAGTGCTTAGCATTCCTATCACTATTTATTCCCTTACCAGACTTACATGAAATTTGCAATAAAGATGGCAATAAGTACTTTTTTTTTCTGGTTTGCTTATTTGCTAGAGAACTTTTCATTCTAGATTTTGATTTACAGAACATCAAAGACTACTGAGGCTCCTTTAATTCATTATTGTGCAACTTACTTGTTTGTCACAATCACGTCTACTATGATATGTGTATCTCTTTATCAAATAATATGTATATTGGTTTTTACTCTTCTGTACTGTTCTCCATCATTTCTTACTGGCAGGGTGATGGGTGTGAGGGGAAGAATATTGTCATCGTATGTACGGTAACTTAGAGGAGTGCTATTTAGGGTTTTTTTTGTGGAGGTGTATGGAAAATTAGTTTCTGTTTTGTTATATTACAGGCCTGAATTCAGTCAGTAATGACCTCAATAGCGCCTGTTTTAATGTAATCCCTGCTTGCTGACTGCTGTTCCAAGAATAAAAATTTTAAGCCAAAAGATTTAATGAAATCCTTTGGGATTAGTGCTCACTGGGCTGGGGAAATTGCATATCAACCTTTTCTCTGTACTCTAACCATACGGTTTGGTATTTGAATAGGAGGGTGTCCAAGAGAGAAAACTCTGAGTTCATCAATAATTTACATTTTTGTTAGTTACAAACCTGGTATTTGGGATTCTGTTGCCATAGCAATCCATCTGGGCCTGAACGGATAGTGTTTTAAGTGGTGGTTGTACAGGGATTCACAGTGTGTGCTTTAAATCCCTTCTAAACTAATCCTCAGATCTGTTCTGTGACTTATTTGAGGCTTCAACAAAATCAATGTTACTCACAGTAAAAAGTTTATGCTGAGCAAATTAAGCCCATAAAATATTAGAATATGCATATGATTAAGGACTAAAGTTCATAATGTATGACAATTTCTGTTTCAATATGTGAAGCAATTAATAAATGCCCACAGCTCCATTTTTTCAAAATACATTTAATTTGTTGCACATATGCAACTAGAAATTATCCAGACTCTGTGCTGGTTATTAGCTAATTTAAACTTCATAATCGAATGTTAGCCTCATTTTCCCAGATGTCAGTTCTATGTTTTACAGGATGTCAGTCTATTCATAATACTATATAACTTCCACTTTCAATTAATCTGATTTTCTCTCTTATAAATAATTCTAAAGCAGAGAATAAAATTTGAAATTCCCATTTTCATTTCTAACACTACTGGAGTTGGGTTTTGAGGCTGTGCTGCTAAATTCAGTAGGCTAAACACCAGCTGTTTTTTGTTTGAAGTTTGGTTTATGTTTTCTCATTTTGCCACCCAAAATTTCAAAATGGTTTATTCAAAACCTCCCAGATATGCCACATAAAGGGATGCCCTCAGGTTTGAAAGACGATTAATAAACTCCTCAGCAAACCTGGGCTAAGTTTCAGCTCTGTCAAAACCAAAACCCACCTGAAACTGATTTCCAGAGCTTTAGTTCTTCATAACAAAAATGTTGTCCAGTTGTGCTCTCAAACTGTCACTGAACCATAATGATGATGTGTTAGCAGCTCTTTATTACTCCTGAGTATAGAGATTCAGTTTGCAAAATTATTCCTCAGTGTTTGAAAGAAGAGAGAGAAAAATATTCAAATAACAGCCATATGCTCTACTAATGAGTGTTTAGCCTGTAATCCTAAACAGACAAAAATTGTTTCTTCGTGGAGTTTGTAAAAGATCACACGGTTCTTCCTGGCTGTAAAAATAGTAATAGAATAAAGAAACTGCAGATGGCCTAAGAGATCTTGAGAAATCTTTAATTACCATGCAACTTCCCTTTCGTCTTTTATATTACAGTTCACAGTGAATAGTGAAGCATATAATAGAAGGGGCTTATTTTTGCCATGATTCTGTGATGCTAAAAATGTTCTTTGTCACCTGTAATAAATGTAAATCTGCTCTGTTTCTGTATGAGTTAAACAAGAGTTTCCTGAGAAAGACTGCAAAGAATCCCTTCCTTGCAGTGGAGTAGGGTTTCATTTCATGAGTAAAGATATGCGTGTATATTCTTAATTTCAGTGTGGCTGACTGAACTTTGTTTATTTTAGAGGTCCAGTTCTTGTACCCCAGCTTAACGGGACTATTTCCATAATTGGTTACCACTAAAGGTAACTGGGAACAGAAAGCTTAGAATTCACTAAAAAAAGCTTTGTTTTGGTTGCTTCTGCATATCCTTATGACTAACTAAAGTAAAAGTTGCAGACCATTTACATGATTACTTATCCTAAAATTACATGCCCTAAAGTATCTTCTGTAGATACCATTTGTAAAATACAGATTATGCTTCAAAGGGATATTACAAGATGTATTCAGGCATATCAAAATGTGTTTCTGTTGATATTTCCAATGGTTTCATTAGGAAAAGTCTTCCCTTGCAAATATTATTGAAATGAAAACGGAGCCTTGGAAGATACTAGTGGTATGACAGATGCTATTTGTAGCTCTGGAAATATAGTTGTCACTGCAGGGGATCTCCTGCACTGAAGACCCACAGGAGTCCATAACCAAGGGTGAATGAATTAATCTGCCAACACATCGCATAAAAAATAGCCTGTGTTTAATAGTAAGTGATAGAAACACAGTTGAATTTCTCTGGTAATTTTTTTTATCTTTCTTTAGAAATTCAAATCTTTCCTGTCTTATTTCTCTCTCTCTGTTTCAGCTCTGCAAATCCTTGCAAAGAGTCCTGATATTTAGTCTCCTTGATTACTGTTGATTTTTATTGATTGGTTTTTACTTATTTATTCCAGATCTGCATTATGTTTTTCATGTGTTTTGGAAACTCTGTCTATCAACTTCAAGGAGCAGGCAGGCTGTCTCTCTTTGCACTTAATGAAGCACCACACTTACTCATGGTTTCACTTAAATTTGCTTCTCTAATCTAGCACATAACCTGTATTTTTGTTCAGTTATTTCCAGTTAATACTCAAGTAAACATCTGTCTTTCCTTTCCATTTTCTGTCTTTGCAGCAGAAGGAAATAGTTAATCTCCTGAAAGGCTCAGTAATAATATGACACAGCTTGACACAGACAGCTTAGAGAAACAGGGAAAGATTGAGACAGTGTACCGCAGAGCAGGTGTGACTCTGTGTGTTAATTTCTCTAAGGCACTTGCAGCTACCTCTATTCAAATGCAAGATGTACACAGAGACCTTGAACCAAAACCCTGGCTCTGAACCCTGGGAGAAGGTTGGGATTAGAGCTTTTAATTGAAACCTGTCTCTGAGTGTGTCTGAATTTCAAATACCTCAGTTTGGGAGGGCTTGAATGACAGGCAGAGGCAAAGTTATGGTTGAAGCCGTTCAAGAGGTATTGGAGTACAGTAGTTCAGATTAGGTCTGTCATGGCCTCTACCAGGACATTTTATACAGCTAATAAGGAGCACCAAGCTATTTAAGGCCTGCTAAGACTATTATCAGATGTATCACAAACTCTGGGAAAGAAGTAAGTTGATCCCACAAGCTGTGTTTTACACCAGCATCTGGATTATTCTAAACCTTTTTGAAATAAGGGTTTCATATCATTGTCCAGCTAACTTTGCATTGTTTGAGTGTTCCACAACTCCTCACTGATGTCTAGGACATAATGAAATAGGCTGTTAGATAGAAGAGCTAATCCCTACAGTTCAAAAAAGTTTAAAGCTTAATAACAACATAATATTGTATGCTTCGGACTCATGGCCTGTATAGCCCTCAGCTCCAAACAGCTGGTACTTGTTGCGTAACAGGTTTCTTCAGTAGACTGACATGCAAGTGAGTGATTTCTGGGATATCATAGATATTGACAGAACTATACAGAAGGCAATATTAATTTTTTTAATAAAAAAGAAGGGAAAATTAAATTTTTTTAATCGGTTATGTTCTGAAGCCTTTATTATTTGAGTCATGCAAGATGGTAGCCTCGTTAATTTAGAGTGTGATGCTGGATGGAATCATGATTTGCCTTTTTTAAAGACCAGAGTAAGGGTTGATGTGATATAGTTTGACAATTTTAGATAACAGCAGTTTCATTTTCATTTTCCAAGTTGATGTAAAATTAAAAATACATTTACCTATCTTGGTAACTGTGCATTTGGCTCCCTTTTTTAACTGCATCAAAATTGGTCATCTTTGCATTTAAGTGCCTTCACAGCTTGACCCTGCCTGCTCATTCACGTCAATGTTGCCCTTATTGCAACCCTTATTACCCATCAGTTCCAATTTTCTCCCTTCTCTCACGCAACCTTTATTCATGAATATTGTTAATAGTAAAAATCTGCAAAGCCAGTATGCTGTGTTCCTTCAAATCCTGTCTTAAAATGCACCTCTGTTGTGGTGCCTGTAAACTGCCCAAGAAACGCTAAGCAGCTGGTGTGCTGTGATCAGTACTTATTATGCTAATTGTCTGCATGAAACAGTGGGAGTAAGGCATCAAACACCCCTCTGCAGCATGTCCCACTCTCCTCCAGAAGCGGTGGGGGAGGCTGTGGCTGTCATTGGAGGTACACGTTGTTTCTTCCTTAACTCCGCAGTCTAATGGGGTAATCCAGCCAAGATCTAATACAGCGTGAGAATTTAATTTTGACCAGAGGACTGCCAACCTCACAGGTGTGAAAGCCTGTCAACTTCCCTGAATTGGGGAGAGCTGCAGGTGCCCAGATGTAATTCAGATGCCCAGAATTTGGTATGAGGTTTCAAAAGAGATTTGTCCCCTGAACCTGTGGATTTCCCATCTCTGCTGTTATTGTAGTACCTAAGACTGGAAACTTTGACTTTTAAGGATAAGAAGCAATGTGGATTTTCTCTTCTAGATGCTTTTACAAAAACCCAAGGCTTTAAACCTTGGAGTAAACCAAAACTAAATATGAAAATGGCAAACTTCTATGACACAAATGAAACTAGGTAATTTATTTTGTGTACATGATAAATGCATGTATTTGTTTTTCTTACAGAAAGGTGGAGTCCTGAAAAAACAAAGAGAAGAGAGTTAAGCTCACAGTCTGTATTGTGAACAGTAAGTGACTGGATTATGTACTCTGAAGCTGAACACTATTTGTACTTCCATTTTTTTGTATTTTTTCTTATTCGCAGTTATTTTAACAAGTGTAAGAAATTAGTGCAGTGAGTATTACTGCCTCTTATCCAACTCAGTTTCATTTCACAGGGGTAGACTCTTATTAATCCTATGATCATGTTAGGTAAGAGGCCCAGATAATCCACACAATGTGTCTTCGTTGCTGCCCATACTGAAAATACTGCCTTTTTCTTCTCAGTAAAAGTGAATTGTAATACTAGAAGGTACCAAGCTAAAAATAGTATTACACTAACATTTGCTCACACCTGAAATTTTGCAGAGGAACACTTAGGTTTATCAGTGTAGTCAGAACCTGTTGGGTCTGGACAGGAGTAAGAGAGTTTTATGGGTTTGTGTTAACCACTTAATCGCTGACTAATTGTTCTGAAGTGCTCTGGTCAGAGCTGTGCTGTTCACTGCACAGTATGACCAATCACAATGCATGGCTGCACTGGCCTTTGATAATTACAGCTTTATAAAACATCAAGAAATTAAGACTACTCGCAGAGACAAGAAAATGAGCCATGGTTGCGTTGTGGATGATATTATTGATGTTGTCCTTTGAAAGAAATCTCAGGCTGCTGGTGAAGTACCAGTTGTGATACAGTAGGAAACAGACACTGCTTTTATTGCCAATCCTAAGTAATATGCCCTGGGAAACATAGCAGGGTATATGGGTGTTCTGTATTACTGGGTATTAAAAGGTGGCAATATCTTTTGAGAACCAAAGCAGGTGAATGAGTGCTAAGGCATTTCTATTAACAGTTCCAACAAAACACTTCCTCTATAGTAGGTGCTAATAGAGCCTGCCTTTTTGTGGTAGAAGATTGTGGACAGTAAGTAACGTACAGACAATATGTGCTCTTCAGCACCATTCTGCTTATAGAATATGCATTTGACAGTATTTCGTGCAGTAGAATTGAAGGAATTTTATTGTCATATACAAAATGTCAGCAGAACTGCTACCTTCGACTTTCGGAAGGCTGACTTTGGCCTGTTCAGGAGCCTGGTTGAGAGAAGGAGGCAGTCCTGAAGGGCAAAGGAGTCCAGGAAGGCTGGACATTCTTCAAGAAGGAAATCTTAAAGGCGCAGGAGCAGGCTGTCCCCATGTGCCGAAAGATGAGCCGGTGAGAAGACCGACCTGGCTGAACAGAGAGCTTCGGCTGGAATTCAGGAATAAAAGGAAAGCTTGTGACTTTTGGAAGAAGGGGCAGGCAACTCAGGAGGACTACAAGGATGTTGTGAGGTTATGCAGGGAGAAGATTAGAAGGGCCAAAGCCCAGCTGGAACTTTAACTGGCTACTGCTCTAAAAGACAATAAAAAATGTTTCTATAAATACTTTAGCAGCAAAAGGAGAGCTAAGGAGAATCTCCATCCTTTATTGGATGCGGGGGGGAAACATAGTGACAAAGGACAAGGAAAAGGCTGAGGTACTTAATGCCGCCTTTGCCTTAGTCTTTAATAGTCAGACCAGTTGTTCTTGGGGTACCCCGCCCCCTGAGCTGGGGAGCAGAATGAAGCCCCCATAATCCAAGGGGAAGTGGTTAGCAACCTGCTACAGCACTTAAACACACACAAGTCTATGGGGCCAGATGGGATCCACCCAAGGGTACTGAGGGAGCTGGTGGAAGTACTCACCAAGCCACTTTCCATCATCTGTCAGCAGTCCTGGCTAACAGGGGAGGTCCCAATTAACTGGAGGTTAGCAAATGTGATGCCCATCTACAAGAAGAGCCGGAAGGAGGATCTGGGAAACTATAGGCCTGTCAGCCTGACCTCGCTGCCAGGGAAGGTTATGGAGCAAACCATCCTGAGTGCCATCAACACGGCATGTACAGGACAACCAGGGGATCAGGCCCAGTCAGCATGGGTTTATGAAAGGCAGTTCCTGCTTGACTAACCTGATCTCCTTCTATGACAAGGTGACCCACTTAGTGGATGAGGGAAAGGCTGTGGATGTTGTCTACCTGGACTTTAGTAAGGCTTTTGACACCATTTCCCACAGCATTGTCCTGGAGAAACTGGCTGCTCATGGCTTGGATGAGTGTATTCTTTGCTGGGTAAAAAACTGGATGGCTGGGCCCAAAGAGTTGTGGTGAATGGAGTTAAATCCAGCTGGCAACTGGTCATGAGTGGTGTTCCCCAGGGCTCAGTACTGGGGCCAGTTCTATTTAATATCTTATCAACGATCTGGATGAGGGGATTGAGTGCACCCTCAATAAGTTTGCAGACAACACCAAGTTGGGCAGGAGCATTGATCTGCTGGAGGGTAGAAAGGCTCTACACAGGGACCTGGACAGGCTGGATCGATGGGCTGAGGCCAACCGTATGAGATTCAACAAGGTCAAGTGCCGGGTCCTGCACTTGGGTCACAACAACCCCAGGCAACGCTACAGGCCTGGGGAAGAGTGGCTGGAGAGCTGCCAGGCAGAAAAGGACCTCAGGGTGTTGGTCGACTGCCAGCTGAATATGAGCCAGCAGTATGCTCAGGTGGCCAAGAAGGCCAATAACATCCTGGCTTGTATCAGGAATAGTGTGACCAGCAGGACCAGGGAGGTGATCATCCTCCTGTACTCAGCACTGGTAATGCCGCACCTTGAGTACTGTGTTCATTTTTGGGCCCCTCACTACAAGAAGGATGTCGAGGTGCTGGAGCATGTCCAAAGAAGGGCAATGAAACTGGTGAAGGGTCTGGAGCACAAGTCTTATGAGGAGCATCTGAGGGAGCTGGGGTTGTTTAGTTTGGAGAAGAGGAGGCTGAGGGGAGACCTTATTGCTCCCTACAACTACCTGAAAGGAGGCTGTAGCCAGGTGGGGGTCGGTCTCTTCTCCCAAGTAACAAGTGATAGGACAAGAGGAAATGGCCTCAAGTTGTGCCAGGTGAAGTTTAGATTGCATATTAGGAAAAACTTCTTTGCCAAAAGGGTAGTCAGGCACTGGAACAGGCTGCCCAGGGGAGTGGTTTAGTCCCCATCCCTGAAGGTATTGAAAAGATGTGTGTATGTGGTGCTTGAGGACATGGTTTAGTGGTGGACTTGGCAGTGGTAGGTTAACGGTTGGACTTGATGATCTTAAGGGTCTTTTCCAACCTAAATGGTTCTATGATCCTATGAAAATCTCTATTCATTTAGCTGAACTGGCATATGGAACAGACTAGTTTTGGATAGAAATAAACCTTGAATATTTTTTGGCAAGCAGTAAAAATAAAACTCTTTGGTGGAAAAGAATTTGGATAAACCTCAGTAGCCAAAAAATGCTCAGTGTTTCTCTGGACAAGCAAGTTCAATGATGGGTTTTAACATTATGTTTAATCAGATGACATGAAAGGAAATGTGTGACATTTCATTGAAGGTGAGGGCAACATAGTGCTTTGAAAATCTGTATGGTTATGTATACAATGTACTAAACTGTGCTACCAGTGGGCATTTTTTAGACATATAACAAATCATACATATGTTCCGGAAGATCATTATAAAAAAAAAAATCAGTTTAAAAAAAACTTCTCAAAACTCTTATTTATCTATTTCTCTTAACTTTCCATTGCTTCTTTTGTCAATCATTTCCATTTTCTTGTCTTCTCCCCCGTGACTCTTGTGGTTTATATTCCCTACAAGTTATCATACATCTCTTCATCTTTATCTTTCTGGTCTTTTACCTACACAGCTAATCTGCTCCAGCTTCATAGTTTCTCCTCACATCTCCCACACAGGGCCACCTCCTCTTCCTCTTGCTAGAGCTGTATTGCAGAATGTTCCCGATCTTTGGCAAATTTTGAGCTTGCTATTTCTAGTATCAAATAGATACTCTGCAGACCAAGAGCATTATTAGTATTGTCAGTAATAATGCATAGAATAATGCCACATACCTGTATCTAAGGAATTTGCAAAAGGTTGCAACATATTGTTATATGGGTCAGCTCTTGCACTTTTTATTTGACATGTGGAAAGGTATGATGGAGCTTTGGGGAGTTGTTATTTAATGCCTGGGATAGCTTTAACTAAATCAGTTATGCTTTTCCCCTGTATCTTAAGTTTTGGCAGCAGATGACTGACAATTACATGCATAAATATTAGCAATTCCAAGCAGTTTGTATAATTCAACTGATATATGTATACAAAAAATCCAGGACTTGTTATAGACCTGTTTGTAGGAAGTAAATTTCACTACTGCAGACACTCGAAGATTTTCTCCTCACTTGTATTCCTGTGTCAAGTGGCCAGAACTCACAGGCAGCTGTTTCAGAATAGCATGGATTTATTTGTGTATAGTGAGAAAAAAATTAATCAACTATTATTGGTACTCCATCACATACAAATTCTCTCTCTCCTGCTGGCAGAATAGGTTGACAGAACCTTTTCGTAGTATCCATGAGTTAATTTTATCAGTCATGGTATTATGATTATAAACCACAAATGATCTAACAATGAATATATAATTACAGAACTGAAACTGTACAGTGGTTATTTAACATTGGTAATGTGTAATTTATTTAACACTCTCTTTGGAATATAATAGAACAGAAAAAAAATTACATTTATCTCTCATCCATCATCAATGAGGAGCAATGTTATCAGCTTGATCAGGCTATACATTCAGCCACGTAGGAAGTTCATGTATGCTACCTTTGGGCCTGCTTAAAACACCCTTGTGAACTGTATGTTACTCATACACTAAGCAACAAGTCATTCTTCTGACACTGGGATTAACAAATTGTGGATCTTTGTTTTTCTCAACCTGAATTAAAACATAAATTTAAAATATCCAGTGCTCAGAGGCAAAAATATTGGATTCCAGATATAGGAAGAAGATAAAATTAATATTTTTCTTATTAAGAAAAGGATAAAATAAAAGTCATAATGTATACTGTATTTTGTGGGGTTTAGTTGTTCTCATCTTTGTTTTAAATGCTAGTGCCTTTGTCATTTGCCTTTGATATTGCAAAAGATCGCAGTCATCCTTTGTGGAGGAGGGAAAAAGTCTTGCAATATGTGTTCCAAAAAAGGTGTCCATTGTCTTCACGTAGTCAGCAGCAATCAAATTTCATCTGCCACATACTTTGGTTTATCAAATAATTGATATCTTTGGTGGCTGCTGGTTAAAAACAGTTTTTTCATTATTCTTGTTTATTAAAGACATGTTCAGGTAATGTGGCATAAATTAGGAGACTGCACAAACGAAGTGCTAATACAGGAGGAGGATGGCCAAACTGTGCTCTGTTGTGAGCAGATGAGAGGAGGCTTGGCCTGCTGAAAATTACCGTACGGGCAGTTTGACTCCATTGCATGTAGAGAAACTAAATTCATGTTAGACTTACCATTAGCTCATGAGCACACAGTATTACCATTGTTTACCCTAATATCTATTTCAAAAGCTACTATGTTTTATATTTTACCATTTACCCTATTATGTCTAGAGGTATGTAATGTACCAGAGATGAAGTAGCAAAATGAAGGGTTCCTTGGTTTTGGAAGGGTCAGCTTTGTAAAAGTTGAATTTATGAGCCTTCAAAAAGAAATGAGCCTGTGGCTTCTGAATGTTCTCTACTAATCACAATAATCTTCCCTTACATTACGATTTCAGTCTTTCATTGCAATATAGTAATCTAGAAGCAGCATGGAAGTGCCCTCATTCCCTGTGCTCCCAGGTTTTGTCATTGCCCATTAAAATTCATGTGCATATACTGCAGGCTTGGATAAAATAGTTCATTTGAGTGTTCACACTACCTGGATTCTTTAATGAGGTCTTCCTGTAAATTAGTTTCACTTTTTTTTTTTTTTTCCCCTCCCACAGTGGAAGTATGAACTGGTAAATTATATAGTAACATTTGCATAGTGTAAAGGTTTTCTATTTTGTCTCTGTTTTGGTTATCATGTTAAGACTATTCAGAGTTGTATGTTCTCTGTGACTCATGCTTACAAAATTCTGTGTCTCAAAACCTCATTTTTCTTTTTTTTATTGATCTCGTATTACATATACAGCTTTGCATTTTTTAATGTGAGATCTCTGACACAGATTTAGATTCTGTACTGCTTTGAGGTATGCTAGTTATGCAACCTAATTTTGCAAAATGGCTCTGTGTTTGTGCATCCCTGGGGCTTCAGTTTAGTTGTCATCTATCATTTTAGCACTGTGATTGATTACTCTCTACTATACAATTTATCTGCTGCAGCTTCTCAGCTTTTTCTTCAATTGGTAAACACATACTTTTCTAGACACATTTTCAAACGGTGTGTTTTCCAAGTGCCCCAGAAGTCATGTAATTATATTTTTCTCAGCTAGGAATTTAACCATTTAAGCCATATAATGGTTTCAATAAATTATTGGCTGATGTTTTGTCTGTTACTTGGAAGTTTTGCACTGGAAATCTCTGTTGTGTTTTCCATTTTTCAATGTTATTGTATATATATATTCTGAAATACAAGTGTATTTACCAACTGCTGCTTTGTCCAGCAAAAAACAGTGAAAGAAATGAGCGCCTTTTTTAAGTGTACGAGCCAAACGCATGGGCTGATGCTGCTGCAGTAGGCTTTAACCACCTTTGCACATTAGGTTTCAAAAGCAAAATATTTATTAGCTTAATTTGCTCGTTGGAATTTCACAAGCCAGCTTCACTCAGTAGGGTTAACATGTGCTTGTTTTCTTGTCTTGTATACTGTGTTCCCATACTATAATTTGCTATTTTTAAACATTACATTGAATATCAAGTTGGCTATGATTTTAAATCAGGCTCTTTCAGAGTAACATCAAGTTTCCATTTAAAAAAGGGGTTTTTTTTTCTGCATTAAGTCATACTGTGTATACACATGGCAGCAGTTTTACACAATTACTGAGGCAACTTCCGAGAAGTTACTATAATGAGCTGCTTCTAGGATCCACATATCAAAGAAGTTTTAATGTCAAATTTTCTTTTCTTCTGCAGTTTTTATTATGGCTCTATGTTATCTGTGTTTTTGAATGTGGAGATTAATAATTTGTTTTGATTTTTTTTTTACTTTTTAGTTACTGACTGTATTTAATATTTGTGATTAAAATCTCTCGGTAAGAAGAATTATACTGTGTCATCATAATGCAGCTTCACTGACGTTGGTAACGGCTGTTGTAGTCCTGTCTCACGATCAAACAAAATGAACAGACATCTGCAGTGTTGCGTGCTTTTTGGGGACAGTTTGGTGTTCTTTATCTGTGAGAGTGAGCTTTAATCGGTACTTACCTTTTGCCTGTAATTCTTAATCTCTTTGCACAATCCTCTTTTAAAGACTACCAGGTTAGCTTCAGATATGTATCCTAGTAATTCCTGGTAGGTGAATTCCAGCCCGCATTTCATTAGAGAATTGGAGAGAGCCAGTTCTGTTACTGTTCTGTCACTGTTCTTACAGTGACTTATGCTTCGATTAGGAACTAAGAGGATAGACTTTCTTGTCAACTCCGCTATTTTGCATTTATGGTACATGAAGGTTAACTCAAAAAATAACGAATACAATACAAGTGATTACATACATACTGGTTAAGGTAACTCCCCAGTTTGGAGTTGGTGATAGCTAAGGAACGTCATTTGGCAGTTTTGTTTCCTCTCCAAGTATGAGCGTGTTCTCGAATGATGCTTTTCTTGGTTTCCTTCTTTCAAAGTTTCGCACTATAAATCATATTTTGAAGACATACAGTCATCATAAGCATCACATTTTGACAGCTTTTCTTATGTGAATGAAACTCATTCAAATAAGTTTATTCAGAAATGAGAAAAGATGCATCTTAGACCTGTTGTAATCATATCTTTAAGTTACTAGTATATTGACAACATTTATCTCTGAAAATGCAAAGAAAAATAGGAAATTCTGTTACTCACTTTCCCATGTAAACAAAAATATTTTGCGAAGCCATTACCAAAGATAGCACATAAAAATATATTTTATCATGTTAATCTGCTCTGTTTATATTGATATCTGAAGTGCATGAAAACGGGCACTGTAGCATGTTTCTTGCAATAGATAATTTTGAAAATACAAAATTAAAAATTAATTCCTTGGGTTAGGATTTGGTGGGGGGGTATACTTTAGAACAGCTAGAAATTAGGAGTGATTAGGAGTGCTCTGGAATATATAAAATGTATTAGCAGTGCGTCTGCAGTGTGCTTCTACTGCTATACCTTCAGTTTTGCACTGCAAGCTAGAGAGGCAGACGTGTTTTTGCTGTGAGAGGAGCCTCTGCACAAGGGCTCTTATAGCAATGTTGGTTGATGTATTTCATACTCGTGACTGTTGTAGCTATGCTAATAAATGGAACAACAGTGATTCGAGCTGAAGGCACAAGGTTTTGAACATCGTGGTCATAAAGCACATAACATATAGGCCCTGTTTCCAGTCTCGCCAATTAAAAAGCTTTAGTTAAGCCATTAAAGATATTAAGATTCTATTTTTTTCCATGAGCCATTTGGGAGTTTTTCTCATTACTGCCTGATTTCCATGACTGCTTCAGTCCCTCCAAAAACTCAAGGTTTGGAAGTGTAGTTTTTATTGAAAGGTAAGATTTTCATGTAGTCACATGGATCCAGGAGCTGGAGCTTTCAAGGATAACTCCCAAACTTTTATTGCAAAGTCTGGCAATACTGTGTAAAATGCATGATAGCCTGGAGGTCTCTGCTAGTACTGTACAGCAGTACACTTTGATCTTTCACATAATAGGTCTCCCAATACCTTTTCATTTCTAACAGAAATAGTGCCCAGGCTGCTCTTATACCATAAACCTATTTCACTCATTCTTATAAGTTGTGATGCCAAGTGAGAACATTTGTTTTAGGAAGAAGGATGAGAAAAAAGGAATAAGATGTCATTTAGACTGTGCAACCTTAACCATTTTTGATGGGATTTTGCTCTTAGAAGCGTGTGTCAGTGTTTGAATCTTTAGTTTAAATGAAATTCTTAACACCAACAGAGTTTATTTAAAGATCTAATTTTACTTCAGGGATAATAATTTTAAGAACTTTAAACTGCATTAAACCATTAGTTAATAAACCACTAGCTATTAAACTGTTAATAGTTTATCCTGCAGATAACAGTGATTCCTTTTGGAGAGTTATGGTCTATTGGGCAAATATGCATTTAGGGAGGTTTTAAAATGGGAATTACATCTAAACTTTATAATTATGTACTTAGACATTTCTTAAGGAGAATAGAATCAGTAGCTTTTTATGTATGAAGCCATATGCTCCTCAAAAAGATCTAAATGTTTGCAGTGCACAGTTATGATTATAATAAGGAATTATTACATCTCAGTTACTATATTATCATCATTTTTGTATATTCTCTGAAATGGGAATGTTTGCAGCCTTGGTGTCTGGAGCTATGACCTGTCAGTGCAGACACTCCAGCTGCACTCTGGAAAACCAGTCCATATCCCAATGCTTGTGCACTAGTTCCATGTCCATTTCAAAAGAATGAAAGAATTTGAAACCTAACTTCCTTTAAAAAACAGTTGTTCAAGAAAAGGTAGGTTATATATAACTTATATGAAACCATTTTTAATGCACAAGAGTTTTGCAAGCCCTCTCTCTGTTTGTTCTATTTTCACATATATTTTAAAGACTGTTTCCTCCAGAAGTAATAATTGTCATTTATATTAATAATCTGCTGAGTAGGTTCATTATATTAAAGCACAACTAGAATTCTACTTACAGTAATTGCCTTTGAAGCAGAACTAGTGATTTTAAGCATGTGGAAAGCGGTGCGATGCTATGCAACCCCATCATGGATCATCTACAGTGGCTTTCAAAGCTTCCTGGCATTCAGAGATCGTGACAGCTGTACTTTCCCATTCATATATGGGCTGTACTTCATGGCTGATCAATAGTGAGACTTCGTTTCCCCCAATCTCTTTGTGACAGTACTAGTAGGGATCACACTGTTAAGTTCTATCCTGAATTAGGGGGAAGTGTTTCTTGTACTTGTCAGGCATTTTTGGTGTGATTGTTGGAAGTTCTTTTTTCATTATTGTGTATCTCTTGTGTCATATTTTCACTGTGCTATTCCAAAAAGAACTTCACTTAACTAACTTTACTTTTAATTAATTTGGGGATCCTTTTTCCTGTTAAATTTTGCTTCACAGCTTGAGGAGTGCTTATGTAGACACCCTCCCCCCCCCCCCAAAGAATAAAAAAAAGAGGAAAAAAAACGCATGAAAGAAATCCAGATGTCCAATACCAAAATTTTCCAAGAATACATTAGTGGACATGAGCAACTTGCTTAAATCCCCTGAGTTGCTGTCCTTTTAAAAATGGATATAGTGGCATGTAACAACTTTCCAGGGACTCCGGACTTCACTCCTGTAGTGAAATTGATAGTATCGTTACTGGCATATAAAGAATGAGCTGATACCATTCAGGTATTGCGAAGACCTTGAAGAACTAGAGAACTATGTACTGCTGTTACTTACCATTATTCTTTCAGACACTCAGACTGTTCTGAATATTGATTTGTCCAGCAGCGCATACTTCTTAGAAAGTGTCAGCGTGTTGGTCTCTTTGATAAATGTGTTCATCAGTACCTAATTATTTTTAATGTATGTTAAAAGAAACTGAGATTTCATCTGTTGTTAAGTAACTATGACTTTAAAAAAAATTGGCTTGCTTGGTGTTTCCTAATCTTGAAAATACCTGTATAAGACTGTGAACAAATCCTACAAACATCAGAGTTTCTTGCTGCATTTGTTAGCAGTATAAACCTGACTCCCGCATTCATTCTCCCGGGAAAAAACAGCAGACTTTACAAGCCTGAATAATGAGTTGGGGCTCTGGTATAATTATCCTAACCTGTTACAAACTACCATGACATTTAGCCCCATATTGTTTCTGATTCTCCTTTCTCCTTTTATTTTTGTTTATATGCCCATGTTTCTCCCTTTGCTGCTGTCTCATTGGCAGCTCTACCCAACTCTTAGTTTTGCTTCTAGAGCTACTTTGACCATAGTCTTCTGGAAAAGATCCCTCATTCCCCAGTGTCACCTAATTTGTTTTTTTTGTAGTTTCCATTATCCTTGATCTTCTTCATAACAGTGCTTTCAAAAGGATAACAATAGGGATAAAATACGGCTTCTTTCACTTACATCTGCTGGAGTGCTGTAACTAGGTTGTGACTGACCTTGCAAAGAGGTACTCAAGCTGGGATAGTACTCATTTATGTGATCAGCAATGTATCTAGAGAGAAAGTACTTGGTTTTATATGTATATTCCTTCTGCCCTGTGCCCAGATATCTTACTGTCATGCTATAGAACAATGAGGGAACCTGGGGTTTGTTCCTATTTCCTCTGCAAGTGTTTGTTTCCTTGACAGAAGCTCAGAGCTCTTTGGGCATCTCTTTACACCAGTCAGCAAACTCTCTTTGTAGCTTTGCTTCTGCTACATCTTCCTTTTCTGTGTACTATGGGCATGGGGCTATGAGGTTACATTGTTTCAGAGAGAACACACTAAATTTGCTTATAGATGATACATGAATACACTATCTCTGTGACTCTTTGCTGGTAGTTAAACCCTTAGCTTTAGCATGTAGTACTTTCTCCAAATTATTTGCCTATAGCATGCTGTGCCTGATCTGTTTGAAGAGCTTCTGTTTTCTGCTGATTAGATATTTTACTAAGAGCTCCAAAAACCCCCCATGTTTGTGTTTCTTCCTTTTCTTCTTGCATGCATATGTGCATGCTCTCTCACTTTCACTCTCTGTGTCTCTTTTGCCTTTTTCCTGTTTTGCTGGAACATTATGTCCTCAGTTGTCAAATAGCTTTGTCTCAGCTGAAGTTCCAATGCTGAATTGAAAGAAATCAACTAGAAGCTCTGGAAAATTATTCATTTTTACAGTGAAACTCAATTTTAGGAGTCTTAAATGAAGAAAAGTGTATTATTAAAAATACAGTACTAGACTTGGGAAAAGGAATCTCCAACATTTAGTGTATAAATATGGAAATGTTATGATAAGATTATGAAACCTTGAGGGGTTATTTGAATGATCTGCTTGTTTCTACAGACTAAATAAAGCTCTGTTTTATTAATCCTAAGTGTCCTTTTATTTGTTGAAATATATTAAATCAGGTTTACAGCATCTCTTCAACATTAGTTTCCCAGGAACAATGCCACCAAAGTGCAACTATCAGTCAGCTGAGTGATACAGATACAACGCTGAAAATAAATATGGATGATTAAGGAAGCTGTTATTTTTCAGAAACAGCACATCCATTTCTGTGCAGTATCTGCAATAGCAGATTTAAAAAAAATGTGTACAGGGTTCAATAAACTGTTGAACAATCTGTGTTTACTGACTAATAAACTGGGTTTGTGAGTTAATCTGTTGGTCAGTAAAGGAGAGACAGGTTATGAGTTGAACTGCATGGTACAAGGAAAGGAGTTAACACTAGAACTGTATGACAGTTGTGAATCATTGTTGCTTAAAAACATCATGGCTACAAGGACACATTAATGCCTTCTCTAAGGATTCTCTATAAAGTTGATGACTGAGGTATGAGTAAAGGCATTTCTGTAGTGCTCAACATGGCTGTGTTGCCAAACTTAACGTGTGGCTTTCAGGTGGTGAACTGGCACACAGCATACCTGTCCCTGTTTAGTGTTGCCTATTCCTAGACATATTTTCTGGTTACCAAAATGTTGCTTCATCAGTTTTTTAGCTTAGGAGTACAATATAAGTGCTGTCACAACTTCTTTAGCAGAAAGTTACGGCAGGGTAGTTGGACAATTCATTTAACAACTTGAAACTCACAGATTTAGAATGACCGGAGCTGTCTCAGTTGATTTTATACTATGGAGCAACCTGCCTTATGGAAGTCATCTCAAACTGGGGATTTAGGAGTACTTTTCAGGAGATTTAGATAATGTTTGGATGTAAGCTTTTTTAAAGTTAATTGAAGTATAGTTAGTACTTCTCATGGGAATAAGCAGGAAAAGGAGATGAACCGTGGACTCTAGTCACAATTTTAGATGTCACAAACAAACACCTGACTGATATCAAGGAAAAAACACCAAAATTAGAGAACAGGAGATGTCAGAAACTTTCTAAATAAAAGCATTCATCAGTTGTCTCGTTGCTGGCTCCTTAAGTTCAGTTGTCATGTTTGGACTTGGTGTGGTGCCATTAGAAAGATGCATTTGCTCATTTATTTTTCAGGGACAAGAATTTTTTTTAGGCAACATGTAGAAATAGTTAGAAAGTCTAGTATGCTGTACTGGATAGAAAAGAAAGAATTAGGGACTTGCAGTGATAAAAGAGAAGAGGAAGAACGAAAGATCACAGTTATTTAGGTTTAAAAGGGATCACCATAGTAACTGCATTCATTTAAGATACTTAATACATGTATTGTTACCTCTTACTTCTCTGATTGGGTGAAATTTATTTGGTCGCCTGGAATTTGATGTGACTTGTAATATTGATTTATCTCAGAAAGGGCAAGAGATCAAAATTAAAGAAATAAGGGTGAGCAGGGTAAAATACAGGTGATGTTCTTTGGTAAGTTAAGAGGTAATAACAGTACATGTAAGAAAAGAACAGGCCCAAGAATTATGTTCTGAAGGCTGAATATTTACTTATTTAAGGGTGAATATTTATTTATTTACATCTGAAAGATGTAAAAAAGGTGTAATGGAAAGGATATTTATTACAGGTATGAGTTAGCTGTATTGGTAAACAAGAGCAATGGCAGCTTAGAGCTAGAAGAATGAAGGTACAGATTTTGTCAAAATACTAGTAAGTTCCTCTAGATACCCTGATGAAGAAGTGCTGCTAGTTCTATTTCTCTTGTGGTTGTCTTGATCTCCAGTATATTTTCTGTAGAACTGCTGTCATTTTCACCCAACATATGAGTAGCCGTTCAGAAAGCTTTACATTTTTCTTCACGATTGTGCTGGGTAGAAAACCAGTAGAAATATTTGGCAGTGACAAATGGTGTCTGATCTGTAGGCAAGAATTGTACTCTGAAATGATGTAGAATGCTGTCTCAGATGTTTTCACAGTTAGGTGTCTGTGGTTTATATTGATGCTTGTTCACAGATTAAATGGCTTCAAGTGTGTTTTGGATGTGTAGTTTTTGTACATCATTAATGAACAATTTTAATTCAGTTGGGTTTTTGGGAAACTGATAATGGTACATGCACATCACTCAGTTTTGGTACCTTTATGGAGGGCATGCTGAAGCAGCTTGACTACTTAAGAGAGCGTATGCATTTCTGTGTGTTAGGACTTGACTATCTATTTATTTTATACAAATATCTTTTCCTTGGTAAGCAGAGTCTTCTATTGCTTTTAAGGTTTTTTGACAGGAGCTTATCCACAGCTTGGTTGCCTTGTCATTTTCTGATGCTGTTGGAGCAGTGATGCTTCTCCACTAGGTGAAATTTACTGGCCCATCACTTTTTTCCCCCCTGGAACAATGAGTTCCAATACAAGACTTTCCTTAGAAGAAACCTAAAGTGAGTTTTGTTGCTTTGCTTTTGGATGGAGTTTCATATATCAATATTGCTAATTACCTTATCGCCTCGTGATAGGATCACCAATAAAATACTGTATGGTCCATAAAAAATTCACAAGAATTTATATAGTTACTGTAAACTTAACACGTACTCGGCTTTGATTCTCTCGCCTTCCTTGGACTTGTGTACCCAGTGCCTTATTAACTCATATGAACAAGGTAGTCTTCATGTTAGCAGTTCTAAAAGATAACCTGTGAAATCAATTACTGTCTTGTACAGAAAAGGCAAATGCTTTGAGTGGTGGTCAGCTATACTTCTCGTGTGTGGAGGACAGTCTGGCAGATGCTTTGCCAATAGTGGGATCTGTGGCAAGGGAGAGATCCTACGCAGGACATATCTGCTGGCACAGCTCACGTTCTACAGAAATGTCCACTGGAAAAATGCTGGCTGGTATGGGCAAGTTTTGTGGGGAAAGATACAAATTCTATTAGCTTGTGGCTTTTTCATGAAACTCTTATTTAATTTTCCAAGAGAAGAAGTTTCTCTCCTTCAGCGGAGAATAAATCGCATTTCTACTGTAGTTAATCATTGTTGCTAGGTAGGATGTGAGTTCTAGCTAGGTAAATCTTGCTAATAAAGAAGGTGAGTCAGTTCTAGAGGATCTTACTCTCTTCTACTATGTGGGTTTTTTCCTCCTTGGTTGTTTCAGCATTTTTTCTTTTTTTTCTCTCTTTTTTTTCCTCTTTTTTTGCTATTTATTTATGCTTGATATTACGATAGTCTTGGTGTTATATATCTTACTATGTATGTTCTTTATATTTAATGTTTTATTCTGGGTTTGTTTATTTCATTTGGATGTGCAGGTGGCTAGTAAATATTTTTTAGTGTCTACATTGTCTAACGTTATAAGCCTTGAAACTTGAGACCTTGAAAATAGCTTCAAGTATTTTTCATGATCATTGTATGTGCCAGGAGACCCTGTACTTTAAGAAAGTTCACTTTCCATTTCTCAGTCACCACTATAAGATGGGCATTTGCTAAAGCTGTCACATCCAGAGCGGGAAGTCAGGTAGCATGTTGTAGTCTACTTGGTTTTGCTCCTGCACTCTTCTCCCACTTACATGATTTGTATTTATGCCTGGTTGTGGAAATTCAGTGTTTTCTCTAGTGCTCACAGTGAATAACACTTGTTATCAGGACAAGCAATCAGTTCACTCCCAGGTTACAGTAATGCTGCTTTTTAAACTAGCAGCTGAGTGTTACTTCAGGAGAGCCCATTAGATGGCCCTTCCCCAGAGACAGCCTATCCGACTCAAAGCACTGTGTGATGCCTTTGAATTATAATTACTAAAATGCCACCCATTTATTCCAGTAGAGCTGTCAAGATACACAGGTAAATTTTTTAACTTTTTAATTAAAGATGCATATCTGCGGTAATCCAGCAAAAGGAGCTTGCCTAATTAACTCCTTTTAGTTCACCATTCTGTCAGTTGCTGGTGATTAGTAAATATTTGGTTTGTTTAAGCCTGATTTCTGTAGGTGGGTGATTTAGATATTTATGATTATGGAAGAAGAGATGGGTCAATTTCCATGTCTTTTACTAGGATGCCTACTAGGACTTTCCAGGTCACAGTGCAGCGTAAACAAAAATATTGAAGGACTACAGAGGGTTAACACATGGATAGGTGAAACTTTGAATTTTGTCCCAAGATGATGTTTTAGCTACTGACTATGACAATAAAAAAAATTACCTTTCCATACGAAATAGTTAAATTCTGTAATTCTGTAGTCTTCTGCAAGTGACACTTGAAAAGGTGTGGGTTTATTTTTTAAATTTACGACGATGTTTTTAAAAGCCTGTTTACTGTAGGGCATGTTCATGGTCTCTTGAAACTTCAGTACATAAAAGGGAGTGAATAATGGTCTTTAATAGAATTGGGAATAATATGTAATAGCCCTATATCAAAAGTCACTGTGTAGTGCAGTTGTTTTCTGGACTGTGTATAATTATCCCAATTTCAGTGGGGGTAACAGGCAGCTGTGAAAATGATCAATTCCTATTGCCTAGACTATTATCTTCTGTTCCACAGTAAAAGTTATATTCATTCTTTATACCTAAATTAATATTTTATGTCAAAGCTTGAGGAACAAAGAAAGGGCTTTGGGGGAGAAGAGATGAAGTTTATATATATAATTGAAAGCTGCACTGAAAAGGACATTTTGGTTAATGACAGTTCCCATGGTTACTTGCAAATAATTATGCAGTTTTAAAAAACACAAAACTTTTTTGCAGTCTTACTTCCAGGCAGATAAGTGTCCAGGAGTTAGTTATAATTAGCTAGGTAAGAAGTAAATTATCAGCCTTGATCTTCAAAATTTATCTTAGACTACGTATTTTACACCTGTGCATACTGCATTTTTATTGGCTTCACTAAGATTGCGTTTCCAGGTTAGGCAATTCTGTCTAGCTTGAATAATCTTATCAGTTCACTATCATAGTTTATTCTTACCTCCACAAGTTTTATGGTAAGCTATGAAAGCCTTTAGAGAAACAGTTATTGTTTTCTAAAACAGCATCTATTTTACATGTAAGAGTTTTGCTCTTTTCTCTTAGGGCCTTTTTTATTGCGTACCTAATTGCATTAAAACCATTCAGATCATGGAAACCACAATGATGAAAATACAGCCTGCCATGAAGGTTGGTCATAAGAGACCACTGTTCTTTTTTGCTTCATTAATAACAAATGTAAGTTTATCTTCTTAATAATAGTGGTAATATGTTTATTATATTTGTAATACCATATTAGCATGATGTGACAAATAAACAGATTAGATGCAGCTGCCCAGGTTTTTCTAAATTAAACAAAACTCTGCCACTGTTTTGTTTGCCTAGCTGCCCTACATTGCCTGCCTTGGAACTGCACAGTACGTGTCATTGCAGAATTAGGGAAGCGCAACAGATAACTTAAAACTTACATTGATCACAATTTTGAACTTCTGTTCTGAAAAGATTTTGACACTGGTATATGAAGCATTTTCAGATAATTCTTTCTGTTTAGATATGTGTGAATTTTTTCATGTTTGCAGCATTATTTTTATGATTTGTCAGAAATAGGTATAACAAGATATGTCATTTCATATCAGCCTTACTGGTTTCCTATTTGTCTTGTCATTTTTTTGTCAAGGCGTTTCAATGTTGGGACAATAAATCACTATTTTTGTAATTAATACTTGTGATAAAATACTCTATTTAACCATTTTATATAATTTTATTTTTAAAGTATTGTAAGTACTCAGTTTATAATTAGATTAATTGCTCTTTTCTCTTTCAGCATAACACCAAGATCTGGAATACAATAATTCTTCACATAGCACTTTGATTATTTTATTTTCTCTTTCAAAATCTTGGTATCAAACTTTCTCATTACCATGAGTTGTGATGATGTTTTTAGGATGAGGATAAACCATAAAACAATGAGGATGAGGAAATACTACTTGGTCACAATACTTGCTCGTCATTTTGCACACTGAGAGGGGAGCTGGTATCAGCAGATATTTCTGCTAAAGGAAGCAGAGAAACAGTTTGGTTGACTCTGAAACCATAGAATCACATAATCATTCAGGTTGGAAGGGACCTTGAGAGGTCTCCCAGCCTGGCCTCCTGCTCAAAGCAGGATCAGCACTTGAGTTTAAAACAGGTTGCTCAGCACTTTATCCAGGCAAGTCTTGAAAACCTCCAAGGATGGAGTTTCTGCAGCCTCTCTGGGCAGCTGGTACCAATGCTTAATTGTCCTTTTGTGGAAATGTTTTTCCTCACATCCAGTTAGAACTTCCAAGTTTCAATTTATGATCATTGTCTCTTGTTCTCCCACAGAGCACTTCATGTACAAATAAAAATCATTGTGATACAACTTACTTAAATTAATATTACATGCAATAGCAATAACAAAACAGTCTGTCATGTCATGTTTTGACCTGAATTCATATACAAAATGTATAAATTGAAGTTTATAATGTATAAAATTAAAAACTGCTTTTAAGACAAAATCCAGAAATTTTCTCAATATAAAACTTTCAAGAATGATATTTTAATTTTAAATTTTCCTTATTGAATATTCAAATCTCTTTATTTTAGGGAAGTTTTATCAAGGTCAGTATAATTTCACAAACACGTGCTTTTTTCCTCTCTAGTGGAAGAGTTCCCTCGCTAAAATGTGCACAAACAGGTTCTCAGAAAGACACTCCTCTTACAGCTTCTCAGAGCTGCTGCTTTATGAGAGCACAACATCTGGGCTGTATTATGAAAAATATACTTGGAATTGCCATTCAAGCAAAATGAAAGTTCTTTATCACCAATAGATCCTTTATCAGTCTGGAAAGCTTCCATTCTGAAACATTGGAAAAACAGATGTAAAGCATGTCTGGATTTTAGTCATATTAATGAACTTGAAAGGGGATTATAAGCTTTGTTATCTTGTCAGTACTTCAAGTAGGGGATAATAAGAGTGACCACACAGCTATGTAGAGTCAGTTCCGGGGGGGAATGTGTCATCCCTTCTCTGTCAAAAGTCATCAGTCTTCTTATGTTTTTGTTACTGGGAGTAGCTAGATTCTTACTTAAGTCTTAAATTAAAAAAAGCTGGATAAGACAGCTTCCTCTAAAACAAAAAAAAATCATTTTCCCTCTTCTGCCTTTGTTTTTCTACACCATTCTGCTCCTCTTCACACCAAATTTCCACTGAGGAATCTTTATCCCCTTTTAAGTATTCACTTAACAGTCTCCCATTTTTCCTTTTTTGTACTTTTATCTTACTTGTATGCTCAGTATTTTCTCCTTCCATCCTATCTTGGTTCCAGTTTCTTATTGCCACTTCCCCTTCTCCAGTCACATTTCAGCGAAAACGTGAGCATAGGGGTTTGCCCATTTTGCCCCTAAAGATGTTGCGCACTTGAGTTTTCCTGAGCATAAGAGTTAGCTTGCAGACTTCCACAGTGCTGACTCAGAAAAATCTTGTTGTCTGGAAGGCTGGAACAACCAAACCCAGTTTGGGTATATGAAATTACGTGATACGCTACAGGCAACAGAAACATACTCCAGAATCCTCCGGGCGTTGATTGACATCTACTTGTCAAACCTAAAGCTGAAATGAAAATGAGCTTGTCACCTCAGTTCCCTTGTAAGTGCTACTGTATGTTTAAAGCACAGGCTTGTTCAGCTAACCAGTTGCTCTGTTGTAAATGCTTGTTGTCCGTTCTATATGTAATTTGTTCCCATTTTTACCTTGGAAAGAAGAGTATCTCACTGTGGTTGGTTTCCCCTGGGTTTTTCAGTGGAGAATAACTCTTCTTTGCATGAATCAGGAAAGCCCAAACAAGGTGGAAACCCTCTTTTTTAGCCACCATTTCAACACAAGTCAAGGCATTCAAAATCTGCAGACTAAGGCCAGTTCAGTTTCAAAAGACTCATGAAGAAATGCAATATTCTTTGATTAGGTGTCCATGATTTGATTTGGAGTTGTTTGGATTGAAATTATACTTGGACAAATTAAATGTTTGAAATGAGCTACAAAATGCTTGAAATGGGTTACAAATCAATACATTTTTAATGGCTTGGAAAACCTAGCCTTCAGCTTATTATTCATGTGTCTGTATAAATGAAATAATAATCTGATGCAATGACTGCTGCAGGTGAGAAAACACATGGAGAAGTCTCCCAAAAAATCTGAATACATGAGTTCAGTATTGTCTAAAAATAATGCAAGTGAATTCTGTACTGTCATAACTTATTTCATTGTGAATTAGTGTTATTCTTCATATATGAATAGCAACATAGTAGAATGGAAAGTTAGTGAATATATAATGAGTATGAAAAGGCCACCAGGAAAGGTAAGAAACTAATTTTTTGCAAAATATTCTTTATGTTGCTGGATTTTAAAATATCCATCCTGAATCCGTGTCATAACAGACTGCATTATCAAGTAATGTTCTATCGATGATTAGTGGCTGAAGTGTGTGTGTGGGGAGAGAGAGACAGAGAGAGGAGTTACTCCACATTTATTTTTCTGATTATGAAAATATGTATGTGTGTATTAGATCATGCATATGTATCTTTAAATTTGTGTATAATGATATATATAGGTTCATGTCCATAAGAATGAACGCTTTCTGCCATTTTGACATTAAAACTCCAAAATAATAAGCTATAGCTATGCATTGGTGAATATACTAAAAGAAGAAGCAGTTCTTAATATTTAATGGCCACAAGCCAAAGTCTGGAATGAAAATAATTTATCATGAAAAAGCCTCCAACAAATTTTTCATGTATTTTTCATACGATTATTTTAATCTTATCATAATGTAGTATAATTGCAGATGCATTGTAGATAACCACATGCATGGGTAGACAAAAAAAAAGTACAGTTTTTAAATCAAACACTGGAAAATAGGAATTGTTAGTAATAAACAAGCCTTTCCATTGGCTTCAGTGTATGCAATTTTAGTTGCGTAATCATATCCTAAAGTAACTGAGGCAGAGGATTCCAGAATAGAAGCAAAATGCAGAATGCTCAGGGAAACAGCGGATACTCAGACTTTTGTTTCATCCTCGTTGTTTAGTGGGATATTTACATGTGCTATTCAAATCTTTCTCTGAAGATGGGATTATTATTTTTTTCTGTGGGCTTTTCTGTGATACTTAACATCATTATCTAGTAAGGGTAATGGTATGTTGGATACTAAGAAACTTGCAGCACCCATGTGAAAAGAGGAAAAGGTTTTAGCTTCATTTTGTAAATGGGTCAGTAAAGCACATAATGCACAGGAGTGTCCATTCATTTCGTGTGTCCAGTGAGCACAAGACCTTTAACGTCTTGATTCTTTGAGAATGCTACATTTTTTGTAGCATATAATGCATTAAAAGCCTCCCTTGGAGGGACTTAAAACTGGAAGGAGGCAAGAGAGACACTGTTAGCAGATTTCGCAGTTATTTGTGGAGAGCAGAAAAGTACTGAGAAACTGAGTTCAAAGCCAGACACTGGTGGGGGAGCACTTCTATATGGCATTGCTCTTTGCTTCTATTTCCACAACTGCTGATGCTTTTCTCTGGATTTCTTCCACCTATAATAGTTCTTGTCTTCTCCACACACCCAGTCTTCCCTGAGCTTTTCATGCTAGCTTGCCACATCCTTGTGTGCTCTTTTCCAGTCTCTATCCACCTGTCTGCCCCTTCGTGCTTCTGTCCCAGGCCCTTCCTGCCTTCTGTCTCTTCTCTCCCTTCTCTGGCTCACCTTCCTCCCCAGGCTGTTGGGCTGCCTCCAGTTTCCATCCCTTCTCCCTATCCAGTTTCCTTACCCAGTGTTGGTCCCAACAATATGTACAAACATATACACTCTGACCAGCTGTCCCCTTAGAAGATGATTCTTATCTTCATCTATTCCTTTCTTTCTGATTGAAAGCCAATCAAGTCTTTGTCTTTCATACTTTTTCATACTGCCTGGTTGTCTGTAAGGCTTCATATAGAAAAGATGGTCCTTTTATTCTGAGTGCCTATATGTAGCACTGCAGCAATATTCCTAAAATTTTCTCCTCCTCTACAGTAGAAATCCTTGGTCCTTCCAGTCGTTAGCTGGAACAGGTTGATTGCAGACAGAAATTTGGTGACAGGGATGTAGCTGCTGATCTTTAGTCTCTACTGCAAATAGACGAACTGAGGATTATTTTTTTTTTCTGAAGGTTTGTTGATTAGACAGATTTAGACACTTCAGAGAAATCAACACATTTCTGGTGCCAGGGTGAACTTTCTGCCAGACAGGTGGGGAAATAAAACTTCTTCTTGAAAGATTTGTGAGAACTTTTTTTTTCCAAAAGTGTCTTTTTTTTTCCATAATATTATATTTTTAATCAATTTGAGGAAGACATGCAGTGTGGGAATTTCAGTGGCCAACAGATTTGGCACAGTAAACAGACTCACGTAATCAGAAGTATTGACAGCTCTTAAGGATAGGCCTGAGGTTGTTGCCTATCACATGGTGTTTAAAATAGTTTCTTGTATATTTCTCCATATGACAAAATTCATAAGGTGTGGATCGAAGATAGACATCTTTTACAGTAAACTGCTGAATTTACTTCTTTATTAAAATCAGTATATAAATCATACTCATTAAGCTGGAGGACAAAACAAGAAAAAATTCAGTTACAGGATCTAATAGAGCATTGTGTTGAGATTTAAATGACTGCCATGAAAGGATAAATGAAGTATTTGTTAGACTCCCAATAAGTGACAGTTTACTTCTTTTGAAGAACTTAAGCCTATTTTCATAAACTCGTTTGATATTGTGTCACCTTCCTTTCTCAAGAAATCTGGTTAGTACGTGTTTACAGCAAGCTGTTTTGCTGTTTTGATTGTCAGAACCTTGGAAAATATCAAGGTCAGATATAGAATTGCAAATTAATGCAAAAATGCATTTAATATACTGATAGATGATCTACTCAAATGCTCCTATTTTTACACTTTTAATTTTTTAATTGTAAAAGAGTGGAGTGAATTTAATGAGCTGAAAATGATGGCTTAGTGTTATTAGTTGGAGTTGGAACACTTTACTTGGGTGATATGGAGGTTTTCTCACAGAGCTCTGCCAATTTAATTCAGTCCAGAACTGGAAAAAAAAATTACCAACCAAACTAATACTTAAAACTCCTAGTCCAGTGTTGACTCAACAGATGATACCATTCACTGAACATCATAGGAGTATTGTAGGAAAGGAAGAGAACAAGTGAATAAGTTAGTATAGGTCGTAACACTGACTAGTGGGTATTTTGATAAGGCTGAAGTTAGAAAATATTTTTTTTTAATGGTTGATACCAGGTCTGACAACTTTCTCTATCCTAAGAAAAAACTTCTTTTTCCTCTTTATTTTCCAAATCTCCTCTTGAAAATTCACCATTCTGTAGAATTGTGTTGTAGAAGACACCGTGTTGGCTTCTTGCACACATACATACATGCTCAGTGTATTTTAAGGCATGTTTCAGTTAAGAATGTCTTTTCTATTGAGGTAAAAGTGCTTGAGTCCATGTCTGTGAGTTTTTCTCCTTTCCATATTTGAAGATACAAGTTAAATAAAATGTGTAGTTAATTATTTAGTATCTCAAGGAGATCCTATTATGGTGTCTTTCTATATAAAAATTGTAGATTATGAATCTGTGGTACTACCAAGCTATTTTCCTTAGTTAATTTTTAAACATAAAACCACAATATTAATTAGAAAGTAACTTGAAATATGTTATCCTACAGTGGCAATTGTGTTGAAGGCTTGGACAGTACAATGTCAAAGGAGACGTGTAAGTAAATGTAAACAGACATGCGCTTGGGATTGATTTAGCAAAAATTCTTTTTGGAATGTACTGACTTAAATCCTTCCAGTAGTACAACGGCTGGATCTGGAATAGTGGGAAATGACAAAACTGCTGATCCACGTATTACAGAACAGTGAGAGGTTAGAAGTTAAGAGGCTCGATGTAAGGCTTTGAACAAAGCTGACAACTTTTTACTCCTTGTATTAGCTCCTCCTGCTCTCTTTTGTAGTCTAATTCCTGAAGAAAAAAAAAAATGTTGTGAGCTGTTTGACTTGTCAAAAGAATTGTCATAAATGAAAACCTACAACTCTGGTTTAGCAATTTGCCGTGGGAATCTTAGGTTATCTTTGATTATGGGCTCTGTAACTAAGGAAGATGAACAGCTCCACAAAAATCCAAATGGTTAATCAGTGCAGCGCTTTCATTTTCACCCCATCTTTTCATTTAAACCCTACATCCTGTTTGCCATATGTGACAGGGAAGCTGGGAGGGAGAACTGTGTGAGAGCATCCTTGTAATGACTGTCTGAAAGTACGGACTGTCCCCAGCCAGCAGACAGAATGAGGCTGGGCTGTCAGTCAGGATACAATTTTAAGTTAGAGACAGGATGATTTCAGGCAAAATGGAGAACAAAATCACTTGGGCACTGGTCAGGTGTCTTTTCCTACTTCCCCCACAAATAATACATGATTTCAGTTTCCAGGCACATCTTGTGGTCTCATCCTTCTCCTTCTCTCCTTCCTGCTACTCCCTTCTACCATGTAGCTTTTCATACCATTTCAATATGGGAAGCTGCACAACAGGAATAATCTTAATCCTGCCATGAACTTAAACAATTGCAGGGAAAACACCTAGTCAATCTGTTCTTCACTGTAGCTGGACCAATTTTACCAAAAGACCTGTCTTCAGAAATACTGTGAGCCGCTGGTCTCCATCATCAAGCAACATAGTCCGCAAAAACCCAAAGGTAATTCTTTCAGGCTGTTTTGGATCATGGATAAGCTGGTTAGATCTCGGGGGAAGAAGTTAGGGCCAAATTTCTGTAGTCCCCCTTCTCATGCAGGATTCAGCCTTCCTTGAATGAGAGTTCCACTTGCATGAAAATGATGTAACCTAAGTGACTGTTAATTTTTTTGTCATTATGTAATATTATTAACTACCTGATGCCATTTTAATAATAAGCAAATATAATTAATTTTAAGTTCCCAGGGGTGATTTGAAAGGATACAGTGTGGTAGCTTAAGGCTGATTATTAGTTACTGGAACACAGGTTTGAAGGGGCTGCATATAGTACAACGTTGTTTCGGGTCCATGGGTGAAAGAGCAAAGATGAGCAGGAAGGAAGAGGGGAAGAGGGAGATCAAATCTGAAATTTGACACACCACATGAAATATAGCTGGGCCCTCTTCGGCTCCACATGTATGAACCCTATCGAGCACAAGAGGAGAGGTTTCCTTCAGCCTGGTTGCATTTGGGAGCCACCGTTGCTCTCTGGAGTTGCAGGGTGGGAGTAGCAGAATAGGATTTCCAGAGGGGTGGAACAGAAGAGTTGGGAAGAAGCTGTATCGTGATCGTCACTTGATAAAAAAGGTTTGCTGTTTTCTCTCTCTCCCCTCACCCTTCAGGAGGACGCTAGCTATGCTAAGGGAGGAAAGGGCAACAGAGAACAGAGATGAGAAAGGATTGATTTACAGGATATTTAGAAATAAGTTGTACTTTCTGAACAGTGAGAGCCTCAAGCACTGCATGAACATGGTAGGTCATGGTGGGCTGCATGGTGGAATGGTTTACATCAGATAACAGGCTTTTGAACCCTCTACTTCTCCGGCTGAATGGTTAGTCACATAAGCATTGCCATTGGTTTCGGTTGTCAGGGTCATGAAAAGCCACGCGTGAGCTGCATGTGAATTCTTGGAACTTGGCTACTATTTAAGTCTGGGCTATCTAAAGCTAAAGCTCAAGCCAGAGGGCTCCCATGCCATGCCTGGAGCTGCGTGGCAGTGCTCCTGTGCAGTTGAAGAAGCTTGTGAGTGGAGGCTCGCCCAAGCTGTGATTGCGGAGGTGAGACTGAAGGATGGGTAAAGATTCTGGAAAGAAATCATCGGTACTGAGAGCAGTTTAAACCTCTCTCTCTTTGATTTGCTCTCAAGTGGTATAGGAGAGCTTACATATCGTCGCTATCCCCACACAATAACAGAGGCATGATTACTTTTTAAAGTTTAACCATTATTTCTCAAAGGACCGCAGAAGCTCCTGCAGCTCTTCATTGATCTGCTGGTTCAGAAGGAGCTCAGTCTGCGCCCAGAGCAGTAGGGCTGTGGTCTCCTGCTGACTTTCCCTTCCTGGCTGGGCTAAATAATGTTTAATGGCTGAGGCCAGACAGTTTGGCATGGGGAGGGGCAGTGCCTCTGGGCTGAAGCCCTGGTCAAACAGCCACTGTTTCCATGCTCCTCCACTGATTTCAGAAGAAAGACAAAGTGAAACAAGGTATGGAAGCCAAACCGTACTGTTGCTGTAGCCCAAGAGGGGAAATACGTTTGTTTGAAAGAAACCAAAGTGATTTGTTGTTGTGGAAGGAGGCTGTCGCTTTTTGACTTCCGCATACATCATTCTCGTAATGCATGTTCATCCCTACCAACAGTTAGGAAGATGCAGCTACCAAACTCAGTGCTTTGAGATGTATCTACTTTTGATTGTCAAATGTTAAGACATTTTTATTCAAACCTCTGTCCAGATGCAGGAACTGTGCTTAGTAGTTGCTGAGGGGAAAAAAAAAGTGCATTGGAAGCACTGTTGAGGAAAAATAAGTGCTTACTGGACATTGAAGTTGAATGTCAAGCTAACTGTTGGTAATTTTGTTTTCAAATGATATCTTTTTGATGACCCGAGGCTAGTAGATTTCTCTTTTTCCCCTTCTTGTTATTTCATCAGTTTAAACCTGAAATGTGAAGTATGTTTATTAGGAAACCAGTGTGGTCATTGCTTTGAAAGGATGATGCTGACAGTGTAGCTGCTTATAAACTATTTGTGTGTTGCTTTGCCTGGAATTTGGACAAGCTAGCCACTGAAGCAGAAAAAGCACAGCCAGCATTGTCAAATATTATTGGTGCAATGTGCCTTTATATGTGCCTGGCTGAGCAGCATCAAATGGCATTTGACATGGTTCTTTCCCAAGGCCATAGCTTGCTGCATACAGCAGACTTGCAGTTAAATAATTTTTACATTTTATATTTGTACACACACATACACGCATCGTGTTTATAATCAGGGTGATTTGCATGAATTTCTAAAATATTCCTCCACCTACCCTACTTAATTTTTTCATTTCATATTAATAAGCCACTTATAAAAAATCATGGCATCTTTCCCAAAATAGTATCCTTGAGTTAAATAAGCCTCAATGCATCTAACTATGATATACAGCAGTCACAAATAGGTTTTCTGAAGTAGTAAAAATAGGCTTAAAATTAGTGATTTAGCAGCTGTTAAATTATACATGTGGGTTTTTTTCCTCAATTATTTCTTGGGTGAAGATTTTCAGACCTGTAAGTTTGGTTTTTTATGAAGCACTGAATTCTTTCTGAAGCTATAGTTATGAGGAAATATAAACGACATTTGTTGTCTCTGCCCTCAATACAAATAGAAATCCAGCTCCATTATGTAACTTGTTCTACACGGAAATCACGGGGAAATGCCACAGTGTATTTAAGTAGCATTATTTTTGAACAAGTTGATGCTTTAACAGCATTTTTTTAAATACTACTTTCCTTTCCTGTTAGGATTCTTCTGTTGAATATTTGTTTTGAAATGCATAAAAATAGTATTTCAGAGGCATAATAACTTTGATGCCCTAGGATGTGCAAATTTAAATAGATGTTTGCTTCTCATATTTTACTTTTTGTACAAGTCTCCTTCTGTGCAAATAAATGATGTAAAGAAGAATGTGAAGAATGCACCATGTATTTCTATTTTAGCTGAATTTTGACTAATCTAGACCAAATAATAGTGGCATCTTTTCTGCATGCTGTTTTTATTTTTCTGTTCACTTTAGACCGAGATGAAAAACACCTGCCAATCCATATTGAAATGTTTGTGTTTCATTGATTGCTACCTGCAGGGACTATCCCAGTAATGACTGTGTAACAACTTGGGGGTGAAAATGATCTCTCTGTCTAGTCTTGTGTGGGATAACTCCCTATGGAGAAGGACAAAATGGTCAAAGCCTCACTGCTACTTTGCCCTAGACTCATCTTTTCAGTAGGATTTTGTTCACCATACCTCCTGCTTGCTGCTGGCAGCAAACATGGGTTTTTTAGCCCTGGCTTATGAAATTACAGTTTTATTAAAGCCTGTGCAGTATGTTGTTAACTTGGTAAGAAAAATCTCTGCATTAACTTTTAACTCGGATAATAGCCTAGCCTGTTTTGTTTTAATTCTTCCAAAATCAAATTCCAAGGAAAGAAATATGTAATGGATTTTTTTACAAGCTAGAAATTAAGTTTAGTGGGGACGTTGTGTCAGACTATTTAGGATGTATCATCTTGTCACTTGTTAGCTCAACTGAATTACAAGTTGGTAATCATAAGTGCACTATTAGTATATAATATATTGCCAGTTTAATAATTTGTATTTTTAAAGTAGTTTCAGGAACACCACTGCTACTTGAGTTTCCCTCCTAATTTAGGCAAAATAATTCATTGTTGCAGTGTTCCTTTTCTTCCCTTGAAGAGTGAAAGAGGTAGAGGAAGGGGAGAGGAGGGAAAAGGAGGAAAGGGGAAAGAGTATATGGCAGAGAAACTATTCATCAGCTGTTGTCAAATGCACAGAATAAACAAGCTGGATCAGAAGCAAGAGAAGAAACCTATAATCTTTTCCAGTTATAGCAATATTGGAACGTCAGTTCTAGAGTTAGTTAAAAATATTTCAGACATGAACTTAGTGTTCTCTTGAAAACATTGTATATCCTGATAAGTATTGAAATAGAAATAATTATTCTGTAGTTTGAACTTACTGTGGTTCAATATTGTTTAAAAGGAGCGCATACAGAATGTGCCACTGCTCAAGTTTTATATAGTGTTTGCCTAAAGAAAAGCCAGTGTGCCATACCTTCCAGAAGATACCCGAATTTCCAGGCAATCTTTATTCTAAGGATGATGGCTGTTTTCAACTTCTATTTTAACAGAAAATCATGCTTTCTAAATACATCCTCTTAATGGAAGTTACTTTTTCTTTTCTAGGTGATACATGTTTTATTTTCATAATTTAACCTTTCTAACTTCTAAAATTGACTGGTTAACATTAAATTGAAGCTTCAAAATTCTGCTTTTCTTTGGGCTTCCAAAATAGTAAACATGTTTCCATTGGACATATTCTGTTACTGCTTTTGTAAGTGGCCACTTATGCATGAGAATTAACATATTTTTTTAGGAACTACCATTGTTTCCATTATTCCTATGAAATTGTATTTTCAAAAAAGAATGGCATTGTTTTATTTGTTTTAAGTTTCTCTCCCTACTTCATTCCTCCCTTCATCTGCCTGTCTTCAGACCATTATGGCTGGGTCTCTAACAAGAGATGATTTCATTTTCTTTTCTAATCACTTAACGGTTAGGCGTTCTTGCCAAGATGTTCAGAAAATGTAGTGATTTCTGAGTATCTTACTTCTGAGTTTAAAGGAGCATGATTGTCAGTGCACACTGAACGCTAGTTCTATGAAAAATAACAACTCTTTAACAGGAGCTAAATGGTGCCAGTAGTCATCAGTTGAGAAAGTTGTGGATCTAGCACATTTGTTATCATCCAGGTGGAGAACTGCAGCTTGTCAGTGGTCGCTTCTTAACGATTTTGTACTTCTGTTGAGTTTCTTCTGTTCTTTTCTGAGCTAATATGCATTTTCTTAAGATGGATCTGATTTAAGAAAAACAAGAGTTTTCATGATCTCAAAATTGATGGCTTGCCACATATGATTTCAGAGTATGTGAGCAGCACACTAAACAAGATATTCTGGAGGACAATTTTGAATTGGTCCACTATATTAGCATTGATTTTTTTTTTTTTTTTTGTCCTTTCGAGCTTACTGATATAAATGTGGAAATAACTGCACAAAGCACAAACCAGAAGACACTGCCTGTGTAAGTATACTACTTAGCAGTGGTCTGCTTATGTTTAACACTTGTTTGATGTCAAGATAGCAATAAGATTAAATCAGGGTTAGTATTCAGCCTAGCTCAAAGCAGGGTCTTCAGCAAATTCCATTGATTTCAGGCTGTCAAATATAACCAGACTATTGAAAAATTGCTTGCTTTAACAATGTAAACATTTTTTCTTTAATTTCATGCAAACAGTTTACCCTAGATGACATGTAATAGGAAGTTTTCTACTACTTCATTCAAATATTGCCTCCCATCCAAATCCGCGAATGTTCATTAAACTGAAAATTGAAAATAATTTGCCAAAAAAACCAACATAATTGCAAATGTGCTATTTTGAGAATAAAAAAATATATGGAGTTAATGATTTTTTTCCTTCTATAGGAACAAAAGCTTAAAGTGTATGATTTAGAGGTCTGGAAACTCCTTGTAGACTTGCCCTTGTAAGTGCATGGAAATCTTAAGTAATCACTCACCCAAGAATGCATTTTTTGGGAATATGTTATGATAGTAAATAATTTCTTGTATCTGAACAATAAGTTTGGAGTGATTTTTTTTTTCTAATTTAATTCCAGTCATCAAATTTGCTATGATTCTAGAATAACTTTTATGAAATACATCAGAGAAATACATCAGAAATGTAGAAATACATTAGAGAGGAATGAACTTTTATGATTAAATTTTGGGTTTGTTTTAATAACTCAGACCAAACAAAATTGGGTAAAGTAAACATCATTCTTTTTATATCACCACTGAATTAATTTTAATATTTGTGAAATTGTAAAATGCATAATTCTTTCCCATTACATCTGAATATTGCGAAGCTTTTCCATCTCTACATGGATCGACCAAGCTTAAACTTCTCTTTTATACATTGCTCTGAAATAAAAGGTAAAAGTACAAGAATGTAACTACCTGAGATACTGACATGGTAATATTTAGTGTTTGCTGCTATTGAAATACATATATGAGTGTGGGAAGGGTGTAAAAATCAGTCAATAAGGACATGCAGTTCTTTTTGGAAGGAAGTTCAAAAACCTCCTTTGTTCTTTCCATTCAGGGCCGACTTGGGGTGCTGGGCAGGGCACTGAGTTTTCTGCAGTTGCATTGCAGCAGGGTCTATGAACATGGACAGGTGGAGGACTTAGAGGACTTTAGAAGCATTTCACACGTTCATTGGGGCACCTTCATATTCCTCAAGATTTTTTATCCCTAAAATGGTGCATCAGAGGATTGAATATCAATTAGCGTTAGAGATCTGAGCATGCATCTATATATTTTATAAATTGTATTAATCTTTGTAAATCTTAAAAACAAAAAGGAAAAGATCACTGTAACTAAATAAGATTAGCTGGTTTATAAGGCTTTCACTTGTGTGAAGCTTATCGTTTGACCACAACTCAAGTGCTCTGAGACAAAACAGACTGGCTAGTGATCTCCTTTCAAATAATTACATTTATTTCCTCTAGTGATTAACAGATGGTCCTGTCACTCTTATTTTGAGTTCCTAATCCTCTTCACGTGTTTTGAAATTGTGTTGGGTGTCTGCAAGTACCAAAGAAATATCTTTGTGACAGGAAATTTTTCTAGACTAAGTGGATCCAGAATGTTATGTTCTGGAAGTAAATCTGGTTTGTTACCTGTCTCATAATCAACACTGCATCCAGTAATCGACTGAAAAAGGGAACCAGGATCGACAACAGTAAGAAGAGATAAGAAGAGAAAGGGTTAAAGGCCTTGTAGAGGTTTGGAAATATTTTATACTGTACCTCATACTTCTTGTGTAAGGATTAGACTTGGAAGTTTCTTGGGGAAAAAAATGAGACGCCTAAAGAGAAAATAGCCCCACAGAATATTGAAATTTTACCGTACGGTCAGTAGGTGGATTTGTAAAGAGACTAAGAGCAAGTTGACTCATAAAATCCTCTATCAATTAATCATTTCAAAATATTTAAATCCTGAAACATGTATGAACACTAAATTGCAGCATCTTATCCAAATTATTAATTTAGCAGCTTTTCTTAGGTTAAGCCTGGTTTTGATGAACTGATGTAATATTTCAGTACATATATTTATTGCAGTATTACTCAGGTATCCCATTCAAATTTAAGATAAATATTTCTTTTTTTTTCCAGACTTAAAAATCAAGTACTAATGGAGCTGTGCATACAGTTATTATAGAAACACTAGATACTAACTGATAAAGGATTGGGGGGGGTGTGCGTATTAAAGAGCGAGACACTCGAACTATATGAAACTGCTTTTCTTTAAATTGCTCAGGATAGATTTTTTTGGTACTTTCATTTTCTGATGATATTGCGTACCATAAAACAAACTGTAATTAAGCAGTATGGAAGAGAGTGATGAAAGGAGTTTGAAATACTTCTGGTGGAAGAAAAAAATCTAACATTCAATACAAAGCAAATGCAAAGTTGGCAAAAAATGATGTCTGAATGAATCCATAGCCATTTTAAGCATGCGATGATATTCACCGTTACTACTTTTGTAAATTATATTCCATTTCACAAGAAGACGAAGGCAGAGGTCTAAGGCTGCAACTTTTAGTATTTCAAAAGAAAATTATGTTAGTTTAAGTCCAGAAGTTGGTCTGTCCTGTGTATTTTCAGGGAGTTCAGATGAATTATGTTATATCAAAATTACAATTCTGAAGAGAACTGAGCTTATCGGAGCCAGGTAGAGCTGCTCCTTTGTCCTCTGTCCCTCATTATTCAAGGGCAATAGTTGGACCGCTCATGAGTTTCTTCTGTTAGATTTGAACAAGATACTAGGTACGGTGGAAAATGTGCTTTCTGATAAATTGCTGTAATCCACAATACTGTGGCAATCTTCCTGTAACTGTTGTTGACGAGTGCTCTGTGTGTATCTTTCATGTGGCAAAATCCATTTGGAATGGGGATCTTTCTCTGTTTGTCCTTGTGCTTTCCTTTTGGAGTGAGTTACAGATGAGTGTGATAGTGAGCTCTCATTAAACGTGATGCTCCTTTATTTACTTGGAACCCCCACTACGAAAAGGTGGCAGCCACACGCATCGAGCTAGTTTTTGAAGTTTGCACTTTGGTGTGTTGATAACTAAATAACAGATCACCTGGTGGGAGACTTTGATTGCCTGTCAAGGCCAATCAGGAGTCACTGTCAGAGAAAACACTTATTCCAGCGAAGTATTCCTAGTGTAGACATGGTCAAGTAATCACAAAGACCCTCTGAGATGAAAACAGCCTCCATGCAGGGTACTGTAGTTGTTAGCAGCTAGCTTTAAAGGAATAGGCATGGAGAGAGTGCTTTTGCTATGACTCATTACCATTCTGGGACTCCCTTGCTCAAAGGCTGAAGGTGGACCTTCATCTTATTCTTGGTCTTACTCAGTTGAAGGCAGGGCAAAAAATGCATTTTTAAATCAAGTTTGCCAAGAACATAATGGTGATAACTGTAATGAGTTATCAGAAGAAGGAAGCAAGCATCTGTCTTTATTGTAAGCAAAGCAGAAAGGTCACGAGTGAACACGAAAGGAAGTCACTGCTGGCAATTTTCTTCAGTCAGCATTAAAGAACAAGGTCACCTTTGAGTGGAGAACATTTGCATTTTGGATCTCCAACCAAGGCTCCAAGACAGAGGCCTGGCATTTCATACATTTATTACTCCAGGGTCGCAGGAATACCAAATTCTCTTCTTTGTTACATATGAATAGATAAGTTTTCTCCTGAATGAAAAGCATTTCACTGTGATCTTTGTTCTTTACGGAAATTTAAAGTAAAAGCTGATTTAGGGTTCTTACAATGATGCTGTGCTTTCTTTTTGTTCTGTGCTTGTTGTAAAACCAGCATAAATGGCTTTCAGCAGAAATTCAGTAGTTGGGCTGAATTTTACCTCCGCTAGTGCTTAATGGAATTTGATTACTATTGTGATAGCAAGCAAAGCACTCATTATAGATCAAGAGCCAACTTGTTCAAATGCTATAGAAACTTGAAACAAAAAATGCAGTTCCTATCTGAAAGAATTTGATGCCGAAGTACATGTGCTACAGACAAAGGCTGTTCTGAGTCTTGCAGGAGGGCGTGGGGAGACAGTGAACTGATTCCTCCACTGGTAGCACCATGAAAAGGAGGGTGACTTCAGTTCTGCCAAGTTACTGCAACACTTTGTAAAGTCATGGGCAGATAAAATGGACACCATATGGATCAAGCCTGGCTTGCTGGCACTTTCAGCACCTGGCACTACAGTGCTAGTGTGGATTTGTAATGTCATGATCTAGACCCATACAAATAACATGTAACAGGATTTGGTTCCTTTGTTGCCAGTCTGTCTTTAGGATCTTTGTTATTTTATTGTTATTTTAGGACACAGATAATCAATCAAAGCTTAGTTACAGTTTCTTCTACAGGGCTGCTGCCATGTGTAAAAGTTACAGTTACTTATGATTACTGAAATCTACCTTTTTGTATTAAAAGAGAAGCAAGTACAAGAAAGCCACAGGATGCTGTTGCCTTTAGCAATTATTTTTTTGAACTGTCCAGGTGGAAAATTGCCTAGAGACTTCATGGTCATTTTTGCAGATTATGGCAGCCTAAAGGTGAAGGTGTGAGGTGGAACGTCTTAGACTTTGTCACTGTTCCAATGCCTGTTTGCTGCTGAAGACAGTTTCTTTCTTGGTGAGAAGATAGATGAAGTGGAAAAATCCATAAAGTATTCTCTATGACAGCATGAATTCTCATCAAAGGGTGATGGTTGTAGCTAACCATTTTTGAGTGTATAGACACTACACTGCACATACTGTTACAATGTGGGAGGAATGATATGTTTATGCAGTGGATTCCAAAACTTTTGTCCAGATTAGTTATTTTTCTCTGGCTTCTGTATTAGTTTCAGAGCTATTTGCATAATGTGTTTTTGTCTGCCTGGATTAATAAAAATTAAGATATAAGCATTAACTTTAAATTACTTTCATGGTAAAAGTAAAATCTGGTTTGTTCAGAGAGTAAATTACAAGAACCATATAAAGAAGGGAAATAGAGTTGGGAAAACTGTAAATGGGGAGACAAACAACTTGGACTACAAGACATATATCTGTTGTGAAAAGTGAATGAGATGCTTCGCATTAGGTCAGTCTATTTTAACTTAAACGTTGTGTCAAAATTCAACTGGCTTTCACCCACTGTAATAAAATTTTTATTGCAGGACTGTTCTGAGCTAGAGAATCATTTTTGGTTACATGGAGAGAAAAACATTTGTGAAAAACATTATACAGACATTTAGAATAACAGACTGTCCCTAACTCCAATTCTGTTATGTAATTTAGCACATAACAACCTCAGCTGATGACAACTGAAATTATCTCTCTATTATCTGCAGAACAATTTCACTATAAACAGTATTAATACAAGCTTCTGCTGATTGCCATCGCAATATACTTCCTCTTTGCTCTTTAGGTTCAGCTCTTGATATGAAAATAGGTCAGTTTTTGTTCTCTGCTATCTATCAGCATGTGTGTCAATCAAGCAGGTGATGAACATATGCCTGTTAGGGGTTATATTTAAGATCATCAACTCATTTCATGTAGGCTTCTAAACAGATGGTTTCTCTTGGGCCCCAGAAACATTATCTGGATCTGAACCACTGATATGAGTGTGAAAGAATCTGTTTATATTCACCAATCTCCTCAGCCTAGCTTCCATCTATTAAAATTTTAAAGGCACAGATTTTATTCTGTATGAACAAAGCATATGAAAAATCACTGTACTGGATTAATAAGTAATTAGTGGAATTTCCTTCAATTAAAACTGAACACACAAGCCTGCAGCCTTGCATATTGAGTACATTCTTTAAACCAAAGTAGGCACCAGTATAACTTGAGACAGCACTGTGATATAAAATTTTCCAGCATATATTGGTCTGATAAATTTTGAAGGTGATTTGCTTTTTATGCCTTTCTTTTCCTGATAGTTATTTTTAAGCTTTTCCAGGTTGTGTTTTCTACTGGATTTTATTAAGTTTCCTCAACCATTTGGCAAATAAGGAAATAAGAGTTACACTCAGAACAGAAATATGCTGCCTAAATGATTTCTGGTAATGCAAATAAAATATCAAAGTCATGTCATGGATTTTGTTGTGAATGAGAAACCTCTTCTTTCAATTATGAATACTCCTACTATCCAATGACAGGTTTAATTTACACACTGTGGTCCACATTTTTTGTCTCCTGATTTTATTTTATTTTTTTCCTCTCTCTCCACTAGCAATGCAATATCCTTGAATATTATTACTAGTGTTTGGTTTGCTGTACCTTTTAAAAGCCATAGTCAGGATCAACATGCGTAGTTAGTTTATGCTGCTGGATGCGGTGTAATATAAAGACACCAGAGCTAGATTTAACTGAGTTATTGAGGGTACCTGGAGCAATCTATCAAGAGAAGCATAGGTCTTAATCTGTAGTTATTTATTGCCCTTAGCTTGATACAGACATGCTATCAATACAAGACAATTCCTGTGAGACAACCTTATGGTTTACTGTTATGTGCATTACACATACATGAATGCAAAAGTGTTTCTAAATTGTATATGCTACATATATTTATTTCATTGTACATTTATTGTAATATAATACAGTATCTTGACTGTTTATGTAAGATTTATTCTATCTAAACATCAGCCCTGAATATCAGAACTTCTCAAGCATTCAAAGTAGTAGAGGCTAATGTTTGGGAAGCTCATAAAAAAAAAAGCACTTGCATGTAGAGCAAGTAAAAAAATTACAATTCTAAAATTACATTTATGTGGGGTTTTGTTTGTTTCTTTACTGAAATATATGTTTTGTTGTTTAAAATGTTTCCTCTGAATCTAGAATTTTGGGGTTTTTTGCTTTACTTAGCTAAATGAGGTTTAAATATTTTTTAAAAAAACAACAACCACCCATTTCTCCAGCTATTGTATTCAATTAGCCTTACTTTTCCAATTAGGACTTTAGTTAACACAGGAGAGCAAGATCAAAGTGGTTCTCAATCACAGGTAAATGGAGAGGATATTATTTCTTACCAAATGCAGAGGAACTTAAAATGATCATTGTCTGCAGAAACCAAACATCTGTGGTTTGCTATAAACCTCTCAATATTTGGGGTGAGAATGTTTTTAAAGCCTCATGTCCTGGACTTAAATTGTTTACCTGAGAATCAGGTCTGTCTTTAAGGTCATTTTCTAGTTCTTTCTGGGGAAAAAAAGGAAACAAAACCTTTAGTCTGTTTTTTTACAGCTCAAAAACCTTGTATGTAGGAAGTGATCACATAGTTACCCCTTTTATAAAAAAAAAAAGTTTCAGTACGCCAGTCTCATGATTTTGGGACTCCTTAAAGGTAGCTACTGAATACATAGGGATAGCAGTACAGTGTAGTTTTTCGTTTCTTCATATTTCAGCATTCATGGTTTAAGTAGAAATCAGGAGAGCACTCAAACTACTTGTTAAAGCGTATCCTCATAAGAAGCTTCTGCAGTGAGAGGGTTTCCTACTGTGTGTTGTGTATTTTAATAGTGAAGAAGGCTACCCAAGGCAGACATGACCACGATGTATGTTCATCATAGTAGTGCTTCTTGCTATGGAATAGCAATCAGATACGATACTTTTATCATAGTTAGTAAGCCATTTCTAGTTCTGGAGGATGATATGTATCTATAAGGAGGGATTCAGCACCTGAACCATTTTTTGGTTTACTTGGATGTTGACTTAGTGAACTGGGAGACTGTTATCAGTGCTGGGATGAAAATAGCCAGATCTAAGTTGTTGTGTGGTGATAGGATATGAAGCTATCACTAGGAACCTTTTCCACACTAGATGTATTCCTTCCTTACAATGAGAGGAATTGTGCTCTAGGCACTATTAAATATATTGATTAGGCTTCTATTAGTCACAGTGGTGACTAGTTCAGCTGTAGATGTCTATATGGTAGGCATCTAAAATTAAGAAAGATGAATTGTTGACTCTTCTAATATTTAAGTTCTTTTGACTTCTTTGAAAATATCTATTTACTGTAAGGCTTTGTAAGAATAGCATTTAACTTATTTGTCTTCATCCATTACAAAATTCTGTGGCTATTGTAGCCACTGGTCGTTGAGAATTCAGGGTATAGTTCTTGTGTTTATGTATATTGCTGAAGTCCCTAGTCCTAACTCACTTCTAGCCAAGTTTGCTTTGTCCTTGGCTTGTCTTGATGCTGCTTCAGTAACATACACTGTCATGCTATGTCCAGCACTGATTTGCTTTTAAAATCTTGATTGTACCATACTAGAAGTGGGTATGCTTTGGAAATGGGCAAGTGTCAGGAAGATTATGTTGAAATAAATTGTCCTGTTCTTTAGCATATTCAAAGCATATCTCTGCTCTTCATCCTCAGCAAAGATGGAAAAAAGTTCTTTTCTTTCTTTCATTCCAAAGCATAAAGCATTGATTCTCTTTAGTCACCCCCAGAAAACATCTTTCTTATGGTGATCACCTCCTTTCTTTCCTCCACATCTGGCTATATTTTAGCATTTTTTTCTTTTTCCTTTCCCAGAAGAATTCTACAATTTAAGGGCTTTGGGCCACAGATGTTCAATGGTTATTTTTGACACACTAGGCAAAGTAAGTTTGGCCCTATAAGCTAGACTCAGCTATCCAGTTTTTGCTGTGAGTTATCCTAAGGTTCACATTAGTGAGACACAATTTTTGTCTCAGGATGGAAGGAAGCAGGAGCTGCTGCCTCCTTGGTTAACTTAGAATTTGAATGATGGCATGTTAAGGTGCTAATGACTTGTGAGTGTCAGTCTAGCTAGTATCACTCGTCAGAGTGGTAAATTAAAGAATATGCTGCTGCCTCTTGAGTAATATAAGTAACTGAGCTCACCTCCAAACTGAACATTACTGGTTGTCTTTGTTTTAAATTTCTCCGTATGTCACTCAATATTGTCAAGCACACTTGATTCTTCAAGATGCTACAAGAAGCAGGTACTGCTTGTGTCAATAATTGTATAGTACTGACAATTGTAGTTGAGGATGTCTTTAAGCTATCTATCTTTTTAAGAAATGCATTCTGTTTGGTAATCTAGTTCATTCCCATAAAAGACATGAAATAGACTTGAGAGTCTTTCCATTAATGAGTTTTCCGGGCTGTACAGAATAGCTATTAAGATGAAAAAACTGTGACATAGTGAGGTTAAATTAGATTTGTTACTACTCTCAACTGAACTCCCTTACGGTCGCTGGAGTGAGCTTCTAAAGCAGATGAAAAAAATAGAGCATGAGGCACACAGCAATTTTTCATTGTTATTACAGGTGACATATCTAAACTGGCAGTATGCAGGCATAGGAAGGGCATATAAATTAGACCAAAAGAATTTCTTTAGACTTTTTCAAAAGCATCAACAGAAGTAAGAAAAGGAATGAACTTCAGTGGGATCTGTGACTGAACATCTTCATCATATTTACCTAGCTATCTTTCAATGCCAAAAGGAAAAAAAAAGTACTGGAGAGAAAAGTAGTTTTGGACCTTTGTTCTGCAGTAAGTCAAAAAACAAATACGACATTCAAGGAAAATCTGTACTAACTTGCCTTAGTTCTTAATATCTTGTGCATATTACAGTCATTTTTCATTTTGAAAAGAATGAGATTACTAATGATGAATTCAAGGAAAACATTTTTCATAGTGGGCTGGATCTTTCTGTTCCAGGGGTATTACTAAAAAACTGTGAATTTCCTGCCACCTTAAGTTTCAGTAATATTAGATCAGAAGTAAAGTTTGTTGGGTGCTAAGAACTACTACTTTCTGCCATTGCAAGATAGACTCACTTGGCACCTTTCAGGATAATGTTTGACCATCACGGTAGAGGACTACTGCCAGAACTGGGCAATGGCTAATTTAGGTACCATCAGTGCTGTTTCACTCTTTCCTTAAACTACCTAATTGTAACTGAAATGAGGCTTCTGTGGCACGAACACCTCCACAGTACTTGATAGAAATGCGTAATTAGAGCACAAATAGATTTGTACAAACTAGACAATGGCTTTTTGTAGAGTACATGAAGAAAAGGATTTTTCCTCACCTTGTTGTTAACTTGTATTAGGTCAGGCACATGTACTGAACTGGTACAGTAGTCACATTTTCAAAGACCCTTCTGTCCTAATTGCCTTGTTTTGCAAGAGGTCATAAAGAAATCTATCATGTATAGTTATATTTTTCTGTCAGAGCATATTCTTAGTATATATGGCGGCAATCTATCTCCCTAACCTTGCTGGTTGGCCCATTGCTAGTTTCTGAAAAGATTTTACTTTTCAATATATCAGACCTAGACACGGCAGAAATTGTGTCCAAGAAAGTAGGAAGGTGCCCCCATTGCAAGTGTGAAACTGGAAACAGTTTATCACAGACTTGAAGCCATTCTCTTCATCAGTATTGTCCTTTCCCCCTTTTCTCAAATGCAATGTTTTTCCAAACAAAAGGGGAAATATCTATCCTTGTTCGGTTACTGTCGTGGTAGTACTTGAAAATGATAGCATTTGGATTGTAACTACTCCTGATAAAGGACAGGATGATAGGTTTGTCACAGGTGAACATGAAAGTTTCACAATAATAGTAGTAGGGTGAGAAATACGAGACCTTGCCTCAGATAGCCTGCCCCCACAGTGTCACAGGGCAGCTGCAGCTGCTGGCCATCACCACCACTGCCTCACAGGGCACTCATGGACCTGGCACACAGGCATCGGTTCGCAGCTCTCAATCATCTTCAGCGCCTTCCACCCACACACGGTACACCTGATGTTGTCATGGTGTACTGTGTGGGTGAGGCCATGCCAGTGACAGACAAGCCCTTGCTTAATTGAAATATTTGTTTTATTAACTAGTATTAATAGGACAATGGTATCTAAAAGTAGTATGCAATAATACTGAAAGCAACTCTACCTAAACAACAACAATTACGAATAATAACACTGATAACACACACAAACACATGCTCCTAACTCACTCACAGCCTGCTAGAGTTAAACACTACCTATAGCCCATGCCCCAGCTACACCAGGGAAGCCATGGACCATGCACCTATCTCAATAGGTGAGGCTCCATGCTTCCTCCTGTGAGGCCATGCTTCCACACAGTTGTCACACCTACAGGAGGCTGTTGCTTTGGGGTCTTCAGGTGATCTTCCTCAAATACCTCATGATCTCATGAACACACCATTTGCTTTACCATGCTGTGTTTGTATCACCAGCCTCCTGGTCTAAGCATATCATGGTTTGCTGAATCAAATACCTGATCATTATCCGTTTCATCTCCTACTGCCAGTTTCTTCTTCATGTTAATCCTGAGTAGTGATGTCAAGGCAGTGTTCACCTGTTACACTCTAGTCTCTGCTGCCATCAGTCTGGAGGCAAACCTGAGTTACTTCCTCCTGCCAGCTGCACACCAGGTTCAACTTAGTTCTCCCTTGTTACAACTCAGCGCTGCTAAAGTGAGTGCACTTGCCTCTGTGCAGACCCCTCCACACACAGCTCTGGATGAGCTTGTCAGGGGGTACGCACGCCCCAGGCTGTAGGGGGCTCTGGGGGTGGAGCACAGGGAGTGAAGTAAGGGATGTATTTATTGAATATACATTCTTACTGCTTTTGCCAGAAGGATGGGAAGTCAAGAAGGTGGATGAAGTGGTTCAAAAGTGGATTTGTTGCCACTTTACAGCCTAATGACGGTGGAAGAGGTCTCAGCAATTAACCTTACTGGGAGAATTCCAATCCATCAGTCAGTTTTTAGTCTTAACCTTATATCTCAGATACTCAGAAGACAGTATAGCCTCAAAGAAGAATTAGCTGAAGTTTCTGTGAAGTTTTGCAGCTTGAAATCAACATGGTGGTTAGGTCTTGTTTTGACTTTTTCTATTAATATAACTTGTTTAAAAAAGTAATCCATCAATCCATTTAATTCCATAGTTGTAGCATCAAATTATAGTCCTTGTGTTCTCATCTGCTGTTTCATCAACAGAAATGTAAAACAGCCTGATAAGATTAAATATCACACTGCTAAGATACTACTGCTTCATTAGAAGAATGGAATAAAAAAAATTGGCTGTTGTATCAGTTTTGCTGGAGTGAAGAACTTTTATACTTGCGCTGAAATGCATTATGAGCAGCTTTTTTCCCTGCCAAATACTTGCAGCATAGTGGCAGATTGGCTGTTGATTTACAAAATATTTTTACCCAGTTTATTTTAAAATAGAGCCATAATTCTTTTCCTGTTAAATGGCACTAAAGTAGTATTACGTGATGTAAGCAATTAAAAATAATTGCACAGGCTTGAAAGCTAAATGCTAACATGTAAAGGCCAAATTCTAAACTTTTTGCTTCACTTTCCTTAGACAAAATTCCTACTTGTTTCACTGCAGTTTTCGCCTTGCACTTCCTGATTTAAAGCACACGCAGGACGAGATTAATAAAACAGATAATTGTGCTTTGACTGCCAAATCTGCATCTTTCATTTCATGTGGTTATCAGTGCCCCAGATAACTTTTATGCGTAAAATAGCCAAGTGTGAGCATACAGTGTTGATGTGTGACTTTGTGTTTTGTATTCTCAATTTACCTTGCCTGGATGTAGTGTCAACTCACCTCAAAAATTCTCACCCAATATGATTAAGGTCTTTTATGAGCAGTATTAATTACTGATGTGTATTTCTGATAGATCTGAAACTTACTTTGTCAGTGCAATATGTTACAAGAATGTTCTGTCCCTTCTCCAACAGCATCACTTTCTAGAACATTTATACATCTTTGCAATGCTTTTGCAACATATTTTCAGCTCTTTTGTTTCCATGGGTTAGCTTCAGTTGCACCTCACCACACTTCTGGAGCTCGCGGACATCAGAACATGGATGGGATCAGATAGCAGTGCTGGCTTAACATATTTTAATATATGAAGCGTGAAGGTGAAAACTGCAGTCAGCAGTGCCAGTCAAATGGATTAATGCTGTTGCTGAAACTGGAAAAAATTGACTAGGGCAGGGTAAACTGATCATTTGCAGTAATTTTTTTTAAGTCATTGCTCTCTCTCATCTTAATTTCAGTGATTTGAGAACTAAGGACTGGGATTCATTTTGTCCAGTTGTAGATACCTATAAGTTGGGTGTGTAAGTTTACAGTACAGACCTCAGCTGGTTTTACAGCCAGTGGAAGGGCAATTCATCTTATTTTAGTTCAACCTCTGTTATAGGATGGGATGACTCATCTTCTAAGGGAGCTGTTTCTCGCCATTGACTATGAAGGAACACAGTGTCTGTCAGTTAAATTAGGGCAGATGAACTTGGCCGTGCAGCTTGCTGTGTCCACCTCCTGGAAATATAAATCATATCTGAAACTCAAAGTACTTAAGGGAAATACACAATTAGTTCACAGAAACGGAAACAGCAAATGTTTTGGTGGAGTTGTATGGGCATTGGTAGTGAATTGAAACTTTAGGTTAATATTTATAGTTAAAGATTTTATTTTTTATGGTTATCTGTTTTTCCCCAATAATCAGTGCATGGCTTTTATATCAGGAAGAAAGGAAGATAAGATACTGTTCTTCAGTTAAGCAGATGGTTCAATGAGTGGGTCAGACATGTTTTTGCCCCATGGATATATGGTATTCTGAAAAAAGATATGGGAAAATATCTGAGAAGTGTAAAATGATTTTGCTTGATGCTGACGTATGACGCCCTCATCTAGTGTAAACATTAACTACTTTTTTTTTCCAAACCAAGTGGAAGTGTTACATTAAGAAAATAAGTGTTAGAAGCAAAAATCCTTAAAACTTTGATCAGGTGTTTGGTAAAGTTTAATATTTAGATCACAGTGATCAATTTCCTAAAAACTGGTGCCCAATAATTTCTTAGCATCATATCCATTTAATGTGTTTTGTACTGGAAATTTCAAATAAAGACAATTAAAATTACCTCTAAAAACATCACTATGCAGATTCTGGTATCAACAAGAAGTCTGTCTCCATGGTATATGCAACATGACCTTAGTCTTATTTTTCATAGGAAGTGATTGTACTGATTACTGCAAAGCTGTGAGCCTGAGGGGATGGCTTTATATTTATATTAGATCAATATCATAATTAGAGAAGAAACCTTCTACAATGTGTCATATCTTAAATTAACCTTTCAAAGTATTTTGTGGGCAGTCAGGGTTCACAAATCATTTGGTTTCTCAACCATTTTTTCTCTGTGGAATTTTGATGAGGGAAGTTCATTAAATAATAAAAAAAAACTATTAGGAATTGTGTATGATGTATGATAGTAGGAATAAAGACAAAGCCAATGTTGCTAGCACTCTATTTATGAAATCAATCATACTTATAATTTGATTTTTTTGTCATGCCTTCTCAGAATCATTTTACAGTCTCTTTAATTTTACTTACTCTTCTCCCTTTGTTTTGTTATCACTGGACATTTTTCTCCTGCCCCTTTTCTGCCTTCTCTTTTCAATTTCCTAAACAGATTATGAATCCAGTTAGAATCAAGGTGAACTTTTGAACTTAGTGTTCTTCAGCTGATTAGAAAATGGGCATAATAGGGAATCTCATTTTTAACAATGATTTCATGAGAGTAATTGAATAGCATCTTTCAGCTGGAGATCCCAAAGTGCTTTGTAGACATGAGGCAGTATTATTTTTGTTCAACAAATAATAGAAAAAGTGGAACAGATAAATTTAGGCATGCTTTTAAAAAATATTCACCTTTGAAGTAAGGTTCTGAGCCCTTTAGGCACTCAAATTCTAGGTCAAGCTTTACCGAGGTAACTACCTCGAAGCTCCCTCTGAACTTGCTGAGAGCTGTGGGAACTCAGTATGCCTAAAAATCAGGAAAAAAGGATGAGGAGAGAACAATTTTTCTCTATGGAATGAACAGATGAACTCAATACACAGGAAGTCTTCATCTTCCCGCTGTATACGTTTGTCTTACCAGCTAACTTTTTCATGGTACCATTATCCTCGGATGCTTAACTATGACATTAGAATGGTATTTCAAACACTTACCTTTTAAGGTCTTCACCAAAGTAGTTTTCCTCAGGTCCCAGAGACCTCAGGCACACAGAAACTTTGTATCTCTACTTTTCTTTAAAGGCGTAATGAACAAAGCATCTTTTAGAGTTTGATGGGTGAAAGAAAGAATATGGCTTAGAGCTGAGCCATAAACATTTCACTTTACAAGAAAGAGATCTGGCTGATTTAATTAAGAAATTAGATAATGCTATTATCTGTATTGGAGCTGTGATGATGCAATGGATTTGGAGTCCTATAAAAACTGGAAGCTGTGCCTGTGCCTGTTCTGTTGAGCTTCTATTGGGATCATTCAGAGATTATTCTGGATTCAGTTGGGCCAGAAACAGGCAATTTTAGTATTATGTTGTTTTGTATTGCGACATAAAGTACAGTACGATTTTACAGTGCAAAGTATTTATAGCAATAATGATGTCTCTCACTTTATGTTCAGAGCACTCAGCTAGTTGCAATACACCAGTTCATAGAAATTGACCAGTTATCACGTTGTAACTTACAAAATACATTTACATTCTTCCCAGAGTAGACGTGCGTAGATGGAGCATAACATCAAAGTTTAAGTGCTTTCATTTAAAAAAACTGTTTGGTGTTTCTTTACTTGTTTCCTTCAAATAAGATATTGGAAAAGAATGAAAGGACATAATTTCCTTAAAGGCTTTGTAAGACACAGTTGATTTTTATAAACTCCTTTTTTTCCTCTGCAAAAAGAAAATTAAGTTTTGAATATTTTAAGCCAATTCAGTAATATTAAATCTAACTGAAACATAGAAGTAGGAAGCTGTCACCTTTTTGAGTGTTAATCTCCTGGTGATAATACTTTGTTTATTTTTTTCCACATGATATTCTTAGACAATATAAAATACTCCCCCATCTGTCCTGGTTTGTTTTCAGCTGCTGCTAGCTGTGGCTGCTTCTGAGAGTGTTTGTGTTTGGGAACATCTTTCTGTAGAACATCCCTTCAAAGGAACAATGTGTCACTCGATGCCAAGTGCATGCAGGTGCACCTCGGAAAAGGTGTTTACCGATGTGTCTGCCTCATCACTCACAGTTGACACTCACATTGTGAGATTAAAAGGTTAGCAGGTTAAAGCTCAAAAATAACGCATCATCAGATGAATAGACTGGGAACTGGAATAGTTCTCTAAATCTTTATATTCTTATTGTTGCTGATGATTATATTAGCAAGTTTGCTGTTGTCAGTAGTCTGTTACTAGGTAATAACTGAGGGGACAAAATTTAAAGGCAGGCAGTATCATGTCTTAAAATTGCTGGAATTGCAAGAAATCATTAATTCAAGCAGGTGAAATCTTTTTGTATTAAAATGAAATAATATCATGCAAAAGGTTAGAAAATAATGTCAGGGAATATGACTAAGGTTATATGTAGAGTCTGCACGTGCTCTATGTTTGATTTCCAGGGAATACTGAGGTAGGGCGCTTGAAAATATCTGTAGCAGAATAATGCTCTGTTCTTAAAAATATAACTTTGCGCTTCTGTGCATGGGTCTAATTCTGCAACCTAGGATAGGAATGTCTTCTGCTGACATTTTCAGTGAAAACTGAGGGATCCATTAAAAAGATTTTTGAGCATCATGGAATCAGCCTATTACAGCTAATTTTTCTGTGGAATGATTGTTTATTTTTCCACCAGTTTTTAATAAATTCTTTACCATTTGTATAAAAAAATTAAATACCTGGTTGACAAAGTTGCCATTCTTACTGCACATCCTGGGCCCGATATTAGTCCAAAGATCTGCCTATTAAACATCCCTACCACTTGTGAATGTCACCAATTCCATACAAATGTAGTTATTTCCATGGTACTGCATCTCTGTTATAAAAGCTTTACCCTGACTGTCTGTGCAGTTTGAATTTACAGACAGGAAAGATGTATGGATTGCTAATTAAAGAGTTATCTTTTTTAACACATTCTCTCCAGCTGTGTATTGCCAGGAGTTTCTTGAGTTTTGAAGTGCTTTCTATGCCTCTGGGACCCCTTTACCTACCATTTCTCTATGTTAAAGGTCCAGCATGAGAGATTATTTTGAACCTTCTATGAAATTCACTTACTTGGCTCTAACTTTGCAATAAATTTACTGCAATTCTGCTAGGTAGAATGTTGAAGTATTTGCTCTTTTTGCTTTTGTAGTTAATTAGGCAGGAGTTTAGCTCTTGGGAAAGAAGAGTGTAATATTTTGCAAACGTAAAGAATGAGTGTAGAACTGCCTGGACTTCAGAGTTCTTGAGGAAAAGCTTCTTGGATAGTGATTTTTGTCATGATGAGTCTTCTCATTAGAGTCTTTCTTCTCCCTTAAAAATATCTTTAATTATGATTTTCTGTGGGTAACCCCTGCCACTTGCATGCTATCACACACATTTTTAGAGTTTACTAAGTTTGATCTACTTTGGTCCCATTTCTGAAGCATACTCAGCAATAATACTTCAACCAGAAGTTATAGAATTGATGGCTCTGATCGAAGGAGTAAAGAGTCTGTGGCAGACAAAGAGGAGCTAAAGCCAGGAGTGTTCATAAATACTTCTAGTCTGTATGTAAGGATAAGCAGGTTGCCGTACTCATACTGTATTGTGACTATGAAATTCTTTCTACTCCAACAGTCACTAAGGCTACTAATGCTGGAAATCTTAAGACAGTACATTGGGGTAACTTATACCTAAATATTTTTAAAGGATTGGCAGAAGAGCGCTCTGGATTTTTAATATCGATTTTCATTATAGCTTGGAGCACTGGGGATGTTCCAGAAGCCTGTGGGAGTTAAGGTCGTGCTAACATTTTTTTTTAAATGGGTGAGATAACCTAGGTAATTATAAGCCTGTCAGTCTGACATCAGTCTCAGGCAAAGTAATGGAAATGCAGGTGTGGGACTTGAATAATAAAGGATTGAACTCTGCTGAGGCCAACAATATGTTTTATAAGCACAACTGTTAAGAAAGGCAGCTCAAGTTACAGAACAGGGGGTGCTACCCAGGAAGAGCATTTAGGTGCCATAATGGGTAATAATAATGGATAAAGCTTAAGTTTTTCATCCCGAACAGTAGCCAACAAGAGCTAATGTAATCACTGAACATATAAACAGGAAATACAGAATAAAACTAAGGAGATCATTTTATCTCGTCTGCTCTGTGCAGCTAGAGAATACAAAACCTAATCCTATTTCCCACTATTCAGCAAGGATGTTGGAAACCTGAAGAAGGCTTGAAGAGCTGCAAGACTCGTTAGAAAATGTTCTGTATAGTGATACATTATCTTGAGGAGTTTTATTCAATTCACTTAGCAAATAAAATCATTAAGGGAAGACTTGATATTAGTCTATAGTTGTATACATGGAGAACAGAAAACTGAAAACAGAAGGCTTAAAACCTAGTGGACAAAGATGTAAACAGATTAGCAATTGAAAATAGATGAATTCATACCATAAATAAAGAACCATGGTGACACTTCTGAAAATAGCAATGGTGAATTCTTTAAGACGGGTAGTTTATAAATCAAAGTTGTGATTTTCTAAGACAGAATCTCTGCTACAAATAGGGATTTCTTCTGGGAATTCGCAAGCCCTTTGTAATACTGCAGGTCAGACTGCGTGATAACAATGGTCCCTTCTGGCTTGCTAATCTGCCTCTGTGTGTCAGCAAAGCAGGTATGGCTTTGAGTTGCGCTGACAGTAATGCGTGGCTGTAATCGGGTCTCAGCACCTAGTGTTGTGCTAGAATAAGCCTCTATACGTACCCACTGACCCATGGGGTGATACCCTCCAACTGGCTCTTGATCACGAGAATTATGCTGAAAAATTATACTGTTTTAGCATTGACAATAAACACAGTATTTTAATTTCATCAATTTAATTTCAGAGCCAAGAATAAGACAAATAAGAAACCTAAACATAAGCAACGATGTGAGAAGGTCTGCTTACTCTTGAAGAAGGTTTTGCAAATATCAGTACCACCTTGCAGAATGCTTGTTCCGTTTAGCTTAGTTTGGTTTGGTTTAGTTTAGTTTAGTTTAGTTCACTTTACTATGGGTGAATATCTCTACAACTTTGCAGGTGACCCCCCTATCAAACCTCTCCATGTACTGTGTGAGGAATACTGGGTCATTTTACAAGACTCATTTGATATTAGCTTCCACTGTACAGTTACCAGGCTATGGCATTAAGAATATGACATTTTCAGTCATTACTACTTACATCAGTTCCAGTGAATTATTTAAAAGTTATTATGAGTTCTTATTAATCACAGTATAAAGTCAAAAGTGTTACAAAGAGCAAAACTGAACACATTTTACTTCTTTCACAGAAATATTTTAGATTATTAGAATAAGCATAAGATATTTCAGTTGAAATGAAATACTTTAATGTTTTTCATTTTTAGCCTAGTGTTATAATGCTTTTTCGTTACAAATGAGTTTTAAATAGTACCATTGCAAGTATCTGCATAGATCTCTGAAAATACGTGCATAAACACAGAAAGATAAAGAACTCACAGCAGCATTAAGAACAAACTACATTTTATCGTTCATGGTACAGAGATTGCAACCATTTGCTTTAAACTACAGACTTCAAATACAGAGTGTATATATCTTCTCCATTTAAAAAATACTCTTTTACTCTAATGTTTATTTTGTTTAATTTACCATATGACAAAAAAAAATATGCACAATGTAATACTTGATTGTGCCTATGTGTTTATATTGCAGTACCTTCTAAATGAATCAGAATAAATTCCAAGGTATGTGTTGATATTTTTAGGAATTTTCTTTTGTATGGACTTTATTGTTCCACTCACTTTGTTGGCTCTTAAGTAAGAAAGGGTAGCTAAACGACTTGTAGTATTAACGTGTCATACTAATTAAAAAATATTTGAGCACTCTGCAGATTAGTGTTGGCCTTGAGGCAAGAAAATCCATCAGGTGAGCACACTTGATTATCATTAATAGAATTATACTTTTTATTATCTGAGTTAACTTTTGTGTGTAAAAACCTGCCACAATTAGGACTTTGCTCTACTCATGTCAATGGTGTAATGACAGCACTCCAGCTCTGGGGGCAGATTGAGGCTATGGTGAAGCTGAGTGTAGGTCTGAACATCACGGGGACTATATTAATTCATACCACCTGGCCCTAATGCCATCACATACGTGCAAGCTGGTGTGAGGTTTGCTCTCACCTGCTATTAACAGGTGAGAGCTATATGCAAGTGAGAAATGTGAAGGGAATTCACACTTGTCCACATCTGGTTGCTTTTCAGCTTTTTTATACTGCTCAGGTAGGTGGACCTTATGCTTGGGCAGTTTCTGCATCAATTATAAAAATTGCTTATGATCATGTGTGAGACCACTGGCATCTTTATCTACTTTGTGTACTCTGTTCACCAAACAAGAACTTAATGAAGAAGGAGCACTGAAAGAAAAAAAGAGAACCTGAAAAAGAACAGAACATAACAAAATAATGCTTAAGAAGAAATAATTCTGCAATCTCTTGGGGTTTTTATTGTCATTATTATTACTGAATATTCCCTCCTTGATTTCAGGTTCTGAAAAAGACATATGTGTAGTTGCACATATCAAGCAGTGATGTCTCTAACTACTAAAAAAAAAAAAAGGACCCAAATCACTATAAAAATACTTGTAGCATAATAAAATTCAGCCGTTCACCTTACCTAGTCTCCAAGTAGCTAACAGATTCTCTGTGGCACAAAATGGGATTATATGAGTGGCGATCAGAATTTGATATTTGTTTCCTCAGTATGCAGGACTTTCTCCAGGTTCTTTAGTTCTTGTTGGTGCTTCTTTTGTGAAGGAGACAGATAAAGAAAAAATGTAAAGTAACAGAATTTCTGATGGTTTGGTATTGATTCCATTTCTGCTGTTAGTTGAGAGAGAAAAGGGTAGGGGGTTAATGTTAACATCACCAGTCACAGCGGCAGGTCTAGCACAGGAACCATAAAAACCATGATGACTTGATTTAGTTGACGTGTTCTAGAACCCATGGTGCTGTAGGACATGCTGTAGGGCCCTGCATTTTCTCTTCAGGTACTTGGCTTGTTTCATTAATTCTCATGAAAGCTCTGTCTGAGCAAGTAGCCTATGACAAAGCATTTAAAGGAATATAATTGGATATCTTAGATGGAAACACAATGGAAGAAAACAGTAAGTTTTCAAGATCTCTTGATGGCTGTAGATAAAACACTGAAACCTTTGCCACACTGTCTAGATTTGAAGCTACTGAAATAGTTGAGCCGTCTAATGTACAGCAAACATAAAACCAAAACTGTGTTTCAGCTAACAGCAAACTTTTCTGTATCAGCACGGCAGGAAAAGCCCTTCTCTGAAGCTCTCTGAATCGCCCCATTTTGCTGAAAAGCCATGGAGGCACAGGTTCAGATTGTGGCTCTTCTTGTTATGGGGTGAATGTGGTCAAGTGACCTCATCTCCAGTCTTCCCTACTTCTCTATCTGTAGAAGATACAGACTGACTTCCTGACTCCCCATGTTCTATGTTTTTTCTATAAGTACATGGTACAGAGAGTGCTTTGTTCACTTGAACTACAGCATCCTTCACAAAACAGCCCCAGACTTTTGTGCTATTTGTTCTGTGCAAATAATTAAGATGTTCATAATCATGGCACTTCATTGTATTAATTAATTTTAAAGAGTAATTACTGTAGTAAGTGGCTGCTTGCTTAAGTATTATTAAAAATGAGAGCATTTGTGAGAAAAGGCTAACTGAAAATAATAAAATGGAGGAAGCAGAATGCAACATAGTAAAGGCAAAAAAGTAAGAACAGAAAAGATTGAACACTGCAAGCTATGATCTGAGTTACTTACAATACATCTTTGATTCACAGTGGTAGATGTTTTGCTTGAGTGATAAGAAAAGTATTGGGACTGTGTAGATTGATATAAAATTTCAACCGTGGTGTGAAAGTAGTGTACATCACAGGTATGAGAATAAACACACGGCTTTCCTTTCAAACGGAGCAGCAGACAGCAACAATATGACTTCCAGTGTGCTGCCCTCATGCAAAGTGGCCGTGTTTGCTTTGTAGAACTTTATCACCCTGTGGTAAGTCCCAGTGCAGTCGTGACATCTTAGCTCCCTGTAACCCGAGTGTGTCAGCACGGCCCTGGGAATGCATGACTCTGACTTGGTATCTGGCTTCGCAGATCTTTTGACTTTCCTTCCTGGCTGAATAAAAGGGAGAAAAGAGACTTCACTGAGTTTGTATCTCATGTTTGTAGTCTGTCAGGGTGGTCCAAGCCATTCATCTGTTTTCCTGAAGAAGTGCTGTGGAATTGCTAAGAATTACATGCAACTAGAGGACTCCTGTGAACTCTGCACAGGTGACCATGGGCTAAGGGGTGGGGAGGTTTACAGGGCATGAATCAGAGTATACAAAATCCTAAGACTTTTGGTATCACTATATAATGTTCCCAATATGAAAAAAAATTCTCCCCATCCTTCCCTCTATCAGATGTCTGCCAATAGATATAGAAGTTACTAATATTAGTTGATTCTTAAAGTTTATTAATATAAGTTGATTCTTAATGTTATTTGCCTATATATATGTCCTTTAGTGTTGAATGTCATTGTTTCTGTCTGTGGTCTAACAGCTCCCTGCCACCAAAGTCAGGAGTATCATTTCCCTGTCTGTGCACTCACCAGTTCTCCTAACTCTGGAACTTCCTGTGAGCCAGTACATTTTACTAATCCAACAAAAAGATAAGCTAGTAGTAGAAGATGGATAGTTTACAGCTGTACTAATAAGTAGAATTATTTCATAGCAGGGGCCACTGAACATCAAGGAGAGTGGAAAGCGTTTGTGAAATCACATAGCCAGGAACAGGGAAAGGAATAAGGAGGAATGAAGGCAAAATGTCCTCTTTTCAGTATCAATAAGCCCTTAAATCAGGTCAGTTCCTTACAGCCCCCCCATTTTGATCTTATATATCCAAAAGCATATCCTTTTCTCTGTTACCTCAGTTTGTCTCATGAAAGCTATATCCTCTCAATGCAGTGTTTGCCTCTCCTTCCATTTTCTTAAACCACAGAGCCACAGCTTTGGTGCTACCCCCTTAAACACTAGAGGTCAAGACAGGCACCACAGTACAGTCAACATATTTCCTTCTAGCAATAATTAATTTTTTTTGCATTCGTAACCAGATGTCTGGAAAATAATAAAATCATTAAGAAGACACAGCTGTAGTTTTTACCAGACAAAAATAATTGTTCCTTGTTCTGGTGTCAGCTATGGGATTGCTAGTTAGAGAGTACATTTTATAGGTTTGACCACACGGTGAGTGCTTCGCGTGCAAATGACCTGTGCTGCATCACCAAAGGAACAGGCTCGGTTTCCACAAGTTCTCTATCGAGTCCTTACATTGCTCTGTACTTTTCTACCCTTGTCTTGCATGATTTGCTAGTCCTACAGCTTACAGTTTTTATCCCTACACATAGGAATGTGTAGTTTCCTGAAAAAAAAAAATTGATCCACTTTTTTCCATTATAAAGTACCGTGTTTTTAAGTGTTAATATAAAACATAGGTGAGCTTAAACATGAAACATAGAGACAAGCTCTAGAAGAGAATAAAAACAGCCAAAAATAGGCTGATGCTTTACCCCAGTATAAATACTGAGGAATTATGAATTTGCTGCAAAACTGTAGTAAAATTTTTAAACTGATGTGGGGGTTTTGTGTCTTTTTCATATGAAAAAGGTAAAATCTGTAAGTTTTATAACTGAAACAAAAGTTGTGCATAAGAAATGAGTGGACTAAAATCAGATCTGTACTAATTTTGTAGTAAATCTATAGTATAGGTTTGTACTCTTCAACACAATTTTACTTATTCATTGCTAAATATAATTTGCATATGTGTATGTGTGTCTAATATGTGTGAGCTTATGATATGGTAATAATATATTACCTTGCCAGTATAGTTCATTATGTTATATAGTGTGTATCATCAATTTTAGTTTCCTTTTTGGGTGTATTTGGATGTGCACCAGGACCCAGCTTTGGCAGAGGTATGGAATTAGCATATTGTTTCTTGGGGAATGCCCTTGAACGTGCTTGAGTAACTGTCTTGTCTGAGACGTGAGCAGCATTGCTTGCAGAAAGGGTAGAAGTTTGTTTCAAGCAGTATGCAGTAATCCTGTGTTGCTGTGCCTACTTTAAAACCTCAGGAAAGCTCTTCAGATTGTCAGGATCACTGTTCAATGAGTAGCAAGCAGCAGTGATGGGCAAGTTTGTCACCTGGAAGGTCAGTGCTAGGTCACTTTACAAAGCAGTTTGGTAGAGCTTCAAACAGGGTCTGCGTGGGAGGCCAGGTAAGAATCTAATCTCATTTTGTGGCCTGAAGAGATCACCAAGGAATGAAAAGCAAACCTAAGGCTTTTCTATTGCTTTTGTACAGAGGGTGAGGGCAGGCTGTGACATGCTGGCGGAGGCATGCAATGTAAATTTTCTAAATTTGGCTTTTTTTCCATAGATGTATTTATTTTCAGAAGTTTATTGCAAATTTAAATAGGGATGTGACTGACAATCTGACTGAATATTAAATGCTACCAAAAATCAGCCTTGGTGTGACAAACCAAGAGAGACAGGCAACATGACTTTTTATTAATATCACATGCCAAGGAACATTGTGTTGCTTGCTATGATGAATGGAACAAAATGTTGCTTTCTGGCGCAAAGCTTAGAAATGGAGAAAATTGCAATCAATCAAATACAGCAACATTAGTGAAACTTCGGTGAAAAATGTAGTAGAAACCTAGGAACATAACTGTGTAACTATCTCCCATTATTGCTCATTCAGCTCATGTGCAATCCCATTGTGAGATTTAAGTTTTATTCTCATCACACTTTTAATCAAGACTTTATTGTGAGAAGTAGAATTCCATTGAAATTTCCATGAACTGTTGCTTGAGGGCTTTTTTTTTTTCCAGTGTTTTTCCTATCATTTAAATTTGAGAATGTCTGCATGTGCATTCAATGTAGCGTATTTTGATATATTTATTTATGGTAGTCATGTTAGACGTAGAAGGAAGTACAAATTTTTTCTTTGACCTTGGTAAGATGACATGCTGCAAAGTTTCAGAGAACACTGGTCCATATCAACAACTGCCATTTTGCACCTAAGGTAAACCCAACCAATGACAACAGATTTGGGTACCACAGAATTAGGGACACAAAACAAAAAGCCAGTCATAGAATTTGTTTATATACTTACTTCTCAGTTGATGAGAAGTTTTAGTGTTGTATAAGTTATTTGAAATACATTTCGCTGTATCTACACATATGTACAGCATCCGAAACAAGTTCGGCTTCATGAATTTTGTAGTAAATAATATTACCAGGAGCTTTTTATTTCCCACTTAAGGAACAGCAGCTGTATGTGCATGTACGCCTTTCTGTGTGTTAAATTAAATGGACATTTTTTTTTACATATTACGCTGTCTTGTATGCTGTGTTTTCAGCATTTCTTCCTGTTTAAAAATTAGCATCACACCTGGGAGTGAAAGAATAGCTGATATTAGATAAAACTTGCAAACAAATAATGATATTTTATTTTACTTTTATTTTTTCTTCTTCCTTTAATACCATAACTGTTTACTGATCATAGATTTTACTTCATGAAGAAAACATCTCTGCTATTATAATCTACTTGTCATCAATAGCCTTGGACAGAAATCAAAGCAGTTATCATTGTTGAAACTACAGCCACTATTTTGGCCTTTTTGTCTTGAAAATCAAGAGGACTAAACATCATTTAGCTTTATCTTTGTCCACCAAAAAAGTAAGAACAAGAATCATAAGAGCTGGGAAAACTGAAACTAAACTGAAAAGAGAAAATGCATTAAGATTCAGACTCGCAAGGCTTTTCTAAGTCTAGATTCAGTAGATTTTAATAATTCCTAAATGCCTTTGTAAATGTGGGTCATAATGCTCTAGGAGCAAAAAATCACATTTCTAATAAAAGACATTTTGACAATTGCTGTGGAACAAATGCTGATCCCCATGACACCAGAAGAATCCAAAATTACCATCTTGAATTAATTGTTGTTTACTTGGGTTTTTTTTCTTAGCATGAATAGGGACAGCTTCTGATCTTACACTAGTAAGTGTTATTGCATTGATTACGGATTTTAATTACGCCTTAAAAAGAATGCAGTGTTACAGAAAGTCATTCATGTACAGATGAAGTTCTGATTCTCCATGAGACAATATGTAATACACTGGGATAGATTTTGCTCTGAGGTATGTAAGTATAAATCTGGATGAACTCTATTGAAATCAATGTAATTTTTTCAGTTTATGTGTTTTAGCGGTATTTCTGAGAATAGAATGTGACCTGCATGTTTTTAGATGAAAAATGGAAAAGGAGACTCTAGAAACAGCATCTAATATTTACTCCCTCATAATCTCACTTCGTTAAATTAAGTAAAGAAACAGTTAGGGGTTTATTTCATTTAAGTATCTACTTTCATTGCTGTTAAGCTGGTTTTACAAGCACCGAGACCCAATAAAAGTGCTTGTTTACTCCTTTCTGTATTGTACAGAATTCTACAGAAGAACTTCCTTTTTTGTCGTACAGAATATTTTTCTCATTTGAAAGTTCACTTTTTATTTGTCTAATCATTTTATTTGCCTGTTCATCGTTGCTGAATAACTCGTGGAAGTCTTTCACTTAATTTCCTGTGTGACATACATCTCCTAGCCTCTACCTCCAAATCAAAGTATTTCCATTAATTTCCATCACTGTTTTGTTCATTCTGTTATGAAACAACAGGAAACCTTGCTTATGGGAAAAGCCTGTGTTAAAACAACAATAAATTTTATTTTATCTGATATTTATTCTTCCCCATCCACTTCCATACAAATTCTAGTTGACTTTGGTCATGTACTGTCGTTTGCTTATAACTTTGGTTCTAAGCTATGTATGAAGTGAGTGTATACGTATGTTTAGCATGGCATCCAATGATTTTCAGTACCTCACCAAATGGGACATCAAGTTTTGAGCTGTGTCAGTCTGGCCAAGTGTAAAACAGATCCATCCATGAAAGTTTAGAGGGAACTTTTGCTCCTTGTTTACAACGTTATTAGTAAACACAGATTTTATTAGATGTATTCTGAGATTTTATTAGCTATATTCTGTGTAAAATAAACAAATAATAAACATACATATATACGTATACATAGATGTATATGTTTTGGTTTATTTATATATATAGTTATTATATATATTTATATATACTTTTTTTTGTAATATGTATTCCTTTGCCTTCAAATAAGAGACTTCCAGCCATAGTTTCATTTAGCCTTCCCAGAAGTCTATATGTAGCTGAAATATTGTGAGGTACTAGACTCAGTGATGTGAACACTGTGGCAACAAAAATTTGAGGTATGTTAGCCATGTATCACCAGTCTGCAGGGACTTCTGAGTATTGCTATATTTATTACTTTATTGTCTGTCTCACTTATTATCTGCCTAATGATTATATATAGTTTATTTTTCTCACTTCAAAGACCATTAAGTCTGAAACAAATCTATTTTGCATTTTGTAATACACCATATTGTTTTATACTGAAAGATAAGTTTGAAGAAAAGTATAGCAATAAAGTTTATCCTTGAAATAATATTTAATCTTTTGGTATGTGTAAACTGTAATAAACAACACTATTATTAAAGGTTAAGTATTGGAACAGAGAGGGAAATTGGAGGAAAACAGTAAATATTAAAGTAAAATATATTGATCTTTGGCCTTTTTTACAAAGGGCTACATGACTATGAATTCTGAAATTTCTTTCCTAATTTTGAAAGGCAAGAGATGAGAGGGTTTAAAAATCTCTTTTGAAAGATCATTTGTTGGTTAAACTGAGTCATAAGAGCTTATGTTTAATTTTTTTGTAAATCAGAGGCAAGGAACTCAAAAACATTTAGACAAATTATGGAGAACTTGTCTGCTTATGGCTGGTACTATTTTATGTTGAAGAACAACACAATTGTTATTCCAAATATGACATTTTGTATAGTGAGGTAATGAGAATCAATGGAATATACACTAAACTATCATCTCGGCTTTTTTTCTCATACATGAAAATTTTTTGGGGAAAAAAAAAAGATGTGAGGTTCACATGTAAAGTAAGGCAGTCCCACTCAGCAAAAGCAATGCAAGATATCAGCATTCTGTGAATGCGGTGGGAAGGACAAAAAAGAAAAGTTCTTCCTGTGGAAAGATCCATATGAAAATCTTTTTGGTGATAGAGGAGGAGGAGGAAAAATTAACATCAATATTAAAGTGCAGTTGGGTTGGATCAGAAGTCTTGATGATGCATCTGGGAGCAGAATAATGTAAATCACTGCAGGTATAATTATGAAGGTAATTGCAATGCAGTATAAGTAGTACCAAAAAATGAAATTAAAAAATTGCAAAGCAAATAAAATCACAAGTAGCCAAAAGACAAAAAGTTTGTGATAAATGGTTCATTTAGACCTGCAGTGCTGTGTGGGCAAAATTGGATTGCAATCATAGCCATTTCAAAAATGAAAACATTAAGAGAAAAGGAAATTGGACAGAAATGGCATGGAAATTACAGCCTTTGATCCGTTTTTGAAGAACCTTTTATGAGACATCATCGTGAGTGGGCAGCAAATTCTTTCCAATCTCCTCGTAAAGCACTTGTGAAAGCCTGGAGACCGTGAGACTGAAATAAACGTTTTAGCACGGATTGTGGGAGCGCATCTCTCTCTGCTGACCTTTTTTAGCTTTTATAAGCAGCACAACATTGCACTGAATCTTTAGTGCAATAATATAGAATGTAGATAATATATGCAATTATATAGAACGTAGCTTAGCACAATGATATAGAAAGGAAACTATTTTCTGTAGTAGCACTAGCCTTTCATTAATTTTCCATCAAAATCAGGAACTATAGGTGGGGATAGACTGCATGTTGTTTTTAGAGATGTGTTAGATAGAAGTGCAGATGGGTTTTGCAGCTTATGAATTTGAGGGCTCACTTAGTCTGGGCTGAGTAAGTCTCTGTCTAAACTTGCCACAAGTTATATTCCTGAGGAAGGCTGTGTCTTTTACTTCTTAATAATACATTGTTTTGAACCTTCTGGGTTATCCTGCTGTCTTGAGGAAATTATGATGTCTCAACGTGGAAATTCAGTTTATATACAGAGAAAAGAGGTAAATTGTTAACATCAGCAATATACTGTAATTGCCAAAGCATAGCCCAGCTCTGCACTAGCTAAAATTAGATTAAGCTCTGAGGCTATAAAACAAAGATGATCATAGACTTGTTCAATCACTATTAAAATATCTGTAAATCTGTTGTAAAACATTAATGTATGGATGTATTTGGCAGTGCTCCTTATTAAATACCAGTAATTAAAATCAAAATACATTGGGTTAGCTGGCCCATTCTGTAAAGTCTCAGTAATTAGCTTTCAGGTAATTGGTCAGATTAGTAACTGTACATAAAATTATTATTGCTGATGAGAAGAAACATGTTACATCCTGATTTGAAGGATCATGAATGCTGTCACATAAAAGAATAAGCACACTATATTACATTTCAGTAAACAACAGCTGGATTCTTCCAAGAGTGCTGCTTAAATCAGATTCAAGCTGCCTGAAGCAAAATCCCTGTTTATTTTTGTATTTTATTTGACTTGACTGGGTTCTGTTTTCATTAACATTTTCTATCTGACCTTTTGAATTAGAGAACCTTTTCATTCTGCAGAAAAAGTCAAGTGTTTTTTGAATTTGTGAAATTTAGGGTCTCTTCTTTTTTTGACTTTCTGTAGTATTATTAAGATGGAGAATACACTCCATTATATCCAAATAAAGATTATAGGAAAAAATAATGTAAAAATAATAAAAATGTTTACTTGTTTGTAGACTATTTGATTTTTTATTTTGGATTATTGGATTATTAAATGGGCGGTGGAGACAGACCTGTATTTTGCCATTGTGCTGCTGCTATTATCATTATTAATCATTTATATAGTTTATGTATAGCTGCTGTTCACATCTTAGGCAAATAAAAAATGTCATCCATGCCCTGAAGTGTTTGCAATCTAAAATTAGACAAAAGAGCAACAAAAGAGATAACAGATGATAGCGGTTGGCTCTAGGAGTGGGAGGTTTGGAAGAATATGTTATTGTTTACCTGCTGTCCTCTTATCACTTTCCATTTGAAATGCTTGCTTTTGACAGACTGCAGACTTGCTGAGGGTACACTCTGCCCCATCATCCAGACCATTAATGGAGCTGTTAAACAGGACTGGACCCAGTATTGACCCCTGGGTTTTAACCGCTAGTTACTGGCCTCCAACTAGACTGTGTACCACTGATCACCACCTTCTGTGCCCGGCTGTTCAGCCAGTTTTCAGTTCACCTCACTGCCTGCTCATCTAGCTCATACTTCATCAGCTTATCTATGAGGATCTTACAGGAGACAGTGTCGAAAGCCTTACTGAAATCAAAGCTGACAATAGCCACTGCTCTCCCCTCAGCTACAAAGCCAGACATTTCATCATAGAAGGTTATCAGGTTGGTTAAGCATGATTTCTCCATGCTGACTACTCCCAATCACTTTCTTGTCCTTCATGTGCCTGAAAATGTGCAGAGGGACCTGGACAGGCTGGATTGTTGGGCCGGGGCCAACTGTATGAGGTTCAACAAGGCCAAGTGCCGGGTCCTGCACTTCGGTCACAACAACCCCAGGCAACGCTACCGGCTTGGGGAGGAGTGGCTGGAAAGCAGCCTGGCTGAAAAGGGCCTGGGGGTGATGGTTGACAGCCGCCTAAACATGAGCCAGCAGTGTGCCCAGGTGGCCAAGAGGGCCAATGGCATCCTTGCTTGTATCAGGAATAGCGTGGCCAGCAGGACCAGGGAGGTGATAGTGCCCCTGTACTTGGCACTGGTGAGGCCACACCTCGAATACTGTGTCCAGTTTTGGGCCCCTCACTTCAAGAAGGACATCGAGGTGCTGGAGCGTGTCCAGAGAAGGGCAACAAGGTTGGTGAAGGGTCTAGAGAACAAGTCTTATGAGGATTAATATGTGACTAGCACTTTCATAAGGGCAAGAGGGGTAAAGTTTGCAAGAAAGAAAAGAGAATTAAAAAAAGCAATCTGAAGAGTCAACAGAGGAAAGTCAGTGGGGTGGAAAGCACAACTAATTGGAAGCAGCGAAATAGAGCAGAAGGATGAGATACATATATTGGGAAGGTGAGTGGGAGGGTGAGGATAAGAGGAAGTAGCTAAAGCTTGATAAAAAGTTAATTGAAGGCAATGGGAATCTTTTATGTTTATTTCAGCAGATTCTGGTTAGGGAACAGGTTGTAGAAGTGGCAGGTTGTTAGAAATAAGATACACCCTGTCTAGACTTCAGATTTCCTAAAGTTCAGCCATAACAAGTGCCTCTGGGGCTTTGAACCTCCTTTCTTGGGTTGGTGGCTGATGATTGCTTTGCTACCTCAGTGGAAGAGGGACTGAGTCTAATGACAGCTGCTTCAGAAGGACATTCTAATTTGCAAAGGTGGTTGTTTTAGCAGAAAAAACCTCTGCCTGGTTGTGGCTGAAGTAGATTACACAGATGTTCCAAAGGGTGAGTATATTAGTTTATCTCTTCAGAACATAGAAAAGCTGCACAAAATGAAAACAGGGCCAAAGGGATATTTTAAATTGCCAAGTCCTCACAGGGAAGATAAAAGCCAAACTTTGATATACTGCTTAAATTATACACATTTTTATACTGAGCCACTGAACTGTTGAGAAATTTGAATGGTCCTAATAAGGGTAGCATGAGATTTGAGCAGGTTTGTTGTATAAGAACAGCATCACGTATTTTGTCTATCTGTGAGCCCTAAACTCTGGTAGGACCACTGTTTATCCTTACTTTCTGGGGGATTGATTGTTTATTTTTCTTTTTAAGTATTTCCATATCTTTTTTTGTTACTGTTTTATAACTAACTTGAGGTTCAGTGCTAACATGCAAAACACATGCCAGTTATTTAGTTCTGCTGCTGTAAGCTTCTTCAACCCTAAATCTCCAAAAAGTGTTTAGATTCCCTATTGAAATTTCCTTGTTAAGGAGTATTACTGCTATGATCATCTTCAGGTAGCAAGTGACTAACTTAATGAAATGTCCAGTGTTAGCATGTCTGTGTTTGGTCTTTGTGAAGTGCTGTGATAAATACCCATTTTGTTTAATTTATAGCATCCACCACACTCTGCATAATCTTTCATTTCCAAATCATGAAAAGCATATTCAACATAAAAAAAGAAAGTTTCTCAAAGTTCTCAGTTTCCAAATGCCACATGCTCTACTACATGTAAGAGTTTTGTGTAATGTGTCCGAACAATTGGTAATTCAGGTCCCCTGTAAACTAGAGATGAGATAAGAATGAATTCCAAAGGCTAGGAACAAATAAAATACTTGCCAGTAGTCCCTTGGCTTCTTCCTTTCCTTGAAATCAAGAGAGTTGTTACACCATTTCTACTGAACCATAACTGCAATCCTCTAAGTGCAGAGATCCACAGTATCTCCAGTGTAAAATACTTTCTTCTAGAACACAAGTATATTAGCTGTCATAGGTATTAACATATCTATCTTCTGATAGCAAGTAATAGGTAAGTGGGAAAGGATTCACAGATGACAGATTGATAACTAAGGTAATGCTGTTCAACCAAGGATTTCATATTCTTGCATAGGATTATGTGGCGATAGGAAATGAGGTAGATTTCTTAGCCATTTCTCAGTTTCTCATATCTGGGCCTATATGAAAGCATTACAGCTTTTGAATACAAAATGGGGAATTGCTTTAGTGGTAGCCAAAAACTCATTGTATTTTATTTGTTTTGTTTTGGGGAGGTAATGGAAGACTGGGGTCGAATCCTTTTTTCCCATTCTTACTAAAGTATTGTTTTATGTTAAGGATTCTTATCTTCTCTTCAAACTTCAAAAAGAAAATATGAAAAATAGCTTTTATTACCATTCTGTGATATTTGTAAGGATGGTGAAGGAATAGCTCATAAAAAGATATTTCTCAAGGTTTAACATACTGACTTTTTCATTACCATAGCAGGTGGTCATTTTCATATAAATGAAACTGGTAAATAGCAACCCACCTTTTCACATGGATTCAATTACAGTGAATGCTTCCAAAAGCCAAATGCATGGAAAAAAATCCTTCCTTTTCATTCTCTTTTTAACCAAATAAAATGAATCTTTAAATTTTTTTTTATATATATACTGGTCATAGTCTAAATGCAATAATATATAAAATAATACTAAGCTGCTTTATATTTTTTCAGGTCTTTTTTTCTCCTTTCCATTTTTTTTCCTCTTAGTTGATACTAAAGCTATACACAAAATAATTTAAGCCCAAGTGAAATTTACTTTTTCTGTTTATATGTTTGCAAAATAGCTTTCAGGTTTTTCACAGTCTCATATTGACCTGTGCTATGCTTTTCCCCTTTCCTCACTTAATATTCTCATAAAACGCACCCTCTTCTTTTGGGGCAATCATTATTTCCCAGGCCACTGTCTTCTAGAAAATAAATTACAGTGCAATGCATGGCACCTCATAAACTTGCCAAGAGTTGGATTAATCTTACCTAATTTTAGATCTATAAAGATCATATAAATACATTAAAAAATCAGATAAAATCGTATAAACTTTCCTCTGTAGGTGTCTCTTTCTGATCTGTTTTTTCTTCCTAGTCTACTGTTAGCTCAGACTTAGTATTTAAAGTCAAGTGAGACAAATCCCACTCTTAAAGTCCTCAGTGCCCTAAGAGGTCCGGTTAAAATACTTACCTATCTAGGGATTATTGAAGTTACATGAAAAAGTGGCAACACACAGATTACTAATGATATCACTATCATGCGTTTGAAATGTATTGCAAAAGTTCACAGTATTTTATGGCATCCATAAAAGTTTAAATAAAATATTTCCAAGTAAAATGAAATGCATCTTGGAACAGCATTGTAAGATGCCTGAACAACATTTTAAATAACAATTCTTAAGCACAGCTTAGGGGACGAGAAGTACACCTTATCTTAGAAGTACAGCTTTTAACCTGCACGCCACTAATACCAACAATGAAAATAAATACTGCTTCTGGTGGGATTCCCTAGCTGAAGGGCATTTAAAGAAATTATTCCCCCAGATGAATTTCCAAAGACATTATTGGTCTAGGCAAGTAGAAGCAGTGCCTTTGCGCAGTGCTATAGCTACTATCTTCAACTCACTAGGTTCTGCTGTAGAAAAACAGATAAAATACGATGAAGAGTTTGCACAAAATTGGTCATTTTAACTGGGGGTCCTTACAACTCTTTAAATCTGTCTTTGTTTCCAGCAACCTGCTGGCAGACAAAGGCAGCAATTTAAATCCTTGCATTTCAGATCCTTTTAATCATGACGGATGCGGACTTCCTCCATAAATGTCTGTTCTGTTGTATTTATTGTGGTGAAGAAGGATTCTAAAAAAAATATATATCTGTTGTACTTTGGCAGAGGTGATTCCCAAGATGACCAATATATGTAGTAATTGAATTTCGGTTTCCCTGTCAAAAGCATTGTGATTTAAATTGCTGATTTTAATTGATTAAAAACTACTGAATTCTATCCTAGGCACACTTGCAAGGGTACAAATGTTGGCATGGATAAAAAGAGTTCATGATGGCTTAGTGATTACTTTGACATACAGTTTGTATCTTTTTTAAATTACTGTTACTAAGCTGAACTGCTGACGGAAAATATGTATGCATTAATTAGTACAAGGACCGATAAGCATATTAAATCAGGCACATTATTTTTTGCATATAAATTACGATATGGAAGAATGGTTGTTGAGCTGGACATAAAAGTGCTAATAGTGATTTGTAAAACAATTTTTGTAATGAAAAGATATTGAAGTTGATGATAAATGGGAGTCTCAGAAGAAGGCATTTGGCTTTAAAGAACTAAAGAACTTTTCTCTTTCCTCATCCTATATCATCCTTATCCTATAGCACTCCCCTTTTTTTGCTGCTACTCTCTTTGTACTATTGTAAGCATGCGAGATTGCATCTGAGTCCTCCACACTGGCTCTAAATAAAGATTCTGCAATTTCATTCCAGATATTTTTGGGGTACAGATTTCTTGTCTTCAGAGGCGTGAATGAGCTTGTTTCAGTGCTTGTGATAGGGAGGGTCAATATTATTCTATTTTGCAGTTTCTCACTACAAACAGAACATGTAAATCTATTGTGCTTTCCAGTTAAATAACCCATAAACTGGTACTTGAACTACAGAGATAACTGTACGTTTCTTATTCTTCTCACATAAAGATTTACTGAAAACTAAGCCACGGGCAGTTTTAGTATTACATTAACACCATTTCACATAATTCTTAACTAACATCTTTCAAACCTTTCTGTAGAAGTGTAAAACAACATTGACTTGTCACTAAAGAACAGTGTCAATGATTTATATGAAGTGTTTTATGAGTGGACACGGTTATATTAAAACTAATAGCCAAAGATGTCTATTTGTATTAGTTATATGTACATACAATTTTCCATTCAAACCGCATCTAGAGCATTTTACAAGTAGCATGTTACTGTTTACTTTATGGAAATTATGTCCACGTGAGAATTGCTGATTCGTGCTCTCTATACTCATCACGTGCTACTTAAATAAAGACGACTTTTCTGAGTTCTTAAAGCTAAGCACACAGAAGCTACCCAAATGAGAAACCTCCTTTGAAGTAATGGTGGGAACCCAAAGTATCCGCTCATCTCAGAGAGAGCTGTGTGTGTGCAACAACTTTGAATATTACATTGTTTACTTAAGTCCTTGTTCTTTGGCATTCAATTTGAAAATTAAACCACTTTTAAACTACCAGTTTAGCCTTGTGTTTCATAACCATGTCTCCTTAGTAAACATCATGAAATGACAAACTGGTGAATCAGTTAGCTGAGACGCGAAGCGCTATAGTCTAGAAATTAGACATCTGAGGATAACCTCCATATTTCTGTCTGACAGAGGGTTATATTAAAGAGAAATACTAATTCCTCAGAAAAGCAAGATTAAAGATTAGCTATTTTATATTTTCTGATTCTTTGTTATTTTAAAATCCATTTTAATAAGCAAAATAAAATAAATGAAATACATATTTGTTTTAAAGTAATCTGAATAATGAGCATTGATAATTGCCATAAGTTTTCAAAAATTATAACATATTTGGGTATTTTTTGTTTTCTTTTTGATTTATCATGCCTATTTTCATTTCCTATTGCCTGTGGTTTTTCAAAAACTGTAAATAATTTAGAGATGTCCTAGATTTAGAAAATGATGTTTTAAAAATCTATGATTTAAAGTGTGCCTGGAAAAGGCACTTTATTATACACAAAAATTGTTTTCTTGCTTTCATATTAAAAGATGATTCAGGCAATGTTAGACCATTAGTCTGACCTCAGTAATATACAAGGATTTAGAAGATATTTTAACGAAACAGTAATTAGGGGCATGGAGGTAATGGAGGCCCACATGGAATTACCAAATATAGAGCATGCCAGACTAAATTGACTATGTTCTTTGCTGAAGTAGCTGTTTTATCTTGAGAAATGAAGCTCAGTAAATTTTATCTATATGGACTTTCTAGCATTTGATATGGAAGCACATTTAAAAAAAAGGTCTTAGTTATGTTGTAAATGTGTATAAAAGCTTTAAAGTGATTAGCAATCTGTCAGAAGGGGTAAACATGCTGATGGGCTGTACTTAAAGTTATTGGATAGGAAGGAGGTTATTGGTGCAATTCTTAAAGGAACATTGGTCTTGAATCAGTATTATTCTTTTAACAACTGGCCCCAGAAAGTCAGAAAACTTAAGAAATTTGCTTCTGATACATATTGGAAAGTTTTGGCAGGTTGTAGAAGGAATGATATCTCTAGGAAAACGGGTTGAGATTGAGGAGAGGATCATTTAAAATAGATAATGTGTGTAAGTACAAAATGAAAGGTAACCAGTGATAAAAAATTTCTACCTTATCTGGCTTCTCATCCCTTGAAAACAACAAAGAAGGGAAAAAAAAATCAGTTCATGGGTGACTGGAGGTACCATCATGGAAAACTGAAAGATTTCTACAAGTTACTGGGCAAGATATTCAAGAAAAATGGATATGTGTTAATTTAGAAAGACACGGGTGAAATTCTGCTTGGAATGCTACATACAGTTCTGGCCATCACTCTTCCAGGGAGATAAATCCATATTAGAGCAGACAAAGAGAAGGGTTATTAAAATGATCGGGGGAAGAGGGCAACTCATTGCAAAAGCAAAATCAGCTAATGATCAGACGTCAGTCACAGTTGTCTTAATAACTGAGGGTTGGACAGGAACCCTGGAGGTCAGCACAGGCTGGAAGATGAATTCCAACAGATCTCAAATGGAAAACATAACTTTTGTGTACTGTTTGAATCCCTGTGCTATGTTTTCTACGTTCCTTAGTATTCCATGTAAGAAACTATATGATGCTAGCTTTGACAATTTCTTAATCTTGGCTTTGTGCCAATTTTTCATAAACCCTACATTAAACTTTGTGCATGTGTGTGTCATTAAGCAGTATCTTCATGGTCTCTCATTTTAGTAGCTTGCAACAATGAACAGATATCTTCACACTGTGATGCACCAAGATATTAAGCATCTACTAAAACATACTTAGGAAGTCAATCCTTTAGTGACTCATCAAGTTCATATGAGTTCTCTGTGATAGTTCATTTCTGTTACAGAACTGAATCCAAAGTTCAAGGCTAGCGTTTTCACTGCTGGATGATTTGTTTTTTGCTTGCATTTATGCAACTTCATTAGTGAAAAGATAGCAGTAGAAAATCCCTGGGGGTCCAGTCTTATCCTTTCTAAGTGTTGTATTGCCTAACAGTATTATTTCAATATTTTTGTAAGGGACTGGTCAGTAGTAGTACACTTACGTTTGGGGACAGATTTTGGAGTAAGATGTAGTCCAGTAATTTATTTATTTAGTTATTTACATTGAGCTGGGCCTCCTACATATTATTTGTTGTTCAAGATTGCTCCAGGACTACAGACTCTGTATGAATCACATTATGAAGCTCTGGAAATGCCAAATATGAGTCAATATTTGTGGTGTTTATCTGTACAACTCAAGCCAAGTCTTCTTCCAGAATGGCAAATACTTCTGAAAAAAGATTGAAAATCAGCTGGCATAAAAGGTTATATCAGAATGAACTTCTTAGGTGTGGCCTTGCTGGGGAGATGCAGCTGGATGAAGGACAAGGAAACCCAGAAAAATAAACAATTTCACACAGGTAATTGAACTTATTGCCCTGCTTCTCTGTAGGAAAGGGCCTGCGCTTTCTAATATGCTTGCCTTCATCTGGTAATTTGAATTTGTTTCACAAATCTTAGAAAGTGGTATTATCTGGGGAGCTTCCCCAGTGTTAAAGGTGTAGGGCTAGGTCTACAAAGTCACATATAATAGCCTAGTAATGTTAATGTGCACATCATGTGAAATATTCCGGGTATTCAGACATAGCACTAAATTTTCAGCAGATGTTTAAGTCATTGAAAATTGCAAATTTGGAAATGACTGCCATTTAAAAAAACCCTTTAATCTATTATAATGACTGTCAATTCGTGTTTGAAGAGTTGCTGAGGGGCTTTTTTCTGTTTTGAAAAGACTCAGGATACTTGTGTTATCTAATCATCTCTTCTCTTGTCCTAATGTGTGTGGAGGTTTTATTGTCATTGCATTGTTCAGGGAATGAAGTATATATGGATCATTATCTGTCTTTATTTAGACACGCATTGGTATCTGAGGTGGCTTGATATTTTCCTGCTTGCCTTGAAATTTCATTTCTTCCAGTTTTCCTTCTAAAATATCAAATACAAGTTTCCACCCTGAAAAGTATTTCTAGAACGATCACTGTTGTGAGTCTTTCTAAATTCTTCATTTCCCTTCAGAACTCAGTCTCTTCATTTTTTCTTTCTCTGTTGTGAGTTCTCAGGCAAAGTTATTTTATTGAGCTTTCAGTGTCATTGAGTTTAAGAACAGCAGCTCAGGCTTTCTGCCAAGTCAGTGTTTTGGGACTGAAATTGTCATTGTTTTTCTTTGTTGTTGAAAAAATATGATGTTCAAACTTGAAGCCAAAGTCCTTTTTGTAGAATAAATAATTATCCTGACATAATTTGCCATTTGTACATGTGGCATAAATTTTGTGAGAACAGAGCAAGGTGGGTTACAGTCCTACAGAATCCTGGTTCTGTTTTCTCAGTTTATTTTAGCAATAATTTCTCCTGGTCTTTAACTGAGAATTCCTTGTGGGGAACAAGGTTTGTATGTTGTGAACTCACTAGTCTGATGCCATATTTAGGCTGGCAAGAAGCCTCATGTTTCCAGTGTTGGATGTTTTAATGGCTGGAAGCAAAATTTTTTACCCTTGATGAAATGGTATCCTGGGTTGCTGTATATATAAGGACTTTTTATCCTTATTTTTCTCCATTTCACGTTACTATCTGGAGGATTGACTATGGAAAAAAGCAGCATCACACCCTTGAGTTCTAGCTAGCTGGCTCTATATTAATGTCTCATTTAAACGTTAAACCCATGTTTACCTCCAAGTTATGAAAATGTTATGCTACATTGCTAGTCATTATAGAAAACTGAAACATCAGAGATGCTGAAATGTGAAGCAGAGGAAACATGCTTGCTAGGAAAGTGCATCAGGCAGCATTTTAAGATTTGTCTGTTTCACTGTGCTGCTGATTTTGCTTATTTGTTTTTATGTTCTGACTTTATCTTTCAGTATAACATTTTTGTTTTATATTGGCACTTAGGGAGTTATGGATGGCAGCATATTTGCAATATTTTGATGTAGAGATACTGGCATGGGAAATCTGGGAATAAGCTTTTCCATAATACTGTGTACAAGCCTGATAAAGTCCTTTAGTTTTTCTGTGCTTCAGTTACCCACATACAAAACCAAGATATTTCCCTGCTGCCAGCCATACTATTCTCCACTCCCCCTACAGCAAGAGAATACTCTGAATATTTAGGAAAGGAAACTCAAAATATTTATATTTAGAGGGTTGGAAGAGGGTAAGCCCACTAATCCAGAGTTTTAAGAAAAGGCAGCATTTGCTACTTGCTTATAAATTGATTCGTTGCAGTTACATACAATGCCAGTTTGAAAAAAAACTCTAGCTTGGTTTGGCTTGGCATTTGGGTGGATATATCACAATATGAAATAATGAGGGCAAATTTAGATGAGTCTCTGTGCATAGCTGGACTAAGGGTACTGATGGAGTCACTTGATTTGCCTGAGTGTATAACCATTTGACTAGATAAGGATTCACCTGTCGTATATATCAATAATCAGAGTTGGCAAATAAGATAAAAGAATAGAGCTGTACTTTTGACAGAAAACTATTTTGCCGTAAAATGGAAAACACGTAATATGCATATTCAATGTGGATTAAAAATATATATTCCTCAGAAAAATCATTAAAGTTGTTGTTGTAAGTTTGCCCTAGTTCTGATATACAACCAAAATAAACACCTGAAATTTCAAGAGGAAACACTAAGTGCAAATGAGAAATACCTGTTATGAGTTGTTGCCTTGAAAATACAAGTGAGAAAACTCAAGGAAGCCATGTAAGAAAATCAAATATCAAATAGAAAAGTCGGGAAATGTGCTTGAAAATATTGTTTTCAGCGTGTCCTGTAATACAGTGAAAGCCAGTTATATCATCTACCCATTTTCCTATCCCTATGCCCTCCAAAAAACTAACCCCTTCCCACAGAATACAACCATCTTTTCAGTTCTGCGACTAGCACCTGCAGATTGAAGACAATCAGGAGGAATGCATGCACTGGTTTGAGAGGACTGAGGAAGAAACAGAGCTTTCCAGACTGTGAAGTAGCCACAGCCCCGGCTGGGTGGATAGGGCATACACGGGGGTGTGAGAAACCCACTGACACGTCTTTCAGCTTCTTGCACCTCCCTGTTGCATGTTCTAATCACCGGCTGTGGGAGCAGGGAGTGGAAGTATTTCAAACTTTGCCAAAAAGAGCTTTGAAGTTTGTCAAATTCATCTCAGTATGGAAGGGAAAAAACAAATCTGCTTGAATTATTTTTACATGAGGAGAGAATTGATTCCTGCTCAGCACTAGGCAATTTTAGATTGTGGGTCTCAAACACGTACAAACACACTTTCATGGTGTTTAACTGCAGGGTTTGGATTGGAACCACTTCAGAGGAATATTTGAACATTCCCATTGGATATTTGAATAATACAGGATTAAGATTTTGTCTATGGTATATATACGTGTGTGTATTTTTACAGCCTAAGTTTTATCGTAAAGATAACTGAAAAACATCCTTTTTAAGAACTGCTAGATGAAAAAAAATCTGCAAAATATAAATCATGCTGATGAATTTACATCTAGCTCTGACATCTCACGTGTCTCTCTCTTCATGAATAGAAGAAGCTGGGAGGAGTCAGGTAGAGTAGAAGTGTCAGAAGAGGTTTAGAGCTGTGTTAGCTGTCTTTCCCCTCATGGCTTTGAACAGTTTTGCTGTCCTCGCTGCCTCAGTGCCAATCCCCTGTAATCCTGAGCAATACCTACAGCAGAAAGATTTGCTGTCTGAATACAAACACCAGTGCTAGCCTACCTACTTCTTACCTCATTGTCTGAAGATGCATACCTGCTGTTGGATCTGTTCCTTATTGTCTAATTATATTGTCCAGTGAAACAACTAAAATATGGCAAGAGTAATTAACAAAAGAAAACAAAATCTTTTTTTTCCTCAGCCTGCTGGGAATGTAGAGCCACAGGCTGTAGCTGACCCACTTCTTGATAAATCGCACAGCAAAAATGACACTGAGGCAGCTAATGCCATCTACTGACTAAAATAACACTACCACCAGGATAGTCAGCCTCAAAAGAAGCTTGTAGGGCTGGTAGCATTAAAAATAATCAAAACATTATGTACACCTCTTTGATTAAATATAAGCTGAGTTTGAGAAGTTAAACCAGATGCTTCAGATATCAGCATTCGTCTTAAGCTTGTTCTGCAGCAAGAAAGCTAAAATAATCTGTTGTTAGAAAAGCCTTTCAATACCCTGATTTTCAAAATTGCTGAGTACCTTCTCTCCCATTGTCTTCAGAGAGACTTGTGTCTTCTCAGAATCTCTGAAAATCCATGCTGATACTGGTTTGCTAAAGGTACTTTATATGCTAGAACTCATTTAAACCAGAAAAAAATTTGCTTTTTCTCATCCCCATTCATTGTTGCAATGAGTTACACCCAAGTGTGTTATAAAGCTGATTGTTTTCACTTCAGAGGTGAGACCAGGCTTTTTGGTTTTGATACCTCAATATGAAGATATAATTAGAGTTAGATATGTCTCTGCTTTACGGTATCTGCAAATAATCACTTAATTTGAAGTATCTTTTCCTGTGTTTATATTAATAAATATGTTACTTCGATGCAATATGCAGAGAAAATTTGCATTTGAAATAAGAGCCACATTTCCTGCTAAAAATCATCACTGAGCAAGGTGGATTACATATAAGATATCAGCATCCTCCAGGTTAATAACAGAGAACATTCTCTCTAATAATGAATAATCACCTCTACACAGTAAAGCAAATCAGTGTGCTCAGCTCTTTTCTTACACAATTAAATTATAAATCAAAGTCTCATTAAAGCAGACGAGGTACTTCAGTATGTTGTTAAGTGGGGTGGTGTCCCTTTAACTGGTGTCACTTTTCTGTGTGCTGAAATATTAACAATTCTGAGGCAAAATCCTACTGGTTGTGTGGAGCTTGGTAACTTCATAGAACGAGATGCTGCCTCTAGTCAAAGTGCCTAGTGCACTAGCCGCCTTTCACCCAACAAAATCCTGACTGGATTGAAGCACTGGATCACTCTCCATTTACCATTCTCTGGCCTTTTTTTGTACACCAAATACCCAAAGCTGGCTTCTGGGACAGCAACAACTTTGCAGCCACTTTGTGCATTCCCTCCTATTCCACAATTGACCTTGCGTCCTTTATTCATGGCCTCTGGACTGCTGCTTCACTCTGTAGCTTTAATACAGAGGCAGTTTAAAATTTTATGGAACTTTCCACAATTTATCCACTTTTCCACTTTTTCAGGTGAAAAGGACCTTTGGTCATTTTGAGGAAACAAAGTCTTTAGCGGTATACAGGATCCAATATTTATAGTTGATGTTGTTCAGGGCATCTTCTATAGATAGTAAGTTCAAAAAATAAATGCAATTAAGAGAATTTATTCACAATTTCCGCTTTTACATAATTTTAGTTTTCTGTGCCAGAATCATTTTTATTCCACTATATTAAATCTCTATGACATTCTATCAAGTTGTCTTTATTGCTGATTTTGGGTAACATTTGCCATGCTACCTACTACGTCATATCAGAATAATTCTTATTTTGACCAAAATCACTCCATAGCCTAATTAATTACTCTTATAAATTTATTCTACCTAATATCTATCATAAATAATCCAAGTCTGAGGTCATTATACCATCTTCAACTTTTAAAAAGATTTCTTACTCTACTTCCTTGTGAATTTTTTCCCTTAAGTCTGTTGGATAGTAGACATTTAAAGGCTCATAGAATCTCTGTACAATTCTCAATTTTATTACAGATTTTTTTATTCTGTTTATTTATGACTGCTAATTACTCTTAAAACATACAATACATGTTGTGGACAGTACATCTCAGCAGTAAGCATGTTGAACAGCACAATAATAACAATCATTTCCACTTTTAATAGCTTTCAATCCACCTCTGTCTAAGGGAGATATGTTTTATTTTCAAAATGTCATGGACTATACTGGTTCACAGGTGCTTACAAAATAGCAACTCAGATAGTCTGGAATTGGATTTTACTTTGTATGAGCAGGCAACTTCTGTTGATCTGGGATTAAGATCTCCAGGGCCTGTGAATAAGTAAGGTTTACCTAAGGCCAGCTAGGAGAATTATAATGCTATTGCAATTTGCCTAGAGTATCCTATTAAAATGATAAATTATAATTTTTCTGTTGAATTTTTAAATCATTCAAATGGCCATGTAATTTATTATTACATGCTAACTATGGTGGTTGATTATAGTCTTTAGGAGGGGATTTCTTGTTTGCAGTTATATTTCATGGACTCGAACAATTTCTGTAGAATTTACCGCTCATTTCATTCCTTCTGTGTTTGATTGAACCTTTTCTTTTAGAGATTGAGGATGCATTTATTTTGAAGCCTGGCAAAGAAAAATATCTATCTACATATATAAATCATAATTCTCTATATTTTACCAGGATACTGTACTATATGGGAGTTTTCCTAAGCAGAAAGCATTTTTTGAGACAAATATACAATATTTTTGTTGCTTTTGTGTGAAGTTAAAATGTTGTCTAGTGTTTGCTATGGTTAACATGAGGTTCTGGGTTTCTGGCACGGATGAGATTTGTTCCACATTGGTTTAGTAGTTAAAGACAATAGTATGGGGATAGGGGGAGAGGTTTTTTGTTGAACTGCTTATATTGTTGTTTTCTTTGTTTTATAGTCATTTAGATTCCCTAGGCAAGTTATTTATATTCAGAACATTTTCTGGGACTCACAGTGGACATATAGGAGAAAATATTGAAGGTCTCATGGCAGCAATATATGCGATAGACAACTCACTGTTGTTTGCTGTATCTAGGAATTTTTAAACAGCTCCATTACAAACTGTGCAGTGTGTACAAGCATGGGTATTTTATTAGCTGTTATAAACTGGGGTACTGGTTTCAGAAAAAAACTGCTTAACGTTATGTGATAATGGCTGACTGTGAAGGATGAAGATTATACAAGGAGCCTTCATAAAGAAGTTGTATTTATAAATAGAATATGAAAGCCCATTTTAAATTGCTTCATAAAATTTGATGGCTTTAAACGAACATTTGTGCCAAACAAGCCAGTCATCTTGTTTTCTAGAGTCATGGATTAGAGCAGGATTACTCAGTGTGTAGGAGACACAGACCAGAAGTGGGTCACAAGGATCATACCAGCTAATGGGCAGAATCCAGCAAAAATCCCCCAGTCTCTGTGACAGAGCAGAAGCCTTAATGGGGGCAAAAAAGCTACACATCCCCTACAGCTGTCCTGCTCTTGCTGCTTCTACTGCTTCTCCTGCTGCAAGCCAGCACCTGTGTGGTGCTTTCTGTACCTAACCTGCTTGCGTGTGGGGCCCGTTTCTGCCAGTTTTCATCCATGGTGAGATGATTACCAAAAACTGCCTTCTGTAGTCACTTCAGGTTACCATGCAAACTGGGGAGACAGTGAGAGGACGTGTTTTGTTTAGAGACCCTGCGCCGAGCATGGCAGACCGAGGTGAGAACCCCGGAGACCACTGTGGGCTTCAGCGCCTTACCCTCAGTGTCACCGCATGGTGCTGCTGAATCCTGCATTCTTGCCGGTTGCCTACTTCCATTTCTTTAGTGATCTCTGGAAAGAAACAAAAGAGTGTTATCCCTGTTTGTCTTTCTAAGTAATACTGCTCCCTAAGAACCAGGTGTTAGTGCTGGAACTGAAGTTCCTTGAAGTCAGTCCACTGCTTGGGGTGCCTGTGACCACCTCATTCCTAAGTCTGTACAGCTGCACGCAAGAAAAAGGAGTCAGAGGGAGACAAGGCTCCTTACCTAGGCTTGTGGAAGACTCTTCACCCTGCCTAATGGTCTGTCTATCAATGGAAATGGAGAGATGCTTCATCTCAGGAAGCCCCTGGAGGAATCCATTGCTGTCCTTTGAATGCCTCATGTAGACACCTTGCACATGGTATTAGACAGCAAGGAGCATGCCTTCTCCTCGCTTCTCCTTCCTCCCTGGCCCTGTTTCTTTTCCAAGAGGAAATCTGCCTCCCGGCACCCTGGGGAGGGGAAAGGTGCTCACTGAGAGGCCGCGCTGCGGTGTGTGCAGTGACTTCACACAGTTTTAAGGTGCCAAGTCCAAAGGTTCATACCTTTGCCATAAGATGGCAAAAATAAAATATAAATTATGATTTCTCTTTCTCCTTCTTTCGCTATTTAAATATGTAAGCCAGCATATTTAACAATGTTGTGCAATAGGAGGGATCAAAACAAGACTTCACACTTTTTAAATTGAAAAATCTGTAGAATGTGTTCTAAGGGTGGTGATGAAAATACATAGACCGCATGAGAGAGCCTCAGCATTGGGTAATATTTGTTTATTAATTCCTTACACTTTTTACTTTCATTCTTGTGACCTTTCTTAGGACTTGTGACTCATTCTTTTGTTGCATTGTTTTCCCCTCTTCCATATTTCACCGTTTCTCTTAGAATCTGTTCTCTCACTTTGTTCTTTTGTTTCTCTGTTCTCTCTCCTGAATTGCGCTCAACAATCACACCTCTCTGCCTGTCACCTTCTTCCATGACTATTTTACTATCTTTAGCACTTTTTAAGTGCTTTATCCTTCGGTTTTATGCCTTGATACATGCCCCTTTTCAGGATTTCCTTTTCCTTCCCATCATAGGTGTTTTTAGGTTAGCGTTTTCCCTACAGGTTTATCTGCTCCCCATCAGCAATAGTGCTGAATTCCCTCTGCAGTAGGAGGAATGGGAGTGGGCAGATGATAACTCTGTCTTGAGGTAGCACCACCTGTAAAGAGGAGAAGGAAACCTGCATCTGAATTCAGCCCAGACTTTTCTTTCTCCTGTTGGTACTGCCAGTGTCAGGGGAAGGAGCTGACTTCAGAAGACTGAAATGCCAGTCTGAAACATCAATTAAGGTCAAAGAGGAACACATCACTAGTCCTTTTAAATGTTCGCTGAGTTTAAATGTTAATATTGAGCTTTGTGAGATACTGGGTTGGGGGATTTAGAGCCTCACCGGTTTTTTATTCCATACCCATTACTATTTAATTAGTTTTTTCTCTTACGAGAAGTTGAGTTCTACTTTTACTTTTTCTAGCATTTGATCACTACAGTCCACAATCTTCTTATCTGAAGTCTCTTAATAAATATTACATAACAATAAAAGATGATGGAAAAAGTTGTGTTCTAGTGGGGTGCACTGAATATTGCAATATTGCATTAGGCTCCACTGCTTAGCCATTACTTAGTCAAGTCTTCATTGGTTTTCTATATATTACCCAAATTTTTGTGTACCTCTTCTTTCTTCTCCAATGGAGGAAGGGAACAGTGGATAAGAATCTCTCTGCCTAGTCAGAGCAGATATGGCTGAAAAGGCATTATTTGAGAATGCCACTTCTGGATCCTACCAGCCCTCATATGCAGTTGTTCAGATGCATCCATCTCCATGTACAAACCTAAACAGACTTTTTTTTTTTTTTTTAAATAAAGCTTGTCATCAAAGGGAAGGCTATGTTTAGGTCAGAAAAATGTTTAGCTTCAGGCAATAAAATTATTCTTTGGCTTTTAATGGCTATTTTCTATTCTGTCTCTTCAGTGCCTTAGAAACACTTCACAAAGCCAGGCTCCTGAGGTGCCAGGAGCAGACACTGGGAAGGGGTTCAGCAAGCAGGGCCTAAAATAACACTTAAATGTAGGTGCATAATGAAGAGAGGATAAAGACGATCATAGGTAGCAGCTGCACAAGGCAAAACTACATTTCACAGTAATTGTAATGGCCTACTTGTGTCATCATAGGTTCAGTGCCATCCATGCTCTCTACTTTCTTCTGAGGCTCTGTTTCTCTATCAGTCTTTTGACAATGACAGCAGATGCTCTTAGGACTAGTATGATGTGTCCAGATTAAGAGGAGAATGCTGAAAAATAGGAAAATACCTAATAAGATCACCAGGGGACTGGATAACCTGAATTTTACAAAAAGAACAAGCTTGTTCACTCTAGCAAAAAGAAGACTAAGAAGAATATTGAAAAATATTGATGATATAAATACTAGCAGGGGAAAAATACTATTGAAGCTAAAAGATAACTCTGGGTATGAATAAACTTAGACTGGAAATTAAAGGGAGCTTTCCAACTGTGAGAACAATGAGATTCAGGAACAGTCTTTCTGTGAGTGTAGGAGGAGAAACATCTTGAACTGAATTTAAGAAGATTTTGAAAAAATTCTAAAAAGGACTATATGACACTGTCAAGTACTGGAACCTCACTTTAATTGCCTTATCTCCCAGCTAACTTTCACTTTGAACTACATTCTTCAAAAATGGAAGAGTTTTATAATATTTTTTTATAATATTTGAGAGCATTTTTCTAAAATGCTTATTTACACACATATGCATCATCTTTTATAAAAGGTCACCTGGGAAGCATTTTTTGTAAAAGTCTGTCTATGAAAGCTTCCATTTAACCCTTTCTATGTCCTCGGCACCATTTTCACAGGTTTTTTTTAGTTTTTCTTATGGATAAGTGGGAGGTGCTCTGTTCTACCAGTTGGAATTATTTCGGAGCCTGTAAAAAATTTGACAACTTTTTCTAAAAATAAAAAAATATTTGCTCATTTATAGGATCTTACCTGTCTGACACAATTAGACTGAGTTCTTTTAACATGGGAACAGTGAACTAAGCTTGCACAACTCTATGAATCAGCCATTCTCAATAATAGCAGTTGTCAGCAGCTTTATTTTTTCCCCTTTACTTTTTTTCGGTGTAATTGGGATGAGCATTGTTTAAGCTTATCCACACACTCCAATAAGATGTTATGTTCCAGAAAATGAGTACTTCATTTTTAGACTGTACCTCTAACAGTCTCCAGTCTGTAACTCCAGTGCATGACCCTATTTTGTCTGCCATTGTCACCGGGTTGCCTTTAATTATATTGATATATTCAAAGACTTCCCATATGACTAAAATGCTGCATCATATTTTGCTACTATGTTTTCCCTTCCATTTACATTTCTTAAAATGCCTTGGAATTTTGTCACAGTGCCTTCATACATATGCATGACATGCCACTGCAGAAGACAGAACTCTTTATTTTTAGAACTTATGAAAAATGCATCCAAACTTCAAAGATGAATTAGAAATCAAGATTTCTGATTAGATATTTTGGAATTCAAATCATATGAGACCACTAGAATGTAGACAATAAAAAGGGTGCTATTAATGTGTCTTTAGAGAAAGAAAATGTCTTGCATAAATCCCAAGCAGTCTTCTAAGCGTTTGGGAGACAGGAAATACAAAACATAAGCTAAAATGACAATTTTGCTGCCTACAATTTGTAGCTTGTGATAGTTTTAATATGATTACATATTGTTTCTTTCCTGCTACATCACTAAAGATGTGAAGTGTCCTGGAATAATCTGTAGTCCATATATCAGAATTCACTGAAACACGAACAGAAACAAAACATGACATAGTGTCGTGATTTAAAGTTTCTGTAAGCATTATGTGCTGACATAAATAAACTTTATGTTTTATTAATACATTTATAATAAATGTGACATTATTATCTACTCCTTGCTGGAAATATTTGTTTTGTTAGCAGGTGAAAATCCACTAGCAGTTTTTGTAAAGTTGGAAGTGTTTTATTAACTTTCAACTCTCAGAGATGTACAAATTTAAAGTCTTTACAAATGAATGACTTTAATTAGGAATTTAAAATGTAAATCAAATACCACAGCCCATTGCTAATCTGTGCTTACTAAATTTTGCAGTATTTTGTATTAAAAATATTTTGTCTGATTTCTCAAAAAAAAAATTAACAGATGCTATTGTGAAACCTATTATGCTTATATGTTTATTGAACTGAAATAATGGGCTACCTAGAGCTAGTAGGATAAAACAAAAAAATTACTGAATAGAAATTATTCTAAATTTTGAAACATAAGCATCTTGAGATGAACAAATAGAAATGTCAGAACTGCATACCCAAAGGTAGAATTTGCAAACAAACATTAATGCTTTTAGTCTTATTCTTGGTACCTTTAAGTCTTATATTTTATTTTCCTATTTCCAAGGGAAAAATCCAAGGTTATTAAATTTGTGAAGGCTGTAAGGTCTTTGAACATGTCCAATGCCTACAGCTTGTGGAATTCATAAGCTTCACTGTTTGAAAGTGATTTACCAGTTTGCTCTTCCAATGATTACATAGTATGCCAGAGAAAGTCTCTCTTCTCTGCTTAGAAACGGAACTCACCAAAAAAACCCTGCTGTGCAGTTTATAAGCTGTGCAGCAGAACAAAGATGTCAAACCAGAATCTGCTTCCTTTTTTTACCAAAAAAGTTTTCTTGGTTCAAAACTGTCCTTCTCTGTATTGGGCCAGTTAATTAACAAATAATGTTTGCCTGCCCACAGCTCTGCTCATTTACAAAATCTGCATATTAGCTATAGTATTTACTTAGTTCTCACTCACAGTTCTCGTAGCTCCTCCCAAGACAAGGAAGGTGATTACTGCATACAAGAAGAATCCCATTTTTAACTGCTTATAGTTTATTCTCTTTACACAGCAAAACATTTCCATCAGATCTACCCGAAACATAACAAATTTGCTACAAGCTGCAGTTTGAGAAGTGCTCAGAAAATATTGTCTTCAGGCATTCAAAACAAGAACTGTGATGATTATTATTGAGTGGCTAATGTGAAGAGATTATTTTCAAACATTAACTCTTCCTTTTTCCTCTGCTTTATATCCCTGCCTTACTCAATAAAAATAAAGCAAAACAAACAAACAAACAATTCCACACCAGGCAATAAGAATGGAAAGTTTCATTTAAAAGAAGGGATGATAGGCAGGAACATACAAAAAAACCTCATGTGGTTAGCCTTGAATATACCAGGCACTAGGTGGTGACCATTAAAATGACTTCAAAGCAATATGTGATACATTACTGTAGGATGGAAGAAGCAGTTATTCTAACATCAGAAGTGAATTGGGTTGTTTAACTTCTCGGCTTCTTGAGCATTATAGCCATTTTAGTATAATTAAATGAAGATGAGCTGGATGACTATTACTTTCCCGTATTTAGAGGGCCTAACCATGATTCATACTTCATGTGTAAAGTATGCAACAGAAATGTAGTAGATCTTGGAATATGGCCAAGCGCTGTTCCATGTTTATGGGTATACAGAAATATAGAGATTTACTATACTTGATTAAACCTATATTCCATCTAGTTTAATATAGGTTAGTACCCATCCAATATAGTATATAGTGGCTGGCAATATTTAGAATCAGATGCTTCAAATAGACATGCAAGAAATCCTAAACCAGCTTGTTGTGGAGTAATCTGTCACATGGGAAATTACTCCTAACCCTTTACTGCTTACAGTTTGATAAGTGCACAAAGGAATGAGACTTTCTGGCTTTCTAAGGGTAGTGAAGGTAGTTTCAGAAGAGAGGATTCAGTGTGCGGGAGAAGACTGTTTAGGTCACATTGCAATTCACTTCCCAAAGGGTACATCTGATATCTCTCTGTTTACACAAAATACTTTTTTTTCCTCTCTAGTGTCTTAATAGAGAGAGGTTCTTGGTTGTGTATGCCTAGAACATAATCAAAGAAACTTGTTAAAATATAAACCCGAAAGAGTTTACAGAGATTTATGTTAACAAAAGTTAAAAATTGTTCCAGATTGGTTCTCAAGCTACAGTTTCCCTTTCCCTTTACAATACTAGTTTCCATTACAAGTGAAGGTGTTGGGCTTAAAATATCGCCAATTAAATTCTGTACAGCATCATTAGGCTGCAATCCACAACAAGATTAACAGGTTTGCTAAAAACCAGTCCTTTATGTTCTATGCTATTATAATGAATTTTCTTACACAAATCTTTTAACAGTGCTGTGTTCTAACGAGACAGCCATTTTAAATTAAGATTTCCATCACTCCTAAACAGTTGCGACTTATGAAAAAGACCTGAAAAGACTTGGTTATTATTCACTCCAGCTTCACTAAATGAATAGATGTATTTGCTTCTGCTGAAGTGTTGATCAGTTGAAGTTACACTCTGCAAACTGAACTACTTCCTTCACCCGTTAGATAGATGCAGAGTATCAGGATCTATAAATGCATTCTATCAAATATTTATTTTGCACTGTAATTAACATTCTTTGTTGCTTTTTTGTTCTAAAAGGATAGTCTCTGCATCAAAGGCTGTCTGAAGTCTTGTCTGCTGTAACTGTGCTGACCCATTCCCACATGTGTAGGTAGAACAAGCGCTAAAGAGGAGGAATGTTTGCTGGTGAAGTAACACTGTCTTCTGAAATTGGGTAATGCAGGCTGACAAAAGCTGTTTCTATTAGGACAACGGCATTAACGGCATACCTTAGAAGTTTTGCTGACATGTCTGCACTGCAGAGATCTGCTGGCATAGCTATGGCCTCAGTTAGATAAGTAAAAACGAATAAAGAGAACAGAGGAAGGAAGGGACAGTTGATGAGAGGAAGGGGAGTTAAAAGTATGAAAGGGTTTTGCTGCATAGCAAGAGAATTATGAAGGTGTAGGAGGAGATTTTTCAAAGGCATGAATGATAGCTAAGTGTCTAAATTTCACTTTCTGCTTCTGAAAATCTCTTATTAATATTACACAGAGACTGAGGTAAGATAGAGGGGAAGAACAGAGAACAGGAGAGAGAATGTCTGGAGGAGGGATCTAAAGAGCTAGGCTGGAGACGGTTAATGAAGCAGAGAAATGTGATTCTTGGAGTAGCATGAGTCACACACCAGGATAAGGAAAAGTGGAGTGAAATGACAGCCATGAGCAAAGGGAAGCGTCGAGGCTAAAAACACCAAATAAGTAGAAGAAGAAACTTAGCCTTTAAAAAAGGTACAAGTAGTTTATTTAAAAAGAAACAGGTGTTAATGCAGGTTGTGCTGGGATATTGGGTGATGACAAGGAGAGTGTCTGTGTCTAACCTCAGCTGCACATAGATGCTGCTACGGTGCACCCCAGGGTGCTGGTTCTGAAGACCTGCTACAACATGTCATGGCTTTCACTGAGGCGGCACATGTAGATGCCAGGTGTAAATGTGGCCCTAAATGCCTTTTAGGCTAGTATGTATATTCCAACATAATTCACAACCTTTTTTATTGACCAGTTTCTCATTTCACAGCAGGTATCACTTGCCCATTTTGTCACAGGATGGCTTGTCACAAGAAGTGTGAGTAGGCTTCAACAGAAAGAAGCAGGCTTCACCTACTGTACCACCTTTGCCTGTCAGAAAGAATTAAATAGACAAATAAATGTACCTAACTGTCATGTTTCTAACCACCGCTCTAAGTGCTAGGCAATAGTCTTGTTTGGTAAGCGGAATATAGATACCTAAGACCCCAGTATCCATGTTTCCCTGTCGGCGCACAACTAGTTTTGTAACAAGGCAAAATGTGTGCTGTTCTCTTCCCGTATAGACTAGATTCAGAAACTACTGCTGCTAATACTAAACTGAGCTGGAAAGTGGCTGTACTGTAAATCTAAAAGTTCTTGATTCAAGCATTGCAAATAACCCAGTAAAATAGGTAATGATCGTAGAGGTTCTTGTTATCCTAGGTGAAAAAGAAAAATAAAGGCCTCAGGGGTATCTGTTGAGAGTTTGAGATGATAACTTCAGTGCTCTTGTGGCACAGCCATAGGTAAGTTCCCTCTGAAGTGAGTTCTGACCAGAGAACTTAATGCTGTAGGGCAGTTCTTGTCAGCTGCAGTGTCTCACATCATAGGTCCCCACTTTGAATCCAGTCCACTCTGTCAGCACAAAAAGCTGCTGTGTTGAGCTATTCCCATGTCACAGGCAGCATGCATTTCTTGAAATGTTACGTCATCACAGCTTGGTTAGTGAAGTTGCACTAAGGGGCTACATCACCTCCCTCAGTTTTGTTCCTTAAACTGTCCCCGGCTAATGATAAACTTATGGGACTGGAATGTGGGATAAACAAATAGCCAGTGAAGCAATCACTGAGCTTTAGTCAGGAATCTGTAAACACAAAGAGAAGGAAATGTTTGAGTGAGAGAGGTAAAGAGTACTTGTTGAATCCAAACTAACCAAAAAAGCATCTTTACAGTACACAATTTTGACTAAAGTTTCACCTCGTATGCAGGCAAAGGCATCCCAGTGCTCCTGGGGATTCAGCCCTCCTGATCCTTTCCTTCTTCTACTAAAGTTACAGCCTCCAATTTGTTCCCATTAGCAACATCCACTGTCAGCCAGTGGCTGACTGATATTTCAGTTCTTTGCTCTTTAACATTTCTTCTACAAGAGCCGACAGTGTTTCAGAGAGATGACACTGTCCCCTCTATGGAGACAGCCAGCTGCCACTATATTTTCTTCTCTCCCAATGGTGTATTTTGGCAGTAGATTTGCTTTGCAGCTGTGACTACAATTTGCATTTGGAGACTATTGGTTTAGAAAGATAAGGTATTTAACAGAGCTAACAATTATTGTTTTCAAATGGTTGGAAAGGTGATGAAAATTCCAGTCAGTGCTTGTGCTTGTGGATTAAAAACAAATATCACTTGTTGCCATAAATGCTGCTTCTCTTTCCTACTGTGACAGCTGATAATGGCTGAAACACAGATGTCACGTTAGCCCAGGTTTCAATAGGAAGGGACTTTCGGTGGGGACTTACTTCTCAACCTGGCTCCAGGTTTGTTAAGCTCTTCAAGGAAAGCCGGACTGCGTGTGTGTAGGACAAGTAAGCTGCGCTTGTTCCTGACTTCCAAGGAGATGCCTTGGCTTTTTGTTCTTTAGGTGCTCTGTGAACTTAAAACTGTTGGTTTTGTAAAGGGCAGAAGACAAGAAAGAAGTGCTATTTAGTGTGTGTTAAAAGAATTAGATAATACACTTTTCCGTTTACAGAAAAAGTCTTTTTTGTCTAGGTTTAAACAATTTTGACCTATCCTATTTGGTTTTGGCAGCAAAAATATGAACAGAATGAAGTTCAAAACTATGTTGTTTCAAGCTTTTATCTCTTTTTTTTTGCTAGCAATTAATAATAAACAAACAAGAATTACAGGTTTATAATTAAAGGTTTAGTAGTTGTTACTTGGTTTAAAATGACCTTGAAGTGGTATTCTTCTTTTCATCTTTCCTTTCTCTTTGCTAATGTACATTCCAGCAGGGCTAATTCCCCTGTTTTTCTCCAAGGGCTTTGTTGAAGTGAAGGCAAAACTTCGACTTTTGTCTCTTCATATTTATGATTATCTTTTTCTTGTCACATTCTTAACATTTTACTGCATCCACTTTCATTCCATTGTGAGTGTCCCTTGTGCTCTAAGTCCAATTTTCTGCTTTTACCTCACAGTGCTTAAACTATCCATTCTATTCTGCTCTGTTTTCATCAAGAACCAGCCCTTAGCAACTAGATAACAGCCTGATACTGAAGATTTCTTCTTTTCACACACTATAATACATCTTTTCTCTTCCAAAGAGATTTCTGGAGCTCATCAAATGCCCGTGCTACAGAACAATGCATCTGTGCGCTCTCTCTCAAATATCTTTTCTCTTCACAGAACTTTGAAATGCTAACTTATTTATTACTCTCTTCTAAAGAGAAAGCAAACAATTTCATCAATCATGTTGAATCCTTTTGTGCTCCCTTTTTATAATGTAGGTATAATCTCTGGGAAGCTCTTGGCTGCAAATTTTTTAGAGAAAGCCAAGGATTTCTTTAATAATTAGTGCTACATTCATTATAGAGGACCGAGCTCTTGCAAGTAGTGCTGGCATTAATATTTTGATTCCAGTCCTGTGTTTACATGCTGTCATGAAGACAAAATGCCCGTGCCACAAAGCAGAAACCATGTACCGAAAGGGTCTTAAAGGTCATGCTAGCCTCCCTACATCCTGCTTCTGTTTTGGCTCAGTATCCTCATCCTCTTCCAGAGCAATACACCTTGATTTACAGACTACGGAGGGCAAAAAACGACTACCAGAGGCTGGAAATAATCACTTGTCTGTCCTGGCCACTTCCTCCTCTTGAGCACATGGAGCAGCAGAAAGCATGAACCTCTGCCTTATGTCATCCTCCTTGTTGGCCAAGTTTACCAGCCAAGCAGTGGTAGCACACGACCTTGGAGGATGTGTATCTTTACTCCCCAGCTGCAAGTCTGCTATGCCACACAGTGTTCAGCAGTCCACAGATCACAGAATAGTAACAATGATACTGTTTTCAGCTAAAAGTCTGATGAAGATGCAAAGTTGTACACCAGCTATGGTGACCTAAAAAAGTGGGAACTGAATACATAACCAATTGTCTTTGTTCTGTGCTCTGTGACAACAGATAATCTTATTTTCCTATGCACGTATGATCAGTAAGTTTTTTGTTTTAATTTTTAAATGGATCATGGTTATAGGTCAGGGTTTGTGACCAATAAATGGTTATAATGCCATAGCCGTATATAGAGCTTGGCAGTAAACAAAATAGGGGAGAAAAAAGGAAACTGAACAAACAAAAAAAGCATTATCACATTGAAGTATTCAATTAGACAACATGATCATTAAAGAAAATAAGATCAGGAACAGAACAGATTTTTTTAAAATTATATCAATAAGATGTCTCTACAAAGTAGAGCTCTTAGGTTCTCTCATGTTCATTTTGTTCACTTAAAACTCTTGGGTTTTTTGCATGAATGTTAACTGTATAGCACTTAGTATACACACAGCCCTTCTTCTGATGTCCCAGTTGGACAATTAGCTCAATCAGCTAAATCTACAGGAGAACTTAGGGTATGTGACAATATGCTCTAAGGTGTTTAGCTGCTAGACATGTAACTTCAATAGCAGTACCTGCTGCACTGGGTTAAAAACCAACATTCCTGTAACCATCCTGTAACCAATGAGGTGTTCAGAGTCGTCTAAGTTTAATTACCAGTAGGTTAAGTAAAATTTGCTCAAGTTTCCATCCACAAACTTGAAAAGCTGAATTATCCTACTTACAGGCTTTTGATGAGCAGCAGTTTCCCCCCCAACAAGCACTGAGTCAATGGTTTAAAACAGAGCACTGTACTGGACAGAAGGAAGAAGCGCTCAGAACAAAATTGGGAAAGCCAGCAATAGCAATAAATCAGCCATGCCTATTAAGTAGGATTTCTATCTCCCCAGGTTGTTTTGGCAATAGCGCTAACCTTAGTTGCCCTCCTGCAGCAGTAAGTGGCTAATGAGGCAGAATGGTCTATCAATCACTGCCTCAGTCAGAATACTACTACAGACTGTTGTCCAAATTTAGGGTAGATCCATCCCTCAGTCTAAAAGGGCATGATGCTCTGGAACTTTACCTGCCATCGTAGTTGAGGCACTCAGGAGGACTGCTTTCAGAATTCAGCCCAGGCATCTCAGTTGGCCTTGGTCCACCAAGTTTCTTTCAAATCTGTGCTGAACTTCCAGATGGAAGTGGGGAATATTCATGACCCGGAAGGGTCATACCATCAGACAGAGACACCGGGCTGCTTTTGTCACCCTATTTATACAAGCAGAGCAAATCCAGGTTGTGGATTTGATTAGAGGATCCCTGATGCTGTGCATATAAATAACCCCTACTCTCTACAACCTTGAGCTTATCGTAGCTTTAGACCAAGCTTCCCATATAATATCCGGAAGATGTGAGTACCTCAAAATGGGTTGCTCAGCAGCCAGCATGCTGAGTGAGAAGCTGCCTAATCAGCAGGGTATGCTAAAAACAGGAGTGACTCATAAATCCTGCTCCTCCTCTGAACTGTCTCCAGCACCTTCTTCAAGGTGATGTTTGTGTCCTCTCCTGAAGGCAGGCATGCAAGTCCTTTTTTTCTAAAGCTGAACAGCGATGACTTCCCTTTCAGAGAAGCACAAATGAATGGAGGCAGCAACATTGTTGAATGCAAAACTCAGTGATGGGAGAATTCACTCAATGAAGGTAACCTTAGGCTAGGGTCTGTCATCTCTCCAAAGGAATTCAAAGCTACAGCATGGGAGCTTTCTCTGGTCTGGAGAAGACGTGGGAATGTGGCCACACCAAGCATTTCCGTGTGCCAAAAACCTGAAAGTTTTAAATTTATGCAAATCCCTGAATTACAATTCAGTCCTTAACTTTATTTAAACAAAAAATATCCAAGTAGTTTTCTTTTTTCCTTTTGTTTTGTTACTTCCTCATCTTTATTCTGAAGTTGTTTTCTCTAGTATTGCTCATGCCAGAGTTGGATACAAGTCTTGTGAATGGGATCCTTGTTAAATTGTTCGTCTACAGAAATAATTGCAGAACAAGAAATAGTTATACTAACAGCAGAAAGTAGTGCTTATACTAATACTTTATAAACTGCCTTAGTTTACGGTTATCAGTTGTTAAAATAATTTCAGATATGTAGAAGGGCAACTTTTAAAAAGATGGCTTTCCAAAACACTGTAGGGAATGCATGATTATTAATCTCAAATTAGGATCTTTTATTTTCTTTTCAGGAGAAAAATGTTACAAGTTAGGAATTAATTGTCATGTAATTGATCAATAATTTTCCCTCCTGCTGTGTGCGGAAAGCTACTGAATGATGGTATATCATTCTCAACAGGAGGAAAAAGTATCAGTCATTATGGGACAATTAGTTCCAATTTCCACTATTTTTCTTCCATGTGCTGATAAGATTGCCTTCAACGTGTAAGTACAGTAATTAACCATCAATATCAAATAACTTTTTAAAAAATCTTTATTTTTAACTTAAAAACCAAATCTAAATGCAGATGCTTCCTGCGCCCCCATGCTCTTCTTGCCTGGACTGGTGACATTCATGAAATAGCACATAGCTGCAATTAACAGAACCTGTCACAGTCAATCAGCTTACGTTCATGGTTTTGCAGCGTTGTTCCCAATTTCAGTGCTGATACGATATGGCTGAAGAAAACCCTGAAAAATCTTTTTATCAACATCACAATTTATGGAAATTGTGTATTTCCCCACAAACCCACCATCTGTTTACAAGAAAATTCTTGGACTCAAACTGTCATTGTTTGATTTATTGACAGTGAAATCATAATACTTGTGTCCTTATGATTTGTTAGTCACCTTCTAGCAAGCATAGTAGCATATCATTAATGCAAATGTGGGAGGAATATACCTATGATGTATATATACAGAGAGATATATTTGTGTACACACAGGTACTTTACATGTATCTGACTGATATCTGTGCGATGAACTGCTGAGATTTTTTAAAACTAGAATGCATCTACCTGAGGAGACTGAATCTTTTATTGCACAGAATTTGTAAAGCTTGATCTACAAAATTCACTCACATGTGAGCATTTTTCCCTCTAGTACACTTCGGTGACACATCTGAAAGCTTTAATGCCAAATACCAACTGTTTACATTTTTCTAAATGCCAGCCATGTAATTTTATCGTAGGATCTGAAAAACTAGCTGAGCTGTTTCCTTCTCCCACCTACCATCAAGTAATGCAGCCCAAATTCCATGTGCTTGGCTACAAGGATATAATCCCATGCCTTCAGCTGTAACTGTGTAATCTGCAATAGGTTCTCAAAGATATAATCAATAGGTCTTCGAAATTTAGTTTATAATTGCATTCGTGATGCAGAGGAGGAATACAATCTTATTGTGTTTTCCTTGTTTTCTTAGCTTTTCGATACTACAGATGTAACAGGGTAAAAAACACTCGATGGTGACGTTGGAATGTGGTACTCATTAAATTCAGCATATATGACTGAATATACGTAGGGAGCAGATCTTTTCAGAAAGAAGGTGCCATTTCTATATAGTCACTTTTCAGAGTAGAATCACACTCTGAGGTGCCAATTATTTCACAACCTAAGTCCAAGACTTAACTAATCTGTGAGGCAGCACTGAATTACGCATCTCAGCTCCCCGTATTTGGTTCCTTAGTGCACGTACCATCTTGCTTGTTCCTAATTAATTTTACTAACCCCATAGCTACTGAGTGCAGAAATTGGGACACATAGGAAATCTCAATAGAAGGAAAATTCAAAGGGGAAATAGTGAATTTAGAGCTATGACCTACAGATACCAAAACAAGAGTATGAATAGCGTTTCTCTGCATTATTTTACAATTTCTGTTGTGTTGTTCCTTATGAATTTTACCACGTCATAGTTAATCTCTAGAGCACTTTACTAGTTCATAGGCTTTATTAGAGCCATTGATTGGACAGGAGCCAAATATGTGAATATAAATTGATTTTATGCAATGCACACAACAAGGAATTTATTGATATAAAGGGCTTCATTATTTGTAGGATTACTCTAAAATGATTTTAGAACAGCAAGAATTCTCTGTGGACTGCATTAGAATTTCATGCTTAAATGCAGTTGAACACTAATTTTTTTATGAATTCTTTTGTCTTACACTGCTGTATAAAGGAAGCCTGGAAGTAAATACCAAGGGAGTAGAAATGCAGATTACAGCTTCAGGAAACAAGATGCAAGCGTGAAAGAAGACAGAATGATCATGTGGGAGGAAATTACTGTAGTTTCTTTATTTCCCCTATTCTTATTCATAACTAGCTATTATCAAAGACCTCAGTCATTTTGAAGCAGCATTTGCAGTAGTAGAGGAAGACAGAGGGGTTAAATTATACATATTCTGATGCTTTGACAGGTTTGGTAACCTCACTGCTTCTGAAACATGACAACAATGTCAACATCCAGAGAGACAGGGCTGTCTCTAGCCCCATTACCTCTAAAAATCAAAAGAAATACATGACTAAGAAATATCGTAGACCTAGGGGAAAACAAGAATTTCAGAACATGGTCAGGGAAACAGAAATTTATATAGTGAAGGGACTCACCACTCTTGACTTGCTGCAATGGTCCTTGCTCTTGATTTTTATGTTTCTCTATAAGCTGCTGTGATTCCTCTGGCTCCCGTGTGCTCTTCTGCATTGCAGGAGTGGAAGTTTGAAGTGCAGTCAAAAAATTATGGCTTTTAGCTGGAAAGAAAATAGTGTTGGCTTCACTGTTGTCATTTAAATTAACAGCGGTCTTATCAACAGCTTAAGGAGTGAGTCTTAAAATATCATTTTGCATAGCTTGGTACTGCAAAATATACAGTGATTAGCTGTTTATAGATTACATATCAGACTGAGGTTCTTTCTGAAAATGCGAGCCAAAGTTTCTCTTGAACACACTCTGCAGCATAAGATATTTTGGAGCCCTGTATGTTGAACAGTTCCGCCGTATTTAATATTGGGTGACCAGGAAGCTGAAAGAGAAACCTGTAGATTGTGCCATGTACTGAGGAATTTGTCTTTCTCCAATGTTCACAGTGTCCATATCCCTCCCAAAATATTCGGATGGTTTGCTGTCCACTGGCAGGTAATTTTCTGTGACATTATATGGTTAGCTTTGAAACATGCTTAGAGATGAAAACATACGCTGTAATGATTTCAATTAAATAAAATGTGTTTATCATGACAGAGAACTGTGAACTACTCTATGCTTATTCTACATATATTCTACATTAGATATACAGTGAATTAAAAAAGTGAAATAGGTTAAGAAGAGTACACAAAGATTTGGATATTATTGGATATAACTCATACTCAGATAATAGGTTTTCAGTGTGAATATTAGACTGTAAATCTTACAATATTTCATTTTCTCATTACTTTTCAGATGCTTATTATTGTTGCTTTCTCTGACTGTTAGAGAAGAACCCAGCTGAAATTCATATCCATGTACACAAAACTTCTGGATAGCTACACTGCCAGAAGCACTTGAAATAGGAACTAAATGGATGTCTCAGGAGAGAAGCAAAACATGTTTGAACCTACTGAAAAAAAAAAAACCAAACCAGATTATTTTGGATTTGGCCATCAAGTTAGTTTCTTTCAGTTGTTTTTCTAAAACTATTTGTTCCTATTTTAAGCAGATTCTGGAGGCTGATACTGAGCTTGTGTCTAATAGTGGGAAGATTGATGCCTGGTCCAGGACTGTGCTGTAGATAACTCAGTCTAACTAGCTGTTGGCACCCAAAACTAACAGTTTAGACTAACTGGCAGAAAATATTTCTGCCAGACTCTCCTCTCTGCTACCTTGGAGTTGCAGCACTTCTGCCTGACTTGGTATGTGACTCCTTTCCTACCCACACACTTGCTTAAACTTGGGCTCAGACGTGCTCCCCTCCCTGTATGTGGGGTCCTCATCCCTACTGGCTCACCATCGCTTGGTCCTCTTCCTATCTACACCACCATGTTCCTCCATCCTGCTCCAGGACCAGTGATACTCCTATGGCAGGACACACTGGCATAGTCATTTCTAAAACTGAGCAATAAAGTAGCCGTGGGCTTTTGGAGATAGATTTAGGTGCTTTATCTGGTTCGTTCAGTCAAGCCAGTGAAACTATTGATGTGGTATTAGTAGCAAGCATAGGAAAACAGTTTTAAAGAGCTAATGTACAGCTGGGATCTAGAAAGCGTCAACTAATTTGATGTTTCACATATGGCAGCAGAAGAAATGTCTCTCCTCCACTAAAACAGGTACAGGGGTAATTCTGCGGGGGTTTGCTCGGATATTTCTTGTGCATCGGTAGCAGCACAGACAGGACACCTGAATTCCCCCACCAAGGTTCTTCATCAGAACTTTTTTCCCCATGAAATGTTGGGCCTTTCATGTACCTTCTCTAAAGCAGTACTAAATCTGGATTGCATTGTAAGCCTTTGTGGTAGTGGTGAAAAGGCTGTTTTGATATGACATCTTTACCGTGACCTTCCTTTCTTCTGAAAATGTAGTTACAGGCCTATCTTTATAAAAAGCCAAGAAAGTCTCTTTTCTGAGCTTGTCTTTTAAAATAAATGTCCATTACTGAAGCTAGAAAGATAACGTGTTTCATTAATAGGAAGATGAATGAGTAAAAAATATATTATTAACATCCCAGAATACTTAAATCTAAGAAGAGATCGTTTATTGTAGATATCTTTAGACATTCTGGTAATGTTCCCATCTTCTTAGTGATGAATTAATTTCATTAAAAACAGTCTAATGGAATAGGGTAAATTTTCAATGTGGTGTCAAACCATTCTCTGGTAACACTGCATACTTACCCTGGACATATCAGCACTGAAAGCTCGTAGTTTCTTTCTCTTTCAGTGCACAGGAGCTGTAAACAAAAATGACAGAGGAACACAACTGATGTTAACATGTGATTTTTTTTTTCTTTCTTGGATAAGTTTTGTGATTACATTCCAAGCTGGATGTAACTGCTGAGGTGAACATGTTTGGGATGCTGAAAACACGCTGAGCAGGAAATACCATTTAATGATATAGATCCCAAGTTACTACTTTACATGCTTATTGAAGTACAGTGACCAGCTCTACTACAGTTACAGCATTAAACATTGAAGGAATGGTGACAATTACTTCTGAAAACTTATACAATTACTCATAGTAACACTATATTTTTATGTTTTTAATAATTTCATTGATTTTAATTTTTAATATGGCAGAAATACTTGAGAGGCAGCAAGGCAAAAGGACACTTTCCAGAAAATTTCTCATCAGGAGGGAATGATTTGGTCAGCATGGGACGTCTGACCTATTCGCTGTCTCACTCCACCCAGTTTGTATTCAGCAGATAAGAGAGGTGGAATGAGCAAAACTAAATTGTCTGAAATCCACCATGCAGAAGCAATGTCACCAATTTTATTTCCGTGGGATTAAGTATTCACTAAGTCCTTCAGCAGCTGCTATGGTATACCTGCTGTAATTTAACCAAACAGAAATGATACAAATTTGCTTTGTTGCCCTTTGGGACTTTTTTCTTTTTTTTTCTTTTTTTTCTTTTTTTTTTTTTTTTGGTTTGGGGTTTGTTTTCTTTTTTGTAATTCTATCATAAATATCCCTATGATTTGCCAGAAGATGATACACTACTCTGAGTTTTGCTCTCATGCCAGATCCTGAAAATTGCCCTTTCATGTGAATCACTGTGAACATCCCACATCTCTCTCATTAATTTTCTCACTATTCATTTTATTTTTCAAAAATGATTTAAAACAAGTAAAACTTTCCCATGGGATTAGTCCCCCCGCACCTTACATTGGATATGCCTGAATGTTTGCAAAGACAGGCTGTTGCCTCTGGAACACAGTCTTTCAGCTTTTAGATTTCCAGAGGCTACTCTATGCTCCGTAATCAGCCATGTCTGAAGTCTTACTTGTCTTCTTTACTCCTCTCTTAAGAGTAGTTGCTACTTTACTACTCTCTTAAGAGGTGCATTCCAACGGGACTCTCACAATCAGGATCCATACCAGCACACAAAGGCAGTCAGCCAATACTTTGTACCTCCATAAGGGAATCTCTTGCTTCTTGTGAATCTCCAGAGTGAATTTGTATATTATTTAGATGCTTCCTTTTAAGAGGAAATGATGTAGAAATGATGTAGAAGTTTGAGTTGATATTAATTTTTGTCAGAATTTTTCTTGCATAGGGAACAGTAAGGCTCCTCAAGGGTTCAAATCATCATCTCTGGATTTTCAGTCAACCCTTGACTACTTCTGTATAGAAACAACAAGCATTACTTTGAAGCATTCCATATATTTGTTCGTTGTTTTGTGTTACATCTGTCTTATAATGATTATATGGCACTAGTATGGATGGGCAGTGATATACCAAAGAATCGGCATGCTCAGGGATTACGGTCTATGCTGTGTTTTATAGAAGCATGTAAATGCTTTTATTTATGACTACAAGTGTACTCTTATTTATGACTGCATGTTGCACATGCAACATGTAATCTTTCATACCTAGCACTATAATCATTGTAGTGAACACTGAACTGGAACTCATAATTGAATTCTATGACATTTCATTTTTTAACCTATAAGAAATTTTTGCTTGCAACTGCCATTTCATAAATGGCAGATAATCTGCTAGTATTTTGTAGATCTTTACCTTCAGCGATGCACTGCGGCATTAAAGTAACCCCTTTTTTTGTAAAAGGCCAATTTAAATCTGATTATCCAGTACTCTGCAGTCTCTAATAATACCACAGTGTTTATACCATTATTGTGGAAAGCTGCAGCATTACAATAATAGAAGCCATCACGTTATCTCTATAAGCGAGTGGGCATGTGCACCTCAGAAAATTCTTTACTGCAGAAAGCTTTTTCTGAGACAAGATTCTTCTTCAGCCCCTTCGTACCTATTTAAAATATCAGGACAGTGTCATTGGCATGTAAAGGTCGAAGGCTCTGTCGCAAGTCTCAAAGCATTTGTGCATGCCTCATTAGATGTAGTGACCTCTAACTGCACTAGGACTCTACCGAGGATTGTTCTGGAGATCAGAGGAATACTCTTGTTTTGTTATTTTTTCCTTCTTTTAAAGAAATGAAAGTGTAACGCTTCAAATTGCTTCTCCTAATATATTTTCAAAATATAGCTCCAAAACTGGAAGCAAATAAATTACATTTGCCTTAATTTTTAATTAGCTGAAAGTCATCACTGCAAATTGTGTCTTCCATTACAAAATAAAATAGTCAACTACCAGGCCTGAAATAATTAAGCAATATATTATAATTAAGCAATTTAATTTTTATTTAATTATGATATATCATACAACTTTTCTTCTGATTTAACTGACATTCATTGACAAAATGCTATAATATAAAACAGCACTAATATTTACAGCTGATGGCTCTGCATGTTTTGCTTCACAGTATTTGGCATTCATCAGAGCATATGGAAAAAGTCTTCTAGTCTGGAATAGCTGGCACGTTATTTCATACTACACAAATTATGCACTACATGTTTTTCCCAATTGTTATTTTGGGAGGCAAGGGGGGAAATCTTCACAGACATCAGACTTGAGCCAAAGTTCATGGATATTAACTGGAATCTTTCCATCGACTTCGGTCTGCTTTAGATAGTGAACTGCTCCCATGTTGTTACAGGCAAATAGATAAGACTGCATGCTTATGAAAAATTTATGGAGCTGTGTCATATACATATTCTGTGTCAACATCAACATGATTTTATATTAGGCTAGAGACTGTGAGGGCAAAGGCAGAAGCGATGGGCAAGCAGGGAATACTGCTTCATTTAGTGCTGCATCAATAACATTGCTGCAAAATATCCACCAAATTGCCTCTTCAGAACAAGGCCAGCCCCCTATTTAGTTAAAATCTTTTTCATCAGATGACAGTATTGGAGAATGGCTTCTATTCCAGACGACACTTGTGTGCAAACCCCTGTTTAATGTCAAGAATGATGAGGGTGATTTCAAAAGGTTCATTCTGCCCGCAGTCAGGTCTGTGCCTGCAGGTCTTCGTGACTGCGGGCTCATAGAAGTAAAGTTAAAGGACGAAAAGCCAATCCTCATCTTGATTTAGTGATTTGAGCACTCTCAGCAACATCCACAAAAACAGTCACATAAAGCAGGAAAGCTCATGAGTCATCATATTACATGCAGTCAGGTGCTCTTATGCCCCTTTAATTTTGACGTGTTACCTTTTTTTCCTATGGTGATGTTTAAATTTCTCAGCAAAAGGTCAAAGGCCAAATGTCTTTTGGGGCTGAGAGCAATTGTACACTCAGAGCAATAATGAATGTTTGTTATCCCTCAAACCCTTTCTTCCTCTGGTTTTCTGAAGAAAAACAGAATGATTATTCAGATCAGTGATATTTAGGATGCAGCAGAAAATCAGAACAATGTGTTCAAAACCAGTGTAAACATTTCAGGCAACCTTCTTGTGATATTGAAATTGCTTTGTGCATCTCTTCTCACCTTCACCCCACTGACTCAAAATTCTTTGCTTTGTAATGTACGCTCAAGTAAAGGTTTTGCAAAATGCCCGTTAAACAACATGAAATTAAAAATATGCTGATGTGGGATTATGTTTGTGACAGCCTCTCAGATATTTCAATATGGCTGCATTTAGGTACCCTACAGATGTCGTAGCTTCATGAATACACCAGTGAGACATCTGAATAATTTAAGAGAATATTGTCAGTAGCAAATGTCACATGAAATAACTGGAAGGAAAACTGCCTTCAAAAAGTGAAGATAAAAATGGATGCGAATCAATTTCTGCTTAAGATACAACTTGCTTAAATAGGAAACAATAGGCTATTACTCTGACAGGAAATCTTGAAGTGCTTTTATTATATCCTTAATACTTCATTTATTTTATATAGAAACTTTGGCTATGATCCGCACCTCTGTAACACTCATAGAAAAATAATTCTGTAAATACACTGTGAAATTTGCACATAGGGAGCAGTTATTACGCGATTTGCTTATACTTTCAAAATTGAAGAGGAAAACGTAAAGCTACATGAGAGTTTTACAGGAATTTGGGGGTTTCGAATGCAGCAGTTCAAAATGCAACACTGTTGGAGAAGAGCTCTAAGAATAAAATTATTCTGGCTGAAATTAACCCTGCATAAGACTTTTCTCTCTTGTCTAATAAATATTTTATGAAGAACATAAAGCAATATGCTGGTGGAGTTGTATTTACCCAGTAAGCATGAGCACCAGCTGATATTCTGCCTATTTAGTCTTTTATTGATGAGAGATCCATTTCAATGATTTAAACATTAATTTTTGGTTTTTTTGTTGTGTTTTTTCTATTCCAACAGCTTACCCAGGGGTTAAAATGGTGAGTGAAAGTCATCATGAGGCCCTGGCAGCACCGCCAGCTACCACAGTAGCAGCAGCCCCTCCAAGTAATGTCACTGAGCCAGCCAGTCCCGGAGGAGGGGGAGGAAAAGAAGATGCATTTTCTAAGTTAAAAGAGAAGTTCATGAATGAACTGAACAAAATTCCGTGTAAGTAAAACTTGATTGATTAAAAAGCTTCTGTTGGTAGATTAAACTTGACATTTTCTTCTTTGTCATTTATTTAGACAGCATACTAAATGTTTTCTAGTCAAAACTAGAAAAATCAGAAGATAAACCTGGTTTAGTAAGCGCCTCAAAATTAATTGGAGTAGAAAAAATAGGGTCGAACTCATATGTAATTTGAGTCTATTCTTAATATGTCAGATTGTCTTGGTAATTTTTACTGATGATTTATTGCTGAGTCATCTAAACTGGAATGGCAGAACTTCACAGTGGCCATGGGAGTAATAAGCAAAGTATTTCCTAACAGTAACACTTAGGGTTTCATGTTTATGACAAATGTGTGTGGGCATATTACCTTAAAGCAAAATTTGGCCAGAACTCATAAATATTGAGAAAATAAGGAAACTGTGTATCTTTGGGGATTAGAAAATGTAGAAAAAATGGGGAACTTGCTTTTTAATAAGGAAATAGCTCTAGTACATCAGTAATGCATGAAGATAGCCATGCTTTTCCCATTCAGTAGTTCTGTTAGATCAGCCATTGAATGTTGTTTGCATGAGTTCTTACTTTAAAAGTACCAATGTATATTTCTGTGAAGTCAATAGGGTTAAAGTCAGCAGGGTTTTTTAGTCTGTGCTAGAAAGTATTGATGCAAAGTTGAGGCCTCAATTTGTTCACGTTTGTAAAAAAATATAAGCATTAGCTTTTTGCTGTTGTTTATGATAATACTAGGGTTCTTGAACCTGTTTGGTATGTTTTAGTATGCATACACTGGTATTAAATATACAACTAATTCAACATTGTCAATGTGGTTTCATATAAAGAAAAAATCCTTTTTTTTACTGACAGAACAATTACCTAATGATACAAGCAGGTAATTTTGGCACTTGCAAGACGTGAACTTGAAGGCTGTGTGTTTTAATAGCAGGCATTAGAGAGGCATTCAATCTTTAATAATTTTTATTTCAGAAGAATAAGTAAATGTAAAATATTTTCAGGGAAGTATTTTAACATATGTAAGACTTTTCATTTTTAGAAGATTATCATTTGTGTAAAGAAATGTTGTGTGACTGATAAAGACAGATAATAAATTAGAATATTAATCGATTTCTTATCTCTGAAATGGATCTTGGCAATCTGGCAGATGCAGTTTTTGCAAAATTGATAGCAAACAGCCTTTCTCTGTCACTCGAAATTCTCACTTGCAAGAACAGAGGTGTTACAGTGGTAAGAAGTCCGTATGTCATTAGTTTGGTAATCTGCACTGTCCGGTGCAGGCCATACTGAAATGAAATTGCCTGATGATATCATGGGAGAAACAAAACTACAAGAAGAAAAAAGAAGAGGGGAAAAAAAAAATACAAGACATTGAGGGAGGAACGGTCAGCATTTGAAACATTTGTCTTTTAATTTTTTTCTCAGTGTGCTATGTAAATGAGGTAGATGACAGTTTTATGTATATATTCTTTTATTTTTAAACTTTGATTTTGACATAGCAAAGGCGTGAATGGTTTCCAATATGAGGAACTCTGTAATTGGTAGGTCTAGGAAAAGGTCTGTAAATAGAGAGGAACTTTGAATGCACTGCTGCATACTTTTTTAAAACAATGAAAACAAGTGGATGAATAAAACTGAATAAAACTTTTCTTTGATTTTTTTCTGTTCATGAAAAAAAAAAGAACCTACTATTACATTATGAAAGTGCTTACTGAGAAAAGTGTACTAGGCCGTAAGACAACTCTTATTTATTATGAAATACATTATAGTATCTATAAAATATGGTGCCTTATGCTGATAGTGAGACCAGAACATATTGGCCCCATTTTAGAAATCTGGACTCTTATCCAAGATGATGCAGTAATTTTGTGTTAGAGTGAGAAATGAACCTGGGGTAGTCACAAATCCGATGCCAATTGTCTGCTCTCCTTCTAGAGGCTGCAGATGTGATTGGATCTTCCCAGCATCTCCATCAAATACTGGGACTGTTTAACATGACATTCTGTGGTGTATATTTATTTTTTTTTAATTTTGCCATTTCAAGAAGAAAGTTGAATGTTCATTGTACTACAAAGGGGCAAAGGGCTTGGGTGTGGTTTTTTCGAAATATTTAAATATGAAATAGTACCATTGACATGTTGGAGCATTTTATATCCCAAATAACTTTAGTTTTCCCCATTTTCCCCAATAACAAATCCTACATGAATGAACTGTAATTGACAGGTCTATATGTGTTTTTCACTTACAAACTAACACAAACAGATCATCAAATAAGTTTAAGTAGGCTGTCTCCAAAATATGGGGGCAGGAGGGGAGAGCAGACTTCATTACCCTATCAGAAGATTATAGCATTTCCTTACTATTTGTTCGGTTTATGTCAGTAGGGAGTTGTCAGCGAGGTGTCGTTAGCCTATTAAAAAGCTGAGGATTTAATTGTGGTAGAAAAGTTGTCAGAACTTACCTCTTACAGCTGGTTGCAATTTTTTTTGAGATTCTCTCTTAAAACATAGCAGAATGTAAACTTGTTCCAACCAAATAATTTTTATAGTGCCTTTCTGGGAATTTCTTGCTATGTGAGAGAGAGTGAAGACAGTGAATGGGCCTCATTGGGACAGCACAGATACTTGGGTCTAAGAACACTTCCAAGACCATGGACCAGGTTTTTCCTCTGGTAGATTCAAACTGAAGACCTGATCCCAAGTCTTACACGTGGCAGAGGAATGCCATAGCCAGCAAGTTGTCTAATCTTCACAGATCAGTGTCAAGCCTGTTTTCTAGTTCATGTACTTTCTCTTTTAAAACTTCCAAAGGTCTCGTGTTCATCCCCACGTCACAGGGAAGGCTTTGAAAGCTCAGCAGTTACTGCGAGAGGATTTTTTTTTTTCAGTGCTCTGTTGTCTATGTGCAAGAGAGAAATAATTAAATGTTTTAGTTGTCTCTGCCTAAGATGTCTGCAGATGGAAAATAAGCCATCATGATTTAATGGATGTATAATAGGATAGAATGTACCCATATTGTGAAAAAGCTCACCTGCAATAAACTTGGTTTGAGTGATAAAAAAGCCAAGCCACAGAAGGAGCTGATATTTATGTAGTCTCCTCTTTCTGTTTTTTCATAGAAATTACATAATATCAAGTCATGCTTATATATATAAAAAAAAAAATTCAAATAGTGGAATACACGATGATAAAAATAAAGGTACAGCAAACTACACCCAGCTGAATAAATACTGTTCCTTCAGTGTGGCTTATAATAAAACAGTCATCTTTTTAAAATAATATGTTTTGTAGAACACATGGAAGTCACAAGTTAAATAGTCTAGACATACTTAACTAACTAAAAATATCAGGATTACCGTTAAGATTTCACTTTGCAAAACTACAAATAGGGTCTGTGCAATTTAAATTATGCTGATGTTTTCTCCTGTAGTATATGCACCAGAGAAGTCTTATTTTGTCAAAAATGGATGAATTTAATAGAATGAGGAAATAGAAGTTCCAAGAAAAAGAGAGGGCCCATTTGTATTAGTATACATTTATTTCAAGAGCAGTGATGCAGTATGTAAACCCAGTTAAAATTTTGATAGATACAAGTAGAAATTCTGTTTTTTTCATTGATTTGTATCTCTTTAAAGTAGAACATACTCCACATTTTGTGGCAGGAGAGTGCAGGCTTCCGAAAGCACACAAATCATTCAGGATGGCGGTGTCCTAACATATCTTTCACTCTGGATAAAGCAAGTGGGATCATTTTATTACAATGAGTCATACAATTAAAGTGCAAGAATCCTGTAAGGTTACCGAGGCATAACTGTGAAGAATTTTTTTTCTCCGTTATGTAAATCCCTGCATTTTGGTTGTGAGTGGCTGATTTGCATAATCACAGTACAGTTGTTTTTCCATAACTGCACTGTGTATAAAAGTCACTCTATCTTAATTGGATCTTATGCTTTCTATGCCAATTTATCTTTAATCTGCAGAATTTTTAAGCTGTTTACCAGAAGGAGAAAAAAGGCACCATCTCTGCTTTTACACTTTGCATTTTAAATGTAGTAATTCCAACACCTGAAGAAGGGGGTAAGACAAAGCAGATAAAATGGCACTTGCACTTCTGAAAACAAAATTGCATTAAAAGACTTTATAAGGTATATTGATTCTTTCCTTCCTCCCTTTCACTGCTCTTCCATCTGGGCCTTTGTCTACAGGCTAGGAAAATATCTGCCATACATTTACAGTAAGCAAGTTCTAGCAAGACTATGGGAATGCAAGACAGCAACAGCTTTTAGGCTTTAAATGTCAAGATGCTGATACTAACCATACAAAAGTAAAACTTAACATCAATCGGCATTAGTTTACTTAATAAGCATCTTTGTAAAAGCAAAGTGATCTTGATGTGTTTCCTAAGAACACATTCTTGTATGAACAGAAGTCCTCGTTCTGCCAGTAAGGTAAATAAAACAGCAAAAATCCAATAAAATTCCAGCATACCTCTGACTGAATAATGCTACTCTGTTAATGCTTCTCATAGAATCTTGAATACTGAATGCATTGAATCCAGGATGCTATCATTACCTCTTTAATAGGAAGTTATTGCATATTTCTCATGCTCTTTGCTGTCTTACATTGTAAATGGATAAAAAATTACATTTCCATACCAACCTTATTCTGAAATGTTTGGCTGGCTTGCAACTCCATTTGGCCTCAGTAGCTGGTGCTCAACACCCCTAAATTTGATTCATCATGTACAACTGACTGATAATCCCCCAAACCAGGAGCTCAAAACTGTGTGATGATTCAGGCTAAAACCTGGTGTTCTGTGCACACTTGTTTCACATTCTGTTTGCAGATATTCAGGGAGAGGTTTATTTACCTCTCCTTGGCTTAGTGAATAACTGTCAAAACAAAATGGGACTGGAGGCTATAGAGGAAACCGTAATAAAAAAATGTAAAAATAACTGTAAGACTGAGGTCTGGGTTAATTCTAAATAATAGCTTAGTAAGCTGAAGTACAGACTTGTAGATATATTTGGGTAAATTAGCAAATAAAATAAGTCTGGATTTATATGTTTAGCCATTTAAGTTAAAGTTTCAGCCTTCAGCAGTCATCCTAGACAGACCTCATCATTTCTTTCTCACTTCTGGTCTCTGCTTTTCTGCCCTTATGCCTTTCTTGACTGACCAGCTGAGGTTGTATTAAGAGTTCTTATTACCCTCTGTAAATGGCAATAAAGTTCATTTCTTAATTTTTCATTCTTCTTTGGCGTCAAGATTAGCAAGGAGATATTATTGAATTTTGTCTGTTATTAGAAAATTGAGGATTTTGTGCATGAGGTCTTTCTGAAACTTAATTTTTATGGAGCTAGCAGCTTGATCATTTGCAGAAAATAAATTCAGGCTGTTCATTTCACTGCTTCTCCAAATGGTTCCTGGAGTACAAGTGTCACCAGCACAGGGAAGAGAGGGCACATTCTTTTCTAAGTTAATTAAAAAGAAGCAAAATTATGATAATAGAATGTTTTCAGATTTCAAAACTGGATTAATAGAGAGAGACAAATATCATAAAATCACGGTACAGTTCTCAGCAATAGTTATTATTTATATTTCCATGGCACATACCAGTGTTTGTCATTGCCTAAGATCTTCTTAGGTTAGCTGGAAAAAAATGAGTCTGTTTCAGAGACCCTCCTATCTAAATATAAGGCAAGGAATAGCTGCCTGCCTGCAGAAAATGAGGACTATGATACGTACGTTCATATAGATATATATAGATAGATATGTACGCATGTATATTTGTCAATACAATAAGCAGTGATCTCCGCTTAGGAGCAGTCTGACTTTGGCAAACTCTGTTTAGGTATCCTGGCAAAGAGGACTTGTAAGGAGAGATTTAGAGGAGAATAAAGAAAGAAGTTTCTTGATGTTTAGGGAGGTCTGAAGAACAGTGCTGGAGGAAGCGGGAAGGCATAAATTCAAGTCGTCTTGTTTCCCTTCCTATCATCAAATCATTGGCAGTTGCTCATGCCAAGCAAATACATGCAGCTTTATACTGGGAAAGAAACAGGGGAAATCAGAAACAAAGATTTATTTTGGAACACAGAACAAGTACACAAAAGAGCTATTACAGTACAATAGTAGAGGGGAAAAAACATTATTTCTAAATATAGCAATTTAAATGCAAATCTCAGATTACTTTGTTTTCTCCCTGAACCCCCCAGTCCCAGAGTTCAGTGACTGCATGAGAACTTCAGAATTCTTTTTTTTTAATTAAATAAAAGTTTCTAGATCACCTGCTGGTGGGGAAAAGCTTGAAAATACCACCCACACACATCCAGAAGACACAGAAATTGTGAGATAAACAATTCAACTCTGTTATTTTATAAACTTATAATATGAAAATACCTTCATTATTTTGAGGGGTCCACCATATTTTGAATGCTTGAAATTAGGAGTCCTGAAAAGACAGATATTAAGTCCAAAGTAAACAGATACTGAGGGGTGGAAGAATGAAAGCGAAAAACTCATGAAGCAGAACATGGATGGAAATCCTTGTCTGGAAGGAGGATCACGTGGTCTGAGATCCTGCTGAATTACACTCTATTGGTATTTTAATTGTTGATTCTGTCATGAAGAAAATTTTTATAATCTGTGAGTTTTTTTCATATGCCTTCTGATAGCATCCCCTGAACATGTCCTGTACTTAAACTTTTGGATCCATGACAGCTCCCAGTTTGATCCTCATACAGGACTGAGCTAGGAACCTCAGGCTGTTAGAGGTACGAGCTGCTCTAGCGTGTCCCAAAACTGCTGCAGACCATAGCTCGATCCAGCACCAGCAAGCACACAGGCTCACCAGGAGGTTACACAACCCCTCCAATCAGAGCAAGCTCAACCCACACATCTGACACGCTTAGGTCTGAGAGAGGACCCTATTCCTACTCTGGCCATTATCTTGGCTCCTTGAACAAGCCGAGGAGGAAAGGAGAAATCAGAAGAGCAGAGTCCTACCACTTGAACCAGAGCACCAGCTGCAGCACCCTCCATCCCCAGCACAAGGGGAGCCTGTTGCATGCTAAACTCATGTCCTCTTCTACAGGATCTTGAGTATGCACTGTCCCGTCTGAAAGGAAATGCTGTCTCTTAGCCAGAAGCACACTGGGAGTGTAACCTCAGTGTCAAACAGAATTATACATTACTGATTACATGTGTCTGAAACATCGTTTTCAGAAAGAGCAGTTGGTTTTGAGTGGTATAATCTGAAAGAAAGGGAAGGAGAAGCAAGTTCTCCTGTAAAATACATGATGCTGAGAACATTTCAGCAAAATATAAGAAAACAAAAAACCCCATTCAGATTAACTTTTACAGCTATGGGGATGAAATGCATCTATAGCAGAAACAGGGGTGAGCACCTACCTTTGGTTTGGTGACAGGGTTTTAACAAGGGGTGCCAGAGTACCCCCAAGGGTCTCCTCTAGCACATCACTGTGATTATTATTTTATATGTTACAACGACTCTGGTAGGTATTTTATTGCACTATAGATATGTCAAGTTGTGCCAGTGCCTTATAAATTGAGTAGAGAATTCAATTTACAAGCAGGAAACTGAACATGGTTGCTGGCTTCCTTTCAGTACTGGGAATGTATCTTAAAATTTCATTACTTTGTGTGAGGCAAAGTGCACTAAAATTATGTTTACATGCATAAAATAAACACAATCTTTGCTAGTCTTTTTCAAACTTACCTGCAGATGAAGTGTCTCCAGAAATTACCCATTATCTATTATAATTCAGTTAGTAATCTTGTTCTGAAAGTGCTCTATAAAGAGAGTTCATGGAACAATTGTTCTGAACTTAAAATTGAGAATACATTTAAAGATTGATTCTCAGCAGCGTACTGCATAAAAGAAAAAAAGCACTTGGGACTATGGTTAATAGATTTGCTTTTAAAAACTACAGTATAAATGGGCAATGAAAATATAGGAATTAATGTTAAGATTGATACTCCATCCTTACCTCAGCTACTTGTACCTAGGCACTGTGACAAGCTAGGAGGTATTCTCCTGCATTTTTATAAGAACTAAGAGTAGATAATGAAGCCTCTGTTATTCTGAGGCACTGTTGTAAGTTGGCACAAATGAAGAATAGAATGTCGTTCTTTGTTGTGATTGTTAACTCTTCTGCTTAGAACTGGGTGAGTTTGCTGCTGAGAATTATCCAAACTAAAGTCTTCCGTGAGGAATTATAAATCCCTGTAGGTCCATAGCATCCTTTCTTGCATTCTTTTTATCTTTTTAATCTTGGCTTGTATTTCAAGTGAGATCTTGAACTGGTCTAGATCTGAAAATCTCTACTTCCTCCAGAACTTGCAGCCAGTTTGCAAGAGCTGTGGAGGTGGTCTCAAATCTTCAGAAGGATCTTGGTACAGGTAGACTTTGCACTGACTCCACAGAAGGAAGCTGTGCTGCTGAACTTGAATGACTGCCTCATGAAGGCTGAGTTCCAGCTGGCAGCTGAGCGAGCCATCTGCCTACTCCTGTGCAGGTTTCTGAATCTGAATCTCATCTTAATTATCAACTTCAGCAAGAGCTCCCTAATTTGCTCACAGCCCCTATATCATCTGGGGGCATGTTTCAGTACTGTAGCTGGCACTGTTTCCCTATTGCAGCAAGAGCCACCAAAATGAAAGATGAGGTTTGTCCTTTCAGATGGGAAATGCATTTCAACCCACATCTAAAAAAGGAGCTCCAGAAACATTCAGGGTTTCTACACTTAGCTTTTAGGAACCAGGCTCTGGGAGTCAAATTCACAAATCTGAGTTAAATGCTTTGGTTCTCTTCAGAACAATGCAAAAACAGGAGGCCCAGGTTTATCCAGAAGGAAAAAGTGGAGGGAGATGTGTCTGAAATGGTACTGGTCTCACAGACTTTGATATCTAGGGAAGAGTCCTAGGGTAAGTCCTTATAACAGACAGGTTTACAGCCTAGAAACACTTTCCCTTGACTTAGAGACTTGATTTCTCTCCCTTTGAGAGTGATTGGTGCACTCTCTTCTGTCAGTGTACAGTTTGATGAAGAGCAAGGGAACTCACTGGACCAGAGACCTGGCTGAAGGACAGCATACGCATTTTGCTGTGAAATGCCGTTAGGCAAAATAGGCAAATAACACTGGGTGTTTAGGGCTCCTTATTCTTAACCAGGTGTCCCACAGTAGGCTACAGAGTCTGACCCCATGAATCCTGCATTTCTTTCCTAGCTATTCCTGCAGGAAAGGCAGATCCAAGTTAGTTTTCCAGCTTGATCCCTTGATTTCCTTTGGTCTTAGGAAGACCAAGAACTCAGGTATTTTAGGCTGCAGCCTGATTGATATTCCTCAGCCTTTATTGGCAGCTCCCATGTTGTCAGTTTGAAGCAGCCACACAAACAGTTTGTTTGACACAGTGGAGCAGGGGTGGCAGTTCCTTGAAGAGGAAGGGAGAAGGAGTATCCTAAAGCTGGTGAGCTGCCAATAGGATTGAAAGTCATTTCCACATGAGAAGCTTTCTCCCCCTAGAGCTGTGTCAGGACCATCCCCCATATGGCTGTACCCCAATGGAGAGGAAACCTCCAGGACTAGGACAGACATCAGATTTTTTTTTCCTAGAAACAGTTTATAGAGAGGCAATACATTCTTCATGTAGTCAACAATGTTGATAATTTTTATACCTTTCTTACAGATATTTTTATGGTCCTTCCTTACCAGAGTTCATTGAATTTTCTATTTTCCTTCTGTGTTATTTCATTTATGTATTTATTAACACTTTTCTCCTAGCCAGAACTCACATGAAAAAATTGGCACAAGTAATATACTTGCTAACCCAACATTCAGATTTTTTCTTCCTTAGGTTTCAGACCTCACTTCTCCTCCAAAGCCAGCTATTTTCACATGTTTTCTAAGACCTCAGTACCCAATTTTCAGCAAACGTGCTCTAAGCTGGAATATAGCATTTCAGGTCTTAGCCCTGGAGTCAGTTATTTGTTTGTAACATGCCATGGCTGCAAACTTACTTGCAGCATGGGCAAGAGAAGAAGGACAGAGGAAGATAAGGCAAGCTTACTATTCATAAATTTCAGTCTAGCGTAGCATTTTAGATTACAACTCGGTGATGGTAATCACTTTATAGGAAACTATTCCAGAATACCAATTTCTAAACTCTGTTGCCTCATGAAATATTTATTGATGAGTTTTAAGTCCTAGGACAGTGAGGTGGCCAAGATGACAGAAAACAGTATGAGAGGTGGAGGGGACCAGTGGGCAAACAAGAAAGCTTAACGTTACCTGAACTCAGGGCATAACATTAATGATGATAACATAGCATGAAAAAATGTCAAAATTGGCTTGACTATTCTGAAACAGCCATGCATTTATTTAACAGTGATTATATGCTACAAAAATACTTAGGCATACTGCTTTTATTGATATAAATATAGATATGTAGGAAGAGACAAAATGGAAGAGTGAAGCTATTTACAAAAATCTCTTTTCTATTTAGTTAATGCATTAACTGAAGTGTCTAAACTGTGCAACATCCTTGATTTAAAACAGCTCATTTTTGTTAGGAACCTACTGACAGCTGGGCTTTGATTCTGCAAAGTGCACGGATCTGTCCAACATTGCTACTACTTCTCACTGCCAGCTAGAATAAGAAAACTAGCTATACTTTTATAATGATAATGACAAGAAGCATTTTTATTCTGTTGAACTGAATATTTACCCTGGTAATTCCTGGTAGAAAAGGAACAGAAAATATATCCTCTTTAAAAACAACCAACCAATCCCCTAAATTGTGTCCACATTAGGTAAAATACTTTGTGATACCAAATCCCTGATGGCATAGCAACGCTAGCTGAACCCTGCAGTGCAGGATGAGTGCAAATTGGTGAACAAGTTTTTTCTTGTTTTCAAATCTTTTTCTTTACTGACCTACACCACTCCTCTAAATAACATGAAAGGCAACAGAAGTACATTCTTACTTGGTCTAGCAATGCAAGTATAACCTGGGTATGCAGGCTGAGTTCACGTACTGAAATGATACACAGCAGATTTTAAAATTTCAAAAGGTTTAATCCAGTAAAGTATTTAAACGTGTACTAACCTTTAAGCTCCTGAATAGTGCATTGAATTAAATTTGTTACACACAAGTGGTTTGGAGGATCAAGACTGTAAACACTTACATTTCTAATACATGCTGCAATTTACCTGATGAACTGCTACATTAATTCATATTTGAATGTAAATTAACTTTACTTTAGCTATGGTTATTTTAAGAGTTTGTAACTCTACAAGTGTTGTAATTTTAGACGTGTACCACACACATGTATAGTGCTAGTAGCAAATTTCTTTTCAGACCTTCATAAATATCAGTGTAATTTTGTTACCTTCCATTTCATTTTAGAAGGCTGCTTGCTGAGAGTTGTACCCTCTTTTGTCACATGGCTTATTATCACAACACACATTTTCATGATTGTTGTCAAAAAAAGATGGCATTTAGGGCAGTTGTTTAGTTTAAATGATCAGTAGACTGCTACTTTGAGATCATTTGGGATGGGGGGGACTGAAATTTTCTAGTGGAAACCGTTGGAAGAATGTAATTACCTCACTTGGGATTTGGGCCAACCCTACAAACATCCAATTTCCACAGAAGTGATTGAGGTTCTTTCCATTTAGTTTAATGAGAGTTGGACGGGGCTGTAAGGCATTACAATCCTTTTGGGAAAATCCCAGGGGATCTTTCATCACCACAAAAGCTGAGGACATTGGTTTTATGCTTCCTCCAAAGTACAGCAGCCCTTGCATCAGCATGTTTCCACTGCTGTTCCTCAGCATTACTGGCTCAGGGGGAAGCAGGCCACCACGGTGCTGCTTTCTCTGCCTGAGAGGGATCCAGGATATGGCAGATGATGTTGTTTAGCTTTCTTCTGGGTTTAGGTCATCCATGAGCTGTAGTGAATTGTTTAGCTGTTTGGTGGGTGTATTGGAGTGCTGTGGTAATGAGCAAGGAGCGGATGCGATGCCTCACTAATTCCTCCCTCCTTTCAGCTTCGGCGCTGGGAAGCATCTGAAGCTCAGCATCAGACTATCACAAGGTTCAAGACTTTTTCAGTGGCTGGACCCCAGCTTTACTTTAATTCTTACAGACAAAATTATAGGATTGCCTCCAATGCTACTGATTGATAGTTCTCTGGGCAGACTTCTTTAATCTTTCTCTTGGTATCAGGGGGCATTATAAAGTGTTAGGAGCATACATTGTATCAGTCATGTGTGCTAAAATGGCTCACTTTTAATAGATTAACAAGTGCTATAATGCCTCTCTCTTTCAAAGTTGGTTTTGCTTTGGTTTGGTTTTTGTAAGAGGTAAAGACAAACTATAATACACTTACATCAACATAGGAGCAAAATAAATTATGTCCATGCTTATAGTTGTAGGTGAGTGTACTTACTGTCCAGTTCCCAAACTTAATGAGACTATACCCAAATTGTGAGGATGTTAAATTACAGCAGTTTGTTACTCATTCAGCATTGTCAGAAAGAGGGTTGGGAGCCATTAGGAGACTGAATTGTCAGTGAGGATTCTTGATGTAGCAAAGCAATGCTGATATTCCCTGCTTTCACACAATATTTTATGGGGCGAGGAAAATAAAAGGGGTTTGCATCAATGTTGTGTTTGTACTAACATTTGGGGAGTGGAGAATTGAGAGCTGTAAAATATCTATGTTCCTGTTCTGATGCTAGATGAACTTAAAACTGCCTTTTCTAAGGTAAAAAAAAAAATAAAAATCAGTGATTCTTTATCCAAGAAGGTGCAACATTTGCTTCCACCAGACAGATGAGCATTAATAACAGTATATGTCTTCGCAATCTCCATCTCAATAGGTCTGATGTTCTGAGAATTACTATTACAGAGTAGGTTGACGAGATGTATGGCTTATAAGCATTAGAGGTCACATCTGTGCTCTGAAAGTAAACGATAACCAATTTGTGACTTACAACTCCAGTTCTTCTCACCATCTTTCATCTACTGCCCCTTTTCCTTACTTTTTCCTGATTCCCTCATCGCACAGCACCTTCTCCTCTCATTTACGCTTTCTGCCTCTCCAGAAAAAAAAAACAGTTTTGCCATGCTAAGACTTTCACAGAGAATACAGTTACAGGAGGAAAGAGGAGAGTTAAAGCCTCTGAAATTTTTTTGACATATGGCTGAGAGAGGCATAAGGCTCCCTGCCAGTGCCTCTGCTCCGTTCTGCAGGCTGTCTGTCTGCCATAGGATACTTCTGATGAAAAAGAATAAATATAAAACAATATTTCCCTACTTGTCCCTCTACTTCAAACAAAGCTTGCTAAGAAGGAGTGAAAAGCATTCAGCTAACATTTTAGCAAAGCAGACTGAATACTGATGTTTATTTTTTAGTGACTTCAAGACTAATGTACTGTAAAATGTACAATTTTTTCTTGTCACAGTGGCAGAAGTCATGAGGGTAGGACTAGCTGGTTTTTTTGTTCAGGACTAACAGGGCTCCTGTCAGTGGTTGTTCTTTACCCCATGAATATGTTGAACGTTACTGCACTGAACCATGAACTGGAAACCTCATATCCCTGCTCAGGTGTTTTCTAAGTGCTACTAACTACGCTACTAGTTGGGCATGAAACATTCTTGGAAGGAGAGTCAGAAGAGAAGTGTGGTGCATATAACCCTGCGATGTCAATGGCAGTCAGCAAAATTGTGTGTGACCTCAGATAAGGATCAACAGTTGAGACAAGCCAGGATAAATCGCAGCATTGCCAAGTTTAGAGAGAAGCCAAAGGGAAATGGGTTACAGTGCTGGCTTCCAGAAGGTTGTTTCCTGGCATGAGCTGGCTCAACTTGAAGGCATGTGAGGCCAATTAAATAAGTACTAGCCACTTGCAAGGAGTATGCCTGTCAGAAACTGCTTTCATAAAGGGATAAAAAGGCTATCAATCAAAATACAATCTACATGTTGGCCATAATTAAAATACTTTGACTAGAAAGCTGTTTAATAGGGTTTATTTTGGGGTGGTATTTTTAACTCTTCAGTGGTTGAATCTGTGGAAGCTACTGCAGAGATATTGGATCTCTAAGCCATCAGCAGTGATGTAAATGGCATTTAGTTTTGCTCCAGGGAAGGATTTCTTCTTTCATCAAGTGTCACCTCTACCGTGATGTGCCTGAATAAATATAACTAGCTTCACTTATTTTAGTGGGGTTTCCTGGGACAACACTGCCAACGTAAGTTATTTATGATTTGGGATGGGTTGAATACTAGTCACAGCATAAAAATATTACCTTCCAAGCTTACTGCATATTGCAGGTCCTGGAGACAAAAACTTTATCCTTATTAAAGGACTGTTTCACCATAACAATAAACTTTACTGGCCCATTTTTATCGTTGCCAACTGCACTTCTCATATACTGTAGTGTTCCTGTATGTAGCTATAACTTTGGCTCTGAAGCTCCATTGAAAAGGAGTATTGATGAGATCTTCTTTTTCCTCAGCTCAAGGACAGGCTGCTCACCACATAGCAGATTCAGGAGTTTGTGACAAGTCTGATTAGAAACACTCAAACTGTCATCTCAAAATATCAAAAGTTATCTACTAGTTCCTGTAAACCTTTTTTGAGGTTTCACCAAATAAGTCCTAATTTTGCTGTACTGCAGAATAATATGCTAGTATCAGTGATGAGAAAGTGAGGCAAATATTCATGGATTTATTTCTGAGATAATTTGGGCACACCAATATTATTTGGCTGCATTCCTTGGTTATTGAAAATATAGCAAAAGCAGCACAGGGTTAAGATTCAAATTTTATTAAGTGCTGTTCTCACCGATATAGTTGACTTCTAGGTCTAGAAGAAGTTAGAAACTTTGCATCAGATGTCCTCTGTTGTTTTTAAACATAATTTCTATCTTACTGTATCTTGTCTCTTATCTGTTTTTTACCATATATAAATTGCCATTCTGTATTTATGGTGGCTTAAAACTCTGTGCTGATTTAAAGACAATTCACAGGTGGCTGAGCCACAATAAGACCTTCATACATTATAAAAGCAGTTTGTCTTATGAGTACTCTATATTGAGCAAATGTAGGAGAAGAATGTGCTTGAAGTAATACAAGAGTAATAGTAAAGATAATAAATAAAAATACACAGAAAATAAATTAATAATGACCAATTAGTAAATTAAATAATACATAATAAAGAGTAAAACAAGTAAATGCAATGTCCTTAATGCAATGTATATACAGCCACATGTTTGTACCACACTCTAAAAGCTCCAAATTGCACTGAAATCAAAATATGAAGTAAAAATAACAACGTATTTGACAGTCCCCTTTTCTTTCCCTAGGAAATGTATGCTACTGTGATAAAATACAACATCAAGAAAATCTAGATCTGAATAAAATTTCCCTCGTATAAAGTTCAATGCTTTTCATTTTGAACTTTTCTTCGTGTTACATATTTAGGAGAAAGAAAACACAATTTTTTTGAAGTCTCTGTTACCCTAAGGCTTTTTAGTGTAGTGCACAGTACTGTTAACCATCAGTGCACATATTCAGAAAGGGGGGATATTCATTCTGCTGCATGGACCTCTGTGACAGCCTGTGGAGCACATAAACCTCACCTTAATATAGGTTTTGAATTATGAAAGATGCCTTTTCCAAGTTTCTACACTGGAGTAAATTTCACACCAGCATATAGAAAAATACCATGAAAATGGCTATTTGATTAGCAATTTCAGACTGACATTTCATTTCAAAATTAGTTATGACTTACCAAAATATCCCTTTTCTATGAATCACCACACTTATCTTCCCTAGGTTAAAGGAATGCTGTCAAAAACATGCAATGTTTTTTTCCTGTGTATTAGTTCACCTCAAGGTATAATCCTACAAACATTGTTCAGCATAGTTTTGGTAAAATTAATGGAACTATTTACAACTGAAAGGACTCAAATCAGAGCTCTACTTGTCTAGAAACATCAGGCAGCAAAGAAAATTACTTTAATGGGACAATTTTGAGAATTTTCATCATTTATGATTTCTTTTTGATAATAGAGCCCTCTATGTACATTTTTTCAAACAGCAAACCCAATTTTCATTATGGGATTTATCTTTCTTATCTGTTACTCTTTTACTTGGAGGTTGTATTTTCATTCTTGGAACTAGTGGGACTACAGTGGGGCTAAAGAAGGAAAGGGAAATGCTGATAGTGTTGTCACCATTTTTGTTATGTAATAAGGATAGTTGTTAAGGCACTATCATGAGAGGAGCAAGAACATGGCTTGCATCTTACTCAGCCTAAACAAGTTTAAATCCACGTATCTCACCCCATAGAGGAGAGAGCCTATGGGGTATAGGTTAGACTGCATGGAGAATGCATTACTCATCCTTCTCACTGAGGCTGATACAGAAATCCTTCATGGGAGACCCAGGGACTCGGGAACATTGTTCTGTGGGAGAAGTGCCTTAGCTTCTGGCTTATGTGGGGTAAATAGCTCACAGGTTAAGGGTACCAACCAAGAAAAGAGAAGTCTCCAGACCTCTACCGTCAAGCCTATTTCAATTTTCAATATTTCATCTAAAACAGTAGGAAGAGTTGATTTGCTGGCCTTCTAGGAGAGTGTCCTATCTACAGTATAGTTCTTGCATGCTCTCATTCAGTGAATCTGCTCTAAGACAAAGTGTGGCCTGATGTGGAGAATTTCTGAGGAATATAAAGCCATGCCTGTCTCACAGAGTCAACGACATATCGGAACTCAACATTAGCAATCTGGACATTACTAAATTCAACATTTTAGCAATCTGGTGAGCCTTGAGAAAGGAAGAAGGAAGAAAACCAATGAGATCTGGAGAGCCTCTTTACCCTGCATGGATTCAGACTGCTGCCAAGCACTGTACCTTCATATCTTAGGCTTTCTACAAACATAGTTGTTTTAGGTTGCAACAGGATCAAGACAGTTCAGATTATTTCTCTAAGGTGGGAATATGCAGAGTATCTTCACCTACTGTAATACCTCATGGAAGTATGTTGTGATGAACTTTTCATCCAGATTTGTTCTCCTTTGACCTTCTTTCATCTAAGAGTTGCTGATTTAAGCATTTTAAGACAGTTTTCTAACACGAAGTTTCTTACCGAATTTTTGAGATGGAAAGAAAAAAGGTGAAACACTGGAATTTATTCTTTTACATTGGTCTCACAGCCTGTAGACTGTATGCTGGGTAGAGGGTTATACATATAATTTTATTACCTCATAGCCATTTTAGTTCTCAGTGCTAGAATTGCTTATGGCAGAATTTCAATTGAGAGCAATAAGTTTCCATACTGAATACAATGTCTGTGCAATGTTTATTTGCCAGGAAAAAAAAGTTATTCTGTTTTAAGAATATTTTAAAAGAAATCCCTTGACAAGACAAGGTTTTGATCATGCCTGATTTTGCTGTGGACAACTCATGTCGGTAATGTAACACATCTGCAAAAGTGTTTTTTTGTAGTTGAGTTCTGCCTTAATAAGTGGGGCTGATGGATGATTTACAGCTTGAAGCTTTTTTCTTTTTTCCAACTGTATCATTTTGCCTAATGAAAGGACATTACCCCCCCCAGTCAATGTGGCCTCCGTTGCTGTTGTAATGTATCTGTGGATACATTATCACTGCTTCTGTGAATGAACAATTCCAAAGCAGCTACAGAAAATTTATTTGCTGATTACTCACCTGCTATTAAAGTGGTTCCAAATAAAGTGAAATGGCAGACACACTGGCTCTTGGAAGCTCTTTCCAACTATAAAAGGAATTCTGTGTGTTCTCTGCAGCGCTCAAGCTGCTTTACAGATGCACCATATTTAGTTAGATTAGTTTTAATTAGACTGCAGATGCAAAGTTGCATCTGTGTATCACTGTTAGTCTGTTTTGAGGCACTTTCAGCCAATGACAAACCGCCATCTCATTTGCATTCACTTAAATGTGTTAACCTTTTGCTTGCTGGAATAATCACTATGGAAGAACATATATAACTTAGAGATTAATGTGTTGTTATTGTCATGTGGCACCATATGCAGAAAGTGAAGTAGCCTAAGAGACAATCATGCAAGGGAAGAAAAAAGGAAATTGTACTGAAGAATTAATTCAGTCTTAAATAAATCTTTCTGAGAATTCCATTTATACTTATTTAAATTCCTTTAGGGTACTTATTTTGTAAGACAATCTTTGCAAGCTTTGGACTTTATTGATTGCCCTTCTACCCTTAATGTTTGTTTTCTTTATGATCTTTTCATTTTTATTTCTTCATGCTTCACAGAGTCCATTTTCTTTTGTTGCCTCTCCCTTTCTGTTCTGAGCTTAACTCAGTTCTGAGGAGACAGAGGATTAATTGTTCATTACTGGTGATGCTACACGTTTGAAAGAATTGTTGATTAGCTATTGCAAAGTTCTTACTGGGGAGAGCACAGCTGCTTCTTTAGTTAATGGCAGAGTACTTGCAAAAGGAACCAGGAAGAGGATCCTCACTGGACAGAAGTCATCAGGACCGTGGCCATTGAATTCAGCAAAATGAGCCTTTAACCCTGACTTTTAATTACCGAAGTTATTATTTCTCCTATGCTTAGTTACAGCATTCCCTTTTAATTTTTATTTCTCTATTCTGGCCAAACTTGGGGTTAATCACTTCAGGTTCAATTGTATTTATATAGGGACAGAAACAAGAACTCTGCTGTGTACTTTTAATTTTAAGATTTGATCATTTTTTCAGCCTCTTTGATCAGTAGCAATGAAATTAATCCAATGGAAGAATGGATTTTAATTAAATGATTTTAATAAGTGGGATGCACTTTTGAACAATGAGGGGATGCAGTGGTTGTTGAATAGCAATAAGAAAATGTGTCCATGTAGAGCAGCTGCTAAGGTTGACTGTAAATACTGGAGGAAAATATTACTAGAGTGGAAATATGCCAGTCTCAGGAAGAGGAGTACACTGGGCATGGGGTTAGATTGGCCACTCTCAAGTTTTAGTGACATTCTTTGTGATCCTGACAGCAACTCACAGGTCATCCACTCCTGGCTTTCCTTCTTTAAAACATAATTAATACTTTTCTCTGACCATGCCAATTAGCAGATCGTCATTCAGAAAGCAATTCAAAGATAAAAAGTGACGAACATGGAGTGGTGTCAACCAGAGGACTGTAGATCCAAATCTAGTATAGAATTTTTGAGTCAGACCCTGATGGCCATTTACTGTAGCAAAGTCAAACAAGAATGTCTAATAATTGATTTTCAGAGCTGGCATAAGGTTCTGTTTCCCATTCTCTTCCCAATGAACAGAAGAAGCCGGTGACATTTCAGCACTGAGTTATCAATATGCCCTTACAGGAATGCTTCACTTAGTGGAGAAAGTCTGGGCTGGACGTACCTGTAGGATCAATCTGTGCTAAGCATACCCAGTGTCAGTAGGACACTACTGAAGGATATGGAGAACAAGGATGCTCTTTCTGTGAATTGAGCTTGTGCAATTAGATCCCATAAGGGATGTAAGTGCCTAGAATGTGTCTGGTTTTCATTTGGGCAGCGTAAGGCAAAACTGACACTTGCTGCAGATAATCAAAGATGGACTCTGGTACTGAGAGAAGGGATTTATTTCTTTCTGTCATATCCAGAAAAATGATTGACATAATTTGAGAAAAGCTTGCAGCCTGCATTCAGTATTACACGGCTGGACTTCAAACTCAGCACAGATGGGAGTCAAGGGGTCTCAGAACGATGAAAAGCCTTCCAGGCTGGCTGTCCAGTAGCAAGCCGGATACAGGGGTTTAAAATGGAGGGTTTTCATCTGAAACCCCTAGCACATGTCTCAGAGCAGCAGACTGGTTCACATGTCCACTTATCATGGGGGAATGAAAATTCCCCTTTGAAGGACAGATGCCTACAGCCCTTCTTTTTGGGGAATGGCGGTAGGAGTAGAACAAGGCTGGCTCTTCTGATACTATGCTGGTAGCACAGCTCGCCACTGTTTATATATTAATCTGAAAGTTGGAGTGCTCCTTCATGAAATTGAGAGACTTAGATTAAATTCCTTCATCCAGCTGGAAGCTCTAATGTATGACAGCACTTCTAACTCATGATGAAGTCATGCCATTGTGTAGTAAATAATTCAAACTATAGGCCAAAATGAGAGAGGAAGACAGATTTCTGGTTCCCATTCTCAACATTGCTAAATTTAGAATAAGCAACAATCACCAAATAAAATACAGAAGTCGATGAAGAGAGTCTTCTTTTTCATGGTTCCTCCTCTGTCCCAAAGCTCGCAGAGTCATACTTCACCTCTAATTTATGTCAGGTTTCTCAAAAAAAAGGGAGATAAAAGTACTAGATGAGATTTTTAGGGAGAGTTGCTGTCTTAAGAGACAAACTGATAGTAGTTGCTTTTGCTGGTAGCCAATAGCATTAACAGGACAAAGAAAGCATTGGCACAAACTGCCTGTATTAATCCACACCGTACGAGAACATTTTGTGCTGTCCTTCAGGATTATATGTGTGCTTATAAAACAGTCCTTTCCAGGCTTCTTTCAGATCCACATCATCCCCTAAACTCAAACTATCAACTTTGGGTTCCAGCTGTAACATGTGCTCATGGCCTAGCTGAATATAGGGCCTGACTAGAGCTCGTGTAAATTAATAATTCAGGCTAATTAGCAGAAGACTGAAGCATGGCATGAGAGAAAACATATTCCAGGCATACTAAATTAATAACTTCTAACATTGCTAGATAGGCAAAGTGAGAAGCGCAGCAACAGTGAGGAGTGTGTTACACTTGTACCTTACAGAAGTAAAGATGAAGGAAACGAGAAACAATTTGCAGGTAATATGTAGGGAATGTGGATTAAGAGATCAAATGCAATCTGCAGCTTTTTCATTCCACAGACCTGAAGACCTATATCTGTACATCAACCATATAATTTTGATGTAGATTTCAACATACTAACGTGAAATTCCAGACGTATATGCAAAGGTTGTGTTCTTGGTTCCTTCAGCAAACTGACCACTTTTTGAAGAAACACAGCCTCCCTGGGCTTGTGCGGGTAGCAGTTTTAACTTCTTTCAGACTGAACAAGAAGTAAGAAAAACTTGAATGCCTAGCATTTGCACAAAGGATTTTAGAGAGAATTGTGGCCTTACCTCAATGAAATAAAATTTCAACTTCTGTATTTATGGAGATCAGAAAAAAGCCTCGGAGTTCTTGTCTAAAAAGGATAGTCTTTCCTTCTTAGGGAGCATAACTCCAGATTTGATTAGATCTATTAATGAGGTCAAATGATGCTTTTAGGCTGGTAGCTAATGTAAACCAAATCTATTTATCACTTTGGCAGTGGTTCCTGCAACAAAGTTAATGACCATTACAGCATTTATAGTTAGCCAATCAGGAATGGTGCTTTTTCTGCAAAAAGGCAGAAGTTAGTAATCAATCATCATCATCCTCATCATAATAGTGCTGCTAAATGAGCTTCTGAAAAAGAAGAGCAACATGGCTATTAACCTTAACCGTACCTTGAAAATAGATTTCTTGCTACAAAGGCCACTACTGATACGTGGGTTGTAGCCTTGATAGCTTCTTGCAGAATAAAGGAGGTCGAAATACTAGGTAAGGCCACAACCCATATTTAGATTCTTTGCTTTAGTCTTTTAAGAGAAAACGGAACACTTAAAAAGAGAAGGGTCAAAGCTTGCTATTTTTTTAAATAGCAGGTGAAAAGAACATTTTGTCCAAGGGACTTGAGTTGTATACAGTTGGTGAATAATCAAATTAAATTTCTTTTTTCTGTAGTAGCAGTGTAAGTGTCTAATAATATACAGATTCCACAAAACCTCATCTTTGTAATATCTTCTGATACACATCTTCATAGTGACAGCCATGTGCAGAACAAAGCAGACTGCTGCAGAAGCTGTTGTGCACATTCATGCCAGTGGTGCTTTCTTGGGAAGTTTGGCTTGGCAGGGAAGAAGTGAGGGGAGTTATCTTTTGTGGTGCTAGTTGAAGCAGAGGTGAGACGTGCCATGGGAATGGATCTCTCTTTCCATCCCAGCACTGGGATGAGACTTGGGATAGCTGGGCTGTTGGTACCTACTCCCTTGAAATTTACAAAGCTGGTGTAAATATCCTGACCAGCACCTCTGCTCAATAGATAGAGGTCATGAAAAAACATTTTAGTTTGAATGCCTGGGGCAAGCCTGGGACCATTCAGTCCTTCAGCGCACCCCCCCCAGGCAGTCTGGCAGACTACACACTGCAGAACAGCTCACCTAGCCACCCTGGCCTGCTAGACGTGCATCATGTACCAGTGCAGCAGAGCCCACACTGTTATGCCCCCAATCCCACGAAGCAGTGTCACCCATGTAACGTTCTCAAAACACCTGCAGCATGGACAGTTTACTCTCTGCCCTTTCCTGAGCTGAGCAGAGTGCCACATCAAGGACAGAGGTGCCTGCCAGGAATGGTCTCCCACGTACCCTTGCACAACTGAATCAATACAGAATTTGAGGTCCCTTGGAAAAAATGCATATGTACAGCCACAGCCAGGCTCGCTTAGTCCCACCGAGGTGAGCAGAGCTAGCCAGGAGTGGAATAGCACAGTTGCAGAGCACCCTGCTCTGCTGCGCTCTATGACTGACACATGGTATGAGCCCTTGCCTGCATATGGTGCACCCGATCAGGCATTGCTGGCCATGCACCAAGACCAGGATTACCTAGCAATCCTAGCATCCACTTGCATCCAGATTTGGGAGGACACTGGACCAATGAAGTGTATCTTATTGATGATCTCTGTGAACGTGTGTGTGGCTTATGCTGGTTGTGCCTGCCAGCAACTGCACGTAAGTATTATAGGGCCATTCTTGGTGTTACAGACACCTTAGAAACAAAGGTGACAGACTGTGTGGGATGTTTCAGTCGTGGTGACTAGGGTTAAGGAATTTCATCTCACACTGAGGGTTCAGTGTAGAAGTGCATGACATAGAACCATGTCTGGAAAAAATCAAGTCCTATTAGCTTTAGGTCAGAATTAGCATTGTCAGAGTGTCCATGTTTTGATTGCAGGTCTAGAAACACAGTGATGAAGGCTTCATAAATGACTATTCACTTTAGACAGCTTGTTTGTTCTTGTGGCTTATCACCGATTCTCTGTCTCAGAAGAGTCTTCTTAGGACCTATTTTGGATTATCTCCAAAATCAGTTCTAACATAAGCGTAGTCCTGAGGTGCCTCAGGAGCTCAAGTGCTAGAAATGCCTTCTGGGAAAGAGTGGAGGTCACAGACAAGACTCTGTGGCCTGAAGAGTTATTAAATGTACAGCATTTCAAATTGGGGCCTTCCTATTAAAAGCTGCCACCTGCAAGACCAGAAAGAGACATTGTTGAAATCTGTTTTGTCTCAGGCTAGCTGCTATTGCCTCGATAACACAGCTGGCTCAGGCACTCCTTTTGGAGGGTCCCGGCCTAAGAGAGTCTCTTGTTTCAGGACTCAGTCTTGGCCATAACCTTGGCCACCGGTGAGTTGTGGAGGTGCCAGGCTGGCTGGCTGAGTTCCCTCCAGAAGGAGGGCATTCATGTCCTAGGCGGACAGGATCCTAGGAGGATCTTGTTGAGGTGATAGAAGGGGTATTTAGCAAGGGTTGTGCACAAGGGAGTGCTAGACAACGTGCTTGGACAGACTGGATCTGGTAGTGTACAAGCCTGGTGCATTCTTGTAGGCTGATGGTTGGACAAGGGCACAGCTCCTGTGAGCAGTCAGTTAGACCAAGATGCGCACGTACCCACCACACAGGCTTGGGTTCTTACTCTGTAAAGCCTCTCAGGCAAAACTGTCTTTTTAGTTCATCTGTGTGCACTGTCTAATCTGGTGAGGCATTTCTTCTGAGTCGGTGCCTTTAGGCACTACCCACACACAAATGAGTGTCTGTTAATAATGATAATATTTAATGAAGGAATCTTGTTCAGAGTTATATCTGTACCTTTAAAATAACAGATCAAGAAATGCAGATATTCAGTTGATTTCACTGGGTATACACTATTGCCCAGCAAAAGAAATATGCTTTTACAGATACATTCCTGTCACAAAAAGAAATATGGCTTCTCGTATGAGCAGTTACTGCCTACATACTGCAATTGGCCTAACATACAGAAAAAATTTAAAAACAAAGCTTTAATTCTAGCTGGAAGAAGGAGATTGGTTTTTATTGCTCCTTGATTGTTTTTATAATTGATTTATCACTACTACAGCTATGCAATTAATTTTTTTTTTAAATCATTCCTGGACATTGAAGATATGAAAAATTTCCCAAACCTATTAGAAATTAGCCTTTCTCACTGCTTACCATGCTTAAGTACACAAATGCTTACCTGATGAAGCAATTTTAAAAAATGAAAAACACCAGCAAAGGCTTTTATGTCTGAAAATATTAATCAATTTTAGAAATTAACTGTTCCCACAATTCTTAATTGCAGAATACATCTGTTTCTTTAATAAGTGGATGTCAGATATAATGCATATATATATATAGAAAATGTTCTATGATGTAGATGACTCTTTTTAACCTGTCTTTATCCTGCCTATCAGAAGGGGAAAAACAGGTTCATCCCAGGCCTTTTCAAGGCCTGGATAAAACCAGATATATGAACCTGCTTAGTATCTGTTCAAAGACAATAATATGGCTCTACCAGGCTGTGTAATGGATAGAGGCAAAAGATCAAGTCCTAAGGGAAATGGTGTTATACTTTTTACGAACAAAAAGGATTTGATTCTTTACAAGTTGATAATACTTCACATTTTGACATTTTGGTCTTATTTCACTGAGAATTTCACCAAAATTTTTAATAAGGTGGCAAATGAAAATCTGAACTGGCAACAAGGCTGAGGAACAGGAGGATTGTTTCGATGTGTTAAGTTCATCAGTTTGGTATGTATGAGGAGTAAATTGTATTTACTCTGTGCTATCCCATACTTTAGTGCTTTGTCTGAGTATACGGACTCTGGATACAATCTTGCTGGCTAGATAATAAAATGGCTGGAGTCAGGGAAAAAAAAAAGATCATTTTTAAACCCTTAAATAAGAAGTGAAAAATTATTATTAAAGTAGCACATCATGACAAATGAAACTTAAGTCTCTTTGTTTATGCTACAGCTCTATGGTGATAAACAAAATTAAGTTTTAAGGTCCCAAACACTCTGCAAGCCTGGAACATTTTCAGAGCACAGCATGCCATTACGCTCTCCGTGGGACAATAATTACCCTGCTGACAGTAACTGTTCCACACCCGGGTGGGAAGTGCCATGTTTCAGTCCTTCTTCTCAGCAGCATCACTGTTTTGTATGAAACAGCCATGCAGAAAATCTGGAAGCGGTCCTCTGACTTGCTGCTTGGGAAGAAGCAGAGTGAAGGAGGTGCCCTGAGGGCTGAGGAAGGCTCCTGGCGCTGCAGTAGCTGAGGTGCCAGTGAGATGTGTCAGAAATATCACAGCCTTGAGGGGCCTGGCGCTGGGACCCGGGGCGCCTCTGATGTATGCTTGGCTCTGGTGTCACACAGGGCGCCCGATGCTAGTGATTTAGTGTGCTGGAGGGGTTCCTTCTGGGTGTGAGTTTGTGTTGCCTCTGTAGTACCAGGAGCCACGCAGCATGCACGCACTCCAGGGTGGCGCTTGAGGTGCTTCCTCCGGTGGGATCTGAGGTTGACGCTGCACCCCAGGCTGCTTTCTGGTGTACTTGCTTGCAACATGCGCATGGCATCCTTCAGCACTTAGCTCCCTACACTTACGGGATGCCTGCTTAGGACCTGCAGCTGACATGAACTTTGCTGCTGGCAAAGACATAGCAGGCACTCGTGATCCTGGAAACATGCTCACAGCAAATGAAGCCCCTGTTGTTTCCTGTGCACCACACCAGTCAGTAATGTAGACAAATGCTCCCACAGTGTCTTCTATATGATGCTAACCAAAGTAATGTTATTCTATATGTATTAATGTCTGCATCTCTGCAGTTCAGATATTATTACCTACCTCCTTTATATGACACTTTGTGATCTACTGATGAAAAGTACTATATACGAGCCATTTTTATTTGAGACCTTCTAAATGAATATTAAATCTCAGTAAGGAATAAAACTGGTTATTAGTTTCAGTGGGAACTTAGTGTATTACTTCAATGGTTGTTAATTCTTTCAATAGTAGCTGTTGTCCTTTAAACCCTAAGCCATCATGTAATAGCATCCTGTGTTAAGTTTGTATATGTTAACAGACCATTGGCTTACAGACGGATACAGTTTCTATAAGTTCATCTTGTCAGAAATCACAAATCAGTTCCTTTTTGTAAAGGACTTTACCCCTGCAAAATATTTTATAAAAAAGTGTGCCAAATTAGCTTTTCCTTCCTTGGCAATGGAGTTTTTACCTAGCTTTGGCACTTATAACATCCAACATGTACTATGCATGACTAATTCTGGTATGCAAGAAATATGATTACTGTTTTGAAAATTGAAATACAACCCTGGCCCTCATATTCGCAGGGCAAACCTTGAAAATGTGACACAAATAACATTTCCAAGTGTTCAGAAACTGAGAAGGAAGGTAAAAGAAAACCAGTGTTCATCACATACAATGAACGAAATCAGCTAAGAAAATGAAATATATATAGGCATAACTGATTTTCTTCCCATCAATTTCATTACTTTTGAATCTTATTCTCTTCATTTCTGAGTCCTGGGATTGATATCACTGCAGTATTTTGTCCCTTTGAAAATTCCAGTTCCAGGTCAGAGGGAGTTGCATGACTTTTATTTTACTGTTTTTTTTCCTTCAGACTATCAATCAAAGTTTGACGTGCAACATATTGTATATGTCACAGGAAAAGTGAAATGTGTTTTAACCACAAAATACAATTGTCCACATGATGGAAAGCAGTCATCTCAAGCTGCTACAGATTTGTTCGTCAGAGTTGAATATTAGCCCCATGGGTTGTTTTGTCCCTTCTCAAGAAAGGATTTGGCCTCAGCTGGTGTGGGTACATAGAGTTTTTGGAAAGCCTTCAACAAACCTGTCTGGCTTCCAGGTCTGGTTGGAGGCTCCAGCTTTCTTCATCTTCCCCAGCTGCTCAGTGTGCCCAGTGCTTTGACTGGCAATTATCTAGAGCCTGAATTCACTGATTTTATTTTAAAAGCTTTATGGCAGCAGATATATGAACCGATAGGAAGCATCAGTCTAAAAATATTATATACTTGATTAGAAAGCATGTTCCACCAAAGTCTTTCCTTTCCCTACACTGTTTTCTGTAGTAAGTGACCTAGAGATTTTGCCGGAAAGGGAAGACTGTTTTATTTGTCACGCTGGCCAGCGTTGCAGCCCTTCACAAGGGACGCGCTGTGCAGCAGGGAGCTGGGCTGCTGGTTCCTCCTTTGGGCCATTGCGTGCCAAGTGGGGGAATATCGTTCTTTCATAGAGGGCAATGGAAGAAACGGCTGTATTTGCTGGAGGAAGGGGGAGGCAGGAGCAGGCAGGAGGGCTGGGAGCTGTGAGAGGGTGAGAGGAGAGGCGGCAGCCCCGCAGAAGCACGGCACTGCTGGGAAGGGCAGCCAGGTGCCTGACACCACAGGAGGGACCTTCCCAAGGAGCCTATGGGGCCACCAAGGAGGCTCTGCAATGGTGGTTGAGCTGAAAACAAGCCCAAGAGAGCGGCCCCAACTAGCAGTGACACAGCCAGCAGAGGGGAGATCTGTTTTAACTCTCTTCTGCTCATATTCTGTTTCATTTTGATTCAGGGGGGAATGGGCAGGTTAACAGAGAAGCTTTTTTCATTTTAGTGTCTATACAGATGAAACTTGACATTTGAGCATGAAGGCCTTTGCAGTCTCTCTGAGGTACTTCCCTCAAGAAGGAGACATCTCAGCAGCTTCACTTCGTCGCTCTGGCTGCCTCACCATCCTGTCTCACCTGGAAACTCCCCTGCCTTGCTTTCTCCCTCATATGTCTCAAGAGATGAGGGGCAGAGAAGCTGATGAGACTGAGCAGTGAGAAGCCAGGGGAGAGAGGGAGCAAAACACGTTGGAAAGAAGGAGAGAGAGATAGCAACAGAGACAGAAATAGTTCTGTTCTGCAAAAAGAAGATACGCTGTTGGGTAGATGTGTTTTACCATGACAGAGAACCTATCACATGCCCTAAAAGGTGAATTAATACCAGCAATAATAAAAGTAAATGACCTGCAAATTCCAATAATAGGTGTGGGTTTGCCTTCAGGTAAATATTTTAGTCATTTTATGCATTTTGACTTCCGGCTTTGGGAGCATACAGTAGGCACATCAGATGCTCAAGCAGCCCAAGCACCTCGGCTAAATTTGTAGCCATATCTAGGATTACTGCTAAATTCAATGTCAGTTTATTTGCAAAGACTGGGATATTCAGTCATACAAAGTTTGCATAATTTTGCATGATAATGTCTAACAAAGAAGCTATAGGCAGGAGTATATTCAATGACTGAAGTGATCAGTTCACTCTCACAGACTGTTTTGCATGTGGGGAACTTTCACTGTCAAAACAGCTCTTAGCTCAGTTAAAGCTTCAGTAACTTCCATAAACTATTCATAGAGATAGTCTTACGCAACTGCACATGCTCAAAAAATAGAGAAGGGGGGAAGTGGCAACATGAGAGCATTCGTTAAGATATTTAGTAATGATTCCTTCTAGTGATGGGTCAAAAGTAGTGTCGTTAACTTGAACCACATAAAAAATCTGTGGTAAATGTAAGAAAGAAAAATAATATTTTGCAAACATGCTATTAGAGCAAGAGAGCATACATAAGAGTGGGGTGGAAATGTAGCTGTATAAGCCTGAAGGCTAGTATTTAAATCATAGGTATTTGTAAGTATGTATTTGCAGTTTTTATCTTCCTCTTTTACAAGTCATTTTACCATGTATCAGCATTTCCTTTTCTTTGCATTGATCACCTTTGTATTCCATCTGCTGTGAATAGTGGTATCTATTACCTGGGTCCTTGCTCTCAGTACATTTGCTTTTTCTTTAAGTAACTTCTAATGAAAGTCAAATTGATTCCCAGAATGTGACCCCTGGGAAGTTTCTATACAGAAAGTCTGAATATGGCTATATATGGGGTTTGCTTCCTGATTAGAAGCTGTAAGTGCAAAAAGCTAAGATAAAACTATGGTTTAGTAAATGAAAACTGCCGGTGCCCTCATGTTCAGGCTACCAGAGCTTTAGATCAATGCAATGCGCTTCACATACAATTATTTGGCAGTTGCAGCTTCCTGTTAAGTATCATCACGCCCTCTCTGAAACATAGATTATTAATATTTATCAATTCCGACATGCCATGGGCCTCCTTTGCAGAATAATATGGAAGCTGCCATCATCTCATAGTCCTTTGCTGTCATGGTTTAAATGGAGCTGCTTAATTGCTTAATTGGGAGTTGTCAGTGGACAACATTTTTGGTATGGAAGTCTTCACTTTTTAATTCAGCTCCTTTCTTCAGTTCTTCCTTGCCCTTCCCTCTCTTTGGGTTCTAAGTTAATAAAGTTTGCTCTGACATTGAACACAGAAAGGGAAGAAAATTATTAGGATGAAGGATTTCATTCTCTTTTACAGACTGTAGCACTTTGATGCTGTTACACGTTTTGTGACTTCCCTCTTACTGTCTTTCCTCTGGAGTCAAATGTCCTCTGAGGCATTTGATAATTTTAGATCATCTAACGGGAATGTCAGTTTTAGACCCAAGGCCTGTACCTCTCCAAGCATTTTGTGTAAGGCCAAGTAAGGATATCTTTATACAAAGGACATAATTTGTAGCTCTTAAATTTAATAACTCAGTAATACATCCTTTCCTTTGAATCTAGCATATTCAGTGGAACAAGATTTAATGACAGATTGGGACAGAAGCTATATTTAGTGCACCGCAGTAGAAGCAAAGCGGTGGAGTGAAGCAGTCAGTCCTGTGGACCCAGCCCCACACTGCAAACTTTGTCGGGGTAATGCTTCGGTTTATGTTTTCTCCCATGGGCCAAGTGCCTTTTGCAGTTGGAGCACTGTTAGGTGAGCTCTGGGAGCGTATATTCCCATTCGGTCCATTGTGCCCTCCCAGATTGCGGCCTAACATCAAGTCCAAGCGTGGTATATGGGTACAGTCTGGAGATATGCCTCATAAATGCACTCCTAAGCCCAAATTAAAATGATAATGTAAGCACATCACAGCTGCTGTATTTGTGAAATGCTACAAATGCATCCAATGACTCACAATATGCACACAACCCTGGCTGGCGTTAGTGAAAGGAAGCGACAGAGAGGGATGAGAGAGCTCACAACTCCTTTAGCTGCATCCAGGTCTGACTGATGTTCAGCATGAGTGAACGATGCAAAATCGGTACCCAAAATGCCTCAATTATCAAGGTAATCCTAGAGCTTACTCTTTTCAGTGCCCTGCTAGAAGTAAGCCATGCGTTTCATTTTCTCTGCACTCTCCTTTTACAGATATAGGCTTCATTCCTGCGTGTCTGAGTAAAGTCCTAGAGCGTGCCCTGTTTGGATTGGATCAATAAGACTAATTCAAGACCTTATTTACTAACTATGCTACTCAGCAGATCCCCTCCTATAGATTTGTTTGTAAGATCCTTGTGGAATCACCGAATCATATAGCGATTCATGACAGCTTCTTCAAAATGAATATTCTGTATTTGCCCACAGGAGCAAAACAAAGAAAATAGCACTGAAATACCAGAAAGTTTACACACATATTAATTATCCTTAAACCAATACCTTTTCCTTGACTGCATAGGTAAGTATTGCTTGTTTCAAAGCACCCCCTTGTGCAGGCACTGGGTAAGACAAGTTGTACAAGAAAGCTTCTGGCTCCCTGACACCTCGGTCGCTTGGTCAGGATCTGTGTTTTTCATGTCACCCACCCTGCTTTGTCTGACACAGAAGTCTTGTGTTCAATGGATCATGTCCGAAGACCTCCTGAGGTTTCAAACTGCACCACTGAACCTGATCAAACTGGTTTAATATAGATGGTGGTGGTCTTCAAACTGTAGATTCCCTTTGTTGTCCATTTAAACACTGGAAAAATTAAATTCTTTGAAACTCTGGCATAAGTGTGGGTAAAATTCAACTGGAATTAACCAATGTAAATTTCCAAAGTGAGCCACTGTGCAAAACCAAGAAAGTTCATATACTGTTGGTAAGGTTTTTATACATATTATTCACAGTTGATCAAAAGGCTGAAAAATTAAAGGCTGTAGACTTGAGTCTTCCAAAGTGACTAGTGACATCAGTCATTTCATTCTGGCCTCTCCATCTTTAGACAACTTTATAGAAAACTAATATTGAAAAACTTATCTTTTTCTGGAATTCAAGCCTCTCTGGCAGCGTCATGAATTGAGGAGCACAAATATGAAAACGCTCAAAGTCTTTGGTAATTATGGAAAATCTTGTCCGTATTATGTAAAATGATTAACATTTAAAATTATTTAAATAATGCCTTTGAAAGGAAACAAACGTCGCTTCAAAGGCAGTGATAACTGTATGTTTCACTTGTCTTAAATCTAACCGGTACATCCACTGATTTGGCAATCTCTGTCAGTTCGAATGAGCCATCTCCTTGACAGAGATAGTACACTTTTATTGGGAAAAAAAATCCATTCCTTTTTGCTTTTTCAGACTTGAATGTTGAAGTTGTTGTGGAAATATCTAGATTTTGGGTTACCGCAATTTTTTTTTCCTTTATTGCTTATGCTTTGTTTAATAAAAAAGGAAGTATATTTTCTTTGAAGAGAGAAATAAGGAATTCTGCATAATTCTTGGTGTCTCAGATATTAATTTGATGATCATTTAATTGCATCACAAGAGCTATTGGGTGAAATTAAATTACAAACAGATAAGAGCAGACAATGCATTATAAAAAAGAAGCTGAGGTATCTGCAAGTGTTTCAAATGCTCCCCAAGGCACCCTACATTGTTCATGCTCCAGAGAACCGAGGCGGCAGTGCCAGAATACCACTTTACCCAACAGTTTCAGCACAAAGGCACCTGACTTCACTACCTACACAAGCTTTTTCATCTGTAGGATGCATATGCATATAACCTATTAACACCCACATTCCCTGTCTCCTCAATTCCTTGGTTCTCCCAGCTTACCCGCATTTGATGTGTCCCTCCTCTCTTTCCTCCCACGGTGCCACCCTCCTGGCAGAACCCCATCCCATATTCTTGCTGCTCCCCATATTTGCTGGCATCATGCTTCAAGTACTGCTGACAAGGCAGCAAAACAAATAGCTGATAAATTTGGGCACAGCATTCATTTCATATTGACATAGCTCCTGTAGATTAGCTCAGATATAGTGTTATGTAAATACCATTTCAGATGCTAAGTGTCTAACAGACTAAGTACACTTAGAATTTGAGAAGAACAGACATGACCTGTGAAAGGTGAAGGTTTTACATTTCTGAGTGCTGGATGAAAAAAAATTAAAAATTTGTAGGAGTGTCAGTTGTGCTACAAAGTGTTACCACACCAGATTCGAAGACAAAACGAAATCATTAATGCATTAAATACAGATTTTAAGTTGTGATAAGTGCAGACCTAATGCAACTTTAACTGCAGAATTGCTGCTGCTGACTCCATAAAATACATCCCATAAACAGCTGTTAATCTGTTCACTGTTTATCTTTTAACATTCATTTGTTTAGTAATCAGTTCTCATTTGTTCTACATATGGTACAGCTTCCCTTTTATAGCAGCTGCATTTAATGAACATTTGGAAGCACAAAAGTATTACAGAAATTATTGTTTAACTATTTTTCTGCATTATTTTTGTATCTGTCACCAAGGACATTTGAATAAAAGTTAGAAATAAGGTCATTAAATTTAGAATAAGGAAGGTATAGGCGCTTTGTCCTCCTCCTCAACTGGTAATTTGTAGTGGAAGTTCCTGTGACCATGCTCCAGACTCTGCTTAGCTCCTTTAAGCAATTAATTTTCTCTATTTATACTGTCCATTCCCTTTTGTGATTCACTGACGTCAACATGTCAAATTTGATTCACTCTTCGGTTTTGCTCTGTATCATATTAGAGACCTTTAGGTAATGCACTGAGAGAGTATCTTGCAGACCTGATAGACTGAGTGCATTTTGAGATTTTTTGAAAATGACAGTTTACAAGATTTAAAGTTTTGTGAGGTGTTCTGGTTAAATGTGGACATCAGTGGTCATTAAAGCTGATTCATATGAAGATAATTCCCTTCTGGAGTTCTTGTGTTTAAGTGTCATCTTAATTCCTTTTTTCTAAAAATTCTGATCTTTAACAAGACCATTTTATCGTAGTAAATGTTCTCTGTTATTTATTCATGCTTCAGCCACGTCCAGCATCCTGGACTGAATGAATAAACGGAACATATGCTTTTCTTTATAGGAAAGTATAGGTGAGAGTATAGCTCTGTACTGAAGCTTTGCTAGCGTTAGGGCACGATGACGAATAGGGCAAATGCCCTTGGATTGGACAGTCCTTTGTCCTTGGTCAGTCTTTACTGGTGACCTTGACCTGCATGTGTTGTGAGGAGTCTCTGAGTCTGTCAAGTACAGCAGTGGGCAGAGAAGAAGGGCTGCTCATTAAAACTGACTGCTTGGATCGGATGCCATTCCAGAAAAGGGAAATTCCCAGTCAGTTCCACCCGATTCAGCCACAATGCCAGGTGGGTTGGGGAGATAATTAAAGAAAGAAGCAAGTAATTGCCTAAATGTGCCGAGCATTTTACAGATTTTCACAGTGTAAATATGTTGGACATATTGTTTTCAGATGGTTGATTAATCAAAATAGCTGCAAGTGAGTTTGATATGTGTCACCAGGCATGTAAATAGATAGATGTGTTAAATTGGCGTTGTGTGTTCAAACGCTCAGTTGGGAGAAATACACAAATGATGACAGGATATTTTAGAAAGGATTTCAGGTATTTCTGCAAGGCATTTTCATTGAAAAAGGCTTAGCTGTGAGAGAAATGTGCTTGTTTCTAAATTTAACCCTACTAACAGTTTACCACCTTCTTTTTGTGTGTGTTTCTTTTTCTTTTCCAGTGCCACCTTGGGCCTTAATAGCCATAGCCATAGTTGCAGTCCTATTAATCCTTACCTGCTGCTTTTGTCTCTGTAAGAAATGCTTGTTCAAAAAGAAGAACAAGAAGAAGGGAAAAGAGAAGGGAGGGAAGAATGCTATTAACATGAAAGATGTTAAAGATTTAGGGAAAACCATGAAAGACCAGGTAAAGTACCTCTCCTTTTCTTGACCTCTTGAGTTGCATTTGAAGGTTTCTCTTTGATGTATCTACAAAAAGTTCTGCTTGTTGCCTCAGTAGTGGCTCTGTGAAGAGGGGACTGATTGGCAGCATCTTCTCAGTGGTATCACAAAAGATGAATCTGGGTGTGGCATCACTGATAAAGCAGTCAGCCAGTTTCCCTGCTCTGCTAAAAAAAAACTGAGCAGGCATATAATGACTCATCTGGAAGGGGCAAGTTTATTGAGAGTATCTTGTTTGTCCCCAAAATGAAGCAAATGTGCACGGTTTTCACTGTCCTTTTTCAAGACTTTGACCAGGACCTAGTACAATGTGTGTATATCTTTCTAGCAGCATTTCTGAGCTTACATGATAAACAAAAGTAGCTCTGAACTCTAAATCTCTTTTTACACAAAAGCAGATCAGCAGAGAAAGAAACAACAGTATAGAAGAAAAAAATGAGAAGCATAGAAACAAGGGAAAACAACCAAAAAGGAAGAGCACGGGGCATTCAACACAATGATGTTGGGAGAATTCATTTTGTACTAGAGAAGAGGAGATTAAAGATAACAGGCCATACTTGTAGCTGTAAGTCAACTGAGTAACTTGGAGGAAAAGATTAGCATAATGCCCTTTGAGCAGCATCATTTTCACAAGGGCAGAAAAACTTGTCCTTCAGATCTGCTTCATGCAAGAGAAGCAGAAGGTTGCAGGACCTAATCCTCAGAGCCATAGACTTGACTAACATGTTCCTGAAAGAAAATAAATCTTTTTTTTTAACAGGGTTTTAGTATTGTCCTTCCTGGAGCAAACTGTTGAGCATAAGCAGAAGAATGGGGAAATAAATATGAAGTATCCATGTGTCCTCACTGCATTGCCAGATTTCATAAGCTAAGAAGGCAAAGGGCTATATTTTTCAAACAGAAAGTGCTGAAGAGATTTAGAGAATTGCTTTGCAAAACCTCTTCATTAGGAGCCAATAACAGTAAAGATATTGCATGGTCAAGTCTGTGCTTCCAAGGCCCCTGGTAAGGTTGAGCCAGAGCAGTCTAGGAGCACTTATCCAGCCAAAGAGAGAGGATAAAAGCATGGTCAGGAATGAGCAGTTTCTTCCACAAGTTGGGATCTAGTGTAGAAGAAAGCTGGGCTGAAGGCAAGTTGATTAGAAGTACAAGCCAAAGCTGAGAACCCGAGGACTAGGGCCACCTGATTGGGAACAAGATCCAAGAAGGGAAGCCTAGAGCACAGGAGCTAAGAGGCCCATGGAGCAGTGCAGAACAAGTGGTGAGATGCCACTGTACAGTGATGGAGCAGCCACCAATGTGGCTCATCAGCCAGTCTTTAAGAGTCCTGGAACAGGTTAGCATGCTTCTCCAGGCACATAAGATGTGATAGGGGAAGAGCAAAATCAGGACAGTGGATGAGGAAGCCTTACAAGTCTGATGACTAGCTGCAGCTGGATCACATGAGTGGAGCCTGAAAGGAGCTCAGATAAGGGGAGGAAAATAATGGATAAGCTTCAAAGGTACAGAGCTATCAATCAGAGCTGTTTCCAGTTTCCATTATCAGACAAAGGGACAGTTGTTGTTCTTGCTCAGCAGACATTATGGAAAGAAAATAACTGAAGATCCAGTTGTTTTATTCCTGTTCATGCTACTGAATTGCAGTAGCCATTACTAAAATGTTGATTCATTAGACAGTAGTTAACTTTTCTAGTCTATACACTACACCAATAAAGTAAACCTTGGCAAAATTTGTTACTTTTAAGCTGTATATATCAACATGTTATAGTGACCACTGTACATACTGTCATCATGTGAGTGATGAAGGAAAGAGTGAGGCTTGATCTGACACAATCTGTTTTGGTTCTCAGACCATAAATACACATTGCATGCTTACAGCTAATGAAGTTCACACCAGTTGACCGTCCTAGGTGTACTCATGTGTCTACATGCTAGTAGGCTATACAAAGCAGATTTCTCTACAGCCATCCCAGATTGCCTTACCGCAACTAACAGAGTCCTGCACAGGCACAAAGAGTGAACGGCTGGAAACCTCTGCATCCACATTGCAAGTGGAGCACTTTAGATAGCGCCCTGGTGCGCAGCTTCAACCTTGGTTCCACCTGGAGAGAAGATGCTTCGTGTGCCACACTGGTGTACTGGAGTGCATGACACCAACACAAGACAAATTCACACCTGAAAACAATCTCATCTGTACACAAAATCACTAACGTAGATGCAGCTATTCTAAGGTTAGGAATATTAGTGAGGCCGAGCTCAAAAAACAACAGAGCAGAAATTTTGAGTTCTCCCTTGAGAAAGATTTTATGCTGATTTTGTTTTCTCTGTATGCTGAATGTGAAACAAACCCCTTTTCTTTAAGCACTTTAATTTATCATTCATAGATTCCCTGTATTTGATTTATGGACTTTGTTTTGAGCTATTAATATCAAGTAATTGTGAGATATTTCCTCCTCAGCAATGCATGGAAAATCAGATCACCAATTGTTGGGCTGCCCTGGGCTACTGTTAGCCAACTCCTCCCGTTGAACCAAGAATAATTTGGAAGAACTGTTTGATTATGCTTGTGGAAAAATTCCTTAAGATGTTTGTTATGTTCTACCAATGATAACAAACCTAATACTTTGTTGTAGGACAAATAATGTGCAATTTGTTGATTGATATTTATGTAGAATTTGTTCCATATCATGTAAGGCCATTGTTGTATTTACAATATATTATTAAGTGTTTTTAATTATATTCATTAGGACCTGGATAAATGACCATGGATTCTTGGAAAATGAATATTTTAAATGCAAAATTACATTATGTAATTAATATTGAGTTTCATTTCTATCTTTTTCATGGGAAAATTTGATAAAAAAACAAATCATGCATCTCTTGTCTACAAAGAGAGCTCAAACTTTGAAATGTTGCACAGATAGGTATTTTAAGATTATTGTATTCAAAATATTCTGTATAGTTATTTAAACATACTTTTGCCCAGACATTTTGGGATTTAACCAATATGTTTTGCACAGTTAAACCTAAGGAGGGTAGATTCTCAGTTGATGTAAATGTCAGACCTTTAATAAGTGGACAGATCACCAACTCCTCAGCAAAGCTTCCTCTTCACTGTCTGGGATTTCAAAAACAGGCCACTTAAATTAGCCCCTTAAATTCATACCTAGCAGTCTGATAGTGTACAGATGTTAAGTCCTTGGCATTCAATAACTTTTACCAACTTAATTCCTAATTTGTGAAATTTTAGCTTTTTTTTTTCTCTGTACAGCTAATAGTTTATTCTAACAGTTTAATCCTGAATTATCAGTACAAATTTTAATATACCTAGCTGAACTCAATGCAATGCAAAATGTGGAATATTTCAGTTAAGAGAATTGAACCGCTTTAGAGGCTCTGGCATAAAATAGAAAGGGGAATAACAAGAATGCCTTTTAGCTCTTTAAAGAAGCAAATTTTAATGTTAAAAAAAAGTAATTGAAGATCAAGATGTAACTCAAATGCCATTATAAAGGGCAACATACAGTACCAAAGGCCTGAAATGTTGTCAAAAAACCAAAAAGCTTAGTTCAGTCATTGTTAGGCCTGAACCTGCAAGTGCTAATTACTTTCTGCCTTCAGCTGAGAGTGCATAATAGCAGTTGATAGGCACTTGGCATCTTGCAAGATCCTAGTTCCCTAGGCACACAAAACTTGAAAGGGAGTAGCATTTGGTAAATTGAAAGTATCAGCTTCTGGAAATATAATTTCCATCTTAGTCTGGTTTTGTTTGTCAAAGAGAACTTCTGACCTACATGTACTCATGCTGACCTGCACATCCGTGCCAAGTCATTATAGAGCCATATAGCTTGACATAGTTAAAGATCCTTTTGACATAGAGACTCAGTTAGCTCGACAGTCACATGTGATAGCTAGATATTACAGAAAGTGAAACAGAATTTTGGTCTCTGTTAGAATATTCTTCAAAATGTCCACTTTCCTGAACACAACTTCAAATGAGAAACTGTTTATGAAATAATATAGATTATGAGCAAATGTAGTTGAGGTAAAGTGGGAGATGAGTTGAAAATAAGATTAGGTTATCAGTCTTGAAACCCGTTTCCATTGCAGGCAATGCTTACTTTTTCAAGCATAGTATACAGCTCTACCAAGGGCCACTGGAAGGATTAGATTCCTTCTAGGGGAGGCAAGTTTTTAATGAATGTACTACTATAAAAAGGTCATTTCTCCATGGTTTTTACTAATGTTTGTGTGTGGATGTTTTAATTTTTATTTCTTCCTTCTATGTCCTCCTTATCTATGTTGTGTCTCATGACTATTCTGGATTGTCACTTGCGGTAGGTTTATTTTGCTACTTGGACGTACCTAGTCTAAAGCTCTGATACATATAGTCTACTGACAGCTCTGGCTCCTCAGCTGAGATTTGTATGTAGTAGCTTTGATACACACATCAAGAGGCTGAACTAAATTGATTGGGTATTTTTTTGGTTGGGCTTATATTTGGGGGGAGGCTAGAGGAGGGCGAAAGAAAAGAGGTTGTCATTCTTGCTGTAGTTAAAATATTAAGTCAAACTGTACTAGAAAGCTCAAGTTTAAAATTGATAGGCACATAAAAAGAACTTGCTAATTTTATTTCGTTTTTGTATAAACGTCACCATATCAAAAGTAGACAAAAGCAGTCTATATTTTTAATGTCTTAGTTTCTAAGTGTTGCTAAAATGATTGGTACCTCATGAAACTTGCTGTGGGCTCTCGCATCATTTCAGTACAGTGCCCATGCTTTAAGTTCTTAGTGCTCCATACCAAACTCTTTTAAGTGGTCTTACTCCAGATTTCTGGTGGTGCAACTGAATGACAACTAGCACCAATGTTTTTATGAGATCTTCCTGTCACAGTTTTCATCTTTATAACATTCCAGTCTCTGCTGATGCCCCTGGTGGCTCCCACTACTTTTTTCTGCAGGAAAAAAAAAAAACCCCAAACACCCGGCTCCAGAGACACTATAATAGCTGCTGATTTATTGGGTCTGAATTTAATGCATTGGTACAGCAAAATTCTTACTTAAGCTCAGCCTGTGGGCTGAGGAAAGGAATAGACATAATCATTTCAGTCATGAACAGGGGCACTGAAAAATTACTAAAATTTGGCCCTATTGCTTGGAGAATAATTGTTGTGGTGGTCTGAACATTTGATTAGGTCACAAAGCATTTGTGGAGAAGGAGATTTAATAGCTCAGTCCTTTCTCATTGCATCAGGCTAAAACACTGTCACTAGTGAAAGATTTTTGGCTTACAGTGAATGTGTCTGTTAGGTGAAATAGGAGATTTGGGATCAGGTATATGTACTATGCCCTGGAGTATGAGGAGTATATTCTTGGCTCTGCTACTGACTTACTGTGGCCTTCAGTCAGGCACCTGACTTCTCTGTATGTTTGTTTTTCCTTTACATAGGCCTTCCTTTTACATCAGGGTTATGTACTGACTTAGAATATTCTGATTAATGTTCATGTATTAATAGCAGTGAAACATCAGGGCGTTATAAAGTAACATGATATTGAGAGCTGCAATTGCACCTAACTGAACTTCAACATGTAATTGTTTTCTTAGACTATTTCACCTTATGATTTTAGCAGTAAACACCCTTGCCCTCATGGAGACAAAATACTGAAGGAACATGCTTTTTAATGTTAGGTGCCCTGAAATATTTCAAAGCAGTGTGCGTTGACCTGGCAGCATGAAGACAATAGCCAAAATGAAGTCAGTAAAATCCACACTGACATCCAGAGAGCCTGGATTTCACTCAAAGGAACCCAAGCTTTATTGCCAGAAATAATCCAAGAGGATCTTTTTGAGGGACAGAAGCTCGGCAGTGGTATTTTCTTCCGCAATGTTTGCTTGTGTGCTTTGTTTTCGCAATTGAATGCCTAGACAATAGTGAGCGTATTTATTCCACAGTGCCACCTGTCTTGGTCTCAGCATGCCAGTTCCCATTCGTTGGCATCTTCAGCCCATGGTGACATCGATGCTCACCGTGGCTTATCCACAATGCAAGGAGACATCCTAATTCACATTCAGAAAGACAGCATGTGCTGCAGGTCCACTACAGTGTAGAAAATTAGTCAGAAACAATGGGGACAAGTCTTTCGTAGAAAACAAGGCCAATAAGTATACTGTGGTAGTCAAAATAGATTGACTGAGTCCCATTTGTACATTAATTCAACCTCAGGCTTGACCAATCGTGCTGCTTTTTCACCTGCCTCAGAAGGCAACTGTGCAGGGTGCATAAAACTTCATGAAAAATGTGAAAATAACATGTTTATGAAGATACAATATTATAGATGTGCATTTGTGTTCTGCAGGGTTTTCCACAAAACTCTTGTGTAACTTAGATTTATATTAGACACCAGAACCCTGAAAATATGGAAGCAACAGCTGTGAGCCACAAGGCTGGGCTTATTTGCATTCCTGTCTCTTCCTCTCAGTCACTCCCAAGAAGACATAGGAGCTTGCTTTACATGCTTCCTGAGTTTCTTTTTCCTCCTTTTTTAAAAACATTTTTCCTGTAAAATAATTCATTTATTACTTTTATTGTAACCTATTGTACTGTTAGGATGATATGAAGATACAGATCCTACTCATTTTCTTACATGTCTTGTTTTCTGTACTGAAGGTCTTGCCACTGGAAGCTTCCATTGTCAAGGACGTTTCTTTCTTGTATTCTCTTGATTAACAGACCAAATTTTGAATTCTTTATTCAAGACCAGAGTCTGCACATTCCTAATGAGTGGTGTCTAGGAAGTATGCAATTATTCCCTAAATTAAGTGATTTGAATCACACTCTCGAGACATTTACCTGTATCCACTGATTACATGGAGAGCTAAACTCTTACACTAAGCGCCTGAAGTTAGTGGGTATGAATAACCTACAACAGGAACAGCCGTTCATATCAATGAGGTGTGCATTTCAAACCCCATTGGAAATATTTGTTTACTTTGTAAGCAAAGGCATTTATTCTTTACGAAATGATGAATAATAAATATAAATAGCAAAATAACCTTCAAGCATGAGAATATCAGATACTTGATGAAGTCCTACTTAGAGGATGGTCAGAGGATGATCTTATCTCTTTTTAAGCAACTGAGCCAAAAGAACAGGTCTTTGCCAACTTTTTCTCTATAGATCGATGTGGCACCCAATAAATCATGTCTGGCTATATTTAGGTTAATTTTCACTGTTAAACAGATGTAGTCTTAATTATATAGTATGACAAATTTTTCAAATAAATAAATGTAGTACTCAGAGTGGTCCTCCCATGTTGAGGAGCCAGCTCTGTCCCAAAGCATGCTTCCATCTGGCCCGCTGCCATTCATTTGGGGAGGATGAAGAACAATTGATTGAGCAGCATGCACTGGCCAAGCAGCCTAAAGCTGCCTCCTACTCACAGCCTGCTGCTTTGCGCAACCAAGCGCTGCCATATGGGAAGTGGGGGCAGAGCACGCTAGTGTACTTGCAAGAGTGCTTACTTCTTTTAGTTCAGGCACATGGGCCCTGCGTTCAAAGCAGAGCCCTGACCCACAGGGTGAACTTCCAAAATAGGCCCCCAAGCTGCATCTTTTTTAGGAAATAAACACTGGCTACAAGAAAAGCAGGTTGATTTGGGGGCTTAACAGCTCCAACTTGAATGTATGTATTCATATTTTACATTGAACACCTCCAGCATTTGCTCTATTCTTCTGTTGCACCAGAATAAGTTGGTATTTTAGCACCCAAACAATTCAGCAAGCTCTTAAGATGAACATGATGACCTCATGTCATAGAGCTCCTAAAGAAAGAAGGCCTTTTGAATAACCCAACAGACCATTTAAAACCTGGATAACAAGCAAGGAAGTAATGTCAAGGCATCAGATGCTGAACACAGCAGGGTCTTGCTCATTCTGTGCATCGGTGTGGCCCATTGCTGGTGTGCGAAGCCAGCACTCTACAGCAGTAATGGCAAAGTCGATTTCACAGTGACCAAAGCCTGGCTCAGCCACTGGAAACCCATGCGCAACATGCTCTTTAAATTAATTCATGGAGAGAAAGCAGATGCTGAATGAATGAAATGTTGCCTTTCCTTCTGAGGGACTCTGATAGACAATGTCCTACAATTGCAGGCTTTTCTGCTTTGTGATAGGGAATCAGCCAGGAATTTTTAAAGGCTTTTCTTTTCCCCTGGGATAAAAATTGGCCAAGTCAGAATTATGGTGTTCTTGAATGTGAAAGAAATTGATAAGAGGTGCACCACCATTAGTGGAAATGCATCCATCCCTAGGTGTGGAGGAAAAATTGCCTTTCTGATAAATTCATTGTTGGACATGGCACAGAACATTCTCGCTACAAAATAATATTGTTTTCTTCCATTCAGCTCAGCAGGCATTGCACAAGCCTGAGGACTGAGCATCATTCACACATTAGAAAAATCTCCCCTTCACCATGTGAACAAAAGGAATGATTGATGGGGCAGGCAGAGATGGAACTCGGGACGGCAGCATGCACTGTGCAGCAAATAAACTTACAGGCTGCAGTCAGTGTTATGTTTTCCTTCTTAGCATCTCTTTCTTGCTTACTGGTAACTTGTTAGCTTAAAAATGAGGCCATAGGCAACCCCATGGATAGAAGGAACCCTAAAAATTCTGTTAATGAAAGTGTTTCTTTACATACGACAGTGAAAGGCACTTTGCTTGCAGTCCTAAATAGCTTGTGACATAAAGTAGGTGTTAACAATGAAACATGAAGATAACTGAAACCTAAATCAAAGACCAAAATACACTTTCATGGGTCTTTGCATCCCCCTGGTGACTCAGGCGTGATTGTGGCCTCTGCCTCGCTACAGGAGGCAAGGGAGTACACTTGCTCCCCCAGCAGCTTTGCTACGCGAGTCTCCTATCAGTTTGCTTTCCTGGAGCTTCTGCACATGTGGAATCTGGAGGCAACCAGTAGACCAACAGTGATAAATCCCTTGCAGACCCCCTCGATTTCTACACATAGTTTTGGGAGGGATTAAATCAAAACGTACATAAAGCTGTTTGAATCCCTGGAATCTCTCTTGTGGTTTGTGGATAGTAGTGGGGTAAACCCAGTGACAGGGTGCAGGGATTTTGGTGGAACAGAGCTGGAAGCGAGGGATGTTTGCAGTATCAGGAGGGCAGCGTCACTGGAGAGAGGGTTTTGTTGGCTGTGGGAATAGGAGGACGAGGAAGCCCAAGAAATTTAAAACCCCACTGCAAGGTGTGGAGTTTGCAGAACTGCAATTACAAGCAGTTTTTTTCTTTCTTTCCTTTTTTTATGCAAAAGATGCAACTACAAAAAAAAATGAAAATGAAACATTTTCTTTAACAACCCAGAAGAAAAGAGGAGACTGTAAAACCACTCTTAATTATGTTACGGAAGTGAAGAAACAACCAGCAGATTGAACTGTTCATCCCAGATTGCTGTAATTTAGCCCTGTTTGTTGTAGGAGCCACTACAGAGTAGATGAGCTTGAAAATGATTAACTAAACATGGCACAGAAAAGAAAATCCTAATGCCATATGTAGATTTATGTCTGCACCCTTGGTTAGAACTAGTTACAGAGCTCATTCAAATATGGATTAAATGAGAGGTTGCTCAAAAATTCATTTCGTCTTCCAGGTCTAAGAAAATGTATACTGTGTGGCTCTGTTAAAGTCCCTGGCACAAAGTAACTTGCTGATTTCATTAGATGTGGATGTGTCACCTTGTAATGGTTGTATTGGATTAACACTTTTTTTGTACATTCCTACACCTACTTACATATAAGCCCACATTTTTCAGATACTTATACACATGTAAGAGGATATAGAGGTTTCATTGTTGTGTGTTTCTGCATATGTTATGCAGAAATGAAGAAACTACTTGAGTGAAATTCACAGTCATCCCAAATTAGAAAAGATAAATCTGGTCTCCAGCACAATGTAATAATGCATTTCTATGCTGCGTATTTCACAGAAAAAGCATTTAAAATGTCATGGAGTTAAAAGAAATATTAGGAAAGGAAAAGCTCGTATTCCTCTGCATCTAAATCCAGGCTTTCTGATCACAATTGTGTCAGTTGAAGAGGCTTGAGGAAAAAGCTGGCTTATAATTAAAAATATTTTATTGTTTCTAAAACCAATAAAATATAGCTGCTTGTTTTAATTGATTATAGCAATACAACTGTAAGATCCAATATAGTGTGATATAGTGTGCTATAAATTGAGGGTTGCAGTACTATTCTATTAAATATTGATCTTTCAGAGAATCTCAATACAAAACGAAAATCCCTACAGGGTGTTTCAAGTACTTTGAAGCAATCCAATTCTTCTTCCTCTTTGGAACTCAGCAGCTGCATCAAACATGAGAAACTTATGTGCGTCCTTTGACTCAGCTGCTTCTTGAAGCGTTGGCCTCTAGTTTGAAAGCAAATTCCTCTCTTGATGGTAAAAACTATTATGTACAGACTGCTGTAGAGATAATAATTTGTCATTTCTTCCCTCCCCCCATGCCATGACCTTGGCCAAATCCAAACTCCGTCTCATTCTTAGTGTTTTTTAGTGCTTCAGTGTTTCTGAGTCAAGGTCAAGAATCATATAGCTCCTCAGCTGATGTGAGTAACGTGCAATGTTTTCCATCTCCCCTGGGAAATAGCTTTCACCTTCCAACAGGCCTCTCATAACCTGTGAAGAGTTTCCCACCCATGCAGTGTTTTCTGCCTGCATTTCAAAACTCCCTTGCAAGAGGGACGTTAGCTTCCCATTATATTTTCCATAGTCATAGTAAGAACTTTTGCACACTGAGTTACCCACAGCTCTAGCATCTCCTGGATTGATCAGCTATGCAGAAGAGTATATAATTTTTGTAGAGAGAGTATGGATACGTGACTATTGCCTTGATGGAATAGTTACAAATTCCTCATACCTGGAAATTAACATAGAAGGTTCTTTTTGCATTCTCCCTTTTATCCCTGAGGAATGGCTGTAGGATATTTCCTCTCAAACAAAATCCAGGTCAAAAGTAGATGGAATAGCAGAAAGTCCAGTACTGATCCCAGAAATGGTGATGTACTGGAGATGTTTATCAGTCTTGCATCACGTGGTCCTCTATTAGGGCAATACTGGGATGATTCAGAGTGGTGGGTCTTGGAGTTAACATCCCACTCTGAGTTATTGCTTCCTGTTGTCTCCAGGCTCAGATAAATGTGGTTGCTTCAGTTGGATTGAGTCACATCGTTTTTTTTTTTTCTTTCATGATCACAAGACCTCAAGCTTATTTTTATTACCAATGAAAGCAAGGTGTTTGGCATAATCACATCACCCCATATCCTGAAAGTGCCACGTATGGTCCTACAGGGGCTGTGCCTCAAACTGGCTTTGCTCCAGCAGTACCCTCTTGCCATAGAGCCTGTCAGTTTTGAAGTGTCATTCTTGTACTAACAAAAATGTTGTGCTACAGTCACAGAACTCACTAGCAGCTCAGCAATTAAAATGTTTCAAAATAATTTTCTTTCATGAAGTTTAGCCCTTTCAAATAGAAATGGTTCCGTTCAAAAACTATTACTCTTCCAACACCACTCTGCCAGCATCCACTACCGACCTTTCCCACCGATCTCATCTTGGTACACTGTAATTTATGTTCCTGGTAAAGAGTCCATCATTCACTAACATTCAGATATTTAACTCAAACCCAGCTCCTCAGCTTGCATAAATCAATGTTCTTGCATTGATTTCGGTTGAGCTATGCCAGCTGAATTTCTAGCTTATTTCAAAAAGTAAAGAAATAATTGCTTAATACTGTACAGTTTTGAGTGTGACCTTTTGAATTTATATCTGGCTTCTGAAAAATAACATTTTCTGCCTCAGAGATCAATCTTTCCTCCTACCACACCCACGCAACTGTTGCATGGCCCCCACTGCCTTCATGGCTGAGTGAGAATGTTAATGCTTTCACGTTCGTTCTTTCACCAACCACCATCAAACGGGGGTATAGCTACTTTCCAGCCTTGCTGTCTCTTCGGATAGAGAGCTTCAGCTGCAGCCTGTTGTTTATGTATGCTGTAGGTTTCTTCAGACCACCTCACACTGTGAAAAAAGAAAGAACATAACAAATCTTATTCTTGCACTTAATAGTCTGTTTCTGCAAGCAGAAGCTCCACATAGAAGGAACTTTCATTTAGATAGGGCTTTTATAGATAAGCATGCTGTTTACTATAACATGCAAATAACAATTCTGGATGAACACTCAGTATTGATTCCTTGTTTTCACACTCTTAACTTTATTTTCACACTCTTAACTTTATTTTCACATTTTCTACAATTTTTCACTATTTGTCTCATCGCTTTTGCCCATTTTTCAGTTCATACTCAGGTAAGAATCTGCTGGAATAAGATCTACATAGTTAGTTATGGTTCATATGGTTTAATAATTGTATGAATTCCCTTTTTCACAGTGCAAATACTTCTGCTTTCTGGTACAGCAAAAAAAATTATTACATCATTTAGTATTTTAATTATGTATAAAGTCTAAGATAACTGCTGTGTCCTTTAAAAATAGCAGGTTTTACGCAATAGAGAAAGCTGTAAGCAGTTCTGTATTTCTTTATTTTTGTGTTTCGTTCTAAGCAAACTAAAATCAACTTTCAATCAATTTGGTTCAGCCAAGCTTTACAGCGAGAATGAATAAAAAGAAAATTGGTCTCGGGAGGGAGGGAAAAGGAGAAACATGCATTTGCTAATGGCATGGTGAAAACTTTGCTTCCATATTCATTCTAAATAAACATGAAAAATCTTTGGCATATGATTGTAGGAAGAACTCATCCACAGCACATGCTCTTTATCATAGTAATCCTACAGAAACGCGTTGCCAATTGCAAACAATTCACAGCATGCACAACCAGGTTTGATATTGCCAAGATATTCTCAAGTTGAATGAATGTGTGACTTTTTGCTTATTTAATAGCATGTTTGCCTCCTTGTGCCTCTTTAAGAGCCAGTGTGAGCCCAGAAGAATTTTTTTATATCGAGTTGATATTTTGTTTCTACTCTCAGGTTTTATAACAATTGTTGCTTGTCATAATCCAAGAAGCTTTCTTCCTACTTCCATTGCTTGCTTGCTGATTTATAAAATCTTCTTGAGCAACCTAAATAGTATAAATATATACGTAAACTGCATATTTGGATTTCTGCTGTCATGCTTGCTTTTAATGGCTTTAAAATAGATTTGAGGACAGTGTCTATTTTAAACTGGTACTTACGAGTTTGCCTTATTTATGAATATTACATTCCTTCTTTCTAGGCTCTTAAGGATGATGATGCTGAGACTGGGCTGACTGATGGGGAAGAGAAAGAAGAACCCAAAGAAGTGGAGAAACTAGGGAAAATCCAATATTCTTTGGATTATGACTTCCAGAACAATCAGGTTTGAAACAACCAACCTGTAACATTTCATTTCTGTGTGTGCAAGGGGAGAATGAAGTCATACATTTAGTTACAGTAGATATTTCTGAAATCCTTAGTGCTTGTGCGGAGTAAGGGGAGAAAGCAAGACTGAAGATTCATGACAGAGGTACTACTAAATTGGTATTCAATGTAGTTGGAGTTTATATTACACCTTTAATCAAAATTGAAGACCCAGTTTTATCTAATGGTTATTAATAACTTACATTAAGGCGTCACCGATCAATGTCAACCCACATTATATTATGTAGTCTGCATGCAGGCAGTAAAAGATAGCTTCAGCCTTCAGGTATTTAAAATGTAAGCAAACAAAAGATGGGAGGAAAAGAGAGGGACATAAAAGTACGTTGATTCATTGTGGGTCTTTTAGCAAGTTGATAAGATTGCCAAGAGTAGCTTCCTCTCACTTCATCAAGCGTGCACTTTGCCTTATTAACTAGCTGCATCAGGTTCTGATGGTTTCCATGAAAGTACACCTACTAGCCAAGAAAATTTTAGTTTGGAACAAAAGTTCAAATAAAAAGGTCTGTCCCCAAAAAACCTGGAAATTTGGACAAGAAGAATCTCTCCAGTGAAGGACTGCTACTCCTTCAGTACCTCAGTACCCTACTCTGACGCTGGTTAAGACCAAATTTTGGCATACTTACTTAGCCAAGTTTTCAGTAGGAATAGACACCATAATGTGATGTAGACCTAGAATCGACCTACTTAACAGGTCTGGCCACATCCTGAACTAGCTCATATTTAATTCCCCTCCCTGGCCTCTTGCTGTGGTTGGGATCACTTTTGTCAGTTATACCAGTTCACAGCCTCGCATTAAAACCCACTGTGCTTAACTTGCTTAACTTTGGACTGAAGTACACCAACACATCTGACTTTTTCACTTCTACTGCATGTCTGTCAGTGAACTTGAGAATACATATCCTGCATTTCATTTTTTGACAACTTCAGTCAAAACCACATCATTCTTCTCTATTTAGGGAAAGAAATGACTGCTGAACTTAAATCCCTGTTAATTACTATTCTTTATCTGAACTGACTTCCACATGTACTTGTGATTTATTTCCACATTCAGATTCTTTATTTGATTCTGTTCATGGAATGCAGTACGCTTACTTGTTGCAAGACAAAGAAAATAAGAGAAATTAAGAGATATTTCTGTGTCAGCAGCAGGGTATTTACACACAGCTATGACCTGGCATAATACATAGTATTTCCTTGTCTTTTCAACTATCTTCTGACTACCGGTGCTTGTTTTTCAATGCGAGAGCCAAAAAGAATTTTGAAGCCTTTCAAGAACCTGTGGTTAAAGGAGCTTTTCCTCAACTCCCAGAGCAAATTCCCTGGCCATGTGATGAGTCACACTGATCCCCCTTGAAATCAGTATGAAATCAGTATGAAGTGTTAGACCCTTCAGAAGCAGAAGATCTAAAGAGGAGGAAAGGAAAAGCTGCAAATGTGTTCTGACAAATGGATTTCAGTTTCCTTAGAATACGAAAACAAACTTTCTGTGTGAATTTTATTAAAGGAAATGTTGATTTTGTGAACTATATTTTACAAAGGGAAGTAGGATGGGAGAGCAACAAATCTCTAAAATTGTGTAGTATTTAATTAAGGTCATAAATTATTTGAGTTATGGATTCCTATTTTATTTTGCTGCTCTAAACTATGTTGAAGCTTGGAATTTGTCAGAGGATAGATGATACAAAAGAGTAAAAGAGGGGATTCAGTTAGGTTAGTATGGCACAGTAGCATGAAACTACAAACTAAAAATCTGGCTAATATATTGCACAGGGTTAAGAATGGAGACAGGATGACCGATGTACTCTCCAGAGCACGATGCCTCGGTTTCAGTGAGAGAAATTTTAAAAGGGAATTGAATTGCTTTTCCACTCTGTTAACTAAAAGTCATAGATTTGTTTTTCACTCTTTGATGTGAAAGACCTGATATAGATCCTGAGCCTATCCATGTATTTATGAACTGTTATGCATCTAGAATGCGACTGAAAAGGAGAAGTGTTTCTTACAGTTAAAGGAAAATGGTTCATGGTGCTTAAGAGTCCTATAGGTGGGAAAGCATGCAGGCCATACTGTGAATTTAAAAGTGGTAAAAATAAGTCCAACTTTGAGGTATCTCTCAGAAGCCAGAAGCTTCTTTCCTAGATTAACTATATTGTTCTGTATTCCAGTTGTTAAAGCTTCTCTTCCCAATTTTAAACAATTCATCCATGAGAGAAGCAAATATATTGTGACTGAAGCACTGATTTAGAAGAAAATATTCTCAGATTTCATTCCCAGTTCTTAATATCTTGTCTCCAGATTGACCTCGAAGAGTCACTTGAATGTTTACCTTAGTTCTGTGTCTATGAAACAGGATTAAAAGTATGTTCTTTCCCTCAACTCCATTATGCTGATGAGGCCTAATACAGGCTGGGATGTCTAGATAACATAACATAACATAACATAACATAACATAACATAACATAACATAACATACGCCTTCATTTAAAACACTTAAAAAATGGCCAAGGCATTTACAAATTTCAGATGTGCTTCAGTCTTATTTTTAAAAGTGTGTAAGAGATTTAAGAAACTAATATTTCTGTTTTTCAATGGAATTATGAATTCTTATTAGGATTTAGTTACCAAAGGTTAGTTTTCATGGGGTATTTTTTGAAAATGCTGTCCTTAGTTTACTATCTAAGCCCATTTGTATACATAGCAAGAGAATTTAAATATAAGGAAGACTGCAAGATCCATTTGTTTTCAATAAAGCTCTGCCTGACAAGTTGCATTTGATATATCACCTTTTTGTGTTTGGTTGGGGGGAAGGTTACATGTTGGGGATTTAGAATACAAATTTTGTAGTCAAAATTAGACATTCTTGATTGTTTAATAATGTGATTTCTATTCATGGTGCCCAGCATAGAAAAATAATGCACAAGGAGAGAGCAATTGAAAGTTATTTGATTGCAGTCTGTAAAAAGATGAAATCTGTATTTAGCTGTAATCAGCTGCCCTTTGAAAACCTCTTTTCTGCTTAAAAACAGCCTTTGTACAGTCTGCATCTGCCATAATTGGTTTTCTAAAGTCTATAGTGTTGCTTCATTTGCCTTCCTTGAAGGGGGGGGCGAATAGTTTTTCATAGACCAGAAATAGAGTCTGCATGTGTATTGCTCTTACATTTTTTTTATAAATATCTATTTGAAATTTCATTCTGCTGTTTTTCTCTCTTTTCAGCTTCTGGTTGGGATTATTCAAGCAGCTGAGCTGCCTGCTTTAGATATGGGTGGTACATCTGATCCCTATGTGAAAGTTTTCCTGCTGCCTGATAAGAAGAAGAAATATGAGACAAAAGTGCACAGAAAGACCCTTAACCCTGTTTTCAATGAGCAATTTACATTCAAGGTATTTTTTTTATAATTATTGAAACTTTTTTATGTAACCACTATGTATCTCACCCTTGGCTACAAAGTTAGACATCTTAGTTAATTGGTAACTGCAGCATAGTGATTTTTCATGTTGTAGAAACCTCTGATATTCAATCTTTTGATGAAAATGGTATAACATGGGGTCAGACCTCAGTAGGTGTAAAAGGCGCAGTTTGATTTTAGGCACTTCAGTTATCCTTACGTATGACAATCTGATCCATATTTTATGGCTGGATAAAACTTACAAGAAAGTCAGAAAACAGTGGCACTTTGACAAATGTCAGGTAAATTTCACTAGACCAGCATTTTCTTTAAATATCTTTGTAGTCTGATTTATGAATTTCAGTATACCATTTCTTTTCCCCTCAAAAATAAATTAAAACTCAAGGAAGGTAAATGGATGAAGGACAATATGGCAGATTAATCTTGCTAGACTTTGTCATAGCAATTCTTTGCCATGCTACTTTACATATGAAAAGAACTCATGTCTCAAGTTTAATAACATATGAATTCAGTAAATGTAGGTAAGCCTTACATTGCAATATTTAAGTCGTTCCAATAGTATCTATCAATAGTGTTTTTCTAAAACTGTAGCCATAACTAAACCCCAGTTAAATACAATAAAGGAATACTTACAGTATGTTTCATAGGGCTTCTCCTAATATACATTCCTCTACTGTTACTTTAGGCCTTTCTCTCTGTGCCCAGTCTTATAATGACAGCTACAGATTGAAAACAGGAACAGTGAAAGACTCAGGCTATGTAATCATTCAATGAGAAAGATATCCCTGGAGGCCAGAACTACTACTGCATATATCAGCTTATTTTTTCCCTTGAAGATGTTCATAAAAATAATCTTTTGTGGGGAGTTATTTTTTTCTTGAGCTTTCCTAAGAGAGTATTTAAAAGAAAACAGAGTTATAAATTACAGATTCCCTTGCAGCTCACAAAAGAAAACAAAGAACCAATAATGCTGTCATCTAAGATGAAGGCGCAAATTATAAATCAGATCATCCACTCCTGGGCTATAATGTCCACTTGTTTTAAGTCACATCTTTAATATTCAAATTTTATTCTCCAGAAGAAAGTTTGCTTTTCATGCAAGACCTGACTGAGTGTTTAGGTGCATCCCAATGTGGTACTCATCATCCCCTGGATTCTGTGGTCTGTAGTCAGGAAAACCCAATCATTGTTCTGGGGACTACAGTGAAAAAGCCAAGCGACCATTTAACTAGTGCTGCAACTGCAATAAATAACTTCCGTGGGAACTACTGACAATATCTCGTTTACCTGGGCAGAGCCTTACTTCTCTGACCCGCTTCAGGTGGTGCACGGCTTCTGTTGGCATCCTTCCCATCTCTGTCTTTGGCAGAGCTGCCCACCAGGCAGCCCAGGCCCATTTTGTTACCATCTCCCAGGGCACAGCTGTGAGCTGCCTGCCGTCCTCCCAAAGAAGGGCTAACAGGGATGAGATGGGTTATGTTTCTGCTGTATTGCATCTTGAGCCCAGGACCTTATTTCTTCTCTTCTTTGGGTAGTTCCCTATGTTAGTCCCTGTTTCATTTCTGTTTCCCAGACATCCATGGTGCCATTCCAGGGTGCAGGTGTTTGTCAGGCTCCAGCTGTCTGAATTGTATACCCGCACCATGCTGCCAAAAGGAAACTGAGAAATCCTAGCTGGACTACACCAGTCTGGCAGAGAGAGATGTTCTTCCCCAGGCCCAAAGTGGGTTCATGTCTGGAGGAGTGACATGTCTGTGCCAGAAAAACACTCCTACACGTGTCCTTCTGCCAAGGTCTCACCTGCATTAAGTCAAGAGGCTGAGTATCTCTGAGCAGAGCGGAAAGCAGGGAGAGGGAGCAATCCTTCACAAGAGCTAAGGACATTCTTGCTTGTCCTGAACAAAGCTGTAGGCTGAGGCTGCTTTAGAGATAATGAATGGAGGAAGCACTGCCACTAGATCTTCTTTAAAAAGGAAAGTAGCTGAAATAAGCTTTACTGAGGTCAAGTTAATGATAAAAAGAAGTAAATAATGATAAATGCAGTCTTTTCATACATTCCAAATGACAAGGATCCATTAAGTGGTATTGTAAACTGATGGAGAAAGAAACTTTAGAACATTTCTCTTCTGTTTTTGAGGCTGTGTAAGAATAAAAGTGAAATTATTTGAAATTTTGCCTTCCACATACATTTGCCTTCTATAGCTTTTTAGAAGCTACAAATAATTTACAGAATCAAAATAGATTTTGCTATAGTATTTGCTACAATACATAACCGTGTACCCGCTGAACTATTGTACTCAGTAATGGAAGCTGGAGCTTCTTTTAAACATTATATAATATGTTATGAAAAAGAAAAACTACTCATGTTATTAATAAGTATTTTTAAAAGTAAATGGAAGCCAAACAGTAACAAAAGACGACAGTCCTAGGATTTAAACAGACCGGAACATACAGCGGTTAACAAGGCCAATAATAATGCCACACTTTCATTTCTCTTTTTATGTAGACAATTAATAGAAAAATGTTTATTGAAGCCCATGGAAACCATTTATACGTGCAGAATATATTCAAATTGACTAAGTGTTCAGTGTAAATCCAAACAATTCCTAAATCAGACCTCTCCAGGTAGCCACTCAAGTGTAGCTTACCTGAACTGCACTTCTTCATCTGAATATTAAAAATGTGACTCATAAGCATCCTAACCCACAGCATCTGTCCAAAACACATCAGAACAGCTGGAGAATTAGTCAGAACTTGGCCTTCTGCCACCACAATTTCTAGCTGTACACTGTGACTTAGAAAGCACCTTAGTATCTACAGTGTGAAAGGTATAATAATGAAAAACATGCCTTGGTAAGTAATAGGTAGTGGTACTGTAAGAGAACTATTTAGTGTCTAATTACTTTGTGTCAGATACAGTAAGCTGGTTCAGTTTTTTTCATCAGCCTGGGAGCTACCCATTTCTGAGTGATGACAGTTGATTTACTGAGGGAAAGACACCATTGTGTGAAAAGTTCATGTGTCTTCAGTGCAAATAATTGGGCTTCCTGTTTCAGTTTCATCACCCACAAAATGATTTGAAGTAGAATGAGAAAAACCCGTGGAGTGATGAGTGAGCTGCCACATTGTTCTATCGAGTGCCAGAGCCTGGTCTCAAAAAATACTGCGTCTGGTGACTCTGAAACAAATACACCTCATAATTTTCTCTGCAGTTCAATTTACCTGAGATGACAGCTGATAAACCAAAGAAATAGATTTGCATTGTAGTGGACCAATCTTTATTGTCTCAGATACGGAGTTTGTCATTTTTTCTTCTTTGCAGGTGCCATACTCCGAGCTGGGTGGAAAAACTTTAGTGATGGCAGTTTATGACTTTGATCGTTTCTCCAAACATGATATCATTGGGGAATATAAGGTTGCGATGAACACAGTGGACTTCGGTCATGTCACTGAGGAGTGGAGGGACTTGCAAAGTGCAGAGAAGGAAGAGGTAAGAAAAATCAGACTGACTTTTTTTTCCCTCAGGACACTTTTATCCTAGCTAAAGAAACAGTCAAACTAGCAACATTTTTTTTGCCAAGACAGCTCCCATCTGTTATCAGCATTTCTCAGACTTACTTCGCCTGATAAATTTTTGATAAGCATCTTTTCCAATACTCATAGAACGGTACATTCTCCTTTGCTAATCCTATTTTCAGTCTTTTTGATACTTTATGCAACATATTAAGAAAGTTTTCATGAGTTTGACTTTTTCTTGAATTGATGAAGTTTGGGTACATAGAATTTGCATTTGAATTGTAAGAGTGGTGTGCATTTAGGCTTCTTTGTGACCCTAATTATTCTCAGTGTTTGCATCTCAAGGCATCTTATTGTGCATGAAGATAATGGTAGGTTTTCATTGAAATACCTTACGGTTTTATTGAGCTGCTATGCAATAATATCCATTGATAAGAAGTATGCATTTGACAAAGACCTTGGAACGGCATCTCACTCAAATATTAATCACCTTTTTTATTTTCCTCTCTGTGCCAACATCCTGTGGGTTCATTATTTAGTAGGTATAGTGCTACATGTACACAAGACACTTTTTGGAAATATTTCATCACTAAATTGTGCATCCTGTGAGGTTGTTTATACTGGCACATCCACCTTTTTTCTTATTATAGGACCATTTTGTACTCAGTTTTACATTATTTTTCCCTCTGATTGCTAGATAATATCTGCCCACTCATAACAGCCAGAGTGCACAGCGTGCTTCAGTTCTCTGGTGGAAGAAGAAGGAATCTGAGTCTGAATTCCTCGTTGTCTAATTTAGTTAATAAGCTGCTTTGGATTCGAACCTCAGTTTCTGTAATTAAAGGGACAATCTCTGGATGAATTCTTTCCTTAATACAAGTGACGAAAACCTGAATATTGGATTTAGACTACAAGTTGTGAAAAATTTAGCAGATGCTGAGCCATGCAGCCTTCTCAGATTTTCAAAAATGGTAGATTTCAGTCTTGCCTTTTTGAGTGTTTGTTCTTAAAGACTGTATTTTCAGATGGCTTTCTTCTACTGCTTATTGATTTGAAAGCCACTGCTACATTGAGATTATTCTGCATGGCATTGTTTCATAGTGACAACATTTGCAGGGCTTTCTTATTGCATGTGACATTGGTACCCATGCTATATGGGGCATTTTTCTTCCACTCTTAGAGCTAAAGATAAAAATGAAAAAAAGAGAGAAAGGAAGTGTGCAGTTCAAGGGCCCTGTTTCTTTAAGGCCTCAGCATACCACAAAGCTAGAAATGTGAAATGGGGGTGTATTAATCCTTCCAAACTTTATTAAGTATCAAATTGGACTTTTATTGTACTATTGTGTGTGATATCAGTGGTTCATGTTTTTCTGTTTCAAAACCCATAAAATAAGCCAAATAGTACACAAAGAGATACTGAAACTTTACCTTTTTAGTATAACTTTAAGCTTTTAGAACATAAACAATGATATACCCATATGCAGCTGACAGATACCATTGTATAGAGTAGTGTGGAGTTTCACCTGTCTTGTGGCATAGAACATTGCCTCTTGAGTTCTCTAGCTCATGTCCGCAGTAAGACCTGACTCAGTCACTTGGTTGCTTCATAAAGTTCATATCCTGCTAATACAAAATGATGATAACATTGCTTGAAATAGATATTGAACAGTGTGAGCTACTTCCAAAAATGCATTCTGACTTGGAAAGAACTTTTTATTAAAACAGAAGGAAGTAATTAAAATAAATAATTCTTAAAGTATTTGTATATTAGAAGAGCATTACAAGAGCTTTGAATAGTTTGCAGTAGAGACGAAACCTAGATTGTACCTTATTTGTGCTTTCAGAGCTCAAGTGAACTGATGTATGTATATTTTTCACGTGTTTGTCATTTGTCTATGCAAAGATATTTACATGAGAGTCATGTTAGCTAGAAGAAACTAGCTTTTCTTAGTTCCCATTTGAGCCTCACCTTTCTTCAAATTTCAGGTACTATATATGCAGAAAAAACATTCTCATTTTTGTAAAGTTTTTTTGATAGGGCATTTTTGAAGTTGCTACCAATGCGTGGCTTTTTTATTTATAAGAAGCTAGGCAATATGATCCTATGAAAACATCATGAAAAACTGTGCTTATACCAACTCCCTAAATATTTCTTTGTAATGCAGGAGATCTTCTGTTTCATTTTTGCATCTCTATGCTCATAAGCATGCAATGTATCCAATAAATGTGGGAAAATATCATAACTTAGGTTAGTTGGAGACTTTGCTAATCTTAGTTTTCATTATACTAGTTGTGGCTTTTCTACAACAGCTCCTGAGCTCACTGTACAAATAAAAAGTGACCCCACAGAAACCAGTTTCTCAAGATGTAGGTAAGCCCAGTATATTTAATCCAAAAGGTCTTCACTTATTTTTACTCTGTTATGGAACCTCTGCTTCTGTCATATATATATTGAGCCTGATTCCAAGAATTGCTTAGCCCAATTTGGAAAGAAATCTCTACCGAGAACCAAGAGAGCTACATCTGTCAGTGGTTTGGGAGCTGTGTTTCACATGAAATGTCATTCATATTTCCATACTTGACTACTGCCAAGTACCTCACCATCTTCAATGTTCCGGCCCCTGCTCCGCAGCAAGTATGCCAAACAAATTCTAGTACATTTTATGTGATAATAAATAGGGGACCGAGAGGGATGGGAGAGGTCCTGTCTCCATAAACCCGTTATCAGCTGCCACAGCAGACATTGCAGAATTCACAGCAGATATAGCTGCAAACAAGAAGTACCCTGGCTTCAGAATTAGCAAACAGAGTACTGTGCATGTAAAGGCTAACGTGATTTACCTAGGCCAGATGTGTGGCTACAGACAAATGCTTGTATCTTGGTAATCATCATGAACGTGATATGGCAGTCTGGCTTACTAAGAAAACATGATAAAAATTGAATTAAAACCTAAGCAACTGGATTTCATCCAAAAATGTATGACAAATGTAATTCTATTACTACAAAAAAATCTTTCATAGACTATTCTACATGTTATAATTGTGTAATTAATTTATCCCTGAAAAGCACATCTGTATGTAGTCTGCAGTTTTTGAAGAATGACATGTTTTATTTCCTTGTTTGCCCTTAGAGCACTTAGGTAGATTTGTCAGTTCTTAACAACCTAGCACTAACTAGAATTCTACATATGTTTGCAATTAAGTATCAGATGCCAAACTATCCTTAATGTTTTCATTATGACCCCAAAACAAGATGCATACCAACGCACATCAGTGGCAATTGTCACCAATCCCTTTGAAAGAACCATCTAGGTGGCATCAGTCAAACTGAGTATAAAAATCTTATTTTTATTTCACTTTATGTAGAATTCAGTTGACACACATCACAAAATATACAATTTAATTAACACTGCAATCACAGAGGGCAAAATCATTTTATGAGCAGTTACTCTTCTTTTTGCTCATAAAGCTCCACTGTACTTTCCATCCTTTTTTCTAAATGGGCTTGAAATTGATGGCAGAGGATGAAGGTTTAATGAAATATTTGAAGTGCTACCTCTCATGGCCCAGCCATTTGAATGGCATCTCTCTGACACTGCATTCTCTTCTGGGAAAAGTCTTGTTAATATATTTATGTTGGTGAAGCACTTTGAAGGTACAAGGCCTTATGTAAGCATTTGTTGTGACTGTGAGAGGGCTTTGGGAATGTACGAGTCTGTACAATGACTGCTAAATATTGGGGAGGCCACTACTAATGAGCTGCATACCTTGAGTCCTTTTTTCCTGGCTGCTTTAGCTCTGCTGTCTTTGTGAATGTACAGAGGTGATTTATCTAGTCTCATATGACTGAGAGCATGGGAGGGAAGAGTGGTAGCTACTGAAAGATTATTCACTTTTACCAAGTCTGACATATAATGGTTTGGGCACAGAGTGTTAAAAAACAGATGACAGGAGTTTACTCCTCTGTGTCACCTACCAGATGTCACTGCCATTAACTTTATCTGAGTACACACTGCATCCAATATCTGTTATCACTCCAGCACAGAAGGCCAGACAGACCTCTTCTTTGCTCACAGCAGTGTGAATCATACTGAGAGTCATCTTCTGCATACTTCAACTGATTTCCCTCCAGACATTTTGTTATATTGGCACTTAAACTGAAAACCTGTTCTAGCAAACATTCCAAGAAATTTTAGGGAATGTAAGGAAGAGCAGAAACAATCCTTTCCCTTGAAAGCCGTGGAGAAGCAGACCCTTCATCCATGAAGAGAAAGATCTTCAACCTGCCAGTATCCACCACCAAGAGTTCTGCAGACCTCTTACAGCTGCCATCAGAGAAGACTCCATGCATTATCTGATCAGGCATCCACCATGGATAGGTTACATGATGGATGCATGCTCATATTGCAGTGGGTTGTGATAGGTATGTTTTGGGTGGAAGTCTGCTGGAAAACACCAGCAAGATGGACAACAGCTTCTCTCCTACATGATGCACAGTCCCAAGCAGGAGAGATGCTACATTACTGCCTTGCAGATGGGTGAGATGCAAGCGGTCTGCAGCTGGGGAGTGAAAGACAAGTTCTGTGAAGCTTGACATACGCGCTGTTCATGCAGATTGTTCTTTCCTTCTTCTTCAAAAACTAAAAGTTAAAGGAAGGAGATGGAAAAGTGGGCCTGAAATGAGTATATTTAATACCTCACTATGTTTCATAGAAGTTGGAGAGTGACAAAGTTAGTAAGCTGTCTAGCTTATTAAATCCTCAGCACTGAAACTTGCAGAGAGTTAAGAGGCAAGGACATTTTTACAAATGTCACTGTCAAACCACAGCAGCAAATCACTGTCATTTTCTGTTATATCAGAGATGGACAGATGATCTAATAGACCTTTCCCATCTCTAATAATAACACTTAGTTCTTATACAGCTTTGCAGATAGCACAGTGCTTTGCAAAAGAAAGTATCATTATCCTTATGGAGATTCTGTCAGTGTGTCAGACAGATTTTTAAATGTAAGGTCTCCTTTATTTAGCTGCATATTATATTGGATCACTATGTTTTCTGCATGGTGTTCAAGTTTTCTCAAGTTCACTTCATCTTATACCTAATTAAAACTTTAAAATGTTAAATCTAAGGGGTTTTTAATTTTCAGATTTTGTGGCAGAGTTCCATGCAGTAAATGCACAATGTTGAACATATGTTCACTTAAGTGCACAATGTTGAACAGAAGTGCAACAGCTGTCCTGCTGTTCAGAGGAACTGAATTTGATAGTGAGACAGGGAACAAAAGAGAGGTTCTTAATATGAGGGAGGTGGCTTAAGTTTGAGAATAAGCAAGCCTGATTTGAAATTCTTCAGCAGTTAATTAGTTGTTTTTCAGCTTGAAATTGAAGATGTTGAAATGTTGTGATTTTAAAGGTAAAACCATATGACTCAAGTAGAGCAGTTACAGTACTGTTTCAGGCTATTAGAATTATGCATTTCTTTTTTCACCTTTCATACTCAAACTGCTGACAATCCCACTATATACCTTTGTTGAGTATTCTCTTTCTTAACTCCCTCTCTGGAAAAGACACCTACCTTAGGAGGTCAGAGGCATTCTTGTGTTATAACAAAAAGAATGTAATTGGCTTACTTGAAATCAAAAGGGAACTTGTCTTGATTCATCTCAGGCTGTCTGGCTTTACACATATTAAATTCAAATACAGAGGATGGTAGACAAGAAGGAGAAGTTCAGTGATAAATTCAGGCTCTGCTGGGGCCCTTCTGTTTCTGGACAGTATTCATTCTGACATCAGAAAAACTTGTATTTTTATTTGTCAAAACCATACGTATTACCATTTGACTTTCAAGTGTGGAAGGGCATCTTGAGGTTAAACTGTGCTGACAAAGTAGATCCTACAGTTGGTGCTAAGCATCTAATGATCCGTACACAAAATAATAATAATTATATTAATGTTGATTCTAGACAAGGCATATTCCTAAAGACCTTGTAGAAAGTTACAAGGAAGAAATAGTGGACAATTCCCCATCTCTGCCTCTTAAAGTTATTGTGTGTTTTTTTATTGCTCAAGTATAGGATATTTTAAAATGCTTAATAGAGGAGAGGGACCAGACCAGCCAAGGAGTTCAAAAGCACTGGACTTGGATGTTAAACATACAGCGGCATTTGGAAAGCGATGTTCTGAATCATGTTTTCATAGGCTTTTGAGAAAGATGCTGAGAGGGATCGAAATCATCTTAGAGTTCTTCTTTAAAAGGCTTAAGCAGAATTTATATCACTTAGATGCTGAAAGTATTCTCCATGTACCTTCAAGTGATTCATTCAGATAACTGATGTGTCAGTCATTAGCATGGGTTGAAGTATATTCCAAGGGGAAGGCACTAAAGCCATGCTGTGAAGAGATCTTTTGGATGGAAGCTGCAGAAGTAATTCCAGGGAATTCAGCCATAATCACAGAGCACTCCCAGTTATAAAGCTCTGTGATCTGGGAGGGATTGCAACTGCATCTGCAGAATCAGCTGATTGGTACGAAAGGGCCGCAGAACATGCTATATATGAAATTTTCCTGCATTGTTCTCCACCTGGACTTTTATGTACTTACTTATTTTTCTGACTGCCAGCATCAGTGAATGCATTATCCAGAGGCAGAAACTGCATTTCTCATTGGAATTCTAGGCAGAAGCTTTGCAGTAGTCCAGGGTAATACCTTATTTCCCTTTCTCCCCTCCCTTTGCAAACCGACAGTGACAAAAATCGTTGTCTGATTGCTGTTGCAGACCAGGATCAGGAGCTAAAGGAAGCTGTAAGATGGCTGTATCAAAATACTCCATCATAAGTGTCTTTAGAAGGACCTTCAGAACAGAGACCAGCATTTTAACAGTCACAAGGAAAGAGCAGCTCTCACAAGAAAGGCAACAGCTTTTTCACCGAAAGGTTGAGGCGTAGTATGTCACTCTGGTCTCCTCACTTTGTTGTGCCCACTCCACGTAGAAGTAAAAGATCTTGGTTTCCAGAAGCACCAGAGAAAGATGTGGTTTTGAAAAGGTTGAAGACAAAGGTTTAGGAACAGTGGTCTGAGAAAGAAACAGATTAGTCATTTTCTTCATTTTTTCCTCTGTCGGCTCTTAAATACCAATTTAGACCATGTCAGGGATTACCATAGTAAACATTTAACCTCTTTTCAGAGCCTGTTGTGTTTCAGTTTAGTTCAACAATGAGCTTAACTGGCATTTGAAGCACTTTGCATTGTACCTGTGACAGGAATTAGCACCAAATGCCCTTATTTTAGAGAAATCACAGTTAGAATCTAGAACATAATACTGTATTTTCAGTTTTGTGGTATTAGGCTTTTATTGTTTTTATGCTAATATTTTTCAGAGGTAGAGTACATGAATTTAGGATGTATTACCAGGTCTTATTTCTAGACTAAATAGGTGGCAGACAGCGATAACTCATTCCTACAGTTACCTGTTCGATTGTACCATGAAAGTCAGCCTTCCACCAAAGGCCAAACAAATTCCTCACATTGGCTGATGTGCTGTTGCTGTGTTACATACAGGTGATGCAGCTGGGTGGTTTTAGTGCAATCAACCCTGTACTTCTTTCCTCTTTCTTTTCCATGGCCTTCTGCAGCTTATGCTGTGATTGTTATCATCATAACTAGAGAAGCACTCAGGACATGATGATTTAAATTAGCTTCTAAAAACCTTTGGAATAACATAGCCTCTTGTTCATGTCTAATTCAGTCTGGGCAGGATGCTGTTGCACAAAATAATAACTTGAGAAAAAGACCTTTTCATTGACTGTCTTTGTTTCTGCATTTTATGCATTCTTCCCTTGTAGGTTAATGGAGAACTGACATTTCCAGTTTTTAAGATCTTGCAGTCTACGACATACACACAGTTCTTTTTGAAGGACTGATTATGGCTAGTCTTCCACTTTCAATCACACAGATCAAAGCAAATATTATTATTCTTGGGTGTTCATAGGTAACTCTGCATCATACATAAGATTTAAAGAGATTAACAAGATAGGTGTAAATGCTTTTCTGTACCTTATCTGAGCATGAACATTTATAATGTTGGTGCCATACAACTGAAATTTTTTTTACCTCTCTGTCATCTATAATTATAATAGTGAGGAATTTTACTCCAAGAATGATGCCACGGTCTAAAGATCAAACCATTTCTCCTTCCTCTCTCTCTCTCTCCAGACTTCCACAGCACTGATGACACAAAGGGAGAAAATCACAAAATGCTGACTGATCTCTTGGTTTCTTATTCTTTTAAGTTTTTTTTTTCTTTTTTTAACTTCTACCATCATTCTGTATACCTGAGTGAGTCAGTTAATAATTAAGCTGCACTTTTTAGCCTCCACAGTCTAAAGATGCTGTTGCTTTTTAGTATCTATGTTGACCAGAGATCAAACTTCTGTGAATCACTCCACCTCCTCACTTCTCAACATATTCTCCCTCTGTGTGTATGTGTGCGTGTAAGATGTAGACCTGAGTATGGAGCAGAAAAACATCTTTCTTTTATGATGCATCTTCTGTGACGGAAGCTTTTGTGCAGACTTTAATAGTTTTGTGAGCAGCCTTTAATTACATTAATTGGGACTTTTTGTTGCAGATGGCTGCCTGGCTGGCTCACTCGCTAGATGGATGGAGTGGTACTGTAGTTGTTCTGTCCTTTCCACTGACAGAGTTTCCAGAGTAGGATTTTTTTTCTGTGGAGGGCTTCAGTATGGTCACTGCCACAGAATTACGGCTCCTGCTGTCTGCTTAGAGCAGGACACAACGCACTTTGAGCTACAATTGTCAGTGCACCGTTGAAATTCATTTCTGATCTCCTTCTTGAACCCAGATATTGTCTATATGTGCTTCTTGCTGGCCAAGCACTACATGAAGAGAAATACCTGAAACTGAATCCAGTGACACGGAGGCCAAGACATTTTCCTTGAGCATTATGTCTGCAATTACAATTATAGAAATAGTGCCAAAAGCAGGAGTTTCCAAACTAGCAGTGAGAAGGAGAGTTCAAAGTGGTATGTTATTGCTGCTTGATCGGTTGGATGCATTCACCTACAACAGAACACAATTAGGAGTTACTGCTACTTCCACTGTCATTGATAATGGCAACTAAATTTGGGAACCCTTCTCTAGTGCCTTTTTCCACTTGTGGCTGACCTTGAGTTCAAATCTCTTCTTCTTAGACAGAGACCTTGCCATAAAATTCTAACCTAAGTCATTCCCTAGACGATTACCAGTATGTGGGGTTTATTACTTGCTTTTTATGCTACTGGCATAGACCATGGCGCTGCAGCTTCTCAGTGGTATAGGTGGCAGTGAGCAGGCAGCGCCTGAGCTTCCCATTAGATCCTTAACCAATTTTAGGTGCTACTTAAATTGCTTCTGGTAATTTTCAGAGCTACTGGGTTGTCTGGAACCCAGTTATTTTACCTTTGTTTTTCCGTATCTTCTTCAGTAACTGTGAAAATTAACAGGAGGATCTCTGTTGGTGAGTGGAGCTCAGGCTTCAAAACTGGCAGCAGCTCATTTTCATGTGAGTGCCCTGAGGTCTGTAACTGACATCCCGGGTCTGTTAATGCCCAGCCTAGAATTAGATAGCAGTGGATTATGCTGAAAGTGTTTTTATTCATTCAGACTTTCACATTAATCAGTCAGGCCGAACATTAATTTTCTGTGATGTTTTAGAGCAGGCACGTTTTCCAGGAGATGTGGATCATTTGAATTAATTTTGATTATTCTGATTTTTTTGCTTGTACTTATTGTACAGAAAATAGGTGCAACTATTACAATTCTGTGACACAAAGTAAGAGCTGTGGTTCTTCCACAGCACGAGAGGGCAAACCGCATTCCGGGCTGCATCAAACATAGCATAACCAGCCGGTCAAAAGAGGTCATTATCCTGCTGTATTCAGCATTGGTGCGGCCTCATCTTGAGTACTGTGTGTAGTGCTGGGCCCCACAGTTTAAGAAGGATGTGAAGGTCCTTGAATGTGTCCAGAGGAGGGCAACAAAGCTGGTGAAAGGTCCTGTGAAGAGTGGCTAAGGACTTTGCATTCATATAGCTTGGAGAAAAGGAGGCTGAGGGGCAACCTCATTGCTCTCTCCAGCTTCCTGAGGAGGGGAAGCGGAGAGGGAGGTGCTGATCACTTCTCCCTGACATCCAGGGACAGGATGCATGGGAATGGTTCAAAGCTGCACCAGGGGAGATTTAGACTGGACATGAGGAAGCATTTCTTTACTGAGAGGGCGGTCAAACACTGGAACAGGCTTCCTAGAGAGGTGGTCAATGCCCCAAGCCTGTCAGTGTTTAAGAGGCATTTGGACAATGCCCTTAACAACATGCTTTAACTTTTTGGTCAGGGCCAAATTGGGCAGGCAGTTGGACCAGATGATCATTGTAGGTCCCTTGCAACTGAAATACTCTATTCTATTCTACATCTCTGTAACCCATGATTTCTTTCTTGTCATAGTAGATTTTCATCCCTGCATTTTATTTTTCTGTCGCTCTTAAACATTAACTTGTATATGACAATACATCAAAGCCCTTCAGAAAAACCTACCTGTAACTTCATGTGCCATCCAGCTATGTGCCTGCTTCCCCATTCTCTTTTTTTCACAATGAGGACCAATTTGTCTTATTGCAATTTGATATATCAAATGATGATGTTTCTTTAGATATAGAATCATACTTTTTCTACGTATCCTTTAAATCATTAAATCATTTAAAATCTCTTAAAGACATGATTATTTCTTCAGAATGTCTGTGATACTAAACTATTAGTTGATTTCTTAATGGAGAACTGTATGCTTTTACTTTCATCCATCAGCCTAAAGGAAAAATATGCGCATTTAGTGTATTGGTAGTTACAACTTTTAGGTTTAGAATTATAAAATCAAAAAATATTTTCTGATATATGGTAATTGTAAATGAGAACAGATTTTAATTAAGCTCTATGAGGTTTGCTGCAATGATCATGTGTTCCAGAATGACTTGAGAATATTGGCTTCCTGCTTGGATATCAGCTGTAGAGTTCTAGAGTTGGCATAAGTTCCTGTGAGCACAGACACTGGTCACATTATGTAAGAATTTAAGGCTCTGAAACTTCCCTGTTTATATGTTCCCTGACATGAAAACTGTTAATCAGCGTCAAGCACAATCACTACATATAAAGCTGTGAACATCTAGTGTATAAACACTGGGACATGCTACATGCTCCTTAGACTTTTAGCCTTGGGTTCATTGCCAGAAGGCACCACTATATGAGCTGTTACGACTCGCTGAGGATGACAGGTCTTTTAATCTGATCTATTTTATTTGCAACGAACCTAGACTAGCTGACAAAATTTTCTTTAAGCAAAAAAATCTCCTATTTCAAAAACCTTTGTTTTGTTTAGAAATACTACTATTTCCTATCAAATTGGGTATTTTTCTAAATGAGGTGAGATTGTATGCCCTAAATCTGGAGGACTCCTAGATCTTCAAGGAATATTTTAAAGAACCTCCTATAATCTAACTCAATCTAAGAAACAGGCAGCATCCAGGCGATAGTAGTGTTCCTTCTGTGTCAAGTTGGGAGGAGGGTGGCACAAGGAAACCCCCTTAGAAACTTGAAAGTTAGACCTTGCTTGGGTTTGGAGCAAGGAGCTAGAAACCCTCTGAGTCTCAGCCCATGGCATTTTGTCCTGGCTGCATGGCCATGGACTGCAAACTCCGAAAGCTCAGATTTCTTCATGGCATCCTGACTTTCAGCATTATCCTGCATGTTTTTAATGGAAGATCACCAAAACCAAGTCTCCCTTGACACATTTTCATATCATCTAATCAGAATTCTGTGGAAATTCCAATGGAAAATTCTGCATGAGACCTGACAAAGATTACAAAGAGAAGGCTGCTGACAGTAGATCAGCATTCGTTATAAGCAGCTTTGCACCTCTGATGGAAAACTCTTAGATGGTCTTCAAACCCAAAGAGGTTGCAAGTTACTGATTTTAAGACATCAGTAGATGGAGAAAATAACACATCCATTATATCTCCAGCAGTTACTCTATCTCTCTGTTAAAAATGTGTACTTTTTTTGTTATTTGGATGTTACCGGATTCTACTCCAAGTCATTGATTCTTGTTATGCCCTTCTTCAGTAGATTCAAGCCATTTAATACATGATGCTTCCTCTTCTCTACAGTACTTATGCATTGTAATCAAGTCACTTCCAATCCTCTTTTCAGAAAGCTGCAGAAATTAATTTTTTATGTTTTTCACGATCTGGCCTGTTCTCCGTTTTTCCAATAAGAGTTGTGACTTTTTACCTTTTTTGTAGTTTTCAGCATCTTAAAAAAAATATAGGTACACAAGGACTGTGTTCAGTATACTTTATATCTTTGCCAGACAGGCAAAGTCACGAGCTACTTCTGCTCACTTCTACTATTGAGTGTTTTGCACAGCATTACACTAGCAGTTCATGGTCTGTAGCTTATGACCCTAAATCCTCAGCAGGAGGCACTGCCTTGTAACATATATTTACTGATTCAGTAGCTATTTAGAAATAGTCTTGAGTTCTTTGTCTTAGGATGTAGAATTTTTGCTTTTGGCTGTATGAAAATGTACTCTGTGTGACTGGTTACGGCTAAGTGATTTAGCACTTTCTCTCTGACCAACCTGTTGCATTACTATTAACCATTGTGTTAATTCTTGTATCACCTGCTTACTTTATCAGCAGAAATGTCTTCCACGTCTATAAAAACAGCAGTAGACCTTGAACAGAACAAATAATATTTTTTGCATGTTTCCTTCATCAACCAAATTTACAGTCTTATCAAAGAATGAATCTGGTTTTAGTTGAAAAGACCTATTTTCCATAAAACCATGTGACTTCACATTCATTATAGTCCATATCCTTTAAACCATCATTAATGCAAACTTTTATGAGTTCTTCCTTTGTTTCATCTGGGTTTGATAAAAGGCAAATGGCTGATAGATACTGCCTTCATCCCATTTGGCCTTTTTTGAGTAAGATGGGCATAACATTAGCACTGTTCCAGTCTTCTGGAATTTCCCTTGTGGTCTAAGATTTATTAAAAATGAACATCATTAAGCCAGAGATTTTGTGATAAGTACAGTCTTGTTTCCTAGATTTTTATAGATGACTGCAGTGACCTCTTTCTTTTTACTGAAGAGATTAATGAAATTCAGTGTGTGGTACTGATTGCTGTGATGACCTTTGATGAGCTGTCTTGTCTTCCTAAAGGATGTGTTAAGACAGTTTTCCAAAGTGAAATAGCCAGGGGAAATGGAGTAATAAGAGAGGTTCTTGCCAGTATGTATTTATCCAAAAACTCAAATATATTTCAGTAGTTTTATAAAAATATTTTTTTTAATGCTTAGTTTAAGAAGTGGGTATGAGCCTGGTAAGGGTAACTCAATAGATTTGAATACATAGCACTAGTTAGAAGGAACTCATTCTTGAACTGAGCACAAATATTTAACGAACTGAACTTAAAACTTATAATGCAAGAGGTTGTAGAAGGCAGCGTGTATTAGTTTCTTCATTTCAACTGGAACCAAAGACAAAAATATGGAAATTATCTGAGTATTTTACATATTTCTGACTTCTCTGAAACTAGGAAGCACTAGAGCAAGAGTGCCTCTGAGCTTTTCTGAGGGTTTTCAGCTTGCCTCTTTTCCAACTGCATATCCTTCACCCCATCTCATATTCTTGGGAAGTTTTGGTGCTCTGGAAAAATCTCCACTACAAAAATTAGTAAAAGAGAACAATGTAAGAAAACTTTCCAAATGAAGAGTAATGATACAGAAAGAAATTTCAAATCCTGCCTGTGCTTGTAGCACAAAAGCAGTGGATGGGAATTAAAGATGGCATTGACTTGGGTGAAAAATCTTCTTCATCCCGATAAATTACAGGTGGAGAACTGTCTTGTCATAAGACTTCACCTATCAGCTGTGAACTTATATCAGCTGTCTGTGGTTTTCCCATTAGCAAATCCAGTTCCTTTTCAGCTTGCTGTGCAGTCCCCTGGTTTGCAGCCCCTTCCAGCTCACCACTGTGGCTGCAGTGAGGATCCTGACCTGCCTGTATGGCTGAGTTGTCTTCTTGTGAAAATAAAGGCACAAGCTGGTTTTGGCCCAGAACTGTGTTGCATGCTGTCCTGGAAGCTGGGGAGTATGGTAAGAAAGCTCCTGTAAATTTAATGGAAACTAGTGGCTGAAAGATGATAGATACTCAGGTTCTTTCCCTGTTCAGAGAAACCCTTGAGCACATGCCAGGTCCTCACATGTTCTCTTTGGACTACAGTTAGCTAACCAGCAAGTTTCTAGTTTTAAAACAACCCCATTGCATACTGCCTCTTGCCTAATTGCCATTTTAGGAGATTTTGGAGGAGGCTGCTGTATTTTGTGGGGTTTGTGACTGGGGTCCTGGAAGGGAGCTGGAGGTAGTGCTGGGGGATATTATGGAGGAACATGAAAGCTGAACTGGTGTTGCAGCAAGCAAGAGATGAGAGAAAGGAGGACATAGATCCACGGGAGTTGAGTGAACCAGCCTGTGTTAGTGTCACTGCAAAAGGAAACATTTATTTATAATGGTATGAAGTACAAGGTCTTTTTGTCTTGGTAGTTTGTTACAGAGGAAAGAGAAGAAGATAGCTGGCTATGAGGGTAATCTGAAAATTCCACTGAATTTCTCCTTGTGGTTCTTGCAGAACAAATGGAAATATACTGTATGGCTTCAGTAATGGAGACACTGAATTCACCCGATAGTCTTTCCCTGGGGCTGTTGAATTTCAGCAGAATTTACCAGCAGCCACAGGGGATTACTCATTCCATCATGCCAGTCGTTCACACCTAGTGGTTTGTTTAATCTGTTTGTTCTGTCTTTCATTAATAGATAGTGTATGGTCATCGTAGCAAGGACTCTGTTCATGCCAGGTTTTTAATACACTACCACATCCAGCAGTACATCTTACAAGTAAGAAATTGGTAATTGGTTTGATTCTTAATTAGAGTTCTCTGCTGCCTACTGATTCTTTTTCGGATGTATGCTGTAATTTCAATCCATAATCTAAAGTTTTGGAGTCAATCACTTTTGGAAACTAAGACACTCTTGGTAGTAAAAACTACATTAACTAAGCATTAAGGTGCCCATACTTACTACAACAAAAGTTTTCAAATCAAGCAAGGGTACTGTACTGTGGCTTCCTGTACCCTATCACAGGAAGACAAGGATTTTCTGTAAAGTGACTGCAATGCACGTATAATATTCTAATAATTATGGAAAAGCTTTGTGATTTGACTTTTCACAGTGTCTGATAAGCCTAAAAAAAAATCTTTCAAATGTATTACATTTCCTTTCAATGTTGTACTTACACTACTCACTAGAAGACTAGCCTTGTGACATGCTATAGTTAATAAGTTTTCCATGCTGTCAAGAGTAATAATATTAATGTGCCATTCAGTTAAATTAATTTTGTTTTGTGCACTGGCCTGCATAAACGTGAGTGACATTTAGAAATATGATCAGGCAGGAGCTGAGGAGAAGCCAAGTGGCAAAATAGAGCGAGATTCAATCATTAAAGCAGAGCAGCCAGCTGCAAGCATTTGTGGGTAGGCAGAGTTACAGAAAACCAGGCTATGATGTTCGGGTGTATATGTTTCTTTTAATTCACTCCTCCCTTTCTTGTTTATTTAAGAAGTTCATTTTCTTCTTGTTTAATTAAGAACTCGGTATGTTTGGTAGCATGGTCTCTTGTTTGGAAATCAAAGAGTGCGTTTCTGCTAATCTTTGATTTCAAGTGCCTTCAGCCACAGCGTTCCTCATTTTGCAAGAGGCAGCTGATTGTAATGCTTTTAAACTGATGACCGTGAAGTGTCATTTTCTACTAATAATAACCGTGTTTTCTCTTTCCATTTCCTCTGCTTTTTAGAAAGCAGTAATAGAAGTGCTTTCTCTAAACAGTTAAAAATGTAATGAAGAGGACTAAAAGGAGGAAGCTGACAAAACCTGACTTGTTAATTTTTTAATAACATTGGCTGGTTCAAATTATTGCCCAACTTGCTTTCAAGTCCGATTTACCATTGCGTTGGAGAATATTACATAATTGGGACAGGTAAAAGAAATGCAGTCTACTACCTTTCTATATATATATATATTGGAATAAGAAGACAGATTTGCAAAGAATTTCTATGTTGAGTACTGCTGTTCAGAGAAAAAAAAAAAGTAGATTTTCTTTCCACAGAAAGATCCTGCCAGGTCTGTTCCCTTTAAGCAAAGGTAAAAAGTAGTGCTGGCATACAGAAGTTGTATCACAAAGGAGTCAGAGTAGGACTGTAGTAGGAAAATCAGTCAAAAGGAATATGCAATTAAACCATTTCTTTTGGCTCTTCCTCACTCCTACTTTATACCGTGACTGTATCCCTACAGATACCACCTTCTGATACCTTTAATAAATTCACTTCATTTGAAAGATTGTTCCCTGTCTGCCCTAAAACTTCTCCCTTTTAAAACTTACCTCATGGACCTTTGCTTCTATTTCTGTTCACTGTTCTCCTAGCATCAGTCTCCTTTCCATTTCTTCTTTAGCCTGTTGTCACTGCTAATCCCTTTTTTTACAGCATCCGAAATGAGCCCTCGGGATCTTTGCCTCAAGAACCCTCTGTTTCTTCCAAGGTCTCCTGCTGTAACCTATTTCACTTTGCTTTGCTTCTTAGTTTACTTGTTATGTGGCTTGTAACTGAACATTTTACATTAACAGGAGCTTCCTTTTATGGCCAAGTTTTCACATTTGAAGAGGGTATAACCTACGAAGACACTTTTGAAATAACGGTAGTAAAAGCAAACAGGAGAGACTTTTGATCACAGATACTCTGTACTTCCATTTTGTAAGACAAGTGGGTTATTCCTGCGAATAAAGACTGATCTTTGAATAAGGAAACACACAATAGGGCACTGCCTGTTCATATTTTATTGTTTTAAAATATTTTCTTCAAAAGTGCAGTAGGTACAGTCATGAAGAGGGTTCTTCCTTCTCTCCAGAGGCATTTAGCACCTATTTACTGCTAGCTGTAGAACAGCGTGGCTGCTCCGTTCATGGGCATGAAATTCTTTTAGACAGCAAAGGAATTACACTGCTTGTCAGCTTAATGGTTTAGTTGTTAAAGTCCTTAAGTTTATATCGACTGGGTTTATACTTAACATTTTGCAAGTCTGAAATAGCTACTTCTGTAATCAGCCTTTTGATTGAAAAGACTGGGGAGAACTCTGCCTCTCCTATTTGCTCTCAGTACTTTATCCCAAAAGTAGTTCGTAGACTTTGGGGTGCAGTGGTAGTTGTGTATCACATAATCATGTGATAGTCTCCAAAAGTGCTATAATAATGGGCTGACACGTTTGCTCCAGCTTTTCTTTCTCTTTCCGGTTCTCCTTTATCTTTCGCTGCTGCACTGTCTATTTCTAGCCTATTTATGCAAACTGAGGTTTAAGAGCTTCTTGCTCACTTCCCACTCCTTTGCCTAATTGTGGCAGAATCATCTGCATATTGTGGGGTCATCTGGTCCCTGATTTGCAAGCATAAGAGAAAAAGATTCTCCTTCTTTCCTGATTGTACCTATTGCAGGTTTGAAATTTTCTGCTTTGTTCTTTAACCATGTGTTTATACAAAATTCAGTGCCTTTGAAACTGGTAATGTTAAGGACAGCTGCTGTGGCAATGCAATTTCAGGTTTAAAGAAAAAGGGGGAGCCCAACAAACCAGATCCCAGCTATGTGTATGGGTTGCTAATTCTGCCCGCTCGCTCTAGTGGTTTAATTGAAGTTGTAGCTAGTGCATGTCATCCATTTCTGCATCCATGTGATTCTGTTACTAGTATTATTGTGACACCTTTGCAGCTTAGTGTATTGTCCAGTTGCCGACTGGGGTTAAACCACGACATGTATTCATGGTTTATGTGCCAAGAAAAGGAATTTGTTGGATTTGAGATCTCCATGTGTAGACAGAATACGATGGCCTCAAAACTATCTGAAGCCTGTGGATGTGGGAATTAGGATTAGAGATTCTGTCATTGTGGTTTACCCAGGTTTCCTGAATTTGAAAGACTAATTAATCTTATATCCCACCTTTATGCTATTCCTGTGTTCTCCACAGCATTTTAAAACATTTTGGTTGCTGTGAAAACTATACAGTGAACATTATGAGCTTCTATTGAAAATTCGATTTGTGGAAGATTGTATTTTGGGTCTTCACCCACAAACCACATCCTATCATGTTTCTCTCTGGCTTATGCAAATATCCACAATTAAACCCAGGTATTGAAGTTGGAAACCCACCTCACTGTGTTTATATCCTTCCTTTACTGACTATTTTGGAGTCTTAGATCTAATTAGGAAAAAACATATGGTGCTGTGGCTCGTTATTTTGGTATTGTTTTACCAAGAGAGCTGCAAGCATCAACTTTCTTGTAATATCTTCCACAAAAATGTGGAGAATGTTTATATTAAGAAGATAGATATTGCTGTTAGAGATTCTGCAGTGCGAATGAGAGTAATCTGCATAAATAGCATTTTTCTCTGTACCTCATTAGGAGAGTGTACTGTCAAGGCAAAAATGACTACTGACAAATATGAGAAGAAGCATGAGACAGGCAGGAGCCACTTAGAGTCGTCTCTAAAAAGTCCAGGTTCTCAACAGGACTTCAAATTGCCTTTTCTGAGCTGAAGAAGTGTCACCAGCGCTATGTCATTTATGTTCTGCTCCATTGCATCCTCTTTAAATGTAATGAAGTTATGAAGTTGCTTAGATGGAGAGAGTCTTTTGATTGGTGTTTAGGCATTATGCATGAATAGGTTAATGTCTATGAACCTCCCAGTTGGAAGTTTCCAACACTAACTTACTGTTTCCATCAGAGATCAAAGTAATTTACTAACATAAATTATTTATACATGGGGCTGAAAGAAATTCATAATAACAATAAGGCATCTCCATGATATAATCACCATACCAGAAGCACTCATCTGTGCTTCGTAGCCCTGCAGGGGTTTGTAATTATCTCCTGCAAACCACACCTCTAGTGATTGCTTTTTGTTGCTTCATTGCAGTGCTGCCACTTGCACTATTTTGCCTGACAAATATTTTTAAAATAAAAAAAAAAAACAAAAACTAAAAAAAACCAGCTTAGGAATAGAAAACTTGTGGCAGTCATGCAAAGAGAAAATGTTACAAGTAGAAGAAATATTGAAGAAATGCAGTTAATACAGATTTTAATAACAACAACAAAGTATTAAACATGATTCTGTAGGCATTTGAAGAGGTACCTATGCTTTTTCTTCAGGTTATTCACTGAAATGAGCCCATCATCTGCTGCCATTTCCCATGGCTTGGTGGTGATCTATGGAAAACTGGCTGTTTACATGATGTTGGCTTCTTCTCTGTGATTTCTGCAGCTAAAATTACGTTAAAAGAGGCTAAAAATGCATTAAATGCTCTCATAAAATTACTCTTCTGTGTAGACAATTGCGGTATTTGCACAGAAGCATAACATGATTACAGACAGGGAAAGGCTGGTGAGAGGTGATGGTCTCCGTGGCAATAACTGAGTTTGTAAAGTACCTCCTCCAGCCTCTGCTGAAGCACTTGGATCAGAAACAACAATCCTAAGGCTGTTTTATGCTTACTAAACACACTCTAGTCTCAACACAAGTACAAAAAAAAAAACAACCCAAACAAACAAAAAAAAACCCACACCAAACCCTAATCAAAGGAACAATTAGAAGCATGGTATTGATTTAAAAGTACCTTCCAAAATAGATGTTTAGATAGTCTGCCAATGAGGTACATTTCTGAGGAATACAAGAGAATACAAGTTTCCGTGCTGTTAAAACCAAAGCTCTGCCTAGTGAATCTAGAGGTGAGGGCAGAGCCCTTGAATGTCAGGTGATACATGAGTACAAAGGTCTGTAAGATGGGGGGCTAAAACGACCTTTCAAATATACCCTGTTTCAGTCTTATTCAGAGCCCCAGGAATCAGCCAGGCTAATTTAAACCAAATCTACCATGTAATAGAACAGTGACCGCAAAGAAGACTGGGTGGCTGGCTGAGCTGTGATCATGATAACACAAATCAATAAGCCATTGATTTCTTCCATTCTGAACAAGCTGCAAGTGATAGATCAACTTCACCATTAGCCTAGCCAATAGGGACTTCCAAAACTGAGTGTCAGGGGAACAGAGGTGTGTTTTGCTGTCACCGTGCCATTGCAGGCTCAGTTAGAGCCGAGCATGAGCTATGCAGATTGCACGGCTGAAATCCATATTTGCATGATCTGAATCTATGCTGGGATTTGTAACAGTATATGCAGACAGGGAGGAATAGTAAGTCCTTCCGTAGAAGTGCAGTCCATGCTGTGAAAGACATCTTAGGTTATTCTAGATATGAGTTAAAAATGTAAATTTTCTGATATTAGGATCTCTTCTTTTGAGCAAGGTCATAACATCATTATAAACCTCCTGGGTCAAATAGAGGGCTGTAAGATACTGCTCCCCCACCAGCCCCTTTCCAGCCTGAAGAGTGCTCATCTACTTAGCTGTTCCTTCTGCAGAAGCTGTGTCATATCTTGGATCATTCCTGCTGCTTTTCTTGGAATCTTTCCCAATTCTATCATATCCTTTTTGAGGTGGGGAGGATACCATAACTGCACCAATTTTCAAGATACTGGCACATGTGCATTCTGACAGCGGTTTTATATGTGATACACACATTTAACATCATGAGCTATTTTGTTGTGTTCTGTCTGAGCATTTCCTAATTATATGTAACCGTGTTTATTCTGTATGTTTTCTGACCACTGGTGATCACCGAGCTGATGTTTTGCAGGGAACTATCTATTACAATCCCTGGGTCTCATTCCTAATTTGTAGTAATCAATTCAGAGCCTGTCACTTTCCAGGTGCTGCATTATTATTGCAGTTTCCGAGTTTTCTAAAATTAAAAGGAACAATAACTACGCGATGCCATTCTTATATATACACCACTCCAGTCTTCTGTTAGGAACAACAAAGAATCCTGCATCCCCACAGAACTCTTCTGAGACAAGCCCACGCAGCTTTTGATAAGGGAGGAAAATGTAAACTCTGACGTATATCTGAGTATCTGGCATGCACCCTTCAGATGGGTATGCTGCAGATGCTTATCCAAACCTGCATAAAAAGTGATCATGTGTAAGAGCTATTGAGAGAAGAACTGCCACTGATGCTGGAAATTTGGCGTAGTAGATAAAGTTGAATTTCTCTTAAATGACTTGGAAGCTTGAGCTCCCAGTTGGAAAGGAATGTTTTGGTTCCTTTTACATGGATGGTAAAGTCCTTAGGACGTGGGCTGTCTTTTCTCTAGGAAATACCCACTACATCCATGAATATGTCAGCCAGTTGCTCTCAGTAGTGCTCCCCCAGCTTTTTAGGTAAGGTTCTGACTTTGCCTCTTTCCCCTCAGCTCTTTGAACCTGGTAAATTGCCATGTTCTTTTTGCATTTGTGGTATGGGGAAAAGGTGCATAATTCCTGCAAAAAATTACCTAGCATCTTAACAAAAAGCGTGGATACACCCCCAGAACTTTTCAACAACCAACCTTCCAATTTATTCTAACAAAACACTGGAACCAAAGAGATGTATCTTGATAGAAATGGACTTTATACTCTACTGCCAGAATAAATTGTGGAAACAGACAAGTGCTGTAAGAACTACTGTCTTTGCAAGAGAAACACTGCTGTCTGAAATGCTTTATTGGACTGTTCAGTGTAACCTGATTCTTCTTGTCTCAAAAGCAACCTTGTTACCCCCCCCATTGTGCCTGAAAGGAAGGAGGAAAGCAGCTCAGATCATCCTAGTGATCATTTCTAAGCAGTACTCTCCTCTTCTCTCTCTCTCTCCCCCCTCCCCCTCTCTCTTTCGTATCTGCAGATTCAAGTCTGTTACTCCTCCTTTTAAAACAAAGCTCCTGTAATTCCGAACACAATTAAGCCTTTCCCTCTTTGCTGGGACTGTTAGGAAGGTACTAAGCAATGAATTGCAAAAGGTTGCATTTGGCAGGATCCCAGATGATGGGCTGCAAAGCTGAAGGCAAACCCAAATATTTCCAATCATTCCTGATGTGAGGAGGGATGCACTATGTGCTTTCCCAGCCTATATCTGCCTTTTTTTTGCCTGTCAGATAGAAGACAAGTCTTTTTTTTATACTAAATGTTTTGTGCTTTGTGTTTTTTATACTTTTTGGTTTTGTGACAGTGTGATGAGAAAGGTCCATGTTACTGTTTCACAGAAAGCAGTCTAGTGGTTGTGTATCCATTTGTGTTAATTGATTTCCACTGAAACACAACCTGAAAAAAAACCAAAACAATCATGACTTAATTTAAAGGGCAAACAGTATTTGTGGGACCCTGATTGTCAGGGATGAAATGCTGAGCAGTATAACTTACTTTGCAGCCAGCGCATACCTTGTCATTTGGCTCCATACAAGATAGTTGCTGTGAACTCCAGTTGCTGCAACAGACTTGAGGTTGCCAAGGATTTAAGCTGGGCAACTTTTGGCAGATATCTCATATGGTTCATTTGAATGTTTTGTTTAACAATAGGAGTTTGAGATGTAATGCTGTTAATTTTCTGTGGGGTTTTCACAATTGTATTTTTAAAAGGTACAAGAATGATTAAAATATAACACCATGTCTTGTTTGCTTTCACAGCAAGAAAAACTGGGTGATATCTGCTTCTCCCTCCGTTATGTGCCTACTGCTGGCAAACTGACTGTCGTCATTCTGGAGGCAAAGAACCTCAAGAAGATGGATGTCGGTGGCCTATCAGGTACGTGCATGAAAATCTGCTTGTAGATTTTGAAGGCTTGTAAAGGCAGAAAATCAACTCATTTTCTATTGGAGCTCTCTTGGTTGAGAAGGTAAGGACTCTTGTTCACTGTCTGAAAAATGCGGTTTGTGTGTTCTGAAAATTAGGGCATGACTGAGTATATCAGAACTCATTCTAGCTTAAAAAAAGGAATTTCATTATACATTGCATTCTACTCCAAGACAAGGTCTGAAGAGTTAAACAGTCAGATGACAGTGCAAGCTCTCTGTACTTTCCTTCTCTTCTGTTGCCTGGAGATAAATACAGACTATTCAGGCAAGAGACAAAAATCTGACTACAATTCCTATTGTCTGTTTAATCTCACAAAACATGAGCATTTCCCTGCAGTGTTACTGATAACATGTAACAGAGGAACTCACCACAGGTCACCATGCTGACTGCTAGCTGAGGTGCCAGGGTAATTGTTTCTACATTTGACAGGCTCAGGTGTGACTGCTCCCATGCACAGAGTTGGGAGTACTCTGCATTTGCATATACACCAGCAATCAAAATGACAGTCTTGCACTTGTGGTAGTCAGTGAGGTTGATATCTCCAACATCTCAGTACCTACAAATAGTCCTCATAGTCTTTCCTCGTAGTAAGGCTATACACACCGTGAGAGGGATGACGTATGCCATCTCTAAGGGAGGGTGCAGTCAGCACATGTGACATCAGGGCTGTGTCTCTGTGATAGGGCTGTGTCCCAGGGACCCGGTGGAGCTCCATGTAGGCATCTGTTCTCTGCTGTGTCTGGAATTTGGACACAGATTACTGTCTAAATTGCCAATTAGCTGAGACCAAATTAAATAACAAGATGTTTTATAAGCAGAGGTCTTTCCAGGAGAATTTTATTTTATATACCTTCTGTTTAAAAGAGACAGTTTCTACTAACCATTGAGAATGAGGATATTTCCAGTGCAGCTCTAGAACTGAAAACTTCTACAGCTGTCACTAACACACAGATGATGTAATTGCTGATTTTGAATTAGCAAGTGACAAGTACAAAGTGTTTTGCTTTTATTTTCTTATAATCTTAGCACAAGGTAAGAGTTATATCCAAAATACACAGAGAAATGGGAACCTGCTAAAAACAAGCCTGAAGGTTTTATTTACCACTTTTGATGAACACTAACAGGAGGACCTTCACAAAGTGAGGGGAAACAAAGTCTCTTACCAGTAACCAGTTATCTTTTTTTTTAATTTTATTTGCTTCTGAAGTTTTCCACTGCACAGCAACAAACATAATAAAGTAAAAGACATCAAAATATTGTCGTAGTCATTACCTCAATCAAGTCTAGCTTTTTCTTGTTTAAAATGGACACTGGATTAGGACACACCACTAACAGTTTCCCTAACACTCATACTGAACCAATTGCAAATTAATGTTCTTAAGCACATTTACTTCCTAATTGTTTCCTAATGAAAGATTAGATTCTCATAATGAGGAAGTGTGGGGTTTTTTGACTGAAGTGTAGCTCTAAGAGCCAGAGCATCTGTATTCTTTTCGAAGCTTTGCGAGAAATGTGATGGATAATGGGTACTCAGCTCATAAGAAAAGAAAGAAAGAGGCAGGGGAAGCACTAATGAACTGAAGACCTTCTGCAAACTTCAGATGGAAACCATAATGCATTGTGTTGGAAATAACTATGATGAAATGAATGGGCTTACTCTCCTCTATGTGCTTCAGCATGTCCTTCAGAAGACATTTAAGTATATTTCTAGGGGATGACAGGTTTTGTTCTCCTTTTTTAGGGCCATGCCAAGCTAGAAACATCATGTTCTCTTGGAGACAAACAAACCCAATGGGATACCATGGTTGTAGCAGGAATTCAGAAGTTGCTGACGGTGATAAATGGCAGTTAGTACAGTATTCCTGAGGCAGTAGTTATAGATTAAATAATGTTGGTTTAAAGTGGATCCAGTATCTTTCACTAGGGAATTTATCTTTTGAATAAATTATGCAGAAATAACTTTGGAAATCAAGCTGAGATTCTGTTGTCATTATTCACACTAAATAATACCTACTCTCAAAGTACAGTACTGCTAAGTGGTAATGAAGGTGACAGGATTTTATCTTAAATAGGGAATGCTTTCCCCACTAGTTTTGTTGTTTTCTCTACATACTAAAATGGCTTTTCGTTTTGCAAAACTGAAAGTTTTGCGTTGCAGTGGAGGTGGGAAAATGTTAACAATCAAATGTGATCTCAAATCGAATGTTACCTATATACTCAACAGCACTTACTGTCACCAAGGGAAAACCATTAGCAAGAGGTGAAAATTATGTAGTTGACACAGATGGGGAAAAAAAAAATCTTAAAAGTTTGTCAAAAATAGGCAAAAAGTGTCTGTTTTTTGAGTTTAGAATATGTCTTTTTCTTATTCTCTCCTGTTTTGGAGAAGATGCTGGAAAAGCAGAAGACAGACATTTGGAAAGGGCTCTGCTTTCTCTTGCATGCAGCCTTTATCCCTCTCTGTGGAGTTCATCTGCCTTGCAGAAAGGAGGAGCAAGGCCCTGGTCCCTGCAGGAGGTCTGACATAATGCTGCCAAGCATTTGCAGCACAGCGGCGGGCGACCTTGCAGTTTCCTTCTTGCTGCTTCTCTCCACATCTTGAGTATTACTGCTGCTAGTAAATGTCTGCTATACCTTTGCACCTCAGCGATATGGAAAACTTTAGCATTTATGTTCTGTTTAGTCCCAATACAAAGAACCAGCCGCTGTGGCTCAGTAGTCTTCTGCACTTCTATTTAGTAATTTATTAAAAATTGGAATGCATCCATAATTGTGGTCAATTGGACTTAAAAACATGCTTGATTTTCAACATGTATATTTTATGTTTTGCAGACATAGAGCCCAGTTAAGAAAGTACCTATCAAAAGCAAGAGAACCAATCAAAGTAGACTGAAAGTACTACCTTTCCTAGCATTTCTACAGGGTGAAACTCTACTGGTGAAACCTTAATCCTGCTAGTCAGCATATATATCCCATTTAATGGTTACTACAGTTGGAAGAAAAAAAAAAAAAAGCCTTTATCTCCAGTGTTTTGAACTTTTCCATAAATTTTATTAGCAGTCAAAAGCCAGGCACAAATTACTTCAGAAACAGACAATAAAACACAACAGACTAATCATCAAATTCATTAGACTCCTTGTAACAAAACCAGATCACCCATCTGAGCAATAAACTCCCAGGTCTTAAACTTAATTGCAACATCAGGCTGTGACTAAAGCAAACCTTGGCTCAAACACTGGAACTGTTCAGCCTGCGCTCATCAAGTCACCACAACAAGTGGAAATTATTACTTCTGGTGAGCAAGGGCCTCAGGCAAACAATTATGCATGTTTTTAAATGGCATTTTAATTGTTTAAATTATATTCAAATGCATTTTTAATGAATCTGACATCTGGCAGGTGATGTGTAGGAATGTAAGCTATAAAGAGATTATTTTTATTTGTCTGAATTTGGTAAACTCGGGTTACATGGCTCTATAGGTATCCTTCACCCAAAATTTCTACGAGACTTAGAAGCTTAGGTCTTAGAGCAAATCAAGGGAACTTAGACTCTCAAGTCACTGTGTTCGTTTTGGTTTTTAATTTCATTTAGATGATTTGCAAAATTGGAAGTTTTCAAAACCAGTTTGCAGTTTAATCTCTCCAAACAGGCTATAGAGACTTGGTCTGACTAATTCCTCGATAAGAGCACAATGCAGCTCAGCAATGCCGTTCGTTTCGCAAGGCTCCTCTATGAATTATGATAGTTTATTCAGGTTTACAATCCCTTCTGCTGCAGAAAGAGGGCAGGAATTACCTGCAGCCTCCCCTATAAGATATGTTTAAATAAGTGGTAGTGATTTCGGATACGGATTTAAATGAGTATAAAACTTTTATCTAAATTCATTTTAATCTTGTTTTGTATTTGTATTTTTTACTTATTTTCTAAAGAAAAAATGGTTGTTTAACCCTCAGCACATCTGACTAGCAGCTAAATGTGGTCTGTGCAATAAATATGGTGCTTCTTTTTATTGCATAGGAAGATTCCCAATATTAATACACATTTATGCAGGCAGTTCTATAGATTTCCATGTGTTTAGTCATACCCTCCATTTGTATTCATTTTTGTTCTTAACATGAAACAAAAGCTTTCATTTCAACTTTCAGCAGCTTTCCCTGCTTTGACCAAGCCAGTCATTGAAATAAATTACCTGAATACATTGAAAAAAGCATTTTCCCTCTGAACCGTCAGAAAAGACTGGGGCTGGCACCTGAACAGACTGTTGTTATGGATGTTTAGCTAGCCAGGCCCTTTGGCTTAAATGCCTTTTTTAAGAACTTCAGTGGCTGTATGTATTACTGGCAAAATACTGTTTTATATCAAAAAGTCATCTCTTAGTAGCTGATAATAAGTGTAAGCTTTAAAATAGCTTATCTTTTCAGGATTAATTTCAGTATGGTTTATTCCTTCTAAAAATCTTTGAAAGCTAATGTGGTTTTGTTCTCTATGTATTATTTTATATGCTTAGCTTTTAGTCAATCTAATTACCAGGAATGTATCCTAGCAGCAAGCAATGTACCCTCCCCTTATCTCCTCAGCACTGCTGCCTCTCACTCCCCCCGGTCAGACCCCGAGTTTCAATAGGGAGGAGATGCCCTAGCCAGCACAGGCTCAGGTATTGCCTTGGAACTGTTGCCAAGTAGCAAATATTATATCAGACCCTAAACTGTACCTATTTATGCCGAATTAAAGCTTAGGAAGAACTGGAAGGAGAAGAGGATTGTGTTTGGATTCACATGCTCTTCCTTCTGCAGAAAGCTGCAGATACAACCGTGAAGAGAAAGCGGCCCATAATCCGGGCCATTATGTGTGAAAGCTAATCTCAATATTTATGAGTTATAAATATAAAATACACAGCACCTCTCTGTATCTGCCAAGCAAATACTGTAAATCAGAACCATCTCTGGGGACCAAATGGTACTATAGCAGAAATAAAGCTAATTTTCTACAATTAGACATTTATTTTAAATATTGCATTCAAATTCAAAAGGCTTGCTTGGATGTCTTAGGAAAGAATTGAAAAATTAAAAATTGTTTAGAGACCAGCTCTTTGAAGACAGAGTGAATGCTCATGAATTATGCAGTTAGAGCATTCCCTTTAATAACTTCATTAAAACATAAGAAACTTTAAAAGCTAGCTAACACAAATGCAATATTATGGGAAGAGAAATTTACCATTAGTGCCATGGCCTTGCTATAAGCCATATTGTAAGCATAACTCAGTGAATATTAAGGGAAAAGAAAACAGCCTTATTAAAAGACAAAAGTAAAAATAAACAACAAACATCACTGCTGCAACAGCTGCAATTGCAACTAGCCTAATCCTAAAGAATCCAACAGAGATCAGTACCAACAAATATTTTAAGATCTCTACTTACTGTGAGGATTTCTACAAGATCTAATATCTCAGTATCTCTACTGTAATACGCTGGCAGAACTTCCAACAGTAGATGGCTGCAGCAATACATCTCTCCAATGCTTGCAAAGCAGTCTCACAGCATAACAGTAAATTCACTGTGAGTTCCTACAGTGGTGATGGGATCAATCACCAGATCTCCATCATAGAACCGTTTAGGTTGAAAAAGACCTTTAAGACAATCAAGTCCAACTGTTAACCTAACACTGCCAAGTCTGCCACTAAACCATGTCCCTAAGCACCACGTCTACATGTCTTTTAAATACCTCCAGGGATGGGGATTCAACCACTTCCCTGGGCAGCCTGTTCCAATGCTTGACAACCCTTTTGGTGAAGAAATTTTTCCTAATATCCAATCTGAACCTCCTCTGGCACAACTTGAGGCCATTTCCTCTCATCCTATCTCTTGTTACTTGGGAGAAGAGACCGACCCCCACCTCACTACAACCTCCTTTCAGGTAGTTGTAGAGAGCAATAAGATCTCCACTGAGCCTCCTTTTCTCCAGGCTAAACAAACCCAGGTCCCTCAGCTGCTCCTCATAAGACTTGTTCTCCAGACCCTTCACCAACCTTGTTGCCCTTCTTTGGACACGCTCCAGCACCTCAATGTCCGTCTTGTGGTGAGGGGCCCAAAAATGAACACAGTATTCAAGGTGTGGCCTCAGCAGTGCCGAGTACAGGGGGACAATCACTTCCCTAATCCTGCTGGCCATGCTATTTCTGGTGCAAGCTAGGATGCTATTGTCCTTCTTGGCCACCTGGGCACACTGCTGGCTCATAAGCAGCCGGCTGTCGACCAGCACCCCCAGGTCCTTTTCTGCCAGGCAGCTCTCCAGCCACTCTTCCCCAAGCCTGTAGTGCTGCCTGGGGTTGTTGTGACCCAAGTGCAGGACCCAGCACTGAGCCTTGTTGAATCTTATGCAGTTGACCTCGGCCCATTGATCTTTCTCTCCTGCACTGAAGAACATTCCTGTTTGTGACTTCTTCCTTAAGACTGGGCAGTAGGGAGGAGCGTCTTGTCTAAAATGGTCCTCTTTCAAGGGGTAAATCAGGTCTTAGGGAGTTGTTTCCTATGATCCCAACTCAAGCCTTTGATATCAAACCACCTTCTTCCTCAAGTTAAAAGCTGAAGAACGCAATTCCAAAATCAAAATAAATTCCAAATTACAGTGTATCATCATAGAAGCCATGTTAAAGGATACGTAAACTCTCATATTCCAGGGCATTTTGGAGAGTCTTACGAGGAAGCTGTCAGGTAATTGTCCATTTTGGAGCAAGTACACAATTTCCACTGAATCATATGCTACAAGCTATTGCACACAATAATATATTGTATTAGATGAACCATGAAATGTGGCAATTCCTACAAAGAAGCAGAGTCAAATTGTTCTGCTCTTTTTTTTTCCTCCTATGCTTAAAATGAGGAAAAATAGATTGTACCTGCTGATTACCAGTGAAGTTGTACAAAACCTGTAGGCATTGCTCTGAGAAACCTTAGGACAAACACTGTGCCGAAAAACGCCTGGGCTCAGGAGGTGTTCGAACAGCTTCTTGATTTGAGAAAGGAAAGAAAGCTTATTGTATGTGTACATCTCCTTAATCACATACGCTGACCAAAGGTACAGGAGGTCAGCACCCAGCTGTGTGGACTCTGCCAGCCAATAGTCACCATTTTCTGGCATTGCTATTGATTTCCCCCCACCCTTCCTTCCCCAGAACAGAGAGCAGGAAGACTTCTTATTCTTTTATTTGAATAGCCACATCTAAATAATGCATTTTGTGTGTGTTTGTATGCTTCTTCCTGATTAAATTATAGTATGTTTTTATTTGGTTATGCAGTCCCAAAGCAAGTGTGGAGATGTGTGTGTTAATTACTTATATGAAAATGAGATGGTTAATACTTTAGGTTTTCAAGCTCTATCAGGCTCTGCAAGAATTTCATAGCAATGTGAGTGGCTGTAAAATGGATGTAGAAATACTGTAGATAAATTCTGGAGTCCTTAGGGAAATTAGTCAGTTCTCTTACAAGTAAGTTTAATTTATTTTTACTCTCTGAAAATTGCAGCCTATGTCTTTTCTTTTAATGGGTTTGAAGAAAAAAATTAAAATATGAACTCAAAAAGAAAATGTCTTTTTTCATCTCTATAAATACAGTTTAGATCAGTGCTTAAATGTTCACAGAAAGTGAGGGAAGTATAACTGAGGGTATTTCCTTCTTAGGACTGTGTAAAGTCATACAGGTTTTTAAGACAGCATCATGAGCATTTTATTAGCACTGTTAATGCAGTTGAGGTTTGATGAAGTTTGTAGGACTTTCTGAAGAAATAAAAACAACTTTAAATTCAAGTTTATACATTACTTTAAATCCCACATGCCTTTTTTGTTTGTTTAATCCCACGTGGGCAAGAAAGATTATTAGTTTCTGCTGGATCTTTATGTATTTACTTTTTATATGCCTCCTGACTCAGTTTCTAACATGTAACTCCTTTGCGTGCACATCACAATGGAAAGAAACATTTCACAAATTAGACCCTTGATCCTAATCCTGAATTATCTCTGAAGGGAGTAGGGGTTGTATGTTGAGAAGGGAACTGCACGTCTCCTCCAGTACACTGTGCTGAAAATACGTCTGTGACAACAGAGAAAGCGTATACTTCAGTGTAAGGAGAGAGGTAGGAAAACAGGTGTCTTTGGTTCTTTGTTGGTATTGTTACTTTACGTATATGCTTTATGGGTGATTAGTTGTTCAAATCTGTTCACACATTTGGCAAGTGAAGCTCTCTGCTGGCAGCTACGATATGCTTATCATTCAACAAAAATGGAAAAGAAGTTTTTCCATTGCCAATTCCAAAATTTATTTTCCAAAACCTTTCTAACTGAAGGTGGAAGTCGAGTCCTGCCCTTTCTTCTATTGATGCAGTTCCTCAAAAGGTCCCATTACCCTTCTTGAGGTACCAGGAGAGAAATATAATCTTATTGCTGATTGAGATTGAGGTGCCAACACTCAGTTATTCTCGTTGTGCCTTTTGTGTGTCTCAGGAGAGTGATATGAATCTCAGTGGGATTCTCTTTCCAAATATTTTATCCCTCACTTAACTTCCATGATGCTATTGATGAGGTAGAAAAGCCAGCATTTGGGCTTTGTTTCTTCCAGCACAGGCCACGCTGCCCTAGAGCCACCTTGTTCTAGTTGAGTCAGTCACAGGGGTTTGATTAACTGCAAGTTACCTGCCAACAAGGTGGAAAAGTGAAGCCCAGAAATGCTACATTTCCCCTGTAAAGAAGTTCGTGTGTGGTGGAGGTGAGAATATATCTGGGTTTAGTTTCTAGCTACTGTTTCTTGTGCTTTTGTTTATAAGCAGTGAAAGTCAACACAGTGAGCGTCCTGTCTTCATGAGGGTCTTCTGTATCAGTGTTAAGGCGTCTTTACGTCTTCTTTGTAATAAACTGAATAACTGAGCTCTTCAGACATATTACTGTAAAGTGTATGTGTCACTTTGTGAAACTTTCAGATGTACTGAAGGGGAAAACAAGGCTGGGTATGAGTGAATTATCTACACAAGCAACACCTTTATTTAGATATTTAGTTTATTTAGGACAGCTAAGGTGCTAGGCAATTGTTTTACAAAGCTAAAGATAAGAGAGGAATCTGGTCTTTCTTTTTTTTCCCTTAACAATATGATTGGTTTTAAACTAAAAACTCTGGGATTTTCCTCCATTATACCAGTCTTGTTGATAAGATGGTGCCAGATTTGTTTCTCTCAAATGTTGGATCAATATAGTGCAACAGCAAAACTGGTAATATGGAGGGAACATCTCCTGACATTTTATGGTTGTTAGTGCAGTAACTTTAGTCCATAGGAGGAGATTAAGATTTTCTTCCTCTTTGGTTTATTAAGCTATCTTTTTTCTGTCTTGTTGATGAATATGCTATTGCTCATTCCCCGCATGAATTCCTTTCTGCTGAGCTGTCTTCAGGTTTACAAATAGCAACATTTTTTACTCTTTTTAAATCAAAATAATTTATGTGCAGGGATTTCTTGTGGCATCCCAACACATTACATATTAATGTAATAATTATTGAATAGTAAAATATATAACTTTCATTAAGGAAAGACACAAATAAAGCACAGATCACATAGCATCTGTCCAGTATGCATGCCAACAGACATAAACATCTTTATTTGACTGCAAAATTCAAATGTTGTGTGACACAATTGACTGATGTGCAGTGGGTAACATTTAGAGGGTTCCTTGCAAAACATGCCGAAAACGAAATCTGTCATAAAGAATCCCACCCACTGCAGAGCTCGGCTGTTTTCTACTTTTTTGTGAGGGCAGAAAGGAGGATTTGTAAGCTCTGTATTGTGAACTTTGTCACAACATAATCTCTCTCAAATTTGAATTTGTCAAAAAACAAATAAAGATACAGATATACATTATAAAACTGTGTATGATCTTGTAGTAGGCAGAACCAAATTTTAATTCCTGTCCTGTAAGTAGTGACACACGAGGATTTCAGGATCCAAATGTAATCCCTGCAGCTCAGCAGCATCTCTGTAGGAATTTCTTCAGGTTAGAGAAGTAAGGGGTTCTGTTTAATCTCAGCTATCAAGCCCAATTCATGGGACTTCTTTATCTTCAGATTCCCAGTGGTATCACAGAACACTTTACATATACGGGTCTGCAGGTTAAATCCACCTTTCCAGTGAAGAGAATATGATAATGTCCTGATTGAGCCCCAGTGAGAAAGCATCTTAAATTCCATTTCAGCCTCTCCAGAAATCTTTGCAGTACAGCTGGCTCCAGGGCCAGTCTCATTACAACGTTGTTGTGAGGGAATGCGTTCCTGCAGTAAGATCCAGGAAGCTGGGTTGGAATACTGGGCTATATTGGTTGCTTCCCATCAGCAAACCATCACATGCTTGTCAACATTTGAGGAATGCTAAAAGTAGTGATTATGAGAGCGTGCAACATAACGGGTTTTTTAAGTTCAGGAGCCCTGGCTATGTGGGATGTGAAGAAATGCTTATGTAAGGATGTGACAGCATCAGCAAGTCTTGCACTGCAAATTGTTTCAGCTGGTTGGGAGCTAAGTTAATTCAGGCTGCTCCCTCATGGCTAAAAATTAGAGGGGGGAATGTTTAATTAAAAAGAAGTGCATGTTACTTTACAAGTAAGGTATCTGGGATCTGCATCTGGAAAGCTGTGGGAGCAAAGGTGTTTCTGGGAGAGGTTTCTGCTTTTGTCATTTGAAGTCACTTTCATTGGGGCTAAGCAAGCTTAAAGGGTATCAGACCAAACTCCTTCCTGGATGGTGGAAGTTGGGGACTGGCTCCACCGTTCCCAGAGACTATCGATAGTGCCCCATTGTTGAGGAACATCTACTTCAGGAAGTTATTCTCTGGCTTCTGGTCGGGAAACGAGCACTTGACAAGAACGATCTTTCCATCTGCTGTTCTGCTCAGTCTGTGTGTCTGGTAGTCCCTACGGGAGAGCAAGTGAGTGATTTCCTAAATTGATTGAGTTCTTTGACCTGAATTAGTCAAGAAATAGACTCAAGTATGAATAGATGCTGCTTTTGTCTAATCTGGGCGTGGATTGCACCTTTTTGATCAGGATTTGAATTCTTCTCACAACAAAATGGAGTAGTATAAGAGAATCCACTCCAAAGCATAGACAATCATTTATGTTTTATAAATGAAATTATTCAGACAAGCACATATTCCACGTGCACACTTTCCTTTGTGTAACTAATATGTCTACAATTATAAAATACCAATTGCTGTAGTGTCTAGGTATTATGGTCCTCAGCTTCAGATTCCATGAGGTAGCAGGGGATAGGGACTTGATAGCTTTTCAACCTTGAGGTAGGTTTTGCACTGATGAAATGTTCCATTGCATTAAGAGTTGGCAAAAGCCCAAGGCCAACAGTAGTTCTCTAGCAATTTAAAATATAGTTCTGTGAGCAGTGGAATTATAAGGCATGAGTTCCTTTAAATTTCAGATTGTGGCTGGGTATTCTGATGTCTAATAAAATATGTGCTTCAACTGAACCTTTTTTCCACAGTTTGAGCATCCATAATATCTCTTTCACATATGTATTTTCTGGTGTGTAATAAGAGGTGAGATCATGTTGCAGCTTTCACCTCATATAGGGATACTTAGTAGGCTCTCTCTATTCCACCTGGCTGCCTACTTTCACAAAGCTTGTAGGAATTTAATATCCTTGAGAGGCCTGTGATCCTGTCAAGTTTGATTGACACTGGCCAATATACTAAAAAGGTATGGAAAGGGGGCAGTCAGTCACCAAGCTGGTACTTGCATACAAAGAAGACAGAATCATTACCTACACTGTGTTTCCTTGGGAACCCAAACCAAAAAAAAATGTACTTTGTTTTATTGCAAATCCAGTGACAAACATGCTTTGATGATTCATATTTAAATCTATCCTCATTTTCTTGCCGTGTGGTGGGTTTTTTTTCTTTCTTTCTGATATCTGGATACAGCAAATGAATAGTTTTTTTTTTTTTAATCTATATAGCTGCTCCAAATCATTCCATTACTTCCTCTCTAGTTTTAATTGCTTTCCATGCATAGGAGACCCTGAATCTGAATAACCTAAGCCATACCCTGATTTTAGAAAACAAATTTTGGCTCTGTTGGCTGTTGGCATCGTACTTCAGCAAAGAGCACGGTCCCCAAGCGTTCCATTGCTGTGCATTTGCATACAGGTTTGCTTTCTGCAGACCATTAGCAGGATGAGCACTTTGGCTTTTCTTGTTTACATGCTGTTTGCTGTATTTTCTCTTTGTTTACAATTCCAGCATATTTGAATCCTGACAGGTTAAATGGAAGGGAAGCCTAGCATCAGTCACAGTGCTCCTGCCTGACCTATCCAGCACTCGCATCTTGCTTTTAGAAAAGCCCAGTCATTTTTCACCAGCACTTCGAGGTACATTCAAATCTGCTTTGGCATCTGTCCAGCCCTGCATAATATCAAGCAGGGGACATCCTGTCTGAGAGAACAGATTGTTAGTTCAATTATATTCCTGAAATTGAGTTAAATTTCCATGAAATCTGCTTCAAATGTGAAGAACCCTAGGGGAACGGGGGCTTTTTTGTTTGTTTGACTTATAATATAGCAATCAGGCATAGTAAATGAGATGCATTGTATAAGCGCGTGTTCTGCCTGCTGTTTACGGCTGTTTATCTCATGTGTTTGATAACAGGGTGAAGTAAATTGATAGTGCTGCCATCTATAGACAAAAGAAAGTTATTGTACTCAGCTTGATGAGAAAGGTGGAGGAGTTTGGACTTCTCTAAGATTTTGTTAATGGTGTTATATTGTAACCAAAGAGAATATAGAAAAGCTCTAAGCTGCTTCTTGATATGACTAATCACAATTCCTCATTAATGGTGATCAAATTTTATGTCACGGGACTGGGTTTCCAAAGTATGACACAGTAATTAAACAGTCCTTCAGTATCTTTGGGTCAGACTTGGTTACAAGCACTGTCTCAGGACCATCGCTAATCTTACTAGACTGAGAAGTGTATTTTGCTAGTGAGGATCATGTCTGGTATGTTGAAATGAATGGTAGCCTTCCTGTAACACATAGCATTTCAGTCCATTTTTTGGTAAAAGGACAGATGGTGCAATTTTTCTGGCAGAGATCCAAGCATCCATATGGTACAATAATGTTTTGTATTAATTCCAGTGTTGTTTCATTGAAAGATAACGTTCTGGTCAAATGCAAAACGTACATGCTCAGTTTTATATTTTTACCTTTATTTTTCTCTGTTAATTTTTATTTATTCTCAGAAGTATAAAAGCCATCTTCTCCATCTGCCGCTTTTATCTTTCCACGTACACTGAATGTTTATTTTCCTTCTTGTCTCCCAAATTGCATACATATCTTAAGAAGTGAAAACTGGCTGTAACACACAGAGTTAGATTCTGTCATTCCACAACATACCAGTACGACTTATTTTCAGATTGTCCCACTGATTTCCATCAGGTGAAATTTCTTATTTTATCATGTAAAGGGTGATAGAATTCAGATTTTGGATTTTTTTTAATGCTGCTTTGCCTAAACATCTACATGGCCACAGAATCAGTAAAGGCTTCGGCTATTGCAGGAGTACTCTGTGTTCACTGGATGTTTGTTCTGCTTGTGCATAAATGAATGCCACCTTTTTGCCTCTAGGAAACAAGGAACATTGCCTATCATTGTCTGTGGTTTTTATTTCTTGTCAACAATTTCTGTGTGAAATTTTTTGGGCATAATAAAATAGTCAGAATAACACATATTCCAAAATGATCTGCAAGCCATATTAAAGAGAAAAAGCGCAGTGATTAGAGAGCGTCTCGCAAACTAATCAGAATGAAAGAAAGAAGGCATATAAGCAACAGTAAATCACTTAATGACTTAATCAGGTTAGCATGATAAATAAAGATACTCGGCAAGATGGAAAAAAAACCTAAATAATTACAGTAAAAAGTATTTGAAAGAAATTGCATGCAAGCTGCCAGGAAGGCAAAAATTTGGGGTTCATAAAAGACAGAGTTGCCATCTATGCATCACTGAAGACCGGACAAGCTAACACAGTCACATCACAGTTTTGACAGTGGTCATAAAACACAAACCACTGTGGAACAGCACGAGATTTTCAATAGCCACACTAAATCCACATAAAGCTTGCCTTTTCCTCTCCAAAGTCCTGGTAAGCTGAAGCATTAAAGTTGGTTCAAATGCATATTTTCAAACTTTACATCAACAGATTTGACAGCATATGCTGACGTCAGACCTCCAGTTCTACTCAGTTATGGCCATGAAGCTCAATAGATAACATACTAAAAAATTAAAGGCAAGACAAACCTTACTAAAATGATCAGGGACTTCTGCTAACATTTTTATTTCAAATAAGGACCATTCATAAATTTGAACTCCAGTGGATGACAGGAGGTTTGGATTTCTTTCTTTTCCAAGCGTGAATAGACCATTGGTATGTCTTTATTTGTCCCCTTGCATGTGCAAAAAAGTGACATTCCGTTGTTCTTATGAGGCAGATGATTTTTAATAGACAAAATGAATAACTGTATACAAACAACTTTACACGTAACTGTGGAAGAAAATTACTAAGTAAAATAGTGAATTTTACAGTTATTTTTAAAAACAGGAGCATAGAAATTTGGGCACATTTTTAGTCATTTATGTGTCTTGAGATACAGAATTAGAAGTCAGATGGCATTTTCAGTAGTTCTCTGAAAGGTGCTTAGCTATGTACTTTTGAAAATCTCATCCATACTTAGGCTTTTAAATACATTGTAAGATGTACTTTTACCAACTTTTCCTGATTCAGTCAGTCACAGTGACCAAATTTTCACTGAATCAGCCGTTCAGGGCCAAGCCTTGATAAATGAAAGCAGAAGGTTGGTGTCTTAGTTATATCAAAACTCTTTTACACAGCTCTGGCAGCACAGAGAAGCTGTTAATGTTTTTTTCAATGAATTAGAGGACTTAAATTCAAAAATACTTTCTAATACTCGAGGCTTCATAGATATTTTAGGGCTTAAGCTAATGCTTACCTGAGTCTCTTAGAAGTGCAATCAATAGGGAAATGACAGAGTGCATCTGAATTTAATCATCTATCAGGTGACTTGGATAGCCAAACGTGGAAAGGAGCACCAGAAGAAAAACATGCATATTGCTTATTCCCTTGAGCTCTTTTGGCCAAAAGCTGATTCCTGGATGTCAATGAACCATATAGTGCTAGGTGATAAAGATATGTAAAGGAGAGCTTAAACTAGTAAGTAGTCTTGACTTTCTAAGGCATCAAAGCAAAACCAAAAGAGAAAACTTCAACTGCATTTGTCTGAGAAATTACCTCTAGCGTTTCTCAGGGAGTCTCTAAACATTAGTATTCCAAATGGCTCTGCAAATGCAGTTGCATGAGGCAGTGGAGATATGGGTGGCATGGGAACATGACTAATTTAGTAGTAGCTTCTGCTCTGAACCTTCGGAGAGATCTTACTTTCTGGTTCCCACTTTAGTGTATGCTTTGTGGGTGGGCTTTAACTCATAACTTCCTAACATAAAATGCTTGTATGATCCCAGCAAAGTAAAATCTCATAAACTAGAGACCTTCATCTGTCCTTATCCACCTAAGTGTCCTAACCAGTGATTTGCAAAGTCAAGACATTTCCTGCCAGATGTCCTCCTTGTCACAGGAGCCTTTCCTTCTCCTTTACTTGTGCCCAGATTTGAGAAAAGCGTTTAATTTCCTAACCACCAGCCAAGACTATATACCCTGGTGGATAGGAAATGCTTAGAGGAGGTGGAGGATTAAATTCCTTCATGTTGAGTAGGAACAGGACCTGCTTCCTTGATGTATGTTCTGCTCATGAAAACCTAGTCCGCAGAACCACCTTCTCTGTTTCCAGGGACAGCTACTTTTTTCTACCAAGTGTGCAAAGGCTGTACTTTGTACAGAGCTCAGTCATAACCTCTCAGTCTGTCTCTGTGCTAAGCATGGCTGAGCATGCCAACCAGGGTGCATCCCAGAGGGATCTGAAGTGTGCAGTTTTCCATATCCCTAAATGTTTAGGAGAGTGAGGGCACCTCCACATGTTGGGTGACCAAATGAATGTGTTCTGTGGGAGGTGCAGTGGTGTGATGTTGGACACTTAGAAAAAAAATATTTTTCCAGAAAACACTGACAGCTATGTCCTTTAACATGCATGTTAAGGTCTTTTTACATTTAGTCTTTTCGGTACCCAAGATGTGCCAATGTTGTTCTGTATGCACCTAAATGCTACTTTGAGCCTTAAGATTAACTCTTCCCACATTTGCTAGTAACTTGGTTTTTGACCATATGTAAAGGTATTTGGCTAAGTTTGACCTTTGAGACCATTTCTTCGTGCCTTTGTTTGCACTCATATCATCTCCAGTGTGGGACAGGACTGCCTCTTATTGTACAGAGCCAACGTCCAACTGAAAGGGGCCTCTTGAGTGCTACTGTGGCAGTAATAACAATAGTAAGTCTTGAATTTCCTGATTTTTCCTTCCTCCTTCCATCTGTGCTCAGATTCCTTTCCTTCCCTGAGACTGTTGTATATTATTTGTATCATGACTGTACTTAATTAAGATTTCCAGTCAGTTTGATCATGCTCGTGTCCTTAAAAACATTACCCCAAAAGCCATATAGCAGAATTTTAAATGTTGTTCTTCCTTGCCATCACCTGAGCATGAATCAGGAATGTAGTGGATGAACAAGAAATGGTAAGCACTCCTTATGAAATGCATAGAGTTGGGTATTTTCTCAGGGGGGTTAACTTGTTTACAGTCACTGCTTGTGGTATACAAGCCTGAGAAGCATTAGCCCAACGCAGTGCAAAAACTCACAGCTGAAAATGTACTCTGCGGTGTTTTATAGTCACAGAAATTGAGGTACACAATTCTCCAGTTCAAATTTGTAACAGATTTTTTTTCAACTTATCTAAGTACTCAGTCTCACTGGCTGAATGGAGGAGCATCTGTAGATTTCAAAGCAAATTTTGGTACATCTGTAGCTGAAGCTGTCTCAAGTTCCCATTGAATCAGATAATTCTTATCAGATATTCTTGAAGATGATAAGAGGATCAATGCTGTCAGCAAGTGCAAAGCAGCACAAAAATACAGTTCGGTGAAAAGCAGCTTCATTGTAATGCAAAAAACATCTCAGCGCCCCAGCCATTGTGGGAGTGCATGTGCAAGAGTTTGAGTGATTGGAATACAAGATTCCTGATACAATAATTTCTGCCACGCATGAGACCCAAAATGATTACTTGTCCCTGTAGGGTAAATGGACCTGCTCATCATGCAGGTCTTTGTAGAGATAATGTATACACCTGTTTGGAAGATTTAATAGTTGTGGTTGAAATACCAGGTCTGAAGCTCAAGGGTTAGGAGGGATGGTTAAGCTTTAAAATCACTTGGAAGCAGCTGATTTTAAGTTGCCATGGCAAAGGATTTTCAGACAATGAGAAGCTTTTACATTAATATCTTTGTAAGCCTTGTTGTGATAGAATTGTCTCTGTGAAGAGCAGTCTCTTTCTTGCTCCTGCTGACACACACACTGATAAAATCATAAAGTAATTATACAGTGCTGTAATGATTTTGGGGTTTCTTCTTGGAGGGTTTTGCCACTGGTTTGGATATTCCATCTCTGGTAGATTTTATAATAGGGAACTGTATTATTCAACATTTTGTTATCAAAAAATTATCAAGATACCCCCTATGTTTGCAAAAAATACCAATATATGGAAATGGCAGTGATTTTCAATTGTGTTAGTCTATTAATTTTGAGCAATAACTGAATAAAATCTATCTGCTCTTTTCTTTCTTTAATTGTTTTTTTTTGCCTTTTTTTTTTGCTTTTCTTTTTTTCACTTTGTGTCTGTCATAGCTTGAGGTTTTTGCAGCATATATTTTGCAAACAGGTTCCGTGATCCTCCTGTCTTCCTCCTCAGTAGCCAAAATATAGGTCTGAAAAAGCATGTCCCATCTAAGATTAGGCTGAGATAAGAAAAGAGGCTTATCGGTATTCATTGAGAATTCTGCAGGGATTTATTCTGTTTCCCTTTTGGGAGAAGAGAATGTAGTGTCCACTCTTCTCAAGACAGTTTGGAGTTGTCTTGGTTGTTGCTTTAAGGCTGCTCTCCTTTCGACTGGGAGCAGAACCAGGGCCCGTTTCGGTGGTTAGCCAGCTACGGTTGGTCTCTCATGTGCGCATTGAATCTCAATGCAGAGAGGACTGAAGGCCAGTACTATTATTGCTGTTTATCTTTGCCAGCTGCCCAGAAGGTGACAGCTGATGCAAATGTTACTGGTGGCACATTCTGTGTGTCAGAAGCTGGGAGCGCTTGATACCTGCATCTGTTTGCTGCCACCTCCCAGAGGCTAGCTGCCATCTTGGGTGTTTCGGAGATAAGTTTTCTGAGATGCCACTTTTCCTGCTGGCTGCAGAGACAGTCAAGGATGCAGAAGGGGAAGTTTGCAGGCCAAAAAAGGGCTTTGGGGAAGCAGCACTGAATCTCTGACATTCACGCCCAGTGGCACTTTGTCATATTGAAATTTAATGGGCTTCAGGACATAAAGTGAGGTGTATTTGTTCTGATACACTTTTAATTAAGGTTTTTATCACATTCTTTTTAATTTAATTTTCACTTGACATTGACCATTCCTTGTTTGGGATTCTGCGGTTCTGGAAAGCTTTCAGATAGGCCTTTAATTGGAGGCTTTTCAATGTAATTATTAGTTGTGTATTACATGGGAATGAAGCCGATTCTTTTAAGTTAGCAAAGTATGAATGCTTCATACACTCAGCTGCTATGCTAATGCACAGGACTGGGGTCTGGATTACAATACATCATCTCCACTGTCTGTACTGCAACACAGACAGGCTATTTACTCAGTTTAGCAAGAGCAGCAGCACACAAGTAATTGGGGCCTGACAATTCTCTGTGGGTATCATTAATTTAGTGCTAGATTTTAGTATAGGAGGTACCCAAATGCCATAATAACATACACACATATTTAAACATAAACAGATTGATTGGATTACGTAAATGGATCGATCGCATTAATCTCAAATCCATATATTTTTAGATGTGTATTATTAGTTTTGTGGAAGCATGGAGCAAACTGCTGCACATGTATGGGAAAGAATGCTTTGTACAGCAGTACAAGCTGTTAGTTGTTAACTCTTTGAAATCAGCCAAAATATTTAAGCTGAGTAAAATGAATAATATAGGAAAGCTTTAGAGATAACTGAAATCATTCACAAGATTAATGATGTATTTGAAGGTCCTCAAAATAAAATAGCCCAAAGTTACAAAAATGGCAAAACTATCTTGAGAGAAGATTTAGTAATAAGTGGGGGAAAAAAACAGATATGAAATTAAGGATGCCAAATAGTGGGTGGGGATAAGCTCATTTTATGTAACAAGATAATTTAAAAAGTGAAGTACAAAAATAGATGGGAAACTAAGAAATAACCGCATTGCAGCTTTCGCATATTCACAACTCTTCCAAAAAGCTTGAAGTCTGTAATTTAAAGCAGCAATGAGGAACTATTCACCTGGTATGGGAGTACGGCAGGGCTTAAATTCCCCAATCTTCTCCCATCATGCAACTGAAAATCTGCTCACACTACATGACCAAAGAGCTGGTATCCCCTTCCTATCTGTTTGCAAGCTGTGGACAGAAAACTTTGGGGTCATAGGATGAATGTGCTTGCAGTCAGGCAATAAGAGGAGCTCTGCAAGCCCGCAGGAAAACGACTAACATGAAGGATGGCATGCAGTTCCGGCAGCCCTTGCCCCACTCCCTTCTGTCCCGGAGGACACACAGAGAAGACCTTGCAGTCCAGGCTGCTGAGCCATGGATTTCATGGAGGGTTCAATCCAGACACTCCCCAAACTTCAGAATGGCTTTCTAGCTTTCTGTTTGATTTTCATTCTGCAAAGCCACAGTTCTGTCTAAAGACCTTGGCTGGTTTGAGCTGGAAGCATTGGAGCTGCTATTGATCTGCGTATGCAAGACAGCTATTTATTTGGGGGAGGGAGTCCTTTGCCTTAGGGTAAGTTTAGATTTAAAATAACTATATCCTTTTAAGAGTAGATAGTGCCACTACTTTTTGAAATTGTGTAAATTGGGTTTGCATTTTCCAGAGAAATCAGTTGCAATCCTATCTCTTTGATGTAGAAAAGCAATGGCCATTTCTGCTGAATTGATTCTCAGAGGTTAGAAGCTATGAATCACCCAATAGTGGTAAAGGGCGTCAGCCAAACAGGCACCTAGCCAAGTGACTAGAAAATATTTTTCAAAAACTTTTCAGTTGGCCAAATGTCACTGAATCACACTAACTATATCTAAGGAAATTTGCACTGCAGAGACAGTGTTTTGGTCTGTCATGGGTACCTGAGAATACATACAACTTCATGGAGGTAATAGGAACAATATTGTGAAGCTGATCATTTCATTATTTAAATGATTAATCATGAAATGTGTAAGATTTTTTGGAATATGTATATAGCAGCATACCTGTTGTTGTAATATTAATGGAATTGAACATAAAAGAGTGAGTATGGTAGAAAAATAATGCTAGAAGAACTGCAGCTGGAATTCATAGTTATGACAAATGAAGATATGAGCAGAGACGTGTGTTCGTTTGTTACGCTCAGTGCTTTGGTCAATAATCTATAGTGTACAGCTATTTATGTAGTAAATAAAACCCTGCAAATACTGCTTTTCTATTACTATGCAAATCCCTTGTGTGGGAGTAATGCTCCTGCAGGAGTGGTGCTGAACAGGTGTCATCCTCCCTCACTCCCACGCCGTTTCCAAATCAGAATAATTTTTAGTTCTTATGACCAAGACACCCTGGAAGAAATGAATAAACATTCCCCCTGTGCAATATTAAATTAGCACTCTGCATCATATACGGCCAATCCTACAAGGCATATGCATGTCTATGGGATAACTATCAGTATCCATCGAATTAATAAACATGGATGCAGAGTTTTGTCAAATATTGACAGTATTTCAACATAGCAACTGGAAATTTCTGATTTAGGATAAACAAATGAAGACTATGACTATATTACCAGAGCACTGTAAGACTTATGTGAGATTTGTGTCATACTTTGTAATAATATTCAGAAAACCAAAGTATGTCACTGGTCCATGGATGCTTGGGGCTCAAGAGTTGGCAGAAAGTAGTACCAAAAATGACATCTATATCCATGTACTTGGTATCATACTGTACCATTATCCAACATTAAAAAAATGGCTCCGCATGGTTGCCTGTTGTGTGATGAACAACAGGATTGGGTTGGAGGTAGGGAAAATGAAACCGCTCCATAGCTCAGTGTATTATTAGATTTATACTGGAAACTTACTACTTCTCTGAGGAACAGTAACTTGCATCTGGGAGAAACTTGCACTGTGGCTGATTTCAAGTATTTATAGGGATACTAAGAAAACCATTGCCGATTGTCAGTAATTGCAAATGCTTTCTCATCTATTTTGGCTAGGTGACATGCTTTATGAAAATTTGTGCAAACCGTTTTTGTAATGCTTTTTGTATATTTTCCTTCTTTACTCATTTTTATGGCTTCTCCAATAATGATGCCAGCTTATACGCAATTCAATTAGTTTGGATGAATCCTATTTTTATAACTTTACAAATTACCTTGTGAATGAAAGAATAAACCAAAATTTTACATAAAAATACTTTGATTTTGAAGAACTTTATATCCACCTTTTATAGTACTAGTTTAATATACCCCACTGTACAGTACCATCACAAAATTGGAAGAGTGACAAATACCTTTATCATGTTTATTCTGTTTTCATGGCATGTGTGAAAGAAATGTGTTACTTTTCATCCAATACACTTAAATGACATTCTCCTGACTTACGCAGGCAATATTTTTATTATTTTGTTGGTATAAAGGGTGTTTAATACCAAAATTCTGAAATATTGTTTGGCTGTTCTCCTTTTACAACTGATCCTTATCCTCAGAGAGGTATTTATGGACAGTTTGAAATATGGATATTGCATGCCTAACTTGTATTAAACTAAGCATAACTCAGAGCTGCTAATGAACGCCTTTGTGCAAGAATGCAAAATAAAAACATCTTGTCTTCCTTATACAAAAAAAACCAAAATCTGCAGTGCAATAGTAGTTGACATTATCCTGATAGTTTAGCCTATAATTCTTCAATACAGCAGTCATGTTGTCACTGTTTATTTGTGCACAGTAGTCTTGGTCATGGATCAGGCCCCAACTCAGTTAGACTGTGTAAAGAGACAGTTTGTGATGGTAAACTAGCAGTGTTGTGAATACTAGCCTCCAGCTGTGAGTAAATTCTGAGTTTTATGTCATGTAAATATTGCCGTGATAGTTCAAGTGTCAATCAGATGAGAAAAGGCAGTATGAATTTTCAGGTTTGGTTTAAAGGAAGAGGATTGCTTACCTCAAATTTGTCCTTTCTACCTACCTGTTTCACTTGTGGTAGAGTTCTGCTAATTACTTGATTTTATTTATTCCACCACTAAAGAAAAAATTGCATATTGCTGAAAATTTTCAGAGAAATTATCAAAACTATTATTCTGATTGTAGCTTGTGAGATGGAAAAGGTATATACATATAACAGTCATAGTTTTAGGCTGTATTTGTATTGCTGGCTGTTTGGGGCAGGGATTCTCTCTTATTCTGTTTGTATGTGCATAGAAAATGAAACCTATTGCAAAAAACCTAATGAAAAAGACATTTCTGTATATGAATGACTAATGCGAAAATAGATGCAATCCCTTTCTAGAATTGTATTGGTCTCAAAATGAGCCTCCAAGCAAATTTCCAAACATCAATTTGAACAGAGCATTATTCCAGATAATCACATGCTGCAAAAGAAGAATCTTGAAAACAAGGGAGAAGCATTTTTTTCTAGTCCTATGTAAGGAAAACTTGAGAGCTTGGTGCTAGTAAGTTGAAAAGGAAAAAAAAAAAATAGAAAAAGGCAAAATCCACAGTTCATTAGTTCTAACATGTATATCAAGAAGATGGCCAACAGCTAATATGGGCTCTTTTCATTCTTTTCTATACATTGGTAAGATTTCCAAGAAAAGAGAAAAACTTCCTCTTTTAGAATTATTGCAGTCTTTACTTAACCTCCGAGTACAGAGAATAAGAATTTCATATTATTACATGACTAAGAGAAATGAGATTAGGAAATAGATGAAGATTCTTTGTGTTCAGGGTGCTCTGCTGCTTGTGCCAAGCAGATCCTAGACTGCCCACCTGGGAGTGCAAAATACGTTAGAAAATGCAAGGCAACAACCTGACCCTACGTAAGGCAGCTAGCTGAAGGTAGGAGCAGGGCAACAGAGCACAAGAACAACTGAGATGACAACAGTCTTTGGACTAATGTGCTCTGGTGTTGAGAAACCTCATGAGCTAACAAGTATTTTAACCGTTCAAAAAATATTATCGTACTCTTCCCCACTTAAGCATTTTAAATGGCTATGAAAATGCTCATTTTGCTGTAGCCAACATATTGTGGAGGTGTAGAAAACAACCGCTAATATTTTTTTCTTTGTTTCTACTAAAGGCAAGGGCTCTTTTGAATATTAGGATAAAGTTCAATTTCAACAGCCTTAAATATTCAAATTGAAGAGAAATGAAACAATGTTCATTGAACATATTTTATTAATATAGCATTTTATGATTATAGTTGTATGAGCATTATTTCTGATAGATGATGTGCAAAGAAAATTAGGATTGTATGAAATTCAGTCACTAATATATAAGTCACTAATATATAAGATTCAGTCACTAATATATAAGATTCCCTTACAAAGACAAGATGCCATAAAATTTCAAAAAAATGCCTACAGCAGTAAACCGAGGCAGAGTGCCTTTCTCTATGGATTTGCAGTATGTCTTACATACTGAAGGAGATACATATCCATAGATTTTATCCGTCTGGAAATTTGTACTGACTTTAGACCTAAGCAGCCTTCTTATGGACTTGAAGCTGATGCTGTAAGGGTCTGAAAAGTGCATGCAGCATCTATCGTGCTTAATATGCGTGAGCAGTAGATTGCAAAAAAGAGGTTACAGTCTCAACAGTGAATGACTTCCCTGGTGCAAGATAAGGTAGGGTTTTTAGATGCCAGAAGGGAACATGGACTGTCCTCCTCAAGAGAGAAAGAAGGGACAAGTAAAAAGTTATTCACACATAAATGAAGACAGTACATTCCTAACATATATTTTGTTGATGTTTAGATCTGAACAAGACAAATTCTCATGAGGGAAGATAGAGTTTTCATCTCTCCTCAGTCCTTAAATTGAACTTCAGATTGCAAGATGGAAAAATCATTATTAGGGAATTGGTCTAGGGATGAGCATGAACCTGATTTTCTAGTTCAACAAAAGACTTGTTCAATCATGTAGCTGTGTGTGAAAGATGATGTAGAGTGCTACCAGACTGTAAAGGCATGGCTCTATACTCATTCAGCACAGATGTAAATAATTTAGCAAGATGCAAAGCAGTGAGACTAGGTCTTAAAAAAAAAAGGTAATCCCATTATTTTGAACAACTGAGTATGTCATGTCGCTTGTTCAAGGAGTGTTCCTGATATTTTAAATGTTGTATGGTGTGTTTAGGGTCGACTTTTCAAGTTTCGACAAGTGTGCCTTTTCACTTGCTGGTCTTGACATGTCTAGTGGACCTGACTATTGATCTGAATTGAAACAGGCAGACTGATTCAAAAATAAATTGAGATGTCACTAGGGTGTTTATCAAAGAGGAAAATATTATCATTGTTTTTGCTTAGATTAGGAAGCTGAGAGCAGAGAAAATAAAAAGGGAACAAAAAAAATTATAGGAAAAAAGACAAAGCGTGTCAGAATTATCTTAATGCAGCAGGTAGTTTTTCTAGTCTGGTGGCTATACTGTGCTACAATATCTGAAGCAGTTCCCCCGTTGTGATTCATTATCACTATATAGCACTATTGGAATTAATAATAATGAAAGACAATCATAAACTGATGATAGAAATTGTGGTGTTCCTACATGGTTTTATAACTAAGTGGCTAAATAACTGGTTTTGTGGAGATAATTTCATTATAAAGAAAACAAAGGTAACCTTTACAGATAAGTAGTTACATAATTTAGTCTGATAGGGCATTATTGGCCTAATTCTCTGCTTATCTGAACAGATAAAATTTCACCAACGATGACGGTGATGTGCCCATTTATTCTACCAGGGAGCTGTGCGCAGTTTAAAATTATCTGATGTTGTCTGAAGTGCCTCCTTGTCTTTGCTTTGTCAGAATCAGTTTCTCACCATTTTCTCCCTGGGGTTGCTTCAAAGGCAGCTTTGGGCAACACAATTGGTTTTTGTGGCATGGGGACTGAGCCTGGGATCAGGACCTAGCAGGGTGCTGGCTAGCATCTAAATATGTAACACAATGTGGTCCTTATTCTTCTTTTGCGGGGGAGCACCACATAATTTTCACTGATCAGCGGTCTTTGTCTATTGAGCACTAGCTGAGGAATTGTGTTTCCGTGACCATAAACGCTATAATTGTGCTCTGCCTTTGCTTTATGTGTGTCATGCAGAGCTGTTAGTCAAACAAAAATCCCACTGACTCACCTCTTGCGCACTGCCCGTGTGCTTGCTCTGCCATAACTCGGCAGTCAGCAGCAGACTCGGCCAATCCTTATTTCTCAGTTTATCTGAGTTTTTGTATGCAGCATTTTTAATTGCCAGTAAATCCAATCTGGGATGCCTTGTTTGTGCAAAACAGAGTTACTTTATCATGCCAGAGGAGGACTGTCAAACACTGCCTGTGGAAAGGAAATCTCTATTTCCATTATAGGAGAGAATGGCATGAAAATAACAATGTTTACAGAAGTGTTTAGGATATGAAGACAACAGTTTAGAAAAAGGGCTAGTTTTAGGCTCCTCTGAGTTTCTCAGAACTCTAAGTTCCTCAAAACTTGACAGTACCAAGGGTTCTACTCCTGGGAATGAACACAGCCAGCAGGATTTTCAAGCGTGGCATTTGGAGAGGGCAAACTACTTTTGGAGCAGGGAACCGATCTCCTCCTTCCTGGGGAGTCCTTTCTACACTAGGTTGTTAGCTCCTAGAGTGTAACCATGCCCAAATTATTCCACTCTTATAAATAACTAAATATTCATTGGAGGAGGGACTTCAACCCCTTCCACCCACCTTTCAGGTAAACTGCTTAACCATTAGGTTCAATGCTCCTTCCTTACCTTTTCTTTCTCTCTCTCACTCTCTTTTTTTGTAAGAAACGGCTGAACAGCTTGTCGCACCCAACTCCGTGGCCCCTTTAAATGATAAAAAAAAATTCTAGGGAGAATGATGATGCGAAGACTAGCTAGCTGGCCTCCTGCACTTCTTAAGAAACATCACATTTGAAACCAATCAACTGGTTTTATTGACTCTGGGCCTGGATACGAATGGCTTGCTGTTCTTCCAATTGTATTTGATTAATTCTGCCAGGACTTAAATCATGTTTTCATCTAATCCTTTGGAAGACCTCTAGAGCACCACAAAGATAGAGACAACCTTTCCAGTTCTTCTCCTAATTATTATTTTGAAAAACTTACTGCAATCAACAGATGAAAGATAGATGTTACCTTCTTTAAACAAAGCTGAACATATTCAGTACTGTCATTATACCAAGCTGAATCTGCAGTAACATGAGTAGCTTCTAATAGCTGTGAATACTTCTATAAGGTGTTACTTTATATAATGTAGCTCAACTATATAATTGTTCTCAATTACTAAATCAAATTTTTGTATTCTGCAATAGCTGTGTTACTGTGCTATTTTCAATTCTTAACATGAAATGGTGAAAACCACATCATTAGCGAATGCTACCGCATAAGCTAAAACTTCCAGAATCGATATATGAAGAAAGAAAAGACTGTATCAGTTTCAGAGATACTCATAGCTATTAAGAGGCTTTTGAGTTTGCTGGATTTCTTTAAATTCTACCAAAGCACCTCAGAGCAATAAGGATGGTTGATAATGTAAGTAATAAGAGAGCGATCCCAAGAGATTTCATGTGAAAGCAACTTAAAGACAGAGAATATGAGCTAACGGAGCAGCCTGAAGTCTATAAATCTGGTTTGCTGTCTTTCTGAAAGATCATCTTTAGCTTGGCCAGAAGATACTATCTTGATGAAGTAATCATTTGGTGAAATAGTGCACATGTATGCTAAAGATCAGATTGACTGATCAGTGTTCCTGCTTTCATTTTACACATAAAATCCAATGAAAAATAAACAACAAGGGAGCTTGTCCGCTGAATTCTGAAAGGAAATGTCTTGATTCAGGTTGCAGTCATGGGCAACCATCTGTGGAAGTCAGATGTCCTGTCATATGAATCGAGGCAATAAAATGATGATCTGGATATTTACTGCTCCCTCAAAGTCTCTTTAAGAGAGGGATCCAATTTTATAGAGCATGATATAAACAGATATGAGATAGTTGCCTTCTACAGTCAGGACATAAAGTGAAAGCAGGAGAAATGTGGATAAGGTGATCCAAATCTTTAATCCATGTTAACAAACCAGGGCAAGAAACCTGGAGTTTGTAATTGAACATGATAAAATGCAGAGGTCCCGTGAGTACTGCAACGTCGGGATGAGGGATACCAGACTAGTCGGGAATCTTTAGGATAATAGTTAAACTGTAGACAGAGCCTTTTTTTCCCCCTTATCTCCCTTTCTAAGCAGCAGAGGAGGACAGATTCTTTCTGAGTGATTCAGAGGGAGAGCATAACTCAGGTGCTGCTTTCCTGACTGTGCGAGACCAACTGTCTGCGGAGCCACCGGTCATGCACTGAGGCGTTCCTCTCCTGTGTCCGTTCCCCTTGCATGCCACCCTTCTTTCACGCTTGCCAGAGCTCAAAGTTTGATTCTCAACAAAACCACAGCAAAATAAACAGGCACCATCCGAGAATTATATGGCACAGCTATTTTGCTGTGGAAACTGCAGGGAGGGTTTTTTGTGTCCAGCACTTCAAAACCCTGCTTTTGTCTGATTAGTCTTCTAAATTGCTGTATTTTCTCCCCAGGAGAAAACCTAAATAATAATTGAGAAAGGAGCTTTCTATCACACTTAAAGCTGGAAGAGGGCTATAGGAAATTTAGTCATAAATCTTCTCCCAACAGTAAAAACAGTGTAACACAGACTACAGTAGTTAGAAAAATATTTACCAAAATGGTGAGAACACCTGTGCGGGTGAGTTCATGCTGACCTGATAGAGAGTCAAGCAGTACAGTTCTGGTTGTTTTTCCATGTCTGTTTTGATGTTTTATTCAGTTCAGCATGTTACTGATGCCACCATCCTAGCTCTGAGGAGGACACCTACAAGAATTTTCTGAGGACCTTATTTTGACTGATTCTGACTTCCTGGGAGAAATGTCAGGCAAAACTACAAGTAAAAGGCCTTCCTAATGATGCTTTTAAAGCATTTATCACTGCATGTTGACGAAGGTTAAAATGGGAACTAAGACAGAGAAGATGTAAAAAAAAAAAGGTCACAGTTGGCTCAGTTTTAGAGCATGCTGTTGGTAAGTAGAAGACAATAGTGATATTGCCAAATCCATGTTCCCAAATTTTTGCTCTTGGCTTAAAAATAAATACATTTTAAGTAGTAATAAATAAATTATTCCTGATTTAAAGCTTTGGATTCTATGCTTTCAGACTTTTATTTCTAGCTATGAGGGTTAGAGAAGTTGCTTTTCTTTGAAATGCAAGCTGAGAATCTCTCATGATAACATAATGCCGAGAAACTAAGGCTTCGAGAAATATACTCTGTATCTCAGGGATTGTGATAAAATCACAAGAGTCGGCAGCGGTGAATATTCTTAAAGTTTACATACAGTTGATTTTGCAGTCTCACTTCTCTAATGATACAGTACTTACAGGAGCTGGTTGCTGGCTTGAATATCAATGCCAGAGCTCTTCAGTGGGTTATCTCTGGTCAGTAAACAGAGTGATGCCTTAGAATAAGGTCCAGATTCTGATCCATACTGAAAGAGAACACAGATGCAAAAGCAAACCTAACCCCAGGAATGAGAAGCAAGTAGAAAGATTTTAGAAATACATTTTTATATATATAAAAGTTACAAAATTATATATAAAAGTATAGAATTTTACATGATTGTTTTGCAGAGTTCTTGGCACCTAGTTTGGGGCATTACTCCAGTGTTTAATATCAGCCTTTACCTCTGACTTTCTAGTTTGTGAATGCCACAATGCACCGGCAGTTGCAAGAGGCTCTCAGGAGAAAAGGATTCCACCTACATTTTGCTGGAAACTTGTAACATTAAGATCAGCTGCATTTTGGATAAAGAGCCTCAGGACAAAACACTAACTTTCACTCTCATTGAAGCAACAATTTTTTAAATTGCCTTTGCCTTCTGATATATATTTTTTTTTCAATAAAAGACCTTATCATTGAAGGCAGCTAAAACTCTCCCAAAGCAACTTTCATCCTGTTGTATAAAGTGATTTGGAACATCCAAAAACTTTTGGACTATTGTAGCAACGTAGTAGAAAATAGGTTGTTATTTAAAGTGCCCCCAACAATTTTTCCCTAAAACGTGTTAGGTTTCTGGATAATAATAACAACCTTTTTGAAGTTAGACTGCTTGCTTTCCTTCCCTTAGGAGATCAACCATTTCTCAAAGCAAAGAAGTTTTAGCTCAAAGTTTCTAAGGTACCTAATACTGTATTCTGGCCCAGTCGATAACTGCAAAATGATAAAAGGTTTTCTCTCAGCCTCTATGCTCTCTGGCTGCATTAGAAACTGAACGAAGATATATGAGATGACACAGCAGGCTTTTTAATCCTTTAGAAATGGTTGGCAAAGTCACCTCTTTACTTACAAAAAGTAAAACATATGAAGTTGGGGTATATGGGTATTTTTTTAAATAAATGTCAAACCTTTTTGTAATCTACTGTATTTTCACAGTCTGGGGTTGGGTGAAGGACAATACTTTAACATACTGAGACATGTTTATGGCAAGTTCAAAAGTTTATGAAACAAAGGCGCTGATAATTCCAGGAGAAGCAGGAAAATACAGAGCCTTTGAAAAGCTTCTGTGGCTTTTGCTTACAGCCCAGTCTGGAATTTGCTATGGTTAGAATGAGAGGGATGCTATGAAAAATAAATCTGAAATGCTGTGGTGCGGTGCATAACATGTTGTAGGCAAATTTATATAATAGAGCTCACTTTAAAGCTTTAAAGGCACTTTAAGCCTTTATCTTGTGAAAATCTAATCGAGATACCAAATGTATGCCAGTAAGACTCAGAGTTTATGTTCTGCCTGATTTGAGGAAAAGTTAATTGACAGAAAATTGTAGCAATATGAAAGCTGTATTTTTCACATCTTTTCACTTTTTTTCTTTGCAATCTGCAGCTTTTTCTGCAAATGTGTTACTCCTTAGACACTAACTCTTAATTGAACAATACTTCTCTATAGGTGGGCAATATCTATGACAAAATATGTAGTAACTGTCTTGCAAAGGAAAATCTAGTGAACTTAATGCAAAGTTGGGTCTTCTGTAAATACTCTGCCCTGCTTGTCTCTTTTCAATCAATAGTATAGATACAAGTCCCATAACCTGGAAGGGAACAGGGCTTCAAACCCCACTGTTCCCTGCTTCCCTTAAATTCCCATCCAGCACACCAGCTTCTCTTATCAGCCACAAGCATAACTGAGCAAAGAGGATGCAGCCTCCTTGTTGACTCCAGCTAAAAAAGAAAAATGAACTCAAATTAGCAGCAAGATGGTTTATCCATCCAAGGATACCGAGGGAGCTGGCGGAGGAGCTTGCCAAGCCACTCTCCATCATTTATCAGCAGTCCTGGTCAAACGGGGAGGTCCCAAATGACTGGAAGCTAGCAAATGTGACACCCATCTACAAGAAGGGTCGGAAGGAGGATCCGGGGAACTACAGGCCTGTCAGCCTGACCTCGGTGCCGGGAAAGGTCATGGAACAGATCATCCTGAGTGCCATTATGCGGCATGTGCAGGACAACTGGGGGATCAGGCTCAGCCAGCATGGGTTTATGAAAGGTAGGTCCTGCTTCACTAACCTGGTCTCCTTCTATGACAAGGTGACCCACTTAGTGGATGAGGGGAAGGCTGTGGATGTTGTCTACTTGGACTTCAGCAAGGCCTTTGACACCGTCTCCCACAGCATTCTCCTGCAGAAGCTGGCTGCTCACGGCTTGGACAAGTGCACTCTGAGCTGGGTTAAAAACTGGCTGGATGGCCGAGCCCAGAGAGTTGTGGTGAATGGAGCCAGATCCAGTTGATGACTGGTCACGAGTGGTGTTCCCCAAGGCTCAGTGTTGGGGCCGGTCCTGTTTAATATCTTTATCGATGATCTGGATGAGGGGATTGAGTGCACCCTCAGTAAGTTTGCAGATGACACCAAGTTGGGTGGGAGTGTCGATCTGCTGGAGGGTAGGAAGGCCCTGCAGAGGGACCTGGACAGGCTGGATTGTTGGGCTGGGGCCAACTGTATGAGGTTCAACAAGGCCAAGTGCCGGGTCCTGCACTTCGGTCACAACAACCCCAGGCAACGCTACCGGCTTGGGGAGGAGTGGCTGGAAAGCAGCCTGGCTGAAAAGGACCTGGGGGTGATGGTTGACAGCCGCCTAAACATGAGCCAGCAGTGTGCCCAGGTGGCCAAGAGAGCCAATGGCATCCTTGCTTGTATCAGGAATAGCATGGCCAGCAGGACCAGGGAGGTGATAGTGCCCCTGTATTCGGCACTGGTGAGGCGGCACCTCGAATACTGTGTTCAGTTTTGGGCCCCTCACTTCAAGAAGGACATCAAGGTGCTGGAGCGTGTCCAGAGAAGGGCAACAAGGTTGGTGAAGGGTCTAGAGAACAAGTCTTATGAGGAGCGGCTGAGGGAGCTGGGGTTGTTTAGTTTGGAGAAGAGGAGGCTGAGGGGAGACCTTATTGCTCTCTACAGCTACCTGACAGGAGGTTGTAGCGAGGTGGGGGTCGGTCTCTTCACCCCAGTAACAAGCGATAGGACGAGAGGAAATGGCCTCAAGCTGTGCCAGGGTAAGTTTAGGTTGGATATTAGGAAAAACTTCTTTGCCAAAAGGGTAGTCAGGCACTGGAACAGGTTGCCCAGGGAAGTGGTTGAGTCCCCATCCCTGGAGGTATTTAAAAGACGGGTAGATGCAGTACTTGAGGACATGGTTTAGTGGTGGACTTGGCAGTGGTAGGTTAACGGTTGGACCTGATGATCCTAAGGGTCTTTTCCAACCTTAACAATTCTATGGTTGTAGGCTGAGTTATCCAGTTGCATCCTCTGGGTGCCACCACATTGCCTTTCAGAGTGAATCAGTCTGAATTTAGCTCTAACCACTTCTCCCGGGCCCCAGGGTAGAATCCAGTTTCCAGGCTCCCACTGGTCATGAGTGCTTAAGGGTGTGACACCCTATGAAAGTATCTTTCTGATCTTCCACCACTGGTTGGTGTCACGACCTGTGAACTTCTGTTTTTCCTTCCTTTGATTTTGGGGGTGGATAGGAGTATCTTGATGCAACTTCAGCTGTGTTATATGCAGTTTTGTTTTGCTAATGTTCATATAGTTTGTGGATATTTGAATAGTTAAGACTGGCTTTCAGAAAATCAGGATGCTTGGAGCTGACAACAGCATGCAACTACAACGCCTTAGCAAGAAAGGAGAAAAGATAACAATGAAATCAGTATGCTAGAGGGTGAGCATTACATAATTAGGAAACTGCAGCTTTATTCTTGTCTCAAAAGCTATAGAAAGCCATGACTACCATCCTCTTTCCGCATTCCCTCAGCCATTGCTTATTTTTATACCAAGACAACATGCTGCTTGACAGAATCCTACTGATTTTCTTCCCCTGAATAAATACGAGATATACATACAATCTTCTTTTTTATTGTTAGTCTACCACCTTCCACAAACCACCTCTCCTCTCAGAAGAGGTGGCGATATTTCCACGAGCAAAACATGATTTCTGCCACTATCTTTACAACTCTTTCTGTGGGGAAACTAGCCCATTCATTTTGGCTGTATGAGACAAGGAATGCCACAGGAGCCTAATGGCTGAGGGTTAGAAAAAAGGTGTAGATATGACAGTTCCCTACCCATTGCAATGAAGGACAACTATCACAAGTGACATGCAAGGTTACTAAGGCTGAAATACTGTTGTTGCTCAACAATGTATCCAATCTCCCTAATTTTTCTTACTCTCCAGACTGTTTTCTTTCTGTGAAATAACAGATGCTAAAAACAAAGCTCATCTGGATTTCAGAATAGAAACCCAAACCTTACCTATACCTTGATTTTGTTAAGCGTACTGACATGCAGTGGGGTGCGTGCTTGTGTGATGTGAGAGGAGGTGGAATAGTTACACCGCGGGCTGCTGAGGAGCAGGAGGGGGGTACAGCACATTGCCATACCTGTGGGGCTGGTGCGTGGGTCCAGGCACCAAGCCTCAGTGGTGGTGCTTCTCTGTTGGGATAGCATCTGGAGCGCCTGCATCTTGTGAACATCCACCATCTCAAAGCATGAGCAATGCTGAGAGTAGAGCCGGAGAGCTTTCACAGGACAGTTTGTTATGCTGAGTTTGGACTCCCAAATGCCATGTAATAGGAGTAAGACTTGCCCACATTTTACAGGCTATGTGCTGACGTGCCTTGCAGATCTGGCCCTCATTCATGCACAGCAGATACAAAATCTATATGTTTCAATCACATCTACATGGAATTGCACCCTTTCACCAATGGCGTAATGGATTAGTTATCTTACAGACCCCCTCTATTAAAGATTGCTAAAAATACATCCATGCACATATATGAAAGTGTTATAGCAAGTCCTGTGTTCTGCCTCCACACATAAAGAGCTGAATCATGAGCAAAGCTTGTACTTCAGGTGAGATTTCCTATGGACTACAAGGCTGGTCACCAGCGAAAGACTGACTACATCTATGATTAGGGGAAGTCTTGGTGGAAGGGCCAGATTGGCTGTAAACCGAAATTTATGTCAATAGAGTGAGAGCAATTTACACTGGCTCCACTGCGGTATAACGATGCCTTTCCAGCCAAAAAGAATGCATTAAAAACATTTGAAGCTGATCATTGATATGTATCTTGGGATTATTTCACTCTGCAGCAAAAAAGAAATGTAAGGAACGGGGTTGTCTCATATCTGCAAATCTACTTTCGAGCTACACTTCGGTACGAAGCATGATAAAAGTAAAAACAGATAAAGAAGCAGTTAGTCCTGCTACTTAGGATTTGGGGTTTAATTATTATTTATTTTGTTTCCTCAATCACTTTGCTTTACTCATTTGTCTGGAAGGCAAACGCGTTCCCTGTTGATTTATCTCCGCTCAGCCAGGGGCTTTTGCTACTCAGTTTGATTCCTAATATGGTAGCGACAGCAGATTTTGTCTGGCTTCCAGAGGGCTTCTCTCAGCTCCTGGAATGCAGCAGGGAAAGAGTCCTGCAGAGACCAACAAAGACAATTGTTGCACTAAAACTAATAAAGGCCAGAAAATGGGCTTCCCCACATGCTCTGAAATTCCTGTTTTCACTACTCTCTAAATCACCGCTTTTGTCTTACATTATGGTAAGGCTACGAATTGTTTCCCATTACCCAGCTGAATGGTCTGTCTTGATCACATCAAAAAACATATTTTTCAGTAAGTTTGGAAAACACCTACTCCATCACAATAAATAAATACAATACATTATAATTATACTATACAATACAAAAATACAATTTATTATACTAGTGTATGGCTTGAAAGCATGCTGTTGCTGTATCAGTGGATTAATTATAGCACAGAGGAATAATGTGTTATGGGAATTGAAAAAAACTTAGGATTTCCCCTTTTATTTTGTTTTTCTTACCTATTTGATTCAATGCACTCAACTTCTCAGTGCTCTGAAATACATGGTGTCCATTATGGAAGGAAACTGATTTTCTGTATTTTTTTTTTCCTTTTAATAAAGTGTTTTTCAGGTAATAGGCTGTCAAACTCACCAAATCTAGAAATGGCCTTTGCTGGTGACATACCAAAATCCAAAGGATTTAGTTCCTCCACCAAGCAGGGTCTAAAAGGTTAATATGGAGCTGAAAATTAATTTCATTTCAAATACAGAACAATAGTGTGCAGCGACATGACTTTGTGATAAGCGTTTGTTAAAGCTAAATCCTCCCTAAGCCCTGCAATTGTTTTCCTTTGTGCTAATGGCAAGCTGACCGGAGGCGCTCCCTCTCTCTCTCCCTGCCTCTCTCTCCCCTGAGGGTATCAGAAAGCCAAGTTTATTGTTTGCTAAATCTACCTTTTTTTTTAATTAAAACCTCAGTTCTTAGGTCATTCTTTTTAACACTTGTGATCTTCATTTCTGACAGGAGAACTTTTTGTCTTTCTGAAATCCACAAATTTAATATTATTGCTTGCTGATTGCCATTACTGGCATGTACATTAAACAGAAAGAATTTAAATTATTTCTTATTGCTGTTGATTGACTGTCTTGACTTTCATTGTTCACAGGCAAAAAAAAAAAGAGGCCTATTGTCACCTAGGTACTGACTAATGCAGGAAAATGTTCAATAGGAGTTTCCAGAGGAAAGCTGAAGCCTGGGACTCCAGGGGAATTGATTTCTTCATGTTCTTACCAGTGATTTTTAGCAGGAGTTAGGTGCCTTTGAAAAGGGACCCATCTACAACTCCAAATACTTAACACCTTTGAAAATCTATTCTATATTTGGCAAACATTGCTTGAAAAGAGTATTGCTTTTCAAGCTTAGTTTAACTGAAATTAGTTATATTCTCTATTATACACAACAAATACTGCCTTGGCTTGGAAGCGGTGTCATCCACCTTTCCTCTACTATGGTTTCAATCTATTGATTTCAAATAAAAACACTTATCAGTTTCACTCCTCTGTCATCCTCTTCCTCCTCCTCCTCATCTAATAACCACAAACACTCAGGTTTGTCTTTTCAAATATTCCTACTTTCAGTTCTGAAGAGCCAAAGGGTTTCTGAAATTCATATGTGCTTTTTGGATTCCTGGGTTATTTGATTTTATTACAGATCATGATCCCTTGACTAGACTACATCAAGATCTTGTTTCAATGGAGTAGCACGCAGAAATATGCTGAGCTGCCCAGATTCAATCTGGTTTGTCAGTGAAGCACAAGATCAGATTGCTCCATCACTTCTGTACCAAATTGGATATCTGCTGTATAAATTTGCAGCAGGTATCCAAGCTGAAAACTATCATGTACCTTTGGATTTCTGATAGGTTGTGTCGCGTTTGCCTTTTAAGCTGAAGTGGTGTACAGTAAGTGGTGAACATGTCAGTCAAATATCCATTTGTGCCATTAAGTGGCTGGGACAATTTGAAGAAGAATTTGGGTACATTGGGGCATGAGCTATTGGTCATGTTATCAGAAATACTTCCATCTTTCACCTAGTGACGCCATTTATCAATGGATAAATGTCTGTCCTCTTGTCTTATATGTCAGATAAATGTCTGGCATTTGTCTGTCCTCTTGTCTTATAACAGGACTAATGTTCTCGGCAGCAGAGTGTTCTTACTGCAGATGCTGTTGGCCTTGAACACTTGTTCTTTAGTCTACCTTGAATATTAGCCCTTAAATACCTTCTGGTCTTGTTCTTTTTTATATCTCATCTGGGGTAAAGAAACAAGGTAAATTGTTCCACCAAGGACTTCAGGACTTCCATAACTCTTCAGTGGACATAATCTAGATGTAACTCTTGTCTAAGTGAAAATTTGCCTTAAGTTTCAGGTCACTGCTTCTCATTATGTGGAATCGACAGGAATGCGAGCAGGCATGCAGCCTCCCAGCGCTTCCTCTGCAAGTACCTGAGTTAAAAATCTGACCTTCAGGCTTTTCAAAACTATTTTTTTTGTGATAGTGCAAACTAGGTTTTCACTCAGCCATCATTTTTGGAAAACAGATATAACTTAGCTGAACTCAGTTGAAACTGCTGATAAATTTAGCCTACGTTGTAACTTCTCATGCCAAGACTGAGATGAAGATGATGTCCATCCCAAGAAAATCTGCTTTTGATCTTTTCCCTACTGTGGTTAAATTTAATCCAAAACAAAGCCAGTCTTCCCAACAATATTGGGAAACGCCATCCAGAATAGCCCCCTCCACACCCTGAGCAGATGCAGTCCTTGCCTTGCAATATTCCAGGAGTCTTCTCACCACTACCAGGAAGCACATCAACTGGCTTGTCCTTAGCCTTTGCTCTGACCAGAGAGTAGGGAAAGGTTTCATGTGGCCTCCATGTCTAAACAGGCACAAATAAACAACTGTATCATGGGTCGCTTTAGGTTTCATGTATGGGATTGGTGGTGTATGTGTTGAGGCAGTAAAATCCTCTGAATCACACTAAAATTAGCTGCCACAAATAACCTATATGAATACCCAAAATACTTTCCAAAATCCTGCTTAACAGACACTGGATGTGTTGGGAAGCAGCAGAGAGGGGGAGAAATAGAGCTGTTAAGTGTTTTCTCCAAATAATTCCACATGCATGTTTTGTAGGCTAAAAGCAAGACTGCAATCATGTAGCTCCCTCCTTCCATTTACATTTCTTCCTTAAAGCTCAAATCTAACAGAAGAATGAAAACAGAATGAGAACTGATAATTATATAAACTTCTCAGGTGGAGAAAGTACTAGGAGTATTATTTCAAATTGAGACTGAAAACCTGATGCTGATGGACTCCCTTTAGATGCAGCCACTGATGAATGAAGTGTGGTTTGAAAGTCTTGATATGCTCTTAAAATAAATATCAACCTTGATAAAGCATAACTAGGGTTGGTTTCTCAGCTGTGAAGAGTTTGGATCAGGCTGCTTTACTGGTAGTCACCGATGTTGTAAGACTATTTTTTTTATTCCTTCTGTACTGCAGCATTCCTGCAGTATTAGCTCAGTGCTGTTTCTAGTTTAATCATCTGAATCAGAAAACATGCCTCTTTCACGTTGTCTAAGACTGAAAGCTTACCTGAATGAGAAAAGCAGCGTATAAAGTAGAAACAATAGGGTTTTATTTAAAACATCAGAATTATTTTGTGGTATATTGGTTTGCATTTTTCTGGTGACTCATTTATATGAGCTTAGGTAATGGGGTGTTTCCTACCCTTTCTTTCATATATAGATAAAACATACTGCTGCTTTGCTTTTCTATGTTTGCTGTCCTCTGCTTCTCCTCCCAACTCACGCAACATTATTTTGGACTGCAAGGGTATGGAATACACAGTCATGGCGGGGTTTGCTGCATTTGAAAAAAAACCTCTCACATGTAAACAATAGGATAGGTCCCTGTTTTTGATGTGAGGCAGCCTTTATCACTGCCTTTGTCTTCTTTTGAGTGTGTTGCTTCTAGCCCTCTGTGGGAGAGGATGCAGATTACCCTTAAGCAGGGTATATTAGCTTTTTTCCATGTAAAGACACTCACAACACAGTAGTACGTGCTGATATGCAGTCAAGCTATAAAACCTTACTGTGGCAGTGTTGACATGAAGAGTCTGTAGCACGAAATGTATATTCTTGCTACAGTAAATTTCTAATACATGAGTTGGACCAGTTTTTGTTTTTAAGAGAGTTTCTCTGTGTTTCAGGGTTGAGTAATTCCTTTGAATGAATACTGCCACTCACTCCGATGTGGTTTTCTTCATTACCCAGTAACACTGGAACTCCTATCTGTCCTCAGTGTAGTTTGAGATTAGGACTTGTTTTGCCTCACAGCTGCCGGGTTTGGGTTTTTGGGGTTTTGTGATGGGTGGGGTTTTAGGGGGGAGGGGAATAACCAAAAGAGGAATATGTTTGTTATCAGTCAGCAGTTTATGAAGGGAAAAAAAAGTCAACTGTTTTCAGAGAAAGTAAAAGGACATGGAAGGTTACTCCCTACCACACCACAGTCTCCATAACATTTGTCCTAAGCAAAGGTGTCTCAGTGCTTGGCCATGACAAAATATTCTTTTTTAATAGGTATCATCTGTACTTCTTTCTGACTGGCATTACTTCCTTTCAGTCAGTTCTTTCTATGAACACAGCCTTTCACGACATGAAAGAAATCCCTTTTTTTTTGCTTTCTTCCAGTTATTTTTGGGTGTCTGTCCTTGCCCTTGTCTCTGTGTGGCACAGTAGTTTTCCTCAGAACATTCATCCCAGCTATTCCCATTCTGCCTGGAATCACAGGGAAACATCACCATGCAAATAGAAATACTTGACTAACCAAAATTTGTAAATCCCCCTGGGTTTCTTTCAGTCAAGTCCCCTGAAATCTTGATAGTCACACCACCACCCAGCAACATCATCTACTGGGATTTCTAACATAGGTGCCTTTCCACATCATCCAGGACACAGGCAAATAGCTATATGCGGTAAATATCCACAGGAGCAGAGGCCCAAAGCTGATGATCACACAGGCAAGGTGGGCGAGGGCACTCAAAGAAAGGACACCTGGCACCAGCCTTTGCTCCACTGAGTAACTGAAAGGAGCACAAAAAAATACAACGTTCTCAGCAGAGCAGACTGAGAACCTGCTTCTCATATCTTATAATTTTGTCTCACTCTCTCGAGAGGTGGGAAATGTATGTTCAGATCCCTTCAGCCAACGGAGAGGCCTGAAGAACATTTCCTAAATCAGCAATTAGCAGTTTAACCTCTTGGCTATCAGCAAGAGGGGTGCAGAGAAAAAGCCATTGTTCAATTGCTTTATTTTGTAAAACAAAATAGATAAACCCAAAAAACCCTAAGCTGGCACAGCTGTAGGAGAACAGTGGAGACTTGAAAAGGTGAAGTGTAATTCCTCTCCATCACGCTTTTTCCAGGCATGTTAAGGCAGCTCTCCGCCCAGGTGTCTGGCCCTTCTAAACCCCAGCCTTTGCCACCTGATGCTCCTCATGTGCTCGCTTTTTCAGCCTGATTTTTGAATTGCAGCCTCCACTTGGCAGCATGTGCCTCAAAGTGAGGTAGGGCAGTTCTGCCTCCTGCCCCAAATATTGATACCCCTCTCTGCATGGCCTTGTTAGATAGCCAGCTCAGATCTGGAGGACTTCAAGGTACTCACTAACAGTCCGGTGCGATACATCATTATGTACCCAGCTCCTGTTGTTTTCTGCTAAAACATCCCACGTGGTCTGCTCTTTAACCTTGGGTTGTTTGGGTTTTTCTATATTATGTGCTTCTGCTTCTCTCTCCACAATTCTGCCTGTCATTATTCCTCAGTCAATGTGTATTCCCCCCTCCCTCCTCCCCAGTTCAGTCGAGGACAGTATTTTGAATCTCTCTAAGCCTCTATGTATTATCTTCTGGTATTTTCAGTACCACCAATTTAATAAATAAAAATTTAATTAAATTTTTCTTTATATCATCAAAAGGCATTACATAAATTCAAACTCAGCAGTCTGCTGGAATTTGCTGCCTGAAGTATTGCCAGTTTGCTTTGGTTTCTGTCTGAATTCCTGTACTGGAGAGCCTGCCTGTACCAGCAGCCCTGATTAATACCTTTCCACTATTTTATGTTAATGCCTCCCTCATCTTAGTTGCTATTGTATTCTTTCTACTTGTATACAAACATGACATATGCCATATGCTTTTTTATTTCTTTGTTATCTAAGATTGCAGGTGCCCTTCTGCAATATGTTGAAGTTTTCAAATGCCATGCTGTCTTTCCCCCTCCTAACTACATTCAAGCTTCATGAGCAGTCAGTTCCTCCCCTTTTGGTGCAAATACAGGGGAGCAAGGTTTACTGCTTTGATGCTCGTAGTTTCCATGTAATCACATTTATTAAGTGCTTGGTTGAGTTGCTTTGCTTTTCCGCAAGAGTATTCTGTGTTTACCCACAGCCAAAACTCAAGGTGCATTTTCCTGTTGGTTCAACCCACATTTGCTGCACTTTATAAAACTATTTGTTTTGCCTGTGTGTAACTGTGCTGAAATGAACTGCTTGGATGCAAGAGAGACAGATCAGCTGCCCTTGCTCTGGCAGTAAACTTAATCATAAGCTCATAAACACTAATTTCTGCTGGTTTTAAATAAGAATTTTGGCTGCTTCTTTTTTTTTCAGTTTTCTGCTACTTTCCCCATCTGGCGCTGTAACATTTGTTGTTATGTTCCAGTTGGAAGCGCTGTGGGTGGAATTGCAGACTCAAGTGCTGGCTGAATAACCCTTAGGCCACTGTGAATGTTTCTGTTTCCACTGTCAGCTCTGCGTGTTCAGCAACCTCAGTTTGGGATTCTCGGGTGAGGGAATCGTTGGCTCGCTGTCAGTTTTACAGCACCTCCTTCTTCCCAAGGCTCCCTGGTTCTCTGAATTCAGCATTTCAGTAGCAACTTGATGTTCATCTAACTGCACAACAGTGAAGAGTTGTTATTTTGACATTGCTTTGCTACACTCTCTGTTCAACTTTTTTTGTTATAGGCAGGCTATCATTAGTTTCTATAAATACCAACCCTTTCTTCCCCACTATAAATGGATTATTGGACTCCATTATTCCTATGAGAATTTGGCTAATGTTATTGAACATGAAATTACAAATGTTTTCAGTTATAAATTACTCAGTCTTACAGCATCTTCTTTTAAAGATGCTGATGGAAATATGTAATCCAAACTCATCTAACTTGTTACACTATGACATATGAGCAAGAAAGGGTCTGACAGGCAGTGTACTCTGTGTGTGTGCGTGCGCTGCATCTGGAGCAGTCCACCCATGGGGCATAGATAGATGTTAGCAAGTGTGATACGAGTCTTTTTAACTAAACTCTCTGCAGCTCTCAGGGCCACTCTGGCAGCCCATCTGGTCTGCTTGCAATTTCTCAGCTCCGTTCATGGCCAGTACGCTACTGGGTGGTGTTGGGAGAATCTTCCAGGCACACCGCTCAATCCACAGCCTGCTTATTAAAGTGATTTTAAAAAGTGTTTTGCTGGGGTCAGGACTGGCACAGGTGCTACGCAGGAATCTACAGCAAATGCTTTTGCTACCCACCTTTCCCTTGTGTATTGATCAAGCACAGGCTACAGCTAAAGATTTGGCCCATAACATCAAGTAATCTACAGCCCAGTGGGGTTATGGAAACTATGATGAGGTCCTAAGTAGCTAAATATGAACATTAGCTGAGAACTGGACATGTAGCAAACAAACTTTTTAAAAAAATCAATAATCCTGTTTTCAAGGAAATGTGATAAGAAAAAACCCACAAACCCTATATTTTATGCCAAGAGAATTGTTTCTAATGAGAATGTTTTCCAATATTTCCCTTGAGACATCAGCTGCTCCTTAAAAATAATGTTCCAACTTTAATTTGCGTTTGTGGAAGAAAGTAGAAGGCCCAACAGCTTGTATCAATGAATATAAACTATAACTTTTATGCAATCTAGAATGCACCATAGCACTCGTACTCCTTCTTAGTAATTGTACCTTGTATTGTTTCTTCCCCAGATAACACATTTTCCCCCTCTGGCTTTCCTTCCCGTTCAAAGCTTTCCATTCATCTGAAAAATACTAGTTTAGACAATCCAGGCACAATATCACTCTAAACTCATTATTTGAGAGACTTTAATTATCCCCTCTCATCCATACATGAATAAACAGAAGGAAAGAAGTCAGGGCAAATTATCCATGGCCTGGACGCCACAGGCATCATGTGAATCATCCCTCTCTCGGGAGAGAAGGGTTTATATACCCATGGAGAGAGCACGTCCCATGATCCTTGGGAAAAATCAGCAAATCTGTGGGAACTTTCAGGAAAGTTCATCCTGTTTGCCCTGCTCTCAGAGCCCTGCTGCTTTCCATAGCACAGCTGTGGCAACCACTGCTGTCGTTCTCTGAAGGCAGAAGCAAGCATGCAGGTATTGCTGATGCTGTCAGCTTTTATCCCTGGCACAGTCGCTACAGAAAATAAAGTTGTTTGCTGTATAAAATTGCTGTTCTTCCCGCTGCCACTCCTGAAAGCCAAAAAAGCTTTGTCTGAAGGGTGTTTGCACAGAATAGGAACAGGTTAAGGGTGCAATATCGAATCTAGCACTGCCTCTGCTCCAGTCTAAGGCTCTGGCTTGGCCTTTTCTCAGCTTTCCACCCCGCTGCGCTGTTGCAGGATGAGAGTGATTATGGCTGTTTAGCATGGAACTAACGATCCACCCTGCAAGTCACCTCTGTCCTAACCGTGTTTTCAGAGCCATTTGTAAGGCTGCATTTCCAAACCAGATTTTCTTCAGTTATTGGATCAATTGCCAAGCTCTTCAGGAATTTGTTCTGCTGGAATGGAAACTCTACTGTCTGCTGACACCTTTGCTCTAAATGTCAGTGATGTGTGCTCTGGCACGGATTTGGCACAAATTTTCTTCTGATGGGGGAGAAGGTGCTAATTAGCACTCAGTTACCCCGAACATTTTGAAGACAAAAATACAGCTGGAGGCAATTCTGGCACCATATTTCTTCTCGTTTTCTACATTTGAGTTGAGAACATCTTCTTGTTACAGTGTTTTGTCACATGAAACTTTATTCAGCTGTATCTATGACTAGTTTGCTCTGGATCAATTTTCTTCCTATTAATCATGTTAGGCTTACTCGAGGCATGTAGATGGTGTTCTCTGATCCCACCGCACAGAGCTGTGGGGGATTTTTTTCTTTAAACCGTTAGGCTCCCCCCGCACACAGGCTTGGGACTGTATTTGCACACCCAGTCAAATCCAGTGTTATCCCTGCAGCATTTTTCAAATTTGTCAATTTTCTAGGCACTTGCTTTTCATATTTTGATTAGATTACAGAAGCCTTACAAATATTTATCAAAGATCAGCACCATCCTAATGTTTGCATTCAGAATAAACCATTGTAGTAAAACCATTCCAAGCTGAGTACTGTTGACACTTTTCTGCTAAAGATCTGTATAGTTGGAAATTTGTGTGCTGAATTCTCTCCTACCTAGGTGGAAATGATTTTTCATTAACTACTGATCCCTATAACAAATTTTTCACCTTAAAATCCATTGACAAGCAGACATTCTCGAGTTCCCCTTTTTCCTCAGATATTGTCATTAGCCATGATTTTCTTCTTTTGAGTTATTTTCTTTCAGCTGTAAATTTGCTTTTTTAAAACCTCTAATAATGAAGTGCATCTTGTCTACGACATGATGATGATGAACTAGTCATTATTTTAAGAGGGTTCTAATTGTATATATATGCCTCACAGTCCAAATGACTCCAGAAGTCTTTACCTGCTATTATATACCATTTCAGTTATCCTTTAAATAATGTATTGGCATCTTACTGCAAACTTCAGGAAAACAAAATGTGTCAGCTGGTCCCCCAGTGCTTTTAAAGCTGTTCAGCTAGCCTCCCTTGAGACATTGTTGTAAAATCTACAATGCACAATTAGTTATGAATTTTACATCTTTTTAGCATTCATGGCTAGACTGTTAATGAGGGAATAAATAGCAGAATTTTATTTAATCCCATACATTGCTTAACATGAATTATTAAGCAAGGGGGACACAGCCATTCTGTGCCCTTTGGCAGAGGGACATCCATAGTGCTCTGGATGCAACGTCCCTTCTTCCAGATAGATGGGCAAGGTCCATCCACAGATACCTATGGATGTAATGTGGATCTAAATCCCTGTTTACTTGAAAGGAATAAAACTGGAGGAAAAACCAGAGTGATATTCACCTCTTTTAACTTGAAATTTCTTCTGTGTAACTGTTTACATGAAAGCAAATAGGCTGTCTTGTATTGGTGGAGAGAAAGAAATATTTTGGGGTGCAATTTATTTGACCAAAGACAGATATTTACTCTGGTATGAGATAACTATCCAGAGTACATAAAGAGAAATGCTTATTTATTTTCACTGGCGTCAGATGTAGATGTTTCTACTTGGTCGAAAGAATTCTGCCCTTTATGCCCAGGCTATGCACTTAACAGACAATTTATCATTGCTGGGCTGGAATATCAGTTCTGTCATCTTTACTAGTCTCACTTATTCTGTGAGACTATTTACATATTAAAGTATTACTCAGCATGAGTAATGGTGCCAGCACTGAGGTTATGTTGCAAGTAGAGAGAAGAGATATTTCCATTAGCACTAAACCTTATCTTGGAAAAATCACTGGAGACTGGCACTTCCCAGAGGTTCTGCTTTCTTTTGATTATCCTCCCTTCTTCTAATAATTGACTCCAAGCAGTTCCGCTTCTGTTATTCGGTGGAACAGAATCTTGTCTTTTTCAGAGATTTATTCATGAAGTCGCAAGAAGAAGTGCTTAGGTATCAGATTGTCTGTGTAGATGGCAAGCAAATAAATTACTGGAGAGTTGAGGGAGTTAGCAATAATGTGATGGGATATGGGAGTGTAACTGAAGGTAATGCAGTGGTGGAGGGGGTCATATATGAGACACAGAAGAATGAATAGAGGGGAGAACTAGGTAAAACCAGGATACTTCAAGAAATAGGAAGTGGATGTACAATCTAATGAGGAGAAACTTGGTTGAAATCTCTAATGGCCCATCCACTTACTTGAGCTGGACACCCTGTTCTGATTTGCAGTGGTTTTGTGATGAGTAAACTTATTTAATACTTTCCTCTGAAACTGGAAAAGAAGGAACGTGATTTCAGTGAGGTGACATTCAATTTGTATTTGGTTTGGCATGGCAATTTTACCCTTGGATGAAAAAAAATCAGGATATTGTATTATATGATATTTCCTCTTCTGTGCTCCATTTGGGACCACTGACAGTTCTGCACTACCATGGCAATCTGGTACCACTGGGGTCTTTTCTGCTAAAAGCCTGGCATTCAACTGAGCCTAACTCCAATCCCCAGACAGACAAACATTAGAAGCTGATCAGGACATGAAAAAGAAACCACAGAAACCTAGCTTCTGGGCCTTGTCCCACGGCCATGAGTTATCCAGGGTCAGATCTTGCTGTAATACCAGCATGAAGAAAGAAAATCTAGAAAGTCAATAGAAGCAAATCACTTAAAATGAATGTACACACAGACCCCGAGCATTCACATACACTTGAATTCTAGGTTAAAAATATTTTTCTTCAAAATACGGAATGTTGATCAAGATAGGAATATATCTGCATCGCTATATAAATCATTACTATACAGTTCCTTATGGGCATATGAATAATCATCAAATCTGTGTATATTGTCTGTGCACAAGCACAGGTCAGTAAAGGATTGACTTATAGCGAGTGCATTTATTTTAACAGAATTCTTCCATTCTAATCCCCTTAATAATAATGTATTACTGCACTGTTTAGTCTCCCAGCTCACTCTAGTTGCTCGAATTATATTTTAACAGCATCTTACCTAATTTCTATATCTTAACACTCTACCACTGGCTCCTTGACCACTGAGCTTTCTTACTATATATTAGATATTCCTAAAACGTCATTTTGCATGTCAAAACAATTGTGCATTCATCGTGGAGCCTCAGCAAAAGTAATAAGGTAGATGAGCTTTTCGCCAGTATCACCTAATGTTGAAGGAGTCCGGATTTACCTGTTTTCCACCTTCAAAACCCTGTATGCAGTGGTGTTGAACTCAGTATTCAAAACGAAATAGAACCCTCTTGGCTTTTTGCTAGCATTTCTGCTCTTCACATGATACTCCTTAATTCATATGTTGTGCAGCCAAAAGGAACCTTTGCAATCCCCTGTCTAGCCTGGAGCATAAACCTACCCAGATTTAATTTCTGTTGGAACTTGAGTCTTTTGAGGGAGAAGGAATCTTAACCCTCTGTAACAGAGAGTTCACCACAAACACTGAGGAGCTACTCCAGCTGTTTCAGTAGTCTTACTCCCAAAGTACATGCCTATTTCTAAGTTAGAATTTGTCTAGTTCCTTCTCACAGCCATTGGATCTTATTATACCCTTGTCTGCTGGCTTGAAAGGTCCAGTACCAAAATTATGCTCCCTTCAGGGAGACACTGTAGACTGTGATCAAGTCACTCCAGTAACTTAACTGTCCCAACCTCCTAGGTCTTCCACAGTAAAGCATATTTTGACTGTAGCAGAATTTGTAATTACTCTTTTCAGACACTCCAAGCATGAATTTCATTGCAGAGTCATAAAGCATGGTTTGCTCATAGTGATAATATTCAATTTCAGTGTTAATTTGGCATTCTTCCTCTGTAGCCCCATCCTTTCCTCAGGAGGGAAAGGAGAAGCCCTTTCCTTTGATAGTTTGCATTCAGGCTCTCTTAATTTGTGCCACAGATGACTTGGGGCTGGCTGGTGCTTTGTATAGCTCCAACAAGCTCACTAGAGGGAAGGCTTGCCCCGACCTACATCACAGTTCAGCTGCCTAAAGCCAAGGGAGGTACCTACCCAAATTTTGGTGACAGTACCATGCAGGTTGTTGAAAAGGATGAGCTTGAGATGCTTCAAATGGTGCTTCATGGTAGGCCTAAACAGAAAAATAACTGAGCTCAGTGCAGGTACTGCTGATTAACACCACCATGAAAGAAGAACCGCTAGTTCATTCTCTAAACAGGAACATGGATCTTGTAACAAATTAAAGACTGATAGTGCTATTCTTTTAAGCAGGCAAAGCTTCCATTGAAAGTATAACCTCTGAGATGCCACTTCACGGCAGTAACATCCATGAGAGTTTTGCTTGCATGAGGAATACCTGATTAGGTACCAAATCAATTCTGTTCCTTAGCCGCCAGAAGTTGTACAAAATAACAATGGGAATTCAATAGAGAGTAGCAAAAACAATTCATAATTTATACCAATACCATGGCCTGCACCTTAATCTAGCTGCATGTAGCACTAAGGTAGAGGACTGATATTTAAAGGGCAAAGCCCCTTCCTGCCGTTCAATCTGTCCGTACGCCAGACCCACGGACACTGTGCTGTGTCAGTCACAGCCCACCGGGGAGGCCAGAGGACAGGAAAACCGCCGTGCAGCTCCCGCCCAAGGAGCAATGTGAAGAACTGCGGGGCAGTCGCAGAGCAGCCAGCCACCCTAGCCCTGTGCCCGCCGTGCGTGCCTTCAGCAGTGCGCACGGCTCTTGGGAAAACCACCCCACAGCCCTGTTGCCAAGGAATGTTGGCAGTAAATAAACAATGTTGAAGTAAAAACGTTTCTAGGATGGTTAATTTGCTATGGAACAAAGGTAGGTAGGAATTTACCCCTCCCTCGCAGTGTTAAGGAGATAATGCAATAAATGTTTTGTACCTTTTTCCATCAGGAACACTTTGCAATCATACAGGAGTTTTCTATAGTGGCAATTAGGAATTTGCTTACATACAAGCTGTTTGTTGCTAAAGGTTTTTCTTTTTTTTTCATTGAGTCTTGAATTTGCGGGCTTAAAATCTGTAGGTAACACACTGAACTACCCTTCTTAGCTCTACTTCTTCTCTTGATTACTTAGATCCCTATGTGAAGATCCATCTGATGCAGAACGGTAAGAGGCTGAAGAAGAAAAAGACTACAATTAAAAAGAACACTCTGAATCCCTACTACAATGAGTCTTTCAGCTTTGAAGTACCATTCGAGCAAATTCAGGTAATGTCAAACAGCGTTTTGTCTTCCCTCTGCATTCCATTTCTCAGCCCTTATAAATATTTAACAGGAATCTTGTTAATTATCACGTGTGCATGCCTTCATTAGCACCTAGGTGCCAGCCCTGTGCTACATTAGATGAGTGTGACTGCTTCAAGAGGGAAATGATAAAATGCACAGTACTTATGAAGCTTTGATTCATCAGTGAGAAATGGATAACTGACATTTTCTGTTAACACAAATGGATTCTGAAAAAAAAAATCCACAGGGAGAGAGCAAAGGAATGTGCCAGCAAAAAAAGTATAGAGATAAAAGAAAAGGCATATCTAGCAATTTTCCCTAAATTATTTGAAATAATAAATTGGCATCATCAGTCACATTTGTGTTCCCTGTGCATTTATTGGTCTTGTTTGCTGAAAGGACTGCAGCATCCCTCTTAAGTAAAAAACGTAATTCAATCAGGTTTTTTTCAGTTATTCACCGCACCATGAAAACTTTTTTGGTGATTCCTGTGCTCCTTGGAAAAAGGCATTTGAGAATCTCAGGGGTCAGTACTGCGGTGCCTGTTTTCTTGGCACCTCAGGGGAGCTCCAGCAGTTGTCCAGGTGCTACTCCTGTAGAGTTCAGTGCCTAAAATTAGGGACCTCAGAAGTCAGCACAGTGAGCTAGACGTCATCTGCTTTAGCAGTGGAAAACACCAGGACAAGGCATCATGTCATTTTTTTCAGGAACTCAGTTACCTGCCTTTGGGCTACTGGGAGGCAAATCATCTCTCACTCATGAGAGTGAGATTTAACGTCTTCTCATGTTAACTGACCTTGTTTCACAAGAGAGAAGGTCTTAACCATCTCAGGAGGCATGTGGGAAACCCACATCCAATTCACTCCCCTTCCTAAGTGAATTTGAACCTGTATCTCCAATGTCTTAAGCAAGTACTCTTGTCACCTGTGCCTATGGCTTGTGTTGGGAGTGCAACATCATTTCTGCATAAATAATAAGTATATGATTGGCCACAGAGCATAAGATCACCTGTTAGTTGGGTGGTTTGCTTGGAAAGGGAGGGGCTTTGGTCTCTGGTCTCATCTAGGTAATGTAAACCAGATAAAAATGAGTTGGTACAGGCCTCCTCTAATTCTGTTAAGCCTTTACCATTAGCATTAAACCATTTTGTTCTTTTGTTCACGTGTTAGAGCATTCATTGGCAGGGCAAGATGTATTGGTTTAAATATCCTCAGAAGGGAAAAGAACTGCATGTTGGCTTCCCACCTGCCCTGGGGACCTCTGCGACTGTGGAGATGTTAAGCAAGACTATAGCTTTTCTGGGTGGAGCGGAGCGTGGAAAGTGTTCTTTTAGGGGCCTCCCAGTTTGAGTGACCATAATTAAAACAGTTTGGGAATACATCCTTTTGTGGCTTGTAAGAGAGGTCTAGGTAGGAGTTAGGTGCATTGCTACTATGAGGGTTTAAATAGTTTGGGCCAAATTTGGAGCCAGAAGAGATTGCCAGGGAAAACTCCCAGGCAACAGGGACACACAGACACCTTGATTAGATGAGAGCATGGTACAGGTTTTGAGACTCTGTGTCTTGGATTTTGATAGCAACTGTACTGGAGAGAAGCCCAGGAGCCAAGGCCTGCGTTTCAACTAAAGCTGTGTGCTTCGTTTTTATTGACTTGGTACCAGCAAAGATAATAAAACTAGACAAGGTGAGGCCCTAGGAGTAGTGACTTGGATGCATGACTAGCCCGTTTAGGAGTTTCTTCACGCCGCACGGCATGTACAGGTGTCTGTGGACTCTAGGAATCAAAAAGTGGGAAATCCAGTGGGGCCTAATTCCCATTAAAATTAAATGAAAGCTGGTCTGTGTGCTCATGAAAAAAATCTCGTAACAAGCATCAAAGACCCAGAGGCAACAAAAGATAAATCAAATTGAGCCTGTCTGGCAATTTAGGCAACAAATGTCTTGATTTCCAAATAGGGACAGGACTGGGGAACTGGAGTGGGCACCTCCAGGTTATCAGATCTGAGCTTTGGCATGGTTAGGTGAATTCTGTAAGTACTTGGCCATTTTGCCTTCTGATCCTAAGTCAGTTTTGTAGGGTGGATATAGGCCCTTTAAAAAGTATTGCGGTTTAGCAGTTTAATATTTTGCGCTTTTTTTGATAAGTTTATTAGAATGACTTTCTAGCTATTTACTTCAGTATGTAGCCTCGATTTAAAATCTGTGATTATGGACTTTGGTCATATGCCAATGTATTTTGGAGTTAGTTATAAAAGACTATATTTAGAGGTGATTTCATTATGGTTACTGAAGTGATTTCATCATTAGCAAAACACATTTTAAATGTTATTTAGACTTAGTATGGTAAGAATCACTGTGACTTTGGGGTAATTCATGTAAAAGTCACTAAGCAAACTTTCACAGTCAAATAAAAAAATAATGGTTATACAAGTTTCATGATTAAGTGCGAAGACAAGAGAGATCATGGAGGGTACGCAACACAATAGCAGCACACCTATGTAATTTAAAATGAACCAAACATTAACATTTTCAACAATTTAATAGTGAATATGGATTCTAGCTCTTAAGGGAAAGAAAGTGATGTCTTGAAAGGTAATGGGAGAACACCACTAGGAAGTCAAACGCTGTTGCTACAGGCAGATCAAGCATGTGTTTTGCTGTTTTCAAGACAGATTACTGCCATAGGTAGCAACATCTCCAGGCCCTTTCAGTCCAAAGAATGCCTGATCACAATGAGGAAACTGCTAATCCAAGTGGTTATTAGCAGAGGTGGTGCTTGAGCACCTGTTGGGTTCTGCAGGGCAGCTGTTCCTTTAATATACGGTACAAAGGCAAAGAGATGCTCACATTTCTCTGTAGGTTTAAGCCAGAGACCATGAAGTGAAAATCACCTCAGAGTTAATCATCTGAGCTAGCTGTTCGTACATCTTCATAGAGCAAGGAAAAGGGTCTTTTGTTTACAGTGCTCATTGTTGTCTTATGATTAACACAAAAAAAAAAATCCAACAGTAACTAGCCCCCAAGCTTCTAGGTACAGCAGTCAACTTTTTTTGGTACCATAAAATAATAGTCTCATGCTTACTTTTTATATCTGTGATTGTACCATGCATCTAAAACATAAATGTTCATTTGGGGAGGTACCATCAGCATTAAAAGTGAGTATATTGCAAACAGCAACACTGAAACATCATTTTGGCACTAGAAATACTTGCTTCAGGATATTGCCTTTTATCGTGAGTGCTCTGGGGAGAGAGAGTCTTGAGTTTGATGTACACTTTTGTCATCAGCAACTATATAAATACTTTAGTGCCTGTTGGAATCATCTCTTTCTCTGGCTCAGTGAATTGTACAATCTTGTAAGGGAATGGACTCTATAAAACAGACCTCATGAGTTTGGTCTTGCAGATATGCTTAGAAGTGTCAGTTACTTTTAAAAGATAATCCTATTACAAGCACTGAAATTAATCATTCTAGTAAGAAAACCAGATTGTACATACATTTGAAGGCTTAAATTTAAAAACCTGATGCTTGAGAACAAAAGATTTTTCTGGAAGAAATGTGTTTCAGGGCATTTCTTCCTTCAATTCAGGAAACATGCACCGGAATAAGGGGCTGTGCGTACTTACCATGGGATAGAAAGGAATCAGGAAGAAAACTGTATGTTCATCTTTAAAAATAAAGCTCCCTAAGGAGAAGCGTTTACAGTTTAGTAAAACCAGCCCAAGGCTGTTAATGTCTTAGGTGCTGTTGGGGAAGCACACCACTCCACTGAAGGAATAGCTGTTTGTGCTCTTTCGACAAATATTAATGACCTGGTGGAGAAGAATGCGGGCATATACACGCAAACGCATATGCAAATGCCTGGCTTGAACATCACCTCCCAGTGTGGCCCAGTCTAAGTGAATGGAAAGTTGTCTATGAGCTGTGACAGATGGGCTCGCGCAGATTTTGTGGGAACAGTTTAACCCTGTTTGCCAGAGGTCACCGTTCCTACAGCAGAAGTGGCACTCCAACACCGGCTCAGTCGCAGGCAGCGCCGGTGTGTCAGAGCCCCGAGACACTGGGGTTTATACTTCTTCCCAGCTCCTCGGAGCATGCAGCCAGTTTTCTTGACTCCATAAATTTATATAATGCACACAGTATATACATACTTAGGTGTGTGCACGCCCACACACACACACACACACATAGATGAGTCCACGTGCATATATGTATATAGCAACTGGAAGGGCCATCTTCTGAATTTATCTGAAAATAGCTGATTAGCATGCTGGATGGATGGGTAAGAGTTGTTTAGAAATAGAAAAGCAATTAACAGAATAGAGTATGACATGGCAAATGTTAACTTGGGGTAGAGCCGTTTCTGAATTTTACCTAATTTTTACTTATTTACTCAAACAATAATGATGTGTTAAGTGGCACTACTTTTGACTTAGCGTACGTTAAGATCTCACTTTTAGCCTTACAGTCTTTTAGCAGCCTGATTCTTCAATAACAACAAAAAAATAATCCATAGGTTGTTAATCTGTTAAAGCAAAAAAATCAACCTCCAATTCCCATATGAAGCTCTTCAATGAAAAGGGGCAAATTTCAAGTTAGCGGGGCGGTTGTGAACTTAATTTTATTTGGAAGGCTCACAAGAAGCAAAGACAAAAGTTTGAATTCTGTTCTGGCTGTCACACACTTACCCCCTTCATGTACATGGAGTCTCCATTGTTGTTGTCTGTCCCGAGATTTATCCCTGCCCACCTTCCCCTTGCTATCATGCTCACTCGTCTTTCTCTGTCTCATTGTAGAAAGTGCAAATTGTTGTGACTGTTTTGGACTATGACAAGATTGGCAAGAACGATGCCATCGGGAAAGTCTTTGTGGGCTACAACAGCACTGGAGCGGAGCTGCGGCATTGGTCAGACATGTTGGCCAACCCTCGGCGGCCCATTGCACAGTGGCACACCTTACAGCCCGAGGAGGAGGTAGATGCCATGCTGGCAGTGAAGAAGTAAATTAAATTAAATTATGAAGAAGAAAAAGAAGAAGAAGAAGCCTTTCTGCATTTGCCCACATAGTGCTCTTTAGCCAGTATCTGTAAATACCTCAGTAATATGGGTCCTTTCATTTCCAGCCATGTGTTCCTGACACAGATCAGTTGTACTTTTAAATTCCTGTTTTAATTTGCACAAATTTAAATGTAGAGAGCCCTCTAAAGGCGCTTCATTTCACCACTGCCCCCCCAGATCTACTCTTCTTTTAAGCAATATGATGTGTAGATAGAGCATGACAGAAATTATTTATTGTATCACACAGTTGTATATATACACCAGTATGCTGAGAATTTATTTCTAGTTTGTGTATTTGTATGTTGTAAGCGTTTCCTAATCTGTGTATATCTAGATGTTTTTAATAAGATGTTCTATTTTAAATTATGTAAATTGACTGAGACATAGGAGAGCTGATACTATATTATAGGGTAACTATTGTATCGTCTGCATTCCAGAAAAAAAATTCCAACTTGTAAGGCACTAGTAGTGTTACACTGACATCTTAAAGGACAACTTAAATCTGAGCTTTCAACTGGACCATCCTAATAACACGCTACGCGTCCGCAGTGAATCTTGGAGGGGCAAATCCAATTAGGTAGACTTCTTTCACAGGCAACTTAGCATGATCTGAGCAGCTCCGTGGCTGACCTCAAGGAGACGTAGCCAGAAGCCAGGATATAATTTTCGTGTATATACTCCAAAGCAAACATGTAACAGACTGAAATGGCTTTAGATTGAAAGTTGAGGAAGCAGTTCCATAGGAGGCAATGATTTCACCTGACACACAAAGACAGACCGTTGCAGAGGTTGTGCGGGGCGGGGGGGGAGGGAGGGGGAGACGCAGCAATAGCGAAACGCTGCCGTGAAAACAAGAGTAGCTCTCCGTTATCACCTTTATACAAAATTTGCATACTGTGAATTCCATCCACAATTTCACATTATAATGAGTTTGCACATTAGACTTTGTAACAAAATATTTTATTATACTAACTCAGATTAGAAGGAATGCAGAATATTTTTTAGACACAGCCGTGTGAGTTTATTATACAAAATAGTTTCATGGTAAACAGACAGTATTGTAATCCCATCAGAAGATGACAAAATTTAGCCATAGTTCTAAATGCACTTCAAAGTAAGCCAAAAGAGAACAGCTAGTGACCTTTTATATACTATTTATACTTAAGTTTTAATTTGTCCTTTAAAAAAAAAGTGAAAACAAAGAACAAGTTCTAGAAAACTGAAGCAACCTCTTCTGTATACTAGATGCTCGTTTCAGGAGGAGTTTTTAAATGTTTTCAATGTTATTATGTAGTAAATGGCACTATTATGAAGCTATTAGTCATTCCATAAGAGTCTTGAAAGACTGCTCTGTGTATCACTGTGACTGCCGTGTGTGCTTAGAAATGTAGTTTTCTCAGTGGATAGCAATCAATTTATTCCGTAGTGATATTGTAATAATACTGCCATTCCCTTCTACTGCACTGCCGAAGGAACGCATAGCACAAGCAGTTCTAGCTATTACGGACCAATTTAGAACTGGAGAGCTATGCAGGGGACATGGATGCTATATTGAATGGGTTGACCACGCAGCATTTTGTCAAGCCCTGTGCAATACTCAACATTTCCAACCTCCCTCACCCCCCGCCGCTTTACTGTAGATAGTCATCCTATGGCTAGCCAGCATGTCATCTCAGCTTGTACCATCTCATCAAGTCATTTAGGGCATCACTTCTATCATCTCATGTACCGTCCTTTGAGGCCCCTTGCTTATCTTTCCAAGCTGTGAATATATTTATAATGCTTTGGAAGAGTTCATTATTTTCAGCAATGCAAACTACCCCAGAAATGTGGAAATGCTATACCTTTTGGAGGGAGGCATGAGAAGTTAACCATTCACGGTCTTACCAGTTGTATCCAAAAGAAATTACTGAAAACAACGAACAAAGATGAATGTAATCAGAGAACTGTGTACTGAAAACTAAGTTCCACAGCCTCCCTCAAGGCTCTGCTCCGGGGAGAGGGGTGACAGTCTGAGAGGTGATGGCTGAGCACCAACGTTTTCAGTACGCTGGGGGTAAAAGAAGCAGCAAAGAGGCAGGAGGAGAATAAAAGTCTGGATCTCTTCCCACCTCCAAAAGTGAGAATAGCAGGACCCATTTTCTTTCTTTTTTACATGAAACACGGAAAAAACACAAGTGAGACATTTTCTGATAGAAACAGGCGCATACATGCAAAGCATCAAGCTGGAATACTTTAAAATCTTAACCTTAAGGACCAAACCCCACCAAAGAGAAGCAGTAGACAGTCAGCTTTCCAGCGTAAGAGCTTCATGGTCTCCAGCTTTCAGTTGCTCATTCAGGATAGCTGCAGGTTCAAACTGCCAGGACTGACTCATTGTGTTAAGGTATTCTTAGTGCTTTCTCTTCCTACACTGCCAGACTGAACGTCACCGTAGACCTGGTTTGTAAGGTACGATGATTCTCAGAGACTGAACCTGCCATGTGACCAAGATGACATTTTCATCCTCAAAGGAGCCACATGTACCTTTCTGACAAAGCTGTGTGAAGTATTAGAATCTGATGCTGTAGAAAGATCCTAGTTGCCTTTGTGTATATTTACTGCCTGCTTGAGTGTTTCTCTGTGTGGGTTTTCTCTGTATCTTGTAGAAATGTTTGGGGTGTTTTATCCTGCCATATCGCTCGTGGCCCGCGAGCTGACAACTTTAGCCGTATTTTACCTTCATTTTTGATGAGGTGGTTTATATTTTGTTTCACTTCGTGTAGTGACTTCCCACAGTAGAGTTTTCCAATTGTCGTTAAAATAACATACATACATATTACACAGATATTCAATAAAAATGTTTTATTTCCTGTTGATGTTCTAGTGTTTCTCTTTTGATCTAAAATTTTGAGAAGACTTTAGCACAGTCACAAGCTTTGAAGTATCACAAAGTGTAATAGCACAGCACTTTTCTAGGGGCTGTGAAAAGCTGCTTTCCCCAGCGTGGTCCACTCATTTACCTTGTTTTCCCAAGAGCCTGATTATTTGCCTCCAAAAACATCATTCTCTATCAAAAGACGGACTAGTTCCCATACCACAACAAAAACTCCAAGTAGTTACCTACAGATCAGTACTCTTCAAGCCAGCTGTGTTAGAGCCGTGGTTGAAGTTTTTGTTTGGAGCAAGATGGTATATTTTAACCTACGTTCAAGAGCTACTTCTAAGCTGGCCATAAAATCAAGCCTCTTATTGACTAAAGATCATTAAATAAGAATTTAAACTGTATAGGGGGAGGGTGGAGGTGTGGGAGGAAGTGAATCCACAAGCAAGAAATGAGTGAAAAACATTGTGCTATGAAAGAGTTTTAAGTTCCTGAGCCTATGAAGAGAAACAGCTCAACCCCCCCCCCCAAAAAACCAAATCTGTAGCCATGTTTGTTTTACATAACCATTTTCCACAGCATCCTCCCCCCGCCTTGCTTTTTCCCCAGTCTGAAAAGAAATATGCCCATTTCTTTCAGGAACCACGCAGTGGTAATTACTGATATGCACCAGTCTAACCACAGCCGTTGTTACACGAGGCCTTACGAGTTAGAGCTCATTGTAAACACTTTCAGGGTTGACCTTTTTCCTATTCCTGCTGCTCAGAAAGTGCCCTCTTTTGTCCCAGCTATTGGTTTTTTTCACCATCTACTGTCAATGAGCACCAAACGGACTGATGCCACTTAGCAAGTGGGAGCAGGCTGACGTCTGCTGGTGGGCCTGGTGGTTTGGAGAGCAGTTACTCTTCCAAACCTGTGAATGACTGGAGCCTGTGTCTGTAGCTTTACAAATCTGCTGTGAGGTGATGCCTGCTCGGTCTGCGGGAGCTGAGGTGACACTCCTGGAGTGCAATGGAGTTCCCCATAGATACAGGCAGGGACCACATTATGGAGGTAGGAGATGCTGCTGCTCCCTTCTTTGCCATCTAAGCTGTTGCACGATCAGACCAAGCACATACTTTCCCAAGAGGAGCAGTTTGCTTAAGAGCAGACCCAAATCTATGGAAGTCAATAAATAAAAATACTTTGATCCAGGTTCTATATGCACCAGCCATTTTTGCAGATCTTGAGAATACCAAAATGACACCTTTGTCAATTAAAAAAAGTTCTTCCAACAGGGCTAATCAGTTAAAGCCAGTTCCCTTACAACTAATGTAAGGGAAAATGCTTCATATAATAGCTGTTATACTAAGTGGGAAAAGCAGCAAAAATTACCAATTTTATTCAGCTCATTTAACCCCTAATCAACTGTCAAGAAAAACATTCTTCCCATCTGACAGACTGTTACCAAAGCAAAGGATCTACGTCTTTCGATCACTTTGCGCATCATGAGTCAATGAAAGTTAATTGCCTGTTAGTTATGCAAAGCAAGAATTAGAACATTATATTTTCTGATTACTCTAACAGTCAATTCCCTTATTTATTTATGCATTCGCATTTTCACTCCAGGCTGCCAGTTCAGTTTCCTATACACATATTGACCTGCTTTTCAGAACATACAACTACCAAATTCATGCCCAGCCCCTATGTTCAGTGTCAGTTCAGACACTGTTGTTCATCCAGGCATTGAAGAAAGTATGGAAAAGGGTTTTCCTATACATACCGCAAGAACTTTTACCCAGTCTTAGTTACATTTACCTTATATGCAGTAAACCTTTTTATATTCCATATAGAGAATACTTTTAATATTGCACCAAAAAGTAGTTCCAAAAGTACGTGACAAACTAGTACAGAGAAGACTTTAACTCTATGTGGTCCTTTGTGACTGACACCTGCAGCAATATTTTCAGACACGAGCCATAGGAAGAGATTTATTTCAAGATTGTGCTGTATTCAACACGAAAAAGAAAATACTACAAACTAGGGAATGATTTAGATGTCCTTAATGGAGCTTATGAAGAGGCCAAATAGGTTGGGGAAGTGGAGAGAGTTCTTCCAAGGCTTTTGTGGTGAAGGTGGAGGGGGCAGGTAGCATAGTCTGTTTGTTCTCTGCGTGCACTCTGCAATAACATACTGAGATTTTTAACAGCCATTTAGACCAAAAAAAAACCCAAGCCAAAACAGGAGTTTCATCTTCTGACAGAAGCAGTCTCATCAGTTTGACAGCTCACATTTAATTTCAGTCAACCATTTCATATCTTCGTACACTCTGCTATTACTTACAACAAGGAAAGCACTCAGTAGGCGATGCACTGATGTTGTTATACACCAAATAGAGCCAACATCAGTTTTTCTCATAAACCAATGCACAAAAGTGGCAAAATATTCTCTGCTCCGCTAATCAAGATTGTCCCACAATCCTGCACAAACCTCACTAATTCTGCTCGCATTCTCCCAGAGCCCAGGAACAGTTCTCTCCTTGTATTTATTGTAGTCACAGACGTGTACCTTTTAGCCTACAAGATTTCAGGACTCTTTCCTAAGAAGCAGCAGCGCCCACTGGCACCAAGATGTTGTTCCAAAACCCTGACATAGAGCTGTCATTGAAGAGTTCCAGCTTGGGCTTAGGCTAGATTTGTCTTCTCCCTTGGGCCACTCATCACAAGGAGGAGGATCTCTGGCTGTAAATCCTGACTGAAAGCCTGACGGGTTGGAACCTGGAATGCAACACTGAAGTCAATTATTTCACACTTAGTCAGAAACATTATTATCCAGTCCTTCTGGTGAAAGACAGACTCTGAGGCTTGGTAGCTTCCATCCTGCTCAAGATGTTTTTTTTCTTCATGAAACTCTCAATATTATTAAACCAATTCTTTTTTGAGATAGTTTCTGTGACATTCACAGAGTCAAAATGGCTTTCATATCTTTTCTTTCTTTCAAATACAAGAATGACTCCATTGTTTAACTCAGTTAAGAATTTCTAAGCCAACTCATCAAAGTTAATAATAAGCGGCTAAATTGTTTAATTGGCTTTAACTCCTTGCTTCATCAAACAACCTAGAGTTTCGCTCACTCCTGTCCAACCATACCATGATCTGACACTGATTGATACAGAAAAGCCCTGATGGAAGACTATCAAGGAAATGAAGTAATCAGTGACTGACAGAGTCCTTTTCATGGATTAAGTGAAGATTAAATGGCCAAATTTCAACATAGCGCAAGATTAAGGGTGGGGTGCTAAGAGGTTCATTCCTTGTTGCAGATGAATATTTATTAATGATCTAGAAAACAGATGAATGAGTTGACAAAATTTACCTGTGGTGTAAAGTTGTTCCAGCTGAAACAGATCTAAATGATGAGGCCATCTCTAATTTCATATATTAAGAATCAAGTACCCAGACAGGCACTTCTATTCAAATGTTATTGACCACCCAAATATTCTGGAAAGATTTGTGAACAGTAGGACAAAAATGTCTGTAAAGATGATCTCAAATGAGAAGAGAAGGTAGGGGAGCTGGTCAGGCTATTAAGGAAAATGAAGGCAGAACCTCTTTTTTGTACAGGAATTGCTGACAGAAAAGTAGATCTGTCTTCTCAGTAGTCTCTAAGAATGTAATGAAAGCTTCCGATGAAGTGGGAGTACACAAAGGATGTTCAGAAATGACTATCCTCGTATACGTATTTAGACTTCATATATGTTCTTTGGATATGTTTAGTTGTAGACATACTGCACACATCCACAGAACGTGTCTGTGTGTCCCAGCGCAGCACTGTGTGTGCAGATGCCAGGATGCTTCCTGCCTTCAGTAAGGGCATTTCTCCATTACAGTGACCACTGCCGCTGAGACATTGCACCCTCTACACAAATAGCTCAAAGCGCTTTTCAAAGACCAAACTAAGCCTTGAAAAATACCTATTGGAAAACTGGAAAATACTACCCCATTAACAGCTGTCATACGATCTGGTATAGAGTAAAAAGCTCTCCACGGCAGCTGAATCAGGTAAGTCTTTGTAGCTCAAACACAGGGTATAAAAAGGAATTGAGTGAGTCCTTGGCAGGAAGAAGTTGTGAAAAGTAAATCATCTAAAAAAAGCCAATCTTGAGGGAAACATAAGACATTTACAGAGATTATATAAATGAACAGAAAAATAAATGTGGGGCAAATGAATAAATATGTATCCTGGCTACAGAATTCTGCCATACTAGAGAAAAAGTATCTAGCTACAGATTTGTACCACAGCAAAGATGGTTCCTACCTAGGCCACATACTGTCCTGTGTCTGAGCCCGCCAGGTCTCCAGAATGAAAACCTGAGAAGATTTATGTTATCATTGTTGCTTTGTTCCATGCTTCCAAAAAGAGGGTTTTTTCCCCACAGAAAGAATTACATCTCCCACTCCAGCCCAGTCATGAGGAGAATTGGTTAATGCTCTCACTCCTTGGATTTAACGCAAACAAATAGCTGCCTGAAAGGTTTGAGCACCGTGACCATAATTAAATCTGCAGTAATTAGTAATGCAACAACAGCAAGCAAGAAAACCAAGCAAGCTTCTCCAGCTGACATTTTTTAAAGTACAGATAACACAGAGGAATAAATTGGGAAAAAATGCAGGACAAAAAAAGAAATCACTTGCAGATCAGGGGACCAAATCTTTGTCTCTTGCCATACTGCCCCAGCACCACATGGCCCTACTTCTTTTTGTCTTTCCCCATGTCACTGTTATGTCAATAGAGCCACAAGATCTCTTCTAACTAAACTTTTGATCCCATGTTTGCTACTGTTTACGTTGTATTTACTGTGTTCCCTAATCCAGCTGAGCACAAGCTGTTCTGTTGTTGATTCTTCTCATGCTTCCCCTGCTCCACTTCTGCTTGGCCAACTTTCCTCTCTTTTCTAAAGTTTATTCAACCACTCTGCGACAACTGGGGCCTCACAATCTCTTAGGAACATGGGGTCAGGGAAAAACACTGAGCTGCAAAAGCCTTTGCAACCAGTTAATACTTGTTTCAGAGTATAAATTACAAAGGTGCTACAGTGTTTAATCGCTTCCCACAGTAGAATACCTTTCTCTACACGTGCCATGGAAAGTATACTTTTTCATGATCTTATTCTATACCATATTAGCAATGATGAGTCACACCAGCACTTCAGAGAAGCGTAGTAGCACTTTTGATGGAGATGAAATGTGATGGACTGGGTGACGGGGTGGGGGGAGGCTTTTTTTTTCCCTGCACCAGAAATTCTAAATCAGTTCCCACCACAACTTTCATCATCTCAAGTGCCTTCATCAAATCTCCTGTAACCCTTTTGCTAAGAGAGAGCGAAGACTCTCTCTGCCTAGCACCACAATGCAAGCCCATTTCATTATAACCAAGGTAGTTGAGCAATCGATATGAACTGCACATCAGCCTCAGCCAGTCCCCTCCCAGCCTTGTTTGAACTTGGCAGCACAAATACTCCTCTGATCACGCACTAAAAGAGGACTGTCTCTACTCTCGAGCTGACTGAGGCCAGTTTGACTCACATTCTCTTTTTAAGGCCTCTCATGGGGATCAAACTGTTGGTTACATCGTTATCCCATACCCACTCCCAGTTACCTTAAAAAGCAACTTACACGATAGACAGCAAACATGAAACAGAATGTCAACACAGGTGAAATAAAAGTACACTTCACTGGTATCTAGATTTTAAAATGCAATGAAAGAATAAGCAAGTTAAAAGCATTAACTATCAGGGAACTCCTTCATTTTCCTGCTAGCCAGGCTAGCAGTTTTATAGCGTCTTCACTTTCTTTTGTACGTGTGTGCATTCGTTATCTCCTGGGTGACAGCTCCATAAATCCTCTCGCGCTCTTGATACCTTCAAGGATAGATGAGGAGCTCCTTCAGGACAGAATATTTCACGTCCCCGCACAATTACACAGCATGTTCCTTGACGAGCAGCTGTGAAGCACCAGTACGCGCTGGCACGCTGTACTCCTCAGCATCACAAAAAGAGTAGGTCTCCTCCACACGTAAGCAGCAATGCACCATTCCTTGCGGAGCGTATTACACGGCATGTATCACGCTTTCCTACTTCATTTACACTCACGTATTGTTGCCATGTTGGCTTTTCCTAAGGTTTGTAGCACACAGATTTCTGGTCCACAATTTGGGCATCTGGGCGTTACTATACTGCAAATGCTAGCTATTTAAATTCCAAAGCCACGGCAAAGGGCTTCAAGATCCGTAGCTTTTAATATTGCAAATCTGAAATTACCATTGACACAATCCGCTAAACAATCATATTATCATCAACCAAATCATCTTACTCAAAAACTGTCTGGATTTTTATATCCTTAAAGATTGCTGTACTCTTCCTTAAATAAAAATAAATAAATAAATAAATAAAGAGAAGATTAATGCCATTTCCTGAGCATCTCATTAACAATATACTTCCCACATTGTAGAACAGCCACTTACTGTGACATGGGTTTGCAGAGCTAGATCATTTACAAAATCCTGCAAGAATTGTATCCTTTTAATCTGAACTAGTTTAAATGTATGAAAACATTTGAGCCTGTTAATTATTTAAAACAGTTATCCATGGAGTGGATTTGGTCTTATTAGCAGCAACATGGTCTCTTCCTTGCCATGCGACATGATTCAACACTTGCCTGATAACACAGCCACAGGGTACTCATCACAGGAAAAAAAATATCCCCGCACTTTGGAAATTACCAATCTGGATAATACCATGAAATAACTGATTCCTAACATGTGGCTCCCAGGGACTGTCTGGAGAACATGGTCCAGAGTTAGCCCAAGATGTAATAACAGAAACCAAGGACTTAGTAAGGAGCAGTGAGCTATTTGCTTAGTTTGTGGATACAGGCAGGCAGCTTTCCCATGTTTAAAAAAGTACAGTGTGTGTAGCGATGACACAAGGTCAGGTCTTCCCCTTCACCAGAACTCCAGGGTGAAACGAGGAAGGTCCTGCTAAGGAGCAGCTGAGGACTTCAGCTTGGGCAGAACTGGATTTTGCACCAGCCCCTTTTGCATCCCCTTCTCCCCTACTTGGCCTAAAAGGCATACAAGGGAGTCGGGTCACAAGTTTTTACTGGTAAACATAACAGCAAGGAGCCAGAGTACCTGTACTTCAGGGATGTCCAGAACCCTTCTCTCTAAATTGGAGAGAGATGGATTTGATGGATGGACTGTTCAGTGGATGAGGAATTGGTTGGATGGTCACATCCAGAAGGCAGTGGTCAACAGCTCAATGTCCAGATGGAGACTGGTGACAAGTGGTGTCCCTCAGGGGCCCGTATTGGGCCCAGTACTGTTTAATATCTTCATCAACAACAAACCGGGATCAAGTGCACCGTCAGCAAGTTTGCAGATGACACCAAGCTGAGTGGTGGAGGTTGACACGCCTGAGGGACGGGATGCCATCCAGAGGGACCTGGACAAGCTGAAGAAATGGGCCCATGTGAACCTCATGAAGTTCAACAAGGCCAAGTGCAAGGTCCTGCACCTGGGTTGGGGCAATCCCCAGTATCAATACAGGCTGGGAGATGCAGGGATTGAGAGCAGCCCTGAGGAGAAGGATTTGGGGGTACTGGTGGATGAAAAGCTGGACATGAGCCAGCAATGTGCTCTCACAGCCCAGAAAGCCAACCATATCCTGGGCTGCATCAAAAGAAGCGTGGCCAGCAGGTCGAGGGAGGTGATTCTGCCCCTCTACTCTGCTCTGGTGAGACCCCACCTGCAGTACTATGATGTCCAGCTCTGGGGCCCTCAGCACAGGAAGGACATGGACCCATTGGAGTGGGTCCAGAGGAGGGCCACAAAAATGATCGGAGGGATGGAACACCTCTACTATGAAGAAAGGCTGAGAGGGTTGGGGTTGTTCAGCCTGGAGAAGAGAAGACCCCGAGGAGACCTTATTGAAGCCTTTCAATAGTTAAAGGGGGCTTATAAGAAAGATGAGGACAGACTTATTAGTAGGGCCGGTTGCAATAGGACAAGGGGTAACAGTTTTAAACTGAAAGAGAGTAGATTCAGACTAGATATAAGGAAGAAATTTTTTACGATGACAGTGGTGAAACACTGGGATAGGTTCCCAGAGAGGTGGTAGATGCCCCATCCCTGGAAACATTCAAGGTCAGGTTGGACAGGGCTCTGAGCAACCTGATCTAGTTGAAGATGTCCCTGCTCATTGCAGGGGAGGTTGGACTAGATGACCTTTAAAGGTGCCTTCCAGCCCAAACTATTCTATGATTAGTCCCATCAGTCCCATGATCCCATCAGCCACCATCTCTCACCTCACAAGCTTCTCTCCTTCACATCAATGAGCATCAGTTCATACACAGCCATGCCGACTCTATCAACAAAAACTGGGTGAAATGCTGCCTTTATATGTACCCCACAGTTGGATATACCCTGTGTTGTCTTCTACTCTACAGTCCAGGGCTGCATTTTCTAAACCTTCTCTGATCCCAACCACAGCTGCAGTTGCTTTTCTGTTGTGTTTACCATCCTAGTAAATTGAACTTCTTGTGTGCTTAGGAGCTAATTAAGTGCTTGCTGGCCTGACTGGCAGAATGCTACATTGTGATGATCAGGTTCTACTCCTGACTGGCTTTTTTTCAGGGAATCTTACATAATTTACTTCACCTGTCTGCTACCTCCGTTTCCACATGTGTAACTAGGAAACAAAAGTCTTTCTTTATCTCTTTGAGAATTTGAGGAAGAGAGTTTTGTAAGTAGTATGTAAAAGAGTTATATATTAACAATACCATTAATTCCATAATTAGGAACTTATATAACTCTTTTTCAATGATGTGCTGCATAAACCTTGCCCACCATATCTAAAGAGTTATTTCAGTAATGAGCTGGTAAGTGTTATTACTCTTCTTCTGTAGGCAGAAATCGAATGCCACTTATTTGATCTCGGGTCGGCAATATACCACACAGGGCTGCAGCAATGATTAGAGTTTTCATCCTGACACAGCTCAGATCTCAAGAATATCTGGACACACTCACTCAGCTGTAAAGCATCACTGAAGAGTTTTTGGATTTCACAAAGCTGCTTGTGCAGTATCTTGTGGGGAGTCACACTAGAAACTAGTCACCACTACTCAGTGGTGTGGTACATGCCACCACGTGTTTCTACCTGTAAATGAAACCACGGGTTTGAAAACCAACCATTGTCTCAGGAAACACATCCTACCACCCCCGGTAAGATTTGAGCCAAGGTAAAGGAAGGGTATGCCATGTGCAAGCAGCGCACATACTTCACTGCTCACTCAAGATGGATTAAGATGAGAAGCCTCTATGATTTCTGGATCTAGAGCATTGCAAAGCTAGATTGATGAATTATCTCTCCTTCACTTTCAGCTGTCAAGCTTTAACTTTTTTTCAGTGCAGAATATTATTTCCTTATGCTTCAATCGTTTTGCCACATTCCTTTCTCTTAGTGCAGCTGTAGCTCCACTTCGTGGAAGATGAGGAAAGCAGAGAGTGACCCAGGTGTGTTAACTGCTGGATTGTGCAGGTTTCTGAACCTGGCAGACGTATGAAAGATGTGGGTCTTCAGAACCAGCCAACAACAATTAATGAGGACTAAGACCATTTCTCATTCTTTTTCAACTTGAAAGGCACTCAAATCAACACTTTGCTGTATTTCTTACTCCTACCTAGTTGTAAATATACAAAAAACAACTCTAAAATACAGCATGCAAAAAAACTAAAGGGAAATATATTTCCTATATACCTCATATGCAGCCATGGAAACTGCCTGACCACAGATTCATTTTTCATAAAGGAGGAGGAAGATTTTTCAACCTGTTCAGTACCCTGTTGCGTATTCTGATAGAAATTAATGTATTCCATCTCTCAGGAAATTCACCAGTTCTAGGGTTAATGCTGGAGCTGAACTGGCATGGTTTTCAGTGTCCAGATGCTACAGTTATGAATGCTTTTAAAGGTATTAAAGAATTAATAAGAATACTTAAATTATATTTACAAATTCTTTTTTAAATCTGTTTTCTGTACAATGGAAGAGGACTGGATTTCTGATAGGGCTACCTACTGACTGCACAGAACTGAAATGATTTTTCAAGGAAGGCAATTTGGCATAGACTTTCTTTAAAAAATGCTGGTACTTCTTGATGCTGCAAAATCAAGATCACTTTGTAATGAGGGTGGGGATTTGGCTTAAGACGTCTGACTATAGGTATCCACAAACAGGTGTCCAAAAATGTACCCGATACTTAGTTCCAAGTATAGACAGCAGAGATTTGGTCAATGAAACAGCAATTTCACGCACAAGGCAGTGGGTAGATGCATTAGGGAGCAGCATCGCTCTCTGAGCTCCAGTGACTATGCTGGGAGTTCAGGCACCCAGTGCTCATGCAGAGACCTGTAAGTGGGCACCTCAGTTTAATGCCAGTTTCAAAATAAATCTCTCCCAAACCATCCAAAGCTGCCCTCTGACAAGTTGGCCCTGCGCAGGACAAAGCATTATTCTGGTACTTAGCTTTGAAGAGAGGCTGAAGCAGTTTAGGAACCCCTCTCAGTGCTGGCCCCATTCTGTGCTTCAGCGGAGCATGCTCTCTTAATTGCAAGTTCATGTCATGTCAGACCGTGGCAAGAGCTGTAAAGCCTCACTAAGTGCTGGTCACATCAATTTGATCAAAACCATGTCAGAATAATAGGAAGAGAGAGGAGCTGGATTACCCTTTTAGCAGGTGAGGGCATTATCTCAGCTTTGGATTTTAGGGCAAATACTCTTAATGCTTTGTAGGCTGTACTCAAACCAGACCCAGCACAAAAAAAGTGAAAGCAACTAAGGTGCTTTGAAATGCTCACCCATGATTCTGTTGTCTCAGTAATTTCATTTCAGGGATGACCTTGTCTGAGGAGAAAGCCTCAGGTCTCTGTGAGGAGCAGGAGATAGACATGTTCTGAACAATCTTCACAAGGCATTTGAGGACGTTTCAGGAAGGCAAACAGTAAGGGAAAAAAGTAAGAAGATTTTTGACATGACACAGAAAGTACTGAAAAGGGTGCTTCGACTTCTACTGCATATGGAGCTCTGAAGACTACAGGTAACACCACGGGATGGCACCTGGCAGCAGTGTAACATACAGCTCTGGCCACTCAGGCTAACGCATGCAGGGAGAGCACTGAAAAAAAAGTCAATGGTGGGCAAAGGAAGAACATGAGGTTGGATACCTCACATATATGTACAATCTAGGGAAAGCTCTTGAAGGACGGCACAAGCAGGCCTGAAGCCTTCTCACTGACGGCCGTACTGCAGTACAGCAGTGGTGATGGTGGAAACAGAGGGGACCACACAAAGCTCTGGCTGGGGCTGCCTGCTCAAGAAGTCAGAGTTGGGAGGAGAAGGTGTTCGAAAAGATGTTGTTTACTTTAAAGAAATTCAAGGAATGAACAGAGCTAGTAAGCGGCTATGGCATGTCCCAGGCCCAGGGACGCCATATCCTTGGCCACCTCAAGAAGTAAGCAGGCATTTGGAGCAGGAGCAGCAGCCCTTGTTTCAGGACTGCTGCCAAATACCCCATGCTAATGCTGGCGGTTTCAGGCTTTAAATTCCCACCGGCTCTCCACACAGACCATTCATCTGGGGGGGAGTTTCCCAAGCAGACCTCTCTAGAAAAATGTCTTTCTTTCCAGGGTTTAGCATAACACCAGGGAAGTGGACCATGTAAACAGTCTGAGCCTCTGAATGAAAGGAATGTGGAGAGGAATGGAGATGAAGGACTAGAATGTAATTCCTGTAAACAAACCCATCAGCTTCTTTTAAATTAAACACATACCTATCTTCCCACTGCTTCGTATATATATACACACAGCACCTCAGTAAATTCCTGGGTAATATGAGAGGCAGTGCTCTAGCATCCAAGGAAACATTGCTTGAAGCTTTACTTAAGGAAATTAAATTTATGAGAGTCTACAGCCTGTACTGTTATGAGACTTTGCTGTTATGTGACAGAAGTCCCAAAGCTGCAAGTTAGATGCCAAATGCATTTTGAAAATGTATTAGACTTCACAATACAGTTAAAATGCATCTTATGTATTTGATGCGTTTTAAAAAATGCTTCCCCCCTCCCTCTTTTTTAAAAAAAAAGTCATCAAAATCAAGACCTCTGCAAGGAAAAATTAGAGGAATAACTGCAAATACAGAATTTGTGTCAGATTTTGCATATGTAAATAAGGTGGTGAAGCAGAAGGCAACGACAATAATTCTGAGGTTTATGAAATAATAATGCAATAACTCTAAGGTTATGAAACCTTAGTATTACAATTTCACACAAGCAGTTACGCTTCGGTTTTTTAAGCTCTAGGGCCCTATAATGTTCCTCGTTAATTGCCATAGAGGCTACTGTGTAGTATGGAAATGCCACCAGAAGATGTCAGGCACGGACCGCGAACGGGGGGCGGCAGGGGAGATGCCAGAAGAAGCCAAACCCACAGACATAAACACTCAGCTGAAAAGCACTTGACAGGCACAGATGTCATTGCTAATACTGTGTCAGTACTTCATACTTAAGGAAAATGCCAATTTGGGAAAAGTAGAAGCAAAGTTTCTGATGTTGTTCTATCTCGAAATTAAAAGTAAAAATATCTTTCTCATCTACTCTTACTAGCTCTTTTAATACTTCAGAAGAGCAATTCCACTAAGACCTGAATGTTGGTTCAAATCAACATACCTGCACGCCTGCCTGTGTATACCGTGCATGTACACACAAGCCCCCCCGCGACTCTGGGATCAAGCATGACACGTCCGATACGTGCTACAGCAACTTCCTGAAGCTCAAATTTGTGTACTAGACATTACAAAGTCCATAATGACTGAACAGCTTTTAATGCAATTCATTAGAACTGCTTTACCCAAGAAACATGGAGCAAGTTCTGTTTGACTGCTGCACTTTTTATGTCTGCAGATTCCCTTCCAGGGTACTCAAGAGAAGATATTGATTACTAAGAATAGAACTGAGTTCAGTATATTGCAGACCTAAAGGTTTATGACATTTAAAATTACAGTCCTTATCTACTCTTTGGCTTTTGCTCTTGTTACAGATTATACTCCAGTAGATTTTTATGGCTTCTTTTCTATTTCCTTATACCCATCCGTACTCTTTACTGAGTACCGGGATGACAAATGGAGCAATAAGAACCCACTGGGGTGGATTCATTTCTGCCCAAGTGGCTAGCGCTAGGCAGGCAGCAACCGGTCCTCTGTCCGAAGACATTCTGAACAAATGTAATCTGCCAATTTCCAGATACCAGATTGCAAGTCATATTTTTTTTAATTTTACATCATAAGTGGTCCTCCAGCAAGTGCTTCACCAGGTTTAGCTCCTTATAGATTTGAGAACACGTGATGGGACAGACTGTCTGCTTTCTAGCTGGCAATCCCCAAACGGTTCAGGTTCACACAAAACCAAGAAATAGAACAGTTTGGGTTTCAAATGAAGAGCCAGTGTCCTTTTTCAGTTCCCCAGGACAGAAGGGTTTTGCTGTCCCAGCCTTCAGCAAAAGGCAGGGCGGGGGGGAATAGATTTTTGGTTCAACTGTTCTTTATGAATGTAGATCTGAAGAGTTCTATGTCCAGCATTAAAAACACAATTAAAGCCAAGTTTACAGCAAGAAACTACTGTCTTTAAAATGTTCACAGCCTTAGAAATAAGTTACTGGTTAGTAATGAATTATGAAAATTATTTACAAATGTATACTAATTCAATTATCTTGGAAATCACTGTTCACTTTAAGGTCGAGAACAGATGAAGCCTCCAATACTGCAACTGCATTAATGTTTTGGTTTCCTGTAACCATAACTTTGGCACTTATTGTCCATATATCACAGAAGTTGATTACAATTACATTAGGATGTTTTTCCTTGTCATATTTTTTTTCACTTCAATTGACTAAAATCAAGATAAACCACACCTAACTTGAGTCTGATTCAATCACACCCCCCTATCTACACCACGCCAAACCAGCCTGGAATTACTTACTCCATCTACTGACCTGCAGTACTGGAATTTGTAATGGAGCTCATAAACTAACACCCCAGGTCAAGAGAAGAATGTTGAAAATGGGAGACAGTAAACAGACCGGCCAAGAGACGCAACTTCATCCAAACTCTGGCTCCTGAGGAATTCGGAGGCTGGGAGAGCAGCACATGGCGTCCTCGCACACCTTCAGGGCTCCGCTTCTAAGGACTAGGTAGACTTGTTCACCTTTATTTTATGAAATATATTCTGTGAAATGAAGTTACATTAAAATGCTCTGTATAGGAGGAAAGACAGACGATGAATTTTTATTCCCCTTTGAATTAAATTGGCACGCGAATCATCATCTGGGCAAACCAACATGAGCCTCTTCCTTCTGAGAAAAACTTGCAAAGTCCCTCAATTAAAAAGCAGTCTGCTACCTTTTAATGAAGATAGCACTAGGCTCCTTTAGGTTTGAGGTTTTTTGTTGTTATTTTTGTTTTGCTATTTTTTCCTTTTTACATAGCTCTAGTAGTTCTATATATCTGATGTTAAAATTAGAGTAGCTCTTATGCCTGCAAAAATACAAATGAGATATACAACAAATGATCCTGAACAGCAATTCCAAGAGACACCACAATATATGTAACATGTAAGAAAGTAACTTTCCAACACCTAGTGCCACCGTATACAAGTTTTCATTCAGGATATTTTGGTCTCTTCAGGCCTTGTGAAATGGCCTGGCCTCCAGCGAAAGAAGTCTTTCTTTCCCATTTCTCAATGAGAATACAAATGGAAACCTTCACTACAAATAGAGCTGGGCATCTGGACCTCACCAGGTGCCTTGGTCTCTTACCGTGTCAAGGTAGGGAAGCCCCTCACACTCAATACACAGCTCCCCTTTTACCTCACCTCGCATCAGGGACAGTCACAGTTGGCTGGTGGATCCCTTTTCCCTTACTTTGGGACAGGGCTTTTCACACCAGCTCCCCATTTAGCTATGTCCCTTTCGGCCTCAGCAAAGGAGGAAGAAAGTGGGGGACCTTACACGCAGGCAGTAAGGTTTGCTTAGATTTTCTTTTTGCCACCAGATTTTCTTTTTGCCACCAGATTTTCTTTTTCCTTGCCCAGGCCTCTGCTCCAGCTCCCTCAGAAAGCTCTCAGCCATCTTGTTTGCTTTCTTCTGAAAAAGTGGATTGCTGAACTGGCTTCTGGTTTCATTCCCCAGCTGGCTGCTTCCCACACTACAATTCTTCAGTCCTAGCCTCTCCATGAAATTATCAGTACATGCTGCCCAGCCATATTTCTACCTTGAGTAAGGCTCAGAGAGCCCGAGCAGCCCCAGTCCCGTATCTGGAAAAGCATAAAGGCAAGGTCCCCGAGAAGCAGCTGCCTTTAGAAAACAGCTGATTGAAAGGTCTTGACTGAGATATCTAAATATCTCTATCTAAAGAGTAACTAGGCTATTGAAAACAAAAAAGCTGGTTTAGGATGGAGTTCCTATCACCTGTTGTATACTATCTAGCATGTATATAACCCAGTAACAACCTGGATAGAGATCCTGTTTCCTCAGCAGTAAGTCAGAGAGCAGGGCAAAGAGAGTTATCAGAAAGACACTATTATTAATGGTCCAGAGAGGTCGGTGTTTCAGCCAAAGTTGGAGCAATTTAAGCAGCCTGTGGTCAAGCAGGCTATGGGATTTCTCTCTCCCCCACTCTTTCGCACTGCATCCAGCCTGGTCCCTCCTGAGGACCGACATCCTTCTCTAGTCATCACGCTGCCGAAGGAGATTTCATAAACAACTTAATACCAGTGGTTTCCCAACTATGGGCCACAAATCACATGCCCTTGATCTACAGAAAGCTGCCAGCTCTGTCAAGCTGACTCCACTCATTTCACTTAGGAAGAGAAACAACAAATGAGAAAAAAAACATACTGAAGAGAAAAATGGATTGTACAGTTGTATCTGTATTAAATTAACAGAAGAGGAAAGAAAACCTTATAGAGAGACAAGCTAGAAACACAGATGCTTTCCTACTGTTGCTTTTCCATGCAGGCATTTTCTGTAATTGCTACAGAAGTAGTTATGCAATCCTGACAGATCCTCTGTTTAACATGGTTATATTTGGGAGGAAACTTGGGAATTGTTTTTTGTTCTTGTACAATGAAATTACTTGCGGTGAGACTGCCCTCTTCCTGCCTTTCTGGCATACAGCTCTCACAGGAGGACTGCATGGTGACAAGGGAAAGTACATGGAGACTAATTAATCTTGTGTTGCATCTGGTTTTAATTCCTAATTTAGAAATACATTAAAAACAGATTCTAGAATGGCCATCTGAAGTTCTGGGCATGTTTTCCAAAATATCCAGCTCTCCAGTGACACTAAAACCCATTAAACCACAGTCTTACCAATGACCATCTAATCCACCTCTCCCCTTCTAAGAAATAACTATTTCAAATCCTTTCCCTACCATTTTACTCTAATTGAAAGGAAGGGGAAGGAATGAGAAGTGTTTACAGTATCTGGATAGCTAAAACATTAGTTCTCTTGAATGCTAAACATGAGTCATAAAACACAGAATATCCCAGAGTTGAGGAGTTCTTGTGGAAAACTTTACACTAGCAGATCTATCGCCTTTATAGGAAAAGAAAGTCCTTCAAATAAAATCAGAATCCTTCAACAGCAGATGAGAGATGAGAAAGGTAAGCTCCGCTTCCCTCAAATGCACCTGGTGCTATGAATGACTTAATGGCATTTCTCCTTCCATTTAAAGGATCTTTTCAAAGGACTAGATGCTGCCCAGGTTGGTTGGTTTTGGTTTTGTTTTTTTTTTTTTCCTGCCCAGGAGCACAGAAACCACTTCACACTAAGATCATCCTGTGCTATTCTTTAGTTTCTCTCGCAGACCTTACTCTTGCTTTGCTGTGATTCAAAGGAACAGGTTATTACTGCTAGTGACGCCAGTCTGTGGAGTTTGCAGTGCTCTGTTCTTGCTACTGAAGCCCGTAGTCAAATTCCTCCTTTCCTCAGTGAAGAAAGTCCCATCGCAGCCACTGTGTTATCTCTTCATGAACTGTCTTTTAAATTCTGCCTGGTTCTTGCAGAGCTTGCAAACTCCCAGATTTCTTGCTGTCAGCCAGTATCAGAGACTCACCCACTCGGTATATTCAAGGAAAGACCTAACAGAGTACACAGCAGCACATGCACACACATCTGTTGCTCAGAATTTGCTACTGCTTCTGCTGAGCTGTCTTCATCGCCTGCAGATACTTTCTCATTTCTCTCTTTATTGCGCATCACTGAGACAATCTTAAAAACTACATGTGCCAAATACACTTTCAAAATATATCTGCAAATATGTAACAAGCTTTAAGCCTTGTACTGTGATGTTTACCAAAGATCATATAGGCTTAATAACAGCATATGGATTTTTTATCAGCTGAAAACTGACAAAAGCGGTAGCCTTTAAAAGCGTATCTGCCTAAAAAAGGAAGAACCTCTCGGCTCTCACCTTTCACAGCCCATAGTCTGGATGCCTTTCTGGTTGACTGCTGTTATTTTGCTGAGTGCTGGGACAGGCTGTCTGCTGGCAAGAGGACTACAGCCACCCTCCTCTCGCATTTGACTTACGTGCCCGTTTTGTTTTAAAGCCTTTTTGCAATGTCCTGTTCTTTTACTCACTGACCCCTCTTCTGTCCCTTTCTACTTCCTCTGCACCCCACAGCTATTGCTCTCTAGGGCACTAAAGAAATAAAAGGAAAAACAAAATCAGTATGCATGAGGACTTATTTTTAAATAATAGTATTTTCCACAGGTTCAGCACAGCCTAGCTACTGTGATAACTATTTCCATGCCAACATACCAACCAAACAGCATTGTCTTTTCCCCTCCCAAGCCAAATATCATCATCTTGTACAAATACACTCCTTGCAGGCATACTTACCAGCGCCTCGATCCCTACCTGCCATCCAGCCTGACCTTTGCTCGCGTTCCTGTCTCTTGCCGACACACCCTAAATTCTTGCTTTGACACACAAACGAAAAAAACTGTAGCAGACGTGCAGTGAAGTCGAGCATCATAAAAAGTGTAGTTAGAGGAAGGAGAAAAAGCTGTATAACACATCCAGGCCCTTTCACCACATGACACTGAATTTGAAGCAGAGGTTTGCTTTCCCTGGCCTTGCAGCTTCCCATCCGAGGCTTGGGGTCCTAGAACCACGTTAGTAAGAAGTGTAGCAGTACACACGTATTCTGTCTTCGAAACTCACCAGGCAGAACATGACTTCCTCGGAACTTGTGCTAAATAAAAGTGTTTCCTTTTCTATTTTGGAAAAAGGTCTAATATTTAGTTCTATTCTATGCTCTTTGGGATACTATTTTATAGAGATCTCATTCCTTAAGCACCAAAAGAAATATTCTTCAGAATGTCATTTTATCTCTTCTCGGAAGTGCCAAGAATGCTTAATAGGCTAAATAATGTAACGTTTTGCAGGGGACAAAACAGGGGGGGAAAAGTTCTGCCCATGCTTTCACATTTGGATGCCTTATTCAAAGTGATTTAATTATTACTTTTCTTACGAGGTGATTAAAGTTCATTAAAATCCAAAGTAACGCTTGCCAAGATCTCAGAACAGTTTATTATTTTAATTCTTGCATAATGATGAGGAAAAATATGTTTTGTTTCAATCTCTTTGCTGAGGAGATATGGCATTTTGCCAGATTACAAGGAGGAAAATTCTCCTTGGTGCCAACGCCTAGTAAACTGCATCCTGTGTCTCACTGCCTCGGTGCTGAACAAGGCAGCTGACAAATCAATAGATGACTTGCTTTAAAACCTTCCTGTTTCTGAGTATCGGGACATGCTGTTATTTGCAAAAGGGCAGTGGGAAAGACGGGTAAAAATTTCGTAGAGGAAGAGCAGAGGAGGAACATGACGCTTTGCCAATTTGCAAATAAGTGGAAGCTGATTCATCCCATCCAGTGGGTTTTTGTATCAGCACTCAGTTTATGATACTACCCTGAAATATGTTGGTTCAGCTGTCTAGCTGCAGCAGCTTAGTGGACAGCACAGTCTACCTAGTGCATGGCCTGAGAAAGGAAAAACTCAACAGAAAGTGCTTACCTCTAACTCTTGCTCCCCGCATAGGTACTTCAGTCGTTTACTTTCTGTAATCACACAGCTCTGACTGCAGCACGGGGCCAGAAAAGATTGCTGATAGATTCAAATATTCAGTATTTGGCAGCATCGACACAGGCATTTCCTGAACCCTTCAGTTAAGTGGTTTTGCCTCCAAGGCTTTAAAAAAATTAGTAAAATACATAAACCACTCCAATTGCAGAGGTAAATAGTAATCTGCTGGGATAACCTTCCTTAGATTTAGAATGTAAACTGAACTATATTTCAGTTTAAGCACTGAAAATCTCAAAAGGTATCAATGAAGTAAAAGATAACAGAAGAAAATTAAACCAAGAAAAAGGACAATTACACTCATCTACTGTAGAATCCTCAAATAGCCAAATGACATCTACTTGTCTGTGTAAAGTGCCATAAAAAATAATTCAATGCTGTTGAAGAAAATGGATAGTAAAGTGACAGATCTGAAAAGCTTGAACCTTTATTTACCTATAGATTAGACAGAAGCACCAAAGCAAAACACCTGAAGTCCACATCTTCACTTACCTACAGAATAGACAGACTAAAGACATCAGCTTTATTTATCCATTTCAGTAACACACTTTTCCCTACAAGAGTTTAGTTTCTACTTTGAATACTTCTTTGACCTCTCATCTGAGCTAACACCCGATTTACAACCTTACTGTGGATCTCTGTTACCAAAATTCAGCATGGCGTATTGCTCTGTGTTACAGAGGTAGCCCTGTGAACACCTGCCAGTCCCTGCTGCCTTTGAATCAGTGAACATTTCCACTTACTACAAATCCCAAACAGCAATCCACTTTCTTCTACTGGTGGAGTAAGTTACACAGTTATTGCCAGCAACAGTTTCCAAATATTGGAATACACTCCCACAGAAGGAAGCCAGTGCAATTCTTTCTGCTCTCAACTGCCTCAGCTACAATATTAACAGCATTCAAAGAGCCACATAAGCTCAACGGACAGGTTGCCAAATAAAAAGGATGCGATTCCTAAACAGAGAGTTTCTCCGTGGAGACTGCTGACAGCTGCTTAAAAGGAATCTGAATGAAGAGCATGCTTATAGAGCTGCACCAGCCGCCTTATTCAACATAAGAAGCACATTTTTTGAGACCCTTATCCAGTTCTGGGCTTTTACAGCTGAGCATACCCAAAAGAGTATCTTTCTTCTGCTGCTATGCACATCAACCAAAAATACACATATGAAATCTCAGTGAAACAGAAAAAGTTAAGAAAGTGAGTAATGAGTGCTACTGAATACTAAAGAAAGTAGGAAAATGTAAATGTTTTCTTTTACCTCAATTTTAAGTAGTCTTAGGTATTACTTCTAATACAGTTAATCATCATTGCAGTTCTTGCAGGAACACGACTTTCAAGCCATCAATTTTTGGATCAAAATTTTCAGTATTAAAAATGATGGATCATTAGCAAACTGCTAATTCTAGTTAGCATTTCCTATAACAAACCAGTTAATTTTTCAAACAGGTACAACTATTTCAATGGACGTAAAGGAAGCACCTGAATACACGCTTTTTCAGTTACATAAAATATCATTCTAACTTCATAAACATAAACCTATGATACATATATTTGTAATTATTCTAGGCATTTTTAAAAATTCATACAAGCACCACCACTTTAGATAGGCACAGTGAATTACATTAAAATCTACTGAATGACTTCAGACAGTAACATTACATTCAATGTGCTTTTTAAAAGACTTTTAAAATTATTTTCTTCTGTAACACTTGCACACACCTATCTGGTATACTGCAAAAGCAGCTGCCTTTGGGGTTTTTTTTCCCCCCATAAATCTCAGCATTTATTGAAGAAGACTTTGTTATATTTAAATCTGCAGGATGCAGCAAGAGGGCTCTCAGATGCAAGCAAATCAGAAGTCCTCCATATGGCCGTGGCGCTTTAGCAAGGCGCTCCCACCATATCCTGAGAATCAGCTCTGTCACATTTCTGCTAGAGAATCTAAATGCCTGGGGCTAGCCCTACACATTCCCCAAACCATCAAACATACTAACTGATACTACCATAGTAATACCACAAATTATGTAACATTTGAAAAGCCATGTCCAAAATTTCTGCCTACTCATCTACAGCCTTGCACGATCTAGGAAACATGATCACAGCTCTGATTTTACATAGTAATTTGGTTTTCTTGAAGGGTGGAAAGTCATACTCTTTTCCTTTTTAAGTATTTGTGCAAAGGGGAGCAAATGAAAAGCTGGAGATCATGTTTGTCTTATAGAAACGCTAACTGTACTGCAGTGATAACCAGAACCACTTTTAGATCTATATAAAACATTGTTTGTCATCCTTTCCTTGTTGAAAACTGTGTGAAAAAAATGTTGGAGAAAAACCTAGATTTTCTTCATCCTTACACACCTATTCCTCTCCCCAATATTCAATCCTGCACAGTCTCAATCCATATATTTTCTCCTTCTTTTCTACCTGCTTTTAACCATCTTTATAAATCCTAGAATCTGGAGAGTGAAAATGGAAAGTGGCTGGTCTTTTTTAAATGTCACTTCTCATACAAAGCCAGAGCAACACAATTACAGGGGTTTTTAAGTGATATTTTATTACAAACTATAGTGAGCAGAAGCAGTTAAACGGGAAGAAAGAGTGATTCAGTTGGGAACAATTAGCATTTTCTATATAATTGCTTCACAGAGAAATATGAGAGTTATTTCTTGAGAGTCTCAACTTGCAAACCTTCAGTGGTTTTATTGTCCCCACCCATTAAATATTTTTGGTAGATGGCTGTAACCACACTTACACTGTTGCAATCAAAATTTTAAACTCCCTAAAATGCATCATTGTTATAACGAGCCTTCAGGCAAAAGCAGAGATTAACATTTCTGAGAGAGAGAAAAACAAAAGATTTCATTCCATAGGCTCTTGGTCTACAAAATCTGATTTCCAGAGATAAATACTAACAGGGAATGTATCAAGATGCCAATTATCAAGCTGCAGTTTTCTCAAATACAATCTTGTGCAACACAAAAACACTGTTTTTCTTTTAAATTATGCTTTGCGTTCTTAGAAAATACCCTGGTACAAAGAGAGGACAAGAGTTAATGCCGCTTTGTTGCATGAGACAACGCGATAGCTTGTTGAATGAGCCTGTAATACCTAAATATCTTCAGGTCATTTCATCAAGGAAAACCCATAAAAATTGCTTGAGTTCCCACCCAAAAGACTAAGCAGAGATTAAGTTCTCATTTTTGCTGTCACCACATTGTAAGTGCATCCTTTCGCTATTTCAGAAAGCACGGATTTTATTAGCCGTAACACCTTGCCCTGGTTTTGGCTATGATAGACTTAATTTTCTCCCTAGTAGCTGCTATGGTGTTGTGTTTCGGATTTAGGATGAGAATAATGTTGATAACACACTGATGTTTTAGTTGTTGCTAAGCAGTGCTTACACTAGTCATGGACTTTCAGCTTCCCATGCTCTGCCAGGTGCACAAGAAGCTGGGAGGGGGCACAGCCAGGACAGACTGGCCAAGGGGCTATACCATACCATATGATGTCATGCTCAGTATATAACCTGGGGGGAGCTGGCCGGGAGGGAGGGACCACTGCTCGGGGATGGGCTGGGCATTGGTCGGTGGGTGGTGAGCAACTGCATCGTGCATCGCTTGCTTTGTGTATTATTATTACTATTACTACTACTACTACTATTTTACTTTATTTCAACTATTAAACTGTTCTTATCTCAACCCCATGAGTTTTTCCCACTTTTACTCTTCCGATTCTCTCCCCCATCCCACCGGGGAGGGGGGAGTAAACGAGCAGCTGTATGGTGCTTATTTGCTGGCTGGGCTTAAACCACGACACACCTAAAGAAGTCAACAGTGAGAAGATCAATTATAAAACCTGTTCATCTTCAACAGCGTTTCTGTTTGCCAGAAAAAAGGGCAGAGCATTAGCACCAAATATGCATACATTTTTATCACCTCCCTTATTAAAGAAATTCCAGATCTCAAAACAAAGTTTGATACCTATGTTATTTAATATTCTTAAAAATTTAGAACATATTGGTTAAAAATCAGCATAGACTTGAATTATCTCTGCAGTATAGACAGGGCTTTTATCTTTTGTTATCTGTAACAGAGGTTTAACACGTAACGAATACCTACGAGTCAAAGGCATTAACTGAAGATATCAAAGATGGCACCTCTTACCTCAAAAATTCTTTCTAAAACTTACACAATTATTGCCGAAGTTTACTCTTTAATCTCTCAGCAACTAACACCACAGAAACATTTCTTGATGAAAGCCTAAAATACAAATAAAAAAGTAAGAGAATCTCACTTTTCCTACGCGTTCATTAGCAACATCCACTACAATCCCATCACTAATTACTAACCATGTTTTGCACAGTTTGGCCCAAACTAGTAGAAAATGTAAGTCAGACATTTCTAGAACTCTGCTGTTGTTCTTTGCTATATCGAGGTACCTACAGGACTTCGGTGTGCACAGACAATTGTGTTCCCTAGAAGCCCATCAATGACTACAGAGGTAGTCACTCAGAAACACTGCTGGGTTTTGTCTTTTTAGCCAGAGTTTCTTCAATGAAGAAAACAAGGACTTACAGGCTTCTTTTGATCTTAAGGTGCTTAACCCTCAAATCTGCTTCTAGAACTTTTCCAAAGACAGTTAACTTCCAGGGCTTGTTACAAGAAGGCCTGGAGGTTTTGGCTTTGTTGAGGTGAGCACCCTCATCAGACTATAAAATGAGCCCAACTTAAAGGTGTTAAGATTAAAAAAGTCTTCTCTGGAGGCAGCAACTTTCACTTCAAGAAAAGGCCTAAGGGACTTGACATTGCCTAAGAAAATGAAGCACTGGTTTTTTACGTGGTGTAAAAGACTCCACCCATTTCCTCATCAAATATTAAAACATGTCAAATGTTTAATATTACTTCAAATGTCTTGAGTGAATCCAGAAACTGCCAGTCAACTTTGCTTAAACAGAAATCCCTACTGAGATATCAGCAAGAGAGACTATGCCTACTGGCTGTGTAATTAGATTTCCCTGCTCAAGGAATGCCAAGTGAAATGTGAGCATCAGTTTCCATATGCAAAGGGTTGTCAGCTGCTGGACCGGGAGCTCTCAGCTGCAAACCTGTAGATGTAGGTGGAAACCCTCTAGACCTCCATAGAGAATTGTGCTATTTGGGACTGTTCGATACGCATCAGAAGGATATCCCTGTTGTTGACTCCGGCCCAAATGCTTTCCATATATCAACGTCACTCTTACAGGTGATATTCCTACAAGGTTTCCTTTTCATTTTTAACAGTCAGAGACTAACAGAGCTTTTTGTGGTATAACTAGAGCATTGGAACATCTCAATACCCACATCAGTATTCAATCCCTCTCAAAACCTTGGTAAGTTCTTGGTGTCCCAGAGCAACTTCCAGCAGCAGTACGTGCCACAGTGTAATTAGTCACCAAATGAGAACATTTTCTCATGCAAATGTTTGAGGCTGTTTAAGAAAGGAAAAAATCCAGCAAAGAATAGTTTTATGGACATTGTTACACTTCACAGATACCACTTGAAGGTTCTAGCAGAACAAGGGAAACAAGAAGATATCAAAATTACAAAAGAGAAAGGAAGAGACGGGCTATGAGAGAAAAATTAGAACACCCACAGGAAAACATACCAAGTGCTAAGATATTGTATGGCAAAGCCAGTGACTAAAGGAGCAGCACAGAACAGGCACTTGTGTACTTGGAGCTAAAATTTCCCAGCAAGACTGAAGAACCTAAAATGTCAAAGGCAAAAACCAAGGAAGGACATATTTTTGTATTTTAAAACAAAATCCGAAGGCCACTGGGCTCTCAATACAACTGTAGGAGTAATAATCCTAAACTGAATTCACCTAACATTTTAAAACTTACTAAGTGCAAATGCTCATAATGTCTTCTTCCATAAAGCAACCATGGTGTTGAATGCATGGTTTCTTATGGTATTTATGTTTCAGGTTGTTTTTTAAAACATTACAAACTTCACGATAAACTGTGATATAGTTATTACCTCCCTGGTGTTTACTGATCATCCACTTGTTCTCTTTATGTGTAGTCTGCAACACTAAATGAAAAGGAGGTTGTCTTTAGTGATTCTGCCTATGCAGGAGAAGAGAACACATTCACATAGAAATTTCAGAAATTAAATCTATTGTGAAGTCAATTCACTTCGTTTATGTAGAAGTAGCGCTGTAACATTGTTCATTACCTTTTCCTGGGACGGGCTATACTTCAACTCTGAAGTACAGGAAAAGGTCATTTCTATCTAATTGATGGAAGGATACTCACTACATTCCCGAAGCAGAAAATCAGTACAGTGGAAATAGGCAGATTTGTCTCTTGTGTGTGTGCAAACACATATGCACACTTGAAGAATTGAATCTCAATGTAAAAATAATTCTAACTGTTCAGGTTGGGAGCCTCCCAGTATGGGTGACAAATCCAGTTAGAATTTTAGTCAGACAATATTAATTCTCCTCTAAACACAATAAGTAGTCAGCCTGGATTAAAAAGAATTTAGTTTTATTTGGACAAAGGCACACAGTCTTTATTGTTAGATTAAACATGTATCTTTTACCTGAAATAGTAAGAATCTCAACATCACTTTTAATTTGATATCACAAATAATATCACAACTAGTCAGTGTTCAAAATTAAAATGAGTATTTAGTTATTTATAGCTTAATGATCCTTCAACTTTTTAAATGCATAAAATGGGTATTTTAAAAAAATGACTCTGCATTTTGATTATGAGACTATTTTCAGAGGAAAACTGAACTATCACAATTTTTCCAGAACAGAAAAATCACAACTAGCCCTGAACAAGAACAGGGCTACAGTTACACCAGAAATCTAGAAATAAAAGCAAAAGGATTAAATTAACAAGGCAATGTACACGTGCTACAGTACAAGGAGAAATGGTAGATGGAGATTTGCTACAGTAAGTCAACATACTTGGAAGATCACGAATGCTACTAAAATACATATCAATGTCCTTTTTGTCCTGGATATATTTAAGTAGTCCTGAAGAAATGCTTAATAACAGAACTAGAAATGCTTCTAGAAATGCTCGTGTCAACACTTTTTGCAGGTATTGATATTGGAATGACTGGCTTGGAACAGATCTGTAGTGTACTTCTGTATCAAAGTAAATGGCAAGATCCAAAATTAATTTGTGTCATTTTTAACAAAACTTTCAAGTATAATCCTTAGCTCCTTAGTCTCAGCAGCTACAGGTACCAGCATGAATTTATTTTATTGTACTAAGTTTTTAAGTCATGGCATGCAATGGTAATTTCTCCAACTAAAATAGTTGTTTCTTATTAAAGATGTCAGATATTTATGATCATTAATACTGATACAAATGGACCAACTCAACTGACATCTTCACAAAGGGTCTGAGCCCAAGAAATACTGACACTCAGTTATATGTTAATGGTATCCATAGTTATTACTCATGTATTTGTTTCCCAATAATTACCTTTCCTCAGGGCTACTAATACTGATTTGTTTCAATTCAAGCTGGAAATAGTCACAAAGAACTTACAGAAAACCATAAAATGGAGTCAGTGTAACTCTGCTCTCCTAGCAAAATGTTAAAAAGTCATTTGATCTCCAGTATTGCTTTTGGTCTCTCTTATGGTAGCACGTTTCCAAGCTGTAATGATACCAGACAAGTTGAAAAGAGCTTTGATGTGTTTATCAGTTGTAACCAACATACTAAACCCCCTATGTCTTTTGTAGTGCTTATGCCAATCACAAATATTTCCACAGCTAATCTCAGTATAGCTGAATTAAAAAAAAAAAAAAAAAAAAACCACAAAAACCCCAACAAAACAAAACAAAAAACCAAACCAAAAAAACTCACATTAGCTTATACTTCCTACTTTGGAAGTCACTGATTTATTTCTTGTTACCCTCTTTTCTCACTCTACCTCTCAAATTCACAGCCAATCTAACACAGAAATAATTAAACTCCGAATGCATAAATACAAATCTGGTAATTAACAAAGAAAAATTTTGCTTTCAAGACATAAAAAACACTCATTTGCAAATACAGACTGTACCCTTTCAGTTAATATAGACATCTGGTAACACTGAACTTAAACATGGCCATTTAATTATTTAAAAAAATGACAAATGAGCCATTTTGAATTTCCTTGTAAAAATCACCAACATTTATATATGGTTGAACTTCCTCTTTAGGGAATAAATCCTGCAAATATTATTTCATATTATCAATGACCAAAAATTATTTCTGCATAATTTTAACCTTCAGCTCTGGATGTAATATCTGTTTTCTATACAACAGTATGTGACCTTAACAAGAGTATCATTCTGCATTATCAAAATAGGAATTATGTGCTGTTCATTATTTAAAGTATCTTGAAAAAAATTGTCTTATTTGCTTTAGTCAACAGTCATACTATTCTGTTCAGATTTCCTAGATGACCCAAGCTACCCAGAAACACAGATGCTAGACCTAGAGCGGTTTGGTATGAATTTTAATACATGAAAGTTCAGAAATCTCCAAAAGACTTACCCATACAGTTAATATTGCATACTAACACCCGCTCCCCTGCCTAGCCCTAGTAAATTAATTTAGCCTAGGTACGTTAATACCCAGATTCATTCAGAATCATAGAGCCTTCCCAAGTGAGGCGGGTTCCCACTTAGAGCAGTCTCTCTGCTTTTAAATCACACAACTGAAAACGATTAAGGTGTTGGACTGGTGAGGACATGGACATGGTTTAGTGAATTGCTGGTAAGGTAGCTAATTTAAGACCTTCGAATCACCTAGGACAAAAACTTATGCTATGTTTGAGCTTGACTATAAGGGTACCCTACTGAAATAAAAAGATAACGGCAAGTAATGACTAGATGATTATTAACATTCTACATAATACATCTTTTTTCCTAGAGTCTACGAAACTTCTCGCAAGAGCCTGATAATGTAAGTGATAAGGAATTGTTATTGACATACTTCCTTCCAAAAAGCCATCTAAATCTTCCAAAATGTCAGTAGAAGTGTTATGCTTCAAGATACAATTTGTGGGAAATTTTAAAACCATGAAGGGTTTTCTGTAAAAACACACAACAACAACAATGTCATGAGGTACTTTATCTGTGAGTTCCCAACAGCTCCTTTGTTCACATGTTGTGCCTGAAGCATTACTGGTTTCAAATATTTGGAAACTTCCCTTGCCAGTACCTGCTGAAGTGAGAGTATCAGAAGTACTTCTGCCAAATATTCCTGTCAGCTAGATGTCCAGGTTAAAAAAGAAATCCTAATTTTGGGGTTTCTGCTGCTAAGTTTTAGTCAATACACACGTAAACCAAGAAGAGGTAACATGACAAGTAATTCTTGCTCATATTCTTTGCTGTCGTCGTTCTTTGGTTTAAAATGAATGTGAAATACAGTTCATTAAATGTCTCATTTATAATTTCGTATTAATATCTGTGTGTTCTGCATTAACTCCTTAGTGATGCTTCAGTATGTCTGACATCCCATGCCATAAATTGGTATGTGTATTTCCTACCTAGTACACAGAGAAGGAAATCAGATGTTCTTCCAGAGAAAGTTTCATATTTATTCAGAAGGCATACATTTCAAGTGATTTTTTTATTGAATTTTTAATTTCATGAAACTGATAAATTAAGGGACTTTGTACTGTTTGAATAATATTAAAAGCAATATTCATTGGTGTATATCGTAGTTCAGAGAGCCTATACAACCCCCCCATACCATTTAAACCCCTGAGTGAAGGTATTAAATGGTATCCCATAGGATCTCATCCACTGTGAAGGAAAACATCAAGGCATCCTGGAATACAAGTGTCTTGAAAAATACTTTAAAGCTTGGAAAAGTTCCTCCTCATTAGAATACACAAATGCAAAATAATCTATCCTATATCCAAAACAATCCAAGGCATAACAATAATACCTAGATTTGGAATTTAAGAAACTCTTACAGTCATTAAATACACATTATGAAAACAACTGGCAAATCTGAAAAGGTGATCGTTATTATATATTAAAGTTGCCTTTAAGTTTTAAGGTAACAAAAACTATATGCATGCAACTTTCTGACACCAAACTTCAAAACTGTCAAGGAAAAGCCTGGACTTTTTGAAATGTTTTAATTTCTAGTGTCCTGACTCAAATGACATATACCTTTATTCTCATCAGGAATGAAAAATGTGCTGTGTTAAGATGAAATAAAGTACATCGAATTTCAGCCTAACAAGAATTTTAAGAAGAGAATTGTTAACTGATGTCTGTGGTTAATGTCAAATGAAAATTTTGTCTACTACTATCACATTATAGAAGAATCAGTACGCAGTCATAACTGGATTGTAACGTCTAAACAGGCACTTTTTAAACACCTTGCTAGTTTAAAATCAAGGATTAAAGTTTTTTTTTAAAACCACTTGATGTTTCAAAAGGGCATGAATCACTTGTATGCCTCTCTACTTTGTTATGTACAAAAATTTTCACCCAGCTTAAAAAATGAAAACATCAAAAAACTCATATTGGTTATGATCACTACAAATTTTAAGATGACAGCTTTAAGTAGAAGAGTATTGCAAAAGTGTCTTTGCTAAAATGAAAGCTCCAGCCTTTGTCTGATTTCTCAACACAGCAAACAAACTTACTGTCTGATAGCAAACTTGCATTTCATTGCTAAAGCAAAAGTTTTAAAATAAACTGCAGTGCACAACTTCAATGTGATTCTAAGAACTCATTAATGCTGATACCACAGGTGATTTATTGTGTTTTGGTTTTGTTGTTGGTTTTTCTTTGTTTGTTTGTTTTTTTAATAAAACCTCCCCCTCCTGCCAGAATACTGTTATACAGAAAAAAATTGCTACTCTCTACTACTGTCAGTCTTTCAGATACAGTAAAAAACCTCAACATACAAGAGTTTTAGAGCAAGTAATCAATCTGAAAAATGTTATACATCAGTAATAAGGCATCCATGTTACAGCTGTTTAAACAAAATAGGAAATATTTCCCAAAATATATATTTTGGATCTGTGTAAACAAAGCTTATGTATATTGCTTCCATTCATTTCAAAAATATACACCCACATGGACTGAAAGTGATCTTGGTGCTATGAATTTTAAATTACTGTAATTTATCCAGATGTAATCTGAAGACACAAACCCCAAATATTTTTGAACTTAATGTTCTGAAATATGTAAAAAAATTTAATTATTCTTATGTGAAAAGAAAGCTAAAAATATACCCCAAATTTGATGCCATTTCATTGAATGAAGAAGAAAGTACTATGAAAATAAACATTCATCTCGTTTCCTAACAATAAATATAAAGACAGTTATAACATACTGCAACACAGGAAGTATTACTATATTGACCTTAATGTTCAATCAGTAGTTTTCAAATCTTTCCTCACTGAGGCTTGAATCTTCTACCTTGTCAGCTGTCCAACAACTTTTAAGAGGGTTTTATTTTCTTGCTTCAATTGTTCATTTTCATCTTCTATATCATCTAGGTCCTGTGAAAGGAAAAAAAAACCAAACACACACATTTCTCAGGACATAAATACAAACTCTCAATTAGTAGTAGCAGGAATTTAGCATCTTAGCCCTGAAATTAAGAAGTTGGGGTTGGGAAGAATTACCCTTATATCTGTTAAACTGGCCTTTTTCCAAGTGCTACTGTAATTACAAAATGTTAATATTATATTCCCATGTACAAGCACCTTTAAATGGAAACATGTAATCGAAACTAAAGCTACAGCAGGAATTAATACACCAAGAAACCAAAATAGGATGGGCATGATTATTTTATTGGCGTACACAGAGAGTGTATTAGTCAGCTATTGCCTCTGCTCCTCAGACTGTGCTTGTCTGTAACTATCCCGCTCACATGTATACATCACTGGTTATTACTGCAAGATGACCTGCTTTGTATTTTAAATTAACCATCAAAATTTTCAGAAAAAGTACTACCTGCCCATTTTTTTTTTTCATTTTCTGGGGAAAAAAAAATAAAAGGCATTTTGTAACTTCTGTCTGAACAGCTATTGAAAGGACAGCATACACAGTAATAATGGGTGCTTAAAATAGATTGCTCCCACCCCAAATGTTCGTTGCTCTTCCACCAATAACCATATTTACCCAGTCCCCATTTCACTTCTTCACTCCCTTCCAAGTCTTTTCAAGCCTTTAAAGTGAAAACCAGTGAACTTGCCTTTTTAATGTAAGCATTACTTTGGTAAAAATAATTTTCCTGTACAAAAAAACCATGGAAGAAACAGAATGAGAACAAAAAAAATGAAGAAACAGAAGAGTGACCTCAAGGACAGCACTTTAAGAAGGAAAATGAAAGGCAGGCAAAGGAGGAAGAACCAGGATTCTTATTAGAGATCTTGGATGCCTTTTGATTGAAGTCTGCAAAACCCTACTGTTGTCATGCTAGACTAAACATAAAACAGTAGTAGAGAAAAAATTTTCTCTCTCTTGTTCCTTTAAGTTGTTAAGCGGTATTTGACATACGGAGCCTATTTTCTTATTTCTTTGTAGTGGGGTCACTCCAGAAGTGCATGCTAGAGATGACGTGTTTAATTGGTATCGTGATTTCTAAAAGCCTCTTCAGTTTGCCAAGCCAAAATCCATACCACAATACCTTTGCAATTACTTTATTGTTTTTCTAATGTGGAATCAAGAAATCACTAGCAGAAATTCCTCTTTGCCTCATAGAAGTAATGCTGCATCACAGTATGAATGACCTCCAGGAACAGCGTTTGACCACTCCAACATAATAGATACAAGTGACTTAAACATATAAACATGGAACATTTTGATGGATAGCTACTATAAATACAATTTACTATGTAATTGTAAGAAACACACTTTGTTTTCTCTCTTGTGCAGTTCAGATCAACAATCAGATGGAAGGGACAACACTTTTACAATAAAATCATATATTTTTTAGTTCAATATATCTAAACTGTGTTTGAACTTGTTGTTAACCTAGACATCAGATGCCTCAATTAAAGCTTATCTAAAAACCTTCTGTTTAAAATACCTGTAATTTATTCAAAATAAAATATTAAAAGTTTGTGAAATATTTACGCTGCAAAAATAACATTCCAAAGATAACTATCAAGTAAGAGTTTCTTGACTATGAGCCAGGAAAAATAACTATTTTTGCTTAAATATCTACAGAAACAATAGACCAAGAGATGTAGGTAGTTTTTGCCACTCTGAAACTGAAAGTATCTTATTCAAAATTACAAGACTAACATATGCTTTTTAGTAAAAAAGATGAAATAGCAGGAAAGCTTGGACTTCACATACCAAAGGAACCAATAATTACACAACTGACACTAATTGGATTGTAAATCCTTACTGACAGACTCTCTCCAAACACACATTTAACTACAATGACATCTTAGTGAGGCCAGAGATGACCAAGTGTAAACTACTCAACAGTTGAACTTAACCTACAAATATTTAAATATCTTGAGATGCCTTTCCCTTCAGACATTTGAGGTTTTTATGAAGCAATTACCCCTTTCTTACAAAAAACATGGCAGACGTACTTTTAGTGGCTAATGTACTGGAGTGAAAGAATGCCATTTATGGCAGAAAGCCTTTTCTGTTTCTCAATATAAATGTAGCTCATGTTATTAAGTATCTTTGTGATGCACTGACTGATGTCAGTAAAATCATATTGTTACATTATAAATATACTTACTTAAAATGAGAGAAAGACTGCCAAGAAGTTTTCAGGATTCTTGGAAAAACAGTTTTTCAAGTGTAACGCAAGATCTTTGCCAATGAAGGATGCACCCATGGTTATGGAACTGACTGAAACTTCTAGAAAGAACACTTCTTTAAGTATGAGGGCTGAGCAGTCAGAAAGCTATGCGATAAAATGGCATTTTAAAAAGTTATTTAGGCTCTTTGACTTGAAATCCTTTCCATGTCTGTGCAACCTAACATGCAATAACTACACATGTTGATTAATAGAAAAGATGGAGAAATACCATGAATGTATAGATAGTCAAATTTAAAGACCCCTATTTAGGTTACCTACCAGCAAAACCTTTTAAAAAGATCTCTGCATAAGCCCACTAAGTAAAGTTTAGTCCTCAGGACGTCCTTTTATCTGAGCAGAAGGCTGAAGATCACAACTGTTCTTCCATGAAAAGCACCCAATCCTGGTGCCACGTCTACAGAGTAACATTCCATGAAGAACAGAGTGCTGGCTCTCGTGATCCCAGGTATGATAATAAACCTTAGGCAAATATGACTGCACTATCAATGAGGCAGTATTTCTGTAGCTTTTCTTAAGATTCTAAAGCTTTCCTCTCTTAAAAATCCACACGGATAGCCAATATAGAAGCAGCCATAAATCCAAGAGCCATTAAAAAAGAAAGTAAAACTGCATCTGTTTTAACGGAAGCATCACTTGAAACATGGGTTCAAACTTTTGTAAGATGATAAATTATTAAGCTGGTCATAAAGTCAAAAGGCAGCTTTTTCATTGTTAAGAAAACCCCAAGGGATGCAAACATAAATAACTTGCACTGCAATTAAGCTAACAGACAATGTTATAGCTATGATAAATGCTGACCTGATGGAGAAAAAAAATAAGAAAACATTCTCTTCTGCATTTGAGAGAGACTACCTAAGGAGCACCAATAAGGTGGCTTTGTATATCTCATGGAACAGTACAATTTTAGTCCTTTTGTAATAGAGAGGTTTTTGGAAGGACTATATTCTGTTTTATGTTTTCTTTCCACACAACAAGCAGAAATTGCCATCATACTTCAACACAGGCAAGGTACAGGCACTGCTTGACTTCACTGCAAATGGTCAAATGTGGTTTCTAGTCAGACACTCAATGGATTTAATTTAGGACATCGTATTTCAAATATAGCAGAAAAAAACCAACATTGTTTCTGGAACAGCAAATCTTGCAAACAGTCATGGTCCTAAAACACAAGCTTTCAGTGATTTAGGGTCTTTTGATTTGTTCTTTCTGATCTCTGAGTCAGGAAGTCAGGTGTGACCAGGAGTATTAAGTAGCTTTGCCATCCATTATGTAAGAAGGGATGAACACTTGCCTTGACTGTAATAAGGTCATCAGCTTAGATGTGACAGATTCTTTGCAGAATGGAAGAATGGCATAAAGACCAATTCTTCAATTAGAATAGAAATCTCTCCAAAACAGACAATACTTCATTTATCCTACAAATTAACTTCCAGCTTTCTTTATAAAAAAAGAAAAAGATATCTGTTTCAGAATAATCTCTGCTACTTTAGTCCTCTAGATTAGTTTGCAAACTTTTGTTGTCCTCCTTTACTACAAATGAACAGTGCAAAATGAAAGCTTGCCACTGTGCACATAGAGTTATTGCCTCCCTTCACTGCTGGAATTGACCAAAGCCAGTTCTGAAATTTTTTTCTGAATGTCTGCATTAGACCAGTAGAAGCTATTTCCAGGCTCTGCACCTCAGCCAGGAAGTTCAAGATGAGGTCACTAAACCTTTCTGTGAAAGAGTTCCAGTCTGCCCTTAAAACTGGGACTTGTTAAAATTGGTATCTTCTATCAGCTTTAAAACTTCTCATCCTGTCCCACTCCCAAGCACGTCTCACTCTTCTACCCCCTCTTCTCCTGCCTACACACCTTGCCTGAGTGATGCTAGCCCGAGTCTCCTGCCCTCTCATCTCGTTCTGCCTTTACTTGGGGATCAACAATAAAGAGTATGAGAATGTGTGTTGGAATATAAAGCACTTAGAAAGATTTGGGAGTAAGATCATCTAAACTATTATTAGTAATTAAAAGATGACTAAAATGAAATTAAATTTCTCATTACTTTGTCTAATAAAAAACAATTGGGTAACAATTTATTGAGAAACCTGTCAAAACCCCAACTTAATTATTTCCTGGCATGCTATGTACTGAATTTGGAAAGAAGAGGCAGTAAAGAACATTTGCTTTTATAACCTTGTTCTACGAACACTTATAGCAACGAGAAATTCAGGTACTCCAATAACACACAATTTATGGGAGTTAATCACGACAAACAGAAGTCACCTGAAAAAAAATGTAACTTATTGACATGCCTCTTGAAAAGTCACACAAATAGAAAAAAAGCCTCTTCACTTAATTCTCTTCTGACCTTGCCCAGTGGATGTAGGTGCCTGAAGAAGAGCACAGAGAACGCAGAGACTTTTATCTCCTCTTTATATAGCACTATATAAGAAAGTATGTGCTTACTCTGTTTAATAAATCAATTTCTTCCTTCAGCTTTCCAATTAGTTCATCTTTGTCCTGTGTCATCTTCATTAATCTTGCATTTTCCTGTCTCTCCTTTGCAAGTTCCTAAAACCAGAATATGCAAACAAGTCTGAAATGTAATTTTTGGTTTTAAGAGACAGTTTTACATTATTACCATTTAAAACACAGAAACAAAGAAGAAAAACCCACACACGCTTACCCATAATTCCTTTTCTACAGCAAGTCAAACCCACATCTTCAAGCCCTTACATTTCAAGGAGCTAAAGAATCACATCTAAGAAAATATTTTACCCACAGCAGACCTGTATGAGATCTCTGATTCCAGAGATAATGTTTTAATTCATATTTAACTTAAGCATGAACCCAAAATTGGATAGGGGCCCAAAACAGAAGTAAATAAATGTAAAGCATCAGCTTCCAAATTTGTTACATTGGGAGGAATATTCTTTCTTTTTTTTATTGTTTTGTTTGTTTTTTGTTTGGGACGGAGGTTTATACTACCATTAACAAGGAATGAAGACTCACTGGTAGATCTGTGGGCCTGAATGTGAGAAAAAAATGAAAATGTCCATTAGAAATTCAGCAAATCAGGGTTCGGGATACTGAAAGAAAGCCCTTAAATCATCCTCTATTTTCTGTGTTACTGGCAGTTCAATTATTTCAGAAGGAAGCTGATTTGTAAGGGAGGATTACAGTGTACTTCACTCAAATCAGGCTTTCCGAAGTCTTTAAAAAAAAAAAAAAAAAAAAGTAATTTCTACAAAATATGCTTTATTTTCATCCTTTCCAAAAAGGATCTATTCAAATTGTGTTTACTTAGTAACTTTCATCCATACGAATTCAAGAATATTTGGCAAGTTACCCACAAAAATCCACTTCAGAGGAAGACAGAGAAGCCATTAATGATTACACAGATGACATTATTTAGCAAAATATTGTTTTAGGTGAAATCTCAGCTTTAACATAATTGCATTTTCCCAAAATTATTTGTATGAAGAATGTCTGAAAACTTGAAAACTTTGTTTTTTATATATATATATATAAAACATTTAAAACTTTAACAAACTGGATAGCAATTAAATTTTATATTTCAGTACATTAAAAAAAAAATCCCAAACAAGAAGTAGATCAGAAGCAGGCTTGCTAATTTTCTGAACAGTCGGTGAGCCCCTCCTTGCCCCAAGTTATTCGCCCTGTGTTGGCGTGTCACGAGGTACATGAGAAACACGCAGAGCACTGCTGGCTCTTCTAAGTGTATGATCTTTACCTCAACTATTTCTCACTTATATACCAAATGAAAACTAAACGCCTGTGATTAGCAAGTTCACACTCTTCTCAGTCAGTCTGACTCTTTATACATTTTTAACCATAACTATATATACTTCAAGCATTTAGCATAATTTCTATATATTTTACTTGTAAATTTCCCCATGGAGTTTCAAAAGTACTTTATTTCAGATGTATGCCATGCAGCTGTTAGTTGGTGCTTACCCTTTCAAGTTCCTCAATCCTCTTTTCCAAAGCGTTACTTGGTACAGAACTGCCAGAAGAATTTGCATCCCTGCTGTATCTGCTGTAAGTTGTCCTGTCCGTGCGGGAATATCTATTTGGAGCATCGTCTTCTGGTGCATTAGCTGTGCTACAAAGGCAAAGAGCAAAGCAGACACCTATTTATACATTTAACAAAATGGAAATGACGGAAGTAACAAGCAGTGCTTTCCAAAGCACTGAATAGGTCAGTCTAATAAACTGCAGTGAACTTGTTTCACAGCTCTTGTGTTGCTAAGAACTCACTAAATTCACTGCCTCAGGGAGTCAAATACTTGGATAATGCAGCTCTCATCACATAGGTAATCAACTTTAAACACATACTCATACTTATCCTGTCTTATTTTTAAAGATTTAAAAGTTTTGTGAACTGTGCACATTAAAAACCAAGCTAAACAATTTTATTTTAAAAAGTAAAGTACCACTATGGAGTTTAAACCAAGCATGTTTAAGTAGATGAAAACATAAAGGATGAAAAACAAGTACACGTCCGAAACATAAGAAGCTTACACATATCAACTGACTTTTCAGGAGCTATGAATACGGAAGGAACTGGAAAGCAAACCAAAGAGAGAAAGCGATGCGGCCCAACATATTAATTTTATGCCACTTCCAAATATTTTACTTCAGAACTTGGATACACAGCAGTTTGTCATAGCTCAGCTGGTAGGCACTCACTCATTACTGGTGACATGTTTTTGCTTTAGGTCACGTGTCTATTCATTAAAAATCACTGCAATGGAATCTTAACAGATAAGCATTGCAAATGAACATAAGCTAGTTTTAAAAAAGCTTATGGGTTCTCCATTGTGATTGCTATGTACAAAACCAGTGCTACTTTAAAAATGTACATATTACAAGTCAAGTATTTTCAAAGTCACAAATTTAACAGTGTTCTTCCCATAGCTATTTTCTTCCTAGCAGCAATGTTATTTACCTTCAATGCAGAATTTAATGAATAATTAAGAGCAGCAGAACAGAGTGCCCTGGGACCAGGCAGAGAGATACAGATCTTTCACTCCCCAATCCACCAAAACCACACTTCTTTGACTTTGAAAATACACACCTAAACAGCCAAAGACAAAAAAAAAAACCAAAAACAAACAACCACCCTTGTTCCATCTTCAGCAGGAGAACTCAAGCGTAGACACTCAAAAGCCATCTGGACATGGTCCCGGGCAACCAGCTCTAGGTGGCCTTGCTTGAGCAGGGGGGTTGGACAAGATGCCCTTCAGAAGTCCCTTCCAACCTCAACCAGTCTGTGATGCTGAGAAATCACATGGCTGAAATATGTATCTAATGGTTTTCTAGAGCACTTAGGAAAAGAATTAAAAGCACTGTGAGTATCCCTACAACATTTCCTTTAAAACATAGAAGTGTATATGATTAATGTGTTCATTTAACAGTTTTGCATTTCATAACTCTAGAAAACCCCTGCTGATAATGTGCAAATCTAGATGGATACAGTGTAAATCAGAAGCAGGACTATCTGGCAAAGGGATGTCTTTTCACAGATATAAATACTGTTTTGCTCCAGTATGTGTAAAGCTTCCAAGGCACACTGACACAATTGTAAGGAATTTTGTAGCTTAATGTTATTACCATATTTAGCACTGTTTATTCTTCATCTAGAAGTTGTTTTTTTGGGTTTGTTTTTTTTTTTAAACATTTCTAGGACCGGATACTCATGTTGCAACACAACATAAGGGAAATATTTCAGCTTAACTCTATAAATTCTAGGTTATTTGGCTTTCTGAAAGATATGTTGTTTCGTGCTGTTAATGTCACGAGGATAGACCACACAAAAAAGGCTCAATTTTTCATCACTGAAAAATGAACCCTTTTGCCAGTATACTGGAGTATCTCAACTCAGCCCCAGTCAGTGATATTGGCAGATGCTCCTACGGGAAAGTTAGAAGAAAGAATACCTAGACAGGGAGGGCTTCATTAATACTGAAAATTAAGACATTTTCTGTATTTTCCCTGAAACTCACACTCAAAAATTTCCTCATCTATTCCACTGGGGAGCAGATCCTACTGAACACATTCTTTTTCAGTATCAGGAAGTACAAAGGACATATCATGAAGACTTCTAGGAAATTGGATTTAAAAAAACATTTAAGGAGGCATTAGACCGTAACCTAACACAAGGAATGTGACAGGTACAAAGTTCACTATTTTGGCTGTTATAACCAATGCCCAGTACATAGCAACAGCAAAAAAGGTACCATCCAAGACACGGTAGACATATCTTTCATACAGCATGGAATTTTAGTCTTCAGATACAATGTCACTTTGTGAGGCTTAGACAAGAAAGAAAACTTATTTAGAATAACAACATCACTGATCTTTGTGTCTATGCTTTACTAAGAGAAAATACCTATCAACCAGCCCCAACAAAGATACCTCTATGAAAATAAACCTGTATATTTTATATATATATAAAATCTGTTTTATAATTATAAATATATCACAACAATACTATTACTACTACTACTGATGATTATCTGTCCAAATTGAAGAGCTGTGTATACTACTAAGAAAACAAACTGGGTTTATGCCTTCTTTTGGGGGAAGGGGGGAAAGTGCATGCATGTGACAGCAGAACCCCATTTCGTTTGAGACTGCAACTGAAATCTTGCTTCCTCTGCTTTCTAACTGAATAAAGGTTTACAAATGCTTGCAACTTGGAAGGTGCTGGAATCTCACAAAAGGTATGAAAGAAAAGAAAGCCTATTGTCAGTTGATGTACATTGGGTAAAAGTGGTCATTAGCACCAGAAAAAGAAAAAACTATAGGGGTCTGGCAAGTCGAAAAAATTTAGAGTCACTGCTCAAGAATGCAATTCAAAACGTATTCCACTTTTTAGCATTCAAGTAACTTATGCACATGACTGTTTCAATACTTGTATTTGAAACATCTAGCCACAGGTTATGGCTGCACGAAACAGTATTTTTAAAATTATTTTTCAAGAAGAGTGTCTGAGACTATTTGTAGCCATATGTACACAAGATTAGAGTGCCCACCCAGAGAGTAGCAAATGAGAATGCATCTGGATAGAAACATCCCTCACTGCTGCTTTAAAACGGCATGTTTGACAAGATGTTTAACAAAATTCAACTTGTTCCATCAGCTTACTTTCAATTAGCCACTACCAAAACCTTATTTTAAATGTGTATTCCTGTACTAGAATGCTGAAAACAGAACACACTTCTGCAACTTAAGAAGACTTGCTTTTGAAAGTTTTTTCCAGCTGTACTTAAATGAAAATTATACAGCAAAATCAACCCACATCACAGTTTGACTACTCTTACACAGAAACAAAAATTTTGCTTCGGAATGATGTTCTAGCAATTTCTTTTAATATAAAATCAGTTCTTCACAAAGGGGCAGGTTTAACAGCAATACTACAGAAAGGTGGAATAAATCTTGCTCCTTCCAATGCCTCTTTGGTTCTTTCAATGTTTTCCTGAAGCACTGTCCAAATTGCAATTTCATCCAATTAAAATCACCCAGTCAAAAACAGATTTCATGGATTTCAACTATGACACATTTAGTTTCATTGCCAGAATCTTGTACCTATACTTGATTTGGAAACTCCTAATGATGTCACTGAAATGCAGTCAGTTGCTAACAGCTTCTTTGGAAGAATGAGCAAAAGACAATATTTCTAAATAGGCCACCTTGGACTTCTGTTACTTCAGACTACTTAAGCCAAGCCCATGGCTTTCAGAGCTGAGCTAAGGAAAGGCAGTCTCTACAGCTGTACATTCCTAGCCTCCTCCACTTTTCCTGGCTCTGGCCTTCAGGTGACTGAGTACAAAACCATGCAAGAGGCTGATGCAGCAATCCAGCAGCCCAGCAAAGAAAGCCATCAACTTTCAGCTGCAGTGGCTCCCTGAAGCATCACCCTGTCCAGTTGCGTGACCACTGGCACAAGGGACAGGGAGGAACTGCAGTCAGCTCAATTTAGACTATCAAAAACTTCTGCAGAAATAAACCTTAAGTGTTTCTGCTTTCTCATAACATCAGCATTGGCTGAAAAGGGGAAGCAAAGTCAAGAAAAGCACCCTGAGTGGCCCCTGTCTATTTTAAATGTTCATATCCACCACAGTAGTGGTCCTAATGTAACAGGCTAGATGAGAGTGCTTCAACAGCCAGCCCTCGCTGTAAAACTCCCAAACACAGGCAAGTAGGCAAGTCTGGGCATAGTGTTATGAAACAGTATTTTGTATCTGTATTTTTTTGAATTAGTGAGTCCAAGCTTAGTATGATGGAATGTAAATTGTTATAGTTTAAGCTTTGTAGTAATCTAAAAAGACCGAGAACGAGAATTTCAGCAGGGCTTTAACACTTCCTTCACAGCACTTCCAATGAGTGCTCTGAAGCACTAGCTGCTTCTCTTCTTGTGATCTCTTCTTCCTCAGTTATTTTTCAACTCTTGCATGAATCTTAAACTCAAGTATAGTGTGGTCTTTTAGAACTAGTAGGCAAGGGTCTCTGCCTGTTGGGTTCCATGTTGGTGTGCCGTACTATCCTAAGAGAAAGGGGAAAAAACCCTCTGACTTTTTGTCTGGAAGCCATAAAGCCATACCGTATTGTATTCATTTTGACTAATGAAGAAACTTATGAGGGGGACACACCCCTGAACCACTAAGAGATTTTAATCTAACTCTTTCTGTAAACTGATCGACCCTGATCTGTCTGATCCACAAACCATGCAAAAATCTTCTGAGTTATTTTAAATCCCAATTTGCAAGGTTTTCTTTTCCATTTAAGACATTTCTAAAATAGAAGCTAAATTGATTCAGAAGCTAGTAGACAGTCTTAAAAATAAGCTGCTAAACCAAATTCTCTGTACGTATAAAAATATTCCTATGTCCCCATCCTTATCTTGCTTTACTGTTACTTGCAAACTTTTCAGTTCACAGAATGCAAGAGCAATGTAATTAATGTTTATCAAACTATTTGAGTGTAATCTACATGTAAACAGAATATACTTTGTCGTTCTTTTGTTTGAGAAATCAGTAATGACACCAACTATGCTGATAGCATCAGACCTGAATCAGAAAACCATTCTCACTAATGGCAACGTGCTTGTTGCTTTAAAATAACTACTCACAGAGCAGCGCAAAAACTGGTAGACCCAGTTAACAGTAACAGAAGTTTGGAATGGCCAAGATGAGGCATATCACATGAAGAAAAGCTTAGGGAGAAATGAAAGATGAGGAAGCTGATATGGGCTATTATCACTGAAGGATACCTACACATTTTAATCATGTGAAGCTCGCAGTCACAACAGATAGCTGGTCACAACTCCCAAATACGCTCATGAACACATCCTGTGACCTTCCTATCAACATGACTTTGAAGATTCTGGGCATGCTTTTAATAGATCTTACAGTAACACTCCAGATCACAACAGAACCATCACTTTCTTTTGAAAATATTTTATGCGGTTAATCACACAACTACAAAGGAACCCCTACACAAACTTTTGGGGTGCAAGTATGAACATTTTTAAAGTAAATTCAGAAGACAAGCTACAATCATCGATTAAGATCCTCACCCCAAACTTTTATTTACTGCATAAGGAGACAGGCTCAGTTTGTCCAAGTCAGCCAGAACAGAAGTAGAATAACACAACAGCAGCCAGCAGAGTTCATTTGTAAACATGTCTTCCACTCAACGGGCACTCTGTGAAACGGGTTTCTCAGTAATGTCATATAAATGTTTAACCATGGATTGCTGCATCCATATAAGGCAAAGTAGCTAGTGTGTCTGATTAAATAGATAGTAAAATCTGTGCAATTCCTTGAGCCCTGGAACATATTGAGAGAATATCAATTCCATAAGCCAGGAGGCTGGGCATGTCAATGCAGACATGAAAACAGCTATATGGGAAGGGAAAGGGAAGGTACTGGAAGCCCAGGATGGTATCAGTAACCCAGGACTAGAAGTCAGAAAAGGACAAAGGATGGAGACAAAACAGGGGGAAAAAAAACAAAGACAGAAATATCAAAGAGAATACTAGGACCTCAATGGTTAAACATAAGGATGTATGAGAAAGGGCTAGAGAAAGGAAAGTGTGTCTAGCTGGGCTAGGAAATGGAAACCAGTGAAGTGAAGAAAAATGCTGAGATGAAGAGATGTCACTTATGATGAGGAACAACCGGGGAAGAGGGAGAAAGCAAAAGATAAGGAGCAGGAGTAGTAAAGATGGGGAGAAATGACCTGAAAATTTCTGACAAATAATGCATTCTTCCTGAAGTGGGGAGTCTATAACAGAGCCCAAGAATTTAGGCAAACATAATCTTTTCACTTTTGCTGTCATATGCCTGTGAAGTTTACTAACAGCTCTTTTCCCCACCCACAAAGTACTGACCACCTGCTGTCAGAGTAGCACAAGTAGCAGTTTCACATGGGAACTCAAAGCAGTTGTCACTACGTGAGAACATGCTTTGCTCTCAGTTTGCTTTGAAAACCTAAGGGAGTACACCCCAAACTGTTAAAAGCACATTAAGTTGAACATATCTGAGTCTTCAAGCACCTTATGGTCTCAATTCAGCCTTCACATTCCAGTACTAGGTGTAATCACAGAACAGCATTTTCGGTTTCAAAAGGACTTCTGCTGTATTTGGGACATAAGTGAGATCTACACCACAGTGAATGAGAATTACTGGAGAGGAGGCTGTCTTCTCTAGGACCGTCCCTTACTGCAGATGTTGGAAGGGGCAAACAAGCCAAACATTGCCAGAACAGGAGAGGACTCTGGTCCCGACTCCTTCCTTTAGTGTTCACACCAGAAAGCAAAGCCACTGGGAGCCATACTTTGTTCAAGTACTCTTACCTGAAAAATTACTTGGGAGGAGGGTAGAAATTTTCAAATATAGGGGAAAAATCAATAGATACTGTTAACTCTAATCACAGTGGGCATTGAGTCTCTATCTATAAAATATCAGCTACTGTGTACCTCATGGAGGTACAGTTTAGTCTACTAAAACCCTCTTAGTATTTGTGAGCACCAGGCACTGTGCTGACCTCACAGGAAAATAATCCCTTGTTTTCAACATGAGGTTTGAAGACTATGCAATGAGTAAGATAGATGGCAATGTACATAAAAAAATATTGAACAGCAGCTCACAGCAAGTCAGATTCCTCCTGAATGTGATGCCAGTCCTGAAGGGGAAAGTTCATGAACAAAAAATGTACATGCTACATATAACTAAAGCTGACTGAACAAAGACTGCAGAAGAAAGTCTTATTTTAGCATTTTCTAGCTTTGGAGTTTCCTATTTTTGCAATGCTAATCAGACAAATTAGCTTATTTTCAAATAAGCTACAAACGTGATTGCGCAAATTTCTATTTATTACCACCCCACACACAACCAAGTTTTTGCAAGTGAGTGAGGATAAACAGCATGTGAACAGAGTAAAGATAAGGTTTATGAAAAGCTACAAAGCACTATGATACACACCACTAAGTATTCGGCAGATACAAACAGCAATGAAATTCTGCACGAGGACTGAAGAGGAAGCGGAGACTGAACTAAAATGTGTTTGATTACTAAGAAAGTAATCATGAAATTATATAGTTAAGGTTGTGACAGTAAGGCCACCCATTCTGCAATGACAAAGTGATTTAAAAAAACCCTACAGCAATAAAGAGCATCACTCAACTAGGTTTATGAGAACCCAGGAATATAAATATAAAAGATAGCACCACACTAAGAAATCTAAAGCATAACAGGATAGGTCATTATTTTTTACAGTAAAGGTGGTGAGACACTGGAACAGGTTGCCCAGAGAAGTTGTGGATGCCCCATCATTGGAAGTGTTCAAGGTCAGACTGGGCAGGGCTTTGATCAAACTGATTTAGTGAAAGATGTCCCTGCCCATGGCAGGCGGGTTGGGCTAGATGATCTTTGAAGGTCCCTTCCAACCCAAACCATTCTATGATTCTATAGGTGAACAACTCTGAGGGGTAGAAAACACACCAGTGAAGACTAGATAATTGTAGGTGCTCTTTGCACTTACTCCTACAGTCAGGATATATATACACAGATGAATTAACCACCTACACATTTTACCTGAGGAAAGGATATCTAAAAGAGAATACTTTCCACGTGTCAAATAAAATATTTTTTTACATAAATGCCTTGCTTCAGTTGACGTACTTTAGGCCCCATGTTACCAATACATTTTCCTAATAATTGTGATAGCTGTGTCAATATTAATTCCACATGGGCAAGAATTTCCCACACTGGTCAGGTGCATCAAGAACTTCTGAAATATTTTTCTGATTGAAGAACTTGAGTAATGGCCAGGGTAACACTTGGCCCAAACACAAATAAATAACAAACAGGACATGCTACATGTGGGTAGCATTCTCTACAACTGAGACAGTAGTATGACAAAACCACAGACATTTCTTTCACTATTACTGTGGAGAGCAACAAAATTATCTTCCTGTATTAAACTTCAGAAGACAGTGGTTCATAAATTAACTGTGAAACTACAAGCTCCTAGGTAATGTGTAGTCAAGTTAGACATTTGCTTGGGAAACTGTTCTGCACTATTAAGACCCAGCAAAATACTAACTGAGTTTATTTTAAAATAGTAACATAATAGAGGGGTTTGGATAAGTTTGCTGCATCTCTCAGGTCCTTACCCCAAAATCAGGCTATATATCTACAGTAGCACTATGATGGCCTCTACTACAAACACCCATTTAATCAGCTTTATTTCTGGCAGAACTATATATGTAAAGAAATGTGCTGTGTACGAAGATCTCATACCTTTTATACCTGCTTGAAACCATCCTGGAGGAGTCCTAAAAGAAACAGAAAGGAAAAACTAATTAACATTTTTCTTGTATTTGTAGTTCCAAAATACTTTATCACTCCTTAGAAAACAAAGCCTGCAGTTAAGAGCAGGAGGCCCACGCCTCAAACAGCCACTGTACAACTCCATTTTGCACTCTTGTGCTGTCAGGAACAGACAGAATACCAGGATTACTGTCACCGTGTTACTGCTTCTGAACATCAGCTCAGAACGCTTGAACAACAGCTTCCAGTTACATCTTAAAACTGGATACACTTACTCTGTCCCCCAGCACCCAGAACACACATCTTACCAAACCAGTATACATCCTGCCACCAATAAGCCTTCATTACCACTACTAATACAGAAATGCCTGTGCACTTTGATAGCTGTTCATCTACTTGTCCAAAAGCAGCAGAGCAAAACTGTTCCGATTTTTTGGCACTGGTGCTGTCCTTCTGGACAGAACAAAAACTGAAGCCGGCAATTAGTACAGGGTTGAGACCCAAATCAATATATTATGTATCAGCTGGGTCACGGTAACTACAGGTATGCTCTTTGCCATGCTAACCCAGGTGTTGCAACCTGGCTCACCTCAGTTTCTCTCAGGCAAACTGAAGTGGTCTTCTCCTGGCACTTGCTGCTAAGTAGGTAGACTACAAGTCTGTATGTGGGTTTTTCATGCACTCATATGTCAAACAGTGACTTGTCAAGCTACAGTAAGTTGATTTTGATCATTGCTTTCTAAGCACCTGCAGAGGCTTAATGCATTCTGACTACAAACTTAAAGAGCACTCTGCATCTCCTTTCACTGCGCTTTGGAAATTATCTTAACAACTGAAATAGTGAAAAACAGAACATATTTTAAATAACAGTGCACATTTTGAATACGAGTTCAACGGTGCAAAAGCTATGCATCTGGCCCTTCAAAGATACATACATGGATTACTTGCAGATTACAAGTCTTATATCTTTTCTAGCTTAAGGTAACGAATTTTATTATAATTTTCAGATTTCCACAATGCAGTAAGAAGACGTTTTCACGAAGATTACATGTTGGTTTGGGGTTTTTTTGTTGGGTTTGTTCTGGTTTCGCTTTGAAAAAAAAAATCCATTATGCTTTTATTCTGGCTCTGTAAAGGTGGAAATGGAAACAAAAAGAACAGTGGGGAAAGGGCTCATTTATTGTTACACAATCCCTGAAAAAAACATCGATGCGTTATATACAAATAAGAAAACCTGAAACAATATATTTGCATCAATAATGCTATGCTTGTAGCTTCACAGTACCAGTCTGATCACATAGAAAAATTAAGACAAGTTTCAACTGGTAAATGATGGCTCAGATTAGACAGAGTAAGTCCACAAATATTTTTTCAGATGTTGTAAGAAGAACATGAACCAATTATTTTATTAGTCACAGACAAAATTCCCCCCAGCATCAGCAAATATTAGGTAAAAAGTCAGGAAAGAATATTTAAGGACTTCATGAACTAAACAATTGTCTTTACTGGAAAAAATAACAGCAAAGCATGAAATCCTGTCTATTTTATGACGCTAACTGCAGACAATGAAATAAATGAGTTCTCAAAACAAGATGCAAGAGAAATTCCATCCACTCTGAAAAATCCTACAAAATGTTACACTGCCTTCACTGATCAGTGTATTAATGTCTAAGTAAATACACAAGCTAAAAAAATTAGGATAAAAAGAATATTATTTTATTATAGAAAATAAAGTTGATAAAAACATTTGTATTACAGAAACAAAACTTGATTTTAAAGTGCATTTTATTTTATGAAGCATTTTCAACTTCTGCAATACATGCTACACTTTCCCTAATATAAACAGAAGAACAATATTCAACAAAGTTAAGTCATGGATATTATTTGAAGAAACCTACAAAGCAGTGTAAAATTGCTGTTTTAACACTGATAATTATTTTCTCATTGATGACAGCATCTGGAAAGTAGCAATTCACAGCTATGAAACAGCAACCTAATCTCACCTCTAAAAGGGCAAGGAAACAGAATTTTAAATGGTACCAATGCTTAAAGTTTACTAAGGGTAGATTATCTTTGAAAGGTCACGGCAGTCGGGGGAGGTTTCTGAGGACTGGAAGGAAGTAAATGTCACTCCTGTCTTCAAGAAGGAAGATGCAGGGAACTACAGGCCAGTCCCTACCTCAGTCCCTGAGTAGGTGATGGAATAAACTCTGAAATCAGCATGGATATATGAAGGGGAAATCATGCCTGACTGACCTGACAGGCTTCTGAAAAATGACCGGCTCAGTGAATGAAGGGAGAGCAGATAATGTTTATCTTGATTTTAGCAAGGCTTTCAACCACCTTCCCACATAACGTATGTGTCGGTAAACTACTGAAATATGGACCAGGGAAGTAGACTGTGAGGTGCAATGAAAAGTGACTGGACTACCGGTCTCAAAGGGTTATAAACAGCAGCAGAGAGTCCAGCAGGGCTTGATACAGGGGCCATTACTGTTTAACGTCTTCATTAATGACCCAGATGATGGGACAAAGTGCACCCTCAGCAGTTCACAAAACTTGGACAACCAGTTAATAATACATCAAATGGCTGTGCTGCCACGCAAAGGGACATTGACAGGCTGGAAAATGGCCTAACAGAGACCTCATGAAGTTCAAAAAAAGACAAATGCAAAGCCTTGCACCTGGGCAGGAATAATCCCAAGTACCAGTACATGCTGTGGGCTGGCTGGAAAGCTGCTGTGCAGAAAAGGACCTGGGGTTCCCGGTGGACACCAAGCTGAAGATGAGCCATCGCTATGCCCTTGCAGCAAAGGCCAATAGCATCCTCCAGATGTGTTGCCAGCAGGTCAAGGGAGGCGATCCTTCCCCTCTGCTCAGCCCTGGTGAGACCACAGCTGGAGTGCTGGGTCCAGCTCTGGGCTTCTCAGTATGAGAAAGACATACTGGAGAGATTCCAGCAAAGGGCCACACAGATGATTAACTGTTTGGAGCATCTGACACATGAGGAGAAGCTGAGAGTGCTAGGAATGTTCAGACTGGAGAAGACAATGCTCAGGAGGTATCTTGCCAATGTGTATAAACACCTGATGGGGTAAAGAAGATGGAGCCATACTCCACTCTGCCCAGAGAAAGGATGAGAGGCAATGGACAGAAACTGAAATACAGGAAATTCAATTTAAACGTAAGAAAATACTTTCTTACTGTGAGATTAAACACTGGAGCAGGCTGCCTACAGAGGTTATGGAGTTTCTATCCATGGAGATAATAAAAACCCAACTGGCCACAGTGCTGAGCAATTTGCTGAATAGTTGACAGCTTTGTCCACAGGGGTTGGACTAGAAACTTCCCTTCCAGCCTTAATGATTCTGTGTTTCCACTCTGCTCATCTGAGTTTTCCATCTGCATTCTTCTCTCAGCTTAGTGAGTTTAAGTGAACACATACCTAACATGTGGCAGCTTCAGAAGATTTCAGTCTGTCCTCCAATATCGTTATCTAGGGACTTGCCTATCTGAACTTTTACATACAGAGGACTGCAACAGCCTGATTTTTAACTTTAAGACAGTCAGCAATGACTGTCAAAGGTGATTTGACTCTGATGTATGTGAAGAGATTCAAGTAGTTTCATCTAATACATTAAGATACGTGTTCACTGTAGATGAACACTGAAATGCCATATCAGTAATATCAGCCACAGCTCTTGGTGGTGATGGTCTCAGAAACATCCTGGTTGTCCTGTTAGCCATAGGCAAGTGGTTCAACTTTCTTTAAGCTCACATGGAGAAAGAGGGACATGTAGGTGACTGGGTCAAAATTTTGCCTACCTGTCTGTAGATACAACTCTTGGCAATAAAGTAGGAACTCTGGGCTCTAAGCTTCCTCAGTTCTTATTTTTTAAACAGCTTCTTTTTTAGGAAAATGCTGAAACCTTAAGGTTATGGCCATAATTCCCGGTGAACATAAGCCTCTGCTTACGGTGAAAGGCAGAATTTGCACGTGACACTGCAGTCTAGTGAAGCACACGTACCCTTGTACAAAGAAATCTCTAGACCTTGGATGCTTGTTTTCTACTCTAGACACCAAAGCGATGCAATGTATCCATCGTATACCCTCAAATTTGCTAAGACTTTTTCATACAGTAAAGGCAAATATAAGCCGTAAAGCAATTCATATACATAGACTTGTACATTTACCTCAACAGGAGACTGCTAAAAGTTTGGCAGTACTATTCAGAAAAGCCAGTTCTTCAGAAGAAGAAAGCTGGGAAAGCAAATAAATGCTCAGGGACAAAGTACATGACTCTCATTTGCTACAAACGACAGCTGTTAAAACTAAAAAAACAATTAACTAGCCCTTTGTAACATGTTTCTACAGCAAGTATTAGTGGTTTTTATTTTTGTATTTAAAACTAACTATGAGCAAAAAGTTAAAAATACCCATCTGATGCATAAAAACAATCTCCTCTGATAACCAAATTAATACTGCAGATTTGGTAAACTGTCTCTTTTATTATTTTGGAATCTCTAACGTAAATGCAAACCAATCATTCTTCAAGGTAATGACGCAAGCACCGGAAACATTATTTATCTCTGTTCTCATGTTATGAAAATTATTTTGTGTGTGTTATTTATCCAAAAGTTGCTGGGAACAGGAATATATGTAGTTATACTATAAACAGCATTATGCGTCTATTAATCAAAAATTAATCTAGGCTTTCGAACTATTCAAAAGCTCTTAAAATGAGGCAAACATCTCTTATAATTTAAGATCTTGTCTCCTTCACCACTTCTGGAGAAGAGAAAGTTGGCAGAAAATGAAGAAGGGTAAGGAGAAAGGAGGAAGATTCCTGTTCTGCAAAGAATTAACCTAAAAGCAGATGATTAGGCATGTATATAAATACTAATTTACAAATCTTGCTTATATTCTTTAGTATTTTTAAACTTTGAGTTTTAACCCACGTTTAAAATATCTAGTAATTACTATAAAAGTGAATGATTTGTCAAAATAATTGTTTATGAGTAATGAAGAGATCAGTTTATTTCAACATCTCCCTTTTTTAAAGGAATTCTCTTTACTGTCTGTGGAAATCCTGAACGGAAAAGCAATCAGTAAAGAAGTAACCCATAACAATTATGCTAATGGTTTCCTTCATACTGGTGAAAAAATATTGCTGCCAAAGACCTGTAACAACATCAGTTCTTCATCCAGGGTTGAAATCAAACACTTGTTTCAATATAGTATTCAAAACGCAGCTTTAAAATTACTTTTACTTCTTGCACATGATCTCTGGCAGCTTGCATTACCTTTTAACAGTATATACTACTGCTAATAAATTATACAATTAAGTAGTCTTGCTCTTGCTCCATTTCAAGTGGGAGTTCAAGAACACTGCAGACTGACATACAGTCAGTCTTGCATTGCTCCAGAAAACTGGTCATGCTCCCTTTTCCTCACATCTACAAAAGTGTTTGTGCAGCCACGTATTAATGCACAACAGGGTGTGATCTAAGTGAAAATAACCAAGGAAAAAGCAAAGATTTGTCTCATTCCACGAGTTCCTCCATCTGATTCACCACACAGCCTAACACACACACACCTGCTGCACGAGAGAAAGAGAACATGTAAGGACAGAAAAGGCAGCTGAGAACATTTCCATTAATGAAACCATTTACTGCCAGTTAAATTTCTGTTGAACTAGGATGTAAGCAACTTTGCTAACTCTCCTCTCTGCTCCTGGCTCATCTTGGTATTTCATCTGGCCGATACAGAGATTACATAAACAAGCTGGTCATCAGGCTTTAAATAAATAGAGTTGTCTGCATTTACAAGTGTCTGACAAAGATTTCCAGATGCTAAACCAACCCTACCACTACAAATCCACTAGTTAAAATGCACTAACAAACATTGTTTTTAAACATGTACAACCTCTGGAGTCAGCTGGACTGTGAAAACAGTTCACTGGAATCCTTTGAAAGACTGTTTAAAAGTTTCACAAACAACTAAAGCAAATTGCCTGGATCAAATCAGGCTGCTAGGGTACACTGGTATGCACACTGGCATGTAGAATACCTGCAGTCATTTAGAGTTTGACTATACACTAGTGTAAATTATGACTACATGATGATATTCCTGCAATGTGCAAGGTTAAATTTTGACTGAAATTAGGCCATCAAAACAATTTATTTTTTCATACGCAATCCAAATATGGGCTTTCTACAAAGTTTCCTATATATTCTTCAAGATATGAGCAGATACAACTCCACTGCATGGAAGAAGGAGGTCTACTGCTGGGGTTTCTTGCCTTTTTACATATCAAGGAACGGGCAGATTCTGTCTCCATCCAGCCAATCACGTTACCTCCAGTCTCCTTCATGAGTCACATCTTGATTAACTACATCTACTTTCTTCTTACATTCAGTACAACTTTACATTACCATTTCCTTGGAAATGGTAGTTACATATCTTCTGCAGTGCAGACAAAGTTTCATTCAGGTATTAAAGTGAGATAGCATCTGAATGCTTGACAACTGAAAGGCATCGAAATTTGCTGAGAGAAAGCATCTCTCAGGAGCAACAAAGTCATGAAGGCACCATTTATCTTCCATTCCTGATCGTAAACCATTTGAAAATTTCTAGATGTGCTTTTCATGGAATGTAACACCAATTCAACTTTGAATGGAAATGCTTTCACTGCTGGGGGTGTGCATGCGTGTGTGAATCTCCACTGTAACCATTCTTTCCAGAAGCGCTCTAAGGTGCTTCCAAGCTTCTTAAAGCAGCAATTGTATCACTCAACTACTTGCACCCCTGGCACCTGTGCACTTTCTAGACCTCTACTTGGACAGAACACTTGTACGTACAAAACCATCCCAGGCTCCCTCCCCTCCCCTTATTCTTCTAGCTGCCAAGATTTTACGTCTATTTCCACAATTCATTACATTTTATTTTTTCCTGGTGTGGATTTCCTAGAGGTGACCTTAAACACTCTTTATTCACCCAATAAATCTCTTTTATAAGCAGTCATTCTAAAAATTAACTTTTATTTCTAAAGCTGTTAAGAAAGCATGAAGTTATCACCACCTATTAATCAGTTACAAAATAAACTGAAACAGGAACCTGGTAAGATTAAAAAAAAACAAAAGCTGACCTACTGTTCTTAAATAGCCTGACAAATTTTTTTGTATTTTGATCTTCCTTTGATTTGTACTCTGTCAAGTTGGAACAAACACATTTTAAAAGAGCCTTGTTTAATTTACAGCCAGCTGATCTTTTTAAAACACACCATAATGAATAACACATAACAGAATAAAAGTTTGAACGGGAAAAAGACATTCTGGAGATTAAAATTCAATTGCCAGAACTATTTTGATATTGTGGTACCCAGATACTTAATTCCAGATCAGCAATACAGAACAACAACTTCTGGGTGAAGCAGCTGATGTACACAAGCAAGACCTAAAAAAATGTCATAGGGGAAAAGGAAGATAGTTTCTTTACCTGCGCTAAAAAGAGGAAATTTAAGGTTAATATTGATTTGGGTAGGAATTTATAAAAGTGGAAAGGCAATGGCATTACAGTCTATACAAGGATGATGCTTTCTTTAGGAAGGAAGCCATAAGAGAAAATATAAAGGTAAGTTCAATAAGTAATCTGTTAGAGCATCTGCAGAGAGAGAGAGACAGACAGACAGAAGATCCAAAGAGAAGACACCTCTCCAGATATAGAGTAACCTAAAAATAAATTAGGACAGCATCACAAGTTACCAGTTCACTAGACTGACTTCGAATTTCCCAGGCCCTTTCAATGTAGCCCATATGAAATCCATGCATCTCAAACAGATTGCAGGCAGTCTCTTCTACCTCTGGACTATGCAACCCTTTGGGGAGAAAAAAGCTATTCAATTTCTTTTTCAAAAGGGAAATCTGAAAACATGTCATTCTCTGTGATGTGTGTGTTTCTGGACTGTGGATGAATGATGTCCTAGGTGAAAACACTGCAGTTCTCTTCATTGAGGCTCTGCTCTGTCAGATAAAGTACTGCACATCCAATACACATGTGCGCAGAGCCTGTTCATGTGATGGTTTTGCTTTTCCAGAAATGAGAAGCAATGAAGACAACCATGCAAAGAATGCCTCTTCCCCAAATCTGCCAGGATCCAAGGGTACCTATGAGCTCTAGCTCAGCACCAGCTTCATCTAGCTCCTGCAAAGCAACTCAAACGTTCTTACACGCAGCCTGCCCGGGCACCGCACCCCGCAGACACAGGCATGGCCTTTCTGAGCCCCGCCGAGTGGGAAGCGTGGTTCAAAGGCACCTGAGTGCCTTGAAGAAGAGCCAGCCAGGCTGCAGCATGGGCAGCAGCATCGAAGCCTGCCGTACATTTGCTCACTCTATCCTGACCTACTGAAATATATTTGCACCATGTTCCCGAAAGTATTCTGTAGTACACTCATTATCTGTCTCTATTTACTTCACAGGATAAAATCCAACTATTCCAACTATTAATTACCTGTCCAATTGTGAAGGAAAAGATCAAATATTTTGATACCCCAATTATTAAACTGTGGCACAATCTTAGGCCAGACTTATTTCATATAGTGTTAATAGAATTTAAAAATCTTAACATGAGTTTTTTTTATCTGCTCTTACATAATTCCATAGTTGCAAAGGTATGAATGTGTTGTATGAAGAAAAACTCATTAGAATATGTAAGTTCATAGTGGTTCTTTGCCTAAAAGCCAATATGAACTAAATCTAATGCCTAACTTTTTGGGCTACTTCTTGGCCAATACGGTTTACAAACGTATTTGTATTTTTATACAAACAAATGGAGGACTTTACAGTTTATTAGTTCTTATAGTTCACCAGTATCTCTTAATCAGCTTTAAAATAGATGTTAACAACACAGAATCACAGAATGGTTAAGGTTGGAAAGGACGTTATATTTATATTACGTACTTATGTATAAGTATTTTTATATAATATCTTCTCCTGTTAGATTGTAGCATATTGTTTTCATGCTGATTGACAAACATGGCATGTGATTTAAGTAAGACTATAGTATGTTTACAATGTCCTAGAGGTTTCAAGATTATTACCTATAACTTGTAAAGCAAAATAAACCGAATTATTACTTACAGATGAAAATTTGCTCAAAAAAAAGGAGACACCAACATGAGAGAAAATGAAAGAAATACAGTGAAAATATTATTTCTACCTAGTGATCAGCCTGTGTAGTGAGCTAAAGGGGGCCAACCCAAAACAGACTGGAAAAACAAATTTCAGTCAGGGAAAAGTTAGGTGTCCTTACTTCCGTTCACTTACTTAAGTGAACCTTATTTTTTTTACAGCTTCATCTACTACCTTTAATTAATATGTAATTAATAAGGACTTCAAACAAGAACTAACATAGACGTGCTAAAATGCCTGGGTGCAAGTGATATGCATTATTCCTGTGAAACCGAAGAAACTATGACTCATCGCCCTGTTTACATAGAGCCAGAAGGCCATGGAAAAACACTGCAAGAACATCGAGGGAATCAAATCAGACATCTAACAGGAAGGTAAGTATCCTCAGTTCCTACCCATGAAGAAATCTATCAAGGACATTAGGTGAGAGGAAAAAAATCAAAGAAATACCTGCAGGTAGAACAAGCAACTCCCAAGGAAGTCAAGTGTCATCAAGAAGAAAACAGCTTCCAAAAATAAGGAAACCAGTAATACTCACGAAAATATATGAACAGAGTTTTTTCTTCATTCATTATTCTCTATTTGTTTACCCAAGCAATATTCAACACCAAAGAGCCAGAACAAGAGTTCAGGACAAGCAGTTAGGCACTCAGAACAAAAGCTTCGAAGGAGCTGATTAGATCAGGCTGACAAAACCTGACTAGATCTCAGGAGACTCACTGACAGAGCAGAGCAGGAAAAATGATCAGAAAGACGGTGATTTTATCCAACATATGACCTTCATAGATCAATGCTGCACAGTCGTATACTGAAAATGTAGCCTTCCTAAAATTCCCTGAAGAGAAAGGGAACTTGGAAATACTTGCACAAAGCTCCCAAATTCAATGTGTCAGTCATATATAAAAAAAATAAAGAATCAATACCATTGCCAGCAACCTGAAGAACACCTCCAACACGTAAGAAAAAACTACAGGATCTAACACACACGACTTGATGCTGAAACAGAGAGCATTTTAAAAAAAGACAGAATTCAGATGGGCATAAACCTTAATGGCTCAGATAAATTGAGAGAGTAGTGTGAGGATCTTGAGTCACAGAAGAGCTACATCACGATATGAAACCCACAACAGAAATGATGACAGTGAAAACACAAACAGAATTTGCTGAAGTACCTTATAGCAACTCTAAGTATAAAATCCTGCACAGAGGTATGTGCATAGCCCCTTCAAAATACACTAGCCTGTGCCCAGACATATAAACAGACAAAAGAGACATTTCTCCAAATTATTTTTGATGGGATTTGTCACTCACACTTTACAGAGCATTATAACTTTTTTAACCTCACCTTAGAGAGCTGAGCTACTTGTTGACTTGTCTAAATGGTGGTTTGCACACTATGTACTAGAAACATAACCAGTGGTAAAACCAGCTTCTTCAGTGGAACTAGTTTAAAACAGTGAACTGCCCTGACCACCTCTACTAGGTGCTGGTTCCAAGAAAAGAAAGAAGAGGCCCATGTTGGCGAGTTTACCAGCAGAATGGGCCTGACAGATCTACTAACAAAAGAGTAAATGGAGGCAGAGAAGTCAGAGACTTCTCTATGGCTCAAAGGCAAGCGACACAGAGCCACCACAGCCATGCTCCAAAGCACTTGACTGTGGGTCTCCTCCATGTCTCATGTGGTGTCTCTAAGAAATAATAATCTGTAGGCTCCCCGCCAGTTAAAAGCATCTGAAATAATGCGAGGGCTGAACTACAGCCCAAAGTGGTGTTTTCACAGCATGAAACCTAGGTCTGTGTTGCACACCCCAGCATGTTGATTAAGGGTATGCAGCTGTTCCTGAGCTAGCAAAGGCTAGTAATGTCCTTGTAGCACTACACAGGCAGTCAAACCTGGTGCTGAGATGTTCATACTAGATGCAAGGACCGATTCCTGGCACATTATTCCTCAAACAGTCCCCAGGTATGATACAGGAGAGCACTAGGTAGCATGAACCAAAACTCATGACAGAAAACCTTGCTAATAATTAAGCCATAGGCTCTATCAGCAGCGCAGTGGTTGAGCTCACACCCAGGTCTTACTCTCTTTAGCAGTATAAATTTAGTCAGACTGTCTCCACCAAACAACTCTGCATTCCGGATTCCTCCTCCCTCCTGAGCCATCACATTAATTACACTAGACTATAAGGACACAGAGAAGGCGGCTCCTCCTCTATCCTCACACCACTATGGAACTGGAATATGCAGCTTCTAAACACAAAAGCACATCGGAGTAACTACCACTATGTTATTCTCTAACTTAGGATGAATAACACAAATGTATGATCCACATTATAAAAACTTTTGACAGCTGTTGCTGTGTACATTTCTGTAGAGCTGCGTAAGTTTTTGTTCATCTTTCTGCAACAGTGAGTAAGTTTTCTCCTCTCTCCACCTTGCACAAACACACTCAGCAGGGATCCCCTTGGTCCATGCAGGTTCTAGCAGAACAGCATCCTCCTCCTCTATGCACACACCCCAAGTACTTACAACTTCATTTATCTAGGCTTCAGACTTGTTCCTGTCATGAAAACAGCATTAACTAAAATTCTGTCTCTAGAATAGAAGAGCAGAAAAGTGCAGGAATCAGGATTATTGTATCTTACAGAAGCTTTTGACATCATTGAGGCTGTGTCATTTATTTGTACAAGCAGATATGTTAGGAAGTCCTTCCTTTTTCAATAAATTTGTATTTACCAGAGGCCTCTTCTTCCCACAGAAACCTCAGCTACAGTGTATCATTATACTCTACCCAATCACATTCCCCCCCCAAGAAATTTTAAGAGAAGACTGGGAGGAGATACCCACTTAGACATTATCATTTTTGACAGCCAAACAGAATTTCCATATTGACTCTTTCAAAGATAAAACAATCTTTTCAAAACAGCATTCAGTTAGCTGAGTTAAAAAGTGATGCCAGTCCAAAAAAGAAAGCATGTGGGAAAGAAAATGAACTGCTTCACATGAGGCCCCTGCTGACTGCTCAACACATTAGCTGGGAATTTGAGAAACTGCTTCCTATTCCTTCTGGCCATATAAAAGCTCCAAACCAGTGTAAGACCAGCTAACGCACCAGCTTATGCAATTCTGGAACGTAGCTTCATGAACTCAACTGTGAAAGAAACCAACACTACAACAATGAAACTCATACAGGCTGACTACATAGCAGCAACATCTGTAGGTAAGGAAGAGAAGTAAACAAAGAAAAAAAACCTTAATGGATGGATCACAACTGAACTTAAGAGATACTACAAGAAAGAAATCATAATAAAAGCACACTTTGCTTCTCACTTGGTTGGCACAAGGATTTTAAAAGTACCCAAAAAGCAGGCTGTGCAGCCCCTGCAGTTCTCAGGCACCACCATGAATCTAAAGCAGGAGTAAGAAGCCTCCACACCATCTTGCCTTCACAGATCCAGGTTTGATTCAGTTTTAGCTTTCATGCGGGTCCTGTGATGAACAGCTGAACATGTACATAGGCACACAAACCTGAGAATTCAGTTATAAGAGACTTCATGGGTACATTTAAGCATTTTATTTACCAGGAATGAAAAGTATTCCTGAAACAAAATTTTAAGCTTAAACCACTTATCCACTAAATTAAACTTTACTAAACACAGACGTTAAAAATGTTCATCATTTTGTATTTCTTTCTGAGAAAAGCAAAGTTTGCTTGTCAAAGGTAATCAAATTTATGCTGACAATGATCAGGCACTGAACACAAATGATGCCTTCCACAAACAAACGCAAAGATTTCTCTTTTTGATCAGTTGTTATGAAGAAAAATGTTGGTAACTGTGTATCAGTATTTTTCTACAAGAGCAGAAGTCTGATTACTCAAAGTAGGGATGCCCAGCCTCCAGCCTCAAGGCTACATGTAGCCGGCCAGAACCACTTCACCTCGCTCATAGCCAGTTTACAGCCACCCGCTTTCCCTTCGGTCTCACATTAGTAACCGCTGGTTCTCAGCTTCCTGATTTCTTAGGGGCAAAGGGGACCGCGATTTCACTTGTAAGCACTTTCCGAAAGCAGCAGTATTAGGTAGTGCACACACAATATAGCTGAATCAGTTTTGCTGAGCATGTGCAGATCCTTTAGGAAGGTAAAACCCACTGAACATGCATGGATCAGCAGCACTACACATAGGCACACATATACTAAATTTGCTCACATGAGAGGAAAGGAGGAGGATTTTGGCATAGAAACCCATGCTGCTATGACAATGTCTGTTACACAGCCCATTCAGCTGAGAAACCCAGACTCCACTGTTTCAAAACTCAGTTTCTATTAAAAAACACACACACAATTTAACTAAAAACTAGCAATCTCATTTTTGCAAAACAGTTAATTCAGTGTCTTTAAAGCCTCCAGTTATACCACACAAGACCACCATGCAACATTATTAATCCTAAACTCAGAGAAGTTACCTTGCAGATTAATTAAAAAGTTACTACATGGAGTGGGTTTGGTTTTTTTTTTTTTCAGTCTCCAATAATACAGACAAAATTCATTTAAAGAAAATTAAGGCTGCAAAGTCAACCAGTTCAGAACAGGTCAGAACACTGTTGACCTATGCAACTTTCATTCAAATTCTTACAACTACACGCATCATGATACTGCCTTTCCTGACATCATTACACGATGTATTTTTCCACAAGACGATCTTACGTGGAACACAAAGATGAGTACTCAGCAAGTAGCATTCAGTATTTTGCGTTTGCTTGTTTTTCACAAAGTAGCCACCATGCCTTATTTATTGCCATTCACATACTCAAACTGAACTGAATACGTGTCCGTATTGCTAGAAACTACTGGAGTGATGGCCTGATCATACGTGATCACGGAAAGATGGAATTCCTGTGTTCCTGTTTTCCTTAAACAGCCTACAGGAATAATCTGGGTCTCCCAAGCCATGCCAAGCAGGGCAGTTAAACATCTGAAGCACCTGGTTCATGGCATGAGCTGTACAGTACAGCAAACTCCCTGCAACTGATGTCACTTACTTTAAAAATACTCTACACAAGACCTACTTTAGATGCTAATATATTTATTGAATTTGAAAACTTTTTAACCCCTTTTTATGGGATCCTTTTTAGACATACAATAAAATTTCCTCATGAGTCTTTCTACCGCATTCGCTATTATTGCCTAAGTGCTTGGTGAATATTGACAACTGTTTTCATACCACCTCCATGAGATGGATCATGTTAATCAGCAAATATAAGACCCAAGATCAGTATTATCTGGTAACTTCACCGTCAAATATCAGAGTCTTACTATCTGATTTGGCAGAATTACATACAACTTCATATCCTCAAACACCATTTCTCCTAACTTACGTATTTCTGTATTTTAATCACATTTTATTTACTTTCTTTTTAAAACAATAGCAATAATATAATCACATTATGTAAAATAATACTTGGCCTAACATCTGAAGAAATGTAGCATAAAAAAATAAAACATGTCTTAATACATTTGGGCATGCCCTGTAGCACAACTGATTTTTTTTCTATGGACAGAAATTAACACAAGTAACATCATGGCAATAGACTAATAAAAGATGAATTACTACTCTTGAATGCACGCACATAGTTCTTCTTTGCAAGAACTACATGAAACCTAGATGCAAAATATCTTTGAAAAGTTGTGGGCAGGTATGAATAGATATGAGTATCATTACCACATACTTTGGATAATGAAAGTAATTGTGAAATGGTGCTCTATGACATTACACTGCTGTGCAAAATAAAAAGCCAGGAAATGCAAAATAGACAAGGATAAACTACAATACGAGTTGAGAAGCTTAGCTGGCAGCATATTCTTGGCACAAGATTCAAGTACAAGACTCTGGGGAAGCTTGTGTCAAGCAGGTTTTCGGCTCTGTTTCCTAACAGAGATGCACGTAATCCTTCAGTTCCCTGCATTCCTCGCAGTTTGTCACACAGCTAAGAAGCCACCAGAGACTTTTATTCCCTAGCTTCATTTTATTTACTGCTTTCAGCATAGCTTATAAGGTGCCTCTATTAAACATTTACAGCTTTGTAACACTGGCGTACATCACTGCTTCAGAAAATTTCAACGTGTTGGGTCACGTCTGAAGTAAAGGATGATGTTTAAGCCATCAGAACCACACCAGAGCACTTCTGTGGGAATATCTTTGGACCACATTCCTTTTAGAAATTGCCTGCAATGTTCTGGTGAAACATTACGCTTTTTTTAGAACAAAACGTTAAAAAAAGATCACCTGTGGTTTTCCTTCAATTTTCGTAGCCTCTTGGATGAGTTATGACTAAACGCACAAGTCATAAGTAAATGGTCATGATAATAAATCAAGCTTAGATGACTTCACCAGCCATCTAGCCTATTCACTACTGAAGTTAACTACGATGAACCCAATCTGCTGTGGCACAATTTTATAATTATACCATTAGGTGAGTGCTGATTATGTAGACATTTCATCCTATCCTCACCTCCAATCAACAAGAAGGATTCTTTCAAAGATACTGGGTAATTCCTACACTAAACGGAATGATTATCCAAGCATTTATCACAAGCTAATCTCTTGCAGAGAACAAAACAAATTAATGGCTGGAACAAGATGATCACAATTTCTAACCAGAGTGCAAGTGTCTTGAATGAGGTCCTGGCCTTTGCAGCGGCATGTAATATGAAATCAGGTACAGCAAAACAGTTTGGCTTAACAAGAGTGAGCCATGTCTCCCACTGGGGTACCAAGCTTCTCAACACTTGAGAAGCGAAATTCCCCTACCAGTTTCATGCCCACAATACAAACCCAAAAGCAGGTTTCTTGCAGGTGACCGTAGAAAGATCTTCGGCAGTCATTCCAGACGCAAAAGGTATTGGTAACTGGGATAGTTATGATCTGCAGTTTCTTAACTTGGAATTAAGAAATACACCGGACAAATTTTGCTGCTGTGTGACAATAATAAAGATCAGCATTCCTTTTTTACAGCAGGATATTCTAAATCATTCTCATTTTTATAAATCGTTACCTTTCACTTGAAGGATTCAGAGTCTTTATTTCACAAAGGTTAAAGCTCATTATCTAAGTGACTGAGAGCTTCCCCTTTTCATGCTTACAGGCACAAAAATCGGTATCTCACACTCTCTCTAATTGATCCCTCTTTCCAAGTTACGTTAGTAGCAAAAATCATTCTGACATGCTTGGCCCAAGTTTGCCAGGGAGCGGAAAAGATTCAGTCCATCTAATTTTAGATGCCTACATCTGATCTAGCAAGACCCCTTTTGCCATCAGTGGGGAGAAAAACACACATCTAGAACACAGTAAACCCTATCCCCATGCCAATGTCAAAAACAACTCTGAAGATCTCAAATACCTTGTTGTTTCTTGGTGCTTTTGCCAATACATACTTACTGAACTATTCCCATATCTTACGCTTAAATGTCAAACTGTTCACAGCTGATGAAATTTTTTGCAGTGTGCTTATACAGTGCACAGCACAGCAACTAGCCTGGAGGAGACTGAGAGGAGACCTCATTGTGGTCTACAGCTTCCTCACAAGGGAAGGAGGAGGGGCAGGCACTGATCTCTTCTCCCTGATGACCAATGATAGGACCCGAGGGAACGGCAGGAAGATATGCCAGGGGAGGTTTATGTTGGACATTAGGAAAAGGTTCTTCACCCAGAGGGTGGTGGAGCACTGGAACAGGTTCCCCAGAGAGGTAGTCATGGTGCCAAGCCTGACAATATTCAAGAAGAGTCTGGACAACACCCTCAGACATATGGTGTGAATTTTGGGGGTGTCCTTTGCAGGGACAGGAGTCGGACTCAATGATCCTTGTGGGTCCCTTCCCACTCAGGACATTCTATGATTCTGTGAACTAGCATTCACAGACACAACAACATTTGAAATAAAATGCGAGCACATAGGAATCAAAGATAAAACAAAGCAAAGGACTTCAAACTCCTTCCAAGGTATTGAGAATGATGGTTCTGTGTGATTATGGCAGCATTTCCAGAAAAACAGCCTGTTGTGATTTAAAGGTTTTAAGGGATGGAGGACCTACACATGTGTCTCCCACTGCAAGGCTTTGTGTTGGCTTTGGATTAATCTTCTTAGCCTTCCCAATTCGCTCTCCAATTCTCCAGGAACACCACAAAGTAATACAGACACCAAAACATGTTATCATGGTCAGGTATCACTTCTATAATGACACAGAAGTTATGTTAACCCTACCGCCACAGGATTACAACCAAGAAAGGCACATATTTGTACATCTGGTCTCCGAAGATATTCCCCAAACAACTGAATTCCAGGAGGCAGGTGACCATGGTATCAGCACAACCTGAATACTTTGATGCAAAATTTAAGGCCTTGCGTATGGTGTTTTTTGGTGGGTTTTTTTTTGGGGCATTAGCAGAATAGTAGCATTTTTCCATGTTCCAGAACTCAGCAAGTCTTCTAACAAACTTAAAAAAAAAAATCATCTATAAACCAATCATTTTTCCAGTCAAATTTTGTAGTTTTTTTTGATGCAAGTTATCTTTATATTGTGTACTTACTAACACTTTCAATTAAGAAAAGAGATGTTCATTACCCTGAATATAATATCATTTCTGTCCAACTGCAAGAAAGACATTGCTATCAAATAGTTTTGCACTATTTTTAATTTTACCATCTCTGCTAAGCAAGAGCTAGATTTACATAATTGTCAGAGACTCCACTGATTCCTAGTTAAAGTAGTAACTTTAACTATGCTTGTCCTTAGCATTACAAATTTTTAGCTAATTTGTAAGAGCTCTAAGCTTCATTACATATAACTTATCACTCTCGGTCTGCATCCCCGTACACATCAATGAGTAGTCCACAGCACTGTGACTCACAGGCTGAGAACCACTGAATTGCAGCATTAAAAATAGTAAGAAATCAATTAGGAAGGAAGTCAGAGCCAGATGTAGCACTTGTGTTTGGGAATGCATTCAGTGTTGATTCACCTGGTGATGTGTGGCTTTCCACACTATCTTTTGCTAAGGTTAAGTAACAGTTCTGATTGCAATTTTTTTTCGATGTTTATAATGTTGCCAGACCTATCATCTTCCAGATAGCCAATATAAAATTGAGAAGCTGATTTCAGTCAAATAGTTCTGCTTCAGGGAAAACACTCTCGGGTCTTGTATATTTTTAGATCTAGTCTTAAACAAATCTCATATCTCTGTGGTTTGGATCAAGGACTTCAAATTCAGCCAGAGTTTTCAAAAACTGTACATTTGCCCATGAGCAGAACAGCAACTTCTGACAATGTTAAAACAGAACTGAAAGAGCAGGTTAAGGATTGGAAACAAAACATTATTCAGCAATATATTTGTCCATCATACATGAAGTCAATATTAACTGTCTTGTTTCCCATATAAATGTCACAGTAATTATATATTTACAAATTTCATAAAATGATAATAGAATGGACAAGTCAGTGAACATGTCTAACTGCAGAAATGTATTTATTCTGCTTAGTAGATAGAACTAGAATAAATATTGGTCAATGGCAACTAGAACTGACGGAATTCTTAAAAGTGGAGCTTGTTTTAGATCCAAGAACAGAATTAGGCTTAACTGTTACACTGAGAAGAAAAAGGAAACTAAGTCATCAAAGCTGAAATAACACTGCTGTCAAATTCTGTTCAAATTGGGCAAGTTCTAAGTCTTCTCATAAAAAGCAAGTTGACAGAGTCAATAACAAACTGATTAAGTCTTAGCAGCTACAACTTTATACGGTTCCATCTGTTCTGTACATGTGCCATCCTGGGTCTTTGCCAGATCTGAGGACTGGGACTCTCTTCTGTATTGTCCATGACAGGACACCCCTGCTGTGCTCCGTCAACAAAGAAGTAGCGCCTGTTTGAATACGGAGGTGACAAACTTGGAACCGTGTAGGATACAATTAATACAGACAGCCTGGTAAATAGAAACTGAGATTGCTGGTCAAGAAGAATAGAAAACGTGGATGAAAAAACAGAGGCATGGGAATATAGCCAAAGCATTATGTAATAATACCACCAGGGGAAACGAAACGTGACAACTTTCAGAATATTTGTTGAAGAAATGAAAAGAGAGTGAACACAATAAGAAAGAGTCTAACAAACAACTTGGGGAAAAAAAGTATAAAAACATTTTAGAATGAGGAATCCTGCCAAAGAATCTGCAAAGACAATAGATCAAGTTTTAAGAGGCACGCTCAGAGACAGTTTCTCTGCAGAAATATTTTTCTTGGTGTTCACCATGGAATAGCATGGTAAAGGTCTCGCATCAGAGTACTTCTTCATGGAAGACTCAAAGGGTCTGTTTCAAACAGAAGCGCTGGTAGAACTTAAAAACAAATTAACAAAATGGGGGGGAGAGGAGACCAACTAATTGCCAGAATGAGAAGGTATTTACTCCTTGAGCTCTGAAGGAATATTGATGTTACTGAGAAATGTAACAGCTAAACTACTCAAGATCATATATAATGTCTCACTTAAAACTGCCCTAGTACCAGTGGTTAACATAATCACTACCTTTAAGCAGGTTCTAGAGCACATGAGAGAACTATAGACCAGTAAGCTTGATATTTATACTGAATAAAGTGGTGCCAGTAAGTCTAAAACAATTAGGGAATAAGTGAGTAAATATGATATAGTATGGAAGAGTCACCAGGGCATTTGTAAAATAGTTTCACTTCACAAATCTAACACAGTTTTTTAAGTGAAAAAATGTCCAGAAGAGAAAGTTGGTTGGCAGCCTCCTGAATTTCAAAAAGGCATTCCCCAAAGCCTCTTAAAGAAATTAAGCCACACTGCAATAAGAGGTAATGTCCTTCTGTGAATAAATCACTGGTGAAAAGACAGGAAATAATGGCGGGCCTTGATGGTCAGCTTTTGCAGTGGATGCAGTACCCAAAGGAGTTCCATGGGAACCTGTTCTGGGACCTGTGCTTTTCAACATATTCGGGAAGCAGATGTCCACAGATGCTACTCAGAACAGAAAAGATGAGGGTCAGCTGTGAAAACATGCAGGACTTCTCTATTGCGAGTGGCTGGGAGGTGAAACAGGAGATGAAATGTAGTGTACAGAAGCACAAAGTGAGACAAAAAGGTGAACATGCTTCTAAATTTACATATGCATCAGCCTCTGAGATGGCTATTATCACTCACAGATAACCCCAAAATGTTAAGTTAGAGTAGACACACACAACAAAAGAAGTAAACTCAGTGCTCAGCTGCAGACAAACAGACAAGACTATCAGGAATTGTCAGGAAAGAAAGAGAGAACAAAAACCACCATTAAACCACTCTATAATTGCATGTTGTATTGAACGCTTCAGTTCTGTTTCCTGATCCCAAATAAAATATAGTTCAAACCGGAAAAAGTACAGAATGTTACTGAATATCTCCTGTACAAGGAACAACTAAATAAAATAGAATTCTTCAGCCTAGAGAAGAGACAGCTGAGAGGGGCTGTGCTCTCTCTGCAGCTCTCAGTCACATAAAGAGGAAACAGTTGTTCCCCATGTCTTCCACTGGGACACCTTGGTGAAATCACATGGAAACAGATGGCAAATGACAGGTTCAACTTAAACAAAAGGAGACTGTTCTTCACATTCCAAGTAATTAAGCTGTAGACCTCTTTGCCTTAGGCTCTTCTGAATGTTAAACGCATTCATAAGCATATGAAAGACTGGGCAAAATTTTAGAAGGAAAGTGCATCCAGACCCACCAAATTCAGTGATGCCCCCTCTGGTTCAGGATATCCCACTGGTGGTTTGAAAACTACCACTATGGGCTTGCTCTGTATATTTTTCTCCCTATGCATGTGCTATTGCCTCTGTTATAGGCAAGAGGCAGAGCTAGATGGACCTAGTGTGTACAGCTGGGTTTGCACATGCTGTTAGGGAACAGAAGAGAAGAAGAAACAAGACTGGCTAAAGAGACTAAGAGCACGAAAGGAAAGAGACAGAACATGTGCCACAGGTAATATAGTATGCAGGAGGGGTCTATAGGGCATAACTGGGAAGGTTTTGACAGGGGGAGGGCTGCAGGACTGAGTGTAACCTGTGGTGCGGTGACTGAAGAACAAAAAAGGGGAGATTTTCACAGAGGGCAAGGAGTGTTTTCCCTAAGTGTGTGTGCTTGTTTCAATACCAGAATCAGCAATTAGAAGTTTGTTAATTGACAATAAATTAAATTGGGAAATCAAGTTCTGATTTGAAAATTTTACTTCCAATTAATTGAATTTTCTAACACTACAAGTATTTTTCACTTGAATCTCCAGGATTCTCTTCCTCTTATCAAATGAGTGTTTGGTAGACATCAATACCTTTACCTTCAAAGCCCCTACAGAAACAAGGGATTCTGTTCTCTGAAACTGGTCTCAGTAGTGTTGAGTTTGGGGAATGGAACCTCTTAGTCTGTTTTTAGTAATGTGTCAACTCCTGAATTTCATGTTTGTTTCTACACAGGGTATAATCTACTGTTAAGTAGGAGTACAAAGAAGAAGATAGTACGAGTTTAAAAACCAAGTAAAATATCAAAAGGAGCAAGTGTTAAGATCTCACCTGTAGTAAGTATGAGCCAGGGGTATCTGCACTGGAACTCTCATTTTGTATCGTATTCTGTTGGGTAATAGCATCTTCCTTCTTTCGCTCCTTCTGCCCTGCTTCGTCATCTTCATATTCATCAAGGCTCTAAAATGAAAAAATTTCAGTTATAAGATAGTCCTTGTATGTTGCTTCACATACTTTCCCATATTTCATAAAATTCATGCACCAGTGAATCTTTTCAAAGATTAATTTTATATTTCAGAAAAGTTTAATTAAATGTTGAAGTGCTTTTTCTTTTCATGGATATTGGTACCTCCAATACAAGAATAAAGTTTGACAACTAACTGCTTTTTGTTAATCACAAAAAAAAGAAATAATCAAAGAAAAATCCAACTTGACAAAGCCCTAGGCAACATTGTCTGAGCTCAGTGTTAATCCAGCTGTGAGCAGGGGCATGGACTATACCTGAGGTCCCTTCCATCTGAATGACTTTACAGTCCCGTTTGTCATAAGCAATAATTTTACCTCTACGTAAGAGATTTTGAGGAAGCACGGCGGGGGGGGGGGGGGGGGGGGGGGAGTTAATTGTACTCTTCACTCAATAGCTGACCTTTTTAGACACATTTGCTGAGACTAAAATGTCAGACTGAATCACCCATCTTCATTTTGCTCTCCCTGTTTTTGGTTTTGTCTTTGCAAATTTTCTATTGAAAATTTGTCATTTTTAAAATAGTTGGACAGTCATTAATGACCAACAATTTACACTAACATGTAACATTTTGGTTCTTCATCACAAATTTTTCATACTAGATTTACTGAAATACTTGATTCAAAAGGATTAAGTTTCTAAAGCACTGGCTGCTGACAGGTGAGAGACAGGAAAATAGTTCAAAAAATAAAACATACAAAAAAAATCAGTAACACTGCTTCTGTTCTAGCTTAAAGCCACACTGAGGCCACAGTAGAAATGTGAGGACTTAGCCAGCTTTGGACTAAGTCAGCTACTTCTACATCGGTCTATTAGTTTATCATGTACAAATTTACATAAAGAAAAAAAAAAAAAACAATCTCATGTTTAGAAGACCAACTTTAAGTGATATGAAGCTCCAAAAAAAAATCGACCATAACATCACAAGCTGTTTTAATGCAGAGTGCTGGCAAACAACAGGTGTGTGAGACCTAGTTACAAAAACACAGGGAACTAACCATTCTAAGGTATCAGAAAAAGCTTCTAGGTGAATGTGCAACAGCTTGAGAAGCAGAAAACAGGGCTACAAGAGGACACAGATGAATGACAAACTACTTCAATAGAAGTTTCTAATGCACAAAAACCAAAATCACTCCTCTGAGGCTTAGATGCTGATGATCTCTGACATTATCTTATCCAAAGGACCCAAAACTAGTCAAAAGCATATAATGAGAATGCTGGAATGTAGTATTTTTTTTAAGAAGAAAAGCAGTGTTATTTACTAACTGAAAAATCACACTAGCATATAAAAAACTAACTTTGGCTGCTCCAAAGCAAACACTATGGTGATAGAAGTGCTAGAAAACTGACAAACTAGAAAGGTGTATGTTTCCAAAAGTGAACATAATAAAGTGAACGTAAGTGAACCTGAATAAAGGCCATTGAAATGCTCTACAGTAGCACTCATGGCAGAATCCTAATGCAATTTCACCAGTCTACTTCTAAACAACATTTTAATGCAATTGATGTAGACCTGTCTAGTTCTGTCACTAAGAAAAGGCATACCTGAAAGATTGTTACAGCTGAATCATTATACATTCAAAAACACTTTCGATAAATGGTATTTTCAAATAAAATAATTTTAAATAAAAAATATTTAATTTGGTTCTCTCAGGTCCATTTTTAACAGAGCATTTAAAAAACACTGTCACAGCACATTCTAGGAGGTGATCTTTAAAACAACATCCTCTACCTTTTATAAACTGTAAAGCTTAAAAATTTTGGTACCATAAGCTTAATTCTGCATCCTAATTTATCCCATTATCCCAGTAATCCATTCTGAAGGGACAAAATAAGAAATAATAAGCCACTACTGCAAAAAGAAATGGAGAGATCTTCAGCTCTTACAAAACCTGTCTTGTTCAGAGGCTCACAGAAGGTCTCACATAAATTAAGACTAATATCATGCAGATGAAGAATGATACTGTGTTAGAAAAACAGGAAAACTTCCGTATTGTTCTTCCAGCCTCCAAGTTGTTCATGTAAGAGAATGAAGATCCCAGATAAACTCAAAGAGATCATTTGACATGAGTCTGGAAGAGCAGCCTCTAATAAGCATAGGAGAAAACCAACTGGAGACAGAAGAGACCAGTAATCTTCATACACCTCAAAAAAGCTTTGCATTTTCAAGGAACATTCTTTAAGGAAAGCATAAAGCTCAAATTACAATACTGTAGGTAAGAAAAGGTCTTTGTAGCTACTAAGTAGACAAGTGCTCCTTTCTTCACAAATTCTCTCCTTCTTCAGGTACATGCTTCTCATAAGCTTTCCAGAGACCATCAGCATTCCACAGAAATATTCTTCTCTGAATACAATTACATTTGTGAGGAAGAATGTTCTTCTCTCTTTCGATGTAAGATCAGCTGCTACTAACTAGTCTCTTAGCAGTTTCGGACAGGAACATCATCTGATATGAAATTTCCAGCCACAAAATTTTAAACTAAGCATTTTCAGTTAGGATTTGCCAGCGGTGTCCATTCCCACCCTTTCCCTTCTTCTCAGGAAGGTTCAAGATCACAAAAGACTGCAAATCAATACCATCAAAAGGTATTAGACCCCTCCAAATAATTCATATTTCCAAAGTTAAAGGCTTTCTTCCCAAGCATGGAACAGTTAGCAACAGTTTATGTAAACCTAATTTGAAACATACAACCTGCTTTGAAGGCTACTGGGGCTTGCTCCCACCCCAGTTCTCTTCACTGGAGCAGACCCCAAGCCAGCTTGGGCCAACACAAGTTTGAGTGGTGAGAACCACAGAAGCAGCGGGTTTTTATTACTTGTTTCGGATGCAGTAGAATAGTCATGGACAGGTTGATCCTGACCATTTGCAGCTGATGTGGTGCATTTGGCTAGGGTTGCCAATGCCTTCCCACCCTAAAGCAGGTTACCAGTAACTGTCAAGGACCTTCTGTGGTTTCCCAAACATAAAGGTTACGTTCCCTTTCCAAACATACAGACGCGCATATACCCGCACGCTAATTTGCACGATGTCCATGAAATGCCTGCTGAGCACAAGTCAACATGATAATAATGACTGAATTTTAACGTTTTACTGCTTTTTACTAAAGTTAGTAAGTTTTGTTTCTATAACCATTATACTTAATAAGGAAATCCGTTTGTTTTGACTCACGAGGAAATAAGCTTTCTTATGCAAAAAAATACTTTACGTTCAATATTCTGCTTATGCACTTCTCCATCAACTTCAGTTAGATTGCTAATCTTAATGCTATTTATATTCTAGGCTAACTTTTAGAGTAATGAAAGTCAAGTTTCAGTTGACAGGTTAATTATTATTGAAAAATTAAAAATGTACAAAGTGTTGTTACACACTTTAAAAACCATTTTTGTTCAAACTGCCCTGCAGCTGAAACTGCCTCAGCCCACAGCACATTTCAATCAGATGGATCACTACGTTGCTTGCACTGTAGGCTTCTCTCAAATACTCCACTTTGCTTTAGAAACTAGTTTCACGTCATTGAAAAAGACATAAATGCAGTAATTACTTTCTCTGTCAGCACAGCAGAGAAATGGACTTGTAACCACCAAGGTGTAATTCTGGCCCATTATAGAATTCTCTCTGTCCATTCCCTTCCCCCTGCTTTTTTATTTTGCTGCTAGGCACATACCATTTCAGACTCTTACTTTCCATTAACATGATCTGAGTTTTGTGCAGCAGATATTCAATGTGACATTCCCACATCTGATCTTAATATAAGGAATCCACAGAAATTCTTTAGGTTTTCTAGCATTTCAGTACATGTTTGAAGCTGTAGTATAAACATTTTTCTGTAAACCTCTAGTATGGAAACTACGAGGAGAATAAGATGCTTTCAAAAGAATCAGACTGATGAGGGAAACAGCCACAAAGATATCTCCGCGTTCCAGCACACCGCCAGCCTGCAGTTTAAGGAAACATTGTACAAAGAACATTTCTAGCGATTCACTGGTTTGCTTCCTATAAACATTTGTGCATTGCTAAGAACAAACAAAAATTGGGGAGGGACTGTCTTTTCCATGAAAACGAGCGGTATTCCTACATGCAAAAGATCAGTTTCTACGCGTACACAAGCTGCTCTCGCCACAAGAAATGGTGCTGAGTCGAAATGTTACTATCCCCATCCCCCTTCCTGCACCAACTTGCTTTTGCCTTGCAGTTCTGCTGGCTGAGCACATATCTAAGAGCTTCCCCCTTCATTTCATGGAAGGTCAGTCAGGTTAGCTTCAGCAGTTTTAATTAGCCCAGTTGATTTTCCCTGAACCAGATGCAAGCCCATTCAAACTATTTATTACACAGAACTCCATGGATGGTTGCGCTACATCAGCTTTTTGAAAATGATGAGCACTTGAGATAATAACATATTTGACCAGTACAGCAAGATGTGCAAGCAGATACGTACTCTCAGTGAAACCCTGTGTTCAACTTCACATTGGGCAATAAATAGAATCTCTACACCACAGGCACCATCAGTTATCTTGACTTTTTTTTTTTAGCTTCTTAACCATGCTAACAATCTAGAAGAGGAAACAAATCTAAGCTTTTTCTCATTGTCCCAAAATAACTTTGAACAACTTAAAAAAAAAAAAAAATCAAAAAAATCAATTTCACCGCAAGGACATTTTCCATGTTTAGTAAAAGTTCAAAGTGCACTATCACAACTTCATATCAAGGTGCTGGAAAAGTTCAAAGGTTTCTACTAAATGTAAACATTTCCTAAAAACTTCCACAGTAGAAATACAAAACAAGATGTAAGAATTTTGGTTTTAACTCTGAAAAAAATGTAACTAGGTAATTAACTACAACAAAATACATTTTGGGAATCAACGTTATTTTTCCCTCAGCTGATCATTCAGAAAAGCCTGGAAAAGTTAACTGCAAATAAAAGACAACTATTTTGCACATCGTTTCTTTATAATCACTTTTCTTACTGCAGCACTGAGAACCAAATGCCTCCTCGCTTTACCACACACAGCTCTCATACGTTAAATACCATCTTCCTATCTCTTTGCACAGTATCAAACCTTTCTGTCATCACCTCTCAAAACACACAGCAAAAACAAGCAAAAATCCGAAACCTCAGTGATTTGAGATTACATTACCTTTCCCCTTCAAAAACACTGTTTTTAATCATACTTCTTAAACACACTTTTATTACAATGTCCAGACAGTACCCAAAATATTTTATTAAAATGGGTTTACAGTTATATAATCTTTTATTAGAACAGTATAATTGGAAAAATTGCATCTTTTTCACTATGCAAGCCTTTCATCAGGTTTAGCTTGCCTAAGTGCTTTTCTTTACAAGTTGAAAAACATCCTTATAGAGGTGAAAAGAGCTAACGTTATTCACAGGAACTATCCAAAACCTACAAACAGTTTTATAGATATCGATTACCCAGTAGAAGATTTTATTTTTATAAGAATACTTGACCTTAATTCTCACATTAAGAGAGTCCAAAAAAGGATTCTGAACTCGAACACCTTATCTGAATGATCTTTGTGCACTTCTAAAAGTCTACGTATCCAAATGGAGCGGTCCAATATCAACAATTAGTATGATCACAAGCATGGGTTTTTAACCCACAAAAAGAATAAAGGCAGGAATCTTTGGTATCCAAGATCAAAAGAGACCCCAATGCAGCAATGGGTCAGTGACCAGCAGGTGGGCCAGAGCACAGCTGACTGCAGCCATAGGATGCACTCATCCTTGACCACGCTGCCAACAAAGCAATCCAAAAAGACCAGCATCACTTAGAGATCAACAAGATGCACATCTTGCTCCACAGAACTCATAGCATTCGTGACTATAAGTCGCATTCACATTTTGTTTGAACTCTATCCTTTTCTCACCCATAATGAGAATTTACAAGTGCCTACTTTGTATACTCAATTATATTTCAGAGCACATACAGTTTACAGCCTTAAAATCCCCTTAGAAATGTTTCTGGAAAAAAAAAAGCACCGTGTTTGTCTGTATTAGAGCAAAATAACAAAGTATTTTGAATTCTTTTAAAGCTTTAAGTAAAACATCAACTACATCAACACCAGAATGTCAATTATCCCTCATTACAATAACAAAAAGCAGCTATGTTTGCAGTTTGTTATTCAGCAAAATACAGTGTTTGGCCACCACTGTCTTCAAACATACCACAAGAATGAGTTCAGAAGTCAAATGTTTAACTTAAACTAATCGTCAAAAAATCCTTTATCACAAGGCTTGTCAAGAATGATTGGTGGAAACGCTCAATTTAACTACTTAGTACGTGATATTAATATTAAAGTCACAGAGTAAAATGCCAGGGATGCAGGAGAAACTGCAAAAGACAACCTATCTAGCATTACTAAAATCCTTCTAGAAAAGATAAAAACATAACAAAACGGATTGGCAAGCTATCAGAATTAAGCACCGAACTATTTAATACTACACTCAAAGTTAGCATCTTAGAGCCTTTTCTGATTGATCACCATCTGAGAAGGGAAGTACCAAATGGCAGAATTGACTGAAGATCTTTATGCAAAGAAGTCAAACTGCTGACACCTGTTCCATGGGGAAATTATTATATGAATATAATAACGACTCATCCAAAAGAAGTACCAATGTCTTCTCTTAAAAAGAAAACAAAAACCAACAGCAAATAAAGGGGCTAAGAGAAAAGCAGCCAAATCCTGTTCTTGCTGTTGGTATTATCCACAGGCAGTTCCAGCCCACCTGACTTCCAGAACTACAGGGCCCAGACTTCAGACATAGCACAGCTCCATGTGCTAGAAGAGTGAAATTAAACATCCCCCTCCCCTTTGAAATTTTGCACACTGCTCTTCCTACCACTGTGCTCTAATCAAGTTTTGCTAGTGACAACACATCTTTTCCTTCCTCTGCTGATGGTTTACATCTGGTACAGCATTAATGATGACTACATTCTGTACATAGAAATCACTAATAGCATTGAACATACAAATCTAAAAGGTACAGAAGTGTTCCCAAAAATCACACACACACCACCACCACCAACAAAATTCATAATTTTGCTCCAAAGTGGAGTCAGTCACCAAACTCATCTCCTTAGCCTCCTAATTAGAATTCTGAAATGATGCATCCTACCTAATACGAAGATCACAAACCAGCAGGTGAGCAGGAGAAACCTGGCAAAACAAAGTTTGCCTGTTTCAGTCAGGAGGAAAAAGAGAGAATTGTTGAGGATGCTTGCACTGTTCATAGAAGAAATATTTCTCAGTTTGCATCATACCATACGTGTTAGGAAACAATCATCACAGATTGCAAGAACAGAAAAGAGAACTCGTCCTGGATGTATAGAAACCATAGTTGACATACAAACATAGTTGACAGACTCGATGCCTCCCCCCCCACTATTTTTCCTATAAAACTTGCTCCTGTATTAGATAGGATTCTGGCAGATATTGGTATTACAGGGTGTGTAAACTATCTGAAATGGGAGCAGTTCACCCACCGGGAACAATGGTTGAACAAAAGCCACTCAAAGAACAGTTAGATAATAGAGTTAAAATGTCTGTAACCACCATCATTTTGACTTCCATTGCCATGTACTTCTGCCAAAACTAAGCAAATAGAAACAATGCTCCAGAAGAGAGAAAGATATATTGTCATGTAGATAAAGGCCATACAGACTGAGCACCCTTGAAGAGCAGCGAGAGAAACAAATCTTGGAGATTAGCACACTATTTCCAAAACTGAATTATTCCTTTTAATGGGACCATGTAATATAGAAGGCATCTAATTCCTGTTTTCTTCCCTAGTACATCTATGGTACTTCTAAAAAGAAATCAAGATGAGATCAGTATGTGAGGAATGTTCTGAAAGGAGATCAAACAGGTTAATCAGTGTACTGTATTTCTAACTATCCTATCCTCTGAAGCATGCAGTTTGTAGCAATTTATATTGTCTGAATATCAAGTTGCATTTAAAATGTTTTTCTTTTAAAAAATGCAGTATGTTGCCTTCATAGGTTTCTGCTCTCTTTTGCTTAACGGGCTAATTGTCTTTTTTCTTTTTCCACCGAACTGAACCTCATTCAGTGTTTACACACAGTGGGTGTGGGATTGGTCAAACTAAACAAAGCTGAAGAGGCTGCTGACAACCAGGCGAGCGCAGACAAGCCATGACAATAGACTCAGAACCAATTCCAAGGGAAAAATAAAACTTCAGCACGATGCTTTTTTGAGAGTTGTACTGCATTTCTCATTTGGGAGTGGGATCATCTGAATCCATAGAAAAGCTGATAAAAATATCAACCAGGTTTTCTGCTCTCCCAGCTGTTTCTTTCGAGTTCTAATATAAATAGCTGTTCTAACCGGACAGATACAAGGACTCTACACTCAGCCATGGGGCAGAAAGGGAGAGGAAGTACTTAAAGAGCACCTTCAACAGGATAGGCACACAGCTGGATGAAAACTGCTGAATTTGACTTTCAAGGCAATACATAAGCACTTTTTAAGCCCTCAGCACTGATGTCAGGAATAGACAGTACTGATCGAAGCCATGCAGGCAGACAAAGCACATCTGCAGTACTGCTAGGATGGCAATACCCAGAGAAGATCAAAAAAGTTGCTGCTGCAGTCAATATTGTAACTATTTCTTGGGAGAACAGCTTATACCTACAAGTTAATCCTAGCAACAATGCTGTGAAGCTCTTTCCCAACCTAGACTTTTGAGGTCACCCTTTAGTTCTGCATTTGGAAAGAAGACCTCTTCTTCAGGGGCCTTGCCAATGATTTTTTTTTTTTTTAATAAATGCTCGTATCAAGGTCCAGGGCTCCTGATGGAAATCCAGTCCAGGTTCTCATAGTGCAATCCCATGTCCTAACAGCATAGAAGTCTTCTGTCACCAGCATTTGTACCCCTGCTTCTTATGGAAACGGTGCTCAGAAATCACAGTTCTTCTGTCCCCATATTTTTTTGAAGTCACTAATGAGAGAAGGGGGGGGGCGGTCCAGACAGTAATAATACTAATAATAGATTAATATTGTAAAGATATGAAAGTTGCACAATTTTCTTTTTAAATCAAGTTTGCTAAAAGTGAAAGATGCAGATTAGCTGCCACAGTAATTCAAGGGCTAGACAAAGCAGGCAGTTACCCTTCCACCTGAGCAGTCAGCGCTGTATACAGCCCTGAACCAGCTCAGCAGGTGTCTGACTCTTCCCATTCAAAGGCTCCGTCAGGAACTGAGGGAACTATAGGATTGACTTACGAGTGAGGAGGAGAAAGCGTGGGAGACAGAAAGAGCTGTGGGAAAGGATCATAGAAAGAACATGCAGCTGATGCCTGGTGAGAGGGAGCTACGCAAGTAAACTGAGATTGCAACAGCAAAAACAAGCAAGCAAGCAAAGAACACATCTGTTTCAATCAGGCTGAGAAGCAAAACTACACATTATAATTTTCTGTGGTCTTTCTGTCACTGTCAGAGTAATCTGTCTAATTTCCCCTGCAGCATTCACCCAAAATCTTTACATTTTCATTACCAGATCTACGACAGAGCTGGACATGCTCCTCTCCCAGAAGATAAGGAAAACTAGGGCTTCAGGAGGGGAGCATGCAGATAGACAAGACTTTGCCACTCAAGAGCATTTCATGTGCACGCTTCAAGCCCACAAAACAGTACCAGCAGGTTCAAGTACCTTAGTACAGCAGTAGCATTTGCATATGGTGACCTCAGAACAGAGAAGAACATGCATAGACACTAAAACAAATCAATCTAGGTGTGAGGAAATGTAGTATAGGATCATAATGGGAGGAATGAGTCACATCATACAGTTGTTTCAAAACAACTGCACTCACTGGAACCTTGCTGTACTGTAACTCATTGCGTAAGAGAGCTACAGTATTTCTACAGCAAATCAAACCAGAATAAAGCAGGAATAAATAAACAGGGAAAATGCTGGATAAATAAAAGCTTATATTTGCAAGTGCAGAAACAGTTTGTACAAAAAAGGCAATTTCCCATTAGTGTTCTTTTAATTGTTGAGTGACTGATACAGTTTTGGGGGTTTCTAGCCATACAGTCATTTGCATGCAATATAGCATAAGTCTTGGCCAGGTCTTCAGCAACCAAGAATTTCTTTGCATGTCAACAGATCTACCTTTTCAGGCCAGACACCTCAAGCAAATCACTAAGATTTCAGCTTATAAGGCATTTGTTTTCTTGATTCGAAACATCAACTATAACGTGCATTTCTCAACTGTAAAATAGGAATAAAGGGTACAATCCTCTTCTCTGAAGCACTCAGAAATCTATCCATTAAAGATGCTCAGGAAACTTTGTTACATGCTGTCATGGATCTGCTTTGTCTCCAGACCTGTGCATTGCTTGGCACTACACCGGCCAGGGTCTCCCTTGCTGAGGCACAGGATAAAAGGGCCATGACACCCCTCCCCACCATTTTCTACTGTGTGTAAAGAGAGCCCGAGGTTAACCTTAAGACTGATACACAAATTAACGTGCATCGTCTTCTCCATGGTAACTGTTCACATGCATTGTTTTCTATAGACCAAACTGGTAAACACAAGGTAATTCAAGCTTTACCATCCCCCAGTGAAAGAAAGGTAAACAATGTTACATATCCTGTAGGTACCACAGGGTAGGAGCGTTCACACCGTTACCATGGAGCAGCCCTGAGCCATTCATGTGTCCAACCCGACAGCCTTTCACTCTGACCAAAGAGGACAAGGAGAGGAATTAGCATGAGCTGACAACACTGGAGATGGGATTTAGAGCTCAATTCATCTCCTGCAATAATGTATCACAGCCAAATGATACTTTAAACCAAGAAAAAAAAAAATCTGTTCTTAAGAATCTTAATGACAAAAAACACTTTCAAAGATAAAATGATGCTCCAGTAGGGGTCTTCATGTTGTAAACAGGGGGAAAAAACCAAACCAAACCAAACAAAAAACAACAACAACATAAATCCCCCAGCCACCGCTACTCTTGCGCTCCGATCCAAGGCAGGGGAACGCAAGTGAGGAAGTATCCGAGGAGGAGTCAGGACTGAGGATTCTGCTGTTCACGTTATTAAAACGTGCTTTTAATTTCTCAGACTACAACCTAAAGCCTGCAATAATGTCACTTGGAAAACAGAAGGCTGAGTGAGCATCTGAGGGTGAAAAGGAATGTTTTCACAGGCGCAGTTAGTAAATACCACTGGCTCCTGCAGACATTCTTCCTTAAATGGAAATTAACATTGCTTTAGGTTAGGGAAAAAAAAAAATCTCTTGATACAATAGAAGTGATAGGCTAGCTATTAACCTTTTAGCACCTGCACTAAAAGATAGAAAAATAAGCAGAAGGCTTTTTATATATATATAAAAATACATATGTTATATATATATATATGTTACTTCTTGTCAATAAATATTTAAAACCGTTCCCCTCTCCTGCTGCATGATTCTTGTCTGTAGATTTGGAAGAGTAAGTAATCCAAAAGTCTCTATTAAAACAATGTGGAAATAAAAAAAGCCTCTCTGCAGATCTATGACTAACTGTATGAGGGCACTAGACAATTTAAAGAAAGGAAACTACTCCAGATAGAATCAGAACTGAACCTTCACCCTAAAGTTGAGCCAAACTTTATTTGGACACTGAAATAACTCTGCATTGCTTTGATTTTATTTTTACTTCCTATTTTTTATTTTCACATGCCCCCCTGCAATTGCTTTTTCCAGCCACGAAAACAAGACTTCTCCCTCCCCCCAGATTCCTAACAAATTTAACAACATGACAGACAAGGTCTGAGGCTCCACAACAGCTTATATTAGCCTGTGTCCATTCAGCCGTACTCCAACTCTACCTCTTTCCCACTCCTGCCCATGGATATCTACCAGCCTTCTGCATCACCTGCCCTGACACTGGCAAGCCACATCAGGGTAATTAACTAGCAGAAAGCTCTCTCTGTAACAAGTGAATAGCCTTTTGTACACCTTGGTCTAGCTAACTACAGGATCAAATGAGTGCCAGGGTCAGCACAGGCAAGTCAGATAAAAGCAAAGATCCAAAGCAGCCTGGACATGGAAAAGGTTAAACTCTCACAAAGTGAAAACCTCAGCAATTCAAACCACAGAAATACTGAGTATTCATCTAAAAGCACATACTAATGTGGAACATTATTTATATCCCAAAATAGTTAATAGTGTCCCTGATAATAGTAAACACTATCTATTTTTAAGGGGAAACAAACTATCGATTCAGATTTCAGAGCTCTGACACATGGCCGAAGTGACTTCTTTAACCTGCAGGTTGTATGGGCTACAGAACAGTCTTCCCCTTGTAACCTGCACGGCTGCTATTACTCTCAGTGGCGACAAGAGGACTACTACACAGCTGCAGAGCTCATCCATCCAACCACTGAAAGTTTCACCGCCATGCCACATAACAGCATAGCCCCACGTTATGATTTCAAAGGTAAAAAAGCCCAGCAGGAGTCAAGGACAGTGGATTAACATGCTCCTTCTTACAGCCTGGCTTCACATGCAGCTGGGCCATTGTAACTGAAAGAAAACTGCAACATGAATATAAATGAGCAGGATGGAGCGACAAGACAAGCTGGACTTCTTAACCTGGCTTTTCCACCACAAACAGCACAAACTCAGAAATACCTAAAGACTGGTCAAACAAACAGCCCAGCCTCATCTTCTGCTCATCCCGGAGCCTGCACTGCCCATTATTCCGTCCTGGCACAACGTTTACCTGTGCAGGAACTGATCCCGCTGTAAATTAATTCATCAAAACCCAAAAATGTTATTTTCAGACCTGCCACTTCCCCTATTATAAAAATAGGTGTCCACACACAACAAAAAGGACAGCACAAAGACAGGAACCACTAGACCTGGCCTAACTCCTCGTGAAACTTGTATCGAATTACCCCCTCTCTTGGCACAGATATGCAAAAATGTCATTAAAATATGTATACCTTGAATACATAGCATTCCTCACATTAGTAATTTCTCCTGCTAACATATGCAAGTAATTTTAGTAAGACATATCCATTGAAATCAAGTCTACAAAGATCATAACACAACTATTACATTATACCCTACGTACTAGGGTTTTGGTATTCTCTTATTACTGCTTCAAGTAAAATTTCCCACATTTTTTTAAATGGAACTCCTTTTTCTTAAAACAATTAGAGCTCCATTCACACTTCCATGACTTTTTTTTATTGTACTTCTGACATGGATTTATGAGATAAAAAGAAGGTATTCTTAATTAAGCTGTAGTAGTTTATATCTGTAATATAAGTCTGGCCTAGGATCTTTTCTGGCTGTGAATCTGAAAATGTGAAACAGCTAGGTTAACATTTGGCTATCTTTATTTAGATAAGCAAATAGGATGCAGACTGATTCACTTATGTGTCTCATTGAACCTAATAAGATTCTGTTGCAAGAACAACAAATACATTACATAAAAAAACAACAAACAAAAAGCCACACACACAAAAGAAGGGCATAGAGCAGTCTGCCTAGAGAAGCAATCTTCATCACTGGAGATCTTAAAGAACACATCAATGTCAGACAACCATCAGGGATAACACAGGTACAAGGACCCTGTTGGGACAAGATGACAAACTAGATGATTCTTCAAAGCCCCCTGCAGCCTTATTTTCTAGGATTTTATAACAGTAAACTCTTAGCAGCAAAAGTTGCAGTGGCAACACGTATAACAAATAAGAATAACAAAATGCACCAAGCATGTATTTCTCCCCACCAGCCTTCATGCATACTTCCCGCCCAAACCAACTGCAGCTGCACAGCAAACAGGGAGAAGCAAGCATAAGAAGCAGGGCAATCCTGCTATCGCACCATGCAGCGTGTGTGGGACTGCAGCACTCTGGCCCTTCATCAGAAGACACGGGAACACGCATCAAGAACCCCCTAAGCAGAATATTGCTCTAATCTAGGAAGGTAATAGTATAAAAAAAGAAAGAAAAAGTTTGTTCTACACCTGCTTTGCTCTCAAACACGTTCCCATGCATCCCTGCCTAGAAAGGATGCTGGGATGGCTGGAGTGTTTCCTTGAATGAGGACAACTGCTCTTATACCATTTTGATGTACAGACTTTTTCTTTTTTTTCTAAAAGCACAGAATATCAGTTCTTAAATTACATTTTTCCCCTCTTGACCTTATCCAATTGTCTGCACCACAGTATTAACTTCAGTTACTACTAGTCTATGGCATCTACTGAAAAAACTGTGATCCATACCCATTTTCCCTGCATGATTAGTCAAAATTACTACCTTTCTTACAACCTCTGCCTTCCTATTAACACAAGCTATTCACAAGAAGATTACAATAGACTTCTGTGATGAAGGTCTCAAAGATCCAGTTAAAATCCTAGGAAAAAAAGATCTGCTCAATTACACTGCCTGTTCTTTAGTCAAGAGAATTAAATAAAACAGATCTCCCACTAATTTACCTGGAACTGACATCTGTCCAGCTAGCATGTGCTGATCTAGATTTATGTTCCTGGATTTGTTTTTTTAATTATAATCATAATTTCATACTCAAATGCTCTGAAAACTTCTCCAGTATTCCAAGGTTTCTTGGAAACCAGTATTACTGGACCAGAGACTACTTTGGTGAACTGCTTTGAGCGCAAGTTATCTGGACATGCTCATTTCCAAATGTTTATCCTTACTGGAGATGAACTAACTCCTCTTTTGACATGAATACTTACTCCTGTTTCCACCAGGCAGAAAACAGAAATATTTCTTGAACATGTACTCCTAATGGCAAGCACTCAATGTTGCATAATAATACCAATCTAACCAGGAAGACAAAAGAACATGACTTAGATTATGACCAAATAATTGTTTGAGGAAAAAATGGCACATTTAAGTGAGATGGGATCCTCCAAATGAAATGTAGCACTTGGCCATGGCCATGCTACCAGATCTCTAAACTGAAAGGATTCATTTGAAAGTATCCAAACCGACTGTCTGAAACAAACCCCTTATTTTGCATTATAATGGGCTAACAGCACACCCACTATCAGGAACTCTACCTTAAATGAGAAAGGCAAGCAAGAGGCACAAAAAACAATACTAACACCATCATAGCTGATGGCTGACCATAACCCAAGTCTAAAGCAGTCAGTCCCCTGCAGATCTCTCTGGCAGATGAATGCAGCTTCTACTGGAAACAGGACAGGTCCAACCCAATCTGTAGTGGTCACAGTTCTCAGTTACAGATGCTGCTGTGCACTTCCAGAGGAAAGATCTGAAAGCCACTGGTTGAACCATCTTTCTGTCTGTGGAGCCAAGTGCTGGACACATTGGGGATTTATCTGACTACACTGGCTTTGATACGTGACTTATTTATAATCGTTTAGAAAAGAGAGACAAGAATTGTAATTTTTTTGTTTTTCTTTTTAATCAATCCAACAGTTTGTTTTATTTATTACACTCCAACAGTGCTTTAATTTGTGGTTTTCTTCAAATGCCACCCTCCACTGAGCTGTACTACTGGCAAAGCTAACCATGCTGAGCATTTAGTTATTCAACAGTGCAGACTAAACATTTACCTCTGTTTACCACAAAGCACATGCACTATTATAGTCTATTCCTAAAGACAAAATTTTAATTGAAGTATTTGTAAAGAATGCCTATTTTGAAACACAGCTTTCAATTGCTCTGTGAAACCCTTTGGCAAAGATATTGTGCATTCCTAGGAGGATTTAGTTTGCCGCAGAACAAAACCTGGGTTACTGATAGTAACTTGGATACAGTCACACACACACAAAAAAGAGAACATTCTCATTCCTCCTGATCTTTTTCCTTGAAAAACACAACCATCAACATGCAAAGTCCGTTTTAACAAGGTAATGTGAGGGTTATTTTGGTAAGTGAAAAATACTTATTGCAATACTGTTTCTAAACCAAATTAAACCGGTTTGTACTTCTCAAAACTACTACGGAATCTAACTTTGTAAAATCCTACGATATTTGAAGTTGAAGCTGCTAGCTTTAAACTGACATTTGAAAAGATTAATTACATTAAGGACTGGAATTGTACATCTCTATTTCAAATGCAATTCCTGATTTTTTTAATAGGATTTGAGACATGCTTGTCTTAAAATAATTTTTTTGTTCACTCCAACCTGATTTTTCCCCTCAGCCTATCAGTAGGGCATCAGAATAAAAACAGGCCTTAACATAAAAAAGAAACTTACAACAGTCTCAATTAAATCAAGTCTTCTCAGCATTCAGTTCCCATCTTCTAGGGAATCTTCATATACATGATAATTAGTTTCCTGAAAGGCTAAGGCTTAAATGTCATTTCTTTGTGTTGTAAATTCTAATTATTCATAGTAAATAAATCAGTGATACTCTTTTATTGCTTAAAGCAATGCAGAAGCTTGAAGTAATCATACAACTGGCAAAAATTAGGAGTTCCCAAAAAAGGAAGTAAAACTTCATTCTTCACATTCCAGTAGACTTAAAAAGGGCTCCATTAACACTAACAGGGAAGGGGCCAGTGACCTAGAACTTTACTCATGGTCCAAAACTATTAATGAAGTCTGAAGAATAAAGAGTAATGGGTATTCAAAATCCAACTCCTGTGATGTAGCAGGAGAATGAATAAGCTGTGCTCTAATTTACTCTGACGTGCAGCACATCATGGCTGCAGAAGCAGTATGTTAGAACAGACCATCTTTCAGGAGTCACATTCTTGGGAAATGGCTGATTCCTAGGAATTCTCACACGACCTTTAGTTTAATAGCAAAATAGTTTAAAAAAAAAATCAAACTTTTCTTACACACAAGTCAAAGAAAGAAAAAGAGTTGGAGGGGGGAGAGAACATCTTGATTTTATGACTACTCTAACATTATTATTGAACACTATTGAGCCTTATCCCGTCCACAAATTTTACATTATGGATGTCACATTTATTCACTACTGGAAGACAGAGACAACCTGAGTATGCCCCTTGAGAAACTCCCTCAAACTGTCAAAGAAAAAGACTTTCAGGCATCTCAATAGCCAGCTCTTGTTCCCTAGCACATGCTTTACTGATAAATAAAAATAAAACATTGACGAGTATTAGGATGACAAAATTACTTTGAACTTTCCCTGGATTGCTTTTGGGCTCCACAACTAGATCAAGCACTTTAGTCATGAACAAGCCATTCCACACCATCCCGATAAAAAAAGCAAGTGCAGATTTCATTTTTGTATTGCCCAAGTACAAGTTTAATATCAGCATGACTAAAGAGTCAAATTAAAATCAAAGGATGGACCTTATTTTCAACCCAGGAACAAAGAAGAACTTTGCCACCAGAAAGTACATATTTGAGGATTCATAGTTTCCATTAAGGGAAGGTAAAAAAAGAAAAAATTTCTTTGGACGCGTAATTTAGAATTTGGCTTTCTGAAAAGAAACCAAGGAAATGAAACACCATTCTTGAAAACACCAAGCTAAGTTATGCGTCACAAACAGTAGCATCATTCAACTTCCAAAACCATCCTGTAAAAAAACCCCACTATGCAGTCCATTCAATCTCTAAACATTTACTAAAACTTTTAAGAAAGAACAAATATTCTTCTTAAAATACTGGAGTAAGTATTTTTTCTTATCAGCACAAAGGCAGCAAATAACTTTTATCAAAACAAACATTATCAGAATGATTAAGATATTGGGATGGACTTGAAAAGTTATCATATTTTTCTACTGGTCAGAATAAACATTTAGGGCTGTTTTCACATTCAAATTTAAACCTCAGCTATCTATAACTGGAGAACAGATATATTTGTATGTGCATTCCATAATTCGCCATGATTATGAGTCTCCTAGATGGCTGCTGCAAGCAATAGCAGAATTCTTTAAAATACTAGAAATATGTGAATGCATATCTATCCAAATAAACACTGACTATTTTTGTTACTAGAAATACTTTTGGTTCTGTTAGCAATTAAAATGCTTCAGTTTAAGAATGAGGAACAACCTAAAAAATATTTCGTACTTAGAATAACTGTGTTGGACATACCCTTTCTGGATCCATCCCGATTCCATCGTTGAAAGAACAGTCGAATTAATTAAGCTCCCTAGGCCCCTGAAACATCTGGAAACAAAAGGATCTGAGAAAAATGTAAACTTCAACTAGCTTCTGAGAAAGAATTATCTGTGTCTCAATGTAATTTTCATTATTTCTTTTTCCTTAAAAAAAAAAACCCAAACCACACTCTTTCCGATATGCTTCTGATGACCAGTAACTCCAGCAAGGAGAACCAACAAAAAGAAACTTTTCTCAGATATGCTTCTGCTCATGGACAACAAGGGCAAGGAGAGCCAACAAAAATAATAAAGAATGCCTTATACTCCCCTTACTCGTATTAAACCATGATTAGAGTACAAAATCAGAGTCATTTCTGAAATGAGGGAATGAAGAGAACAGGAGGAAAAGAAACTAGAGAGGGTCTACAGAGCAAGAGCACATGAGAAGGGCTTGTTTAGTCTGCTGAAGAGGAAGTCAAGGAGCAATTTAATAGCAGCCTACAAATATTTGAAGGTTAGTTACAAAGATGATGGAGCCAGGCTCCTCTCGGAAGCGGCAGATGATATACCAAAGGGTATAAAATGCATCAACTGGACACTAGGAACAACATTTCAGTGAAAGGGCAGTACAGCACTGGGTCAGGCTACTCAAGAGAGACAATGGAACCTCCATCCTTAGAGGATTTCAAGCCTCAGCAAGACAAAGCCGTGGCTGACCTGATCCAGGGCTGCTGAAAGTACTGCTCTGAGACTTCCAAAGGCCACCTTCAACCAACATTTCTATGCATTTACAGAGCCAGTGGGGTGGTTTGGTTTCTTTTTCATGTCCTGTCTCCCACTTCCCCCCAAACTGGAAATCTCAGGGTCCACTTGGCTTTTATCTTTCTTATATTTGGGCAACAGCCAAGATTAATACTTCCTTCCTAAGATGATTCAGGCAAAATGTTCTGTGATTCAAAGCTCTGTGCAAAGAAGGATTCAGGCAGAAATCAAAAGATGCATCCAAAAAAACACAGAGAAGCAAACAATTTGGAAAAAAAAGCCAAGCAAACAAGTAATCAGATGCATTTGTAAAGAAGAATGTGTAGAAAAGTTCTCCTAAAATATGCAAAGGAAAAGCTTTTAAAAGCCAAAGTTTCTGGTTTTGAAACAGTCAAATCATACGCTAGTATTCATTAGGAGAACGGAGAAAGATGGACTGTTTAAAATGCACACACTCTATCTGGATAGATATATACTTCTTCCTGTAACATTTGCTTAATAAGTTACCCACCTCGAAAAAGTGAGCTGCCCTATCCAAAGGTTTCTTTACTGCTTTACTGTTCCAACTCTTACTCTACTGTCTACATACATATATATACAGTCAAGTCACAACTCGTATCACACAACACATGATAAAGACTGTATATTGAGCAAGGAGTTCTGAATGCCCAAATCCAGTGAAGGTCAGGTTCCAATGGATTTGTGATCTGATGGTTCACTGAAATCAGATCAAAGTTGATAAACTCAGAAATCTCTCTCCTTTGCATGAATTATTTTCTGCTGTTTTCTGGTGATGCATTCACTTACATTTCCTTCTGTTGCATATTAATTGGATCTCTTCTTTTCTTGGCCTTCCATTATGGAATTTGTAAGAGCTTTATTACTACTGAGAGTGGCAACTTCCTCAGATTTAAGGAAAAGAAATGGGACTCATGCGTTAAAAGCTGTAGAGGAAAAACAACCACAAAAGATTACTTTTACCACTACTTTTCAAAAAAAAAAAAAAGAAGTTATCAACCCATATACCTGCCAACCCTGCTCATCTTCTAAAGATAAGAGACAACATGCATGCTTTTTATATTGATACTCTACAAATCCTATTCCTTGCGTACAGCTGCGTGATCTTAGTGAGAAGCCAAGGGACACATGGGTGCAACCTTTAATGATTCATTTTGCATGGGACTGAAATAAGTCCAATGAAGGCCACTTGAAAAGGTATACTGGATGTATGAGTCCAATTGCCTTTCTAGTATACATGAGTAAGACCTAGCTCCATAACTGAACAACCTACAGTAATAATGATTTCACACCCATTTTTCACCCCGATTTTGAAAGGCTGCTTTCCTAGGTTCCTGAGCAGGACTTCTGAGGAAAGGCGATACAAATAAAGATAATACAAGCATGAATCCTACAAAATTTCATAAACTGGATTTGTCTACAAAGCATATTGTTTATTGAAGTCCAAAAGGTACCTAGCACCATGAAACTAAATTATTTTTCACAATGATTTGGTGTACAACAAAGCACCTTAGGCCAACTGTATTTTCATTATAAAGTAACTTCTCAAGATGGTTTTCCCAAATGTCCCACTTAAGAAAGGACTGTTTGATGAAAACAAATAAATCTGCAGTCAATTACTACAGTAAGCAGTGGGTGTAGTGACAAAGGCAGATCTATGCCAGAAATTAACTGATAGTAAATATTTTATCAAAATTAGGAACCAAAGACAAAAATAATGAAAATCTTTGGCCAAATCATAGCAGCATAAAATAAAATTGGTAAAGCCCGTCTTAGGAATTAATGCTGCCTTCAAATTAAGCTCAAGTAAAAAAGCACACACCTCAGTGTACTTTAATTTTATTCGGGTCTCAAAACAAACTGCAGTTAACCTTCCTAGCAGACATTAACATCTGGAAGTGACGTGCCCATTTCTGTTACAGTACTCTACGAGCAGGTACAGCACAGTGATTTCCAGTGTCTAAGCTTCAGAACACCTTTCCCCCTTGCTATTTGCTATCAAGGGATGGCTGTCAAGGGACATTTTATGGGGACTAACCAGACAGCTGCCAAATGTCTGAAATGGATAAGCGGCCAATGACGATTCCTTCTGCCCCATTACAGGCACATTTAAGTATCTTGCAGCATGAACTAAAGCTCAAAAAAAAAAAAATTTAAAAGTCTCCACTTTGCTTTGTAGTTCTCCTTCCAAATACTTTAAAACAGTTAAGTGGGAATTGTTCCTTCTTGTTATTTTTTGTCCAGGTTTTGGTGGTGTGGCTGATGACATACCAACAACACAAGTCACTCCAACAGAGAAGCAAGTTTAAATGTAACATGACTGCATGGACTGAATTCCTGACAAGTTTTTATTGGATCAGCTGATGGCAGCAGTAGACATCTAGCCATACTTCAGCAAGAACTGTCTCAGCCATAGTGCTATCTTCAAGTCTAGTATTCCCTAAAATCAAGGCATTCAATCCAGCTGCTGTGTACAAAACATTCTGACCAATAGATTAAATATTTAGAGGACAGGATTATGTTCTGAACAATAAAAAGAGCCTTCTGGAGATAAATGCCTTTTTATAAAGCTCTTAGAAATAAATCCACCTTTCAAGGATGGTTCCATCTTTTGAAGAGGATCGGTCCTGAAAGTAAAAAGCACTCATCTATAAACTCATTAAAATTATAAGCAGCAAATGCATTTAAGCGGAAAATAAGCACATTCTTGAAAAGCTTCCCAACTAAAAAAAAATCCCTAAACATCCATGATTTCAATTCCACCTATTTATATTGCACTTTCAAAGGTGTTAAAACATTTGAGCAAAAATAAGAACAACAACAAAAACCTGAACAACAGCAAATGTTTATTTTGTTCAAAACTAAACCATTTTGCAATTAATAAACTGATTTTTAATTTAAAAGCAAAATCCACACACACTTTTTCATCCCAACACTACCAGTTCTGTGATCCCTTGTAACACGTAGTCTGTTCTGGGTAAATATCTTCAAAATATCCCCCTCCTCCTTGCCACATTCCCTTCTCCCCCTCCTCACATTTTCAACTAATACTTTGACATTACTGGCCTCACTAAACTCAATCCTGCAAATTCCTGACATTCATGTCTTCTTAATCTGAAACGTAACTTGAGGAGATGGTTAACATTTGACCTTTGCTCTACCTCAGACATACCTGGAGACAAAAAAAAAGTCCAAGGCATGCATTCTGTATTCACAGTCTGAAAGGATGTTTTATTTTAAAGCTCCAAGCACACAGCCTTTTTAAAAAAAAAAAAACCAACCCATTAAAACTTGAAAAGGTAATTTAATAAAAATTCCCCTACAAGCATAGTTTTGCATAAACATTACAAACGCATACTAAGAATGAAGATCTAAAGCAATACGTAGGAAATAAATCCCTAGAAGTATACACCCAAGAGTCATGGTGAATTTAAGAATTAAATGGCTACCATACTAATGAAAACAGTCTCATTTAATTAAATTGGATACTATGGCAGAGAATGAACAACAATAAATCATACATTGATTACAGAAGTAGACACAGTACCTAACAGGCTATTAAAAAAATTAGTTAGAAACAAATTATTAAGACAAATGAAGGATTAGGTTAGGAGACAAATCAGAAATAAAAAAGCTAGCTACTTCTGCAAAAAAGAAAATCTGCCTATCCACTTGCTCTAAATGAAGCCAAGCAAAGACTCAAATACAGTTACCTCTGCCCTTTTCTTTCCCCTTTAAGGAAAAAGTTTTAAAACTGAATCTTAAAGATTATTCTAGCTTTTTATCCTCCCTCCTACTTTCCTTCATTACACACACACAAAAAAGAACAAGGACTTTAGAAGCTTGCTAGATGCACTTCAAATGGGTTACTCTCTCTGTTCCCCTCAGTAAGTGGGGGTTTTTGTTGTTGTTCTATTTTGGGGAAGAGATTTACTACAAATTAAATCCTCTCAACAATCAATGAGAAATGTTGTACTGATATCACATATTTTTACCTCAAATGAACCTGTTTGGGCATATAGGCTTCACATCCTTTCTCCTCTTAATTACTAGTGCATACTACTGCCAGTATCTGACAGTGCCAGAATTTTAAGGGAAGAAAGAAAAGAAAGGGTTGGAATACCAGGGATGAACATGATTGTTTAATGAGCCAGTGTCTCTTTGCTAGGAGATAGTCCCCATTTGCTGTTATCTCTATCGGCTTCAGGCATTTTGTTTGTCATACAGTTAAGGCATGACTGAACATGCCATTTTGAGATTGTTCTTGTTAAATAAAACCTGCAGCTACAACTGATTAAGGGAATGTCCTCTTACAGACATGATGTATGACACCTAAAATTTTAATCAAGTACTTAAAAGTAAAAAGTGAAAAATAAGGTGAATAATTTTCTTTTGTTTCCAAGAAATTTTCACTTTCACTTACAATTGCACTTTCCAAATCAACCTCTACCAGCAGCTGCTAACTCATGAAAACACTGACTAGAAAATTCGTAATTTTCTCTGAGCAAAATATTTTAAGGTACAGATGTCCATATCTACAAGCCAAGTAAACGGCAAAAACTTTGTTTTCAAACAAGCTTCCTCTATATGTAAAAAAAGGAGCAGACAGAACATATTATTTAAAGTCTTCTTTGGAAGGGCTGCCTATCACACAGAAGACATGCCCTTCCTTGTACCCACAGCTGATTCAAAGCCAAGGCCCTCCAAATCAAATCAGCTGCACTTATTTTGGTTCAAGCCTAGATGCAGAGCTGATTTCAGAGTCAGGTGGCTGTCTCCATGCAGAAACATCTGTGACCTACCACTGAATTCTTTAAGCTTCTTTGTCTGGGCAGGCTGTTTCCCACCTCACCCAGTCTGCTCTTGCACATCCTGTTCAGCATATTCAGTTCCCCACACCGGTACCACTCCCTCTAAGCTCACTTCTTACATCCAGTCATCTACGAAGTTCATAGCATGCTGGCTTACAAATAGTTCATACATGTGAAGAGAGCTAGAAAAGTATGGTCCAGGCTAAATTCCAGATATAAGGCAGCATCTGTTACAAACATCCTTGATGACGACATCTGTACAGTGACACACAAGCTCCCGCTTCTATGCAATTTCTATAGCCATGTCCAGATGCAAAATTAGCCTTTCCTTCAGTGTCATCCAAATGGAATCGAATAACCAACAGGTATTTTGAGCTTTGATCAACTAGAAGATCCCACTATGACATTTGAGTACTGATTTTAATTTAAAGAGGAGAAACGGCAGTCTTTCCTATGAATGCAAGGCTGTAATTAGCAAATGTGTTTCATGATTCCCCTGTCAGATACTTCTCTCATATTACATTAGTCTCTGTCTACTTTTGTGTTAATGACTAAAAACTACCTGCTTTTTTAGAATATATTTGCAATGTTCTAAATGTATTATTTTAATAATAATATCTGCAATATCTAAGCTGCACTTCGAAACAAATGAAAAATATTTTCATTTATTTCTCAAGCTTTTCTCTAAACACAAATTCTAATGGTAAAAAAATATAGTCCCCCTCCCCCACTATACTGTGATATTTTAGGGGATTAATTCATGATTTATTAGTGCAGCTTCCTAATAAACAGTGTCCAAGCGGAAGAACCAGCCCTGCACAAAAAGAGAGAAAAATCTGAGTTCTGAAAGTTGGATAAAAGCAGATGGTAATGGAAAAAATTCCACTTAGAACCATGGAAAAATATTTTACAGGCCCTACTTCCCTTTTTCTAATCAGTAACTTCTGATATGGACAAAATACTAGTCCAACAACATACCCTGGTTCATACATTCCTTCCGAACTTCAACCACAGTCCTGCTATGCAGAACCAATGACTGTGGCAAACCAACCAAAAAAAAAGTCTCTTTAGTTTTTGTTTCAGATTTAGATCACTACACGGAACTATTCATTACATAAATACTATCAGTTCAATTTCTCAAATTCACAGGGGAATAAAGAGGTACATTTTAAATTGTACATTTTAAATACTGGCTCATATAAACGTAACCAAGCTTATTTTCACATTTGAGCTTGGATCCATGTACATGTATATAAACTAAAATTTTGGTCCCTGTGTTTTAAGAATGCCTGTAACATGCTTTCCATTTCAGAACCTATAATTAAAAAACACTGTATACACAACTGGACTGGCACACACTTCTTTCTTCCTTCTCACACACAAATTCTGTGGCTCTACTTTCTCTTTGCCATGTGCTCATCTCTGTTTTTCCAATACAAGTTTTGTCTGTCACACACTCATTTTGGAAGTGTTTTGGGAAATTAAGGGAGAATCCAGTCATCTAGTCATTGCAGATTTAAAGCAGTTCATGTTTACTGCAATCCAGCCTGTTTTTTTTCCAGAATTCTTCAAAAAAAGTTTATCTCAGTCTCAGAATTATGAAGAAACCCAAAAGGCTCTATAAACACAATCTCAGATGCAAGTATGAGCACTGGATACATCGTGCACTCAACAGACAAAAAAAGAGAAGCAGCAAAAATGAAGATAAAAATAAACCAATGGATGACAGAAGAAAATCATATAGGAAACATTAACAAAAGAATAACAGTTTTCTTCATGTTAGGTTATTGACTGAAGTTATGACGTTCTAGCAGCAAAGGGAATTTAATCTGTTCTAATCTTCTATTTTTTCACTTTATTTACTGTGATAAATAAAGTATAATGATCAATGATGGCAGTAATGAAGCCAAAAACATGAGCTTGGGCACTTGAACATTTAGTAGCTTTTAGTTTGCTTGTTAATAAAACCTGTTACAACTGAGGATGACATTATTCAGATAAATAATCCATTCTTATGTCTCTGTTTAGTGAGCTGCTTATTATTTATCATGTTCATCAATTCTCTACAGATAGTGCAACGTGTAGTCCTAACTGAGAAGAAAATCCACAAAACTGTTTCTTCTAAACTATGTCTATAGTTAGCTATGCCTTATCATGCCCTATCAGCTACTTACACAGATCCAGTTGCAGGATTGCAACCTTCATTTGAATCTTTTGGCATCACAAACTAGGTATGGTTCAGCCAAATTTGTCCTAGTTCTCAAATATTCTTGAAGATGAACAATGAAATTTTCTGGTTCAATCTTAACTAAGCAGATCTACGGTAGAAAACTGTTCACTCAAACCATCTCTGAGTTGTGTAAAAAAGTACAAATACAGCTGTCCTGTTAACCTTGCAGAGAGAAATATGAAGGTAAAATTTGATATATTTATAGATTCATATGTTCCTTTCAGAATTCTAAGTTTTGTTGTGGGATGAGGTTTTCTAGTATCTTTATCAAGTATATGGCTTTAAGTCCAGATGTAATAATACAGACTTCAAAAGGTTCCTTCTGTCGGAGTCTGGGGTTTTTTGGGGTTTTTTTGCTACTGGGTACTTCTGTATGGGACTGTACCTCCTCTTGTATATCTGTTTGAACTGGTCTATAGGAAGTAGAGGCTTAAATTGTATGTTATCATGGTTTATGTTTGGACTCGATGATCTTAAGGGTCTTTTCCAACCTAAATGATTCTATGCTTCTATCTGCTTTTTTAAATATCAGGACATTCGTGGTCTTTGTCAAAGTTCTGTAACATATGAAGGGATAGCGACATCTTGAATTTATCCATCAGTTTAGCCTTTTTTGTTATGTACTACAACTTCAGTAAATCTGCCTTTTTTTTTTTAAGTAAAAAGGCCAAACAAATTTAAAGAAGGTTTTTACAGGCATATTTTAAAGGGACAGAAACACATTTTCAGCTATATCTTTACCATTCCATTCTGCCAAAGTGGTACAAAAGCTATTCTTTGTAATATCGCTGCTTCCTAACTAAGGTCTGTGACACACAGATCTCAGGCACACGAACCAATGCAAAATCTGTGCTGATTTAAAAACACAGCTGTACTTATGCAACATCATGGCAAGTCCACTAAACACTCTTGGAAACGGGAAGCAACACTGACATCCAAAAGTCTGAGAGTCAGCTAGGACATCACTGCATCACATTTGCATAACCACATTTCATGGTGCTCCCAGATCAACCAAGTGGGATCTCAAAGCAGAACAACAACAACCCTCAACCTAAATTAATAAGCTGTACCAGCTTATAAAAAGCTGAAGGGATGTCTACACTCATCATAATGGAATAGGTAATTAACTGATACCTTACAACGTAGAGAATTCAGGCTTCAGATCTCAGTTTCCAGTCTCTCTGAGCCAGCTAGCAGTAAGTACTGAAAGCTTTAGAACATATAAACATGCGAACAACCTCCAAATCTTTTTGAATAAACAGAAAACAAAAAAAAATATGAAGAATCAAAAAAGGAAGCAGAATGGTAGCTGGGAATATTTCATGGATGCATGAATACATTAATATACCCATTTCTAATTTTTTCGTTTGATTCTCAAACATTCTTGCATCTTATAAAAAATGTAACATGCCATGAGAAGTGGTTTCCAGTGTTGAGCTGCTTAGCAACACCTGCGTTCAAATAGCCTCCGGGTAAGTTTGACAAAAACTGATCTGACATCTGACAAGCCCAATTTTTTTTTAATTGAAAGGAAGAAGCAAACCCACAAAATGGGATTATATTAAAACACTCATTTATGTTTTAGACTAAAGAAGACTTTCAGATAATGGGATGCTCCTCAGTTTCTGCCTCAGGCTAAAAATAACTCCTACCTTTTGCTGTAAAAGTCAGCTGCCTGAGGTGTCTGTATTTCATGCAAGATAATTACAATGCACATCATCTTCAACAGGATACAAGATATCTTTATGTGCATTCACTGTACAAGTTTTCTTAATTTTTAGTTTATTTCCCTTCTCACAAATAATTACCTTTAGGGTTTCTATGTCTTTGTAGCCATAGGAGTTCATTAAGAAGTATTAAGGACACTCTCCTTTTTCAATTCTTTTGATTAGTAACAAATCAAAAGAGGAGAGAAATAGGCTGAACAGGAAATTCCTTCACAGATGTGTTAGGATCAACTAAACTCTAGCTATGCCATTATTCAGAAGCGTCTGAATGCAGGCCCCTAAATATTTGATTGTCAAGTGCAGGCCCCTAATTTAATTGTTAATATGCTCAAAGTGCCCAATTCCAATATACTTCACTGGAATGCTTCACTAGGGTACTTAGCACACCAAATACCTGCTAGTTACTTAAACATTCAGCTGTAGATTTCCAAATCTGAAAAAATATCATATTTCTGAGTTTACGAGAGTATTTAATACCTTTGCGAAAGAAATGTGACTTCTTTGTGAAAGAAGTGCTTCATTAATTTAACATCTTTATGGTCAGACTATCAGCAACGCTTTGCCGTTGCCCACTGTAGTACAGACTTCCCTAACACCCAGTTCTGTAACATCCTTTGGAGTATGACTGTATGCTGTTCCTATCTTTTTTTTTTTTTTTTTCTCCTCCCCAAAGCAGAAGCCTACAGTTTGGTATGCTCAAGCGTTATGAACAAAAATGACAAATCTGTAAAATAATAATGTATTATTATTATCCTTTAACATCTTCTCAGCATACTCTAGCAGAAATGAATGTAATTTAAAAAAAAAAAAAAACAAAACACCACACAACAAGTTTTTTGGCTTCAAATACTAATGTGGAGCATCTCAATTCACCAGATCTTCACCTTTTTTTCTTAAAGGACAAAGCCAAAGGACTGCTCTGCAAAATTTCTCTGTACATTCAGTTTTTAAATCATTCAGCACATCTCAGCATTTTACAGATGTTTGTAGCTTTTGCGTAATTAAAATGACAGTGTCATACAATTATCCTTTGAAGTATAACATTACACACACAAAAATAAGTCTTTCATCTTGGAGTTAGTACATAAATTTAAATAGCACTTTTCATATAAGGATCTGAAAGCTTTTATAGGAAAGAAAAAAATGGTAACGTTAAACAAGGCTATGTAACAGACAGAAGTTAAGCAACTCATTTTGTACAGGTCTAGAACACAATTTGCTATAGCACCAAGCGCTTCCAGGTTCCACTCCACCTCCCACATTCCAAAATACCCAGATCTTTACTCAAAACAGACTTCACAGAAAACTTTCAATATAAGTATGTAAGAAGCTACATGACTATTTACATAGAAGCCTACAATACTCCTGGGGAAAAAAACAGAGAAATATAAGCTTTTGACTTTTTGTTCTAGAGGCAACTCTAGTAGCTACCAGCTTCAGGAAAAATTACTAATCATTAAATGGTAACTCTGAAAAGATAATAGTTACTAAACCAGTATGAAGAATGGAGCAGACATGCAGGGAATCTTCGCTAGGTTCCAGCTTACACGTGCTGAAATTGTGTTTCTGCATTCTAAAGAAAGTGTGCCATGTAACATAGGATAAGGAGAGCTAATCAGTTAACAAAGGTATTAGTAAGGTATTGCCAAGTACTGTTGTCTGACCAGTGATCAATACAATTTTTGATATTTGGCTTGTTGAAAACATTCAGATTGAAGTCATGATACTATTTCAGATTGGATTTAGTCTACAAAAATTAATAAGCCACATCAGCACAAGTAAAAAATACACACACTCTGCATCTCAATTTGTTATTAACACCCTGGGACACAGACTACAAGCACAACCGCTGCCAAACTTAGAACAACTATCTTAAAATACTTTAAAAAACTAAGGCTAATAAGGCATTGGCGTAGTTCTGGCTTGGCAAAGCACTGCTTAATTGATCAATGATAATAATGAGTAATTCCTAGCTTACCCTGCAAAGACAAAGAAGTGCTTTTAAGGAAGAAATTGAGATTATATTTCACATCACTGACTAGTCTGTTCATTGCACCTTGGAAGAATTATTCAGATTAAATTAGTTCTAAGAGCTCTTAGAGCAGAATAAGAGTTCTTAGAGCTCTTTCTAAATGGCTACTCACTGTACATTGTTGTTTTAAGAGCTTTTTTGAAGTTAGGTTTGTTTAACAATCTGCTTCAGGGTACCGGAACTTTAATCAGCCCCTAAACTTTGCAATAAAGGTCATCTATCATAAGCTCAAAAGATCTTGAAGAATATATTTATTTTTTAAATTCAGGAAAAACATATCAAATTGAAAAGCTTCATATTCCTGGCCAGAAAAACAAATGTTCTTTAAAAAAATAAAAAAAAGGGGGGGGGAGAGGGGTGAGGGGGAGAAAAGCTGTTTTGTGTAAAAAAAAATAATTTAATTTAGTATAACAGTTTTCTGCTTGTTAATCTAAAAAAAAGACCTTAGTATGCAAATATGTACCTGAATAGTGAAGAGGATGAAAAAAGCCCTGCAAATAACTCATTTCTCATTTGCTACCATTTAATTTAGTACTCAGTATCAAAAACTTCTCTATCCTTTCCAATTATAAAACAAGTAGGTCAGCTTAATTTCCTTTAGTGCTGCTGGCTTGAAAGAGGAGGTAAAACAAGACAAAAAGTACTATGTAAACAATTAAGAAACTATTTTAAATCAATGACCCATTCAAGAATGAATATTGCATTTGTTTATTTTGCTACCACTTCAATCATTAGGAGCTAGCTTCTTATGTAGCCTTTATCCACATACAATTTGTAAACACAGGAGCCTCAGTCTCTACACTTAGCAATTTTTACATACAAGCAAAAAAGTTTCAACAGCGATTGGCAACACTCGAGTAATTTTCCCCTTTCTCTCCCCAGAACAAAATATAGATATGAAAAGATAAAATATACAAGAAAAACAAACGTTGATATTTTTAAGCTCAAGCCAACTGTTTATCTGGAAGGGCCTGTGTCCTGGTTTCAGCTGGGATAGAGTTAATTTTCTTCTTGGTAGCTAGTAGAGTGCTGTGTTTTGGATTTAGGATGAGAATACTGTTGATAACACACTGATGTTTTGTTTCTTGCTGAGTAGAGTTTACACTGGTCAAGGACTTTTCAGCTTCCCGTGCTCTGCCAGGTGCACAAGAAGCTGGGAGGGAGCAGAGCCAGGACAGCTGACCCAGACTGGCCAAAGGGCTATTCCATACCATATGACATCATGCTCAGTATATAAGCCGGGGGAAGAAGAAGGAAGGGGGGGACATTCGGCATGATGGCGTTTGGCTTCCCAAGTAACCGTTACGCGTGATGGAGCCCTGCTTTCCTGGAGATGGCTGAACACCTGCCTGCCGATGGGAAGTAGTGAATGAATTCCTTGCTTTGCTTTGCTTGTGTGCGTGGCTTTTGCTTTCCCTATTAAACTGTCTTTATCTCAACCCATGAGTTTTCTCACTTTTACTCCTCCGATTCTCTTCCCCATCCCACCGTGGGGGGAGTGAGCGAGCGGCTGCATGGTGCTTAGTTGCCGACTGGGGTTAAACCACGACAGCCTGGATACTTCTAGATGTTAGAGCACACAGGCTTCTTATCTGAATTATTAAACGAGTAAGAGATTGGGTTTTGGTAACTAAAGAGGACATTACAGAAGGCCAGGTTATAGAAAATAACTTGCTGTTTTGTACTGACCAACCACATGTGGTTGGTTCAGATAATAAGATATTTATGTTTCCACTTGAAAGGTCTTTTAACAAGATACTTATTACAAAAGTCTGCCCTTATTACAAATTCTGGTAAACTAAAAGGAGCTGGTTAGTGAGGTCACCTCAACTTGGCCGCACAAGAACTTGTATGATGATGATCCAGAACTTCTCATTCAAAGCGGTACAACAGTCAGGGCTTGTATCTCAAAACAGAAGAGCATACAAAAAATTTCTAAATCTATCTGGATGAATAACCTACTTCCAAAAGCAAAAGTCTGCAAGGGAACATGTGATGGATGTGCATGATCAGCCAAAAAAACCCTCATCTTTAGGTATGGTTCCACAGCGGCTTGAGCCAAGGGTTACATTAGATGAACCATCTTCCTCAACAGATGAGCCACAAAAATCTAAAAGTTCACGTGCTTGCACAGAGTGAGGAAAAGTACCACAGCACCCTCAGTCAAAGAAAAAAAAAAAAAAAAAGAGGTCCTCAGGGACAGCAGTAGATTGATGGGTATAAGTAACAGACTGTCAAACAAGAGCAAGAGAACAGACCAGAGATCCCGGCAAATGAAACAGAATTAAATTAGAAAATGCTAGAATGCCTCTTAACCATTATGGCAGCCTTGCTCTAGAATAACTAGTGAATAGGGATCATGACACGAGGCCGCGTTGGGGTTTTTGGCGGAAGAGGAGGAAATAATAATCACAAAAAGGTGGCTCATCATATATAAGGATTCTTAGAAATGCGGATCTCATTGCCCAATTATTTTTTTGTATGCTAACAGCTTACACAGGTTCAAGGGGAGACTGAATGAGTACTTGGCAGATAGAAATTAAAATTAATTTGTCTATTTAGAAACCTTCATCTGATGCTTCAAGTCTTCAAGATGAAAACTGCCAAGAGGCTAGAAAACTAATTCACAGGAAATACCCAAGAAGATTTCTACATTCTTTTTCCTTGCTATATATCTGTTTATGGCCATCATAGGAGCAGGACACTGAGCCAGGTGGCTCAGTAGTAGTAGAAGTAGTAGTAGTAGTAGTAGTCAGACCCACTATAATCAGTCTTATTTTCTTACAGTGTACAGAGAGGAAAAATTACGCTAGTGTTTTACAAAGTAATTAGATGCACCTCAAGTGCATACAGCAGGAAAAGACTGGTCCAGGTGACCGCAGGTTTCAATTGAAGTACCATGTTCCTGCAAACACTGAGCTGCATATTGCATGGAAAGTAATTCACAAAATACACACCACTAACTACAGCAGACAAGCAGGACACGCGCAGGTTCCTATGACTCATAAAAAGAATTAGCAAGGTCAGAAAGTACCGAGAGGAGGAACGGCGAAAGAGAGGAAATCCCAATTGCTACTTGCTTGGCTTCTGCCTACCACTCTGGCCTCTGGTCATTGATGTTATTTGGCACAGACATTATATATACAGAAGAATAACAGTTATTCCACAACACTTTTTCCACATCTGAGTGCTGTATACATTCTGCCCAACTATCCTGCTTCTGTGCCTCAAATCTCATTACAGCATCTCTTATTTCTGCTGAGTAAAGCATGCCTAGGTTGTTACTCTGCCAAAAAAACAAAAGCATCTTTTTTCCAGTTTTCCCAGGCAGCCACCGAGTACAGAGCTAGGCTTTTTGCAGCACTGCATGGCAGGAGACAACAGATGTAAATTTAGAGAGGTTCTGACCAAAAGAAGAGAAAACACTTTCATTGTAAGGACAGTCAAGCACTGGAAGGGCTGCCCAAAAAGGCTGTGCTGTCTTCATCCTTGGAGGTTTTCAAGACCTGACTGGATAAAGCCGTGAGCAAACAGGTTGGATTAAAGACCTCCTGAACTTCCTTCCAACCTTAATTACGCTTCGATTCAAGGTCTACACACAGAAGGCACTCAGTGCTGCCCCAGACTATGCTTCTACAAGGCTCTCACCTACTAAAGTCTCCAACTTAGAGAGGTTCAAAACATTAGTTACCTACGTAGGCTTCAGATCAATAAGATTAATGCTGTCTCATTGTTGATGAAGTACTGCATAACACACTGTGCAAAGCCCGTGCCTAGCACATATTTTTGTTTCATATTTTTGTTTGAAGGTAGGTGAGAGTTGAGAGTTAAGATAGGTAAAATTTGCAGTTGACATGGTGTTATTTTGTTTCTCTGAGGGTTTTTTGTTTGTTTGGTATGTTTTGTTTTGTTTTTTAAGCTTACCTTCACCCAGGATGATGTTCTCATATTAGGCAAGAAACCTGGCTACATTTAAGATGACATATGATTATTACATGGTAAGACTATACGATAGAGTTGTATATGACATTTGCAGGCCTGGAGTAAGAGACCTAAATGTTCTGTCCAGTCCTTCCTAGCAACATGCAAGCAGATCCAATTCAGTAAAATCCTGAAATAAAACATCAGGGTTGTGGTTTTTATTTTAATTTCCCATGACCTTGTAAAGCACGGGAAATAGTCATCCACCTACGGTCTTTCAATTGGAAAGTATTTAAATACACAACTCCAACTTAAAAAGTAGCAGAGAAAAACATACATGAGTTTGCATATATGTAATGAATGCAAACCAGATAAAGATAGTTTTAAGAAATTAGTATAAACTTGTGTGGAACTGAACACTTAACAGTGACCTCTCCAAAAGTCCCCTGTACACTTCGAGCTACAGGAGGATTTAGAAAACAAGTATACTCCAGAGATGCAATGAAGTAAGAAGCATGAGAAGTCTGTGCCAATAAATATTTTGCATATCAATTCATATTATCGTATTTAATTTAGAGTTGGGGTGGGATTTGTTTTAACCTTTCCTTGTGAAAAAGGAATCTATTTCCCACCAGCTCTTACTGGGATATACAGAAACTACATTTTTGACACAGAAAATTTATTTTTAAGTGGCACAGAAAGATCTGATCAAACTCGGCTGCCATCAGAGGTGCATGAATAATCAAGCTGCATAAAGCAAAACTAACATAGGGTAAGGTATAGTCAAGAGTTGGATGGTTTTTAGGGGGGTGGTTTTTTGCTTCTCTCACATAGGAGGTGGAGGGTTATTTGTTTTGGGAGGTTTTGTGGTTTGTTTGCGTTTTATTCTGGCTTAGTTCTTTTGAAAGTAACACATCTGGGATACAGTACATTCGAAGCACAAACAGGCTGCTGGAAAGTTATAATGCAAGTCTGGATGAATGACTGCGGAAATTAATCCATTCATGGCTTTTACTCTCCTGTTTCCTCAGAGAAAGTTACATCTGTGGAACACGGTGGAGAAGGGTTGTATTTTTCACATTTTTCCCGTTTTTTTGATTAATAATTATTTATGAAAGTAGCTCTCACAAATAAAAAAAAAATATTGTTATGAAGACATACATACCCCCCAGGCTAGACAGAAATCTCTCACTCTTTTTATTAAAAATACCCTACTTTCCCTTTTTTGAAGGAGTATTCTCCAGCCTACTGAACCTACAGTAGAAAAACAAAAAATTAATTATAGACTGATTTCCTTTTAGCTTTGGAAATTAAGAACTAGAATCAGCACAGTTTCACCAGAAACAGTCAAACCAAAGTCAAAATGGGAAGTCTAAAATGCATACAGTCTATCATTTGTTCTTTCTAGTACAGAAACAAACACACAAGTCTAATTTTATCTTAAAATATATTTTGTATTTCATCATTTATTCCAATCATCTCCTTGTGGATGTGTTCAAGAAATGAGTCTCTCAGTAATTAGTTCTGAATATTCAGGTGCGGGATGAATCAGGATCCCCAAAGCCATGAAGGCATTTTGAAGACATGACAATTCCAAACACTGAGGTTTTAGAAGCAGCAGCTTTGGAGTGCTTCTCTATTTATCCTTTCATTTTCTTCAACCTTCAGGGTTTACTCATTAAGTTATTATTTCCTCCACAGCTAAGAATATTACAACTTACTTTTGAAGACACTGTTACAAATACCCAAGATTGCTATTTAATCCCATTACCTCCAGAAGACAGTTCTAAATAAGTGCTAGAAGAGATGAGATAGCGAAGGTGGATTCAACTGGAGAATGAAGCCAAAGTACCAACTCATTATTCATCATTCAGGGTAGTTTCATTAAAATATTATAAAGTTTTAGAGGTTTATAATATTGTTTAAATACTAAATAGTTAAATATCAAAATACCACAAGTCTTCCACAGAAAATCTATTTTAGTATTACTCTTCCTAAGTATTAATAGCTTCATCTACCTGAAACAATACAACGGAGCAACAAGACGGACTGACCTCTTGCCATCTTTCAAACTACTTATTTTTTTGTCCTCCTGACTTGGAAAAAGCAAGAGTTTTCCAGCACTTCCGCTACCAAAAAGAAACTAGAAAACCCTGAGCAATTTCCCTCACATAGACAATTTTAACGATTCAGCTGTATTAGTGTACACAGTTCTCATATTAGGGTTTTCTGCACCAGTGGTTTCAGAAACTTTGAAAGTTTCCTTCAAGGGTGAAGAAGGGCCTTTGACTTGGTCTCCCTGTAGTATCCTTAAAGCCAAACTGGTTAAATATGGCCCACAGAAGTGTACTATTAGGTGGTGGAATGCTGGCTGCATCTTCAGGCTCAAAAGGTTGAAATCAACGTTATCAACGTCAACTGGCAGCCAGTTAAGTGGCATCCCTCGGGGGTTGATATTAGTGCCAATAATACGCAACATCTTTATTAACAGCCTGAACACTGGGATGGAAGGTACTCTAAGCGAGTTTGTGGCTGACACCAAACTGGTAGGGTAGGGAGAGGTTGAGTGGCTGGAAGGCAGAGCTGCTATTTATACTAGCCTGAACAGGCTGAATATATTCAAAACTTTACTAGACAAGACCCTAAGCAACCTGAACAAAGCTGGCCCCGCTCTGAGCAGGAAATTAGACCAGATGACTTTTTCACAGAGATGCCTTCCAATCTATATTACTGTTATGACTCTTTGCCTATTACAGTGTAACGTATCATACACTAATGCTGAAAAATCTTTAGTACCTAGCTTTGAACACATGATCAGACCCAGAGCAGGTTGTGCATATCTGTCTCTTGTGATGAAGTTTCAGGTACAGTATAACCTCACAATATTATTATTCATATTTAGGGTACAAGTTTAAATCTCTTGAAATTAACCTGAAGTTGTTATTATTTTCACATTTATATGTCTGAGCCACTAGTTTCAAATAGCCAAAGCAGCAGAAGTTTCTTTTTGATTTGTAGGAAACCATCAACCTACCACTTAAGTGAAACATTTCAATTTGAGGATTAGATTAAGGCATTTTTATAAAACAACAATAATTAAATATTTTCAGAGCAATTACTTGTTACAGTGAAGCTAGATACAACTTTTGAACTGTCGGATAAGGAATTTTCAGCAATACTCAGCAGCAGGTGCACTTCAGTGCAATAACTGGTCATATCAACACTTCTCTCCCTGTGCTTTTCAATGAGACTGAAGTCACCCAATTTCCACTGGAAAGCAAGACGCTTCATATATTTCAGCATCAAAGTAGACAAATGTACAGCTGACACGCTGTTTCCACTCTTTGCCCTACAGTATTTTTTTCCAGATTATCTTGTCTTTTAAGTAAGCTTTAGGAACAAACCGTGACGGGATAGACAGTGTTTCAGTCTTCAGTACTCAAGAAATAGCCTAGAAAGAGCACAAAGGAGTATTTATCTTCAGTCAACCAACATCTACATTATTTAAGGTTACTGGCTACATGACAGACTGGCAAGAAAAGGCAGTAACTGGCAAGGCTGAACATTAAGACGCTTTCAACCACGAATTACAACCTAAACTAAATGCTTTTCTTACTTTCTGTAGAATTCAGTACTCAACAGAAGAGGAAATACTTTACTTACATTGCGTTTATTTTCCACCTAGTAACTGTATCATTTCAGATGATTCACCCCCAAAACAGAAGAGTGAAAAAACGCAACCGTACAATAATGTTTTCCAATTACACCTAACTATTAAAAGATCACTTTAAAAACCAACCTTCCCAAAATTGCACTTAGAGATAAATGCAAAGTCAGAAGAATTAGAAGGGAAATTAACAGCTTCTGATACTCTTCCATCACTGTTCTTCCCATTCCAGTAGGAACGAGTGCTGAACTAAAAAACAAAGTACCTAAAAGAATCGCTACTTTCTGGTTGAGTCCTGTGAATTCCAGCTGTAGGTACTTGTCTACAACCTGTTTCTCTACAAAAATAGCCTTATTAAATTCAGCAAGAATAAAGTTATCCGTATTACCTCTTAAACAGAAATTACACTACTTACATATATCTTTTCCACTGGGAAATTACTGCACTGCCTAGCCTTATTCCAAAGCAGTGCTATCCTAGGGCATAGAGACCCCAGGTCTGGAAGATGCACATGCAGTGATTTAGAAGCTGCTACAAGGGTTCTGGAATTGAAAATAACTTTCCAGATTTCTAAGTTTATGTGATTTATTTGCCCAAATATTGCCCTTACCTAGCTAATTGTCAGGATATTAAAGCATACCGTTAAACACAGGGTGGGGGCGTAAAAAAGAACAAGCACATAAGTTTATCACATGCTAAAAAAAGATGGAAAGAAAAGAAAGAATATGCCCTTGAACAGGTATTGCCCAGGGGCTTGGTCAAAGTCAGAATTTACAAAGGCATCAACAACAAAACAGACTGGATGTATACAATCTTGATAAGATCCTTTTACCAGAATCTAAGAATGCCTATATTGCTTCTTTCACCCTGCCACATCTGAAGGAAGAACCATAAATGGAACCCTAATAAGATGAATGTGTTAACTAGACAAAGCAAACAGAAGGATGGCCTAAGGTATCATGAAGGGTCATCCAGGTCAAATAAACATATTTCAGACTTCCATCATAACGCTAATACCTCTGCATGGATGGTAAGCATATCTGTGGTCAGAAACGGGGCGGGGGGGGGAAGAGTCCAATATTTTGAAAAAACACTTATTGAGACTTTTTCCCCCCAACATATGCAAAAAGCAAGTTGTTTTATGAGAAAATGCACAGAGATGTTAGACAATGCAAAGACACTACCTCATTAATATGAAGAAATGGCTAGAACTGCTCTTTTATTTAACTTAATCCTTAGGTAGTGAATCACTAAGGAAGATACTGCTGAAGGCAAACTTCTGGTCAAAAGAGTCCAACCACTAGTGCAGGATTCCACTCCTCTCTCTAGTTTCCAGCCATTCAGAGAAGGATCTCAATTCCTTTACAACATACCTGGTAATTGCTATGCTTGACACATTTGGCATTTAAAATTTCCTTAAGTTTTTCCAACTGGAACGCAGCAACTTTCTGTCAGTCTACACAACTCGGCACGCTGGACGACTCTAGTAGCAGAAGCTCTTTCTTTCCCCACAGAAAGAGCTCATTGCTGTCTCCTTACTACCTACCAAGCACCACATATGCAGCACCTTCTGAAGAGGCAGACAGACACCTGGTGGCAAGCCAACAGTGTGGTTAAGAAGTCCTATCCTTATTGCTGTTAATAAGAAGACAAGAGCTGAACACAGACTGGCCAACCATCCTATGCAGATTCTGCATTTGAATCACTTCTACCTTTTACTCTATTAGTATCTCCAGTATTTCCCACAAACAGGTCAGGATACTGTTGTCTCTCAAATCTGGCAGTTTCACGTGCAAAATACACAGATCTGAGTTCTTTACACCTTTTTAAATCATTCATCAACCTGTTATTAACAGAAGAACACTTCTGAATTCAGATGACTTCCATCTGGTTAGGTAAAAATGTAAACTTTGTCTATAAGCACACATTAAATAAATCCCAGCTACCTAACTGTCCTTCCTAGATAGACCAAGATTTTGATTACATACATACCTTTTTTAAAAAAGGCAACCACAAAAATAGTTGTTATTCTCCTGGTTGGGGTTCAGAAAAAAACTTACCCACACAGCTACGCCAGCAGAATCCTCCAGTGTAAACAGTTATAAAAGTAAAGCTGCACTTTCACCAGTGCAGCTTGTTTTGCTTGGAGCAGGACAGAAGAATTACTATAACAATACAAAACGTAACTCTCATCCTATATGTGGGTCCTGACAAAGCACTGTCAGTGTAGCATAATGGGAACTCTATGTGTTTCTTGGATAGATACTAGCACAGCTGTACATGAGAAAAATGTTACAAGTAAACTTAACACCTGCATCAAGTGAGTACCTACAAAGTGAAAACACTTTCTAACAGAGCTAAAAATGGTTACAAAGCTTAATATTTAAAAAAGGAAACTTACGTAGTAATGATAATTACATACCATTTAGTCACCTTTCACAACCTGAAGAACTGTTACGAGGCAACAAAACCCAAATCCCACGGCACTTAATATTTAGAGTGAAATCAACTTTCAAGATTCAACAAGCCATCAAGAAACTTCTTTACAACCACTGAAAAGGAAAAAAGCTGCAAGTATTTCAGAAGCCATTTTCAAAAGCCACCATTACTTAGATAAGCACTAGTGCTGAGGAGATAAAAAACAGCCTTTACTTCTATCACAATGGCCTCTAAATACCAAGTGTCATCACTACGCCCAACCTGTCACCATCTGTTTTCACAGCTTCCCCTATAGTTTCTGTTCTCCACCGACTTCGATACAAAATAAATTTCAGACACAGAACTGTTTAAGACCTAGCTCTATTACCTTCCTATTGAACAGAAGAGAAATTAATCATTAATGAATAACGATCTGCTAACATTCTTCATGCCTATTTCAAGATAACTGAGACAACACAAACTTTTACTTTCCTTATTTCATCACCTTTCATGTCATTAAATTCTCCAGCTGCATCGGAACTGAAATTAGATCCTAGGTCTTTCGGGCACAAACTGTTTTTCTATTCTGTTTTGGGCAGAAAAGCTTCTAGGCACTATGTATCTTCTGTGAGTGCATTTTGTCGACAGCTACCCATTTTCATTTCAGAGTACCAGAATCTCCTCTTACCATTGTTCTCTACCACTAGTGGCATGCCGATCATAAAAGGGAGATGTTTAGCATAAAATGGCTACTCCAGTCTAGAGAAAGACTATTTTCTTGAAAAATAAGAGAATAAAACACCCGGTAAAACTCTAAAAGAACATCTCCTGAAAAGTAATTTCAAAACATACACTACGCAGACCTACAAGCGCTAAAGTGGTTAAACTCAGTGTGTACTACTACCAAGTCACTATGTATAGCACGGTAAAGCTACGCCTAGCATCTAATGAGAAAGACAGCAAGAAACCAGAGTGTTACAGATTATTCCAACAAGCCATGATCTACATCGCAGCCTTCTTTTGTCTGAGAACTTTAACTGATCGTGTTGAATCACTGCTTTAAAATATTTTCTCATGAATAAATAGGTATGTGAAAGACAGTACAAGTAAACACTCTGCAAAACATTCATTGGTAAGCAGTTACTCACATTTCACACTGAAGACAGTTTTTGAAGCTGTCCACCATCAGGAATGGTCTAGTGTTCCCTAGTTAAATAATTCTTAGGAATGCATGTGGTAATGATTGAAAACATTTAAGAAATGTGAAATACTGACAAGAGATAGCTTTGCGCAAGTATATGCCAGTCAAAAATGCAACACTTAACTACTAGCAATTTTCCCCAATAATACCTTGTACAACAGGTATCTCCATTTATTAAAATTTGACCCTGAAAATGTGATGGAACGCTTAATCGCTAGTTACAGAGGTAATTAGTATAAAGATACAAGAAGTTTCCAAGAAGTGCCAAGACATGGTGACAGGCAGAAAAGTTATTAGACCCTCAGAAATATGGGAACGGGTGAGAACTTGCTTCTCAATGCCTAAGTATGTTACCCTTAATAAATAAACCACTCCTAACAGTGCAGCAGAAACTACAGCAGCAAATTCACATATAAGATTCTAATGGCTGCTAAGCAAGGAATGTGTTTTCCTGGAAAGCAAAGCACATTTTAAGCAATACTTAAACAAAACAAACAAAAAAAAAAACCCCAGCCACCACCAAACCCACCAAACTAGCAAACCCCAAACCACACCACCCAAAAACTACCACAGGAAAACTAGTTCAGAAAACTAGTTCAAAGAAATAAGACACTACTCTCAAAGAGCGAAAAGAAACCCATTACCCAAAAACAAACAAAAAAAGGACACTGACTGGGGATGGGGTACACAGCAGAGGCCCCTAAAATATGATGTTGTACAATGCTTGCTGCAATGTGCAAAACCATTATTAACTGGACTAGTTTACTTAGGGAAGTAAAGATACAACATTCTAAGAGTTCCTATAGAAGCACAGGGGGCAGGTATTTAGGGGGCTTTGCATAAAACAAACAAACCACAGCCTGCACCCTCCGAAGCCAGAGGATTAAAGAACTCACTTGTATTCGTTGCTTTCCAAAGCAAGAACATTGAAGACCTATGCCAAAACACCTCACCTCAAAGAAAAGACTATGCAAGTAATTATTCCCAGAAAACAAAGATTTCTACTGTTCGTAAAACTCATGCCTCACCTTCCGATACCTTCTCGCATGGAAGTGTCCGCTGTGAAAGCGCCTAGGATGTCCCAAAAAAAGTATTAGTGACTTCAGGTATGGAGAATGTGATTTCACCTTCTCCTGCTGCTTTAGTAACAAAGATCTCACTTTCTAGTGTTATTTTAATAATCTACAATGTTAACCAAAAGAAGAACTACAAGTTTTTTCTGCAGTGATGGTGGTCATTATTACTAGTGCAAAACTGTAGACCAAAATCCAGCTTTGTTCAAAGCTTCCTGTGGCCTTTCTTATTAACTGCAAAAAAAGCTAAAAAGTTATCATTCTTCTGAATTCCTCTCGGAGTATTATAAATCAATGCCAGATTTTTATACTAGTAGCAAACCACAGAGGACAGTGGTGTTGGCTGATAAAAATATCTTCCTCTGCCTTGAAAAAAACGCTCTTTAAACCACTACATTTTTTCCAGAGCAGGAAATTCTTTTGGGTTCCAAACTGAATAATATTTACACCTGAACATCTATTCAGGGCTGATAGATCAGTTTTCTTTCATTACTACTGTTGTGACCATACTTTAACGGGCAGACGTCTTGTTTTGATCTTCCAAAAGATCACCCTAGAACTTACCACCTGCCAACAAGAAGACATTAAAAAAAAGTCACGGGCCGTGACAGGTCTAATTTGTTTAGAATAACCGGCACCTCGTCCGTTTAGACGCCGCACTATCACGACCACGGTATGTCCCACCAACTGCGCGCAGCCCTTCGTGCTCTTCCAGGCGGCATCGGGAAGAGGCTGCGCCACGGCCGCCGGCCCCGCCAGGAGTCCAGGCACGGCCGAGGGGCGCCCAGGAGAAGGGCACCGGCCGCCCCCGCGGGCCGAGCCCCCGGCCCGCAGCGGCCGCCCCCGGCCCCCCCAGCGGCGGCCGAGGCGGGGCAGCGGCCGCCCCCCGCCCGCGGGCTCACCTCGGCGGCCGGGATGTTCACCACACCTGTCGACCTCCTCTTCTCCCTCAGCTTCCTCTTCTCAATCTGTCCCTTCCCCTTCCTGGCGCTGGGGCCCGAGCTCTTTCCCTTGGCGGCCAGCTTCTCCTCGCCCTCGGGGGAGCCCGGCGCGGCGGCGGGAGGGGGCTTGGCGGCAGGCTCAGCCCCCCGGCCCCCGACGAGGGCCGGCGGCGGCTCCTTGGCGGGGGCGACCCGGCCCAAGGCGGCGCCGGAGAGGCCGAGGCAGTTGACGGCCCCGCCGGCGGGGGGCGCCGGTCGGTCGGCGGGGGCGGCCGGGCCGCCGGGGGGGCAGGTTGTTGTTCAGCTCGGCGGAGGAGGCGCCCCCCGCGGGCCTGGCCTCCCCCCCGGCGGCCGCCCCCGGGGCCGGCGGCGCCTGCTTCGCCCGCATCTTCTCCCGCTTGGCTTTCCACTCCTCCAGAAAGTCCGTGGTGCTGCCCCCGGCGCTGCGGTAGCCGCCGGTCGCCATGGTCCCGGCGGGCTGGACGCCGAGAGCGCCCCACCAGCACCTCTACCGCCGCCCGCCCTGAGGCGGCTCTGCTGCCGCCCGGAGAGGAGAGGTCCCGGCGGGGCGGGCGGGAGAGACGGGGGCGGGGAGAGAGACTCGGAGAAGCACAAACAGCCTGGAGAGAAACAAAAGGGGAGACGTGAGCCGTCCCGCCGCCCCGCCAGCTCCCCAGGCAGTCCCCCGGCCCCCGGGACGGGTCTCCATCACCGCTCGCCCCCGCACGCCGGGCTCCCGCGGCCGGCACCCCGCGGGGACTCCCCTCGCCGCGGGGCCACCCGGAGGCGCCCGCCTCCCCCGCTCGCCGGCGCCCCGACGCCCGCCCGCCCGCCGCAGCCACGGCGCCCGCGAAGCGGCGCCCCTCGCCCCCGGGGCCGGAGCCGGTGCCATCCCCCCGACGCCCGCTTGCCTGCCGGGGGACCGCGTTCCCGCGCGGGGCGGGGCGGAGGCGGCCAGCGCTCACCTCCCGCCCGGCGGGGCCGCGGCTCGGGCGCTCCCCCACGCCGGCGGCGGCACCAGGTGAGCGGCACCGCCTCCCGCCGCCCCGGAAGGAGCGGCCCAGCCCCGAGGCTTCCCGAGTTCCCCCTCCCTCCCTCCCCTTTCCCCATCGCGGCGCGGACAGAGCCGAAGCCAGGGCGGAAGCTGCCGCGATGGCCTCCACAATGGGGTGCGGGCGGGGAGGCCCCGCCCGGCCCGGTGCGCTGTGCGCCGCCACCCGCCCGCGCCGGCCGCCCGCCCGGCCGCGGGGTCCCGCCGCCGCCTGCCCCGGGCAGCGCCGGCGCGGGAGGGGACAGGGGCCCGGCGCTCTCGGCGGGCGGGAAGGGGCGAGGGGCGCCGCGGCCGCCTGAGGAGCGGAGCGCCCGGTGAGGGGGGCCGGGGAGCCCGCCGCGGCACCGCCGGCGTGGGGCCGCCTACCGCGGGGCAGGTGCCCGGGGCTCGGCCCCGGGGCGGTGCGGCTGCCCGGCACCGCCGGCGGCTGTCAGCAGCGATGAGGCAAGGAGCCGTGCGTGAAGCCCGGCTTGGTCAGCCCTCGGCTGTCGTGAGGGAAGCGCCGCGCCGGGGAGAGGAGCCCCGGGCTGGCCTGAAAGCGTGGTGGCTGCCCCTGCCCTCGCTTCGTCCTGTAGCGGGGTCGGTGCACGGCGGGAAGAGCCTGAGTTTCATTGCTCCCGCAGCATAACAACCTGCTCTGGTCGGCGGCTCCGGTGGGCAGGCCGAAGTTAGTCAGTGGAGTTCTCTCCCGCAGGTGGGAGGCTGGGGAAGAGCCTGGTTTTTCGTGATGTTACGAGAAACAAGGACTGGAGGGGTTTCCGCCAGTCACGCTGCAAAGGCTGGAAAGGTGTCTCGGTTGTAAGTAACGCAGCCTTCCGGGGGGGGGGGAACCGAACTGCCTTAAATATTAGGAAAAGGGCATGTGCAGGGAGTGTGATGGGAGGATGCACTAAACGGCTTGTGTAGCTGATCAAACGGCTAAACCTGCACGGAAAACTCAGCTTTTTTTTGGTTTTGCTGAATTCACTGTGTCTTAATAGCACCCTGAAAATTGATCGTGGTATTTTTGGAAATCACCGCTTTCAGTAGATTTGTGGCTTACTTAATCCTGCTTTACAAGGGGTATGCTGATGAAGGTGCTACCTCCAGCAGGCTCAGGACAAGATACAAGCTTACGTCAGAGGCAGAGGAAATCCACGTAGCCTGGGCTTATGCAGCTGGGAGCACGTTGGCACCTTTTCAGCACCTTTTTTCTCTCTCTCAGATTCAGTCCTGAATTTGTCCACCTGGTTAATAACATTCATTAGGAGTTCAGAATATAAACTTTGCAAAAGCTTTTGGTTTCTTTTTACAGGAAAAAAAAATATAGATGCTACAGATATAGATGAAAAATATCTAGCAAAATGGGCCCCCAAATATCTGGCACTAGGCTCTCTGCACCCTACAGTATAAATAACAGGCTTAGTCCACGTAACTGCTTTCACCTTAGGTATGTCTCTGCTCCGTTCTTTCCCACAGCAGTGGGCACTGTCTCACCCTACCAACCTTCTCTGCCCTTCTGGTGATAATTCATTTACTTGGACTTTCCACTGAACTCATATCTGATTTCTGCTCTGGTTTGGGGTTAGGGTTTTTTTTTTGGTGCAGCGGTTGTTTTTGAAGGGGTGTTTAAATGTTTGTATATATAGTAGTTAAGGTATCAGGATCCTCAGTGCAGACAAAACCTCTTATCTTTCAGGTGAAGGGGAAAATACCCAAACAAAACAGGCTAGTTGTTCTGTGTTACGCTGGAAAGCTGTAAATAGGAAGAAAAGTAGGTGGTGAAAACATAGTTCTGTACTAGCTCTATTCTTTAATACTCAGCAATACAAAATCAGTAAAGTTGGCCATATTTCTATTTGCAGATCAAGCACTTAGCAAAAAGTTGACCTAACAAAAGTTTTGGCTAAGCACTTTCCTGAAAAAAACATTCTTACCTGTGCTCTTGTCTGTAGAGTTTTTAAGTTGGAAAACTACTCGATTGTATTTTTAGAAAACAGTTTAGAAAAAGGGTCCTTTGTGTGATTTCTTGTCTGTCTTTCCCATTCTGTCATTTTTTTCCTTTTATATGATGAAGAGCTTTTCTTGAGAGAATAATGTAACTCTGACAATACCCGTATTTCGCCCCTCACTTTTACACCCCATGAGCAGCACAGCTGGCCAAAAATGAGTAAAAAGAGGCAGGTTAGAAACTCGTTACCTACAGTATGTTGTGTATATGGAGAGCTATAGCAATGTATTTTAGTTCTCGGGATGCCCTCAGTTCTCTGTTACCCCAGGTCTCCCCAGCTGCTGCCTGGGCCCCTCTCCGTGGCAGCCCATAGCAGCTGGCAAGGCTTAGACATGCTCACCCCACTTGGCATCTTATCTGCCCACCATTCCTTATGTGTAGGAGGTGCCATTGCCAGGCTTTAGCTGCATCTACCATTGCTGTTGGATTTTTTTTTTATCTTCTATAAAAAATGGTTTTTTGTTTTTTTTTTAGTGCCAAAAAGGCTTTGTGTTCCTTACAGTCTGTTATATATTAACAGAAGTTATGTTGTGGTGAGTGAGGTTGGGCTTAAGTGCCCAATACAAAAATGCTGACTGTCAGATGTTTGCATCTCAATAAGGTTGTCTGTGCTGGAGAGCTTTCAGGGATAAAGTCCCAAATAGTTCTAAGTATCACGCTGCATGTTTTCCTCTGCCACAACGGAGAACAGCTTAATAGCTTGCAAATATTTTTAGAACAGCACTTTTCTCTTTTCTTACGAAAAAAATCTTCAGGATATTCTTAAGGCCTAGAAATACAATTCATTTTATTAGCTACGTTTTAAGCTGGCATAATGACAAGGGTCCCTAAGCCTTAAGATATTGGGGTTTATGTATTCATTATTATGGAATGAGACTCTCCCCTAGAGGTAAAATTACCGCCAGGATTGGGTAGGATGATCTTGTTCTCCTTTGCCAGGCAAAAAACAAACACTTCATTTTTCAATTTAGAATAAAACCCATCATTTATTCTTAAAATCTTGAGGAAATGAAGTGCCTTTTGGGGTTGGGCACTTTAAAGGCGGTTCCTTTGTAAAGGCTTGCAAGCTGTTCAAGATTTTTGTAATTTCTTCTAGAGAGTCAACCAAATTATCCAACCTTATTAAGGTTCTGTGTACAAGTCTATCATCTCAGCCATAATCTTTTCTGAAGTGGCGGTTTTCAAGGGCTGGGAGATAAAATAGTGAACACAATAACGTATTATTGGCTGGGGAAATTAAGGACAACATCCAAATTCCTGCCCAATGTCTGTTTGCTCATTACCGTCAGGCTCCAAGCTTAGCAAACGTTTGTTATACCCACTGGTGCTGGTGTCCTCTCCACTGAAACATTCCCTCCCTCTCACACTTGTCAGCATCTCTGGAAGCTCTCCCCAAAGCCTCTTTTGAGATTACTGTATTTGCCTGCCTGTCTCTAAGACACACATACTCTTCCCTCCTCTCCGGACTTCAGCCTGCCTCTGCCTGCCCTCCCTGAACTTCCATGAAACTCTTCCGCTTAGTGCACCTATCTGCTGCTTCCCATATCTGATCCCCTTTGAAGTCCATGCAATCAGCGTTCTTTGTGTTTCTTCTCCCAATACAAACTTTTTCAGTCACATACTTGTTCTACCGGCTTTATCACTCTTGCTTTATTAAACTAGGTTTATTAAGCTCGCTCCGGTGCTGTCCCATTAAATCTTCCCTCTCTGCTGCTTTAAATTTCACCTGCTGGATAATCCTCACACCCATCGCTGTACCTCAACTAACCTATCTACCTACTTACTTCTGCACTATCCTTCCATAAATGCTGTTCTTAAAATTGCTGTGACTCAGTGAAATCTTACTGCCATCTTTCTGTAGAAATATCTGTTCCTCCTTTTATCCATAACATTTCAAAAACCTCTCTTTAAACCTTTCACATTAAATCTCTTACCCTAACTTCCCTCTAACCTTCCTGTAAAATCCCTACTTATGCTCCATGACATTTCTAATGTCAAATCTCCCCCTAAAAGTAAAATAATCCTCAAACATAGCACTACTATCCCTCTTGACTCTTCCTTTTAACCTTTTCTTACTAATGCTTTCTAAGCCAATGCTCTGCTGTCCTGCAGCAAGACTTCTCTCCCCAGCCACTCGTGCTGCCTTAGACCACATGCCTAGGATGAGACAAAACCTAGTGAAACATACTTTGCAAGTGTCTTCCTCCTTGCAGTCTTTCCTTCTTCCCAGTTATATCGCTAACAGAATATTTAATATCTCTGTCAGAGACAGTCAGAAGAGTTGAAAAAATCAGGTGGTGCTCCATAGTCTTGACCATTGGCCTCTTTCCCATGACTTCAGAAGATTCATTCGTAGCAGATCCTAGTGGAGGAGTGAAGGGTAACATGGAGATGCTTGTAGTCTCATTTCTGGACACTGAAGCGATTGTGTATTTTGTCTCTAACCAACTTCCTTTTTTTTAAGTATGTAGAGGGAGTTTCTATTTCTGTTTACATTTGTACTGTTTGCTTTTCAAATTCTCTCTTAATCTCTGGTTTATCTCTTCTTACCTACCAAATTCTGTTATCGCTTGGTCTTCGCTGGTTTTGCATTTTTGTCTAAATGCAGATAAACTGCTATCCCTTGCAATTTAATACCACTTTCTGCTACTTCTGAGCTATGCACGCTATCTAAATCTGAGAGGCTTAGCCTATCATCATGGATTTTTATTTCCTTTTCTTCCAGTAATTAATTAAATTATTCTTTTTTTCCCCTCGCTGGAGCTTAGTGTCACAGTGCTAACCTTCTGGCAAGGTTTCCCTCTGTAAGGCTCTAACAATTAATTATGTTGTAGTCACTGTAGTCAGCGGTTTAACTAGATTACTTTGTTATGACTTGCGGCTGGAAACTCATACAAATCCAACAGTCCCACTTTTACTGAAATATCAATTTTATCCTCTTTGCTGTGCTACTGAATTGGATGCTTAAAACTTTTTTTTTTTCCCAAGTGCTAGGGCCTGATTTGAAATCTTGCATGTAAATACAACAGAGCTTTGTGAAATAGCTGGATTTATCAGGAGGTATTAGCATTCAAGATCAATCCTAGAGTCCATCTTCTAGTCTGGTTTCTGTATGTGTTTTACCATTCTTGAACTCTGCTGTCATTTGACCAAAAAGAACTACGTAGTTTCTTTGAACTAGTTTGGTTTGACAGACAAACTAGTATTGTTTCTTGTAGCAAAGTTCAGTCAGCTAGCTGGTGGAGGAGTGCAGTGTGAAAAGGAAAAAAACAAACTTACAGAAAGAAGTTTGCTTGATTTTTCAAGTGTTTCATCTTATAGTATGAGGCATTAATGCAGAGATTGCCATCTGTCTCCAGCTGACAGTTGTTGGATGAGAGTGACGGTGGGGATGGGAATGGATTCAGTATCTGCGCAGATGACTTCCAGGGCACGATGGGAACGTTTTCTGCCTCAATTCATGGTCTCGCTCTGTAAGATGGTCTGTTGCCGCTTCTCGTGTCCCGCACCATATGAGGGTACAGACCGATGACTCAGCTTATCTTACTACTCCTTGCTATTTGTGAGGAAGTTCAGTCAGCGTAACTTGGAAACAGTTCATTGAGCAACCGTGCTACCTCTTTTTTTTTCTGCCCAAAGAGGTACTCTGTAGGGCCAGATTTGAACAGGGAGCCTGGGAAGTATGCCCTAGAGCAACCTGTTGAGGAGTAGGGATGAAAAACAGACATGGAGTCAAAACGTTAGACAGTGAGGTATAAGAAGGTAGAGAAAAACCGAGACAGACAAGCCTCGCAGTGCGTCGGAGAGAAGGCAGGAAAGGGTGGGTGCTATAGGCAGGCTATAAATATGCTCGAGGACCAGTCTGCAAAAGGCATAGAAGCAAATCCCCTGACGGCAAATCAGTACGGCCAGGATATGATCACCATACAAAAGAAGCTCCTGGAGGAGACAGTTTTTCCATTATGGCCCTCGCTTTTGTGTTCACTGTGAAGGAACCTAGGGAGCATCTCACAGCAGAGCTCTTCATTACGGAGGATCCATCAAAATCAAAGTATTGGAAAGAAACAGAACAAATTGAGAAGGTGAAAAAAACCAAATTGCCAAACTGAGTGGCAGTGATAAAGTAGCAGACGGAATTCAGTGTAGATAAATGTAAAGTGACATGTTGGGGAAAATTTTCTAAGGTAACAAGCTACCTAGACACGCTTGAGCAGCGCTGAATCTGTCAAACTAAAATGCTCCTGCAGAACACCCATGCTGCCTCACAGTAAGAATACCAGGGAGCATAACGCAAAGGAGTTGGATTTGTCCGTACGCGGGCTCATTAGTCCAGCCTCCACGCTTGCCCTTTTAGGAACAAACTGTTTTCAGACAGAGGTGCCTCTGGGATCTTTGCATTCCTCTAGGAGAGAGACAGCTTACGTAGTCTTCCAGACATTGGCTAGCCTTGGGTGTTTTCTGTGGCATGTCTTTGTGCCACATTGTCCTCTAGACTCCTGAGTTCTTGGGGATGCCCTATGTGGGCAGCCGGGCTGCCGCTGTCTTAGCTAGCAGGGGAGCTGCCAGGTTACCATGCTGTTGTGCCATCTAAGATACCATCTTCACCTTGAAGAGGTAATGAAGAGCTGACTGTACCTATCCATAAGACAGAAATAATATCCTAGGTTTAAGTTACCCTTAAGCTAACCTTAATTTATCTGAATAACACTACCTTTGTTGTTTTTTATATTCATGATATGTTTCCGGCACCTATAGAGCCTATTCATTCTTCTTAAAGACAGCATCCTCTGACCATACTCACCTCTATACAGCTAACTCTCATTACAGTTTAAAACATTGTTAAACACATTTTGGTCCACACCAAAGACAGTTCGGTTCCTGTCTTTCTGTATCTCCAAGTATAAGCACGCAAATGAATAATTAGAAACCAAATCCAGTGGTTACTGGCTCAGGGTCAGTCCGTGTCCTGTTGGTACTGCTTACAATTCATAACCCTTCAGGGCCTTTTTTTTTTTTTAAATTAACAGACCTCTAGCTCTTAGGAATTATTTTTATTTTTTGAAGGACCAATACAAAGTCAGTAAAAATTAATCAGGTCTCTGGATTCTCACTGTGTACCTCTTGCTTAAACTGTTGTACGTGCATCCTTTTCATCTACCCTCATGCAGGTGATGAGCTGCATGCAGTAGAAAAGCGCAGCGGGCACAAAACTACATCCCGAAGGAATCATAGTTAGGGCTGACAGATCTCTTCAGAGAGCTGACTAAGAAACTTGGCCTTCACTGAAATGCAGTAGATGATGCATGCAGAATTTAGCGTGATGGCTTTTTACAATGCTCTGTTTGAGCTATCCGTTCATTTGGTGATTATTTTTCTCCTGTGCCACAGTGTTCCTAGGGCCTACTGTGTTTCATACGACAGACCATAACAAAGTTGCCTTCTAAAAGGAATTGGGGAGATATTTCAGGAATTTAGTACTGGTTATTAGTAGCAATCATCTGGAAGTGTCCAAAACAAACACAAACAGCAATCGATCAATGGCAGTGACATATCAGTGAGTGTAAGCAGAGCAGGGGAAAGCACTTAGAAGAGTTCAGAGTCAGGGTGTATGAAACCAAACAGACTACAAAGGGAAAGAATAGCTTAAAGAACATAAAAAGTAAAATATACTTCCTATTGTTCAAATTACGTTGGTATTTTATATTGTGGAACTTATTTCAATGATACATGGCCATGCTGTAAACATCTAGGATGAAAGCTTGGGACTGAATTTTTGTGTGAACAACTGGAACGAAATCTATGTGCCTGTATTGTAATGATTTTATATAAATGTGGACAATGCTTTGTTTTGCTCATAATATACATTATTTGCTGTTTCAAGGTGAAAGCTGCCAAGGTATGTAAGATGACAAGCTTTTAATACATACTAAAAAGATGTTTTAAGTTAAAAAGTTACTCGAAAGAGGACAAACTGCATACTTCGTCCTTTGCGTACAAGCAAATCCACAGCCCATGCTCAGTTTATACTATTTATTCCCAAATTAGGCATTAGGAGCCAACAGGCCTCGCCTTCTGTATTTGCTTTATCGTTGGACACTCAAAAAGGAATTAAAGGAAACTGATGAAGAAACAGTGAATGGCTGTTTGCCTGCAAACACCTCGATGGGTTGAAAACAAGGGAAGAAGTCTAAGACTTTCACTGCTTTCACCCTGAAACTGTTTAGGGAGAAGGAGAAAAATAGGAAAGAGACCTATGGAAAATCGTGCTGATTCCTGAGGAGGGGAATAACTGGATTAAGGAACAGGTGATTTCTAGAGTGTGTTTAGTTTATGGTAAAACCACCCCCTTGGATTAGAGAGAAATGAGATTAGGTGGGAACTAAATGGCTGGGTAGAGACATTCCTCCTGAGTAAAGATTAGATTATCAGTGAAAAAAAGATCCAGTGGTCAGGAAAAGATTAATGGGGTCTGTGAGACCATGAGGGATGCGTGGTTCTGAGGAGCTCGGGAGAAGGCCGTGCGAGGAAGGGGGCAGCGGGAGGCGAGTAACAGAGGTGGAGGGAGAGCAGGCAAAGCGTCGAGGCTGCTGAGTTGTGGAGGAGGAACTGTGGCCAGTAGAGAAGTCAACAGACGACAGAGCTGTAGCGCGGTTAGCTCAGGAAGAAGCGACCAGTGGTCAGGTCAGAAGGGGGAGTGAAACAGGAGAGAGAAGCAGCAAGTGGGCAGAAAATGCAAGAAGCAAGCAGAGGGGTGGGAGATGGTCTAAGGGCGCAGAACTAGGCAGCAAGTACCAGAAGGACTGAAGGAGAAGTGCGGGAACTGAATGTCCAAGGAGGGTCTGGGTGGCACACAGGAGCAACTGAGAAGACCGACAGCTGAGATGAGCAGAAGGCAGAGGAGAGCCTGTTCTCTCCAGCAGCTGTGGCATGTCGGTAAGCTTGTAGTGACTTGTCAGTAAAGTATGAAGGGAGTTCTTGCACTCGGCGTCTGTGTGTAGCAATTCTGAGTGCCGCTCCCCAGACACGGGGGGAATTTGGAGAGTGCTCAAGGTCCCAGGAGAAGTGGCTTCTGGGGTCTTCTGGTTATTGTGGCTATCACCCTGAATAACAGGGAACGAAATTAGGCCTCAAAGCCCTCTCTTGCACAGAAAGTAATTATACATGGTAGCTTGGAAACAGGGCAGAACCCTATCCATGCAGAGCTGAGGAGAAAAGGTTGAGGAGGCTGGAGAAGGATGTGAGCACGCATGGTGTGCTGCACATGCTTGCAAGGCAACGAATGGGGAGGCGAGATTGAAGGGGGCAAGGGGAGGACTACAAGGACCTCACAGTGTGCAGAGTGCTCTGGTTACAGAGCAAAGCAACATGCTTATATAGTGATGATATTGAAAGGGGGTTGAGCAAGAAGGAATTAACCGGTGTTTTGGCATTTCAGCAGAGTTCAGTGCTGCTATGAACTGCTGGCTTGACAACTTTTCATATGGAGGATTATTTTTTTTGCTTTTCCTCTCGCTCGGCCATAGCAGAGCCGTCCTGTGGTGCTTGGTGAGTGCCCGCTCCCAGTCCGTCAGTCCCTTCACGCCGTACGGGAGTGCTCGCTGTGCAGCGGGTCCCTGCCTGCGCTCGCCGATGGCTCACCCCAGGCCTGCTGGCCAGCTCCCCTTGGGCTACAGTTTCTGCCTCCCCATGGGACGGATTTCAGCTCGCCAGCCAAGCCGAGAGCTCTCTCTGCCATTCCCAGGGTGTTAAATCGTGCAGCCCCTTTCTCAGGCTTTCCATAGAAGATATTTAAAAGGAGTCCTTGCCGTGTTCAGACTAACTCACTCAGCGCATCCCTTGCGTCTAAACTAATTTGTGGTCGCTGTTCTCTGCCACGCTTCATCTCTCATACTAGACCTGGCTCAGCTTACAGCAGAGGCAGAATTTCCTCCAGTCGCTGTCGTTTGAGCCTTTCCTACGTACTGTTGTCGGGGCGGGGGAGAAAAAAAGGGGGGAAACGGACAAAACAGCGAGCGGGTCTCAGAGGCCGTGCCTCGCTGTCCAGGCTGTCCGAGAGGGCGGCAGCTGCCGAGCCGCCGCCGGGAGCAGCCCGGGAGCCGCCGCCGGGAGCCGCAGCGAAGCCGTCTGGTGCCACCTCCCGGCTCAGCCGCCCGCAGCGGCCCGGCCCGGGCTCCTCCACGGGCTGAAAACCGAGCTCGGTGTCATTGCTTCCAGGCAGAAACGGGTCAAGTGATACCAGCACTTCAGTCCCTAAGTAGCATTGCCTCCCCCCTCCCGGCACCCCCTTCTAATTTGAAATAGATTCGCTCCTTTTTTGTGGAGGGGACTAAATAAGCGTAATAAAAGCCTGTAGTGAAAGCTCTCTTACTTTCACAGAGCACTGGCATTTTACACCAGGGGAGCTGAGGATGAGTTACTAGGCAATATACTTAACATCATGCAGCACCTGTAGCCATGGGTTAAGTGGGAGGAAAGTTAGCGTAATTTGCTGCTTTTCATACAGCTAAAAATAGAGGTGAGCTGGTAACAGCTGGAGAGTCATGCCCATGCTATCAGCAGTTGATGTAAATGTGGATTTTTATTTTTAAACAAACTCACTTTTTCATTAAATCTTCTTTCTGGGCAGTGACTGGACTGTGTAGCTAGATGTGTATTTTGAGTAAACATGTATTTTGTACTAGCTGATATAAAGAAAGTCATGCTCTTTTTTCTGGAAGATGTGGGGTGCAGGGCTGGGTAACCACTCACAGCGAGCAGTAGCTTTATTTTAGCTGTAATGTAGCAACACCCTCAGACCAGGCCTGTCATTTGTTGAGGTAGAGACATGGCATTAAAACAGGGGTATATAATGTAGATAGATACAAACAAGGGCAACAGGGCTGAGGATTTTCTTAGTTTTCTTTTTCTGGGGGGAGCTGAGGGGGCAAGGGGAGGCGCAGCAGCCAGCCCTGCCGGGGGTCCCACCGCAGGCAGTGCGGGCGGACAGGATGCACAGGACAGCGAGATCTGCAGCAGCTTCTCCCTCCGCTGGTTTGCTAAAAGAGGAGTTCAGTCCCAGGAGTCTCTGCTCAGAGGACTCTGTCGTGGGACAGGTGGAGTGCAGAAAGATGGTACCAAGGAAAAAAATAGTTTCTTCTCCCCCGCCATGTTTGTTTTTTTTTTCTCCAGCAAATAAAAGAAAGGGAAAAGACCACACTGGAAGATGAATTGTGCTGTCCTGGCTAACTAACTACTTCTGCTAAGCTTTAATAGGTTTGCAAAACAGAGGTGTAGAACCCAAGGAAGAAGGGTGAAATAATTAGAGTTAGAATGTGGGGCTTTTGTCCCTGCTGCAATTATCCCTGGGCCAGATCAGAAACATTAGACATCCAACAGGTGATGTTTTTAGAGGAAAAACCAAACAGTTCCTCCTTTCTCTAAAGGCTACATACTTTTCCTATCTAATCAGTAATACAACATGGGGAGGTGCTGACACAAGCAAGAATAGCCGATGACTTCACCAGTGTGGCAGCAGCTCTCCCTTTAAAGTGTGAGCAATTCATTGTGGGTTTGGGAGGTTTTGTGTGTTGTTTTTTTTTTTTTTTTTTTAATTCTGCCTTCTGTGCAGGAACCTGCAGTCACCTTTAGGATTGTCCTAGTCTTTAAATCTGTGCTGAGCCAGAGCACAATACTACTTGCTGTGACTCTCTAACAAACCCGACCGCTCCTCTTGCAATTGAAACAAATACAAAGCAACTAACTCCAGTCACCAGCATTTCTTACCCTTGTTATTAGTGGCTTTGACCTAAGAACTTGAGGAAGCTGAATCACCACAGCTAAATGTTAACATCGTGTACATAACCATGAACAGTGAGAACTTCCTCTGAACAACTTGGGCGCATGGTTTCTTCTGTCCCCCGGCAGAAGGCTATTCCTCTGTGGGGAAAAAACCCTGTCGTTTCACAGAGGGGACAAGCAGAGCTGCACCAAAACTATTCCAAGATTTAAAGCAGGTGGGAAAGCAACCCTCTGCGACGCAGTTACAGTTGGTTCTCTGCTCTCTTTGAAAATAGGCGCCATGAAAAATTCTGTAATGTTCGTATGGCTGTAGAGTTTTTTCTTTTTTAAACTGCACATTATGTAGTGAATTTGTGTCATGTTTTACTGTGACCGTTCTCCAGATGGTAGCTGGAAATTAAATTTCATCTAGAAAACGTTAACCTCTCAGTTGCACAATTAAAGTGTCAGAATTATCTACTGCCTGCACTGCATCATGTCAAGTTAGAGAAGCTGAAGCTGCCACTAGAAGGGGAAAAGCGGCTTGCAGTGTAACTAAAAGTGTGGCTGCCTACACCTTCCATAGGTGACAGGCTTGAGGCCACAGCTGCAAGAGCCCTCGGCACCTGGTGCCCCACGGAGGGGCTGGCGCGCTCTGGGGAGGCCCGGCTGCAGCTCCCAGGACCCGCGGCTGCGCAGCGTTGCAGCGTGGCAGATTTGGCCACCTCTGTTTATGCATTTGCCACAAGACCACAAGCAACTCCATGGAGACAAAAGGGTGCGTGTTCCTTTCCGGGGGAGCTGGTGCGCTACACAGGCGGGTAAGACCTCAAGATGCCCATAAAGGAACTGCAAAGTGCCAGCTGTGGAGAGCCAAGCCACTTCCAGGATTACCTGGATCAGGCAAGAGCCAGCGTAATGATTATTTTCATCATCACAACTTCATTTAACAAGAAATTAATACCTCCTCTGAGCAGCAGTACAAGCCAGCAGCAAGGCGTAATTCACACTGTTGCTAACTTTGGGCAATTTTCCTCTGTTCAGGAGTTTGGATGAGAGGGGGCCCCAGCTTCTGACCGCTTTTGTTCTGATGTGTCCCCCACCTTTCTCCACGTGCGAACTGTTCATTTTCTGACACGGCGCTGCCTACCCGCGTCTGGCATCGTGGCGTCCTTCCTCCTCACCACCCGCTTTTCTGGGCGTAGGTTTCCTGCCTAGTGCCACACAGCTCTTTCTGGCATGAAGTGGTGCTCTTGCCCTTGACTTTAAACCTCATGGTTAAGTCAGCTAGCAGGGCTAGGAGCCATCTCGTGTGAAACCCACTTCTGTATGATAAAGGTTAAAGAAGTAATTAATATTTCTCCCTTGACGCACATCTAAAGCAGGTATCTTCAGTTCCTCAAAAACATGCTTTTCTTCCTTTTTTATAAGATGACATGTAAACAGTTACTTTTTCTAAAAAAGAAATGAGAGAACACTTGTTCTATGCCAATGCATTTCCTCTTAAAAGACCAGCAAATGGACAGTGGCTAGGAACACCAGACAGGTAAGATTCACACCCATGAGTTTAATGTTCACCTGAGCACAAGCCCAAGTTAAGTAGGGAAGGCCTTTCTAAAGGAGAGAAACGCTGAGATGCACGTTTTGTACTTGGTGCTGAGCAAACGAATGCACCAACATACAGACTGTGAGTTATAACTGCTTTTTTTGGAATCTGGCAAGGAAACGGCAAAAGTCTGAAAACAGTTATGTAGTAGGAATGGGGGAGGTCCAGAGGGAATCGTTTATGATGAGGGAGATGAGGCAGGGGAAAATATGAAGTTCCAGCTCCCCAGTCTTTTCTTCTAGGTAACTGTTACCGTTTGGAGCCATGAAGTCAGGCAGTGCTCACTCGGCCACGCTGCCTCACCCTCCCTGCGCTCTGCGGCCCGGGCTGCTTTCCCACCTGCCGTCACTCCTCCTCTCCAGGCTGCGGCTTCCTTCACGCCTGGGGCTGGTTCTGGGCATGCCCTTTGCCTCCTAGCTCTCCAGCACCAGCTACTTCCATGCCTCCATGTGTATTTGATGTTAATTCTGGGACATAAAGATCCCTTTCCACACTGTGACAAGTCCCCTGAAAATCTAAGTTGCTGTTTTGAATTACCATTTAAGCCATCAGTCGCTTAAGGAAGCTTGCCAGAGTCAGCAGCCAGCAATAATGTATTTCTCATAGGCCAACTGTCTCCTAAATAATAAAATAGTCCTCCGCTACCCATTTTCTCTCTGTGGTAGCTGGATTTTCTGGGGCTGTGTTTGATCTGCAACACAATCAGTACAATAAGACGGTGACACAAGTTTAGCAGTTGGTTTGTGAGATTTGGTTGATAGCACGTAAAAAATGGTTCTCAGATTCTGCACACAGACAGGTTTATGTAAAATATATAAACATTTGTCCAAGTTGTTACAGATTGCATAAATATGGCATTTTTACTGTTGCATTTACAGATGTGCATGTACAATGATGTGCAAATAATCACAATTTGATTACAGTCTTGAAAAGGTACTTGAACCTTGCATCCAAGTAACGCAATGAATGAAAAATGCCCACCAAAGAATTTAAATAGCAAACTTATAACATGGTTTAAATTCATAACAAATGTCAATGTCTTCTCAGTAAAACTTTCACACATTTAAAATAGTTTGTATTCATTTTATTTGTATATGTCAAAATACAATTTTTTTCTTTTCCAAAATAGTGGGTTTTGCAACTAGTTTCATGCAGATACAAGGTCTGCTCAGTACTACCAATAAAATCAATATAGCACAGTAGCCATTCATTTTTTAGATATAAAGAATAAATAACCTAAATATAAAACACTAAAATATTAGAAACACGTATTTAATCATTCACAGGCACCCAAACTTTACCAAATATAATCCAGAATATGCCTAACTGTCTTGTAACAGAACTCAATACGTTGCAGCCATTCAATTCTTTATTTCATGTTAGCCTAAGACAATGGAAGTCCCTATGGTTCAGACCCACCTCTCATACAGATCAATTACAATAAGATATCTCAAACTATCCGTGTACCTTTAAAATCAAGAATCCTGAGCTTGGTAGTAAGAGCATAACCTTACATCTTCAAAAAACCAATCAACAGAGAGAGGACATCATGTCTTCCTTACCAAAACATATCCCAGCCCCGTAAAACTAACCCCCACCCCCCCCAAGTAGGCAGTAGAACACAATGACCTTTTTAAATGAAGGGGTACAAATTCACATTTAATATAGTATACAATATAATCAATAATACAATAGCTACTACAAGCTTTACAATGTACAATTTGTTTTAATGGCTGATCTGTTCAGTGGTTTTAGGCAATAAACTATGTGCCAATAGGATGTCGTATTTTGAATGGTTTAGTGAAAATATAAAAGCTGTTTCTAACAAAAGCGATCTTCACTTAAGTATTTTTTTTGTTTTTAAAGGCCACTGAAATGTATAAAATGGTCTGACATGATGGTGTTATCAAATTGGATGCCTTCTCACATGGCAACAACAGTGCATATAAACATTAATGTGAGTGTAATGGGTTATGTTTTTCAAATGATTTAGTACATTACTTTGGCTAGCACAACAGTTTTGGACAGCACTCAGATAAATACAGGTATGTGAAATGTAGTGAAGCAGTTATATTTATGCAATTTTTTATTATGGTGAACACTATCAAATAAAAAAAAATGGGAGGAAAAGATAATAAAGTATTTTATATAGTTTAGACCTTTTGTAAAGATAGGGCTCCATACAATGTACAATGTCTAAATTCTTTATACCATAAAAATTAATGAACTTTGTTAAACACACTATTCTGGAGTAGCCTAATTTGCATTAACAGACATTTGCAATAGGGAAATATATTCAAGCATGCCACGTGGTGGTCTGAAAAATCAAACCAGTACACATTTATATATACAGCATCACTCAGTACCTGCTCAAATGAATGTGACGATTACAGGATCTAACATCTTTCACTACAAACGTCTTTTTTTTTTTTTTAAAGTGACCAATAAAGGCAGAAAACAGGACTCTTAAAATATTTCTAGTTTCAACTGACTTTTAAAGCATTTTGTATAGGAAATAAATGCATATTGCACAAACAGTGAAAGCAAATGTTCCACCAAACATCTGTTCCAGGTGGTTGGACAATACAACTCTAGGTAGCTACACAAATATGTAATTTAAAAGGGTGTGTGGTCTCTGCAAATGGCAAAGCTGTGAAAACACTGTACAAGAAAATCTGGTACATGAATAATTAGAAGGGAAAAAAAAATCCAAACTTAAGATTTAAAGAAAAACTGAGTATAGAAAAAAACTGGGAATTGTGGCACAACAAAAACATTATTGAGTAACTGTCTTCTGTGAGAGCTGAAAGCTTTTGATGATGTAAAAGTGTTTATGTACAACTAAGGCTTACTGGTTAAATATCTGAGGCGTATCTGGCCTTGAACACTTTCCTTATTATGCTGTAGCTGTAAACAAGATTTCTCAGTCATTTTATCTTCTCAGCAGCTGCATTTTAACAGAAACAATGATCCTGATACAAAAAAACACACAGGTAAGAGGGCGTTTGGCAGGATATCTGAAAATGACAGTCTCCAAGGGATCTTCCCACACTTCCAGTGACTGCCATACTATGGTCCACTGGAGTTACTAGTGATGTGCAATACCGTTATTTGCTGCTGTAGTAAACCCTTTATTTGGAAAGTTTGCTTATAACTCTGATCAAGGCCCCATTTTCATCTTTTAGCCTCTGGTTGTCTGCCTTCAGGTCTGGTAGCATCTATGAAAAACGAAACATGGTGGTTATTTGCTATTATACCCCAAGTAAAAGCAGCAAGACTAGACAAGCACTGGGGATAAAAACCTTTATTCAGCTTAAGCATCTTGGCAGTTCTCCCCCTTCATATCAGTAGTTCAGAAAAATCTCACCTTTTAGCATGACACAGTTAAGAGTTATAGATTAGGAGTTTTTATTTGCTTGGATTAGATGCACTAAATAAATCTCGGTGCTGCAGATGACAAGCCTCTAACAAAAGCATTTATAGTAGTGTGAGGAAAGTAATTAAATGCTTCAAATTTCAGTGCAAAACAAAAAAATGTTTATTACCAACAATTTGAAGAGGCTTGTCTATACTGCACTTGCACAGTTTCAAAAAAACATGCTGTGGCTAAGCATATCTACCACTGTGCTCTTGGATGATTTCATTCTGATCAGATACAGTGTGATTCAGCTTGTTAGCTCATAGCATTAATCTTCCAACCAGTTCCAAACTCATGTTGAAGCACACATCCTATAATTTGAGATCATATCCCTGAATAGCTTGGTTCACACAAGATCAGATCGGTGAAAAGAAAGAGATCGGTGAAACACCAGGCTGCATACTCAGGCATATGAGTTAGGAGATGGCAAGTTAAGGTTGCCACAGGAGATGGGTGACACACAAGCACAAAAGCTGGAAGGCAGAAGCCAAGTGAGGTGAGAGTTGGACAGGATCAGACAGGAAAGAAGGACAAGTCAGTGCACAGAGGTTTGTACTGGGAGAATATAACTTGTCAGAGAAACCAGAAGTAATCTCAGCAGTTCTTCATATCTACATTCACACACTGATAACAAACCACCTATAATACTCATGGCTAAATTACGTGTATGGTTTCTAGCAGCAGGTTTACACAGGAGGTAACAGCCTATTCCTGCAGAGCAGTTATTCAGTAACCTCAGGTGCAAGTGCATGCAAGAGGTCTAAGTCCAGCTGGTGACCTATGTAATGACTGCTACATAATTTTTCATGATGAAGTTTCCTTGCCACTAGTTTTGTCTTCATTTTATTCAAGCAAAATTATACTTTCAACCTCAGAATTATCCAGAAAATTACAATGGAACAGAAAGAACTAAGAAGTTTAAAAATGCAGTTAATAACTGCGCATACTAGAGGCTTCATTTACCGTTTCTCTCAAAGGAGCCCTGTCCACACTCAGTTCACCAACAGCAGACCCTCTCACAGACTGAAACACGGTGGTGCACTGAAGATGACTGAGGTTATAGGATCTCTAGTTTATTTACCTGCCAATATCAGAGTATGTGAAATGAAAACGACAGGAGTTCATAAGAGGAAAAAAAGGTGGTCTCCACAGTTAGAGTAAGTAAAAATCATTCTGCTAACCTGGATTCCAAGTCTGCTCCATGGTGGAGCTTAGGGCAAGCCACCTAAACCCAGCTCTTCACAGAGTCAGAGGGAAGCTTCCAATATAGTCAAGTGAGAGCTGTGCTTTGAACAGAAGGTGCTGTAAAGTGCTGATTACTTTCAAAAACCATGTCAAGGTGTTTGAAATTGGGCAACACAAGTAATCATTTGGCAGTTTTCAAGTATTATCTGTGTTAAGTTTTCTAAGCTGTAGAAAACTACTGTCGTCCGAGATACACGTGCTAGGGGCCATACCCGGATAACAGGCGCGTGTACCATGCATTTGTGCATGCACCTCCAATGTTTTGATAAACCCCAGGTTGCTCTGTGACGTGTATCTACAAACAGTGAAACAGCCATTTGTTCAGGCAAAGCAACTAACACCTTTCCTTCCTCCTTTTCACTCTGTTACGGACTTCATACCAAAGATCCTGGGTGAAACCAGAACAGCCTTCCTCTAGCCATGCACAAGGAAGCAAGGGAGTCTGGTTTTGTTCTTGTTAAATGGATATCTCGACAAGTGTTGTCGTGTATGCTTTCTAACGAAGCCTCAAAGTAACTCCAGGAATGCCACAGTCTTCTTTCAACTTACTGACTAGGGAGCTGCAGCCCATAATGCTTAATTACATACAGGCAGACCCACAGAGTGGTGTATTTTCTGGTGAACTATTTTAACAAAAAAGCAGCTGTTCAAATTTAGAGCTTTAACATAATCCAGTACGATTATATGTCTGCAAATCTCTAGATAGATTTTAATCCTGATTAAACTAATAGGTAGAATAGGTATCAAGAAAATATATTCTCTTTTGTTGTGAGTCTGCTGAAGAATAAGGGAAGACTGGTAGGAGACAAAAGCAGTTATGAGTAATAGGAGATTAATCAGGAAGGATAAGCTCAAGTAACCTAAAACACTTATGCTTCTCATCTATACTAATCCCCACATACTTTAAACCTAGCCGAAGACATTTATACAATTTTCTTGGAGCACTGCATTCCTATGGTACTCAAACTTCTCATGAAGTGACACCACACACCTTTAATGTGCAGAGGCAGGAAAAAAAAGTTTTGCAGTAAATTCACTAAAGTTACAGTTACGTACTGTACTTAACACTTTGAATTCCAATTTGCTTCTCACTAAAATAGCAAAGCATCTTCCTGTGATGAGATTCTTGAATAAGATTACAAATGCACTATTTTGCCTATCTCTATTATATGATGTGCTGGTTTTGGCTGGGCTAGACTTAATTTTCTTCACAGTAGCTGGTATGGGGCTATGTTTTGGATTTGTGCTGGAAACAGCGTTGATAACACAGGGCTGTTTTAGTTACTGCTGAGCAGTGCTCACACACAGTCAAGGCTTTTTCTGCTTCTCACCCCACCCCACCAGTGAGTAGGCTGGGGTGCACAAGAAGTCGGGAGGGGACACAGCTGGGACAGCTGACCCCAACTGACCAAAGGGCTATTCCATGCCATATGATGTCATGCTCAGCGTATAAAGGTGGGGGAAGACGGAAGGGGGGGGGGACATTCAGAGTGATGGCGTTTGTCTTCCCAAGTAACCGTTACACGTGATGGAGCCCTGCTTTCCTGAAGATGGCTGAACACCTGCCTGCCAATGGGAAGCAGTGAATGAATTCCTTGTTTTGCTTTGCTTGTGTGCGCGGCTTTTGCTTTACCTGTTAAGCTATCTTTATCTCAACCCACAAGTTTTTTCACTTTTACTCTTCTGATCCTCTCCCCCATCCCAGCAGTGGGGAGTGAGCGAGCGGCTAGGTGGTGCTTAGTTGCCAGCTGGGGTTAAACCACGACATATGACTAGCTAGTAACTTTGCAGTACTGTCATTGAGCAAATAATTATTCAATAATCACCTGACATATGTGGAGCCAACTCAGGTCTGTACAGTAATAATAATGTCTGTGTTTGCTGGAGGATTTAACAGTTTTTACATACAAAATAGCTTTGTAAATTAAGATTACAAAAAGCTCATGAACTGTTAAGGTACCTGTTCAGATTAATTAGGCACACTGCTATGGTTAAGCCACTGTCATAATGTCAAGCCTGCCTGCTGTGCTTCCATTGCTTTTCTTTTGCTAGACAGGCTCCTCAAGCTTCACAATGATCTGCCATTGAAAACTGCCCCTACAAAAAGGAATACTGAATAGTTTTCTGTGGGTTAACACCCTGAACTGGCTTACCATGGTTAAAGGAATGCCGGTGCTAGCAAAAAAAGATGGTATGGATGTGTGGCTGTGGACAGCAGTCATTAGATTAGCTCAGCGGTGTTGAAAAACCACATTGTTAGCTGAAGCTGATGTAAGATGGGCTGCCCTAAAGGGACAGCTCTCCCTTCACATGCAGCAGTATGCTCCTGCTGCTTTCTGCCTGTTAGTTTAGTGATTCAACAACACTGGGGTGAGATGGATCAAGTAATAGAACAAATAAAAGGATTTGTTTTTAGCCAGGTCAGTGAGCTGACTTGACTCACTCGCAAGGGTTAACACAAGGGAACGTTGAGGAATGCAGGGCCTGGACCAGGAACAACCTTTCTGTCCACATCCTATTGTTAGACCAACTCCAGGAAGACATGAAGCCAAAGGATAAACCTCTTTATTTCATGCCTCTTAGTGGGGAAAACCAGAGATCGGACTCTGTGAGCAGAATGAAAAAATGTACGCTTACTGCCTTGCTTCTAAGTGGGAAAGGGGGTAGGTGAGGGGAAGCAGTTTAGCGAGAGTCACTGTGCTGAAGGAAAATTTTTTTTTTTTTTCACCTACGGATCTTAAAAGCTCACTGAAACCTCCACCCTATACAGTTGTTATATAAAAGGAGGAAGAAAGGCATATAGATTTGGTGTGGAATTAAACCACATTTTGTTCCTCACAGAAGTTTTGAATCTTCAGTGGGTTTCTGAAACAGCCCTGCAATAACACTAAGGACAAAAAAACGGTATTTTTTTTCTGAGATGAAAAAACAGTTCATACCTGTAACAGAAGGGGACTGGACCAGATGACCTAGTAAGTATGAACCCATCTGACACATTTTGTGTCTGTGTTTATACAGTCCTTGCATGATAGGATTCTGGTCCATAACTGGAATGCCTACATATATAGCAATATAAATCAATAACCTTAAGTCAGTGCTAAAACAGGATATTTTAAGCTGCCTAGATAAAAATAAGGATTGGCCAGAACCACACAGGAAGTTACTATGTGAAAGTATTAATCAATTTGAAACTCTGATACATTTTTGAAAGGAAAGACTTTGGTCCCCTCTAAACACTAAACCACACAAATGTAAGAAAAAAAGTTGCTAATGCAACTGTTCAGGAATGCACAGTACTGAAACCGCTTCTCAAACATTCTTTAGTTGCGACTAGATTTGTATCGATTCTATGCACTTCAATTATACTGCAGTAAGAAAGCTCAATTCTTAATTTCAATTTATTAGAAAACTAGAGGCAGATCTATCTATTTGAGCACTTACTCAAACATCAAAACAAGGGAGTAACTTCAGTGTATCCTAGCGCAAACTCAAATCCCTTCAATTGTTGCCAAGGTTTTAACATGTCAAAGGTTTCCTGGATCATTGCCGATTTATCTTCAAGTGAGGGAGGACAAGCTTCAGTGCTAGTAAGGGCAATACCACACCATACCAACACATCTGTGACACCTGTAGTTGGTACACCGGACGCCATGCTTTAGCCACACTTCCATAACCGAGCAGCAGGAAGTCAGTATCTGACACACAAGTGTTAATAGTAAAATTCTACCCAAGCACAAACTGAATGCCAACACCTGCCTGGCTACACAAAGGAGAAGGCAGAAATTACAAGTCCACAGAGCGCAGTTGCCTACAGGACCCTGACAGCTTGGCAACCACTCGGGTCAAGGCCCTATTCTCAGTCACCAGTCGCTCATTTATGTGTCTCAAAGACTGAATCTGCTTTATTTGTTGCAGGTTCTGCAGGAATCAAAGAAATAGGAGTGAAAACAAGAAAAAAACAGGTATATTATGTTTAAAAGAACTAGAGATGAGCAGAATTGAAAGAAAACTTAGAAGAGACAGTCCTGTTTAAAGTAGATAAGTCGCTGTGAAAGGGAAGTATCAAACAAGTGGCACATTCTTGAAAAGCAATCTAAGAACCAGCAGTGATTCGTCACAGCCTTCCAAAACAGTTCAGGATACATTAACAATGAGAGCTATTCCTGGAATTCTTTACTTAACATCCTAATTGCACAAACTAAATCTCCTATTCAAAAGCCTGTAAATAATGACACATTTAACATAAACTTTTACACAGTGGTGCAACAAATGATAGAAAGAGTATTTAATCTTTTAATTTAAAACTTTCACATATTGCATATTGAAAGTAAGCTTTTGAAAAAAGGCAATATATTTGCATTCTCTGTTTTTCTCAGAAGCCCAGCCTTTCCTAACTGGAATTTACAGGTTGACGGTAGAAGCTCACGTCCTGTCTTCCACTCTTACACACAATTATTTTCCTATACCATAGTTTGCTTTCTATGTATTTTACTCCTAAAGACCCCTCGAGGAACCACAGACATTGTATCCTCCCTTACAGCAAACTATCTTGGCCTGAATCCAAGGGAGCTAGAGGCATCGTGATTGCCTTCTGCCTACATCTGCCTGTCAGCTTCAGTTATTTCAACAAAACTTTGTGCATGTATTTTAATGAAAAGTATTTGGAAGTTAATGCTGTTTCCAAGCACCAGAGGGAGCTCAAAAATGAGCTTGAAAGGAAACTTTATTAATCAATGACAAATATCAAATGTCAAAACAGTGGTACTTCTTTAAAATTTTGGAGTGCAAAAATGTTTTCTATTTCATCATGTGCCACTAGTTTTCTAGTCATACTTTAATTCTATCAGTTTGGTTGACCCTGTCAAATATTATAGCCAAGGATATAATACAAAACAAACCTGCCAAATTTCTCACTCTTCTTAATCGTATCAGAGGACTTAACATTGATAAACCAGGAAATAAGAAAAGTCATACCATGACTGGTTAAAAAAAAAAGCCAGAAATGTATTAAAAAAGTATTTTCCTTCTGGGATTCAGCTTATACACAGTTGAAAAAAATGGAAAACAGTGCATGTGGTAAATGGTACTTATTTGTCAACGTCTGAAACCTATCCACTGCTTTTGTTAACTAAAAACTGATTATTATTCACTCCATACAAATGAAAGTTTGATATTGGTAACATGCTGTCTAATACATAATTTAAAGAGCATGAGATAAAGTTTGAAGCAACATTTAATGCTTAAATATCTATGGAATTATATGCATTATTTTTAAGTTAGTAAAATACAGAGTATCATATCAAAAACATAGATTGCAATTCCATCTTGATTAGATCAAGATCTGTTTCACTCCAGCCCTTTCTGAATATGTCTTGTTAGCCAATATGTTCTAGAAGCATAAGTCTCAGCGCCTTCTTAGAAGTCCTACATGTATGACTGCTTATGCTGGCATAACAGCTTCGCTACAAGCTGTATGACAGGAGAGATTTTGAAATGCAGCTATAACTTAGTTATTTTCTAACGAAATTATAGACACCAGTAATACTGCCAGACTACATGTTGCCCTGACATAGTCATACACTTTTTTATTAATAGTTTAATGTGTAATCATTTACTTACTTTCAGTTCTTCTTCCATTTCAGATATCCTTCTTTCTAGAGCTCTTCTTTCCTAAATCAAAAGATGTGTGTTAACACTGAACAATACAATTTTTTAAAAATTACTGCTTGTAAATACTGTGGTAACAGTGAAATACTTCAAGTTTCAAAGATCATACAACCAAAAGCATAGTGTGGACAGGAAACTTGTGATGGCAGTGATACATAGAAATTTTGTCAATATGGAATTTTAATATCTGAGGAGCAAGAGATATAGAAATGTACATCAAGTCCTACAAAATATACCCCTTCCTTTACACAATTTTAGACAGGTTTTAAGTACTGTTTGTTTGGACTTATTTTTCATGAGCTAGGCTTCCATAATAGCTTAATATACAAGAAATGCAGAAAATTATCAGAAACAAACAAGAATATTAAAAGAAACAAGCACAAAAGCATAAGCTTTCATAGACGAGCAAATGTAGCTGAAACATCTGTCTCAGCTCAGTGGGATCTGTCCACGCTATAAACTGCAACGTAGTGTAGATACACCCAGATTTACATTAAAGGAGTTCAGCTGAGTGTCTAAGAAATCTAGCTACGTTAAGACCGCCTGCTTCTTGAGCAAATGTTTCCTGAATATTTTCTGCATTTCTAGTATAGTTTTGTTTTCTTTTTTTTTAGTTTTTTACCTGAGAAGCAGGAGAAATTATCCTTTGTAGAGAACTCCAGGTTGTTTCGATGACACTGATTACGGTACCCAAGCTAGCTTATTGAAAGTTAGCCTAGGGTTTTCTATACTATGCTACAGTCTGCAGTGCAGACACACTATCATATTTCTAAAAGACATTATTTTGTTTAACCCTAATTTTCAACACATCTGACAGATGAATAGCTAATGCAACAGACTTCAGGGGTTTATAGCTTGATTGCTTGCTTTCCTGTGTCAGACAATGCAGTGTGTCTCATTTAAAAGCAGCTGCGGTTATCAGTACTCTACATTCAGATTTTTCCAAAGTGTGAAAGGCAAAAGCAACGGATTATTGCAAAGTGGACATATGCATCTGCATACAACGGTGTTATGCAAACAGCAAGCAGCATTGACTGAGGTGTGTAAAACTTTGGTTAGATCATACCGCCCAGTAGATACTGACTCTTGCCGGTCACCTTTCAGATATAAATCATTTGAATTTAGTTTAATCATAGTGCAGTTATACCCCAACATCTTCCCATTTTAGCAAACAACTTTAAAGGTTTATCAAAGTAACAGATTACTGCAGTTGTTAGTACTTAATGTACTTAACTCCTTTGAGTTAAGACTCTTCCCATAACGATACTGACTGATAGTAATGGGCATAGTAAGTACCAGCAAGTTAACTGCAGTAAGCAAGTGACTAACAAAAACCCCACACCATCTTACATTACTTAGAATTTTATCAGTTACCTACTAGCTTCGTAGAATAACATATATTATCAGTACTCTTATATTAAGCAATATTTGACAATTCCTGCGATTACAAAGAGATGAATGATCAAATAAATCTCAAAATTTCAGATGGCTAAAAATCATTAGTCCTTTTGATGCATTTCATTAACTAGCATGTTGAGCTTGTCTAAGAACAACTATTAGCAATAAAAGCCAATTAAATAAAATCCTTATTTCATTAACTTTGTATTCTTCACATTTTATAAAAGAAACATTTAAATGGACTAGACTAGATGTAAGATTTATTGTAAAAAAGTATTGTTCTGATTAGATGAAGCTATGCTTCTCTTTTTCTGGAACTGCTCACTCTTTTACGAACTGGAATTCCTGTTGAGGAATGCCAACAAAATAACACATTGCAGTTTCACTGGGAAGATTTGCCAATATTATTTGATTAGTCCTTGGACTCAAAGAAAGGGTTTGAAATTTATGCAGTCTAAAATTTTATGATATATTTCAACAACTCTATAAGGTACACCAAGGAACATCTGTAACCCTCAAAATGAAAAAAAAAATGCATGCTAGGCTCTCAGCTTATAAAATACAATAGCTCATTTGTATTTATCAAAGCAACTAGGAATCAGTCTTGGTGCAGTGAGACTGAGGTACGGGGATGTACACAGGTGAAAAATCGACCCCAGAGTTATGAAATTATTAAGAAGTAAAACCACATGTATATACCTACACATATTTGTGAATTCAGTCGTACCAAAAAATATATATATCCGCAACCCAAATTCCCAGATGATGAATTCTAAATCTGGGGGAAACTGGTTAAAGGTACGTAGAATTCTAATTCAGACTGAAACCTTACAGTTTGAGTTTTATTATCACATCATATGAAATTCTGCAAAGGACTTTCAGTGAACTTTTCAGAGTGGCAGGTCGTTAATGAAACCATTATTTTTGCCTATGTAATGCTAGGAGACCTTGCATCTGCGATCCAATCTGTACCCCCATCCCCATGGAAATAGCCCCTTTCTGGTAAACAGTTCTCAAATGAACAACATTGACAATGCATCACCAGATGACATCGTGGAAACCCACTTCTGAAGGCTGAGCTCAAATAAAATTCAAAGTCAGTCTTTTCTAAATTTTATTACTGTGCAATTCTAGGTTTAATAAATGTTCCCATCTTCTTCACTGAAAAGGTATGTTTCAGCTTGAAAATGTCACAGTTCTAAGATGCCTTCAGGTTTTTCTCTGCCAGCCTTTTATTTCTTCCAATTTATTCTCACCACTTTTCCCCTCCCCTTTTCTCTATGTAATTTATTTAAACATCTTCAGTTCTATATTTTATTTTAGTGAAGTCATATACTTGGAAAAGTATACTTAGAAAAGCTCTACAATGTTTCTACCGTTTACATTTATGTTGTTACATTACACATTAAAAAGGTGTCTTTAAAATTATTCCTAAAGATCCACAATCTGAATTGAATTTGGTAAGCTTATTTCTAGAGATCAGCTACTGATGACTATCAGCTGAGAATCCCGCTTCAGTCACTTTCAAAGTGAAAGTAACTCCAGATTTTAACACCAAGGGAAATACAATCACAAATAAATCCCTGTTTTAAATTCTTGTCTGGAAAGAAGTTTAAAATTATAAAATACTAAATCTTGTGTATATCATGTTTTGGCCATACAGCATTATCACTAACTTTATTTTTTTACCTGCTCGCTTTAGTACTAAGACATTTAGGAAGAGTAACATTTCTGAAAGACATTTTGCTGTTGGACTAAATGTCTTTACAAAAAAAGGTGCAAAAATTTCTAATATAGCCAGTTGTTTTAATGCAATGGCCTATTTTGGGAAAAAGCCAAGTAGTAATTTAAAACTGAAATAATGTCTAGCTATGCAGTACTGAATGCTCTGCAGTATGGAACCTATATAGTAATGGACGCAGCTAAATCTATGAAATAATTAAATGTCCACTTGTGTGGCCATGATAGCAAGCAAGAAACCAATTAAAGCTACTGATGAAACTTTTCTACTGATGAAATCACTGTCTACAGCAGGATGCCAAAAATCAAGGAGAAATTGATGCTAAAAGGCTGCTGCAATTATCTGGAGATCTATTAAGATAAAGATAATGGAACTTCAGGAAGTGCCTGAGAGCATTTCTACATCTCCATGTGCTCCTATAAAATCTACCAAGTGTCTGTTTATACACCAGACAGGTTTGTAGAACTAAAAATTGTTTTCTAAACCTCATATACTGGAAAGTAAACATAAAAGGCTAGTGAATGTGAAGTTTACCAGGGATAAATAAATGTATACCGTATCACCTATTACTGTCAAAGTCCATTTGGTTTTCTTCCCATTTAAGTGTTTAATGTGTCACTCCAGGATCAGGGGAGGAGAAAGGAACATGTTGACAGGGTCATGAAGGAAGCCAGGACCACAACAAAACCAGCATAGTTTGCTTTACATTGCTGTGGAACTAAACTTTTGTAGGGACGGATTCTAAACTAGCATGAAACTACAGCCTAAAATTATCATGTGTCCAGCTTCTGAAAGAATCCCTGTAGTCTATCTCATATATGGATTTACTACATGACTCGTTTCCCATTCAATTTAGGGTTGTCTCTAACTCTGATGCCCATCTTCTCACACTGCTTTACTCATTCTCCCCGCCCTGCCTCAGTATCGTATTCCCCCTGGAAAAAGTTACAGTACAAGGAAAGAGACAGATTATGGTTAATTTTATATCATTAGCAGGTTTAAGGTCTCATATCCGTGAGGTAGAAACAGCTACTTCATTACCAACAATAACTGGTAAAACAACATGCATGCCTCTGGAAAGCTCTTAGAAAATTAAAGTCTCTGAATGTTGGACATGCATTAGAAGATGAGACACTCTGAACCTGCTTAACCCTCTGGAGTGCCAACATTGTTTTTGATGAGAAGGAACAAGTGGCAGATCCCTGGAGGGCAGTGGGGTTTAGAACCTGGTTATCATGAACCAACAGGCAACCTGAAGGCAATTCTTAAGAGTAATTCCATCTCACTTCTCACATTCATTGCCACTTTGAAACCTAAAATCCCCAAATCTTCTAAAAAATGCAAGTTATAAGAAAGGCTTCTGTTCTCACTAAAATATATCCAAGCCAGGGGTTGCAAAACAAACTAAAACAAAGCCTGAATTGGAGTACTTAAAAGATCTTTGGCAGAAACTCACCCTTTTCTCCATTTCCAAGAGTGATCTGTCAGCAAATCTTTCTTGTCTCTGAAACACAAAATTAATAAAGACATTGGTACTTGTTCTTACACAACATAAAACTGAGGAAAAACAATTCAATTGGACATTTTAGTATTCTGTCCGAAGTTTGTCTTCAAAGGCATTTTAAAGTGTGTTCAGGGAAGTAACACTGAAATAAAGAATAAAGAAGAATGAACTGGATTTATCATGCACTTCCTCTGTGACCATCCCTAAGTAATTTAATCACAACGTAGCCTTTGGCAAATAGGAGTAATATAGTATTTCTATCTAAAAACATTACAAAACAAACATCTTTTTAATGTACTTCACTGATATTTATGGGGACGCTTAAGTACCTACACAGGTAAATTGTGGCAAATGTGCTCTGAAAATAGGAAACGCTCTTTCGACAGCAATTTAAGATGAATTTAACTTTTGTGTACATATTTGGTATTACTGTATGCAGCAGTATTATCTGACAGCAGTTATCTGTAACTGGAGTGCACTATTTGCTTCTCAGTTCTAAGATAAAGCTATCTAACCAGCCAGGAAGAACTGGCAGGTTATGCCAATCTGCCAGCAAGTTTATGAATTAATCAATCAATCCCAACTGACAGTTTGAATATAAGCTTAACAGAGTAGAAAGTGTTTATCCCTACCCTGCAAAGAAGTTACAAATACATGCTGGCAAGAACCACTAGTACTTAAATAGGCAGGAGGCAGTCTCACACATTTTGTTCATAGCTGAAGACCAGAATCCTGCGCTCTTTTCTCTTTAGAAACAGGCAGGTACTCTTCTTCGCTCACATCTTTGGCTAAGAAACAAAGCTGATGCCTAGCAAAGAGCTGCCCATACCCTGGGGTGCTTCTAGTTTGCCATCTACCTTGTCAGCTAAGTACAGGCATTTTTGTTTCATACAAACCTGAGTGGTCTTCTCCAACTGTAGCTTAAGGTCTGTAAGTTCCATGTTGGTATCATGTAACTGTGCTTTCAGTTTTTCATTTTCAGCTAGAATCTGTTCATAAAGCTAAGAGAAAATATTCATTTAAAAAATACCAAATAATAATTCAGTGAGATTAGCTGAAAAATTTAAAAACCATGGTTGAGCTGCATGTAAAATGAACAAATACATTAATAATCTAAGAAGTTAAAATCAGTTACAGTTTTTAAAGATGTTTAGAATTAGAAAGCACTTCAAAGAACTGTTACCAAACATCTCTAGAAACAAGCAACTTTGCATAGGGAGCACATAACTTACCTTACACATACAAAAAAATACTTGCCACTTTTTTTGCTTCAGACTTCACAGATTAGACACCACAGTAAACTTTTCGACAAAATCCTCCTCTATTTTAAAGCAAGATCTAAATACATTTTTACATCATATGTATGTAAGCTAGCAAACATATAAAATGAAAGGCTTCACATATGTATAAAGCAGTTTTAATGATACAATCAACTAAAAAAATAATATGATAGTATTTGTCATAAAAAATGGATCTTGGCTCCTCTGGATTTCTCCCTTGAATTGAAAAGTGGAAAAGCCAGAAGCTGGTGTGTAATATGCATTTTCCCCCACTGTAGTGGTTGCTCTGCTCCTCCATTCAGTTGAGTTGCTTTAAGTAGCACTTGTGATACAATGTGAGATTATTTCCAGAAAATTTATGAAAAACAATAATAAAGTTCTATTTTCACACCAAACTTATTGGATCAGATACCTTTTTAAAATCAGTGCTATCTTCTTTTTCTAGTCTACTGCAGTATGGTTTTCGATCTTCAAGGTAACTTTGTGACCCTGATCGCCCCTGTGCTGAATCATAACGATCAGCTGAAGACACGCTGAGGGATCCTGTATCATATCTGTAAAAGAAAAGTTCTTATTTTTCATTGCCTTTATGTTCAAACTGAGAACACTCACTGTATCAAACATTGTGAGTTTGCTGTTACCCAGCTGAAAACAACCAAATGCAATTATGTATTTTAGTTAAGCCACTGTCTTCTAATTTGATGCAAATCTAATTTTTATATTCCCTCAGTACTTCAAGACTTTCTGTGTGAAAATGTTTTCAAATTGCTCAGTCTGCCAAGTAAGTGCCTGTCTTGTATGCAGAGAAATCTTTTAAATTAAATTATTTAATTCCAGCAAATATTTACATGTCTTGAAGGACATGCTTAGATAGCTTAGATACTTTAATTCTTCTTCATTTATAAAGACCTATATTTTTAAAAATGTATTACTTTAATTGAAGGGTTTAAAAAAAGTAATCTCTAAAATACTGGTCTAGATGAATTCTCCATGTTTTATTAGAGAAACCAAGGAGATTTCAAAACTATTTGCTGTGAATTCCAGTATTTCAACAGAAGCAGTTTATGAAACAAATCTTCAGCAAAGTCTTTATCCTATTAATCACTAAATTACAACCAGTATTAATAAAGTTTAGAATAATGTCACCCTGCTCATTCTTCACTGAGCAGGTGCTGTAATAGTTCTATTTAACAGATTTTCAGCACAGATAGAACATAATAAAATCTAATAATTAATTCTGAAAGTCTAAAAACAAATGAAAATTTTTTTTTAAATGATTGATATTTCTGCATTTCCTTTTTAACAAATCTTAAGGAAATCTGATTTTCAGAGGCTGTAGTACTTTTCTTGAGATTCCTTAGAAAATTTTCAGTAGGGTATTCTAAAAGAGGGGCAACAAGAACCTCTTGTCTTCTTTGTAAAAGCTGACTTCATACTGAAAAATTTGTAGGGAATGGTACTGTATCCACTGTGTTCTACAAAATGCCCAGCCTGGCTTCAGTGCACTACACATACAGAGTCCAATACATTCTCCAGAATGGAGTATCCCACCCACACATGGAAAGAAATATTCAGAACTGTAGCTTTACAACTGTATTTCATACAAATGTTAAATATCATTAGCGCCTTTTAAAGCTCAACGCAGCTGACTACTGGGGTTAAGCTGAATTTGTACATAAAGAACTTACAATGAGAATATGTGAACAAAAAGTGTAACGATTTTAAATTCATTTGTTTAAATTGCACATACCTTGAAAGGCTATCACTCTGAGGTGGGGAGGGGTAAAAAGAGAGAAAAAGAATAGATCAAGTCAATAATTTAATTAAATAAAATATATAACAATCTGTGAACAAGTATAGCCAAACAGTTATGTTAAATGCACATGCTATCCAACAGTATGTATTATCTGAACATTGTCAAGCTTCAATTTTGTTATGTCTGGAACAGAAAAGAAATATGTGCTAGAACATGCTTGCCAAAATATGATTTACAAGGACGTTAACATTACACTCTGAAAGTTTGGACTGTCCTAAACACTGGAGTCATTTCAGCAGTCGGTGCATTCTGAGTTGCCTCCCTGTTATCAAAGGCATCAGAACTGTGTTCCCTGAATTCCCTGTGCCTTCTTCCTCTTCTCTAACATTAGCAATCATGTTTTAAAAGGTCAACATAATAATGACTTCAGCTTAAAATAATAATATAAAATAAGCTACAAGATCATCGTTTCAACATAGCTCGATAGGGAACAAGCTACTATACCAACAACATAAGGAAGTACTTATTAGACTTAATTTAAATGACATAATTTCATTTTTTATATTACTTTCATTCATTCATTCACTCCAGGTGAATCCACAGGCACAAAGTTCACTCACTTTACTTGACAAGCAAAATTTAATTAGAAGTGATGACTTAAGACTGAGGGAGTGCCCTCTAAGCATTACATCAGTCATACAAACCTTTTTCCCCTCTGGGTGGTCAATATAGATGCATCATTTATTCCAATTATAACAATAATCTTGAGCGAAGACATTTCAGTCAGGAAACTCTACTGATGTATCATCACCTGGACATCCTCCAATGTTGTTCACCTGGCAGTGGCTGAAGCCTCCCCCATGGGTGGGTTTTTTGAGGGGTGGTGTGGTTTGTTTGGTTTCCTTTTTTATAAGGAAACTGTATTTTTTCAACTTGCATAGAGGAAAATAGCCACATTCTCCACAATACACTCAATTTCCCCTCTAACACCTTGAAGTGCATTTACTACACATAGGATATCAAAATTATGTGCTGTAGCCTAACCACCCCAAACGAAACATTGTTATTTTCTGTTAAGAGCACATGTAATGCTGAGAACTGAAGAGATTTTGTAGAAAATGTCACAGTTAGGTGGCACACACCTATACATGGGTAGTTTTTAAGCTACTGGCCACAATAAGATTAATTTCCACCAGCGTCTTACCTTGCATTATTGTATGTTTAAGTAAGATCAGTGTGAGATTACAGAATTCCACCATGTAATCAATGACCTACACAAACCCCTTTTCCACGGCTTCCTTCTCACCTCAACAAAACAGAGGAAGCTTTGTCCGTAAAGACTTTAGGTTTTCTTTTTTTACCTGGAAGGAGTGCTATATACAGAAAAATGCTAAGCTGGTCCTTTTAAACTTTACCTACAATGTAGGACAGCCACCACAAGGAAATAAACCATTCCTACATTATTTCTTAACAAATACACTTTCTAAAGGCTGTTTTTCTTTGCTTCTAGTAGACTCCCCATGGTGCCGTGGGAATGTGAAAACTTCCCAGATCTGCATTCCCCTGCTGCACTATAGCTTCCCGAATGGAAAGGGAAGTTATTAAGACACACACAGACCATCTTAGAAACAAAATTTTCCAGCTACACAGGGGGACAACAAATGAACTGGCAAGGTAAGAGAGCGCTAATTACTAGAAGCAGGAAAGCACAGACACAGCACGTTCCTGTTCTCCTGGCTGAGGTTGGGAACCTGAGAAGCCAGACAAGGACTCTGTAATCTTCAGAAAACTGTACAGCGGTTTCCATTCCCTGAAAGCTGCGAAGCCCTGCTCCTGCCACTCAAGCACCATCCAGCCTCCACACCTCATAGAAAGAGCAGCACATTTCTCAAGCACATGCCTGTTCTTGTTCCCCTCACTTTTCACAGAACATATTTTTTTTTTTTAGCACAGTCTTAGCTGTCTTTCTTTATTCTCCCCTTCAATTTCTGTCAGTTCAGCTCAGTCATGATTTTCGACATTTGACAAAAAAAATTGTGAAAAGGTGTTAAGTCTACAAACTTTCCACAAAGCTCAAGAAGAAATGATGCCAACGCAGATAGCCCCGTGCATCCAACTCACACGAGAGGGATCTTCTTCATAGTCACAGAACTGGGCAGACTGAGCAGCCACAGTTACGATGGCAGCACACAAGCAGTAACGAAAAATTAAAACACACGTACCCTTATCTACACAGCTTGAAATAACATTTACTTCTAACCCTATGCCATCAGTCTATACAGACCATAAAGGTGCCCCAAAAGAAATGGTGTATTTGAAAATGTACATTAAGCTTCTAGACAGGCACATTACTTTTTAGTGAGGTTAGGATAATTAAAATATCAGTCAGGTGGAATTTTCTGACTGTTACAAATGAGCGTTTCTGTAAAACTGCCACAGCAGTAAAATGAGAAATAAAATTTGAGTACAGCATTTAATCAGCACTATTAATGCCAGTTTCTCATGTTTATTCCCCCAGAATTAGAAGGCCTAATGGCATTTATTATCCTAATATTGCTAGCTTTCACCTTTCAGAAGTCACATATCTGATCTCCAGCAAAATAAAATTTCAGTCCATTTAATTATAACCTAATCACAGTTGTAGTACCTATTCAAATACTATTTTTTTAAATACATCAAACTGAAAAACAGGCTTCATGGAAACACTTTTTTACTTAGAATCCTTCAGGTGCCAAAGTGATCTTCTGACTTCCTTAGTTTTGAACTGCTATTCTACAACTTAGTTCTAAGACTATCCTTCTAGCAGGAACACCAATTTCCTTTAAGTAACATGGCATTTTTTGTGTGAATTGAAGAAATTCTCAGCTCTTACCATTAAAAAGCCCAAATAAAATTTCATTAGAACAACCTCCAACTATCAAAGTGCTTGGCAAAGGCTAACTTCTCTTTAATAGCTCTCCTTTACAGACAAACGATCGGCTAAGAAGTCAAAAGACAGTTCTGAAGAACTGAAGAACAAGAAAGCACAAACTGAAATCTTACAAGACAGTTCTTTCAAAGATCTCTGAGATGAATAAGATCATAATTTCTCTCGTTCCTTAAAGATTTCAGGCTAGAAATTATTTTGTCTAAGGTCCTTTAATTTTCTTTGTAGCATGCACCCATGTGCAAGGCTTGTTCTTGACCTCCTCTCTTTAGTTTAAATTCTTGAGTTACTGCCAAAGCCCTTGGAATTTTATAGTTACCATCTTCTACCTCTGGCTTGTAGCTTCACCAAGCAAAAAAAACAACAGCAGCACCACATAAGGGAGTAACAGAGAATTTCAGTATTTCCAAAGTTTCTGTCTTCTGAATAGCAGTACATCAAATAATCAGCACAACTGAAAAAGCATAAATGTTTTCTGAATGTCTTTCATTATAATTCTAGTTTATTCATATCTCTTTCCTTTTCTCTTCCTAGAACTGAGGAGGATTTATAACCAAATAATGATGCGTTTCTACAATAAAGCATGCAAGATTTGTGTCAAAGTGAAAGTAGATTTAGCAACTGCAAAAAGGAAAGTGCAATTTCTTTAGGCATTTAGAAGAAAAACAAAGCACTTTTTGCCATAGATTTGGGAACAAATTGCCTATTAGAGTGTTCAAGATCTATTCCATTGTTATTTTTGTAAGGTGGCAAAATACTGCACTGTCAAAAGTAATGTATTTAGTTCTCAGTTTATCATTGACAAATGCTAAATAGTTGTTTATCAAAGAGAGGAAGTTACTTGAAATCTACATAAAGTCTTAAATCTCTGATAAACCATTTGTACACAAAGGAAAAAAACACCTTAATATGAAAACAATGAAATTATTATATACAAATGTTAAGATATCTCATAGTTAACAGGATTATAATAATTACAAGCCTAGGATGTTTTTTGCAATTGTGATACTATACGGGAAATTCCGTAGTAGGTTTGACAACATTCGAAAAGAAAACTTAAAAACACATGAAGTAGTTATTTTGATATTCAACTCACTTTCACTCTGTTTTCGTATTTTCTGCAGCTCGTATGACAAAAGAGCTTATATCAACAAAGCAAAATCAATTTATGTTGCTAGGTGACAGTGAACTTGGTTCACACATTCAATTTATTTCAGAGCTCTCCATGAACTCAAATCTGATATTATATTGATTTATAATGAAACCAAACTACCAAAGTCTTTTGTAGGAAGTATACAGGCTAGGAGAATGTTTTGACTCCTAAGTCAAGCCATGGTTAGGCAGGCAATCCCATCCCAACACACCCACCCTTTTAATCATAGATCATATTCATAATTTTGGGCCTGATTTACCACTATTTCACTGTGGTTTGATATGAGTCTAATTCTATCAGAAGAACCACGTGCACATTCTACCAAATGGATTTCTACAGAACAGAATACAGAGTAATTACAGAAACAGGACTATGCATTTATGTTAACATGACATGGAAATAAAAATTACAGCAAACCAAAATCCCACAGAATGAATCTCTTAACTAAAATATTTAAGGAATGTGTAATGGAAGCTTTTACAAAAAGGAGAGAAACATCACTTGAGTTTTATTCTTCATTAATGATTTTGTAGCGTGTTACTCCAGGGTTTAGGTCAAAAGAAATACATTCAACTTAAGTCACTACTTCCCTTTTAACCCCTCTTCATCTCACTGTCATGCACCATTTGGTTTATAAGGACTTTTTTCCATCAAATCAAGCCTATTACAGTGCTTTCCACTGACTTCTTAACAAGACTAATAATACTGAATCAGGATGTTCAGAAATCCATTTTCTTCAATGAAGAAATCAGGTACATTGTGCTCTTCAACTTTCAATGCTTCATTATATTAAGTTCTCATATTATTTGTTAATTACATTATGGACAACACTGAGTTTAATTTTAAAAGGTTTTAATTAGTGTGCATAAGTCACTGGACATCATTTATCTGAAATTAACAGAGCAGATAGAACAAAGTCTTTTGCAAGGTAGAAACTGAAAGCTCCCTCCAGTAACTTGCTGCAACATGTCCCTGACCTATGTGTCAGAAATTTCACCTACATTTTCTGGATGCTAATTCTACATAATTAGAATGGAAGAGAAAAACATCAGTTTTAGCCATTGTTAATACATTAAAAATTGCTATTGAAGTCTGCAAAGGAAATGGCACTGAACCATAGCCACAAATTGTAAATCAGAAAGCACTCGTAAGAACTCTACTGTAAGTACTCTTTTAATTGAGTCCAACTGCAACAAAAATTTTATGATCAAAATGTGTTTGTTAGACAGTTAATTAATTATCTTTTTTAAATTACCTGAGTTTCTTTCTTATTTGTTCCTTCTTCTGAATCGGACTGGTGCTCCTGTTCATTTTCATCACTCTGGTAAAAGAGGCACGAGAGGACAAATAATTAAACTGTTGAAAGCTCACTGAGATTTTAAGGCATTCAAGACTTTTAAAAAAGCAGTAGAATTCTACCTAACTAAAATGTATAGAGAACGTATAGGATATATGATGAAAATTCTCAAACAAATACATGTTTTCAGTACCAGAAGGAGAGGAAACAGAACTTTGTGTTCGGCACATGAAAATCTTGCTTTTACAAAATTACATACTGATCCCATGACAAAGAAAACGGAAAGGGAATTGGCTGAAACATCAACTATAACCCTTCTAATCTGACAGCAGTTCTTTCAGTTCTAAGTACATGGCTACTTGCAATGTGTCAGATAATGAGCGTCATTCTTACAGCTTTGGTATGCATGCAATAGAGGAGAATTGTTCGATGATTATTTTTTCCTTAGATTACGATTAATTCCTATTAAGTTATGGTTATTACAGTATTCCAGAATTCTTTTAGCATTATCAACATAACTTAGAGTTAATATTGATTTTGCTCCTGAAAGCTTCAAAACAGATAAACAGAGAACACATGACTTGAACAAGCATTAGTTTTTCCAGAACAGTTAGTTATATACTGTATTACTCTAAACTATTCTCTATTTTAAGAATACACTATTCACATTCCATATTGCTACAAGCTAAGGCTATAAATCAGTAACAGCATTCACTTACATCTTGAGTCCAAAAAGAAACTCCTGTAGGTCGTCGTTTTTCTCTTGGTCGCCGTCTTTCCCTTATAGACTTAGTCTGTGACTTATCTTCTTCCTTTTCTTCCTCTTTTTTGCTCCCTTCTGTTAATAACAACTTTCTTGTTCATTTAAGTATGACACAATCTAATTTTCTGAAAATTTTCTGAAATACTTCTCAGTCTTTAAAATGCTTACAATTAATGTTTTTACCTGAAATAAATTCGCTAAAGAGCTTCTTACCACATACAGGGTTTGCTGTAATATATGTTCCTCAGACAATAGCTCTAAAATACTGTAAATATTGTTCCAATTGGTGAATAGCAACTGCAAAACACTAATTCCATCTCAGCCACGTAAACAAAATGTTTCAATATAATAGTAATACACTACAAACTGGACTTAAAATTCAGTTTTCCAAACTGTCACATAATAATTCAAACAACATGTGTCAGTAGATGTATAAAAGTACAAAATAAGAAAAGATAATTCTTCACCATTCTTCATCGAACAAGATTATTTTGCTTACAGCAAGAATTCTGTATTAAAAAAAAAAACCTTTTAAAAGTCTTTTAAGTCCTTAGAGTCTGCCTTTTCATCACAGTCCTTTCCATTTTCCCCTCTAAGAGAGAATAAAATAGGATCTCCTAGACTAGACTAATACCATACTACAGATTTCCTTTTTCTTTAAAAGAAATGCAATTGCAATTCAAGCCCAACAAAATACCTCAGGATTGTGTTTGCTCCCCGATATGTTTCCAAGTAATTTGTTTCAAAAAAAAAAAAAAAATTAAACAAACCTGCCCAAACCAAAGTTATTTACCTATTATCATGCATTCTATTCAGTCTGCTAGTCTTTTATTAAAGAAAGAAACCACAGATTTGAATTCAGATCAAAGCATCAATTCTAACTTAACTTTACCATCACTAGTCTTCAGAGGTAAATAAACATTTTACTGAGAAGCAAGAATTAAACAGAAAAGAAGGAAATATAAATATTCATGGTGAACATACAACTTTCCTGATTAAATAAATGATGATTTTACCTCTGGGCTTTCAGACAGTAATGTATTTCTCCTCCTAAAGTCATAATTTGAAAAAAAATCTGCTGTAGCTAATATTTAGTCATGAAAATTTTTTTCCATAAAACAGTCTATAGAGTTTCCTACAGTAAGCATGCATTACCAAAGAATCTTAATCCAAATTTCAGTTCATGTTAGGACAGAGGGAAAAAAATCAGAAAGCATATCCTTGAATCTTAGCCCCAATAACTTCCTCAGAAAATACCAGTCTAGGGAACATGGCAATACTGCTATATACTTCATGGAGATTTGACCAATGAATCATTTAATCTCATCCCCTGTATAACAAAATTATCAATTTCGATAAGTAATCCTATGCTGAATCAATAACTTGAATTAAACTATTTCTCCCAATTCAAGAGCAGAATGCCTTCGAAAGAGAACAGGAGATCACACTGTATGTCAACAGCCTCCTCCTTTGGCAGGCAACTAATGAGGCACAATAATTCTGAGAATTATAGCAGATGATTCACATTTGAAATGAGGGAAAAAACTCTGTGACATCAGACAAAAGCTTTTTTCTAACCTCTGAATCACACATCTGATCCTCAGCTTTAGATTAGATAAACCAGTTAAAGTATCTAGAAGTATGGTTACATTAAATATTCTGAATTAACACCACACTACCACTAGAAGTATCCCCTTCCCTCCTTTCCTTTCAGCTGCTCATGAAACCATGAGAGGTCCTTAAAACATTAAAGCATCATTCCAGTCCTTCAATGTGGAAGGACTGAAACAAAATCCCAGCTATTTAGCAATTACTTAATCAAGTAAAATTCCTCCTCAATATCTGCAAGTATTTAAACTCTGAAATGTGATATTTTATTATAGTTGCTGTGTTAAAGCAGAAATGAAGGCACTATGTGGATACTGACGGCAGTATATTTGATGTTTCTATGACCCACCAATGGAAAACCCAGATTCACACACTAAACAGCTGCAAAACACCACCAAGTACAGTGTTTTTTTTTCCCTCTCTATACGCAAGTTTTGGAATTTCTTACAGAAGATGGAGTAAGATACATCCTCAGTGGTCTTACATATCACACCCATTTTGAACTATCTTTAGAAACATAAACAGCCCTTTGTCAACTAAAACAAACAAAAAACCCCCTTCATGAACAGTACTCCTACCTCTCTCACTTTCTTTTGTTCCACTCCGAGAATAGGCAGAAGTTATACCTATAAGGCTGTTTGGTCTGTTTAGTTGACTTGAAGTTGAAAGAGAGCTAGTGGAGGTGGAGAGCGAAGAGGTGGATGATGAAGAAGTTGAAGTTGAAGTCGGTCTATAGCGATGATACGGCTATTCAGCAGAAAAATGTCAAAATTAATTTACAAAGATTAAACAAATATAAACCACAGGATATTAAAACATTTAAATATATAAATAATTCTTATAGTAGTACCAAAATTATAATATTGTAGTTGGAGTTAGGATTCATATAATTTCTCTACCTAAAGAGACCCATCATGAAAATACCTCTTCAACAGTTCGGGAATATCTTTGTCTATAATCATCATCTTTAGTTTCAGATTCTTTCTTTTCTTCTTGTTTTTCTTTGTCTTGCTTTTCTTTCTCTTCCTTTTCTTTTTCTTCATTTTCCTGTTCTCTGGTTCGTGTGGGACGACTTCTCCCTATAGTTTTTTCAGCTTCTTGAAGATCTGTCAGTGTTACACCCTGTGAAAACAGCAGTCAGCAAACAACGTTTCAATGTATCACTCATATTAATGTAGATGATCACATTATATAAATACATATCTTAAATAGAAAATTCAGCTTAAGAAAATTAATTCTATCTATTAAGAAATAAATTTTACCTATATATCCTACCTATAAGTCTAACTAAACATCCTTCTTTGATTATTGGCAAGTGTTTGACCTAATGTGATCTACCACACATTATCAGCTATTTAATTGCTTTTTGTGTTGATAATGTTTTAATACAGTAATTCCTTGTAGTTTCTCCACTGTAAAGATTCAGCAATAGTTGGGGGGCTCTGGATTAGTATCAACAGGTGAAAAAGAACCCCAGTAAGATAAACCTCTATCAAGCAGTGCAGATCTCTCAATAGGAAAGGTAACCAGAAATATTTGAGGGGTTTAAAACTGCAAAGATTTGAAAATAACATCAGTAAACAATGTAGATCTAGACTTGGCCTTAAAGCAGATAAGGACGATGGTTAGAGTATTTCTTTGTGCTGTTTTATCCAGGGACTATTTGCTCATTATTCTCAGTTTGTCAGCTGACCCAAGAAGAGATGGGCAGACACACTCCAGGAGTGTGGTAATTGCTCCACTGCCCAAAGAACGTTCAAGTACCGTTTAGAGATAATCTATTTCATTATGTCACATCCTTTCCTATGTCAGGATTGCACTGGTTGCAATTCAATATGAGGTAGTTCTGACAGAAACTGGGAAGAACCACCAAATATATCAGCTTGCAAACTAAGAGAGAGAAATGTTGAAATGAGACATGCAGTTAGACTCTAGATTGTCAGCAAGTAACAAAAAACTCTTCCGTGGTACTTGTTCATGTCCACACAAACCAGGTTGAATACATTTTTTTCTATGCCATGGATCTTATTAGCTATCCATATGTTGGTCAGCTCAATCGCATTATCTTCAATAGTCCATGCACAGAAAAAAAGACTTAGAAATGGAAGTAAATACAGTATGCTATGCCTATTTCTCAAGTATTAAGTCTTCAGCAAGAAGCATATAGCTGTTAGTTCTTGGAAAATTAAAAGTCTGAGATTTAAACATCTACATAACATCAGATACAACTACTTGAGTAAGTCATTTTACCATAATGCAATCAAAAACTTCCTTTCAGTGGAGGAGTCTGTGCTTTCAAATTTGTATTAAGTCACTTCAGTGATTAGAAAAAGCAACTTTCAGTACGCAATGAAGGGTCCTAAAGCTTTCAGGGAAGAATGGAAAAAAAAAAAGAGGCTTTATTTCATCTGATACAAGTTGTTTTATACCAGGAAGACCCATCAGTTTATTTGGAGCTTTACTGGGAAATCGGAACTTCACTGTACTCAAGGAGCTACATAGGTATGTTTCCATAAATGTAGAAGCTGTAATATAACTATACCTGCGTAGATCTTCTAGACTGTCTTGCTTGCCTGGATCTAGCTTTTCTTTGGGACTCTGACTCTTCATCCCGTACTGGAGTGAGGTATGATCTAAAGAGTTAATTACAAACAAAATTGGCAAAAGATCATTTTTGTACAAATGCATTAAACAGTCAGAAAAAAAACCCACAACACGATACGACTGAAAACCAAAGCAGTTAGAAGAAAATCTTTAACTACATAAGACGGATTACATTTTAGACATTTCATCCGTATCATAATGATCTATTCATAAAGATAGCAGCCTTACAACTCAATTAAAATACACAGTGATTTCCTACTTAATTTAGATTTGTTTTTACCATTTTCTTTAAATATAACTTAAGCTTTTTCACTACTCTACTAACATAGGGGTAGAAGACCTCAGAGGTTCAGCCAGTTATACATTTATACATAAAATACGTGTGTGTGTGTGTATTAACATAGAAAAAGCTTAATGTACTGCTAATGCAGAAAACCTAATTATACCATCTATTGTATCAGAGATTAAAAATCCTTGAGGAGGTGGTTACCATATTTTCACATGAATCATCCATGCTTTAAGTAATCCAACCCCCTTTGAAAAAACTGTGCTTAAAAATAAATCCTCATGAAACCCACAAAAATCCTGCAGAGTAAGCAGGTAATTGTAAGCAAAGCCAAAAGGCTACTAGAGTAGGCATACAAGGTCTGGACTCTTTAAAGAAATTCTCCAACCCAGGCAACTGGGGTAAAAAAATTATACAGAGACATATACATGCATAAATATGTTTTTTGTATGTATGTAATATATATATGTATGTAAAACCATCATTAAAGAACTTAAAAGTTTTTAATGCATTTGCTGATTTTCTATTACAGAATATTCTGGGAATGTTGTTATAATTTAACATTTAAAAAAAATCCTTAGATTAGCTAAAAATTAGAAAAATCTCAAAAAGCAAAATCAAAAGGCTGCTAAAAGGTTGCTTAAAACACAAAACTTCTCTTAGCTTCTTTAGATCATAAAATTAGCTACATTAAAAATAGTAGAGCCAGATTCTGTAATATTTTATGATTGTCTATACTTTTTACATTTCATTAGTTAAGAATAATTGGATAATGATTCAATAATTGGCTAAGGATTGTGTTTGAGAAGCCATCACCTATTAACACTTAAATTATTTATCTATGGAAAGAGCAGTTCTTTGGTCACCAAATTATGTATGTCAGCCTTAGCACATAACAAAAACAGTTCTAAAACAATTCTAAGCTTTTAAAATAAATTTTGATTACACAGACCTATGGATTACTACCCATGTTCTATCTCTACTAAACAAATTACCCCCAAAACATAGGCAAATATTTATAAATAGCTGCTATATTTGCAAATGTAGAAACATCCCTTATCATATTACACAATCAGCCCCGAGTCAGATAAAAGCAAGGAATTTCAGACCAACTGCAGGTATCTAAAACGTATGTAGTATATGCGCATTAGTATACACACACTAGTGAGAGCAAACAAGACAGCAAAAGCCTTAATTCTAAATTTCCTTGCTTTTCTAGCTCATATGAGACTGAAATAGCACTTACATTTTAAAATTGGAACTACTTTTGAAAAAAAGATGCATTCTGTTGGGTTTGCTTTTGCTTGTCAGGTTAAGTCAAATTTCACTATGGAAAACGCAGGGACTATCCTACATAGGCCTAAAGCTATGAAGAATCTTTAAATGTTGTTGCTGCCTTAAGTGAACCAAAAGAATCCAGGTTTCTTCTGTAACTATGAACAGCTTCATTACCTCTGTGAACACACAGAGATACACACATCTGGCACTGATACAAGAGTTGTTACATTTCAAAACTACTACAGGAGCAACACAGAAATCTGAATTTGCGTTTCAGCGGAAGGGTTAAGGGATAAACATTTATAAATATCCAGAAGACGAAGAACCCAGGGAAAGCTAACAGGAATTAACAACCTTATGAAATCTTATTTTTGTTTCCATAAATAGCAGGTAACAACTCTTTATGGAAATGTAAATATGCACCAATCTTAACTCATCCTCCACATAAGTGTAACAGAAAAAACACCGTATTCTTAAAATGAGATTTACATCAGATTCTTCCCCATTCTTCATATTGAATAGCTCTTAAACCACTGCATTTACAACTGTATATTATGTTTCAAATAGAAGAGACCCTAAATGATGCAATGAAATAAACAGAATGTGTTGGGTTCAATACTCTTTTCTCAGTAGTGCCAGGCATACAAAATGACTGAAAAAATGCTACGTTGTAACTTACTAGCATACTGCCAGTGGCACAGTAGCTCAATCAGCAGCAATGCACTTGTAGGAAGTAATTAATTATTGATTTTCTTATTTTTAATTCAGCGTTTTTGCAGTTTCATTATGGGTATTTTTAAGAAGACTCATTTAATCTATTAACAGAAATACAAATATGAAAATACTGCATACCAAATAAGAACCCAAGGCTGATCAAAAATATACAATATCAAAGTTTAAATTTCATGAATGGTCTCTACCAGTAGTAAGCTCTTACATAAACTGAGGCACGTTGCTAGTTGTTTCAATATACAGGAAGCAAGCAATACTGCTTTACATACTGTATTATCCAAATTTGTGGTAACCAACACATTCCTTTAAATAAGAAGGAAAAAAAAAACAAACCACCAAACTTTTGTATAGGAGCAACATTACTCTTAGGACCTTTACACACCTCCGTCTCTCCCTGACCTCTGATGTTGAGGACACAGTGCCAGAAGTAGCTGTAGTCATGGCTGTGGTAGTGGCTGTAGCATTTACAACCGATGGTGCAACAGGAACGGTCACTGCTGTAGGAACACTGTCCTTTTCTTTCTCAGTACTATCCTCAGCCCACAAACGATTTGAGGTACTACAGCATAACAAGCAGCAACACAAAAAAAGAGAAAAGGAAACAGCTAAACAATGAAAGCACTTTACTAAACAACTAATAACATGTAAATTGAGGGATGGATTTTTTTTAAAGCAAACTGAGAAATGTCTCTACTATGAAAGCTCAACTTGAGCTATTAAATTGAATAAATTAAGAATTGAGCAGTTCACAATAATTGAACTTTTATTCTTCACACCCTTCTAACATTGGGATTTATTCTTTTATACCAACATGGCTGTCACTTTACAGTAGAAAGCCATTCACAATTTTCAAGCCAAATTGTATAAAATTAAAACAAATTTAACAGGAAAGTGAAAAAATCCAGAGCCCCAGGATCTACTAAACAAGAACGCATGCACATACATAAGCACACAGTAGACCTGACAAAAAAAAAAAAAAAAGAAAAAAAGAAGTGTGAGGGTGCCATTACCTGCTTTGTACACCTGCTGAAGTAGAACCCGTTGTACTCTTTGTAGTAGTGTTTGTGCTGGCAGGCAGTGTTTTCTGAAGACCAGCAGAAGAGGTAACTGTTGATGCAGTACTTGGAACATTAGAACTGATCAAATCATCTTGTCTTCTACCAAAGGAGCCACTGAAGAAGAGACATATACAATGGATGCATTTGTATTACTTATGTTTGCTCATTAAAATATAGCAAAGCTGTGAATGATCCATTAAATTCCTGCCTGTGTAATCTGTATCTCAGTTGAGTCTTGGAAACTCCTGGGGTAAAAGAAGCATTTTCAAGCCATCTTCTTCACTATTTCCTTGACTAGGACCTTCAATTTATGACTTCAGAGGGCAGCAGAAGTGTCCCTTAGTCCCGACCATTTCTCCACAGGAAGAGGAGATAAAGAATGGAATCTCACTGGTTTATCTATGACTGTCTTGATCGCATCTTCTGATGTATTCATACAGGGCCCCCAACAGCCCATTTTTAAACTGCTGTTTCACCCACACTGAATACCTCAGAAAATGCAGAATTTTACTCCACAGCTTGTCAGAAAAGAAAATGTCATCAATATCACTCCTCTTATAATTTTCAACCAATTAAATGTACTGCTTTTTTTTTTTAAACTTTAATCATTCCCAGAAATATTAACCTCCCACGCATGCTTTTCCCTTGCTCTTCAAGTTGTAAAGAAGATCCAGTGGTTTCCACATTTTTGTTCATTGGTTCTAGCTGAACAAATTTTGCATTACCAAGTCAGGATGCTTGCCCATGACTAAACTTCAGAATCCACATTTAGGACAGACAGAGCATCATATTAATAACTGCCAAAGATTTATGGAAAGATGCTTCTTTGTCATTCTGCAATTGACCGTTTTTTGTATTATTATCAATTCTAAAATGACAAAGAAACAATAGTTGCAGAATAACAACTAAGAAAATACACCATTAAAGCACCACATGCAATTTAAAAGTGATGAGTACACTTTGTTTGAAGACTGGACCGTAAACACTGATAAAAGCTAACATGCAAAGATTGTTCTCATATATCAACTGTTTATATTTTCCATCCAGAACAGGAAACCTGTGCAACATCTTTCCTAAACCTGAAGTTAGGAAAATTGAGTGTTCTTTTTAAGGCAGGAGGTTAACAAAGATGTAAGATGTATTATGCTGTATGAAACAGCCTGACTACATGCCACTGACAACATCGATGTCAAGACAAAAAAGAAAGTTAAGTACCCATCACCACAGACATCATCAGCACATATCAATATGCAGCTTAGCTACCTGAATGACAATCTTTTCTTTTGATCTATTAATTTTCGGTATTTATTGCTCCACTAATTCCAGTTAAGAACTTCACTCACATAGCTACACTGAAACTACACAATGGAGTAAAGTTAATCATGTATATATTTGCAGGATATGATTCCTTCTGAGAAAATCCTGCAAGATAGGAACAATGCACACCTGAAAACTGTTTTCATACTAATCATAATTTACTTTGCATTCAAGTTAATTTTACGTATGCATTCTATGACGCTGATACTCAAGGTAGGTGTGGCTATAATGTACCAGTATGGAGAGCAGCCCAAGACCTCTGATACTGTCATGCAAAACCAAAATTCAACAGCGTTTTTGAGCCATTATTTTTCCCCTTCTCTTTTCAGATACCAAGCAGAATTACTTCCATTCCAACATTTAAAATAGTTATCTTTGGCTACTGAACTAATCTGGAAAGAGTCAAAAGAACTTTAAACTGAAATAAACAATAGGAAAAAGGAAGCATATAACTAAAATCATATAGCAGTTGCTGCAACACTCTAAGCTAGTAAAAATGGTGTAGCTTTAAAATCAGCATGAGCATTGCATCGGCATAAGTACCTACTTTGCAATTATTAGGAACAACATTTCAACATGTCACCATTCAATTTTAAACTGTCCTTACAAAGCAATTCAGTACTTAATTTGTTTCTTTTAATTTGTAAGCTTATCTTATTAAAAAAAAAGATAGAAAATCCCACACCTTCTTTGATAACTTGTGTTTAATGATGTAGGACCTTCATTCAAACTGTTTTTCTTGACATCTTCCTCCCATTTTCTCCTGGTGTAGGAACTGCCACCACGTATTGAGCTAGCAGACGAGTCCCTGTAAAAAAGATTTTATTTTAGCAAACTCATATTGAAGGTTGTTCTTGATGTGAGCTGAAAAGGAGTTTCAAATTAAAGATTAAAACCCTGGATAACACACTTAAACATAACCACGCAGAACAGGAACAAAATGACCTTTATGGACAATCATTTTCAAGCTCCTGTGGAAAAATACTACATTCATACTAACACTGTTAAAAATATAATGGAAAAGTAGCATCAAAAGAAAAACTGCTAAAGAGGATTTAATCAACATGAAATCAATTAACAGCTTTATCTGTGACCATCGCTGGCTTTGTTTTTCTCAAAAAAAGGAACAAGAGGCTTTTCTGTTTGCTCCTGTGACTATCGGGTGCAACAAAGGGAAAGGTATGCAGGTTTTTTAGAAATTGCTTTCATAGGTTTTTTCATTCTTGGATGTTAGAAGTTCAAAAGCTGACTAGCCTTTAGAACTCCTGACATTGTAGACTAGTGTAAACAGGCCTGCAGTAGCCATTCCTGAGCGGCCTGTCACATATCACTAGATGACATTACTTTAGTCACAAGGAATTTCCAGGCTGTTGTTGCAGTTTATAGCAGCAAGAAATAACCTTGCAAAAATCTGCTTAGAAAAACTACCCTGAAAACTGACACTGAGATGCAAAAAATGGAATTTCTAATAAAAATGTCAGCTCAAGATTTGAAGTAAAGTTCAGATAGAAGGAAGAAAAAAAGGTCTTTCACAAAACTATACATAAAAGGCAACCAGGTGTGTGAGGGAAAATAGACCAAAATTTTGTAAAGATGTATTTTATGTTCAGATACCTTTGACCTTCAGTATGTATCTCTTTTTGCACAAAGATTTATGCTAGCACTTCTGCAGTCAGAAACGACCTTAGAAAACGATCAAACACAGACCAATGCAGTGTTATTTCTTACCATCAAAGAGAAACATAAATTCTGAGTTATCATCTACCACAGAAAGGTCCTGCTGCCATGACAAGTTTTTCATAATTGCTGAAGGTTTCATTTTGCCAAGACACTACAGACTTCAGCACTTTTGCTGTAGCATTGGCTAGTCGACGGAGGCTGGATGTCTGAGATTTGTTAATCTAAAAGCCCAGCTGGGATTCATCTTGAAGTCCTTTCCATTACCCACAGTAGGATGTTAGTTGGATTACACCACATCATCGATAAGCTAGACAAGCAGGTGTTCAGACAGGTAGAACAAGAACCCAGCATTAAGCTAAGCAACAAGGACAAAGATCTGGGACAAAGGCAGAAACCTTAATAATTTATTAAGGTACCTGTAGGGCAGATGGTTAAATTCTACATGTAAAGAAGGTCAGACTAAACGTCAAAAATCTCTTATGGCTTTAAGTAAGCTGGGTTGTCTGCCACATCATACACGAGGCAAAGTATTGGTGTCTAAATAGGCTGGCCTAAAAGCAGGTTTCATCTCTGGTACACCAAGGAACACAGAAAGTTCTCACCTCAATTGTTTGGTCAGCACTGGGACTAATGAGACTGATGACCCCAGTTCACCCAATGCATATGTGGAAAAATACACTATTGCTGATACCCACTTTTGGAACTGTGTCTGTGAATAAGCCACGATGGTTAAGACACAATCAAGGACACAAATAAACCTCGACACTGAAGCAAAATTTAATCCCTTTGTTACAAGCAATAACAGCTTCTAAGAAATAAAATTGCAATGAAATATTTATCCCAATCTTAAGGTATCATCTAGTTAAGACACTTTTGGAGAACAAGAGTTTTTGAGAAGATCTTAAAAGAATAAAAATAGAAAAAAAAAAAATCTGTCTTATAAACAAAGCAAAACTGACAGACTCAGCCTCAAAGAATATAGTACTCCAGAGAACGATAAGCACAAACAGAAACTCCAGACTGCCCTGTTATAGAAATAAAGATAAAAAAATCTGGCCAAGTAACATGAGAGATGCTAACAAACTAAGCTGAACTTTAGGGGAGCATGAGAGCTGGAATATCCGTGTTTCAAAACAGAATTTGTCACCCAGAGACTAAACTTAGGCAACAGTATTCTGCACACATAAGAAAAGCCAGTATTTATCTTGTGTTTGCGCTGAAATGAAACATTCTCAAGAACAGCAACAAAGAAGCTCCTCTTCAGACATAAGGAGATTTATCAGTCTTATAGAGAATAATTATAACAGCACATTTTGAGCAATGAGAGGATTTTCAGTTCAGGTCATCCAACATTCAGCTATCTAGATACGATCCAACAGAAACAAGACATTAGGGAGACTTCTAAGTTTTGTACTATGCATTCTATAATAACTCAAGAAAACGTCCAAGTAGAACCTCAATAAAGGAGAGAAGTGAAAAATGGGAAGGTTCTGACAACGTAAATATGCCATGAAAGTACCCCAAATCCTAACAGGTAACAAGCCTATGCACCTAAACTTTTTGTTTCTTTTATACTGAAAGCTACAGAAGGAATATCAGCAAAGAAAGTAAAAATCTCCAGAAGACGACGAAAGGTCAACATTTAAACAAGAAAAACAGATTTGCTTTTGTAACTTAACTATGATTTTTGTAAATCATTGCTGCTGCACGATATGGTTTTAAGCAAAGACTGTAAGAAACACAGCATTTTATTATTATTATCAAAAGTAATAATGGAGCCCAGTAGCAGCACTCCACAGCTCAAGACAAAGCAATAAAATGCTTTTAGCACCCTTCAGTAGGTTAAAGTTTATGACTTCATACTTTGGATTTTATTTATTTTCTCCCCTAAGAAGACAACATTCATTGCCCAGTTCTGATCTTGTCATATAATAATCTGGATTTTAAAAAGGGTAATTATAATTTACAAGATCAAAAACCTTCAGGAATTGGACTACCCTATGGATTAGCATAATCTATAGAGCAGGATAATGCTATAAATTAGCAGTCTTAAAATCTGTAAGTTTGCCCACCACTCTAAAATCAAGTAAGTTTATATTTAACAGAAATTATAACTTCAGAGTCACCTGTTTTCTTTTTCATCAATGTCAGAGGTACTGGCCAGTCGTCTTGGTATTGTAGGTGCAACATATGCGAGTCGAGTTCCTTTTCCATCTTTCTCCTGAAAGACATGTATTTTTTATTAAGTGTTACTTAAGTAACACTTAATAAAATACTTAAGTATTAAGTGTTACTGTTATTGATTATACTGCTATCAGCTGGAAAACCATCACTATGATAACTTCTGCTGTATTTATTGCGACCCGATTATATAAATGAGTTTTAAGCTTTAGTTAAATATCATAAGGACTACAACAGGAAAAGGAAACTGTTTATGTTTTCATTCTAGTGATGCAAATTACTTGATTTCTCTTTTTTCTGCTTTGCTGCAGTACAATTCCAACACCAATTACTGAAAGCAACTGTTTTAGTATTTTTATATAGTATAGTATTATTCTTAATCCTGAAAACATTTAAACGTTTGTACTTGAACCAGAACCACAAGTTCCATGCTGTTCAGTTACCTGTTCCAAATTAGCCCTTCACTTGATCCAGTGTATTCATGTTTAATTATAGAACAAAATTTTTGTATATAGGAAATGACTATGGAGTACAAAAAGAGCTTCCTTTTTTATAAGGTTCTTTCAACATTACTCTCCAAGTGATGCCGAAACTATCAAACCTCTGATCTCCCTTACTACTACTAGCATTGCAACAAAAAATACTTACTACTACAAAAACTACTACTAGCATTGCAAGTCCCAAAAAGGGAAAAGTCCCAGACCTATGTACAAGGTCACCAGACAATGAAGGTGCATACTACGCTTTTTAAGAGACTACACAGAAGCTGCGTAATTTAACTTTTTGGAATTTTGGTAAAGAACAGATGTGTAGTACAGTCTACAGAGAATATCTTACTTCTACAATACATCATAAACATCTATACTAAGTAAGGTAGATCAGTTCCTCAGAATGTTGTTTCACACTGAAAATGATTACCTTTTCTTTGTTGTCCAATGAAGAGGAAAGTCTAGGACTTGACGCAGAACGCATAACACCTGCAGAGTCCTTTTCTTTCTGAGCTTCTTTGGAAGCAGTAATCTCTGCAAGTGCACCATAACTACCAGTTTTTCTAAGACCTAATCTCCACGAAGCAGGAGATTCATCTTTCCTCTCTTCTTCTTTCGGAGAAACCTTGGTTGTAGATGTTGGAAACTATAAAACACATGTAAATGAATTTACATATTAATTTACATTACCTGTGGTAATCCATGCTCCTTGCAGAGATTTGAGAACACAACTGTTTTCAATAACCATAGAAGTGTTCAATTCATAGGGGAGTTGTGAGAGACAACCTACACACTCTTCTCTTAAATTAGTAAATGAGATAAGAAATGTAAGACTGGTCAAGGTATGCTACTCCTCTAAAAGTTAGCTTAGAAAAACCCACACTTTGTAATACACACTGTGATCATGAGATGCAAACTTAGAAACATGCAAATCCAGTATCAACTTTTTGATTAAATATGTTATTTTGCAACCTGTACACAAACCTGTGCACACCAGAACCTCACCATAGATTTTTCACCCTTATTGGGCACAAGAACAATGCCAGTTTTGCGCAAGCCCTGCCTCCATGATGCAGGATCTACTGACTCCACGACAGGCATGATAGGAGAAATGAAATCATACTACAGCCAATTAAGACAAGACAAAGATGAAGATTGAAAGAATGGAAAATAGAAACAAAAGGTTGTTTTAAAACCACATATTGTTCCTACATTTATGTTACATAGCTCTTCCTTACAGCACAAAATACCAAAAAGCAGCAAGAGACTTAAAACCTTAGTAACAGATTCTTATTAAACACAACACAGCATGTTTATCTAATTCAGAGACAGAATTACAGTTTGCATAGAAGAGGACAGCAAAGCCTGTTGACCTAACAAGGTCCATGGCCTAAATCCTCATATGGTTAAGAATACTGGAAGATTCACACTAACATATCTCTTATCTTCTTATCATGTTTCATTCATATCCCTTAATCATATCCCATGCTAGCTTATCCCATTTGATAGCTAATATCAAACCCATACCTTCACTCCCAAACTCGCCTGACTTCAGTACCCTCAGACAGAAAGCAGCATTGCTGAATGCCATATAGACTGGAGAAAAGCCAAACTTAAGCTTAGTCCACTGCATCTGCACCACCTGTGAGCAACATACAGTTTGGCCATCTATGGTGTAAAATCAAAAGAATAGCTGCAGTAGCACAGACAGTGCAAACCTGAAAAGGCAGGTGCAAGATCACACATACAGTGCTGTTTTACATTCATTAGTAAAAACATTTAAAGCCTTTTTGCTCATTGATATGAGCTGCAACTGCTTCTTTAGATCACATGTGCATGCTATGCTACAAGATGATCAGTCTTGATATCAATGTGCATTTATTTTGTAGCTACAAAGGCCCTGATTTTTTCACGTATAGTACTAAAAGACAACTACAGCTTACTTTTAACCTGCACCTTTTACCTTTAAGACCAAAAGATAAGCCATTAATTACTGCATAATAAAATTAGAACAAACACCAGTATATTCATGATTTCCAAAAGGTTATCATTCAGCTTAAAATCATACTTATTTCTTCTTCTTATAAAGAAGTTTTTTACACCTCCCCCCCTTGTCATTTAATCATGTACAGAAAAATTATGTCTATTTGATCATTTAACTCCGGAATATCAAGCCACACCCCAGCTAGCAACAATTTGGTAACATCCTATAGCTGAATGTCATATAGCTTAAAAGGCTTTTGCATAATATAAATAAATTGATTGGAAGGGACAAGCTAGGAAACTTCTGACTTCAAGATGAAGTTCAGACTATTACAAGAAAAATGAAGTGTTTGAAGTGTGAGATATCTCAGAATGTCCAGCGTGCAAAGATAATTAAGTGCAGTAAAAAAACTGGGTGGAGAGCACATCAGTTAAACTGCCCAACTGTCACAAACGCTTGTATTACTGAAGTGATTTTAAAAAATAAACAATATAAGGTAGGTCTATTTCCTTGCAGTAAAATTCACACTATATAGTTGGAATTCATTCCAGGTAGGCACAGTTAGCAAACCAGCAATTACTCATGTCTTGCCTCCCTCATGCATTTGCTGTGGTTTGTGTGGAGAACTTGTGGCTCTTGAGTTCTGTGCAGCTCCTGAGCAATGCAAATGCAGCTCCCATGATAAAGAACCGTAATTCCTTACTGAGCCAGCAGGAACTCTTTAGATTAACATCACAAGATCACCCTGGAATCTAGCAGACAGCTAGACAGCCCAGCCACAAAGCTCAGCGAAGGGAAACAGTGGTTGTTCCTGCCAGTGAGCCATGCCCACAATTCCCCTTTCGCTTTCTTTTTTTTTTTTTTTTTTGAGATAAATCTTGTGGACATCAGTCACAATGATTTTGTAAAGCAGCTCTTGGGATCAGGAAGGTTGGCCCAACCCTGTTGTACAGTATCACATAATATGATCCAGTTAGGTAGCACATTCCCTGCATCTGTGTCATGGATGAGTGGTTAGGCCGCACCACAATCTGTTACATTAAAGTATACTTTGTAAGATGAAGCACCATTAAGTTCTATTGTGAATATGAAAGTATAACTCCAATAAGCTCCCGTGAGCTAAATACAATACATACTATTCACCCAGCAGTACATCTTCTCTCTCTACTGTGGCTTCAGTATATCATGGCTACCATTTCTCCTGAACACGCTTTTCAGAAGCATCAGTAGAGCATTACGCTTTATGACGTTTATAGAAAAGTTGTAATGATTGACAAAGGAAGCTTTACTGACTTACTATCCAGTTTGCTTAGATATTCTAAAAGTTTGACTTGTATACCACCTTCTGACTATGCATTATTATCTACTATAATTTTTTGCCCCAGGCATACATATCTTCCCTTTGACAAGCAAAACTAAAATTCATTCCAATTAACTTTTCACATCAAGCTGTAAAAAGCTTCCTGCGTGCAATATGGCTTTGCTAGGTGTGTTTTTGAGCTGTGCATTGAATAAATCATGTGTCCCAATTCTCTAGCTCTTCCATGAGGTCCTAAGCATACTGAAACCAGTGTTGGGACCTACAGCACTTTCTAGTTCTTATTTCAAGTATCACTTGCACCTAAGCACTAGCTGAATGCTTCTAAGGACTCCTGAAAGCACCTTAGTCAAGCCTGCCTCCCTTGCCCTAAGTGCATCAGAAATATAGGCATGGAGAAAGACACTAGAACTGTAGTTTTTAAAAATTTTGGAGGAGTTTGGCATAGAAAAGACTTTCAAAAGATGAAGTTTAGCTTCAGAAAAACAAGAATTCTAGTCACTGTGCAACAGATTTTTGCTTTTTTAAAAGTCTTATGTTCAACTATTTCGTAGTTCTGTATTTTAGATCCCTGTTTAGACTCAAAACCATTCAAAATTAAAAAAAAAATTGAAACTGTTTCTGCAGAAAACCACAAAATATTTTAGGAATCTGCGCATATTTTCATCAATTCACTGGACAACCCAATCCACTTTTTATACAAGAATAAAAAAATGTATGCTTACACAGAAGAACAGAAATCTAAAATCATGAGAAAGGTACTTTATTTTACCTTCTTAACAGGTGACGTAGGTGCCCCTTGGCCACCGGCTCCTGAAGGTGCTGTCACAGCTACCGATGCTGATTGTGTACTTGTGGTATTTGCATTATTAGTTACAGGTGCCAAGGTTTTGGTCTTATCTGCAAAATATTTACAAGATTTTAATTTTCATTTTTTGTTCACAATTTCTTCACTTCTATAACAGAGTTGAATTTCTTTTGAACAGATTTGACAGTCAACTTTCCCAAGAGCATTTTATTATTTATTCCTCAGTGTTTTCCCCCTCACTCCCAATGTGTATCTTAGGTCCACATTTTTTCCGTAACACTCATGTATATAACTTCTTTTTTTGTTACTCAGGAAGTGCTAAACATTCAGAGATGCAGAGACAGAACCACAGAATCATTCAGGCCGAAAGTGACCTTGGGAGGTCACTTAATTCAACCTCCTGCTCAAAGCAGGGTCAATATTGCATACAGACCAGGTTGCTCACAGCTTTGATGAGTCAGATCCTGAAAACCTCTAGAGGCAGAGATTCCACAGTCTCCCCAGACAGGCTATATTTTAGTAGATGGCTAATGACCGTAAAAATTTAACAGTAGGAGGTATGTTGGCATGTAATAGTTAATTTGAACTACAGAAGATGCTAAATCAAAGTAAAACATTTATTCTAGGATAACTGTGTATGTTGAGTGCAAAGAAATAATTAACTGCACAGAGAACCCACCAGGGATTCCAGTCAGTAGAATGAGCTGAGGCAGGGCCTTGTCCTCCAGAGCTCTGACCTTCCTTTTGCGTCATTCCTTCTTTGTCCCTTGTTTTTCCTACCTAACTTTCACTGTCAACCTACCCTGTCCTCTTCTGCTTTGTCCTTCCTGCCCACATTTCTTCTTCTGTCCTTTGTCTGTGTACCTTAACCCCTCTGACAGAAACATACAGAAAATATTATGGTTGTGATACAACAACTGTCGTCACTGCACTTGCTTGAGCTTCATAATCTTACACCTCACTTCTGTTTCACCCATTCAAATTGCATATTCTTTGGAGCAGGATGCTACATCCTATCTGTGCAGTATGGAGCAAGGTGGGGTTGAATTCCCACTGGTTTTGGTCCTACTACAAACATACCTTTATGTCTACACTACCCATACAGCATAGGAGCAGTTAATTTAGAAACTATGCAATGTTTTCATACAGTGTTCTCATATCTAACATTCAAATTCAGCAAAGTACCACTCTACAATTGGAAATCGTATAATTAACGATATTGCTGTTACACACTTGTTTTAGTTATGGACATAGTTGAACAGATGTTTTGAATAATTAATTATGCAGTAAACAAATACAAATATAAAAAAAATCAGCCTACATGACTAGCTGTGCACTTAATGGAAAGTTCTTTTTAAACGTAAGTGAAAATGAATGGTGGCAAACTTCTAGGTCATGGTGATAGAAAGTTCAACAGGGCAATGCAGACTGATAGTATGATTTCAGATGATGCACAAGCAGCTCTGCTGGAAATTTGCAAATGAGTAATACAGCGTTAAAATATACAGAAAAAGTTATCAGGAGTGAAAGCATGGAAGGAGAAAAATGGATTTTTCACAACTGTATTCTGAAATTATTTCAAGGACAGCAAGAACATAGTTGTATGCATGATTGAGCTAATATTGACTAACTTTCAAAAAACATTAAACTACCTCAAACAAAGTAAGTTTAAAAACCTGAACTGCTGGAAATTTTATTTTTCAGCTTGTTTCCCTGTCCTTTAGGAGATGATAGCTTCATATTCATATTTCCCTTCTTGGTCTTACAGGCAGAAATGTATTTATTTTTAAACTGTATTCTCACATAATCAATGAAACAGAATGTAAGTTTTAGGAAAATATTTCCAATATCCTAACACATTAGAAATCACAGTTTCCAGCCCTTCAAAATATTGAACGCTGTTAAAATATTCTACAATGAGAATGCTTCTTATAATTTTAAGATTTTTCACTAGAAAACTACCTTAAGCTGAATAATGGGAAAAAAGGGGAAGTACAAGCTTGGAATTTAGAGATGCAGCTCTACGGGGAAAAGCTTAAAGTCTAGCTTGCCAAATAAAGTATGATAAAGCCTTGTTGATATTAAAAAACCCAAAGTTTACATAAATTAATTCTTGTGTCATAGTCAAATTTTCCTGGCACAAACTATCTACTGGTGATGAAGAGAACACAGTTACCAGAGTCATAAAGTTCAGGAGACATTACAGTTAGTTCAGTGACTGAGAAATTACTACGTTATATATTACAAGTGTTTTGTGTTTATCAAAGCTCAGGCTCTGTAAATAAGGGATGAAAGTATACTAAGTTCAAAGACTAATTACAAAGATTGACAGACATTTCCACCTTAACAATGAAATGCTGGTTTATTTCAAAATACAGAAATAATCAAAATATAATAGACAGTTTGGTTTCACAACTTGTTTTTATTTATGCCTATGTTAAATATTTATGATATACTGGTTAGCTCTAAAATCCCTCCTTAGCCTTACCTTTTCAGGTGAAGAAATTGGAAAGAATGTTTTAAAATGAGAACTGACAGCTCACCAAAAAGTGTTATTTATTTTAAAAAGCATAAGTATAAAATATTGACAAGATATTTCTAATGACATGGATGTCTGTGTATTGTATCACTACACTGTAATTCTAAAATTCTTTATTAGGATTGAACATACATCTTTAAACACTGATCGTCTGACATTTGTTTTCTGATTTGAAAGAAAAAGATGCTATGCTGTTCTTACATCACTACTTGCTTTAAGACTCTGATAATTGTTCAAGAAAAAAAAAGCTAAATTCCACTGAAGAGAGAAGTACAGAGTAATGTGTTTCTTTGCATACAATTCCAACTTTTCAAAGAACATTCCTCTTGAAATGAAGTTGTATATGAAGTAACTGTTAACATTAGAATAGCACCTTTAAAAGTTTATTTCAGTACACACTGAAGAGTAAACATATGCACCATTACTTTATGCAGCTAAGATTGCTAGATTAATTGGTATTTACTTCCAAGATGGCAAGAACAAATGAGAATGTTTGCACTTCTGCTGTTCCAATCTCTGTAACAGTTCCACAAGCAAACACTTCATTTCTGATTTGATCTTCTAACTTCTTCAATGTTTTCTGACACGCTACTTAAGGCTTATATTATTCCAACTATTTGATTAAAAGTATCAATTGTTAAATAGCCAATCAAATAAATAAGTTAATAGCTTTAACCTATATAGCCACCAGTAAAGACATCTTTTTGATATCTCTGTTATGCCTTGACTTTAGACATACATAAATTTGCCTTAAAATGACTGGAAGCTTAGTGGAATGCAGAAGAATAAGTGCAACTTAAGATACTTAACTCTGTATATCAAGTAAGTAAATTTATAAAGCAAAAACTTAAAAAAAGACAATACTCTAAATAATGTACCTGTCTCTGCTTCGGATTCTGAGTCGTCATCCTCTTCCTCTTCGCTAGAACAGCTGGATTCATCCTTCTTTCCCTCTTCTTCCTCATCTGCTTTTTCTTGCTCCAGAGACTCTATACTAGATGCATTCTTTTCTTGCTCCATGATCAATGTCTCTTTACTGAGTTTGAAAAGAAAAATACTTACTAAGTCCCGAAAAATTTACTGAAGTCTGTCAAGTAGGACTTTGCGACAGCTTGTAAACTCATCTTTTTTATTAAGAGCTTATTATTTTTCCTAGTTTACTTACTTTTTGAATGTCTTCTGTGTCTGATTATTATCCATGTTGGCTGTGGATTCAATTAGGGGAGATTTCTTTTCCCGTTTTTCACTATGAAGCTTCAAAACATATAGAATGATGTAGTTAAATTGACAGAATGGTTATCAGTGTGACAAAATTACAAATGGAGGGAAATCTCTAACCACTACAAAAACTAGAATGTGCATAAGCTTTCAAAGTGTCAAAGTTCAAAATTCTAAAATCTCAGAAACTGTTATTGCAAGTAAGCTGTTAATTGTTGATGCTTCAGATCATAAAATGCCTGCTGGAGAAGGCAAGTAGAAGAGCATCTGCTTTCTTCCAAAGCTTTTTGGTCACCATAATTGACCAAGTAAGGGCATGAAATAACTTCTGAGATGACTATGGCATTACCTGAATTGAAGCTCCAAATCAAACCTTTGTTTTTAATCTATATGCTGCTCTGAGCTGTGTACCATAATCATAAGTATAATAAAGTATAACATAGATATAAATATCTTTATATGCAAAAGGCCTACCAGATTCTGCTTCTTTTGTAATTCTTCTAAATATCCTAGAATATCTTCATCTGCCACATCAAATGCTGTCTGCCCCTGGAGAAGGGGAAGAAGTGAAACACCATAATTGTACAGCAGAATTCAAATATAATGGATTATGATGCCTTATCACATGATGATGCAGGTAAGGAGCACATTCAGAGAGGGAAATTAGAAAGTATAAGCCAAGCTCTATTACAAACCGTTAGTCTGTCAGTAATTGAAAACAGTTTTGCAATATTACTTTTTTTGGCTAATTGAAACAGAAACATCTATACCCGGTAAGTAAACATGTTTTTTAAGAGATAAAAACATGACTTCAATAAAATTTTGCTGTCCTTTGAAGGAAAAAAACCCATCAAGGAGAAGAAAATAGATTGAAAGACTATGATTCTTACAATATTAGTTCCAAACAACTATTCCAATGGCAGTCATATGGATAGATACTGAGCAGTTCAGTATCCTGTCCATCTTAGACTACCATATACGGCTTGATATTTTAAATTAATTAAGCAAGCTATACTAAATTTAAATAGTCACGCTTTCACATTTTTAAAGTAAAACTGTATTTTACATTTTACATTCCATTTTAGAAGAGATCAGCTACAACCATTTTTTCTTATCCTCCCTTACTGTATGCCATGGGACAGGTACTTGAATAAACAGATCATAATGTGATTCATTAACACAGAGTAATGCTGTCAGCTGGAATTTCTTCAGCTTGCTATATCTTACATCTACATAGTCACTGCAATTCTCAACTAGACCAGATGCCCGCAGGACATGAGATTCTATCTTTAAGGTCTGAATTGGTAAAGATTTCAAAAATTCCCTTTCTTCATCTCTATTTGAAGACAAGAAGGGCTGAAGCTCACACAGTTCAAAGAAATCCTCACTTACTTTGATACTGCGATACAATGTTTTGTATTTGGAAGTTTGCATTCAAATACAAGAAGGCTGGAATCTAGGCAAAGTTCTAGATCCACTGGTATAAATGCAGCTGCACCAAAATGCTGGATGGACATACTGAAATGCTGGGAGGATCATGAAAAGATCAGTCAAGTGAGTGCTTCTGTACAACAACCAGAGCTGTCATTTAAAAGTGGTCACCACCACTTATAAAGACAATTAAAGGTGTTCATCTTTGTTTCTGCTTATTTCAATTTCTTGAAATGTTAATTAAAGGCAAACATATTCCTAATTACACTGTGAAGGCTATCTTAACTGGTTAGAAAGGATGGACCTTCAAACCACTAGTTTTCACATCCATAAAACTTCTGACCATACAGCAGAAGTACATGCACCTTTCATCAAGTATTACCCAAAAGAGCTTGAGGTCCTCTGACATGTGAACTATTCCGTTTAGTATAACACAGCACTAACCTGGAAACTAAACAACAAAATTATCTCAAGTTTATATTTGCATTATGACTACAGTTTTTAATCTGGCCTTCTATTTTTAGGTAGCTATTAAGTGGGTTTATTTCCAAAAAATATGAGTTAGACCTACCTTGATCACAAAAAATCACTTTGCAAAAAAACATTGTAGTTGGAAGGTTATATCTACACCCAGTCCATAACAATTAATACCTGAAGTCAAGTGCCTAAACAACAGTGGCTGAGTTCTCTGAGATGCTAAGCACCTATGACTGAAACCAAATCCAGAGGAGCTTTCAATCTTCATATCTCCAAAAGCAAAAATGCTTACTGGCTTACTTGAGAACACAACAGGCAAAACTTTCCCAGCTTGCACAGACAAGCCCATATACCAAATGAAACAGCTTATCTCTCTCTCTCCCTCCTCTATTCTTATTCTTACCCCAGTTAAGTGGAACATACTTTCATGAGAGTGCTCTCTGGAATACCACCCTCCACATTTCTCACAACCCCAGTAAAAAGTCTAACAGATAACTTGATAAACTTGCTTAAATTAATTGCATCAGCTTTTGATTGCCTGATACAAAATACAGTTATACAGCTGCTATTTAGAAGTTCTATAAGCAGTACACAGAAAGAGAGGTAAAGCTATTTGAAATTTAATTCCAGATTTCATTGATTTTATTATAAGCAACCTCAATTTCTAAGGAAGAAAAAGTCAACAGAGACTAAACATGTTAAGCAGCAGTAGTTTTGCCCTTATATAAAGTAAATACTTCCTAATTCATTATCTGTATCTGCCCATCTCCCTAATTTATTTTAAAAAGTTTATGAAAGAATTCAATGAAGAATCCATCTTAGAAGTTGGGCAGGTACTTTACATACACAGTATTGACAGAAATTGGAAGCAGATCAGAATCTATCTGTAAAACATGGTGCAAAGAGAAGAAAGAGAGCTTCAGCACTTACACAGTTGCATGAAAAGTTTTGGATCCTTGTGATGCCTATGTGAATCATGAATATATTTGTATCTGTTGAGAGCAAGATCTTGCAAAGCCAGCAAGCTACGCAGACATTTGCGTAAAAGTCAAGGAAATACAGCTTAGGAAGCATTCAAGTTATGTCTAGGGAGTCCTGAGATACCTACAAGTTTCTTCCAGTGCACCCAAACCAGCATATAGTGGTAACTCTTTAGTATGCCAACACAAGCTGATTTTAAGAGTTAAAACACTACCCAAAGGCACATCATTGTCTTCAGTGACCAAATGAAAGCCCGTATGCAATCCATCAGGTCACTAATTTTGTACCTCTGAAATGTCAATAAACCCATTCTATTTTGAATTTCCCTGTCAAAGATTACATGGATCATTTAATATAGAACTGAGCATAAAGTGGGCCTAGAAATTAATTTAGACAACCAAGAGAACTTAGTTTGGAACATAAACATGCTGTTTTGACAAAACATGCATTATGTAAAGCTCCACGTACAGTAAACAGCAGTTATCATCACTTTTCTTACCCTGGCTTCTAAAGTCACTTTAGAGACCAGAACTTTGTATCTTGACAAGGATTACATAAAAATCCTACCACTTTGTTGACAGCCTCCATATCACATAGGTTTTCCACTAAAATCCGACATGCTTCTTCTTTACCCCAGTGAGCAGCAGCATGAAGTGGTGTCCAGCCATCATAATCTTTAATATTTACATCGTAGCGAGCCTGTATTAAAAGCCTAAAGAAATTTAAAGAATTAGATCTTGACACTGCTGACAGGGATAAATAAACTGTCGTAAAATCATAAAATTATTCTACAATAATATCCTTCTCCTTTTTCATCATACATGTTTTAGTTGGGTTATTGACAATTGATTAATTTTATTTCCTCACAGAAACATTTGCCTTTTCATTGTTCAGGAGGTATTTTTAAGGAAAATTCAAGAAAATTAGCCTTTTCCATTTTCTTCTTTATTCAATTCCTCTTCAAAGTCCATTGTTTCTGTACAGTTAGATATTTTTCTCTACATGTGCAGTAATAGAGAAAAGCCCTTTTAAGGAAAGGAAAGCTGTAAAATGTCAAAAATTGTTAGATACAGTGTTCTTATCTAGTAAATTATTAAAACCTCCTCCTATTCTAATATTTCTTGCTTTGAGCTGTTAAGTCTAATAGTAGTTGCTTGAAACTTGCATCTCCTCCTGTCATTAACATTTGATGTTCTAACAATCTCGTGTTTACGTGCTTCAATTGATCGCTGAGCGGGAGCAAAGCTCCTCAAATAGGGGACCTGTTTTTCAGCCTGCATTCAACACTCAAATTTGGCATGGTTCTGATGGGAGTGCCAAAGTGACAATGGACACTTAACACAAGTTTTGTGTAAAGGGCTATCAGCTCTGAAGCACTGTCCATAATTATTAAAAATCACATAACCGTGAAGTATTCTTCTCAAAAAAATATCTCCATTTCTCAAGAGCCAATATGCTTATAGTAATATCCTCCAATGAGTCAACTTTCATACATGCTCAGCTGCAAAGGCTTGCAGTCTTGTATCCTACAGAGAGCACGCATTTTTGATAATTTGAAAGCATCAGGAAAATTGCCTGCGCATATATTTTTCCCCAGTACATGGACTGGACTACAAAAAAGACACTAACTGAGAGAGGTAAAAAAAAAAACAGTTATAGATATAACTCCATTATAGACACATGCTATTCTAAAATAAAAATTATTCTTTTCCAGCGGAATAATTTCTCTTCATCATGTTGAAGCATCAGGGTTTTTTGAAGCAGAACTCCCATTCGATAAGTTGTATGCAATGGTTATAATGATTAAAGAAAGCTCTGTCACTCAACTTCTGTGTTCACAAAGCATTACAAGGCTCTGCAGACCTTAAAGGTAGCAATACATATGCAGTCAGGCTGCGTGCTCATTTTCATTCATGTTACAATATAGAACTGTTCCTAGTACTGCCAAAACAGTCAAATACATTTACAGTCACAGTAAAGCAATGTATTATTAAGTATGCTTTACTTCAATAAAAACAGAGCTTTGATGAAAAACAAATTAAATCTCTGTTACAGTATATACTTGTATTGTATTGTATTGTATTGTCTTACTGAAAAGCTGTGAATTAGGGGACACCAAAAGCCTGAAGCTTCCCAGAAAAGATTTCAAGAGTCATGATTTTCAACAACCATATCAAAAAAGCAAAATTAAATTCTCTGTTCTTTCCATACCGGAATGCTAACTGGCATTATAAAAAGGTATTAAGCTTGTTTACACAGTTGGCTTTAGAAACAGGGCAAGTTTTTGGTCAACTTTCTTCTTTTAAATAAGTATTCAGGCTCAATATGTACACCATGTTCATATTTTGAATGACATAACCCAGAAAGCTAACAGCATCATGATTTATGAGTGCTTGAAAACATAAAATCAAGCTTTGAGGAAAACATAGTTCTAGAGATTGTTATTTTCTAAGATACAATCCCTAAAAGTCAGAAGTGTCCAATCCTAACAATTCCAAGCAGCATTACATCAACAAGACAATCAAATATGAAAAATTTCCATTTAAACCACACTTACTTTAAGACTTCTGTATAGCCCTTAGCAGCAGCTACATGAAGTGCTGTACCACCAGATTTTGCATGCCTGACATCATTTATATGGCCGCTGTTGAGCCACTGTCTTGCATCTCTTAGCATTATTCGTTCTTCTTCTTTTCGAGCTGCCTCTATATCAACCCCTAATTCAGATAGGGAGGGGGAGAGGGGAAGAGAGGACACAAAATATTTTAGTTAAGATACTTCAATTCAATTATGTAACAAATCTTATACCATCTTTATGTGATACAATAAAATAACAGCTAAACAATATGAACAATGTTCACGGTTAGATGAGTATCTTTTTGAAGATGAACCCCAAGAGGTTATGGAAATATCCATTATTGCATGACTATCTGCATGCATAATGCAGGGTTTTTTTCCAAAAGAAGGGGGGAAAAAAAAAGAAGAAAGCTACTAAAACTGGCTCTTCAATTTTAAGAATGTCTACCATCACAGTAATAATCACTGAAGTGACCTGTTAAAAAATCAGAAAAATTATATTTTAACCTTCTAAGCACCAGAATATAAGTCTGGTTCGATATATCTGTAGAAAGTAGAAAACAGTTATAATTTTTTTTACAAGGAGATATCTATGGGAAGAGGAACAGCCTAGCTTCTCAACATTGATGAATACTTACAAGAAAGATAGAGCTATATTTTTTATACTTTCTAAAGAATATCTTGTTAAAACCAGTTTGTCTTCTATCACTGTGAAACAGAAACCTTATACTCAAACAGCCAAGACTTTGGAAATCTCCCTTCATATCTCAGTTAAAAAAAAACAAAAACACTGAAACCTTTTTATAGTATGTCTCACAAAAAATTATCATACACTGATGAAAAGGGAGGAACACAATATAACATTTACAAGTATACACATCAGGTTAAACAGATTGAAAAAAAAACCCAGACCCTGAATGGACAAAGCAAAGCATGTATTTGCAAGTATTTTTTAATTACTAACACATGGAGTAACCTAAAGAACATATCAGGAAAGGGGTCTTGAATGGAACTACACATGAGCGTTGCTCTATGCTGACTGAACAGTGACAACTTTGTGAGGAAAAGGGACTTAGGAATTGTGATCATCAAGAGCACAAATTGTATCTGGGTTGACCTCTAACAGAAAATCAGTGGGCTAACTTTCAGCAAAATTATTTTCTGTGTATGATTTGTCTAATCTTAGACACTGGTATGCAGGGACTTGGGAAATATACACTGTTCTTCTGAATTTTTAATTTCTCATGGAGCAAAGCATTAAGTTGGACATAATGAAAATAAGTGAAATCTAGAAAGAGGTACTGATTGACTAGATAAAACCACAAACTTCAACAGTAGTCCTTATAGCCTATAAAGTAGAAGTTAAGATGATTTTTAAAACACTTAAGAGATAGATGCTCCTTGACTCAGATCTAATTCTGTCTTCTTTCAGTATTTCTTGCTGAAGCTTCATTTGTCACCAAACTGTTTTTCTCCAGCAAACATGTTTCTATCACATAACTCTAATAACGGTCCAACTAATCAAAGCACAACAATATAAAGCAGACCACAAACAAGACTATGCAAAGCTAGAACACCTCTTTTCAAAACTACTCTACATAATTAATTAATTTTAATTAATTTTCAAAGTCTTTATAATGAACAGATATTTCAGTCTCTAATGTCTTCAAAGAAACTGAGCTATTAATCCTTTCCAGGGTGAATGGATCCCCAGAATATGGAAACCAAATGAAATCCAACTTGACTGTTGCCCATTTAGACATGCAGCAGAAACTGAGCTAAGGAGTGAAGTGGCCTTCATTAAAGAAATTATTAATATCACAAAATGAAAAGACATAGTTAATATAAAGATGATCGTATCTAGCGCAATGCATCATTCTACTGTGTAAAACAGGATAAAACAGATTATAATAAAACAGATTCATCAACCTCTTATCAATCCACTGGTAACTATAAAGCCAGAGCAACAAACTGGCAAACTGAAAGCAATTATATTGGCACTGCTGAAATACCCTTAAGGCAGTGGATAAAAGACCAGTATATCTATTACGTTACGTATGAATTAGTATTTCACAGATGCTGCAATTCCCCGATTATAAAGCAAGAAAACCCTTGAAAATGACATGCCCAAATCAAAATTTCGTGAAATGCAGAAAGAAGGAACGTAATTACTACATGCTTTTGGAAACGTAACATGTTATTTGTTTGGTTTGCGGTAGCATATGACAGTGCTACAAGAGTTCACTTCTTTTTTATTATTCTTCCGTCAATTCACACCATAACAGATATTCCATGTCTACAAATATGTAAAAAAAACAAACACAAAGATCAGTTGGAGAAAAGATTCTGTTCACTAAGTAAATCTGGTAAAACATTATGCTAAGGAAAGCCGACAAGGTAAAACTTTACTAAGTATCATAAAATAACTGAGGCAGGTTATACATTAAGTGTTTTAAGCAGTTAACTGAATTCCTAGACTCATCCACTTAATTGACTAAAACAATCATTTCAGTCTTGGCATCTTAATAAAAATTAATAGAATTATGTTTTATCAGAAACTGATGAAATCCCATTAATCCAGAGGCTAAGTCTGCAAAATGCAGGAAGATAAAAAAGACTGCTGAAGCACTAAGCAGAGGAAAAAAGCTAAAATGTACTTGTTTGAAAGAAGTTGTGGTAAAAATTAAATACATGGAAGTTTCCAAAACTCTCTCTCATGACAACCCATGACTAAATAAATCTGAACAGAGACTAAATTCTACCTATCTAATAATCTTTATAACTCTGACAGATACGAACAATGAAAACCAGGAATTTTGAATCAATAACATATTGATAATCAAGTATTCTCATTCCTCCAGAAGGCTCCTACATATTGACGTATGAACTACTGCAAACCGCAACTTCCTTGGGCCTTTGCATCTGCTTGCCTTTCAGAATGACACAGCAGTGCAAATCAGCAGATCCTGGGAAAATAATTCTCTAGAGTACAGTCATTGACATGCCCCTGTTGCCTGCAAAACACTACTACACAAATAAATAGTTTATATATTATCTGTTAGTCACATTTTATGTCCATCTCCTTTTTGCATGCCCAAGGTCTAACTGTGAATCCATATCAGCATGAGCAACCTTCTCCACCTGAAGAATCCGACATAAACTCCTATCAGTGTAAAACTGTTCATGTGTGTGGCTGGTCATTTTTAGGCACTTTTGTATAAAGGAAGAACAGAGAAAAAGTTCTTCCTAAACCCTGATCTTGAACTTCTAACAGTTAATGTCTAAGCATACTTTCCAGGTATGCCTAAAATCCCAAAGAATTATGTCAAAATAGCAATGCTTTTGCAGAAAAAGTAGCTAATACTGAATATAGACTTCTATCAACATCACAAACGATGGCATTTCTGAAGCCCAAACAAGATGTAAGGGCTGCATCAATACATTATTTTACAAGACAGTAAATTTCTGATCATATTTGAACAGACGAAAGTAGGAGAATCTTGCCAATCTAAATAAAACATCCCACATTAATAACTGGCATGAAAATGGGGATTGAACTTCGTGTCATAGAAAAAAAGCTGCTCTCTGAGATAAGCTAAATACAATTCTCATTATTAACTACAGAAAACGGAATGTAAACAGCCTTTACACAGCCTTTAAACAACCTTGTACGGACCTTTCTCCTTGCTTTTGTTTTCCAGACTCTATTAAGATATCAGGGAAGAAGAAAATGCTGGTCACACGTTTCAAACACTTTCTTCATACGGCCCATAGATGGCAATGCGCTGCCTCCCAGCTCAACTTCAGCTGGAGTATTCACTCACAACACCAGTAAGCTTAACTTCTGGCAGTCTAACAACTTCTTAAATCATTAATAATTTATTGCTAAATGCTTTCATTTTTTCTGATCAACAAGTGTTACTCAACAGTTCCAATCAGGTTTGAAAACGGTGCCGTTCAGTGAGCATTTAACGAAATTCAGCATAAATTTAAATGCTGAATCATTGTTTCAGGACTCCTCAGCCATATAAAGGCATGTTTCATAGATACTGCATGGAAGATCAACCCACTTTTTACTTCATGTAGTGAATGTTTATATACAAATGTAATAGTTCGCATTCTATCCACGTAAACAAAGCTGAGTTAAGCAATACATCCGAGAGTGTCTCGTTACATTTACCTATAATTAAGAATGAGGAACATTTGCTTCTCCTTGGGAAAGGAGAAGCGATCTCTCTAATACTTACTGAATAGCCATCATGCTGTACCATGAACTCCCGATTCACCTCACATCACCTCTCCCCACTAACTCACCTCCCGAGAATGTTTCCCATATTCAAAATAACTGCTTAGGCAGTTAAAAATAATTTTAAGAGGACATCTGATGATAAACACCTAAAAAATCACTTCAAACCATAACATTTAACCCTGCTCGAGACCTGTGGATAGGCAACATTTAAAACTGGCCAGGGCTAGCCGGGACTAAAGCAATAGCCAAGCAACATCTCTCTCAACTCTGCCAGCTTTCACCACTGCAGGTGAAAACTTTACACTACTGGCAAAAGACAACTTCCACAACTACAAAAAGTCGAAACATTGCAGAGTAGAAACATAAGGGATCATATCAAGAAGCTGGGAATAATATTTTAAATGAAGATACAGAATTCTGTGGATTGCAGTGGCATCTTTATACGTGGGGTTGGGCCATGATAAAGATATCAGGCATATGGAGAAATGACAAAACAGGTCCTATGAGAAGTTTTTTGTGTGACACACAAAATAGTTAAAACACGTGGCCTGCAACAAGAATAGCCATTCAGCACTGCTGTGGAATAATATCAATAAAACACCTAGTTGTGCTATTTGTGAAGTGTTTGTGTCAAAAAAGCTTTATACCTTCCTAAAGCGTGTATGTAATTTACCTTCTCACAAAGTATAAAACTAAACTAGGTTTTAAGCTTAAAAAATAATAAAGCAAATAATTTCCCTTTGAAAAAAAATGAAAAACGAAATTCCTCTTTGTAGAAAAATACTTTCCTTAGTATCAGAGTGCTACGGCTTCACTTACAGGGTAGCCAGCCCATTAGTTCAGAACTACTGCATAGTTCATTGTATCAACAGGGTTCCGCTATACGGGCAGCAGAACACAAGGTGGCCTTGTCTGGGGATCTGTGGCCCGCAGCCTGAACCAAGGGTCACGATTTAGAAGTGTCACATATGGAGATCAGAATAACTGAAGAAAGAAAGATATTGGATAATAATACAAAAGCCCTCTTCTTTCATGTCCAGCACGCCTTACAACAGAAACTGTAAAACAAGAAGATTAATTTGGATCACTGACCATCTCCTCTCCAGACAAGTCAGATTTCGGAGTCTGAATGCTAAAACAGGATGAGCAAACACTGCAGATCTTTCCTTGTATTAAGCCTGTAACATCACATAGAACTGAATTGTGTTCTATAATTTATTTCTGTGAATTTAGTGTCTCCAGAGGCTCCTATTTTTTGTCCTGCAGTTAGACACGTCCTTAAAATATAATCCAATACCTGTGAAAATTTGGCATAAATACAACTTGATGATCTGTAGAAGGCTGAACAGTTGCACAACTGGAAGGCCCTGTTTGAACTTTTCCTATAAAGCCTGAAGGTCTGCAAAGGCAGTAAAATGGGTAAGCTAACATAGTGATTCTGCTTAGATTTCTACCAGAAACAAACATCAAATGTCATCACTTACACATATCTGAAATCACAATGAACCTGACTGATCTTTCCACGCAATCTTTTGCCACCAAACAACTCTGCTGATGCCAATATGTAGGAAGCCATGCTCGCAGCACTAACCAAGAAACACAAAAATGAAACTATAATAAATGTTGGAATAAATACACATGAAAAGGTTGCAAGGCAAGAATGTTACAGAGAACGTCTACTTAATTTTCATGCTGCATGTTTTACCTACAGAGAGGTAAGATTTGTTGGCACCCAGGATCTTTTCACAGACCCTACAGTTAACTTGCATTATAAAAATGGCAGCACTGCTTTATTTTATACGAGGAGCAATGCTAAAGGTGGAGGGATAATTGCACTCAGCCACATGTATAGTCAAAGATGACTTTGTGTCAATGACCAGCACAGAGTTCCGCCTGGGGATGGATGAGGAGCCAACCAAGAGCTTATGGGTCAGGATTAAAGGGACGGCAAGGGCCAGTGACATTATAGTGGGGGTCTGCTACAGGCCACCCGACCAAGAAGACCGTGCAGATGAGACCCTCTATAGACAGACAGGAGCAGCCTCACATTCACAAGCCCTGGTCCTCATGGGGGACTTCAACCACCCTGAAATCTGTTGGAGGGACAACACAGCAGGGCATAAGCAATCCAGGAGGTTCCTGGAATGCGTTGATGGTAACTTCCTTCTCCAAGTGATAGAGGAGCCAATGAGGAGAGGTGCTGGAGGCCTGCGTGGATGAACAAGGAGCTCCTGGACAAACTCAAACTCAAAAAGGAAGCCTACAGAGGGTGGAAGCAAGGACAGGTGACCTGGGAGGAATACAGAGAAATTGCCCGAGCAGCCAGCAATCAGGTTAGCAAAGCTAAAGCCCTGATAGAATTAAATCTGGCAAGGGATGTCAAGGGCAACAAGAAAAGCTTCTATAGGTACATCAGTGATAAAAGGAAGACTAGGGAAAATGTGGGTGGTCTCCAGAAGGAAATGGGAGACCTGGTTACCTGGGATATGGAGAAGGCTGAAGTACTCAATGACTTTTTTGCCTCAGTCTTCACCAGCAAGTGCTCAAGCCACACCACCCAAGTCGCAGAATGTAAAGGCAAGGACTGGGAGAATGAAGAACTACCCACTGTAGAAGATCAGGTTCGAGACCATCTGAGGAACCTGAAGGTGCACAAGTCCATGGGAGCTGATGAGATGCATCTGTGAGTCCTGAGGGAACTGGCGGATGAAGTTGCTAAGCCACTATCCATCATATTTGAGAAGTTGTGGCAGTCTGGTGAAGTTCCCACTGACTGGAAAAGGGGAAACATAACCCCCATTTTTAAAAAGGAAAAAAAGGAAGCCCTGGGGAACTACAGGTCAGTCAGCCTCACCTCTGTGCCCGGCAAGATCATGGAGCAGATTCTCCTGGAAACTATGCTAAGGCACATGGAAAATAAGGAGGTGATTGGTGAAAGCCAACATGGCTTCACTAAGGGCAAATCGTGTCTGACAAATTTGGTGGCCTTCTATGACAGAGTTACAGCATGGGTGGATAAGGGAAGAGCAACTGACGTCATCTAGCTGGACTTGTGCAAAGCATTTGACACTGTCCCACACGACATCCTTGTCTCTAAATTGGAGAGACATGGATTTGATGGATGGACCACTTGGTGGATAAGGAATCGGCTGGATAGTCACACTCACAAGAATTGTGGTCAACGGCTCGATGTCCAAGTGGAGACTAGTGATGAGTGACGTTCCTCAAGGGTCGTTATTGGGACCAGTGCTGCTTAACATCTTTGTTGGCGACATGGACAGTGGGATTGAGTGCACCCTCAGCAAGTCTGCTGATGACACCAAGCTGAGTGGTGCGGTCGACATGCTGGAGGGAAGGGATGCCATCCAGAGGGACCTTGACAGGCTGGAGAGGTGGGCCCATGTGAACATAATGAAGTTCAACAAGGCAGGGTGTAAGGTCCTGCACATGGGTTGGGGCAATCCCAAGCACAAATACAGGCTGGGTGGAGAATGGATTGAGAGCAGCCCTGAGGAGAAGGATGTGGGGGTGTTGGTTGAGGAGAAGCTCAACATGACCCAGCAATGTGCGCTCGCAGCCCAGAAAGCCAACTGTATCCTGGGCTGCATCAAAAGAAGCAAGACCAGCAGGTCGAGGGAGGTGATTCTCCCCCTCCACCCTCTCCCGTGGGACCCCACCTGGAGTACTACATTCAGCTCTGGGGCCCCCAACGTAAGAAGGACATGGACCTGCTGGACCAAGTCCAGAAGAGGGCCACGAGGATGATCAATGGGCTGGACCACCTCTCCTATGAAGCCAGGCTGAAAGAGTTGGGGTTGTTCAGCCTGGAGAAGAGAAGGCTCTGGGGAGACCTTATAGCAGCCTTCCAGTCCCTGAAGGGGGCCTACAAGAAAAGCCAGAGAGGGACTTTTTACAAGGGCATGTAGTGATAGGACAAGGGGTAATGGCTATGAACTGAAAGAGGGTAGGTTTAGATTAGATATAAAGAAGAAATTCTTCACTATGAGGGTGGTGAGGCACTGGAACAGGTTGCCCAGAGAAGTTGTGGGATGCCCCATCCCTGGAAGTGTTCAAGGCCAGGTTGGATGCGCTTTGAAACTAGATGATCTTTAAGGTCCCTTCCAACTCAAACCATTCCATGATTCTATGATTCTGTGGAAGATGAAACTGTCACAATGCGTCAGTGTTAATTCCACATTAACATAAACAATTAAGTTCCTATTTTAGAGCTATTAACTTCTCTAGCCAGAACATACACACAATTAGGCACTTTTCAAGTGATCATGATAATGGCTAAATAACCATTCCATATATAATATTAACTTTATATGCAAGTTAAGGATGCCATCAAAAGCACATGATTAAAACCTTATTGCTGAAAGAACTGTCTCATGATTTAGTAAGATATACACTACAAGTTCACATCCAGATTCATACCCTTTCTATTCCATTCTCATCCACAATCATTAAATATTTTCCGTGATTTCATCCCTGCAGGTAAAAGCCCTTAGTTCTTACACCTTCAGACACAAATTCAGAAGGAGGGATGCTGCATGTCTTCTTCCCTGCTTCTGTGAAACTGAAACTTCTAAGTGGCCTAACAGCAAAACAAGCTAGGTAGAATGCGTATATAAAAATGCAGCCATATTTGTGTGTGTGTGTGTGTGTGTGTGTGTAAATATATATACATACATATATATAAAAAAATAAAATTATATCTATATAGGCTATATATATAACCATAGGCTTTAGTGCCCTGTTAAGACCAGGAAGGCAGAAATGCTGTCAGGGATGTTCACAGTGTGGTCACTCTTCAGGACAGCATCCACAGAGGGAGGTCAAACCACTCTGAAGCACAGCCCTAGAAACTTTTTTCTCACCTGACATGGTGCCTCGTTCAACCAATATATTTTTCAAATTATCTTAGAAAGACCAATCTTCTGAAAATCCTTTAGCTAGTCAGCAAGCCAGTTGACATAAAATGTAAGAGGAATGCTTTGGAAATGTTTTCCATAGTAACTGAAATTTACTATTTTAAAACAACCTGAATTATCCCTTTAGAAGCTAACAGCTATAGCATGGGAACATCTACATTCTTCTCAGACATAAAGTTTATTGTAAGCTTTAAGTATGAAATATGTAAACCACACTGAAATTTTCAGTGAATTGTGCTGTTTAGTTTAGGTTCCCAATGCTACTTTTACAATTGGGGTGTTCAAAATAATTAAACTTGCAAAAGAATAAAAATTAGCATGTAATGTTGAATGTCTGCATTGTAAAAATGTACATAAAACCCCCATATAATGAATCATAGTTTTTCTTTAAAAAAAAGCAGTAACATATAAATAAGAGATTTTGGAAAAGAGTTCATTTCCCAAATGATGTCAATTTTACAAAGATTAATTACAGTCAAATAGTATGGCACATCAGTAAAGTCAAACGTTTCAAAAACAACCTTAAAGAATTTAGGCTGAGGCATGTTCCAGAAACAACTCTCCAGCAAAGATTGACAGTACTGTTAGAAAAGAGAACAACTGTATTTTTTCCAAACGAATTAAAACAGACAAATGCTAGTACAGACAAAAAAAAATTCACAACTATCTAATCTCATGTTCTTTGTGTGTTAACTGTAAGAACTGTTAATCAAAATTCAGTTAACACTACCAAGTAATTGAATCAAAGCCTTTGTCAAATCTACAGTCTACTTCTGTGTATCAGTAGGTATCTCTTATTTCCCTGCATATCGTGTCATCCACTTTCTTTTTACCATTTGCTTTGGGCATTAAATGGGTTTAACCATACAAATTACATCAGGGAAAAGCCTGAAGCAATTAATGGTTTACTGTTAAATTATGTAAATCTGTCTTAGAGATATAATTTCAATGCTACAAAAAAAATTTAACATTTTCAAGGAGGAAGAAGCTTTTTAAGAGCTAGGCAGGGGTCTAGAAGTAACGTAGATGCAGTCCCCTTGCACACCTCCCATAAAGGTTCCATCTTCACTCTGAATATCATCTTCCTTCAATATGTAATATAACTCAGACCACATCACCCCAGTTCTTGTACTGGGAGTTCTGGGATAGCAGTGTATTTCTATTAGATTCAAGATGGTCAGTCAACAACTGAATATTCTTTCCTCTGTGGAATGGAAAAACCTGAAACTATCAAAGACCTTTCACTGGAAAACCCACCTGAGGATTGGAACATGGAAAACAGCATGTAAGGAGGGGAAAACAAGCAGAGAAAAACAAATCGATATGATTTTTAAACGGCCAATTTCTCTTGTAAAGACACTACTGCCAGTACTGCCCTAGCAATTTTCTAGGAGCAAGGTGCATATATTTAGGGTGTACATTTTTAAATGATACTGTCAAAACTTGCTACCTATCTGTTAACTGTTACATGAATGCTCACCTATACAGTGCTCTCAAAAGAGTACACAAAACCGGGAGGAACTTAAAGGTTCATGATAGGTTTTCAGGCCTAAAACAAGTGTAATCTGAGACTCCTTATCCCAAGAAGTATTTTCAGACATTTGGCATTGTAGATGGGCATTCAAAAGGTCAGAACTAGACACAAATGGTGATTTATGGAATACGGTATAGTTGTTTACTCTTGTTTTAGTTATTCTAGGCTTTCTTGTAGTCAACAGAAAGAAACAGTTACCTTAGGGCTGGATTCACCTCACCATAAAACTGACATCTGAGTCACCCTAAAAGTGCCCATTTCTCTCATCCCTAAGGCAGGAATCTCTTTAGACATAGTCTAAAGCTGGGATATAGAAGTCTATATCCCAGATGCACTGCATACCACCCATAGTATCTGAATACCATCTAAAATCTATTGAGTTAAGTGAATGCAGGAATCCAATCAAGACCTGGGTTCAATACTTCTAACCTCTTTCTTCACAAGAGGCTGGGCTGAGTAAAAACGCCTAGAAGACAGCCTGAGCACTGTACATTGTATTGACAATTCTCTTTAGAAAATAGAGTGAGTTTAAAATTCCTAATTTAGCATAAGTTTTGAGAAATATATTTACTGTCCAATAAACAAAATCACTCTTCCATATTCAAAATTACCTTGTTTATTTACTTCATTCTGAAGCAGCTCTTCCATTGCCTCTTCTTCAGCAATATCTAATGGAGTGTCTCCTTCACTATTTACAGCTCCTACATGTGCTCCTTGACTAATTAAATACCTGCCAATTGAAAAAGAAAAACAACCTGTAAGCAATATAGTAAAGCTGATGCAAGAAAAATAGGAGCCACTAGGATATCATATGCAATAGGTATATACATGCACACATACAAGTCATAGAAACAACTATATTAGTTATAAGTAAAAAATATCATGACTGTCTACAATCCCTGAATACCTGTATGTCTTTTCACCATAATACCCATTCATACAAATAGCACTCTGCTTTCCAGTTTGCCACAAAGAATCCTGACACGTTTAAATGCATACTTGCAAGAACTGAAAGAAGAAAATGGTTAGATGATGAACAGAAGTGAACACAAGGCTAACAGGGATCGAACCACTGATTCCCATGAGCTCCTCATATTAAGCCACTTTTCCTAAAACTTCCAAATTCAGTGGCACATTACGCTTCTATACTTCTCCAGAATGATGACTCCCGGTCTCTGAGGCAGCTTCATAAAGTTAATAAAACCAGAATCACCTCTGCTCCTAAGTATTCCTAAGGCCAGCTTTTGGTGAGGAAAAAGGCAAAGGGGGAAAGGAAACAGTACTTTACACTCTATTCCAACCCCACTAACTGTTTTCTTACTTGAAGTACTACAGTCTCAGGAGTCAACAATCTAGACTCAGAGGAATTTATTTCTGAATTTCAAATTAAGTCAAATGGATCAATTCCAACAATAAATCACAAAAGGATTAAGTTATTTCATTGTATTAAACTATAAAGCTATAAAGTTATTGAGGGCATATGGCTTAATATATAGTCTGTTTCTAAGTAGACAATGAACAATAATTAAAACATCAATACAGATCAGTCTTACACCTTCTGACCATAACATTTCTACTTCCCTAACAAATTCACAGTTTGAGCCATGATAGGGCTCAACACAAGCAAAAAATTGCAAACATACCTCCTGCCTCGCGCAGCTTAATTTACACTTTGCATATATTTGAGAAAACAAAAAAGTCAGGAAATACGCAGACTTGAACTAGCTATCCATTTGGTAACAGGTGTATGAAATCAAAAGTGCTTGCTTAACCTCACTATTGCAGAATGCCAAATGGTGCAGGAGCTAGTCATAAAATTAATCCAACACTAATACAAATGCTTTGAAGTATTTCTGCTTAACTACTGCCAACTAACAATAACAGATTCCAGATCTAGGATCATGTTTTCCTTATCTTTAGTCAATAACTCAGCATCAAGTACTCTCATATATTTCTATTTATTAATGATTTGAATAGCACTTGTTATTAAATCTCTGTAATTACGTCAAGAAGAGGTAAGAACTGACAGATCACAAAATGGATATGAATTCCCAGAAGTGTAACCATATCTCCTGGGATATGCATCATCAGTTGCTACGACTAACTTTGATGCTGGTATGCAGTGCTGGTTTTATTCTGTTCCTCTTAAAAGAGCGCCGCTGTGGCTCTTATCCCTTTCCAGTTTAAAGGTTTAACTTCTGCAGGAATGAAAAATTAATACAAAGTAACAACATTTCTCAACAATACCAGTTGTACTGTTTTAACAGTGACAGAGCCTTCCAGGTTACAGATCAGATAACTGCTATGCAGGGTGTCTGCTGAACGGCCAAAAACAGCAGTAGGGAAACTAACTTTCTTACAAAGTCAAAACGTTGATTCAAAACCAAAGTCAACCACTGACAAAAATATCTTTATAAAAAATTTCCACGTCAACATTCATGTTCTTTCAACTTCTTTTTTCTAATACAGACAGACAAAAAAGCGATGTTTAAAAAAAACGGATTTTTAGCTGTTTCCACATAATACCTATGGGGAAAAATTATGCTACTTTTGTAAGAAAAATACATATCTCATTGAAGTGGTTGTATTTGGTCAACTGGGTCAATAACATAGACATGATAAAAGGAGCAATGACTAAGAAAGTGTAGGGAATGAACAAGAGGCTACAGTAGCATTTCAGAAAGTTATTATTCAGATATATAAACAACTTCATGATCAAACGATCCTTTAAAGTAGACTCCAAAAATGAAGCTGCTTACAGACCAAAATCAGATGAGCAGAGCTAGGGGCACCAGTAGGGCTGGAGAAGTAGGGTTATCTGAGTTCCCCCTTGCATGCATGTGCTTCCAGGGCTTTGGTTTTCCTGGGTCAGCAAAGGGAGGATGGGTGAACCTGCCCCAAGTTCACAGGATTTAAAGGAATGGGAGAAACAGGAGAAAGATGAAAGGCAGCATGCTCCTCACCAGGGAAGTGAGAACAGTCCTTTCCCCACCTTCCTTCAGCCACTCCAACTAGGCCTCCCCTCTGCTACCCCACCAAAAAAATTAATAGTGATCGCCTCAAGTAAATTAACAGTGAAATAGAAATACTCAGTCTAAACCAAATTATTCAAATTCCAACTATTTTAAGGACATCTTTTAAGCCTGGTAATGAAATCCACGTTTGTTCTGTTTTCCACATCATTCAGTAACAGATGAGCCTGTCTTGAAAATGTTTATGCATTTGTTTATCTTCATTTATAGTAAAAATAGTTTCAGTAAAGCAATGACAGGGTTCAGATGATGCATAAAGTCACCCCGGTGCCCACAGGATCATAGCTTTAATTAGGAAACCTAGTGCTACCAAGGGAAAGGAGAGCAATCATTTCAGACGTGTAGGTAACTTGACTCTGCATCACATATGGAAAGGAAACAGATTTGGTAAACGAGACCAAGCGAATGATGCTCTGAGTTTGCAAGGCATAGCTGAGCAGAAGCCAGTACCAGAATAATCCTAAAAATTCAAAGGTTTTGTTGGTTTTTTTAAAAATTACTTTCCAAACAAATTGTTCTTCAACCTAAATGTTAATTAAAACTTATAGTACAATTTCAAATATGTGTGTATTTGGCATTTCAGTTATTCTGGTACCACATACTGAAATCTTCACATGCAATAGCGTATTATTGTGTGTAGGTATGTATGCATATTAAAAGAGTCATCCATGTTTTAAAAAAAAAAAAAAGGCAAATAATTGCTTGTATTTTATCTTTATTAAGTAGGTGCTACCTTCATCTTGAAATTTCATCTTTCTAAAGCAAGTAAACATAATATAACTTTCATTTTCTCAGCTGATATTTAACTGATACAGTTACATGTATGTGGTGAAAAAGAAATTGAAGCTGTGTAATAAAAAGTCCAGAACCATGCCCTTTGATACCATGTCTAGAAAAAGGTGCTTTTTGCAAACTTGGATGCAGTGGAAAAGTAAAAACATACAGGACTCCCACCACCACCTACTTACAAAACTTTTTGGTATAGCACTTAAATTTCAGTCTTTTATAATTCACTTGTTGCAAAATGGCTATGTTCAACAGACAGCTGCAGAAGAATAATTCAGAAAATCCCATAATTTGTATAATATTCTGGTAGGTGCTCATTCAAAATGTAAACAAATGAGAAGGAAACAGTAGCTTGATCCATACGATGCTTATTTTGGAGCTAAAGCTTTCAAGTGTTGATACTGAAGCTAAAGGTACCTCATTCAGATACTCTTGCAGTCTAAGGATAGAGAATTGCAAGTATCCCAGGAATACTAGGAAAGACAAGAGCAGGAAAATAAAGTAAAATCCTTCCTGATACTTTTGCCCTGATGTTTCCATGACAAGCATTACGCAGTCTGGGTAAGACTGGAAGAACAAGTTTGCTTTGTTTTATGAAAGCAAAAATACTTCTATTTGAAATTTGTCTTTTAGGAATCACTGCTGTATATTCCTCAATAGCTATTATAGACTGAAATTAACAACCTTGAAAAAAACCATGAAACATTTATTTTCTATAATTATTATGAAACCCAGACTGTCTCCCATCATTTTATGAAAAATACATTTCAATACCTTTCATAAAGGGTTAGAATCTCAGTATCTCTGAGACAATAAATAACCCTCTGAGATTACTGTACAAAAGTCAAGCAGTTGGCACCAAAACCAGGCTCAGGAACTGGAAGTTAAAAATTTTACCTAGCAACTTGGCCTACACTCTGAATTAAAAACCAACCAACCAACCAACCAAACCCTTACAGCTGACTTCTGTGTGTAAGTCTATCAACAAAATTCATATAGAGACACAAAGTAAACGGAGAGGAAGATACCTCTCTCTGAAGACAGTTACATCCAAACTTGAGTCTTATTTGTGAATTTAGGAAGCATTTACTTAAGAATCTGGAAGATGCTCAAACTTTGAGTTTACTAAAGTTTGTTAGCTGCAGACAAGAAGATATGCTGCAGATAGCAGTTTAATATTATTTATGTCAGCAACAGAAAGAAGGGCTTATGTTTACCTTCGAACCTTGCCCCAGTTCACAATATCTGGAAACAAGTTTGCAATATCATTAGGGATATAATTAACTTTAAGTACTCGCTGAACCTGAAGGTCACCAGAACCGTGGCAAGCACAAGGCAGGGCAGAGAAGTGGCCGCTGAATTGATTCAGTTCATTAAAATTTGGTTACTGAGCTCATTGGAGACTCACTAGTGAAAACAAGACATCCCTTCAGACTAGTCAGGAGTGGACGGCAGTCTCTAACTCCTAAAATGTGAGGAGAGGGACCCTCCTAAAAAATCTCTTGCTGAATAGAGGTTCAATGTGTTGTATATACATTCAAAATAAATGTGTTCAGTGTGGCCTTCCAGGGACACATGGCTTAATTGCTAGCGGGGGCACCAACCAACAGCACAACCGGTCTCCCAACAGCTTTTAACTAATTAACAATTTCAGCTAAACCCAGCTGGTTTTTTTTTTTTTAAATCCATAGATAGTGAAGTTTAAATTAATTCCATGAGTGTCTTAACTGAATAACAGGAGCCAAAGACAGAAAAAGTCTCACTGTGTTCATGCAGCTGTTCAAGCCATCATCTGAAGAAACAATGAATGAAAAAAGAAAAAATTGGTTTGGGTCTGGTTTTGTTTTGTTTTGTTTTTTAATTTTCAGCAAAAATAATACTTCAAGGCAAGGCAAGCAAAGCTATACCTACCTGCATATACAACATATCAAGAGATAAAATCACAGCTTCTATGTGATTCTTGAATTTTTAAGGTGCACTTCTCAAAATAACATATTAAAGAAAGGCCTACCCTTTTTATTTTTCTTTTTTTTTTTAAATCTTAAATAATACAAACTTGAAGCAAATACAATAGCATTAGAATAACATTGTGCTAAATTATGTTGTGGTTCATAGCACATATATGCCCTGTGTCGATGGGCAAGTTTCAAGGAAAATGTACAGTTGAATACGAGTGAACAGCCAGTACCCAGCCACCCCTCAAATACTCTCTCATGCACACTCACACTGTCACACTCACTTTTAAATACATTACTCAAACCCCATATAAATGTAATGATAAAAAGTCACAATTTCACTGTTTTTGAAATATATATGTTAACTCTTGTAAGCACTTGGTGGAGAGCGCTAAAATGTGTGCAACATGGGGCAGGTGGCTGGCAGGTCTCGCAAGGCACAGAGGAGCCCTGCTTGCCCAGGCAGGCGGCACCCCGCACAGCACCCCGCTCTGCACAACGGGGGAATCTCCTCGCCCTCTTTGGTGACAACCTATAGATAATTTCCCCTGTCCCCCTTTCTCCACAGCTGAGTACTCCTGGAGTTGTCTTTTCTCCTGAATCTATGATTTACAGAAGAAAATGAAGGCTTCACGTTCAATACTGGAACCAAAACCGTACAATTCTAATTGAGCCAAGAATACTTTCTCCTGCATCATTTTAAGACCGATGTAGAAGAAATCAAATTACTTGAAAAACAATTAAATCAAACTCATAGGGATGTCTTATTCAGGCACTCTGCAAAACGCCATCCCACGCTGTCAGTGGCTGCTGTGCCTCAACCTTCTGCCTCTAAACATTTACAATTTAATACAGACTGACAGAAGAAGACAGGCTTCTGTGATGGCATTTAAATTAAAATCAAATCATGATAAAACTCAGGCACTTTTAAGGTTATGTTTCTTTGCAAATTCCAGAAGATTCTCACTCACATCTTTCTTGGAAAAAAAATGCTGCAGCACTTTCTAAATAGGAATATTCCCCCTATGAGCAGTATCATCAGCCAGCAGCTACACAAAATGCCAAGTTAAATAAGGCCAATTAGGATTATTTGGCAAAACTAGATAATTATTTCTCCTGAAATACGTGAGTGATGATTTTAAGACAGCTGATATCAACAAGTGATCTGAAATAAATGTATGATTTTCTCTTGCAGAACAGAAGAGCTGAGAACTTCAAATAGCTAGAGACATTTAAAAAAAATTAATTGAAAAAATAGTTGAGAAACAAACAGCCAAATGATTTTAAGCAAATGGGAAGTGACATTTCTTTTCAATTTTCACCAGTCTAACCCAGATTTCAGCATACATGTTTTTCTAAATTATGGACCAGTTTGAAAACACTTTTTTATGTCCTTCAATATGAAAGAGCTCCTCCAGATAGCAGCAAATCCAGCTTCTGATTCTCCCTCGTGAAGCTGTTACGAAAGGCATCTTGGACAGACACACATCTTTGCTTCAAAATTGTCAAATACTCCGAAAGCTACCAAAGTAGCATGCCACAGAGATGACAAAAAGATTCCCCCTACACAAAGAGCACTTTCTATCAATTCTAAATACTGTACCTATATGAAAAACTTATTTACGTTTATGGAGCCAACACTCCATAACGTACCAACACATCACTGAGCTCTGCATATAGCTGGCTGTCCCTAGCCTCCACTACAAGTTGCACGCCCAAGGAAGCGCAGTAACTAGAATCACATCTGTTTTCCTTCTTGGTATGCTGGAGCATAGAAGAAGCAGTGTAGATAACAGTATTTGGTTAGTCTTAGTCCTCCGGTGTTTCAAGAAACCTCTGAAAAAAGCCAGCAATAAGCTCTAGAAATACTCTTACATCGGCAGCCACCTAAACATTAACAGTGCAAAGATGGAACAGGAAAAATTCCTACTAGCAGCATACGAAAAGCAACTAAGCCTTCATATTTTACTGTATCCATACAGAGGAAAGACATATGAGAGGTGTCAGAGAAATGTTTAGGTGAAAGTAAACAGTGACTGAGAAGAGGAAAGTAGGAAACACGAAGAACGCTATATAGGGAAACATATGCTATAACTTACTTACCCCCCCCCCCCCCCAAAAAAAGATAAAAAAGAACTGGAGCCTGGTAATGCCAGGATGAATATAGGGCAAAAACTTCAGCAGGAAAGAAAGAAATAAAGCAAACAGAAAGTATTTTTAAAGTGCATATCAAATGTTAATTTCACCATGCAATTTGTGAACAAGTGTTTCTCTCCTGTACTTTGAAGTCTTTGAAAAATTAAGAAGCAAATACTTTTTATGCTAGCCAGCAAATGTATGCTGATTTTCAAGCTCAGGCATATGAAGTTTTATAGCAAATACTGTCAAAATTGACAAAATTTCCTAAACAAAGCTAGAAAAATTTCAATCCCCAAAGAATTAACCGAGTTTTAAGTTATCAGACCAATGTGTTTTGAAGTCCAACATTCTCAAAAAGTATCAGAAATTTTGAAACATTATGAAGTCTGCCAACAAAAATACATGTTGTTTTTCAACCACAGATAACTGGTTTTTTGATTTATTTTTTTTTCTCCATAAAGACTGTTTTTATCTAAACCTCATTATCCTTCTTGCACTCTATAGTGCAAAAATGAAGGCTGAGTTTGAAACATACCTTGTTGCAGCTGCAGAAGAGTACATACAGTACACACAGTAACTCTAGCTCAGGATGCTCTCTGTGCCCAGGATGCTTTCCTGTAGCAAGTCTCCAAGCACTTGTGGTGATTTACAAAAGTGTCATGAAGGTGAATACTTGGGATTGAATTACGCTGGTTAAAAAGAAGAGGTAACAACAGCATGGAGGCAGAAAAGGAGGAGGAAGAAGGAAAACCACGCTGCTGCCCACCTTCCTCAGCTAATTCCTCACCAACAAGAGGTGATCAAACCACTAGCTCACCAGCCCTCCTGCCTTGTGCCAAGAGTAGCATTGCTAGATTTGGCCATAGTAGCACCACAAATTCTGATTTTTAACTGCTGCTTTCTATTGCAGTGGAAGTTTTGAGGATGGACCTAACTGAACAACGTTATTTTCCTCCAACAGCCATGTGTTGGCATTTATATCAGAAAAATTTAAACCAAGATCAATTCTTTTACTGTGCTTAAACGGATATTAGCATAGATATAATCACTCCATCACAGAACTTATCTTGTTTGTAATTCTATTATGCAATAATATAGTGACCAAATCTCTCTATGAAGCAACATTGCTACCACAGTGCAGCTTTTAGCATCACCCAGTAGTACTGAACTCAGTCTGACCCCTCGTTAAGTATCAGCAATCTGCAATTCATAGCAGTTGTTTACCTGTCCAGTCCACTTTGAACTTCCCTGAAAATACACTTCTTCCAAAAGCAACTCTTACTCTTTATTCAGATTTGATAAGCAGTACCTCATCTGTTATCAAGAGTAATTCCTTTTTCAAGTAATTCCTTTTTTATACTTTTTTCCTGTCATACCTGCTGTTTCTAAAAAAAATTACATTTTTGTGTCTTAGTATCTGAATTGTATCCAAATAACTCACTCTCATCAATGCACAGCAGCTTTATGTCTCTAGAGATACCACACTATATTTACATGGATTTCAGAAGAATTCAAGCAGCTTTTATCCTGCCTCAGTCAGGGATAACACTAGAAAAATACACACAGATTAGGATCATTTGCACCAAAGTGACGTAGTTTAGGATATCCAACAAAAGGTATAGCTGTAAGAAAGGATAAGTAGGTCATAAGTTGCTTTAGTGTCATTACAAAGTCTACTGTACATAGCAGAATAGGGTCAAACTCACAATAGAGAAACATGCTCAAGTAAAAGCTGAAAGAAAATAAAAAATGAGATGCACAGGAGTGACAATCTACACCACACCCATGTTTTCTCCTAGAAAACAACACTCAAAACCAACTTTACTGTTAATTAAATTATTTTTATACCAGATAAGTGAATAAATACTATATTCAATATTTAAAGGCACTAACAATTCCATAGATTCCACAGTCTAAGAATCATCTATCACCACCTCTTTCTAAAACAGCAATTCTGAATTAGTTGATGAGGCCCTCACAAGTGACAGTATGCCATACTTAGAAAGCACTTCAATTCGAAACCTGGTTGCTCGTATATCTAGAGCTGCTCTCCCATGTTCCAGTCATACCTGGGAGTCGATCAGCAGCAACAGGCAGTTACAAGCCATCATCCAGGGAGGGCCTGATGTGTTATGTTTCTCGGGAGTCTACCTGAGCTCCCAGGCTTCCATATGTATCACTCTTCTATATGTCTTCTCTTCCATATGTATCACATTCAACTTCAGAATTCATAGATAATATATCTACTCTGAATTGTTCTCAGGATACCAATAAAACCAATGCTCTGTGATAAACAAGCACAATCTTTCCTATGCACATCACTTCTCAAAGCAGGATGGCTTTTTTAGACATGAGCTGCACTTTCAAATTCTTTTTCAGCCAAAAATTAGAGTGCTCTGAGCTTTACATTGGGCATCACTCCCTTGACTTTCCATTAGATCCAATGAATTGCTAAAGCATATTAAAAGGAAAAAGATACTTTCCACTAAATCATACGTCCCTGAAGAAGATATGTCTGAACTTAAAGGTCTAGTAGATTCACCTTTAGAAGAACAGAAACGCCAATATACTTACTAACAAATATTTAGGGTCACAAGTGGAGATGCACACAGTAATCCAATCCGAAGAAGGCACCTATAGAGCACACATTGTCTTTGTGCATCCTAGAGTGACCAGCTCTCCTAGACTCCCTCAGTTGAACAAACAGGTATCAAATCAGATAGGTCCTATAATTTCCTCTAACCCACCAACCATATCTTACTGTGTATTTCTGCCAGCTGGTTTTTATCCAAACATCAGATCACAGCTACACAGTAGAAAAGATTAAACTCTACCACATAATGACATGACTTTAAAAAGGGAATTTCACCATCAACCTGAACGACTTAATTAGCGTTTCATTATTCTTAGGATGTACATACATGCAGCAAAAACATGTTGAGAACAGTACACAGTATATGCTCATAAAAGAAAATGCCAACTGATACTAGCTCACTGATCTTCTCCAAGTTTTTCCACGATTTTCTCTAATGGAATTTAGCTTTATCCTTGCTGATATCTAATTCAAGTTTGGAGGAGGAGGAACATTTACGTTGCTGATAAAAAACGAGCATCCCACTTTGATTGGGGCGGGGCGGACTACCATATTAGCATATTTTCTCTCCTATTAACATTTTTTCCCAATCTGTTCTTCCAGAAAGAAACAAGGCAGCAAATAGAAATGAATTAACTGAAACAATCTTCCAAAGCCTGCAGTGACCTTTTCACAGCTCTCAAAACAAACATTGCATCTTTACTAGTGTCAGCTTGTAAAAAGTCATTCTTCTAGAAGAGCTGTTCTTCTTTGGCTGGGAATATATCTTATTTCCCTGCTTTTATTTTGTCATGTGGCTTGTTTTATAATATATCCTTCTGAAGTCCTCTTCTCATTTTTTGAGTGGGTTTTATCAAGTTTGATCTTTGGTCCTTTTTCCTTCTAATTCTACTCCTCCAGTTAACATTTCCTTGAATCCTTACAATAACATTCATTCACCTTGTAGCATTCTCTATGAGACCAAACCCCATACCAGTTTGCATAATCAGTTTGCATGTGATTTACATCAGACCACCAACTTCACCTTGCCATTCAGAAACCTAAACTTTTGATTATCCTCCAGAGATCCATTTCTGAACGTATCACTAATAACATCACTTCATACTCCGTTAGTTAAAACCATAACTGGGATCAAAGCTAAAGGAGATGGGAGCCATTCCTGACATTTTTATCAGTCTGCTTTGCCTAAATAATGTCTTGCTCTTCTAGGATTATAATGGGTTATGGCAAAAGAGTTTAGATTAAAAACACTCCAGTAAGTAATAGCTCCAGATGATCAAGTTATTAAAACTTAGAGAGAAATGGATTAGAAACAACTGCTTTGAAACATATTTTGTGGCTCCACCTCCCTCAGATATCGTGGAAGAACATTCAACAGTACCAGCTGGTTCACACTCATGAGGTGGGAGATGAAGGAGAGGACTCCATCTCAGCACAGGCAGCTCTCCACCGCCAGGCTTCTGATCAGAGGTACAAGCTATGTCTGAAAAGCAGCCCAGACTTTTTTTTAATACTCTCGTATCTATGCCAGCTGCTGCTGGCAAGCCAGATCAGCTCACTGATCCAAAAGAGAATAAGCCCTCCAAACCCCCTGAGGGCCTGTCTTACGCTAATAGTTCCCACATTGCTGTGTGATCATTAGATAATTAAGAGAGGGGGTAAGAGCCTGTGGAGGAGGGAAAACCAAGAAGAGAAGGGAATGACTGCCTGTTTCTGCTGTAGTCTCAAGTTAGATCACATTAAGCATATTGTGAAACTGCACCGAGTTCCCTTTACTAGCTGTTGCCAGATGAGCACTGGTCCTGTTCTTGTACCACAGGCAGGAATCACAGAATCATAGAATTGTTGAGGTTGGAAAAGACCCTTAAGATCATCAGGTCCAACCGTTAACCTAACACTGCCAAGTCCACCACTAAACCATGTCCTCAAGCACCACATCTACCCGTCTTTTAAATACCTCCAGGGATGGAGACTCAACCACCTTCCTGGGCAGCCTGTTCCAGTGCCTGACTACCCTTTTGGCAAAGAAGTTTTTCCTAATATCTAACCTAAACTTTCCCTGGCACAGCTTGAGGCCATTTCCTCTTGTCCTATCACTTGTTACTGGGGTGAAGAGACCGACCCCCACCTCGCTACAACCTCCTGTCAGGTAGTTGTAGAGAGCAATAAGGTCTCCCCTCAGCCTCCTCTTCTCCAAACTAAACAACCCCAGCTCCCTCAGCCGCTCCTCATAAGACTTGTTCTCTAGACCCTTCACCAACCTTGTTGCCCTTCTCTGGACACGCTCCAGCACCTCGATGTCCTTCTTGAAGTGAGGGGCCCAAAACTGGACACAGTATTTGAGGTGCGGCCTCACCAGTGCCGAATACAGGGGCACTATCACCTCCCTGGTCCTGCTGGCCATGCTATTCCTGATACAAGCCAGGATGCCATTGGCCCTCTTGGCCACCTGGGCACACTGCTGGCTCATGTTTAGGTGGCTGTCAACCACCACCCCCAGGTCCTTTTCAGCCAGGCTGCTTTCCAGCCACTCCTCCCCAAGCCGGTAGCGTTGCTTGGGGTTGTTGTGACTGAAGTGCAGGACCCGGCACTTGGCCTTGTTGAACCTCAATCGCTACCACCCAACATCCGCAGCAGTCCCCGCAAGGCAATCAGAGCTGTAAGTAAACCACCTATCGCTGAACATCTATGTATTCAACTACAGGTTTGTAGGATTGTCTCTCACTCCTCCGTATACCAGACAATGATCACTCATTTAGTCTTAATGCACTGTTACTAAAATAGAGAGATCCCGGGACAACAGCTTGCAGAGGCTTCAGCAAACTAGTTTGGCTGGGTTCACTTTCAGGTGTCTGGAGTCTGGAAAAACAGATGGGCGTCAGCTGCAAGGCAGTGGTTACACACAAGCCTTTTAAAGTCTGCTTTAAATATTAGGGGCAGGAGGGGATACAACGTAGGAAACTTTGGGCAGGAAGGAAAGCAGGTGAGCTAGGTTTTAGAGCAGCAGAGTTGGTCAAGCTGCTATTCTCTTCTTAAATGAACTGAGTGAGGAGGCTCTGAACTTAGGAATTTATTCTCTTTCTAACTGTAATCATATGCTTCAGCTTTTAAAACCTGTAAAATAAAGGTGGTGTATTTTGAAACTGTGCTAAGTCTTAGGGTCTGTATGTGTAACTACATGTATCAAACATGCCTCCCAAATATAAAAGCAACCATACGTGTTAGAGCAAACATCCATTTAACCTCTACCCTGTCTCCAAAAGTGAGTACATCTTCAAGAAGAGTAAAAATGGGGGAAATACATGCTACTTTTCCTGTAATACCTTGCCAGTCTCCAACTACTCTCATGGATTTTCTGAACCAGATCCCATTTGTATGTATGTATTCTTCATTTGTATTTTTTTATGTATCCACCTTCAGTGGATTTCTCATCCCTTGAACCCATGAGAAATTTTAGTATCTACAGCAACATTTGGCAAACTGTTACTCAGATGTAGTACCCACTGCATGAAGGTATAAAAACCCTATTATTCCCTCAGGAGACATCTCCCTCCCCCTCTTTTTTTTTTTTTTTTTTTGCACAGAAGTGTAACTGTCCCTGACTTCTAAGTTATTTTTGAAAAATGCTTTTCTTACAATTGCTGGGAAGATGCACCTTCTTTCATTCTGGGGAAAACGGAAGAGCATTTGTATTTAAGTAGTAAAACTGTACTGCAGCCTCTAAATACCTGCAAACAAGCTTCAAAATACATCAACTACACACAACTAGGCATGGTACAAAGCCCACAAGGCAATACATTTTTAACACAAACTTTAATTCTTGATCAGAAATTTCTACCATTTCAGATTTATTTTACATTAATCTGGTACAACACAAAGCAGAGAGAAATAAAAAAGCATTTTAAAATTCTGTTTCTCAAATGCCACTTTGCACTATTTTTCTCCTCTATTACATTTTTTGCATTCTAAAAAGGAATTGGTTTATTTCTTGATACTGAAATAATATACAGGCTTTTAAATTGTAGAAGAGATCTATCAGATAAAAAATTCATTATATACACCCAAATAGTTTTACAAGAGTTCTACAAAGGTAAATTTAAGGGTCCTACCCATTAAACACCATCTTAAACAAAGCACACAAAATTTCTGTTTAAGTCCTCCTGCATTAAACTTTGTTTCCACATAACTATAATTTTTCAAAGTATTTGATGCTGACTTTTTAATTCATACTAACACATTAGATTCAAAAAGGCTCCTTTGTGTAAAGCTTTCTGTATATGAAAAAAATTGAGAAGGACAGAAAAAGAGAACGTGCTCTACAAAATCCACCTTTTTGGCAATTCTGAAGAATTTTAATTTAAAACACGTTCATATTACAGTTACTTGTAAGCTAATTCACATGATCATAGACTAGATGAACACTAACTTAAGTAGGGAATTCTAAAATTAAACTATTCAAAGAATTTTCAGTAAGCTGAAGCACCCCCAGCATTTACAGATCTCAGAAACAACAACGGAAACAAAAGGAGCAGTTGCCCTCCATGGCAGAGTTTTTGCTTTTACAGCACAACTCTCCATCTGCAACCAGCTGACACTTTATTTCACATTAAACTATGTTCTCTTGCTGTATTTTGCCTGAAGTGGGCTTCTACAAGACTAACATTTCTTAAACTGCAAGACGCATTTTTTAGAGGAGACGGGAAGCATGTTCAAGAGAAGGCGGCTGTTCCAAAGGAGCAGAAAACTGAAATGGGACAGGACATACGGGTGGGAGAAGATGCCATAGGACTGATGAACACAGTGGAAGATGACAGGGACAGGGAATACACCTGCAGTGAGAAGCCCATTAGCCAGGCAGGGCAGTTAGCGAAAGCAAAATAAAAACCGCAACGAGTGGGGGCCACGCCACGAATTTACTCAGCCCACTAGCAATTAGCATAGGACCAGAGCCAAAACATGGCTGAAGTGGTGGTTTCCTGAGACATCCAGAGTTTTTCTGGAGAAGCTCCCTACCACCTCCATATCCTGTACTTCTCCCAGATCTCCAGCACATGGGTGCACTCACTCAGGAACATCTGCGCAGCAGCAGGTGCTACTTAAGAGAAATGTGTATATTATAGAGCAAAAGAGAGAGAAAGAGAGAATCAGGTGTTCAGTGAAAGCACAGCAAGATGTGAAGGTTCCTGCATTGATCGAACAGGCAGGCACCATTCTGTATTAACCCAGAGTGACTCCCAGTCATTCCCATTTACTGTACATCATAGGAAACGAGTGTTAGTAGCAAATGGGTGGAACACATAGAAAGAAAAGCTGAACTGTGAGATTGTTTGTGTACTGATTCAATTAGAAAAGCAGTCTGAACAGAAACCTTTCTCACTCTACAAGAAAGTACATTAACCACCCCAAATATGGAAGTCAAATGAGCATCAGGAGAAAAACTATGATAAAGATTGCACTATAAAGGTTTGTAATGATTAACCTTTTTTTTTCATTTTGAAAGCAGACCCAAGGTTTCACATCCTATTAACAGATCTGCAAATTCCAACACCCCCCCATCTCAGTTGTATTTCATAGACTCTAACCCTAGTGGTGAATCATGCAAGAGTTACCATGCAACGTTAACCGAACTTCTGCTTTCTTTCCCCCTCTTTTAAGCCTAGAAAGTGATGTACACACATACATGAAGAATGTTAAGGTTGAAAGGTGAACATAGTCAACATACAGAGGACATACTTGGTGCTAGAAAGTCCCTAAATTACATTCTAAAGATAGAAATACATTTTGTAACAGAAAATATCTCTATCCCCTAGGTCTGTTGCTTTCTTAGACATAATTTTAGATTTTGAGATGTGAAAACCTGAAATAATGGAAGTATGCTATCATGCCACATTTTTCTTATGAACTATAAAAACATAAGTATTGTAAACAAAATCAATATCCTAACTAAATTTGCGTATTTGGAGGATTTTACAGATTGTGCTACTTCAAGAGAAATAAATTCCAGCTATTTACATCTGAAGGAAGCCCTAAGAAGACTTAAGATGGCAGCAGAGGAAGCAGAAATAGATTGCTGAGTCTCCAATTTGAGAAGCACTACAAAGCTGTGCAACAGACAGTTCCACGGGAGGAGGAGAAAGGGAAGCACAGGTCAGACTCTCCCCAGCTCTTCGTTAACAAAGTTAGGAAACATCAGAACCCATTCCCTCTCTTCTCTCTTGCACCTTGCAAGAAAATAGGAAATTAACAGAAGATGTTCTGTACAAAAATGCTAATCCATATCATATAGGACAGAAAGATGACAAGCTATTAGCTGTAATCTTTTCAGAACTACATATATAAGCTCCATAATTTACCCAAATTAAAAGCTCCCTTCCATGAACCAGAAAATTTAGTGCTAAAAATGAAACATCGGATTCAGCCACTGACACACACAAACACACATTCTCATGCTTCCCAAGAAAGATGCATCCTCACTAAAGCAAATGCTGGACCCAGCGTGTACTATGGGCCCAATAAAAATCAGATTTCTAATCTCTGGTAATTTATTGTATCATCCTTTCATCTTCCCCCAGTTTTGCATCAGCCGCAAATTCTGCTGTCAGTTTTGTAAATTATTTGAAGATGAGCTCCTGGAGAAGCAGTCTGAAGAAAATCTAAACTCTATGGGCCTCATCAGATATAAATATTGCTCCATTCAGGTCAGGTTACCCTTCTCAGCTGTATGTGGAAATTTGTTTCAATAGCTTAACTTCAAAACTCTTTGCACCTTAAAAACACTGCTCTTCCAACAGCTTAAATGTCCCATATCCCACAAGATTATACTCCAATAATCTAATTTCTTTAAAGGATATCTATAGAAAATATGCACACAGCTCTTGTCCCAGTCTGAGAGAATAAAAAACAGATGACAATCTTCAGCATATTATAGATTTCAGATACTCAAGTCAATAGCGAAAAACTATCTTGTGGGCAAGGGACATCACTCTTTCTTCCCTGAACATCTGCATACACTAGGCTGCAATGCCAAACCAAGAACATTTATTCAACTTTTTCCTATTATGGAAAAAAGGCAGGTGTTTTACCTCCACTACACTGAAGAAAGCTTATATTATCTCAGTTTGTAGGGAAATTCTTGTCATAGTATAGCCAACAAGTAAACACTTCCAGCGTGCATGCAAGAGAGATTATAGCATCAAACATCTGCACAGTGTAGAAATGCAGATTACAGAAGTTACCAGTCACACAGTATCCCAGCTATAAAAAGGATATACAAAGCACATCACTCTATGAACATAAAAAAAAAAATTTCCCAGTGAAAACAATATACAAGTCTCCAGAATTTTTCCTTTCCCTTAAGATTCAAGCAATTAAACCTCTCAAACTCACAGATCAATAAACGATCCCCTAAACTGACAATTTCCATCTTTCACCACTGTAATTAGTACAGTAACATAATTACATGATAAAATACCACTTTTTATTTTATCACAGTCTTACACTGGATCAGACATCACACTGAGTTTAGCAGAATTAATGAAGTTTGTGTTTACCCAAAGGGTCTTTAGAAAGACACAATTACCTTCTTTACTGCAAGAACAGCGTGCTGAGCAACATATGCCACACATTTTCTCAAATCAATCATTACTTCAGGTTAAAACAGACAACCTCTGGAAAAATTTGATTTTAGCATATCTTCAGTGGCCTTCAACAGGCTTCAAGAATAACAACAAAACCACTCCTGGAATTTAGTACTGAGTAAGCTTTAACTAATACCATAACAGGCATCTAACTTCAACTGTAAGGTTTTGCTCCACAGCCAAAATAATTAGCAAAAGTCACTACTTTATACCACACCTGAAAAACAAACTTTTCAAGACTGCAAATACAATTGCAAAATTAATCTCCTACACATACACTTATCCTGGGATAATGTTTCAGACTACTAATAAAATGTAAATTTGAACTTTCTCCCCATGCCTCCCCCCATAACAACCTTTCTACAGAAGAAAATAATTTTTAAAAAATCATTTGACAGTCATGAACAGTCTTAAATGTTTACATCTTACAGCTACCTAAGATACAATGTAAGAAAGCTAGAAAGAGAAAATGCAATGCACAAATAGTTATGCACACAACATGCTTCACAACCAACACACAATATAAAAGCATTCACTCTCACTACACGTCCCAGAGGCAACTAAAAAGACAATTTATGAATGCCATCTGCTTCTACTGCCCCTCTAACAATGTATTAGTAAAATACATGTATTTCAAAAATAGAGGAAAAAGCCTTACTCTGCTATATCAAGATATCCACAGGAAGCAGCTGCATGTAGAGGTATCCAGCCTTCATTATCTGGTTGATTAATATTTGCTCCATTTTCCACCAGAAATTTCACCATATCTACGTTATCATCTATACAAGCCTATAAAGAAAGAAAGATTTAAGAAATAAGTTCATATTAAAGCTGTTCTACAATATTGTGCATCTTTAAGCAACATCTTCAGGAAAAAGGTAAGTATTTTCAGGTCTGATGAGGGAGTAGGATTTATTTGCTGGGGTTTGACAGCAAGACAGGAAGAATTTGAGAGAAAAGCAGCAGGTGTTACAGACTTGTAAAAAAATCCTTAAATAAACAAATTCAAACAGAGTTCAACAAAACCAACAAATATGATTTCCTCAGGTAAATTTGTTCTGGTTGAGAACCCATTTACAATCCCCACTGCACCCTTGCTCTCCAGAGTGGTTCCCTTATAAAGCCCCCAGGCCCTCGCTCCATCCCAGGCCCAGCTCACTCCCTTAAGCAGATATTCCAATTGAATAGACAGCTACACCATGAAGTAGAATTGTTGTGACCAAGAGATGGGGAGCAGTTTGGAAAACAATACCATAATGTGGTTTTAATTATAATGCAGTTGAGACTAAGGAGTATGGAAGGGAATGCTACGTTGCACTTCAACACCCCCCCTGCTGTTTTCTACTGCAGCATATTCTATACCGTCATACATCTTTTAACAGTGTATTAATCACTGCTGTTTATAAACTTACTTGAGTATCAATTTGGCACATTGCAAAGACATTATCATTTGTGCACATCTCTTAATTACCAAGCAAACAGTGTTGCCCAGATGCAGAACTACTGCCGCCCTCCAGATCTCCATCTTGACTGGCTCCTATTTTGCCTTTCTTCTCTGCGTTTGAGTATTTTTCTCACAGGGTGCTCACTGAGTTTTCTTGCCAACTTCCATACTGCTGCCCTTAAAAGGGCAGAGCAACACAGAGAAAAGTCCCTCTGCATTTCAGGACAGCAAGGACTCAAAACAGCAAGACTGGTATTAATTTTTTAGCTTAATAAATCAACAATACCACATAACCCAAAGGCCGAAATGAGAATTTTTATTGCTGGGCTCCTAAATCCTCCTAGAGAATTATGCCTCTAATTAAAGGTATTATGCAATTAGGGTATAAATTTTACTTTTCAGAATACTTCTACAGCAATAAAGACTGGAAATTATATACTGCTCTATTATGGCAAAAAATAGATTTCCTTCTCTAAGCAATTGTGCTTTCCAAGATGAATTCTGAAGCTTTCCTCCATTCTGTAGTGCTGAGGCAACAGCTACACCATGAGGGAGATGTGCTGCTGCCCCAGCCAAACAAAAACAGCAAGAAATTATCCCTTTTTGACCCCATTTGCTTTAGTTAGGTATGAACTTAAGGTTTTGTTTAGAATGTAACCCAGAACTGTTTTAATGAGTCTCATCTGGACTTGTTAATCCATAAACTTGCAATTAGACTGCAGTACACTGCTTGCATTATTAGTTTTTCAATTAAAAACAGAAACACATTCTTGAGTGAAAAGATTCATAAAACTCCCTACCTTTTCAGGTATTCTTGAAAACTGCCTTCCTAGAGGATTTTTCAAATTATCTTTTTAGTCATATCCACCCCTAAAATCAGCAATTCTTTTGATAAAGAACATATTCCAACAATAAAGACTACAAATTCCTCAAGCATATTGTCTTCAATTTCTTCCACTTATCCTCAGTGTACAATGCTTATATGCTAGTAACAAGCTCTGAAACAAAAGAATTGCCTCTCTTTGCAAGGCATTTTGTTACTTAAATGAAAAGGAACTAAATGCAAGACATCGTAACGCAGTTGAGGAGGAAAACAAATTCAGGAAACACAGATGTTTACACTTAACAGAAACATTAACCTAGCCATATTTCACACATGCCATATATCCAGTCTTCCTGGATATCCAATTTGCCTGACCACTGATACCCTATGTAGAGCATAATATATACCAATTTATTATAAGGAAAATAAATTTATATCAGAAAACTTGGAAATTGCCTAAGCATTTTTAAGTACAGATCTCTTAATATTACATTTCAATATGCTGCATACTCATATACCTTAAAATCCTCTAAAATTCATAATCTGTGAAAAAAGGATATCTTAAAATTGATTATCACTATTAAAAAAAAAAAAAGCCAGACCATCTGGCTGTGACAGAACCCAACACAGAACAATCCTTGCCCGTTTTTCAAGTATACATAAGAAAAACTGGCAAGACATACTCATAAAAATACTGTTGCTAAGTGAATCAAAAGCTTACATATGCAGCACATTAAAAGACATATGACTAAGTGGCTAAAAATATTTGACCAAATTTGGGCAGTTTATTGTGCCATACATGGCAAGAATCAGGAGAGCTGAAATACACCTCTCATGTATTATCAGAGATCGCACATTCATGACAAGCAAAGATAAACAATCTGTGAGATTACATATATTAGGATGAGAGAAGGGTAACTATTAAGATAATAAAAGAATTTACTTGCATATGCAAATGGGAAAGTACTGGCATTACTAGTGATCACGTTTGTGAGGTTTAAATAATGTTCCTCATAACTGATTATACAATCTGAACAACTGTTCTAACTATTTTATTACAGTTAGACAAGAGCCACAGAAGCTGAAGTTGATGAAATGGAAGACAGTTGTGTAATTTAAAAAATATGACCTTGGAGCTTCCTTAAACAAAGATTACTTAAAAATGAGCCTTGTACCAGAAATATTTTATAGAAAATCCACTATGGCCTCCAAGAAGTTTTTTACCTATCTTAAGGTGAAGAAAAGCAAATGCAATTGATTCTATTGCTGAAGAGCGTGTATATAATACATCTTATTGCTCCTTGTCCCCTTTTTTACCTTAACAGCACTGCAGGTGTTTGATGGACCCTATCATTCTCAGTACTTTCCATATGAAAGACACCTCTGACTATCAGCAGGTGCCTTAAGTCAGAAAGCCAAGAAACAAATGTTACAAAAAATTTTATCTCAATGTTTTTCCATTTCTACTCCAATTGTCATTGCACTATCTTCGTAGTAACTTCTAAAAGCAATATTTATCAAGTGCCAGAAGTGCCTCTGTTGTTAAAGACTGACATCTCAACCCCAAAAGGAAAGCTTGTCAGAACAGCATGATAAACTTAAAGTAACAGCCTCCAAAAAGTCTGCCCTTCTAGACCTCAGCCTGAAAGTAATACAAAGGAAAAAGCAATGTACACGCAAGATATAAATAACAAGAGTTCCACTAATGTTACAGTGACTCAAAAAGATGAACTCCCATGATGACTTCTGTCCCAGTCTCCACACAGAGGACAGAGCCACAGGCCTTCCCCTTCACATCTGCTACAATCTTTCTAGGATTAATGTCAGTTCTTGGATTCATCTCCCCATCCCCAGTCTCTCCCTTCACGGTCCTTAGTTCCCACCTAGAGCCTCAGTTACCACTTAGTGAAACAACAGGTCGTCCTGAAGCTCTTTCCAAGTTCTTGTTAACCACCACATCTGTAGAGCACAGACGCCAGCCACCTTCTGGGGCAAGAAACTCACGCTCAAGATTTCCTTCATCTCAGGCACTGGTTCTGTCTCTCAACCCCGTTCCCAGCCTCCACAAACTGGTAGAAAGGCAGCATTTCTGCCTGAAGCACTCATTACCCTGCCAAATGTGATGGAAGTTAGCCAACAGGCCCCAAACAGAACAACAGCTGGACAGTGCTATCATATAAACCTCGTTTCCTTTGGGAACTAATTTAGAAACTGGGCTAATTAGTCATAAAAGAAGCAAAACAAAGCGAAGTTGATAATACAAAGTCTGGTTACCTTTTCTGATACGAACAGAGATGAAGTCTCAAAGGAAGTATATTAAGGCCCAGGAAAGAAAACCACTTTCTATTTGTACAACAACCTGAAACCTGGACTGCAAAGACCAGCAAAGGTCAACAGCGCCCAGCTCCCACACAGACCAGCCCGAGGTAGGTCCAACTTGTCCTGGAAACAACATGCCTACGTTAAGCGAAACAACGTTTTAAACTTTACCCAGAAATAATTTCTGATCCCTCGGAAGGGGATAACCAGATGCCTGCTGAACATGCTGGATTTTAACTGTATTCACCATGACTTCATATCTCAGTGCAAGTGGCATGTGATCTAGCTGGCTCCACTGACTATCAGGTGTTAAGTACATAGGTGAAGGGTAGACTTAAGTTAGTAAGTAACCTTAAAATAGATAGCTTTAGAAGAGATATCTAGAGCACTTGGTCCCTCAGCAAGTAACCACCCAAAGAATTCAGCAGACAGTACTTCTCCCCAAAAGACAGGAAAAACCAGTCTGTATTTTTTTTTAAAAATCAGAAATCTTGTCAGGAAAGAGACAAGCAAACAGCTAGACTACTGTCCCATATACATGCAGCAAAGCTATACAGTATGTATCTTACATTGGACTAAAATTTCTATTGTTTTTCATCAATGGTGAGATCTAATGAGGTAATGACATCTAATGAGGTTTAGGTATTCAATTTTTTACCAGTATTTTCTAGAGAGAGATTAAAACCTTTTACTGTTACCTGATTAGTATCCTGATGTATTCCACAAATTAAGATATTTTGCCTCTAACAGCAGAAAATAAACATTGTATGTTTAACCTCTGTCACCAAACTTCATTTTTCCTTATTCACCCTTAGTACAGAATGAAGTAAAAAACATGAACACAGAGTAATACATTAGACTTAAAGGGATAAAACAAGCCAAACAATCATTTTGAATTCCTGTCAGAATGCTGGAAACAGGAGAAAGACCTCACGCAGTGGCCTGGAGAATTTATTCCTTCCTTTGATTTACGTAGTGAACAAAGTCCAGTGAGTCCAATGGAACTAAGCAGGACATTGACATCTTTGTTAACATACCCAAGAATCAAATTAAGGAAGGGCATCCACATCTAGCAGCAGAACTGGTTAAAAGCGGTTCATATTCTCTTTACCCTGGATTGCTTGTTCCCTCTGCCATCACATACCACACCCTTATAGCTATGCCAACATACTTTGCTGAACTGGATCTAAAGTGGATCAGAAAAGCAATTAGAATTTAAAAATAAATAAAATAAGAAAAGGACAGCAATATACTACTATCTTTATCAGATTAGAGCATAATTATTTGCTTTGATTATATTAAAATGTTTTTTATATTCAGAGAAGTCTTGTTTGTAATTCATGTCCTAATTCCACTATCAGAAAAACAAAATTTTGTTTTACTGTGAAATTTCAGCCATTACAAACCCTGTGTTAAAGCTTCTTGTTTCAAACTGACACTTTTCAAAGAACACATTTCTAAATCTGCAATCACTTCTACCGCTCTCGCTTTTAAATTTAGAACACATTTTAGCCCACTTTCTTGTTTGTACAGACTTTCTAAGGAAATCACATTACTCACTGTCTACCTGGCTGTCCTCCCTCCCTCAGCAATTTCAACGGAAACTGAGACAGGAATAGAGGTTGAAGAGAATTAAATCCACTACTTGTCATGAAGAGGTGGTTAAAGGATGAGTCCTCTGAAATAATGCTGCCACAGAGCAGTTCACAGTGTGAACTCAACAATTACCACTTCTACCTGGGTCCTCTTGCTGGCCCTCCAGTGCGCTTAGCACCGCCAGATAATCCCCACAGTTTGAACACCAGTCTCAGTCTGCAATGATTTTTGCCCTCTTGAGGAAAGGTTCTGTTAGGACAGAGGACCTCATAATTCACTAGTTACATTCTTCATGAACATCTTCTGTTCATCTTCACTCTCCTTAGGAAAAAAAAGAATAAACTTACATATTGCAATTCTTAATTTTATTTTTTTCTTTCAATAAACCATTAACTGAGAAGGTATAAAAAGAAATTTGGTTAAAAGATCTACAGCAAGCTCGAGCAACACTCTCCACTTTTGGTAGGTCACATACTTATGCTGCACATTAATTAAGAATGCAGCACAAACAAGTGAAGTGGCAGTAAGGCGTACGAAATGAAAACATAAGCCTTATCTAACTTCCAAGCTATAGATTCGAGGTAACCTGGCAGTTACAGCCACTAGCACAAAGGAGGAATATTTTTTTGCACCTTAAATTTGTTCGTAGGTCATTAATTCAATGTGTTTGTACAAAGCATAACATCTTAAGAGACTACTGTTAGTAATGACAATGTCCCAAGACTCACTGAATATTTGGGAACACTTCCAGGATAAAGGGTAATAAGAATGACCAATAAATTAGGTCATGAAATATTAGTGATTATTACACTTATTTACTATTTAAGGAATCACTATAAAAGCATGTATTTTACATTTGCTGAGTATTCTTTTTAATGTGGTATATACAGGGTGGAAAGGCTGATGTTGATTTTCACATTTACAGTAAGAAACAGGACAGTTTTGGTGTTGTAACAGAACTTCAGGCACTAATCTAGTATTACAGATGACAAATGTTGCTCAATTATGAAATTAAGTATAATCTTTCCAGTGTTCATTTAGCCAACGCACAAGTCACAGCTTCTATTTCTCAGTGAGCTGGGGTAATGCTGGATATCTCTGCATACTGACAAAATCTATTTTTAGGGTGGAATATTTTTCTTTTTTAAGCATGCTTAGTAATAAAAATGAAACATTTACCGTGCAAATATTCTTGATGCACTAGTAATATTACCCTTTTGCTATACTAGTGTTATTTTGCTTAACTTGTTTGTAAATATTCTGTGTATGATGCATGAGTGTCTTATTTCCAGGTAAGAATGGCCTACTATTTAAAATCCTGGAGAGTTGGTCCATACAAAATTGTTACAATGATAGTTGCCATATCCAATAACTCAAATTAACTAATCATTTCAAGAGCATCTCATCGCTTCTGCAAGTTCCGGGAGTTTCAAGTTTATTGTTTGTACTTCTCTCACCCCAGAATATGAGTCAATCTTGGCATAAATTTCAATGTCAAACCCTTTCCCCCACTGCAGGGCAGCAAATTTTTCTCCAAAGAAATTTCTTGGAAACGTTTCACTTCTAAGTGTAGAAAATGAGAATCCTTTTAGACACCTGCAAAAGCCGGTGGGCGAGACACTTTCTCCTAAGAAGAAAACACTACTTGAGGCTGATGCAACATTTCATGTCCATTCAGGTCTCATGGGGAAGGCATGCAGAGACTATTGAAACAAAGCACCCATTAACCATCATTACTTAATCTGAATGCTGCAGAGCTGTCAAACATTGACAAAAATAGACAAATCATTCCAGAACACAAACTTCTCTAGCTATTAATTCCACTTCATGTAAACACCTTGTCATATGCATGAGTGTATCTCAATAGAAGTTCACTTAGATTTTATTTCAGCTCCAAGAGGCAGATAAAACCAGGAGCTACACGAAATCGACAATTGTTTAGCTCAAATATTCAGTAAGAGCATAATGTATTTTCTATACTACAATTTTGCCTTGTTTTCTCTGTTACACTGAACTACTAAATTAATTACATTCCCCTAAGCTTTGCTAGTTTGTAATTTATAGTTAAATCTGTAAATTTATTTAAGGGCACAATTCATGAAAAATACTAAAATCTATCGCTGTTGAGACTGATATAATCTACATGTTATAAAACTGATTTCATAGGGACTTCCCACTATTTAAACCCTAATGAATGCTTAATCATAGTTCTTAATCAGGACTGGAATAGAATACATATATTTAAGTGGTTTTAGCGTGTTTCAAGTAGAGATAGAATTCTTCTTGTCCTCTAACCTTCTGCCGAGATAAATAAGGGGAAGAGGAGAGTTGGCCATAACATATTATTTACTATAACCAGAGATGCTACCATTCCTGTTAGCAATCCCAGTAATGGATCAAGACTCGTTCTGACAGACATTCTATGGACAAAACAACAGAGTCTAATACCTGCTTTCCTGTTTTTGCTGAAAAAAACCCCAACTATTCCAGGCTACCTAGTATTACATGCAAGTCTACTTTCAAATAAATATTTGTTTTCTTTTTTAGCTGCGTGCAAATCTATTTTCAGGAATACTTGAAATTCCCACACTAAAAGTTATCTCTTAATTAAAACTACCATACTAAATGTTGAGTAGTAAATTTTAATGGTATTCATTTATTTCAACTCAAAGAAAAATCTCAAGACAACCTGCCAAAAAATACCCAGAAAAAGCCTGCCAAAAAACCCCAAACAATACTGGAAAAAAATGAGACGTCATGGAAAAAAGTGCTAGCCCTTACAAAATTATTTAGAAGATATCAAACCAAACAGCATTCAAAGACTAAAATACTGATACTGGAGCAGATCTATTTGCCTGAATGCCCTTTTTTCTCCTGGCTCAATATATTGACATGAAGTTGGTGAAGATACTGGACATGAAGGACTCTATGAAGCAACCTTTGCCTAAACTTCACACAAATGAGGCTCTCCCTTAAACTCATGATATTAAGTATCTAAGAAACAACTTCTGCTGTTCCTTCTGGTTTCTTTCAATTTAAAAACAAAACTACTACATTTTGTGGAACAACAGAACTTGCTTTTAAATGTAGATTCAGGTTTCTTCATCAGCTTTATAACTACACTGCAGGTGAAAGAGCATGAGTTTACTGGGCAAAATGGACAAATGAAGATCTGGCTGACAGCATGGTATTACAGCTAGTTAAGATGTACAAATTCACAAGCTCTCTTGAACCCTGAAGACTTAGGCAGGTAGGTATGTACAAATTATGTATGACAGATTCTCATTTTAGCTACACGTTGTTGAAACCTATGCCATTTGTCCAGCAGCACCAAATCAGTGAATTTGGGAGTTAAAACCAGAACCGAATTTCAGACTCATTCATTTCACAAAAGGCTTTCTCATTCTTCTGGCCTGTGCCTTCACAGTTTGTGTTCTGAGGCAATTTCAACAGTTGTGGCTGATGTACCATGCTCAGTAGGACACAGCCATACAACCCTCCACATCTACCTCCTGACAGGTACGGAAGCAGTCTTTATTCATTAAAAAGAAATGTTTTTTAGGAGTAAACAAAATTTTCATACTGTAAATATACAGTGCCATTATGCAGCTATGCTTTCATTAAGGATTTATTAATATAATTTTGGCAGATAGTGATTAGTTTTCATGGTCACACAATATGTAAATATTAAATTTGAGAAGGAGAAGGCAGTGACTTCTGTCCCAGTCAAATTTAAGAATACACCAATCATATTTCAAATACTTAAATTTTTTCATGAGTAAACATAATCTGCTTTTAGCATACAGGCAACTAAACAAATTCATGTGCCAAAGCAGCTTTTCAATTTAAAATACCTAACATACTGATACCCTCTAATACACATTCTTAACCAAATTAATCATCTAGCAAAACAAAAAGGCATCAAGAAAACTTACTAGAAGAATCTGTTTACATAAACAAACAGGTTTGTTCACTTTTATCTTCCTTAGATTAAATTTAAAGCACGTGTGCCAAGTTTCCCTTTTTTCCTCTGCTTCTGACTATCACCTCTATACAGCTCCGAGTTCTTCAGAGAGGAAAACTACGCTGCCTTGGAAGAAAGCAAACCTGATCACATCTATCAGTGCTCTGCTGTAAACTCTTAGAGGCTACATTAGTGATCTAGTCGTCAACTGCCATTTAATCTTCTGCTTTAGCAGGATCTAGGGGAAGTTCTCATTGCTTTCTAATTTTAGCCAAGTGAAGTGGCAAAGCTGAGTAGAATAAAAGTAATAAAGCTGATTTTAGTAAAATTAATGATGACCCTTCATCCCACCAAGGGGAAAGAAAATATACATGTTGATACTGCATACTAAACTAACCAAGACAGACTTTCTGCATGCTCGCTTTCCTACTACACATTACTGTTGACAGTAAAAAGCACCTTTAACAGAAGAAACCAAGAGTACAGGTACAAAAAGGCACTAAGACGCTCAAATCTGCAACTACACGCCGATGAGTGCTTCATTCATTTAGCACTTTCCATGTGTGGTTTTATCCTCATCATTATACAATATATTAGAAGTAAAAGCATATTTTTAGTAAGCTGATAAGGCTGGTATCGTTCAGGGCTTTTTTCCTCACTAAGTAGGGGAATCTATGTAAATAAACAACTAATTTGTATAATTCAATTTAACATAATAGAATAAAAAAGTACAGGTGAAGTATGAATGTCAGATTTATATACATTTTGTATGTAAAAAATTAATGTAATCATGTCATATCTGGATGGAAGTAAGAATTGAATTAGAATTAAAAGTGGCATTTTGAATTGCTTAAACATTTATCCAATTACTTTAAATGTGGTAAATATATTAGTTTATCAAAACTGAATTTTGTACACAAAACCCATTAAACAAAGGTAGTACTACATATAAACAGGAAACTTAACTAATTGTTTCTTATCATTTTCCATTTTTAAGGAAAGAATATATTGCTACTCCTACTTTCTGCTCCTAGACTGGGAAAAGAAAAGCCATCCTTCTCTAATATAAATCCCAGTAAATTTTTCAGTTTATGATCAAACTTGTGATTCACTGAATTGATTCGATAAATTGGAAAGCATTTTCAGCTCTTCAAAAATGCTATTAAGTCTTGAAGCTGACGTAGGTTGCAAATCAGCAGGTTCATGATGAAAGCAGAGTATTCTGACAGTCTCACTAAAATTTCAGAAAAAAAACAAGGACTGTCTAAACACCGATTAAATAAGAGTTTTAGTGAAATTATCCAAAAGCATATTAGCCAAACTTGTTATAGTAAATATCAAACAGTTGCTCTTTCTTAAAACTGTAATTTTTAATACAGATTTTGTCTATTCAGACGGTAACAAGGTGAGAAACCTGCAGTTTCCAGTCCCTGGAACCCTGCGGGTGTCAGACACCACCTTTGCCAGCTGTACCAGAAGGAACACCCCAGTGCTCCTCAGGGTAGCCCGAGCTCCGAAGCAGGACAACACAGACATGTTGATAAATCTCCAGGATAATCCTGTTAACATTTTAAACACCTAAAGACAGCACAGCATGTTTTACGCTCATCAGTAATGTATATGCATTTTAACTCCACTTTTCAACAGAAAAAACAAGAATCAGCTCTCCAATTTTCCTTTTTAGAAAAGACTGGCTGGGGTACACACATATATACATAACTACATTTTAAAATAGCTCAATTAATTTCTGACTTCAGAAATATATTCAGCATAAAACCTAAAGAAACTGGGACTTGGTTTGCTTTCTGATCTGCTGAAAGTTTGAAGGAACTACTCAGGGGAGCACATAAAGTATAGACAGTGCTAAAAAATTCGGTGTCAGGTAATTTCCATGTACATTTTCATATTTCACATTGTAGGTAAACACACAGCATCACTTGGAATAACCTGTCTAAAGCCTTTTTTCTGATTTAATCTGCACAAAGAAATGTCACTGTGATCCTCAAAAGGTAAGGTACTTGCAACAGACAAAGGTCACCAAGACTCGAATAAATCCTCTGCAAGGATAAGATCAACTCAGACTACACCTAAAGCCAGAATTCGAGTCAGACTAGGCACTTCAGGAATCCCTTCAAAGATAAATAAGGGTGTACTCATGCTGTGCCTTTGCTAAATTTGCTGAACAATCTTCTAAAATAACTTACATGAAATAGATTGCCATGTTTTAATATAAATAACAAAACTGTTTGTACAAACAAATAAGGAGATGATAATCAAACGCACTACAAGCCTCTGTCAAGTATAAAGAATAAAAAGAAGTATTCAACACCAAACTCCCTCTCTCTCAAAGGCTAGCTATGCAGCTGTTCATCTACACAGATATGGTCTGCAACTTCTAAAAAAGGCATTTTTGCCACGGTGTAACTTAATACTCTATTTTCAATAGGCTAGCCACATCGTGCAACTTGCTGAGCAAACCCTCACTGGCTGGAACAAAGAGGAAACCTGCGCTCACTTGTGTGTGTTTCCTCTGCCCCGGCAGCAATCCCAGTCCCACCTCTGACAACTATCTTTTGATTGTATCCAAATTTTTCACCAGCACCAGAAAACAGCCATGAGTATTTCTTCACAGAGACGTCTAACAATTTATCTCCAGCCAGAAACGTAAAAACAACATCCACTTTATGAACTTTCTCACAAAAAAGCACGAGAAAAGTACCAGCTTCCATGTCGGACTCCCTCTGGTCTATCTGAACAGGAAATACTCTGGTACAGTTGTCCCATTAGAAACTCATTACGACAGATTAACGAAGAAACTGCAAGTAATCACAAGTTCCTAGGAAACCACTTACATCCCAACTACATTGAAAAATGGATGGGAAGACAACAGCCAACAAGTAAAATAATCTAAGTTTACATAGACTCATCTACAACGGTATATACCACTCTATATACACAATACATGGCGTTTTAGAAGGGTCAATTTTCAAGTCTTTTTTTTTTTTTTTGAGTGGGTATCACACAGACCAGAAGCCATTATTCTACAAAGCAATTTGATTAGGAAGTTACAGTAGTACAGAGACCAAGCAAAGGAATGGCAGCAATTAAAAATAAAATGTTTAACAAATAAAACTGTGAAAATCAATATAAAATCAGAATTTTAAAAAAATTAGTATAAATCAGTATAAACTTTAACAAAGAGTAGAAATTTGGAAAGGAAAGCTATGAACATCAGTGAAAAAACACAGCTGGCAGGGGCTGGAATACTAAGGCATTTCTTAAATATATTAAGAATGGGGAAAAAAATACCAGTGATATAGGGCATATATATGAATAACATAGGAGAGAGAGAATTGGTCAACAAATACCTCTGCTTTGTGTTTTGAAAGAAGCAGAAAGTTTTATTTGCCTTGCATAAATAGGATTATATACCACTTTCCAGTCTACTAGTAATAAACACTAAAAATCCACAGATCACTATTTAACTCAGTAGATCTTGGTAATACAAATCACAAGTATGCTTAGGCAGCTCTCTAGCCACTATTCAAGAACTTAAGGCAGCTTCAAGTCTGCTGATATTTATTTTCTAAACAGATCCTGAAATACCTGGGAAACAGCAGAGGACTGTTAACACTACATCAACACTACAAAGTAATAACGCAGATGCCTAAATGAGTTGGCCTGTCAGCCATACTGGATTAAAAGAATTCAAAAACACACACACAAAATCCATGTGACAGATATGAAGATAATTGAGGTTCACTAGGCTTATTAACAGGAAGGCAACACCGTGCCAGCATAGCTATATTGCTTCAAAGGCTTGCTTAGCTTCACCAACGGCACCACTGCTTTTCTGCATCGTGAGGCCAGACCTGATCAGCACTGAAGGACCACAACTGGCACACACTCCTAGGATCCAGGGCACCAGTAAACACAGTTTTGAACAAACATGGGTCCATCAAGGCTTTTTAGGCTTGTAGCCTTGCCAGATTAAAGTTGACTCCATACAGGGCAACTGTTCATAAATGTTCATGAAAGCTTATTAGCTTTCATCTAGCAAAGACACCTTAGGTGCTGGACCTGAACAGGCTTCCTCATCAGAGGACACCTTTAAGCATGTCCCCCCCAAATGTGAATTAAACAGACTTCTCTTTTTTTTTTTTTTTTTAGCCATAGTAGCCCCTCATCACATCAAGTAGCAAAGACTAACTCCATTGTTTTGGCACGCAGTGCATGAAAAGCCAGCAGAAATTTGAGTATTTTTGAGAGGCCTGTCTCTAGGCTGCATCTGCAACCAGCATTACTGTTCTCCTCATAGCATTAAAGGGAAAAGCAAACCAGACTCCTCAACTCCATATTTATTCAGGAGGAAAGGAAAGAGCAGCTTCTTTTTCTTCCAATTGCTGCATATGCTCCACTACCACCAATGTCTCCAGACTCATTCTGGCATATTTTATACTACGATTCACACTATAGCACCTTCAGCACTGCCACCAAACACTTGGACAGTGTATCTGCAGCATCTCACGTGGCAGGACTTAAGGACTCACCAAATCACTGCTGTAGTCACTGCCTATTCTGTGTGGCACAACTTGCACTGCCTGAAGAGGTTGCACCCGCCATCCCCAAATTCTCTGCAAATATCTAAGGAAGAGCTTACAAAAAGGGCAAGAATACAGCTGTATTTTCCCCATCATCTACAGAGCCTTAGGTCCTCATAAACCAAGTTCACTTTGTGTGTAAAGGTAAAGCTGTAGTCTAGTAACCTCTATATCTTCCACTTCTCGCTACCCTTTTGAAGAGCAATTTTATCCAAGCAAGCAAGCAACAGGAAAATACTGTACCTAGATGAGCAATTGTAACCCATAGCATACATACCAAAATCAGCACGGCACCCGTGTCATCTGCTCTTTTGCCAGAGCACAAGGAATTCATACATTCTTACACATGCCGCTGCAGTTCATCTCTAGCTTCTCAGGCTTCCACGCCAGATTTTGGAAGCTCAGGCATCAGTTTCAAGGAGAAAAGGCACTAAAGAAACTTGCTAGAAAACCAAAATATTTCTTAAAAAAGGTTAAGTACGCTCACTACTTCATCAACAGTGTCATTTTGCAGGAAGCTTTCACTTGAGCCAAAGTAAGACACTGACTATTTCTTCCACTGTCTAGCAGCACGTAACACCACTTTTAAAAAGTTAGCAGAAGATATCTTTGGTAAAAGTTCTTGTAGTCAAATGCTGATAAAAACACACACTTTAAGAAAGTGTTCTAATTGAGCTTGTAGGACCTCCTTCCCCTGCTACACTGGATTTTAGGCAGTTATACAAAAATAATATCCCAGCTGATAATAACCAGACCCTCACCTGAATATTCTGCATTAGAATCTCTGACATTCAGGAGATGGCAAAGTACTAATAAATACCATCCCTATTAGATAATTTTCATTTCTATATTTCAATACGAGTTTTAAGCAATATTCTGTTCCCTGCAGGAGGCAACGTTATAAAACCAGCAAACCCTAACTCCTTTGAGCTAACACACTAATCACTCAGGGCATGATTCCACACGAGCTCACTGTTGACAAACAGGGAGATCCCAGTCTCCCTCCTCATTCTTAACTGCACGCTCCCAAAAGCATTTGTCAGACTCTCTATTAGCCAGTTCAACTCACCAGCAAGGCAGAAACAACCCTTTCTCCCTCCCCACCCATTGAAATAAATAAATAAAAACCAAGAGGGAAAGAAAACAGCATGGTGGGAGGAAGAAGCAAGAGCACGTCCTTTCAAGGCAGCAAAGAACAGTACTGGCTTAGTCGCACCCAGAGCTGCAGCCACTTCTGACTTTCCTTCTCAGAAAGGATTCTGGAGAAAGGGCTAAAAGCCTACATTTCTAATTATGTAGTAACTCATTTGTGTGGACTTCTAACTTCTGAGAGACTGCTGACATCTTTGAATTGCACCAGGACAGAAAACGCGCTGGTTTTCTCTTTGCCAGGACTGTGTCAGCTTGAAAGAAATAACAAGAACCCAGAAGTTTACCTGACCTTAGCAGTATGCACGTCATCATGAAATTAATCATAAATGTTTTAAAGTCTGCTTCTTGTACATCAGACTGCTAGTTAAAGATGACTGCTATCAAAGAGCACAAAAATGAAAGCCTGGTTGAAAAGCACCTTGGCTTCAAGGTCAGTCATAGCAACATGAGTGACTTTACTGACTGCGTTTCCCCCACAAATATGTAAGAACAAGCGCTAAAGTAAACAGGTGGAAAAACACAAAAAAATGAGAGAGATTTGATTATATGGAGGAAGTACGCACACTGCCTGAGCATGGGGAAAGTCTATGCGCTGCAGAGTTTTGGCAGGTAACCCTTCAGTGGCCCTGGCAGGGACAGAGCAGCAGCAAGGGCAGGGGTAGGGTTTGACAGGGAAGACTTCCAAGTTTCCCCATTTCAGACAAATGGACAAAGGCCCATCTGGCTTTCTCTAGTATTCAATCATCCACCATTCATGCTGCAAACGGAAAGCTCCTGCAACACAAACTGTTTTTAAAACTGGTTCTCAATTTATTTTCATGAAAGATCTATCCGTCTGGCTAGGGACTATGCTCCCAATACCTTGGAGTGCACGGTGAGAAACTGCCTCTGTGTTAAACACAAAAGAAAAACCCACTCCCTGACATGCCAGAAGACTACCTTCACTGCCTTGAGCTTGCTTTTTCTCCTCTATGGTGCACACCTCTACAAGAATTCCTGGAGGGGAAAGTTGTTCTGCCAGCTTAATTTACACTATTAAATTAGCCAAAACGTGCTTAAGCTTTATGCTTTTCTAAGGACTCCACTTTCACATTAAATTTTAATTTATGCACAGCCCTATATATAAGCAATACTAAGGCCAAACAGCCAAATATTCCAGTACTAGGAAATGCTTTAATTAATGCTGCCTAAGCCAAAGCAACTGGCCCCACAAGCATATGACCTGTGTACAGTCCTACATGATCTTGATTTCTCTGTGGCCAAAGGAACTTGTTTCATCCAATCTATGAGATGATCAGTGCTTTCATAATGTGCAGCTATTCAAAATTACGGATTTTTCTTCACTGTTCAGTGTTCAGCTGTATTACTCAAATCTTGTTCCAAATGGAACTCATTTTCTCATGGGCTCTTCCACCTATCAGCACTTACCACCACTGAGGTACATAAGCAGAATTTCCATAAAACCTCCACCACAAAAGTTATCATTTCACAGATGGTAAACAAAAAGGTCAACGTAAGTCACATCCCCTGATTTAACCATACAATTTGAAATACCATGGAACTGAGGTTTTAAGATATACACCATTTCATATGTCTAAAGAAAAGCTTCCTTTCATTACACTTACAGCCACAAGTACATAAAGGTTCTACAGATTTCCCTGCAGTCTCCTACTCCATATACCATTCTCTTTTCACCCACTGATAAAGCAGAAGTCCCATGCGCAAATAGCATCTTTTATCAGTTGTCCTGAACTATCCCAAGAGAAAATCCTCTATACAGGTCCTATAATCTAGGTATGATGACATAATAGAGTATTAAAAGGTTAATGTGTGTTAAGTCCAAGTACAGATTTCACTGGCAACATTAATTACCTGATATCTAATACACCACCACCTGAGTTCCATTATTTCAGAATTCCCAGTATCAGCCTTTCTTTCCCACTTCCTTTACCACACCACCATTTAATTTTCCTAACAACTCTCAGTTTCATCCTGACAGCCAGCCCACATCTGACAGCTCGCTTTTGCCTCCACTCTTCTGACTCACTCCTACATCCCTACTCTATTTTTGCATCTTACAGCTTCCTCCTCTGTGCTAGTGGAGGCAAGGAGGTCACAGCACAGATAGTACTAGCGTGTCTCTAACTGATTTTAAAAGTCCACAGCAACCTGGTATCTGTACTGCTTCCATGCTCTGAATTACCATATGCAAAATTAACTTAGATATATCACTGTACAGTACTGCAGTTTTTCTTTATGTCTTGGTAAATTCTGTTGGATATCAGCGTTCCTCTGAAGCACTCTTCTGGTGAATCTGAAAATGTTTGAAAAAAGGAGTTCTGACAAATCCTAAACAGCCTCCAAAACACTAGAATATTAAAAACACAGATCCATCCAAGACTTTCTCTTTCCTTCTCCTAATCTGATTAAGTATAAAAACATCCAGTTGTCATTCTGCAGCTACAATTGACAGAATGCCCTACCACAGTGGCAAACCCAACCCTGACTGGCTGAAGAAAAAAAGACAGTATCATCCTTCTTTACAGCTCTTCGCTGAACATAGTAAAAGAACAGACTTTGTAGAGATTCATACTTTTGATCAAAGATATGGACTATCTTCCAGACAATAAGAACTCAATAGGCCAGAACTCTTCAGCCTAGAACAAAATGACTTTGATGACCATGTAATAAATGACTACAAAATCACAAGTAATATGGAGAAAGTAAGTAGGAATCAGTTGTTCACCCTTTCTGCTTGTACAAGGAGTTGAAGTCATTACATGAAGCTAGTAAGAGTTGAGACCAAAAGACATCAAAAAACAAAAGCTGCTTTTTCAAAAGGTGATCGGAATGCCCCATATCAGCAGAAGCAGAGATGACTTATTACTGAGCTCAGTAGATTGGCCTTTCCTTTTTACACAAATCAGGCACTGGAGCTATGTGATTAACGCAGAGAGTCCTAAAGGCCTTAGGCAGTCCAGATATAGGAAAAAACCTCTCTTCACTGCAAGTCAAATGAATACTATAGAGTTTTTACTGCATACTACTCTCATCACAGTAGGTAAGTGACAAAGTGCTGTTTTTTCTTTTCTGCAATAGAAAATATGTTGTTTTTCACTAGTATTCCAAATAAAAGTACTGATGTTCTTGCATTCTCAATTTATCATACTTCTTGTAAAACAGGATTCTGTGTATCTGAATAAAGAGATATGACTAAGTTTAACAGTCTAGCCTCTCATTCAGGAGGGTTTTTTAAAGTATAGGTATATAAGTTACCACAAGGAGAATTACAGTAAAGCTTATGTGCATCCTAATACTTGAGAGTAAATACAGGGTAGCTTACCTCACTGCAAACATAGTCATTTTCAATGACTGGTGCCACCATACTCAGATGCTCTTTCCAGAGGAACCTGAACCAGATCTCTCTGAAGCAATCCCTTAGTATGCAAGCCTCAACAGGCACTTATTTAAACTGTTAGCATCTATTCAAGCAGTTAATAAACAGGTCAAACGCACAGGAAAAAAGCATGCTGGATTCTGTCGACTAAACTTAGTTTATAACAGCTACAGGAATTATCACCAGTTTACAACAAGCTTGGGTAAAGCTTATCTGATGGCAAAAGTTCATTATGCAACAAAGCTGTATTATCAATGTGCTACTATTCTTTATTAAATTAGCATTAAATCTTTAGTATACAGTCACTGCCACAAAAGGAATTTCTTCTACTAGCTACATAGGCTCTTGCCACATTTTTAGTTTTAATAATTAGCTACTGTGCTACTGAAGGAGGCCAAGAAAGAGGGTATTATAGACAAAGCTAAAGCCAGCTGGGCTGTTTTTTTTTTTTTGTTGTTGGATGGCTGCCTTCATTTCACTGAAACACTACAAAGCAAGTTGACCATATAAGGCACTGGGATTCCCATGGAAAATGCTTACACAAATCAGATCCATGCAGTCTTTTTAGTTTGTGTTATAGTTAATATGAACATTTGCAATACATTTTTAAAAGGCACTTCAGAATTAAATCTTACAGATATAGCATTACTTTTGCCTTAAGTTCATGTAAGTAGCCTTCCAGAAGAATCTACAGCATAACATTCAACTGAATATGTTTATTTAGGTAATATTAGACTAGATCAATTTCAAAACTGCAGGCAGCATTCATAAACACAAGGTCCTGGATTTTGGTGCAAATGAAAAGTACCAAAAAAGCGTAATTCACAATTCAGAGGTCTGACAGCAAATGAATCTCCCTGCCAGCCGCTGGCTGCAGCCTGCATCTATCAGAGGCAGCAACTTGCTGCATGGAAAGATTATTTGTAGCCTAGATTCCAACAAGAATAACTCTAACGAGCAAGGGCTTATAAGGAGATGGTCATACACAGTCTACAGAGAAAGGGCAGGGAGAACTGGAGAAAGCACCATTCTTGAGCAGGCAGGGGGTGCGAAATAAAGAGGACTGGAGGGCGTCCACTTCAGAAGGGCAGAGAAGGTTTTGAGACAATGGAAGGAAAACATTGTCAGTCTCAAAGAAGGGGCAAGAAAGAAATACATGCAGACTTTAGGGTTAGACAAATACAGGAATACAAAAAGTCTTAGTTAGAGGTATGTGCTAGCATGACGACAGTATCTTCCTAACTCTAGGATTTATTTTTCAGAAGGAATCAAACACTTAAACGTTGGGAAGCAACACTCGTAACACAGTACCAAAATAACTAGAGAACTCTGCCATTCCTCTTAGATCCTACCTTCACTTACTATTTGTGTTTATTAAAAGGTTAATTAATTAAATTAATATCTTTTTAGGTATGAATTTCACAACATGGAATAATGCTTTATGAGAACTCAATTTTGCCTATACATTGTACAGCTTGGTCAACACTGGGTTTCCTTTTCAAACAGATATACAAACCTCACAGTATTCTGTATACCAGACTACCCGATCTGTTAAATTAACTAGGACATTTACGCCTGCTTTAGCTGGGACTAGAATATAATTCTTCAGTCAACACATAAGTCTATTCATTCATAAGGACGAAAAATGTGTCTGTAGTTCAATACGATCTGAACAGAACTATTCCTTCCAATAAATTCCAGCTGCTGCCAGGTCTAGCTGCCTCTTGCACCTCAAAATATACTCCATCTAACATAGACACCAATCCCTGTACTAATATTAAAAATAATACTCAGCAACTTTTGGAAGCATCCCTACTTCCTCATTACTGTATGCACTGGTTACCAACTGCCTGTATAACACAGGCTCGTGTAGCACGATGCTGGAAGTTGGTATTTTCAATGCAGAATTCTCTACCTAAAAATTCCCTTCCCCTAACAGAGAAGTGAAATTTTAGATTGTTGCTATCCTGTTTATCATGGGAATAAGATATGCTCAGTGAAACAATATGCAGTAATAACAAATAGTAATTAGTATCAGTCACCAACAATTCTATCCATTAAATACTCAAAATTTAAATGCTTCCTCCATTGCATATGGCTTATGCTATTCATCTTTAATAGCTGTTTTGGGATTCCCTCTGCCACAACCCAACTGCTTACAAACTGAATGACATCACCACCAATCTATTAGCTACTATTCCAGTCACTCACATCAAAGAATTTGTAAAATGACAGGGAGTGACTTCATATATCCTCCATAAAAATACAGGGGTTTCAGATTAATGTAACCATTTACATTATATTGTCTACAAAAGCATCTGAGTTTTTCCTGCAAGCACACTGGAAAATTATGTTAACTGTCAACACACACACCACCCGCTCTAATGCCTCACCAGCCATCACATCACCATGGCACCCCTACATATAACAATTCTTGTATCTGAAAATGAAAGCAAACTTCAAAGGTTTTTCTTAAATTTTACATCCCCTAGGTTTGCTCTGATTATTTTTTTTAATTTGCTGTGGAAAAGAGGAAGACTGTTTCCACTTAACTCAATGTTTTAATTTTACGTAATCATTAACTGGCATTTTAAGTTAAGGCAACAGTCAAAAGACAGGGTTCTGATTTGGAAAAGCAAAACCATTTACAGAATGATGAACCTTCTATTCTAAGTACAATACTGATTTGTATTTGTATCCATACAACAGCCATAATTGATAAATGCAAACAACTCTCTGCTCATTGAGAACTTTAAGAACAGACTTCCAAGAACTAAAAGAACATGCGGGTTTTTTCCTCAATGCAAATAAACAGATTCAGAATGGGATGGGCTGACAAAATAAAAAGTTTATTTAGAGAGACAGTCCTCAAGATTTGGTATAGAACATAAAAGCAGAAAGATTCAGAAATCTGGCTTTTCTGGAGAAACACTAGTTTGGGCATCCAAAGAACAGACTCTTCAAGTTCTAAATCTATGAGGCAGGTGGGATACACATCTTTGGCCAAGTAAGATTTCACCTATAGATTTAATACTTATGAATGGCACTATGAACTTCTAAGCATTAAGCTTTAGAAAGGATTAACAAATCCACTGCTTTCTCATCTCATATTTATTTAATACACCCTAGCAGGTGGGATCTTTTCACAGTCATTTAATATAAAATGATGGCCACCACTTTAACTCAGAACAGGACTTTCTGTTAAGATACAATTTTCCTATTAAACTATATAAATACATACATATAGATCTCCTGAAGATGCCTCTTCTATTCCAGTTGAGGTGAGAGTTACTGGCAAAAGTCTCAAAAATCACTAAGTCCAGACATTCCAGGACTAATCTTTCACTTAGCTTCTCCCCCACACTCCGATGGACTTGAAGATTTTGTTCATAACTAAAGAAAAAACTTAACCATATAGCATGGTTTCACACGGTTTCACACTTACTAAGTTTAGTACAGAAGTCCAACATCAAAATCTAATTATCAGGAAATAAAGGTTGTTCTGGACCAATGAAGACAGAAAAATGAACCTAGAGAAAATCTTACAGGCCAGATCTCTATGAACTTTACATCTCAATTTCACCTCGTCTATATATTAAATTAAAAAAAAGTGCGATGTTTAAGATCTCATAGTCACTAAGATTTATATGATGAATAGTGTAGGCCATTACACCAGTTTAAAAAAAAAAAAAAAGTAGAAAAAGCAGTGTGTAGCCAAACAGGACCCATAACCAGTTTTATTACAGAAATTAACTACATATGTGACCACAGTATAAATACACACACAAAGAGGAGAGATGCCAACTACATTTGTGTGTAAGATGACAGTTCGGTCTCTTAAATTTGCCCCCAGCGCTAACCACCTTTGAAACCTATGTGCCACACTAGGAATCAGAGCCATCTCTATTCCAGTTTGGAATTCATTTGGCTAGCACTCTCACAAATTAAAAAGATCCCTTAAGGAGCTGTAAAGCATTTAGATTTATGTGATTTTGTCCACAGAGGAGAGCTAAGACTCCAGTTCTCAAGATCTTATCATTGGTTTGTCCTAAGCAGTAGTTTAATGGACTGCTCAATTAGTTCTTACACCAGTATTTTAGAAGTTACTGCACTCCAACTGCAAGCTCATCTACCACGTGACTTGCCAAGTGGACAAATTAAACTTCTCTACACAAGAGTGAACCAGCACAGGAACGTACAGGAGCTGTCAACGAATAAGTACTGTGCTTAAGTAGGCATTTAGTCCATAATAATGACAGCACTGTAGTTCAGAGTATCTACATCCCTAAGTAGCTAAAGTAAATGCACACTTAGTTCAGAAAAAAGTATCATTATACCAAGCTACTTCAGATAACTTTACAGTAGCTACAACTGTATTTCTGCTCTGCAGGATATCAATTCGCTAAAAGCATGTTTTATGTGGCCTTGGACTCCAAAAGCCACATATATATGCTCTCCTTAGAAGAAACGTCTAAGGAAGTATACTCATCCAACTCCTATGAGATTGCCTGTGTGGCAGCTGGAATGGTGAGCTTTCCTTTGGAAGGACTGTATTCAGTGTTGAGACACTTCTAGAATCCAGCTATTAAGTTATTTTCTAACAGTCTAAGTTATTTTCTAACAGTCCTGCACTAAATATATAACATCAGATTAACACTGAAGCAATAGAGCATTAATACACTGCTGGCCTTAGGAATGGCACAGAAAATACCTACCGCTCTGCCTAGGACTAACTCTTGTTAGACTAAATTACGTTAGGTAAAAAACACAGCAGAACTGTAGCATGCTGCAGACATATGCATACCATAAGCAGGTCAAAGTCCTCTGCAATGTGCTAGTAGGCAAGAGGGAGAGGGAAGTGACGTGGAAGGTGAGATTTTGCCTTTCCAAGTTAGTCTGGGCTATAGATGACTGACTTCCCATGGAAATAACTAATGTCGGAGACACAACAGGTTGCAAAAACAGCCGAGTACTTTGCACTTAAATATCCTAAGCTGCAGTGTACAAGGAGCAGGATTCTACCCAGACAACAGCTGATGCTGCACGGTCACTCTGGAGCTTCTTTTCCAGTCACTAGCAGTCATTAGCTTAAAATTTTAGAATCAGTTCACATCTTGCCCCTTCCTCATTCCCCTCCTGCTGCCTAGGAACTGTGAGCAGAGAGGGTAACTGATTATCAACAAAATTCAGCCCATCAGTCTTTATGATCACTTAGGAAAAGAATGGAAATTCAGGTCCAGGCAAAAGAAGAGCATACACCCTTCTTAGTTTAATGAGTGATAATTTAGAAGTGTTAAGCCTTGTAAGGTCACAAAGAATAATAAGCACTCCTCTTTCAAAACCTACAAACAGCTGACCTTGATCACATGCTGGGGCACTGCTCATCCTGATTCTTATCACAAAGTTGCATCTCACAACTGTGTAGGACAGTTGTGAAAGAAGGCGATGTTGCAGAACGCAAACATCACTTTCTGAGGTCAAAGTGAAGAAGAAGCCAGATCCAGACTAGTTGAATCCAAATCCAACTCAGTCACTTTCTGGCCAAGAAGCTTCCAGTACCTTTGCAGTTGTTCTTTGCATCTTCATAAAACACCATATTGTTGCCATATTCATCAATAAACTCGCATGTGTATATATCTGCATTAAAATCAATGTAGATGCTGAGTTTCAGAAGAAAAGGCTTTGTTTTAGGATGGTTATGAGAATCGATCCTCTCAGCCCTAATGAAAAGCAGCAGGACATCAGGGACACCAGCAGCATGCTTATGAATGAGTGAGGTTATTATCCAAGTAGAAGAAACAGCTGAGTTGTGACAAACTCAAAGTTGCCCCACATGAAGATGGCAAGCAGAAACAGTGGTGAGATTGCTGCTCTAGAGGTTTGCGTTTAACCACACTATTCTAAAAGTAGAGTATATAATTATCCAGCAGACCAGAAGAAGAGTACTTTGATATTGTCTGCAGTAAAACAGGTTTAGGTATTACCATAGATGGTGCCTTTTGCTAAGCAATTTATTTAGTTAAAACACATGCAAACTGTGTGCTTAGGTAAGAGTTGTTTATTGTTCTAGAGATTGGGAAAACAATGCCTTTGCAAACTGGAAAGCTGCATTAAAGTTATAGCTACAGTTTTGGAGAATCTAGAACATATGATGTTAAGTGTGAGCATTGACAAAAGGATGCTCCAAGCATACCAAGAAGGGGCTGTAGAGTTTGGCCCCAGCTAGGCACACCTTATGGATAATTCTACTAAAGCTGTGGAATTTACAGGAGTTTGTGTTTCCAGCTGTAGAAGCAACATCCAGTTCCTGAGTCTGTGTTCTGTCTACAGTAGAACCCTATAAAGACTTGTAAATAAATTAATCATTGTTTCTTAGACAAGCAGTGATAATTGAGGTTTTCAGATGAAGGTGTCAGACATGGATTAACAGTGTTCTTGAAAGAATGGTTAGTAGTATTTGGTTAAGCAGTTATCAAGTGTAACTTGAATCAATTTTATCACAAGACAACAAAAAAGGATTAATTATATTTATTTTCCTGGTGTTTTAAATCATTGCATTCAGGTGATTATAGAGTCATTATCTCTAACAATGAGACTAGAAAATGTTGAAGTCAAACTTGGCCAATGCTTACAAAGGTAACCCAAAGCCCTTGTTCGGAACTTTGCCATTCTTATTTGGCAAGCTAATGCTATCTAGGGAAGAAGTCTCCACATGCTTGTGCCTTAAGTTACCTATCTAATAGACACATCATTCACACAGGAGCCAACATCAGAGACTGGATGTGGGAAGGGAAAAAGGAGTGCAAAACTGAGAATTATCACCTTGAAAAAGTGATTAAGAAGAAGTTGTGTTTAATTTTCACTTCCTCTTGAGAAACCAGGTGACAAAGGCAGTTTTCTGTAATTTGGAGCTCATTTGGATGCCATAAAAACAGGAAGGAGTTCCTCCCATGTTATAAGCATGTTTAGGGAGTACTGAGGTAACAAAAGAAGTGTCTATAAAATAAATGTCTACCCAATTGCAACACATATTACAACACAAGTTCCAGGTATTGTTTTGGTAGGTACCTGCTACGTGTCTAGCAATGCAGAGTATAACATGGCAGAATATGACTAGGTAGTTTAAGCAGAATATTCTAGTTATTAGTTCTAGTCTGGGCAAAGGTACAGTTAGAACAGCTCTTGAATTAGACAGGAATCCAAGGAATGAAGCACCTTATTGTTAATTTGATTAATATCATTCTTTATATGAAACATCTATGAACTAGCCTTGTTCATAAACTAAGAAGTAATGAGTCCCTAATTGCAGCAATCTTCCCTATTAATGCTTAATATTCAAAATTAGCCTGTACTTAAGGTCTTGAACTGAAGATATGAGGTCTGAAGGTTAAATGTGGAACTGCAATACATGATTTTTCTTGCTCATAAGGAAATGGATTATTTCTTTCATTTGAGATTCATTTGATCTACATCTCAGAACTCTGTTACATAGACACAGAACCAGAGAAGCTGAACAGTTGATGGCTCTTGAGTCACCAGCAACCTCCTCATTACTCCAATGAAGTATGCATTTATTGGCACAACCAGCAGAAGATGAGCAAACTGGTACCATCCTTATTCTTCAGGTGACATTCTGAACTGTGCAGCATGAGTTTCCTCAGTTAAATTGTACCTTAATCTCAGATGACTGCACTTGCATTGGCTTATGGTTCTTGAAATAAGGTAATAATTGACCAACCCTAGAATACCAAAGTGTGAAATCTGTTTGGCAAAACTGGGAAATGTTAGTAAAAATTATATATGAACACTATGACTGAAGCACTTCTGGAACTGGAAAACCAGCAGAACAGACTGATCTTCAACCTAGTTTATGAACTGCTTAAATTTAACTTCTGTTCTAAGGATTACTGTTTGCCTTTTAGCTAATTTCTGTTCTCAACTTGTACTGAGTCATTTTTTCCATTACTGCAAGCCACTTTGTTTTTATTGGATGCTTTCAGTCTAAGCATGTTCAGAACATCACAACTTCAGAACTATTGTTAAAGCAAGATAAAATTTGCTGAAATTAACAATTAAAATGAGCTTGAAGCAAGAGTTATGGCCCACCTACTTTAAAAAAAAAACCTGTACAATACTTAAATACCAAAATATAAGTTTCACCCATTCCTTCTGTCATCAAGTAACAAATAGCAACAGTTTTATCACCTTTTGGATGGATGTTAGGGACCCAACATATAGATATTTATCACCAGGGATTTTAGCTTACACTATCTCAGTTTTAATTTCTTACTTTAGGATCTTTGCTTTATATAAATGAAAACTTAATAAGAACTACAGACTGCTAAAAGATCCTCTGCTTTGTTGCATTACAAATAAAGTCTCTGAACAGCAAGATTGCATATTTGTTTCTTTAATAGCTATTGCACTAAATACATGCATACACTATTACAAAAAACTCTTACAGTTTACAGGATTGGATAATTACACATATTTGATAGTATTCCAGTTTTCAAAGAAAAAAAACATTGAAAAGTTGGAGTAAAATTGCCCTAAAGGAGTTCTGAATAATTATTCCTACCCAACTACTCAAATTAAATTAATCTGGTAAGGAAGAAAAAACCCACAAAACAAAAACTGAGCGGCACAGGAACAGTAGACAATTTTTTTTTTCCCCAGTATTACTATAGTGCCCCTCAATTTGCAGGTACGGATACAAATGGAGTACAACCTACCTGTGACAGAAAATTTATTTTCCTTCAACAAAAAACTGACATTAAAATGCAAGCTAGCGTAATTCTATGTATTCTTCCTCTCCGAACTTCAGATACATCTTCCACTATGATGCACTGCAGAGCAGGAATGTCATCTTCAGAGGTCTGTACATAGCCTAACAGAAGTGAAGCCACTGTTTCATTACGAATTTCTGCTGGGTCTGTACGTGAGGCAGATTATGGGATAAAAGCTATTGAATACAGCAGTTACCACATAACTCCCTGTATTACTGTAACCCCTAGGAGCTCTAGACACAGACCAGGATCTCCAGAAGCATCTATATCCACATTGTGGAGCAATTCAGGTTTTCTGGAAAAGGTTTCTGCTTTGATAGCCAAAAAAATCTGCCTGAGTGTAGCAAAAACAGGAGAGTCTCCAAAAAGGAAGGGAAGAAAAAAAATTAAAATAAATAGCTGAGTATTAGTTAGCACACCACCAAAAGTCCTGAACTCCACAAACAATACTGCTGAAAAACTACCTTGGGTATCTAAATTTCTGCATCCAATTCTAAGAATGACTATTCAAAGATGACAATCTAAACCATACTTGCATTAAAAAAATACTTTTGTTCAAACTGATTTCTCATCAAGCCAGTGCCCCTCACCTATTCGCATGTTTGTCACATCTTAAAAAAAAGGTAAAAAGCCAATCTAAGGCATAGATTGCTGCAAAATCTAGAAAGGTACTGTGAAAGATACCCCATATATTAAATACTCATTTACTCATACAGCATTAAAGTTAATAACTGCATTTTACATCACTGCTTTGTGGAACAAAGAATACTTCGCTGTAACAAAACTTTTACTCTCACATCAAATCTTTTCTATTTGGTATGCTGTTGCCATTCCTCCTCTTTACTAGTTTCTCTGCTTCCTATGTTATGTTTTTCAGGAACTAAGACCACTTAAGATGAGCACAACTTCTGCTCAGACTAACTTTGTAGTAGGTGGGAAGATTATAACGCATACCTGCCTGCCAAAGAAATAAGCTCTTAGGTCTGGGAATAGGCTGAGCAGAGACATATCCCTTCCCTTCTCAATAGGCTGAAGCTTGTATTTTTGCATTTAGACTTCAGAAACAGACTGAAGCTTGCATTAAGACTGGAGAGAAACTCATTGCTCAGTCTGACTGAAGCAGGAAAGACCACACCACAAGCTGTCGAGGTCAGTGTAAAACCAAACAGCATTCTAAAACTGTCTGCTAAATGTACGTAGTCAAAAGAAGAGCAGAGCAAAGATAATCTTGCTCCTTCTGAAGGCTCTAAAAAAAAAAAACCACCCACAAATGCAAGAAAGGCCAACCGGAATACAGCAGGAAACAGAAGACTGTTTGGTACCCAACCGCAGCAAGTACCCAGTCTCCATATATTTACTTGCCTTCCATGGCCCAGGACTTGAGGAAGTTAGAATTCCTTAGATCCTATAAATCAAAAGCCACATAAATCAGATTAAACACTTTTTTTAAGCAGAAGACAGCCCTCCCATTTTTATTTCCCCTAAAAGTACTCTGACAAAGATTAAGCAAATATCTTCCAGATACTTCAGTGGTAGAAGTAGTACAGCCTTCCACTAGGCACTCAACAGCTGGCATCTGAAAGGTACTTTATATACTTTAAATACATCCCACCTCATAACAGAAAGTAGTACCATGTTCACAGTGTCTACTCATTGACAGCTGAATCAGGAAGGTTGTGTAACCCACACAACAGCACCTTCTTGTCTTCAAAGCCCAGTAGAAGACTTTATTTAAAAAAAAAATAATTTTAAGCAAACCACAGCTCTGCTTTGTCTTTCACCTTCTTAATGGTCCACTTTCCACCAAAAAGAATGCCTAGTCTGACCTGGCTATTAGGAAAGGATCTTAACCATTCTGCATATGTATGCCATTGTATTAGGTTTTTTGCAGCCCTAGGGCACAACTACAAGAGCCTTCTTTCTTTAAAGGCAAGGTTTGAATATGGCTACCAGGACTGCAGTTTAAGGAGGCTGCATTACTTTTCTTCCAGTTTATGTAGGACCCTTGGGCGCACGTTAGCAGAACTGTTTGGTAGTTTGCCTGCACATATTCCCAGCTCTGCTTTTGCTTACAAGTCAGATTTTTGTCAAAAACAAAACCTGAAGTAGTGATAGTTGCAAGCCTCCATCAAAACCTGAAATATACAGCAAGCTTTCCCACAAGACTGAAAATTTCTACATCATTCAGATGATGGTTTTGTAAGTTTAAACAAGTAGTCCCCTGGGAACAGCACAGAACACTAGCAATAGGGGTAATACAATTTCACCCAGTTTTTGTCTTTAATTTCCAAAGCTAACCCAACGGTGGAACAGTAAACCTTCCATCTAGGCAAGAACACTTATACTGAACCACAGTGGTGCACAGATTCATGGAAGCGTCATTTATAAAAACGTAGTTTCTGACTTCTACTTTTGTAATAGCCAATTTAGTTCAGCAGTTCCACACTGACCTCTCAGACCGCAGGTAATCAGAGTCTCTGCTGCATGTGAAGGAAAACATGCACACGAAGTCGTCAAACTATCCTAGTTTCCTGCCATTCAGTCTGTAAGAGCTGATTAAATGCTAATTAACAATAACTCCCTGAAACAGCAGCCAAGTAAAGGTTGGGGGATAGTGAGAACTTGTTTTAGGGAAGGAAAGGAATATGAAGAAAAGACTTATTAAAAAAAACCCACACAAACTTCGGATATTAAGCAGTGTCCTCATACAAATACTTGCTGGCTTCATGAAAAAGACCTCTGAATCACAGACTGAAAGCAAGTGGCAAATACTGGAATCAACTATCATTTGGTTGTTGAATGGAAGAGCAAAGCTATGAATTTGCCTCAGTATTTGTCTCCAGGAATTCACAGCTGCTTGGCTCCAATTTCCATCTGCAAAATGAATAATTTCCATTTTAGGAGACCAACTTGCAGGAGGTCAGAGCAATCTGGCTATCATTGATTACACATCATGGTTGGTTACAAGCTGAAGGATCTGCTTGTGCCAGTACATGCACAAAACAATCTAAGTTCATCAAAGCAAGTGTACTAGAACTTCATCAGCTAAGGCAGAAGTTGCACTAAACTTTACTACTGAGATTCAGCTACTACTGAAGAATTTAACACCTGCTTCTAGCAGTTTTAGCTCAAGTGTTGGTTGAAATTACAAATTCAATAATCCCATATCACAGTAATGGTGGGTAAGCATTCTGGCTTCACACATTCAAAGACTTCTCTATCTTCAAATTCAGTGGCCGTGTACAACTCAACACGTGTTTGCCGATTAGCAAGTGCAGAACGTCCATGCTTCTCCTTCCCTGCAGTCCTTCAAAAGAACTTGGAAAAAAAGGATTACTGGCTTACAGCACTTAGTGGAAGTACAAAGTGTTATAACTACTGGCATAATATAGGCAGGAATTATGACAATACAGAAAATTCACAATTATGTCATTGTATGTGGTATGTATATTGAAGTCACAGGTCAAACCCAATGCAAACATAAGTTAGAGAGGACAAAGTTAAAGCTTGCCAATGTGAACGTTCTTCTAAAAAAACGTTACTGCTGACATATTTGCTTGAATTCCCAAGCTCCAAAAGAATGCTGTAGAAGTTTATTGCATCAAAGATTCAGAGACATAATTAAAGCCAAAATTTTAACTATTCGTTTTATGGCTGAAGAGTACTGTCAACCAGCTAAGCACCTGTACTGTTGGTTAATCAAGGCTGCCAAAACTCTAATAAAAACAGTATGAAGGCCTAGTAATAACATGGAGATATTAGAGGTTAATTACATCACTACTATACATCTGAAGGTTCTAAAGCACACCTGCCTGTTCAACCCTGAACTCAAAGGATGCCACAAGAGTCAATAAGCTATATGGCGTGGAAACATCTCCTCCTAATAGCTGCAAAGAAAAGCCACTCAATGTTAAGAATTATTAACTGTAAATGTAGTTCACACTTGAAGCGGGAGGGGAAAAAATATACACACTTACACCGTAAATCACAACAGCCTGTTTTAAAAATACGCTACCACTCTTTGGGCTAGAAACTAAAGAGCTCTTGAAGTGGAATAGACAGATCAGAAAGTCAGATGCCTCCAAATACTTTTAAAACTAAACAAACAATCAAAACCACTAAGAGTTTGCTCTTACCTATAACCTCTTGATATATGCTGATAAAGGGTATCTTTCTGTTGCAAAAATATAACTTTTCTTCTCCTCAGTTGCTTATAACTACAGCATCTTCTGCACAAGCTTTTCAGTGAGTGTTACTTTATATTGCAACTCCTACAGCCTTTACCGTACCAGTCCAGTCTGCACTCTCTCATTCAGTGAGACGCAGCACTTCTCTTTGATTCTTGCTTTTGTGGACATTACCTGTGACAGAGCCAGTGGGATAAACCTGACGACAAGTCAAAAGCCTCAGGTTAAACAGGCCTCAGAATACACATTCAAATACAAGATAGCAAAGTAGCCAGAACTATTGGCTCAACTGCAGAAACTCACGCCTTGCTGGCTAAAGAGAGGATTCTCTTGGCATGATGGACCAGTCCATTTAGCCAGTAACTTGCTGCTTAATTGTTTTTTTCGGTTTAGACTTTGTGCCAACCTGAAGGTGTAATTTCACAAATTAAGTGCTGTTCTCATCCCCTCCACTCCCACAAAGCAGATGGGGCAGACAAATTACCTTTCCCTAGTTATGCCAGCACGCCACCGATAGTCTGCTACTCACCCTTCATGTATCAGCATAATCTTGTAAGCAGCAACTTCCCTTCATTCAGCATCCTCTTCTAAATTGGCAACAGTATTATTGTTGTATGACTAAAGTGTTTCAGGGAAGGAGGGAATCACATTTTCCTCCAAGAGACTGACAACTTTTTGCAGCATTCACTGGAATGGTTAATAACTTTTTTCCAAGCATTGTGTTATCATGGAGTCAGGTTCCACCAGCTGATAAAACTCAGTCAGCGAAGTATCTGGAACTAAGTCTTATATTCAGAAGTCAAGAAAATTGCAGAAAATCCACATGCCACATTGTGCCTAAAGCAGGCAAATTATCTGGATCTTAACATAAGAATTTAAGAAAGATTCTTATATGAACTTCTAAAGCCAGAGCATTACTAAAATTGGACTTCACCCAGAAATATTTGAGATCAAGAAGGTAAATAGCCTAACGGAGTCATCCATATTCTCAGTGAATCAAGACTCACTGGAAGTGCCAGAAGCATTTCACAATCTGTACACTGTGACTGACAAAAGCAAGTGTTCACAGAAATCTTTGGTTCACATAATTGGCTTTACAGGAACAACTCCTCATATTCTGCTATTCCTTGCATTAAACAGAGTTAAAACATTCCAGAGACAGAAATTTATAGTGCAATCATGGTTTTGGGGGGATGAGGTGTCATCTTAGATATCCTCACGAAGTTAAGAGGAGCAGAGGTGTAAATATCCTGTGTCTCAATGTTTGCTGATATTACCAAAGAAAGGAAACAAGCCTGCAACTGACCTTTCTTGGAGGAAAAAAAAAAAAAAAAAAAAAAAAAAAAAAAAAAAAAAAAAAAAAAAAAATCAAACTAGGGCTGGGTTTCCATAAGCATCAGCACCTTGTTTAGCTCTCTATAGATGCAGACTTTAATTCAGAGCCTGCTTTTATAACTCTAGAAGCAAAAATAACTAACCAGTGATGCTTATTTATTAAAAGTTACAAGACAAAAGAACTTGATTGCCAAGATCCAGTTTCTGTAACACAAGCAGAGCAAAGGGGGGGGGGGGGGGGGAGAGAAACAGGGTCAATTTACCTGGATTAAAAAAAATCCCTACCTCTGTCACTGTTCTATTTTATGATCAGGGGAATATTTTCTACCTTGTCTTTCCCTGTGCCCACCTTTGTCCAGGTTGAAGAACTTCTTCAAAGAGCAGCTTATTCAACTGTACGACATAATATGGGTCTTATGAATCAGACAGCTACCAAAGGTAAGTACAGAAGTGTATTGATAAAAGTTAGTGATGTCATTCCTAGTTAAGTGACACTCCTAGGTTTACAGCCTATCACATAAGCTCAACTGCCAAACATCTGAAGCCAGATTTTAAACCATCTCTGTTTTAAAAACTGAAGGTTCTGGCTTAAGGGTTAAATGGTTTTAATACCCAATATTTATAGTTTAAGCTGCAATAAAGCAGTCCAAATCAGTTGACTTAGTCTGTTATTTGTTTACCTTCCAAGTATTAATAGAATGCAAAGCATGTTATCAAATACATTATCAACAGTGAAAGATGACAAAGCAAAACGAACAGGAAAAAAACACCAAGAAAATTTTCCCACATTTAAGTCATTTAACTTAGCTATAGAAAATAGATAATTATAGAGAAGAATTGAAAACTGCTCAAAATCCTAGAAGAAAGAAATTAAGACAGCAAAGCCTTCCAAACACAGTTACAAGAGTTTGTCTTGAAAAGGTTAAGAACTTGTTACTATATGTGCAGGTAAGCAAACAGCTGACGAGATACAAAGTTCCTGAAGGCTCTCCAAAAAGAGGGAAATTACACATCAGTTCTTCAAGCAAACACTTGAGTCGTATCTCTGTATAGTTGATGATAAACTATGTCACTGAAGAATCTATGGCTCTGATGTCAACAAGGCTTCCTAACAGAAAGTTACTTTTAAGTGCTATCTAGTCTTTTATTGGAATCCCCATAGTTTGCATGCCTTCAACTTTTACTGATGCTTTTTATTTATACACCATATTTTGAAAAAAACATCTTTAATAAGACTACTATCATGTAAGTTTTTCCATACCAGAATTCTCTTGTTTTCGTGTTTTAATCCAGCATATACACCTGAAATGACAGGTAACTTACTCTAAAAAAGAATGCCAAACAATTCATAGCATCAACAGCTTCTAAAATCCACTGTCTCATGAATCAAGTATTTTGTTTTAGCAGGCTTATCTGTTTTTATAAGTCAAACTGAAGTTCACACCCAACAGCTGACCTTCCCTCAGGAACTGCTCCATATACATCCAGAAAAACTCCCATATTTCCATGTTCCTTGTGCCAGAGAATCTGCTAATGATTAGGTTCCAGAAAGCTATGGTAACTTGTTCACAGGTACAGCAATTCTCACGTGGGTAGGCTTCTTGCAGCAAAAACGGATGACAGCTCCAGACACATTTAAGTTGATTTTAATCCCTCACAAACATGTCAATCCATCTGCTACATCAAAATACAAAACTTCACCCAATGCAGTGTGCCCTCCTCATTTTGAGTTGTGTGTACGTTTTTTTCTTTCCTCTGTTGCACTGAACGTGGAGATGAGCATCTTCTCGGGTTACTGTACCATGCCTGCCTTGGCGACAGGATGGACAATTACAGCATCATAGAACCGTTTAGGTTGGAAAAGACCTTTAAGACCATCAAGTCCAACCGTTAACCTAGCACTGTCAAGTCCACCACTAAACCATGTCCCTAAGCACCACATCTACCCGTCTTTTAAATACCTCCAGGGATGGGGACTCAACCACTTCCCTGGGCAACCTGTTCCAGTGCCTGACTACCCTTTTGGCAAAGAAGTTTTTCCTAATATCTAACCTAAACTTACCCTGGCACAGCTTGAGGCCATTTCCTCTCGTCCTATCGCTTGTTACTGGGGTGAAGAGACCGACCCCCACCTCGCTACAACCTCCTTTCAGATAATTGTAGAGGGCAATAAGGTCTCCCCTCAGCCTCCTCTTCTCCAAACTAAACAACCCCAGCTCCCTCAGCCGCTCCTCATAAGACTTGTTCTCCAGACCCTTCACCAACTTTGTTGCCCTTCTTTGGACATGCTCCGGCACCTCAATGTCCTTCTTGTAGTGAGGGGCCCAAAACTGAACACAGGATTCAAGGTGCAGCCTCACCAGTGCAAGTACAAGGGGACGATCACTTCCCTAGTCCTGCTGGCCACACTATTCCTGATGCAAGCCAGGATGCTGTTGGCCTTCTTGGCCACCTGGGCACACTGCTGGCTCATATTCAGCCAGCTGTCAACCAACACCCCCAGGTCCTTTTCCGCTGGGCAGCTCTCCAGCCACTCTTCCCCAAGCCTGTAGCATTGCATTATGCTAGAACCAAGAAAAAAATTCAAGTCACCAAATGGTTACAGTAGGCTTATTTGAATTTCAATAGGAAATCTGTAACCCTAGGCAAAAATTGGGAGGTTCTGAAAAGAAGTCTAGTTGATGGCACTTTGCATCAGGAACTGGCAATTACTATAGTATTCTGGACACAGCACACTTCTCAAACTAGACAAACTGAGTTCATATGTATAAATCTCAATTGCTAGACACAAAACAAGGCAACTACTTAAAGTGACTGGCTAATCAGTTATAGGACTCCAGTCATCCCACCAAATATAACCAGGTATTGAATGCTGTACCTGCTACTTATGTTTCATGTTTACTTTACATGATCTTTATGAATTGTGACCTGAAAATGCCGATTAAGAAAAAACTCAGAACTCAATAGTTATTTTACTGAAGTTACTAGTTTTTTCTTGAAGGGAGAAAGGAAATGACATGTTTGAGCACGAAGTTCTTACTAAAGACAACGTGACATCCAAATACTTTGGGGAAGCCTCCAGCCTTAAAAAAGACCAAAACCAACAAACTAAACCTGAATACTAGCTAATCTGTAACCAGCAAGAAGATACATCAAACAGTCCTTCTGGGGCATGCTAAAACAGTGCCACAGAATCACCTGGCACTTCAAGCCTACAATGCATGTTTCTCCAAACAGAACTTCCATCGTCTGTGGTATACTCACACCTATCGATATAGCATATTTTTGCTTTTCTCAGGACTGTGGGCAAAAGTACTGTTTAAGAATTCAGATACACTGAATGGACTCTAGCAATTATCTCAAGCTGCCACAAAAGAATTGCATGATAAAAAAAGGCAGAGGGACAGCTAAATGGAAATGGGTTCTTCCTGCCAGTGACAAATACCTTCACTTGCGCATTCCCCTTTGTGAAAAGGGGAGGGTTACATTTGACATGCTGGTACTACCAGAGAGGCAGAAGTAATCTACCACAGCATTATGTAAACTGAGTATCTGACACTAAATATTTTTCCCAATTAATGGTAGTCAACTAGCTACAGTTATCACTATATGAAGCTTACTCTCCTCTGTGGGGAGAAAAAAATGCCTAGGCTGCATTTAGCTTTTTTAAAGTAACCTCATCATAAGACAGCATTGTCTTTAACATTGCTTAGACACTAGAACAGCACATGGACTCCAAACTCAACAGCCTTATGAAATTAGATTATCATTGTTATTCATTAGGGCAAAGCTAGCCCATTAGCAAGGCATTAGTCAGGAATTACTAGTTTTAAGTGAAGGATAACTACATACAGAGGTTAGCACTAGGATAATCTAATTCAAGAACAACTCTCTAGAGGAAATCAGGGAAGGGATAAAATCCCCCCACGCCTCTCATCCTACTTTCAGAAAAACAAGTAATACCTCTTTTAAACAAGAATTCCTATATACAAGCAGCCAGAGGTTGCCTGTGTTTCCACACTTCACATCAGTATCTAGAGCTGCATCCAGCAGTACACGTTGCCAAAGCATATTTCTCAAGACAGCCTCTTCCTGGATCCCAACTGCAGCTCCTCTAACGTAAGTCTTTCTTTTCACAAGCTATTACAATCTATAAATTAATTTAGACACACACCTCCTCCCCCCCCCCCCCGTTTTATAAACATTCATTATGTTTATACCTGGAGGTATTTGTGTACCAAAATGAAAATTCTTATTATTCTAGAAGCAGCAAGTGCAACATTTCCAGCAGTATTTATTTGCAGCAGTCAAATCTTCTAACAAAGATTAGAGAACATATTCTAAAAATCCGAACACCACTCGAGCTTGCAAACCCAGACCTATAATTACAATTGACACTTTTTTACTGTATTATCGAGTACAGCATCCTCTTCAATTGCTGAGAAAACAATTGGAAAAGACCTTCCCCACCCCCACATCTTCTTACACAGGTCAGTAACTGATAAAACACTTCTACAAAATATGAAATACATCTTCTGGCATTCACACTAACTTGTCTTGTATTTTCCTTTGAAATGGTAGTTTTTAAATCACCACTGCTGTATCTACCTACAGCTATAGGTAAAACTTGTTTATACAGTAACTTCACAAGCTTTCTTTCAAGTCACATTTGACAGATCAGGCCAAAGCCAGGTAGACTGTGGATAAGGAATGACGTTGCAAATTGCAGGTGAAACTATAAAGAAATTATTTCCCATAAACCCAGCTCAGCTAGAACAGAGGGCAATCATACACTTGTCAGTGGCCTTCTTCAGTATTTTACAATTATATTACAAGTGTTAAGCACAAGAGCCACTAGATCTAAGTTACTCCTTTACAAAGATGGGGGAAAGTTGTTTCTCTTACTAAGCACACCAATACCCGATAAGCACCGTGACATACAAGTATTAGCATTCAATACCACTATTACATACATACAAGCATAGCTACACAGATACAAATGCCAAGCATTTGGCTAGGTTGTCTGCAAGCAAGGAGAAAATGAGTGACCAGAAAGCCACATCCAGAGAGATTCACAAACAAAAACCCAGTGACAGCCACAGCATTAGTGCAACCCACCCTCTGCTCTGCTATTCTCAGAAGCCAAGAAACTGATGTCACACAAAAATTCTTCTTAAAGAGAGAAAGTGTTAAACTTTCATTTTCCATTGAGAAGACAAAGCACATACGTGAAAAAATCTTTATAATTAGGACCTAAAATAATTCAAGTTGCAGTAGTTGAACAAAATAAAAGTGGTAGCAAATTGTGAACTTTGGCAAGCTTTCTAAAAACCTTGTTTTATATGGTTTGATAGAAATGAGATTATTACTTAACAACAGGAGTCCCAATTTGGCCCACAGGTACAATGCTGTCACCCCAATCTTCACTTTTCACTTTGATTAAAATGTAAGGCAATTCATTTTTGCCCAAGTTTGAAGCAAGTTCAGAACCTAAAGCACCAGGCCCGACTGATTTGAAAACATTTCCAAAGAACAGGTTATTAAAACAAGTTTAAGAGATGTTGACTTTTTGTAACTAGATTAAAAAAACTTAATGCTGCAACAACAATAAGCAGGGTTACTTATATTTTATAGAATACAGGGAAGGTAGTGAAATTTAAGACTGATCAAGGAGATAGTACCAATAGCTTTGGATTGTTTCAGATCTGGGATGGCGGGCACACTTTTGGAAAACTCTCATTGATTTCATTAGGATTATTCACTTAACTAAGCCTACTCATTCAAGTATCATTGCATACATTTGTGAACATAGTGCAAGCAACAATGCTTTTGTTAAAACTTGGGATGACATGCTTTGCAGCTTTAAAATAACAAATTTTCCACTTCAGTAATGGAAGCATAGGTTTTCAATCAAGAATGCTATAGCAAGTTTCAGGACATTAGTAAGCCAGAAGTTTCAAAGCCAGAAGTCCAAGACGGTACTTTGGTTTTAAAAGGGGCCTACAAGGATCCCGGATTTGACAGAGGAATGCAGCTTCTCAGTGAAAGTTTCATCCAAGTTAAGTGTTTCAGAAGGTAGCACTGACCACACACATACCTCAGTGTACACGCTTGTCAGCTGTGTTCACCTTTGTTACCAGATGAAGATATTGTTATTTTGCCTTAGACAAATACTCAATTCAAGTGTGAAATTTTAAGAAAAATACTGTTAGGTAAGTTCATCCTATAAGCTTGAAGCAGAACTATTAACAAACAGCTTTCATGTTGCTAACATTCATCTTAGTCATTCTGTGAAAGAACCAAAAAAAAATAACAGGAAAATTAAATTCACATGAAAAGTGAAATATATATATATATTTATTTCAGATCCACAACACAGGCCAAGACTTGCATGTAATCCCCTGATGTACAAGAAACTTCAAATACTCAAGTATATGTATAGAAGATACTTTGGTTACTCTTCTAGCTTCACTATCAGGATGGTAAAACAGCAACAGCAAAACTAAATAATCACCCCAGAACTAAAACTTGCGTAGTAATCACTACTGGCTGGCTAACTGATCCTGTCAAAGCAAGCTGTCATAGTTTGAACTCAAGACCATGAATTACAATCATAACATGGGAAAATAAATCAAAGAATATTTCGGACTGATTTTTTAAAAAAAAATCCATGAGACTTGGCCCCTGACAGAATGTTTTAGAGCTGGAACCATTTCTAACAACCACAGCTTACAGATATTTTAGTATCAAAATAGATGGTTATGTGCCAGTTATAGACCAAATGTAAAATGAAAGTATTCAGAAGTTACAGTACTACAAGAACTATTTACTTGCAGCCTTGAAGACAAACCTGCTTCTGCGTGTAGGCCCAAAAGAAGGCTGCATTTGCTGGTCAAGTTTTTTTCAGGGGTTTCACCCTCTTCTTAAAGCCAACTCCACTCTTCACTCTGTTTAACAGACCTTTAGAAGCCATTAGTCTAAGAAATATATTGTTAATGGGGTAAGTGCTAACACCACTCAGGCATAAATGGGAAACAGTCTTGTTCAAAGACTTCATCATATTGCTCTAATTTTGGTTTTGTGAATGAGTCATCAAAGATTCAGTGTTTCCAGGATAAGCACAGTGGCTGATTCAGTGTTCTCAAAAAACAACTGAAACAGAAAAGCTGGGTACCAGGTTTTGTCAAAACAAAGCATTTAAAAAAAAAGATCCCAAAATGCTTCCCCCCCTACCCCCAAGTACCCTGATCATCTTTTGCCTTCTTGTTCTGTCCTTACAGTCTTGAAATTACTAGAAAGAAAACAGCTGAGGAATGCTGCCACTCTTATGCCATGCTTTCCATTGACTGTCATTTCAGGAATGCATATAGGAAAGTAAAGCAGCTTGGAATGTCTCCACTCATCCAGCAGCATCAGAAGCTGCCCAGCTTACCGGCAGCTCCACTGCCTTGCAGCTGCATTCCAGTTTCCATTTTTACAGTTGCCCAGATCAATGAAGAAAGATACATTGTTAAGCACTGATATAACATTTGTTAGGTAGATGTCCTCATACATTGCATGTTCTATATGCATATACTCTATACTGATACTACAGTATGGCAGCAACAAGGCATAATTTACAATTTCTTCATTGCAAGAGGCCCAGAAGGATGTACTTATGCTATAGTTGTCCAAAACTACCACCACATCCCTTTCAGAGTGTATTAGTTTGCCTAAGTCTAACCCATCTGAATATATTCTTGGATAAAATTTAAGTATTTGCAAGAACACGTACACGTTCCTCAACTCCACATCCTCAAAAGAGTCACAGTTACACAGAAAGAAGCAAGCAATTTGCTGGGCTCTCAATTTTTGAGAAGATTGCAGTAAGTGTCTTACTAGCCCAAGTAACAACTCGGAGAAAGAGAGCAAGTGAGAGTACGAGCAAAAGGATAAACAAGTAAAGAACTGGCCAAGAATCTGTCAAGCCATCTGTTCCAACTAAAATTTAGCGTATACCCTTAAGCCTGGAATACAGATCCTCAGTTAGAAGACTTAAGTTGTATCTCTACTAATGATTTATATTGACTGCTTCTGTCTCCTACCCTCAGGCTTAGCTAACAAACTGAAATTTAGTGATTTGGTAAAAAATAACATGCTTTCTACTACAATGCCAAGATCAAAAAGGTCTCAAATCAAGTGTGTTCGCATCAGTTTTATTCATACATGCAAGAGCACATCTCACCTACTCTTACAAGGTGCTTTTGATAATTTATCGTGAAAAAGATGCTCTAACAATACCAAGAATATGCCAGAATACCATGGATAAAGCTTTACTGTAAAAGGAGTATTAATGCTACAGTGAAATTCATAGCTACAGACCAGCAGAAATCACCCCTGAACATTAGCTTCAGTAAATACTAAAGCTCTACCAGGTGAATTCATCCTTACACTGAACATAGAACTCTTCCACCATGACTAGGTAAGTTTAAGAAATCTGTCAGTTACACTAACATGGAAACTTACTTTAAATAATTACTAGTGCTAGAATTCACTTGGGTTGTTCTATTTGTGCACAAGAAATATCCATAGCAATGAAAACTGCTATGTAACCAGACATAGAAATTCCAGGTTCAAACTTGACAGACCATGAAGAGGCCGAGAGACACTTGGAGATAATAAACCTAAAAAGGTGAAAAGATCATTACTTGTTTCTTTCATAAAACACCAAACAAAACACAATTCTTTTGAATGCAGTGTTTAAATTTCCACTATTATACTTAAAGTATATTATGAAGAATCACATCTTTTTTTCCTCTTCTTGCCTCCATTTCAAAGAGTTAAAAAAAAAATCTTAGATGACAAGATCAGTAGGAAGTTAACAAGTACTTATTGTAGAATCTGAACCTAGCTACTGTAACTACGGAGAAAAAGATCTATAGCCCACACAAGAACCAACTCCTATTACAAAGGGGATTTTAAACAAATATGTCTCTGTAGTCTAATCACTGAGTGAAGTCAACATTACATTTATTTTGGGACTCATTTTCTCTGTGCTTCATTGTACAGATAGAGAATTAAAAAAAATAAATCAGGATAACATAACACAGGCCGAGCAAATGACTCAAGTTCTCAGTTGTACATCATCTACAACGAGAACATTAGATGGTTTAGTGGGTAGGAGGTTTTCTCCCCTCCAAACAGTGATATTTAGGCATCAGGTTCATAACTGAGTACAAACGTTTCTGTACAAAAGGAAGTGCTCTTACTTGACAGTCTTGAAAAATTAACAGGTTTATCATACACAGCAGTATTTTCACTCTCCAAAAGAGCCAGTGCAGAAGTCATAGCTAGGTGGTTACTAAGGCAGCTTTGAGCTATTTCCATACCTCCCCCTTACCCTTGGTTGTTGGGTGCTGCTGCTATGATGCAAACACCCTAGAGATTTAAGACTGTAGCAACCTGTTCTTTGCTCTTATGACTTGGCATGCTCCACATGCTGTGGCCCCAGCCCAAATACATGACCTGTGTTATCATTCATCAAAAAGGATCCCGACAGTGCAGCCTTAATGCCTTCTATCAAGTTCTAATCCAAAGGGATCCAGTGCTGGTAGGTTTTCCATGTCTTTTTCATCACTCCCTGCTGTTTGAAAGGATGTAATAACAAGGACAACAGTTGATGCCTACTGCAACAATACCCTTTACTGTATCAGGTACAATGAGCGTGTCACCAGGAGCCCTGACAGAATTATTCATGTAAACTATTGCTGAAAGTCCTGTAAAGGAAGGTACTTCTTATCCAAGAAATAAATCCCATAGAACCCACAGGAAATATTAAGATAGCAATAACTGTCCTTAATCAGTTAGAAAGAATCAGTGTTCAGTGAAACACACTTGTGAAGAGTTTCTCAGCATCTTAATTACTACTGAGGGATCAACACAGCAGAGTCCTACAGCAGTGGCATCAAATCAAAATTTCTATTTAACACTGCATACTGCTATGCCTGCAAACTAATACACAACTATGATGTGGGTAAACCAGTCTCACCTTCATATTCAATTTAGTACTTGAAGATTTGCAGAAAAACGCAGATATTTGCAACAGAGAGGTAGCCTTTGGGGAACTTTGCTTAATTAAACGGTACTTGTCCTAGGCAAAAGAGAGCACATGAATCCTTCGTTAAGCATAAGGAGCCTCTCATGCTGTACAGTCTTCACCAGTGACAACACCCACAGTACTCAGTGATCTCCATGCACAAACAGCCAAGACAATTTCCCGTATCTTACCTCCAAAGCAGTACCCTCCCCAGAAAGCAGCAAGATCAAGACAGCAGGACATGCTCCTTTCACACTATGTCATGGAATTAGGTCGCAGCACCCACCTTCCTCATCCAGAGAGAATGAGGCCAAAAACCAGGTTACCACCTCCTAAGTCTTGAGCAGACTCAAAGAAAAAGGGCAGCCAAAAAGCAGGCTGCATACACTGTCATACCTAACCACAGCCTAATCTCAGCCACCTTCTTTATCAGGAGCGTGCAGGTACTCCACAGTGCACACTCCGTGCTCCCAGGGGAGCAGCGTGCACAGGAAATCGAGCCTTCCAGGAAACCGGTTGCATCGTGGTCCCTCCCTGCCACATGCAGCCTTCCCATGGTGCTGCCCAGAAAGGGTGGGCTCCTCTTTGCTGTACAAAGCTCCACGGAACTTTTAGACAAAAACTACTTTCAGTCACTTAAGCAATAAACTCTAATCAGAACTAGTGAACCAAGTCCTCTTTAATGGAAGGCAAGGAAAGAGGAAGAGAGAGTCCAAACTCTGAGAAAGGATAGGTGCTAAGCTTCTAGGATGACAGAACTGAATCCCATTCCAAATAAATATGACTGCCCTAGAAGCGACCAGGTTTTATTGAAAACAGTATATCATCTCTTCTTTACATTATTGCAGAATATGCCAATTCCCACACACACACACTCTGCAGAAACTATTAATCTGTGAGGTCACAGCTCACCTCTGGGCTCCATTTTCCCCCTCAATTTCTCCTTACATTCAATTGTTAAGGCAGACGAGAAAAGCTGCACTAAGTTAGATCTCATCTTGCATCACAACTGTCCATGAATGCAATATTTAAAAACAATCGACTTCAACCTCCACTGAATTAATGGAACAGACATCCGATTGTAAATTTAGGGTCTAATTTAAAAATAAGTTTTCTGGTCTTACAGACATATACACACAACATGTATATAATGTAGGATATTCCAGCAGAATACATACTACAACTGGCATACCCAGTTTTGTCCTTTGTGCTGAAAGGCTAACCTGAACGTATGCTAAAACAAGTTCTTAAAGAGAATGACATTTGAACCTAATATTACATAGAGGAATAATAATCATAATCTAATGACAATTTTTTCCCCTTCTGCGAGATTTTTAACTCAAAGAAATTTGATTGACATGTCCTCAGATATGATGCACTCAAATGCACTCATTTATGCACATGCAAATATAAACCAAAATCACCTCACTGTCAAGAGATGAAGAAAGTACCTGCATATGCTCTCCTCCTTCCTTCTCTAAGCTACCAAGCTGATTGTTATTTTTTCTTTCCTGTATGCATTAAGAAAAACAATTCTACATAAAGCTTTCTGATGGTGATGACATTCTAGCCCATAGGAAAAGCTTGGCTAATGGCTTTAGTAACAAAGCTTGATGCTCCATTAAAGACCAGATCTGAAGTTCACGAGAATTTCAGGATTAATGGTACTTTCCCTTCAGCACTTCCAACCACCTGGGCTGTGGAAAAGAAAACACAGCTTAAGTCTCTTCCTATAACTGTCAAAGCTAGCTGGAAAAACAAAGGCTGAATAGTATATTAAATATTTAATTCTACTGTCATTTCAGACACATGCATTTGTTCCCAATAACTGCAAAAAAAAGTTAGATGCAAGACAAAAAAGACACAACCCAAAAAGGTAGAGTTACTTTATCTTTACTGAGATAAATTTATTCCTGTGAAGCAGTAAAATCTACATGGGATCTGACAGACAACACACAAAAAAAAAAACCCCAAACCACAAACAAAAAACATAAAGCAATAGCAAACCATGGCAGTCTTAAACACAACAACCTGGACTTTGACACAATTGAAATCAGTCAGACAAAACTCTGTCAGGAAGAATGACAAGTTTTTGCAGAGTTTCCTTTAGGAACAGATACAGCTTTGTTCCATGCCACAGCCAAATCTGATTAAATGAATTCATGATATAGACTGCATCATGTATGATTTGCACCTTTCATATGGCATATTAGAGGAGAAAAAGTTTTATTGATAATAATGAAGTGAAACCATACAGAGTTGGTCATGCACAGGCATTTGTTATATGCCCTTTTTTTTTAATAGCAACAGGCAACATTCATTTACTGGACTGCCTCAAGAGGATTATAACTTCACAATTGATCTTCTTATTTGTTTTTACTATCATAAAACCAGAAAAGTGCTCTTCGGTATCACTAGAGGAGGAGGAGAGTGAGCAAGAGTTTTAACAGTGATGTAAATCTTCACCTCTGTTCCCTTAGACTTTGCCCTTCCAAACTGCAAGTTGACTACAGGTAAAAAGAAAGGGAGAATAAGCTCAGAATGATCTTGATGAAAGCTTTGTTGTATATAGTATCAAAGACATTTTGAAAATGCCATCTGGATTTCATGAAGAGAGACAACACCATTCATCTCTTATTCTGACAATAGAGTTAAACCAAACGTCATCCTTTCCTACCAATCACTGGAGTACAGTAACTTGTAGACCAAACAATCTAACCAGTTAAGGTATGACTTCTAATACAGAGCTCCCTGAAAGCACAAAGCAATCGTAGCTTGATTAGAGAAGGATAAATACATAAAACCTCACTATGAAGCGAGAGGCTAGCCTGAAGTCAGGTAACCGTGCGGTAGTAACATGCTGACAGGCTTAACCACAACACACATTCATTCTTCCAGTTCAGTTCACAACTGAAAGTAAACCAATACCCTTTACAGGGGAGCAAGCAACAACTTATACACAGGAAACGGAGCAAAGAGTCGAATTTTACATCTTATGTTCAGGAGGGGAGTCTATCTAATACTATGGGGCAACTTATGTATTTGTAGAGCCTCACATCCTTGAAAAATCTATATGGGATGAATAAAATACATGAAACAAAAATGAGGTGGTGGATTTAAGAAAAGCACTGTATAACAACAATGTCCTAATTACCTCACCTAACCATTTTGGGAAGGCTTCTGCTTGGTCAACCTACATCTCATAATCCTTAAGATTTTTTTTTTTAAACTACTGAACAACTTCTAAACTTAAGAACAAGAAGGAAGCCCATCAAAGATCATTTTTTGCTTTTTGGATATCCAGTAGATTTAATATTGTGTGGAAGCTTTTGGCCTTCTAGAGAAACAAAAACTATTCAGGCAAACCCGCATTATCTCTGGATTGCCACAGCCTTTCCTTATTTGGCTAACGTTTTGAGATTCCAATCAGACTGCTATGAAGTTCAACAAGCACAAAGCATCCATTTTGAGGAAACTTCACAGCCAGTTTCCCTTCCATTCCCCCCCCCCCGCCCCAAGTGAAAGTTATCTCCCTCGGCACCAACCCCCCTCCCACATACCCGCACCAGAACAAAGCAATATGGATTCGGTTTTCCCCTGCTCCCCAGCGCACGAAAGGGAACTGTAAGGGCCTTGCTCGCCTTAAAGTTCAGCTTTCACACTGCGGCAGGAGCCATCGCTAAAGAAAGCCAGCAGCCTGTTATTGATACACGTTTCTATATTCGGAACAAAACACAGGTTCCCCGTAGAACCCGGAGAGAAATAGATGATCCGTCCCTCCGCACGCACAGAGGAGCGGGGTTTAATCGGCTCAGCTGCTGCCAAACCGGGGAGCCGGGGGAAGCAGGGAACTGCCACCGGGACCCCGGGCAGAGGCAGCCGGGGAAGCGCCCCCCGGGGCCAGCCCGCCCCCTCACCTGCCGGCCACCACCCCTCCGCCGGGGGGCACCTGTCCCCGGCCCCCCCGGGAAACTCGGGGCCGGCCCCGCTCCCCCCGTCCCTCCCGGGGGAGGCGCTGCCAACGGTGGAAGCGAGGCGAGCGGGGAAAGCGAAAGAGGGTCACCGGCACCTCCTCCCCGCCGAAGGAGAGGCCAAATCGCCCCCTTCCGACGCCCAGCCTGCGGGGAGGAGGCGCAGCCTCTCGCCCCCTCCAGCCCAGCCGGCCCGGGCCGCTCCTCCGCCGCCCCCTCCGGCCGGCCGGCCGCCCCCAAGCCTGACCCCGGTCGCCGCCGCCGCCTCCCGCCCCGCGCTGCCGGCCCCTCCCCGCCCCGACACCCCCCAGCGGAGGGGAGAGCAGCCGCCTCCGGCCCCTTCCTCCTCCGCCTCCTCCCAGGGGGGCACTCCGCCGGCCGGCCTCGCCTCGCCCCCCCCCCTCCCCCAGCCCCGGTCCCGCCGCCGAGCTCGGCCAGCCGCCCCCGGCCGGCGGGAAGCGCTCCGCACCGACCTGGTGGAGCGCAGTGAGCCCGTCCACATTGGCGTAGTTGATGTCGGCGCCCCGCTCCAGCAGCCGCAGCACCTCCTCGGTGTCCCCGCTGGAGCAGGCAGCCAGGAAGACGGCGCCGTCGTCGAACTTCACCTTGGTCTTTTTGCGCTTGACCACGGGCGGCTCCAGGTCGGTCTCGGAGCCGATCCAGCGCTTCAGCTGCTCGTTCCGCTTCTGCTTGGCGTCCGCCATCTTCATGCCCCGCTCCCGCCTGGCCCCCCCGCTGCCGCCGCGCCGAGGATAGGCTATATACCGCCGGTATCCCACAGCGCACCGCGGCCCGCGCTCGCCCTCGCTCGCGCACCCGCCCAGGCGGAGGGCGCAGGACGGGAGGGAGCCGGAGGGGCGGGGCGGCGGCGGCGGCTCGTTAGCATAATCCCGCGAGATTTCCCGGCGCGGGGCGGGGCGCGCGGCGTCACGGACGGGTGGGCGGGGGAGTGTCGCCGCCGCCGCCTGTGCCTGTGTTGTGAGTGGGGCGAGGCCGGCTCGGTTTGCCTCATCCCGGGCCCGTGAGTTCAAGAGTTCAGCCGAAGGGGTCACCGGCTTCCCGAGCCCCGCCGGCGCGGAAGATTCCCCGCCACTGCAGGGGATTGAACCGGGCCGAGAGGCGTCCGGCGGCGCGGCCTCGCAAGGCGCCCGCTGCCTGCCCCGGCCTCGCCTCGGGGGCGGCTGGGCCACCGGGCTGCTCCCGCTGCAGCCTGGGCCTGCTCTCAAGGATGAAAAAATAACGCTCAAAAAGCGATGAGGGCCTTGCCAGTAAAGCGGCCGTCACCGAGGGGTGACCGGCGGTGTACTTCCCCGAAGTGAAGCGTGGGGGGAGAGGGAATGGCGTGGTTTATTGGGGCCTCTGGTGTAGGCCTTAAACCCAAAAACCTAAGCCAGGCTTTGGGCATGCAGTTCCCAGGGGCTTCTGCAGCTGGAAGCCCGGTGCTCCTCCACCTCTGTCAGGCAATCTGGAGGTGCTGCCTGTCCCCGCCAGCCACCTCTGCCTCACATGCAACAGCATCAGCACTTCTGTAAATGCAGCTGCTTGGAGGAAAGAAGGGAAGAAACGGGGCAACTTACTGAGAATCCTTCATTTTGGGAGAGTAATTATGTCCATGTTTGGGCAGCTTGCTGTACAAAAGCACCGTCTCCCGTTTGTCATGACACTTCTGCATGGCAGCGGACAACTCCCTGTGCTTGTCCATTTTACTGAAGGTTCACTTCCATTATCTGAAAACCTGAGGTAGCGCATCCATCTTCTCTGTTGGGAGAAAACACGGAGTTACAAAGCATACGGCATTTGAAGATACAAAAGACTAAAATGCATTCATTCAGAGTTGCAACTTCTAGGAACCAAGCTATGATACGTAGTAAATTTTTTTCCATGTATAGCATGTTTTCTTTAGCTAAAAGGAATATGTATTTTGTTTCAAATTGAATCATCTCTGGGGATAAAATGTGGTTTTAAACTTACTGGAAAAAAAGTTTTATTTTCAACTAATTATAGGAAACAAAGTATAGTTTGAGAGGGTCACCAAACCTCATACACTTCAAATTTTGCATGGTTTGTTCTTTTCTAATTATAATCTCTCCTTCTTATGGTAGGCAGTCTGACAGCCTACTCAGGCTTCTTATTTCCATTTTTATTGACAAAAATGGAAATGTCAGCTGCATTTTGCAAGAAGTAGTAGTTGGAAGGTACCTGCAGCAATGTGTTGTTCTTAAGGTCTCTCAGAACAGATTTTCATCTGGAGATATTTGCATAGTATCCGTCAGATTTACTCATAAAGCAATGCATGAGGTACAATGCACTGACAATTTGCAGGCGCAATGTGATTGTGAACGAAAGACGACATCTTGTAGTCAGGATGAAAGATTTGCCAGGGAAAGATTTGCAGTCTTAAGTAGGTGGATGACTGATTACCTGGCACCTAATTTATACCTTCCCATTGACAGCCTGTGTGACTATCCAGAGGTACAGTTTAGGCTCCTGGGTTTGAAAGCAGGGCTGACTCTGCATAATGCACTTCAGAAGCAGTCTTTGCAGTGTTTATTACTCACACGGGTGACTGAGTTGTGCTTTGGCCTAGCGCTGGTACCATCGGCCCAGCATGGACAGTTACCAGCCAGGAGCTTGGCTGCATTGACAGGCTCACCTCTAAGGAGGGGATTTGTGCAGGCTCCAGCTGCCTGCTTTGGTCTCATGGACAAACTTTCTTAGGGACAGACTCTCAACCCAGTGCCGTTTCCTAAGGAGCTGAAAACTATAACCCAGGAAAAGGTAATACAAGATGAAAGCTGAGTCCTCCTTCCCCAGATGTCTCTGATATTTTACGTGTACCCTCCCTGACGTGCTGATTCTCTTTCTCTCAGTTGGCTGTCTAAAAATTTGACTCTTCAAAGAAACCACATAGCTGAAGAGTGTAATACACTGATTTCAGCAAGCAATATTTAAATCAAGTGCTTTATTAGCAGCAAAGTAATTCTAGGCACATTGATAGACACTTATTCAAAACGCAGTCTCTTAGGAATTTCATTGTCATGGAGCATGATTTTAGGTTGCCATCAGAGCTCCAGTCCCCTCTCCTCAACTTCATTCCTCCAGCTCAGCTTTTTTTTTTCTGGTCATGGATCCTCCTTTAACTCCTTCAGCTCACTCCCCTGGTCTTGTTAATGAAATGCAGAGGTTCTACAGCTCAGAAAGCATGTCCCTTTCTGTTCTTAAGTATCATACAGTCTGGTTTTAAAAAACAGATCTAATGCTTTCCTTTTGTTCCTTTCTCCAGAGCATTTTTCACTGATTCAGCTCCAGCTTTTCAGAGAACTTCAGCAAATATCTTTCCTTACACTGCAGCTATTTGTATGTTCTACATTCTTGACTTTATTTTTCCTTGACTTTTTTGGTTTTTTGGGTTGCACCTCATTTGGAAGTTATGTTATGTTTGAGGCTTTTTACAGACTCCAGAGGCAACGTATAATTCATTTATGCAGCCAGCTGAAATTCAGATAGTCCATATATATGGAGTATATGTGCCTTTCCCAGATAGCTGTGCGCTCTGCAGTAAATTATATGTGGTCCTTGAATGTGATCTAGCAAAGCATATGGTCTTCCTTAAGCAAAAAGTAAAGCTGTCATTCATGTGAACTGGTTAATCTCTGCAATTGTTCACATTTTCTGTATTCAACAAAATTCAGAACGAGACAGGAATAATGATAAAAGTAATAATAATAATAATTCTTAAAACTTGTTTTTAATGTCTGTATTTTTTCTATCTCATATCTCACATATGTATGAAGTTTATAACTTCAATAGCAAAGGCATACTGGGCCATATTCCTTATCCCATCCTACCAGTTTGATGTCATTCAGTATCATTGTAAAATCAGTGTAGCTGAGAGGAGATGAAACTGTCTACAGCTTCTAATTCAGTACTAATTGAGATAAACATATACAATTACCAATAATATTTGCTGCAGAAATCTGATATTTTCCAATTATCTGCCTAAGCATGGAGGGTGAAATTCATCTGTGCGGAAGGTTAGACCAAACCCTATCTATTAAGGCTCTCTTTGAAGACCATATTGAAAGTGAGTATAAAATTTGTCTTAAAACAGTCATTAGTGCAAGACAATATCACAAGATTGAATTAGGTAACTGCGTAAGTGTGCATGTGTGATTACAATAATAATGGTATGGTAACAAGAGACACTTACCATTTTAGGTACCTGATGCGTGCAACTTAAGGACACACTAAGTAGACGTAGTTTTATCAGGCTGTTTTGATATATCTCTACCAGACTACCCAACACACTAGATGTGCTGTAAAATCCTTTGTTTGCGTGTATATACATAGCACTAAAGGTGATTGAATATGTAATTTTCCAGATACAAATACTAGCACTGCATTCGGTAGGACTACTTTTCTCTAGAGGTAACCACATAAACATTTTCAGAGATAGCATCTATGCATGTATATTTATTTTCAGTTAATTTAATGGCAGGCTTCCAGTGATCAATAAAATGATTTAGCAATGAGACTGTTATCAGTGTGCTTTCTGGTTTTCCATTTTTTCTTAAAATCATTACAACCATTGCTCGAAGCTATTTCACTCAGGCTTCTGGACCACAGAAGTACACAGATAAAGCTTTTGCTCTACCCAAAATAGTCAGCTTCTGAGATGGAGAATTTTTGTTCTCCTAAGGATAATTGTTGTCTTGTCTTTCATCCCGAACAGCAACAGACACAGTGTGGCTTCTAGAAATTTTGTCCTAACGTTTTTCTCTCCCTAGTGAAGAAAACTAATATATCAAAGTTAATTTCATCAACTCCATCTCTGGGAAAAATGGATAATTTGAAGAGATAGTGACAAATACTGTATATATTGACACAAAACTTTCTAATAAATCTTCCAGATTTTTATAAAGAATCATGGATTGTAAAAGGAGAGATGGGATGAGAAAATATAAAAGCCTTTTTTCAACATGAAAAGTCCATGACAGAGATGCTTATCATAAGAATAGGGCATTTCTCTAATTTTTTTTTTTTTTGATAGTCATAGTCCTTTCTATTTTTAAATCTGGGGTATTCTACTCTGATTGTGTGACAAACCCACACAAGTAACAGTGAAAACTCTGGTACATTCCTTATCCAGAAAAGAGAGATAAGAAAACTATGCACAAAATGCTATCAAAATTTTAAAGTAAGTTATGTGAAAGCAGACTTCTCGCTCTTTGATTTTGTCAGTTCTGAGTAAGATTCTTACACGGAAGCCCCACATTTCCAGGTGGGTTACTTTTTGATGCTGCATAATCCTAAGTCACCAAAACTAAGGCTACCATAGCAACCAGGGCACATATTTATAAACGATGCAGTTCTGAATCGGATTTGCAATGGTGTCTTCTCCCAGCGTCTTTCATGAGCTTTACGCAGATTGCTCTCTCCGTCTTCTTGGATGGCAATGCAAGCTAACATTTAAACTTGAGTCAGATGGAGATGCTCTCACATACTTCTACGTGTACCCATCTGTTAAACCAGCATTTGGTCTACTGACAATTTCAACAGTGCACGGGTTAAGCTAAAAATAGTTGTCTTGGCTAGTAAAAAGTAACGGCGTGGCCTTTAGAAATAGGGAACTACACTTATTTATAAAATTGACTTTATAAAACCATTCTTACTTTCAATTAAATTTAAGTTTTGCCTAGTCACTTCAAGAAAAAACAGAATTGAGCCATGTGTTGTGTAACAGAAATCCAGGCGTTCTGTTTCTATTCAGTCTCTGCAGTCCTGGGAATGCTCCATGTACGTGGATGTAGACATGGTGTTAGACACTCCACAGGGACAGTTGTCCATTTTGGCCTCTTGCTGTTGAGAACAAGTATCTTTGCTTTATTCTGATGTCCAAAAGGCCACATAATCTTACAGTAGCTTTTATGAACCTCTGTTCAGCATCTCTGCAGGTAAAGTGTTTCTTTTCCACCATTGTGTGTGGCTGGAGTCAAGGAGCGTACTGTGGAAGTGCACGATTTAACTGCTGAGGGGGAAGGGAATGACCTGTCCCTCTGAAATGCAGGCAGGATGTTCCCTGTGAGCTGCATTCTGAACATATCTGAACACAGCTGAAAACCGTACTTCCAGGGCTGCAGGAGGACGATTTGGACAAAGAGAAATGAAAGACATCCTGTTCTAGCTTCTCACTCACAATGCACATACACATGCACTCATGGGTTATTGACAGCTGTGACACTGCGATTTCTGCCTTTCTGCTACCAGAAGGTATATGCATTTCCTTTTTAAATATTTGGTTTGGTATTTGAAAGTGTCCTTTCTCAAACTTGGGGTCTGAAAATACTAAAATCTCTGTGTGGCTGAACAATTGGCTCGGCTTGGATTTGGAGCGTCTAGGAGTGTGCCCTGCTGCTCATGGTGCCCACAGGCTCTATTTTTATGAGCCAGCAGAGCGTATGACATAACTGGGCACTCACATCATGTTTAGTCTTAGCAATGTAGTAACAGAAGTAACACACCTATGTCGCTGACAAAAACAACGTCATCCTTTAGCCTATTCAGACAGCCATTAAAAGGAAAAGCAAGTGATTTTGTTTTAAAAAGAGAACTGGCTGATAGAGTAGAGCGATGCTTATCTATAAGAATATTCATAAAGACCTGTTTCCCTGAATACAACAGAAACAAGCAACTGCAAGCAGTTTCCTTGCTCAGAAATCACTTTTTCTAGTAGTTCAGTGTCCTAATAAATGCTTCCACTATTGCTTTTCTGTCCCCTGTATTTGTTACTAGCCCTGTGTTTGCTATGGAAAGTTACTTCTGCTGTAGGTAACTGCTTGGGCTTCAGCTTAACTGGTCAGACTTCATCCCAAACCATCAAGTGACTCCTTTGGTGGCCTCCTGTTGTTCCTTAGCACAAGGCCATAAAGAAATTGAATTGCTTCATCCTGTCAGTTCAAAAGAAGAGTGACTTAATTGAGACAATTAATCTGAGGCATCATTCATCTGCAGCAACCACTAATGTGACGCTAAGGTACTCCAGAAGCTTTAACGTCTATATCATGAATGCACAGAGATGTACACTTCAGAATCTTCTTAAATGGCTTCTGGCTTGACAGGCTTATGACTTTCAGCCCTCATCTGATGAAATCACATTTCCTAACCATTCCTCAGTTGGCTTGCTGGCCTGCAACTCCCCTGGTCAGTCATCACGGTAACTCAAAAGGCCCCATTGAGAAGGGACCTGTAAAAACCCTTTTCCTTTAGCAGATGCTTAAAGTAACTCAAAAGCATCTTGTTCCCAACAAAACATTATTTAGTCACTTAGTGTAAGATGAGGAAAAGGCTGTAACATCTAGATCTTAGCTGAAATTTTTTCGTTCCCTAAACATCTTGGATTTATGATGCAGCCTTCTCTTTGCCTGAGAGAAAGGCATCTCTTCCAGCATTTTCTCAGAGACCTAGGCTGAGGTTTCACTAGATGACAGAGACATTCAGGCAGGTTACTGCCACGGAAAGGGCCAGTCCTCCTTTCTTTGTACTGTCTCTTCCCTGCCTCTGGATGCACAGACACCATTCCCAACCTTTTCCCAGGCTTTGGTGTTCATTTGGCACCTGAGTTGTCTGCACTGGCAGAGTATTTACTTCTTGGCTTGGCTAGTTTTCTGCTGGTCTAGCAAACTAGGAGACTCATCAAAGGGTGACAGGAGGCTTCCAAAAGAGATGGGAGTGCACGGCCAGGCCTGAGGAAGGACAGAGTCGCTCTCCTCAGAACCAGGGAGACATTATGTGGGCTCACCCATCACATGAAATCTCACCTGTAGTTCTAGCTGTGACCATTAAGTCATTGTTTTTCCTCTCTGGGAAGGTTTCTTTAATGGTTTGGTGTCCTTTGGACCTGGATTCTGGCTTGTGGAAAAGAAATCTGCTAACTAGAGTAAGGCAAGTGAGCACTGCCAAGTTAATTCCCCATGCTCCTTCACACACCATTTTGTCTTCTCTGTGGAGGTAATGTATCTGTCTTCGTTTCGCTTTCTGTTTGTTTCCACGTGGCAGCTAGCAAATAGGATTCTGTGCAAACACGGTAGTGAGTGGAGGGCTAGATCGTTTTCATATTGAATAATAAAAATAACTTTCTCATTCTTGGCAGTCATCGTTTTAAAAAGCGACAATCTTGAGAGGACACACAGCACACACCCAGTCCTGGGAGTACAGCAACAGCGGCATGAAGCGAGCCAGGACCCCAGCTGGAACTCACCCCCCAGCCACAAGCAGGCAATGCTGACGTTTGTCTGCCATGTCCACCTGTCCCTTCCTCCAGGCACGTTTGGGTTGTGGTCACCTCCCCGCATGCAGCGCTGGTATAGCTACTTCTTTATGATCATGAAACAGTCACAGTATACTTTGACTTCAAGCACTAACTGAGATCTAAAACACTGATTTTGCCAAGATCAGACACTTGGCTCCAGGTTGCATTAAGCATTCCTTGATTTGTATTTTTATTTATGTGCATTTTGTTGCTCTCTCCCTCTAATGGAACTGGCTCACGAAAGTAAAGGCTGGTCCTAGAAAAGTTCTACGTTACACTTATTTTGAGATAAATGGGTGGATAGATAGATGTGAAATAACATTATTTCAACTAGATTAATAACAGTAAAGTTAACTTTCTACTTGTGTATATGATTATAGTTTAAAGATACAATTTTAAAATTTAATTGTTTGGATTATTTTGATTATTAACATTTTGATTACTTATCTAGGACTGTAGGCCGATAAGTAGAATAACAAATAGGAAGTTGGAACATTTCTGGCTCTGCATCTGAGTCTTGATTTTACATGGGATGAATAACTCAAAGTTCTTAATTTTGCATTTCTGACCTCAGTTTGTATTTAAACCTCAAGAGCTGAATAAAGAATTTTGATCACATTAATTAGAATCCTTCCACTCCCAGTATTCACAATTTAAAATTTAAAAGATTTAAATTAAAGCCTTAATAAAGATAGAAAAGTCTACTGGAGATAAAGCACCCCATGCTGCAGCTTCTTTTGCAGTGGGAATTTTGATGGAGCAAGGAGTGCTCTGAAAAAACACACTCTTGTGTGTTAGAAAACACTAAAGCAATTTCTGTGCTAAAATGTCTGTGTTACAGTTCTGTGGGTCCTATATTTAAAAAACTTAGGTTTTGCATAATTTTGAAATTATGCATAATATTAAATCTTATGATCTTGATAAAATCACAGTGTTACTCCCAGGAAAATAAATGGCAAATGATTACTTCAAAAGGAGAAGGAGCTAGCCCTACTTTTTCATCACTTTGCATTTAGATAAGATTGGAGAAGAGGCCTAACTACTATAGAAAAGGAAACAGTGTAAAAAATTAATAGCTTAAAGTACCATTCTGATGTCTTCTTTCTGTAAAAAATAGCTAATCCATACTTAAAATTCAAAATCTATGTCACTGCTTTTCTGCATTGCATATTTCAGGAGATCCTTACTTTCAAAGAGACACCAGGCAGTTCCCCGCACAAAATGGGAATGTCCTGCAACCGTATCCTGCGTACAATCACCGTCATGTCACACTCACGCTTCTCTGCAGCAGCAGTAAGTCCACAGGAAAACGCTTTTCTGAATATTTTATACCCAAAATATGTGCAGTAATTTTAATGACAATTCCTTCCAGAAGTATAATAATTGTATAGGCGATACATACATAGGTCACATTAGACACTCGCTCTGTCTAGAGAATGTCTAGACGCATTCATTTATTTTTATTTAAAACAGTCAAGGCTCAATTTAGGAACTCCTACTTGTTTTAGTGAGTTTGTATTAGCTCCCACAAATATCCCACTGAATCCCACTGGAGTTACTTACGCAAGTAAATGATTTCCAGTATAAGTTCCAAAATCTGAAATTGAATTATGTGGTAGCGTATGATGGGGTTATAGAACACAGAGACAATTTCCAGCCTGGCTGTTTATTCAGGTTAAATGTATTATAGCAGATCTGGAATCTCATTCCCCTGTTATATAACGTTCCCACAGATTCACACATTAGCTTTAGTAAGGAGATGAGGATCAGGCCTCAGAGAAGCAATTACCCCACGTGGTCCTCATACATAGAGAGATAAAGCTAAATATAACATAAAGCATGCCATTTGCCCATACAGTGTTAAATGAGCTCCATACCATAATCAAAACATAGTTAAACAAAACCAGGCAGTTACCTAGAAACAAAAGCACAAAAGTCTCTGTCTCTATCACATGCCTGAAAGCGTTTATGGTCAGATCCTGCCACTGTCGCTCACATTGTAAGGTACCTATGAGTGGTCCCATTGAGGTACTGGGGCATTAGAAACAATTTGGAAGTTAATAAATGCTTCATTTGCTTTTAAAACTGCCATAAAATAGGCACCATTTAGATTCAGTATTTGCTTTAATGATTCCAGTGTACAGTGTCTTTGTTAGGTTTGTGTTACCCGGCTCGGGTACAAGCTATGTAAGCACCAAGCTCAGCCTAAGCTGCAAAATTGTGGTACTCTAAATTAAGTCTAGGCTAACTTAGTTTACACTTGAGCGCTATGCAGCTCTGGGTACGCTACCACCAGTAGCCAAGCTAATTAGTTTTAAGGTAGCTCAAGCACATCTTTCTGGCATCTTCTATATCTGTTGATGTTTCGACATGATTGATGGTGTGGAAGTTACACAGGATCTAATCATCAGTTGGTATAAACTTATTGTAACTACACTGGATAAAGGCCTGAATGTCAAATTTTAGTACTTTAGGTATAAGATTTGGCTTTCACCTTTATAGAAATACATGTTTTGAGAAAGTCCAGACTAACTATTGTGAAACAAATAAAGACACCTAATTCACAAAAGTGTGCTTGGGACTAGAATTTGGTTGATACCCAAAGGTAATGAAATACAGTTGCGATGCTTCACCTGAATGGCATGGTGAAAATAAACGATGTTCTCAGGTAAGCTAAAAACCAGCTTTTAGAAAGTTTAGTAGAAATCTTTCTGCCTTGGTCCCCTCTGACCCACACGGCAGATTTCTGTCTACTGTGTGTCACAAGGGATGTTGCTTAACATCTGGGTGAACATTTAAGACATCTACACAGTCTGTCTCTATTTAGCATTTAAATTTACTCTGTACCCTAAAAGTTAGTATAGGTTTACACAGTATGTCTAACTGAGCAAGTATAGACAGAGTTTGTCTGTGCTCCAAGCTGCTGTGTATCTTGTCTGGAAATAAAAGAGCTCTTCTTTTCAGGTAATGTAGGTGTACGGCTCCTAGACCAAAGGTAGCTTGTTTCTGCCCAGCTTGGAGCACTAGCAAAACAAGCTGCTGTCTGACAGCACCTGTCCGTGTAGACTGTTATGACGGGACATGGGTGTTGCAAGCCTCATAGTGAGGCCCCGGGCTGGAGTCTGGGTGGAGGCAGGAGCCAGATGATGTAATTAAGGCAATCTGAAATCAAGAACCAGAGACATATAATGCTCATTAGCCTGACAGGGCAAGGCAAGCATACAGTTAGAGGTAGGGTTTGGCACCAAGAAGCCAGGGAGCTTGCACGCACCTTGACAAGAGCATAACTAAACTTCGGATGGAGCCAGGAAGCAAAGGAGTGCAATTCATGAGGTGGATCCAGGAGAAGGAGCAGACAGAGCAGCAGCAAGGACAGACGGCCTGGGCCAGAACTATGACTGAACAGGCGGCAGATGCAAGCTGGATCCTGAATGGTGAAACCAAAGACAGCAACAGAGACCAGGCCTAGAGGCAAGGCAGAGAACAGAGTTCAAGCCAATGTACTTGTTCTGAGGACATCTTTTGTGCACACACCTATCTACCAACATCTAATGACATCTGTCTGCTGGCTATACCACCTGTTTTGGAAGCTGGGTCCATTTCCTGAGGGCACAGTACCCAATGACTGGCTGCTTGAAGGAAGAGTCATCTTCCTTGGCTAGTCATTGCCTAGTCATACCTAGAAGGGACTGCATTTATTAATTTTAATGAAGTTAGAGCAGGACTGTAAAGAAATCTGTGGAACGTTTATTTCCACACAATATTAATCAATATAATGAGGTGCAATCATGTAATCGGTCCCATTGAAACCTATAAGGCCTGGTAGGTATGCATATGCTTACATGTACACTTATTAAGCACGCACATACTTATTAAGGCCTCAACTTCAATATAAGCAGGAGCCTTAATTTTTAAGGGGATGAAAGGATGTAATAAACAGTGGAACTGGGCATTTCAGTACCCATAGGGCTGAAGGTGGTGCAAGAGCATGGGTTAGCTTTCTGGCATGTGTGTCAGTCATTATAATAAAACATTTTGCTGCAGAGGTGTGTACATCTTTGCACAGCGCCTGTGAAATGACTGCTAGGAGATTAATGATATATAAATTATAATATTTATATTAATCTAACCAAAGAGATACCACAACAGTTATGTCTGTAGCACCCATTGCTCTGGTGCAGTGCAACAGAACTGCATATGAGTCTTTTTCCCTTGGTGCATCTACTTCTAGCTGGAGAGCTGTGAAGCTTACATACACATGCGAGAAGCTGGGCTTCCGCCAAAGTGCCATTTGACACTATGCCAGCTTCTGGTCCTTCAAAAACAAAAAGCTTTTGGCCTTTGCCATTTAGGCAGTGCACCAGTTCATCCCCAGCTTACCTTTAGACTTATAAACTGTTAGTAAGACTAATTACTGTCAGTAATGAGATGAGTTTTTCAGGATGGGATGTTCTTACATAACTAAAAATGTACATGAGAAAGTCTAAGTAAAGGGAATTAGCCTACATGCTGAATTATCCACATTTGCTTGTTTCTGTCAGATACCTTCCTCAAAGAGAATTTTCTTCTTCCAGTGACATACTTCAGATTGTAGGATGCACTCACAGTAACTTACCTTCTGGATTTGTTGACAGCGATCTTCATTTATCCCAGGAAAAAAAGGAACAACAATTTCAAATAATTTTCATATTTCTTGCATATTAAATAAGGAAACGAAAAAGGTAATGTCATATCTTACATTATGTTTAGGATATGTATCCAAAGCAAATGTGAGGTTTCCAGTGCTTTGTGTTTTTCAGATGACTTTATCATGTCCCAGTAAACAGATGATAATCATGTATTAACCTTGCTCTATCTGGAAGGTTTGGCAGGTCTTTTCTTTTTGAAGCAGGTGGTCTTCTGTTTGCTGTTTACGAAGTAGTTTAAAAAGGAAAATTTTACAAAGCTTCAGGATTATTTTCCTCTGCATGGGTTTCTCATGAAATAACCATGTTTATTTTAAATTCCATGCTGTACAAAAATAATTGATTTTCCATCAATTTTTAATGCATTAAAATACATCAATTCACTATTTTAATGCACTCTTACATTATAGAGGTCCTAATTCTATTGACAGTAGGCTTGATTCTCTGTTGCTATGTATTAGAGAGTGTTTCCACAATCTGAGTTCGGTCATCAAAGTTGCCCTCCGGAAATGTCTTTCTCTTTCCAGTGACTATGGAGTCCAAGGAGATTGCTCTCCTAAGATGGGTGCCTGAAGTCAGGCAGCATTAATATCCCCCACTTCACACTCATTTAAACCAACAAAATGCAAGTGCAAAGTGGAATGAAAGGGCTGGGCTTCTGCTGGGATAATTTTAAACATTCCTATTCCATTGTCTTTGCACGCCTGTAAATGGCCGGACAGTGAATCAATCAAGCTCTTTCAATTACATCTCAGCCTGCATGGTCTCATTGACTATATGCACCTGATATGAGCAAAGGAAGCAGAATCCAAAACGAGACTTACCTCGCAGAGCAACCGCCTGTAAGAAGTCATTATTATTCACAATTTTAGTTACAGCTCTTGGATTTCCACAGCTTTCACTGTTTATCCCATGCTTTGTAGATCTGTTTTGGAAATGTGTGATGTTACACAACCCGACTCTCCATTCAATACTCAGCAGTCAGCTGCATGCTACCTTATGTTGGCATCATGGTCACATCTACATCAACAAGTAATTCAATGCGATAGGAGCAGATCGGCAGCTGGAAATGGCTGGCACTGAGCCCTACATTTATATTCTGTCTGTATGGGCATTTTACCTTAGATCAGATTTACTGTGATGCTTGAACTATTTCTACGTTTATATTGTGGATGGTTCCTACCACTCGTGGTTCAAAATCCTTCTGCCCTAATTAGGCTTGGAGCGCAGTAGATATACTTTTGGAGTGAAAGTTACAGCTTCATTTCCCCCAGAAAGAATATCTTTTGTATGCACCAAACCCACTCAGCAAACCAAGCCAACACACAGTGTGTGGGGGTGATCAGAGGATACACTTCAAAACCTCGCTATTATTCTGAACAAAAACCCTGGTGGAGGTGCAGCTTCTAGGTACTGAGGACTGCTTACTGAGGCTGTTCCCACTCCACTGTAAGTCAATGACCAAGTCCTCAGCAGGATCAGGACCACTGCCTTTAATTAAAATGCACATAATATTACTGCACATCTGTGCGATGAACTACATCACTCTGCTATTTCAGCCCTGCTAATGCTTGTATTTAGAACAATAGAAAGCAATTGGAGAATTGCAGTTTTTCACTTTATTTTGTTATGTGACATTCATTTGTGTGTTGTGGATATAAACCAGCTATCCTGGGTCTTACATGCAGGAAGAAGAATTCAGTTTTCTTTTAAAGAACTGAAGATAGATGCTTGTTTTCATTCTTTAGAAGCAAATAAGACATTACAGAAGTTACTGTGAATCTGTGAATGATGCTAATCTAAAAACTTGTATTTCATTAAATATCCTCCTAATAAATCAGCCTTAGTCTTCTTATATTTGTAGTGTTTCAGAACAATTTGCTGCTGTCCTGAAGCATGAACTTTTCGGTCTGACAGTGAGAGCATTTAATCTCCAGCTCACTGTAAATAGATTCTTCCAGCTCAGAACAGAGAGGTCTGGCAACAAAAGTATGTGTTAATGCCATAGCGACGAATGATTTAAAAGAGGTTATTTAACTTGGCTACTAATGAAAATTATTTTTCTGTAACTTTAAAATTTTAATGTAAATAATAAAAACACCTGGTCCTTGTGCAGCCTCTGTAACATTTGATAACTGCTTTACGAAAGCTATCATGTCTATTAAATCATTTGGAAGAGGCTCGAAAATTCAGGTTAAAAATATATTATCTCAAAAGCTCTGCTTTTACCAAAGAAACTGAGTTTACAGAGAACTTCTAAAGAAGAGTAACAAAAGTAAAATGGATGACACACAAAAGAAGGTTAATTTTAAAATAATTTGAGTTAGTGGTACAGTGCATGTAAAATTTCTGAGGTTTTAGAAAATCAGGTGTAAACTAAGATAACCCAGACTGGCAAAGTTTATTTAGAAACAGCATCCATATAATGAGTGTTCAGAAGCACTGGGGATGCTGTAAAATGAATCACAGTCTAGTTTACCACATTTTCCTTAGAGATATATATGAGGCATTCAAGGGAGATGTGATAAGAGTAATGCTCCTTTTTTCTGGTAGTTAGTGTCCTAAATCTGTTAAAATATTAATACTGTAGCAACTGGCAGGAGAGGAAGACCTTGCTTTAGACTATAGTGCATGGAGGTGCTTGCTCACGGCAGAGATTTGGATGTTTCTCTTTAGAAAGAGCTAGAGAAGTATTTTTGGTGTCTTTGGTGTAACAAAGTCTTTCCAGCATTCCAAAGACGAGTTGTATTTCAGAGGGGTCTTTGAAGGAAAAAGTCTTTGGGTAAAAAACATTTACTTAAAAAGAAACTACTGTTGAGGAGGTATTGTATATGCCATTAGTGCAGAGAAGCCTCAGTTGCTTCCATGGAGTTATGGCAATAGCGGCTCAAAATGATTCAGCAATTGCTGTTTCATAATAAGCAGAGATGAAGAATATTTTTTTTTTTAAAAAAGGCCATTATTTGAGCCGGCTTCCACAGATTTAAATTTTAGCAACTATTCCAGATGGGTTTGTGGAATTAAGTCTGTCTTTATTGAATGATGAAGACCCAAATTAGAGAAGGCTGCAAGAATTGCTATTATGTTGGTATGTCTTTGCTGATAATTAATGTGGACTTCGTATTTGCCCTGAAAGCCAGACATAATCACTTTTCCAGCTCAACCCTCTGATGTCTTCCAGACTGGCCACTCTGTGGAACTGGGACATGAGATACACTCTGCCTTTTCTTGTTTCATAAACCAGTCCTTTGGCACTCAGGCATTCAGGGACCTAAACAAAGGCAGGGAAAAAATTCTCTCTGAGTTGCACTGTTGAAGGAGCTCCTTAAGGCTGATCCTGAGCAGTGGCTATATAAACTGAGATATGAAGACAGGTTTCCTGATAGATGGAATTAATGTACCAGAGTCTGTAGACTATAGACTGCAAACAGTAGAAGCAGAAAGATATCTTGTCAATTTGATTGTCAGCAGCCTGTCTGCATGCATAACTATAGCTTCTGTGGCGTGGTGATGAGTAAACATTGGCATATTTTACAAGACGTCGTCAGAATAATGATAAAGACTGCTAACATTTAGCAAATCTGATGTGGCTACTGTTGAATATAGGTAGGCAAGGTCTAGCCACCATGATTTTACCTGTAGAACTACCCCTGGTTTGGCATTTACGTCCATGTTGCAATCTGAATTCTGGTTGGTAAAATCTCAAATGTTTGCTGATTAAATAAAACTAGCTAACATGTATTCCCTTTTGATCCTTTTGCATTAGTGCATGTTTGGATGCTGCATTAATCCTCAGTGAAAACAGTCCTTCACCAATGATGCCTATGTTCCTACAACTAGGACTGTTTATGTTATTGACTTGAACTCCATGGCCCAAAGTCACAGCGATTACATCTCAAAGCCCTCTTTTCCCTCCATTATAATTCCCAGTGTGTTTTTAAAATGCCTCTTTCCCAGTACTTCTACCTCTAAAGCATAAAGGTATGACTTGGTGCAGATCTAAAGAAAAAAATGCCATTCGAAGTCTAGCTCCTCAACTTGCTCAGGAAAGAAGCCCTGAACTTCCTCAGTCCATGTGGAGAAGAATCAGTGATAAGTTTGGCTGCAGAACAACCCCAGGAATAACAATGAAACTCTGGCAGAATTATCACTCTGAAATATCCCATAGCACAGGTCCTTGATCCATTTCAGTTTATTCCACTGACCCTTTGGCACCCTGACAAGCCAAATATCAGTGAGAATCACAAGTGTAGTCAGTTACCTCATCACTGTTGACATCCAGCAGGCCATTGGTCATGTCCTTCATGGATTCATTATACCGGGATTTGCTGAACTGTCCTGAATGAGCCATCAAAAGCAAATTAAATACTTCTAAGAATATCCTTATGGAAAACTTTAGAGAGTTTTCTCATTTACAGTTTTCTCCTTGCTCATCAGATACTTCCCAGTGGCCTTTCTGTGCTATACTTGAAAAGCAAGTATAGAAACTTAACCAGAAGGAAGAAGAAATAGAAAAAAGGAGGACATGATCTCTAACTTGGTCAAGCGTGTGTGGAAGCTAAGAAGTGAAGGACGTATCTTTTCAAGAGAGGGCAGAAGAACCAGAAGGTGGTTCAGGAAGCATACAAGATGTTTTGCAGCCCTTCAAATAGCAAAAGAATGTATTACAAAGCATTAGGATGCAGAAGAACCTAAAACTTACTTGCCAGGAGCTACTGTACTGTACGGATGGCTTTGTGATCTAGCTTACAGCCATCTTCTGCCACATGATAACATATTATGGCCAAACCAGGTCTTTTCACTTGATCACAGTGTACACTAAGAGGAATGATACTCTGATCTGTGATTCATGTAAGAATGGTCAGTACCTTGAATCTTCTTTGTTCATGGCTTAAATCTTCATAGAAATGTCTCTGTTTGCTGTGATTTCTTATGTAGATCATGATTTACTTTAGCTTTCAAAACTGACATATTCATTTAAAATCAGCAATTCATTTAAAGTCTATATGCAAGCCAACTACAATGACACAAATTAGCACAAAGCAGATATTCCTCTGATTCTGACATACTGTCAAAGCATGCCTTTAAGGCCTTCTTCAGGTGCACATCTCCACAGTCTGCTCTGATAATTGCCTTTGTGTCTGGCAGCTCAAAATCAGCAGAGGTATTTCTGTCCCTACCCCCTTTTCTGGTAACATTTTCTTTCTTGTTTTACAAATATTCTGTAAAATGCAACATTCAAATATCACAACAAAAATATTTTGGCTTACTTAGACACAGTCTAATTATGAGGCGTTTCCAGCATCACTCTACAAATACACATTAAATAGTCATTTTGCATAGCAATGCAAAATGTTCAAGCTATGTGCACATCCTTCTTTGCATCCCGGTGGCTCCATGATGAATAGGAAAAATAGGCGGTTCCTCAGGAAGCTGTTAGTCTGGCAACAATACCAATGTGAATGTGCTAGTCTAGGAAGACATCCCCCCTTAGGACCTTCAAAAAGCTTAAAAAAAAATCCTTTCATTCTCTAGACTTAACATGGATCTCCCCAACCAGTTGTGTTCACAGTAATATTTCCCCAATGACCCAATAACATTTTCACAGCTCTGGCAAATTAGCTCTTTTTCTTTCATTGGCAAAGTAGAGAGGAGGCTGTGGGTGGCAAAGTTGTGATATTACTTCCCTCTAAAGCACAGTTTGGGAGGCAAATTGCATTGTGTTCCTCTGTTACTTGCCCTATATTGCCCATGGTCACAATACCATGCAGACTTGGTAGCTTTGCAGTCTTGGATGAAATGCCTTAGATCTTTCAGCTTCCACATAGTTGCTGAAAAACCAATTAATAGTCTTCGGCAGTGTGTCGTCTCTTTTTCCTCCATCAAAGCTCTCATCATTCAGGGGATGCCAAGTCGGAGGGCTGGGGCTGAACTCTCCAAGGGAGTTATCTTCCATATCCTCTCTCCTCCTGGTGATCGTCAAGGCTTATATGACAGTTCAGCCTCACTTCTCATTACTTGTTTGCAGTCCCTGTAGCTTTACCTTACCAAGTGTAGGTGTTATTTAAATGCCAGTAACATTCAGGAACTAATTTATTGTCCACTCCAGTTATTCTCACTTCTTTACAAGCAGTCATTTTAGTAAATGTTGAAATTCTACAAATAATAACAAAACAAAACAAACTGATGCTCTATGTCTCTAATACCAAAACATCTATTGACCTGCATACCATCTGTATTTCTATGCAAATTAATGAAGAGAATGAACCGTGACAGGGAAAAGAATATGGGTGTTACAGAGAAAATGCAAAATAAAAGACAGGAGAAGAGAAGATTATAGGATGCGTAGGCTGGTATGTAAGAACTTTTCCCCATAAGTCCCATTACAAACCTAAAAAAGGGATTTTGGACTCACAGCCCAGCGCTAAGCTGCCCCCCAGGGCAGCACCACAGCAGGCAGTGCGGCGAGGGATGCTGGGGCATATCACCCTGCAGGGTTCCCCGGGGAAGGCCACCACAGGCAAAAGTGCTGGCTGTTCACCCGGTCTATCCAAACTGCGATGCTGGCAGTTGCGTGCCAGAAGTAATCCTGGCAGGTAAACGTCCTCGTGCTGACATGACCCTGAGTATCTGAAAATAAGCCAACTATATGTAGCTTCTGTTCACTGTGTCTGAGAAGCTGAGCTCTGCCATAGCAAAGAGAAGGTGTTAAAACAGGTACTTTACTACAATATTCGTATGGTTTCTCTGCAAAGTACATCTGCAACTGCAGCTTGCTCATACATGCAGTGTTGGCCTCGTAGGCCTCAGGGCAGAGTTATGCCTGTGTTTCAGAAGTGGATGTATTTCACCTCTGTACTTCCTACATTTTAGGAGTGCGAGTTTCTGCCATTTTAATGACTCATTTCCTACTTTTTAGAGATTTAATTCCTGCAAGGGCAAGGCTGGTAGGTAGCTCAGGGCGTGTTCTTCTCCCCAGCCAGGAGCTGTACAGCTGCTGCTGACTGCCCCAAATAGCTACTGCAGTCCAACTTCATCACTTGGAAAAGTGAATTTTTATATGGCTTAAGATTATTTTTTATCGTAACATTTGCTTCTAGTGCAGTTTCTCTACATGCTAAGTTCGAAGCATATGTGATCAGCATGGGAACTATCTGAGCCACAGTCTGAGCTCCTATGTGCTTAAGAACATGTTAGCAAAAACACAGTGGTTTTCTAAACACATATTTTGGGGGAGAGTGTAATTCTGAAAATCAAACGACACTTGACCACTTAAGCGTCTCCAGCATTAGCTACATCAAATTTCAAGAGCAACAGGAACAAGAAAAGCTTTTTATTTCACTCAAAATTGCCATCTTTGAACAGTAAGTACCATTCTGTCTTTACAGAGATTATTAGAGAAGCAGTGTTGAGTTTGAAGAGAATAAGTTCAGGCCACAGACTGTTGTCTTTAAGAGGAATGGAAATGCTCTGAAAGTATTTAAATTACATCAATTTAAAATTGGCAGTGAAAAGATATTCATAAGTCAAGATAATCTTTGTAAAACATTAGAGCACTAACATATTTTACAATGCTTCTCTTGCAGTTAAGGAAGTTTGTGACTTTTAACCAGAACCAGAAAGAAAGAATAAAAAGCCGGTTTGCAGGAGACCTTCTGCTTGCAGAGGCAAATGTGGCAGCCATTATGCACTTAGCATTAATCACACTCTGTTTTGATACAAGTTATGCTGAAGACTGGGATGTTGGCCAAGGCATTGGGGTTATTCCCCTTTTCTTTCCAAAACACGCCTTGAAATCTTCAACTTCCAGAAACCCTGGGTCAATATCTTCTTTGAGAGATGAAGCCACTAATTGTTCAGACTTCTGTCTACAGCATTGGAAAATGAGATTTGAACATGACCTCTCAGCCTAGGGGCGAGAGGGCCACAGCCTGAGCCACGCTGACACGTCCCCACCGCTCTTGCTGCCCAACAGCCCTGCCTCCACTCTCGGTGCCATTGTGTGATCTCCATGATGTAGTACTTAGTCCTGCTCTTTATAGGCTAAGTCTGCCCTTTCTTTTTCTAGACCATTACAAGAACAGCTTTTTAAAAGGTTAAGGGTAGCACGTTGCTCTAAGCCCACTGTTAAGAACTGGTGAAATGGATAAATAAATCAGAACTAATCGAAGGGAAGAAATCAGTTTTATAGTGGATATGGATAAAGGCAAAGAAGTCTTTGCTATTTTAAAATCATAAACCAGAGAATAAATTAATTGCTGAATGGGTAGAGCAATGTTTTGGTACATGATTAGACAGAGAGACTTCAAGAAACAAAAGGAATAAAAATCATCTTGTATTGGTGGCTAAAAAGAACATGCCTTTCATTTTATAGAAAGGCCCTAAAGAAATTTTGTGTAACATATATCAGTCATTTACGATTGAAAATTGTTTCTATCTTAGCCATCTCTAAAGCCATATTATCCACCTATGTGCATAATTTTTTTCATGTTGATGTGAACAGAAAATGAAAAGATTGTTCAATCTATGTATGTATTTATCTTATGAAAGGGAAAAGATACAGACAGGTAGATGGAATGGACGGATGGATGGATGGATGGATGGATGGATAGATGGTGGGCTAGATACACACACACAAGCACCCCACAAGAATAACCGAGAAAGAATGAATGATGGAGCTGAAGCTGGATGTGTCAGTAGGCCTTAGCATACACTTAGTATATACTTCGACAGATTTCAAAAATATGAGTTGGACTTGTGAGACAGAACATCGGTGATAGAAAATCCTTTTATACTCTTAGGTTTGCATGTAGGGGCAAATGTTTTCCCTGGGGCAAAACCTGAACAAACAGAAGATGTGCAGGTGTCAGGGTGGGGCTACAATAATAATCCCTGAGGGCCAGTGCATGTCTATTCCACAAATACTATGTTTTTAGGATTAGAGCTGGTTAAAAAACTTCCATCAAGATAAATTGCCTCCAAGAGAAAATGCCCCCATGATATGAGACTCCTGTGAGAATGATCCATTTTTATTGATTTTTTTTTAAACATGGTTTCAAAGGTAGTTTCAGCTAAAAAACATTTCCTGACCATCTTGACTCAGGAATTTACATTGCTGCAAGGCAGAGTGACCTTTAGAGCAGCATAGTCCCAGACTGAGCTGTTTCCCACCCCCTTCTGCTACACAAAGCCCTGGCTAAGACAGTGACAGTGCAAGTCTGGTTTAGCTCTGCTTGGCACCTGGAGTTGAGATCTGTGGAAAATGCCGATTTGAACTCGAGCTATTATCCAGAGTTAGACCCCAAGTTACCTTGTTTTTCTTGCTGTTTTAACCTGTTAGTTAAGTGAGCTTAGCTGTTAATAGGGCACTTCTTTTTCCCCTGTAGACATGCCATAAACAGAGAGTAGCAAGTTACCCTCTCAATGACTGCACAATACTGTTACAGTCATGCAATTGCTTTCAAGAGAAATTAATTTTAGGAAAGCACTTAATGTAATTACATGCATCTTATAATACAGTTTTGACATGGAAACAAGGAGGAGCCAACATCTTATAACCAGTTCTTTGCTGACATAAATAAAATCACTAAAAAATTGAGAACTACTGCTCAGTATGCCACTGAATGGACTCCTACAAACCCTCCCCTTTTGGAGTATAAACTTCTGTTGGAAACACATAACAGTATTTTTCTTTCTTACACAGCTGCTACAGAGGTTTCCTCCTGCCAGAGGTTTCCTCCTACCTGTAACCCTCTTTCCTGAAGGACATCCGAGTAGACCTTCCACCATGAAGTTTACCTGAATGGCAGATGAAGGGGGGAGGTAATTCCACTGAAGAAAGCTACGGAGTTATTCAGCAAGGTAATGCAAGTAGTAGTTAAAATGCTGTGAGGAAATTTTTAAGTAACAGCCATCAGGAAACCAGACTCACATTTTCCTGTAGCACTACTGAGGTCAATGGATTTGCTACAGATGTATGCTTATTTGAAAGCAGACTCTTTTCACTTAAAAATGACAGTCATATCCCTGATAAATATATATGAACAAAGATGTTTCATGTAGGTAGCCCTGCCCTTATGCGAGAGCACAGATCTTAACTGAAGATGTAGAGGAATTCACGAAGATAGCTGTCTTGCTTGCAGTGTTATAGGCCATCCTAGAGCAAGGTCAGATTCACAGTTATGCATTAGTGTGATTTGTTATGAAAAGTGGCATTTAAATATTTAAATGTACCAGGTCCTATGTGTTTCATTTCATTGTTTAATCATTGCATAGTTTCCCAACTAAGTAGTAGCTGGCACAGAGTGGTGGGCTGCTCTTTATTTATGTGCTGCTGCAGCTTTCCAGAGCCTTTCAGTGGTGGTGAGGCTTTTCAGCTATACATTATTCCTTTTTTGCTGTTTAAGCTCTACATCAGGATACTAGCAAACTTTTCTTCTGTGGAACAACAAAAAAAAAGATATCCCTGTATATATTCAGCAGTACCTATACAGAAATCCTTGCTCTTTTAGAGTGCAGCTATAAATCCATAGTTAATGCATCATGCCAAGAGTGAAGCACACAGTAGATGTATATCCTACTGATAATAACAGGAGTTGCATATATATAAATGCCGTGCACCATGCTAAAGATGCACTTTGAGGCATTTAAACAGCATTTATCAGGCTGTAGCTACTGTATAAGATAATTGCCTACAGCAAAAACCATAGATGGCATCCTAGCTGTCTCATTGTTGTATACGCTAACAAAGCTTTCTAACATCACATGTTTTATACAAAACAGGTCCTCGCTGAAGGAATGGGATTGCCTGCTAAGGATTGCAGCCATGCTGATGTCCAATTTAAACACACAGAAGATTAAACAATTGAGATAAAAATGTAAAAACAGAAATGTTTATATTAGTATTGCTGAGCACCAAAACCATAATAAAGTGAAGTCATCGATGCTCCCACATTTAAGTTTACTATGATGTTTACAAAAAAAAACCTCAAGCTGGAGGGATGTAAGGACCAAATAAATTGAGGCAGAGGGAAAAGACAGAACATGATTCAAGACAGAGACAAGAAAAGAAAGTCAAACATCATAATGCAAACATGTAACAAGCCTTTGGAAGTAAGCTAGTTGAAAATCAGTGCTAAGCAGTGGGACTTCGAATATTTAGTCAAATATTTATTTATATTCCTGCTTTCATTACATGCCTAGTGAGAGACTGTTCCACAGGCCTTCTTCTGCTGGAGCTGGACACAATGGTGCTGAGGCAATGTAGGGTATGTATGTCTGTGTGTTTGGAGGTGTAGGTTTGTGTATGTGTACTGCTTGCCCTGAAAAAAGCTCCTAAGCAAGCCCTCTTTTCTCCCAAGAAGGTTACTCTAGCTTTCCAGAGGCAAATCCGAAAAAAAAACCCAACCAACCAAACCATCCTGAAATCCAGTCCCCTTGTGCCTTGTGTTTTGGATAACTTTTTATTAGCATAGCGGTGCACGCTAAATTTATTCTTGCAGTATTGGCATTTGCCCATCTTAGAACTGTTGCATGCACTTGGCTAATAAAAGGGATATTTAAAAACTGATTAATTAATAATTTCAAATGTGGTCCTAAAACTTACATAAATTTATGTTGTAATTCTGTGTCCAACATTGCCTCGGTTTATGTCACCACAAAAGCCCCCACAAGGAATTAAAGGCATCTTATGCACAGTTCATATAAGGACGAGTCCTTTTCTTCCCTCCCAGTGAATCCTTGATTGCACTGTAACTAATGCAGCCTGCTGCACAGTTTTCTATAAACTCTGTGCGCAGGCACAAGATTTGGGTAGGGCCAGGGCTTGTTTTCCCACAAAAGTTGTGGGTTTGTTAGTTGATACAAGCCAGATTAAAGTAGGGGTTAGACTGTCCACAAATACGTCAATTAAAAAAAATCTTGAGTACAATTTGTTGTTAAACCGGTACATATCTTGACTGAACTGGCCTCCAGCTTTGGCTTTGCGAGAGAGTGTTTATGCAGAGGGAGAGCTCTTTGCAAAGCCGTGCACACAGGCTTGTCCATCCATATTCAAGGCATATACAAACTTAGATGGAATTAAATTTATTTTTATCTGGGAAGATGGAGCTGCCCTGTGAGCGCACAGCAACAGGGTTCCAGCTGCCTCAGGGACATGCGCAGGTGGTACTAATGGGGAGCCACTCTCCCCCTCCTTCCATTGAAAATGTGCCATTGGAATGTCTACCTGATGAATTTACTGATATTTGCTACCACACAGATAACATAAATACCATAAAATCTTTTTTTTTTTAAAAAAAACCAGGCTGTTATTAAACGTCTCACAAACTATGCTTGCAGCTGGTGTATTCAGCTGTTGTGAAGACAACCTTTGTTAGGCAATGGCCTCTTCTCTGCCTAAACAACACAAAGAATTAAAAGTCTATTGTCATAGAAAACAATGCCAATAAAATGATGTTTCATTATTATCCATGTTCTCTTCAAAAACAGCATAAAAAGTATTAATAAAACCCAAGCTGTCCAGTCCCTGGTGACCTAGCAGTCCCTATATCCTGCAAAGATCATCCCCAGAAACATTCTTTCAAAGACTGAGAGTTCTGCTTTAGATTAGATTGCCTAGTCCTGGAGCTCACAACAGCCCTACTGAAAACAATTAAGTAATTTATACTTAGAAGCAACTGTGACCTTATCCAGACAAATACCTTCCCATTATTAGGATAAAAGAGACAGTATGTTATTTTGCTTTCTCTAATATTATCTACTATAGTGGTATTTTTTAAATTATGGGAAATCAACTAAAAAATAATGTGTTGTCTAGCAACAAAGAAAACAGACACAAACAAAAGAGAAACAGAGTGATAGTTCTGCTTTTGATATTGTATATTTCTACCTTCAGGTAAGCTCGGTAAAACTAAAACAACAAACAAGTTAAAATGAACTGGCAAATCAAGCTCCCAACAGTGAACTGATAACAGGGTTCTGGGTCAGTCCAAATGTTGGTCTTTTTTTTTTTTTTTCAATTTCAAAAGTATCTGGGATTCATTAAGTTCTTCTAAGGATATTTAACGTTATAATTCAATCTCTTAAATTTAATCATTAACTTACAGAACAAACATCCATTATTTTCCCCTTCAGCCAATTTTTGCTCTTGAATGAAAAGACTTTAACTTTTCAATTTCATCTAAACTGCGCTATCAAAAATGGTCATCCCAGAATCAGGGGTATCCTGATGAGTTACATGGTTTTCTGCAGAACTTAGTATTTGTATAGAAATATATAATTTATGTCATGATAATATGCTAAATGGCACAAGCTGAGCTATTAATAACAATGTTGATATAAACAAGTTCCACATTTAACTTTGTGAGATTAAATAGTAAAAAACAATAATGAAAGAAGGGAGAAAATAACTGTGTTGAAAAATACAAGGATCAGTTAAGATCCGCTGAAGTCAGTGGTGGTTATAGCCATACTATTAAAAGGAAAGTGTTAAGGCCGAGCTAAAAGGCTAAGCGTAGTGACAGGTCCACACTGCTCACTCACTGGCATGCTCCTGGAGATACCTATATATTATGTCTGAAGGAAACCATCACCTATGCCCTGTGCTTTAAATTATATGTTCTTTTCTGCAAGGTAGAGAACACCTACTTCTACAAGGTAGACTTGTGCTTGGCTCAGCCACCTCCAAGCACCTGTCTGCCACTGCAGTGGTCACTACCGGACAGAAAGGATGGTTAAGGTTGACAGCTAGCATGGTCCCAACATGCACTGACTGCTGCAGCTTCAGGTGGGATTGCTTGGCAGGCCAAACTCAGGCCTCTGAGGACGGTGTGAACACGGAGCTGGATCTTGGGCATCTCTGAATTGCAGAAAGCTCCTGAGACAATGTAAAAATATGTATGTGTTGTCCTCAGTGAGGGGTGGATTTGAGACACAGAACCCTGCTGAGCAAGGAAGACTAGTGCTGCTTTGAACTTTTTTGGTGACCTCAGAAAACGCAGTTGTTTTGAAGGTACCATGAATGCAGGAAGTGTACATACAACCTCCATCCGCCTCCCCTGCTCCCACACACATTTCCAAATACATATGCAGAAACCAAGAAAAATATTCAGAAAAGCAACGAGGAAAGAATTTTCTGCACATTTACACCACAACTTCAATAGGGGTGGAGTGAGCTCCCACAAAATGAGCACTGGAGAGGCTCGGCCTTGCTATGTTCAACTCTGGAGCAAGCCCAGCACACAGGGTGAGCAGCACTTGCTCTTGCACTGTTATTAGAGAACTATATCTGAATGAGACCATTCAGGCTGAGGAGAAAATGTTCAGTGCTCATACCAAACTCCTCTAACTTGCTGAATTTTGACTTAGCCAAGACATTTAGCAGCACTTCAAGTTTGGGGAAAAAAGTGGCAAGGGATGTTAATCACCTAAAATCATTATTTTTTGTGGGAGTACCTCAGAATCTCTCTCATGAACTTAGGAATACATTATGTTTAAAGAAATTCATGACATCATAGAATAAAATAATATTTTCACCTGTAAGTTGTCATGCCATATACTCATCTACACCATATAGACCTGGTGAAAAATGTGTCAAGAAGGCTGCACAGACATCTAACCAGATATTCAGAGAATTAAAAATAATTCAAAAATTTGAAATAAACTCTCGTTGACCATGACTTCTTTGTCAGTCAAGGTGTTGTTAGCCGCTGTGTAATCACCATATTAAAAGAAATAAAATTAGCAAATTGTACCCAGCCAATTCAGAATGTTACTGATGCCTCATCTAAAACAGCAGTAATAGATGTCTAAAAATCTTCTAACTATCTAAACAACAGTAAACAGGAGGACTTTGAAGACCTAACATTGTCTTTGAATGAGAAATATATTTGAGGTATGAAAGTGATTGAGTTGCAAGAAGGCCGTGTCAGAAGTAACTGGTGAATGGAGTAATTTGTTTTATCATTGGTACTTGTGGTGTGAGATGTGGCATCCCCATACAACACACTTCAGTCAGAACTAAATCCACGACTGTTGTACTGTTTACCCTACGTCTTGAGATTCCCAATTTCCCTATTCTACAACTCCTAGGGCAGTTGCTGCAAGCAATATTTTTCAGTGTGCTGCAACTGAACTGCGAAACGGAGGTCAAAGGATGGATTAAAAGATGCAGTAGCAATGTTAGTAACTTCCTTTCTCTACTGAAGCAAACATCACAGTCTCCTCTGGTACATCATGATCAAAGTTAATGACTTATTTCATGCTGTTGCAACCAACTAGCATAACGAACAAATGCAAAGCATCTGAGACAGTTAAGAGATGGATCATGTGCATGTTTCCCATTTCACCAATTTTTTGTGTTCCAGCAGTTTTCTACAGCATCTTTTTTTTACATACAAAAAGGCATAGCTGATGCCTCTAAAGATCTTCCTGTTTTTATGAAAAAAAGGATATATTTATTAGAGGCAGAACAATGAATTCCATTTTTTATCTTGCCGGTATGAAACAAAGGTGATTATGATGATGATCAAACAACATTCAGTTCCTCACTCTGGTGATTAACATATGAAGACACTGCTCATATTGCTTTTCAGCTATGTTATTTAGGTTCCAATGTAACTCATACACCATCATTTTCAGGTAGGCAATCTAACCAGGATACTAAACACTATGGCCTCACATCTATCTTTACTGAATTTAGCAACTATTTAAGCAATAATTTACCACTTTTTATCTAGAGGCTAAAAAATAATCATTGCAAAGAAGAGTCTGCTGGCTTGAAAATAAAAATTAGAGGAAGTCTAGAATAGTCCATATTGCTGTAACCTACATATCTAAAGTAAAATTTAATTTTGCTTTTGCCATAGGAAAAAAAATGAGATTTTGGCAAAAGCAAGCCCAAATAAAAGATATCCCAGTCTGTCTCTGTGCATCCTGAGAGGACAGCAAAGCAAGGAGTAAGGAGTAGCAGCCCCTGAGGAATTGTCAAGAATAATTTGTCTATCTAATTTCCTTTATAACAAGGTAATGGGCCCTGCAGACTGGAGATTGAGTCAATGAAGCAGAAAATAAATTCATCAGAAGAACATAAGAGAAGAGGAATAACGAGGTTGGGTCAGACCAAAAATTCCATTTAGCCCAGTATCCTGTCTCTGACAATGGCCAAAGCAGTTGTTTACGGAAGAATATAAAAACAGGGCAAACACATAATGATGTGTCCTTGGTGTATTCTTCATTTTCGCAGCACTCCATGGCTCAGGGATTACATAAGGAAGAGGTGATACCTTTATTTCCTCTTCCTTAGTGATTTCTTTCTTCAAGAAATGCATCTAATTATATGTAAACCCACCTAATCTTTTGGCACCAACAACATCCTGTTGTAGATTGTCTGAAAAAGTATTTCCTTTTGTCTTCTTTCTGTCTCATGATTTGAGTCCCTCCCTATTACTTGCATTATGATGAATGATAAATCTCTGCTCACCTTCTCCACACTACTCATGATTATACAGATTATGGTATTCACCCCCAGCATCTTTTTTCAAACCCAGCTCTTTGATGTCTTTTTGTATGGGACCTGAGCCGTACCTTTCATCTCTCTTTCTGGAGAGCATGTAACTGTTCCAGTTCTAAAATAGTCTTCCTGAGGTAGAAGAAAGGGATGATTCAAGAGGTGGATACACCATGAGTTTGAACTATAGCATAACAGCATTTTCTTTCTTTGTTTTTGGCTTTCCTCAATTTGCTTTTTTGCACTCATTTGCTTGACTGCCACTGAGCTGATGTTTTCATAGAACAATCTAATATAACTCCAAGATCCCTTGAGATTACTAGGCCATAATAGTGAGTCGCTGTGCATATAAACTGTCTGGTTTTCCTCCTGTGCATCATTTTGCATTTATTAACATTGTCTACCATTTTATTGTGCAAGAACGCAGTATCATTAGATCCTCTGCAACTCTTGCAGATAGTTTTTCTTTTACTACCCTGAATAATTTTAGTCAGTAAACTTTGTCACCTTATTCTCTTCCCTTCTCAAGGTCATATATAAATATATTTCACAACAGAAGTCCTAGCACAGATCCCTGTGGAAAACCGTTAGTGAAGTCTCTCTGTTGTAAAACCTGGACATTTATTTCTAATTACTGTTTCCTGTCTTTTAACCCATTATTAACATATGGGAATAGAGAGTTTAGTTTATTTAAGAGTTTTTTTGAGGAGCGCTGTTAATACCTTTTGTAACAAATTAGAGCCCCTCCTGGACACACATTGGGTGAGGCCTTCAGAGAATGCGAAAAGACTTCTGAGGTATAAATTCCCTCTGCAAAAGTTGTAATTGCCCACATGCCTATTGACTTGATTCTAATTATTGCCTTTTCATGTTTGTGCAGTTCAGTAATGAGACATAAAAGTCTATGGCTTCTTGCCCCCATTCACTTTGGAGCCATTTCAGCCATTGATTATTTCCCAATTTATATTTTTGTGAATGCTGAACAACTGTTTAGGCAGCAATTTCCTAGGAAAGGAACTAGAAATGATAGTGAGTTAGAGACTGAACAATGCCTTGCTATTACAGAAAAAAGGAAAATAGCAAACTAAGATGTATAAACACAAAAGAAAACCTATGGCCGTGTTCTGCTCAGCACAGGCATGGCCTCAGCTATAGCTCTGTATTCAGTATGTTGACTCTGTGTTCAGTTTTTGTACCCTTAGAGAACTGGAATTACAGCAACAAAATCTTTTTAGATTTCCAAAAGATCATAGTCTAGGGGTAAAACTGAATCTGTTGATATTGTTAACCAAAGAAGATGTAAGAAGCTGATGGTAACAGCCTTCAGTACATAAAAAAGTTGCTAAAGAGGAGATAAATCCCACGCATAAGAAAAGAGGTAATCAGGAAGAAAAATTCAGGTTAGATATTAGAAAAATACCTAATGTTTTCAAACATGAATAGAGGACTAGAATGGATTGCTAGGGAGGTTGTAGTGTTGTTATAATATAAAGCCTTTCAGAAATGCTTGGACGAACATCTGCCAGAAGTGACTTACATAGAGCTGATCCTATCTTAGGTAAGGGGTATAGATATTTAAGGAGATTTCCAGTCCTACAGCTCTATACTCAGCCATCAGAAAAAACAGAATATATTAACTTCTAACTTCGGAGGAGTGTTGAAGCGTTGCTTTATATAGCCTCTCTAAAAAAAGGAGCATCCTTCAACCTTCCAGGAAAAAGATCCATAAATTCCCAAATCAGTGGATCGGCCCATCTGGATGTGCTTTACAGTTCAAACACACTGTCCCTGACACGGCTGCTACTTGAACGCACTCTTTCAGACCCTACCAGGCTGACTTCAGTAGCTGACTCTCTGCTGTTCAGAGTAGGACAAACAAACTAGGATGGGACCTATTGCTGCATACATACAGCATTACGGAGCTCAGCAATGGCTAAGTTATCTAATGTCAATACAAGGTTGCATATATTCAAGAAAGAACCTGAAAAAGAAGCCATTAAAAAATTATTTCATTCCTGGAAGAAGAGAATGGCACAGTGTGCATTGTCCACAGACAATCTGCCAGTGAGATTATTTAAATACATTTTGAAAAAGACTGAAATGGAAATGTAGCTGAATATGCCTAGAGTTCCCAGAGAACAGTTTAGGCCCACAAGTCCCTGTGCACTTCTGAACCTTAGGACCATGCCAGAAGAAGATGCAATTTGTTGGTTTCAGTGATCGTCATTTTAGGAGTGGGAAATGGTACGAGTAGAACGTGCAAAAATATTTTTTACAAGTTGCTCCAGGGAACATAAGAAACCAAACAATGTTTCTTGCTTTACTACAGCATGTTCCTTGCACAGGAAAGCTCCTATTATTATGGCACGTTTTTTATCATCTCTATACTGAATGTGAAAGTTAAAGGTTTAATTTTTTTCTCTCCAGCCACATAATCCTAGAAACAATATAAGTCTTTAAGCCTGTCTTATTCTCTCCCTCCTGAAGAGTGGCCTCGTGGCACCTGGTGAGAGCTGTTAGATTTCAGCGCTGGTTCAGAGCCCACCGCTGCCCCTGCCCACGGTGATGCAGAACTCACTGCTGGAAATGGATTCAGCAGTGCAAAGATCATGGGAAGCTGTATCCTTCTGTTTTTAATTCCCCCCCTAAGGGCAATTTGTTCCAATTAGTGCATCAGCTAGCAATTATTGCTGCACAGTGATCTGACTTATTTCTGTCTGAATGAGCTGACTCAAAATCAGAGAATCTCATGTGTGACGTAATATATACCCTGGCCTAGTGCCCTTGCCATAAAGAAGATCCCTTGCCAGGGCTCACGGCAGTGCTCTCTGGAAAAAGTCTTTCGTCACCATCAGACTTGGTTCTATCTGCCTTGGATACACAGGAATCATTTTAAACCATAGCCTTCCTTTGCTGTAAGGGTACGTGTACCTAATGCATATGAACAAAACAACCCTCCACAAATGTGTATGAATGATTTTTTTTGTTGTTACTGCTTTGCCTGGCCTGGGTGCTGACCCCTCCTCCCCAGTGGGTCTCTCGCTCGCTCCAGCAGGACGGCACTCCTGGAGGAAGCATGGTGCCGGACGGCACGCGGGTGTGGGAGTCTCGCTCACAGCGCGTACCAGCTCCACTTGTTTTGTCCTGTTTTCCTAAGGACAAACCCACCCAGAGAATTATGTAATAGCTGGTTTTGTCACATATTTAAAAATCAAGATACATCACTACACACAGCTATTTCACACAAAAAGCTTCATCTGAATATAAAATTTTAATGATGCAATGGAGAAAGAGTCTTGCCAGAACTTTATTTGATGTGTTTAACTTTTCTGACATTGAACAGTTTATTTAAAGGAACATGCCATGTGCTGATGGAGAGCTAATCATGGTTAGTAATCTATTTTCCATACAAATAATCATGAAAAAATAGATGACATAAATTCAGCTGCTCATCTTCCGTTATCTGAAACTGTGCAATATGGCAAAATTTAATTTCCTGAAAGTACATTTGCCTATAATTTTTTTGGCTATTAGATCATAAAAAATATCTTTAAACATTATCAAGCAATGGCCCATTATCTGAATTACAGTGTATTCATGTTCCTACAGTTCTCATAAATACTTGCTAAGAAAAGTTATTAAAGAAGACACAGCTGACTGAATCTTAAAGCTTTCATTTATGAAAAGGTAAACAATATTCCCTTAATGCTCTATACAACCCCCCTTTTTTAGGGAGTCCATGCTAGGATTACTTTTTTTTTTCTTTCCAGAGAGGTTAGACTCTTGCTGAAGTGAGCTGCTGGCAAGCATGACTTACTCCCTACAGGCTTATTAGCAAACAAGTCTCCAAAAGCAAAGTGCAGCCCAGAACTCCCTGAGGTCAATGGAGACACTGCCATTAAATTCAACAGGCTTTGAACCAGTTAATCCAAAGAATAAGGTACATTACACTGGCTACACTAGGATACATTTGGAGTTGGATTCCTCAGCCTCTGTTTTGAATGGAAACACCATAGGTTTCAATTACATGAATGGCTTCCACCAACATAAAATTCAACAGCAGCAGAGGGTTTCTGTTTTCAGGGGACTAGAGAGTCTTAAAGCTTAAGTTTTGTTCTGGTATAATCACAAGTGATCATATAACACATAGAGGATATGGCAAGTTTCATGGAATTCCTAATAATTGCTGTTTAGATGGGATAAGGCTGCCTGATCCTGTGTTCTCTCCATAATTATATCTGCATCTACATCTTTTAAGACTTCATGATGCCTACAGGCATAGTTAAAGCAACACATTTCCTAACTAGGCATCGCTTTGCTCTCCCACTTCTGGGATACTAGCTGGCAAGTGGTTAACAGGCTACACAAAAATTTAGAGTAGGAAATACGCAGCAGGTCCATTAGAAGAGACATCTCAGACTGCACACTGCCTCCTAGCAACTGGCTGGGGAATGTATTTCAGCATGAGTCAGAAGGAAGGGTCCAATATGCACCGACACTGCTTTCCACGGCACTGTATATTTTTCTTGGAGGGTTCCCAGTCAGGTACAGGCTTAGCTCAACCTTGCTCAGCTTGGGAACTGCAAAGGTGGTGTAGGGAATTATGGTGTTGATTCAGGATAAATTTCTGAAAATATACCATCTTTGTGTGCTGTTTACCTCAGTGGAATGGCAACACTGCTGATGCTATTTATCTCTGCCTTGACTAAAGCCAAGAACCGATAAAGTATATTCTTACTCTGTTACATCAGTAAGGTCAATTGATTGTGGGAGACAATTAATGACAGACAGTGTAGAAAGAAAAAGATTTCTAAAAGTAGTTGCTGTTATATACTAAAAATCAGAGGATTTCATCAAGACAGCATTGTTTTCAATGCTTTTGGTACACAAAAGATACAGAATGGCTATGGCCTAGATTTTTAATTAACTTTTCCTACATCTCTTTCATGTGCTTGCACTTGGATCAAATTTTATACACTTCACTAGAATTTTAGATAGATAGATGCCATAAATAGGCATTTAAATAGGGAGGTGATGACTCCCATCAGCAGCTCTTTTCACTGCATAAAGAATGAATACTACTACATACAATAAATATTATCAAATAGAAAACTTTAAAATATGATAACAAATCCTGTTCTTTATCTTTAAAATGTGTGTGTTTTGTACCAGTGATAAAGCAAGAATTACATTCTGCATTGGAACCTCATTTACCATTCTAGATTATTTATTGACCCAAACCTAGAAATTGGTAGAGCATCTGTAGTTCACAGCTTTATTGAGAAGTGAGTACTTGGGAGATCTGTGAAATACAGTCCAATCATGAAACCCACAGTACAACTGGAAATTTGCATTTGACTTTCTGTGTCTTTTTCACCCCAAAGCAACTGCAATGATTCTCCTTTGAGTAGTTTTCTTAGGAACTGAGCAGACCATGTATTGCAACACCCCTCCTCATAACAAGGGTTTCCGTATCACAAGTATGTCAGTCACTTCAGTGAGACTATTTGTGGAGTAATACAGTTCATGTGGTGTGTAAATACAGACCGATATGGCCCTCTATTAATTTCTAAAAATGAATCAATCAAATGAATAATAGGAATCTAATAAACACCACTCTCAGCATTTTCTTCTAGCAAGAAATGATAAAGTTTGATATGCAGTTTTCTGGTCCCAAGGGAGGCACCAACTAAGCTATCTCAAAAGAAATTACATTGTTATTGTATAGCTTGTTTGTTGTGGCAAGTGAGCAGATGTTAGTCAACTACCAGAATAATAAGGCTTTGATATAATTATCTATCTGATCTAGAACTGCAATAGACGTAAAGAATGCTGTAAAGGTGGTTTACCACAGATTCAGTCCAAGTATTCACAGAGAAATCTGAGTTTAGTGATCTGGAGCTCTAGTACATTCATTGCTCACCATGCATTTGTAATTATTTAGGCTTACACGATGTATGTTAGGGGTGACTATGTATATTTTAGTATTTAATATCATCTCCCATACTGAAAATATTTCGTAGCAACTCTTTTAACAACATACTGCTGTTAACCTTGTAGGACTCTGGTGGCTTAGTTTCTAGCCAGTCTGCTTCTCTGGAGTGTTTCACCTTAGTTTCTTTGAAGTGATACCATCGTCTTAATTTGAAGTCCCTGTAGGCTTCTTGTTAAAGAGAAATTGGAAGTTAAGATGGAGCTTTTTCACTCCCCAGAAGAGGCTGATTCTTATGACTAGCCAGCAGTCGTAGCCTGATCCCTAGCCCACATCTGGCCAGACAAACATGCTGCATCTGGTCTAAGTAAATTACTACGGTTTTCCAAAGTAGATTGTTCCCGACTAAGACCTTAAACCATCTCACAAGTATTAACTCTTTTTTACATATCGTTTCTGATCTAGTGCAGACCAATGGCTTTTTTATCAGTTTGAGTGAAATCTACTTGAACCACGTGAGGAGATGGGGGTCTGCTGAAGAGATGATGTCCATTAGCTGATCTCTGATGCCCTAGGAGGACGGTGTTGGGGGACAGAGTAAAGCTGCCCAGGTTGATGGCATGGTGACCTGTGCCAGGCACGGTGGCAGTGGTGAGAGCTGATGACACCTTTAAAGAAAGGTTCTGCTGCTAAATGCTGGGAAAAATCAATTCTTTAACAGGTAGGCAGAGTACAGAGGGGAGTCCTTGTCTTTTGTGATTGTCCTAGCTAGATGAAAAGCGTTTCTAGCCTGGAAATGCCCTCTGCGGTGACATCCTAAATCAGGACCCTCCACTTAGATTACAGGGAACCTAAAAAGAGGGCTTCAGCATGGCTAATGGAAATGCCAAAAGGTAGATTTATCTACACTGTTCCTGTCATTGCACTCATGCCTTCTGAAATGGGCATTAGCTTTTTGGTGTCTGCTAGGTCAAATCTTGAACAAAAGGAAAGAGGACATTACTGAAGATGTAAGTTCTTGAGCCAACGTTGGAGGCATGTTTGGTGACAGCACACTCAGGTCAGAGAAATGATGTCTTGAGGTTGGTTCCGATTCATAGTGGGAAAATTTCAGCTGGTCTAATAATGCAGGGAATCAAAACTAGCTCTTAGTCCTCTGCTGGTTAATGAAATAAATGGCATGAGGACACAAGACTCCCAAAACACAAGGGAACATCAGTACCACGTTGTACATCAGTAAGTCGCTGCAGTTGCTGTGTTTGTACAGGACATTTTGAAAGCATACAGTGGTCAGAGAATATTCAGGTCAGATACTATTCCCAAAGTTGCACTTAAAGTCTCTGGGAAATTGGTGATTACAAGCAATGGTCTGAGGAGATACGACTGTCTTCGGCTCCATTAAGTGAGCAGGTTCATAGCTCATAGCAGAAGTTTGATCCTGACTAGCAGAAGGAGATCTAAATGAGAATTAGTCCTTAATCTGTTTGGTTGGCTGAAAGTGAGAGAAGGATCTCACATACAAAAATCTGAATTAGTCCATACACGCCTGGAGAAGATTAGCACAGAAAGACATGGGAGCAAACTTTACCTAAAAACTATTTGGTACTACTCTAAAGAAGTGATACACCTTAAAGTAGCTTCTTATTCTCCATTAACTTTCTCAAAGTTGAAACATTGGATAAATATTAAAAAATTAAGTGAAATTATGCATATAATTTTCTTCAAAGAGGGTGGTGCTGTTCAAAATCAAGAAGCCTTGCACCACTCTTCACAGATGAAAAAACATCCTATATAGAGTATGGGTCCCTGAGGACTGTCAGGTATCATATATTCACGCAACCCTCTGGGCTCATTTGTTTACTTATTTGGGTAGTTCGGCTTACGGCCATGCAGCAAAAGCACTAAATAAAGAGCAACTTATGTAGTCAATTATAAACAACATTAAAATCAAAAAGATGTATACAAAATAGAGAACTTACTTAAACATATATAATCATGTTTACCAAACACAACAAATAACAGGAGATACAATCCAGCTACAATTATCTGGCTCAGTTAAATTATATATTACAGCAGTTTCAAATTTTGTTAAAATAATTACAAAAGTGATGATATAATATGCCTGTGATGCTGCTGTCACTGAAGATTGCTCTTGCAATAATACAATTCTTACTTTTTCCTCTCTTTGATTTTATAAATGTGAAGTAGGCAGGAGTAAATAATTTCTCTAAGTAATACGGAGTCTGTGGAAAAAATTGAGTTACTTCTGTTATGTCATCATAACATAGTAACAAGTAAATGTTATTATGCAAAGTATGCTGCTTAATGCCTAGAAGCTTCTCCATGAGAACCATATTCTGCTTAAATGACAGAAATATTACCTATGCTATTTCTTCTATAACACATGCAATAATATAAAAGGGTTTGGTTTGACAATGCAATTACAAGATAAAAATACTTGATGAAGAAGTAAAAAACATACCTGCAAATACTGGCAAGTGTCTAAATGGGAATGCATTTTACAGCTCTGGATCCTTTAGACTGTGGACACTCTTCCTTAGCTCTGTGCTGGTGACTGCTTTGTGACTGCATAACAGTTGCATTTAATGCCTATGAAGGTAAACAGAATTGCCTTGATTTGTACGGCACCAAGATGGTTTGTCTAGACTGTAAAAACCACATGAATCTAACTACATTTAAGATGTTTGCTCAGTTACAAACATAAATCCTTATGAACATGTGTTCAGAAGACATAAACCATGCAAAAGCTGGTTATGCTTGTATCAGTACATTACCATATGAAACTAAACTAAGTTTTGGGTTGGTTGTACCATCATATCCACTCCAGTAAAAGAGAAATTAAGAAAATTACCCTCCCTCACCAAAGAGGTGATTCCTAACTGTGTGTGAATTCCTTGTACAGAGTAAATCACTAATGATTTGTTTAAACAAATGCATTTTGCTTTGCATTGAAACGGATTGGGAATACACGGTTTCAACTCTTCTTATACAGACATGGCCTAAATAATAAAAACCCTATAAACCGTGTTAAACAGCCACAGTCTTTGCAGGAATTCTGCGATGTTTGTCATTTGGAAACATGGCCTAAGATGCAAAGCTCCTACCCAGATCGGTCTGAGCCAGCTCACATCTAAGTTTTGTTTTCATCCTCTAAAGACAGGGGGAGGTTACAGAGTTCTCACTGGGATATGAAGTTTCCAAAATACGAGGCTGCCCATGTATCCTGTCAACGTTCAGACCCACATATACCATTTAATTTACCATCATGAACAAAGAATATTCCATGAGGTGGTAAACTGAATCTCGCTTCTCGTTGTGCAAGCTGCTGACAGTTCGGAGGAAATCCAGATGCATTTGCATGGAGTAAACTTCTGTAAACATGTTCTGCACTCCAGCAAAGAAATAAATGTCAAGGTAAGCTTGGCAAGCGACAAAAAAGGATGAGTCATATTTCTCCAGTTTCATTCCAAAGATGTTATCTTTCACCTTCCTCAGTACTGTAGTCACCAGACTGACAATGTTTCTGCTCCTATATGGGAAACAGTATTCAAACACTATGGGTAAATGATTTAGTGGAGCCCCACAGTCATTTTTCACACATACTTTGTTTTCATTACCAAAATCTGGAAGGAATAAATTTCCATATGCAGCAATCAATGTGCAATTGCGTATCTAAAATGTTTATAAGTCACTCCTCATCCACGCTTTTAGCTGATATATTTACATTAAAATATATAGGATGAAGTCATTTTATGAAAGGCTTCTTGTTAAGTATTTAATGGAAACTGTTATGTCTATTTTGCAAAAGAAGAAACTGAGGAAGCATCACTAAGACCACATTTCCAAGCAATCATTAGCTTTGAGTTGTTTAACTTCTGATTAACCAAATTGACATATCTTGGAAACTCATTTTCAAGACTGCTGTACACTTGTTGTTTCAATTAAAGTCAACAGGACCCGTATGCACCTCTCAGGTCTGAAATTCAGGCGAACTACTGAGAAATCAAGGAATAAGGAATGAAAGGCCACTTTTGAAAAGATTTGCACAACATTACATGTGATGTCTGGGACACAGCCCAGAACGAAACTCAGTCCCCTGGCTCTCAGTCCAGAGAATTAACAGAGTAATTATCATTCCTGCTAACACTACTGATCAGTAAGTATTTTCCTAAAAGAAGCATAGAAAGTCTAGCTCATCCCTATTCCCTTCTGGTTTGTTAATCCAACTACACCTAATTAATATTTTTTCTCTGGAATGATTAATTATTCTCACTTTAGTGAACAGAAGTCAGTACATGATACAAATATTGTGATATTAAATGGAGAATCCAGCAGTTTATAAAAGGTTTTCAGCTGAGTTCATCAGTGGTTTATGCTAATCAGATCTCTCAGGTGAAACTTTATGTATGATGTATTCCTTTCCTCTCATGATCTAAGGTGTTGTCATTTCTGTTTTCAATTACATTTTTTAAAAGCTGAAATACATAGGAGAGTTCAATGTTTACAAAATCAATGCAATTTGAATATTTACATTCCTAATATCCCAGGATTGTGACTTTTTTTGTACTATCCAGGTAAGGTTTTTAGATAAAGAGATTCCAGATTGCTGTTTATTAAAAATTACATTTATTCTTGGCCCTATTCTCCTACCATTACTCATACAAATACTAATTCTTGAAAATGCAGTGGAAATGTTCTAATGACATGGTGTTAGTCTGCATGATTAGCATTGCAGAATACAGCTAGTTCATTTTTTTGTGGTAAATTTCTACCTAATCCAGGTGATATAATCCAGATTGTATCTGGATTATAAAAGCATTTGTGGTCTGTTGAATTCACCAGCAGGCTGGAGATTTCTAAGCATGTCAACTTAAGACAATATAAGTATAAATAAAGCTCATCATTTACAAAGGAGATGAAAGCTATGCTTCAATGCATTCTTGTTTATTGCTTACGTACATCAATATGTGTGCTGATGCACAGAGAAGACATTTATTTCCATGCCAATGAATGACACCAAACCTATTTTGAAAAAGCAAAGTCACTACATTTTCATTCAGTTCTGCTTAATGTCCTAGCTAAGTACAAGAAAGAGAAGTATCCTGAAAATCCATTCGGAAACCTTATAGCAAGCATCTCCAAGCTAGTGATAGAAACATTTCCAAGACATGCATCTTGGTGTTATTGCTTTAGAAATCTCCCAAAATCAGGTTTCTATATTTGGGAATGATTTCTGGTTCCTCTTGGTTATGAAGAAATCAGAAAGAGTTCTTACAGCACTGGCCCTGGGAGCTTCAGTTTTACCATTCTCAGGGTCTGTAAGTAAGTAGAGATGTGCAAGAGAGAAACGCTAAAAGCGAGAGTTGCAATTCTGGTTCAGAGAAGCTCTGATCTTATCTGCATGGATTCATTCAGCTTTGCTTTATCCACACTTAGCAATGTGATTCCCTCAGCTATGCCTGTGCACATCCATTGAAGCAACTGGGGTGACAAGACCCCAGGAAACTATCAGCCCCTGTATGATAACAGCCAAATAAGATCTTCCCTTACATCTTCCATCCCTCATCACCTTCTCTCCCTGCCTACCTCTCATACATCTCTTCCTTTGCATTTCCATACGTCAGCAGCTATCAGTTCCCTGCTTCCTGCCACTCTCTCTCATAGTATCTTTATCTTTGTTTTTTAAGCATTGAAGAAACAGATAAGTGAATTAGACCTGTCAAATCCACGCATATTGTGTAGTCATGCTCTATCACCGTGAGATGTGTTTACTGTGTCCTCCCTCTGTACCTCTTCCCCAGTTACTCAGTCTCAGATCAGACTTTCAGGGTGGAACTCATCTCTCCTGACTTCAGACATGAACCCGTGAGCCAGCCTCCCATCGTCCTACCTTACAATGGAAAGAAATAGGTGCTTGGAGACATGATTCATCTCATGCATTTGAGGTTCCTACCTTTGGATGAAACTACTTGAATCTTGGAAGACCCTCTTTCTTTCCACTGACTAGAAGGGTAGCCCAGATAACTAGCTCAACAGCTGACAGTCCCATTCGAGATACTTACATTGGGTCAGACAGATCTTGAATTGTCCTACCCCATGTAGATTGGAGGAAGCCAAAAGGAGTTTGAAATAGGGAGATGGTAAAAACCACAATTCCAGCTCTAAACAGAAAAAGAAACAATTTAGAGTTGGCAGTACCAAACAGCTATCTACTGTTGCATGTTTTTTTGTGCAATTGACCTTTTTAAGTTGGCAATTTGTATGTTATACATAAAACAAAGGTTCAACAAAATCCAAATCAACAGAGACTGTAATCCCCAAAATGATCTGGTAGAAAAAGCTTTTACACTACAGGTTTGGCTTGATGCTTTAGATGTTACAGCTGCCACTCTTCATCCAGTTTCTGAACACTAAGGATTGGATATATGGCCCTGCAAGCATGGAGGTGAGGAATCATAAGAAAAATAAGCACGCTGATTCACATGAAAAGTATGTGCCAAATAAAGCCTTAAATCATTTTATGCAGCCTGTCATTCAAACATATTTGACTGTCATCCAAATTGTTGGAATTGTCTTTCATATAGAAAAAAAAATCTGTTTATTTTTAGGATAATTGGAAAAGCAACAGATTATCTTCCAATTAATGAATAGGTCAAGTTGTTTTTATAAGCTTAATAGTATTTTCCATTGTCCCTCCCTCCTTAACACCTATCTTCATTGCCTAATCATTCACATACTTTTATTTTTTTGCGTTTGGGTGAGTCATGAAGTGCACATTATGATGATAAATATATAATCTCTGCTTCCCTTTAGTGTTAACTCAGCGGTGTGATTCATGCCATAAACCTATTTTACTCATTCTGTCCTTTGTTGTTCATAACCTTGACTCTGTTAACATCAACAGTACTGCTGGAATCACATGTTTTTACTTCAAAGTGAACATAAAGGCTTTATCTGCTTTACATTTTATAAATTCAGTCTGGCACATTTTTTTCTATTACACCAGTTATTCACATGAAATCACAAATGTTATTGTAATGCAAGCTGAAGAAACTCACCTTATATATGAAGGTGATATTTCCCCTATATGGTGGGATTTAACTGATTTATTTGAGTTAATTAAATATTATAAAAGATATTTAAGAAGCTCTTTCTTTCTTTTACAGCTTACACCACAATTTCAAGTTCAGCTGGAACTACTTTCCAGTGCCGTGTTAGAAAATCGATGCACCCTCTGTGTGTGGCCCAAACAGAATCATACATGGGGCTTTCTTGCCCGACTCCAAAGACTATACCTATATTCACACCATCCTTGAAATGCGGAGTATGTACTTTGCTTCTCTGATTTCATGTGAGTAACAAATGAATTTGTAATAGTTCTGAGACTGTAGTGGTTGATGATCCTGACTGAGAGCAATTACATGTGTGTCATTAAAGCAATGTGTAGCTGAGACGTAATATTCTAAAGATAGTAATACATCATTATGTGTGCTTGTGACTGAATAGCAAGGGAACATAAGACCTTTCTTAAGAGGAAGTTACTGGAAAGTTAAACAAAAAGCAACACAATATGAGTTGTTTTCTGAGCAATCCTTTCAGAAATAGGAGGCTCCATCTTGAAATGAAATCACTGATTCACCACTTTGGGGAGTGAGGAGTCTTCCACTCAGAGGAAGACAGGATGATTACAAGTCGCTGGGTAATGATAAGGTGGAGAGAAAATGGTGAGATCTTTTGGACGTGAACACAAAAGTACACGCACATGCTGTGGGAGTCTCCGAAAGCAGAAAGATAACCTTTTTCAGCTTCCAGCCTTAGAAAAGACAAGCAAGTGCAGACACTGTTTCTTGTAGCTACAGGAGGTGCTTTTTTTTTTTCTGAAAACAAGTAATTTCAAATAAAATATTTTGTCCAGTGATAACCAATAACTGATCGCCTGCCTTTCCATTCAGGACTGAATACATGCCAGATTTATATGGAAGGGGCTTTGCAGGGAAGTGATGTGGGATTACGTGCTATGAAGTTAAGAGGTGGAGGGAGCAACGAGGGGCAGGTGGTGGTGGAGGAGACTGGGAAGCTTCCTAAACTGGCTTCTCCCTGGTAAATCTTTATTTGTTGCTCCAATGGGACAAGACCTACTGAATGCAAATCTGCTAAGATAACCAGATTGAATAGCCCTAGACCAGTTCTTGGTCCAGCCCTAGACCAGGAAATTGCATGGCAAATTGACTGAGTGATGTCTTTTTCACTCATGCAAATGGAAATATTACTATTAACTTCAGTGGGTCAAGACACGTACATTAATTACAGCACCTACTGGGACTTGCTCTTTAAATGTCTTATTTGACCACAGATGTTTGAACACCTTTGGTAGACATTTCATTCACAATGTTTAAACAGCAATAAAACTTAATTTTCCTTTTTTATTCAAGGATGGAAGTTGGAGTAAGTTTTGACAGAATTCAAATTTCTATGGCTAATTTTAATATTAAACAAGGAAGTGGTGTACTACTTGAAAAGCTCCTTTCCTTGGAAATCTAATTTGTGGCATAATGTTGAAGAAAGAGGCCAGGACACTTGCTGTCCTGTTTACTATGGTTATCAGCTGAGAACTAGTGTATGCACATTATGGAATGGTTAGTTCTTCTGGTACAGCTTACATATCTGGAGCTTTTTTCTTTTTTTTCTTTCTTTCAGGATGACCACTGCCTGCTTACCCTGGCTTCAGGGGAGTGCAGCGTGCAAGAGCAGCTATTTCCATACCTACGAGCTAAACCGCCCCTGCGACGTCTCACCGGCCTGTCCCACATCCACCCTTTCTGTGGTGCGCTGTGCCCTCCGTCCGTCCATCCCTCCCTCCCCAGGTGGAGACACGGCGTTCTCCCACCCACGGCCCCAGCTCCTCCGGGGCTCAGCCGCCGCTCTGCAGCAGGTCTGACTGGATCTGATGTCTGCCAGAGACTGCCCTTCAGCAGCCAAGCCTGAGAAGGTAAGCGCAGTGACTGAGAAAGGCTTCTCCCAAACAAAATATGACTTATTCATAGGAACAGAGCACTACACTCGGGGAGAAAAATGTTAACATGAGACAAGACAATGTCTCACTTGAAAGCTAGGCAGGCCTAACTCTTCCTCAGACCCCCCTTTCTGGATGGAAATGCCTCTGAAGAACTTCACTTTTCTTAGCCTCAGAGCACATTTCTTTTTTATAATCAGGCAGCCCATCTGTTTTCTGTGTCCACGAGCTTCTCTTGCCAAGCTCATCTGGTGAAGAAACTAATGGACACTGGAAACATTCCCCTGACTGCCCTGCTTCATGTACTGCATGCTGCACATCAGCACGAGAGGACTCCCTGTTTCTAAAATTGAACTGTCTCCTTATTAACAGCCTCATTTCCCGGGACACTGAGCTAGCAAATCAGAGGCACGTGACTTGCCTGGCTGTGCTGCCTCCAAGCTCTGCCTTCCTGCAACATGTGCGTCTTCCCTCCGAGTTCACCGCAGGTAATTTTGTCTGTAAGTACTTGTAGGTGGCTGGCTATCTACTTTATCTACTCTAATATCCCAGCTTATTGCACTGGGAATCTGGGGAAAACTCTTGAAATTCTTTGTCTCCTTGCTGCTTTGACAGACCATGCCATGAGAAAGGGACATGTAATATTCAAAAAGATAATGAAGTGTCTCCCAAGATCTCTATAGTCGATTTTAAAACTGTTTAGGAAGCTTCTTGTTTTGTGTTTCATTTAATCATTAGTTGGCAACAGATCAATTATTCAGTCATTTGCACTCAAAGAGTAATCTGTAAAGTATTCATAAATGCAGATGAATCTTTTTAATGTAGTGTGTATATATATAATAAAATCAAAGCTCCTACTTAATTTTGTGTGTTTTAAAATTCTGCACATTAAATATGAATGGCATTATCTAAAGATATAATCTAGGGTTTTCTTTTTCTTAAAAGCTGCGACTATTATCTTGGTTCAGGAAGTAAATTAAGTACTTCAGAATATAGGCTATCTTTCTGAATATAGAAAAAAATGGGTGGGACAAATATTTGCTGCATCTTGTATTACTTGTAGGGAGTAGTTGCTTTCCTTGTGTCATTGCAAATGATATAAACATGTTATTACTTGCTTGTTGGCATACAGGCTAGAAATAAACTTCTTATCTATTTAATATATGCCCTTCTGCTGGATCTCAGGTTTCTATCCAATGAATTCAAGAGTTACTCTCAGCTTTCAGGCTATGAGTTAAAACTCAGCCCCACAAATGTCAATGGGAGGTTTGCCATTACATTAATTGGGACCAGGATTTCACTCAATGAGTATTTCTTGGAGAAGATCTTAAATACTGTGTTAAAAATCAAATGAGGAAAATCTCAGCTTACAAGTATGTAAGGCATTCATTTCTATCCTGATGTAAAATGACTTGTCAATACCCAGAGGCAGTTAAATTAAGCCTGGTTAGAGCTTTTACTTGCGGCTAAAAATTCAGCAACTAACCTCTAGAATAGATTTTGTTTTTACTAAGAGAGAAACAGACTCCAGATATTTAGCTTGTGACATAGTTATGATTTATTTTAGACCATGCATCAGTCTAGAGTAGATGGCTTAATTTGCCAATGTCACAGGTTGGTTGTCTTAGAAGCCCTTCTAATTGTGCTTTAAGGTTATGCATAAAGTTATGTGTAATTGTGCATAACGTTCTGTGGACAGCACAATGTGCAGGCATTTTTCCTGACAAAACAAATGAATATGTTACCAAGGATTTTTGTCTTAAAAAGCAATGTGTCACTTCAGCGACAGCTGATCAGTAGTGCTCTTTAGCTAAAGAAATTCAATTGCTACTTGACAGCATGAAGATTAGTAACTTCTTAATACACCCAACAACAGCATCTTGGATTTGGAGCTTACATCAATAATACTATAGCCTACGCATACTATGCAATAATACACAACATTTCACAGATGCTGTTCCCTTAATCATTAGGCTTTCAATTGGAGCAGGAAGAAAATAATACAAGCTCACTACATAAAAATACAGTCTTGCTATTTCTGCGTAAACTTTTCAACACAAAACAAGTTCGGATCATCGGAGTGGTGAAGAGAGTGTTCAGTGCAGCACCCAGGCTGTGCAAAACCGGCTTTACGCCAACTTTATTCTCTCCTGGTTGTGGAACCCTATTGGGGCTGGTGTATAGCAGAGAGTTTAAAGGCTAGTGTAGATGCCAGCAGTCTCAAAAGGGCTGTTTTAGTAGCCAGGATTATTGGAGCATAAAGGAACCACAAAGCCCGTGCTCTCTGACTGCCTTGTGCCAATAGCACGCAGCGAGGGAGCAACAGAAGACGCTTATAGCATACGAGGTTTTTGCTGTTCTCAGGGAATCTCTTCATGACCAACTCCTCTGGGATCCTGGACTCACACAGATCTGCCCTGATTGACCAGCGCACTGTTATAGTTTTGGAGAGACAGCTGAAGTGCTGCAGATTACATTTTAAAGACGTGATGCTGACAAATTAAGTTCAAAGTCTTAGCCGGGCCCTTCCAAGTGGCAGCTCTCCAGGGCTGGACAGTTATAGCAGTAACTTCTATAAATCTTTTCAGAAGCTCCTTGAGCTTCAAATACTTCCAACATTTCGTCATTCCCTTTAAACAGGGAAATTGCCCAATCCCTTTTGGAGGTCAGCATAATTATACTCTTGGAAAATAATAATAATAATAAAAAAAGTTTAAAAAGCAGAACACTGTAGTTCACACCACGTGACAGAATTAGTTAATTCTCACAGTAAATACTGGCAAAAATGTTAATACAATGGCTGTCTTAGATGCACTCCTGTAAATTTATGTTCATGCAAAGAAGTGCAAAAAGACCTTTTAAGAGATTTGTTTGGGACCCTTTGTAGCTGGGGAGTAGTTTAATTTCAGATATAAAACCTCTGCCAAGCTGTGTACGTCTCACTGTACAGTGTGCATTCCTTTATTTAAACATGTCCCAGACAAAACCAACTGGACAAAATGTTTGTGTTGTTTTAGATCTACTGCCTTTTCCTCCATCATATTTGCTTGCTACTGCTATCCTGTTAATTAGCATTCTAGAATATTTTGGAGGAAAGAAAGGTGAATGCAAGTGTCAAAGAAGTCTCTCCCATCTACAGCAATAAAACTGATCGCATTATAACAGCCAAAAGCTCACAGGACAGCTCACAGGACAGCTCACAAGACAATAGGAGCTATATGCTCATCCAGCTGGATACCCCTATGAATGATTCAAATAAAATATCACTTGTTCATAAATGAAAACTCTCCTGTGAACTCACACTTTACAGTAAAGCCTCTAATGAAGGCATGCTTTTTTCCTGTCGTGACTGAAGTCATCTTGATAAAATTTAGCATCCATCTTCACATACTGCATGTATAACAAAACAAAACAAAAGAAAACAAACCAAAAGAAATCAGATGATAGAACCTGGGGCAACTTTACATGGCTTCAGAAGAAGAGATTCAAACTGATGAAGATTCAAAAAGAAAATGAAAGGAAATATGAATCTGGCAAATTGAACAAAGGCGATGCACTGTGTTTGGACCCTGCTACGTTTCAGACTCTCAAAATACCTTCACTTGGCAGGGCACTACACTGCCTATCACTCAATTTATTTTTTACACTGATACATGATGAAGGTGATTTTGGTGTTCACACAATGTCTTAATTGAATTAATTCATCTGACACAAAATCATCTCCATTTCCTACACAGAAAAAAGGAAACAGAGTTAGTGCCATTTACACCACCTTAATTGAATACTCACATAAAAGAGCTGCTGGATTTATACCAAGTTTTCAGGAAGGTGAAAATCGCAAGAAGAGGAGATCCAAAGGACTACTGGATGTGAGAAACTTTTCCTAAAGCATAAATTGTTACAAGTTCATAACTTCAGTTTAAGAAACATATTTTGATTTCTACTTAGAGGTGTGATCTAAAAGAGAAGCTTTGCGATTACTAAAAAGAGCAACATGCTATCCAGGAGAAAACAGATTGTAACTGGAAGAAACCCACCAGTGTAGCTGTGATGCTGGCACAGTTGCCCTTTCGGCACCGTGTGGCGGAGCGGATGAAGGCACAAGGCCAGCGGAGGTGAGGCCCTTCCAGGCAAAGCACGTGGGAACAGCAGGATGGAGCTGAGGAGGGGGATGGATACCTCTGTGAATTAAAAAGTGGGTGGTGGCCTTGCAGGGAGAAGAGCAGCAGTAGCAAAGAGCAGGGCCAAACCAGAAAAGATCAAATTGCCTTAATTTTAACAAGCAATTAATTATATATTGGGGTGGGGTTTTTCATCAGTGAAGAAATTTTATGTGTTCCTATGAACTAAAAAATGCACGTTTAACAAAGTCTCAGCATGGCTTGCATAGCACCTTAAAAAACAAAGCCTGTGTTTACAAGAGGAGTACTCAGAGAGCCAAGGTGTAAGGCCTGTGAGGAAAAAGGAGCTTTGCCTGCTACAGTACTTAAATACTGAATCATTTCCAGTATTCTGTGCCAGACAATCATTCTGATGCATGTAAGTTGTACCAGTATGATCTGATACGTCAAGAGGCAAGTAGGTTACATCAGTTGTCGTGATCTTATCAGAACACAAACCCCGTGTCTCTTTTTTTGTGTTCAGTGCATCATTTCCCAAACTGTTTTTCATGTTCCCTTCACAGAAGAACGTTTCCATTCATTGCCTGCTAATTCCTCGATGCAATTAACGTGTCCCAGCATAATTCCTTTAGTTCATTACCTGCTGCCTGAGCATAAGCCCAGAATTTGTTTAGCTGTCGTTCTACTAGCCTGAAGGCTATTTCAGTCACTAAGAGAGCAACTCAGTTGCCTAACTTGGGTGCCTGATGCTATTTGAGAAGCTCTGGGGTATCTAAGCCACCCATCAGAGCTGATAACACAAGATCCGTGGGAGACCTACACCCTTGTCAAGCGGCAAGTAGAGACGAGGGCGGATGACCTTTGGTTCATGTGAAGTTACACAAGCTGCCTACATTTGGTTAACTGGATTGAGCCTCAACAGCTGATCATAAACATGTTATTGTGCCATGGAAGGTTCATCTTAAATATAAACACGCCTGTTAACTTTTCCTGGTGCTGTACATCTCTTCTTGCAGTCTATTCTCCAAAAAGCAATAAATTATGCTCTACCTCATGTAAAGGAACCTCAAATACAGGAAGCTAGAATAACGTTCACAAGTAAACTGTTATTTACATGTTTATTCATTTGCCATATTAAACGTGCATCATTCAGTTTCTAAGCTTGGGTTTCAGTAGCCATAGAAACTGAAGAAGACTAAAAATGGCATCACTTATTTCCTTTTTTGTTTACTGATCTTGAAAACAATCCCTTAATCTGCAATCTTGTATTGTATTTCCTGCCCAATTGCTTCCAATCTAATTTTATGTCAAATACTGTATATAACTTAAAAATCATTATCAGGTACCTCATATTTTAGCGTTTCATATTAAAACTGAAGCAATGGTTCAATTGTGGTACTATTTCATTGCACTTAAAAAAATTTGCTTTCCTTGGTGACTCTGTCCACCTTATGGGTAGATGTTTTCATATACTGTGTTCCTACTTTATAGGCCTACCGTTTTTCATTGCTTGCTACATACCCTCCTTGGCTGCTGCTGAGAATGATGTTTGCAGGAGGAAACAGATCGGAAAGTACAGATGCTAGAAAAATACTTAGCACCTCAAAGCTGTTCCTATGGCAACTGAGGCCTACAGAAGTACTAGAACTTATATGAAACCTCATGTAGTTTTCAAGCGTGGCATTTTTGCAAATGCTGATCATGATAAAAATACCATATTATACCATTTTTTCTGTTAAACTTCCTAGACATACATGAAAATGTATTTTTATGCACAGACTTCTTTTGATATCATGACTAATTCATTACTCAATTATGCTTTTGGGATGTCAATTGCCATACCACACTACTGGATTTAAAAAATAAAATCATATTAATATTAAAAAAGGAGATGTTAGTCATACATATTCAAGTATGTTACCTTGAATAAATTCAGTTTTTTAATGAAATGTAAGCACCTAGGATTAAAAATCTCCTTTATTTTTCATAGCAGCTTTATACGTATATAAATCTAGATAAAAAATTAACCTTGTATGTATTTTCCTGTGTGAGTTGCCTCCACTCTCTGAAATAGATGCAATGATATTGCATCTATCATTGCAATAGATTAGAAAGTCCTGGTGGTCCAGGAGCTTGATGTGAAACTTGAGATTTGCCACTTATGCCTGGCTTATGTCTGGCAGAGCTCACCCCCTCTGCCCAGGGCTGGATTCGAGGTACTGCACATCCTGATACTAGGGTGAAGCCTCGTCCTGCTTGTGTGTCCTACCTGGTGCAGAGGGGACAAAGCAGCGAGAGCAGGGTAATCAGCAGTTCTCTTTGCTATGAGGTAATGTCTTCCTTCGCTAACACACCCTCTTGTATACACAGCACTTAAATACACAGAAAAATAACCACATGACAAAACATAGGGATGATCGAGGCTGAGGGTGCTCAGTCCTTGCTCCAGTGGTAGCTGGAGTCTTAGCAGCAGCAACTGCAGTAGCACCCACGTGTATATGGCTTTCCTGTAGATGCTTCACCAGTGCCTGCACACTGCTAGCCCACAAGTTTGAGCCTGTTCCAACTAACGTGTACACGGACAAGGGTATGTGACTACAGCCCCATGGTCCAGCCATACTGCCGTCTCTCCAGATCCTACTGGCTCACTCTGTGTGAACCATCTGGCGGCATGCTCAGTGAGAGGTGCTTGTCTTATGGGTCAGGTGAAGGGAATTTTCCACATTAATCCATCTCCAGAAGTGTATTTACCTCTGTGCTCTCATGAGATTTGCTGTTTTCCAACACGATAGATCTTTGCTCTGCATCTTCAGCTTTTCTGTGCACCAAGCCTTTATAATTCACACAAGTTAAAAAAAAAAAAAAAGTTTCTCTTATGCTTCAGTTGGTCCCTTGTCCCAGGCTGTTTCCAGCTCAATAGCCAACTACTAAAATTTAACATTCAAATTCTTCCTGGGAAATATAGGCAAGAGTCTTGACAGCAAAAATGAATGTCCATGCAAGGGCTGCATGATACAATGATTTTAAGGTAATAATTACTTGCTAGTGTTCTTCTTTCTCAGCCACTGAAGATTTCACCATCAACAGGGTCTTTCAGGCTTTCTCCTAGGACCGTATTTTATTAATATAATTCAAATACAAGAAAGTAACAGAACAATCCATCATCTTGCATTACTGGGGTCCTTAAAATGATATTTCAGGCTGTGTTTCTGTCCAGCCTCCTACTTGATCCTGAGTGGGGGCCTACAGTCACCTCCAATGTGATTGAAGAGGCCATGTAGACACCATTCTTTACTGAATATCCCATTGGAAGGGACCTGGATTAAGGCCTCTCACAGAACCTTCCCTGCTTTTGGATATTTTTCTTACAAGCTGTTTTACCGCTATTGCCCTCAGTTACCATGATACGACACAGAGGAATGGGTAATCCTCGGAGAGATTTGTCTGGAAATCAAGAAGTAGAAGACACCAAGTGCCATCCTCTACTATCACAAGCACTGCATCAGAAATGTATCTATATGTAAAATGCAAAAGACCTTAAAAATCAAGGGTTTGTTTTAAAATAGTAAAGCAAAAGTGACATCCAGTGGCCTGCAAATCCAGACAGATTGTTTGGAATTCATATTACAAAAGCGCTGCAGAATTTTTCAAAGGCCATTTCATCTTCCTTGCTGACTTCCATGAATTTGCTCTTCAGTAGCCTCTTTTATAAAGTTATAATTTGACTTACAAAATAAAAACATTGTGCTAGAGTGGTGAACAAATTTGGTTTGAATGCATAAGGTCCTCAATAACACCGCAGTGAATAAGAAAACATTTAAAGATTGCATATAAGGTCAAGAAGGAGAAAGGTTAACTTCACAAGGATTTGAATACTTCATTCTTGACACTGAACCTAAGGAATGCTTTATAATTGCTTTCTAAAATTAGATCAACATGAGTGTAGACATTTTATAGGCAATTTTATAAATGTGAGTAAATAATGAGCTTCATAAGATGTGCTTTCTGGCTAAACATTTCCCAGACTGCTCTGCAAAGAGGTCCCAATTCCACAACGTGCTAATCATCTTCTAGGACATGATAAAGCCCCATGGGAAGCAAGGTCCTTCTGCGAGGACTGAACCATGCAGCAAACCAACAGTTCTGAGCAAAACTGGAAGAGCCACACAAATGCAAACACAGTGATAGGAGACAACCTAAACCGCCATGAAAAGGAGTGAAGAACATCAGCACCCTGAAACCAGGGCAGGCAGGGAAGCACTAGGCTATGACATTTTGCAAACCCAAACTATTTTGCAATGTGCTTTTGTCCTGCCTTCTTAAGCAAGACTGATTTCAGATGGATAAACCTGCCCATGTAACTCTGCTAATGCACCTCTGTCCAGAACTGCTCACAGGGTTTTTTTCTATGAAGAGACTAGATATAAGCAGTTTTCAATTGCTGGACATCTGCCTTCTGGTACTAAAGGCTATCAATACACACAGTAAGTCCCAGAAAATAAATGGGAGAAAACAAAGAAAAAAATACAATCAAAAGGTGGCTGTACAGACAAGGAAATGAACAGTGAAAGATGATAATCAAAAAGACAGGAGCAAGAGGCATTGCAAAGGAGGAAAGCCTATGCAGTTGCTTTGTCCTCCTCCCTGGAGCAACCCCTAGTAACAGGAAGACTATCCAATACCACCACAGAGTCACCTTTTTCTCTTAGTAAACCAAGACCTGAGGTAGTCACGTTTTCTCACGTGCTCTCTCTCCCTCTCTTAGAGTTGTCTAGTCATCATATTGGAGACAGTTTCAAAGGCAAATAGACTGTCACATCAATTTTCACTTGGTCTTCAGATTTACCTAAATGAGAAGGCCTGTCTGTATTCAATAACTTTTAAAAACAGTTGAAGAAAAGTTAGTAAACCACTAACTCTTCTGAATTCTTTCAAGGGCAAGAGGCTCTAGAATAGACACATTTTGAGCAGTGACAATCTGGATCCAGAAAGACTGCCAGTCAAAAATCACATGAAAGGAGCGTGGTAAGGAAGCGAGAGAAGTCCCTTCAGAACAGCTAAAGAAATATAAATATCCTTGATCTTTCCAGCTTGTGCCTCTTAAGCAGAAACACTCAGCCGCAGACTCAGAGGACTTGGGAAGCTGCTGAACGAGTACTAGTGGCTCCTTTCCTGACTCAGGGGGTAACGGGAGACTGAGATTGCAACGGTTCTTCTGCAGTCGCCACTGTAGTCACATCTGCTGAACAAGAAGTGCATTTGATGAGGGATTGGTACTTTTCCATTAAAAATAAATAAATCACAGTTCCCTCTATTGACATAGCAGTCAGGCACCAGGCACCTTTGTAATCAGCCTTCCCACAGATGGACAGTCTTGTTTGGGTATCTTTCATTTGCAATACAAAGCTAAAAGAGGAAAGAGAACTAGAACACAGCCACCAAATTTGGCAGCTTTCCCTTTGAATATTTTTCTAAGGATTTTGTCTATATGAGTTCTGAGCGCGAATGCCAAATGACATTCAGAAGAAAAAGATTAAGCTGATAAAACTGTGCAGCAGGTTTTTTCTACTATTTTGGCTGCCTGTGGTACAGAAATTACATTACATTTTTTGCTTGATTAAAATGAAAGGAAGTAAAAGTAGGTACTCGCCTTCCTTTTTAATTAAACTGGTTAAAAAGGATCATCTGCGTGTTTGTCCTTTCATTCCATATTTCACTAGCCAAATGGGATCTACTGAACGAGGTAGCAATTTTTTTTGCAGGTATCTACTCACTTTATCTGGATGCCTCATTGTTAATAGTCTCTTCTGCCCAGGCAGCTGTGCCTATGATAGCAGAACAACATGTTCCCTCCAGTACAGCGTGTGGAGTTATTTCATGTCCAACCAGAGATAAAATGTAAGCTACTCAAAAGGAACTTCCAAATCACCCTGTAAAAGGAAACTGCAGAGAGACAAGCTGCTGGCAAGATGAAAGGGTTATGTTAAGGACTTATTGACCATATTTCTCTTTCATCGGGCTGGATTATGCAATCTGCCAGGTGCAGAATACTTGCAGTTTCTAAGAGCTGAGCAAGTATTACAGATATGTGCAGAGCGAATACCTTCATTTAAATGACATGCTGGGAAAACAAAGTCATTTTGCATGGAGGTCAGGATGTGGAGGCAACAGGTGGCAGACACAGATATTTTGGAATGGTTCTTCCACACTTTGGAGCATGAAAGGGAAGAGATTTAATCTGCATTGTTACAGGGGTCGGTGGATGTTTCCCTTCCCTATTTAGACATATTTACTGAGAAGGGAGTGAGACCACCTGGTAATATATTTTTAAGCTTAAGTATTCCTGCAGCACAGGGCTGTGGGGAGCTGGAGACCGGCCCTGCTGCAGCATCACTGGAGCAGGGACTGATGGTCCCAGGGGGATGAAATGGGGTCCTGGGCTGTTGGCAGGGTGGGGGGAGCCCCGGGGAGGGGTCAGGAAGCCCTAAAATAAAGAAACAGTTTGCACTGGGTGCCGAACTTTCAGTTGGCTACATTTAAATGAGGTTAATCCCCCATAGTGGATCTAGGCTTACTCTATCTAATGCTTCAGGATGCATTTTATCAGGCAACATTCGCACTAACTGATTTGGGAATCTTAAACTTACTTAAGTGCTGTGTTTTCTTTACCCTAGCCCTTTGTCACTTGGGTGATTTGTGCCAGCCATCTGGTAGCAGATGTCCTTTGCAGAGAGTTCTGCAGCAAAACGGCATTAAACACTTTAGCCTTCTCAGCATCATCTGTTTATATCTTTCCTCCCCTCGGTGCAGGGGACCAAAGCTTTCTCAGCCTTCCTCTTACTATTAGTGCAATTACAGAAGGATTTCCTGTTACTCCTTACAGCCATAGACTTTCTGCTTTTTTCCTCCCCAATAGCCTGTCGCTCTCTTACTGTTGCAGCCATGCTGGTGTTTTTAGCATTCTTCTTCTGCACCTGGGTGGGTAACAGCCTCCTGCAGTGCTGGCTCCCTTTCCCATCCTCCGGTCTCCCAGCTTATTTGTTTCCCTCTGACTTTACCTATCACCCTCTGAGGTTGGTGAAATCTGCTTATTTTGAGTATCTATTGCCTCATACTGTTCCTCTTTTCAGAAAATAGGGAACTCCGCAACTTCAGAAACAGCCCAGGCTGTCCCCATCGTGATCTCTAAACTTGTTGAATAGTTAATCCTAGCATATTATTTTTCCAAGTACTTAAAGCACTTCATTACCACTCCCATCCTTTGGATGTAGAAATGTAAAAGCACTCAGAAATCAAAATAAACTTCATGTCTCTTGCTTTTGTGTGCTGAAACAGTCGCTCACCAATGTGTTAGCATATGAAGAGGACAGAAAAATTTATTCTATTTTTTAAAAATGTAAGTCACCCTTGGTACAGTAGACTCACAGTTCAAAGACAAAGATAAATACAACTCTCAGGTCTCGCATTCTAATTGAGCAATCTGCTGGAAACATGAAAACTGCAGACAGCTTTTAAAGAAGTTGTTTGTACTTTCACTTAGATTCTCTGCAAAACTGCATGATAATTTAAATCTATAGGATCTCACCCACATTCCAATGAAACCAATGGAGAATTTCTTGTACTCATTGGTGGATTTTAGCCATGACTGAAAGTATGGAGCAAAATAAGATGTTCAATATTTTAACTTAAATCTCAATAATCAAAATTGGGAGGGATAATTTTAGTTGTTTGTTTATATCCATAATATTATTATGTTTATGATTACCATCTCTTATTTTGTTAGCTTTATAAGAAGCAGAGAGTGTTCTTAAAAAAACCCATTATTAATGATCGTGTGCAGGGATCTTGTAAAATGTAGACTAAAATATCCCTCTAAAACACAAATAATTGTGTTTTAGCATTAGCTTTAGCTTCACTGTGTTTCTGAGTAATTCATACCACTTTAAAAGCTTAACAAACAAATAAAAAATTATAAACAACAAATTACCAAACTATTTGTTCAATTCTGTACAAGCATAGTTCAGACCTAGGAAGAGATGAAAAACAATGGAGGAAGTAGAGGACTATTATGTCTTATTTATTTTCCTCTCTTCATGGGCAAGGTGGAAAAACACAAAAGATGTTTAGAAGAGAAGACGAAGCAATATTTTTATCTCCTGCTCTTCATTTTCTCAGTCGAAAAAGAATTACAAGCAAAACGTGGACATCCCCAAAACAGCAAAATTTCCTAAGTGCGAAAGCATGCTTTTCAAAATCAATACTTTGATGAAAATGAAACTATATCAGTATTTTTATGAAAAGAAGATCTTTGAAATTAAAATACTGACCAGAACCAAAAATTTTTTCTAATATGACATAAACTGTTGGCATCTGTCGATGTGCAATGGCAGCAATAAGTATTTCCAGGTTTTTGCTTGTTTATTTTGGGGAATACTTTGCAAATGGAACTTGCACCATTCTGGGCAAAGATGAGGCAAAGCATGGTCCTGGGATGCCCCACAAAACTGTTTCGTCCATCATTGGAGAGAGACGCAGTATTTCTAAAAGGTGAATTAACAGGTTGATAAGGATTTAGCTCAGAAATCCCAGAGCAATGAAGCATCTGAGAGGGGTGTACTTATTTCAACAGATCTTGATTTAAAGCAGAGGGGAGCTGGTGGTTGAGCAGCCCGGCACCTATTCCCCACGGCAGTGAGGGGAGCTGCGTGCCGCAGCAGTGCCGCGTGTTGGCATTCCAGCTCCTGCTCCCAGACAAAAGGAGCTTTCATTTAAACTGAGAGGTATTGAGTAACGAGCCTCCGCACAACACAACAAACTGAACACAACTGTCTCAAGCGAGGCTCTATTAAAGCATGGGAAATTTGCCATGGCCCCATGATTTATCATTTTAATTGGAATAAGACAGATTCCATCAACGATTACGGAGCAGAACAGCAAGAAATATATGTTTTTCTTTAGCAGCTGTTATTACGCAGGATAGACAGAGAGCTAAGGTAGGGGCAAAACCCCTTTTCAGTGTAAACAGATATTCATCTAATCTGTAGAAGACGTGTGCAGGAGAAGAAGGGAAACAGGATCTTTCAGATACAATCAATACCAAAGAAGTAAAATCACGCCTTTTCCAAAGCCCTTCTATGGCTACAGCCAGCCTTCCTTACCTCTTACAAATTCCTGTGCTAGTGCTACAGTAACTTTGCTCCACTTCTTGTTGGCATATTTGAACAAGCGTTTTCAAAGAGTCATTCTTTGACCTTCCCAGGTGCTGCTCATTTAGAGTTTCTTTTTATAGGCAGTAAGTTAAGTAGGGATCAATGAGGACCACCACCAACCAGGAAAAAACAGAATGCAGCTTAGTATGCCTTGTTATAGATCTGGTATTTTCACTACGTTAAATTAAGGATTTTAATATTATGCCTCAATGCTGATATAAAAGACCATAATAATTAAGGTTATACTTTTAATTAATAAATATCATAGCCTACTGGTTATTTTTTCCAATGTCTCACAGCCTTTGTGGAAATGACACATTATTTAGCAGAGGAGCAAAAGACTTAAAGCCAGTTAATTTTTAATGCAAACCAGTTTTCTGCTGTGAAAAAGATCTCTAAAGATCCAGTTTCCTAAACTGAAGATCACTATTCCATCCTCTGAATACATACTGATTTCAGAGCAGACAATATAAGATTAGGGACCTGGCCATCAGAATGCGAGACAAAACCATGACTGGAAGATAGGCTTCCACTTCAGGGCACAGGGAGGTGCATGTATCTCTAAAGGTAATCTAAAAAATACCTAGCAGATATTCACCTAGAAATGCCCACAATGGTCAGCAATGATCAAAAGCCAAATAAAATTTAAGAAGATGACTGTGTCACCACGATCCAAATGTGAATACTGTGATCAGTTTGGGCAAGCAGTGGTAGAAATGTCTTAGAGGTGAACCCAAAGCAGATACTGGCTCCTGTGTGAAAACACCGTATGGATCAAAGTTTTCACCTTGGGAAAGATGCATGTGAAAAAGACATGCTGGGGACCTACAAAAAACCATCGTTGGGATCAAGAAGGTGAATAGAATTACGATGCGTTATTTCTTATGATAAGGGACATCCAATGAAATTGGTAGACAGCAAACTGCAAACAAATAGATTTTTTTTTACTTAATGCAGAAGTAACTGAACTGCAGAATTTGGACTTAAAAGTACAAATGAGTTAAGAAAAAGAGATGAGAGAAATTCATGGAGTGTAGGTCCAAAGCTGCCTATTAAGCAGGATAATCCACGTGCAGTTTATATTAGAGGAAGAGACAATTGCTAGCTGTTCACTGGATAGGTCAGGAGACGGAGGAAATTTGTTGGTTTATGCCTTTTCTTCCAACTTTTGTTTTTCTCAAGCAACTGTTGTTGGAAATTGGATTCTGAGCTGTTTCATTAGCTATACATGAGTTGAAAATAAGAAGTTAAATATATGGATTTAAACCACTACAGAAAAAGCACATTTATATTTTCATTACAGTTAAGAGTGCTCACACAGCTCAGCTGGTGAACTGAACATTTTTGAGTGATGAACCATGTCTAGTTTTGATTGTCATTCCATATCCTTCACTGTTGTAGCGCAAGAAAGGATAAATTTTAGTTCTCAAAGCTAAACTTGTTGCCTAGTCCACATTAACAGTAAAAACATAATCAAGGCTAATTCAATGAAACAAATGGGTTTTGATTAAATAATGTCATGCAGAAATGCCAGACAAATTGAAACACCATTTCCCAGAGTTGCGTTCCCCTCTAGTCCTGGTAGAGATTGAATCTGGTGTGTAATAGATCATAATTAAATCCATTTCTGTTAATCATTTCATCAAAAATACTCAGTCAGTGGTAAATAGTAGGCTAAAGGGTAGGATGCTGACAGTTGCTGTCATGGGTTTGCTAAGTAGGAAAGCAGGAAATCACCAGACCTCCCTTCTTTCACATCTCTCCCATGCACAGGGGACAGAGAAGAGGTATCTTTTTCCCATGGAAAAAAAAAACCTTAAATTCTATACTACCTCCTACACTTTCCTGTGAGTTAAAACTCCAAGTGCATCCTGACCAGCTCTTGGCTCCTCACAGTTACCCGCTGTCAACTCAGAAATCTGCAGCACATTAAGAAAGCACAAGTTGAGGACAGCCCAAAGTAAAGTGAATTAAAATGATGATAAATATCGCAAGGAATATAATTTTAATTCAATAAAGCCGTTCCCTTTTTATTCAATGCTTTAGCAGAGTTTCCATTCTGAGATGCCAGAGAAACAGGAAAAAAAAAAAATGGACAAGTCAGGGAGTGCTTACATTAAAGTACAGTGCACCTTGGTTTGAGCATTTATGGTCTTCTCTTCGAAACCTAAGTCTGCAAACAGCGTGCGAGTGTAATGTGTGGTTCGAGAAAAAAGCCGAATAAAAATAAAAATATATCGTATCAGTTAATCTCTATTTCAGGAAGTGATGCAAGCAAAGTCCGCAGTGAAGTGTGCCTCCCAGAAATACTCTGCCACCCACAGCATTGTGTAACTTTCCTTTAGCAAGAAACACGGTTGGGCTTAGCTACTGTTAGCACCAGTTAATTGCACCCAATGCAACCTCGCTGAAAGTTAAAAAACCAACAAACAGATGATGTTATTTCCCTCCCTCAGCAAAAGTGGGTCTGATTAAACTCCTGTTACAAAGCCCTACAATAGCAGAAATGAGTCGTGCAGTTTCTGATAGGAAAACTGCCTGCCCCACGCTCCGCGCCTCACCAAAGTGAACGGAAAGGCTGGTTTCCTTGAGAGCTGTTCGTGTTTTGGATCTTGCCTCTTCTGCACCGCTGGTGCTTCTCTAATTTCAACTTTATTGTTTTTGTTTCATTTCTCTTATTTTCTCTCCCATCAGCTAATTTTCTCTTTGTTCCTTTCTAGTCAGAGTTTCCAAAACTCAATAAACAAGGAAAATATGTATGGCCAGGTGACAAAACTCAACACCTGACAGTTACTTTTAGGCAACACTGATGCAACGATCCCAGCTGATAAATGACTCTATTACATCATTTTTAATTTGGCTGCCACCATCGTAGGTTTGCATATAGAGCATCCCACTGCATTACCTCAAACCTGACGCTTTCTCTGCACATCTACACGGACTATTCCCTGGCAGAGTAACAGCTGCCTCAAAACTATTGCACAAGCAAAGTGGAACTAGAAGAGAGCACATTATTTGATGTTACTTATCCTGCTCTCAGGATATTCGGTTGTGTTTTTCAGTTGCCCTATTCCTGTGATGCCGCAGCTTCCCACTGCCGCTGCAGAAACGGTTCATCTGCTATTGCTTTCTTGCTTTCTGAGCAGGGCTGGTGGCAGGAAGCCACGGTTGCCCCCTGTGTTTATCTCTCCCCATCTCGCAGCCCTGACAGAGCGAGTCTATTTGGATAGGAAGAAGTTGTGGTAACTAAGCAGCCACAAAATCTAAAAGGGACATTTCCCAGCTACTTGCACTGCTAAGGCTAAGTGCAAAACAAGTCCTTTATAACTGAACAAGTATATTTTTTAATGTGAATGGAGTGAGGAAAAGGAATAGCAGGTTTTGTGTGGGTGCTTCACTTACATAATCTTAAACTAAATCTTCCTGCTTTAGAATAAAAACCCTTCTTCTTCTTAGAGACGGTTTTCACTGACAAGGATATTAGCAATAACTTCAAATTCCAGTTACAATCTCTACATAATTCATCTTGAGCCTTTCTGTGGGTAGTTCAGAACCCTGCACAGCCCATGTCTCCTCTTTCTCTAGAAAGTAGCTCCCATTTCCTTAGGGAATAACAAAATGCCTGCCTTCAGGAAACAGCCATACCCACTTAACCCCTTCCTGGTATATTTAACACCTCGCCTCCGGAAGAGGCGTTTCAAGCAAATACTGTCAGATAGTTACAGAAAACATTTGAAGGGGTAGGTTTAAAATGCAAGCTTGAAACCTAGACTTCAGCTTTCCAAAGGAGGCAGTGCTCAGACCTAGGACTTCAGTTCAAGGTCACCTGCGGGGTCAGGAGCAGAATCGGAGCAGAGACCGCAACCAGCATTGCTCCCGGACCTGCCTCCTGCACTCAGACCACTTCTGTTATTTTCATTTTTTCAACAAACAATGCTAGTGACCGCAACAGTCTCCAAGAACGACTAACAAAATGGCCATGAGACTGCTAGCAGTAAAGTTATTCTTCTACTTCCAAATGGGTTACTAGAAGCAAAGACAAAATTTTACATCAGCCGTGCTCCTGAAAAGTTAGATTTGATCCTAAAAAGATCACCACAGATTTCAGGGGGTTTTCTGCTTGCACACAGCCTAAAGGTTTCACAAGATCAGGGTCCAATTTTTACGCCTCAAGCACGATTATCTTTAGTGGACTTACATTATAAACAATGAAAAGTACATTTTAAAGAAGAAGGGGCTATGCCTGCATTCCTGCAAAGGTAAACTCTGCCTAAACTCTGTGTATGGGGGCTGGTCTGAGGAGGTGTTTGTGCATCCTTAGTTTTTCCAACTGACAGGTGAGATTTCCTGGCGCATTCTGGCTGCCTTTTACCACTTCAGGGATGCAGAGAGGTCATAAAGTTTAATTGCCCAATTAAGCAGGGTTTACAGTTGCTTTGCGTTGCTGGAGTGCCACAAAGCAGATTGAACAAACTCGTGAAGCTGGCCCATATATTTTTTTTTGTCAGGAAAACATAAAATACATGGGCTAAAGTAACCTAAATACAGAGGTGGGTACAGCTTGTACAGGAAGGCATGTGTTTCAGTGTTGTGGAATGAGTTACAAGCGAGAACCCTAATCCCTCCTGTTCTCTTTACAAGATGGCAGAGGGAGCCCCGGGTGTGTGAGTAAAGCTGGCACAGCCAGGGCTCTCTTGGACCTGTGAGATGGGGAAACACAGAGCGGCTGGGGCTTCCTGCCGTTCTCCCGGGGCATCAGAAACAAACTTTTGAGAACAAATTGGGGCGGGGGAGGGAAAAAAAGGCATATAAGCATCAGTGACAATTTGCAAATGGAGAAGTCTAAACTTTAATGGGGAGTGGAGTTCAGTGAGGGAAGCAGTAGGCTCAGACCAGCTGAGCCCGCAGCTCGGCCTCTCACCGCCTGCTCGTCCTCTACCAGGTCCCCTCGGCAGCCCCGCAGCTTTTCTCCCCACCCACCGTTGGCGGGTTCCTGTTTCTTTTCAAGCCCCTTGCTTGTGGGGTGACGCCGGATGCACACGCCTAAGGAGAGGAGAACAGCAAACACTTTAGGGTGGTGGAGGCCTCTAGAGACAATTTCACTACAAATAAATACTACCGTTATCTAAACTCCACCAGGCATCTCACTAAAAGTGGCTTACCGTTCAAGAAAGCTGCCTGATTCCTTCCAGGTTAATATTTTTTTTTTATTTAACAAAGCAGTTTGCTGACACTATAAACTATTGGCTAGAGCAGTGTTTCTCAGGCTGCCAGCTGCAGCTACCAGAGGAGCCATGGGAGAGTTCAAAAGGACCAAAGCTCACAAAAAGTTAATCAACTCACAATATTTTTATACTAGAACGACAACAATTTAAGGCAGTATTTCTCTTGATAAGTAGGTGGTAACCAGGGCTTGCAGGATTTTCACAGAAACAGACAAATCAAAAAGAACCCCATGCTTGCAAAACCAAAATAATAAAAAATTGTGAAATGGACCCCGTTACCAGCCCCCAGCTCAGCCCCTGTGGGATGGTGCCCCTTTGGTAGGACACTGCCTGTGCTGGGGTCACCTTCACCTCCCAGCTCATCCCACATCGAGGAGCAGCCCCACTCCTCCTGCTCCCTGACAGAGTCAGCCTGAAGAGCCTTGTTTTTTGGATCCGGATCAAAGTTTATTACAACATTTTTGAAGCATTATTTTTGAGTTAGTGAAATCAATGTAAATCAGCTGATTTCTAGTAGTTCTTTAGTGGGGATTAGTAGAGACAAATTTGAGTTAGTGCAAACACACTTCAGTTTAGCTTGTCCACTAAGTAATGATGGGGTTTGAGGTGTGATTCTCACTCGGTGGTGACGGAAAAGCTAAGGGAGCTTTAGCATTCACCCCCATGGCAGCTGGCAGTAATGCCGACACGGTGTGATCCCCCCTTCCATGTCCCCAGGGCTGTGCGCTAGCCCGGCTTTGCCCTCCCCATCCCCTACCACCCACGCACACTTAGATCAGCACTGACTCTGTTCCAGGCTTGTCACAATCCTCTGACAAAGTAAAGAGAGACAAAGGGCTAAAGGATAAGGAGGGGAGAGATGGAAGGAATACATATGTGGAATGAGAAAGAGATGAATAGATCATTAGCTGAAAAAAACATCCTACTGCGGTTTTCAGTTGTGTTTGAGAAGGCCTTCAGTAACAAGCACTTCTACAGGACCCTGAACAGCTGACAGAAGTGGCAAAGGTCACTTTAAGTGAACTGATTTCAAATCTAGCTCAGATCAGAAGGACTGGAGGTCTGATCACTAGATAGTTATGCAATGGTCACATGTGAAATCATCGGTTGGCCCGTATAGTCTAGTTCGAGTGGTATGAGCTGGCACTGTAAAAGATGTAAACCCTCTGTCTGACCTGAACCCTCTGCCCACTCTTTCCTCTGGAGAGTTGATGCAGGAACAGCAGAAAGAAAGTGCATTTCATGATTACTCTCTTGTTCTCAGAACAGCCCACAAAGTGGTTGTTTCTTTTGGATGCTTGGGAAAGAATAACTACATATATTCTTTAGAGCAGAGTTATATTGTTTGGACCAGAGCTATCCGTTGAACAGTTGTCATATCACAACTTAAGGACATATGCCAACAAAATTTGAAATCCAAAGATGCAGACATTAACAGGAACCTAGACACTTTAGATAAAATGTGCACTGCAAACTGTAAGCAGAGAAATTTGCACTGACACTGCTTTATAGAAAGCAAGGTTGCAGTTGCTATGGTTATCCAAATGGCCATATTTTGCAAGTAATCAATAAAGGCACTGAATTAAAAATAATCAGGAAGACTGATGGGGACTGTACAGCTTCTGATGCTGAAGGCAAGGGCTCTGTGCATGTTCAGTCAGAACTATTGGTTAGTTTGTTTAAGTCTTTGTATTCAGAGGATTTGATAATTGCATAGAGGAAAGTCCTGCATGCACAGCCTGAGATCACAGAGACAAGATGGTCTTTTTTTCTTTTTCAACAAATGATGGTTTGATTCTTTGTGCTGTTGAAAGCCAAGTATCCTGTCGAGCTTATATGAGATACAACTAACTGCAAAAAATTATGTTCAAAAAGATAAATCAATATTTCACATTTTAATATTTTATTGAAGCATGATTAAAATTATTTCTATTAAATGTGAACTGTATGAATGATGTTTTAAAAATTAATACAATATGGAAAATCTCAAGTGTTCTATTATTTTCATTAAAAATGTATAAACACCAAATACATTAAAATAAAACTCCAACAGATTTGAATCCTGATGCCGTCTATGGATTAAAAAAATATATTGATATCAGCTCCATATGACATGACAAAAATACATAACTATCATTAAACTGATTTGGGGACGATGGAAAATTGTGAAAAGTTATGTTGATGGCTTATCTATCTAAGATGTCACTGACCATGGAATGGAATTACACGGTAGAGATTATATGGGACTTTTTTGTCAAAATACTTTAACTCTTAAAATAAACAACTAGCAACTGAGTCCAGAATGCACAATAAACAGACTTGAAGAGCTTTTAACTCCAATCTTAAAAAAAAAAAGGGAAAAGAAAAAGTGTTTATATAAGAATAACAGTTCAGAGTATCTTTAAATCCAATGGAATACATTCTTTCAGTCCTTAATACTCTGCTGCATTTGTCCCAAGCACAGCCCTGGCCTGTCTGTGAGAAACTTGACCTGTTTGCTTTCAGCTCCTACCAAATAACGGATTTGCTGGAACAGAGAGGCCTACTCCACTCGCTACACAGAGCATGTTGGATAGAAAATAAATGTTCCAAAGGCTTCCAGTGATAATGAACAGAAGTCTTATTTTCAAAAGTTACAGATACTTTAAAAAGTCTAATCTAATGAACTTTCAATTATATATAGACTATGAATCTATGTCATTCTGCAAACAGAACTCAGGCTCCTAAGTTACTTAAAGGCAGGGGTTTTTTATTCCTTTGGGAGTTAGGCACCCTAAGAACAGAACTCAGGCTCCTAAGTTACTTAAAGGCAGGGTTTTTTTATTCCTTTGGGAGTTAGGCACCTACATGCCATATACATTTTAAACATTTTTGAAACCTGGGGTTCACTTCCCATCTAACTACTGATTTCTGTGTGGTATAAAATCACCAGAGTTTGTATTGCCATAGTTATATTACTCTCCAAACTCCTTCATTTGACAAGACTGCAAGCTTGCATCAACAGTATCTTCCACTGTCTAAGACTACAGGCAATGATAATCAGTGTGGGAGGATTATTGCTCACTGTTCTGAGTAATATCTTTCTTTGACACTGTACGGTTGATACACCTTATTTTTATTTGCAAAGAAAAGGTACCAAACTCAAGGATTCCCATGGAGCTCAGAGCAGCATCTGACCTACAGAAGTGAAACAACATGCAAGGTACCTGTTAGAGCATGAAGGACCATGTACAATGCATGCATATCTCACACTGTGAGAGGTGTCTTGCTATGGCAAGGGTATTATTATTTCTCCAATCGTATACATTCAATCTTTGTATTCTATAACTAAAGGAAAATCCTACTTCATTTCTTTTACAGTTTGAAAGGTATATGAATCTCCTGTTCTGTACGGGAACTATCATTTCTGTGTTGATATGCTCAGTGTTTGGGATTTTTTCCCCAGTTCAGTTTTTTCTCAAATTGACATATTGTACGTTTTCCTTGATTTTGATTGTCATAAAATTAAATAACTAATTTTGATTTTTAAAAATACATATTTTCCTTTTGTTGTGGTTCATAGATGCAATGCTAGTGCCATAATTTCTATATTTATTTTGGAAAGATAATACTTTCCAGGAAAAATCATGGGGTGGTCTTTGCAACATTTAGATCAGCCTGACACTTTCACTACCAGTGAAAAAGAAATATTTTATCTGCTCTGTATTTTCTGAATCTCCATAGCTCTGCTGAGAAATCATAACCTTTAAAGAACACTTTTATAAAACCAATAGCTGAACAAGAATATGGATAAGATGAATTTTTCAGCAAAGCTGAAATTTGGATGGAATGTAAATATAAAGAGAGTCCAGAACAGATGTCTGTTCAAGAGGTGTTTACAATTAAGGTGTGATTCTTCATATGGAATGGCTAGTAAAAGTTCGTGCATCTGGGTTTTTTAAACTATATTAAGAAAGTCACCAAAGCAATTTCTCTCGCTTCTTAATCTGCTAATCACAATATATGTGTCACTACATGCCACACCCACATTAGGTTGTAGAAATACACTTTCCAGAAATACTTTTTCCTCAGATCAGCAAGAAGCTATAGGTAGCAGCATCAGGAAAAAAAAAAAAATCTGGGTCAAAAGCTCCCATGAAATTATGACATAGATAAACACTCAAAAAAGAATTGTGTTAAGACATGATAGACCATCAGCTGCTATGACTGCTGTGTTGCTGGAGGCTACTGCCAGTGTAAGGTTTTTAACCCAAGATGTTAACTTTGCATTGAAATAATCTGGAATGCACCTATTGTTTGCCATTCTGTCAGAGAAATGACCTCCACCAGACAGGGCAACAGTTTCTTGGAGTGGCTGAAGCCCAGCTGAATGAGTACAGATGACTGTTCACAAAACAGGGCATTTCAAGGGACCTGGAGATTTTAACAGGTTTTGATGAAGCAGCTTTTAAAAGAGAAGGAAAAGTAGGTATGCATATTAATATCAATGTACTTTCTGGGTTTGCAGTAAAAGTAAAACCAAAGGACTAGAAGGTTGATGTGGTTAACTTCATAGATACTGAAAAGGAGCATTAGTTCCTAGTTGAAACCCATCAAATTCTTTCAGTAGCAGCCTATTATCTCCCTCTTACTTCCCTCTATCATTGGTCAACTCCTGTATTGCATTTCATCTTCCTTAGACTAAATTCTTCTGAGCAAGGACTGTATCTTCTTATGCTATTTTATAACACATAACAAAAGCTGCTCATAATCCTCACTAAAGCCTTTGGATGCTACTGCAGTAAGAAGCAGCAACACCATTTACAAGAGCAGCCAACGAGTATCCCAATGATGTAATTACGATGATATTTCTATCAAAAGGACAGTGGACTACCTGAGACTTAAATTTGCATGAATGTTCCAGTCCAGCATCATAGGACACGTATATAATTATTTTATTTAGTGTGTGAAACCTTCTCTAGAAGAACAAAGTACCTCCCTAAATGTGAACTTTGTCTGCATAAATAAAACCATCTGGCTTGTTGTCTAACCATCTGGTTTGTCTAAAGTTTATAGTCTCCTGAGTGTTATTCACAGGCCCACATATGATCAAGCCTCCACAGACATTTTTATTTGGTAAAAGCTTTCCCACAGCACTTTATTTTTTCTATCTGTTTTTGATCTTGTAAAAAAAATGTCATTTTAATACGTGTGTTGTAATACTGCATGTGTTTGTGTTTCTGTGAACTGGGTGTAGATCTCCTAGTGGGTAGATATTACAGGCTAGATTCTCTTGGGAACAGCGGAGGAAAGAACGACAGAAGAGCCATTTGGAGATACCAGATCCTATGACTTCTTCACCGCTGTCCCTGAACAAAGGGCTAGGTGAGGGTGGACAGATCACTTTAAAATGTATCACCTATTACCATGAGAATTGACCTCTGTCTCAGTTCAAGAGCTGCAGCTGGTAACAGGTAACAACCACTTTGTCAACCCTACACCAGACTGGGACTCTGCTGGGTTCGACGATTCCACAATTCCCAGCAGCATGCAGTGTCCAGATGACCTAGCCGTATTCAGCCCTGTGTGAATAAAATGCATTATTATTTTCCCTTAATGCTACAAGCTGGACAGCCACTACATTTCTGCTCACTCTCTCTGCTTCATAAACACACGATTTTCTATCCAGAGCCCTTATACAGCCTTGCCAAAAGGGTTCATTCTCCTTCAGAGTTCAACTGCTCCAGTTACTGCAGAAAATGTCTCAGTTCTCTGGTAGGTCAGTCAGTACACAGCAGTTCACGAGCTCTGATACTTCTGCCTTATCTGCCCTCGTACAACAGGCAATGGAAAATGTTTCACTTGAAACAACAAACAGATTCAAAATCAGAAATAGAAATGACCTCAGTAGAGATTAATATAACTTCACAGAAACCTACCTCTTTCTGCTCTAAACCACGATTGATGTTTCAGCAAATTAAGCACGTGCATAATTAAGTCTATTTCTGCAGTCAATAACACTAATCACACCTTTTCGTCTACCTCGAAGATAGCAACTTTCTGTATGCGTTACATCAAAAGTGAGATTTAAAGAGAAATGTAGACCTACAGATCACGGAGTGCGATATCATATTTGTAATCTGAACATAACTAAACCAACCGAGGCAAGAAGCCTGTATGTGCAAAATAGGTGTCCATTTCTATGCTCAGTCGTCCCTCAGCTTCTTTAACATGGAAAAGTAGAAAGGATCCCAACAGGCCTGCGGAAGCTAAGACCCAGGACAACTCCTCTCTCTGCAGAAGAGTTGAGAGAGGGCAGCTGGATCCCACTGGACCCTGCTGTGTTTAGTTTCTAAAAAAGGGAACTAAACTGAGAAGCAGCCTCCAGGGGCAGCAAAATACAGCAGGAAGCTTGGAGATGCCGTTCTGTTCCGAAAAAATAAATTGTTTCATGTACGTGATTCTATTTACTAGTTAGCTTATTTGTATAGCTTAGGGGTACTGGGTTGCTGCCCGGTCAGCTTCTTACAACTTTGATTCCTGTTGATATATAAAAGTGTGAGTGTATGAGCTCACGCACACATACTTAAGAGCAGCTTCTGTGGATGTACGGGAGAAGAGTTTTAAGTAATTCTAATTTACTATCAATAAATTTCACTAAAGCCTTGTATAATGCAAGAGAGGTCGAACATAGATGAAGTCATATTCCAAATCCAAGTGCTAGACTTTTAGATTTTATCCTTTAATATCTGGATGGATTCTAAAAGGAGCAGTTAATACACTATCACTTTCCAGCTAAACTATGTTAACTGAATATATGCATCTCCTGCCATTGTATTGAGATGCATGTTGTAAATTTAAGTCACAACATCTTAACAGATTCCAGAAACAAGTCAGGTAACAGAGCTAAAACAATGAGCCTTAATGTCTGTCTATATGTTCAGATCCAAGACGGGCTTTGTATTTCTTTTGTTTATTGTACTGGAAGAGCTATCCTATTCATTCAAAACTAAAGTCAAGACAAGCCTTAATTGTGTTTTTTCCCAAGTAGCAATGCTACAAGTGGGTCCTGAGTGACCTATTGTATTGCTAATTCTTTACATGCAATAAATTTCAGTGTGAATATGCTTATCACTGTGTCAATTTCTACATTACAAATTGGCTTGTGTTTTCAATCTCAATGTGATATTAACATTTATAATCTGCAAATGGGACTCAGTATTCACACCAACCAGGATAATCTATATCCTTATGTTCCAGAGCTTATGTTATAGAACTTCCTTAGAGAAGGAAAATGAAACCAAAAATTTTGCTTTAGATTTTAAATATTTTCTTAGGAAAAAATATTTATTAATATGAAAATCTTGTGTGATCCTTATTTGTTTTCAGAGCATATTTCCAAGAGCTGGGAAGATTTGTTTTCTGGCATGCATTAAACATTTTTCCATTGGTCACAGCATTCTTGCACTAATTGAGTTTAGAAAACTCTTCAGCTGCTGCCTGGATGAATACGATCTGTGAAAAGCAAGCATCAGAAATAATGGGATCCATTAGCTAATTACACTTTATCATCAAACACGCATCAGTCGCAAAATGTAATATGAGAACTATATTCTGGTATCCCAGATCTTTCAGATTGTAAGAGCTACCATAAAAAAAAGCATTTCAGTATCTTCTTTCCTGAAACGCTTCATGCTTCTCAGTGAAGGAACCCACTGATTTTCAGAAGGTATAAATCTGTACAAGACAGAAGCCTTCTGAAGTGTATAGAGATGATTTTGCTGTCTGAAGTAAAAACTTCAGGGAATATGCTTTGTTTATCATGCATGAAATATGAACAGATGTTTTCCCTGGCTAAAATTATCCACTCTGCTAAAAAAAAAAAAAATCCTACAATGTATAATTCAATTGCAAATTGGGACATTTTGGTAGAAGGCATGTATTTTTTTTTTATTGTGACTATGGACTATGTAGAAGAAATGTTTCTTCGTATTTCCCCTAAATGCCCCTTTACTTTTGCAACAGTTTATTTTCTATGACAACATACATAGAAGTAACTGACCATATTTTGCCACAGCTCCCACCTTTCTACTAATTTCAGATAATGAGGAAGATAATTTCACTAATTCTCACACTATTTTTCCATGGAGAGCATTTTCTCTCCTTTAAATAAGAGGAAATTTAGAGTCACATTACAGCTGGCCTTGTTAACATATTGACCTTGACTCTTTGTTGCCTTACACTCACAGTAGCTACATACTTCTGTGTTAAGTGGAAGCTAAAATGCTGTCCTCTTGGAATGTTTACCTTTTGAACTTACATGTGAACTTGATTTGAAAGATGACAAGGTCCAAGTGGAGAACCAACATCATGATTTCACATGGAAGTCCAGTCACTTGCTATTTTAAATTCCAGACTACATAAAATCCCAGAAAAAAACCCCACAAACTCATAAATAGCAAAAATCTTCAATAGATTTGACACCTGCATAGGGACACCAAATAAAATCTCTGTTAGCATTCAAGTAACAAACGAGTATATATTTAAAATTCATTGGTTACACTACATCAGCCTGACAGTACTGGCAGGCAGTGGACTGACACCCAGGGTTTGTACTGCAGTTTTCCATATGCTCCACACTGACAAATTTCCAAATGCACAGACACAATGCTGCTCTGCTCAGCCCAGCTCACTGACTCTGCTTGGTCCACCTTTGCCCGTCTCCTGCCATTCCCTTCCTGTCCTCCTCCCCACGGAGCCACGTTACCTACACAAGGTTTGTGCTCCTGTCGCAAAGTGAGGAAACAACTGGAGACATCATCAGAGACATTTAGTGCTATATCCTGCTGCTATACCCTAGCTTTTTCCAGCAAACTGACAGAGCAGAAGTGCACATGCCTGGTCTGTGGGAGGAGAGTAGTACACAGCAGCATCTTACACCATGGCCTGCAACAAGGTCAAAGCAGCTCCAGTGGAGGAGGTCAGTGAGAAACTCTCAATCCCTTAAAGCCTCGCTAAACGCCCATGTAAAAGATTTAGGAGTTGTAAGATACTTGTTGGTACAAAGATACACAAGAGATCATGTGTTAGTACAATACAGAATCACCATGCAATCAAGCACTTAGACTTGAGTCAAATCCAAATATTTTCCCTCCTGCTAGAAAGTAATAAAAATGCCTTATCAAGATGGGTTCAAACCTGCCAGCTCTCTCTTGAAATGCTCTTTCTGGTAAGAGTGGCTTACCAGCAAATACAACTTAATTTATGTGGGCCTTATTCACTGTTTTGCATGCTATGTAACCCTTCACACCGGTGCAAAGTAAGGTTAAAAAAAAAAAAAGGCTGCCAAACAAGTGCCTTACATTCCATAGGTGCAATTATTTTACAAATAAAAAGGAAGTGAAGACAAGAGTCTGTAGGTGGTGCTTGGCCATTCTTACTATGTTATTATTTTTGAAATCAGAGATATATTACCATTTTAAAGTATTCTGTGCACAGTAAAACTAAGTAGGGATATTGTTAGTGCTTGGACTTTTCTTAAAAATATAGTATCTTACCTGATTTTTTTCTTCCATTCTGGTATCTTTCTTTTTGTTTCTTTCCTATATGGTGATATTTATGATCTAATTCTCGCTTCCCATGTTACAGCCTAATTTCTGTGGCAGGTGGTCTCCGAATGCCTTTTAGCTTCTATTCCCATTTTTATGCTAGAAAGCAAAGAAAACAAGCAGTACAAAGCCTTTAACCTTATTTTCTAGGCTACGCTATCAATATATGTTGGTTATCTTCTTATTTTGCTAACAGCAAACAGAAAGATACATATGTGTAGGCACATCACTGGTTTTATACACAGGTTCTTCTAGGATGAACATTTTCAGTTCCAGGAAGAGTGTGCAGCAGATGAACACCCAAATGAGGGTGAATTTTGCAGGACCTAAGCAAGCGTGCTCCCAAAAGGTAAGCTTCATACAAGCAGATATTTGAACACCCACCCCCCACCCCCCCGTTTAATGATGTATTTGGTATTAAAACACAGGTGTTCATTAGCAGACCTCTGATAATGCCCACAAAAGGAACAGATTTACATTTGTTTTCCTTTAAAAGCTCCCTGAACACCCAACAAAACTCAGTTACTAATCTTTGATCAGCCACCTTTGGGCTGATCATAAGTCTTACTTGAACCTTTTTGTCTAAGTGGATAATTAGGTATTATGTTTTCTCTTTTTCATTTAAATAAAGGTTTTGTAATGTCTAGTATTTCAGCTCCTGCAGCAGCTTTCATTAGGCAAGTAAAAGATCTCTCTTACACAGAGCGACCTATTTTCACCAAATATGTACAGGCTAAATTGTTTTTTAAATTTCCATTCTTCTGTGAAAAGTAACTGAAATTGGCCAACAAGGTGGTGACCATTCCCCTTCCCCCAAAGATGGGGAAAGAGTGGATGACAGACACGTGTGACTGCATAAACACTGTTCCTTAGGAAACAGCCTTAAAAAAAAAAATTCACTTTTCAGGTCACATGGTAAAGCTTTGTACAGTTGGGGGTTTGAGATGTACTAAATCTTACATGCTCTGCACAGTACTATTCACTTGAATAGAACTAATCACTCAAATTGCATAAAGCTAAGTGCTTGTTTAAATCCTCACATGACTGATGACTAATGTTCAGTATTTAAAATCCTGTCCAAAGACAAAGGAACTGATTGTTTCATTTGAGCAGTCAACTTTCTAATTAATCATAGTAATTTAAATCTCTAGCATTTAAATTATCTAACAAGCATGACCTTGCTTCATCGATAGACTCTGCTTTTGTCCTTCTGGAAAATTTGGCATTCTAAATACCAAGCCTTAAAAGTAAAATGTTTTTGGTCCGAAAGTGACTTAAATTCCACGTTTTATGACAGATATTAAACAAGGAAAACAGAGATCAAAGCTCAAATTGATGGTGCTCCATGGGTGCCCTGAGTCTAAGAACTCCTTGGCTTGATCTTAAACATAATGGTCCCAGACTATTGAAGTGGGTATAAAGAATTGCCTGAATATGCCTCAGTGTAAGATGCTAGAATAGAACACAAGGTTTAATGCTTCATCTTCTCCAGCAGTTTACCAAACTTTAAAACTAAAAAAGCTATGTAGTTTGTATTGCTGCATCTCAAGGAGGTACAAAGAGCAACTGTAAGCCTTTCGGGGAAGGCATCGTCTTGTCCTCTTTACACCAGAACCCCCGCTGGGTTCTGCTTGTGACCGGGATACCTAAGAGATGGTATGCCACGGTGTCAACACTAGATGTTTCATAAATAACTCAAGAAAAAGCTTCTCCGCAGGCTGCGCATCCCCTCTACCCCTCTCAAGAAGTCCTTCAAGCTGCTGGAATCCATGTCAGAGCTCGAGCAGCGACTGACCTTCCCCCCGCCCCACCGCTTCCAGCTTCCCCCGCCTGAGCGCCGGCCGCGCTGCTGCCAGGGCGCTGGGCCGGGGAGCGGGCGTGCAGCCGCCCGGGCTCCTCCGGGCGGCGCCCGGGCTCCCCCCCGGGGAGCGGCAGCCGCGCTCCCCCCCGGGGAGCGGCGGGAAAGCCCCTGCCGGCAGGTTCAGCAGCAGCGCTGAGGTGAGAGAAGCTGGCTTCTGAGAGAGGCACAACGCCTACCCAGCGCCTACGCAGTCTGACGGGACGCCGTCCCTTTACATAAAACGCAGAAAGTGAGGTAATTCTGCGTGCGACGAAAGCAACTTCAAAAAAAAAAACAAAACAAAACAAAAACAACGGAGGAGGGGGGTAAGAGACGGGGTGACCCTACACCAGCGTGCCGAGGCGGCCTTACCAAAGGCCCGCCCGGCCCCCGTTTAACCCAATCCCCCCCCCCCCAGCGCCTACCGAGCCTCGCCGCCCCCCCTCCCGCGGGACGGCGGTTACCGGAAGGCGCGCGCCCGCCCTCCCCTGCCCGCCCGGTTCCGGGCTGCCGCAAAGCGCGGCTGGGCAGGGGAGGGGCGGCCGGGCGCTCCGTCGCACTGCCGGAAGACGGCGTTGCGCTTTGCGGCCCGGCTGCCCCTGAGCAGAGGCTGGGAAGCCCCGTTCGGCCTTTTCCCGGTGCCGCCGCTGAGGGGAGGGTGAGTGTCCGGGGGGCTCCGGCCTCCGCCGCCCTGCCCGCGCCCTCTCCCCCGGCAGCGCTAACGCCGCCTCCCCCTCTCTCTTGCAGGAGGAGTCATGCCGGCCAAGGGCCCCCTGCAGAGCGTCCAGGTCTTCGGGCGGAAGGTGAGGCCAGGGCGCCGCGGCCCGCTCCGTCTCCGCCTCGCTCTCGGCCGAGCCGCGCCCCGTGGCCGTACGCGCCAGGGGTCCCTCGGCGCCCGCGCGGGAGCAGCGGCGCCGGCTCCTCGCCAGGGCCGTGCGGCGGGGCTGGCGGGCGGGCAGGCCGGCGGTGGCGAGGCCTGCTGCGCAGCCCACGTGTCCCGCTCCGTGGGTGCCCGAGCGCGCCGGCTCCCCGGGGCCGTGGGGGAGCGGGGGCAGATTTGCTCTCTTAGGGAGGGGCCCAGCTCGTCTGGGTCGGAGCTCTGCTCTCTCTCTCTCGGGAGTACGGGGCAGCGGCCGCCGCCGCTGTCAGCCCCAGGCCGTAGGGGCCTGGATCATCATTGCCGGTGTCCGAGAGCCATGTTACGGGGTGGTGGTGGGAAGGTAAAAGTTTGCACTGCTGGGATCCAGTGGCTCGAATAATTCTAGGTAACAGGCTCTTGTGAGGAAGTGAGCCACAAAAATACCGTGTTGCAGAATGGAGAAGGTGCCTTTCCATTATTTTACAACTAAATGTTACAACTATATAATAGTTATAACTATAAACGAAATATAACTTTGTTCAGACGGTGCCTTAATATTTTGAGTGAATACGTGGGAATGTAAGGAGTGTACTGTTTTGTTCAGTGCGAGATGTTAATCTCGCGCATAAAACTTAAGATTTTTAGATTGTTAAATAGAAATTCACTAGTGCAAAAATGAAGTGCTGCACTAATACACGTTTGGATTTTTAGAAAACAGCAACTGCTGTTGCCCACTGCAAGAGAGGAAATGGCCTCATTAAAGTGAATGGAAGACCTCTGGAAATGATTGAGCCCAGAACTCTGCAGTACAAAGTAAGCATCCACCCAGCCTCCCCCACTGCCCTTGGATATTAAAATACTATTCTACTCATATTTGCTTGGCGGTGGAGAAGAATTCCTTGCCTTATTGACAGTACTAAATTTTTGGTTGTGTGTTGCCTGATCACTTGAAGTGTAGATGCTGTTAGAAAAGACAGTCAGAAAACTATCTTTTTACGATTGTCTTGTTGGGAGGGGTGGGTTTTTTTTGCTTAATTGGATTAATGTATATTAATGTAATGTGAAATATTTTCAACACTTCACATTAATTTTTTTATATCAAAATGGGTGACTTAAAACTCTCCTTTGTCGAAGATTCTTTAGGACTTAATACAGTAGCTGTGTGAACACTGCTGAGAGAATCTAAAACTGACTAGATAAAGTGTAATAAATAGTGGAGAAAACCACCCACAAATTACTTCAGATCTTCAATTTTAATAACTTGATTTGTTTTTCTAGTGCTGATGTAATTATGGCATTCTACTTAAACTGTTTCTGTGCTATTAATTCCCTTGTACATATGCTTAGCTATTAAGATTTTTGAAATTTAAACAAAAATATTCAAGGCTTTTTTACAACAGTACTAGTAGATGTCAAAGAACTCTGCAAGAGGTGTGCTTAACTTGGGTGTGTGCTTGTAAAATCAAGGCTCCATTTTTCGGAACATTTAATAACTTCACATTTGGTAAACTTACTACAAGCTCTAATCCTTGTTGTCTCTGATCACAAGTGAATTTTGTTTTGTTTCTCAGCTGCTTGAACCTGTCCTTCTCCTGGGGAAGGAACGGTTTGCTGGTGTTGACATCAGAGTCCGTGTCAAGGGTGGTGGCCATGTAGCACAAATCTACGGTATGATTATGTGTGGGATCTTCGGTGTGGGCTAGAACAAGTCAAGCCACATATTTAAGAGGCTTGAGTTTAGAATGGTAACTCATGCATCTCGATGTTCTGTTTCTTTTTCACTTATTATTAAGGGCTTATTGGTTATATTTTATGTGCAGAGCTGTAACATCTAGAGTAAGTTGAATTAAGTAAATTGATGAAATTATGAGGAAACGTGAGGAAATGATCTTTGCGTCTTGCAGTCTGACAAGACAGTTGAAGCACAGCTGAGCAGAAAGATTTTCAGAGGCGAAAAGGGGATTTATCATTAGAAATTTTACGTGTAGTTGTAAGTTTCCATGTTGTTCAGAAGCATTTTGCAGCTGACCTGCAAAGCTAGGTAGTTTTTTCCCTTGCAGAGCAGATTGAGAACATGCTTGCACTAGCTGTTGATAAAGTTGCTCTTTACAAATGATAGATTTGTTCTGCTGTTACAGTTTGGGTACAGGTTAGTGAAGTGGAGCTGAAGCTGCATGAAGAGCTGCGACATGTTTCAGTCTCAAAGTGGATTGCATTCATTTTTTCAGAAAATTCGGATTTTCACCAAAGTCCTGACCTTAATGTTCTGACAGATAGCAGCCTAACAAAATCTTTCACAGTTATGCCCCTACTCCTGGTTTGAGTTCTGGTTGCTGTGTTACTGTGCTACAGGCTTGGCTTGTTGAGGTATGCTAGAAGAACTGCTCATACCGTCCTGTTGTCCCTTTTGCCTCCTTAGCCTTTGAGCACACTGATCAATTTTATCCTTGTTGAAAAGTATAGACATTTCAGAGGATTGTGTTTCTAAGGATTTTGAAAGTTGGCTGCTTGTAGGTAGCAGATGAACTTATGTTAGTACTCTGAAGAGAAGGTGATCAGGACTGCCCTTGTACCATTCCTTGGCTAGCTGGCAGTTGTCAAATCAACAAATGAACTGTGGGTGGCCGCTTGGCACAAATCTCTTCAGATTTGCCAAAGTAAAGGTCACGTGGAGTATGGGGGGGGGAGATTAAGGAGGAAAAGGACAATTTGGCAGAAAACAAGACAGAAAGTTTCTCAGATAACTGACACTTTGTGTTAAAGTTTTAAATACATTTGCAGTCGTTACTGATCCACTCTATTTTTTTAACAGCTATCCGTCAAGCTATTTCCAAAGCATTGGTGGCTTACTATCAAAAATGTAAGTTGTTTTGATTGTTGTATTAGTCTTAAGTGGAAATGTATGGCTTCTGGTAGTTTTGGTGCAAAAAATGTTAATATGGATTTGTTATGTGTGAAACTTCTTAAACTGAAGATTTTTAAATTTTTTTTTAAACAGATGTTGACGAAGCTTCCAAGAAAGAGATCAAGGATATTCTAATCCAGTATGACAGGACCCTGCTGGTTGCAGATCCTCGCCGTTGTGAATCTAAGAAATTTGGAGGACCTGGTGCTCGTGCGCGCTACCAGAAGTCTTACCGTTAAAATTGTTCTACCGTCATGTGACAGTCAATGAACATAAAGAGAATTTGATAAATTCATGTTTCTAAGTTGTGTTTTTCTGGGTGGGTAAATAGATTTTTCACTGTGCGTTAACTTAAGATTGATACACAAATTGATCAGTATTGAAGGAAAATCAGAGGGCTGTTCTCTTCTATCCTTCCTAGTAAGTAAGTCTAGATAGATAGGGTCTTGGGAATAAAGAAGAGCTTTCTCCTGTTGATGAATGTGTGGTTAGCAGAACATAAAGAAGGCTTACATCCTGTTTTTTGTGGGTACATTCACCAGTGTAGCAGTTCATTAAAGCAGAGTTCGATCTTCACCTTTCTGGTAAATCTAAACAAACGTGGACCTTTTCCAGTACCTGGATGGCTGCTCTTCATGGTGTTAGAAACCAACGTGAATAGCTCATGTTCTTCCTTTGTGAAAATGTCTGTCCCAGCCTGGTGAAAGGCTGAGTCCATAATGCACGAGAGTGTGGGTCTGATCCCTGGCTGATAACTTGCATATCGTGTGTTACGTGACTTGCTTTAGTATGCCACCCTAGTGTAATGGAGCATTATGCATCTTTCCACATACACGTCAGCGCTGGCAGTTCGTGTTCTTGCAAAGGACTTCTGTTTTCCTTGTATGTTCACCTGAAATACCACACTGAGAGTGAAGTTCCAAGCACTGCTATGGAATATTATAGGGCAATGAGTATTGTTTGTAGAATCATAGAGTAGAAAGGCTGGAAAGGACCTCGGAGATCATCGAGTCCAACCTGTTAACCTAACTGCCTGGTCCACCTCTAAACCACCTCCTTAAGCACCATATTCACACATTTTTTGAATGCTGCCAGGGACTGTGATTGCACCACTTCTGTGGGCAGTCTGTTCCAATGCCTAACCACTCTCACCGTGAAGAAATTTTTCCTAATATCTAATCTAAATCTCCCCTGGCACAACTTGAGGCCGTTTCCTCTCGTCCTATCACTTGTTACTTGGGAGAAGAGACCGACCCCCACCTCGCTACAACCTCCTTTCACGTAGTTGTAGAGAGCAATAAGGTCTCCCCTCAGCTTCCTCTTCTCCAAACTAAACAACCCCAGCTCCCTCAGATGCTCCTCATAAGACTTGTTCTCCAGACCCTTCACCAGCCTAGTTGCCCTTCTCTGGACACGCTCCAGCACCTCAATGTCCTTCTTGAAGTGAGGGGCCCAAACACAGTATTTGAGGTGTCATCTGCATGAACTGCTTTTGTTTGTGCTTGCTTAGCGGTTAGTGGCAAGGAATTTACGCCCTTGAGGGTAACTCCCTCAACATAGTGCTAAAGGGGGTATTCAGGCAGCTGTTCTAACGTTTGTATTTAAAGTTTACATTGTCGAAACCAAAGTAATTACAGGGGCAGGGGAGGGAGGTTTATTGAACTCTTGCCACACCAGATGATACAGAGGCAGGCTTTTCTGGATTAGTATGTCTAAATGTAGGAAACTTTTTTTTTTCTTGAAATAACAAACCCCATATATTCTGTTTCAAAAACAGTATTTTGTAACCGTAAAACATAAAAAAGATTTTGTGTTACAAATAAGATGGGATCTAAATTATTCATCCTTCAACCACATGTTCACACAGTACAAGCACAGAGGAATGTAGACCTGGAGAACATCATTAAATGATTTAATAAGAAAAATCCCTGTGGAAGTGAGGCAGTTGCTTATGTCATGAGCTAGGTGAGGCAATTTGAAGGCCTTAGGGAAGTAAGTGTGAAAACCTGGAGTTGAAAATATGACTAATTTTCAAAGATCTGGCTAGGGGGTGTGTGTATCAAACATGAAATGTTGGAGAAGTTCCAGTTTCTCGTCCATTGAAACTGGATTTTTGTTTTGGAAATGATCTCCTGGGGACAAAGAAGACGACTAAAGTTCTGAGCAAGACATGAGATGTGCCAACAAAAAACTGTTGGAAAGGCTAATTTTGTCCCTTGGAAGAGTTGCAAGTAGTTGAGTGAGGCCTTGGATATGAGCTGACCCAACAGGCATGGGAACAGCCCTGGATTGTAGTTTCCTATGTTTGAAAACCAGTTTGGAGAGGAACTGGAAGAAATATTGGAGACGAAGCAACTGAGAGCCTAGCTTCTGCTGTATTGCTCTCTAAGCCTGGTATTTTTGTGTCTATCATACATTTGTATGCCAACACTGAAATTATTACAGGAGCACCTTGGTACTTGAGATTTTTGTCGGGCTTTCTATTAATGTGGTACTTCTCTCACTTGTTTAATGGTAGGTCATTTCAGTGTACTCAGTCAACACAAAGTTAAACCGGCTTCCTTAGTGAGTTGGGTTGGGGAATTGGAAAGAATAGTACAATTTTGCCCTTTTACTCTAGTTTAGGAATATAGGCACTTGTGGCTTCTTATAGATGTTAACATTTCATGGAATCTAGAATCATTTAGGTTGGAAAAGACCTTTAAGACCATCAAGTCCAACCGTTAACCTAACACTGCCAAGTCCACCACTAAACCATGTCCCTAAGCACCACATCTACCTGTCTTTTAAATACCTCCAGGGATGGGGACTCAACCACTTCCCTGGGCAGCCTGTTCCAGTGCCTGACTACCCTTTCAGTGAAGAAGTTTTTCCTAATATCCAACCTAAACCTCCCCTGGTGCAATTTTTATTTGTTATGATGTCTCTGCTTTTTCTGTAGAAAGGCATTTAAGTCATCTTCACTGAAGTGTAGTTACTAAAGTTAAACGTGTTAACTTGAACAAATCCCTTCTGAAAAGGAATTCTCCATCCATCTCCCATTTTAGCTGTCAGCGTCTGCCACAAAATACTGCATTACATGACCTGAATAGAAGTAGAACACTCTTGTTCAAACCCCTCACACTCCCATTGAAGTTGAGAGGACTGCTGTATATTCTATCACCAATTTACATACCAGGATTTTTTGTCTTACGCTAAGTGAATGAGATATTCTATTCCAGACACTTGCTGTCTCTTTGGCAAGATGCATGGTTTGCTTTCCTCAGTCCTCCCTTTCTGCACCCTCAGATCTGACCCGTTTCTTGTCCAGTGAGTTCCTCAGAGTTTCTACCTTGTAGTAGAGTTGCTCACAAATTATTCTAGCTCTTGGGCTGCTGAAAACTGTGATGTTCTGCCTCCTAGCCTGGCTTTCTAAGGAAAAGATGCTATGCAGGGCTAACTTCAAATTTGATTACTTGAATTCCTATGAGTTTTGTGAAAACTGGCGTCTTGATAGATGTTAATTAGCTTCAGCTGGGGAAAAATAAGCCTTTGAGTTGTTTGGCTCATGTGGTGACTGAAAAGCAATGGCTCACTCATTCTTAGGAAATGTGTACTGGCCTGCCAGTTGGCACATACGTACCCTGTGCTGTGGCTTGTCCAGAACTGATTCTTGCCTGGCTGTTAGAGCAGTTGGATGCAGGGAATAAGAAAGGACACAAAGTTACTGTGGTGCGAAACTCGGGGAGGCGGGGGAGATGCAATACCTGATGCCAGTAACCCTAGGGTAGATTTCACCGTTGTGGGGAAACCTGATGTATCAGTTTTTCTGCCCACAGAACAGCTTGTAACAATTGGGGATTTTTGTTTTGCTGTTCTTTATGGAAAGGCTGAAAATAAAACTCACATTGCTACTAATATATCCAGAGATGATATCTCCATGTCATTTCTTCAAGCAAAAGGCTCTTAGCATAATAAAAATGCTTTCTGAACTGAACTCTGATCCTATAAAAATGCCCCATTAATCCTGTAGAATGATGTCATCCCCACAGACTTGCTTTCTAAATGAGAAATGTTCATGGAATCAGGCTGGTGTCTGCCTGGGTGGCTGAAGGTTTTTATTCTAAACGGTTACTTACTGATCACCCACTAGAGGGCTTAACTCCATCTACCGTGAAGTTTGAAGGTGTAAGGAGAAAACATGTTCATAAAAATGTTTCCTTTCCTGATGCCCTGATTCTGCAGGGATGGCAATCGAGCTTTTGTCATTGAGCACTGAGAGACACACTTCCACAGAGAAATAGTTACAGTTTGATCTTCGAGCCCCTAGCGAGGTTCTTGAGCAGCTGTGGAGGTGGTTCTTGGAAAAGAAGAAATGCCCCTAACCTCATATTGTCCAGCCCTTTCATTAGTTTCCTTAGGAAGATCAGGTGCGTGCATCAAAACGTGACCTCACTTGAATTCTTTGTTGAAAATACCAGTTCAATGAAGGCTGGAGTGTGAGCTCTAAAAAGCACCGTGTTTTGTTAATGACGACAGTGGATTTGATTCCAAACCAGGGCAAGCTTGTTCAGTGCCACGGGGCACTGAAGGTGGTTATTTTCTCACCCATTTTTTATAATCCTGATAAACTGTTTAATCTGTATATAAAATTAAGTCCTCTCAAATGTTATGTTGGAAACTTTGGGACAAATTAATTTTGACAGTAATATACAAATATATTAACATTAAAATGTTTAAATTTTATTTTTAAAGAAAAAATCTGTAACTTAAAAATGTAACACTAGCATTTGTTACATATGGACCAGTGTGTTCTGTATTGTATTTGTTTTCTAACAAAAGTGATTATTTTCTAATGCATTTTTTCTGTTCAAATTTTTCAGAAGTCCCAATCTGTGAGTATTCTACTACTTGTGTAGGTAATGTGTGTTGTTGCCTCGATATAATTTGATTCATTTTCTTTTAATCTCTTTCTTAATATAGTCCTCTGAGTTACAGTTCAGCGTACTTGGCTGAATAAGTCTTTTTCCTTATTAGCTAACATCCTTCATGTGCTTGGGACTGTGCTGTTTCCTACCCTGCCTTGAGCAGAAATATCCAGTCCTAATGCAATCTATTGCTCTAACTCTTACAAAGTTCTGTTGCAGCTGATGATGCTTGGCCTACTTTTTAAATATTAGAAGTTAAACAACTGTGAAATATTAACACACACCAAATAGTCCCTCAACTTTGCTATAGAAAAATTGTAAAAAAAAAAAAAAAAGGCTATTTTTGATAGTTTCTGTTAAACCAGAGAGTTCATTTATATTAATGGAAAGATTTATTTGTAAAGCTGCATATGAAGCACAGTGTGAAATATGGTCAGGAGGAAGGGAAGAATCCCAGATCAGATTTCTCAGAAGAGTTTGAAACAGTTTCTAAACCAGACTTAGCTTGAAAGTAAGATAACATGGAGACTGGCAATGGAATTTGGAAGCTCTAATGCTTGCATTCATCTCAGCTTGAGAGCAACCTAAGGCATCATGTTCTACAAGTAGGTTTACGAGAGGGTGAAATGTTGAGTAGCCTCTGCCACCTCCTACGAGATAGATAGGCGCCCACATAATAGTTCACAGTCTGTGAGTACGACTATATCAGTGTGTTAATTTGGATCAGGAACTCACTTCTTTTCCTTCTGTTTGCAGTCTGGAGTGATTTTGGACCACATGGAGCTGATGAAACTAAGCTGGGAGATGCAGTCCAGCTGCAGATAAGCAGCCAGTCTGTGGGACCAGCCCATAGCTAGTCAGAAGTAAAAAAAAAAGGCAAAAAATCTCTTGAAATATGAATTATATGAATGTCAGCTTCTCAGATCCAACAGGAATAAAAATAATTCTTAAGAAATACTCCAAATATAGTGTAGTGTTATATCAGTTTGCAAAAAGTATCCTTGGGCCCCCAGTGATCCCGAACCTGCATGAGCACTGTTGGCTGCTGTGTGGACACGGGGTTTTGTCTTTGTCTGTGGTTGGAGAGGTTGAGTGTTTTCCTTTGCCTTCTGTTCTAGTCCAGATGGGAAGCGGGGAAGAGAAAGGCCTAGAAGAAGTGATGGGAGAACTTTTTACTTGAGAGATGCCATCAACTTCTGAATTTTACTTTGGTTCAAGCCCGCCTTCTGTAGCATGTGCAGAGGGTCTCACAAAGCACATCCTAGGGAGAGTGGAGGGTTAGGCAAACGATAGGCTTCGCAAAATACAAGTAGTAGCAGTTTCAATTAGCATTATATGTGTCTTTAAAACTGCACTTTTTGATGATTCTGTTAATGTTAGGGTAAAGCAGGTAAGATTTTTCTATTTTAAAAGATGATAATTTTTAATTTTGGTGTAATTATATTTTTATATTTTAATGAAAATTAGAAACAAAACCCATTGGCCCTGTTGACTTCTTTCTTCTTTGTGCTAATATGAGATGTTCATAACATGTGTTATTAAAAATGAAATAAAATTATCCTCTGGGAAGCCTCCTTTTGTGATATAAGCAAACTATATACAAAAATCTATCTAAAATATTCTTAAAAATCCAGGTGTATTTTTTAATGGAAGTTCATGTGTCTCCTTTTAGAACAGATAAGGAACATTAATATGTTAATCTCTAAAACCATCTGGTTATAATTTATACAGTAGCATCATTGCAGGGTCTTGCAAAAGTATTTCATTGTAATAAGCTGTAAAGGGCAGCACTCAGCGCAAGCCTCAAAGCACACAAAGGTGTGTGACAACTGAAGGACCTCTCAAACCATCATGACACGGCAACATTTCTATGTCATTGTCTGCTATGTTATAAAGGGCCGATTCAATTCAACAGAGGAGTAATACTTGCGGGTCTAGTGAAAGTGTAACTAATACAGACTCCGCTGAGGAGTTACCATGCATTGCTAATGAGACACATCCAGCCAGAAAGTTGCATGCAACGCTTGCAAAGCTCCTGAAGCTGTATGTAGCTACTAAGCATGATGTCTCCTTTTCTTTTGCTTTTTTGCATTGCATTATTTTAAATAATGCATCCAACTATCTAACTTTTAAAGGATTTAAAGACACTGTAGAAATACATAGTTCTAAGATGCCATCGTAATCAAAGCCATTAATTTGGATAAATTTCCTATTGCTAAGTTATACTGAAATGAACATCGTGGGAAAGCTCAATTTAATGATACCGTGGAGTATATTCTTGCTTCATTCACTGCTGTCCTCTTTGCAAGGTAAGAACTATACTCCAATTTTGTAGTAATACTAACTTTTCAAAAGATTTTTCTAAATATTTTAATAATACAGCTCCTTATTTTTCTATCATTATAAAGCAATTTTTTTGACCCTTGCTGGAATTCATAAATAAAAAAGTTTTCTAACACAGGTTAAAAAACTATATATCACCGTTCTCTCTCACAGATGTAGAAACTAAAATATAGCTCTTATTTTCTTTTCAAAAGATACATTTTTATGTCTGAATTTGTTACAAAACAATTATTTAGGAACAAAATTTAAGTTTCTTGGCTTTCTTGACATTATTGCTAGATGAGTAAGCATATAATGGTTTTCAGTGGGGTATGATTTTGTTTGTTTAGACTACACCTGCAGTTTGTTTCAGCAATTATAGAATGCTAGGGTAAATAATCGCTCTTCTGGTTATAGAAATGATCCTATTTTCTATGTAATGAGGATGGATCTTGTAGATAGTTTTCTTGCAGCAATTATAAATATTTCTAAGGCAATATGAGAAAGAAGGGGTATTTTGGTTGGTTGGTTTGGTTTTTGTGTGTGTGTGTGTTTTTTTGCCTTTTTTTTAAAGCATGGACTCTAGAGCATGTTTAGTGGATTGCAATTGAGTTTTACAAGTAACATTCAGAAAATTATTATAGGTAACCACCCTAGAAGTTTGATTCTGGAAAGCTCTGAGCACCTCTTTTATTTCATCAGTTTTGGTCTGAGCCTCTGAAGAACTACGAACTCTTTGCTCTTTTTTGTGGTAGCATGTACCAGAACTGAGACCATGGAAACTTGCAGGTGATGAGTACTTAAAAGAACCAAACTCTCAAGAAGGAAAGCATGTAGTGGTATATCCCTTGGAAACAGAAAAAGTTTGTATAAAAATGCTCTGGAAAACTTAGGATCATTAAAGAACAAAATTCAATAGTGTTGTTTTAAACTTGACAAACTGTTGTTTGCCAAGTGCAGAGTGAGGCTGTAGAAAAAACATTTAACTTGATGACTTTTTAATCTACAGGATCTTATTGCAAGCTTTCTCTTCTGAGAAGAACTTCAGGGTAAGTTTTTATTCCTTACTTGTCAAGTCCGACAAACAGAACAAGAATGAATAAGTGTGACGCAGTGCAAGTTAGAAAGTAAAATATAGCCTTGAACTCCACATATAAAATGTCATGTAATTGTACATTGGATGTGAAACACACTTTCAGAATGTTTGCAACTCTTTTCAAAGAATTTACATAAAGGACATGGGTCCTCTGTTTGAAAAATGGAGGTCCTTATGAAAAATGATACTTCTATGGTCTCAAGAAAGCTTAGAGGAATAATGGAATGAAACCAGGATGAGATCATGATTTCATGACTGGAAAAATACATTAAACGAATATCCTTCTACAGTTTTAATTGCATGATAAAATCCTAGCTGCTATTTGAAGCACAGAAGAGTAAGTGCTATACAGCTTTAAAATAAACATTTTCAATACAAGTTTTCATGTAGAAGCTGAAATCCAAACAAAACCCAAACTAGGGAATGTTCCTGATCCCATTGAATTAAATGGGAACTATGCCATCAATTTCAATGGAAGCATCCAGTTGGACGTAGCTTTGGATGTCTAACGACCTCTGATACATCTAGTGAACACACATGCACATCAAATGATATGCCATCTTGGACTGTTGATAAAACTAAGTATGTTTTATAGTTTGATGCCCTTGTTTCTAAACTTAATACAAATGTAAGTCAGCTACAGCTGGAGAGTCATCTCTTGCTATTAAAAGTACCATCACAGTATATTCAAATAACACTTGGGGGAACTTGCAGCCACTCACACGCAGAATCAAGTAAATATGAAGCCGCTTTACAATTTTGTACCCTGTCATGTAAGCCTGTTTTGCCTATTTATGCCTCCCCCACAAGCTCCAGGTACCTCCCTGTCCAAGCAGAGATTGGAGTGCTGCCCAATTGTGTAAAATGAGACCACAAAAAGAAAAAAGAGAAAAAAAAAAGTCACCTTTTTAAATGTTAACCCAAGAATAGACCTCTTTGATAAAGTGATGGTAATCAGAGAGAAACACTTCTCTCCAGGGAGCCGCTTATTCAGGTTGCTTCAGGGACCTTTGATTATACAAGATCCTTTTTGTTTTCTTCCAGAAATGAGTTTAATGCTACTCGACAGAAAAGAGATCTCGTAACAGCCGAGGTAGGTTATACCTCCAAAAGCGGGAGTGAGGGGAAACTGTCCCCCCTTTTCTGCTCCGGGCCTTTGCCGTCCGTACAAAGGAGCCTTTGTGGGGAGAAAGGCCCTGGTAACAGGAGGAGGGTGAGGAGGAGCAGCTATTCCCTACCCGCTCACCCCCGGCCTGAGCCCGTGGCTTCATGCCTTCATTCACTCTCAGCAAAGCGCCTGGTGGGTGACCCGCCCTGACGAGCCGACTGACGCACACCATGGGAAATAAAACCGCGATGCCTCTGTCTTTTGTGAGGGCGAAGAGAGAGCCCCGGAAAGCTGTTAGTGTTTGGTGAGAGGCACAATGGCGGCGCCACCGGCAAGGCTCCCTCCCGCACGTGGTGCGGCGGCGGCTCCAGCCCGGCCCTGGTTCCCACCGCCCTGGCCCACCGCTGCCTCAACACTGCATCCCGGCAATGCTGTACTGAAATTTAATAGTCAACGGGGGAATCTCATTCCCCGGCTGGTACATGTCTCAGGCTACGGAGCCCACACAAAGGTTATAACCCCGTTCGATGGGTGCAGGTGTGAAGCCCAAGGCAGTCCCTCCTCAGGGCCTTGCGGGAAGCCTGCAGCCGAACCATGGATGATTTTCCCTGCGTCCCTTTGAGATCTACCTGTCTCCTGGCTGAGTCAGTAGGTAGCTGGTGTGAAACACTGAGCTAAGGCAAATCAAGCCTCCGAGGGAAACGGGCCCTCGGGACTGATGGTGTCGCAGGAGGGCCTTCAGCAGGGAAGTGCTGTCGCAGCAAGGATGCTCTACCTCCCCGAAATAACGCAAAGGCCAAAAGGATGGCTGAGAGTAGCTGAGGAGGATGGCTCAGAGTAGCTGCCAGGGGAAATGGAAACGGGTCTTGTTGTGCAGAGAGGGAAAGGATCCTCTCTGGCAAGCGATGGGCCGTGGGGACCAGGAATAGTTTTGGTGTGTGGGCCTTCCAGGTGGTGATTTGAAGAAGTCCATTTCAGGTTGATTTTAGACAGATTGTGCTGCTTGGATGCATCCCACAAAGTATTCCCAGTTAGAAAAGGGAAGGTTTTGTGTCACTGTGCGAGGCATTAGTGAGACTTAACCTAACCTGTTCCTTGCACAGTGCCGTTCACTTTGAGATCCATTAGTTCTGTCTCCAGACACGGCAAATGACTGGCGGCAGGAGGGAAACTGTAAACAGTTTGTTTTGCTTAGTCATGCAGCTGAAGGCTGGCCTATATGTCTGTGGGGAGCACAGAAGGGTAACAGTTTTCTCATAGTACATCAGAGAGGGAATAAATAAAAACCACAGGGAAGAAGAGCTATTTAAGCAAAAGGGCCAAGCTTTATAAAACAAAAGGATTTAAACTGGCCATGAATAAATGTAAGAGGGAAATATCTAACTACCCAGCACTTCACCCTGGTAAACTCTCCAGTCAGACTAGTGGGGGCAAAAACCCCAGAGTGCTTTCAGCCTTGAATGGGATCAGCTCTTGGAAGGGACGATGCGACGTGACAAACTGCAGTAGCGGAGCGCTGGGTCAGGTCCAGGGCTTCCTTATGGTCCGATGCTCCCTGGTTCCTAAACAAGACAGGAAGCAGATCAGGCAGATCTGCCTCCTCTGTTGTTTGGGATGAACCGAAATGCAATTCTGAAGGATCTCAAGGAGGACATGAAATCCATCACAGCTGGAGTGGCTACAGCGGGATGATCAGGCTGCGGCACAGAGCATGAGTTAGGGGAGAGGAGGAACTGGAGGGATATCGCATCTCCAAGCTCTCCAGCTATTGGTGTTTGACCAAAGACAAAAGAACACAAGTGCTCTCCAGCCCCTCACTCTTCCTTCCAAATATAAATGCAAAACTTCCCAGGTGGAGTCCTGCTGGTTCATTGGCACTGGAGGACATGGAGAGGCGGCCAGCGGTGATCCCACAGCACAGCTGTATCCTTCCCCATCGCCCCAAAAGCTGTGCTTCCCCTCCCCACGGTGCCGGTTGCTGCAGTCACTGCCTTCCCAATGGCCCAGGCTGCCGATCCCTCCTGCAGCACCCACAGTTGTGCCATGTGCTGGCTGAGCCGCAAATTACTCTTCTGTATTATAAGTCCCAACCCAATGTTAGGCTGCAAGGCCTCAGGCTTGTATCATCTCATTTGTAAAGCACAAACACCCTGATTTTGCTTTTGCATTTCTCTGACAGATTCAAGCTGCCTCTCCTCGGTCACACCTTCATGGGGCCTTGACGCGGAGTCTGCCAGGAGGTCAGTGCCCTGCTCCTCACCCACAGGAGGAAAGATGGTCCTACAAATGCTGTCTTCCTACCAGCTCTCCTGTGTTACTGTGGGTTGTGGAAGCCCTCCTCATTATGGCCTTTACAAAACCCTGCCCTATCTCATTTTCTCATTTTACCCATGTTAAATCATGGAAAATTCCTGTTAAAATTGTACTTTCAAAATGTCTTACAACCAAATATGAACAGCTAACTCAGCCAATCCTTTGATTTTTTTTAACGTTTAGTTCCATTGCAATTTTTTTTTCTGCCACTTTTTCTGGCCTTGGCAGAGGATGTAAGTATGTCTGAGAGGTGTGTAACTGGGTATGCATAGGGACAGGGGTGCTCAGGCAATGAGCACACAGCTGCTCCTGGAGGGTTTTAAGCATTGTACAAATACATAAAGCAGGTCCAAGTTACAGAAGTTGTTTGGCAGAAAAGTTCATTGTATGCAACTGAGCTTTGGTATCCTTCTTGGAAAACATGTGTGCCTGGGTAGGTGCTTTCTGTTGTGTTTTCCCATGTAAATGAAGATATGTAATTTTACAGCTCACAATTTTAACAACAACAAAGAAGTTTTACATATTAGTGCTATTGTTCTAGAAAGAGTATTTTCTGCTTTGGTGCTACTTTCAGAGTATCTGTGTATATTTGGAAAGCAATTCTTAAATGGAAAAAATTCAAAACTAAGCATGGAAAGGAGTGAAGGCTGATGTTCTTAATCATTGGTAACTTCTATGTGTGTTTTACTTTAAAGGTCCCATTTTGTTTCCATTTAATGTCACTAGCAGCTTTACCATGGCTTCATTGGGAGTGGAAGGGCCTGTTTATTTCATTTACTTCCTGCTTTTTGCAATGCTTTTTTAATCTCTGACAGCAAGATTGCAAGCATTTGTATCTACAGTTTTAATCCTCCCCCAAGAAGGAAAGCAACTATCTGCAAAACCTAATGAAATTTTGCTTTGCGACTACCTTTCTTCTCCACTTTTGGGGAACTATGATTTAGACCAACCTCAGCGAATGGTTAGTAGATGACAGTGAGGTCTTCGCTTCCAAACAGGCTATAAAACCCTTTAATGAAACTGCTTTTGGAAACAATTACTAATTATAACATAAAACAAGCTATTCCCATGGAATCGTAAGTCTCTGACCCCAGTCACCTCTTAAGCAGAAATAACCTTTGACTTTTTTTCAGCATGGGGGGAAGGTTATTTATAATTGACTTTGACTCTGTAAGTTGTATATTCTGGACTGTTCATAAGCTGAACGTACCCTTTATCATAATGCTTAGGAGGGAGGAGCTGAACATATGTATAAATTATGCGGAAGTTAGTCAATTAGAATAATCTGTGTCCTGTGTATTTCAGGATCAGCAGGACTGGGATTTAGTTTCTTTACATGGGAACTTGACCTTTTGTTTGCTGGGAGGAGGCTGACCTTTTGCTCCTTTGTTAGTTTACAAGTCTCAAACCAAATGAGAGAGAACCTTGCTGCTTCTTTTAACCAAGGAACACAAAGGATAAAATTAAGTAAATGTTAAAAACTGGGGATTGTTGTTGGTTAATTTTCTTAGCTAATATAGCTGCTTATGATTTAACAATAAACAGATTCAATGTGGATCTCTCAACCTGTTTGCAAAATACTGTATCTACTAAAAGGCTGCTACGCTTGCTTACAGGTTCATGTCCTCAGGAGTGCCTTAATGGAGCAGCCTGCACAGAGGCAGGTGACTGTGACTGTCAGTTATTTCAGGCTCAAGGAAGCAGGTGCCAAATTGGTAAGTTTTGGGCCAAAAGAGTCAAGTTTCAGCTTCAAGTGAGATTTAAGGTGCAGGTTTTTAAAACAACACTGTTAACAGCATATCTGTGGTTCCTCTGTAGTAGGACTGTCATTCCCCTAGTAGATAAGAGGATTAAAATGATATGCGTTAAGGATATATATAGAGAGCAACATCAGGAATGCCTACATTTTAGCACTTGGGCTGTATTGATACATAGATACCATAACAGATAGATCACTGTCTAGTACATTAGTAGCTAGCCAACTTTTTTATAGTTAGCTGAACGACCAAAAAGTCATTGCATTTTTCTAACAAACACTGACTTATTGCAAATAAAATTACTGCTATTTCAATGCACTGGTTTCTGGAATCTGCTGTGTGTAGGGATCAACACGAATTGTCTTCCAGGATCTGCAGTAGATCTAAATCCCTTGCCTCTACTTATTATTAAAATATCTCCACTGAAGCAAATTAAAAGCTTATGATGATTGCATGTGATGAAAACTGCAGCCTAAAGATCCAAAAAAAAATACTGACTTTATTTAAAGTTGAAGAAATGAGTTTATCTTTTTTCCTTGCTATATATTTCCTTTATAAGCTCTTATTTCCTTTCTGAGCTCTTACTTTTGTAGATGCCTGTGACACCTGTCAATTTTTGATTACCGTGCTTGTTGTAAACTCAGTGTGTTCTCTCCAGTACCTAACACTGGTAAGGACCGAGACGGGATTTGCAAATCGTGGGGACAGTATCATTTTGAAACATTCGATGGCATTTACTACTACTTCCCAGGAAATTGCTCCTACATTTTTTCAAAAGACTGCAGTACTCCAGAACCCCAGTACACGGTTTGGGTAAGTATGTGAACATACGCTAGAAATAACACACTGAGTATTCCTATATTACAGGACTTATTTATCATCATAAGTAAAATAAGTCCAGAGACAATAAATGGATCAAACTGTTGCATTGCTTACTTAAATATAAGACTATGCTGCTGGAAAATGTCTAAGCCTATGTGCAGTAACTCAAAACACTGATGAAATGATAATCAGCAGAGTCAGTATATTAAAAATAGTATTTCTTACTCCCTCTATCCTAAAAAGGATCTCTGATCTCTCCTTTCTGGGAGCAAAAGTGGGTCTTAAAGCAGACCTCGGAAACTTCAATAAACTTTATCTGTCAGCTTGTAAAAAAACCTGAGTTGCTGAATAAAGTGAGAACAGCTATCACCTGCCTGATAGCTGGGCACCCGAGCGTACTGGGCCCCAATTCACAGCCATCGGCACACTACGGGCAGTTGCCTCCCTGGCCCACGGAAAATTCTGTCCCCTCTGGGGATTTGTGTTCTAATTTTGGATTACCTCTACGTCACGCAGAGAAGATTAACAGCTCAAAAGCCTTCATCTTGACCTATGTATGGAAGGAACTCTTTTTAGTAATTTCCTCAAATTGCTGACTATCCATGGTTAATGACTTTGAGTCACATAGAGTTCAAACCTATACCCTCTTTGAAGGCAGTTGCCCTATTTATTAGGCTGTTGGTTACTGTGCTGAGCGGATAAGAGCTCATTATGTTATTTTTTACACAATGATTGGGATTTGGTGCTGATTGGGCAGGGGAGAGGGGACAAAAGGGGTCCTAATTCTGAGCCCTGGTGGTCACAGTGCTTGCAGGGGCAAGGGCAGACCTAGATGCTAATTTCTGCTCCAAGGACTAGTTTTCATTTATAAGCACATGACTTTCTCTCCCCCCAGATAATAGCACCTAGTGAAGATAAATCGGCCATGAAAACTGCCATTTCTATTCACTCAGGTTATAGACAGGTGCTGTTACATCTGCCTTCCATGATTTCATTTTAATTCTTTGGATTCTGTGTGCAGCTATGATCTTTTAGGAGTTTTCAGAAAATGCTGCAGCAAAGCTCAAGATTATATTAAAATCTAGAATCAATATTTCAGTGGATTCCAGTTGCTCTGTAAAGAGAGAAACTACCATTCTATTGCTGGAGCAAATGTCATGTTTTGCTAAATACTGAAAATGTTTACTCAGAAAACTTGTAAGTAATGTTCAAGCACTGCAGTCACTACAGGCTGGGCAATGGAGAGCCAAGAACCTTGCCAAATCCTCACATTATGGTCCTTCTGGCTTTAATAATCCACCTCTCTAGAGGAGAAGAAAACAGAAGAATTATTTTGATTTTCCTTCATTGTGTTTCTGTCTTGGGCCAGGTTCACATAGAAACCAGCTGTCAATACTAGTAACATTTATTACGTCTTTAATTATGATTTTCTTTATACATGTAAAAACTCTAATGTGTTTCTTGCTTTGGTTTATTTCACTCAAAGAAACAGTAACTGGTTTTTACTTCCAGGATTAAGTGTCAGTTTAGGAAGATTAATTTGAGTATGTCGTAGCACTGTATGTGTTTACCAACAGATCTTTTCTACAGAAATGATAGCTCTAGTTACTTTTACAGCCTCCATTACTATGTTGGCAAAACGTTTCGCAGTTACTAATCTATTTAGCTTCACAGCACCGTCAAGTAAACCGGTAATGCAACTCCCATCCTTCTCAGAGAATGGTGATGCACACAATCATAGGAGTCATATTTGAGCTATCTAAACTCTGTCTACATTTTGATTTAGCTAGTGATAGGTATCTAAGATTCACAACACAGTCCCGTGTCTCCTCAGTGGTGTCTAAAATCAGCTCACAGGCTTTTGAAGCACCATAGTCTAGGGCATCCCACAGGTTTGTGTGGCTCAGCCCCACTGAGATTAAGGAAAGTGGTTGATGTTTTGCTCAAACCCTTGGAGTAGGTATGTGCTTAAAACTCACTTAGACTATGTGAGTTTAATTCAAAACTCTGTAGTAGTTAATTGGTTAGAGCATATGCACAGGAATTTGGAGACCTATATTCCTATCATCAGTCAGAGTAAATCTGAGCCCACAGTTTTCAAGTCCTGAGAGCATGCCCTGGCCAACAAAAGCTGTGTGGTCTTTGGGGAAAAGGACCTTCCTGCAGGAGTCGTGTTCTGCCACAATGAAGGCCAGGAATGCAAAGGAAGTCTGACTTCAGGTAGCCTCCTTTTTGCCAAACTACAAAAAGGAAGAATGCTGGCTTATCACGACTGTTTCAAGGTCTGATGATACATTTTTTATGCGAGATCTATTTCACTGCCATAAAACTGTAGACTTGTTGATATAGGAGTTGCATGGTTTTCATTTCTGGAAGCATGCATCTGAGATCAGTTTAACACCTCTCTCTAGTAGCAGGCAGTCATGGAAGTCACACACTGCCAATATCTGAGCCATAGTTTTGCAAATCTCTCTCTGGCTGACTGAAACTTGCATCTCCATTGCTGTGTTCAAACTAGGGAAGCTGATACGTGATTCAAACCAATACCCTGGCTCACTATGCTATATATGTACAGTGGGGAGAGGCAGACTTCAGAAAAGCCTGCCCTTCTCCATTAGCAGGGCTGCAAAGCCAGCGCAAAACGGGTTTTAACAGATCCATGTAAGTTAGATGGCTGCAGTAATCCGTGGGAACACTCCAAAATCTCAACAAATCCTGAGTGGTTCATGAAGTCATGCCATAGTTCAGCTGGTGCCAGTCTCAGTTGGCATGGAGAATGCTAGTATTACTCTGAGGTTTCGTATTGGTTTGTAGTCCCCTCTTGTAGATTAGGCCTCTAGAAACAGCAAAGGGGTGTCTCCTCAGTGCAAATACCAAGCTCCTAAGTTGGCAGTTATAAGCTAGCTTACTACAGTGTCTCTGAAGTTCATCTACATAAAATACCTCAGTATTTCTTCCAGTATTTAAACCACTGTCTTGTGATGCTTTGTGCTATGAAACAGTTGCTGTATTTATATTTCCCAGTAGTATTGGGTAGCATGAACTTCTAGTTGTGCATATCTTTGTAATTATGACTTTTTTATATTTTAAGTATTTATTTGTAAAGCTCTTTCAGTGATTGGTGCATAGAAATGTAAAATACCAAATATGAATTTATGAAAAATTGCATGAAATTACTGAAACCAAATATTTATGCTTATTGGGTGTATATTTTTCCCCTCTAAGGTTCATAACAGTCCTCACTGTTATGGTTCGGTATATAATTGTCAGAGGTCCATCAGCTTATTTTTTTCAAATCAAGAAGAAATAATTATTTCAGGACATGAAGTAAGAAAAGAAGGAATCAGGTAAGTGTTCTAATGTGGGTTTTAAAATTTTATTGCAAAAAGATAGTGTGGAGTTTGGGAAATGGATGCTTTTTACACCAGCCAGAGAAAATAATTTGACATATACCTTTACGGATCCTGCGCTGTTCTGTATGGGAGCTGATAGAGCTCTAGTGTGAGCAGATGTAATGGTGCTGATGTAATACCTGAGTGAGGAAAGCATACACTCCCCCCATAAACCTTGAGTTCAGCTTCTCAGCTGTAACCTAACAATTACCCATCCCTACTTTTTATAGACAAAGTCTGCATCAGACAATTCTAGGTAATACCATTTTGAACAAGGCAGTCATTATTTATTCTTGGTAGCTGTACTTAACGTAAGACATAATCTTCTAGACAAGTCTGAATTGGTTGAATCAAAGATCTTAAATCCCCTTTGCCCCTTTGGGGCAAAAATTCCACAAAACATCTCTCAGGTACATCAAACTCCCAAATTTACCAGTTGTTTTTTAATAAGTAAAAAGATGAGTGCAAGGCTATCATAAGTATGTTTTACTGGTTGATAAAGTACAGAAAATTTCAAAGAGTTGTTAAGGTGTTCTTGCCATCCCCTTTGATGTAATACTATAGTCATTAGCATCTGAGACTGATAGCTACAGTGATGCTGTTCATCCCAACAGAAGCAACTTTGGAAGATTAGGATTAGATCCGTACTGCAATATTCTTGTCCAGCGGTCTTTGGCCACAGGAGGAAAATATACAGTATTTTGGGCAACAGGATTTTCTGTACTGGAAGTTCCCCCATTTGCAGATGTCTAACCCGGTGAGGACCCTGTGCCCAGAAGGGCTGCTGATGGTCATAGCATCACATAGCTCCTTGCTCAATGCAGCACGCTCATGAAGTCACATTTTCCTCAATGTGCCCAAGCTGGACTTTGAAAATGAAGATTCATTATTCTTTCAGGCTTATAATTGGTACAACCGATAGGTTTACTGCTGTATAGCAGTAAAGCATTCCTTTTTGATGGTTGATATAGAGAAGTAAAGAAAAGAAAAGATAGTAAAAATATGATGAAGAATTGAGTGGAAGTGACTGTATACATTTGGGAAAAAGGGCTTAGTGAGTTAGAAGGTGATGTTTTATGTGGTATTTTTCTAGCACTAACCTCATCTCATCTGAGATCTTTGAAGCAGACTGTTTATTTTTCCAGATTAATGTTGCCTCAGACAGTTGGAAATGCTTTCCTTGAGAGACTGGCTGACTATATTCTGGTGAAGACTACCTTTGGCTTTTCTCTTGCTTGGGATGGAAACTCTGGTATTTATATTAAGCTGACAGAAGATCATAAGGGAAAACCTTGTGGCCTCTGTGGAAATTTTAATGGCAATAAATATGATGACCTGATACTGCAAAATAGTAAGTAAATAGCTTAGAAATACATGCTTACCTTGTGTGAAAAAATTCCATGTTCACTTTAAATATAATACTGTAAAAAGGCAGAGTCCTGTTTCAGTTCAGTATAAAATAGAATATCTGATCTACTTTTCCTCATCATTAAAGATGTTAAGGGAAAAGGTCCCAGTTCAAGAAAGTATTTATATCTATGTTTTAGCCTTTTCTTGCTCAGCAAAGCACTTGGGGTATGTTTATCTTAGCTGATGAAAGTGCCTTCAAATAATAAATAAATAAACAAATGCTTGTGGTTTTCTCTATGTTTAAGGATGGAGGGAGAAGGAGATAAGAGCCAAAATATTAATATTTGGAAAAAGCACCATCTCCAGTCATTCGTTTATATGAGCATCATAAAAATGTTAGTTGAAATATGTGAATTTCAAAGCTGTTGCCAGAGAGTTCCTTGTATTTCTTTGTTGGTATGGTGTATTATGGGCCTCCAACTACCCTGTAGGATGAGGAATTGCCCAATACTGCATCTGAAGCAGAGATGACTTGCTAAGCTGGTAGACTATTCTGTAGTCTATGTAGGGAATACTCTGTTAGGACTTTTGTCCTACTTGCAACTAATATGAAAAAAAAAACCCAAGCTTGAGAATATGATGAATATTTTTCTCAGTTTCTGATAAAAACAAAGATAGGACTGTCTTACTGTTACCATTAATTGCTGAGAGAATCTAGTCCCATGGCCCTGCATATTCTAAAGTCACAAAAATTATCTCACTGTAACATTTTTCCCTTCCTCTGTTTTCCCCCATTTTTTATGGTTGACAGTGGAACTTTTTGACTTTCTAAGTGAAGGAAGACACAGTGTATCTGTCTTTGTATAGCCTTTAAAAATCTGCCCAATATAAATTTCTCATTCCTCTTCTGCCATGAGAGCCGTAAGTTCCCTGCTTCAAACATTAACTTTTGCACACCAGAGCACAGTATGTTTAATAACTAGTTAAAACTGGTGATGTGTAATAATGGAGAAAAATGGAGTTTGGAAGAGATAATGAATTCACATCATCTCTAAAAAATAGTAATTTCAGTATCTTTAAATGTATTATCTGTTATAAAAGACTTCCAGCTTTTAGCTTTCTTCATTTCCACAGCTACATTTCTTCACCATCATAATTTCTTCTAGCATTTTTCTTTATCAGAAATTATAGTATTATTGTAGTGTACAATCAAGAGTGCTATGAATCATTTTAACCTTGAACTAGTTGTATAACATGGTGCCTTGACTCTGTACAAATATAATGCACGAAGTTCTGATATCTTCACAAGAATAGACTGCTAATTGAAATTACTTCTAAGCTGCAACATTTTTCTAAGTATTTCCAAATCTTATAAATCATTTGGGATGATGATTTATCTCCCCCAGCTAAACTACTTCCCCCAGTAGTGTAAGGGAAACCCTTACATCTACCCCGAGTCTTCCAGAGTCTGAATGTTTTCTATATGCAATGTCCCGAATAAATAAGTTGCTGAGAGGCATGTAATACTCCATTTCAAAGCACACTCTAAAAACAAACTCCTTTTCTGTTTCCTTATCTTCATCTTTAATGGCATCTTTGTATTGCTTTAATATACAAGGTTGTATCTGTGTATAGAACTGGTTCAAGGACAGTGATTTTATTTTGTGGTATTTTTTGAGGACTTTTAGAAATTTTTTTTAAAGCCATGTTGAAATGTAAATAAAATATTTTGAATGTTTTTGCAGAACTAGAGTTATGTCAACAGGTTTACCTCTAGATCAAAACCCATCTTTTTGTGTTTGGGAAGAGTTTTCTGAGTAAAGAATTATTCTGTCAGAGAGGGAGAAATGTTTTAAGTCTCCCTGGCTCTTAAGTAAAATAGACTGGTGGTTGGGATCTTATCTTTGTTTATTTGTAGAGACCCAAGTAGAAATATCTGATTAGTGTGCTTTGGGGCTTTCCACATTGCAGAGTGTCAACCTTTGTACATGTTGTGCTAGGAGACGTTAGTTTAAGTTTTGGATAGTGCAGCTCTGTGAAAAAAACTGTAGCTGATTTAATTTCAATACCCTATCTCCTGACCATGCATAGATATAGATAACTGTAGCATAGATAGCAATTACTGTAAGGTTCTTCAAGGTGGAGGCAATGTACCCTTTTTAACATACTTAAGAACACAGAGAAAATGTAATATTTAATTCTTGCTGCAAAAATATGGAAATTTTGGGTCTGTTTCTTTACTGCCAGCCTTCTTGTATGCTCGTGTATCTTCCTCAGTCTGTTGCCATGACTTCCAGTCATGCATCTTGTTCATTAATTCTCCCATGCTCATGCTGTGAGGAGAGGTGGGTGTGTAGTGGTGTGTTTGTTGTAGGGCTTTTCTGCAGCAAGGGAAAAAGAGGGAGATAATAGTGCTAACTGACCTTTGTGAAACACGATGAAAGCCTTAAACTGTTTTAAAGAATTTTTTTTTTCTTAAGTATTCAATGCATAATGCTTGTCCTTATTTGTATATTTGTTATAAAATTGTCAGTGATCGCACTTAAAAAAATCCCAACCAACACCTTGTCATATTTTTTTTAATCTTTTCATTTAAATGTAGTATAAAATACTACCTGAAATTAAAAAAGAAAAATAACATTTTTCTACACCACCCATACTCTGAACATATCTGTAACTGAGGTAACGAACACATTGAAAAACTACCAGAAATTTCCAAGCTGTCTTTTGTGCTTGTGTTGACAATTTTTTTTTCCCCTGGATGATCTTCCAACGTTTTCATACAGTTGGTGAATATACAGAAGACATTGCTGAATTTGCAAATAGCTGGGCTGTGCAAACCTCAGATGACATAGCTTGTGTACCTACTGCCTCAGATTTTTCCAGTCCTTGCTCAGCTGATGCAGAATCCACTGAGGTAAATTAATCATTTTATATATATATATATATATATATATATGGGGTTTTTTTTCTTAATCTTCACTGCCTAGTGATGGTACAACAATCTAGCAATATACACCATGTTGAAAAAAGCCTTAAATGCATTGAGGCTTTGAGAAAGGAAAGATTCAGATCAGGACTGTTGCTAGGGAATGTCTGAAGATCTTCAGATGTTTAGCTTAAAAGTACAAAGGCTCAGATAGGATTTGCCAAGCGGCACAGGTCTGCTGGCAGAACTCTTCATTGCTGCATTAAACTTGGGTTCAGTTTCCAGTCCTGGCATCTTACACCTCATTATTTTGGAAATTGTGAAATACTGCTGAAGTAACATGCTCAGTTCCTGCATTGAAACAAAATGCTTTTTTTTTGTCATTTCACACTCTTTCATCCCAGCTAGTTTAGGAGCAGCATGCAATCAAAACAGCCTAGGCAGAGAGGACAAATTTTAAGGAGAATAATAAAGGAGACATAATAATAAATTGAGACTGTGAGATTCTCAAATTTTAATGGGAATATAAAGGACCCTAGGTTAGGGAAACAAAGCTAAAAAGAATTACTCTTGTTCAGAAAGTATTTGCTAACAGTCATTTACTGATTCTCCTTAATACACAGGACATATTCTTCAAGTGCCAAATATTCCTACAGTTTCCTTTTCTCAGCTGTCATGAAAGCATAGATCCGTATTCTTATATTTCTAGCTGTATGAATGATCTCTGCAGGTAAGACTGGAGTTCTTGTGTATTTATTTTTGATGCATGAAATCAATGCTCACTCTTTCGTTTGAGACCAGAACTGAGCAGCATTGAGGGAAGTTAGGAGGAACCAACTTCAAAGCAAAAGAGATGGGGTTTCTCAGTGAGTGATTTAGTGTGGACACAGAACCAGCCTGCCAAAGGATATTTTGATTACTAAAGGTTTACATGGATTCAAGGAAATATTAGACAAATACATGGAAGAGAAATCCATGGAGAATCATGAACGATAAAAGAGGAGCTGCTAATCACAAAAAACCTGAAACCTGTATCTGGAGGTCCTGAATCAAAAATACATGGAGATTATACTAGGGGGAAATATCAATTATACGGGAGGAGCTGGACCATTTGTCTGACACAGTTGGAAAGTTTTTATGAGCAACCACTATGGTTCAAATTAGTAGACTTTTTCAAAATTGTTTTATTTATGCAAATTCAGAGTTGTCAAAAGAAATTCAACTTTCTTTGGCTTTGGTGGGAGTTACACCCCCTCAGCTGCTGGCATTATACGCAACCTGGTATTTTTCCCTTAGCTCTCCAGACTCCTGTTTAGTTCTTGTCATTCAAGTTAAACTGGTGCTCCAGAGTGTAATTGAATAGATAACTGAGCAGTGTACCACTTCCTTTTTAGTAGGATTTTTAAATTAAGAAGTAATTGTTATAAGTAGTAGGATTTTCACCAGATACTATTAGGGCCTTCTCAGAGTATCATCAGTTTAATCAAAAACATACAAAAGGATCACAAGACTAAAAGTAAGAATTACTCAGTATAATCCATTACAACTTCTTAGTTCATGTTTGATGAATTTTTAGTTTTCTGCTTTACCATAAAGTCAGGATGGAAGAATTTGTGTTTGTAGGCAAATCTCCCAAGTGTGCTTCCTGAAGTTTATGATCTGTACATTGATTTTGTTCAGAGAAGAGATGAGTTGCCTCTGTATGGTCTCTTTGTAACTCAGCAGTTTATTGTGACTTTTTCTTAGAAAAAGAAGTATAATGAAAAGGAAATTTTCAAATGTGATATTGAATCAGTGCCGTTGTGTTAAGGCAGATTCGATTTTTGTCAACATGCATATGTGTTGATGTGAATTTTGTGAAAGTTAAAAACCCTGAAGGAAGTTTCTGTGTCTCAGAACCTCATTAATTTAGACTTATTTTGTTTATAAAAGAGACCTCTCTTCTTGTGGCTTAGTGTCAGTTTATGAAGCTTTTTGTGGGGCCATAGTATATGCCAAGTATTCTTTCTATTAAGACCCATTTAATTGGATTAGATAAGGAAAGCTGGAGAGACTCTGATCATTGTAACAAAGAGCATAGTGGTGTTTGATTTGATAACAGATGTGTTGAAAGCAGAATACAAACACAATATGATATATTATTAAGACAATTAATTTTGGAAGCATGATCTTGTGTGCTGAAAGACAAACTCAGCTGATCTGTCGCAGTCATGCTTATAATAGAAAAGTCATGTTATGACTAGTTCATTTTGGCATCAAGTCCTCCACAGTGAGCAATGGGAGTTGTTGGACTTTCACAGTAACAAAAGGTTGGTGGTATCTCACCTTATGATATGACTTACATCTGAATAAAATTTGAGTTTACCCAAACACCGATGAACGTCTCTTTACTTGATCCTGGCAAAAGCACACTGTACAGCTTCTACTGTATAGGCTATGTCTTTGCCCAAGGTCGCACTGTAAATCCCTGAGCCTGTGTACAATATCCACTGGATAATGCTTCTGGCGCCAAGCACTTCAGCACAAGGTCAGGAGTCCAACAACAGGGTTCTTCTTGCCTAAGTTCAAGGACTGACAGGCAATTGGAAACTTGAACTTGTTACTTGGACCAGAATGTTTTTTATCGGTTTAGGTCAGAGTTTCCACGTCATGCAGGAGGGAGAGGGCCTGAGACATGGATCTTGAGACTGTTGAGTTGTCCATTGTTTTCAAGACAAGATCACATTTCTCTTTCACCATAGGCAACATTTACCTTTTTTGAAATAAATTGGTGGTTTTGTTCACTGTGGTAGTATTAAAATGAAATAACTTTTAGTGAGATCAAACGATAAAAACACAACAGTGTATTCAGTATAGCTTGTTCCTTTTCATAGTATTTTCACTGTGTGCTGTTATGACTGAGTGGTGTCAGCTATGTGTGAAGTATCCTGTGCAGTGTCCCGTGGAAGAGATTTGTAGACAGGATTTGAGTTCCTTGATTACTCTCTTGTTTTATCATTTCAGAGTGGATGACGATGAAACATACTGCAGGGCGGTGACAGAGTACGCTAGAGCATGCTCTCATGCTGGGTCACCGGTGCGAGACTGGAGGGATGACTTTCCTGCCTGTAGTAAGACTCTTTAATAAAGCATGCTATGTGACCTTTGAGGTAACCCATGCATTCGTTTCAAATAATTACATCTTGACAACATTTGTCACTGTAGGACTCAAACCTGATACTGAAGTAGATCAGCCAGCTTCACTATTGCTGGCGAACATTGAAGTTAATGACTTGTTAGAGGAATATTTTAATTCCATTGTGATCTGATCTAGATCCACACAAAATTCATGTTTCTGCAGATTGCTTGAAACATTATGTGTGCTGATCATATTCTAGGACAAAGAACAAATGTCTGTGGAGATCTGATGTTGCCCCTCTTCCCAGATGGCCTTTCAGCCTCTACTGGCCCTATAACAGAATTAATACAGCTAATCCAGATCATTCTAGTTATCACCACCACCCATCAATTGCAGTTCAGTCTCATGCACAAGACTTTGAACTAGCTGAGATATGAGCACATGTTCCTCTGTCACAGAAACGATAACTTTTGGAGGGTGATGTAAGAATTTGGTAAAGAAAGACTTAAATACTGATGAGATCCACCACACTTCATCAGTTAAAACCTCTCCAAACAATCTGTTGTACCTGATCTGAACCATTACTTATACCAGAAGTGCTGCACAACTGTTTATTTGAGAGAGAGGGGTTCTCCAGTATGGAAAGAGAAATTGCACTAATGTTCAATGTACCATGTGTTTTTTCTAGCTGAGAAGTGTGAAGACAGCTTTGTACACCGTGACTGCATCAGTTGTTGTCCACCAACCTGCACATTTGAAAAGGATTGTCTTGGCAGCAACCTACACTGCTTAGATGGCTGTTACTGTCCAGATGGTAAGTACTGTCAATCTTATGTGAAAAAATATATGTAAAGCTAATATCCAACATTAAAATAAAGTTGTCTAAATAGACTGTGCTTGAAGTTAAAGCCTGATAATATGAATATTGTAAATTCTGCTCTAGCTGTTGTTAGTCTCACTGTGATTCTTCCTTTTGCCGTGTTCTAAACATTTCTCTAGAACACAAAGATGGCTCAGAATGAAATATCAGTTAAAATCTGGAGGCATTGCTACAATAAGATATTGCATAGATTTAATCCACTTTATTTGAATTATTCCAAAATCTATTGAGATTTTGTTTAAACAGAATGTGTCTTATGCTCTGTACAAGAAAACAAACTTCCTGAGACATGTACTCAATAAAAATTAGGGTTTGGACTATGAGCAGTCCTGTTCTAGAAGGACTAAAGATTATGTGATCTCATAATCTTTTCATTTTTGAGCCTGTACAGTTTTACAGGCTTAAGGCAGACATTTTTCCTAAAGCAACTATTCAGAGTGACAACTGCTTTGAGAGAGCTTCACTGTTCATCACTGTGAGCTCTCTGCACTCACTGGGTGACTCTTTTTGCTGGTCCCCAGTTAAGACTGGTGAGATCACCTTCTGGCAGATTTGAATGTTTGGGTCAGATGGGGGAAGAGCAGTGATCTGGAGTTCGTTAATTTGTTTTTTATCTCATTTATTAACTTCCCTCCCAATAGGTCTCATTATGGAAAATGGAACTTGTATCTCTGTGTCGAATTGTCCTTGTACTTATCATGGAACTGCATTCCCTGTAGGCTCAAAAATTGAACAAGAATGTAGCAACTGGTATGTGAAAGCCTCACGTCTGTGTTTCCTCTTTCTGTAACTGCTGCCCATAGTTAGTTTAATATCATAGCCACACTTACATTTTAAAGAATAGTTAGTATCTATGTTTTACAGTCTGGGCCCTGTGTATCACTAAAATATGCAAGCTATTCTATGGAAAGGGTGAATTCAAGACATCATTAATTATCTCAAAGCTACTCTTTTTGCTGAAGATCAGAACACTGAATTTCTGTGTCTTGTGATTTTTCTTTTTAGTATTTGTGTTGGTGGCATTTGGAACTGCACTGATCATGATTGCCCAGGTATCTGTATTTCATTATTCTTTTCTCTCCTCAGTGAACATAAGGGATAAACTTTTCAGAAGACAACAGAACCAAATACGATCCAAGGGCTTGGGATGCTAATTTAAGAAGAAAGATTAAGCAGGTGGATGTTGAGAGTAGCAGTGGGCCAGCTGGGGTGAAGTTGTTAACTGCCTGACCATACTCATCTTAACTTTTCCCATTTGCTTCTGTAACTCTGTGTGTTACATCCACCTCTTGTTTTCTATCATCTCCTGTTTAAGCTCTATGTTCTTTGGGGCAAGCGGCTTATTTCTACTGCCTGTGCAGTACCTAGGCCAGGTATAAGGATCTCCTCACTTCTAGGTGCAATTGTAATGCAAATAATAAGAAAAACATCATTCTGATGCTGTGTGCTGTATTTTCTCCCTTGTAACAGCAGTTTACGTTTGGATAATGATCCTTATCTTTAAAGATTACATGTCTCTCTAATGAGTTACTCAGAGGAACATGCAGTAGTCAGGCAGTGAAACTCCCTTGACAGTTCTGTATCTTAGACAAGATTATGTTATGAAACCTGTGAAAGAGAGAATTTTTTACAAATTAAGGACCCCCCTCTGAATGAGGTAATAAAAAAAGCTTAACAGTTACTAAGCAAGGCTTGACAGGGTGGATCTGTAGTGTTAACCAGCTGACACTGAGAACCACTCCATTTGTCTTGTGTGCATTTTGTGTGCATGTGGGGGGTTAATTATGACTACTCTAGTCTGCTTCTAGGGACTCAATGCCTGTTAGTAGCAGGAGCAGGTTAGATGTGCTCCCACAGAGCACCTCCTGCAGTTGTTGCAGCCAAAATGAATCTAGTTCATGTGCTCTGACGCTGCCCCATAGTATGAATGAAAATGCAGTAAGTGGGGATGCGCTGGAGACTTGCTTCAACAGCGCACTCCTGATCTGAAATGAAAAATATAGAATATTTTCTATATTATATAGAATATAGAGGTACCCTGAAGACAGACATCTGCAGACTCTTCATGCCTGCGGTAACAAGCAGTGCCATAGAAACTACAAGGAAGAAGAAAGAAGCTTGTCCTCTTTCACACTCAGTCATGCCAAAAGATGATGAGGAAGAAAACTTCAGAGTTGTAATAAAGAGAAAGCTCTTTTGTATTTTAGAGAACTTGTGACTCAAAGGCATCTCATCTAGTTAGAACCAAAAGATGCTGCACATTGGTGTGTGCAATATGAGATGGTGTCTGATGGAAATAGGTGTATATAACATATTTTATTTCCAAATGCCGTAATAGCTGGATAGATTAAAGTTAGCCTGGATTATTGCTGAGAAATAAGGAGAAAGTTTCTTATTTATCTCTCTTCAACCATTTACAGAATAATGATACATTCTTATGCAAGTGCACATTCTTGTTTATCCTTTTTCTCTCAAGCTGAGTGCTCCATCACAGGTAGTTCCCATTTCACAACATTTGATGGACGCCATTTTACCTTTCTTGGGATTTGCCAGTACATTTTGGTAAAAGGCACCGGGAAAAACAAATTCACAATCACTTTACAGAAAGCACCTTGTGGACAGGTAAGTCACATTTTTGTTGAACATTCAAAACAAATGTGTCCATCCATATTTCAGGCAATCTTGTATAGGTTCTACTGTAAAATACTGGGTTATGTTTAACAGAAAATATAAACTGAAACCATTTTACAGCTTTTTTTTGTAAGCAGTTGTATTGCTACATGTTGTATTGCCCTTTGTAAAATCAATTGCATCTTTAGCGGGTTAAAGTCTAAAGAATTGTTCATTTATGCACATTAAACAAGGATATACATCTTTGGTTATGGTACAAACAGATGTCTTTTAGGCTTTAGAAGAACTCTTGCTGGCAGCACTGAACAGGTTTAATACACTGCTAGTTAGGCAAGACTTTTTTTTTTTTGTAGCTTTAGATTTTTATTTGATATGTTATAGCATATTTAATTTGTTGGAACAATGCCTTTTAGAAAACTATTGAAGAGACCAGCCACCACACATATTTGTTTGAAAGTATTTTGGCAGGTATCCAACAACAGGCTTTATGAATAGAGGTGCTTATAAAAGGTACTTATCTGTGAGACTGGATTTAATGATATTAGTCACCTAGGCTCTCAGGATAAGGGGCTCTGAGACTGTGACTCACAGCTGCCCGTGTGCTGAAGGCTGGGGTGCCTGAACTCATCAGCAGAGAGTGATGCAGTGAAGCTGCCCTATTATGGGACTGTCTCTCATGTCCCTTCAAAAGCTAGCCTATAAGCTGGTGTCTCTGCTTTTTTTGTAAGCCCCTCCTTCTCCTGCATAGGTGTTGATACTCCTGTTTCTGCATTTCAGGTGACCTCAAGCATGAAATGGTTGGTTAGGTAGCCACTGAGAGATAAGGATGCTACTGGAAATGACCCTTAGCACAACTCTAGGCACCTTGGAAAGTTTCTGGGTGAAAACATAGGGGCCCCAGGGAGCATAAGACGCTTGGTTTAAGCTGGTTATGTGTCATCTTTTGTCCTGTACTTAGGTTCATAAATTCTGCCTGGATAGCACTCTAAAATGATGGTCATGAGTTCGTTTATAAGTCACCATTTTTTGATAGTCAGATATTTATAAATTATTGTAGTATAATTCTGGAGAAATTATATCCTTTTGGTCTGCAGTCAGAGGTCATGACTATGTTTCAAGGCGAGAAGTTCCTTCATGTGCGCAACAATTTCTTTCTCCTGCATTGCTGCATTTGGGCTCTGGTTGCACCAGCTTGATACACACGGGGTCAGACTCTTGCTCAAACACTGGTTAACCCAGCAATGAGGAGTACCCAGGCTGGCCGTGCAAGTATGGCCTTTTGAACCCAGTATCAGTACTTGGGGACCTCTGTCCACTTACTACTAGGCTGCCATAATAGCTAAAATGCATTCCTCTTGCTCTTAAATGCATATGCAATGTTTTATTATGTTCTACACACAATTTTGGGTGCTCTGTTTAATGCTTTGAGTGACAGTTCTGGTATTTCCTTTCTATACAACTGTTTTTTCCTCTGTTTGTTTGTTTTTGCTTTCCATGGTAATATTAATGTCTTTGCCTGTTTCGGATGATGAAACTTGTTCTACTTAGAACTTTGACCACACCTGCATTGAGTCTATAACGCTAGTTCTTGAAGATGATGTGAGCAAACAAGTAACTCTCACGAGATATGGTCAAGTCCAAACTGGCCCTAACCAAGTTTTTAACCTTAATGGTAAGAAGTGCATGGAGTAGAATTTTACCAGGGTTCACATTTTTTCTTTTATATGCTCTAAAGCTTTTTAATAATATCTGTCTATGAAAAAGAAATTTCTTCAAACAGAACTTATGAAATGTACAATCACTTACTTCTTATAACCTTAGTAATGGTTCTAGAAATGTACTTTTTCAGCCTGTGAAATAGAGTCCTTCACTGCATTTCTTATCTTGCAGAGTACCTAGAAATTCCACTCATTTTGTTTGTGTTTAGGGGGGAGGAGGTAAGAAAAAGAAGGGAGGTGAAGAGAGGTTGGAAATCATCTTGATGCTGATGTTGAGGCCTAGCTTGATTAAAGCTTTTTGGAATAAATGGCATGGAATAGAATCCATGTGCTCTACAGGATCTATGTTGCTTTCAGCACTGACTTATGTTGTTATTTCAGGCAGGTTACTTCATCTTTTTGAAAGGGTAGTAAAATAAATCAGCCTTAAAAGGATGTTATAAAATTAAGCACTGAAGGTGGAAATGATACTGCTAAATTTCGTATCTTACAGTGATCAGTAGTAAATTCTTACTGGATTTTTGGCCTCTTTCTGAAAGAGTAAAGTGGGAGTTCCCCTTTCCTTTCCCAGTCTCCGGCAAAACAGAGGTTAGGGAGTTCTGTGCTGGTGGTTACAGCTAAGTCTTTTCTTCATTGAATTTGTCCAGTCACAGTTCTGCTTTTGGCATTCACAGCTTCCGATGCAAATGAGTTTCATAGCTCAGTTATACTTTCAGTTATGTTGACAGTTCTGCTTCAAGATTTCATTGATAATTTTATGTCTTTTGAATCAGTCCCTATTCATTTTCTTGTCTCTTTCCATAGTCTGCAACAAATATAATCTATGATGACAAATATTTTGGTGTCACATTCTTGATAATTGCGTATATCTAGTAAGTCTTATCAGCTAAGAACATCTTTAAGCTCAAATAAGCATTTTATCTGCCTCTTCTCAGTTTATGCACCTAAGTGAGTGTGTGTGCATGCGTAGAGGCTGCCTGTAAAGGTAGATCTGCTTTAAGCCTGCAGCTGCAAGTGGCCCAACAATGTGTAGCAAATGAATGCTGTGACTGTGAAATTTCCATTTCCTCACATAATGGATTTCCTGGGAAGGAAAGCTGGGAATTTGATAGGGCCTTAGTTCACATACAGTCCAAGGAAGGAGCTATACTGATGTCATATCAATAGTGGTAAGAGAGAACCTTCTATCTAAAGATTGCAATAACACTTATAGACATCTGTTAATTAATCTTATAACATCCCTGGAGACTAAGAAACAAGTGGTTTCTTGTCTTCTCATTGCCAGAGGCATGCTGTTGCATTGCTTTCTAAAAAAAATGAAATGCAAGAGTGGTTTCTGGGTAACTCACAGGTACGGAAAGGTGAGAGATTTTTTACTGTTGACAGTAGCTGCAATTCCTGATTTGTGTTGCTAATGAAAAAGATATGTAGTCTCATAAGTTCAGATGGAGAATGGTTGAGGTTATTTGGCTGCAGGTGAAGTTGTGCATAGTTTCTCATTTTATTTCTGCGTTTTCAAAATCTATTATTTTGTTTACGGGGTAAACCAATACAACCTGGAAGTTGGATTTCAGTGACTTTTTGTTTTTCTTTCTTTTGTTATGTGCAGGGGCTATTGAAATTCAGAATATATCTTCGTTCTTTGTTCAACTGAAAACTAGTTTTGGTTTGAAGATACTGTTTGCTAAAGATGGAGAGAGGATCTATGTTCAAGTCGATGTTGGCTGGAAGAGAAGAACATTAGGGCTATGTGGAACGTACAATGGGAATTTAAGAGATGATTTTCTGTAAGTCGCATATTATACATTTAGCTTGTGTTTAATAACAAGTGAAAAGCTTTGTTGAATGCAATCGCTCAATTATTTCATTTCATTAACATGCTGATACTTCATTAAACTAACCAATATAAAATCTCTTAATTAAAATGCTAGTAACTTTTTAAAATATGAAACTCATAAATTTAGCAAAGTCATTCTAAGATGTTTAGCTAAGTAATTCTAGAAAAATACCATATTATTTATAGAAGTTATTGGATGATGATACTGCTTGAATGCACTTTTTTTCTTCTCTGCTGCTCCCTTATCATCAGAGCAAATACATGAGCACTGACAAAAATAATGGATAATAATACTAATATCATCCTCACCTGATTAACACTTACTACTACTTAATTTTTTTTTGCCCACATCAAGTTTTAATGGAAAAAAATATAATTCTGAACCACAGGAATAGTTTAATTAGAACGGCACACTGTCCTTATTCTTTTACTTCATTTCCTCCAAAGTTCCTCAAGCTATAAATCACAAAACTTTTCTAGCAATGATAAATGCTTTTGAAATACTTGGTGAAAAACAGCATCAAAATGCAAACAGCCCCCTTCTAGAACACTGACATTAGCTAACAGGTCAAATTTTTGACATTTCACTGAATGTATGTACTCGAATAAAGGCCAAATTCTCCTCTCCTTAATGCCTCCTCCAGCTGATTTCAGAGTCCTTGAATTAAGTGTAGGTTAGGTCCGACTTTGAGTGTGAGAATATTTTTGCATGGGTAAAATATTGAGGAAAAAGCTTCACAGGGCCTCTCTTTTTTTTATACCTCACAGATGGAAATTCTTTTGACACGTTGAATGTTCAGTGTGACTATGCATCTAAGGCCTTTTGATATGCTTGCATCCTCACCTATGTAGTTCATAAGGTCAGCAGGATGCTTGCAGTGTTGCTCTTTTCCTTTTCAGTTCTCCAGCAGGGATGATAGAAGGAACCCCACAACTTCATGCCAATGCATGGAAAGTTTCCTCAGCTTGTTCTGTGCCTATCAATATTCCTGTGGTTGATCCCTGCAACGTTAATCAGCAAAATGGTATGTTTTCACATGGGAGTCTGGAATTAGCTGTATCTTATTATTATGGAACATTTTTTGTTTTCTCTGTGAATGAGTTGCACTTACTTGTATTTTAACTTCAATTTTAGATGTGCGCTCTTTCTTTCCTTTTTCTTTTTTGGCAAAGACCATTCTTTCCATACATTCAGCATGTAAAATTAAGTAAATCCTTCATAAACACAAGCTAGTTGATCATTTAATGCTGGGTGTACTGGCCATGAGTCCTAAATTCTGTTGTCTAATATACATGCAAAGCGCTAGGCAGAACACCCTCTGTAGTCCTGTAAATTACGCTAGTCAAGAGGAATGATGTGATGAAAGTTTGTAGATTGACAAAGAAAGTACAGGAGACAGTGTCTTGCCAAGACAGCGTTCAGATCAAAAGTCCTGTCTCTGGCTTCTCCGTGCTTGTTGCATTAGAAGTTTCCTTATCCTCCATCTATGCTTTCTGACACAAACTGATGCAAACAATCTGAGATCTGTGGATTTGTTCAAATTCCTGAGTGAAGTTTTAGTTTTGGCTGGCTGACGTGCCTATGTTTTGCGTTGAACTTTCATTGTCTCCTCCTTTCCATGTTGCTGTTCTTTTCAATTAATGAAGACAATGGGCAGACAGTAGTTGCCAATTCTGACAGAATTTAGTCTAATGTTTTTAATGTTTCAGACATAAGACCTCACTAAGGATGTGGGATTTGGCCATATTTAGAGCCTGTGGGAGCAAGCCTAGAATAACTATAAACCTTTAAGAATCTGGGGCATTCTAAGACTTTTTATGCCTTCAGCATTTGCTGCCTTCTAAAGCAGTACATCTCAGCCAAGTTAGCTCTCTCTCCAAGATACTTCATGCCTCAGTTCAGTTCTGTGCTTCCTCAGTGAAGGTGGAGTTTGACATAAATGTAAGCTGCTGAGAGCAGGAGGGTGGACTACATGACCTTCTGATGTCCCTCCCAGCCTGAATTTTCCTGTGATCCTGTAATCATCACTGGAAAAAGCAGTCCCTGAGTAAATCGTCCTGCCGCACGCTACCACCTGTGCTGAGCCAGCACAAGCATTTTTCCAGTTCTGTGGTGATCTTAATCTGATGAAACTGAAAAAGAAATGATTGTTTGTTTGTTTATTTATTTTGTCAGGTTACTTTTCAACCAACTCAAGTTCAGTCCTTGAATCTAGTTTATTGAGAGACTCCAGAAGTCCTTGTGTCAGTGTGTGTATGTGGGAATGAACAGGGAGGATGAAGGGTAGGGATACTCTTTTAGCAGCAAAATTGGCTTAAATATGATCCACACTATGGTGTTCCTGAGATATTCCACCGCTTGTGGTGGTAGTATGCTTCAGTGGTAGGAGGAGGGTCTGTTGGCACTAGAAGGTATATGGCCAGCTTGGGACTTGCATGCCCTTGAGCTCCAGTTTATGATGCTTCCTGAGTCCACAGGCCAAGAAGTATATGGCCATTGCTGATTGCAAAGCTAAATGAAATACCAAGTAGGAAAAAACATATTCCAAGCTTTGGAGGACTCTTTTGAAATATATTATTTTACCATTTAAGTTTCCTGCACTACTAGAGGAAGGCATAACTGGTTTTATATAGTTATTTTTATCTTAAGTGGAGTTAATTGTTGAGGGAGTTGCTTACAATAGCAGTTTTAAACTATAGAAATTTGCAGAAAGATGTTGTATACAAGTTTTTGTTGCACAACTGGCTATGTTTGGTTTTTATATTCTATGCTATTCATTTCACTGTTATATTAAAATGGATCTGACTAAAACAATGTCACCTTCTCTTAGCTGGCTATGCATCTCACTGTGATATCATCAATCAAGAAGTTTTTGCTCCCTGCCATGCCTACATCAGTCCAGGATTATACTACCAGCTATGCCGCTTCGATGCGTGCAAATGCGGAAGCAGCTGTTTGTGTAACGCTTTGGCACACTATGCTTACATCTGTGGCAAGCACGGGGTCACCGTTGACTTCAGATCTCATATTTCTTACTGTGGTGAGTAATGTTTGCAGAATGGAGTATCTTTTAGAAATGTGTAAAATTCTACAAATATCATTCGCTCCACAAAATACAGGGATTGACCTTTTTTTGCTGGAAACTAGAATTGTGCCATGGGCTAATCACATACTCAGGGGAGAATGCTAATAGCCTTTATGTTAACCATCTGAGTCAGGGACCCTGAGCTGCCTCACAGGGGGTGCCTGTCCCTTTCCATTGGCTACAGAGAGAATTTAAATTTCTGGCTTTAAACCCCTAAGTCATATGGAAGCCCCTGTTAGGCTAAAGTAGTCAGGGAGTGGCAAGGAGCAGGGCTGTTCCCTAAGGGAAGGCAAGCCAGGATGGCAGGAGCTCCCCAGGGCGGGCAGGGCAGGGTGGGCAGTGATTTCCCAAGCAGGATACAGCAACGATTTAAAACAAGGCATTTCTAAACCATAGAGTAATGCCTCAACCTTAACTGGACCATTCTTCCTCCCTTGGAACCCTGAGTTACTAGATAGACACACCCACCACACACACACACACACTTAATATATAAAAGAATAGACACCTACTGCTTATAAAATAGATAATTCCAGCCAAGGAAATGTCTAATATAAACCCACCTGAATCTAAACATTTCTAACTTAAGAAATCAGTAAAAGAGCATATTTTTCTCATGCATTTTAACTCACCCCAGTGTAGCAAAAGACCATTTTGCTTTGCTGTTTTGCACTCCCATGATATACTGCTTTGTTTTCTATTTTTCACATTTTAAGAGTATGTTGTTCTCCCTTCCCTCTCCCTCTCTCTCCTCCAGCTGTGATGTGTCACAGTGGTATGCTTTATCGTCAGTGCTCTTCTTTTTGTAAACACTCCTGTGCTTCACTTTCTATGGCAAAAATCTGTGGTGATGACTGTGCAGAAGGATGTAATTGTCCTGATGGGAAATATTTTGAAGAGTCGGTCAACTTTTGTGTATCAGTGTAAGTCATAAGAAAATAGAATACATGTGTAGGCACATTTTCCTCTTTCCAGCAAGATTTGAAGTAGTTTTTCTGCTGTTTCCCTCAAGATGTAGCTGCCTAAACAGGATAGCAAGCAATACGTGAAGATTTCATATTCTTTTGTACTAATCAATAGCAGGGCCTCATCTCCTACTGTGTGTGCAGCCACCTACTGCACTTCAGAGAAGATATGTCACACTCCCTTAGAGAAGGGTGATGAAATGTTTTTAATTAGTGGGAAAGCATTTTCACATGAAAACCTTGTTTTTAACACTTAAGAAAAAAGGAGAAGGAATCTACACAGTAGCAATCCATAAAGTCAGGGATAGTATGGAGAGAGTGGCTAGGAGTGTCTTTTTTCTCTCACAATGCAAACCCCTTCAGTTAAATGGAAGGAAATGATGAATGAAAGGAAACAGTTTTTGTACATTGTATACCAAAATTTTACAGCTTACCACCATGGGGAGTTACTGAGTTCAGGTACTGAATTAAAGACTGGAATGAGTATACAAATTTCAAGATTATACAGAGTTATTGCTGTTCATTGTGACGTATATTTTTGAAAGATCAGTAAAGTTCATACTGTAGGGATAAAGACTGTTTCAAACTATTAAAGAGTGTGAGATAACTTGGTATTCCCATATTTTTACGTGCTTTCTAGGGAATTCTGTTGCTACTTCTATCCCATCTGGCTCTTATCACAGACAGAGTTAATGGATTTTGCTATGATAATTCCTCTGTCCCATGATTTTGACAGTACTTTGAATGGGAACTACATGTTGCCATACTACTCCCATAACAGGGAAGAAAAGCTCCTTTCTATAAGACTAATGCACAGAAACAGCAAATAAATAATATGGAGACTGAGGAAAATACTGGCTCTGTTGAAGACAGTAGAAGTTTTGTCACTGACTTCAATACAGTCAGAGTGTCATCCTTCAGTTTTTGCCTTTAAAAGTATATTGTAAATATAAAGATTGAGTTAATGAATTATAAGGCCTGCTTATCATAGTAGTTTGATAAATGGATTGCCCTTAAATCCCGTTTCATCTTGCTTTTGTATCTACATGCATAAATATTCTTTTAACAGATCTGCCTGTCATTGTCATTACAAGGGCAAAGCCCTCCAGCCTGGAGAAATCCTCCCTACGCCAACAGGCTCCTGGTAAGTTTGAGCACCAAGAGTTTTATCTTTCATGCATCACAGTTTGGATGCTACTCGAGAGCCTTGGAATTTTTTCACATAGAACGAAGGACTATTGTATCAAGATTTTATTTTTGTTACACACTTAGTAAAAGGAAGCCTAGTATAAATTGGATTACGTACATGCTTATTTTAACAACAGGATACTTGGAAAATTCTGTAAGCCAGGGACTAAAGAGTATCTCAAAACACACATATAGAGGTTGCAGTCCTGTTCTTAGACCTGGGGGCATTATGATATAGCAATATGAGACTGGTTTCAGAAGAATAAACAATGTGATTCTGTTTTGGAAAGTCTTTCAAACAAAGGCTTGCAGGGAGCTATATTTGTTTCATTTTGTATTATTAATTCATGATGGAATCCTGACCTCACCGAAACAAGTCGGGAAACCTCCCAGGTTCATTTTACAAGAAATGCTCTCAACCTGCTGATTTAAAATCATGTCTGTGACTTGAGTGTCAAGGTTGATTCTTGCTGAGGTCTTATGTATTATAGCTGTTATAACTGAAGCTTGGTAATTATGTAGTTCAAGAAGAGAGAGTAGGGGCTTCATTTTTCTGCCATTGCTATGCCTCTGCAACACTTTGGTTTTTTCACAATTTTTTTTTAAGGAAAAAAATAAGGACTAGGTTTATTGTCAAATGTGGTTTTCTGCAATTCTGTGTTTTATCATAAAAGAATCAAGCTGTGCAATAAGAAATTTGCATACTGTATCCTTCCATATTCACCAAGGCAGATAAGGTTTTGTGTTACACTGCCACCATCCTGAATCACCTGGCCCTACATTCCCACAGAGGCTGACATACCCAGCTACTTTTTTGTTTCAGTGAAAGTTAGGCAATTAAATAGTACATAAACACCTTTGTGAGTTTGGGCCCTCATTACAGATCAGCATTTAGAAAACACCAACAAAAAATTGGTCAGAACTCATGCTTTCGATTTTAATCCTCCTTCTCCTCCTGATTTCTGTTGTTTAAATTGGGTTAAGTTGTATTATCTTTTTTAACATGGTGGCTACAAAACATCTTCCCCTTGAATAAAGATCGGTTTGCTTTTCTTTTCTAGTCAGTGTTTGAATGGAACAGTGAAATGTATTGAAGCCACTACAGAAAATACAGGTAATTTACAGTCTTGTCTCATATTACAGGTGCACAGAGAAAGTTTTTGACATTGAATAGTCATTTGGTTTTCTCCTCATATGTATTTTCATTATGGGATACGTAACGTCATGACATATTAAAATAGCAGGTTAGGAGCACAAGTTGTCTTGGTTTTTTCTTTTTCCTTTTTCTGCAGCACAGATTGTACTATTAAATCACTTGGGAAATTAAAGAAATAAATAATTACATGTGAGGTGTAGGTCAATATGTTCTCATGGGAATACCTAAAATTAGGCTCACTATCCATGTTTAGGAAGCCTTAAGATCTTGATTCCTAGAAAGTAAATTTTTAATGAATTTCTAATGGATTTAGAAGGGATTTCAGTACACTGAAAATTATGCTACTTCTAAAGATTCTGTCTACCTAAAGCATAATTACTCCATCTTTAAGAATGGGCTGTGTATCAGATCCAGGTGCTTAATGTTAAGTTTTGGTCTTTTTTTTTTTACATTAAAATATGCATTAATTTTATATCTCTGTAATACAAATGAACTTATAGACTTTTATTCAGATTGTGTTCTTATGTGTATTGCAATGTAAGATAACTGTTCATTAAAATAAATAGATTTTGAACAAAAACAAACAGAAAACCTTCAGTGTAAAAGAGCAGTTGATCTCATTTAACCTGCATTTTGCATTTGAAGTTCACATATGCCCTGAAGGAAAAATCTACTATGACTGCAAATCTCCTGTGCCTGGATTACCAGCAGCAGGTGTGAATTGCGGGATCTCTTGTGTGAACCTTGCAATGAACTTCTCCTGTGTCCCCTCACCACCCTGTGCAAGTGGCTGCATTTGCCCCCCTGGGTAAGCTTTGGCAGAACAACCTGGGACACAAGCCATATATATATTTTTCACAGTTTAACTCTGCATATTTTTTTTGCTTTTTAAATTCCAGTGGTATCTAATTTTGAAGCTATTATTATATAAATTTTTGCAGATATACAATCACAGCTAAAAGGCCAACTCTTTCTTTTGTCTCCGAAAGCCCTTTTCTCCTTCCTGCTGGTGGGCGGCTCCATGCTATAATGCTTCCTCAGTTGGAGTCTCACAGTTTCTCCATCCTAAGACCATGATTCCACTATCCCATGAGACATCCAGCTTGCTACCAGTCCAGTTGGCTGGTATTTGGGACTCTCTGGACAGGAGATGACTCCCACCACTTGCACAGTATAGTTTATTTGAGTGTAGAAGCAAACATGACAAAAAACTGTAATGTAAACCATCTGTGTTCCTGCTTATGCCCAAGTAATTGTCTCACCTAGACTTCTACTCGGGCTTAGACTATTGATGCCCAACCTGGGGCAGGGAGGGCGGGGTGCAGGCTGGATCCTGCCCTCTTCCCCTTCATTCTCTCTGACTGTCTGAACTCAGCGAAAGTTTTTGTTTGGATTTGGTGCCCAGAAACAATTTGCTGAGCTTTGCAGGGGTCAAATCAAAGTACAATAGCTAAAAGCATGTGTATCTATCAGGAAAAAAGCGAGTTTCTATCAGGATCAACGAGCACTCCCTCCATCTGTTTCCATTCCCTCCCCTGATACCTGCTCTGTGCACTTTCAGATTTGAAGAGTCAAATATGCTGTGCAAATTGCTGCAGTTTGACCTCAGGTGGAGTGCTCCCTGTTTTTTTCTCAACATTTGATTTTATTTCACTCTATGTGTAGCCAATGGTCCCCTGAGAGTATATCAGTTGTGCACAGATCAGAGTGCAATGAGACTGCCAGAATACCCCTTCCAGCAACTTATGATGTTCATAGATGACTAAGCACTGGTGAAGGACAGATTTCAGGCATAACTATTTAAGATTTCACTAGTTTTTCTTGCCTGGTATTCTGTAGTCCTCTACAACCTCTGCCTCAACTGAGGAGTTAGCTTTCAAGATCATTAGTGTTATAGGAATAAACAATTATTTTTAACACAAACACACATGAATCTGTACAAGACATCATATAAAAACTAGTAAATTTTTACTGAAACATCACCATGCTATTTGCATGAACTTAAACTAGCACATTGTCATGAAAGTTCATTTGAAAATTTGAAATAATTAAAATATAGTTTAAAAAACAGAGCTAAAGCCCTGCTCTCACAGTCAAGTAGTATTATACCATCTCAAATTGAATATGTTACTTGATTATTTTCTGAATGATAAACTATAAAAGGGGTACATACAATCCAAGTCCCAAGTTTCTGTCAAATAATGGAGTAAAACACATGAATTATTTTGTTAAGTAAGAGAATAAACACTTGTTTTGCTATTAAATAGAAAAGTAAATGTGTAACATCTAGTGCCGTTAGTACCATCATCGGTGTTAAATTGTATTTCTGGAGCCATTATGCCTTTTGGGCTCATGGTTCCAAGAAGTGAGTATGGCTTTTAGCTAGGAATGGACCAGCAGGGTTATCTTAAAAATTGGATTCAGAAGTTCTCTTTTTTATACAAGAAAATGTTAAGCATACACCTCATGATATTAAATCTATATGGACAAGTCATGAAAGCCTTGTTATGAGAAGTTTTATTGCTATGTCATTTTTTTATTCTCTTATGATGTCATTCTCTTTGTTTCTCTTTTCCCACCTTATTTCTACCACTACCCATTGCTTGACCCAATGACCTAACCTTTTGGGGTGGAATCTTGAATTCTTCTGGAGACTGGCACCTTGTTCGATCATCGTGGGTATTTATGGTGCTCACAAAGTAAAGCAGCTTGTGCGTGTCATTGAAACCCTTTCCTTTGGAACCCATGACAGGATGGACTCTAGTATGCAAAAAATAGTCCTCTTGAAGTAAAAACATTTTATATTTTCTATTGTTAAAATTCTTGCATGACAGCTTGTGGATCTTTTAGTCAGTAGTTAAAGAGGTGACAAAGAATAAGAAACACTGAAAGTCTCTGGTATGCTATAAAAATTGAATAGCTCAAAATTTCATGAGGAAATGAGCTGAGAATGACAGTAAATTAATCACCCAAAGATACACTGAAAGTCACCCAAACCCTGAACTGGAGATATAAGAGGATAGGTTGAATTACAGAAATACAGAAGAGTAGTATGGAAAGGGACTTCATGGGGCAAAGTTATTCTCCTGCCCTTAGGTAGCATCAGCTATACCTATGTTATTCTTGGCGGATATTTAACTTCCATTGACAGAGATTCTAAATGCCCTTCTCAAGCCATCCATTCTAGTGCTTTCCTATCTTTAAAATTTTTTCTGAACACTTGACTTGTTTACTTAAAACCAATTAATCTTTAATGAACTAGTAATTATGGGGAGAAGAAAACTCTAATCTGTGTATTCCTTTTAACTTCAAGTGAAGCAATCTCAAGATCATACTTTCTATCTCTCTACTCTCAACTGTGTGTTTCAATGACAACTGCAGGAATTGCTCCCCTAAAGAGCAACATTGGGAGTGTCAGTAACATTTTTTTTAAGAGTTAATGTTGACAAGCAGATGGAAATGAGGAGATGGCAAAAAGTGTTCAACCACATCTCTGGGTCACTTATTCATGATGTAATTAGATTTGCCTCTTTTTGCATTAAATGCTGCTGTTTTGTCTTAACCTTGTTAGTTGTTTCCACTTCCCTAGGTAGGCAGGTAACCTCCACCACCGCCCTTCACAAACTGTGTTTCTTTTGTCCTGCTAACTATGCAACAGCTGCCATAGCCCGGCTCACTATCCTGTGCTCGGAACAGGACGGTTGCTGCTCTGTGCAGAGGAGCAGGCCCATCAGTCCAGCTGCTTCCCTGGGACAGGAGGACGAGGGAGCAGCAGAGAGGAAAGGGCAGCCCAGCTGCAGCCTCAGCAATATACATAACACACAGATGCTCTGAAGTTTGCAGGGAGGAGTACCTACACCACCTGTGGTCTTGCATAGGAGCTGCTGCCCCACACCAACATACCTGTTTCTAGGTAGAAAGAGAGCCACAGATGTGAGCTTTTCAAGGCCTCCAGCTGTGCACGGTGGAGATCATTTGATTCAGACAGCTTTTGCTGCTGAAACAATTGTCCTTGGCTGGATGGAAGACCAGTTGCCCTTGGCGGCGTTTAGACATTACACTACACATTCAGTTATGTTGATCTACTTGTGAATTTATGCTTTCATCTTAATAATTCTTTTATTTTGAAGGATGGCTGAGCATAGAGGGAAATGTTATATTCCTGACAGTTGTCCATGCACCTGGAAAGACAGGGAATTTCTGTCAGGAGAAGTGATAGCTACACCATGTTACACCTGGTGAGTGACATGCATTTTGCGTACTTCCAAATCACCTGGGTCTAGCCACAAAGGGAAATCCATGCAGAAAATGCACTGAGTACACTGAAAATAAAAAAATGTATATGCTTGTTTATAGACAGTTACAGGATATATCTTTTATTAGGCTCACTAATAGACTTGGAAGAGTAGGCAGACTTTTGGGTGAGTGCTTCTTCAGGTCTGAAAAGGAAGCAGAAGATATCCAAATTAAAAAGCAGTCAAGAACAAATGCTTGATTCCACACGTATCAGTTAATCTCTGAAAGAAAAGACAGTTGGCATTTTGGAGAATAGAATATCATGAAAGATAACCAAGGAGAAAAAAAGATAAATTAAATGTATGACAGTGGTAAATAGTCTGCTCCTTTGGGAACTGGACTGTTTGCAGTGTGAGTTACCAGTCAGCATGAGTGACTGCATAGGAAGAAGATGGGCAATACAAAAAAAAAAAAAAAAAAAGGAAATAAAAAAGCATTAGAATTGGAAAATAAGCTAGTGCCCAGCATCTTTTTTAAGGAGCCTTACCTGACTCATACTGACACAAAACAGTTTTTTGTCCATTATAATTTGCTAGCCAAAATATTTATCTTCAGTTATGTATATATTTAATAATTTAAAAAAAAAGTTTGTCATGGCAGCTTTTAATCATTTAAAAACTTCATTGGCAAATCAACTGAGCTTATACAGTTACACAAGCAAAACTAGAGGCTGTCAATACTACCTTAATACAAATTCATGTAAGTCACTGAATGTAGCTGATAGGAAAAGTAATTCCACAAAATATGAGCATTTATTTCTTAAACTCATTCCATACTTGTCCAATAGCCTGAAATCTTACAGGTAGCAACTGGAGGTCTTTTGCATTGAATATGTCCAGATTTTTATCAAAATTTCTTGAGAAAAAATATAAAATTGATGTTTTATGAATGAGCGTGTTGTGGCATGGTGCCTTATCTATACTGGAGGCAGTGATGGAAATATCTGCATAAGCCATAAAAAATTAAGATTTTTGCATTCATTTCTCATGCATTTTTATTGTACATATGTGCTGATGGCAAAATGCTCAACACTTTTCTGCCATGGCATCACCAATAACTTCAGAAGCAATCCACAGAATAGCTCTGTGTTTCAAGGTCTGAGACTTTTCTTCCTTTCAAGAATTTCTGTATGACTTGAAATAAAGAACCCAAGAAAGCTTTTTCTTGAAAATAAAAAGAAAATGACCCTGCTATGAGAAGCTACTGATTGTTAATTTTCCTTACAGTGTTTGTCGGAGAGGGATATTCAATTGCACTAGTTACCCCTGTCCTGCTGTTTGCACTATTTATGGAGATCGACATTATTATACCTTTGACGGACTGGAGTATGATTATGTCAGTGACTGCCAAGCTTACCTGCTAAAGGTAGGAGGATTGTTCATACATTTTCATGCATCCAAGTGAAAGTTTCCGTGAGAGGGCAAGTATTTTGAACATTGGGACATGATCTATAGGAACAAACATTAAGAAAACAGGTGCAGAGCAGATGTGTCTGAAAGGAAGAACCTGTAAATGACATTTCGTGCTCAGCCATTTGAAAATGGTACATGGGTGTGCCCTTATGTATCTGTGTGGTCTAGAGAAAAATAGAAAACAATGTTTTCTGTTCTACCTTAACCATGCTTTCATCACAATGAGTGAAGAATAACACTATAGAAACTGTTCTAGAACTAGGTATAATGTATAGATTTATTTAATAATTATCTATAAACTCTGCTTGGCAGAGGGTTAATGGCGACCTCTGAGGCTACTTGGAATCCTTCTTGAATGTGATCTGCATCGGATCTGGAGTGTATGTGTATAATAATATCAAACACAATGATTTCATAATTCAACAATGAAATCCTTCATTGAGATTGTCTGGCAGCTACATGCTAATGTTCCTCATAGCACACATTTACAGTACATTTCTAGCCTTTTTTGTTTAAAAATACCATTACTGACATTTAGAAATATATTCTATTACTAACAACACTATTGTTTATTATCATTGTTGCTATTATTAAAGCTAAGAGTCTGTCTTCTGAGTTACAGTAATGTGTTTAGAAGAATATAATTTTCTGTCAACCCTGACTGTCTAACCTTAAGAAAAAGCATGGTTCCTCAACAAGGACTACTGCAAAGGGTTTATTTCATGTACGCTTTAGTAGAATATTCACAGCTGTGAAATAAAATAGATTGGTTCCAGATTTTTTCTTTGTTAAAAAAAAAAAAAAAAAAGAGAGGTTTGGTAAAGATAATAAGAATACCTCATAGAAAACTCCTGGCATGTATCATACTGTCTCATAAAAGAGCTCTTACTCTTAGAGGTATATGAACCTTTGCACAAACCTTCCTCCTTTAAGATGGAATAAATAGGGGTTTCTTTACCTGTAAAATCATCTTGCCTGTATGATGAGGTGGAAAGGTAAGTTGTCATTTCTTCATTCTGATGCCATCCAGCCAGAGAGGTGTGTAAGATAAATCTATACTGCTTTTTCAAACTTTAGTATGATACTGGAATGCTCTGCTTTTACAATTAAATGTCACCTGCCACTCTACTGCATAAGAAAGTACCTATCTGGAAACAAACCATGGGGAGCATTTGGAGTCCAAGAATAAAGTTGGCAGCCACATAATTAAGGCATGCGGCACACTGCCAACAGGCCTTTCTTCAGGTGAACCTGATGACACAAATGACGAAAATGCTGCCTACGTAGATCTGCTTTTCAGATTTTTCAGACTTTTTTTCAGCTTTTCAAACTGTTTTTTTCCCCAAACTTAGCTAATGTGAGACAGTATGGCCTAATTTGTTTATATCATTTTTGTTTATCATTTTTCTTTCCTCTTTAGTATATGGAAAACTTTCATGATCTATATTGAAGGACTGTTTATTATAAATTAGGCACTGCATAATTATGTCTGGAACAGATGATGTATCTGTGGGCTCATTTTTGACTGTGAAATGTTTGGAGAAGTTTTAGGGGAAAAAAACAAAAGAAACAAAGGATGGGATTATATGGCAGATGCCCAAGAACTTTGAGGGAACTAAAACACAGAACTGATGAAATATGTGATGTGCAATCCTGGAATCAGAGGAATGGAAGATGGCAATATAATGAAATATTTTAAAAGGACTCCACGGCTGAATTTGGCAGGAACAGACCAATATGTCCGATTTACATATGAAGGAAATTAATCGAAATTATAATCAAGAGAAATGACAATTGGGGAAGAGTTGAACTCTTCTTTTTGTAAAAGAAATTCATGCATGATGAATCTTCTGAGTTATTCCATGAAGACAATAAACATATGGATGAGGATGATCAGGTCAATATGTGTGTATTTTAGCTTAAAGACCTTTTGGAAACAGATTTCAACAAATATTTTTTAGAGACTAGTCTCTCATAGGATGAAAGTGAAGATTCTTTGAGACACGAATTATAAGTTAGAAGGTAAAACATAGGAATAAATGGCCTTTTTTTAGAATGGAGAAATCCTGGTGACATCTCACAGGGATCCATGCTGAGACCTGTGTTCAGCATCTTCAGAAACAATTTTGAAGAAGTGGTGTAAGGATTGAGGTGAAGTATGCTGATGGTAAAGAATCAGCCTGAACAGCTGAAACAAAGATGGACTACCAAAAGTTTCAGAAGTTCTTATGGCAGAAAACACTGCATGATAAAATGGAGGATGAAATTCAACAATGAAATATGCAAATCAGTGAACAGGAAAAATAACTGTAACTATGTTACCATGAAGACAGGCACTAAATTAGCTACTACTATGCAGGAATGGAATTTTACGTGAGAAAAATATATGAAACAGATGTAATTGGCATCTTCCTAGTGGCAGCCTGAGCGATAATCCAAAGTGTCATCTGTTCTCCAATGTCACATATGCTTTTATTTGCACATACATAGTTACAGCACAGTTGTACCACATACCTGTATGTAGTTGTACCACATACTGATGCGGTTAAACTACGTTATAGTGCAGACATAATAGCATGATGAGGCTGCTCATTTTTTAAATAATCTTTGTTGTTCCTAGAGCAGAGGTTTACACAACTGTCTCTTCATAATCATCCTCCCCTACGTTGTGGCCATGTGCAGGGACATTTTTTAATAGTAGTATCAGAGTAATATAATGAGTCTCCCTTGAGCTACTCTTTGTTCAGAAGGTATGCAAGAGAGCCCTGTCTCTTACAGCCTGTTATCCAAATAAACAAGCCAGATGAAAGGTGGGAAAGTATATGTAGTTGCAAAAGTTTAAATGCCTTGCCTAACACCTTGGCAGGCACAGCTGTCTAGGGCAGTCTTGCCACCTAAACCATGCTACCTGTTCTACAAACCAACATATATATATTTTTTAACTTGAATTATAGAATGGTTTGGGTTGGAAGGGACCTTTAAAGATCACCTAGTCCAACTCCCCTACCATGAGGGATATGTGTTGTGTGCTTCATGTTCCTCACCTGTGAGGTATTACAGAACATAATAGAGTTGATAGTTGCTAGTACACAATCCATTGACTTAATGGTAGTTCGCAGTGCTGTTACGAGGCTGATTTTTATGGATAACATGTAAAAGGCTCACCGAACACCTGAAATTGAAACAGCTGAAGTGGTTGGAATATTGTATATACAACACTGTAATAACTTTATCCTTTCCCTTTTACTAATCTTTTTCCTGTGAGAAGTGGACTGCTTTGTCTCTGCTGTCTTATATACTCTAAACAAAGGTGTTGTAGCAGTGCAATAAGGGAAATGATAACTACAGTAAATTTGTTGGCATGCTCGTTCTTCCCAGATGTAGAACTGAGTCCAAGAATTATAATCTGAATCCCATGTCCCCAGTGGCATGATAATGCACTGTTCCCATCCACATTACTAGGCCTCACTGTTGATTTGGTTGTTAGCCTCCCTAAATGTGATCTGTTTGAACAGCTCTTTAATTTGTCACTGTATTGCACTGTACCAAACAAAGAAGTCATCCTTACCTTTTACTATGTTTTTAATAAGGAGCTCTTGTGCTCTTATGGGAGAAAATTCAAGTATCAACTTTCAGCCAATTATGAAACTTTAAACTTTGTTTTCAACGTTAGTATCATCTGTCAGGCCTTTTTGTTTAAGGTGACAGTAGGTGTACGAAAAAGCCCCTTATAACTAGTTCAACAGATCTATCCATCAGTCAGAAAATGACCAAAAAGATTTAATGCAGCAATTAAGAAAATAAGGGCAGTAATGTCTCATGAAATGATAACTTAATCTTTTTCAAGGAATTAGGAGTTACATTACACACTGAGAAGTAAAGTCCCTGTATGGATAAATGACATTCAAAGAGAAGACATCAATATTTGTTTCTAACATTTTAAAACCTCAGTAATTTCAAAGGAAAAAAAAGAACAATCTTAGTAGACCAACTCATTTAAGTTTTATCAGTTTAGATCATGTAAACCCTTCATTTTAGCTAACCTGAATATTGGTGAATTTAAGCCAATGAATTTCTTAATTAAAAAGATTTAAATAGCTTGCTTTCTTCCATTTTCTTGCTTATCTTCTGTCTTTGATGATGCTACATTCTTTCCCTAACAAAATGGTGTTATTTTTCTAGCAAACTTTTACTGCGTGTTATTTGTACTTGCACTCTATTTCTTCCACTTGCCTGTTTCATAGACTTCTGCTTTTATAGTAAAATTGCTGTCTTTCTATCACACGTGTTGGCCTTTTTCTAACTTTGTGGTGGTTTTCAGTCCTGCAGTTCAGTGCATTTATTAAGGCTTGTAGGGTTAGTGCCCTTCGAGCCCCTCAGACTTGTTCTCTTCTGAGAAGCAGAATTATATTTTCTCTGATTTGGGGGAGTCTCCAAGCAAGAATTTAGAAGGATATTCTACCCATCAGAATATCCTTGAATGAGAGGGAGCTCTGTTGTAATGCTTATCTGCCTTTAAAAAAAAAAGCCAAACCAACCCACTGAAGTCTTTCCATTAACTTTAGTAGGTTGTCAATAAGGTCCTAAAGCCAAGAAAAGGAAGGATTGTTTTATTCCTGTATCCTGAAAGATGGAGGTCAGCAGAATTAAGCCCGCATCCTCAAGTATTCACATTTTATGGATTAGTCCTAACTTTAAAGTATGTGATAAAAATATTTTCACTTCTTTTCTTCTGACATTGGGGGTTTGGCCATTTTAAAGTCACCTTTTTAATCTTTTTGATGCAACCATGAAGGCTCTTTTACACACAAAGTTATCACCAGATTTAGTGTGCTGGAGGATTATGAAAGCAACAACCAGACATTTGATCAAATAATTGAACTGTTATGCCAATTAGAAGTGCAGATGTAACTCTTTTGGGTCAGGAGACACCACATGACAGCCCATTTGTTATGGCAGAGGTTCATTTAACAAAACATGCATAATCTGGTTAACCAGTACTACAGCTTCCCAAATGATTATCCTACTGATGAGCAGTCCCCAGTGTTAGATACCTGGTCTGCCCTGGGGAACACAGCAAGGGAGCTCTTTTCTTGCATACCCCTTCTTTTGTAACTTGAGGCAAGTTCAAAGCTCTTAGTTTATGATGCTTTTATTCGAGTGCTTAATACAGAAGTTGGTTGATACACTGATAATCTTTTACCCGTTACTTGCTGATATATTTATCTTGATTGGTAAATTTGTTAAATGATGACTGGGCATAAGCTGGAGCAGTCACACACAAAGCAACAATTCTTCAATGACTCATTTGTCACATCTGAGGAGGCAGAAGTAGCCTTTATCCCATTTCTTCTTATTGAATGTCTGTAACTTTTTTGTGCAGCTTTTTTCAACATCATTTGTGCCAGGTCTGTAGATCCATGAAGCTGGCAAACCTATAGAATGAAATAGTATTTTGCATGGTCTCTCTCGTAGCCTGTTTGTAAAATTAATACATTCTGCTTGCTGTTAGTCACCCTATGGAGGACTAAAGCTACAGGTTCATGGTTAACCAACATTGTCGAGATGACTGTTCATAGTTAAGACAAATATTTTCTTTTAATAGACTCTGAAGATTTTAATGGGAAAGTAAATAATGTTGAATTTGAAATTACAAATGTTTTAAATTGGAAACCTGACTCTAGAAGTAATTTTCATCTATTCAGGGAATAAAACTGAACATGGGGTTCCAATCAGAATGCCTTTAATTTTTTAATTAACATATCTAATCCTCAAAGCCACATTCCAGCAAATAGTTTCATGAGTAAGTGATGTGCCAAAATATGTAACACTTGTCAACTATAAAACACTTGTCAAATAATTTATAGCAACAGTAACTGTGTAGAAATAATGATGTGTTTCTTGACAATTTGTGTGCAAATTTGTGTCCAAAAAAAGAGAGACTACATTTCAGTGAATATATTATTTACTGTGAATAGTTTGCCCTGCTCTAGTTGCAAAGAATACCAACAGTTTGATTTTCATCAGTTCCATGATTTCAGGGAAAACCTTTCTGGATGCCCTCATTTTTCTGGGTCTCTGGAAGCCCTGTAAGGGTCAGTAGTGAGTTCCCTGTGGGAGACATCCCTTTCCATCCTTGTCCTCAGCTGGGAAGCACAGTGCTCAGATAACGTCGGCTTGTGCTTGTTTTTCCATTTGTTCTACCTTCTCTGTGAGCAAAAGATTTGATTACAGTTGGCAATGGATTTATGCTCTGGTTCCATTTTCTCCAGATCAATGATTTCAGACTCAATTACCTCTACATGCCTTTCAGTCTCCACCACCTGATTCTCCAGACCTTTAAATTATGCAGTGAATGAATCACTTTTATTCTGCAACAAAGGAAAGATTTCTTTCAATTTGTGCAGATTAGCATGGAGGGCTTCCAGGAAAGGCTTGGGGAAAAGTTTCTTGCCATGAGAATGGAAATTTGGAGGCGGTGTGTGCATGGTGTGACTCAGAAGTTGGATCCTCTTTCTGAGGACCTTGCCATTTAGTGACCACACAGCTTGAAGAAAGTGACCTTTTCACCTTGACTTTCTGCTTTTGGGTTAATGATGTTCAGCATCCAACAGCCCTTTGGCTGTACTGACTCCAAAATGTCATAATCTGATGGCTGCCTGAAAAGGCAGTTCACTGTAAGAATGAGTTGGATTGAGTTGGATTGCCTGTGGTGGGCACAGCTTTGTGGGCTGTTGATGCCCATCTTCTACTGATACAGCAGTAAAAGATGAACAAAAACCAGCATCATGTGCTGCTGTTTTGGGAAGCTGTGCAGTATGTTGGTAGCAGTAAAATGAAAGCCTTTTGCTGTGTTTGAAGTGGGAGGATGCTCAGGCTAGTCACCTGTGGATGCTGCTTAGCAGTTTATGGCCTCTGACTCTGGGTGTTGTCGGTGAGCTACGAGAACTGTCAATTAAATTTACTCTGGTTTAGGTCAGGATATGAGTATTTTTGTTTCTGAATTCATAGAAACTAAACTTGAGCAGTGTAAATGAACACATTTAACATTCGTTATATTTAAAAAAATAAAAGCTTTGTGCAAGTTCCAGCTTTCTAGCTCCTGCCATCATTTGCTGGAGCTCAGAAAAGGCAAATTTATCACCACTATGTCTTGTTCTTTTTTTTTCCTGTTATGTTGTGCTTTATCATTACAATCAACAATGATAAAATATTGACATTTATCATGCACTTATTAATAAAACAATACTAATAGGTCTCATATAAATAACTGTTTAGATATTTAAAACTAACACCACCAACTGTGCTGCTGATTTGTGATTCAGAATAGCTCGTGTTGCAGAATACTTGGAAACAAATACTTGAATGTTCCCAAATCCTTAATCTTCAGAATATCTCATTTTTAATTAGAAAGGGATTGCAGTAATGTGACCTGTGCAAAAGCCAAATCTGATACACAAGCAGACAAAGCTAAGTAAATGAAACAAAACAAAATCTGTTTTAAATGATCTTTTGTCAAACCTTTTAATATAGTTCTCTTAAAATACAAAAAGAAAACCAAAACCTTTCCAGTGAGCTCTGATTAATCAACTTTTTCAAAATTAAGAAACATTGACTTAGAACAAGGTTTTGAAGTATATCAAGTAAAATATTCCATCATGTACTTTTCATTATTAGCAGATTTTAAAAAATTATTTGGATTTTAAAAATATTATTGGCAAAACCTCAGAACACCCAACAAATCTATATTGCCATAAAATCTACTACAAAAAACCTATGTATAATGAAGAAAATACGATATAATGATTTATTTTTCCTATTGCTTGTATGCATACACACAGATACTTGTAATGCATCTTTCTCAAGAGTTGTTGAGAGTTTATTCTGTCTGAGGTGTATCCTTTTGGGAAGTCACTTTTAAAGAAGTAGGAAAGAGTTATCGTGGATGCATTAGCAGACATCTGGAAGGCGTTTGAGGGTGAGTCAGTAGCTGGAATAATCTCACTCCCTTTGAATTTGCATCAGTGAATCTACTCAATCATGTTGCTCTCCTCTTTCTATTCAACTGTGCTACGATGCTAGAAATGTGTCATACCTTACAGGTGTATTGCAAGTTTTTTTTGCCATATTTTGAGTGAAAATAATCACATAATCTGCAGCTCTGTAGAAGATGCTGAGGAAAAGAGAATTTTTGTGCATGTGTGTGTGCATGAGCAATTTAGCTCTTAGGTTCTTAGTTCCTAAATGTGTTTTTCTTTAAATACTGCTATAGAAATACATAATATCAGTGGAAAAATAAGTACTATTACTATTCTTTTTCTCTCTCCTGTAACAGGATCACCTACTATCTTTCCTATAATATTGTTTCCCAACGTTCATGTGGATTTCTTCCCAAACTGAGACAGTGTGTATCAGTGCCATCTGCTGACTCCAAGCAATATCGCTCCAATGTTTGAATAGCTATAGGGAAAAGCATTTGATGATACAAATTTGTACAGGATGCAAAAGCAGGCATTAAATAAAGTTACACAGAATGTATATATATAATTTGGAAATGGTACAGAAGAAATTATCACACCAGCAAAACGAAAGAAGCCTTCCAATAGGAGATGCTTCTTGGTGTAAATTGTGAATGAGTTTTGCATAATTAATGTGTTTTTACTGATTATCTGGAGATCAACCCCACTGTAAAATGGCACAAGAAACTAACAGAGCAAGATCATGTCAGGTGCCAAGGCATTTGTCTGCTCTCCAAAAACACTTAAATATTTATGCCTAAATGCTCACTAAATCTGAGCTAAGATGCTTTACTTCTCCTAGGATCAAGCTCACTAGAAGTAATAGTTTCAAATGTTAAGTTCCTTCAGAAGAAACTCAGAGCCCAATAAACAATGACCAAACTAATTCTGAGTTGCCATAAAATTTCCTGAAAGGTTAAGTCTGAACAGAGCTAATGGTATGTCTCTGAAAAGATGTAGGAAGGAGAAAGTAAATTCTACTTTTTAAACTACTGTATGTTTTTTTCAGTATTTTTAGAGTTTTTTGCATTTGTTTGTGTGTGTGGCTATATACGAAAACCTCTAAAGAGTCATTAAAACAGAAAGAAAATAGGACTAATCTATCTCTATCCAGTTCTCAGGATGTCCCTAGATGCTTTTATGGCCACCCTAGTTTGCAAGTTAGTGTATTGTAGAGAACGAAATTTTTAAAAATGCTGAAATCAGGGTATTAAGAATGGAAAAGAATAAGTCTTTACACTGAACAGTTAGAGAGATTTTAATGAAACTTTCAAAGAAGATAAATACAGCCACTTTTAAATTGTCTTCTCCCAGGCTGCATTTTGACTATGTAAGCACACTGCACAGTGGTGGTATATTGGTTAATAGCGATAGAAAATTTCTAACAGGATATTGAAATAGAAAGTTTCTAACAAAAATAAACACTTGCATTCCCAAGCACTACTAAAAAAAAAAAAAAGGAAAGCAGCGCTTTGCTTTTTAGGCTAGGAAGAAATATGGAAAAAAAGTGCAATGAAGTCTAGAAAAAGAATGTCCTGAGAAGCAGGACTGACAATGAGCTTTTGACTGACTGCCCAGAGCTGTAACTCTGTCTTCTCTGTTGCTTGGCAACTCCGTGTTATCACAAAGAAACTGATATTAAGTTGGAACAGGCTGGATATGGTAATTTACGTGGGAAGATACTCTTGCAGTGGGAAAACCATTTTATTTCTAGTTTCTGTCAGCATAAGTAGGTTTCACATGATGAACTGTAGTACATCCCCTGTTGGGTGCATTTTACCTAAAAAGGTAAAGAGTGACTCTGCCTTGGAAAGAGACTATGCAGAAAAAAAAAAAGAAAACCAACAAAACTCCCCACCTTGTTATTCATTAGACCTGCTCCTAGTGTCTACTCAGACATTTCTTCCAGCAGTAGTGACAAAAGCTTGTTCTCATACCTGTGTGGATTCAGTGCAGATTAGAGAGATGGAACTCAGTCATTATCATTTATACTATCACAGTCTCTAAGAGCTGTCGAGATTTGCCCAAGACCTCACTGTCTTATACAAACATTAAAAGATGATCCTCACTTTATCTAAATAGTCCCCACTCTTTCTTTTGGGTTGGCAATAGTTAAGTGCTAAGTTTCAATTGCACTTTATTTCTTCCCTGCTGAAAGCAGAGGCTGCACATATAGCAGTTACAGAATAATTTGAAGACCAGGATAGAAACTGTCATTCAACTTTGAATTTGGCTGGTACTGTACGGGTGGGAAGAGACCCAATTTTTATTGAGGTGTATGGAGAGAATGGCAAGGGTATATATGTAAAGCAAATCTTATCGTGAAAGCTTTGAGCCACAAGAGGTATGTAATCCATAATGGTGTTTTTATATTTGGCTTTAGGTCTAAGATTTAATTAGAAAGCGAGAAAGCACAGAAGACTCAGGAATTAATGCAAAGCCCTTTTTCTTAAATGTCTGGTTTACTTATAGCTCTACTGAACCACTACCACTGTCTCTCTGCATTTCCATCTGCATAATTTCTAGTAACTTAACACCAACATGCAGTCCTACAAGTAAGGAAGTACTTCACATGTCTTCAGGACTCCCTGTTCTGGCTTTGGTCAGCAAAACACTCTCTGTCTCCAGGCTTCTCTTTACTGCAGAGTTAACTTGAAATATAACTCAACTTTTGCCCTTGGCTCAAATCCCAACCATACACAAAAACTTCTGACTTGAGTATGTTGATGCTGTTCAGCCGAAGGGATTGGCCTGGACTGTCAGAAGGCACAGGCAGCAGCTTCAATTAGCATAGCTAATACCACTACCCCGTGCTGCTCCAAGAACTTGTCTTCATTGCCAAAAAAGGTGTATTTTTACTGTGCGATAATTAGCCTGAATTAACTATCCTTATTTAAAGTAAAGCCCTCCATCTCTTCTCTTACAGTGAAGACATTGCTTCCCTATTAACTCAGAGTGTCCCCTTTGCTGAGGCTAAGCCAACTGAAGAGGAATGAACTCTGCAATGAAAACAGCCCACAATGGCCTAGGCATCAAATAGACCCATAGACTGCAAGCAAAGTCCTTTTCTGAGCTGACTCATGGTGGGGAGGTAGCTTCTTTGCTCACTTTTCATTTGGCCAGCACAGAATGTATCAGCTTACATCCTATCTACCAAACTAATGACTTTGTCTCCTTTTTAATTTACCACATCACCTCCAATATATCAAAAAATGCTCTGGGCTGTTATCTGACTTGGAGGGGAATAATTACTGGACTGACTCCAGCAGCAAGCCTGGCTTAATTAAAACACAGTGTATTTCCCAAAAAGGTAGTGACCAATTTTATTCTGAGTGCAACCTAAACCAACTTTACAACAGAATGGAACAGATGAACTTTGCTTTACCCTGAAGCTTTCAGTACTTTTAAACTGAGTTCCCCTGCTAAATCATGAAGAGCTGATTTCCTATACCCCCTTACCACCAGCAGCTAGCGGCTAACTTTACACACCTTAGCTG